>CM059599.1:100902500-110902500 GCA_030412105.1 Cyclura pinguis | reverse complement strand
GGCCAAATGCAACCCAAGGACCACATTTTGTCCGCTCTTGGCTTTCTTTTTCATAGGAAGCAGTGACACAGTTATGGGGAAGCACAGTACTTTTCCGCTGTTTTGCAGTTAGTTTCCTATGGAAGCAAGTTTCCGCCCTTTAGTCCTATCACCAGATCCAATGCGTAGTTATGCGTAAATTCACCGTGGCTGATGCAGCAAATGTAAAGCATACTTTGCACCAGAGGCAAGTTCAGGATCGGGCTCTGTGAAATTTTGCTGACATGCTGATTCGATTAGTTTTGGTGTTTGTTGCCTGCCCACTAATACAAGCATTTCCTGTTATGGAGTAGCTAGTTTAGTCACAGTTTCCAAAGCTTACTGCTCTCAATAAAATGGGTAGATTTCATAACAGGAGAGCTTGAACTGACTCACCCTTGTAATCTTTCACATGAAACTAACATTGAGGGCTTGAAAGGAATTAGTGGGGGAGATATTAAAGGAGAAATGTGCATAATTCTCATTTTACTCTGCTGAACTAGAACTTTATTCATAGGGGAAAAGTGGAATATAAGCTCTGCTGTTCAAAATGTATGTGAAGATACTTTTAGCTTATGTGAAAATTTTGACATTGAATTGTTATAACTTTCATTTTCAACATATAGCCTTTACTGTAGCTTGTTTATCTGGATCAATTTGTAAGCCTCTTTCTGTACCCAGTTAATGTGGTGTTCCTGCATTATTACATCTCACAGCAATTGCTGTAAAGAGCTGTTCTGCATAAAAGCAGGAAAGCACATCTA
This sequence comes from Cyclura pinguis, assembly GCA_030412105.1. Classification (NCBI taxonomy): domain Eukaryota; kingdom Metazoa; phylum Chordata; class Lepidosauria; order Squamata; family Iguanidae; genus Cyclura; species Cyclura pinguis. The sequence continues at coordinate 110,901,718 of CM059599.1, read as the reverse complement.
ATTCTGGTAGAAAGAACAAGCAGTGGAAGATTGATGGATTGCTCTCCTACCTTTATATCCTGCTTTCCCTCAGTGAAGTCAAGATGGTGTACACAGCTTTCTTCCTCCCTGCTTTATCCTCAGTAACAACCCTGTGCGGCCATTCTTTGGGTTTCATAGTTTAGTGGAGACGAACACAGATCTCTCAGGTTTCAGTCTAGCAATCTAACCACCACTGCTGCTGCTGTGTAGCTACGGAATTTTAAACATAAAGCTGTGCACTCTTCTTGTGCAGCTTCTGAATGCATGAATGTGAAGTCCCATGAAGCCTCACATCCCAGTATAGTCAATTGATGCAACAGGTGCCATGCCTGCAGTGTCAGTACCCTCATGTTTTTTGTTTTATGCTGGGGTTCCTGGATTGGAACACCTGCATGTAGGGTAGGCACACTGTAGCCTAGGTGTGTCAGAAAAGGATTTTTCATATTAGGACTTTGATATAGAAAAGGTAGCAGTTTGACAGTAAAATTGGTCTTGAGAACAGAAGTAATTGAGGAGGGCTAAAATCTCTTAACATGATGCATCTTCCTGCTAATCACTCTGCTTCTCTTTCCACCTATGATGGAAACAGATTACTGCTTTGATCTTTGCAAACATAAAATGTTCCACCTGACACCCTTCACTGGGTGGGAAGATGCTTTCAGTAGACGAGGAATGGGCAAAGTGTGATTATGGCCTTCATGCGACCCCCCCAGGGCTGTTTTTGTGGTCCCCAGTGGTGGAAAAAGTTTCATTCTGAAGTGCCAAAAAATGATCTATGAGGATGTGGAGGGTGTTTCCGCCATGTTTGGAGACCCCTGGACCCTCCAAACATCAAAATGAAATTGTGGGGTGAGGGCATGGAAAACAGATATAAAATTTACACCAAGTTTGAATTTAAGGGAAAATTTTTATAAAATGTTACATAGATGGCACATGACACCTGTAAGGTTGAAAAAAATAACAAAAAGTGGGAATGGAAAATGTTGGGTCCTTTTTTCATATGTGGTGGACTTGTAAGGTTGCAAAGAAATTTTGGAAGGAAATACATGATGAAATTCAGAGAATGTATAATTTAAATTTTGAAATGAAACCAGAATTTTATTTGTTGAATAGGTTAGGGCAACAAAGAAAAATATGATCTCACCAGAAAACATTGTTATAACTGCAGGAAGAATGACATATGCGCAACATTGGAAAGAAGGAAATTATATTGATATAAAAGAATGGAAATTAAAAGTTCTGGATATGGTAGAGATAGAAAGGTTGGCTTTTTCACTGAAAAATAAACCAGTCCAGAACTTTGAAAGAGAATGGCAAGAAGTTTTGAATTGGATAAAAGAATGAGGAAAAGAAATAAAGAGTGTGGTAATGATGGAAATGAAAATTAAGGATGTTATAGAATAAGTATAACCTGAATGTAATAAGGTCAAAAGTAATAATGTGGAATAGAAGAAATGTATAAATGGGATATAAACACAAACTCAACTGGAAAAATGATGTTCGGAAGCGTGGGGGGTTATTTTGTGTAAAACTTTAAATATATATATATATATATATATATATATATATATATATATATAAAAATGAAATCGTGCAAAAATATTCCAAAATTGTTGGGGGTTTTTTGGGGGGGGGGGTTGGCCTCATAAGGCCCTGAAGTGCTCTCTTGGAGCCCAGGAAAGCCCAGAAAGATGTCATCATGTCCCCTAGAGGGCATTTTGGGGTAAAAATATTTAATTTTTTTTTCAGGAGCAGGTGCAGTGAGATATGTAGCCCTCCAATATCACCTGGAGGGCTAATGCAGCCCCTGAGTCTTCTACCGTTCCCTGTGGACTCGGCCACACTGTGAGCTGTGCAACCACCAGGGTTAGTTTACCCAACCGTAGTTCTTCATCCCTCCTTCATGCTGCTTAGCTTCCTGTCAAGCTTTTCTTCTCACTGCGTGTTCTGTAGAGAAGGATGGGCAAAGTCCAGAGTCCTGGCAGCCATTTTCCCCGCCTCAGGAACACCATACAAAGTACAGTGGGCCCTTTTCATATGCAGCCTCCCCACTCATGAATCTATGTTCACATGAGGCGTTGCGCCCCTATATGTGAAATGGCAGTGATGGGCATATGCACATGTTGCCACCATTAAGTATTGTGGGAGGCAAGCATTCGCATTTCTTCTTTTACGCAGGGTTTCCTGGAAGGGAACCCCCATATATATGGAGGAGCTACCATAACCTGATACTTCTGGTTTAGGGAGGAGGAAACCCCTGCCTTTGATTGGCAGTGAAGATTGGGGAGGCTAAAACAAGATAGGGAGCACAGCTTGTTTGAGAGGAGAATTCCAGCTTCCTGAAAGCACAGTTCTCCCAAGGTGGTGGTGCGGTTATTGGAAAAAGGCAGCTCCACAGGCTGCAGTAATTCCCTTGGAGCCACATGATTCCCACTCCTGCTGGAGGGGAACAAGTAACAAAGATGCATTTAAAAAAATCATGCATAGGAACACTAATTAAATTGACAAGTTCATGAGAGAGCCCTCTCTCAACAAGTAAGATGGGCATGAAAGCACTGATTTATCAGTAGCAAAGTCTTAAGAAAACCAGAATTTGGTAGGTGACAGAGAAAGACTTCTGCAGTAGTCTCATAAACCTGCTCCCAACTATGTGCTCTAAAACTAATTCTGCAGATTTGTGAACTTCCCATTTGGATCAGAATGCATAGTCCACTGAGCTCCACTTCTCCCATAGATTTCTGTGGCTTCCATTTAAACAATCCAAGGATGTTTACCAACATCTCTGTAGGAAGAAAGGCTTCTGCCTGAAATTTGTTTGGGGGGAATTTATTTGGGAGGTTGTTATTGTTTATTGTTTGTTTTTGGTTACATTTATTTTCCACCTTTCCTCCAGAAAATGCAGGGTGGGGTGCATTAATCCCCAGTTTATCCTTGTGAGGTAAGCAGGTCAGGCTGAAAGCGTGTACTGGCCCACAGTCACTCAATGAATTTCATTGCTAAGCAGGGACTTGAAACTGGTTCTCTTAAGATCGAGTCCAACACTCTTAACTGCTGAAGGCCTAGTATACAGTCAGCCCTCAACATTTGCTAGAGTTAAAGGCACAGGACCCCTGCAAAAGTAGAACAGCTGTAAATATCAAAACGTATAAGTGTCTGTGGGAAGGGGTCCGAGGCACGGTGGGGACAACGGGCACCCAGGGTCCAAACCAGTTCAGGGAAAGGAGAGGGAAGTGGGTGAGTCAGCATGATGGCCCTATACCTTTTCTCTCTCATCTGTCTCCTCCTTTGGATGTGGAGGGGCATTGGGAGAGGGTTTGTGTTGCTGAGAAACTGGGCTGTGAGCCACCCTTAGCTTAGACAGCAGCTGGTGGAGGGCGAGGAGGATGAGAGGTAGGATGAGAGGTAGGTTTAAAGGGCGTCACAACCTGATTGAAACCGCAGAGAGGGAAGGTTCCCCTGGAAAAGAAGCATTTGAGATGGGGGCGGCAGGAGTTGGAGAAATTTGCGAACAGTCAAATCTGTGAAACTCAAACCCACAAATGTGGAGGGCTAACTACACTTCATTTACAGATAAAGATGAAGCAGCTCTTGTTTTCCCTTCTTTTTCCCTTGGTCTAGTCAGTTTTAATGTGGGTGTAAAAAAAATCTCCTTTAAGACCACCCACTTTTGGCATGTGCGGTGCTCCTCCGTGTTCAAGGGCTTTCCTTCATTCCGGAGCTTAGAAGAATCATTTATAGTCCCCATTTGTGGACTATAACTCCCAAGAATCTCCCTGCTGGTATGGCCATGCTGGGTAAGAGATTTTGGGAATTACAGTCCAGAAAAAATCTGCCCCACTCTCTGCAAATATTAGGAGCTGTTCCTTGCAGACTTCGTTGTGGTGTGTACAGAGCAGTCTCTAGTTGTGCAGTTCGTGAAGAAGCTGCATAACGGAAGCCCCCGTACATGTGCTGGAAGGCCCACAGGGCTTTGTCCTGGAATCACAGATGCACGCATGCAGCCTTATACTTAGCTGGAGTGCTTGGTCAGAAGACAGCGTTGAGGGCAGGCGGTGGAGGGAGGGAAGGAGACGTGTCTGTGAGAGCCGCTTCCAGTGTCCAACATGTGCCGGAAGTGCAGGTTTGGTGGAGTGGAATGGAATGTTCTCTGTAGTTTTCCAAGAACAAAAACAGCTGGGCAAGAAGCTATTGAGACAGTTTCTAAATTTGAAAAATAAACTCCACACAGCCATTTATTTAACTGTTGCCATCTCTCCTCACGAAGAAGTTCCTCTTAAACTCAGAGCTCTTGGAAATGTTTCCGTAGAATGCAAGGTTGCTCATGATTTCCTCCCTCAACCCCTTTAATCCTTAGACTCCCACCCCTTTCTTTTGAGTAAGACTTTTGAGAATTACAGCATTTGGATTATTGACAGGGATGTTTCTCCCTATATTCCCCACCACTGCATCACTTTCCAGTGGAAAAAAATAAGAAGCAAGCCGCACGCTCTGAGTATGCAAAACAAATGTTACTTATTAGAGGTCTCCTGTGGTCAGCAAAAGGCTGTCTATAGGATAACTGGAAATGTGCTGCTAACTGAAAGTCTGATGTATTCCCAGATGTTACATTTTCAGCCAGGGTGGGTTTTATTTATTGTAGCAGTTTTAAATGTCACGGGGAGACAGAGACTGAGACAGAGAGAACACTAAGTGGGCTCTTTTAGATATTTTGGTCCTGACTCAGTTCTAATTGTGGACAACTAATAGCCTGACCAGTTAGCTGCCTCTTGTATAACTAAAGGCTTAGCTAGCCATGTCAGAAAGGGCCAGATCACAACAGAGATATAGAAATGCCTGTGTACCTCTATTCATTCCGTTACGTATGACTTGGAATTCTTGACCACTTCTCAGACTCCAAAAGCAGAAATACAACAATCTAAAAAGCCCTTATAATTATGACAATTGTCTTCTTCCCCAGAAGGTTGAAAGTATGGAAAGGGTTGCAAAAGCAGCCTTATTGGTTGAGGGAAGCCATTGTTCAGTCAGCTCAGCATAGCCTTCTCCAGCTATGTTTTTAGCTACCATTTCTATCAGCCCCTTCCAGCCTGATTGATGGTCAGATATAACGGGAGTTATAAAGCCCAGGTTGGACAAGCAGGCTTATTGCCTATGTGACCATTGCTCCTTAGAGTTTTAAGCAGGAGTCTTTTCTAGGGCTACCTGGAGATGACTGGAATTAAACCTTGGATCTTTCATATGTAAAGAATATGCTGGATCCACTGAGCCAAAGTCCTTCCCTAGCTTCCCTGATACATATGTGGCTGTATCTGTATGGGCTAAATGCTTTAAATACTGTTTCTGTGCACAAATCTCTCATCTTGGATTAGCTGCATTTAGTGAGGTTGAATCTGGTATCAGACTTAATGGAGAACAGAAAGCCCAACCCAACTTCATAGTTTCCAATAGGCTACATCTTTGAAAAGTTACCTTTTTTGGACTGCAGTTTTCAGAGTTTATATTTGGGGAGTTGTAGTCCAAAACGAAGGCCATTTCCACACTAGACTGTTATAGCGCTATTATTCTGCTTTCAACATCCTGTGGAATCATGGGGTTTGCAGTTTAGGGAGGGGCCTCAAAGGATTCCCCAGGATTCCACAGGATGTTGAAAGCGGAATAATAGCACTATACAGTTTAGTGCGGAAATGGCCTAACATTTCCAAGCTCTAAATATGCTGTAGCTATGGATATATATGGGGCAGTGAAGTAATTTTTTATAACATACCATAATAAATGCTATTTTCTAGGCATATAGTGTTCAAAAGAGTTCATTGAAGATCGTGTCTCATGCATTAAATAATGATCCACATTAAAAGTACCTTAAATCTACAGGTTGCAATTGCTAGGTGCAGGCTTTTTAAAAGAACCTCATGTGGCAGCTGTGCAGAGGGCTACACACACATACACATACACACCCTCCATTTTAGAGAGAATCTACATGACACCCAAGTCTTCCTGAATGAGAGCATGAAAACATTTCCCAGCAGTGAGAATAATCACTGTCCCATGGTGACTTTGCCATGCTGTTTTTCAGGTGGTTTTGGTCAAATGAGTTCCCATCTTGAATTGTTTATGCATCCCAGTGAGAAGGACTGAAGGAAAAACAAGCGCTGAAACGCATACTTGTAGCTCTTTCAAAATAACTTAGTACAAAGCTTGGAATGTTAAGCGAGACTCACTGGCTGTGTTCCCAAGAACTGACAGCCCAAGGGATTTCTCATTGTCACTTGAAGACGGGGAAAGAAACATGGATTTTTCTTCCTTAGTTCTTGAAGGCTTGAGAGCATGGGCACAGACATCATTACGAGAATTCTCACACTCATGTTATGGATGGCCATTTTTGTTATGACTGAAAAAAGATTGGAAGCAGTTAACATCCACACCCTTCTTTGTCTGAGAGTGTCAGGAAGGGGGTTGTCAAGAGGGATGAATCTGAGCCAGAACTGCCCAGGAGGTATTCTCTGTTCCAGAGTTGAACCCTAAAATACATAATAAGAGGGCTGTTGAACACGTGCAGAGAACCTTTTCTAATCAAGCAAACATCATTATATCCACTGTCTCAGATTTTTGAGACAGAACACGTGGATTTGAAATCTAAGGAAGCAGCCATGGCAAAGTGGGGAGGAGGAAAGAATGTCAAAGTCTTGTCAGCATGTGCTAGATGGATGGGTAGATGTTGGCACCCGCTGCAGAAGAGGCTGGCATCTCTTCATTTTTATATTTTTAGTACTTAATGTTGAGGGAGCACATGCCAGGTGCTGCAGCCACTGCCATCTCTATTTTCTCCAGTGTCTCTGTGTCTCACCTCAGGTGTACAGTATACCAGGGCCTAGAGCCATTCTCAGCTCAGGGCCTAGAGACCACCCTCGCTCTCCCCCATCCTTCTGTCCAGACTGAGGAAGTACTGCATGGTGGAAATTTTTCCAGCCCTGTGTCCCACAGTTGCTGATGATCTGTCCCCACCATTGGACCCCACCCTTTCACCATCTTGTAAACTTCCTTTTGAGGGACGTTAAGTGTTTTGCTGAGGATAGGTTCAGAAGGCACTGTGCCCATGGCATTTGTCCCATTCCCACCAGAATCCTGTGAGGTAAATCACACTAAGAGAATATGATTAAACCCTCCATGGTCAAGGAAGGATTTGACCATGAGTGTCTCTGGGTACAAGTCCAACAGTCTGTTCATGAGTCCTCTACTCTCTCTTTTTCAAGAGAGAGTGGTGCACAGATAGGCTGCTGAATGTGGCCAGAGGACCATGTTAAGACCCAAAATCAACCATCAAGTACTTTGAATCAGTCACTGTCTTTTGGCCTAAACTATCTCACTGGATTCTGGTGAGAATCAAATGGCGTAAGACCCTTTGCCAGTATAACCCTGAGCTACTTTGGAGAATGGCAGAATGCAAGTATAATAAAACTCAAAAATAAAGGAGATTTCCTTATGCTGCAGGGTTGGTGGAGGTAAGCAAGCGTAGACCTAACTTTAAACTTTAAATGCATTTCTTAGTCCCAAGTTGAATGGGCCCATTTAATCAATTGCTAATGGTTAAAATTGCCAGGTAAAATAAGGGATTGGGGCTTCTGTCCTTTTAATGGTTGTATAAGAGAAGGAATTTCAACAGGTGTTGTTGCATGACAGGCAGCATCTGCTGAAATTCCGTCTTCTACGCAACCGTTATAGAGTCAGGAGCTCTGTCCCTTATTTTCCCTGACAATTCTATGAGAGTATACTATTTATGTATACTATATCCCATTGATTCAGTGGGTCTTCTTTAACTAGGACTAACAGTAGGATTCAGGACCTAATTGGTAACTTGGTTTGGAGACTTCTGGCAACACCATTTAAAATCAAGATACAATTATATTCCACCCAATTGTTTTACTTCCATAGTAAAGTTGTATAGTGCCTTAGAATGTTACAGCAGCCTCCTAAGGGAATATTACTGATGCTTGTAAGCTGGTCTGACGATGGTGCTGCTAACATGTAATTCATCACTTCTAAATGACCCTGTTGTGAAAATAGACTCCTGCTTTAATTTACAAAAGGTCACTGTTGTAGCAGAGTATAGCATTATATGTTGGCACCCTTTTTCTTGGATAGCAAATGTACTGGTACATAAATGTGAGCGAGACTCCCCAAAGCAGAGCCAGATAGTCATCTAACAAGGATTGCATCTCCACCAGCTGTGTCTCATCTTGCTAATCTCTAGGCTTATTTTTTAAAAAATATAATGGAGGTGGGAGGGGTAGCCTTTAAGAGTTAAATCATACTACTCTTTTTATTTTTAAAGTGAGTGGATTCCTTGTTGGGAATGATAAATTGATACCACATGTTGGGCCCAGACAAAAAGCCTCTGTATTCCAGTAGAGGCACTTGCAGCTGGTGTCTGAATTAATGGGCAAGCTCCATAAGGTAAACACGGTATGGAAGAGACTGAAACAGACACAGAGCTAGGCAGAGTGGGGGAAATTCTTGCTGAAGAGGGGCTGCCAACTTTCCTTGACTGAAGAAGGAGAAGGAGAAAAGTGAAACTTTCCAATGGCACACTGGAATAGGAAGGGCATTTAGCAGTCTGGATTAAATGAGGAAAACAATGTAAACAACCCTGACCTCCTTGACCTGCTCCCTCCGCCTTATGAAATCTAATGAATGAGCAAGGTAATTGAGATAAAAATGCATAACATTTGATATTTGTCCCATGAAAAGTGATCCTCCTCTTCCTAAAGAATAACTTCTTCTAGGAACTAATCTTCTAGAGTTAGGCTGTACACACAGTTCATTGTATAAATGCATTTAACATCCACATTGTTTCTTGTTATATGTGTGTCTGTCTGTGTGATTATTCCTACCACTGTCCTGACAACAATCTCCCTCTACTGTTTCCATTTGTATTTTGAGAGAAGCCTCCCATTGATTCCAGTGGGTACCTCCCTTAAAATTCAGAGCATGGAAAAAGGCTACACTGGCTGTGAGGTTCTGAAAAATGTAGTTTAAAAAAACCCCTTTTCAAGTCTTAGGAGTACAAATAACAGTGTCAGTGAGTAGTGACTGTGATGTTATGGACTTTTGGTGTAAAATGTAAAAAAATATATTAAGGAAATCTGCTTATACAGAGCCAGCATAGTATAGTGGTTTGAGAGATGGGCCACCGCCCCAGAGACAAGGATTCAATTCCCCACTTGACCATGGAAACCCAGTGGGTAATCCTGGGGATATCATATACTCCCAGCTGCCAGAAAACCCTGTGATAGGTTCGCTTATGTTCGCTGTAAGTTGGAAAGGACTTGAAGGCACACAACAACAACAAGAGTTTGTTTATGTGTGCAGGTAAGAAGTTGTCGGAGGAGGTAAAAGAATGGAATATTAGAAGTAAGTTGTGATTAACAGAATGTCTGAGAAGAATAACCTTCACCAGTAAGGTTGGTGAATGACAATTTGGCTGCCAGTTAGAGTAGAGTAGAGTAGTTAGGGTAGGTAGTTAGAGAGAAGAAAAGAGGGAGTAAGTTAGGATTAGAGTTAAGAGAGTCAGTCAGGTTTAAGAATTAATGAATGGTGTTTAAGAATCTGAATTAGCTAGGAGTAGTGTGTGTGAGAGAGTGTGAGCTGTGTTCCGAATATATTAAATTATCTGTTTTGTTTTGTTCAACTTCTTAATAAAATATTGCTTTTGTATTTATATGCTTTTGGCCTTCAGAATGCTATATATTACGAGAGTTTAGGCTTAGACAAGCTTTCTGTGGTAGCAGCAGTGAATAAAGAGGGACAGTGTCTGATGGGGATATAAGCTGCATAATATCTCACACAAGTACTTTGAGGGCATTTAGGATGTCCCCAAAGGTGGTGGCACAGCACTATTACAGGAGGCCTTTATATTGGTAGCAGAGGTGGAGACAAGGGAAAACCTTCAGTTCTGACATCCATGAGATTCATGGAAGTCTTTCTGTTTGGTGGCGGCAGAGATTTAGGCAGAGCCTCAGACCTGATGGAAAAGCAGCGGCTGAAGTGGCAAACCTCCGCAGGGACTATGGGAGAGATCAGGAGAGTTAAGCACACCCTGGATCTTAATGGCACTCTAGCTTTCCTGCTGCTATTATTTAATATAATACAAAAAATGCCCATTTCTTTCTTTCATACCATTAATTACAGAGGGAGTCAGTGTGGTTTAATGATTTGAGTGTTCGACTAAGCTCCGAGAGACCAGAGTCTGAAGCCTCACATTGCCGTGGAAGCCCCTTGTGTGAACTTGAGCAAGTTAGACTTTCTCAGTCTCGAGAGAAAGCAGTGGCAAACGTCTTCTGAACAAAAAACTTGCCAAGAAAACTCTGAGATAGGGTGGCCTTAGAGTTGCCATAAGTCAGAAATTACTTGGAGGCACACAGCAGCACACAGTATTAACCGCTAGAGGCAGTGTGACATTTTCAGTGCCTGAACTTCCTCCACAGAGGCAGGCCCTTTTCCAGCCTCTCAGGCCACGTGGACAAATTCGGTCTATGAATGAAGTGTTGCTTGGAGGGTAGGCCCAAGGTTTCCATGTCATGGATATGATGAATGAGCTCAGTGCTCGACCTGTTTGGAGGATAGGGTTTAACACTTTTAGGATAACTCCTGAAAATTCTGGAATAACACCTGGACCAGATTCATCCTTACCTCTGGCTACTCATAAATTTAAAAAAATGGAGGTGTCTTACTGAAATTGGAGAAAGGGAATTTAATTTGAAAAGACGGCTGTTGGAAGTTATTAAGATTGACTGTGTCTGGTTTCAAATTGCAAACGTTGGTGCAGAGGATGTATGTTAGTAAACTAATCTCATCCAGTAGTTAACTAATATTGACTGTGCCCAAGAACCATTACAGAGCTTTTAATGAGCAACCATATCAACTGGAGTAAAAAAAAAAAATGAAAGTGAGAGTGAATTACCTCACATAGTCCTAACCTCCTACTCCTGTCTTTGTTACTGTTTCCAAAGTAACCTATGCAGATTTGTCGAAGACACATTTTCATTGAACATTCTCATAACTGGATAAACTGTCTAGCCCATCCATCATTACTTTGTAACTCTGTGCAATAGGTGACTGAGGGACTTACTTAGATATCACATTACCTTGAAAATAAAGGAAGCAACAACATATTTTCTTTTTAATTATGGGGGGGGCAGTCAGGGCTGTGGCACAATGGAGAGGGTAGGAGCATTTTTAAAACATTGTAAAACACCCACCCCCCGTCCACACCAATCTGGATCACATACACATCTTCAGTACCTGAAGTCTACACTGGAAATAAGTTCTGTGAGAATAAAGGAAACTTTACTTCCTATGCAGCTTGCAGATAAGGAGGGGACACTCGGATTGTGACCATAAAAGTAACACTCAGTTTGATCTTTAGGAAAGTTGGAGACTAGGACCGAGTTCTGAGGTGATTTGCAAAGCAGATGATTTGGAGAGAGGACAGTGGGAAGGAGTAGATGATACAGCGGGAGGGGAACAAAAGTAAGAGGCTGTAAGGGAAGGTGCTGCAGCTCTGTGATCGTGTGTGCATGACCCAAGTCTCAGGCAAACACCAGCATCTCCGCTGGCTCCCTCCTTGTTGTCCTTCTCACGGCAGGTGAAGACCTTTCTATTCCAACAGGCTTTTTTTTTTTTTGAACTGGACCGTTTTTACAAAGAAAGGCCTTTTCTTAGTGCACTGTTCTATTTTTACCTTTGGCAAAGATAATGGCTAGACTTTAAATGGTTTTCAATCCTATAGAACGTTCAACTTTATTTAAAACCTAACTTTTGATATATTTTTATTTAAGTGTTTTTACTGTAAGCTGCTTGGAGTATCAAGGAAAAGCAGAGCATAAATAAACCAATATAATGCGGTATAGTAGACTTGGGACTCTTTCATATTATACCAGTATTTCCCAAACTTTGGTCCTCCAGGTATTTTGAACTTTAATTCATGGAATTCCTGATTATTGGCCTAACTGGCTAGGGCCCCTAGGACCTGAAGTCCAAAACTATCATGCCACACAGTTAAAGTACTCTGATGCTACTTTTAACTGCCGTGGCTCCATCCTATAGAATGCTGGGATTTGTAGTTTCATGGGGGGTATTTAGAATTCCCTACCAGAGAGTGGTAGTGCCGCATTAAACTACAAATCCCAGCATTCTGTAGGGTGCAGCCATGGTATCAAAGCACTGTGATAGTGTAGAATTAAAGAAACCTCTGACTCTGTTCACTGTCTGCAATGTTCAACTTCACCCACACCCACTTTATCATTCTAATTTTATCAATCCAGCTTTACTAGTTCATTCCATTGTGTTCTTTCATTCCCACTCTATCTTTTCAATGCTATCATTCCAGACCGAGTGGTACTGCTTACCAGTTGAGTACTGGTAACATAGAATGGTTAACATAAATCCTTTGATAGCTTCAGTTGCATAGGGCCCATGTTTCTGTTCCATTGAACAGAAAAATAAGGCACATAGGTCCTTTGCTCTGTCACTTGTGGCCACCCAGCTCCAAGGTAGTGATGGAACAGGAACTAACCACAGCATAGCTTACTATACTATAGCTTTATTGGCTAAGTACCATGTATGCCAAGGACCCTTGACATCCACAATTCCAAGACAATTTAAAGTTTGAGTAAGGAAAGCACTTGACACAATACGTTAAACTGGAGTTCTGTTCATAGAATTTAAATTTAACAGGTTGTTCCGTGCTCACACAGGAATGCAGACACAGAGTTAAGTGGATGGAGATGCTGATTATCCATCAAAGTGTTCACAAGATTCTGAATTGGAGGCATTAAGTAATAAGAAAACACTCAAAAACTCCCCTTAAAAAAAAGAGCCATGCTTTTTTTTTTTCCTAACACAGAATAAAAAGAAGTTAGTACAGAATTTTGTTTTTGGTGAGTTCACCTTAGGGTCACCCAAAGTCTGAAATAACCCGAAGGCACACAACAACAACAACAACAACAGCCGCACAGGAATTTCCATTTGGCTTATACATTTCCCTTTATTACTTCAATTTCCATTTAATGTCCATTAAATTCAAATTAATATTTTTGGACTTTATTTCAGCATAGGTTAAGTGAAATCACATATACTTGTCATGCAGATATAGGGGGAGGTACTGCACTTAAAATTGAAAGAGTAGAAGGGTGTATGCTACACTTGTACACTACACTTCTTTCCACAGTCTGGTGTCCTTCGTTTCCTTAATGTCATCTTCCCTCTATATGTCAGTGGTAGGGGTGCCAGTATGTACCATCAACCTAAATTGACAGTCCTTGAGGTACATTATGAAGTAGATATCTTTTTCTTTTCAAAACAGAGTGTTGAAGTGCTGGTGAATTTCTGTTTTCAAAATATGCTGGGAGAAGACATGTATTTTGCCTTTTTGACATAGATACACTTAGCATTTGACAATGTTTTAGAAACTCCTTAATCTTCATATCGAAGCATCCAGTATCATATAGGGGTTGTGCCAAAACAACATACCTCCTAAATTCTGTCAGAGTGTGGAAAAATTATTTTTGGACAACCATTGCCAGAATTCCCAGGCAGCTGCCATTCAAAAAAGTAAGATTTTCAAGCTCAAAATTAAAAAGCTGTTATTTGTTATGTGTGGGATCAACAGCCTGTTGTGTTTGCTTGCTCTAACTCTTTTTCAGGTAATGCAAATTCAAGGCATGTGTTAACAGGTTTAGAGAGCCAGCATGGTACCGTGGTTTGAGCATTGGAGATTCTGTAGACCAAGGTTCAGTGCTCCACTTGGCCGTGGAAATCCACTGGGTGACCTTGGGCAAACTCTCAGCCCCCAGAAAACCGTGCAAAAGATCGGCCCTAGGTTTACCATAACCATAAGCCAGAAGTGACTTGAAGGCACACAACAACAAAAACAACAGTTAACAGAGTTGGTAGAAATGACTTCTTTAATTAGCAGCTCGCTTTCTCTTGCATCAGATTTAATCCAACTAACATGACTTAAATGGCATACGGACATCTGGGTTATGGATTTGTTTTTATGTTCAGTGCAAACAATCATAGTCTGGCATTGGTGACTGCTGGAAGGGTGCATTATTCCAATTTTACTTGAAGCTTTACTGTGGTTTTCTTATGTCCTGTACAGATTTTACTTTTGTTATTTTCTTTTATTATATCTTATGTTTGTGATGTACTTTTAAAGAACTTGTGATGCAATGGTTGGGTGGTCTCAAATGCATATTGCAGAAATAAATAACTGTGGCTTTTGCTTTTTATGTTCCTTGTGGCAAATGGCTGGAGCTTTTCATCACTGAACCTTATATGGGTCCACTAGTTCTTTGAAATGAAACAACTAGATGTGATGCAGGGCATCCCTGGAAATGTAAAAGAATACCTTTGACTAGCAGAGAATGTTAGGTTAATTACTTAACTGAGCTACCTGTATAAGAAAGAGAAGGAAAGCAATAATCAATACTGTGGGATAGATACGTACTGTTAGTGTTGTTTGCAAAATATCATTGGGTTAAAACGGGTTGGACATGTTTTACATTCTGATCTTGAACTTATTGACTTGGAAATGAGTTTCTTGCAGAACTGATTTTTGAATACAGGTGTTTAGGATTGTAGCCTATCTCTATTAATCATCTTGGTTTCTAGCAAAATTCCAATACATCAATAAACACTGAACAATCTTTTTGAAGTATTTTAATGGGGAATTATATTTAATGAAGGAAAGGTGGGAGTATTTTGCTTTAATTAATGAACACAGAGAATTATTGTTAAAGGTGCTTAGAAAGTTGTATGAGACTAGATGCGTCTCCCACTTACAACAATGGCATCACTACTTCAGCACTTTCCTAGAGAACAGCTCAGATCCAGAGATTCGTGATACCTCAATAAGTGGGAACCATATTAATTTAATTCAGAGCATGCAGATGCTACTTTTTGTACTACAAACCCCAGAGTCCCTGGAGAACATGACCAGTGGCCATGCTGAGTGAAGGATTCTGGGAATTACACTCTTGAAAAAGCAATTTTCCAAGCCCTGCATTTAATTCTCTGTTCAGTTCAGTGCCTACTTCCTTGAACACTGTTAGCACTAAGTATATGCTAGAAGAATAATAGCTGTAGATGGAGAAAAAGGAGTAATTTTTTTTCCTACAGTTTTTACATGTTCCCTTTTGATGGTTGAGATGAACAAAGGAAAGTTGTTCCTGTTTTAAATTTTGTCTTTTTGTGTGTGTGGTTCTTGCAGAACTCGATCAGGCACAACTTGTCCCTTCACAGTCGATTCATCAGGGTACAGAATGAAGGAACCGGAAAAAGCTCATGGTGGATGATCAACCCAGATGGCGGGAAAGGTGGGAAAGCACCGCGGAGACGTGCAGTTTCAATGGACAACAGCAACAAGTATACAAAGAGCCGAGGCCGAGCAGCTAAGAAAAAAGCATCCCTACAAGTTGCCCAGGAAACCACTGAAGACAGCCCCACTCAGCTCTCCAAGTGGCCAGGTAGTCCAACATCACGCAGCAGTGATGAGCTGGAAGCATGGACAGATTTCCGCTCCCGTACAAACTCAAATGCCAGTACCATAAGTGGCCGCTTGTCACCAATCTTGGCAAGTACTGAGCTAGATGAAGTCCAGGATGATGATGCTCCACTTTCCCCCATGCTGTACAGTAGCCCACCCAGCATGTCTCCATCGGTAAACAAACCCTGTAATGTAGAATTGCCTAGATTGACTGATATGGCAGGCACCATGAACTTGAATGACGGTCTGACAGATAACCTTATGGATGATCTTCTGGACAATATAAGTCTCCCTTCTTCCCAGCAGTCTCCCCCAGGGGGCCTCATGCAAAGAAGCTCAAGTTTTCCATACAGCTCCAAAGGTTCAGGTCTTGGTTCTCCATCAAGTAGTTTCAACAATGGTGTGTTTGGACCATCATCTCTGAATTCCCTCCGTCAGTCTCCCATGCAAACCATCCAAGAAAACAAACAAGCAACATTTTCTTCCATTTCTCACTACAATAACCAAACGCTGCAGGATCTGCTGGCATCAGATTCGCACAGCCACAGTGATGTCATGATGACTCAGTCTGATCCACTCATGTCACAGGCCAGCACAGCTGTGTCTGCCCAAAATGTACGCAGGAGTATTATGCTACGGAATGATCCTATGATGTCGTTTGCTGCTCAACCAAGCCAGGGCAGTTTGGTTAACCAGAATCTGCTCCACCACCAGCATCAATCCCAGAGTTCCTCTCTCAGCGGCAGTCGTGCCTTGTCGAATTCCGTTGGTACTATGGGCTTAAGTGACTCAAACAGCATTGGGTCAGCAAAACACCAGCAACAGTCACCTGCCAACCAGTCTATGCAATCACTTTCTGACTCACTCTCAGGCTCTTCATTGTATTCCAACAGCATGAGCCTTCCAGTCATGGGGCATGATAAATTTCCCAGTGATTTGGACCTGGATATTTTCAATGGGAGCTTGGAATGCGATATGGAGTCCATTATCCGCAGTGAACTCATGGATGCAGATGGGTTGGATTTTAACTTTGATTCCCTCATCTCAGCCCAGAATGTTGTCACTCTGAATGTGGGAAACTTCGCTGGTGCTAAGCAAGCTTCATCACAGAGTTGGGTTCCAGGCTGAAGGATTTATGCAAAGAGGGGGAAATGGGCAAAGCAGGTTAGCAATGTTTAGTCTGTTGGCATTAGTTAGACTGTACTTTACCATATGTAAATATGGTTTTTAAAAATGATAGGCACACTCATTTGCAACAAGCATTCTACACCAATTTTTTTGGGGGGAGGGTATATGTTACAGTGCTGGAATATCCAATAACATGGTAGGCACTTGCCCCTAGCAGTAACTAAGGGCTGATTTAAGCATTCATCTAAAAGTAATCTCTTCAAACACACTGTGTAGTGGTTTTATCCATAAATCTTACGTATGTTTGTCTCCCTAATGCAGAGTGATTGGGGGGGCATAGCCTATTTAGAAAAGATTCTGTTGTAAAGGTATTCAGGTGTATTACCACAGATGCCTACTCTGCACCTTTTGTTCCTCTTGTATTGACTATGATCACTGTTGCAATAACACATCCTCAGATGATGAAACCAGTCTGTATCATGATGTGGTAACACATGTTGAACCTTTTCACAAGACTGCTTTCCATCTGTCTTTTCCCACTTGGTGATTGTGCCCACACCCATACTGCCTAGAACTGTGTGAATTGACAGCAAAGGTATTTGCTTATATCATGTATTTCTCACACTAGTCATTATGAGGAAAATGTACTGTATTGTTAACAAGACAGACAATAAAGAAAGCTACACATTCCTTATACAATGGCAGAGAATTCATATGATCCATTAATGTTAAGAGCTACAATACTTCTAGTTATCATAGTTTTTTTAATAAGATACTGTGGCAGATCTGTAGCTGTATTCTAACACATCTCATGCACACCAGGCTAGGAATAGGCTAACGTTCATATAACAAATAGTAGCAGTGCTTGAAGGCAAATAAGTTCAAAAACGTACATTCCCTGCTGGAAAAGCTGATAAAAAAAGGCACGGCGGGGGGATGAATCCACTACTAATAGTCCATAAATGCTGGCTTGGTTCACTAACCATCCAGTTTTTGTAGTGGCCACCAATCTTCTCCTCTTCCCTAGGGAACCTTTTTCTGCCTGAGGCTGAAACCAGTTTCAGAATGTCCTTGGGGTCCAAAAATATCAACATGCTTTGGTTTGAAGGTTTTGTTGCCAGTAACTAAGCCCCAGAAGTGGCTTGCGATATTTTATACTGGGAGGGGGGAATACCCATAAAGCTTGGAAATCATCAAACAATAGAACCGGGGGAAGGAGACCACAGCCATCTTGGGAATCCCTGAGAACCAAATTCAGCTGCAGAGCCTGAAGATCTTCCCCATAACCCAGGTTATGGCTTGAGAGAGCTCTGGAGTTTTTTGTCTGCTACACTGGGGTATAAATGAACATAACATCAGAGGGAGTCTGTCTCACATGACTCAAAGAGAATTGTCTTGTTTGAGCTGCAAGTGCAGCACGAATGCAGATCTTTAGGAAGGAGATCTGTGTGATGCCAGGCATCTTGCTTATCAAAGTCCCTGGCAAGCTGGGGAGTAGATTTGTGGATGCCTAATATGATACATTACAACGTAATGTAATATAGTAATAGGCCATCCATAATTTGAGATTTTTCTCCTATGCTTTTTAAGGGCCATTATACTGCTCGTGTGATTCAGTAAAGATAATTGGAAACTGGCTGTTCCTACTGATGCCAAAATTATGGGATGGCGCACTTTCACAAGATGACAGCATCTCTTGGTATTTTTAGAACAAGCAGAACAGCATCAGGTGGACTTCCTAGTCCATGATTTCTTATCTCAAAGTATTAGGTTCATTTTGTAGAATGCTACTTTTTCAGACCTTCCCACACACATGTTCTCTGAATGTTTCTCTACTGTTTGTTATAGTTAAGTCATAAGTCTCCCTGCCCAATAATTTTTGTGTGTGTTACAGGCTGTTTAATGCATAGTTGCTGTTTTATAATAATCCCGTTTTTTCATTAAAAAGCTTGTAGTACTATAGGACTAAAGCATGCTGTCTTTTAAGGCAGGATCAAGCGAGGGGTTCCTGTACCTGTAATTGCCCCAAAGCACTGAAAGAGAACGTAGATTCTGTACTACTGCTGTATGCCTCCATGCAGGACTTGATTTAGGGGTGGAGAAATAATCAGTTGTGTCACCTTCTGTTATGGGTCCGTGATGTGTTTAAAGGCACCTTCTCTGGCAGAAGATCTAACAATCCTGTCCCAGATAATAGGGAGTGCCTTATGGGAATTATCACGTGACTATAAAGAGTAATACATGGAAATAGAAAAATGACTTCTGGCTTTCTTCTTGATGGCTGTAAACATAGATATTATAGTGTTACCTCCCCACAAAAAATACCTCTTACCCTTCCTCTGATGAAACAATCCTACTAATTCCGAAAACTCAATGTTATTGTTTCTAAATGTTTTGGCTTGTCCTTCTATAGCTTAATAGTCTCTTTTCCTAATCTTAATAGAGAAGGAATTTAACTTGAGGGGGAGTGAAGGCACTTGATTTATGAGAGTGCTTTTTATTATACTTTCCCTTTGAGATACGTATTATTAACAATCTTGGATTTATTTATTTTTGTCTTTCCTGTGACACACCACTGAGACATTGTTGCTGCCTTTTGAATGGTATGTCTTGGCTGTTTGACCTCTTGGATTCATTTAACTGCATTAGCAAATGAGAGCCTTCCACTGCAGGAAGGGTTGTTTTAATCATAATCATAGTAAGATGTATGCTTCCACAGTATAACAGAGGAAGAACGACAGTCCTGAGAATTCATGTAGCGGAAAAGAGAGCTTGTGTTTCCTGCGGAATGCTAAATTAGAACTCATTAAGGCTAATTCAGAAGTCTGTCTTCATGAATATTTGTGCATTTTGTAAAGATCATGTCGGATAAAATGATCTCTGTTGGTCTACATGCACCAGGCTTCTCCACCTGTTGACCTCCCAAAGAGTTGGAGTACAACTTCCATCAATCCCAACCAGCAAGGTGCTTAGCTGTTATCAGTGGCAACAGTGGGGAAGTTATAGTCCTTCACATCTGGAGAGCACCACTTTGGAGCAGCCTGTCCTAGAGGATTTCCCCAGTCTATAGTAGTTATCAGATGGTTCTATTCAAATTTGTAGCACCTCCAGAGACCAATATTTCTTAACTGCCATCAAGTTGACTTTGACTTACGGCAACCCTTTTAATGAGAGATCTCCAAGTCACCCTTTCATCAACAACCCTGCTCAAGACTTGCAGACTCAGGCTGCAGCTTCCTTAACTGAGTCTATCCATCTGCAGTGTGGTTTTCCTCTTTTCCTACTGCCTCCTACCAGCACTATTATCTTTTCTAATGAGTCATGTCTTCTCATGATATGTCCAAAGTACAACAGTCTGAGTTTAGTCATCTTGGCTTCCAGGATGTGCACAGGCCTGATTTACTCTAAGACTCATTTATTTGTTTTTTTGACAGTCCAGATATCCAAAGAACCAGGTGTCCAAAGAAATCTCCTGCAGCACCACAACTCAAAAGAGTTTATTCTCCTATCTTCTTCCTTCACTGTCCAGCTTTCACAATCATACACAGAAACTGGAAATACAGTGGAATGGACAACATTGACTTTGGTATTCTGTGATATATCTTTACACTTGAGGATCTTGTCTAGTTTTTTCATAGCTGCCTTTCCAAATCCTAATCTTCTTTGATTTCTTGAGTGCAGTCTCTATTTTGACTAATGACTAAGCCAAAGTATAAGAAATCTTTGACTATCTCAGTGTCTTCATTGTCTTCTTTGAAGTTATGCAAATCATCTGTGGTCATTTTTTTGCTTGTTTTGTTTTCTTCATGTTCAACTGTAACCTACCTTTGTAGTCTCTTCCTCATTTTTCTTCTATGGTTTTTCCAAGTCTTTGCTATTTTCTGCTAGTAGTTTGATGTCATCAGTGTATCTTAATATTCCTTCCTCCAGTTTTCACACCTCCTTCCTCAGAGTCTAGTCCAGGTTTCTGTATGGTATGTTCAGGATACAAAATAAACAAATAGGGTAATAAAATGCAGGCTTGCCTAACCCTCTTGCCAATTGGAAACCATTCTGTTTCTCCATGTTCTGCCCTAACACTAGCCTTTGGTCCTGAGTACAGGTTCATTAGGATAATCCAATGTTATAGTACATCCACTTCTTTAAGACTGATCCATAGTTTTTCATGATCTACACAATCAAAGGCTTTGCTATAATCTGTAAACCACAGGCTGATTTTCTTTTGAAACTGAAACAGTATCCAATGTATGTTTGCAGTATGATCCCTCTGGCTTCTCTCTCTTCTGAACCCACCTTGGACATCTGGTATTTCTTGCTCCATATAAAGTAAATGCCTTTTTTGTAGAATTTTGAGCATCCTTTTGCTTGCGTGGAAAATTAATGCCAGATCTGGCAGCAACTTCAAGTGTCCCCTTTCTTGGGGATTGGAATATATATTGAATGTTTCCAATCTGTGGGCCGTTGTTTTGTTTTCCGTATTTGCTGACAGATTTTAATAAGAATTTGAGTGGATTCTTGTCTCTTTTGTTTGAAACAGCTCTCTTGGTATCCTATCTGTTCCTGGTGATTTATTTCTTCTAAGTTCTTTGAGTGCAGCTTTGACTTCACTTTTTAAAATTGTGGGTTCATCTTCAAGTGGTTCATCCTTAATCTGTTATTCTTTCATCTCTTTTATATAGTTTTTCAGTGTATTCTTTCCACCATATTTTTATTCTTGATCATATAATGTGTTCTCCTGCTGGTTGTAGAGCATCCCCACTCTTAGTTTAAATTTCCTTTTATTTTTGCATCTTGTGGAAGAGGGCTCTTGTTCTATTTGTTGTTGTTGTTGTTGTTGTTGTTGTTGTGATAATCTATTTCTCAGCATTGATTGTTATAGTAGTTCTCTTTGTGCCTGTGCGCAATTCATTTAACAGTTGTATTCAGGGTACTGACTCTGCTTCTATCCCCTTTTACTCTTCCTTCTCGTCTGTCCTTAATTGCTTGAAGAGTTTTATCTGTCACCCATTGAGGCTTCTCTTTCTCTTTGGGTGCAGTTGTGTATTCCTGTCTCACAAGTTCCTTGGCTTCAGTCCAGAGTTCATCTGGCTCTAGGTCAATTAGGCTTAATACTATAAATCTATTTTTTACATTACCTTTACATTCTACAGGAATGTTCTTTAGGTTGCATTTTGACACAGTGATTGATCTGGTGTTCTTTAGTCTTACTCTATTTGCCTATGTTTGCATTTCATGGTCTGTGCCACAATCTGCTCCTGGTCTTGTTTTTGCAGAGGCAATGGTGCTTTTCTGTCTTCTGCTTGTAATTATGTAGTCTGTCTGATTTATATATTAGCCATCAGGTGATATCCATGTATACAGTTGTCTCTTTGATTGACTGAAGTATATAGTTATGATGTTGGCTTCATAAAATTCACAATCTGCTCTCATGTTTCATTTCTTAATCCTAGGCCAAATTCTCCTGCAATTTTTGGTCGTCCTCAGTTTCCTACTTTTGCATTCCAATTGCCTGTGATTGCCAACATGTCCTTTTTTGATGTGTGGTGACTTTCTTCCTGGACTTTAGCACAGAATCTTTCAATTTCTTCCTCTTCTGCCTCAGTGGTTGGAGTGTAAACTTGGATTATGATTATATTGTTGGGTTGTCCCTGAAATCTTATCAATATTAGTCAGTCAGATTTTGCATTAGATCCCTTGGTTGCATTTATTCCATGTCTCATCACTATTAATGCCACCCCATTTCTTCTTAGATTTTCTTTTCCTGAGTAAAATGCTGCATAGTTGTTTAACTGAAAATCTCCTATTCCTGTCCACTTTAGCTCATTTATCCACAGGTGTTGCAATGTTTATATATCTCATTTCTTGTTTTACAATGTCTAGCTTCCCCTGATTCATGCTTCTCACATTCCATGTTCCCTTGTATGTGTTGTACAGCTTTAGACTTTCCTTTCACTTTTGAGCACATCAGCAGCTGAACGTCCTTTTGGCTAGTTGCTTCATTAGCCATGGTGCTACTTGTCTTCTGCTCTTGCCCAGTAGCTCATTGAGTGCCTTCTGAGCTGGGAGTTTCATCGTCTGGCCCTGTCTCTTGTTTCATTTTGGACTATCTCATCATAGGGTTTTCAAGGCATAAGTCCTTAGGAGTGGTTTCGCATTGCTGTTCTGCTCAGTGCTAACAAGCATTAGCTATAGTGCCACTGTCATCATCTCTGAGAGATCTTCTGGCAGTGTCAACCCTCCCCTCTGCAGCTGTTGCCCAGTTATACATTTAGTCTGGCTTCTCAACAAAAGTCTTTGTCGGACATGGGAGACTGTACCAGCAGCACTGCTACTGTCAGCATAGCCTCTTGCCTCCAGTGAGGTTGCAGTCCCATTGCCACAGACAGGTAGTGCCATGGTGGGACAGGCTAAAATAGAGACCACTTAAAATTGGATTAATAGGACTTTTGCTTCTGTTTTGTTTCTAACATCTCTCTTGACTGGATTATGAATTGGGAAGCACTGAAAATACTTCACAGTCATAATTGTTATTCACAGCATCCCTATTAATTATGTTGTTAATGTTTCATGTCTTTAATGGATGAGGAACTGAAAATGGAAAGTAGTGACTTGTTGAGGCCACCCAGTAGTTCTGTGATTATGGTGTGTATGGGCCTAATTCTTCCAAATCTACACTGAGCTGCCAGGATTCTTTGGCTGAGATCTGACAGTACTGCTGACAGAGCATAAATCTGATTGTGGGAGAAGAGGAACAGCTGCTGCCCTCCTGGATCTCCAGTGAACACACCATAGGTTTAGGATGGCAACATCTGTTCCTTTCTCCTGGCTGTGCAACAACAGCTGCATGGTCCCAGGATGCACTCTGTCAAAATATGATTTTATGCGAAGGTTTCATGCAAGGAGGTATTGAAGAGCTCCTTCTGAAATAACTGGAAAAGTGCATACATTGGCATAGTGAGAGGTTACACCAGTACATCCAGCCCTCCATATCTACAGATTCTGTATCCATGGATTCATCCAACCATAGCTTGAAAATAATTTTTAAAAAAATACAAAAAGCGAACTTTGCTTTTTTCCATTTTGTATAAGGGAGACCAATTTTTAGTATACCATTCTATATAATGGGACTTGAGCATCCACAATTTTGGTATCCACTGGGTAGAGGGGGTGTCCTAGAACTAAACCCTAGCAGATACCAAGGGCCCAATGTGCATCTCATGAACAAAATTCCATCCCTTGTGTTATACCTATATCTCTGCCATGCTGTTTCCAAGACCACTTGGAAAACTAGTATCTTAAACATGTGAGATCATGAAATGTTATTGGCAAACTGAGACACTTCAAGTGATTTGGAGCTTTGATGCTCATTTTGAATCTGTGAGTCAGAATTATACCATCTTCCTTATTAAAAAGCAATATAGTTGTTATCTGCAGCTCTTCTAGACTTAAATATTCCTGCTTTACCTTTGCTGAGAATTTGTTTGGAGCAATTTATTCCTTTATCAGAAAGGTGCTGTCTCAAGCATCCTAGATCACTCAGAACTGTCCTTCATCTCTTGTTTTTAGGCTTTCTGCTATAGAAGAATTGGGTATGAGACTAGAGCATTTCATATGAACCAATATTCTCCTTTTAAAAATGTTTGTACTAGATCAAGTTTTATAGCTTTCCTGTAGATGAGTGCAAATCCATTTCCCCAGCAGCAGATTTGCTGTACCTTGCACTTGGGGAAATAGTAGTGCGTCACCTTTCCATTTTGGACAGATTTCCAGTACAGCATAATTAGCACCTGTGGGAACCAAATGGGTGCAGTAATCTGCATTAGGTAATACTTTAAAGCTTCTCTGTTGCCACTTCAGCCGTGATCAGAGTTTGGGGAATATAATTCTAAGCCAACAGTGGTGGAATGAGGTTATACCAGTGCAAGATGAAATGGTTTTCCAGTCCAAGAATTATAAGCATGGGATAACCACAGCAATTCAGATTACCATATTAGGGCCTGAGATAAAGGCCCACAATATGCTCTACACACTTATTCTTGCAAGTTCTTGAAATTTTTATTATTAATAGCGCTTGGTTGCAATGTTTTTTGTGTTTCTGCAAGGGAGCAGTAAAGCTGCCATCCAGGAACAGAATGTATTGTGTTAGAAAGTTCATTATAAATGCTGTAGACCTAATTCGTGATAACCTTTGGCTGGCCCTGTGAATTGTCCCTTAACCTCTGTTGATGAGCAAAACGAACTATTGCAAGCATCTTGTTAGGTATTTACATCATCCTAAACAGACAGGCACATAAAGGTGAGTTGCAGTGTTGTGCAACACTCATATTTTCTGGTGCAGAGCAGAGATGTAGCTATGTCTCTGAACCTTTTGTGCAAACGGAGCCATTAGCATGACCACCGTGCAGTGGTCACACAGCACAGTATGTTCCAGTATTTTCCAACATGACTTTATGCACAAGTGGATACATTGCACAATGGGAGGCCCCGTTGCACAAGATTTCCTACTACGTGTCCAGTTGTGCATTCTCACAATTCACTAGCAAATCATGTCAGGAACTTAACTCCGTCACTGTAAAATCATACATTGTGGCCTCTGATGCCAAGCCATGGTTTATGTCTTTTCAGATGGGTTGTTCGTAGAGTTTTATTTTGGGGAGAAAAGACATGTCTAAAATTTGATCCCCTTCATCCACCTGAGCATATCCAGGTCTTCCAACCCACCGTTTAGCAACATCACATAGTAAAGAGGGATCTCCTGGGGAATGCACCAGAAGTCCTAGAGGATGATGTCAGTGCTGTGCACCCACCTGTAGGAGCATAGCTGAATGTTTTTCTGATGGTCCCTTGCTCTCAACTGGCCAGTATATGGCCCTAATGAGGGGGGCTGCAGCAGCTAAAAGGAAGGTTGGGAGAAGAGTCTTATCATTCCATGAGGTTGGTATAAAATGACAACCCCTACAACTGCCAAAATCAAAAAATTACTTAAGTATAATTTGGATATATGTCTGTGTACATTACTAACAGGATGGTGTCTTGCAGCTTGGGTAGGGAGCCTAATGCAGGAGGGGCAGAGCCAAGGAACAACATTTGGAGGTCAGGAAGGAGAACCTAGCAGTACCAGGAGCAGAGATGGCTGGATACAGGAGCAGAGCTACTAACTAAAACTCACATCAATCCAAGCAGAAAACAGGTTGCTTTTCTCTTGGCTCCTCACCCGGAGATTCTTCTCTTTCTCCTGGAAATGCCAAGAAGTCCATTATCCAGTAAGGTCCTCCTGCAGATGGAATTGCTTCTACCAATGGGACTACTGCTTAATCTGTGCAATGGGATCTGTAAGGCAGATATTGGAAGGCACATATTGACCAGCTGTTAAATTCATGCCTGTGTTCAACATACACACCTTATGTAATACTCTTAGGTATGCATGTGTACACACATACACATATACTGAATGAACTGTTCCTTGCATGGAATTTATTGTTGTTGTTATTGTTTGCCTTCAAGTTATTTCCTACTTATGACAGCCCTAAGGTGAATCTTGGGAAGATTTGTTATTCAGAGAAGGCTTGCCATTGCCTTCCTCTGAGGCTGAGAGCGTATGACTTGCCCAAGGTAGGCCAGCGGGTTTCGATGGCTGAGTGGGGATTCGAAAACTGGTCTCCACGGTCATAGTTCAATGGTCAAACCACTACACAATGTAGTAGAGAACAGGATTCCTGTCATAATTCACTGCCATAACAGCAAAGAGTTTGCCACTACTTTGTTGTTGTATAGGTACATAAATAGGTACATAAGTCATTACTGACTTATGGTGACCCTAAGGCAAATGTATCAAAGGTTTTCTTGGCAAGATTTGTTCAGAGGGGGGTTTGCCTTTGCCTTCCTCTGAGGATGAGAAAGTGCGACTTACTCAAGGTCACTCCATGGGTTTCTGTGGCCAGGATTCAATCCCTGGTCTTGAGGTGGGGAATATATTTGGTCCTAGTCCAACACTCATACTACTACACCGTCCTGGCTTATCCCTGCATGGAATATTGTTCTAAATATATATGCAGTCCTTACAGTTTGTTGCTTAAAAAATTTACAGGACTTACAGTTCTCATGTCATTTACATGGGATGTTGTATCCCATTTGTCTTCTGGAAGTCATACTGAAAAATAATCAGTACTGTCTGAATGTAGTGCTGGAGATTGTTCATCATGTTGTCAGGTCTGCCTGCACCAGATTTCATGCTTGTATCACTAAAGTAACAGTTGTGGTTTGAATTAGAACATACCAGTGCTCACTTGTTTGGAAATAATGGATTGGATTGTAAGATAAGATAAGTAAATTGATGGGAGGAAAATTTCTTGTCTTTGTCCCCCCACTGCTGCTCTCCTGTAAAAACCATCTGGAGAGTCAGGGTCCCTCCTGAGCAACATGAGACGATAAGTATTGGGGACTGTCAGGCTTCAATCCTCCTATAGGTTGACTTAATGAAGTTTGCAAAAGGATAAAGCCTAGGTTCCTGTTAGTGACATACATATGCATAACTCAGGGCTACATGTACACATGTCAGTTTTTGGACATTGTGCAAAGAGATTGTCCAATCCCCTCCCCCTGGACACATGTCAAGCCCCAAGATGAAGGGGGGAAGTGAACAGGAAGTACCTATTCCATTTGCTCTTCTTCAGCTACAGGAAGAGAAAAGAAGTCCCATTTCTCTAGCAAGTTGTTGGAGTTAGCACCAGGACAGCAACCTCATTTCTTTCCCCTTAGCTCTGTGACAGCATCCTGAGCACTGCTTGATTGCCTCCACCTACAGCCACTGAATGGCCATGGCAACACCCCCAGGGTTTAACAGATTGGAAGATGGGAGAAACATGGGATTTGCACTATGTGCAGAGTGTTGCACTGTGCATGCTCTGATATAGGCTCATCCTCTTCTCTCCTACACCCATGATCTGAAAAACGGGCCCATCCACCTTTTAAAGAACAATTTTGGAGTAGTGCAGATGGCTGTGGGTGTGGATAGGGAAATGTCCTTGTTCATGTCAACATATATTATGATCCAAGCCAGTGTTTTTCAGTGAAGTCAGCTTCCTGTGCTCATCTGTATCTAGAAGTTGTAGTCCTAGAAAGAGAGTAAATTTTCCAGACTCTGATGTAACATGACAAGAATGCCAAGGTGGACAAGGAGCTTGCACCACAGGGTGGGCAACTGTAGCGGGTCTGGGGGCAGACTTTCCCTGGCATCGTTTGGGCAACACAGGCAACTATAAATGTCAAGAAAACAAACTAACCAGCAAACCAGAAAGGGAGAAGTCCACTTTGAGTTTTAAAATAAAAGTGAGCCTGGACTAGCTCTGCATTTGTGACCAGTGAATATTACAAATGGAGTTCACAAAGGGATAGAATCATAGAATCATAGGGTTGGAAGAGACCCCAGGGGCCATCGAGTCCAACCCCCTGTTATGCAGGAACACACAGCAAAGCATTCCCAACAGCTGGCCATCCAGCCTCTGCTTAAAAACTTCCAAAGAAGGAGACTCTACCACACTCCGAGGCAGCATATTCCACTGCTGGACAGCTCTGACCATCAGGAATTTCTTCCTGAGGTTCAAGTGGAATCTCCTTTCCTGCAGCTTGAATCCATTGTTCCTTGTCCTAGTCTTTGGAGCAGCAGAGAACAAGCCCGCTCCCTCCTCAACATGACATCGCTTCAACTATTTAAACATGGCTATCATGTCCCCTCTTAACCTTCTCTTCTGCAGACTAAACATACCCAGCTCCCTAAGCCATTCTTCATAGGGCATGGCTTCCAGACCCTTCACCATTTTAGTCGCCCTCCTCTGGACACATTCCAGCTTGTCGATATCCTTCTTCAATTGAGGTGCCCAGAACTGGGCACAGTATTCCAAATGAGGCCTAACCAATGCAGAATAGAGTGGTACCATTACCTCCCTCGATCTAGACACCATACTCCTACTGATGCAACCAAGAATCGTATTGGCTTTCTTGGCTGCCACATCACACTGCTGACTCATGTTCAGCTTGTGATCTACCAAGATTCCTAGATCCCTTTCACATGTACTGCTATCCACCCACACGTCCCCCATCCTATATTTGTGCATTCCATTTTTTTTGCCTAAGTTGCTGAGGTCAGGGGGAATGAGGACATTGCCCACCCAAACAAGAATTCTGTCCCTTCTAATTAAACTTTCCCTCAGTAGAAACTATAGAAATACAGTTTAGGCACCCAAAGAAGATGGGCAGGCAAAATTACCAAGGGAATGCAAGCATGGCAGATGTGATTCCTAACTGTGAATGATTTGCAGTATCTTACTGCCTGGAATTCTAGAAATTTGTGGAGTGTAGGGAAATTTCATTTCAGAGGCAATGTTATTTTGTCCTCCCTGTAGCTCCCCCTATGAGCCTGCACTGCTGGTTTACTTCAGTAGCTGTTCTGGAAAGTAGGTGCCAGGAATTTGTTTTTACCTCAATAATGAGAAAGAAGTAGGAAAGTACTGACCATGAAAGATTTTTTAAAAAGAAATATTTCCTCAACTAAGCCATATATGAACACAACCCCCCAAAAGGTTAAAAGCTTGGTACCGGCCACATGTGAAGTCAAGCCCCCAAAAGGTTATCTTATGTATTCACATATAGTGCTTAAAAGCACAGATTATGTTATGACGTCCTAAGGCTGGCTTAGTATCAGCTAATGGCCAAAATTGCCTAGACAGTGGCCATGCTTACTGAGGGGTTTGGAGAGCTATAGTCCACAAAGTATTTTTCCCACCACCACCACCACCAGTATCTGTCCACCTAGTAGGAATTTACAGGGCCTGATGTAAATTTGAGAGAGAATGTTCTCAATGGACCTCTATCTTATGGTGGACCTATTTGGTGGGCACAAATAGAATCAGTTCTTCAATGGAACAGCTGTTATAATTTCCCACAATTTTCTGACATGAGTCAGAAGGACAGTGGGAAATATTATATGAGTACCCTGTTTAAATGGTGCTGCCATTTCACAAATATAACTGGAGTGTTAAGAAGGCCAGTTGAGGTAAGTATTAAGTCCACCAAGATGGCACCTTGCCAAAGGTCCCCTCAAGTCTTCTAAAGCCCTAACCAGTTGGGGAATGAGAAACCTGAAGGACCATCTTTGCCTAGATATTCCTTCCTGTACCTCGCTCTTCAACATTTGAGGTCCTATTTCCTGTGCTCCTGATGACTCAAGTATGGCAGGCTTCATTGAGAGGTGGGACCTTTGTAGTGGTGATGCCAGCCTTGTGGAATATCCTTCCAAAGGAGAACTGCCAGGTCCTAACAGGAAATACATCTTATGTTGTGAGGTCCAAAGGTTCATTTGGGAGGAGCAAATGTCCTGAGACCAGAGATTAGAAGTACTACTTTGGGGCTGGCAGGTATTAAGAAAAAATAGTAAAAAAGCTTTGTCTTGTTCTGTGCATTCTGACTTTGTAATAAGCACAAAACTATATGTGCCTGTTCATCCACTCTCTTGTTTATAAAACACTTGACAAAGTTATAATTGCATAAAGCACACAATATTTGTTGTCATTGTTTTAAGTTTCTCTTAAAATGAAACACCGATGGTGAGAATGGGAAGGATCAGCTGTCACTTGAGCAAATTCCCCTTTGGACATTGCAGCCAAGGTGCAAAAAAGTAGAGACACAGTTGTGCCACATTTGAAGCCATTTGCTAGTGTGTCTATGTCTGATGAGCAACATAGCATGGAAAAGAAGTGATGTTGAGGGCATCTCACTGATTTGACCCACCAGATGTACTGAGCACAACTCTAAACTCTTCACCTTTCTTATTGACTTTGAACATTTTACCTTTAACTGGTTAGATGTCATAAGGGATGGAGCTGTCTCCTTGCTTTGACATAGCATGTTCTCTGTACTGTTGCAGGGAAATGCCTTTTGGAAAATTCATACGGATTTTCCCAGGAGAATGCTGAACTTCCTAGAAGTTTGTGTTTATGACCATTTGTGGATATTCTCTGAACACTGTTTTTTCTTGATGCTTTTTAATTTTCTTTTTCTTTTCTTTTTCCCTCCCTTCTAGGCCCTTCACCTGACACGAGTCCTAAAAGAAAAAAAGAAAACCCTTTGCCAAAATCAACTGTCAGCAAGGACAGGGATACCGTTTACAGCTTATTACCTTTGTCAACCCTGCATTCTTTTCCTAATGAAACAGAGACTGTTAATGAGCCCCCAGAACTGGAGTGATGAACTGCCTTGTCTGGAACTGAACTCATTCTAAAGTATGCAAAATCTTCCTCTCGTGTGGTGGTCCAGCATCAGCTTCTGGAGGTGTTGGTTCAGCCACTATCTTGTTTCAGAACACACTGTGTAGCCCTGACAGTATGGTTTCTTTGTTAATTAGCGTGTGGTGTTCCAACATGGTAAGGGTTTAATGGATGCTTTTGGCTGGCTTTTATTTTTCAGGGTTTCCCTCAACCCACCACTCTAGGTGTATTCTCCCCTTCCTCCCACCCTGGGAAATGCTTTAATCGTTCCTTTTTTCACATGCTGTTTCCTTACCAATATGAAATGCAGAAACAATATATGCACAGTGAAAAAGCTGAATCCAGTTTGGCTTGAAATACCAAGAGCACTTGAATATTACAGTCTTTACCACGTCTACTAACTGATTGGATTCAAGAGGTGGTTTATGAGAAGAGTGTTTGTGTTTATGTTGGGTTTGATTTTCGTATTATTATTATTATTTTTTCTTTATGGTTGGTTTATCGGTTGTTTCTGATTCAGTTCCCAACAATGTCCCCAATTAGGTTCTGTTCCTAAATGTGAGAGTATGCTTTTCTCTATTTATTCTCAGCACCAAGAGGGTGGATTTTTACCTCACAAAGTTAGCCACCGCCAATCGTGCATCCCAATCAGTGTTCAGAAGGGTGTGAGGGTGAAAAAACACTTCATAGTGTTTAGCGAGTGAGACAGTAGCTGACGTGCCCTCAGATCAGCTCCAGCATAGTGTGTTATGCGAGCAGTTCTACCCAACTAGCTGCGGTGGTTTTTTGTTTTGTTTTGTTTTGTTTTTTTGGTCTTTGGCCTGCCCTTATAGCTTAGCAACTATCCGTGTAACTGAGCTGCACTGTTTACCATCTTACCAGACAATTAGTCTTTAACCACTTAGAAGGCAACAGCTTGCTTTCAGTGAATAACAACAACAATAATAATGACAATAACAATAATAACCAAACAAAAACCTTAAAAAGAAAAAAAAAGACTATATTGCATGAATACAGAGTTTTTATGTATATGCATCATCCAGGTCTTGGGTGATTTATTACTTTGGTAATTATTTTTTACATCCTCTTCTTGATTATTCTTTCCTTCTTGTGATGTAACATTGAGACTTGGGAGGAGAAAGTGAGGGAGGGCAGGAAAGAGAGTCGGGGGGGGGAATACAGATAGCTTTTCATAGGAGCGTAGACTGTAATTGGATAAATTCCACTGGAGAAAAAAAAAGTAGTTTTTATATATTTTGCTTATATGGGTTTCTTTTGTAAATTTATACAGTAATAATGACTGAAAGTTATGGTGCTGTGCAGGTCCTGTTTAATTACTTTCCATTGATATCCTGCTGGGGGAGTGAGAAAAAGAGAGAAGGAGAAAAACAGAGGGAAAAACCTAACGGTACATTTTAATAATTTTTTTTTTTTAGAAAAAGCAGTGTGAAGATACCTTGGCTAGGACAATATACACCTATTTCTCTGAAGTGATATATGAAAAACTTTTTGGCGTGAAGACATAATCCATATAAATATATAAATATATTTTATTATGTACAGAAACAGACCATTATGCATGAATGTTAGGAAAACAGACTAGCATTTTAACCCAAAGTTTCAGTGCATGAGTTTTCACTGGCACATGAACCATGTACTATGTGGTGTGACTTCCTCAGCCACCACTTAGTGTGCATGCACATGTAAGGTGCATGTACACTCTCTTTCTCTCTCTCTCTCTCTCTCTCTCTCTCTCTTACACACACACACATTAACACACACACATCTGTGGGCCCTGTATTACTCCTTCTTTTCCAACCCTCTGAGGTAATATTGGTGAAATAACAGCTCCTCGTGTGATGGAAGTTTTGTTTTGTACTGTAGCCTCCTCATGAATGTACTGCACTATTCTATAGATGAACATGTGAACTCCATCATGCAGTTCATAACTGAATTATAAAAACTCTGTGCTATTGTGGTTCTAAATAGGTCATAGAATTAAATTAAAAAGAAACCTTTCCAAATAGTTAAGATTTTTATCCTTTTTCAAAATAAAGAAAGAAAGAAATACGGAATATTTTTTTAATAATTAAGGTGGTATATTTGTCAATGGCAGGGTCTAGTTTATCATATTTCTTTTAATCAGAGATAATCAATGTGTGTGTTTCTACTCCACATTGGAAAGGGCTTCCCCAAGAGAGAAAACTCTATAAAATTGTCATCTGTTCCAGAGACTTAAGAAAAATATTTGTTTATTTAGGGACACTCCGTTACAGGTACTTATTACCAAAGCTAGTTAAGAATTTGTTCACAAATGTTCACTACATGGGTATCTGGTACTTCATTCAATGTGAATTTAGGTGACAGTGTGTGAGATTGATTGTTGTTTGGTTTAGCAATGTATTTGGTGACTGACCATTTATTTTGTGTGTAAGGTTCTGTCCTTCTGAATGGGAACTGTGTGGATAAAAAAATCTGGTACCCAGCAAATTTCCTGGTTTCCTCCTCTGACCTCTCCAGTTGAGTTTCCTCTCTTCACTTATGGGTAGGCTGTGGTAAAGGTATAACCTTCAGAAGGTTGAGGTAGAGGAACAAATAAATCCTCCCTTTTGCAAGCTCTAATTTTGTCAGGTTATTAATTTACATATAGTATAGAAATTGTGGTACAATTTGACCAGAGTTAAGTGTGTCTTAAGTCCTATTGCTTTGAATGGGACGGAATTAGACACTTATCTTAATTTCAGTAGAATTTCAAGATGCATACTTTCCGAGAAGTAATTCCTGCCAAGTACAATGGGCGTCTTGAGTAACCATGAATAGGATCAGACTGTATACTTGTATTCTAAGCAAACCGATTGTGTTCTAAGTTGGTTGCCACTTCCTCCATACATGCTCCTATATAATTTCCATAGGAGGGCTCACCGCATGATTATGCTTCCAAATGTATTTCTGTTCAGCCCAAGTGATAGACTTCCCAAGGGGACCAGCATCATTATGCGTTATGCAAACATGCGAGAAAGTTCAGCCACCTGGAAGGGATAAGCTCACAAAGCAGATCTACATAACAATGCTTTGCGTGGAGAACTTCCCAAGTTCAATCCCTGGCATCTCCAGACAGAGCCGGGAAAGTCTGCTCTGAACCCCCAGAGAGTGGCTCCTAAACAGTGGAAACAATGCTGAGCTCAGTGGATCAATGTTCTGTGGTCTTACTCAGTATAGGGCAGCTGCAGCTACCTTCTTGACTTCTTAAACTGTTTTGGGAATGCTGTTAGGTCGTTGGGGGCGGGAGGGGGGACGTTATCCCAGGTGTTTATAGGAACACATCTGAAAAAAACAAGGGGCACATCTGAATAAACACCATGGCTGAAATTCTGTTGAGGACATATGCAACATTACTCAAGGTTAGTGAAGTCTGGAAAACATTCCAGAATTCACTAGCTCCTTGTGCACTGTCCACCATTTTATTCCCAGCATCTATCAAGTCATTCTCTTTTTCTGTCTGGAGAACTGCAGCCAGGATGAGCCACAATCCACACTACTTGGTCGCCTGTTTCTCTTTTGTCTTTGGCCACTAAGTGGTTATAGTAGTGTCCCATGAAATTCCTGAATGGAAGCATGGATCCCAACCTATAAAAGAGTTGTTAGATTCCTGATACCATAGGCAGCCTGGCTGCATTGACTACAGTAGGATAAAATGAACATAGAGGATCACAACTTAAGCATATGATGTCTACATTTCTCTGGAACTGCTATTTAATTTTAAAATTGAACTATTGAGGGCTTCCTGTAGTCACACAGTCCAACCAGATCTAAGCACTCTGCAGCCTGATTCTATATGTGTTTACTCAAAAATAACTTTCATTGATAGTAAACCTTGAATATTAAACCATCTTGAATCCCATCTTGTGAGAAAGCCAGGATATAAATTCAGTAAACAAAGAACATTCTGTTCTCAAGTTACAGGAAAGTCACTCTGAAGAGAGTCTATGGAGGGGTGTAAGCTGCTCCATTTTCTTTTCCTCTATAGCTGGTCTCTGTTATACCTAACTTCAGATATTTGGATTTTGCTGTCATTTGGGAGTCTTCAGATAAAGTTCCAGCAACTGTGGTACACCTTGCAGTCCTGAGTAGCTTCAGTACTTTCTGTATGATCTCTTTACTTCTCCAACTTTCTTCCCTGAATCAGTACCTCAGCTTAGATGCTAGATCAACCTTCTCCAGTGTAGTGTCCTTTAGATGTCTAAGACTCTCGTAATTGCTGTGCTGAGTCGTCAAGGCTCCTGGAAGACATCAGGTTGGGAAAAGGCTGTGCTACTTGAAACTAAGCTCTTGATAAATCCTGAGTTACTCGCCCACTTCAGATGTAACGCTAAATCATGGTGTAGTACTACACTTACAGTGAGCCCTAGACTTAACACATCCCATCCATTCTTTGTATTTTATTTTATTTTTATTTTGACATTCATGTAATTCCAAATCAATCTAGCTTGTGATTATTCAAAAAAAAAAAAAGATTTCGGTTGCCTCTCTTCACATGGAAACTAATGAAAGGAAAGGAATGGAAAGTGAATACTACTGTTCATTCTCGTAGAACTAAACCATGGTGCACTGTTATGTCTGAACTGGGCAACTTTGCCAGATTATCTCATAGCTTTTTAAATTCAAAAGCTAATGTAGTGGCTAGGATTTTTTGGCAACCAAACTGCCTTCTGTGGCTGGAACCCTCTTGTTTACTTACATTGTCATAACTGGGGGTTACACCAATGTAAGTATTTCTCAAGACATTGTGCAAAGAGATACTGGATATCTCCTTGCACAAGCCATTTCTTCAGCTGCATTATGGCAGTCAGAAGTTATCCAAACACAGCTGCACTCCTGCCATGAGTATGCTAGAAATCCAGGAGGGTTAAAGGCTGTTCCTTTTCCCAACCATTCAATGCAAGTTGGATGGCACCCAGAGATAATTCTAGCCCAAACACTTATTAGCCACATGGGAGAACCGAGGACCCATCCAGCTTGTATTGCACAGCTGGGGAAAGAAGAAAGCTTCATCATAAGAATTCTGGCAGGGTTTTACATTCTGCCAGCACTCTAATAGGTTTTTGGCCTTAATAGGCAAAACTCAAACTACGTACTTTTGAAGGAGTGCTGAAACACTTTGGCTTATACCACAAAAGTAATTTGAATTTCCCAGCAACCCAGCATCTCAGCTATCCACTATCCAACATGCACAGGCTCCGTTTTACAGATCTTTAATACTCCAGTTCCAGAGATTTAAGCATGTCCCATTCTTGTTCAGTTCACTTTTTATATGCTTACATCGTATGGTACATGATCATCAACACATGTGAACAGAGTCAAATGCACTAATGGCTCAATGAGCAGTTTTACAGACTGGTTAAATTATTTGTGGGATGATTCTTAGAAAATAAGAGTTAGGTTATCTCCTTAATTTTTAAAATTGTGAGTTGATTAAAAATTGATATTATGCTCATTAAGCAAGGCTTTGGAATAGTTGCGCTGGCAGTTTTAACTCTGTTGAGAAGTTTATTGCATCTTGTTTAGACCACCATGTCATATTTCTTGATTTCACTCTTGTAGTAGTAAGTTCTATAACGATGGACTACCAGGCTGCAACTTATCATATCACCATCTTCAAAAATGTTAAATGTTGGGATATTTATCTCTTGGAAATGACATCATGGCTTGGCAACCAACCTCCATTCACTTCTTTTCTGTACATGATGTATATTGGAAATACCAGCAGACGTGAAGGGGGACCAGATACAATTGAACTTGCTATAGGGAAGGGGAAGGGGATATATTGTACCTTTTGGCTTCACGTGTGAAACTTTTTTTTAACCAAAAAAAGTTGCATGAATGGACAAAATATGTATACAGTATCTGTAAAACTGTCTTACCTGGGTTCTTTCTTTCACTGTCAGACCACATAACTTTGGAAGAATATTCCATCCACTGCCTTAGTGCATGGCCACCTTTCCTAAGAGGTGCACATTTTTTACTTTTTCGTCTGAGCTACCTTGCAGTTCCATTTGAAAGCTGGCACTGTTGTAAAAACTCAGCAGAGGCTTTTTGTGAAACCAAATGCTGACATGGGTGAATATACTACCTTACCACATAATGATTGGATACTGTTTGGAAAATCTTCCCTCTTTGCAGATAATAGCAGTGCAGAGCTTAACTTCACTTGATGTTAGTAGATATTGCCTCGTGTATTCCATTCTCGATTGTAATCTAGTTTGTAAAAGAAATTGTGACGCATGTAAATAAAGCATAATGGATCTCTAATTCAGTGTATACTCTCATTTTTTTCCTTCCATAGTCTCTCTTTATAGAAACTAGAGATCTTCAGGGGAAAAAAAGTGAAACATCCTCTCCATGCATTATATTCTTCCTGTTAAATTCAGACAAAGCTTTTTAGAGATGAGAGGTAAATCCTTTCCCACTGGAAATGTAGAACCAATTGTACAATTAGGGTGGAACAGAGGCTGAAACATTTCAAGATGCTGCTTCTAACAGGTAGGATTACACTTCTGAATATTTCCACATATTAAACATTTCCTGCATGTGGAAAGCTAGTTGGTCAAGTCATACAATTTTGTCCCATATTAATGTCCTTCATTTCATGTGCCTATAGTTTGCAGTTGTTTTCATGTGAAATGACTCATCTGTTCTGTGAAAACCAAATGTGAATGCTTCCGATATGCTAGAGTGAGTCAATGACAATAAACGTAGAGTTGGGCCTGGGTTCAAGTCCCAGCTTGGGACTTGTATACATAAACACAGTTACAATGATACTTCGCTGACTTGTGTCAGGATTCTTTTGTAGCAGATGGAATTCCTTTGATATAAACATGTAGCCCAAAACATGAAAAATGAGAAACAATCTTAATTCAGGCCATGGCTATACCAGTACATATCTATATTGTTAACTGCTATCATGTTGATTTCAGCTTATGGAGGCCCTATCAGTGAGACACCTCCACGTCACCCTGTTCAAGGCCATTTCTGCCTTACACTGTTACAGTGGTGTTACTCCACTTTCAACATCCTGGGGAATTCTGGAGTTTGTAGTTTACTGAGGCCAAAGAGCTCTCTGGATAACAATCAACAAAGCTGGTGCTGACTTAGACATAAAGGCCTGAAAAAGTTTTGCAACTGAAGGAAACTTGGCCGATGTCATTTGTGATTCAAAGGGGATAAGAAAGACAATAGACAATTTCAACCTCAGGTATGCATTTACTGTGTCTCTGAACTCAGTGGCCTCTCCCACCAATCTCCAATGTTCAGACAATACCTCTACCCTACCTTACAATATTTCTGTAACAGATAGCTGAGATCACATACATGAAATGCATTGAAAACCAATAGTTGCTGGCCAGAATCCTGTATCAGAGACACGTATGCATAAACACTGTAGTCATAGTGTTGCACAGTAAATCCTGGCTTTGTTCCCCCAAACCCCATTTGCCAGGACCTAGCAGCCATTGTGATTAACAAGGACTGGTCCCCTATCACTTGGGAAGCAGCTGATAATCCCACCTCCAACCATGAGCAATCTCTGGTGGGACAGGCAGAAGCAGGATTCCTGTGACAATTCCCCCTGGCACTAGAGTTTGCTCATTCAGGGTGGGATTGTAATCCAGTTGCTTCTCAGTTGACAGAGGAACAAGCCCCCATGGCTTGCAGCATCGACTTCCCTGTAAATGGGGATTGGGGGATTTTCACAATCCCTTTTTGTTGTAGTTGTGTGCCTTTAAGTCATTTCTGTCTTACGGCCACCCTAAAGTGAATCTATCATGGATTTTCTTGGCAAGATTTGTTCAGAGGGGGGTTTGCTTCTGCCTTCCTCCGAGGCTGAGAGAGTGCGACTTGCCCAAGATCACCTAGTGAGCAGGGATTCAAACCTGTTCTCCAGACTCATAGTCTAGTGCTCAAACCACTACACCACACTGGTTCATGATCCCCATGTAGCCCCTGAATTAAGGACTATATAGGGATCATGAATACATAACAGTCCCAAATGCATAACTCTAAGTTACATGTTCACAACTGCCATAGAGGATTCTGGCTGCTATATAACTGTGATAGGCATCCTCCAAATTCCCATATGGGTGAAAAGTGGCGTAGGAACCTTCCTCTCTGCAATTTCCTCAGCTGCTTCTCTTTGTGTGTGCTTTTGGTATATGCTTGCCATTACATTGATCAGATGTCACGTGCCTGCTTTGCCATTACCCAGTCATTATTCTGACGAAGAGAGAGAGAAGCGTGTTCCATTTTACCTTATTACGATCTCTGCCCATATATATGACTGAAAATGCAGTTACGATGGTGATAGTGATGGTAAAGGGCCGCAAGGACTCTTTTGACAAGCCCACCCCCCACCGTTTCGTTTCTTCTCTTTTTTGTAAAGGAAATAGGAAAAAGTTACATTTTTCTCAATGTTTCCATGGCATAATTAAGCCCTACTTACACACATAGTGCACAAAATGTTTCAAATTTTTCACAACAAGTTTTCCCTAACACTCATGGTTTTGAAATGTTGAATTTTGGATTTTTTAAACATATGCCTGGTGAGGACAGTTACACACACACACACACACACACACACACAGCAAAGCTGAAAGACTTCGTTCCGCTCTGTAGAGTTCCTTCTAGCAACATCATGATAGCTGACTTGCACAAAGAAACCCACACAACAATAGTTGCCACACAGGTTAACAGTAAGACCCCCACCAGCTCATGTGAAACGCCCAGTTCAAACCTGCACTGCGGTTGGATTTTATTTTCTCCGCACAATTCCACCAGTTCATGTGTTTACAAGTGTGAATTGGCCCTAATTGGCCAACTCTCAAATACAATAATGATAGTGTTGTATTCTGCCTTAGTAACAGGTCAACAATCATGAAAAACTGGCCCATCTGCTTTGTAAAGATGACCTCTGTCAGCCGCAGACTTGTTGCAAAATGTGTAGATTGATGACTCATGAGTTCGCTTGAGGACTTTGACTTTTCAGTCTGAGAGTAACAATGCTAATCTTTTGTGCATTTTTTTCCTGGATTTCCTCATAGTGATGTTAGTTTAAGACCACGTTTTAAAAATGAGCCACAATGTTAGGCTAATTTAGTCCTTGCAAATGCCAATAAATTCCAGACTCTTCATACACCACAGAAGATGTATTTTGAAATAGTCATATTTACAGATTACAACTGCAAGGCTCCTAAATGAATGTATTATGGACAAGTGCCAGACATCAATCCACAGACAATTTAAGCTTGGCTATTTTGAGTTAAGGTTATCCTGGTTATAGTCCAGAAACCAGTTAAACTAGAGCACTTGGATTTAAGCCAATTTTACACCCATTTACGTCAACAGTACTTAATTTGATTTAAATCTGAGCATTCCAGTGTAATTGATTTGTGAATCAGGTTGTTACTCATAGATATCAATAAGACAAAAACACTTAAATGTGAGCATTTTAACTCAGATAAGTTTATTAGCTTGGCTATCTGTGCCTAAAAATGTATATATGTTTGTTTTAGCAAAACAAAGATCTAAGATTAAAGATTAAAAAGTTTTCTAGTCATCTATTGTTGCAATATTTGTTGTTAACTACCACCAAGTTGACTTCAACTTACAGCCACCTTCCGGATGAGAGTCACTCTGTCCTCAACTGCCCTAGTCAGGTCTTGCAGATTCAAGGACCTGTCTTCGTTGACTGAGTTTATCCGTCTATAATGCGGCCTTTCGCTTTTCTAAAACATATTTTTGAAATATATTTGCAGAGATCAGACACCATCAAATTTTAAAATATATGCATTAAAATATATTTTTAAAATATAGACATTAAAATACATTCTAATATATGCATTAAAATATATTTTTAAATATATGTATTTTCAAACTCAGTCTTAAATAGACTGGGCTAATTATTTCAAAAGATATGAGTTCTGCTTGGCCAGCATAGTTACACCCCTAAAATTCTAATGGATACTTTGGGTTGGATTTGCTTCATGGTTATGTTACTAACAGCCCAATTCTGTGGTTGTGGAATACCAGGAAGCAATAGACAAATTTAATCTTATGTTACACTGGTCAAAACAATCCCAGAAGCAAAACAATACCAATAAAAAGAAAATGTAGTAACTCTGATATTTCCTCAGCATCTTTGGCAGCTCCATCTTCAGCTACTAATCACAACATGGCACACCAACACTGCCCTATGTTACTGATGCATTCATGGAATACAGTGACCAAAATATGGCAACAGCAGCAATGATGGTGAGTTGAGGGTTAATATTTGGAGGAGGAGTCATCTGTTTTGGGAAAAAGTAGTCCTTTACAATCCTAAGAAGAGCCATACTGGATTAGACCAAAGGCCTATCTAGTTCCCTTGTTCTATCCCAACAAAAAAACCAACTGGCAGCCCCACAAGCCACAGCACACCCTTTTATTTACTAAGATGACTGCCAAGTTAGTGTGGTTAGAAGTTCTTTGTCACAATTAACACCATTTAAGATTTGGACACATTTTGGAACTACAATAGGATCCCTCCTATCCGCAGATTCATTATGCGCTGATTCAGTTATCCACAGTTGGCCACCATCAGGCCAACCACAGATAACTGGGCCCAGGGCCTGGGGCCAGCGGCGGGAGGTGGCGAGGAGCATGGGATAGCGCCCCTCGCCAACTCCCATTGCCTGCTCCAGCCCCGATCTCCACGGCAGGCTGTAGGAAAAGAGTGAGGAGCACGGGATCATGCCCCTCGCCAACTCGTGCCACCCGCCCCGGCCCCAATGCCAGCAGCGGCCGGCAGAAAAAAGCAGAGAGCACGGGATCACACTCCTTGTCAACTTCGGTCCCCCCTCCTCACCAACTCCCATTGCCTGTCCCAGCGGATCCGCTCTTTTCCCGCCCACTGCCACCACGATTGGGCTGGGGCTGATGGTGGGACAGGGCATTCCCTACCATCTGCGGATTTCAGTATCCGCAGGGGGCCCGAAACCAATCCCCCGCGGATACGGGGGTCCTACTGTACAGTTCTCTCCCCTCAGCCAGTGCAAGTGATTTTCCCAGGCTCTGCAGCAGATCCAGCTGAGCTTGACTATATACACTGAAGAGTTACACAGTTGGCCTTACACATTTGCTAGGGTTAGGGACCCAGGACCCCCACAAAAGTGGAAACACTGCAAATATCAAAATATGTCTGTCTGTGGGAAGGCAGCCAAGGCATGATGGGGAGAGCAGGCACCCAAGGTCCATAGCAGGTCAGGTTAATGAGAGGGAAAGAGGGTGAGTTGACCCTCTCTCTTGGCCATCTCCTTCCTTGGGTATATGGGGGGCGGGGTGGCACTGGGGGAGGGTTTGTGGTATTGAGGAGTCAGACTGAAAGCTGTCCTTAACTGGCCAGGCTAAGGACAGCTAGGGGTGAAGGAAGAGGACCAGAGATAGGTTTTTAAAGCGTTGTACAGCCTGATCAGAGCCACTGAAAGGGAAGGTTTCCCCAGAAAAGAAGCACTTGAAGTTGTGGGGGGGAGCAGTTGGAGAAACTCACAAATAATCAAATCCATGAAACTGAAACCTGCTGAAGGGCTGCCTGTAGTAGTTTCATACCAGTTGTAATTCTCAGGCTCCACCCATGAAACCCTGGAATTTGTAGTTTGGTGAGACACGTTGGACTTTCTGTTAGGAAGGCTTTGGTCCACCCCCCTGAACTACAACAGAGACTCTCCCTGAACTATAAATATCCAGGATATCATAAGACGGAGCAAGGACATTCCATGTGGGATCAAAGTGCTGTAAATGTACGGCGTAGATACACTATGGGTTTCTTTCACAGGAAACTGTCACTGATTTCTGATGGAAACTAGAGGATCCCTATGAAACTCTGCTACAAGAGTCTCCTTCACCCATACAGAAAACCAGGCAGCCAGAGCATCACTCCACCACCTCTTCCCTGCACAACTCCCATGAAGTCCTCCTGCAACAGGACCTGTGAAGTCCTCCAGAACAGCAACAGGAGTCCGTCACCACCAGCAGGACCAGTGAAAGGTATGCTTTTGCCTGAAGCAAAGGATAGATATGACACCCCTCCTTCTCCAGACACAGAAATTGTGCGAATTGGCAGATGAACATGGCAGTGTTGTAGCATCCTGCACTCGCATGTCAATGCAGCTGGCTAGCTTTAAAGGTGCAAGACAACCCAGAAGAGTTGCACATACAGGCACAGATGAGACCAGTGCTGTAGTTAATTCTGTTCAATTGATAGTTTGCTTCCTTGATGCCAGTGTAGTGTAGTCGTTATTGGGCAGAATCCAATCAGTGACATACACATGCATAAGTAATGCTGGTTTCCATGTAGGTATATCTCTTTCTGGATGGGAGCTATTCTCTAGCCCTTTGTGCCTTGTCCAACCCTTCCACCTCAGCAGCTGCCAAGCTCAAGGAAGAGATGCCGCTGCTTCTCCTGCTTAGCAGGAAAGAAGGAGGGGGAGGCCGAGAAGACTATGAAGATGTGGCTGATCTGGTCTCTAAGGGGAAAGGAAAAGTGGGCGCACTCCATCTGTGAGTGTACATTCATTTCTACCCCACTCTGAGCCAAGACCAGTTGCTTCACAATCTGAACTGCCTCCCTGTTCCCCTGCCTTCTTATTGGTAAGCAAAACCAGCACCCCATGCAAGAGCAAGGGGAGGACACAGAACTGTGTAGCGAGAATATAGAAACTCTTCCTGGCTTGATGTGTGATCTTAGCTATTGTGTTGACTAAGGTCTATTTCCTATTGGTTAGTCCTCACTAGACTAGACTCATTGAATGGTAAGTCAACACATACATAAATCTTATTGGTTAAATGGCTTTGTTCTAGTCACTTGATCAACAGGATTCCAGCCTAAAACTACAGAATCCCATTTCAAACATGTAATTCACTAGATGATCTTGGACCAGCCACTTTGTTAGAGTAGCCTGTCTCAAGGGTTCTTGTGCAGGAAAAAAAAAATGAAACACATACATTGCTTGGAGCTTGTTGGAGGAAGGGTGGAATAAACATGAAGTAAATAGGAAGACAGTAGTTATGTTTGAAGGGCCTGTCGTGTCTGCTCAACCCCTCCCTGCTTAGCATTGTCCAGAGTACTCCCCACTCGTTTGTTTGTATGATATTGGCTGTAGCAATAGCTGGAAAGGGGCAAGCAATTAAGTTGTGCTGGGGTTTATGTCAGGGATTCCAGGCAGGGAACCCTGGGAAAATGATCAGCCCACTGCAAAGATGTTGCATCATGCCCCAGCTGTGGGTAATTGCAAGGTTGCATAAGAAACAGGGGTCGTGTGCAGATGGTAGAGGGAGGTGTGCAAACCTCTACCTGATTGGTTGTAAATATGTATATAAGAAAGCAATCCCCAGTATGTATTTGTTGACCAAACCGGTGTCTGGCGCAAGCCTTTGTCCGTCTGTTCCATGTTGTGTACATAACGGAACGTTGCTGCAAGATAAAGTGCCTCCTGTTTGGAAGAAACTCCTCTGTGCGTGAGTATCCTTACTGGGGAACAAGGCTGCTGC
Organism: Cyclura pinguis; assembly: GCA_030412105.1. NCBI lineage: Eukaryota > Metazoa > Chordata > Lepidosauria > Squamata > Iguanidae > Cyclura > Cyclura pinguis. Next base: position 110,857,192 of record CM059599.1, on the reverse strand, counting down.
TGTTGGCTCGCTGTCCTCTGGCTTTTCCGCTGCATTTCTGTGGGGCTGAAACTCCTATCATCCCCCAACAGTTTACCTTTTCTTCTGGACCACTGTGGTATGAAGAGAATGCTGGGTTACATAGGCCTTTGGTCTAATTCCACTGGAGGCTTCCTGTGTTCTGAGCAGAAACAGAGTCCTACCCGTGTTATGCAGCCCAATTCAAAAGCAGTCAGAAGGGTCCCCATCCAGTGAAACAAGGCAAACGAGGACCCTACCTTTGGGGAGAGGTGGTATGGGCAATCCCATGAGTCCTTTCATTGACTCCAGCAGCCCCAGTGAAGTCAACACTGCCAGGCCTCTACCAGGGCTCCAGTACCCCGACAGGGCCACTCACCCAAGTGCCTGTCTTGGCTCTCAGACACAGCATCTCCTGAGCACAGGGGGAAATTTGAATGGCTCCTAGCTTCTGCCATCTCTGGCAGGTGAACATAGAACCAGAGGCCTTCCAGCACTGGGGATTCCCCAAAATGCACTTTGCCAAAGCTGCCTTTAAATCTAGAACTAACCCAGGACTCCCAACAGACAAGGCTGGCTCTGCCACAAGGCAGAGTGAGACAATTGCCTCAGGTGTCAGACACTGCATGTTGTGGAAGACAGCCCTGGGCCTATTCTGCTCTTCAAGTTAAATCTAACTAACTCTATCATAGTTTTCTTGGCAAGATTCACTCAGAAGAGGTTTGTCATTGCCCTCCACTTAGGCTGAGAGAGTGTGACTTGTCCAAGGTCACCCAGTGAGTTTCCACGTCTGAGCAGGGATTTGAACTCTTATCTCCTGGAATCCTAGTTTATCATATAAACCACTACACCATGCTGTTTCTCAACCTGCTTGTCTCCCACTAATTTTGTCTGCTGTTTGCAGGTATAGCAGAGGATGCCATTGTCCCATTGCCAATATTCAAGATTTAACAGCCATTCTGGTTGGCTTCTGTATCAGGGGGACAGAGGGCACTATCTTGTCTTTTGCCTTGGGCATTAAAATATTTTAGATTGGTTTTGCTAATGAGACTGCGTTATTTGCTGCTCGTACAATTTTTTACCAGGCAAAATCTAATAAACTAGTAGTAGTAATCTACGCCAAGTGAACGTCAGATTCTGACTAAGGCCTCCTTATCTCCACTCCCCGCATTTTACCCCTACATACACTTTTTTTTTTTTGGCCAAGTTATGCCTGTGTTACATTGTGTAGCATAACAAGCCAGTGTGATAGCAGGCAAGGCAGGCATAAATCTGCTATTCAGCCATACCTTTCAGTTCCCCACAGCAGGAGGAATTTTGGAGCAATCCTATCCAGTGCCAGCAGATTTATCGAATTACATAATAAAGCTGTATTTTGTTCAATTGCAATCCTTTCTTTTCTCTCCTAATGCTATCACTGGGCAGTATGCTTTTTGGTCTGAGACACTTCATTCTACTTAAAGTAGCTACTTACTTCCTCCTATCATGATATCTGGGCTTCACTCCCTTCCTGTCTTTGAGAACAGAGATATAAGTTCCATTACAGCAGAGCTTTCCAAACTGTGTTTGGACATGTTAGTGTGGCGGCTGCAGTGTGTAGGTGTGTTGCATGAATGTAATGGATGGAGGGGCTGCCTCTGCTGTTGCTACTGCTGCCCCGGACTGAGAAAGACCCTGGCAAGGGTGGCAGCGGTGGTAGTGGTGGCAGCAGCAGGCCAGGCTCACGTGGAGGGGGTACCTCTCCTGCTGCCACTGCCCCCAGCAAGGAAGACCCCAGCAAGGGCAGCAGCATGCCAGCCTCAGGTAGAGGGGCTGCCTCTCCCACTGCCACTGCCACTACCACTGCCACTGCCACTACCGCTGCAGTACCCTGGGCCAAGAAAGATCTTGGCGAGGGTGGCAGCGGTGGGCCAAGCTTTGGTGGAGGAGCTGCCTCCACTTACTGAATTAATTACTGAATTACTGTGTCGCAAAGTGATGCATATCTAAAAAATTGTCACCAACATGAAAAGTTTGGAAAGCTCTGCATATAGGCTCCTCCTAAAAAAAAAAATAGATTCAATGTGCTATCTGTTGATGAATCAATCAACTTTTACAGATCAGTAAAAGTTATTTTTCTGGATTGCAACTCTCAGAATCTTTCTTTCAGCATGGTTGTGTAGGTTGTAGTGTTCTGGGAGCTGTACTCCAAAAAGGAAATTTACCAAGCTCTATTAACCAAGGAAGTCATAGCTAAAATGTATGTAAAGTCTTTTTTACGGGAGCAGTAAAATGAGTGGATGACCTGGGATTGTAAAAGGCACAAGGAAGTGGAGAGAAATGCATACAAAGGCAACTGAGGTCAAATAAGGTTTCACAAATGAGTACTTGTGAAGAGACAGAGATGCACACAACCAGTTTTCTTTTCTTTTTCAGATGAAAAACGAAAAGCGAGTGAGTAAGGACAAAGATGAAAGAGGAACAGAAGTCAGAATGGTGCCAGGAATAGGAGGTGTTGCCATATTTATGCGTTACATGTCCATTCTGCTCTTCCTCCAAGGTGCAAAGGCCAAAATCCATTGTTACTCTCCCTTTATTGTTCTCAAAAGAACTCCATGAGGTGTGTCAGACTGATAGTGGCCCTCTCATGATTTCTCATGGAGCTTCAGCTAGTCAGAAACCGGGTCTCAACAGTGTACATCTAATTTTATTCCTATTATGTAAGATTGGCTCTCACTGGGACTGTCAGTTGGTAATCTGTTTTGTGAAATTTTAGATTTTTGCCTATGTTAGACATAGTAGCAATAGGAAATCAAGGCTGGTCATGGAATTAATCCTGTGTCTTCACATGTTAGTGGCAAACGGTGAACAAATCAGGCAAAATCTGGCCAGTGCAAAACATATTCATTCTTTCATGATAAATTTTATATATTTTATATATTTATATATATATATGGTCAGGAATAGTGAAACAGAAAGGAGTTCAGGAGGCATGGGAGTTCCTTAAAAGGGAGATACTGAAGGCACAGTCTAAAACTGTGCCAATAAGAAGGAAAAATGGAAGGCATCTGAAGAAACCAGAATGGTTGACTAAAGAACTCTCAGCTGAGCTAAGCGTTAAGAGAAACCTGTACAGGAAATGGAAGAGGGGGGAAACCACCAAAGAAGAATTTAAGCAAGTAGCCAGGAAATGTAGGGAGGAGGTCAGAAAGGCTAAAGCACAGAACGAACTTAGGCTGGCCAGAGACATTAAACACAATAAAAAGGGCTTTTTTAAATATGTCCGCAGCAAAAGGAAAAAGAAAGAGGCGATAGGGTCGCTGCGCAGAGAAGATGGCGAATTACTAACAGGGGGAAGAGAAAAGGCAGAACTACTTAACACCTTCTTTGCCTCAGTTTTTTCCCAGAAGGATACAAGCACTCAACCTGGTGGTTGGGGAGCAGGTGAGGAAGCAGGGGAAATGTGGCACATAATAGGTAGAGAGGTGGTACAAGAATACCTGGCCACACTGGATGAATTCAAGTCTCCAGGGCCAGATGAATTGCATCCTAGGATATTAAAAGAACTGGCAGAGGTCATTTCGGAACCGCTTGCTATAATCTTTGAGAAATCTTGGAGAACAGGAGAAGTTCCAGCAGACTGGAAGAGGGCAAATGTTGTCCCCATCTTCAAGAAGGGAAAAAAAGAGGATCCAAATAATTATCGCCCAGTCAGCCTGACGTCTGTACCCGGAAAGATCCTGGAGCAGATCATTAAGCAGTCAGTTTCTAATCACTTAGAAAGCAACGCGGTAATCACGAGAAGTCAACATGGATTTCTCAAAAATAAGTCATGCCAGACTAATCTGATCTCTTTTTATGATAGAGTTACTAGCTTGATAGATGAAGGGAATGCTGTGGATGTAGCATTTCTCGATTTCAGTAAGGCCTTTGACAAAGTTCCACATGACATTCTTACAAAGAAGCTAGTAAAATGTGGGCTGGACAGAGCTACTGTCAGGTGGATCTGTAACTGGTTGACTGACCGTTCCCAAAGGGTGCTCACCAATGGCTGCTTTTCATCCTGGAGAGAAGTGACTAGCGGGGTGCCACAGGGTTCTGTCCTGGGCCCAGTGCTGTTCAATATCTTCATCAACGACTTGGATGAAGGAATAGAGGGCATGCTCATCAAATTTGCAGATGACACCAAATTGGGAGGGGTTGCTAATACGCCAGAGGACAGGATCAAAATTCAAAATGACCTGGACAGATTGGAGAGCTGGGCCAAGGCTAACAAAATGAAATTCAACAGAGAGAAGTGTAAGGTCCTACACTTAGGTAGAAAAAATGGAATGCTGAAATATAGGATGGGGGACACGTGGCTGGATGGCAGTACGTGTGAAAGGGATCTAGGAGTCTTAATAGACCACAAGCTGAACATGAGTCAGCAATGTGACGCGGCAGCCAAGAAAGCCAATGCAATTCTCGGCTGCATCAATAGGAGTATGGTGTCTAGATCGAGGGAGGTACTGGTACCACTCTACTCTGCTTTGGTTAGACCTCATCTTGAATACTGTGTCCAGTTCTGGGCACCCCAATTCAAGAAGGACATGGTCAAGCTGGAGCAGGTCCAGAGGAGGGCGACCAAAATGGTGAAGGGCCTGGAAGCCAAGCCCTATGAGGATAGACTTAGAGAGCTGGGTATGTTTAGTCTGCAGAAGAGAAGGTTAAGAGGGGACATGATAGCTCTGTTTAAATATTTGAAGGGATGCCATGTAGAGGAGGGAGAGGGCTTGTTTTCTGCCGCTCCAGAGACCAGGACAAGAAGCAATGGATTCAAGCTGCAGGAAAGGAGATTCCACCTGAACCTCAGGAAGAACTTCCTGACAGTCAGGGTTGTCCGGCAGTGGAATATGCTGCCTCGGAGTGTGGTGGAGTCTCCTTCTTTGGAGGTTTTTAAGCAGAGGCTGGATGGCCATCTGTCGGGAGTGCTTTGAGAGTGTTCCTGCATGGCAGGGGGTTGGACTGGATGGCCCGTGTGGTCTCTTCCAACTCTACATTTCTATGATTCTATGATTCTATGATTCTATGATTTTATATGTTCTGTATCCATCATCCCTTTTTGGTAATGACAGTCCTGGTTAAACCTATGTCTTGATTAATGCTATGTTGTCTCACTTTTTCAGCAGCTTTTAAAATGTCCCAGTTTCTTTTTCCTTCTCCCATGCACTCCTTTCATTGTCAGCCTACTTCAGTTGCGGCAAACTGAGTTAAAAATACAGAAGTATTTTGCTCTAAGTCAGAGCTTTCCAAACTGTGTGTCAGGACACATTAGTGTGTCGGCTGCAGTGTGTAGGTGTGTCACATGAACTTAACGGGTGGAGAGGCTGCCTCTCCCACCACTGTCGCGGGCCAGGCCAAGGAAGACCATGGCAAGGGTGGTGGTGGCCCAGGCCTGGATGGAGGGGGTGCCTCTCCCACTGCTGCTGCCCTGGGCCAAGGAAGACTCCAGAGAGGGTGGCAGTAGCAGTGGGCCAGGCTCAGGTGGAAGGGCTGCCTCCGCTTACTGAATTACTTAGTGAAATCCTGTGTCAGAAAATGATATATGTCTAAAAAGTGTGTCACCAACGTGAAAAGTTTAGAAAGCTCTGCTCTAAGTTAATCCAGCAGTGGAAGGAGAGGATGGGAAGAATCTTGCTCTTCCTAATGGGCTCAAGCAAAAACAAACTGCAGCAGCCCCTCTTAGGTTGTGTGTTCTTCCTCACTAATATCTATTTGCCATCTAGACCACACTCTGATGTGGTCAACCCGTCTCCCCCACTCACATCTTCACTGTTGCATCTCCCCAACATGGCCAATGGAGGGTGGGAAAGGTCAATAGAAAAGCATCAAGTTATGTTCGTGTGGCAGGACAAACAGCTACGACATCATTCTCCAGGACCTCTGGAGGACCTCAGGGAGGTCCCAGGGGATGCCTGTTGCCGTTTCCAGTTAGAGAGAAATAGCTGGATGCTTCACCCTGCCACTCTCTACTGGTCAGCAAATGGCCATAGCAGTTAAAAGATGAGAGTTTGGGGGAGGATGAAGAGGAGATGTACAGAACTTCTCTCTGTACAGAACTTTACACTCCCTGATGCAACATCTAGGCCCTAGTTGCATTCCCTCCCTCCCTCCCTCTCAAACACACACACACATACACAGGCCATTTCCACACCTTCCCAGCTCCCATCGTCATCCTATCAAGATCAGTGCCCCAGCCTGGATGGGAGCACGACACAAACACTCCCCTCTGCACCCAGCCAGCTCCCCAAGGAAGGGAACACGAGCGACACGCATCTTCCTTCTACAGCACAGCCAGCCTCTTTCCCGTGCTGTGCGGGGGAAGGAAGTGCCTATATTGTGCTTCCGCCCCTTCTGCATGGCTGGCCGTGATGGGAGTATTGAGCGATTGTGGACATTTAACAGATTTTTCCCCCCCCCTGCAAATATCCTGTGATCACGACAGGTGGGGATGCACTGGCTACAGGACCACGACAATGTTATGTGAAAGGTTTTGCTCAACGTCATTGCAGTCCCACAGCCCGCACATCCCATTGCAGGACAGCAATGCCATATGGAAATGGCCACCGTATAAATGGAAAAGTGATGAATCAGCACATCTATGTCAAAGGAAAACTCGGTCATTCAGCCTCTATTTGAGGAGCTGGGGCTTGCCCTGTGAGAGCAGAGACTTCTATTGGGTGGCCCATATGCTGCTAAGCAAAGGTAATGGCAAAATGTATACTTGTTTTAATGCAGTAGGACTGCCCTCTAAGTCTTAGGGGGTCATTCTGACCTGAGAGACAGAAACAGGGCCAAACACACACGTACACGTGCATACACACTTCATTTGGCTGTCACCTTGAAGGTGACAGTATACCTTTAGAAAACACCTGGTTATTTGACTTTCCTTGTCTTTTATCAGCTCGTTCGTGTTGCTCCTCTTAGATGCCCTTGGGAAATGGCAATAATGAGATGACCCGCTGCCACCAATATGTGTCTCTTTAGGATTATGACATCGAATCATTCAAGTGGATCAAGCCCAGAATTAGAAACCGTACATCACCTGCCCATCCTAACTATGTGCTTCGTTGAGCTCTGGCCAGGGACACACCTGTTTTCAATAAACATATTTGCTCGGGGCTCCTCCTCAGGAAAGAATCTGCACATGATGTTTTTCCTGTAATTCAAGAAGTGAGCCATCAATCTTCTCCATCTCGCCAATAAAAACGTATTAAGGAAGCAATTATCCTGTATTTGGAGACGAATTACTGCCTTTCCTTCCTTGTCTTCGCACTCTCCCTCCTTCTCACCTGTCACTTTGATGGTTTAAAAAGAGGCAACAAATTAGATTAAAACTGAGTATCTGGACCAAATACTGCAGGTGGAATGGATTTCCTTTTGAAAGCCGTAAATCCTACTCTTCTCTGATGAAGAATTTTGTACAGCTCAAAAGCCTGCACACATATTAACCCAGCTAATAAAAAGCATGAACATGTCAAAGCTTTCTTCAGGGCTGGCGGAAGAAAGGGGACGTGTTTATGTCTCAACAGTCCTGAGTCCTTTGGATGACCCCTGATTCACAGGGTCTATGAGAAATTAATTCAGGATAACAACAGGAAAGTGAAACTTTAAAATATTTGCCTGTTACTTCTGCATGCCATAGGTCTAAAGAATAAAAGAAGTGGGCATGTGATGAAACCAGATCCACATTCCTGGATCATTTCTGGGAAAGAATTGTGTAGGTGTACGTGCAGTGCCTGACACAATACGACACAGCCCATCCTTTAGGTGTGGTTGCTATCTGTGCTTGTGACATATTTACCTCTGATTATCTCCCTAACCGCAGCCTATTACATTGACCACAGATTATATCAACTTCTTCCTCCTAACCAAAAGAATCAACTAGCGAAGGGGTGTGGTTGGCAATAAGCTGGCCGGATTCTTCAGATGTCCTTCCATAAGGCCTCCGTGCTTCAATGTTATTTCCCCAGGATGGAGCAAAGTAGGTGTCAGAGCTGAGTGCTATGGGTGGAAGAAGCTACGAGATGACTGTTTAGAGCAGACATGGGAAACTTGTGGCCCTCCAGAGGTTCCTGGACTGCCATTCCCATCAGCCCTCATAATTGGCTGTACTGGCTAAGGCTGATGGGAATCTCAGTCCAACAACATGTGGAGAGCTATGTGTCTTCCCTTCCTGGGCCTACTGCAAAGAATGGGCAAAACAAGGCAAACATTCTAGAATATAACTTTTTGAGACTACAGACCCCCCCCCAAAAAAACCCCACCCTCATGCTGATTGGGGAATTCTGGAAGTTATAGTCCAAAAAAAGTAATTTCTACAAGATTCAGGCAAAACAAATACATATGATGTAACCAACTGAAGTGTGCAGCAATAAAGCAATCAATAAAGCAATAAAGCTGTAAAGCAATCCCTGTCTCCAACATCTTGGTCCGGCACTTCCTGGTTGGAAGTGGTGGAGATCATGATCATAAGTGAGGAAGCCTTTGACGTGTTGACGCACTGGTAAGAATGGTTCCACCAATTCTCCCACTTGTTGTTGGAGGTCATCCTTGAAGTTTCTGAAGTAAGCTGTCCATAGTAAACACTAATGCATTTGTGCTTTTTAGCAAATGCTAAAATATCTATACCCCACTATTTTTGTTGAAACAAATCCCACAGGCAAACAGTCAGGAAAAAGACAGTGTGGCGGGCATTATTTTATTAATGTATGTATTCACTCAAAGCTATACCTGAAGATCACCACTACCACCATCTCTACCTCCCGAGCACAACAAGCCAAGGGGGATCCAATACCATACCCTCAAATTGACCCAGTTTGGCAGGGACAGCCCTGATTACCCCCTGATGTCCCACTTTTTCAGCTGCTTTTACAATGCAACAGTGTCTCTCCTTCTGCCCACTTTCCCCCTTTGTCATCAGTTTACTTCAGTTGCTGCAAACTGAGTTCAAAGTGCAAAAGCTGAATTAAGGGGGTGGGGAGAGAAGGGGTGGAATCTTGCCCTTAGCAGCAGATTTAGGCAAAAGCAGACTACTGCAGCCCTCCCCCTCAGTGTGTGTGTTCTCTCTCATTAATAACTTTTACCATCTTAACCACACTCTGATATTGCTTGCCCACACATGTCTCAGTTTTCATCTGTGAAATGTTGCAGGGTATGCAATATCACCCTGAGACCTCTCCACCTAGTTCAAGAAGGGAGACTGTTGAGCAGCAGAGTGGGCAGGACATCAACAGAATCCCTACTTTCTCCTGGCCACCTACCTTCAAAATACACTCAAAGCCCTCAGATACAGCCAACCCATCACTGGGCTCTGCCAGAGAGAATACACTATAGAAGGCATCCTATTTGAGCAAACACTTTGCTGACACAACAACAGTCTTCTTTGTTGGGGTCTTTAAATGTGTCCTTTGCTGTGATTCTTGGCCTCATCCCCCAGCTTTGATACAGTGCTTTGTTCTTTGGCTCTGATGCTTTATGCTTCATGCTTCAATCAGGTATACATCTCTCTACCTAAAGACTAAATTATGTCCCACGTGTTTAGACTGGACCTTAGCATACATTTCCAATATTAATGCAATGCATGTTTATTTCAACATGCATGTTAAAAATAGATTACATCTGCAATCCTATCTCCAGTTTGCCAGATGAGGCATGTCTGGTGTCAGGATGCATCAGTAGTGACATTAACCAGGAGACCTGTCACAGTGTTCTAAGAATATGCAGCCTTCCATTCCATTTCCAGTACAAAATCTGATGCATTTTATACCACAGTCCTTGTGTACAAATGGGGCGCAACAAATACGAGTGGAATAAATGTAGTGTAGACTGTAGCAGAGAAGCACAGCCCTTGACCAATGAATGGTACACTCCTTCCATCTGGGATTGTCATCCTCTTCCACTGAGTGTGCAACTTTGGGAGGGATACACATGGAGTCTTGAGGGCCAGCCAGATCAGCCAAATCAACCATGGTGAGAGATATTCAATCAGTAAAGGTCCACGATTGGTATTGGTACACTAGAAGCATGCATAAATGCAAACACACACAGATGCAGACGGAATGCAATAAAACCAGCTACCAAACAATAAGGGCCCTTCCTCACTACAGTTTTATAGTATTATTATTCCACTTTCAACATCCTATGGAATCCTGGGGTTTGCAGTTTAGGAAGGGGCATTTAGAAGTCTCAGTCAGAGAGCTCTTTGGCCTTAGTAAACTACAAACCCCAAAGTTCCACAGGATGTTGACAATGTAGGGTGGAAGGGCCCTAAGAAGAGAATAATTACTATAGAAGTAGCAGTTAGGCAAAACCAAAACTTTCCTTGATAAAACAGTTCTGGAATCCTGTATGACCATTGTACACTAGGTAGCCCTGTAACAACATTGCTACATAGTGAATTCTGGTGTGATCACCCACAAACCACACTTACTAGTACGTAGCTGCTAGGATTGTCAGAAGTCCACTCCCCTTTCAGTTGAGAAGCATTGCATGACTTCCCATCCCCTCCCATGAGCAATCTCCAGAAAAAAGACCCCCTTACAAATCCCCCTGGTGCTAGAGATTGCTCATGCAAGGGGGGTGGGTGGAAACATCAGGCACCTGCTTCCCAATTGGCAGGGGAATGGATCCTCATCAATCCCAGCAGCTGGTTACCAGTAAGTGAAGTTTAAGAGACTTTCACAGTCCCTACATAGCCCCTAGACTAGGTCCCCCTTAAACTAAGGTTTGTGTAGGTACTGTGCATATATAGCAGTTGTGAATGAATAATTGTAGGTTACATATTCACAATTGCCCACCAGGATTCCAGCCCCAGGTCTTGTTGGTGTTGATACTGTGTTGATACCGCTATTGAAAAGGTCACGTCTCTTGTAAATTCTTGAAGCGCTTCAGACAGCAGGTCTAGGAAAAACATGACCTCAAATGTTGTACAGGAGGAAATATTGAGGAGAAGGTAATCTTTCAGATATCCAGTTCCCAACCTGATTTGGGCTTCAGAAAGTAAAGACCAAACTTGAGGGGACCCTTGTTACGGATCCACCTTGGTGAGCATCCTCTGACCTCAGCTGGCTTTCTTGACACTGAAGGGTATAGTCAGCAAATGTGAGTAGCAGCAGGAAACGGCAGCAGGAGCCACACTCCAAAGGAGCTGCTATTTAAATTTCCCACAATCCTCCAGTGGTACTATTTAAAGCTCACATGATACACTACAATGGAGCATCGTGAGAAGCTAAATTTCTGGTTGTATTGGAGTTTTGTCCTACCAGTGGTTCCAGATAAGTCCAATGTGCTGAGGAAGCACACTGACAAATTTAATAAGAGAGACCCCCTAGAATTTGGACCAGTCCCTTTGAATTCCTAGTAAGTGTGTTTAAGACAAAGCTTAGAATTTTACTTTACTATAACCTACGTACCATGAATGCACCAGATCCCATCTCATCCTGGCAGCTAAGCAGGATCAGGCCTGGTTAGTACTTGGATGGGAGACTACTAAGGAAGACCAGGTGCTGTAGGCTGTATTTCAGATGAAGGTAATGGTAAACCACCTGTGAATATGCCTTTTCTCAAACCCTCCTCCTCTATGAAATTCATGGTGTCACCATAAGTCAACAGGCAACTTAAAAGGCACACGCGTGCGCACACACACACACACACACACACATCCCACCCAGAATTCTCTAACTATGCTGGCTGGTGGATCTAGGTACTGCAGATTTCAAAGCTCTGTTCTAAGATTACAGCACTAAACAGCTATTCGCTGAGGCCCCATCTGCAATGTGGAGATAATAATACCAGCCTATCTTACAGGGGCATTGTAAAGATTACTGAGATACTGTCATGAAACCCTTCGAATGCTTGAACATGCTCCAGATAAAATGCTAATAATGATTGTAGTAGTGTAGCTGGAAGGCAATAGAGTGTCTTTTTATTAAAACTATAGCTGCTACCTGCACAAAAGAGGGCTGCAAGATAGAGCCCAGACTGAGTTGATTATCTTGACATACCCTAAGCACTTTAATGGGCATGCCTTAAACCAAGGGTGGGAATCATGCCACCCTTCAGATGTTGTTGGACTGCCAGGACCCCGCAGCTCTAGCCAGCAGAGCCAAGGGGGAGGAATGCTGAGAGGTGCAGTCCAATACTGTGTGGCAGGGCGCTTGATTCGCATCTCTACATTCAACACAAGAGGAAAAACAAGTGTAGAAATCTTTGAAGAATCCTCTTCATTGTTGACCTTCAAGGCCATTTCCGCACTAGCCTGTTATAGTGCTATTATTCCAGTTTCAGCAGCCTATGGAATCCTGGTGTTTGCAGTTTAGGAAAGGGCCTGAAAGGCCCCTCCCTAAACTGCAAACCCCAGGATTCCCTAGGATGTTGAAAGTAGAATAATAGCACTATAACAGGCTAGTGCGGAAATGTTTTCTTTTCATTTTATCTTGATACTAAATTTCTCTTCTTCCTTTCTGAAAACTGCCATTTCAAAGCAGTTTGTGACAGCTTAAAGTAAAAATAGAATATATTTTAAAATATACTGTTATTATAATACTATTTTTTAAAAAAAAAACTGTTAAGAGCAAAGGGCAGAGTCAATTACTTAAAAACTCTTTAAAGGCCCCAATTTTTTTTAAAAAAAGCACTTGAAATAAATCTGTCTTTGGAGCCCAACAGTAGGATACTAAAGGTATGATCCATTTATCTGAGGAGGTCATTCAAAATATTCTGGGAACCATCAGCCCAACTTCTGTTGCTCAGTTGGGGACAGTTGGAAGATCAAGGAAAGCTGACAAGATCTGAAAGAAGCTTGTGTGGGAGGACTTGATTGCTGAGATACTTTAGTTCTAGGCTGTTTAAGGCTTTCAAGGTGAAAGCCAATGCCTGGAATACATCTGGAAACAAAGTGGAAGCCAGTGAAGCTGACATAAAAGTGGCACAACCTTTTCCATAGTGTGTATGGAATATGAATATAAAGAATATGAGGAACCATCTTAACTATACTTTGCTCTGCTTCACTCTGTGGAGTCAATACTTCCAGTAATTGTCTGCAACAATCTTCTAATTCTTGTTCAGGATCTTTCCTGAACAGTCTATTGAAGGGATCAATTTGAGAAGTGATTTTCCCCCTCTAACCTGCTTGTTTTTCTCATATACACACACATGCACACATTCTTTATAAGGAGAGTAAAAGAGGTAGGATGGAGAATAAAGACAAATTTACTTCTCTTGTAGCCCTTGGAGATTTTATTAACCTGTACCTCTGGGCAGTGAATGATGAGGAGAGAATTCAAGCATATTTTCTGTATTTATCAGCTGTAACTATCCTTGGTTTCCTCTTTGCCCTTTCTTTCTGAGCACAAAGAATCTACAATTTTATGCCATTTTCAAGGGTAATGCTTCCCACTATTGAATGCACAGGAAATGAAATATATTTTGGAGCCATCAATGTTTACGCCAATAATATGTGATTAGGGCTAATTGGTCCAATGATTACCAAATAGTTTGCTGAAGGGAAGAATTACTGGAAATGTGTTGGGGGGGGGCATTTTCTCATTTGGAAGTTGTCCTTACTCTTTGTCTGCTGAAGGTTCAGTCCCTGCCACCAAAAATTGCATGGGCTGGCATTCATGAAAAAGGGAAACACAGTCACCATGGCCATTTCCACACTAGACTGTTATAGCACTATTATTCCACTTTCAACATCCTATGGAATCCTGGGGTTTGCAAACCCCAGGATTCCATAGGATGTTGAAAGTGGAATAATAATGCTACAACAGTCTAGTGCGGAAATGGGCCTCAGTTCTATGTGAAGGAAAAAGTCTTAATGGTTGGATTCTGCTAGTAGGGCATAGCATAGTTACACACTCATCACTGTTTTGTATTCACTATCCCTATGTAGCCTCCAGTTTATGGGATACATAGGGATCATGAAGGTCCCCAGCTCCCATATCCCAGGCGGCAGCTGCTGCATCAGTGGAGGTCTGTTCCCTTGTCAATCAGGAAGTAGCTGGCTGGTATTCCCACTCCTTCACACAAGTAATCTCTTGGCAGGAGGGGGAATTGCAGCAGGGACTCTGCTTCTGCGTGGCACACTGGAGATCACTCACAAGAGGGACATGACCATCAGTTAGCAGCTTCCTGAGTGACAGGAGGACAGAGCCCTGTTGATTGCAGCAGCTGCTTCCCAATACGTGGGAACTTGGGGGACCAAGATGGGATCCAGCACCATAACAACAGTGCTTAGGTGTACATAAATCCCATACAGGATTCCAGCCAATATTTCTTGCTAACAACAACACAAGTGCTTCCTTTCACCAATGTGTCACCCTGTATTAGCCTTCTTAGGCTAATGTTATTCTTTTTACATGCCTTCAAGTCATTTCTGACTTATGACAACCCTAAGGTGAACATATCATGGGGTTTTCTGGGACTGAGAGTGTGTGATGCACCCAGGTTTACCCGGTGTGTTTCCATGGCCAAGTAGGGAATCGAATCCTGGTCTCCAGAGTTGTAGTCCAGTGCTCAAACCACTATACCATGCTGATTCTCGGCGTAATATTGGTTCTGTAGAATGTGTATGTTTATCTGTTCGTTTACTCGTTCACTTATAAAGAAACTTACAAATCAACCTTCAGGGCAAAGTGCACTTACAAGATGGTGTGAGGTATGCAGCACAATATAAAAGTACAAGGAAACGATGAAGAAAATCATAATTCTTAGGGTTTCTGTATTTTATTATTATTAAATATTTGCATTTACCTATCTGTATTTATATAGGCAAGCATGTGTTTCTGTCCCATATGTTTAAATTCGGTTACTAAAAACTGTAAATTTATTCCTTTTTTCCTAACACTGGCTACCTTCGAATTGTACACACTGTCCATTCTTTAGATTTTAATTCTTCTCTTGCTTTTTATATATGGTCAGGAACAGTTCAGGATAAAATCGAGAGAGGAAGCTTTTAAATACCCCCATTTCTTCTTTTTCCATTTTGAAAGTGTCACCTGACTCTACACCTCAAAAAGTGAGAGAGCAAACTGTCATTTTTATACTTATACTTAGTAAATCTTAAAAATTAATTCAGTTCAGACCTAGTCTATTTTGAACCTGTGAGAAATTGAACTTTACTGCAGAGAGCTGCAGGGTGCTAGGATGCTATTAAATCTGGTTATTGGATTCCTTGGCTTGTCAGACGCCTTTCTAAGAATATACAAAGTGCATGAAGTTCTTTAGGGAAAAAAGGGCTCTTCACTCATTCCCTAAAGTATAAAAAATAATCTACATTTTCTTTCAGATGTGGTCTGTATGGCTTGTAATATCTCCATTTGTTGCTGCTGTTGTTGTTGCTGTGTCCCTTCAAGTCATTTCTGATTTTTGGTGACCCTAAAGCAAACCTATCACAGGGTGTTCTTGGCAGAATTTGTTCAGAGAGGGGTTGCCCTTGCCCTCTTCTGAGGCTGAGAAAGTGTGACTTGCCCAAGATGCTGCAGTAGCTTTCCATGGCCGAGCACAGATTCGAACCCTAGTCACTCAGCGTCCTAGTACAACACTCAAACCACCACACCATGTTGGCTCTTTGGGGGAACATACCCACTAAAAATATCAAAGGTTGGAAGACTAAAATGTGTGGACTATGACTCCCAGACTCCCCAGCCAGCATGGCCAGTGTTACAAAATGTACTCTGAGATAACATTTCCAAGCTAACCATATTATAATTTAAATCATGGGTAGGTGCCTTGTGGTCTTCCACTTGTTGTTTTGCAGCTCCCACCATCTCTCATCATGATCTCAGGATGATGGGAGGTGCAGTCTTACCACAGCTGCTGAATGAGTGCTTAACCACCCAATTTAAAGCTGCCAATGAACAAATAAATTCAACTAATTCTTTTTTTATGAGTTCAAGACACGGAACAAATACGAATACAAGCAGCAGCTAATAATACTGGAGGCATTAATCTCCCAATCTCCACAGTACCGCTTTTCTTAATTAAGCTGTTTTATCAACCTGTGCAACTCACTCTGCCAAATATATTCTACTGTCCTTGATTAGAAGGATTTAAGTTTCTGACCACACAAAACACCCTTTCTCCTCCCTAAGAGGTATAAAACTTGAATCTCGTTGGCAGTATCACCTGCTAGAGTGAACTCCTTGAATGAACTGTTAAAAGGTAAGTTGACACTTATGTACCTCTCAGCGATTCAAAGACACTAACCTAGCTGGGACTTACAATAGGATTCTACTTAGAATCCTGACTGATATGATATGTGGGTCTTCTCACTATGGAGATGGAGGTGATGGATGAGGAATGCTGCAGAAGCAGTGCTTACAAAAATTAGGCTTTTGGACTAAGCTTTCAACGGCCTGTTTTTAAATCATCAGAAAGGAAACCTCTAACTACTAGCAGCTGCAATAACAAGACGATTTCCGCGCTATCAATTGAATTTCTTTCTAAGGGTGTCATTTTTTTTTTCTAGTAGGAAGGGATAGAGGTTGCTTTAGCCACAGATGGGCAAATCTCATCCCCTTTGCCCCACAATCACTACACCCTCACTCGTTTGTCTGAAGGCGTCTTTTTCAGGAAAGCTAAGCTTTCTTTCAGCCAAGGCTGCCAAGACTGCTTGATGTGCCTTACCATTCCAGAAAGGACACATACAAAACAAAATCTTTACACAAGGTTGAAAGGAAAAAGCAATCTGCTCATTCACTTAGGGACGGGGGGGGTGATAGAGGTGGTTTGCCTCAGGCAGCATTTTTTGGGGGGTGTCCCAGCTCATAGCCCCGCCCCCTGTGCTGTAGCCCCGCCCCCTCACACTGTAGCCCTGCCGCGTGCATGGTGGCATGCCCCAATGCACTGTAGCCCCACCCCATGCACTGTGGCCACACCCCCACGCACCATGGCCACACCCCTCACCCACCCCTCCTCCATGCACTCCAAGCTCCGCCACTAAATCGGCTTGGTTTCTTCAGGGCAAGCTGAAGGAAGAAGTTCTCAGTGTAACCTTCTTTCTGCCTATATTACCACTCAAGTGAGCTGTTGCTGTTGTGGTCTTCAAGTCATTTCAGACTTGTGGCTACCTTAAGACAACCCCATCGTCATTGCCTTCCTCTGAGTGCAAGAGAGGGTGACTTGTCCAAGGTCACCCAGCGGGTTTCCATAGCTAAGAGGAGATCTGAACCCTGGTCTTGTGGGGGATGAAGAATATATTTGGTTCAGAGGAAAAGGCCTTCATTCACAAAGGGCAGTTCTTATTTAGGCTGAAGGAAATTTGACCTACTGTCCTTTCCTTACCCAACTGTCCTTGACCTACTGTCCTTTACTGGAACACTGTATGTTAAGCTCTGACTCATCTAGAAAACAAAGTCTAAGACTAAACCTGATATACAGCCTTGGGTTTCTTAACTCACTCCAGTATCTACTTGACATAATCATACATATTTATCCATGGATTTTGAGAGACAGATAACTGGGTCTGCCTGTGGGTGTTTGGTGTTTGACCTTACCTGCTCAGGGGCCAACTTATATTCTCCAGTCCATTCAGACAAAAAATAAAATTGATTTCTCTCTAGGGTAGGCTGATTTTTATGCACTTCCTGATTAAGCAAGGAAACTGAAGCCTATTTATATCATCCTTCAGATTATCACAACCATAACATGTGCCATTTTTTCTTCTAACACACATGACAAAGGTTCTATCTACACAAGGGCTTTATCTCAGCTCCAGCACGTGATATCCTGCCCCAGTTTGACCCAGTTAATGCCACACTCACCTCTTTTAGTTCGAACTCATACAGTTCACTCATTCTGAAGTCACACCAGTACAAAAGTGCATTTTCTACTGAGTTCAGATGTTCGCGGTATCATTTTAGGTCATATGATTGCAGCAGCTGCAAGGTTTTTTTTATTCCTGCCATACATGCATGTATTCGCAGTAGCCTTTCTTGATTTCCACTCATTCTTATCACTCACCTGCACTCTCATTGCCTTATGTGTACATCTGGGTAGTTTCCAGAGCCCTATCTGGGCAGTTACCCCGGCCCTCACATGTGTTCTTTCTGCCCCTTGTAATGGCGGATATAATCGTGCTGATCATCACTGTCTCTTTTTGTGGGATTGAAATGGAGATCACACTGGAGTTATTCCTGTTGGTTTTTCTCTTACTCCAAAATACTATAGTGAAGTGTTAGCAGCTGGATGTTGCCCTTTGTATTTTTGTAGCTAAGCAAGAGGCTGTGTGATACATCTCCTGTGTAACATCTCCTCTAACCCAGCACTGGTGGGTTTACCTATGCAGCGAGGAGTGGTAGAGGTTTTTGTGGTGTTGGTCTGGTCAGAGGAGAAATGGCTCAACCGTTTTCACGTGCTTGATCCACTTTATTCGCCATTGCGAATGCAATTTGCCCAACCATACAGAAGAAGGGTATGACCATGAGGCAGGCCATACCTGTGAAAAAAATACTTACTCTTACTGTTTGGATGTTTGCAAATTGTTAGGTTTCTTGGCTTGCAGCCCATCAGTTTATATTTAGTTGCTCAACACCTGAAAATTTTTTTATAGAAGTACACTTAGCTATGGAATTGGTGCTTCTACCATCCACCATCTTCCTGGGAAATGCTTGAGAAGTGTGTTGTAAAGCCAGCATTTCAGTTCTGATTATACAGATTCACTTTTTCACATAAATTGTCTTTTTTTTTTTTTATTTCCCATCCCCACTTTTCTCTTTGCAGGTAATGGATGGCTTCTTTTCGAGCGTTCCACAGGTGGTGGGGGCAGTTGACGGGTCCCATGGCCAGATTGTTTCTCCAATTAGAAAAGATGGAGAATTCATAAACGCAAAGCACATCCACTCCACCCTTCTGCATGGAACCAGAGATCATATAGGGTACTTTACTGACATGGAAATTAGGTAGAGTGGGAAAAAACATGATTCTCATGTTTTTCATATATCTGCTATATATGAGACTATGCAGGAGATAATCTTTGTTCCCAACAATAACTTTGGTGAGGGAAGTAGGTTGGTATGGTACTACTTGTGGACTGGGCACATCCTATTAGAAAGTGGCTAATGAAGCCCCATATCTGGTTACACACCAAGAGAAACGGAAAATTCAGTAAATACCTGAATCATGGGAGGAACATGTTTGAAAGGGCTTTTGTGCCTTTGAGAGCTCGATGGCACTGCCTGACTGCATTGCTGAAAGTTGTGGAAGAGAATGTCTCCTCTGTAATTATTGTATGTATCATTTTTCACAAAATTTGCAAGGCAAGGGGTTGGGTGCTTGCAAATACTTCAGGGTGCGTGCACCTGTCCTGGACATTTTAAGAGCACGAATGGAAAATGATAAAGATAAGAAAAAACTTGAAGGGGAGGCTGTTCAGGATGCATCGGTAGAATTTTTTTGGAATGGGAGAACACAGACTGAGGTTCTCTTTTCTCAAGTGTGCTTTTCCAGATGGGGGAGGTGGGCATTACAGAGATACTTCTTTTGCTGCTTGGGTGTGTGGCGGTAAAGGTTGTCTTGTGACTCTTCCCTTTTATTTTTATAAAGCTACCAGTTGTAGGATTTTTTTTTAAAAAAAAAACTGTGCCTTTGCTGCTGATGGTTTGGGGGGAGCACTGCAGGTATTTCCTCACTTCTGTTGTTTGCTGCCACAAGTGTCAAAATAAAATTTCTAACCTAAAGTGTTTATTGCCTGTGCTTACAACAAACACAATAAAACAATCAAATGGGGGAGTATCAAATCACAATGTTCCATTCCTTCAAACTTCCGCATAAACGAAGCACTTCTGCGGGAAATGTTTGTCTCCATTATTGGGTATATCAACTCCATTTGAAGTCGGTATCTGATAATATACCAGCATTCGGGGGAGACTGAGGTGTTTAACCTGAACTGGGTGTGTTTCCTCCATCAGCACTCTTCCAACTCTGTGGTTAGCAGGGACTGGATGTTGGTTTGCCCTGCCCCATTTCTGCTCATTCAAAATAGGAACGCTAGTAGCTGTTGCTCAGCGGGGGTGCTGGAGATGACTGTTCCAGTGCCCCAGTTGGCAGCCTGAGAAGACCAGCATCCTGCTTGACTGCTTGTTGGAGGTTGGTGCTGCTCATTGAGCAATGAGCAGTGCCAACAGGAGGATCTGGAACTTTGCCAGTGCCCTGTGCCAAAGTGGCCTGAATTGGACTTCCAAAGTTTAAGGCCCTGAAGGCCTTGTTCTTCAATGCGCTGGAGGTCTACAATGGGGAACCCATCAGTAATCAGGCACCCATTCTATGAAAAAATGCACACCTATGGGAGAGGGTAGACAGGCCCAGCTGGCTGGATCATCATCTACCAGGTCAGTTGGTAATAACAGCAACACAACAATATGTTATCCCCTCCACCACCAGCATATCCACAGAAACACACACAAAGCTAGAGGGAGAAGGTTATGGTTGCCATGCCAAATTTCTGGAGTGACCCCTACTCAAACTGCCCAACCACATCTCACCCACAATTTTGTGATCTGTTGTGGTTGTGTACCTTTCAATCATTACTGAGTTATAGCGATCCTCATGTGGAGTTATGAAGAGGTTCTCCTGGCTGTATTTATTCAGTTGTAGTTTGCCATAGCCTTTCTCTGTGACTCATATTATATGACTTATCCAAGGTCACCCAGTAGCTTTCTGTGGCCGAAGGGGGATGCGAATCCCGGTCTCCAGAGTCCTAATCCAATGCTCAAGCCATGCTATCACCTTGGAAAGGACTCTATGGTACTGTGATGCAACGCGCAGCCTGACAGAGCCTAATGGGAGCTGGGATTACAGTTCCCATTACTCTCTCACAGGCAAGCATTTGCATCCAAGTATCAGAGTGTCCAGTTCAAGATGACATCCTGTGTTATATTGCCACAACACAGTTCCTCTCGTCAGTGACAAGACCAAGCTCACCTCTTTCCTCTGAGTGCCATAATGTGGCATCTATAGTTAAATGTGTCCTCTTCTTTTGCTTAGGAATACACCAGTGTCAGAAAGCACTGCCACCCCCTGCAATGGAGGGGGCTGGCAGACCTCCATCCTTCAGGTCTGAGGGGGAGGGTCCTGCCTCAGGGGAGGAGGCAGTGGCAGGCCCAGTACCACGTGAGACATACACGTTTCCTCTTGGCCCCCTTCCCCTTCAACAGCCAAGAGTGGCAGTTGCTGTGCTGCACAAGTTCCTGCAGTGGCATGCCATGGGGACTGCAGTTCCCACAACCCACATGCAGTCAACAAAGAGATGCCAACCGGTGCCCACTCTTATATTTTCAAAGGAGTTCGATGCCAGAGGAGGTCAGCCACGTGTCAGCAGGCCCACCTTCCTAGCTCTGGGGAGAAAGAGGAGGAGGGTGCTGCCATGTGACAGGAGACAATGGCAGGCCCAGCACAAGCTGAGACAGACACCTCCTATCGACACATTTTCTCTTGCCTCCTGCCTCACACTGCTGTAAGTAAGAAGCTGCAGTAAGGCACAACTGCACGAAGTGGCATGCCACTGGTGCTGCAGCTCCCACAATCCACAGCCTGACTGATGTTTTGCATTAGTTGTTTGGGATACACCTGTTGCCACGGCTTAATTTTTCTGTTCGTGGCCTACAGATGATGGGAATGGAGGCAGAAGCCCCAGGAGAGAGAGGATTGAAGAGGGAAGAAGGAAGATGGAGGAAGTTCTTGCTTCCCTTCTTACCCACTTCATAAACCTCCACAGAGAGGAGAGGAGGCAAAGTGACTTTCTAACTGTGTAGTGTGCCTAAAACGGCACAGAGAATTTGAGGTGATTATACTAGCGATGATGCTAAGCATCATGGCCCCACACAGCCTCTCTGGATGGCCCATCTTGTCATATGTTTCATCACCTTACTGCTTGGACTACACACAACTGAATCTAACCAGCCTTTGACCAGCCTCCTTCCCATCCTTGTTGTATTTCAGCACAGCATTTGGAAAGGCGAGTCATCACAAGGGAGTAGCACAGTGGCTAACAGGAGTGCTCCATCCAAAACACTGAGAGCCTGCTCTTGGAGTGGTAGGGTCAGCATTAGTTGTAAATATGTAAAATATTTCTAAGTATAATTGTTTTCTAACATCTGATGTCCTGCAATTTTAAGGCTGACTGTGTGTTCACCAGTCACCCAGAATACACCCCAAACTACATGTACAGAGTTGGCTGGTGGCATTGCAAACAGTATGTCGCATACTGATGGCTGAAATGGGACAAAGCACCACCCATCAATGTCAGTAGTGTTTTCTAAGTAACATCAGTTGTTGCACAAATGAACTACCCCCACCACATAGTCCATGCTGAGCAAAGAAATCTAATGGAACTGCCTTGTGGCCCCTCCCGAAACTGCAAACCCCAGGATTCCATAGGATGTTGAAAGTGGAATCATAGCACTATAACAGTCCCATGCGGAAATGGCCAGGCTTTTGCAAAGGGGAGGATGAGGACTTGAAGGTAGTGTTCATGCACAGGTACTCCCTACATGTCTATGCATGCACACACAATGCTAGTTTGGGAAGTATAGCATACAATTGGGGAGGATAAACTCCCTGAGGCCACCAGGGTGCTCTGAGGAATCTAAGAACAGTACGTGCACACACACAAAAATTTTTGAACCTCACCATCCCTCCACAGTTGTAGGCTAGAAGGTGAAAGGGCAAAGATGCTGGAGCATTTCCCACAAAGTTAAGCAGATGTGTGGTGAGTTAATGAACTAAAGCAAACATAAATATTTGAGCAAAACAGAAAAGGCCTTAGCATGCACCATAGAATTGTTCCAATATTATGCAAATGTGCAGAGATCCGCATAGAGGAGGCCTACCTGGCTCACTTGCTCTGGATGTCCCCTCACATGCACTCCCAACATCAGAGGCAGAAACCTTCCTGTTAGCTGCTCCACCTGGAAAAGAGATCCCTTATGGGAGGTTACATGATGGATAGCAGTTTCCTCCTGAGAAAGATAAGGAAGCATGCCTCCATCAGGTAATGTGGGTTAGTACCCTAATTTGGTGATAAAAGTTGTACTGAGGTTTTGAGAGTCAGATAGTCCAGCATCATCTGTAGATTAAAAACAATAAAGTAAGCACCCATGGTCATGGAAGTTTTTCTGGGTCCCAGGGAATGTGCTCCTAATTACAGGGAGAGGAACAGAAAAACCTACCCAAGGCTCCACCATCCACTACAGACCTGAACTCCTTCTCATCTACAGTAACAAGGGTATCAGAGAAAAGGTCTTCAGAGCCCTCTTCCATTGTTGGGGAGGGTACATAAACTTGCTGCCTGCTGGGAGCCTGCCCTATTGGAACCTGGACAACTGTTGTATTACAACCTAGGTGCTTTGGGTGTATTGTGGCATCTCCCAGAGAAGTTGTAAAATGCCTCATAGAAGGAGGAGTGGTGACTGTGCTACTGCCACTCCATGAATTGTGATCAAAGACTTCCTTGTAGTGCCAGCAGAGTGCCTCGCTTTTCATCCTGCACTGTTCTGCAGTCCTCTGGCGGCCCTTTTTCTGCACTTCATGAGCAACACTCTCAAAGACACTGATGTTTCTCTGGCTTTCCTTCAGTTGTTCTTGGGCCTTCTCTTCACCACGAATGGCAATCAGGTCACTAGTTTCTTCTCTGCTCCATGAGACATTTCTCCCCCTTTTATTCTCATGGCTCAAAAGAGCATCTGCCATTCTATAAAGTGAAGCCGTAAGAGTAGGGCGAGTTTGAATGTTGACCTGCGAAGGTGTATTACACTTTGTATGCAAATATCTGCATATAAACACTGAACTTAAAAAACAACAACATGGTAACACTGCATTTGCTGGACATTTATGCATAGAAGGGAGAAAACCTTCTGTGGTGGGAATGATTTTTTTTTTTAAATTGCATTAAAGTCCTTTCAGGCCCCTCCCTAAACTGCAAACCCCAGGATTCCATAGGTTGTTGAAAATGGAATAGTGGCACTATAACAGTCTAGCGCAGAAATGGCCTAAAAGAAGTGCTTTCGCTTCAAAACCAGAGGAACATTGTGTGCTCGAACAGGACCAAGATTGAGGTAAGGACAAACTATTTCATAGGTGTGGATTCAGCCAAGACAGGGACGGAATCACCTTCAGGAATCACTCTCCAATTATATAAAAGAGTTTTAATATTTTTTTTACATTTATATACCCACTTTAAATATCTCATTTTGTGAACATGGTGGTACCCACTGTGTGTTCTGCTAGCACAGGTGCTAGAAGAAATATTTATTTAGGCCAGAGTCCTATAGTGGCCTAAAGTGGTTGTGAAGAAGTCTGTTGCGTGACTTATTTGACATTCTCTGTGCTCGTGCAAGGGGACAGTTGTGGCAACAGCAGGACAAGGCAGCTGGGTCCAAGCCACCTATTTCTTGAATGCTTGCTATTCATGAAGCTATTCAAGAAACAGGTGGCTGGGAGCTGGCCATCTTCTCCTCCCGTTGCTGCTGTTCCCCTTTTCTTCTTTTTCTGTTACTGTTGTTTTTCTTATGTTCCTCACTGTCACTGTCACCTTCTGCCCCTTTTCCCCCTTAACTATATCAGCTGAGGTTTAATTGTTTATTATTTCATTTATGGATGCCTTTTTCTTCAAAAAGACTCTAGGTGTCTTACAGATCAAATATACTGACTTAAAGTAATAAAATAGTGCAATTTGGGGTCAGACTAGACAAATGATGAAAGATGTCTGTGTGTCATAGCATATTCTTCTCCTTAAATACATTTCTTTCATTTCCTGTGCATTCTTTCAGTGGTAGAATCTTGCAATCACTCATATCAACATGTTACAAAAGAGCAGTGTTCATCTTCTTTCCCTTTCACTCTTAGGATTAGTTTACTACTTGGCTTTATATCTTACGCTAGGGATAGAGAAAATCCTGGTCTAAAGAGTCACAAAGAGGGAGAATGAATGGCTGTATTCGACAGGCTTGCGTATGAACATGTGCAGAGGACAGATGGGGCACACTGAAAGGATACAGTACAGAAGTGAGGTTTGGTTTAGTGTTAGCATATGTACAAAGCAAACAATTTCCCCTCTGTCTGAAATAATTATTTCTTCAGACATATAGCAGCAGTGTAAAATTCTGAATTTATATCCCCAAATTTGAAGTTTGAGTTTGCTCTGTGGGGGAGAGAGGGAACATCTAAATCTTGTTTCTTCACCTAATTTGTGTACAGAGCCATTGGGAGCAAGCCATACAGATGGAAAAGAACAGAATTAGGGAATACCTGGAGAATGTTACCAGCAAAAAGGTTATCATGTATTAGGAGGTAAATGCAGCCTGAAGTTGGAAGTGATAGCACAGGCACATTATCTCTCAGGAAATCCCATTGTTGGAGTGAAAACTTGGTAACAGCAGAGAGTATACATTTCCCCAGAATATGTAGCTGCCCTTAGCACAAGCAGCACCTAGTGCTTGTATGTGCATAAGGACAAAAAAATGAATTTCTGCAAGCACTTGAAACTTTGGGGAAATTCAGGCCAGAGAATTGTGACATTTCAAGGGGTGATTCATATACAGGTCTTTGCACTTATTTATTCAGAATTCACATGACTCGTGCCTTGTTTCAGTTGAACCTGCTTTCATTCACATCAGTACCAGAACTATTTTCATTCCAGAATAACTGAAGTCATTTAAACCACAATGGGCTGGTGTGGTTCCTTTTCAGGGCATTTGCAAAATTCTGGGCATGTCCTGCTTCCTCAATTCCTCTCCTCAACCTCCTTTTTTTCCTTCAAACTTTCATGCCTTCCATGAGATTCTTCCCATTGTTTCATGAGACTTATTTCTGGTTTTGTAACATGGACCACAAGCCTATCTACCCATCATACAAATCCATCATAAGCCAACCATCTTCACCAACTAGCCTTCAACAACTGTGATGCATTCTAAATTAGTGTGCCCAAAAAATGTGGATTTCAAGCCATTTCCAGTTTCTCCTGAAAAGATTAGAAGAAACAGCAACAATACAGAGAAACCATGATACCCCATCTGCTGGAAAAGCCAACATTGCAATAGGGCAGCATGATGTCATAGCGTCAAGGCATGTGAATAGTCATAGTCACTGAAACGTGCCAGACTGTCAGCATTGTTTTGTATTCCTCATCATTTCTTAGGCCATTTCTGCACTAGCCTGTTATAGCGCTATGATTCCACTTTCAATATCCTATGGAATCCTGGGGTTTGCAATTTAGGGAGGGTCCTACCCCAGGATTCCATAGGATGTTGAAAGTGGAATCATAGTGCCATAACAGGCTAGTGCGGAAATGGCCTTAGTTTTAAGTGTGGGTTTGTGGGTTTGACAGCATTGTGTAGCATAGGATAGAATATTATAGCACTAAGCAATATGGTATAGTACATATAGCCACTCCAAAGGGAGATTTAACATTGTCTTTCATGTGGGAGCCAAAGGAGAGCTGAGAGCCAGCATGGTGTAGTCATTTAAACATAGACTACAACTCTAGAGGCCAGGTTTTGATCCCTCACTCAGCCATGGAAACCCACTGGATAACCTTGGGTGCATCACATTCTCTCAGCCCCAAAAACCACCATGATAAGTTCACTTGAGGGTCACCATAAGTCAGAAAAAAATTGAAGGCACACAACAACAACAAAATGAAAGTTATGTGAAAAATAACACACAAATCACAAACTGTGCTCTGCATGTACTCCCAAAGCAAGGTCTGTATTCATGCAGTAATGTATTCACACTGAGGATGATATAAACCAGATTCTCAACTTTAAACAGCTGCGTCAACATTATTTTAGAGTTGCGGCAGCCATACTGATGTTTGCTTGAAACTCCAGTTACCTGGTGACTGTGGTGGGGAGGAAGGGGGAAGGAAGTGGTGACTAAGGGTTGGGTCGCTGTCTGCTTTAGGGGAGAGTGTCAGCAAGAAGGCAGGGTGCAGTCAGATGGGAGAAGTCCACCCCCTTAGAAAACAGTAGGGTGAAAAACAGCTTTTGAATAAATGGAGCAAACCGCTCACAGTGGTTCATCGCTGAATGACAGGGGTTGTCGCAAAAACTTGAGCCATCAGTAGTCTAGAAAGCAAGTATGGAGTAAAATAGATTAAAACAATCAAAAGTGGTATGCAGGAGGGAGCCTTTCCAAACAGTGTGAAACGCAGTGCGCTAAAGGCAGCCATCTTTACTGCTTTGTGTGGTCAGAATGATTCCACTCCTACAACCACTCCTTTTGACCAATGCATAGCTTAGTTTGCTATTTATTTCCATCTTAGTTGATTTTTGTGTGTGTGTAAGACTCACATTTTGTAAAGATTTGAAAAATTATGATTTTGTGATCCTCGTATAACGTCTTGCTTTCAGTTTTAAGCTTAAGCTTTTCAGTTCATTTGGAATTGCCTTTAGACTAGAGGATCTTTCATTTACAACTGGATGCTTCTTGTGATTTTTAAAGCGGTCTTTAAAAATCTCCATTCCTTTCTACAGCGCACAAGATTAAACTAATAAGCAATTATGGAATAAAACCGAGCTCTTTTTCTTGATTATGTCTAATTTGTATGCCACCGTCTATTCTGAGCAAAGTTTAATGAGCTCTGAAATATAAGAATGCATAGTGAATTTGTTTATGTTTTATTACGAAATCTTCAAGCTCCCTCTGAATTAGGCCAGGCCTCACCAAAGTTCAGCCATAGAAACTGGTTTTAGTGCCAGGATCTGACCCTACGACACAGGATGGGACTGGACTAAGGACAAGGCCCCCAAACAGCCATGGAGGCAATTCTCTCACCCACTATGTTGGTGACACAGCAGGCATTACAACTCGTAGCAGTAGTGTCAACCTCCTAAAGGTCTACATATTAGACGCAAAGGGAACCAGAAGAAGGTATTTCTCCTGTTTTATTTCCATAAGGGTAGCTCTTGGGGTCATATATTTGAAACTGTGTTGCTGGTTATCGGTAACATTTTGGCGAGAAATAATAATGGCACGATCAGTGATCAAGTTATCATAAAATATGCTGTACTCTTTGCTTTTAGGACTGCATCTTACTTTACGACCTCAACCCCTCCCCCCCCCACTTCAGGATAACAACATAAATGGGCAGCTTCAAACTGGAATTTCAAAAATAGGCTGGGTCTTTATGGAATGTGACTTCTTGAAGCCTAAAGACCTTCTTTCAAACCCTTTCGGGAAGCCTGATGCAGATTCTGTAGGCTTAGATGCATTCAGGAAGTCCAGACTATGGCTGGCATTCTGTTGGGGAATTAGAGTGGTGTGAGATGAACATAACACCATCACAACTCACTCTGCAGAGGTTGGAATTCTGTTCTGACCAAGCAGCTACCAAATACCCCTCAAAACCCATGTTGTATGCAGCGCAGACCTCTCCCTGCACCTCGAACATAGCTATTTCTGTATTGTCAGAGGGGAGGATTTCTGGGTGCACATCCAGCTATTTCCTCTAGCTGGACATAGGACAAGGATGACATCTGCAGAGATTCCCTGAGGACCCCCAGAAGTTTTGCAGATCCCCGTTGCAGCACATCCAGCTACAGGAAAATACCTGGACATTCCTCTGCTCACCCCCATGCTGCTTACAAGGTGAGTTTGGGGAGACTAGCAACAGGAAGCATAGCTGCAGGGATGTAGTTCCATGAGACACGTATGTCTCCTGATGAAGAATCTCAGCCAAGGTATGTTTGAGTGGCTATTCTTCCCTTTGTCTTATCTTTCCTGTCATATATTTGTGTGTGCCATCCTTTAGGCTGTCAGCACCTAATTTTCACATTTAGAAAGAGCTTGTAAAGTTACTTTTAAAAGTCAATTAGCTACAGATAGAGTTCCCAAACAGAGTTGCCATTACAGCTGCAGTTCTTCAACAGTCACTGTCTCCTTGTTTCTTTCTCAAAATAACTAACATTTGTCCTTTTGATTATTTTTAAAAACCCATTAAAGGCTACAACCTGCTCTATACATTCTCATTTGCTCCGTGCGACACATTCTCATTCAGTTAAACCTCACCTGGAATACTGTGTCCATTTCTAGGCATCACAGTTCGTGAAGGATATTGACAAGCTGGAATGTGTCCAGGGATGGATGACCAAAAAGGTAAAAGATCTGGAAACCAAGGCTTATAAGGAATGACTGAAGGAGCTGGGTGTGCTTAGCTTGTAGAAGACTAAGAGGTGACATGGTAGCCATCTTTAAATATCTGAAGAAATGGTTAAATGGTTTTAATTCTGTTGTAATTTAATATTGGTTTAATCTTAACATTATATGTTTTTTACAACATGGGTTTTGTATCATATTTTATGCCTTCTGTAAGCTCCCTTGAATCCCAATCTGGGAGAAAGGCAGGTTATAAATAAAATTACAGATGGATGGATGTCATGTAGAAAATTGTGCATATTTGGATGTGAACCAATGGATTCAAATGGAAAAAAATGAAATTACACCTAAACATTAAGAAGAACTTCCTGACAGTAAGAGCTAATAGACAGTGGACCAGAATATTTCTTTGGATATCTTTAAACAGAGGTCAGATGGCCTTCTCTAGAAGTTGCTTTAGCTGTCATATCTGCAGGGCACTTGGGATCCCTTCTGAATCTCTCATTCTATGATTCACCTCATCCACCTCATGGTTGGCTCGGTATCTACCCCAAAAGAAAGGAGTGAAATTCGGCCCTGCCAAATTACAACAGGATGGGAGCTAGTTATATCTTGGTTACTGGGGAAGGGAGCTAATTACAGTTAAGTATCTATTTGTAACAAGTTTCTTCTTAACTCTGTAGCTAGCTGGAAAAATAAACAAAATATTAGCATTCCTGAAAGGCCAAGAAAGAAAAAGACAAACTGCGGGAAATATTAAACATTTGTTCAAGAACAAGAGATGTCATTGATAAAGAAAAAAGAAGGGAAAAACTGATCCCATTTTGTTGTTGTTGTTGTCCATTAATGTGTCCCTCAGTATTTCATAAAGCAGACCAAACCTTTGCTTTTGCACTGAAAGTCATTTCACAATGACATACATTGGATCCAAATCTGGCACTGGAGTAAGGAACTAAAGCAGCCATCCCCATCAGCACTTCCAGTGCTTTTCCACTGGTACCAGAGCTGCAGCGGAAAAGAGGAACTGGAGAATATTGAAACCCTTTCTCCTTCTTCCAGCAGAAAACCTCCGTTGGATCCTGGTTCTCTTCATGCTTGTAAGGAATGGGGAGGGGGGCAAGAGGGGATCTGACCCAATATATCAAGTTAATCAGGAGAAAGCATAGGCTTTTGGTATGGGGCTATACCCACCCATCCCCACACATGACTATAGTATTTGGAATACTAACTTTTTGGAAAGCTCCAACACAAATGAATCTCTACCCTGCAGCTGTGTTATTGGCCATACGGGCTTAAAGAAACAGTGCAGAGCGTCCTCCAGGGAGGACGTCTGCACCTGGGAGCGGACTGGGTCGGACCTACTTAGTGTAGTTCCGCAGCTCAGCCCGCTCCGGAACGACCCGAAGTGGTCGTCCAGCGTGCTTTTGAAAGACCGCTTGAAACAGGTCTTTGAAAAGCACGGAGTGCGCCACTCCGTGCCCACGCTGCAGTGCAGATTTGCAGGCTCGCACCAGTGCGAGCCTGCGATCTGCCAGGGGCAGGCTTTAGGCTGGTGAGCTTCAGCGGTTGGTGGAGAGCCTCGACCAACCGGAAGCCGCCATTTTTGTCCCCGGAGCAGTGCGGAGCGGTGGCCACGCACTGCTCCGGACCAGCCTGGACCCAAGCGTGGACCCAAGAAGTCCGGTAAGTACCGGCATGGGGCAATTCCCTCGCTCCGTGCGGAAATGGCCATTAAGTTGGTACCACGCCATTTGTGTCCAGATCAGCCATAGAAATTGGTATAATGGCTAAAGAACTCTACAAATAAATACATTCTGCCATTTTTTCCCTTAAGAAATGAAATGGATCAGGGTCACTGACTCACCATTCCCCCATTCATTCTGAATATGTAGAACTTGTTTTTTTAAAAAACACAGAAGAATAATACAATAAATGTGAGTGACGTGACACCAACATTCATAAAAACAAAAGTAGCAGAAGAAAATATTTGTTTATATGTTATTTATACTACTGCTCAAATGAGACCAACACACAAACAGAATAGCTTTCTTCTTTTCGCACTGCCCATAGTTTGTGTTGCTTCTTTTTCATAGGAATATGCAGATTTATTTATTTATTTTTGCCCATTGTATTTTTATGTTTCTCTTGTTCATTGACACTATTCAATATTTGTACGTATTAAGATTTGTGTATTGTTTTGGTCACATTATTACAGGAAAACATCACTGTCCATGCTCACCAACTAATAGTCTTCAAAGAAACATGGGCACTTGTGATGTCACAGCACTTTTACAATAGTAGTTACTACCTGTTTTGGCAGACAGAACAGACTATATGGCCAAAATGGAACTTTTCAGCCTTGATTGCTGCTATGTATATGAACAGAAAGAGAAAATAATACATGAATTACACTATCTAGAGAGAAATTAAAAATCTTTTCCCCACTCTCAGAAAGAGGAAATCCTCATTTCCGTTATTTCTGTTTGTTTCTTAATTTATATTCTGTCCTCCTCCTAGGAATGAATCCAATGTACAAGTTAGAGAAGCATAAAAATCTGTTGTATGATTCTGATTATTTCCTGGAGAAAATGAAAGTTAGCCTCTCTTACAATAAACTGGCAATTGGCTGAAGTCAGAAGACATTGGTTTGGTCCATAATGTGAATATGATCATCTTCTCAGAACATCACTTTTCCACAGCAAACTAGGGAAGAGTCTTATTCAAAGCACATCACAAATGCCATCAGTGGTGGAGCTTTGAATGCATGCGGGGAGGGGCAGGTGGAGGGGCGAGGACATGGCTACGGTGTGCGGAGTGTGGCTGTGGTGCATGGGAGTGTGGCTATGGTGTTTGGGGCATGGCTATGACAGACGGGGTGGGGCTATAACGCACAGAGACAAGGCTACAGCCCGTGGGGGAGGCCAAGGAAGGAGCCGCAGCACCCCCAAAAAAAATTGCCACTGGGGGCGCACTGCCCCCATTGCCCTGTGTCTCTATGCGACTGAATGCCATCAAGTATCTGGTATCTTGTCAAAATGGCATGCAATCTCTCTCTGTCTCGGGGCTTTGGTTAGTGCCTATGGCTTGAATTCAAAGTTGTAAGTTACCTTACTGAAATTCATGAATCTGCTGACGAAATGTGGGGAAAGAAGGTGTACTTGTGGACAGTTTTTTTCCCAAACCATGCACTGCCTTTCTCTCTTTGGTACGAGGCCATCTTTTCTCCCTCTGCCATGCAGTTAAAATCTCATGCTTGTTCCTAGCAATGCTGAATTCATCACTGTGGCAAGAGGTTCTTTCAGAATTTTTTCATTAGCCCTTTTTGCCTGCTCCCAAAGAACTTGTGAACAGAGGCAGCCTTTGTCAAGGCAGGATGGCTTATGAAATGGATGGTTTCATGCACCAGTGTGGGAGAATTCTCTTCTATTCAAGACCATGTGCAGGTGCTTCCACTCACTAGCTCAAAAGAGCTTCTGCTGCCTCATCTTCCGTTGCCAAGAAAACTGTTTACTCTTGAGTCATGGGCCAAAAGGCAAAATAATAATTTTTACTTTGAGGGAAAAGAGCAAAGTAGAACAAACCGACTCTCTCACACCAATGGAAACACAAACATTTCAACCTCTGTGGCTAATAGCGTCAAGCCAGAAATAATACATGCATGCATGCACACTCAAGCACACACACATACACACACACACAATCTCAGAGGAAGCAAAAGCCTAGCACAAAGCAAGGTTCTTCTATAGTGCATCACTGCCTTGGGACACAGTAGGAGTGATAAAGGGAAACAAAAAGCTTAAATGGAGGGAGTCACATTTATTTATTTCTATTTGCCTGGTCCACAATGACTACATTTGAACATGAACTAAATTGCTGGACCAAGAGGACATGCATGCCTGATGATCAAGAAAAGCCTGTTTGTACGACAGTACATTAAGAAGACATTGTTAAAAAAAAAAAAGTCCTATTCTAAGTATTGCCCCACCTATTGTTGCGAAGGTTACTGTCAGCTTAGGTTATCTGACAAATAAATAAAAGTCATGCACGTGCTGCCTGAGGGGTACTTTAACATGAGCACCAGATTTTACTGGAGAGTAATGTCCTTGCAGGGATTCTTCTGTTCACGGCAGGCTCCTATTCCCCTGGCCTGCCTTTCCTTTTAACCTTATTTCAGAATCACTCCTCCTTTGCTTGAGCTGTCGTGGTCAGGGTTGTTGGCCAGAACAGGTCAACTGCAGCCTGTTAAAATTTGTCACCCAGTCCCAACCACAGAAAGAAAATGTCTTCTGCATTGCTTTTCCATCTGAATTTTCCCACATAACTGGAAATTTTATAAGTAACAATTCTATCACGGCTGCAAAAACTCGAACATTGTTTGTCAAACTGAGCATCCATCTGAGGAAGTGGAAGAGCTGAAAAAGGTTTCTGTATGAATTGCAACCTCTGAACACCACAATTTCCTTTCTCACCTGAATCCCTGAGTCAGTGTGAGGACTACGACGTGGGTTCCAGGGGTGCCTATAGAAAGCTGACTGTTTAAAAATAGTTTTGACATTTGCAAATGCAAGTTATGCAAGTGATTAAAGCCATTCCAACTTAGTTTATTTATGAAATTTATACCCCACCTTTCTGCCTCTCCTGGCCCCTGAAAGGTACTTGAGGCTGCCATCTGAGCACAAGAAAAATTCAAATAAAAGCAAATACAATTAAAACAAAACAAAAATTTAAAGCACAATTTAGAAAGCGCAACAATAAACAACAGCTCCTTTCAACTATACCCCAGTTTAAATGTCAAAGGCTTGTCTGAATAAAAAGGCCATTCCTCCTGGATTCGTGGTGGGCCCTTTCTTCTCCGCTCTTTTAGGCAGAAGATGAATCCCATTTCTTTCTGCAAGCTTTTAATGCCTGACTGCCTGATTATGCTACTGCTGTACTTTCAAGGCTTGTTTTATTATGTGTGTGCGTGCGTGTAAGAAGCTATTTTAAATTTAAATAATTGTTTCTTATTATTGGACCTTGCTAGTTGAGCTTTTTTTTTTTCTATACTTCTCAGGTAGCAGAAGAGCTGGTAGTACAGCCTGTGAGAGAGAAAGATAGGGGAGGCGCAGAGAGAGAGAGAGAGAGAGGGAGGGAGAGAATGACTTCTTCCTTCCCAGTTAAAGAGGTGGTAGTGGGAAGATTTTTTTTTCCTATGACCTGAAGACAGCATTTACTTATCACATCATAAACAGTATTGAGGAGATACTTCCAGACCAGATGAGACTTTATTTTATGTTGTTTTCCAGACTAAATCCTGACCAATTGGAGTTTTGTCATCAACATTTTAATGAAGATAGCTAACACACTTGTAGCCACATTTTTCCTGTATTATCTATGTGTACACTTTGCAGCCAACCGAAAAGTATTTTATGTCACCCAGATTGCTGTCTTTGAAAAAAGCACATGTTAAACAGAGAGTCAGTTCTTCTGTTCTGGCAGCATTCAGTTATTTATTTGGTGGTTTGGAGTGGCATCTTGATCTTAAGCATGCACTGTACATTTGTCAGTGAACAAAGGTAGCTCTGCTTCAGTGCTAATGTAATGTCTTGCTTTGTGGCAGCAGAATTCATGATGGGGCCCATCCTAGGACTCTGTAGGCTGGTGCAGCAGCTCTTTGCACTGGGCCGTGGAGAGTCAAAACTGTTGCAAATCAACGCAGAAGGAGTTTTCAACAAATAAAGAGCATTATTATAAAAATAAATGCCTAGTATCTTTTTCCTCAGTGAGAAAAATTCAGTTAATCCCACATTCACAGTTCCACTGATATGAGAAAAGAAACCTCTGAATTGTCTATACAGCCACATTCATGACACCAAACAGTCGTGGAGTAGAACTCAAGACTGACTTTTTACGGAACAGATGACAACCTCCCTGCCTCCCTGAGTTCTTGCACTCAAGATGACTACTTGACAAAACAATCCCGCCAGCACAAAATGGGGACAGACTGAGAACACTAATATTTGTTTCACTCCTCTACCTAAATTAAGGTGTTTTTTTTTTTTAAGATACAAATTAGGGCACAAAATTCCTTCACTTACATGAATCCACTTCCTTTTCTCCTCCTTTTTGGCACTTGGATTCCAAACCTAAATTCTAAGTTCCAAGCTTTCCAGCATGGAATTTTTTTGTTTCAGAATAGTAGAACAGCTTCCAGTATAAAAGCTATACAAATGGTTTCATAAGAACTATAATAGTTGAGGGACCACAAGTGTCACGGATGGTGCATGATGCCATCCTCTACAGAACGAGCCACTTATCAACCTTTGTATTCTGGAATCTTTGAAAGGGCTGTATTCGGACTGATTTCTAGTGCTTTGCTAATTAAAATAAAATGGGGATAAAAAAGGGGGAGGGATTACCCAATACCCTATCAATTAAGATACTGAGATACTTGACAAGAAACATAACAGGGCATAATCACCTGCTAAGGCACTTCCTGGAATAACCAAGTGATTCTTCTTACAGGCTAGCTCTGCCTTTTCCCCCCTCCTCTATTTTAAAAGCAACAAAGCTCACTGAGCCAAATATTTTCTTGTGAAACAAATTCTATTAAATGAATAAAGATGTTGTATACACAGTACACCATGTTCAGAATGGTGAATGATTACAGAATAAGGAGGATGAATAATTAGAAAGAAGACAGATAGACAGACAGACAGACAGGCAGACAGATAGATCTTACATGACAACCCAACATACCCAAGAGATCAAGTGCATTTTATCCATTGTGAATAACCTTCCCCACCACCTTGTCCATGAGACACAGCAAACAGGGAGTTAAACTTAAGTGGTATAGTGTGGAGGACACAGTGTAGAGTGGCAGCAGAAATAATTGTTTTCAACTAACAGTTTGAATTATGCCTGGATGCCAGTGAAAAAAATCCTAGAATTCTATTGCTTTGTGGCATGTTTAGGAACCAGTTTGGTTCTGTCTGCACCTTTTGCAGCTGCCATACAACAGAGCTCCAGGAAGAACAAATTAATAGTCCAGACATTAGCAATGATCACGCAGAGGGAAAATGCATACATGAGAATATACTATAAAATGTGGCTTCTGCTAGACCTTTGCAGGCACTGGCAGTCATTAAAATCCCAAAGATATTAATCCAGCTGCCCATCCTGGCTAATAGGTAGTCATATCATATCCCACATCAGTTTTGTTTAGTTATGTACTTTCAGTTTGATATCAATGTGACTGAACAAAGGCAGTGGAACGTACACATTGGTCCTGATTGTTCTGAAATGGAGAAGGCTGGTTGTGTTAGTTTGTTACACCTTTAAGATACTGCAAAACTGGAGGGGGTAAAATTCCTGGCCTTGCTACATTTCATAAGGGTGAATTTAATGAGAAAATTATCCTGATATGCTTAAGCAATTGCTGATGAAATACTGTAAGAACATAGCCTTATTTTCCATAATTGTCATTCAATTCATGAAATCTTAGTAAATTGCTAGTATTAATTTTAATAAAGTAATCAGTTAAGTTTGAATAGATTTGCATGGACATTCGATGGTAGGTTTGAAGGGGGAAAAGCAGACAGTGCTTGTTTCCACGATGTGTTAATAGAAGGTAGCTAAGCAAAGAGATAGGGAGATGCCTCTTCTAACATGAGTCTGCTATTCACATTTTTTAAAAATCAGGTATTTAATTTTTTAAAACAATCATGTATTGAAAATTGTGTTATCTGACTAATCAAGACACCTTTTAATCTCTCTAACCGTTTTTAACCAATGAATGCAGCCTCATTGATTGACACTGCAGCCCTCCTTTCATAATCTGCAAGAGCATTTGTCAACTTGATCCACAAGAAATATGATTTTATTAGAACCTGGCACTTCTTGTATGATTGTTCTTTGTATAGCTTCTTCAAAATTCACTGGCAATTTTAAAATAAGAGTATGGTCCAAGTGTCCCTGATATAAAA
Source organism: Cyclura pinguis (assembly GCA_030412105.1). NCBI lineage: Eukaryota > Metazoa > Chordata > Lepidosauria > Squamata > Iguanidae > Cyclura > Cyclura pinguis. The sequence goes on along the minus strand of CM059599.1, from coordinate 110,820,122 downwards.
ACAATTTTATCCCAATTTGATTTGTCAGAGAACTACTAAGAGTATTAACTCCTTAACCGAAAGCAGTTTATTCATTTCTTTAAATATATGCAAATTTAAACTCACCAATTCTGGAGCATCCAAAAAGCTTTTTTTAAAAAAAAGACAGGTGAGGTTGCTGAAAAGTATAAATAAAAAAGTACAAAGAATAAATTCTTCTCTTACCTACCTAGTTGGAAAGAAAGTCCTGGAAGTATCTATTTCTAGACTTGGTATATCTCTGAGAGAAATCACAATAACATTATTAATAGGTAAAACATAAACCCTTAAAGGGTTTGCTCTATTATGCTAGGTAAATATAATTATTATTAAGTGCAAAATGCTGAAGCAAGTGAGCCACTGAAGAAGTTTGCAAATTTTAAAAAAATCAATGTGAGACAATCAATGATGCTGGTTTGTACATCCAATATTTATTGCACTTTACAGAAAAATACATGGTTGCAAAAAGATTCTACATGTTAAAGCAAATAAAAGTAGAGGACATTGTAAAATCCTTTGAAAGATTGGGAAGAGGGAAGGGCTATTATAATAATATACATTAAGTTCCAAAGAAATCCACAGTATGTTCTTTGTCCACAGGGGCACTGAACAAGGACAGCAGCTCCCATGTCATATGACAGGACACATGCAAATAGCAGTAACAAATGATGCTTTCAGTGCAACATAAGGACCTGACACTTAAAGGGAAAATGCCAAAGGATCCATTTTGGGCATACCCATAACCACGGACACACCTAGAATCTTTGGAGACTCCAGCCGTTGTCCAGTTACTGAATGACATAGGCCTAAATCCTGTTGTTAGCTTCAGTGAGAGCAGAACCATTTAAATCAATAGGAAATTTGTGAGTCAACATTTGTTTAATTTGTTCAATAAATGTGCTCTAATTAAGATTAATAAGAAGATTTAAACCATATTTAATAACTTTCCACAATCATTGCTGTATATTACTTATCAATACAGTATGGCTTGGCTAGTTTGTGTTTTTAAGGCAATTTGAACATTTCTGAAAGAGAATTCTAATTGGGTATGAACAGAAAAAAGATATCGTGATATTGCTGCTTTATGAATTTCTGTACCTGAAAGAGATTCACACGTTTTGCTGAAAATACAAATATTAAAATAAGAAAGAAATCAGATGGATTAAAGAAAATAAAATAAAACACCACAAGGAAATTTGGAGGGGAATAAGGCTAGGGGAGTATTACATAAGCACTGGAAACAAGCAAACAGTTGCTGTAGGAGCTGAGGGCAGGGAGTTGATTTAAACCAAAATGTTTGATATATGTGTGTCTTTTGTTTTTCAAGAAAACAGTTGGTTCAATTATACTGCCAGTTCAAAAACCAAAAAGCATATCAAATTACCAAGTCAAAGTGCCTGCAATTCAAAGTTGTATCAAGCTGAAAGATTCCAAAATTTGGGGTGAGGAGTATGTTTATATGACCAGAGCTGTGGTGTTCTGGGATAAGAAACAATCCCTTAAAATAAGAAAAGTCCTTTAAAGTAAAAGACATCTGGCAACCTTAAATTACACAATATGTGTGTAGCCTTGTCCTTGTTTCAACTTTCTAGTGGCAAAGAGGCGATTTTTCTATATTTATCTGATGACGTATGATGCAGCTTGGACAGACTTAATAAATAATTGTTTAAGAGCACTTCAAAAATACAAGATCAATAGCAGTTCTTAAAAAAAATTTCCCTTTTTTACTGGTTAAAAATGTCAGTCGCAAAGACTGTTTATTATTTTTAATATGTTTTTAAAATCAAGATTTTACTCTTAGTTCTTGTCGTTATTTCTTGTCATTATTTCTTAGGCTGTATGAACCAAACATCATTAAAGCAGCTAATTAAACTAATTTCACTCTTTTGTTTATTTTTCCATACCTGGAAATCTGTCATATGCCTACTTCCATTATTTTGACTGTGAACTGTAATTATTAGAGAATGCAATCACCATTCTATTTAAAATTACAGCAAGCCTGTCCCTGTATCTAATAGATTTGGATGATACCTGACTTCTTTATCACCTGTATTGCTGTTTTCTCCATAACCGGAATTTCTACACATCTGTTTCTACTGAGATACACGTTGTAGATACATATGGTTCTACATATCGCTTCCTGCTGTCCAAGCTATTATTGAATGCTGAATGTAAAACATAACATACAATAATAAATATATTTTAATTTTTTAAAGAAAGTCCTTAAATTAAGATGAAAAGCACAAATCTATTAGTCAGCAGAAGCAATGAATTCACTCATTAATCACACCTTTAAGATATGGATTTTTAATCTAGTTGCAATCTAAACTAAAGTCTGTGCAGCGGTGATAGTCTACAACCATTTCACCAATCTGATTCAATTGATCTCCTAAATGATAACATTATTTTGTATAGTGAGGGGAAGCTAGTATCTTTATAAAATACTCTCAAAGTATATTTTCAGATACTATTTTAGACTACAATCCTATATCCACATTCCTGACAGTACATCCCATTGAACTTATCTGTGAATGGATTCTATAAATAGATATGGACTATCATCATCATCATCATCATCATCTATACTGCACTTTCCCAAAAAGTTAGGACTCAAGGATTGTACTATTTGCTTTCTTTCTTTTTAACCAATCATATCCTTTAATAAATGTCGAAAAGTAACAATATTCAGAAAAACAATAAGCACCAACTGGAATACAACGAGCTGATAATCTGGGCAGAGGCATACAAAGTAATACATATTAGCTAACCAAGAAATGGGAAAACCTCACTCAGACGTTAGGTGCTACATCACTACAAAAAGGAACCTGTGGCATTCATTGGTGAAGATCATGAGTCCTATTTACATATGTCCCATCTTTCTATAAAATTCCTTCAACTAGCCTATTATAATAGCCTGTAACTTTTCTGGGAAAACTGCTTGCTAGGGTGTGCCAACTAAATATATCTGCCATGAATTTTCTGGTGTTTTTACCTTCTCCGTATGAGCAATAGCTAACAAAAATAATTCCCTTAAATTATATTTGTTCCAGGAGTGACAAAATACACAGAGAAGTATCAGTTTTTTTGATCTTGCAATATTATTTATTTAATACATATCGTATACATATTCTAAATAAACAAGTATTTATGTGGATATTCAGGAGCCTCTATGTAACACTGTCTTGCACGGTGATGGTATCAGCACTTCAGCTCAGTTGAAGAGGACTTGCTTTGAACAAGGTCCAAGGTTCAATCCCTGACATCTCCAGATAGAGCTGTAAAAATTCCTACCTGGAACCATGGAAATTTATGACCCACCAGTGTTGACAGTGCTGGGCTAGACAGAGCAATGGATAAAATCAGGATAAAGCAGCTTCCTATGCCTGTGTTAGCTACACAGGGACATGTCTTCAAGTAAGACGCTTTATACCATTCAGTTATACTCTATAGATAAACAGATGCGATTAGACAGGCAGACAGACAGATCAGTTAAAGCAAGGTTCCTCAAACTGCACCTTATTGGGGTATAAATGCTCATGTGTTGGTTTTGGTATTAGCTGTACTGTTCTCCCTGTACATTCACAGAACAGTACTGCAACCCCAGATAAGGACAGTTCATAGATCAGTTTCCGAGTATCAAAAATGTTTCCTTTATCTCTGAATAAGGAATGAAAGGCAAAGGTAATCTTAGCAAAAGACCAATCCTCTACTGCATCTTCATAACAAATATGCTTCATCAAGTCAATATCAAGTCTGAGTCACTCCTTGAAAACATACAGTTCATCTGCCACATATTTGGGTTAAGCAGATATACAAAGAAATAGAAAATACAAGAACACAAACCAATGATTTTTCAGGGCTGAGTAAACTTTTTATTGTATAAAGTAGAAAATAACATCTCTTTCGCTCTCTCTCTCACACACACACACAGATTGACAAACACAGACACATTGTAGCAACTTTACATCATGCTTCATGATGCTAACTTCAAACACTGAAAAAATATGACATATTAATTCAAAATGTAGCCAATGTGTTCCACTGAAATCATACTGGACCCTGCTGCTGCTGCCATTATTAGTATTAGTATTAGCTATTATTTATTAAGTGGGGCTAGGATTGCAACTCGATAAAATAGTAAACAGGCTTAGATTCCGTAAGTGGGTCACTCTCTACATAGCAAAAACAATCAGATGTTTCAAAGTGTAATTTCACATTTTATAAAACAAATCTGGCCTCTACTGAAAAGAATCTCTCTTTTGTCTATGACACCACGAAAAGTGGTGTCAAGTAGCACAAGGCAAGGGTTAATTTGTGTGAATTGCTTTCATCAGATTATGAACCTGAGACTCTTGACTTGTTCACTCTGTACTTGTTTAACAGCCTATCCAAATTTATCAAAAAGTGTTTTCTTATTTTGCTTGTATCCAGAAGTTTTAGGAATTAACCAGGTAAGGGAAGGAAATAATTAAATGCACATCTTGCTTTTAAAAAGAAAAGAAAGCTCTGTCACATTCATATTACCAGGCAAGTTTTATCCATGGTTCAGTTATATAGGAGGCAAACTGCCTGTCTGTCTCTAAACCCTTTCCTTTCCTTCTGCCTGCAGATAAGCCCACTAAGTAGCAAGACGCAGCACATTTTAGACAGTTAAATTATTATTTTTAAAGTTTAATTTTCTCACTAAGGTATCTGTGGCCTTAACGGGATGCATACAGTTTTAAGAGCACGGAGTATATCAAGATAAAGCTCTCAAAGGTGTCCAGTTTTGTTGGCCCTGTTGATTCCATCCTATATGCCAAACAGAAATCCCCATGAAGACCTAATATGATGTTCCAGCAAAGCTAAAGGCATGTACAAAAACCTCTGCCCTGCAACTGCCAGTTAATTGCCTTCTTTTTATAGTACGGAGACTTGTGTCAGAAACCAACAGATCCAAGGATTGTAGAATCCCATTTTCAATTGCACATCTAAAGTGGAAGTGTTGACACCAAACAGGTTCTTTTCCTGCACATCTCTAATCGGAGTTGGTGGACCACTCTAGCAGATCAACACTGCAGATTTATTCAACTAATGAAGTTCATGGGTGCAAGGAGTACTAAAATTCCAAACTTCTTCATGCACCGCTGATCGTCACTGGCATTTGAAATCCAGCATAGTCTGTCAAATTACAAGCATGTATTGGGGGGGGGGGGCAATTTCAGATGTATTTTGACTGTTCATCTTACTTTTTAGGATAAACACTCTAATCTTAATTGTCTATACTTTGATTGTACCCCTGGTATGTTCTGCTAGGAATTTACTTGCCATAGAAGCAGAAAACTACTAATTCAAAATATTAGTGGGGGAATAATTCTAGCACTATGTCATCATTAGCATTCATTCCCCTCTCTGTAAACCTTTACACTGAGTCCTTGTCATTTTATGCATCACCTTCAAACTCTCGTTCTTTCCATTTAAAGACGCAGTGCCCATGATGTCTCTTTCATCGCTCCTTCATTCTTCCACCTATGTGGAATAGATCTTTCTCTCTTTCTCCTTCTCCCTCTGATCCACTTGGTTCCAGCCCTTTCACTCCATTCCACTCCTTTCCCAACCTCGTGCCTCTTCCCATGTTTCTCTTTTATCATAAAATGGCTTAGCCCATCAACATCTTTCAAGTCACATCTACATCTTCCTTCAAATCTCTCTCCACAGCCTGCATTTTCTACAGAGATTTTGCAGAAACACTGTGTCCTGCCCAATTCTTTGGCTTTCTGTCATTAATACTATTTTATCCTTTCTCATTTTTGCTTATCCAGGTCCTGCTGTTTTTGCTAACCTCTTTGTACTGGCCTTCTCAACAGGCTGTGCATTATATCTTCTATGGTTCATGCCGCACATACTACACAATGCAATATGCACTGTTAGCATTAATAGTACCAATAGTATCACATACCTTCCAACTGTCCCAGTTTGCTGAGACAGTCCCAACTAATCCTCTGTTGCCCCACTTTTCAGCTGCCTTTAAGACGTCCCAGTTTCTCTCTCCTCCTCCCACTTTCCTCTCTTGTCCTCAGCTTACTTCAATTACCGCAAAATGAGTTCAAAGTACAAAACAATTTGTACTCCATTAACTGAAGGGGGGAGATGAGAGGAGGGGGTGAAATCTTGCTCTTCCCAGTAAGCTCAGGGGGAACAGCAAACTGCTACAGCATCTCCTAGCCTGTGTGCTCTTCCTCATTAATAACTTTTGCCATCTTAATACACTCCAGTGTTGTTTGGCCATGTGTCTTGGTTTTCATCTGTGAAATGTTGGAGGATATGGTATCAGTACTAGCATATATATTCAAATGATGTAGTTTATACACTCACTGGATGGGTACTCAAATTAATGAGGCACAAGAGTCACATGTAACAGCTGCAGTTGCATTTCCCCCTCTCCCGCTCTTCTTTTCGTTATGTATATTCCATGTGAAGCAGTTATCTGTGATTACCTGTTTTTATACAGGTTATAATCTAAAAAAAAAGAGGGGGAAGGAGATAAAGCATTCATCAAGCCTTCAGATGTCTGTCCTTCTCCAAATGCAGCACTTGCTTCATATATTACAGTATGTACATGATAGAGGGTAGGCTGCTGTTCTTCTGGAACACAATGAACTGGATTATGGTTCAATGAAATGCTGCTGATGGCCAAGAGAATTTATGCACCAGCATTTGTGTGCACATCTGAGGCACTGATGTGGCTTTTGGGGCAAATACCCAGAGCACTGCACTAGCCCTTCCTTCTGCCATGCAAAGACTCCGCCAGTCATGTCCGCAGCAGACTGAAATGAAAAAAAGGGCAAAGTCCTCTTTTTTGAAACTACAATCAAGTATACGTTTGAAACAACGAACCAAGTTCCGTCCTTGCACAGCAGCATTAAATTGGGTCACAACTTTGGGAACATTACAAGATGAATAAAATTATGACACCATGAAAGGTCTGGATAACAAAAGTCCCTTTATGCAGCACAATAGTTTACACTTATGAGCAAAAAGTTCTCAGTTCACAAAAAATCTAGATTGTGGACTACTTTGTTACGGAGAGTTTTTGGGTGTGTGTATGTCTTTTTTTTTTTTTTCCAGATCTTCTAACAGAGGTTGGATGGCCATCCTCAGGAGTGTTTTCACGGTATATTTCTACTTCACAGGGGGTAGACTAGATGGGTCTTGTATTCCTTTCCAGTTCTGTGATTCTATGATTCACTTGTGACTGATGTTTACAATTCTCTTCACAAATGATTGAAGATAAAATTTGTCTTGTGGTAAGGCCTCTTTTAAGTTAGTTGTTGATCTACACAAACTTCTTCTTCTTCTGTGTTTGTAAGCATCAACTCTCTTCACTTCCTTCCCTCCAAGCACATACATACAAGCACAACACCAGTATAATTTCCAAGTTCTGTACACTGTGAACTAGAAGTCTGACATCTCTACAGTGAAAGCAGACTGCCACCTATAGGTGGAAGTAAATCTTAGCAAACAGGCTTTGGATAAAAGGCCCCTTTTTTGCTTACTGTGATCAATTAAAATAATAATAATTGCATCAGGACACAATCCTCACACTGATTTAAATATATATATTACAGCCATTTTATACTAGCTGTGTTGTTCTACCCTGAGTAGAAATTATATCTTTTAGGAAATTATTTCACCTACAAGATGAACAGGAAAACAAGATGGGTAAGAGAAATATGATGTGTTTCATTTTAAGAACAAACAACATTTATTTTAGTATCTAGGCAAGGTAGCAACAATAGTCAACCCACTATTTTAATAAAGAATGTCATAAAAAAATCAGAATATTCCTTGACATCATATCTGTCTGTCCAGAATTTTTCCTACTTATGTCTTACATAACCATAATATTGGTTATGCAGGAAGTATATTTCATGATATCAAATATGTAATCAAAGTACAAAAATAATGTATATTAATGATAAGCTGCTGGATTTCTTTGTTTTATTTTATATTAACTTTAAGAGTAAGTAGGGATGAAAGAGGTATATATCACAAGTCCTGATTATGTAAGACTCGAATGTCACATAATCAACTTAATCAGTATATACCTTGCAAATGGAAAAAACAACATTACAATTCCAGATTTAGAACATTTACAATGATGCTGATCTGATTCACAGGTCAACAGTTTCTACATAGTTTGATAAACCTTGATATTCCTGGTAAGAGTAAACCATAAATAAAAATCATTTTTTTACTACAGCCAATGGAATGCGCAATATGCTGCATTAACATGCAATACCGTAGAATTTCCAAAAATTAAATCAGCAAACAAAGGTGGGTATTAATACCATGACTGTATTTTATTTTTTTCAAAAAGAAAACTAACAAAGCAAGAATTGATTAAAGCACGATCATCACCTCTTTTCTTTATGGTCAATGTTACTGAAGAATGCTGACAGATAAGTACTTGTCAAAGCAGAGAATAAAAATAACAGCGGCTGTAATAAAGTTTTAAAATTGTTCAGTGGTTATAAAAAAGATCTTTTAAAATAACCCCAGTCACAGACTTCTTAAAAAGGCCCAAATTGTTCTGTTTTTTCCCTAGGTATCTCAGAAAACATGAAACCTAGAAATATTGGGTAGAGGGAAGAGCAATGTATATGTAACAGTCCCTGATCTAGACCACATTAATTAAAATTGCATTTTCTTATATAATTTGCCTTAGTTGCAAGTACCTAATACATGCTGTAAAATTTGGACATCGTGGTTGAATAATGACATGGTACAGGAATATAGCACTATCATATTTTAGTCATTTCCCCCTCTCTGATTCGTAGCCACTGAGTTCTCATTTTCATAGCTGTTCTTCTTAATAGGGTTGTCTATCCCAGCTATAATTCAAGCAACATTTTCCAGCTATGGCACATTCAGTAAATATATTCCACTCAGAACTAGTATTTCTGTTTGGATGTAGCCCACTACTTACCACTTCAGACAGAAGGTTTTACATTACACATTACACTTCTTGTATGAATTAACGGCCTTAGAATTGACAAAACAAAATGTCACGAAAAATAACATTCTTGGACATTGTAGGTTTTAGTTATTTCTTAGCAGTTTTTATTTTGTAGTCATTCATTCTTTTTGGGGTTTTCTGCCTATAGAGTATATGGTTTTCTTCTTTTGTTGATAGCATTTACAAGAATGCTAGGCAACGCTTGCACAAAACATAAAACAATATATTTGTCTCATACCAGACTAAAACCCCTATGTAACATGTCGACTATTTTCCAGCAAGGAAGAGAAAACTTTTTTTTAAGTCCTCCAAATATTTAATGAAATGAAATGTTAAAAACTACATATAGTACTGAAATTTTACATAAATATGAAGGTGAAATTATGTTCTGCTATCATGTGTTTTAATTGATGAAATGTATATTTAGCAGAGAAGATGAGTGAATGAGAAAGACAACAGAATTCGGCATACGTCTCCATATTACATAGCTAAAAATCAATTATGAAACAGATAGGTGTTTCGACCATCAGTTACCATTATGCATGGAGCATTTTTACAAGTAAAAATATGTTGTAGTCTCCCCAACTGCTTCTCATTTTTATGGGATCTTCAGCTTTCTGTGAAGGGGAAAAGCAATGTTCTCCTTTTTACCCAATGTAGTAAATATAAATTGCATAATTCACGGGGAATTATTAAATGGTACAGATTCAGGTCAACAACAGGATGGTTGTTAAGAAATATAAAGAACAAGTGTTACTCTAAAAGAACAAAAAATATTACACAATCATATGAGAGAATTCAAGTATCTTAAGATAAAGCAAGTTTCCTCAAATGCTGATATTTTATAGCCATATCGTAAACGCCTGACTGTCTCAAACCACATATGTATGCTATCACCATCATCGTCATCGTCATCATCATCTATATCTCACCTTTCTCCAAATAACGGGACGCAAGGTGGCTAACAACATATTTGAAACGACACAAATTAAAAACATCTTTTTTGTATCAAGAGTTCCTAAAGCTTCCAAACATCATAGAATTTGCCTCTGCCAAACATCTCTATGACGGTTCACATTTTGGTGATCACCAATCTGATTTATACACTGTAGTACACTAAAACCTACAGAGGCAACAGTTTATTAAGGGCATATTTTTGCTTAATGTTTGGCTTACTCTTCCTTGTTTCTAACAACTAATAATTGTATAAGAAGTATTCCCTCTGCCAAAATAATTTTTGAATTCTATCATAGAGGGATTCTCAATGGATGTTACATAAGGTGAGCAACACATTGTTCAGTGGTGAACAGAGAGAAGAAAGCAACTACTTTCCATGCATTTCATAAACAAAATGTGTTTTACAAGATTTTTTGAAACCAGAGATCATCATTTCTATTTGTTCAATTACAAAACAAGCAAAGGGGAATTTAGCAAAGAGTTCAACAATGATATCAAGATATGAAGTTAGCTGCATCATATGCATAATGGACAGTGAACTGTTATACAGTACAAAGACTGATTAGAGACATTTAACATGATCTCAGGTTTGGACTTGATGGTACGTGTGATAGTTACTATGCAAAGACATATAGATATAGAAAATACTTAGTGTCAGAGCTTTGGGCCCATTAAATACAAGTGTATTATTTAACTTCCAATTTAATCATAATCTCAATCGCTTCATTCTGTATATTATTTAAAAAATAATAATTTTTTAAAATTGTAGTCAATATTACTTCCAAAAATTTTATTCCAGCTTTCCCGATGAACAAATCTAAGATGAAGCCATAACACAGAATCACCTCTGGAGACGATAAGATCTGTTTTTACTGACCCTGAGAAAATAATACTCCTATTAAGCCAATACATTTATATTCACAAAAGTCAAATGAGTTTTAAAGCAATTCTGTAAGATGGTCAAAGGAATGGGAGATCATTTTATATCCTAGTTTACTCAGTGCCATGAGCACCATTAGCTGTTACATAATCATACATAGTGTCTCCTCTTAGAATATAATGCTTGACATTTCCAGCCTAAGATAATAAAGTTAAAATGTCCTTGATGGAAAAAAGATTTAGGATGTACTTTCTTGCCTCTTCTCTTCATGTGATAACACATAATTTAGAAACATGTTCCAAAAATGGCTAGGATTGTCTTTTTCTTCTCTTAAGTAGACAACTAGATTGATAAACAGGAAAAACAAAATTTGTCTGAAAAGGAAAGACATTTTTTAAACTGGCTAAAATTAATGGAAGTGTTTCTCAAAACAAAGAGAACCAATTACAGTGCTCATCTACACTAACATTTTCATATGCAGCAGGACTGGTCTGCAGTGATAGTGGTGTGCATCTGATCTGTCTCATCTGCTTTGCCATTTGGAAATCAGTCTGAATGCAGAAACTGAGTTAACCGATAATTGATGAAAACTCATTTCCCTGCATCATGTCCAGTCTCCAGTTTCTCATGCTTAGGGTTGTGTGCCCCAGCATATATTTAAGAGTACATTCCTGGGAAAAATGGGTACCCTTTTCCTTTGGATACCAGTACCCTTCTGCAGAACGTCGGGCACACGTGCCACAATTCCACTCATCCTATCATCCGTATGGTTTGGAACAGGAGAAGCGCACATCCTTCCATGTATAACGTACAGTTTGTTACAGATTCCAGTCTAGAATCTAACTTTCGCCAAAATGGTCTCTGTGAATTATTAGAGAATCTTTTCAGTACTGGCACTATAGTCTTGTAATTATCTCCCTGTTAAGCATCCTATATTTCTTTTGAAATGTCATGGACATTTTCTTGCAATAAATGTATGTATCCTCATCCATTTTAATTGCTATACCCAGCTTTTTCTCACTTTTGGGATATTGCTTGTCCTTATATTACTGATTTTTTTAAATCTTTAACTTGTTTAATCATTACAGTACTTTTTATTGATTTACTGTCGTGTTTTTTTAAAAGCTGCTTCAGGTGTTCTGGAGCAGAGAGGTGGAACAGAAAAATGTAAAAAACCCCAGCATATATGATTCGTTCAGAGCAAATTGGGCATCTCTTTGTCATGCTATATGGATGAATCTGCTAAATGGATGAATACAGGATTGTATTAACAGGATATCATGAATGTTATCTACATCTTTGTTTGCATCATATCCATCCCTTCAATTTCTTTTTAATTCCATGTTCTTTTCTCCATCGTCCCAATTCAATGGAGACACAGGTCTTCACAATGAAAACAATAATACAGAAAATGCCAAAACAAAAAACAAGACCAAAAGAATCCAATACTCTTTTGAAAGTTACTTGTGCACAAGAAGAATCATGTTTCATTTAGTCTTTATGATTTTATAATTATACAGCCACGTTTGTCAAAGTTCAAAGTGACTACAAATTTTATTTAAAGTAGTTATAGAAAATGCAAAAGAGTAGAAATATCAGAAAGTATAGAATCCAAGCCTCACTAATGCATTCCTTTGGACAAACTACTGCCTCAAAATAATCCAATCAGTAGGTTACCAAAATCAACCATCCAGCCTTCTCATATGAGAACCTTAATGTCTCAAACACAGGGAGAACAAATCCCCAGTTACAATGCAAGTAATCCCAATCAGCATTGGGCCAACACTTACTCCCCACTGACAAACCTATATTAATGTGCAGTACAGACAAGGCTTTTACTGACAGGACAGAGCATTAGTGATTATCATAAAATGTAGTTTCCACCAGCATAGGTCAACAACAAATATCTATAGGTAACAAATCGAAGCAAATCATTCGCATTAAATAAATGTTCTTCATTGGTTCGATAAAGATTTTTAAATTTGCATAAAGTGTGTCTTTTACGTTCCAAAGCACTTGGGAAAATATTCAAAACAAGCAAGAATAGGCCTACAGTGCCTCTAAAGCACCATTTGTACATTTGTATGTTTTGAAAAAGCCATGTCCTAAAACTGAGAGTAAGCTGAAAAATGGATAGTCTAGCCAAATGGCATGTTTTTCTGTAGATTAAAAAAAAAACTTCATAGAATTCGATAAATTAAAAAATGTAGAATGCATTCATCTAGGAACTTTTTCATGGTTCTCTTAGTTTTGACAGTTCATATACGTTTTAGCTGTAATGCCATGCTTAAGAGTTTATGTAATGCCCGTCATAACTGGACACAAGTTGTCTATGGTATTTTGGGACTACAACACTGAATGTTTTAAATAATCCTACAGTATCAGTCACACCCCACTGCTGTGGTATTGATGTAACTGAAATTGGCCATACTTTACCTTACATAACATGGATCAGGTTGCCTCAGGCAAGAAAGCAATGCTAAAAACAGAGCTGCCAAGCATGTTCTAAGGTATTTCATGCTAACCTTCCTCTTGTTGACTCCACATCACTTTGCATGTATTTCCTTTTCATCAGAGTTAAAACTATCTAAGTACAGTACTTAAGATCACTTCTCACTTCTGTCCCACTGACATCTTCCAGACTGATCTACAGCACACAGAGGGTTGTTCTTTAGAGATATCTCAATCTGCCCCAAAGTGCCTTTGTATGGTTAGGTTTAGGGTCATTTTACTGATATCCCACCTAATCTGACAAAAGCACTAGAACACATTTAAACATTTTTTATTATAATTTCAACTAGCTTTTGACGGAAGAGGTTAAGCTGGCAGAGTTGTAACTTTTGCTGTGATTTATACATTGCTTTAATTTCAGTTGGCTTTATTATATACATTTTAATGTTAACATATTACTATCCATCTGGAGCCCTAAGGACTAAAACAGTGATTCCTAACCTTTTCGGAGTCATAGATTCCTGCCAAAATCTATGAACACCCTCCCTGGAAAACTGCACTTAAAATTCTCAAAAGTAACAGGAAGGACACTGAAGGATTCCCCCATACTTGCTTCACTACCAGTTCATGACATCTGGACTAGTGTGAAGTGTTAGGGTGGCCCAAGCAGACACTATGCATTTCATCCTGTGCTGTGCTGCTCCTTCTCCTTCCCCACATAACACTCCTAAGAGTGTAAGGGCAGAACTGAAAGACAGAAATAAAGTAGGTCATCTAGAAGTTGACCAACTACCATTCGACAAATGAGCACCAACAAATGTCCAAGTGAGTCTAGCTAACCCTAAACTTTGTTGGAAGTTGTGCTATTTCAATTGTGAAATGCAGCAACACCCTTTAAAGAAAGAGAGATCACCAGTTTTATCCCAAAGGTAAATCCTCCACCATGGTTAGAATTACAGCTTCACTACCGTTTTGAGAAGCAAACTGAGCAGCTGAGTTGTTTATTTCCACAGACAACCAAAGAGTTAAACAATAAAGCCATATTTCTTCTCATAGCGTTTCCTGCAGATTTGGTGACACAAGAATGTTTGAATCACTAGTACCAGTATTAACTTATCTGCTTTGCTGTATTATTGAACAAATTGATTAATGAGTGAATTAGAGCATTATCCAAAGGAGGGCTTACGGAAAGCTGTTGCTATGACCTTGATCCAGCCCTTTCTGAAGCCAAGGGAAAGATTAGAGGGCCACCACCGCAACTAACTTACAGTCCAGAAAAACGATGACAGAATATTTCTATCTAGACTGCAGAACAGACTAGCTGCTCTATCAGATTTGAGGTTTCTGTGTTGTTCCATGTTGACTTTGCACATCTTCATGACAAACAGATTTAAAATCTGAGAAATGTCATCATTAGTCAAAGCCAGGAGGGATTCCAACTACACGTTTTGTTGTCATGACTCGCAGAGGGAAAAGATGTACTGGTAGCGGCAATAACATCACTTTGTCTTCACAGACTATCCAGAAATTCAGGAAAAAAAATTCAAGAAAAAATAAAATGCAGACAGAAAATTCCACACAATACAATTATTATTTCCTGTCAAATGCCATTTTCCAGCATATCTGGAAGCATGCCTTGGTTAGTAAATAAAGCAAGTTAGATCATCTCGCTTCAGTAGTAACAGTTGCCAGCTGACTCCCCTTTTAGGGACTGCTTTTATAATTAAAGTCTCCGTTTCATTTACAACATTTCTGTGCCATATATCCCAATGCACATCTATTGCTGCTGAATACGATAGCTCCACAGAACCTTGCACAATAAAGTACCAGGGCTCTGCCTCATCTTGTCCATTTTGAAAGTGACAACCAAACATTACGTTAACGGTTAATGTATCTCTATCCATATTACACCGCGCTTCTCTTAAAGGTATGGAGCATTTTGCTTTGGGAAGAAGATGCACTCTGGACCAGAGCAAGGAAAGCAGGACACCAAAGAAGAGGTAAGCAGAAGCTTTCCTCCAAAATTTAATCTGTGCTACACATTCAATCTTAAGATTGCTTACTGTGCCTTCTTGCTGTATATATATATATATGCCTTCTTCATTTCTAGATTCTAAATCCTTTCCACTCCTCCCTATTTTTCTTTCTGTTTTGTCCATGCTTTCTGTAAAATATTTACCTCACCTTTGATCTGGGTGAAGAATTTATAAAAGGAGCTTTTACACATTGCATCATCTGCTTGGGCTGCAGCAACTACATTATATCTCTGTTTGGATTCCATGTTACATGTGCATTCGTTCATTCTGGCTGTGCCTAATTGGAAACCAGAAGTGGTCCTTGCAATTGTGGATTAAGAAATTGCTTCACGCTGTCCTTCCTGTGGACGCTTAAGCTCCCCTTATGTTTTTGTTTTTTTTTTAAAAGTGATTTTTGAGCAAGCAGCAGCTTGGTCTCTTTCACATTTCTGAATAAGCCTCTACCCTTCCTTATATCATAATGCATCCAAAGATTTGACCGGATATACAATAATCCCCTTCTGCATCCCATCCCACCCCATCCTCCCCTTCGATCATCCCCCACCCCACCATTTACTCCCCACACAAATAAACACAGGCACAGGCACAGACACGCAGGTATCCATGTAAACAATTGCTTTACCTTTTTCTTCTTCTTCTTTGCAAAACATTCCCTGCGTGAGACTAGGCTAGCTCAGCAATCTGCTTAAAACTCATAAGCCATCATAAGGTGGGTGGGTGGGTGGTTTGTTTTTCTAAACCCTCCAAGAAAATTAAAATGGGGGCAGAGTGCAGAAGCCCTGGATTCAGCATGATATTTATGCTACATTTCACTGCCCCAAGGCTCCTTTAAAAAAAAAAAAAGCCAAAGCCAGGGAGAGAAGTGGGCTCACACCGAACACGCTCCTCCAAGTCTTCTCCACCACCGTCCCCCACCCCTTTACAACCTGATAGTACTACACATCGCATGCCTAGCGCACCCCATCCTCTGCATACAGAATAAGAACCCATGCAAAGAATCAACCAATTAAGGCTTTCACCTACGTTTTAAAAGATATGAAGATCAGAACGAAAAAGGAAAATAAAATCACTGACACGGCATGAAAATATCATAATACACATGACAGACCTTTAATGCCTCTATGTATTTCCCTCCCTTAGTGACAGGCGTCTCATTGGCTTTTGGCAACAGCGCAAGCCCGGCCGCGATTGGCTGAAACCCCCAGGCTTATCCCTGTTGGTAGGTAGAGGCTGGCTGCGCCGCTGCCCAATCGCGTGTTTTGTTTCCAGGAGAAACATGGCATGTATAGCTATTTAAATCTTACTACGGTGACGTCAGCGCTGTGCGGGGGGGGCGGCGGCGGAGGGAGGAGAAGGTTGTTGTGAAAAGGAGCGGGGTGGGGGGGAGGAGGAAGAGGAGGAAAGGGGTTAGTAATAAGGCAAACTGAAAGGAGAACCTTGTCAGGCTGAATTATTTACAGTGCACGAACTACATTCGAGGGGAGACAAAGGTAAATGACCCACCACACCTGTATACCGAACCAAAATATTTACGCCGCCCATATAGCTCCAGAGGACTCTGCACAGACGCGCCCTCTATCCTGGTAATTGAAAGACAGTATTATTTTCTTCCAGGCATAAACCTTCAGAATTAAACACTTGGATTAACAGTCACGATGCATGTTCCCAAATGCGTTTTTCAGTCTGCTTAAAAAGAACCCAAACACTTAAGTGGGAAAAAAGACACACACACCATGACCTGAATTATCACTTCGGAACAGAGTCTTGTGTTGTTGTCACAAGGCTGCATTTTACCAGGTGGGTTACCTGGAGTCTTTGATTTTGTGGGACAGCTCCATTAAGGGTAGTCCCATAGCATCACTGCAGGTTCTTGGCTATTGAGGTTTATATATATATCACTGAGGTTTATATATATATCACACACACACACACACGCACACACACACACACACACACATATATCAATCACTGAGGTTTATATATATATCACTTTATTTATATATATATATATGTATGTATGTATGTATGTACGTATGTCATATATATATAAACCTCAATAGCCAAGAACCTGCAGTGATGCTGTGGGACTACCTTTAATGGAGCTGTCCCACAAAATCTAAGGGGTGTGTGTGTGTGTGTGTGTGTGTGTGTGTGTATCATCATATATATGTGTGTGTGTGCGCGCGCACGTGTGTATTTATAGCTGAGAATCATATTCTAAACACTGTAGCCCTTGAGACCCATGTGTTGCCTTGTCTTGCTTTCTACTCCTATATTTACAGAAGTGGATGGAGAGATTCGTGCAAACACTTCTTGCCAATTTTATCTCACTCCACCTTATAGCAAGCATGCTAATTTTGCTCCCTGTGCTCTGAAGCGATCTTATTTTAAGCTGCTTTGGCTCCCTTTCTGGGAGGAAGGCAGCATATAAATCCAACAAGCCATCATTTCCACTACTAGGAACAGAATTCCTGACATACAAGATGGTGTAGTGGTTGGAGTGTTGGTTTAGGATTCTGGAGAGCAGGGTTCAAATCCCCGCTCCTTCATGGAAAGTCAGTGGATGATCTCAGGCAAGTGACACTCTCTCAGCCTCAGAGGAAGGTAATGGCAGTCCTCCTGTGAACAAATCTTGCTGAGAAAACCCTGTCATAGGTTCCACCTTAGGGTCATTGTAAGTCAGAAATGATTGACAGGCACACCACAACAACAAGCATACCAACCATGTCAAGAAATACAAGAAAACAATATTATTGGGGCAGAGGTTTCAAAACTACAGGGCTTATTACAGGAGTCTACTCAATAAGATCAACAATGGTGCATCAGGTTCCCTGAAAAACAACTTGGTTGCCTATTATCAAGAGCCTTAATACCACATAAACATAATGGACATCTGTATTTCTTTTCCATAGAATAATCTGGAGTAGGCATCACAGATAAAAACATGGGGAGCACTCACATGAGGGTGGCTTTTGAAACATCCTGTCCTATTGCTACCATCCAAAAGATTTCCCATCTTTTCTAGCCTAACTAGTCAGACAGAGCCTCAAGAGAACTTCACATATACATGCCCATCTCAGCGCTTGTAAGTGCTGTGTGGCAGGTAATAGGAGCAATTAGAGCATACCAACATTTCTTGTTTTTGCAAAATAATGCAATGTCCTGTAATGTTGCTACTTTTTCATGAAATTAGTAATATTTCCTCTTTATTTCTCAAACATTTGAATTCACTGGGAGAATTTTGGGAGATTTTCCATTTTTTCTCTATTTTTATATATTTTTGTAAAATATTGTCAACCAAAAAAAAAAAGGATTGTAATATGTAACTCTTGTGTTAACATAAGGCCCTTTCTGCAGCTTACCTTCTTGCAGCCGCGTCCAATGGTGATCCCAGCAGCAGCTCTGTCAGGAAGGGAGTGTGATGGCAGCACTCCCTTCCGCATGGGACTGGCTCCCTGCGAGAGGGAGCACGATGGACATGTCAATTCCTTCTGCAGCGCAGCCAGGTACTTTCCTAGGCTGCGGTGGGGCAGGAAGCGCCTCCATCGCACTTCCTGCTCTTCTGCAGGACAGGTAAGTGCAGGATGGTGGTGTGATCACATATCATTGATGGGGAAAACCCATCAATGATTAGCCTGTGATTGCGCTGCCTGGGGATGGGAGAGGAGCGGGACTATGATAACACCATGCGGAAGCATTATCACGATCCTGTCCTTCTCCCATCCCCATGGCGGGATGGCAGTGTGCTGCAGAAAGGGCCTAAGAGTAACA
This sequence comes from Cyclura pinguis, assembly GCA_030412105.1. NCBI lineage: Eukaryota > Metazoa > Chordata > Lepidosauria > Squamata > Iguanidae > Cyclura > Cyclura pinguis. The sequence goes on along the minus strand of CM059599.1, from coordinate 110,801,011 downwards.
AGTAATTTAGATCCTATGGTAGGAGAAAGACAGGAAAAATTGTTCTAAGCTCTGATCTTTCTCAAGTTTGTAATTCTGCTCATTCCAAGAGATGCTCCACTCTAGAAAGGCTTCCTCCATACCTACTCCCTTCTGCTACCTCTTACAGGAAGCTCTCCAAGCCACCTCCATTTCCTGTCACCCTTCTTCACGTTACTTATCAATATGCCTTTGCTTGCTGGCAGGCCCTTACACATAAGTAGGGTATGGTTCTAATACGTAGCTGGAGAGTGTTTCATTCCTCATCATATTAGTGCACAGTTAAACTAAATTCGCTACCACAAGATGTAGTGATGGCTGCCATCTTGGATACCTTTATAAAGTGATTAAACAAATTTAGGAAGGTGAGGGCTATCCAGAGATACTACTCGTGGTGACAGATATACCAGTTATACCTCAGAATACTAGAGAAAATGGCCCAAAGAGTGATGTTGCAATCATGTCTTTCTGGTGGGCTTCTATAGGCAACTGGTTGGCCACTATGGAAACTGAATGCTGGACTACGTCAGCTAGATCTGATTTAACATGGCTGTTCTTATTAGAATCATAGTGTTGGTAGAGACCACAAGAACCATTAGGTCCAATCTTCTGTCATGCAAGAATACACAAACAAAGCACTCCCCAGAGATGGCCATCCAGCCTCTGTTTAAAAGCCTCCAAAGGAAACTCCACCATTGTATTCCACTATCAAACTGTTCTTACCATCAGGAAGTTCTTCCTAATGTTTAAGTGGAATCTCTTCCTGTGGCTTGAAGCCATCACTCTGTGTCCTAGTCTCTGGAGGAGCAGAAAAATAAGTTTGCTTCATGCTCAATATGACATCCCTTCAAAAATTTAAACATAGCTATCATGTCACCTCTTAACCTTCTCTTCTCCAGGCTAAACATATCCATCTCCCTAAGCCACTCCTCATAGGGTATGGTTTCCAAGCCTTATGCTGTTTTGGTCACAATCCTCTGGACACATTCCAGCTTGTCAATATCCATCTTGAATTGTGGTGCCCAAAACTGGCCACAGTATTTCAGGTGAGTTCTGACCAAAGAGGAACAGAATGGTACTATTATGTCCCTCAATGTAGAAACTATACTCCTATTGATGCAGCCTAGAATCACATGTGTGTTTTTAATTGCTGCATCACACTGTTGACTCATGTTTAGCTTGTGGTTTGTTAAGACTCCTAGATCTCTTTCACATGTACCATGATAAACCCAGATGTCAACCATCCTATATGCATTCCATTTTTTCTGCCTTGGTTACATTTCTTACATTTCTCCCTGTTGAAATTGATTTTGTTAGTTTTGGCCCAGCTCTCTAATCTGTTAAGGTCATTTTGAATTATGATCCTGTTCTCTGGGGTATTAGCTATCCCTCCCAATTTGGTGTCATCTGAAAATTTGATAATGCATTCTGTTCTATCATTCATGTCATTGATAAAGATGTTGAATAGCACTGGGCCCAGGACAAAACCCTGTGGCAATCCACCAGTCAATTCTCTCCAGGATGAAAAAGAGTCATTGGGTTTGATTGGTCAATCAATTACAAATCCACCTAATAGTAGCATTGCTTAGCCCACATTTTACTATTTTATTTGCATGAATATCATGAGAGACCTTGTCAAAGGCCTTACTAAAAACAAGATATGCTACATCCACCACATTCCTTTCCTCTACCAAATTTGTAACTCTATCAAAAAAGAAAATGAGATTCGTCTGGCATGACTTGCTTTTGAGAAACTCAGGTTGCTTGTTTTCAAAATTTCCTGCATGTTCACTAGCAGGAAAAAAAATTATCTACTGTAAAGGATTTTTCAAAAAGCTAGCATGAAGGGATCAGAGCTGATTGAGATCATGGCACGTGTGTCAGGGGGTTAATATTTAGAGCCCACTGTGGTCCTGATTGGGATTCTTCCCACACGTGCTTGTTGGCATTTGCAAAGGGAGACGAAAGATCCCCTTGCCACCAATAGGAGCTTTCCTTCTACAACAAACAGAAAGCACAGGATTCCAATTAAAGCCATGGCAGGTATAGGGCAAGGATTAACCCCCTGACATTGTTCTTAGGAAGAAGAATGTCTAATTTTGCATGAAGTATGTTAGTGTGCAAGACTGTGACCAATCAAACTGATTCCAAGAACTTTATGCCTGAGTATAAATTTGAACCCAAGCATTCTGAAATGGGCTGGATGTGTTCCAGGCTTCCCCAAGAGAATTGCCCATTGCCAAGATTAGCATAAGCCACCAGTGTAAAAGATTTTTACAGATGAGTAAGACCAGCAAAAGGTGTTTCATAGAAAAGCAAACTTGCATTCTGTGCACCAAGGAACGCCTAAATCCAGAGACTGTGTTCTTGAAGGCTACCATCTCCCCAGGCACAGGTGTACACTTCCTAGCTCTGGGAGCAAACAGAGGTGCAGTTGGAAATCAAGGGCTTTTTATATAGTAGTGCATACAAGTAAATTAAAGAAACCCAGTAACAGAAGCAAGTACAGCAAGATCCCTCACCTGTCTCTTACCCACTCAGTAGGGAGAGGAACAAAACCTACTAGTATGAAAGATTCTGCTGTGTTTTTCAATTGAAGATGAATTTATTGGACTAACAGTGTGGGACTATACACAATTACCAATGTGATTGCAACACCAGTCACTTGTTTCAGGTTATTCTATTTGGAAGCTACTTCTCCTGTACTCAGAAAGCTAGTGGAATGGCAATGAATCATCACTGCATTTGTGCTTCAATTGCATTAGCTCCCTTGTTTGCTTTCTCATACTTGAAATATGACAATGCCATTTACACCACCCTGTTTGCTATGCCTCCTGCTCCATAATTGGTGGTTTGTTTTTTGAAAAAGGGAAGCCATAATTGAGCAATTGTGAAATTATGTAATGATGCCATTATGGAACCATCCCATCTTCTTCAAGAATATGAACACGAACATCAATTCCAATTTTTTGGCTATGCTTTTTTCTGTGACCCAACACTTCCCCAGTTCTGCTTTTGTATATTACTCTTCAAACTTTTGTATAATTAATCTTCAAACTTTTCCTGAACCTTATGGTTTCTCTGGGCCTTAATCCTTAATAGGATTACACTGGAACTGTGCTGTTGTATTATTCTCCTTGTTAATTTTTTTTATGAAATATGAAAAAAAAATGCCAGAGAAAGGAGAACCAAGATACAATTGGAAATCCTAGGGAATCCTGGTGTCTTCCAAGCTTAGCTACCAGAAGTACTCTGAGGTTTGCTTTCTGAAGATCCCCCAAGAATCCCCAGGGGATTAGCAATAAAACCAAACCACCATCACACTACACGTGCTATGCTCTCAATATTCATTGCAATGAAGTAGAATGGGACATTCATACCCAAAATCATTATTAAGTTATAGCAGGATGTGTACATGGGTATCTGTGTGCCTTCAAGTTGCCTGTCCACTTATGGCAATCCTATGAACTTCATGGGGTTTTCCGAGGCAAGAAGTATTCAGCAGTGGTTTTGCCGGTTCCTTCCTCTGAAATATAGCTTACAGCACTTGGTATCATTGGCAGTATCCCATCCACATACTAACCAGAGCTGACCCTGCTTAGCTTCCATGATCAGATGGGATTTGGTGCCTTTACAGTATTTAGGCCCTCACACCAGGATAGGGGGTCATTAATGGATTATTTCAAGTGGTGAAAGAATTGATTTCCAAATTACTCGACAGCAGTATGGCATGGTACAGCACCATGAGAGCTACAATGTTATGTGACAAGCTGCAAGCAAGGATGGACTCAGTGCAATTGCAGAATAATAGTGCCATGTGATAAGCTCTTGAAAAAAAAAATGCACTCATGTTTGGTGGGGCCTTTTCCCAGAAAAGTGTGCATTGAACTGCAGCTACAAAGTCTTTTTACAGTTGCTTTAATTTTTATTTAACCATTGAAGGTTCAAAATGTTCCCTGAATTATTTAAGAAAATGCAACATTTTATAGTGCTTTCTTCAGGGAAAGCAACCTAGAAAGATGTGGTTTGATGTGCCAAACTGAGGAATCAGCAAGGCAGGCAGGTTTTTTGTTTCATTCTACTGCAACTCATCACTTGATTTTAATGATTAGTAAATCATCTGCATTGTATGCAAAACAGTCTACTTGGATTTGGGATCTGGAATATAGAGACTGTACCACGCTAGGCTGGGATGAGTAAAATCCTATCATGAATACCACATGAGGAAACATTACTCTTAGCTGACAGTTTTGCTCTGAGAATGTTTTCAGGCTTTTTTTTCCTCTTTAGTAATTTTTGAGACAAAGAATAGAATTCAAATAATAACCTGTGCAGCTCATTTTGAACTAAAAGCATCTTCTTCTAGCACCCTACAGTGATGATTTATTCATAGAGTAGCATAATAGGTAAGAGCAAAAATAGTTCAGATGCCCTTTAAAAAAATTAAATTGCATTTAGAAATAACTACTTTGACATTTAGTTTAGATAAATACTTTACCCGTCACTGGCACCAGTCCTTCAGTTCAGCTGCAGCATATGCTGCTTCTATTTACTTTATCTTTTCATCAGAGTTCACATCTCTACTTTTAGAAATGATACAAACTAGAGGGATTTGAAGAGCCTACTCCTGCCATAATGCACAGATTTTAATAATTTGGCAATTTATCAGTTTTTTAAAAATGGCATTTCTACCCATTTAGCTAAGACGTCACCACTAGGTGAGGATTTTTTTGTCCATTTTTGTTCTTGTTTATATCTTTTTATTGTAAAATTACTTCATGCTTTTTGAAATTCCACTGGTACTTAATCCTGCTTTCAGTCTCAATTCCAAATTGCAAAATTCCAACTTAAACTTGTACCACAGGCATGTTTGTTGAAACCAAGTGAGACAGGCTTCTTGGTGGCTGCTCCCAGATTGTGGAATTCCCTCCCATGGGAAGCAAACTGGCCTACTCTGTGCTCTCATTCTGTAGGTACCTTTCTGCTTACCCAGGCCTTCTAAGTGTTGTCAGTTGCAGCAAACCTTTAACTGAGGTGTGTTGTATTTGTATCATTGTTATTGTATTTTAACTTCCTTTTCAATGTTTTTAATGTGATTTTAAAAAAAACAAACACCTTCTGCGCTATCCATTGTTTTAACTGTATTTTGTTCAACTCAAATTACATCCTACATTTTATATAAATAATAAATAAATAAATAAATAATTTACTTAATTAATTAAACTACAGGTAGGTTACAGTTGTCATATTAAATGCTGCCATGAGTTAAGAGACAAGATTCAAATTACCAGAAGAAAATCTCAGGGTCATAAAGACAGACTATCACTCAGGGTCATAAAGACTGACGATTAGTACTAAATACATTTGAAAAATAATTTGGTTTTGTTACAGGGGAGTAAGAAAATTATAATAAAAGCAAGGTAGCTTCAGTAATAATAACATGAGGAACCTATATTCTGATTTTTTTTCTCTTTTAAAAACATAATATGCATTGCTTGAAAACAGGCCAAGGTTTAGAAATGCTAAACATCATAATAGGAGGATGAAGGGCCATCTAAAAAGAATTTTAAATATATAATTGACTTTAAAATAAACATTGACACACAACTGTATTGGTTTTATCAAGTGACATGTTACCTATCTTCCTCATGTTCAAAAGTCTTGTTTTATTCTCTGCATGCCTATTTCAGATATGTTTTCAATGTAACTACAACTTTCTTTTCCTCCTATCCTCATTTTCCAAGTACAGCCAGTACTCTTGATGTCCTAAAAAAAATCTCACCTTAAAATTTGTCATGACAGGTTACCTACTTGATTTGTCCAATGCACTTGAAATGGCTGCTAAAAATAACCTCCCTCATGCTATCTCAGTAGTCAGTCGCTGCATTAAAAAAAAATCTGCCATTAGGAAAATACACAAAGATCTACAAAATGAGTGGGCTGGATTCTTTAGCTGGTAACCATATGGTTTCCCTCTAAATATAGTTTGATGATGATCAAAAGATTATGTGGAGTTGTTGCCTTAAAACACACAGTAACATACACATCAGCAAGTATTTACGTAGGGTCGGAATGAGACTTACTCAAGACTGAGTTAAGTCTCACTGATTTCAGTTATTGACTAGTTTTGGAGCACGTACACCCTTTTTCATTCTGGAGGGTGTCCTTGATTGTATTTTAATGGATTACTGCTGCAAGAGTATACAACCATGCAAAGATTCCTCATTCATCCTGTCAGACTGACCCCCAAGTCTTATTCTGGCACAATGGAAGGACCAGACCAGACAGATGCTTTGCCAGTGTTTCCTGATGTATACCTCCTAGCACCTTCTATCAAAAGACTCTGTGCCAACATTCAGTCTTTCTTAGTTTTTTCCTCTTGGTTTGGGGACCTTTCGGGGCAATTTGGTTTTTTTTGCAAGGTCTCCTGAGATGCTATGAAACCCCCTGCCCTCTTATAAGTTCCTACTCTGCTTTAAAGGAATAAGCAATGAGGACTTTGACATATTTGTAATATTTACATAAGTAGGGCATAAATGGGAGCAAGAAAGTTTACAAGGCCCTAAATATCCTAACCACATCAACTGCTCTGCATCAACTGCTTCAACTGGATTCCGTGCACCCAAGATGCCTTCCTTTCCTTCTCTTCTGTCTCAGAAATGGTTATTTCTCCTCTTTCTCTCCCCCTCATCCTGAAAAGAAATTTGCCTCAGAAAGGAATGGGCATCCACAACTGTAGCACTGATTAAGGCCTTAAGCTGAGACACTTGTTTTCCACTGACCCAAGCAGTCAAGACAACCTCATCTGATTCTTGCATAAGAGGACAGAATTACATCACCTCTGTGATTCCATAAAACTATTAAGAAAAAACATTATTAATGATTTTTAAAGGGACTCTGGTGGGTTGAGAAGAAATAAAGGCTCCTCCTGCTGCTCCCCATGATAATCATTTCACTCATGGATGTTTCCAGAGGCAAGTGATATTTCATGACAGGACTACAGAATTTTGTGAAATTGACAAGGATTTAAAAAACATGCAGCTTTAAACATAATAGTATATAGTGGCATGAATTAAATGCCCAGCTCTAGTTTCAGGCAAGTAGTCCTATCCGACTCCACATGGGGATGAATTTCTATACATAAGAAAATAATACATCCAATCAGCCTAGATGAGTTTGTGATGCAGATTAGTATGACTATCCAGCTGTACATCTGTATCCACGTTAACACTTCATGTGTATGGCATGTTGATTCTGTGCATCTTGCACAGAACAGCGGTCATCACATTCTGTTGCCTGCATTTCTGTAGTGCAAAGAAGTGTAGTGCAAAGCAAGAGTATGCAGACTTCACCTTTGCTGAACTAGATTTTAAAAAATGCTAGAAAAATGCTGTGTGCTGTCTTCAGAATACAAGGTAATCAAACAGGGTGATAAAATGCAGCCTTGCCTGATCCTCTTACCATTTGAAAACCATTCAGTTTCTCCATATTCTGTCCTGATGGTGGCCTCTTGACTTGAGTACAGATTACACATCAGGACAATCAAATCACGTGGCACACCCATTTCTTTAAGAGTGATCCATAATTTTTCATAATATATACAGTCAAAGGCTTTGTTATAATCTATAATGCACAGGTTGATTTTATTCTGAAATTCTTTGGGGCATTCCAGTATCCAAACATATGTGTACAATGTGGTCCTTAGTGCCTCTTCAATTTCTGAACCCAGCTTGGACATCTGCCATTTCTCAGGCCATTTCCACACTAGCCTGTTACAGTGCTATTATTCCACTTTCAACATCCTATGGAATCCTCAAGGGCCCCTCCCTAAACTGCAAACCCCAGCATTCCATAGGATGTTGAAACTGGAATAATAGCACTATAACAGGCTAGTGTGGAAACACCCTTAGTCCATATATGGTAAAAGTTTGTGCTGCAGAATTTTGAGTATCACTTTGTTTGCTTAGGAAATAAATGCAACAGTCATGTGGATACTGGAACCCCTGGTGTCCCGTTTCTTGGGGACTGGAATGTATATTGTTTCCAATCTATAGGCCATTCTTTTGTTTTCCATATTTGTTGGCAGATTTTACTTAGAACTAAAATAGATTCTGTCTCTGTAGCTTGAAGCAGCTCCACTGGTATGCCATCTGTTTCTGATGATTTATTTCTCCCAAATGCTCTGACTGCAGCTTCCACTTAACTTCCTAAAATTGTAAGCTCATCTTCATATAGTTCTTCTTTGAATTAATCTGTCATCTTTTCATCTCTTTTATAGAGTTCTTCCATATATTGTGTCTATCATTTTTTTAAAAAAATTACATTTGGTCACATAATATGTTCCCTGCTAGTCGTAGAGCATCCTCACTCTTGGTTTAAATTTCCCTTTGATTTCTTGGATCTTGTGGAAGAGGTCTCTTATTCTTCCTTTTTGTTTTTGCCTGCTAGTTCTCTGCATTGATTATAACAGTAGCTCTCCTTGTCTCTGCATACAAGTCACTGAACAGTTGCATTCTATCTCTGTCACCTTTTACTTTTGGTTTTTTGTCTACCCTTAACTGCTTGAAGAGAGTCACATGTCATCAATTGAGACTTCTCTTTTGTTTTAGCTGCAGAAAGTGTCTTTTTGCATTCCTCCCTGACAATGTCCCTGGCTTCAGTCCAGAGTTCTTCTGGCTCCCAGTCAATTAGGCTTAATTGTGCAAACTAATTTTTTACATTATCTTTAAATTCTACAGGCATATTCATTGTTGTACAACTAGGAAGACGATGCAGAAAAAAATGGATACATAGTATAAGAGAACAACATCCAAATTCAAAATGGAATGCTTCTTAAATCTCCCTTAACCCATCTTAAAATGTATCTTACAATTTATAATGATGGCAGCAGCTCACATATGTTTCATTTCCCCTTTTAAAACACATTACCATTAGCATGATACACAAGTTTGGAACTGTGCTGAGGCTATTGTTCAGGATGAATTTCAGAAGGAATAACATTACTGTAGAGCACAGAGATATTTTTCCTTTCTAGCATTTCATAAAGTGATGAATAAGGCCTTAATGTTAATCCACTTCAGCGGGTTTGGTGACACACATCCTACTGTAGCTCTGTCCCAGTATAATGCATTAATGAAGAAGTATGTGTATGTGAAAGACAGAAATAAGTGGGACCTTCTTTTAATTAAAAGACCAAAGATGCAAAGGATTTTAACTGTTAAGACATAGCAAGAAAATTACAAAGGGAAGCTAAGCACTGGAATAAAATAACTCTTGAACTTGACAACCTAGAGAATGGGGAGAAGAGAAATAATGTGCATATGAAAAGGATTAGAGAGGAAGCCAGGAAAGCTTAGTGACTTTTTACACAAAAGTAGCTCAAAGAAATGTTAGATTATGATAATCACAGGGAAAAGGTTCATGTTCATTATTTTGCCAGCATCATGGAACTACATCCAGAGGTTTTGACTGGATACTATATAGGTAAAGGAAAGATTCTGGGAAGAAAGCCAGAAAGAACAATGAATTGTCCATTATGTGTTGGGAAAAAAGCCTTTTAGAATTATTTTCCTTTTGGCTCTTAAATCAAGAGCAGCATCAGAGAACAACAGAGTGCCAAGAAAGAGTAGTTCAGTTAAGATGGTGCTTGATTTTCTTTGTGTTTCCTGTCTTCAGGGGGGAAATTAGAAGAAATAAATATAAGAAGAACATTAAAATATAGAAAAAATAAAATTATCTTTTTGAACTTAGATTATGCTTGTTAAGTCCCATTTGTTTCCACTGGTTTGTTCTGAATGTAGCTAAACTTGAATCCAACATTATATATCCAACAGGGCCACATCTTATATTTATGTTATCACTTTTATAAAATCAATTTTGCTGTCAATTTGATAAGAATTCAAATACTTTAAGAAGTATGAACAAGATGATAAATTCATAATTCCTTATGGCACTGTGATAGACATTTCCAAAGTTGGCAGAATGTTTTGGGTTATTGTTCAAATTGTAGTGGTGAGCCTGAGGTCCAAATTCCAAATCGGGGAATCCAAGTAGCAGTGCTGAGTTTCAAATCAAAAAGGAGAAATTCCAAAAGTGACTTCCTAGAAATTAAAAGGAGGGGTTATGATAATTCTCTAGGAAATATTTTTAAGGGGCTAGAAACTGGGAGTGGACTTTTGAAGACACTGCTGCCAAAATACCCAAGTTGAGAAAAATAGGAAAGGGCTAAGTCATTGATGATGAATCCCAAGCTTAAAAAGGGTGGGAAAATGGGAAAAGGTTAAGATACTATTGCTAAGATTCTTAAGGATTTAAAAGGATGGGGAAATGAGAGAGTGTCCTCTGAAGCACTGCTAATAACATTTTCGAAGTAAACAAGAGTAAACAAAAAGGGAGGAGAAAACCGGAGACCTTTTTTGGGGTATCAGGAATAGATCTGGACAGTTCATCTTACAGGAGAGGGCCTTGTGCAGCACTGTTACTAAGATTCCTGAGAGAAGAAGGAAAAAAAAAGACAGGAAAACGAGAGAGAGCTAAGACACTAAGATTTCTAAGGTTAAAAAATAGGAGAGAAACTGGAAAGGTCTCTCTGGGGTACTGCTGATAAGATTCCTGAGGAAAATAAAATATGGAAGTAGAATGTCCTCCCCTGTGGTTCTGCTTGGCATCCGCTTCACTGTCTTCTCTGAATCACGCAATTTTTTTTTTCATTTTCATGGGTCTTCTACCCTGTTAGGAGTTGTGATTTATCATTATTTCAGCTATATGACAGTAACGAAGAGGCAGCCTTCAGAAAGGAAAGGAAGCCGGTTTGGCAGCTGGAAGTCAGTGCTCTGTTTCCTAGTGTGCCTGCACACCGCCTAAAATTCTATTTTATATTTCCTTTAAAAGGAAACAAAAAGAGATCCTGCTACTTCTTGGTGACTTAGAGTGATCTATGGACTAGGAAGCAGAGAACAACTTGGTGTATTTTGCTGTTTTCTCAGAATAGTTTTATTTGTGCAGCATGTCTGTGCCTGTTTTGGGAAGAGATGAGGATAGAGGCAGGTGGACTGTTTTATTTGAGTTTTGGGGAGAGTTGTGCATTTTGCCTGTTATGGGTTAATACCATGTTGCTTGTGGTTGTAAATTTTTGAGGCGTGCCTGTTTGTGCATCTGTTCTTCCTCTGTTATTTTTGGTCAGGTGAGGTTTTTGTTTCTCTAAGCCTTGCCAGTTTTCCTTTTGTGAAATAGCTACTGTGTTGTGCTTTATGGGGCAAATATGCGGGTTGGCATTTGGGACTCACACTCAACCACAACCTCGCTCTGAGTTTCTCGGTCATGTTACCTCTCCTTTGTACCTAGCTAGGACTGGACACCAGTCATCTGGTGACAAGACAAACTCATTCGTCCAATACTCATTTTAGGGTGCTGCTTATGATGGTTTGAAACCCCCTTGTGCATTATGAGGAAGTCAGGGACTGAGGGGGTGAGAGTGGCATGCACAGAGGTGTGCCCTGTACAGTCAAGCTCTCCACATTCACTAGGGTTAGGGGTGCAGGACCATTGCAAAAGTGGAAAAACCACAAATATCAAGACATACCTGTGTCTGTGGGAAGGGGGCCAAGGCATGGTGGAGAGAGCAGGCATCCAGTCTGAAACAGGTCAAGGAAAAAAGAAAGGAAAAAGGGGTAGCTTGACATGGTAGCCCTATATTTCCTCCTTCTCACCCATCTCCTTCCTTGGCTGTGTGTGGCATCAGGAGTGGGTTTGTGGTGCTGAGAAACTGGGCTGTGAGCTGTCCTTAGCTGGCCAGGCCACAGCTGCTAGTGGTGGAGGTGGAAGAGAGGCGGGTTTTTAAAGGGTTACCTGGCCTTTTGGGGGGGGGGCAAAGCTGGAGAAACCTGCAAATAATAAAATCTGTGGAAGTCAAATCTGCAAACATGGAGGGCTGACTGTACTTATATTTACTTGGTTTGGGCATAATGCCTGAAGAGGGCTGAAAATTTACAGTGCATCCTCTTTGAATACCCCAGCTCCAGTGATATATATTAATCTGGGATAGAATTGTGTGGCCCTTCATAACTGCAGGACTGCAAACCCTAGCAGAGTCAGTGGTGTGGAATGCTGGGTGCTGCAGTAAAACAAAAACTGGCAGGCAGACAGTTCCCACATCAGGTATTATTAATGAAAGAAAAGCAGAGAAAACAGAGCTTTGTATAGTACCAGGTAGAAAATAACCACTACAAAAGCCATCATCAATTTTTGCAAAAAGAAAACAAAACGGGCCATTTCCACACTAGACTGTTATAGTGCTATTATTCCACTTTCAACATCCTATGGAATCCTGGGGTTTGCCTTTTGAGGCCCCTCCCTAAACTGCACGCCCCAAGATTCCATAGGATGTTGAAAGTGGAACAATAGCACTATAACAGTCTAGTGCGGAACTGGCCTTGTTCAACCCACCCTAATTATTTTTTACTTAAACCTGGTCAAGACAGAACAGGGGACCTGTACTGCAAGCTCCTATTAATGTCTGTTAAGTAAATCTCATTTCAGTGGTCTAGTAGTTAGCAGAGGCGTACCAAACAAAGAAACAAAACGAAACACCCTCAAGAGATAAGGGGAGAAATACGCAGATAATATACTGACACTTTCCTCAGCAGAGCCAAATCTTGAGGTCACCGTGCTAAAGACAGGGACGCTGCAGTTACAACGAAAACATAACGAGAAGAGATACTGCAATAAAGGGAGAGAGGCACGTTCACTGCAGCTGCCGCGGAAAACCCAAACGCGAGAAGCGTGCCGAGAACTGGCCTTCCGCAAGCAGGTGCGGGACAAAACAACGGCGTAGCCAGGGAACGCTTCTGCGCAAGCGCTATGCCGCCTGCGTGCAGAGTAACCTGTTCCTCCCTTTGCCTAAGTACAACTAGCCGAGCAACCTGCTCCTTCTCTCCCGCCTTTTGCAACACCCCTGACTACCGAGACCATCCCACAAGCAAAAGCTAGTCGGCGAGACTTTGCGCACGCTCAGTGTCCTCCTCTTTCGGGGCAGGACGAAGACGAGGGCTTCACGGGCAGCTACTGAGCATGCTCAGTTTCGCCGGGCATGCTCAGTCCCAGCAAGGAGGTCTGCAGTTGCTGCCTTTCTCGGGGACCGGCTGCGACGGGCAGAGGAGAGCCGGCGGGAGGGAAGGGTCGGCACCTCGTTTTCTGCAGCGTCTCCGATTAAAAACTTCTCCGTTCAGTAGGCTGGGCAAGAGTCAAGGTCAAGGTGTGGAGAGTTGAGGAGGGAAAGGGTGTAGTTAAGCGAGGCCTGTAGGTACGCGTTGCTATGGTAGCAGACGCTGCTTGGCCGGGTCGTAGGGAACTGCTGAGGACTTCCTGAACAGATTTTCTGGCTGCTTCTTATGTATTTGTGATACACACACACACACACACACACACACACAATATGTGTGTGTGTGTGTGTGTGTGTGTGTGTGAATAGATATATGATTCATATGAATAGATGTATGTGATGTATGTATATGAACATGGATTACATATATATATAGAGAGAGAGAGAAAACGTGTAAATATATAAGAAAGTGTGAGTACTTATTGCTGTGCTGACAGTCCTGTTTCTGTTTAGGTCTTTGGTTAGTGGCATCAGAAGTGCTGTTCCTTGGCTCTCAGAGGGACGCCAGTTGCTTGGATAAGAACTGATAATTACTGCAGTGTGGTCACAGCTGTTGGAATGCCCTGGTTCTTAGAAAGCGTGTGTGCCACCTGATGAGTTTTGGTGACCCCATGAATTTCATAGGGTTTTCTTACACTAAAAATTAAATGAGTTAAGGTGTTGATGATACATCATTAAAAAATACAGAAGAGAAGAACTCTCTTACATAATTGATTCTCAATCATAGGTCTCCCAAGTATTATTGGGTAGCACTCCCATAGTACCTGACCACTGAGAGTTCTGGCTGGGGCTTCTGTAAACTAAAGACCAATAACATCTTGTGACCTAATTTGGGAACCACTTCGTGGACTAGGGATTTTTGCAACAGGTTTGCTGTATTGTCTGTGTCTTGATGCTTGCAAATAATAAATTCATAATGCACTGACTTTGCTTGTACATAAACATAGCAAAATGGTTGTCGGGTTGGTGCATCAGCTTGTTCAGCTTGAACAAAAGAGTCATGGAATTTTGGAGTAATTCTAAACTAATCTTTTCAAATGCTGTGGTGTTTCTTTGCGTCTCAGTTCCTTGCACAACTAACCATGCTGAAGCTGTTCCATAGACTATATGAATATGATAGCTCCTGCCAAGGAAGTGTGATATAATGGGGTGGATGGGATGACATACTGTATCTTCAGGTGCATTTAGTAAATTAGTCTAAAGTTACAGTGGTTGAGAAGGCTGTACCACATGCATTCATAATTCTAATCCATTTCAGATTGTAATGATTGATACTCAAGAATTAACAGAATTCCAGAGTGGTACCTGGGCTGACACCTATTAACTCTGGTGTGTACAAGTGTGCTTTAAGAAGTTAAATGATGAGATTTTGTCACTGAACAATAGAGCCAGAATATTTTGTCCCAAAACCAAAAATTTTGTTTTTATCCTAGCTTATTTAATTTGGTTTATAACCAGCAGGCTGCCCACTCCATCACTTGGAAGTAAAACAAGTAGCATTTCTTGTGTGCGTTCAAGTCAACTCCAGCTTACAATGATCCTATCATGCAGTTTTATTGGCAAGATTTATTCAGAGGAGATTTGTCATTGCCTTCTCTAAGGCTGAGATAGTATTACCCAAGCTCACACAGTGGGTTTCTATGGCTGAATGAGGATTTGAATCCTGGTCTCCAAGAGTCCTAGTCCAACATTCAAACCAATGCACTATACTGGTTCTCTAGAAGGCAGGACAACCCGTAAATAAGTGTTTCTACTTGAAAGTGGAGGGCTCTCTGCATATGCAGAAAGACCACAATACCACCTTGAGCCCATCATGTTTTAGAAGCCAGGTAGGGCCAGGCATGATTAGTGCTTGGATGAGAGAGAATCCCAGTGACTTCTAGGTGGGGCTAGAAAAGAATCCTGGATAGTTGCTGTCAGTCAGAGTTGATGAGCCTGGGCTAAATCATCTAACGGTCTGACTCAATATAAGGCTGTTTCGTATTTTCTAATTATATATATTTGTCAGTTGTTCTACAAAGGACATACATACATGTGCGCGCACACATATGTACATATACATATATATATGTATGTATGTATATGTATCTGTACATGTGTGTGTGTGCACATGTATGTATGTGTCCTTTTATATATATATATATATGAGAAACAGCCTGGCAGCATCTGCTTGCTTTAAGGATGTTTGGAATGTCAAGGTGTCAGGGGCGATATAGAGCTGTTCTTCAGAAACCGTATTCTGGCATATACTGGTAAGTGTAAAAAAAATCAGAGTCAGTGCTGGCAGCCAGCTCTAATTTGTAGTGCTCAAATGCAAAATAGCAGAGAAAGAGAAGGGGATGGGAGGTGGGACTAAAAGGAGATGTGTATTTGTCTTTCCTCCAGCCTGAAGGTTCCACTTGTAGTCTGGGGGAGATATTGTAATATTTTGCTTCAAGACCCCACAAACTTGTCTCTAATAGGAAAATGTCTGCACAGGCTTAAATATGTGGAAATATGGCCGGTGTTGTATATCTTTGACTTGTTAAGAACATTTTTGTCCTCATTTATAATTCTATGTATGTAAACAGTTCAGAACTGAGAATGTTTGTAGGAGTGTGAACCAGTTAAATGTATAATACTAATATACCTTCCATTTGATGGAAATGCTACATTTTAGCACACCCTCCAGAGTTTTTAGACTACTGTTCTTTTCCATGCTGTTTGGGCCAATGTGAGTTGTGTTAGGTTGGAGAAATCTGTTTTATAGCAAGGATCAAATAGGCACAATTTATTTAATCTAACTCTGCAGGAATAAAGCCATAAAAAAGAATGGCAAGAAATGAACCACATTGTCAGAATTATTTGTTACAATTATAAGAGCTAATGAGACTTTCGCTGCTCAGCTTTATGTGGCTCTGTTTTGATATCACACTCAGGTTTGACATGATCTCTGAATAGACAAATTGGCTTCCAAAAAGCAGAATTGGAAATCATGGTTGAAATAGTACTGACGCATTCTGGGTTTTGCTAACTATGATTTGGAACTTAGGATATCTGAACTGACCACCTATAGTTACAGCTATTGTTCTGCTTGCAAGGGCTGCTGCATTATGGAAACAGGAATGATTGTATGAAATTGATTGATTGAGAGGACAGAAAATGTAAGCAGACAACCACCTATAAAAACAGTTTGCCTGGTGTACATTTGGAAGCTCAAATAATGGGTTTGGGTTCTAAAGAATGGTTTCTACAGTTCATAGTTTAGGATGGCATTTCAGCTGAGCCAATAAAACTTCAAGCGCACTTAGTCTGAAATAACACATTGCAGTTCTAAACATTTATAGGTGCTTATGATACTGAAATTGTGGAAGGAAATGGTTTTGAGTACATGGGACTTCAGCTGCATGGAAAACAATTTCCTTACTAGTTCTGTTATTTTAAACCATTATGAGAAAGGCAACTCTCTTGTTTTGCCAGTAACATTTTTTTAAAAAATTGCAGGTAGTTTTTATTTTAAGCAAGGCTGTAGGGTCTAAAGAGGGACTGTTCAGACTAAAGAAACATGGTTCCTCCATGGTGTTAGAGTGGATGGATGGAGAGACATTCTTATGGCAAGAAAGGCCTGCTAAAACTTTTGCTCCAGCAACAGCAGAAATGCTTGTCTTGGGAGGATGAGTTTTAAAAAATCAAAATACAGAAAGACAATAGGTTTAGAATCCTTAACAGGAAGAGTATTTATTAAAGAGCTACTTTCTTAGGATAGGATAACCTGATGTTTTCTGATCCACACTAACAGAGTTAAGATGGTGGGCAGCCATGTTACAATGGGAAAGAACAGAGGGACACAGGCCTGAAAAACAGGATCAAGAGAGAGTGTTCATCCTGGGTTAGCTTCTTTTTTAAAAAAAACAACACAACAACAGAGGGCAGTCAGTTAACTCTGTCTGAACCAGGTAGTGTAATCTGCCCACAGTGCTTTGAGACGGTTGGTTAACAACGGAAGCAAACAAGCAGGAAAGGAAAGATAAATTCCCTAATCTCTCTCTGTCTAAACTGTCTCATCCCTAGTAGACAAGTGAGCCATGAAAACAAGTGCAGAAGCTGCTGCATCTTTCAACACATTATTGAAATTGAACATAAATATTAAATAGTCTGCTTCTAAAATGTGGAATTTTTTTATGATATAAAAAATTATGGGGTGCCATCAAAATTAAACGACAACTTTAACTTTGCATTTGAGCAGAGGTGATCAAAAAGTGACATGGGAAGAGTTAGGAAAGGTTTATAATGAAAGTCTGTTTGTAGAGTTGACTATGGTTCTGCAATCAGCACCTCCATCATAAATGTACTTGTAAGGCAGGTAGTGTAAGACTGAAAGGAGATTTGATTGAAACTTAATTAGGACCTGTCATGGGTTATGATGGTGCTGCAGACAGAATGTGATCATGTCTCCCAGGTTGCCAGTTACTTAATTAAAAAAGAGCAAATATTAAAATCCATTAAAATCCAATAAATGATATATCTCTGGAGCAAATGTAAAGATTTGGAGGTAGAAAGAAATGACTCATTCTTCCAAGACTGGAGACCAGTAATGTAAGAATTTTGGAGAAGTTATAAAACTTCACAATGTAGCAGAGACAATAAGAGAAATGGAAACTAACAGAAAACAGTGGGTTTGTCTTTATATTTCTGTGTCAAGGTTAATTTCTTGTTTGATCATGGTAATCAAATGTATACATCCTTTACAGTTAATAAGTAACCAATTGTTTGTACTTGAAGGCTGGAATTGTTACACTTTGGATGGAAAGACCCCACTCAAACAACAACCCAGCAAAAATGTTTCTGGTTTAATTTTCCAGGTTGGAAAATCACTTTTGTTGTAAACCTATGATACAGCAGTTCTTTAGCAATTTGACTGTAATAGCTTTCCCCAAAGAACCATAGGAATTGTGGTTTGGTGTTCCAGCTGGCAATTCTGTTACGAAAGCAATGGGGAATATGGTCTGGCTACTACTATCGGTTGGGCCTAACATGGTTAATGACACAGGATTGTGGGAAGAGTAGTATCTCAGAAGTCCCTTACCCCTGGGTTGGAGATCTCTTGTCATCCTTTCACAGCACAACCATTTTCACAGTTTTTCGTGGAATGTGAAAGACTATTAAATCAGTTAACATTTTTTAAAAATATATTAATGACTGTTTGATACCTTTATTGAGACATCACCAAATGACCATTTTTCAAGGCATAGAGAAGTCAATGTGGAAAAAGTCAGACCTGGAGTATTATGTTTTAATCTTTATTGATATGGGCTGTGGTTATGAACATGTCTGATAGGAAGTTTGTCTCTCCAATTTATTAATCTGGAGTGTTCAGGAATTAGAGAGTTCAATTATTATAGTTTCTCCGGTGTATTTCCACATTTTGAAACTGCAGATATTGCAGAAATACATACACTATATATCTTTATGTATTGCATTGTAATACAGAAAATACAGTGCAATCCTATGCTTGTATAGACAGAAGCAAGTCTCAATTTGAGTATTATGGAACTTTTTTTTTACTAAACGTCATAAATTTTGAATGTGCAGATAGCACAGTGGCCCCTTGATTTACATGAGGGTTTAGAGGTGCAGAACCCTCATGAAAGTAAAAAAAAAAAGACCAAATAATTTCTACCCCACCCAAGTGAGCACTCCCTTTCTTATTCCCTTCCAGTGCTCCCCCCACCCATTTGCTAGCCATTCGTGCTGCCTTCCATCTAGGCATCTGAACAAAAGACAAGTGAGTGGGAGGAGGCAGCCTCATGCCCAGAGAAAGCGCGTGTGTATCTCCCCGCTGCCATTCGCTTGCATTGTGTCCAGGAGCACAGGAGGAAGGCATACGTGCCCAGGCGTAAGGTAAGAATGGGAGGGGGAGAATGGGGGGGAGGCAAGCAGCCATCTCGCAAATAATCAGATTTGTGAAGGTCAACCCTGCAAATGTGGAGGGAGGAGTGCGTATTATGTTGTATGCAGTTACTTGGTTTGTTGGGCAGGTGGAGATAACTCTATCTATAAATAGATTTACCAGGTTTTTAAACTGGCTATATCGCAGATAACTGTAAAAAATGGCAACAAAGAACAAGACACTAGGTTTAAACTCTTTTCCATTCCACTAGGTAGTGATTTTTGAAACACTGAATGTACACTTAACAGTAGGGATTTTTACCATTTTTTCCTTTAAACTCAGTATAGCTCCTCGCTTTGGAGCCATCTTGCAAACTGCATCTGATACTCCATGAGTATTAAAAGCAGTTTTCCGTGCTACATGAAGAAATGTTTGAGACACCAAAGACCATTCCCTTCTTGGGAATGTAGTGATAGCAAGGTCCCTAGATTCCTTACCGTTAGTCATGATTAACGCAAGTTCCATTGATTTCAGTGGGCCTACTTTAAAGTAAGTGTGGATGTAATCCATTCAGTGCAACTGGTGACAGCTAATTTAGACCCTACTCAGCCTTTCTGATATATACACACACAGAGAGAGAGGGAAAGAGAAAGATATGATAAAATGAACATATACTGTTTTGGAGGGGAAGAAGTATACTGTGACAATATTTCAACAGAGGCACTTAAATTGTGGTTCAGTAGAACTTGTTAAAGGAGTGAAATCAGATTCAGTGGAAGAGAAAAATTCAAACAGAATTTATGTGAGAAGAGAAAAATTTGGTGTACCAGCCTCCAGGGGGAAGTTTTGAGTTCTTGGCCAAACTGTGTAACAACTTCTCTGGGTTGGTTCAAACATTCATGTTGAATTCATCAAGACATGATGGGTGCAAATGAGCCATTTCACTTCAATATTTTCTCAGTTTGCAGTGCTTTTCCTCAGTTTGCAATGCTTTTTCAGTGGATTCATTTCCCAAATTCAGGTGCCAATGACCAGGTGAAATCAAGAGCAGAAATCAAGTACTGTGTATCCATGTGTGAAGTAGGCTGCAGTTACTTTGTGGAAAGATGTTTGGATTTCCTCAAATAACTGCACAGTAGTTGCATTGTTGTACATAAAAAGAGATGGGAATACAAAAAGCAAAAATTTTACTGGAAGAGAAATTGGCTTTTTTTTTTTTGTAATAAAATCAGTGGAATTGAGAATAAATATCCGATTCAATTGATAGTAGTATCTCCAAAGTAATTATTTGTATGCTGCCTTAAGCTGCATAACTGGAAAGGAATCCTTCACTGATATGTAATATGGACTGTCCAGGACTTACATTTTGTACTTGGTGATCCATGCTATGTAGGATTTTAGTGTTTGTTCTTTTTGGCTGTAGTTTCTGTTTACATCATCAAATGGAAAGTAGTGCTGGTTGGTTTCCATTAAAACAGTCCCTAGATAGCACTGTTAACTTGTCTTGTTTGTTTTGACAATGAATGTTTTCTTTTTATCATTTAGATCCTGCTGAGATATCATTATTGTATTATTTTGGAATTCTTCAGCTTGTGGAAGTTCTTTTAAAAAATGGTTATCTAACGAAGTTTTCTGTAGACTCACAGAACTGTTGTCTTTGGCCCTAAGAGTATATAGCAGCAAAAGTTTTGGTGAGTAGCTCTTGCATGAGAATGTGTGAGAAGGATTTCCTTCCTGATCATAAGAAATATTCTGTTCTTCTAGCACTTCTCCACTGGTTTTTTGCCATTAATAATAAGACTGCAGGACAATAATCCCTGGGGCTCCTGTCCTCCAAGAAGCTTTGCTATTCTCACATTTCAAGTGGGCTAGATCAGATGAGCTTTAAAATTGTGGGAAGATTATATATTGATGGAGAGGTGAGATTCCCTCCCCCTTCCTTATCAACTGACTGTCTGACCCACAGCCCTATGGCCCCAGATTGAACCAAAATATTTATTTACGTGGTAACAGTTGCATATTACAGGTAAAAGTTATAGGATGTAAATTGTAAATGTTAGAAATGTAAGTGGTATATGCATGGAAGTATTGAAATTACACTGGAGATACTTTTCCATCATCCAGTTAGAATATATGGAACATTTCCAACACACTTTTAGAAAGTGAGTACAGAATACACACTTTCCAAATGCACATTGGAAGTCCTCCAGAAGAGCATAGGACCTAAAGGCTGCTCTGTGGCACAAAATGCCAGCTTCTCAGTATTGCTTCTCTAGCCAAATTGCCTCTCCGTGTGGATTTTTCAAATTCGAGTTAATATCCAGGATTTTTCAGTTGTAAGCTGAAGAGAAAATAACAATGCACTGAAGAACTCTTGTCTTCAACACCTCTTTACAAACAATCATCAAATAGGCCAAATGTTACTTTCATTTGTGTATTAAGCTTGTCTGATGTCTAACTGTGTTCCACGTGTTTTGATATAACCTGTGGCTATATAGTCATGTATTACTAAAATGGTCATTTACTTCTCTTTCAGACATTCGTAAGGAAACACTTGTCTTCTTAATTAATCATTGCTGTTTTCTTCTCAATTGTTACATTTATTGATACACCATAAATAAAATATATGATATCAGGAAGTTTTTTTTCCAGAAAGGCAGATAGATTTAAGCTTTTACTTGTTTTTCATCCTCAAGCACTTGGATTCCGGATCTCAGCTTTCCTGGTCAGGTGCTTTCTTCAGATATTGGACAGCAAAGAAGGATTCTTTGACTTCGTGCGGTTGCTAGTCCCAACCAGAGGAGAACCATTGTATCAGCTTTTAAATGGTAAAGTTAGTACTTATGTAACTCCCATTGATTCAGTGGATCTGCTCTCGTTGGGAACCAGCGTGGTGTTGTGGTCTGAGTGTTAGACTAGGGCTCTGGGAGACCAGAGTGTGAATCTCTGCTCAGCGATGGAAACGCGCTGGGTAACCTCAGGCAAGTCACATTCTCTTAGGCTGGGAAGAAGGCAATGACAAACTCCTTGTAAACAAATCTTGCCAAGAAAGCCCCATACTAGTTGCATCATAGGCCATTGCCATATGTCAGAAACGACTTGAAGGCACACAACAAGTAAGATCTTTATGTGCTGAAAAAATGAACATCCGGGGATGATAAATGACTCCCTGTGTGAAAAGAAAGCACTTGATGCTTTGAAGGAGGTTGTAGCACACGCTCTCCTGAATAGGACCTCCCTGCACTAAGAAGTCTATGAGCTATTGCTAAAAGTAATATCCCTTTTGGGGCATGGTGCTTGTGCATGTGGAGTCTGGGCAACTTCAGTCATTCTTGGAGGAAACAGATTGTCTGGACACGGTTCAGTCTGGTTTCAGACCAGGGCATGGTACTAAAACAGCCTTAACTGTCCCGATTGCAACCGGTTCTGCATGAGAGGGAGAGAGCAGAAGTGTTTCCTTGTCAATCACCCTGGATCTCTTAGCAGCTTTTGATAATATAGATGATGATATCTTACTGGAGCAACTATGTGGAAAGGGACTATATGCATAGAGATGGTTGTAGAGAGTGACTCTGTAGGATTCTTGTTTGGCCTTATGGCTACCAAATTATGGGGTGCCACAGGTCTTGTCCTATACCCCATGCTGTTCAGTATCTTCACTACTTTGCAGAAGTATTGACTGCCTTTGACTTTTTCACATTTTCCTGTGTTATGATATCAAACCGAAATGGATTTAATTGGCATTGTTCCCATTGGAGGTACACAAGATACTCAATAATGTGAAGGTGTAAATTACTATTTTTTTATTGTGGTGTGAATTTAAGCAAACAAAAACACTGGCACTTGTTGGTTGCACAAGTATTCACCTCGCCCCTTCAGTCTACCTGAGGAGCATATAAATGCTCCCGGTGGTGATTCAGTTGTCTTTCTCTGATGGAATTCACTGCCCTTCCTCTGTCCATTTGAATTGTGCATGTGAATTGTGGTCACATCTTGTATGTGAATGTTTTATGCTTATAACAACTTTGGGATGGTGGTTTAGGTGTTGCACAGATCGATCTGGAGGAAAAAGAGGCCTCAGTTACCATTTCTCCACATTAGGGATCCCCTTAGAAGAGCATGGTAACTATTGTGGCAGGCCCCAAATAAGTGACCTATTATTGCTTTACTCTCAGATGATTTTGGAAATTGTGTAGTGGCTTATACTTGTGGGGATCCTTTTCCTGTTACCCTGCAGTCTTCTCCCAGCAGATGCATTGGGAGTGTGGATATCATCCGGTGGCAGGGTTGTTTGATGCTTGGATCCATGACCTATGCTGTGCCAAAGCTGTTACAGCTTTCTCCAATATAGTTTTGGGCATTATGAGTACAACATTGACTTCTGTTTTCATCAATGAGAGTCCTTTCCTCCAGGTTCTCTTAGTTATTACTGGCCTGGCAAATATCCCCAAAACATGATACAGCTACCGTGTATCACGGTTGGGATGATGTTCTGAGCACTGATAGGTTTGTGCCACATGTAACATTTTGTATCAAATCCGAAAAGTTCCATTTTGATTCCATCAGACCTGAGAACCTTTCTCCGTGTATTTGTTGTGTCATCCACATGCTTTTTGCAAACCCCAGGGAGGTGTTAGCCCAAAACATGGGTGACTCAGGGGTCCACCCACAATGCCACTACCTCCATATGATAGAAGGAAATTAATTAGCCCAAAATTAGGGGGCCTGTGAGAGGGGGAGTAACTTAATGAGATCTTTCCACCAATGTTTACAGGGTCACGTAGTAAAAAACCAGCCAAAGAATCTAAAACATAAACTAAAAATGTATTTTACTGAAAGATTCGCACACACACACACACACACACACACAAGATCCAAACATTCATGCGCTCACACAAGGACTACCTGAAGGTAAAGGGAGGAAAGTTGTGGATAGAGGAATTTGAGGGTTCAGGTGATGATTACCAGTCTGGAGAGAAGCGAGGAGAGGCAGCAGTGTGGCTTCCAGTAGTCATCTAAGGACAGTTCTTGTCTGGGAATCAAGGCACGGTGTTCAGCAAAGCGAGAGATTGTGCTGAACCACTCAAAACTGAGGATTTTTATATGTGATCCGGAATCCAAGTGCTGGGTATGGGCCCAGCCAAATGGGCAATGGGAATTGCAGCACAAACAATGAGGTCTGGATGGTGTTAATGTTTTCAGTGTTTATGTGGCAGAGGGATAATGGCGGTCATAATAGTGCTGTATTGTGGAGAGGTTGGGAAGACAAAGCAGGGGAACATCCAGCTGTGAGTGAACAGAGTTAAAACAATCACATTTTGGTGGGAAGTTCCTCTTTCTACACAGAGATGTCCAGCTTTAGCATAAGCCTATTGTCTCCAGAGCTGCCTTGTAATCTGCCTGAGAATGACTTCGGTTGCACCTAGAAGGGGTGTGACTGACTTGCCTTGCAATCTCACATTTACAATAAGTAATTTTCCTCTTTCCAGCTTGACCTTCCAATCACTTCAGGTTCCATTTTATATCAATGCCAATTAATGTAGTGCCAGTGAAATAATATTTGCCAATTGAACCATATCAATCTTGGGGCGGGGGTGCAGAGCTGTAACACAGGCATTAATAATGGTTTTCTTGTCACTGCTCTTCCATAAAGCCCAGCTTTGTGACGTATCCAGGCAATTGTCCTTTGTATGATATCACTCATCTCCTTCAAAGTTACCATTGAATTCTTGGTTGCTTCTTTAGCTAAAACTACCACACCCTTACTTGGTCACTGAGTTTTGATGGATACTCTTCTCTAGGCAGAGCCACTGTTTAGTTGTACTGTGGGGGTTTCCAGAAACAGGTATCTTGAGTCTAAGATTGCATGGTACTGGACTTGCACAAAGGTGGACTCCATTCAGCCATTTGTGTGTCTTCTGGAAGCAAAATGCTTCATAGACAGTGGAGGGGAATTTGTACACTTTATACAGTCATTTATACCCTCCAGTTGGATCAGCCTTCCATGAACCGAAGGGTTCTGCTTATAGAAAATGTTTCTACCTGATTTCTGAGGATTCCCCTATGCCATAGCTTACTTGATTCAGGTGGGTCCCCTGACCTTATGTAGCATTTTCTTGGGGTTGTAGGTACTGCCATGGAAAGGAGGGTGCATGTCGGGATGCCCTCCATATTGTAGTAATGGGATATGTGGTAGGATTTAAGATAGCTGCTTGCTTGAAATGAAAGTATGGGAACCAGAGACCGTTAGATAAACAAAAGCTAGGAATGCACTGATAAGCCCTGCCAGGCTGTCACCGCTTCAAGGTCTCTTGCAAGAGGGAGGGAAGCATCTTGGGATTTTATGTACTTGCCTTTGCTAATTGCTCTTTAGTCCTCTCACTGAAGTCTTGTACGATGTATCGCATTCCAAATAAATAGTGTTTATGCACTGTACCATCTACATGTGTGAATTCAGTTCCTGACAGTGCAGGCAGGACTATTTACATCAGCCGAAATGCACATGCCAGAATCTGGATCTCAACCCACTTTGGTACATTAAACATGAAGGTGATATTTGGGTTATAAAATGTCTGTCTGAGATGGAGAGTTTAAATGGAAAAACATCTTGCTATTCAGTGCATAGTTGAGGTTATCAGACATTTACTGAATGTCTTTAGTTTTCAGGTATTACAACTGTCATTGAAACTTTTACTTATTAAATTTTTCAGTAAATACAACATATGACTACATAGTTTTGGTCTGATTATGTTAGGCTGTACATGAGCAGGGCTTCCCTAATTACTGGATCCAACATTTGGACATCTGACAAACATGGAGAAATTGCACCCTGTCCTTTTATAAACCCTGTGGTAGAGGTTAGCAGCTTCAGCAGTTTCAGGGACTAATTTTATCCCCTTCGGATCGGCCACAGCCCCCCATTTGCTGCTACTACACCATCCTAATTTTAGCCACAGGTCACCATCTGCTATCACCACACTTTCCAAATTTCGTAGCAAATTAAGCTGCTGAATTGTGCAGCAAACAAACAAAACAAAAACCCCATCCTTCTTAAAAGAAACAGGCAATACTTGCTTTAAAGGGCTTTCTGAGGAGCAAGAATGGCCTGTTGGTGAATTCTCATCTCTGTGTACTTGGAATTTAATCTGAAATGGCCCCATGTTTTTTTGTGGTTCTTGATGCCTAAGGCTGCAGGCACATTTCCTGTGCTATTCCTCTACTGTACCAGAAGGTAACAGAAATATACTATTGCTGGTGGCAACGATGGAGTGCTAGGGAATCCTGTAATAACAGGCATTTTGTTAGATACCAACTAGACTGACCATGCTAATCTGCAGTCCAGACAGATGGCTGAGCAGTATGGGCTAATGATCAGTGCCGTGTGAATCATAGGGATTAGATATGCATCAGAGTGTGTTCAGAACCCTGAAAAAACTTATATTGCAAATAAGCACTATTTCCTATCTCTTCTCTACAGTGTGTGGACTACTTTCTGCAACATACTTTCCTGCACAAAAATGCAATCCTCAAAGAATAAAAAAGAACATTCAGAAGCTTTTTATAAGCCTCCTTTAGCTGTCCAGAAGACCAGTGCTGAGATCATAAATGAAGCACGAAACACACTAAGAACCTTAAGAACTCAAAGACCATTTACACCAAGAGAACAACAAAGGAAACTTTTTGGATCTGCCTCATCAAGGACACCTGAAAATAGGCCACCTTCTGCTTTTAGGTACGGGGGCTTGGAGGAGAGGGATGTAGCCTTAACATTTTGTGTGAGCAGGGGATGGAACGCACATTGGGGTATGTATGATTCAAAATGGTCAGAGATGTTTAATAAGAAGACAGTGTAACTGTGCATCTTTTTCAACAGCAAGTAAATCTATATCATTGCTACTTCCAAGCATTTGGAAGTAGTTGAAATGTTTCTTGACAGTTTTTCAGAAGAAAAGAAGTGTTAATTGTCAACCTCAAATTATTATTATGGGTTTTTGTGTGTGTGTGTTGCGGGGGAAGATGAAGTTCTTGTGTTTTGCTGTCTGGATGTCTCATCTCTTGCTCTTGTTGATTTCATGATTCCCAGTGGAATTACTTCTGCAGCAAAATTATCATTGTACAGATTACCATTGTAGTTCTTTGACAGCGGAATAAGAGAGGATGCAGAGCAAGAAGTAATTCTTACTCTGTTTGATAAACAGATTAGGGACTGTGATACATACTTTGCTCTTTCACTTTTCTTTCTAACCTTCCTTTTAGTCTTTTGCTTTGCATTCCAAGGAAAAGTTTTTGAGGTATGCTGAACAATTTAGGAGAAGCAGTATTTTCAGTCAGTTAATGGATGTGGAAACTTTTTGGGGCAAACAATTTTTTATGTATTAGTTAACATGGTCTGCTTTTTCATTCCAGTCTCCATGCTTCCAGTTTTGAATCAGCTGAATCAAGACCTGTCTCTTGTGCACGCCTCAGTCCATTGGATCATGTGTGTATTTTCTGTTGATACGGCTTTCTTTTATTCTGTACTTAATTAAAACATCAAGAAAAGCTGTATTTTATGATCAGTTTAAATTAAACAAATTGACATTCAGGACTCTCTTCAACTGTGAAAACCTTACCCAGCAACTTTGGTTTCTGAACTTTCTGCAAGAATTTCCCACATAAATAGACATTTGCAATAATATGAATTAAAGTCTTGTTTTATTACAAGACGTTGAGATTTTCAGTATACTGAATTTTTTGCCTCTACTTCATTTTGCAATTTTTGAAAAGAAGTTACAGGCATTGAATTGAAGCATACACACAGAACTATCTTTTAGAATGAATGTTGTATGTTTTTATGGAGCCCTGGTGTTGCAGTGGTTAAATCTCAGTACTGCAGCCACAAGGTTATGAGTTCGATCCTGCCAGACTCCAGGTTGACTCATCCTTCCGCAAGTCGGTAAAATGAATAACCAGCTTGCTGGGGGCAATTAGCTAACACCTTGTAAACAGCTTAGGGAACATTTAGCTGATGAGTGGTATAGAAATACACATGCTATTGCTATATTTTTCTGTTTATTATAGAGAACTTTGATTTTACAGAACCTTACTTCTCTGATGTGGACAAAGTACGTACTGGCTGTATGTTAAATCGGATCTTTTGTTTTAACAGAAGCCAAAGCTGCTGCCGCCAGCCACAAGTGAAGAAGAACATCCTGTGTCCCCTGCTAAACTCCCAGTGGATTCAGAAGAGATTAGAAAAGTCAGCAATGCTCGTGCACTTCTGTTTAAAACAGCATCTTATGGAAATCTTCTCCCTGATAAAATGTTTCTTCCCCTTGAAAGTAAGAATCTTTCCATATTATTTTACCAACATTTTTTTAAAAAAATCCTTTTAAAATTTGGGATTATCCTAGTTGACCTAATCGAAGGATTAAAATCCCATTTAGTTCACAATTAATGTTGAAAAGATTTGTAAGTCATACCAAATGAATGAAAAATTTTGACTTTATCTATATTAGCTTGGATCTTAAGTTAACTTTCTATGAACTGAAAGGCCATTTTCGTCCATGGAACTCTTTTAACCCAGTGAAGGGCCTTGCTGATGGAAGGAAAATCAATTTATGCTGGCTCACCCCAACAGTATACAGACATTCTGATTCCAGAGGGTCCACAATACTCTAGAGCAGAATTTAAAAAGGTACAATGGACTGTTGGAAAGACAGAGTGAAATTTGCCTCTTCACCTCAATCAGTGGGAGTGTCCCTTGCTCAGGGGGTATTCCTGCCAGTGGCAGCAAGATCAGGATCCAATCCATTGCAATTAAGGTATGCTATATTCTAAAATCACTTTTAAAAATGTCGTCTCTTCTCTAAGTGAAAGGGGATGAATTTAGTGAAATTTGTAGTGGAAGTTATTATTTTAGAGTAATGTTAGATGTGTAGCTTGTAGCAATGTCTACTAAATGCCACTGAACCCCTTAGTAGTTCTTCACTGTTTACTCATGCTTTGCTGAGCACTTGAGTAATTAAATAGAACATTTTCATCACCACTATTTCTGAGCAGACATGGCGAGAGCATGGAATTGAGTAAATGAATCTTTTATCTTTAAACTAATAGTTCCAACTCACTGTCCCCTCTTGGCTTCACATTGCCTCTTCGCTTTTTTCCCTCACACGCTCCTTCTCCATTCTGTTTTTCACATAACATTTTCTGCAGTGGATCACATACTCTGAGAGATTTGGTAAGACAGAAACATGGAGCCAGAACATATGTGGCTCACATCTTCCCATCCCTGCCTTTCTCTAAAAAGAAATCTGGTCAGCCCATTGAGTTAAACAAGGAAAACATGCGCTCTAACATTGACCTTTGCAGATAACATTACTTCATAGACAAGGAGGGAGTGAAGAAGCTGTGAGGCTGCCATGATTTGCGTTTATTAGGGAAGGCAACTTTCAAAGGACCAAAAGTGTACCTCTTAAGGTATCAGGGACCAAATGTGTCCCTAGGGTATCAAAAATGAAAACATCCATGCCATCTAATATACAAAAGTTTGTCTGTGTTAGATGAAGACCTTGTTTGATTGGCTGTGTCAGGTGAAGAGCTCATGATTTGGCTGCCTAAGAAGATTCTATGGAATCCTGGGGCTTGTGGTTCAGGGAGAGACCTTTAGAATTCTCAGTAAGAGAGCTCTTGGGCCTCAGTCAACTGTGTCTGTTTTGAATAGGCCGGTTATTATGGAGACGAGGCCTAGCAGCAAGGAAGAAGGCAGTGTATTCCTCCTTGGATTGGATTGGGGAATATAGGGAAAAGTTACAGGTAGTTTGGGAATTAGAGACAGTTTGGGAATTAGAGACACAGGATCTCAAATCTTTCTAACAAGTACTACCTATGAGAAAATAAAATCTCAGGCAATGCTAGGTATATACATTAGTTCTCTGTTAATCCCATGACCTGTTCTGAAAACTAACATTTTCAGTGATGAGTTCATTAACAATAACCTAGCCAATTACTGATTATCCAATTCAATTATTAGTGTTGATGGTAAATAATTTCCCATTTTCTAACATTTGATATATCAAATTAATTTTCAAACCAAACTATCCAAGCTCTGGTAACAACCCCATTGTTCAGTATGTGTAGAGATGGAAATTATACATAGTGACAGTACAAAAATAGAGAGAGACAAGGAGATCCTGTCAGAGAAGCACAGTGTACAGAAGGGATGATTTTTCAGTCAGATGATGAGATCAGCTGGTAAGTCCTGAACAAAGATACCTTTCCGTAGCTAGCGCAAGCCTCTTTGAGAAAGGGGTTTCAGAGACTGCTTTAGAAGCTTTTTTAATGGTGACATATTTTTAAAAAATAATGTATATAACTTCTGATTGAGCTACCTTTTATGCATGTAGGATGTATATTGATCTCATCATCAGTGCTGCAGGTTATAAAACTTCCTTGTACATAGTTTAGAAAACAAGGTATTTCATAAAGCTATAATGTCACAGCCCTTATGAACAGGGTATTTTTTTAAAAAAAGTTTTCTTAGAAATCTTTGATACAGATAAGACAGCCTGCATCAGTTCCTTTTATTTTATGTTTCTCTTTTTTTAGATAATACCAAATAGCAGGAGCAATTATTATACCATTCAGAATAATACTTCAGAAGCATCTCTGACTGCCATTTTAAATTCATTTTTTATGTTTCTTTTGTAACAATATTTTAACACTTCTTCCTGTAGGCAAGAGACAAAGTCATGAAGAACAAGGTTCCATGGGTGATGTCTCAAAGAGCAGTTATGAAAATTTTCCGGAAGAACTGAATGTTCACTTGAATTTTAAGGATGCACATGTTCCACTAAGTTATGATCACCGAAAGACAATTGGGGAAGACGTGTGTCCAAGAATGAGAAATATATCACCTTCATCTCAGCTCGGCGGCCAAAGGTCAGTATTTTATGTAGCCTTACATTCTTTGGTCATTTTCACACCAGGCACTTAAGAACATACTCAAGTCAGCATGGAAAATAATGTAGGAGATAATGTGAGATAGTGTAGGAGACAATGCAGTTGTATATTCTAATGAGTGTAGATTTCCACAGCAGAAAGCAGCCAATAAAATTCAATGACTTTACTACATGCAGCCTGTATATTCAAAATAGTCATCAAGTTCCACATCGTGTGCATATACACATATAATGATCCCACACGTAAACCGGTAATTGTTATCGCAAAACCTGCCTACTGGAAATCGTCTACAGTTAATGAGATAAACAATTTGGCTTTGCTAGGATGATAAGGACATTGTGAGTACACTACAGTACAGGGCACTGTTTCTAATGCTGCCTTGGTTTGCTCTCCTTGACATATATTTTTTAGTTTTGTCTGCTAGTAGAGAACTGATTTCAAATAGAAGATAGATTTCAATAGGAGATAGTTTTCTCTTCCCTTAGAGCTGGAAGTCTGACATAAGGCCACCTTGAACTTTGCTGGTGCATTTTAAAATGTGCATAAAATATTTACAAAATTAAGGAGTACATAACATATCCCCCTTCTTTAACAGTAGCAGATTGCTGCTTCCTCCATTCAAGACCCATGTTCACAACTGTTACTGTTATCCTAATTCAGTTTGTTATTTAGTCTTGTGCCTCTACGTTCTTGAAAACTGAAGGTAGATTTTGCCTGTGTTTTCTAGAGCAAGATTATTTGGTTTAATAGTATTGGCAGATGATGACCGTTGCACCTTGAGAGAATCATATAGATAGAGTTATGGATGCAAAGCTTCCAGTGTATTCCCTATAAGCCTACTTCGTGATGTCCTTGGTACAGTTAACATGACTAAGATGATCATTTTGTCTCCATTCAAGCAGATGTCACTGATGCTAAATTACTTCATGAGTATTGGCCTTTCATTCCACTTGTTGTCTTACTTGCCAGGGCATTTGTTCTGCTTAAGATTGATTATGGCTGTGTACGGGAAGTGGTGTGTTGTTTCTAAGAGGACAAAAATAAAAATGAGCTCATTTAGTCTGGCCAAATGTGTCAACTTGTGGTGATTTCCATCACTATACAATTGTTTCTGACATTTGAATTACATTTTTCTTGTCTTGGTATATTTCCTGTAGTTATTATCAACAACTACAACTTTGTATTTCTTAGATGAATGCAACACTTTCCTCCCCTCACAGTACATTTCAGTACATTTTGAATTCCAAATTCTTATATGCACTTATTGCTGCATCTTATTTTGCTTTGATTTTTGGCAGTGCCTTCTTGTGTACAATGATATGGGTTGTTGGTGGTAACTTTTCACAAGCTTTACCCACAACCTGGCTCTAACACTCCCTTTTGGAGGAGTGAATAGGAATTTGAGAGTCTGTGTTGCGGGGAGAGCTGTCAAGTCTGCTGCCTATAGGCATTCCTTTGACAACAAATGGTACAGCTGTAGGGATGCAACACTCCATGCATACTCTTTGAAAAAAGATTGCAGATAGAAGATGGAGGGGGAGCCATCACAAGTGGGGAATAAATGGGCGCTATGCTTCCCATTCTTTATTTCAAGGCTTCAGAATCCTGCCCAGTCCTTGGCATTCCCAAGCAGTGCTTTTCAGCTCACTTCAGTTTTCTCTGTGAGTACCTCTATCTGTACCACCACTGCCACCAATGGTGGGGTACTCTTCTTGTCTCACTGCTGTGGTACCGTGTGTGGGGTTTTAGATGCCATTGTCGTTCCTGTTTGAGACTTTATTCCTATAAAACTACTGGACACCACCACCATTGAACTCAGCCACTCCAGTAATACTATTGTAGCAGAGGCACATGTACATAAGACAGAAATAACTTATTAAACAGAAGTTCAACATACAACTAAAGATTACTTGGTGTACAGAAACTTATGGTTACAGAGTTTCAAAACTTAGTTGTTATTGTTGCTTATCAGACTCATTGAAATCCTAATTTTCTTGAACATATCTCACTAAATCTTTCCCTATCTCTTCATAATCCTAGCTAAACCCACTAACAGTCCTGAATCTAATTACAAACTCCTTCTCTTCCCTGTCTCAACTCTCATTCCACCCTTTACTGTCACTTCTCTAACTATAATTCCTATCCCTAAAAATATAATTTGTATTTCTGACTCATATTTCCCACTCTCCTGAGTGCTACATACACCAGCCTTTTTAAAATCCCCTCAGATGTTCAGCTAGTTACCAGTTGCCCTGACAGTCTCTGGTTTCACCCCTCCCAATAGTTCACATACTGTATTACATTCACTATGCCTCACATTCTTAACCATATTTTGCCTTAATTTCTCTAGTAAACACAACAAAAGTCCATAATGTCATACATATTGTTGTCTAGAGTAGCCGGGGTGAAAACTGGAGACTGCTTCTGTACCAGAAATCATTGTACAGAAGAGGGAATTTTGGCCAATGTTGCTTGTTACCTGGTTGCTTGACAAGCAAAACCTGGTAAAATGACTTCTTCTGCACTACCATTGGAAGTATAGGAGCCCTGTCTTGATTTTACTCTGGGAACACTACGCTTGTCCCCCTCCCCAGGGAAACTAGAGAATTTTCCACAGAATGACCTATTTTATGGTTGTTTTTAAAAATTGCTTTAGAATCTTAGTTCCCTTCCCATAAGGTGTTGTGGTGATGTTCTTGTGTTTTTCCTTGAGATGAAATAACCCCTTCCAACCCCCTATATGAAATGAGGCATTGGAAGAGACTGGGAAAGGAGAAAGTTGGAGTGCCTGTATGTGTGTGTTTGAGTGCAAGGGGTAATCTTGCAGCAACTCTACCATAGCACTTTACAAGAAAGCACTGTAAAGTTCAAGGATGATTTTAAAAAAAAAAAAAAGGAAGGAGGCATGGGGTGGAACAGAAGGAGATTGTGTGAGGATTACCAAACATCTGGAGGCAAAATGAGGAGGGATGTGAGGGGGTTGGACACATCCATATCTAATGTCATAATCCATGTCACAAACAGGGCACTCAGAAAAAAGCAGAAATGTGCCACTTTCAGGAAGCGTTTGGATGGTGAAGTGATAAGAAGCCACATTAAATGGTTTGGCAGGAATTAGCTCAAATTGCTAGTCTGGATGAATCCAATATCTCATTAACTAAGTATTCCACTTATAGCCAGAGTTTTTTCTTCCATCAAATAAACTCCTGGTTGTACTACCTGTTCATAATTGATCACTTTTTCAAAATAAGCTACAAGTGATGTTATAGTACAATGGGTTTATTCCAATATATTTTACAGTACAGTAGCAGCTGACGTTTCTTTGGTTCTGACCCGGATGACACAGATTGATAACCAATTTTTGCAGTTTAATCAGCATTATAGAATGCAGCTGTTGGGAATGGCTTTTTTTCCTGAATGTATACCTTCCACGACAAGGGTGGGATCGTACAGCCTTCCCAGTGTTGCCAGTCCTGGCAGCCCTAGCCAACACAGCAAGTGGTGAGGAATACTGGGAGTTGCAGTTCAACAACATCCACACAATTCCCACTGTTTTCTCCAGTATATGGGAAACAGTAAAGAAAGTAACAACTTTTAAAGAAAATGGGTAATGGAAGTAAAGTAGGATGCTGAACACAGGGAACTTGAAATTTAAAAGGTGTGGTGAAAATCAGTAGTCATTAAAGAAGGGAATATATTCCTGATCCAGACAGAGGAACTCTGTGTGTATCTACTCAAAAGTAGGTCTTGTTTGGTTTCATCCAATCCTTTTTGTTTGCCAGTGGAATGAAAACAACTAGAAGAACAGCTTTCCCTTCCACAGTCCCTTTAGATCTCCCATGTAAGTCTCTTAAATCTGCTGTGGGGATTTGGGGAGCATGAGGGAATGCAGTAGAAAGGGAAGCAAAGGTCATGGCATGAGTCTGTTTGTGGGACTTCAAATGGAGCCCATAGAGTTCTCTAGGGCTTACCCCCAGGTAAGCTGGGGTAGGATCGCAGCCAAAGTAAACTGTGTAACATCAGATGATTATTTTTTAATATTATGAATTCTATATCTCTAAAGGATTTGCAGAGCTTTCCTAAATTTGCTTTGGTCTGCTTATTTTTGTATGGTAGAAGAGTGTTTGTATATTTTTTTATTTTCATTTTTATGGTTTTTGGTACCCAAATAAATACTGCTTTTCAAAAAGTTTGACATCTACTGTTCTTCATAATTGATGAGAATAAATCTCACACAGAGTGATAATTGTTGAATTAGTAGGTATGCTCAAAATGCTTAATTTGTAGCTTTCTCTTCAGAATTATTTTTGTCCTTAAATTAATTTACCTTCAGCTAAACTGATTTATCTCTGCCAACACTTTTTCACCTCTTCTTGTTCGCATCACTTAGTAACATTAGCTATTTAAATGCCCTTCATTTTTTGAGCCAAATTGCTCTATTATAGTTTCATTGTGGTTATTAAATATGGTTTGATAATGCTGAATTATGGTAGTGAAGAAATCTGAAGGACGAATACTTACGCAACTAGATTAATGCGTTATATGTGTCAGTCTTTACACTCGTAAGTAATTAGTATGTTTAGCACTGCTGATTTTAAATTTGTTCAAGTGCATGCTAAAAGTTTATAGCATTGTTTAAAATTACATAATTCCAATATCCTGGTTTAATCTGAATTTTTCCTTTTTGTTTCTTTTGCACAATTTCTTGAAATACAATGTTGTTAAAGATGTAACCAGAAGTACTGCTTAGTGGCCTCATTGGCCTCATCCAAGAAGGTTTCATATACATTGAGATAAATGGGCCTTATTGCGCAAACTTTTGTGGGTGTGGTGGTCCAAAGGCCTGTAAATAGATGGAGGTATTTTCTGTGGAAATACATTGTTTGGGCTTGAGCAGTGGAGCTGGAGATCCACTGCAGGTTTCACAGATGATTGATTTGCACACTGAAAAATGCTTCAGACATTACAGATGATAAATTCTAAGCAAACACTTTATTGTAAGAAACATTTTATGTTAACAGAACTGCATTAATGGAATAAAACATATATTTTTTTAAAAAACCAAAAGTGAGTACATAATATTTTATTAGCAGTAATACAGTAAAATGGCTTAAAGAAAGTGGCATTTATGCAATATAAAAATCAATACTTAAATTGGATTCATTATTTCGTGGTGGCAGGAATGTCTTCCAGTATAGTGTTGATCCCCTCACTCAAAACAGAAGGTCCTCTATGTTTAATGTTCAATAATAGCGACCTCATGTGGTGGCAACATTTTATTGCAGTGTGCTTAGATTTAGTTATAAATTATCTTGTAAAGTCGTGTTCAGCTGTAGATCTAACATATTGAAGAAACATAGTTACTACATTTAATGTTGCATTATATATTAAAGAGATTTCACTTATGACTCATTTATATACTAGTGAGATAAAAGTGG
Organism: Cyclura pinguis; assembly: GCA_030412105.1. NCBI lineage: Eukaryota > Metazoa > Chordata > Lepidosauria > Squamata > Iguanidae > Cyclura > Cyclura pinguis. The sequence goes on along the minus strand of CM059599.1, from coordinate 110,764,587 downwards.
TGGCAGAAGTCTAGAAGGAAGGAAAAGACTCTAGTTCAATCTTAATTTCACCTGCTATGCCTAAGTGGTTGAAATGTAGGTATGGCATATGGGACTTTATCTTACCCCTCAACAGAGCTTGCAAAAAAAAAAAACTTTTTTGGGATCATAATTATCAGGCTCCCCCCAGCTAGCATAGTTGCTCACTGATTGGTGGGTTCTGAGTGTTATAGTTGTAAAAGTAAGTTTTACAACCTCAGTTACTCAGATAGCATTTGTTTATTTATTGCCTCTTTTGTTTGTTTGTTTGTAACATCTTCTTTTGGTTTCCAAGATGGATCAGGGAGCATATATAATTTCTTGAAATCCTTTGCTTAGCTGAGGTTGTTAGAGAAGAAGTGGACTCCTGCTCTTTGTCAGTCCATGGGATTCCACAGAATGATTTTGGAGGTAATGATTTAGGCTGAAAAGAAATAGGTAGTTAGGACACTCCTACTCTCATGGTATTGGCAGTTAGTTCTCCTAAAAAGAAGACTTAATGAGCACTGATAATCCTGTTTCTAGCTGTCCTTGCTTCATCAAACCAGCTTCAATCTAATCAGAGGAAGTTTTGTTGAATTGTTGAAGAGATAAGCAGGTGGTCTTTTCAGTGTTAATGGACTGCAGTCTCCTCATTCCTCACTACTGTCTCTGCTGACTAGGGCTAATGAGCATTGCAATCAAGCGTGTTACTAACCCTTGGTCTAACTCCTTAGTGCTTTATGAATTTTGTATGTTGTCTTGCGAAGTGGACTGAAGTGTGAAGTATAAATCAGGGGTGGGCAAACATGGGAGGCCAGGGAGCACATTAGCCCTCAGTAGACCTTGGAGGGTCACTGCCCCCAATATCAATTTTTTTTTTGCCTCAAATACCCTGTACAGGCTGCAGGGAACATTTTTACCATGTTTTCACCACCCCCTGGGCCATTTTAGGCCCCAGAAAATTCTTGTTTAAATAACAGAAAATGAACTGAAGTCATTTCCTAGTTTTAAAAAAGGTGTTCTCCTGGGCTTAAAATGGCCTGTGTGGACAAAAGCATAGAGGAGATTCTCCCACACACCCTAGAGGGTATTTGGGGGCATTTTTTTTAAAAAAAGTACACCTCCCAGAGCCACAGAAACAGACCTAGAGGGCTGCATGCACCTGCTGGCCACACTTTGCCGATCTTGGTATGAATTGTCATAAACAATTAAAAATATATGGAAACCCTTCATCTCCCAAACTGCCCTGAAGTTAGAATGTAAGTCTGACTTTGGCTTCTGGAAGGGTCCTGGTATCTGAGGCTGCAGTGCATGAGTACAGGACTGACTTGGCAAGGGTCTGCCAGTGCTTGGAATGTGTTTTCCATTTAATGAAAAGCCTTCCCAGCTCTCTGGATAGAAGATAAGACTGTTAATTATGTTCATTGATTTCATTTTTTTCTTCATTTTTCTATGTGTCAATTATTTCTTCTTTTTTCCTAGTGACTTGTTTAACAGGAAGGAAAGTCCGTTATATCCAGACAACCCAGAATGGGTCAAATCTTCAAATAAGTCAGGTACATCTTACAGTCCTAGATTGCGGTTAATTCAGAATTGTATGTTAGCATCGTGTAATTCTACATGAGTCTGAGTAATGCCTCTGGCTCAAATACACTCACTCCCTTTTCCTCTACCCATGCAAATAGAGCAATGAATATTGTGAATATGTGGGACCCCAGGTCTGTTTTTGAGGAATCCCCCAGCATTTTTTTCCTTTTTTGTTTTTACTGAAAACAGCCCCTGGTCCAGCAGGGGCATTTTGCCATATTTCTGCTCCCTTCCAGAGTCTGATTTAGATCCACAAGATTTTTATTTAACTAGAATGTCAACGAGGATATGAAGAAAGGCCCTTTCTTGAATTTAAAATAGTCCAGTACTGAAACATGTAGTCTTGTACTGTTGTTTCCCAGAATGATCTCTGCTGTTTCAAGATTATTAGGGAACACTTTCCCCTATAAATGCAATTTTTTTTAATTTAAACTTTTTAAAAATAAGTTTATTTACATTCAAAAGGGATCTCATTTACATACAAATGTTCCAATATAATAAAAACGGGAAAATAAAAGCACAAAAGGAAGAAAAATAACCACATTAGTCATACGTTTCTATTAAAGCTGACTAAGTGTATACATCATTCCTTCAAACTCTGCAAGCATTGTTAGATTTTCTATCCATTGGATCACAGGTGGAGAAAAATTATCTCTCCAGTAACAAAGTAACAATCTTTTCACAATCAAAAGGGTGTAAAAAATCCACTAAAACCACATCTTATTAAACTGTGATTACATTGTATTTTGAGATGTGGGCTTTTCCCAACTCTTGATGGATCTTCAGTGTGTTTGTGCTTTAGGAGAAGGTGGATGGAGAGGAATAAATTTAGTTCTTTCAGAAGAGAAAACTCAATTATCTGTTTGAGAGTGCAGCGATAGTCATAGTCCAACAAGTTTCGCCCTTTTCCCATAAGCCTATGAACTCAATAGTTCTTTGTGTTTTCAGTAGCTGATTCAGAAATATCATTTTTGTGGGCAAAAATATTAATTCATTAGAACAACAATCTAATGTGTTAAAATATCATGTATTTGTGGTCATTTGGTCCTGTAGTGAAGCTAGGCCAGTAAGAGGTTGTGTTCAGCTTTACAAAGCTTTATAAAGTGCTGTGTTGCTAAGGCTCTTGTATTTACATACTACAAAGAACAACCAATAAATGTAGACTGATATAATTTTTGTGACTAGAATACAAAGCTGTGATTATGATCGATAAACTACTGAGATAGAAAAATACATTGAACTCTTTAGTCTGTCTTGTTTAAGCTTCTGTTTTTTGTTTCGTTACTGAGATAGCTGAAGATGCATTCCTAATAATAATAATAATAATAATAATAATAATAATAATAAATTTTATTTGTTACTTGCCTCTCCTCAAAGCTTGAGGTGGGGTACAGAATAGCTGGAGCTAAACGTCATAGTTAAAATACACATAGAACAATTAATTACAACTACACTATAATTAAAATATATCATAATTAAAAGTACAATTAAAATACAGTTAAAAGTATGATTAAAATACAATTAAAAGCACAATTAAAATTAGACTGATTTTTACCTTTTTGGCACATTACATTATTTTATGATTTTGCCTTTGATTAAAGTGGCAGAATAGTGAAGTGCTAGTTCTTTAAAAATTGGTTGTACTGTACTTTTGTTTTGTAGGAAATTGAAGATAAATGTTAACATGTTGTCTTCTAATAGCATGTTTACCTGTTTCAGAAAATAATTTGGAAGCAAATGAGACAGAAGAGGAAGAAAACTACTGGAATATGAAAATTTTACCAATTCTACATGAGTTAGAGACTGGTACATGATATATTTCTTTTTCTATCAAACATATTTGGGTTTTAACAAAATAATTTTTATTGCTTATTTCCTGTAATTTGTTATTTACATTAATGGCTTTCCACTTGCAGTATATATAGTAACCTCAGGCAACAAGTCATAAAATGGTCCCACCATTTGCTTTGAAGTATAACCAACAGTCCTTGTTGGTACTATCATCAGGAGTACAACTTTCGATCTGAATTTTATGGGAGACATTTGCAGTAATATTTAAAAGCCTAAGATGATATTTTAAAGAAAACATGAATAGTAATTGCATATGTGGAACTTTCCTCCCATTATAATCTCTGCCGCATGAACCTACCCCTTGCCAATTCTCTCCCTTGCTTTTTAAAGCAGAGATTTGTGCCTTGTCCATAGGTTCGTTAAATATTTAAGACTGTGGGTGATGGATAAAATTAGCAACTTAGGCAAATGGGTGAAGTAGGTGTTCTCATGGGATACTAACAAATCATCTCCTGTGCAGTGGTGGATCTCAACATAATAGGTCCTTCTTGCTTTCCTCAAACAAAGCCTCTTTACAGTGTGCCGGAGATCCTGGAACCATCAAAGCAACCACTTTTGCCACTCTTGTGAAATGGATTAATTGCATCCTACACTTCATATATGTTTGTGATTTTTTTAGTGAAGGATAAGAAAGTTGGGGTGGGAGGGTTGCCCAATAGTGTACATGTTCTCTGGAGCGAAACAAGGTAGGCCAAGATCAGTAACCCCTTAAAAAGATTCCTTGTTTGGTGCTGTAATGCTGAAATTCATTGTGCTTGATTCTAAATGTTTTGCAATATTTCTCTTAGAATATTTTGATCGTTTAATTCCTGATTTTTGAGAAGGGGCGGAATTGGAATCTTTTTAAAAATGATAATTATTTTTGCTTTCTTCTTTTCTGCATCAAATAGAGGACAATGTAGAAAACCTTTGCCATGCTTGCACTGTTCTCTATCAAGCCTTGGAAGAAGGAAATATGCTTGGCAAGCGGTTTAAAAGGCGAAGTTTGTGTCTGAAGACTTTGTATAGATTAGTCGACATTGCATCAGATCCCCTTGGATTGAAACTTGCAAAAATTATTCTAGACGTAAGTTAGACAAAGGGCAAATCCAGACTGATTGAAAAGTCCCAGATTTTGTTCCTGTTCTTTCCAATTTTTACTGGGTTAAAATAAACTGACTTGGGGAGCTGGTATAAAAAGCCTCTGATTGTTGCAGGAGCTGAAAGTGTAGTATAATGGTTTGAGTCTTGAACTAAGATCCTGGGAGACCAGGGTTTGAATTCCCACTTGGCTGTTGAAAGCTGTTTGGGTGACTTTGGGCAAGTCACATTCTCTCAGACTCAGAGGAAACAAATAATAACTCCCTCTGAACAAATCTTTTCCAGAAAACCTGTGATAGGGTTGCTATAACTTAGAATTGACTTGAAAACACACAATGACAACAAAATAAAATGTGTGTGGATCTCCAAAATAAAATCGGAAACAAAGAGGAACAAAATCTGTGACTTCATGGCCTTTTTAAATCAGTCTGGATGTGCCCTAAATTGTGATTATGGTAGAATATGATAGATTGTATATCCTATGAGCATTGTAGTGGTGAAAATAACATTATATATCCTGAGAAATAAAATTGCACGTAATTAAACAAGTACGTAAATTATTCAGCTGAAGATCAGTATATGAGCTGACCAAACATTCCACGTAATTTCCTTTTTCATATGTCATATTTAATTGTACTGATGGGATTCATTTTTAAAGTATAAGACTGATAGGGGAAGCTTATCCATATGTATTCAGAAAGAAATCCCACTGAGTTCAGTGGTGCTTACTCTGGGTAAATATGTATGGGATTGCATCCTAACGCACTGAAAGTAAACTTTAAATGGTATGAGGGAAAAGTGTACACATTGCTGTTTCAAAGTTAACTATAACCATAATTATTTGCGAATGGCTAACTGATATTACAAGATATACAAGATGTGCATTAGTACATTAGTAAAAACTCAGACTCTTAATTCAGAAGAGATATTTTGTTGACTCTTCCAATGTATTTATTATTATTCATAATTTCTAAGAACTTACTGCTTGGTCATCATTACTAGGCCAAAATTTATAAGCTGGGTGAAGAAAGGCTAACAAAAGAAGTGAGCGGTGCAACAATACTGTTTAAAAAAAAAGTTTGGATGAGTTTCTGAAAATGCTTTTTCTCATTAAAGTGACCTCTTTTTATTAGAAAATATCCAAAATAAATTATAATTATATTAATTTTATCTTGTTGGTTCCTACCTCTGAATTTGAGCAATGGAAGAATTAAGTTATTACACAGTGGAGATTCTTCAGTTCCTGGTTCGAGAGAAAGTCTTAACTCAGACATCCTTAATGTAATCTGGGGCATTTCGGTTTTATGTCTTGGGCCATTTCCGCACTAGACTGTTATAGTGCTATGATTCCACTTTCAACATCCTATGGAATCCTGGGGTTTGCAGTTTCAGGAGGGGCCGGCCAGCTATAACAGCCTAGTGCTATAACAGCCTAGTGCGGAAATAGCTTTAGCGTGATATCTGTTGTTCAGTATAGAAGTCACAAAGATGAAAGATATCTGTCTATTTTAGTTGTCATGCCAAATATAATTTTAAATAAATTGGTACAATTATAATAGATGCTTAACAACAGGCTTGTTGTTTGTTACTTTGGGATCATCTCATTTTTGCATCAAATATTTTGTAAAAAGCAAACCTCTAATCACATCTATAAATCAGGCTTCAAAATATTTTCTTCAGTGTAGAAAAACTGAAGCACATCTGTGCAACTAGAGCACACAACTATATATACAAAATTTCTTTAAGAATTGCCATGCTTTTATTATGAATTCCCCATGAAAGATAATTTTTTAAAAAAATTAAAAGTATATTTGTTAGAATTCTAAAAGATAACTACAGGTGGTTCAGAATTCCTTAAAAACTGATAGTTTCCCATGGAAGAATTAAGGTTGTACTTAAATGCCTGAGTGAATATTTGTCCAGAATTTCGTGCATGCTTTTCATCTCCTCCAGTCATGACCAGCAGATATGTTTGTGAAATGGAGAGAGAAGAAATAGCAATGTAGCTTTTACTGAGAATTTCAGAAACACAAAATTTTGTCAGCAGTTATGTCAGAGAGCCAGTTCATAGTTTAGAAATCCAGGAACAAGCATCAACTATGCTCTCACCTCTTCACTTGTACAACCTCATATACCTCCCCCCATTCTGTGCTTTTATAGATCCTGGTCTCTTTAAAGTTGAGGTCCTTATTACCCAAATGAGAACTCCAGTTTGATTTTGGTTTACTAACTTATATGATGATTGGACTGTGCTAGTTAGTAAACCAACATTAAACCAGAGTTTTATTTTAGATACAACAGGGAAGTGTATTTTGAATGGACCACTACTGAAATGCTGAAGCTTTTAAAATGATAGTTTAGGAAGCTGAAATAGTTGCATCTGTCTCTATAGATTTCTAAACCCCCTTGAGCAACCTTCCTCTGTGCTTTTATGACCTTTTTCTTATCTCTAATAGTGCTATACCTGGTAAAGGACAGGAAAAATTAACGGCATGACTAGGAAGTTCTCTCTTTACTTATTGAAGTGTCCTTATGATAGACATGTGTGTATTAAACAAGAATCTGGGAAGTGTCAGCAAACATTTATGTTCACTTAAGTGTATGGTACACAAGACAAGAATTCCAGAATGAGGTCTGTATTCCTCAACAGAACTTCAGTGAATCAGCACAGCCCAAGAGTATTCCTATCTGAACGCTCATCCCTGCCTGAGCATACGGGATATTGTGAAACGAGACAGATGGATAAGGACTGGAGCTTTCTCTTGTCTTTTGGACATCCAATAAATTCCACTAATTTACAATAAAAAGTGACAATGTGTGGTAGGTGTTCTGCTTTCAGAGCTGCTTTCTATACTACTAGAAACCATGTGCTCTGTATAAAGAGCTTTCTCATAGAATGGCATATTAAAAACTCTGTGGGCTCTTGCAGAAGCAGTTGAAGGATACAGTCTAGCTGATTCATTAATAATACTTTATTCTCTTTTGCCATCTTCCTTTGCAGCTAAAAGTGAGTGGGAAGAATTTACTTAACGTTTGCAAACTGGTATTTAAAATAAGCAGAAATGAAAAAAATGACTCCTTCATTCAGAATGACAGAATATTAGGTATGTACTCTATTCTATAAACCCTCCCATGAATAGCAACCATTTGTCTTTTACAGCAAGTAAGAGAAAATACACTACTAATATGTGAGGAAAGTCTAGAAATAAAGTATTAATACCTTTGATAGATTTTTAGGCTCTGCTTTGATTTTACATTTTTTTGTCTTCCTTCCTTTTATTAGATTCTAAGCATGTTATTATCTGAGTTTCCCCAAATAGTTTATACTGTGATTCAGATCCACAGCATCTACTGTCTAAAATATATCCAACCAAGAGTCTAGATTCTTAGTTAAGTATACCTAACTAAGTAGCCTGGCCCGGCCCCCTGCAGCTTTGCCTTTCTGGGCAGCAGGCATTTTAAGTAATGGAAGTCTGATTTCCTCTCAATCAGGACAAAGTAGACCAATGTTCCCACCCCTGCTCACTAGCTGTCTCCAGTGTGACAGTCAGAAGAAGGATCCCTGTCTCAATTCCTCTTCACACCACAGATCACTCACAGGAGGAGGGTGGAAACATCAGTTTGCTGCATCTCAATTGACAAGAGAACACGCTTTTGTCATTTTTAGTGGTTGCTTCTTGGTGAGGCAGGATTGAGGGACTAGTGTAAACTAGTGGACATTCTCGGGCTGACAGGAGGAGCAATCCACTACACATGGATTGTGACCCTCGCGCCAGCCGATGCAGGAGCTGTCCACATGCCACATCAAAAGAACCGTTAACCACTCCAGTTCGTTTTTCTCCTGCGAACCAGCTGGATGCCTTTCTGTTCCTCTCCAGGTCTTCCCGTCAGTTATAGGAAAGCGTTTTAAGGGGGAAAGTACTTACCTGGCAGGATCATAATTAAACTCTTAACATGTCCGCGAACAACGGACTTGGAACAGCTTCTGGGGACTCAGTCCGGAGCACTGCACTGACGCAGGGCTCGGACAAGGGCAGCCAACAACCCGTCCAGAAAACCGCTAGTCAGCAGGTCACAGACGAGGGAATAAGCAAGATTAAACACCATACCGTCCAGAAAACCGCAACTCTGCAGGTCACAGACAATGAGGTGGGCGGTTCTGGTGACAGACCTAAACCACAGAAGGGCCTGCAGGAGGATCACTCGGTGGACTTAAGGAAAATATTCCTAAGGTCAAGCGAGAGTGAAGTGGAAGAGATAAAAATGTCCTCCAGGGCTGCGGAAAGTACTAAGGTGATTTTGAAAGATAAGAGTGATAACAGAAAGAAGGTGAAGAAACCTGACAAGTCCAGGGGCAGTAAGAAGCTCCTGAAAGCACCAGAAATGGTGCAGAAACTTACGGTGGAGAGTTCCGGGTGCCATCTTGAAATCAGACATTCTAAGATGGTGCTGTGTGATTCCAGCAAGGCCTCAGAAGCATCTGAGGAAGGTTTAAGGGGCAGAGCTGCAGCTCAGGTGACTAAGTCGGCTCACCCAATCACAGGGGGAGTCATGGCACCAGAAAGGGAGCAGACGTCCGCCATTACACAGCAGCGTGCACCCGAGCCGTGCTTCTCATTCCGAGAGCAATGGGGGATACCGCCAGAGATCAAACAATTCCTGTCTGGCTGGCTGGATGCAGCACCCACTCGGGGCAAAGAGATGGAAGCTGCAGCATGTGAGTCGCAGTGGGGCCCTGGCCAGGCTCCACTGCCTCACGCCTTGAGAGATTTTAGGGGGGAAATACAGCAGATGGTAAATGAGGCTGTATGATCGCAATTGCAATCAGTTTTACCATCACAGCTGCTGCCAATGAATTTCCCCTCAAATGATTTGCACAGTCAACTTGCTTTGTGTCATTTAATGAATTTATCAAATCCAAATTATCAGAATCAATTAACACTTTTCAATTCGATGAATTTACAAACACAGCCTTCAGGCCAGGAATCCAACATGGCAGATAATGAATTTAACCAGCCACCTTCAAAGAGAAAGCGAATGGAACAGGTAGAAAGAACAAGTGGAAGCCAGATAAAGAACAGTAACAGCATGCAAATTATGACAGTGGGGAAAGGAAGGTCTAATAACAACAAGGAGCTTGTGAAGGACAGCAGGATTGAAGAAAGAGTATTGCATCAGGAAGTGACAGACAGTGAAATAGAGGATGAGATTCAGGACGAAGTGTTAGATTTAGAGAAGAGAGATACTGATGATGAAGAGGAGGAGAAGGCAGATTCAGAGAGGATGTTTGAGGCGGAGGCTCTTTGCAGTACTTTGAAGAGAGTGCTGCAAACATTGGGTTTGCACTCAGGCAAGGAACAAAATAGTAATAACAGCACTAAGGACAGTCAGGTAGCTTCTGTAATTAGAAGGAAGGAGACAAGAGGCATTGACTTGCCTCTGCCAGAATTCTTTGAGGACGTGATATTGAGTGAGTGGTCTTCCCAGTGGTCTACTAACAAGTTATTAACTTATTCTCAAAAGTTATACTCCTTTGTAAAGTCTGAGGTGGATTTTCTTAAGGTGCCCCCAGTGGATGCCCCGATTGCGGGGTTGGTCTCGGGGGCCATTGTTCCCAGGGAAGAAGACACACAACTGAAGGAGGTAGATGAGAGGAGAGCAGAGACTTCTCTGAAAAGAGCTCATGAGGCAGCATCCTTAGCGATAAAAGCTTCAATGGTGTCTTCTATGTTTGCAAGAGCGGGGGTTCTCTGGTCCCAAGATATTTTAGATTCCCAGGATTTGAGTGTGCAAGAACTAATGAAAGCGGTAGAGAGAATTCAGAGAGTGCTGAGATATGTAGCTGATGCTGGTCATGATGCCACCGCATTTGCAGCAAGAAATATAAATTTGTTAACAATTGCAAGGCGTTCCTTGTGGTTAAGGCACTGGGAGGTGGACCAGAAGTCTCACAATAATTTGGCCTTCGTCCCTTTTCAGGGAGAACCTCTATTTGGAGAAAAGGCGTTGGAAAAATTCTTGGTTGAGACTAAGGAGAAGAAACAGGTAATGCCCACTTTGCAGAAGAAAAGGGTAGATAAAAGAGTTTTCAGGGGCTCAAACTACTCCTTTCGTGGAGGTAGATCGTACGGTTTCTCTGGAAGAGGAACTGAGTACAGATCTGGTAGATATCAATGGAGTAGACAAAGAAATCAGTTCAGTAGGCAATTCCAGTATCCCAGGCAAGGAGAAGGAAAGCTTGGAAATAATTCCAAGCGAGGCAAACCTCAATACTGACTATCAACACCAGGCAGTGGGGGGAAGACTTCTGTCTTTCAGACACAGATGGTCTCGACTAACATCAGATCGTTGGGTTCTACAGGTAGTGACCCAGGGTTACAAAATACATTTCCATACGAGACCGACAGACAGATTTCTTCGATCCCCAGTATCAAAGGACAAAGTCAAGCAACAGATAGTTCCACAGGAGATTTATCACTTGCTACAGATAGCGGCAATAGAAAAGGTTCCAGGGAATCAGGAATTCTCAGGGGTTTATTTGACATTTTTTGTCGTCCCCAAGCCCAATGGCAAGTACAGATCGGTGTTGAATCTAAGGTACCTCAATACTTTTGTGGAATACAGGAAGTTCAAGATGGAGACCTTGCAGACTATCAAAGAGAATTTGTCTCCGGGGGATTATATGGTTTCCATAGATCTCAAGGAGGCTTGTTTGCATGTCCCCATGAGTGAGGAGGACAGGAGGTACCTGAGATTCCATTACCAGGACTGTCACTACCAGTTCAAGGCTCTGCCTTTCAGTTTGGCATCAGCGCCTTGAGTGTTCACAAAGGCGCTGATTCCACTGATAGCGTTTCTCAGGGTGCAGGGGATACAGATGTACCCGTATTTGGACGACATATTGGTGAAAACGGCCTCAGAAAACAGGTTGAGGAAGGATGTACAGTTAACAATCTAGACATTAATGGACTACGATTTCCTTCTCAATTTCGAGAAGAGCATGTTAAGTCCAGCCAGGATACTAACGCATTTGGGAGCGCGGATAGACACCACAGAGGGGAGGTTATACCTTTCCCAGGACAGGTTAGTGAAGTTAAGACAGGAAACTGCAGTTTTGTTGGCATGCAAGTCAGTGGATCTGATGCATCTGGCAAGGCTATTGGGAATATTGATTTCTTCGACGCAGCTAGTGCAGTGGGGAAGCTTTCATGTGAAGTCACTGCAAAGACTACTAATGCGGCATCAGTTGGCCATAATGGTGAAGAGACATTATCAGGTGGCGTTGACGCGGCAAGTTCAGGAAGAACTCTCCTGGTGACTGAAGGAGAGGAAGGTGACATCAGGAGTTCCCATTCACATTCACAGCATGGTGCATGTAACAACAGATGCCAGTCTCAGTGACTGGAGTGCGCACTGCGAAGGGTACTCAGTGCAAGGTATTTGGACGCTTTCAGACAAGTGGCACAACATAAACTACCTAGAGTTGAAAGCCATCTGCTTGGTGCTGCAGCGGTTTCTGCAGCCAGTGAAACTGCGTCACGTGAAGATATTCACGGACAATATGACGGTCAAAGCTTACATTTGCAAACAGGGTGGTATACATTCAGTGCCTTTGGTGGAAGAATCCACCCGGTTGTTCCGCTGGGCAGAGAAACATCTGAGCTCACAGCGGTACACGTGAAGGGAGAGATGAATGTACGAGCAGACTACTTGAGCAGGAATTGGCTGCCCCCGGGAGAATGATCTCTCAATGTGGAGGTTTTTCACACCGTGACAGCTGTTTTTGGTCAGTTACAGGTGGATTTGTTCTCTTCTGGTGGAAACGCCAAGTTGAAAAGATATTTTTCAACAGATGGAAGCAGAGGTGCGGAGGCACACGATGCTCTGTCAGTGGAATGGCTGCCGGGTGTGCACTATGCATTTCCCCTGATCCGGATCTCGCAGAAAGTTCTATCAAAGATCCGAGTGGAGAAGGCGTCAGTGGTTCTGATAGCGCCTTACTGGCCACGGAGACTGTGGTTTCTGATGCTGTTGCAAATGGCACAGGCACCGCTGTGGAGGTTACTGCTGAGGGTGGACTTACCCAGGGTCCAGTGGCCCATCCAGACTGCAAATGGTTGAGTCTGGCAGCATGGAAATTGAACGGAAGTTTCTAATGCGCCAGGGATATGCCAACAATGTGATCCGCACTATGTTGGGTTCCCGAAGGGAGGCCACTCAGAGTATATACAATAGAACTTGGAAAGCTTTTCAGAAATGGTGTGGACAGACCACAGTTGATGTGGCGGAGGTACATGTCTCCCATGTCTTACACTTCCTCCAAGAGGGCTTGGAAAAAGATTTGCGACCGAACACTTTGAAGAGACAGGTGGCAGCGTTGTCGGCTTTTCTGACTTCAGATTTCTGAGGGGTGCAACTTTAATGTCTTTTCCAACTAGGCATCGGTTTCCTACCTGGGATTTTAACCTGGTGCTCAGTGCCTTTTGAGCCACTGCGGGATTCCTCCTTGAGATTCCTGTCTTTCAAGACTGCATTTCTGCTGGCGGTCACCTCAGCCAGGTGAGGTTCGGAGTTGGCGCCACTGTCTGTCAATGAACATTTGTGCAGATTTGAGCAGGACAGACTGACCCTGGGCTTTGACCCTTCCTTCTTCCCAAAGTGTGTGTCATCAACGTCTCGGCCAGAGGAGATACATTTACCGACTTTCTGCCCGAGGCCCATGCACCCTCTGGAAAGGAAGTGGCACACTTTGGATGTGAGGAGAGTAGTGAAGTCCTACATTAAAAGGACTAAAGGTTTTAGGCGGACCGACGCCTTGCTGCCATCTTTCCAGCCGAAGACTTTGGGTCAGCAGGCCAACAAATCAGTCATTGCTGGTTGGATCAAGACATGCGTTTTCCTTTGTTATGACTACGCGAAGAAACTGCGACCAGAGAATGTGTGGCTGCATTCTACCAGATCAGTGGCGACATCGGTGGCATACTCCTCTTCGTGCTCTTTGAAGGATGTGTGCAGTGCAGCTGGCTGGAAAGAGTCATCGACCTTTATTAGACATTACAAACTAGACGAGTATAAGTCTGCACAGGCGGCGTTTGGGTGTCATGTTTTGCAGGCAATGTTGTACATATATACCCACCCATAAAGCAGCTTGGGAAGGTCGCATGTGTAGTGGATTGCTCCTGCTGTGAGCCCGAGAATGAAGAGTTGGTACTTACGTGAACGGTCATTCTGCGATGACAGGAGGAGCAATCCATGCCCACCCTTAGGCTGAGGAAAGTGTCTGTAAGTCTGGGGTAGAAGACTAAAAAAACCCAAAACAGATCAACCAGGTATGCTAGGAAACAGAACTGGCCAGAGAAGGACTGGAGCGGTTAACAGTTTTTTTGATGTGGCACGTGGACAGCTCCTGCATCGACTGGCACGAGGATCACAACCCATGTGTAGTGGATTGCTCCTCCTGTCATCCCAGAATGACCGTTCACATAAGTACCAACTCTTCATTTCCTGTGAATTCCCTACACTGTTGCCACAATTATGAATGTGTATTCATGAACACAAATCAGTTACAGATGCGTAACTCTAGGTTATGCAGCCAAAATTTTTAATACTTTAAGAAAGAAGGAAAAATGCTAGATCTCTGATTTAAACCTTTGGATCTCCGATGAGTCATGGCTTGTGTGAGTTCACAGATGACCACTTGAAAAACTCCAGTTACAGGTAAGCAACCTGTCCATATCTTGAAGCTAGTGAAAATAATTTATCTGGAGTAATCCAAAGAACAGGCATCTTTTGTGGACTAAATTATTATTTAAGGTTATGCATGTGTACATGTCCCAAGTTATTCCTCTTTGAGAAAAGCAAGAATATGCATATATGAGAAAAAAACTGATGTACAGCTAGTTCTTGTCATTAAAAAGAGAAGATGTTTCTGATATAAATGTAACTAAACTGTTTTAAAACTGAAGTGGGACACAGATCTGCTAGTAAGGTACTAAAAATCTGAAATACATAGTCACCAACTGTTTTTAATCTCATTGCCAACAATTTCCATAATAAGCCCTCTGCCTTCAAGCTAGGATGATAAAGCAAACCCTTGCTAATTTATTTCTAAAAAAGACAACATTTTGCACTTGTTGGCTGTCGTCCAGTGCTGTGCTCATGCAAGTTGCTTGCATAGGGGAAATCTCACCTTTCTTCTCCATGGCAGTTCCTTGTACCCCTTAAAGGGTCTGGAATGTGGGGCAGGCATTTACAGAGGGAGTAGGGAGCTTGGAAAGAAATTCAAGCAGAGATAGCATCTGTGTATAGGAGGTTCAGTCTCCTAAGTGCCTTCCAGCTATTCTCGAGATGGCAGCTGGGATTCTTCATCCCATGTTCTAAACCTGTCCTTAAAATTCCCTGTCCTTTTGGGACACTCAGGGCTCCCATGGGGAAGAGTAGGTAGGAAACTTGCCTTGTGCAGGTGTTCTTGTGCTTGTATTGGATACTGTGCATTATATTACGGGTTACTAGATCACTTCACAATAAAATGCCTGAATACTATTCTCTAAGACTGAGTGAAATAGCTCCACATTCACGTTAGCATTCTTAATTTTCTTTATAGATTCTCTGCTTGAAGTTCTGGGAACCGAAGACCTGGGAACAAATACTGAAGCCTTTCTCTATTGTATGGGTGCTATAAAATTCATTTCTGGAAACGCAAGGCTCATTAATGAGATGGTCAGCAAAGGAAGTGTTGAGATACTGTTGCAGCTAATGAAACAGATTAATGAAATTGATGAAAACGATGCTCGATTTTCCAGTTCAGGACACCTCTTGGTACAGGTCAGGGTTAAGCTTTTATTTCAACAAGATAAGATTCACAGGTAGTTTGCATCCTGATTTAAACATTTTTTGATGACTTTATCAAGATGAGACAAAGTTATTTCAAATTAATTCCTCTTGGATTTCACATAAGAGCTAACTTTGTAAAGGAAAAATTAGCCAAATAGTGGGTTGGTGGTCTGCCCAATAAGCAGCGATACACTTCCCTAAAACAGTTTCCTAACATGTATGAATATGAGGAACTGCTTTCTTTTTAAGTTCTCTTTAGTAAGACAAGCAAAAATACCACGCTATGATTTGACAATGCCACAATTATGACAAATCACAAATTCCAAAGTTCAGGTGCTTTGGACACATGTATTTTGGCTTCTTAAGTAGAAATACAAAAGAGTGATTTGGCTGTGTGTAGCCCCTTCTCTCCAGGGTGTAATAGTGGGAGACGTTCTGTATTCAGGAACCAAAGTTTACTGTTTCATTGGAAGAGGGAAGATGTTCTTATCATTCATATAACAAATCAAGGTCTTAAGCTATGGTTAACATTCATTTCAGATCCTCTCTGTTCTGATCCTGGTAATTATAGTTTCCAGTTCTGAAGGAAAACTGTAGTCAATTAACAAAATAGGTCTTCAGTTGTGGTACACTAGGAAGGGAGCAGGGAAGGGATGTTGACAGAATGTGTGCACCCAGAATTGGTTCATAAATGGGTTTAATGAGCCAAGGTATGCTAAGTCCAGAGAGGTTAGTTAAAACTAGCAAGCAAAAGCTTTCACTGACTTTTTCTCTTGCATGTGGAGAAGGATGAGAGGGGAGAGGGCATGTTTGAATGTGAGACTTTCTTGTGGTTTGCTTGTCATTTAGATGATCACCTGAACAAGTCTTAATGTATAGTTAAGCTTTATAACTAGAGTTGTGATCTGCTTAGGTTAATGGTAATAGATACCACCCCAAGAAGGAGGGGGTGAAGCTCTGGGAAAGTAGCAAATCATCTGGATACTTTTCCCCATCAGGCTTTGCTGAAGTCACTGTGAGCAGTGAGCGTGCTTGCAGTGAACACACTTATGTCCCATATAGATATTACAGAGAAAATAAGGAGAGAAATAACTGCAGTGATGGAGACAAAATGATCCTTAGTTGTCTGCTACAGTGTATGTGCAATGTTTGTCTTCTTACCAGAAAACCTCATAAACTACACCTCCAGCAGTTGCTCTCTTGGAAGAGAAGGTCAGTGTACTACAGCTATATATTGAGTCCTTCCAATGCATCAGAAGAGATGAGGAGCAGACCATATAGAAAGGATTCAGAACTGCTCCAACTAAGCAATTGCTTCCTACATCTTCATGAGAATAGCAGCAGTGAAGATGCTCAAGCAGGAAACAAGCAGCAAGGGACACTGCGGGCAAAAAAAGGGGTCAATGTAACTGCTAACCACAACAATAAGAAACAAAAGGTGCTGGTGGTTGGGGATTCGTTTCTATGTGGCACAGAGGCAGCTGTGTGCCAGCCTGACCAGAGGAATCAGGAAATGTCCTGTCTTCCTGATGTATATGTTCCGGATGTCACTGGAAACCAGAACACAGATTAATACCACCTTCTTCTTATTTACCAACACTACCAAGAACACTTTTGATCAGATCACCTTGGACCATGGAGCTTTGAGCAGGAAAATGAAGGGTTTTGAGGTGCAGCTGGTATTCTTATCAGTTCTACCAGTAAAGCATAAAAGACTACACAGGATTAGGAAATGAATGACTGGCTAGTAGATGATGTGGATGGGAGAGGTTTGGCTTCTTGGACAGAAGACTGCTAGCCACAGATAGGCTACACCTCACAAAAATTGGAAACAATGTCTTTGGTAGTAGCATGACACATTTGTTCAAGAGAGCTTTAAAACTAAATTTCTGGAGAGTTGGAGATCATAGCTCGGCCATTAACCCAAAGGTAAGTTCTAAACACAAGGATGTGAATTCTAGAGGAGAAGCTGAGGGGGGGAATGGGATCCATGATAAAACAGTAAGTTAATAGCGGAGAACAAACAAGGCTTCAGATGTCTATAACAGGGAGTTTTAGAAACAAACAAGATGAGCTTGAAGTCCTGGTTTTCAAAGTAGCCATGTTAGAATAAAACTCTTTTATGCATATGCTCTTACAGCACAAAAAGGGAGGAATGGAGGGGGAGGGAAAGAAATGAAGGAATATAGCAGCACCTTTAAGACTAGCTGGTTTTTATTTTAGTATGAGCTTTTGTGGATATAAATCCACTTCAGATACAGTACAGAGTGATATACAAGACCACAGGATATAAAGCATATTTACACAGTTGTGGGAGTGGGAGTGTAATGGAAGGTAATAGGATCCAGAAAGAGGCAAATCATGACCTTTGCTCTAAATTTTCAAAGGGCCACATAATTTGATACAAGTTTTCAGATCTTCACTGTATGTGAAAGTGATAAAACTGCTGCTTAACAAAAGTCAGTTTCCTTGGGTTCAAAACCTTCTCTGAGAAGATTCCATTTGTTACATGTACAATAGCAAGGACTCCTGTATTAACACATATAGTGTGCCATGAAGCATTGCCGTTGTTCATATCTCTGCTAATAGACTGGGGTTTGAATATAATTCAATTCAGCTGTTTCTAGTCGTCCATTGCAATTTCCTTGTTGAGAGACTGCAACCTTTAAATCTTATACTGTATGTCCATCGAGATTGAAATGTTCTGCAGATGGTTTGTAAGTATTGCCACTTCTAATGCCTGATTTGTGTCCATTTATCCTTTTGCATAGAGGCTGCCCTGTTTGTCCTTTGTAGAGTATAGAGGGGCATTGCTGGCATTTGTTGTTGTTATGTGCCTTCAGGTTGTTTTTGAGTTATGGTGACCCTAAGATAAATCTGTCATGGGTTTTTTTTTTGGCAAGACTTGTTAGAGGGGTTTTTGTCTTTGTCTTTTTCTATGAGGCTGAGAGAATATGACATGCCCAAGGTCACCCAGTAGATTTTCATGACCAAGCAGGAATTTGAACTCTGGTCCCTGGAGTCGTAGTCCAACATTCAAATCAGTATACTATGGTGGCATAGGATGGCATGTATCATGTTGGAGGAAGAACAAGTGAATGTACCTCTGATATTGTTAGTGATATTATTTGCTCCTATGATATTGCTCCCAGAGTAGATGTGGGGACAGGGATGGCATCTAGATTTCTGGGAGGGTCTTGTCCCTGTATTAGCATCCATGTTATGCATCCTGTTATGAGTAGTTGTTTAAGATTTGGAGGTTGTCTATCAGTGGCGGAGCTTGGAATGTGTGGAGGGGAGGTGGGAAGGGGCAGGGCTAAAGTGCGTGGGGGCATGGCTGCAGTGTGTGGGGACGTGGCCAGGATATGCGGCGGTGTGGCTATGAGCGGGGACACCCCCCAAACATTGCCGCCAAGGACGAAGTGCCCCTCTGCCTGCTGTTCCTACGCCACTGCTGTCTATAATCTGCTTACTGCTTTTGAGAGGGCTGTATTATTCTCCAGAGTTGGTTGTAAGTCATTGATAATGTGTTTTGAGTGTTCTCAGCAGGGGACTGTAGGTGTCCACTAGGAATGTTCTGTCACTTTGTGTTGTTGGTCTGTTCTATAGTAGATTAGTTCCCAAGAACAATCTCGCTTTGCTGATTTGTTTCTTCACCTTTTTAGGTGGGTATTATAGTTTGAGAAACTGTGCGAATGTGCTTTATATCCTGAGGCCTGGATGTCACTCTGTAATACGCCTGAAGAAGCGAGTTTATATCCAAGAAAGCTTATGCTAAAATAAAAGCTTATGCTAAAATAAAAATGAGTCAGTCTTAAATGTACTGTTGTACTCCTTCTCCCCCCCCTTCACCTTTTTTATGCTTGAAGTCCTAGTGCAGGAAGGTAAACAGGACTTATAGGTATAATGGAGATCTCATGGGATGACTCCCATGATTGGAATGTACTAACTGGAATATAACCTATTCAGTAATTATAGATGTGGCAGAAAAGGAGGGGGAGTAGCAGCATATGTCAAAGACAATTTGAGTGACAAAGACAGTCAGAGTGTACCAGTTAAGAACATTACTTTTTCTTTTTTGAAGAGTAACTGTCTGTCTATATAAAAACATTTTTGGAATATTGCAAAAGTGAAGATACTAACATTTAAGTAGAGGACATATTCTTGGAAGATGGTTTAGAAGAGCCTGTTGATCAAGTAACTTGGCAGGAGATATTTAAAAAATGGAAATTGTTAAGAGAAATGATAAACAGAGATGGAGAAGAAGGAACTCTTTGGAAACTTCATAAGAAACCAACCTGAATTTTGAAGGCGATACCAGCCAGAAGGAGGAGGATTTGGAAAAGATGTACGTTTGATATAAACAACAGCTTTGGAGAAGGAAGATCTTCAGGATAGTTTTTAGACCTTAGAGAGGGGAGTAGAAGCAGCAGATTGGAAGCCAGAAAAGTACTTGGAGGACAGTCTTGAGATTAAAGGAGCTAGCATCAGAACAAAGAGCATTTTTGTAGATGTAGTTCGTGGATCTGAATGCCTCTACATGAGGGAAAATTTTGAATCCAGAAGAATTATGAAGGGGAGAGGAGGGCTGAATGGGGCAGTTTGCCCAGGATGATGATGTGGAATAGAGTGGAATATCTAACACTGAGAGAAATGTTGTCTGTGGGAGTTGGATTCAGATCCTTGTGCTTTGATCACATTATATTCAGATCTTTATGTTTTGATCACATTATATTCAACCTTTTCAGAGGGTGAAATTTGGGAAAAAAATACAAGTTACATATAAATATTGATAAAAATGTAGAGGATGGCTGTATTTGGTTTCTGGGAAGGTGGAGAGTTTGTTGCTGGATATTAGATATTAAATGTAGCAAAAAGAAATTGTTTTATAAAAATGCTTTTGGGTTACTAGAAAGAGAATAAAGTGTGATACATACGTTTAGATACATACCATAATGAATTAATAATAATAATGAATTCAACAGAGAAGATGAGTAAATGTGCAGTGGTAGTGGCAGAAAAATTGAGATGAACATAGCAGCAAGAAGCTCATATGTTTAGATATGGAAAAGAATTTGTAGAGATGATTTTGATTAAAGAAAAATCAATAACAGTGTTTTTGAAGGACTGGAGATTTGAATGAGTATGAAAAATGGTGAGGGTGATTTGATGACTCTTGGTTTTATAAACTGATATAAGTTAAATAGGTAGATCAAGTGTAAGCTATAGGTAAGATAGAGGTAGATTTTAAGAGCTAAAATTGATCTGAAGGAAAGGTAGTTTGAAATCATATTTTTTTCTATTTTTTTAATCATCATTTTTGTCATATATACAGATAGTGGTTGGAATTGGAATGTGGTGAGTTTTTTCTGTAGTTTGTAGGGTTTTTTATGCTATATGTGTTATTCAGTTTTTATTCTGTTTAGATTTTACCTAATTAAAAAGGTTTTTAAAAAAGAAACATTTCAAAAATTTCAAAGATACAAGAATTAGTAGTTATGAGGCACTTCAATTACCCTAATATCCACTAGCTAAGCAGAGGCTGTCCAGCAAATTCCTTATGTCCCTTGCAAATAATTTCTTATTTCAAAAAGTGGAGGAAGAAACAAGGGGGTCAGCAATCCTGGATGTGATTTTAACCAATAGGAGGAGTTGGTCACTGGAATCAAAGTAGTTGATACTTTAGGGGAAAGTGACCATGTCATGCCTGAATTCACGACTGTGGGACAGGGCAAGAAGAGCATAGTTCAACATGGACCTTGGATTTCAGGAAAGATGATTTTAATAAGCTCAAAGAAATACTAGATGGAATTCCATGGCTAGAGATGCTAAAAGAAAAGGATGTCCAGCAAGAGTGTGAGTTCTTGAAGAAGGAGTTGCAAAAAGCACAGTGACAAACTGTCCCATGAAAAAAGAAAAATGTGAGTAAGAGACTAGACAGCCACATGTTGGGGTGGCTTTAGAGAGATTTTCTGCATTTAGCAGGAGAGTTGGACCCAATGGTCTGTGGTGCCCCTTCCAGCTCTATGGCTTTATGATTCTAAGCAGTTTTATGAAGAAACATTGAACCTGTTGTTCAAGAGTCTCCTTGGAATGTATTGGAAGCCATAGCCATCGTACAGCTGTCTTTTTTGCTTTTGGACTTTTCACTGGCTGTTGTTTGGTCTCCTCTGTTTGTCAATAAAGATTGCATCCTTTGGCAGTAGCACCTTCCTGGGTTCGTTAACTGGGAAGATCAGGTGGGGGGAAACCAACAATAATAAAGGAAGAGAAGATTATAAAATATTTAGAAGCATTTTGCAGAGTTCAGAACTGAGGATGGTTGGCTTATAGTGCACACAAAAAATATGAATTTTTACCAAGTACTTGTGTATTGTCTCCTGTGACAATAACATTTTCTAAAATGCTCCTGTCGCAGAAAACATTTTAATAGTGATATACATTTCATGTATTTAAGGCTGTTTTTTTAAAAAACCAAAAAACCCTACAATCTTGTAATGGTAGTAGTCTGAAACTGGAAGGCAGTTCTGATTCCTCTTTGTCACTTTTCCATAGTATGCAGTGACTGTGACTGATCTTGGTAGACTGAACTTGGTTCTGGCATTTGTTTATTTTGTTACTCATTTTATGTTCAAACAAACTTAGGTAGTGCTATTTTCTTGAGATTTCAAGGTGAGTCGCAGAAATTAAAACAACAGTTTTGTGATACCAACTTGTTAGTGGTATAGCAGAACTGTGTCAGTGCAACCTCCCGAGTGCCATTTTTTAAAATCAGATAATGTCCTAATTTAAAACAAAAACAAATATTGACCATTAATTCAAGTTGTAATGTAATACATAGTTCTTTGACTATTCTAAATGGCTTCCAAACTGGTTGTCTCAGTATTTAGTTGTTTGTTGCTGTTGCTGTTACTTTTTCTCTTCACGCAGTTTCCAACTTTTGATGACCCTATGGTGAACCTATCTCAGGGTTTTCTGGGGCTGAGAGTGTGCAATGTGCCCAAAGTCACCCAGTGAGTTTCCATGGTTGAGCAGAGAATAGAACCCTGGTCTTCATAGTCATAGACCAATGCTCAAACCACTACATGATGCTGGCATTTCTGCAGATTGTTTCTTATGGATTGCATGAAAAATGCAGATGGCATTGTTGGGTGCTCATGTATTACAACATAACTCCTGACACAGGGATTATCCCTCTCAGGATGCATCTTGGTGGCTGCTTTCCCTAGCAAGAGGAAATGTGTGTGTATTGTGGGAAGAATGCTTCACTGAAGAGACCAAACATTGTCAGGGCCCTGTTTTTGCAGTGCAGTTGATGCACCAACTGTACATATCCTGATGGTCTGTTTGAACTAGTGGTAGTTGGCATTGCAATTGGCACAGTCCTTTTGTGGTTTCATCTCAGGCATCCCGACTAATTTTCTTCATCAGAGACTAGTGGCAAAAAGAAGAAATAAAAGCCATAGGCGCATCTTAGCCATGCTCTCCTAAAAGTCACGAACAGGGAGTGGTATAGCAACGAGGTACTTATCTACCATACACATGGAAAAACTTCTAGCCGTGGATTGTAATATACTTATAGTTATAATTGCTGGTGTCTGAAAAATAATAGTACTAATAATAGTACTATTAAAATAATAGAAGAGATGGCAAAAAGTAAGCACTTTATTCCTGTGAGTGTTCTCTACATATGGGAGAAGTGAGTCTAGGGTGGGGAGTAGGGAAGAGGAGTAAAGAAATGGAATCAGTATCTTACTCCTTCCCATTGTATTATTTAAGAGGCAAAAGCAAAGTACCAGAGAAGCAATTTCCACAGAAGATTAGAAAGGGGATAGAGAATCAGCAAACCAAACAAATACAAGATGGATGTTTTATATAGCAATAATAGTGGACAAGAAGACTCTTGTACCAGTATAGATATTGATGATGAAACTTAGAAACTGATGCTTGATTATTGGCAAAAGAAGAGCAAACCCATTTTAAAAGGCTTTTTATGTTAGTCTAGTTGTAAAAGACAGTGGGCCATTAGTGACAGTCTTATTAAAATGAAATTCTCAGTTTTGGTTGTGTTCTACTTTGAAGAAAGGTTTTTCTTTATTTTTTGGCATAATTCTAATGTGGGATTAGCCAGCATTATTATTAATGTTGAGATCATTATTGGTCGAAGGAAATGATGGATATGTGTGATGGAAGGGATGGAGAGAATGTGAGAGAAAGAGAAAGAAGGGCATTTTTGTATGTATCTGGAAAAGATTTCTTGTTGCAGTTAAATGTATATCTAAAACAATAGTAAATTTTGCCCTGAGATGGCAGTTTGATCATTAAGTAGTTTATTTCCTCCCTTTTTATTCAGGTTCTCATACTGAAAGGTCCAGTTTATTAAGTAGGTATTACATATTTTGAGATTAGGCAAAAGATCCCTAATAGTGTCTTCAGTGTTTTGCTAGATAAATTGTGGCATGTATGACCTCAAATCTCACATTGAGAGTATCAAAAGCTTGAGGATTTCCTACTGTATTCACTTAATAGATGACCTGAATCTTAAAGTTTCGAACATAACCATGTTTAAGAAATAATTATGACTAGCTATCAGATGGTAGCCCCAGTAACTTAATGCTCTTATCTCAAAAGACATTTAACTGAGATTTACAAAAAAATAATTGGAATTTCTGTTGTATTTATTATTAGGAAAAATGTACTTTGTATGAAATATATTTGTAACACCCAAACATTTTGGATTCAGCAAAAAATGACGTGATTTTTAAAAATCATTACATTACCCTTTTGTTAACATTGTGTAAAAGGAAAGGCAGAAATTAAAGAACATATTAATACTCTCACTTGAAGTTAACCTCACAGGCATGAGGTTGGCTTCTTTGTCATAGTCTCTGTGTCTCACACATCTGGACATAGATCCATATTTGTGAATGCACAGATGACCCCTCAAAGAAAATCACTTTCAAGTAAACAGCCTATCTATCCATGACTTCCAGCTTATATAGAAGGTCCAGTTCTTATCTCTGCCATTTCACTCAGGTTCAGTAGTACTTTGCATTAGTTATTTTCTTCAAAAATGGCTCCATCCCACTTTGGGAAACAGCAGCATTGCATTTTCAACAATATGCATATGCCATGGGACTCACTAAAAAATAACATCTTAAACTGAATTTTCAGTATTCCTTTATCTTGGAATAGAAATGGCTATCGTTGTTCTCAACCAGGCAGAACTTCTCTTCCTTCGTATATTAGTTCACAGCTTTTTTAAAAAACCAAGTTAGATTGATTCTGTGTAGTAGCGTAGCTATCCTCTGTTAAGCAGAGGAACAACACATCTTACAGCACAGGAAGATTTTTTTGAAATTACTAGTCACTACCTTCTGTCTTACCACCTTACTTTCTTTATGTATGCAGTATTATGTGTTCAGAATAATTAGGTTCAAGATAAAATATGAAGACCCAAATTTAAATAGAATCGATATGTAACTGTATTGTACAGTAAAAATTACAGCTCTCAGTCTCTTACATATCAAAGGCCTCTTTTCAAATAAAACTTTTCATGGTCTTTCTAAAATAGATGAGCCTAATACAGGAAAACAACAACAACATATGTACCATATCACAATCCCAGATCTGACACAAGCTAAATGGTTGTAAAGGGATAGAAAATCAAGAAAAAAGAAAAGGCAGCTCACAAGTGTAAAGATTCCTGTGTATATATCTATATATACTCTGCAGTGTACTCTGATTCAAGAATGTACAGATGAGGAGCTACCATTGAAGAGACTAGAAAGAAATCTTTACTTTTACCAATGGCAGCACCAGGAAGAGGGCCTCATAAGATATAGAAGAAGACATTCTGTTTAATATGCTTCATCAAGGCAATATAATCCCTTGCAGGTTAAAACCAGGAGCTCGAAATCAGCCCAGAAACAAGCTCAAAAGGAAGTTTTCCGCTCCTAGTGTAATGTAGTCCATGTATGCAGCTGTGGACTCAACCTGTTTTGCATTCTATGCAAGCTAAAATTTCCAGTGTCTTTAATGGAACCTCCTTATAAACTTTATACAGAAGTCAAGTTGAAAAGTTACTGAGGCATATACAACACAAAGGCAGCCCTCACCACATCCAACACTTAGCAATCCAAAAGCAAGCTTAGATTTTGAAGTATGCCTGATGTTACTTCATTCCGAATTGAAAACAGTCTCCTCCAACAGTATTATGTTGTCAATATGTGAAACTAGGCTGAATTCCAGTGGTACACAGCCAGATAATTCTGCTAGAAGAGTAGTAGCCTCCTGGCATCCCTTTCTGGACTTCTTCCATGTGGTGGAACCACGGTAAAATAGTTTCTTTTACTCAAATCTACAAAATAATTCCAAAGAAAATGCCATGGTCTGATGTACTGGAAATAGCTGAAAGATTCAGGATCATCAGTAGGGTTATACTCTGTCTGTGTCTCTCCTTGCAAAAATAGTCTCAGCCCCAAAGCTTTAACAGAAACCAGGTTGAAATGCAATTAGGCAGTGTGGTTTCATAAAGGAGCAGCTGAAACTATTTGGCCATTGCCCATTCCGGTACTTCAGCTCAGTAAGAAAGGACTGTCACAGGTGATTACTGGAGTTACCTTCATAGTTGTGAATAAATACTAGAAAAACAGAGTGAAAGGCAGATAGAGAAACAAACAGATTCATTTATCTCCAGAAAAGGAGGAAAATGCCAGCCTGCTTTCGAAATAAAAAGGAAAATGTGACCTCTTCTGACCCAATATCTTGTTTTTAAAATTTAAAGCTGTATCATTGTTCATATACTAGCTCTTAAATAATCCATACTATTTTCTTCATGTCTGCAGAGTTCCATAGAGCTCCCACCAGAGGAGGTTTGGGCTAGAACTAACCTTGTTAAATTTTTAGCAGTGTCTGGGACTCATAATAACCTGATGATTTATTCATGTTCAAATTTATTTTCTCTAGCTCACTGCCACTTTACGAAACTTGGTTGACTTGCCTCAGTCAAGGTGCAAACTCCTGGAGTATAGAGCAATTCCAGAACTTTGTCTGGTGTTGGAGAAACACATGGGGGATAAGGATGTGTGCACCAACGTGGCAAGGATATTCAGGTAACTCTGTATTTAAAAAAACAAGCAAACTAGCAGTACCTCAACTTTAAAAAATTCTGTCAGCAACCGGTTCTTTATCTGTTAGAACCAGTGACTCCATGCAGATTCTGGTTTATTTTCTTTTGGAAAAATTTTGTGCCACTGTATTATATTTATGGTCACTTGTGGATCCTGATATAAAGGGAAGCGTCTTTTGTGCAGTCTAAACCATGTGTGACTAAAAAGCCTTAAATGATACACGGAAATGGATTGTAGCCATACTATAGGCACTGAGCTGCTTGGCTTTCCCATTCTCATGTGTATGAAGCAGCCTCTGTTTCTCCTGTATGCACCAAAATAGGACTTAACTACTAAAAGTCCATGGAACAGCAGACTATTCCCCCACTTCTCAGGTCTTATGTCATTCTTTAATATGTCTCTCTATTGTTTTTGCAGGGGTGAACAAGTTCTTATGTTAAGTCCCTGGCAGAATCTGTTAAAGAAAAAAAAAGGATGTAAAGATCTCTGATGTTAAGAGTGATCACCAGTGCAGGGCTGTATGGCCAAGTGTTCTGACCGATCCTTGAAACCTTTAGATAGACAAGAGTCCTAAACCTCGTCACGTTAGTTCTCCCCTCCGAACACCAAACTTTTCTATTGTTGCGCTTTCTTTCTTTTCTCAAAATCCTTTGTCACCTCTCTCATTGTAGCCACCACTTCCTAATGTTCTCCACTCTGTTCTTTTCCTTTATTCCTGCTTCCATCTCTTACTTCTCCCTTTTCTGGGTTCTCTCAGTCCAGTCCGTTAGCACTGGATACCTGACCTGTGGGACCTTAAATAGATTGTCCTCTGAATTGCAGTGCTGTTTTTGGATACTGTTTGAGATGTCATTTCCAGCTTATTCTCTCTGTGTGTTGCTTGTTGTGGTATTTGAAGATTTCTGCTCTAGCTTGTAAATAACCCTAGTGGCAGCATCTGGCCGGGCCTCAAAGTGGCAATGGCTTTCCTGTCTTCTTCCACTTTATTTGGAGTTAACTCAGATTCTGGTTTCAGTTGTCATTACCCCATGCAATAGAACTAGTTATAAATTCATCACAACTCACTGTCATTCTCTTATATAATCCTTATCTTTACTGAACTTCAGCAGAATAGAGTACTGGGCTTTCAGTCTGTACACAGAAAAATATTTGAAAACAAAATGAAAGATTAGGGCTGAAGAAACACTGAACAAAAGTTGTCCTACTCATGTTTATTATTATTATTTTTAAACATACAGCAAACTTTCTTCCTTCAATGACTGCTGTACAGCTTTGGCAGATTGCTCCAGATGTTACATCTTATTTTTAGCCCTGCTAAACAAACATCCAAAGAAGCAGGTCAGTTTTTTCATCTCTTGCTTTTTATATTTTAATCCGCTGATGTGTCTGTGGTGTTGTATGTGTGTAAGCCCATTTTCAGTGACCTACTTTCATGTGCATTTAAAGATAGCAATTTTGAACGGTTGACAGCATTTCTCAGTAGTAAATTATTAAAATGGACTCAAGTTAGATTAACAGTTGAGGGCAACATAAAGGACAGACAGTTCATTAACTGGCTTCTTAACACATACATTGTCATTTTTTGAATATTTATATTTATTCTGGAAGCCTTTGTATTAGGGATAACACAAAGCCTCTGTGTTCGCTTGCTTGCCTTTTTACAATACAATAAATCTACTGCGCAATAAAATATCTATACAATAAAATAAATCTAAAAAATTTAAAAGAAGTTAAAATTAAAGATAAAACAGAGCAAAAAATAAAATAAAACAAGTTAACAACAAGTTGAAACAGTTTAAAACTCTGTTCATATAGAAACTGGATAAAATTGTTGGACCTCAAAGGCTTTAATAAAAAGCCATGTTTTAACCCAGCACCCAAACTGAGCAGTTGCCATCACCAATCAACACAAGTGCTGGCATTCCACAGAGAAACAGCAGAATTGATATATATCCACAAACCCCAGTCCATTGACAGTGGGTAGCTCTCATCTTAAGGGTAGCTATCATAAAGTACATTGCATTAGTCTAATTGGGATGTATGAATGACTGTGCCCAAGTTGCATCTTTCAGAAAAGGTTATAGCTGGTGGACGAGTCAAAGCTAACCCCAGGCAATGTGAGACATAGAGGGCATTTGAGAATGCACATAGATGGATCTAGGAGCATGTCCAAACTATGCACCTGCAACCCTGTCCAGGGCAGGTCACTTTTCCAATTCCCAGCCCTAGGAACCACCAGCCCACAGACCTTCTATCTTACTGGGATTCAGCTTCAGTTTATTTGCACTGATTGAGACTATTACTGCATACAAACACTGCTATAGCATCTGCGCAGCTGCAGCTGACTCTGATAACTAGGAGAAATAGGGCTGAGTGTCATAAGCATCCATGACAACACGTATATCTAGCCATTAGCCTCTTCTTTCAGAAAAGTCTGTATTTCTGAATATTAAACCAACAGAAAAATGGCCTGAATAGGGCTATAGGTGTGAGATAGAAAGAGTGCATAGCACAAAATCTTCATGGGCTAAAAATATGCAGGAAGGCTTAGCCAACCTAGTCATTTGTATAACTTATAAATGCACTCATTTATGCACTAGTACTCGAATACTTATTTAGAGGTAAAAACAATAAAGAGGATTGTGGCACCTGAAAGACTACAAAATGTTATATTTATATATCCCATTAATTCTTATGCTTTTGATAAATATATTAAGCTTTTAAGGCATCAGAGGAGTCATTGTGGTATCTGATGCAACAGAAGAGTGCAGCTATTTAGAGCAACTTGAACTGAAATGGTTCCATGTGTTACTTCTTGGTAACACATGGAACCAGGGTTCCACCCCATCTGTGATGGTGTAGAAAATCAAATTTTTGCTTAATCAAGAAATGTCAGCATATGGCATCCATGTGCCCCTGAGGAAGATTTCCAGTGAAATATGTTGGGCCATTTACATTTGGTTAGTGTTCCTTCTATGTTTAGTAGCATTTAGAAACTTTACTCTTTTTTGTGCCCTTGAGAACTGGACATCCTGGTTCAGTGTTATACCCTGTATGATAACCTAGCTCTTGTATATGATAATTATGTTGAAATAACAAGACTGAGTTATTATAAATTATGATTTATAATATAATGTATAATATAAATAATGTAAGACTGAGTGATTATAAATTATAATTTATAATATAAATAATTAAACTGAGTTAGGAAAGTAACTTGTTAAGAATAAATGCTCAGAAGAATTGGTCAAAGTAGCATGTGAGTTGGCTCTAAAATACATAGTGATTTCAGTCTTCAAGATTGTATTTGCTAAACTTATCTCTGTTGGAAAATCTTGGCCAGAATTCTCTATCAGGTGTGTAGCTAATTTAACCAACATAATTACGTAATTATATAGTGTCTCCTAGCCTGAACCCCATCCCCATTTACTGGGCAGCAGCCACTGTGATTGGTGGGGTTCTGATCCCCTGTCAGTCAGAAAGCAGCGGACTGATAATCCCCTTTGCAGGGAAGATTGCTCTTAGGAGGAATGGCTGGGACCAGCGATCAGCTGCTTCCCAATCAACAGGGGAACACATCCTTGTTGACTGCAGTGGTTGCTACCTGATAAGTGGTAAATGGGGACTTTCACAGTCCCTATATAGTTCCTAAAGCAAAGAATATATAGGGAAAGTAAATATGAACAAGTCATGAATGCGGGGCACTAGGCTGTGTGTTCATAACTGCCTTAGTAAATTCTAGCCAATATATTTCCAAAGTTTTCATATGAAAGTGGTCAGCTACTCCCCTTATCATTTTAATCCACTTGAGACCAAGGAGATATTTCCTCTTTCTAAAGAGGAATATTGTGGATGTCTATTCAGAAGTAAACTTCACTGAATTCCAAGGGAACTTATTTTCAGGAAGGACTATGTAGGATTGCAGCCTTAAACAAAGACACTTCTGATGTAAAAAGACATTTATATTCTTTACATCTCTGGGGGGAAGACATAGGGACTACAAATGATCTCCAAGGCCAAATTAGAAGAAGAATAACAACTTGAAATGGCCACCGTAAAGTGCCTCAATATAGATTGGTTGATGGTTTAGAATTACTAGGATTCACCAAGACCAGTTCTCCTTATTTTTATCCTTTTATTGGAATTTTTTTTATACTGCCTTTTGAAGCGAAAATTTCCAAGCTGATTCCTCTGCTAATAATTTAAAGCAGTACAGTATTATTAATTAAAAACAAAAAAGCCCTGACTTTAAACAGTTGCAGTGATAAAAAAAGACGCTTAGGTCAACCAGTTTTTAAAAGGTGTTGTACATTCAAAAGTACTTCATTAGGGAGCCACATTTGCATCTTGTGAATAGGACATTCCATAAAGATGGGGCACCCACAGAAAAGTTCTTGTGCCTACCAACCTAATATCATGTGTTGTATTAAAATGCTCTCCTTCCATAGGAATGTTTGTGGGTGTAGAGTGAAAGGTGTTTCATAAGTTCTAAACATCCAATTAGAAAATACATATTCGTATGTTCATATGAGGTGAAAGTGGCCACCAGCTGCTCCTTTTTGGGAAAAAAAAAAGGTGATAATCAAACCAAGACCATGTTGGCATCTTAAAAATACTGCTTATTTGTTTGTACATTGCAGGAAGTTGAAACATATGAAACACTGCCATCTTAAAAGTTGTAAAATGGTGGTGTAAAATATCTGTTTTATAGGTCTAGTCTTTCTGTTAATTCTTCAACAGAACATGATTCTGGGGACTTAAATATCATGTCTGTCTGGATCTGGATTAGCATCTGCATCCTCCAAGAAGTTATCTGAAACTCTTCCTAGAGGCTGCATGCTAGTTAATCTGACTTCATAATAATAACTTTGTTTGCATGTGGTTTTCTATTGTGAACCATGCTCGAAAGGGGCTTACAACATCTGAGTTGGTTGTCTGACATACGGCAGCCAGGTCAACCATATGATTGATGTAAAAGGGAAAATACTTTTGAAAGAAGGGCCTAAGTATCCTAAAGGCACCAGATCTTGTCTGATCTTGGAAGCTAAGCAGGGTCAGCCCTCGTTAGTACTTGGATAGGAGACCACCTGTGAATCCCAGGTGCTGTAGGCAATATTTTTCAGAGGAAGGCGCTGGCAAAACCACCTCTGAGTATTCTTTGCCTAAGAAAACCCTGTGAAATTCATGAGGTTACCATAAGTTGGCTTGCAAAGGCAACTTGGAGGCCCACACGTACACACACACTTCTGAAAGTTTACAGTTGGCTGTCATCTAAGAAGAAGAGGAGGGTGGAAATCAGGTGAAGGTTTTTATTCAGGCAGGCTTTTAGAATTTTTAACAAAGGGGCTGAAAGTACTATATTGTTTCAAATTGTATTGTTTAACATTTAAAAAATGTTTAGAGTGTATATTTTTAATATGGTTAATAGTTTAACGTGGTTTTAATGTTAACTTTGTGTATGTTTTGATTGTAATCTTTTTAATGTATAAACTGCTTTGAGTCCCAGTCTTAGAAAAAAGCTGTGATATAAATAAAGATAACGACACTGATGATGGTGATGGTGGCGATGGTGATGACCATGGCCATCACTTGACTTGAAAAATGAAAAAAATGGACAGTACCAAGAATATTTGTACTTGGTCCTGTTTCTTGTAATTAGTTAATTACATGGAAGAGAGTGTTAATGGTGATGCCAAAAGCCTATATGAAAATCTGTCTTGTGATACTTCCATTTGTTTGAAGCCCTAAAAAGCAAAGTTCATAAAGCTTAATACTACAAGGCAACTTAGGACAGATTCACCTGTATGGCAGCCAACCCAAACAATCCTCGTGGGCAACCCTTTCACCTTGTTAATGTCACTGGTGTTTATATGCAGCACTAAGAATGACTTACTGAGAAGGAAGTGGTCTGAAACCATTGAGCCTGACTTCAGAATAAATATGTTTATAATTAGAGCACAAATGTTTTAGGATTAAGATCCTGATGGACATTCTCAAAAGAGTTATGATACAAAAGTACAGAAAGCATATGTTTTTCTACATATGTGGGAGAACATACGGTTTTTGTTGTTTGGAATAAGTCAATTTTTTTAGTTCACTTAGCTTATTAATACTCACTTATCTGGTTATGTATCAGGAACTGTGATTCTCTTTTGAAACAAAGCACAGTCTCCTCTTGCTTTGTTTTGTTTCCAAAAATACTTGGTTTAAGACCAGAAGTGGAGTCCATGCCACTTGCTTTCTGGTAGTTGTGTGATCTGCAGATGTTCTCTGTGGAGCTGTGTGAAATTAAACCCCACTGATTTCAGTACAAAATTGTAACACTTTTTTTTTTGAGAAACAGTGAGCAAGAGCTAGACAATGTTGGAAGCTTCACATGGCCTTGATTTCATTGGGAAGGATAAGCACGTGCTCAAGCCTTTCTCATTAAAATCAGTGGCATTTCAGAGTGCTATATTGTGTCTACCTTGCCTTGTCTTTGTTATCATAGGCAAAATCATTCAGTAAGAGCAAGATAATAGTTGAATAACAACCAAAGGTATAGTTAAAATATTGATTATACTGTATTATTAACTGAAAATTCACTAGAGGAACTGGAAAACTAAGAACACTATTCAAAGGGCCTTTAAGGACACATACTGTCCTAAAATGACTTCAAAGATCATATTTCTTTCTTTTCTTTTTTTTAATCATTTTATTCAGTTTCACATGTAAAACATACATTTATAACTGATAACTTAATTGAAATATTTCTGCTGTTCCACGCTGATCTAGTTTCCATTATCAATATTTCTTATCATGCTTATATTATTGAACTACATTTAACTGCTAATATTACTCATTGATTCTTGCCTTTCCATCTCCATATTCTCGCTTCATGACATATAATCTGTAACCCCCTCCTAACTTATCTTAAATCATGAATTACAGATTTCCATCTGGTTACCCAGCAATTACCCACTACTGTTTACAATTTGCCATTCTCTTTGTATCTCATCATCTGATTTCCCTTTTAATCTCTGAGAGACCATATCAGCATTTTTATTTTCAATAAATGTACCCCACCATTGTTCTATTGTAGGTATTTGCTGAGTTTTCCAGAACTTAGCATATTCAATACGTGCTGTTGTTATCATATACAGCAATATTCTCCAATGTTTCTTTATACCAGCATCTTCTAATGTATCAGTCATATTTAGTAAATACAATTCTGGTGTCTTAACAAACTGAACTTTCATTAATGCACATATTTTGTTGTGTATTTCACTCCAATATTTCTTAGCTTTTGGACATGTCCACCACATATGGTATATCATACCAACCTCATTCTGACATTTCCAGCAATGTCCATTACCTGTTTCGTCTATCTTTTTCAATTTATCTGGTGTCATGTACCATCTATGAAATAGCTTATAATAGTTCTCTTTCAAATTCTGAGCTACTGTAAATTTCTGTGTTTTTTTCCAGCTCTGCTCCCAAGACTCTAATTGAATTGAATGTCCAATATTTTGAGCCCATGCAATCATTGTTGCCTTTACTGTTTCTTCCTGCCTCTCCTTTTGTAACATTTCTTGATATATTTGAGCTAGTAAATGGGGCGAATTTTCGAACATCCATTTAATAGCTCCAGTTTTTTCTTTGAAGTCAATTCCATATGTTTTTATGTCCATCTGAAACCTTTCTGCTAATTGTCTGTAAGGGAACCAACTCAATGTTATTCCTTCTTGTTCTAGTTTTTCTCTTGATTTGATCTTAAGATTATTGAACGTTGATCTCTCAATTATGTCTTCGTATCGCAGCCATTTATCTGTATCTGTCCATCGGCCGAAAAAAGCCTCTTGGGGTGAGACCCAAGTGGGGAGCTGCCGTATGTTTTTAGTTTTATAGTCCTCCCAAATTTTCAGAAGTGAGTTCCTGATATAGTGATGTGTGAAGTCTTTATCTATTTTTGCTTTATCATAAAACATATAGGCATGCCACCCCATTCTCAGGTCTGCTCCCACCAGTGCCAACGTTCTCATATCTTGTAGGTCTACCCAGTCTTTTATCCACGTAAATACCGCAGCCTTGTAGTACATATGAAAGTCTGGTAGTCCCATTCCTTCTCTAGCTTTTAAATCAGTCATATTTTTCCATTTTATCCTAGGTTTTTTCCCTTGCCATGTAAACTTAGTCAGTTCTCTCTTCCAATGTATGAAAGGTTTCATATTCGTTGTTATGGAGAGGTTTTGGAACAAAAAAATCATTTTTGGCAAAACGTTCATCTTTATTGCAGCTATCCTCCCCAACATTGACAATCGCATCAAAGTCCAAGTTTCTAAATCTTTTTTTATTTCTTGCCATTTTTTTTCATAATTATTTTGAAATAGTTCATTGTTTCTTTTAGCTATCCAAATACCCAGATATTTTACCTTTTGTCCTTTATTAAATCCTGTTTTTTGTACTAGTTCCATCTCTTCTCTTTCAGACATATTTTTGGTTAAGAAAACTGTTTTCTCCCTGTTAACTTTAAAACCAGAGAAATCGCCATATTCTTGCACTGTAAAAATCAATTTTTCAATACATTTCCCTGGATCCTCCAGTAAAAAGACCAAATCATCAGCGAAGGCTAAAGATCATATTTCAACTATGGTGAAATAGCTGCTCATAGCTCTGAATATTCAACTGTTGCTTCCCTCAGAGAACATACATGTAACTAATGTGCTTGCTTTCTATTGATTGAATGGTTACACAGTCTAGTTTTCTTGTCCTACCAGGAACATGTCAGTATTTTACCTTCTTCTAGGTTTTCCTCTGGTCTGTGTTATATTCTGACATATATACAATCATGACATCATGAAATACAGATGGCCAACGCATGATTATGGTTTTAGGCTTCTCTCAGGTCCTACAGTGTTAGGATTGTAGTATGTTGATTTTGAAAATATCTAGATAGACTGTCTTTTGTTAAGATATGTTGTGGCGGGCATCTGCTCAAATATGGGATATATGACACAAGTAAAACTATATTATGTTGTGTTGCATGTTCCCTCATTTTAAAGTGTAATCAATTTTAATAAGATACTGTTAAAACGAGATCTTTTCATAAACAATTGTCCACCTTAACATGCAGCAGAGTTGTTTTGCTTTTTATTTTACTCCTAGGATTTAGTTGTTCGAATCATTTTCATTCTTGGCAATTTAACAGCGAAGAACAATCGAGCCCGGGAACAATTTTTTGAGGTGCAAGGAAGCATTGACACCCTGATAGGGCTATTTCAATATCATTGTGAAGCTGATGCAAATGGTAGACTGTGGAATGACAGTGGCGAATTAAAAAAACTTAAGCACCCTTCTGAAGCTGAAGACGTCCTCATTAAACTTATAAGAGTAATTGCCAATTTGTCCATCCATCCCAATGTAGGTGCAAGCCTGGCAACTAACCATCAGCTTGTGGCATTACTTATTAAAGTACTTGGTAAGGACAGCTTTTCTATTCTATCATCTGCAGAATGGGGAAGGGCATTTTCTCTGTTTTTGCTGTAGTAAAATTATGGAAATCAAAGTCTCAAGTCTGAATGTAAACCAAAGTCTGAAGTGCTAACGTCAATTGGCTTATGTTAATACATACAATAACACAGAACCAGTTACTAGTATCTTATTTCCCCATCCCCAAAAGACCTGTTCACTGTCATGCAGTAACATCATTGCCACCTCCATTTGCTATCTTGGCTGCTAAATGCCAATAAATCCCCTAACCCTCTTAAAGTAATGCTTGCTGTTATTCTGTTGTTACTGTGTGCCTTTAAGTCACTTCTGACTTACGGCAAGCCTAAGGTGAACCTTGGCAAGATTTGTTAAGACAGGTTTGCCTTTGCTTACCTCTGAGGCTGAGAGAATATGACTTGCCCAAGGTCACCCAGTAGATTTCCATGTCTGAGCAGGGATTCAAACCCTGGTCTCCAGAATCATAGTCACCATGCTGGGCAGCTGACTAGCTTATTCTGAACCTAAAGCTTTACATCAGTTTCTGAGAGGAAAAAAGAGCTTATCAATACAACCATCTACCTTCCTTCCAACTCTATTTCCTACCCTCAAAAGCTCAAGCACCATCTTTTCAGGTAGCCCTTCAAGCAAATTAAACAGTCCCATTTGTACCGGCCTTCTTCCTCTTCCTGTTGAAGTAAACAATATTTGGATTAGAGCAGAGATGGTGGAACCTTAAGCCACTGACACTGTGCTTCACACATTAGGATAGAGCTTACTTTTAGTTTGTGGTGTTTATAATAAACTAGATTTAACATCCAAATATTCAGAGCACTTCACAAGCTTTATTTAGTTGTAACCCTTACAGCAGTTCTGTATTGCAAATAGAGGGACTGCGGCTGAGAGACTTGCCTGAGACCACTGAGTGAGTCTGTGATTACATTTTCTTGGGGACTTACTGGTACCTGCTCTGTTTTCATATGTTCTGCACACTAGCTCCCTGGTATATGAACTAAGGTTACTAGAACCCACAAAAGCAACCATTTAAGGCTGGATTCTAAGATGATGTTCCCAGCTTTAGTGTATGTAAATCTGAGACTCCTTAGACTAACAAGTATAATCAAGTGATCAGTAATTATAAATAGGATTGGTGTTGACGTCTCATAAAATCACCTCGTTTCTCCCCCACAAATTTTCACAAGCCTTGCTGCATATCATTTATCAAGATAGTTGTGTTAAGGACTTGAATTTCAGCAGAGAGACCAAGCACATATGCACAGCTTGTTGAAGAAAACAGATCTGGTGGAGAACTGAAGTGACCCAAATCAACAAGGTTAAAGTCAAGAACATAATTTTGCAGAATGTTGTCAGTGTCTTGTTAACAACAGTTCATTCTATGGTTCTCTTTTGTGTAGTAATCACTGTAATTGTGATAATTATGATAAACTTCAGAAATTGACAGTGCTTTGGCAAGAGGCTTATGTCTTCTTTTTAAATCACCAGAATGTAGATCAGTGGAGGAGTGTGAAGAGCTGGTTATTAATACCACAGCAACGATCAACAATTTATCCTTCTACCAGGTGAAAGATTCTGTAATCCAGGAGGAAAAATTATATATTGCAGAATGTAAGGATTTTTTTAAAAAAAAATAAATTCTTCTTTCACTTTTCTACTGTATAATAGAGGCCAGTATTCCCTAGGAACGTTGAGCAGCTGAGTGAAAAATAACAATGTCTTTAACAAAAAGAAGACTTTTATTTACAGGTATATCTCAGTTAACAAAGGAGATGTATTTTGGGGCATTATTTCTTTAACAGAAAATTTGGTAGCAGAGGCAGAAATATTATGTAAGGAATAGGAATAGGTTCCAACTCCAAAAAAGGGAGGGAAAAAAAGAGTAGTTCAGCAGGTTTCAGCAGACTTTTTATTGAAAACTAACAATATGTATGTTTGGTATGAAGTGAACCGCTCATGTTAGATCAGATAAGCTTTGCATAAGTAACCAAAACAATTTGAATCTGCTAGAGGCCATTTGTAAGCTTCTTCCAAAATTGCACCCAAGGATGATTTTCTTCGTTCCTTATGATTGCCATTTTGGTGCCCAAACTTCTAGATCTCTGCCTTTTCAACATGCTGGGGGTGCTGTGCCACAGATTTATTTGATTTCCTCTTCTCTCTCTCTCTCTCTGTCTCTTTTTCCTGTACGAGCATACTCAGTAATACATTCTGGGGGCAGCAGCTGTTTCCCTTGCCTGTTGCAGGCAGGCATACCCAGCTACAGCAGGATAAGGTAGAGCAGAATATCATCCTTTGCCAGCTTAAGCTTTATTGCATTATTTACTGCAGACACAGTGCTGCAACCCAACACTGAAAGTCTGTTTGTCCCAATACCAGTATTGCTTAAAAAAAACTGAAGAGGACAATAAGGAAAAGGAGAGGTTTGGTGCTTGTAAAAAGACTGTACAAAGGAGTTTCTTTGTCAGCAGCTTCATTTACAGAGGTATGCTTTTACCAGAGGTGTATCTAGGGTGGGGCAACTGGTGCCTGTGCCCTGGGCACCAATACCGGGGGGGGGGGGGCGCAAAAAAGAGGAATCTCCTGCCTGGCCCGCTGCCGCCACTGCTCACTCTACCCCTTTCCATTGCTGCTCTGCCCCCATCAGGGTCCTTCTGGCCTGGTGTGGTAGGGGGAGTGGCAGCAGCAGCACCTATGTGTGCAACTTCAATGCTTGCCCTAGGCGCTGTTGAGCATCAGTATGCCACTGACCTTTACCTTCTCAGTTTTTCAGACTGTACTGTAATTGTTGATAAAGCTGATCACGTTGGCATAATACTTGTGGTGGCTGCCTTTATTGATTACCTTTGTGAAAGAGAAATATGTTTCGTTTTAAACTGGTTGGGAAGCAGAACAGCAAGTTAACTTCTTTCACTGAATAGTTCCAGCTGCCTTTAGCAGTTGTCCTTGCTTTAGGGAAAAGATAACTGACTAGCCTAGATATTGCTACTCTTTCATTTTGTATATGAAAGCCTGTGATGCCATATAGAAAGCTGAAGTAATAACCTTGAAGACATTACCTGAGAAATAGAATCATGGAATTACAGAGTTGGAAGAGACCACAGGGGCCATCCAGTCCAACCCCCTGCCATGCAGGAACCCACATCAAAGCACTCCCAACAGATGGCAATCCAGCCTCTGTTTAAAAACCTCCAAATGGCCTTAAAAACCTCCAACCTCCTCAAATACTATAGCACATACTTTGTAAGTGTTCAGTAGCTAGAGTCCAGCTTATAGGAGAATCAGAATTCACATATAATACTTAACATGTATGCTTGTCGTTGTATGCCTTCAAGTCATTGCAGAACTATGGTGACCCTAAAGCAACCCTATTATGGAGTTTTCTTGACAAGATTTATTTGGAGGGGGTTGGGCATTGCCTTCCTCTCATGCTGAGAGAGTGTGACTTGCCAAAGGCCAGTGAGTGGGTTTCTGTGACCAAGGAAGGATTCAAACTCTGATCTCCAGAGTCATAGTCTAGTGTTTAAACCATTACATAACACTGGTTGCAGCATATATGTACTATACACAAATTGCTGATCTGTATTCTGGTACAGTTATTCACATATGACCTTTGTTCTTACCTAGATTCCTGGGTTTACATTGTTATTCAAATATTCAAGCTTCTTGAATGCAAACAGTAGAAATAGTGTATTTAGGGTGTTGCGTATTTTTTTTTAAATAGTTTATTCTTGGAAATACTGTTGGTACCTATACATGCATCCTTGCATGTTGGATGGGCTAACATATGGTAGTGTTCTCTGGAAGAATTACTAGTTCCACCTAAATGATTATAAAAATATGTAGTTCAGTTATGTAGATTTGTAATTCTATATACCTGCCAAAACATGACTATGACATATTAAAAGTGGAACAAAATTTCTAATGAAAATAATAAATATTTTAAGAAGTTATTTAACAAGGAAGAGGAAAGATCAAAGCAACAACAGAAACAATTCAGATAACTTCACAATTTTAGTGTCCTAACAAAACAAAAATAGGACATGGAGTCTAATCAGCTAACCACCTACGGTCATCTTAGGCCCATCTGCTGGTATGTAGCTCTCGGCTAGAATGCATCTATAGGCTATTGTTCTCTGACTTCAGAACTGTTACTGGATAGCTGTTGTGTTGAGTTCTGTCCTCTGCACTATGTGTTCATCCATTCACACAAACATGTGCCATTTCTAGCCATATAAAATGATACATTTGATTTGTATCCTGAATTTAAGAGGATACTTGTACACAGATACAGAAATTTTCACAAACATTTCAACATGTGTGAATATGTGTGCAGTGGAATTATGAGGACCCCTTAAGTTGGTATATAAGGAGACAAATAGGAGAAATGTGAAGAGGAATGACATTTGCACAGAGGTCTTTAGATTTAGGTGTGAGATCATTCAATGTTTTTGTGAAAATGCCATTCATAGTGTTTTATGGATGTCATTTGTAATTTTCAGCATGCTGTAGAGAGTAGAAATTGGAGGGTTTCAAGGAGAGCTGGAGGACAGAAAGTCAAGAGAATGGGAATAAACTGCACATTCCAGGAATCTGAAGGCAAAAAAAATCAGAGGGAGATTGGACAGTAGTTAAAGAGCAAGGATAGGTGCACTGATTTTGCAAGAAAGGAGATATTTGTTTCAATGTGGATGGGGTAGATGTGATATAGAGAGGAAGGATAATAGAGAGAGATATAACAACAAAGAGCAAGGAAGGAGGGCATTAAGGGACACATGGAAGAGTTAGAAGGGGACAAGAGAAGAGGAGGGAACAAAAAGGTAGTGGCATGAGGGATGACAAATCAGAACAATAAGCCATAGTGAACTGTGTGCCTTATGATTCCTCCTGGCTGTCTACTTAAAGCTTTTAAAGTAAGATCAACAAGATGTAGGAAAGTATGGCGCTGGATCAAAAGAGATGGTTTCACTGGGCTTCCTCTGAGGGCAGACATTATCACGAAAGGCTATCATGTGCTACACCACAGTGTGCTTAAATGGACTCAATATCTTTTGGCATGTCAAAAAAGTCAGAGTAGTAACCTTCTTGTCCAGACAGCCATCTAGTGATTTGTTGTTAGGCACATCCAGCTGACAGCTTCCCACACTCAATATGCTAGTTGTGTGGTAAATGTGGGAAGGAGGACCTTGAACACAGTAGAACATTTTTCATGCCCAAAGCGTAACTCCCACAGAGCAGATTGTGTGCACAGCTGCTTTTGGCTTACAAGCACACCAGAAATCCATATGTTTTATAGCCAGAAATCAAAATCTTCATATGACCTATAGTATCTTAAGGCAAAGTACTTTTTCCCAGCAGTTCTTCCAAACATTGCTTATTCTTCTTTTCTTTCCACATTCTCATTAATGGTCCAAAGGCACTCCTACCTCTGAGCATCTTTCTGCCCATACATTTCCTAATACTTTTTGGTTGTTCTTTAGCTGGTTCGGCTGATTTCTTCAATTATACTAAATCCATTTTCCCTCATTTCTCTGTTGAACAACAGTGCTTTTGAAGCTGTTAATGAGCAGTAATATGGATGGAATTCTGGAGGCTATTCGAGTCTTTGGTAATCTTTCTCAGTACAATGAAATCTGTGATTTTATTATACAGCGAAAAGGTGAGTTCCTATCCATTGCAGGTGTCCTTGTTGTGTGCCTTCTAGTCATTCCCAACTTACGACAACTCTAAGGCAAATCTATCATGGGATTTTCTGGGCAATATTTCTTCAGAGGAGGTTTGCCTTTGCTTTCCTCTGAGGCTGAGAGTGTGTGACTTGCTCAAGGTTACTCTGTGGCTGAGGGGGGATTTGAACCCTGGTCTCTGGAGTTGTAGTCCAGGGCTTAAAGCACTATACCATGCTGGTTCTCTTCAAGTGACCTAGCTCTATAAATTAATGCTAATCCAATAAGCACATAGTCTTGTCCACTCCTTATATTTTAAAGGATCTGAATCTGTACAGTAATCCCTCCACATTCACTAGGGTTAGGGGCACAGGAACCCCATGAAAGTGAAAAAAACATGAATAACTCTAGGCCCTCCGAAACCATATCTAACACACAGAAGAAATATGATCACTATATTCAACCTACCATGGATTACTCTGAGGCATCAGGGTTCCTTCACAAGGCAAAAGTGGGTGGCTGGTGGGGCTTACTGCCACCTCCACTGCTGCCCCACACCATTTTTAAGAGAGACTTGCAAGCCTCTTTCGCAGCTTCTCGGTGTCATGAAGCTTCCAGTCCCTATTAAAAATGGCACAAGGAAGCAGCAGAGGTGACAGCAAATAATCTGTGAATGATCAAATCCGCAAAAGTGAAACCTGTAAATGTGGAGGGATGACTGTGTATGGAAACAATAGGAAAACACATGTATGACTACTATAATGTTACCCCAAAATGTGGGTGATTCAAGGGTCCACCCACAATGCCAGTACCTCCATGTGACAGAAGGGAATTAATTAGCTCAAAATTAGGAGGCCTGCAAGAGCGGGGTAACAATGAGATCTTTACACCAATGTTTACGGGGTCTTGCAGGAAAGAACCAGCCAGAGATTAAAAAGTAAACTAAAAATGTGTTTTTTTGAGAGGAATTCACTCATGCACACAAAGATACAAACAGGCACACATTCACACAAGAGCTAACTGAAGGATAAAGGGAGGAGAAA
This sequence comes from Cyclura pinguis, assembly GCA_030412105.1. Lineage (NCBI taxonomy): Eukaryota > Metazoa > Chordata > Lepidosauria > Squamata > Iguanidae > Cyclura > Cyclura pinguis. The sequence continues at coordinate 110,721,918 of CM059599.1, read as the reverse complement.
TTATGGATAGAGAGGCTGAGGGTTTGGAGTTATAATTACCAATCCATAAGAGTAGTGAAGAGGCAGCAATGTGGCTTAGACTTGTGTATCCAAAGACAGTACACAGCCAGGAAGCAAACTGGCATTCAGCAGCTGGTGAACTGCAAAACTAGTTGCTCAGAACTGGGGATTTTTGTACTCTGTTTCTCTCCCTGAAAGGGTGTGAGTTAATTGCTTTCTGGCAGAGTAAACAAAAGTGGTCTGGAATGGATTGATTGTTTCAGTGTCTTGGTTGGGTGAGGTTACTGGGCCAGGCTTCAATAGGAAATGCGTACAGCAGGGGTGCTTGCCTCTGCTCGAAGCTCAGCTATTATTCTCATTGAAAGGATGAACTTTACAACCTGGCCACATTAGCATCACCTTTTTTGGCCTGTTTTTCCCAGCCAGGGTCCCTTCTCCCACATGGCTTCCAGTCATAAGTGTATATAATTTATATTTTATGCCAATTCAACATTATCTGCCAATTAATATATTTTGCCAATTAAACCATATCAAAGTGTGGAGGTGTACAGCCACTAACAGTAAGAGAGAGTGAATGTAACATAGGCTGGTCTTCACCACCTCCCTGCCGTAAGCCTGGCAATATTATTTGTGATGGTAGAGTGGGTAAATCTGGCAAGAGTGGTTATGACAAATCTCCACAACTAAGATCACTTTGAATTAAAAAAGATTAAGATTGCAAGAACTGCAAGGTGACTTGATGATATTTCTGGTTATGAGACTGGCAAAAATGTATGTAAAGATATAAAAAAGAGAATATGATTAGCTCATCGTAAGCGTGGTTGAACTGTTGATAAAACAATACTCTTATGGTCATTATAGTATAGAAGGTGAATAATTCATGTTATGACCATGTTGCTCAACACTTGCATTGAAGTCAGGGACAGCAGGGTCCTCGGGGGCCTGCCTGGAAACTGAAACATAAAAAAACCAAAGGGGCCAGAATTCTACTTCTGGTTCTCAAAAATGGATATTTTGATGTTGAACAATACAAGGATGCCTTGCTATCCATTTAAAAAATAAACTGTTACAGCTGGAGACTTCCAGGAACAGCAATTCACACTCTTTGGGGGGCCAGAAAAAAAGGTCAGTTTGGGGGTTCTGGAAGTGTTGAGAGCCACATGAACACTCTTGGGGAGGGCTGCCCTTTGCTTGCTACAAAAGTAAAATTCTTGGAATACTGCCCTGCCACTTTTCACAGTGCATCAAAAGCCTTCTCTAAGAACTGTAGTGTATATACTTCGCATTCTCAGCTTATTTGATTTAATGACCTCTGTGCAAGTGCTACCTTAAGGCAAATTTGTTCCCTAAAATGGTTATTTCTTGTTGTGCAATCTTAGTGTACAAGTTCATGATTACTTTGCTCGATGCCAAACACCAAGAGGTCTGCTTTTCAGCCTGTGGAGTTCTCCTCAACCTTACCGTGGATAAAAGCAGGCGTAATATACTGAATGAAGAAAAAGGAATTAAAAAGTGAGTTCAGGAAATCAGTCTTGAGTGAGTTGGCTGATTTTTACTGAATTGCATATGGGGGAAGAGGTTATCTCCTTAAAAAGGTTCTGCGAAGATATTAGTGACAACTGCAGAAGGGCAAACATGGTAAAATGGTTTATCTTTTCCCCATCATTGCACAGGTTAATTGATTGTTTAAGAGACTTTGGGCCTACAGACTGGCAGCTTGCTTGTTTAATATGCAAAACTTTGTGGAACTATAGTGAGAGTGTTACCAGTGCTCAGTCCTGCTTTGAAGATGATGATTCAAACACTCTGCTAGTTCTTCTTACATCATTTTTAGGTAAGCGTTTTAAGCTAATCTTACTACTGTTCTTTGAATGAGGGGAAGAAACACAAAGAACATGGGAAGCCGCCTTGTATCAAGATAGACTGCTTTAATGAACTAGCCCAGTATTGTCTACTTTGACCATCATTGACTTACCAGAGGCTCAGGCAAGTGGTCTTTCACATCACTTCCCATCCTCAATTTTTTTTAAATGAGAGATGCTAGGGATTGAACCATGAGCTCTGTAACTGAGCTGTGTTCTCTTCCTTAAAAGATATTTTGATCATTGTTCATGCATGGCCATCCTGCAGCCTTTCACAGCTGCTTTTTGCAGTATTTCCACTTTTTCTCACTTGTGGTTGTTGTGTGCTTTCAAGTAGTTTTCAACTTATGGTGATCCTAAGGCAAACCTTTCACAGGGTTTTCTGTGGCTGAGAGTGTGATGTGCCCAAGGGTCACCCAGTCAGTCTCTATGTCCAACTGGCAAATCAAACACTGGTCTCCAGAGTTGTAGCCCCACATTCAAACCACTATACTACACTGCATCTCTTATCTCCTTGCAAATGGAGTTTTCTACTGCAATGCTATTTATAGTTCTTCTTCATGGTCTGTGTGGCTCACACAAATGGGTCATTTGCACCTGTAGAGTGCGGTTTGGAACATTCTAGAGCAGTAGTGACATGTTTTTGGGTGGTAACCCCCGCTACCCAAGATGCTATATCTCTATAATACCTTCAGAAGAGTGACTGAAATTGCAGGGTGACTAGAGCACCTTTTCTATCAAGAAAGGCTAAAATGCTTTTTTCACTTAAGTTTTATGGGGGGGATTAACCACTAAGGAGAAGTTAATAAAATCTTGAATTGCATGGGAAGAGGGAGAACTTTTTCTTCCCAATTACATGATTAAAAACTTTCTCGATATTACCTAGTGAAGATAACTGGCAGCAGATCAAAGCAAATGGATGTACACAATTCATATTTAATGTGTGGAATTTACATGATATAGTGATGGTCACTGGTGTAAGATAGTTTTCGGTGTAAAATGGTTGTAAAACGTCATTAGACAAATTCATAGAGGGTTGGTTTGTCAGTGACTATTGGCAACAATAATACCCCTCTGTTCAGAATATCTTTGAATCCCTATTGGTGGGGCAAGTGATGGAAGAGAGTTGTATTGTTTTTACCTTGTATGATGCAGCAGGCAATGCTTCTGTTAGAGTATTGTGGGAAATCTAAAATGTGGGCACCTCACATTCCCTCCCTGCAGACTGCAAGCATGGCCACCAATGGGAGGGGGAGGCATGTGTCAGGGGACCAAGTGATCCTCTTGTTAGATAACACCAACAGGGTTTATGTACGAGTCTCATTGTTGGCACATGGACAATGTCTATAAAGTGAAATTGTTGCCAGGCTGCTTAGATGAAATTAACACTGCAAGGAATGGAAGGGGAAATTTAGCCAGAGATTAAGAGTTGAAGTTGATCTTATGACTGCATCAAGAGATAAGCTCTGTGCTAACTGGGAGTTATAAAACTTGTATTACTGCTGCATGTACTTATCCCCTCTCCTTAAATGTGCATACCTATTGTTTCAGTTGGACTTAGACCCAAATACACTTTGTCCTAAATACAACTAAAATTGCATTTGTTAACATTATTGATTATACAAGTCACTGAATAATAGTGTAAGCACTTTGATTAGCAAGACACTAATGGACTTCTTGACCATGTGAAATCATGCTCCAGACCATAAGACTACTAGAAAGAGTGGTAGTTTACATTATAGACAGAGCTATAACTGTAAAGAGTGATGTTGGACCTTGCCTGTACAAGAGCTATGAAAAACTACCATATACTAATCTATAGCCCAGTGTCAACATTCACTGCTGTCCCAAGCAGAAATTTTGTTTTTTATTTGACACAGCTTTCCCTCATTTTCACCTATTTGTGCTAGAAACAGAGTTTTGGATATGGGAAAAGGTGCATATTAAACAACAGGTACTAGGTTAATGAAGTGAAATTCCTTAATAGTTTAAGTTCATGATTGTTCAGAATTGACTGATACAGATTTTGCCCCTCTCACTGCAGATGAAGAATTGGCTCTGGATTACAATTTTGATAATGATTTAAGAGATTATCACAAACTTTATTGGGAAACAGAATTCAAACCTGTGGCAAAGAAGCTACTTCAGAAAATTCAACACTGAAGAGTTCACTGAGCCCATGAACTGTGATTTTTAAGGTGGGTGTTGAGAATCAGTATAAAAGCCACTTCAGTGGCTGTTTTAAGTTGTTTGCCATCAGAGCATTTGAACATGCTGTTTCCATAGACGATTAGATTATTTTTGTATGTTGCTTGTACATTGTAGAATATCTTTTCTTAATTTTCCAGTGGCATTTAAGGGTTATAAAAATAAACCAGCTATAGCATCTGGACTAAGTGCCTTTTTGAAAAGCCTAAATATAAAAATCTGTTCTAGCACTGTAGAATAAAAGCCTTCCAAATGTAATTTCAACATGGTTACCAAATTATAGGTAAAGATCGATTATTGTTTTGTCCTACTGACCCAGAACAACAGGCTGAAGGAGTTCTAAGATGGGGTCTTACAGGGCACTGCTTCTTAGGCTAGTTGATGGAGCAAACAGGCAATTTTCCCCCTAGTGGTCCAGAGAGCAGCACCATATTTGTGCAATTTTATCATGTTTTTCAGTCTCCTGGATACTCACCATAGATAAGCAGCTGATGGCTTATATATCTGCATCACCATCACTTGGTAGCACTGCTCTAGAGGGTTAGAGTCATATTACAGGAGGTGGCAGGTATTTGAGAAAAGTGGTTTGGAGCTTAGATGGAGAAGGGGCAGATAACAGAGAAGCTCAGAAGTTAAGGCAACAGAATTCTCCCCCAAGACAAGATACCCCTCCCTCAAAATTGGGGAAGGTGTGTAAGCTGAGAAATAAATTTAGGGGTGACAGATTCTTGAAACAAATTGATGGGATGTATTGTAAAGCTATTGATTGATTTAGCAAACCATGGGCCAGATACAGCCTGTGCAAGTAAGGAATCGGTACTCATCCAGTTATGCAGACTGTGAATTTCCAGCATCAAGATAGCACCAACTCTATACAGTGAAAGAATCTATTTTACTGCTAGCAGATGAACAACTCCCCAAACTGAAACAGTACTGAGATCCTAAATTGGTAGATGTACCTTGGGCCTGCAGCTACCTCTCCTGGTGCTATCCCCCACCTACCTACCTTTTGAGCAATGCAGCCTCTGCACCCAACATGGCTATTTCCATGTCTTTGGAGAACCAGTGGACAGCTATTTTCTGCAGATGGGTGTCAAGGTACAGCAAAATAACTGGATGGGTTTCTACTGATTGCATGCTCTCCAACAACATGAAAACAGCTGTGCTGGGAGAGGGCATGTTATTTAAAGGTAGATTTGGTAGGGTTTTGGGTTGTCTGGTCAGTAAAGAATTCTGACCTTGGGTGGGAGGAAGGGGTTATGATGGTATGAGCTGGGCTTACATTATCATAACACACTAGCAGAGTTCCTGCCCATGAACAGATTTTTTTAGATTATTTATTTTATATCCTGCCTTTCTCCCAGCACAAGATCCAAGGGACTTACAACAAATTAAAACAAAGCACAGCTTTCAAAGATGTGGTGAATAAGGGGGCATTTTAGAAAATCGCCTTAAGAACTGTGCATTTAGCCTGTTACTTTTGGATTAGCATAAGGCTGGCATTTTTGACTAGAGGAAACAGCAGATGCTTCCCGTTAAACTGTAAAGGGTTGCAGCTTAGCTTTGTTTTTTTTTCTTCTCTATTTAATGCAAAGCTCAAGTACACAGAAGTTGAGCGACAGACACTAGATTTTTTTTTGCAGTCACTGATAACAGTTCAACAATTAAGAGCCTCAAATTAGAGAGAAAAATGTTTTATTTAAACAATTCAGTAATACTGACAGATTTCAGAACAGTTCATGCTCAATACAAAAGTGTCCATATAGTTTTCAAAAACAGCTGTATACCGAACTTAATCTGTTGCTGTTATATTTTTCTGCTTGACTACATAAGCCACTGCTAAATGACAGACCACAGCCATGAATAAGCAATGTACTGAGATGCTGCTTAAATTCCAGATTAACATTTGCACACCTTAGATAACTCCTAGGAACAATGGGAGGAGAAACAGGACGTTGTTCCTAAGTATTTAGCAATTCACATAGTTGCAATTTCTTAAGCAGCTTTGAGAATTCTCAATCCTCATCTCTCAACTGATTTTACCACACTACTGTCCAGACCAACAGCTATCTGTTCAGCATGCAGCTAAACGACAGCAAAAAATGCTTATTGCAATCCGAACAGGTAGTGTGAAGTACAGTTCCATTTCTAGTTACTAGCAAGGAGTTTAATACATAGAAAATAAAGGCTCAGACAATAGCTTTGCTTGCTTTCACTCGTAGCTTAATTGGAATCACTAGTCTCTTCATTTCACCACCACATACAGCAGCATCAGGTCTTTTCTTAAAAAAATAATCATTTTTTTTTATCAAAAGCAGAAGACCCCTTAAACTCTCCCTGTGCTTTGGAATTTATCTACCTGTGGCAGTTCCAAGATTTAAGCAATTAACAACTTGTTTGTCACAAAGCATGGTTTCCTGTGCTAATGGGAGCAGACTGTAGCAATCAGGGAACACCTCTGAATAATTTTGTCTTCTACCACCAAGCACAACAACAGCAGTGACACTCCCTTGAGGAATCAGCTGAAACTAAAAAGAGTTATGGCACAATGGCTCTTATAGCTTTCAGCCACCGCTGATTCTAAGCTTATTAGCATCCCATGATAGGCAGCACTTTCATCATCATTAGCCAGAGATTTCAGGTCATGTAGCGAGTAATGGCTCTCAGAGCATAAAGCAGTTCAGCCTGCATCCGTGCTTCTATAAGAAGCAAATTGACATGAACCTTTAAAAAAGAAAGAAAGAAACACAGCTGAGTTTGAAGTACATTTTCTGTTCAAATGCTTTAAGGCATACAGAATTTCTGTGATTAACTTTTCAATTAACAAGTCAGTCACACAGCTGGCTGGCCCTACAAACACACAATGCTGCTCAAACATCCCAGGCCTGTCAGAGATCTTGTGATGGAACAAGCTGTATGAACTGCTGCCCCTTGAGGATGGGGGCACAATGGACATGTGTTTCTTATAACTTGCAACTATCGCATCTAATTGAGCTGCAAGTCCAGCAGCAATGGCTCAACAATGACTGCCTATCAATCAGCTCTGCATTTATATTTGTCCGACAATAGCAACTGCTGAAAGGCAAAGAAAGGGGATCCATTTCTTCTCAGAAAACAAATAGTTAATGTTTTCTTTTAAATGTGTTTGCAGGGAAACTAATCTGTTATATCCTTCTGCCTAGAGACACAGAAAGGCATGTGAGCAATACTGTCAGTATATGTCCAATATGTGACAGGGTCTGTGACTATAAAATGGAAACACTTCTCCCTGATCCAAGAGTGAGCTACATGGTGAGCTTGGCATGGAATTGCATTAAAGACCCCTTTAATTAAATTTGCAACAACAATGTAGAGGAGCTAAGCCTTAAGCTATAGTGCCAAGGAGCAGTGTTAAACAAAAAATAAATAAATAAACCTCTGCTCACTGAAGAAAAGTATAAAAATTTTACTTTGTACTTATACCTGTCCAAATGACAGGATCACAATCTAAACAAAATGAAAGAGCCTCATTTTGTGTAACTGTCTAACAGCATTACTGTTCAGTTCAGCCAGTCATAACACATGCGTGTAGGATGTACCTTCTCAGAGTGCTTGAATTGTCTCCAGAAGCTATCATACATTCTACTTGTGGTCCTCTCAGGAGCACACACCACAGTTTTAATATAAATTTTAAAGCTGCGGTCCAGTAGCTGGTTAATTTCACCATAATCATAATCATCATATCTGGAATTAAGGGAAATAAACACACTTAATTGTTGCATCAATGTTCCCACCAAAGTAAACACTTTAGTGATTACTATACGATTAATTATTTAATCAGCTATCTCCCAGGAATATGTTTTCTGGTGGATTCTGAACCAGCTTGTCTCGATTCTCAACCAAAGCCACATTACTGTAGCTTTCTGAATACCTTCCTGTCTTCTCCCAAGTGGGATACAAAATGAGTTCCTTTCCTCAGTGCTTTCCTTTACTTCCCAAGGCCCTAGATGATTACTTTCTCCCTATAATCCAAGCCACTGTACTTTGGTGACCTACACGTCTTCTAACTTCTTCTCCCCTGCCTTCTTTTTACTTCCTCCCTAAGGAGTTTAACCGATTACAGATTCCTTAATTGTTTCTCAAGGTCATAAGACTTATCCCTCCTTGTACAACTTGCATTTTATTTTATTTGTTAAACTAAAGTAACAGACTTTTCCAGGTCACAAGGCACTTCCATCAAGCTGTTTGCTGTTCAGAACTGAACAGGTATAAACGTCCCCTCCGAAGCACCTCATAAGGAGTTACTGTCAGCAACTGATTTCCTCTGCTCTCTGTCTAATGCATATGTACTAATAATGCCTGCCACAGTTTGTGAGGATAAAGTTTGGTGCAGGATATTAGTACAGATTTAATCTAATAATCTATGGCTGGCATGCTGCTCAGGAGTTATAAGACTGTAAACTGAATTTACAATATCCTAACTGCTGATGATTCATGTTTATGGTTGTTAACATGTTAAGACAAGTAGCTGTGTCAGGACCCTGAGGGACCTCTCCAGCTGCCTGTTCTTTCCATGTCATGGAGTGCATCAAGCACAGGGAAATTCATTTCCCAGCACATCAATGTACAGTCCTTCAGAAACCCTTCAGTTGAGGTACTCCAGGCTGAAATAGTAGGGTGTTTTGGGTGCCAGGGGCTGGCGCTGCCAGACATAACTGCAACAGTGGAACTCTGTCACTGTAGTTATGTCTGACGATGCAGGATTTTGATGGCTATTTATAATGAGTCTGTGTGTAGCAGAGCTCAATACTGATCAAATTAGTCAATCAGCTGTTAGCTGTATGCAGAGACTCTAATGAGACCAACCTTATTCCAAACATACAGTGGATATAATTCCAGATTGCCCTTCTAAGCATTGAGGTATCCACATCTTTATGCATGGCCATAGTGTTGTAAGTCAGGTTATAGGCGATCTGAAATTTTTCATCTATCAGCTGTCCAACATCTGGGTAGAGACGATTCACCAGTGAATAACCATGGTCCTCCCATGAATAGTCCTTAAAGACAAAATAGTAAAATGAGTGTAAGTTCCCGAAACAGATGGCATGCTAGTACGAGAACACTTGCAGACTGAACTGGAAAATGAGAAACTTCCTCAGATCTTGGGAGAGGGCACATACCCCATTTTTTAAAAAATAAGCCTCTGTGTTCTCTAGTGAGCATGAGGAGCAATACTGCCAGGTCTCCCTTTCAGCTGTTTTAGGCTTAGGAAGGATCATTTTCAAAACAAGAAATGAACAGAAATCACTTTTGGTTTTGAAGAGTTTGCCTGGGCCTGACATAGTTCACCTGCAACTCCTAGCAAAACTGCCCCACCCATGCCTTCCCCACAAGAACATTAGGGGCCTTTTTCTGTTAAAAAGGCTAAGGAGGCCTGAACTGAGGCCCTGGGGGCTGCAGGCAGCTCATGTTTTGCTCACCCTTGATTTAAAGAATTGTCTAACATAGTGACAGTCAAGCCCTCTGACTGGGCTAACCATACTTCTGTATGTCATGTGGGCTGTCAGCTATTTAAGTCTTCTCAGTTGCAACCAGGATCTTACCTGAACATGGAAGGTAGGCACATTTGTTCCATGCCTGGAGAAGTCTTTATAACCATAGCTAGTATCCTCAAAATGGCGAGACACATCTCTTGTTGGTGCTGATTCTTCATCCTCTGTTAAAAATATGATGTCATTTCAAAAACACAGAAAATCCAGAAGCAGGCTGCTGTATTAATTAATACCATGTGTAACTGGTATGGAAGAAACTTTTTTAAAGAAAGAAATTGAAATTTTAAACTGATAGTTCAGCAGAATGTGTTTTTTTAAAGGCAGCATTGGAAATTGCCCCTTAGTACTAAATCTTACACAGTGTTGGTTCTAAGGCAGAGTTAACCATTGAGTACAGAGCTGTATTGATCAATCTTGGAATAGACAGTTGTAATTCATCTAAATGTCATCTAAACAAATAGGCAGGCATATTTTAGGAAGGAATTTAAGAATTTTAGGCTTTAGGAAGTAATCTCTAAATAAGAGAAAACAGAGCTAGAGGAATATCAGTAAATCATACCCATCCTTATTTCTGGTAATAGCACTTTTTGCTGAATATTTTAAGCTCTTTTTCTATAATCAAAAAGACTAGAAACACTTGTAAGTTGAGGATCAACATTTTCAGGATTTTTTAATCAGGCTTCAGATCACATGCCAACTCACAGACTGCCTACTACAGTCCTAGTGGACAAGTCCTTGCATGCTGAAAAGGAATTAAGTCCTTTTGTTCTTCACATGACATTGAATTGTTCAAACAAAAGATTCTTAAAACCTTCTAAGAATGATTGTTTCACAATCTGTATAAAACAGTGTCAACAATCACACAAGTGTTGCATCTAGTTTTTGCTGGAAGGTAAGGTATAAACAGAATTTAAGATAAGACTGAAGCCTAAAAGATAGCCAGGGATGAAGGGGGAACAACAGCTTCAAGCACTGCTTTGTCTAGTTATGTAGATGTACTGCATGAAAATGATTCCTGGCACTTAGTGCAGTCATCTCTGTATACTGATATGGAACAAACTAGATATAGCAACAGAGTTGCCAAACTTGCACCCCAAACTAACAGAGTAACATCACAGGGATACCATAAAAACACTGCCTCATGGAACAGGTACAGATCCAAGTATAAAAGTTATCCTTCCTATATTGACAGTACAAATTCCTTAAAGCATTTTTGGTCTCAAAGCATTATTTGTCCAAGCCTTTCTTATGTCTGGAAATTCTGGGTCTATTCTTCATACTCCCCAGGGTCGTAGCCAGTACTCTGAGGAGCAATGAGTAATTTTCCAAACCAGATTGCACCTCTTGTGATTCAGTAATACAGTTTTTCAACTAACTGCATACAGATGAATTTAGTGTTTTTGAAATCTTACTACTCATATTATCTGCCCACCTCAGTCTTTTGTTTTTGATTTTTACTACTGAACTATCCAGCTGGCATTGAGGTCTTAAATGAATATTGGTGGAAAATCTGAGAGTGAAAGAAAGGGGAAGATGGTCACTTTCAATTCTATCAAGTACAGAAAATTTTGTTATAAATTTGTAGCTAGGTTCAGAGATTAAGATATAGTCAATTGTACTGCTGCCTGTTGATGATACATACGTATATTCCCCATCTGTTTCAAATTGTGGGTCCCCATTAATTATTTTTAAGGCAAGACGTCCTGCCATCTAGGCAAAGCATATGCCGGCGTAGTTAATCTTTGCATCTTTAAAGTGTCTGTTATAATCAAATACATTGTCCTCCAGTTCACTGAGATGCCAGTCTTGAGCTGAAAAGAGTGTGTCATTATTGGGGCCAATTCTGGCATTAAAATCCCCCACTGCAATTAAATGGGCTTTTGGGAATTGTGTCTCTAAATTGACCATATAATTTTCTAAGATCTCCCACTCATTAATTTCCTCTTTTGTGGCCATTGGAGGATCATATGCATTGGCCAACAATAAAGATGCAACGCTAAGGTCAATTAAACATGCCATGGTCATCTGTCCACTGTATGGTAAAGATTTGCTACAGGCTTTAAGAGAAGTAGAAATCAGAATGGCCAGTCCCGCTTTAGGTCTCCCTTTGTCCCTTGGGGCTACCGCAGGTAAGACCATAGTGGCATAGCCATTAAGATCCAGATTTGCTGACTGCCATGTCTCTTGGAGGGATATTATATCAAAATCTTGTAAAAAATCAATAAACTCAGCATCTTTGGATTTAGCATTCCACCCAGCCATGTTCCAGGATATAAAATTTATCTAAGAATTTGCCTGAGATTTTTCTGATAGAGATGGATTTGTATCTTGGGCAGTAAGTGGGGGACAGTGAGAACCAGGTGTTTTAGTGAGTTTAGAGATCTCCACCCTATTCTCTGGTTATCAATCTATTATTTCTATCTTTGCCAGAATGTTATTTTCATCACAAAATATAGAGCCGTTATTCAAAAGATGCCTTGCCCTCGGAGATTTGTTTTCCAACCCCAAAGTTGTTGGTTGTATCTGTATCATTTTTACAATTTTCTATCTCAGGCAGAACTAATGGGTCCCTATTGTAATTTGCTACAACTAAGTCTTCAGTATGATGCATGGTTGTTTGCTCCTGAAGAAACTAGTCCATTTTTCATTCTCCTTCTCAGTTATAACAGGATTTGGCTCCAGATCAGTGGATTCTGCCTTTCCTATTTTCCTATCTTGGAAACTGAGTAAGGTATCTTCAAAAAAATTAACCTATTTATAATCTCAATTTGTGGCAATATTGGCAAGGCTTGGAAAGTTTTCAGAAGTGACTCTTCTTCATCAATGATTGAATCTTTAAATGCATTATATGAGAGTATCTTAGCAGGAGGCTCTATCATTGTTTGTCTTGAGGAGTCTGAGCTGTACATATTCCAAGCTCTACTAAATCAATAAGATTAGTTGACTCACTATGATTTATCTTATTGGAGAAGGGATATTTAATTAGTGGGAATGGCGGTGCATTATTTTCAAAATATCTAGGCAGTCATACCCCAATTTAGAAGTTTGCCCCTAAGGAAATATGCTTTCTTGGTTGAGCTCTCACTTGAGAAGTTATGACAGCTCGAGCATGAGTATAGCTGTACAACAAATACTCTGTGTGATCAATCTCCACCAGCGTAAGAATCTCATTTGCTGCCCGGTTTAGTATACGCAAAAGATGTTTCTTTCTCTCACACTGAGATAATATACCCCAGGGTTTTGGGCAATTACTAATAACCAGATTTTGTTTAGCTAAGATTAAATTCCAGGTCTTATTTTCTATATCACCCTGGGGGATTAAATGTTAAGAGTTCTCCCACTGAGAGGCCTTCTTTTCATTACGCTGTAAACTTTTCTTGAGAGAGCTTTTTCTCAAGGATCTTGATTGTCCAGTTCTCCTTTGCTGTTACAGATATATAAAGGCTGATGAAAATTAGTATAATCTTCAATCCTGGTACTCAGGTTCTTTTTTACAGGGTTCATTGCTATTTCCTTAGTTTTCTGTAGTTTGGTAGGTTTCTTTTGATTCTTTGTTGTTTTTAGGTTCTTCGGCAAATTAAAACAATTTTTGGAAATTCATCCTTTCACGGATCCACAATGATCTGCCCTCTTTCAGTGATCTTTTGGTGTTCTTGCTCTTCTTTGTCATATTAATTGTCTTTTGTGGGGGCTTCTGTTTCTGGTTAGATATCTTCCTGTTGGATTTCTTAAGCTTCTTTTTTTGATTGAGAGAATGTGATGGATGATCCGCAGGAGTCAATGGCTTTCTCTCACCTGTAGATTCCAGCCTTACTAAAGCTTCAGTAATGAATTCAGTAATTCAGTGAGCAAACCATTACATTCAGCAAGGTATGTCCTGATTGTATATCCTTATTCATATCACTGGCATATCCCTCCAGATCTGCTAGACTCTCTGACATCTTCCTGTCCCAATTTATTCTACTCTGGGATGTAGTGCTCACTGGTGTGCTAGCATTGTCATTCAGAGTTTCTAGAATGATTTCATTTCCCTGATCTTCTGGAGTCATGGCCTTTTCGTTATTCATAGCTAGAATAATTTCATCTGCTAGGTTTATATTGCTCACATTATATGGGTCAAACAAGATCTGTCTGTCGTCTAGAGTCCAATCTAATACTGTGTCAGAGGGCAGATCAGGTCCTGGGTCTTTTATTTTTACCACTGGGGAAAAATATGTGGAAATTTTTGCTTGGCTCAGGTGTTTTATTTGTTCCATTTGTTTGGTTTGGTTCTTCTTTTTATTGGGAGAGGAATCCATACAAACAGGTGACAAGCCCAATTTCTTACAAACGTGTCTGGTAAGAACCACCATACTTCACAATGGTCCTACTTTTACCTCTGCTTTTCTCCTCTTCTTCTATCTGGTGTTTGTAAGTTTGTTTTATTTGCTACCTCCCAATGATACCTATTTTTCTTATTCTCTTATTCCAAAGATGTTTGTCTAAAGTGTATATCCACAATTTTGTCAAGGATTATAAACGAAGAGTAAGTTGGTTTCTCATTCTAATACACTTATTATTAGGCTTCTCAGTAGTAGTAATCATTTGGGAGTTAGGAGTTAAAGCAAGGAGCAACTATCCCTTTAATTATTCGGAACACCATTCAATTAGGCTGCTAGTAGCGTTAGTTTTAGCTTATTTATTTTCTCCTTTCTGTCTTCTGCTTTTCTAGTATATCTTATGCTTCTCTCAAAATTCTAAATCCTTCTTGCTTCCCAAGGACAGTTAGTGTTATTCAGATACCAACAAAATTGATAGCTGGAGAAGAAGCTAATGGGCGGCAAGGCTTAAAATGCTTCCAGCAGAAACTAAAGTAAGATAAGTGAATCTCTTTGTTGAGTACACTATCAACAATTTCTCAACAGTTTCACAGTTGCACAGGGCAGCAAGTATCATCAAGCCAAACTAGCTAGGCAAAACAGAATCTTTAGAACCACATAAAGCTTCATTAGTAAAGAAAATCACCAGAGCTCTGTAGAGCACTCCTTACTGTATCTCCAACATCTCAAGTACAAAAGTTCACCTGTAGCTTTGTACAGTACTCCATACTTGTGAAAACAGAAACTGAAATGTAGTCTGCAGAAACCATAACATGTTATCAAACAGACAAACTGCTTACTTTAGTTTGTGGTTCTGAGGGGAAAAAGGAAGCCAAAGCTTTTTCTTCTGCTGTTATTACTAGATGAAGCAGCAGAGGCAATTGCTGAGACATGCCATCATACCATCTCTTTCTTCTTGCTTATGTTTTGTTCTTACAAAGCTATTTATACTTATTTATACTTACATGAGCACAGATCTGATTGACTTTTAATTAATTCACATTTGCAGTTCTGAAGGAGCTTATAATAATAGTTTACTTATAATAAAAACTTGCTGTGATCAGGAACTGTTAAAAGCATTATAAGATATAATCTGATACGTAAAATTTAAACATTCAAAAGCCTTTCAGATTAAATTGGGTGGATTAAATCAGTAATGCTATGATGTATCACATGTCGAGAACTGCGTGTGTGTATGTGTGTTTAACATAAGCTGACTTCGAGTTATGTTCTGACCTGAGCAACCCACCAACATGCTTTCTCTCTTCTCCTTCTCAAACCGAGTGGCCTTTTCTTCTTGGCTAGCTTTGATTTCATCTCTGCATTCCTGTAGTTGCTTCATTTTTTCCATAAGTGCTTCTACTTCACACAAAGGCTCTGCAGTCTTAAAAGATAAACAACATTCTGATGTACTGGACAAACATTGGAATGCCCATTCCATCCTTGCCTTACTGTTCATGTTATTATGTTCAACGAAAAAAAGAACACCTTCTTTGTGTGCAGAATAAAGAAATAAAAACAGTAAAGATAAATGAATAATCTAATTAAAAGCAAAATAGAAAGTTGAGGTACTTCTCCCTCAGTGGCCTTAGCTGCACAATGGTGACTGAAAGTTGCAAGGTTTCCACTGCCAGTTTCATAAACTATTATAAGATAAAGTTCAGAGATGATTAAGATGCTAGGATGTAAATAATGTAATTTAAATACTGAATGCATGGATTTTAAAAGCAGAATTACTGCCTGTCTCATAATTGTTGGGAAACTTCAAAACCGCAGAAAATTTCCTTGCCTTTTTTTGCTCTCATGATATAGTTCAGAACTAAGGTTGCAGTGCTGAACCAGGTATATTTCTCAATTTTACATATCCTTGCTTAGTAGAGTTTAAAATTTGCCTGATAGCCTCAGCCATGCATTTAATTGCATTTTTCAGCTCAATTTTTCTCATTTTTCGTGCATGAGATGCAGCCAGACCAAATATTCTTTAAAATAATACGTTTCCAGGAGATACGTGCTACAGGTTGGACTTATTTCAGACCTGTCAGCCCATATATGCCCATCCCTTAACCTCTCTCCTACACCTTCTCAGTGTTGCTCTTTCTCTTACTGTCTAGTGAAATTTTAGAACAGTAAGTTCACAGCACTTTAAGAAATTTAACACTTCAAATACCAATAACTGTCAAAGTTGTTAAGTTTTCAAGAAATGCATGCAGAAAACATTATTTAAACATTATTAACAAAAATCAATTTCATTTAAACTTGTATTATGGGCTCACAAAAAAAGTATTTATTTTCTTACTTAGGTGTCTCATTATTTTGAGACTATAGATTGGTATAAAAAGTATTAGAAACAAATGCTCTGTGCACAGTCTCTTAGTTTTATCAGTTCTGAACTTAATATATTTAAGTAACATTATTGATTAAACATCTCCCTTTGGCATATTTTGCATATTTAGGACACAAGTTCATTAGGACAGTTTTCCATATTATTTAAACAAATGCAAGCTCATTCCAGTGAGCTGCAACACAGAAGTGTCTGAAGGTTAATGAACTAACACATCCTTAAAATGAAATGCAGGTTTCTGACAAGGTGACAGCCCCAGAATTTCACAGCTTTTCTTTTTTTCCCAAGTGAAAACTTCAGGATTAGGTATTGTAAGCTTTAAATGAGTTTACATACTTTGTCTTAATAAAATATCAGCGAGCGTTAAGGGAAAAAAATGACGTCTAGTCTAGAATCTGAACCTGCTTTATGGTAAGGCTGTTCTTACCTTAGCAAACTTACAATAATATTTAGCAGTGTACTCTTGACAGGGGCAAAAGCCTCCTACTAAGCCGTCATACTTGGTTTTAGTTATATATTAGGAAGTGCAGGAACAATTTGTGCTCTATTTGGGAACCCCAAAGCAACTCTTACATGGAAATGGGGACACTGCTATCTCCCACTTCAAATGGGGGGGGGGCACATCTGGGGCTCTTGCTTTAGTTGGATTTCCCAAATGTAGATACAATCTGTTTGTTACACAACAAGTGAAGCAACTCTTCTTGTAATGAAAACCCCACTATTCCATAAACAAAAAATAAAACAGCCACCCATGTTTTACAACGTTCAAATATATTACAGGTTGAGAAAGATAAACATGTAAAGACATGAAATACTTACTGTACAATTTGCAGCTGGGCCCTGTGTCTCATATACACCATGGTTTCCATTTGTAATGTCACAGTTGCAATAATCACTGACAGAAGGAGGCCTGAATGTGTGACCACCATCACAATGAATTTCTGGATTGATTCCACAGCCAAATGTGAAAGAGGCAAGGGAGTGGTAGTGCGTAAGGAGAACTACAGCATGGATCAATTCTGCTAATGACCAGCTATGTTCGTCAGTCTTTAGAAGATGCTTCATGGGGAAAAAATGAAAGATTTGAAAATTCTATCAGAAACTTTGCTTAAAGTAAACTGCACACATTTGGTTATACAATTACCAAGGGATTCTCCAGCAAGAGACTAGCCTTATGAAATGCAATCTAATTATCATTTCTTTAAGATTCCACTAAAATGCAGCATACTTTGTAGTTCTGAATCATTTGGCTACTATAGGAATTACATATTTTATCATTCACTCTCTTTCAAAGATCCAGGGGAGGTCACATCATTTAGAAACAAAACTGAACAGTAGCTGCCAAAGACCAAGTAGCCTAAACACTAGGGCCACACGGTGTACAGAAAACCTACACACACGAACAGATATCTACACAAAGACTCCAACCATCACCCAGGACAAAAAAGGAGCACAATAAAAACTCTAGTAGACCATACAAAAAGAATTTGTGAACCTCACCTCTTGAATGAGGAACTGAATCATTTAAACTGGGCTCTACAGGCTAATGGGTACTCCAGCTCAGACATCAGAAGGGCCTCAAGACCCTGAAAAAACCACAGGAGTAAGGATAAACAGCCACCTGAAGGGAATGTGTTTTTACCATATATCAAAGGAGTCACTGACCGAATAGGGAAACTCATGAAGAAACATAACCTCTGAACAATTTACAGATCAACCAGGAAAATTCAACAAATGCTTCGCTCAGCAAAGGACAAGAGGGATCCCCTAACCTCTGCAGGAGTTTACCGCATACCGTGCAGCTGTGGTCAGGTCTACATAGGGACCACAAAATGCTGCATCCAAACACGAATCAAAGAACACAAAAGATACTGCAGGCTGATCCAGCCAGAAAAGTCAGCAGTAGCAGATCACACTATAAACCAACCTGGACACAGAATGTTATTTGAAAGCACAGAAATTCTGGACCATTCCAACAACTACCAGGTCAGGCTACACAGAGAGGCCATTGAAATCCACAAACACTTGGATAATTTTAACAGGAAAGAGGAGACTCGAAAGGTCAACAAAATTTGGCTGCCAGTATTGAAAAACACCAAAATCAAAACACAAAAGGTACTAACGAGCCCTAATGAGCCCCACCTGGGCTCAGGAAGTCTCCCTCCAAGAACAAGTATTCAATACACACAATAGGACTATTATGCTAATTGCTCCCTCCCCTCTGGGGTAGGAGACTAGCACATATATTCTCCACTCCACTTCCAATTCACCATTCCTCTGAAGATGCCAGCCACAGATGCAGGCGAAACGTCAGGAGAAAATACAACCAGAACACGGTCTCAAAGCCTGAAAACCCACAAGAACCAAAGCCTAAACACTAATCAGGCGATTCTGAAGCAATCAGTTCTAATTAGCTTCCACATATTTAAGGTCAACTATCCAGAGACAAGTCATATCTACAATAGTACGCTGGGAAGCCAATAGGTAAAAGGCATCCAAGCAGGCATAGCTTTGGCAATGCAGATGGAGCTGACTTGGACTTTTTTTTTCATTTGGTATCATTAGAGCTAAAAAAAAAACAAAGAAAAGGCACAAGTTTTACGAGCTTTTGTTTTGACAAATGAAAGACAAAACAGATGGTTAATTCCGCAGTTTAGAAAAGGACAGTTTTATGTATTTTGGAAGCAGAGTGAACAATATCCCTGAACAACCCTTGAGCATCAGACATCACATGCCATGGGCATGAATCATTGTTCAATAAAACTTGCCCACTGAGAGCTATACATCAAAACTGTCTATTACCTAGCAGTGATCAGCATTTTCCAGTAAGAATCACTTAGAGTTTGTGTTTCTATGAAGATGTCTGAAATGTTCCAGCATCTTATGATGCAACATGTAACAACATGCATTCAGGTCAGAATGCCACATCTAGTATGTCAGCAGTTGTGCTTTTACAGGGTCAAGCAGTGGTGGCAAGGGAAGGCAGACAAAATCTGCCACCTCTGAGCAATTTATTTCTCCAGTATCTTACTTTTTTTTTTTACATCCTTCAAGCCTGCAGACTTTTCCTCCTGCTACCTGGCATACTTACGCTGGTGTAGTACAGAAAAATGGTTCCTCCTCTAAATTTATAGATGGAAAGACAATGGATTCTCAAAGAAATCCAAACCACAGACTTAAATCAGGTAAAGAAACATTTTTAGTACGGGAATACAATATATATGTACTTACTTCAATATGTTCTTTGGTAATGAGCCACGGTCTGTGTGCCAGGATTTTATTCAGCTCACCCAAATTCTGCAGTTTTTGAGGTGCATTCTCTAGACCATTCAGCCACTTAGGATCCCCCCCAACATTCAGAAAGTAATTGACATGGAGGTTGACCAAGTAGGAGCACTTATGCCTAGCTGCAGCCTGGGTAAGAAAGCAACACCACACGTTATAAAAACTATCAAATGCAGAGCAATCCTCTATAGTGAAGCTCCTGGACCAAAACGACAAATACAAGCATATACTCTGCTCCAGAACTGAAAACTATACACATAAACATCTTCTACTCTTATAGAGAAAGTTTTTAATTTGTTTACCAGTTGTATGTACTTGAAATTCAGTAAATGCTATGAAACACATAATACAACACAACGATCTGGTTTGGATTCACAATAAGCCACGAACTTTGGCTTACTGTTTACAAGTAGCATGCTGGTGAATGCCGCCTGATCACTCCTAAAACAAATGTGAGTAGTTAAACCAACCAATCCTCTATTCATGGCTTATCATAAGGTGTGAATGCAGCATAACCCACAACGCCAACTTGCTTTATCCCCTGCCAAGTCAGAGTAATAAACCTGTAATATAATAAACCATAGATTACTTCTCTGGCTTGCTCGGGGAGAGAGAAGCCAGAGTTAGGTGAGATGAAACATTGTAACACTGTGGCTGGAAGTTATGTGATTAATTTAGACACTCTCAGTTGCAATAACAATGATCAGGCAGCATATAACAGCTTTTTGTGGTGTCCTAAAATGCCTATTGTATTTCATAACTTTTATTACTTTGCCCTATATAAATTTATCTACAGTGTGCCCTCCTTTATTGTGATCTCCATGGGTGTGATCTCTACTTCACACAAAATGTTGCATCTCTTTACCTAAAACGGTGGCGATGTGCGTGTTGTTAAGTATTATGGGATGCAATCCTTTATACAGGGGTTCCTGGAACAGAACCCCCAAATATATGGAAGGCCCACTGTAGTTCATATGCAAGTTTGCTCAGAAATTTGATTGATTTTAAGGATCCTACTTCCAGTAAGATTATACTGGTTTGTAGCTCATAGTTTCTACTTTTATATATCAGAAAAATAATTTGGTTTCACTATTTTTGTTTAGTTCACCATCCTTTTCCATATGAAAGCCAGAGTTCTGAGTGTTGTTTTAACAGAAGTCAACTGCTGTTCTATTTGTTCTGAAATGCTGTAACAATGCCAATGGAATCTCCACATACAGCCCTTTGGGGCACAAATAACACATATCTGGGAGATAAATAATGTGGTCTCACGAAATTTTCTTTTTTGTTTAAAAACAGACATAGGAGCATACTGAAGTAGCAGTGCTTTGGGAAGAGTTACCATCTCCCCCTTATGTACTTCTCCAAATGGTCTGAATCCATTACCCAGACACTGATGATGGCCCATAGTTCAGTGATTTATTTTTAAATATGCTTTGTATTTGGTGAAGTATTTGAAATTGTCATTCTGCTACTTTCTGGAGTATGTCAATAGCTCTGTATATGCATATCTGATTTAGAATAGCCTTCCCAACACAGTGCCCTCTACATTTTGACCAAAACTCCCACCTGAACTGCCAGCCATATTGTAGAACACTGTACTTCTATATGTTAGGAAACTCTGTAGCTTTACAAGATTTTCATAAAGGCAGTCATACTAGCTGTAAAGTGAAACCTAAAAGCTGTAGAAGGCCAGTGGTGCAACATAGTTCAACATACCATGATACCTATGTAGTGTCGATAGTGAAGAGGCAGGGGGCCATCCATCTGCAACAGGTAATGCTGAGTTTTCAAAAAGCTTTCCAAATATTGAGGATGGAAAACCATTACCAAGGTAATGTTGTCCAAATGCCCTAAAGTTGTGAAAGACTCTGCAAACAGAGCATGCATTTGGGGATCTTCAGCGCTCACTTGGAGAATCTGTTTGAATTAGAAAGGGAACAGTAGCAGTATTTTCTAAGAGGTAAAAACATGCAAACCCTCCTACACATTTGATAATAGCTAATAGTCCAACATCAATCTGTAAGTTTTCTATCTATACGGGAGAGGACTGATGCTACTCATAACTGTGTTAAGATTTTAGTGCTTTCTTAAATATAACAAGCTTACTCCTACAGGAGTATCAGACATTAAAACAGATTTTAATTGAGATAAATATATAAGGAGCAATCACTTAGTGAAGGGTAGTGCAGCATTTTATTAAAGTGTCACAGCAGCTTCCAAAATGGTGACAGCTATTTAGGTAGTTGGTTAGAGCGGGACCAACGTTGCAGGAATGTCAGAGTCGGCCATCTGAACAAAGTCCCTTATGAACACCAGAACCCTGCCTCAGGCAACAGTTGATGGCAGGTGCCTCAAAAGACCACTTGGCTCACCTGTTCTTTCTGAAGTAAAAGGATGCTGCTTAATTGATTTCATGTGTATCTACAATTTAGGGACAAGTCAACCCATACTTGAAACAGCTAACATCCTAACACTATTTACACACACGCACTCACAAAATACATTCCATTAAATATCAACATTCCACATGGGCTTTACTGTTTTCTAATTAAGCAGAATTGCTACCAAACTCCCGTTATGCCTTACCCAATCCCAGTCTAGGATATGAAATAAACTCACTAGCGAAACAAATATCACCACCCACCTCCATTTCTGGGATGAATCTGCTTGGTCCTTGTCCCAGCGGTCTAGGGATCCTAATCCCAAGTTCCTAGAAAAGAAAATTACACTATCTGAACTTTTATCTATAAATATTTCAGCTGTGGCTTGGGGGGGGGGAGAACATTCACCACTGAAACAAACAGAACTGCCCTTGTTTCTGAAGTGCAGTCTAGAAATTTTCTATCCATGCTTCATAACAAGCCACACTTGTTTACAGTATACCATACTGCTGCCATTAAAAACAATGAGACCTGGTTCACTGAAACCTAGTTTTGCATAAAGTACTTGGCAAAGTGTCCAGAACAAGGAGTTCAGTACACAGCTGCTAGCAGAGTCATGTCAGCGATACTGCAGGCTTTTGAAGTACATCTGCACATCCGCAAACCACAAGTATGAAATCTCTCAGTATCTTTCAGGAAGCAACATAGCTGTAATCTTATCAAAGGTTTGAGGAGGTGAGGGGAGTTGGGTGCTTTAACCACAACTGTACATGTAAAACAGTTTTAAGCTGGCAATTTTGAAATGACAAAAAACAACCAAGCAGTTCGTCAGATAAATTTAGAGCCAACTTGAAACACCACTGACCGCAAAACTTTCACATAAACAATTGACATGCTTCAATGCACAACTAAAATTCTGCAGACAGTTGGTACTGGAAATCAGTCTTGGAGAGCCTCTGGGCTACAGCAGGTATACAAAATTGGTGGACTGATCATATGCCTTTACAATGAATGCCATCAAAACCTACCTGTATACACAAATAGTATGAATCAGGGTCAGTCACAATTCTGGGTGGTATGTAGGTAGTACAAAGGGAAAAAGACGGGCATGCAGATAGCCATTTCTTCATATTAAGAGTATTTCATAAAAAAACACACAGGATTCAATTATTTTGTTCTATGATATGGAACATTAAGTCAAATAGCTGTACTGATTAATTCTGTTATTTCTCTCCACACACACCACTCCCCCCTCGCCTGTCACTAGCTCATTTTGCTGGGAAAAACAAGATATTTAAGGCTACTTCTCAAGTTATATGTGGAACGGGGAGTTGACACGTGTCAGGAAAAAGTTTTTTGTATCATGTTAAGGTCTGTAACCATCTTTATGTATCAGGAAGCAGGCTCTAGCAAAGATCAGCAACTGGATGCCTAAGGCAAAATTTGCCTTTTGAGAGACACCACAGCCAACTGTATTAATAAAGTTTGCAAAGGACTTGCGGAAAAGGCTCTCCTATTAGACCACCTTGAGAGTACCCTTCCTCCATAAAGCCATTTACTGAAAAAGGCTTTTCACTCTGCACATTGCCAAGGGTGTTTTTTTTTTTTTTAGAACTCCAGTTTCATGAAAAATTGGCAGTTGATATAGTCATAAGCTCACTCTCTAGATAAAATCAGAAGCTTTTCCTAGTTAATCAGATGCAATAAATGAATGGCTTTATTGGGACGGCCTTTTTTTCCTGCAGTTGTCAGTTAGAACTTAGATCTATGGAAACAGCAGTACTAACATGAACAGATGAATGCAAATTGTATTAGGGTGTACTTGCAACCTCCAAATGCAGAACAGGATTCTATATATACGTGAAAAAGAAAATCTGTGCCAGTGTTGTTCTAATGTAGATCTCCAATGCACAGGTCAGTTATGCCTTATTTTTGCACGAAGAAAAAGCAAGAAGTTCAAAGAGGCATACCTATGCAATATTTCAGTGTATTGAAGCCCACAACTTTCAAAGCCATTTCTGATAATACTTAACATGGTAACTCTTGGCACAGAAGTATAATCCTCTGGATGTACTCTGAAATAAATCTGGTAACTTAATTTAGGATTGCAGCCTGAGGGGAAATGTTCCACTAGAAAACCGGTGCAGTCAAGTAAGCAACTCACTTTTAAAAGACCTTCATGATTTTATTCAAGAAGCTGATCCCAGTACAAACCAAACCATGAGCTGTAGCATAAAAAAATACTATAGCAGTTGTTTTCATACTGTATTAAGGTTTGTTTGTTTTGGTAGAAACAACTGATTACGATTCACTTAGGAAAGAGTTTGTTTTTCAACATTAAAATCAAACACTTCCATAGCTTTGAGTTTGCCTACTTTTTTAACTTTTAAGATGATAATGCCAACAAGCGTTCTATCAAGTGTTACCACTTCATGTTATCATTCCATGAATGTCATTATTCTGGCTGGGTGTCTAGCAAGAGCTAGCAAATTATGAGGGAAGGCTGGAACGGTGGCGGCAGCTGCACCATAACCGTGCAATGCCAGGTGAGTAATGATGTTCAGTTCAGTTCCTAGTTGGAACTTCCTCTAGAATATCACAAAAGCTGAAGGTCTCCACCCAGCTTCTGCAGCAGTTCCCACATGTATTGCTGCATGATGCAGGATTACCTCTCAAATATGGAAAGTATGCTATAGGTGGATGGCACACCTGCACAGCTGCCAAGGCCCAAATGCTCCTGCAAATGCACCCCCCATCGCTATCACCTTCCCCAGCAAGCTTATTCAGCACTGATAGCAGCATACTTTATATGGGAGCCAAGCTGTTCCTCCACGCCCATCAGCACCAGACACTCCTGGATATCAAGATACTTAGTATAACAACCAGCCACCTAGTTCCCAAATGAAGGATGTGCCAGCACTCAGATAAACATAGAGGAAGAGGAGCAACTGACAAAACAGAAGAAGAAACTGTTTAGGTATAGCAACTGGTAGTATTACCAACTGAGTGGAAGAAGATATATCCATGCTAGAGGATGCCCTTGTAGCTCCAGGCAGAAAAGAACAGCAGCACTGCTCCCCTGACTGCTATGTAGAAACTCACAAGCCTGATACTTCCTCTGGTTACAGGTAATATATGCACAGATGCTACTTTTTGTAATTTTGAAGCATGACACATAGTGGCCTTGTACTTTTTGATGTTTTCATGCAATGCCCTTTTGTCTAATATACCTCATCTCCCACACGAAGCAAACAAACTCTAGAACATACATGAAGAATATGGAATATGTCAGTCTATGGGTAGCATCACATATACAACATTTTTGGAACATCACTCTAAACAGCTTTAGCAAATGTTCAACTACTTCAGCTTCCCTATTCTGACCTCATGTCACTCTTGTTCAACATGTAGACACAAAAATAACTAACTCTCAGAGTAGAGCAGAGGCCAAGGCACTGAAGTAGACTCAGAGATTCTCTGTGTGCATGTGTTCCACATCCCAACTCAACTGCCCTGTCAAAATATATTTTAAAGTGTTTTAAATCTGCTTAAGACTTTATTCTGATTTTCTTGACAAACTGCATTTCAAGTCCTATGATTTTCAGTACCACTTTTTACACAGATGACATCCGGCACTCTATCTCCACTGCCCAAATTATCTTCTTCATTCCAATGTCTTCCACATCTTAAACTACCTTGCTAATATTTCTACTTAGATGCTTCTGTGTCATCTAAAACTCAAGGTGCCCACAATCACACTTTCATTTTCGTTCAAAGCCCTTTTCTTCTCACACATTCTCCTTTTGCAGAGGGTCACCATCCATCTTGTTGAATAAAAATCTTGGCATGTCTTGGAATCTTCTGCTTCCTATGCTCAGTTCAGTCACTTTTCCATTTACATCACTGCCTCCACCCAAACATCAATGCTTGTTGTTCAATGAACTGTGGCATAAATTTCTTCCAAAAGCCCCAAACACCACCAACTCAGCAAACGAGGAAGTTCAGGTTAAAAGCTAACTTAAAAAATAAATCTATCACAATGCCTCAAGCAGCTTCTACAAGGAGGAGAGCTTGCTGCTGCCTTTTTGGCGCACTTCGCTTTTCTGCAGCTGTTTCCAAGCAAGCAGCCTTGGAACAACAAGGGTGTTAATTTTCCAAGCAGCTGCCTCTCTCTGTTGCAGAAATAGGGAGGGAATCCAGCAGCACCTTTAAGACTGGTTTATAGAGTATTTTAGCATGAACTTTCATGAACATCATGGAGGAAAGCTGATCCTAAAACATCAGTAAGTCTTAAAGAAGTTGCTGGATTCCTTCAGCCTCCCTCCCATTTTCGTTCTTAAGGTGTCGGGGGAGTTCTCCCTAGTCAGCCAGAAGCGCTTCACCCCAGGCTTCCTTTATTACCAGCAAAACAAGAAGGCTGGAGTGGAGCCTCTCCGCAACAGCCGATCAAATAAATAAACAGCCGAACGGGCTAAAGACCGGCCAAAGCAACCTCGTCGGCCAGGAAGGCGGGCGGCGGCCGCAGACCCCTCCATCCCCTCCGCCCGACGTCAGGCGTTTACCTCCGGGCG
Organism: Cyclura pinguis; assembly: GCA_030412105.1. Classification (NCBI taxonomy): domain Eukaryota; kingdom Metazoa; phylum Chordata; class Lepidosauria; order Squamata; family Iguanidae; genus Cyclura; species Cyclura pinguis. Next base: position 110,695,378 of record CM059599.1, on the reverse strand, counting down.
GGGGCTCCCACACCGGCCGCAGCCGAAGGGCGGCCTCGCTCCGTAGCCCCGGTTCAGCTCAGCGGCGCTCGCCAGCTTCATGCTCACCAGACAGGCGCCCGGGGACCCGCAACAGGCGAGAGCAGAAGCGACGAGCAGCCGCGGCCCGTCCTCGCCCCTCCGCGCTGAGCTCCGGCCGAAGCGAGCGGGAAAAAGGCGAACGCAGCCGGGCTCGCGCGGAGCCCCGGGTCCAGCCGCCGCCTCGAGGGCCCGCCCCCGACCAATGGCGAGCGGTCTAAGGACACGAGGGCGAGACACGCAGCCCGCCTCTGGAGAACGGGAGAAGGGGGCGTCTCCCTGCTGCTCCGGAGCGAGGTTCGCTCGCTTGCGCAGCCCTCGCCAAGGCTTACCGAATTGCGACTACTTAGCCCCATAAACAGTGTTTGCTCCAAGTTGCGGAGCATCACGGGTCTGGCAGTCTGTAATCAGAGAGAACCTCGGCCCATATTTATTTTGCTTTGCATTTCATGTTTTTTGCCCTCCAAAGATTTGGTACGTTGCCAAGGCAGGTCCTGATCCGGGATGATTTTTCAGAAGCAAGGTACTCGGGAGCCCCCCCCCCCCCCCCCGCCACGCCAGCTCAAGGCAAGCCGGAGTCTGTGAAGGCGGTAGATCCTCCCCGGTATCCTCTCCAATCCCACTTGTCCAGGGATTGCGGGCTGGGATCTGGTTTTTCTACACCTTTTCAGCTTCCTTTATACACCAAATATTGTTTCAGAGATCTGAACTGCAAAGAGCAAGGCAGACACCGTCTCATTACTGGTGTTGGTAATTTAACATTCAGGGCCAACCCTCCCCTCTTCGAGTTTCCAAAGCACATTAGGAGCATGCACAAAGGATCTGAGAACGCACTTTGGGCACCAGCTAGGAAACCAAGCTCCATCCTGTATAATCTTGTCTCTGCAAAATAAATAAATATGATGCTGCGGGAGAGCGGTCATGATCTAAGGCACTACGTGACTCTGCACTATGATCCAAAACCACTTCAACTCTCATAAACATGAGACCTTTCCAGAGATGAAGTGAGGCCAAGGCGCTTGCTTTGTGTGGCTTCTGTTGTTTACCTGTTTGGGGCCCAAATAATCCACAGCCTGCATCTTCTCATCGCTAAGGAGAAAGGGTGCTTCTGCACTCTGTGGTGTACTTTGACATGAGGAAGGAAAAGGGTATAAAATTGCTCAGTCTTCCACCCATTTGCAGGATTCTTTGACTGCAACACAGTAAATGAAGGTGTCAATTCAAGAGAAAAGCTGCAGAATGAAGATGACCCTGTTATTTAGATAGCATAGGGTAGCAAGGCCTCTCCTTAATGCATCTAGACAAGCTTTCTAGCACTGGGAACTAAGTCTTTTCTATGGTTTCCCATTTAATTACTTTTTCTGGTAAGAAGAAAGCAGGGGGGTTACAAATGGAGGTGATTTCACCTGGACCCCCAGGTGGACCACCTTCACCCCCCCCAACAATAAAATTCAAAGCTTGAATCTAGGGAAGTATAGAATAAAAACCTCATCTGGAAGCATCCCAGGTGACCTTCAGCATCTTCTTTACACACACCCGATTTTGGTTGGTTGTGGATCAACGGGTAAGAATTCTGAGGCATTATCAGCCCAAGCTCCAGCTCCACCACTTCCTAGGAATTCTGATATCCCACAAAATTTAATACAGGAAAGACTAACCTTATATTTTAGTAGATGGAGTATTTTGCATCTAATTCACTAGTATCCCACATAAGATTCTATGCATCTGATTAACAAAGCCAGGATAATGTATTCACATTTTATTTCTGATATACTTATTGACTGATAAGGCTACTACTAAACCTACAGAATTCATATTAGTATAGCAGAGCATCAGAGCAACATTCCTTTCCAAAAAAAAAAAAATGTTGGGCTTAAAGATTAAATGTGTATTTCAGATCTCTCTCTCTTTCAATGAGATATTTCACTGTTCCCCTAGATTCTTCTGAACACAGGGGCCAGGTTAAATCGCCCAACTGGCAATGAAGAAGTGAGTGCACAGGCTTCCCCTACTTATCTGACAGGTTAGGGACTGGAGCACTATCAGAAAATGGAATTGATTGAAAAGCAGAACCCATGTATTGTGCTGTAGGGAGCACAAAGGATTTACAGAGGCTCACTTGGGACTAACTGGACACATGCTGCTTGCAAAGCAGCTCAACCAGCTTGGTGCCCTTCCCCCTCACTCCACCTTGCTTTGCAAGCAGTGTGCACACGTGAGCGGTTCCAAGAAAGCCTCCACAGGCAAGAAAAACTGATGAAAGAGCAGAACCACCATTGAATCAATGGAACCTGTCCTTCATTTGGAAACACTGAAAGAGCAAGTTGTCAGACAACGGGGTGTCAAGGAGGAGCTTCCTGTATACACCAAATATTGTTTCAATATCTCATTATGCAACAGCATGAAAACCTAACAGACAGAAAGAAAAAACAACAACCAAAAGCATTGCTAATGTACGTATTGGCCAAATATAGCTGTACCCGCTTGCCCAAAGTCCAGCTTAAAATGGCTTGAAGTTAAAATCAACACAATGCCATAGCCAGGTTGTATTATTTTTTCTCCACTGAGTGACCCATCACTTGCCTCCACAGTATTTTCTGTACACTAAGTAGAATCTAGATAAGTTTCTTTCTTTCGGCATAAAGCAGGGATATCTTGTGCCCCCCCCCGACACTGAACTACAACTCCCAGCATTCCTCACAATTGGGCTACACTGGGTGAGGCTGTTGTTGGGGAAGAGTCTGGTCTGTCACACAATTCTGGTTCCTGACAATAGGGCTATGCTGACTGGAAGCATCTTCCCATGTAGAGGTGCCAGAGATTGAACTTGAGACCTTCACGAACAAATTGTTCTCTGCCAGTGGGCTAACACCAAGTGTGGACTTGCTTTCATAAATTAGTACTGCCTACAGGTAACCAGGCAGGGAAGTCTTCCTACAACAGGAAAGTTTATTTTTCTGTTGTGTAGGCTACTGCTAGGCCACAAACTGTTGAGTGCATATACAGAAACAGCTAGGTAAATTCATTTATACAAGGCATAATTTCTGTAGTCTCAATCAGTAACTCTCTTTTACAAAGTTTTTAAGAACGATGTTTTGACTTTATACTGAAAAGTGTCCTTCTAAAGCATATCTGTAAGCTCTCACCATTTCCAAATTCCCACATACAAGGACTCTAAAAGTTCTTTAAAATTGAACAGCATGATGCTTATTTAATCCTCTTGCGTGTTGTTTCAGTTTGTGTTTCTTAGCATCAGTAATTCAACAGTATTTCAAGCAAGGATACAGAAAAGTAAACCCACAGGAACCAAAGTTTCAGTTTACTCAAAACGTTATTTTCACTTGCTCTCCAAAGAGCACATGAACTCTGTATGGGGATGTGTATACAGAACACAGTGTTTACAAGATACACCTCCCCTAAGGAGGAAAACTGCTGAAATTGCAAAAACATGTTAGTGTTCATGACTATGACAGGTTGATGGATGTCTATTTCACTTGTCTGCCATAAAAAAAAGTGTGTTTCAGATGGGTGGCATTTCTCTCAGAGCACTATCTAAACCACAAATATAATTAGCAGTAAAAGAGACCTTACCACAGTATTGTGAAACTGCATACACATGTAAAGAATTTAGTATGTGTTGAGATTGCTTTACACATTATCCTATCTAACACAGATTAATCCCCATTTATCTTGGTAAGGCACCCATTAAGCCGCTGTGAATTTTGGCTATGTGCAGAAATCTATTATAGCAACTTGTGTTTTGTGCTGCAGTATCAGAAAAATACCTGACTGTGAAGGAACCCCTTGATCACAGCCACAACTTCATCTGGAAACAGGTGTGGACAAAAAAATTCTCCTCCTCTGCCCTATTGCTGACTCCTAATTGTTTAGTAACAGCAAGAACAAAATGATATTTTTTTCAAGTGCTGAAAAGAGCTTCATAGAAAACAAGGTGTGGACTTGGGCTATGAACTGATTTCTGGTATTGAAAACAAATTCTTGAGTTCTAATTCTGAAGTATATGTCTTTTGCCCTGACTCTAGCTGAGCGTTTCGGGATGCTGGTAAACAAAAAAAACAAAAACAAAAACAAAACAGATCCAAGAATCCAGATGTCTGCTCACCTTTGCTGGACATTGCCAACACAGTATTTTGTAGTATTAAACTACTGTGGCTTTCTTTCTATCACAGAGTTAATGCCATTTTTCTCTAGCAAGCCAGCTAGCTTTGCTGGTACAGACATCATTACATTAATTTGACCAATTACAATGTTCTCTCTCTTCTGCTGTTTTCATGCATTTACCTCCTGAAGCCATTTCCATTGATGCTATGTTCACACAATTACTGCAATTTAAGTGCACACACATTTGTCTTTTATGTGTTTTAACTCTTGTCTATTCAGACAAAGTTAAAGCAAAATAAAACATGGAGTAAGAGGGAATGCACCCTAGACTGGAGAGAAAACATGCAGCCTTCCAGATATGGTTGATCTCCAAGTTCCCCGAGCCATAACCAATGGTGAAGAATGCTAGGAGTTGCAGTTCAACATCTAGAGGACCTCACTATTCCAAATCCTGCCCTAGATGCTACACTATTTGTTCACAGGACATAAGGATCACAGGCTTTCCTGGTGACTGTTCCCAGGCTTTGTAACTCCCTCCCTAGAGAGGCCAAGATGGCCTGGTCCTTGCTTTCCTTCCTTCAACAGATCAAAACATTTTTGTGCCATTGGACTTTTACAGACTGACTGTAAAATCTTACCCTTCTATAAGGAGGTAGAAGCATGAGATATTCTGGTTCTTCAAGTAGCTACAGCTTGTCCTGAAGAACTCCACAGAAAACCTTAACATTACTAGCTGATGTTCAAGTGAACAAAACAAAACCTTGGGAAAGAGGAAGAGATGCACTAGCACGTTATGCTGCTGCAACAAATTGTACTGAATCATTTTACAGCAAGAGCCACAAACTCTGGGGCTTACAGAACGTCAGGCAAACAGAACTGAGAAAAGCTGCAGAAAGCAGTTCAAACAGGTCATGCTCAAGTTTCTAATTTTGCCCAGGAACAGAGATGCAAGCCTAGCAACAGCTTTTACCCAATCAAAGATCAGACAAACAGGTACAAGGGCTCAGCTTCTCAAAGCTTCGGAAAGGCCAGCCTCCTCAAACAACTTCTAATTATGTTTCGTTTAAAAAAAAAAAACCGATTGAAGTTTGATAAGCTGAAATGGGACACAAATTAACAAGTCTTTACACATTAAACTCCTCTACTTGTTGAACCAAAACAGCAGATGGTGATTGTTTTTTAAAAATTGAAGGACTGTTGAAGTGTGAACTGTTGCTCTGTTTAACTTCCCATTGTATTATAACACAGTATTTTTTGTGTATTTCTAAGATTCGCTTTGATCCAGATATTGTTTTATTCCGTTTCTTATGTAAATATGTACATCTGAATGCTTCCACGGTGAAATCATTCATCTTTAACAGATCTCATTGTGTTTCTATGTGTAGTTTCTAAGATATTTAAGTACTTTCATTAGAGATAGAAAAATCTGATACCCAGTTTAAAGGTGCTAGAAGAAAATAAGGAGTTTCAGAAACAGACTGCAGCTGCCTATATTCATTTTTATTTAGGTATGTCTTTATAATGTGAGGTTCTTCTCTCATTATACTGTACCTTAGATTGTATCATGATTTCTAATCTTATTGTATGTTAAAAGGACTGTTCAGAATGTCGCCTAACCTCCACCCACTCATATTTTAATAGTGCAACTATTTTAAATTCACCAAGTTTAGTTAATACAAAATATGTTTACAGAATTTTTAAAAAAACAGAATTAAATAAACCCATAAAATCTAGAGTTTTAAGGAAGATGTTTTTAAATAGATTGACCCAACTATCTTAAAATAGATTCTAAACCACTCAGAAGTCCAACAGAGTATGTATACTGTCTGTACTTCAGTATAATGAAATACCTTTTCTTCTTCCACAGTATGCTGCTCTTTGTGAAAATATTGATTTTATTTTGGAAACAATGATCTCATGCAATGCAGGGGAAAAAAGGAACAGTGTTCATATGCAAATCAAAAGGTGCAATTAGCAACTGCTCACAAAGAAGCAAACCTAAGGAAGTGTGCTTGGGCCAAAGATGCAGGTGGAAATTTTTCCACTACTGTATTTTTCCATGGAAAATTTTCCACACCACAGATGTATCTATACATTTATCTATGTTTATCATAGTTGTATGGGCTGTTGTATTTCAATGAATCATGCAAGATAGGCTAAATATAGGATATGAAGTTCTAGTTACTCTTCTAATATGACAAGCATTGACAAAACTCTAGTGGTCAGAGGAACAGACTTACAAATGAACACACTGCCAAGTTTGTTTCTATTTCATAAAATCTCTTGTTCCTCAATCAGTGCAAGTATAAGCAGCAAAGACAAAATGTGTAAGTTGCCATTGGTCACAGACTCACACCTATTCTCTAATTCAATAAAATGTTCAACTAGTTGTACCTAATCAGTTTTTTCCTCAACTTGCAATGGAACTGCTAAGTAATATGGAGAGTGAGTGAGTGAAGTTGTATCTCAGCAAAAGAAAGTTAAAACTGTTGATATATCACGTACAGCTCTTTTAATGTATGTGATCTTGGAAAAACAGTATTCTGAGGTATAGTCATTTTTGTTAACTATAAGGAAAGCATAACCTATTCTCATTAAATTATTACAAATATTCCAATACAATAATTTCCAATAAAGCCTTGAATATATTTAAATACAACATTTAAACCACTAAATTTATGTTACATTAGTTAGACTACTTGAAAATTTTCCAGTGCTATTTTTTTCAAAAAATCACCTCACTGGTTTACTTTTAGTGGACACTGGCCACACATAAATGGTAATGTCATTTACCCATATCCACCTGATACTATAAAGAAATAGGAATACTTGTGATTAACGAATTTCTACAAATTCATAGTAGCAGTCCATCATTTTAAGGCAGCAAAGGAAGTAATTCCTGTTTACTGGTTATATCAAACTGCTATCTTCACTGAAAACTAGCAGTTTTATGGCTCTTGTAATTTATTAACTGCGTTTTCTAAGAAAAATACGGCCAGTTTATCCTGCCTGGCTGCCACTCTCTCCTGCTTTAACACAGTCTTAGCTACCAGTTTCACGGCCTCTTCCTAGAAGTAATCTCCCACACCATGTAATACTTACATAAAGGAGCCAGTAGGTTGGATCCAGACTTGGTCACATTTGGAGGATCCTGATCAAACTATATGAGAATTGAGTTAATCATTACTAAATTAAGTCTCATTAATTTAAAAGGACCTAGTCCAAGTGTGACAAAGTGTGGATCCAATCCATTGTCATGTATGCAAAGTCAAAAGCACTATCAGGGCAAACACTTTATCAGCTAGCACAAGTGTCTTGCTGCACTCATACAGTTGGCACTCCATATTTGCTAGGGTTAGAGTCACAGCCCCCTTGCAAAGGTGGAAAAATTGCAAATATCAAAATGCATGTATAGATGTGTGTGTGTCTGTGTCTGTGGAGAGGTGGGGTGAGGTATGGTATGGAGAAAAGGCATCAAGGATCCATACCAGGTCAGGGAAAGGGGATGGGTCCGCAAGGTGGCCTTCTACTTCCTCTCTCTTGTACCTCTCCTTCCTTGGGGTGTCAGGAGCATTGGGAAAGGTGCTGAGAAATTTGGCTGTGAACCATCCTTAGCTGGCCAGGTAGGGGCTGATGGAGGAAGAGGACCACCAGAGGTGAGTTTTAAAAGACTGTGCAGCCCGATCAGCGCCACCAAGAGGGGAAGTTCCCCTGGGAAAGAAGCACCTGAGTTGGATGGGAGGAGTGGGAGATACTTGCAAATAATCAAATCTGTGAAAGTCTAACCCGCTAATGGGGGTGGGAGGCGACTGTACTTGCTTGCAAGATGCAGAGACTGCACTAGTATAGCTATAAAGTGTTGACATAACTTTAGTAGAATTATGGAGAATTTCTTCTTGGAACCACTGTCTTCCTCTTGTTATCAAAATGAGAAGGGCCAAAGATAAGAAAGTGAATAATAATGTTAGGGACTTTGCTGTTGTTTAAATGAACTGCATCAGGAGCCACAAAATTTACACATGTTCAGCTTGAAGAATACAGAAGGGTAGGGATCAGGCAAGCAGTAGATATTTTTCTAATCCTGTAGTTCTATAAATATGCAGCATTTATGACTCCAAGACATTGTTTGTGTACTATGCAGCTTGATAACCTCTATGGCAAGCTACTGTAGACAGATGAGAATTCCATTTATGCAGGTTGCTGAACACTAGCAATTACTGAGCCTCTTTGCTGTTCACCCGAAATACTTTTCCCTCATTTGGTGAGAACATTGTTGCAAACACATTCTTGGAAAAAGTCCTATCTACATATATCTCTAATGCTGCTTAAGAAACAACAACAAACTATATGGTCTTTATATCATTGCCTTTTTAAACTTGTTCCCATGCACAGGTAGAAATTTTAGAATCAGCCAATAGCATTACAACAACATATGTGAAAAACATCACATATCCACCTCCACCCCTGTTGACAACTTAGCCATTGCCAAAACCACTTCGTTTTTCTTTTTTAAGGCCTCCTACATAGACAAGCTGTTCAGTGACAACTTGTCAGAGATGGTTAAATGACTAAGTATTAAACAACTACTTTATATATTATTGCATTTACTAAAATATTTCCAGACTGCCTTTCTGTCCCAGTAAGAACTCCAATATATTTGGTCTCCAACAGCAAAATTAAAATTTCTCCCCCAAAGATAAAATAATACAAACTATATTAAAATGAAACCCATGGGTACAGTCAACACCCCACACAGAGATGAGCATGAAATCTCCGTATAGTCAGGCAGGTATGACCACTCTGTGGTTGACAAATCATGCATGAATTGCCTATGGGGCTTATTTTCCACATGGAAATAGTTTTCTAGGCAGGTATATGAAGTATATAATATATGAAGAGGTCTTAAAGAAATGCCATTCAGCAGCCATTTTTACACTGAATACTGAAAGGCCATCAACTCCAGGGGCCCAAACCAAAGATCAGTAATGCCTGCTACAAAATAACACTACTACCACTGTCAAGTTTTTAAGAGTTTCAGTATACCAGACGGGACTACAGTTGTGAATACAGAGCTTAATATTAAAAAAAACTAATCAAGACCTGCTTCATATTAGGCATATGTAACCTAAAGTATTTATTTATGGACAGAATATCCTGTGAAGCCAGAATTCATATATACATATATATAATAATTCATAAAAAGTATCAAGATTTAAGCCCACCTGGTACTGAAGCTAAAAATAGGAAAAAAACCAATTTTAAGGTAGCTATGTGGTGAGTTATTTTCAGCTTGCTAACTGTAAGCAAGATTGTAAATACAGGGATTAATGCAAAAGTGTGTGGCTAAAATGAAGTAACAGACTCCTATGCTCCTTAATTTCCTAAATGGGTCCTTTTCTATGTATAGGTTACAACTGCAGACTGGAAGTTTCTATATCAGTAGTGTAAGGCGCTCTCGTGAAGTATATTTATGCACTGTGTGTTTAATGCTGGTTAATAAAAGTACTTAACAGAAATAATTTCCCAACATTGTCCAAATCTGAAAACAAGTGAGGTGCTGCATCAAATGGAGCATATAATCTGAATTCAAGAACCCAATTTCTTACTGGTATCTGTACAGTTGCACATTTCACCCAAAGTGATTATCATGAGAAATAATTTCCGCCAGAGCCATATGTCTTGTGAAACTCTGTCATCTGGTAACTGTCCCATCACCTGATGTTCGCTTGTTTCAATGTTCCAAACCCTCTTGGAGCTCGCAATGAATCCCTGGATACTGCAGAACTGTTAAACGTGACCTGTGAATTTTCTAGGTTTACATCTGACAATATCTGAAGGTCAAACAAGTAACTTGAATTTCAGTCTCCCTTTTTTAAAAAAATACTTGCCTTGTACAACATTTTTAACCAAACATTCTAGTTCAGTCTCATATCATCCTCTTGAATCTTGTCTGAAGCAACTACACAGAAACAGAGTAGTTAGAACAAACCTCTGACTTAAGACTCTTGTATTCAAAAAATATTTCAGCAGGGTTGCTTTGATACTGCTGTGGTACCACACATGTGGTAAAACAGTCGCTGAGAACAGCAGCGTAGAATCATGAAGACTGAGGGCAAAGAACAATTAGAATTAAAGAGGAAACTGCCTCCTACTTACTGGGTTATCTGCCAAACAGAGGAAGTTTAAGAATTTGACAAGTTAAAAGTCTCCACAGGAAGCCTCAATTATTTATTACTAGTTTAAAATGTAGTGTTTCTGTGAAAGTTTGGCTACCCTTCTGAAAGAATGGATAAACTGCAGCACATTTTGAATTGTGTGACAAACAGGTAACAGCTACGCATTTATATTTTCAGTACAGTAAAACCACCTCTGGGTACTCTTTGCCTAAGAAAACCTTATGAAATTCATGGGGTCACCATAAGTCAATGGGCAACTTGAGGGCATACACACAAAGTGAGAAATATTTTGCGCCCACCTAGCATACAAAGACAATGGTCTAATTTTAGGGCTGTCAGTCTTAAAGACACTTGTTCTAAAATGCCAATTCTTCAAACATGGATTTCTCCCAGTAATGTTGTTGCCTGTCAATAAATTATTAACCTTCATGTACAAAATATGTATGCTGCAGGTCCATGTTTGGTTGACAAGATTTAGAGCCACTGTGTACATTATGCTCAAAAATCCCTTTTGAGTGGTCAGCTCCAGTGGAAACACTGATAAAACTGCATTATCTTGCCAGGCACTAGTTTCGCCAGCAGGCCCCTCTGAAAGATTCTTAAGGCTGAAAAACTATACTGGCAAAACTACGTACCGATTCCTCTATCCACTCTCTATGGCACGGGAATCGTAAGGCAAAAATATCCAGTTCCATGGTTCGTAAGATTATTGTTTCAGCTTAGGATCAGTTTAAGCAAGACTCAAACTTAGCAAGAGAAGCAGTCCAAGGTGGTAAAGACACTGCTAAACCACGAACATTGAATAAGGAAGATCAGATCAGACCAATAACCACTACCAGAGCAAGACAAGAACAACAGATGCAGAAGAAAAGAAGTCTTGAGCTTACTACAAAATTTTCTTAAGGGATCAACTACTCTTAAGGGTGAGCAAAAGGAGCTGGCTAAAAGTGACTTGGGTGATTTCTTTACTCATGACAAGGGCATCCTGCCTCTTCAGACTATGCTCTGTTTCCAACTGCAGGATAGTCTAAGGATATTAGGATCTTCATCTGGATGTAGTCACACTAATAGTCTGATTAATAGTCTCCAGATCCCTACATTTTTCATAGCCATTCCTACTTAAGAGTTCTAATTACTGATGTCCAACATCCCTATTTTGAGCAAAGTTCTTGGGCATGTGGTGGCCTCCCAGATCCAGGATTCCTGGATGAAATGTATGATCCAGATACATTTCCATCTGGCCTTAGACTTGACTAAGGAATGAAAATGATCTTGATTACCTTGGTGGCTGAACCCCATTGGGAACCGCACAGGGGAATGTGTCCTTGCCAGTTCTGCTGGACCCTTCAGCAGCTTTCAGTACCATCAATGGTACAACTTTAGAGACCAGGGTTTGAATCCCTGCTTGGCCATGAAAATCCTCTTTCAGCCTCAGAGGAACAGTATGGCAAATCTCCTCTGAATAACTCTTACTAAGAAAGCCCCATGATAGGTTCATCTTGTTGTTGTTGTGTGCCTTCAAATCCCTTCTGACTTATGGAGACCCTAAGGCAAATCTATCATGGGATTTTATGACACTGAGAGCATCTGATGTGCCCAAGGTCACTCAGCGGGTTTCCACAGCCAACTGGAGAACTGAACCATGGTCTCCAGGGCCCCAATCCAATACTCAAACCACTATACCACACTGGCTCTCAGGTTCATCTTACAGCTACTCTACATCAGAAACATGAAGGCGAACAACAAAACCAAACTTTTGGTTCCATATGAGAAGAAAGGCCATATATAAATAAATAAAATAAATGTAGACAATCTTGACACTGGATGCATGCTAAGCTGGCACCATGAGGCTCTCCTAATTCCATCTGGCTATATAGGTTCTGGGCTCTCTTAGTCTTATCTGGTTTTAGCCATTTTAACAGTCCTCCTAGCACAGAACAGGTCCACATTTATCAGTTCAAACACATGAATTCAGAAATGTATTTCTTGGATGGTACATCATACAGACTTTTGAGGGTGCTGCAGCCTATCAGTAGGGACCCTTTGAAGCAACTATAAAAGAATGTGAGACAGGAGAGGAAAGTTCTACTGTTTGAGCAGAAAACTGCTCACACAATGCAAAATATCACTTCTAGTTTTCAATGGTTGCCATTTAACCTCTAAATAATTATTACTTTCTTTCACTGAGCAAACTAGCTGCACAGTTTCTACTTGGGGCAAAGCAGAAAAGTTAATCCATACCTAAACCAAAGTCTCTGTAGGGGAGAGAAGTGCTTATCTGCTTCCCTTTAGAAGTGGTTTGTTTCATCTTGTATTTAAATGTACAGCAGGGGCAAAGATGTCTCCCATTCTGCGAGATACAGGTAGATTTTTAAAAATTCCTTCACACTGAATATAATGAAAAGGCAATACAGTGCCTTATGAAGAAAATGATCTCAAAATAACAATGCCAATGTTCAAACTGTTTCCTCCAGTAATGTCATACCCTGCTTCCAGAGCATGGACTCTGACTCAGAGTCTGAAGCAGAGGGCATGCCAGAGGCTGAAACAGAAGGTGTGCCAGGACCTGCTGTACAGAGAGGTTACAGTGCTGGAAACAGAACAGGGGATGGTGCCAGCTCCAGCAGAAGAGTCCTGCCTCTTCAGATACAGAAGAACACTTACCTAGACTCAGCTTCGCACAGCACAGGCAGCAAAGAGAGACCCAGCGTCAGTCTCACAGAATTTATAACTGGCAACAATCAATCAAGGCACAGTTGCGCTAGGCTTTGGGTCTATTTAGCTGGCATCCTTCTCCTCCAGTTGTCAGAGCTTATCTGACCTGCTATCTTGCTGGATGCCTTGACAAATGCTCAAATTGACTTTGGACACTCCTTTGCTGTGAAATCTTGCTGGACTTTGTTTATGTTGAACTTTATTTATGACTCCTTGCTTAGTGCCTGGAAGTAAGTAACAAGCTGGGAGAGATTCAGTTTGTTTTGTTTGATTTATCAGCTGTGCTAGGACTGAGATAGGACAAGTTCAGTCAAAATATAATATAAACATACTCTCCAACTATCCCAGTTTGGCCATGACAATCCTGATTAATCCTTTCTTTTCCCACTCTATCAGTTAGTTGCCTTTAAAATGCTCCCAATTTTTCTTTCTTCCTCCCACAGTCCCTCTTTGTCCTCACCTTATTTCAGCTGCTGCACACTGAGTTCAGAGGGCAAAAGTGGTTCACAGCTAATTAACTAAGCAGGAAGGAAAGGAGCGGAAGGGATGGAGTCTTGCTCTTCTCTGTAGACTCAGTTAAAGCAAAATGGCGAAGCTTCTCTTAGCCTGTGTGTTCTTCCTCATTAATACTCTCGCCATGTTGACAACATTCTGATGTTGCTAGGCCAGACATGTCCCAATTTTCATCTGTGAAATGACTGAGTGTGTTTATAAAGAATTATGCACTTTAAAAATTTTATTGCCTGATCACAGCAGCACGGCTGACATATGCACAACATTGGAAAGATAAAACAGACATTCCATTAGATGAATGGAAAATAAAAATGTTAGATATGGTAGAGACTGAAAAATTAGCTAACTCCCTCAAGAACAAAACAGTTCAAAATTTTGAAAGAGAATGGAAAAAGGTTATGCTTTGGCTAAATCTGTAAATGTCTGTGGATTGATTATATTGGTATTTGATAAGATATGTATAAAGGGAAGACAGATTCAACTGGAAATATTTGATATTCAGAAGTGGAGGGGAATAGAAGAATCATAACAATGATATACATATTAGTGTCAATATATGCTTTTATGTACTTTGAAAATAATAAAAATTTTAAAAAATGTTACTGCCTGTATTCAAAAGGCAAACTAAGGCAATTCAGCACCATTTAGTTTACCCCTGAAGTCACATATAAAATACAGCACAAAAAATGGAAGAAATCCCTTTTTTGAATCTACTGAACATTTAAGGCAACATGTATGTGAACATCATAGGACTTTTTATAAAAAAAAATAAAAGTGAACTGTATACAGAGTGAACTGCATAAGCTTCTGATCTCCAAGTTCTTTGCCTAAGTTGCATTTCTGATTCTACAGAGCAATCTCCATGGTAGCTCTATCAGAGAGAGATCCACAAATACAGTCTGACAAAGAAAGCCTGGAATACACTCCAGTAAAACATAGGAAAAAAGTGCTTTTATGGTTAAAAAATTAAGTTGCCAATAACAAAAGAAATCAGATAATGCCTCCTTAACAACCAGGATCACTGGTTATTAAATTGTACACACAAAGCTCCCTTGTACAAGGAGAGAAAAGTTGATTCACTTTGTTTCTGCGCCGCAAGAAGTGAGATAGCCTTTGAACTACCAAAAACATGAGTTGGCTACCAAGTCCAGCCAGCAAAAATTTATGGACTCCTGGTAAAGTTTGCACAGATCCATATTTTACCTCCTTTTCCTTTCTACCTTCTTACGTTTCCTTTAATCTACATTTTTTATACGGCAAATCTGTGCTTCTGTTTTATAAAATGAAGAACACAACTTTTCGGGGTCTATGGGACAGAAGCTCACAGAAACTGACAGTATGTGCATCCATCATTGAGGTCACTATTACTGTGAACAAAAATTATATACTTATTACTCCAGGAGCTGATTGGAAACTTGGTAAGGGGACAACTTTTCTCTGGATGGATAGCACTCACCACAAATTGCTTTGGGGGATTTTAAAACTTGTTTTTATTATTTGGGTCTTCAAGATAAACCAAAATGGCAGCTAATTTTTGGAAACTTTCAAGAGGGTTTTTTTTTAGGTGAATATATACACACAACCATCTGGATCACAACCAGCATTTCCTCTACTCTTATCAGCATTTTTTTTTTTAAAAAAAGGGAAACAGATTCTTGTTTTTCAATCATGGCAAAAGAATAATATTCAAGGAACTGCATATGGCTTATGCTATTTGTAGCACTGCTAATCATTAACAGTTAAAGAATATCTGTTTGTTGCATATAAGTAAATCTTTCATATGTGTTTTACACTTGCAAATGAATTGTGGCAATTACTCTATACTGCGTGTAATTCTCTGTGCATTCTCTCTCTTCCACACACATACACACAGAGCAAAAAGTAAATACAGTTAAGTTCTTGTACAGCTTGCTATGCATGATAATGTGCTATCGGGTTTTTTTAAAAAACCTCTTTAAAGTTTTGAGATTTTTGTGTAAATTAATATGTTTCTGTATCAGAAATCCATCTCACAACACCTGTACACACAAAAAAAGTGCAGCTTCAATCCATATCTGCTTACTAAGCCCTACTAAACTGATTGGAATTTACTTCTGAAGACACACAGGACTGAGTTATTAGACAACAGCCCATAAAGAACATGTTGTTTTCAAAAGAAACATTCATTCCTTTTACAGCTAACCCACCCACATAATTTGCAAACACTGTAATGATGTTTGTTTGAATACGAAGCACTGCATAAAAGGTTTCACTGAAACACACAGGAGATTCTATCTTATTTTTAGAGGATAAACAGATTCCAGGGGTGTGATCCCCCTCAGCCAATCACAAAGCTAAGGCACAATGCTGCCATTTCTCTATGTCCTATTACAGCAAAGGGAGTCTTGTTTTTCCCTCTTTTGTCTGAAATCTTCACGATGAATGGCTGCTTCAGGGAAAAGATCAAGCTGTACAGTTAAGATTTATTATGAAAGGCAGATGGAACAAACAAACAGCAAGGGTAATAGAGTAGCACCTCTTAGGTTCATCTGCATTTCAGAAAGAAAACATACTCCTCTAGTTTTCATTTCACTCTAAACCTAAACATTTGTGAACAGATTGGACAGGACAGCCACTGACCTGTTATGCACTACCAAGCCTGTATCTGAACTTCTCTTTAAAAGGGGGGGGGGGAGTGCAGAGAAAACTGTGTTTTGTTAAAGGAGCACAGTTTTTCCTAAGAGCTAAAGTCAAAGTGAATCAAAACTATGACTTCATGGCCAGAAAATCCCTTCCAGGTGGAAAAAATATGCAGATGTGGAGGATCCAGCTCCCTCTCTCCCAGTGATGATGCATTTTTCAGGACAAGCCCCCCCCTCCCCGCACTCCACCAACACCACAAACTTTACAAGGAGTAGTAGGCCCCGGATTGTGTGTTGCCACCATCAGGTCTACTTGCTCTATCCCTCTTCTAAGCTTTGGGACATCAAGAAGTACTAACAGGAAGTAATCACAACACATACATAACTACCCCTCAGCAATAGCTTCTACCAAAAATCAGGTATATGTTACATGTGTACATATATATTAGACCCTACAACAGTATTTTTAGCTTCATGTGGCACATCTGAATTGATAAGGAACAAAGAAATATTATTACAATTGATCTAATCAATAGCTTATACTCCCATTCAAAGTAATCCCTCAGTCTTCTTCCATATGAAAAACATATGGAAAACACTTTTCTTTAAGCTTTTATGTTAAATACATGTGTGGACTTGTGACATTTCAAAAACATGCCCATTTCACAACTGTTCTCTCAGGAGTTTTGTGCTACCTAAAGTAATCTCCAAAACATCCTTATGAAGAGTATGCCAACTATGCTCCTATTGTAAACACATATTACACCAGTTGTTAATCTCATTTCACTCCACTTTTCTGATCTTTGCACAGAAATATGATTTATTTTACAAAATTATTTTATGTTAGTTATTTTTACCCTACCCCTCAACATTCCAGAGTACCATATACAAAACTGATATAGAGACTGATGACATCAGTGAATCAAGGGGGTTAAGTGACTTAAAAATCAATATATGAAAAACAAAACTTAGAATCATAGAGTTGGAAGAGACCACAGGGGCCATCAAGTCCAACCCCCTGCTATGCAGGAACACCCGTCAAAGCATTCCCAACAGATGGCCATCCAGCCTCTGCTTAAAAACCTTCAAAGGAGGACACTCCACCACACTCCAAGGCAGCATATTCCACTGCCAGACAGCTCTGACAGTCAGGAAGTTCCTCCTGAGGTTCATGTGGAACGTCCTTTCCTGCAGTTTGAATCCATTGCTCCTTGTCCTAACCTCTGGAGCAGCAGAAAACAAGCCCACTCCCTCCTCAACATGACATCCCTTCAAATATTTAAACATGGCTATCATGTCCCCTCTTAACCTTCTCTTCTGCAGACTAAACATATCCAGCTCCCTAAGCCGTTCCTCATAGGGCATGGCTTCCAGACCCTTCAACATTTTGGCTGCCCTCCTCTGGACATGCTCCAGCTTCTCGATATCCTTCTTCAATTGAGGTGCCCAGAACTGGACACAGTATTCCAAATGAGGTCTAACCAATGCAGAATAGAGTGGTACCATTACCTCCCTCGATCTAGACACCATACTCCTATTGATACAACCAAGAATCACCTTGGCTTTCTTGGCTGTCGCATCACACTGCTAACTCAGGTTCAGCTTGTGATCTACCAAGACTCCTAGATCCCTTTCACACGTACTGCTATCCAGCCACGCATCCCCCATCCTATATTTGTGCATTCCATTTTTTCTGCCTAAGTGTAGGACCTTACATTTGTCTCTGTTGAAATTCATTTTGTTAACTTTGGCCCAGCTCTCCAATCTGCCATGGTCATTTTGAATTTTGATCCTGTCCTCTGGTGTATTAGCAACCCCTCCCAATTTGGTGTCATCTGCAAATTTGATCAGCATGCCCTCTATGCCTTCATCCAAGTCATTGATGGAGATGTTGAATAGCACTAGGCCCAGGACAGAACCCTGTGGTACCCCACTAGTCACTTCTCTCCAGGATGAAAAAGCAGCCATTGGTGAGCACCCTTTGGGTTTGGTCAGTCAACCAATTACAAATCCACCTAACGGTAGCCCTGTCCAGCCCGCATTTTACTAGCTTCTTTGCAAGAATGTCATAGGGAACTTTGTCAAAGGCCTTACTGAAATCAAGGTATGCTACGTTCACAGCATTCCCTTCATCTATCAAGCTTGTAGCTCTATCATAAAAAAAGATAAGATTAGTCTGGTATGACTTAATTCTGAGAAATCCATGTTGACTTTTAGTGATTACAGCATTGCTTTCTAAGTAATTACAACCTGAGTGTTTAATGATCTGCTCTAGGATCTTTCCTGGTATTGATGTCAGGGTGACCTCTTTTTTTTCCCTTCTTGAAGACAGGGACGATATTTGCCCTCCTCCAGTCTGCTGAGACTTCTCCTGTTCTCCAAGAATTCTCAAAGATTATTGCAAGTGGTTCTGAAATGACCTCTGCCAGTTCTTTTAATATCCTTGGATGTAATTCATCTGGCCCTGGAGACTTGAATTCATCTAGTTTAGCCAGGTATTCCTGTACTACTTCTCTACCTATTCTGTGCTGCATTTGCCCCACCTTCCTCACCTGCTCCCCACCTCCCAGGTTGAGTACTTCTATCCTTTTGGGAGAAAACTGAGGCAAAGAAAGTGTTGAGTAGTTCTGCCTACTCTCTTCCCCCTGTTAGTAACTGGCCCTCTTCTCCACACAGCGACTCTATCATTTCCTTGTTTTTCCTTTTGCTGCGGACATATCTTAAAAAGCCCTTTCTATTGTTTTTAATGTCTGGCAAGACTGAGTTCATTCTGCGCTTTAGCTTTTCTGGCCTTTTCCCTACAGATCCTGGCCATTTGCTTGAATTCCTCTTTGGTAGTTTCACTATTCTTCCATTTCCTGTGCATGTTTCTTTTAACACTTAGGTCAGCTGAGAGTTCTTTCATCAACCATTCTGGTTTCCTAAGACACCTGCCATTCTTCCTCCTTATTGGCACAGTTTTAAATTGTGCCTTCAGTATCTCAGAAATTCCCATCCATCATGAACTCCTTTCTCTTTCAATATTCTTTGATCTGTAGCATATTTGTAAAACATTTTGCTTATCAGGAAGTAAAAGTAAATTTCTTTAAGACAGCAGCTATAAATGTACACAATGTCCCACATCTTTCCAGTCTCTTCTGAAAAAGAAGGCAAAACAATATACAGTTGACTCTCCGCATTTCCTGGGGTGAGGGATGCAGGACGCCCATGAAAGTGGAACAGCCACAAATATCAGAATATATGTACGTGTGTCTCCATGAAGGAGCCAAGGCATGGTAAGGAGAGCAGCACCCAGGGTCCAAACTAGATCACGGAAAAGAGAGGGGAAAGGAATGGGCCGGCATGGTGGCCCTATACTTCTCTCTTGCCCATCTCCTTCTCTGGGTGCAGGAGGGCACTGGGATATGGCTTGGGGTGCTGAAAAATCAGGCTGTGAGACTGACTTAGTTGGCCAGGCAGTGGCTGGTGGAGGAGAACCAGAGATAGGCTTCTAAAGAGCTGTGTGCCCTAATCAGAGCTGCCAGGGAGCGAAAGATCCCCTGGGAAAGATGTGCTTGAGTTAGGGAGTGGGGGTAGAAAAAGCTCCCAAATAACCAAACTTAACTTCCATAGCTGTGAATATAGAGCACCAACTGTATATTAAGTTTAAGATGCCAGTTCTCAAACCATTTGGCTAATTGATGCCTATGGATTTTGTGCCAAAGGAGATTCTTAGGGAATGGGCTGAAGAGAACAAGAGCATTACACAACTAGTATAAACATGTTTATATCCTTCATAGTTACTAAAATTAATTAACCATGGACATTAAGTGTGGTAGAAACACCACAACTTATGTTTCATATTTTAAATTTTAAGAGGAAAGGAGAAGCCATTTTACTCACTGATATAGCTCCCTTGGGTAAGCCAGTCTGCATATTTAAAATATGCAGCAAACAACAAAGGTATTAAAATACAGTTCCTGCCTGTAGCTTCTGCTTTATAGAAATAAACATGAAGGCAGGCTTATGAAAAGCTTCTCAGTGTGAATTTAGAACAGATTAAAAAGTGAAGATAAACAACTAAATCAGAGCTCTCCTTGTAATATTTTATACACCAAATTAGCCCACAAAGGGATTGTAGACAACCTACAAGATTTTAAGTTGCTGAATTTTACACAGCTGAAGATCACTAGTATATTCAATGCCATTTCTAACCAAATTAGACACCTTCCTATCAGTCCTTCTGTCAGCTATTATACACTGGGAACTGACTGACCTTAGAGACCTGGGAAGTTTAAAGATCACTGGAATTTGTCTTGAATACATATTGAAGGGTAGCCATGTTGGCCATGCAGGAAAATACAACAAAATGCAAACTTCAGAAGGCAGCAACACTTTTATGAGACAGCCTCAAAGTATAAAATACATTAGGCAAGGTTTGGAAGTTTCATTGGCTTTTTCATCAGGCAAAGATGTTAAAACTCACAGAGGATAAAAAAGGTGATGATGTTACAGTTACAGGTCTGCCTTCTGTCTCACACTGTCAGTTAAGATGGTATTGAGGGATTTCAATGCAGGCAGAGGTTACTCCCCTTGGAGTGGAGACTATCGAACTAAGCACAAAAAACAATAGAAAAACAGATAATAAAGTTTCAACTCCATTAACAGTAACTTTCCTTGACATCCAACAGTCCCTTGTCCTATCTGAAGCTAACTGCGCCTTTCTTAGGCAGAGAACATTGAATTTTTCAAGGAGTATCTGTGCTGTTACATCTGGAAAAAAACTGTTAGGTGCTCTATAGATAAAATCTGCCAATTGTAGTCCAATGAAAGAGACCAATGACTAAGAAAGGAGCAGTTAGATTTCCGAAGGACAGAGATAAGGATTTTTTGGATTCTGGAATATTTGCATATGTTTGCATATACATATTAAGAATATATATTGTTCTTTTGATGTGGGGTCTTTCATCAGCTCTCCTCTTGCCTTCTTCCTGAAGGAAGCATGAGGGAATTACGGAGGCTGGCTTGGGACTGTATGCAGGTATACTGCTTGCAAAACAAGCTGAGGCAAGGGGGAAAGGCACCAAGCCAACTGAGAGACTTTGCAAATAGCACAGGGTCTAGGTGAGCATTTCAAAAATTTCAGATTTCAGATTTTGGAATATTTTAGATTTTTGAATAAGGAATACTCAACCTGTAGTTAGATCAGAAACTACAGGTCCTCCAGTTCTCACTCTCTCAAAAATGTTAATTCTAAGCATCCAGACCTTATTGTAAACATTATTTTGACCTAAATCCAGTAGCCAGTTCCAGTCCCAGTTGTTGTTGTATGCCTTCAAGTCACTTCTGAATTACGGCAACCCTAAGGCAAATATATCACAGGGTTTTCTGGGGCTGAGAGTGTGTGACATGCTCAAGGTCACCCAGTGGGTTTCCATGGCGAAGTGGGGAACTGAACCCTGGTCTCCAGAGCAGACCAATGTTCAAACAACTGAATACATGGGAATTTATTAAGCCAGTATTTATGTATGCTTCACTGGTTCAATGGGTTTCCTCTTGCTGGACTAGTGATTGGATTTTGGCCTATGTCACTAGAGGAATTCAGATTCCCTCGTACTCTCTCTTTGCCCAACAGCATAACACATTCCAGTTGAAAGTTCATTTGATGTTAAGAAGTTACAGAATATTCTCTGCCACGGTAGAAAATTAAGGTTTAGAGGGCTTTTCTAGATCAGGAATCATGACACTTTGTTTGTAAAGAATAAGCTTGAAAGTACCTCTATGCCACAACTTTCCTTACAAAAAGTTACTGTGCTACCATTTTCTCACAAACAAGGATTCCACATGGGTCCTTGTTGGGCCATCCATATGATTTTTTTTTCCTTTCAGAGAAAATTCAACTCAGACAACATTCCCTATATTTTGAGGACTGAAACAGAAGATGCAAAGCAACTCTTTCAAAAGTTGCGTCGAATTCTGCAACTCTCCTGTGGAAGGTGAAAATCTATAAACTCTATAAATTCCTCAAAGGACTTAAGAATTGTTAAACGGCAACATAAAAGAAAGCAAAAAAGAAAGCAACCTTTTGGTCTGTAAAAAACCCCCCCACAAAAGTTTATAGTAGAACCATAAGAACATTACAGGAGCGGTGAATACAAAGTATGATATTTCAAGTTCTCCAGACCTCTTCACCAGACGAGACAGTATAAGCATTAGTGCATAAAGGAAGAAACAAAAAATTAAAAAAAAATCTGGCACAATGGATCATATTTCTCTGTAACCGCAAGATAAGACACTGCAGACTCAGTTGAGAAGTAAAGTAGCATCAGTTTTCAACTTTTTGGACTGTATAGTTATGGTTACTTTCAATTCCACTGACTAAAAAGTTGGCTGATGCTCTGAGAACTTTTCACAGTGGTACAATGTGTCAGACTATTGAGATTCAACAACCAGTTTTGAAACCTAAAAATGTCTTTAATCTAATAAATTGACAGAAACGTAAGCAGAACTCTCTGCAGTAAACTGTTTTTCAAAAAGGAAGTTGGTGGTCTATAACTTTTCAGTGCCTCTTACTGCCTGCTGCTTGCAATGGCTATTATAATTAGGCTGCAATAGGAGAGAAAAGGAAACGCTTTGCTGAGAAACCAGCTATGTTGTGCGGAAGGCCGATTTCTTTAGTGCATCCCTCGGTTATACATTTTACAATTAATACATTTTAAAGAGAGAGAGGAGGATCCCAGCTACTTTGGAGCCTTCTTTACCCACAGGGATCGACCTGGTAGTAGCCATTCTATCAGACTCCTTGACCTATTTCCATTTCAGTAGCCAATACAAGAATTGTAACTTGAAGAACTGCTGCCTACATTTTTTTTTTCTCTTTCCCATTTTGTACTCTATTATATTGCAAGCCAGGTGGAAGGAACTATCTTTTACTGATTTCTAAACCATTCTGGCTAAAGAGTGGAACGCATATACTTTAAATAACAGACTTTCAACGGACTGTAGCACAATAAATCAATCTTATTAAACCACTATGTGGTTATAGATGATTTATAGTATCTCACAAATATACAATTTTTTTTACAGTGCGAGGTCCGCCTCAAAGCCAGAGCTGTGTCCAGCTGAGGAAGTATTCAGCTTGCCAAGTCTGAGGAAAACTTTATTACAAGACACCTAACTCCTCCAGATTAAACTACTTCTTTTGTCACTTCACACTAGGCCTCATCTTCAAACTCTCAACTCCACTTCATACCTCTTAGTTTTTTACCCCTAACTGTAGCAGATCATATCTTACACTGTTCCCAGACTTGAGCCCTGTTTCTTCAACTACAGACAGCTGTAGAGCTAAATGGAGTAAAGCTGGCTGTGAGATACTATCATGTAACTAAATAATATCTGCTTTGTCTATATATTAAAGCATTTATTAAAGCACTTAATTATCCACTTTCCCCAAGGCCAAGTTATTAGCTTTCATACTGACCCAAAATGACACCAAAACTCTACCACTCATCATAATTCCTGACTATAAAAGTCTGTATATTGCAATAAACAGACTTCTTATATTATTCCAAAGCATTAGCATTGTTTTAGTTAATCTCACCACGACAGCCAGCATGGTATAGTGGTTTGAGCACTGGACTATAACCCTGGCCATTTCCGCACTAGACTGTTATAGTGCTGTTATTCCACTTTCAACATCCTATGGAATCCCGGGGTTTGCAGTTTCGGGAGGGGCTCAAAGGCCCCTCCCGAAACTGCAAACCCCGGGATTCCATAGGATGTTGAAAGTGGAATAACAGCACTATAACAGTCTTGTGCGGAAATGGTTCCCGAAGGCCAGGGTTCAAATCCTCACTTGGCCATGAAGACCCACCAGGTGGTCGTAGGTAATTCACACCCTCTCAAACTCAGAGGCAAACCTGCTTCTGAACAAATTTGCAAAAAAAAAAAAAAGTGATAGGTTTGCCTTAGGGTCACCATAAGTCAGAAATGACCTGAAGGCACACAACAAGAAGTCTCTGCGTAACACTGATGCGTGTTTTCAAGAATTCTTTCAGAAATGAATCGTGGACTGAAAATTTGCTATTAGTTGAACATCAACAGCAACTCTGATTGCAGTAGTTGCCTATGAAAGTTTTACAACTTCAAAGTAGAAGACATCACCCTCCCAACTATATATTGCAAAGAAAGTCTGGGCCACATTCATCTAATGAATACAAAATGCTTCATTAGAAAGAATGAAGTTACAGTGCCCCCCAGTGAGGCGTAAGGTAAAGTATGCAGAGCTCACAGAGAAACCAAAGTGCCCAGAGCTTCAACACACAACTGATGGGCCCTTCCTTTTCAGCAGGACTTCAACTACGGAGACTATGGAGATCCAAACCAATAATGTTTCAGCATCTGGTGTTCAAGTCACTAAACCTGCCTATTTAATTGTTTTAAATGTTTTTAGCCAATGTTATACAACAGGACCTCCCAGCATATGATGGATTAACAATTTTAATATTTCCTGACACTCTGTTTCCTAGTTCTAGTAGTATGTAAGGAAAACTTGCATGCTGAACACATCATACATAAAGCAGGATTAGACTCAGAGGACTAAGGTGCAAAAACTGGAGGAAGGAACATCAACAGTTTAAGATATGCTGATAGCACCATATTACTAAGCAGAAAACAGCAAAGACTTGGGAAAGTCAAGGCAGAAAGTGCAAAGGCAGGTTTACAGTTGAACATTAAGAAAACAAAAATAATGACCAAGGAATATTTACATAATTTTACAGCAGACGATGAAGACACTGAAACAGTTCAAGAGTTTCCATATTTTGTCTCAGTTGTTAATCAGAATGGAGACTGCAGTCAAGAAATCAGAAGAAAATTAGGATTTGGAAGGGCAGCTATGAAGGAACTAGACAAGATCTTCAAGTGTAAAGATATATCATTCAATACTATAGTTAGGATTGTCCATGCCATCGTATTTCCAGTTTCTACATATGGCTATGAAAGCTGGACAGCAAAGAAAGAAAACTCATTCGAAATGTGGTGCTGGAGAAGAGTTCTATGGATACCCTGGACTGCAAAAACGACAAATGAATCGGTCCTAGAGCAAATCAAGCTTGAACTCTCCCTATAAGCCAAGACATTAATCTCAGGCTGTTATACTTTGGCCATATCATGAGAAGATATGAGTCACTAGAAAAGATAATAATGCATGGTAAGGTAGAAAGCAGTAGGAAAAGAGGAAGACCACATTACAGATGGACAGATTCAACCAAAGAAGACACATCTGTAAGACCCAAGCAGAGCAGCTAACAACATGGTGACCCTGTGAATGAGAAATCCCTAGGCCACTCTAAGTCGAGATGGACTTGATGACAGTTAAGAACAACAAGGAAAACTCAAATTCATTTGTATCTGAATGACTCCAAAACTCTTGGTCAAAGTAATCAGAACAGAAATGATCTTTTCGCTTGAAGTGGAAACAAAGATTCATTTCAAATCATTACAAATGACATGCTTCAAGAAAACAGCTCTGAAGCCAGACACCAAAGATGAATTGTTTTATGTTTTCAAAATAACATGGTTAAGACCTTCTCTTCTTCCAAGTAAAGGCAACAGACAGTATAAATTAAACAAAACTATAGTGTTTTGGACAACTAAAAAAAAAAGTACAAAGCCACTTGAAATTCTAAGTGCCAGCACAAATAGTTCAGATGAGCTACATAAACAGAAATACAAATCCTTAAAACTTAACTTATTTCAAACTGGGTTTTTGCTGCTGTGCCACTGTGTCAATGAACTTCAAGGGAGCCTTGGGAGCCACAACAAGGATCACAGGCAACCCCCATCTGTCCTAATAATCTGAGAATAGAATTCATTTGTTTATGTGGACTGATGAACATTTTTCCTTTTTTAAAAAAGCTTTGCATCTCATGTAAACCAGGTGCCAGGAAAAAGTAACTGCTTAGTTAAAGAAGCCACAGAAGAACAGCTATATGGCTAACTGAATAGCAATATTCCATGTTCAATGTGGCTTTATCAGTTAGGATACCAGATGCACCTGGTAATTTTCACAGCTATTCCAGTCCTCTGCACTTAGATGAATAGGTACAGACTGCCATTCAGGTGACTTGTGTACTTTTCTTATCACGATTACTATGGTGATAGGGTATCCTCCACTGTCTCCCTCTCCCCCCTCCCCCATTTCATCCAGAGGTGGAGTGGAAAGAAGAATATGTACATTATTCTGTATGACTGAATCTTTATCCACAATCTAGGAAACTAGGCAGCCTTTTAAGACAGGGTAAAACTCTGCCCACAGGCAACCAGTAGGCATCTTAGGCTTTAATTCTTTTGTTCCAAAAGACCACATTTGGAAACAAAATATGCAGGCATGTCTCTGCCAATCCAGATCAGAACCAGAGCAGGGGGCAAGGGGACAAAACTCATTTAGATTCCATGCCTAGGGTTCAGGTCTGGATCAGGTTCCCCATGTTTTCTCTGGTAAAACTAACAATGTGGGTGGGGGGGAACCATAGGTGGGAACTATATTGCATGCTATGGGCTAAAGAGGTTCCCACCAGCTCAAGCCAATGGCGAGCAATGTTGGGAAGCTGAAAGTTCAACAACCTCTGGAGGATGTCTGCATTCCAACCCACCTTTAACCCCCATGCATTAGATTAAAAAAATGTGCATTGTGTGAGTTATGGGATATCTCCTATGCAATAAACCCAAGCTGAATTCAGCGTTCGAGACAAATGTAAGCTCCTTGTATTTCGTAGCCCCAGCGTCCCAATGCTGTCCATGGAAGAAATTCTAGTAAATGAGGCCAACCTAGTAACAGAGTGCATCACTTTTGCCTTGATTCATAATGGTTTACTGAAGAATGGCATGGGACATTTGTGGTCCCAGTATGTTACCCCTCCCAAAAAAAAAAAAGTATACTGTAGCAAAAGCAATTGTTTGGTCGGGCTGTTCTCTGTCCTGCCTCTTTTTTGTTTGGAAAAAAAAAATCTTCCTGTACAAGGCAAGGGTATGAAACCTAGTGACACTATTTGCAGCTATTCAGGTGATAATGTCCAGAAGGCTCGGTCTGGTTCCGTGAGGATTATAATTTTGTGTGTGCAACAAAATGTGACCCTCAGGGACTAAAATGTTCCATTTGGTGCATGAAGGTTAAAGTATCATCTCATTTGGCCGGAGTCACACTGCACTTCCTACTTTGTTCCATGAAAGCAGAAATTGTCCATGCAAACTTCACACTGGGTGGAAGGAGGAAGAGAACAAGAACTGACTAAGCCTTTTTGCACAGGATAGCCAACTGCTGTGTAAACACACATTTCATTATCAGTTGGCTGCAGGTCAACCAGCAGATAGCAAGATACAAGGCAACAGAAACCTCTGCTGAACTAATGTTACCCAAGCTGCAGAATACAGCAGTATACACAAACCTTGTAAACTCAGAAAGGAGTCAAGAAGAAAAAGAACCACAGTTGCCACTCTCTTAATTTCAGCAACAATTTTAAAAGTAAACTTTAGTATTTTCACCTCTTCTAGTACCTAAATCAACTACGATTGGTAATTATTAATTTCTTCCTGGACTGAAGCTCAAATCATGTAAAGATTTCTTAAATGAAAATTTAACTAAGAGTAAACATCTAATGCTGTAATCAGAAAAACGGTCATTTACAGTTCAATCCTATACAGTTTTACATAGAAATAATTCAACTACATGCAAGGGAGCTTAACCCCACATATCCCCACATAAGGCTGCAGAAAACTGCAGCCTTTTCACTTCAGCAAACTAAACTAAAAAAAGCAGACAAGCAACAACTGAGATTTAGCTCCACAATCTTGTTCTAACACAAAATGTTTTGTTACTTTATTAAGAATAACTGAACTCTTCATTGAATATGTTTGCTTGCTACCACCTATGAAATGCAAACAGAACTCTATAAGCACTATTCACTATAGAGGTTTATTCATAATTTTAACATGTTTTAGTAATATAGATTTTAGTAACTGGATTACTAAAAAAAGAAGCACAGAAAAAATGCTTAAAAATGTATTTACAAAAGCCATAAACACACAAGTTAGGCTTTAGTTCTTTGACGAAAAGGTAATTGTAGCCTGCATAAAATAAGGATGCATGTTAGGCCAACATAAACACTGGTATAGGCTTACTCTGAATACGTGATTCATTGTTCGGGTTTCTTTTTCTTTTTTAATTAAGTTATTATTGTATACATAGCTTCCTGCTTTGGGTATTTAAACTAAAGAGGCAGATTATCGATAAAATAATGTGGTATCAAAATAGAACAAGTATATTCTAATTCCACAAAAAAAGTTTTATAATGAATAAGTCAAGGGGTTAATGTACCAGACTATTAAGTAATCTAAATAATTTATATCATGTACAAAACCACACAAAAGGCAGGAATTTGTAACAACAAATTTTAAGTCCCTGGAAATCTTTCATTTTGAAAGAAAACATCTCTGTAGCCAAGTCTTTAGCCAAGACTTGAAACAGAATCTGAAGTATTGCAAGAAACCATTTGTTACAAAACCATACTGGAAGAGATTGTTGACTGTTTCTTTATAGCCTAGAATGTTTCATTTGGAGAGTCAATGTACCACATTAAGCACAATACTTTGAGTTGGCAGAATGGTTGGAAAATTCTGTTCTCAGTTTACACATACCCTTCTACACAACATTTCCTGCGTGTGCCATCCTAAGAGTATCAAAAGAAAACTATAGCATAGAAGGGAGCAGATGGTAGTTCACTGATGGACACAGATTTCAGTTATGCCAAACTCCGTGCTCATCAAGGTACATACAGCAACACCTAGCAGATCAGATGAGTTGTCAGCAACCCTTTTCAACTTTAAGCAGCAGAGGTAGGAAAGAAACCTGCTGTAAAACATGGAGGCAGATGCTGAAGCAGGCTGGACATCGCCACCTCAAGGCAGTCAGGGTACCTTCAAGCACAGGTACCCAAATCACCACTCTTCCTCTGCACCATTCTTTTCCTGGGAAAGGTCTGTGAGGGTGACACTTGCTCAGAAGGAAGAAGATAGACAGACTCACAAGCAAGGAATGGCAACTGAAACTTTCAGCTTGGCCAGCAAGAGCAGCCAAAAACTACAGACAACTGGCTAATTTCCAGTCGACCTAGTAATGCTTACTAGATGCTGGCATTTTTCCCAAATGAATGTCAGACTAGGTGGACTTTTGTCTTTATCCAGCAAGGCACTTTGTACCTTCTCAAGCCAGAATCTATGCTCACGTGCACTTAACACAAAGTCCCAAGTCAAACAATAATTTCTCCTTGAACTTCTCCCTACATATGAGAACAAGATTGCATCTTCTTGCCTCACTCACCAGGCACGCCTATCCCACCAGACATCCACACATGGGTGTAACACAGTAACAGGTTGTACACACAGAAAATCCAAAGTACACAATACTTTGTACGGACCTTCTGGATCAGACCACAGACCCATCTAGCCCAGCTTCTGTGCACAGAGTGGCCAGCCAGATACCTATGGGAATCCTCCAGTGATAATGTAAGCACAATAGCACCCATTTTGCTTGCGTTATCCAGCAACTATTAGAGAGGCATACTATTTCTGATAGCTAATAGTCCATTTGTATTCTTATCCTTCCTTACTGTAAAAACATTCAAGTTAGGCCACTTCAACAAAAAATATAAATTGCAGATCAGTTTTTTCAAATGTACATAGTTGGTTCAAATGGTTCCTCCAGGAGTGTTACCATTAATAAACAGGACGGAAAGACACTACAACCCCATTTTGCCTCTATACACAGAGAGATAATCAAGCAAGAAATAATTGTCTAACATTGGTCAAGCTAATTATGTGTTAAATTGCTGAGATCCTCAGAACTGATACAAATGTTGTAAACACAAAGGTTATTTAATACTGAGGATATTTTCCCACAACCAAAATGCTCAGAGCCTAACGTAAAGTCGCAAATACCAATATGACTTTGTATCAGTATATGGCATGAGCATTCTTAGAGTACTGTATATAATTCCAATTACATCTAAAAAAGGGCTGCAGCAGGAAAAGAACACACTAAAAAAAGCAACCAAGATGATCAAGGGGTTGGAGCACCTCCTCTTTGGCTATTTCCATACTAGATTGTTATAGTGTTATTAGTCCACTTTCAACATTCTACAGAATCCTGGAGTTTGCAGTTTAGGGAGGGGCCTTAAAGGAAAAAGGTTGCAACACTGGAGGCTTAGCCTGGGCAAAAGACAAGTATAAGCAGATCTGACTGACCTGTATAAGATTTTCTACATTATACATGCCTTTACCTATCCTCTTATTTTCCATAATGTATAAATGGTACAGGGAGACATTTTTCCTCTTACTCTCTCAATACCAATACCGTCGGTCACCCAATCACATTGAAAAGTTATGTTTCTAGGCTGGTTTATCTTCAAAAAGACTAAAGGAAATCATGACAAAAATGTATGAAGTTACGCATGATATAGAGAAAATGTATAAGGAGAGTCTTTCTTGCATACTACTAGAATCTGGCATCAATGCCTGAAGCTCAATGGTGGACGTTTCAGATAAAAAGAAACACTTCTTCATAAAGTACCCAGTTAAACAATGGGATTTACTGTCACACACCAATTTAGTCTGCTTTAAGAGGGAACTGGACAAATTAATGAAGGCAGGGTATATCACTAGCTACTAATCATAATGAACAGAAATTCTGCCCAATTTCAAAGGTTGATATCAGTGAGTAGCGAGCATGAGTGGAGTGGTGCTGCTGCTGCGATCACATCCTACTCATAGACTTTCTATAGGCCTCTGGTTGTGTGAAATGGCCATTTTGAACTGATCTAACATGGCTCTGCTTCTATTCTTATGAAAGATGTTATCAGCAGGTCAGACAAAAGTACAGTGGCCCCTTGCCTTTCTCAAGGGTTCAGAGCGCAGAACCCTTGCAAAAGTAAAAAAAAAACAAAAAACCACAAATAACTCTCCCCTCCCCACATGAGTTCTCCCCCTCCCATTCACATGTGTTTCATCCAGGGCATCCTTCCTTCCAGGTGCCTGGGCAACAGGAAAGTGAATGAGATGGGGCAGCCGTGTGCCTGGAGGTGTGCACACGCACCTCCCCCCCTGCATTCACTTGTGTTTTGCACAGGTGTGCTGCCTTCCAGGTGGTTGGGTATAGGCAGGGGAATGCGAGGGAACAGAGAAGGCAGATATGTGGGGCTGCTCTCTGACATTTGCTTGCCTCTTTCCCAAGTCTGTGGAAGGAAGACAAGCACACCCAGGCAAAAGGCAGGGGAGTACGAGAGGGAGAATGGCCGGGGGAAGCAAGCAGGTGCCTCTTGAGTAATCAAGTTCACGAAGGTCAAACGCACAAATGTGGAGGGAAGACTGTAATTACTTCTTCATACAAGACAGCCAAAGTGAAATTTGATTGCTGAAGATGTGGTGATGGCTACCAACTTAGATGGCTTTTAAAGAAGACGGAACAATTTGGCTATTCACATGGCAATATATTGTCTCCAATCCCAGAGGCATGCCTCTGAATGTTAAGCCCTGGCAACACAAGCATGGCCTGCTACTGAGCTTGCCACAAACATCTGGCTGGCCATCACAGAAACAGAATGCTGGACCAGACAGGCCTTCAGCGTAATCTAGCAGAATTTCTCTTACAGTCTTTTGTTCTAAGTTTAATTCTTATTGGTGGTCTGAAAAGGAAACCACAAGCCACAGAATAGTGAAGTTAAATGAGCCCTAGCAGAGGTCACTCAACTAAAAAATGCCCCCAA
Organism: Cyclura pinguis; assembly: GCA_030412105.1. NCBI lineage: Eukaryota > Metazoa > Chordata > Lepidosauria > Squamata > Iguanidae > Cyclura > Cyclura pinguis. Next base: position 110,663,377 of record CM059599.1, on the reverse strand, counting down.
CCCCATTAATCACGTCTGAAACAGCTAAATTTTTCATGCTTCTTTTGGGTGACATCAGCATGCTTTAATTTTTAGAAAGTGAACAACTGTACGTAACATTGGCTGTGCTGCAAATTCAAACAGCAGAGGATACATTTTCAGACAAATCCTTATCATTAGCAGACACTTCTGGCCTTCCCACTTCATATCTGGTAGTCCTTTATCAGGACAAAACGTAACGTGAAACAAAAGTCTTCTATCCTCTCGCTGTCCCATATGATACTAAGCAACTGAGATAAGCTCCCCGCTGTTCACCAGTTGCCTCAAAGTTTTCAAGGACAATCACACTTCTCTACAGTTTGTAGTCATACTAATGATATACTGTATAACTGCTCAGAGAGCATTGTTAGAAAGGAGTTGAAGTGACTGCTATTCTCACAGATAGGAAAGTTGTCCAAAGACAACTGTGGTGTTTAAAATAAGAGGCAGACTGGGAAACACAGCTGAACAACTGAAACCAATATGTCAAACCTACTTCCATATCTGATGAGAAAAATCCAGTTTTTCAGCTCCTCACAGCATTAAAAACCAGGAGACTGGTCTATTATGAATACTGATGGAACAGGGGAAATGGATGTAGTTGTGACTTTCTCATTAAATACACACATGCAAATGAATGGAACTTGAGTAACCTGCTTCGGGAACAACTATTCTGACCCTTGTACATACCTTGGGTTGCCCCTGGGCATTTAGAATTCATGCTGTGAGGACAAAATAACTGGGTGAACTTCTAATAGCAGAACAATAAAAATGATTTTCCATCTTCAGAATATTAGATTGCTGTTATTTGTAAGAATTTCTATTAGCTTCACATATCCTGTCATGGGATCTAAGGTGGCTTAAACTAATTAAAACACAGTACACCTAACATCTTTTTATACAAAAAATTATGTCTCTAATAGAATGGCAAAGAAAGGACCACTGACCCTCAGAGTCTGTTGAAATAGCTTAAATTAACTTCCTAAAAGCTTTTCATGAAAATATGAATCATTATTGCTGATTAGTTAGTACTAGATATTTGGTCTATCTAGTAAAAATGTAACTCATGCAAAAAAAAATCATGTGCAAAATAAAAAGGGTCATAATTTTCAACTCACATTTGAACAAGCACCCAAAATGTATGTGATTGCATAAAGGCTGAAAGACTTCTAGTTGATCTGAATACAATTCACATGGTATGTATTACTCTGCATATTAATTCTAAACAGATTACAATTTCAATCTTAAACCCATTTACCTAGGAGTAATTCAACAGGATTTACTTCAGAGTAGATATATATAGGATTAAACTACAAATACAGTTACACTGTATTTGGTGACTTACCAATTTTTATTGCCACAAAGAAAAAACAAATCTACAAATCCCTTGGCCATGAAGTAATTTGTGAGCACTGCTTATCTCAGACGAAGATACACATCCGGATGAAGTGAATCTGCAAGCAAATACACTGTAATATTCTCCTACGAAATGCAACAAGTAAATCCCATCGCCCCTCAGCCTCAAAGGGGAAGAGGCCAAAGGTTTAGCAGCAGAGCAGAACTTTTGCTGTTACGCCCTTCCCAGAATCAAAGGCATGATACTACTAGTCAAATGATATTAATGAGAAAAAGCCAAGAGAGATCTCTGACAAGTGAGCCAGGATGATCTGTAGGTGACCTTGGGCCTCAGTCTATACCAGCTCACTGCGCTCCCACAAGAGCCGAAGCGAAAAAAATCCCAGGTATCTTGTCCTCTTTGGACAATCATCTTGTTAAGCAAGCACAGAGCTTACATTCTTAGATCCTGATCCTCCTAAGCACAATCTTCTCAAAGTAGGGCCCAATCCCAGTACTTGGGCGTGAATATTTCAGGCATCAAAAGTGTGATCAACCACTGCATGGATCTTCACTAGGTCAAGCCCCAGAATGGTCCTTAATCATCACAGTACCTAGTTAAACTGGTATCTGAATGGCCATTTCCGCACTACACTGTTATAGTGCTACTATTCCACTTTCAACCTCCAGTGGAATTCTGGGGCTTGTAGTTTACTGAGGCCAAAGAGCTCTCTGGCTGAGAATTCTAAAGGACCCTCCCTCAACTGCAAACCCCAGGATTCCAGAGGAGGTTGAAAGTGGAATAACAGCACTGGAAGAGTGTAGGGTGAAAATGGCCACTGTCTCCTACCCCCACCCACATTCCCTCTTGAGCTGGTGACTAAATGCAGATTCCACAACTTCTCAACACCAAAGAGCCCTGGAGAACTCTAAAGTTTGCACACCATTTTGCAACACATCGGTTAGCCTATGAGAAGCATTCCTTAACACGAATTTGGGGGGATTTTTTCCCTTCAGGCCAACACTGCTCCCTTGGTATTTTTTGGAAGAAGCCGCTGGCCGATGAAAAGTCGGAGACGAGCTTTTACCTGAACGCTCCTGAGAATGGCCTCGCTCTTCTCCCTGACGTCTCGGAAGGGGCATCTTTTGGAGAGCATCAGGAGGCGAACCAGCATCCCGCCCAAGTCGCCCCGAGGCCCCTCAGCCGAGGGCAAGAGCCCTTCGCCCGCCGCCGCCGCCGCCGCCGCCGCCGGGGGCGCGCTGCCTTTCACCACCGCCTCGCCCTTCTTGAGGACGGCGTGCCTGATGTTTTCCAAGGCGCTCTCCCTGGCGCCGGCGTCCCTGCTCCGCAGCCCGTCCCACCTCACTTCGCCCTCTCGCTCAGCCATTCCTCCGGAGGGACTCCGATCCCGACGCCCGCTCTTCCCGAGACTCAGTTCTGCGGGACCATCCTCCCCGCCCGCTCCAAACGTCCCAGAGAAATCGGGGGGGGGGCGCTGCTGAGGGGCCACAGGTGGAAGGCAGCGCGGAGGAGAGGGAGGCTGAAAGAAGCCAAGCACCCAGGCGGCGAGCGCGGTCACCTTCCAGTCCTCATCGCCGCGGCGCCTGCTCAGCAAGTAGGGCCAGCGTGTCTCCAAGGCGAGGCGAGGGAGCGCGGGGCCGCCGGCTCTGCTCCCACACGCCACGGGCCTCCGAAAACAACCGGCCCGGCGAGGAAGAGAAAGCTGCCCCCTCCCCGCGTCGACGGGAACCCTCCGGGGAAAAGGAAAGACGGGCGGTTTGCGCCACGCCGGGGTGACCGCTTGCCTCCCTGCGGTTCCACTTGAAGCGAGGTCCCTCTCAGCCCCTCGGGGGACGACGCTGGGCGGCGGAGGTCCCCGTCCGGGCTTGCCCGCTCCGCCTCAACCGCAGCACTCCGGGCGCTTCTTTCCTCCCTCCCTCCCGACCCTCGCCCTTCGGCAGCACAGCTACAGGAAAGGAAACTGCCCAGGGGAAGGCGAGCGGAAGCTCGCCCTCCAAGCGCCGGGAAGGGGAGGAGAGGCTGAGCGCCCCGCTACCTGAGCGGACGCCAAGGCGCCGAAGCGGTTTAGGCGCGGACGACTCCGCCCTTCCCACCACCAGCCCAGTTTCCCCTTTTCAAGTTCTGACTCTCCCGGGCCTTCCCCCTCCCCGTCCCCTCCCGCAGGGCGGCGGCAGAAAGGTCCCGGTCCCGCCTCTCCCGCCCAAGCTGCGCCCGCCGCCCCCTCGGGGGGCGGAATCGATAACAAGTTCAGCCAATCCCGTCGGCAACAGTTGGAACCAATCGGAGTAAAGTATTCTCGAGATATCGGGGATTTGTAGCACCAATCGGGCGGGATGGTAGAGCCCCCGGCTTTGGTATCCCGAGAGGAAAGGGGTCTGTGTCGGCTCTGTCCGTCTAGCTGCGTGGTTGCGCTAGACGGTTACAGCGCTATTATTCCACTTGCAACATCCTATGGAATCCTATGGAGTCCTGGGGTCGGCTCCTCCCGAAACTGCAAACCCGAGGATTCCATAGGATGTTGCAAGTGGAATAATAGCGCTGTAACAGTCTAGTGCGGACATGGCCAAAGTTGCAGTTGTTGGTGCTCTTCTGCAGCCTTCACAAGAAAAAACGCGAAGGTTTGGCATTTCTCTCTCTCTCTCTCTGGCAGGTTATGTTTCATAGGCAAGAACTGGCAAAACCACTTCTGAGTATTCCTTGCTTGAGAAAGCCCAATGAAATTCATGGGGTCGCCATAAGTCTGCGGGCGACTTCGAGGCGCGCACACTCCTCTCTTAGATATAGATACCTCTTAAGTTAAAACTTCCTGTGTTTTGTAATTGGTCTGTTTCTGGCTTGTTGGTAGTAGGGCCCTGATCGCTGATTTTTAACAGATTGTACACCTATTGCATCAACATACAAATCGTCAAACTCTTTAATTTTTGCTAATTTTATGCTAGCAAATACCAAGTTGTTATCTATTGGGCTTTCAGAGAGCAATATTAGTTTTAAAGCAACTGTAGCCAATAGTTTTTTCAGTCATATTCTGACTGATGCTTAGCAGCTGACTGGTAAGGAATAGTAAGAGATTAATAATTCCCACCACAATACCTTCTTAACTGAGAATGAAAGCATTTGGCATCTACAATTTTAAGCAATCTGGCTTAAACGTAATACTATTGAACTATCTCCGTAATTGGGGAAATCCTACCCTATACAACATGGTACACATCATTATGGGTGCATGAGGACATATACAGGAACCTATCACTTACATGAATGAGTGGCCAAGAGGGAAAAAGGAGTATTACATGCTTATTTCTTTCTCTTTGCTACTTATAATAGCAGTGACGAATTAAAAATGTGAACTTAAAGGGCCTCTGGTAAATTCTGCCTTGGGCAGACTTTGCTCATAACCAGTGTAAAAGCATTTTAAGTAAATATTGAATCCATACAACTACAGCTTGATTCCTTACAGTTTTTAAATGCAGAATCACTGGATGTAAACAAGTGAGCTAACTTAATGGATAAAATAAGATAACCATTGTCTCATGAGGAAGGCAAGATTGAGCTTTCCTGTCATTAAGGTAGGCCAAGGCACGGTAAAGAAAATCTTGTTCACAATAAAGAGAATCATTAGAATTTGGGAAATGTACAATCTCTGTCTTTTCATTTGTGTGTTTTATATATATACAGAACCTCCACAGAGGTCAACTCTTACTACTTCATCATGGTGTGACATTTATCCTGTGCTCTCTCCGTCTATGCCAATTAAAATAACAAACTTCTTTTTTAAAAAGTGCAGACTGTAACTGGTTGATATATCCAGAATCATCTTGTATTTATATTGGTAGCATATTACACATTGCATACTATGCCAAAGAGCTCAGAGTGATGTAAATAGTTATTTACCTTCTCCTGCTCCATAGTTTTATTTTCGGGAGATAAAATAGCCCAAGATTATCTGAGGATTAGTTATTGTTGTGTGCCTTCAAGTAGCTTCCAACTTTGGGTGAACCTGTCATGGGGTTTTCTTGGCAAGATATGTTCATAGGAGAGTTTCCTTTGCCTTCCTCTGAGGCTGAGAGGGTGTGACTCATCCAAGGTCACCTAGAAGCTTTCTATGGTCAAGCAATGATTTGAATCTCTCTCTCTTTTTCCCATCACACTAGTCCCTTATTTGAGGAAAATGGTAGGTAATAACAGAGGCTATTGTTTGTAATGTGTGCATGCTATTTAATTCAAATCTGCTGCTGTTGTTGCAGGAATTAGCTTGCTGGTGTTGGTGCATTAATAATTTCCCTATATAGTAACTATGATTAGGCTACTTCTGCTGAAACTGGGGATGGTAACTGGCAGAAGGAGCCTTGTCCTTGATAGTAACAAGAGACTGAATCCACTAGTGATCAGATATGGACATTCTTGCAGTTTCTACATTATAAACTTATTCTAGCTCTGCCTGTGGATCCATGTCTATCATCATAAACAAAGCACACATAATAATGGTCACTTAGTGAAGGATGCACTGTAATGTATAGGATGGGGGAAAGAAGTCTTACAATGAACATCAAGTTCCTAAGATGCCGTTTGAATCTATTTGCAAGTATCCAGAGATCCTGCAAAAGAGCATAAGCACAAAAATGAGTTTGTTAATATCAGATTTGTAACTTTGTAGCTGCATTCCAGATTGTAAAGAGGCCAGTTTGCTCATGTTTGAAGACAGAAAGTGCAGAAGCAGCAGCTGTAACAAGGGTGGGGATTCCCCATGCTGGAGCTGTTCATAGGCCAGATGTTGTCAGAGGGCCATGCCAGCTGATGTCATCAACTTAAGTTTTACCACCCAGTGCTTCAGCCATTAACCCTTTGCTGTCCATCTCCTGGGAGCAGCAAAGTACTCTGTAGCAATGGTGGTGGGTGGAAGGGCATTGTATCCCCGAATGACAATCCTGTGCCAATAAAATGTCCTTTTAATCTCCAGAGGTGCACTGTGGTAATTTAAAACTTGTTGAGCTTTTAAAAATACAGTTCAGGAATCAGGGGGAGGGGGTACAAAATTAGCGAGGGAATGTAAATGCAGCAAATATAGGAATCTTAAGTGTGAACAATCTTCAGTATCTCACTTGGCAAGTCAGGGGAATTCCAGTCCACTACCACTGACCTGAATTAATAAGAAAGAACAGCCAGAATTTCTCAGTTGCAGAATAACGATACTGCAGCCTTGCCTTCATATCGGTTGCTGTGTTGCTGAAGCCTAATGCGGGGATGGTTATTAAATGCCATTAAACCCACATGTGACAGTGTGTTGACAAAGCTGATGACAGCATAGGAAATATTTGGTGCCTGTTTCAGATGGTCTTTAGTTGTAGCATGGTAGAGCGAGAATTACATTTAAGTAACTGTAAAGTGAAAAGAGAGCCAGTGTAATGGTTTCAGCATTCGACTACAACTCTGGGGACCAGAGGTTGAATTCCTGCATTGCCATGGAAACCTACTGGGTGACCTTGGGAAAGTCACACGCCCTCAGCCTCAGAGGAAGGGGAAGGCAAAGGCAGACTGCCTCTGAACAAATCTTGCCAAGAAAACCTCATGATAGGTTCATCCTAGGGTCGCCGTAAGTAGGAAACAATTTGAGAGTACACAACAAGAACACAACAGTAAAGTGAAGTCGAAGTGTGCATGCTCAGAGAAATAAGAGAAACCTGTGCACCCAAAGTTGGGGCAGAAGAACTGTTACTGCCCTGGCTAGTCCGAGCTTTGGGGATATTAAAAGATATCCTCTTGATATCACAATTCGGCTTCACTTCTCTATTCCTATACACGTGCTTGCAAGGCCACCGGACAAGCACGTAAACAAGCTCGGCCATTAATAGCCGTAATATTCAAACTACAATACAGGCAGGCCAGAAATAGCTGACTCACTGCTTTAGGAGACCTCCAGGCAAGTACTCTAATGAAGTATGCACGCTACTTACAAAAGAGCCTCTGCCCCGCGCTGGCAGCTTGATGGGTAAACTATGCAATACCCAAGTACTCTGCGTCTGCATACTGGCTACTCTATTGAGAATCGCTACGATAACTCAATCATTCAGATTCTGACCTTTCGGAGGCTTTGTCTCCAACTCCAAATCTATTGTTTTCCCCCAGGTATGGCACAGCCTGCAGTCACAATTCTCCTTATAAAAACCCTTGATTCCGAGACCTTCCTCGGATCGCTCCCGAGTTTCATCCCGCCTTGCTGCCGCTTTGCTTGGCGAGCCTCCCCTCAGCTCCACGTGCTGAGCTACATCACACCCCAGCTTCGCTCTCCATTTTTCCTGGGCTTCAGGACAGGTGAAGTATCACCCAAACCAGCAGTCCCTCTAAAAATCCCTCTATACCACTCCAACCTTTACTTTCTTTAGTTATCTCGTATGAGTGTGTCACATACACTGTTTTGCTTGTATTCAATAAACATCATTTATTATTTCAACTTTGGTGTTCTCCTTGACTCGACCCGACCCTGTAGACATAGGGTTCAAGATCTCGCTAAGTTACCCTGCCTCTCGTAACACTAAGCAGTGCTCTGAGCTAATTTTCCCCAACTTTAGTGGAGCACATTTTGGTGTCCCTCCCGGGACCCCAGTTCACAGGGTAACAGAACAAACAGGAACATCATCACAAAACGACTGGAGGAAATGACAACATTAGATAAGGAACTTAGTCTATTCAAATTAATAGGTGTGGTGTGAACACAGATTTTGATGGATGGGGTGGGAATTGGCAAGCTTAAGGGCTTGCAACTGGAAGAACAGCATTGTTATGTGCTGCAGAGTATTCTGTCCTTCCCCAGCCTTTGTAAGTTGTGCCTAAGCTTTGGGACCTAGACTGTGCCACAACCTAAAAGTCCAGGTCAAGACCTCAGAAAAAGTAGAGAGGCGAATGAAGTGGCTCACCAATGCCAAGGAAATCTAATAAGAGCTTTCTAAATCCCAGCAACAGGGACCTAGAATATTGTGTGTGCATGTCTGAAGAGCATTTCTTCCTTAGCTAATTAAAAAGAAAGGTTGAAAAAAATCCTTTTACTTTTTAAGAAGCAAGTTCCTTTTCATAATAGTTTGGAAGAGAATAATGTGGCCAGACCAGCTTTTCTCAACCTTTTTAACCTGGAGGAACTGTTACCTTCTAGTCCGAACTTGTGGGACATTAGATATCATTTGATATCAAGAATTTGGCCTTCACTACCCATTCCTCTCCACGTGCTTGCGAGGCCCCCGGGCAAGCACGCACACAGGCATGGCCAAAAATAGCTGAACCATTCAAATCCCAATCCAGGCAGGCCAGTAATTGCCAAATGCAGCTTTAGGAGACCTCAAGGCAAGTACCTTTTAAGATCACATTATGTATGCACGCTGTTTGCAAAAGATCCCCTGCCCCGAGCAGGCAGCTTGATGAGCGGACTATCCAACTCTCAAGCACTCCACGTTTGCATACTGGCTACGGTATTGACAATGCTGTCATAATTCAATCATCTAGAGTACTGACCTTTCAGAGGCTTTGTCTCCAGCCCAAAATCCATTGTTCTCCCTCAGAACGGACTAGCCTGGGGGGACATTTTCCCCTATAAGAACCCCTGACTTTGAGCATCTCATTGGATCGCTTGTGACTGCCTCCCGACTTGCTGCCTCTCCGTTTGACGAGCTTCCCCTCAGCCTCCACGTGCTGAGAACCCATGCTCCCCAGCTTCTTTGCTTATACCGGGCTACAGGACCAGGTGTAGTATTTCCCCACAAACTCGTTCTGAAAATCCCCTATCTGTTTTCCTCCCTTTATTTCTTTAGGACTGTGTACGTGGCTGCGCAATTGTGCAGTATTTCTTAATTTTCTGAGTGATTGTGTACATTTGCTGTAATTTATAAATAAAGAACAACAATTATTATTAACTTCTGTTTGATTATTGACTCGGCCTGACCCCGTAGACACTGGGTAAAAGATCTCGCTACGTTGCCCTGCCTCTCGCATTGCTAACTAGTGCTCTAGCTAATTCTCATTCCCCATTATTTTGAGCACATTGAGGTGTCCCTCTCGGGACCCCCAGAAATCAGGGTAACAGAACCCTTGAAATAATGTTCAGGTCTCAGGGAACCCCAGCATAAAAATTATCATATCTACAGCTCAAAAAAATCTTATTTTTCAGACATAATCTCCCACAGAACCCCTAGCAACCTCTTGTAGAACCCTAGGGGTCCAGGGATCCCTGGTTCAGACACCTTGGTCTAGTTGCAGCTTCCCAACTAAACAAGTGGTCACTGTAAGTAGTTCACTGTCTTTAAAGATTTCTCATTCCAATGGTACTAAATACCAAAACAGAGTAAGTGAGGTTTGTTAGTACAACCACGAGAAGCAGTGTTAGCTGGCCAGCTGAAGGGCTTTCAGTAAGTCAGAGATTGTGCACTTGCACAGTTAATTCTAGCATCTGTAATTTGGAGAAACAGCAGTTTCTATGTGACATGCTGTCAAGCATTTCCTTATGAAAATTGATACCTATGGGTATTCATATAATTTTGAAAGCGAAACATATTAACTGCTTGCCTGCTTGCAAAGGAGATCAAGATAATTAGTTCTAAGAACTAGGTGCTTCCGAAGAACTGAACTGAGTTGTGAAGCACTTGAGGCTTAGGTACATTACTCACAGATTCCACCTTACAGAGGCAGATTACTGCAGGTGTTGTACCTGCACTGTTGGCAATGGAATGAGGCTATATGGAATGATCCTGTGGTTTGTTCTTGTGTCTATGTGTAAAGGCAATAAAACAGAATTGCTGGGATGCAATATAAGCTAGATATAATGCTTCTGCACACTCATGGAAATAAGCTAGGTCATTGACTAGTTTAAATAATAAAGAAATGACTTAATGAAAAATTTAACTACTTTCCATTACTAAATAATAATAGTAAAAGATACATTTTTATTGTTACCTACCTCTCCTAAGTTCTGCATATAATATACAGTTGTTAGACTGCAGACCTCTCTCATTGTCAGTGCATATTACTTTGGTAGTTCTAGTTCATGCCAAGAATACAATAGGTAATAATATAAAGGACATTCCACATTGTGAAATCATTACACAGTTATTATTGTTGACAAACAAAAATGTATTTTTATGTTGCATAATTGTGTTTAAATGACTATTTCATAGTTGCTGTGCATTGCTTGTGACCCTTTATTGGGTAATAAAAATATGCAAAGTAAATGCTATTACTAGTCATATTAAAGTTTGCAAAATGTTGCCAAATAGTAGGGAGTTGTCTTCAAGGGCCCATGTTAGAAATGCCACAAGTCAATTATCAAACTGCACACAATATTGTAAATAGGATTTTGCAAGTTATTTAAGTGCAAGAATTGATGAGAACAGATATATGTCAGTGCTATGAAAGAGCAAGTGTTCTGTCAGGAAAACATGGTGGAATTCATAAACTGCTGTAAGGGACCATTGGAAAAGAAGTTCCTTGTGCCCACTGCTTTAACCACCAGTTGCATCAAATGATACTCATTCTGTGACAGAAGAAAAAATGTACAAATGTATCAGTGCCTTCAAATTTGAGTAACTTTGAACAGAAACTTATGCTGAGGAAGTCTGGAGTTTTAGTGGAACCCTGAAAACCTGCAACAGTTTATGAACTTACTGAAATATTGTACCTATACAAAGGAGCCTTCCCATACATGTAGATTTTGTGCATCTGTAGAGGTACATGAGAATTTATTCTTAAATTTGACACATGTTTTGACATCTTACTGGCATTTAGTGCTTCATAAGGAGAAAGCAAACTTGGTAATCTTGGAGTTTTGAAAATAGTTGAAGGAATTTCAAGTGAACAGTTCACCCCAAACTACATATCTTTTAGGATGTAATGATGCTAAAATTAGATGAAGGGAAACAAGTATGCTATTCAGAGCTCCTTGGAGAAAGTTTGGGGTTAAACTGATATCAGTGCACCATACTCCTAAATATATACAGAATTTCAGAATTTCCCTGTTAGCTACAATAGTTCAAATGGACATTCCTTATAAGGTTGTACTGGCCAGAAAACAAATCTCTTTGAGCTGAAGCTTGCAAAGTAAATAATCAGTTTTGCTTAGAAGAAAATGCACCAGAATTGGCCTATATGTATACAAATGAGCTTCTGGGTTGCAATTTTAAAAATCACTTCAATTATGACACCAGTATGTGAAAGAGCTCTGGTAGGACCAAGCTGGTTAAAAGGCAGATTTGCTCCCTTTGATGATTTCTAAATTGTACGGAAGATTAAATAGCTCAGCCACATTGAAGTGGCGATGATAGTTTTTTGTGCTTCAATAATTATGTAGTAAGATGCTGTATAGAAAGCCAGCATGGGGAAGTGCTCAGGGTTTGAATGGCCGTGGAAACCCACTGAGTGACCACAGGCACATCACACATTCTCAGCCCCAGAAAGCCCCGTGATAGCTTCACCTGAGGATTGCCATAAATCAGAAACAATGTGAAGGCACACAAAAACAAGATGCTGCATATAATCACATTTAATCACAGTATAACTTCACAGTGACTGAAATAATTATCTCCTGCATTTCTGAGAAGCTAAAACTAAAAGTCGGCAAAAGTCAGTCATATTAACATTTTCTAACCTGTTGGTTTTAACTTTTCTGTTGAGAGCCAAGCATTCCTGGCAAGCAACCACCTGCATGCTTCTTTCTTGTTATGAGTGAAACTATTTTATGATCTGTTTTTCTTCTTCTTTGCCCTGTGAACTAATGGAAAGGGGAAGGTAAGGAGGAGGAAGCTCTTATATTTTTAATTTAAAAACTGTAAGTGTTTTGTAAGCCAGCAGCAATAAATCTAAGTCCTTTGATCTTATATGGCAGAGCTGGGCAATTTGTGGGCCTCTGAATTTTATTGGACTTCAACCCCCAGAAGCCGTAACATGCATGCCAATGGTGAGGAATGATGGGACTTGCAGACTGACAACTGGAGGGCCACCTGTTACTCCTAATTTAGAGCTGAAGAGCTTTTTTTTTTGTTCAACAGTGCTTAAAACATTTCCATTTCACAGTAGGCATGTAACAGCTAGAAAGCAAACTGGTCTGCCACCCATACCAGTGGGGCCATTTAGGTTTAGGATGGACGGAAATAGCTGAATTTTCTTGTACTTCAACTCCAACTGGTCTATCTCTGAAATAAATGAATGGCTCCCTTCAATTCCTTTGGGACAAGCTCACAAGGCTGCAATGGGGAAAATGGCTTCTCTCCCAAGCCATCAGGGACATCTCACATAGAATCACTGAATCATAGAGTTGGAAGAGACCACGAGGCCATCAAGTCCAACCCCCTGCTATGCAGGAACACCCATCATAGCATTCCTAACAGATGGCCATTCAGCCTCTGCTTAAAAACTTCCAAAAAAGGAGACTCCACCACACTCTGAAGCAGCATATTCCACTGCCGGACAGCTCTGACCATTAGGAAGTTCTGCCTGAGGTTTAGGTGGAATCTCCTTTCCTGCAGCTAGAATTCATTGCTCCTTGTCCTAGTCTTTGGAGCAGAGGAAAACAAGCCCGCTCCCTCCTTGACATGACATCCCTTCAAATATTTAAACATAGCTATCATGTCCCCTCTTAACCTTCTCTTCTGCAGACTAAACATATCCAGCTCCCTAAGCCGTTCCTTATAGGGCATGGCTTCCAGACCCTTCACCATTTTGGTTGCACTCTTCCGGACATGCTCCAGCTTGTCGATATCCTTCTTCAATGGAGGTGCCCAGAACTGGACACAGTATTCCAAATGAAGTCTAACCAAAGCAGAATAGAGTGGTACCATTACCTCCCTCGATCTAGACATCATACTCCTATTGATGCAATGAAGAATTGTATTGGCTTTCTTGATTGCCGCATCACACTGCTGACTCATGTTCAGCTTGTGATCTACTAAGACTCCTAGATCTCTTTCACATGTACTATTATCCAGCCATGTGTCCCCCATCCTATATTTGTGCATTCCATTATTTGTGCGTAAGTGTAGGAGCTTACATTTCTCTCTGTTGAAATTCATTTTGTTAGCTTTGGCCCAGCTCTCCAGTCTGTCCAGTCTGTCAAGGTCATTTTGAATTTTGATCCTGTCCCCTGGCATATTACCAACCCCATCCAGATGACACCAATCATCTGCAAATTTGATCAGCATGCCCTCTACTCCTTCATCCAAGTCATTGATGAAGATGTTGAATAGCACTGGGACCCGGACAGAACCCTGTGGCACCCCATTAGCCACTTCTCTCCAGGATGAAAAGCATCCATTGGTGATCACCCTTTGGGTTCATTCGGTCAACCAATTACAAATCCACCTAATGGTAGCCCTGTCCAGCCCGCATTTTACTAGCTTCTTTGCAAGAATGTTATAAGGAACTTTGTCAAAGGCCTCACTGAAATCAAAATATGCTATGGAAGGAAGGAAGATATGCTATGGAAGGGCAAGTTTTTCCCTCCTCACTTCAGTTCTGTCCTAAACTACTACAACCCTTTACTTTAATAAATCTCATCTTATCCTGGCTATGCTCTAAAGTAAATGCATTCTAAAATGCTGTTTGGAGTTCTAGTAGTGCTAAACTTGTTTTAAATACAGATTTTAATATCATGCTTTCTATAACCCTGTGTTATACCCCCTCTGGGCAAAACCAAGCTCATAAAAATAGATATTCCAGTTTTTTCAACTTTTTCTAAAGATAATCAGCTGAGAAGAATGACCGGAACTGATTAGCTAAATTCAGTTATTAGTCTTAGCTGGAAAAGAACCTTTGTATGAATGGACAAGACTTGTTATGTAGATTATGCAAGTCTTGTTGCTTTAATAGGTCTACTCTAGTTGGGACTAACAACTGAATGTAGCTCCAGAAGGCTAAGTGATCTTACTTAAGAATTTTAAACAACACATTCCAGTACAGTGTACAAGAAAACATTCCCTTCCTCTCCTATTTCTTCAAGTTGAGGCAAATGTCCTAAATCTATGAAACACCATTCCAAACAGACAGATGATTTCTCAACAGGATTGTTGTGGTTAATGCAAAATTATGTTGTAACTTAAGATGTCTCTTTTCCTTCAACTTATTTATGATGAGATATTACGTGACATATTGGAGGTTCTTGGTTGGGTTGAAAAGTCGCGAGTGGGAAGGGGGAGAGAACAGCATTGGAACATGCAGTTAGTTTCCTGTAACAACTACCCTTCCATCAGGAGGGGTTTTCAAACAAACCATCAAATTGGTGTGCAGATGTACAGCCAACTAGCCTGGATGGAAAAGAACAAGAGAAATGTTTCAGATTCCAATCTGGCTTTTCTAACTGCTCTCTTGCCTGTTGTATAGGCTTTCCAGGACAACAGCCAGAAAGAGCAGGGAGTTTCCCAATATTGCTGCCCATATTGCAGCTATTAGCATGGGTTGTTTTTTTGTTTTTTGGAAGGAAGACAGAAACTATGAATGATTCATTAGACTGAAGGCTGAAGCATGGACAAACAGATTTTGTCCACACCCCTAGTAAGACATTTTACAGGACTCATATAATTTCATTTCCTCAAAGGCAAAATATGGTTACATTTTTCAACCAGTTTTTTAAAAAGTGACAAATAAACTAACCACTTGGATTTTTTAATATTATGATCAGGATCTTTTATTTCAAACTTAAGTTATTTTTGGCACTTTCAATTGTTCAGTAACTTACCCAACTAGACACTGAGATGTTTTGGGGGAATTAGATTTTGCTTATAAAAAAGTCAAATGTATCTTCAAGCTAATTTAAGACTCTTTAATTTGTTTTCTTTAAAAAACAGCTCTATGTTGTTGTTTTGTTGCTGTAGTTGACCACATTAGCGGAAATGGGTAGCATTTGCGTCCTATCAATTTTCCTTATATGTCACTCAGTTGTGCAAACACCTCACTGTTTATTTATACACTACCTTTTCCGCAACAGTGGGACCCAATGCAGCTTACAAAAAGTCAAACAGATACAGATATGCAGTTAAAAGTCTGCATAAATAAAAACATACAATTGTCAATAAATTAAAGGCAATTGAAAAATATATACACTAGAAAAGAAGAAACAGTACAGTACACCATTAAAAACATCCTTCCATATAAACAGTCAGTTCTCAAATGCCTGTCAAAATAAAAAATAAAAATTAAACTCATAAGTTTCCAAAACAACAACAACAACAACTCTTAACCTGACAATGGAAGGATACCATGGAAGGAACCAGGCTAGCTTAGTCAGGAAGGGAATCCAGAACGTGCCTGCTTTTGATGTTCCTTTAAAGTCAGAAGAATATGCATGCATGTTTTCTGGTATTGGTGGTTTGCTGGAATAATTACTGATGCAATTAACATGAACTCTAAGCTAAGCTGGAGTAGTTCTGTAAATGATATGTAGGTCCTGCTCATCTAATAATCTACATATCTGCTGCATTGGCAGCCTAGTCTCGATCTTAAACATTGAAAATCAGACAAAAGTTTTGATCAAGTGGCAGCTCCAAGATCTGATACAGAGCAGGTAAGCCTAGGGTTTTGATTCTACTGTTTTGATTCCTTTCTTTCTTTTAAAGAACTCATGGTTTTCAGTAGTTGACAGGGTTACAGTGCTGGTCTCAAAACTTCAAAACACGATATGCTCAAAACCTAGCTTAGAATAGCTACTGAGGTAGTGTGTTGAAAACCATCAAAAACTACAGTACCCACGTAAGCGCTGTAGGAGTTGATCAGGGAAAAGAGTTAGATGGGCAATGTTATGTGGGGGTTTTGGAACAATGACCATGTTACTTGTTTTTGTTTGTGCCTGAGTATAAAAGGCAGTGTTGTACACTTGGGTGGGGCTCTCAGACTTTGTGGAATGATCCCTCTGAGGCCCTGCTAGCAGTTCAATAAAATCCTGCTTTCTCTCAACTGTGGGTCTCAATTCTGGACTTGATTCCCGTTACATTTTTCTGGGGGCTCGTCCGGGATAGAGGCGGCATTTGGCCCGCCCTGACCACCATCTTGCGTTCGGGATCACGGTAGGAACGACTCTGATCTTGGCGCTACCGGCGTTTTTGTCGGAAGATAGGCCTCGAGACTACTGTGATAGCCGAAGCTGATGTGTGCGCCACGGAACCCAGACTCAGGAGAAGAATCCAGGACACATCATTGGTGAGGCAAGTATATGGGTGTGGAAACTTGTTGGAATTGTTTTGATATACCTTCCCCTAAGGGAAGAAGAGGGGCCTGATCACCCCCTACGTTCAACCCTAGTACCAGACTCTGAAGAGAGTTTGCAAAACCGTTGAATGAGGTAAAAAGGGAAAGGAGGTGGGAGGCCGTGTATTGGCATGAATGCTGATTTGCTTGGTCGCCGTGGTTCCTGGTGCAGGCCGTTGAGTGTCCGGGTGCCTAGGCCGGTGACGAATGCTTGTGGTGTCTCTTCCCTTCTTGTTTCGATCGTTGAGACCCCTTACTCAACGGTCATCCACCCCAAATCCTTTTGTGTCTGTGATTATCTTCCCAAGGGGTGGACATGGGAGGCAGTGGAAGTAAAGACATTACTCCACTGGAATGTATGTTGAAGAACTTTAAGAAGGGATTTAGAGGAGATTATGGAGGAAAACCCATGAATCCACAGAGACTGAGGACACTGTGAGAAGTAGAATGGCCCTCTTTCAATGTAGGATGGCCGACCGAAGGGTCCTTAGACCACTCATTAATAAGGAGGGTGTATTCAGTCATAGTGGGAAATCCAGGACACCCTGATCAATTCCCATATATTGATTCTTGGGACACCGTAGTCAGGGAAGCCTCTCAGTGGTTGAAGAAATGCAAGGAACAACAAGCAAAGATTATGGTTGTACAAATGGGGAAAATAAATAATAAAAGTGAAAAAAGGCCCATATATCCAGAGTCTCCTACAGAGGCATTAGAGCCGATGGTGCCTCCACCATATAGGACTTTGGAAAACCCTTTCCAGGTGACCCCAGGAACACAAAATAACAGCCCCTTTTTGGATAACGTCTCAGGAAATCAGACGCAGATTAATGATGATACACATGAGGGAAAAATAAAACAACCCTTAGAGATACAGAATTCAGGGGAAGGACAGTCGATATCGGGAACGCCAGCATATGATCTTAGGTTTCGCACTGTAAAGAAAAACCTCCCGAAGGGCTGGGCGAAGGCAAGGGACAGACAAAAGGCACATTATAGCAATGGAGATCTGTCAGAGTCAGAGGGGATAGAGAACTTATACTACCCTTAAGACAAGTGACACAGACCATTCCAGATCCAAATGAACAGGATGGCATCAGACGAGTGCAGTCATAAATGTACACTCCTTTCACTACGTCAGACCTCCTTAACTGGAAGACTCATTATCCTTCATACACTGACAAGCCCCAGGAAATGATAGAACTCTGTTCTAGTACAGTGGCATCCCATGTTCCAAATTGGCAAGATTGCCAACAACTGTTAATGACTCTGTTTACCACTGAAGAACGTAGGCAAATAATTCAACATGCCGAATGGATAGCCAGAAGTAGGGCTCCCCCAGGAGAGGCTAATCCAGAACAATGGATGCAGAGAAGGGTCCCTTTGGTCGACCCAGGATGGGATCCAAATAGACCCAATCAATTGGCCAGCTCACCGATTACCAGGCGTTATTGGTGGAAGCAATGAGAGAAGGGATGAAGAGACCTGTTAATATATCTAAGGTCCCGGAAGTTCGGCAGGGAGCCACTGAACCCCCTGGAACGTATTTAGAGAGGTTACTTAATGCATACCGACAGTTCACTCCTCTGAACCCGGATGATCCGGACAATCATAGGACAGTAAATCTAGCTTTTGTGGCTCAGAGTTACCCAGACATCAGGAAGAAGCTCCAGAAGCAAGAAGGATTTGCTGGAATGAACTTAAGCCAGTTGTTGGAGATTGCTCAGAAGGTATACGTCAACAGGGATCAGGACGAGAAGCAAGAAAAGGATAGGTGGATGGCTCGAAAGGCAGAATTGTTGGCAGTGGCACTAACAGATAGAAAGACCAAATGGGCCTCATGGGGAAGAGGTCATGGAGACAGGAGAAGAGGCGAAGGAAGGGGGGGATGATAACCCCTATTGGGTAGAAACCAGGCGCCACTCCCATACACGTACGCCAGTATTCTCTACCACGCGGAGCAATCTCTGGTATACAAAAACATTTGGATAGGTTAATACATTTCAAGATATTGAAGGAATGCCAGTCACCATGGAAGCTGCCAGATGGACGTATCATCGTGCCCCAACGTTTGGCATGGCCAGTGGTCCAACAAGCCCATGCCACAAATCATATGGGAAAGTCTGCCTTGGCACAATTGTTAGACAAACAAGTATACCTGAATGGTCTCCACCAATTAACAACTACAGGATCGACTAGATGTCAATTATGTGCTCAGAATAATCCCCGGCAAGGAACTCGACAACCTCCTGGGGTTCAGCATCAAGGAATAACCCCCTTTGAGTCTCTAGTCGTTGACTTCACTGAGATGCCTCGAGCAGGACCATATAAATACCTGCTGGTGTTTATATGCTCATATACAGGATGGGTGGAAGCATACCCCACAAGAACTGAAAAGGTCAGGGAAGTAGCCCGAGCCCTCTTGAGGGACATTGTACCTAGACATGGACTACCACATCATATGGGGTCAGACAATGGGCCAGCCTTTGTAGAAAAAGTAATCCAGCTGTTAACATTGATGTTCCATCATCATCATCATCATCATCATCATCATCATTTTTATCCTGCCTCTCCACCTGGATCGAGGCGGCAAACAACATTAAATACATTAATACATTAAAAATTACCTGGAAGCTGCATTGTGCATATAGACCACAGAGTTCAGGGAAGGTGGAAAGAATGAACAGGACTCTGAAAAATCAGCTATCTAAGCTCTGCCAAGAGACAAATCTTAAGTGGACCGATGTTCTACCTTTAGCCCTATTTAGACTACGGTGTACCACCAACAAGGACACGGGTCTATCTCCCTTTGAACTCCTGTATATGCGACCCCCATTAGTAACAAGTGGTCTAAGGGGGGATATACGGGAATTGGGAGGAGTGGCATTACAACAAGAGGTTCAATTACTGGGAAAAACTTTGGCCAACTTGAAACGGTATGTCTTAGAGCAGAGACCCCCTTACTCCAAACTCAGGTGCATCCCTTTCAACCAGGGGATGAGATATGGATAAAGGAGTGGAAGGTGGAACCCCTAGGACCCAAATGGAGGGGACCGTTAACGGTTCTGCTCTCTACTCCCACAGCAGTCAAGGTGGCAGGGATTAGACCTTGGGTGCATTGGACCCATGTAAAACGGGCTCATACTGACTGGACTTTGGCCTCAGTGCCTAACCAACCCCTACGCCTCGTGATCCGGAAAAAGGTTGGGAAGTAGAAGATCGGGACTAGGCCCTACTGCAATCACACTGGAAGCTGGTTGCTCTACGTACGGCCAGATCCCCACCCGATCCTCAGTGGATAAAAACTACTTTTGTTGTAATTTGTTTATTGATATTGATATGTGTAATAATTTTGGTGTGTATACCATGCATTGTAAACTTGGGACGAAGGGTGGTAGAAGGATCAATAGAAAGAAAGGCTGCAGCTTTTGCTCTGACTACCTGGGAATACCAACCATGAGGTAACGCAACAGTCGCAAGGATTGTGCATTAAAGGGGGGAATGAGGTAGTGTGTTGAAAACCATCAAAAACTACAGTACCCACGTAAGTGCTGTAGGAGTTGATCAGCCAATCAGATAAAGACACGAGTAAAGAGTTAGATGGGCAATGTTATGTGCGGGTTTTGGAACAATGACCATATAAAGAAAGTGTTACTTGTTTTTGTTTGTGCCTGAGTATAAAAGGCAGTGTTGTACACTTGGACAGGGCTCTCAGACTTTGTGGAATGATCCCTCTGAGGCCCTGCTAGCAGTTCAATAAAATCCTGCTTTCTCTCAACTGTGGGTCTCAATTCCGGACTTGATTTCCGTTACACTACCACTTAACATTTTACCTAATTTCTTGTATTTGAAATCAGAATCATAACAGTGTGACACATTTGTGTGTTTGAAATGAAGCTGTATGGTTCTAAAAGCTGCAAGAGAATCAGGCTTCTACCTGTGAAGTGTCTTTCCTCACTTCACCTGCATCCTAGGGAAAGCATTACTTACTGGCCTAAATCCAACTGTTAGGGTCAGTGAGAGCAGACCAAGTGAATTCATAGGATTCACATAAGAGTTGACTGCATTGATCAGTTGGGTCTACTCTAGCTTGGATTTGCAACTGCATTTAGAGCATTTATTTCCTCGTTGTGTGCAACTGTCAATATTTAAAAGACCTGCAGTGCTGTTAATTTCATCAACAACTTATTAGAAGGGTACACTAGTTCTTCTTAATCACATTAGAATTGTACATCCTAAAAAGTTGTCCTCATATTTAAAAAGACCATTTGAAAAGGCATTTTTACTGCCTGTCTATTCCCCCAGTCAAAAGGCTCATGAGTGGAAGCTTGTCCATGACATGCAGTCCTGACATTCAGTGTATTGGAAGTGATTTTTTTTTTTAAAAGAAAGTTATCACAGAACTGCAAATACATTTTGATGTTGTGTGCCTTCAAATTATTTCCAATTTTTGACAATCCTATCACAGGATTTTCTTGGCAAGATTTGTTCAGAGGAGGTTTGCCTTGCCTTCCTCTGAGGCTGAGAAAATATGACTTGTCCAAGATCACCCATTGGGCTTCCATTGCAGACCAGGGATTTAAACTCCCGTCTCCAGAGTCATGGTCTAAGGCTCTCTTAGTACATTTACACACAACAGTATCCTATCACTATTTTATTATTCTGCTCATCACCAGAAAATATGTGAATTAAAAAGAAAAAACCTGAGATCTCTTGTTAAAGCTTAGAAAAATGGGATTAAAACCAATTGATCTAAGAATGCAAAATATATATATGGAGATTATTTTTACTCTTGATTTGGAGTAACTTGCAGACGTTATTCCAAGTTACTTTTTGCAGGAAAAGTTGAGAATCGTGATTTACTAATTAAGTTGCGTTTGGCCATTTGTCTCCCTTGGGTGTGCATTTGGGCACACAACTAGTACTTCAAAAATGCCTTATGTTTAGATGAAAGACCCAGTATGGTGTCCTGGTTAAAAATCAGAATTCAGTGACTGCTTTTCCTAGGAAAAGAGATTTAAAAAACAAGAGCGTTCACTGTCAGTTTCCATTTGTAGCAGACCTGCACAAGAAAGGGTACTAAAATGACAACCACACCTGCTCTGTAGTGAAACAAATGTACTTTTGCCATGTTCAGGAACTATCATTTTTCCCTCACCTCCCTCTTCCCTACATTGGTGAGGCTCGGTCTCAGCTGCAATTTGGATTTTAAATGGAAGGACTGCGAAGAGAGTCAGGCCATTCCTATGGAGTCCTGGGGTTTGCAGTTTAGCGAAAGGCCCAAAGGTCACCCAGCAGGCTTCCACTGCAGACTATGCATTCACACGCTGGTCTACAGGGTCATGATCCAAAGCCCTCCTCTTACATTTACACATCACTATCCTACCGCTATTTTATTATTCTGCCCATCACACAAAACATACGTGAATATGTGAAAAGGCCCTCTAGGCCCCTCCCTAAACTGCAAACCCCAGGATTCCGTAGGATGCTGAAAGTGGAATAATAGCACTGCAACAGGCTGGTGCGGAAATGGCCTCAGTGTAGAGACTTGGGTGATGCATCAGGAAGACCAGGGTTCGGATCTCCCGCTCAGCCGTGGAAACCCGCGGGGGCACGGCACACACTCTCAGCCTCAGACGAAAGCAAAGGCGAATTGGCAATGCCTGCCCTCCCTCAAAATAATCAGGGTCTCCATAAGTCGGAAAGGGCCTGGGGACGGTCAAGAGCGTCCGCGACGCCCAGGACGAGCGGGCGAAAGAGCGGCCCCTGGGACACAGGCTTCCGCGGAGGGGGGGGGATGAGAGGAAGAAACAGCCCGCTCTCTGCGCGGCGGAGCCCGAGGGGCTTTGGGCGGAAGCTGGCCGGGAAGCCACCAGGAGGCGGGGCCAAATCCGGGTCACGGGGTGAGGGCGGAAGGCGGGGCCGGGAACCGCTAAGAGCGGGAGCGGAGGCGGTCTGTTTAAAAACGGCCCGGGTGTAAGTAGGGAGTCTTTCGGGGTAGCCGTGGTGGGCGGGGAAGCTGGGAGAGGGCTGCCATGGCGGGTGTACCCCTCTGGGGGGGGGTGGTCGTCGTCGTTCAAGAGTCCCTTCTTTGCTTGCTAGATTTCAAAGCAGTGGCCGCGTTAACTGATTTCCGCGCTCGACTGTTATCGTGCTATTATTCCACTTTCAACATCCCATGGAATCCTGGGGCTTGCAGTTTAGGGAGGGGCCTTTGAAAGTGGAATAATAGCGCTACAACAGTGTAGTGCGGCAATGGCCTTAGTCTCTTGCAGCATGGAAAGGAGCAGGGAAGTAGGGGGACAGCATCCACGACCTCCGAAGGAGGAATTTTGTATCCGGGAAAGCTCATGCGAAAGTCTTAAGGCGCTGCTGCATTCCTTTCCCCCCTCCCTCGCCCCTTTCTCCTTTTTATTCTCCTTCACCTGTTGAAGTTCTGCCTGTGCTTCTTTCCCCCACGTTTCCCCTGGGCAGGGCGCCCTTTCCTGGCTGACTGCGGTTGTGTGCAAGCTCAGCAGCAACGTTTCCCAGGCGGCCTCCATAATCAAAAGCAGCCCTCCCCTCTCAATACTTTGCTGTTCGTTCCTGCCTCCGGTTCTCAAGCCTCTTGGCTAAGCCTATGAATTGGGCCGGCCTCCTTATTTTCCATTTCCTCCATCAGGTAAGTCAGGTAGCTGGGGAAGGAGTAGTCAAGCTTTGCCAAGAGGAAGCAAGAAAGGAGTCTCTTAAGGTGGCTGTAAGAAGGGTATTGTTTCCTGGACGGTCCCCTTGTGGTCCCTTTCGTTGCTTCTCTTCTGCCTTCCGGGGCCCGTGCACCCTCCGCAATTACAGCGCTGTGATTGCGCTTTGACTCCCATGGTTCCATCTTGTGGAATCTTGGGCTTTGTAGTTTGGCCGGGCACTAGGGTTGCTTTCTGGCTGGGAATTCTAAAGGCCCTTTGCTAAACCAGACCCCAGGATTCTGTAGGATGGAAGCATGTTATTTAAGGTGAGTAACAGCAGTATAATTCTGCAGTGTGAATAGGCCTCAAGTAATCACGGTCTTGCCTAGCAAGCACTGTTGAATGACAGCCTGCATTTTGGCTTTTCTTTCCTGCTTTGGGGGTCTTTCAGAGGTGGCAGATTGTGGCCCCAGGCAAGGAGAGCGTTGGGATCTGCGCTTAGGATGTTATTCTCTATGCATATCCATGCACTCACGCACATCCACATTTACCAAGGTCTGTGCTTCCACAGTGAAGATGGATAAGCAGGGCTGTTTAAATCTACACAGTTGCAGCAGTTTGATTCGACTGACAATCTTGGCTGCATCCTCTGGAATCCTGGGATTTGTCATTTATGGAGCCACTAGAGTTCCCTGATAGGAAGTCTGAAATGAAACTACAAATCCCAAGATTACATAGGGTGGACCCATGGAAGTTAAAGCAGAGTCACAGTGCTATAACTGTGTATTTTGAAAGGACCTGTAAAGGAAGTGCTTTGTGATCTATTAAGCCCGAAGTCCATTCCCTCTCAAGCTGTTAATGAATGCTCAGATTATGGGGGAAAGATGCACAATGAGGGATGAAATCCACATCCTCCATCCTTTGATTGCTCTCCCTACTACATTTCCTGGCAAATTATCCCCTTCACGGACTCCCTTTCCTGGGAATGGGAAATGTTGGTCATGTACTTATAAGTTACCCAAAGATCTACCTGTATAATCAGGTCTACTTTCTGCCCCTCTTTGTTGTAAGGTAAGGGTTGTGTGGATGGCTGCTTTTACCTTTCCAGCTGTATAGAAAGGTCTAGTTGAGTTTTCTCAGCAGAGGAAGAAATATACCTGACATCCACCCATGTATCATTCTCCTATTGTACCACTTAAATCATGCTCAGGTTCAATGGATCCTGGCATTCATCATCTGTGGCTCCACGCCAACTTTGGCTGCAGGGGCATAATAGCAGAGAAGAGAACAGAGATATCATTAACAAACTTTCCCATTTACCTGCTCAACGACATGGTTTAAAAAGACAAGAATAAGTCTGGCTTCACTTTTTATTGGGATAGAAAATAATAGTGTCATACAGGTGGAAAATACCACAAGGGCCATCAAGTCCAGCCCTCTGCCATGCAGGAATGCACCATCAAAGCATTGCTGACAGATGGCCATCCAGCCTCTGTTTAAAAACCTCCAAAGAAGGAGACTCATCACAATCTGAGGCAGCGTATTCCACTGTCAAAGACACTTAGTGCATATTCCTGTCCTACAATTAGGTAACAGAGAAATCTGCTGCAATGACAGAATAAAGTAATTTCTACTTCTCCACAGATGAACAGAGGGATCAAAGAACATCACAAAGCCTGCTTTTTCTGTGTTTCAGTATAAGCCATAATTGTTTAGACTTGTTCAGTCAATGTTACTACAAGCAGACAAGGCATAGATTCTGTGATTATGCCTGATGGTTATTCAGAAATGGTCAAAGCCAACAGTCTTCTCACATTAATTTTACTTTTCTCCCCCTCTTTATTGATTTTCAGAAATTTACCTTACATGGTTCTTCCTGCTGAATATCAGATTTGGGTTTTATTTTTTCCAAATGCTGTATCTGTAAAAATAAATGTGTGCACACATACCCACCTTTACTTCTGTAATATTTATTTGTTGGTTTTATAAAGTCTGGATGCTCTACAGAATGTGTGGGATGGCAGCAGTACAGGACAACAGCAGTTCAAGGGAGTGGGGATATGTCCAGCATGTCCAGAAAAAGTAGCAGATAAAAGGAATCGTTGGCTGGGTGGCTACGAAGAATAGGTTCATTTGTACAGTAGCCAAATTAATTTGTTTATTTTTTAAAAAATATTTTCAAAGAAAAGTCAAGTAGGAGAGTAGAAAGAGTAACATCTTTCAAGATCCAGTTGTGTGAGAACTTTTATTTCATTGGTGATGTACTGAATGTTGCGTGAATATGCCAAAAATGGAAAGAAAACTATAGCAAATTGCTGTATCGTGATTTTTTTTGGTTGCAAGTTTGTTTTTTTAAAAAACAACCACACAATGTGAGAGAACAGCATCTCAGTCTTCTATTTTAGATGTGTTGATGTGTTTAAATACTTTAATGTCCTTAACAGAAGAAAATAAATATTAATCACAGACAAAATATAATTCTAACTTAGCCTTCCAAATCAGGAACTAGCAGCAGACTGTTTCTTTCGTCTTGTCAGGAGAGTAGAACACTGGATCCTCTATAATGGAGGTGAGTAACGCAGCTTTAGCAACCCAAATAACTACCTAGTTCTAAAATGGTCTCTTAAGAAGTAAACATGTTTAAGCCTTTTTATAGCTAGGAGGAAAAAACATTTAGAATGGTTTTGCTGCAGATGCTGTTTTTGTGATTATTCTGGCAACTGTATTAACCCACTTAATTTAAAAATAACCTCTGGGGATCTTAAGTGTAGATTCTTTTGTACTGAAGTGAGAGCACTTTCATTATCACTGTTTAACAGTGTAAAGTAGTAAAAGTCTCTGTGGTTGAATAGCACAATATTCATATATTAATAGAGTTTTTGATGGGGTGGGGTAGATTTAATAACTCAGGCCTTTACATTTTGTAGTGCCAAGGAAGCAAAGACTTCTGCATTCTGTTTTTTTCCTGTAGAGGGATGCCTAAAAGTTCTACAATGGGCTCTAGCAATCTCAGATTCTAGATTAATTTTAACCAAGCCGAATACCTCAGTTTGCACACCAGCAATACATTTCTAAGTGGTCCTGTAGAATCTGAATGAGCACATGGTATGCCATCAGAAACCTCTTTCTGATTGTGGAAAAACTGCTTGGTGAATTGGCAACAGTTTTGTGGTGTTTTGCTTTCTGTCTTAAAAAGTGTCAGTTATTAATATACAGTAGGGAAAGATCTAGCCACAAAGTAAACATTTGCAAAATAAGCGTTCCCAAAATTACGTCAACAAAAATGTGTCAGGGGAGAGTTGCCAGTAATCCATCTTAATATGTTTGCAGCTACACTCAACATAATACATTATTAGGATTATGAGGAAATACCATTTGCTCGCACTCACAATTAGCAGCCCAATCCTATGCAGTTTTACACAGGAGTAAGCTCAAGTAAGTTCAGTAAGATACTGCTCTTTGTCTTATTCTTGCTACTAGATCTAATGGTCAGGTTCATGTGCAGAAAGGAAATGGGGATTTGTGTCTAACCTATATCCTAACCAATAGGGAAAACTCATGTAAAACTATGAACAGTCTTTTATATCTTTCTCATTTGTATGTCTTTCTTCAGTCTTTGGATAGTGAGTCAAAGCACAGCTACATAGGCAGTTTTCTTCAACCTCCAGTTAAAATACGCTCTGGCTTTGGGTCAAAGAAGAAAGCAGCTATCCCAACAGATGCTCCTGCACCAAACAACCAAGGTAAAGCACCAAATACTTTAATTATGATTAAATGATTAAATGTGCAAAATCTAGTCAGCAAAACTTACTGTCTTGTGATGAATGAATTGTGGAATAGGGTACTAATCTGAGGGCTAGGCTGAGGTCTGAGATCCATGAAAGATAGCCAAACAGACTTTACTGGCTTGATTTACAGATCTTATAGTAAACAGGTTCTCTGAGGTATAGTTTTAGAGTGGCAGCCATATCAGTTGTATCTAGGCTGCAGCAATAATATTCCAGGTATTAAATTAAGAGAAGCTGGCCAAGATGGTCTTGCTTGGCAAGCTTATACACTAGTTCAAGTTGAAACGAGCCAAAAAAATAAAAATAAAAAATAGCTCGCACAAACAGATGCAAAGAACCAAAACCATGGTTTAAGTTTCCAAGCAAATAGGTAATCATGGTTTTAAGCTTCTTGTCTGTTTCCATCTCATCTCTGCTCGTGGTGCCAATCTACAAGTGCCAAAACCTACAGTGCAAGAGCAATAAACATTTATAAAAGTATTCATCACAGCAAACTGTTGTTGCTCTTCCTGGTTTGCCAGCTACTCACAACTTTCTTAACTGTGATTTGTCCTGTTGTCTGAACTGAAGGTCTACTATCTTACTCTGTTGCCTTCTATGAGAAGAAGCAGCAGCGTGTAAGAAAGCTTTTTTGTTAGGCTGGAGTGGCCTATGAGGCTTCTGTAGTAGCACATTAGTTCAACATTTATTTAGCTTACTGGTGGGAATTATGTGATTCCTCAAAATGCTGGCAACTCTAATAATTCCTCACCATTGCTTTAGCTGCTAGGAGTTGGAGAGGATCAGAAAATTTCTAGCCCTACTTTAGCTTTTCCAATCTATACAGCATTTTGGAGTCAGAGGAGGAGAATTATCTGTCACTTAAAAGAAACGTAGAGTTTCATTAAACTTACTCTTACGCTGTATAAAGCAGGGGAAAAGGTAAGTAGTAAGTGCTTGTTTGATAAATGCTTCTTTCTTGTGAAAGTGTTAGTTGCATATTTGCTACTAGTCCTTTAAAACCATGAGGGATTGGATGAGACTGCTTACTTTTAAAAAAGAAACAGTTAGGTGGATGTCAGCTTTTTTGTGAATAGCAGAAAACAAAGAGTTTAGATTGGTGAAAGATGCATGTCAGTACTGCAAAGTAGAATAATCTGGTACATGCTGGGATTTAGGTGTATGGAAAGGCAAGGCCAAAGAACTCAGTGAACTCAGCACTGTTGACTGCATCACACCCAAGAAAAGGAGACTATATGGGCCAAATCACTAAAGCCACACTGTTGAGATTCGTTAGCGTTTTATGTTTTTTAAGGCTGTTTCCAGTGGAGATGAAAACTGCTAAAATACTTTTGTTCACATGGGTCAACTCACCTGCCTGCATTTTGAAGTTCTCCTTGGGTATATGACTATGAAGAGTGTCACTGTGAATGCTTGGACATCCAAATTTTCCATAGTGCACTGCATCAGGCATACCTAGTTAGGTCTAATGTTGTGGTGTTTCTTCTGGTTTTGATGGGAAGCTGTCTAATCCTTATGCATCTGATGAGTATGCATGCCACAACTTAAGGCTGTATGATCTGTGATATACTATCAGCTATGCTAAGGATACCAGATCCTATCTGATCTTGGAAGCTAAGCAGGGTCAGCTCTGCTTAGTACTTGGATGGGGACCACCACTGAATACCAGGTGCCATAGGCTATATTTCAGAGAAAGGAACTGGCAAAACCAACTTTGTGTATTCCCTGCCTAAGAAAACCCTATGAAATTCATGGGGTAGCCATAAATTGACAGGTGACTTGAAGGGACATAATACACACATTCTGAGATGAAGTTAATTCTGTTATTTGACATACTTTGAGGAGATTAAAAATAGTTTGTTTCCCATCCTTAATTGTCACTGTAGTCTACCTTTGAAACTCAAAATGCAAGCATTGCTTGAACAAATCATAATGGAAATGAGCATATAAGATTACATATTTTTATCTCTCCCTGCCACCAAGTATGCAGGCATTTGTAAGCTACATTTTGTAGCCTGGTTGCATGCTAGCTGTTGAGTTCGTTGCATGCATAAATCTTCTGGTGACTGCCAACACAAGGCAACAAATTAATACTAGTTGAGCAAAAAGATGTCTGAATTCATCCAGAGATGCTGCTGTTGTGGTGTGCCTTCAAGTCTGTTCTGATTTATGGTGACCCTAAAGTGAACTGAGAGTGTGTGATGCACCCAAGGTCACCCAGCGGGTTTGCATGGCCAAGTGGGGAATCAAACCCTTGTCTCCAGGAGTCTAACACTCAGACCTCAGACTATACCACCCTGCTTCTCTAGAGATGCTTTAGAGGATCCAAATAATATTATGAAAAGTTTGGGATTAACATGTAAGGTAACCACTGATTTATTAATTGGTTTTATATTATGAGCTTTGGTATGTATATATATGAACATTTTGGTCACGTTCCCTGGTTTTGATTTAATTAGAAAAAACAAACTATGGCTTAGAGTTTCTAAAACTTAATAAAGGCATATAAGCAGAAGTTATTGTGCTTCAGTAGGTATTGCTGCCCTGAACATTAAAGAGTGCCTGCCTATTCAGTTCTTTGTTTCATGTTTTTGGTCCTTGAGAATGAGAAAGTTGAATAGACAAGACATTGCAGTCCATTCAAAATGTTTTCTGTGCTGGAAATTTCCATGTCTACCTAGCAGTTTTGGCGTGAAGCCACATATTTATTTTGCTGGAAATAAAATCTAACTTTGCGTGTTGCACTATGCAGGAGGTTCTTCTTTAATGTTTTACTTACTTGTCCTTGGAATATTGGAGTATTGTAAATTCAGGTGATTGTCTTAGTAAAGCAAATATGATTGGAGGTGGTGGGTGGAAGAGTAACAAAGATGTTTGTTTTGCCTTTGAAATTCAAAGTGCTAGAATTGCTTTCATGGATCCTAATGAACATGAGTTTGCTAGAATGTATATTAGTCACCCTTTTTCCCTGTGGTTACCCAACTTCTGGTAACATTGAATAACACGTTAACACCACCTTGTGCCATCTCAACTGCTGGATAGAATTGTCTTGCTCTCCTGTGACGCAGTGGCAAGTTCCAACAAAGAAATTAGGGCTGTGTGGCTCCCTATAAGCAAACTCCTTTATAGCCTCATTCAGCCTGGCATAGGAATAACTTTCTTATGGTGCCACAAGAACACATAGCTTATATGAAGAGAGATGAGTAGAGTTATATGTCACTTGGTCCTTTTTTAGCTAGCTGCATGGAACTGACAGATTTTATCAATAATATTTCTTTTTGGGTGGGGAGAGTGGGATGCTGAGTTATATACTACATCAGCTATCTACTACAGTATGAACGAAAGTGATAACTGAATGGGAAGCAGTACGGGAAGATGTGAAAAGCCTTCATGTGTTTGATACTTTTTTCTTACAAGTAAAGGGAATTTTTCAAAGAATTTTACACTTCTGGCAAACATACAGCAATAAAAAAACTGGGTATGTACTATCATGAGGAGCCAGCATGATGTAGTGGTTTGAGTGTTGGACTACAAGATTGGGAGATCAGGATGCAACTCCCCACTCAGCCATGGAAATCCACTGGGTGACCTTGGGCAAGTCACACTTTCTCAGCCCCAGAGGACAGCAAGGGCAAACCCCCTCCAAACAAGCCCTGCCAAGAAAATCCTGTGATAAGTTTGCCTTAGGGTTGCCATAAGTCAGAAGTGACTTGAAGGCACACAACAGCAGCACTATCACGCTTGGTACAAACTGGATATCTTTGCTTTCTTGATACTAAACAGCAGAACTGCTAAAAATATTTAAAAAATAATAATTAAGGATTAAGTTATCTGTTCACCAGCTTTAGTGGCAGCCCTCAGAACTCTTCAAGAAAAGATTCATCGCCTTGAACTAGAACGATCACAGGCTGAAGATGATCTGAATGCTCTGTCCAGAGAAGCCGCCCAGTACAAAAGGGCTTTGCAGCATGAATCAGATGGGAAGGAAATAACTCATGAAGAAGTGATGCAAGAGAGGAAAGGTAGCTTCCATTAGCCCAGATGACGCTCTTGCCAACCACTCCTGTTCTGTGTTATTCTCTAGAAGTGTTCACGTTGCTCTGCCACACTCTGCTTGCTTTCTCTCCTAATGTGTAGTTAGGACCGGTAGTAAATAGGGCTATCACATGATTGAAGTTTTTCCAGCAGATCTGCCTTTAACTGCTTTACTAGTTGTTCGAATAGATGTGCATCTTATGCTTTTGAGATATTGTAGGAAATGGGGGATAACTTGCACTTTAATAAGTAAAAGTTGTGGCTTATTGTTAGACTGTTATGTGCTATTTTCTTTTTCATTGCTTAACAAAACAAACTTTGATTTTTTTACTCTTTTTTCAAGGTGTAGGCTTTAGGGAAGCTATAAGAATACTTGTAGATGTTTGTGGGAGTGCATGTATTTTTTTTTTTTTTGGAGTTTCTGATGTTTTAAAGCAACTAAAGTATTTTACATGCCTGGTGATAACAAAAGTAGCCAACATCGAGGAGACTGAGTCTCAAGGAGTCATGTTCATTTCAACAGAATTGTTATGTAATATGTTGTGAAGTAGGGGATAAACGAGTAAGAAGAATTGAGGCTTGTGTTTCACTTCTCCCCCATCTTTCTGTTTCTTCCCTCCAGATGTGAGCATGCAGTTACAGGCAGCACAAACACGCTGCTCCTTGCTGGAAAAACAGCTAGATTACATGAGGAGAATGGTAGTCAGCGCAGAGTTGGAAAAGAAGCAGGTGCTAGAGCAGCAAGTATGTGTGTGTTTAATATTCCATATTCCTATGCTTTGTTTCACTAGTGTATTATCCTGTGTCAGAAACGCTCTGCCCCAGATTTGTTGGTATCATTTTTCTTTAATTTTTTTTAATTTTCTTTAATTTTCTTAATTTTTTTCTTTAATTTTGCTTGTTTATTGCTTCTGGTGGTTCCTACAGATTAAGTAATAATTAATCTGCTAAATCTAAACCAACATAATCTTACAGGTGGTAAATAATAATTCTTCCTTCTTGAGCTGCTGGACAAAGTGGGTATATATAAAAATGCCTAGACAAATGTTCTGGCTGACTTCTTAAGACCAGAATTAATAATACAATTTACAATGGGTGCTTGGTTTCTGCTAGGGTTTGGTTCCAGGACCCCACCACCACCCTCAGGTATCAGAATTTGCAGATGCTCAAGTGCCATTATGTACAACAGTCTAGTAAAATGGCATCCTTATATAAAATGGCAAAATCAAAGTTTGCTTTTTAAAAAAAAAAAAATTCAACCGGTGTTTGGTTGAAGCCATGAATACAGGATCCTCTGATATGGTGAGCCAGTTGTGGGAGACTTTTTGGTGGAAATCAAATTTGAATAAATAACAAATAGATTGAGATTTCAAGTACTCTTTTCTGGGACATTTGTTGTATTTAAGTGGGAAGTTTTTCTGAGGATACATACAAAGAAAGTTTCTCACATCTGACTCAGTAAGCTCTATGTAGGCATTAGTGGGGGTTAAGTGTCTTTGGCTAAGAGATTATGTAAGCATAAATAATTTTCCTAGCTACAGACTCTACAGATCGGTGCAAAATTGGTATTTCTGGTCCTGATCCAGAGATGGTTAAATGCAACAGGGTGTTATATATGGGATGTTGCACTGAGATGTTTTGAGTAACAGGTAATAGCTGTGTGCAATGTAATACCTGTGTGCAATGTCCAGATATTAAGCAAAAAAATATACACTATTATATGTATTGCATGGGCATTTCAGTCTTCATGGGCCAGTTCATGGAACATTCAGTGTTCAGCTCGGTGAAGTCTATATTCAGTCTTTGTAAGTCTGCACTTCTTTCTGTACCATTTATTGGCTCATCCAAACAGAGCCGTCTCCAATGGCAGCTGTCATGTGCAGAAAAAAAAGGTATGTGCAGTCCTCCTTCCACATTCACGAGTTTGACCTTTACGAATTTGATTATTCATGAGTGCATGCACCTTCCCCATGCATTTGGCCTTGGCGGGAGAACTTGCGCTGAGGCAAATTGCAAAGCAATTGAGGGGGAAGGCTAGCACAAACCTTCCTTTTCCGCTGCAGAGTTTCCCCCTCCCATTCCCATGCATTTGGCTCCCAGTGCAGAGAAACATGCTTGGGCAAAATGCAAGAGAAACCGGGGGGAGCTCTGGAAGGGAATCAGAGGGGAAGCATGGGTGGGGGGAGTTATTCTGTTTCTCCACTTTCACAGGTTCTGCTCCCTGAACCTTCGCAAAAGTGGAGGGGCCACTGTATTTTCCTTTTTTCACATGTACCATGAGCTTGTACAAGTTTCCATGAATGAATCACCTCATAGTGGTGCTTCCTGCTTAAGAGTCTTTATCTGTCTCGTCTGGTGACATTAGACTTTGTGATCTTTGAAACTGGAGGAAAGCTTCCTTTCAGCTGTCAAGCTTGTGCCCATTTTTCAGATCCAGCTTCAGAAGGAAAAGGATCAAGATCAGGTGGAGTTATGCGCAAAGCTTGATAAGCTTGAAATTCTGGAAAAGGAATGTCGGAGACTTACGAGCACTCAAAAAACTGCAGAAGTAAGTAAATACAGTAGAAACCCATGACTTGAATTTTTTATACACTGTATACATTGTAAGACTAGCTAAAGGGCTTATGGAAGATTTACCTGTTTCTGTATTAGAAGTAGAGAGTGCAGTATTTCTGTTTCTAGTTTTATACCTCAGCCCTGGTTCCCTTATTGGAAAACTTCAGTTCTAATCTTCAAAATAATGTCAGTCTTCTCATCCTAAATGTGATCTAGTTTAATTTAACCCTTGCATGTTGTTCTGATTTTCTTTCTCAAAGGAAAAGATCAAACGCCTAGGGCAGAAGCTTCAGGAAGAGCAACATCAGCGCAAGCTAATACAAGATAAAGCAGCACAAGTGAGTTAGGAAGAAGATCTGGTTGCAAAGATGAAACAGGAGGTTCATATCTCTGCTTTAGATCTGTGTTAACCAGCCACAGTACCAAACATAAACTGTACCATGACAGCCCACTGTACTTTGTTAGATTTATGGCTACTTTATATTAGATTTTAATATATGTCATTTTCATGTCCCTGCCCTGCTTTGCTTTCAGAACTTCTATGGTTTTTTTAAAAAAAGTTCTGTATTGTAAGAATTAATTAATTTACGACCATATTGCACATTTTCCAAAATACCTGTGCTCTTATCAGTAAGGAGGCAACAACTCTGCTCATAAAATGTTTCTGCCACAAAATTTCAAGCTTACCAACCTACCCACCCAGATCAAGTGGGGGTGGCATAGTTAGAAATGATGTGTTTTTAATTAGAATTGAGGCCTAGCTTCTCCACTAACTGGTATATTACTCAGGCATGAGCATAACCTTAGCTTTGTCTAAACTCTGTGATCGTCATATTCTCATGAGTAACTGGTTTTTTCACCATCAAAATAAGTAGACACTAATTCTGAGCAGTGAATATGATTGCCTCAGCACCTGTCACAAGATCTGGACAGATCCAGCAGAGAGATTTGTATTATTTCAGTGCCTGCAATGTTACAGATGGTGTTAGGGGATGGGTTCTGTCATGCATGAGGCTGTGTATCATACAGTTTGGAAATGTAATCTTTCAGAGCAGATTCTGAAAGCAGTTGAAAAAGTAATTTTTTCAAGTTCTATATTGAACCTGCACAATTTGACCTGTAAAGCCCCACCCAGCGTTAAACAGTCTTGGTCTAATAAACACCAAGAGATTGTTCTATCTTTAATAACATGTTACGTTAATATATTGTGGTAGAATACTGTTCATGTTCCTGGCCAGGCAAAGTGTCTATACATCTGGAGTAGCTTTATTGGCCCCAGTTCCCACTCTATAAATTGATACATATGGAGCTATATAAAAGTATGGAACATAACACCAATGAAGCAGTTTGCACCTCAAAGTTCTGTGTAACGGAAGAGATCGCTTGTGTGAGCATTGTTGGAAATGTTTACAATTGCATGCTGATGGAGATAAGCATTATGTGTTAAGCAGATGTTGCTAATGAGTTTAAGCATGTAGAAGTCTGGCAGGAGTTTTTTTTTCTTTTCCTGTGCTAGCATACAATAAAGAACACAGTTTTTAAAGCTATTGAAGAGATGAGATTTCTGAGACCAATCCTTGTTCACAATAAAAGTTGTAAATTACTGAGATAGTATAAAAACTATTTTCCTCCCAGCAATCTTTGGTATCACACTGAAGAGATGAGATGCTCATCATAGTATATTCTATTGCGCTCTGTTTCTCATAGACATGCACATTAGCCCTGCAAGGATCTGTTTATTTTCGTAGCTATGGATTGATATCAGCCTGGTTGTATTTTTTTTTAACCTTCAGCTCCAAACGGGACTTGAGATGAACAGAATTCTGTTGTCTACATTTTCACCACAAAAAGATACAAAGAAGAAAAGCAAGAAGAAGAAAGCTGTAAAGGTAAAGAAGAAAACGTTAATAAAGATATCTTCAATTTAGGGAAGCAGTATCATTCTATTTCTTTTATGCCACAGTGAAAATAAAACAGACCTTTTTATTGCTATGTTTGACCTTTTCTTGGCCAACTGTAGTCTTCAGATGAAGGCTCTGAATTCTGAAAGTCTTAGCAATAAAGACTTTGTCCATTAGAGACTGTGCTTGAGGGCTTATGGCATTATAACAACTGGACCAATATTAAAATGTATCTTCTAACATTGTTTTAGAATATGTTGGATTCTTTTTTGTCAGTGCTTGATTAATTGTCTGAAGCCTGAGGCATTTATCCATAACTTCCAAAAAGATTTGTTTTTATCAGCTGTTAGCCAGCAGAAAGCTACTTGCTACATCACTTCCATAAATCCAAACTAGCATGCTCGGAGATTTTTGACAATTATAGCTCAAAATAACTGGAGGGCACTATGTTGTCTTATTCATGTTCCAAGCTATTTATCCAGTTCTTTTCTTAAATAAGCCAAGATACTGGTAGAAACTATAAAAGTACCTAATAGTATAAATCATTATAAAGCTGTATGGTGGCATTATTGTTTCATACGATTTAAATGCAGTATTGCTAGATCTGTGGATAACAAAAACTGCCTAATTTCAGAAATGGTATTTACAGTTATAAATCTACATCGTCTTCTTGGGCTTGCCCAACAACTGTGAAACATATAGTGGTGTCGGGACATATTTGCAGTAGGGTGGAACCAACATTTTTCATTACATGTCTTATCTATTTTTTAAAAAAATTACAAGGAGTTCAGTTTCACCAAATAAACACTTTAAAGCAGTAGTCTCTCAAAAGTGCTGATTTGGATCCCAATTAAGTCATATTTTGAGTACACTCATATATGTCAGTGGAACTGAAATTAGATATTGTATTCATCACTGTCTGACATGAGGTCTGAGCCCCATTTTGGTGCCAAATTAAAATTTGGCTTTTTACCAAAGACTTTAGGGCCTAGGGATTATGGTCTGATTGGTGATAGAGATCTGATGTAGTGTATGCTGTGTATGTGATTCCAGTCTGTTTTGTTTTAGACTATTTGAAATTGTTTTAGAGTGTTTGAATTGTTTTGTTTTCTATACTCGATCCTTAGATGTTTTGATACAGGGGAGGATATAAATATTTTAATGAATAAAAGAAATCTACCTCCAACCTCAGGCCTGTATCCAGTCTTCCATAAAGATACTTCAATCTGTCTAGGAAGGCTTTCCTTCCTTTCTCAGTGCAGGATTCTGCATCCTCTGAAAAGGCTCTCCTGAGAGATTTGAAGATCCTCAGAAAAGACTTGAAATGTGATGCATGCCAAACGTGAAGTGAAGATAGCTTGCAGGAGTAGAATTAAGATCTCTTCCCAGTGTCTGTGTATAATTATTGCCATTAACAAATAATAAGGTTTATTTAGTAGTCTTCTGGGGAGCATTTTTCAAATTTTGATGACTGGCTGTTACGACAAATGAACATACCTTTGTTCTGAAAAACTCCACTGTCTGGAGATAATTATAAAATAAGAACTTTTCTTGTGAGAACAATATCAGCAATGGGGTCTATTATGGTAGTTCTTGAGATTTTTTAAAAAAATCAAAATACTGGACATAGCAGTATTTATTAACAAATTAGCTTTCCAAAGTTTCCCAACCAGTATAATATCAAAATCAGTTATGGATACTGATGGTATAATGGCATGTTTGGGACCCCTACTGTTCCTGTTTCTTTTAAAAGCAATAAATCTAGCTTTAATTTTCAGAAAAATCCAGATTTGAGGAAAACCAATGGCTCACAGCCATCCCAACAGACTGGAATGCTGCCTTTTGTTGCTGGGAAGGTAAGGTCTGTCTCTATCTTCTTCAATGACACTTGTTTAAGTTACTGTTTATTTAAGCAGACATCTAATATGCTACTTTTCCTACAAGTCTGCCAGCTCAAGTCACTCTGTTGTTGCAAATGTTCAAAGTGTCCTGCATATGATGAAATACCGTAGTCCGTGTGTAACTTCACATTATCCAGAAGAAGCTGAAAAGAGGACCTCAAGAAGGGCTGCTCTGTGTAGACCACTATCTTGTACCACATCTTCTTCAACGACAGACAGTCTTTCTGATCTTCTCTTGGTCATGCAGGATGAGCTGGGACAAATGAGCTTGTACGTATTCATTTATTACACATATATATAAGTAGCTGGAAGCTGTAGGTTTAAAACACACTATTAAAAGCTGAGAACCATCTTTTTGACAAATTTTGACAAAGACAAATTTATATTCTTTGGTCTCCATCTGGACAGGAGTACAGCATAAAAAGCATAGCATGCCTCCCCCAATATACAAATTGTCATATAAGCTGGCTCTTTAAAAAAAAAAAAAGCACGCATGCCCAAACTAGCTCTTTGGATCCCAGCCTTGCTGTTTTTAGTATGGCTTATGAAAACACCCTATAACTTCAGAGCCAAGTTGGAGAGAATGAAGTAGCTCA
The DNA here is from genome assembly GCA_030412105.1 of Cyclura pinguis. Classification (NCBI taxonomy): domain Eukaryota; kingdom Metazoa; phylum Chordata; class Lepidosauria; order Squamata; family Iguanidae; genus Cyclura; species Cyclura pinguis. The sequence goes on along the minus strand of CM059599.1, from coordinate 110,625,356 downwards.
GTGTTCTTTATGGGCAAGCTTACTGCGTTTTGTGCAAAGATCTTGTTGGCCTAATTTTGCTGGATTGCTGCTAGCTGTTTTCTGTAACTTGGCCATCTTCTAGTTCTGTTTGCCACATAAATAGATGTCAGTACTTATTTTGGTCTGCAAGCCATTATGGCAAAAAAAAAAGGCACTTTAAAAGCATTTGAAATGTAAAACTTACAAGCTACATTGTCAACTAACTTCTTACTGTGGTTAAATGTAAGCTGTATTTAGTCCTAGTAAAGTACTCAACTGTATGCTGAAGTCCCTCTACTCTGTAAGCTGAGAGCATGTTCCTGTTTCCCATTGTAGTACCTGGAGTTTCAGTAGCTACACATAATATCTTGTTCACTGTGTTTATTCTTCAAATGTTGTATTGAAAACTTTTTAGTTGGAACCAGGCTGCCAGAATAACATCCATATAAAGATTAGGGTGATTTTTGTTTGTTTTTAATGTGTAACATAGAGAATCAACATCTTTTCTGGAGTTCACTTTAGAATGCTATGTGTGTTGTGTTATGGGAAGGCATGACACTATTTTAAAGAACAATATATTCTAGAAGGGGTGATATTGCACAGCAGTATTTATACAGTTCCTTGCTTTTATATGCCTCATGACTCATTAGCTTGATAGCTGATTGCACGATAACATACAAGGAGTTAAGAATTCTCCAAGAATGAGCAGATGAGAATAGTCATAGAAAAGCTAGTGGACTGGATTGACTGATTAAAATTCTGATTAAAATTTTCTGTTCAACAGTGAACATCAAGAACTGTTAAAGCAGATACAAGAAACTCCAGAGCAAGACATTCGGGAAGACTTGGAACGTGAATTGGATTGTCTTGTAAAGCAGATGGAAATTAAAGGAGATCAAATTGCAAAACTGAAAAAACACGAAGAACATGTAAGCAAACAGTTAGGAGGTAACGCAAAGGTGTTACTGACCGCAAAGTTGATGCAAAATATCTTATAGATTTAAAAAGCTTGTGTTCTGGTTGTACGAATCATGCAAAAGCAAAGCACAAGGAAGCCACTACCCGTATACCTTAACAAAGTCAATGTGTTTCTGGGCGTTAACTTCTTTAATAGACACTTTGGTATTAGAGGCAAAAATAAAATGGATAGAGTAGGGATAGGTTAGTACACTACAAAAAGGAAGAACAGTTTAACATATTTTAGCAAACTTTTTATTCAAAACTAACAAAATAAGCAATGAAATTGAACAAGCAGGCCAGATAAGTGTGTGTATATTTGGACAAAAATATTTGAACCTTCTAGAGCTCACTTGAAAGCTTCTTCAGAAATGCATCCATTTCTTAAAAAATATTTTTTCTCCTCCAGTCTCCACTTTTCTTATTATTTCCATTTTAGTGGCCAAATTTATAGATCTATGCTTTGTTAACATGCTAGAGCCAGCTGGTGAGGCAGGCTTATCTGTTTCTCCATTTTCTTTCTGTTTTGCTATGCACTCGGAGTTTTGGAGACAGCAGATGTTTAATTTGCCTATTGTAGGCAGGCACACACAGCTATAGTAGAATTGGCTAGCAATGATCCCGTTCTTTCCTACCCCAAGTTCTATTGAATCATTTGCTACAGAAATACAGCTTCAGCTCAACACCAAAAGTCCATGTTCCTACCATCTTCCCAGTGGCAATGCTGCTAAAAAACCCTTCTAGTTAGACAGAGAATGAGGAGGAAAAGAGGGACTGGGAGCACATAAAAAGACTTTGTGAAAAGGAGCTTCTTTATCAGAGGCATTATTAACCGAGGTATGCCTGTATATAAAATTACCTTGTTGAACAGAGATGATTTTATTTTGCTTTGAATATGAGAATCAAACTAGACATACATGCAGTCTTCTGATGGAGTGTGATATGGCAAGTAGGCACATGTGCATGTGTGTTATGGGTGGATATTTTTTTTTCCTGAAGGTAAGTCTTGGCTGTAGTAGCATTCCTGTCCTTTGTTCACTCAAAATCAGGCATGTACACAACTGTTTTGTCACCCAAGGGGGATCTTAGGAGCTCTTCCTCCTGTATAGGCAAGGTCACAAAAGATGAAGTATCCTTTCTTCATTCAGAATGACTGGAGGTTGAGGATGTGTAAAGAGGTGACCAAATTTACTGAAGGCACACAATTATTTAGGATGGTTAGGGGGGGAGAAAAACCCAAAATCACAAAAGAGCCTGAGTTAAAACAGCAAATGAGATTCATTATAAGCAAGTGTAAAATAATACTTATTAGGACAGCAAAACCCAGTTTCACATATATGCTGATGAGATCCGAGCTGGAATCCAGACAAGAAACAGTTCTTGGGGTTTTCATGAGCACCTCGGTGAAAATGTGAACCCAGTTTTAAGCAGGCAAATGCCATGTTAGACATAATTCGAAATGAAAAAAAAGAAGTAGTGGTATCATTCTGCTTTCATGAAAATCTATGGTACAACCATATTTGAAATATTGTATACGATTCTGGTCCCTGTACCTGAAGGGGAAAGAAGGAAGATATTACAGAACTGGAAAAAGTGGGAAAAGGCAGCCAAAATTGTCACAGTGCTGCTGCAGCTCCCTTATGAGGAACATTTACAATACTTGTGGGAAATATGATAAACTTATTTAAAATTAAGCATGGAATGCAAAGGGAGAAATTTTTGCCCCTCTCCTAGAATATAAAAACACAAGGTCACTCACCAAAGCTGAATGGTGGGAGAAATCAGGACAACAAAAGAAGGTATTTCACACAAACCCTAATTAAACTTGAGGATTCACTACCACAGAATACAGTGATGGCCACCAGCTTGGGTGCCTTTAGAAGGGGAATTGAGCAAGCTCATGGAGGAAGGGTTATCAGACAGTGAATATATATTGCTTCCAGTTTCAGAAGTACTATGACTCTGTATAGCAGTTGCTGGGAGCACAACCACAAGGATCTAGTTGCAGTTATGTCCTGCCAGCAACTGGCTGGGTGCTGTGCTAAGAGAATGCTGAACTAGAAGACTAGAACCAATATACTGTATTTGTTGGTGCATAAGATGCACCCATGTATAAGACGCACCCCATTTATACACAGGCAAATACTATTCCCAAAAAATCCCAAAAATTAATGTTTTAAAATGGAGTGCATCTTATATGTCAGTGTGTAATGTCAAACCAAAAGCTTTGTTAAAACAAGCCAGAACAATCTTAAAAAATGTTAATACATTCAAATGTTCTCACTTGCAGACTTATAAGTACTCTTAGGTTTCAAAAAGAAGTAATGTCCTTCTGCAGATGGAAGACTTTACCTATTACCAGTCTGTGACATGATAAATATACAATTCTTCACATTATTAATAGAAAATGTATGTGTTTGTTATTGCTGTAATGTTATTTTTGTGTATTTAAGCATGATCAGTCAGCTGGTTTTTGGGTCAGCAGGGACCTGGTTCGTTGGGTAACCGTGTTCCCTATCATACCATCTCATGCGCTTCAGATTTGCTGTAACTGAGGAACTCCTGAAACAACAAAAATGAATTCCTGAAAAAAAATATGCCAGTAAACAAGATGGGTTTTATGTTTCTTGAGGCAGCCTGGCTAGCAACAGAAAAGCTGTCTGGGCTTCAAATAAAACTGTTTAATAAAGTGTGTTCAAGTGCTTCTACACCTACTTTAAGTCATAGACATACTGGGACTAAAGACAGGCTTGTAATTGCAAAAAAGACACTTGCTCTCTTTTTGCACTATTAAAATACTAAAAGTTACATCAGATTTGTAGGTCAGCTTTGCATTGATCCTTTCACATTTTGTTATGTATGTTTTGATGTTATACTTGTAAGTGTGGTAATCCAAAGCCTCCTCTTCTTGGTATGTCAGTCAAGACTTTCCATTTTATTCTTGGTTTTTTGCCTTGCCATATGAAATTAGTTGTATCTCTCTTCCATTGTATGAAAGGCTTAGCATTTGTGATTATAGGAATATTTTGAAACAGATAATTCATCTTTGGTAGTACATTCATTTTTATAACAGACATTCTTCCCAGCATAGATAATCGCATTTGAGTCCATTTCTCTAAGTCTTTAGATATCTCTTTCCATTTTTTCTCATAGTTATTTTGAAAAAGCTCATTGTTTCTCTTGGAAATCCAAACTCCCAAGTATTTTGCTTTCTGTCCTTTATTAAACCCCGTTATCTGTTTGAACTCCATATCTTCTTTCTCTGTCATGTTTTTTGTTATGAACACTGTCTTATCCTTGTTTATCTTAAATCCTGAGTAATCTCCATACTCCTGAATAGTATTCATCAATCCTTGTATACTGCTGAGAGGATCCTTTAGAAACAAAACCAGGTCGTCCACAAATGCTTTAAGCTTATACTGATATTTCTTTATCTGGACTCCTCTTATTGTATTTTCTTCCCGTATGATATTATTAAGAATTTCCAGAGTCATTATAAATAACAAAAGTGACAACGGACAGCCCTGTCTTGTTCCTCTATGAAGTTCAATCTGTTTTGTTCTCTCTCCATTAATAATCAGTCTCACCATTTGCTGACTATAAATTGCTTCAATCCAAGAAATGAATTTTTCTCCTGCTTGTGCCTGTTTAATAACCGTCTTCATAAATGCCCAATTAACCATATCAAAAGCCTTTTCCGCGTCGACAAACACCATAGCTAATTTCTTTTCATTGTGTCTTTCGTAGTATTCGATTATATTTAATACTGTCCTGATGTTATCCCGCATTGTTTTCTTCGGTAGAAATCCATTCTGATCTTCATGTATGTTATCTTGAAGAACCTTTTTAAGTCTCTCAGCTAAAATAGCAGCAAATATCTTGTAGTCTGTATTTAAAAGTGAGATAGGTCTGTAATTCCTGATGTCGGTTAAGTCTCTTCCTTCTTTAGGTATTAAAACTATGTTAGCTTCCTTCCATGTATTTGGTATACCTTCTTTTCTTATCTCATTCATTGTCTTTTGTAATGGAATTGAGAGTTCATGTTCCAAAGTTTTGTAGTATTCTGCTGTAAAGCCGTCAGGTCCAGGAGAGTTACCATTTTTCATGTTTCTGATAGCCTCTACTATCTCCATCATCGATATTGGTTTGTTTAATGCTGTTTTTTGTTCTTCTGTAAATCTCATTTTATTATTTTTTTCTAAGTAATCTTCAATTTCCCTCTGATTTTTAATTGAGGAGATATTACTCAACAACTTTACACAGAAATTGAAAAAAGTCCCTTTTAACTCCTCTTGCTTTGTAGTTTTTCTTTCCCCAATTCTAATTTCCGTTATTGTATTTCTTAGTCTTCTTTTACGAAGTAAGTTTGCCAAGAGTTTAGATGGTTTGTTAGCCTGTTCAAAGTAGGTACGTTTCGCTCTGCACATTTGGTGTTCTATTTCCCCCAAATTTAGTTGGTTAAGTTCAGCTTGACAAACCTTCAACCTCTGTGTTATATTGGTGTCCGTTGGGTTTTCCCTCAACTGTTTCTCCAGCTTTCTCATCTTTTCCAATATCGTTTCCTCAACTCGTTTCCTTTCTTTTCTTATTTCAGCTGACCACCTTATTAGGTTTCCTCTCATCACGGCTTTACTTGCGTCCCAAATTGTCTTCATTGGTAATTCCGGTGTCACATTTTCCTTGAAATAGTTATTTATCTCTATTTTTGCTTGTTTAATATATTTTTCCTTCTTGAATATGTCTTCATTAAACTTCCATGTTCTCTCTCTAGTCATAACTCTGAGTGTCACTTGTGTAGGATTATGATCTGAACATAGGTTGGGAAGAATGTCCATTTCCGATGTCTTCAATAACAGGTCTTTTGATATCAATATCATATTAATTCTAGACATAGTTTTGTGTCTATCCGAGTAGAATGCGTAGCCATCCAGTTGTCCATTTTTATATCTCCATTCATCATAAAGATCTAGATTGTCCATCATCTGGAAAAAACTTTTAGGTAATTTTCCGTTGTTTCTGGGCACCAGCTTCTATACTGATCTGTCCAGTGTAGGATTTATGACTCCGTTAAAGTCCCCAAGAACTATCACATTAGCATTTCCAGTTTCCTGTAAGTATTTCTGTATTTCCATATTAATTTTGGGGAAGAATTCTCCTTTAGCGCCGTTTGGTGCATATATTCCCACTATTAACATCTTATCTTGCAATGTATCAACTTCCGCCGCCAAATATCTTCCATTTTTATCACAGAATTTTTGCTGTGCACCATATTTTGCATTAACATATATCAATACTCCCCTTTTTTTCTGATCAGTTGTTGCAGCAAAACAGCTACCTAATTTCGGATTCCGAACATACTTCATGTCTTGGGTTCTAATCTGTACTTTTTGTAAACAAATTATATCCAATTTTTGTTTCTCCAGATGATGAAATATCTGTCTTCTCTTATATTCCGAGTTAAATCCATTTATATTCCAAGAGTATATTTTGAGCCCCATTTTGCTGTTTTGTTTATTAATTTATGTAATCTGATTCAATTAATCTTGAATGCCTTCTCCCAGAAGTTCTCCTTCCTCTTCTATTTCTTGCTCTGGGTCCTGTATCTGTCCTACCACGCCTTCACTCTCCTCTGCCTGAATCTGTATCCTTTCCTCGTTTCCTTCCTCTTGCAACTGCTGTTCTTCTTCCCTTCCTTCTGCTGATGTTTTCTGAAGATCTTTCTTCAATCTTTCCATCATTTCTTTAACTTTATGCACTGTATTTATTCTGTAACGCTGTTGTTTGTAGGAAAAAGAAATGCCCTCAGTCTTCTCCCATCTGTAGTTTATCTGAAGCTTCATCAAAAGGTTTGCCAAAGGTTTATAATCTTGTCTCTTCTTGAGTATTTGAAATGGTATGTCTTTAAAAATTCTGACGTCTTTTTCTTCAATCTTGAATGTTCCTTCGTAGCTCCGTTGTAAGATTTTGTCTCTTGTAGCGGTCCTAATGAAAGTTATTATAATATCTCTTGGAAGCTTTCTTTCTCTCGCTGTCCTTGAGGATACTCTAAACATCCTATGGATGCACATTTCCATTCTGTCTTCTTCAATGTCTAGAAATTCAGCCAAAGCCATTAGCATTTTCTCATATAAATTTTCCGTACTAGTTTCAGGGACGCCCCGAAAACGAAGACATCTTTCTCGATATCGTAACTCTTGTTGCGTAATTTGAATATCTCCTTCCTGCTGTTTCCCTTTTACTTCAGCAATTACAGTGTGTACTTGTATGACCTGTTCTTTTATTTCTTTTGTCTCTACCTTTATCTTTGAAACATCCTTTGTTAAAGTTTACAGCTTCTTTCCCAACTTATCAATTTCATGTTTCATATCTTTTCTCATCTCTTTTCTTGGTTCTTTTAAGTCTTGTCTTATGTCTGTCTCTGTCTTCCTGATATCTTCTCCAATATTCCTCAATTCTTCCATCATTTGTAACATTAGGTCTTGTGGCTTCTGGGATGTATCCGTGGATGTCCTTCTTGCTGGCTGGGTAGTCATTGTTGCTGCTGCAGCCGCTGTGGCCTTCCTTGTTCTTGTATCCATTAACTTTCTTAAAGAATAAAATTTTCTCTTGTTATTCTTTCTGCTCCTCTCTGTTATCTTAATTAATTCAATAATCAATGAACTCAGTGATCTTGGCACCAGTTATCTTGAGACCTGTTATTTCGTAGTCCAATGAATTGTCTTAATATGCTCTAAACAACATAAACTTATATAAACAAATGAAATCTTAATTGCAGTATAATACTATATGTATAAATGAAATCTTAATTATGTTATAATAATGTTCAATAATGTGTCTTAATAATAGAAAATATAATAACACAGAATATAATTCTCCACTTTTTAGATGAATTCACACAATATTATTTACATAGTAAACCATGAAAAATCTTAGTTCTACTTTAACCACTGAGGCTTCAACCACTCTGGATTCCCCCTCCCAAACGTGTTTATCCAATCCTCTACAGTTCACTCTTTTTCCAGTTCTGCAGCTACGACCTTGGATAAGGAATGCAGCTCCCCATCGCTGTCTGCGTGGGTGGGGAGTTTTCAGTTCTCACTGTTTTTCAAGGTGAAGAAGCCTTCATTTTTAAGAGTCAGATCAACAGGGTCTAATACCAGGTGCACTATATGAAGTAAATAAATGAAGATAGATGTCCTTTTAAAACAAAGTTCAATAAAATAATTTTAGAAGCTCATAAAGTTCCCAAAATCAGTTCCTTGAAATAAAGTTCCTTAAAGTTCAAACACTCAAAGTGTTACAATCAAAGTCCTTAATTTCTGCTTTTATTTCATTTAACTTCTTTATCCATTTAAAAGTTCCAAATCAAAGTCTCGGTGCCAAGTTCATTAATCCATTTGCGAAAGTTTATAAAAATACCAAAGAGTTTTCAATGGGAGCAAATAGGAGCAAAAGGAAAAAGAGAAAGAAGAACTCACTTTGTCCTGCAGCTTGCCAAGTCCCACAAACAAACAAACAAACAAAAAAACAATTTTCCCCAGCACCAAAAAAGAGTCCAAATTTACCTTTTGAAAAAAAAAAAACAGAATATTATTTGGCATCCTTGTAAGAACTATACTTCATTATGTTTTTATTGTCTTCTTTGTTTTTATCCAGTCATTGTAAGCAATTTCCAGTCCTGTAGAAAAAGCAAACAAGGAGTTGTTTCTTTGGCCCTTCTGTATCATACCTAAATGTCTCTGAAATTTACTGCATGTATACCTTGATCACTTGATTTGGTAGATAATGCCTCTTTGAGCCCAAACATTCATGTCTTTTGCTTCAGACCTATTGAAGAAAATTTTTATTTAATTTTATTTTATTTTTATTTTTATTCTTTAGGTTCATAAGATGAAGCAAAGGGCTCAGAAACTGAAGAGGAAAGTAGCTTATACTGCATCAAACCCCAATGAATTAAAAGGAACTAAAGAGACTGCTGTTACTCCAAGACATGCTGTCCGCAGTACCTGTTCTGGGAATAGGAGCACAAGTTCTCTTCAGCTGTTAAAATGCGCTCAGAAGCTTCAATCAGTATTGAAGAAAGATGATATTGTGTGGGAACCATAGTTCTCAAAATTATATTCATTGAAAACTGTCCGTTGGGAATTGATTTTACAAGTTTGACTTAATCAGACTGCTGATTGCGTCATTAGTGTCCCCATTAATCTTGAGACTTCCATTTGGGGTAAATAACTTCCTTGTTTGCATACTGATTTTTTAAAAATATAATTGTGATTTTTTTAGTGATGTGTGTACACCATTTTTAATTAAAGAACCTATCAATCTATATAGAGTAATATTGCTTCTTTTTTCTTGTGGTATTCTGGGGAGGAGGACTTTGAATGGCCATAAACAAATATTAATGCAATGTTTCTATATGTCATTATAATCTATTTGGGTTTATGTATAATTTTATTTAAAACGTCTACAACTCATATTTCAATAAAAGAAAAACATCCAGATTTAAAACAACCACTAAAGTCAGGCTATATCTATATTTATCTAACAATTATTTTAATTTGCAGAATTTAATTCAGAGTTAAAAGGGACTCCAAAGGGCATTTAATTTGCCAATGTAGAAATCCACAGATAAAGCATCTCCTAGAGGTGGCCCTCCAGTTTCTGTTTAAAAACCTCCTAAAAAGGGGGCCCATCACCTTCCAACCAGCCAACGTAGTCTCTTCTGTCAAACAGCTGTTTCCATTAGGAAGATCTTTGTGATGTGTAATCGTAATCTCCGCTCTTGCAATCTGAATCAGTTTGAATCCTGTCCTCTGGAACACACACGTACATACACACAAAAGCTTGCTCCTTCTGACTCAAGAGAGCCTTTCAGATAAAGATGACTATCACATCACCTCTCAGTCTTTCCTGCTTCAGACCAAATATATCCAGCTCCCTCAACCATTTTTCATAGTGCTTAATTTCCACACCCTTCCTATCTTATCCTCTTGAGGTATTTCAGCTTGCTGTTATGCTCTTAAACTGTGCTGCTCCAGACTGGACACAGTACTCCTAAAAAAGAAGTTATTTGTTTATGCCTTCAGGACTCCTAAAAATGTTACATCTCTAGTCAGGCATACCACAAAGCCTCTGAGAATAAAGTTCCTTTATACAATTTTTTTGTCTTCCTTTTCCTCTATCTAGTTGGAAGTATTTTAGCAGCATCCACATGGGGAGGATGATGAAGAAGGGCTGAGAAACAGACTTTCCGTGTTGGGTTGTGGTAGCATGTCTGCAGTAAGCAATGCATTAAAGCTTTATGCTGGAAAAGAATCAGATTCTGCTCTAGCTGATCCTAGGGTAACTGTATGTGCTTGCCTATAACAATCAAGATAAACCACAGTTGCCTCTAGAATTCCTTACTGAGCATGTCTGAACAGCAAAAGAGGGAGTAAAGGGGAGAGCAAATAAACCTTCCAAGCTATCCCCAGCATGTTAAAAAAGAAAAAAGTGTAGATCTATAAATTGGGCCACCAAATTGGAAACTGTAAATAAAATGGAAGCTTGTGAAAAAGAAAATCATCCCTGGTCTCTGGAAAGTTCAAAATATTTTTGTTTACTTAGGCGGGCCTTACCTGACGGGGGTGTTTCATTTGACATGCGTGTATTGCAAGTTCTTATTGAAAGCTTTGCTGAAACATGTCAAACAGCTCTTCTTTTTTGTGGTATAGGAACTAAACCCTGTTCTTTCTATGTTGTTTCTACCTCTGGTACCAATTTTTCTCTTGAAAAAGTAATTCCCAGGAACAAATAGACTTTGTAAACTGAGGTATACCTGTATTTGTACTCCTATTTTGGTAGAGGGCCATATTTCATGGATAGACGGGATCAGTGTTTCACCTATTCGTTAGAAGTAGGGTACGTTCTTCTTCAGTAAACGCTCACTCTCTTTCTCTTTCCCTGTTTCTTTCTCTCCCAGTGCGTACACACAGGTTCCTATGGCTACAGCCAAGCTAACACAAGCACTGTGAGGAATATTTCCATTGCTGCACTGGTCTTTGATTACCTTTGCTATAGAAACCTGTGGGAGAAGTTATTTGCTGCTACAGTTTCCAGTAACACAACAGGCCTTTTCTTTGCTCTGCTGGAGGCTGTTTACCTTCCACACCTGGGAGGCTGTGACCTTGCCGTTCTTGCCAGGTATCATATTGCTCTTAAAGCGGTGTGATCTAAGGGGAGGAGGGGGACAAAACATTTTAAATAAATCACATCCAATCAGTTCTCTGTTTATCACATAATTCTGTGTTATGTGTAGTCCATTAGATCTGTTCTCTTGTTTGCAGTTTATGCCAAAATAGCTGTGAATAATTTTTTTTTTTTTGAAGAACATGTCTTTACTGAGGGTAATGTCACACAGAAGCCAGTGCTTTGCTTTGCCAGGGAAGAGCTAAACAAAACTAAACTGACACCTGAATTGATCACTAAGGAGGTAAGAAGAGAAAAAAAAATGACTTATAGAAGATGGTTACATGCTTTCTATGTAAATGCTTTTAAAGTTCCTCCTTTGGTGTCTTGGCAATTTAATTACGCTTGATAAGAATTTCCTAAATTAGATAACAAACTAAATACAAGAACTTTGTCTCCTTTCACGTTTTATCTTCTTCTCCTTTTGTAATGACAAGCATTTTACTAGTGTGTTTTTAAGTGGATAGACAAGTTTATAATGTCATTAATCATGTCTCCTCTGAAATTTTAGACACTACATTTGCAGCTTTGATCTTAATCTCATTACTAATTCAACTTGTTCATTCATGCCTGTGGCCTTTAAAGGAGGCAATAAAACTGATCAGCTATCATTACAGCAAATAATTGAGGTCCAGACCTTTGAAATAATGTAGAATAGATTTGTGTAGTGCTACAAGTAACAGCTTGCATGTTTAGTTAACAGCAACTGAGTGAAAAATTAGCTTTTTTTTTTGAGTTGAGGGGGTGAGTTTTTTCATTTGCCTTTAAGCAAATGCAGATGAACAGTTATACCAATTTAATTATTTGATTTTTTTTTTAAACTACTTTAAGTCATCTGTTAGGTTTGAGCATTACTTGGGCTATGTCCTTTTGTCTGCCAAGGCACAAGAAACTTCAGTGAGGTCTGGACAGTTTTCTACTGTGCCAGGAAATTGTCTTGTTTTGCGTGGTACTCCAGGACACCATTGAAAGCTGCCGCTAACACATGGCTGTGGTTACTTACTATGAAGTTAGAACCAACGTAGCTTCATTTCTTGACTACTAAATAAGATGCGAATTGGGTCTCAGCATGAAAGCTACAGGAATTATCGTGAGGGAAAGTACTAGATTATGGAGTCTGTTTCTAAGAGTAGAAGTGGATGAAAATCTTAACATAGAGCCACTGGTAAGTGGCAGCCCTATAACATTTTGACAGGTGTATTCATGACGTTTCCCTTTCCCTCACCATGAAGAGGATCATTGCCAGGAAAATATGACAGTGTGTTGAATGTTTAAGACTGATGGAGTAGGACTGGGAAGACCTGGGTTCAGATCTCTACTTGGCCATGTAGTTTACTGAGTGACCTTGACCCCTTCACGATCTCTCAGCCTAAATTTATCTCCAAAGCTGGTTCAGAGGATAAAATTAAACAAGGAAGACAACGATGTACGCTTTCTTGAGTTCCTACAACTTGGATATAACTTGAATAGTGTAATGATAGCAGAAACCCAAACAGAAGGAACAACTTGATACAGAAGTGTCATTTTAGGCAAATTGTACAACATGGATATGATACAGTGTTTCCTTATATGAAACTTGTACAATTTGAAAGGCAACCTATCAACCATATAGTATTATTTTTCAGTGTTTGGTAAACTGCTTCCTTTTTGTAGTATCAGAAAGGCAGTGTAAAACAGATGAATCACCCTCTGATTATCATATATGACTGAGCTGAATTTGTAGGCTTGTCCTAACTACAGGAATACCTCAGTTAACAAAATCTCTGACTAAGATGCTCCTTTGTACCAAGTCTTCGCATGCCCATACAGCCCCAATTTCCTTCTCATCCTTTGTCTAGGTGGATATTTTTCAAATCACACTGGCACTGGGAGGGTGGTGGAGCAGGACTGGAAAAACACAGATTTTCATTGTGGCGGTTGCAGCAGCATATCTGCAGTAAACAGTGCGATAAAGCCTGAGCTGGGAAAGAATGGGATTCTGCTCTAGTAGATCCTGTTGTCATTGTGTGTCCCTGCATATGACAGGCAAGGTAAATAACAGCTCATTACCAAGCACGCATGAACAGCAAACCAAAGAGAAAAGGGATAAACAGATAAGCCTGTCTCACCAGCTATTCCCAGTATGTTAAACAAAGCATAGGGGTGTGCATTTGTCCAGTAAAAGTGGAAACTGGTGAAAGACAAAATCATCCCTGGATGAATTTTGGAAAAAGCTTTCAAGTGTTCTGTTTATGTTGTTAGTTTTGAATAAAATGTTGCTGAAACATGTTGAACTGCTTTTCCTTTTTGTGGAGTAGGAACCCATCCCTATGTTTTGTTATTTCTGCCCCTGGTACCATGTTTTCTGTTAAAGAAGCAATGTCCAGGAATACATCTCCTTTGTGAACTGAGGCATACCTGTACTTTATATGCAACTATTACAGGAATAAGGTATTCTTACTTCTTCACACACACACACCTGCCATGTCTTTGTCCACTATAAAGTATGGGTGTTGGTGCTATGGAAAGTAGACCCAAGATCTAACAAGATCGTATGAACGTGTCCCTCCTGCAACTAATGATATCTCATGTGATCATTCCCCCGCTTTTTTTTGCTTGTGTTTAAAAATATCCTGTTGGTTATTTTCCAACAGGAAGCAGATTGCACTGGTATAGCTATGAAGAGAAGGAGCAAAAGTAGGACATTGCCTCCCCAAATAAGAATTATGCCCCCAAATTAATTTTTCCTTCAGCTCCCAAATTTCTAGCATTACAGTAACTTAAAACTTCAGGTGAATATTTTGAATGACCATGTAGGTTCCCCCAAATACCCTCAAGGCACCAGATCCTGTCTGTTCTTGGAAGCTAAGCAGAATCAGCCTTGGTTAGTACTTGGGTGGGAGACTGCTAATGAATAGCAGGTGCTGTGTATTTCAGAGGAAGGAACTGGCAAAACCATCTCTGAGTATTCCTTGCCTAAGAAAACCCTATGAAATTTATGGAGGTACTATAAGCCATTACTCACACACACACACACACACCAGTTAAGCAGAATTACCTAGGGAATGCCAACACAGCAAATATGAGTCCTAGGTATAAACAATTTTCAAGTTCATACCTTGAAATACTAGAAAATTAGTGACTAAAGGAGAATTTCATCGAGAGAAGCAGTGCTCTCTTTTTGATGTTACTGTAACTAAACCAACCATTCTAGTCTTGGTCAGAATGAACCTCAGTGCCTTGGCTCTAGCTTTTTAATATCAGCCAAAAGTCATATTCTTTTAACATCTATTTAACTGTATTGCAAATGCTGTCACCAACTAATTTATGGAGAGATTTTAAAAAAGAGATATGCAGATAGCCTTTGCTATTATGTCACTGGTACAAATGATGCCATAGCAGGGCAGCTGAGGCAGGTATAGGATTTGTAAATGGAATTACAGTAAAGGGCAAACTAGACATATCAGCAGGACAGAGGAGATAACTGTCTCTGCCCAGTGCTGAAAAGATAATAAGGTTAATGCCAGGGAAGCTGCTCTCAAGAGGACCATTCCATAACTGGGAGGTCACCATAGAAAATACCATCTCCTGAGCATTGCTTGGACAGGACATAAAGTGAACAGCTCAACTGTTCATCTCAGGGTCTGGGCAGCTAATCCTTCTTGTCCTGGCCAAGGAAAGACAGTTGTGGAGGTACTGGGATCTGAGCCATCCAAGTCTTTATAGATCAAAACCAGAACTTTGATTTTGAGGCTCGGACCTAGTGATACAGGCAAGCCAGCACTGGAATTACTTGTAGGTTATGGATGTAGGGGATCCTACTGGAAAGCCAACAGGAGAAGAGGAGAAATATGAGTTACAATACCAAGCTATGTGAGCTACATCCTCCCCACCTCGTCATTTTTCCTTACCCAGGACTACCTCTATTCAGGGCTAAGCATGAAAATTGGAGTCATCCTCTGATGATGTCACAAGGGCCAGGTATGAAACATGAGGCAACAACCACAGTTGTTCTAATTATAGAAATCAAATAATGAACACCATTTTTTTTAAGCGTGGACATTGATTATTTCCTATTCTTACAAAATCTTTCAAAGTTTCAGACGGTCTCTTTTCCTCTACCCCTGTGTGCCCTTGAATGTTATCCATATTTTTCTACCATCTGCTCCCAAAATATAAAAAAGTTTCAGCTTTTCTTCATACATTTTCATTCTGAGTAAATGGTTTTGGAGTTCTTAGCTCAGAAATTTCTGAGCTAAGTGGATATGTACTGGCTATTGAGGGCGTGCAACTACAGTAATGATTTTATGTGTTATGAAGTTAGGTATTTACATGTCCTTTTTATGTGTTGGAGTTTTGTATTTACATGTTGATTCCGTATATACTCTTTAGAAGGTCTTAAGGGTATCCATTTGGGCATTTCAGCTAATAAAGACTGTCTTTTAAGCATCTTGAGGCATGCCTCCTTTTTATCCTCCATACTATAAACAGCCAAAATGGAAAAAAAATCTGCCATGTAAAAATAAACACCCAGGAAAGTTCCCAGTGTAACTTCTCATTCACTAGATGTTAAAGAGGGACAGCCCTTGCTCTTGGGTCCTCCACAAAATCATTTCCTCTGAAGAAACCCTCCCCACTTAGGTATTACTCCTTTTGCTGCCCATGTCAGGCACTGCAGGTAAAGGCTTTTCCTGGTGATAAGGCACAGCTGGCTCAAGTTAACCATCAACCTGGGAGAAGTTATTGCTTTTGCTGGTGATGTCAATATTTCAAACAGCAACGGTAGAGATGCAGCAAGGCAGCAACACAGGGTGGGGGAAATCACCAACTTGGCAGAATGGCCTGAATGCCCTTGTGTGTTGTTTAAGGTATGAGTGGGGCACTATCCTGCTATGCTCGCTTACATGTGGGAATGAGTGTTAAACTTCTTCTGTATTTCTTTTCTATGATGCAAGGTAAAATGGATGAAATTTACAAGATCTCATCCACTGAGAGGGTCCAGCAGGTGGAAAAGGAACTAGCCACACAGCTGGCTGAACTGAAGACAGAAATAGAGGGAGATGGGATTCTGCAGGGAACACCACAATGGTAAAGATATAATTTTTTTCCCTACAGAAGAATCTGGCTGTAGCATGAATGAACACATCTGTTCCAGTGCAGGTCCTTCCTATATGTGTGACTGTTCTTTAAGGTTAACTGTAGGAATATGAGTTGCAGTATTAGATACCAATCAAGCATGGAACACATACTGATTTTTCTATTGAGTAGGCCTACATATAATGCAAGGGATTCGTTCTGGGACCCAGTATGTTATGCGATCTTTGCATATAATGTGGAACCCCTTGTTTCTTACCTGAGGAAGGAAACATGGCTGCTGAAAACAGTAGAGGAAACTTCGTCAGTTTCAATAGCAAGACCACTTCATCAGCATGAGGTCGAAGCACCCAGGACTACCAGATGCAGCAAAGCACAACCAGCATGAGGCATCAGCAGCCAAGAGCACCAGATACCATGAGAAGAGCTTGCAGCACGAATAGCACCAGCCAGATGCCATGAACAGCACTAGGAGCCAGCATATAATTGAAACCACTTAAAACAAACTTGCACTAAAACATGGGCCTGCTGTATAGTTTTCTTCGGTTTTCTCTATACAATTTCCTCTGATTCCAACTAATATATTATATTGTATGTTTGCCCTTCAGTCTTTAGAGACTAAGGGCCTTTCTGCACTACACTGTTATAGTGCTATTATTCCACTTTCAGTGTGCTGTGGCATTGCGGGGTTTGTAGTTTCCTGAGGATTCTGAGAATGCTAAATGTCCCTCCCTAAACTGCAAACCCCAGGATTCCATTGGATGTTGAAAGTAGAATAATAACAGAAAGGCCCTAAAACAATACAATAATAATAGCACAATATATATTATACAATAATAATTGCACAAAATAATACAATAATAGTTAGCAGAAAGGCCCTAAAACTTTGATCTTAACACGGGACCCACTTCTGTGTCTCAGAATCAGAAATGATCTTATTATCCTTATCCATGAAATCCAGGTCTAGCCATTTCTCCTTGTTTTTCCTCCTCTTCTAATTATCCCCCCAGTTTCTCTACCTCTTCTCTCTCTTCTTTCCCCATTGGCACAAACACCTCAGGTAAGGTCATGCCCCAATTACCAGAGGATGTAGAGTGCCCAAAGTTTGGAGATGTTAATCTTTTTGACTACATCTCACAGAACTCCTCCAACTGGCCAGGAAGTTGCAGCACAAAAAAGTAACTCTTCAAAGCTCACATTGTAGTTGTGACTGAAAGTCTCCTAAAAGTGGTATTTATATTCGTAATGAGTAGTTCCAGTGAGCGATGGGTTTGTCATATCAGCAGTTTTCCACAGGCTCTTCTGCATGTTCATTTAGCCAGTTCATATTCTGGTGTTTTACTTTCGCAGAGTTTAGTGAGTCAGGTGACTCTGTTGCTATGAGCAGGGTGAAATAAAACAGCAGTCATCAGCATCAGCAGGGGGAGAATGTCCACACGCTCTGAGCTGAATATTTAGTAGAGAGGCTTGGGTGCAGGAGGTTGCTGGCTCAGTCAACAGGATTTTGCTGTTTTTCAAATGGCAGACTAACATATGTTAAAATTCTAAATCAGGCCTGGAGAATCTTTAGCCACCTGGTCTACCATTCCCATTAGCCTCTCCAAACATGAATAATGAGAAAAGAATGTGGGAACTGTGGCTCAGAATGCAGTGGCATAGCAAGAGCTGTTGCAGCCCGGGGCAAAAGAGCCCCTTCTCCCCCATACGCACCCCACTCCCCTTTCCTGAACTCAAGGACCCGCTGTCCCTCTCTCCGCTCGGCAAGCCCTGCCACGCTCCCGCCTTACTGGGACAGCCAAGCTGTGCGTCCCTCAACGGTTTCTGGTCACTCCAGGCCAGAAGACGGGTGGCCGCCTGGGCAGCTCAGCTAGGGGCTTGGGGTACCTGCAGACAGCTGCCAGTTTAAAATACGTCCCTCCTGCAGTGGCAGCGGGTTCAGCAGGGTCAGACTGGTGAGGAGGTTGCCAGTGGCGGTGGCAGAAGTGGTGGCCACAGGTCAGCCAAGGATGTCGCTGATGCCGTGAGGGGCGCCGAGCGGGAGCTGGGTCTTGAGGCCACCGAGAGCACCTGGCGCCTTCAAGCCGGAGGAGCTCTGGAGAGCATAGGGGAAGAGGGAGGTTTTAATCTCGGCCATGTTGTGGAGGGCCATTGGTGCCCCCCAAAATATGCTGCCCAGGGTGGACCACCCTCCCCGCCCCCCCCAGCTACACCACTGTCAGAATGTCTAGAGGACCAAATCATCTCCCCGACCCTGTTCTAGATGGGTATTTCCCCCTATCTCTTTGTTGCTTTTTCTACACTTATCTAAAGCCAGTTTTGGTAATCTTTCATAGCTCCATTCACCTTCCAAAAGAGATTGATTATTTCAGAAGAGAAAGAGAGTTGGCACTGAAGAAATGTTTACAGGTAAGTGCTGAAAAATACAAGTTTGAAAACACCTCTACTAGAAAACATCCCAGACAGTAATGGGAGAGGAGACTCTCACATGCTTCTGCCATCCTCTCCCTCATATTTACCTGACCGTAAATCCTGTTGAATTCAGAGGGCTCTTTTTGAGTAAACATATCAGGATAGGCATGAACTTGTCTCTTTTAAAGAAATCTTTTAAATAAATCGATATTCTTTGTTCTTCTAGGAGATAGATAAATTCATTCACTAGTTTTATCCCAGAACTGCACTCCAAGGCGGCTTCCACCATATTTTTTTAAAAAGCAAACAAACCAGTTAAAGCACAATAATTTATACTTGTTAAAATATGATTAAACAACTATAGCAAACCTGTGGGGGTCAATGCAATCCATGAATGCAATAAGCCCCAAACAGCTGGTAAAATATAAGTATGAAAATCCCAGACCACAAATTAGTCCAGACTGTGAAAGAGATGGAATGTTCAAGATATCTCAGTGAAAAAACAATTCATATCTCAGTAAATGTGAATTGAAAAATGAATTTGACAGGACTCAGCTGCAGCATCAGTGAGAACCTGAACCCAAGACCTGTAAAGATTAAAATTCAGAGTACCATAATTTTGCTTTGATGTCCCTATTTTTTACAGGTTGCAGAGGCAAAACCACTTGTAATTCAGGCTGATGTCCTGCAGAGGGAGTTAGAGAGCTGTCTAAAAAGAGAATATACTCCAGAAAGCTTGCCTTTGTTACTGCACCAGGTAATGTTTATCTCTTTGAGATCTGAAGACCATTCTGACTTCAGAAGCTGTAAATGAGACGTCCTGCCGCCAGCCAGCTCTTTGTGTTTTGTGTTGGAACTTTTTGGATCAGCTGTTAGGCACTTCTAACCTGCTGCTTTTCACTTGTTAATGCGATGATTGGGAAAAGAATAACTTGTCTGAATAGAGCAGAGAGTGTGGGCAAATCAGGGATAGATAATTTGCAAATTGTCAGGGGTAAACTTATATTACCCCGACAGAAGCTAATGATTAGGGGAATTTTTGTCAGTGGCCATTCTGTGTGCAGGATGTCATCTAATGACCGTGTTCTACAATCAGTTGTGTGTGCCAGGGGCATTTTGTCTGAGGGAAAAGGGGGAGGAAAGGAAGGAGGAGTCTGGGTCGGATAAAGAGGGGAAGAGAAGAGGAGGATAGTGGGGAGAAGGAGTGTGGGCTCATGTGCGTCTATGCACAAGTGTGCAAGAGGAGGAGAGAAAGAGGGAGAAAAGGGAGTGAGCGCGTAGAATCATAGAGTTGGAAGAGACCACAGGGGCCATCTAGTCCAACCCCCTGCTATACAGGAACATGCATCAAAGCATTCCCAACAAATGGCTCTGTTTAAAAACCTCCAAAGAAAGAGACTCTACCATACTCTGAGGCATCATATTCCACTGCTGGGCAGCTCTGACCGTCAGGAAGCTTTTCGTGAGGCTGAGGTGGAATCTCCTTTCCTGCAGCTTGAATCCATTGCTCCTTGTCCTAGTCTCTGGAGTGGCAGAGAACAAGCCCGCTTCCTCCTCAACATGACATCCCTTCAAATATTGAAACATGGCTATCGTGTCCCCTCTTAAACTTCTCTTCTGCAGACGAAACATCCCCAGCTCCCTAAGCCACTCCTCATGGGGCATGGCTTCCGGACCCTTCATCATTTTGGTCGCCCTCCTCTAGATACACTCCAGCTTGTTGATATCCTTCTCGAACTGAGGTGTCCAGAACTGGACACAGTATTCCAAATGAGGTTTAACCAAAGCAGAATAGAGTGGTATCATTACCTCCCTTCATCTAGACACCATACTCCTATTGATGCACCAAGAATTACATTGCCTTTTTTGGCTGCTGCATCACACCGCTGGCTCATGTTCAGTTTGTGATCTACCAAGACTCCTAGATCCCTTTCACATGTACTATTATCCAGCCACATGTTCCCCATCCTATATTTGTGCATTCCATTTTTTCTGCCTAAATGTAGGACCTTACATTTCTCTCTGTTGAAATTCATTTTGTTATCTTTGGCCCAGCTCTCCAGTCTGTCAAGGTCATTTTGAATGTTGATCCTGTCCTCTGGAATATTAGCAACTCCTCCCAATTTGGTGTCATCTGCAGATTTGATCGGCATGTCCTCTATCCCTTCATCCAAGTAATTGATGAAGATGATGACTAGCACTGGGCCCAGGACAGAACCCTGTGGCACCCCATTAGTCACTAGTCACATGTACACATACATGTGTGAGTGTAAGGAAATCTGGGTAATTTTAGTTGGATTTGGCAGAGAAAATAACCAACAGGTTCCAAAACAGCTATTTTAGCTTCTCACTGTAGTACTTTAGGAAATTGATACAGGATTAGCTGTTATGCTGCCTGTGGTAGGATTCTGTTTGCTTCCATTATACTCTGCATATATAATTGTTAACTGGACCATGAATTGCCAGTGTACTGCTCTTGCTCTCATCTAGAGGAAATGAAATCCTGTAGTGCTGCCTCTAGGCTTCCTGACACTGGGAGAACGGGGAGTATAGCTCTGCGGTGCTGCTGTTCCTCATGTTATAGAAAATCTAGTTGTGTGTGCAGTGTCTCACTTCTTCCCAGGAGTTGTACAACAGGAGCGGTACAGATTCAGGGACTATAAGCCAGACTACAAAGAACTGCTTAGTCTCAAAAGGGATTTAGGTTGCATGCCAGACCAGTGGAATTCTTAACTTTGATTTTCTCCTTCAAACAGCTGATTGTTGTCCTCTCATATCTTACTTTTGAAATTCCCATCAGTTTCAAAAGCAGTTTATCTTCAGGGCTGGGGTGCTGTTCTAGAAAAAAGTTTAAACATTTTTAGGCTTAGAGGGCTAAATTCATGGGTCCTGGTGAAAATCTTTTCTTAAAAAAGTGAAGTAGGAAAGAAAAACTTTTAGATACCATTACAAAAAAGATATTCCCAGATGTTTTTTCCAGTTGTATATGTGATATTACCTTATATACTGAAAGGAAGCAGTAGTGCTGTTTTAATCTCCCTAATCTATTGTTTTTGATAAAGTTTTTTACAGACAGAATTGCACAGTTGGTCCAAAGCAAATATTTACACATGCTCAGATGGAAAAGATTTTGTCGGCACAGCAGTGTTGCTGAACAACTTTATCCATTTTACCAGGTACGAAAATCTGAGAGCTATGCAGTGCTAAACATGTCTATATGTGTTTTCTTCAAGGTGAGTAATGAGAGCTCAACCACGAGCATGATTTGATTTCCTTTAAATGCAGGGACAAAGCTAGTAAGGTTCCTTTCTATGAAACTGAACTGAGCTTTATAATGCTGTGACAGCATGAAGTGCTTCATAAGCTATAACAATGATGCAGGTTTGAAAGCTGATATTTTTTTTCCTTTCTTGGAAGAAAGCCCTTTCCTTTTTCATGGAAAGCTAGCATTTTCCTTGACATGCTGCTTTTCTGTGTGCAGGGATTTTTTTGATACAGGAATATTAAAAGAGTATGTTACACCCATACACTGCCCCCAACACACTGGTAGTTTGAACTGCTAAAGTCAACATAAGTCCTACCATAAGTTCCTGCTTCATGCGTAAATTATTTCTAACATCAAAGGCTTAGAATCACCAGAGGAGGCACTGGAACTTCATCAAAACTTGAAGATTTATGTAACACATATTGCTGGAAAGCAAGTATTTTGTAGTGCTTAGCCACCTATGCTATAAAAACTATTTAAAAAAGAAGAAGAAGAAGCCTTCCCAAAATGATTGTCTTTAAAAAGCTCAGGTTTTATTTTTATGACTTAATTGTTCCCATAAATGTCAACTCCTGCTTCTCAGATCTTCTCATTTGGAGAGAAAGGCTAAACTGCAATGCCTTAGTGTTCTAGCTTCTTAATTCATCTTTCTGGGAAAACAACGCCTCTTCTCTCTTGCTCCCGCTCTCTCCCTAGAAACAAGTGGCTCACATTATGCAGGAGTACAATGATGCTGTTCAAAGGGCTGCGAGGCTGTCAAGTGCCCGGGAGAACTTCCTGACCGGAAAGGAAAATCCTACCAATGTTGTGACCCAAGAAGACCTGACTATTTACACACAATGGCTAATATGCCACCTGCACTCACTTAAGACTGTTCACAACTACCTCCGGGTAAGATGATTGCTACAGATTGTGAAACAGAGGGTGGAAAGTCTAAGCTTCACTCTAAGCATCTTTTAACGTTTGTAAGCTGTCATGACTACCAAAGAAACTGGAGTATGCTTCCTTGCATCCATCAGCAAGAAGTGTAGCTTTTTCTCGAGTCTGTCAAGCTCCCACACAGAAAGATGTAAATCTCAGAGGTTAAGTGGGTCTCTGGGAAAGCAGGTCTTCCCCACTTCCACTGTAGCAGGCAGAGTGGAAGCTGGTGGCTCCAATGTCAGTGGAGTGCTAAGTAAGCTCTGAGTGGTTAGGCTTAACTTTAAAGAAGCTATCCAAGGTGCTGAACCATTTTCCCCAAATAGGTCCAGCACCTTGGATAGCTCCTGTTAAAAAAAGTAGGGTGGGGAGAAGAACCCTGAGCATTTCACTGCCACGACATCATACCTACCAGCCATCACTAGACATAAGCTAGAAATAAGGGACTAAGTATTTGTTCTAGAGTACAGCTGTTGTTGTATGCCTTCAAACCATTTCTGATCTATGACAACCCTAGGGTGACATTATCACAGGGTTTTCTGGGGCTGAGAGTATGTGATGTGCCCAAGGTCATCTAAGGTTTCCATGGCTGAGCAGAGAATTCAACCCTGACCTCCGGGGTCATCGCCTAACTCCCAAACCATTACACCACAAAATCCATTCGTTTCTAACTAGCTCATGTGCCAGAGAGGTAGTTGGATTAGTTGGATCTGTTATAGCAAAAATAACAATCTTGCAGCAGATGGTTTCATTTAATACGGCACAAGCTTTTGCAAGCTACTCACTTCATCGGGTTCTGAACTGTGAAAACTTCTGTCTTAATAAATTTCTTAGCTTTTAAAGAACTGCAAGACTTTTTCTTAAAAAAAAAAGTATTACAAACTCTTGCTCAGTGTGCACACATGTGTGTGTGCCTTCAAGTTGCCTGTTGACTTATGGTGACCTCATGAATTTCATAGGGTTTCTGTAATGAACCTGATGGGAGGGGGTCTTGACAACAGAGCCTCCTTGGCAACTGAGAGTGTTTAAGCTGATTGGCTGGTGAAATGGAACCTTGGATAGCCCAGGGGAGGGGCTG
Organism: Cyclura pinguis; assembly: GCA_030412105.1. NCBI lineage: Eukaryota > Metazoa > Chordata > Lepidosauria > Squamata > Iguanidae > Cyclura > Cyclura pinguis. The sequence continues at coordinate 110,601,429 of CM059599.1, read as the reverse complement.
GTGGAAAGAGCAAAGTAACGGATTTTAACTGCCTGGTGTGTGTTTGAAGAGGAGTGTGATTTGTGGTGTGTTTGGGAGAGGTTGGAGATTTGAAGAGCTCTGTGGGAGAGAGAACTGAGAAATTGGGTGTACGAGAGATAGTGAATGAATTGAAAGAGAGAGAGAGAGAGAGAAGAACGGTGTGCTGTTTATAAACATTTAGATACAAGACACATTTAAAGCAACAGCGTTACAATAAATGTTTGAAGTTCTGTGTTCCTTAAAACAGTGTCACAGAGTCTTATTTTGAATCTGGAATATATACACTACCAATAATATCATCTTGACTTTAGTGCCAACAGTACTACAGTCTTGGAAAATATAAATCACTGCTGATCCTTACATCTGGGAGAAGGGCGGATTTAGGGAAGGCAGTAAAGGGGGAGAGTCCTGAAAGGAAGAAGCCAAGGGGGGACAAGAGTGAGGAAGGGACTGCAGTCTCAGAGAGGGAGAACTGAGGCAGACCCATTTGTCCTGGCCCTGGCTTGATTTAAAGATCTCCTTGACTGTTCAGTTCTGACCACAAAGAGGTGTCAGGCTGGGCAGGCCTTGAGTGCGAGGCTTGGGTGCGCCTTTTGCACTCGGCACTGACGGGCGGTGTTTTTTTCCGCGTGCATTAGTTTCCTTAGGCAAGGAATATTCAGAAGAGTTTTTGCCTGTTCCTCCCTCTGAAATACAGCCTATGGAACCTGGTATTCATTGGCAATCTCCCATCTAAGCACTAACCAGGGCTGACTCTGCTTAGCTTCCAAGATGAAACAGGATCTGGTGCCTTTAGGGGGTATATGTGTGTGTGTTTGTTTATTTATCGCTTTATTTATATCTCACTTTTCCTTAAATACTGGGACTCAAGGCAGCTTACAAAAACTAACACCAATACAGATTGAAAACATATAAAAACACCGGTAAAGCATATATGTATATACGTGTGTGTGTGTGTGAGTTTTAAAAATAATTATGCTAATGGTACTTTAAAAAGCAAGTTCTCTAGTATTCCTGTCTCCAAGGTATAACCCCTCCCCTGTCCCCCAACTTGAGATGTGTTTATTTATGTACCCACACTGCATTGGCAGGTGTTGACAGGAGAATTATATGGGAGGTGACAGGAACGTGCGGCCAGAGGCCAGACCTGTGGTGGTTCCCCAGGGGTTTCTGGGTAAGCCCCCTTTCCCTCTGAAGATGCCTTCTCATCCCCCAAACTCCAGCCCTGCAGGAGGCTCCCCTGAAGGAAGCCCCCTCTATTGGCCATCAGAAAAAACACAGACTCCCTTCCTGGATTCCTTCCTCTGTGGGGTACGGAGATGAGGAGCCAGCTAATGCTGTCTGAACCTTGATCATGCTGATCATGTTCGGGCTTAACCACGATCAGGAAGAAATATTGAGAGCATTTCAGTTCCTCTCCCCTTTCTGTCTTCTGGGAGGGTGGGGGGGGAGGGAGGAAGAGGAGAAGGAGGAGGCAGAAAGGCAGCTGATATCATTTTAGTCCTTCTTTCCCTTCCTGAAATGGAAAAGGCAGGAGTGTGAGTGAATCTGCATCCCTGGCCAAAGTGCCATGTGGAAAAGCCCTGTTTTCATAGAGGATCAGTGACATCAGAAGACACAGGCTGGCCCCTGATTCCCCCTCCCACCCAACATCACTTGCCCCACAAAAGGCAGTTGGGGAGGGGAGAATCTTCCTTCCTGCCCCCTCCCCATTGTGCTATGTGGGGTGGGGTTACAAATAGTTCTGCATGAGTGATTTTTACCAGCTGGGTCAGGAAGGACAGAACAGGTAATGAGGTCACTGCCCCAGATATACCTGTATATCACCTCACACCCACATGTGACACCATAAGATCCTTCTGCAGAAAACAGTAGCATGTGATATTCTTTACTTGTTTCATGAATAACAAGCAGTAGGCAACGTTCTCTGGAAGTAGCAAAGTCCAGCTGATGTCAGAACTCCTCCTATAAATGTCAGGACTGAAGAGTATGCAGCGTGTGGATCTCCATGACCTGTATTTCTGAGAGGAGGTCTGAAATCCTGATCCATTTCCATTAGCATCACATGTACTAGTTTCCATCGCTCTTTGAGAAAGAAGCATGAGAGTCAAACCTGTTCAGTTTCCCTCAGTGGCACTTGGTGTTTGTTCCATGATCCTGTTTGCACTTTGAATACAAGTAATGCAAGTGACGTGCCTATGTTCGTATCTTGTAGGTACTCCAATACCTGCCCATCTCTCACAGGACAGAAGTGGCTGTTTACCGGCAACCATCCTGGAACAATGGGGATGCATTCAAAACTCTCAACAAAACAGAATTCTTATCTCCCAATATTCAGGTCTTTGTCTGGCCTAGCACATCTGTGCCAGATGGTAAGATATTTTAATTCAAATGCCTTGCTCAGCCTGGTGCTGTCCAGATGCACTGGACTGCAAACCTCATCATCCTCAATGGCCATGCTAGTCAAAAATGAGAAAAGTGGCAGTCTAGGCCATCTGGAGGGCACCCAATTGGAGGAGGCTGACATAGGGCCTCTCTGGCTATTTCCATACCGGGTTTCTGAAATGGTGCTGAGCGACCTCTAACGGAGGTCTTCTACACCATAGAGTGGATTGGCGTGGACTACTTTTTGTAGTTCCACACCAGAATCCACTCAGGAGCGGCTGGAACTAGCCACGCTGTGTGTTTTTTAAAAACCTCTTTTTCGAGGTTTTTAAAAAGCATGGAGCATGCAGCCCTGCGCCGCTCCGTTGCCTGGCTCCGAAGTAGATTTGCAGGTGCGCGCAAGTGCGTGCCTCCAGATCTGCCGGGGGTGGACTTCCAGCTGGCGAGCTTCTCCGGTTGGTGGAGAGCCTCCACCAACCGGAAGCCACCATTTGGGACGCCGGAGGACTGTGGAGCAGTGGGCTCGCGCTGCTCCACGTGGCGACGGACTTACGCGGTTTCAGGTAAGCTCCGTTTTAGGGCGTTTTCGCCCGTTTCCCCCCCCACATGTGAAAAGGGCCTCTGTGTCATGCAGTTGTTTTCAGCACAATAACTCTGCAGTTGTTTGTGCACAGTCTTTGTCATCTTCAAGTTCCCATTTCTACTGTCAGCAGAGCTTAGAAAAATAACTTTTTTGAGACTGCTACTCTCAGACTTGTCCAGCCAGCATACCTTACTGCCCATGGTGACTTGGGGGTTCTGGGCAATATAGTCCGAAAAGTAAGTTTTTGGAAAATCTATTGTAGGGAACTGTGGTATTGATTCTGACAAAATCAGTTTTGATTCTTTCTCTTCCCTTTCCATAAATGGTGGGTACTATGTGGATTGTGGTTGTGTAATATTATAGCCAATTTGAGTATGAGAGCAGGCACTCTCCCTCTACCTTGGACAGAAGCTAAGGTCATTTCAGGATAGTAGCTGCAGGGGAAGACACGCACTACTCATTCGGCATCTGGCTATTAATTTTGAAGGCAAAATGGGCTATTATGGAGACAGAGAACTAATCAAGATGATTTGCTGCTTTGCTGTTTACTTTCAGTAACAAGTTATCCAGAACCATTTGTTTTACAGATATTAAATAAAGTCTCTGGCTTCATCTGCTCTATAGATCTAAGGTGGATTGATTAAACAGAAGAAAAAATTGATTAAGTAAAACATTAAAAGCAAAGATAGAGGAAAGTGTAGAATAGGAACACAGATGGCCCATTACTGGCAAGCAATAAAATAATAAATTAGATTACATATAACTCTACAAACCCTCATGAGCCTTATTGAACTTTAGCAAGTTGTTGCATGGTGATTAAAATTCTTGGTGTGTCAATAAACTGTTGTGCAAAGGACATCTGCATCTGGTAGTTATAGTTGGGCTTTGAAGTGTAACTTGAAAAAGTCTCTGTGGGGAAAAAAAAGGTCCAGCATACCATTAGGTAGAAGGAGGGTGAGAAGTGCCAGGGGAAGGGCCAGACCGAGATGGCGGCACAGTGATGGAGACCAGAGTTTGGTGTTGCATGTGGCTTGTCCTAAACCCCCCAAAGATATCCTCTTGACTGCAGGTGCTATAGAGGATGCTGTCCCATTAACAGCTTGGAAAAGTTATTCTTTGGACAGCTCACAGAATCCCCCTGACAGCTTGGTCACATAGTCCATAAAGAAACTCTCCCAGGTTTGGGAAAGTGGGCACTATGTTGTCCTTTGGTAGCAAAAAACTTTATGGTGGCCCTGTACCTGTTTTGCCTTTTTGACATATGTTCCTCTTTATAAATCTGGAGGTATATAATCCCAGAAACCAAAACCAGATTCGGAAAGCAAATCTTATGAGGAATGATTTGGGGAGCTGGTGCTGTTTAGCTTGAAGGAGAGAAGACTGAGAGGTGATATGATGGCCCTCGTTAAATATCTGAAGGGATGTTATGTAGAAGACAGAGCCTGCTTGTTTTCTCCTGCTGCAGAAACTAGAATATGAACCAATGGATACAAATTACATGAAAAGAGATTCCACCCAAACATTAGGAAGAACTTCTTTGCTGTGTGAGCCGTTCAACACTGGAATAGGTACTGCCTTGAATGGTGGTGAGCTCTCCATTTTTGGAAGTCTTTAAACACTCTTTCAGGATTGCTTTATCCATACATTCCTGAATGGTACAGAGTTGGACTAGACAGCTCTTCTATAGATGGTCCCTTCCAGTTCTAACATTCTATGATTCTATGATCTTTAGTGAAAGCTTTATTCACATTTTCTTGTCCACTGTAAGCAGGCTCCCTCACCCCATCCCATCCCAATTCCATATAAAGAGACAAACTGGACTGGCAATTGTGTCTTGCATCACCAGTGGAAAGAGGGCAGTTCATGCCAGATGTTGCAAGCTTACTGAGTGCAGGGCAGTCTGTGCATCATATGCAAGTCTGTCCTCCAGCAGACTGAGGAGGAATGGTTTGGGGTACAGCAGTGGAGGGGGAAGTTTCCTTTGCTTCTGCCCACTGAGGCACTTGAGGCAGTTACCTAACTCTGAATAACGGTGGACCTGTCCCTGAACGGATGTCCAGTCTTCAAGGAATGCATAGGTGCTTTTACAAACATGTTTCAACAACTGCTGCCTTCTGAAGCTCCACTTTGTGTAATTAATTACTCTTGTGCTGTTCAAATGATTCTGCCCTCTTCCAGGAGCCTTATCAAGGGAAGCTGCCTTTGTTCTTCCCCAACACAGTGCAGAAATTGAAGACCTGAAGCCTCAGCTCAGACTTTTGCTTTCTCAGTTTGGTATCAGCTATGATGTAGAAACCCTTGGGCATTCTGCTAATGAGATGGAGCTTTTTTGCCTGGTAATTTAAATATTGATATCATATTCTATATGCTGATGGGATGCAATAGTGTTTGCAGGTAATTTTCAGTGCTACCCATATGGCCTGAATTGAGCCAGGCCAGATCTCTAGATCTTTAACCACCTGAAAGCAACAATGGGCAGGTTTTCTCTGGAGCTATCACACGCATTGCACTTAACAAATGGCCGGTTTCTCATCCTGCCATTTTTACTTTGCTGGCATCCTGAATTTTAAAAGACCACAGTATGGATACACTGAGAATACCCAAGCTAGTTAATCTTTGCCAGCATTTCATGTAATTTGGACATCTTTCTAACAAAATGAGTCTTGGCATCAGTTTTCTTCCTAATGGAGTTCCTGGATGGAAAATATTGCAGTTTTGTTCACCATTACTACATCTTCAATAAATATTAACAATTTCTCTTCTGCATGCCCTGTGCTCTATTTTTTAAATAGTTTCAAGATAGTGGTAAGGAAAATCTGGAGAATTTGGCACGAAATCCAATTGCTAGCTTTAATTAGCAATTGGATTTAGTGAATCTATACTTGAACAGTAAGTAATTTAATGATTTAATGCAAGGATGGGCAAAGTTTGGCCCTCCAGATGTTGAACTATGACCCTTTATGGCCCTTGCCAGCATAGCCAATAGCAAAGCATGCTGGGAATTGTAGTCTAACAACATCTGGAAGGCCACACAATTCCCTCCCCTGATTTAATGGTACCAGAAATTGGACTTAGGCTTCAGGTAAAATTAATGTTCATTTTAAATCAATAATTGAGTGCTGAGTACATATAGGTTAAGTGCAAATAGTTTTTTCTGGATTCATGGTAATGATGCTTCATGGAAGAAAATTATCCTATCCTAGAACTCTTATACATAATTACATTGACTAACACTGGCAGTGCCCATTTCTATAACCTGATGAGCATTTTTTTTTCCTTGAGGCACTTAGGTCATGCAAAAGTTTAGAAGCATTTTCAGTAAACAGCAGACCATGAGAACATTTCCTGTTTATGATGCTGGCAATCCTAGATTGGAAAACTGGGGTACTGCAGACCCCAAAATGGCTTTGAAGAAGAGAGCCAACTGGATTCCTTTCATAAAGGTAAAAACAACTGAATCTGGTATATTGATAAATTTCTCTGTTCACACTGCAGCAAACTGTCATTGGGCATCCCACCTCACAAATTCTCAGTGGCAAACCACTGTGTGCTTGTCATCCTAAGTGGAAGTCAGCTTGCTGGCCTTGCTGCTGAGAGCTTTATGATCAATTTGCCCATATGCTGTTCAATGCTGGATCACTCTCAAACACACACCAGATATATGACTGGCACTTAGAGCTGATCTGATATTTGGGCAGAGCAGAACTTGGAAAAGCTACTTGTAAGAGGAATGTATATAATTATATCTTGAAGCTGTCCAAAACAGAATAGTGGTAGGATGTTGCTGTAGATCTCAGTATTGTTGCACCAGCACACAATTAATAAATTGCTTCAACATATCACTATATTGATTTTTCCTACGAGAAGCTATTAGGAAAACCTCTGGACAAAAATATAGAACAAAACAAAACTGAGAAGTGGTTGGGATTTCATGGAAGTTCCTTTGCCTCTTCTCACTCTCATTGGCTAGTATCATTTCTGAAATTCTCCTACATTAAAGTTTTCCTTGATTTTTAAGTTTATTTTTACAAACACTATTGAATTAGATCCAGAATAAAAGCAAAAGTTCACATCTGATCTTGAAACATGTTTGTTGTCATTTTGATAATAAACAATGTGACCTATTTAAAAAGGTGAATGGCATGTATTTCACTTTTTAATGGCCAGAAAAAGGGTTGGTTTGGGAGCCCAGAGTGGGCTGGCATTTACAGGAAAAAAAAAAAAGCCTTGGGTGCGATAGATGTGGCCTCAGAGCCAAACTTTGCTCATCCTTCAAATAGAAGGTAATTAATGCGCAAGTAATTAAAGCTCACTAAGAGCCAGCATGGTATAGTAGTTTGAGCATTGGATATCCCCACTTGGCTTTGGAAACCCATTGGGTGACCTTGGGCAAGTCACACTGGCTTAGCCTCAGGGGAAGACAAAGAGAAAATCCCCTCTGAACAAATCTGGCCAATAAAATGCCATAAATCAAAAACAACTCGAAGGTACACAGAAACAACATGATATCATCAATCAACTGTAGAGTGGGAAGATAGGGAGATGCTGCACCTAACCATTTCTGCACAACATTCAAGTACACTTGTGTTTGAAATCTAGAGGGTGTGAGGATTTCCTCTACCTCCTTACATGGCTTCTTTTCATAGAATCTTAGAGTTGGAAGAGACCACAAGGTCATCCAGTCCAACCCCCTGCCATGCAGGAACACACATCAAAGTACTCCCAACAGATGGCCATCCAGCCTCTGTTTAAAAACCTCCAAAGAAGGAGACTCCACCACACTCTGAAGCAGCATATTCCACTGTCGGACAGACACACATAAGAATTAGTCTGCCTGCAGAAAACTGATTATTATCACCAAAGATGGGTAGATTGTTGCCATTCCAATGTTATTGGACTGCAGCTCCCTTTATCCCTCCCTATTGGCCATGTTGGCTGGGGCTGGGTGGAGTTGCAGTCTTCACCTGTAGGCCACCTGCAGGACCACAAGTTCCTCACCATTTATTACCATTGACCACCCTTCCTAGTTTAGGGAGATGAATGCACTTTCCATCACCTTCTTGCATGTTTCAGTTTCAGTTTCATGAGCATAAGGCCCTTTGCACTAGCTGTTGAAGGAGCTGGTGCAAGAGTGGCATCCTGAACAGTTTTTTTGTGAATCAAGTGGCTTCACAAGAAGCTGTTGCAACTCTTTTACTCAATGGGGTTATCCAGTACAACTGCACTAGCTCAGTTAATATTGTGTTAGGTTTAGTCTCACATCTGCATGTACCAATTCTCCTTTACATGCCTGTGTTCTTTTCTGCCAAGCAGATTAAAGCTAAACAAGACCCATGGCAACAAAAACTACTAATGACATTGAAACAATGGAAAAAGGTGGATGAAATGCTGCTGGCTCAGTCAAAATTTTTAAAGGTAAACATTAGTATTGGCCGAATATCTGTGCCTGCCTGCCTGTCTGTCTTGTTATTATTTTTCAACAGGGAGTTTCTTGCTATACCTGTGAGTTTTACCCACTTCTTTATTAAAGTTTGTCTCAGATCTGCTATAAATATAGATATAATTTGCACTTAAATATTACCTATTTAACTTTATTAGTTAACTTTGCTAATAATTAACTGTATTAATCATTAATTTATTTATTAATATAACCTGTTTAACTTTCACTGAATTAAAACAGTTTAGAACGTTCAAGTATATCTAAGATAATTGGCTGAGAAAGAACCTTACAGCCACTCATTCCAAAAAACCTTGCTTACCTAGGACTTGGTGGAACTTCCTTCCTATGTCTCTTTCCCTCAAAATCATAATCTTTTAGCATTCCTGAAATTTTATATTTAAGTTTTCTTTGATTTTAAAGCTTATTGTTATAAAGACTACTGAATTAGATCCAGACCATATTAATGATACTTGGGTTCCATGGAAATCAATAGATTAAAATAGTTAAAATTTAGCCTAAGTCCCACTGGTTTTAGTGGAGACTAAGTATGATTAACTTAGCTTGCTTCCAGTCTATTGTCTTTGGTCCTATCTTTGGTGTACATAATGAACACTTCTCTATTTACCTGTGTTTGACGTTTTTTCCCCCCTCAGTAACCTGCTTTACAGACATTGCTGTGTAGCAGCTACTTTTTATGGGTTGTTTCCCCCATTGTATTATCCCTATTCTTTCTGGATGTTATCTTCCAAAGTGGAAGGCAAGGTTGGACAATCTGTGACCATCATCCTGCTTTCAAAAGTCCTCTGAAAGTATTCTGTTCAAACTCCTAATGATAATCTATCCCTCTTGTGTAGCCTACAGGGTGGGGAGAGATGGATATTGTGTGTGTGTGTGTGTGTGTAAGGAAGAGACCCTGCTCACTTGTCGCTCTGACCACACCCACCACAGGTTTTGGTCTTGCCTACCAGCATATGCTACTCCCAACATAATAACCCCAGGGTATAACATAAACATGACCAAAAAAAATCTTATTATGTTTGAAGGAAATGCATAAAATTGATGAGCTTAGTGTTTATCAAGCTAGAGAAGGCTTGGGAAGATGGAGTCCCAAATAAAATGCAGTTTTCATATATAGCGGTATTTCACTTAGCAACAATATTTTCTGCTGTGATGAGAAAGTAAACCTACCAGGTTATATAGTGAATGCCATAGTCTCTGATATGAACTTTCCTTCCTGCATACTCGTTATCAGTGGTATTTGAACTGAACCTTTTCTTTCAGTAAACTGCAATATACTGTTGTAATCAGTTGTGCTGTTGTAATCAATTAGGTTTCCAATTTGGAGTGGGTGATGGAGACTCTCCAAGAGCAAGCAGCAGCTGTACTAGAGGAGAAGCAAACTACATCAGTTTTTATGACTCCTTTTAAGTCACAGCAATATGACCAAAGCTGGGAAAAGATTTATCACAACCCAGAATTCCACCAGGTAAAAGGAAGGCGAGTATAATCTGAAATTTGTGTAGTTCCCTGTTGGGTTTCTGCATTCTTCTTTGAACTGTGAAAGAGGTTCTGATGTACTGCAGTTGAGCTCCCGGTTGGTCATCTGTATGAAATCACTGTTCTCTGTTATCTTGCAGTTACTTGCATTTTGTTCCACAGTTGTCTAAAGAAATAAAAGGCACTGACTAATTCTGAAGTAATGCCTTTTATTACCCCAGAGAGTTGAAAACAATGAAAGTCATAGCAATAAATTTATTCCTCAGTGCCTATTGGGATCAGGGTCAGGCAATCAGAGACTGGAAAAGTTACTCTCTTGAATCATCATCCCCTAGTCATCTTAGTCAAAGGCATTGCAGGCTGGGGATTTCTGGGAGTTGTAACAGCTTACCCAGGCTTTGCATATCATTCATAGTATCATTGATAATACATGTAACCAGTGTATATTCTAAGATGTATCCTTCCTCTTTGCTTTTTGGTTCTCTCGTGTTTTTGATGATATACGAGATTCACAGTCCTTTTGAAAGGTAGTCCCAGTACATGAACATCCACATGAGAGTGTTAATACTTTGGGTTAAATTAACTAAAAATCACAAAGAAGTGAGATAATTTTTGAGTTTCATGGCAGCCTTTATCAGGCATGATATTGCAAAAAGTTGTAAGGGAAGTAAAACCAAATTATTGGAAGTAGGAATATTTGAAATCCAAACTACGTTATTTTCTTGTTTTGGTGATTTAACAAGGCTTGTGCACCCTAATTAGATCAGATGCATTGTTGCAGGCTGTTAATGTAAAAAGAAACTAAGTTAGATAGTATGACCCAATGAAACATGGATTAAACTAAAGATAGATGTTTTGATTTTTCTAGGTTAATTTAGCAGAAAGGTATGCATTTTATTGGAGGAACTGGTAGAAACTGAAAGAGCTATTTGGGATGGCTAGATGTCATGATGAGGTGTGATAGCAAAAAAGTAACAAGAAGACTGGAGGTATCAGATGTGTTTTCAGTAACTTTCTGATCTACATATAACCTGCTGATTCAATGATGATGTAGTTCAGATCTTCATAGGAAGAGCACAGAGGAGAAGAAATGAGACATAAAATTGCAGATCAAGCCTATACAGCTAAGCACAACAGACTACTAGCCATGTATTCTGGTTGCTTAGATGCTAGGGTGTATTTACATTTCCCACCTGGATCAGTGGATTCTTTTAGTGATTCATTTGCAATCAGCCATACATGTCTTAATATTTGATACCTGGACTTTGTTCAAACCATGGTAAATGTGCACTTTGCTTCAATGTTCATTTGGTATCTCCGTTGCCTTACCAGTTAACCAGTGCATATAATTAAATAATGATTAAATCACCACCCAAAAGGAAAAAAAAAAGGTTGAGGTATTTGTGTGATCATATCCAGGCTCTTTTTAAAAGCTACATTTAAATCAGGGCAGAGGAGCTTTTAGCCCTTCAGTTGTTTTGGACTGCAGCTTCTACACTCCCTCATCGTTGTCCATGCTGGCTGGGGCTTTTGTGGATTGAAGTCAAAAGCAGACAGAGAGCAAATGTTCCCTAAATGTGGATCTGCATTAAATCAATTCATATTTACTGGTGTGGATCAGTAACCGTTAAGTGTGGGAGAGACAAATTAAAAACTGTACCAAAATGCATGCACCAATTCCCAGCATTAATTAATTTTAGAAGTTCTCCAGGTTAAACTGAGAAACAGGCAGAACAGAATGTGTGGCGGAGTGAATGCGCTAAATAATAATGGAATGGGAAGTTCTTTTTAAAACAGAAATATTGACAGCTCCTTTCTTCTGCAGATCTAAGTAGAAAGTTAATCGAGACCAGGGTCAGGACCTGGAATAGCTCCAACCCCCTCCCCCCAAAATAAATTCCAGGTTCTGGTTCTAGTGACCCAACATCATAAGTTGTTGCTGGATTGCAATCATCCTAACAGGTCCCATATTGGGCATGTTGTACAGACAAAGAACTGAGGGCTTTCTTGGTGGCTGTTCCTAGGCTGTGGAACTCCCTCTTGATGGAGGCAAGGGTCACTTCCTCTTTGCTGTTTTTCTGTTAGTTAGTGAAAACTTTTCTGTTCCAACAAGCTTTTGGGAATTGACTGCAAGGGCTTTTAACAACATGCTGTTTTGCTGATTTTTATCTTCTATCATTAAATAGATTTTGTTTTCAAGTATTTTAATTCTGTGGATTGTTTGTATTTTAATTGTATTTTTTACGTGTTTTTGACTATGCTTTTGTAAATGGTTTTTAACTATATTTGCTTTAATGTTTCTAAGCTGCTTTATGTCCCAGTATCGTGAAAAAAGTGGAATATGAAAGAAGAAATGATGATGATGATGACGACGACAATAATAGTAATAGTAATAGTAATAATAATAATACTATAATAAGCATGAATTGTGAAACCTTTGGCCCTTCAGAAGTTGGCAAACTGCTATTCCCAGCTTGCCTCACAATTGCCCCAGCAATTTCAGGCACATCTGAATGACCGTAGATTTCCCAGCCCTGAGATAGAGCTTGTTCATAATTTTACATTTGTATAACACTGGAATATGAAAAGTCTATGGCGAGGGAAATGTTGGAATGTAACACCCAGTCCTTAAATATGGGCAGGAACAACGAATGAATGATGAAGATGATAATCCTGCTATGACAACTGGTGAGAGACGGTTGGAAAACAGCTACTTGAAGAAAGGGTCTACATTTTCAAGAAAGAAGAAAGACACAAGGTGAAAGTAATATCGCTGGTTCTTTGTACTTCTCTCTGATGCTTAAAGGTATATGTGTAGCATGTGTATTCATGAAAAAATATGAGGCAAAATGTATGTGTACAGTATGCCACTTGTCAAATAAACAGAGCAGAAACTCAGGGTCCCTCACTGCCATATTTTGCTTACCGATATAGGTATGTGTGTTTAGGGTAATGAGTAAGGTTGACCATAAACAATCAGCCTGTGAATATCAGAGAGACTTTTACTTGGGAGTCTAAACATGGGACCCTTTTGCCCTATGAATCTGTAGCGCTGTGGTTCTGCTTTAGCTGCCATGGCTGTATTCCGTGGAATCCTGGGGTTTCTAGTTTGGTCAGAGGCACCAGGGAATCTTTCTATCTGAGAGTACCCCTCCCTTAAACTGCATATCCCAGGATTCCATAGGATACAGCAAGGGAGTTCAAGTAGAATCATAGTGCTATAATTATATAGGGTGAAAGGGCCTCTTTGTTCCATGCCTTTGCCACCTCCTGCTCAGTGTCTGGTGCTGTGCTCCCTAGCTGATGACCAACAGTCCCATGTAATCCATTCTCACATGGTGCTCACCTCACCCTTCAGCAGTGCCTGCAGTAGTCCTGGCAGCTGCCATGGCTTCAAGTCCCCACTACATATCACAGAAGAGATGTTTCCAGCATCTTCTTTACTCACCTGATGCTGCAAACTGGGCTTTTCCTTTCTATCTAACTATTCGATCTAACTTTCTATCTCCTCTCTAATTTCAGTGTCAGCCTTCCTCTTCCTTGGTCCTTTCGTAGAGAGGCACCAGTGTTTAGGCAATTTTGAGAACTGTGGCTTAAAACCAACATCACACTAATGCCCAGCCACTAGGACAAAAAACCTTTCTGGCTCCCACCCCATCCCTGCAGCCTTCCACGCCACTTAAAAATCAACCCAACCTCTCTGAACCAGTTTTTACACTGGATGGAGAGCTGCAAGGAGAAGGAAGGATCCCTCACCTCCTGGTTCTGCAGCTGGAACCACCCTCTGAAATCCTGACCTTGAAATAGGTATAGGTATACATGATTGAAATACCTTGAAATAGGTATAGGTATATCTTGAAATAGGTATAAGTATAGGTATACATGATTATACCATGTATAATCACAAGGATGGTATTTTTACCTCTAAGCATATGAATGCAAAGAGATAGCCATGTTAGTCTGGATCAGAACGTTAAGGAATCTTATAGTACAGTGATTCTTAATTCTTTACCATGGACCCCCATACAATATCTCTTGTTGCCATCAAGAACTTAACTCTATATTTAAAACCTGAAAGTGCATCAAGTGTTTCTTTAAAGTTGCTCATCAAGGGGCTTCAAATTTGGAGAGAAGGGAGAAATAAGTAAATGCACACACTCCTGTTATAATATTTTTATTTGAATGATTCTGTTACAAATTTGCTTTCTTCCTTTCTTCCTCTCTTTCTATTTTAACTGTAAAAGCTCATAACATTTCTCCAAGCTTCCACAAACCCTCTGTAAAGACATTGTGGACCCCAAGGGGTCCATGGACAACCCTAGTTATAATACTTTTGAGACTAACTGAGAGAAAGAAGTTTGTAGCATAAGCATTTGTAGGCTAACCCTACTTCTTCAGATGCATGAAATGAAGTGCCTAGGGGCAGATATGTCTGTCCCTAGACAACTCATTTCATACATCTGATGAAATAGACTTTGGCCATTTCCAACTGTACCTCCTTCTGTTGTTCTCCCATCACAATCCCGGCAGCGCCTTTGCCAGGAAGGGAGCACAACGGGAACACTCCCCTCCTCACCCGTCCGGCTCCCTGCAGAAGGGAGCGCGAGTGACATGTGCCTTCCTTCCGCAGCACAGACAGGCTCTTTCCTGTGCTGTGCTGAGGAAGGAAGCACCTCCATTGCACTTCCACCGCTTCTGCATGGGCGGCAGTGATGGGAGCATTGCACGATTCCAAGCGCTTAACAGATTTATTCCATTAAGTTAATATCCCGCAATCATCACAGGTGGGGACAGGATAGCAGCCGGACTGTGACAGTGCATGAAGGTACAACCCACAGACCACTACTATCACATCCCCTCTGTTGACTGAAACACCGTGCTATGAATGCTCATGCTAAAAAACACATGTAGTGAGAATGTCTTCCACCAATGCTCCTCCAAAGTTCAAATTAGATGTTAATTAGATGCATTCTCTAATATCCACCCACATTGGAATTTCTTCGGAGATATGCTTCAGAACTCAGACATGCCAATTAAGGCTGTGCTTACTCACTAGTGACCAATCACAAGACAAAGCATGTTAAAATGCAAGATACATAGGTAAGGAAAATCATGTGCTATGATAAACAGTTGTTTTCCACCAGTAGAAAGAACACCTTTTCTTTCTACCTCAACTAGTTTGTGAATCATTATTTCCTGTATCCCAGTGCTCATCATGGCCTACTATTCACTAAGCAGTAAACCGAAAGTCTCACCTGCTTCAGTGGCTTCAGGGAGATGGTGATGGGTAGCAATGTGACCTGTGAAAGAACAGGGTAGGTGATATGACAGTGGAAGCCACTCACACCAGCATGGTGTTATAAAAAGATAAAGGTACTTTTCTCTGGATTGGAATGTCTTAAATGAAGTTATAGAGCCTTAGTGGTATCCCTGTAAATGTATGTATTGCATTTGTGTGTGGTTGAACATTGTTGTTGTTGTCACAGGGTTGTTGTTTTTTTTTTGCAAGATTTTTTCAGAAGGGATTTTTCTTTGCCTTCCTCTGAGGCTGAGAAAGTATGACTTGTCCAAGGTCACCCACTGGTTTTTCATGGTCAAGTGGGGATTTGAACCCCAGTGTCCTAATTCAACACTCAGACCACTAGGCAATGTTGGCTCTCCTTGTTGAACACAGGTGTTCCTTATTTGCTGCTTATCACCTTAAATGTGATTGAACCAGAATAGATTTCATCCTCCTTTCTAAATCTGATTTTGGTGGAGAGCTTTTGTATAAGTGATCTCAGTAGGCAGTTCACTTCTACAAAACAAATATGAAGAGATTATTTAATTTAGACGTGGCTTAGAAAAATCTCTTTGAGGAACAGTGATTAATTACATTTCTCTTTCTTGGAAAAAATATATATAGTTATACAACCACCTTGCAGCTGCTGGGGCTAGATGAGGACATGGAGGCCAGCGACAAGGACTTTGTCCCAAGAAAAGGAGCTTATTTATCTCTCATTTTTTTGCGTCACTTGAGAATCCGGGAACTGCAGGTAAAAGAAAAAAAAAGAAGTAAATCTTGAAAACAATTTGCATGAAGTTTATGATTCTAGGCTACAAAGCCTTCATATTTATGATAGTGGTGGTGGTAATGCATGTCTTGATTTATGTATTTTATTGCCATCCAATTTATACCAGAGAATTTGCTTGGGAATCCTCAACTACTTCAGATCCATAGAAAGAACGCTAACAATCAGCACCTCAGGCCTTGCCTTAAAGGCTGGTCATTTGGTTTCCACTGCTGAAGATTCCTTTTGGGTAAATGTGGCCAAAGGTGGCATCGGTGCCTTTGGTGGGCTTGGGTCACACTCCTATATGCATTATACACCAGCCGACTACAAGGTGAGACATTTCGTCACAGAACATCTGCGTAAGTATTATCATAAATAAAAAGCTGTTACGCTGAATCAGGCACAACAGAAGAGTATATTTTGTGGCTTTAAAGGGCAAGCCCACATTAAGGTCTTTAGGGGAATTCCCAGCCTTTTTTCATAGGGAAATGGGCTCAGCTGTATTTATGACATGCTCAGTTTGCTCAAGCTGATAAAGTGTGTTGTGAAAATTCAAGGTCGTATGTCTTTGTGGAAGGGCATCTGGCTGTTCTCTAGCCAAGCTTAAAGCTGCCCTTTCTTAACCGCCAGCCCTGCAAGTTCAAAAGTGGAAACAGGCAAGTGCAGCCCGAACAGGCAGGCAAAAGGCCTCTCTTTCTCTGGTTCGCTGCTAAATTCCCTGTCCCTGTCCGTATTTCTGGAAAACATACGGTACAAATCCTTGTTCTGTTTATTCAAGCACCCTTTGGGTTGCAGCAAGTATTCCACTTTACAGATTAAGCAACCTTGTAGCAGCCTAAATTTACATCCAGTTAGAAATGTGTCTGCTTCATTGAGGGCTTTACATGTATGCAAAATATATTAGCCCACTCTCGTACGGATACTGATTAGCTTCCCCAGCCTAGCTACAGCCCATTACGCCTAATGGCAGGTGAGGTTTCCCCAGCCTTTAGAATTTAGAAAGCCAACCCTAATGCAGGATTATTGTAATGTCCCAACTTTAGCAGGGCCTCATAAAATAATCTGAATAACAAGTGTTCTACTCAGTGTGTAATTTAAAATAAATGGCTTTCTCCTAGTATTTACCCAAGGAGTACCAGCATGCAAATTAAATTTGATTTTGAGCTTTCAAATGCCCTGCCTCCATCTCTTTTTGGAAAGTCTGAGTCCTGATGCAAATTAGGGAGGGGGCAGCTAACATTGCCACTTGTGCACTGAAAGAGTTCCTTTTTCTCAGAACAGGAGCTTTGCTCATGGAAGGAATCATTCCACAGATGCAACTCTCATTCTGTAAATGGAACCTTTTTCTGTTTACATAGAGAGGTTGGATGCCACCCAAAGTTTTCATATACATTTGTGTATAAGTGTAATGGGTCTAAAATGTAAAAACAATTCAGACAGAGATGCTGTGTTCACATAGAAAAATATCCAAGAAATATTTTCACTGTTTGGCGTTTACATTCTCCAGATTTTGTGTTTCCAAATTGGCTGTCACACACACGTTAGCAATGTGACAACTATAATATCTGTTCAAAAATATTGATCCACTGTTTTTTGACTTTCCGTTCTATGGACTCAAGTTCCCCTGCCAGCTAGGTCCATTTTCTAACTCCCCAAGGGTCTCGCCAACACTCACCATCAGCAGAGGTAGTTTGATTTGTTTCTCATCAAGTTAGAGAAACTTCTCCCAAATTCCTGGAGATTCTTTAGTCAACAAGGGCATAGACTGACCGCTAGCTTTTACATCATAGAACATATATTGTCGCTATTACCAAAATCTCATTGCCAAGTAGATGTGAAAAATACAAAATGTCATGGTTTTATTGAGTAGCATACTTTGTAGTCAGCTATTTCATTTCTGTTGTTTTTTTTTAAATTGTTGTTGTATAGGTTCACAGTGTACAGTTTATGGAGTTTGCAGAGATAGAAAATCATGATGATTATTACACAGTAGAAGATATGTACATATGTACACACAGGATCAGAGGGGAGCTTTTGTGGTATATGATGTAGCCCTGCAAGACCTGAAAGAGCTAGAAAAACAGCTTTTGCTTTTGGCAACTCAGTACATCGAAAGAGAGAAAGGTAAGGTGGCACCACAATCACCAGCTTTGTAATGTCTTCAGTGCAAAAGTGTAGAAAGTGACACAGCCCAAGTGTGACCTCGGAAAAACAGGTAGTAAAAAAGAATCACAGAATCAGGGATAAATATGAAAAAAAATGATGATCTGGACATACTCTAGGAGCTTGTTGGTCTGCCTTAGTGAATGAACAAGTTGTACTAGACTGTTCTCCATCCCTATAATAATCTTGAGTTAGCTCTTTCAGCAAAGTAGGACTTCAGGGGCCCCACGCCACACTACACAGTGTTATCTGCTACGGTTTCATCCTATGGAGTCTTGACGTTTGTAGTTTGTTTAGTTAGACCCAAGAGCTCTCTGGATGAACATTCTATATCCCCTCCCTAAACTGCAAATCCCAGGATTCCATAGAATGGAACCATAGCAGTTAGAGGGGGATCACAATCTTATAATTGTGTAGCGTGAAAAGACCCCAGATTGCATTCCTATGCCTGTGGAATATATGCACATGACCAATGCAGACATCAACAAACATCATTAGTATCACATGCCATTGTGATATTAAGTGATGCTGTGTGATTTTTAAAAAATGACCTTCTTAGACTTTGAGAAATTTGAAAAGTTGCTAGGGACAACTCTACAAAAAGGCTGCCACAGTCATTGGTATGTCTCATCAATAAATGACCTGAGGTGTGTGAATGTTCTGGATAGTCTTAAAGACTGAGTAACTTGCCCAAGAAACTGAGCTCAGGGTTGGATTCTGAGTCCCTAATGTAAAACCCATATATTTGGTACTGTTTCACGGATGGAAAACTAGTGATGTGAGAGAAACACACCTATATACCATAAACCTTAAAATGACTTAAAAAGCAAGCAAAACATTCATGTACTTTAGTTTCACTCCTATTTTTACTGCCAACTGGAGCGTAGTCGCAGAATCAGTGTTGTCTCGACCTCATCAATTGACTGAATGAGTCTACTCTAAGACTACCAATAGGATTCAGAAAGGGCTTCCAGGTAAAATACAGAACAGAGATCCTGTACTTTGCACAAGAGGCAATTTCAGCAGGTGTTACTTATCATATAAGTGACACCTGCTGAACTTCCTTCTTATATCAAACGGTTAAAGGTACAGGGCTCCTGTCCTGTATTTCATCTGGCAACACTAGATTCAGGCTACGCATAGAAAACAAATCCGGAATACTGTTACTGCCCTGGCTAGTCCGAGCTTTGGGGATATTAAAGATATCCCTTGATATCACAATTCGGCTGCACTTCTCTATTCCTTTCCACGTGCTTGCGAGGCCGCCGGACAAGCACGTAAACAAGCTCGGCCGTTAATTGCCGTAATATTCCTACTACAATACAGGCAGGCCAGAAATAGCTGACTCACTGCTTTAGGAGACCTCCAGGCAAGTACTCTAATTAAGTATGCACGCCACTTACAAAAGAGCCTCTGCCCCGCGCTGGCAGCTTGATGGGTAAACTATGCAATACCCAAGTACTCTGCGTTTGCATACTGGCTACTCCATTGAGAACTGCTACGATAACTCAGTCATTCAGATTCTGACCTTTCGGAGGCTTTATCTGCAACTCCAAATCTATTGTTTTCCCCCAAGTACGGCATAGCCTGCAGTCACAATTCTCCTTATAAAAACCCTTGATTCCGAGACCTTCCTCGGATTGCTCCCAAGTTTCATCCCGTCTTGCTGCCGCTTTGCTTGGCGAGCCTCCCCTCAGCTCCACGTGCTGAGTTGCATCGCACCCCAGTTTCGCTCTCTATTTTTCTGGGCTTCAGGACAGGTGAGGTATCACCTAAACCAGCAATCCCTCTAAAAATCCCTCTATACCACTCCAACCTTTATTTTCTTTAGTTATCTCATATGAGTGTGTCTCATACACTGTTTTGCTTGTATTTAATAAACGTCATTTGTTATTTCAACTTCTGTGTTCTCCTTGACTCGACCCGACCCCGTAGACGTAGGGTTCAAGATCTCGCTACATTACCCTGCCTCTCGTAATGCTAAGCAGTGCTCTGAGCTAATTTTCCCCAACTTTAGTGGAGCACATTTTGGTGTCCCTCCCGGGACCCCCAGTTCACAGGGTAACAATGCCCCACATACAGCTGATATGCTATTTAAAAAAACCTTGCTATTCTCCCTAGACTCAATGGTTGCTTCTTACTGCAACCCTCAGCTCACAGGTTGGCCTTGCCTACCACCACCTGCAGCAGAAATTTGTTGCTGCCTGTTTTAAAAGAAGGCAATTTTAACTGGCAGGTGGGCATGTTGAAATGTGAGATGCTTGTCTCTTTCCTTTTGAACAGGTGCCTCTGGGTTTAGGGGCTCAGGGGCCCTGGAGCATTCTAGGGAAAGGAACGAAAGATGGTGGGACAGTTGGAGGCCGGTATTTTTCTGTCCTATAGTGAAAATACTGCACTTCTAGAGTAAAAATATCAGCGCATGAAATGGCCTCAGAGGGTTCTAAGAGTGTTGGAGGGTGCTGTTGTGTCTATAGAACAGTGCTGGGACTTCAGCTGCTGATCTCCTGAGAGCTCCCATATTACACAATTACCTTTAGTGAAACATCTGAAACAATCTATATGTGTATGTAGACTTCTGGCTACTCTTCAGTTATACAAGACAGGAAAACTTTTCCTGCCAAATTAAAATAGAGAGGGGAAAAGAAAGCACACTCAGCGTTTTAGGTGGGGATTCCCAACAGCAGGTCTTTTAGCTTGAATGTTTGTTTTCATGGCCGTGTTTGTTGCACTCTCCTATCTCTTTCCAAGGTCACAAAGCCTGCAGTGATTCCAACAATAGCAGCAACTCAGCATGGGCACATGCATCAGTGGATCGATCTGCAGTACTGCTTGACCTTTGGACTTGTGAAACAGGATTCTTGGAAAATAAACGGCAGGTATACATATATGCAAGCTGTGTGTGTGTGTGTGTAAAATTAAAACTTTGAGAGTGCCTCTCGTAATTTAGTGAGTGTATTTACCTGTTACACTGTGTATATCATCCACAGATGCAAAAAACTATTTTTAGCATTTCAGAATTGAATTTAGTTCAACATCAGAAAAAAAACAGAAGGGCAGGGAAACATGTTGATTTAGGTCATTTCTGCACTACACTGTTATAGTGCTATTATTCCCCTTTCAATATACCATACAATGACAGTGTTAAACAACTGCACTGGCTGCCAATGTGCTTCCAGTCTAAATTCAAAGTGCTTGTGATGACATTTAAAGCCCTACTCTTCCTGTATGTGCTTGCCCGAGGACTGAGGATTCTTGGAGGGGTCTTCCTCTGTATCCCAAATTAATTGTAAGTTCATTAATTAATTGTAAGTTCATTCTTACAATTAATTTGCATTTTATTTTTATTTTTAATTTGTTTTATAACGATTTTTAAAAATTGGGTGGAACTATCATGAGATGCTTGCTGCCTTTTCCTGATACTCTGAGTCTGGTGTGCTCCGTGTAAGCTTAGGGCTGATTCAGATACGACACAGGAAAATCTCTCTCTCTCTCTCTCTCTCTCTCTCTTTCTCTCTCTCTCTCTTTGTGTGTGCATGTTTCTCTTTGTTTTTAAACCCAAAGCATCCAAAACAGGCTGGGAACTTGAATACACATGTAATATAAAAACTTTAAAAGTGAGCTCTGAGCCAGAAAATCCCAAGCAAAGATCTGACCTCAGGCACAAACTCGCTAAGTATTACTTTCATGCTGAAATAAGTTTATGATTAGTATATAAAATTAATAAAAACAATGTAAAAGAACAGAAAGAATCAAACCTTTCTTTGTTTTAAATGTCTTTTCAGCTTCTGGATAGCTACTTTGAAGCATACCAACATGCTTTAGTTTTGGAAGAAAGATTTGCTTTGGCCCAAGTAATAACAAATGTCATGTACAGGCGTCCTCGATTTGATTTCCATCTTGGATATTTTGTGATCCTCTATAAGGATGAATGTGCTTGCCTAAGGCTCCACACACAGCTAGTGAGGGATATATTGAATCAGCAGGTGAGCAGACTTGGAATTTGTGAACAGTACAGCTCATGCTCATTTGAACCAAGGTTGTGCCAGGACAGAGCCTGGAAAAGCTTCTTTTGGGGACTACAGCTCCCAAAATGTCCCAGCCAGCGTGCCTAGTGACTATTTGGGTGGGAGGGGGTTTCTGAGAACTTTATAGTGGCCCCTCACCTTTGTGAGGGTTCAGGGCACAGAACCCTTGCAAAAATGGAAAAAACACAAATAAATCCCACCCCAAGAACCCCATCCATTGCTTTCTGGGGCGCCTCCCTCCCATTTCTTTGCCTTTTGCGCTCCGGTGCCAGAGGCAAAGGAATGAGAGGAGGAGCTCCACAGGGGAAAGGAAGGTGTGTGCAAGCCTCCCCGCTCATTCCCTTGCCTTTTATCTGGGGCCTGGCTTCCTCTGCACCCAGCAGAATGCAAGGGAATAAGAGGAGGAGAATGAGAAGAGACATGCATGCACTTTGTGAATAATCAGATTCATGAAGCTCAACCCTGGGAATGTGGAGGGGGAACTGTAGTTAGTTTTCCAAGCTTTATGAAATAGTTAGCTTCTTCAAAGAATTATCAACCATACATGATGTTATGATTTCAGTTTGGACACATGATAGTCCAAGGCGCATGCTAGAACACTATTGTGAACATCTACATTTTAAAATGTAGACACTATGTTAAAAGATGTACCTTATCCTTTACAATTGTGTTGGTATATCTGCCTGGAATACTTGTAACATCTTTGAAATTATTTAATCACATGTCCTAGAAAATTTCCAGCGTCTCTCCATTTTTTGTAAAACTTTTGCTTGTTTGATTTTCAGATAGATAACCAGCGTGACTATAACTGTAGGATTTGGCGTGATGGTCCCAAAGGTGGCATCCATGAATTTGGTTTTCCCCCATATATTGTTCCAAAACAATTAATTGCTGTTAATAACAGCTCGTAAGTATTATTTGTCTCTCTGCCAATATAAAGGAACCCATAATATTTTCTTAATTAAAGTGACTTTGGCTTATGGAAGCTTAGCAAGCTCAGGTTGCTGAATAGTTTGCTACTCAGCAATAACCTGCAGCATTGCTCTTTCTTGTGCCTAATTTAAAAAATTAAACAACCAATTGTTTTTTCAACACACATGCACGTGCACACACATATGCATATGATTATTTGTGTTTTACATACATACACACACGTGGGTTTATAATGCTTCATTTCTAGTGACTCTTCTGTTATATAGGAGCTTGAGTGTTTTATTTAAAAAATTCTTACAATGAACTTGTCTGACTTCTCCTTAATCCAGTTAGAACCAACCAAACTGTCATTTGGTTGTATTTGAAGTGAAGGGCATAACTTTGGGGGGGGGGGGGGGGTCCTTGTTCATTATCATTATCTTGACTGTGAAGACTTTCTTGACTTTCTTCATAAACAAAAGCTGTTTATCCATTTCATTATCACAGGCTTTCTTAATTCTTTTTATCTTTTCCCTTCTTTTTAAAGTACAGCTTTGAAGAACATTTATTTGTTGGAGTTCCACCCATCTCTTGGTCTGGTATCTTTAATTCCAAAAGCTCTGGATCATGTCCTCCAGGAATTCCAACAAATCTGTAGGCCAAAGACAGCCAAAGAAGCAATTAAACTGGACAAACAAGTACTTCAGCTTGCTCTGGATATGTGGCTGACCCTGGAAAGTCTAGGATCTTTTTATGGCTCTCAGACACAGAAGGATGTATGTTTGTCTTTCTCTTCAAAAATTTATGGTGAATTCATATTGTTTTAAAATAAATAACATGGATTGTGATGCTGTATAATTTTAGTCAAGGTTGGCCTCTCCATATGTCATAGTGAGATTTCAGATGTCATGGAACGTCAACAAATTAACAAGAAATTGTTAATTATTTTCTTTGCTATTGCTTTATTGTTTTTCCTTTCAGACATATAACAATGTGATTGTGAAATTTTTCTAAGAAGTAACTATGCTAGTCTCTTGCAGCATAAAAAAGAAGAGCAGGGGGAAAGGGGAAAAGAATGTAGCAGAACTTTTAAGACTAACTGGTTCTTATTTCTGCCTCTGATGCTAGAATTTTTTGTTTGGTTTTTGATACAGTGCAGCTTGAAGTGGGTTGAAAGGGGACTCTATTGGCTGCTTTGTCTCAGACAGCGAAATGTCTTTGGCCAGCTCTGCCTTTTTTTTGAGAGTAAGAGCCCCTGGGCTCAGGACTGTGCCCAGGACTCTAAGGCAACACCATCGCAGGGTTTTTGGGGGGCTGAGAATGTGTGACTCACCCAAGGTTACCCATTGGGTTTCCATGGCCAAGTGTGGAATTGAATCCTAGGCTCCAAGGTCATAGTCCAATGCTCAGACCACTACATACCTGCCTAAATACCCTAAAGGCACCAGATCTCATCTGATCTTGTAAGTTAAACAGTGTCAGCTCTGGTTAATACTTGGATGGGAGACTGCTAATGAATACTAGGTGCTGCAAGCATAATTCAGAGGAAGGAACCGACAAACCCATCTCGGAGTATTTTTTGCCTAGGAAAACTCTGTGAAATCCATGGGCTCACCATAAGTCAACAAGCAAGTTGAAGGTACATGCACACACATGACCTGTCTTTCACTCAGATATTCCCAGACTAAGACATAATAGTGGTAACCAATAAAATAGCAGTCATAAAATCAATAATACAATTTAAATGCATTTTTTTAAATTTAAAGTTTATACATAACATGTTTCCTTGATAGTTATTCACAGAGATTCTGGTTGAAGATCCTTCTCTTATAAGAGATATTGCAGTGTCAGCACTGAAGTCAGCTGTAAGGGAAGAACAGAATAAAGGGAACAAAGAAAAACAAATTTTAATGCTGAACATCTTCTCAAAGCTTCTTGAAGTTTTAGTCCTTCGCCATCGATTGATTGAGGCAGCAGTTGAGAGTGGACAGATGGGCAGGTTAGTCCTGGGACTGTAGAGTGTTCTGTTGAACCCTTTATGATGGAGAGGAGAACCTGTGGCACTTTAGTTGTTGATTTCATCATCCAGTTGTCCCAGCCAGCATGTCTAGTGGTCAGTGTCAGGAATGATGCGACTGTCTGGAAGTCACTGCTACTCTGTGAAGAGACAGATGCTAGGGCTTACCCTCACCACTGTTCTCATTTTCTTGGAATACATTTCTATAAATTCATAAATGGCTTCCCTGCAGCATTAGAACTCTTGCCAACACATGGATCTCTCCTTTCTTGAGTGTTTCCAAGCCAGTATTGACCAATATGCCTTCTTTATCTATTATATCCTTGGTAGGGATGTCTATTCCCTTCCCCATTCATCTAGGCACCATATAACTCCATCATCTATACCATGAGTGAAGAAAGCTATGAACCTCAGATGTACTTGGAGTCTAACTCACAATAAGGAGATTTATTGTCCAACAATGACTAGAGGGCCATAAGCTCTCCTGCCCAGTCTATACCAAACTGGTGTTTGTTAAGAAAACAGCAGCAGTGTACAGATTTTAAGCATGTTGAACAAAGCAGGACCTATATTGTGTTTTCTGACCTTAATGGTGCCTCGATAACTGATGCAAAGTTAATTAATTAAACATTTAGGTCTAAATGCTATTTTTAGTCCTAACTAGAGAAGACTCACTGAGTCAGTGGGATTTGCCTATGTGTTGATTCATCACTCAACAATTGATTGAATTGGGTTGTTCTTGTAGGGACTTGTAATCCACTTTGAATCTCAGGCCGGCGAAAGGCAGGGTATGAATTGCATATGTACGAATATACTGTTCTGAGTTTAAAAGGCATAATAATGGATAATAACATATATATTACAGAAGTGTACATGTTCTCTTCCCTTTTAGATTGTATAAGGAATTTGCAGGAGAAATGGGTTTTGATGAGTTCCATCTGTACTTAAGGCCTGTGTATTTTGAATTTGCATCTCACAAAGAGAAAATAGACCAGCCTGCACCAGTATATATTACTTCTCTACTAGAGCAGCAGGATAGTAGTGTGGATAGGTAAGAAAAGGTTTTGTGGGCATTTCAATAAATGTAAGTGAATCAACACCTAGTTTAACATGTCATGGTTCAGATCAATGTATAGTATACAGTTTTGTATAGAACTGGGATGGGCAAAGGGCAGCTTGTAGGCCATATCCCCCTCTGGGCCAATTTAGAGTCAGGAAATGCCATTTCCTGGGACTATAATGGCCCAGGGTGCCCCCAAAACATGGTGAAAATGTCCTAACTCCCCCAGAGACAGTTTAGGGACTTGTGGAAATAAACATTTTAAAACTTTCTATGCAAGGGGAGGGTTGCAGTGGGTGTTAGTGACCCTCCAAGGTGTCCTGGAGAGGTGATATGGCCATAGTTGCCCACCCAGGTATAGAACAACTAGTCCTAGTTAAACACTTCCTATTTTTCTGATTTCAGACATTGATATAAACGAACTGAAACTGAAGGCTATATTTTCATGTTTTCAAAAGTAATGATAATATTAAAACAAATTGCTGTAATTTCATAAGAGGAAGAAATTAATGGGAAGTGCATAAAAGGTATCCAGTTAAGCTTTCTCTGCCAAATTCAGTTGGACTAGACAATCTTTGTGGTTCCTAGGGACAAATATATATTAATGCTGATACTTGAATATTCATTCTAGTTTAGTTCTTGCATTACTGAAAGTGGAGCTGCCAATTGTGCCCTTGTAAGTAATTCTGAGAGGTCAAGGTATGGATACTTTATAATGCATGTGAACAAAATAGAAACCAGATAAACACCATTGCCACTGGCACCTTGCCCAGCCAATCTTCCTGACCTCAGTCATTGGAAAGCACACACAGAAAGTGGCTCTGTTCTACACCATGCTATGTGTACTCCCAGCATTATTAGGTCAGGTCATGGTGACTCAGAACTGATCACCCATCCTTGTCAAGTCCTGCCTCTCTCCATTTGACTACTTGTGTCAGGAGCAGAACTAAAGCCTGTTTACCAGGATGTGTGGTTTCCACACTCCAGGCAAGGAAAAGTGAAAAGTTTTGGTCAGCTGAGTCACAGATACAGTGGCTGGGAAATTCAAGCCAAAGGAGACTCAGAGCAAGTTATGCAGCGTGACTGGGGATCTCTGGTGTCCGGTGTGGGTTCACTCACTCACTGATGTTCCCATGTCATACCTGCACTGCTTGATGAATTCCGCAGATCAGTGAAGATGCTCATACCCTCCAGCATTTCACAGATGAAAACTGACATGTGTGGCTAGGCAACATCAAGAGGGTGGTCAAGATGGCAAAAGTTATCAGTGAGAAGGAACAGACAAGCTAGGAAAGGCTGCAGCAGTTTGCTTTTTCTGGAGCCTACTGTGAAGGGCAAGACTCTGCTCCTTTCTCTCCACTCGCCCTTCCTGAGTTAACTGGGTGCAAACTACTTTTGCACTTTGAACTCAGTTTGCAGCAACTGAAGTAAGCTGAGGACAAAGGGGGAAAGTAGGAGGGGGAAAGAGAGAAACTGAGACAGTTTTAAAGCAGTTGAAAAAGTGGAACAGGAAAGGATAAATCAAGCCTGTAATTGCCAAATCAGTGTAGTTGAAGGGAATGAATGCTGCCTTGCTGTACCAGTAATGGCCTTCCTACCTACTCACTCACTATTCACTGCCCGTACCTTCTATGGGCTTGTCTGGGACATACACATAGCTATATACCCACTCTTTGTGGACTCAGTTCAGAAAGTCAGAACTGTATCTTATTTTGATTTGTTTAATTGAGAGGTGGGCGAGATACAGAGGTTTTCCACCCTCAGGAACAACCATGAGATGCACTATTCTACAAAATGCAAATGATCATCATCATCAAATCATCCTCAAAACTAGAAATACAGGTTGAATATCCCTTATGCAAGAAGCCTGGGACCAGAAGTGTTTCATATTTCTGATTTTTTTCCAGATTTTGGAATACCTGTATTTGCATATACATAAAATACTGTACTGTATAGGAGATCTCTGGGAAGCCTGCGAGAGAACGAATAAGAGTGCCACAGCCACCACTTCATGACAAGCACTGCACTTGGATTCCCGCCATTTCACAGATCCTCCTGTCCCTCCCCAGCCTCTCATCTCTATTCAGCTCTGCATCTTGCTCATTTGCCAGTTGTGTTGTGTATGAGACATGAGGCTGGAGAGAGCCTGATGATCTGAGAGATGAATGAGCAGGAGAGCCACTGCTGCTGCCTTGAAGGCAGAAGCGGACAGCTGACATCAAAGGTTCAGTTTTTTGAGGATTTCGGATTTCTCAATAAGGGATTCTCAATCTGTATACAGAAGTTCAATTCTGCTTTTATAAGTCCCCTTTGAGAGCAAAAGTCGATGTGTGGTGTGGCCCTGCATCTTGTTTTAAACAAAACCACTATAGAATAATAGAATCATAGAGTTGGAAGAGACCACAGGGGCCATCCACTCCAACCCCCTGCCATGCAGGAACCCACATCAAAGCACTCCCGACATATGGCCATCCAGGCTCTGCTTAAAAACCTCCAAAGAAGGAGACTCCACCACACTCCGAGGCAGCCTATTTCACTACTGGAGAGCTCTGACCGTTAGGAAGTTCTTCCTGAGGTTCAGGTGGAATCTCCTTTCCTGCAACTTGAATCCATTGCTCCTTGTCCTAATCTGTGGAGCAGCAGAAAACAAGCCCACTCCCTCCTCAACATGACATCCCTTCAAATACTTAAACATGGCTATCATGTCGTCTCTTAACCTTCTCTTAACCTCTTAACCTTCTCTTAACCATGTTTGGCACCACCTTGGCATCTTTTCATAATCCAACTTCCATTATCCCCTCTAGTCTGACCTGGCTGAGAATCATGGCAAGAGTTCTCCAAACATTTTGTGGATGCTAGATTATGGATGGCTGATCTTGTACAACGTATGACTTTCTACTTTTACTTTTTACCTTTCAAAACTCTGCAGTAACATTCAGAAACAGGCATTTTAACTTGTTACTTTTACCAGTCATATCATATCAAACTGTCCTTCTTTGTAAAAGATAGGCCATGTTTCTCCTTTTTAAATTATTGTTTACGTATGAGGAGTTGGTCAGCACTTTGAAATACTTGATGATGGATCTCCTTCAGTGATACGTGTTTTCTGAAAAGAATAAGAGTTGTAATTTTTTGCAGTAAGAAAATGTACACGTGGTAAACAGAAAGCAAGCAAAAAGATTTTTCATTTAATTGCTAAGTGATGAAAGTTAGTATTTTTGTGTCATTAACCAAAAATGATTTTCTCTTACAGATATATTCCATCCAGTTTAATGTTAAACATCCAGGATATTGACAATAAAATTGGCAAATTTAGTTTTCGCACAAGAGAAAGCATTCTTCAGGTGCCTGACTGATTTTTCCCCATTCAGCTTAAACAGTGTAAAATCATTATATTTTAATACACACTTCACCTTGAGTTTTGTTTTTGTTGATCTAACTGTGTATGAGAACCAGCAGTATTTCAGTTTTTTGTAGAAAAACTGCAACTTGACAACTGCATGGAAGCAATTAGATATGTTGTACATACAGTTGTTGGGAAATGCAAGCAAGAGAAGACACAGACCATATATTATGCAATGTGAATAACACTTCGGTCCTATGCTCTCTAGTGCTCAGCATGGGTTTGTTCACTTACTGATGCTGCGGTTTTGTTCTTGGCACTGACCAGTGCAGATGCTGCACAGTTGTACCAGTAAATGAGCAGAAAAAACGGAGGCTATGCTCCAGGTGCTTATGGATGGTCCAAGTTTATTCTTTAAAAAGCCCAATGCATTTTGGCCTGTTTATAAATTAATTGACCTTCTTTAGGGGCTATATTAAAAACAAACATAAATATATGTCAGTTTTACAATCTTATAATAAACAACAGCACACATATTTAAAATACATAATATTCACATATTCATATAATTAAATATACTATTAAAATAAAAAATCATGTACATACCATAAATCCAATCTACAACAGAAATCTCTGGAGTTGCTGCTGCACTCTCTTTATGAACTGGACTGATACGCAATAAAGAATATTTTTTATTTTAGTTATTTATTTATTCAGTTCCTCAGATGGTCAGAAGCAGGGATAGACTAGAGAAAGTGATGTGACCAGTTACAAGGACATCTGATGTAATCTGGCTGCAAGATTGCCTATTTCTTTGTTTGTTTTCAATTGGGCATAGTGGAGTGTCTTTGTAATAATGAATAGAGGCCTAGATCCTCATTAAGACCTTCTGAAATCAAAGATTTCAGTTGCAAAATCTATCCTTCTTCTTTTTTCATAATTTCCAGCTATTTTTTGCAGCGCCCAAAACTTATAATCTGATGCAGAATGTTGTAATGACCAAGGAAGCCCCTAATCTTTTATTCCTTAAATTATAGGGATGTTCAACTATTATCTTTTGTAAGGGATCCCCACACATATAACACACTAGGCTTTATAAAGAATAAACTTGGACCATCCATAAGCATGTGGAGTCTAGTCTCATTTATTTCTGCTGATTTATTATATGTGTTTCCACTACTTAGGCCCTTTTTGCACCTTATCTGCTGCCGCTGGCGTCTCTTGGGGATCACGGGAAAAGCCTTGTCTGGGAGGCAGTCACGTCCCCTCTGCTTCCCCTCCACACCAGCTCCATGCTGGCCAGAAGGAAGTGTGAGCGCTCCGCCCCTTCCTTCCACAGCTCAGCCAGGTACTTTCCCAGGCTGTGCTGGGGGAGGAAACGCGATGGCTGCACATCCGGAGCCTCCGCACACAAGGTAAGTGCGTGTGGGGCATGGGAGTGACATGTGATCGCACATCATTTTCGGCAACTAGCCGAAAATGATATAATGCACTATCGCCCCCGAATGGCCTCGGGAGTGTCGCGCGATTGCGAGGACGTCATGTGGAATGGTCCTTGCAATCGCACGACACTCCCGAGGCCATTTTGCAAGAGGACTGGCGTGCGAAAAGAGCCTTAGTCCTGCTCCTGTACCAGTGAATGGACTTCCTATCCACTCAGTCACTGTTCAGTAGTAATCCACTGCCTCTACAATCCATGGGCTTGTCTAGGGCTATTTCCACACTAGCCTGTTATAGTACTATTATTCTACTGTTAGCGCTGTTATTCCACTTAGGCCCCTTCCTAAACTGCAAACCCCAGGATTCTATAGGATGTTGAAAGTGGAATAATAGCACTATAACAGGCTAGTGCGGAGATGGCATAGGATGTACAAAGAGCTCTGCGCCTACTCTTTTCAGAAAGCTGGAACTGTAGCTTGAACCCAGGATCAACCATGGGCTGCACCAGTCTCCAAAATTAATTGCCTTGTTATATGTGGCAAAACCTTTTATTGTTTTGTATTGAACTTAATTATCATTCTAGATTCTACATGTAACGGGATCATCTGTCTGAATTCGTGTAAAAAAAGAGTCCATCCTTTGTTAAACTTATAGATGATACATGCATGACAAGAACTGTGCAACTTCCCATTATGGTTGTGTAATTTCTTATCTTTTTCTGTTTGTCCTTAAGATCTTACTGAATCCATATGGAATGGAAAATATGCAGATTGCTCTTGCCTGCCAAGTCACTCATAAAAACATACTCCTTGTGGCTATTCAACAGGCTGCATTTTGCCCCATGATGCAACCTACACGAACTGTGGACATGAAGGTTAGAATTCACTCTCTGCGTCTCCCCTAAGGGCAAAACAGCACAAAATATGTACTTACACATTTTTTTTTTTAAAAAAACCAACATGGTTTGCTGTCAAAAAGAGAGGGGTTGAGTATGGAGATTTGTGTATAACCTGTTTCTTTTCGTTCGCAAATGCACACTCATGGTGCTTCCTCCCTACCTTTTGTGTTTATACAGAAAAGGTTTACACTCTGTCTTCTCCACCAAAATATCTCTGCCTCCGATTAGAGAGTCTCATGGCTGCTTGTTTCTTTTTCTTTTTTTACTTGCGGGTATAACATTTTGCAAAATGTTTTCTTCCTGAACACCAAAATACTGAGGTCTTCGTTGTACTGCACAATTGTAGCAGTTTGAACCTACTTTAACTACCATGCCTGGATCTTTCAGAATCCTGAGGTTTGTAGTTTGGTGAGGCACTACAGTTCGATGGCAGAGAATTCTACAAAACCTCACAAAACTACAACACTAAGCATGCTAAGGGATGGAGCCATGGTAGATAAAACATGGATAATTACATGGATAAAACACAAACTAAAGTGAAGTACACACACAGTTTATATCAGGAATGGGCATTCATCAAAGTTGAGGGCCATTTTTTGAAATGGTTAGAGGCCATTTTTTTCTGTTTTGAGGGCATATGAGGCAAAATGGTCTTGCTGGAATGTGGTTTTGGAGAAAAAAGTTTATTTTATTGGGGAAAAAATATTTTTGGAAAAGGTCATGGCCTGGGGGTAGGCATTGGTTCCATGGGAATTCCCCAAGCCCATGGGTCGCATGATTCTCCCCCTTGCTTTACGTGTAAAAACAATATAAAGCAAGACACACCTCCTCATTGTTTGTACCACAACAGCTGATACTGAAGGGAATTCTCATGGGAACCTGGAGGTTTCATTTAAAAATGTAAGAAGAGCTGAGCTGAATCAGATGAAAGAATGATGAAGATGAATACTCTGTTTCTACATGGCAGCTAGTATTCAAATGCAAGTTGCCTTCAATACTGGAGATGACATATGTACATCATATTTTACAGCTATCAGTAGTTTCTGTCCATAGAAGGCAAATTATGCTATTATTTATTTAATTTATTGTATTTTCCTCTGTGGAGATTAGAGAAGTATACTTAGGTGCCCCTCCTTTATTGTCACAACAATTGTGTCAGGTAGGTTATGTCAAGAGAGAAGGACTGGCCCCAGGTCACCTAGTGTGCTTCATTTAAGCCAGAATTTTCCCAGATCAAGTCTATCTACCACGTGAAATCTTACCAGAAAACTTACTAATTGCCAGTGGTGATTTGTAGCCAACTGTTTGTCTTTACTTTTACAATCCTAAACTGTTTATGCCAGTTCATTTATTTCAAAATTTATACATGCAAAACACCATGCATGTTCTCAATGTAAAAAAGAATAAAGTATAGAGAACATTAAATACATCTTGCTTATGATCCTTATATGTCTTATAGCAATTTAGCTGGGGATGTTTTAAGATTCCTCCTGAGTAATGTTAATACTTGACTAAATATTAATTCAAATGCCTATTATGTTTTCTTCAAAGTCATTAGGGAAGAATGAGAAAATACACAGGTTTCAAAAAGTGCCATTATTTTTCCCTGGGCAAACATGTATCCCCTGTTGAATGTCAATCTATTCAATATTTGCATTTTATTTTTTTTAGTAACAATTGGGAAATACCAGTAAAAATGGTCTTTTGGTATGCTTGCTTGTTTTGATGCTGGTATAAGTTTCCTTTCTTCCTATGAGAAAAAGCCAACAGCAAGAATAGAAAACTGCCGAGTTGTGGTGCACTTAAGGCCAGTATCAGTCTCTGGCATTCTTGGGCAGCTGCAAAGGCCCTGGCCCTCTCAGGGGATAAAAATCCAGCCCAATGTAGCCCCAGGCAGCCTAGTCTTCCTATTATTTCAGTTTTTCAAAATGCCGTTGATGTTGTTTTGCTCTGAAGTATAGTAAGAAATTAAAATGGTGGCTAGACTGCCAAAGAATACCAGGTACTGTAGGCTATATTTCAGAGATAGGAACTGGCAAGACCACCTCTGAGTATTCCTTGCCTAAGAAGATCCTATGAAATTCATGGAGTTGCCATAAGTTGACAGGTGACTTGAAGGTACATATAAACACACAGGCCCAGCAGCCGATTCAAGTTGCCTAGATGATTTATGAGGCCTTAAGCAGATGTGAGGAAATACCCCAAAGGCACCAAATCCTCCTGTCAGACCTTGGAAGCTAAGTATGGTCAGCCCTGGTTAGTACTTGGATGAGAGAACACCAATAACTACCAGGTGCTGTAGGCTATATTTCAGAGGCAGGAACTGGCAAAACCATCTCTGAGTTTTCCTTGCCTAAGAAAACCCTGTGAAATTCATGGGGCTACTATAAGTCAACAGGTAACTTGAAGGCAGACACACACACACACACACACACACACACACACAAATATACCCTAGTTGCCCCTACCTTCTTAGGCGGTCTTGGTGCTGGTGGCTCTGCCACATGAGCCTGCCAGTGCCCTCCAAAGTCTACTTGGCCAGAGCTCTCTTAAAACTCAAAGCTTTCCCTGACAGATAGTGTGGGGAGATATACCCATGCATTGTAATACAGATCTCTCAAAATGTAACAGTGAGAGATACTGGAAAATGATTTCTTTCACCTTCCTTTTGTGGCATGCCTATGTGAATTCTCCTAGAGTCCAAATAATGGATCCAGAAAATACTAGTTAAAGTTTAAATATTACAGAGTAGTTAATTTATCACATACACAATGGACATTAAGGTTGACCTTTGTGTGCTTTAAAATGTAGCATAAGCCAGGAAATTATTTAAACATGGCTTGCATAATTAGATAGATACACAGTGTATCTCTGTCTATTGCACCAACAAGTAAGTTCATTATCTGTTATACATAATAAACCTATATAAAAGGAAAATGTATGCCTCTGTTTCAGGAAGGAGTTCTAAGTCTGAGAAGTCAGAGTAGCTCAGCAAGTGAAAGAAGTTCTACCGCTGGGAATGAAAGGGAAGACCAATCACTTGCTGCTGCAACATTGAGTTCATATTTCATTGGGCATTTTATAGCTGGTCACGGTAATTTAAAGAGGTAATTGTTAAGACTTGGTACTTGTACTACCTTGGCAGTAAATAGTACCAGCTACAGGAACCACATTGATCCCATCCAAGCTTAGATGGCCCAAATACATGTTTGATTGCCTCCGTGTCCCAAACTCATGGTATCCAGTCTATCGATAATGCAACCTCCTTGTTCGGAAGTAATTTGGACTGTCTGACATATGTCCATTGGTTTCTAAGCACATCTAGTGTCTTTTGACAGATGACAAGCATATACCTTAAGAGGCTAAGACAGATTGTGCAAATAAAAATTTCTCTGATAGAAATCATATGCCTTTCAAAGAAAGAAAAATTGAACAATTGGATGTTTAAGGAGCTTGTTTAGCAGCACAGTATGAATGCTGGCAAATGTGGTCCTCCAGCTATTTCTAACGAACACCTTCCATCAGTCCAACTCAGCATAGCCAGTGCTGAGGGATTATGAGAGCTGCAGTTCAAAAACACCTGAAGAACTGTAGTTTTGTTTAGAACTTCCTCTTTGCTAAGTCCCCAGCTATTATTATGAGTTGCAAAGTCTTGTTTGTGTATACACAAAGCCCTTTGGTTATCAGAATAAAGCATGATTACTGAGAATTTAAAGCTATTGAAATGGCCTTACTTTCTAAACCAGTGTTCAGCAGCACTGTGAGAGACCACACTCACACACAACCACAGCTTGTGGAAACCATGACTTTTGTACACTGAAACTCTGTAGCTATGTTGTTATCTGCCTTGAATCCTTAACTGGGAAAAAGGCAGGATATAAACAAATATGTTAAAATGGTGGTGGTGGTAATGACGATGGTGCCAGTGCCCCGTGATGCATTTCCATCATGATGCTTCAGTGCGTGGATCAAGTCAGTGGGCTGAGCCAATCATGCTGGGTCGTTTTCAACTTATCTTGCCTTTTTAAAGAATGGAAGATAAATAGGCTTATCTCCTTAGGCAATTATATCTGTGTCCTGCCCTTAGTTTCCTGCTGGGTGAAAGGACTATATAATTGACTGTGTCCATAGTGTCACATCATCTCCACTCATACTGTAGCAGTGTGGGATGTTATGATGGGAAAGTAATTTTTGTATCATTTAGGACTTCCCCTTTGCTAAGTCCCAAACTTAGCCATACACACATTTTCACTAAATATAGGTTTTAAGAATAGAAGTCTCACAATCTCTTAGTTTTAATCATGGCAGAATTCTGTGGAACTAAATGTTTAGAGAATATGGTTGTGGAATAAATATTTGTTATTCAGCTGTGCAGCTTGCTTATTAGCAGAATAGTGCCAGTATTTCTGTCTCAATGACAGTCATTCATTCTCCAGGTACCCAGAGGCTTTTATTTCCATCCAGTTGGAGAAGCAGGGTCCACGAGACATCATGCTAAACACATTCATTCAAAAGAAGCAAATCTTGGAAAGTAGGATGCAAAATACTGTAAGTCCATCAAGACTGTTTTCTTTTAGCAATTATATTGTTGTCGTTTTTAGAATGACTTCAGTGGTTTGGTTTCAGTCTCCTGAACTTTTGAAGAAAAGGCTGGGAATTGTGTAGCCCTCTGTATTCTTGGATTGCAGCTGTCAGCATTCCTAGCCAGCAAAGCCAATGGTGAGGAATGCTGGGAGTAGCAGTTCAATGAAAGCAGCACAAATTCAGTTTTAACTGAAAAGAGTTTTACTGAAAAAACAATTCAGTTCTTAAAAGAATTGCACCATTTTAATTCTGTAATCAGACTTATAGAGAATAAAAGAGTGTCTGTGTGTGTGTGTGCGCGTGTGCGCGCGTGTTTTAAATTAACAGCAGAGGAGCAATGAAGTTTGTGTGTAATAGTTTTTAAAATGTTCTTATGATTTATAATTTAATTGGAAAGTAAAGTAAAATGGGTACAACTGTGGGCTCTTCCAGAATGATTTAAAGAAGTGTGACCTATTACAATACAGTTCCTTAGGTATCGCTGGTTGATGTGGCATTAACATTCAGTCGTTCCATTCTTGGGGCAGGGGGAGCTGGAGGGACTCTTTGTAGCAATATCTTGGACCTGTACCAGGACTCTTCCAAAGTTTTTTTGAAACCAAGGTGTAGTTTGTTCAGGTGGCCCTCTCCTTTCTGATTTTTTTAAAAAACTTTTTTGTAGAGTTATAGCATAGTGAAAAAATCCAATCGATGCACTATAACTCTGTTTCTAAAAAGAAAGAAAGAGAGAAATAACACAAAAAAAAAGAAAAAAAGAAAGAAAACAATGAAAAATAATTTTTTTTTGGTACTGATATGTCCAGGAATTACTTGATAATATATCTAGGAATTAATTTGTTAGCTAGTGCTAGGAAATGCTAGAAGATAGCGCAGATAACAGAAATGTCATGTAAACATTTAAATTAAGAGCTGGGGGTGGGGGGGACTACAGCAACAAATTGTGCAGTCTTCTGAACATTTGTTCAGTCTGAAGAGGGCTTGTGGTCAGTTATTATGGGTTCTCCATGCCCAGCATGTGAGGACTGTATTTATCCTCTGTATGAAATACCTTCTATATAGAAGTTTGTGTTCTTGTGTGCCTCCAAGTTGTTTCTGGCTTACGGTAACCCTAAGAAAAACCTATCATGGAGTTTTCTTGGCAAAACTTGTTCAGAAGGATTTGCCTTTGCCTTACTCTGAGGCTGAGAAAGTGTGATTTGCCTAAGGTCAGCCAGTGGATTTCCATGGCTGAGTGGGCATTCAAACCCTGGTTTCCAGAGTTGTAGTCCAGTGTTCAACCACTACACCACACTGGGTCTCTCTGTATAATATTTTGGACTATATCCTGTGTTAGTCCCAACTACAGTAGTCCCATTAAAATTAATGAGATTTGTTAGCTGCAACCCCTATAAGTCCCATTGATTTGAATCTGTTCTTACTGGAACTAACCTTTGGATTTTGTTCTCTATGCCTTTGCAAAATTACGGCCCCCTCTGCTTAATGATACCCAGGCAATTTTAACCTATTTCTGTATTCATGGTTATCTTCCTTATATTTTTGGGATTAAATAACCCAAGCAGAAAACAACAACAAATCCAGAAACAAAATAGGTCAGATTCAGAGAAGCAGAAATGGTATTATATCGCCTCGATGGGCCTTTCTGCCTGCTGCTTCTTCCTTGCCAGCCCTTCTGTAAAAGATTGCGGGGGGGGGGGACCCCTGGAAGGGACTGCCTGAGCCAGGGAGGATTGCAGTGGGAGAGGATGCAGGAAGGCTGCTTTGCACAATCAGAAGTGCCCTTTCACTCAAACAGGGTACCCATGAGATCCAGACTATTATTTTTCATTGTTTCATCACACAACAGATTTCTTCAGCTATTCAGTATAGAGTGCTGATTTTTATATTTCATTTGATTCACATTTGTCTGATTTTTATATTTCATTAGATGCACATTTATATAAAATATTTCAAGTGTTATTAAAAAACAAACAATTACATTTGTTGTAGGATGAAGTTGAAAAAGTCAAAAGGGAAGTTATTGTTGAATACTGCCATAAGTAAGTATATGAAGTATATGCATAACCATCCCCTCAAGAGTTCTGTGTAAGAAGCCTTTTTCTCCCATCATCAGTTTAAGCCAAGGCTTACACTGATCCACTGGTGGAGACATTTATTTTAGGACTGGAGGAACATCCCCACCTCACTTGCCCAGAGAATCAGGCTTCAATACATCTAGGGCCATTTATACACTACATTGTTACAGTGCCACTTTCAACATCCTCTGGGATCCCAGGGTTTGCAGTGTAGGGAGGGGCATTTAGAATTCTCAGCCAGAGAGCTTTTTGGCCCCAGTAAACTATAAATCCCAGAATTCCACAGGATGTTGAAAGTGGAATAATAGCACTGTAACAGTGTAGGGCAGAAATGACCTAGGTTATCGGGGAATCAAAGAAAATAAACCAATAAGCGTTGAAAATCCTGCAAAAAATAACACGTTTAAACATCTAACATACTAAAGTATTATAACAGACCAATGGTGGAGAGACAGCAAACCCCAGTATAAGCCCATATAAGATCTACGTAATTGGACCCAATACGTGGTCTGAAAACCAAAGAGTGGTATCTGCATTAAGCTGCACATGCATTAAAAAAGGTACTCAGGGTAATGTTTTAGGGAATAAACTGCCACTGTTGCTGTCAGGCAAGTTCCCCTTTTTTCTGAGTTGAGTGTGTGAATGTGTGTGTGTGATATAGAGTAAGAGACTGTAAGAGCACGTTATAGGGAAAATGGAGAAAGGGAAAAGGCAACTATAAGCTTATCAGGGCAGGGAGAACAGAACGTGGGAATCCTGAATCTCCTAGATAGCGAGAATAAATTCAGGAGCAAAGGTGTTTTCACCTGGGACATTCTCTTTGGATCTGGTAATATTGCTGGCAATGATTATGTGGCAGAGCAGATATTGAAACCATAAACTCTGTATTGGTCAAATGTTCACATCAGTTATATAGGAAGGATGTGTAATGTTTGCTCTTCTAAAGTTTTTGGCGTTCATCTGCCGTAATTTCTTATCATTGGCATGCTAGGTAAGACTGATGGGAACTGGCATTCAAAATACTTGGAGAGGCAAAAGTACCCCTACCCTTGTAGTATAGTACTAGCAGTGTCATGACCCTGGATCAGAATGTACCATTTCAGCACTGCTATGCCTCTGATGTCCAAAAGTCCAAAGAGACTTGGTCTAAGGAAGCACAGATCAAGAGGTCTGCAGCAGGACTGGCTTATGAGTACAGCTTCCTGCTATAAATACAACCTTTCCCATGATCTGAATGTAGAAATCATAGAAGCTTTACATCTTTGAAACTGAACAATTAACAATGGTTAAAGGTACCTGCTTTCAAATGAGTGTGACTGTTCATCATAACTGAGGTTGAAAAGACAAAAATAATTTTCATTTGCAAAGCTTATGACAGTAGAAAATCTTGAGATGACAGTTCTGCTGATATTTAGTATATCAGACATTATCACTTTACATTTCAAAGAAAGCAATTATAGAGCAGGGAAGGCTCTTCTTTTTTATGACACTAGCTGTAGAGTATTTTGTTAATGTTATATTTTGGAATTATTTAGGATGAACCATCGAATATCACAGTATTCCCTTCGGGGTCAGATCATTGCATATTACAACAGCATCAGAGCCATGCTGAATGATTTTCCTACTGTGAGAGCCAAATACTTCATTATAGGGTTGCCACAAGAGAAGAAAGGAGAGAGAGAATTAAATGGAAAACTTGGAGATGATCCCAGGTTTGTAATCAGTTTAAGTTGTTTCTGATTCCAAACCCAATTGTTTTGAAAGTTAGAAATAAGAGGATATGTCTTACCTGCCAACAATTGGTTTATTCTGGTATTTATAATGTTATTTCTACCACAATAATATTATAATTGATATAATATCTTTATAATTATAAGGTATCTTATAAGGTATAATAATAAGTTCTCTTTATACCTTTTTCTCTAAAGAGCTTAAGACATTCTGTGTGTTTCTGTCTTACATGCTCTTCCCATTATGTCTTTGCTACAGCCCTGAGAAAGGGTGATTGGCCCCATCCGGCATTGCGTCATGGCTGTGTGGGGTGTGGAAATGGATCTCCCCTTTCCCATTCCAAAACTCTTAACTGCTATACTTGTTTGGAGAGATCAGTTGTTATATAGGAATATAGGAATTTGCTCCCCCTGCATTGTATCCTGCACTTAGGCAGAAAAAATGGAATGCACGAATATAGGATGGGGGACATGTGGCTGGATAACAGTTTGTGTGGATGTGAGTCAGCAGTGTGATGCGGAAGCCAAGAAAGCCAATGTGATTCTTGGTTGCATCAATAGGAGTACGGTGTCTAGATCAAGGGAGGTAATGGTACCACTCTATTCTGCTTTGGTTAGACCTCATCTGGAATACTGTGTCCAGTTCTGGGCACCTCATTTCAAGAAGGATATTGACAAGCTGGAGCCTGTCCAGTGGAGGGCAACCAAAATGGTGAAGGGTCTGGAAGCCATGCCCTATGAGGAATGTCTTAGGGAGCTGGGTATGTTTAGTCTGCAGAAGATAAGGTTAAGAGGGGACATGAAAGCCATGTTTAAATTTTTGGAGGGATGTCATATTGAGGAGGGAGTGGGCTTGTTTTCCGCTGCTCCAGAGATTAGGACAAGGAGCAATGGATTCAAGCTGCAGGAAAGGAGATTCCACCTGAACCTCAGGAAGAACTTCCTGACGGACAGAGCTGTGTCGGAGTGTGGTGGAGTCTCCTTCTTTGGAGGTTTCTAAGCAAAGCTAGATGGCCATCTGTCAGGAGTGCCTTGATGTGTTTTCCTGCATGGCAGGGGGTTGGACTGGATGGCCCCTGTGGTCTCTTCCAACTCTATGATTCTGTGTGTCACTCAGCAACACAGGGAGGAAGTGCCTTTTCTGGCTTTGCATCAGGATGAGGCCAGGAAGTCACCGCATGAGAACATGCAAGGCTACTTACAGTCGGGCCGCCCCTGCCTCTGCCTCACTCAGCCTGAGCAGCATGACCTACTGTCCAGCCTCTAACACAGTATAATCTCGTTGGTCACTTTGGGGGCGGGTACGAATTCCCCCCCTCTTTCCATGGGTTTTTTTCACCTACTCTACACTGCTACAGGGACTGGGTGATTAGCTATTAGGGTGGCGTCTTAAATAGAGCCCCAAAAGGCAGGTAATGTTGGGGGGAGAAAGTAGAGCTTCAGTGAACGCCTGTGGCACCCATTTGGTGAAGGATAAGACTCCGGAGCTCTGTCTACATGTCCTGAGACACAGAGGATGGGTGGTGGCGGCAGAGGAGAATGTCCTTGAGGCTGGCCTGGGGGTTTCTCCCCTTACTTCTGGTCTTGCAACAAGGAGGGTTAGACCTTTAGGCCTACCTTCTAAAAAACAGCTGGCCGAGTTTGCAACCCAGCTTCATTAATTTGCCTCGGGACCCTGGTATCTTGCCCAAGGGAAGCTTGGAGAAAAGTCCTGGGGAGTCCACTTGCCTCAGCTGCTCGCTCACTAGGTGTCCCCCACTTCTTGCATTTCTAGGAGGCTAGACAATAGTTCAAATAAAATTGCCCATGTTTAGTCCAAACCTTGTTGTGTGGTCTCATCATTTCATGGGTTGGTCAGCAAATCGCTGCTCGTCTTTGTGGTGGTAGATCAAGCAGGGAACGACTGTATAGGGGAATAAAGCTGTATTCACAAGATGAGCTGAGCAGTTACAAGTGTTAGAAAAATTAAGCATGTCTCTAACGGAATGGTGGTAAGGGAGGCCTGTGTGTGTGCGCGCGTGTGTGCAGAGAGAGAGAGAGAGAGAGGGAGAGAGAGATTTTTATCATAATGATATCCATCCTTCTATAGAAAGCTCAGAGTAGGTTATGATGCCTTCAGTGGTCTTCCATCCAAGCAGTAATCTTGTCTATATTTCTTCAGCTTCTACTTCAGATCTGTCCTGAATGTTACTATGGCTGTCCTTATGTTGTGGCCCAGTTTAGGCTCATCTGTGTGACAAGGTACTATACAAATTATTGTGACAGGAATAATTGTCATAATAAGTCATCTGTGTTAGATATGTGTACTGCATACAGAAAATGAGAAATAGTCATGTGAGCATTGTGCAACAATGCCAGCCGCATGGCCTTTTGGTGCCACAGAACTGCGTGGTGTGATTGCCCATGTAATTCAGCTTCCTTATATGGCTATTCAGATCCTTCCAGCCACGACCCCGCTGCTTGCTGTCCTCTGATGGACGATCCTTCTTGAATCTGTGGTTCATCCCTCACCCATCAGAAGTCTTATTTCTCTTCCGAATGCTACCAGAGAAGGTCAGTACTCTTAAAGCAAGGGTCAGCAAAGTTTGGTCCTCCAGATGCTGTTGGACTGCAAGAAGTCTCATCAGGCCTAGTCAGCATAGTCAGTATTGAGGAATGCTGGGATTTGCTATCCAAAAACACCTGGAGCGCTATACTTTGCCTGTTGTGATCCATAATCTTGAAGAAAGTTCTTGTTGTTCAAGGTTAATAGATTTATCTGGTAATGGTTCCTTGAAGGCACACAATGAAAATGTGCTCAGTGTTGTATGATTGAAACATTATAATTTATAAATTAGATGAAGCTTGATATAGGCCAAGACATTTTGGTACCTGTGATGGAAAATCTAAGTGGTGTCTCTCATGATGCATGATAAATGTTGAAGAACGATCTTTTGCTGCCCTTTAATCTTGATGGCAGCAAACCAGACAATTTTACAGAGTCTTAGGACCAATTGATTGATCAATTGATTTAGTAAGTACCCTGCTTTTTGGCCAAGGCTGACTTCCAATGCGATTAAGACAAAGGTACACTGGAACTGAATCTAAAGTTCCCATGACAAGGCTGCTTCCACAAGGAACATTGCCTCCCCTCCCTATGCTTCCCTAAACACTTTCTACAGGGCTAGGGGAGTCTTCTGAACAGCATGGGCTACAGCATAGCAGGATATAGTGAGAGCAGAGACCTACTACAAATCAGGATGGGACGCTGTGGTTTGTTCCATTGTGAGTAGTTTCTGCTCCTCTGAAGTAGCCTCCTGTATGACTCAGTATAATTAGGTAGATGTTTGTATGCGTATTTATTTATTTAGCATGCTGCCCTTCTCCTGGAGTGGGACCCGAGGTGAATTCCATAAGAGTCCAGAAGAGTGAAACCAGAAGAATGAAATTTTAGAAACAAAACAATATAAAATCATTTAAAAACCATAGAAAAGTTGAAAAAGGACAAATAAGTAAAAACTCCAATAAAAGATTCCCTGCTTAAACAAAAAGGTCTTTGCCTGCTGGTGAAAGGAAAGCAGGCAGAAGCCAGCCTAGCCTTCTGTGGAAGAGAGTTACAGGCCATTTGCACACTAGACTGTTGTAGCGCTATGATTCCACTTTCAACATCCTATGGAATCCTGGGGTTTGCAGTTTCGGGAGGAGCCAGCCGGCCCCTCCCGAAACTGCAAACCCCAGGATTCCGTAGGATGTTGAAAGTGGAATCATAGCGCTACAACAGTCTAGTGCGGAAATTCTGACAGAGGGTGGGAGCAACCACTGAGAAAGCTCTCTCCCGTGTCCTCACCGAGTGAGACTGTGATGATAGTGGGATCACGAGAAAGCCTTATCTCTTCAAATCTTGACTCTGGCAGGTTGTATGGGGAGATATGATGGTCTTTCAGATAGTCTCTACCTAAGCCATATAGTGCTTTATAGGTAGGTCATGACCAGCACTTTGAATCTCCCCAGAAACAAACCAGCATGTATAT
The DNA here is from genome assembly GCA_030412105.1 of Cyclura pinguis. Lineage (NCBI taxonomy): Eukaryota > Metazoa > Chordata > Lepidosauria > Squamata > Iguanidae > Cyclura > Cyclura pinguis. The sequence goes on along the minus strand of CM059599.1, from coordinate 110,557,196 downwards.
GTAGGGGGCAATCTATTATACCAGAAAACTTTTGACTCAGTAAAGTCTTGATGCTTTGTGCTTGTTTGTTTTCAAAGATTTTTGCTTATCCATTTTTAAAAAATCTCTTTTTCCATAGACCTCATACAGAGCTCTGAAGCAAACCCTTCAAATTGTGGCAGCTTTTCACGACATTATTTCATACATTTTCAGCTTTGTTCAGCTAGGAAGTCCACCAGACTGCTTTGATTATTTGTGCTGTTCTGACCATCTCAGTGCAGACTGGGGAGGAACTGAATGGATTGGTTAGTAGCAGCTTTATTGCTTTTGGAACTAGTTCTATCACCAGATTTTAGATGAACTATTGAAACCAATAATTTTAAGGAGGAAAGAAACAAAAAAAAAAAAAGAAAAGAAAAGAAAAGAAAAAAAAATACATGTTTATGTTTTAAGTCAAGAGTTAATCAACAAATATAAATACAGGTACATCTCAACTAGATGGTTCCTAAGCATTACATTCATCCCTCTACATTTGCTAGGGTTAGGGGCACAGGACCCCCGTGAATGTGGAAAAACCACAAATAACTCTAGACCCTCCCAAACCATATTTGACACACAAAAAAGTATGATCACCATATTCAACGCACCATGGATTCCTTTGAGGCATCAGAATTCCTTCACAAGGCAGAAGTGGGGGGCAGGTGGGGCTTCCTGCCACCTCCGCTGCTGCCCCACACCATTTTAATAGGGAATTACTAGCCTCATTCGTAGTTTCTCAGTCTCACGAGGCTTGCAGTCCCTATTAGAAATGGCACAGGGAGGCAGCAGAGGTGACAACAAATAATCAGTGAATAATCAAATCCGCAAAAGTGAAACCCGTAAATGTGGAGGGCTGGCTGTACTTTGTTAACAGAAGGTTTGGTACTTAAGGCAGAAATAACATAGAAGGAACAGGAATAGGTTCCTACAGCACAAAAAAAGAAGAGCAGTTCAACATGTTTCAGCAGAGTTTTTATTCATACTTAACAATGTGAAATGTGAAATGAAACAACCAGTCAAGTAAACCTTGCATAAGTAAACCTTTTTTTAAAAAAAAACCTAATAGATACTCTGAAAAACTTCTTCAAAATGCATCCGGGTTTTTTTTTTCCTTCCACCATCCTCTACTCTTCTTATAACTTCCATTTTGGCCTATAAATCTCTGATTATTTCTTTCTTTAAGATGCTAGGGGAGTTGGAATGGTAGGGTAATCTGCTTTCCCCTTTTCTCTCTGTTCGTGTTCACACATACTCAGTGAGAGATTCTGGAGACAGTTGCAAACGGAAATATAGGCAAACAGAAATATAGTGGGATCAGTTGGAATAGAATCCCACCTCCTCCCAGCTGAAGCTGTATTGCATTATTTACTTTAGTCACACTGCTGCAGCCCATCATCCAAAGTCTGTATTTCTCCAGCCTTCCTTCATCTTTTTCTCAGTGCTGATGCTGCAAAAAATCTTTCCAACCAGATAGAGGACAAGAAGGAAAAGGGGGTTGGGTGAGGCATAAGAGTACTTTGTAAAAAAGAAGCTTTGCCCTCAGAGGCTTTGTTAACTGAAGTATGTCTGTAAATTCAAAGTGCTAGTAGTTTTAGAGACATTTTATCACTGTTTAAACTGACAATTTCTCTCTCTCTCTCTCTCTCTCTCTGTGTGTGGGAGGTAGGGAGAGAGAGAGAGATTGTTTGTGATCAAGAAAAATCGTATACATGTTTGCTCAGAAGAAAGTCCCACAATAGCAATGAATTCTAGTCTTAGGACTTCAGCCTTACAAATCTGAGGACTTTATCACACAAGGCAGGTATGCCGCAGTTACAGCAAGATAATGGCATCTTTGGTAGTGACTTATCATATTACTTCATTCATCTTCTGTTTTCTCCCTGGGGGAAATCACTTGGAAAGCATTTCCTTAAACAGAGGAGGTCATTATCAGATTAAACAGGTATGGCCATTCTGGCTAAGGGGCTTTTGGGAGCTCCTGTTTTTGTAGGAAACTGAATTTTACTTTCCAGAGGCTGAAAATGGACCATGAGTGGAGTATGGTCACATCCTTGGTCGTAGTGGCACAAAAAAACTTCAGCAGTATCCCATGAAAAGTACACCATGCAGAAGTAATATTTATTACCTTCCATGGGACAGTAAGGCAGAGCCTGGGAACATTTGCCTGTCTAGGTGTTTTGGCCTACATCTTCCATTTGTCCCACACAGCATGGCCAGTGAAAAAGGACTGTGGGAAATGTGGTCTAGAATATCTGGATGACCACCAGTTTCTTATTCTTGCTTTACAGGCTAGATTCTTAATGTCCCTAATAAGGCAAACCAGTTCTACCCTGCTTCCCTTTCGTAGGCTTTTAGACCACTTCACTGAATTGCATTGAAGAACAGGGACTGAGACAATTTAGGGCTGGGGTGGGGAATGCCAGCATATTTAATTGATTGCTCTTCTTGGGATTCTAGGAAATGAACTCCAAGAACTACAGAAGAAGATAGACTATCTCCATAATCCCACAGATCCAAAGCAAGTTGCTCAGATGCTGAGTATGCACAGGGAACTTCTGTTTCTGCAGTTTGATGCAGCTGTTAGGCATTCGATGCGGTAAGAGGTCACAGTGCCAGTAAGTCAGCTCCTTGCTAACCAACTGACATCTTGCATGTCGGCTAAGGTGTAATATCGTCCAGGAATAAGGATGCTGATACAGTTTAAGAGAAATTTTTAAAAAGAAGAACCTCACATGTATTTTCTTTCAGGCTGAAAGGATGCAGGTTTTGTTTTCCTTTCCCCTGATTTGTTTATTTTTAATCAAAAGCGGTGATGAGAACATGCAAAATCTAAATGGAGGAATGGGAGTTCTGAAGCTGCTTAACCTCTTTTCCTTGACCATTTTTTTAAAGATCAAAAGTACTCCATATTTCCTTCCACCAACTCAGGGAAAGATTGAAAGCATCATTACAATTTCCCCTGCAGTCTGAAAAGTAGTTGTAGGGAATTTTGAGATCAACAGTAATCACAGCGAAAACAGTTAAAATAGCCTCTTCACTCCATTGTTCCTCTGTTTAAACTTTAAAACACTCCAATTTTTTAAAAATAAAAAATCTGGCAGAGGACTGCTCATGATTGTGTATCTAGCTTCATCTTAAGACTTCAAAACTTAAAATAGCAGGCTGTTGTATGTGCTAACACATGGAGCTTTGCCTATATTGGAAACAACTTTTTTTTAAAATGGAAATTTATGACTTGTATGTTTCGGTATTTTGTACTGAAGCTACTATGAAACTTCAAATCAGGGAAGATTTATCTGTGTTCCATAAATACGTCTTAACTTTTGTTTCTTTTGAACAGCAGTCAAGCCAGAGGAGTCTTAAGGACATATTTACTAAAGATATTTAAATACATTTCATGTTCGCTTTTTAAATTCCAATGTGTTGCAAAAAGACCATTGCCATCTTCCATGTTTGTGGGAGGGGTAGGGGACTTGGTAGCGTACTGTCCTGTAATACATAAAGGGCTTGGCAGAATGAGGCAAATGCCTCAAGTGGTAGCTCCCCAAAACATTCATTTTGAATCTTCTGGCTATTCCCCTTAGTTCAATGCAAGAGTTATGTTTGAAAGAAGAATAGTGTTATCAGGTTTGTTAGGAGGAGTAAGAAACCATGACAAATTGGCCTTTCCCTTGTAGAAGTTGATAATACAGATAGTTACACCCTTTACTTCAGTAAGATATTTTGTGAGGTCTTTAGGATGCCTACTCTCCCCAAATGCCAGCCAAAAAGGTCATTTTCAGCTGAAAAAGGCAAAAGTCTCTTTGTAGTAGCAGTATGTTTTTTTAAATTGAGGGGCTCCCTGCTCAGAAAGAGCAAAAAACAAAAATAAGCAAACAAAAACTAACAAACAGAAACCCCAGACAGCCCAAAATAGCAGCCAGGATAACACTTCGTGGCACTCTGGAGGTCCAGAGAAATTGAAAATCAGTTCTCTAGGGTCCTGAACATGCATGACCAAGATATAGAATAATGTGTATTTAAATACCACAGGAGATTGGGCTTCCTAGCAAAACACTTCTACCAACAAAGAAGATTCTCTGTCAGTCAGAGTGAGTAAAATGAACGCTCAGCTCTCTTAGAAAAGTAATACGCATCAAAGCACGAATCCTGTGTTACTTGTAGGCAAAAGTTATCATAAATAAACAGTTTAATGGAGCTATCTGAAGGGCAGAGCAAATTAAATACAATTCTATGCCTTTAAAATGTGATTATTTATTTTTCTGGCAACTCTTCAGAGAAACATTTTTATCCTCTGGGAACATTTGTGCCTATCAGAGTATTACGGACAACATTTACCATGGGTTGCCTCCTCTAAGTAATGCCGTTGTTGGAAGTCTCTTTGCTTCCCAGCTCCAGCTGCCACAGCCATTAGATCCACATGGCTGCAGAGTGAGTAAAATGAATTTTAAAAGAGATCTTTCTCCAATAAATAGAAAATTCTTCCTATAATAGTGACCAAACCAATGCTTAATTCAGTACTTTGAGTTTTTTCAGTTCTCCTGCATCATACATTCATCAGGGGACGGGTGAGGGCACACACAATTTGGCTGCTCTCTTTCTGGCTGCCAGTGAGGGCTTCTATGGCCATTTCCGCACTAGCCTGTTATAGCGCTATGATTCCACTTTCAACATCCTATGGAATCCTGGGCTTTGCAGTTTCGGGAGGGGCCACCTAGCCCCTCCCAAAACTGCAAACCCCAGGATTCCATAGGATGTTGAAAGTGGAATCATAGCGCTATAACAGGCTAGTGTGGAAATGGCCATCCTGGCAAGCAGATGCACTTACTTTTATGCTGTCAGCACAAACTCTGGTCTTGATGTCACTGCAATCCTCTGAAGTGGTGGGTGGGGATGCAAAATTATACTTCCTGCATATAGTTGGTGATGACCCATTTCTACAAGTTGGGAGTTGCTGTGAGCAGGGGACAGTATTGACTGCTAGAAGGATTCGTGCATCTTGGTTTTTAGACAATGCAGTCACTAAGAGGCAGGTTTACTTTTGCTGAGCAATGTCACTTCACACCATCTGTGCCATATTTATGAGTGTCTTTTCATATCATAACCTCCCTCCATATAGAAAATGGACTCCTCAGGGTGGGGAGCATTTCTAGCCTGGGCTACTTAGTTTTTAAATTTTCCATATGCGTAGACACTTTGTTCATGGTGAAATATGTTTATAATACTATGTGCAATCCATTGCTGTCTGAAGGGGTCCAGTCCATGGGATTTTGCTGAATTCATACCTTGGTCTATAGCAGAGGTGGGTAAAGTGAAGCCCATGGAGCACAAGTGGTCCCTAGACTCCAATTCTGCATCCTCTGAAGTCCCCTTCCCCAATCCCAATTTTAAAAAAAAATGCATTTTTTTTGCATGAAAACCACAGATGTACAAAACACCCCCAGCCCCATACAGACTGCTTCCAACACCTCAAATATCTCTGTTTTTTTAAAAACAAAAACAAAGACATTCTCAAAATGGCAAGAGGAAATAACACAACATCATTTCCAGTTGACGTTTGGGGAAGGACTCTGGAAAAGGCAGAGGTATTTGGGAGTACTGTCAGGGGACATGCCACACCGGGGGAGGAAATGGAGGGAGGAAATGGTCCCCTGACCCTCATGCAGTTGACCTCCTCTGATTTAGAGGCATAACAACAATAAAATCAGCAGTATTAAAAGGCTGAGTAGCTATTAATCTTCCAGAGCCTCTCCACTCCTTGAAAACCAATCCTCCCGGCCATTCTTTACCTGTGTAGAGCCAGCATGGTGTAGTGATTTGAGCACTGGACTTTGACCCTGGAGACTGTGGATTGATTCCCTGCTCAGCCATGGATACCCCCTGGGTGACCTTGGGTGTGTCACACACTCGCAGTCCCAGTAAACCCTGTGTTCATCTTAAGGTTGCCATACATTGCAAATGACCTGAAGGCACACAACAACCACAGAGCCAATTTGGTGCCTTAAGGCAAAACAACACATTGCCCTTTCTATTCACCCGAGACAAGCTGCGTAATCTCCAAAGCCAACCAAGTCACTTTGGTCCATGACAGAGGCCATTTCCGCACTAGACTTTTATAGCGTTATGATTCCACTTGAAACATCCTATGGAATCCTGGGGTTTGCAATTTCAAGAGGAGCCAGGTGCCCCTCCCGAAACTGCAAACCCCAGGATTCCATAGGATGTTTCAAGTGGAATCATAGCGCTATAAAAGTCTAGCACAGAAATGGCTAGAGAAAAGCTGACGATACCTGTTCCCATTGCTGCCAATCAAATGATAATAATGCCGATGAAACAGCTGACAGTTTGCTTGCCCTTACTCATGACAATGGTGAGGTGGCTGTTTTACTCTGCCTAAAGGTTGGGACAGCCCTGCAGCTGAGCATACATTCTGGTTAGTGATACTTCCTTTACAGATATTAATATGTACATACATGTTCTTGGAGAAATCAATTCATTTCTGACATTACAATTCTTTATTTTAGGTACAGATGTTGTTTCCCTGGAGAACCTTCCTAGCAAACAGTGGCCTATTTCCTGTCACTATTGACAATCTAAATCCCATAAATTACAGCATGCAGGTATGGTGCTTTCACTTCCAGTGTTTATTTTTACAGATCTTGGGTACATACTGACGTTATTTAGGTTGTCTCTATGTTTCCTGCAACATACTTGTCACTATAGAAATCAAACAATCAAATTGCTTGTTAAACCGGTCTGTTATATTGCCATTTGGAACAAAGCAAATATTTAACAATATCAACTCAAATCCTCTTTCCTGTGTTAGAATCATCCTCTTAAATAAATATCGTACTGGTTTCATTACGTTCAGTCAGAACTTGGAAAAAATTAGATACAGGTAATATAACTAGCACAAACCTTTGAAGGAGGAGTAAAGATTTTTAAGAAGTAATATGATAAGCAGATTAAAGGTTACTGGTGAAGAGAGTAGGAAAATCTATCTGTTTCTAAATGACTTCTAAATACATGTTTTGATGATGAATTTTGACATGAATTTTTCATTGTTATGCTATTGTCTTTCCCTTTTTTAAGAAGCAGTTTAATGAACAGTGCCAGTTACTTGTTAAACACCATAGCACATAAGAAAAATCAATTCTTTTCTAAGCACTAGAACACGTCAGGGGGCTTTTGAAAGCCACTTGAGCTCTGCTTTCTGTGGACATACCAAGCAGTTATCAAAGTTTTCTATTTTCTCTAGTTATGTCTGTGTGGACTGAATTACGAGGACCGAAAGACTGCTCATGGAGAGTTGGTTGGGATGCAATTCATAATGGAAGATGTACTCTGGAGTAATTATGAAAGTTTGAGTGATCTGAGAAGCCAGCAAACATCTTCTGAAAAGGTAAAATTGATAAGATACAGTTGAGCACATTTTTTTGTTTAATATATTAGTGTCTAGCACCATAGTCAGATAAAGAGTTCCATTTAAATGATGTGTTTAACTTCCTTAATTCTTTTTTAAAAAATTCCTGTACTGCTAACCCAAGAAAGTCAAACCACAGATTCAACAAAATCACTTGTTTTCTCTCCTGGTGGAATGTACCGTATTGGAAGACAGTGGGTAGATCACATAATTCAGCAGTGGGCAACTATGGAGGAAGTGGGGCTGGGGTTTTTGCGCTTGCACCACCCAAAGTCTGCACCAGCATGCCTAATGTAACTAGAAGTGGTGTCACATCACTCCTGGTTTCATTTTGGCCATTTTGGTGATATTTTGGGTTGAGGCGTGTGGGAGCTTGGAGAGTTTGGAGGAAAATGCTATATTTTGAAGTGGGTTTGACCCATTGGGGGGCTGAAGTAAAAATTACTCCCCATTTTTTTAAAGTGGGGCAGATGAGGGCTTTGGAGGGCATCAGAGGTCACATTTCGTGGCGTGAGAGATCACATGTGGCTCACCTATAACTTCGCTCTATACAAGCCAAGTTTTAAGATGTGCAAGAGAGGGCTTTCTCTCAATCCCATCACCTTCCCAGGCACATTTGGTGAGGACATAAGACAGAGCCTTCTTTTGTGGCTGCTCCCAAGTCATGGAACTTCCTTCCATGGGGGATTTGACTGGCCCCTTCTCTGCTCTCTTTTGCTGGCAGGCAAAGACCTTTGTATTAAGGCAGGCCTTTGAGATTTAAATTGTGTAGCAGTAGAGTGTATGAAGTTAACAAGTTCTGGCGTTAACAATGTTTCCAAAAAATCCCTGTGATTTTGCATTTTCCAATAACACTTTCAGCCAGATTCAGCAAGAATAGCTGAAGCAAGCAAAAAGACCTCAGAAACACCACTGCAGCTTTCTGATTCAGCAGCCTCATGTGTCCCCCAGAAATCTTACCTGATCCTATGGAAGCAGCTGGAAATGTTGAAGGAAGAATGGGGAAGGCTTAAGTTGAAAGTCGAAGATATTAATACAGTTGCTCTATATAAGCAGTTTTCTGAACTATATGGGTAAGTTACACTCTAGTGTGAAAACAATATAGATCTGGAGTTGCAGTAAATGTGAAACCATCAAAAGTGCAGATCATGATAGATAGAGCATTCCTCAGCTCTTTTTAGTTTTCAAAATCACTCTCAACGTAGGGAAGGAAGGTGAAAAGGCTTTCCTTTTCTTACCCAGGGTTACAGCATAAAAAGCAGAAGCCACCCACAGAATGCTGAACTGATAAAACAGGAAACAGGAAAAGCCACATCCTCACATGCTGACTGAATAGTTATATACTGTGGTACATTGTTTTTGTTGTTGTGTACCTTCAAGTCATTTCTGACTTATGGCGACTCTAAGGTCATGGGGTTTTCTTGGCAGAATTTTTTCAAAGGGGGTTTGCCCTTGCGTTCTTCTGAGGTTGAGAGAATGTGACTTGCCCCAGGGCACCCAGTGGGATTCCATGCCCAAGAGTGGATTTGAACTCTGGTCTCTCAGTATCTTAGTCCAATGCTCAAACCACTATATCACTTTGGTCACAATGCTGTGATGCATACAGGAGGCATTAACACAGAGTGACTTGCCTGAGATCAGTCAGTCAATCTACAGGCCCTCGGAGATTTGACCCCAGGCCTCTCTGGCATAAATGGAGTGGAGTATACTAGCCAGCTGATTCACAGAAGATTCACCTTTCCATCTTCTGACACATTCCTGCCTTTGATCAGCCATAACCTCTTTTTTTAATTATTTTGTAACTCACCTAAAAATATCCAAAAGAAATTACTGGTATATGGTTGGACAATGGTTCGGACAGGGGGGAGGCAATGGCAGAATGAGAAAGTGCTTTCCCCCCAGTGCTGGATTTGTGCGTGTGTGTATGTGTGTGTGTGTGTGTGTGCATGTGCCTTGAAGTCACTTGTCAACTTATATTGAACCTATTAATTTCATAGGGTTTCCTTAGGCAAGGATTACTCAGAGATGGTTTGGCTAGTTCCTTCCTCTGAAATATAGCCCACAGCACCTCATATTCATTGGCAGTCTCCCATCCAAGTAGTAATCAGAGCTGACGTTGCTCAGTTTCCACGATCAGATGGGTTCTGCTTCCTTTAGGGTGGCCTCCTTCATATGCACATTGAGAGCTGTCATGGTGTAGTGCTTTGGATGTTGGACTAGGACTCTGGAGACTAGCGTTCAAATCCCCCCTTGGCTATCGAAACCTACTGGGTGACTTTGGGCAGGTCACACTCTCTTAGAGTCAGAGGAAGGCAATGGCAAGGCCCCTGAATAAATCTTGCCAAGAAAACTTCATAATAGGTTCACCTTAGGGTTGTCATAAATCAGAAATGGCTTGGAGGCAGACCACCACCACAGCATACACATTCCTGGGTGTACCTTTTGAACTTCAAACAGATAGCAGAATTGAAAGAAAAAGTTTCCAGTGGGCAGGTGCATTCTGGTTTGAAATGTTGAATATGATAAATTCATACTAGAACTGGAGCTGTACGAAATCATCCCACATCCCTATTTTGACATGGTACTTTCCTATATGTGGAAGGATATTTTCATATGGAGAAATATTCAGTCTTGCAAGCCTCTTGCAAGCCAAAGCTCCTTCTCTGCTGTGTGTGAGAAGTTAGTCTGGAGTACACGTTGGCATATATGCAGATTATGGCTGACAGAGTGAAAATCTACACTAATACAACTGCATTGGATTACATTTTTGTGCAAGTGGTTGTGTCAAACTAGGCTGGAGTACACTTTGGTATATATCCAGTCTAACACTGGCAGAGTGAAATCCACACTAGTGCAACTAGATGACTACTTTGCACAGGGGATTGCGCCAAGCAGTTGTGCAACTGATTGTGGTTGGTTGCACGTCCTCTTGCACAATTGGATGCACAACACTTCGCACAGCGAGAACCGCATTGGATATGGAGACAGGCCCTTCGTTCTCTCAGACTGGTGTGGCAGATCCCAATCTGATAAAGCGCCCTGTCTTTACCGCATAGCTCTGCACATTAAGAGCAGAGATACCATCCTGGCACTATCTCTGAAAATGCGAAGTCACTACCCTGTGCCGAAATAGGATATAAAGCTTTATGTTTGGCTTAAAAAAAAACCTCTGCTGTTTTTATTCACTGGATTTTGACTGTTTTCCAACCAGTGAAATAGGTCTCAACATGAACAAAACCCTTATATTCAATCACACTCTTTTCAAAAGCATAACAATGTTTAATGGAAATGTATACTACTGGGGGTCTGGAAGAAGTCAGTGCAGCAGAAATGGAAAAGGCCTAACAAGAGAAATTCTGTGTGAATATGAACAATGCCTGCACCTCTTCATCTTTCTAGTGCTGAAGTTTTGTACCCAGCTATGAGATCCCTAGCTAGACACAGAGGCATAGAAGATGAATTTGAAGGATTTGGAGCTACATTTCAGTCTATACTCCCCCCTAAAGAAGCCTCAGAAGTTGAGATAAAAACTTACCAGGTAAAGTGGGCCTTAAAAAGCAGAGCAGAAGACATTAAACTACTATCTTGGTTTGTTACAACATTTAAAACATTTAAAATATGATGTCTTTACAGGAGAAGAAACCCATCTCTTGTACGATTTATTGTGTTTGAATTTGGCATATGGAAGTCTAAAATGATAATGACAATGTCCTTTCTATTATTTCAAAATTTTATCTTGCCTTTCCTCCTAGGAGCTCAAGATTGTGTATATAGTTCTCTTTTTCTCCCTCTTTATCTTAACCACAACAGCGTGAGGTCAATAAAAACTAAGGGCATTTCCGTACGAGGCTGTTATAGCGCTATGATTCCACTTTCAACATCCTATGGAATCCTGGGGTTTGCAGTTTCGGGAGGGGCCAGCCGGCCCTCCCAAAACTGCAAACCCCAGGATTCCATAGGATGTTGAAAGTGGAATCATAGCGCTATAACAGCCTCGTGCGCAAATGGCCTAAGATTGTGATTGGAGCAAGGTCACTGAACAAGCTTCATAGCTGAGCAGAGGTTTGAACCTTAGTTTGTTCCACCCTTGTCAGACACTCCAACCACTACACATTAATAAGTCAGTTGATAATTAAAGTGCAGTATACGCTCAGGATACATCCAAAGTCCTAGGTAATAATGAAATAGTTGTGTGCATGTGCTCCTTCAATTTGCTTGTCAATTTATGGTGACTCCATGAATTCTATCCTCTGGAACCCTGGGCTTTGCATTTAGGGAGGGGCATTTAGAATTCTCAGCCAGAGAGGTCTTTGGCCTCAGTAAACTACAAACCCCAGAATTCCACAGGATGTTGAAAGTAGAATAAAAGCACTATAATAGTATAGGGCAGAAATGGCCTAATAGTCTACCATTATAGTCTGCCATCACAGGTGTCTTGTATTAGTTACTGAGTTAGGTTGTTTGGCTGTCCCCTCTTGCCTTTCCCATTGCTGCTATTGTACAAGCTAAGTTCTTTAAATATGCTAATAAATTTGGGAGATTTAATTTCTTCCTCCTTTTAAATCACTCTCTACATGTGCTTAGGTCTTAAAAGCTATTTTATACAAGTTTCTCCCTCTTGTGAGTTCTGCACAATTGACCTTTTAAAACGACAAATACAAAAAGAGAGGTTGGTACTTGTGAAGGTGGCAAATGTGTAAAATTCTTGTGTCAGTGAGATAGTTGGTGAACAAAGCTACACTGACAGATCAGCTGGAGCTCTTAGAGGGTACAGGATTGACTACTGTTGTATACAGAGCATATTTTCTTCTAATTTGCCAGGAGCTCATGCTAGAACATGTTCAGTGAGCTGACAGGTCAAGTCTGACTTTTTGCAAACTAGCCCTTAAAGTAGGGGTTAGCAAATTGCCAGGATTTCCAGGCCCCTTCAACTCGCCTTTTTTGGCTTCAAAATGTTTCTAAGTGGCCTCCAGGGCAGAGCATTCCAAACTTTTCATGTTGATGACACACTTTTTAGAAATGCATCTCGTTTCGTGACACAGTAATTCGGTTTTACTAGTAAACGGGACATTAAACTAACCCCGTGTAAGAGATATGGACATATATATAAATTGTAATAATGAAATGTATGGAGATACAACATATTTCATGAAAACCTTTCATATATTTTAAAAAATACATGATTTATAAATAATAACATGCATTTGCAAGATTGTAGGCAACACACCTACACACTTCACGCAACACACTAACATGTCATGGCACACTGTTTGGAAAGCCCTGCTCTAGGGAGTGTGATGGGAGTTTTTACCATATTTGTAGACCTCCTGCCCCCCCCCCCCGGGATAAAAAAGGTGATTTTTTTTAAAAAAAATGTTTTTGCCTCCAAATGCCCTCTGTGTGTATAGGATGGGCTTCCACTTGGATCCTCCCCCAATGTAAACCCAGGAGAGGCCTTTTTTGAAATAGGAAATGAACAGGAAGTGACTTCCACTTCTTGCTGTTAAAAAGGCTTCTTTGGGGCCTAAAATGGCCCCCAAACATGGTAAAATTGCCCCCATGTCCCTTTGAGGTGTTTGGGGCATTAAGAAACAAAAATTATGAGGCAAGGTTGGAGGAGCTCCAACCCTCCAAGGCAACCTCCTTAAAGGAAGTGGTTTAGAGATGGCCAGTGACCAAGCTAATCTGGAGATTCTGAGTGCTGTAGTCCAAAAATGTAACTTTTCCAAGCTCTGTTTTCTACTATGGAAGAATAAATTGGAAATGCCTGTTCTTAAGAAGAGGTCTGCTATCTTGCAATTTTTATATAAAAATAAAAAATTAAAGTAACATTTCATAAAGTGTTGCTTGGTGGTCTGATTTTGTTGTTGTTGTTGCAAGATTTTAATCAATTAGATTGATTAGAGTGAAGCTTTCCAAATGGTGTGTTGTGACACATTAGTGTGTCGCCTGTAATATGTTGGTGTGTCACCCCCCTAGCCAAGAAAGACTGGCCCCCTGAGCCTGGCCTGCTGCCGTTGCTCTCACTGGGGCCTTTCCCCAGCGAGAGCGATGGCAGTGGGCAAGGACGGGCTGGGAGGGGACTGCCTTTTCCCCTGCCGTCATTCTTGCTGCGGCCTTTCCTGGTGAGGGTGAAGGCAGCAGACCAGGATCAGGGGGCAGCCTTTCCCCACTCTAGATACACCTCTAGGTACCTCCGGTTTGCTAGTAAAGCTGAGTTACTGTGTTGCGAAATGATGCATGTTGAAAATAGTGTGTCACCAACATGAAACGTTTGGAAAGCTCTGGATTAGAGGTTGCAGTTTTGACTCGTAGTTGGAATTGTTGTTACAACTAAAAATTACAATTTCTACAGTCGTTTGGCTGCTATATGGGAAGATAGAAATACAGTTAAAATAAATATTTTTTTTTGCTTTTGGATCCTAGGTGCAAAAACTCCTGGAAAGTCTAGAAGTACATATGATTCATGATGTACAAAAGAAAGTTAACAAAGAGATAACACTGGTTATATCTGAAAAAGCAAGAGAAGAGAGAAACCTCCCTACTGGTAATAACTTGAATGCATTTAATGTGGAGGTTGTCATACCTCGAGCTCTGACGTTTGTTTAGAAGAGAAGGACTGAGGGCTAGAATAACAGCAGCAACACACCTTTGGCATCTGAAGTCTTTTTTACACTACACAATTATAGCACCATGATTCCACTTCAATTGCCCTGGCTGCTTTCTATGGACTCCTGGGTGGTGCGGTTGAGGGAGGCTGAACAGCTCTAGGGCCTCATCAAGCTACAAACTCCAGGATGCTGTAGGGTTTTGCCGTGACAGCTAAAATAGAATTACAAGTGCTATAATTGTGTAGTATAAAATAGGTAAGAATGCATACATCACTGTTGACATATTGAGATGCACATATCACCAGTTGGATGGGGAGCTATTCACAGCACTGCTACTGCCTCTAAACCACATATCATGGTGAGAATTCTCTCTCTTCTTTGTTAGCTAGAGCAAATATATGTCCATGAGACATTTTACCCTTCAGCTCCCAGAATCCCAAACTTTGGCCATGCTGGCTGAGGCTTCTGGAAGTGAAAGTCCAAAACACTTGGAGGACCAAATCTTGGGAATCATTGAGCTAGAGCACCTATAGGCTTGTCCCTGGGAGACACAGAGAACTATTTTAAAAGAGCCTCTGCATATGTTCAGTGGCCCTGTCCCACCTCTCATATATAACATTTTCTTGGCTTAAATAGCGATGTCATTTGATACACCTGATAGATGTTAAAAAGGCATGTTTGTACTGTGTTATGCAAAAAGGGCATGCCTGTGTAGCAAGAGAATAGAGGACAATACCATCTAGAGCAGAAGTTAAAAGCCAAATAGGCATTGCTGAACAAACATTTCATAAGGAGAAATGCCTTTAAGAAGAAATGCCAATTGAAAGAATGAATAATTTTACCTCTAAGGGAAAATGCGCATGAAGCCACACCCTCTATGGCTTTGAAACGTGGACAATAGGTAAAATAGACAAAAGGAAACCTGACCGTTAGGAAATACAGTGCAAAAGAGGAAAGTGTGATCACGGTTGTAAAGGAAACAAACATTGAAACACAAAGTACATGAAGAGGACTGAATGCTGTGTGAAGCGTGAAGAAGAAGTGATCAGTTATGACACAGTGTATGCATTATGAGAAATCTGTGTGAAGGAGAAGGAGTCCAAGATAGCTGGAGGGAAACTGGAAGAAGGAAGAGCAAGAGAAGGCAGATACAACCACACTGAATCACTAAGATTTTTTTTAAAAAGGCAACAAATATTCCTAAAAGGTTTACCAAAAGAAAAAAAGAAAGAAAGAAAAGAAAAGTAGAGAATGATCAAAGTCCAGTCTATAGAGTAAAACACAATAATATGGGACAAAAACAATTGAAGCAGGATAATGTGTTCTCAGACAATAGCTTGGATTCTAAGATAATATAATGTAAAAAAGTCCATGGAAGGAAAAAGTCCTGTCTACTTCTTCTTTGGCAAAACCACACACATTTCTTGAAAAGCCTTGTTGAATGTATCAGCACAACACAGACTTTCATAGCACATGTGTGTGTGGATTGAACCCTTTTGTAAATCTCAGTCCTAAATCCTGTTGTTAGCCAACTAGAGTAGACCCACTGAATCAGTGGGATTTACTTATCTGTTGCTTCTCTATTCAATTAATTAGTTCAATGAGTTACTCTAGCTGGTACTGAATGATCGGATTCCTCTGTCAGTCAGGTTAATGAGCTTGATTTTCCCCTGGAATATAATCACACCCAGTCTGCTTTCTTATTTGAGTAACGAGGCTAATTTAAAGCTTTATTAAGTTAAGAAAGCTATGTTCTTAAAAAAAATAAATTGAGACAGAAAGGTAAGATAGCTCTAGTCCTAATTAACTGGCTAGGCCTTGAGAACAAGGAACCATGCCTGCACTTTGCTCTTGGAACATAGCCAACATGTCTTCTCCTCCTTGAAGGATCAACAAAAACTTGAGAAAAGGTGGGAAATGTGATGCCAGCAATCATCACAGTATCACTCTAGGTCGGAAAGAAGCTCAGCATTAGTTGAGCAGACAGAGAATAGTCTAGCAACTAGAGGAGGTCTAACTCCATGCAAACACATGAATCTTGAAAGCAAGCTAAGTTGCATCTCTGTTACTTTGAACATGAGGGTGCTCCTGGACAGGATGCAGTGGTAGGGAATGTGAATAGGGGCAGGGGATTTGCTCCAAGGTGATTGCCCAAACTGGAACAATTCTGTCTTCTGCTAGGAACCCACTGCTTTCATATTGTTCGGAATCTAGGGTTGCCAAGTCTCATTTTTCATGTTCATCAAGCTGCAACGTGGTGTCTGTGGTTTCAGATGCAGAAAAGAAATGTGAGGAACTTTGCTTCTGGCAGGAAGATTTATAGTGGAGAATCTCCCCCTGCCTCTGTGGAGCTTGTAAACACTTAGAGAGCGAATGGGCAACCTCCAAATTTAAAAAGGTGGAGAAAAGAGCAAAATTCATAAGAATGGTAGTGTCATATGGTGGCAGGCAGTTTTGATATCAGTATGATGTCAAATCCACTATCCCATAGGGTTTTGTGACATCAGTACACCCACCATCCCCACAGCCAACTATATTGGAATAGTGGTGATGGCTGAAGTAAGAATTAATTTTTCAGCAATTGTACTTAGGTACTGTAACTCCTTTCATTTTTGGTTTTGTAGTCATGTGAAGAATCTGTTCTGTGTGTTGCTACACATTATCATCTTCCTTGTGTGGATCAAAGGAAGCAATCTTGTGCCACACACATGCTGGTCAGAATATTTGTCTTCAAATACAGGGACATTACTTTCATTGTCTGGCATCCTGTTAGTGACATATGCAAATGTACACCTGCACATGTTCTTTTGCGGGGGATGTTGCAGAGGTTGGCATTCTCTTCCACGATGACCTCCCTCCCTTCACCATTTAGCCACTGCACACCCCCTCCCCCCAATTGGGGGGGGGGTTGGAGAAGTATCTGACTGTATACAGAATGATTACATCATCTGCTGAGCTCTCAGTGGATCAGGTCCCTGGTCTGCAGTATAGGATCTTGGCCATTCTGTGGCCAACAGTTCCAGGTAGTTTTTCTTTAAATTTAATACTTGGTGCATGAAGCATAGGGGGAAATAATTGGGATCACAGTGTATGGGAAATGGAGAGTTCGCTCATTTCTTCCCACCCACAATCCTCATGAAGATTCTCACCAATCCAGTTATTACTACTGGAAGCTTCTCCCCTGACCATGCCTAGTGGTCAGCCCATGGAGAGGATGTGGATTTTTCTTGGGATTATTACTATGAAGGATTAAACTTCATGTCCACATGTTTCTAGTCCCAAAGAAAAGTACACACAACCAGTTTACAAACACAAGGATGGTGGGGTTGTCAGCTATGAAATAAAGGTAACATATGGTTTGGCTTTAAGATCATAGTGTACATTATTCTAAATTTTACTGATGAAGGTGCTTTTCCCTGTCTTTTTTAGAACTCTGGAAGCATCATAGCATGCAGGAAGTCTTCTCTGTCACAAGGCCAGAAATAGTTGAGGCATTTTTACAAAGATTAATGGAAAATCACCAAGAAGGAGAAGCAGAGGTACATACAGTGGCAATTTTGATGAGTGGAAAGCCTCCAGGATTTGGGGGAATAAGGCCTGGGAGCTGAAAAATACTCAAAGTATATAAAGCCAGGGTCATTGAACTATGGAAGAAGCACAAGAAGCAATCAGATTTGCCTATGCGTGCTTAGAAAGTGGGCATTTTAATTTTCTGGGTCACCTTCGTTTTTCTCCACAGTTTACCTTTCAGAAAGAACACTTACAAAAGTGCCTCACTGCTCTAGGATGTGATATCATGGCCAGAGAACGCAGCAACTTTGAAACCTACTCCATGTTTTATGAAAATATACTCCATAGACAACATCAGCTCCTCTATCAAAAAGAACAGGTACTGCTCATACTATTGATTTTTATGGGGGAAAGGGGCAGTGTGTTGCATTTATTGTCTTTGTACTGGAAGCTGTTGACCTGTTCTTGCTGTATCAAGTGAATCAAGTGATATCTGGTAGTGATTTTTAAGGGTGACCCTAGTTGAAAGACACTGTTTGATTCTATTTCAGGAACTGGGTGCAATAAAAGACAAGCAGGGAAATGCTGATCTGGATCTCAGTCAGGTGAGTGGGAGCAGTAATTTTATTACTTTTATTCAGTTAGCCCCAGATAAAGAGAGACAGTATGGTGTAATGGTTTGACCACTGGACCATGACTGTGGAAACCAGGGGTAGAATCCCCACGCAGCCATGGAAACCTACTGAATGATCCTGGGCAAGTCACATTCTCTCAGCCTCAGAGAAAGGCAAAGACAAACCCCCTCTGAACAGATCTTGCCAAGAAAAACCTCCTGATAGGTTTATCTTTTGGTTGCTCTAAGTTGGAAATGACTTGAAGGGACATGATAGCCCCAGCTCCAGATTTGTCTTGTAGAAATCGGCATCTTAATCTGTCAGTTATTACTTTCTGAGAAACTGAATTACAAACAGATTTATTAATAGACTTGTTTGCACATTCTCTCCTTCTAACAGGTAGCAGAAATGAATCATGAGATGCTTATGGAGATAACAGCCCTGAGAGCCAAAACTGCTGATCTACAAGAAGAAGGTCACAACCTCAGACAGCAGATAAGGAAAGAAGTACAGGAGGATTCTGAAGCATTAGTGCAAAGCATGTTTATGACATGTGTGCAGCTGAAAGTAGGTATAGAAGATACACCTGCACACAAAATATGGGGAATACTGCTGTACTTCATGAATGGATCAAGTTCATCCCTGGAGCTGACGTGGACCCCAAATCTAGCAGTCTAGAGCCACTGACTCCTCCAAAATGCCCTTCCTCTGACACAAAATTGTAAAGTGCTTCTCTTGGAATCCTCTAGGAGTGATAATTCATCTCTAACTGAGGCCCTTTCCTCAGGATGACACTCCTGCGTGTCGTCCTGCTGCAACCGCAGCAAAGCCTCTGCTGGGATGGGAGTGTGTCCCCAGCGCTCATATCCACTCTTAACTGGCTGCCTGCAGAAGGGGGCATGAGGGACATTCCTCTTCTTTCTGCACTGCAGCCAGCCTTCTTCCCATGCTGCAGTGGGAAAGGAAGTGCACGATTGCGCTTCCGGCCCTTCTGCATGGCTGGCTGCAATGGAAGGCTCACGCGATTAGGGATCATTGATGGAGTTTTTCCGCCAATGACATACCCTGCAATCGCGCTGGCTGGTGACACGAGAAGGGTGGGACCACAATGACATCATGCAGAAGTGATGTTGTGGTCCCACTCCTCTTGCATCCCCATGCTGGGAGGACACTGTCCTGCAGAAAGGGCCTACACTATAGCTTCCTGGTGGACAGTTTAATATTTTTGAAACAGTTGTTTAAAAACATGGCCCTGTCACCTAATTAGCTGGGTTGTACTTGTGATAGGTTTACATGCAGTAAGTTAGAATTCAGAAAACTGTAGCCTAGCTCACCATTATTTGCAATTCCCATGTCTTCTGGGTTTCCTCATGTTTTATATAGACTTTGATATCTTTATATAATATTTCTATATCTTTCATTTAACTGCTGAATGAAACTGACACTCCACCACAGCAAGGAATTCCCCTGAGAGATCGGTGTAAATTTCAGTGTTTCGTTTAGACCTGAATGTTTAGAGAAAGAGGATAGGAACAAATCTATATAAATTATAGCTATGTAGTAATTTATCATTTCAGTAGTTAGGAGATGTTATTTTGGTTATTAAATCTGGAAAATCTTATAGAATTACATGCCTTTTAAACATTCTTGTTACTTGAAACAAAGCCCTACTACGTATTTTGGCTCTTGGTTCTGGCTTCAGGGGAAGGTGGATGAATATCGCTTAAGTCTGAGCCAACGCATGTTTGAAATCATCAGTGAGGTGAGAAGAGAAGGAGTGGACAAGATGATTGCCTTGAAGAAAAAGTTTGGCTCTACTAAAGATAACAATGCACTCAAAGAACATTTGACTCAGGTAAACTGGTGTGTCAAAGAAGTTGTTTTAATTGTTTTTTTAAAAGTTTATAGACAAATTTAAAGCTCCACTGCTGAAAGAACTTGAAACTGGACAGAGCCAACACTACCACTGCTGATTTTAGGAACTTTATAAGGAAATGACTTGGATTCTCAGAACAACTAATGCAAGGAAGTTCCCCGAAACAAAATTTTACGGATCCACCTGAAGTCCCCTTAAAGTCTTGAGCATCTTTGGAGTTTTGGGGGTCCCTCCATTTTGGGCAACCCGACATGGATCGCTTAAAATCAGCCTTACTCTTAGTTAACTAGGTGTCGCTTCTCCAGAGTTATATAGCCCTCTTGATGTTGTTGAACTGCAGCTCCTAGCATTCCTCACCATTGGCTGTTCTGGCTAAGCCTGCTGGGACTTGCAGTTCAATGAAACCTAGAGTGCTTTGTTCATTTCTACCCTGCACTCTTCAGACTACCACTCTCTAGAAAGCAGTGGGCCCTGTTGTTTCTCCAGGTCTTTGAAAGTAACACTTGCAGTGTTCTAACGTTTGATATGTATTGTAAGTGCTGGTCTTTAAGTGATTATATGTCTTGCAGTATTAGCTGGTGTAAAGCAACGGCTAAGGGGCCTTTTCATACTACACAACTATAGCGCTATCGTTCCACTTTAACTGCCATGGCTGCGTGCCGTGGAATCCTGAGTCTGGTTTGGGAAGGCATTAGAGATCTCCAGCAGAGAATTCTAAATGCCTTTGGAATCCTATCCCAGGATTCCAAAGGATGGAACCATGACAGCTAAAGTGGAATCATAGTGCTTTAACTGTGTAGTGTGAAAGGGCCCTAAGAGAGTGAGCTACAAATCAGGAAGTTTCTGGTTCAGCTTTTGCCTCTGCAATTAACTCACTAGGTGGTTGTTAGGCATGCCTTAATCTCTTAGCCACAGTCCTCTCATATCCCATATAGGAGATAAGAGATTTATCTTACAGGAGCGTAAGGATTATGGCTGGGTAATGCCCGCAAAACCCCCTTTGAGCACTTGAAAATACTTGATAAATGTAAAGTATCTTTATTAGCTGCCAGTGGGCCCAAAGCTGAATGGGAAAAAAAATGAGGAAGTGAGAGAGACAGAGAGAGAAAGAGTGAACAAAAGGTAAACAAACAGGGGTACGATTTAGCTCAACCTGCCTCCCCCTCTAAAAAAAAAATGTTTAAATGTAGTTGCTTCTGTGGTTGTTGTTTTACAAGTGAAGATTTAAATGAAGTTGTCTTTTGTGGTGTTTAAAGTTGTAACCCAATCCAGTTATAGTACATATCCAATGAAGGAGTGGGATGGTGGTTCTTGCTCATTAGAAAATTTGTATTCATTCTGATAGTGCAATCCTTTGACACTCTGCTCAGTGCTAAGTCCTCTTAAGCTTATTGGTGCTTATTCACAGTCTCCACTGAGCATGGTCAGGAGTGCAGCCTGAAGTGCTTTGCTTACATGGATTGCACTGCCCC
The DNA here is from genome assembly GCA_030412105.1 of Cyclura pinguis. NCBI lineage: Eukaryota > Metazoa > Chordata > Lepidosauria > Squamata > Iguanidae > Cyclura > Cyclura pinguis. Next base: position 110,535,672 of record CM059599.1, on the reverse strand, counting down.
TGAGAGAGGTGTAAATAATGCCTCAGACTGTTGGCTTTATATTTGATTATTTATTTTATTTATTATATTTGCATGCTGTCCTTTCTCCCAGAATGGAACCCAAGGCGGCTTCCAAAAATAAGTTAAAAACATTAAAAACATTTCAAACAATTAAAGACATTAAAAACATAAAATTATAAAAATCTGTAGCAACGTACAATTTTAAAAACAGGCAAATAAATAAATAACTCCCCAGCTTACATAAAAGCTTGCTTATCAAAAAACAGGTGTTCTAAAAGATAAAATATAGCACAGATGGAGGAAAACTAGCCCAGAACTGAAGAAACAGAACCTGACTGTGTGTGCTGTGTCATTTTCATCACAGTTGTGATAGCATTTTCAAAGCCATTCTCCAACGAATTATAAGCCAAAGGCTATTTCTTCTGAATAACTTTGAGCTACCACAGAGAGAATATGTTAACACAGCCACTAAAGAGAGTGCAGTGTAGTTGATGTACACTTAACACTGTCTTGAATTTCTGATAAGTGTTCACATCTCTTTCCTCAAAAATACAGAAGCTGGTGCCAGTTTGTAAAATTGCACAGCCCAGAAAAAAATTGAATCTGTCAGAATTTCTTTTTTTTTAACAGAAATGATGTGCTCTCATTAGCAGGAGCAGTTACAGGAGTTGCGGGATGAAAATGTCCAGTTGCAACAGCTGGTATTCAAACTGAAGACCATGAATTACTGGAAACAGACAGTGCAAAAAGCACACCTGTCAGCCAGAGCAAGAGAAGTAGAGAAGGTGAGATCTGCTGCATGCCTCCTGTCAGGAGTTTGGAAAAAAGGGCCCTTTCACGCTGCACAATTATAGCACTATGGCCTTATTTTATTTACCATGGCAATGTTCTATGGAATCATGGGATTTACAGTTTTTGTTTTGTTCTTGTTGTCATATGATTTCAAGTCATTTCCAGGTTAGGTTATTATTTTAACCCAGTATGAAATTGAGAGAGCAGGAACAAAATCTGGGATTTTTCTATCAAGCTGAATATTCCCTGAGTTACACGTATAATGTAAAATAAACACTTGTAGTATCTTTATTAGTGGAGAAAATAATTGCTAGACATGTGTTATTTATAACCAGTTACTTAACAAACATGTGCTTGCATTGCAGACTCTTAACAAGCAACCAACCAGGATTGCATGCAACACACAAATAACACCTCCTGTGACTCAGAGTTTTTACAGCAAGGGTGGGAACTATTTTTTTACAGGACACTTTATTTTCTGACAACTTGCTTCCCTTGACTAAATATGAACAATTGCACAAATAGCTGGGCCAGACAATGATTTTGAGCTTACAATGGGCTACACATATAGCTGCCAAGTATATAAGAGCGGTAGCATCTTGGCACTCTGTGTGCATGTGAGTCTGTCTGTCTGTGTGTGTGTGTGTGTATGAAAGAGAGAGAGAGAGAGAGAAGACAAATGAACAAATGAGAACTCAAAGCATCTCCTTCTATCTACAATTTTAAATTCATCTGGTACTTTATGAAATAAGTAGATCTGGCTTTTTAAAAAAATTTTCTTCTTTGATGGGTGAAGTGGTGATACAAACCCTTGACAACACGGATATCAACTGATTATATCACAACAGCATCTCCAAAAATAATGTGAGTGGCATGGCTAACAATAGCCACATGGAGCAAAAACCAGGAGCCTAACTGTTGTAGTTGGTTGGTGATCAGTTCACTGTCTGCACCATAAAGACATATTGTATTGTACTAATAAGCCCTAAACCCAATAAACGGGCAAAAATATGGTTTAATTCAATATCTTACAATTTCCATCAGAAAAATTTCCAGTTTTCAAACGTTATGGAAATAGCATCGTAACATTACGGAAATAGCAAGGCCTGCATCTAATTGTTAACTCCAAATAGCAAATGAATGTGGATTTGGAAGGTAGGTATAGAAGTTAAGACTTATGGAAGTTTCACTAATTTAGTGGCTCTATTCTAGCTGCAACTAATATTGGATTTAAGCCCAAGAAAGTGGTGTGTGTGAGTGTGTGTGTGTGTATATTTAAAAAGGTGGGTCCTTGTTTATCTCAACACATACCTCATTTGTTCATAAGTAACTCAGGGCAATTTTTGGAATTGGCTTTAATTCTCTATTCCACAGTTTACAAAATCCTTTGCATTCACAGGAGGCCATTAAAAATAAAAAAGCGTACTTGAAATTGAAGATGATGGCAGAAAAAGAGGCAAGTTTATTTCACCAGCAGCTGCAGGCTGCAAGAAAAGCCTTGGCACAGTCTCAGACAGAGAATAAAAAGCTGAAACAACAGCTAGACAAACAGGTATAGATCTCCTGGCATTGCTGCCCCACCATTTATATAGCAAATGAAATCATTTTCTTCCCTTTGTTCTGTTGGATTCAGCACAGTTTTCTCAACATTTAAAAACTATTTTGTTGTATGTCAGAGGCCCCAATCCTGCATGGCTCAGCATAGCATAGTAGTTCTGCTAAGCCATTTACTATCACCCAGACAGATGGCTGAAGGCCCTTCCCAACCATTTCAGCCATTCAGCAACTTTACAGTAGCTCACTCTGGCTGCTGCAAAGGAAGGAGGGGAATACCAACCTCCCCAATGAATAAAAATAGACCTGCACAGGCGTAGAATTAACTTAATAAAAACTGGTCAGGGAAGAAGGCACAACAAGCCCCTACTGTTTATAACAGGAGCACAAAAAGGAAATACAAGACGCACACAAACAGATTTACTGAGCTGTTTAACTAGCTTTCATAATGAAAACTGGGCCTCAGAACAAAAATGAAAACTTGGTAAGGTTAATACTGACCAAAACCTAGAAATCAGGCCTGCATAAACCTTGCTTTTTCCAACTTCTCAGCATAGAGATCTTTCACAAAAGAGAGCACCCAGAATATCTGAGTGCACATGGGGAGAAATGTTGGAGGATGTACTCCTTCCTCTGTAACATCCTCCCTCAATCTGGTGCCCTCCAGAGCTGTGGGACAATTTCTATTATCCAGTGGCAAGGAACCGTGGAATTTTGGGAGTTATAGTCCAACACAACTGAAAGGCACCTAATTGGGAAACCCTGATCTAAAATATTGGCCAGTCCTTGGGAATATATCATCTTATATTACCATATATAGGATTTATGGCATTTTGTAGGAGTAAATGTCTGCGTGGCTGTGCATACTTTTCACAGACATCTTTTTTTACAAAAGCTATATAAACCAGCGTTGCCAGGCCAGGTGATGTTCTTACCCCATGGCTAATATAGTTTCTGAGACCCAGTATGGTGTAGTGATTTGAGCATTGGAGTACAACCTTGGAGACCAGGGTTCAATTTGCCACTTGGCCATGGAAACCCCTTGGGTAAACTTGGGTGCATCACATACTCTCAGCCCCAAAAAAGCCCGTGATAGGTTCACCATGGTGTTGCCATAAGTCAGAAACAACTTGAAGGCACACAACAACAACAACAACCTCAGCAAGTTAATTTCCATATTTTTGAAGTAAGCTGTTTGGTGCATCATTCTTGTCAGGATTAAGCTAAGGAAGCTTTTAAGAAAGGTCCTGTAATAGAATCTAAATTGACCTCAAGCTTTTTAAAAAATTGCACCCAAAACACAAGCAGTATCCTTTTGTATAATAAGTCAACAGCATAAAATGTGTTTGTATCAAAATGGAATCTCTTTTAACCTGTCTTTTTAGTATTAATAATTTGAAACAGAGTGAGGATTTTGCTTGATTCTTGTGGTTGTCAGTTTTAGTTTGTTTTCTGTGTTCCAATTGGATATGTTACACATTTTAGAATGTTCCAAGGTATTCTAAAATTATGACTTGACTTAATGTTTGAAGGGTTTTCAATATTTGGCTTTGTGAATTGCCTTTGTCTCTAATGTTCAAGAATATTCAGTCTAGAATATGCATTCTAATAAAAATGGTAATGTCAGGAAATACTCTGTCCAAAATTGTAACATGATCTATGCAATTTCACGTTCAGGGACACTTGCTAGAGGAGGCAGAACATAAGCTGAATCAAGAAGTCTCTAGACAGCAGCAGCTAGATCTGATTAAGACAGAAAACTTGGAGAAGATGCTGGAAAACCTTGGAGAGAGAGAACTGAGACTACAGTGCTTGACAGAAAAAGTGGAAAAATCCACTAAGATACGACAGCTTGAAGAAAGAAAGGTTAAGAAAGAAATCCAGCAAGTAAGCTTAGAAATGCATCTTTTAAGTACCTTGTGCCAATGAAGGCATACACCTTAGTGTGTGTACCCTGATTTTATATGTTGATACCAAGTGCCAACCACTGGGTGACCTTGGGCACATCACATACTCTCAGCCCCAGAAAACCCCATAGTAGGTTTGCCTTAGGGTCACAATGACTTGAAGGCAGAGAACAACTTTTTCCTAAGAAGGGATTCAGGGCAACATTTACAGCAGCTTTGACAACAGATTTATGGTGCTTACACATAAATAAATCCCATTTAGGATTCTGGTAATTAATTCACAAGTAATAAGGTTTTAAATTATGTTGTTCATTAAGAAATTAGTATCTTTTTAGATAAGAACTCAGCTGACACAGGAACGCAATTTAAAACTGAATGCTTTCCAACGGGTAGATGAGTTGCAGTCTCAGCTTTATGACTTGGAAGCTACAACATCCCAGAGAAATTCACCTGCAGGTATGATTGTAATTTGAATTTTCGCTGGCTGAAACTCTGTGTGATATGTTGTTGAATGGATGTCTGACATGGTAAGGAAATGTCAAAAGCAGCCCCAGTCTTGGGGCAGGATGGATTGAGGATCAGGCGTACAATTACAGTACATATGATAGCTCAAGCTATAGAGAGTGTTAAGAGTCTTAAAATTTGGAAGACCCTGACCTTGTGGTTACCCTCAGTTTTACTAACAATAAAACCTTTCCTTTCTCTGTTTAGATGTGCCCAGTTTAGGAACAGTTTAGATGCACACAGAAAACAGCTATTTAATTGCTTTCTCCTGGGGCAATGTTGTAAAGAACTTGGGAGAAGATACTGGACCTTCTTAATTCCACCTTTAAAGGGAGGGAGGTAGAGGAACGAATCACTTCTTTTTTGAAAACCCCAGTCCAGAGAGTCCAATTGTTACTGTGGCCAATAGCTCTCTTCCGGGGTCTACAATTTATTAATTCACCACATCAAATTGATATCTCCATGTGGCTAATGTTAAAAATCATTCCATGTGTCTGACAGGGTCACTGTAAGAGCACGTAGGCAGGAACGGCCAAGCGACCGATGTCAGGAAAATTCCGGTCTGGCCAGTGACTTAATCTGTCACGTAGCCCCAAGGAGCCCTCCAGACAGTCCAACCATCAAGCACACAAAGGGGTTCCCTGCCCCGAAATGGTAGCTCATAGAATCACAATCAGATTGCCAAGTGAGGGCAGTCTCCACTCTGCCAATGCCTTTGTTCGGCAGAATTATTCACAAACCATCGCGAACCATCAAGCTGGAGATGTCCATCGTTGAGGGCTTTGATCTAGCCCTTCTCTCTATTGTTCTCCCCGGGAAGAGAAGTAGCCCTGCAGGTATATTTTTCCTACAGAAACCCCGTTTTAAGCGGTTTGGGGGATCGCTCTCGCTTGCCTCCCAGCTTGCTGTCATTCTGTTTGCTGAATATCCCCCTCAGCCCTCTCCCTCGTGCGGAGTTCCACCACTCTTCACTCTCCGCCTTAATTTGACCTTCCAGGACGTCTGAATCAGGTGGAGTATTACCCTGAAAACCCTCTCTAAAATCCCCCGTCAGTTTCCCTCCCTTTTTATTTTCTTTTAGGCTCTGTGTGCATGAGTGCAAATGTGAGTAAGTGCACCGTGACCGACTTATTATAAAAATAAAAATCATTTATTAGACCTTTTGTTTGGATTTTGGTCTGGCCTGACCTGGTATACAGTGGGTTTTAAGATCCTGCTAAGTTACCCTGCCTCTCGCTTTGCCAACTTGTGCTCAAGCTAATTTTCTATTTCCCATATTATAGTTTGAGCACGGTGACAGGGACCCCCCTGAACTCAAAATAACTAACTCAGTGACTGGGACCCCCAGGACCCCCGGAAATCAGGGTAACACAATTCTAAGGGACAATTTTAATAGCAGTTGTTCAAGTAAAACATGTCTTGCAAATGGGAGAGCTGCACGTAGCCTGTGAAAGTGTCACAACTGCTGTTGAACAGATTCATGTTTTAGCTGTATGCACACCTATTGCAGCAGGTTTTGACCCATACTACTGGGAGCTTCCTTTGAGCTTTCCCCGGCTATTGCTTGAAGCATAGTAGAGCTGAATATGCCCTGTAAACTGATAATTATGAGCTATACAGTTCTAGTCTAGGTTCTCTGAAGAATTTTATTGTCCCACATGAACCTGCCCAGGCTTTGAGTCATTTCAAATGAGTCATTTCTCTGTGTGCCACTATCCTGGTAGGAGTGTTTGGTATTAATGCAAAACAGAGCTTTCTTGGTGACAGCTCTCAGTAAACACCCTTACTGAGGAGGCTAGGTTACTTCCCTCTTTCTTGTATTTCTATCAGAAGGTAAATTTATTTATTTATATATTTAGCATCCCATCTTTCTCCCAGTGTATGGCTAAGGTGGCTCACAATGTGATTTTTTTTATTCTGGAAGGCTTTGGGGAGCTGCCTGTTTATGAGGCATGGGCTTTTACTAGTGAACTGTTCCATTAGGGTTTTTTAATGGCTATGTTTAAATTGTTCTTAATTCTATAAGTGAGGTGTGTGTGTGTGTTTATAAAGTGATTTGAGACTGGAAAACACAAGTCTATCAGAACTCCAGTGAGTTTACAATGAGCATGTGAACTGAAGCAAGCAGGGATATTGATCTAATAGAGAAATCAGTATTTTCTTATGCTTTGTGGAGTAAACTAACAGCAGGGCATTCAAGGCAACAGAGGATGGATTTAAGTCCCCACTTTTAAAGCAAATATATGATTCCTCAAAGCCTCACATATACAAAAAAACTGTTTTACAGAAGGAAAATGGTTGGTGCTTACAGAAACATACAAGGTAACATTGCAGTGGGATTCTCTCCTTCTTCCCCTGTCCCATCTCCAAAATTTCCTATGGAGGGGCCCTGTTTTAGGCTGGGATAACAGCAGTGTGCCATTATCCGAAACAACAACCTTAGAAGTGGGTGTGTATTATAGCTGGCTCAGTGCCATGCCAACAAAGCTAGTCAGTAGTGGCCTGTTAAGAGTTTTTTAAAACTAGTTGCCCCACAGAAAAAAAAGCATATGGTCTTATGTCTTTCTTTGCTTAGTGGAGAAAAGGGAACGGGAAGGCAGCTATGTCCCCTCTTCAATATCATGGTGACTGTAAGGTAACAAGAGACCACTTACATGTTTATGAGTAGACCAGGACCAGTGCAGTTACCATATTAAGGGTTTCCCTTTGCTTTTTTTGGCCTGGCCAGTGGTACTCAAAGAGGTTTGCACATGATAGCAGGGAAGAACAAAGGCCAGAATCATATGCCCTGGTGGCACGGTAGTTAAATGCTGGTACTGCAGCCACAATGTTGTGAGTTCCATCCTGCAGGACTCCAGGTTCACTAATCCTTTGTTACCCTGATTTCTGGGGTCCCGTCGGGGACACCTCAATGTGCTCTAAATAATGGGGAATGGGAATTAGCGAGAGCACAAGCTGTAGCACTACGAGAGGCAGGGTAACCTAGCGAGATCTTTAAGCCCAATTTTTACAGGGTCAGGCCAAGCAAAAAACCAAGCAAACTTGTCTAATAAAATGATTTTATTGAGGGGAATTCACTCATGCATGCACATAAGATACACACAATCACACATTCACACAAGAGCTAGCTTAAAGAGAAAGGGAGGAAAAATTATAGAGAGGCTGAGGGATTTTGGGGGATTTATAATTACCAGTCCAGAAGAGTAGTGAGGATTAGAAATATATTTTGGCTTAGGTAGGACCTAAGGGCAGTTCTCATTCAGGAGCCAGACGGACAGAGTGACGGGTAGATCTCCAAGAGACTGCACTGGGCCTCCTCAAATCAGGGATATTTGTACCCTGAAAATGGCTTGTGGCTGTGAAGGTTCCAGATGCAAGGCGAAAGGGAATCTGTTGTGGAGTCTTTCGCCTGTTGATGGGCTTAGTGCTTTGATTGACAAAGACATGATGGATGTTGTAATAGCTGTCTGTTGTGGGTGCTGTGAGGACAGACGAAAGAATCCGGGTGTACAAGGGATGGATATCTGTCAATCAGTGTCCTGGTGGGCTCCTCACAGTTGGATTCCTTGGAAAAGTCCAGCTTCTATTTAAGCCTATTATCCACAGGAATGATGTGTATTTGCTTGACAAATGACTCAGTCTTACCTGGAGGAATTTTGGAGTTGACCTATGCTTCTCACATTTACAGTCAAATTCTTTCCCTCGCTTGGTTTGACCTCACTGTCACCTTTCAGGCTTGAATTTGATATCGGAGCCGATAAAATGTGTTGCCAATTACATATGATGCCAATTAGGTATGGTGCCCATCCAAACCATACTGATATTGGGGACCTCCAAAGCGGGACCTTACACCTTCCTTCCTTCCATAAATCGGTAAAATGAGTACCCAGCTTGTTGGGGGCAATTAGCTAAATACATATAAACTGCTTAGGGAGTGCTTCGTACTATAAGTGGTATAGAAATGCAACTGCTATTGCTTATGTCACAGTTACAAATGTATAATTTGGCCTTACCCATTCCTGACTGTTACATAATCATAGTCCCCACGTAGATCCTAGTTTGGGGGCTATGTAGGGACTCTTCCCGTCACTCAGCAAGCAATCTCTGCACAAGGGGAATTGTGATTCTGCTTGTCATGGTGATCACTCTGGGATGGGGTGGAAGTGGCAGCCAGCTGCCTCCTGAGGAGCAGATGCCCATCAGCTGCAGCGGCTGCTGCCTGATAAGTGGGGATTGGACGAGTCACACTGGAACCTAGTCTACAGTACCGTAACTGTGATGCTTATGTATACATAAAGGCTATACAGGATTGCGACCAACAACTTGTGGCCTATGGCTAGAGAAAAAGCTCTGTTTTTCCTCAGTGTGTGTGATGTAACCTTTTCCTATAGAGAATAAATTTGAGCTATCTCTTAGCTCTTTTATCCACACAGTTGCTTAACCACACTGCATACACTTTGACCTCCTGGCTGGAAATAGGAGGGTAATCACAGAGGCTTGGTTGTTTATTCTGTCAAGACACCAAAGAGAAAGAAGAACAGATGCCCCAGGATAGACTCTTCCTGGTCTGCCGTGGAAGAAGGGGGCCTTGGGGGAAGTGGTGGCAGCTGGTTGTTGTTGTGGGCCTTCAAGACTTTCTGACTTGTGGTGACCCTATCAAGTGGTTTTCTTGTCGAGATTTGTTCAGAGGGGGCTTCCAATGAAAGTAATTTTGAGGTCCCTTTGCTCCCACTCAATGTTGAAGACATGGGGGAGCTACAGAAAAGATGTTGTTGGATTTCCCCTCCTCTAAGGCAACACATTCACACACAGGCAAAATGCCCATTACCCACATACCCAAAACCACCCTACAGGTAACATGTTTTCCCCCCAGCTCCCATCCTGTACCCTTCGCAATCCCCCACTTAACAGTAGGTTCCCTCTTCTAGTTTTGTTTTGTTTTTTTTGCTTTACTATATTGGAATCAAGGCACAGGCATCCAGCCTTATTTCCAAAGAATGTATCTTATCCCATGTAGTGTTTATGTCTATGAACCAGCGGGAGCAATCATTCTCAGGTAGGTCAGTTCTCAGCAGGTACCAAAGAAGGTGTCTGTTGGCACTGTTAGGCCTCTGCATGCCACACTGGAGTCCCCACTACAAGGAACTAAACTCAGCATGCATAGCACTGAAACAGGTCTTATAGTAAAAAACCCCAGTACTAGGAAACATGGCTTTCACTTGTGCAAATTTCAGTATAAGCCAGTGAGGGCAAAGGTCTTGATTCTCCCATTTCAACAAACAATTGAGTAGATCTTGACACTAATCATGACCTCAATGAGCTTAGTGGTTGTACCAAATCTGTACACCCACAGATAGCAGTGCTGAGCATTTCAGATCATTTGCAGCAATCAAGCATTGGCCTGCAGTCTGCTGCTACAGCATAGCTCCAGGTTGACATTTGTGCTCATCAGTTTATTGCTTCTGGTTGAGAACAAATGTATTTAGTACAGTGGTGTGAAAAACTGAGAATGATGTGCGAAATTAATTTTACAGCTTCTTAAATCACTTATGAGTCATATCACATAGTGTTTTACAGTTGAGCCAGAGTTTCAAGTGGATCCAAGTTGTTAAATTAATCTGGATTTAGACAGATCCAATTTATTAAATCAACAGGATCCAATTTACTGAATTAACCTGATCAGATTAACCCCACCCCACCTCATTAAAACAGCCATAAAGCTTGAGCAATCATTTTACAAGAACACTTTTTAAACTACCAAGGAACTGATTAAGTCATACCAAGCTGCTAAATTGATATTTGACTATCCTGTAATTTTTTTTACATCCAATGAAAAAATGACCAACTTACCTAAATCAATCCAGAAAGAAAAATGTAACCATGAGCATATGTGTATATGCCTTCAAATCACCTGACAACTTGTGGTGGCCCCATTAATTTCTTAGGGTTTTCTTAAGCTATGAATACTCAGGGATGGTTTATATATCACAGTATTTATTTCTTGAATAAAGATATGCCCACAGAGCATCATTTTCACTTTACATTAGGGACACTGTAGGGTTTTTTTGTTTTTTGTTTCGGTGAGTGGTCTCTTTGTTGTTTAATATAAGCAGTGTGAATTAAACATGTTCTGACCAAAATGTGTCAGAAATAGGTCATGCAGTTCAATGCACAGATTTTTAGAACAGGAGAAAACACGTGATATATTTACGAAAGTGTACATTTAGTTTTGCTTATGCAGAATTTTGTTAAGCAAAATGGAAAGAAAAGTAGCACAAGCCTTGATGATATACAGAATGAGGTTCACTTGTTTAACCCAGTGGAATAATCAGAAATGTTGGTGTATATACAGTCCACTACACTCATCAGATCAGAGGCTAGTCTTATAATTCCTCCAGCCAAAACATCCGTGCATGATCTCAGTTTTGACTAAGATTAAAATCTCCTATTTCTAAACATTTTTAAAGCCTGTATATATTTCTTTTTGGAAAAAAGGTAAATAGCATACCTGCAAAAATATTCTGCCAAAATGTTGTTGACTCTTAATATATTTTTTGTGATTTCTATGGATTTTTTCTTACAGATTATCAAATTTATGTTCTTGTTTTCACAGCAAGGCAAAGAAAGTCTGCTAATTTTTCATGCAGTGCCAGTAGCATGTGTCACACTTTTTCAGGTAACAAAGAATTATGCTATCATTATCAGCTCTTATTATTTATTATCATCATGGGCAGGAATTCTGTTGGGGAGTTACAAATGTGTAAGGACTATAGTTAGTGGCTAAGTGGTAAATCCTTTCCCTATCCCCACTTACCAGGAGGCAACTGCTGTGAGCAACAGGGGTCTGTTCCCCTTTTGATTGGGAAGGAGCTAACCAATTTTCCCACTCCCTCCTGTGAGCAGTCTCTGGTGCAACAGACAGAAGCAGGACCTCGTTGCAATTTCCCCTTGTGAGATCACTCTGCAAGGACGTGCCAGCCAACTGCTTTGTGAATGACAGGACAGAACCATTGATTGCAAAAGCTGTTTCCTGATAAGTGGAAATTGGGAGACTTTCATGTCCCTGTGTTCTCCCAAAGTAGGGACTTATGTAGGGATTGTGAATATAAAATTGTCCCTAATAAGTAACTGCCCAATAGGGATTCCAGCCATGCTCTCTTAGCAGGTTCAAACTCAATTCATACAATTTTACATTTTTCTTTGGGGGGCCAAATTAGACAAACACATTGATTCAGTAAACACAATTAATGGCATGGTTTTCCTTGAGAAATTGGCTGTTTCACTTGTGGCCTAAATCATGAGGTTTCTGGATTAACTCTTGAGTTAATCTCTAGTGTTTTAGCAATATTTAGATTTTTTTTTAAAAAAATTATTGTTAAAATAGGTAGCTCTTCCTGTGCCAGACTGAGGCCCTTTTCACATGTCCAGGGGGAAACGGGCAAAAACAGGCTAAAACGGAGCTTACCTCCAGCCGGGTAAGTCCGTCGCCGCGTGGAGCAGCACGAGCTCGCTGCTCCACACTCCTCCGGCGTTGCAGATGGCAGCTTCCGGTTAGTGGAGGCTCTCCACCAACCAGAGAAGCTCGCCAGCCGGAAGCCCGCCCCCGGCAGATCTGCAGGCACGCACTTGCGCGCGCCTGCAGATTCACTTTAGAGCCGGGCGACGGAGCGGCACAGGGCTGCGCACTCCGTGCTTTTTAAAAACCTCTAAAAAGAGGTTTTTAAAAAACACGCAGCCCGGCTAGTTCCGGCCGCTCCTGAGTGGTTTCTGGTGTGAAACTACTAAAAGTAGTCCACGCCAGTCCACTCTATGGTGTAGACGACCTCCGTGGGAGGTCGCTCTACACCGTTTCCCGCCCCCCACATGTGAAAAGGGCCTGAGTCAGACAAGAAGGCCTAAGGAGGAGGAGTCGTCCAGGCAATGTATCATATGGCTTTGTTGTTAGGCAGCAAAACCCAGCAGAAGAATATCCGGGAAGTAGTTGAAGAGCTGCAACTGGAAAGCAACTGGGATTTTCTTTCGTCACCTTCTTTGGCCTCGATTCCCCTCCCATTTTACTTTTCACTTACCTCTTTCTTTAGTGGTACACACACTTTGAGAAGTGTGGTTGGGTTGAGCCAAAAGATACAGATAACTAAATTCCAATTTCTTCCTAGTTTTCCCAATGTCCTTCTTTCAGAAAATCTACAGAAATAAGCCCCATTGCGTTAAATGAGCAAAATGTGTACTCCGTTGATCTCTGCAGGTAGCTTTTCTTGATAGGGTACAGGAACACAGACAACTTTGAAGTGATTCAGTTGTGCAGAAGAATGTCTGTATGTTTTGAGGCATTCACACGTTACTAACATCATACCTTATTAACCTTTCATAAACAAGATGTTCGAAAGGCAAGCAGACATTATACATGTTCAAGGCTGGGTGTTAAAAAAAGAAATAAAAATCAAGGGCAAAACTGAACTGAAGAGGTTGTATGCTGAGGTACTGTTATTTAAGGCAGCCTTTCCAAACCAATGAGTTTACTAGTATGTTTGACTCTCATCTTACGTAGACAACAATTGTATCATGGGCTTTATAGACCATCTGGCGAAAAATTCCAGACTGGAAGGACAAAAAGAGCACTTCTGAAGGTGCCAAATGTAAAGGTGACAACCTCCTTGCTGTTCTCTGTAAACTGTGTAGTCTGCTTCAAATGTTCAAATGGTTTAACAACTGCTCAACTAATGCAACTATTCAGTTATTAGGGTTGGTGGCAATGAATTAATTTCTAATTATCAAGCCTCACGGTCAAAGTTTTGTTTTTGTTGTATAAATAGCTACAAGGAAGACCCTTGGGGGATAGGATGGAGAAGTGTTACTCTCCTCTTCTCTGCCATTACCCTGAGAAAATTCAGTTCTTCAAGGCTGCTGTGCCTTTCAAAGGCAGCTTCATTTGTCGCTTTTGAATGTTTTCCCAGGAAATGCAAATAGCAGCTTCAGAGTGGTAATTATTCTTATGGCCACTGGAGACGGAGAAGACACCACAGAAATGTGCACACTACCTGCATTCCCATAGTTAGCAGCACATTTAATTCAGCTCACAAAATTTTATATTCATGCAACAAAGAAACTGCTGATTCTGCCGACAGCAAAGGATCTTTACAGGGGAGTGATGAAAGGCACATTCAGGTGCAGTGCTGATCAGGCTTCCTGGTTTTAGTCCCCTGTCCCATGCAATTATGCATTGCAGGGAAGAAATGTGACCTCTTTTTCAAAGAAGCCAATCTTCTAATTAAGAAACCCAACTCTGATACCACTGTCCTAAAGCAATCCAAATCACTAAGTGATATGCAGATGTTATTTCTTTAACGATTGATATTCCCAAGCTGATCTTGATGCACAACCCATGCTTCTGTTAGATAAACTCTGATTTTTGTAACCAGATCATCTGTTCCAACTGCATCAAGGTTCATTTACAATTCAACTGTCTGACACATTTGTTGTTAAGAATATTCTAGGGAAAAAAATATCCTCTAAACAAAGCAGTAGGATCAAAAGCATGTATTAACAAGGAAAACAATACCAGTGGTATGTATGCCCTAGCATGTTCCAGAAGCTATTTCTGTATGCACTGCACTCGATAGTTGTGGAAAATGATCTGAGCGTTGTTCCAAGTCTGGTCTTGAAGTTTTATCGCAAATGAAATGCCAGTGAAACTTCATTGAGAAGCTTATGTTTTCAGCTATTTACAACAGCCACCCGGGCTTTGTCGGAAGAGAAATAACTATTGGATAAATCTGTGAACAATATGGGCAGCAGTTGTTCCCTGAACTCTTTCTTCAAGCTTCTTACAGGGGTAGAAGTCACTGGAACCATACCTAATATATCCAGCAATTACAAATGTTTCTGTCCGATGTAGGTTCATGCTGTCTATTTACTTTATGGAAAACTCACAAGAAATCACAATGAAGTCTATATAAGTGCTGAATTATTCCTTTCAAGAATTACTTTTTTTACACATCCAGATCAGGAGAGATCAGTGCCCCATTTGTAGAACAAGAGGCTCACAGCTCTGAATTAAATCAGATCATAAATATTTCAGAGAAGGAAGACCAGCTTATTCCTTAAGACACTAGTAACATGCGTCGGTGCAAAATATACTCCAACTTTTGATGAGCATTGGCTGTGTTGCCTTTTGTTTTCATCCTGCACTTTTGAGCATAGCCACAAATTGTGGGGTGCGATTCTACTCAGTGCCAGTGATCCCACTGTGTAGTTCCATGGGATCAGGTGAAGAGCTGGGGAGGCAGGCAGCACTGGCATCCAGTGGTGGTTCGTGGAAGGGGCAGGCTGGAACTGTGCTTAGGTGCCTGATTGGTCCATAAACTGGCTCTACAGTACTGTTCAGTCATTTCCTGACGGCCAAAATCCAATAGTACCCTGATGGAGCATACAGCTCTGCCAGCAACTTGCACTGGGCTTCTGCTGCCAGTACAATGAAGTCTGAAAGCACAAAGGTGCACATCCATGGCCATTTAATGGCAACGGGAGGGTGGAAGATAGTCACCAAGGCAGTGTTTGTCTCCAGTTGTACAGTTAGAATGGAATAGCCATAGTTTTCCTGGATTTCTGGTGAATTAGCCAGACATACCTCACTATATACAGAGATCAGCTCTTCCTTTCCCCTTGCTGCTTTCCTACTAAATGCTGCCTGGGCACTCCTCATGCAAGCTCCTCCTAGCAACTTACTGGTTATGGGAATGTGGTCTTGTGGAGGGAGCATTGCATAAGGAGGTAGTGGATATCTCAAGAATTACCTTGAGTTCTACCAGTGTATCTCACCTATAGCATTCTCGCTAGTGTCTGGAAAACCTTTCCATAAAGTGGACTGGGTTGCCTTCTTGAATGAGAATGAAGTATGGTCATGGAATATTAAGTACGTTGTCTCTTGGAAGGAAAAGCCAGCCCTGATTTACACCAGCCTTATAAATAAATATCCCTTCCTTAGGCTCTAGCCTGTGGCCACGGAAGAGCAAAACCTCCTCCTTGGTAGCTTGTACAAAATCCAGGTTATTGGACTCTTTCTGGGATACAAATATAAAGCTATACCAAATGGATGGGCGGAGGATGGCTAAAGAGTTCAGCCTCGCCTGCTAGTTGTTGAAATACTTGTAAAGATTTCTTTGTAGATTTTGATAACTGAGTTGCTAAATGGAAGGCCAGTTTAAAAGAGTAATAGGTGGTCAGAGTGTTCCTACACTGTACCACTTCAAACTGCTGGTAGAGGTTGTACAATTGTTTAAATTTGGCAGAGCTATAAAACTAGCATGTCAAGAAGTTCTAATCAAAGTTACTGTATATGTTTTATGTTCCAGGCACAGCTTTGTGGGGCCAGAACATGAGACTATCACCATTCACATTAACCAGGGACACCAGGCAAAATCTTCTGACCGCTGACTCTATAGACAGGAGCAAGTCAGAGATTTCAAGACCCAAAACAGTAAGTAGCAAAGGATTCAGAAAACAATAAAAATAATAATTAAAAAAATGTCAGCATGACCTTCCAAAGCAAGAAGTGATTTATGCTGCATGCACTGCTAACTAATCTTTTTTGGACATGTATTTTAAAGTAACAATGATTCATGAACCATTCTGTAAGTTAGGCCACTGTTGGATGGGCTCTGCTACTGTCCTTTGGCACAATAATTTCAGGAAAGAACAAATTTTTTTGGCTCACAGAATGTGCCACATCTGGCTGCTCCAAAGAACAGAGTGAAATTTTGGGGTGAGAATTATTAATTATTTTATTTCTATTTCCAGGTACCTTCTGGAGGGAGGAATAGTGTCATAGATGCTTTCTTACCCAACTTAAGAGAAAGTTCTACCATACTCTATGGAGAGAAGACTTCTCAAAAATGAAATACGGTTGCTTGCAAAAGTAGCCTGGACATTTGGTTTGACAGCATGAGTAAATAATGAGTGAACTATCTCACTGATAATTCCTTTTTATTTCAACAGGCCTTTGTCTTTTAAGTTACTGAGGCAGAAGGATCTTTTTAATGGGGTATATTTTTAGCTTTGTACTATTTTAATGTTTTTAAAGTTGTAATTTAGTGTTTTTAATAGTGCTGCTTAATTTTTTAAAAGACATTTGTATCAAATAAGTTTTTAGTGTACACTGTTCTTTACTTGATGGGAACAACTTGAGTGCTGGGAGAAAAATGGGATATAAATAAAAAACTTTTAGAAAATATTATGCCTGTTTACCCAGGAGTAAGCCCACTGAAATTAAATGGGTCTCATTTCTGAGTAGATTCATTGGATTGCCCTGTAAAAGTATTATTTGAATGTGTCCGTGATTTGTAACTGCTAATAAATCACTACTTTTTTCCTGTTTTTTTTAAATACAGAGTTGGAAGAGACCACAATGCCCCTTGCGTCCAACCCTTTACCATGCAGGAACACACACTCAAAAGCACCCCCAAGCAAATGGCCATCCAGCCTCTGTTTAAAAACTTCCAAAGAAGATACTCTACCATACTCCAAGGCAGCATATTCCATTGTTGAATGGCTCTTACCCTCAGGAAGCTCTTCCTGATGTTTAGGTGAAATCTCTTTTTCTGTAATTTGAATCTATTGCTCCATGTCCTAGTCTCTGTAGCAGCAGAAAACAGGCTTGTTCCATCTTCAACATGACATCCATTCAAATATGTAAACATTACTATCATATCACCTCTCCTTTCCTCAGGCTAAACATACCTAGCTCCCTAAGCCATGCCTCATAGGGCATGATTTCCTCAGTATATGTCCCAGCTTGTTAAGATCCTTCTTGAATTGTGGTGCCCAGAACTGGGCACAGTATTCCATGTGAGGTCTAACCAAAGCAGAATAGAGTGATATTATTACTTCCCTTGATCTCAACACTATATTCCTGTTGATGCAACCTAGAATTGCATTGGCTTTTTTTAGCTGCCACATCACAGTGTTGACTCATGTTCAGTTTGTGATCCATTAAGATATCATTGTTCCCTTTCATATGTACTGTTTTCAAGCCAGGTGTCATCTATTCGGTATCTGTGCACTTCATTCTTTCTTCCTAAGTGTAGTACCCTACATTTATGCCTGTTAAAATTCATTTTGTTAGCTGTTAAGTTTTGGCCCAGCGCTCTAATCTGTCAGGGTCATTTTGAATTCTGATCTTGTCCTCTGGGATATTAGCTATCCCTCCCAATTTGGTTTTATCTGCAAATTTGATGAGCATGCCCTCTAGTCCCTCATCCAAGTCATTGATAAAGATGTTGAATAGCACTGGGCCCAGGACAGAACGCTGTGGCACACCACGAGCCACTTCTCTCCAGGATGAAGAAGAGGCACTGATGTGCACCCTTTGTGTTTCGCCAGTCAGCCAATTACAAATCCACATAACAGTAGCATTGTCTAACCCACATTTTACTATCTTGTTTGCAAGAATATCATGGGGGACCTTGTCAAAGGCCTTACTTGAAATCAAGATACACTACATCTACATCATTCCTTTCATCCACCAAGCTTGTAACTCTTATCAAAAGAGAGGGAGAGAGATCGAGAGAGATCACATTAGTCTGCCATGACTTGTTTTTGAAAAACCGATGTTGACATTTAGTAATCACGACACTCCTTTCTAAGTGCTTACAGACTGTTTAATGATCTGCTTTATGACCTTTCCTGGTCTTGATGTCAGGCTAACTGGGTAGTAATTGTTTGGGTCCTCTTTTTTCCCCTTTTTGAAGATGGAGTCATCACTTGCCCTCCTCCAGTCTGCTGGAACTTCCCCCGTTTTCCAGGAACTCTCCAGGATTATTGCCAGTGCTTCTGAATTACATCTGCCAGTTCTTTTAATACCCGTGGATGTAGTTCATCTGGCCCTGGTGAATTCATTTAGAGTAGCCAGGTATTCTTGTATTACCTCTTTACATATTCTGTGCTGCATTCCCCCATTACTTCATCTGTTCCATTTTCTCAAGGTTGAACCCTGTTTTCTTTTTGGGAGATGACTGAGGCAAAGAAGGCATTGAGTACTTCTCCCTTTTCTCTGTCTCCTGTTACTTCTCCGTTTTCACCTCACAGTGACCCTACCATCTTGTTTTTCCTTTTGCTACATAAGCGAAAAAGCAATTTTTATTGTATTTAATCTCTCTAGCAAGCCCAAGTTTGTTCTTGTACTTCAGCTTTTCTGACATTTTTCTTACATGCACTGCCTCTTTGCCTGAATTCCTCTTTAGTGGTTTCCCTCTTATAAATCTTAGTTCAGTTGAGAGTTCTCTGGACATCCATCCTGGCTTCTTTAGACACTTCCCATTTTTAACTCTTCAATGGAATTGTTTGAAACTCAGCCTTCAATATCTCGTTTTTAAGAAACTCCCATCCATCATAAACTCCTCTCTCTTTTAGTATGTCTGACCATGGGATGACACCTAGTACTTCCCTATGTTTACTGAAATCAGCTTTCCTAAAGTCTAGAATGCGAATCTGACTATGCTTGGCTTCCCCTTTCCACTGTATAACAAACTCCAGGAGAACATGGTCACTCCCACCAAAGGATCCTGCCACTTCCACCCCATTAACCAAGTCTTCCATCCCATTTAGTAGCCAAATGATAGAGGAAAAAAAAATCTGCCAGGTACAGAGGTTTGGGTGTACATTTTGGAACACCTCATTCTGCAGGAAGATATCTTTGCTCTGCAATAATACACCACCAGACTATGGTAGAGTCTGACACTACTATGCACTCCTTACCTGGGACTTCTCATAGTACAAGCTACCACAAGCATACTTACTGGGCCTGTCAGAATCAGGAGGAAGTGCCACACAAAATGGCATTTTGAGAAGAGGCTGGCGTGAGAAGAGGCAAAAAATGGAAAATTATTTTTGACTGGCAATCTGCTCAAGCTGTAGAGCAGGGTCGTATAACTTTAACTCATCTACAGACAAAATGGGCTGCCCAACAAGTGGGTTTTTTTAAATATTAAATAATGCAAGGGGCCCTTTGAACTACTTAAAAGAGGAATTTCTACTCCAGGAGGCTTTCAAGAAAGGAAGTTCCCTCTCACCAAAAAAGAGTCAGAGGCCATTAAAAAAAACCTTGTGGACTGCATTTTTCACACTGCAATTTGTATCATAAATCTAAAAGTGTTAGGTCTTAAGTGACCTAGTGGTTCTCATAAAAAAACTAGTAGTAAATTCATGTTAAGCCTTCCTTAACTGATATTGAAATTAACAAGATTCAGGACTGAGAAGAAACTTAACCATGCAGAGAACTTAAAAGTTTCTAAAATTCAGAATGTGGAGCAATGGCTACTACCTTAGTTATACCTATCTAGCCAGCCACTATGAAGTGGAGATGAAGATTCTAGAGTGAATAGCAAGGCAATGTAACTCACATTAGAGATACGGCTGGTTGGCATACCATGGCAGAAATCAGGGGGTATGGAGAATGGCTGAAGCCAAATGTTTCACACTTGCATTTAAGTGAAAACCCTGCTGGACCTTCTGAAGAGCCACCAAACAAGATATATTTTTTGTTGTTGTGTGCCTTCAAGTGATTTTCTGACTTATGGTGAAGCTATTATATGGTTTTATGGGGCTTAAACTGTGTGACATGCCCAGGTCATTCAGTGGATTTCCATCACTGAGCGAGGAATCGAACCCTTGTCTCCAGGGTCATAGTCCAAAGCTCAAACTACTGTAGACCACCTTGATATGTTCTCAAAATTTTCAAAGTGTTCTATGAGGTGAACCAAATCAACAGATGTGAAGAATCGGGAACATATTCACAAGTGATTTATTAATTTTGGTTTTGTGATTAATAATTTGTATTTCTTCCAATGAAGACAACACATATGCAACACAGTAATCTCTATAATATTCCATTCCAAATGCAACACACTTGCACATGGGAATTTTAGGGGCAATTCTGCTAAAAGAGAAAAATTACAATTTACTTACTGCCTTAAAAATTAGAGGTCACATAATCAGCTATTCCACACAGGCACATTTTTAAAAGCCTTATTCTCAACTTCAAACAGCAGAAAGTAGTGAAGAAAATCTTTTATTGTAGCTAATACCAGCCTAATGGTACCATAAAACTGAACAAAAATAGCTTTCACCTATCTATTTATAGAAAATAAGGAAAAACAAGTATATAAGAGGAAATCACCTCACAGTCTTAAGCCAGAGTTTGGTACACGGTTGATATAGCTTGGTCTAAAAATCCAAAACTTTATGCCAATACATGGAAACTTAAGTGTCCTAAACATATAGGTGTGTGTTAACAAAGTAGAAAATGCAGACTTCCTGAAGAGTAGCAGTGACACCTGAATTTCCTAAATTCCTTGGAAAATAGCAATTGCTGGCACTGAAGGACAAGCTGAGTGACTACTTTCTCCTCCCTACATTTCTTTGACAGGAATGAAGCCAACACCAAGAAAATTTAAGGCACTTGAAAGTGGATTTATAATGCTTAGCACAGAATACATATCTCTTTAGTGGCGTTTTGAACAGCTGCTCTTGGCTCAGTAACAAAATTGGCTCTAATTTCAATTTTTGAATTTGTGTAGCCCTGTTACATTTTGGAAAATTCTGCTACAATTTTACAAGACAAAATATTATCAGCCATTCCAGAACCAGTAAGAAAGGGAAACTAAATAGCTTTTAAGTCTCACTAAGCATAAGTTTATCAAGGGCTGAATAAGCAGTGCATACTTCTGAACTATACTACTTTAGTTCTTAGAATATATTCTAATACTTATCTTCAATTTATGAAACTACAACAGATGGGGGAAATGACTATTTTAAGGCTATTATGTCACCCACTTCAGCCATGCTGCTTGCTGAAAATTGGGTGGTCAATTTACTGTTTCATACACCTGAGCATATTGTCTTTTTTAAGGAGTGAAATTGCCTGAAAGTTTTTTCAAGTTACAGTACTATCTGCTAAATACTACAAACAAACTTCCTATACAACATTATTGAAGTGAATACTTTCAAGTTAGAAGGGCTAGAGAAACTGAAATATTAAAATGCACTTAAAATTTTAACAATAAGCCATAAATCAGTATCAGCTTAATATCAAGTACTGCATTTCCTCCATGAATTTCACTGGAGGTCATCCAGGAATAAAACTTAAACCTATTAAGTTCCTATCATTTAAACTGCATACTGTGTCATACAGCTTGCAAAATAAACACCAGCAATCCTATGGACAGGTAAACATTAAATTAGCCCCAAGTACACAGTTGGCTCAGCTTTATAATGATTACAATTAATGTTTTATGAAAGTGATGAAGAGAAACTAGGTTGCTAGATGGGGACAGAATATCGTTCACAAAACCGTGCACAATTACTGTGGCTCTGAAATATCCATAAATGACAAACTAGTGCTCTGAAATATAAAGCCTGTTGCTGTACTTTCGAAGGCAAATAACCTGAAGACTGGAGACACATGATTTTAGACACACTAAATGAAGACTGGCTACACTGTTCTCTACTTCTGTTTCACTAAAATTAGTTAAAGATGACATATGAATTATGCTTATTCATGTGTCTACCAAAGGTAATTTAGCTGCAAATGGAATGACATTTACTATACCTCAAACAAATAAGATGGCACAAACATTTGCAGCCTACTCATTAAGGCACTGGTCTTTCTTCTTCATGCACCAAAGAACTTGTATTTGCTGATCATCATTCTTCCTATGGCTGCTTATACTTGAATTAGAAAACAATTACCCTTCTGATATCTAGTATAGAAAAATATGGGCTTCCATAATTCCCAAGAAAAGAGATAGTATTCTACAAATCTGTCCCAGTCTTCTAGCAGAACATGATAAAAAGCCATAATTTTCACACAAACAGTCACTGGCAATTCACATTTTAATAACTATATGGGGGGCACTGCATATAAGACTACCTTCAACATTGCAATTATAAGATTACCTACTAAGTACACTGCTGCCACTGAACACAGAATTAAAGTCTACATTTGGCATGTCAGGTAAAGGAAAAGGTCCCACAGTAGCAGCTGCTAAAGAAATTAAAGACAGCCAATAAGGATTCATGCAAAATATTGCAAGTAATCTTGCAGAGCAAGACATGATTCACACAACCTCCTTCCAAGCATGTTGCAGATATATATTCTTATTTAAAAAAAAAACTCTTGAAAAATATTATTTTGAATTACTGTCTTCTATAAGGAATAAAGATCTTTTGGTGCTGCTAATCTCAAATATTCAGCTATCAGAAGTCCATTAAAAGCGACATATCCTAGAGAGTATGATAGTTTTGATCTTTTGACTTGCAAAATTTGTACAGAAAGAAGATTACTGCTTGCAGACCCAGCACAAGGACAATGCCACCAATGAAACTGGCAGCATCAAAGGTGGATGTGTGAGAAGATGGTTTTGAAGTTGGCTTGGGAGATGCTGAACCTGTGAAATAACAGGATTAGTTATTAGTGATGGGTTGTTAAACTGTACAGTGGCTTTTCTATATTGTTCTGATTTTTTTCTTTAAAAAGTATCCCAAATTATTCTCCATGTTGCAAAACATGCAACAACTCCATTAGCCAAGGAAAACTGAGGTGAGGCTAAGGAAGCAGATGTTACCCAGATTTCTTCAAGCTGCTATTTCTAACTCTAGAATAAACAGCTAGAATAAACCCCACTTGCTCAACTCTTCCCTTTGTTTTGAAACCATACATATAAAATTCACAGTTTATGAATCATTTCATATATTATACAATAAATTTCTGTTTTTCTTTACTACTATTCATGTAACAAGAAAAATATCTGGATAATCTGCCTCAATGAGGAGAAGAGTAAATTTAATCTTGATGTAAATCAAAGATTACCTGGTGTAGGTTGAATAGTTGTAGCAGGAGCTGGAGCTGATGTGGTATTAGATGTGGGGCTTACTGGATGACTTGTTGTGTTACCTATTTCAGAGAAAATGCAACCAAATTTATGACTGTTCGCATAACGAGAAACATATCTGGATAATCTGCCTCAGCAAGGTGAAGAGTGAATTTAATCTTGGCACAAATCAAAAGTTACCTGGTGTAGGTGAAATAGTTGTAGCAGAAGCTGCAGTTACTGTAGCATTAGATGTGGGGCTTACTGGATGTTCTGTTGCATTACCTGTTTCAGAGAAAATGCCACCAAATTTATTCATCCTGGAACTTGACTATCTAATTAAAGAGTTAATATAGTTACACTTCATAGTAAACACATTAAGTGAAAGATTTTATCCAGGAAATAGGGCAACCACTCAAATGTCAAGCTGGCTGGCTTGTACATCTGGATGCCCAAGGCAATTAAAACATCTAAAATATGATATAAACACATAATATAGGAATAAAAACTTATTAGAACACACTATCATTAGGTTTATATAAGACGACCCAAACAAAGCATCCTTCATCAGAACATTCCTGTTTGTGGCCACTGTGGCACAAGAGCCCTTTTGGTGAGACTAGTGGTCAGAAGAGGAAATGGGAAACCCCAGCATTTATTGTGTTATGTTCAGAGGAAGGATTCTGGAAAGCAGAAAATGTCTTTTTTCTTTCCTACTTTCTCAAGTTTCACCACAGGAAAAGAAGCTTAACCTTATCCTCCAATCCTCATTTCCACCATTAGAATACTGTACATACACACAGTGTGGTACATAACACTACATGGCTACTGGAAATAAGATTCTTCGAACACTTTCTGTTTAATTTTTTTCTTAGATATTGCCAGTTAATATATTTCTGAAGACACTGTGCATCCAAAATATTCTATTCCCCCTGGATTTCCCTACATTCCCCTCACTCCAAATAGCTTACCCGCTGCCATTTTTGTTTTTTGTTGCTAACATAGATTTTAAGGAACTATACCTAGGACTATCCAAGCAGAGGTCCTGTACGTGCAGAAGGGCACAGAATCACTCATATATACAACCATACTTGGTCCTGATACTATGGAACCATGGAAAAGCCTGATTTATGCTGTAACAGGCCACTGTATATACAGGGTTTTTTTTCCAGTTAATTCTGTTATTTGCCGTTTACTACTATGAACTCTTAATGAACGTTGTTCTTCATTTACAAGTTTTCTCATCCAATTTACTGAAAAGGCAAGCAACAATACTGAGCTGGAGGCAAGGACCAATGACCAGGTTTTCATAAAGACCTCCTGAAAACCTTCTATGAATAAAACTCATATATTCCATTAAACCATCACACGTTACCTGTGTGAGGTGCGCTGGCTGTGGTCAGCGGACTGACTGTGGTATCATTGGTATAGACATCTAAAAATAAAGAAGGAAATAAATCAGAAAGCACTTCCACACAGGCACTAATGTATTATTTATCTGTTATATTCAAATAAATACAAATCCCAGATTTCAAGTAAACTATGCATTACTAAACAGATTTGAACAGGATAACGCAAAGACTGCTTACACTGTAAGAATATTTCTTCTGCCGCAATGAGAACTATGTTTGGAAAGAAGTAAGTTTGCTTTTTCTTTTATTTCGTTACTTTTTGTGTGTTTTTTATGGTAACTTAGAACAGGGGACAAAAACTGATGGATCTTCAGATGTTGCAGAATCACAGCTACCATCAGTTGTATCTAGAGGGTCACATACTGACCATTCTGACTGCACGGTTGCAGTGTATGCATATATATTAATTGTAGATCTCCTTCTATATATTAAGAAAACTTACAAAGTTAAATGTTAAATCGGGGTTAAGATACAACCTATATAAGAATTGTCAGAAAACTCAAATATGAAACTCTTGATCCTTTAATGAAAAATATAACTTGTTCCTTAAAGTAAAAAATGGCCTCTATGTCAGAAAAAGCCAGTGAACATAATCAAGAGATCAAAGGATCTTCCTTCCAAGGGGAGGTTAACATTTTTTTTTAATTTGAGGAAGAGAAAAGGAATAGTTTAGTTAGTTAGTTACAACAGTTACTTCATGTTACATAGCTGCATATGGTCTGGTGATGACCACTTACTTAAAAATCTTAATAACAGGAATTACACGAATTCACTGTTAATAGGTCTAGCAATGAAAAATCCAAAATATAATATTGCAACAATGGATTTATAATTAATTTAATGTGCCTTGTAATGGTTGACTGTAGCTATTAACTGGAGAAGTAGTTGTTGTCAAAGCTTCACAACTATTTGAAATACGGAAGACAGCTGAGAAAATAACAAAGATTAATTGTAGTTAAAATAATCTAGAAGACAAGTTTTCTTATAAGTGGACTTTTTAAAACTGGTTATTAAATTTAATTTACATGTAAATGGAAAATCAGCGAGGAAGCCCAACACAGTCAGAGTGAACTTCCAAAGAAACACTTTTGCTACTTTGCAAAAATGGATGGAAAACCCTATTAAAGATCAAATTACCAAGCTTTAAAGGTGAGAGGCCCCACTGAAAAAGAAGGACATGTCTTGCCATATATACGCATGTATAAGCTGACCTCATGTGTAAGTTCAGGGCAGGTTTTGGGGCTAAAATTATGGATTTTGCTATGACTCATGGATAAGTCAAGGGTAAAAATTAAGGGCATGTAACAATCAGTCCTTTTCTTCTCCTTTTAAAAATGCATAGAGGACATACTTAGGTAGAGTTAAAGAGAGGATCTGTTTATTTGCGGGATTACAATGGGGAGTGTAAGCTGATCTTAAAATGCCTATACCTGTGTGTGTGTGTGTGTGTGTGTGTGTGTGTGGAGAGAAAGAGCAAAGAAAGCAACCTGCCACTATTAGGGATCCACATAAAGGCAGGGACCCAGTGCAAGAAGCCACTGTTGGCATGATAGGGTATGGAAGCAGTGCTCCCTGCCAATTACCCTTCCTTGCCCAAACCAGACACAGAAAGCCTTCCCTCCTTTCTCACCTTCTTTTTCGACTGAGTAGTGTTCAGAGACAATGTGAGGAAGCCTGAAGAATGTGGAGCACCTGCCATTTTGAGCACTTGAGGTTGAGCAGCAGTAGCAGCAGCCATTTTTAGTAAGAGCTTACTGTATAAATCATCACCTTGCATCCACAGCAGCCACTTTTTAATAAGGGCTTACTGTACAGGCCTCCCCTTGCAGATAAACTACAAAGCCTTGTCAGACTTTACAACATGCCCCTATAAAAATGGCTACCACTGCTCTGTTTCACCTTAAGCACCCAAAATGGTGGGGAGCCCAGAGCTCATCCAGCTGGTGTTATCTTCATCTGTTTCCAGTACTGACTCATGGATGTCAACCCAGGTGACTCAGCAGTCACCAAGAAAAATTTTAGGTCAATGATGACCTGATACGTTTGACTGCAGGGGGAGGAAAAAAGGGAAATTCCATGTTGTACATAACTAGAAAAGGAATAAAAAACTGACAATATCATAATGTCCTTGCACAAATGCAGGCTACACTTGGATTATCTCCAAGTTTAATAGGCATTTGTGAATCGCATATGCAATTTCCCACAGTATCATACAACTATGTCCAACTACATATAAAAAGATTATGTCTTGATGCTGACATCCATACAATACACACCCAAAATAAAGTTCTAATCACACCTGTGTTACTTCACTGTGAAAGTTTAATCTCCATGTTTTATTTACAAATCTTCCACTTTGCCTTACCAAAACCTCTGATATAGTTCACCTTGTTTTTTCCAGCTCTCTTACTCAAAAACATGAGCTTATCTGTTACAAGTATTACGCATTCATATTTGTACAGCAAACTCAGCTCAACAACTCTCAGGTTAATTCAAATTGCTTCAAATTATAATACTTCACATTACAATACTTCACAACATGTTTTTGAAGGTTATTTTCTGTGCGAGCAAGTGGAAGATAAACACCAGAATTTTAGGAGATTCCAAAGAGGTTACCTATTTCTACCTGACTAGTGGCTCTCAACCTTTGATCCTCCAGACTTTGGACTAAAGCTTCAAAAGCACCAATTTGTACGCCTATATTATGTGATTCTGGAATTCCAAAACATCTGGAAGATCATATGTTGAGAACCATTCCTCTGGAGTATTCCTTATCACAGCTTCTGCAGTAACACAAGATAAGCCAACCCACGCGGGGGGGGGGCAGGCTTGAGAAATCAGCTCCATCATCTTTACTGGCCTCCATCAGCTGCCCTACTGTGAGAAGAAAAAAACCCCCCAAGGCATATGAATTGAAAAACTCCATCTCAAACAAAGCCCAAATTAAGAGAAGCATAATACTGTGGCGGGGGGGGGGGGGGTATGTTTGCTTACACTAACCCCATTACTGGGCAAACACTCTCAAAATTCTCTTACACTCTCATGTTCATTGAGGTTTCCATTATACAATTTTAACAATGATAAGGGAAGTGGAGGGGAAAAAACCAAAATATTTGTATATGCTCCACAATCAGCCGATCAATTAAGCAGTTACAACTTTCTATTTCTCTCAAAATAGCTCCCCTCTGGAAAGAATCTGGCCTGGAGAACTGATCCTAGCTCTTTATTGCTTGGATTAATTTACATCTGGTAAAGGAATCTTGCGTCACTATAGCATCAGAAGAAAATGAAGCAGTTAATGCTACAGGAGGGGAGGGGAAGCCTCCTCCAAGCGCTTCCGCATCTCTCTAACAGAAGGGCAATGAAGGAGACTCTTTCTCCCCAAAAGCAAGGTGCCCTGGGGTCACCAATCCTGCGTTTCTCTCCGCTTGCGGCTTTCACTTCCGCCTGCGAATTCCTTTGCCAGTCCGTTCATGGACTGGAGCAGAGAAAGTGTTAGAAGGCAGGAAAAACGCTCCACTTCCCGGGCCAAATATACCTGGTTCGAGCTATACCAGCGCTAATCCAAGTGTCGGTCCCTGGACCAGTCCCTGGCAAGTTTCCAGAGCACAAACTTGGTGCCTGCCCCTAACTGTCGTTCCCCGAACCGGGCTAGGCGGCATATTTCATACAGAAGACAAAGAAAAAAAAAGAGGGGGGGCGGCGACTGCGGGGTTTTTGGTTCGCTTGGAGCGGCTGTCCCCGCTTCCGCGGCCCGGCCGTCCGGGAACGCGAATCTGATCTCTGCCCCGTAAACCTGGCCGGCGGGGAGAGCGGCCGTGCGGCAGGAGGCCCACAGTCTCCGCTGCGGCGCGCGCGGCGGGCCCGCTCCGAGGCCATTTCCGCACCGAACTGTTAAGAGCGCTATTATTCCACTTTCAGCATCCTACGGAATCCTGGGGTTTGCAGTTTGCAAAGGCCCCTCTCTACACCGCAAACCGCAGCATTCCACAAGATGTTAAAAGTGGGACAACAGCGCTGTAACAGTCCAGTGCGGAAACGGCCCCACCTTCCGCGCTCCAGAAGCTCCTCCGCCCAAACCCGACCGCCGCAGGCCGCCCTTGTTCTGAGCAGGGAGCGGCGCTCGTCCTCGCCATGCACACCTGGCCCCCTCCGCGAAGCAACGAGGGAAAGAGGTCCGCCCCCGGCCCCTTCCCGCCCCTCGGGCGGGGGCTGCCAGTTTGATCCACAACGCTCGCGCCGCAACACCTTCCCTCCACCCCCCGCCCCGCGGCTCCCCCCCCCGTGTACGCCGCGAACCACCGGGCCACCCGCTCAGCCCGCCGCCGCCGCCGCCGAGCCGCCCGCTCCCTTCTCCTTACCGTCCCCGCCGGCGTCCGTTGCCAAGGACGCGGTGAGGCAAGAGGCGAGGACCACCAGGAGCAGCGCCCAGCCCAGCGGCGCCCGGCGGCGCCCGCTCCAGCAGCTCATGACGGCGAGGAGACCGGCGCTGCTCCGCCTCGCGAGGAAAAGAAACGGCACCTGAGCGCGCCAACCGCCCCGCTCCGCTCCGCTGCCGTCCCTAGCTCTGGCGTCACGTGACGCGACCCTCAGGCCGCTCGCGCGAGCGGAGTGACGCGCGGACGGGGGAAGGCGCCGGGCTTCTCCTTTCCCACTCGCCCCCTCCCCTTTCGTATCTCAGCTTCACACTTAAAGAAGAGATGGTTCCGCCCGCAGCGCAGACCCTTCGAACTCCCCTTCTTCGTCTGCTGCGATGGAAGAGTCCTCTGAAGGGAAGGGTGGGGGGGAAAGAAAAGTTTCCGTGTCACGTGTCCGAAATCTCGCCCGAGCTGGAAGGATCTCGGCTGTGCGAGAAAGGGGGCGTGGCGCTTCTGCGTCCGCTCGCCTGCGGCGTGATGAATCAATCAGTGCAAACGGTCATAGGTGGCCTAAGGGGCGGGGCACCGTGGAGCTCGTATTGATCATTAAGGCTGGGCTCGCACAACAACTTTTGAAAATACCTATGTAAAAGTAAGTCTCGTCGTGAGATCATTAAGTGGTTGCCCTGGCTTTTCGGTGCAAAATTTGATTAGAAAGCATAAAGCAAGTCCGCAAAACGCCATTCACTTTCAAAAGAGCCCTAGCAACCCTCACTAGTGCTATTTTTCATTGACACCTCAGTTTATTTTAAAATTACTCCATTTGAAAACTAGTCTATGTAGTGTACATGTAATAAACACAGAGAGACAATATAAATGTGATGTGTATCGTGGCAGAAATGAGTATATATAATCATTCCCGTATATAATTGTAAGTAGAATATATGTGATTAAATAAATAATTTCTTGTGAGGGAGATGTTAGAATTTGGACTCTGCTCCAAAAAGTAACACGTGCAAATTTTTGATAATACACTTAATTTTGGCAAGGCTGAGGGATACTGTCCTGCCAAGTTATTCACACTGAGTTTGCAGCAGCATTATAGTATCTGTATCCTGTTTTTTCCGCCAAATTGGGACTCAAAAGCAGCTTACGATTTAAAAAAAACAATACAGATTAAAAACATGCAGGAAGTGAACATTAACATAAAATAATTCACAGAATTAAAGCAACTCAAACCTCAGGTTAAAAGAAAAAAAAATCAATTTAAAAGGATAAAAAGCTGTTACAAACAGTGTGGTTAAAACACCGCTTAGCCTGCTGATGGAAGGACTACACGGAGGGGGCCATTCTAGCCTCCCTGGGAAGGGAGTTCCAGAGTCCAGGGGCAGCCACCAAGAAGGCCCTCTCTCACCTCCCCACCGACTATGATTGTGAAGATGATGGGACTGAGAGAGAGCCTTCACTCGATGATCTCTCAGCCCACGCAGACTCATTCAGGGGGCGCCTGGACCTGAGCCATAGAGGGTTCCATAGGTTATAACCAGCACTTTGAATTGTGACCTGGGAGCAAGTTGGGCTGTTTTAACAGGGATGTAGTAAGGTCTCTGTAACCTGCCCCAGTTAACAGTCTGGCCACAGCTCTTTGAACCAGCTGAAATTTCCACTCTCCAAAGGCAGTCCCATATAGAGCACATTACAGTAGTCCAAACCAGATGTAACTAAGGCATGTATCACCATGGCCAGAACCAACATCTTGAGGAACAGTCTCAGTAGATTTGGCTAGACAGATTGAGACTCTCAGCAGCTGGAGTTCTCATATTTACACTGTTGTAATACTTTGCGCAGGCTATCATGGTGCAAGTTCTGATACGCAGGAGCCTGTGCATCATCCAAGATTGATGCTTAGAGTAATCCTAGGATCCAAAGGCCAGAGTCTATGTCTAGGAGGTAAGTTCTCTCTGATCATTGGTTCTAGATCTCAGACCCGTGAAAACGAAAATCTCTAACGCCAGTTTGGATATCAGAGTAGCTGTCTCCTGCCACACACACCTATGACCAAGCAACAGCGTTTCTTCAAATGAACAAAGAACAGCAACAGAGAAAACCGCAATGATGTTACCAAGTTGAACAACACCCTACTTTCAAGGTAGATGTGTCCCTGAAAATGTTTGAGCTTGGCTTTATCGATGGTTAATCCAAACATGCAAGCTTTCATCCAATGACCCTTCCTTGCTCTGTCAAGATATTAAAAAATAAGGGCTTCAATAGACTGGTCTGGTAAATAACTTGGTAATTTATGGCAGCATAGTGTATCGAAGCTTCCGTTTCTAATTTTTCTATATCCACTTCTGTAAACCTGCAGGTTGAGTGAAATTGAATATTTTGTGGATTGGGGGCTGGCCTGAATGATAGGAATTCCGCACCCTGAAAAAGAAACCCTTGTGATTCTGCCAGTGTAGTACAGAAAAGTGCTGAAAGGGATCGGAGTGATTTGGACAGATCTAGCTTGGCCAATTCCGCTTTGGGAGACTGTCCCATAACTAAAGAGAACAGCTCTGAAAGTGGCCATCTCTTTCTTCTCCCCACCCCTATGAAGATTGCATTCACCTGTGTTTGACTGGCATCCTGTTCAGTAGTTATGACATCATGAGGTGGACTTAGGATCTCATGGGTGCTAGGGATTTGCATTTATGATTGTTAACAACCAAACATGATCCCAAAGACCTATTTTTTCAGCCTGGTGGCAGCCCAATAATATGATTTCTAAAGAACTTCAGATTAGGGCACCATGAAATCATGGCCATTTCTGCAGTAGACTGTTATAGTGCTATTATTCCACTTTCAACATTATTCCACTTTCAAACTGCAGGATTCCATAAGATGTTGAAAATGGAATAATAACACTAGTCTAGTGCGGAAATGGCTCATGTCTGCTATGCTATCCTGGTCATGGGATGCCTTGAAACAAGCAGTTGCAGCAGGATGCCCGCGGAGTCTCTCCAGCTGCCTGTTCTTAATGCACTTCACAACCAGGAGGGTGCTGCAGATATCATTTGTCAACGCCCTGCTCTGCAGCACCTCTGAAATCCTTCAGTTAGGGCAGTGGCAGGCTGAAAATATATATTTTGGGGGGAGGAGGGAAGGGACATTTAGAATTCTTAGCCAGAGAGTTCTAGTGCCTCACCTATCTGCACACTGCAGTGCTCCATACAATGTTACCATGGAAATTAAAGTGGAACATAGTGCTATAATTATCTAAAGTGAAGGATCTCTCAATAAAAGGCAGTTTTCAAATGTGCATCAACTCATAATGTATTAGTCATTTTTTGATATAATCATCATCATTTATAATCATGTAAAAGAGGTGTCAGAATGATAAAAGAGATGGGAGCATCTCTGCAGAAGAGAAGGTTAAGAGGGGACATGATAGCCGTGTTTAAATATTTGAAAGGATGCCATGTAGAGGGGGGAGAGGGCTTGTTTTCTGCTGCTCCAGAGACCAGGACAAGGAGCAATGGATTCAAGCTGCAGGAAAGGAGATTCCACCTGAACCTCAGGAAGAATTTCCTGATGGTCAGGGCTGTCCGGCAGTGGAATATGCTGCCTCGGAGTGTGGTGGAGTCTCCTTCCTTGGAGGTTTTTAAGCAGAGGCTGGATGGCCATCTGTCGGGAGTGCTTTGAGGGTGTTCCTGCATGGCAGGGGGTTGGACTGGATGGCCCCTGTGGTCTCTTCCAACTCTACATTTCTATGATTCTGTGATAAAAGATAAAGAAATTATTTTGTACTCTGATCAGAGGTCCATCTGCTGTATCACATTGGTTCTAACCTTCAGAAGTCAGGTGTATCTTGATTCTAATGGAGTCTTAACATGAATGAGGACACATCCACACAGATCGAAAAGTCCCAGATTTTGTTCCTATTCTGATTTTATACTGGGTTAAAATAAACCAACCTGGGGAGCTGTTATAAAAATCTGTGATCATACCAGGAGCTTATAGAAAATTTTCTGGGATAAACAAAACACGTGGATCTCCAAAATGAAATTGGCAAGAGGTAGAACAAAAAAAATCCAGGATGTTCTGGTCTTTTTAATCAGTCTGGTCTGGATACGCTCTGAGTTGTCTGTTTGTTGGGGTCCTAATTTCTATTCATTAAAATAAGTTAGATGAATGTTTTCATTCACTGGATCACTGCCCTTTCTTGAGAGTAAACAGATGAGGGACCTTTTGCTTGAAGTTGTGATAGTTGTATCTTTAGTTCTAGACATGTTGCTTTCTTAAAACAGTCAAACAACTTTTCTATCCTAGGTGATTTGCAGGAAACCCCCATCAACAGCTGCAACTTTTTATTGCCACTCTCTTTTTTTGTTTAATTCTGAGATAGATTTTTAAAAAGTTGCGTACACATGGGAGCATCCCCTGGCTGTGAATTTTGGACTCCAACCACAATAAAGTATTATTTTACTCTTAGGTTTAAGATTAAACTTCCCAAAATATTGATTTCCAAAATATTGATTCCTTTTAATTTTGTCACTTTTCTCTGTGGAACTGCAGAGCTGTGACAACTTGTCATTTTCTGCCTGTTTCCTAGACACTAAGCCTCCTTAAATTTCTTCTGTGCAAGGAGTGCTGAGTCATATGTAAAGTTGTTCATCTCCCATTTCATTTCAAAATATTTCTCATAAGCTAGGCAACAAGAATCCCAGAGGGATGATGGCAAAATAAACATTTCCCTCCTCCTGCCGCTAGGGCCTGTTTAACTGTCAGACAACATTACTTGGCCACTGATGCTGCCAGGTGACCGTGGAGGAGGAAGGGGCTTGATAATGGGAGCTTCTCAGCAGCACTATGGGTGGCCCTCCTTCCTGTCACTAACGAACTGCACAAACATGCCAAGCCACATCGGAGGTATAGCAGCATGCAACTTTGATTTTGCATTTTTAAAAAAATGAAAATCGGCCAACTGGGGTGCACCAGCAAGTTGACAGGAGGCATGTACTCTTTTAAAAAGAACCGGTGCCGTATGGTGGTTTGAGAACTGGACAAGGACTCTAAGAAGCCAGGATTCA
The DNA here is from genome assembly GCA_030412105.1 of Cyclura pinguis. Lineage (NCBI taxonomy): Eukaryota > Metazoa > Chordata > Lepidosauria > Squamata > Iguanidae > Cyclura > Cyclura pinguis. The sequence continues at coordinate 110,501,210 of CM059599.1, read as the reverse complement.
AATCTCTGGTTAGCCTTGTAAACCCACCAGGTGACCTTGGGCAAGTCATAATCTCTCAGCCTCGGAGAAAGGCAACGGCAAATCTGCTCTGAATAGATCTTGCTTTTCAGCTCTGGACAAATCTTGTAGAAAAAACACTGATAGGTTTGCCTTAGGGTCGTCAGAAGTTGGAAATGAGTTGACGACACACAACAACAACAACAACAGACACAACAATGACAACATGTTATCCTTTTTCCTTGAGCGATTTTTCTACTTAGAATCTTTCTTCCCCTTGTGGTGGGGGGACGATCAGGGAAAAGGCAAGTTCAGAGGATATAGAGAAGATATTTTGGAAAAGGAAAAAGAATTATAGTTCAATGGCATAGCACGTATTTTGGATGCAAATGGTTGCATGTTCAGTCCTTGTCATCCCCACTTAATGCATTATAGTAGAAGTGGGAATGAGAAATCTCTGCCTAAGACCTTGTAGCGTTCCTGCCAGTCAAAGTAGATAGCACTGGGCATGGTGTCATCCAGTTTAAGATAGTTTTGAGATGCCCTGAATGACAGACGTCTTAGAGTTGACTATGCAATACATTAATTACCAGATGCCTGCCTGCAATGAAAGTGGGGAGCACAATCCATTTTTCTTCTGGTTAAAATACACTTAGGTCTTCTGACACAAAAAGAAATACAGATAGTTCTCTGTAGCCAGCTTACACGGTGAAAACTGTTACTTTCACAGTCTTAAAACATTCTTTCATTATTCTGTACCCACTTCTGTTTTTCAGCTATCCTGATTTCAGACTTTAAAAAGTGTGTCTTAAGTCCAGACTGGTCAAAGTGCTTTGGCACAGAATCCCCTTAATCTTCAGTACATATCACTAAAAACAGAATCTGTTATCCAGGTAAGGAAAAGTACTAGACAGTTTAGCCCCCTTGAAGCCAATGTGACTCAAGCATAAACCCAGAGCTTCGTCTTAACAAGACTATCAATCAGACTGCCTTTAGCAGTCTGTTTCTTTTTCAAATGCAACAGAGCTCAGGGCTGATCATTATATTCCAAAGCCTTCATTTTAGCTCCTTTCTTAATTCTCCCTTCACCTTATCCATAGTACCTACATCTACAAGGATGTGTTTTCTATTCAGCATTTGCAACAGTACATTCTTTTGGGTGTGTTAATCCGGTTTATGGGGTGCAGTAGACTTGATAATCCTGTCACAACAGCTCCCAAGTTATATGACCTATATAAAGAACACATGAAAAGCTGGTAATAGGGGAGGAAAAAAATATTAACTGTTTTTCTCATCTTCAGCCAGAAAGGCTGTCAACCACAATATTTTCCTATCTCAACTGAGCAAAAGACCAGCATACTTTAAGGTCAGCAGCAGCAATAGTTGGGAGGGGGAAAAAAAGCTGTACAAAGAAAGCCTCAAAATAGAAAAAGTTATTAAAAATATAATAAAAATAAAAGTTATTAAAAATAAAAATTCTCATAATTCTCCTCTCAAAATAACTTTGATTTTTTTTGTTCTCACTTGTGAGAAAAAAAATAAGTGGGTCTAGCATGCTGTTGCTGCTGCAGAAAAAAAAAATAGGGTCTGAGTCATCTCTGCTGTATCTGTTACTATATATGCTGCCAAAGCAGCATTTTATGAAAAAAAACACAGTTCCCTTCAGCAACCAACTCCAGTCAGGCACACCCATTCCATACCCTCCAGTTGTCCTGTTTTAGCAAGGACAATCACAGTTAATCCTTTACCTTTCCTTCTTTTTTCCCATCACTTTTAAAATGTCTCTGTTTCTCTCTCCTCCCAGTTTCCTCCTTTGCCCTTCCCTTAGTAAGTTCAAAGTGCAAAAGTAGTTTGCACTCAATACACTCAACAGCCGGAAGAGGAGGGGGTGGAATCTTGCCCTTCCCGGTAGGATCTAGACAAAGTAAACTGCTGCAGCCTTTCCTGGCTTGTGTGTTCTCCATTATTAGCTACTTTGCCATCAGGAGCACACCCTTATTTTGTTTGGCTTCACGTGTCTCTATTTTCATCTGTAAAACTCTGGAGGGTGTGCTAGTCTGTGAAATTTACTAAGCTATGAATAACTTATTTTTTAAAAAAATACAGAGCAGCACCAAAACAAAATGACACACACTTTGTGTGTTACTATACTTGATGTTCAAAGTTGTTTTTTTAAAAGTATTCTAGGGTTCAAATTTTAAACTTTTTATTACAGCAATTGTATGAGAGATAGGCACTTAAAATGACTAAAATGGGGAAAAAACTGTGATAGTGAATCAAGTGAATGAAACTATAAAAACTAGTAAGAATGTAAATAATTCTCACTCTGTGTAGGTATGGGAGAGACAGAATTAGACCTACACAAATGTTCTAGAGTCACATAATTACAAGCATTACAGATATAGTCAGGCCTCCACATTCGCTAGAGTTAGGTGTATGGGACTCTTGCAAAAGCGGGAAATTTGCAAATGTCAAAATGTGTGTGTGTCAATGGGAAGAGGACTGAGGTATGGTAGGGAGAGAGGGTACCCAGGGTCTAAACCAGGTCAGTGAAAGGGGATCAGTCAGCATGGTGGCCCTATACTTTTTCTCTCTTGCCCATCTCCTTCCTTGGCTATGGCCATTTCCGCACGAGCCTGTTCTAGCGCTATGATTCCACTTTCAACATCCTATGGAATCCTGGGGTTTGCAGTTTTGGGAGGGGCCGGCCTGCAAACCCCAGGATTCCATAGGATGTTGAAAGTGGAATCATAGCGCTAGAACAGGCTGGTGCGGAAATGGCCTAAGTGGGGAGCATTGGGAGAGGCTTTGTTGTACTGAAAAACCATCCTGAGATGGCCAGGCAGCCGCTGATGGAGGAGGAAGAGGACCAGAGGTGGGTTTCTAAAGGGCGTGATCGGAGCTGCTGAGAGGGAAGATTCTCTCAGAAAAGAAGTGCCTGAGGTGTGGTGGCAGGGCTTGGAGAAACTCACAAATAATCAAATCCATGAAAGTCAAACCTGCAAATGTGGAGGGCCAACTATAGAACAAAGTGCTTTGACAGTAGCAGATAACAGTTTACCATGGGAAGATTGATCTATTGCAGCTGGCTCTTTTGCACTTATATTCTAATTGCAGCCATACCTAAGCACCATTTCTAGAAATGGGAACTTGCTTTTGTTTGCAAAATTTTGATTTTCAGTGTCTCAGAGAAAATGGTAGTATAACCAATGAAAATATGAATTAGCACTAGCACTTAATTTCATGTAGATATTAAAGAAGACCCATTCTACACTTCCTCTACTCCCTTCCTCTAGCACTGTTTGACCTTATATCCAAACTTTAAATATGGTTTACATAAGGATGCTTAAGTAACCCAAATACTTGTGTTTTCCACTGTGGACATGAGACTTCCTTTGGCAAAAGCTATTATTCCAGTTTTTCTTTAGCTGGATCAAATTTTCTTTGCATCAGGCAAAATGGGAGGCAACTGTTAGGCAAGCTAGTGAGAGGGAAAATCAGAAACTGAGTATGTATCAGAAGACATACCAAACAAGAGATCAACCCTCCCATAGAGGGAAAGTGTAACACAAAAACAATAGAGCTGCATGAGCGATTAGGGGTGAAATCCAATGTTGCATAAGGAGATTTTTGGTCATACAAGGAGCTTTTCTCCTATTTTCCTGTTCATTGCTGTCCCCTATGCCGTCATGAAATCTGCTCCAAAGAATCCCCTCAAATCTCCAGAGTTAGATTTTGAAGGCATATGTGGGGGACTCCAAGGGGAGTGGGAGTCAGCCTGTCTCCATTCTGCTAATGCAATGAATCCATCAGTAGCATTAGTTTACTGATTCCACTCTGAAGCATTTTGAGATTAATTTCTTTCTTTCTATTTAGGTGAGCTAGAAGTTTTCCCAAAGGGACTTTTAAAGAAGGATTGAAAGTAGAAAATACTGAGTGTCATCATAACAAAGAGAATTCCAAAACTAAATTAACATTCCCTTAAGGTTATCACATAATTTTCGTAAATTATATGTTTACATGTGAATTAATACATATAAAAGTTCAGGTTTTTATATATTTTTCATAGTTTAGTAATTTGGGTACTGTCTTTCAAAAGCATGGGATTTTGCAAATTAGGATTTCTAAGGGGAATAATTTTGTATCTTTTATGGATTTTCTGAATAAGGAAATGAAATAATGAATGCACTGAGAAGGGAGTCATTTGTTCACATGTCTTTTTTAGTATAGTGTGTGAAGTATTATTTTTGACATGTAGCTGATGTATACAAGTTGCCCCCTGTATACTTGTGCTCAGAAATTTTATTTTTGAAATTGCACATGCATCTACACATCAAGGTGGAAAATGGTATGGAATGTGGGGTACAATCAGCAATGCTGGGAACGTGTATGTACATATAACTATAAATATGCATGTCCTAAGCTGCCAATATGTCCACAAGAGTTTGCTCAGGTGACTTTATTTAGAAGTAGGGCAGAAACAAAAGCCATGGAAAACTCCCAGGTGCACATTTGAGTCAGTCTGCAAACTTTCCACAGATATCTAAGAGCACAAGGAAGTAGTGCAGTAAATTCTGGGGAAATAACAAGTTAGGTTTTACATAAACCTATTTAATACAGATGGTTACTCCATAGTTAGTTTTTTGACTCCAAGACAGATCTGAGTCTCACTGGCCCTCACTGTCATAAAATGAACACACAGAAAACAAAGACAAGGGCTGTTGTTTGCTAAAAATACAAAATGTAATCCAACTTCTGGTTAATTTTTCACATACCATCCATTTCAGTAGAAGGGTAAAATAAGCATCTTCTTTCTCAATGAAAAAATAAATGGCTGGATCACACAAGTAATATCTCATTGTTTTTCAGAAGTGGAATGAGTATGGAGTCCAGTTTCTGAAAGGTACTGTTTGTCTGTCTATCTACTATCTACTATTATCAAAAGGCAAAATGAAATAGGTAACAGGTCAATGGTAAAAGTGCTACGATTCCACTTGAACTTCCATCCTGTGGAATCCTGGGGTTTGTAGTTTGGTGCGGCCTTAATGCTCTCCGGCTGAGAATTCTGAGTACCCCTCTCTAAACTGCAAATCCCAATATTCCATAGGAGAGAACCATGGCATTTAAAGTTTGAAAGGCATGCCATCCAGCATTTCACAGATGGTAACTGAGAGACAGGTGGCCAAGCAACATCAGAGTATCATCAAGAAGACAAAGGTCATTAATGAGGAGGAACATACAAGGTAGCTCAGGGTGGAACAGTCTACTTTTGCCTGAGCCTACTGGAAAGGGCAAGATTTCACTCCTTCTTGTTCTCTCTCATGCAGACTGAGTGCAAACAACTTTTGTACTTTGAATTTGTGTTGCAGTAACTAAAGTCATTAAGAGACAAAGGCTGAAAATGGGAGGAGGAGAGAGAAATTGGGGCACTTTAAAAGCATATGAAAATGTGAAAGTATAGAGGATTAACTGAGATTGTCACTATCAAATTGGGGCAGTTGGAAGGTATGGAAAAAGCCCATATTTCCACCTGTTTAAATATCTAATTAGCTTACATCTTCTTTTTTTCTTTTTGGAATGTCTGTCAATATGGTTAATATCAGATGACAGATTTACAGTCAGAGACATAAATTGCTCACTCAAGGAGATAAACAATGTAAGATGGGCATGTTTTGAAGAGTCTAAGTGCCAATTTTCTTCTTTCATAGCAAGCTGCATTGTACTGCTTTGGCCTGAAAGTCAGTTTCCTGATTTTGCTGGGAATTTTGTTGGGAAGTTTTGCTTGCCAGGTATTGTTTGGCTGAGCTCTTGGGAGCTCAGAGCTGGAATGGGTGTTTAGGGATGATCTGTTACACGTAAAGGCTTCCAGGAGCAGTGATTTTGTGCTGAAAAACACCTTATTTTTCTTAACATGTGAAGATTCAGGGGTTTGGAGTGCTGGGCGAAGACCAAAACAAAACAAAATCTGGGGGCCTCATGCAGCGCACAGGCCATTCTATTGGCCCTGAACTTTATCTTGCCAGATATGAAATTGCAGGCATTGGGTTGCCCTTGATGTCTGTGGTGCTATCGGAAACTCTTTTGCCTGTTTCTGCCTGCCGTGGATGTGTTCCAAGGCTTCTTTTCAAATCCATAGCCTGTAAAGGTTTCACAGTATTGATATTTTCTGACCCTCAGTTCTGGCTGGGTCGAAAGAAGCAAATTCTGCACCTGCTCTGGTGATTCAGTGAGAAGAATAAGAGCCTATCTTCACTTCCTCAAAACTGTTGTCAGTAAAACGGTTACTATCTTGGCTGCAGTAAGGCACAAAGTTTATATTATGCGCCAGCTCTGCAACTGGCAGCTGAATCTTTTTGTCCTTCAGCCAGCAGGGTGATTTTGCTGCAGCTGAGCAAAGTTCCTGACTTCCTCCATGCTGCTGCTGTACTATTTACAGTACTTTCAGTGTCTGCATCTCTCTGACGTTAGTGTTCACCTGAGACATATGAACATGCACATGACATTTTGCACTCTAAACAAGACAAGGGGTTTTGCCAATGTGTAAGATGAAAGGAATAAAAGGGATTCTTCTGGCACTGGACTCAGAAAAAAAAATCCCCAAATGTTACAGGAGCTTGGCTCTTCTTCTCTATGTGAGAAAACATTTTGGACTCATGAGTATGTTTTAGGACACAGACTTTTTAAAAAAAAAATAGGTACAGTGTGGATCAAACGCTACTGCACTGAAACTGGATGCCACATGGATGAGTTTTCTACATTGTAACTTGGAAGTGAGGTCTAATTCAGTGGTGGCCAGTCTGTCTTTCCAAGCACACTAGGGTCACATCATGACCACAGCGTAAAATAATATCACTGCAATACTTTTGCCAAGCCTTATTATGATTTTGTTTCTAGTTTACTAGACTGGAGAACAGAGAGCAGTGTCATGCAACACACATACAGAAGTGCAAGCCACAGACAAATTTTATTGTTCATGTGATTAGGCAATACTTCCTTGCAAATAAAAGCAAAAACTGAAGTTATCTTTTGAACTCACATCTTGTTTTTAAAACAGAAAATATCCTCAGTTTGTAATCTTTTTAAAAAATTACCCTGCCAAATATGGTTGCCAAGTTTTCAAAACAGCAATAAGGGACAGTCAAAATTTATGCTGCACAGGTTTGACAGTCAAGAAGTAGCTATTACCTAAATACCAAATAAAAGCATTTATTTCAGTTAATTTAGCCATGCATTTCTTGATGAAATTAGCATATTGCCCGCATTCTCCATGCATACATTGCTTTATGATGAATCTTATTAAAATCCTCCTTTTTTGGCATGCATCAGTGATCCACTTTAATCGTATAAAAATGCTTGATAGTTATGATTAACATTCAAAGTAATCTGAATCTCAAATTTGATGAGATTTATTGAATATCTGCTCCTTTTAACACTCCTACACCCCAAATATGGATTTTTTGGCATCTTGTTCAATCTATGTATGGGACAAGCTTTCCAGACCTCAAATATAGGATGCTTCTTATAATATGGCTGACTTGGGTCCCATGTGGGAGAAATACAGAATATATATTTGATAAACAAATGTAAGTAATTATGGGACACCTGGCAATGCTGCTACCAAAGTTTATCATTATTATAACCATAATACAGCAAGTGGCACTGTGGCTCAGAGCATGGAGTGTGCAAATTCTGTTAGTGTATGGACAACACATGTGCACTGATAGAATTTGCATGTCCCATGCTCTCAGCCACAGTACCACCTGTTGAATTAAGATTATAATAATGATAAACTTTGGCAGTGGGGTTGCCTGAGGTGTGTTTTGGTGGCTTAAATACCCTGAAGGCACCAGATCCTGTCTGATCTTGGAAGCTAAGCAGGGTCAGTTCTGGGTAGTACTTGGATGGGAGCCTGCCAACAAATACCAGGTGCTGTTGGCTATATTTCCGAGGAAAGAACTGACAAAACTAACTCCGATTGTTCCGTACCTAAGAATTTATTTCTTTATTGTATTTATACACCACCTTTTCTCCCAAGAAAACTCTATGAAACTCATGGAGTCACCATAATTTGACAGGTGATTTGAAGGTACCTACACACAGACGTGTGTGTTGTACAGAAATGCAGGGTAGGCCATGATTTTGATTACAGCAGTAGTGCAATTTATTATGGGCTACATGAGATTTTAATATTCTATAGAAATGTAAGGCAATCTTCATGGAGTCCCGGGTGTGGCATTCTTCTCTCAGCACAAGCCTTGGTGCTCAGAATTTTCTCAGATATTTTACTTATAAAGAACCCTGTTTGTGAAGGTGCCTTAATTGCTTGTGTTGTATTTCCTAGGGCTGGATGGGCAAAAGAAGCAGTCCAGTGCCTTGCCCCTGACAATGCCTGGGAGCCATTACAATGGTAAAGGAAGCCTGGAAAGAATCTAGAAATCAGGGTGGTGGACTGCTAAAACAGAAGTCTACTTTGAAATGGGAAGAGCTGTTTTTGATGAGTGATGAATTGATTTCTGAATGCTAATAATTTGTTTTACATCTACTTCATATTATGATTTGCCTGTTGTCAGATACAGCCTTCTGAATATCTAAACTGTAGGAATAATTCAAAGACCTGTAAATTAGCTGAACATATGTAGCAAAACGTTATTTCTTTACTTTTCTAGCATTATTGTGTTGTCATCATCAAACCCTCCTCCTCTGCAGCTATTTATAAAACGCCTACCATTTTCTAGATTCTACACAAAAATACCTAAAATACTCACTTCAGAATTTAATAACAACTAATTTTTGAGATTCAGGAGAGTTTCACAAGTAATGAAAACTGGGAGACTGACGTGGAAACGAAAAAAGAGAAATGAATCTTGCTGAAGATGTACAGTTTCCTGAAAATACCTAGTTGATCTTTCTTGATAAAGATCTCCTTGAACCAAACATTCTAGGTTAAACAGATAGTGTGCAGGAAAGGTTCGTTTTGCTCCTTGCTTCCAAGTAATGTGGACTGCAAATATGAGACAGGGTTTAAAACTTTCACCTGGCAGTTTCTTATTGTAAATCTGCCACTTTGGGGTGCCAGTGGAATCCCCCCCTCTTTTTAGCCCCTGCATAGGGGAGAAGAATACAGGACAAAAACAGCTGGAAGGAAGGAAGGTTTAAGCCCTGTTGCCTGTGTATGACGGCCCTGGTCTGGATTGGCTCTTGTCTGCTTACCCAGAAGTAAGAAAGAAGAGGAAGCTCCCTTGGCCAGTATGTAAGGGATGATGGGTAGCTTTCACGAGTCCAGGGCCAAATTTTCATGGCCAGGACCAACTGAGGGCCACACCAAGCCCAGAGATGTGTGGGGAGAAATGGAAATGACCAGAGGAATATCTTTGGCTGCAGTGGTGGTGGTAGGGGACACTATGCCCTGCTTTAGGTCAAACATACCACTTGTAGTGGAAGGCAAAGTTAATTTTTCATGGGGAAAAGATTTGTGGGAAGGCCCTCAGGTGCAAAAACAGCTGGGGGTTGCAGTTCACCCACTCCACGCCACCTATTCAACACCTCATATTCTCAAGATGGCTTTTCCTTGGAAAAGGGAAAAGAACGCCAAACATTTAAAATGTTATTTTCTACAAATGGAAATTATCCTTCTTATTAGCCATTAGCCATTTATTAGCCATTATTTTCTTATTTCAACAACCACAAAACCAATGATCAGAAAACAATATACAGTATAGTATCACACTCAATAAACTAACATCCAGAGTCATGGCTGAAAAACCCCACAGTTAATAATTTTACATTCTACAACTGGCCGCTCGTTGAATGTTTCTGTTGCTTCCAGTTCCCGGAGAACATCTGAGCCCTCTAGCAGCTGTCTAAAGTAGGGAGGGAAAAACAGAAGTTACACCATTGTGTTTATCTTTTTTTATTTTATTTTATTTTAGTCACTGCTATAGTATGGTCTAAGGGGACATGATTGCTGAGGCAGACTGTTTGTTGCATCTAAGCAGGTCCCCTCTCTGGAGGGAGATCACTTTGGAACCCACTGAATATTGCTTTAAGTTTAATGCTGGAAGGAAGGAGAGATAAAGCTGTACTCATTATCCATTATAATACTGTACAAACATAAACATTTCATTTTGCAATTAAGGCAATGCTGCCCCCCTCCCCTGACCTCTCAGTTACAGCGTTTGTACATGTGATCTGCTGAAGAACTCTTAGACTTACCCAAAAGCGACATATTTTTCATTCAAATAAGGTGCTGCCTGTAGTGTGATGTAGAACTGCGACCCATTGCTGTGACGTCCTTTGTTGGCCATTCCCAGAACACCTCTCCTGTCATGGGGAACTGCAAAGTTTTCATCTAAAAAATCCAAAATGCACAGTTCATAAAGATGTGTACGAGAATGATGTTGATTTTCTTCTTTCCAATAGTTTACATTTTCTATGACTGGAAACCAGGGTTTGAATCCATGCTTGGCCATGGAAACCCACTGGGTAACCTTAGGCAAGTCACACTCTCTCAGTCTCAGAGGGAGGCAAAGGCAACCTACCTCTGAACAAATCGTGCCAAGGAAATGCTGTGATGGGTTTGCCTTAGGGTAGCCCTACATCGGAAATGACTTGAAAGCACACAATAACAGGTTTTACATCTCTTTCTTACTCATGGCCTAGTAGCATTAGTACAATGAGAAATAGTACTGATAGAAATAGTTCAGATAGAAAGGTGAAAAGCACATGTTAGGGATGACCCAGGGATTCTGCCCCAAATGAAATCCCTTTGTCTGATGCCCCTTAATGTCTAACAAATTTTACTTCATGATGCTGGGTTTCTCTACACCCAATGGAGGTAGACAGTAGCAAGACAAGGGAAACCACAACAGTATGAGCCTAAATACCTTAAAGGCATCATATTCCATCTGATCTTGGAAGCTAAGCAGGGTCAATCCTGGTTAGTGCTTGGATGGGAGACCGCCAACAAATACCAGGTGCTGTAGGCTATATTTCAGAGGAGGGAACTAGCCAAACCACCACCAACTATTCCTTGCCTAAGAAAACCCTATGAAACCTCATGGGGTCACCATAAGTTGACAGGCAGCATGAAAGCACATGTGCAATGCACACACACATGCGCGCGCGCGCGCGCACACACACACACACACAAATTTGCCCAGAGGGCAAATATTGCTACAGTTGCAATTTTTGTTCTAGGATTTTGTGAAGAATGTAGCTGGGAAAGCCAAGTTGGTGCCAACCAATCACACAGAAAGAGGATACAAAACTGATGCTTGTCTCTGACAGAAGGCAGGTAGAGAAAGATGGCCTAGAGCTATAATAGAGGCCATTTCCGCACTAGACTGTTAATAGTGCTATGATTCCACTTTCAACATCCTATGGAATCCTGGGGTTTGCAGTTTCGGGAGGGGCCGTATCTTTGGCTTCATCCATGATGCTTCCTAGCTTGTTTTCACCAGCACATTTCAAGAAAGTAAACCTACCTTCAAAGATAGGTCCATATATTGATTCTCCTCCATTTCCTCTTCCTCCATGAATGTCTATATTTAAAACAGATAGATAGATGATAGATAGATAGATAGATAGATAGATAGATAGATAGATATAGATGATTGTTAAATTTTTTATTGGAAAAAGAGAAAAGATGGTCTCTTGAATATAATTTCATGACATTAACTAGCAAGAGAGTCAAATGCCTTTTTTCAAAGATCTGTATCGTGGTGGCTTGTGCAGATATATTTTGAGTAGCCAGTGGGGATTTTCTTAGGTCTGGCTCCATCTGACCAAAAGACTTCCATAAAACAATGTCTGTGTAAAAATTGTATATGTTTTTCCCCCCTGATACCATGATTTATCATCCTTTCCTTAAAATATTCATGCTAAAAGTCCTTATCTTGCCCCTGGTGAGAGATAATAACATAATGAGCAAAGAATGTGTGCTTTTGCACTCATTCAAAAGTCTTCTGCACAGAAGCTCTCTTCTCTTTGCTGGAAGGAAGATCTGTGTCTATACAGGAATATGTATCAAGTCAGATAGTACAGGCAAAACGAATGTGGAAGTCCACGCTGATGAGGGAGGCGCAATTTGTGGTTGCAGCAAACTACTAGCTTGGTCCATTTTCAAGATTTTAAAAGATACAAGGGGACAACTGCCTTACCTTACTGCATGGATATTACTATTGCATAAATATTACTATTACTAGACTCTAGAGACTAGAGTCTGTTTTTTATTTGATGATTTGTGTGAACACCACAATTATATATGCTGACTAGGAAATCAAGGCCTAAATCCAATAGTTCCAACCAGAACAGAGTCCATTGGAGCTTCTGTAAACCAGTGCTGATGTAAGTTCCATTGATTCAGCAGGTCTAATATAGCTGAGATTAAAAATGACATTTAGGCCATAAATTGCAACAGGACGTTATGAACAGGCTTCCACACCCACCTCCTCCTTGTATCCAGCCGTTTTTGACAATGCGGTGAAAGATAGAATCGCGGTAAGTGAGCACCTTCCCAGACTCAGCCTTCTTTTTCTCCCCTGTACACAAGCATTTGAAATTCCTACATGTCTTGGGACAGATATCAGAATACAGCTGCACAATGGAGAGAGAAAGAGTTTAATAAGTTTCCTCAAGGTCAGTCTGAAGGAATGGCCCTGTTGTAGGTGTAGGGAGACAAGCAGTGCATGAACTAAATATATTATAAAATCTCTGTGCATGTTGAACCTTAAGACACTAGTATTTTATTTAAATCAAGCTTCTGGCTACCATGTCGACAGGTAATAATTTTGAAATGTGGGGAAAGAATCAGTGAGAGCTTCAAAAGCAGGTTCTTCAGCTGTCAAAGGGATGATATGCATTTTTGTCACCGCATTGATAACTCATAATCACTTGCATGATGTATTTTGTGCATTTCAGTTGACCCAATAAAGGTATCACTGCTTTGTGGATTTTGGATTTTGTTGTAAATCACTTTCTAGCTTCAGTTAAACTGTTCACTCATAATTCCCAATCACCTCTGTCCAGCATGAACCCATGGAAGGAAGAGAAGGTTTTCCAGGGACTGGTCAAGTGGTGTTCCACTGTGAAGCTCTTTGTGCATGGCAGTTCTGCTGATACTCTCCCTGTTATCTTTTAGGAGACAAGTCAAGACCTTTTGTATGTCAAAGATATTTGTTTGACTTAGGTTTTAAGTGGAGAACATTCTTGGCAATTTTTAAAAAATATTATTATATACTAAACTTTCTTGAATATACTGTTCTTCCATTTTTAAAAATGTCATGTTTAACGTGAAATAACTGAAGGAGCTTCACTAGGAAATGGTGTACAAATCAGACAAACTTATTGTCATCTGATTCAAAAAATCCTACAGTACAATCATAGTTTTGTTCTTTCAGAAGTCAATCGTACTGAAGTCAGTGAGACTTCTAAGTTAAGAGCACATGTGTGTGTGTGTGTATGTGTGTCTGTGCTTTCATATTGTCTGTCGACTTCTGGCAATCCCATGAATTTCATAGGCTTTTCTTAGGCAAGGAGTACTCAGGGGTGGTTTACTGCTGTCTTCCCCTGAAATATACACCTAGCATTCCTTGGCTGTGGCCCATCCAAGCAATAATGTGACCCTGTTTAGCTTCCAAGATCAGGCGTAGTAAGACTTGGAGGCATTTAACTGATCCATCAAATCTGCATAAATGTTCATGGGTGGAGGAGGAACTGTAGTTCTAAATTTAAGGAGGCATACATTTTTTGTTTCTAAAAGAATGAGTACATTTGTCAAAATCTACATCATCCTATAAGAAGCATGTCTTCTCCCTCTTTCTAATCCAGCTATGTACACCCAGCAGAAGGCCATTTCTAAGAAACACTTGTCTAAGAGGCATTTGTCATCAGCAGTCATCAGCATTTAAACAAGTTATTGTGTAAAAAAAATATTTTTATTAAATGTAAAAATCTAACTCACAACTAATTAGGGCATCTAATGAAATATTTTCAAATAAAGTGATCTAGCAAGTTAATATACCAAATATTGTAGGATTAAACATGATAAACATTCTACATACTACCATAAGTTTGTGCCTACTAAAATGTCTTACTGTCCCTCACTTTCTTCTCATGATGCGCTGCAACTGGGCACTGTTACATCAAAGTCAGTGCTCTCTTGGCTGAGGACATCCCAGCTTTTGAAATATTTTCTTATTCCACTGAAGTCAGTGGGAGGGGGATTCCTTGATCCAGGTCTGTTGCTGGAGTAAATCTGCACTACTAGTAGGAGGCAGTGGATTCTACAGTGACTGGATACAGCATAGGTGTACCCCTGGCCTGTTCTGCTTCCACATTCTGGACATGACTGCACTCCACTTTGGCTATTTCACTGGCGGTGTTCTGCCACTAGAACAGAATACTCTTATCAGTGGGCTCTGCTTCTTTTGGATATGTCTTTTGGCATTATAATTCATATGGTGGTAACTTATCATGGTACAATGGGGTGTCCAAGGTTTCAACATCTCTTCTTCCTTGTTTTCAGCCATTTTGGATCATTCAGCTATTCAGTAAAGGATGGAACCCCAGTAAGTGAGCAGTGTTGTTGTTTCTTGTTAACTACTGTCAAGCTGACTTTGACTCATGGCAATCCTATTACTGAGAGACCTTTGGATCTCCCTGTTATCAACAGTCTTGTGTGGGCCTTGCAAACTTAAGCCTGTGGCTTCCTTGACCCAGTCTATCCACCTGGAATCTAGTCTTCCTCTTTTCCTACTGCCTTCTACCTTACCAAGCATAAGATCCAAGTGAACATAGGATCCATCGAATCTTATGTTCCCTCAGCTGGAGAACTCTGAGTGCATGCTTATGTCCTTCAACATTTTGAAATACATTTTTAAGCAAATAAACATTTGCTTTTCTTGAATGGTGAGCATCACATGCCAAGGTTTGATTCTTATAGTTCAACTTACCTCAAACAGCAGTTTTCCAGCAGTCACCTCCTGAATAGCTATTTCCAGATACACAAATATGTGCTGCCAAGATAACAAGCCCAGAGGTCAACGCAGAATACACCAAATCATTAAATAAAGACTTCTCCCTTCTGACCATTAGCCATGCTTCAGAAGGTAAAAGATTGAATTTCAGTTAGCAAGAAATTGACTGATTTGTCCTGCTATTCTCCATGCTGGGTTTTTCCCAGGTTCTGTTTTTAATACCCTTGTTTTGAACAAATAGGCAAAAGAAAGTTTGTATGATTCAGAACATTCAGGTGTGCATTCTAGTGTGTGCATTCATAGCACAGCTGTTAGCCAGAGTCTTGGGCACTAATGCTGCTCATTTACAAAAACAAGCATATGCCAGAATGTTGAGAACACATCTGAACATGAGGAGTTTTGTGTCAGAAAGATGGTGGGTGTTGTCTGACGCCAGAGCTGAGAAAATTAACTAGTATATGCAGTAATAATATAGTTTAGATTTAAAAAAACTAAAACTAACTAACTCTTTTCCTTGTATTAATTACACATTTATAATTTGTCTGTTATAATGAAAGTTAAACTCATGTCAAAACTTCTTCACAAACTGTAGAAAACTTACAGTATGGGATTGTCTTGTGCCACACCAGTTGGTCTTGCCAGGGTAGGAGGCAAGGTAAGCCTGCTTGCTGAGTTCCAGTACAATGTCATTTTGTGCAGAAGTTGAGATGAATGTCATTTGGCATGTAGCTCAAGAAACTGTCTCCATGAAAGACACTGCATTTATTGTCCTTGCTATCTTGCCAATTATGACTTAGAAGGGAATTTATCATATGACTTTCCTCTTGAGAACTTAAGGTGGCATGCAGTGGGTACCCACACTATTTTCCACTCCAGATGTGCTCAACTTTGGCAAGGTTATGGTATGTGCATTCAAAATATGCCCTGGTCCTTGGTATGTGCAATGCACTTCATGTTGTCCTAACCGAATGGCAGCATGCAAAATCCTATACATTACCTGTTTGTTATTGCAAGCAAAACAAACTGTGTACTGTGTCTGCTGTAGACATCCTATGATGGGACAACAAACTATGGTTTTGGGGACATGTGCTGTGGACTTGCAGTTTCACTCTTCCTTTCACTCATGTCAATATCGGCTTCTGATTTCTTCTTGCCATAGTTTGATGGAGTGTCCTAATCAGTCAAACTGATTAATGCTAATCTTCAAACAAGAAGTGGTGTAGAAGCATAACAGTTAGGAAATAAGTAATCAATAGCTTAATAGCAGGCACACTGAATTAGGAAAAAGAGCACGGAAAACAAGAAGAATGCTTATGCTTGCAGCTGGATGTAGATAATAGGAAAATCAGCTTGTAGAACTTAGAATGACAGGAAGCCAAGTAGAGCAATGGTAGATAGTAAAAGAGATAACTAACTGAGTAGGCTCAACAGGTGTGAAAGAGAGGTCGACTTTGTGGGTTTGAGCGTCCGGAGTAGGCCAAACTAGGCCAAGGGGAGGGGGAGTGACCACAAGAGATGAACTTTGGTGACTGAGAGCCTCATAAAGCTTTATTTTAATATTAAAAATCACACCCCTAGGGAGGGGTCTGGTATTAAAATTTGGGACTGCCTCTAGGGGCATGCGTAGTGCTTGTATGCTGACATAATAATTTATTCATGACATAATTCCTATACGTATGTATTTGGATTAGCCAATAATTAGCATTTCCTGCTTCTGTAATGGATGCTTAGCAGGGTATAAAGCTACATGTGTGTAGCCATTTTCTTTGGAGTAGTATATTTTTAGTGCCTGGTGCACAACTGCTCCCCTCTTGTACAAGGGAAAAATCATTTAATAAA
This sequence comes from Cyclura pinguis, assembly GCA_030412105.1. NCBI lineage: Eukaryota > Metazoa > Chordata > Lepidosauria > Squamata > Iguanidae > Cyclura > Cyclura pinguis. The sequence goes on along the minus strand of CM059599.1, from coordinate 110,484,399 downwards.
TTCTTTACATTTTTTTGCTGCTAAAACCCCTGGTGAGATTTTGAATTAATGCGGTAACAGTGGGATTGCAAATGGTCACTGCTTATCAAAGTTTGGTATCATAGCAAACAATGGTTACAGCAAACTCGAAATGGAGGAAGACTGGTGGAATGTGTATGTCTGCAAATTAGAAGCACATTTCCAATCCTATAATGCAAAGATTGACAACAATGAGGCCCACTGGGCAACTGAACCCCACAGGCCATGTTTGCAGCCCCAGCCTCCACGGTTGAAAAAGCGATTCAGTAAAAAAAGTTATTTTTCCACTCCTGGAAACCTTGGGGGGCTGCAATAAATTTTGCAATAAAAGAGGTGAGGCTCCGTATTGCTCCCCACAAAACAAAATCAGAAGTAGACTTCATTTCATTTTCAGTTTTGAATTTTGGGGACACAGCCCATGGTAGGTTCTAAGGATGGAAAATGGATCCCCAAGACCCCAAAGCTTGCTTAGTCCTGCTCCAAATAATTGTCTGAACAGGAACTTTGAAGGTTAAAATAACACAGCTACGGATATCGTTATGACAAACCCTGGGAGGCGTAGCAACGGAGCCACCCTAGCAACCAAGAGGATTTAATTTAGCTGGCTGTTGAATATGGAACCCAGGCTAGCCAGAGGGCTAAATGGGGGGAGTGGGCCTAACAGAAATTTAATTGAAACAGAGTTTTAGGTTGAGAGAGAGAAAGAGAGATCGTAAAAGAGAGTTAGAGAAGTGTCTGCTGGGTTTAGAGCTGAGAGTGTGTTGATGTTTGATAACCTTTAATTTGCCCACTACCTTTTCCCTTGCCAATGTGTTCAATAAATATTTTGTTATATTTGTATAAAAAGTAGTCTCCATAAAGTGCCTCTTTGCTCTGGACTGAGTGTACATGCTACCACCAGTGACACAGTCATTTGGATAAGCTAATCCATGCTTTGCCCTATATCTGCAAGGGTGCAGATTTAGGGAAAGCGGTAGAGGGAGATAAACTGGGAGAGGAAGCCAGCGGGGGACAAAAATATAGCAGGGTGCTGTTTCTCTGGGAAGGAAGAATCTAAAGCAGACCTGAATGTCATAGCCCTGGCTTGGTCCAGATCTCTCGGGTTCTGAAAATGGTTAACAGTCAGACTGTAAACATGAAGATATATTTCAAAGCAGGCAATTCCATGACCATTTTTAATGTCAAAAATGTATTTGTTTTCCTTCGAAAACCTAGAGCCTACCTTCTTGTTTCTCATGTATTTAGTGAGGAAATCCTGTGTAATAGCTTCATAAAGTGCTGCTGGTTTAAAGTCTTTATAATCCCAAACATCATAAGCCCACTTGAGGAACATTTTCTCATCTCCGATGAGCTGGCCATCCACAAAACACATCACGTTGGAAGCATACTCCCATGTTTCTCCTCTCAGCTCCTGCGATCAGAAGGGAAAAATGCCAAGTCTATGCACATTGAGCTGTAAAGCAACAAATTCAACATGCAGATTTTGCAGTGATAAGAACCGTAAAATTGTAGACACTTGGAGATTATACCCTCAACACTCTAAGACTGAGATCCTATGTTGGGGTTTTTCAGTTTTGTGTTTATTCTGCTGTACAATCATTGTGCTGAGTGTCAATATTATGCAACTGAACCAACACACCAGATATCCAGCCAAATGCACCATCAAATGCACATGTAGATTCATGTGCAATGGCACTACTTGTGCAACTCTGCTTTCACAAACTTTAAATGAATATAACTGGTCCAGATTGGACAAAAAATATTCAACTACTTCCATAAGGGAGCTTACACATGTGCAAGAGAGTAACTGGATTCGAGACCAAGCATGCCTTTAGACTGGCCAAAAAGCAAAATGTCTTCTGATTTCTATATTAGCAATTATTTCTATAATCTGCTGCTGATCTTGGGTAGTACTGCACTTTGGTGTTTTTGGATTCAGACCTCAGTATCATATTATGCCTATACCTCTAGTAGTGTTCCTTACACAATCTGGAAAATTTGGACACACTTCAGGTTTAGCTCATGAACCAAGATTTTTGCACCTTGGTCTACAAATAAAGCTTCTTTGGAACACGTGCTTGTTGTCTAAGACTGGTGTGTTTATCAGTGAGGAAAGCAGCACTCATATTCAACTTATTAGACAGTAAGGACCACTGCATTCAAGCTGGAAGTTGCTTTCAAGCAAATATGAATAGCGTAGGGCTAAACATTGTATGTATTCATGTATGTACGTATGTATTGTATTGTATTTATACACTGCCTTTTCTCCCAAAGTGGGACCCAAGGTGGCTTCCAAAAACATCAAAAACAATTAAAAACATTAAAAATTATACAACTTACATTTTTTAAAAAACTTAATAAATAAGTAAAAGCTCCCCTGCTCCCTCCTTAAAAACCTGCTTGAAAAGAAATGTCTTTGCCTGCCTGCAAAAGGAAAGCAAGGAGGGGGCTTCTTGTGAAAGAGCGTTCCACAGGGTGAGAGCTGAGAGCTTCCACTGAGAAGGTGCTCTCCTGTGTCCTTGCCAGGTGAGCCTGGTTTGGAAGCGGGACTGAGATAAACCCGTCCCCTGAAGATCTTAGGGCTCTAGCAGATTCATATAGGGAGATATAGTCTTTCAAATAGTCTGGACTTAAGCTGTATAGAGCTGTATAGGTCCTTTTAAATGTTTGGTAGTAAAAGCCCCAGTGTACCATTTCAGACAGCCATTTGTTTTCAGTTGCATTTTTAAAAATATTTTAAATGTGTGTGTGTGTGTGTGTGTGTGTGTGCGTGTTGTAAATGCATAAAGAACAAAGGAAGAAAGAAGACAAGTAGAGATAGCGGGAAATGGATTCACAGTGCTAAAATGTGCAAAAGGACTGACAGTTCTTGCTTGCTTTGGCACATCTAAATGTAACCTACGGGGGGAAATATCTAAAGGGCCTCAAAATATAAGCTGAAAATTAAAACAAGCGAGAACTATCTGTCATAATGTTAGAAACAATTGTCATGTGATATAGAAACTGATTAAATAATATCTGTTCAGTCTTTTAAACTGCTGTTTGTGTGCTCAAGCACTTGTCTGTATTCAGCACAATGCAGATAAAGTCCTGTTTCCTGTAAAGCTTTTATGAACAGAATTTGAAAGAAAGAACCTGGAGAGGTTGTCTGCCAAGGAAAATTCAAAATCTCACTAGTTCGGTCCAGTTCATGTTGTTTTAGAAGTAGGAAAATAAAGCATACTTTCTTTTTCTCCTGTAGATATTCATCCCATGCAAATTGCAGCAGAGGAAGTATTTTAGGTTCTGCTATCTTGGTTGGAAAATTTCTCCTCAGAGCCTAGGTATTCAAGAAAAAAATGGAAGTATTAAAATGCAAAGAACATATCAACTGACACTCTGTAATGTTGCTCTCAAACTACATATGATCAAGATCTTGTATTATAAAGTATGGCAGAACTATGATACATCTTTCCTCTTGTAGAGCTCACCGTCCTCCTGCAGGTAGTTTTCAGTGGATAATTTACAGTGGCTAAGAATCATAGAATCTTAGAGCTGGAATGAGCCACAGGTACCATCTAATCCAACCTCCTGCCATGCAGGAATACACAATTAAAGTACCCCTGAAAGATGTCCATCCAATCTCTGTTTAAAGATCTCCAAAGATGAACAATCCACTATCCCCTGAGCCAGTCTATTCTACTGCCAGACAACAATCACAGAAAAAAAAAATTAGGTGGAATCTCTCTCTTTTCTTTTAAAATTGAATCCATTTGTTCATGTTCTAATCTGTGCAGCAGGAGAAAACAAGCTTGCTTCCTCTTCTACATGACATGTGTTTCGGATATTTAAAAATGTCTATCATATCACCTCTCAGTGTTCTCTTCTCCAGGGAAAATATATCCAGCTCCTAAGTTGTTCTTCATAAGACTTGGCTTCCAGACCTTTGATCATCTTGGTTGTTTTTTTCTGGACACATTCCAGCTTGTCAATATAAGTCCATTTGCAAGTTGTGTCTATATACCACTTTTTAGATGTTACAAGTGTTGTTAGGTCTTCTGTCTTTTGTGGGAGAGAATTATTTTTTCTTAAGTATCAGACTTTTGGCAATCAAGAGGGTGTGAAAAATCAGTTTCTGCTGATCATGTGTTATATTCTAAGGCATAGATAAATAATTTAAAAGAACATGTACATCACTAAATATCAAAGAGCTTTCTAATACAACATTTATTTGTGTAATATTTCTACTCCAAATGAGGCTACTGTAGGACATTTCCAATGCGTATGAATAAGAGAACAGCAGCATACACTTCCAGCAATTAGCTGATTTGGATAAGCTTTTATTCAAAACATGTGGTGATCAATATACTTGAAACCACAGTTTCTGCTGCATAAGATGTCTTTGAAGATCTGTAGACATATTTGTTAAAGATGCTAAAAGAGAAGACCATTGGTCAGAATTGGACATTATAGTTCCTATTTACAGTTCCCTATTTCATCTTGCTACAGAATTCACGCATCATACGTTTTTGTGGATACTACAAATTTGTGTACATAAATTGTTGACTGAGATATTTGGTCAGCCTCAGTTAGTATTTCTGATAGTAAAGAGGTTTCAGAAGCACTATAAGCTGCAGAACTGAGGCCATTTGAAAACCCCGGGATTCCATAGGATGTTGAAAGTGGAATAATAGCGCTGCAACAGTCTAGTGCAGAAATGGCCTAAATCATTGTCACAAACATTGCGATCGTAAATGCTGCCATCGGGTAAATACTGTAACACAAACTGTAAATACTGCAATGCACTCAGTTCTAGCAAAATAGTTGACTGTGACTCTATCGATTCCCCTGCTCCCCAGAATACCGAGAGATGTAGCTATGGGCCACACTTACGTATTCAAAGTGTAGTAAAGATAAAAATACAGCACACCCAATTAAAAGATCCTTCTGCCAGCACCAGTTCAGAGCTGAAGGCCTGCTTAAGTAGTAATAATAAAATATTTGCTTGCTGAGGAAAGAGATCAGAGGGGAGGACAGACTAGCCTTCTGTGGAAGGGAATTCCCTAGCCTGTTACTGAAGGAGCGCTCAACCTGTGGCCCTTGTATGAGGCACAGCCACCGGCGAAGGATGATGGGAGTCACAATCTAAGCTCCGGAAAGGCATGAGTTTCCCACTCCTGCACAGCAGGATCATAGTTAAATACATTTTATGAAATCTTTTCTTTTCTTTTCTTTTCTTTTTTTAAAGACGGATATAGAAAGGCACAGAAGGAGACGGTAATTTTTTGCCAAACCCTCTAAAAAACATTATCCCAGGCCACAGTACTATTCAGCCAGGATCAGCTTTCCATTCAATATTTAGATATTATTAGATAATTAGATATTTGTAAGGCAACAGCTGTATAGTCCATATAAAAAACAAACGAGAACTGAAGGAAGATGATAGCAAGCGGCTTCTACAGCTGGTGTAGTTGCTGGAAGCGAAGCCTGCAACAAATTACCTCTGCAGCATATGCTGCCATGTGAAAGGAGGGTTCGGTGAGAAGCCCCACAACTTCCACCTCTTGCAGCCCCCCAGGCTCCATGGCAGTCTTAGCCCACATTGCTCACAAGGTTTTCAGTCGTCTTTCTTTGCCGTGCCGCCACTACCCTTTTGTCTCCCATGTCATCAAGGAGCGGGATATAAACAATCTCCTTCGCCATGGCAACTCCAATGGATGCAAGCGTTCTGCCCAGCAGTGAGTTGTGCCAGCCTCTGATTGGTTCTTGATTTCCTTTGCATTTATACAGCAAAAGAAATCACTTTGTTCCTGAACACATTTTCAACACGGGGAGATGTTATAAAGTATTCAGTTTCTTGGGCTTCCTTGGAAAAAAAAAAAAAATCACACCAGTGGTAACAGATCGTGATTTAAAACTCATTAGAAGAACAAGGCTGTGATATGGCTTAAAACAGTTTTATTTGTTTATAAAATTATTAGCGATCTTTTCTCAGTCCCTAATACAAATTAGTCACATGCAGTTGAAGCATAGAGATAACGTGATAATAATTTGAAACAGGGGGACCCTTTTTATAAACAGAGTAGGAAATTTCCTTTAAAGTCATTTAGATTAAGGGAATCAATAACAACAATGGATATAACAAGAATGAGATTCAGAGATATAAAACCAAAATATATAGTCAGTATGATTTATAATACATTGAATAAGCAATATTATGCAAATAGATTTGGGGAGAAATAGAAATGTAAGCATTTTTTGTTGTAACTTTTTTTACCTTTATGTTTATGTTTATCATGTTATGTATTTTTCTTTGTTTTTTCTTCTCTTATAATTAATAAAAAAAATAAAATAAAATAAAATAAAATCATTTAGATACCAGGCAGAGTGAAAAAGGAAATTCAAATAACCTCCTTAAAACTATACAAGGAAGGAGTAAGCTTAGGGAAGTAAGCATTCTAAAAATGTCGTGCATATGAATATTGCGGCTAACACGCTCTTTTAAGAAAAGGATGTGGGAATTATATGAAAAACCAGATTATATTCCAGTTTATTGCAGCTGGCTCTGTTATATTTAAATTCTAATCCTAGTACTGTTCTAAGCACCACTGAGGGAAATGGTACATAACTTCCACATCACGTACATGCAATCGGAAAGGAAAGGTGGTACAGACAAAAAAGGGGAAATGTTTATTTGCACTTTTCAATAAACTGTGTTGCTCTTGCAACTTTGTTGCGCATGTTTCTCCTGCAAGTAACAAAATCTGTTAATTTGTTAGTTTGTTTTACAAATATGTTTGGAAAGCACGGCTGTTCTAGTTTTAGCCCCTGTAATAGAACTGTAATTCTCCCAGATTGGTGCGGCAGTTCCCCACTCTGATAAGGGGCCCTGCCTTTTTCACACAGCTCTGCCTGCCCCACATAACACCATGGCCATTTCCGCACTAGGCTGTTAATAGCGCTATGATTCCACTTTCAACCTCCTATGGAATCCTGGGGTTTGCAGTTTCGGGAGGGGCCGGCCGGCCCCTCCCGAAACTGCAAACCCCAGGATTCCATAGGAGGTTGAAAGTGGAATCATAGCGCTATTAACAGCCTATTGTGGAAATGGTCCATAACACCATAACATGGAAGAGTGTCCCATAGGCTAAAGTGCCACTACCGAGAAGGCTTATTTCTGTGATCATGTAAAGCAAAGCTTTCCCAACTGTGTGTTGCAACACAGTAGTGTGTCACCTGCAGTGTGTAGGTATGTCACGCGAATATAAGGAGCGGAGGGGCTGCCTCTCCCACCACTGCTGCTCCAGGCCAAGGAAGACTTTGGTGAGGGTGGCGGCAGTGCGCCAGGCCCGGGTGGAGGGGCTGTTTCTCTGACCACCACTGCCACTGTTCCAGGCGGAGGAAGAACCTGGTGAGGGCCGTGGCAGCGGCGGGCCAGGCTTGGGCGGAGGGCCTGCCTCCACTTTCTGAATTACTTACTGAATTATTGTGTCATGAAATGATGCATGTCTAAAAAGTGTATCATCAACATGAAAAGTTTGGAAAGCTCTGTTGTAAGGTGACATTCCATTGCTCATGGAGAGCCAAGAATACCTCTTCTGGAGATCTTAAGAGGTCAACTGCATTTATATGAGGGAAATGTGGTCTACTAAGCATCCTGATCCCAATTTATGTAGGGTTCAGAGACATGCTGCCAAAGATTCAAGTGGGTATTTCATACACAAATACACACACAGAGATATCCGAATGCCACATTTCCATTATCTTTGCAGCTGCTGGCAGTATAGACTTCTGTTCTATCCATTCTGCCTTCCAGTTCAGTTTCTCCTTCTCCACGTCTTCACTTGCACGTGTCCTAGATAATAGAATCTCTAGGCCAAAGATGGGAAGCCTGTGTTCCCCTAGATGTAGTTGGCTGCAAGTCCCAACTAGCTCTAGACAGCACAACTAAAACTCCTTTGGATGGCTACACATTCCCTATCACTGGTTCAGACGGTTCACTGTTTCAAGCTTCCTTTTATACACTCAGAATTCTCCTGCTGGTGGAAAGGGCGGAAAGTCAACTTTAACCAACCCCGCTTCCTCTTGCTTCCAATGCTATTTCCTCAACAGTGTCCTGGAGAGTCCTCAAATCTCCACAGGAAATTTTTGGGGATTCAGGAACCCTTCTATCAATCTGTTCCTCCTCCTGCCTGTGCTCCGAGTGGCTTGGGGGGGAGGTGACTTTGCTTCAAGGAGGGAACCACATCACCAGCGCAACCATTGTCGTGTTGGCTGCTGGGGAGGGGGGGTGGGCCAGGTGGGACCTTTAAACCGCGGCTGTGCCTCCCCTGCTGGTCTTTTGTTGTTGGCAACCCACCCTCCCACCCTCGTTTTTAGTGTAAGCTTGCTGGTCGCTTCAGAGCTGGGTAGGAATTTCTACCACCCCCCAAATGTTTTTTTTTCCCACCTACCCTAAAAGGGACTGGGCAATTGACTTTCAGGGCGGTGTCTTAAACAAGAGTTAAATAGGTCTCCCGGCAAATGAAGGAGGTGCATTAAGGCATTGGTGTATACCTTTGGCACAAGGTGTGTGGGATACGCCTGTGGAGCTCACTCTCCCGGTTCTCAGGCAGAGGATGATGGGCGAAGGAGGAGGGCATCTTTGGAGCAGGCCCACATATTTTATGCCCTCACTTCTGGGCTCTGTGGCAAGGGGTGGGCTTTCGTGGGGCACACCTTCCAGAGAGGGTTGCTGAACTGGCAACCCAGGATCAGGGGTTTGCCCTCGGGACCAGCTACTTTGATATGACACAGCCCCCGTGAGGTCAAGTTCAAGTTCAATGTCATGGCCAAGGTCAAGTTCATGTCTAAATAGACAATAATAAATAAAACTGCCCATAGTTCATCCCACGTCCTGTCGTGTGGTCTCTTCATTTCGAGGGGTGGGCAGCAATACATGATTTACATGAGTAGTGGTATACAAGCCATCAGCTCTTTCTTTCCAGAAAGAGTGAAACAACTGTAACCAAGATGCGCAGAGACATCCTGAAAGAACCTGTTAGCGCCCAGCATCAGATAGCTTTTGACGCACTGGCATACCTAACCCATTATTTTTCCAGTATTAGAAATATAGGGAAAAAGTGAGATGAAATGTGTTTTCATATTTGGATAGGCAAGTTATTTTCTGAAATAATATTATTTCTTAATTTTATGTAAAGGTCAATAATTCCTAGAATAAATGAGTATCGATGGCTCTTATTTCTGTTGCAAGAACATAATGAGTAAATCTGAGTTGTAAGGAAGGCAGACACACACAAATAGAGGACACAGAATTTCTACCAATGTACTTCTCATTAGTCAGTGGAATTTGAAGCATTCAGATAAAATTGCACAGGGGAAAAAAAATAGAGTAAGTTCATTCATTGTGTTTTTATTTTTAAAAAAACTTTCATCTTATATATGGGATCAGATACACAGAAACATTGCATTTCTAACCCATGGCTGAAGAAATGCCATATTTTCTCCTTAGCCTGGTGATCTGATTTTTGCAACTCCATTAGCCATAAGAATCATCAATTTAGAGAGAGATTAATTTCTAGCAGCTAAACTTTCAGGTTTTTTCCCGTCTTCTAGATTTTTCTCCCAAAATCATTTTTTAGTAACATTCTTTTATCCAAAAGAACTTTTACATTTCTGTGTATTTCTATCATTATCAAGTAAATTTTTCTATGGCTTTTAAGAAACCATTTGAGATACGTGCTCTTTTAAATCACCCATTATTCTGAAAGTTCTTTATCAGCAACTCAGCCAAGCTTAATCTATAAAGAAAACAGTATCATATTCTCAAGGCAAACTATTATAGTGATTAAGTAATAGTTATTTTGTGATTAAAGAATTTTGCCCATATTTCTAGCACTTGAGAATTCAAAGTTGATAAAGTTGCTTTGCAAACGTGACAAATGTTTATTCATATGTTGTAGGTGTAAAGGCTAAGGCACAGGAAATTTACATGATTTGGCTATAACTACACTTATGGTAGAGTCAATAAATGAACCAAAGATTGTTACTAGTTTTATTCAAATGACATTGTATCATCTTTGCATTAATTTGCTGTTCACATAAGGAACAAGACTGTACAGATGCAAAAGTTGCTTTCGGAACTCAAATGCATGTACACACACAGATTCCCATCCATAATGGTTCTCTATTTACTTCACAGGTAATGAAAGTGTGCAAAGAGATGTGCTCAAAACATATTTCCACTGAAATGAATGGGAAAATAAATATGCTTGTGTAGTAACTAGAGATATGCAGTACGTCAGGGTGTCTGGGTGGGAGCAAGGAAGAGATATGAGAAAAACAGGCAGGAGATCCAGTGAGCAGTCACATGCGGTAAGTGAAGAAATGTAGCATAAGACTGGTCCAAATTCTGGTGATATCAAAAGCAGACTGCAAGCTGGACACCCCATGCTCCTCTCCTCTCATGTGCAAATTCCTATCACTTTCTTTGTACACAGCTCAGCATTACATCCAATTACTAACCAAGATTAACACAAGGCTGTTGAGGTAATCTATTTCATCTCTAATATGTTCCACTGGGAGAGAAAGACAACTCCTTCGAACTTTTCTTCTCCTCAGCTGACTCAAATCTACTTTCAACTTAGAAAAAATGGCAGCTGAACATGCAAGCTGTTGTGAAAGTTAGGAGAAGCATCAACGTATCAAGTATCAAAAAGAAGTATCTGTGTATGGATGTCCAGCAGCACCACATTTAAATACAACCATGGATTCTCCTTCAGGGAATACCCCAATTCAGGCACAATGATCTTGGCCCACAACAGCCTGGTTCATTGGACTGAGAATGAACTTTGTGCCTCCACATTTTCTCTCCCAGTTAAGATTCTGGTTTGCAAGCCAGAAGTGTTGTGAGAGCTTATATCAGTTTCTGAACTTCAATATAATGGGAAGCCATTGTTTAAGAAACCTTGGCAACACAATAGGGAAGGAAGAAGAGGACAGCTTTACAACGGTAGTTTGTAAACCAGGCTTATGATTGTTATGGCTGGGGAAAAAAAAGATTATTCAGCTATAATGAAGCCATGTCAGTTTTACCAAAATGCAAACACAAATACATAACAGGAGAAACCTGATAAAGTTTGCATGAAAGACCTCAGTTCCTTCTTGATAAATACATTTCAAAGAAGCATATAATAAATACATTTCTAAGAAGTGTACGCACTTAAAAAGTCTGCCTCTCAATCTGGAGATCACCAGAAATCTGGTCTACAGTCAGAGCCTATTGAGTTGATTCTGAGACATGTACAGTTTGAGTCGGTCCTTTGTTAATTTGAGGAGGTAGGACTGTGTCTTGGCTGATACGATACTGATGGCTAACTTCTTGACCTACTTGCAGGTGCTGGGTTGGATGTGAAGTTCCTGTAGCTATCTGAAGTACTTCAGCTTGATTCTGATTGGCATGCAGGTGTTCCAAGGCTTCTTTGGACAGCGTGATGACATGCATTTGCTCTGCCTGGGCAGGTTCTATTTGGCTACTCACAATATTGATGTTCTCAATTTGGTCTGATGGTTCTGGCTGGGCTGAAAGGAGCAAATTTTGCAGCTGCTGCGGTGGCTGAGCAAGCAGAGTTAGACTGCCTGCATGGTCTGTCATTACATTTTGGGAGCCATCAGTAGTGACAACGCTAATACCTTGATTATGGCTTGGCACAAAGTTTATATTGTGCACTGAATCAGTAACCAGCAACTGAATCTCTTGTGCTCCAGAGGGAGAGAGTTGATATTGCTGTAGCTGAACTATGTTCCTGATTTCCTCTGTAGTGGTGGTGGTGGTGCTGCTGCTGGTGGTGGTAAGAGCACTATTTGCCTCCTGTAGCTGTTTTTCCTTGATGTGAATCTTTAAATGAGATTTAAGATTGTCCAAGCGTGCAAACTGCACATTGCACTCAGAGCAAGAGAAAGGCTTTTTGCCTGTATGCAAGATACAGTGTCTCCTCTTAGCACTGGAATCAGAAAAGGATTTTCCACAAATGCTGCATGAATATGGCTTTTCTCCTCTGGAACAGAAGATATTTTGGATTCATCAGATATATCAATACTGTTTAGGACACAGAACTTTTACAAGAAAGGTATACAATGTAAGCCAAAGGTTGATTTTGCCAAGTCTACCATACAGAGTGCCATTCTGCATATCTAAATGACAGCATATACGTATGTGCTGCCCACTGTGCCTTGATATGGTTTCTCTTTGAAAAGGAAAAAAAAATCTGCTCCTAGAAACCTATAGTAGTGATTCCCCTTCTCCGCAACATGCATTCCCTCCCATTGCATCCTTTCAAAAAAGTAAAAAATAGCTGTTTAGCCATTTCTGTTTTTTCCCCCTTTTCATTGGGGAAGGGATCAGTATAGCACCCAGGGCAGGAAATTGGCCCCCACAACTTGATTACCAGATTCTAGGTCTTCTACCCACACTATAACAGTTAAATGAGACACACTTTCTGCCAAGGGCACTAAAGGTGTTGCCTGTTTTCAATTTACATCAAATCTACTGTGATGTAGGAGTTTGTAAAGGTACACAACCTTGGGAGTTGGGGTAATACAAGCATACTTGAGAAAGTTACATTACAAGATGTTAGTAATATCCCCATCAATAACATGAAGAGGCTGAAGCAAAGAAAGCTTGTTAATTGCCAGGTTGACCAAATCAGAGTAGATGTGCAGGCCTATGCTATTTTAGGCTGCTACTAAAGTAACACAGCAACCTTATTCTTTGAACCCAGTGGAAGTCCATACAGTTGCTCTCCTCCTTGCTGAAATGGGAAGTCAGACTGAAAAGGGATTGCCACAGCACATAAGCAAGAAGAGGAATGTCATTCCTTGCTCTGTCAACACAGGCTCACCCCACCCATTTTTAGCTTCCCAACCACTGACCACTCGGCTTTAAAAGTGGCCAAATCCTTTTCTTTTTTAATATATTTATATGATGATCTACTTTTTGCTTAAAAGAAAAAAAATCCTGAGTTCCTTTAAACAAAGACACAACAATTAAACTGCTAAACCCTTCCTATGAGAATATTCCCCCAATCCTGAGTACAGTCTTTGAAGCCAGGTGCTACCCAAAAAGTTTCCACTACTGCCCCTTGTTTTCCGAGAAAAACATACAAAACCTCCTCTGTGCACTGTTTCATAGAGAGAGAAAAAGTGATATATAAGGAATTCCTCAGCACACACAACTAATACTTCTGATTCTACAGTCGTCAGTATACTAATATTGGTGAAAATGATCTGTGGGGAAGTCTACTGTGTCGTCTGTGGAGACTGAGTTGGGCTGCTGTAACACTTAGAAGAACTGCACTTACCTGTGGATTCTGATGTGAGTCTGAAGAGAGCTTTTCGCTGTGAAAGATTTGCCACAGATTTCACAAGTAAATGGCTTTTCACCTAAAAAAAACCATGCTGGTTAATATAACTGCACAACAGCTAGGTTAACAGTACAATATGATTAAATAATATCACAATAAAATAGGTGGAGATTTGATTAATTGTTTGCAAATAAGCTAAGAACACCTTCACTCTAAACTTTGTTCTGCTAACACATCATTACGCAACATAGGTATCTCAAAAGGTACAGCAATATTGTTCCAAAAAAAAAAAAAGTTACATTGTCTGCAGAATTCAGAACTTGGTTATAAGAAGATTAAAAACGTCATCACATCTAAGACTATTTTGCAAGCCTGTCAGAAGTTAAAGATTATTAGAAAAGAAAGAACCTTTACCTTTTAAACAATATTTATCAATTATTTTATTTACTGAGATGGTGGTTTTCGACCTCTAGTCCTTCAGATATTTTGGACTTAAGTTCCCAGAGGCTCTAGCCACTATGGTTCAGGGATTATGGGAGCTTGTCCAAATCAGCTGGAGAACCAAGCATTAAGAACTGCTGTATTAAGACACATAAAAAGAAGGAGGACAGCAGTTATCTTATTCTTCTTCTGCCTCCAAGCTATTCTGGTGTTAACAAAGCAACATGGAAGCTGCCACGTCACATACGTCTCTTTCCCTGCTCCTGTAATGGTGGGAGATCTAGTATACATGCAAGGAGTCCAAAATGCAGGGTTGCTGTTTCTGGGAAGTTGGCCAATATTACAATGGGAAAGAACAGCCACAGAGCCTCCTCTCACAAGACTTAAAAACAAGAGAGCAAGGGGAAAGTATTTAATGTCAGTAGCTCCCACATCAAAATAACATCAGAGGGGGACTTTATTATGGTTTCTATCATCAGTGGTACAGAGTTTCATGAGTCAGTACAAAAATGAGAATAAGATTACCTGTATGTGTTCTCAAATGTTTCTTCAACTGAGCTGCATCCATGAATCTGCGATTACACATGTTACATTCTGGCAATGAATGGCCTTATTACAAAAAGAAAAAGATAGTGTCATTTTTTTCCTACATATATTTCTTTTATTTAAAAAAAATTATCTTGCTCTTCAGTCCAAAACAGACTGTCTAATCAGATTATAATAATAAAAGCATAAACACAAAAATTTATTACATTCGAAACCAAATCAAATCAAGCTAAAGCATTTATAAAAATGGAAGACAATTTTCTTTTCTAACATAAGACAACAGTTACTGTGCTCTTTCAGCTCTTGAGCTAAATTTTATTAACACAGTCATAATTTTTCTTCTGGTTTTTGGGTTTACATATCTTTCCAACATAAATTTAGTTGTATTGAGGGCTACTGACCAAAAGTATTCAGTAAGATAGCAAAACACCGTAATTCCATGCACACCTCTATGGGTCAATAGGATAAAGCTTGTTCTATCTTTTCTCTGAAAACTATGTCCAGAGGTAACACAAACATATTGGTACTGCAATGCTAAAGATTTGAGAAAAGCTTTATATGTCATTTGGACATATAAAAACAGGACCCAACCCAAGTTTTACTATTCTTTCGCTGACCCAATCATGTATGACAAAGACAAACATCGCTTCTGCAGAGAGTTCACAGGCACTCAAAATGTGAATAGTATTTGCACTGCTCACAAGAGAAATGCCTGTTGTACACATGTTTTTTCTGGGAGTACACTTCTTTCATCCTTATTCTCTGTACTTCCACATCATGTACAATGCCTCCCTGAGATGTATCCTCAGAATTTTAAAAGTACTCCACAGACAGCACTGATTCTACATAACATAGAATTACTACATAAATACTCTTGTGTATCATACATGTCTGCTTTTAAATAATTCTAAGAAAGGTAACATGCTTCAAACATTTCTGAAACATTCAGGCAGTATCTTGTAGTATTTAAACAGTATTCAAGTACTTTTTCTAGAAGGCACATCAAACTACTAGTGAATAATTATATATGATTCTGTCATAACTCCGTGTGTATCAAAACCTCACCATGTTCCAAGAAAATGTACTGTGTCTCTTTAATTTGCTATACCTGTATGCACTCTGTAATGGCTCTTAAGTTGCCTTTTTTGGCTGAAGTATTTTCCACATTGATCACAGGTAAAATCCTTCTGACCTAACAGGAAAGACAACAACAACAGATGATTTCAGAAGATAATCTAGAAGAATCAGAATACGGCTGTACATCCTAAAAGATGCCTAGAGTAAGTTGCACTGAAAAAGATAAAAAATGTTACATTTTGATCAAAGAAATGCAGAAGTGGATTCCTGTGCAAGCTTCCTCAAAATTATTCCGTCGTCTTTAATGATCAGTGTGCATAGTATTTCAGTACTTATTGCAAGGAGTAAAGGTGAACAGTACTTTAGCTAGGGATGGGCCAACCAAATCCTCAAATCCTCGAATCCTTTCGAACAATTCAAGATTCACGAATATGAATCCCTGTGCCAAAATAGGCAAACCGAATCTTTCGAATCCGCCACCCAAACAATTTGTTGGAGACTAGGACGCCTGAAAACCTGGGAGCCCAGGATGCCTGAAAACCAAAGGGAGATGGCAAGTAAATGAATTTTTCCCTTGGAGTAATAATGGCCTTTGCTAACAATTCCAGAAATTACATCTGGGCTTGTATTCTAAGATATTTAAATTGAACATTTCATATTTAACTTCAGCACTTGACTGGAAGGTACAGGCTTGAGATTTCAAGGACAGCAAAAAGATTCCTTTGAAAAGCTCCTTTGCAAAGCTCTTTCAGACACAATTCTGGGGTTTGTAGTTTTACAAGGGGTCACTGCCTTCTCTGCCAAAGTGTGCTGGTGCATCATCAAACTACAAACCCCAGGATGCCATAAGGAGCTATGCAGAGAAAAGCCAGTTTTGACCTGGATTATGTCTCTACTGTAGTATGTGGCCCTGTTTACACAGGCAGGAAAATGTGGCATTAATCCACATTTTCCTGCCTGTGTAGAAAGGGCCTTTATGTCATTTTCAATCTGGGGAGATCCTGGGGCAAAACTATTACAATTGTCCTGGCCAGATTTCTTCAGAGGGAGGTTTGTCTTTGCCTAGGCTTTTGCTAAGGCCGAGAGAGTGTGTCTTGCCCAAGATTATCCTTCTTTCCCTTGCTTTTTAAACCCTTTTTTAAAAGAGGGATTTGAAAGATTAGAGATTCGTGAGATTTGTGGATTCCCAGAACCTTCCAGAGATTCGGATCTGGAAAATTCTGGATTCATCCCATCCCTAACTTTAGCCCTAAAAGATTAATTCACACAAAATTTACTCTACATGATGTGATGACCAGGTTAGGCTGATTTTAAAAAGTATTAAGCACTGTCAGGAAAGGTAAGTTCTATGAAAGGCAATTAATGATAATACTGAGTAGAGGCAGGATACCTCTGAATACCAGATGCTAAGGTCTTCAGAGCAAAACTCGGGTATTACAAGAAAGCCTCTCTAGCGCAGTGGTTTGAGTGCTGGATTGGACTCTGGGAGAACAGGGATCAAACCCTCTCTTGGCCATGGAAACCCACTTGGCGGCCTCAGGGGAGGGCAATGGCAAAACCCCTCCAAACAAATTTTGCCATAAGCTAGAAAGACATGAAGGCACACAACAACAACAATGGTCCTGCAGTGGCAGGATGAGGCACGCTCCCTGATCAGACCACAGGATGTTAGTGGACTTAACCCTACTTGTGAGGGGCCGGGGGAAGAGGGAACCCTGGTGATGGAAATACTGTTGGTCTTGGCTTGATCTAGACTGTTCTTATTCACTTACACTTATTCTCTTGGCACAGCTAAGTTGTTTCTGATATTACCTGTATGCAGGCTCATATGTTCTA
This sequence comes from Cyclura pinguis, assembly GCA_030412105.1. Lineage (NCBI taxonomy): Eukaryota > Metazoa > Chordata > Lepidosauria > Squamata > Iguanidae > Cyclura > Cyclura pinguis. Next base: position 110,467,141 of record CM059599.1, on the reverse strand, counting down.
GGAGTGAGTGTTTCGTTGTTAAAGCCTTATTGCAAACAGTACAGGTGTATGGCCGTTCTCCAGTATGCATCCGCTCGTGGACTTGGAGAGAGTGTTTCTGCGAAAAGCCTTTACCACATTCACCACACTTGAATGGGCGCTCCCCTAAAAATAAGGTAGCAAGTCTGTAAATCCAAATAATTAGACATTTCAAGTTGGCAGAAAGAAGCTTCAGGATCATATAATTTAAGAAAGAAACAGCAAATTAACTTACTACTGCAGGAAAAAAATAGGAGAAACCAAGACAACAAAAACGGTGAGTACAAGAAATAGTGACTTCCATAAAACCAACTGTTCGAATCTTTGGTCAAAGACTTCCTGGTTTACAGCACAGAGCTATACAAACTCACATAAGGAGTGATATGATACCACAAACTCCTAACAACAGTAATTCATTCTCGACCACATTTATCAATCCAGTAGCAATAACTTAAGAAATATACCAGTTAATTAAATATTAATGTGGGGGATGTGGAAGCATTATACTCCCCTCCCGTTATCCTGGAAGAGTACCTGGTAAGTTCTTCAACACAGAAGGCCAGATCTCCCTCAGTGAAAGTGCAAAGGGCCAGTCCTGACATTGTACTGAGGTTGAGCTGCCACCATTCCCCACTGAAAAGGTTGGCCATTAATACACTAGATGCGGGGCGGGGGAAGAACTGTAAAAAGAAATTCTGGAAGGAAACTCACGGTCATGATTCATTAACTGGAATTTAAGAGCTAGCCAATGATCCAAAGCAGCCATTCTCAACTTTTGATCTTCCAGCTTTCTGGACTTCAACTCCCACAAATCTCCACCAGCCTGGCCAACGATTCTGGGATCTAATGTCCCAAACAGCTTGAAGACCAAAGGTTGAGAATGACTAAACAACGTTTCTGAAATCTGCTCACAAGTGGATTCAGCAAAACAAAATAACGATATAAAATCAAATGGGATTTAGACAAGTGTGTTTTATGTTATGAAAGTATTTTGTGTAAAATAGTTTTCAGAAAGGAACTTTTGGTTGCAGCCTCTACAGCTCTAAGAGCTACTTTTCAAATCATAGATAATGGATATACATTATCTGAACTGTGATATTACGTATGCCCATTTGCTATTTATTATGGATTTTAATGTCAGTTTTTGCAAGATTATACTTTTTATATGCACAATATGTATATGAAACAAGCTTTCATAGGATCATACTGTGGATTGCAAAGAGAACTCAATTTCTCGCCAGCATAATTAACTATTATTTATTTAAATTATCTATATCTATATCTATATATTGAACTAACAGATATTATTTATATAATGAAATGCTTACTACACCATAATTTCATTTATTAGGTTACATAGCTTTATTGACCTATGATCACATAATAAAAATTATATTTTAACAGCTAGTTAAAGCACTTCAACCAAACAGTGTAACAGAAAGTTAACTGTGTTGAATATTTTATCTTGACATTAATTGTATAAATGGATCTTCAGTACTCACCTGTATGACTTCTTCGATGAATAGCTAAAAAATGGTTATATTTAAATAGTTTCCCACAGTCTTTGCACTCTACTTCTGATCCACTACGTTTTCTTCTCCCATCAGACTTCTTTTTCAGACCAGTGTCCTCTTCATCACCAATAAGTTTATAATCTCTGAGTTTGATAGACCGCCTTATTCTACGTTTGCTATACCGACTCTGGCTGGTCTGTGTACCCTGGCATTGAGGATCACAATTCTCATCTTTTTCAGCGGAAACACTCCCTACAGTATCTGAACTACAAGCACGTTCAGCTTCTCTCGCTTCTCCACTTAAAGGGATCAGTTCACTGGAATCTCTGTCTTCCACCACAGTATCTTTTCTAATAAAATTTTGTTCATTCTGAACTGAATTATTCTCTCTTAATTGCACATCTTCAGTAGAAGATGCTCCCAGTTTTTCCTCCTGGATATTCTTCACTTTTCTTGGTCTTCCTCGTTTTCGCTTTGGTGGATCTTCAACCTTCTTGTTATTTGCCAAGAAAGCTACTGAAGTTTCGCCATTAGGAATGGCAGATAATGTACTGTTCAAATTGCAGCTCTTCTGCTGATCAGTGTATGCCCTCACTAAGTCATTCACTTTGAGAAGATGTGCAGTGGCTAAGATTTGCTCCGCACTTTTTTCACTAGCTTGAAGATAGCCTGTGTAGATAAATTCCAAGAGTGCTCCAAAAGCATCTGCCACCATTCCTTCCAGCATATAGATTGACTGGCCAATCTCCCCCTCATCACCAAACATCATTGAGAAATACTCACTGCTGGCAGCAAGCAAAGCTTTATGTGCTCTGAACTGGACATTTTCAACAATTAAAGTGATATCGCACAAAAAATCTTTTTTCCTTTGTTCTTCAAAGTTAGCCAAAATAGTATCTCTGTGAACCTTTGAATGGATGACCACAAACTTCTCAGTGGGATCAGGCCCCGTTTCATTCATTGTTGCTGGAAACAGTGGGGGAAAAAAGAAGTTAATAGCATTTCAGATGGAATTCAAAAAGCTTCAGAGTGAATGGAAAATGGTTGTACATGGATCACTTAAACATTGCTCTAGAGCAGGGTTTTCCAAATGGTGTGCCACGACACATTAGTGTGTCACCTGAAGTGTGTAGGTGTGTCGCATACAATCTTGGAAATGTATGTTATTATTTATAAATCATGTATTTTTAAAAATATATGAAAAGTTTTCATGATATATGTTACGTACCCATACATTTTGTTATTACAATTTATGTACGTGTCTGTATCTTTTATAAAGGGTTAGCTTTACCTCCAGTTTGCTAGTAAAATTGAGATAACTGTGTCGCAAAATGATGCATGTCTAAAAAAGTGTCTCACCAACATGAAAAGTTTGGAAAGCTCTGCTCCACCAAAAAACCCAAAAAACAAAAAACCTTCAATGAAAAGTATCTTTCCATGGCCAGAAATAGAGCAAAACTAACTGGTCAGTTTAATTCCTCCTTTTCAAACAGGCTTCTGTATGTGCTGCTAGAGATGTCAAATTGAATTTTGTGTGAGACCAATATGAAGACATTGTTTCCCATTCAGCAAGAAACCAGCATGTGCAATGCCACTTCCATGTGTGCATACTCAGTGTAGCACCTGGAATCAGTGCAATTTATCTAGAACACAAATACCTTACACAAAGAGAAGAAACTCTCTTTGCTAGAGAAACAACTTAGAACTTAAGTTCTGTAATATTATTTCTTTGATCATTCTGAAAACTAATATGTTTCATACTTTTAACTCCCTCTCTCTGTGACACACACAAAAAACTCCAGTGAGCAAAAGGATGAAATTAGACTGGCTTCTCTATTACTAATTTATCTAATTTCATTAATGTCTTGCTGGTGAAACAAAAACAAAACAAAACAAAAAAGCAGTGTTCAAAAATATTCTTCTTCTGAGAACTGAGACAGACTGGGGAATTCCCCAAATGCCCTGGGTCTTTCACTGAGTACTCTCACTTCCCATGTCCTTTCCTTCCTATGACCACTAAGAAAACCATTCAGTAGGCCGTTATTCTTGTGCTAGGCAGCTTCCCTCCTAATTCTCATTAGATGACTAAGATATAAATCAAACATTATAAGAACTGGTATTTCAAACCACTCAACATTCAAGGAATCCCTTATACTGCTCCTTAACAGCAGGCAGACAGAAACACACAAGTAGAACATAATGGAGACAGAAATCCCTATTTACTTCTTCTCAGCATCTACAGCTGAATATGAAAGCTTCCTCCTGCTGCTGTGACTAATAGCCTCTGATGGTTTTACTCTTCTATAAATTCTGGCATTCAAGTTAGGAAATTCCCATTTGGGAAGATACACTGATACACAAAAACAGTGAAAATAACAGCATTAGCAAGCTACACTATAAATGGATTTGAAAGTCAAAAATAACTAATATAAACCTGTGGGATACAGTATTTTGCTATGCAAAACATAAGCACTTTACTACTTACATAGCAATACATAATTTTTATGTAATAAATGTTGAAGTACTCAACTTCCTCAAGAGAACTAGATTTAGAAAGCCTTTTATTGGACCATTATTGGGCCTATCATCTAAGTGGGATCAACTGGCTTTCTTTACCACTGTTTTGATAGGCTTAGCATAAAACAAAATTATTATCTAGCTGTCCATTCTGTTGTGAGACGGGCTTCGTTTCCAGTCGTCTGTCTGTGCCATCTCATCATAGTGCCATCACTGCAAACAATTAAGAATAATTATCCAGTTGTATACTTTGATACAACTTGATAACGCAGTCCTATAAAAAGCTAGGGTCTGCCACAATTCCTTTAGATAAACTTTCTGTTGGGAAATTTCTCTAATATGAAAGTCCATAATATTTGGTTTTCTGAATTAGATTTCACATCTCAAATTACCTTTCATCACTATCAGGGGACAATTCCCACTTCTCTTTTTTGAGGCTTAAACTTAGCAGAAGCTGAAAGAAAAACAATGGAAGACACAACCATAAAAAGGACACATTACTACCTCGGATAATCTCTAAAATTCCCCCACCTGAAGTAATCACTCCTGTATTTTTTTTTTTTTTAATCAAAAGAGCGAACTGAAAGCAGAAGAACAGGGAACTTTTAATAAAGTTTAAAAATGACGACCAGAGAAAAGGTCAAATCGTGATGCGGAAACCTGGAAAACAAAACAGGATCCATAGCCTCCGACCCCCCCCTTGCTGGGGCTCTTCCAGTGCCGCACAGCAAGCTCAAATTCAACAAGTGACGCCTCCCCGCTTCCTCGCACCCCAACTAGGTATCGATTACTAGAAGACTTCACTTGCTGAATCTTTCCTCGGGGGCAGCTTATTGAAAGCGAGGAGGGCCTTCTAACCACTAGCGCCCCCAGACAAGAGGCGGCGAGGGAAAGGGACGGCCGCCCTATCAAAGATAAACACAAAAAACTGCTGTCAACGCGCAGGCAGTCCGAGGAGACCCAGAACTCCGCGCACTCGCCGGCAGCCCCCGGGGTGCTCCAGAGAGCGAGGGGCGGGCAGAGGGTCCCTCCCAGCGGGGCCACTCCGTCCCTCCGCCGGCGGGGCGGGGGGAGAGAAAGGGGGACTCACCCCGCGACAGAAGGAAAGAAGGAAGGAAGCTCCGGCCCGTGAGCAGCGGACGGACAAGGCCACTACACGGCTCAGCGGCCTCTGCCGGAAGTGACGTCACGGGGACGAGGAAGTGGGTAGGGAAGCTGGGCCGCCGTGGTGGGCGGGACAAGGCGAGGGCGGAAGCTGGAAGGGAAAGGAGCCGCCGCCGCCGCAGCCGCCGCCGCCGGTGGTTTTGGGAGGGTGCCCGGAGCGGGCGTCTCCTGCCGTGTCAACAGTCTCGCCGAGCCCGACGCTGCTGGTCAGAAGAACTCACCGGGGAAACTCCCGACTGCCCGCCCCCGGTGCAGCGGCCCTCCGGCTTTGACAGTTGCCTTTTTGACCGCAGCCCCCAGCGTCCCGCGACCGTCGCTGGCAGTGATGGTTCCCTAGTTGTGGACTGTGGGTGCCCACGTCTCACGGCGTGCTCCGCGCCACAGGCCTCCCCGATTGTAGATGGCCCAGGACCGCCTGCCCCTTTCCCACCCGTAGCGTGTCGGTGGTGGTTGCAAAGCGCCGTCCGCCGCCGGCTCCTGTCGCTCGCCTTCCCCCTCCGCTTGCAGCGGGCGTTGGGCTCTCTGCGCGATGCACGGATGCTGGGGGCCCGCAGTGTCGGGGGCGGTGGGGAGGCAGCGTGGTGTAGTGGTTTGAGCTTCGGATTTCGGCCCCGGAGACCAGGGTTCGATTACCCGCCCGGTGACCCTGGGAGCGTCACACGCTCTTACCTCCGCGATAGGTTCGCTCTAAGTCAGAAACGACTTGAAAGGCAGACAGCAGCAACAACAAGCATATGCTCCGGGGCCTAAGTACACTAAAGAGATTTAGATACCCTCTGATCTTGGAGCTAAGTAGGGTCAACCCCGGTAAGGACTTGGGTGGGAGTCTGCCAACGAATACCAGGTGCTGTAGGAAGGAACCGGCAAAACCACCTCTGAGTATTCTCTAAAGGAACTGGCAAAACCAGTTACAGTAGTTCTCTTTGTCCATGTGCAGTTTAGTCCTCTTTTACATTTGCTTCCCTTCTGTCATTAACTGCCTAAAAGTTTAATCTGTCATCCAATGAGGTTTTTTTTTTTTTGGCTGCAGATGGTGTCTTTTTGCATGACCCCCCCCCCCATAACCTCTCCAGCTTCAGTCCAGAGTTCTGACTCCTGCTCAGTTGGGCTTCATGGTGTGAATCTATTCTGTACGTTATCTTCAAATTCTACAGGGATATTCTTCAGGCTATAGTTTGGCACAAGGATTGATTTAGTGTTCTTTAGCTTCATTCTAATTTGTGATATTAGCAGTTCATGATCTGTGCCACAATCTTCTGTGCAGTACTAACCAGTGTTAGATATGGTGCTGCTGCCATTGTCTCTGAGAGATCTTCTGCCGGTGTCACCCTCCACTAGTAGCTGCTTGGCACATTTAGTCTGGGTCCTCAGCAAACGCTTGTCTGACATGGAGACCCCTGTTAGAAGCAATGGTACCAGCAGCACACCCTCTTGCCTCACAGGAGCACTCAGTCCCACCACTGCAGAAAAATAGTGCCATGGCAAGGTGAGTGACGTGTGCAAGTGTTAAGTCCAACATACACCTGCGTATGAGTCTTGGATCTAGGACTATCTCTTGTTTCATGGATATGACACAATTAATCCTGATCAACTTGCAAGTAGACTCCCTTCAGGGAGGCTGGGTTTCACTCACCCCTCTGTCTACAGGACTATAAACTCCTTGTCAGCTTGAGACCACTGCTGGATTAACCTGCTTAGTTCCTACTTTTCAGTGATTCTGCTCTGGGGATTGATCTTAAAAGTTGCTTAACAGAGCATGGTCTGATTATTAGTTGTGTGCCCTTGCCAGAATATCACCAAGAGAAAAGATGTTGACTAAATCAGTGCTTCTCTGGCTAACTGATGCAGGGGACAGGTAATTATTCTTTTCCGGTATATCAGTGACTGGCACTAAATTTGTGCCCATGAGGTACAACTGATTTTATTTTTCCTGGAAGCTTGCCAGGGATTTGTAGCTCAGAGACAGGCACTGCTTCAGGGCCCACTACTTTGAATAGCACTGAACTAAACAGTATTGGGCAACTCTGTATCTCTCTCCAGAGGCTTTAAAAGCAGTGCTATAATGGTTGATTCATTGATTGAACTATCACTTGATTATCAATGATGAGTGTAAATCTATGTCTGAGCTTGTACTGCAGGATTCTAAATGGTGTCTCTTCCCTGCTGTCTAGTTTATTATGTGAATTATACTTTCCTCAGTGACTGAGCTTTCAGTAATGTAGGCTCCCATCTGCTGTAATAAAGCAAATCAGGGGGAACCAGACATAATCACAGCTGGAGCAGAAGATACCACATGTCCAACATCCAACAAACACTCCCCAATTGCTCAATGAAGTGAGAAAGACTTTGTGTGAAAAAGAAAAAAGCATGCAAAAGCAACTTTTCCTGAAAAGAGTTGACTGAGAGGAACACATAGCATCTCCTTATTCCTCTTTGTTTAAACAAAACTGGAAGGTGGAGTTAGTTGTGTTCTTAGATGCGTACGTGCATGCAGAAGTTGGAAATAGCTTTTGGAAGTCCTTATGGAGGAGTGATATGACAATGTTGCATAATGCTGTAAAGTTTTACAAAATGAACACATAATTGTTTGGAAACTGCAGAAAAATGCAACAGATACATGCTGAACATTGTTTTATTTCAAGAAAAGTCAAAAATATCTCACTAAATGAGGAAGGAACATATCACTAATAAGCCAAGCATTTTCTCAAAGACGATACAAAAAATTCAAATGAAATAAAATGCACCAGATGTTAAACATAAAGAACAACAGCTTAGATAATGATAGTTTTCTATTAAAGAAAGTTTTAGCACCTCAAAACATTTAAGAAAAATAAAGCTGCAATCTTTCACAGAGCCTGGAAATATTATTTATGAGAACTACAATTCCCAGAATTCCCTATTGGTATTCTAGGAGAAGCAGCCCAAAAAACGAACTTTTCCACGGTCTGAACTCAGTGTTGACAGGGGCAAAAGGCTGATTAGAACCTCTGGTCCAAGCCTGGATATGAATTCTGACCATGGAAACCATACACCCAATCCTGGATTTCTTAACTCTCCACTTGTAACTATTGCTGTAGCCCCTCCCCTCCCCACTTCAGAGAAGAGAAAAAAAATGGAAATTCTGGGGTATGGTGTGGGGAGAATTGATGAAGCTCTAAATAGATATATTCTAAAATTTTCCCTTAGACGCTGAATATAGGAGAATATTTAGGCTGAGAGTGGTCTATATGTTTTCCTTGCAATAACCAAAATTGTTATTTTTGAGGGGAAAAAAAGGAGAAAAGAAATGGGAAGTACTATTCCCCCTACTGAGAGCCCAACATTATTTAGGAATTTTTGGAATGTTCTTGATTTGAATATGATATGAAGTTCTTGTACAGCTATACCCTGCTTGGATGTACATTTACTTGGAAATATGATTAACTGAAATATTTCAATTTATTGCCAAGGAAAGTTTTCTGGATATGAGTGGAATCTTGTAAGTACTTGGATAGTCATTAATGTTAAATCTGCAAACTGTATTTTGCAGAATTTCATATTAAGATGTATGAAACTACAGTACAGCCTTATTTACGGGGTAGGAAGTATTAGATCCACTAAGTCAGGATCCACAAATATGAAGCCAGCCTACTGAGAATCAGCCTTTCAGATGTGTATATACCTTACTTTTCCCACTGTGCAGTGTTCAAAACTAATGAGAAGCTGGGTCTACATCTTTCAGAGATAAAAAGGTCTGCAATTTATGATCGAAGTCGATAGGTCGATTTTGAGGCTCCTTGTACTTCTGTGTCATTTTTGTTCCCAGGTATGGAATAAGTTCACAGTGATCCATGAATTGTTCCAACTTCCTCTTGTACTTCTTTCGTATATAATCAGAACTTCTGGGGTTATATGCTGGTGAGAAATTAATCAACATTGATTACCTTATGCATTAAGTGATACTGCCATCGTTATGGTTCCTGAAGACACGCTACAGAATGACTGATGGAAACAATTAAAAGCCCACACAGTTCCTGCACTGAAACCATATTTGTGTGTTATTGACACTAGTGGTGCAGTTGCCTCTCACTGTACATTGAGATTTTTGTTACAGGGCTTTACTCCATTATTCTCTATAGGTAAATGTTTCTTATTTCTTAAAGAAGTGCAGGCAGCAGAGGCAGCTCTCTCACCACCAAGGATGAAAGACAGGACTGTGTCTTAGTTTCCTTCATATTAATTTCTTAATGCTGCAGGCCCTAAGTTTTGTGCTCCTGAATCCCAGTCCAAAGTGTAGCATGTGCGTTTTGTCAGAATTACTGTTTATGCTTACATCATCATTCATGAAAAAATATTAGGCACCTTGCATTTGGGTCCTAAGATCTATTCTATATCTATTCCATGTTAGTATCGTTTTTATAGTTATTATAGTTCAAATGTTATTGTACCTTTTAAATGGTAGGCAATGAACAGGAGGGCGGTCTTTTTCACACTCATGAAAGGAAATTTGGGCTTTAAACAGCCCACTTCATTCATTGCTTTTATCAGAGCAGTTGCCACACCCTAGAGCCATAAAAATATCTATGTTAGTAGACCTTGTTAATCAGATTATTCCATACATAACACTTAAAAGTTTTGTAATCTTTATTGCTTGGTGTTACATTCCACTCTTGTTTGGGTTCTGAATCTGACAAACACACACCTCACTTCTTCATTGCAGTCACCTGTTGAATATACCTAGCTCCTGGAGTGAGGAAGAATACCAGTTGTTACCATTTCTCAAGTTGGAACATATCCAAAGACATTGAGAAATATTACAACTTTTTTTTAAAAAAAATACACTTCTTAGTTCATTTCCGCACTAGCCTGTTCTAGCGCTATGATTCCACTTTCAACATCCTATGGAATCCTGGGGTTTGCAGCTTCGGGAGGGGCCGGCTTCTTATTTCATTATGACTGTAGATCACATGATTAGCTATTACATACGTATGGCTATTTCTCATGGTTAGTTGGTAAGCAACTTTTTTTTCCCTCTACAAAGGTATCCCCATAGACTGGATAGATTTAGATGAGATTCCAAAACATACTGTTTTGGAAACAAGCAGATGCATAGCTATTTGAAGCATAATCCTATGCACATCTACTTGGCAGTAAGTCCTGCTGAGCTCAGAGTGTATTGTTTCCAAGTAAATGTCTATATGATTGCAGTCTTAAATATTTCTAAAAAACCCAGAATGTCTTTGTCATGCCCATTACTTTAGAAAATGTAGGGCAGGCATGAGACATACTGAAGACTCCAATGAAATAAAAATTAACAAAAAGGATGTGATCTGAATGGTAAAAATTCTCAATATTAATAAATTCAGAAGCAATTTGTATATCACAAGTTAAACTTTTTTAAAAAAAGAATGGGAGGAATATAGCAACAAAAAGCATTTAGACCGTGCCTCCCCATAAGCCAATCTTAATCTGTATGTAAATAATATTAATAGCATTTTACAAAAACAACAACCTGCTCAAGATAGCCCATCAAAGGAAGAGCTGTCAGCGATATTGGCTCCTTTATAGGAGGAAGTTTTTGTGGAAGTGTCTGATTCCAGTATTTTTCTGGTAATCTAAGAACAAAAAAATTATGTGCTTCAAGATGAAAATAATACAGTATTTTAATAAGCCAATAATTAACAATAAAAATAATGTTAATGTACTTAGTACCTCATAAATTTTTGAAGTTTTTCTTCACTTTCAAATATATATAACTTTTTGCGATAAAGTGCAGCATATTCAATGTCCCCAGGTACTAGAGCTTCATATCTAAAAATAGGTAGTGAAACAAATATAAGTATTTTATCATCATTACCATCACCTTCACCTCATTTATACCCTCCTTTTTTGTGAGAGGGTTTAAAAAAAAATCTTATCCTGGAGTGCTTCCGGACAAAATTTTTATTGTGCAAACCCTGGCTCATTCATAGAATTTTACAGGAGATCCAGATGTTATTGTCTTTCATTTGACATCCTCCTATGTTTTCGAACTGTTTTTTCATTCTAGTTATATCACAGAAACTCAGTTAAAGAAGAGAAGCTGGAATTGCTAAACAGAAACTTTTGATTAAAAGTACTAGGAGCGGTCTATGGTACTAAAATGAAGGTTAGAATAAAATGGCCCTTCAGATGCAACTCCCAATATTTCTCAGCATTGGCTATGCTGGCTAGGACACTGGGACTTAAAGTCTAACAATATCTACAGTGCTGCATGATTTCCTCCCCATCCTAAGCCTTTGATAGTTTTAAAAATAGCCCACACTTATGGACTATAATAGCTTTAGTCCATGGAAATCCATGCTATTATAAATTTGTTAGACAAATTTACACCAAGCAAACTAGACCCACTGAATCAACAAGAACTGTTTAACTCAACACTTTTATAAAAGTAATACTGATTGAAATGGTTCAGTTCTAGCTGAGACCAGCACTGGATTTAGGTCTTAGTCAAAAGATTACCATGGTTTTCCTGTAGGTAATTGTTTAGAAGAGAACTTCATCTTAGTGCACACTGTATTTTTTCATCATCATGTTTCACAGAAATCTTTGGAAATGCAAAAATCTTACCTTTGTTTCCCATCTAGATAAGTGACTGGACAGTATCCTTGCATTTCAGCTTGCATAGGAAATAAAGCCTTCACATCTGCTGCAGTCAATTTCTTTGGTAGCTTATTTGGGAGAGGAAGAGCATAAGGTGCTAGTGGGGGAACATACTGTTCTGGATCATTCAGGAATTTCTGCATTGGAAACAAAAACAAACAGAACCATTTCTAAGAAGAAGAGCCATCCTATGTTTTAAATGACCACCAGAATGCTCATGAAACTATTAATGTTTTAAAGGAGTGAAGATATCTTTTTACTTTCTTATATCTTGTTACTACTTAATATTTATCATCAACTGTACATTGGGTGCTCTATAGAATAGAGACATAATGCAGTTTTTGTTTAGAGGACAGGATCCAATTAGCAATTAACCACAAAGAACAATGTAGCTGGCATCAAAATCCATCTTTTGCTGAAAAGGAAGGCTTTGATATGGGAGGCTATTCAAAAGAAAGGCATATTGCTTTTTCCATTCAAAATAATTAACATTATTTCACTCTACTTTGGATGGTCTGAAGAGGGAAAGGTGCAAATATTTAGAAAGGAAATCCAGGACTACCAATGGACTTTTCTTTTGACTAGGATCATCTGACCAAACAGATTATCAAAAACAAAAAAATGACAAATAAAATGCCACAATAATGCAATGGCTTTAATGCAGCTTTATGAAAAGTAATGATTGCTTGTAGCTGGTTCCTACATAATACTTCTTAGCACTGAGAGAATATTTTAAAACATTTAAATTACTTCACATAACATTCAGCAAATGAGTTTAATTGCTATATTGCAAATAGGGAGATGGGGACTGAGATTAAGAGACACTGGCTCGCCTAAATAGCCAGCTAGTGAGTTCATGACACAGGTGAGATTTCAACAGAATTTGCAGCTCGCACGCTTATCTACTATATGACACCACCATTTTGCGCTTCTATTTGTATATTCCCTGTGTCAGTACCTGTTAGTTTTCCAAATCAATAATGCATGTATTCTGCTTGCTTTGATACTTACATCCAGTTCCTCTTGTCCAGCCATTTTGTAGTAATGTCCTCGAAACTCTGCTGCAAACTGCAGAGATGGAGATTCGGAACAATCAACAAGTTCTCCCTTTTCTGCAAGGGTAAACGGACAGTATTGCCCAAACTCTCCCAGTCGAGATAGCAGTTCATGGGGCATGATACACAAATCAGCAATACTGGCTGCTTTTCCTGTTAACAATCAATACAACACTGTTATCTTTCATCTGTGGTAGTCTGTATTCGAAGATTATATTTCTTTGACCAATAAGTGAAAATGAAAAAGCTGTATCAGATAATGTGAGAATGGCAAGCTGATATTTGTAAATAGGTTGGACCGCAAGACAGTTAGATAGACATGAGAAGAACAAGAGAATTTATTTTTAAACTGAGAAAAACTTTATGAGGCTGCAATATAAACTTACTACACATGATTAATTTTTTAGTATGCTTTGTATATGTTAGCTGTACTAGCAGTATAATCTTTCATTTGCTGCTGAAAAAATTCATTTACTAAATAGATTATTTATTCAGAGAATACTAAAGTTTTAACCAAATAGCTATTCACCAGTTTGAAAACTGAATCTGGAATGTGCTTTAGAAGTTTATTCAGTGCCCCTCTGAATAAAAAAAATAGAACTATGGATTGAATTCCACTGATTTTAATGAGAATTGCTTCAAGGAAACTGTATAGAGGATTTCAAGGAATATTACTTGTGTTAGATTGGATAATGCTACTTATCAGAACTTAAAAAGGAGATGTGATTTCCCTTGTTTCTGAGAGAATTGCTATCCAATAGTGAAAATACTGCTACCCAATACTGAAAAAGTAAGAATATGGTACATATGCCAGTTGCATGTATTAGATTTTTTAAAAACACAGTATCTGTCTCTCTGATGCTAGTCTGAACAAACATGCACCTGGGATAGCAGTAGAAATAATACATTCAAATAAACATGCAAAAGCTAGAGCCAGAGTAAAATATTATGTTAGCTTGGGATTCTTAACAGTTCAAGTTTTCCATTGTAAAAAACATTTGAACAGTTCATGAGCTTTGTCCAAGGAATCTCTCTGTGTTTAATCATCAAAGTTACTTTTGATGTTGATTTTAAAGGAAAAGAAGTTGAACTATAACATAACTGCTTTTAAACTGTAATTGTATTAGCACCCCTTGTCCATTTATTTAAAACAGGATTCTCTTCTCACCTTGCCGTATTCTTTCTAGATATGACTGAATTTGTTTGGTGATTGCTTGTGTTTCCTTAAGTACCTTGTCCCAGATCCACCATTTGCTGTGGGATGCATCAATCACATACCAGTTCTGGTGCTGTTCCTCGTAGTATGGTCTGATTTCTTCAGTTTGTGCTTTGTAACAGGAATTCTTGACAGAAAGAATATGGGAGCTATTGTGCATTGGATAGGGAAATCTGAGAAGGCAATTTCAAGGGCGTTAATGCAAGTTTATCCAGGTTGTCCTCTAAAACCTGTTCTGTACATTTTCCATATGATCTGGTCATTAAGTAAGGACTTCCAGATGTCCTGGATACTGGATCATGCATGGTACAGGCAGACAAAGAATTAGAACTAAAAACACTAAGGGAACAAATGTAGAAAGAGGATTCTGATTCTTTTGGTAATCAGTACCAGTAACGTAAGAAAGGTCTTGTAGATAATTGGTGGTAGTCAACAGAAATAGATTACTGGGAAAACTATGTAGAACTACAAATGAAAACTTTAGTAGGGTTTACTGGCATTTTTGTTGTAAAAAGTCTCCCAGAAACTTTACTTTAAAAAAGATTTATATCACTAAGGGAGTTACTTTGAAAGACTTGTTAATTCATACCCTTACTAAATGGTACCTTTCAGAATTCTGTTTATCCAGCAGTGCTCTTCTTAAAACCTCCTTCACATCAATCTGTAACTCAAAGATTTTTACAGGAATTATTTTCAGTTCCTCCAAGAGACTGACTTGCTTTCTTGTTACAGGATATCCATCAATAACAAATCTGTGTTGGGAACATGAAGAAAATTCAAAATTCAAATTTGTATTCAAATTTATTTTGAGACAGTTTCAGTTCCTGTACCATTAACTATTGCTAATGAAGCACTATTGTGAATACTAACTAGGGTAAACCATAGAATCATAGAGTTGGAAGAGACCACAAGGGCCATCCAGGCCAACCCCCTGCTATACAGGAACACACATCAAAGCATTCCCAACAGATGGCCATCCAGCCTCTGCTTAAAAACCTCCAGAGAAGGAGACTCCACCACACACCGAGCTAGCATATTCCACTGCTGGACAGCTCTGACTGTCAGGAAGTTCTTCCTGAGGTTCAGGTGGAATCTCCTTTCCTGCAGCTTGAATCCATTGTTCCTTGTTCTAGTCTCTGGAGAGCAGAAAACAAGCCCACTCCCTCCTCAACATGACATCCCTTCAAACATTTAAATATGGCTATCATGTCCCCTCTTAACCTTCTCTTCTGCAGACTAAACATACCCAGCTCCCTAAGCCATTCCTCAGAGGGATGGCTTCCAGACCCTTCACGATTTTGGTCACCCTCCTCTGGACATGTTCCAGCTTGTTGATATCCTTCTTGAATTGAGGTGCCCAGAACTGAACACAGTATTCCAGATGAGATCTAACCAATGCAGAATAGAGTGTACCATTACCTCCCTTGATCTAGACACCATAGTCCTATTGATGCAACCAAGAATCACATTGACTTTCTTGGCTGCCTCATCACACTGCTGATTCATGTTCAGTTTGTGATCTACCAAGACTCCTAGATCCCTTTCACACGTACTGCTATCCAGCCACACATCCCCTATCCTGTATTTGTGCATTCCATTTTTTTTTTTTTGCCTAAGTGTAGGACCTTACATTTCTCTCTGTTGAAATTCATTTTGTTAGCTTTGTCCCAGCTCTCCAATCTGTCAGCTCATTGAATCAATTGGATTTACTTGTATATGGATTAATTGTTCAAAAATTGATTCAGCAAGGTAACTCTTGGAGCTAAGCAATAAGACTTAAGCCAATATATGCCAGTGTTCTGATTTAAGAATAAGAACATAAGCAGAGCCTAACATGATATTTACTTTTCATTATGCCCACTGGAACTATAGAGATCTCTTCAAAGTGTATAATCAGAATTTTAAGAAGATACATAATCTGGGTAATATATTATGAAGAGCTTGAATGAAAGTAGAAAAGGATATGACAGAATATTCATAACACCTTACATTAGGAAAGTGCTAAAGGTGATCAATATTATGGAAGGAGATATTTTTGAGCTAGCAGGTAATTGTCTAAAATCAGTTCATAGTGTTACATGTAACTATGGTTCTACACTAGCAAAAAGCTCTTGTAGCATATAACACGTCATCCAATTTTCACTTAACTCCCCCCACCCTGCATCTGCTGCAGCCCCATTGAAATAATGTTCCTGCGATATGGACTTCTGGAATAGTGCAGTACAGGATAGGAAGATATGACACAGAGGGCTGCAGTCACTAGGGGAAATCAGTGAAAACTGGAGGCTCACTTAGCATGAGCTTATGTGTCTTCTGCTTGTGCAAAGTGGATATCATTGGATAAAATCCACTCTCCTACATTACAGCATACCAGTTACAAGAATCAGCAACTCAAATTAGCTTGATAATCAAGACTCCAAATGGCCAGTTAATGAGATTTTATCAGCTGATAAATATGATGAAAATATCTTGAATAAAAATGCTTTTGAGCAAATTATTCTGGTACTGGCATATACATCTGTTCAATGACCTTGTCTCTTTTTTCCCAACATTAACTAAATGTTAGCTTTTTCATACTCAAGCCAATTTATAAGAAGCAGCAGATTTTCATTCTTTTTTTTCCTTAGCCAGAAATACTTTCTTTGCTGTTAATAACATTCACATTAACAATGCAGATATTATGCATATTTACTAAGATGCAAGTTTAACTATGTTCAATGAGATTTACTGTGCAGTAAAGTGTATATGCAAGTCCAGCTAAATTTCCTCCTAGAAATTTCATAGAGTTTAAAACAATCTTTTCATGTATTTATGTTTAGGGGCTGTGAAACTTCATGCTAACAAAATACTGTATAGCCTGCAGATAATGCTAAACCATCACCAAGAGGGAAATTGCTCACCCTGTGGTGTTACACACAGTATCCATCAATACAGTATCTAGAGCCCTTATGGCAAGTTCATCCGGCGCAGTCAATCCTTTATGAAGGTGCCACTTCAGCACAAGTGCTAGCTCAGTATCTGGCTGATTGTCTAACACCCAGCGGAGGGCATCTCCCATGGAAAGGCGCATTAATCCATAGGTACTTGCAAATTTTTTAGCAACTGTAAAAGATGTTCATAATGAATTAGAAGTATACAATTGCATTAGTGCAATATACTGGTCCTATTCTCTGTAAGGAACAAGACTGGGATAAAAAGCTGTTTCAGGTATTGCTGCAATATAAAACCTCTCACAAGTAGCCTACTGAAGATGATCCTTGGGCACCAGCAGTGCCTCAGGTTGAAAAATGATTAAGCTTCACAAACAGAAAATACATGCCACATGATTTCCTTAATTTTGATCCTCAATTCAATGGCAAAAAATATGTTGAGAATATAATTTTTTGTTTCTCTCAGTACAGATGATCAGCACAGCCGATACTCTCTCTCTGATATGCCGCTTAACCAGCTCTGATCACATTCAGTGGCTACAGAAGGCAGAATGAAAGTTCGAAAGGACAAAATAGAGTAAAACAGAGTGGCTTGAATCCTTTGATTATACCTTATGTTTCAAGCCCTCCATTTTTATACATATGATTCCTGATTATATATTATATATATTATATATTATATGATTGTCTGTCTGTCTATCCATTATCTTACCTTTCTTCCAACATCAGACACTCTTCCTCTGTGTATTCTCTTCTTCCCTGCAACCCTTTGAGCCACTTGAAAATATGCTCCAGACAGTTGCCCAGACTTGCAAAGCACTTCTTACTATATTGTCCCTATCAAGTTATGTCAGTGTGTTAGATATTATACAAGTCTGTAAGAAGGGTCTACCTTTCTTTTCAGAAACAAACTCATTTTAAAATCACACGCCAAACTGAGGAACACAGACCCTTTCATGAACAGTGACTAACATGCTGTTCCAGAGCCATATCTCTGGTAGAGCAGAGATACTGCTCCGTTTAAAATGCAACAGTGTGAAAATGCAATATTTTGAAAATGCTATAGTGTGCCCCTAAGGCCATAATAACTTAAACATGTGCAGATTCAAATGAGTCAAACCAGAATTTTACCTGTTGTCTTTCCAGATTTTGGAGGCCCCACAATTGCAATCTTCACTGGCACTGTGGGTTTAGGCTTAGGCTGACGAAGATATTTGATGGGATTTTTCATAAATGTTTCTCTATTTTCTTTGCTTGTAAAAAAATAAACACAGTTGCGATGTAGAACAGGGAAGCTTGGAGTATCCTGTTGTTGGTAAGGCTTGATAGCATCTCCTTCACTTAGCTGCAAAACATGAAGAGTTACTGATGACCAGAAAGATAGACTGCTGTTGTTGTGTATCTTCAAGTCATTTCCGACTTGTGACAACCCTAAGGCAAATATTATCATGGGGTTTACTGGGGCTGAGTGTGTCTGAGGCACCCAAGGTCACCCCAATGCGTTTCCATGGCCGAGCAGCAACTGAACCCTGATCTCCAGGGTCATAGTCCAACATTACACCACCACACCACACTGGCTCTCTAAAGGTAGATTGCTTACCTGGAAAGGATGTTCTTCCAATGGTCATCTGTACATTCACACATTTGGGTCTGTGTGGCACAAAGCCACTATTTAGAATACTCTAGATAAATGAAATGTTGGTGGTACCTCTGTCTCTTCTTCCTTAACTACGTGCTGATGGCACGGTCTCCTTAGTTCAGTACCACCTGACACTGTGGCAACAGACTGATAACTGACAATGTGTAACCAAAGGGGAATGGAGGGCTTGTGTGAATCCACAGATGACCCCTCAAAGAACAATTTCAAATAAACCTATTTTTCCTCATTATGGTCTCTGTGCATCACACATACAGGTAATGTCTAAAAGCTCTCTGAAACAAAGGGAGATCAGAGACATATTATGGTAGGATGGAAGGTAACCAGCACAGCCATCTGCTGTACCAAACACAGCTTTGGCTAAAGCCCTGGTTTTCAAAGATAGTGTCTAATAGAGGGCTGAGAGCCTGTTGCTACTGTATATCATTTCCTTCATAAATGCCAGAGAAGTGGTCATGGCTGTAATGGAATGACTCCATTATAGCCTGACAGGAGGAAGTTTCACCAAATGATAGAAAAGTATGACAGCTTTAACCACCCATTTTGCCAAACTCTGCAAACAGAACTGCTTGCTCCTTCTTAGGACCACAGTAACAAGGCTTCTGGGCTGATTTAAAAGAAAGGGTTGATTAAAAGGAAGTTACTGTAAAACAAATACAAAAACAAAAAATGTCCACTGGATGTCCAAGGAACAAACAGAGCATTCTAGAGGACAGACTGGGGTAAAAGATAGGTGCAGTTATCTCAGGAAAGTTGAAAATCTGACACAATTTTTGATAAGAAGGTTATGTCTGGTTGTGGAACCACCTTGGACTAATGTCACAGAAAGTAAGGATGGTTTACATTAAAAGCACAGAGTCACTAGCTCGACATGGTGTAGTAATTGTCATGGCAAATGCCACTTTTACAGAAAGATATTCAAGGGATCCCATACCCATCAGTTGAAATGGTAGCTTAGTCAGATGTGAAAGCAAAACAGATAAATTCCAGGAAAATAGAGAGGTAGGAACATGACAATATAAATTCTGGAGTCCTTTGAGAAAACAATTATTCTCTGGAAGAGACAATAATGATCTTGCAAACTCA
This sequence comes from Cyclura pinguis, assembly GCA_030412105.1. Taxonomy (NCBI): domain Eukaryota; kingdom Metazoa; phylum Chordata; class Lepidosauria; order Squamata; family Iguanidae; genus Cyclura; species Cyclura pinguis. The sequence goes on along the minus strand of CM059599.1, from coordinate 110,447,363 downwards.
ACAGAGGCAAGAAATGCTGCTAAATACACTTTGACTGAAGACAAACTGAGACCCTTGTCCACTAATGTAAGAGGAAGCAAGAACACTAGCCATGGAGCAGTGAAGTAGTAGGAACTTCTATTGCTATGCATATGCACAAAAAAATCTGTCTGTTTCGACAAATAAGAACGTCAAGCGGCAGGATTCCATGCTCTACTAAGATGTTTGGTATTTGTTGGATTTCTCAAGATGGCAGATCCTCTGTTAAAGGTTGCCTCCGGATGCAACACTGTCAAGTTGTCTTGAAGAGTACATTGCTCTACAAGCAAAGTTGGTAATGCTTCCATCACTAGAATTGTAAAAGAGTGGAAAATCAAGGCTGTCTGGATGAAGATGGTACAATCAAAGTGAACTATATTATGTTGCATCTGATCTTGGGAATAACCTTTCAGAGAGGCAGAAATGGTAAAAGTATATGAAGGATGGACCTGCTCCATTGACAAAGAAAAGTGTTCCCAGTGACCATAAACTCCTGCCTCCTACTTGTTTTTGTGGGAAGCCAACTAGTTGTTCAATACTGGAACATTTTATTTCAAAGGACAGAGTGCTCTTATCTGAACTGTTCAACTGATCTGCCAATACTTCCTCTTCCACAGTCAGGTGGATTGTTACAAGGAAGATACTATGAAGGGATTATCTCAAGGGCCCACAATAAGGTTCATTAATCTCTTGGAACAAGTGCCACCTTATTTGCTGAGATACCAAGCGAGATCCATTTCAAATAGGCTTCAAAGCAGGATGCTGACATACAGTCTCAAATGGTGAATTAGATTAAATGTGATAGGCAGACAATGAACGAAGTGATATGTAGAAAAGGGTACCCGAGACTAGTCTTGTATGTAGGGTAATGGTGCAAATTGTGTAGCCCATGAACTACATGTGGCCCCACGGGCATTTGCATGCTTCTCAAGCTTCTCAAAAGCCCCAGGATTCCATGTTACCCCATGAGTGATAGTTTGCCTTAAATCAACCCCCACAAAACAAAGCAAGAGGGAGGAATGCTACAAAAAAGTGAAATGAAAACTTAAGTGCCTTCCAGTTACACTTTCAACTGAAACATGGTCCAAAATGGTGACGTATAATGTGGCAAGAAGTGAAAATTGTACCTCATGCCCACTGTAGCTGTTCACACTTGAAATAAGAAAAGTCATCCAGATCTAGCCAATGCGTTTCTGACATAGCCACCACTACAGCCTTCAAGAAGGCTCATGATGTGGTTGTCAAACGAAAGAGAAGAATACAGAACTGAATGGGATAGTTATCCAGAACTGTGAAGGAGCTGTTTGCTGTCCTGGAGGTATAGGACTAGACATCACCATTCCTCTTGCAGACTGTGTGAAGTATCTCAAATGGAATCTGATGTTTTTCCTCCAAGGTTAGCAAAAATTCAATAGTTTATTTGGGAAGTTGCTTATGGATTTCTTCTAGCAGAGAAGAGGAAGAAATGGAATCAATGTAGAATCATCTGGTGAGAGGATATGGAATTCTATCGGACACCTTGAGGAAGGATAGACAGGACCCACTGATCTTCAATTATAGAACATCAAGTCAAGAGATAATGGAATAGATGGCTGCCATGCTGGTGTGGCATGGTGTGAAGAAAGAGCAAGATGACAAACAAAGGCATGGAAAAGAAAAGCAATGTTCTCTGTCCAAAGAGTGGCACCTGACATTTCTGTTGAGAAGATGAAGAGGTTGACTTGTTTTAGCCCTAGAAGAATTATTCCCAGATGGACTTTCTGCAAAGCATTTGATAAGGCCCTGCATAATATTTTGATTAGCAGATTGATTAAATGTGGAATAGATTAGAACACTGCAAGATGGATCTATAATTGGTTGGAAAACTGCGCTCAAAGAGTTGTCATCAATGGCTGCACTTCAAACTGGAAGGAGGTCTTGAGTGGAGTGTTTCACAGTTCTGTCTTAAGGCCATAATTCTTCAACATTTTATCAATGATTTAGATGATATGATGGAGGGAATCCTTATCAAGTTTGCAGATGGCACGAACTCAGAGAGGTGACTAACACACTGGAAGATAACAGAATTGAAAAGGACCTAGATAAACTAGAAAATAGGACAGAAATTAATAAAATGAAATTCAATAGAGACACATGCAAAAATTCTACATTTAGACCACAAAAACCAAAGGCACAGGTATGGGATGGAGGAGACATGTCTCAGCAATACTACATGTGAAAAGGACATTGGGATTATTGTTGATCATAAGCTGAACAGGAACCAGCAGTGTGATGGTGCAGCAAAGAAAGTAAATGGTATTTTAACCAGCATTAATAGAAGCATAATTTCCAAGTTGAGTGAAGTAATAGTCCCACTATATTCTGTGTTGATCAGGCCTCATCTGGACTACTATATTCAGTTCTGGGTGCCTTGTTTTAAGAAGGATATAGACAAGTTGCAGGTTTACAGACATTTATACAGTCAACCATCTATCCCTTGACAATATGCCAAACCACAACATCAGGAAGATTCACCACCTGTTCCTGGACAACAAACTGATCCTAAATATTGAACAGTCTCAAGGTCTTGATACCACAACAAACATCAAGTGGAGATTGTGAGTACTCACTTCTGTCTAGCCATTTCAAGGATATGGTCAGAGATCATTATAATGGATGGTGCCAAGAATCTTATTCTGAATCTTAAGCATCTCATTCTTGAGCTCCTTGTGATCTCACTGCTTCTGCAATCTGCCTGGTTATCGAGACCATTTTATCTCACATTATACATTCACTAGGGTTAGGAGTATAGGACCTTTGCAAAAGTGGAAAAATCACAAATATCAAAGTGTGTGTGGGTGTGTGGGTGTGTCTGTGGAAAGGGGGCTGAGCATGGTGGGGAGAACAGGCACCCACAGTCCAAACCAGGTCAGGGAAAGGAGAGGGAAGTAGGATGGGTTGACAAAGTGGCCCTATACTTCCTTTCTCTCACCCATCTCCTTCCTTGGGTGTGTAGGGGGCATTGGGAGAGGGCTTGAGGTACTGAGAAATTGGGCTGCAAGCTGTCCTTAGTTGCACAGGCTGGTGGCGGAGGAGGAGGACTAGGGGTGGGTTTTTAAAGGGCTGCACAGCCTGATCAGAGCTGTGAAGAGGTAAGGTTTCCCCAGAAAAGGAGCGCCTGAGGTTGGGGTGGGGGACAGGGGTTGAAGAAACAAATAAATCCATGAAAGCCAAACCCACAAATGTGGAGGGCTGACTGTAATGTAGGGTGACACTATAATTTCCAGCTAGAAGTGTCTGCACCAGAAGATATTCCTGATTTCAGTCCATGGAGATATTCTACTAAATGTACCCCTCTGTGATGAAGTAGAATTCAAGAGACAGTGCTTTAAGAATACACATAATACAAAAGGGGTGGGACTATTGACAAAACCTTAACTATCTAGAAGATTTTAAGACATGACTCTGTGCAGATACAAATCCATTTTGTGATGCACAGACATCTTGACAAAGAAGAGCTATTGCAGTAATTTTCCTACAGAAAACGTATTATCTGTTATTTTAACAAATGCATTTTAGTTTGTAACAAGTGAAGTTTCTACATTCTTTTAGTTACAATAATTTGTGCTGGGAGAAATAATGATTGAGAAACTTTGACAAGACAGGTCACAATGTATTAAAGTAAACATCTTTTTCAATGTCACTGAAAACCCTTACAGAACCAAAAACAGTACTGCATTAACCATCTAATAATTCCTTCTAACAGTAATCAAATCTCTCTCAGTCTGGAAGTGAAACAGAAACATCTAAAATTCTCAAGTCTTAAGGAATCTTTATGCATTGAAGCTTGTAAGCTTAACTAAAAAGAGTAAAAATGACCAAAACCAAAATGATCTGAGAAAAACCTGAGAGCGTATCGATTTGAGACTCTTTTTAAAATTAGTCACCCCAAAATATGGGAAGGAACTTCTGCATTCATATTAAATGCCAAAAGCAGGAATTCTTGTCTTTGCCACTATCTTTTGTTGTTATGTATAAGAGTTAATACACGAATTCACAAAGCAGGTTTTAAGAAATCATCTTTAAAAACAAGGAACATGATTTCTCTTTTACCTTTATTGGGTCCCACTGACCAAAATTGCTTGGGTGTTTATAAGAGAGAACTATCATCTTGCGTGCAAGAGAATAACTTAGTGGATAGCATTTCTCAAAAATGCTTTCACGATTTTCCACTAGATTCTTCAGCTTTTTATACAACTGGTAGTATACAATGTGAGGTTTCCGCTTACAGCTAATAGTTACTTGGGGTATCAATAACTTCTCAAGTTCCTCCTGAGAACAAAAGAAAACCAAAAGACAGAAGTCAGTAACATGGGCGCACACTACTATAAATCAGAAGGCTGCCTGCTTATTTGGTGTGAAAGAGACATCTGCAATGGTTTAAATATCCCCACTGTGCAGGGAAGGCAACACTCGCACAAACTAAGATTTGTGCCTTTGTGTTGTAGAACTTGGCTCTGTCTCCTCACACCAAACTGGTGAAAGTATCGTTAGTACAGTCATTGCAGACAAAACAGTGTATTTACTGTATCTCACCGAAAAGATTTATCATTTCCATTTCTGTGTTATATGGCAGCCTTAACTGTGACAAGCACCAAATGATAGAATTGTTTCACAGAAGTTTCAGCAAAATCTCTGGTAGTAAGTGTGGTGAACAACTGGTATAGACTACCCAAGTCTTGATTTGGCCTGACATTATAACTCATTTTAAGTATAATATTTTTCATTGTATTTAAAACTGCATGACAACATCTCTACAAAACCCTATCCTTATAATCTTTATTACAGTAGTTGGAATTATTATGCTTTTTTAACACAGCAGTTCTGGCAACAAGCACAAGATTGAAGTCAATTTTAAGGGCGATGTTAAAAGGAAGATACATTCTGTTTGACATCCAAATAAGCAATAGATTTATTTTCAGCCTTTGCAAAAAGCTAAAGGTGAGAAAATGAAAACAACTCAGCCCAACAGCTGTAAGAGGCATAGACCTGCTCTAGGTCTATGGACGGCATCATCCACATTTCATAACTGAGTCCAAGACTGAGATCTTGAACTATCTCAACACATTGTGTATGTAGGAAATGTATTCTAGAATTTGCTGTGGCCTAAGAGACTAGCTTCAATCCTCAGATAATCATATACTTCCCCTAAATTTTCCATGAGACAATGTGGGTCCGCTATCCCACTGAACAGACTCACCCACTTCAGTTCAGCTTCCTGATTCCAGTGTTTTGGGATCCATATGCAAACAGTACTGATGCTGACCCTTTTTAAAACCTCAGGAATCTTAACACCAGTGCCTTAGCCCTCCTGTTTTGTTTTGTTGTTTTTTCTCCCTCAGAAATTTTAGCAATATTCTGTTTTCCTAGCTCTTTTAAAAATTCATGGTAAGTCATAGCGGGCCATTCTTTCGCTTTATGAAACCCTTTGTTTGGAATTTTGACTTGAAACTGACTGTTGAAACTTGGTGGCAATTAAAACACTCTGTCAAAAAATGTCTATTGCAATGCTCGCATGAGTGATGGCTGATCCCTCTTTTGTTTCTTGTAAAGTCATCCCCTCAGGATTTTGACCTGAAACTGCCTACTGCAATTTGGATGATGACAAAAAACAAAAAACAAACAAATAAAAAATAAAAATAAAAAAAGAAATTAAAAAAAATGGGCATCATGACACACAGACATTTTCTTTTGTTAACGCAGATTATTTAGCTAAGGTATATACCTAAAGATGAATAGGTATTCACACATCCCTCTGAAAGCAATGAAACTAAACATGCTTAGGATCAGTGTATTAACATAAATTACAGAGGTGTTTCTATTTGGGAAGATTCTAATATTCAAGGCAATGGATACCTCTTGTTCAAAAATATGATCAGATAGTCTTATGACAAATGTCCTTATATCATATCCATGATAGTCTGGCACTATCATGGTTATGGTTTTACTGGACAACTAGGTGTGGAGGGAGACTGGCTATCTTAAATAGTTATACTCTGGAAGCCTGTTTTTCTTTCATTGCTAAAATGGATATAATACTGAAGATTCTGAAAGAGCTATATTCCAGAGATTTCATTCTTAGAAATACAAATAACATAGACTTTGCAAAATGAATCTCTTTTAGGCATGCAGTAAAGTAGAATATAATAATATTGTAAATACCTGCACAGTTTGCATATTAGAAATATCTGTTTCATATTTCTCTGCAATTTCAGTTTTCATGCGCTCAATGGCATCATTCTCTTGTTCTTCTTCCTCATCATCACCCTCATCCTCTTCTTTTGGGAACTCTTCTTCCAGAACAGCTTCAATATCTTCTTCCTCCTCTTCGTCCTCTTCATCTAGGATTTCTCCTTCATCTCTAATTATACCATGCTACAATATAAAATATTTAGTGAATGTAACATTCCTGCAATGATTTCTTTAAAATAGAACAGATAGCAATGCTTGTCAGTTCTTCTTCTTAATTCAATATTTGCATAATGTTGATTTTCAGAAATGCTGCAATGTGAAATGCACACAGCATTCACACCTAAGCCAAATTTAATTCTCATTGGGTGGGATCCACATTTAGGCAAATGTACTCCTTCTGTCTACCCCTGTCCTGCACCAGCCCCTCCAACCCTCCAAATATACTGCACAGAAAGTTGAAAAATTCTGTTCTGTGGGGATGAGAACTGCTGATCATCAAAACATATCTTGGAAAGTACATCAGTCCAATTTGGGGAATTAACACCCTCTTCTCTCTGCATCACAGCCTACCTTATTCAACAGGTCTTCTGGGTAGTGTTTTAAGGGGCTTTAAATACCCTAAAGGAACCAGATCCCATCTGATCTTAGAAGCAAAGCAACATCAGCCCTGGTTTGTGCTTGGATGGAAGACCACCAGTGAATACCAGGTGCTGTAGGCTATATTTCAGAGATGGGAACTGGCATAACCACCTCTGAGTTTTCCTTGCCTAAGAAAATCCTATGAAATTCATGTGGGTCACCATAAGTTGCCAGGTGGCTTGAAGGCATGTGCACATGCGTACACACACACACACACAGGTGGTCCCATAGCCTGGATTTTGCCAGTCAACTCAAGTAGCTGGAGTAAAGCTGGCATCTGCACAACTGTCGCCCTTCAGGTTTTTCTTTTGGAGGGAAGGGGTGAAGTACAAATCCTAGTACCCCTAGCCAGCATAGTCAATGGTTAAGGATTGTGGGCACTGCTTCTAGAAGGCCATAGCCTCCCCCATCTCTGATTGAAAGGGAAGACTTTTGCTGAAGTAGTGACTGAGAACTATAGTTACAATAAATGGGATTTTCTTTTTAAAAATGCTAGAAATATATTATCCACAGAGCACTGGTGCATACAGATGTGTCTTTCTGAAAACAAAAATATCCCCATATCCCTGAAGCACAAGTAATAGCAACAAAAGCAATGGTAGCATTCTTCTTTCAGTCAAAAGGATGAGTAGGTGAAATTCTCTGAGCAGCAGATTGCTTTCCATCATAGGTTGAACAGATATTGCCAGGTTAACAATGAAAAGAGTCAATGTTGATATGAACAAAATAGTTTGCTTTCTGTTATTATTTGGAAGCATCCTTTAAAAAAGTAAGTATTGTACATTCAGGGTTATGTCAGAACAGGCTTTTTAGCAGCAAAAACAATAAAAAGCAGTGGATGGTTCCTTTCTGACAAATAGTGGGAGGACACAGTTTACTAATGCCCAGAGATGGGTTCTTGGTAGAGAAAATCTCACACTTTTGCCCATCTCTCCCCACCACAAATTAACCTTTGAAACACATCCACAACATCCATGCCATCTTGGCATGGGTAGGATCTAAAGACTACATTATCAAGATTGTATCAGCACTGAATATGGAACACAGTTTGGAAAAGTAATTATTTGGACCTTACCTCCCAGAACCCCCAGCCAGCATGTGAATTCTAGGAGTTTTAGTCCAAGGTCTGCTTTGAAGCATACCTACGTGAATATGGTGCTAATACTGTATGGTATTGCTCCTGAATTTGTTGAAGGATTTTCCAGTGTGGATTTCCTAGTCTGCTTAATCCTAGTTTAATGTAAAGCATGTGGGCTTTGCTGTTGAAACCAACATTCTAGGTTTTAATCTACAATAAACATAGCCTTTTTTTCCCCATCAGTTCAGTACAGCACAATCTTTTTATAAGCATTTAAAATGCCACACTGAGAGCAATCATACAAAATGATCATACACCTTTCAATGCAAAGTGATTATAATATAGTCTGAATCACAGTTTATTGAACTTAATTGTAACAACTGTGTCTTTCCTACCTCTGCTTTTCTCTTTGCTTCTGCAACAAGCTCTGCTCTTCTTCTGGCAATTAGCTCAGCCTGTTAATAAAAGATGAGAGAGTACTTTTTCTATTTTTAACAGTGGGCATGCTTAAAAAAAAACAAAACAGAGTTCTTGGAGTTCTCTCATGCATAGGGTTGCCATAAGTCAAAGCTGACCTGACAGCAGATAGCAACAAAAACAAAAATATTAAAATACCTGCCATATGATGAGTACATATACTAGGGAAGGTTGAACTATTAGATCAACATGTGTGCCACTTGTAAATACTCAAAGAATTTGTGATCTTAAAGATTCCACTCCTCTTAAACCACTTCACTGATCAAAAAATAAGTTGAACAAGATAAGCAGCTATAGAAACATCTGCAGGTTGTGCTTGGAGTAAGCAGTTGTCCACAGTAACTAAGTCCACAGTAAGATTCAAGTGGGAAAAGGTGGGAGAAACAGAGGGACAACAGGGTAAAGGTAGGTTATGAGTGAGTTAGGATGGAAGCAGAAGGCAAGAACTATGGGGAAGAGTCTGAAGAAAAATTTATACATTTTGTAAGGAACCAGTGTTTACACCTATCCATAAATATCCAAATAGGAACACTGGAGAATCATCCAGTGCCAGATCCTCTATTTTGGCTTAAGGTTATAAACTAACAAACATTTACCTGCAAGGTAAGTAGCACTAAACTTAGTAGGATGTAGTTTTGAGTGGATGAGTAGAGAATTGCACTGCAATTTGTTCTCACAGATGGGCAATCTGAATTTCCATAGCTATGTTGCAAGTTCTTAAAACCAGATAAATCATATCTTGTTGCTCTAATCTAGCTTCCAAAAACTGAAGCAGTTATTCCACCTAGAGCTTGGAATAGTTATTTTTCTGTACTACAACTTTCAGAATCCTGCAGCTAGCCTGGTTAATGGCAGTGCTCACAGAAAGATTCTTGAAGCTGTTGTTCAGAAGAGTAATTTTTCCGAACACCGATGGTAACTATATGCTACAAGTTTTACCTTTCCATCTTTCAGAATGGTCCTAAAACTGTCTGAACCAACACATCATTTTCTTTAAAAATAACTACAGTCTTCCATCCACATTTGCAGGTTTGACCTTCGCAAATTTGATTATTCACAAGGTGCATGCTTGCCTCCCCCACATTTTCCTCTTCCCATTTTCTTGCATTCCTCACTGGAGGCTTGTATTTAAAATTGATGCTTTTTTTCCTTTGAGTGAGCAAAGTCTGCCCCTCCACTGCTGGAGGCATGTCCTCTCTGCTATGTGGCTGCACATTCTGATGTGTAATGACTATTGATCGGTCAGGTGCTCTCTTTGCTCGTACTCCTCCCATCTGGGAGGAATCATCTTTCTCAAGATGGCAACTGGAAGTAGCTAGAATGCCAGAATTCAGCACCCTGCTCTTCTCTGTCTGAGGGGAAAGCATCAGTAAGCCCTTTACCTTATCTCTTTTCTTCCCCCCAGGAATACTGGAGCCAGAAGCAAGGAAATGAGAAGGAGGAGCTCCAGAGGGGAATAGGAGGGGGATCGTGGGGGGGAGTTATTTGTGGTTTTTTCCACTTTTGCAAAGGTTCCATGCCCCAAATTCATGCGAATGTGGAGGGGCCACTGTATGCCTCACCATACATGATACAGTTTCTAGGGTTTTTTAAAAAACTTAATGATTGTAACAATTACTCTGATTTTTTCCTTCAGTTCTTTCATTTGCTGCTTCTTCTCCATTTTCCTAGCTTGTTTCTCATGCCATTTTTGCACCCGTGTGGGAAGAAGTCGATCAGTAACATCATCTTCATCAACCTCCAGAAAGACTGCAATATCAGGACAAAGCATACGGTCTGCTAAGTACTGAGCCTCTTCTCCTGTTCGAGGAAAACCATCCAATACAAACCCTGTAGATCTAAATGAAAACAATATTTTTTAAAAAATGTAACTCTCAATATTCTATGACCCTTCTCACCAGAAAATGGCAAGAAAGTCATCCCTTCCCCAACAAGAAAAGGGTAGGCACAGCTGGATGGAAAAAAGTAATTGGTTAAAGTTGGATTTAGTGAGGTCTCAGCCCCCAGGATAACTTTTGTTTTAAACATAATTTAACCTAGCTATGCATCTGTTATTTGAAAAACAATTCATTAAAGCTGCTATTTATAATTAATTCCAAGCTCCTGACCTATAGGGCAGATTTTTAAAATCAGTTACTTCTCTGAGTTAGTGATTCATCAGAAATGCAAAGGTAAGGTGAAAGATTATTAATCAGTGTTAGTATTGAAAACAGAAGCCATTTGCAATTTGCTCTGCTTTACTACTTTGGAATATGAGTTGGTATGATATCTAGACTGTATGTTTCACATATATTTAGAAGAAGCATTCCTTCAGATGGTGAATAATGTCTTTCTGTCATGGCTCCTGCTTTTGTCAATTATGCATTTTGCATTTAACTTGCTTTAATTTATGACTACTTATTGGAAGGTAAACATAAGGTCAATATCACAGAGTATACATTCTCCTTTTTTTTTTTAAACCTTAAGAGGATCACCAAGTGTTTCAACCTAAATGGCCCATCACATATGGAATACTACCAGTCAGCAGTACTATATACTTCTCCAGAAGGCTTTAGTGATAATCATAAAATTCCACATTTCAGTGGTTTCAAGTCAATCAAAGACCAAGACCTACAGCAAGGTTACACAACCCACAGCTGCATATGGTCATTGCTGCCTATCTTGGTCTCTCCTTTCAGGCAAGGTTTCTCTTTCCATGTCTGAAGCAGCTGCTGCTAATGGAAATGTGGAAATAGTAATGTTAGTGTAGGACATGATTGAAAGAAAGGTTACTAGCTTCCCTCAAGAACCCCCAAGCACCTATTTTTGAATGCATCAACCAGCAGCTGATACCGCCTGCAGCTCTTGGGGCCAACAAGGTTATACCCCCAATCTAAAGAGTTACTTTGGGCATGCCCAATTATTTTTGATATATTTAATTCTGAAAACCAAACTCATCAAAATCTTTAAAACTGCCGTTAGTTTCACAAAGACGCATTCCTTACCCAGGCCAGGTTTGCTAGAAGATTCTGGACAAAGTATAGATAGCCCATGCTAGGTTTTCTATTGTATGTCTGGGAAGGTTAAACAGTTGGCCAATGGTGTTGGACAGGGGAGGAAGTAAAAAACAAGCATGTTTTAAGTATCTGAGGAGCCCACATTCTTATTCTCAAGAATTACGGGGAGGCTGAGATGAAAAAAGTGCCCCATAAGATATGATGGATTTGGGACATTGGTGGTGGAGTCCTAGATATATCTACTCAGTTTAATCCCATTGAGTCTAATGGGACTGACTGCCATAAGCATTCATAGGTTTGCTGCCTTAGAGCTATATGGAACAACAAAGAAAAGAATGAAATCACAATAGTTACCGAAATGGTTCTTTCATCCACCAGTCAAAAACAATATTGTCAAGAACCTCCATGGGTATGGGCTCATTATCTGTTATGTTTGCCTTGATTGCTTCTTCCTCGTCTGTTAATTGTGTTTCTTTCTGTTAAATGATCCCAGATACATTTAAAAACAAGTTCTCATTTTTGCCTGACAAATGACAACAGAGTTTAGAACTAAAGAATTATGCACAATTCATTTCCTTTACTCAGTGCCTTCTAACAATAAAATGCTTGAATTTCTATTAATTCTGCTTCTATAAATTTAAGATAGTTGCATACATTAATTTTCAATTTCATAATATATGAATTTATGTAGAACTAAACAGAGAAAAATCCTGTCTGCTTTTCAGCCATCTATATGAAGACTAATTTAAGAACTTGGTTTCGAAAAAGAAAAGCTGAAATCTTTTAAAGAAACTTAAAGAAACTGTTTTTCATTTTGCTCTCATTAAAAATAAAACTGCATGACTATGGAAAATATAACAATATGAGAACAGCAAGTAATTTATTCAGTTTGTTCAGTTGTTGTTCTGTACTGGTTTCAAAGGTTGGTTGAGTCATGCAGAGTTGTCACTCTCAAGTGATGACATGCATGTAAGAATGAGCCATTTCAGATCAAATACTTTCAGATCATCTGAATTGCAACAGATTGGACCCAGATATCTGTGAGCACAGTTTCATTCACTGAATGATTTTCAAGTATTCTGTCAGCTTGGGGTCATATTAACACTATAATTATAAACCCATATGTACATAAGAAATGAAATTACCATCAAGGGACCAGTGCAGCCATTTTACCCCCCACCACACAGTGGGAAATGAGTTATTTCAAATATATCTTATCAAGAGGACGAAGATGCACTCAAGTCAGTCCATACATGCTATCTTAAAAGCAAAATGAAATGATCCAAAAGATCAACAATGAAGCAAATGGAGGGGGGAGAAAACCCAAGAAATTCAAAAGGTAGAGAGATTTCAGATCTCAGGATGTTTCTACCCTATTTATGCTCCTCGTTCTCCAAAACTTTCTCAGAACATCTAGGTGGAATGGAAAGAAATAATGGGTGACAATTTTGCGTTTTTCTTTTTCCATAATTTTATTTATTAGTAGATAACTTCATATATTTTATTGCCCCCGTTTATATGGATATCACATGTGTACAGAAACATATTTCTATGCATGTAACTCTAGGAGGCTGTATGTCTAGTTCCTCAGCCCATCAACAACGTGGGGCTGCACATACTCCACATAAGTGCCTAAAATGGCACAGGCGGTATTTAATCCTCCTCCTCCTGCTTTTCCCACCCTGGTTAAAAGCTGAGCAACATTATTCCAAGTAGTTTCAGGTGGAGTAAAAATTAATACAGCAAGAGGTAAACAGTGAAAACTCTCTGACTGACACAAGCAACAGCAGAAATTGGACCAGCAGTAAGCAACCTACAGACTGCATGTGTTAACAGCATGGAAATCAGCCAAAGAAAACCTTAATGTGAGCCAATCCAAAGATAAGATGGGGGCACATTATTTCCTTGCACAGATGCTTCATTAACTTTAAAATGAAAAAGTGAAAAAAAAATTGGGAGCCATGTAAACAGATTTCTATACCTGGCACGGAGTCTGGAAGAGGCAGTGGAAACCTATAGGAAAAACTTTTACTAGATTTCTTCCAAAGCTCATGAACACTTCTGAAAACCAGGGATCTGGAAAGCTCTTAAATAATGTTACTGTTCTGTGATTTCAAGAGATTTTCGAGTTATAGCAACCCTGAGGCAAAACTATCACAGGGTTTTCTGAGGCTGAGAGTATGTGATGCACCCAAGATCACCCAGTGCATTTCCATGGCCAAGTGGGGAATCGGACCCTGGTCTCCAGCATCTTAGTCCAATGCTCGAACCACTACACCACACAAAATAAATATTTGTGAAATAAAAGCCCCACAGATGAAAGCACAGCTTTCTTCCCTGCCCCATCAAAGGCAAGCTATTTAAATGTAAATCAGGCACAGAACAAAAGCAATCAGAAAAAGCCAGGCAAAAGGGAATGAGCAGTAAATTAAAACCCAAGGAATGCTTCCGTCGTGGTGATAGTAGTCATGGAAGAGACATTACCCAAAGGTACAGAAAAATTAAAAAAAAATAAGCAGAAAGAAAGGTTCTATAGAAATTTACAGATTCACATATTCAGAGGATAGAAAATATAAATTTTACATTGACTTAGGAGCTTCTAAAGACATGTATGGGAATCTAAATGTTCTTTGCCCCCCCCCCCCAGAGCTACAAGGGAAGGAAAATGAGGCTCTGCCAATTGCTGATAATAGAGAGCAAATAATGGCAAGAGTTGGAAAATGGGAATCAATCTCTAGAAGGTCCCATGAAAACTGAGCTTAATGATATTTGATTTGTACCACAAATGACAAATGGATGTTTGTCAGTAAGTCAAATCACTGATGAAGGATGCAAAATTGTATTTAAAAAGAATCAAGATATAATAACATGTAATGATGAAATGCATTGTATAGCCATGATAATGGAATCCTACCGTTAGCTTGGTTGCTAAAGGCAACACAGCTGCACAGATGCTGGCGTATTGCCAGGTAACCAAAGGGTAATGCTTAATTTTCGAGTTGTACGTAGGAGCTCCCAAAGATTGCGAGTAGCAATGCTCACCCTATGGAACATCTTGTTCAAGTCATCTAGATCCTTCAGGTAACAGTTTTTGAATGACAGTTACTCAAGGTGCAAGAAGCTGTGTAGGACTGATGGAGAAACAGAATTTGTTTTATGTGGCGGGGGTGGAGGGGATACCTGTGCTATAGTCTAGGAAGTATGGTTGAGGTTGTATAAAAAGCATCCAGACTCCCAGCTTTCCCTCATGGACATCAGAAAACCAGACTGCCAACTTTAACATGGGTAGAATAGGAACTCCAACCTTTACAGTACCTTTCTGTGATGGTGGGATTCCACGTTCCTGTGAGGTAAAGGGCTATGCTGACAGTAGCACTGCTGCTTGTAAGGTCTCCCAAGTCAGACAGGCTTTTGCTGAAAAGGTAGACTAAATGTACCCAACTACTGGGCAGCAGTAGTGTGGGAGGGGTGACACTGGCAGAGGGTGTCTCAGAAATAATACAATGGCACTGTAGCTAATGCCAAAGAAGTTAGCACTGCTCAGAACAAAGACGATCCAAAATGAAACAAGAGATAGTGCTGGAAGATGAGACTCTCAAGTCAGAAGGCACTCAGTGAGCTACCAGGGAAAAGCAAAGGACAAGTATGAGTGTTGTGTCTCGTAATGCAACTGAATTCAAGCTGAAAGGAAATCCAGTTGTTGATGTGCACAGGGGTGAAAGGAAAATACAAAGTGCACAATGCATGTAGTAGGAACACGGAATGTGAGAAGCACAAATCAGGGAAGCCAGAAATCATTAAATAAGAAATGGAATGCATAGGCACAGTCCTACTTGGTGTGAGAGAACCAAAATGGAAAGGAATGAGACATTTTCAATCAATGCTTTCCTTTTCCTTTTGCTTTTCTTTTAATGCTTTACTCTGGAAACAACAATCAAAGTAGAAACAGGATTATATTGATAGTGAGGCAACATGTAACAAAAGCAGTTGGGGAGGCACTGTGAAGTCCAACAGAATAATATCAATAAGACTCAAGAGAAAATCTGTCAATACAATTATGGTCCATGTTTATGCTGTCACCACAGGCGCAGAAGATGAAGAAACTGAAAGAGGAAAGTGATTACACACCAAAACAGGACATATTGATGGAAGAAGGAAACAAATTCTGTGCATCATTTGGTTGATGATTTTTCAAAATAACACAGTGATATATCTTTTAAAGATGAAAAGTCCAATGCTTTAAATGAACATCTTAAAGAATATGTTGTATCAGTAACCAACAGAATTCAGAAAAAGCCACAGGTGCTTCACAATTTTTACATGGTTTTTACATGCAGCAGCCACCAGGTATGACATATATGAATAAACTGGTGTATAAACTGCAGGAAGCAGCTAAGGCATAAAAGAAGCACAAAGAGCATGGAATAAGATGTTGACAGACATTAATAAGAAAAGGTTTTCTATAAGGCAAAGCAGACCCATGTTTGTGCAGCAGATTCAGAAACAGATGGACTGTTGTGATTTATGCAAATAATCTGATTTTAGCCTTTGAAACCCCAGAAGATAACAAGGTGGTGGTGAATCATTTAAACAAAGAAGAGGAAGTGAAAGGTCTAGAAGCATCACTTATTAGCTTGGAATTCAAATCAAAAGAAAGTTAGTTGGGTTCTTTATACTAAACCAAGAACAAAAGAAGAACTTCTTGGGAGCTTGTGTCTAACAGACACCCACCCAGCATCGACATCAGGGGAAGTAGCTACTTCAAGCCAGGTCATAATCAGCCAAGACCAGATGGTGGAAAGTCCACAGAAGCCAAAAGACAGTTTCTGTACTTAAGTGCAGCTAAAAGAGCAAATGTGGCTGCAGATGTGGGATACCTTGCAGAAATACCAGTTCACCAACAAAGACAGACTGGTAATGAGTCAAAAGAGTGGCAAGCTGTCTTAAAGGAACTGATCAAAACTGCTGGGATATTCTGTTCTGCCTGTAAACAGAAACCACACTATTATGTAAACTAGTTCCTAGTATCTTTACTGTCTCTTGGAGACTATTAAGGTATGGCAATGTTACCTCTTGGGCTCGTTTACCATCTTCTTCACTCTCAAGTTCAGTTTCAGTTGTACTCTCAGGACCACCAGGAGAGGATTCTGCCATTTCCTGCATTCCAGCTGAGGCATCTTCCTCATCTTCATCTTCATCTTCATCTTCAGGTTCAACTCTCTTTCCGGTTTTGATCATGATCAATTCTTGTAACCGTTCTTCAAACTGAATGTGAAAAATGCCTAGTTTATCTGCTAACCAACGAGCACAGACTGTTTTCCCTGCTCCATGTGACCCTAAAATAAATATTCGTATAGGAGGAGCCTAAAATAAACAAAAAAAAAGTCAGCATAATTATTCATATTATAAAACTGCAGGGTTCTGTTGACTAATGTTACACTGGAATACTTTGTTGAAAAGTACAAGATATTTCGTGGGAGCAATCACACAAATCTCTCAAGGCTTGTGAGTGTGACTTAAAGAATGAGCGGGTGACTACTAAGAAACTCAAGTTCAGTTTTCATTTCCAGGAGAGAGAGTAGATATTGGGAAGGCAACCTGCAGGCAAATAAAGGGCCTCAATCTTCTCTTCAGTTGTAGGACTGTAATCTATTGGACCTGGTGGCAGAAGTTATTTCAAGGGTCAGAGAAGTCTGTTTCTTGATTGAAGTAAAATACAGCTTCCCAAAGAACAGGATTGGTGGGATTTTTGTGGGCCCCTGCATCTGCATTCAGAGTGGAAGGTGGGGAGTCAGTCTGGACATGTACACTGTAGAAAACAGAAAAGGGGGACTGTGGCCATTTCCTCACAAGGGAATTAAAACGGTGCAGTGCATCCTCCACAGAGGACGTCAGTGGACTAGGTTCGGACTACTTACTGGAAATCCGCACCTCAGTCCACTCCGAAATGCCCCCAACTGGTCCTCCAGCGCGCTTTTTAAAGACCAGAAAAAAGAGGTTTCTCATTTTTCCGGAGCACGCCATTGCGTACCTGCTCCCTTGTGCAGATTCGCAGGCTCGCACCAATGCGAGCCTGCGATCTGCGGAGGGCGGGCTTTAAGCGTGGTGAGCTTCAGCGGTTGGTCAGGACCCATGACCAACCGAAAGCCGCCATTTTGGAAGCCAGAGCAGTGCGGATCTAAGACCTCGCACTGCTCCGATTCACCCTGGACCAGACCAAGGAGCCAGAAGATCCAGTGAGTAACGGCACGGAGCAATTCCCTCGTCTCGTGCAGAAATGGCCTGTGTCATAGGCCCAGCTGCTGCTGCCAGATATCTCTATGATTAGGAAGAGTAGGAAGGGTAAAATAGGTATTGGCATCAGGAGACTGAATTATTTGGTTATGCATAAAAGCTGTTTTCAGAATGAAATATTTTAATACTTCAGTATACTCTTGTACAATTGTTTTCAAATCACAAGTTGACCAAACAACAACAACATTGCATTTGACAATTTTAGTGAGTTGTATGTTTGTGATACAGAAAAATTCACTTTTCAGTTTCACAGGGAAAGCAGAATGGCTTTATCTGTATTGCCACTCTTTTAAGAAATCAGATGATATTACACAATAACAATGCACATTCAACCCAAATAATATCTGATCCACAGTCAGTGTTAATATCAATATAACATAGACATAGGGAAAAATTTTCAGAATGTTCCATACTTTTAATGGCTCATTGTGAGACACATACTCCTCAGGTTTTTCCAAAAATTTCTCTCTGTTTTCTGGAGTAGCAAAATAATAGTATTTTTCTCGATATTTAGCTGTGTTCTCAGTAAATCCTGGATGTAGGATAAAGTTTTCCTTCAGAACCACTGGACAAAAGTGTTTTGTGTCTCCCATATGTCTCTTTCTCATAGTAACTTTTTCTTCATCCTACAGCAGCAAAATATTTCAGGTAAGGCATTGAATGTTACCGTGATTAATTTATTTTTTCCAAAACATATGTAACCCAGCCCACTGACCATGAACTGCAGAACCCACAGAACAAAAGACTAAATATCCATTGCTGCATTTACGGAGCTCTTCAACTAAGGTGTGATCCGTGTGGTCATTTCTGACAGTGCCGATAACTGGTATGCAGAGAGAAGAAGATGGCGTGGTGGAGGAGAATACTTCAACTGAGCCAGGCAAACATTTCTCTCTCTTCTTATAGGGATCTGACTAGTCTGACTAGGTACTCCACTTGTTGGCTCTAGAGTTTTTGAACAATGATCAGGGACTAGAGAATTGTTTCTACTTGGGGTAAGCTCTCACTAGATTGCAACAATATGGAGTACCATGTGGTAAAAAGTACTACAAGCAAGTCCTGTTAAATTCAGCATAATGAAAGCATATAGCAGCAAGTCATTCTAGCATTCCCTAGTGCAGAGGTAACAAATTCAAGTAGTTGGATGAGCACATTTTATGCTCAGCAAATATGGAGTGGATGCGCATACACATGATCTTTTCACACTACACAAATATAGCACTGTGATTCCACTTTAACTGTCATAGCTACATCCTATGGAATCCTGGGGTTTGTAATTAGATCAGAGGCACTAGTGGTGCTCTCTGGCTGAGAATTCTAAATATCCCTCTCTAAATCGCAAATCCCAGGATTCCCGTAAGATTCAACACACCCATATGACGTAAACCAAAGGCCCCAAACATACACTGTAGTAGTGAAAGCAAGTTTTCTTTCACCCTATGTTTTTAAAATTACAGCTATTAACAATGTATCAAATTTAAACCACTGTTTACTTCTTCTTCTTCCTCTTCATCATCTCCATCTTCATCCTCTTCCTCTTCTTCTTCCTCTGCCAATGCATCCGCTTCAGCCTGCAAATCATCTTGTTCTTCATCTTCATCCTCAGGACATAATTCCCAGCCATGATACTTGAAAGGTTCTGTTGGGGATTTTCAACTTAAGATCTTTAGTGCTTTTTTTTTAATTTTCTTGAAAAAAGTAAACACATACACAGTCAGGACCAGAGATAAATTAAGCCAAATCATTTAAAAAAACAAAAAACAAAAACCTGGTGGAATACTATATTATCCTGAAATAAATCATCTGGTCAGATTGTACAGAGAACAAAAGCTGTATGCAGCTCTGTACATATAGGTCTCTGGAAAAGTGAGAAATGAATAGGCAGAATTGTGTAGTGCATGTCATTTTTTACATGTCAGCCTGAAATCACACACAAGTCCCCCACTCTCACAAGTATTAGGGGCACAAAACCCCTGTGAAAGTGGAAAACTGCGAATAAAAATAAAAATGAAAATAAAAATCAGAAATGCTATTTTTGTTACCTGAGAACACTTCTTTAGGAATTTCTTGGTCAAAGCTTTCTAAACTGTGTGTCACGACATGTTAGTGTGTTGGCTGCAGTGTGTAGGTGTGTTGCATGAACGTAACGGGTGGAGAGGCTGCCTCTGTTGCTGCCACAGTGGGCCAGGCTCAGGTGGAAGGACTACCTTTGCTGCCACCGCTTCAGGCCAAGGGAGACCCTGGTGAGGGTGGTGGTGGGTCAGACTTGGATGGAGGGGCTGCCTCCACTTACCGAATTACTGTGTTGCAAAATGATGCATTTCTAAACAGTGTGTCACCAACATGAAAAGTCTGGAAAGCTCTGCTCTGGGTCCTCCAGTGCAATTCTATGGTTGACTTCTGGTGGAAGTGGGCCACAGAGGGCCTTTCCGCCCTACACTGTTTTAGTGCTATTATTCCACTTTCAACATCCTATGGAATCTTGGAGTTTGCAGTTTAGGGAGGGGCATTTAGAATTCTCAGCCAGAGAATTCTAAACCCCAGAGTTCCACAGGATGTTGAAAGTGGAATTATAGCACTATAACAGTGTAGTGCAGCAAAGGCCCAGAATCATGCTAGAGGATAAAGCAATGCCTAGAGAAGTGTTCTCTTTAGAAATCTCTAGATCCTCCAGTGTGACTCTATGGTCCGTTTCTGGCAGAAGTAGACCACAGAATCAGGCTGTATGACCCAGATACTGTTACAGAGAACATTTTTTCTCTGGTAGGTGCAAATACAGTAAGAATTTTTTAAATACAATAAAATGAAATAACCCATGAATAATCAGATCTGTGAATGGAGGGCCACAGAAGTGGAGGGCCAACTGTAGATGTACTCATACAGGAAGCCTCCAACTTTTGATGGTTTATTATTTATTATCTTTATTTTCTTGCTTTTCTGACACCTCCACATTAAGGACAAGTTCCATTAATTTGATGTGGGTTCTTCTATTTCATCAGTTCTTCTTGCCTATGGAAGCTTGTTTGTAACCACCTGCACATGTACACTGGTTGCAAAGTGAGCTGAGAGGGGAAGAACAGGTTCTGCACTCCAAGAATAATAATGATGCCATGTCTGGATAGGACTCTAATGTGTGTGCCACAAGGAGCAATAAGATTTTGATTTATCATTGTTACTTGTAGCAATAGTCTACCTCTGGGAAGGTCAACCTCCAGAGGTCACACTGCCTCTCCTGCAATCCAGTGGGAAGCATCCTACCCACGAGCAGTTTTAATAGTACAATAAGCTCCCAACCCCTCAGAAAGGCACTTCTGCTTTAAAACAAGGCATGCAAGGAGCATATACCTTATTCTGAAGTCAATGAAAGCTTCCAGGAATGCTAACTGGCTTCCATACAATTTGTTTACACTTTGCTCAGTATTTTTTTTTGGGGGGGGTACACACATTACTCAATTTTGGTAGCATGGTGGAACAAATTAATAGTGGTGAAGCACCTGGGATTCTGGGAACCCACAAACAAGGATGGTTGGCTATATGTGGCCTACAAGCCTTTCCCATCCTGGTCCATTTTACTCCCAACATCACACTATCAATACTTGTATCACTCAGTGTTTCTCCATACTCAGACTTTGAAGCCAGCAGCCTCCTCCCCCAGTTGTCAGAGCCACGTAAAAATGATCTTCCTCAGATATCACAATCACTCAGTTCCACTCATGACAGGACTTTGCTAAAGGTCAGAGAGTAAAAGATTCTGAGTGTAAGTGTGAATCCTTTAAGGTCCTTTCAAGTGTGACAAGCAACAGCTGCTAGAATTGCCTCTTCTACATAATTTTTAATAGGACAGGAGTCTTGTCCCTTATTCCACCTGGCAACCCTATTGCCAGGAGAAGCTCTCCTCTCTAGTCATCTCCATTCTGACAGTTATTATGCCTCTGTTCTCCTGGCTCCATTTCCAGGTGGGAGAACAAAGCCCACTATGCCAGGTGTAAAATTGATACCCATATATCAGTGCCCTGTTTACCAGTTGACCACCATTATGCTCTCTTTTTCCACTGTGTCAATGATAACTTAAAGGAGCAGGTATACCTGAGCCAACACACTGGCACTGACTCAGAGCCTCAATTACTCTTTCTAAAATCTATATTAAAAATCAAAAAAATTATTCACTTGCATGCATGCACATTGATTTTTAAGATTTTGTTTACTTTTTCTGTTTTCCAGTTGGTAGGTGTTATACAGTGTGTGTCCCCATAAAGAATGGAAACTGTTGATAATCTACTGTTTTCAGTCAGGCGGGAAGCAATATTCTTTGCACTTGTGTTTAAAGCAAAATTGAATGATAACTTTATTAAAATATCAAACATTTTCATCCTTTTACAGCTTAATATCACTTGCTTTTTAGATTTCTAAAAATACTTTCTACTCTCAAAGGCTCCTAATTCAGAAGGAATGTGAATTTTTTTAAAAAGAATTACTTACTTTCCATAGCTAAAATGCTCTGATTAAACAGCATCTCTGAAGTTTGCCCTTCAATCTCTAATTCGGCAGTCTGAACTAAAGGTGATTCTCCAGCAGCTGCCTCCAATTTTTGCCAATTTTGCATGAATTGGATGATCTTCTTTTTAAGTGGTTCTATTTCTACCACATCTGGGAAACCATCTTCAGGATATTCAGGAAGCTTGACTCCTGAACAAATAAAATTTTATTTCAGAAAACCATTTAAAACTGTATGAACTATATGAGCTCCTCTATTTCTGATGTTCATGCATTGGCAGAACCTCAGGATTTGCTATTGCAGTCATACTCCATAAGCTGCAAGTGGGAGTGCTGTCAAAGCCACCGAGAGCCAACCACATGTGCACACATTCCAAGCTGTGGTGAAGAAAAAAAATATTTCTTCTCAGTTTATGCATCTGTACACATACCTGTCCATACTTTAGAACAGAGTTGGGCAGCTGTGGAAGGAGTAGGGGCCATTTTTCACCCTTACACCCTTCTCAGAGGCCACTGTGGCACCCTTGATGTGCCTGGAAGTGATGTCACAATTTTAGGCTGTGAAGGTGGCCTTTCCAGGTGTGAGGGGTTCTTGGAAGTGGTGGGGGGCAAACTGCTGTGTTTTGCAGCATTTTAAAGTAATTTGGAGAGAACTGGGTAAAAATGATTCTTTTTTTAAAAAGGGGGGGTCTGGAAACTTTGGGGGATTTCAGAGGTCACATAATGTGGTCCCACAGGCTGTACATTCTCCACTCCTGTTCTAGGCACTAGAAAGTACAGTATGGAAGGAGGAGGAGGAAGATGAGAACTGACTTGTAGTGAGCTAACAAGACAAGGAGGAGGGCCTCAATGAGATCAGTCAGTAGCATAGCCAGACTGCTGATGTCTGCTTTTTGTCATAAAGATTGTGCTAAAAGTGTGTATGACAAAGCTCACTGTAGCTCACGTCTCTATCTAATTAGAGTGCTGTATAGCATTGGAGTGAGAGCCCACTAACACCTATGCCCACTTTTTCACAACTGAAGCTTTAAATATTGCTCTGTGACCCAAAGGAAGGTACCCCAAAGCCATAACCTTCCATGGCAAATGCTAGCTTACTACACCACCTCCCTCACAAAAGGCCCAGTGAAGACTGATTGTACTCAGTGGCCAAAGAATGATGACTGTGGTAAGAGAAGGGAAGGGAAGGGAAGGGAAGGGAAGAATACTGAAGGATGGGGGATGGAAATGGAGCATTCCAGAGGGAGGACACAATTAATTTTGTCAAACAGTTAACAGGAGAACTCCATTCACTAACGTTTTGGGACAGGTCCTACTTGTAACAGGATGATTTCAGTTGATAATTTCCTTCACAATTGCTGACTGTTTCAGGTATTTTCTTCAAATAAATTGTCTGTTTAAATGTAATTGTACATGATATGATTCCTTTTTCTTTCTTTCTTAGAACTACATTTTTCAATAGCCAGGTCTATTGTTTTGTCTGCAATACATTGTACACTGATACTGTTGCGGAGGAGGGGGGAGAACAATGGAGCACCAGTAGCTTCATTAATTTTGCACGCAGGTATTAATACATAGCAGGCCAATTCAAGGACATAATCTTCAAGTGCAAACGTGGATTTTTATCAAGCAAAGTAAGCAATGTGGGTAATCATGATTTTCGAAATTATAATCAGGAAAGACCTGTATATCATTGGGTGGCTAAATACAACAATGGAAGGGCAAGGGCATGCAAGGAGTGAAAGAAAAAAAATCTGAATTCTAACCTAGTTCAGATGCAATACTTTTCAGTTTTTCAGGTGGTGACTCAGACCTTTCCCCACTTTCAAGCTGTTCTGTTGATTCTGTGAGAAGAGAAAAATATATATCCTTTCACACACTTTATGTATAGAACATTCGGCCTTCCAGTTGCTTTAAACAACAGCTCCCAGAGTCCTCTACCATTGCCCATGCTGTCTGGGGTTGATGGCAGATACAGTCCAAAAGGTTCTCTACCCTTTATTTATAGGAAAAAAAAACTTAACAAAATTTCAAAATACAGGTATACCTCAGTTAACAAAGTAGATGTGTCCCTGGCCATAGCTTCTTTAACAGAAAATTTGGTACCAAAGTTAGAGACAAGATGGAAAGAATAGGGATAGGTTGCTATGCCACACACAAAAAAAGAAGAGCAGTTCAACATGCTTCACCAAAGTTTTTATTTCAAAGTAACAGTATAACCGTAAGATGAAACAACCAGGTCAGCTAAGTCTTGCATAAGCAGACAAAAACAATTTGAGCCTTCTACAGATCACCTGAAAGCTTCTTCCAAAATGCATGCAGTGATTGTTCCTTCCTTTCACTAGCCTCTGCATTTGTTTTATTTTCAATTTTGGTGGCCCAACTTATACCTCTATGCTTTTTTGACATCCTGGGGCACCTAGTGAAGCAGGCTAATTTGCTTTCCCTCTTTCTCTCTGTTTTGCTGTTGATGCAGATTCTCCAATAAGGGATTCTAGAGGCAGCTGCTATTACTTTGCCTATTGTAGGCAGACACACACTCCAGTAGGATCAGTTGAGGAGTATCCCATTCTTTCCTAGCTCAAGCTTTATTGCAATGTTTACTACAGACATGCTGCTGCAGCTTAGCAACTGAAAGTCTGTGTTGCTCCAGTTTTTCACCACTCTGGCCCTTTCTGCACCTTATCTTTTTCCGGCACTGGGGTGCGGGGATTGCGCGAGCAGCCTCTGGTGAGAGGCTCTCGCGTCCCTGCTGCTTCAGCTCCACACAAGCTGCCTGCTTGCGCAAGAGCCCCGCTTCTTCCTTTCTCAGTGCAGCCTGGGAGTTTTCCAGGCTGCGCTGGGGCAGGAAGTGTGACCGGCGCGGATCTGGAGGCTCCAATGGCAGGTAAGTGCACGCGGGGCCCGGGAGCAATGCGCAATCGCGCACCAATTTCGACTTCCAGCCGAAAATGAAAAGGTGCGCTATCGGCACCTGCCGGCCACTGGAGCGTCGCATGATTGTGAGTGCATCGTGCGGATCACTCCTCACAATCGCACGATGCTCCAGGCACCCTTTCGCATGGCAAATGCCGTGCGGAAAGGGCCTCTCTCAAGTCCAGTGATATTTTAACATGCACACACTTCCAATTAGAAGGAGCACAAGAAGAAAAGCAGGAGGGGCTGGGTGGGCAGAAAAAGACTTTGTGAAAAGCACCTTCTTTGATAGAAGCTTTGTAGATTGAGGTATGCCTGTAGTAAGGGAAATTTGCATACAGACACAATATTGTAATACACAAGTACAGGGTTGAGAAAAAGGTATATTATAGATTATATTGCATGTCATTCGTGTATATTATATTGTATGTCACTAGCAGAGTGGGTTGGCATTTGTGTTTCACATGAACACAATTCAAAGATATCTACTGAATTAAATTTAAGCTGTTTATCACTGGCCACACATGAATAACAACAAGAAGAACATACAGTTTAGGCCTCCAAAAAAAGGGGGGGGGTGCAGAAACACTGGGAATGTGATCACAGCAGGTATAAAAATTCTTATTGTTGTGTGCCTTCAAGTTGTTTCTGACTTATGGAAACCTTAAGGTGAACCTATCATGGGTTTTTCTTGGCAAGATTTATTCAGAGGAGGGTTGTCTTTACCTTCATATAAGGCTGAGAGAATGTGACTTGCCCAAGGTCACCCAGTGGGTTTCCATGGCCGAGTGGGGATCTGACCCCTGGTCTCCAGTGTTGTAACCCAGCACTCAGACCACTACACCACACTGCCACCCTGACAATGGTTACCTTAAACTACACTTTGGTGTTGTATAAGCTAGCTCCAGAGCATAGATACGGTGCAAACTCAACGTTTACATGACCAATAATAAAATTTTTAGCTCATGATTGTCTGTGAGGTGAAATACATTTTGCAAACAGGTGAATAAAAACAAGAATACATTACTTAAGTGCAAAATCTCACCACTCTTAGATTCCTCATACTCTTTCAAATCTGTAGATTTCTGTCCTTCAAGCTGGCCTTCAGATAGTTCTGATTCTGATATGAAAGACATAAAAGTATTCTAACTGTCCAGAGGTTCATTATTTAACTGTGATCCCTCCCCCCAGCAATTAAAGGTATAACTAAAAAATGTGAGCAAAGTCATAGAATCATTTTCAGATTTTTCTATTTTTTTGTATAAATTGTTTGCTGTCATAGGGCAACAATGCTGCTGTCCTGACCTGTTAACCATTATTCAGATGGCTTTACTGGATGGGAGTGTTTTCCAAAGATTTCTCCATCACTTTCCTGTGGTACCACACAACACAATATTGCCAGCACGGTGTTACTTTTTAGAAAATATTTTTATTTTTTACGGTACTGGTGTAAAACCACCATAAAGTTTTAGTGTAATACCGTTGCTATGGCTTAACCTGAATGAAGGTTTTTGATCAGGACAACCTGAAAACAACTGACTAGCAAGATAAACATTTTTGTTTTTCACAAGTAAAAGATATTAAAAATGTCAAGGGATGGTGTGGTCTGTTTCTCCTCCTGTGTCATCTCTCACAGTGTGAGATCTGGGCAGCGATGGGTACACTGTAATGATGTTGTGCTATAATAGAGTTGTTACAGCATAAGGAGTACAAATGAAGCAGTTGTGAACAGGACAGCCTGAGACATCTGACTAGTGTGATAAGCACTTGTCTTTTTCACAGGAAAAAGACATAAAAATTGGGGGAGGGGGAATGTGTATTCTGTTTCTTTTCTTGTGCTGCCTCTTGCAGTAAAAGAACTGGGTAGTTATGGGTGTGCCATAATGATGTCATGCTATATATTACAGATATATATGTATATGTATGTATATATATAGTATTATAGAAAACTAATCATGAAGTGCAAACAGGCAGATGCGCTACTGGCAACAGCATTAGTACAGATGAAAAAAACTGTGGAAATCACACTATTACAGAGCATATGTGGCAAGGGTATGATAGATATCATCAACAACCAGCTATTTGACTGCATTAATTATTACATTATTGCATTGTTCAACAAGCAGAACTTAAGAAAAAGATCACAAAACAGACAGCAAAGAGATTGTTGTGTGTGTGAGAGAAAAAAATATTAAAAAAAAATATAAACCCAACCTTTAGCTTTTGCTTCTCTTTTAGATTCAGCAGAATCAGTCACTTGTACTGTTTGGCCTGATTCAGTCTCAAACTGATTTTTGGACTGTGATTCAGATGTAGATTGTTGCTCTAGGAAGTCCATGGATTCTGTAAAAATAAGAAAAATCTATTGATGACAACAGTCAGAAAGCCATTTGGCTCTTCAGACAGTATGTTACATAACAATATAAGAGAGGGCTCTATATATTCACAAGGAAATACCAAATTAGTTCTCTATTTAGGCTTGATGTAATTTCACATAGGTGAGTAACAGAAGAACACAGGATTATTCTGAGCTTAGAGTACAAATAAACCGTATATTACACTGATCACAACTAAAAGAGATGCTGTTCTTGTGTGTCTTCAAGTTGTTTCTGACTTGTGGTGTCTCTAAGGTGAACCTAAAACAGAGTTTTCTGGGCCTGAGGGTGTGTGATGTACCCACAGTAACCCAGTGGGTTTTCCTGGCCAAG
The DNA here is from genome assembly GCA_030412105.1 of Cyclura pinguis. NCBI lineage: Eukaryota > Metazoa > Chordata > Lepidosauria > Squamata > Iguanidae > Cyclura > Cyclura pinguis. The sequence goes on along the minus strand of CM059599.1, from coordinate 110,419,512 downwards.
CAGGGAATCGAACCCTGGTCTCGAGGATTGCAGTCAAACTACTATACCACACTGACTCTCCAAAGAAACATTACTCTGCTACAATGTATCAAGAAGAACTTGGGATGTTTACCTAGATAAACCATTAGTAACAAGACTTTAGACATTTCCGCACTAGATGGTTATAGCGCTATGATTCCACTTTCAACATCCTATGGAACCCTGGTGTTTGCAGGCCGGCCCCTCCCGAAACTGCAAACCCCAGGATTCCATAGGATGTTGAAAGTGGAATCATAGTGCTATAACTGTCTAGTGCGGAAATGGCCTCTGTAGCAGTGGCCCCAGATGTGCAGAACTCTTTCTCTGGAGATCAAGTTACTCTTGAAGTGTTTTAAATAGACCAGGAAATCATTTGTTTCTTTTAGCCATTTCCTAAATTTCTGAATGTCTTTATTCTATGTGTTGCTTTACATTCTGTTTACTTTTCAAGTTTCTACTGCATTGTTTTTAAACTGATAGTTGTAAACTTTCTTGTGGGACTTTGAGTTTAAAGTGCAGTGTGTACATATGTGTAAAATCAATAATGATTACATGAATATCATTCTTCCAATATCCATTTTATTTTACAGAAGTTTATGGTCTATGCCACGCAGATACTGCATTGTAAGTAGGCATAGTTTTGCAACTGATTCTCTTAACATTTCAAGGTATGAAGATAACATAAGGATATACAACATTAGTAATTAGAGCAATTTCTTATTTTTTAAACAGAAGGTCAGAACAAATAAAATTGTCTGGATTGTGAAAGAAGGGAAACTGTTTGTGTTAGTGCCCACTGTTCTGAAAATTTCCTTTCCCTGTCATGCCACTTCTAGGCAATGCAAGACTGATGCAACTACAGCATCCTTGACAAGTGAACATTCACCCTCCTCCTTAAACACATCCAGCAAAGAGAAGCTCATTTCCTCCCAAAGCAGCCTCTCTTCTACTGAATAACTTTTATAGTTAAGAAGTTTCTCCTGAAGCTAACTGAAATTTGCTTCTTCACAATATCCATTCACTGGTTTTTCTTCCAATGAGTAGCCAGACATGACACGAATACAATTAAAAATTCAAGTAGTAGCTACGCGGTTCTGTGCAGAATTTCCTGCTGCTGTGGTCCTGATGAAAAATATACCCCCTCTCCCCACAAAAAAACCCCTCTCCTCAGCCCCTGTGGTATAATGCTTCATATGATCTTCTGGAGAGTCCAGCCTCAGCAGACACAATTGCTGAGGTCTGAAAAACAGGCTTGGTGGCAAAACTGAGTTTGTGGCTTTGTAATGGGTGGATATCTTTAAAAAATACAACAAAAGTTAGGCCTAAGGTCTCCAGATTTTCAAAGGGACAGTTGAAATTCAGGATGTGTCAATCTACGATCCACAACCTCTAAATACATATAAATCTGCCTAATGAAATTCATTTGTGCAAGAAATAAAGCCCTGATTACTCTTAGGCCATTTCCACACCGGGCTTCTGTAATGGTGCAGAGCGACCTCTCACGGAGGTCTTCTACACCATAGAGTGGACTGGCGTGGACTGCTTTTTGTGGTTCCACACCAGAATCCACTGAGGAGCGGCCAGAACTAGCCGCGCTGCATGTTTTTTAAAAACCTCTTTAAAACCTTTAAAAACTAGCCCTGCGCTGCTCCGTCGCCCGGCTCCGACATGGATTTGCAGGCGCGCGCAAATGCATGCCTGCAGATCTGCTGGGGGTGGGCTTCCAGCTGGCGAGCTTCTCCGGTTGGTGGAGAGCCTCCACCAACTGGAAGCCACCATTTGGGACGCCGGAGGACTGCGGAGCAGCGAGCTTGCGCTGCTCCGCATTGCGACAGACTTACCCGGCTGCCGGTAAGCTCCATTTTTGGGCGTTTTCGCCCATTTCCCCCCCCACATGTGGAAAGGGCCTTAAATAAACAATATTTTGTTTCCCCCCAGTCCTAACTGAACCTTGTATGTCGTAATCTGCTGGGCTGTCCACAAATAAAACTCTACTGAGTCAACAAGTTATAACCTTATTGCTCTGACAAGCCAGTGCAAGACTGGCTGGTGCTCTGTGAAGCAGGCCTACATAATGTTCACCTCAAGTCTTGCAAGAGTAGCTCCAGGCTCCTGTGAAATCTCTAAGCTTATAAGCCATATAAAATCATATGATGACAGATCTGGAGCCATTGCAAGATAAGGAAGTAGAAGAATAAAGCAGGATGAAGTTCAAATGTATGAAGCAGTAGTTCCTAACCTGTGGTCCACGGACCCCAGGGGCCTCAGTGTCCTCACAGGAGATCTGTGAAGGCTTAAAGAAATGTTATGATCTTTAGATATAAAACAGAAAGAAAAAAAGATAGGAAGAGAGGGAGGGAGAGAGGGAAGGATTTCACATTTGTATGGAATCATTCTATTAGGAGTATGTGCATTTACTTATTTCTCCCTTCTCTCCAAATTTGAAGACCTTTGATGAACAACTTTTAATAAATAGTTGATGTACCTTAGGGTTTTAAATCTTGAGTAAAGCCTTGGTGATCCATGGCAACAAAAGTTATTCAGAGAGGGTCCGTGGTAAAGAAAAGGTTAAGAACTGTTGGTATAAAGAAAGGGAGCAGGATAGTATTCAATAAGAGTACTGCTATCAGAGGAGGAGGCACATCAAGACCAAATTTAGCCAGGACCTGCACTGAGAAGTAGTGGGTTCCACTCTTTACACATTAGTACTGGCTGATATGGGAGACAGAAATTTGGAAAACAGTACTGATTCAGGAGATTCTGAGACAACATTTTCATTCTGGATCCTGACTGAATCTGATCCTCCACTGCTATGTATTGAAGTGAGAGTCACATTTTTTATTGTTATCGTTTGACCCCCCCCCCCAAAAAAGTCAGATTTTCCCCACTTTTTGGCATCTTGCCATGAAGCCCTATGATGCAGAAGTACCTTTTGTCAGTCCCATGAACATAGTGCTCCACAAACACACTTCCTGTTGTGAAAGTTTGGCCATTAAAATAAAATATATATGATCAACTTTACTTTTCCTCTGCTGTGGAATGAGAATTTTGCAACTTCAAAAACTGGTGATTCATTTGGCAAGTTTACTTGTATCTTTCCCACCTATCATGTGCTTTGGTTGTAAAACTGTGAACAAAGACAGATTTGTGTCTACAGTGTGTGGTATTAGATGCTTTACTACTACTACCACTACTACTAAGATTTGCAATCCTTGTAAAATGAACCTGTGTTCCTTCCTTAATAAATAAGAATTGCTACAATATGGGCATAATCTAGATAGAAAGCATTAATTGTGATTGTCCTTATGAGAGCAAAAGTATGGCTTGTCACTTCTACCAGGAAGAACCAAGAACTTGGTCACAAACGTCAATAAAATGTGATCTGTTATCTACAGATCATATTGTACAACCATTGCTGTCTGACAAGTTACTGTGAGCCAAGCACAACTGAAATGGACAGCATCAGCTTCATCACAATTCTTTACCTCTATCTTCAGCAGATTCTTCAGCTTGCAATCTCAACATTTCTTGTATTTCTCTTCTGCAATTACAAGATTGTACAGTTTGTACAGTATGATTGAAACCAAAGGATACCTTAATGAATATAAGTGACAATTGAAAAAAAAAATTCAGTAGATTAAGTAGTTTGTATCTCCATGAGATTCATCTTCCTTCTTTCTTTTTTTTTAAAAAATTTGGAACGCTTCATGAATTTGCATGCCATCCTTGCACAGGGGCCATGCTAATCTTCTCTGTATCATTCCAATTTTAGTATATGTACTGCCGAAGCGAGCACAAGATTCATCTTCTATCTTAAAAGCCTACAATTTAAACTAATTTACCGTGCAATCCTGTGTGTCTCTGAGAGATAAATTCCATTGAATTCAATGGAGCCTACTTCACTGAAAAGTAGCTTCCAATGAACTCAATGGCAGTTATTTCTGTAGCCACGAATAGGACTGTGCTGTCAGTGTGTACATGCAATACCTCTTAGAGCAAACTAATAATGTGTTTTGGAAACACAGCAATCTAAAGTCTTCTGTGTAATTTATATTAAAACAATAATATTGTGATTTTAAAATGTTCTTACTTTGCTTCTTCCTCCTCTTGTCTCTTCTTTAAAGCTTCATCTGTTAGTCTTTTTATAATGTTTGCATCAATTTCTTCTTTATTTGCTTGGTATAATCGACTTACCAATATCCTTCCTGCAATGCAACAGAATAGAATAGAATAAGGCACCTTGTACATCTTAGGAATGACAGACTTTAAAAAAATCACTACATTTCCTATATGATTGATATATTTTTGTAATATTTAGGAAGGACCTAAAAATAACAGAAAGTTTTGATAACAGTGAATGCTTTTGAAAGGACTGCTTTCTTTAGAGGAATGCTTTTGAGGTTTCAAGGCAGTAAACATTTTTCAAAAGCTTCAAAAGTTTAATTTGGAGGTTCTTGTTAACTGTCATCACTGCACTGACCTATGAAGGAGAGATCTCCAATTCACCCTCTCACCAACAGCCCATCTCGGGGTCTTGCCGACTCAAGGCTGTGGCTTTCTTGATTGAGTCCATCCATTTGTAATGCAGTCTTCCGTTTTTTCTGCTGCCTTCTATTTTACCAAGCTTTATTGTCTTTTCTAGTGAATCATCACTCCCCATGATAAGGCAAAGGTAGAATAGTCTCAGTTCAGTCATCTTGGCTTCTAGAGAGTTTAGGCTTGATTTGCTCTAGGACCCATTTATTTGTCTTTTGAGCAGTCCAGGATACCCATAGAACTCTTCTCCAGCACCACATTTCGAAGGAGATGATTTTTTTCCGATCATCTCTCTTCATTGTTTAGCTTTCACAATCATACACAGAAACTGGAAACACAATGGCGTGAACAATCATAACTTTAGCATTCAATGATATATCTTGAAACTTCAGGATCTTGCCTAGTTCTTTTCTAGTTGTCCTTCCAAGTGTTAGTCTCCTTCTGATTTCTTGGCTGCAGTCTCCATTCCAATTAATGATTGTACCAAGGTATGGAAAATCTTTAACTGTTTCAATGTTTTCACCCTCTACTTTAAAGTTATATAAACATAACTCCCTGAAAACCCCATGATAGGTTTACCTTAGGGTTGCCATGTCGGAAATGACTTGAAGGCACACAGCAACAACAAAAATAATCTATGGCCACTATTCTGTTTTTTTAATCTTCACCTGTAAGCCTTCCTTTGCATTTTCTTCCTTGACTTTCTTCACTAATCATTCCAAGTCTTTGCTATTTTCTGCTAGTAGTTTGGTGTCATCTGCATATCTTAAATTGCTGATGTTCCTTCCTCCACTTTTCATGTCTCCTTCTTCCAAGTCTAATCCTGTTTTAGATTTGATATGTAAAGCATGTCATATGTAAATTTTGGAAATAATTTATGATTATTCAGTGATGATGTTCTCCAGTTGGGTACACAATAGCAGGATCAAGGTCAAGAGCTGCCAGGACAGATTTTGCTAGCTAGCTTGTGACAAAGCAATAGCTGAAGGCATCTGAGGATATTACCAAGAAAGGAATACTAGCCATTTCTGGACAAGTGCCATTACTCGGCTAACAGGGCTTTTCCTTTTCTCAAGCATTAGCGGCCAGCAAATTAGTGTACAGAATCCCACATCTTAGTTCTTCATCCTTTGACCAGCAAATCACCCACATTACTCATGCAATGTACAGCTCATTGATAAGGGAGATCTGTACAATTAGAGAAGATACTCAGACAATACACTGGACAATCAGAAGTGAGACATTACCCAATAAATATTAAAACTTGTCAGAGGCAGGGACTTAGGAGTGCAGTATGGATAAACCTCATACTAGAAAGGAACAAACTATATTAATTTGTGTAATGTATGTGTATGTGGAAGGGTGCATGTGTATGCACATATGGATGCATTTGTATATTTGCTATTTTACATTGTTTGAGCTTCATGTCTCAGATAGTATAACCAGTGTGTACAGTGGTAGGCAGTTGTGGGAGTTGTAGTCCAAAATGTCTGGAGGACCAAAGATTCCCTCATTCCAGCGTTACATGCAATCATGCATAATAAAAGTCATTTTAATGTAGAATGATCAGTTCTAAACAAAAAACAAAAAACACCAACCATTTTGTTCAGCATTCTTTAAACAAATCACAATATCAGGTAGAAGTCCTTTTTCTGACAAAGCTGTCCAATGCTCTGACAGTGGAGGAAAATTATCTATTACCCATCCTCCTTTACTTGCAGCTCCAGGATATCTGTTCTTATTTGTTTCAGAAAGCTGAAATAAAACAACACAATTAATGACATACTAAATGGTTTGAAATACAAAGCTGTCTGCAAATTGTTTAGATTAATGATAGAATGAGAGACCAGTTACTTTGCCTGTATTTTTTTTTTTGGTGGGCACTGGAATTCTTGTAAATTCCTTCATAAAGAGCCCCTTCATAAAGTACACTATCTACCAGGAAAAAAAAAGTGACTTGTACAACTGTCACAAATCTGGGCTTGCTTCCACACGACCTCTTTTCTCTGGAATTGCCAGCCTATGTTCACTCACTTTTAAAAAGAATCCAGACAATATAGTTTTCAAATTGTTACAACCCAAAGGTTTTTTTATTATTCTCCACTCCACCTTTGCCCTTTCACCTGACCTCTTTTGGGCCATTTTGTATGTGTGAACAGACAAAGCAGAATGTTTTTCCTTTTTTTCCCATAAAGCAGTGTGGACGGCCATAATGCTACTGAAGCTTTTTCAGGCACGCTTTTTTTTTTTTTTTTTTGTAAAGGCTTCCTATTGCTTCCTCTTGGTCATGACTCAGGCCTTAAAACTGAATAGGTCTTTCTGTTACCCTTTAAAAGGACTATCTTAATTCCAACAATACCAGTATCTCTCCACTATGGCATTGGGATCAAAGATTTTTTACATTATTAAAAAAATTACTAATAAACGAAGGCCTTTCTCAAAAGCCAGAATGGTGTAGTTGTTTCAGCATTGACCTACATTCCTGGAGACCAGAGACCAATTCTCTGTTTGGCCCTAGAAACCCACTGGGTGACCTTGGGTGCATCACACAATCTCAGCCTCAGAAAACCCAGATTGCCTTAGGGTTGCCATAAGTTGGAAATGACTTTAAGGCATACAACAACAACAACAACAACAACAACAACAACAACAAGGCATTTCACCCCATTACCACTGCATAATAGAAATGGATATAGTGGCAATTAGTATAGTCCTGTGCATGTTTACTCAAAAGTGAAGTCCTATTGAGGCACTGTTAATCATATGTGGTCAGTGTAGAGGAAGGAAGCATGCTGGCCCCATCCCTTGTGTCATTGCTTTGTTCACCCCCCCCCCAAAAAAAAAAGGTGAGGGGAGACTGAAGAGAAAAGATTGTTTTATCCATGGAGGTTTTCCATAAGAGGCAGAAACTTGATATCTCCATATTCTTGCTTATGTGGAAAGTCTTTATGGCTAGAACACAACTTTTCCCTGAAGCAATGTGACAGATGAAAGAGGTGATCTTAGAGCATGCTCACACACTGATTAAACATGGCAAAGAACGGCTTTTTGTCCTGCCATTAAGTGTGCCTACAATAGCAATTCAGTGATTCAAGACTGGAAGCAATAAAATGTACAGTGACTCCTCCACTTTCCCAAGGGTTTGGGGCACAGAACCCTCACAAAAGTGGAAAAATCACAAATCACTCCACCTACACTCCCCCTCCCATTCACTTCTGTCCCCCCTCCATTCTCTTGCATTTTGCCTTGGTATGCATTCTCTTCACTGGGGCAAAATGCATGGGAATGGGAGGGGGGAGCCGTGGAGGGGAAAAGGAAGGCTTGCTCAAGCCTTTCCCTGCCTTCTGTAACATTTTGCCTCAGTGTCAGTTCTCTGCACTAGAACAAGATGCATGGGAATGTGAGGGGGAGATCTGGAATGGAAAAAGATCGGGTGTGTGGGCCTTCCCCCCATTCCCATGCATTTTGCCTCAGTGTGTGGTCTTCCGTCGGGGCCAAACGTATGGGAATGGGAAGGGGAAACTTCAGAGGGGAGAATGAGCACATGCCTCCTCTCCATTCCCTTTCCTTTTTCCAAGGTGTGCTTGCCTTCCTTCTCTGTGCCTGGCAAAATGCAAGGGAATAGGAGGAGGAGAATGGGGGAGAAGGCACACGTGCTCAAGAATAATTAAATTTGTGAAGGTCAAACCCATGAATGTGGATGGAGGACTGTATATAACTTCTAAAAAAAAGGAAAAATCATGGAGATTAAAGCAAGAGAATAAAAGAGAATTTACCTCCTATTCTAACACCCATAACTCACTATCAAGAATTGATATGATATGGGTCTCCTATAATACAGTAAGTAGTTTGGGGGAAAATAGAGATACTACCTAGAACAATATCGGATCATAACCTGGTGTGGTTAACTTTTAAGAGAAGTCAAAATTATAAATGGAGACTGAATGAGGCCCTACTATATAAAGACAATGTGGTTAGACGGTGTAAAGAGATACTTACAGAGTATTTAGGTAAGGGAGTGGAGGATACAATAGTGTGAGATGCAGGTAAAAGTGTAATTAGAGGGATTCTCACAAAATTAAATGTGGAATGGAAAAGGAAAAGAGAGGAAAGGACAAATGAAATTAGTGGAGAAATGGAAAAAAAAAGAATTAGAATTGGCCAAAAGCTGAAGAAATGATAAAATTATGAATCAGATAAAATTATTACAGAAACAAGCTGCTATGATAATGGTAGATGAAATGAAAAAGAAATTAGATTACATAACGCAAAGGAATTTTGAAATAAACCAGGGAGATGGCTATTGTATAGATTGAGGAAAGAAAAGAACAAAGGATTAATTACAAAATTGAAACAGGGAGATAGATTAATAACTAATGAAAAAAGAACTATGTAAGATATTTCATAATTATTTTCAAATCTACTATATAAAAGTGAATGTTTGTCTGCAACAAGGATGCCCCTTTCACTCCTGCTTTATATTCTGATGTTAGAATGTTTGAATAGTACAGTAAGGAACAATAAAATATGAGAGGAATAAAGATAAGGAAGTTGGAATTTAAATTGAAACCTTTGCAGACAATACAGTCTTTACTTTAGAAGATCCAATCCGGTGTAGAATTGTTATTGTCAATAATAGGGGAATTTGGGAAAGTCTTGGGTTTTAAGACAAATGTAGATAAAACAAAGATATTAACTAAAAATATGGGTAGTGAAGAGGAAAAGGAATTACATAATAAAACAGGTTTTGAGGTTGTTAAAAAAGTCAAATATTTAGGCATAGTTTTAACAGCAAAGCATCAACAATTATACAAAAATAATTATATTAACACATGGAAAATATAAAAGAATAGCTCAAAACCTGAAAGAAAACTACTTTAAAATATTCCATAGATGGTATATGACCCCAGAAAAACTTCAGAGAATATACAAGGTTGGAACAGGTAAATGTGGGAAGTGTGGCACGCAGAACGGAACAATATATCACATGTGGTGGACCTGCCCAAAGGCACGAAAATATTGGAAAGACATACACAAAAACATAGAAAAAAAATTTCCACATTCAATTTACCATGACACCAGAAATTTACTTATTAAATATACTAGATGAATTAGACACTCTGACAAATAAGAAAAACTGGAGAATTCTACTTTATATGACAACAATAGCAAAAATAGAATATGGAAAATTATGGAAAAATGAAGATGTTCCCAAAATTGAGCAATGGACACAAAGCCTACTGGAGATGAAAACAGCAGATGTACTATCACAAAAATTAAGAAATCAAATGGAAGAAAATATAAAAAACGAATGGGCTCCAATAGACAATTACCTTTAAATTACAATTAAATTACAATTGTAATTGTAAATTACAATTGTAAATTGTAAATTACAATTACAATTAAAAAATGAATCGGCTCCAATAGACAATTACCAATAGACAATTACCAGTACAATAATTGAAAAATTGATACATATAACAAACATATAATGGACTTTTTTAGAACGTGATAATAGGGGGAAAATACATTATTACATTTGAGGGGTTTTAAGAAAATATACATTAAAGTTGCTAAAAAGATTACTTAGAAGTTAAGGTTCTGGAGCAAATGATATTTAAAGACAATTGCAGAAGTACGTTGATAAATGATAATATCTAAGAAAATACTAAGATTTTAGGTGGAAACGCTGGAAGATAAAGAAAATACGGTAAATCTACATGTGTAAATACTGATTGAAAAAAACTGTTTTAAAGAATGTATGTTTCCTATAAAGATGATGATGATGATGGTGATGATGATAATAATAATAATAATTAATAATAATGAAAATATAAAAGAAGATCTTAAGAAATGGCAAAAAATTAACATCTCCCTATTGAGAAGAATCTCAGTAATTAAGATGATGGTTCTTCCTAAATTGATGCATCGCTTTCAAACCATCCCCATTATTTTCTCAAATACCCATTTACCAATTCACATAAAGAATTCTCAAAATTTCTGTCGGTGGGGAGAAAATCTACGATAAAATGGAAAATTCTGATAGATGCTAAAGAACGAGGGGGTTTTGGTGTCCCATATTTGAGAATATATTTTGAAGCCTCATTCCGAATATGGCTTAGAGAATGGATTTCATTAGAGAATAAGAGGTTATTAGAGTTAGAGACCATGAATTGAAATGCAGATGGCATGCCTACTTGTGGGATGGAAAAATAAAGGCTGCCATGTCAACAGCAAAGCAGGCAGTAAATCACAAGCAGCACAGCTCCTACTTAAGAAGCGAGAGTCAAAGAATGTCCAAACAGAAAGGAAGCCTAGAGCAAACAAATCCGAAGGGGCAAATCCAAACCATAGTCCAAACAGGCAGAGTTCCAAGACAACCAGATCCAAGAGTACAGCTCAAGGTTTCAGGGCCAAAGAGACCAGTTGCTCACTCTGGGAGGAAAGGCCAACTGGAGCCCTCTTTTATCTATGGATACTGTTGCCACAGGTGTTCTCTCATTAGGGCTCGCTTGCTACTTAAACGGGCCAAGTGACACAAGCCTTCCCTTTCACAGCTTCTCTGCTACAAGGTAGGTGTGTCAGCTATGTCTTCCTCTATTTGTTCTCCTGGCTCAGGTTCTTGTTGTGGTTGTGTATTATCTCCCTCTAGACCAGCTTCTGGGGACACATCAGCCTCTGGGGAAGCCTCTGCCTCAGAGTCAGAATCCTCCTCCCCGCTGCCACGGTTTCCAAGGCAGGGTATGACAAAAGCACATGCGAGCTTTAAAAACCATATTCTATGGAGACCAATCTTTAAAATATGAGAGAAATATAAGAAAAGATTTGGAACAAAAATACCAGGATGGTTGTGCCCCAAGAGGCTTTTTATAGAAGTGAAATGGGAAGTTTAGAAGTTTGGTTAAGATACAGGGATATGATAAAGGAGAAAGGAGATAGTTGGACTATTAAAGACATACTATTTCTGGAGATGGAAGGATATAAATTTCAGTGGCTAACATATTATCAATTGAAAGAGAAATTTAAGGATGATAACAAATATGAATTTGAAAAATTATTATGTACAGAGGAATCACATTTAACCTCCAAAATATATAGGTTATTATTAAGATTGAATACGGAGGAAGAGCAAATAAAAGAAAGTATGATATATTAAGCCCAATGTTTAGGATATAGGACAGAAGAACAATGGGAGGAAGTTTGGAGGAAAGGACTGAAATTTACCAGATGTAATGATCTTAGAGATATTGTTTATAAAATGATGTATAAATGGTACCTAACTCCCAGTAAATTGGCTAAGATGTACAAAGGCGTGAATAAACAATGCTGGAAATGTAAACATCATGAGGGCTCCTTTTATCATATTTGGTGGCAATGCTGGAAAGCCAAGAAATTTTGGTTAATAACTGGTAAACATATGCAAAGGATTTTAAACATAAAAATTGTATTCCAACCAGAACTTTTTCTTCTTAATATGATAAACAGGACTGATAATATGGAAAGGCAACACAGGAACTTGGTAAGATATATAGTAACAGCAGCTAAAATTATATACGCAAAATATTGGAAAAATAATGGAATTCCAAAACTGAATGATCGGCTAAATAAATTAACGGACTTTGTGGAAATGGACAGACTTATGACTTTACTAAGAGAAAATTCAATAGACCCTTATTTAAAAATATGGAAACCTTTCATGGATCATGTAAGAAGGGGGACTTAATGGTTGTGGGGTTTGATATGTAAAAAATAGGATTGATTTAGTGTATTAAGGAGAATAGATGCTGAGGATGTGTTTAAAGTTAGAAAGAGTTTTGGGATCAAAACTAGGAATTAGAACAAATAGATGAAGAACTCAGGAAGTAACCTAATTGCTATTTGTCTGTAAGGTAAGAATGTAGTAGAACTTTTTTTTTATGTATGTAATGTAAGATTTGTTTGAACACTTTGGGTATGGGTGGGGAGCTTGCATTTTCTATTCCTAAAATTTTCTTCTTCTATTTCTATTGCTTTTGGTTTTCTTGAATCTTTTCTTTTTTTCTTTTTTTCCTATACTTTTATTCTTCTCCTCTATGCTCTCCTATTCAAAGAAAAACTTCAATAATAAGGCAGCGTGTTTGGGTTTCTTTGTGGACATCTTGTTTCTTGTCTGAACTGTAATATTAGATGCGAGTGTGTCCACATCCCTCCAAAGATGTGTTTACAGATTTGTTGCAATCCTCATATCGTTTGTTGCTCTCTCAGAGCTTCCTTATTTTATTTTTTTTTAAATTTGTGTAATGTGTATATAGTGCAATAATGGCAAAATGTAATGGTGTTGCTGCTCCATTTGTTTTTTTGGAGCAAGCTAACTCCTCAACCCCAGAATTCCATCCCTAGACAGTCTTCCCCAGCGCTTTAGTTAATGCAAAATGTGTGTGTGTGTGTGTGTGTGTGTGTGTTGTGGTGATTTTGCTTCTGCTGTAAGAAACAAAAAAAAATAGCACGCTTTTAGAAATTCTATATCTTTTTTTGAAAAAGAATAGTTTTTGACGATATGTTAACAACTTCTTTGAACTCCACTGAGATGACCACTCTGTCATAATTACTTCCCTGAATAATTCTGGAAGGGGAATCTCCATTTCTTGTGCTTCCCTCTTCCTAATTTCCAAGGCTATCTTACTGTTTTTATCTGCATTCTTCTCCTCCATTGAATCTGATTTTGTTATATCAAGACCCAATGTGTGTAAAACTCTTTTAAGCAAACTGCAGAAATTTTCTCCATCAAATAGTCTGTCTGTTACTATCTCTCCATCTTCCTCTCCTTCTGAAGACTCACATCTTTCCTCTTCAGACATCATCAATATATCACCCTGACTATCCTCTACGTCCTGTGTATCTAAATCTTCTTGCTGAACATTTTCTCTATTCCTAACTCCTCCTTTTGAATTCTATTCTAAATTTGCACGCTGCCCTGTTACTACTTTATCTTCCTCTGCCAACATGTTGTCATTCAATCTTCTCCTTTTTGTGTTTTGTTGTTCAACCTCCACATCAACACCATATACATTTTTTATGTTTTCACTGACATGTCCCATATTCCCATTAAATTGATTATTTAATGGTAAATTCATTTAAGTTTGAAAATTAGAGTTCTTGAACAAATTCATCATATTTAAGAAAGCCATTTAACACTGTAATTCATTCATGTTGAAATTCATTTGTGGTATCAACAGAGATTGAATATGGTTTTGAACTGCTTCCTTCACTAAAGAATTCAAATCTTTATCTCCTTCCCCCAGTGTCTGAATCTGTGTTTCAGGCACAACTCCCCCAGGACTGTGCTGCGTTATAACACGTGTCATTTACTGACACCTGATTGACATTAGCCATATCAACAAACATTTTTTGTATATACTCTTTAACTCCTGGCGTCAATTTAATTTGACCCAGTTCTGCTTCGCTCGTCTTCAGCCTGGCAACGGAATTCAGTGCGTGCTGGCATTACAGAGGCCTCAGCTGTTTTAGATGAGAAAGGGGCAGTCCCACTGTTCCATGGAACTCCGCCCTCTACATTCCTGGTTTGTACGTCATCATGACACATCGTCTCCATTGATGCTATCTTAGAACCTGCTTTTTCAAGATGGTGGATGGGATCCACAGCAGCCAGTTTTACTTCCTTTGCTGCCAGTTTAACGGCTTTCCTAGGCTCTGAACTCTCCGATCCTTTGCTTTTCTCTTTTTAGTATCTGATTTTACCTTTCGTGGCTCTTTTCTCCACTAACTTTTCCGGTTAACTTTTTCTGCCCACCAATCGATTTTATTTCTTCCAGCTCACTTCCGCTTGAGCTGAGAAAATTTTTTCTTAAATCAGATCTTTTCTCCTCGTCCATTGTCCTTTGAGAATAGGAGATGTGAACGGAATCCAGTTTGGCTTCGTCTGAGCCACCCTTTGCAGTTGGCTTCAAGATGGAAATATTTCTAACATCATCCAAAATCTGCTTTTCTGTGGTCTTTTGGACGGAATCACCTTTAATTTCTTCTCTACTTATTCCTTTCTTCTCTTGCTCCATAACAAACTAACTATTTTAGCGGAAAAACCAGGCAGGGGAAAATATGTGTCTGACTGGTTTGCAGGAGAACTAAAAACTGACCTGACAGGGAGAGGAGTCCAACGGAAAATAACTGAATGGAACGTGTGGGCTCCTGCATCAGGCTGGCGCGAGAGGGATCAACCCATGCGTAGTGGATTGACCCTCCTGACATCCCAAGAATGTATTCGCTCTCTAGAGATTTGAGTTTTTCTTCTTCTTCTTTTTTTAATCTCTATTGTCTTACAGCATATTCCTGTGCTTGGAAAAATCAACCTCCACATGCATGCACAGTCAACGTGAGAAAGTGGAGAAATGTTTCCAGTAACTCCTCCTCTTTCACTTTCCCAATCCTGCTGTGTCAACCAAAGTTGAAAACTGATTAGCATGCATGTAAGTGAGCTCGCTGCTTTATAGTAAAGTGAGTTGTTGTTGTTGTTGTTGTTGTTAAAAATGTAAAATCATTGGAGTTCTGGGAGTATGGGTAGAATGAAAATAGAATGGAAAAATCTTCAGAAGAGAGGAATTGGGAACTGGATACACCTACTTCGATCACCACAATATATGTAACAATCAAATGTATCAGTTTTTTTTTAAAAAAAATTTTGACTAGAAAGAAAATATTTCAGAATATCGCTGAAAAGGAGAGGGAAGCCAAAACAAATGTGAGACTGGAAAAATATCATTCAGTTGTTTTTTAAAAAAGGAGAGAAGCAGAGCAGCAATTACCACTACTTCTTGAGATGTCTGCCCTGTCTAAAGGAGCGTAAAGGCATTAAAAAAATTGAGAGAGAGAGAGAGAGACAGAGAGAGAACGAGAGATTTCTGGGAGGCAATTTTGAATAACATAAAAACTGTTTGTTATTCATAGAATCATAGAAACATAGAATTGGAAGACACCACAATAACATCCAGTCCAATACCCTGCCATGCAGGAACAAACACCCCCAATAAACGTCCATCCAGCCTCTGTTTAAAAACCTCCAAAAAAGGAGACTCCACCACACTCCAAGGCAGCGTATTCCACTGCCAAACAGCTCTGACTGTCAGGAAGTTCTTTCTGATATTTAGATGAAATCTCTTTTCCTGTAGTTTGAATCCGTTGTTCCATGTCTTAGTCATTTTCAATTAAGCACCAGTTTTCTTTTACATTTGCCAATTAAGCAATCCTTTCATGTATAATAAATGGACATTAAAGAGACTGAATTGTGCTCTGAGAGTGTTATATAGAATATGACACATACTTTGAACTGTGAATTCTATAACAGAGTGATTGGGGAAATATAAGTTTAAAAAGTTTTATAGGATGTGGCCTTTGAATTATATTTCTAAAGTCCAACCTCAAACTTTCATCTCCCCTTAATTCTGGCAAATGTTCATCTCTTGCTGAAAAATAATTCTAAGGTTTTGCTATAGAACAAAAGATTTTATACCTAATAGTACGTTAACACTGGATCCCTTATTAAATGAATAATCTACAATAAACTATTATATTCTTTGGTGAACATATTGTAGGTCTATGTAATACAAAGAGAATTTAAAAAGAAATGTATAAAAATACAAATTATTAAAAGATTTCTATCACAGCTATGTCTTCTATTTGATACTGAGTTTTTTTTTTTTTTTGGTGTGTTTTATTTTACCGCTGCAATGGCTTCATCCAATACTTCAGTGTATGTTTCTGGTGGCAGCAATATTGGAGATATCTTTGCAGCCTCTATAGCTTGCTGTACCAACTCTTGAACTTCTGGGTGGTCAGGAGATACATCTGATTCTGTCTGCTGCGTTGAGGTTTCTGTTAATTAAGTTAGAAACATGCAAAAATTAATATATTTTGTGTATATGAATAAAATGCAATTAGTGTTTGGCTGACAGAAGGCTTCCATCAGCATGATAGACAAAGGGCAATTTTGCTTCCTCCTGTTCCAGGCACATCTTCAAACCTACAACAGATGGTTGAAGGATCCCCAGAGCAGATCTGGGAGTGAAGATTGCAGGAAGAAGCGAAGATCTGTTGTGTGAGTTGAAATGTACTCAATGTTTCATGCCATTCCATATGTTCATTTGGCCAGACACTTGATACAGTACTTTATGTTAGATTGATAAACTGTGGCCCTTTTCACATGTGTGTGTGGGGGAAACGGGCGAAAACATGCTAAAACGGAGCTTACCCACAGCCGGGTAAGTCCATCGCCACGCGGAGCAGTGCGAGCTCACTGCTCCACAGTCCTCCAGCATCCCAGATGGTGGCTTCCGGTTGGTGGAGGCTCTCCACCAACCGGAGAAGCTCGCCAGCCGGAAGCCCGTCCCCGGCAGATCTGCAGGCATGCACTTGCGCGCGCCTGCAAATCCACTTTGGAGCCGGGCGACGGAGCGGCACGGGGCTGCGCGCTCCGTGCTTTTTAAAAACCTCGAAAAAGAGGTTTTTAAAAAACACGCAGCCCGGCTAGTTCCGGTTGCTCCTGAGTGGATTCTGGTGTGGAACTACAAAAAGTAGTCCACACCAGTCCACTCTACGGTGTAGAAGACCTCCATGAGAGGTCGCTCTGCACCGTTTCAGAAGCCCGGTATGGAAATGGCCTGTATTACAAAGATAGGACTAATATAGATAGTTAAGAAAACACATCTTGATCCAGAAGGAAGCAATCCCAGCATTTATTCTTGTGGTACTCTTAATGATTTCTCAACTTTTGATGTAACCACACATGACACAAAAGTCCTGGGCAGAAATATGAAGCAAATAGAAAGAAGCCTAGAAAGTAAAAAGAGATAGCTAGCAGAAGTAGGAGGTGGTAGGTGAGGAAAAAATGGAGAAAGTAAACTCCTGATACAGGCAAGGATTTATAACTTCCAAAGGTATCCAGCATCTTGACAAAGGTTGCTGTTGCATTCCTTCCCTTGAGCTCCTAAATACACAACAAAAGAGCAGGGATAGAATATACTGATCTGGTGACTCTAAGTGAGAACAGACCAATCAGAACATACTGCAAGAACATAAGGACTCATTAGGCTCTCACAAGCTGAACACTTCTTTGGAAAGTTTCTTTGATGGAGATATATGCCTACCACTGTGAACAGATCTCAAAAGCCAGATAATTTAATCAGATTACTAACTCAAGGTGGGATTATATACAACACCATGCCAGTCCCCACACTGTCTACCAATTTAAGGTGCATTTAGGACCAGGATAATTTATGCCTTTCAGCATTAGGATACCTATCTTCCTATGTGAATCTGCCCAGATATTAAGATCCACACCAGAAGCCCTTCTATGGATCTCTGCATCGTTTGAACCGAGACAAAAGGATTCCAGGGTAGAACCTTCTCTGTTGTAGTACTTGCTTTTGCAACATGCTCCCCAAGTGAACTCATTTATAGTCAACTGAGCTTTTAGTCTGCTTTTGTACAAAGGACATTTGATGCAGTTTCCCTTCCCCTCCCACACAAGTACCTTTACTGAGGCACTATAATTTGCTTTGAGAAATATTTGGCCCTGACAAAAATACTGTATCAATATTTGAAACCAATTCTGCTGCTATAATTACGAAATGCATTTATTACTACCAGGATCACCTTCCTTATATACAATTACTATTAATAATTTAGTTATCAGTAATACCAGTTTGAACTGCAGTCTGGGATGCAGACATCTCTTCAGTTTCATCTTCTTCTTTTATAGTTGTACTCTCTACAGAAGTAGATGGAGGAAAATAACATGTAAATTCTTTTTATACAAGCATTTTTGACTTTGACATTCCTGCTCCTAAAAACAGCCATTTTATGAATATGTGCGGGGTGAAGATAGTGATGGGGAAGGATATCCCAGTCAGGACTGGAAGGTGAGGAGATTTAACTGCTCTTTGCCTCAGCAGGAAAAACATATGTGAATGTGTATGTTTTTTCTAACCAGGGCAAACAGTAGCTTTGGGAGGGGTGGAGGGGATTTTCACCAGGAAAACAGCAGAAAGGGAAAGGTTGAAACTCTTGCTCCTGTGTCATAATCCTGATTCAGCTACTATAACTGGAAATTGTTTTTAAAGAAAGAGAAAGATAACAGGTTCTTACATTAAGATAGTCATGCATCTCTGTTGTGATATGTAGCTTGATCCTAAGATAAACTTTTTCAGATGTAAAAATGAAGAGTGGGTCTAAATCAAATTGAGAAAATAAAAACAAAAATAAAGGTAACTCAGAGGTTTAGGAAACATTCCTTTAAAGCTATGCTTTCCATATGTCTACTCAGACATACGTACAGCTGAATTCAATATGTGCTACTTCCAGGTGAGTAAAGAGTTTACATAGGTTGTTGCGGGTTTTCTGGGTTTTGAGGCTATGTTCTATTAATATTTTCTCCTGATGTTTTGCCTGCATCTGTGGCTGGCATCTTCAGAGGATACGGTGGCATGGAAGTGAAATAGAGTATATATACTTGTGTAGTCCCCCAGGTGGGAAGGAGCAATTTGCATGTGCTACAGTTGGCCTATTGTTAGATGGGATATCCCCCAGAGATTGTATTGTTAGTCAGGGGATATGCATAACAGTGCGTTAAGTACATTAGCAACCCATTGTATTATTCCCTGTAGAGAGACCTCCAGAGTCTGGGTGGTGTTCATTGGCATGTTTTTGAGTCTTGATTTTGGTGTTCTTCAGTACTGTTAGCCAAATTTTGTTTACTTTCCAAGTTTCTTCTTTCCTGTTGAAATTGTCCATGTGTTTATGGATTTCGATGGGCTCTCTGTGCAGTCTGACATAGTAGTTGTCAGAATGATCCAGACTTTCTGTGCTTTCAAAAAGCGTTCTGTGTCCAGGTTGGTTTATAACATGTTCTGCTACCGCTGATTTTTCTGGCTGGATCAGTCTGCAGTGTCTTTCGTGTTCTTTGATTTGTGTTTGGATGCTGCGTTTTGTAGTCCCTATGTAGACCTGCCCACAGCTGCAAGGTATGCAATAAACTCCAGCAGAAGGTAGAGGATCCCTCTTATCCTTTGCTGAACGTAGCATTTGTTGAATTTTCTTGGTCTGTCTGTAGATTGTTTGGAGGTCATGTTTCATCAATTTCCCTATACAGTCAGTGATTGGTGTATGGTATGGTAATGTATGTATGGTAAAAACACATTCCCTTTGGTTGGCTGCTTATCTGCACTGCTGTGGGTTTTTCCGGGTCTTGAAGCTCTTCTGATGTCTCAACTGGAGTAACCATTGGCCTGTAGAACCCAATTTAGATGATTCAGTTTGTTTTTCAGGAGGTGGGGTTCACAGATTCTTTTTGTGCGGTCTACCAGAGTTTTTATTGTGCTCCTTTTTTGTCCTGGGTGATGATTGGAGTTCTTGTGTAGATACCTGTCAGTGTGTGTAGGTTTTCTGTAAACTGTGTGGCCCAATTGTGGGTTAGGTTTGCGGATGACCAGGACATCCAGAAATGGTAGTCTTCCTTCATTTTCTTTTTCCATGGTAAATTGGATGTTCGGGTGGATGTTGTTCACATGATCCAGAAACACAGTCAGTTCTTCTTCTCCGTGGCTCCAAATGGTGAAAGTGTCCACATAACAGAACCATATAGTAGGCTTTTTTGGTGCGGTTCCCAAGGCTTGCTTTTCAAAGTGTTCCATATAAGAGTTTACAGTTGAAGCTTATATTGCCTCTAGCTACCTGGCTTGCAGAAGTATTATACAAATTATAGATGGATCAAAACTCCAAGGTACATTGCTATACACTGACAGTTGACTTGTATCTTATTTCTGCTATCCAAGCAGAGGCCAGTAATCAGGGATAAATCTGAACTCAAATTTCAGGCAGAGTGTGTGTACCTTTGAGTTGTCTGTCAAATTAAGGGTAATCCTGTGAATTTTATAGGGTTTTCTTAAGTAAGAAATACTCAGAGGTGGTTCTGCCAGTTCCTTCCTCTGAACTATATATAGCCTACAGCACCTAATATTCATTGGTGGTCTCCCACCCAAGTACTAACCAGGGCTGACCCAGTTTAGCTTCCAAGATCAGATGGGTTCTAGTCAAATTCTGGCTATTTAATCTCTCAGGTAGGGTAAATAGCCAGAATGTCTTCTTTTAGATTAACACTGAAAATCAGTGACTATTATAAGTATCTGTACCTGAACTGTACCATTTCTTTATAATTCTTCATAAATGACAAAGTATATGAATGGCTTCTGCTGAAGATTAGACTAAAATGAGCCACTTGCCATGTAGTTTGCCCTTGTGTAATTATTTTTTCTTCAATGAATAGCCAGAGTCGGGGGAGGAATACAAGTCACACTGTGACTATCACAGTTGCTCTGTTGCTGTCATTATTTCCGCTGATACATAAATACACACACAACCTCATATTTATATACAAATAATGGTGTATTAATGTTGTATAGTAGGCAAACTGGTCTCTTCACTTTTGGCTTGGGAAAAAGGTGCCCTGTTGGCTGAAAGCAGGCAGAGAGAGGAAAAAATATGGGAAATTTTCCTCTATGGCTCCTAGAGGACGTGAAAGGCTTTGTTAGTCTGTTCCAAATTGCTTACAAAATGTGGGGTGGGGGTGGGGGGGTGGCACAAGGACCTGTGAGTACACATTTGGCCCATAGACCATATTTGCCCATCCTGGTTTGAACAAACCATAGGTCCTCAATTTCAGAATCATGGTGAACTGTGGTTTCTTTAAAAGAAGAGGGGAAAAGACGTGTGAATTGATAACATAAGAGATACATATGCAATTGCATATTGCAATTTTCCAACATTAAAGCAATTTCTGTGTTGGAGGTGTCATTTTGTGTCAAGTGACCACAATCTAGAGTAAAATAATCTAGAATTAATAAATAAAGCCTGGCTTGCTGTTACATAAACAAGGCTGGCAGACCTTAGGTTAATGAACTTCTCTTCCTGTTCCCTTCTCATCTGAATCCAGGAAGGATATTGGAAGAATCTGGTTTTGTTTTAAAACAAATGTCAGTATGATTCTGAATTTGAGAAATGGTGGTTTATTTAATTTCCTTACCTTTGATCTCATAGAGAACTGTGGCCTAATTATAAGGAAAATTTAAAGTTTCTACTATCCTCCTCACGACTTTTCGTAATGAGGATAGTAGAAACTTTAAACTTTAGGAGATGAAGGGAAAGGTGACCATGTGAACCTGAAGTTTCTGTGGTTTGCTCACATAGCATGAAAACATGGTATCTTGTTACGACTGGACTAGGCCAATGTGTCTGTTGGCAGACTTTGCCATTTTAAACTGTAGAGCTAGGAGATCACATATTTGAATGCCCCCTCCTATAAAGGTGGAATTACTCCATTCCAGAGCATATCGGACTTACTCCATATAAGTATATCAAAGAGAAGATGATAGCCTAGCTACTTGACATAATTATTTTTCATGTAAAGATTGCTTTTGGAAAGACAATATTCAAACACTAGGGAATTTACACACCATTGTCTGGTTTGATGTTGATGATTTTACTTATGACATGAATGAGAAGTGGACTTACCATGAATGGTCATTCTTGGCTGACTGGAGGACAAGTCTGTGTAACAAAACTGAGCTGGAAGAATGGGAAGCCAAAATTCCTAACTGAAAAGAATTTTAGACTATTGCCTCAAGTTGCTGGAACATGGGAATAAACCAGTATGTCATAATTGGTCCTTCAGTCATCCAGAGAATGAAACAAATATTTGACTTGTAGTATCTGTATTTCTCAAAATTTACTTCACACTATGTTCTATGCAAAATGGACCAAATCCAGCAATTTTGCAGAAAAAGACAGTTTGTTGATCAGTCCTTAGCTTACATAAAAATCTTCAGGTTTGTCAACCTAACTGTTTAGTATCAAGTTTGTTTAAAACTTGTTCATAAAAGTGTATTATAGAGCAAAATTTACAGAAATCAGATGTGTTTATTCAGGAGCAGTTAGTAAATTGGATCTATAATCTTACTATGGTATATATTTTGGTTCCATTAGATTTATTGTTGATATGTGCTTTCAAGTTGAATCTGATTTATGATAACCTTATCATAAGGTTTTCTTGGCAAGATTTGTTTAGAGGTAGTTTGCTACTGACTTCCTTTAAGATGTGCCCAATGCACCAATTTTGGTGATTCTAAGTGGTAGCTGGTGGCTGTCATGTAAAGGAGGTGACAAATCTTTTCTAGCCTTTAGTACAGACTAGGAGGTAGTTATTTGGAAGTGCTAAACCCTAGCTCCAACATAGAATGAGGACCTTGAAAAAAGTTAAGTCCTTTAAAGTCTGGTACATAAAATCTGTAGCCAATTCCAGGTCTTAGTGACATGGAAACTAGCAGCCACCACCAGGTGACTCTGATCATGTATATGGATTTTTATAGAAAAAGCAGACAAACAGACACTTTATGTAGTATGAAAAATACAGCCCATGGGCTGACTGTGGCCCCAACTCACCATTTTTAAAAATAAATGACTGACTGACTGACTGACTGACTGACTGACTGACTGACTGACTGATTGATTGATTGATTGATTGATTGATTGATTGATTGATTGACTGGATGGATGGATGGATGGATGGATGGATGGATGGATGGATGGATGGATTGACTGAAGAAGCCTTTGTACCCTCTGGGTGCTGAGGGGGGCAATTTCACCACACTTAGTGCCCCAACCTGTTTCAGACTATGGAGGGCTTTGAAGCCTTTCTTCCAGATTGGAATTTACTTCTACTCAGTTCTGAGTTGGGAAAGGATGGAGGGGATTTCTTTTAGGGGAGAAAAACTTTCTTTTTTATAGTTTTGGGGGTGGAGTGAGAGGTTTGAGGTGAGGTGAGACCCTTCCAGTTCCAGTGGGGATATGAGCAACACCTGGACCTGGGCTACTTGTTAAATTATAAAATAAATTCAATCCTCTACCTTATAGCCTGCTGTGGCACACTCTAGCAAGAAAGAAACTGCATAGCAGATGAACATACTTTAATATATAAAAACCATTAAAATCAGGATGTGCTAAGAGTGCTCAGGTAACTTAAATTATAGTCTCTTCTCAGCATGTTTATTTGGAAGTAACTCTCACTGTATTTCAAAGTGATTCTTCCATTGTACAAAATACTGCGACCATAGGATTTGTATAATCTATAGCAGGGATCTTTAGAAGCCACGGGTTCTGAGAGAGGTTACTAAGAATTCTGTGAGAGATTGTGACTGTAAAAAAACTACCTTTTTTGAGCTGTAGATACAATAGTTGTTATGCAGGAGTTGCCTGAGACGTGAAAATTATTTCAAGGGCTCCTCCAGTATAAGGTTTGAAAAAGGCTGATCTATAGGATAAGCACTCAAAAAAGAGGAAGAAGTGAGGGCCTTACCACTGCCTCAAAATCTCTTACAGATTGTGTAAGAACCACATTACTATATCACCTTTCTGGCTAGTAGACTCTGAAACACTAGGCAGCACAGAACTTCTATCATCAGTGTGAATGCTCTCTTCATATTCTTCTTGGTCTTTTTCAGCCAATTCTTGGGTAGCTATTAAAGCTGTAGCAGATAATTAAACAGAAAGAAATTATCTCAAGAAAATGAAATTACTTTCTCCTTTGGGGATGCTGGTACACATTTTTAAATGCAACTTTCAGAAAACATATGTAGACAAAATTTTAACAAATACATGAGGAAAAATTTAGAGAAAATAATTGCTGCTGTTAAAAGGGATACTGGACATGAATATTTTTGATACTAAGAAGGGGAAGAAGACAAAGGATTCCATCCAGCTGGTATCATTCCACTGATAGAATGCTTTTGGATTCAGTGGAGACTTCCAGTATTCCAAAAGGCAAACCCCAGGATTCCATAGGATGTTGAAAGTAGAATAAAAGCACTATAACAGTCTGGTGCAGAAATGGCCTTAGACAATTGATCTCCTTTGCAGTCTATTGTTGGTGGGCTTAGAAATTTGCAGCAGACCTTTTGGACTGCTACTGCAAAAGTGGCAACACTGATTGTAGCAGATTTTGTATGATCTACTGACAGGTCATGAATAATGACAGGCAGCATAATTTCAAACAATTCCTCTACCTCTATCCCTACACCCACCCTAACACTTAGGAGCATATTTTAGGGAAGCACTGAGGGCTGCAAAGTGAATGGCAACTGCTAAAAATAGCCTCCTCCATGTTCTGCACATGGAAGCTTACTCTGGATCAAAGTGCCTGCCATCAGTGGAGAAGCACCAACCGGATACAACCCAAACATGTCAAATATTTCAGTAAGTCAACAGAACAGAACAGGCAACAAATAATGCGGTAAAATTATCTGTCAAAAACCACTTTAAGAACTTTGCAAGAATTTTACTTTCATTATTTTTTTCACACTGAATGTTGTAGGGAAAATGACAATGAAGAACATTTTACTGTTAGTGGGACCATGCAAACCAAATATATATATATATATATATATATATATATATATATATATATATATATCAGTAACTGATAATAATCGAAAAAGGAGAGATACAGTAATAATAGGAGATTTCAATTACCCGGATATATGCTGGCAGTCAAACTCTGCCAAGACAGCAAGGTCCAGCAAGTTTCTTGCTTGTCTTGCAGACAATTTCATGGTCCAGAAGGTGGAAGAGGCCACAAGGGGATCAAATATTCTAGATCTGATCCTGACCAGTAGGGATGACCTTGTTAATGAGGTAGAAGTGGTTGGATCTTTAGGGAGGAGTGACCATGCCCTATTGGAATTTGGCATTCAGTGGGAAGGAGATAAGTGTAGCCAGACACTCGTCTTAGATTTTAAAAAAGCAGACTTCTGTAAACTTAGGGAGTTGCTGGCTGAAATTCCATGGTCAAGAATAGTGAAAGAGAAAGGAGTTCAGGAGGCATGGGAGTTCCTTAAAAGGGAGATACTGAAGGCACAGTCTAAAGCTGTGCCAATAAGGAGGAAAAATGGAAGGCATCTGAAGAAACCAGAATGGTTGACTAAAGAACTCTCAGCTGAGCTAAGCGTTAAGAGAAACATGTACAGGAAATGGAAGAGGGGCGAAACCACCAAAGAAGAATTTAAGCAAGTAGCCAGGAGATGTAGGGAGAAGGTCAGAAAGGCTAAAGCACAGAACGAACTTAGGCTGGCCAGAAACATTAAAAACAATAAAAAGGGCTTTTTTAAATATGTCCGCAGCAAAAGGAAAAAGAAGGAGACGATAGGGTCACTGTGCAGAGAAGATGGTGAATTACTAACAGGGGGAAGAGAAAAGGCAGAACTACTTAACACCTTCTTTGCCTCAGTTTTTTCCCAGAAGGATACAAGCACTCAACCTGGTGGTTGGGGAGCAGGTGAGGAAGCAGGGGAAATGAGGCACATAATAGGTAGAGAGGTGGTACAGGAATACCTGGCCACACTGGATGAATTCAAGTCTCCAGGGCCAGATGAATTGCATCCTAGGATACTAAAAGAACTGGCAGAGGTCATTTCGGAACCGCTTGCTATAATCTTTGAGAAATCTTGGAGGACAGGAGAAGTTCCAGCAGACTGGAAGAGGGCAAATGTTGTCCCCATCTTCAAGAAGGGAAAAAAAGAGGACCCAAATAATTATCGCCCAGTCAGCCTGACATCGGTACCCGGAAAGATTCTGGAGCAGATCATTAAGCAGTCAGTTTCTGATCACTTAGAAAGCAACGTGGTAATCACGAGAAGTCAACATGGATTTCTCAAAAATAAGTCATGCCAGACTAATCTTATCTCTTTTTATGATAGAGTTACTAGCTTGATAGATGAAGGGAATGCTGTGGATGTAGCATATCTCGATTTCAGTAAGGCCTTTGACAAAGTTCCCCACGACATTCTTGCAAAGAAGCTAGTAAAATGCGGGCTGGACAGGGCTACTGTCAGGTGGATCTGTAACTGGTTGACTGACCGTTCCCAAAGGGTGCTCACCGATGGCTGCTTTTCATCCTGGAGAGAAGTGACTAGTGGGGTGCCACAGGGTTCTGTCCTGGGCCCAGTGCTGTTCAATATTTTCATCAATGACTTGGATGAAGGTATAGAGGGCATGCTCATCAAATTTGCAGATGACACCAAATTGGGAGGGGTTGCTAATATGCCAGAGGACAGGATCAAAATTCAAAATGACCTGGATAGATTGGAGAGCTGGGCCAAGGCTAACAAAATGAAATTCAACAGAGAGAAGTGTAAGGTCCTACACTTAGGTAGAAAAAATGGAATGCAGAAATATAGGATGGGGGACACATGGCTGGATGGCAGTACGTGTGAAAGGGATCTAGGAGTCCTAATAGACCACAAGCTGAACATGAGTCAGCAGTGTGATGCAGCAGCCAAGAAAGCCAATGCAATTCTTGGCTGCATCAATAGGAGTATGGTGTCTAGATCGAGGGAGGTACTGGTACCACTCTACTCTGATTTGGTTAGACCTCATCTTGAATACTGTGTCCAGTTCTGGGCACCCCAATTCAAGAAGGACATGGTCAAGCTGGAGCAGGTCCAGAGGAGGGCGACCAAAATGGTGAAGGGCCTGGAAGCCATGCCCTATGAGGATAGACTTAGAGAGCTGGGTATGTTCAGTCTGCAGAAGAGAAGGTTAAGAGGGGACATGATAGCCATGTTTAAATATTTGAAGGGATGCCATGTAGAGGAGGGAGAGGGCTTGTTTTCTGCCGCTCCAGAGACCAGGACAAGGAGCAATGGATTCAAGCTGCAGGAAAGGAGATTCCACCTGAACCTCAGGAAGAACTTCCTGACAGTCAGGGCTGTCCGGCAGTGGAATATGCTGCCTCAGAGTGTGGTGGAGTCTCCTTTCTTGGAAGTTTTTAAGCAGAGGCTGGATGGCCATCTGTCGGGAGTGCTTTGAGGGTGTTCCTGCATGGCAGGGGGTTGGACTGGATGGCCCGTGTGGTCTCTTCCAACTCTACATTTCTATGATTCTATGATTCTATGATTCTATGAATCTAGACCAAAGGATCATACAGTTTAGCATCCTGTTTCTCACAGTGGCTAACCAGATGCATTTGGGAAGCCGACAAGCAGGGTGTGAAAGCAATAATCTTCCTCCACTGCTGTTGTCCACCAAATGGAATTCAGAGCCATATTGCCCACAAATCTGAAAATTTCACAGAATCATGAGTAAAAGCTATTTGCAGACTTACCCTTTATCAGTTGGCTAGTTTTATCCTAAAGCTACCTAACCTTGCAGGAACATTACAATAATAATATAATGCAGTGGGGAGCCTGAATAAATTAAACCTGGATGGGGTGGGCAATCAAAATGGTGAATTGTAGACCACTTTCCAAGGCCAGGTAGTTCATACTAGTCAGGACAGGAGGTGGTTTTATTATCTGGTTTTTCAGGCCAGCGGGTCCTCTTTTTTTCCAGTTTCTCCACAGATCAGTGAGAGAGGGTCTGTATGGATATAGGAAACCCCCACCTTTTGATGCCCCATTATCTTTTGATGCAAGTTCCATTAATTTGATGGGGGTTCTACTCTTTCATCAGTTCTTCTTGCCTACAGAGGATTGCTTGGAACTGCTTGCATGCATGTACTGCTTACAGAGAGAGCTGAGAGAGGAAAAAAGGTGCTAGCCGGCTGAGAGACTTTGCATGCAGCAGATGCACGGTCCATCCTAAGTGAGCTTCTGTAAATCCTTCATGCTCCTTACAGTACAGCACATGGGTTTCGGTTTTCCACCAATTCCATTTTCTGATAGTGCTCCAGTCCCTGACTTGCCAGATAAGTGGGGGAAGTCTGTAAACTCCAGACTCTGAATGAAGAGCATATGTGCTTTGGTTCCAGAAGACTGCTCCCCCACCTCATGAAACACACTTGGTTGGGGCCACCATTGGTGAGGACATTGGCACTCCATGGATTTATGCCCATTGAGCTTTCTGCAGCTATACTAGAAGCTCCTGGACTGGATGTGTACCCCCAGGTTCACATAACTACTCCCTATCAGCAGAGAAGCCTCTTTACCCCCACATAACCTTGTTTGGACCAGTGGTTATGATAGCAGCTTTATTCTTTTCATTAAATATAGACATGCTGATAGATATTGCTGATTATCACCATAGAAATAACAAAATGATTTTAAAAATCCATTGCGTTTCTTGGGGTAATATTATCTGGTTCTCTCTCTCTCTTTTAACAAATAGAGCCAAGAGAACCCAGTAGGATTTACTTCTGAGTGAACATGAATAGGATTGCACTGTAAGGCATATTAAGGCTGTGATCTTGCCTAAGAACTTTTATATGGAGACAGATCTCACTAAACATACTTCTGAGTAAAGATGCGTAGAAGCACACTGTAAATCTTTTGGATTTTGCTACTACAATATGTTTAACCCAAATTATTAAGTGTGCTGTTCAGTTGTTGTTGTTGTTATTGTTGTTGTTGTTATTATTATTATATGTATTTCTATCCTGCCTTTTTCCTAATTTGAGACTTAATGTGGCTTACAACACATAAAAAAAATTGGTAAAAATCCACAAGCTATAAAAACTAAAAGATTAAATAATTAAAAAAAAAAACTATATTAAAGTATATATCATTAAACATGTACATTAAACATTAAAGAGCCCAACATAACAGTTAAAAAGAACCAGCACAGTTGGCCACTGTAAGCAACATTTTGGTTGGACGGGGCTTTTATAGTCAATCATTAAATGACTGCCTAAACAGAAACATATTTATTTGCCTGAGAAAAATAAGTAGGGAAAGTACCAGTTTAACTTCTCTGAAAAGGGACATCCAGAGCCTGGGGACAGCCACTGAGAAGGCCCGTGTTCCCACCAGACGTACCTGTGAGGGTGGTGGGACAGAGAGAAAGGCCTCCCCAGCAGATCTTAAAAGCATGGGCTGGTTCATAAGGGACAATATGGTACTTCAAATAACCTAGACCTGAGCCATATACAGTGGGCCCTTGGTATCTGCTAGGGTTTGGTTCCAGAATCCCCAAGGATGTTCAAGTCCCATTATGTATAATGCTGTAATAAAATAGCGTCCCTTATATGAAATGGCAAAATCAAAGTTTGCTTATTGGATTTTTTAAAAAATATTTTCAAGCCATGGTTGGTTGAATCCATGTATACAGAATCTGCAGATATGGAGAGCCAACTGTAGTTATTGATAGATCAAACCAGCAGTTTGAATTGCTGAAAATGGACTGGTAGCCAGTGAAGCTGTTGCAAGAAGAGAATCATGTGTTCTCTGTAGCCAGTCTCAGCTGGCAATCTGGCTGCAAGTCTCTGGACACTTGTAATTTCTGAACACTTTTCAAAGGCAGCCCCAGGTAGAGCACATTACAGTAATCCAACTTGGATGTAACTAAGGCATGTGTTTCTGTGGCCAGATCTGACATTTCAAGGAATGGGTATAGCTGGCATACAAGCTAACTCCACTGCTGAAACCTAAGCTTCCAGGCTCAAAGTTGAATCTAGGGGCACACCTAAGCTGCAAGCCTATAGCTTTAGTGGGAGTCTAACCCAATCCAGCACAGGCTGAATCTCTATTCCCTGATCTACCTTCTGACTGACCAGGAGCCCCTCTATTTTGTCTGGATTAAGTTTCAATTTGTTCACTTTCATCCAGGTCATTACTGATGACAGGCACTAGTTTAGTACAAAACAGCTTCCTTGGCTTGTGGTTGAAAGGAGTAATAGAGGTGTGTCATCCACATACTGATGGCTGTAAACCCCAAAACTCCAGATGACCTCTCCCAGAGGTTTCATGTATATGTTAAATAGCATGGGAGACAAAACAGAACCCTAGGGGACCCTGCAGGCCAATAGCCAGGGGGTCGAACAGGAGTCCCCCAGAACACCTTCTAGGTTCACCCTTCCAAGGAGAAACAGAGCCACTGTAAAACAATGCTCCCAAGTCCCATCTCAGGAAGGCAACCCAGAAGGATACCATGGTCAAGGTTATCGAAAGCTGCTGAGAAGTCCACCAGAACCAACAGGGAGATACCCATCTAGCTCTCTGTGTAGGTTATCCACCAAAGTGACCAAAGCAGTCTCTGTCCCATAACCAGGCCTTAAACCAGATTGAAATGGATCTAGATAATCCGTTTCATCCAGAAATCCCTGGAGCTGGGAGGTAGGCAGTACACCAACAGAACCCCTAATCTTTCCCAGCTATCCAGCTTCAGGTAAACACACTTAAACCCAGAAAACTGTGGGATAGGGCACCGGGTCAGGGGTTAGACTTTTGATAAACAGACAGATAGATGCAGTAACAGATAGATGTAGACAGACAGATGTAGTGACATCCTCTCACTTCATTTAGCTCAGAAGAAGGTCTGGGGGTATGCTTATATGATACAAATAACTTCATGTCTTCAAATTTGTAATACAAAGTATCAGTACCTTGTTCCTGTAACATCCGTTCTGTTTCCAGCTTTTCTTTCACTTTAGCAATGCCTGCTTCTGTTGCTTCAATACGAGTTTGCTCAATAAGCTCTATTCTTGCTTCTTCATATTGCTTTTCCAGAAGGGTTTCCATATCAAGAACCTAAACAAAACCACTGGAAATTAAACTATAGAAAATGGAAGGTGGGAAGATATTCTATGCCTGCTATTTGTCCTCCCACAGTTTATCTCAAAATATACAAAGTAGTTGCTTGAGCAACTCTACTTTCCCATGGTCCTTGCTCCAAATGGTACTTTTACTTCCATATTACATAGGAAAATTTAGGACCGTATAAAGGAAAAATTAAGTCAGCCTACTTGATCATAGTCCTGCTTTATGCCTTTTGCCTCCCTATGGTTGAAATGTTTCCAAAGGCACGTTATATTGTCAGTGAAACACACCTCCACCAAACGAATTTACCCCTTCCCCTTACTAAGAAAGGTTCCTCAACTCTGCCTCTGATGGTGGTTTTCTTCCCTGATTATCTTAGCCAAGACCAGTGGAGGAGTCATAGTGAGAAAAGGTTCCTTAATGAAATGAATTATTTAACCTGGCTTCAGGCCCAGTTATAGGATGGGGAAAACATTATTCATCTTGGAGAATGACCTACACTGGGAACTGGACAGGGGGAGTGTGTCTCTGTTGGTCTCTGATGCAGTAAATCCTATTTGTGTGAGTCATGGAGACCACAAAGAAGAAAGGTGGGATGCAAATTAAATAAATAATAGAAATAATTAACCTAAAGGCACCTGATGCTGTTTGATCTTGAAAGATAAGCAGGGTCAGCTCTAGTTAGTATTTAGAACACATTTGAGAGGAAGGAACTGGCAAAATCACCTCTATATATTCCTTGCCTGAAAAAACCCCATGAAATTAATGGGATCGCCAAAAGTTGACAAGTGTCTTAAAGACATGTACACACACACAAATGCAATCCTCCTTTAAAGAGTGTCAAAGGTTAAAACTACCAACTTGAATTAGATGTGGAAGCCCACTTCCATTTTTGGAAAACTATAGTTTTAACTTAAAACAAGGCATACAATCATAATTGCTGTTTAAATCTGAATCTCTGCAATACAGATACAAGGATTAATTCAGACCCACCTTTCCCTGATAATAGTTTGCAATCAAATCACACAGAGTTGATCTCCCAGACAATGATGGTCCAACTACTAGTACTTTACAAGGTGGAAGTGGCATAGGTGGCAGGAGGTAGGGGCGAGGATTAAGCATAAACTCTTTCAGTGCTTCCTCAGTTGACATAAGGTACATCTTACCTAAGAAGCTAAAAAGAAAACAAAGGCATGGAACTGCAAGCTTAGAATGGCAGAGCTTATACTAATATACCTAGGATGTTTGCCTACCTAACAGCATAATCTGTTGATCCCATGAGAATTTCACCACCTTTTAAAGCTACAGGGCACGCCCGTCCCCATCTGCTGCGGCGCCATCTGTATCTTGGAGCTACAAGTTTATAGGCTGCAAGCATCCGAAAAATTTCATCCTGATAATAAAACAAAACACTTAAAGCATGTGTAAACTGTGCAACCGTTTCTTTTTAAAACTGTTTTACCTTAAGACATTTCCAAACATTATTATACTGACTTTCTATACCACTGACTGCTGAAAGATAACTTTGTATTATGAACAACACTACATAATCATGGTGGCAGTTACAGGACTTATTAAAGGCTAAGAAGAAAATCCTGGATAGAAGATGGCTTTCAATTGTTCGGAATATTCAGATTAGAAAGGTGGAAAATAAATGCGGTGGAATTCTAGGAGACAGTGAACAGCACTAAGCTAACAGATCTGGATCAACTATATGTCAGCTGAACTAAATATATTCTTCCAGTATTGCCATATGTTGAATCTAAGTGCAAACAACAATTTTGTAACTCCAATGCTCCTCTTATGAAATCAGATGCTATTACTACAACCAACCAGTCACAAAAATATAAGGCTTACATTCTCCAGTCCCTCCATCATTCCCTCTAATGTTTCTTCCTCTGCGCTTTGCAGTCTGGTGATAAGTGCTCCATTTCGTAGGCCCATGGATTGAAGGCGGAGTATTACTGACTAAATAAAACAACAGCTTTTAAAAACAAATTGCCATTGAAATATTAAGTTACTATCATATGTATGTTTCAAAATAAATAGCCACTTTGGAAACCTGCTTCAACACCTTTCAAAAGCCACCAAGAATATTTGCTAACTGTGTAACCTCGTCCAATAGAAGGTGGTGTGAAGGGAGAGAAGAAGGGGCAAGCACACCTCCATCACACCCAGGCCCAGAAGCAGATGAAAGGTTCTTCCTTCATCCCACCTGCCACTGCCCTGGTCTTGTAGGGAGATAAGAAGAAGCAGTATCTGCTAGACTTAATCCCCTTCCCCAGTGGTATCCCTTTGCCTTTTGTGTGATGTCTTAATTAGATTGTAACCCTGAGGGCAGGAAACTGTTTTGTTGTTCTTTTACTTGTAAAGCACCACATACAGTGATGGTGCGATAAAAATAAACTGATGATGATGATGATACCAGCTGTGAGGTGGTGCCTTACAAATATCTGGCTTTCTATTTTTGAAAAGATAACTGTCTGAGAAGCTGCAGACATTCCCACTACACACAGGGGATAGGATCTAAAGGTACTCTTCAAAAGGTTTCACGCACCTGGAATTCTGTGAAAGCTCTGTTGCCTTGAAGCAAGCAGCAATGAGCTGGGGAAAGGTCTAACCACTTGCTGTAGTTGTGTGCCTTCAAGTCATTTCTAACTTACAGTTACCCTAAGGTGAACCTATCATGGGGTTTTCTGGGGTGCGTGTGTATGATGTGCCCAAGGTGACCCAGGGGGTTTCCATGGCTGAGTGCGCAATTGAACCCTGGTCTCTAGGGTTGTAGTCCAGTGCTCAAACCACCACATCACACTGGCTCTCTTACAACTAAAGGGTGCTAAATACAAATGGAGTTGCACAGTCCTGCTTGTGAAGCAAGTGGAAGGAGTAATCTACTCTGGATAATGTCCAGAGTGGAAAGAGAGATTCAGTTCCATTTGAAAGTGCCAGAAAGCATAAATGATGGAGGTGTTAATGTGATTCTAGATCAAAGCATATATATGTACTGCAAGGGGAGGCAGAAGAGACACTCAGATCTATTGAAAGATCTCTGCATGGCTTGCAGAGGATGAGCAGGGTTTTCTGACTCTTATTTAAGAAAGACTTCCTATGCCCCTTCCAAATTAAACTGCTGAAATGAGACAGTCTGGCATGAAAACCAGGCATGGATTTTGTGTGACAAGACCATGAGCTCAGTATTAATACTGAAGGCAAACTCCTGGGTTCAGAGGTACACTTGCTTTAATTCTATGAATATGTACTCTATTGCTCTACAAAATTGTTTTGACACATAGCTATAACTGATGGACCTGGTTTCTAGAGTTTTTGTAAAAAAACAAAATAGGTTCTCCAGTCTGCCTGAACCTGCTGGATTTTATATTTATCAGAGTTCACCATAATAAAAAAATTGCATCTCTACATACATAACAAAAACACTGGTGACTATCATATGCTGAATAGAGAATGTTTCCTATGCACAGAAACATAGTAGGAGGCTCTGCTTAAATGCAACAGCTAGTATTAATGATAATAAACATAAAAGCATTCATGACAGCTTGGTGTACATTA
Source organism: Cyclura pinguis (assembly GCA_030412105.1). Taxonomy (NCBI): domain Eukaryota; kingdom Metazoa; phylum Chordata; class Lepidosauria; order Squamata; family Iguanidae; genus Cyclura; species Cyclura pinguis. Next base: position 110,384,827 of record CM059599.1, on the reverse strand, counting down.
TGCAGTAAGATAATGGTTAAGAAAATAATCTGGAAAGATTCTTAGATGTAACTGTTTCTTGGACTAATGGGGTCAACCAGTTCATTATTATACTATAAGTGATTTATACTCACAGAACGTGACTGACATTGAAAGAAATAATAGCTTTGATTAGTTTTGTTTGATGACACAGGGAGAGCAAGCAGTCATTTAAACAGAGTAGTGGAGTAGTTTGGTGCAGTGATGTATTTAAGTCTTTTACTCCAAGTCTCAAGTCTCCACCTTCAAGTCTTGAATCAAGTCTCAAGTCTGGGAGCCAACTTTATACCCCAACCTGTATTCCAGAATTTCTGGACAGAGTCAAATGTCAGTTTTAACCATTTAAGTAGAGTTGGTCCTCTACTTTTGCAATTTTGCCATCTGCAGCTTCAGAAGTGGGGAATAGGATCCTTCTTACTTCCCATTTGCAGAGCTGGAGGCTTTTTCAGAAGTGGGGAATAGGAGCCTTCTTATTCCCCATTATTGAAGCTTCAAGAGCTTTAGAAGGAAGGATCCTTCCTCCTCAAGACTACTGCCTAACACATTTGCTGTTCACCTCTGATATATGCGCCCTGTAGTCTGGGCATGAGTCTTGCCTTCTGCTTTTAGGAAAAGTTTTAGAAAGCTCCTCCTATATGTAGCAGGGAGAGGCTGCTGAGCAGACCTCAACCCCACCAAAAGCCTATTGCCTAACCCATTTGCTGTTTCCTCTGAGAAATGCATCCACCCTTTGGGCTTGAGACTGATAGTCATGTGACCAGTAATTTGTAAGGTTTCTGGATGAATGTGTTATGTTACTGAACCATGGACAGCAAGTCAGTCACTAAAAATGTGCAAGTCTCAAGTCAAGTTGAGTCAGTGTGTAATTTTTGCCAAGTCAAATCCGAGTCGAGTCACTGAGTAACTTAAGTTTAACTTGAGACCGAGTCTATCGACTCAAGTCTACATCACTGGTTTGGTATAGTGCCGGACTAGGACATTGGGAGGCCAGGGGCTGAATTCCCACTTGGCCACGGAAACCTACTGAGTGATCTTGGGCAAGTCACATTCTCTCAGCTTCAGAGAAAGGCAAAGGCAACCCCCCTCTGAACAAATTCTATTGAGAAAACCCCACAGTAGGTTCATCTTAGGGTCATCATAAGTCAGAAATGACTTGAAGGCACATACAACAGCAGCAGCAGCAACAACAACAACCATACATTTTTAGACTGCAGAATGGGCAGTAAAGATAAATATGTTTCTTTTCAAGATAATTCCTGTTCACTTACTGTAAAAAGTTCTTCTACAGTCTTGTTTCCATCTAATTCAAAAAGATATTGGGAATCCTGCTCAGCCATTAACTCCTGGAGGTTTTAAAAGCAGAAACAAAGATCCTCAGTCATTGATTGAAAAGAGTCACATAATATCTGATTTTTGTTCCACTGCATTTGCTGATTCCCCACATTTAAAACAGGTTCTGCAACTGGCTTTTTAATACTCTTTTGTAGACATTTTAATAAAACATTCCACTGAACTATTGCTTGTTTTTTTAGTTGATAAGAAGTGTGCAGGTTTGATAAGATTTCATGAAAGGATTCTTTTAAGTGTGTATGTGACTGCATCCACACAAAAAACTTATGGGTTCTTTCATACTAATCTAATTTTTTTATTCATTGCACATCACAGCTTAGAAATTGACAAGAGAGGGAGGGGTGCTAGAACTGCAGCAAAGAGCAATCGCAAACAAATGTTAAAGAAATGATTATCTAGACTCATTCTTTCTTTTTCTTTCTTCTAGAATTTGTACCATAGGCCTCATTTTATTCTTACCTCCAGAGGATGTAGCATAATATCCTTATAGATGGCAATTCTTTCTTGCACATTTTCCAGAAAATCTTCCGGTCTCTGCACTAAAGTTGGCAAAATGTCTGTCAACATCAACTGATCAAATAATGCCTAGGAGAGGAGAATTTTACATGGCTTTATGCATTGTAATAATAATAGATGATGTATATTACAATAGATTGTAATGACAATTGATTCTAGTTCCTCCTCAGGCATTATAAAGAGCTACAACTCTGAACAGTTGCACAGCTGCACAAGTTACTATTCAAATGATGAAAACCAAACCAAACTCCTACCCAATCTGTATACTGAATGATGTGGCATTTTAATAGAAATCCATGGCAAAATCCCAGTGTGGTATAGTGGTTTGAACACTGGACTAAAACACCAGAGATCAGGGTTGGAATCCCTGCTCAGCCATGAAAACCCATTGGGTGATTTTGGACAAGTCACATTCCCTCTGCCTCAGAGGAAGGCAAAGGCAAAACCCCTTTTAACAAATCTTACTAAGAAAATCTGTGATAGGTTCACCTTGGGCCACTGTAAGTTGGAAATGATTTGAATGGAATGCTTCATACCGAAGAATGTGGTTTTTTAATACAGAAATCCATGGCAGAATCCCATAAATGTCTGTTTTTAGACTTTGCGAACAGTATACTCCCCCCTCCCACCTAATTACAAAGATTTTGTGCTCAATAAGAAAAGGGGTGTGTGTACATAATGGCTAATTATGCACTGGAATCAGCTGAGCATGGCCATCATTATTTGAAGGCAAGGTAAAGAATGTTTCTTACAAAGGCAGAAAAATCAGCTTGGAAGTTTGATTGTTTCCAGCTATCAAAGTTGTGCTATTTTTTAGTATAGTATATGTGCTGCCGAAGCAAGCACAAAGTTGTGCTATTTTTAAATTGCTCTGATCCTACATTATCCTGATCTTCACACCAATCCTCTGTCCTTGTACATTAAATTGAAAGAGTCATAACTGCTCTTTCATCATACAGCTTTCCCTTACTCTTCTATTTGTTTGAGCTCAGACTAATCGTACAATAACTGCACTGATCACTGAGATCTTGCTTAAATGTACTGACACTAATTGGGATGGGAATCTATCTCAGAGCTATGATTAACAGATCAGGGACAAACTACGGTTAATGGGTCAGGAACAAAGTCACTGAATCATCTGCTCCTTCACCTTTAGAGCACAACACCCCCTCCTACATTTATGTAAACATCAATGCATGGTGGCTAACTCTAACCTAAATGCTCTATCATTTCAATCTACTGCAGTCCCACAGCCTGCTTATATTCTTTTCAGTGCAAGAAGGACAAATAATACTATTTGTTCAACAGCTTTTGCTAAGATCATTATGTTTTAGATTGAGCAAAAGCTACATTAAAGCTTTATTATGATGGGATGCTTTAGTCCCCCAAAGTCACATTTTTATTGCAAAAATCCATACAGAAGTAGATTTACAATGCAAGCATTCGATAACATTGCCACCTGGCACAGTTGTAAACCATGTCCTCAGATTTAAGTCACTTGCCACATGCATAATTTCCCAACTAAACTGCCCGATACAGAAGTGTTCCAACAGATCTATTTATTTTTGTACTTGTGGCACTTTCATGTCCTAGCCAATGTAATATATAAGAACCACAAATGGGCTATTCTGTTTTCTGCAGTGAAGAAGAAATGACACAATATGGTTGTTATTGAGTTGACTCTATTCAGGGGAAATTTCTTCCGTGGGGGTACACTAAAATTCACTGGGGTAAGAAACAAATACCTCACCATGTAAGAAGTATGGGTTTGGCATGGGGTTTTTTTGTTTGTTTGTTTGTTATATCTGATATTTTTCATGTTAACTCTTTGTTTTTTCTGCCCCCAATGAGTTTGGATGGAACACACTTGATTCTGAAAACAGAAATACTCATTTGCTTTCCCTATTACGTAATGAACTGGAATTTTCACAGAGATCAGAACACATCCATAACTCACATTTCTATGGTGAACATTTCTAATCCTACTGCATGTGAGTTAATAATACCTCTTCAGAAAACCACAGTAAACTACCTCACTTGTTTCTTCTTCTTCCTCTTCTTCTTCCTCCTCTTCTTCTTCCTCTTCCACAACTTTGCGTGGCTCTTTTCTCTTTTTTCTACGTTTTTCAATAATATCAGGATCCCACTGTTCCCTTTGAAATATATGTCCTGTTTCAGGGTGCTGTCTTTGTCCAGAGATTCTTTTGCACAAATCATTGTCAGGACACTAGTTAAAAATAGAGGAAAACATTGTTATACAATGGAGATTGATCAAAATAACTCCACAGGATTTTTTTTAAAACTTGGTAATTCTAAACTATCAAGGTTTCTAAAAATATATCTGTATATCTGCTCTGAGAAAGTACTTCTCAAGGTCTTAAAAAAATGATGTTTCTGCAGAGGTAGGATAGACAAGAAGATAGGGGATTGTTACCCCAAAACCTGGGTGACTCAGGAGTCCACCCATGATACCAGTGCCTCCATGCGACAGTGAGGAATTGATTAGCTCAAATTAGGAGGCTTATAAGAGGGGAGTAACCTAATGAGATCTTTCCATTACTGTTTACAGGGTCTTGCAGTAAAGAACCAGCCAGAGATTCCAAATAAGCTAAAATATCTTTTTTATTGAAAGTTCATTCACACATGCAAAAGATTCAAGCACTCATGCACTCTCACAAGAGCTAGCCAAAGGACAAAAAGAGGAAAGTAGTGGATAGAGGAATTTTAAGGTTTGAGTGATAATTACCGATCTGGAGAGCAGCAAAGAAAGCAGTGATGTGGCTTAGACAAACACCTAAGGTAGTAATTGTTCGGGAATCAGAGTGACAGGGTGGTGACCAGCAAGCTAAGTACTGTGTCTGACTGTTCAAACCAGAGGGCTTATATACTCAAAATCTACCCTGCAGGTATGGGTGTGAATGGCTCTCCCAGCTGAGAGGACAATGGGAGTTGCAACACAGACAATGGAGTCCAGATGGAGTTAACGGCCTTAGTGTTTAGGTGACAAAGAGGTAATAGCTATCATAATAGCTCTGTATTGTGCAGACGTTTGAGTGATAATGCAGGGAAATGTCCAGGTGTAAGGGAGCAGGGTTGAAACAATCGTTCATTTGGTGGGAAGTTCCCTTTGACCGTTGTATGCACGGAGATGTTCCAGCTTCAGCTTAAGCCTATTATCTCCAGAGTTGCCTTGTAATCTGCCTGACAATGACTTTGGCTATGCCTAGAGGAAGTGTTGGCTGACCTGCCTTGCAATCACACGTTTTCAGCCAGTAATTTTCCTCTGCCCAGTTTGACCTTCCAGTCACCCCAGGTTCCATTTTATATCAATGCCAATTAATGTGTGTGTCAATCGAATAATATTTTGCCAAATAAACCAGATCAATGTTGGGGAGGGGTGCATGGGGCCATAACAGGAGATTAGTGAAGATGTTCAGTCTGGACCTTAAAAGAGCTATCCAAGGTGCTGGACCCTATCACCAAAATAGGGTGAGCATATTAAACAGTTCCTTTAAAATTTGGGGTAAACCAAGAGTGAATTCATCCTTCCACTGAAATGGAAGTCACATGCCACCACTGGTTTCCATACCAGAAGAAAAGTTAATTTTCATTGCAGAAGTACCAAGAACTTTTGAAACAACTAAAATACAAAAATTAAATACTATACTCCTTCCCAGTTGATAACATTTGCAGACTAAGTATAAAGCTAGCCAAGAAATAATCAGAATTTGCAATTACCTTAATATTAATCAAGAAATCTGGTTTTAATTTTAAATTTCTAATTGTCTCTATCTGTTCTGGTATACTCATGAATTCCTCAGAAAGACTAGGGAAGTCACAAAAAACATATCCTGTAAAAAGCATACACAAAAAAAACTTACATTAAATATTTTAACTAAAATTTCTAAAATATGTACATTTCACAGTTGCTATGAAGTGAATACATGACAGTACTACTTGTGGATATCCAATAAAAAAAAAGATGAAAAGTGCCTTGTTTCCATCACCCCTTGTCAAATAGAAGTATAAACAATGTGCTGTTGCAAGTGTAACTGTTTCCCACAAAGCACAATTCCAGTCACATAACTAGCTGTCTTGCATCTGTCACAAATGGAATTAAGACACAACAGTGACTGTATCATTTTTGGAGTCAATTCAAGTGTGGAGGACATGATCTCTGCCACCAAGCAGATGAATTCTAAGTTCTTACCAGCATTATGGCTAAATGTTAATAGTGGCATGGAAGATTTTTTTGTTTACTTTGGCCTCAAGGGGATACGCTCCAGCTCAGGGGACCTTTTATCCATCATTTGGATCAGTGGTGAGGGAGGACAGGGAACAGAGCCTTTACTACTCCGAGCTATTTCATCTGGGGCAAGGGCCTCATGGAGTCCCAGCCCTGACTGCATTACACAAACTATATTGCTTTCAAAGCCTGCAAATTCTGAGTTAAAACAGCCCCATAGAATTACAAACAGCTCTGAATATACTAAACATCATGTAACACCACACACCACAAGCTATGGTAGCTGTCCACCAGTGACAGAGAGAAAAATGCACCTAGAGTTAACTATTCCATCCTTGCAAACAGTTTTGTTCTGTTGGTATAGAGAGTCAGTGTGGTGTAATGGTCTGAGCATCACACTCTGACCCTGGAGACTAGAGTTTGAGCCCCTGCTTGACCATGGAAACCCACTGGGTGACCTTGGGCACGCCACACGCTCTCAGCCCTAGAAAACCCAAAGATAAATTTGCCCTAGGGTCACCATAAGTTGGAAATGACTTGAAGGTACACAACACACACACACACACACACACACACACACACACACACAGAGCTCTGCTGAGAACACTCAGCTGGTGGAAAGGAAAGGAGCAACATCCATCATTTCTCCCTGCCTTTCCCTCTCCTTTTCCCTTCCTCCCTCCCACTGGCCTCCCTAGCTCGCTAATTGTTCTGGAGGATTGAGAAACTGTTCTGGAGCCCCCCCCCCCGACTTTTCAAGATTTTAGCTTGTCATAGGAAAAAGTGAAGGGCATGAAAAATTGGCAGGACACTTCCTTTCTCATTCAGGCAGTGGAAAAGCTCTTCTTTATCAAAAGCATCCTATTGCTTTTCTGTCACTGGGAGATTTATTAGTGGATCCAATGCAATGACAGTTTCTTCTCTCACTAAAAATAATAAGTATGGGGTCAATGCTGTTTGGCAAGAAGGATTGATCTAGAAACATCTAGTATGAGAGTAGCCACATTCAATCATGCAGCTACTTTGCTTCATGTGACACAAAAATAGTTAAGGAGTGTCATGTTCAAGACTGATTGTGAGTTTACGGTGTGAGTACAAAAGAGAGTACCATTTTCTCTTAATGGGAAAATGTATCCTGCAAGCAAGAGAGGTCACAAAATAAACAATCTAAGGGAAGAACCCTAACCTCTATATTTGGAATATTTGTAATTTTTAAAAGGATTTCTATGTTACCTGGCAATAAAACATTTTCAGGATGATTTCTAATATTAAAGCGGGATTTTTGTTGCTTTGTTACTACCAATAGATAATGTCAAAATTCAATCCCTACTGGCAGAGCTATCAAGTACCTAATATAGAAATTACAAAAGCACATATTCTGCCTGTATATAAGGAGATATATTTATAGGCTTATGGAGAGGATATTCAATAAACAAGAAACATATACCAAAGTGCGTAACCTCTGGAGATTCGAGCTTATTCAGGAGCATTTTTATAAGCAATTCTTCAGGAACACTTTGACCCTGAAAAAGCAATTCCTGACTCTAAAGAAGAACAAAATAAAACATTTTATTATGATACTGTGTTTATATAAGAAGATGTACATAGTTAACACAAGAAGCTACCTTATACTAGGTAAGATGATTTATCCATTCAGCCCAATATTGTCTGTTTCAACTGATGGTGGTTCTCTCCAAGGTCTCTAACAAAGCTCTTTCAAATGTGTTTATCATGTATTAAAGTATTTATATGCCTCTCTGCATCTGGTGATCTCACCTGCTTCAAGATTCTTTTCACTGGAGATGGCAGGACCTGAAGCTGCAGGCAAAGCACATGCTCCACCATTGAGCTGCCATCTTTCTGCTTGTGTTTCCACTCCACTCCTCCTCTACCTTACAATCAAAACATTCATAGTTGTGAGCACTGTGCAGGTGAACCAGACTTTCTCTGGCATTATTTTGAGAGCATAATGGTTTAAAAGAGGAATAAAATAAAGAGCAAAAGATGGCCCAAAAAATCAAGTTACAGTACAGCCTTTACCTTGAGTCCATATTCTGTTTCTGCTGTTATGTTCTCATCTATGAGCTCTGAAGCTTTAAAAAAAAAAGACACATCATAAAGAACTTTGCAACTGTCCCAGCAATGGCTTATGCCTGATATATGCAGCAAATTTATGTAGTGGATTTTAGACTACTTTAAAGTGTGATTAATCAGCAACAAATGTAAATAAAAATTACTGTAAAGGTCATTATACATCCCTGTTCCACAACCACCCTTCAGTGTAATATAGAAATATGCCTGTAGAGCTTGTACATATTCTCACAATATGAAGCAATGCGGTCACAGCATACTGAATATTATTAAGAAACCACAGAAAACATAAATGTTCTTGTTATTTAATCTGTCCTTGCAACATAACATCTCCCTAGCTCATTAATTGTTTCAAACCCCTTTAAGAATTCTGAAAATGTTTGAAAATGTCCAACTTACCAATTTTGGGCAAAGTCTTGGAGTGTGTGGTGGCCTCCCAACTCCAGGGGTTTCTGGACGAAATGGATTATCTAGATCCATTTCAATCTGGTTTCAGGCCTGGCTATGGGACAGACACAGCTTTTGTCATCTTGCTAGAGGACCTATGCAGGGAACATGACAGGGGGAGTACATCCCTGCTGGTTCTGCTGGACTTCTCAGCAGCTTTCAGCATCCCTCTGGGCTGTCTTGCTGGGATGGGACTTGGAGGCACTTTCTTACATGGCTCTGTTCCTTCCTAGAGAGGTGAACTCAGAAGGTGGTCCCTTAGGACTCCTGTTTAACCCCCTGGCTGTTGGCCAGTGGGGTCCCTCAGGATTCTATTTTGTTCCCCCATATTATCTGACATATACATGAAATCACTGCAAGAGGTCATCTGGATTTTGGGATGTGGTGCCAACAATAAGCAGATGACACCCAACTTTATTACTCCTTTCCACCTCAATCCAAGGAGGCTGTTCTGGGCCTTAATTAGCATCTGTAATCCGTAAAGGACTGGATGAGGGCAAACTTAAATCCAGACAAGACTCTTTATCCAGACAAGACTTAGGCACTCTTATTCAATCAGAAAGCAGACAAGGGAATAGGGATTTAGTCTCTGTCTGATGGTGTTACAGTCCTCCTGAAGACATAGGTTCACAGTTTGAGTGTAGTCCTGGACTCAACTTTGAACATGGAGGCCCAGGTTTCAACGTTATCCAGAAGTGCTTTTACACATTTAAAGCTTGTGTGCCAACTGTGCCCATTCCTTGAATTGTGGGATCTGACCATGGCGGTACATGTCTTAGTTACCTCCCATTTGTAATGTTGGGGCTGCCTTTGAAGAGTGTTTGGAAAGTTCAGCTGGTCCAGAGAGCTGCAGACAGATTGTTAACTGGGGCAGGTTACAGAGACCATACTACACCCCTGTTGAAACAGTTCTACTGGCTCCCAGTTTATTTCCAGGCACTATTAAAATGATAGTTATGACCTATAAAACCCTATATGGCTCAGACCTAGGCTCTTTGGGAGACTGCATGTCACTCTAAGAGCCAGATTTGACTTTGAAGTCATCAGGAGTGGCCCTTCTCTCAGTCCCACCACCATCGCAACCATTGCTGCTGGAAACACAAGAGAGGGCCTTCCTGATGGCTGCCCCTAGACTCTGGAATTTCCTTCCCAGGGAAACCAGAACGGCCCCCTCCTTGTCCTTCTGCTGGCAGGTAAACCCTTTTTATTTAGACAGGGTTTTAAAACAGAAAGTTTTTAAAGAGCAGGCTAGGGGGTTCCATATTGTTTTAATTGAACTGTTTTTAAAAGCTTTTTAATATTTTTAATTACATTTTATTCTTTTAACTTGAGGTGTAAATTATTTTAATACTGTATATAGTTTAATTGTATTTTAATGTTCACTGTTTGTATGTTTTTAATTCTATTGTTCTTTTAAATTGTGAGCCACTTTGAGTCCCAATTTTGGGAAAAATTAATATCTCAAAGTGTTCAAAGCAAACATGACCAGTATACACAATTTATGGGCTGTATGATATTGTGTGTCACAAACTATGGAAGCCCACTTTAAAGCCTTAGTCCACAGAAGCATACAGTGAAATTGCAATTATAAGCCAAGCTGCAAGAGGCTGGGCATGTAATATATTTTAACTGATTTGTTTTTAATTACTTTGAACACTGGGTTCATTAACTTCCTTTAAGCTTTCAACTGTACTTGTTTTATTCATTTATTAGTCATCCTGAATCCCATTCTGGGGGGGGAAACAGGAAAGAAATCCAATAGATATAAACATACACCCATACATGTAAACTTGGTCAAGATCCCCCCACTTTTCCTTCTATACACAAAACAAAAAGTACAAGCAAAGGGCAGGAAACATTCATTTATTAGGGTAAAATTGCTCCTTGCTTCTTGGCCTTTGTTTGTGCCTTCTGCTTTATCAAAGGGTTTACAACAATTCCTGCCAACCTTTGTCTATTTGCCTCACAACCAATCAGGCTTCATCTCTTGGTCAACCATGCTGCCAGTCTTGGGGGAAGCAAATGGACAACTATGTTGTTATTACCTAGCAATCAAAGAATAAACCCCAGTCACTTTGGAGCCCTAAAACAACTGAGAAGTGTGTTGTCCAATTGCTAGGCAACTATAATGCATTTCCTTTTTCCTAAAACCAATGAAACCAATGAAATTTGTCTATTTCCTTAGAAACAGTTGCATTTGCTTAGAGCAGGCATGGAGAACATGTCATACTCCAGATGTCCTTGGACTACAAATCCCATAATCCCTCACCACCAGCTACACTGACTTGGGCTGAAAGGAGACACAGTCCAACAGCATCTGGAGGGCCACATAGTCCCCATCTCTGGTATGAGACCTTTTGGTAGAATTAGGATATGGAATTCCACCTTAATGAGAATAGTGGGTAGCCACTTTTCTCTGTTTTAACAACAGAAGAAAAGTTGTGCTGAGTGAGACAAAAAGCCACAAGGATTGCATAAGAGCAACAGGCCTCTCTGCTGTTGTTCTCCACCAACTAATACATAGTTGGTGTACTAGTCTCTGAAGTCTCTGAAAATGGATATCATATAGCCACCCTGACTTATAACTATTGATAGCCTCAACCTCTATGAATGTATCTAATCCTCTTTAAAACCCATCTGACAGTCATCACCACATCTTATGCTTTGTAATTTCATAGCTTAATTGTGTGGTATGTGAAGTATGAGAAATCACAAACTGTCTATGCAGAAGACAGGGGAAAACAATAGGTGTCTTGAGCTGCTGCCAAAACCCTTTGGTTAGTTCAGAAATGTTTTATTTATTTTCATGTGTAACTGCATACTCTTTTAGTAACGGATGGATTTTAGATTCTAAAAACAAATTAACTAGAGTTCTATGGCCATGGGGACTGCCAAAAAAGACAAATAAATAGGTCCTAGAGCAAATCAAGCCTGAATTCTTCCTTGAAGCCAAGATGACTGAACTGAGACTCTACTACTTTGGCCATGCCATGAGAACAAATGATTCATTAGAAAAGACAATCATTCTTGGTAAAGCAGAAGGTAGTAGGAAAAGAGGAAGACCACATTATAGATGGATGGATTTAATCAAGAAAGCCACAGCCTGAATCTGCAAGACCTGAGTATGGCTGTTGGGGGTTTCTCATTCATAGGGTTCCTGTAAGTCAAAGTTGACTCGACGGGAATTAACAACAACAAACAACTAAACAGTTGGCTAAACTAAACAAAAAACATTTTCATTCAGATTTTCTTTGTCTTCTCCTATTTCAAATTCTATTTCTTTTTCTTCATTATTATTGTTAAAAACAGAGAATGCACTGATCCACATCTGCATTAAAAATATCTCTTAAAACACATACACACTGCAGCTTTACTAGAAAGCAAATATAACTGAAATGTTCTAACGGGACTGTGAAACCCCCACTGTTAAAGACAGAACACAGTGTAGGAGGAAAAGAACGAACACTCCTTCCATTCCTCAGTCCCACCTCTTTGATCTTCATAGCAGGCATGTGGGGCTGCAAATTCAAGTCTTTTTCCCCCCCCCTAAAGATTGTGTCTTTTTGACCATGATTTTGGCAGTCAGGACTGCAGTTTTAGCCACCAGAGGGCTCCCGTGTTTCTTCTAGTTAGAAAACCCAAAAATGTGTAAAGAAAACAGTTAATAGAGCAAAGTGAACACAAGACCCTTCTCTAAGACTGAACGGAAAATCAGATTGCCATTTAAAAGTCTTAAGAGTCTAGTCGCACAATGTGATTCTTCAGTAGAATTTCAGAGAAACTATTTTTTTCTGAAACAAACTGGGTAACCAGTCAGTCCTCTCTTTGTAGACCTAGCCTTTTACTCAGGGAGTCTTGCCAGATGAGACTTGGGTGAGCAAGAATTCAATCACTGCCTTGTTGTGATGTACTCTCAATTCAGTTTTCCAAATTTAAGTCAATTCTCCCAAAGGCAAGATCACCAGGGGATGTATGCATTTTCTCTTTGGGGCAGACTGTTCCCCAGGAGGAACTTAAATGAAAAGTAACCAGAGTTAGCTAAAGTGGTGAGGTTGTCCTATTGCATCCCAGAGAGAAAATATACCTTCCTTAAATCACTTCACAGAGGCAAGAGATGCTAGAACATGATTCTATCCATCTCATACTTCTTTGGTCAATGAACAGATACTAGGGAAAAAAAAGAATGAGGTGAGAAAAAATGGACTACAAGGTATTCTTTTGTCAAAAAGGTGTTAGAGACATAATTAATTCTCCGAGGTGCATCCTACACCCAAGGCGGAAAGGATGAAGGAACGTTGATCCCACAAATAAGCTTCCTAAAGGATATAAAAAAGTAGCATTTTTCAACAAAATCTTAAGTGGCTAAGGAAGTGGACTTGGACTTGAGAAAGACAGATTTGACTTCCCACTGAGCCACAAAACTTAGTGACCTGGGTCAGTCATTCTCTCTTATCCTAACTTATCTCCCAGGACAGATGCAAGGATAAAGCGTGGAAAAGGAAAACCATGGATGCCACTTTTGAGCTCACTGGAAGAAAGGCATTGTATAAATATATCTTTAACAACCCTAAAACAAAATATCTGAAAAATCCTGAACTTGTTTGAATTTGCCTTGATTTAACTGATAGCTCCACTTGATCTGACCCCTAAAATGATTATCAATAAATGTTTCCATTTTAATTAATACAATGAAGAAAAAAAACTATTATTAATAATATCCATGAACTTTTTGCAGAAGAATTTTATATATGCCATAAAGCAGAATTTCACTGTAATATTCTTTACTAGTCTTTCTAAATAAATTGGGAGCCCATTATTAGCATTACTGGAGCCTAGTTGGTCAACTCAAATTGGTTAACTTGTAAGAGCCTCAATTTTGTTGAATGTGGCAAATGTTTTTAATATCTGGAGAGATAACAATCGTATCAACCACTGAATTAGATGAGCTGGAATACATAGCCTTTGCAGCCCCTTCCAATACTGTGATTGTACAAATCTGCATCCTGATTGGAATCAGGCCACGCAGCCCTTTAAAAACCCACTCAGTCAAAAGAACTCTCTTTCCTCCTGCAGCTCCCTGCCCCACATCTACTCCAAAGGGTTTCCCAGCCTTCTGGAACAGACTGAGAGTGTACAGAGCAGTATTGGAGGGCAGGCAGGGAATATCTCCCTGACAAAATCTGTTATGTCATCAGAAAGAGCAGACTGGATACAACCCATATATTGTGCCCAAAGATAGGCAAGGGTACTTCAACACCCCTGAAAATGCAAAACCATTAGAAAAATCCCTCAGTGTTCAGTTTTTAACAGTAGCTAACACAGAGGAGACCAAGGTTCAAATTCTTCCTTGACCATGAGTGACCTTGGACCTCTCTCACTCCCCTACATATCGTCATATTACCTATAGAAGCCTTTACCATCTTCTGAAATAAACAAAAATCAAAAATGGTTGTGAAAACATTGTAGATCACTTTATTTACCTCACAGATCTCTGGAATGTTAGGAATCATTCAAAAATGCAAGGAATGAAAAATATCATGCTAATACATTTTAATATTTACCATTTATGAGGGTGCACTTCCAAAACTGGGCCAATTTTTTAGCTAATGTTTTCTTCCCAACACCCTTAAATAAAGAAACAAATAAAAGAATTTTTTAATGTTAGAATAATCTTGTAGTACCTCAAAAGTAACAAAGCACAATAGACAAAAGACAAAGGCTAACAATATGCTAATTTTTACCATGACTGATTAGAATTTCCATGTCACCTCATAGACATACTGGTTTTTGTGTAAACGGTATGAACGGGCTTCTCTGAACTGTGCCCATCATGTAGAAGTAAATCACATTGTATTTCAGATGTATGACCTGCAGTCCTGATTCTGGATTGCTTTTGACAAAACTTCCTCCTGACCTACATCCAACTAGACTAAATACACTGAATCAATGGTAACTTGATATATCAACACTTGTTTAAGTTCCAGTGAATCAGTAGGCAGATTCTAGTAAGACAGTCAGTGGGGTGTAGTGGTTTGAGTGCTGGACTAGGAATCTGAGACCAGGGTTCAAATCCCTACTCAGCCGTGGAAACTCACTGCATGACCTTGGGCACATCATATTCTCTTAACCCCAGGGGAAGGCGACTGCAAATCTCCTTGGAACAAATGTTGCCTAGAAAACCTTACGAGACATTAACTTTAGGATGACCATAAGTTGGAAATGAAAGTACACAACAACACAAATTCTAGTTGGAACTAACAATAAAATTTAAGACACTATAAACTTCTGAAATTCAGCAAAGACAGCTCCAACAGGATTTTAGTCAAACAGAACCCAAGGCATTTGTAGCATTTGTAGCACCAGGGAGCCCTGGTGGTGCAGTGGTTAAATGCCAGTACTGCAGCCATAAGGCTGTGAGTTCAATCCTGCAGGGTTCTCCAGGTTGACTTAGCCTTCCATCCTTTTGTAGGTTGGTAAAATGAGTACCCAGCTTTTTGGGGGCAATTAGCTGAAAACACATTGTAAACCGCTTGGGAAGATAAGCAGCATAAAATTGTAACTGCCGTTGCTAACTCCTATTGCTATATGCAGCTTTTGGCTTGCTGAATCAGATCCAATACATCTAGAACTGCAACAAAGTCCCACAATATCCTCTCTGCAATTCTCTCTAATGAACTCAGTCAGTGGAAAAGGAGATGCTTAGGGTTTTGAAGTGCTTGCATTTCAGTCAACCTAATCTCAAACCTAAGATAGAATTAAATCCCACATAAATAAGTGCAACTTGCCTCTTTTTGTGAAGTGCTCAGTATGGCTGGAAATATAAAAGTTCCTAACACTATTTGGAAGTCAGTCATTTTGAAAGCATTGAGACCTACTTTAAAGTACGACTGTGATACTTAATTGCCTTATTCAGAATTAAAAGTCAATTTACATGTTGCCTTCATCACTGGAACTCTGCACATTGGAAAAGATTCTTGATATTATGGCTTCATATTGCCACCGTGGCAGAAAACGTGGCATATTGTATCATTTTTCTGCTTGGCATGGAGATTGTTAAAGAAACAAGTGCAGCACAGCAGTGGCATGAATAAATCAGTCTCCATAGACTATTTTTATCTTTTTCCAACATACATGCATAATGAAGATCAGTTATACATTACATTTAGGTGTAAGCATGAAGTAAAAGCCAATAATAAGTTTCTTCATCATCAGATTTATAAAAAGGAATGAGATAGAATGTCTATAGCAACCTACAAGACTCATTAGCCAAAGAAGTTTTGCTTTTAAAAAGTGTGTACTTCTGAAAAAATTGATTATTAAAATTTAAGTCACATAAAACTTAAACCACCAGAAGATAGTTATTAACTGTGAGAAAATGTCTGAGGTGCTCAGCTGCATAATAATGCAGTCCTGGTGCATGACTGCACAGAAGTAAGATTCCACTATATTCAATGGGGCTTAATGATGAAGTTTATGCACACTTACCGAGAACTAAGCCCCATTGAACATAGCACAACTTACTTCTAAGTAAACACACACTGGACTGAGTATCAAATTGGATTGTCTGCAAGGTGAGTGTAGGCAGACTGGTCATTCTTTCTCTTACTGGTTTTCCAAGGATGACGAAACAGGTAGGCTTAGAGAAAAGAAAGTCTCGGTCAGCTTCATCTTCATCATATATATCTACAAAAGGGTAGGGCTTTTCCTCCTGTTGAGATTCCATAATTAAGCCTGTAACAGGAAGAAAAAAGTGTTACTTGCTGAGATCACTATGACTTCTGCACACCAGAGGTATGGTTTACTGAGAAGCTCTTTGAACCTACAAATTAACTACATTAGTAAATCACAAGGACATTGGGATAAATCCTGGGAGAGCAGCCAAGTTGATCAGCCTAGATGCAACTTTTAACCCTATAACAGAAGCGGGGAATCTTTGGTCTGCCAGATGGGTTGAACTTCAACTCCCAGAAGAGTCAGCTTGGTCAGTGGCGGGAAAAAATTGTGGAGTTACAGCCCAATCCACGGGGAAACCAAAGGTTGTTTATCGCCCCCTACAGATCGCGTCGAGCATTGCGAACGGCAAAGACATCATGATTTAAATTGTAATATCAGACCTACGCTCTGAGCTAAAGTTGTAAATTGTAATATCAGACCTACGCTCTGAGCTAAATATCAGACCTACGCACGGAGCTAAAGTAGATGAACGTACAGTGGAAGAATTCAAATGCCAACAAATCCACATTCTGATAGTAATGAATAAATGGTAGAGAAAAGGAGGCAGCTGAGCCACCGCCAGAGAAGCTGCTGAGAGGCGTCCAGGGAGCACTTACTGCCTGACGGGGCCAAAGCGAATCTCGCAGCCTCACCTTCAAAGCAACCTGGGCGGGAGCACAGGCTGGATCCCGTAATCACGGACCCGCAGTGATTTGTTTCCCCGTAACCTAGGAGACGGCGCCCCGCTCCCTCCCGCCGCTTTCGGAACCGCCCCCTTCTCTCTTCACCCAATCAACGTGCTCGAAGAGACTGCCGGTGTGCACGAGGCTGACTTCTTTTGAAGAAGGGGCCCGTGCCGGGCGACGACGTTAAACGGCTGGAATGGCCGGGGGGGACAGGGCGAGGTTTCTTGAACTGGTCATTCTGGAGCTTCGAAATGAGATAAAAATTGAATCTATCTGCTTGAGATGTTGCTCCCGGAGAGGGGCCCTTAAGAGTAAATGACACGGGGCTGGCTTTGAAGAAAACGTGCCGAATTATTAATTTGTTGCACTGTATTCTCTCCTTTCCTCCAGAGAAGTCAAGAGCTCCCCGCCCCCGTCCTCATTTTTGTCCGCATGACATTTCTGCGCGGAAGGTGTAGCCGAAACGTGGTCCGGTGGGGATTATTCGAACTCAGGTCCTGTCAGTTCCAGCACTTGAAACACGATGTGTAGGGTCGGTATGCAGCTTAGGCCAATTCCGCACTAGACTGCTACAGTGCTATTATTCCACTTTCAGCATCCTACGGAATCCTGGGATTTGCGGTTTAGGAAGGGGCTAAACTGCAAACCGCAGGATTCCATAAGATGTTAAGAGTGGAATAATAGCACTGTAACAGTCTAGTGCGGAAAGGAAGATGAATTCGCAGCTGTCTGTAACAACCTTTTCTCCCGAGTGGAGCGCATGGGACTTCAGCCTGTTTTCCTTAAGGAACGGGAAAGAATTTGGGGGGTGCTCAGACGGACATTGGCTAGGAAACTATGGCCACTTCCACACTAGACTGTTATAGCGCTATTATTCCACTTTCGACATCTCGTGGAATCACTTTCAACGTCCTATGGAATCCTGTGGTTTGCAGTTTAGGGAGGAACCTTTGAGACCCCTCACTAAACTGCAAACCCCCGAATTCCATAGGATGTTGAAAGTGGGATAATAGCGCTATAGCAGTCTAGTGCGCAAATGGCCCACCTTTCCTGAGCTGGAGTCCATGTCGTGGGAATCCAGAAGAAGAACGTTGTTCTAACTAAGGACAACTGGGGAAGATGGTTAGGACGCTTAGGAAAACCTCTGCCATAAGAACTGTCCTATAACCATAAAAATCGGTTAACCTCAAGGTTGCCACAAAAGCTCTTGGTTGTTTCGAGCTACTCCTCAGGAAGCCGTTACGCTGGCAGACAGCCCAGGGCGGAGTACGTTTAGGAGGGCAGGTGCCCTTAAGGCGCTGGCCGAGCGCCAGGCAACAGAAACGACACCCCGCCACGAAAAGGAGATAAGAACGCTGCCCTACGCTATTCTCGCGGGACAGGAGAGATTCCCAAACTCAAAATGGCTGCTGTAGCGACAAGGGCAGTCACGTGATCCTGCGTTTCCCTTTCGGCTGTCGCTAGCCTGCGACTGCGCACGATTTGGCGGAACGCCTTCCTGACACCTTGCGGCGGGGTCCGTGGACCTTCTGATCCCGGCGTAGCGCCTTCTCTTGGGGTCTCTCGCGAGTGTGAGCGGAGCGGAAAGGGACGTCTGCACCCTTGCGTCCCTCTGCCCTAGGCTTAGGTTCGGTCGGGTCGCCCCTCGGAGGAGGAAGGCGTGCCCTGGGGGGGCTGGAGGGGCTGGGACCTAAGAGCAGCCCATGTCCGGTTGCTGCTATGCCCGCGGCGGCTCCGATCATCAGCTCTGTGCAGAAACTGGTGCTGTACGAGACCAGAGCTGTAAGTAACATCCGCTCCTCTTTCCCACCGTTTGATCGGTAACTGGGAAGCCATATTTAGGTGCTGTAGTGGGCGGCACGGAAGGCACCTGCTTGGTCCCACAGGATATCTCATCAGTCACTCACTTCATAGCCCAAGCCCGTCTGTGCTTACGCAGAGCCCTTCAGCCTTAGGCTTACGGGGGGGGGGGGGCAAGCCCTGTAGGTTAAGTGCGATTAATAAATAATAATAATAATAAAATTTATTTCTATCCCGCCTCTCCACAAGGATCGAGGCGGCGAACAACAGAAAATACATTAAATACATTAAAAGAGATTAAAACATACCCAATCCTCACCATCCACCAACCCACCTAAACCAACCCCTTAAAACACACAACGATTAACAAGCAGTTGACTATTAACAGAACTAAGTAGATTAAGTAGGTTAAGTGGGATGTGCATTTTCAGATTCTTTCAGTTGTATCTGGAATATTTTGGAGGATATTCTTGGGCCTCCGTGGCTTTATTTTTCAACAGTTAAGACCAGGATTGAGGCACATGTGAGCCCAGATGTTGTTGATTGCAGCCCTCATTAGCCCTTGCCAGCCTAGGCCAGGGTTACGCATAATGGGGACTGTGGGGCAAGAACATCTGGAGGGTCACTTTCCCTAGGCATGATCTCAACCCAATAAATTTCCTGATCCAAGTTTGGGAAAGATGGAACTAAGTTGTGCTTATAATTAATTAATTAATTAATTAATATCATGCCTTTCTTGTGGCACAGGACCTAGGGCAGCTTACTAGTGAACTGAAATAGAAGACAGCTAAGATCTGTTAATACAAAGGTTAAAAAATTACACAATAAGATTACACAATAAAAATAATAAAATTAAAACAGTTTGCAACAAATTTTAAAAATAGAGAAAAGCATACCTCATTAAAAGACCCTTCTGTCACAACAAGTGAAGAACCAAAGACCTGCCTGAGTAAAAAGGTCCTTGCTGGCTTGTGGAAAGGACAAAGAGGACTAATGACCACCTGTGAAAGGGAATTCCATAGTTAGCATCTACTGACCCTCACCAGAGACTTCTGCTTTATGGTACTTGTTTCATCTTGTTTTCTTTTCCCATGTGGTCAGATGTACTGAACCACAAAGCTGGCACTGCAAAATAGTATCACAGCCAGCATGTTAATGGGAGGTGTGTGGCTTGTATTTGCCAGCAATAAGATATGGTAATTTGTACTCTGGACAACTGGCCATGATAGTTTAGTGGGGTCTCCAGATTTGAAGGCAGCATATATGTGAATACTAGTCACTTAAGAGTAAAATGGATGGTAGGACTGATTGTACTATTGTTTTCATGCATTAAATGCAGACTGCTTAGAAGCATCAGTTTTGCCGCTGCTTGGAAACAGACTGCTTGACTTCAGTGGACTGTTGATCTGATCTAGCCAGACTCATATGTTCCTGTGTGTTCTTCCTCTGCAAAATAAACATGATGAAATTCCATGGAACAATTGAGAGTGTGTTTGTATGAGCTGTCTTTCTCAGTGACGGTTGTCCAGTTTGTAACATATCCTGGGTGGAGTTACTGAGAAGTATTCCACTTTTGTTGGAGGGAGAGTGAGTCCCACATGAAATACGTAGGATGGGCATACTACTTTCTGGGATACGGAATTACTTCAGTGTTTGAGAATCTACTCAGGAGCAAGTGCCCAAGCCTTTTATGTCACTCTGCAGCCTGGGGTGCTTATTCCCAAGTAACTGTAGTGTAACTCTGCTGACGTAAGCACCATGCTTGCAAGGAGCAGCAGAAGAATGATCTGAGACATAAGAGAGATGCCTTGTCCCTTTTCTGGAGAATATTGGTGCGAGACAAACAAATTCATATTTGTTGTACAAAAGATGGATTGGGTGGGAAGGATCTTACTATAGACATTTTGAATTATTTGATACCATGCCCTATGTGGAGCGTCTTAGGGATCTGGACATATTTGGCCTGGAGAAGAGAGGGTTAAGGGGTGACATGATAGCCATGTTTAAATATTTGAAAGGATGTTATATTGAAGGTGGAGCAAGTTTGTTTTCTGCTGTTCCAGAGACTAGGGTGTGGAGCAATGGATTAAAACTACAAGAAAAGAAACACCTAAACTTTAGGAAGAACTTCCTGACTGTAAGAGCTGTCTGACAATGGAATATGCTGCATGGGAGTGCAGTAGAGTCTCTTTCTTCGGAGGTTTTCAAACAGAAGCTGGATAGCCATCTGTCAGGAATGCTTTGACTGGCAGAGAGCTGGACCCGATGGCCCTCTTCCAACTCTATCATTCTTTGACTGGCAGAGAGCTGGACCCGATGGCCCTCTTCCAGCTCTATCATTCTTAATCCATACAGTGTTTGAAGAATGGAAACATGTTGTTTAATCCTTCTGATTTCTTATGAAAGGTTTGGGTGAAGTTCAGGAAGGTAGACAGCACTCTCTGTACCAGTTGGTTTCCGTAGGGGATTGACCTCAAAATGCACATTTTATAGTGCCATGCTATAATTTTCAGTCTTGCCTATCTGGTATATTCTGGTTTACAGCCTGAATTAAATAGACATACTTTTATATAACTATGACTGACTGTAAATAACTAACAAATTTTGTATTCTTTGAATACTGTCCTGAAACCTAAGGATCTGTAAATTCTAGTAAGATACGAAGCAAATGTAATATAGTTTTGTCTGAGTACATGTGTTATAAAAATTTTATTGCATGTCTGAAGTCCATTCAAAATCCAATTTTCTTCAAATGTATGGTAATTTGTCATCCCTAAATCTTGTTGCTTATGGGCTGCAGTGGATACAAATCATGCCTCCTGCTGCAGACAAAGTCATCTAAGGACAATGTGAGTGAGGTAAGCATTTGGGTACACTTTACTTGTCCAGTCACTAGACTTTTTACATCTCTTTCTGCAGGAGTTATTCCATTTTGAAAAATCTCCCTGTTGCTTAGCAAAGGCCAACTTAATAAATTTGACCTATGCATCTTTTCTGCCTTTCCTCTTATACTTTATTGAAAGATCAAGATGACTTTGAGTCATACATCTGTATATACAAATAATGCCTGGAATGTTTTTGCCCATAGATTGCTGTTGGCAGTGATCAGTTATTTTGACTTTCTTTTCGTTTGTAATATTATGTATATTAAGTGATAAGTTGTGTCAGTGATAGAATACAGTTAGAGGCCAAATAACTGTTTATCTGGGATGACTGCCAATCCATCTATGACTACAATTATATAAAAATTTGAAATGATCACCTGAAGACTTCTGATGATTTTCACCATACACATTAAGCAATTTTGTGATTCTCCAGCTGTTAAGCTGCAACGCCAGTTGTTCCTCACCATTGGCCATATTGGCAAGGGGTACTGTGAACTACAGTTCAACAGTATTTGGGAGAGTTGTACAGATAGATCATATCTGCCTGTATCATTATGCCCATGCAAACACGGAGATTGGTAAAGTACACAAATGCTGTCTTGCTCCCAAACAGCACAGTAAGGCAGCCTAAGTATGCCAAGTTAGCTTGAAATGATGCCTTGGGCTGAGGCAAAATGGTGACCAAATGGTGAAGAGTCTGGAAGCCATGCCCTATGAAGAACGGCTTAGGGAGCTGGGGATGTTTAGTCTGCAGAAGAGAAGGTTAAGAGGGGTCATGATGGCCATGTTTAAATATTTGAAGGGATGTCATGTCGAGGAGGGAGTGGGCTTGTTTTCTGCTGTTCCAGAGACTAGGACAAGGAGCAATGGATTCAAGCTGCAGGAAAGGAGATTCCACTTGAACCTCAGGAAGAACTTCCTGATGGTCAGAGCTGTCTGGCAGTGGAATATGCTACCTCAGAGTGTGGTAGAGAATCTTTGGAGATTTTTAAGCAGAGGCTGGATGACCATTTGTTGGGAGTGCTTTGATGTGTGTTCCTGCATAACAGGGGGTTGGACTCGATGACCCCTGTGGTCTCTTCCAACTGTATGATTCTATGAAAGAAATGGAATGGAGTTTCCTGGAAGAAACTGAGGTTAATTGGAGGACTCAGTAGAAGCGTTCCATACTGGAATATTTTTTCTTTTTGCAGGTCTCAGTTGTGCAATTTGTCTATGTAGATTGAATTGGTGTCATTTTGATTAGAGACGTAAAGTACTTCTTAATTTTACTTGAACTGTGGGTATTTTCCTCTGCAAGCAGAAGCAGACAGAGTTGAATGTTACTTGTATGATGTCTCCTTATTATTGTACAAAGAAGTGAACAATTTCCTTCAGCTCATGCTGGTGGAAGGCGCATTGCTGTGCGGCTTTGTACTGTGCCTTCCCGGAGTGTCCCTCCATTTTTTTTTTACATTTTGTAGTATTACAACTTGGAATTGAAATAGATTTGACTGGAATTGTTACCCCTTGGTGTATACAAGACACACAACTCTGTGGAGGTGCAAAATATTTGTATTGTGGTACAAAAAGTGAGGTAAATAAGAATAAATTGCCATTGGTTGGTTCATTCATTTTAACCTACACAATACAACTTTATGTATTGGCTTAATTGTCTTCCCCTAAATGAGAAAGAGAGCTGTCCAGAATGAAGATCTCCAGTGGATATATAGCCATTCCCCCACCGATAAAGAAGATTCAGTGATGGGCATGGTCATAATACCACCCCCCTTGACCATTTTAAGCCCCCAGACTGGCGAGTTCTTAGAACTGTATATGTATGTCTTTATGAAGTTAAGCAGTTCAGATAATAGAGGGTAGTGTGCTAGGTACAGGCTCACAATTCAGAAATGGTTTGCAAGTTGTTTCATTTCAGCAAAGCCCTAAAGTGAGGAGAAGGAGAGAGTCTTTGGTTTGCAGATTCTCCGTGTGCCTAGGTAGTGTAGCCCTGGCTCAGCTGTTGGCTAACTACTGGCTGCCACTGGTAGCAACAGTGGGTCCTTCCTGTTGTTACTTGTAGATGCTATGAGGCAGCAGTGACGGTTTACTCTGCCACAAGATTGTACAGCTGTATGGTTGCTTGTATTCTGGCTACTGATGTAATCAGGCCAGCTATCTTGTGCTGCAACCTCAATTTTCATAGCACCTTAAGATATACTGGCTCACTGGCCATTGCTCCAGTGCTATCTTTGTTAAAACCTTAGTCCACCATTAAGTTATGGGACCACTCTTTCACCAGTAGTGAGGACAACACCCTATATGTTCACTGACAAGGAAGAAGCAAAGCACAACTTGTGAAGGGAAAAGAGAACTTGCAAGCTCCGTACTTGTTCCATTAGCACCAAATAATGTATTGACATTGCTAACGTCTTAAATTGAACCTGTACTACAGTACTGTTAAGAGGATAATTAGAGGCAGTTTGTACATAGAAAAAGGTTATTGACTAGTATGACTTGTTGTATTGCAGTGAAATGTAATATGGGTAGAATGCAGACTGGAGGAAAATACATCTCCATGCTTCTTGCTAAAAGTATGAATTAGAACTGCCATTATCTCCCAGGTCTGTATGAGTCACAAGAATGTTATCAATATTTAATAGACCTGTCAGGATTGCACATGGCCATGCAACCTGACTAAGACTCAGTTGCAGGGTATGTGTTAGGATTTAAATATAAAAAGGTCAAGTGGGGGGAGAGGTTGAGTTAAGTCAGCTCTCTTGGTTAAAAAAAACCTCTCCACTTCCAGGTGAAATTGGCACAAAAACTCCCAAACTACCACAAAAACATGGAGATTTGGGGCTCCCTGCTTCCTTCTACCCCCTAAATTTCCCTAAAACCCAGAAAAAAAGACTTATATTCTACTAAAAGCTTCAGATGGAAGTGATGTTATGCCGCTTCTGGTTTCATGGAGAGTGGCATTGTGGCCTGCTGAAGTGGATGCAGAGAGAAATGGCTCTCTCCTCAGTTTAGAGGATGTTATATGTTATTTGTTTAATAGATACGGTAATATTAGCAATTGAACATTTTGGCCCCTATGTTTTTACACCTGTCGCTTTGTTCACGTGAAGAAAAGGGCCCATAGCTTTCCAGAAGCAAGAGCTGGTAGTTGTGGGGCAAGCAGTTAATATCCTTGGAATGAGAAACCAATGTCTATTTAGAGAGAGTATTTGGAATTTTAAAATGGCCAAATACAAAAGTGAAGTAGCTAAAGGGCATAAGAACAGAAGTATGCAAAGTCATCCAGCTTGGTATAGTATACAATATGATCAAGAAGAGGGTCCCCAGTGTTCAGGTTAATTAGCCTGCTGCTGACTGTGTAAAGTTCATAGTTGTTGGCACAAAACTTTAAATAGGCAGCAAGAGCATTCTTAAGAATTTTTTTCCCGATGAACTCAACAATCTTATAAGAGAAGAAGCATAATATAGGTTTTAAGCTGATAAGACATTGGCTTAACTGTAATTTCTAAACCAGAGATGCAGAACTCCTTGCCTTTGGGATTTGTTGGTCTTGACTCCCCAAATCCCTCACTGTTAGCTATACTGGTTAATGCTGTATCTTCCCCTCGCGAGCTGCACAGTTCGGACATTGACCTGAGCATGTGTAGGGCTAAAACAGGGTGGTGGTAGCAGCAGTGGTGGCAGCATGTAAGTTCTATCTCTGATGTCCTCCAAGTATCTGAAAGTAAGTTAATGTGAAAGTCTGCAACTGCTTTCGGTTGAATGAAGTTACAGAGTTCTTATGGATGGGAATCAGACCCCAACAAGGCTTCTGCTCATGGCTCTTAGTAAGTTATAAAACCATCATCAGATCCTTGTGCTCAGTTTGTGAAGGTATAGTTTACTTCTGGGTCCTCAGTGTGTGCGGGGGGAATATGTTCCTATACCCAGTTTTAACCATGTGCATATCCATGTGAAAGCCTGGAAAGGATTTGTCAGGTATACTGTTAACGTAGTCCTGGAAACTATCAGGTAGCCTACAACATGAATGTAGAATTAGGTTTATAATGAAGAAATGTTGTAGCTCCAACAACACAGCATATACTCTCTTTTGTTCTATTTGTAACATTTGGCTGACGAAGAGATTTTCACCACAGTCCTTCATTTTCATAGATAGCCCATCTTTAGCTTGATTTGACAGATTACTGACGATTGAATTTTTCTTAATTTAACTTGCTTTTGTATAAATTTAAATTTTAACAGGGTATTTTAAAATAGGAGATAATTGATATGTTTTTAACAAAAAAGTTCTTCTAAATGATTCTGTGTAACAAATGTACTATGAACTACCTGTTTAAACTGCTTCTCTGAATGGATTCTGTTGTTGAGAGTTGTTTTTAAAACAGAAGTCAGCCACGAATTGTCTGTCAACCTCAGCAGGTTTAGGCCTGTGTTTCTGAAGCTGGTTTTCCTCATCTTTTTTCTTTGTTCCTCTTTTCCTGGCTTTTAGAAAGTACCCTGAAATGTGTCTCTTCTTGATAGACTTTTATGGAAACTATTGTTGTTTTTGCTCCACTCTTGAGAAAATATTCTTTTTCTACTTTCTTCTGAAAACATCATATAATATATCTTTATGTGGTTCTTGATGCGTGTAATGTTAGCAATGTGCACAGTACTAAGTGCTACATTTTACTGTGTGTTGTGAAATGACATGCACATTTTGTAAACATAATTGTTTTGTTTTGTTACTTTTGTAAACATAGTTGTTAAAGAGAGCCAGAAAGCTGGTTAGGAAGATCAGTTTTTTTCTTACTTGCTCAAAGCCAGACTAGGCAAGATGGAAATGTGTGATTGGTCTTTTTGAGGGTGGGGGCATTTGCAAATAGCAGCTAATAAGAGATGGAATCTGGATCAGAAATCACTTTATTTTCCCAACCACCCACCTGAAACATGTGTGGTTCCCCACCCCTGTTTCTTTTACCTGAAGGATTGAGGTTTCTTTGCCATTTGTCTGCAAACCTATATCTATCTGAGGTTACTTATAGTCACTTTCTGGGTATCTGGGCTTCCACCTTGTGAACAATGATTTTGATTAGCAAGTAATATTAAGTATTGGCATTTCTGGTTTCTGGGAAAATAAGCAGGCAATTCAGTAATCATTTAGGTTGTTTTGTTAAAATAAGCCAAACAATATAATACATTTCCATTCTCCTCTGGGAGGAACATAGACTTTTCAGTCTGGGCACATTCTTATATATTGACATTTCATTTAAGAAACCAAATAGCTTATGTTTTATTTTAGCAAGCATCATTAAAGGACTTAACATAGGTAAGGAATTACACGTCTTACACAGCACTATAACAGGAGTTCTGTGTATCATCTGTTATACTCCTAACTCGTCTTCATGAATAAAACCATACTTTTCCAAAGGCATCTCAAAACACAGGCATTGAGTATCTCTTTTTCATAACAGGCATTGTACTAAATTATGGTATCTAATAGGCTATTACCAGCATTACCAAGTATGGTACTTATCTTAGTGGTGTGATCAAGGACCTGGCCTGAACAGAGGCAAGTTTATCTATAGACCTCACAGTGCAGTTGTCTGCACTTTCTATCCAATGGAAGTACTGCCAGAAATTCCTGCATATTCACCAACAGTGAGATTCAAGGCAACCAACAACATTAAATAAATTAAATAAAGAATAAATTAAAACATCTGAAAAAGTATAAATGTAAAAGTTAAAAAAGCAGTTAAACCATTTATAACATTAAAACCTTACATGTTAAAAATATTAATATTAAATATTAAATATATTAAAATAATTAAAAACTATACCAACCTTAGAAGAAAACTGTAGAGAACAAGATACAACATAACCAGCAGTCAATGAGATTTTAATTGATCTCTTGTCTTAAGCCAATTAGACTAGACAAGCCTGTTTGTTCACAGTCATCCATGATCCAACTGAAAATGAGATTTTACTGCCCATTTGTACAAGGCCACTATTCATCTAATCATGTAAAATTTTAACTGGTGTTTGACAGGCCAGCAGTCTGATATACAGCCGGCATCCTGTTCGGCAATTACTTACAGTGGGCTTAAGATCTTGTAATGTTGGGGATTCATGTTTATAGGTGTTAATGAGTGAATAAGACCCCAGAAACTTTTCTTTGTATCCTGACAGTACCCTGATCAAAGTGTTTCTGAGGTGCTGGAGATTGGGGCACTGGGAAATGACATCTGCAGTGATCTCCAAGGTGTTATAGGCCAGGCTGATTTGGTTACCAGCTTTGAGGCTGGAAATATACATGTAGTGTACAGAGTGTAACCTATAGAGTTGAACATATAGAGTGTAAGATATAATGCTGAAAGCTACATGTATTTGTGTGTGTGTGTGTGTAAGTGTAACAAGGAACAAAGAAACAGACTAATTCCAGACAGAATGCCTTCTCAAATGTGAACAAAAAAATGAGAATGCCTGCATTTCTATCAACTTTGAGACATCAGCAGATTTGACTGCTAATCTACCTCCCAGCAGATCTATTAGGTGATACAATCAAGAGGGCTGGTCAACAGAGACTGAGCTGTGGTGAAATAGTTATAATTCCTGTATTGTTCCCCAACAGAAGTGATATCCTTAATGGGGAAATGGCTAAGCTATATTGTCTGGTCATGTTCCTCTGTTGTTGTTGTTGTTCTGTGCCTTCAAGTCATTTCTGACTTATGGCGACCCTAAGGCAAGTCTATCATGGGGTTTTCTGGGGGTGGGAGTGTGTGATGCTCCCAAGGTCACCTTGTGGGTTTCCATGGCTGAACAGGGAACTGAAGCCTGGGCTCCAGGGTCATAGTCCAGTGCTTAAACCACTGTACCAGTGGCTCTCCATGTTCCTCCCGTGATCATTATAGAAAAACCTGCTAGAGATTAAGGTTCAGTCTCTATGAAGGTGTAGCATCTAATTTGTCATATTCTGTGATGTAATGAATGTGTGGTGCCATATATGCAATACAGTGAATGTGATGAAAAGTGCCTTACATCCCATTCCAGGAGAAAAAAAAGGGGTATATATCCAATAAATAAATAAATAATCTGTCCAAACATTGCCATGGTCTCTGTTTCTCTGTGAGGGGACTGTTCTTGCTCTTATATCTATGATTGCATATGGTACATAGCCTAAAGGGTTACCAAAGAGCTTGCTCATCTTCCCATATAAATATCTTGAGATTCCAGTACTTAAGACTGTTTAAGTAGAGTGTTGATGTTAATTTTGCCTGTCTGGATTTTATCACCATCACAAGTTGGATTCCTAGGCGGCCAGAAGTTGGTAATGGGATCCCAGACGAAATCCAGATTAACCACACCTGTTTCATTGGGGTACCTTGAGATAAGCAATTGTGGCAAGACTTCCCATGCTTTCTTTCCAGCTACCTGTTCTCAATGTGTCCTGTGATTGAGAGAGTGCTGCAGATATCATTTCCCAGGGCCCCGGTCTCCAGCACCTTCAAAACACTGGAGCCAGGGTGTTGCTAGGAGGATAAGGTAGGGTTTGTGGAGCTAGGTAGCATTGCCAATGTAACTGTGATGATTGAGCTCCATGACAATACGGGGTGTCAACCATACATCTTTGACTGGTTACTGTTATTCTGGCTACCAGCCATCAGGTGATTGTGTCATATACAAACTCAGCATGATTAAGGACTGTTGTACCAATTAGATACATTTTTTTAAAAAAAATGTCCAGGTTTTTTCCTCCCTTGGCTTCATTCTCTTATATTTATCCTACCTTATCTTATATTTTGAGTTATGTGACTGAACACTCAGAATTGGCTTCATTATGTGGTGTTAACTCTGTGAAGATACAGATCAGAGAGTGGACTTAATGCCGTCCTTTCTTTCAATATATGGGCTTCAGGGCCTCACATTTTGCAAAATATACATAAAATATAGCATCCAGCCTATAACATATCCATCCTACTGCAATTGGCTTTGATAGCAAAACACATCTATGTTATACCCTGTAAGCCGGGGTGGGGGTGGGGAAGCAGGAGCCTTTCTCTGTGAAGAACCATTGACCCATGGGAAAAGTAAGTGGGGCAGTGACAGCTGATGATGGAAACTCTACTCTTCTTTTAGCAATTCTAGCTAGCTGCTTCTGGCTCTTCCTTTCTCTGTTGTAGTTCTCAACATTTCTGCACTTCTATTCACATGCACCAGTGGAACAGAACACAATTCCTATAGGGACTGTCAAGAAGAACATACAATTCTGTGTGGATTTTGAGCTTGAAGTTACCCAGCCTAACTGTAAATGCACTTTTTCTTCTGTTATCACAGTATCATTTATTTGTATTTTGTATGAGATTCTCTCTCTACCTGCTTTCCCTGTACCAGGGTTCTTGTGGGTTTTCAGATTTGTTAGATTGCAAGTCCCAATTATACTACCAGCTTTGCTGGCTAGGGCTGACGGGAGCTGCAGTGAAAGATCTATATAAGGGCCATAATTTAGTGTACTGATCAGCTAGAAAAAAAGTATGATAAAAGAGTCTTTTTAGCAAATGTTTGTATGTGTGTGTTTTGAACAGAAGATCTTGCATAGCCCTGGGGGTGAGCTGCTTCTGAAAGCGACTTCATCATCAACATCAGGAGATGGAAAATAAAGGCACTTTTCTGTTGCTTATAGATCTAAACTGTAGTAGTACATACCTACTTGATACATTTTTCAGAACTTTACATTTTTTTTTCTCTGCAAGACGAGGACTGTAGTCTTACACACTTACTTGGGAGTATGCCCATGGAACTCTTTAGGACTTGCATCTGGGTAAACATACGTAAGGTTGACTGGCTGCCTGCCACCTGCATTATTATGAACAGAGCTGTTCAGTGTTATCAAACATTTAAAAGAACCAAACCAGAATATGTTCTAGAAAATGGTGAAGGACCTTTGGCCCATCAGAAATTTTGGACATCAATTGCTATTAGGCCTGCCCAGCATGGCAGTTGGTTTGAGATTATGGGAACTGAAATCTAAAACATCTGTGGTTTCAAAGATTCCCAACCTGTGCTCTAGATACTTTATAGTTAAAATGATACAATCCTCCCTCCACATTCACAGATTTAAACCTCGCAAATTTGAATATTTGCAAGGTGCCGATTTGCCTCTTCCCATTCTCCCCCTCCCATTTCCTTGCCTTTGTCCCAGGTGTGCTGCCTTCCTTTTCTGTGCCCTGGAAAAAGGCAAATGAGTAGAGGGGGAAGAGCCCATGTGCACACTCCACCCCCTCCATTTTCTTACCTTTTCCCCAGGCTCCCTGTCTTCTTTCTCTGTGCCTGGGCAAAAGGTGAGTGAATGAAGAGGGAAAGGCTGTCTCTCGTGCACCTCCCCCCTCCATGCGCTTGGTGTTTACCCGGGTGCTGTGCCTTCTTTCTCCATGTCTGGGCAAGAGACAAACAAATGAAGGGGGAAATGGTCATGTGGCTGCCCTCCCGTTTGCTTGACTTTTGTGCGGGTGCCCTGCCTTCTTTCTCCGCACCTGGGAAAAAGGCAGGCAGATGGAGGGGGAAAGGCTCACGTGCACATGCCTCCCCCCTCCATCCTCTTGCCATTTGCCTGGTTGCCCTTATGGCTTTCTCTGCACCTGAGCAAAAGGCAAGTGAGTGGAGAGGGAGAGGCTAAAGTGTGCCTTCTCCGCCCATCTCCTCCCATTCACTTGCCTTTTTCCCAGGCAAGGAGAATGCAGGCAACCCACCCAGGCAAACAGCAAGGGAATGGGATGGAGCAGCACGCACTTGGGCGGGATGGGAGTTAGTTACTTTTTTTAAAAACTTTCCCAAGGGCTTTTGTGAAGAGGCCGCTGTAATTTGTAATGGCATCTGCCTTTCTGTTTGAAGTATAAAAGTGCCATTATTTCAATGAAGGCTTCATAAAATAGGCATAGTCCACAAAGCCTATGCCATGATTAATATGTTTAAGATGTACAAAAATCTTTGTCTATAGTTGTGTCAATCAAGTTTGTATTGGTAATCACATTTGTATTGGTTTCTTTAGCTTTGTGCAGCATTTATCATTAATTTTCTCTTGCTTTTCTTTTTTAAAAAACAGCGATATTTTCTTGTTGGAAGCAATCATGCAGAAACTAAATATCGTGTTTTGAAAATTGATCGCACAGAACCAAAGGATTTAGTTGTCATTGATGATAGGGTGAGTACTTCATAATTTGACATGTTTTGGGGAAAAGAACATTAGTAATCTGTAACTTTATTGTATATAGCCATAGGCCATTACAATTAATACATAAAAATATGAGATGCAAGTGGCTGGGATTCTTCATCAGGAGATGTAGGTACAGAGACATAGGTATGATGTCTCTCAGTACTACCCTCCAGAACCCTACCTTTGAAACCTCACAGCCCACTCCAGCACAACCATTTCCAAGGTGTTGTAGAGTGGCGTGATGAATAATGACATGTGCAGCTGTCAGGTCGTGAGGCTTCCCTGCCATAGTATGGTATGGGAACAAATAGGAGGAGTCGGGTTTCATATATATGCTTGTGTTACATATAGTATTCTCTATACCCTAAGAATCTACTTGCAGATTGCCTGTATGTACTGAATTGCTATAATGTAACCAGACAAGTTGGAAGGTTCTGGAGAATAAAAGCAGGAAATGAAGTATGAAGGGTATTATGTGAATGAAAGGCTTTGCTAGTGGGTATTTAGTGGGTATTTCACAGCATTGCAGCAAGGAGGATGGGACAAACTGTAATGAACTGTGTGGTTTTCTGATCATGCTAGTTGTCCATTCTGTAGAGATCAATACCTGTAAGTATTTAATGCAATTTGTAAAGGAACTTATTTTTAGATGATTGTACATCTCCATTTTTAAGCATGTGTATACTCAGCAAGAGGTGAGAGAACTGCTTGGCCGCTTAGATCTGGGCAACAGGACAAAAATTGGGCAGAAGGGCTCCTCTGGATTATCACGTGCTGTCTCTGCTTTTGGTATAGTAGGTAAGACATTTCGTTCATTTATTTACCAGGCTGCTATTGAAATAAGGTCTGATATGGTGGTCTGAATCTTGAGTTAATTTTATTTTACAGACTTTAGGATGTTAATTTTAATTAGTTGTGTATTACATCTGATATATCTTGCAGTTGGGACATCTAAAAAAACTGTGTCACTGTTTCATTTCTTGTGATTGTGGAAGATGTATTACCTGCATAGGATATGGATGGAGCAAATAAAAAGATGCAATGTACTTACTGGGTCTGAAAACAGGATACAAAGGAATTGCAAGCAGAGATCTTATGAAAGCAAGAAAAAGAAAACAAAACAAAAACCTACAACAAATATCTTTTCTACTCCAGCACATTTAAACTAAAATATACTGGAGCATTTGAATGAGTGATCAGTCATAAATATCTTGGATTTAATAGCTATTGTTATGGGAAACACATTAGAACCAATGATTAGTCTATAATTCTCTATTAACATTTTAAGACAACTTATGAACTGTTCCATAAATTAAAGAAGTCATGTTGAAGCTGCCAAATGTATTTCTCATTGGTGTCCCATCTCCTTCGTGAACAATCTCCACAGAAGTACCATAAGCTTCTTGTGACCTCTAGTGCATTTCTTCATCGTATCTAGGCTAATCCACATAGGTAGCAGTTTTTAAATGTTACAATCCATTTGTGAAGCTGCTGCCTCATAGAAATGGTCACTGTGTAAGTATCGTAAAGTGTGACGCTACCTCTGTGGTTTTTGTCTTTGAAGCTATGGGCTGGAAAAGTGGGGAGAATAATCAAAGTTGGGCAGATAAATCTTCTGCTTGTGCAGGCTCACAACTTAAACTGTTTTCCTCTTTTGTACCTCCTAGAGGGCGTGGTGAGAATTCCCTTGCCAGATATCTCCTTTCCAACTCTGAAAGTGGTGGGTTCACTGAGGACAGAGCCTCTAATGAGGATTTTATAGGCCAGTTCAAATGGAAATCAGTGAGTGGAGTGTTCACTCCCTCTTTTGAACATGTAGCATCCATGGTTGTAGGATATAATCTGTATACAGTCCCAGTACATCTTTCCTCAGAGCACCACGGTAACAGGCCAAATGCCAGAACCCTGCATTGTGAAGTAGTTAGATGACTAAGAAAATTCTAAAAAGATTCTAGGAATAAAAAGTTTAACTGATGTGTCATGTCAGATATCACAGAATGTTGGGGTGTGGGGAGAATTCAATTTCACTGAAGAGTTTTAAGTCTATAACATTGGATATAGCATTGTATATTCTGTTGGGTAGGAGTTATGTACCTTGTAGTACTGAAAAAGTCCCCCTCCCCACATGGAAGCTAAAGAGGGTAAGTGCCAAAAAATAATAATCGTATTGCACAGGCAGCCATGCTACAGTAACAATCAGTGATGGTTTAGTTTCCTTAGCTTACCCCTGCTGATGACTTGGTGAAATATACCTTAAGAGTACAATAAATAACTGTGTAAAGGAGTGAGAAGCCTTTTTGAAAAGCACTTTTTAATTTACATTCATTAATGATTGAGCATAACATGTAAAAAGAAGTGCATAGTACTGTAGGAAAATTCTATAAATTAACAGAGATCAGTTTATGAATGATAGATTTTTCCCTCCTATAATTTTCTAAGGGGTTTGAAAATACTACATCATTACTGGACATTTTGAAAGGTTTTGTGATTACTTTTAGCAGCATATTGAGTTGAAGTGACTTGCTCTGATTCTTGTAGGTTTTGTCAGATTTTTAGAGGGTTACTACATTGTGCTAATTACAAAGAGGAGAAAGATGGCAGACATTGGAGGACATGCAATATATAAAATAGAAGATACAAGTATGATCTACATTCCAAATGACTCTGTAAGAGTGACTCATCCTGATGAAGCAAGGTAAATTATTGTTATACACAATGCTGTATTTCTCTTTAAAGTATGATTACACAGAGAGGATAAGAGATTATTTTCTGAATGCCCTCAGATGGATATTGTTTGGCTGGACATTATACATTTTATTCCCCCAACTTCATTTGTATTTGTATTTGTATATTTAGAATCTGAAACCAGTAAGCTTCACAGGTTGAATTAGGTCAATATGTGAAATTCAGAATACGTTACTACTTGACTCTTCCTGACTCTTTGTGATTGTTTTACTCAATCTGTCCCTAGGCCACACTGTCAGCAGATTTCTGTTTGTTTTCTACTTGATCCTCTTCTTTCAATGATCTTGCACTTGGCTTTTATTCTTTAGCAACTCCCTGTCCTCAATGTTCCTATTGGCCCCAGAGGTATGCCTGTCCCTTGGTTCTGTACTATACTTCTTTTTTTTTTAAGGCACTTTGTGCATGTGTGTCACTTAATGCTACTGTTGATAGATTCAATCCCTCAATAATTGGAATGTTTGGAAGCTCAGACTATTGATGCTGAAGGCTTCACTACTATAAGATTCCTTAATGCATTAAATTATTTATATTTCCTAATTACACTGGCAAAGAAATTGGTGTATCTTCTGTCAGTTAAACACGTATAATTTTAGCTAACCAGTGAAAACACCAACAGCATTAATGCCAACTATGCAGAGAATATGTAAGGATAGACCCATAACTTACTTCCAGAAATGATGAGAATCCTTCTGCTTATGGAAGGGAATTACTGTATATATTCATGTATATTCGTGTATAAGTCTAGAAATTTTAGTAAAAATAATGACCCAAAATACCTGGGTCAGTTTGTCCATGGATCAATATAAGTACTGGACCTTTATTCTTATTTAAAAAAAGAAAAGGAACCGTCCCTTTCTTGGGGTAGAGTGGTAAAAGGTGAGAGCTTAATCTTAGGAGAATCTAAAAGAAGTGACGACCTCCTCTCCTGTCTCCACAGCTGCACTGCTTCTGGCATTTTTGAATGCCTGAGTGGTAAAAGGGCAGCAGCAGGTCTTTGGCGTTTCCCCTCAAAGCAGCACCGAGAGAGTAGAGGGGACAGTGCTTCTTTTAGGTTCTCCTGGGATGGCCTAAGAGAAGATCTCACATTTCACCATTCTACTCAAAGAAGAGGATGGTTCCTCTTTTTTTCTTTTAAAGAGTTAATACTCTACCTTAAGTTGTAGCAAAATAAGAGCCATTTCTTTCTTCGAGCAGAGTGGTGAAAGGCCTTTTTGAATGATGTGCAGGAAAATGGTGGTGGCCAAGGATGGCTGACCCCCTGAGGTTGTGCTGGCACTTTCCTCTCTCCGTGGAATGACCCTTGATTTATCCACAGGTCATATCAAAATCCATAATTGTGACCCTAAAACTTGTCTTCAACTTATACATGAGGTCGACGTATAGACAAGCGTATATGGTAGGTCCAGTGAAAGCTTCTGATAGAGGAAAGGTGGGGGTCTAATTTTGGCCATTTCTGCCTACAGCACCATGTCTGAAACAGCATTACAAGTGTTTTATAGAGGAAGCGTGAACTGGTAGAAATTGTAGCACCCACCTGCTCATGGGATTTGCATGTGAAAAGAGTCCTGTTCAATGAAACTTAAAATCCAAGCCACAGTTTGAAATCACATTCACATCTTACACTGTTTTATACAGTCTGAATGACTGAGTTAATTAGTGCAGCAATAACGTGTTTCACTCTTAGTAGAGTGGCCATAATGTTAGGGTTAAATAAACTTTCTGAATAAGAATACTATTTTAAGATCTTGTGTATATTTCTTCAGATACCTTCGAATTTTTCAGAACGTGGACTTGTCTAGCAATTTTTATTTCAGGTATGTTTTTCATTTTAATTGGTCATTGAAATATTTGTCTGTGATGTTGGGTGGTTGTTGTGTACCTTCAAGTTGTTTCCGAGTTATGGCGACCCTAAGGCAACCCTATCACAGCGTTTTCTGGGGCAGAAAATATGTGATGCTCCCAAGGTCAGCCAGTGGGTTTCCATGGCCAAGTGGGGAATTGAACCCTGATCTGCAGTGTCATAGTCCTATGCTCAAACCACTATACCACACTGGCTGTGTTGCACAGGAAATCCTTCTCTGAAGGAGGATGAAAACAATTAGCTAAATATTCAACTAACAAGGTAGATGTGTTCCTGGGCATTACTTCTTTAACAGAAAATCTGGTACCAGAGGCTGAAATAACATGGAAAGAATAGGGTAGGTTCTTCTTTGTTGTCTCTGACTCACACAAATGGGCAACTATGTGCCTTTCATGTCGACCCTCCATACCTCCAAGTTCCACAAAGACAAAGTGGTCCTTAGACTAGATAATATTTCGGTCCACTAAACCAGAACATCATCTTAACTACATTTATGCGGAACCCAACATTTGACTTGCATCTTACCTTGCATCATTTAGATGTCAGTTGTGTCCTGGCCTTTTCACATCAATAGGATTGCTTACTTTTGTCAGTCTTAGAGATTCAGTATGTTATCATCAAACAAAAAGGGTCTACCTGTGTCATCACAGTGCCTCTCCAAATGGATTTCTTTGATCATCCATCAGATATACAAACCTGGCAAAGAAAAACCCTCCTGTTTGTGTGCGTAGCTATGGCTGCTTCATTGGTCTCCCTCAAAGGCTTGTCTCTGGCGGACATTTGCAAGGTGGCTACTTGGTCTCAGGCCCTGATCTTCAAGACAGGATGCCAGTTCCAGGGCTGACGCTGCTTTTGGGAGAGCTGGGATGTTTTCCTGTGTTATGTGACACTCCCACTTCGTATAATGAATAGCTTGCTAGCCTCCCATTTTTGTGAGTCACGGAAACCTCAAAGAAGGACACGTCGCTTACTTGTAACTGTAGTTCTTCAAGTGGTCATCTGAGAGAATTGTCACAGAAGGCTAAGAGGGGGAGAATTGTCACAGGAGGTTAAAAGTAGTTCCTCCTATGTAGAAATCACTACTGGAGAGGACTGACACTGATCAGAAACTTTGGACTTCAGGTTTTTTTTTCATCTTGTCCATCCTTCTGTGTAGTTCAAATCATGTGATAAAATTATTTTCTTTTCTGGTCACAACACTGAGAAGATTATAGCAGGAGTGAGAGGCTGACCATGGTCACTCCCATTATGTCATGGTTGAACATGAATTCAGATGCTTTCCATAGCTCCACACTGATTCTCCACTGGTTCTGCTCTTGCATGTTGGATTAGTTAGCATTTTACATATGAACCAAATCCAGATTTACAAAGAAGGATTTGTTGAAGCCTCACAACACATGAAAGCATCCTAGGGTGCACTTGAAAAATTGTACCTGAAGTGTTTTTTTCAGAAATGTCTTTATAATTTTGTTATTGTTTTATTTGGATTTCAGCTACAGCTATGACCTATCCCACTCTCTGCAGTATAACCTTACTGTTCTGAGAATGCCTCTTGATATACTTAGGACAGAAACAACTCGAACTCGACAGGAGAGTTTTGATATTTTTGAAGATGAGGGACTTGCAACTCAGGGTGGAAGTGGTGGGTATG
Organism: Cyclura pinguis; assembly: GCA_030412105.1. Classification (NCBI taxonomy): domain Eukaryota; kingdom Metazoa; phylum Chordata; class Lepidosauria; order Squamata; family Iguanidae; genus Cyclura; species Cyclura pinguis. The sequence continues at coordinate 110,346,632 of CM059599.1, read as the reverse complement.
ATTCATATAGAAACAGTCATGCATTTATTTTGAATTTTCTCAAGTGCTCAAACATCTCACTCTTTTTATTGATCAGTCTAGGTTTTAACAGCTTCAGATTAATAGATAATTATGTAAAGTGCCAATTATAGCTAGAAGTATATTTGTTTGGAGCAAGATGATTTCAATAAATGACTAATCATTCATTTTGGTAACAAATTATAATTCAGGAGAGTAACTGGACATGATTACATTTTTGGGCAAATGATTATTTAAGTATTTGTAGATTTGATAGACTTGAACCTATGCATGCAATACAAATGTGTCTTATTTAAGGTATAAATAAAGATAATAGATACAGCTGTTTAGTTCAACAGTGCCAAATATTCATGGAAAAAAGTTGTAGTGGTGTTGTATCTTTGAGCTGTCATGTTTGAGAGCGTTCATAATCATGTTTGGGAGAATTCATAGCGTTCATAGTTTTTAAATCAGTAATATAAAATGTTTGAAATTAATTCTTGATCTCAATTTATTGCTTCTCACAAGTTACTGAAGCAAGAGTATTTGTCACTTCCTACTTCATTATGATGTCATGAGGGTTGGGAAAAGCTATCCTCTCCACTGTCCTGGAATTCCCTCCTTCCTCATTCCACTAATGGAAATCTCCCATTAGGAAAGGGGTGCTACCTGGATTCCACCCAATGTCTGTAAAAGGATTAGAAAGAGGAGCTTTCTTTCGGTGCCTTTTCATCTAATGGAACTAAGCTTACTGAGCATAGCCCCTTTCTCACATCGCTGTTATAGGACATATACCTTACCAGCACTGTAGTCTAAGAACCTAAGAACCTTGCTAGGTCAGATCAAGAATTTAGCCAGGTCTTTTTGCCAGTAATAATCAGGCAGATGCTTCTGTTATCATGTCTGTCTGCTCTGGTTGTGTAGTGATGATTCAGGATATTGCAGGCTGTTTCTGCATGGGTCATATAGCAACCTAAGAATACCCAAAGCCAATGGTTAAGAAAAAGTCTTCTTTTTTTTTTAATTACTTGTTTTTGAGATAGATATTTCCGCTAGTACATGTGTGTGTGATTTGAGTTGCAAAAAAACTATCTGGTTGAATCTGGGACATTTGGTCTTCTAGATTTTTCCGACAGCAACTTCCAGCAACTCCAGCCAACATAACCAGTTATGAAAGATGATAAGAATTGTGTTCCAGTAGCATCTGCAAGGACCATCTTTCTTATGCTTCCTGATTAATTTGGACCTGTTTTTCAGGTGTATTTGGAATTTGCAGTGAACCTTACAGAAAATATGTGTGGAATGGGAAACTGCTGGACATCGTTAAGACTGCAGTTCATCAGGACTGGCTCTTGTATATTATTCATGGATTTTGTGGGCAGTCAAGTATCCTTCTACTGTGAGAGATGAGTGTTTATTACAGTAACAGCAAATTGCAATTCTAGAAAGTAAAATGAATTATGGGAACATACAATACAGCTGTTGTTCACTTTCTTTGTACATGCTGATTAAACCCATTCACAAATTAATTAGCTGCCTTTTTAAAGAACCTCTTGGATCTAAGACCTGGGAAGTAAGAACATGTTTTCATTTGCTGTAGAGATAATGAAACACAATGGAGGACACTTTTTATTCTAAGCATGCATGTTACGAGAAATTGTGCATATGGTAGCATTGCCTGTGAAGAAATAAAGGCCAGAAAAAGCCTTCATTTACGAATGACAGTGACTGTATCTGTACTTAGCTTCACTGTGAAATCAGGTCTCAATAGAATAATTGAGCATACTCATTTTGGAGCAGATATCAGAGAACGGAACAAATTGTTATTTAAAAAATATACATCACTATTGAAAAGAGCCTGGCAGAGCATGGCATCGCATGGAACTGTAACACTCATACACCAAAATTAATAATAATAATAATAATAATAGTAGTAGTAGTAGTAGTATATAATAATAATAGTATTGTGGAATCCTTGGCACAGTGTGAAAGGTGGAGCAGGAGGCTGCAGAAATTGTTTCTCCCCATCCCGTTCATAGAACTTCTCCTAGATAAAACAGCTGTAATTTGATCCATTAATGCCTTTATTAGTTGCCCTGTCTGTAGATTTTGAACTTTGCAGGGATTTTGACATATGCAGTAGTTCCTCCACATTCACAAGTGTTTGGGGCACAGAACCCTCACGAAAGTGGAAAAACCACGAATAACTCCCCCTGCGATATCCCTCTCATTCCCCTCCAGAGCTTCCCCTGTCCCATTCCTTTGCCCTTTGCCTCTGGCCTTGGCGTTGAGGGGGAGGAAAAAAAGACAGCCTAAAAGGCTTACAGGTACTTTTCCCTCAGTCAGAGAAGAGGGGAGTTCTGGCACTCTAATTACTTTTGGTGGCCATCTTGAGAAAGAAAGGGTAGGAGCAAACGGATCACCTGACCAGTCAGCTGCCAATATACAGCAGAATGTGGAACCATATGGCAGAGAGGCCATGCCTTCAGTAGTGGAGGGGGCTTTGCTCACCCAAAGGAAAAAATGTCCATTTTAAACACAAGTCTCGGAAGCCTGGGGTGAGGAATTCAAGGGATAGGAGCAGGAATATGGTGGGGGAGGCAAGCACGTGCCTTGCGAATAATCAGACTTGCAAAGGTCGAACCTGCAAATATGAAAGGAGGACTGTAAAATGCTTCATAAAAGACATGTTCAGTTATAGGGTATGTATCATTGAAAACTATATGCAAAAGATTTTTTTTTAATCTATGAAATGTGTGGTTCTAGAATCTTATGGTGTGTTTTTTAGCATATTCGTACAAGCAGATTTTTTTGAGGAGGGGGGAATAACTGCACGTTTAGGGTTTGCTTGTTAAGGAATTTTTAGTTCAGTATATAAAAAACATCCTGAAAATAGTTTTTTCCTGCCTGCTTATTATGGATTTTTGGAGCTCATCTAGTCTTAGAAGAATAGTGTCTTTAAATCAGGGGTGGGAATGCATGACCCTCCAGATATTGTAGGGCTGTAACTACCATTACCCCTAATCAGCATAGCCAGTGGTAAGGAATTATGGGTATTGCAGTCCAACAACTTTGAGGATGGCGCATATTTCCCATTCTTCCTTTTAACAGACTCAGTTGTGCTAGAGATTCTGGAAGAGTACTTAAGCAAGAATATTAAGGATGGACTTGCTTTTTAATCATTTATTTATTTAATCATTTAATCATTTATTTTTATTGCAGAAATTCACGTGTATTGTTTCAGCAGTCATAGGTAATGATAACTATCAGTTAAAAGCTTTTAACAGCCAGAGTCCTGTGGCCTAAAGCCTGTTGAATATATGGGCTGGTTGAATAAAGTACAATACTCAGACTGTGTGCTGTCCTCGAGACGGTCTTTGTACCTCTAAAATCCTCTGGAATGCCTAGATAACTGTTTTTCTTGCCAGAAGTAAAGGACAAATTGCTTTCCCGGAAAGCCCCCGGGAATGGCAATTAATCTTTTAAATACATTGCAGATGTACACTTCACAGTTTAAAAGTTAAAATATACCAGTTTTTTAAAGCCAGAAATGTACTTCTGGCCACTTCTGCAGGGGATGGACATGTCTGGGTTTTTTTGGAAGTCTGTATATGCCCTCGAGGGTTCCACAGGCAGAAATTAGCTTGCAGACCCACCCCAGGTGTCCATGCCAATATATGGCAGTTCTCATATCCTCTTCACAGAGCTCTCAGACCATATCAAATTCTACAGAATAACAGCATCCTCTCACTATTATTGATATGGATTATCATTAATGTTTTGCATATGACCATGCACTGAAATAATTAAAAGATTATATGCTTTAGAGTGAGCTGTGAAAAGGATTTAACATAATTAGAAATGGGCAGTTAGGTAAATTTTAATGTATGCCCACATTCCTGTGGTTGGAACCAAGTGTGGCTGCTGTAAAATTAGTCATCATATAGAAACATTTCAGATAATTGTCTGAATGAATTCAGACTGCTCAGTGGGAAACATGAAGTTTCATCAGTTATAAATATGCAGGCAGTTTAAAGTTGTATTCTTTTCCAGTTTAGTGTGAGGTCCGCTTCTTACATTCTACCTATCAGTTTTTGTGGAACATACTGCCCCTGTTTGTACTGTTTCTTCACATGGACCTTTGCACACCTCAAACACTTCCATGAATCTGGCTGGCAGGAGATCACTGTGTGCATCTGTAAATGCTTAGGCCATTAAATATGTGTTACAGAAAACTCTTGCTCAGGTGTTAAGGCTGTAGAGAAGGACAGTGTGTTTCTATTTATCAATCAGAGTCAGACTAAAGAAATATTTCAATTTTGCACAGATTTCATATATATGCCAGTGGTATATCCTAGAGTTTGTATTGCCTGATGGGAAGAACGTCTGGTCCATAGAGGGCCTGTGTGCAGTGTAGAATGTTCTAATAGTCAACTTATCAATACTTGCCCCAAACAACTATCTTATTTCTGTTGTTTCCAAAGCCTGTATTGATGTTATGAGAGGAAATACTGAAATGAAAACTACGTTATGTAGTCTAGTATTCATGAATATAGAGGCATAATTCTGTGCATGCTTTCGAGTTTACTGTCTTTATTCCATAGGAAGCACTACTGAAAGTTGGCTCTAGAAAGGAGCTAAACTAAGGGGAGGCTTAAGTTCTCCGGTGTGGTTTTCTTTGATGACTTGGAGGAATCTTTTCCTGTTTTGTTTCCTTAAAATAATCAGTTGTGGTAGAAGGTAATGCCAATTTGCAGAGACTTTAAACAGAAGAATTACATGTGTTTCTATTTATATGTGCAACCGTTTTTCTGTCTTTCTTGCTTTTATTAAAGAAATTGAATTATTAAAATGGCATGCTGATGGATTATGAGAGCATTCTGTTCTTTTTGTAATGAGAATAATTTGCTTGCTCTGTGTTTATATATCTGGTAAAAGCAAGCTGAAGGAAAATGAGAATGTGAATCACATATATTCTGTAACCCTTAACTTGGCTTCCAAGAACTGCTCATATATGGTCGTCCTGTGTATGTCACCCTGATAGCTAGAAGATCAAGTAAATTTGCTGGAACACGGTTTCTAAAGAGAGGAGCAAACTGTGAGGTAAAATAAATGATTATCCTTTTTTTTTTCATTGTACGTGGGAGTTTGTAAGACATACTTTTGCTAAGGAGAACAAGACCTTTTACTTCAGAGTATGTGTGCTTTGTGCATTTTGATAACCATCAAAGCAAATCTGACAGTTGCATGTCTTAGTAAGTTTATGTAAGATGCTCATACAGTTAATGTGTTGGAGAAGTTAGGTAATGGATGGAAAAACCCAAATGAATGAATGAACATTACCGTACAATCTAAGGCTTAGATGCAAGTATCTTATCTATAATATATCTTCTGCAGGCTTGGAATGTGATTACAGCTGTACTATAATTTCACAGAGACAGTGTGACTGTTCACATAAAAATAACTCTGCATTCTGTATTTCTCTGATAGAACAGATTGACAAATTGCAGTAGCATTTGATCTTACGCAGAGCCTTATTTTCATGAGGAAATCCCAGATAATGATTGGATGTTATAAGATATATGCTCAGTGTTGCCTATTTAAGGAATTGCTCAGAACTGGCATTGTCTTAGGTAACAGTCGCTGTTGTTGTTTTTGTTTTTGTTGTTGTGTGCTTTCAAGTAGTTTCCAACTTATAGCGATACTAAGGCAAACCTATCATGGGGTTTTCTTGGCAAGATTTACTCAGAGGGGGGTTTGCCTTTGCCTTGCTCTGACACTAAGAGAGTGTGACTTGCCCGAGATCGCCCAGTGGGTTTCCATGGCTGAATAAGGATTTGAGCCCTGGTCTACAAACTCATAGGCCAACACTCAAACCACTTTACCAAGCTGGCTCTCTACTGAATTGAATTTCCATACTCACTTGCTACAGCTAGTCCATACAACCAGTTACTTTTTATTTATTAGGTGCAACCATCTCTCTGGCCATTTCCGCACTAGACTGTTACAGCGCTATTATTGGCCCCTCCCAAAACTGCAAACCCCAGGATTCCATAGGATGTTGAAAGTGGAATAATAGCGCTATAACAGTCTAGTGCGGAAATGGCCTCTGTCTTTCTTGCTTTTATTAAAGGAAATTGAATTATTAAAATGGCATACTGGCATGGCATGGCAATAGTTTATACAGATGAAACCCTATTAATGTTTCCATAAGGCAGCCTTTTCAGTAGCTATAAGAGCAGTAGACGAAGCACAAGCTTTTATGGTGCTCCCAGCTTCTGGTCTGAAGCAGCAGTGGATTTGGGATGCAACTTAAGAATGCTGTTATGTAGAAGAGAATAAAACTGGAATGAAACTGAACTGAACTGTAATCTTTTTGAAGCACATTTGTTTAGGTTTGGAATTCAGGCCATTAAAGTTGGATTGTGTTAAGATGTCATGAACGCAACAAGTTTCTTATTTAAGCCTTCTTTAGCGAAAATTAGATTTATGAATGATAGTATAATGTTCACTTTTGTGGATGCAGCTAAACAGTTGAAGTAAGATCATATGTTCTTTGTTTTGCTTTGTTTTTGTCTAGGGGGATGTAGCAAATGAAGTAGAAACTGAGCAAATACTCTATGATGCTTCAGTGATGTCATTTTCGGCTGGAAGCTATTCGTCTTATGTCCAAGTACGGGGTTCTGTTCCTCTGTATTGGTCTCAGGATATTTCCACTATGATGCCAAAACCACCAATTACATGTATGTACAATGTATTAACGGTATTATTTAACAGCTTATACAGATGCACAATAGCAAATCAAATCAAGAGACCTTATTTGCCAATTGATTGAAAGGTAACCTTGCTGCAAGGAGTAAAGGCTTGACTATGTTTGAAAAAGAATGGGAGAGATGTGTTTTGGGTAGGGAAGGCATGTGAGAAGAGGAAGGATTCTTCTATGATAGATCCAGAGCCTTATGCTATCTAGATGGATCAACAAGAGAGAATAGCAATCCCTTGGCTATATGAGTCTTGACATCTTGAATTAATGCATTAGGAAGGCACTGACTCTTATTAGGACATTTCCAACCATTTTCACACATTCTTGGACTGGTGATTAAATTCTCCCATACAGGTAGTCCTGAGTATCTTCCTTAGTGATTTGTGGGGGCAAGGGAGATATTCCATCTGCAGATTGCACAGGGTCATCCACCATGGGAGAAGTCTGGTGTAGGTTGAATGGCTGCAGTATGCAGAATATCTTCTGATTCTTCTGGTAGTCTGTGTCATGTTCTTCCACTCCCCCTTTTGGTTTTTGTTCCTTGGAACCCTCTCCCATCTATCTGTCTTTCAAGATGGCCTTCTGCCTCTCATCTGAAAATGCTTCACTTTTTCTTGATAAGCAAGTTATAAAGAGGCATGCTTCAAGTCCTATTATCTTCTCTTCCAAGGGAGGTGCTGGCTTGGACTTGCTGCTGCTGTTGTCAGACAGGACAGTATGTCCTCCATATCCATGTGATGGATATACATGAATTCATTTACCTGTGATACCAAAAAAATCCCACCATCACCCCCTTTAGGAGGAAGCAAGAGAACATCCACTTTTGGTGAGCTGGGAAAGCAGGGCTAGGGCAGGGAGATGCCTCCCTCTTAGGTGGGCATGGCTGGAGAGAGAGAGCAGTGGAAAATGCCAGAGGAGAGGAGGAAGAGGAGTGTGTTTGGGAACGTGCGGAGCGACTTCAGAGGGGCTTTGCTGCTGGAGAGGCATCTGAGCAACAATGCAGCTGGGTAATGAGACGTGGCATAGTGTCCCCTTGGCACTGCATGTTGAAGATGTGGGCAAGGAGGAGGTGGCAGAGAAGACCAAGGAGGGGCCAGCTTTGGCCCACAGAGGCTCTGCGTTCCTCTGGCCCTAACACCTTTCTCCTGCCCCTCTGTTCAGACCATGGCTTAGGGGCCGTTCATAGATGTATTGCCATGGCCTTCAAGCTGAGCAGCTCTGGGAGCAACAGGTAGGAAGATGCAGCCAAGGAGCAGTCTCTGCCTCTGCCTGAGACAGTGGGGAAAGAAGAAGAAGTGGTGGCAGAGCCCCACGTTCCTGCTGGCTTTGCCCCTCTGCAGTGCTTCGTCCAGGAAGCAGGAGCCAGAGGTGGCAGCAGTGGAGGTGGGCAAGCTGGGTGCGGCCAAGGCAGACCTTGTTGGCTAGTGGCAGCTGCTATGCAAAGCAGGGGATGGGGGATAGGGAGCAGCCCTGTCTTTCTACTCCTTGCCCTCAATGGTACTCTACATATAGTAGGCGGGCGGGCTGGCTCCAAGGTGCTCTGCATGAGCAGTGCAGTGATGAGGTCTTACACACGCTCCTTCTGTACAAGAGGAGTGCCTGGGACCAGTGAAGATAGAGAGGGTGATGGAAAGGGCGTGTAGGGAGCTCATCAGTCCCTGGCAGGAAGGAAACCAGGCAGGCAGGATGGAAAGAAGGAGGAGTTGGGTGATGGCATTTCCTTCCCTCATTCAGCATTTCACTCAGCCCAGGGCCTCCAGGGGAAGGAAGGGAGCAAGGAAACTGTATAGAATGCCATAGTTATCTAATTCACTATTAGCCACATTTTTGTTATCTGTGGAAAGTCCAGGAATGTATCCCCTGTAGGTATGGGAAGCATAATCTATACTGTATAGAATGCTATAGTAATCGTGTTCACTATTATCTGCATTTTTTGTTATACACGTTAAGTCCAGGAACATATCCTCCATGGATACAAGGGATGTATGATATAACTGTGATCGTGGTCACTGGAATAATTCTCTTGATGCGGTGCTAAGCATTCTAGTATCTTTTGTTTCTATGGACTCCCTTTCCTGCCTGGTAAACTTGTATGTAAAACATTCCTGTTTGCTGACCGTGTTCATTTAGTCATCATGAACCATTGTTTCAACTGCAGCATTTTTTTCCTTTTTAAATGAGGCAATATTTCACATATAAGACGTCAGAATTCTTTTCCTTCTCTGCATCTCTTAGAAAAATGCAAGACCCATTCATAATCTAAACATTTGCTTGGCAAAATGTGGCTTCAGTCAGCAATTATTTCTATTTATTGAAGTCATAATAATCTTGCATAATTTTGCTGCCTTTACTTAATGATCACCGGAAGTGTGTAATATATCTATGAATTAAGACATCCAGTTCAACTGATCTTCATCAAATGTAGATTTAGGTGTAGTACTTTAAAAGTTTTATTGGTAGCAAATGATTAGGAATCTGTAAACTTCCCACGTGATACATCAATTGCGCAATTAACTAACTTTTAAAACAACTTTTGCCTTTATTAGCTATTACCAAACACTTACCTAGAAGAATCAACACTTCATCTTGCTCTTGCTACATTACCAAATTACACCTTATAAGGCTTAGAACTGCTTCAACAATGTGTCTGTTTTTTATTGTGCCATCAAAGAGCACTAAGATGTGCCCTGTTATCACCTTCCCTGTCCCCTACTAGCCAATTATGTGGGATGGAAGCAAGGAGGTGCAAACCCTAATGGTGATGCATTATCTAGTGCTCATTTTTAAATCCTTTAAGAAACAGAGAGTAGATACTAGATTGCATCCAGTTGGCATGAGGCTACTTATGGAATATTCTTCTGTCAGCAAAATGAAGGAGGCCATTTTTGCCCGTTTCGTCTCTCCTCTGCAGATCCTAACACACTTGCCCCAGAGATCTGCTCCCCGAGGTTGATATCCCCTTACAGGGCAGGAGGTTGTGTGGAATTCTGCAGTGGTCCTGACAGAGCTGGAGCAGCTTTGCAAAAAAGAATGGGCAAAACCAAAAACATTTAAATCAAACTGATAGAGACTTACTCAAGAATATTTGCAGCTGTAATTGATGCTAAATATGCTTCTGCCGAATATTGACTGGGGGTGGTAAAAACCAACAAGCACCAATTTGTTTTTCTTTACTTAACTGTTGCACCAGGACTCAAATGTTTGGTACCTAAGTAATGTTGAGTATCTTGTGTACAGCAGATGGTAACAGTGCTAATTAAATCCATTTCACTTCCAGACTGTAATACAACAAAATGTGTAAAAGGCAAAGAGAAGTGACTGCATGTAGTTCTTGATGTTTTTCAATCTCATTTTATCATTTCAAATGGGAACTTCACAGCACAGTTAAAATTCAAGGGTTTTTACCTGTCAATACTAACATGTCAGGAATCATAAAAAAAAGGAAGAAAGTAGGAAAGTTAAAAAAGAAAGAAATATGCCAACACCTTTAAGACTTATTTGTTTTTTATTTTCTCATGATCTTGGATGGATATAAACCCACTCTTTTGGATGCAGTACTGAGTGGTATTAAGGTCTCAGGCATAAAACATACAGTTGTGGGAGTGGGGTAGAAAGTAATAGGATCTAGAAAGATGTAAAGCATAGTCCTTGCCTTGAATTTTGAAAGGGCTGGATGACGTGAAACAGATCTTTTTCAGATCATTAGAGTGTTCAGTGCTGATGTGTGAAAACAGTAACTCTGCTTACCAAAAATCAGTTTCCAGGTTCAAAACTCTTTCTAAGAAGATTCCGTTTTGTTATATATGCAGTAGTGAGAATTCTTGTATTAATGTTTATAGTGGAATTTTTATTTCAAAATATAATGAATGAGAAGCAAAAAATATTGCCAGTAAAAAGTGTACTTTTTATCTCTGCTTTCTAGTTTTGTTATAAGTGAATTCTAATAACAAGATCCTATAAGCATCAGTCTAACAGTAATTGTTCTTTTTCAGTGGACCAGGCAGATCCATATGCGCATGTAGCTGCTCTTCATTTTGATCAGATGCTCCAGAGGTTTGGCTCCCCAATCATCATTTTGAATCTTGTAAAGGTAAAGCATCAGTTTTTCTTGATTTATGTTTACAGTTCATCAGGCTAATAAGCGTTTCTAGGGCTTATATCTATTTTCTTGTGGTTGTTTTTACATGTCTTCATATCTCAGACTATTAAAAGAAAGAGTTTATTTTGAAGTCTTGGGAAAATGCTCTTGAATTTCACAGACCTCTTTATAAGGAAAAGTACTTGGGATTGACAAAATCTTTAGTTTGAATGTACAGATACATCTTCATACTCTTGCTAATCATTTCTGTGAGTAAGATATTGTTTCATGTATTTTAATTCTTCTGTGTAAAATTGTGTAAGCCTCTCTCAAATTCCATAAGCTTTATTCAAACTATGTTTATAAGGATTCATTGTCTTCTGTTTGTAAGGAAAGGTTGCTAATTCTTTCTTCCACTTGTAGCCCATTTTTTAGTTTCAAGGAAAAACCAGCTCGAAAGGTTCATGTACTTTCAAGACCCAGTTTTCAAGTGCAGGTATACCTCAATTAAGGAAGTAGATGTGTTCCTAGGCTTTGTGTCTTTAACAGAAAGTTTGGTACTAGAGACAGAAATAACATGGAAAGAATAGGAATAGGTTCCTATACCATAAAAAAGAATAGCAGCTCAACATGTTATCCAGAATTACCATATACATTTGTCAAATGAAACAAACAGGTATGCTAAATCTTGCATAAATAAATAAAAACCAGTGTAAACCTTCTGAAGACTTCTTGAAAGTGGCTTCCAAAATGCATCCAGGGAGGATTTTTTTTTCTTTCACCAGCCTCCACGTTTCTTACAGTTTTCATTTTTATGACAAAACTTACAGATCAGGCTGGGCAATTGCAGACAGGGCATGGGCCATTTTTCCTTCCTCTGTCCCCCTGGCAGGCTGCAGCAGCACATTTCAGTATGCCCTCAGTGATGTGAAGTTACTTCCAGCTGCCATTTTGATTGGGTTTTGGGCCAGGTATTTTTTTTCTCGATGTTCTGGTGTGGGGCTGTGGGCTGGATTGGTAGGGGGTGGATTTTTGTGGCTTTGGGAGATTTGGGGTGATTTGGGGGCAAAAAATGTCCCCAGATACATCCAAAAATATTAAAAATTGGGCTGATCTGGTGGGTTTGAGGGGATTCGGGGCACAGGCCATGCTGAGGGCACACTTTGTCCCACTTTGCCCACTCCTCTTATAGATCAATGTCTTTAACATGCTTAGGGTAGCTAGTGAAGCAGGCTATCTGCTTTCCCCTTTTATCTTTGTTTTGCTATTCATACATGTTCACTGAGGGACTCTCAGGACGGTTGCTATTTATCTGGCCTGTGGTAGGCAAGCACATATATCTGTAGTAGAATTGTTAAATTAGAATTGCATTTTCTCCCAGCTCAAACTTTATTGTATCATTTGCTGCCTGCTGCAAACCAACACCGAAAGCCTCTGTTTCTCCATCCCTTCTTCACCAACCTCCAAATGCTAATATTGCCCGCCCAAAAAGCCATAAAAGGTTACAATAGTATTTATTCTATGATACAGTGTCACTGTGTGGTTGTTAACAAATCTGAGAACATCCAGTCTAAGGGATGAATTCTTTTTTAGACACATGAATCAATTGTTGAATGGTGAGTCAACACTTAAATAAATTTTTTGTGCTGGTTGATGACTGTAATAAAGATATCTATCACTTAAATAAATTTCATTGATTCAGTGGGTTTACACCATTCCTCGCTTCTTTCCTTCTATTTCTTTCTTTCTTGCTATTCTAGGAAAAAAACAGAATGACATTAGAGGTAGCACAGCAATTAAAGAGAAAGAAAAATGTTGGAGTTTGAAACTGGCTATGAGAAAGTGTAGTGGTTGCACTCAATAAACAAAATTAAGGCAACTGACAAGGAGCTACCCCAACAAAGAGCTCAGCTGGCTGCTCAACAGCTAGCTTACCACCATACCTGTGATAGGAACTCTTGATGGCTAACATGCTAACTTCTAACCAAGCTGCTGAAGTTCTGTTGAGAAAAATCATTGAGTGCCAATGAGTGTGGTGGAATGTCTGAGATTCCTTCACGACAGCAGCCAAAGGAAAGTCTTCAGTGATGACAGGAGGTTTGAAGTTGAGAACATAGCAGGGGAGGAAAACAAGCAAAAATAAGAGCAAGAATAGAAAGAAAAGCAAGACAAAGTTTTGGAGTTAGCAGTCAGTTCAACAAATGGTTTATTGGTTAAAAAAACCCTCATTGTTGGTGTTGACTAGCATGTTGTAGGGAGGTTCTGATAACTGGTGCTATCAATAGTAGTGCAACATTTAAGCAGCCATTTCTGGAAGACCAGGTGTCTGTTCAGGTGCAAAGTCTGCAATTGAATGTTCAAGTCCGGAATGTTCAGGATCAAATGCCATATGAGGAATTGAAGCTTGGAGCAGCACACAAAGGCACACAGCAGATATTTCAGGCTTTTCTACAGTTGGTGTGTAAAACTGTTCAGTTGCAACAACCACCACCGGTTTTTCTGCAACCTTTGTTTTTGGCACTGCCAGTTGCAGGTTTTGAGAAGTGTACTAAAGTATCTAGAAGTCAAAACATGTTTAAGCAGATAATTAATAGAGAAACTGATTCTTTGTTGCAATCCATGCCAGGAGCACTTTATTCAAGTATACATAATTTATTTAACATCCAGCAGTTAAAAAAACTAATGAATTTTCAAAGCAGTGCTGATTTACAGGCACTTCAATTTTTTTTTTTATTCTAGTAAGTTCAGTTTCTCATGTTTGTGCTATTAAATCAGTGAATTTGAAACAGAGGACAAACATTTTTAGTGATTTAGTTATAAGCAATATAATTACTCCAGATATAGTAAGTGCAAATTCTACAAATTCCAAAGTATATGTATGCAAAGAAGATGGTAGAAAGTGCAGCAGAAAATCAATGCAGTTATGTGTAAATGAGGAGCATTTCTTTAAGAAGGTGTTGCCTCAAGGTAGCATACTCAGTTGGCAGTGCAGCAGACAACATATCTGGAATCAGGCTATCCTGCGGAATGAGACAGTAGGGTAGACTCTGCTGAAGCTCTCTTGCTACACAGGGAGGATGACAGTTCTGAATCTGATACAGAGGTTGATTGTGAGTCACCTTCATGTAGGCTATTTAATACTGAAGACATAAAACTTATATTTATACTGTAATGGAAGCACTGGGTTCAGAGTATGTAAAGTTGACAAAGTGGATCAGGAAGATCAGGGAAGATATGACAGAATTCGAAGAGGGGGCTCCATTTTAAAGAGGCCATCTCCTAGAGTTTGTGGACATTCCATTGCTGGAAGTTCTTCTTTCAAGTGGGAGCTCCAATACATACAGAGCAGTTGTTAAATTTCTTTCAAAGACACTATTCATTCAATAGGCAGACAGTGGAGGAACTGACATTTCTGTTAGTAGATGCTTCAGTAGCAACATTACTGACTAGGGTATTGGAACCAAAGGAGGGTAGAACAGCATTAAAATAATGAAGGAAAAAGGGCAAGACAGTGCTTTGAAGAAGACATATGACCCTTCAGCTTCTACTTTGAGAGCTTCAGTGGTCACTTGTGTGTTTGCTGAGTCAGCTCTCCTTAGGTGAAAGACATTCTAGCAGATGTAGATCTTAGTGCTAAGTCTCTGCACAATTTGCTAAGCAAAATATACAGACTGCTCCAATTTGTAGCAAATGCAACAACGGATTCCACATCCTTCATGACTATGTCAGTTACAACAGCCATGATTTCCCTGTGGCTTACACATTGGGAGGCTGATCAAACGGCTAGGGCTAATTTGGCATTCAAGGGACTTGTTATCTTTGATAAAATAAAAGTTCTGGAGAAGGAATGAATTAAGACTAAGATTTAGGCTATGGCTGGAATACAGAAAAAGAAATCTAACAGGAAACAGTGCAAGACACCATTTTCTTTCTTTTGTGGTGGTAGCAGGTTTCAGAAGGCAGAATGATTTTATGAATTTCCATCTACAGTGGAGCTGAACTGGGTTTCAGTGTAGATAGCAAATTCCTTAGTAGCCCAGAAGAGGTTTGTCCTGACATTCATAGGGGACACACAGCAGTTTTGATGAGACTGGCGCTCCAGTGAGGGGAAGGTTTACCTGAAATTTGGCAAGAGAGAAAGGAGTGAACAGTCACTGAAAATAAAACTCAGTAATGCTTCCTCTGGCATTGGTATGATGACGAAAAGACTTCACATGACTGTGGATTGCTTCTCTGCACATCCAAGAATGATTGCTCATGGTGACTACCAATACTTCATTATGTGAATGGGCATCATTTTTTGATCATTGAGGGTGAGTTGTGCTTGAAGGAAACAGTGAACTTTTTGCAACAGTTCAATCTCTGCATGACATGCAGAGTTAAGAAGAATCAGACTTTCCAATGCTACTCCCTTTGAAGATACATTCCTTGGGAAGAAATATCGTTACTTCAAATACGAATGGTGGAGGTATTGATCAAGAAAAATCTTAGGAACCTTCCTTATATAAGCTGCATGTGGATTTAACTGTAAAATGTTGTTTATCATTATGGGACTGATCTGCAGACTCTTGAGCTACTCTCTCCACTCCTCCTCCAGTACAGTCATGAATAACAGATGGACAATATAGCCACAAGTAGCTTTCTCTTCCATATTTGAGCCACCATGGTTTGTTACCTCAAAACCTGGATAGGCCAATTATTCTTCCTATAGTTTATTGAAACAAATCAACGTCACTATTGAACTTTTCTTCATGGTTTCTATACCTTATGCATATGATTGATGCACCTGTGCAGAACTTTGTTCAGAAACTGCTATGCTGAGTGATTAGTGAATGCCCTTTAGGTATCTTACTATCATGCCCTTCCCCTCATTTCAGGGATTTTCTCTGCTTAGCGCTGGATATCCTAACTTTCTTCTGTATAGAATTTTATTCCATCTTTTCCTATACTTATCATTTATGTTTCTTTTTGCATTTCAGTTTTGCATTTTCTTTTGTCACTTGTAGGATTTGTTTCCCTTCTTGCTGCTGGCCTGTTTCAGTAAATCATAGTGGAGATTAATTAGTGGTCAGAATGCTAAGACTGGCCACATATAAGAGTTCAGGCAGAAAGCTAAGCTGCCATTAATTTTTTTTTTTAAATAGAAGCATCAGTTTCTCATCTGCTTAGGGGTATGCTTGAAGAGAAGGAAAAGGCATCTAAATAAACTACTAGGTAAGACCATTAGCTCATCTACTTCAGTATTGTCTACTCTGACTGATGGTAGTTCTCCAGATTTTCAAAACTTTCTGTGCCCTGTCTAGAAATGCTAGGTATTAAAGCTGGGACCTTCTGCCAGCAAAGTGCTGTACAAGTAAAACATGGCCCCTCCATTCTTCCTTACTGTGATCTTTTGTACATTCCCTCTGTTTTAAAAATCTTAAGCCACAACCTCTGAAAGCCAGTTGGCAACTCTGAATGGTAAACTGGATTTCTATCAGTTTTTCTATGCTATTAATGCAGCCAGTATTTTAATGTGTTTTCTGCTAATATTTTAGTTTTTGTCATTTTAGAAACTTCTACTTGAACTCAGCAATTAGCATCATTCAGTGTCTAAATATTAATGTTTATTTCAAAAGATATTCTTAAGTACAAGAGCTGTTCTCAGCCTGCCTCAGCTCTAGGAGCTCTTAAGACAAAATTTCTCTGAAACTACTGCATTTGTGAATTGAAAATCTGAACTTTCTGGCTTTTCTTGGTAATCATTCAACAGTAATCTTCAGCATATAAGGCTATGTGCATTTTCTTTCTCCCCCACATTAATATATAGCCTTTTCATCAAAATAGCCTTTCGATCTCTTCAAAACATAATGTAGTCAGAGGGAGTTCTGCAGTGGGAAGCAAACTACCCACACAACCCAAATAGTTAGTTTGTTTTCACTTTCTTTGTTGTCAGCCTCTTTCAGAATAGCTGCTCAATAGCCAATCTGGCATTCCAGAAAATCATTTGCCTAACAAGATATGCAAGTGCTATAGGAATATTTTAATGTTGCAGTTGCTCAGTCTCTGACAGCTTTTATTAGTAGCTAAGCCTGGGAGAAAATTATTAGTGCTGTTATTTCAAAATGCTGTGGAACTAAATTAAATTGATGCATGTGACTGATGTGAGGTTCTACACTGAGGCTCTAAAATAGAACATGGCACGGTCGAGAAGGAGTTTGCTCAGGGACTGGCTGATTTTCTCAGCCAGTGGTTCCCCGTGCTTGAATTGAAACACAATGAGTGGTAAAAAGAAAAGAGGTGAACCTCTTGGTAAAATATTTCTCTAGCTATTAATACCACAATGCTCTAAAACGGGGATGGGAACCATGTGTCCTTCCAGATACTGTTGACATGTAACTCACAGCATTCATCACCATCATGTTGACTAGGTGTGGTGGCAACTGTAGTCCAACAACACCTGTGAGGCCTCATGATTCAGTCCCCTGATGTAGAATAAGAACAGAGAAATTCTGTCAGGCTGAGGGCTGAATTCAATTTTGGAGATGTTCTCATGGGTCCCATTTCAATAGTTGATTCAGCTCAGGGCTCAAACTCTAAATATCCAACATATTTTAGGTATAATTTCTTACTGTCAGTGACTAAGCATTAGGAGAAACAGTTCAGACTTTTACAATGGGAAAATGTACAAAAGCTGGAAAACCACCAAAATTAAGGTAGTGAGGGACAGGGCATGACCATCTAGTGATCTTCAGGAGAGTCATGTTTAGCCCCAGGATTTTAGATTCCTCAGTCCGGCCTTAGAAGGAACTGTTTCTTCTGATCTTTTCCATTTTCTCAATCAGACATAAGGATACCTTTACAAAATATGAGGCAATGTAACTATTTGAGAGCGGGAAAGTACAAAATTTGAAAACCCTTGCAGTGTTGCAAGAAATGGTGAATAGTGAAATCATGCAGGCTTGCTTCTCCTACATCTTTAGAAGGAAGGGTGTCAGAAAGGGGAACTTCTTGTCTACAAGGCCAGAACTAGAGGAAAAGTGAAATGACTCTAAACTGCTGCCAGTTGCTAATAGCTCTTTTTCCTCCATATGCTAGAATCCCTCATGGGTTGGGTATATAGTATATTTCTGTTGATAGTTGTTGCTTGTGTTATCATCTACATAGGTAGATACTTTTTTTAGGCAATGCAGTCATAAATAAGTTGGTTGTGTATAGCATGCTTAGAGCCAAACCAAGATGGAGGCAAGGGACTGTAGCTAAAAGAGTAATGATTCCCATGTGACATTTTCAAACTGCTGTATCCGTCTGAGAGAAAAGACTTGGAGGAAACCCAAGTGCTAGTTACAGTTCTTTATAAACTGGAAGAGACCGAGCGAAGACTATAAATGAGATGAAGACATTAAAATAATTGAAGCCGATCCTGAAGATAGCTGGCAAACAGTAAAGCAACAGATGGAAGAAGCTTTTAAGCTAGCACCAAAATGTCAGTGAAATTTATGTTCCTCATGACAGAAAAAATCTTGTGATGACCAAGCGTTTGTGGCACTGTTACTAGCTTCTCTGAAAGGAGTTTCAAGCCTTTTTGTCAGCAGATATTTATTTTGGTGTTTCATCTGTACAGTTGACCCTCCACATTCGCTAGGGTTAGGGGCACAGAACCCTCGCAAATGTGGAAGAACTGCAAATATCGAAATGTATGTGTGTGTCAGTGGGAAGGGGGCTAGGGCATGGTGGGGATAGTTGGCACCTAGGATCTAAACCAGGTCAGAGAAGGGTGAAGGAAAGGGCGTGGGCTGTATGGTGGCCCTATTCTTCCTCTCTCACACCCATCTCCTTCTTTGGGTGTGTGTAGGGCACCTGGAGAGGGTTCATGGTGCTGAGAAATTAGACTGTGATCTGTCCTTAGCTGGCCAGGCAGTGGATGATGGAGCAGGAGGAAGACCAGAGATGGGTTTTTAAAGATTGCATGGCCTGATTGGAGCTGCTGAAAGGGAAGGTTCCCCTGGGAAAGAAGTACTTGAGGTGGGGAGGCAGGGGTTGGACAAAGTTGCAAATAGTCAAATCCATGAATGTCAAATCCACAAATGTGGAGGGCTGACTTTTATTGAAAACAAAAGATATGTAAGGAACACAAATATACAGCAAGAAGTTATGTTTTTGTTAGGTCTTTCCCTTGTTTCTTTTACTTTCCCCTTCTGGTTTGGGTCATGCTGCCTTAATGTGTTAGATAAAGTCAGCATTTGTTATAAAAACTTGATTAAGAGCTGCCAATTGGCTATCTACCTAACCTTACCCACTGCTACCTACTGAGGTAAAACTTAGTCTCTTGTGTGCAATGAACAAGAGCAGTCATATTTTTAACATTTTACATCCAACCTTGGGAAAGGGTCTTTTAACTTATGTTTTTTTGAGTTTGTTTTAAACTGGACCTCATTCCTATCAGTATAATTGTTCTTGTACCTGACATTTTGATTATTGTTTTTGCTCAGCAGTTTTTATATCATCTTCTAGTTGTGGTCAAATGTCATTATCATCATCATCATCATCATCATCATCATTATAAAAGCATGTATTCAGTACACATTATTTAGAATGGACTAATTTGCAGATAGGCAGTAAAAATGACTTGGATAGCTGTAGTGATAGACAGGGGCTTGAGTAAGCCCAATGGGAAACACTGACTAGTCTTTGCCCAGTTGGTACAAATTGTCTTGAATGTACAGTCTGTGTATTCCCCAATATGTTGCACTCACCTTCAGTGGCATACTTCAGAAATGCAGTTTTAAAGGGGTGAAATAAAAAATGTTTAGAAATAGTTTGTATTTGTACTTTGTATTTGGAGGTCTACATTTTCACATACGGATCAACCTATCCAGCCTAATGTTGTTTGGGTGCTGAAGGTTCAAGGGGAAAGGTGCTTGCCTGATGGGCTGGATTTTCTATTTCTTTTTTTTTCTTTTCAAGGTTTATATATTTAACAGGTCTTAATTTTTTGATAGCTTTAATTGCATTTTTAATCTGTGTATGTTGCCAATTTTAGCTGTGTTTGTTTTAACTAGGGTGAGCTGCTTTGAATCCTGAAATGGGAAAAGTTAGGATATAGATAGATAGATTGATAAAGTTTTCTATTCTAAAGCAATATGGAAGCAAGTTTTGCCATTATTGATACCAATAGCAAATGTAGAGGTTTATATTTATATAACTACATTTTAATATTCCCTAGAAGTAGTAAAGTTCTTCCCGAAATGATATAGTAGCACAAAAGAAAAAAATGTATATGCTAGCAAAACTGAAGCATATATGTGTGTGTGTGTGCTTGCACCTTCAATTTGCCTTTCAACTTATGGCAACCTCATTAATTTCATAGGGTTTTCTTAGGCAAGGAATACTCAAAGGTGGTTTCACCAGTTCCTTCCTCTAAAATATAGCCTACAGCACCTGGTATTCATTGGTGGTCTCCCATCCAAGTAGTAGCCATTGCCAACCCTGCTTAGATTCCAAGATTAGATGGGATCTGGTAAAGTATCCAGAGCTTAGAAGAGTTAGGTTTGGGACTGTAACTCCCACAATCAGCCAGTCAGCATAGTTGTTTATCACCCATCATGCTGATTGAAGGATTCTGGGAGCTGTAGTTTAGAAATGTCTCTTTGCCAATGTCTGACATGGAGTCTGACTTCTTTCCACATCCATAGATACCAGCTTACTTCTAATGACAGATATATAACAGCATAATAAAAGTAATTTTTTGAGGAAGAAACACAGAAATTCAAGTTTAGACACCTGACCATTGTTTTTTTCTTCTCTCTTTTTTTTAAATTGTATTTTCTTTCTTTCTTTTTTTTTGGCATTGTGTGCTTACATGTTCGTTTTTGTTGTATTTCTTCTTGTCTTATGTAATAACTTTTGATGAAGGCTGGTTTATAAATTCACATATAAACCGAATTCTTCAATATCCTTTTACAAAAGGCCCTTTAAATAACAGAAAAAAAGGGAGAACCCTGTTGTTTCATCATTTGGATAATGAGGCTCTATCTAGACGCTCTTAAAATGGATATAAAAATCCTCTTTACCCGATCCTGTGACGTGATGCTAGGAGCAACATTGGCAAAGTCTCTTCTAGATGAGTATTACTTGTTAGGATAGAAGCTATATTATTTTACTCTTCTTATCCTTCAGTGGATGAATTAATAGTCTCCCTAAGCATTATCGTGGTTCTTTCAGATGAAAACTGGACAGGCAAGCTGGCGACTAGGTAACAAATCTTTTTAACAAGGCCACAGGCTGTATAACAAACTTCCACTGAGGTATTTTATTTCTTTTCATTACTTTTAAAGCAGCAGCTTTCATACAAATTAGATGGTTACTATATCTTTAATTACCTGTATATGTATTCAAGAAGATATTCATATTAGTCTGTTTTAGCGTAAAAAGACATATAAAGGAATCCAGTATCACCTTTCAGATTAACTGGTAAGAAGAAATTTCTGGCAAAAGTTTTTGTTGAGACAAGCGACTTCATCAGATGCGTGAAGAGAAGCTTCTGAGTACAGATATAAGGCAAGGAGTGAAAAGTCATGGACACGCAAAATGTATTGGAGTGGTGGTAAGGGTCAGTGTAACAATGGTTGTAAATTGTAGTTACGGGGAAAAGATGGGAGACAGGTTTTGCATATAACCTTAGATAAGCAGGTAAATATATACAAAGTGAAGGAAAATCTTTGTTTAGTGCATTGATATGGGTGCAGGACCAGTAGAATGGTGTCTTAAGCATTCTCTGTGTGTGGCTGTGCTGAAAACTAGGGTTTTAATACATACGGTGTGCCAATAAACCATTTTATCTGCTCAAACTACTGCTGATACTTGGAATTTATGGATATATAATCCAGCTGGTTCTCTTTCCTATATTCCTGTTGTTCTTCAAGAACCACTACTTGGAGGTCTGAGACAGAGTGTTCAGGAAGGTTGAAGTGCTCTGCAGCTTAATTTTGGGCATGCCCTACTCACTTGTTAAGAACACATAACATGGTTGAAAATATAGGAAAAAGACTTTACTTCAGACACAAAGGTCAGCTCTGTCTCCTTATCTGCTCTGCCAGCAACATTACAGGGTCTAATAAGAACAACCTATAATGTCAGAGTTGCCTTCACTTGCTCATCCCCTAATGTGATATATTCCATCCTCTCTCCCTCTACACTCTACATTGGACAAATAGGTTCTACACCAGAAAGTAAAGCAACATAAATCTGACATTAGAAATGGGAATGCCCGTTTCTGGTTACCTGCTTATTGGTTGAAACCAAAAAAAAAAAAAAAAAAAATGAAGCCAGGTTGAAATGGAAATGAGTGAGGACTTCCTGGAAAGGGTACAGACACCTGGTACCTGTTCAGTGAACCTTAGCTGCCTTCTAAAGAGATTTGATTTATGGAGTCAGTGGGGAGGATGCCTGCCAGCCTATGTTTGTTCATAGAAAGGGTGAAAGTGTTGCTTTGCTTGTGAGTTGAGAGACAGGGGCCATTTCTGCACTAGACTGTTATAGTGCTATTACTCCACTTTCAACATCCTATGGAATCTTGGGGTTTGCATTTTGAACTGCAAACTCCAGGATTCCATAGGATGTTGAAAGTGGAATAATAGCGCTATAACAGTCTAGTGCGGAAATGGCCAGGGAGTGAGAAGAAGCCTCGCACTCCCCTGAGGGAAACAAGCAGCACTGCAGCTGATATATTTATTTATATATTTATGCAAATTTTCTATTTGCTGACATATTTCCATTAATCTGCTAGGCCCTCCTATTTACATTTTTATTTTGCCTTCTCCTCTCTTCTGCTTTTTCTTTTAGATCATCTCTTTTTTACTGTGCTTTCTTTATCTTCTTTCTCTTCTCCTTTTTTTCACTTTCCTTCTAGTTCAAGGCTTTCCCTTTCCCTTTCTGTTTTATTTTAGTCTTTCAGGTTTCTACTAGAAGAGGAAAATGTGGCTTTGAAGAAGTGGCGTGTTGTGCTGTAATGCTTAGTCTTCTGTCTCTTATTTGCAGTGAAAGTCCTGATGAAGAAATCATTTGCCTTTTTGCTTCAGTTTGTCTTTGCGTACGTTGTGTACATTTGTGTACATTTTCCTGGATGGATTAAGTTAATGTGGGTTCAAACCAGTAGATTTTGTATGTTGTGGTGTTTGCCACACACATATCCTGCTTTGTACTCAGCAACTCAAAATGTGGGTAAATGCATTCTTCTGTTTTGTGTGCATTCTGGCTCTCTTTCTCTTCCCAGAATCGGCTTGGGGAAAAGTGTGGATGCAGAGAGTGCTTTTCAGTATTGTGGCCATGAGTCCTCACCTCTCCTCCCCGCTCTCTTACATTGAGACTTGTTTGTTTGCCACAGTTCACCTTCAGATAAAACGGATTCCTACTGGAGCCTTTTTCCTACTTTAATTTTGGATAAGTGTGTCTTCTAATTCTGTCTGCCACTAGTTCTGCCTGTTGTGACACCTTGTTCTTCCTGTCTGCAGCTCCACCTACAAGAAATACCGTGTTCTCTGTCTTTCCAGCCCCAATAGATATAAAATGGCATTGGAAAAAGTTTTTACAAGCCGATAGGGCTAGAGCTGATTTGGATCCCCACTTAGAGGTCAACCATTCTTCTTGTGTTGCAGCCAAGGTCAAATATACTTAAATTGCCCCTTCATATTCTCTCAGCCAAATGAAGCACTCTGCTGTAATATTTTGTGGCAAAGTTCCACTTCTGTATATTAAGATTAATCTCAGTTCTCCAAGCATTGGTCCTGAGGTAGTCTTGATGTAAATAGAATGATATATTTGTGCATAGTACGCATGGAGCTACTTGGAGGTTTTTACAAATATAAAAAATATTTAGTAAAAAAGCCGTTAAGTGAGGGACTTCTTGAAATAGTCCAGTGAAGGCAGATTATATTCAGTGAACACAGAGCACAGTCTGATTCTTGGGAAAAAGTAACCAGGGATGGAATATGGAGAATCAAATAGAATGGCTGGCAGTCTGAATGGAAGTTCTTTTCTCATGCACAGATTCTGTTGTAGGTCCCTACTTATTTGCCATGAAAATATCATATGGTAATTCATACTTTCAGTGGTTCTCTCATTAAAGTATGCTGAAGTGCTAACAGTGCAGCTTTCAAGTGGCCATTCCTTATTCCTGGTCCTCTTAATGAGTCAAAGAGTTCGTGTGATCCATAATAACTATCCTTCTCTGTCAGGTTTCTAAACTTCTTTTTAATGCTTTGGCACTATTGTTAAATGTTTCAGCCTATCAAATCATCTGAGTCTGTGAAATGCAAGACTTGAACTTTTTCAGATCTACCAGATGAAACACAAACTTTTTTTAAAAAAAATGAAAATGTGTCTTTTAAGAAATTGAACACGAGGCTGTTGTAAACAATGATAGGAATAGCTGACAACAAAATGATTTTTCCTCCTATATTTTTAGATTAAATTAGAACTGAAATGTGTCTAGGCTCACATGATTGTGCCATGTGAATCATTATGTGCTCTTATTCACAGGGCTTTTGGAGTGTGGCTAACAATGTGTTTCTCTGTAGGTGCTCAGTACTAGGATGTTAAATTAATTCTCTTCTCACACTTACATATGGAGTGCTGTATTTTCTTACACGTGTTGTTGAGGGTTGAATCCATTTCCTAATAACCAGATGCTTTTTTAATTCAAGTATCTATAATTTTTGGAGAATTTTTAAAATGTCAATGAAATCTTTGTTTGCTTTTTTGTTTGTTCTAATACTTCTGCTTGTTTAGGATGATATAGCGAGGGATAAGAGTTGGTAAAGCTTTGTTTTATTATTATTTATGTAATTGTGAATTCCATGGCATACATTTTAACAAGATTTTTATTCTAAAGTACAGAGTAAAACTTGAATTTGGAGGATGATCAGTTTCAAAATGTAACTCCCAGATCCTCTATTGCGTTGTCAAAATGTGTCATTATGAAACTCATTTTTTAAACAAATGCCTCCTTAAAATTCTCCAGAATGGTGTCCACCTACGTGTGTGTGTTTGTATCTTTGACTCAGGATACCTTTTTGTTTTTCTAGTGCTGTCTTGCATTGCTTCTGACCCCCTTTTGTTCTTATTTTCCTATTTCTTTTACCATGTAAATTCTCTGCTTTTTAAAGAAAATTTAGATACTTCTGTAATTTGAATTCACAGAGGTTATACCAGTTTTCACATTTATTAGTAACAAATGTTAGTGGGTTTAATGTAATAGAACAAAAGCATAGCTTGTTACGAACATTCTAGGGGAGTGAAACCTGGAAAATAAGAGACTTAAATAAATGGGGATGCTATTTTAATATAATTAAATTGTTACAGAATAATGTTTCCAATATGCGTGTAGGTGAAAAACTCACAAGAGATGCAAATAATGCTCTGTGCCTTCACAGCAAGAATCCTACAAATTGTCAGCACTCAGAATTTCCCAAAATATTGGCTGAGAATTCCATATTTTTCTAGCAATAGTTATTACTTTGGAGTTACTGCAAAAAATGCAGAAACAGAAGGGAGAAAACCTCAGGTTTTACAAAATGAGTCCCAAAGAAATACTCCTTCCCAAACAAGAACTATATAGTAAAGCATAGTGACCTTTCATGTTTGTAGTCACACATATAAAGCAAAAATATATTAATAGGACCCCAATGCCTTACCTTTCAACAAAATGCACAAGTCTGAGTCAATGACCATTTGTAGTGCTATTATTCCACTTTCAACATCCTATGGAATCCTGAAGTTTGCAGTTTAGGGAGGGGCATTTAAAATTCTCTCTCAGCCAGAGAGCTGTTGGGCCTCAGTAAACTACAAACCCCAGAATTCCACAGGATGTTGAAAGTGGAATAATAGCAGTATAACAGTGTAGTGCGGAAATAGCCAATGATTCATTTTCTAACATCCTTAATGGTTGTCCTCACAAAAGGTTGTATGCGCCTAATGAAGGTAGAGACTATTGCTACCTTACAGTAAGTATTTTAGCATTATAGCTATCAATACATTTTTTTTTCTGTGAGTACATATAATGTTTATTGAATATTTGTCTTTGAAGGAGCGTGAAAAAAGAAAACATGAAAGGATACTGAGCGAAGAGCTTGTTGCTGCTGTGACCTACCTCAATCAATTTTTGCCTCCTGAGCATGCTGTTGTGTATATTCCTTGGGATATGGCCAAGTATACAAAGAGGTGTGTATTTTCTTACCTCTAGAGCAGCACCAAAAATTTAAAGCAGCATTCAAGGAGAGTCTTGATCGTTGTTAGTATCATGGTGGCACATGCTAGACCGGTTAGTTAAAGTGGACAATTTGTAGAACGAGCACGTGGAGTTCCAGTTCACCATTTTTCATGCTTCATGGATATCTAAATGGACTTGTGAGTCATGTGTATTAGTTGACAGTGTGTGAAAGTCAGGGACTCTTCGTTTATCCATGGTCTTGCCTTCTTCATTTCTTTTTGAATGGCTTATCCACCATGTCTAGATGACTAACAGTGACTGAATGTTAGTCATCTTTTCTTCTCATATTGCTCTAAATCTTGTTCCGCCAAAGAGATAAATAGTTATGATTTTACTGATACTGTGAAAATTTCAAGGATTTTTACCCTTTTTAAAAATCTGTATCAGAATAGTGCATGCAAAATAGGATTGTATTTTGTAATGTGGTGTAATCTGAAGAGAATTAATTGAAGACAATTTTTGATATATTTTTTCACTTTATTCCCACACAGCAAACTGTGTAACGTCCTTGACAGACTGAATGTGATTGCAGAGAATGTGGTGAAGAAAACTGGTTTCTTTGTAAATCGTCCTGATTCCTACTGCAGTGTGCTGCGCCCAGATGAAAAGTATGTGTATAAGAACACTGTGTTTAAGTGTCATCCTTTTTAAAGATGTTTGAAATCTCCATTTAGTCCTTTTAATAAAAAAGAAGCATCAGACATCATACTAAGCGCACCATATATTTTCAGTAACGCATCTCTTTGCTTGACATGCAGTATAGTTTTATAAACGGTGTGTTTGTGTGTGTATGTTCTTTCAAGTCTCCTGTTGACTTATAGCAACCCCATGTATTTCATAGAGTTTTCTTGAGTAAGGATCAGTCAGCGGTGGTTTTTCCAGTTCCTTCCTTTGAAATATAGGCTACAGCAGCTGGTATTTGTTGGCAGTCTCCCATCCAAGTATTAACCTGGGCTGACCCTGCTAAGCTTCCAGGATCTGGTGCTTTTAGGATATTTAGGTATGCAAAGAAGTTTCATTATCTTAAATTTCATTCAGTTTTTGCTTACCTAACAGATGATGGCAAACAATTCTGATGTTATTGACATTGTACAATCAATCAGTTTGAAGTCAGTTATAAAGCAGTCTTTAAGCCTTTCTGGCAGCTTCAGGAACGTTTACTGTATGCTCTTTTAAGTTGTGTGAATCAATAATCAGAATCTGATGTTACTTGCAGCATTATTCTTTCTTCCCTCAAACTCAAAGCAGTATAAGTAGGTTCCTAGGTGGTGTTCATGCTTGGGCAGATCCAGATCTGCTTAACCTCTATGTGGTCACTATATCACGTGATTTGAAACCAGACCCTAAATCCCTAACAAACAGCTGCTGTGAACAAAATTGAGAATAAAACAACCACTTACTGTTTAAAAATCTGTCTCCCACTGGCATAGGTGCCTAAAGAATTGCATGATAATCTCAAGTTGATTAAAATGGCAGTATTCTTGAATATTACCCATTATCTTTGAGATCATCGAGATTTGAGCAATCAGACGTTCATTTTGTGAATGAGGACACCAAAGATACCAAAGATGTTAGTCAGATCTCATGGAAGTCAGTGAAGTAAATTAGTAGTAGCTAAATAGTTTCATTAAGTCTGGCTGATTTGTTTTTGTTCCACAGTCCAGAAATCCTGATTATTCCGTAATGAAAGTGGTATTAGGACTCATACAATCTTAATTATTTCCCAAGTCATTAGCTTTTAAATCTATGCCAGTTGAATTTGGTTACTTGCATGATAATCTAATAGCAATTTATTTTGTATGCTCAACAAATGTCTTTTTAAGGTAGTTATTTATAGATTTTTTCAATCAAGCATTTTTTTATCCTCAGTCCTGGATTTCAGAGCCTTTTACAGTGTAAAACAAAACATATAACAAATACAGTGAATACCTTGAAGGAAGAATAAGTCAGCTTTAGGAAGACATGAATGTTTTGGTATCAAGTAGACCTTGCCAATTGGTCCTTTGAGTGTGTATGTGGCTTAAATTCACCTGTTGACTTATGGCGACCCCATAAATTTCATAAGGTTTTCTTAGGCAAGGAATACTCAGAGGTGGTTTTGCAAGTTCCTTCCTCTGAAATATTGCCTAAAGCACCTGCATTCAGTGGAGGTCTCCCATCCAAATTACTAGAAAGAATTGGGTGACAGGTTTTTTTATTAGTGGTAGTTCCCACGAAGGACCGTATTTACATATCAGGCTATAAATACTGTATCTCATGTAGAAAAAGAGATTTGTCTCATTTCATGTTCTGTTCATTAATCTTTTGTTTTGTGAGTTCAAACATAATAGTACAGCTCCATCCCCAAAAAGTTCATATCATCAAACTGTTTTTATCCATTTGTTTATTTCAAATTGAGGTGGGCAGCCTCTAGGGCCCCCCAAAGATCAAAAACCTTTTTTTTTCTTTTCTTTTTTTTGCCTTCTCCAAAATGCCCACATACTCTAGAGGGTCTGAAAGGCATTTCCACCACATTTGGAATCCCTCTGGGACCCCCATGGGTCAAAAATAATTTTTGCAATGTTTTTTAATATTGTCCCAAAATGCTCCAAAATGTCCACTGGGGGCATGAAATTTCCACGATATTCTGTGGGTTCTCAGGGCCAGTTTAGACCCAGGAGAGGCCTTTCTTGAAACCAAAACGTGGTAAAAAGGTTTTTTTGTTTTTGTTTTTTTTGGTGGGAGCAGATATAGCCCTCCAGGGGGGCTAATGCACCCCCCCCCCAGCCTTCCACAGTTACCTACCCCTGTTTTAAATAAAGAATATGCAAGGTGACATCCCTTGAGTGCCTATTCCTCGGTACCTGTTCCTCAGCCCAGATGTACACAATAGCCTTAGCACAAGGTTAAATAAATACACATCCATACCAGTCTCTTCTGATACCAAAGCACGTGATTTAAAAGTAGATAGACCACAGTTTGCTCATTTATTTTGACAACATAAATTTCTACTCCCCTATATTAGCTAGTCCAGATACTTTGCAATGATTTAAGGCAAATTAACTCCATAACACAGGTGTGAACGATTTAATACTTTCACACAGTGTTGGTAACAAAGAAGATTTAGGAAAAACATTTTTGTGTACCTAGATTATCAACATGATCCACTGTATTTTTTCATACTTGGTGTTAATGATTTTCCTAAATTATTACCACATTTTTGTGAGACCGTTCTAAATTTTTTTAGTGAATTCCTTGTTTCACTTCTTCCATTATTAATTCTGAATACAGATATTGGATATCTTCCTGTAAACGGGTTAAGCAAATATACCAATTTTTTGAAATAAAAAACATAAAAGTCACAGAGAAATCAAAGCAGAATTGATATGTGCACAACACGAGGAATCATGGGGTCCCCTCAGTTTTGTTGGACTACAACCATGGCCATGTTGACAAATGCTGGTTGTATAACAACATGATTCTCGCTCCTGGCTTAAAGGGGCATTAAACAGGGATGCAAGCTTTGGTGTGAAGGATGGCCAAGAAACAACCCTATTACTGGGTGCTGGGCTGAAACTGTTACATCAAGGAGGAAGGACATCCAGTGTCACCTACACTGAGCTTGAATTGAAAACTAATCCTATGTTATAATTCTTGTCAACAGATTTTTACACTGCCTAGGTCTGCTTTATAATCATTATTAATGCAGAACTGGATATATTATCGACTTTTAATACTAGGTTGGTATCAAGGTTTTGGTTGAGGTTTACTGCAGCCACGCAAGGCTTCTGTAGAACCATGTTTCTACAGAATTTTCTTTCCTAGAATTCTGGTCATGAGTAAATCAGTGTGGGGCTACCTTATGGGATTTTGCTTTATTGAATGAGGTAGATTGAATCTAATTCTTACAATATGAACGCTTCGTGAGATATAATGTTCTGCTTACAGGTGGAACGAGCTAGGAGGATATGTGGTTCCCACTGGCCGTCTACAGGTATTGAAATTGAATTAATTTTTAAACTGTTTTTATTATGGATCAATATTTACTAAAAAGTTTTTATTAAAAGTGTTTAGTGTTGTTCTTTGACATGGGCAGAAGTAGCATTTCTGCATGATTAGCAGCAGTTACCTTAATCATGCTGCTGGGCTGTAAACAATTGAAATACAGTTGTTCAGAAATATCTTGTTCTTTGCTATCCAGTTGTTTGCCATCTGTTTGTATTTTACAAGTTGAGCTCTAAAAGTTCTAGTCATCAACAGCCCTGCTCAGGTCTTGCAAAGTGAGCGCCATGGCTTCCTTGATTGGTTATATTCACATGTAACACATCTTTCTAATTTTTCCTCAGCTTTGTAGTGTATTGTAGTCTAATTCCAAGGCAGATATTGGAATCTATGTAAGAATCCACTTCTTACAACCAACTGAAATAGATCCATTGAATCAATGGTAATGTAGTAAGTCAGCACTTTTCCATTGATTGAGTGGGTTGTGCTCTAGTCAGGACTAACAGTAGGATTTGTGCCTATGTCAGTAGGGCAGCTATGTGCACATTGCCAGAAATACATAACTGGAAAAGAAGACACAGTGTAAAACTGTCATATGCTAACTTGTACGTATGTGTGTGGGCAATTTAAAAATAATTATTTGTACTTTAAATAGAAACACAGTGCATCTCACTGTAATGGAAAGACTATGACAAAACTGTGTTGACAGAAGGTTCTTTTCAGTGAGTGGGAACCCCTAGACATGAAGATATTGATTTGGATGCAATTTGGATGTTGTCAATAAGTACAGTGATAACCTGGACTGTGTACCAAGCACATTGATATATCTTGTGGACACTGAACAAATTTTCAGCCTACATAAATGATTTGCATGGGTTTGTGAGTGGAAGATGTGGCAGAGAGTTTTCTCAGCTATGTTCCATTAATGCTGTGGACCCCTACCCCCACCCCACCCTTTTATATCTTGAGGAATAATTTGATTTTTATTAATGGGTTTCAGATTATATGCCTTCTATATATTAAATTTCTTTATTAGACAGGAGTCCTTCGAACGAATTGTGTAGACTGTTTGGATCGCACAAACACAGCCCAGTTTATGGTTGGGAAATGTGCTTTGGCCTATCAGCTTTATTCCTTAGGGCTCATTGACAAACCCAACCTGCAGTTTGATACAGATGCTGTTAGGTAAGCTTAATAAAATGTTTCCCCACCCCCCTGCAAAGATCAGTATAAATTTATCATTTTCACTTTTTGTTGTTAATTGTTGTTGACACTTTTCTTTCTGCTGTGTATCATTTAAAGTCAGTGTGAATTTTTTTTTCACCACTTGCAAATCTGATTCATTGTTTCGGTAATTTATCCTTGAGTTCCCTTCAGTATATATTATTGCATATCTTGTTTTGTTGTGAATTTTGTTGTTTGCTGACTGGTCTTAATAGATGATGATGATAGGTGAATAAATTACATTTGTCTGAGGAATGGTAAAAATAAAGCAGAGACCTTTCCTGTTGTCTTCTTTTATTGATTTCCATGAAAAATGCCTAAAGATTTAAGAGTTTGCCAATACTATAGAGTTTTTTTTAAAAAAAAATTACATTATGATGTCAATATTTGTTGTATATAAAAGTTTCATAAAATATATTTTATATATTTTGCAGGGATAGAAAAGATATTTGTTACTGCTGTCAGAATTACTTTGATTATACCAGGGCAATGGACATATTTAGATAACAGAATGTTTTTTTAAAAACATCTCTTTTCAAGAAAGAATAAACTGTAGTAATACAGGTGCTAAACCAGATAAAACTGGTTTTCTATGCAGAGGAAGCAGCCAAAACTAAGAAAATGATCTTTTCTCCAATGGTGCCAAGGTTGTAGAATATGAGTTCGAGGGAAGTTTCTTTAGATAAGTTTTTCCAATCTAGTGGTCTCTAATGGCCATGCTGAGGATGATTGATTTTGAAGTTTGGCACGTAAGTCTGACATGCTTAACACCAGTCAGGAAAGACTACCCTACAATCTTGACTTTCACTGTTATTCAACTAGGAAATGTACTATAAGCCATTTCAATTATTACTATTTCACAGTTTTATTAAAAGTATTAACCAATATTGAAATAATTATATTTTAAGACAGTGCATAAAGAGCTATCTATTCTATTCTTTGAGAACACATACATTTTGCATTGTTGTTTCTGTTTTTCTGTATGTTTGGCTGTTTATTAGTAAGCCACTTTAAAAGTCACTAGCAATTATATTTAACTTCCTGTTTCTTACCCTATTTGATTATTATTAATCTGTTCCCTTAATAGTGTAGTCAGCTTTACGTTATGTATGTCCTGTACATTAAAACGTTCAAGTTCAGGTGTAATAGTAACATCCAAATCCAGATGCAAATTTTCTGCAACAATTCAGAGGCATTTTCCTAACTATGTTCTTTTATGACATTGTCTCTGGGACTCTGGTGGACAGTATGTTCGAAGAACTTTCAGTTCCCATAAAAAATGTTTTCCTTTGTTTAGAAGAAAACCTTCCCAGGGTAGCATGCAACCCTAGGTGTGAATTGCCTTTATATATATGTTAACAATGGAGAATTAGGTGGAACAGGAGATGGTCGTAGATTTTTAAATTGCTCACTCACCCTAGGAGTTAAGCAAGACAATGTACAGTTCCCCCACCACATTCACAGGTTTAATCTTTGCAAATTTGATTATTTGCAAGACCTACATGTGCCTCCCTCCCATTTTCCTCTCCCGTTCCCTTACGTTTTGCTGAGCGTGGAGAAGGAAGGCAAGCACCCAGGCAAAAGGCAAGGAAATAGGGGGAAGGCTTGCATGAGCCTTCCTTTTCCTCTCCAGAGCTCATCGCCCATTCTCTTGCCTCTGGCCCAGCACTGAGAACTCACAATGAGGCGGAAGGGAAGGGAATGGGAGGGTTGGAAGGCTTGCGTGAGCCTTCCTTCTCCCCTCCAGAGCTCTCCCCACATTATTTTGCCTCTGGCCCTGGTGCTGAGAACTCACACCAAGGCAACAGGAAAGGGAACGTGTGTGTGTGTGTGTGTGTGTGTGTGTGTAAAGTCTCACTCAAGCCTTCCTTTTCCCATCTGGAGCTCCCCCTCCCATTCCCTTGCCTATGGCCCCAGTGCTGAGAAGTTGATCTGAGACAATAGGCAAGAGAATGGGGATGGGGCTCCTGTGAGCCTTCCTTCTCTGCTCCAAAGCTCCTGCCTCTCATTCCCTGCCTCTGGCCCCGGTGCTGAGAATTCATACCAAATCAAAGGGCAAGGGACTGGAGAGGGAAAGAGCCGTCCTTCTCCGCTCTGGAGCTCCTCTCTCCTATTCCTTTGCCTGTGGCCCTGGCATGCAAAAGGCAAGGGAATGGGAAAGGGATTCCCAGAAGGAAATGGGAGAGGGATTGTTGGGGACCATTATTTGCAGTTTTTCCACTGTCATGAGAGTTCTGCACCCTGAACCCTCATCAAAGTGGAGAGGCCACTGTACTCAGAAAGCTTTTGAACTTGTAGAAAACAAAGATCAAAGAAAAATAACATCTACAAATGGGATTAAAGAGCAACAAAACATTAACCATTAAAAGACTAGTAGAATAGAGCCATCTTTCCTATCCACCAGAAATAGAATAAGGAAGGAGCTGGTTCCTTTGGTGTGGAAGTCCTATAGTTGGGGTGCCTCTCTAAGGCCTCAGGTACCTGCCATCCAAGACTCTTTAGATGGCAAGACAAATAATAGGGCTTCCAAAGATGTTTATAAGTTACAGATAGATTCGCATAGAAGAAGGCAATTCTTCAGATATTCTGGTTCCAAACCATTTAGAGCTTTATAGGTGAGAACCTGTCCCTTAAATTGTGCCCAGAAACTAACTGGATGCGAGTGGATTTGTTTCAAGACCTGTGTAATGGGGTGTACAAAGCACTCTTTAGACAAAAAAAGTCTACTGATCACATTTTGCTTTAGGTAGTTCCAAGAAGATGTTGCAGTCTAAATGAGTGGCAATTAGGGCACGAATCACTGTGTCCAAATCTTCCTTACCCAAGGAAAGTTGCAACTGGTGGACCAGATGAAATTGAGTAAAGACATTTTTGACTACCACCAGTCTGTAATGTTCTATATAGATCCAAGAGTATTCCCAAGTTGCATACTTAATAGTAGGATATTCTTCCTGACTTTACACATTTGAAAATGTTTAATGTGGAAGAGCGTAGAAAGATGATTTTCCATGAAGTAGCACAACCATGGTCTCACTGTAGCATATCACCCCACTTTTGAAAGTTTGAATCTGCTCCATGTCCTGATATATTCTTGCATGCCTAGGAAATTATCAGTGGTATACTGTATGTTCCCCATGTCAGAATTCTTCACCATATTCTCCCTGCTTTAGATTATTTGAAGAATTGTATGAAGATCATGGGGATACGCTGTCACTCCAATATGGTGGTTCTCAACTTGTTCATCGAGTAAAAACTTACAGAAAGATAGCACCCTGGACCCAGCATTCTAAAGATATTATGCAGACTCTTTCAAGATATTACAGTAATGCTTTTTCAGGTAAATTGCATTCTCTTTCAGTTAAATTGCATTTTCTTTCAGATAAATTGAATTCTCCTTCTGAGGTCCCCCCCATTGCTTGCTTGCTAAAAATCCCTGCATAAATATCTCCCTTGTTGCGTTTTAGCAATTACCAACAGCAGTCAGTCTTGACAAAGTGAGAACTGTTTTTTAAAAACAGTTTTAATAACTGACCACATGGTGTTTTTGAATTTTTATGATAAAACTAAAATTGGGTCAAGCTAAGATGTTGACAGTATACAAAGTATTTGGGTCAAGCTAAACTTTAAATTCAGTAGCACAGACACTGCATTGAGGCATAAGGGGCGTGATAGTTGTAATACAGCAACACAGTAGTTCATTGTGGTGGGACTAACATAGGTGAACCTCTAGTTTATTTAATTATTTATTAAAATATTTCCATTCCTTCTCCTTTATCATGACATCTCAGGTAAAACAGATAAAACAACATAAACAGTTTAAATAATTCCAAATTACAATAAATAAATAATTTATACAAGATAAAAACATGTGAAACAATTCAAAAGAGTTTTAAAAGGCTAAAAGAGTATTAAAACATATATTGTTGTGCCTCATTTTAGGGGACAGCATTCAGTAAGTGGGTTTCTACAGCCAAGGAGATCCTCTCCTGTGTCCTCACCCTCATATTGTCCCCACTGGTGGAACACAAAGGGGTGCCCCCCTTTGGTCGATCTCACAACTCAGGCAGGCATATATGGCAAGAAGTCCTCTTTCAGATATCAAGGTCTCGAGCTGTTTAGGTTAATGTCATCTCCCAGCATCTTGACTTCAGTCCTGAAGCGTATTGGCAGAGAGTATAGTCCTTCTAGGTTGGTGTTATGTAATGTCTGTATGGTATCCCAACAGCAGTCTTGTTGCTGTATTTTGCACTAGTTGTAGCTTCTGAATCATCTTCAAGGGCAGCCCCACGTAGAGAGCATTACAGTAATCTAATGGAAAATTACCAGTGTGTGGTCTGCTATGGCTAAGCTATCTCTGTCCGGGAAAGGCCTTGGCTGGCAAGCTGTTTGGAACAGATGCCAAGCACTCTGAACCATGGAGTTGACGTGGGCCTCCAATAACAAAGATGGGTCTAGGAGTACTCCCAAGCTGTGTGTGGTTCATTTAGGGAGAATGCTGTGCTTAACCAAAAGTCCGAAAAGCAAGAATGCAACCCTGTCTAAGGCAGATTAGAATGACCAATCCACACTTCTTACCAGGATTCAACTTCAATGTTTTAACCTCTATAAAGGCCGTTACAGCATCCAGCACTGGTCCAGCAGCTGCATAGCCCTAGCTGACTCCAGCAACAAGGAGAAATAGAGCTGGGTGTCATCAGTTGCAGAGTGAAAGAAGACAAGACAGGCACAGCTCTACCATGCCTAGGTTCAGAAGAAGATGAAAGGCCTGCTCTCCATTCCAACTGTCATTGCCATGACCTTGGAGGGAGAGAAGCAGTAACAGTATCTGCTGGGCTTAATCCTGTCTCACAGTGCCATCCCCTTTTCTTGTGTGTTGTGTCTTGAGATTGTAAGCTGATTTTTCTTCTTGTAAATCACCATGTACAGTGATGGGATTCTGATGACACCCACTCCATAATGCCTAATGATGTCCCACAGCTTCATATTAAACAGTATGGTGGAACAAAGTGGAACTCCACCTTGGTGCAGCACCCCCCACCTTTAGCCGTGGGACTAAACAGGAATAACCCAATGCGACCTTCTGAAACCTTATTCTGTTACCTATCCCCACTCTGGCCAATGTGGCCCCAAGGAGCTCAGAAGCTTTCATTTCCATATTTGATTAGTCAAAGCTTGTCATGTCATCGGAATCTGACAGATTTAACAATGGCTTATTGGAAACAGTACAGCAAATCGTGGATTATGAAGCTGGTTAGTTGTACCAAGACATAGCTGTGATTAGATGCAGTGGTGTTTTTGTATGTAATGCTAATACATGGTTGACTGAATTTGAAGCAAAATATTTCAGTTCTTTCCTTGCAGATGTGCTGGAGAGGAGAGAGCAGTGTGAGAGCCAAAGCTTGCTGGCAGCTCATTCTAGTCACAATAAAGAACATTTTATTATGCTATCTGGAAGCCTGGCAAAGGAACACTGGACAAATTCTACCTGTTCTTATTGAGGAGCATGCTGGCTGACTTTTTAGCCAGATCTCATTTACTCCCATGGAATGATTCTAAAATATTGGTTAAGGCCTAAAACATCCTATGCAGGCATGGAAAGCATTCCCACTACTTGCTGAACTTCCTGACTCAGGATTAGTACCAGAATTTGCTTCTTTCTTTTTCCTCCCAATCCCTTTTCTTTGTGCCACCTTTTCAAAATTGTAAGCCTTCTGGCATGACCTCTCTTATTTCTCATGATTTTAAACTCTGGGAGCAGGCAGTTGTAGAACAGGAAAAACAATAAATAAATCACTTTGATGCAATACTGACATCTCTTTAGGTAGAACTCTTACTAAATTAATTTTATTATAGAGAAGCAGACAAAACTGGCATCGCACCTGGCAGAGTGCAGCCTACAGTCTCCTCCTCTTTAGCTCGGTTATACCCTTTTTCTCTCGCTGCCGCTTATGCATGGAATCGCCTTCTGGTGCCTTGCGAGCTACCCCGTCTCTAACTGTTTTTAAATCTGAA
The DNA here is from genome assembly GCA_030412105.1 of Cyclura pinguis. Taxonomy (NCBI): domain Eukaryota; kingdom Metazoa; phylum Chordata; class Lepidosauria; order Squamata; family Iguanidae; genus Cyclura; species Cyclura pinguis. Next base: position 110,309,330 of record CM059599.1, on the reverse strand, counting down.
CAGAAAACTTTCTTGTTTTCCAAAATCTTTGGAACGTTGGACTGGTTTTATTGCTATTTAGATATTGTATTTTATTGGCATTATAGTAACGTTTATTGGCATTATAGTAATGTTATGTTGTACTGGTTGTAATTCCATATACCCTGGATCGTTTTCATTGTATATTTTCATTTTATTATGTATTTATTTAGGGCAACTGTTGTATTAAATTTGTAAAGCGCCATGTACATGGATGGCTCTATATAAATAAAGGATGATAATAATAATAATTGTTGGACTGCAGCTCCCATCAACCATTGCCAGCAGAGCCAGTGGTAAGGAATGCTGGGAGTAGCAGCCTGACAATGTTGGAAGAGCTACGTGATTCCCACCACTGGGAAAAAAATACTTCCCCGGGAATTGGAGCTGAGTGCCCTTCCGTCTGGTATGAAATTTTCTAGCCTTTCAGCTAAGAATATTGTTGTGTGCCTTCAAGTTGTTTCCAATTTAGGGTAATGCTAAGGTGAACCTATCATGGGCTTTTCTGGGGTTGAGTGTGTGAGACATGCCCAAGGTCACCCAATGGGTTTTCATGGCCAAGCGGGGAACTGAACCCTTGTCTCCAGTGTTGTAGGCCAACGCCCAAACCGCTACACCATGCTGAGAGTACCCAACAGGGCAGGTGGTGGGCAGAATTTCACAAAAGAGATACAGCATATGCAGGTTAGAATGATTCTAACAAGCTAACATATACAGGTTAGAATGATTCTCTTATCAATATCATGCCATTCCCAAATTAGGTGGGGGGGGCGGTGTCAATAACTAGTTAGAGCTTGTTGCTTTACAAGGGTTTGAGGTTTTCAAAGTTTGGGATAGATACTGAAAAATGGTAGATGCCAAACCAAGAAAACTCTTAACTGTTGCACTAAAACTAGCATCTTTAAAACAAGGAATTATGTTACATCTGCTGTTCTCATTTTTAAAAGTGTCGTTTTCAAACTGCCAACAGGGTCTTAGCAAATGTTGAAAATGTGGTCATCCTGACAAACATGAAAAGAGTTTGTTCACTTTATGTTGTCAAATAAATTGGAACAGCCAATTTTAAAGTGGTATTTCTGCTCTGTATAGACAGGGTAATGATCCACTGCAAATTTGAATGTTAACAGTGACACATTTCAAGTTAGAGATTTCTGGAATCTAAAACAGCCATTTGTCCAGAAACAGACCTGGACTATCAATTTCCCTTTAGCTGATGATTTGATTATTTCATCCAGTTAATCATGGTGCACTTCATCCTAGTTGCAGTAACTCTGATGACTGAGGATTTGTGGAGGTTCCTCCCACCCCCTGGTTTTAGGGCACTGAAATGTTTAGACAAATTCAATTACTTCAACTCATTAGCTCTGGTTATGTCTCTTTTCGCAGACAGCATACGAAAAATGTGCTCTAACACACGTAGGTACAGTGATTGTTTTTTAAAAAGGCTGTGCAGGATTTTCCTAATTGTAATGTTTACTTTTTGCATTCGTTGTCAAATGGAGGTGGTGAAAACTACAACTGTTTTTATCAGTGCTTCAAATTGCATTGTTTTTGTTTACTGAAATAAACATTTTAAAGCTCTATTGTATCTGTCCTTTGGTAACAATTACTTTGGTAACAAATTTTCACTTTAACAGGCGACACTAATGCTTTTGGCAACATTTAATGCTGCTTCGCTACTATCTTTCTCCGATTTATATCATGCCAGTTGAATCTTAAAAGTTTATGTATTTTTATAATGAACCCATGATTCATCTTTTAATATAATCATAATCTCTGTGCCAGGGTGAGCAATAGTCAGGACTAGAGAGGCCTCATTGGCCTGCAGGAACCTTGAGGGTCATAGCACTCCACCACCACCACCACTCCCCGCTTTTTTACAAAAATATTTTTGATCCAAATGCCTCCAAAATCTCCCCGGGGGAAAGGATTTTGCCATGCTTTGTGGGTGGATGAGTGGGGGGGAGACTAGTCTGTTTTCAGCTCCCTTAAAACCAGAGGTGAATCAGAAATTACTGCCAATTTCACTTCCTGTTTAAAATAAAGGTCTCTCCTGCACCTAAATCAGCTAGCTGGGGGAAGTGGGAAGACTGGCCCTCATGTTCGTTGGTGGGCATTTTAGGGGAATTTTATCAAAAATAAGGTCTCCCTAATTTTTTAGAGGGGACATTGTGGGCTGTACTTTTCCACTCCTGCTCTTTGCTGACTTTATGGTTTCATGTAGGGCTGACCTCTTTTTTCTTCAGAAGGGAGGGGTTCCAAAGTACAACCACAAAATGAAGGGACAGCTGAAATGACTGATGGGTGGAAGAAAAGGAGGAGGCTTGTAAATGCATTGGTGTGGGGCTTAATTTTTTTTTTCATTTCAGTTCCTCCCCTCTCTCTTTTTAAAGGAACAATTCTAATTCAGTTCTTCAAAGGAACAATTTTTTAAAGGAACAACCCACCAGGGGAAAGGTAGTTGTGGGCTGTTGAATCTTTGCAGGCAAAGAGAAAGTTCCACCTATAGAGGTCTGCTTTTTACAGTGGCAGAAATTTTTGCTGCTATCCTTCCTCTCCCATCCGTGGTCTGACATAGTAGGAAGAAGATAGAGATAAGCCAGTGCTGACAGAAACCTTGGATACACTGAATCCAAAGGTTTCCCATACTCCCCTATGCTCCCAGGAAGGAAGGAAAAAGTAAGCTATCCCTGGACCTGTGTACTATGTTTATATCAAATAAGGAAGGATTTTTTAAAATAATGGAAGAGAAACTGTAGAGGAAGAGTTAGGACACTGATGGTAGCACAATTTATTCTTTTAGAAAAAAAAATCCTTTGGTATGAATGCTACCTTTGACTGTTTTTTCCTCTGACAGAAAAAAATTGTCAGTAGAAGGTGGTTCACCATAATCCTTCATGCTATTTTATATAAACAGGATGAAGATAAGTTTTAAAAAATCTTAAAATGGTTTAACAATCTGTATTATGTTTCATACTTCTGATCGTATCTATTTGCATTGAGTCTGAAAAGCATATCCTCCTAACTGATTGCCACATGGAAGTAATAATAATTGGATACATAGCTTTCAGCCATTTCCTCACTAGATTGTTATAGTGCTATGATTCCACTTTCAACATCCTATCAAATCCTGAGGTTTGCAGTTTAGGGAGGGACAGCTTCCCTAAACTGTGCAGAAATGATCTTCAAGACCCAGCGTGGTGTAGTGTTTGGAACATGACACTACGACCTTGTAGACCAGGGTTCGATTCCTCACTGGGCCGTGAAAACTCACAGGGTGACCTTGGGTGTGTCACACACTCTCAGCCGTCAGAAAACCCTCCGATAAGTTTGCCTTAGGGTCACCATAAGTCAGAAATGATTTGAAAGCACACAACAACACACAATTTTTAATAACCGGACGCAGATTTATAAGTCAAGAAAGAAAAAAAATTGTGCAAGATTGTGCTCATCTTTACATGGGAAGATAATGATTGTAGTATAGGTTTTAATCACTGGCGTAAGAGAAGAGTGCAAGTAAAATCTCAACTTCAAGGCTTGAAGTAAGTTTGGAGATGAAAGGAAATATATGTGAAAATAAGTCCTCTATAAGAGGTAGTTAGGACTAGAATGAGGTTGAGATGAGGGAGAAACAGTGGGAAAACTTTCTTGTTAGTAGTCAGCTAATGGGAAATTATATGTCAGAAGAAATGGGCAGCTGCTACAAAAATTCGGATCTGTGTCATGGTCTCCTCCTTTGAAATGTGTAGTATAATTTAATCTCTATCTTGAAGTAATTATATTGGGTATTTCCCTGCCCCTATTCCATGTAATTGGCCTCTGTGAGCATGATTGTGCAGAAATGGTGGCTTCTGAAGGTGAGGTAAATGTTAAGGGAGAACAGGATAAGGGCTGTGTTTTCACAGTGTAATGTTATAGTTCTTTCCACATAATGAAAACCTCTCTCTTCCCTCTCCTCATTTCTTTCAGTTTTTTTTCCACATTTTATTGGATTAATAGAGAGTACAAGAGAATAGGAGGTGCAGAGCATCAGATATTACAGATATTAAGAATGCAAGGAAATCAAGTCTAGGTATATGCAAACACGGCAATTTTATACTGACTGAAAAGGATTCATCCAGCGGTTTTATGAAGATGGGGTAGGGACCTAAATGGAGATGACTCAGTACACATAAATATATAAAGGCATACCATTCATCCACTAATTTATCTGCACAGATAAGCCCTCTACCAGTAAGAACCCATTTCAGTCCTGAAGACCAGGTGTAGGCAAACTTCAGCTGTTCTCAGCCTGAACCCCATAATTGTTGCCCATACTGGGTAGGACATGGCAGTTATAGTCCAGAACATTTGAAGGACATCCATTTGCCTCCCCTTGCTCCAGATGGTAAAAATGAGTAATTATGCATGTGTTGTAAATTAAGTTTCAAAATTATGACTCTGTCTTCTAGATGCTGACAGGCAAGATTCAATTAATCTGTTCCTGGGAGTATTTCAGCCTGAAGAAGGGAAGCCTCATCTCTGGGAGCTTCCTACTGATTTTTACTTGCACCAGAAAGACACAATGAATCTTCTTCAGACAAGGCGAAGGTAATCATGGCTTTGTGAAATAAATAATTTAAGAGATTAAAGGCAATTTTCCTGTGCCCCAGCTATATTTTTAGCATTTGTGAACAAATTACCTCTTCTTGTCCCTTCCAGAACCAGTAAGTAGGAGGATGCTAGCTGCATTTGAGAGGACATTGGAATAGAATGGGAATAAAAGTCCAACTGTTCCACTTTGTTTTTAATAGTCTGGCTAGGTATATGCTTCACTGTTCAAGATGAAGAGTAAATGTTCCTCTCAGATTTGTGCTGTTTGGTTGTATTTTAAGCATTTGTTGGCCATTCTCACAGTGAACTCAGAGAAACGTACAAGTACAAATGGAACAAAACTACACAAACTCACACAGCAATCATTAAAACAACTACTAACTTTTCTGAAGAAGTCAGGCAAACATGAGTCAAAATTTAGAGGGGCTTGAAGGCCTTGCATTATCCCCAGTAAACAGACTATGCCAGAATTTTACTTAGTAAATGCCCTGCTTCTAGCTATCACCATTCTAATCTGGGATAATGAAGGCATATTGTGTGTCTAGACTATGGCTGGCATAAAAGCTTTTAGTGAGAAAGATAGTCCCTTTATTATGTGGGTCCCAGACTCTACAGAGTCTTAGGGTCAAAAAAAGAAATGCAGCAAGGCACCCAAAAGGCAGGAAGCCTCCCGATACATAGAAATATGTTGTTAGTTTGTTTTGCATAGAAATCTCTATTGAGCAGAAATACATGTTCTGCTATGTTAATGGAAAGCCAAATTTTAATACTGCTCAGAATCTTGATTTGTTCAAGTCAAACTGAGTTGACCTGAATTTAAACCACCACGTGACATTTCCAAGTTTGTGGCTTTTTTATGAACTTTCTATCTTTTTAAACTGCTGTTAAATTTTAGACCTTGGTATTATAGCTGCGGCCATGTGTGTAGACCTTTTGAGAGCAATAGATATCTACAGTGCAGATCAATATAACAGTGTTCGTTCTATAAAACATTCTTCATAAAGGCACTATTACACAATTGAGACTATGAGCTCTTCTAGCCAAGAAGGAGTTTCATCTTTTTACAGTTATGTTACCAGACCAGATTATTTTCTGTCAAACAGAACAGCAGAATGCTGAAGTTAATTTCATAATTATTATATTTGCATGGTAATTACAACCATTAAACAGGAGGTGCACAATCCAAATGCCTGTTTGTGTGAATAGCATTGGCAGAGAGAATTTCAAGAGCATCCAAGGATCTATATATATCGATAACAAGTGAAAGAAATCCCCAGATGCATTTCTGAACCTCAATTAAGTACAGTTGGTCCTCCATATCTGTGGGTTCTGCATCCACAGATACACCAGCCATGGCTTGAAAATATTTGGGGGAAAAAATCCAAAAAGCAAACCTTGATTTTGCCACATGTTGAGCACCACACTGGTGTGTAGGTTTACTCTGCTGTATCCTCCCACTGTCTCGCAGATCTTCAGGCTCTCTCTAGCACTTGTTTGCAATTTTATATAAGGGATGCCATTTTACTGCACCATTGTATATAAGGAGAAATGAGCATTCATAGATTTTGGTATCCATGGGGAATCCTGGAACCAAACACCAGCAGACACCAAGGCCCCAATCTATTGTAAAATTATAAAAGAGCAATTCTCCTAGTGGAGAAGTGTAAGCAGTGGGATTCTTCAAGCCTCTGTTTGAGACCAGTGCATTTTAATGTTTGCAAATGCTCTGGAATCAAAAATGAGAAGTATCATAACCATGTTTGCAGATGACACCAAATCATTCAGAATGTTAAATTCAAAGAGAATTTACAAAGAGTTCCAAGAACATCTTTCTAAGTTGGAGGTTGTTAAAATCACACACCCACACACACATGCATGCATACATACACAAAAAGTTTAAACTGATGCATTGTGGGGTGAAAAATCATAACTTCACAGATACACTAATGGAGTCTGAGCTGGTGGTGGCTGAGCAGGAAAGAGATCGTGGAGATAAGGTGGATAACTCAGTAAATCCATTCTGTAACAGCTAAGCAAAAGGCAAATCCCATGTTGGTGCACATTACAGAAAAGGTGTGGAATTTAAACTGTTAATATTGCAACACACAGTCTGACCCTGTTTGGAATACTGCATACAATATTCATGACCAGGTTTCCAAAGGATACTTTACAGATGGAAAAGGGGTAATCAAAATGGTCAAGAGCTGAAGCAATTTCCTTATGAGAAAAGTGTTTGGTGCTTTTCAGTTGTTTTTTTAAAGGGAAAATAAGTTTCTTCTTCGTGGTCTCTGTGGCTCACACAATGGGATCTTCGCTTATGCGCAGTTAGATTTCAGAAAGTTCCAGAGCTGAGTAGCTTGGCGGGAACCCCTCCCCCCTGTTTGGTAGTGAGCATGCTCAGTCCTGCCAAGCTAACGGTCTCTCCTCAGTTTCTTTTCATCCGCCGACCAGATAGCAGCTCGGAAAGCTTCCTCTGCTGAGTAACATTCTTTGTCTTCAGTTGTCCTTTTTTCTATATTTCCACATGGAAACTGTAAGAACTCCTTCTTCTTCTTATGTCTTCTTCACTTTTCAAACTTTGCGTATCTTGCGGCTGCAAGGTTTCACTTTCCATCGCTCATTCGGAGTGTTTGTTCTGCCTCGAAGAGGCCCATAAAGTCTGGGCCTGTCCTATCTGCAAGGACTTTACCTCACAGACTTTGAATACAGAGCCTCCCGCTTGAAATCCTATTGCTGGGAGCAAGCTCTTCGCCTAAGGATCAAGCGGCCTCCAACATGGCACCTTTTACCACTTCGGCTTCGATCCGTCCACCTTGAGGTCTGTCGGTATTGAAATCTTCCTCCTTACTGACTACCTCAGTACTGACTTTGACCCCCATACCGATGGCCCTGGTATCGACATTGGCTTCCTCCTTGACTCTATCTCCCATTGCTTCTCTCCTGAGGATTTCGAAGCTCCCTAAGATGCCGGTGGTGCCTCAATCTTCCAGTTCTGGAGATGCCACGTCCACTTCTTCCACTTCTCAGGTGACCTTGACCCAACAACCTCAGTCCATCCCTATTCTGCCTGAGCAAAAATGGCTCTCTTCACAACATTCCTTGGTGGCTCCGAAGAAAAAGATAAACAAAGGAGAAACATCATTCCCCTTCACCCGCTGCCTGTCCGCTGATCACACAAGCTGTCTCTCTCGGACCTTTACCCACTCCACCACCGACACAGAATGAGCCTCAATCGGTCACACTGGAGGAGAGACAGGCACCCATTCTCTCTCTGGCACCGGGGTGTCTCCAACGCCCGGTACTGCCCACATCAGTACCAACAGACCCTTCTTTGGATCAGGAGTGCTGACCTTCTCCAGCTGTCTCTCCTTTGCCACAGGATCCTTTATCACAGGATCAGCCCGGTCAGAAGCCTACACATGACCTGCTTACTCCAGCTGTGGCCTCTCGCCCGCCTGCCGTGGACTGTCCACCGATCCTGGAAGCTCCACGGGCTGTCTCTCACGACCGGTCCTGCCTCAGTGTGATCTACTCTCCGAGTCGCAGGGACTGTGGTAGGTCCCCTCACCACTGCGATCGTGGGCGCCATGTTCCCTACGATTTTCCTCCGGCCAGGGAAGATTCACCATTTTCCTCAGGCTCTTACATAGCTCACTACGGTCACGAGCATTTATGGAGGGAACAACTCGGCTCTTACTATTCTTACTTGCTGGCATACCGCGACCGCTTCCATCCTGACATTCACCGTTGGTCTCCTTACAGGCCTCACCATTCTCAGTCGCCATCACGCTCTCTCTCTTGGCCACACTACCACCATTCGTCCTAGTACCATCCTTCTCAGTCCCATTCTCAGTCCCATTCTGGCTACTACCAGCATTCTCCACCACTCCACTCTCATCATAGCTCTCGGGATCACACCTCTCAGTATCATGCCATTTCTCCACCACCGCCAGTGACAGCTATGGTCTCTTGACCCCGCCAGAGGAACGCTCGGCTCCTGCGCTTCCACCTACTTCAACAGCACTGCTTCCGACGCAGTCTCTCATGGCTCCAATTCCAGCCATTCTCCCGATCTCATCAGTTCTGACTTCGGTACCGGGCTCAGTACCAACATCAGTACCAGCTCTGTCTTCTGTGCTTGCAACTGTCCAGGAGTCTCGTCCACCTCCAACCTCGCCATTGTCCGCATCTTATGATTCCGATGACAATTCCTCTGACTCCATTCCCCTGTCACGTAATTCCCCTCCACTTACCTTTGAGGAACTGACTCTGGATACAGCTCCAGAGGATGTCAAACTATTCTCTGATATCCTTGTCCGGATGGCCAATGCCCTGGGTCTCAATATTTCTGGTCCTGCTCCTACAGTTCAAGACCCAGTGTTTCATTATGTTGACTCCCATCCTACTGCAACAGCACCGATTCTTTTTTTACCAGCTCTGCAGGAAGTCATAAAACACCCATGGTCTCAACCGACTTCCTTTCAACCAATTCCTCGTCATCTGGAACACCTTTATCTGACCCAACACAGGGATGTGGAATTTCTCTTCAGTCACCCCACTCCTAACTCCATAATTGTTGAGTCCTCTCAAACCAAGAGAGGTGAGAAAGCCCATACGACTCCTCCCCATTGCGAGGGACGCCATCGAGATCGTCTTTGGCTGCCACTTCTACTCTGCCTCTTCCCTAGTTGCCAGGGTCTCTAACACTCAAACTTGTCTAGCGGCCTATCAGTGAAATATCTGGGACAGGCTTCTTGCCTTGTTTTCCCATCTCCCTGATGATCACCAAGCCATGGCCTTCCAGTTCCACAGTGAGTCGGTAGCTCTCACCAGTCAGCAGATTCAGCCTTCCCGACACTCCATGGAGGGTTCAGCGCGTGCCATGGTTGGCTCAATCGCTCTCCGTCACTTTGCCTGGCTCTGCTCTGCTGGCCTGACTGAGGACAATCGGAAAAGGATTGAGGATCTTCCTTTTGACGGTCAGGGCCTCTTCCACGCCACCACAGATGACACCATGGACCATCTCATGAAAGCCCATCTCACAGCGAAAAAGATGGGACTTCATCCATCGGCTCAGACTAGAAGACCCCATTCATTCCACTCTTCCTGGAGACACACTTCTTACCCTTACCGCTCTCATTCTCCATGGTGGTCTTCACAACAGTCCTCTGCTCTGACCTCCTCATCACGCTGCTCTTTCTGGCACTGACAAGCCTCTTTTAAGAAGTCTTCCTCTGCTGCGAAGTCTAGATTTTGGCTGCTCCCGCAGGTTGCCACCTCTGCCAACCTTTCGTCTTGCAGGCTGCCTATCCTCGAAGGCCCCAGACCTTTCTCTCCACTACAACACCTGGCGCGCCATCACCGCAGACGCTTGAGTGCTGACCATTATTTGTCTCGGTTACTGTTAGACGCAGAGGAAAAACCACCGCCTGTCAGTGCCGAGTGCAGAAGGCGCACCCAAGCCTCACACTCAAGGCCTGCCCAACCTGACACCTCTTTGTGATCAGAACTGAACAGCCAGGGAGATCTCTGAATCAAGCCAGGCCCAGGACAAATGGGCCTGCCTCAATGCTCCCTCTCTGAGAATGCAGTCCCTTCCTCACCCTTGTCCCCCCTTGGCTTCTTCCTTTCAGGAATCTCCCCCTTCGCTGCCTTCCCTAAATCTGCCCTTCTCCCAGATGTAAGGATCAGCAGCGATTTATATTTTCCAAGACTGTGGTACTGGTGGCACTAAGATCAGGATGCTACTATTGGTATATTCCAGGATTCAAAATAAGATTCTGGGAGACTGTTATATGGAACACAGAACTTCAAACATTTATTGTAACACTGTTGCTTAAATTTGTTTTTTATCTCAATGTTTACAAACAGGACACCATTCTTCTCTCCCTCCCTCCCTCCCTCCCTCCCTCCCTCTCTCTCTCTCATTCATTCACTGTCTTTCATACACCCAATTTCTCAGTTCTCTGTCCCACAGAGCTCTTCAAATCTCCAACCTCTCCAAACACACCACAAATCACACTCCTCTTCAAACACACACCAGACAGTTAAAATGCATTATTTTCCTCTTTCCACCATCCCCTCCCCTCGGCTATCCAAGCTTCCATTTCACCAGCCAATCAGCTCAAACACTCTCAGTTGCCAAGGAGACTCTGTTGTCAAGACCCCCTCCAATCAGGTTCGCCACAGTTACGCCATCGAGTTTCTAAATATTCCACCTGTTGACATCTTCTACTCCACGTCTTCCAGTCCCATTCTTCTCGAAGAGATAGACACACTTCTCCACAAAGGGGCCATAGAGAAACTGCCCCCCTCCGCCAGACACACCGGCTTCTTTTCCCGATACTTTACTCTTCCCAAGAGGGACGGCACCCTTCGACCCATTTTGGACCTCCAAGTGGTCAACTCCCTCATTCCACCTTGGAAATTTAAGATGATCTCTCTGTCATCCATCCTTCCTCTCCTCAAACGATGGGACTGCTTCATGTCCATAGATCTACAAGACGCCTACTTCCATATCGCCATCCGCCCTCAGCACAGGTGGTATCTCCGATTCGCCCTCAAAGATTCATGTTACCAATACAAGGTACTTCCCTTTGGGCTATCCACAGCTCCCAGAGTTTTCACCAAGTGCCTTGTGCCTGTGGTATCTTACCTCTATACAAAGCACGTGATGATGTACCCCTACCTCAACGATTGGCTATTGGTGGTGTCTTGCAGGCAGAAACTTTACAGAGACATTCATCTCACTCTTTCTCTACTCTCCCACCCTGGCCTCAGGGTCAGTCCCAAGAAATCTCACTTGGAACCTACGCGTACCCTCAACTTCATCAGGGCCACTCTGGACTCTGTTTCCACAATGGCATTCCTCCCAGAAAAACATCTAAGGGTCCTCCGCCGATCCAGCTCCCTCATTCTTCACAATCTTTCCACCTCTGCTCACCAAATCCAGCAGCTCCTTGTTTACATGGCAGCCACAACCTCTGTCACTTGCCTGTCCCACCTCTGTACCCGCCCTCTTCAGCACTGGTTCCTCAGACATTTCAATCCCTTTCTTGATGACTAGTGTCAAAGGTTTCACATTCCACGTCCGGTAAAGAACTCTCTCTGGTGACTCTCGCCCTGCCATCTACTCTCAGGAATGCCATTTACCGAACCCCTTCCGTCCATCACTCATCACTGATGCATCCCTCCTTGGTTGGGGAGCTCACTGCAATTGCCTCTCCGTCCAGGACCACTGGACCAGACTAGAGAAGCATCTCCATATCAGTGCCTTGGAGTTCCTAGCAATTTTCAAAGCTCTCCGGGCCTTTCGAAAACTCCTTCTCGGACGGACAGTGCAGGTCCTGTCTGACAACACAACTGCGGTCTGCTACATAAACCATCAGGGAGGCATTCACTCATCTCTACTTCTCCACCTCACGTTACAGATATGGGACTGGTGTGTCCCACTGTGGATTCACCCAATCGCTGTACATCTAGTGGGACGGGACAATGCTACAGCGGACAATCTGAGCAGGAACAAGGCCTGTCACCACAAGTGGTCCCTGTCTCACCTGGCCTTTCGTTGGATAGTGTCCCGCTGGGGCACCCTATCTGTCAATCTGTTTGCCACCCACCAGAACAGGAAATGTCCTCGCTACTGCTCCAGAGCCGATGGAGGACATCATTCTCTCGAAGGTGCCTTCCAGTTCCCATGGAACAAGGGACTCGTCTACATCTTTCCCCCTTTTCCACTCCTGGGCCGAGTGGTGGCCAAGATTGCTACGAACAAAGCGGACACTATTCTCATAATCCCCTATTGGCCAAGACAGCATTCGTTCGGACGCCTCCTCACCATCACCATCTCCCGGGGTCCTCACCATCTCCCGGGGTCATTGAATGGCCCTTCTGCATGCCCCGGACCTCCTCTCTCACTTGGACGGTCAGGGGCTTCACCCAGACCTCCCTCGACTCAACCCAGACCTCCCTCGACTCAACCTAATATTCTAGACTCTCCTAGTATTCTGGCAGTTCTCACAGCCTCTAGGAAAGAGTCTACTCTCAGGTCCTATGAGTACAAGTGGTGCAAATTCACTGCCTTCACAGATGCCCAATCTGAGGCTTCTTCCCCCACCTCTCTGTCGAATGTCCTTCATTTCCCTTTGTCCCTCAGGGAACAAGGGCTTGCCTTCTCTCAAAGTTTACCTCTCCATTATCGTTGCCTACTAGCCACGCAACTCTCCCTCTGTGGCCCTTTTCAGGAACCCTACAGTCAAACAGTTCCTTAAAGGCCTCCACCATTTCTACCCTCCGACTTCTCTGCCTTTCCCTCCGTGGTCGTTATCTTTGGTCCTTTCCCAACTCATGCGCCACCCATTTGAACCCATGGCCATGTCAGATTACTGCCTCCTTACTCTTAAGACAGTGTTCCTGGTGGTGGTTACTTCAGCCAGGACAGCAGGAGAACTGACTGCACTATGTGCAGATGAGCCCTTCCTGGTGTTCCATAAGGACAAGGTGGTTCTCCGCCCAGATCTGTCCTTTCTTCCTAAGGTCGTCTCCGAATTCCACTTGAACAAGGACATCATCCTTCCAACCTTCTATCCTGACCCATCCACACCTCTTGAGCACTCCCTCCACTCATTGGATGTCTGCTGGGCACTTGCCTTTTATCTGCAATGAACTTCGCCCTTTCGCCTCAATCCTCACCTTTCTGTCTGCTATGGTGGGAGATGGAAAGGCCACAAAGTCTCCACTCAACGTTTTTCCAAGTCGTGGAAGCAATTTGCCTCTCCTACTAACTCGCTAAGCAGCTACCTCCTTCTTCTCTCCACGCCCACTCTACTCGGGCTATGGCCTCCTCAGCAGCTCTCCTCAAAGGAGTTGACCTGAAGGAACTCTGTCAAGTGGCAACTTGGACACAACCTTCGACGTTCGTCCACTGCTGCCATCTCTACTGCAGAGCCTGACACGATGCTCGCTTTGGTTGCGCTGTGCTGTCCTCCATCATCTAGGACCTGACCCGCCATCCAATGGTAAGCTACATAATCTCCCATTGTGTGAGGCACAGAGAACATGAAGAAGAAGAACAGGTTGCTTACTTGTAGCTGTGTTTCTTCGAGTGGTCATCTGTGCCCTCACACACACCCGCCCAGCCTTCCCTCTTTCAGATCCCCTCATCGGCTGACTTCAAAACTGAGGAGAGACCATTAGTAGCGAATAGGGGGAGGGGTTCCCACCAAGCTACTAAGCTCTGGAACTTTCTGAGATCTAACTGTGCATGCGCGAAGATCCCATTGTGTGAGGGCACAGATGACCACTCGAAGAAACACAGTTACAGGTAAGCAACCTATTCTTTCATTTCTATATTATGATACATCTGTGTTACTCTCCCATGTGGGACCCAAGATGATCCACAAAACAGGTTAAAATGAAATTCAGGTAAAACTAATTTAGAATTTTAAAAGGTTTTAAGACTGTAAACTATCTTAAAAACAATAAACTATCAGTAAACTATTTTACTGAATCAACACTAATTTAAAATAATGTAAGGCCTTGTAATAAGGTTTAAATATTATTGTTGTTGTTATTGTTGTTGTTATTCAGCCATATTATAAATCCTCACTCTGTTTTAAATTAGTGCTTTTTTAATAAGATAGTTTATTGATGATTATGATGATAATTCTCTCTTCTCTCCTCCTGTCTTTTTCCCAGATGGGGACACAAAGTGGCTTACAACAATTAAAACAGACAGTTAAAAATCAACATGATACAAAAGTTAAAACACAATTAAACAATCAAAAACATTAAAACCAAATTAAAACATATATCATCAAACACACACACACACACATACACCAGCACAACAATTAGCAATTTCCAGTGCATTGTGTAAGACAGGCTTTATATAGTTGCTCATTAAAGGCCTGTCAGAATAGAAAAGTCTTTATTTGTCTTCAGAAAGAAAGTAGGGCCGGGGGGTGCTAGTCTAACTTCACTGGGAAGAGGATTCCAGAGCCTGGGGGCGGCCACTGAGAGGGCCCTCTCCTGGGTTCCTACCAAATGTACTTGTGAGGGTGGTGGGACAAAGGGGAGGACCTCCCTTCCAGATCTCAAGCCCAGGAAAAATATGGCCCTTCAAATAACCTGGACCTGCAGTGTGGGCCTGTAAAGTTAAGTGCAGCATAGAGCAAGCAGACAGAGAGGAGTTTTTCCCCCTCTTTCTTTTTCCATCATATTATAACCCAGGGCAGTAGTGAGGGATTCAAGGCAAAGGAAAGGTAATTTTGACTATGAAAGTTGCCAACTTAGATGACTTCAGAAGATGATTAGACCAATTCATGTAGGATGAGTCTATCAGTGGTTACTTAGCATGAAGGCCATATGAAACATCATGTATCAGGAGTAACATCTCTCTGAATAGGAGTTGCTGTGGAAGAACAGAGGGAAAAGGCCATTATTCTCATCTCCTGCTTCTGGAATTCCCATTGACCACTGTGGGAACAGCATGTTAGACTACATGGGAAGGCACCTGATTTGTTCTAACAAGGTTTCTCTTACCCTCCTCTTCCTCCTCTTCTTTTTTGTAGTTCCACCCATAAACAAGAGTATGTATAAATAAGTAAATAAAAGATAGCAGGTCCCTTCTCTGAGGGGTTCACATTCTGAAATTTAGCACAGGGAAACAACAGAGGGAGGTGAAGACAGTCAAGCTAAAGGTAAATAGAACATGTTATTTCAGTTAGACATACTTGATTTAGTTCCAGGAGGGCATGAGGATTAGAGCAGTGGGTTTTGAGGGGGATTTAAGAAAATAACATACATCATGCAGGGGCAGTTCCAACCACAAGGGGCATCAAGGGAGATGGGATGATTTTGCATGCAGGGATAGGACATCTTTTAGAACTGTTTTTTTAAAAAAAAAAGTATGTTTTTTGTTTTGTACCTAAAGCTACACTTTCTGGTGGACCCCGGGTGTGCTGAAACACTTACCGCTGCCCTATGATGAAGGTAAATTTCTTTTTCACTTATTTTAAATAATGAGCACAATTTTCTCTCTATAATGAGGTAAAGTGATCATACGCACACATTTTTTAATGCACAAATTTTAAAAAAAAAAGGTTGTGGCCCTCTTACCTAAAGTATCGGCAGTGAAGCCTTGCAAGGGGCTTTGGCAGTGGCAGAGTCATGATGCCATCCCTGAGTGCAGCTGGTCCTTGCAGACACCAGCATTTTCTGAGAGATCAGTCTCCTTTCAGTTCTCCTCAGTGGAGGACATGGAGGCACGGTTTCTTTTACACTTTTGATACTTTTTTTCTTTTTCTTTCTTTTTCTTCTTTTTTTCCACTTCTCTTAATAGCTGAGTATTATGCTGTGTTTTGCTGCTCATTGGGGGACTAGATCTCTGCCTTCTTGGATTCTTTTCTGTGGTTATCTGCTCCTGTGCAGTGCATCATTCAGAACCTTCTAGAGCTATTATGTAAGCATTTTGGAGGTAGCCCCTCCTCCACTGGTACACATTACTTGCTCAGTCCCTCTGTTGCTTTTCATCTGCCATCACAGCCGTATCAAAGGTACTGTTTTAGCTTTATTTGATTTACCTTTATAGTAATTTTCGCTTGGATTTTCTCTTTGACCTCTCTGTGGATTGTATTTTGGCTTGCTTTTTTGGACTTTTATCTTCTGGCTTGACTTCCAGACTTGTTTGACATCAGTGGTTAGAAGTTGTTGAGTTTCCTTAGGATGGGCTTCTTCAAATTCTTTCAAGAACTGCACTTCTTCTGGTGTTAAGATGCCCTGAAAGGATGGCATTTCAGGTGCCTATTATGTTGGTCAAAGGTCATAACATGGGGGCCTGCATTCAGGGTTGGGCATTCAACCCACAGGCCTGCTGGAGCTGCTCCTGGAGACCAAAGCTTTCCTTTGGGAGAGCCCTTTTGAAAGCTGCTAGTACCGTGGAGAATAGGCTACTCTGTTTGGCCTCTCTTGTGGTTGCCACACGCCATTCATGAGTGATACCATGTTCCTTGGCCCCGACTGCCCCCAGTTCCTCTGTCTGGGTGGCAATAAAACTATCTGTTAAGGAGAGTGCACCCCCTTCCAAGACAACCAGGGACACCAGTGAATGTCCTGCATTGGAGTCTGCTGCTGGATCCACAGTATCCTTATTACTAGGTAGATTGATCAAGGTGGAGGTTCGTCTTTTGGTGCAGGAGTACCATGCTGAAAAGAAACAGAATAAGAGAAGGGAAAAGGCAAAGAATGCTGAAATAACCCCTCTTCAGGTTTAGACAGACCCCTTTTCCTCAAAGACCTGAGTGGTCCCCACAGCCTAGGTCATGTCGCTTCTTTCTTTATAACATCTCTAAAATCTGACTCTTCCTTTCTCCCTCTTCTGTCAAGACTTTAATCCATGTTCTCATTATTTCTCATCTCGATTACTGTAATCTTTTACTCATTGGTCTTCCTCGATCTCATCTTTCCCCTCTGGTCTCTGTTTTTCATTCTGCTGCTAAAATCATTTTCTTAGCCCACTATTTTGATAACATTACCCCTCTCCTGATTTCTCTTCATTGGTTACCTATCCCTTGTAGGATCCTTTATAAGCTTCTTGTTTTGACTTTTAAGGTCTTAACACGATTTAGCTCCTCTTTATCTTGCTGCCCTTATCTCTCCTTATCAGCCAGCTGGAAACCTACACTTGGCAAATACTTGCCTTCTTACCTGGCCTAGACACTCCTCCTCTTTAGCTCGGTTACTCCCTTTTTCTCTCGCCGCTCCTTATGCGTGGAATCGCCTTCCGGTGACCTTGCGAACTGCCCCTTCTCTTACTATTTTTAAATCTAAACTGAGAACTTTCTTGTTTTCTGAAATCTTTGGAATGGTGGACTAGTTTTATTGTTATTTAGATATTGTATTTTATTGGCATTATAGTAATGTTTATTGGCATTATAATAATGTTATGTTGAACTGGTTGTAATTCCATATACGCTGGATCCTCTTTGATGTATATCTTCATTTCATTATGTATTTATTTAGGGCAACTGTTGTATTTTAAATTTGAATTTTAAATTTTAAATGACACTATATAAATAAAGGATAATAGTAATAATAATAATAATAATAATAATAATAATAATAATAATAAATTATAACAGCAGCCTCTGACCCCATTGGAACCAACTTATTTGTAATTGCAAATTGTACTTGCTTTTAGTTTTTTCAAAAGATTGTGTTTACACTAGATGTTGTATATATGTTTGTTTTAGTGACATGTGCTGAAAACAGACGGAAGCTAATAGTGAAGAAATTTCATAAGTTTGATGAAGAAATCGACATTCATAATGAATTTTTTCGACCTTATGAACTTAGCAGTTTTGATGAAACCTTTTGCTTGGCAATGACAAATTCAATACGGTATGTTTTTTTTTATTTTTGAAAAAATCACCTTTGATTTCAGAAATCAAATTGAAACCAAAATCTTTAAAGACTTTGGTTAAGTAGAATAATTGTCATTTGCAAACTTACACAGGAAAACTTCTTGAATTCTGTAGACATCTGTCTGCTCGTGTCTTGGTTTCCTAGATTTACTAGGATGTGTGGATTTCTGATACAGTAGCTGAGATCCCATACTGATTACTGATCCTCCCTTTTTTCTTCAGAGATTTTATGCCTAAGAATGTTGGTATTGATCCCAGCCCATTTACTGTACGGAAGCCTGATGAAACAGGAAAATCTGTTTTGGGGTAAGAAAATCAAGGGTTTCATACTGTTTGACATTTTTTTTAAAAAATTCTGTGTCCTTGCTTATGCAGCTTCTAATCTTACATTTATGTTGGGCATGATGATATGAAATCCCTAGGTTACCTTTATGAATCAAACTGGCCAGTGTTTTCTGCATGTGTGAGCTATAGATAGATTTAAGAGGCACATGAGTAAAATGTCCACAAAAAGATGTTACTTTGGATCCTTGATCCGCGGTTTTGGATTAAGAGAGCCTTGCAAATTTCAACAAGATGTAAGAAAGGAAAGGAAGAGAAGGGCAGGATTCCATTTTGCCTCTGCCTAATGAGAGTTATTTTGCACCATTACCTTTTCTTCCCACTCTGTTCACCTATCTTGGTAAAATTAAAGTGTTTAAGTGCCAGCAAAATTCTGCTGTAATGCCAAGGATACAAATTACCAATTGTTCTGCTGCCTGATTCTTTTGTCACCTAAAGGGGAAAAAGAGAGAAAGTTGGTAATTACATCCAATAAGAAAGTTGGTAATTACATAACTGTCCCTCTGTTCTGGCATCTGTACATTGTCATCAGTAAAATGAACATTTATGTCATTTTTTGTTTAGGTTCATTTTTCTCATTGTGAAGAATGATAACAGTTTTGGCTTGGCTTTCCAGAAAATATTACTTCTATGTTTCCATCATAATCTCAGGCATTTCAGGTGAAATTGCAAATTAGCTCTGTGAAGAACATGAATAAAAGAATGGAGGGAGGAGGAGCTTCACCCTTCTCCACATCTTAATTCACCTTTGCAATCCTTCTGAGGATGTTTGCCTCCCTTACCTACAGTCTTTGACACAGTGGGAGAAAGAGTATAGGTTATTAAAGCTGCATTTACAACCTGAAATTGACAGGTGGAAGAAAAGCTAAGCCTGCTTCCTGCTAATACCTACCAGTAAATGTTCTACACTGGCATCTCTGCTTTAATTTTACAGGGAAAACTGAACTTGCAAAAAAAAAAGTTTACCTCATTAAGATATAGTCCTTCCTTTATTAGAAAGGGTTGACCGCAAAGCCAGAATGATTTAGTTTCTTATCCTGTTGTTTGTTGAAGTACAGCAGTGGTTCACTTTCTGTTTGTACTCAAGGGAGATCAGTAATGACATTTCCTGTTCCTTTCATCTCTCTCCAAACTTTTAGAAAAAGGCAGTTCTGCTTTCTCTTTGTGTACTGCTCTTTGTGTGGTGTATATAAACTGTCTTCAGATAGTTGGAGGTGGGAAATAGGATATCTATACACATCCCTCTGCAGCTGGATTGCTGATGATATATGTTGCAGCAGTGGTATTCAGATGTGTCCCTACAGTTTCCACAGTAATTTAAGTTGCTCTGAGACTTGTTCCTTGCATGTAAAAGTAAGGTCACTGTTAAAACCGAATCCATAAGAATGATGACAAGCAGCAACAGAATTAATAAGTTCCATAATCAGTATACTTGTTACAATTGTAGTAACAGAATTTAATGTTGTGCTGGGATTTCTTCGAATTGATACTGATTTACTCTTGAATTGTTGTAATGCCATGTATGAAGTAGTTTGCCTTTTGTATCTTGATGATTGATATCTTCCAGCTAGCAGAACTACTTGTTCTTTTGACTGTGTACAAGAATCTGTTCTGAGATCTTTAGTTTTTCATGTCTATCCTCTTTGATTTCTCTTTACTATCCTTTTCTTTAAGGAACATCCAGATGCAGTTTCATTACTACTTCCCTCTTGTTTGTCTCTAAAAATCTGTTTGCTGGGAGCACAATCATTATGTATTTCTATGGAAGAAATTACTTAAATATGTGCATAAGATCAGTAAGGCTCTCTTTGCTGGGAATCCTAAAGTGAAGTTTTGTGTCTAATACTTCAGAAGCAGTCGAGGAGATCAACTGCCTTATTTTCCATGAAACTACTCCAAATTGTTGGCTTTTGATGATTTTTTTTCAAACTGTAACAGTGTCAAAATGTTCTCATCCCGGTCTGGAGCCATTAAACTCTTCACTAGTTGGCAATTTACAGTTTTCTAGGACTTTACTATCCTGGATTAGCAAATGACTCAGTTCATCTAACAAAGTATTTTGAAAGCCTTCTTCTGTTATTATATTTGTTGCAGAGTTTTGTCCAATAACATGAAGAATGAAACTATTTTAATTGGGTGCTTATACTGTATTTTTTTTTTTGTAGCTCAATTTAAGATGTGGTAGTCAGTGTCCAAGTCAGGATGACAAGAAGGCCCAAGTAGTCTTGTATAGTGGTAATGATAAAGAACATACAGTGGTTTTGTTGGGAACAGTTAAGTATAATAGAAAATCAAGTGTTAGCACTGGGCATAAAGCTCTGACATGTCAATGGAACAAAAAGTGGCATTGGGCTAATATAAAATAATTTGTGGAACTGAGAGGAGTTCGTGAAATTTAGCAGGTTGATGCTTATTTAGAGTTCCTGATTTTAAGCTATGACAAAAAAGAAAGAAAGAAAGAAAGAAAGAAAGAAAGAAAGAAAGAAAGAAAGAAAGAAAGAGCTTCAGGACTGTATGTTTTGTCCCAGGCCCTTACTCAAATATTCCCCAACAGATTTATTGATAACCTAAATGGACTGAGAAAGAGACAGAGACAGAGAGACAGACTGACTGACTGTTTATAGTCAATTATTCCAATAACATACTCAGTATCAGAATCATTTGAAACAGTCTGCAAGTGTCTGTGCTCTCTTTCCAAGTGTGATGCTCCCTCCGCCCCACTGCTGCTGCTTGGGCAAGACTTAATACCAGTCTTTTACCTTGGGCAAGACTTAATACAAACCCCGAGACTAGAATGTTATGAGAGAAGCTGTAACATGTTTCATGAACCCTTAGTGAGCTTCCTTAAAGTAGGGTGGAGAGTAATTTTAACCCATTAGGTGGTTCTTATTTCAATATTAACATTAGAAACTGTAGAACTGATGGAGGAAATCGTATTAGTTTGGCAATTTTTTATTGGCACTTTCAAAAGTGCTGTTTGGGAAATTTAAGTTGCCTTCCCCAGCTGGGCACTTTCCAGATGAGTACAAATCCCACAGTTTGATGGCTGTCTGGGGTGGTGGGATTTTCAGACCTTGGAGAAAGTTGTCCTCAAATTGGCAAGTTGGAGAAGGTTGTCCTCAAAGTATAATATCCATCAATCTGCACCATTGCACTACTTATCAACTGCATATCTTCTCTTCTTTTCACCACATGCACTCCTGGTACCATGTATACTGTTTAGTTACCTATCAAACACGATGGATTGTTTAGGAGTGAATGACTACAATTTTTTTTAAAAAAAGTCAAAGTGCTCCTAAAATTGGGCTTTGAAATACAGGCTTCCTCCATTTATCTGACAGGTTAGGGACTGGAGCACTGTCAGAAAATGAAATTGGTTGAAAAGCAGAACGCATGAAACAGTACTATAGGAAGCATTAACTACTTACGGAGGCTCACTTGGAACTGACCCCATGTGCATGCTGCTTGCACAGTCTAAGCGGGCTTGGTGCCTTTTTTACCCCATCAGCTCAATTTGCAAGCAGCACACATGCAAGAGTAATCTCAAGTGAGCCTCCATAGGCAAGAAGAACTGATGAAAGAAGAGAACCCCCATTGAATTAATGGAACTCACCCTTAATTTGGAAGCATCGAAAGATCAAGTCATTGGATAAAGGGATATCGAAAGGCAGGGGCTTCCTGCAATATTTAAAATAAATAACTAAAATATATTTTCTGTTACTAAAAAAAGGTAACGTTCTTACATCTTTCAGTACTTTTGAAAAATAGATCTTTTATGCTGTTGTGTGTCTTGTTGCAACTAGCGGCATTACCTTAATTTGTTACTTCCTATCTCTGCACAAATGATGCTTCTTTCTTCATCAGAAGTTGCTGAGGCCTAT
This sequence comes from Cyclura pinguis, assembly GCA_030412105.1. Lineage (NCBI taxonomy): Eukaryota > Metazoa > Chordata > Lepidosauria > Squamata > Iguanidae > Cyclura > Cyclura pinguis. Next base: position 110,287,075 of record CM059599.1, on the reverse strand, counting down.
GCTGTCATAAACATTAACCATGATAAAAGTTTGGTGGTGGAATTTGGTCAGGAGAGCAGAAAACCTGGGAGAGCAACATCAGAAGGGAGCACACAACCCTATGGCCTCATTCCCACTCTTCTAGTGAGGAATCCAGACAAGAAGCTCAACGAAGAGGGAGGACTTGTCTTGCCTTGCCTTTGCCCTGCTGTTTCTTGATGGTAATTACAGACACTGCAGTTCATAAATACTCTAATTTTCTTAGGAATAAAAGTAATAGAGAAGAAACTGTTCTACAGCGAAAAACAGCTGCCAGTGCACCACCCCCACCCAGTGAAGAAGCTGTGTCAAGCAGTTCAGAGGACGATTCTGGGACTGATAAAGAGGATGAGGGGGCTGCGTCTCAGCGTTCCACACCGGTGAAAATGACAGATACAGGAGATAATACCAAAATAACAGAAGTAAGTCATTGTTTTAAAATACATATGTATATCTCCATTCGGTGCACTTGTTCTGGAGTTGTGTTTAGCATGCGTTTAGCATTGCTGAGACTTACATGCCTGACTTGCTTTACTTACTTGAGATATTTCTCACTTAGCAATTAGAAACATTATCATATACGTTTTAAAAAAAATGTGTGTTTGTGTTTGAAAAAGAGCCTAAAATTGAAATAGGGCCTTCAGAGGCAAATGTATTTCTTAAAGAGCAATTGAAATGTAAGTTTTATAACTCATTAGATTTCAAGCTTAAAATCTACTGTTAAGGAGTTGATTTGTATCAGGGTTTTAAATTAAATTAGGTAATTGAGCTATGAGAGAAAAATGGGTTAATAGAGTATTGGCTTAACACAGAAATATGGTTTAATAAAGAATTTCCAAATCTGACCACTCTTGTGCAGATTGCATTATAATACTTCGATATCTGGGGATGTTAATGAAGATTTATAAAACACAATAACAGGAGGCAGCTTAGCCATTTTAAATCACAGATTGGATTTTTAAAATGGCAGAGGGAATGAACACAGAAGGCATCTAGCAGAATGAATGCAGATTATGATTCCATTTGACCTGCAAAAGATGAAGCCTTAGAGAAATCTTACAGCTCTGGCCAGGTTGCCTCCTTAATTAGTCTGGTTGCTCTGGGAGAATGTGGTATAGTTTGGAGAATCCTCATGATTTCCAAGGAGTGTCAAGTTAACCCAGACTCATTCGTGTTCATACATCATTCAGATGTGGAAGATAAGTTCATTTTTTATATTACTTCTTATGGACTAGAGCAGGGGAAACTGTGACATACCCCTTGGATCACACGCTGTTTTATAAGGCCGCTAAAAATACTGGTACCCCACTCAATCTGTTGCTTGTTCTGTCAGTCTGTCTTGGACTGTTGCTTAACTTATTGCCTTTAAGAAGACATCAAGGTAAATTGCTGTCTTCACAATGTGAAAGGAGGAAAGAACAGAAATGTCTCTTTCAGAATTCTTTTTCAGACTCCATATGTTTGGGATCTGTTCGCATGCACCAGCTGTTGACTTGGTGGAGATATCATAGGAAAACCAAAGTTGCCTGGAATGTTGAAACTTGAGGGACAGAAGTTTCTTTGGAAAAAGCCAGGAAACAGAAATTACAGTTTGACCTTTGCTCGTTCTCACTAAATACCATACAAGCACACCTATCGATCCCCCATGTTGGGTGTCACAGAAAATTGTGGTTAGTTTAAAATTGGAATAAATTTATCTTCCTGTAGCCTAAATGAGGATGATGGGGAAGTGTTTGTGAGTCTAAGGCTCACCACAGATCATTATCATAGTGAGAAGGCCTGGTTGTTTAAACCAGAAAGCTTATCCTCCTTCTGGGTCCACGAAGGATGGTCTCTTCCTCTTACAGCAGGAGACCATAGTTTCCCATTACACCTGAACCAAATGTAGTTGCATAAAGCTGTGTGTGTCGGGGGAAGAGTACATCTTCCTCTCTCTCTCTCTGTATTACATTTTCTTGTATAAATGGTGAATTATGAAATAAGAAATTTCTTTTGAGTTTTAAAGGGTGTTGCAGGACCAGTTCCAGGGAAAAAAGTATTCACAATTATTTCTTTCCAGGTTGAAAAAATATTGGAAAGAGTATTAGAGCAGTGAGACTTTTGCACAGTTTCCCTATTTCTGAATATCCTGAAAAGCTGCATACGCATTATTCTTCAGAGAAATATTTGTAACTTTTTCTGTGCAGAAAACAGGTTTCTGCACACACACAAAAATGTGTATTTCTCTACTCTGCAACACTTTGAGACAGTCAAATGTGAGGAAGAAAATGGTAGAGAATTATTTTTCTCCCACAATCAATAGAAAACTACAGTAATTATGTATCCTTGCATGCAAGGATGAACTAATCAAAATTTTATATCCCTGTCAGCTATTGCACAGATGTTGAAAACGATCAGACTGGTAATGTGACTTCACAGACACTTCTTGGATTCCAGTATATTTTATTTACTTCTCTTGACATGTGCTGTCAAGCTTTGCAAAAAAAACTCATTAGATTCAAGGCTTGTAGTTGTGTAGGATCGGGCTGTTGCCTTCATGTTCCGTTTGACCCACATAGAGACACTTGTCTGATCCAATCTTTATTTATATTTTCTAAAGTAGGTCTTGAACAATGATATTTTGTAGTGCTTAAATCACGGTCATATCCAGATTTTTCTATGATACTTGATCCTGAGAATATTAGGCTATAGTGAAGAGGTTATTTTATGTACAAGTTATGATAACATTAAAATGCCATCTGACATACTGTCTGTTACTTTGTTCATTTGATGAGTTATTGAGTGAGCTAGTAGATGGCAACGATAACAAAAGAGAGCATCAGTTCTCAGGGTTGGTGGGAATTGTAGTCCATTAGTTTGGTGTGGAGGGCACTGTGAGGACTTCTAACTATTCCGCTGCTGCCACCAAATGTGAGAGCTTCCACTTATCTCCACCACTGCCACCAATGTGAGGATCTCCTCCTGTCCCAGTGCTATGGCATCAAATGTGGGGACCTTCTAGGTGCCCTTATGATTTCTATGAGAGACTTTATTTGTCTAATCTCACCACTGGAAACCATAATCCTTGAGTAACCACTGCCACCACAGACACTGTGGGTCTCATCTCCTGAATTCCAACAACCCTTCTGTAGTTGTCTCAGAGGCACAAGTTTGTAATTCAAAAATTAAACAGAAGTTCAGTGTAAAATTAACAATTAACTTATTTAAAACATTTAAAACTTGTCTGACCCCAACTTTCTAACTCCTATATCCCCTGTCATATCCCTAACTTTGACATTCCTTTCTCTCACACTCTCTCTTACTTATATCCTAAGCGACCTGAGCCGCACTAATCTCTGCTACTGACTCTGACTAACTCTGCTAAGATCTCTAACTCTGATTTGTAACTTTGACATACTCCTAACATAACATAATCCTAACCTTGACAGACCAAACTCTCACTCTCTTTCCTTGTTTTATTATATCTGTTATATATTACCCACATTAACGTACTTTACCACTGTTTGTCTAATCTGTGCAGCAGTATTTCTCCCCAAAGTCCATAATGTCACAAGTACTCAATTGGAAAGACTGCTATATATTGCAAGAATTCCAGAAATAGGAATAATTACTGCTCTGCCGGCATATCTGAAGTCGTGCGATCGCCTTTGGGCCCTGAAATGTTCATATGAATTGTTCTGAGATGCATTTATTAATTCCTACAATAGTATTTATAAGCAAAACATATGAAAACTTAGCACTGAATTGACAGTATATTTGTGAAAGTAGAGTAAAGAAGACTTTAATAAGAATTTCTTTTGCTAGAAGGGTTAGTGGATATATAATCTAAATGTTTAGATTAATTTTATTAAATGAAAAATGAATTATCTTTAGATATTTTGATTTTAAAAAGGGCAGTAGGTTGGATGCAAAGAACCCATGGTCCACAAGGAGAGCATTTCTCTACACATGTACATCATCCCAGTTAACCTCTATTGTCTTGAAAACCACCATGAAGCCCCCACCCACCCAGAACAGTGGTTGAGAAGTCAACAATAGTCCTCTCCCCCAAATCTTCAGGTCTGTAGAGGCATATTTGGAACTCAACCAACAGGATTTTTTTTAAAAAAAATGTAGTCTTTCATTTGGTACATCTCCAGCTCAGTTAGAGTCTCTGTTATCTGTTCTGCGCTTCTGTCTACTTGACAGTTGACTTGTCATGATATCTAGCATTTTCTTACCTACCTAAGCTTCTAAACTGTTCCTGACAATATGGCACAGAATTGTCTTGATCTATTGTCTGGCTAGCTTACCTTGTCCTCCTTCACACATTGTGACTGGGGGAGAAAATGAATCAGAGGCAGCATACGGGAAAATACATGACGTACAGTAAAAAAAAAATTGTTCCAGTAATTCAAAAGAAAAAAAAAACCAGTGAAACTTTTGGGGGATAAAATTAAATTATGAAAATACTGACACATTCAACACTGAACTGTAGTTTAATATTGTAGCTAATTTATGTGGATTTTGCAGTTCTACAGTTTCTTGTGAAGAGCAATAAAATTGTTAGAAAATTCAAAAGAAATTACAGTTGCTTTATTCTAGTATATTGCATCCCAGAAAGCCCAAAAATACATCTGTTCCTTCCTCAACTGAAAGAATGTGAAATATTTACCCCAGATGATGTAGCATGTATAAATATTTGCAACTCAAAGACCTCAAAATTTACATGGAACAGCTGTTCTTTTTCTTTTATTAGATATATATCCCTTCTTTCTCCAAGAAACTGATTAATCAACCTATCACAGATTAATTAAAATAAACAGTTTTAAAAACAATTTAAAACAAAACATTTTTAAAGCACCACTGTCTTAGGCCCTTTACGCACAAGTCTGATACAACGCAGTAGCGTTGTATTGTCAGCTTTTACATCTGTACATTAAACCGGTTTGATGGCGTTCTGTCCTCCGTGGTTCTGCACGAGTTGAGGTCTTAGTACAGTTAACATCGATGTTAAACCGATGTATTGTAAAAACGGAAAAACTCCGATGTAAACAACCCAAACTGTTTCTGCTGCATTTTTTCCTATGTGCATTGCATTGATTCACACGCTTGCACTAAAAAGTAGCAACGGTTTGTACAACTTCTTTTTTTTAATTGACCAATCAGAGGCGGCAAGGTGAAGCAAGGGAGGGGAATAGGAGTTCCACAAGAATTGACGATGCGGAAGCTACAAATGATTTTCTCTGCTTTACTTCAGTAGAAACCGGAGGGCGTGCAGATAGGAATAGGGGGAATTCGGAGTCAAAAACACCGCTCATGACACATGGTGAAATGCTCCTCCACTCTAGTGCAGAAATGGCCTTAGGTTAAAGGCACCTTTTTATGTCAGCCCAGTTTAATTACAAAGGCAGATGAAAATTTTACTGGAACCTGAGTAGTGGAAGATAGATTGTGTAGTGGTTTAAGAAGACTGTGAAGTCAGCTTTTCAGATATAAAACTGGCGTCTTCAGAAACGACAGCAACTGCTGAAGGGGAATTTGTGGCTCTTTGTTGCTACTGATTCTATTGTGTTACATGGTAGTTACTGTATAATATGCTTTATTACTAACTTTTAATGTTATGGTTTGGAAGCCACCTTGAGTTTAGGAGAAACAAGGTAAACATATTTAAATAATCATGAAGTTCAAAACTGATTGTCGTTTGGATTTCTCTCTCTCTCTTCCCCTTCCCCCTGCCAATCTTTTTCGCCTCAGAATGTAGTGCAGCCTATAAAAGATATATATGGGATTAATCTCTCAGAATCTCCTTCAGAAGATGATCTCAGCATATACACAAGGTAATATTTTTCTGGTTAAGTTGCTGATGCTGACAGAGAGCAGGGTTTTTAAAAATGTGAAAAGTGCATATTCCATGTATGTTTATGCCTATACTTACATTTACATCTCTGTCATTAAAGTCAATAGATTTCTACGAATCTTTACCTTTTAGCTGCATTGTGTACAGTTGATTGTGTGTGTGTGTGTGTGTGTGTGTGAAAAAGTTGTGCAACAGCCCCTTAACTAAAAAAAAGATCCCGCTCTCTCTCCAAGGAGCTCAGGTCTCCTACCAACACTAATTTCATATATAAAGCAATGTGGGGATGGGGGCCAGATAAAGGGAGAGATAGCAGTTGACCTCAGGTTACAACAGGAATTCCAAACCTTATTTTCTCTTTATTCTAGCCACTGTTACATATTGGCTCTAAGGCAAAGGTGGACAGCTTCTCCAAATCCAGGGACTGTACGTGATCCTCCTGAACCTAGGCGGACCATACTACCTTCATGCCCTATATTATTTTTTGTTTGTTTTTTAATCTACTGAGAGCCCCTCTTCCTCATGCTTTCTATGGACCAGGAGCATAATTTCATCAGAGTTTTAGGTCCCACTGGTCTGTTTTAGGCCCAGGGAGGCCTTTTTTCTAAATAGAAAGGAGGAAGCCATTTGCCTGTATTGTCTTGTTATATGGTAAGGAGTATTTTATCACACAGTTTTCCACAGTTGGAATGAATGAATAGATATGTGCATGTTTTCCTCCCTCACTGTAGAATTTCAAGTGCAGATTTGGGTGGTCATCTTCTTGGGGAAATTCTAGGTTTTTGTATTTGCTTCGTGGAAGAGGGTGATAGAGTAGACGCAGATAGGATTTCCTCAGATTCCTTGGTTCTCACCAAATGAAATATGAAGAAAGATTAATAGTCCAGCAATTTTCCTCCCCCTTTATTCAGACAGAAATGTAGGGCTCACAGAATGCTTAGATGTGTGGCATGGTAAGTTAACTGGTTGTTGTATTCACTCTGTGACCCTGACTAAAACTTATTTTGCTTTCAGTGATTTTCACTGAACTAAGTCATCAGATTGCCTACACTGAGGTAGTTTTTTTAAAAAAAAAAATTTTAGAAATTCAGCATTACTCAACCACAATACAACTTTCAACAAAAGTGTGCTGTATGTTCCAGCTGTCCTTAATGGAACTTGATGTCCCTTACTGAAAACTGTATGACTCTTACAGAGTGTGCAAGAGACATGGTGTCTTCATTATTTCAGAAAGTTCTTTTCCCATTGTGCTTTTTCTGCTTCTGTTCCTAGGTTTGTTCATTTGGGTCAGAGTCAACACAAGCAAGACAAGAGTCATCAGCCTCTTTGTTCTAAACACTTAGATGGAGTTATAAATTTGTAAGTGTTGGTCATTCTCTGTACTCACACTGTTTCAAAACCTCTTTCCCAGTCTCCTTCCCTTTTGTGTTAATAATAATTCAGTGTGGTATTTGTAGATTTTAATTGGACCCTGCAATTTTCAGGACTGCTCTGTTGGTATGACTGGCATAAAATAGCTGATAAAATTCACAAGTAGTATATGAAAAAATAACATGGATCTAGGGTTAAAGATACAACCATAAATTATAACTCTCCATCACCATTTATAGAACACAGAGTCTTTTTGCACGAGTTTTAGTTTTTGCACTGCTGTTTAGTTCTTCTGCTGCTCTATATATGTCTACTTCAGCGTATAATGTCCTGCTTATGAGCGTCCCATCAACAGCCAGCTGGCCATTGTGGGCAGCAAAACACTAAACCAATTAAGCTAGTGGTCTAATCCAGCAGAACTATTGTTATCTCTGCTTCTGAGCAGTTTGCAATCTAAAATTCCATACTGCGGAATTGGAATAGACCCAGGTGATAATTTCTTTTGGCAGCTCCAATCAGCCAAAGATGGACATAATGTCTAAAAACTGGATGGCTAGCCTCACTTCTCCAAGCAAATTGTCCACATTATCAGGTGCAACAAATTGAAACTTATCTGTAAAACTGGGCAAATATATGCCTTAGTTACCTAACTGGAATCTACCCTAAATGTGGAGTAAAAGCTAGAACAGATCTGAGTGATTCTTATCTGCAAAATTTATTTGCAAATTCATCACAACAGGTTTCTTATGGCTTTTCCTTGGTACTCTGAGGCCTTGAATATAACTGACTTTTGCTACCTGAAGTAAATGCACTGGCCAGGATTCTGCTAATGCAGGAAAGATAGCAAATAATAGCTCCTTGCTGCTCTGCCTGTTACCAAGTGGGATCTAAAATGGGCTCTAACCTATGTTTGATCCCAAGTCTTTTTCTGCCGTATTTCTACTGAAGTGCTTCATTGTTCAAAGCGTTTTAGAGAACCCAGAAGCCACTGGTGTGATCCCAAGTAAAGGAAACTTAAATGCTGATCTGGTTGACCAGGATGAGACTACAATTACCCTGTACAGCAAAACCTGAATTAAGAGTGTAATTGCTAGGAATGGTAATGCTAGATTTTCCCATTTCTGACAGATGTTGGGAAAAAGCAATCATTTTTCCTTCCCATACTGTCAAGACACTTTCTCACAATGATAGAAAACTGTGCAACTTTCTGAAGAAAGCTATGAAGCTTTCCAAGAAGCAGTGTAGTTTTCCAAATATTTTGTGTTTATATGCCACCTTTTCTCCCAATGTAGGACTCAAAAAGACACCCCCCGCAAAAAAAGATGCACTGCTTTCCCACAGAAGCTACAGAGCTTTCCAAAAAGATGGAGGAAAAAAACACAAAATAAAACATTGCACAACTTTAAGCTGCTCAGCTGTAAAAGCTTTTTTTCCCTGAGAGATGGAGACACCCCCCAATGGAATGATGCATAGCTTCAAAAGCTGAAAAGATAGGAAAAGGAAACAAAACAAAATGATGCACAGATTCAAAAGCTAGAGATCTTTCCAAAACCACATTACAGAATGCTGTGCAGCTTTAAATGTTTCATGGCTTTAAATGATGTGTAGGTATAAAAGCTTTTTTCTCCTAAAGGACAGGAGGAGAAAGCACAAAACAGAAAATTGTACAGCTTCAAAAGCTACAGAGCATTCCAAAAAAATAGAAGAAAGCATAAAATCAACAGCTTTAAATGTTGCACAAATTTGAAGTTGCACAACTTTAAATGCTGCTTAGCTTTAAAAGCCTTTTTCTCCTGAAAGATGCGAGTGGGGGCACAAAAGAGACAGGTGCGTAGCTTCTCCACAGAGCAAACAAACAGTACACACAGACAGACGACATTTTAATATATGGCTCTTCATTTGCATAGTTTTTTTGTACTTTGTGCAGTTTAGCTTGTGCAGTTTCTCAAACTGTGCAGTACACAAATTACACCATCTTTGTTGTCCTGAGAACAACAAAAACAGCAGACAGTTCTCACAAGGTTGCAGGAACTTTCCAGGTGCTATTTTTCATTCTGCAGATGTTCCCGAGTGGTTGGGAACTCCAAATTTTGATCCCAGTGGAGCAATTGTCAAATACCCATTCCATCCCTAGTAGCTGCTATATGGATACTACCAAATATTCATTGGGATAGACCAATGTTTGCCATGGAAGACAGAAAGCCCTGAGCTGATCTTTGTGAAGGCTTGAGCGTGTATAAACATTACCTCCAGGACCTCTTCCAGCTGGGCAGGGAGAGACTTGGGCAACAGGGTGAGCAGGATACCAACAGAATCCCAATTTTATCTCATTGCTCTATCATGATGTGTACATACTCAGATCTTGGAGATTGCCGGACAAGGTACCTCAACTGAAGGAGGACTCATGATAGGTCACGGCAACTTCACCTCCCCACCCATCAGATCTTGCCTGCTGCTTTGCCTGGAAACTTGGCGGGTAAAATTGGGTCAAGTTAACCCTCTGTCTTTGCTCAACCAGGTTTCAGTCATGTAATCCAGGATTCCATTTGTCCAGGATCAACCCTTGAATCAAACAGCTCTTCCCAGTTACTGAGAGCTGGCATTGTGCAACAGCATTTTTTCGCCTGATGGGGTTCCACTATAGCAGCCATAAATCATGGTTATGTGGTAAAAAGAACCGCTTCAGAATTCTGCCCCCACTGCCATACCTCCACCTGCCTATTACAAACAAAATAACAGCATCTCTTCCACCATCACTTCCATTCAACTCAGAACACCCCCAGAGGTTAAATAAGCCTAGAGAAGTCCCATTTTACATAGCCAGCCACAGCTAACCTCCTCCATGCAAGAAGATGAAACTGAATGACCTCTCTCACTCAACTCACCTGACTACTGTATGTTTTCATTTCTTGTATGTCATCTTAGGAACTTGTAGCAGACTAAGAAGTGACAAACAAGTGCTTTAATAAATAAATGGATAGAGTTCATTAGAGGTAAATACAGGAAGCTGGTCCAGCTTCTTAGACCGGACAGGAAAACACTGTAGGGTTTTAAGCAGAAGGTCAGCAAGGGCAGAGTGCTGGATAGATGTGAGGAGATCAAGCTTATACAACAGGAGACCAGAAAGTAAATAGCAGTCACAATGACTGAGGTATGACCAAAGTTTTCACTAAGGGGGTAGAAAGAGGGCGGTATTTTTGCAGTGCTGTAAAAGAAATGACATGGCTTAACAATGGACCAAATTTGGGGGATAAAGGAAAAAAAGGAGTCAATGACATGGCCAAGATTTTGAAGTTACGAAACCGTTTTTCCCACATGAGTACTGTATACACATCAGAATCATGATATTTTTTTTCTCAAACTATGTTCAGATTCCCAGTCTGTTCCTTTCGCATCTGAGTTTATTATGTACATAGAAGGAAAAGCAACAAGCTTACTGCAATATTTTTATGTCATCCTTAGTTACAGAAGAGGGTAACCTTCTGGCTGACTCCAGCCCATGAGCTTTCCACATAGAGGTTTCCTTCAGCAGCCCCAGCCCCTCTCAGAATGAAATAGAGATTGGAATCCCCATTGCTACCAACAGTCAATGATCAAAATGCTTCACTTCCCCTTGGGACAGGGGGAAAGGCACACATGAGAAGATGAAAAGAGAAGATATAAAGCAGGTTCCCAACTCATCCACTCAACCTTGAGAAGTCCTGCTCAAGCTGTATAGTGCAGTTGAAGCTCCACCAATGCTACATCTTTCTTAATCATGAAGGGTGTGGCTTGGATTAAGCCAGTGTGACTGAGCTTGCCAGGGAGCTCATAATGTCGGGGAGCATGTCATTTTCATTGTATAATGGGTTTGTGGGCTTTCCATTAGCAGGTGATTGACCGTTATGGGAAAAAATGGGACCTGCCTCTACGGGGAAGAAGGCAGAAGGGAATCCTCACACACCACATAACACACACACCCCTTTGCCTTGAAACAACGTGACAATTTATATTTTAGGGAAAATCTTGAAAGAACAAAATACAGATTTCTATTCAAACACTACACATGCTGTAATTGTTACTGGCAAAACATCTTCTTTCTGCTTAGATGTAGATATTGTTGCTAAGATACCAACAGATAAAATACTTCACACTTTCTTGCAGTTAAACATCCAGTGTGCAATTTGCAGTGCATTTTTCATAGTTAAATAGAGTTGGAGGAAATAAATGAAATAAAATGATTGAAAAATAAATTTGGCTTCTCTTTAGAAGTTGTTAACATAATTTGTTACAGTAACTCATAAAATTTAAACCTTATTTGCAGAGATACAGAAAATCTATGTACCCATCTGAAGTGCTTCTACATACAGAGGTCCTCATGCTATGGCACTGAATACCTCTCTAATATGTCTCTCACCTTTAGTGAGACATTTGTTGAGACTATGAGATGCTACAGTAGAAAGATGGAGCCTGAAAAATATGCACACAAGTGCAGCTGTACCCTTGAGAACCAGGAAATCCTTTCAGGCCTCTTGATTACTTTCCAGTGTTCAGTCTGGTAAATTGAAATTTTGGGTCACCACAGTTCAGTGGAAAGTTGATTAGGAAAGTGTCTTCTAAATTATTGCTTCAACATTTCCCAGCACAAGGATCCCTAAAGCATACAAAAATTGTGTAACTCACCTTATATGTACATAGTTAAGCAGTGGAATTCTTTGAGTCTTCATTGTTGATGTCTGTAGAAGGAAATTTTTGAGTAGGATCTCTGACTTGTCATTTTAATTTAATGCTGTCTTTGTTGCTTTTCCTAGAACACACATCTCTGCTTTCTCTCAGGACAACATTTATGAAGTCCAGCCTCCTAAAGTTGACAGAAAATCCATTGAGATCTTTCACGCTCATATTCAGGCTGCAAAGGGCATCATGCAGCCACTGGGAAAAGATGACATCCTTCTGTATCGAGAATATATCAGAAACAGATACATGTGAACAGATTGTGCTCAGTTCCTCTGTGTGCTGTATCTCTGAGACCCCAAAATGCCTTGAAAAGGCTGTTAGCAGGAATGTACCATGGATGTCTCTTAGATGTATAGTTTTCCCATATTGGGGTTGTGTATGACTTTACAGCACTTTAATATTTTATTATGTGCATTAAGTATAAATTAAAATTCCGAACCCAGCCTTTTGAAGTGAGAAAGAAGGGGGAATCTTGACGTGGTCTGGAAATTGCTCTCTTCACTTGCGTTCTTCTTAATTGCATAGTTTGTGTGGGTCAAGTTAAAGGAACAGGTAAACAGGTACACACCCTGTGAGTATGGTTGCATTTTCTTTTCTATGCTCTTGAAGTTTTTATCCTTTTTGAATTTGTCTAATTAGAATTTATTATGTGTCCATCACATAAGGTAGCAGATATAAGAAACTTCAAGCAAGTTGTTTGTAAAGCATGATTTAAGGACATTTTTAAAAAATCTCTGTGGTGAAATTTTCTTGATAGCAGGAAATGAAGAGCAGAAGTGGCACTTTTGATCCATTCCTCTACCTCTAGCTGCTGTGGGCAGACTCCCAGAGGCCTCTCTAGAAACATTATTGCATGCTGTAAAGTAATTTCTAAAGCTTCCCTGTCAGAGCTGAGTGTCATTAAAATTTTATTTGATAAAGCAGTGATGTGTTTTGTGATTAGGTAATAAAGATGAGAATATGCTATGGCTTGAAAGAGGTACTGGCTTGAAAGAAGTAGATTACTGCATTTATGTTCCTGTTCCTCTGTAGAAGAGCTGTAACTCTGGAATATAAGTCTTTTCTTGCCTCATGTGAAAATCATGTTAATTGCTGATCAAGAAATAGGAGAATAAGTCTATCTATCACCTGACTGGTAAAGAATTTCTTTCTTCCCCATAAATCCTGTTCTTTGGGAGACAGTGTATATTTAGATTTCTGTTGCCTCTTGTTAATGAGTGTCTTGCTTTGACATTCAGTAGTTATATTCCACTCTATTCTTAAGCCAAATTGGTCTGATTCTCCACAAGCCACTGTTTACACCTGCAGAAGCTCTGTCTTTTCAGGAGGCTACAAGAATAATCTTGTCCTCAAATGGCATTTCTAGGAGAACATGATGAACTGTGGAAGCAGAGATTTATTGCCACAGCAGAAGCATTATAGAAAGGGACCAGAAAGTTGATTGGAGGACTCACCAATATTGCAGCTTCCCCACATCCTGCTTGGGATAAGATTTCATAGGCAGCTACCAAGTGTATCCTCTACTAAGGCACTACCCACTTTGTGTGGAGTAACAGCCAGAATGAGTTTCCAGTGGTAAACAATCAGTGAGCCAGGCCAAAAGGCACTTGTCTTGGGAAACAGCTTACATGAGGCTCTCAACAGTTGCTAGTAGGAAGAATTGCAAAGACTTTGTCGTTGTGGGATACTCTGCTGATTATTTCTTTAAGAATCCACTATGGCTTTGCTTAAGATTTTTCAGATCTCAGTTAAATCTAATCATCTGTTCCAGATGTTACCTTGGGGTCCATTTAGAGAGCACATGGCATCACTTTAAATTTTTGGAAAGCTAGTGTAATCAAGCATTTACTTTATAAAGAGAAGGGAATGATGGATTACTTCTAAGGCGTATACGTGCTCTGAGACTTGCCTATCTAAGGTCAGTCACCATTTCTCTTTACAAAACTCTTGTCAAGCTGTAATATATTGTAGAGACAGGTACCAGATGTATGGAAGTGATTGTCTGTTAATTAATTGAAAAAGATGTATGTGCAGTTTATCTTTGGCCATTTCCGCACTAGACTGTTATAGCGCTATTATTCCACTTTCAACATCCTATGAAATCCTGGGGTTTGCAGTTTAGGGAGGGGCCATCTGGCCCCTCCCTAAACTGCAAAGCCCAGGATTCCATAGGATGTTGAAAGTGGAATAATAGCGCTATAACAGTCTAGTGGGGAAATAGTCTTTGTCTGCTCTATACCGTAATGTAAAAATATCAATGTTTTTTCTGTATTTGTTGAAAATGCCTTTTAAAAGTTTAAAAATACTAATTTCATGTATACATCTCACTTGTAACAGTTGACCTTTTCTGTAGAGTACATTTTGTTATTGCAGATAATTGAATAGTCTTGCCATCAAACAAAAATAAACAAAAACAGATTGCAAAATGCTTATACAAAGAAAATAGAAGTATATGCATGTTGTGCTATAGATTTAGAGGTCTGTGTAAAGGCTACAGGTAGATAGATTTTCTCATTAATTTTTTTGCACAGAAAGAAATATCTGCAGCACAGTGATGTTATGCTATGTCTCTTAATAAGAGGTTAAGACCTATTAAGCACATTTGAAATCACTGTCTTGTATCTGGAGAAACAAGTGAGAGCTTTAAATGTTCAGACCCTTTTAAATTATTTTCTCTAAAACAAATAACAGTTTCCTAGTCTGTGTGTGCACATTCACCACTCAAAAAAGAAAATGGGAAGCCTGTCGTCTTGCAGTTTTTTTTCCTGCGTTAGTGATCTCATGATAGATATCAACAAGAAGGGTGCTGAACTGATTAAAGCCTGAGTTATTACATTAACTTAAATCAGTATTGGGTTCTGAGCGGGGGAAAAGAGTTATTTAAGATCTTAATAAGGCAAGGTCCTGATTGCTCATAGCAGAGAGGCACCAGCACTCAGAGTCTGAAATCGGTTTGCTATTTTTGCTGTCAGCTTTTGTGATGAGTATGAGGTTTTGCATTTAGCAACAATGAGCACAGACCACATATTGTTGGAATAGAAAAGGTTACAGCATTATTGGTTACAGCTGAATAGTCTTGGCTCACATAATGCGTCTGGATCCAGGCTTTGGTTGACTCACCAGTTGGCCAATGGCAACCCCTTCATTATTTGACCCACATTTAATCATCCCACCTGCTGGAAAGCACTGAAATGAGACACAGGAATCCACCCAGGCAGAAGCCACTGTGTAGTTCCCCAGCCACCTGAAAGTGAGGCAGAACTATCTGCCACCAGTATGAACGTGTCCTAAGGAGATCGCCCACATTAGAAATGATGGGTGCATGGGATCTGTCTTTCTCCAAACCGTACCTGTGCCTGCATGCCAAAACTGCCCAAAGTTGTGCCAATCAATATTAATAGGGTAATATCACTGACAATTGCCTATACAGAATGCACAAAACTGAGGGGGGTGTAGAAACAATGATTGAAGCTGACTGACTGCTGATGTGGTGGGGAAAGGTGCTTACCAAGGGCAGGAGTGGACCTGAATGAAAGCTCCACTTCCTGCTGAGCCCAACCCCCTGCTAGGCAACCAGGCTACCTCTGATTGACTGGCCTTTCCACTCCATCTCAGAGTCCAGGAAAACCAGGTAGGCTTCCCCTGAAGAGAAGGAGCCCCGATGCCTGGAAATTGACATATGTCCTTGCTTTGCCTGCAGCCACAATCTGCAAATTGGTGCTCGCTGTTAATTAGGAGGGGGATGCTTTTTTACATAAGCTTTCTGTTTTGTTAATAAACATAACACCACCTCATGTGCTCTAGTTCTTTGCCATATTTTAACAAATATGTACCTTTACTTAAAAGTGACTATGCTGGTCAATTCAAGGAAGAAGCAGAAAGTCTTAGACCAAGGTTTCATCTGTAATACACGGTTGTAGAAGCTTCAGTTATTGGGTTCTGAGCAGGGCAAAAGAGTTATGCTACTTTAAAAATGCAAAATTAGCTCAGCAATTTCGTACCCCTGGTGACAAGGGGATCTGCTAGCAAATTGTTGAATTCATTATCTGTAAATGTACAATTAGTTTATTAATGTAATGAAACAAATCAGTAGAACCCCAGTACATTCCTCAGATGGCCCTCCACATTTGTGGATTTGACATTCATATTTGTCATTTTCTCTAACGCCTGCTCCCTCCACACCTCTGGCACTTTTTTTTCGGGGGGATCTTCCCTCTTGGCAGCTTCAAAGCTCTTTAAAAACCAGCCTCTCATCTTCCACAAGCTGTTGCCTGGCCAGCTGATGGCTCACAGCCTGATTTCTCAGCACCACAAACCCTCTCCCAATGCCTTCCTCAAGGAGATGGGCAAGAGCAAGGAAGTAGAGGGCCTCCATGCTGACCCACCCCTTCTCCCTTTTCTTTCCCTGACATAATTTGGACCCTTGGTGTCCATTCTCCCCACTGCACCTCAGCCTCTTTCCCATAGACACACACCTTTGGATATTTTTGATTTTTCTACTTTTGTAGGGGTCCTGCACCCCTCACCCTAGCAAATGTGGAGGGATGACTGTATAGTATTTTACATCTGATATTTTAAAAGTTACAATTTGGGTAATCTAAGGTTGTTTTTACTGAAATTTACATTTCAGTATTAAAAATACAAAACAGAATTCCCCGAGGAATGATAGATTGTAGTTGAGAGTCTTTATGTATATTACCTCAAGATGCCATGAACCAGAGCATTTAGGCTACAGCCTTCATCATTGTGTTTCCTTTTTTAAGCATTTATACGTATGGTAGTACTTGTATCAAGCAAATTCTACATTAAAGTTGTTAGTGTAAGAGTAGTCTTTGTAGGTAGACAGTATTTACCTTAAATAGCTATTGTGAAGTGTCAATATTCCAATTATTCTGTATTTAGAATGAAATCTACAAACCAGTTTCCTTATGAACAGTATAATGTTTTGTTTGCTTTTTACTATTTTTTTAGGGAATAAAAAGCTGATATACACACTTCAAATTGTAATAAATTGATGTTTCCTCACGGGGAGTTACTATGTAGGGAATTATAAAAGAATGTATGTATTTGTCCTAAAAAAAAAAACCTTTGAAACTCCCAAGAATAATATAACTTCAAGGGGATAAAAATGGAAAACAAAGCAGTAGAAATAGGTTTCATATAGGTTTTATATCTTTACTGCTATCAAATATAACCTTTCTGACTGTGGGTTAGGTTTGTTTTTGTTTTTTTGCAAGTTTGAAGATTTCTCCAGTTTGTCTTATTATTAGTTATTAACAATTATAAATACATCGTTGCATTTTCTCCCTACAGCCATTACTATTTTGTTTGACAAATGTTCATTTTTGCTATATTGCAGAATGTTTTCCTCTTAGCTACATTTCAAAAGGCTCTGGTTAAAATGATCTCTCTTCTGTCATACCATTAGATATTCTACCTGCTTTCTCGCTGCTTAGGTAATTATCATTTTTCAGCACTGACCAGTTCTTGCCCCAGCAATTGACTTGCCTGGTGCAGTCACTATTAAGCAACAGTTTCTCATACTTATGATTGCTATTTTAATTAAGTAACCGCTACTTCCCTGCAGTCATATGAATGGTCATTGTACACTTGTACAATGTACATTGTTCTGCTGTAAATCCCAAAAGCCTCTTCCTACCCTTGTTTCGTTTTCTGCCTCTGCCTATCCTTAATTTTAAAAGCTGATTCACAAATTTGGATTGGATTGCTAACATGATTTGGCTGCCATCACCAATTTCCTGTATTTGGTTAATGCATATAAAGTTGTAGGATTTATTTTTTAAGTAGCAGGATGATGCACAAGTCATAGAGGGCCAAGTCAAACATAACAGGAAGGCAAGATTCTAAAAGAACCTTAGCTTTTGTGCTCTAGTATCATAGTGAAGCATGCTGCTTGATTGCCTCTGCTTGGATACTCTTGCAAGTGGGAGGAGACAAATAAAACATAGACTGCCCCAGTTATGGTGAGTTTATCATTATGTAAAAATCAGGAACTCTGGCTAGTCTTTAACCAGACAAGCCAGAACTATAAGCCATGGTTTGTTCTGGATTTATATTCAGGCTTATCTGAGGAGAGACAAGCCGGTGTTAAGGATCTGCATGCAACAATAAATTCACCGTGGATGGAAAGCATACTCTCCAACATTTCACATTTCACTAGGACATCTGCGGCCAGGCAACATCAGAGTGTGGTCAAGATGGCAAAAATTACTGATGAGGAAAAACACACAAGCCAGGAGAGGCTGCAGCAGTTTGCTTTTGTCTGTGCCCACTGAAAAGGGCAAGATTTAGTCCCTTCTTCTCCTCTCCCCCCGAGCTGAGTTAATTGAGCACAAACTACTTGTGCACTGGAAAGTAAGCTGAAGACAAAGGGGCCAAGTGAGAGAAAGAGAGAGGAGCTGAGATATTTTAAAAGCAGCTGAAATAACAGGATGAGACAGGACTACTCAGGACTGGCCCTGACAAATCAGGATATTTGGAGGGTATGGAGAGGTATGTGGCTTATTCGTCCCTTTCTGTGTGTCAAAGGAGCTGAGCAGAAAACATCAAGTAGCATGTACCAGTATACAAACAGTGTTTGAGAACAATGATTTCTCTGCTGAACCACCTTTATTTTCTTCCTCCCTGCCTCCCCATAACTTTCAGGGGTTTTGTAGGAAGGCTGTGTTACCCTGATTTCTGGGGTCCCTTGAGGCACACCTCAATGTGCTCCACGTGATGGGGAATGGAAACTAGCCAGAGCACGAGTTATAGCAATGCGAGAGGCAGGGTAACCTACCGGGGTCTTTTTACCCAGTTTTTACGGGGTCAGGCCAAGCCGAAAACCAAATGAAAATGTCTAATAAATGATTTTATTGAATGAAAGTCTCACGCACCAATGCAATCACTCACACAGTCAAGACCTATTAAGAAGCAAAAGAGAGGAAACTGGATAGGGGAGTATCAAAGGGGTTGCAGCTAGGGTAATACAGCACCTTTTCCTGAAGTCCTTGGTCCAGGAAGACAGCGGAGAAGTGGGGCTCAGCACTGAGATGGCTGAGGGGATTACTCAACAGATGGAGCAACGGTCTGCTGGGATGACGGGGAGTGATCCAAAGAACCACTCCAAAACTGGGACTATTTGTAGGGGAAAAAGTACCTGGAGGGCTAATCCTTTCCTGGGGAGAACAATGAATGTTGCAATGAGAAAGAAGCTCCACAAAGGTAACTTCCTTTGCGTGATGGGATTACAAGGTGTTGCCAAAGTCTCAGGATCTTTGGCTGCATGTGGTTGTGGTGTGACTTCATGTAAATGGTCCTTGCCTGATAGGATATTTGCTCAACTTGGGGCAAACACGCTAATCCCCTCAAGTCAGCTTCTCAGGGGCTGAGGACCCTTTGTTTATTGTTGGTTTGCACAGCTTGAGGTCTCCTGGGGCTACGTGACTGGGGATTTTACTGGTCTGACCTGGTTTTTGATTGTTTGACCATTGCTGCCTACGTGCCCATCTGGGTGACCTCTCAGGCACATCGAATCATATTTTAATATAAAAATTGTAGACCCTGGGATAGGGTTTTCCCGGTGGAGTAACAGCTGAAAGCAGAAGTACCCACCCAAACACTTGATAACTTCTGCTTTCAGCCTTCCTACAAAAACCCCTGAAAGTTATGGGGAGCGAGGGAGAAAGAAAATAAAGGTGGTTCAGCAGAGAAACCATTGTTCTCAAACAGCATGAGAAGTAACAGCTTTCAAGTATCTGTAGTGCTCAACAACCTTCTGAGTTTAACTAGAAACGACAAGCCCAAAACATACAATTGGAAACTCTTTGAAAAGCAGTGCAACTTTCTCTTAAACACTACTTTCTCTCTCAAGGAAAGAAGAGGTGTCGGGATGAATACTTTGATGCACGTATACATCACATATATTGTATATATTGACATTTGAAACCATGACTATTTTGGATCTCTATAATAAGCTCTGAGTGAAAATGTAGGACAACAGAGAACAGAAGCAGAAAGTAGCTGCACATGTGTGACCTTATCTGGTTATTGCCAACAATCAGTTCAAAAAATATAATGAGGTGGAAGCTGGCTCTGTTAGGGGTACTTTTTCAAAATTAGAGATAATGAGTCTATTTCTTCTGCAAGTAATTCCTGAACAAAATGATTGCATAAAACAACTCAGATAATTGCACATATATATTATTTGGCAGTTGCATATGTCAGTAGATCTCACCTCTCCTCAGGGAAGAATGATAAGGGATTAAACCATTAATCTGCCTCATAGAATCAGCCAAAGTATTCAGAAGAACCATGAAAACTGGTGACATTTTCAGGTGATCATATTCTGTTGAAGGAACATATGACCATTGCCTTAACTGACCCAAGATTTAAAAATAACATTTAAATTTCATTTTCTGGTCTTGTCAGCCCAGGAAACCTTGATGAGATAATGTAATAAAGCTGGAACAGAAACTGGATGTACTAACCAACCAGTGGGGGGCCAGGAGTTTGAAAGAATAATCACCCCCAGTGTGACAAGTCTCCACACATACTTTTTTATTTTTCTAGTCGAGTGGTTCTTAACCTTTTCTTTACCATGGACCCCCTTTAAATGTCTTCTGTTGCTGCAGACCATCAAGACTTAAGGCAGTTTCTTGCCGTATGTGTGGTAGCAAGAAATGTCACGTGCTTTCTCTCAGCCACTCAGTGTTATTCACTTGCATGTTCTCACTGCATACAGAAGTGGCAAGTGCTGGGTACCTTTTTTGCTATTAAACAGTTTTCATAATTTTTGAATGAGTGGAGATATTATAATGAAAATTTGTACAGATGATGTCAGTCACAAGCAAACGACTCCTGCTCTTGGAGATCAATGTCTGTCTGTCTGTGTCTGCCTGTGTCTGTCTGTGTCTGCCTGCCCCCCTGTCCACCTCCCTCCCTGCCTCCCTCCCTTAACTGTAAAAGCGCATAACATTTCTTCAAGCCTTTGCGGACCGCCTGTAAGGACACCACAGTCCCCCAGGGGTCTGAGGACTCGAGGTTAAGAACTTATGTTCTAGTCCTTTAAAATACATGCATAATTTCTCTGGCTGGCTAAAGGAGCCATCCAAAACTAGTGGGTTATTCCCTCACACCAGCACATTGAGGCAAGAGACTTCAAAATTCCAAATCCATTTGTGTCATTTACTCTTACCTCTCCTTTAGTTTTTATTTTCCTTTCTTACCAACCAGTGGACATTTAGTTTCTCACTCTTCTTATACTGTGGTACTGTAGTAGCCTTGCTTCACTATGGTTACACAACAAATAATTTGGTTCTAATTTATATCTTTTGTCTTCACAAACAAGTTTTAACTTTATTATGTACTTCTTTGATAATATTATTCTGTAGTTTCAGCACAAAACTGATTTCTCCTCATGTTCTTTCCTGGGCTCTGTGTTGTTCAACATTTTAATAAGTGATCTGGACGAGGCACAGAGGGGCTACTTTTCAAATTTGTGGATGGCACAAATATAAAAGACATAGGAGACATGATCAAGATTCAAGAGGGTCTAGACAGAATGGAACAGTGGGTTGCAACAAGATTCAGCTGAGACAAATGTAAAGTCTTACTTTTAGGTCAAAGAAACAAGCAAAACCAAAGAAACAAATATAGGACCTGTCTTGGCCCATGTATATGTAAAAAGTACCAAGCAAAGGGGAAGGTTGTACAATCTTGGATCACACTAATGGAAGCATGGTTTCCAGAGGCCCTTTCAGATTATGCACTATGGTACCACTTTAACTGCCATGGTAGCCTCATGTGGAATCTGGAGTTTGTACTTTGGTGATGTGCTAGAGTTGGCTAAAAATTCTAAATATCCCTTCCTAAACAGCAAGATTCCATAGGACATAATGCTGTAACTGCACAATGTGAAAGGGCCCTAAGTCATAGGATGTACTACGCCCACTCTATTTTGTGTTGAGACAGGCCATATTTGGAACACAGTATTCACTGCTAGAAGTCACATTTTAAGAAGAGCAATTAAAAATTGGAGTTATCCAGAGAAGAATCATCAAAATGTCAAGGAGGTCTGGAAACCTCTTGTACGGAATGGTTGGAAGAGATGACTATATTCAGCCTAGAGACAAGAAGGTTAGAGTGAGACATCATAGTGGTCTTCAAATTCTCAAAGGCTGTGGTACATATGGAGCAAACTTGTTCTTGGTTTATTTATTTAACAAACTTGTTATTGGTTTGTTTATTTATTTATTGAGAGTACTTCTATCCCTTTCTTCAGGCAAAAAGCCTCCCGGAGCAGCTTATAAACTTAATTTGACATTTCCCTGTCCTCAGGCTTACAATCTAAACAAGACACAACGTGCAAGGAAAAGGGAATAGCAGTTGGGGAGGGAATAAAGTCCAACAGCTACTGCCTGTTCTTCTCTCCCTCAGAGGCCACAGCAGTAGCAATTGAGATGGAGAGAAGTCCTTTCCTCAGCTGCTAGGCTGAAGCATGATAGAGCTGTACCTGCCCGTCCTTTTCTCCCTTTGAGGCCACAGTGGAGGCAGTTGGAATGGATGGACAGTCTTTCACCTGCTGGGCATAGGCACAATGGAGCTGTAACAGCCTGTTTCTCTCTTTCCTTGGACCACAGCAGTGGCAATTGCGATGGAGGGAGGATTTTCTTCGTTGCTCCCGATGGCAGAATTAGAACCCAGTGGGTGTATATTGGAGGAAAACCTGAGAGAGACCTAAATAACCTGAAGGCACTGGATCCTATCTCATCTTGGAAACAGCAGAATCAGAAATGTTGAGTACTTAGATGGAGGACCACCAAGGAACACCAGGTTCTGTAGGCTATACTCAGAGGAATTCACTTTGAGTATTCCTTGTCTGAGAAAACTGTGAAATTCATTGGTCACCATAAGTCAACATATGATTTGAAGACACGTAAACATAAACTTGTTTCCAACAGCCAGAGCTATTTAGCAATGGGACAGACTGCATTGGGAGGTGGTGTGTTCACTTTCCTTCAGTTATTTAAACTGTGTGAGTTGCTTAGCTGCATCCTGAACTACAGAGCATTCACTGAGCATTGACTGAGCAGCTAAATCATAAGTGGGAAACCTCAGGGCCCTAGGGATAAACCCAACCTTCTGGAATCCCAATCTAGCCCTCATCAGTTTCTCAGAAAGCCACAACCTTTTCTAATGTGACACCATCATTTAGTGATTTGCCAGTGTTTGTACCCACCTTTTCTGAAGTGACTGAACAGTGGCTTAGCACACAGCTTTCTCATTCCACACCTTGTTCTCACTTCCTGGAACATGCTGCCCAGGGCAAACGCTTCTCTGTGCCCAAGACTTGGGAGGCAATGATCCTCCCTTATGATCATTATAGTCTGTTTTTGGATTTCAGTGAAAAGTACATTTAATTAACTTGGAGTGCATCCAGGCTGATTTTATTTTTTTTTGAAAAGTCCCAGACTTTGTTCCTGTTAATTCTGATTTTATTTTGGAGATCCAGATTTTCTTGATGTTAAATTGCTCACTTAGACTCTCCTAGCCTATCTCATTCTCTTCCACTGCTGGTTCAAACACTTTGTCTCCTAAATCACTGATGGGACAGATTCATTAGCAGGATCTTTGAGTTGATTTAATTCATGTTGACTGATCAGCTGCCTAAAAAATATATTGAGTTATTTCAGAGTAACATTTCATGTATTGTGTTTTCAGGAGAGCACTTGAAAAATGATCCCGTAAGTGGGTAAAAGGAAGGTAACCGTCATAAATAGAAAAGAAAACAAGAGCAGACTTATTACACTAGTATTAAGAGTGGGGGAAGAATTATAGAATTTAGCTAGGTAATGTGTATTAGATGAATAAACTTAGAACAATGTATATTTAGACAAAAAAAACTTTTAAACATTAGGAACTCTAAATATAAAGTAAGGACTCTAGACACATGATAACAAAAAGATACTTCATAAACTGTAGGTTCAGTAAGAATATTTGAAAACAGCTAGGACTTGAGGAAAGCGTGGAAAAAGGATAGTAAGTAGGGGGGCAAAGGGAAGATAGGTAGGAAGGGTGGGTGGGAGGGAGAGATTATAACATTGGGAAAAAAGAGAAAATATGCTTAATATGGACTGGGAGGGAGGGGCACAGTGGAATTATATACTATAATATACATGGTAAAAGATTACGAATGTAAATAACCGTACATAGATAATTTATCTCCTCTTTATGAATATGGCTTCTTTAAATATGGAAACAAATTAAGTATGGTAAGGTAACAGTGGAATATGTACAGGTAAAATGTTTGAAATGAAAAAAAATATAATAAAAAAAAAGAAAAATGATCCTGTATGATGTCTAGTCTCCACCACAATTTCTTTGGTGCCACATCATATTCTATGGCATTATAAATGTGTCTAGTCTCACTACCCTAAATCCAGACTCTTGATTTCCTTTTCCTTTCCCTTTCATTCACTGATATTCCTCACTGCAGGCGTTCTCCGGTATTCGTAGTGCCCACTACATGAACCCTGTCTTGGATATCTATCTCCCATAGTTTCAAGAGGCACTTTGAAACACTCTAGTAGCTATAGAATGTAGCTGAAAATGTTTGTTCCTTCTGTGTGCTTGACAGAATGTACCTCACTTTGATTTATACCAAAGTAGGCCACAAACTGATTACAACACTGTGTTTCTGTTTCTCCTCTTTCAGTGACTACAAAAGGCAAAGGCCTACAGGTGAGAAAGATACATTTTTAGCTTGTTTTTTCCCTTGAAAAAATGCATCAAACTTATTCAATATCAGTAAAGTGTGGAAAACTTTTATTATTTGACAATTCCTTGCCTTAATCAAGTGAATTAAAGCGTTGGCAGATGGTTGCATCCGTTACCCTCAGCAGCCTTCTATGTATGGTTCTGCCCTGTGCATTTCCTAATCCATTATGGTTTTCACAGCATCATTATCTGTGCATACAGAAGCCACAAACTTCACAAGGTAGCCATTAGACCTGTGTGCAAATGACCTCTTGAAATTCACCACCATATTTGTACTCAGAGAAATTTGGCTCACTGTTTTAATGTATTTCTCCAAAAGGAAAAGAAATTCTCTCCTAATTTTTTGACAGGGGACTAGCTTGTGCTTCACATGTAGATAAACACAGCAACATTGCTATGTGTGTAATGTTTTTGTTATGATTGTTGCACCATTGCTAGGACCATTGTCATCTGTACTGGTAATTGTTTAACTAGAGAGATGCTTTCAGTGGCATGCTGAAAACTGGACCGTAAAACCACTTTTTCTTGCAGTAAAAGTACCATCTTTTACCATATGACAGGCAACCTGCTGCTTGTTCTGCTTTTCATTTCTTTGGCCAGTCGTCAGGAACATACAACCCAGCAAATCAGTTTCTCTGAGAATAGTCAGTCCTAGCTGAATTCTAGCTTGTATAATTACCTTTACATTTCTCCTGGATTTCCATGAAAATAATGTTTGTGGATACAGTATGCCTGATCTCCTCAGTTCACGTGTACTCATACTCATATGAACCCAATTGGGGAGAGCAGAGACAGCAGAAAGGGTTGGCGGTACCATTAGACAGAGCAAGACAGCCACCTTAGGCAGTAGATTTCAGATGGCATAAAAGAGCAGCAAATCCTTACTGATTGTATTTGTTATTATTGCTAGAGATGAAAAAAACTTCTTGAGGGGATTGGCTTTTGTGCCAAACAAGTTTGTTTGGTTTTTGAGGTACTATCCACTTTAACTTACAACACGTCTATGGGGCACTATTTACTATTCTGCCTTGAGCATATGTGCTTTCAGTTAACTTATGGCAAGCCCATTAATTTCATAGGGTTTTCTTAGTCAAGGAATACCCAGATGTGTTTTTTCTAGTTCTTTCCTCTGAAACATAGCCTACAGTGCCTGGTGTTTGTTGGCAGTCTCCCATCCAAGTACCAACCAGGGCTGACTCTGCTTAGTTTCCAAGCTCAGACAAGATCTGGTGCCTTTAGGGCAGTGGTTTCCAACCTTTGGTCCTGCAGATGTTGTTGACTTCTGTTTCCAAAATTCCTTACTGTTGGCCAAGCTGGCTGGGGCTTCTGGGAGCTGAAGTCAAAAACACTGGGAGGACCAAAAGTTGGGAACTACTGTGTTAGGGTATTTAGACCCTAAGGGGGCAAAAAAAAAAAGTCTTGATCCTGCCCAGCAGGCAGGAAAATCTACATAGATACTCAGCAGAGGCTTTTGCTCTCTACAATGAAATTAGAGGAAGGTGTTTGGAGAAAATCCTGTATTAACTAGAGCACAAGTAGTACATATCAAATCCTGTATTAATCAGACCTCCTTAAAAATACGCAGCAAATGAGACTATAGTGATCCTAGTGTCACCAATGAAAGTGCTGTTTGAGTATCCAGAACATTTGCAAGGAAGAGAAAAGAGAAGGCAGAGCAAATGTCAGTATGTTACTAAAGCTGGAGATTAATCTGAAAATATTTTTATGGGTATTTTTTACTGACACAGGCCTTTTCTGCACGAGGTGTGAGAAACACCGTGACATCACAAATTGAAATAATGTGGTTTTCCTTCGTTGTTTTCTGCACACACCATAGTTTCAAGCATTTTCCTGTGGAAGAGTGTGAGTTTGTGCATCCGAAATACCTCATCACTGGCCATTACACTCTGGCTCCCCTCACCCCACTCCAGTGGCCCTGATTGGCTGTTTTTTTGTTTTGGGTGGTGCCATTTGTTTGGTGTTTCTGCATGCCTATGTAGAGCTGAACTTCCAGCCCACAGCCCGTCCTCCACCACCCACCAATGCACATTGGTGCAGATGCCCGTTTCTGCCTCAGTGCAAAAAACCGAATTTAATTCGATGTCAAAATGTGAAATGAATTTTTTCTGGTTTTCAAATACTGTGCTTTCCCACTGCATAGTCGTGCATTAGCTGATTCCATGCAGAAGGATGGAAAATAACACAGCGCTACTTCTCTCCCACGTGCAGAACAATATAACACTACAACACAGTAATCCCAGGTAATGACCCTATGTGGAAAGAACCATAGACATAGATCAGTTAAATAGACATAAATCAAAGCACTGTAAGTACGCACCCAGTGCCCAGTTGTATTGAGAAAATGGCTGATTTTGATCAACAGGTGGAAAACAGAATAGGTACGGTGTTTTTCAAATGAATTTTTACGCTGTCTCTGTGTGTTGCACGTGCAGAGTACAAAGACAAGGCATGGTATGTAACAAAGGAAAGGAGCATAGGAAGATAAGAGCCCTGCTGAGTCAGAGAAAAGGCCTGTCTAGCCCAGCATCCTGTTTCCTACAGCAGCTAACCAGGTGTCTTTTGGGAAGCCCACCAACAGGACATGAGGGCACTGGCATTCCTTGCCTGTTGTACTTCAGAGCCGGGTAGTTTTACTGTCTCTGATCTAGAATGATGTACCGTATTTGCCAGCATATAAGGCACACCTGTGTTTAAGACACACCCCATTTTAAATGTGATTTTTTAGGGGTGAATTGTTTTTTTTTAAAAAAGCATGTCCCCCCCCCTCATTTTGCAGAGGAAGAGAAGGTAGGGAGCACCGGAGGGTGGGGGGAAGGAAGTTCCTCCGAGCTTTCTTCCATCTCCCCTTCCCTTCTGTTTTGCAAGGGGAAGGAAGGAGCTCCGGAGGGGTGAAAAGAAAGCTGCGTGAACTTTTCCCCCACTCCAAAGCTACGTCCTTTCCCTTCCCATGCAAAACAGGAGGGAAAGTGGGGTGAGGGAAGCCTTGTGGGTGCACTCCTTTATCCCCCTAGTGCTCCCCCTCCCTTTCGTATATATTTTGCCTCTGCATTGAGAACTTGCGTGGTGGCAAAATGCATAGAAAAGGGGTTGGTATTTGCTGATGTATAAGATGCACCCCATTTTTAAACATTGTTTCTCAGGGGAAAAAAGCATGTCTTATATGTCAGCAAATACAAGAGATAGCCACTGTGACCAATAGTCATAGTGACACTCACCCTCCATGAATTTCTCTAATCTTCTTTTAATATTGGTCATCCCACACATGTGAATTATTGCAAATTTATCTTTATTGTTGTTGTCTGCCTTCAAGTTGTTTCCAACTTACAGCAACCCTAAAGCAAACCTATCATGGAATTTATCTAACCCTTCTTTAAAGTTAAAAGCGGATTAGATACATTTGAATCAAACACTGAAGCACTCCCAGTTCCTGGGAAATGCAGCCAGATAAACTGAATGAACCAGTATACATCTTTTTTTGTTCTTCTGTAGATTCAGTCTTACATTTATTCAAAATGAGCTTGCAATCTCATTTTCACTCATAAAGAATCAACTTCTGGAATTCCTTCTTGAGATCCGAAGGCAGCCACGTTAACAAATATGCAAGGCTTTAGGGGCAATATGGCAGTGCTAACAGAGTGGGAGCAAAGTCTCTTTGTTCCTTTTAGGTATCAGATCTGGCTACAGTGACACATGCCTTAATTACATCCTGTTTGGATTACTATAATACACTCTATGTGGGGCTGACTTTGGAAACTGTTTGGAAACTCCATTGGGTCCAAAATACTGCTGCCAGGTTGCTGAGTGGAGCAAGTTATAGGTAACATACAACTGAATCAATTCACTGAATCATGAATTCACAATTCCACTGGCTGTCAATCCATTTTCAGACAAAGTTCAAAGTGCTGGCTTTGACCCTTAAAACCCTACATGGCTTACGTCCACTTTGTTTGAAAAGCCATATCAGCCCATATGAGCCTGGTCGTCCTCTAAGATCTACAGGGGAAAGCTTTCTCTTAGGGCACGAGAAAGAGCCTTCGTCGTGGCTACTTCCAAGCTGTGGAAACCTCTTCCCTGAGACATCCAGTTGGCCCCCTTCCCATTGTCGTTCCAGCATCTGGTAAAGATCTGTTTATTTAAGGAGGCATTCGGTTCTTAGTATGTTGCAGCAGATAGAGCTTTCAGTGGAGGATGTAGGTTTTTATTTCATTCCGTTTTAATGTTGCTTTAGCATTTTCTAATGAAGTTGTTGACTTGTGTTTTTTACATAAAATTCAGTTTAATTGTGTTTTAACTTTGGTATTAAGAATTTTTAAAACTGTACCGTGTTTTTCTAGATGCTACACACTGTGGATCCCATGATGGGAGCAAGGCAGAATATAAATAAAATAAATGAGTAAATGAACGTTGTCCTTCATTCCTGTCTTATAGGACAAGATTGCTGAAGATCTACCAGGATCCAGAATAATCAGCAACCCTCCTGTCTCATTGCTTTCTCCCAGCCACCAAATCTAAGGATCACACCCTTGTGGTTCCAAGTGTTGCATCACCTGTATGTACCAAAAGGAGACAATAACTTTAGGACCACAGGGACTGGCAGGACAAACTATAGCAAACAAGCTATGTCCTACCACTTCTGTAGTTTTATTTAAATAGTTGAATGCTGAAGTATAGGATGCTGTCTGCAGTACATGAGTAAGACAACCATATCGCTTGGTGTACCCTTCAGGAGTCGCAAGTCTACAGTCCTGATCAGGCAGTCTGAGCACCTAGTGGCCAAAAATTTCAACTCAGAGCATCAGAACCTCTCTCATTCATCTCTGTTTAGAATTGGGGTGCCATTTCATTCAAGCATTTTAGGCAAAAGGGAACATTTCTGGACACATAGACTTAGAGGTTTAACACCATGTGATCTCAACCTAGAGAACACTACATCATCCACTTTAGAATGTTATTGATGGAGTTTCTAAATTGCCATATTAGCTACAAACTCACTTTTACTTTAAGCAATTGAGGGAGGCAGAAACCAAAATATTTTGTTTATTAATTGAACACTGGGAGCATTGGGAGAAGATTCAGAAATCAGACTGTGAGCCACCTTTAACTGGCCAGGTGGCAACTGGTGGAGAAGGAGGAGGAGGAGGGCTAAAGGCAGGTTTTTAAAGGGCTGTGTGACCTGATTGGAGCCACCAAGAGGGAAGGTTCCCCTGGGAAAGAAGTGCTGGGGGGACAGGGATTGGAAAACTCACAAATAAATCCGTGAAAGTTAAACCCGCAAATGTAGATGGTTGACTGTTGTTACCCTGTTTGCTGGGGGTCCCGTGAGGGACACCAAAATGTGCTCAACAATAGGTGGGGAAGATTACCTCTGAGCCCTGCTTTAGCATTACGAGAGCCAGGGTAACTTAGCAGGATCTTGAGCCCTATGTCTACGGGGTCAGGCCGAGTCAAGGAGCACACAGAAGTTGAAATAATAAATGTGGTTTTATTAAAAACACAATGAAACAATGTATGCGGCACACTCACACAAGATAACTAAAGAAATAAAGGTTGGAGTGGGATAGAGGGGTTTTTAGAGGAATTGCTGGTTTGGGGGATACTTCACCTGTCCTGAAGCCCGGTTGGAAGCGGAGAAGCTGGGGAGGGTGGATCTCAGCACGTGGAGCTGAGGGGAAGGCTCGCTGGACAAAGCGACAGCAAGGCGGGATGGAAGCCAAGAGCGATCCCAGGAAGCGCTCAAAGTCAGAGGTTTTTATAAGGGGAATTGTGACCGCAGGCTAGGTCGGACTTGGGGAAAACAATAGATTTGGGGCTGGAGACAAAGCCTCCGAAAGGTCAGAATCTGAATGATTGAGTTACAGCCAAATTGTCAATAGGATAGCCAGTGTGCAAACGCGGAGTACTTGAGCGTTGTATAGTCAGATCATCAAGCTGCCAGCGTGGGGCACAGGATCCTTTGAAAGCTGCGTGCGTACTTAATGAAGGTACTTGCCTTGAGGTCTCCCAAAGCTGTGAGTCGGCTATTTCTGGCCTGCCTGTATTGTGCTGGACTATTACAGCGATTATCGGCCAAGCCTGTGTGCGTGCTTGTCCGGGAGCCTCACAAGCACGTGGAAGGGAATGGGTATGTGAGACCGAATCATTGATATCAAGAGATATCTTTTTATATCCCCAAAGATCAGGCTAGCCAGGGCAGTAACACTGTACTGAATAATCAAAAGTGGTATCTGAATAATGAACTGAAGCAAGTATGTAGTACCTCTAGACCATGAGCTAGTTGCAGTCCACAAAGATTCCCCATCTGGCTCACAAGATCCTCCCTGCTTTTCCCAACAGGGAAAATCTCTTACCTCCAATCAATAATTGATTGAAGTTGTTTTTTCAAAAACCCTTTCCTTGAACAGCACTGTGAAAAGGGCTCCTTTCTCTTGTCAGGGAAAGCTGCTGAGTTCTTCAGTCCTGCTTACTTGTGAGCAGAAATGCAGACTTTGTTCTGCTTGGCTCCACTCACAAGTGTGGCCTCCTAGAGCTTGGAAGTCAATCCTTGGGCTGAAAAGCTTTCCTCCTCTCTGGATTAAAGTATACAGAGTATTAGTAGAGAAAAAACTCCCCCCTATTATGCTGTGAATACCTCCCCTTCAAGTCTTGCCCTTTTAAGAGATGGGAAATCAATAAACTGATCTCTGAAAAGATGTTAACCTTGTACATGGTAAGGACATTATTTATCTGGAATGAAGTATGTTGTGTCTCATTATAGGTTTGCAAAAGCGCCAAACACTGATGTGCTTAGATTAATGTGCCTCTTAGCTAAGCTGGTATTGTGGCAAGAGTGAGGCTAATGGGAGGTTTTACAAACAATTCTCAGGAATGCAGGCAAGAGAAAGCCTGGCTGCTGTTACTGATTTAGCCAGTAGCAAACAGAAGTCATTGTTCAAAGTATCAGTAAAAGAGCAGGTTGCTGGCAGGGGCAGAATGACACATCATTAGGGATTAATAATTACTGCAAATGAAGTTGAAGACAATCTAAAATGTACAGTTGTGCCTTGTGTTTAAAAAGGCAGTCGTAATAGTGAACATCAATTTGACTAAATACAAGTAATGATTATTAAAGAAATAAATGTTCTGCGGCATTTAAACTGCTTGGTTTAAATTCTTATCCACTAAAAATTTTCAGGGTTTTTCCAATTGTCAGTGTGTTGAACGTGCAAAGTCTGTTTCCTTCATCACAAACACCTTGCTGTATATACACTTGTGAATTGCAGACATGTTAACTGGTAAAAAACAGGATATATAAAACTGGGCTGAAAAGGAAAAAGCAGCAGGTCGTCCGTGTTTTCTTTTTCTTGTCTGTGACTGGAATATATAGAGTGTATGTTGCTATGGTTTCTCCTTCAAGATACTGCAATTTTGAAAAATTGTGGAGAAATTGCAGGCAATCAAAGCTGACTTAGGTAAATATACTATTGCTTCCTTTTAAGATCTTATAAGACAAACTGATTATCATCCCAATACTCTTGTCTCGAGCCAGTCCTTAAATCTGCAATTGAATGCTAGCAGAATGGAATTTTTCATTCTCTGTCATTACCCTGCAGAGCCCAGGTATATAAAAAGTGAACTGATATACTATAGCAGCTAAAAGACTGCAATAGAGATTAAGAGGTCACTGATGTGAATCTTACTTCTGCCATGAACACACTAGATTTGCTTGGGAAAATGACTCTCAGCCTCAATACCACCTGCAATATAGCAGATAACACAGACTTAACGTTACAGAATTCTTGTAAGGCAAGGAAGGGTCAAGACCAGATTAAGACAGTTGGGGCCCTGGAGCTGTTCCAAAAACAGTTCCCTCTTCCAAAAGAAACACCACCTAGTAAAGAATGTGCAACATTACTCTGTTATAACAAACACAACAAGGAGTTCCATGGCACATTAAAGACTAATACAATTATGTATTCTGACATAGATTTTCTATGGTAAACCTTACTTTGATGCACAATGAACATTCTGGGTTTTTGTTGTGTACCTTCAAATAATTTCTGACTTATTTCTGACTCTAAGGAGAACTTATCACAGGGTTTTCCTTGCAACATATATTTGGTGCGAAGTGGGGTGCTATTGCCTCCATCTTATATTAAGAGAGTGTGACTCGGATTCCCCCAGTGGGATTTCATGGTTGAGTAGGGATCTGAACCCTGGTTGCCCACAGTCCTAATCCAGCACTTAGACTACTGCATTATGCCGACTCACCATCCTAGATCCGAAATTTATAATTTTTGAGTTGTAATCCTACACATGTTTACTTGGGAGTGAGCCTGACTGAAGACACTTTGGATCACTTCTGAGTTAAGTATATGCAAGTTTAAGCTGTTGGTATTGAGCTGCATGGTTTTCGTCCAGCAAAGAAAATCATCTTGTAATAAATTTTGCCTGCTAGAGACACAAGGCTTCAATTATAATTTCTCAGAAGTATCCAGACTGGGGGATTCATTGATAAAGGACATGTCAAGAGTGGTACTTTTTAACCAATGACAAGAGATTGAAAAGGCCTATACTTAGGTTGACTTCTAAATAGATATGATTTGTGATGGCTATGCACCTTCAAGTCATTACGGACATATGAAACCACCTAAGGTGAACTTATCACTTAATTTTTTTGGTTGAAATTTTCTGAAAAGATTTTTCATCAATTCATTGCTTAAATCTGAAAAAAAAGTTTATCTCTCTTTATCTCCCTTTCTTGCCCTCTTCATCCTTGTTATGCTTTTAGTAATTTGTTGTGAATTGGAAAATTTATAATATTTGAGCCTACAGTTTTGTTTATTTGGAAATTTATTTGATTGCCTGTTTATTGTTTATTCAAATATTTATATGCCACTGTTATCTGAAGATCTTAGGGTGGCTTACAATAAAATCAAACTTAATACAATAATTACAAAAGTTTTAAAAGATTAAAAATATGTTAAATAGTCTCTCAATTTAAAAACATACAGTGTAAAACACTCTTGAATAATAGTGTCATGCCCTGCTTTCAGGACCTAGACGTAGGCTATGACTCAGAGATTGAAACAGTGGAACCTGAACAGGAGGAGACAGTACCACCGACCCCAGAGACAGAACAAGAGGCTGTGCCGGCCCCAGCAGAGAACCCTGCTCCTTCTGACATGGAAGATAATTCACCTATACCCACCTTCTCTGAGCATAGACATGAAAGGAAAAACCTACGCAGATCTCAGTGAATTTATAACAGACAGCAATTAAGCGCCAGCTGCGCTGATCTCTGAACCTAGAACAGCTGAGCCATTCCCCTCCAGAACTTGTTGGTGATTAACTGACCATTTCTCTTGCTGAGTCTCTGAGTTAGGATTGACTGTCTTTGATTTATGAATATTGCTGAGACTGTAGTTACGCCGTGTGCTTCTAATCCTTATCAGCTGCCCTTTGGCCAACTGCCCAGAGCAAGAGTGGACAAATATAACCTTAAAACATGTGCTGCCTGGATAAAATCAATTTGGCCTAAAGGTTTTAATAAAAAGCCAGGTTTTAACTTGATGCTGAAATGATTCAAAAGTTGGCATCTATCAGGCTTCCAGGGAGAGAAAATTCTACAATCTAGGTGTCACCACAGAGAAGGCCCTGTTCTACATCCTCCCACAATGTATTTCCCCTACTGGTGAGACACAGAGGAAGGCTTCTCTAACAGATCCTAGTTCTCAGTATCCATATGTGTGTGTGTGTGTGTGTGTGTGTGTGTGTGTGAGTGAGAGAGAGAGAGAGAGAGAGAGGGGGAGGGGGAGGGGGAGGGGGAGAGAGGGGGAGAGGGGGGAGAGGGGGGAGAGGGGGGAGAGGGGGGAGAGAGGGGGAGAGAGGGGGAGAGAGGGGGAGAGAGGGGGAGAGAGGCATTCCTTCAAATATTGAGGCCCCAAGGTGTTCAGGACTTTAAATGTTATTGCCAACACCTTGAATTGAGAGTGGAAATATATTGGAAGACAGTGTAATTCCTTCAGAACAGGTGTTGTATTATATCTGAATGGAATTCCAGTGAGGAGTCTACTGCTACATTTTGCACTAGCTGCAATTTTCAGGTCATCTTCAAAGGTAGCCCCACATAGAGTGCATTGTAGCGGTCTAATCAAGAAGTTACAAGTGCATGAACTCTTGTGGCTGTGTTATCCCTGTCCAGGAAAGACTATTGCTAGTGGACCAGTTAAAGCTGGCTTCAAGCACTCCAAGCCACCAAGTTTATCTGAGTCTCCAGTGACAGGGATGGATCTCAGAATACTCCCAGACTAGGTACCTATTTCTTCAACGGGAATGTAACCTTCTCCAGGACAGGCAACCTACCCAATTCCTGGACTCAAGAACCACCAGTCCACAGAGCCTCCATCTTATTGAGTTCAGCTTCAGTTTTTCATCCTTATCCAGCCCATTACATCATCCAGCACCTCCACAGACCCAGCTGACTCTGATGACAAAGCGAAGCAGAGCTGAGTGTCCCCAGCATAGCAATGATACCTAACCCCAAAACTCCTAATGACCTCTCCTAGCAACCTCATATAAATCTTGAGCACCAAAGGAGACAAGATTGAACCCTGAAGCACCCCACAGCATAATGGCCATAGGGCTGGAGTCCCTCATTGCCACTATCTGAAACCAATCTTGCAGAGAAGGGTAGAACCATTGTAAAACAGTGCCTCCTGCGACTGAGAGATCTAGGAGGACCAATGTGCTAGCACTCTCCATGTCCTTCTCCCAAAATAGGTCATCAGTCAGAGCAACCAAGACTGTTGTTACCCCAAAATGTGGGTGACTCAGGGGTCCACCTGTGGTGCCACTGCCTCTGTGAAACAGTGGGGAATATTAGCTCAAAGGGGAGGCCTACAAGAGGAGGATAACATAACAGGATCTTTTACATCTATGTATACTGGTACTGATGCAAGGATACCAGCTGGAGATTCAAAGAATAATTGTTTTATTGGGGGAATTAACAATCGCACACACACAACATCCAAGCAGTCTCACAAAGCTAAATAAAGAAAAGGGAGGAAGAATTGGCTAGTGAGAAGTTAAGGTGTAGTGGGTGATATTTACCTATCCAGAGAGAAAAGACAAAGCAATGTGGCCTAGATTAAGAGTCTGAGGATAGTACAAGAATGGGAATTAGACCAGCAGAATGATGGCCTATGTCCAGAATACTATGAGCTATCTGGCTCAGAGCCAGGACTTAAATACTTTTTTTCTGTCCTGAGGTAGAAGGTCTTAATGAATTTCTGGCAGAGTAGACAATGGGGTCTGGAATGAGCTAATGACCTTAGCATTAGGTGACAAAAGACTGATGGGAATTGTGATGGCTCCTTAATTGGGCGTGGGGACAAAGGGAGAATTTTGGTGGACAGAGGAGGAGGGTCATCCCTTGGAAGCAGTTTCAGGTGCTGTTGTTTCTAAAGGTCAAGTCGTTGAGGACATCTGCAAGTCCATTATTACTGGAGCTTCCCTGACTATGACCGTGTCATACCCTGAGGTTCTGACCTAGTTTTACAACACATGTCTGCAGTTAGTTCCTCTTTGCCAGCAGACTTCCCAGTCATAGCAAGATATAATCTATATTTCATGCCAGTTAATATTTGTTAATTAAATCATATCATGGTGTGGGGGTATATGGCCTGGTAACACTGTCTGGGTAATGTATTTGGACCCTGAGATGGGTCCAAATAATGTTTCCTTCACAAACAGCTGAAGTTGCCCAGCCACCACACATTCAAGCACTTTCCCAGATATGGGATATTAGGGATCAGGCATTAGTTATCACACACCTTTGGGTCCAGGGAGGTCCTCTTCAGAAAGGGGAGCATTACAGCCTCCTTCAAGGCAGCAGGCACTTCCCTGAGGTAGTGAGACATTTACCATCCCTCAAACCCACCCAATAAATCCACATCTGCTAGATCATAAGAACCAAGATGGACAAGGGTCAAGACTACAGGTGGTGGGAAAGACTGATTCAAGTGTCTTGTCATATTATCAGGCTGCAACAAGTGAAACTGATCCCAGGAAAACACCAGATTGTGCACAGGATACCTCCCTATACTCTGCAATAACTGTGGCATCAAATTCTGAATGAATATGAATGACTTTCTGCTCAAAGTGCCTGACAAATTTATTACAGAAGGCAACCAAGGGCTCTAATCCTGGCCTTTCCAAGCCTGACCCCAATAGACTTTTCACCCTTCAGAAAAACTCTGCTGAATAGTGTGCTGAAGACAAAATAGAGGAAGCACAGTAAGTTCTTTTGGCTAACTTCATTGCCACATAGCAGGCACAATGAAACACCTTTGTCGATTTTCCATTGTATTCTTACTATGACCAATACCACTTGTACTCCAGCCTGTTTCAGTGCCTGAGGATCTAGAAACTAAAGTGAATTACAGGCTCCACAGCACTGGACTGTGATGCATAGGAGCAACTGCATCAATGGCCCTTTCTATTTGATCATTCTATAGTTAGACCAAGGCCTTGACAGAATTGCTAGCCTTGTCAGCCTACAGGAAAACTCTGCTATTACCAAAACAAACTTCACAAGGAATTGATCTGACAATGACAATGGGGTTGTTGTACACCCACCTAAACCAGATCATTCTACATCTGTCAAACAGCAAAAACCAAGCATATGATATGTCCTGCCACACACGTTGACCCAATGATGTACTGAGACAGGTCTGTGATTGTCATGGTAGTTGTAAAGTCCTGAGCAGATCCTGTCATGACCTCAGGATATTGAGGTTCCCCCGAATCACAGTTCTGGCATTCTCCAACACTATCTCTGCCAGCCCCGTTGTGCCTCTTTGGCTCAACACAAAGTACAAACATTCAAACCAGTGCTAGAATGGACTGGTTTCCTTGTAAGAGTGATAGGACCATATGGATGGCAGTAACTCTTCCAGTTCCCCCAGTCTGGGTTGCTGCTGCACTGAGCATCCAGTGAGAAAAAGCTAGGACAAGTTGACACTACCAAAGCCATCCACCCAATTCTCTGTAATAATTACCAGGTCAGCCTGTTCATCCATAATGAAGTCATGGTTGGTGGTTGTTTTATTACAGATTGACCAGGCATTCCGCAGCACCAGCACAGCAGAGGGCAGGTTAACAGGAGAAACCTGGATCTTGAGGAGTTGGGGATGGACCAAAAAACAGGACTTCAAATATCTGTCCCATCTTTCTCTTATCTGACCTGTCCAGTCCCCAGCACCATACTTTCCTTGGCCTGAGATTACATCATTAGGAATCCTCTGTTCTTCCTCTCTCCTCTGAGATTCACCAGTGCAAGTGTACAGACAAAACAAACACACCAACATAGAACAAAATGAAGCACAATCAATACATCAGGTCAGATATAGCAGTCATGATAGTTACAATACTCAGCTTTCACCTGAACAACCCCAGTTTTTTCACCAACAATCCCTGCTTCTCTCCCAGGGACTCTGTAGTTGGACAACTCAGAGCCAACCTACAGTCTGACTGTTGGAGGCACTATGTTACCAGACTCTGCCTCTTACCCAAGGTCTTTTGTCTATTTTCTAAATATGAAGGGTTGATGCCCCTGTGTCTCCCCAAAGGAGTACCCCCCCTTTGATGTCACCCCATAGGGATCAACCCACTGCTGACAACCCAGCAGCAATGGCTGGCTTTGCTTTATATCTCTTTACCAGCCAGGAAGGTTCTAGATATGGAGGAGCAGCTGATCCCAATTAGGAATCAGTCCTGCTTTTGCTGCAGTAGCAGCCACCAGCACAGCCCCGGTTCTGGGGGGAACAACAGCACCTCCACAGCAGTAAAGTTCAGCAGAAGCTAGAAGGAAAGCCTTCTTCTTGTTATCTCCTCTGTCCTGCTGGCCTAACAGCAGATGCCCACAATTGGTAAGGTGGTAAATAGCTTGCTTCAGCTGTATTAGGCTGTTGTTGCTCAGATTGTACTTATGGTGAGATAAGATCAAGTTAAAGCTGGAGCACAAACTCCAGCTTTTTGCCTTTTGATCAGCTCCCTCAAACCAAGGAATGTCCTTCTGCCAAGTTTCCATTGACTGAAGATTGGGGTGTGATAGATCTAACCACTGAGGATCTTGGTTCAATTATACCGCACCGCCCCCAGCCCCCGGTCATGCTTACAATATGACTTTAAGGACATCAGCTTTTGACAAGACAAACAGAAGTAGCAGAGGTTGTTGTTGTTGTGTGCTTTCAAGTTATAGTGACCCAAATTATGGTGACCTTAAGGTGAACCATGGTGGGGTGTTTTGTTTTTTTTGTTTGTTTGGTTTTTTTTTTTTTTTTTTTGCGGGAATCTGGATGTGTGATATGCCCAAGTTCACCCAGGGGGTTTCCATGGTTGAGCAGGGAATCAAACCATGGTCCCCAGAGTCTTGGTCCAATGCTCATGCCACGATAAGTTACATTCTTAAATTTGCATAAGAAGCAGCAATCCAATACCTGCTTACCAAAGAGTAAGCCCAGTTGAACTCAGCAGATCTGACTTCTAAATGGATGCAAAGCTGAGGCTGTTCTGCTCTGTTGTGTAAAACAACTCAGTGGAATTATGGAAGTTGCTACCGTAAGGTAGCAAGGTCTTGTTCTGCTCTTGCCTTGACTACTGCTGCAAGAAAGAAAGGACAAAATGCCTGTGTAGGAAACAGAACTGGTGAGTACGCTTCATTTGGAGCAGAGAACCTGTATAAGTGAGTGACGGTTTCATAAGGAAGGGTCATTTTTGGTACTCCAGAGAGCTAGATTCAATCTAAAGAGCTGAGATTTTCCATCCCTATTGAAAGGACTACAACTTGAATAATGCACCCAGGGCTGAAAAGATAACAACCACAAGCAATTTGAAGTGTGATATAAATATTTACTAGGGGACAATTTATGACCTTCCAGATACTATTTGAGTGCATCTCATATCATTCTTCACCACTGTCTGTGTTTGCTAGGGTCGAAGGAAGTCCAACAGAGAGTCACAAGTTGTCCACCCCATACTATGGATTCCCAAACTGTGCCCCCCCAAGGGAGAGTGTGATAGTTGCCCAAGGGGGATGCAAAAACAAAGTCAGTCTGCAAGTACAGCAAAGGTGAAAAAGAAAGGCAAGCCTGTATGTGTATGCGTGTGTGCTCACTGCTGAGGACTAACTGGTATGTGTAAAAGATCAACACAGAGCATCTTCCCCTGTGACACCTTCCTCCAACATAGCCAAAACTGTCTTCACTTTTTAATGCTTTTGCCATTCAGCTTCTCCGAAACGTTCCATTGTCGGCAGGGCAGGAACATGCCGTTTAGCAACTGTGAGAATTTAGCATTAAGACAGAAGGTGCATGTGGCACAAGGTGGCTGTGTGTGTGAGAAAGATGTGTAGGATAGAACACAAAGGGGCTTGCTTTGGAGCTGGAGGGGGGGCAAAATGTCCTCGTTTAGATGTAAAGGGGGTCACAGGGGTAAAAAGTTTGAGAGCCACATACACATACAAATTTTAAAAGTAGGCAGTCTAAAAAACAGCCTAGTATGACAGCTGTTGATACTGCTTTTTTGAAAAAAGGTTAACTATTCTTCTCGTGTCTGTCTTTTTTTTTTCCACCTCTTATGATTTTTTCAGAGGATGGAGAGGGATTTAGCCATTACCTCAACTGAGTGACAGATGTTGTCATTGTGCACCAGAGCTTGAACAAACTTGCAGTTCCAAGTGGCCAGGCTAGCTGGGGAATTCTGGGAGCTGCAATCCAAAATAACCTGCCCTAGCCCTAATGTGGCACAGTGGCCAAAATCTAACAGTGACGCTGACAAAATGCAAAACTCCACTTGTGTGCTTCCACTATCATCAGCTGTGCAAACAACTTCAAGGCACCAAGGCCTATCCCCATGGCCAATCAGTGATCAGGGATGCAGGAGGCTCTCAGGCACCCTCTAGATCACTCTGTTCTGCTAGTGCAATGGTTCTCAAACTTTTTACCCCTGTGTGCACACACATACACAGGCTTGCTCTTCTTTTTCAAATTTGCTGTACTTACAAGCTGACTTTTCTTGCACACACCCCGCCTTTGAGCAACTATGCACCCCCCTTAGGGTCCCACCCCACAGTTTGAGAACCACTCTGCTAGTGATTATTTTCTAGCCGAAGACAGCAGCAAGGTCATGTGCAGAATCCTAGTTTAAAAGGTAAGGAATAGGAGGTAAAGCCTATATTCCCCCCATCTATAAGGTTACAGCAAATCTCCCAGCACCCGAAGAATGAGTAATGTTTTATAAATTGTTCAAAAAGAAAAAAAAGGGGAGGAACCCAAAGATGACAACATTGCATTTGTGGAGGGTCATTGTTGCCCTGAAAGTGATCCACTACTGGTAAAAACCATTACTTTAATAAACTCTTTCCAAGATCAAAGTCATTTCAAGACTGTAAAAATCTCGTATCAAAAAACGAACCAAACAGAATCCGCACCCATTCCTATGTGCTAGTGAAAGTGTAACTTGAGGAATTATCATTGGAATTGTGCTACACATTTTCACTCTGTATCAGCAGCAATGATTTTGTTCTCAGATGTTTGATGTTGTCATCAGTCTCTTTAAAATGTGATTTAAAATACCATCTTCATGCTTATACTTAAATGAAGTTAATTTGTTACATTTTCTGTTTTGATCGCTCAGAAATTGTGCCGACATTGACGTGCTGAAGCATTCAAAAGCAAAGTGGTGCATGATGGTACCATCAGCTGAACACTTTTGAACACTTGAAAATGACAATAGCAACTTATTGCCACCTCCTCAAGTGGCTCCACAGCAGCCTCCCGCAGCCTGTCACCCTGCAGATGTATGGGTTAAAAGTACCATCATCCCCATCAATTAGATTTGTGGGTAATGTATAACCAGGATTTTTTAAAAAAAGTTTGAATCACCTGAGATCAAAAATATTTTCTGCTTGGTATTCAGTACTGCAGTTACAGATTTATAACTGCTAGAGTTAGGGATTCATAATTGCTATGTAGTCTTATTGAAAAACTGCTTAAGTGCCATCCCAGCCATAAGTGAACAACCATCAGACAGATCAGGCAAAGGAAATCCATTCAGCTTCCAACTGGGACGCAAGAAAGTTGCTGCTTCCACCCCTCTCTCACCAGTAATGAAGGCTGTGACCATCAGAACCAGAACCCCTATTGCAAGTCCTTGTCACAGCCTTAATTGCTGGCAGAAAGGGAAACTTTGTCTCCCTTGGGCCCAATGAGAAGATGAATCGGTCTCCTTCTCCTGATCTGGCTGCTGGCTCTTAAGGTGGGATGAGGAGGCAGACAGGCCAGGAGATGTTACTCAGTTACATCCCCTTAACTAAGTGGTCAGTCTAGGAGTCTGATTTATATTTTTACATACGTGTTTAAAATGTGCATAGTTTGATCACACCTCCAGCAAGTTGACTGGGATGATAGAAACTGTAGTCCAAAACACTGGGAGGTTGGTTGAAGATGTTCTACAGGATATGAGCACTACAGATGTACCGGGGATGAGTCTCACTTTTTTCCTGTGCCCATTGTACTCTGTGCTATCCACACCAATGCCACACATATGCCTTGATGTACCACTTTGTTCCTATAAATGTAGCTCCAAAGTCAAGTTGCATTTCTTGTATAGGACAAAGTACTAAAAAGAGTTAGGCAGAATTTGGACAGTTACTTTTAGTGAGGAAATTAGGCTCTTCCAGACTACTACAAAGAAGTGAGAGCTCTCACATCAGAGAGTGTTGCTGATTAGCATTTGGCATATATCGACGCTGCTTTTTCTAAGGTGGGAAATTTAGCCAGTCATCATTCAGATCACTTCGGTGCCTTTGTTCACTATTGGCATTGGGCTTTGTGGGACACCTATGGGCATGCCTTCTTTTTTAAAGGAATGGTGTTCTAAAAATCTTAACTACCGTAAAGGACAAGCTGTGCTTCCTTCCTCCCATCCAGCAAAGAGAAGGAGGAACCTAAGGGA
Source organism: Cyclura pinguis (assembly GCA_030412105.1). Classification (NCBI taxonomy): domain Eukaryota; kingdom Metazoa; phylum Chordata; class Lepidosauria; order Squamata; family Iguanidae; genus Cyclura; species Cyclura pinguis. The sequence continues at coordinate 110,244,342 of CM059599.1, read as the reverse complement.
GGAACCTGGTCTGAATTGTAAGTATTGAACCATACCAGTCTGGGGGTGGAGAATTACTATAATATATCTTGCATTGAAAAAACAAACAAACACATCCTCTGGGTGAGAATGAAATATTGCTGCTGATGCTGGAAATTGCCACTGAATGCTCTAGGACAACAGAAGTATCATCTGAATATTTAAAACCCCATCCACACACTCAAGAACTATGGCAACATTTATTCTGCCCAAATATTTCCTTAATATAATGACATGCTGAATCCATCTTTAACTGAACAGTGGTAGAATAATGGCCTGTGGTCTCATATAATATAATATAATATAATATAATATAATATAATATAATATAATATAATTAATATAATAGTAACATTCCAAACCCTGTTTTTAGAAAAATCGTGCATAAGAATGAAAGGACTGGTGCTTCTGAAATATGTGTAGTATATAAATACAAGTAGTCTTGTATTTTTCAGGTACTTTTACAAATTAAAAGCAATTTTCTTATTTGGAGACTTGCTCAGCTTTTTATGAAACCTGTTGTGGGAGAAGTTATGTTCCATACATTTTGAGTTCCTGTCATTTCATTTCATGTGCCATTCCTGTATGAAACACCAAGCACTTATCTGAATGCATATTTCCCTATTGCTGGGAAATTTGCTCTATTTGTTCTCTTTATTTTATTTTATTCCGTTGCCAGAGGCTACAATCTGCCTGTCAGCCTTCACACTTATTTTCCCTGGAAGTGACGTGCAGTTTAATATGCTATGTCACATCAGTTTTCCTTTCCACAGGATGCAAGTAGCGCACAGCATGAGAGGAAATAGACTCTCACAATTCTTGAGCCACCATAGCAAGGCCAGAGCTGGCTTTGGTCACACAAAGAAGCTATGCAGCATCTTGGGGAATTTGTCTATAAATCAAGCAGAGAGGAAGAATTGTATGTTCCGAAAAACAGCCCCACCACTCTGTTTGATTTTCACACCCCACTGCCAAGCCATGCTGGTTTTCTGAAATGCTCTACCTCCATCACAGACCATTCTTTACCTGTTCGTGTCTTCAAATTCCTATGAAAGTGAATTGTTGCAGTATCCAAGCAACAGGAGAGAGAACAATACTGGATGCTACTGTGGCAGGTGCTCTGCTTAGAGGCTCTGAAAACCCTGGAGCATCAACAGAAACCAGTTTCCATTCCATCTTTCCCTGCCTGCTCTTCCCATGTGCAGTGTCAGAGGGCTCCAAAGGTAGTCAGTTGATACCACTTTGGGGGATGCAATATGGTTTTTCTGGAAAGTGCCACAGCTTAATGCGAATAAGTTCCAAGCTCAGTATCTGGCCTTGCCATTTAAGAGATCCCAAACAACAGCTTTATAAAATACCTCTGTCTGTCAAGCTCTAGTAAAAGAAGATGATATTGGCTAGATTGACCAATGCTGTGATTCATTATAAGGCAGCTTCAAAAGTTCAATTGAGCCAGGCTCTGGCAGATTTCTAATTGCTGAACCCAAGGGTGCCATTTTGTCTGTTCTAAATGACTTCCTTGTAGAATCGGCTATTTTGAGCAGCCAATCAGCCCCCATCAGACCTGCTGCTCAACACCTTTTAGAATAGCGGAAGAAGTGTGGAAAAACAGTTTACTTACACATGGGTTATTTCTTTGTGTAAGTTGCCAAGGCAGGAAAAGACAAAGTAAAAAAATAAACTCTGCTGGCTATCTAAGAATGATTATTCATGATGAGTATCAACACTTCAGTTTGAGTCAGAAGACAGTCTCAGTGAGTCTAAAACAGATGAGGAAAGTGCAGGCTGTGGAGTGCAGGCAGCCCCAAATCCTGTTTTTGAGGCCTTGGAGCCCAATCACCCCTCTACGCAAAGTTTCAGTCATTTAAAACCTTTCTTCCTTCACCCCTGCCCCCTACAGGAACAGAATTTAAAAAAATATTCCCAAACTTTGACTTCTGTAGGTTCAGGAAAGGTTGTTTGTTTGTTTGTTTTCTCCTGTTTCTCCTGATATGAAACCTAGGAAACTCACAATATTTCTTACAACAGGGATTCAACAGGAAGTTGGGTTGACTTTTGGTTAACCTCCTGTGCAAAAGAAGCTTCTCTTGGGCCTAAACAGCCTGCCTCTCTTCCCCCTGCAAAAAATCCAAAAGTTTTCTCATGCCTTCTAGGAATTTTGAACAAACAAAATTTCCACTACCCAGAAATCAGATGAGGGCAAGTTGGAAAGGTGCAGTTCTCCAATGTCCTGATCTTTGGCAGTTGCCTGCACTGCTAAAAAACCTAGAGGTACATGTCTAGTAACCTCCAGGACTTGAAAAACCCAAATAGTTTCAGTTGTCAGGACCTCCTACCCCCACAAAAATAAAACTCCTCCAAGGTTTGGTGATGTTTTGTGATTAAGTACCCCAGTAACAAACTATGAAGGACCATCCAAAGAACTCAACCCCGTCTCCAGATCAGTCACTTTAAGTGGACTAGTTGACATCCTGTGATGTTTGACAGGAGGAGGAAGCAGAATGGGCAGTAGTCCTTCTGAACTCTGCTACACCTTCTCCTCATGCATATCCATTCCATCATTTATTATTGATATCTCCTGCCACTCAGGTAAGGAAGGGAAGAGGAAGTGTCAGGGCTATTGGACAGCTTCTCTGCTTTGACATACAGTCAGCCCTCCACATTTGCAGGTTTGACTTTCATGGATTTGATTATTTGCAAGTTCCTCCAACCGCTGCCCCTACCACCTCCAGCCCTTCTTTTTTTAGGGGAACCTTCTCTCTTGTCATCTCCTATCAGGCCATGCAGCCCTTTAAAAACCCACCTCTGGTCCTCCTCCTCCCCCTTCTCTATCAGCAGCTGCCTGACCAGCTAAGGATGTCTTGCAGCCAAGTTTCTCAGCACCACAAATCCTCTTCCAATGCTCCCCCTCACACACCCAAGGAAGAGAGTGCAAGTATAGGACCACCATACCAATCCACTCCCTCTTCCCTCTCCTTTCCATGAGCTGGTTTGACTCTGGGTTCCTGTTTTCCCCCACCATGCCTCAGGCCTCTTCCCACAAACACACACACACATTTTGATATTTGTGATTTTTCCACTTTTGCAAGGGTTCTGTGCTCCTAACTCTAGCAAGTGTGAAGGGCCAAATGTAGTAGATATAATTTTTTTTTTTAGGCAAATGGTTGTCTAAGACATTTCACTGCCTGAGGTGGAGCAACAAATGACACTCGTTCCCCTAACCCAGCTCTAGGTACATAGAAGGTAAAGGCAGCCAATTTGGTTTGGCACATAAGTGAAATAATCCAGAAACACCTTTTCTCCTTCCTTGCAGTAACAAAAAATTGTAGTGACATGTTAGATGACTAAATATTTGCTGTCCTTTAATGTGATACAGAATCTGCTTCTGGAGGCACCTGCTTCACTCTGACAAATGGTAGGCCATTTTCGCACTAGACTGTTGTAGTGCTATTATTCCACTTTCAACATCCTATGGAATCTAGGAGTTTGCAGTTTAGGGAGGGGCATTTAGAATTCTCAGCCAGGGAATTCTAAACCCCAGGATTCCGTAGGAAGTTGAAAGTGGAATCATAGCACTATAACAGCCTAGTGCAGAAATGGCCATAGAGCCAGCCCTGTCTTGCTCATCATCTCTGGGCACCATCTTCTCAATTAGAAACACAACCTGTTCATCTGAAAGATAACATGAATATTGCCTCAGCAGAGTCCATTGGTGGGGGGGAAGAGCTGAATTGAAAGAGGGAAGTTGGATGATCTCATGGGAACGCACAAAAAAGGTGAGATAGGCACCTTCTTCTTCTTCCCATTCAAAGGTAAGTGGTTGTGGTTATTTATTGGATGCAGCTCCTTTTCGGCATACTCCTGTCAGCAACTTGACCACTACTCATCCTTTCTTTGCCTCATCCCCAGAACAAACAGTTACAAAGCCAAGAGCCCTTGCAGTTCGCCTGCTCTATTTCTGGGACTTGTAGAGACAGAGAGTGCTTGGGTACCAAATGTGCTTGCCTCTTTCAAGAGGTGCTAAAGGAACAGGAGGACAACAGACATCTCCAAGATTGAATCAAGCAGGTGCAAAAATGAAAGTTATTAACCACAATGCAGAAGGAAGGAATCACTGCTGTGGCTTGATTCCATTTTTACCTTGCTTCATTGAAAAATAATGCAGGTCAATGCTGTATTCTTCCTCCACAGCAAATTTATTCATCAAGCAAATCAGATGCTGCCCAGTCCTACAGTAAGCATATCAACAGGATCACAATAAGAGATGGGCCACCTGTCTGTTCTACTCTCTCCCACATCTGATTTTTAAAAAAACCTTCAGTTCTTTCTATCACAGTCATGAAGGAACACATGAATTTTTGTAGATTCATATAAAAATCAACCCAGATGAAATTTTGGGACTGGGCAAATTTAAGAAAGATAGTTATTCCCATCATAGACAGAACCATGGCCTAATTACCATTGTTAGTACCAACTAGAACATATTAATTGAATTAAATTGTTTATGAGAATTGAGGCCAGAAAGGCTTTTTAAAAAACAGGAATGAGTACAGGAGAAGAGAAAGAGATCTGTTCGTATTTGGCACATATATATTGCAAACTCTGTCAAAATATCTTCTTAAGCTTTCCATCCATTTTCACATCTTGTATGCTCTCACAAATCTTAGCAATACATCAAAGTTGTACACATTTGGCTGTTCACAACGTGACAAGATTGAGTGTTGGACATTTCACTGGTGAAGGAGTTCACATAATCTTTTCTTCATCCTCCCTCTTGACATCAATCAATACTCTCACCTGCATTTCTTCTGGTGCTTTCAAATATGGAGGTGAAAATTCCAAATTGAGGGGTGGAGGGGATCACAGTTAGATAAGATTTTATTTGATAAAATAATCTAAAGTGCCTATAATGGGATAATGAAAATGGATAAGATACCACTTTTGCTTGAACTGGATATACCTTTTTAAGGGAGGTAAGTTAAGTTCACATTAGGGTCACCATAAGTCAGAACCATTTTGAAGGCACGCAATCACAACAACAACAACAAGCAATACATCTATCATCTGTGCCTAAGAACACTGTTGTCATCAACTACTTATGCTGAAAATTTGAAAAGAGAAATGAAAGTAATTTCAGAGAATTGCCTTTGTTCACAGTGTGTTTCTTTCTTTCTTTCTTTCTTTCTTTCTTTCTTTCTTTCTTTCTTTCTTTCTTTCTTTCTTTCTTTCTTTCTTTCTTTCTTTCCCTGTGAGGCTGCCTCAGGTCAAATTTGGAAAGTCTTTAAATTGGCGTAAACGCTTCCAAAACCTGGCCACCAGAGATGAAAGTGGGATGGTTGCACATGCCATTGGTAGCAATTCATATTTCAAGCTGACTAAAATTCCCTGGCAGAAAGGTGGTGGTGGTGGTGGTGGTGGTGGTGGTGGTGGTGGTGGTGGTAGTAGTGGTGGTGAAACTACTGCCTTGCTTTAGCCAAAGTATACATTATAAACTCTACTCAGCAAAAAAAGTTTTTTGAAAAAACTGTGCTGTAGTACTTGGCTGAGCGAGGGAGCTGTCTCTGGTCCTGAACTATCCTCAGCCATGAATCACTAAGCAAGGACCCCAAAGGATGGAAGCAGAGGGAATGGGCAATAAAATAGCAAATGTCGCTTACCATAATCAAATGTAACATGATGAATGCCTGGGGCAAGTAACTGTTACTAGCACTATGACAGTTTTCACTTTTGGATATTAGAAGGATTTAAGAACAGCCATGTGGGTTTAGACTGAGTGCCTACCCATTCCCTTATTCTGTTCACTCATAGACCAATAAGATACCTATAGGAAATTTGTAAGTAGGATGTGACTGTAGCAGCACCCTCCCCCTCATGCTCTCTAGCAGCTGATAAGCAGTGATTCACCCCTTTGATTCTGAGGGAACATGTAGGACATCATGACAAGCATACACTGATGTTGTCATCCACGATGAATTTATCCAGTCCCACTTCAAAGCTAGTCCAGCTTGTTAGCCATCACTGCATCTTGTGGTGGTGAATTCTACTGTAAGTGTGCACCATGAAAAGAAGTATCCATTTATTTGTCTGAATCTACTGCATACTACTCAGTGGATAATCCTAGGGTCTAGTTTTATGAGGGAGAAAAGCTTATCTCTGTGTTAGAGGGCCACCAAGTTAGGCTCCTCTGCCATGTTAGTCATGCTTAGCTGTGCTGTGGTCATATTTCTGTTATCACCTTGATGTTTGGGTAATGGGAGGGGAAGCCTGGCTGGACTATGGGAACCAAGGTCATTCCAACAGACTGGTACAATTGGGGGTTCTGTGGGAATGGAATGTGACCAGGAGAGTTTTGGGAGGGGTGTCAGGGGTTCTTAAAATCAAAATGTGTATTGCATTTTCAATTCTGGCAAGAGTGCTGTCTGTGTGCTAAACCTAATCTCTAATAAAACTTTTATGGACCTATCCATGAAGCCTGTATTGAGTTAAGGAAAGATATGACATTACACTGTGTCTGTCATGCCCTCCCTTGGAGACCCTGGCAGTGAGGAGGAGGATTCTGAATCCAAGACAGAAGTTTCCCCAGAAGCAGGAGTTTCCCCAGAAGCTTGCTCAGGAGAAGATAACAAGCAACAGCAGGAGCCTGAGCAAGGGGAACAAATATCAGAGGATGAGATAACAGAGACGCTTACCGTGCAAGAGAGATGACATCAGAAAGAGGGGCTGCACTGCTCAGGGTGTTTACGTAACAAACAAGCCCTACTGAAGGAACACTTGTGGTGACAGCTCAGTAAATAACAGGCTTTCAGCTGGCCCTTTCCTTTCAGGGTCAGCAACTGATCTTTACAGTTGTGGGAGACCTGTGCTGTGTTCTCTTGTATCTGGACTACCTTGAATCTCTGCCTATTTGAGAATGACCTGAATTTGCCCTTTGGATTTGTTTGCTTCAGAACCTAAACTCTGTTTGGACATTTCCCTGCTCTTGTCTTGTAAGTAAGCCCTGCTCTGCTGTTGATTAATTGTCTGCTCTGCCCTAGACATGACACTGTCCACTTTCTCTGTGCCATGTATAACGTTATATGGTCCAGTGTGACAAAACATTGATGGGATTCACGATGACCTCTTAATGTTCAGTCAGGTAGGTGTATAGGGAAGATCTCTGTAGGGTAAGATTGAGGGATGGTCTCTGATTGGTTATCAATCTGGGCAATTTGTCTTTCATTGTATTTGGAAATGCAAGCAGCCTGGAGCAGTAAAAGGATTGGCACACACCCATCAGCTTAAGGTTTTCCTACCCAATCTTTCTCTGGACTTATGACCCTGAACATGTCTCAGGTCAGCTTGACCCCAAAACATGTTCTCCAGTGAACGTGGCTTCAATCATGTTCTCCAGTCATTTATAAGTTCAACATATGAAAATAGTATATTTCATAGGAGGGGTGGTAAGGTATGGTAACACTACAAGGTTGTATTTTAAGAGTGGTTATTTGAATATAGTATTCCAAGGGAAATCATACCACAGATTTATATAATGGCAAGGTGACATTGACAGTTTTATTTTTGATTCCTTCTCTATTTTTGCCCAACATGGAGTTTTGCTTTCTTATGCCTGCTAAGTGCATTTGAATTGATCTTTTCATTGAGTAATCCACCACAATCTCAAGATCTTTTTCTTGGCCAGTTATTGCTCATTCAGATCACATCAGTGTATATATGACACTGACATTTCTTGGCCACAAGATTCATCACCTTTATACTTGCTTTGCATCTTGTTCAGTGAACAGTTTGCAATCTTCCTGTCAGATTACTGCTACATCTTCTCAAAAGCCTTTTAGAAGTTCAGGTAAATAATTTCTACAAGATCACTCCCCTTCACATGTTGAGTGACACTTTCAAAGAACTCTGCAAGGTTAGAGAGAAAGAACTTGCCTCTTCAGAAGCCATATTGATCCTTTTTTTCAGCAGGGCTTTTCCTTTTATGTGCTTGACAATTTCATCTTTAAGAACACTTTCCTTAGTAATGGCTGGCCCTTTGGATAGCTTCAAAGGAGGATTAGATACCTTCATGAAGGGTAAATCCATAGCTACTGATGAAGATAGCTATCATATCAAGTGCTTTACCTTCAGAAGGCACTATCTTTTTTCATATCAGTTTCTGGGGATACAAGTGGTGGTGCAGTGCTATTTCATATTTCTATGGGTTTTTTATATGGTTGGCCACTCTAGGAACAGACTACCAGATAAAACTGTACTGTAATTCAGTCCAGTGAAGATCTTATTATAATCTTATCAGCATTTGAAACCCAAAGCACTGCATTAGCCATCAGTTTTGACTGTGTTTGCACATAACAGTAAACCATGGCTACTACTGAATCCCGGCTTACCATGGTTCAATTACATGCTGGTGCATGTGGCCTGTTCACTCTCTTGTCACTTCTTCTAATAGCACAAGGAGAGAAACAGATCAGAAATTGCTTTTTATATGATACATGAATCCTGATCTGGTTCCTGTTAAGTCAGGATTGCAAGTCAGGAACAAATTATAGTTGGTTGTTGTGCTATAAATCCTGGCTTGTTTAAACATCATGGAGAAGGATCCCAGCTTAGTTTTACTGGCTCATACTAACAAAAATTGAATAGGAAAAGATAGGCTTTATGCAAAAGCATGCTGCTTCTTCATGGTTAGCCAGATTTCAGCAGCTGTCCTGGCTTACCTTTATATATGAACGCAGTCAGTGTCAAAGAGCTGGCATGTAACAGCAGACAGTTGGGACAAACTTTGACAGGTAACATGTAGCTACAGACAGTATTTAACATTACTTGATGTACAACCTGTATTTGACACTAAGTGTGCAGTAGTGTAACCACACCATATACCCCCACTCTACAGGATGTGCTATTTTCATAATTGGACATATTTTATTGCTGAAACACATGTCTGAAAGTGTGGTGGCTGTAAGCATATGCCAGGTAAGGATGACCTCAGACATGATCAGGTCATAAGTTCAGAGAGGATTAGGCAGGAAAACCTGATGCTGATGGGCCTGGGATAGTCCTTTCGAAAATTGTAAGTTGCAAGCAATCCTGAAAACAATAGCAGGCAAAACTGTCCAGATGGAGCAATCAGGAACACTACTGTGAGCATATCCTACAGAGACCTTCCCCACTCACCTTAACTGACTAAAACATTAAAAGATTGTCAGGACTCCCATCAATGTTTCGTCTTCTAAAGTGAAGGCAATCAGCCCATTCTGGACTCCTTTGTCAGGTTTGTGGGATAGCCATTACCACTTTGTCCATGCACCCTCCTTCTGGGCAGGAAATAGGGTATTTAAACCCCAGCTCCAGTTTCAATACATTGTAATAGCACTTTGGAAGTAGTTACATGGTGCCCAGATCTCTGTTTCTTTGTGCTACCCTCAGATGCACTGTCTGAGCCATCTCCTTCAACCTTCTGCTTCATGACTGGTAACTATCACCCTTTCCATCCAATCTTTCTCTATCCAGCCTTTCTTGCCTCACTTTCTGATAGCCTTGTATGGCTCTTGAGACTGTCTGATTTCTTGTGTGCTTGGTAATTTCCAATAAAATACCCTGATTAACCTTAAACTGGAGTCATCTCTGCAGTTACTACTGTTTTACATAGGTGAAAAGATCCTGCTGTTACCGTCCTCTCACAGGCCTCCTTTGAGCTATAATTCCCCCAAATTCCAAGGAGATGCTGGCATTGCAGGTGGAGCCCAAAATGCCCACCTTTTAGAGTAATAGTAACCATTAACAGTTGACAATTCTGGGTATATGACAGTTTCCATATATTTGTACCTTGATGTGGACTATCAACAGAATTTGATATATTATATATTAACTTCATTCATTCAGTCATTTATTCATTCACCCAATCAAAACAGATGCATTGTTTAATATTTGTGTCAAGCTTCTACCCCAAACAATTTACAGGTGACATTTGAAGTTTGATGTATTTTTCAGTTTTGAAAAATTGTTACTTCACCAGTGGCTTCTCATTCTTCACATATCTAGGAAACCCATATTCTGCTCTTAGCATCGTTTATAAAAATGCCCTCTTGCCACAATTGTTAAACCACTTACCACAGAGTGGGGAATATACACCAGAGTGAGTTCTGTAGTCTGAATGTCTTTGAGTACAAAGGGAATTTTGAAGCAAATCAGTGCAATGGCTGCAAAAGACTGCGTATGAGTGAAAACACACCACGGGCAACACCAGGACAAAAACATTAATTGGCCTTGTTTCCATAGAAACGTACCATTGTTAATTTCCTAGTCAGAGTGTTCCAGCTAAGTATGATGCTCAATTTATTTAGTAGGTCTGTAACAAAAGTCTTCCATTTGGGTTCTAGGCTAAGCACATTCCAGGAATGAGATCTTATAGTTTATGCAGAAAGCTGTGGTAAATGATATGATGACTGCAACCTTATTCAGCTTGTAAACTAATGGGTAATCCAGTTCTAATATTAGATGCTCCTGCAGAGCATACAAACTTGCACCTAGGGCTTGTTTCCTAGGTGACCAATGATTGGTTTACTGGACTAGCTCAATTTAAGGAATGTGCCCTTTGAATACATCACAGTAACAATGATTCATCAAAAGACACCTGACTAGCAGCAATTCACAGGGCAAAATTTATTTTATGTTAGGTGACAATGAACCCTGTGGTGTTCTCCCAATGTGTTCTGTGATGTTCTTTCTCTCCACCTCTCCTTTCACTGGAAGCTGTAGTCTAATGCCAGCCAGCAGGCCATTGATTTATTTACACCATGTCCAGGGCATCTTGGCTCTGTAGCAAGATGGTCATAGAATCATCACAGGCTCTCCAGTCCAAGCCCTTGCCATGGAGGAATGCACCAGCTAAGCGCTCCTGACAGATGGCCAGCCAGCCTCTGTTTAAAAAGTTCCAAAGAAGGGGACTCCTACCACACTCCAAGGCAATGTATTCCACTCTCGAACCATGCTTACCATCAGGAAGTTTTTCTTAATTTTTAAGTGGAATCTTTTTTCCTGTAGTTTGAATCTATTGCTCTGTGTCCTAATCTCTGGAGCAGCAGAAAACAAGTCCATCTTCAATATGACATCCATTCGAATATTTAAATATAGCCATTATGTCACCTCTTAGCTTTCTCTTCTCCAGGCTAAACACACCCAGCTCGCTAAGCTGTTCCTCATAGGGCATGGTTTCCAGATCTTTTACCATTTTGGTTACCTTACAGCTTGTCAAAAACTTTTTTGAATAGTGTTGCCCAGAACTGGACACAGTATTCCAGGTGAGGTTTGACCAAAGCAGAATAGAGTGATACTGTTACTTCCCTTGACCTAGACACTATACTTCTGTTGATGCAGCCTATAACTGTATTGTCTTTTTTAGCTGTCGCATCACACTGTTGACTCATGTTCATTTTGTGATCTGCTAAGACTCCTAGTTTCCTTTCACATGTACTGTGGTCAAACCAGGTGTCACCCATCCTATATCCATGTATTTCATTTTTTCTGCCTAAGTGTAGTATCTTACAATTCTCCTTGTTGACATTCATTTTGTTAGTTTTGGCCCAGCTCTCTAACCTGTTAACGGTCATTTTGAATTCTGATCCTGTCCTCTGGGGTATTAGTTAACCTTCCTAATTTGGTGTCATTTGCAAATTTGATTAAAAATGTCCTCTGTTCCATCATCCAAGTCATTTATAAAGATACTGAATAGCACTGGCCCCGGGAGAGAATCCTGTGGCACACCACTAGTCCCTTCTCTTTAGGATGAAGAAGAGCCATTGTTGAATACCCTTTGGGTGCAGTTGGCCAACCAACTACAAATCCACCTAACAGTAGCATTGTCTAGCCCACGTTTTACTAGATTATTTGCAAGAATATCACAGGGGACCTTCTCAAAGGTTTTACTGAAATCAAGATATGCTATATCCATACCATTTCCTTCATCTTACCACAGGGTTACCAGGCTTGTAACTCTATCAAAAAAAGAGATAAGATTAGTCTGACATGATATGTTTTTGAGAAACCTATGTTCACTTTTCATGATCATGATATTACTTTCTAAGGGGTTACAGACTATCTGTTTAATGATCTACTCTAAGCTGACTGGGCTGTTTGGACTCCTTTTTCCCCCTTTTTTTGAAATGGGGACAACATTTGTCCTCCTCCAGACTGCTGGGATTTCACCTGCGCTCCAGGAATTCTCCATAATAATCTCAAAGATGATTGCCAATGGTTCTGAGGTTAGTTCTGCCAGTTCTTTTAATAGTCTTAGATGTATCATCTTGTTGGAGGTTGCAATTTTTGCACACCTTATACTCACTGGAGTTAGGTTGCATGTTACTTTCTAGGAGTTTAGGCACAGCATATTTATGGCCACTTCCTGTTTGCTTGTTCACAGCCACTCTCTTCCTGCATCATGTAGACACATTCCTTTTGTTCTCTGGGTCTCATATGCTCATACCAGCTTCCTCCGCCCTCCCTGCCAACCATGAAGCATGTGCTTTTTAGAGCTCTCTCTGAGTGAGATGCTCCAACCCTTTTGGATTAAAACCCTTATGTCTTTATTTTCTTCAAGAAAACAACCACTTCAACTTTCACCTAACACTTTTTAGATACTTTTTTAGTTATTCTGCTAGAGAGATGCACTGAATCTCTCACATTTTCCAATACATTTGGTCCTGTAGATCGGAATTCATTTAGACTAGCCAGGCATGTCTATACTACTGCTTCACCTGTTCCGTGCTACATTTCTCCTACTGCATCATCTGTTCCATTTTCTCCAGGGTGATCACTGTGTTCCTTTTTGTAGAAGATTGAGACAAAGGCCCTTTCCACATGTGGGGGGGGGGGGAATGGGCGAAAACGCCCAAAAACGGAACTTACCGGCAGCCGGGTAAGTCCGTCGCAACACGGAGCAGCGCAAGCTCGCTGCTCCGCAGTCCTCTGGCGTCCCAAATGGTAGCTTCCGGTTGGCGGAGACTCTCCACCAACCGGAGAAGCTCACCATCTGGAAGCCCGCCCCCAGCAGATCTGCAGGCACGCACTTGCGCGCTCCTGCAAATCCGCGTCGGAGCCGGGCGACGGAGTGGCACAGGGCTGCGTGCTCCGTGCTTTTTAAAAACCTCGAAAAAGAGGTTTTTAAAAAACACGCAGCCCGGCTAGTTCCGGCTGCTCCTGAGTGGATTCTGGTGTGGAACTACAAAAAGTAGTCCACGCCAGTCCACTCTACGGTGCAGAAGACCTCCATCAGAGGTCGCTCTGCACCATTTCAGAAGCCCGGTGTGGAAATGGCCAAAGAAAGTGTCACCTTTCCCCTATCCTCTCATGGTATTTCACCATCTTCTTCATATAGCGGCCCTACCATTTCCATGTTCTTTTTGCTACAGACATAACAAAAACCAAAACCCCTTTTTATTATTTTTAACTTCTCTAGCAAGCCTGATCTCATTCCGTGCTTTAGCTTTTCTGACTTTCTCCCTACACATGCTGACTACTGATTTGAACTTCTCTTTGGTGATTCCCCCACCTTTCCATTTCTTATACACATTCCTTTTTAATCTTAGCTCAGTTGAAATTCTTTAGGTATCGATCCTGGTTTCTTTAGACACCTCCCATTTTTTCTCTTCATTGGAACTGTTATGAAATTGTGCCTTCAATATCTTGCTTTTAAGAAACTCCATCCATCATGAACTCTCTTATCTTTCAATATTCCTGACCATGGGATCACAGCCAGTATTTCCCTGAATTTACTGAAATCATTTTCCTTAACTTCTATAATGAGTGTCTGACTACACTTGGCTTTCCCTTTCTACTATATAACAAACTCCAGGAGGACATGATCACTCCCATCTAAGGATCCTGCCATTTCCACCCCATTAACCAGGTCATCACCTGGCTTATGCTTATTTGGATTCTGCTTCATTCTCTACTACCATACAGGGTGCCCGCTCCCATTACCTCAATTTGCAAACTTGTAAAATATAGGTCATAGTCACTGACATTAGCTTTTTCCACTGCAAACACTTTGAGTTCTGTAGCCAGAAATTGAACTTTCTGTCATATAAATGAATGGTCAAACGAGTTACTTTGGGGATTAAAAGTCTTAGAATTTCCCCCTGCCTACAACTTCCATCATATTTAACCATTGAATATGCTAGCTGACACTCATCCTTGCTGGATTTTTTTTTAAAAAAATCCCAGACTAGCTGTTGTTGGTTACAAGTCAGTATGAGTATCAAGTTACCATACTCTTTTCCTATCCCTTCTAATACTGTGCTTCTTTTCCATATCTTCATTTGGAAGCTGTAGCTCTGTGCCAGGCAGCAAAGTTCACCTGCTGATGATCCTGTCTGCATTCCCTGATGCCTCCAGTTAGAAGAAGCCAGTAGGAGATTATGAGAAAGGGTTCTCCGGAAAAATTTGTGTGATGGTTGCCAATAAGAACAGGCAAAACAGCACACCAAAAGGAAAGAGAAATCTGAACTTGTATAAGGACCTCCCAACAATCATCTTTCTTTCTAAATTTCAGAGATCAGTGTGAATCCCTTATTTAGCCAAAATGACAGCACCCACCAAAAAGGAAGGAGAGGTACATGTGGGTTTGAGGGAATACCAAGATTTGCAAAAATACAAAAATTGTTCAGAAGTGAAAAACAGAGGGGTGGTAACTAAAAAAACAATCCCGTAAAGGGGCTTGATGGCCATGGAATATGGTACATTGGGGAAAACATGGAAAACAGGAGGGAAGAATGGAAGATATGAAGTATCTTGGAGGAAGGCTCAACTGGCTGACTGGAACAACAAATAAGCATACTCCATCCTGTAATATTTCATTAAAAGTCCCACTTAGTTTTCTAAACATGATTTCATTGACGTCAAATGGCTAAGCATCCCTGTCTTTTTAGTATTTCAAAATTTGATCCACCATTCCAAATGTCAGCCCAATCAATCATAAATGGAAACTCATTATGCATTCAGCACCCCCCTTCTACTTTTGTTCCTATCTGATACTGCAACATGTCTATGGGCTGCTAAGCAACTGGTAGACCATAACCCATGGCTAATGGGCTGAATTCGGCTTGTAGAGTTTGTGAAGACCATTTATGAAGGCCTGCCTTGGATGAGCAGCTTTCACAGAAGTGATGCCACCAAGTGACATGAGACTTAGGAAACTCTCGCACTGCATTGTTATAGTGCTATTATTCCACTTTCAACACCCTATGGAATCCTGAGGCCCCTTCCTAAACTGCAAATACCAGGATTCCATAGGATGTTGAAAGTGGAATAACAGCAGTATAACAGTCTAGTGCGGAAATGGCCTTAAACATTTTGCCACAGAAGTGGAAAGTCCAAAGGTTGCCCTGGAATGCTCTGGAAGATGTTACCTTTTTCCTCCTGTATGATTTTTAACATCTTTGCTTGATGACGAAGCCAGTGAAGCTCTGAAAGTTTGCATAATGTATTTTATGCTATGGAGCTGATGTATTAAAGGTATCATGCTTTGTGGATTTTGAATTTTGTTGTATTTTCCTGCATGGCCAGCACAGCTACCTTAAATATGTTTCCTTCATATTTTTAGTCACTTTTTGATAAATAATAACAAAAATGGTGTCACACAGCCTGACTAAATGGGGTGTGTCATTCTGATTCCATCTGTGGAACTAGGATGGGGGCAATTTCTCTGTACCTTCATATACAATGTGTACCCTTAAAATCTGCTCTCAAGTGTTGGAGCCCCTCTGGTGTAGAAATTTGGGTGTCGGTGGAGTTCCATCACGCTAGCGGAAGTCTGTTGGGGAGGTACTGGATTTAAGCCATTATCTGCACATAGAGGCTCCTGTCATTTCGTAACACTTCACAGTGATGCCAGAGGTATTTCCATTCAAGCTGAAAAATGTACGCAGTGCGCCTCAATTCTGTAGATAATTTTGCTTAGAATTATACATACCTTGAAAATCAGCAGCAATTATTAACTTCAGTAATGAAAATGCAGGGGGAGTAAGAGAAGTGAAACAGTTTAGCCATAAATGGACACATTTTCCTGGAGTTTCTGCCCAGTGTGTGTTTTTTGTGATCTGGATCTAGCAAGGTCACCCATGACTTGGGTATGTTTTTTTTTTCTCCCCACAGCCATAGAAAAGTTTCTAAAGCACTTCATTTTATAGCCGTGCTGATCAGGAAGAATCAGGTTGCTTTTATCTTGCCTTCAATTCTCATTCCTATTTTTAGACACGTTGGCTTGATGCAGGAAAGTGATTCCATCTGTCTTCTCATCATAACCAAATGCTTTTGTTGACATTAGCAATTAAATGGTGTTTGCCCAGAGGATTGTCACTGTGACTCTGACCAGTTGAATAGATGTTCCAGGTCAGCCCGCAAACTTGGTCCCTGTCAGGCTCTGTAGCTTTTGTTCACATTGTCAGGGAAGGTTTGCAGAATGTGTAGGTGTGGAATATTTGGGTTTTTTAAAAAAACAATCTCACAGAGGATTGCAAAAATATCAAGTGCCCCTTGAAAATGTGTATTTAACAAATAATTTTTTAGCCATTCAGCATGTGACGGACTGACAAAAAAGCAAGAGAAATGAATTAGTTGGTCTTAGTTAATACAAACAGGGCCAGTGAGTGCTGAAACAAACTAAATAAACCACAGAGCCTAAGACTGTGATAAGCTTCTTAATATAAAGAAAGGACCAAACATTTTGTTAGAACAGAACAGAACAGAAATAATGCCTGTGTGATGTGAAAGTGAGCCACCATGGTGTAGTGATCTGAGTATTGGATTAGGACTTCAAGAGATCAGGGTTCAAATCCCCACTCAGTCATGGAGACACACTGGATGACCCTTGGGCACATCACACTCTCTCATCGTCAGAGAAAGGCAAAGGCAAATCTCCTCTGAACAGATCTTAACAGTAAGTCAGAGTTGACTTGAAGATGCATATCCTGTGCTACAGTTAGCTAGTGACCCACGTGTCAAGTGGTTAGAAGCCACAAAGCTGTAAGGTAGCCAGTCCAGTCCAAGTCAGTCACAGATAATCCAGCAACATGAAGGAACAGCAGAAAGATCATCAGCTGGTCCAGGAGTTGTTACACCAAGCCAGATAAGGAGTAAGACACAAGATTGTCAATTGCAGCCAGTCCAAAGTCAAGAATGTACAAACACCGAGAGAACAAAATAGAAGGTTGAGAGCAACAAAGACACCAGAGGGCTGCTGGGAGATTTATAGACAACTGCCTCTGGACACCAAGTGCTTATGGTGTCAGTATTTCCTTTTTAACAGATTCTGGGACCTACAAAACCTCTCTTTATCTCTTCTGCAGTCTTCAAAGGAAGGAGGTTCATCCTTGGTGTCTGCCACATCCTGTTGGGGAGTGGGTCCCTTAACTATTTCAGTGCCCAGTTCCTCAGCCTCAGAAAGTTATTTGGAGCCATAAGAGCAATCTGACTCTTCTGTGTCTAATTCTCCAGATTCCAGAGAATGAGTTATGATAACATATAACAACAACAAATGTAACTCATTCACATTGACATCGGTTAGGGGCATTTTCTTTGGTATCACCTTGCCAGAACTCTAAAGTAACATTGTTACCCTGGCTTCTGGGGGTCCCGTGAGGGACACCTTGATTCACTCCAAAAATGCAAAGATTGGGGAAATTAGCAGAGCACTGGCCTTAGCAGAACGAAGGGCAGGGTAACCCAGCAGGATATTCTACCCAATTTTTTCAGAGTCAGACCAAACAAAAAGCTAGCCAATCATACTAACGAATGTAGTTTATTAACAAATATGTTCTCATGCACCAACACAATCACTCACTCATGCACACAAGGCCTATCGAGAAAGAGGTGAAGACTTCTAGGGGAGATAGCAGAGAGGGTGTGAAGGCGGTGATACTGCACCTGTCTAGAAGTCCTCAGTCCGGGAAGCTGCAAGAAGGATGGAGCTCAGCGAAGAGAGGTGGCTGAGTGGAGCACTCGACTGCTAGTGAGTCTGCTAGCGTGGCAGGGAGTTCTCCGAAGAGATTCTCAAAAATGCGGACTACTTATAGGGCAGAACGTACTTCGAGGGCAGGCCCTCTCCTGGGAAGAACAAAGGGCAAAATAAAAGGAAAAATGCTGCACAATGGTAACTTGATGGTTTGCATGATTGGTTCACGTAAATGGACCTCGCCCTTGTAGGATTCTCCAAAATTGGAGCTGCTCAACCTGGGGAAAACCTGGTAATCCCTTCAAGTTGACTATTTGTGGCTGAGGACCCCTTGTTCATGCGGACGTGTCTAGCCTGAGGTCTCCTTGGGAAATGTGACTGGAGATTTCCTGGCCTTGATCTAGGTTCAGTCGTTTGACCTATTTGTCTATGCCCCAACCCAGGCAACCTCTCTGGCACGGAGGGCATATTTGATATCAATTTTATATGCTCCCGGGACAGGGACTGCCACTATGGTAACATGTTATCTGTAACATATTTTGGGGGGGGGGTAATGAGAGCATAACAATGTTCTCATTGCAAAGACTGATAATGTTATTTTTAAACTGTAACAAGTACTGTTAATCCTAAATTATTGCTTTGTAGAGGGGGTCATTTTTAGATTTTGTAAATACAATGGCTAGAATCTTCTATGGTGCTTACAAGTGCATAACTTGTTGTTACAAAGCCCTAACTGTTACATTTTCATAGTCCTTATCGAGCTCCTAGTTCAGGAATTTGATAGGGACTGTGCAAGTCTCCCAATCCCCACTTACTGGGGAAGCAGCTGCTGTGATCAATGGGGTCTCTTCCCCTGTCAGTTGGGAAGCAGCTAGCTGATAGTCTCACCCTCAATTGTGCTAGCAATTTCTGGTGCTATGGGGAGTTGCCACAAGGATCCTGCTTCCGTCTGTCACAAAAGAAATCACTCATGGGAGGGGATGGAATGCAGCCAGAAGTTTCCAAGCATCAGGGGAACAAACCCCTGTCAATTGCAGTGGCTGCTTCCCAGAAAGTGGGGATGAGGGGTCAGGCCAGGATTCACTGTGTAGCACTATAACTATGGCGCTTATCCATACATAAATCTCATATAGATTTATAGAAGATTATTAGTTTTGCTGCAGGAGACTAATGTGGAACTGGGTGTGCCAACAGCAGTTTTGCTGCCAGACTCAAGGAAATCAAGATGGGTGTGGTGGCCTTTCTATCTTTCCCCACCCCCATTCTGAGGTGTGTCTGTGGTTGGGGAATGAAGACAGGGTTCCTCCTGAAGCTCCTTCACCCATAGTTTCTCTTCTCAACCCTGGATTTCCCAAGAAACCGTTGCCACTGGTCCTGGTAAGCTTCCTACGTGGTAGGAATAGGCAGCAGTACTCAGCTTGGCACTGAAAAGAGCAGTGTCAGGGGAAGGAAATGCAGCAACCAGATCATCCTTATCATCCTAAAAGGAAGACAATGGCAAACCTCCTCTGAAGAAATTTTGCCAAGGACTTCCTCTGCCCCCTTGACAGGGTCACCATAAGTCCAAGTTGACTTGCAGGCACCTAGCAACAACAACAACAAAAAGATACACTGTGCCACACAACAGGACAAAAGATGATGGTGGCAGAAATTTTTGGCTCAGCTGGCACTTCTTTTAAGCTCTTTGTTTTAAAAGGAAGGCTTTTTGCTCCATCCCTTCTTGTGGCGTTTCTGCCAGCAAGCAAATACTCCTCCCCCCCTACTACAAGTAGCTTTTTGATAACTATCTGGCTGATGAGAAAGAGGTTTTTAACAGAATGATGCTGCATCCTTTTTCTAAAATTGATGTGTTGGTTTTTAATTAAACCATGCTTGAACTTTGTTATTTCTTAAATCGTGCTTTTAACAATGTAAGTTTATTTGTTTTACTTGTATCCATTTTAAACTTTTTAAAAAAGTTTATAACTGGCTTTTTGATCTGGTGGTGGGCCACCTTGAATCCCTTAGTCCTGGTTCTGGGTAAAGGTAAGTCAGAAAGTGAAAGAACATTTTCTGTTTTCAGTGTCCAAGCATTTGGTCCACCATGTGGGCTACTGCTACTGCCAATATTATTGTACTAACTGCATTAGCGAGACAGCTAGCCCTGTTTAGCTTAGAAAAAGCTAAACAGGCCATGGAAATCCTTCTTTCAGAACTCAGCCCTGATGAAAGCAACAGTACAAGTACAAGAAAGGAACAAGTATAGAAAGACTGGAGTGCTGCATGCCTGTGACAGCCATGCTTTCTTCATCTCCATGGTTTGTTTGTTTTTTTTTTCATCTTGAAGATGTGGCTTAGCTACAAATTGACATGTTTTCCTAGAGTTTGTGCCAGTGATTCAGTCTATAATTCTGATGTGAAAGGTTTCCCCAAAAGCATATGTGTTCTGAGGCACTGTGGGTTAGCCGCTGAAACCCTCTAATCCTTTGGAAATCCCAAAGAATCAGGGTGAAGAAAGCTATTTCAGTGGGCACAGGATGATACATAGGCATGTCTCTTTCAAAAAAAAAGCATATGCTAAAGCCCCAAAAGGACCATCCTAACGAGTACTTGGAAAGTTACATTTAAAAGGTAATTTATTCCCCTTTCTCATTATAATGTTTATGGAATGGCTAGTTGTCACTGCTAGTTGTGATGTTTAGAAAGCATCTGTCCTCCTTGGCGATTACATTGCTCATTCTTTTCGGTTACTTCTCATTACTTTGGGGGACAGGGACTAAAGCATACTAAAATGCTTTAAATGCCCTTTAAACTTAAGTTTGAAAATAAACTAGAAAATATTACTCATTATACTAATTAAGCCCTTGCAACACCCCCCACGCACTAATCACCACGCAGCCCATTTCTGCCACAGTCTTCATTTATTTGGAAGATCTGGAGAATCTCTGGAGTGGCATCCCATGAAGCATGAAGAGATTTCACATGGGTGTGTGGGTGTGGAATGGCTACAATCATCTCATGTGTGCTGAATTTGCTTGTATCTGGGCTGTGCAGTAGATTCTATTTCTAGTATTTGGGCTATGAGTGCCATTGCTTATATGGTCAAAGTGACATCATTCCTGTACAAAAGGTGAGAGGCTACCAATGGACTTGGTAGAACCCTGAAATCTGCTGAAGAAAAAACAAACAAACCAAAAACTTTAATGAAAACCTTAAGAGCATGGGTGCAGGGGAGGGAGACAACTCCAAAACAAACCGAGGACAGCTGAGTGTACTTTGTCTGCAGACAATGCTGACTGTATGCATTTTTAAAAGAAAATATTTTATTTATTGAATGTATATCCTGCCTTTCTCCTGAGATGGGATTCAAGGCAGCTTACAATATTTTCTAAAAGATTAAGCTAAAATATTAGTTTGCAAAAGTTAAATAAGAATTAAATAGCAATATTTTTTTAAAAAAATGATTAAAATAGTTAAAATGTGTAAAACATATTTTAAAAATTAATGTTGAAGCTAGGCTCAAAACCAAGAGAGAGCGAAAGTGAATGAAATGAGGCAGAATGGAGCAAATTGCATGAAATCCTGAACATGGGCCGCTTTGTGCTGCAACATAATGCTTCAGGTCCCACTTGTTTTTCATAGAATCATAGCTCCGGAAGGGCCAGCTAGTCCAACAGTCTGCCATGCAGGAGTCTACAGCTTAAGCATTCCTAAGAGATGGCTATCCAACCTTTGTTTAAAAACCTCTGAAGAAAGGCAGTCCTTTGCCTTCTAATGTCGTCTATTCCACTGCTGACCAGCTCTTATTGTCAGGACATTCGTTCTTACATTTATCTGGAATTTTCTCCCTTGTAATTTAATTCCATTGGTTCTGGATGCAGTTCTCTGGAACACAGGAAACGTTTAATCCATCTTCTACACAACAGCCCTTTGGACATTTAAATTTGGCTTTCATATCACTTCCCAATTGTCTCTTCCCAGGAATAAACATACCCAACTTCCTCAATCATTCCCTATTAGGATTGGTTTCTAGATCTTTTATCATCTTGGTCACCTTCCTCTGTCCTTAAACTGTGGTGCCCAAAACTGGACACAGTATTCCAGGTGAAGTCTGACCAAAGTAGAAGAGAGTAGAGTGGTAGCATTACTTCCCTCAATCTGTTGATGCAGAATTGCATTGGCCTTTTTGGCCACCACATTGCACTGTTGACTTGTGTTTAGCTTGTGGTGTACTAGGACCCTAGATGCTTTTCATGTGTATTACCATCAAGTCACTTGTCATCCATCCTAAATTTATGCATTTACATTTTTCCTACCAAAACCTTACATTCCTCCCTGTTGAAATTCATTTTGCTGGTTTTGACCCGGCTCTCTAGTTTAATATGGTTATTTTGGATCCCAGTTCTGTCCTCTGATGTATTAACTACCCCTTCTAACTTGGTGTCATCTGCAACTTTGATAAACGTGCCCTCTATGCCATAATTCAAGTCATTAATAAAGATGTTGCACACCATGCCCAGGATGGACGCCTGTGGCACCCCACTAGTCATTTCTCTATAGGATGAAGATGAACCACTCAGATGAGGAATGACTACCTCATCCACCAAGGCTCCCCAGAGGATGCCAGTGGAATTCAGTCAATGATATTATTGGTCAATGTCTAGCTAAGGAGACATAGCCAAATGCTCCACTGACAAGGCCCCCCCCCAACTCTCCATCAGCAACTGAATAACCATTGGAGGGCCTGCAATGGCTAAATAGTGAGTCTGAGGGTGAGACAAGAGGTGTAGCATAGCTCTGTCTGGGGAATACTTATGCAATGCTGCTACCACAAAAGGTGAGGGACCTTGAGGTCCTCCAGCAGTACCTGTGCCTCCGTGAAAAGGTGGGGAAATATTAGTTCAAAAGGAGGCCAGCAAGAGGGGAGTAACCCGGCAGGATCTTTCAACACCTGTGTCTACCAGTACTCATGTGGGAATACCAGTCAGAGATTCAAAGCAAATCTTTAAAATGCTTTATTGTGGAATTAATCAATCACAGACACACAAGATTCATGCATCCTCACAATCACACATGGGTAGCTCAAGAAAAAGGGAGGAAAATTTGGATAGAGACTCTTAGGGAGAAGTGGGTAATAATCACCAGTCCTGAAGAGGGGGACCAGCCACTGATGCCACTGTGTTTCTTTGCCCTTTAATTTCTATGCAAATGCTTCCCATGCTTTAAATTATGAATGTCTATATCATTGATATATATTGTCATGCATCCTTTCATGCTCAGTCCATTTCTTTGGAATAGAATCCTCTACTACTCCATCCCAACCATGAAATCCCACTAGGCTTCAATTAAACTTCTTAAATCATGGCCAAAATCCTGTATTAAATGATGGAAAATAAAGTTCCTCCCAAGAGGAATTCTACTCCTTCTGTCCTCTCCCCTCTTGTTGGATGAGTCCCAATGACATCACCCTTTTAGTGGCCAATGGCAAGTGGGGGTGGTGTAGTCAGATGCACAACTGAGAAAGGCATCCCTCAGGATGTCTCAAAGGCCTTCCAGAGGTTTCAGAAGAGGTTGTCATCATTGTGTATCAACTATAGAAATATAGCTGAAATGTATCTCTGCTACTCTCTGCTCTCAGTTGGCCAATGAATTTCCAGGGGGGGGGGCGGGGGGACAGGCAACAGGTGAGCTTCAAGGTGGTAGAGGTCAGTGCTGGAGGGAGGTGATGAATTCCTCCCTCCACAATGAAAAAAAAAAAAAAAGACATATGTTACTAATTAGGATGCCAGCCTATATTTACTGTCCTGGGTTAAGAATCCAACTTGTTGTCAGTGGTAGTGTTCTTGTTCTCATTCTAATTATCATCATTATGTACCTTAGTGGTACAATTTTCCCTGTATTGAGGTATTGAGGTTTCCAGCACTTGATATCCCCCTACCCTCTGGCATATTGTCTCTTCGGCTCACATAATTCCATTTAAACCCATCCTGTTCAGTTTTACAAGACTCCTAGCAAATACATTCTTACTGACTACTACCTGACTCATGGCAGAGGTTGTTTATGAAAGTATAGGCTGCATCCAGATAAGCTGGCACAAGAAGCCAACTTTTTTCTCATAGCATTGCCTCTGAGCCGGTTGTTCGCTTCCAGTATCCCCCTCTCACTTCCTAGGGCATTACTTCCAAACAGAAGGACTGATGAGATAACAAGTTATGCCCCAAGCTTCTTCAGCTTCTCACCAAGAGTTTTGTAGTTCTTTGCGACATGTTGAAGACTATAGCTAGCATTAGGGATGTGCTTGTTTAAATTATTCATCCATTCTCCCCGAGGGGAACAAGTAATTTAAACAGTTTTCCCTCCATTACATGAACATCTTTGAAAACTATGCAGTTTTCTTTTCTTTTTTTTACAATTTTATTAAGTTTCACAAATAAAATTGTACTTTTACATGTAATGTTTTTGTTCTTCCACTCTGATCTAGTTTTCGTTTTCTAGATATCTACTCACATATAAAAAATTGTGCCTCACAATTCCATGTTCATCTTACGTGTTAGATCTTGCATGTCTCTCATCAACTCCTGTTATGTTACAGTTATTCCTCTTTAATTTACCATAATTCAGACATTTTCACTTGGCAGTTCCCACCAATTACCCATTAAAATTTGCCATTCTGCTTTTATCTGATCGTCTGATTTCCCCTTTAATCTTTGTGAAACAATATCCGAATTTCTATTCTCAGTAAATGCCCCCCCACCATTGTTCAATTGTGGGTATTTGCTGAGACTTCCACAATTTGGCATATTCAGTTCGCACTGTCGTTATCATGTACAATATTAATCTCCAATGCTTCTTAATATTAGTATTCTCAAGAACATTTGTCATGTTTAACAAATAAAATTCAGGTTTTTTTACAAATTGAACCTTCAATATTTCACACATCTTTTTACGTATTTCACTCCAATATTTCTTTGCCTTGGGACATGACCACCACATATGAAATATTGTTCCCACCTCTTTCTGACATTTCCAACACATTCCCGTACCTGTACTGTAAATCTTTTTTAACTTTTCTGGTGTCATGTACCATCTATGAAACCTATGGAACAGAATTCAAAGAAAGGACAGGAGTGATTAAATGGATCTTTGACAATCCACCGCATCTGTTAGCCCATATATATCAAGAAATATTAACACAGGAGAGACAGGAGGAGACTGTGAAATCTGCAATGATTTTGTGGGCGCAGAATATTGGGCATTCAATTCAATTGGATGAATGGGAACAGAGCTGGAAAAGGACACAAAAATTTACAATGGCTCAGAATCTCAGAGAGAAAACTATGCAGTTTTCAAAGACATCTTGCAGGGGAGAAAGTCTCTCTCCCTGATTCACCTTTTTCATGACCCACCACAATGTGCTGGCTGGTGGAAAGTGTGGAGGGAGCAGCCAAAGCAAGGAGTCTCATCCGTTGCCAGTTACCATAGCCACTGGTGTGGAATCCTCCTCTCAATTCTCTAACCCCAAATTGCAGACAGACAAGGAGGCTCATCCTTATGAGGCAGTGATGGATGAGCCTCTGTCAGTTAGTTCCCTCCAGCTCTCTCCTGCCTGCATGTAGTGGCCATGCAGGTGGGAGGTGACAACCAAGCAGGGAGGAGGTATGTGCCAGTACAGGCACCCTTCAGGGCACACAGGGGTCCTCCAGAGGATGGTACCATCATGGTGCTTGGGCTATACTGTCAGTGGTCCTCCTTGTCTTCTGTCCCCACACTTCTCCAGCCATTCCATGCTCTTGAGGGGCTGGGGGTGGAAAAGGGTGGGTCTGGGCTGGGAGATGGAAGTAATTCTTGAGTCTATTTGAAGACTGGAGAAACAAGACAAGACAGGAGCTTGAGGACAATTCTCATCATCAGGGTTTCAGGGCACTTGAAAAGCTCTTCTATCTTTCTTTTTTCTCTGAGTCTTCAAATATTTTTCCCACTCCCATTTATCAGTATCATTTACCCTCAGGGCTTGATGAGTCTTTTCAGTGTTATATTATAGAAGGCAGCATGCCTCTTGAGGAATCCTGTCAGGTGCACACTCCACTGTTTCTGTTCCCTGCAACAGGGAATCACCTAGTATCACTACACCTTTCTCCTTCTGGGAATTGGTAAGAGTCTTTCCATCCATAGAACTCCCCCCCCCCGCAAAGCTATATATGCGCTATCTGAAGGCTGAGACTGTTGTCCTCTTCCTTTAGCTCATAATTGCTCACCAAGGGAAACCTCAGAAGAGATCATGTAGCTTCAAACATATAACAAGCATCCTGACAGTTCTGCTTCTGTGTGTCACATTATTCCAAGTGTCTGCCTCCTGTGTTTGTCAGTTGTCCTTCTCCCTCAAGACATCCCGTATGTGTTGTTCTGCTCTGTCTAAGAAAGCTTTACCCTCCCTGATAAGTTTAAGTGTAGATATATGGTCCTCAGGTTATTTCACTTTCTCTTCCAGCAAGGCAACCAGCTCAAACTTGCTTCAGGTTTAGCTCCCCACATCTTCAGGCAAGAAAATAAATATAGCACAGGTCACTGCAGCAGCTATATCACTATCCCCGTTTTGTTGTCCTATAAAGATATAATCACCCATATGGAAGTAACTCTTGGTTCTATTTGAAGACTGGGGAAAACAAAACAGAACAATCTGAACCTCTTCCCTGAAAACTCTTTCCTGCAAAATGTCCCTGTTTTCCTCTCCCTGTTCTCCAAGCTCCTGTACATTGAGCTCCAGAGACAAAAGAAGCAGCTACAGTGAGCTAGTGGCTGCTAGCTCCACTTTCAACCAAGTCAGAGTCCCATTCCTTAATGTATTTCAGGTTCAGTTCAAACATATTCAAAAATGATCTTTGAAACTTAAAAGCATGATAAAAGTAGATTGACAAATTACTTGGATGCTCATTATCTTAAAATCAAAAATTCATTCTCAGTTGTCCTGCGTTTAAAGTAAAAGCATTGACAGGGAGGTCGAGTCAATCAGGCTCCCTGATGATTTCATTATTTTTCTCATCTACAGATTACATTCTAGGTGATCACTCAAAAAAGAAAGTTGTAGCTGCGCATCTACAAAAGAAGATGGGCTGTCACTTGTAGATGGGAATCTGAAGCATCACATACATCAGGCATTTGCTATGACTGTGTCTTTAAGATGGAGATTTGCATTCTGGAGGAAGTATGAATAGACCTGATGATCCAGGTCTAAATCTGCCTGGCCCCTTCAATGGTAATGACATATCCACACACCCCATTAGGTATTATATGATAACTTTTCTGACACTGCTGATCCTAATTATTTTTCATTTGGCTGTTTAACCAAATTAAATCAGCAGGTCTATCGCCAGAATGTGAAATTGCTTTTAATGGTTAAATTGCTCATTACTCTTGTCTGAGACCTTCTTTGTCATGAAGATGTGCATTTGGAGCTGTTTTGCTTTGTTCACTATAGAATGTAGTATAGCTAGATGTCATACGGCAATAAGTAAATGTCACCTTCAAGCACATTGGGCACATTCCTCCCACTTTATCTCAAACAAATGTCCTTTTGCCAAAGAAGCAGTCCTGGCTCTGAGGGAGCCATTTAGCCACTTGACGTAGAGAAATATTATCAGCTCCTTCTGAATGGTAGTCAGATGATTTATAGGAGTCAGGGGGATACCAAGTTGATGAAAGAATTATAAAAAGAGTACCAGAGTCCTGCTGGATCACACAAATGGTCCACCTACTTCAGCATCCTATCTTCAACACTCACTAGACAAATGCCTCAGGGAAACCCACAGCAAAAGATGAAGGCAACACACTCGGTTATAAGTGCTCGTATCGTCTCCGAACATGGAGCTCCCGTTTAACTATCATAGCTCATATTACCCTTCCTCAATGTGCCGTCCTCTACAGAATTTAGAGTACAACTCTCATAAGGCCTAACCAGCATGGCTAATGGCCAAGCATTATGGAAACTGTAGGCCAAAAACATCTGGATAGCACCAGGATGGATTAATCCTATTCTCCTAATCTAGCCTTCCCCAGGCACTTCCAGATGTTTTGAACCAAAATAAAGGATGTGAAAAATTCTTGGTCTCATTTTTGCTTTTATTCTCCAAACCTTACCAGCATTTCTTTCACTTCTTCGTTTGCACTGGTTTGCAAGACTTTGGCCATTTCCGCCCTACACTGTCATAGTGCTATTATTCCACTTTGAACATCCTACGGAATCCTGGGGTTTGCAGTTTAGGGAGGGGGCATTTAGAATTCTCAGCCAGAGAGCTCTTTGGCCTCAGTAAACTACAAACCCCAGAATTCCACAGGATGTTGAATGTGGAATAATAGTACTATAACAGTGTAGTGTGGAAATGACCTTTGAGGTTTCCACTTTTACGAAAATGCATAGATATTTAGGAATTTTCCCTAATAACTGTAGTTTCCTGTGCATTTTTCTTACTTTATTCACTTTCATACACACTTTCCAATTCATTGACACATAATACAAACGAAAAGAAGAAGAAAGCTTTGGGTGCTTGTAATTTCTTTTCAAACACTGGAAAAGCAAAAGTTCTGTGCATGCTTTGCATTAATTAGCTGATGACAAACTAAATACACATGCCTTTTCCACCTGTCACCACCACAACAACCTCATCTGGGTTGCCTTGTAGCCTAGCACATCTGGAAGGAGTCCAATTGAGGGAAGGTGCATTAGTCTAGTCCTTTTATAAAGCCATCAGGATCTGAGGTCATAAGTAACTCCATAATTTGGAAAAGAAGCCCCAAAAGATAATGATAGATTGCATGCAGATGAAATGTCTTCCTGTGTCTTGAAATCTAATGCAGTCTGTTTCACTGGTTGGCCCTGACCAACTGATAAGCATAAATCTGGACTGCTCAGGGTAAGGGAGCCAATCCAAATGTTTGTGATGTAATGTTTACAATGTCACATCCTTGTTTTTTGTGGCATACCACTTACCTGAACTCATCTACCAGCATCTCTTGACAGCAAGAACAGACATCTGGGAAGAATGCCTTGGATGCTGTGGATCCTTTACTCAAAACAGCGCAGAAGTCCATTGAGACATCACTAGTCTCCTAGCACTCAAGAAAATTACAACAAGAGTATGCCAAGTTGTTCCAGGCATTTAAGACCAGGTAGGGCTTAAGCGACTCCTGAAGAATGCAGATAAACCATTTGCCCAGTTTGCCATGCATTTTTAAAGAAGTGCCTCCTAGCCAGCAATTGGAAAGATACTATTTGAAAGTTGCTTATTAGTAACTCATTGTGACACTGCCCCCCCCAAGTAATTTGCTGCTGTCGTACCTTCACCATCCACACACACCACCAGTAACTGTCACAACAGCAAAAATACTCACACTTAGTTTAGGAGAGGTTGGATTTTAATGGTTCAGAATATTGCAGCTGAAACTGAAACACTAAAAGGAAGTAATAACAGCTGTGGCCCAATAATCCTTTCATTGGGAAACTAGACAAAGGTTAGTGTTGCAGTCTTACTTACAGCTGACGAGCAACAGGACTCAGCTTCTTTCCACAACTGTGATTCAAAGGTGTGGAGATGATATTGCACTATTCACAATCTGCACCACCCAAGAACTTGCCCCTTCCCAATAAATATATTCTGTCTCCTCCTACCCTGGCCCCCACTTGCTCACAGAACATAAGATCTTTGCTTATTTGCAACCCCTCAACTTCCTACCTACAGAAAAATGAAAGTTTTCTTGGGTGAAAGAAAAGGTAAGCTACAAACCCAGAGCAGCAAATAAATATGGCTGAATGCTTTGATGTAGAATCCGTTAACATCATGGTCACTCTCACCTTCGCTGCCGTACTAGCTCAACACGACATGAGCCCTGTGCTTTGCTGATCAGGAACCCTTTCACACTACACCGTTATTGCACTATGATTCCACTTCAGCTGCCATGTCTGCAGAATTTCTGGGGGTTTTAGTTTGGAAAGCTAAACACTAGAGATATCTGGTGAAGATTTTCAAAGTTCCCTCCTTAAATCAGGACTCTATAGGAGGTGTGAAAGGATCCCAGGTCAAAATGCTCAGGGAGGGTTATGAAGATAGTGGTGAAGAAGAAAAGACTAGATGGCATCGGCTTCTTATCCTGCCAGCAGCATGAAACACTACATTTTACTGAAATATTTCTGAGCAGCAACGGCACTATTCTGTATTTCCCCTATACCGGAAAACACCCCCATTTCGACATCTGACTTGTGATTTTTGCAAGCTATTTCTTCTGCAGCTTTCTGTTATCGCCCTTGCTGTAAGTATAGAATGCTTTCCGCCAGGAGAAGGGTCACAGGAGCAGTGAGTTATGAACAGAGGGAGCTGCCATGTCACTACGCTGCCGTGCCACTTCATCTTCACCCTCTTAGAGCAGATCAGAGTAGGTTGTTCCTGTTGGGCCACTGGAATTCAAAATAGTGAGCAGGGGAATGGGGGAGGACAAATTGGTAAAGGAGAGAGGTACCCAATGCACAGTCTCCTCTCAACAAGCAAGTCCCAAGTGACACTTCATGGATGGAAAATAATAGCTAACAAAGAGCATTGAACCAACACATTTTATTTCAATTCTTTGAAACAAGCACAGTTGGTGTGGGGAAATGAGTAGATGAAATCAGTACAGCTAGTATATTGTCTAGACTGCCAGAAGGAAACTACGAAGACAAACAACCTTCCAGAGCAGAGATATGGAAGTGCAGAAGCCTGTGGGCCTCCTCCAAATCCCACTGGAGGATCTGAAGCCCCCCTCCCAGTGGTTCCCTGAAGTCCCCTAAGCTCCCCAAATTTTCAAAAAGACATTTTCATTTCAATTGTTTGGGATGATTTTTAACTGAAAAATGAGCAACTGCCTGAAACCAGCTACATGTGCAATGGCCTGCTTTTCCCCATCACCAGTAATCCCCCAAGCCTTCCACACCTTTTGTCGGGGAGATTCAGTGAAAATGAACACCAAAAGTGACATGGCATCACTTCCAGTGTGGTCGTAGGAATGGCACAGAGGGGAAATTGGTCCCTGCAGAGTTTCTCTCTCCTAGTGCTTTGTGTCTTTGCTCCACGGATCAGAGGTGTGGCACGGATCTCGAGCTCACCCTCTCCCACACCCTGGCAGGATTGTTGAGACATTATCCTCAGCCCACAACACCTAATGCACTCTATCCTGTTTCTTGTCTACCACGTGGAAACTGCAAGAGCAAAGAAGAACCACCCTGTCGTCTTCCAGGATGGCTGCAAAGCAAGTAACTGGAGATGACTCAGTAAACGAGGCAAACTCACTTTTAAGGTTTGGAGAAGGGCGCGGAGGTGGGTGGCTAGCAGGATTACAAATATATCTGACCATAAGAAAAATATTTCTCCTCAGATCAAATTGTTTGCAATCATTTAGATCCTAAGAGTGAAGCAGAACTCATCTCTTTTGTCTCCCTTTAGGAAATGTTCCATGGGTACATGTTCATACTGATTTAATCTGAGTCATCAGCTCTCCAGAGTTCCCAGCAGAGGGAGGCAAGGGAACCCCATAAGATAAGGCAAGGAGGTTAAAACAACCTCTGACCTGACTCGGGGAATATTCTCAGTGCTGACAGACTTCTAGAACTCATAGACTTTGAAACTTGCTTCTAGTTTTCCAATATCTTTTGTCCACAATCCAATTTAATTAAAAGGTACTCCTGTACAAGGTGAACCCTGGCCTGCGTTTTACCACAGCTGCAGACTATGTTGCCATGGAAACCTTGCTTTCTTTAGGAGTTCAGTTGGCCCTGTGCTTGAGTGGCCCATAAAGCGATGCCATCCTTAGCAGCTGAGCAGCTAAAAGCAGCAAGAGAATGAGAAGGATAAGAGGTCTGCTGAGCAAATTGTTGATCAAAGTTTGGTCCAGCAGCTTATTAATTAAATAGCTCTCATTCCAAGGCAGACAGTGCCAGGTCTGTGTTTTAATCTATTGCCACACTGAAGTGTAAATGTCATTCCTAAGGTAATGTTGCATTGTAGAGCAGAAATATATTTGCTGTGGACCACAGCGTCCAGCTAAAACATCCAAACTGGACTTTAGGACATCAAGATCTCTATCAACATCTTCTGAAGCAAAAAGGTATTTGTTATGTGAATATAAACGTGTATCTGTACAGAGACTGAGAGAGAGATCCAATAAACCATTAAGGCATGAGGTGAATAGGTCTGAATAAAAACAAAGTCTGCCATCCGGCATTGCCGTGGACCCATAACCACTTTGTATTCAGCTGTGCTACGTACTCACAATCATGGCACTATTGCTGCAACCATAAATGCCACTCAAAACACAGCTTCATAGCATATAAAAGTTAAAAAGCAATTAAAATATCATGAAATTAAAACCAGATAAAAAATACACACTATTAAAAAAAAACAAAAGTAAATAGTAAACAAAACCTGTTTCCCCTTAAGAATCCATTCTCAAAGGCCTGCTGGAATAATAATTTAAAAAGTCTTTACCAGCCTGCAGAAAGACAGCAAAGAGGGTGTTGTCCTAACTTCTTTGGAGAGAGCGTTCCAGAGCCTGGGAACAGCCACTAGCTCTATCCTTTGCTCACATCAAGGCCATTTCTGCCCTATGCTGTTCTAGTGCTATTATTCCACTTTCAATATCCTGTGGAATTCTGGGGTTTGTAGTTTACTGAGGCCAAAGAGCTCTCTGGGTGAGAATACTAAATGCCCCTCCCTAAACTGCAAACCCCAGGATTCCACAGGATGCTCAAAGTGGAATAATAGCACTATAGCAGTGTAGTGAGGAAATGGCCCAAATGTACCTGTGAGGGTGTATCTGAGGAGGTGGGGGTACAGAGAGCAGGGCCTCCCCAGAAGATCTCAAGAGCAGGATCTTAAGGTTCAGATGGTACCATGTCCACTGCCTGTACTGGTTGCAAATTGGCAGCTTCAGAAAAAAGCTCAACAGTTTATGACGAACTGTGTTTGCCACAGCGGCCACTTTATTGCAATGGCATTCCTCATCGCAAACAGCATGAAGATCTGTTGTGCATTCCTAATCCACAGGAACATGCTCTGGGACAGTATACTTCATGTGTCATACATAATGTATAACAAATCAGAGTATGGTACCCTTCACATGCAGCCATGTAGGAGCTACTTTCCCACAATGCAATATGCCAACATACTATGTGATGAATGACTGCATGCAAATGATGATACTCTGTGGACAGGACTAAACAGATTGCTTGGGTCTTTTCCATGTAAGCAACATGAGCCGAGACTTCTAGGAACCTTTTACATTGCACCAATTATAGTACTATGATTCCACTTTAACTGCCATGGTTTCATCCTATACAATCCTGGGTTTTAAAGTTTGGTCAGGCAGTTGTTACCCCATGTACTGGGGGTCCCGGGAGGGACACCAAAACGTGCTCAACTCAAGGTGGGGAAAATTAGCTCAGAGCACTGCTTAGCGTTACGAGAGGCAGGGTAGCGTAGCGAGATCTTGAACCCTATGTCTACGGGTTCAGGTCGAGTCAAGTAGCACACAGAAGTTGAAACAATAAATGATGTTTTATTAAATACAGGCAAACAGTGTATGCGGCACATTCACACAAGATAACTAAAGAAATAAAGGTTGGAGTGGTATAGAGGGATTTTTAGAGGAGTTGCTGGTTTGGGTGATACTTCACCTGTCCTGAAGCCCGGAAAAATAGAGAGCGAGGTTGGGGTGCGATGTAGCTCAGCACGTAGAGCTGAGGGGAGGCTCGCCAAGCAAAGCGGTAGCAAGGCGGGATGAAACTCGGAAGCGATCCGAAGAAGGTCTCAGAATCAAGGGTTTTTATAAGGAGAATTGTGACTGCAGGCTATGCCGTACTTGGGGGAAAACAATAGATTTGGAGTTGGAGACAAAGCCTCCGAAAGGTCAGAATCTGAATGATTGAGTTATCGTAGCGGTTCTCAATAGAGTAGCCAGTATGCAAACGCAGAGTTCTTGGGTATTGCATAGTTTACCCATCAAGCTGCCAGCGTGGGCAGAGACTCTTTTGTAGGTTGCTTGCATACCTAATTACAGTACTTGCCTGGAGGTCTCCTGAAGCAGTGAGTCAGCTATTTCTGGCCTGCCTGTATTGTTGTTTGAATATTACGGCAATAAACAGCTGAGCTTGTTTATGTGCTTGTCCGGTGGCCTCGCAAGCACGTGGAGGGGGATAGAGAAGTGAAGCCGAATTGTGATATCAAAAGGACATCTTTTAATATCCCCAAAGCTCGGACTAGCCAGTGGAGCTCTCTGGCAAAGAATTCTAAATACCCTGTCCCAAACTGCAAATCTCAGGATTGCATAGGATGAAACCATGGCAGTTAAAGTGGAATCATAGCCCATTTTTGCACTAGACTGTTCCACAATAGACCCTTTGAGGCCCCTCCCTAAACTGCAAACCTCAGGATTCCATGGGATGTTGATAGTAGAATAATAGCACTATAATAGTCGAGTGCGGAAATGGGCTATGATTCCTCAGATCCCCTCACCATGGCCTCTGTAGTGGAAAAAAAAAGAAAAAAAAAGAAAAGTAACATCACCTGAGCCCTGCAAAACGTACAGATGGGCCCTAGTGTAGGAAACAGCCTCATGATACAGTTAGTTACCAAATGATTTCAGTGCTTCATGTTTTAATAAAAATTGCTAGAATGATGAATTCTCCACTGCAAATCACTAATTGTGGGCAATGGGGGTTAGCATTATCTTGTGGTTAGGCAAGGAAGCTTCGATTAAGCAGTGTGATTAATAATGACAATAACAGCAGGCTTGAAATATTTTAAAATGGATTTTAATTGAAGCCATCTTTTATTTAGTTCTCTTTTTTTTAAAGGAATGTTCACTATGGAGGAATTAGCTCAAAAGTGGCAACTTTACCCATGCAAAGAGACACTTGTCCTATTGTAAATATGCAGTCAAATAAAGCAATTCTATAATGAATGGGTCCAAACAAACAAACAAAAAAAGGCTGAGCTTCCAAATCATACACACAGCCATGACACTAGCCCAAAACCCACCTTAAAATCCAACCAGCTGCATCAAGCGACAGAGTTCTGCAGGCCTGGTGAGTGGTGAGCTGAAGGATGGCATGTGCAGCCCCCTTCTGCCAGTGACTACTGATGTGCTGAGAAGAAACAAGGGACCTTTGCAAGGACCTGTTGCAACTTTTTAGTGCAGTGCCAATCACTGGCAGTAGGGTGCTGGACATGTCATCTTTCAGTGCCCTGCTGACCAGCACCCCAGAAATCTGTCCCTTAATGTAACTGGCTGGATTTTAAGGTGGGTTTGAGAGCATTTATGATTGTGGCTATGGTACCACAGTCACAAATGCGAATAGGAAACAGTTACAAGGTCTTAGGTCTAACTTAACAACATTGTAACTCACAATGGGCACACCCAAACTGATTGAAATGTTCCAGATTTTGTTCCTGTCCTTTCTGATTTTATACAGTGTAAATAAACCAACCTGGGGAACTTGTATAAAAAAGTCTCTGATCGTACCAGGAGCTGAGAGAAAATATTTTGGGATAAACAAAATGTGTACGGAACTTAAATAAAATTGAAAAGAACAGGAACAAAATCTGAGACTTTCTGGTCTTTTTAATCTGTTCACAAAATATTTCAGTTCAAAGACAATGGTGGGAAATTAATACCTCACAATATTGGCATTGTAATTAACTGTAGGTTGAAAAGGCCACCACAACTCCCAGAATCCTCCAAGCAGCACAACTCAGGGATTACGCTAGTTGAAGGACTCTGGAAATTGTGGTACTCAACAAATAACTTTTCCAAGCTCTGCATTTAGCACTCCAGAATCAAGAAGGCAGACGAGCAAAGACAGAGGCCATTTCTGCACGGGACGAGGGAATCGCCCCGTGCCGGTACTTACCGAACTTCTTGGCTCCACGCTTGGGTCCAGGCTGGTCTGGAGCAGTGCGTGGCCGCCGCTCCGCACTGCTCCAGGGACGAAAATGGCCGCTTCCAGTTGGTTGAGGCTCTCCACCAACCGCTCTGAAGCTCGCCAGCCTAAAACCCGCCCCCGGCAGATCGCAGGCTAGCACTGGTGCGAGCCTGCAAATCTGCACTGGAGCACAGGCATGGAGTGGCGCGCTCCATGCTTTTGAAAGACCTGTTTCAGGCGGTCTTTCAAAAGCACGCTGGACAACCACTTCAGGTCGTTCCGGAGTGGGCTGAGGTGCGGAACTACACTAAGTAGGTCCGACCCAGTCCACTCCCAGGTGCAGTCGTCCTCCCTGGAGGACACTCTGCAACGTTTCTTTAAGCCAGTGCGGAAATGGCCAGAGAGATGAGAACAGCAGCTTTATTTAATCCTGTGGTCGTGTTATCAAGATCCTGTGTGATGCTCTGAAACTGAACAAGATGCTTTAAAGGGTGCAACATGGAAAAGGCACTTGAGGGGATGGCTTTGTTTGAGTCTTCCAGATGGCACTGGATTGTGTCTGTTCTGATCCTTTGTTCAGGTGCAAGACAGTGTCAAGTCTGCCAAGCACACTGTGAATGTGTGCTTTGATTTCCCCAGAAATCTATGGGAAGGCATACAGTATTGGGATATCAGACCCAGCAACAAGCTTTGGACCACCCCGAATCAAACAGCTATGGATCCAAGAGAGTGTTCCCTTAAACACAGCTAAGCTATCTGATATGAGGGACCAACAGGGTCCCCTCTCTCCCAGTGTCCCAAGGACTGGCACCATATTTGAACCCACTGGCTAAAACTGTTTCATTCTTTTCTGAAAGCTTGCTATGGACTGGCAGCCAGCTCATGGACCAGCACTAGTCCGCAGACCACCACTTTGATCTACAAGGCAGAATTATATCATAAGAAGAAATCTCACGTCATATGGCAGAGGACACTCTCCTAGACAGATGGGTGTATCTTTTGGCAGGTTCAAAGCTAACTGGGGTCTTCACGTCCTATTTTTTTATTTGTAAGTGTCATCTGGGATCATCACACATTAACAATCATTGGACAAAGAATAATGGTTTCGACCGGAAATAATCGTTGTTTATCCTGAAGTAGACAGTAACCTGATCATGACTTTGAGGTGCAGGGGCATATACAGTTTAGTTCCTTATTAGGTTTACTGAGATCTGATTCAAACTTTTAACGCAGATATCAAACTGGGCACTAGCAAACAATTTCAGTCTCATAACCTAGAGACCACTCAGAGATTTCTCATGTGGATCTGGAAAGGTTTTTTAAAAAGAAGTGTATGTTACAGCATGATGGCTCAGTGGACACATTTGTAACACTTGTATGATACTATTATAGTTAGCCCTCCACATTTGCAGGTTTGACTTTCACAGATTTGATTATTTGCAAGTTTCTGCAACCCTTGCCCCCTCCTCAAGTGCTTCTTTTCCCTCTTGGCAGCTCCGATCAGTCTGTGCAGCCCTTTAAAAACTCACCTCTGGTCTTCATCCTCCTACACCAGCCACCAGCTAAGGACAGACCACAGTCCGATTTCTCAGCACCACAAACCCTCTCCCAATGCCCCCATATCCAGGGAAGGAGATGGGCAAGAGTGAGGAAGCACAGGGCCACCAAGCCAACGCAACCCTTTTCCCTCTCCTTTCCTCAACCTGGTTTGAACCCTGGGTGCCCATTCTCCCCAACATGCCTTGGTCCCCTTCCCTCACACACACACACACACACACAGACATAATTTGCAGTTTTTCTATTTTATGGGGGTTGCGCCCTCCCAAACCATAGTGAATGAGGAGGGCAAATTGTACACAGTCAGAATTTCTGTTGTTATCATAAAAAGAATGCAGGCAAGTCTTAACAATGAAAATATAGGCTTCTCCAGGTGAGACAAATGTGTTGGAAGGACACAGTATTTACAGGCGTAGTTCTTGGGGTTTCCTAAAATATCCAAGCAACATTTCTGTTCTTTTGGACTATTTTCTGGTACTTCCTAGCATGAGAGGTGGTATTTTTTTTCTCACTCTTGAGTGGGTTTCTTTTTTAAATTCCAAGACATATTAGAATAGCAGAACATCTTTCTCTCTTCATTACTCATTTTAATTTTTTCAAAGTGTTACAATGCTATAATGCATTAGTGCATCAGTGAAATGGCACTTTTTGCACTGTAACTCAAAGCATATTAACAAAAATCGGAGAGGAGAACATTTTGCCCTTCAAATGATAGGACTACTTTAGCAAACTATGACTCAGTTTAAAAAAAAAAACTTTTGAGGATCCCTAAGATAGATCCAAAAAACTGCCACAAATAGCCCTTTTGAGAATGGAA
This sequence comes from Cyclura pinguis, assembly GCA_030412105.1. NCBI lineage: Eukaryota > Metazoa > Chordata > Lepidosauria > Squamata > Iguanidae > Cyclura > Cyclura pinguis. Next base: position 110,206,089 of record CM059599.1, on the reverse strand, counting down.
TACGTGAATACAGGGGTGGCTACAAGTGGCAAAATCTGGTGAAATCCAAAAATCTTGTGTATTATAAACACTCATTCTTCTTTAGGTCAATCTAGAAGAGCCTTGTGTTTTTTTATCTTGTGCAGATAAATCAGTGAAAACCCAAGATGATTTCTTCTCAATATATAGACACCATCACAGTTACCACATTTGTGTTTCCTTACATGCCCACCGGCAGACTGAGTAAGGTGCCTAACTCAGGCAGCAAATCATCAAGAAGGAAGAACAAATTTCAAGTTTTTCAAACTTTGTTATTGTTGGGTTTTCTTATTGCCTTGGATAGGGAGAAATCCTTGCAGGATTTTCTGCCTGTCTTTGGGTACTATGCACTTTGATGTGGGTAAGTGAGGTATGACGTTGTTCCTCTGCCTCAGCTTCAACTGGTTCTGACAGCCAGTCCAGTTTAACTTCTGTACAGGGAATAGAAGGGCATCTCTATATTGCCCCAGGCAACAAAACGTCTCGGGCCATCCCTGCCCCTGTCTTGCATTAATAGCAGCTGAAAGAAATGCATAACATCACATCCCAGATAAGTGTTGTACAATTATGGGAAAAGGAGGGATACATGAAACAGGCACATTTTCAGTGGTGCCCTCATGTTAATGCCAGGTGCCCCTGCCATGAGGTTAAATGATGTATTCAGCTACAGAAAGCTGAGCATGAAATTCATGTATCAGCTGAAATGCATCCCTTTGACCCTTATCCAAGTAAATGGAGCATATTACTACTCCAGAGTCACATTTTGTGACTAAATTCACTAGATGTATAAAGTACCCATTTCGCAACATTGACATCTGGAGCACTGTAGACAATTCACCTGAGATTCACTCTATTTTTTAAATGTTAAACAGTACAGAGATGCCTTGCAACATGTTGTACCTGGGGGTTTCCAGAAGCAGAAATTCACCCTCTCTCTTTCTCTCTCTTTTTTTTTTTTTGGCCAGAAAAATGTCAGCCTGGAGATTCTGAAAGAGTCAACCTTAAGGGGCCGCATGCAGGCCCAGGGCTATGCTTAGCCCACCTCTGCATTACACCAAGATCCACAATAAACTTTGGCATCCAGTGCTGGGTAACTGGGATTTTCTTCTTCCTTTCTTCCCACTACTACTATCTGTGGTGCCCAAAACCTGCTCCATATGTTTTTTTGTCTTTAGGTGGTACAGGGTGGAGTTGCAGGAAGGAGGGGAGAGTGCTACTTCTGGAGGAAGCAGTAAGATCCAGAGCAAATGTATCATTGATTGCTGGATGGACTATCCTCTTGTTTGGTTTTCTGAATCTTGACTATTAGAGCCATACCAAATCATGTGAAAACAGTAATAATATAATGTTATTAAAGAGAGCAGGGAGTGCGAACTCTCTTGCCATTGGAGTATTAAACAGATTGTTTCATATGTTACTCATGGGGAACATAAAGAAGTGCAGGAACTTCAATTTTATTTGCAGTATCTAATTATGCCCTGACAAGTGGGAGGTAATGAAAGCCCATGTTCCTCTTCAAGGCATTGATTTAGTAGCTACATGTGCTTTTTAGTCTGGATCACAAGTAGTGATGGTAGCTACATTATTTCAATTTGTTCTGTATGTCATTCCACCTGATCATGGCATATCAGGGTGAATAATATTGATGTAGCTATGTTGCTAAGAAGAAGCAAGGGGAGAAGATAGGATAGCCATCAAATAGAAGATGAAATAGGGGAGCATCTAACAGGTGCATAAAAATTATGAATGCAGGGTACTGCATTTCAAAGAACTTCTGAAGCACACTCAGATGTGACCAATTTGAGCCTTCAGCCTTAAAACTCTCGTGTGTCTTTTATAAAATATCTGGAAGCTGAAGGCCTAAGCTGACTGTGCCTAGGAGCACCCCAGATCTCAATCACGTTGGGTTCAGGACAGGTATTTTTGAACACTTGCTAGAATCTCCTTCCCATTTTCTCCAGCAGAATGATGACAAATAGTTAGCTGCAAGTGCCCAATTCTTTTACTGGGATTCTTTTGCCACCACTGCCTCCCATCATTACCTCCCCCTCCCCCTCCCCCCTCTTCACTATTCTTTTACTCAGGCTCTTGCACCAAGTGTTTTGAAATGTCCAATAATTGTTTGTAACTCTCTGTTCTTTTGAGTAACAGGGAATTCTAAAATCCTTCTACAGTTGATGCACAGTAAATCAGGTCGGAGGGACCTTTGCAACAGTGCCATGATACATAGGGACCATGAACAGAATCAGTGACGGATGTATAACTCTATATTATGCATCTGTAACTGCAATATAGAATTCACGCCCATGTTTTTTCTTGATGCAGGAGCAATAGTTTCCTAAGGAGAAGGAATTCCGTAACTGAGGCCCCACAACTAAGAGAGCCCTTTTCCATTACCTCATATCTAATTTGTATATTAGATATGTTGTCTAATGAAGATGATAGCCATGTAATTAAAATGAAAGTTTATTTTGCTTAATTACCTCCTAAACTCTGTTTAACATGGGTTATCTATCACTTGTTTGTCATATTCAAAGACATATCTGTGTCAGTTGCTATCAATATACACAGGGATCTTGTAGCAACTTTTAGACTGAGAGAAAGGTGTTTTAAACTCAGGCCATTTCTGCACTAGCCTGTTATAGTGCTATTATTCTACTTTCAACATCCTATGGAATCCTGGGGTTTGCAGTTTAGGGAGGGGCGAGTTGGCCCCTTCCGTAGGATGTTGAAAGTAGAATAATAGCACTATAACAGGCTAGTGCAGAAATCTCTTCAGTCTAATTGGTAACGTATAGGTTTGTGGGGAGTTGTCTCATGTAGGAGACTGAGTTATGAAAGCCTCTACTACAAACTTCTTTTTTTTTCAGTTAGTCTCAAAGATGCTACAAGGTCCCTTTGTATTACTTATTTAGTTATTTGATTTATATATCCTCTTGAGGTACATATGGACAAGTGGTTCATCTAGAACAGTGGGTCTCAAACTTTGATCCTGCAGTTGTTTTGGACTTCAACTGTCAGAATTCCTGACTGCTGGCCAAACTGGCTGCAATTTCTAGGAGCTGATGTCTGAAGAACCTGGAGGAACAAAGTTTGAGAACCATAGATTTAGAAAACTATATTGTGACCTGTTTCAGAACCATTAGCGTGTCTTCTAGACTGGTTTACAGGACACAAACTGTGATCAAGACCTCAAATGTGCTTTAATTAAAGGGACAGCACTGACATGGGGAACCCCCGTTTAAGCACTAATACTCTTTCTCTTCTGCACAGGCCTCAACTTTTGTTATGCCTTATGTTCCTTTTATGAAGGTTGGTTTAGAGTGCCTTGGGGCATTCTGATTCAGAACTGCAACAGCTACTAAATAATATGGACTGCATATGCACTTATTTCCAGATCTGGAAGAAGCTCATGGGACTTCTCTTGGAAAAACAAATCAACAAAAGGTAAGGTATGTGACCAGAATGCTCTAAGAGTTATGAATGCATTTGTGACTTGTTTGTACTCATGATCCCTGTGTATTTACTATTTTAGGGAATATGCAGGCACTGTGAAAGTTCTTCAGTTGTCATTTTACCTGGTAGCAACCACTGCAAGCAAGAGATATCTGTTTCTCTGTTGCTCAGGGACTGACTGACTGATCTTCCCATCTCCTCCCTTGTATGAGTGATCTCAGGTACAAGGAAGACTTGCAACAGGGACCCTGCTTCTGACTGTAACACAATCACAGATTTCTTAAGGGGGGGGGGGATATCAGTCAGTTGCTTCCTGACTGACTAGAGAGCAGACCTCTGTTGCTTGCAGTAGTTGCTGCCCAGCAAGAGAGGACTGGGGAAAGGGTCAGGCAAGGGGCCAGTACATAGCTATGTAACTACAATGGTTATGTAGCTAAATAGGTAATACAGAATTCCAGCCAACATCTTCAGATTGTCTGTTGACTTACGACCACCTCATGAATTTCACAGGGTTGTCTTAGCCAACACGTACTCAGAGGCAGCATGCCATTGCCCTCCTCTGAACATATTTAGCACTTGGTATTCTCTGTGAGCCTCCCTTCAAAGTACTAACAGGCCTGACTCCGCTTAGCTTCTGGGATCAGACAGAATCTGATGACCCCCTTGGTGCAAGACACCAATTTGGGCTGTGAGACAGCTATTTAACTCATGTATTCAAACATTTATAAGCCACCTTTCTCAAGTATACCCATGGCAGCAAACAAAATATAAGCACAAACAAAAGCCATATAATATTATAATAAAAATATAAAATGCAACTTCCTCCCCATCCCAAAATGTATGAAAATATAATCTAGGCAACACAACTCAGACAACATTTCAAGAACCATAACAATAAAACATCAATATAACAGCAGCATGGATAATAAAACACATTGCTTAAGAGCAATTCAAAACATATATATTTTCAAAGCTCCTTAAAACAATGCAACTGAAGGGCCAACCACATTTCCCTTGAGGGAAGGTCCACCAGTAAGAATATCACGTACAATTATTTAATCAGATCCTAATGGTTATGAAAGAATTTGTTAACTGCTGCTAATACTATTTCTTCCCTTATTAATATAGCAGTGTAAATATGCAAACTACGTTGTGGATTATTTTTCCATCACTCTTACAACAATCTGAGGAAAGTCACTACTATTTTCCATCAAAAGGACAAGGAAAGTGTGGCTGAGAATAAGTGATTTGCCTGAGGTTATGCACAGTTCAGTGGTGTGCATGGATCTTCTTTATCTAATCAACCAGACTGACTGATACTTACCTCCATATAAATGTGCCTTGAGAGCTAGCACGGTATAGTGCTTTGAGTGTTGGAATATAACTCTGGAGACCTGGGTTTGACTCCCTGCTCAGCCATGGAAACTCAGTGGGTGAACTTGAGCAAGTCACACTATCTCAGCCTCAGAAGACAGCAAAGGCAGCCCCCCTCTGAGCAAATCTTGCCTAGAAAACCCAATGCCATAAGTCAGAAATGACTTGAAGGCACACAGCAACAATATTCAGCTACGAATGATGTGCCAGTCCCATGATGTTAAGGTGTTCTCATTTACTTAGGCCTTATTTGCTTCTAGCCAGAAAGTGCCTGCAGAAAAGAGTAGAGGGCGAGCCCTGGCACCATGAAGATTGAGGAGGAAGAAAGAAGCTAAGTAACTACATAAACCTCCTGGAAAGTCTTTACAAGCTGAAGTAGTGAACCAATTAAGCTTTGCAAAATTGTAGAAAGTTGCTAATCTACTAGATGCGCTGGTCTGCTAGGTGTGTTGGAGATTTGCACAGTGCTCTTTCCTCTTGCCTGCAGATGAGCCTACAAAAACCAGAGAATTTGCACCTTCATTGTCTGCCTGCGGATGATCCACAAAGACTGGAGACTCAGGCCCAAGCCCTGAGATCTGTCAGCCCTATATATGGATGTGGGATTCCTAGTATAGGAATGTTGAAGCAAAACAGAACTACCTGGTGACTCCCCAGGAAATCTGAAGACCATTACTGCCTGGAAAAGGTCCTTTCAAGTGCTCTAGGAATTTCCAAGCATGGTTACAACACTCAGTCAATTGTACATAACAATGCTGAAGTCTGTTATTAGTTCCCCGGTCTTTGGTTCAAAGTGCATTAAGACAGAAAGACTACCCAGATCCTTTATTTAGATCCATATTCGGTCTAGTGAACAAACTATTTTTTTGAAGATTTGTATAAATAAGTGTTTCCTTGAACATTTCATGTCCTTTAGAACCTACTGTTTGCTCCAGTTATTTAGTTAAAAATAATTAATACAAAGATGTACAACTAAAATATTTCACCAAGTTTCACGAGATCCTCTTATGGCCTTGAGTGCAAGGACTGTTGCTGAAATTCACCGAGTTTCACTTTCTCCCAAAAAGTGCATAAACTGTGTCCACGCTTCAAGACCTTGTTGCACTTTGACCAAAATCCTGTTGGTGAGGTAAGTTCTGCTGCTGCTGCTTCCTTCTGGGGAAGGGAAGCAATTCAGCTGATATAGCTCTGAGGTGAAGGGGCAGAAGGGGGAGCTCCTTCCGTGAGAACTCTCCCATTTCTTTCCCCTCTGAGTCAAAACAAGCCAGGTCTTCATTCTCTGACTTGCCTTCCACTCTCTTTTCTCGCCCTCCCCAGTAAGCAGCAGGAACAGCAGTCCACCCAGGGCCTACCAGCTACAGGAGGGACAGTTCTGGATGGGGCACAAGGGGCTAGAGGATAACGCCTTGTACCACATCCCTCCCCACAAATATACACAGGATGGACAAAGGCAGCGTTATACTCCACCTGCTTGATGTAGAATCTTGGCCTTTTTCTTTTAAGCCGCATACCTAAAAGGGTAACATGGGAATGCAGTAGCACAGGTCTGCAAATCCATGTATCTCACATGCAGGAGTAAGGAGAATTAGCTACAGCGCACTCCTGTCAAAACTACGTGGGACGCCAACCTGAAAAGGCTTGGGTACAGAGGGAGCCTCCTTTCCATTTATTTAATCAGCAACCTAGCAGAAAGTGGGAGTGCTAGCAGAAAGGGCTCTATGGGTCTCCGTGGTGAACGGCAAGTGCTGTGAGACGTCTCCCCTTATGGTTTGCTGACTTTGTTCCGTTCCCCTCCTCCCATCCTTTGCCCTCCATGTCGCTCTGCCTAGGAAGCCAGACCTAACCAGCGGCTCCCACTCCACGCTGTCACGCCTGCCCCGGACACGACACACGCCTCAGGGTCACCAAAAAGGACACCCAATGGTTAGATACTGGCTTGGTGCTGCCGGTGGATAAGTGTCTTAACGACTCGGCCAACCCTCGGGCCCTGCGTGCATTGCGGTTCTTCTTCAGCCCTCACCCCGCGCCTTGGGATCACCACCACTCCCGCCGCCGCCGCCGCCGCCTCTCGCTCAGAGGCCCTCCGCCTCCCCTCGTCCCAGGCGCCGCCGCCATCCCCCGGGCCCTCGAGGCGCTTCGCTTTCCTCGGCCCCCTTGCCCCCACGCGGCTCCCCCTTCTCGCTTCTCCTGCTCAGTCCACGTGTCTCTCGGAGGCGCTGCCTGACCCTCCCCGCCTCCCCCCCCCACTCCTGAGCGAGGTGGCGGCCCGCACGCCCCACACTCGCCACCCTTGCAGCCCTCCCCCTCCCCCCCTCCTCCTCCGCGGCCGTCCCGGGCTCTTTCCTGCGCGCGCTCCTCCCTCCGCCCGCGCGCCCGCCCGCCGGCCTGGGGGTCCCCGGGGCCGCGGCGCCATGTGCGCGCTCGGAGGGTTCTGCGCCCTGCCCTCGCCTCGCTGGCATTTACGTCACGCGCGGAGCGCTCTGAGCCTCCCGCTCTTTCTCGCTCGCGCGCTCCCTCTCTCTCCAGCCGCACAAAGAAGGCCGGGCCGCCGCCGCCGCCGCCGCCGCCGCTCCCCGCCTCCTCGGCTCCTCCCGCCCGCCAAAGGCAAAGCAGGGACGCGGCTCGCCCGCCCGCCCAGCCACTGCCGCGCGACGGAGCAGGCAGCGCCCATGAGGAGCCTCGTCCGGCCTTGAGACCGACGGAGGGCCAGGGGTACGTAGCCGTGTCCGTGGTGGTGCGAACCAAGAGGGAGAAAGAGAAAGACGGGCGGGCAACCGAAGTTACGCCGAGCGGACCTGGTTTTGGGGCGGTCTCTGCAAACCTCGCTGATGCCCCGAGGCCGAAGGCGGGGGAGAAGGGAAAGTTTAGGTTCAGCACCTTGGACAGCGCCTCTCTACCGCTGCCGGCTCGGCGGCATTTTGAGGCGGCGGATGCTAACCTAACCCGGCTCCAAGGGTTAAGGCTTCTTCTTTTTGCTTCTTCCGTCTCTAGCACAGTTCCCTCTTCTCGCCTGAGGTATGTTTCCCGTCCGCTTCGTGTTGGGGTCTCCCTTCCCTCTCTTTCTTCCCTTTTGTCCTCCCTTACTTCTCTCACCTCTGAATTGTTTGGAGAGCGTAGGCTTTGTTTGCCTTGTTTTAACTCCCCCTCTCCTCTTCTTCTTCTCCTTCTCCTTCTTCCCTCTTCTTTCTTCATGCAGGTGGCAGACCTGGCGCTGGCAGAAATGAATGAAAGTATTGCCGTGAATGAAACCAGGGCCCCTGCACCCTGGATTCAAACCGACAATGGCAATTCTTCTCTGGAGCTTTCGTCCAAGCTCCCCATCTTTCTCATCAACCCTTGGGATATTATGCTCTGCATCTCTGGGACCGTCATTGCCTGTGAAAATGCCATTGTAGTGGCCATCATATTCTACACGCCCAACCTGAGGACCCCAATGTTTGTGCTGATTGGGAGCTTGGCCACTGCGGACTTGCTGGCTGGAGTGGGTCTTATCCTCAATTTTGTTTTCCAGTACGTAATCCAGTCAGAAACCATCAGCCTTATTACTGTTGGCTTCCTAGTTGCCTCTTTCACTGCCTCTGTGAGCAGCTTGTTAGCCATCACAGTTGATCGGTACCTGTCCCTGTACAATGCACTGACTTACTACTCTGAGAAGACTGTTCTCTGTATTCATATGATGCTGATCATCACCTGGGGGGTTTCCCTCTGCTTAGGACTGCTGCCTGTCTTAGGCTGGAATTGTCTGGAAGATTATTCATCATGCAGTATTGTCAGACCTTTGACCAAAAGTAACGTGACTTTGCTGTCCACCTCCTTCTTTTTCATCTTCATCCTCATGCTCCACCTGTACATTAAAATCTGCAAAATTGTCTGCAGGCACGCACACCAGATAGCACTCCAGCAGCATTTCCTGACTGCTTCTCACTATGTAACAACCAAAAAGGGAGTTTCTACACTTGCTATTATCCTTGGGACCTTTGGAGCCAGTTGGTTACCTTTTGCCATCTACTGTGTAGTTGGAGATTCCCATTATCCTGCTGTGTACACTTATGCCACACTTCTACCTGCTACCTACAACTCCATGATCAATCCTATAATTTATGCCTACAGGAACCAAGAAATCCAGCGGTCCATGTGGGTTCTCTTTTGTGGCTGCTTTCAGGCTAAAGTGCCCTTTCGTTCAAGATCCCCCAGCGATGTCTGAGTGACTTCTTTCTCTGTGTAGTTTTGCACAAAGTGACAATCTCCAACTTTTGTGAATTACGGTGCCTGGTATGAACCAGATCAATGTTGTGAAATTGTTTCGGGGGAGGGGGGAATGTTTAAAAAGTAGCACTTTATGTATGTGTATTCTTGAGAATGTGAAAGGTATGGAGCTTTTGGTTGTGTGAACCTAAACATAACTAACAAAACCCAGTGTGGTTGTCTACAAGATTGTGCATCACATTTGTAAAGCGGAGGCATTCCAAGACTACGTAATTATAGCACTTTATTTTTAGCTGCTGAGCTGCCAAATCAGTATTGCCATTTTTTAAAAGGGCAGAAAGAGAGTGAAATGTTGTCTGGTTATTTTGGGATGTGAGTGATAACATATTTTGCTGCACAGTATTGATAAATTACGACATTTTGTACAAAAATAAACAAATTCACTACATAACACTTTTTTTGTATGTTGCATTGATTTAATAGCCTGTAAGAGTTTGGTAAACCCTTCACACCGTCTCAGCTTTGTTTACCTGCAAATATTCACTGAGTACATTAGTTTACTTAGACAGAGGAATCATATCATAAAACAAATACATAAAGTATAGCATTGGCTTGTTTTCTTTTCACGTTTCCAGAGAATAAAAAGAAATAATCTCCCTATAGAATGCTATTACCTTTCAGTGCTCACAAAGTCTCATCAAAGATTCAAATAGCAAATGAAACAACTTCCAAAGTTTTCTTCTGATTCCCAAATGTTGGTTGTAAACCACTGGGAATTTTCCCTTTATAATTCCATTAAAATTTATTTTCAAAACAATAAAGATGAATTGCTATGAATTTAAGATGGGAATTTTAGCATTAGAAAAAAATCACTATATGTTCCCATTTGTCTTCTCCTGATACATTTTGTGGAAGTTTATGATAAAATGGTTTCTCTGACAGTGCACAGATCTGGCTGTCTCTTTTTTATCACTATTTTTGAGTGATTCTTCAGATGACGAATTCTGCACAGCTTGTAAACTGTCTGTTAAGCTACACTGTGATATAGCCTATTTACTTAAAGAAATTATTTTATATTGTAGCAAATGAGCAGCATCTCTTCTTGCACGTTTGAATCAAAATGGACCAATAAATTATTTTGTTTACACTATAGTGTCTTGCAGCAAGATTAAAGATATTACTGGGCAAAGTATCATTTCACTGGAAGACAAATTATTATTTGTTTTAGTTGGTATTTGAATACTGCAGCACACAAACCCTTTTCTATTTAAAGAAAAGCATATGGTAGCTGCTTTCTGGGCCATACATTCTATGTTTTAATCTAGGCTTGTTCTCTTCTCAAATATACAGTTGAGGTCAAAGCATCAGACATCTGGCAGTAGCAGGGGATCTGAAAACAAAGCTAATTGTAGTTATATCATGATCCAGTAATATTAAAATGAGGGAAAATATGTTTTAAAAATGCCAGATATGATATTAACAACATGTGGGAACTGAGGTGAATTGCTCTAGTCCAATGAAATCTACGGGTGAAGATAGGTACTCATGCACAGATCTCTTGCAAATTGAGCTGCACTTGGCATGAGGAAGAATAATTTGTGTGCATCTTCCTGAAGTTTTGAGAGTTCTAATTCTCATAGAGTAGCCCTTCCTTACCTCCATGGTGCTGAACTATTAAACAAAACGTCATACTAGTAGAACAGAATGGAGAATCTGATTATATCAGGAAGAGAGGGTCTGTGAAAGAATAATTATTCTGGTGGTTCTCTAAAGTGGCTGGGAAGAATATCATGATTAGGGTGAATCTTGATGCTGTACTTGTTATCTTTATTTTCTGCAGCCACACTACACCCAGGATCCAAAGCCTTGGGCTATGGTGGCATATAAATCTGAATAAGGAAATGGAGGATCATTTCACACATCAATCCGCATAACATGATCTCTCATCATTTGATTACTCAAAGTAGATTACTGGCAGCAATAACTTTTTCTTAGAATAAAGGATTATGTATGAGGTGATATGAAACCTCTGCTGATTCTGTTTGACTTGGAGAGGTCATTACATGCAGGGATGCCATCAGGTATCAGATAAAATAAGGATAAAGTGGATATGGGCCAAGAGGCTATATCAGGGCCTCATAGTGTAAATCTCTACACATAGAGTTATGTGTTATATGACCCTTCTGCTGAAGGCAGCACTGTGGAATTGATTGTGCAACCAAATGTGCAACATTTCATGTGACCAAAGATGCAACCAAATGCATGAGTGAAGGGATACTTCTCCCAGTTTCAGCAGGGGCAGCTAGATATCCATTAGCTGAGAATGTGCCAACTTCATTGGATGCGCAGCTGAAGTTCTATGGCCCTGAACTGAATCCAGATATTGTGCATCAAGCATATCTACCTACTTCTGCAATAAGATCCTGGCCATGGAGTGGATACACTTAATGCTGCACTTGTTTAGAGAATGTAGTATCACTTGATAACCTTTCATCACCTTTTGTAAAACTTTGGTCTTTCATAATCAGATGAATGGACACTATCTTGAGTGACTCCTTCCACCACCCTTCTTCACCATTGCCAAATAACCCTGGAAAACATCTTTTCTCCAGTTGCAGTACTTATTTATGGAATAAGAAATGAACTGTACATAAAGCAACAAGAGATTATGGTTCTACTTGTCAAAGTCTAATTTTTTAATCCAGATAATTTGTTTAGTAATGCTGAAAAAATGTTGACAACATCCTTTACAGTACATTTAAATTCCCACTGAATATTAAGATGCTAAGACAAAGGCAGAGCCGTTCTTTTTTTCCATAATATGAGGAGCAAGACGTATACCATTGTTACTGCGGTAGAACAACCACTATATCCAGCATGTGCTCATCTAGCAGAGGAGAAGCCACAAAATACAAAAGGTGATGGGAAATTGACAGATACACCTCAAGCACCCCTGGAAACTGCCAGTGCCCACCAATAAGCACCAATGAAATGCCCGTATGATGCTTGCACAATAAGAAAGGCAGAGAACTCACAATCACACAAACACAGATCTAACCTTACCACAGATCTAACCTGATCTAACCTGACCACTGGCATCACCAGTACGCTATATAGAAAGTAACACTACAGTCCTCTCATCCCTCAGTCCCAGTGGCACCAGCAGCAATAACCAGACTACTGCCAGGCCTTAAGCCTCCCAACAGACAAAGATTTAGCTCCTCTATGCTCCTCACATCTTTGTTCTGTCATCACAAGTAGACAAAAGGATGCCCTAGCATTTCTCTGGATAGGATACTTGAAAAGAGTGGCCACAGCATTCCTGGGACCAAGGACCAATCTGGTAGGGAAAGACCATTTTGCCAGGCAGCCAGGCTTTTTGAGGATTTCAGCAGTTGCAGTTTAAAAAACAGATTTTTTTTCCAGCTCACCAGCTCTGAGAGTGACCAGAACAGGCAGAAAAAGCAGCCATTATAAACCCCTATGTTCTGTTAGAGCAATGCAGGTGGCTTGTTCATTAATGAAAGGCAGACAACTTTTTCTTAGATGGAAGTGAAAAGCATTGATAGTTATTCTGAAGGGATTATGACATCCTGATTTCAGAGTCCTGTGTTTCTAAAGAGATATGACATCATCCACACAATGTATTTTCAGCAATGACTCTTTGGACTCCTAATTCCTCTTGGAACTTTCTGTAATTGTTTCTAGTAGATCTGACTTGTTCTAACTTACAGCCTATGCACAAAAAATTATGAGACAATAAAGAACATTTGCAAATAGGTGGTCACAGGGGAAACCCACAACAAAAAAATTACAGCACACACATTCACTCTTCCAGCCACCTTTCTTCCATTTCCCCTCTCCTCGTCGCTTTTCATCTCAGCTCCAACAGTCAAGTTGGCATTCTGCGAATACTCAACATACTGAGTCCTCACTAGACTATTTGCAGATGGGGGTACTCCCTCTAAGCTTTCCCCTAGATATCTCCTCCTGGCTTCTGGCTTCTCTCAGACCTGGGTGTGATGGGGGTATTCTGGGTACAAAAGTAATAACACTCACAGCCTGAATGTTGGAAACAATGGCACAATTTTTTTTAAAAAAATTAGCCTACTCCAATGATATTCATAATTACTGGCTCAGTTCTGAATTGAAATAAGGGGAGTTCACCAGCAGTAATTGAGTAGCAGCACAATGGAGTAAAGACATGGAAACTGAGCCTGTCATAGAATCGTAGAATCATAGAAATGTAGAGTTGGAAGAGACCACACGGGCCATCAGGAATACCGTCAAACCACTCCCGACAGATGGCCATCCAGCCTCTGCTTAAAAACCTCCAAAGAAGGAGACTCCACTACACTCCGAGGCAGCATATTCTGCTGCCGGACAGCCCTGATTGTCGGGAAGTTCTTCCTGAGGTTCAGGTGGAATCTCCTTTCCTGCAGCTTGAATCCATTGCTCCTTGTCCTGGTCTCTGGAGAGGCAGAAAACAAGCCCTCTCCCTCCTCTACATGGCATCCCTTCAAATATTTAAACATAGCTATCATGTCCCCTCTTAACCTTCTCTTCTGCAGACTGAACATACCCAGCTCTCTAAGTCTATCCTCATAGGGCATGGCTTCCAGGTCCTTCACCATTTTGGTCGCCCTCCTCTGGACCTGTTCCAGCTTGACCATGTCCTTCTTGAATTGGGGTGCCCAGAACTGGACACAGTATTCAAGATGAGGTCTAACCAAAGCAGAGTAGAGTGGTACCAATACCTCCCTCGATCTAGACACCATACTCCTGTTGATGCAGCTGAGAATTGCACTGGCTTTCTTGGCTGCCGCATCACACTGCTGACTCATGTTCAGCTTGTGGTGTATTAAGACTCCTAAGATCCCTTTCACACGTACTGCCATCGAGCTACGTGTCCCCCATCCTATATTTCTGCATTCCATTTTTTCTACCTAAGTGTAGGACCTTACACTTCTCTCTGTTCTCTCTGTCTTATCTCTTCTTGTTCTGATCTCATGACTGCCTAACCATTGATGTTATCAGATCATTCACTGCCAATTCTTGCCCGCCTGGTCCCCAGCTGCTTCCTAAGAGGCATCTGCTCCAGCCAGGGTTCTGTGTTCTTTTCTCTCCAAGATATCCACAGCCTCAGGGGAAAAAAAACTCACAAAATCATGTATACTGCATAAGATTTTAAAATCATGCAGATGTATATTTTGGCTGTTATAATGCTATTATTCCACTTTCGACATCTATGGAATCCTGGGGTTTGTAGTTTAGGGACAGGCCTTTGAGGATGTTGAAAGTGGAATAATAACACTTCAACAGTCTAGTGTGGAAATGGCCCTACTGTACTTGGGTCTCTCTCTCTCTCTCTCTCTCTCTCTCTCTCTCTCTCTCACACACACACACAGTTTCTCCCTCCCCCAAGCTCATATGAACACACAACTGCACAGGGCAATTGTTGTGTGGAGCAGAGCTTGAGGCTTCATACCACTTGACAGCATCTTTCTATATAAGACAGATGTTGTTAGACCTCTCCCCCAAAATCCCTCACTATTGGCTACAGTAGCTAGGTCTAATGGGAATTGCAGACCAACAATCTCTGAAAAGCAACAGTTGTAGCATAGGGGGTCCACAATCTAGGGGCCCACAGCCACATCAGCATACTCTGCTGATCCTCATATGTTTTAACCCATTTCTCAATAATTTACAATGGTATGGCGAGAAGGCAGATTGAGATCTACTGGTAGATCTATGAATGGTTTGCCACCTTTTGGGCAAGAGTTTCTGGTTCCTAATTATTTAACAACATTATGCTTCCTCCCCCCCCCCCATCTACATTGGGCTGTTGAAGGGATGAATGGGTGTAGGTTTCTGTGTGACCTGGCAATAAAAATAAATTTCAGGGCTCTGAATGTGCTCAAGAGCATCCTGTTTTTTGTTTCTAAGTACGTGTCTTTACAGCCAGCTCTGGTTGGTGGATCCTGAAGTTCTGGTTAAAACAGCAACAGCAACAACAACAAGGGGGAACCAACAGGTCTGAACATTTTCCACCTCTGGCTGATAGTACTAAAACTTCTCATTGTTCTAAACAATTGATTCAAATGTCAATTTAGGGAAAGCTCTCCTGCTTCTAACAAGAGAACCAAGTGTATGGACACTTCTAATGGTGACATTAAGAAATAGGGAAATGATTTTGTGTGTATGTTATGTCAAGAAGTCCCTCTCAGCTCACTAATCATTTCTGGGAAGGAGTAATCCTAAGTGGAGAGGGCATTTCAGTTTTGTTCTAGTTAATTCTTGGACTAGAACTGACGTCAATCTAGTTGCAGTAAAAGGATGGCCTTTCATTTCCACACACGGTTCTGATCTGCAGCGATACCTGAGCAGAATAATATTAGCACCACTCCAATGTTTCTGCCTTTCCCAATCAGAGAAAGCCTCTGGTTATATGAAAATGCTGAAAGCTCTTTTTGGACAGGACAATAAACACAGTATAATTTTCCAAGATTTATTTCTTAAAAACCCTCTCACCTTTTACTCCTTGAAGCGCTGGTTAAAATTGAGAAGCAAATACTGGTGATTTCCATGATCAGAAAACCCCAGCATGAAATTATTGAGCTAGAAATTTATCATCAAATTAGGATCTAGTTTATTTGGTCCTGTTCAGAACTGTAGGCTTCCTTTATATCACAGTTGTTAAACAAGCATGGTATTTTCCCGTTCACTGCTTACTGCTGTCATGAATCACTCACTTCCTTTGTCTTAGATGCACATGAGATCAGTAGACTTAATTTTGCCTTTTTCATTATCCCACACTGTTCTCTTTCCCCATCCATTTGTATTCATGTATGTTTGAACAGGGATTTACACGCATACAAAAATATGTGCCGTGCAGAACTGAGAAAGAAATCCAATAGTGGTCAAAATCCTATTGCTGGCACAATCTCCTGTTATGCCAGTGCATGAAGTTTCTTGATCATTGTGGAAGAAGGTATCCAGTACCTTCCTGCGCAATGATTCCCACCTGCACAATCCTATTGATATGACACTTGGGCACATTCCCAAGACCAATCACTAGCTGGTGAGGGAGGCTTCTAGGGAAAAGGGAAACTTATTTCTCTCTTGGAGCTCAAGTTTTCACTCTGGCAGTCTGAGAATGCAGCAGGTCTTCCTTTTCTCTGGCTGCAAAAACTGCAGCCAAGGTGCCTAGGTGCCATCCACCCCGACTACTCACTGGCTGTGGTGTGCACACCGCTGCTTTAAAGCTGCTATGGACCTCAGTACTATGAAACTGTTTTTCATAGGGGGAGTACCCTGAGGGAGCTTTATGATCCACTGGCAGTGAATAGATCAAAGAGGTTTAACCCCCTTGTATTAGAATGGGAATTTCATTGCCCCAGAATCATGTTTTGTAAACCCGGATTGCAGGCATTCTATGACAGATGCATAACTATAAGCAATATCCACAAATTTCATCTACTTGCCATGGTCATTTTTTTTCCCATGTAAACAAAAATTGACTGGAACAAAAAACAAACAAACAAACAAACAAACCACAAATCTAGTGATATTAACTACTGAAGTACTGGGACAAAAAATAAAAAATAAAAATAAATTTAAAATATCCCTACTGGGTTTTTTAAAGACCCATGAACCAGTTAAGCATATACTTTGCTGGTCAGTGGATGGGGCTCACTTGGGGGAACATAACTTTTTTTCTGAGCAAAGGAAGATACTGTAATTCTCACTGAGGTCAGGAAATATACCACAAAAGCATTAGAACTTCCTGACAGTCAGGGCTGTCCGGCAGTGGAATATGCTGCCTTGGAGTGTGGTGGAGTCTCCTTCTTTGGAAGTTTTTAAGCAGAGGCTGGATGGCCATCTGTCGGGAGTGCTTTGAGGGTGTTCCTGCATGGCAGGGGGTTGGACTGGATGGCCCGTGTGGTCTCTTCCAACTCTACATTTCTATGATTCTATGATTCTATGATTCTATGATTTCATTTTACCTTTCTTTGTCTGGTTTTACATTTATCCCACCATCTGTTTTTTCTCTATGGGCATTTGAAGCACACTTAATTCTACCACCCAGAATCTTCTATGACAATTATGAATGTGAAACCTAGAGTTATGCACTCATGAATGTTGTGCATTCACGGTCCCTGTGTAATCCTGAGTTTATGTTACTTATTGACTGCAATGAATTTATGGGCTATGTAGGGACTCTGAAAGACCTGCCATCCTTACTTATCAGCCACTTCAGTCGATGGGGGGACTATTTCCCCTGTTGACTGGGAAGCAGCTGACTGATCTTCCCAGGCACTAGTCTCCAGTGTGAGGGGGAAATGCAACAGGACACTGCTTCAGCCTGTTACATCGGAGTTCACGCATGGGAAGTGATCAGTCAGCTGTCCTTGAGATACAGGGAAACACTGTGTTGATCACAGTGGCTGCTTTCTGCTAAAGGAGGATTGGGGTGTTGGGGCAGGATTCACTGTGTAACACTATAATTACAGTGCTTGCATGTGCGTATCCCCCATAGGGGATTCCAGCTGTACACACAACCACTTCCTTGGACATGGAACATTTTAAATACATTAGGTATATTTATATGCATTATGTACATTTTATACATTAGAATTCTCACTAAATGATCCTTAATCGAAACATGGTTGAGTCATGCTCCTACATCAAATAACTCATGCAGTGCTATCTCCACCACAGCCTACATCTTTTTTTCCTCTTTAGGTTGGGATGCAAGAACCAGATCATGTGAGCTCAGTGGGAGAAGGAAGCTGGAGTTGACTCATAACCTGAGTGCACTCTCTTTCCCTCAGAGCTACACTGTCTGAACTGCCTTCCCACTCCCCTTCTTCCTTGTCAGTAAATAGCAGCAGCACTGGCCCTTCCAAAGGCTTGACTGCCCTGTGGAGTTGGGGGAGGTTTGGGATAAACCTTAAAGGGCTGTAGAATAGTCTTTGACCTCCAGCTAAAAAGTGACGTCTATGCATGTAAGCCACACTTATGCACACGCATGTCACTAATTAGATTCCAGCCTGGCTGTATTTATCCTAGTCCAAGGAAGTTAAAGACTGCTGTTACATTTTTTTTCCATTTATTCTACAAAGCTATTCTAAGAATCTTATATTTTCCAAAAGCATTTCCAAATCATGTAATCTTGAAACTCAAAATCTGAATTCAGTTCTCTTGAATGCAATGATTTTGTATTTATTTATTTATCTGGTATTTGAATATTGAAATTTTACTGTACAGTCACTCTAAAATTCAATGTACTCGACTACCCATTGATTTCAATAGGAAGGATAAATATCAAACTAAGCAGAATCCAGGTATGGATTCACTAAGTTACAAATGCATAATAACCTTAGTTCCATAGCTACGTAGTGTCTCTCAGCCCAGTGTCCCCAGTCTTCACTTGCCAGACAGAGGCCACTGCAAGTATCAGGGTTTTGTTCCTCTGTCAGTTGGGAAGAAGTTGGCTGATATTTCCACCTAGTGCATGAGTGATCTCCACTGTGACAACCAGAAGCAGTGTCGCTGTTGCAATTCCCCCTCAATCAGAGATGGCTCATGCAAAGGAGGGTTGGAACATCAGTCAGCTGTGAGAGGAGAATAGGTCTCTGTCAATTGCAGGTGGCTGCTGCATGGGTAAATAAGCACTGGGGAACTTTCACAGTCTATGTATTCCTTAAAGCAGTGAACACATAGAGACAGTGAACACAAACCAGTCACAAATATTTAACTCTAGGTATGCATGTATTTATTTATTTATTTATTTATTTATTTATTTATTTATTATTTTTATTAAAACTCTGTCTATTTACACATACATACATAGCCTTCATGTTCTATTCCTTTTTTCCCCCAGATTGTATAAAACAACGCTTTGCATTTAATACAATCTTTCAATTTACATGTATTACCGTATTATTACCCGTCAAGGATCCTCTAGTACATTTAAATTTTCTAATTCAATTCACTCTGATCGTACAGTTCATTATATTTTAAGCGAATCAATTCATTCCATTCAAATCTAATTTCAATCATTTATCCACAACATTCAAAAATTTCTAGATCAGATCCTTATCTATATTTCCGTATCTTTTCAACTTCCTACTTTCTCTTGTTTGGCTATTATTCTATCTTATATCTGATACCTCCAATCTATTTCTATTACTGTTGACTTGCCTACTTATAAGCAATATTAACATTTATTTGTCTTGTTTAGCTAACAGATGCTCTTTGTTTCACCTTAATACCCAGGCTTCATTATCTTCTTGGCATAATCTAGTTCAATTACTCTCAATATATTTCTTCGCTTTTACCATTTCTCTTACTTTCTTGCCTCGTTTTTCTCACTTCATGACATGGGTTAGGTCATCTAGTGTTACATATTCTAGTAATTTGGTCAGCCATTCTTCCATTTCTGGTGTTTCGTTAGTTTTCCAGTATTTTGCACATGTTATCCTTGCTGCTGTCACCATATCCAAAATTGTGTTCTTACATTTCATATACTCTTTATCCACTTGGTGCAGCATATTCAATAGAAAAATTTCTGGTGATAATGGTATTTCTATTTGTAATATTTCCATAATTATTTTATGAACCTTTTTCCAATATTTTCTTTAGGTATGCATTTATAACTGCCTTAGTGAATTCTGGCCAATGAAAATATGAACCTGTTGCTGATTTGAGCAAATATAATAATAACAATGAGGCTTCATTTTATATTGTGAGTCATTTGAAGTGTTGAAATTTGGAGGAAGAATCTGTTCAGCAGTTGCACAGTCCCAGTTTAGCTACACCAGAGATGTGCTACACTGGATTTGTATTGAAATACACAGTTGTGCAACCAGCCATTCAGTGGGTGACAATACCTTGTGTTCGCCAATTGTGCAATGATTATATTGTATGAACAATCCTGATTAGGATATCACCCTTCTGTAACCTTGCAGGAAGTGATGATGTAGGTATATCTCAATTAAGGAAGTAGATGTGTTTGTGAACATTATTTAATGTAACAGAAAAGTTGGTTGCAGAGGCAGAAGTAACCTGCAAAGAAGGTTATAAGTTCTTATATCACACACTGTAAAAGCCAATGAACATATTTCAGCAAACTTTTTATTCAAAACTGACAATAAGCACATGTGAAATGAAACAACCAGGATAAATCAAGTAATTTTGAATCTTTTAAAGACTACCTGCTGGCTTCTTCCAAATGCATTCAGAGATTACTTTTTCTTTCACTGGCTTCCACTTTTCTTGTGGTTTCCATTTTAGAGGCCACACTACTAGATCTGTGCTGGGGGTAGCTGCAAAGGCTGTCCTGTGCCAGCAGCCAGTCAAGGTTCACAGCTCTTCAATTAGAGTCTTTATCAGCAGCCACAGATAATGTTTACAACAGTTTGTTAGCCAGTTTCCCTTTGTTGTTTCAGCAGTAAAGCCAGTAATTAATTCAGAGTGACAGCCGAAAGGAGTATCCAGTAGCAAAGTCAGCGCACAAGACGAGGGTCAAGGTTTCCAGGAACAGATGACAAATGCATTGTTTCCACCAGTGACACCAGTTGTATGCAACAGATTTCTCCCCATACCCTCTCCTGTATTTATGGGCTGAAAGCCTCCCCAAGCTGTTTACCCAATTAATGTGTCTTCTCTATATAAACACTGTGGGTCTCATGGGCTCTCCTTTATTTGTCTATACTGGGCTGCAGTCAGTGTTGTCCCATTCATGTCTCTGTGTTGTGGTTGTTGGGGAAGGTCTTGTCTATGTTTGCACCTGAGTCCTGGGAGTGGGGCATGACAGAGACAAGCTTATCTACTCTCCCCCTTTCTCTCTGTTTTTCTGTTCACATCTGGTCAGTAAGGAATTCTAGAGGCAGCTGCTGTTTACCGTATGTCTTGCAGGCAGACATACCCAGCTACGGCCATTTCCACACTAGACTGTTATAGCGCTATTATTCCACTTGCAACATGCTATGGAATCCTGGGGCTTGCTGCCCCCTCCCAAAACTGCAAACCCCAGGATTCCATAGGATGTTGCAAGTGGAATAATAGCGCTATAACAGTCTAGTGCGGGAATGGCCCACAGTAGGATGGGCTAGAGCAGAATCCCTTTCTTTTCCAGCTTTATTGAATTGTTTACTGCAAACACGTTGCCGCAACACAACACCAAAATTCTGCATTTCTCCAGCCTTCCATCACTATCCTTCCCATGACAATGTTGGCAAAAACACTTCCATGTAGTCAGAAATGAGAAAGGAAAGGATGGGAGGCTAGGAGGGCATTAAAAGCTTTTATTAAAAGTAGCTTCATTGTTAGAGGCTTTGTTAACTGAGGAATGCCTGTTTTGGCATGTAGGTCAGTATTCAGTCATCAAAAGTATTCTGACCTCAGAGTTTTAAAAAATGTGGACACAAAGCAACCGAACATCACTTTTAATGCTTGTTGGTTTCACAGGCATAGATTTCCAACCTCAGTGGGACTTCACAGTTCTTAACTTTGGCTGGATCCTATCTAATGTTATTAGAATCTCAGTACAGAAACTGGCTAGAGACTGATGCCTCAATAATGCTTGAAATTACCTCTAATTGTTGCTTGATTGTCATCTTTTATTAGATTTTAATTACAATCAACCTATTCATATGGATACTTGATAGGGAGGGAGGAAAAAAAGAATGTGTTGCAAGCACGTTTTCACCCAAAGAAAAAAAGAGAGAGAGAAGCATTTGAGTTGAGCCATCCTACACATATACATCAATAAAACATGGGCTTTTAGACTTTAAATGGATGAACCTGGTAAACTTCTGCATCTGTTCTGCATCAATTTATGTCATAAAATGCTCACAAATATATAAGTAAATGAATAAATTGACAGCACTCCAAAGCCAAGCACTTTATTAGATGAGCTACGCCAATGGGGTAAATGCCAGAGCCTTTGCCCAGACCTTATTCTATCCTTATTCAACAGGAGTTTTGCCTAAGGATAAATCTGAAGGATCCACAAAGGGCTGATGATGCACTATTAAAGCCTATAATGCTAATCACACTAATGTGCAGATGCTAAGAGCACCATCCAGCTCATAGGAATCACCTTTACATTTTGGATGCATTGATTCTGTAAGTATATATTAAAGCCAAAGTTAAACATGTATCAGGCGAAATCCAGTGTCACTCCTACTTAGAGTAGACCTATTGAAATGAATGGAACTTACCCAAACTAGCTTAGTTATTTCAATGGATCTGTTTTAGGTAGGTCTGGCAACGGATTTGACCCATAGATTCCAGATGGAAGGAGCTATAAGAGGGACAGGCATTTATTTAAATGAGATAGAAATTCAGTGGGAGAAGTGGAGACCTAGCGAAATAAATGGGGCTAAATGTGCTGAATGCTCTCAGTGTTAAATGTTGGTATGATCCCATGTGGTTAGAGCTCTTCTGAATTCTTACTGGTGTAATCAAATTCTGCTGTCTCTCTAAGTTATTACAATACTGCATGAAAATAAATTATGAGATATGCGGGCATAATGACTTAGTTCACAGTTCAGCTATTAAGTATATCGCATCATTTTATGTGGAAGAAATTTGTGTATGTCTAAATCTCCCACTGAAACTGATGGGATATCAAAGAACTTGACTTCACCTAAGTCACACCCATTATTATAGAATATATACCAGTCTAGATGTTGCTTAGTTTTGAGAGAAGGACCATTGTGCAGTAGTTTGCATGTCCATGCTTTGTATGCAGTATGCAGTAGCTTCCAGATCTAACACCTGGCATCTTCAGGTAGGGCTGGGAAAGATGCCTTTCTGACAACTTAGGCAGGCCTTGCCAGGTCATCTTAAACACTTTTTGGACCAGCTATTTGATTCAGCACAAAACTGCATCTGACATCTAATATTTTAGCACAATCCAAAGTGATAATAGAGAAGAATAGAAACCAAAATAAGATGGCATCAGGAAAAGGACGAGCAACTATGCTGAGACATAGTATTATGTAAACCAGGGGTGGAAATCATACAGCCTTCTAAATATTGCTCGAATACAACCCCAGCAGCCCTAGTCAACAATAGCCAATTGTGAGAAATGCTGTGAGTTGCAGTCCAACAACATCTGATAGGGTCCCATGATTTCTCACAGATACATCTGGTAGGAACATAGGAGAGGGCCTTCTCAGTGACTGCCCCCAGGCTCTGGAAGTCTTTTCCCAAAGAAGTTAGACTGGCATCCTCCCTAATTCTTTCACAGACAGACATGTGTTGAGTGACTATAGCCACTTCTGCACAACATTGCTGTCCCACAATGGGGATGGGTTGCTTCTATTTAAGCTGCCAATAATTTTGTAGCCTTTGTTGAATATTCATTTAAAATGCGTGCGCGCGCGTGCACGCACACACACACAATTTTCTGAAGAAATTAAGGAAGCCAACTTTCACATTACATTCCAGTCTTGGAGACATTATTTCTTGGACTGCAACTCTCAGAATGTCCCACCCAGCATTGCCAGCTATTATTCTGAAGCTCTGCAGATTCCCTGTTGTGCATGGAAGGAGACTTCTAGCTAGAACTCAAATTGATTCAACTGCTAATTGCTTTCCTGGCTATGAAGAGGTCTTTTCTTCAAGAAACTGCAGTTTATACCAGAATGAATTATGTGCATCAGAATCCTAGATCAGTTACTTAGTTACATCTACATAAGTAATGGCTCCTGGCCTGACCACCCCCTTTAAGAGCCAGCCACCAGATCAGGAGAAGGAAGTCTGTTCAGCTTCTGATCAAGTCACAAGGAAAACTTTTCCACCCCTCTCCTGCCAGCAATCAAGGCTGAAAACAAGGACTTGCAACAGAGGTCCTGCTTCTAATGGTCACAGGCTGGCTTACTGGCAGAAGAGGATATAAGGAATTATAAGAAATTTGAAATTATAAGAAACTAGTGTATTTATCCGGCATTGCCCGGGATTTTATTTTCCTCTTAAGAACTCAACAAACTGTCTTCTCCAGTATCTGTAACTTTTCCCCATATTTCCCAATGCAATCTGTATTCAGAGTTATTTATATACACAGTTTGGGGTCCTGAGGGAGTACACTGTCCTCCTCCTTGCTGCTAGGCCCCATCTCCATAGCAACTGACCTATTCCAGTACCCGTAACTTTTCCACATATTCCCCAGTCCAATCTGTATTCAGAGTCGTTAACATAACAGAGATTTGGTTTCTGAAGGAATACACTGCCCTGGTTCTTGCTACTGGGCCTCATCTCCATAGCAACCATCCTGAGCTTGCTGGCTGAGAATTCTAAAGGCCCCTCCCTGAACTGCCAATCCTGGGATTCCACTGAATCTTCATAGCCAGCCAATCATATGAGGCCTTCTTGCCTCACAAAGCCAATCATATGATATGTGGTCTTCACCTGCCTGACACAGACAAACAGACAAGCTCATTCACAAACACTGACTTTTATATAGTAGATTATAAGAAATTTTCTTCTTCTTGTGCCCCAGTTGGAAGTTGAAAATGCCTCCTTTGCCCAAGCCAGTGGTTGGTTCTTAAGATAGACTGAGGTGGTATTCACATAATGTTCGAAGAAAACTATGTAGTCTTACTGAATACATACCAGCTACAGATCCGTAACTCTAGATGTTGAATCCATAACTGCAACACTGAATGCACAAGGGATGTCATGAATTCCTCCCTTTGCAGAGATCCTCCAAAAGTGTACACCAGTGTTACAGTGGCATAAGTTACTAATAAGACGGCAGCCACGTATTTGT
Organism: Cyclura pinguis; assembly: GCA_030412105.1. Classification (NCBI taxonomy): domain Eukaryota; kingdom Metazoa; phylum Chordata; class Lepidosauria; order Squamata; family Iguanidae; genus Cyclura; species Cyclura pinguis. Next base: position 110,181,251 of record CM059599.1, on the reverse strand, counting down.
GGCTTTTCTCTGTGTATATTTCACACGTCACAATACTACAATTTTTAGCAACAACAACAACAATGTCAATACCAATTATAATATCAGTAGTAGTAGCAGTAGTAATGCAGAACAGGGGAGAGAGAGGGAGAAGGAGATGGTTGTTCTCATTTTTCATGAAATCTCAAAGAATGCAGCTCTTCTCTGCCTTTAAAAAGCAGAGAGAACACACAAACTGAGCTCACCTTAGTATTTTCCTGGATGACAGGTTAGGGACATATTCTACTTAGGATGATGATGTTAAAGGTTTCTAATGATCAACATTTACATACTTTCCCAGGAAAAAAAAATCCCAGAATGACTGCTTTTTAATTATTACTCTGATACATTATGTCCCTCCTAAAGTAATCATGTGCTGAATATTCTTCCAAGAACTGTAACTAGCTTGTTTCAGAATAAACTAGTGACCTCCTTTGTTTGTTCCAAAATATAATTATCAATTATGCACTAGAGGGAATATTCAACATGAATCACAGGAGGGGATGGGGTAAGGAAGTAAACAGTAAGGAAAAGTGGTTGTCTTGTCTGTGTATGATTTGCTATTTGAGTAGGATGTTAGGCTTCATTCTAATATGTTTTTAAATTCATGACAGATTTTGAATGATTATATATTAGCAGTGAGTTATCCTATCTAGCACAGGAGAGTAAACAATATGATCTCCATACCTGCAGGCAGACATGATTTGTCACTGCTGGTTAATGTTATTTACTGCAGATAAAACTGAATCTAGTTACCGCAATGTTACATACAAAAACTGGAGTCTTTCTTCACAAGATCTAAAAGAAAAGAAAATTCAATTAATCTGAATTCATTAACAGGCTTTCTACAGGGTTAACCCTTTCATTTTATGTACTTCCCTTATGATTTCCATAAAATAAACATTTAAAAAATGGAGTGAATTTTACAGCTTCACCGGTCTATTTTCCCAGCACAGAGCACAATATTTTGGCCAGGATCCAAAGGAACACGCAGATAGCATCAGGCATCTAAGGGAACTTTGGACTTTCACTTCCTGACAGCAGTCCTATGTTATCCTGTGACAAATTGCTGTTGAAGCCCATCTTCTTTTAAAAATCTACTGAGCAAGCCCTTTCTCTGCTCCCCATGGCATTTTGGGTCTGTTGTTGTTCACAGTTTGACATTAGAACACATAGGCTAATAATATTTGACCTAAATCTTCTTATACCAACAAACAGTAATATTTTGTCATTGGACGTAGACTGTAAATGATAGAGCAGTGCTTCTCCAAGTGGTAGTCCCAGGACTGTTTCTGGCCACTGACATGTTTCCAGAAAAGAAAGAAACAGTTGAAGCCAGTGGGCATAAATATAATGCCAGTCCCTGGCACAGTGGGGAAAAAATAATTGCTGACTCCCCACATTAGATAGACTAAGAAGCATTATTCTAGAACAGAGATGGGTAAAGTAAAGTAAAGGCTGTGTGAGGCCCCAGGGATGTTTTTATGGTTCCTCAGAACCTCCCAGAGGTCAAAAAACTTTTTCAAAAATCTTTTTTTTAAAAAAAATTATCCAAAATGTCCAAACAGTTCTCTAGAAGAGGCAGAGGTCTGATCTCCAGGGTAGGTAGAGGTCCGGGGCACTCCACACACATGGACCTCTCAGAGGTCAAAATGAAATTTTGTATAAGTTTTCAAAAACCCTCAAAATGTCCCACAATGCCCTCTGGAGGCCCAGGAAAGCCCCAAAGCATGCCTCTATGTCCCATAGAGGATGTCTAGGGACAAAAATAACAATTTTTTGCAAGAACAGCCTCCAAGGTCTCATGGAGAGCTAATGCAGCCCCCTACTCTTCCACAGTTGCCCACCCCGGTTTTAGGGGATCAATGAATGAACTATTGAAGAAATCATCTGAAGTGAGCAGAGATTATCAAGCAAAGGAATACAACAGCATATAATCAGGACTGAAGTTGATACCTTTATTCCTAAAGTTGATCAATGATAGGAAAAGTCATTAAATGGAAGACCGAATGGAACAAATGAATAAAAGGAATTGTGGATGGAGTCAAAACGGCAGGTGGAGAGGATGTCTGAAAAGTAAAATTGGAGAAGTTAGAAAGGTAGCAGCAGTGTGAGAGGGAGAAAGATTCCATAAATAAATACTACAGCTGTTCAAATATCTGATCGGTGGATTCTAGGGTAGCATGTCATACCCAACTTTCTCTTCTTTCACAATACCATCAAGATTTTAAAAAGAGTCTCACTGCTGTAGAGCTTAGTAGGTAGCAGTAGCAAGTTATTACTATGGCTTAATCATTGAAGGGCTTCTAGGAACTGGACCCTTTGCATGGGATGCTAGAAATGTCCCAGGGCTGTGCATACTTCCACAGATGAGCAGGAAGCCTGAATTCTGACATTAGAGAAGCATCCTATGACAAAAGATTTAAAAGACCTAGTTTTAAAAAGACCCTTAGCTTATTCAATAAGCATGCTCTACTGTTTATCTGTGTACACTGATTGTGACACTGAACTTGGCTAAGCCACATGAGGCAACACTGGGGAAAGCACCTAAGTATTTTCCCATGTGCACACAGATAAAGCCCAAGATACAAGCCACATGTGGAAGTTACATATGAGCCCTATCGTGGGAGTCTCAGGCCAGGATCCTACTTAGTCAAAATGCTCACTCAATGGGCCATAGCACAAGTACTTTGACATTTTTTGGCACTAGACCAATGAGATGCCAGAGATATCATTGGGACTGTGGATCTTCCCAAGTTGATGGCCCTTGAACAAAGCTTTAAACATAGTGGTAGCAGAGCAAATGAGAGTGTATGTATCCTCAGTGTGTCGATGATGATGATGATGATGATGATGATGATGATGATGATATCCTCCCTTTTTCTCAATTTGGAACTCAAAGTGGCTAACAAGAGTCCAGATACAATGGAAATGTTCATATGATAGAAAAGTTAAAAATATATAAGCTATCTAATTAAGAAAAAAACTGGTTTCAACAAAGAGTTACTACCAGTTTTAGTAATATTTCTAGCATTAGCACTTATTTAGCCAAACTCTCGTTAACATAAATGAGCTACTTAGAGTAACAAATATATATCCTACTGTATGGAAAACTACGTAAATAGTACTTGAATCTTATGTTAAGTGTTTAATTTTAACATTGATATTTCATTAAATTTACAAGTATAGTAGTGAAAACATAAATCATAGGAAATTTAAAGAGTTAGATAAGAGTGGTTTCTTTAGATATACACTTATTTACACAAATAATGCCCATGGTAACAAGTAAGAGGAAGTTATGGCAGAATGACTTGGGCCCTTTTCGCACCTTACCTTGATAGAGCGACAAACTAGAGCCCTCACGATATTGCCAATATCGCAAGAGGCCCAGTAGAGAACCCCTTGCAGTCTGCACACGGTAGGGCATTCGCGAGAGAGCACCAGTCCCGGCCCAGTACCTTGTCCGCATGTTGGCGTCCTGGGCCACGCCCAGGTCCTGCCCTGTCCCTGCCCCACCACCCCGATTGGTCTGTGGTTTTTCTTTTTTCTTTTTTTTTATTGTTTCATTGACTATCGTGCTAACGTTAGCACGATAGATCCTGCCAACAGGCTGTTTCGTACTACATTGGTAACATGCTAACAATAGCACCGGGTTAAAAAAAAAAACACAGTCGGCCGGACCCCGGGGGCTGCTGTTGTCTCGAGTGTGAGTGGTGACGCAGCCCCGGGATGGCCTCGCATGGCGACGTGTCATGCTGTGTTCCCTGCTGCGATGGGGGCAGCGGCCCGCCTGCTGCTGGGTGGAACGTCCCCTGGGAGTTGCTGCATGAGGGACAGGCAGCAGGGACTGCCCACACCCGGCTCACTCCTGGGTCCTTCCCTGAAAGCACACCAGATGACAGCTCCGCAGGACCTCTGATCGCGTGACGGATGTGTGAAAGGGAGGTTATATTCAGGCGAAAATAAGAAAACGCGCTATCAGCACTATCCGTGGCCACGATAGCACCTGGTTCGCCAGAACATCATGTGGTACAGTGGCTCATGAAAGGGGGAGGGAGCATGCTTAATATGCTTTAAAAACGCCATGCAAAAAGGGCCAGAGACAGAGAGGACTTGTGAGTACTATGCTATAATACTGTGAAAGCATTCCTGTTATTCTGTAATATTCTATATGTTTGTATATTGTTTGTATGTGCTTTTTCTGTTTGTTTCCTTTTCATATATATATATATATATATATGTATGTATGTATGTATGTATGTGTATATGTATATATGTATGTATGGTATCAATATGCACCAATATTCTACATCAGTTACTGAGTCACATATGTGTAAACAAGTAACATCTCCTGGCCTGGCCTCTTCCTCAGCCCACTTTAACACCCACCAGTTGCATCAGGTGAAGGAGTTGTGCTCAGCTACTGATTGGGAGACAGAGTGATGTTTCCAGCCCTTTCTCACCAGCCAGTGAGGCTGTGATGAACAACAGGCATCCTGCTTCTGATTGTTGCAGTCCCACTCACTGGCAGGAGGAGGCTGGAAACATCAATCTTCTTGTGCCCTGATCAGAAACTGAAAGGAACTTCTGTGCCCAATGCAGCTGGTGGGTATTAAGATGGGCTGCTGGGTATTACAGCGGTCTGGGGGCAGTAAGGTTATATAGTCCTACTGAATATGGAGCAGTTATGGATCACTTGAGTGACCTCAGGCAAGTTACATTCCCTGAGCATCAGAGAAAGGCAAAGGCAACAAATCTTGCCAGGAAAAAAACTACAATAGGTTTGCCTTAGGGTCCCCGTAAGTCATTTTTCAAAGGGGAGAGATATTACCCTGATTTCTGGGGTCCCCTGGGGGACACTTCTATGTGCTCCACGTGATGGGGAATGGAAACTAGCCAGAGCACGAGCAACAGCAATGCAAGAGGCAGGGTAACCTAGCGGGGTCTTTTTACCCAGTTTTTACGGGATCAGGCCAAGCCAAAAACCAAACAAGAATGTCCAATAAATGATTTTATTGAATGAGAGTCTCACGCACCAACACAATCACTCACACACTCACGGAAGACCTACTAAGAAGCAAAAGGGAGGAAACTGGATAGGGGAGTATTGAAGGAGTTGCAGCTGGCGTAATACTGCACCTTTTCCTGAAGTCCTTGGTCAGGGAAGACAGCGGAGAAGTGGGGTTCAGCACGGAGATGGCTGAGGGGATTACTCAACGGACGGAGCAATGGTCTGCTGGGATGACCAGGAGCGATCCAAAGAAACGCCCAAAAACTGGGACTATTTGTAGGGCAAAAAGTACCTGAAGGACTAATTCTTTCCCAGGGAGCGGCACTTAAGTCACTTCTGAGTTATGGTAACCCTAAAGTGAACCTAGCAAGATTTGTTCAGAAGAGATTTGCCTTTGCCTTCCTCTGAGGCTGAAATAGTGCGACTTGAACAAGCCCACCGAGTGTCTGAGTAAGGATTTGAATCCTAGCCTCCAGGAGCCTTTAATAAATAAATATCTGAATATTTATATCTAAATTTAAATACTTAAATCCCGAGTTAAGTCGTGGGGGTCCCTAGGAACAAATTATATTTATGTGGGTCCCTGGGAAAGAAAAGAACCACTATTTTATCTGATTATTTCTAAAATACCATTTAAGGATCAAAAGGTAGTTCATTAGCAATGAGACAAAGGCAGATGATAAAGAAATATGTGAGGAGGCAACATATCAGGCCTCGTTCTCACAAACAACAGAAGGGGAGGTAAATCTTTCTTTGGATGACTGAATGCTTCACTATAAAGCACATCTTCCTGAACACAGATAGCTAGAATTCTTCTTCCTGGTATGCTATCTTTGCCTGCATGGAAGGCTGGCGTGTGTCTTTTAATGAAGTGGTATTCTCTTACCTGAATCTGCAATCTGAAATGATACAGCCTCCAGACAGGTATATTTCTTCTTCTGTTGCTGTTCTAAGAACTAGACTGGAGTGGTATGGACACAGCTTGGAGAACAAAAAAAAATTTTTTTGACTATAATCCCAAGAACCTGTGCATGTTTGTGCCTACAAGTCACCTGTCAACTTATGGCAACCCCATGAATTTCACAGGGTTCCTCAAGCTAGGAATACTCAAGAGGTGAGTGCTGGTGTGGTGTAGTGGTTTGAGCATTGGACTATGACTCTGGAGACCAGGGTTCAGTTCCCTGCCTAGCCATGGGGACTCACTAGGTGACCTTAGGTGCACCACACACCCTCAGCCCCAGAAAACCCCATGATAGGTTCACCTTAGGAGCGTCTCTAACAGTCAGAAACAACTTGAAGGTGTACAGCAACCACCACCACAACAACAGCAACAAAAATTCAGCAGTGATTTTGCCAGTTCCTTCCTCTGAAATATGGCTAAAGTACTTGGTAGTCATTGGTGGTCTCCCATTCATGTACTAAGGAGGGATGACCCTGCTTAGCTTCCAAGATCAGATGGGATCTGGTGCCTTTAGGAATTTAGGCAGCAAGAACCTATCAATCCAAAAAATCAGGAAGATGAAGCAACCATGGATGATGTAATATTGGAGTGGTTGGTTGACGGGGCTGAGGCACAAAGTAAAGCATTATTATTTCCAGTGAAAATTGGCGTTTTTTCACATAATTTCAAACGCACCCAGATTGGATAAAGGAATGAACACTGAACAAGATAGTGATCAGATACTAAACTTTGCTCTAGATTTTTGTAGCATGAACTTTATATCCACCCACTTACTGGCATATCACCATAGCTACTCAGTTGCCATCTTGCCATTTCCTCGCTGAATATACATAAAACCCAATCTGTGCTAATCCTTTAGTTGGCCAGCTCCTGGACTACATAATAAGACATGGGGAAATCAATTTTTGTCAACACATGCTACTCAGTGACTAACTGTTAAAACATTTATTTAGTGCCAGCATATGGAAAGGTTAGAAATATTGGGGGGGGGGGGTAGAAATTGAAATCTGTCTGTTTCTCTCACAGGCATGCACACACACACACACGGGGGGCGCAGAAAACAATACATTGCATGATTCGTTGACAATGCTTCAGAACTAGACAGCTTGCTGAGTTCTATGTTCTGGCCTCACTGTGCCTCCAACACAACATTACAATACTGCCAACTTTAATTATGTTAATTTCTTCTCCCAGTGACACTTCATCCTTGGAAACCCACCAGTGGCACTGACGCATGATAACAATTGTATCACTTCCAACTATATTTTGCCCTTAACATTGCTTCTTGCTTATTTCTTATTGAATTTTCAGCCTGCAAAGTATGAGATTTCCGGCTGAAATGAAACCACAAACGGATGTACTAGATCATGCTATCAACCAACATGACATGAAAAAGCTACTCATCATCATATAATGTTCATTTGAACCACGTGCCTTGAACTGGGGTTTGTGGTTGCTGAAGGGACACATCCACTTTAAAGGATCTCAGGGCATTTCTGCATTAGACTGTTATAGTGCTATTATTCTACTTTCAACATCCTATGGAATCGTGGGGTTTGCAATTTAGGGAGGGGTCTCAGACAGCAAACACAAAAGACACCCTGTTGTCCTTCTGCTAGCAGGAAAGGCAAACACTGAAGAGCATGCAATAGAATCCATGGGAAAGAAGGGGAGATACGTCTCTTAAGTGTTCAATTGATGGTGATTTATTTTTTTTTTATTTTGAAACCACCCTCAACAAGTTTCAATAAACATTTTCAATGGCCTTCTTCAGGGGCTTCATAAAAATACATACAAATAGAACTGTCAAATTAAAAATCATAACGGACAAGCCATAGTTATCCCATAATATCTACATAAAACATACATTTCAGTTTTTGTATACTGCTTAAAATCTATACATACCAATTTGCTATCTCCAATAGCAATACCAATTTGAAGATCTCACTACATTTGCTAGACTGACAAGAAACTAGACAACCAGTCCCAAGGTTTTCTCATTTTTTATTTTAGCAGCCAGTTTATGCCGGTACGCAGATGCCTTTTTATTCAGTCAAACCTTTGGAGATGGACTGACTGCTCAGAAAGAGGTATTTAATGGATGGGTGCAGTGCTTGCTAGACTGCTGTGCCTTAGCTTCTTTCATTGTAGCTCTGTTTTCACATTTTAATTGATTTCACAGCGCAGTTGGCCCTCCACATTTTCAGGTCTGACTTTCACCGGTTTGATTATTTGTGAGTTTCTCCAACCTCTGCCCCCCTCCCATCTCAGGAGCTTCTTTTAAGGCAGAAACATCTCTCTCAGCAGCTCCAATCAGGCCACACAGCCCTTAGGGGGGAAAAAACAACCTCTGGTCCTCCTCCTCCTCCAGCAGCAGCCTGGCCAGCGAAGGACTGCTAGCTGTGACAAACCCTGGGGTGGGCGGTGGGGGTCACAAAGCAGCCCTAGCAACAGAGGGGAATTTAATTTGATCAGTTTTCTGACTGAAGAACCCGGTTTAGCCAGATGGAGGAGCTATGTGGGTGAGTCAGCAGAACAGATATACACTTGATCCAAGAAGAGTTCCTTCAGTGAGATTCAGAGAGAGAGGGAAAATGTCAAGATAAAGCTTCAGTCAGCTAGAGAAATAGAAGTTGGCTGAGGCTTAAGGCCTTTCCGCACCTTATCTTTTTTCGGTGCTGGGATGTGGGGATCACGCGAGCAGCCTCCAGTGAGAGGCTCTCGTGTACCCGCTGCTTCAGCTCTGCACGAGCTGCCTGCTCCCGAGCACGCAGTGCCAGAGCTCCGCTTCTTCCTTCCGCTGCACAGCCTGGGAGTTTCCCAGCCTGCGCTGGGGCAGGAAGCGCGACCACTGCAGCTCCGGAGGCTCCACACGCACGGCAAGTGCGCGTGGGGCCCTGGAGCAATGCACGATTGCGCACCATTTTCGGCTGAAAGCCGAAAATGAAAAAGTATGTGAGTGGCGCCTGCCCTACCCTGGAGCGTCGTGCTTTTGTGCGTGTGTCGTGCAGATCGCTCCTCACAATCACGCGGTACTCGAGGGGCCCTTTTGCATGGCAAATGCTGTGCGAAAAGGGCCCTAGTGTTGGTCAGCTCAAAGTGTCTTGAGAGAAAAACAGAGGAGAGACCAAACTAATATTGAATTAGGTCATAATGGTTGACCTGTACTTGATAAAATAAGTCTATGAGTGGGAGAAAAGCTAAGGGCTTGTTAATCTATGTCCTTTTCGCACCTTACCTTTTCCTGGTACTGGGCTGCTTGGCTCGCGCATGAAGGCTTGGGAGGAACGCTGTTGCGTCCCTCCTGCTTTGGCTCCGCAGCTGCTTCCTCGTCGCGCAAGCACCCCGCCTCTTCCGTTCACAGTGCAGCCTGGGACCTGCCAGGCTACACTGAGGAGAGGACGTGCAACCAGCCTGGCTCCCGAGGCTCTGCATGCCAGGTAAGTGCGCGCGGGGGCCCGGCGCGATGCGCGACCGTGCAGCATTTTCAGCTTTGAGCCTAACATGAAAAAATGCGTGCGCGATCCGCGTCAGGTCCTTGAGCGTCGCGCAAATGTGAGTGCGTCGTATGGACCGCTCCTCACATTTACATGATGCTCAAGGGGCCCTTTCGCTTCAGAAATGCCGTGCGAAAAGGGTCCTAGAGAAGTGTTTGCCTATTAAGAGCTGGAAGTTCTTTTCTGTTTGATAACATTGAATTGCCCAATACCTTTCCCTTATTAGTTCTTTCAATAAAGATTTTATTCCATTTTTTATAAGAACAGCCTCAATACAGTGTTTCTTCAATTTTGACTTATTTATATATGCTACCACAAGTTACGCATTTGTTTGGGATAAACCTGCCCTATGTCCACAAGAGTTGTGGGTTCAGGGAAAACAGAAGAGTGATTAAGTGTGCAGATGGAGCCAAGAGGTGGTAATGATATAAAAGGGTGCTGCTTCTCCAGAGATGGAGAATAAAAAAAGAATAAAAAGCAGGCCTGGTCTGTCACAGCCCTGGCTCGCCCAGATCTCCATGTGACACTTGCAGCCCAATTTCTCAGCAATACAAACATTGTCCCAATGCCCCACACACACCCAAAGAAGAAGATGGGCAAGACAGTGAAAGTATAGGGCCAATCTACCCGCTTCCCTCTCCTTTCCCTGACCCAGTTTGGACCTAGGTTGTCAGTTCTTCCCACTATGCCTTGGTTCTCTTCCCGCAGACATACACACACACATTTTGATATTTGTGGTTTTTCCACTTTTGCAAGGGTCCTGCACCACTAACTCTAAATACTGTGGACAGCTGACAGCATTTTAATATTATAATTTTGAAGGTTTTGAGTGTTTCTAACTAGTTTTGTTTTCAGCAGTCTTGTAATGTTGCCAGATCAGGAGCAGATCAGGGCCTCAGATGTCAGAGCCTAAACCCTGAAAGCTAGGGACCGTGGCTAGTAGTTTTACGAGAAAGGGAGGAAGGAGGAAAGGAATGGGCCACGCTGTCTACAGCAACCTTTCCAAAGCAGTCCACAACAGGGCAAGCAACACACAGTAATATATATGCGTACACATATATGCACACTTTTTTCTAGACACTGTTTTGAGCCTAAGATTCTTCGTTGTTGTCCTGAGAAACAGAGAATATCTGATAACCCTATTCTTGAGACTGGTTTTGAGAGAAAGATGGGATGCAATTGAAATAAAAACACACATATAAATGTGTGTGTGTGTGTGTGTGTGTGTGTGTAGAATTTATTTATTATGTAGTGACTCCAGTTTCCCTTGCCTAGAAAAAACCAAATTTTTAAAATGATTGTCTGTGTGTATGTGTATTCTGTTCAACAGAATTTTGACAGCAATTCTCCTTCCTAGTGCAGAGTTTACTAATTTTAAAGGCTTTAATCATTATGTAGGAAAATGCAGGGGGAAGGTTGCATTGAGTTACTTCAAAGGTTTTTTCTGGCCCCTTGGGAATTCCGATGTCTAAAAAATATTCCACATCCACAGGAATGTTTGTGGGTGTAGAATGAAGGGCATTACACAGTAGTTAAACGGCTAGAGTCAGAAAATACATGGTCACCCAAGGTAAAGCGCTTGTTTTGAAAGATGATAAACTTCAATTTCAGAAAGAAAAGTAAAAATAACCAGCACAATTGCAGTATCCTAAAAATAATACTAGTATTATTTCCAGTTCAAAACAAAATAAAATTGTTGTTTCCAGCACATATACACACAAAAATCAGGAAGCAAACAAAAGCTTTGAAGGGAAACAGCTATTCTTATTTCTTCACAGGAGGATCTAGCATTAACTGTGTCATGGAATAATTTTCTACTCCAATAACAAAATAGTCTCTGCTGAGGGAACTGTCCCTCAACAAAGGGCCATACTTTGTGCAGTCACTCTATCACAGACAACCATGGTGTGCCTCTTGGATACTGCAATGGTCCTTGCAAGCAAATTTCCCACACAGGGGGCACTGTGTGCTGGTTTGCTTATTTATTGCCCTACTTCAGAAGTAACAGGAGTTGGGTCATGATTTATTCTACCATATGATACCAACTTGGCAGATCTTCTGCTAATTCTGAGCTAATGAAAAATAATTGTCTTGTACCACATTTCCTCCTGAGTGAAAATATGGTATAACTAGTGTTGCGATCATACTGCAACCAAGCTCAGCTTTCCATGGGTATAAGATGGCCTGCTGTTCCAGGCTAAATATCTCCCTTTGGAGAATATTGGCTAGAATGCTGCATCAAGAGACATATATCTGGTATGTAACTATGTCTCCATAGCTATGTCTTCTGGGGCTGCCCCTCAAAACCCATATTTTGCTTGGCATAGGCCATTTCCATGTCACTGGAGAGCAAGTTGGGAGAGAACAACAGAGATGTGTCCAGCTATTTTCTCACAGCTGAGCAGGCTACAAGAGGAATTTTGCTTGGGGGTCCTCAGAAGGTCCCTGAAGATGTTTGCTGGAATCTTAGATCACATCTACATTTCATAAGTTTACATACTCTTAGCTATATAGTCGAGATGCAAAGAAATTCTGGCTATTTCTGTACTACATTATTATAGTGCTGTTATTCCACTTTCAACCTCTTATGGAATGCTGGAGTTTGCAGTTTAGGGAGGGGCATTTAGAATTCTCAGCCATGGAGCTCTTTGGCCACAGTAAGCTACAAACTCCAGAATTCCACAGGATGTTGAAAGTGGAATAATAGCACTATAACAGTATAGTGTGGAAATGACCTCTGTTAGTGAATTTTGAAGAGGCACCAACAAGAATGCCCAAAACACACTGGTGCCTGATGTTCTTTGAGACAGATGTGATGCACACTGGGACCGATATGATGTCCATCCCATCGTGCATTAGCCCCTTGACACAACAGTCACTTCCCTGGCTTTGCTACAAAGTAACTTAGCAGCAGCCCTTTGCTGGATACAGACATTATAGAACTGCCCAGTTCTAATTTCTGCACACGTAAGTCACTTACAAAAACACAACTCCCCAGCAGGATTTTGGCTGATGTTCCTGCAGCACATCCAGCTGCATCCCTGTTAATTCCACTATTCTCCAACAAAACAGAATTGGCCATGGTGAAGGGGTTGCTTAAAAGTTTGATGTAGAAGGATTTGGGTTGTCGCACAGTCAGTAAAGTATTCCAGCTTCTGCAACAACCAAAAAAAAAAAAAAAGGTGGGGTGGGATTTGCAGTGGCATAAACCCAACTGATGCCACTACCATTCACCAGTTGAATTCTACTCATGATGTCTTAGCGTTGCAGGGCCATTATAACTTGGTGTAATTTTCCTAGTTTATTTCACATATATTAGTAGATTGGTCATTTAGCTCTGAACATAACCAGCACTTCAACAATAGTTAGTTCTGTCCCTGGTGCATGTCACTGTTGAAGATGTTTAGCATCGGCCACCTATCCCCAAAGACAATGAGGTTATCAATGAATGTATTAATCACTCTTGTTTCTTTTGTTGTAGAACCTTAAATACTTTACAAGTATGTGAGAGTGAATACTACAGTTCCCAAAAGGTTTTGGTTTTTCCATGATAACCCTTTCACCAGAATCAGTAGGCCAACACGTATGCCTTCAACTCACTGGTGTCAAGGGGCTTCCATGCTCTGATCCTGATAGAATTCCTCTTGTTCTCTGTCCTGAATACATACTATGCCTTTGTTTGTTTTATGGATTGTGTGATTAAAGAATGCTTTCTGTGTGGAGCAGTTTACTTTCTCTGTTTCTTTGTTTTCATTGCATATGAGTATTTCCAAGTGATATCTTTGGGTAGGCTTCAGTGAACTTCCTTGGAAGTCTGCACCACATTCTTTCATATCTACTTTTCATGACATCAGTTTGTTGCTATTCTCCCAGCTCTTTAGGGTCTCTTTCACATAATGTACAATTATAGCAGTTTGATCCCACTTTAAGTGCCATGGTTCCATATTATTGAATCCTGGGATGTGTAGTTTAGGGTGAGGCATTTGCAATTCTCAGCCAATAAGCTATATTGTCTCATCCCAGAATTCCGTAGGATGCAGACATGACAGCTGAAGTGGGATCAAAGAGCTATAATTGTGTAGAGTAAAATAGATGATCACAACCATGGGACACATCACTTCCAATCATACTTCAAGACATGTCCAGGGGCTGCTCCTCAAGTAAGCATGTAGTCAACAAATGTTCTGAGGAAACACTGTCTTCAGTTTCTGAGCAGCTTTTCAAAACTAGCACAGTGTCTTCACCTTCAGATATGCAGCAATTACTTTCAAAGTTACCCTTTAAAAAAGCTGTCCTAGAGCTTCCTCTAAACTACAGCAGTTTCATTTCGTTGTACTTCCAGAGTGTAAAACATGCAATGCAGAAACCACTATGGCCTGCTGAACTGTCTTAATACTTCCTTCATTCCTGTTCCTACCAGTGGGAACTGGTTTCTTCCATCTACCCCACTATGAAGCAGAAGCAAGTGGGGTTGTATTCACCATCTCTACCCCATCCAAACCACAGCAAAATAATGTGGAAATTTGAACAAACACACACTTACTATTGATGGGGCAGCCATGGATTTATTTTCCAGTGAACTTTGCTTGTCCTAGGAATCCCAAATATCTGGTTACAAAGGACTTGAATACATATTTACTGCTTCATGAACAGGAAGCTTCCTCATCTTAGTGAACAAAGGGTGGCATCCTGTCAGTGAGTCCTGGTAGGATAAATCCATCTCATTCTATCATAAGCTACTTTTTGGCCACTGCAGAGGTTAGAATTCCTTATTGACCACTAACAACCAAAATCCCTCCCAATCCCCCCCTCCTTTTAATTGAATTAAATTAATTCCTCTCCAATCATGACTATTTCTGTGTTGCTGGAGAGCAGGGGAAATAAGTGGAGACATGCCCAGCTATTTTCCTTTAACTGGGCACACTTCAAGGATGTCATCTGCAGGGACCTCCTGACCTCTCTGGAAATCTAGCTACATGCCAAGCAATAAGTTCAGATTTAAATTTTTTTTTTCAGTTTTCTTTTGTATGAGAAAGCTGGGGGGATGCTTCTTATCTGCGTATTTGCATCGGCTTCTCTGTAGCATGTTTCAGCTTGGGGCATGCAACCAGTTTGGCCAGATCCCAAATAACAAAGTGAATTGGGCTCATTTGGGTGAATCTGTATGAGATCCAGATTGGAATGGAATGGTCCAGTTTCGTTCTTGATCAGAGCTGACCCAGTCTGAAGTGCTTTGAATCAATTTAGAGAAATGAATGTCAAAAATTAGTGAGGAAAATCTAAATAGTATACCTATAGCATGAACATATTCGGAAGAGGCTAAGATGATATGAGACAGAGGGGAGAGAAAGGAGTTGGGCTTTGCTCTATGGTCTAATTTGGGGCAAGAATTTCTCCAGCACTCTCCAATCCCAGTACTTATGCAGAAGGATTGTGTGAGATTAATGAAGTTATATAATTAATCGTTTCTCTGTTCAATGTCACTAGCAGATTAAAAAAGATCAGTGACAAAAGCTTTTGTTTCATTGAATAATCCAGTTAATCTTTTGTTCATCTTTCTTGTTAATTTGTCTCTTTCATGAATCCCTCTGTGTTTTAGATAATGAAATTCCCACCTCACTCATCCCTAGTCATTGTTCTTCTTCTTCTCGCCACTCAGGTGTGAGATACAAGGCAAGATCTGAGTCATCATTGGAAAGGGAGAGCATTGTCTGAGATCATGTTGAGGTAGGAGCTCATCCAAGGATTCCTATCTGCCTTCATTGTAAACAACCAATGCACTGGGATAATCAGCAGTATGCTGCAGCAGCATAGGAGGCAGCAGAAAGCAACGTTGTCCAAAACAGAGGCAGAAAAGTCCCAACAACTAGGTAGCAGAGGCAAGATGCATAGGGCAAGAACAAAGGGTGATGGTAGCAGAAGCTCTCATTCTCCTTCCTTACCTTCCCAAGCGAGGTAGGAAGGCACCTCTGGAAAAGAGCAGGTGGGGGAGTATGGAGCCATGAGAAGGGGGTTTCCAAAGCCAAGTGCCATACACAAGAATTGGGGATTTTACTAGCTGGATTGCTGGTAGTAAATAAAATATTTTTCCTCACCTTGCTCCTTACTCGTGCTATGTCATTGAAGTTTCCCAGTTGATTTGTCAGTAGAAGAAAGGGGAAAAGTATCCTCTCTTCAAGCACAGAGCCATTTTATTATCATTATCCTTATCATTTTTGTTACCTCAAAATGTGGGTGACTCAGAGGTCCCCCAGCAGTGCCAGCGTCTCCGTGGAATGGTGGGGAATTATAGCTCAAAAAGAGAGGCCTGCACGAGGGGAGTCATCTTACAGGATCTTTTCCACCTTTGTATACTGGCACTAATGCAGAGATACCAGTTGGAGATTCAAAGAATGTTTTATTGGGGGAAAATCACAAATACATGCAAGATTTAAGCAATCTCATAACCACAGAAAGTTAACCAAAGGAAAGGAAGGAAATATTGGATAGTGAGAAGTTTAGGCAAAATGGGTGATATTTACCTATCCCAAAGAGAAGAGACAAAGCAATGTGGCTCAGACTAGGGATCCAAAGGTAGCACAAGAATGGGAACCTGAGCAGCATAGTGATGGCCTTCATCCAGTGTACTATGAGTTGTCTGGCTCAGAGCTGGGGTTTAAATATCCTTTTTCTTCCCTCAAGGGGAGGGTGTTAATGGCTCTCCAGCAGAGCAAACAGTGGGGTCCAGAATCGGCTAATGGCCTTAGCATAAGGTGCCAAAGCATTGATGGGAATCATGATACCTTCTTAACGTCTGGGCAGATGAGGAAACAAAGGAGAATTTCAGCAGGAAAAGGGAACAAGTTGATGGCCATCGGTTGCTCTATTGATAGCTGAGACATTGAGGAAATTATTGCAAGCTCATCAGCACTGGAGCTTCCCAACTGATGCAACTTGGCCATGCCCTGAGGTCCCATCTGACCTACTTTTGCACATGTTCAGCCATTCTCCTTTGACAGGATGGCTCTTCGGCCATAACAGTGTATGATTTATATTTCCCATGCCAATTAAATAATGTCCATTGCCAATTGTATCATGGAGTGAGGCTGTACAATATAGTAACATTTTCATATACTTTAGTTAAACTTTAATACATTATCTAACTGATGCTCTGGGGGGACAGTATCAGAACAAAAACTGTATGAAATTAGTTACCAAGAATGAGCAATCAAGAATAGCTTGTAAAAACTATTTTTGCTTTTTGAAAAACAAAAGGCTTTACAAGTGCCTAACAAAACTCCTGGAGTCACAAATCTGGATTCTGGATAAGTAAATCCCAGGGTCTACTGTGTCTCCAAATTTTATGTGGCTATGTGGAGTGGGGTTTTATAGTCAGTGGAGGAGCACAGATGATCCAAAATTCCTGAATCTCAGTATAGAGTTTAGCAATTTCAACACTAGACTGTTATAGTGCCATTTTGAACATCCTATGGAATCCTGGGGTTTGCAGTTTAAGGAGGGGCCTCAAAAAACTCCAGGATTCCATAGGATGTTCAAAGTGGAATAATAGCACTATAACAACCTAGTGTGGAAATGGGCTTTGGGTACAGATAAAAACAGATCAGGGGGTTGGATTGTGTACCCCTGTGGTCTCTTCCAACTCTATCATTCTGTGATTCTGTGATTCTATGACTGTGTGATGCAGCCCAAATTGTGCCGAGATCCAAACCACTGAAATGTGCTCCAAACTGGGCGATTTGTGCACAGCTCTAAGTGTAAATTCAAAATGGCATGAGACCTATTTTTTTTTAATCCAAGTACATTGCATTGTATGTGGTAAAAAAGAATCTTAATGGCAAAATGCAACCGATTTGACAGGACAAGTTTTGTCCAGTCGTTCTTTTGTGTCTATTTTTTTAAAAATGAAAAACTGTATCTGGCAAATGTCTGAAACTCAAAGACACTGTTTCAAACACTTGAGGTGACAACCTCATAAATTGCTTACCTCTGAAGTCTCCTTCTGTGTGAATTTTGCAACAAAATGTGATTCTGGGGTGCTAAAATATCCTTTCTGCTTAGTTAAGGGTCAAACTGGGTTTCAAGCATCACAGCTCCTTAGATGCCGCACTTATCCTTCTTAAACTTTTCAGCTTTCTGGTTTGGCATGCCTCTCTCGTGAGTACTATATTCAAGGAAACTGTCCAAAATTACTAAAAGAATAAATAAAGGTAACCATAGGTGCTGTCTATTGTTAATTATGCAGAATTTAGAAATGAGTTTTAATTATGTATTTCAATTTTGTTTTAATTCTTATTTTGTGATTTTTAACTATTTTTTTAATTATTTTAAGCTGCTTTTGAGTCCTTTCCAGGAAAAAAGCAAGATATAAATACAGATGATGATGGTGATGATGATGATGATAATGATGATGATGAAGAAAGAAAGAAAGAAAGAAAGAAAGAAAGAAAGAAAGAAAAACAAACAAACAAACAAACAAACAAACAAACAAACAAACAAAGATGGATTGAACTGCTCTCCTGCTCCATATATTTGTTTTCATGTGAACTTCTTTTCCTTGTGAACTGCCACATCTATCCTCATTCTTTGCAGATTTGGGGCACTTCTGCCTGCCTGCCAGCCTGTCCGCTATTTTCATAGCAATGATCTGCAAAGAACACAGAGACACAAATTTACTATCAGTCCCCAGTAGAGTAGACCTATTCAATTAATGGAATTTGCTGGTGTGTTGATTCACCATTGAGTAATTGATTCAATGGGTTTCTTCTATCTGGCAGTAACCAATAGAATTTAGGCCCAAGAGACTGTGTCCTTTTTCAGATACCCTCAAAATATGAAAACTGTTCTTTTACCAATAAAATTAAATGAAATATTCTGCTCTTGCTGAGCTGAATTTCCCTCCTAATGAGCTATTAAATAATCAGTTATCTTCCAACTGAGCCAAGAAATATTGTAAAAAACTACTTGAGTGGACTGGCTCCAAGTGATTAAAGATAAATGGGCTGTATTTGGAAGTACTGAACTGAGGTCTGAGCTGGTTTTGGTTATGATGTAATATACCTAACGAAGATACAGTATCACACAACTTAGGGCACTGGGTGGAAATGTATTAATTGAAACCAATGGTCAGGATAAAGAAACTTAGAAAGCAGAACTTGATTGAATGTTTGGATTAATTTTCTAACAGAGAAACTAGTTTGCAAGGGGCTATTGGATGCTTCCCTCAATTGGATGCTTCCCACACCAGCACCCAGGGATCCAAGATGCTTAGTACGCAGACTACCAGTGGCTAGAAGTCTTCAAGAAGAGGCTTGACAGCCATGTGTTGCTAAAGATGCTTTAGCCCGAGATTTGTTGCATAAAGGAAAGGGTGGTTGTCTGGTGGTGGTGGTGGTGGCGGCGGCAGCGGTAGTGATGATATATTTACTTATATGCTAACTTTCCCCAGTCTTCAACTCAAAGTGGGTTATATAATTAAAACAGACATAGCTCAAAAGTGTTGATCATACAAAAGTTAAAATATAATTGCACTATCTGCATAATTAAAATTAGTTTAAAATAGACCATTAAAAAGAACAAGCAGAGCTTGTGACAGACCTTCTCTCCCTGAGCAGTCAACCCCCAAAGGGCAGCTGAAATAAAAAGGTCTTCGCATATTCATAAAAAGAAATAACAGGGAGGGTGAAAGTCTAACCTCTCTAGGAACAAAGTCCAGAGCCTGGGAACAGGAACCAAGAAGGCCTGTGTTCCCACCAGATGTTCCTGTGACAGAGAGAAGGGTGTCCGTAGAAGATCTGAAAACACAGGCAAACTCATGTGAGAGAATACAGTCCTTGAGATAACCTGGACCTGAGTCATTATACTTGGTGGATTACAAGAACACTTCTAAGTCTATGATTTTATGGCTCTCTTTTGCAAAATCAGGCATCTAAATTGATGGTGAATGACACAGATACAAAAGGCAACCTGCTGGAGAACTTCACCTACAACATATAGAAAGGGGTAAAGAGTGTGGTAGAGTAGAACGGAGCCAGTGTGATTGTCCCCGTTCTCCCTCCCCACATGCTCATTGCCCATTGAAACACAACACCTCAGCAGAACATATATCTAATTGCACAAATTGTGTTATGCGCAGATCTTTCTAACTGCCAACACTTTAAAAATTGCCAGTTTGTGGTTGACTTTGGGAGAACTCTAGAAATCTCTAGAAAAATTGGACTGGTTGACTGAAGATAGTTTTTCTTTGCAGAAAACATCAGCGCCTTTCAGAAGTTGAGAAAGTTATTTTTTTGGTCTGCAGCTCTCAGAATCTTCTAGCCAATATGGCTACTGGCTAGGAAATTCTGGGATGTATCATCCAGAACCATATTTTTTCAGGCTTTAATGCCTTCTGCTATACTTTCTTCCTTGTGTGCCTTCCCTCTTCCTGAGCACCTACCATGCACAGTGAGAACAATTGTCCTTTCAGCTTCCCAGAATAACAGTCAGCAAGCAGGAGCCTTTATGCAACACTTCCTTTCAGGAATTTTTTTTCCCCCAGAGCTTATTTAATGTGCATGTGTCTTTCCTCATGTTGACGGCACTAGACAGAGGCTACTGCCACTGCTCACATGTTCGGAGAGACATGGTCCAGGTTTGCATCTATCCTTTTCTCGTTGCCCATTGTTTCATCTTAATTTGTACCTAGAATATAAGGGAAACATTCTCTTTCCTGCAGATGATGCTGAAAACAGGCAAATTTGCAGTAAGAGACTGAAGCCAAAAGGCACATGGAGATGAGCAGTGACTCCAATCACAAGCCAATTAAGTGGATGAATGTCTGTTTTTAAACTAATGAACAGCTCAGTCCCAAACATGATCTTTCAAATTCAGTCCTATGGAGATCCATAGAATGTACTTCCTGCAAGTATGCTTAGAATCAGGATGACAGTCCTGTTGATTTTTGTGAAGTTACCGATGGGGCAGGTTGATCAACCCCAGAAGCGGTAATATGTCAGACCTAGAGAGTAGACAATTTACAACACCACTACTGTCAACGTGATAATCACCATTAACAGTCATCCCTGCCACCCAGTATAAACAGGAAATGGAGCTGCCCAGGTTAGGAGATATTCTGCTCTCTAGGGATCAAAATGTCTGATGCCAGGGGCAGTGCAAGGTATCCCATTGCTTGAAGTGGGAAGACATGCACTGCTTCTGCTGAACCAGCCAGCTGCTCACACTGCTATTTCCCTCAGCAATTTCTCTTCCCTGTCCATCACTCCTCCCACCTCTTTCCTATCCTTCACCACTTCCCAACCTGCTGTCTCCACTCCATGGCTCTCCACAGCATTCTCCTCTCCGGTGCAACCATTTCTTCCACTTCTGCTCCCTTCACTCTTCTGGCTTTCTTCTCTCTCTGCTGCTTCTTTCCTTCTCCCTCTTCACCTTCAATAACCATTCTGAGGGGTTCCTCTTTAGAGTGAGTCATTGCGGGCAGGGTGGCCAATCAGACCTCCTGGGTTCAGAGACCTCACAATCTGTTCTGCACAATCATGTACGTTTGTTTCCTAGACAGCTCTCAATCTGTATGGAATGTAGATAAATTGGCCCTCTGAGTGTCTCAGTGAGGCAATGTGCAGACAACAGCCTGATTCCTACTGATCACTGAAGGCCACATGACAGCTCATTATGACCCATTCGCAAGATATTTTGAAGATAAATTCTCTTGTATCTATCCCAACTTACATCCCACAGTCAGTACATGCACAGCTGATGTAATTTTGACTCTTGCTTTGTTCAGCTGTAATGAATACAGACTACTATCCTCTCTCAATCAGGCAAAGATGTTTTTATTCAGACAGGTGTTCAAAGTGTGATTATATGTGGCCTGTCTGATAGAAATGTGCTGGATATTTTGTTATTGATGAATGTTTGAGTTTTTAATTATGTATTTTAACATTGTTTTTATTCTTTTTGATTTTTAATTACGTTTTAACTTCTGTATTCTATGGGTTTTAGCTATGTCTTTTTAATTTTGTAAGCCACTTTGAGTCCCAACCTGGGGAAAAAAGTAGGGTATAAATAAAAATAACATTTCTATGGCTTGAAAATGTTTTTTAAAAATCCAAAAAGCAAATTTTAATTTTGCCATTTTATAGAAGGGATGCCATTTTACTATGCCATTGTACACAATGGGACTTGAGCATCCACAAATTTTGGTATCCGTGGGGGGTCCTGGAACCAAACCCTAGTGGATACTGGGGAACCACTGAATATCCTTGGAGAAGTACAATCTACTACAAGGGTTTACCCTTCTCTGTTTACAAAAGCTTGTCTTCAGAGAAGAGAGGAAGACTTCCTACATGCCCTTCTTTGCTTATATAAACTGTCATGGAGGGATGGGAGGCTGGTTGAACTAGCAAAGTACTAGCATAGAGAGAAAGGATAAAATGTGCCAAAATCCACAAATGTTATTCTTCTTTTTACTGGAATACTGGGGAAGCTCAACAGAGATATTCTTCCGTCTTCAGCTTAAGTAGCAGCCTTATTGGGTATCGGTCCATTTCTGGGTGACATTTCACAGTATTCAGTAAGATTTGTACAGTCCTGCACATTATGGAGTCAGAATACCTGAAAGAGCACACTCACTTCCATGAACCTGACTGGATTTTAACAACTTTGGGAAGAACATTTTTCTGTCCTGTTAACATGTTGAGTGTTTTTCTGACAGGAATCAAGAAAGGGCCTCTTAGGTGGCTGCTTCCAGGCTTGGGAATTCCTTGTTAAGGGAAGCACATCCTCTGGTAACTTTCCGGGAGCATGAAAACACACCACCATCCCAATTTTGTCCATACTTTTGGATTTATAAATTGAAATTTATGCTCACTGCTATTATTGCAATTCACTCAACTGGCTGTGGATCTTTTCAGTTTTACTAAGGTTTTTAACTTGCTGATTTTATATTTGATGGTACTTTGGTTTAATTTTTTGCTACCTAAATCAGTTTTTGGAAGAAAGATGAAATACAAATTTAATAAATAGATGAATGAAATGGCATCCACTGAAAAGCAGCAGCCATTTGATTACTAATAAGATGTTAGTTATTAGAGGTATGGCATGCTACATCAGTACCTCATAGGGAAGGAAACTGGCTTTGCACATAGGACAAAACAGGCCAGTCCTGGTGAAGTTTTTTTCTGAATCCTTTCTGAATGACTATCAAGCCATCACTAAATGATAATCCTACTGTCTATTCCTGGGATGGTAAAATAGCAACCAGTGGACTGCATGCAGTCTGAAGACTCTACATTTGTGGGCCTTGAAGCTCCCACCAGTCACCCCAAATCCCCTAGTTCTCCCCTTTAAAATGTGGGATGAAAAACATCCATTCTCTAGAATCCTCCAGATCCAGGCCATTTTCAACCACATACTTTCCTAAATGGCAACTGGAAATGGCATGGCCAGAAATCATACAGTTGCCATTTTGGGAAGGATACAGATGACAACAGATGTTGGGGTGTGGTTTATGGATGGGAGTGGCAGTGGTCCACTCCTGGTTTATCTCAGCCCCCATCATCAGTTCTGGAATGGTAAGTCAATGTGTGAATAAATCCCTCTGACTCAATGGGTTTTCTGTAACAGACTGACAATAGGATTCAGTTCAGGGAATTAGAGGATAAATTAATCTGTAAGACCACTGGAGTTCACCACTCCCATTTACCTCCTTGTTCTTATCTGCCCTGAACTTCAGCCTTTCACAGCATTTTGTGCTATGTCACTATGTGGAGGAAATGAACTACATGGAGGGGAGCTTGTACACACTGGGAATAAATTTTCAGATTCTGTCTCAATGCCCATTTTTCATTTATGAAGTCAGTGCACAGCCAGATGGGTGACCTGAGGTAACTTCTTTTCAGAATTATTACAAGAGGCTCCTGCTAAGATCCCATATGAAATTCATTTAAAAATTGTTACCTCAGACGAAAGGTCGATGTGCTACAAAACATCATAACTAGTACTACTTTTGTTCAGTGGCTAGACCTGGCGTATTTTCATGAGAATGATGGCCACATACAACTTTTCTGGCAGCTCAATGCATAACTGGCAAATTCAGATTTCTGACCAATTTTGCAGAAGTGACAGAATTACTAGCAGAAAGCTGCTCCTTCAGGACAGACTATTCATCAGCAAAACAGTTTCTTGGCTTTGTGATGAGGATGTTGAATTCTTATTAGTTCTAGTTATCAAAACCAGAACACAAATTTTCAACCCAGCCGCAATATATGGGATATTCTCAGGAGAATCTGGAAAGAGCTACCTCCCAGATATTATGTCTGAGGCAAACACATTTATAAGTCTAGACTAGGGTGGAGGAGTGTAGAAGGATTCCTTCTCTTTTCAACAGCTGCACAATTTTTTTCTGGGAGACATAAGAAATTTGAAGAAAAATCCTACCACTGAAGAACACAGTAATGTCGAAATGCGTCTGGCAGTTGGCTGTTTGAACCACAAGGTGGAATACCAGCTAACAGGAACCACTGAGTCTTTTTCCTCCTCATCAGAAGCTATCTTACTAGAGTTTTATGAACATTGGACTATCTACAGGATTACGGCTGTTTAATTATGCTGTTGGACTACCCACCCAAGTAGCCAACATCATTTTTCCTCCTACTGGAAGTTGTCAAGTTATTCTTTGACGAAGTATCATATTAGCCTTGCCCTTTTATATCACTAAGGTTTCATTGTACATTTTGTATATTTATCTTGGTTTTAAACATTTTGTTATAGATGACTTTTGACATGGTTTACCAAGTGACCAGTTAATACATAAAAAATTTATTTTAGAGAAAAATTCATTATATATAACTCCATTTCCTCAGAAGATACACTATACTTTCCATTCCTAACTTCTAAATATGGATAGTTCAATCTCAGGTTTTGGATGTCCGAAAAGGCAAAATCACTTGGTCTATGGCTTTACTCAGAGAATGAACTGAGGTGCTGATAAATATCCGAATTTTTTAATGAAAGCACAATGGCCATTTCTGCACTACACTCTTATAACACTGTTATTCCACTTTCACTGTCCTGTGGAATCCTGGGGTCTGCAGTTTAGGGAGGGGCATTTAGAATTCTCAGCCAGAGAGCTCTTTGGCCTCAGTAAACTACAAACCCCAGAATTCCACAGGATGCTGAAAGTGGAATAAGAGCACTATCACAATGTAGTGCAGACATGGTCAAGGAAGGTGAAGAAACTTAAAGGTTAAGAAGGTTAAAAAATGGTACATTGGATAGGACTTCAATGGTTTATACCAGTGCGAAAATCATGTGGCTCTTCTGATGCAGCTGGACAATGGCTCTCAGAATGCCTCATTATTGGCTATGCTAGCTGCTGTTCTGGGGGTTGTGGGCCAACCACAATTGGGAGGTTGCAATAACTCCCACCCCTGCACTAAGTGGAGTTTTGTCATTGTTTCAGTCAAGCTGGCACATATTTTCATCCTCAGTAGCCTCCACCGGCTGCGTAAGCAGAAGTAAGATGAATAAGGAAATACTGCTCTGCTCTATTCTTCCTGTTTTTCACCTCATAGTTTCTCTTCCCTAGAGTCTTTGTGTGAGAAAGTTAATGTGTGTGAGAGAGGGAGGTGGCAAGAGATAACTGCAATACTGGTGAGACTGAGCCAGCTTGATGTAGCGGTTTGAGTGCTGGTCTAAGACTCCAGGGAGCTAAGGTTCAAATTGCTATGCAGCCACTGGGTGATTTGAGCAAGCCACACTCTCATGGCATTTCCGCACTAGCCTGTTATAGCGCTATTATTGCACTTTCAACATCCTATGGAAACCTGGGGTCTGCAGTTTAGGGAGGGGCCTTTAGAATTCTCAGCCAGAGAGCTCTTTGGCCCCGGTAAACTACAAACCCCAGAATTCCACGGGATGTTGAAAGTAGAATAATAGCACTATAACAGGCAAGTGCAGTAATGGCCTCAGTCACACTCAGCCTTAGAGTAAGGAAATGGTGAAGTTCATCTATATAATCTTGCCAAGAAAACCTTATGACAGGGTCACCATAGGCTGGATTCCACTTGAACACACATGGCAACAACCAGTGGAGGCCCTATATCCTTTTTTCCTCTAAGGAAAAAGACTGAGGGTGGGTACGATTCTGACTAAAAAGGAAACCAAAGGAGAAAAATTTAAAGGATTCTGCCTAGTCTGCAGTTTCATCCTTGGTCTTTTATGAGAAAATGATGATCTCATCGCCGTGCATCCATTGTTGTGCATCTTGGACCTTGTGAGGCTATCCCATCATTTCCCTCATCCACTAAATGCCCATGTATCTGAGGGATTCCACAGGAGATAGGTAAGTTCAGTGGCCATGGGGTCACTGCACAATGAAGGTGGTGAATCCCTCCCCTTGCAATCACCATAAGAAGACCTACACTGACATCAGTTGGACTTACTCCTATCTATGTCACTAACCGGATGCCAGCCATAAACTATGCTCAGTCAGTGCAAGAGTGCTCTTCACCTTCTCAGAGTGGTACCTCAACTGCAACCCTATCTGGAGAAAATGACTCTTACTTCTCTTATTCAAGCCATAGTGCCTTCCAAATTGGAATATTGTAACACGCTCCACGCAGACTGCTTCTCTTAAAAAACAGTTTGGAAACTTCAGTGGGCACAAGAGGCAGCAAAAAGATGGCTAGCCAGCTTGATCCTGTGACACTTCAACTGGACAAGTTACACGGGGCCCAATTTAGGTGTTGATGTTGGCCTTTAAACATCATAAAGTGATAAACTATTCAAGTTACTTAAAAGACTTCCTACACCCACACCACATCTCCACACTCTGAGATTAATGTTGGAGGCTCCATTTGTGTTCCCATGCATAAAAAGAATTGGGCTGGCACATAGGAGTGATAAAGCCTTCTTGGCAGGCCCCCCCACAATTGTGTGCCTCCGTTTTGGCTGATGTCTCTTGAACTTCTCTGCTACAGGCATCCAGACAGGTCTCCTGGACTCACCAGTTTACTTTGGTCAGTAATTTAGTGTTAGGACTCTGCTTGGTCCACTGTTCATATTATGCTAAAATTAAATTTGAGGTTATTATTGTTTTGATTATTCTTCTTATTGTTTCATTTTTAAAACTAGTTTTCACTGTTGTCCTATGTTAGCCTGGGAATGTTCAACTTTTTATCATTATTGTTCTTTAGCCGTACTTTGATTTAATCTGTGATTGTTTTCGTTTGCTGTGGGCTACCTTGGGTCCTGTGTTGGAGATATCAGCTAAAGAAACAAATAATATTTATCCTAGGAGTGGGCAAGATGAAGGCCTCCAGATGTTGCTGGACTGCAATTCCCATCAGCCTTAGCCAGCATAGCAAACGGTAAGAAGTGATAACAGCTTCTAATATCACAGATTGACAAGTTTACCAGAAAAGACCTCTTATAAATTTTCTATATAAATTAATTTGGATCCGTATGGCTAAAAATGTTAACAGTTTTGTATATCAAAACAGACAGGCAAACATTCAGACAAACTGGGGCCCTTTCCGCACGTGGGGGAGGAAATGCCCAAAAACAGAGCTTATTGGCTTTGTTTTCCGGCCGGCCGACTCCGTCGCCAGGAGGAGCAGCGCGAGCTCGTCGCTCCGCACCCCTCCAGCATCCTAAATGGCGGCTTCCAGTTGGTGGAGGCTCTCCACCAACCGGAGAAGCTCGCCAGCCGGAAGCCCGCCCCCGGCAGATCTGCAGACATGCACTTGCGCGCGCCTGCAAATCTGCTCCGGAGCCGGGCGACGGAGCGGCACAGGGTTGCGTGCTCCGTGCTTTTTAAAAACCTCTAAAAAGAGGTTTTTAAAAAACACGCTGAGTGACCAGTTCCGGTCGCTCTGGAGTGGACTGAGGTATGGAACTACAAATAGTAGTCCGCCCCAGTCCACTCTACGGTGCAGAAGACCTCCGCTGGAGGTCGCTCTGCACCATTTAAATAGCCCGGTGCGGAAAAGGCCCAAGATGGCAAAAATGCCAATGTTAATCAAATTTTAAGATCCCCAAGATGCCTTATTCTCTTCCTCTGAAATGGATGGGATTTTAAAGAGCATAACTTTGGCTGGATGGATCCCCCAAGTCATCTATATTTCTTCAAGTCTCTTTTAGTCTCACAACTGCAACCCCTTTTGCAATCCCAATCGCAGCACTTAGCTGCCATTACATCTCCACGTTGCTTCTCTAAAGAAGACAAAAATTACTTCATCTTCCTGTTACTCAAACTTATTTTCAGATGGCCTCTCTCTGAGGCTTTTGACCTCATATATATACATGGCAACAATTTCTTGGCTGCTCCATTACTTTGTTATATTGATCTGCTGCACTGGGATCATGTTGTTATGGTCGAACAGGCCTGAGTCTGCAGCTCACATCTACAAAAGGAGCCAGGAGAATTATTACTCAGTTCAATTTCCTGTCAAGCCCTATTTCTCAGGAGCATCTTTCTCACTGCACGCCTCAAATAAGTTTGCCTTCGCTCACTTTTATGACCTGATAATTTAAAATGTGTTGGGGGGAGCAATTAAAAAAGGGTAAAATATTCCCTCATTCCCCACTCCTATGTAAATATTCCATTTCTAGAAAATGAATAAATTGGAATTTCAGTCCCCGTTGTCTTCATATGTGCAAAAATGTGATCCTTGGTATGGATTTTTCTCGATTACTGTCCTGCTACTAAAGTGTGAGATTTGCTCTACGCAGATTTCTGCACAAAATAACCTAATTTGCACCTTTTAGATTACTGTGTGGATGGGAACACAGCTATGCAGCAAATTTTGCATTTCTCTGAATGTTGCAATGCAGTTTCTGACAGTTAAAGTGCTCCTTCATACACATGTTTTGAGGAAATTAAATATGTTGAAAGTAGTTTTTTTTAAAGAAAAAATAGCACATAATGGATAAAAACATATAGAAACCAATTAGAGCTAGATAGAATCATCAGTCCCTATCTGAAAGGAACCAGTTCACAGTGACTGACAGGACATCCTTATTTTAAAGACAACAGAAATACCTAAAACATATAGGCAAACACAGCAGGGTCATTTCACTACAATTGGCACTAAATTCCACTTTAACTGCCATGATTCCATCCTATGGAATCCCAGGGTTTGTAGCTTAACGAGAGGCATTAAAAAGGGTCGGCCAGAGAGCTCTAGTGACTCCCAAACTACAAATCCCATGATTGAACAGGATGCAATCAAGGCAATTAAAGTGGGATCATAGTTCATTCCTAAAGTTAGCAAAGACATAGAAGAAAGGAGAAAAGCTTGGCCAGGTTTTGCACAAATCTTTGTTCAAGTTCTTAAGCTTTGAAGGATGAAACCACAAAAAAACAAAAGCCACGAGAAGCACATACCCAATGTGTATTAGAAGTGGGCAACATCCATCACAGGGCCCAGGCCAGACAATGAGATTTGCACTTGGTTCAGACTGGGACTCTATCAAACTACATCTTTATTGTGCTGTTATTCCATTTTAATTGCCATGGTTCTGTCTTATGGAATTCTGGAATTGGAAGTTTAGGGAGTGAAGCTCTTGGGCTTCACCAGACTACAAACCCCAGAATTCTACAGAATGTTGTAATGGTTTTTAAAGTGGAATAATAGCAGTGTTAACAGCGTAGCATGATAGGGCCCTGGGTTTGTGTTAACTAAGCTGGGATTCCCCTTACTTATATTGATTTGCCCTTTCATTGTTCATTTCTCTGGAGAGATCGTTTCAGAGCTTCTTGCAATCTGTTTTTTAGTAATTTGATACCATTTGCAAACTTGACCGTGGTCACACCAATTCTAAATAATTTATATACATTTAAAAAGCACTGGTCCCAATACAGATCTCTTTCTCTCTTTCTCTCTCTCCATTTTTAATATTCCTTCCTGCTTCCTATCCCTGAATGAGTTAGAGATCAATAAGAAAGCCCATCCCATTTATCTCATGATTGCTAAACTTATTCAGGAACTTTTAGTGAGTCCATCCAAAGCCCTTTGAAAGCCCAAGTAAACAATGCTGACTGAATTACCCCTGAATCCATGTGCTTGTTAACATTTTCAGAAAGGTGCCTCTCCACCTGTTCTGCCCCACCTTGGCTGTGTGGAAGCTTTATTGAAGCTTATGACAGCAGGTTTGGACAAAAGACTTCAAATGTCTTCAAGGACTGAGCAGTTCTGCTCTGTGTCCTTGCCCGAAAACTCTTTTTTTTTTTTTTTGGCAGGAGCTACTTGTGGTACAATAATGAAGGCCACTTCATTTGGTAATATATCTGAAGCTGAATGGGGTAACAGACACAAGCCTTTAGTATGAGATGACCTAATCCTGGGGCTGTAGCCTAGACTGTGACAGAGCCCCATTTCATTAATGGATTCCAGTTACAACCAACAGTAGAGGAAAAGAGGCCATAGGTCTGAAAACCATGCCTTATGAGAAGCGGTTTAGGAACTGAGTGTGTTTAACTCGAAGAAGAGAAGGTTAAGAGGTGACATGACAGTCATGTATAAATATTTGAAAGAATGTTATATGAAAGATGGATCAAGCTTGATTTCTGCTGCTCCAGAGTCTAAGACATGGAGCAATGGATTCAAACTACAGGAAAAGAGACTCCACCTAGCTAAAGAACTTTCTGATAATAAGAGCTGTCTGACAATGGAATAAACTGCCTTGGAAAATGGTGGAGTCTCATTCTTGGGAGGTATTTAAACAGAGGCTGGATAGGCATCTGATGGGAGTGCTTTGATTGCATATTCCAGCATGGCAGGGATTTGGATTTGATGGCCCTTATGGTCTTCTCTAACTCTATCATTCTAGGATATCAACCTGTCAGGAGTTCTTACTAGAAGTGAGCCATGGAATGCTGAAGGAGAAAGGTTTCTACAATGAGAGCTGAGTATCTCAAAGTCTGCCCAGATGATTTGTACAAAGTGCTCTCCAACAGCGAGGGAATCAAAAAACAACAGAACAATGTGTACATCAAGCTTGTTAATGTGCCTTCAACCTGAGTCCATCTTATGGCAACCCTGTCAGAGGGTTTTCATTGCAAAATGCATTCAGAGTAGCTTGCTGTTGCCTTCCTCTTAGACTTAGACAGTATAACTTGCCCAAAGTCACCCAGTGGGTATCCATGGCTGAGCAGGATTCAGAACCTGCTCTCCTTGAATCCTAGGCCCTTTCCACACCTCACCTTTTTTCAGCGCTGGAGTGCAGGGATCGCGCGAGCGGCCTCCAGCGAGAAGCTCTCGCATCCCAGCTGATTCAGCTCCGCACGAGCTGCCTGCTCCCAAGCAGGTAGCGCGAGAGCCCTGCCTCTTGCTTCTGCAGCGCAGCCTGGGAGTTTCCCAGGCTGCACTGGGGCAGGAAGCACAACCGCCGCAGTTCTGGAGGCTCCGCACGCACGGCAAGTGCACGTGGGGCCCTGGAGCAATGCACGATTGCGCACCATTTTCGGCTAAAAGTTGAAAATGAAAAAGTGTGTGAGCGGCGCCTGCCAGCCCCTGGAGTGTTGCGCGATTGTGAGTGCATCATGCAGATCGCTCCTCACAATTGTGCGACATTCCAGGTGCCCTTTCACATGGCAAATGCCATGCAAAAAGGGCCCTAGTCTAGGGCCATTTCCACACTACACTATTACAGTGTTATTATGTTACTTTCAACATCTTATGGAATCCTGGGGTTTGCAGTTTAGGGAAGGGCATTTAGGATTCTCAGCCTGCAAGCTCGTTGGCCTCAGTAAACTATAAACCCCAGAATTCCACAAAACACTGAAAGTGGAATAATAGACCTGTAACTGTATAGTGTTGAAATGGCCTAGGACTTAGACCTCAACACTACAATAGCTATTACAGACACCAACATGGTGAGTATTAAAAGTGCTTCCATTTCTCCCATGATCCTGCAGCATCTAAAATCAAAGGCAAACTACTTGTTATCTGTTCTACAGTGTCCCTCCCACTCTGTTTTTCTTTGTGTGTCATGTCCTTAATTTAGATTGCCCTGAGATTCTATTGCCCAAACTGTTCACAATAGGGTGCTTACATGGCAAAAGCCTTTCCAGGTCTCCTGAGAAGTAAACCCCATTAAGTTCAGCAAGGCATACTCCAGAAAGGTATTGGGTGCAACCACAACATCACCAGTCTGTGTGTGATTTGGAAAGTGTAGAGATATGTGCCGAAGATTAATCAGATAATGGGCAGCATGTACAATGAATATGTATAAATATACCATGATAACAATTTGCCATGTACTCAACATCCTGTTGAAATTCAGTACCTGCTGCCACTGACTGTTTTGTTGTCCTGGTGCCAAAACTGAAGCTGATTGAGCCAAACTATTTCTCTGAGTAGAGTATTTTTCAAAGCCATCCACAAGTTGCCATCTGACTTGTAATCAAGCAGCAGGCTGTGCAGCCAGTCTGTATAGATCTCTGGACTTTGTTTGTTTCCTTTTAATAGTTTCCTGCAGACACACGTTGGGCAGTGTGACTGCATACTACAAATCATACACGTGGGGAGAAGGCAACTCGTTAACAATTTCCCCAGGGCTTCTCTGCCCAGTGGAGCTTGATCTTGTTACACACAAATGATGGGAGTTCTTTAGAGACATCTGCACAGGAGCGTCTTGGCTGTGGCCTTTGAAACATAAGATATAATGTTTTCTTCTGAGGCCTTCAACCACAGGGAAGGGGAGGGAAGTAAACCGTGACTCTTCAGACTCCTTCATCTAACTCCTATGCCATGTTTAAAAAGCACTGGAGTTTTAAAAGCGAAGGAGTCTACAGTAATAGATTGGGCTTTGAACTCCAGGGACTGCAGTAATGATGACTCTGCATGGGGTAGCTAACATATCTGTTTGCTGCAGTCTGCTGCCTGTGTGTCTCCAGTACACTCTGCTGTCCTGCTGGAATTGCTCTCTTTTGCTTTTAAATATGCTCACCCCCATCCAAGTCAGAGCAATAATGCAGTCGTGTAGGGACGGGGGGGGGGGCGATGGAGGTGATTCGCCCCCAGTGGCAATGTTTTTGAGGCATCCCATCTCGTAGCTGCGCACCATGCCCACGCCCCTACATGCCGTGGCCACGCCCCCACCTGCCCCCCTCCAAGCACTCCAAGCTCCGCCACTGCAATAATGCGTTATTGGAGGGGGGGAATCTTTTCTCAAGAGCTGAGGCAGGGGTGAAGTAAGTGTGACCCACAGGCCACTAGCAGCTCAGAGGAGACATCTATGTGGGGGCAAAATGAGGGCATTGCCCCCTCAAAAAGAGAATGCTGGCCTGGAAGAATTTTCCCCGCAGTCCTCAAATTTCTGGCACTGCAGAGGGAGGGATTGAAAATCGTTCACACTTACGCAACTCTTACATGTGTTGTGCTTGCATTCTCTTGACAGCTTTGCCTTCCCTTTTTCTTTGGATTCCTAAATTGTATTTCAAAATGCTCAACTGAATTGTCAAGTTACTGCAATGCTAGACATTTGGGAACTAAAGAGAAATTTCTCGGATAGGCAGAATTCATATTTAGAGGCAATATTCTCACTCCCCCCCCCCATAGTTACTCTGCCTACTATGCTCCCTAAGGCCATTTTTGGAGCTCCAGGCCCCAACAGAATCTCTCCTTAGGCTGCCCTACTGATTTTCCTTTGGGGTGAGAAAGTTTTCTGCTCCTGGAGGTTTCCAGGAGTGGGAAGTTTGCCTAAAACAGATCAGTCCCCCACCCCACTTCAGCTTACAAAAGACTCTGAAATACCAAAAATCAAAGACAGAAGTAATGACTTCTTGTTTGTATTTTATTTTTTTCTTTTGATTGTGTTTTATTCTTTTTATTTTATTTGTGCGTGTGTGTGTGTGTGTGTGTGTGTGTGCACTGCATGTGAAAGTTTAGCCCCAGCCTCACCAAAGTTCCAAAGCTATCCTGAATGAAAGTATAGCTATGTTACATTCCGATGGTAATTTAACAAGGGATGACTCCACTCCTTTTGCTAGTGACTGTAACTTTCAGTTACTATAGAGTTAAAAGGGTTGCATGGCCTCATTAAATGGTGAAGGAGGAAGATTGCACAATCCATGTGCTTTCTCATGTTGCACCTCATGCTGCTGAGTCAAAAATAACCAGATTTTTTTTAAAAAAAATAACCTAAATAATTGATCTAATATAACTTTTTAATTAGTTTAAGAAGTGGGTAAGTAAATACAGTCATCCCTCCACATTCGCTAGAATTAGGGGCACAGGACCCCTGTGAAAGTGAAAAAAATGTGAATAACTCTAGGTCCTCCCAAACTATATTTAACACACAAAAAACGTATGATCACCATATTCAGTCCACTGGGGGATTCCTTTGAGGCACCAGGGTTCCTTCACAAGGCAGAAGTGGATGGCTGGTGGGACTTACTGCCACCTCCACCGCTGCTCCACACCATTTTTAATAGGGACTTACTAGCCTCGTTCGCAGTTTCTCAGTCTCACGAGGCTTGCAGTCCCTATTAAAAATGGCATAGGGAGGTAGCAGAGGCAGCAAGCAAATAATCCGTGAATAATCAAATCCACAAAAGTGAACCCCACAAATGTGGAGGGCTGACTGTAATCACTTTTAAAACTGTGGCCAGAATGGTCAGTAATTATATTGCCTTGAGGAAGGGGTTGTTTTCTTCCTCTTTTCCCACTTTTCTTTTCCTAAGCTTCTGGGGAGGGCCTGTTTTTCATTTTTTATTTTCTGTTAGGGATGTAAACATCTGCTTATTTCATTCTTGCATGGCCACCCCTGTTGCAAACCCTTCAAGTGTCCCAGTTTAGCAGGGACAGTCTTGGATAATCATAGGCCATTCACTTTCTCAGTGGCTTTTAAAATGTCCTCTCTTTTGCCCTTCCTGAGATTAATACATAAATACCAAGATCTAGTTGTTTTGGACATTATTCTTCATTAATAACCTTTGCCTTCTTATTGTCTGGCCAGCCATTTTTGACCTCACACTAAAGTGGCTCTGCCTCACACATCCCTGTTGGAAGGTTGGCTGTTGTCCCCTGGACTTTTTTTTCTCACAAAAATTTCAGAAGTTTTCTATGCGCTGGATAAAATTATGTAAGTTTTTTTGTATATTTTTCAATAATTATAATTGCATTTTGAGACTGTTTTGTGAAAATTCCATGAAGGATTTTTGTGCAAAAAAATAGTTGGGGGGCTTGTGAAAAATATAACATTTATGCAGAAACATGTTGTATTTTGCACCGCCAAAATCCAAAACGAAGAAAGTGCTGGTCTTTTCATTCTCACACAAGAGAAAAAAAAACTTGCATATGTATTTTTATGGCTGGCTCAGTTGGCAGAATTCAGCTGCACCATCACTGCTGACATCCTTACCTTACTCTCCTGCTGTTGGTGCTATGTCCACTCATGACCATTTGATGGCCAGGTTACAACAGGGAGCAGTCAAGCTTTGACTGTCTATGCTTCCACAGCTGGTTTCAGGCAGGAAGTCCTCCAAGGGTCCAGGAGGATGACTTCATCTCCCTGCAGCAGATCACCACAAATGGAAAATGGTCTTCAACGGGGGAAAAAAAACCTACTGTAAACATTGGGTATCAGTGGACATCCTGGGGAAGGCATGCTATTAGCAGGTCAGTGCTGATTTTGACCAAGTTTCTGCAAAGAAATTAAAATTTGAAAATGGATTAACAGCAAGCATTGGGGTTTACATAAGCATTCTTTGCAGCCTTTTCCCTTCCACCCTTGTTCATTTAAGTTGGAGATGAAAAATCCCCATGAGGCTGATGATGAACAGAAGTTGAGAGACAGATGTCCCAGTAAAGCATTTCTTCTAGAAATAAGTGGGGAAGAGCACTCTTGTTATAAAGGGCAGAAAGAACAAACAAAGAAAAGACTAGTTTATTCAAGGAGCTTCCATACTGAGTGAAATATTAAAACAAATAAGCATAGGATCAATATGTAATAAATCAGCAGAAGTGAGAAACATTGAGCAATCATGAAGATGGGTCATATCAGGTAAAATCAATACTTTCTTGGTCAGTCTTTGAAGTAAGACGGGAAAAAACTGCAGACATTTGTCTGGGTTTTTATTAAAACTTTCAGCAGAGGGCCATATAGGAAAAAAAAACACAAATAGACAGCAGACCAGCTGAGATAATTGTGTCCCCATGAAGGAAGTCATGAAATCAACTTGTACAGAAAATTAGTGCAGGAAGATGGAAAAATAAGTTGTAGACTACACAAGACCACAGTGTTCAATAAAACATCACTACATAGAAGTTCTTCTGTATGTCTGTTTTCCATTGTTGCTCCCTAGGCTCAGAACTTTCCTCAGAGTGCCAGCAAGGCACGACATCTTTCTATTCCTCCAAATCCTTTCTCAGAAGCCATTGTTTTGTTTTATTTTGTTTTTTCCTTTCCCATTGAGACAGATTCCCTCTGAGACTCACCCTTTGTCCAGGCTGAGGAACTAAACCTAAAACAGCTGTTTTATAGCACCCGGGAAGCCCCATTAGATCCTTCTGTAACCTGATACCCCACCCCAGCCTACCTGCAGTGGTACAACCTGAACCGCTGTATACACATGGTTAGAGAAACAAAGACATCTGGAACCCACTATTAATATTCTCTGGCACCTAGAAATTTACTTTGAAGAGGAACCAGTATTATGGCAGATAGAAGCCATTTATAACTGAGCAGCGGAAGGATAATGCTCTGGGATCACTGCCCAGTTGTAAATGGCTTCTTTTGTCTTAAGAGTAACTTTCTATGCTCTCCTTTACAGCTTTAATGCTTCACTCTCCAGCCACAATTATAGCAAAGCTTACACACACACACACACACACACACACACACCAGTAACCCATGGTCTAAGTAAGTTCACCAAAATCTATTTTAAAACATTTTAAAACATAAAAAAAATAAAAAGAAATATATAAAAAAAAATAAAAAAATAAAAGAATCCATTTTGATGAATTCATTTCTTGTTTGCCTTTACCCTCTTTGTGCTGTATGATTAGTTCTCTGTGACTTTCTCTTGAGTAAAAGAACTGGCTTTGCAACTATGCAGACTGTAGGGTTCTGGGAGCTATATTCTAAAAAGTAAACTTCTTAAACTCTGGGAAATGGCCTCTGCTCAATCCTAACTATATTGGCTCAAAAGAAGAGCCCACCCCCACTGATAGCAGTGGCACTTACTTCCAGCTAAGTACCCAGAGCAAGGTAGTCTGAACTTCTATTTTCAGCTTCCATTCCTTATTTATGTATGCTGTCTTGTGATGTAAGAAGGTGTCTGGCTGTGCCGGAGGAGCAGATGAGTGCTACACATGTAAGCACACATGACAAGGGAAGGTGATGCTATACTGCACCAGATGCCAAGTAAGACAATCTGTGCAGATGATATTTCTCTTAACTGTGTTCACTTTGCTCTGAACATGAGTAAATAAAGATGTTTTGAACTGGCACGTGCCTGGCAATGAGAGTCAGCATTATTTTGATCACAGTCACAATTCTGTGTCCAAAAGTTGCTGGCTGAAATAATCTTACATGGTTCCTCCCCTGGGGTGCTTTTAACAAAAGAATTTGGGAAAGAAAAGAAAGAAAAAAAAAGCAGGGACTGCACAAGAACATGATGAAGTCACAAACACAGTGTTTGCACTGACGACAACATTCTAATTAGCAAACAATAATTTGGAGAGCAATTGGCTATAAAAGCAAAGCACCTTTATTGTCGCATAGAAAATTAAAAACTGGTAGGCTTGTTAAGAAGGCTTCTTGAGTCTTGACTGTGTTTGTTTGCATTTGGGAACAGTATGGAACAGATAGTTATTAATTTCAACTGGACGGGGCAGGTTGTTTTCCCTGTCCGCCATGGTTTATCTGTAGAAGCTGCTTCACTTTGTCTGAAAGGACATCAGCTTCTCAGCATTAGCAGCAGTGTTTTTAGCAAGTAGATTTAAGGGCCATTGAGCTGCTAGTCAGCAAGACCTTCAACTGTTTTGTTTTGGTCGAGCAGAAGAATAATCAAGTGCTCAGGTCAGAATCCCAAATAGTGGTTCCACTGACTAATGCCAGCAGAAGTGGTTTGGACGACCAAAGCATGCAGCCTCAAAACTACTTTGGAGGGCTAAGAAAGTTTCCAGAGACTGCAGAGGACAAAGGAAGGCAATTTTGTTTCTCTGGCAACTGAGGGTAGCACACTATTGGCTTTAGGGTTGAATCTAAAATTAGATGCTGGGTTGG
This sequence comes from Cyclura pinguis, assembly GCA_030412105.1. Lineage (NCBI taxonomy): Eukaryota > Metazoa > Chordata > Lepidosauria > Squamata > Iguanidae > Cyclura > Cyclura pinguis. The sequence continues at coordinate 110,143,531 of CM059599.1, read as the reverse complement.
TCAAAGCAAACTTGTTCATTCCCACCTCCCTAATGCAGCTTCCTCCCTGAAATGCTTCATAGAAGTTTGGAAGATCCTGCTGAGTGGGGAAGCTGGACATATCCCTAAATAAATCAAGTGGAGAAAATTCTGACCAGAGGAGGAGACAAAGTCTTTTTCTATCGGAAAACATATTCATTGGTAGCTGCCTTAGCCATACAACAAAACACAATAAATTCCAAAATCCACAAAACAGCCATATCTTTATCGGTCCAACTAAAAAGCACGAAATACATAATGCAAGCTTTGGAAGCTCCTCTGACTTCTTCATCAGTCAATAGTTTTTATAGTTTTTATAGTATATAAATAGTATATATTTAGTATAGTATAGTATATATAGTATATATATATAGTATAGTATAGTTTTGTAGTATAAAACTGTAATATAAAAGTATAGCATAAAAACTGTATAGGTTTTATACAGGAGAAGAAAAAAATGACAATGTTAGAGTCACAGTCCTACATTTTGTCTTAAATTGTTGCTTTTGTTGCCAGTTAAGATGATCAGGAGTCGACACATCAGTGCAGACAAAAGTCATTCCTTTCGTTGGCTATGTGGAAACTGCGAAACAAAGAGCTATAAAATCCAGGCAATAAAATCCAGGCCCAGGAAATTTCAACTTCATTAGCAATACAAAAAAGTAACTTCTCTTGAGATCTGTCCTGTGTCTGTTTCTACCAGTCCATTTGAATGTGACTAAATCTGGACATTGTCTACTGAGCTGAAAATGATTTGGGAAATCATGTAATCCAGCCCCCTGTTCTGTGCAAGATCTGTAGAGCAAGGTAAAACCAGATCATCTGCCTAAGAGATGAGTATCCATTTTCTGCCTAAAAACTCAGAAAGAAGAAAAGAGCACCACCACTACCCTTTAAGGAATCTGTTCCATTCTTGAACATGTTCGGGGAAACCTATGTGGTTACTTTTGCCCAAAATGCTTAAATTACAATTTGAAATACTCCTGTGTAGACATACCTTGCTCTTTATTTGATCAACGCAAGACTGTTTTAGCAGGACTTGGAAAACATCTCCCAGAATCGCCTAGATGACAACTCCAAGCTTGGAAGCCAACTCCCAATTTTTATGTTTTTAGCAGACCATGGAAGAACATAGCTCAGAAGATCAGAACTTGGAAGACAGCTACCCCATTGCAGTAGCAACAGTAGGCAGTGGCCAATACCATCTTGGCTGGGGGATTCTGGGAGTTACCATTAAAGAAAAAAAAATAGTCCGTTTTCCAGGATAAGTTTGTAGAACTAGTTGCTCTCTGGATTAGTGCTGCTGAAATGAACTGTGCATTGATTTAACTAGATCCTTTGCCACCAAATCCCTTTGCACTAGAATGAACACAGAGGTACAAAGGCACCTAATTAAAAACGTCTGGGCAGCTCCTCCTAGGCAAAGTAAATTGGACAGGGGTTGTTAAAGAACAAAATTAGGCACACTTTCCCTGAGCCATTCACTTCTATGGGGACCTAGGTGTATGTTTTGCAGGTAAACATACTGCTGGAAAGGGGAACTGCAGAAAGGAAAGGGTTAGGAGGAAATGGTGAAACCTGCACCTCTGCCACTTCTTTGTCATATATCCGTAGCTATCAAAGCTATTTTGCCTCAGGATCACCAGCATGGTATTATATATGTTTATGGGTGAAACATAGTTCATTCTTGAAATAGTGTAACTGGGAGGAAAAATAGTAGTAAAGGAGGTTCAGCTGAATGATTCTTTAAGATGGCTGTAAGTGAAGCTTCAAGGCTGCTAGAACGAGTGGGTCCCCCAGGGGTCACTTTTTTGCTCCATATGCCCTCTAGGGAGAGTGGAGAGCTTTTCCATCATGTTTGGGAGGTCCCCTGGGCCCCCGAACAAAACTTTTGCAAAAAAAAAAAAAAGTGCCTCAAACTGCCCTCTAGGTGGTGTGAGGGGCATTTTCCCGACATTTCTGCTGTGCCAATTTAGGCCCAGGAAATGCTTCCCCCCCCCCCAAAAAAAACAAAAATGACTTCCATTCACTTCCTGTTGTTTAAAAAGAGCTTCCTGGGCTTCAATGGTCCAGGAAGGCCTTAAAAAGTGGATGAAAATGCCTGCACTTGAGGACAGGTGGGAGCAAACATATATATGTATATGTATTTCAGGAACAGATACAGCATGAAGGTGTGGTCCTCTAAGGTCTCCTGCGGGGCTAAAGCATTTCACTACCTTTTTCAAGTTGCCACCTCTGATCTAGAAGGTCAAGATACTATTACTGAAAGAGAAAGAACTATGTGGCTCTATGTTAGGCAACGTAATAAGAGATTGAACATGTTCTGCACTTTGGCTCACAGAAGGCTCTTATTCTAGAACTAGATTTATTTGATGCCAAGCTTGGCAAAGTTACTTTTTTGGAGAACAAGTCCCTGAATCCTCCCAACCACTGTGACCACTGTCCATACTGGGCAGGGGCTTCTGCAGGTTGTAGTCCCAGGAAGGAGGTTTTCTAGGCTCTACCCTGACAGCAGTGCAAGCAAGTGCAGGCTGGGCTAATTCCTTTTAAGGCAGTGGGGGCAGGAAATGGATGGAGCTTGGAATACAGTACAGACACAAGCAGATGCTGCTTTTGTCCTCCAAGCAATTCTCCGTGATCTTGGCCACTGTACTTTTATGTGTATGTTTGGTATGGGAGGACGCATCCCTCTAAAATGTCACCAGTACAATAGCAGCTAGGAAACAGTCATGGGAAGAGTGGGGAGATGTGGGTCTGGGAAAGTGTTTTGTGTTTTAATTTGCCATTGATAAAGATTTTGTCTTTTAATTTGCCATTGATAAAGAGTTAGTGGTGGTACATGGGTCTATCGTGAAGCTAGCTGGATTCTTGAGATGAAACAAAGCTATATATATAGTTGTTAAAATCATAGAATCATAAAATCATAGATTCATAGAGCTGGAAGAAACCATAGGGGCCATCCAATCCAATCCTCTGCTATGCAGGAAAACACATCAGAGCACTCCCAACAGATGGCCATCCTGCCTCTAAGCTTCATCCAAGTCATTGATGAAGATGTTGAATTGTACTGGGCCCAGGACAGAACCCTATGGCACCCCACTAGTCACTTCTCTCCAGGATGAAAAGCAGCCATTGGTGCTGTATGTCTTCAAGTTGTTTCCAATTTATGGCAAGCCTATCATGAGATTTTCTGGGGCTGAGAGTGTGTGACACACTGAAGATCTTGCAGTGGGTTTCCATGAGTGAGTGGGGAATCAAATCCTGATTTCCAATCATAGAGCAGCACTCAAACCACTGCACCACACTGGCTCTTTCTATAGATCACTGTGATTCAGTATGACTTTTCTGGAGGGAAGAAGAATGAAGATTTTTCACAAGCGCACTGTATTGTTAAAATGCCTTTCTGTATACAGAAACTTCTTCTCCCTATACTCCCTACTTTTCTTCTCATCCTTGCACTCCCAGAAGAAAAGACAGAGATCAGAGATAAAGAGAGAGATTTCTTAGCAGAACATTTGGAATGGCTCCTTATAGTTTCTATCCAAAGTGTAGCTTGTTTCCATATTGTCAAGTTTCTTGTCCCTTGTTAGGCTAGTGCCCTCTCACATTTCTCACACTTTCCTCACCAGTTACAGCCTAGAGGGACAGCTCATAAGTCATAGTGCTGTAGAAGACAATCCATACGGCTCTTTGCCATGCTTTGCTTGTCACATTTGGTGGCATTACAAATAAAAGGATTGTTCTGTTACTCTGGCATTTCTTTGCTTGTCAACATCTACCTACTTAGAACTCTCCAAGTACAAGAGGACAGCCTCCTTTTTCAAGGACTTGCCTGAAGTCTGACATCCAGGAGAAGAGAGAGGAAATGGAAGCACAGGTCAACTGGAGCAAAATATGCCATAATTTCAGTTCACAGCCACTATGACTTGGTTATAGTGATGAAAATGTGAGCTATGGACTTCATGAAGAAAGTTGTCTTTGAGGAGAACTTTGAAGTAAAAGAGGTCCTACCAGCTCCCATCTGATCATGGAAACTAAGCAGGATTAGCCCTGATTAGTACTTGGTTGAGAGACTGCCAATGAATACCAAATACTGTAGGCTATATATATTCAGAGGAAGGAACTGGCAAAACCACCTCTGAGTATTTCTTGCCAAAGAAAACCCTATTAAATTCATAGAGATACCTTATGCCAACAGGTGAATTGAAGGGGCACAAACACACACACACATACACACACACACACCTTTCTACCTTAATACCACTGGACTGATTTCCTTGGAGCAGCATGGGAAAAGCCTCAAAGAAGTAGATCCTGTGTTGCTACAATAAGATATGGAACAATTCAGAGTTAAATTTATTGTTGTGAATGTCAATGAGGCTAGAACAACTCAGTATTCTGTTACCTTCCCTTGGAAGTGAGAAACCTTTGGTCTTCCAGGTATTTCATAGTTCAGGTTTTAGAAGCCTCAGACAGATGGCCTCCAATAAGGAACTGTGGATATTCTAGCCTGAAACACCTGGCATAACCAAATGTCCAAACCCTTGCTACCTGGCCTTATGTCTTCAGTTGAAACCCAGAGTTCCTTCGGTGTTGTCCCAGAATGACTAGCCAGCTGGGTCTTCTAGCCTTGCTTGTTCAGCTTTCTCCTATTGTTTGTATCAAGGAATGTTCCAGTGCTTCATTTTTAAAGTGCTTTGATACCACTGTGCAAGTAGGAGTTTGAAGTTCGCATTCACACACACAACACAGAATTAAGGAGAAAGATTTATAAATGACATTTCAATACAAGTATTCCTTTTTTAAATAATTCATGCCCTGCTCCTCACTTCTTTTAAGACTGCCATCCAGATCCACAATCGTATGCTAATTGTGGCCCTTTTTCTTGAGTCGCACAGTGCTGGTGAGAATAGGCAGACACAATGCCCATAAATAGCTTCCCTGTTTCTCTACTGCTTTACTTCTTTCGCAGCTGCCACACTTGCAACCTTTTTCTTACTGTCACCATTGCTGCCTGCTCTGCTCTGCCTGCTCTAGTGGAGCACACCAACAGAATTTAAGTCCAAATGTTTGGAGGGGAATTACTTTCTTCCTTAAAAACGTTTGTTTGTAGCGACACTCCAGTATATTTGGGTGCTTTCAGACAAGGCAAATTATTGGGCAGTCACTAAATTCACTAAATGTTCCAGGATTCCACTTCAGATGTTCCCCGTTTTCACTCCTTCTTTCTTGCCACACACACACATACACACACGCACACACGCACACAAACATTAAGGAGAAGAGGGTGGAACAGCTGCACATTGTTTTTTAATTGATAGTGTTAGGAGCACTATTCATAGATGGCCCCCATGTCAGCAGGGCAATGAATCTATTTTTCCATTTTGGGAATGGCATTCAGCACTTCAGACAGCTCCTTTAGGTTCACTGCCCCACTGTGATGGAAACTACCACTGGTTAGAAGCGTCCGTTAGAAAACACTTCTTTCTGGGTGACATCCTACATTGTGTGAATGGACCTCTGCTGGCATCAGGATTTCTCCTTCTACTCTGATCTTTTGCTCTGCGATCCCCACATTGTTGTTGTTACATGCCTTGAAGTCATTTCTGATGTAAAGAGACCCTAAGGCAACCTTATCACGGTGTTTTCTTGGCTAGATTTATTCAGAGGCTGTTTGCCATTGCCTCCCTCTGAGGATGAGAGAGGGTGACTCACCAAGGGTCTCCATGGCTGAACAGAGATTTAAATCTTGGCACCCTGGGGTCCTAGTCCAACACTCAAACCAGTAGGTTTTTAGGATAAGAAGGAATCTGTTCCTTCATTGCCATTGGTGAATCAATGCAACCTCTACAATCCCATGTAAGTATAACATGCGTGGTCGTTCACACACACCCTTCCTGCTTTACACAAGATTTCTTTTTGTCCATCAAGTAAATATATCATACTGTTTACCAACATACATATTTATTAGAAATTATTAGCTAATCCTGGATTTACAGTACATGTGGGCACAGTAATATAAAAATCCTTCTATTATAAAGACATGACCTGGACTTGGAGATACAGGGTTTCTGCATACGTCTGTGGGGATTTGATGTCATATAAAGCAGTGGTTCCTAAAGTGTTCTGGACATTTTTAAAGAGCTCCAAATTGTGTAAAAGCATGGAAATGCTGCCACCTGTTGGTGTACATTTTGATTATAACAACACATGCTGAATTTTAACTCTGCAACTTCCATCTTCCACTGGTGTTTTAAAAAGTTTATGGTACAGGCTTACTTATTGGCAGAAGCTCAGTGGGAATTATCTTTGAACAAACTGTACAGCTGAAATGCAGTTGAGATCCAACATAGCAAAAAGGTCCATTGATGTACTTATTCCAGATTTTTGTGCAGCAGCACAAGTGATCTCGGCATCCAACAGGGAGTTTCCTGGCACATCCCATGGACCAATCTCTGATCATCATGGTTATAGGAATGGAGCTCTGCTCAGCTTTTGTTGCATCAGCGGGGCATCATTTGCATAAGAGGGCATTGGATACAAGTGTACAAAAAGTAAAACTGTCTGTGCAACTGCAAGTTGCATCAACATTGAACTCCAATAGGCCTAAGTGAGCGTGTCTCTGTCTGTCTGCATCTATCACATACCATCTATTTACTTAGAAGTTGTAAATTGAGATTAATGGTGTTTACTCTTAGGTCAGTAGCCAAAAGATTCTGGCCCAAGGCAGAAGTTATATTTTGAGGTTATCTTCATCTATTCTTTCTGGCTTAAATTTGGTTAATTTGTTGCCATTTCACATGGGCCAAAAAAAGTGTTAATGGGCGTGAAAAATAATGCATCTTGGAAGAGCCTAGAATTAGAATCATAGAATCATAAAGTTGGGAGAGACCACAGGGGCCATTCAGTCCAACCCCCTACCATGCAGCAACCCACGTCAAAGCACTTCCAACAGATGGCCATCCAGCCTCTGCTTAAAAACCTCCCATGAAGGAGATTCCACCACACTCCAAGGCAGCATATTCCGCTGCTGGACAGCTATGACGTCAGGAATTTCTTCCTGAAGTTTAAGTGGAATCTCTTCTCCTCCAGTTTGAATCCTTGTCCTGGTCTCTGGAGCAGTGGAAAACAAGCCCACTCCCTCCTGAACATGACATCCCTTCAAATATTTAAACACAGCTATCATGTCCCCTCTTAACCTTATCTTCTGCAGACTAGACATACCCAGTTCCCTAAGCCATTCCTCATAGGGCATTGCTTCCAGACCCTTCGCCATTTTGGTTGCCCTGCTCTGGACAGGCTCCAGCTTGTCAATATCCTTCTTGAAATGAGGTGCCCAGAACTGGACACAGTATTCCAAATGAGGTCTAACCAAAGCAGAATAGAGTAGTACCATTACCTCCCTTGGTCTAGATGCCATACTCCTATTGATGCAACCAAGAATCACATTGGCTTTCTTGGCTGCTGCGTCACACTGCTGACTCATGTTCAGCTTGTGGTCCAGCAAGATTCCTAGATCCCTTTCACACATATTGTTATCCAACCACATGTCCCCCATCCTATATTTGTTCATTCCATTTTTTTCTGCCTAAATGTAGGACCTTCCATTTCTCTCTGTTGAAATTAATTTTGTTAGTTTTGGCCCAGCTCTCCAATCTGTTAAGGTCAGTTTGAAATTTGATCTTGTCCTCTGGGATATTAGCAACTTCTCCCAATTTGGTATCATCTGCAAATTTTATCAGCATGCCCTCTATTCCTTCATCCAAGTCGTTGATGAAAATATTGAACAGCACTGGGCCCAGGACAGAACCCTGTGGCACCCCGCTAGTCACTTCTCTCCAGGATGAAAAAGCAGCCATTGGTGAGCACCTATTGGGTTCGGTCCGTCAACCAGTTACAGATCCACCTAACAGTAGCACTGTCCAGCCTGTATTTTACTAGCTTCATTGCAAAAATGTCATGAGGAACTTTGTCAAAGGCTTTACTGAAATCAAGATATGGTACATCCACAGCATTTCCTTCATCTATCAAACATGTAATTCTATCAGAAAAAGAGATAAGATTAGTCTGGCATGACTTGTTTTTAAGAAACCCATATCGACTTTTAGTGATTACGGCATTGCTTTCTAAGTAATTACAAACTGTTTAATGATCTGCTCTAGGATCTTTCCTGGTATTGATGTCAGACTGACTGGGTGATAATTATTTGGGTCCTCCTTTTTCCCTTTTTTGAAGATGGGGACAACATTTGCCCTCTTCCAGTCTGCTGGGGCTTCTTCTGTTCTCCAAGAATTCTTAAAGATTATTGCAAGTGGTTCTGAAATTACGTCTGCCAGTTATTTTACTATCCTTGGATTTAATTCATCTGGCCCTGGAGACCTGAATTCATCTAGTGTAGCCAGGTATTCCTGTATTACTTCTCTACCTGTTCTGTGCTGCATTTCCCCCACTTTCCCACCTGCTCCCCACCCCCTAGGTTGATTACTTCTATCCTTTTGGGAAAAAACTGAGGCAAAGAAGTAGTTCTGCCTTTTCTCTTCCCTCTGTTCGTACTTGGCCATCTTCTGCATGCAGCAACCCTATCATTTCCTTGTTTTTCCTTTTGCTGCATACATATCTAAAAAAAGCCCTTTTTATTGTTTTTAATCTCTCTGGTTGGTTGGTTGATTAATTAATTAATCAATCAACATAGAAGGAAGAACAGAATTCATATTGCGTCTCTGCCATGAGGCTCACTTACATTCAATTACTTTCTCAGCCTATCTAACCTTACAGGGCTGTTGTAAGGATGAACTGGGAAGTGACAACACTGAGAAAGTGAAAGGGTAAAACTGTAATAATTGTGTGTGTGTGCGTGTGTGTGTGTGTGTAATTGTTTTGCTTTACAGGTAAGAACCGTGCGCTGTACTTTGCTGTGCAAGATGAGAAATTTCAGCAGCTTTAGTAATTACTGTAGAGTGCAGTTATTACAAGCAGAGGAGCCCTGTCTACTTTGTATCTGGAAACCCTTTTTGTGAGTATGGAGATAAACTCCTCAATGAAGTGAGTTTTGAGCAGTGCATGGAAACACAGGAATCTGCCTCATAAAGAGTGAGTCTATTAATCTATCTAGCTCAGAACTGTTGAAAACATATTCACAGTGCTTTTTCAGGGTGATCTCTCTCAACGGATTGTTGTGAGGTTAGAATGCTAATCTGATCCTCTTGCAAAAAAAGAAGGAGCTAAACTTTTACCACAAATGCATCTCTCTATGTGTGAACAACTATTGCTATCCTGAAGTTACAGAGCAGAGTGTTACTCTTCAGTTTACAATGGCTTATGAAATACAACCACTCAACTTCTTTTCCTGATAAATCTCTATTAAACTTTATGCTATATGCTTTATGTCTATATTATGCCTCCAGGAGACATTGCTACATAAAGTAATATTTAGTAAAATACAAAGACAAATTTAAAATATCAAAAACGTTTCTTCACACATTCAGACCAAAGCTTCTGAATGCCTTTGAAAGTCCTACATTATTCCCGCCCTCTTCCCACATATAATTCCAGAACAGTTGCAAAAATGTATTTATCTTTCTTTTACTCTATTTGCTTTTCTCTTAGCTATTTGATGATTTCTCAACCAAAGCTAACTGCTTCAGTTTTATTATACCAGGCTGTCACAGAGATCCTCTTTAAATCCTTCAAGAATTGAATAATCAACCTGGCAAGGAATAAATAGCCAGTTAAAAGTTATGAAACACATTTGCACAGATATGAACTGAACAAGTGCATTGCTTGACGTCTACAAAAGTACATCCACTGGTGTAAGGGACACTTACATCAGTGTCAGGAAGCCAGGCTTAGAAATTGTTCCTAGAATGGTCAAAATTTCCTTGGGTTCCTCCCTCCTCCCTCCTTCCAGAGATCCTGTCATAATAAAGTATTAATATTTTGCTACACGCAATTTTTGTGTCCTAAAAGGACAGGGCAGGCTGAACAGCAGAGGGCCCCCATTCCATCCTGGAGCAGGTTACTGTATCTATTGCATCAAAGGTATTTATTTCAACTGAAGACTGGCCTGCCATTGTTACTGAGAAACCTCTTCCACATTCAAAACAGGTTGCAATTTGTATGTCATAAAAACTATTTGGAGAATAAACAAACAGAAGAGAAGAATGCATACAAAAGGAAGAACAAATACAGTTGTAATGATCCATCAGGTGTTAACATAATTGCTTCTTTGTTGTAACTTAACACAACCATTTTTAACATTCATGTAAGAAAAAAAAAAGTGATAACTTAGTCTAATGATTAGCTGCTTTGAAACGTCAGATTTTCATCCAGTGTAAACCTCAGCCATGCAGACGGTACATTTTAACACCTCCAAGGCATGTTTTGTGACAGAAATCACACAGAACTAGATTTACAACATGGGTATTTTATGACTTTGCCACCTGAGGAACTGTCAACAAAGGCTGGCATCTTGTTAATGGATTAGCTTAAGTCCAACTTTTTTTGGTCATTGTAAAGGTCAGAATTCTTTACCAACCGTGCAGGGACCAAAATTCCTTCTTGAACTCCACCTTTTAAGCAACACAGTCCACCCACCAAAAAACAAACAAGCAAACAAACAAACAAAAAGCCAGCCGTTTCCTTGTTGACAAAGAGCAGAGGTCAGTCAATAGAGATGTATGCAGCTATTTGCTTGCAGCTAAAATGCAGAGACTTCCCGGAGGTCTTGAAGATGCCTGTTGCGGTGAGCTCAGCTGAAAGAAAACAGTTGGCTGTACCTCTGCTATTTCCCCTACTCTCTGCAAAATAGAAAAGGCTGTATCATTTCAAAGATGTGTTGAGGTGGGATAGTACCAGGAGACATAACTATGTGCCAGATGTAGTTTCAGCCATCTGCTATCCATATTTTCCCCCAAACCAAAAACAGTTCTATAGCATTAGTGCTGCATCTATCTATCTATCTATCTATCTATCTATCTATCTATCTATCTACCTACCTATCATCTTTTATGTTGTTTTGAGTATTCTTTGTTTACACACACACACACACATGTATGCACAATCAAACAAGAAGTACTCGCAGGTACATAAAAGAGATGTTCCACCTCCTGTGAACATGTGCCTTCTGGCTCTGAGATTTTGTGGGTGCGGAATTAATGATCATCTACAATACACAAATATTCCTAAAAAACTCCCATACGACATATCCCTCGATACATTGGAATTCTAACTGTGGGCAGAAAATAACCAAGATTAAGGCAGTAAATGGAAGGGATTTTTTTTTTTATCTGCATGGATTTTTTTAAATGTGAAACTGAGAGGATTTTTTATACAGATGGTTTTGGAATCAGTGTTGGCTACCATTACCCAATTCTTATTAGAGCATGAGTATATGTAACTTGATATAAAGGGTTTATGTATTTGACAAAAATGTTGCATTTTTAATTGCAAACAAAATTTATTATTTATTTTATATATTTATTGTATTCACATGCCTCCTTTTCTCCCAGAATGGGACCTAAGGTGGCTTCCAAAAAAGTTTTTTAAAAAAATATTAAAAACATTTTAAAGCATATCGAACTATTTTAAAAAAACTTACAAAATAATATAGTTTTACTGTATCGCTGAGCTTCTTAAAACCTTCGTTTCAAAAGATAAAGAGAGGAGAGATTTTATTCCTACCAATTCTAAAAGTACAATGTAGGACCAAAAATAAGCAATTGTTTTCTGCAGGGACAATGATAGTCTTGACACAGAAGGAAAAGAAACAATTAGAAGAAAGCCATCTTGGAATTTAAGGTGTGGAAGAAGACAGTGATACCTACATGTATGTTCTATGCCAGCAATTCTTAACCTTTTCTTTACCATGGACACCCTATAAATGTCTTCTGTTGCTGCAAGACTTAACTCAAGATTTGAAACCCTAAAGTGCATCAAATATTTATTTAAAGTTGCTCATCAAGGGTCTTCAGATTTGGAGAGAAGAGAGAAATAAGTAAAGGCACACAGTCCTATTATAATATTTTTATTGGTTAATGCTTAATGTATAATTTTAACAACATTACCAGGAGCTGCCCCTTGTAACACTATAAGGGGCCGTCCCCAGTTCCTAGACTTTGGCCCAGGATTCTCGTTACCTGACAACCCTATTTCTCATCTCTAACTTAACACTCGGTATGATAAATACAGTTTGGGCACTGGTACTCAGTGTGTGCCTCAGTCGCATGGGGGGGGGGCGATGGGGGTGGTTCGCCCCCGGCTGCAATGTTTTTGCAGCGTCCTGGCTCATAGCCACACTCCCGCCAGCCGTGGCCACACCCCCACGCACTGTGGCCACGCCCCCACACACCGCAGCCATTCCCCCGTGCACAATGGCCATGCCCCTGTACCATAGCCCCACCCCTCTCGCCCCCCCTTCACGCACTCCGAGCTCCGCTGCTGATGTGCCTCTTGAGGTATTTGCTTAACCCTGTACCCTGTTTGAGCCAGTGGCAGTTTTCCTTTCCCGTCCCACCCCCTGAAATTCTTCTGGCTGGTTTTGCCAGTGACTAGGCATGCACAACCCAGAGCTGTTCCACTTCCTCATGTGTCTGTTTACACAGTTTCATCTGTCCCTTCTGGTGCTGGTGTGTGTGTATGTGTGCGTGTGTCACAGCAAGTCATTGCAGGAGAGATGTTATGTGCCATACGGTCTACCCAATGCACCCCTAAGTTCTCCTGCTGCCTTCAGTGAATATCATCCCATTGTCAATGTTAAGGAAAGATTCAACTGCCAGTCTGACCAGAGTGAGAAGAGGTGTCATCTTGTATTTCGCCTCAAGAAGCAAAATACTTGGCCTATTCCTGCCTCTCCTCTTTCTGAATTCTGCCACTTCTGCAAATTGTGCAAATCCCATAATTTGCCATATAGTCTGAGAAATCTTAATGGACTTCACAGAGTTAGGGTATGCTTTCTGTTGAATTTATGTATCAAATATCTTGTTTCCACATTACTTGTCCAGAGATATTTCCTTTTCCTCTTAACCTCATCTTGAGATTCACCTGAATTAGCATGACACAGGAGTTGTGCATAAGTATTACTGCCAGTGTGGTGTAATGGCCTGAATGTTGGACTATGACTCTGGAGACCTGCCACGGAAACCCATGGGGTGATCTTGGGCACCTCACACAATCACAGCCCCAGAAAACCCCGAAGACAGGTTCACGCTGGAGTCACCATAAGTCAGAAACAACCTGAAGGCACACAACCATAACAACAACAACAAATTAAAGCCCATATCCAGCAATTATGATCTGTACACATAACAGCAGACTTTCATCAGTATTTCCCATCTGGATTAGGATTCATATTCATCAAGGGTGATGCATTGAGGTTCAAATCTGTACACCATCAGATCCACTGCTTGTTGATTGATTATGGGCTGGGAATCTTGTGAGTTCAGTAGCACTATACAGATGCCAGCATTAGCATCATAAACTTTGTGAAGGTCGGTTACCTTTTCAGTGATATATTCCTGTCTCAGAGTTGGAAGTCATCACTATGAAAACATGACATTGTAGCTAACAGCTGGGGCAAAGCAGTCTGCCTCTGCAAACTCTTAACAGTATGAAACCAGTGCCTTCCATTTTAGCCTTGCATAGCACTGCAACAATGCAGACAGATAGATGGGCCATGTGAAAAGCAGAGAGCTTACCAGCAAACCCCAAGCACTGATAGTGGCTTTCTGGATCAGGGACCCTTTCACACCACACAACTGTAACACTATGATCCCACTTTAGCTGAAATGGCTGCATTGTATTGAATACTGGGTTTTTTTAGTTGAGGAAGGAGTATTTCGCATGACCAGCCAGAGAGCTTTAGTGCCTTACCAGACTGCAAAGCCCAGGGTTCTGTAGGATGCAGCCAAGACAATTAAAGTGATTGATTGATTGATTGATTGATTGATTGAATTAAAGTGGAATCATAGTGCTATAAGTGTATACTTTGAAAGGCTCCCAGAGGAGTGACTGAGATGTGGTATTGTACCTCAGTGGTAGAGCACGGGCTTTGGATGTAGAGGATCCAAGCTCTTGGTGCTCTATAACTTGCTATAGAATTAATACTTGATAATCATTTACTATGAGATTGATTAGTATTTTGGACACTCAGAGCTCAGTCTGTAGCTCTGCGGTAGTAAGCATTTCTCACAACCTTTGAATTAGAATTGCTTCTTCTGCTTTGTTCATGTTTGTGCAAAGGGAAGGACACTGTTAACACCAGTTTTGTCTTTGAGAATGACCCAGGATGTTGACTGGAAATGTTAATGGTCAGATAATGTAACATGTGTACAAGCTGTGACTCTGCTAATGCTGATGCATGAATCTTCTCTTTTATGTAAGCATGAAAATGGTATAAGAAGGGAAACCTGAAAAAATGAAATGATCCTTCCTGATCACTACTGTTAGTAGGCTATGCCAAACACAGTTTTGATACTTGGAGGGATCCTTGGGTCAAAGTTGCTTTGTGTGTGTTTTCTTTGTTTTTCTTTTCTTTCTTTCTACCTTGTGTTTGGGGGTTCAGTTCAGCTCCATGCCCACCTGGGGATACAATGAGGTGTGGTTTGTTTATCTACCCTGACACTCTGATCCCATGTATCTCCAAGCTGGACTGGACAAAATCCTGCCTGAAATTCTGGTGAGCTGCTGGAAGTCAGTGTTAACCACACTGGGCTAGATGGTCTGACTCAGTGAAGGCAGCTCCCTACATCATATGTCTTGCCACACTATATCACGTCATACCAGCTTATAGGATTAGGCAATGTTGAGTCACACTCAGCATAGTGTCAAAAGCAAGCACCAAAACCTGTAAGTATTTAAATTAAGTAATGCATAGGCAGAACATTTTCTATTGTTTCTTAACCCCACCCCAATTTCTGCAGCAAGACAATTTCTAGTCCACTTTCAGAAAAGAGCCTCTGAAAGTGGCTAACAAAGATTAGCCAAGAACAGTAACATAATAAATAAAGAAATTAAACCTGAACATCAGAGAGATTATGAAAGAAGGAATAGGAAATTGTTCAAGCTGGATTTCTCAAGTGTCTTGATAATAAAACAACCTTCCTGTGGCTTCAAAATGGTGTCAGGTTGAGTGCCTAAAGAGAGCATTTCTTTAGTTGGGATATACAACCAAGAAGTCTGCCATGATAGGACCCACTGGACAAAGGGCAACCTAAAAAAAAGCCTCATAGGAATCAAGATGGCTCGCCTGAGAGGATGACTTCCTTAAGTCAATATCTTGCCAATCCGTCTAGAGTTTTATACTTAAAAATTACTCTTTAAAGATTAAAACCAGCATTTTGAATTGAGTTCAGAATGGACAGAGTCTAGTGCAGTTGTTTCAAGACTAGCAAAATGTATTCTATCCTCTCAGGCTGAGTTAAAAATCTGTTGTGTTCTGTACGTAGAGCATACCCTTTAAGGTGATTACCATGTAAAATACATGTAAAATCTAGATGGGATGTTGCCAGAGTCTGAATGACTGTGGTCAGACTATAACCACAAAGGACAGCTTTCTGTCCTAGAGGGGAGGCCTGGACCTCTAGCGACAGCTCAGACGCTATTAATATTTTCAGGTAATAAACTGGTCCTTTTGAGAAGATGACCAAAGCATGCCAAACATTATCTTCAGGCACAATAGCTCCTTTGTATTGTTGGGATCACAGACTTTTATGAACTAGGTAAGTCCAGCTTAGCTGTCTCAAGAGGATGGCCCCAGAAGGACAAATCAGAAGGGAAGTAGGAGGTCTGGGTATTTGGTTCTCCTCTTGAACCAGTGGAGGCCGAGGCAGAGACTGGGCAACGCCATAGAGATGCATCTTCCCTTCAGGATAAGGGGAGGAACTCTCACAAAAGTGACAGCTGGAGAGAAATCAGCTGCAGGGGAATGATAGATTGCAAAAGAATCTGACTCAACAGAAAGAGACTTAATTGGTAGCAGCTGGACTCCCTCAGACAGCAAGCTATAAAGAATGCATGGCAGAGAAACAGGACAAATGGACTGAATGGCTACCCTAACTAGTCATATTCTTGGCTTTCTTGTATTCCACGCTTTTGAACTCCCTTGGTTTCCTGACTTTTGCACATTCTTTGGATTCTTCTCTGGCCAGCTTGTTGGCAACTCTGCCTGCTACCTTTAAATGCTGATGCCTTGTGACTCCTCTTCTGACTCCCCAAAACTGATTTCAAGTGACCCCCCCACTGTCTCCCACGTTGTGTATTTTGCTCTGTGAGGGCATTGGCTACCCAAGAACAGAAGTCGCCCCAAGAGTTCACCAGGTATTCCTAACACATTCATAAGAGTGCCTACAAGTTTATAAAGTTATATATACGCACACACACATACACATTTTTTAATGTAAAGTGGAGTTTCTCAAGAAGATTTTTGTGGCTAGTATCAAATTCAAGGTTTTTTTTTTTTTTTTTGGTTACAAGGCAGAATGTCCTTGTATAATTTAGATACACTTCTGCAGGATGCAGTTTTAGTGGCAAATAAAGTGATTTAATAGAACAAGTTGGGTTGTTTTTTTTTAAGGTAAAGAATGGATTAGGTAAAACATACCTTCTCCCAGGTAGTAGCAAACAGCTATAGCAAAACTTTGAAACGTGGGAAGAACAGTGGCATTGTGCACAAGTACACTTTCTTTTCATGGCAAATAATTCAGATAGCCCAGAGACAAATGCTATAAGCAGTTATTTTCTTTGGTCAGAAAGCAGGGAGCAAACCTCTCAAGTGATCTCTGATCTTGCAAAATACCACTCATTCATAAACAGAAAATCTCCCTCAAGTCAAATCATTGGAAAATATTTATATTTGTTAGTTTAGTTTGAATTAATGCATTTATTAGAATGTATTAGGAAACAAAACAAGATCTCCTTTATGCAGATTACAGATTATGTGTGATGCATTGTAGTTATTTCTGGCAGCACTTCTTGGCACACAAATGCTATTTCTCCAAACGCAGAATTTACCATCAAGCTGCTTGTTGAGATCTTGTGAAAGGCAGGATGGAACGCTCTATGCTACAGTGCAGGGAATTTTAAAAAGAAACAAAAAACAGCTTCCCACATGCTAATGATCACCAGTCTACTTTGGGAAGTATAACAGCTATGAATTCTCTAGCTGTCAGTTACATTGCCTTCCTACGCAGGCTGTTAAAATTCAGGAGCTAAGTTACTTCATGATGTCAAACAAAACAGTGCCTTAGGTTTTTCTTTAGTTGGCTAAGTAGATCTGTGTTTTGACCCTTTTGCTCTCTTGAAATGTCTGGGAAGGTTAATATAAAATTATAGCCACTCAAGTCATAAACACAGCTCTTTCAAACACAAAATATTTTACATTTTAAAGTGAATTCCACGGACAGATTGAAGGGGCATATGTGAAAAAGCATTGCTGCTTTTCAAAAGGGTTGGCCTTTACATTCCAAGGGGCAAGGTTCTAAATAGTAACAGATCTTCATGATGATTAATGTGAGGGCAAAGCACTTGGGAAATAGGTAAATTCAACTGAAGCTAGTGGGTTTTCATAGCATGGCTAATTAGAGAATTATGCAATTGTATTATTTCTGGTTGGTGTGGTGAATTGATTCCCATTGAATTGTTCTCAATTCCTCACTTCAGGCAAGAACTTCCCTCTGATCAGGCCCACATATTCCCCAACATCCAGGCATTGTCTGCAGTTTCCCAGGTTTTCTCCTCCCCTCCTTCTTTTTAAATAACAACTGTGTTAACTCCAACTAAGGGACAATATTTGGCTTTTGAAAGAACTTTTTAGTATCCATCTAACTTAACCACAGCATACATTGTGGGGAAATTATTCTCATTTAGAATCACAAAGTTTTAATGAAGAAGCTGCACGGTGCTCAAGTTTCAAGAAGTCCAAGATGAATGGCTGCTTTTCATCCTGGAGAGAAGTGACTAGCGGGGTGCCACAGGGTTCTGTCCTGGGCCCAGTGCTGTTCAATATTTTCATCAACGACTTGGATGAAGGAATAGAGGGCATGCTCATCAAATTTGCCGATGACACCAAATTGGGAGGGGTTGCTAATAAGCCAGAGGACAGGATCAAAATTCAAAATGACCCAGACAGATTGGAGAGCTGGGCCAAGGCTAACAAAATGAAATTCAACAGAGAGAAGTGTAAGGTCCTACACTTAGGTAGAAAAAATGGAATACAGAAATATAGGATGGGGACACGTGGCTGGATAGCAGTACATGTGAAAGGGATCTCAGAGTCTTAATAGACCACAAGCTGAACATGAGTCAGCAGTGTGATGCGGCAGCCAAGAAAGCCAATGCAATTCTTGGCTGCATCAATAGGAGTATGATGTCCAGATCAAGGGAGGTACTGGTACCACTCTACTCTGATTTGGTTAGACCTCATCTTGAATACTGTGTCCAGTTCTGGACACCCCAATTCAAGAAGGACATGGTCAAGCTGGAGCAGGTCCAGAGGAGGGCGACCAAAATGGTGAGGGGCCTGGAAGCCATGCCCTGTGAGGATAGACTTAGAGAGCTGGATATGTTCAGTCTGCAGAAGAGAAGGTTAAGAGGGGACATGATAGCTATGTTTAAATATTTGAAGGGATGCCATGTAGAGGAGGGAGTGGGCTTGTTTTCTGCTGCTCCAGACACCAGGACAAGGAGCAATGGATTCAAGCTGCAGGAAAGGAGATTCCACCTGAACCTCAGGAAGAACTTCCTGATGGTCAGGGCTGTCCGGCAGTGGAATATGCTGCCTCGGAGTGTAGTGGAGTCTGCTTTGGAGGTTTTTAAGCAGAGGCTGGATGGCCATCTGTCAGGAGTGCTTTGAGGTGTTCCTGCATGGCAGGGGGTTGGACTGGATGGTCTCTTCCAACTATGAAAGTTAAAGTCCTCTTTACCTTTGCATGGGGCCTCATAGCACTCCAGCTAACTCCTGTTTGGACTCATACTTCGTTCAGTGTGTCCTAGAGTGAAATTGATTGTTATGGACCATTGCCAAGGAGGGTAGAATTTTCAAACAACACAGGTCTAAGCCCTATTGTTATTCCTGAATGAAGTAGAGCCATTGAATCAATTGGGTTTACTTGCGTGTTGGGTCGCCATTTATCAATTGATCCGATGGGTCCACTCTAGCTGGGACTGACTGACTGGCTGCCAGCTGCAGTCATCACTCAAATAATTTTTTGTTAGAAAAACTATTGATGACTTCTTTCATGGAGGGCAGGGTTGCCTATTCGGGAGTTATTCCTTAAAAGCAAACTCAGAGTTGGCAGGGTAAAAAAAAAATTAGTACAGGTAGGCCAGGAAAGTGAAGGACATTCCTCCAGGTATCCATTGTTCTTTTCTCAGTTTGAAAGCATAGACTAAGAAGCTTAGCTCATACCGAGTTCACACCCATAGGGGACAGGTATCAAAACAAGAGGGACTTGAAAGAGGTTCCTTTTTCATCATTTTCCAAAGGTAAAAGGCTCAAAATGTTGCGACCTTTTGTCAAAGAGTAGTTGTTGCAGCCCTTCGAGTGTTTTTGATATCCTTTCCCTTTTTTATAGCCTTTTTTAGATGTGCTGACCATAACTGTTCACAGTACAGTTAGCCCTAATCATTTGTGGGTTTGACTTTCACAAATTAACTTGCAAATTTATTCAGTCCCTGCTTTCCTCCATCTCAGGTGCTTCTTTTGTGTGGCAATCTTCCCCCTCAGCACCTCTAATCCGGTTGTACAGGTCTTTAAAAACCCACCTCTGGTCCTCCTCCTCTCTTGAAGCACCACTGCCTGGCCAGCTAAGGAAGGCTCACAGTCCAATTTCTCAGCACCACAAACCCGCTCCTGATGCCACCCCACAACCAAGAAAGGAGATGGGCAAGAGAGAGAAGGTATAGAGCCAATCCATGCCCCCTTCCCTCTCCTTTCCCTGATCTGGTTTGGACCCTGGGTGCCCATTTTCCCCACCATGCTCATCCCCCACACACACTTTGATATTTGTGATTTTTCTACTTTTGTGAGTGTCCCACGTCCCTAACCCTAGCAAATGTACTTTAAATGAGGATGCACACAGATTTATATAATTACCATATGATATTTGCAGCTTAAATTTTGATTCCTTTTCCAATTATGCCCAACAGTCTTTTTTTTTAACAGCTGTTGCATATTGGATTGACATTTTAATTGAGCCAATCAGACATGAAATATTTATAAATCATATATAAAGTACTTAAGTAAAGATCTCACTCCTATTGTTACTAAGTGTTTCATGGTAGAAACATAATTCATTATACCTGTCACTGGCCTGTAACAAAGAGAGCTGGGAAAATAAAAACATGAGGCAAGCACAATCACAGTAAAGACAAATAGTGAGGTCCAGATCTTATAGAGCTTTGTATGTGTGGATAAATGAAAACTCTTAATTCTCTAGATATTACTGGATCACAGTTCTTTTCACACAGATCATTGTTCATGTTGGCTGGGGCTGAGGGGCATTCAAAGTCCACCGCCACAAACATCAATGTGTATGAAAATCTAATCGTTATGTCTGCTAAGGTAATATTGCTGCTACATGCAAGTTCCCATCTTCCTCTGTGCTAAACTCCGACTTCAAAACGGAAGCATGTTGTTTGCTACAGAAAAACATTCAAAGGGAACATGAATTGGTGTAAATCTAGAGCAATACATACAACAGAAACACAACTTCTCATCTTGCTGCATGAAATTATAAGGTTTCTCCTGTATGAAATCACCTCAAAGTTAAAATAATGTGGCTGATTTAACACTTCCCCAAATGAATGCTCTGTGTTAATGTGTCTCTATTCTGAAAAAAGCAGGAGCTAAGAACATTTAAAACAAACCATTTATTTAAATCAAACTGTTATTTCTAACAGTTACATAAGTTGCACAGAATGACTAAGTCAGAAGGGTTTCACAAAGGAGAAAAATAAAATCTTAAGCAAGCAAAATATTATCACACAATAGTACCAGGAAAGAAAATCTTAAAACATTCAAATAAGGCCATAATTATTTAATAAAAAGCAATAAAATGTCCCCCAAATCCTCATTTTTCTTCTCTTTCGGTGTGTCCAGTGCTGCTAGAACTATATGTACCCAGCAACGTATGGATTAAATCGAGGCAGTGGTAGCTAGGGTGCAATCTTCCAAGTTCTTCTACTAAAGTATCACAAAAGTAACAGGGACTGCACTGCTTGATAAATTAACCCCCCTTCTTTCCTGTTTTTAAAATCATCAACAGAGTAGTAAGGCTCATTAGTACATACAGCTGCCCTTAAAACTTCAGTTTTAATTGCATTCATAACTTAAAATTCACAAAGTGCACAGTTAAAGATATGCCAGAAAATGTAATCTGCTACTCTACTAACAGCTGTCCATGCTTAATACTTAGTGGTCTACCAGAACAAAATTAGGCTCTTTTTAAAGAGCTGTCTTCACTGTAAAACATTTAATTTCAAAGATGTGCCAACATTTTATCAACTGAAAAGTAGAAAAACATGGATTATATAAAGAAAATACAAAAACACTAGAAATGACCAAACATTTTCAAAGACAAAGCACCACAAGAGACATCAGCATTCAGTTTTGTAGCATATATCCATTCTATTCCAGCCAATCAACTTCATCAAACTCTGAGTCATCTTCTGAATCGCTATATTCCACAGCAATGCGACGAGACAATATGGTGGCAACATCATTCTCAACACGCTCATGTTTAGCTTCTTGTTCCCGTTGCTCTTCAACTTTGCGTAACTGAATGCCTAAAATACAAGAAAAATATATCAGTAATGTATACACTCCATTATTTACTTATTCTGTTCTAAAAGGTGTCCAGTATTCATTATTTCTCCAGGCTGCTTGACAGAGCACTTGACTACTAAAATATCCTTTATTATTTACCTGGTATAAGTAATTTCCCCAACAATAAATTAAATTAGGGTGTACATACAACATAGGAAATATAAGGCTAAATCCAATATTCATTTTATCTAGAGAAGATCCTTTGAAATGAATGAGACTTTTATACGACATTTGCCATTCACTTTTATTGACATAAATGTGTGGATAGGCTTCCTAAGCCTTAAATACCATTTTCACTTGAGTAGACTTGTGAAATTTTCTCCAGCTTTTACCCATGCAAATATGTTTCCTGTATTTCAAAGAAAATAAAGATGGTAGGACAGATTGTATCCCTTCTGGAGATATACTTTTCCATTTTTTTAAATTTTACTTAGAAAAACCCAGCATACTTTACTGCATGTTGACATCAAATATTCAAGTACCATTCACTGAAATTTTATCCAGGTAGTTTTAGAAGTAAACTCAGGTATAAGAATGATTACTATTGAGCCTTCTACTGAACACTCTAGAATATAAAATATAACTGCCACTGGAAAGTTCAACATTAATATTATACACATCTTCCTTTGAACTTTACTGGAAATTTGTCAAAAAAATACGGTGACCGAGATTAACTGCCAGTATATTTTTCAGAACTGTTCTCTCCCCTGGAGAATGCCTGCAGACAAAATATACCCCTAAATTGTGAGGAAGCTCTGACTTAAATGCTCTGATATGCACTATATTCATTAACTAAAAAAACATTTACTGTTGTCTTATCCTTTTCTCCTTTGTTGCATTTAAGCTGACACAGCAATTCCAAGACATTAAGCCTTTCAACTCTTCTCCAGGAACTCTCCTTAACACATTACTAACCAGTAATATAAAAAGACTGATTTAACTAAAACTGTAGTTTCAACAAATCAGGGCTAAAGCAAGTAACATCATCAGCACCATGATATTCCCTTTATTAAACAATCAGCAGAGGGAAATGGAGGCATAACCTGGAGGCAGATCTTTTTACATATGCTTCAATGATACTTTTAATCATCATGACTCAGTTTAAAGACATTCATTAGAAATATGTATTAAAATTCCTAAAAACTCCAACTATAATAAAACTGTGTGCCAACTGTTCTATCACAAATGAATACAAAGTCTCTGAAATATTCAAAATACTTCTGACATAAATAATTTAATTTAAAACATTAGATTTGCTAAAAAAACTTGTTTAAAGACTCATAATAAAGATAGAACTGATACCTTTCCGTATTGCTTCAAGGAGGACGCTTCTTGCATCACTGATGACAGGTAGTGTTGATGGGTGGCGTTTGGGTTCAGGAGCAGGAGTGACTTGTGATGGTGGGGATGGAGGCATGACTGGAACATGAGAGCTGGGGACAACAGATGTGGGAGTATGAGAGAGTGTTGTAACTGGTGATGAGGGTCGAATGACAGGAGGTGGCAATGGAGGAGGAGGTGGCGGTGGTGGAAGTCCTTGGATTTCACCCTGTGGAACTGGAATAGTTTCACATACTTGGGCAACTCTAGTGACTGGAGGAGAGGGCTGTGCTAAAGGAGGCGCAATTGGAGGAGGAGCAGGATGAAGAACTCCGGGAGCAATCTGGAGAGGAGCTGGTGGCGGAGGTACAGCTGGAGGTTGCAATGCGGCTGTTGGAGGAGGTGGAGGTGGTGGTACTGGAGGGGGAGGAGTAGAAGTCATTGCAGATCTTAATGAAGAAGTAGACAAAGCAGATGGAAGGGGTGGAGGAGGCGGTGGAGGAGTGGGACTCACAAACACTGCTGTTCTGCCTGTAGCAGGTGACTGAGGACGATTTTCAGTCAAACCTGCAGTGGAGCTGAAATAAAAAAAAATGCTGCAAGTGATTAAAACTTGAAAAGTGAGGTATGTTTAACATTCAATTACATTTGAAACGTCGGCAGGTAATTATAGCAACAGAGATCTTTAAAATGCTTGTCCAAAAATAGGTCATACTACAAACATTTTTCTGCAAACAAGCTAATGACTGTGTCATATTCTTTAAAATTCACTCCTGGAGATTATGCTACAAGTTATAACTTGAGTATTCCTAGATAAGATTCAGCATTCTCTGAGTGATAAGCAATTTAAATAGATAAAAATGCTTGAAAACTACAAAGTCACAAATCAATCAATACAATCATTACAACACAAGCGTTAAAAGATAACTGGAAAACCAACCAAAAACGGTATCAAAATTGTACCAGATTTTGTTGGAGAGAGAGAGATGGAACAAGAAATTATCAAAGAATCAGCTATCAGGTGGGCCCAGAACATAGGTCACCCGATTGCTTATGATGACTGGCAAAGAACTTGGAAGAAAGACTTGAAATTTACTTTGAACATGGGTCTGAAAGAAAACTATTATAAGATATTGTACTGATGGTACATGTCTCCAGATGTCACAGATGTATCATTTAAAAGACAATAACTGTTGCAAATGGAAAGAAAACAAAGGTTCCTTTTTTTACATGTGATGGCTGTGCCCCACAGCTAAACAATACTGGACTGAGATTCACAAGTCAACTTTGCAGATTTTGCCAATATAATTTGAAATGAAACTGGAATTGTATCTCTTAAATATGACTGATGATCATTCTGTATTAAAAAGATACTCAAAACTAATATTATATTTAGTTACATCAGCAAGTATAAACTATGCACGGAAATGGAAGGTTGAAGAAAAACCTTCAATCAAAGAATGGTTCTTGAAGATTCTTGACATGTTAGAAATGGAAAAGTTAACAATGTTACTGAAGGAAACATCAATCCACGAATTTGAACAAGAATGGAAACCAATTCTGGACGTTATTGAAGACAAGATGAAACAACATGTTCAAAGAAGCAAACACTGAATGCATATAAAAAATATACAAATTGTATTATGCTGAATATGAATACAAATAATAATAATAAGAATTGTAATACTACTATACGTATAATACAGGAACATTTATCGTACTTATAGCTTATACAATATTTAATGTGTTAAATTGGTGATGTGCACTCAACTATCTCACAAAATAGGATCAAATTTCTTCTACTTTTTTATTTTGTTATAAATTCTACTGTGAAAAACAACAAGATGGAAGGAAACTATTAGGATGGGGGGGAAAGGAGGGGAAGAAAGGGAGGGGGTTGTTTTCTATTGTTAGAATCTTATTCATGTTAAAAAGAATATGGGATCTAAGTGAGTGTAAATATGTGCTACTGTTTCTTATAAACATAATAAAAAATAATATTACAAAAAATAAAGGACAAATCAATGCAAACCAAAATGCAGTGTCAAAATACTTCATAAAGCAAAACCAAGTAGTCATCATAAAACCTGAAACTAAAATGATTAATGCCAATAAAAGGATGTAAGAACTATGTCCACATAATTTTAACATGCTTAAAATTATAAAAATGTTTCTGCCTCCTGCCGAAAATATACTAAAGTAAGTGCAATATAAGCCTCTCTATGAAGAATGTTCCAAAAGTGATAGTGGTGGGGCGGTGCTAAGAAGGCTCACTTATCTGTAGCAATCCTCCACAGTTCAGAATGGGGTGCATGTAGTGCTTCTGTAGATGACCACAAAGCCCAGGCAGGCACATATGGGGAGAAATAATATGTTAAGTAACAAGGTCTCAAGCTATACTGGGCTTTACCAGTCAAGAATAGCACTCTTAATCACGCACCAAAATGGGCTGAGAGTGAATGAAGGCAACAAAGAAACAGTGTAATATGTTTCAGAACATAAGCAAAGGCTGATCTGGTTAGTAACTGATGAGAGACTACTGGGAACATCAGGGACCTTCAAGTATGTCTAGGAAAGAACCTAATGGCCAATACAGAAATATGGAAAATCAAATAGACTGTATAATTAGAAGCAGAAGATGGAAAAGCTCCATTCTCTCTCTAAAAACAAGACCAGGAACAGATTGTGACACAGACCATGAACTGCTAATATAGAAAACTAGAGTAAAGCTAAACACTAAATCAATAAATCACTGTGCCAGAATTAAATCTGAAGAACATCCCTGTAAAATTTAAAGATAATGTAAAAAAAATAAAAATAAAATAACAGGTTTGCACTATTAAGCCTATGTGATAGGGAGCTAGAAGAACTTTTGACTGAAGCCAGAGATACTGTGAGGGAGGAATGCAAAAACACAGTATCTCTAGCCAAAAAGAAAGAAGAGTCCCAGTGGATGACAGATGGAATTCTTCAAGCAATTAAGGACAGATGAGAAGCAAAAGTAAAAGGGCAAAAAAATACGGTCAGACCCTTAAACACAATTATTTGTACACCTTGTGTACAAGGACAAAGAGAAGTACTATAACAATCAATGCAAAGAAACAGAAGATATCACAAAAGGTAAAACCTCTTCCACTAAGGCTGACGATTTAAAGGGAAATTTAAACCAAGAGTGGGGATGGTCCACGGAGAACACACTGCAAGATCAAGAAGAAGAAAAAAGGCTAGTAGAAACAACACACTGAAGAGCTATATAAAAATAGAGATGAAAGACTGTCAAATTCATTCAAGGAAAAAATACACAGACAAACCGCCAATTTTAGAATGTGAAGTGAAAGCTGCACTCAAGAGCACTTGGGAGAAATAGATCACCAGGAACAGATGGCATACCAAGAGAGCTGCTTCAGATCACAGAGACAGAATTTACTCTAGTTCTAACTAAAATCTGTCAACAAATATGGAAAACAAAAGAATGGCCCACAGACTGGAAACACTCAACACATTCCAGTTCCCAAGGACGAAGATACTAGGGACTGCAGTAACCACAGGACTATTGCATTAATCTCCCATTCAAGCAAAGTGATGCTCAGATTTTACAATAAAGATTTTTACCATATATGGAGTGATAAATGCCAGATGTCCAAGCTGGGTTCAGAAGAGGAAGAGACATGAGGGGTCATATTCCAAACACACATTGGACAAAGACTCTCAGAAGAAATTCATTCTATGTTTTATAGATTATAGCAAAGCCTTTGATCATTTAGCTCATGAAAAACCATGAGTCACTCTTAAAGAAATGGGTGTACCACAACATTTGATTATTCCAATGCATAAGTTGTACTCAGGACAAGAGGCCACTGTGAGGGCAGAATAAGGAGAAACAGAGCAGTTTTCAATTGGCAAGGGGTCAGACAAGGCTGCATTTTATCATCCTATCTGTTTATCTTGTACACTGAATGTGTCAAACGCAAAGGTGGATTAGACTTTGATAAAGGTTTGAAAACTGGAGGAAGAAAGATCACCAATGCGAGATATGCAGATGACACCACATTACTAGTAGAAAATAGCAAGGACTTGGAAGAATTACGGAAGAAATAATTGAACCTTAAGAAAAAAATGACCACAGATGATTTACATAACTTTAAAGCAGACCATGAAGAAATTGAGATAATGAAAGATTTCATATCCCCGATGCCTACGCAGCATGTTTGCAAAGTTAATTTCCCAGGTTATCCCACTCAATAGGCATGCCTTTAAAGAAGTCTGAAAGTCTGGAACCACTAAAATATTTCTGTTTCTAACCCTTCCCATTACAGTATGTTTTGGATTATGGAGTATTTAAAAAAATAGCTCCAAAAATATAAAACACATCCAAAACTTTTTACCAATAAAAAGGGAACAAAAATGAAATCTGAAGAGGAAAAACATTAAGAACTGACTATAATATTAGTAACAAATAATACTAAATTGTTTCTAGTATACCATATATATCTAGTATTTGGCAAGTCAACAGGGACACACACACCTCCCAACAGGTTCCTTATTCTTCTATAAACAACACATGTGGTATCTACCTTCTTCCTCTCAGTACTAGCCTATTTCAAAGGTGTCCTGAATTGCTATTTTAAGTGTTTCTCACCTAACGCAGGGTGGAATGGGTTTCACATCTCCTCCTCCATGCATGGGTGGGGGCGGAGGCGGCTCATGTGGTCTTACTAAGACACGTTCCTCTGCTCTGTTCAGTAGTTCAGTCATCTGGCTATATGGCAATGCAGAAAGAGAATAGGGTCCATCGATGTGTTCCACATATGCCTGTGGTCTGAACAGAAATAAATTCTGCTTACACATTATACTTGTTAAATTCTTGTCCTCTGTTTTCAGCTCCATTAATTTTACATACTTCGGAAGATTGAGTAATCATCTTATTTCTTTGACAGGTAGGGAGTAAGAGTTCTGACAGAAAAAGAGTAAAAAGTAGAAAGCAATACAAGTTTGAGAAGACCAAATAGCAATGAAACAGTTCATATGCTTTTGTTTTTTACGTGCTTACATTATTCTATAGCATACCATGTACACTAACAGAATACACAGATTACAACAGTAAATTATATTAAAAATGTTCAGTTTTGTAATCTCAAACAGAAAGTAAATAATGATGGGTACAATTGTTATGAAACAAGAGGCAAAAGAAGGACGAAACCTTAGACACTAAAGGAGAGACTAAGGCCATTTCCGCATGGGGCGAGGGAATCGCCCCCTGCCGCTACTTACCAGACTTCTTGGCTCCCTGGTCCAGTCCGCGGTGCTCCAGAGCAGTGTGTGCACGTCGCTCCGCACTGCTCCGGGGACAGAAATGGCGGCTTCCGGTTGGTCGAAGGTCTTGACCAACCGCTGAAGCTCGCCAGCCTAAAGCCCGCCCCCGGCAGATCGCAGGCTCACACTGGTGCGAGCCTGTAAATCTGCACCCGAGCGCAGGAATGGAGTGGCACGCTCCATGCTTTTGAAAGACCTGTTTTAAGCGGTCTTTCAAAAGCATGCTGGATGACCACTTTGGGTCATTCAGGAGCGGGCTGAGGTGCGAAACTACAGTGAGTAGGTCTGACCCAGTCTGCTCCCAGGTGCAGATGTCCTCCCTGGAGGACGCTCTGCACCGTTTCTTTAAGCCTGTGTGGAAATGGCCTAAGACAAGCTGATCAATAAAGGAGGAATCACAGAAGCAATAAAAATGAGACACATATTGGAGAGTAACAAGCTACCAAGTTATTAGATACATTGAGAGAGACAGAGAGAGACAGAGACAGCGAGAAAGAGAGAGAGAAACAGGGATGTGTTGTCAGGAGTTAGGACAGAGAACCAGGGAAGACATGTGAAGAAAAGCTGCTGGGTCAAAGATGAGTACAATTTTGTATAGAAGACAGCAAATACCTGAAATTACTTTTTTTTTCACATTTTCAACCCTCCCCCCAAACCACACTCTTTTCTAGAAATGGCACACTATTATGATTCCACGATTGCAATATACAAATCTAACTAAGTTATCACACAAATTGTTCATGTACATAAGTAGTAAAAATAAAGAAACAAAATAATAATAGAAGAAAACCTTGTCTCAAAATGTGATGCAGGACCATTAGCAACTTCAATGTGCTTATGTAAGAGACTGGCATCATCCTCAGCAAGCTCTGGGCCCTGAGCTAACTTCTGCCACTCTCTCCGTCTGTCATGAGGAGCCCGTGGCACTTTTTCTGGTTCATGAGGACGGTCTAGATTCTTCTGCTATAGAAGAACATAAAGACAAACTGACAACTGAAATAGTTCTTTTCAACAAATCACAGTATAATTAACCATAACACAAACAACTATGGAACACATACAATATTCATATTAGAGCACTACAATTAGCGGTACAATTACTTCAAATATTTATTTTAAAAATGTACAGTATGCAGCCTTCCAAGCCTATTTCTGAGGTCCTCAAAGGCTCCTTAGCCCCCACATTTTGACTTTTGACTAAAACACACCCCACCTCCTTTAGAGAGTGTAGGGGATATGTTTGCCATGTACTGGCCTCTCCTGTGCTGTTTTTGCCTTCAAGATTACTTTCTGGTTTTAGAAAGACTCATTCCTTCTTTGAAAAAGATCATCTGAAAAAATCCCCAGGACCCCCAAGTACAGTGAAATAGCTCCCCACACAACCTAAAGGGTCCAGGGGGCATTTTGAGTACAAGAGGTGGTGATATGGGTGTGTGTGTGTGTGCACGCGCACGCGTGTGGCCCTTCAAGGTCCACTATGGGTTTGTACAGCCCCTAGATCTCAAGTAGTTTATATTTTCTACATCATTATATTTACTGTGCTAACACTAACCAAAAAAAAAAAAGCAAGAAGTCCTAAGTAGCAGAGACATACTCTTCATCAATATGAGCCCAGTTCAATCTCCCCGATTTCCCATTATATAAGATGTCATAAAATGAAACCACTGTCTGACTCCCAGAGATCTGCTCTCAGTCAGAGCTGACAGTATTGGGATAAACGTACCATCAGTCTCAGACATGTAAGGCAGATTCTTATATCAAAGCAGTACCTCATCCCATTTTTAGATGAGCTCTCAAACCATCTCTCTTTATGGTGGATTTTATGCTAGTTCTTTAATTTTTTCTTTGTACAATAGTATGTCTTACTTCATTTTTATATGAAACTAATTTAATGGTTACTTTGTGGGTGGGGGGATTAAATTGGCTTATAAATTAATAAAATTGAAAATGGTAAATCTGAAAATTTTGCCACATCTACATGACAATAAAATTGTCTTAAAAGCAGTGCACGTTTTAGGACTAAATAAGCCACACAGGAGGAAAATACCTTCTGCTTTCTCTTTTCCTTTCTTTTATCTTCTGTGTCTTGTAACATCTTTTCTTTCCACAGATCAAAGAAATATGAAGGATTTGTGTAAAATTTTAAGCCTTCTTTTCCGTCATCTCTAAAGATTAAATAAAAATTGGGAAAATATTATGGAACACAGATTTATTGTTTTCTGGATTCAAGATGGTTAACAATAATGAAATACAAATAAAATCTCAAAACTCAGAGACCAATTTATTAAAACACATCAATAAAAAGAAGTAAGCAGTACCTGACCAGTCAAAACACCACTCAACAAAACAGTTTAATTGCCAAAGCCCTGTTTGATTAAATAAGTCTGCCTCCAGTCAGAAGGGAGTCAACTTACCCTTCCCTGGCATGGAGTTCCAGAGGCTGAGAACAGTCACCGAGAAATGTCCCCTCTCATGTTCCCTCCAAATATGCCTCTGATAGTAATGAGATTAAGGAGAAGGGGCTCCCAAAGATCTAGGCAAGCTCATATAAAAGTATGATCTAACAAGGAATTTGAGTGTCTTTTTCCCCACAATTGAATGCAATTTACCAGCCTCTTCCATAATGCCTCTGTATGCAGCAGGTATTGTAGCCTAATGAGCAATGAATTTCTGGCACTATCTCTCACTCTTTCTTTGTAGAAGAAATGAAGCACAGTTGCCATTACATGCACTTTTCAAATATTCCAGTGCTGCTAGTATCAAAAAGAGATCTCTTTGCTGCACAGTGACAGAAATGTATGCCAACATCTGATATCATGGGTGTATCCACGCTGTACTATTACAGCAGTTTGGTACCACTTTAACTACCGCAGGTTCTATCCCATGAAATCACAGGATACATAGTCTGCTGAGGTACTCAGAATTTTCTAGTGCATTCCTCAAACTATACCATTAGAGTTCTCTTAGTATGTCACAGAAGAACAGGTTGCTTATATATTAACAGTTGTTCTTTGAGTGGTGATCTGCGAACGGATTGGTGTGCACCTGCACAAAGCTGCTCAGAACCGTCTGTCCCTATCCCTATCTGTAGCAATTTCCATACAATTGAGCCACAGCAGTTAAAGTAATATCAAAATTGTGTAATATAGCTAGATACCACGTGTTCTGTGGTTTGAGGTGAATGTCTATTCACAAGGTTTAGAGGGCCAAATTAAAGAACAGGGGCAAGACAACTATACCTACAGAACCTCTAAAGGGATTTCTTTCACTTTCATAAATCCTAGTAATTAGGTTCAACCACTAATGTAAGTTCCAATCTTAATAAACAATGATGCAAATAACATCACAGAAAATGGAAGTTAACATGAAACATGTAATTTAGACATTCAAACAAACATAGACTCTTAGAATAATTTAGCTCTGATAAAAAAAAACAAGATATGAGATGTGTAGATTTGATTCTATCATTCTTGAAGAATACAATTCCCAAATTAAAATCTTTCATTTGATTAGAGCAATCTGAGGACTGCTATTTGCCACTAGTAAAATATGCAAAATATCAATCACACTGAATAAAAAAATAAATACTGACCTGTAAGGGGTAAGTATGTTAAGAGGAGGAGGCTGTTCACATGTATCGTAAGTCTCTTGCAATGGAATTGGCAGAGTCTTGCGGTCAAAGAGCTGCTGATCTTGGGTTGTGGAACTTCGGAAAGCTTTTCTCATTGTTATATCTTGCAACGAAACTACAGGAAACATCAATGTTTAGACAAACAATTAATTACAAGTTATAGTTTAAATCAATTGCTGTGCTGGTGTCCTCTTCTTCCCTTTGCAGACTCTCAGAGCTGCTCCAAAACTTGCTCTGGAGGATCTCCAAGCCCTCTGAAGAAAAAAAAAATCCAGAAACCTAGTGAGGGGCTACAATTGGAAGTGGAGATTGCTCCTCCTTCCCACAGTATTAAGAGACAAAAAGTGTCTTAGAAAGTTGTAATTCAATAAAGAAAGTGAAAAGTGTTCATGCTGGATCACACAATTTCATAAACTGGAGACCAGCCAATTCAACACTTAAAATATTTATACCTAATCTGATGTAGCAAAGAACATTATTTCTCATTTACTATCACTAATACTGCTATGAGACCCAATGTGGTGTAGTGGTTTGAGTGTTGGACTAGCACTGAGAGAGACCAGGGTTCAAATCCCACTCAGCTATGGAAATCCTGCTCAGTGACCATGGGCAAGTCATACGCTCTGCTTCAGAGAAAGGCAACTGCATGCATCCTCTGGGGAAAAAAATCCATGACAGGTTTCACATTAGGATTGCCGTAAGTCAGAAAAAAAGTTGAAGGTACACAACAACTGAACGGCTATGACAAGAAAAGTGAGGTGGAACATCAACAACATAACCAGAATTATAGCAGGAGGTGCTGTAAATTCCACATTTAGTGTATTTTTGACTGCCTTAGTATGGTACTGTTTAGTATTTTGTTATAAATTAGGACACAAACAACTGTCTACTGGTTTGATTGATTACTCTCCCATTCTCTTCTCAGCACTAAAATGAACATGTGGGTGATACCCAATGGCAGCCATTGTGCTGAAGGGAGGCATCCTCCAATGAAATTAGAAGTAAGCCCTCTTCCCAGTCCACTGTGCTTCTCATATCCTTTGAAGGAAATTTAGAGGGAAAGAGGTACTGAATGGCTGATACATCACAATACTCAGGACAGAAAGAGCAATCTTTCTTCTTCCAATGAATTCAGCTAAGGAATGATTTCTATTTGTCAACATTCACCAAAAGCATCTTTGGTGAAGGTTAAGAGACAACGTGATAGCTATGTTTAAATAGTTGAAGGGATATTCTTGTATGGGGATACCTGTTTTCTGCTGCTCCAGAGACTAGGACACAAAGCAATGGCTTCAAACTTTAGGAAAAGAGATTCCATCATTAGGCATCAGGAAGCACTTCATGACTGTAAGAGCAGTTCAACAGTGGAATATGCTGCCTTGGAGTGCAGTGGAGTCACCTTCTTTGGAGGGTTTAAAACAGAAGCTAGATGGCTATCTATCAGGAGTGCTTTGATGGTGTATTCCTGCATGGCACGGGGTTGGACTCAGTGGCCCTTGTGGTCTCTTCCAGGTCTATGTTTCTATGATTCTATGCCTGCTGGGATGTTAGCACACAATTATCGAAGAATTCAATTATCACAGATTTTTTAAAAATCTGACTGGTGTACGTACAATCTTTAGGAAAGATTATTTTTTCACTTCATATCTATTTCTGAGCCACTGTTCCTTTGAAAACCACATCAGCTCAACAAGCAAAGACACTCCGAAGATTGTAATACTACTATCCATTGGCAACACTGGACTAATGTAGTAGAAAACAGCACTTATCTGTTGTAATTTAACAGTCTGAGCAGAAAATATAGAAGCTCCTGTTTTGCAGACATTGTTTGTATCTAAAATAACAATCCCAAATTCTTGATTGTGATCATCATATTCAGAACAATTACAAAATGGCACTTAAAACCATACATTGCTACTGTCTGTTATATAAGCTCTGAATATAATCAAAGGTTATTATTATTTAGTAATCTTTATAATTATGAATTTAATACAATTTGAAATGAATTGGATACTTATGCTGAGGCTGCACTGCACCTAGCCTTGTGGAATACTATGGTCTAGACAGCACAGGTAACTAATAAATAACTAAACCAAATGTATTTGATGCCAACTCTGAATCTTTTAATTCTAAAACTCCTACTAGAAGCATCTATAAGCTCTTAAATTAGTGAAAGGACTAACAAAGGTCTTGTGTCAGAATAAAGCTATGAAAATGATTGTCCAGTTTTACATTAAATCTCGTCACATCAATAATGTTACATAATTTAAAGGTTTTTCCTTTGTGGATCTGTCTTCAACTGTATCACACTTGCACATACACTAATCTTATTTATTTGTTTTAATTTTTATGTCTTCTCATCCCTGGAGCAGATGTCAGTACTTTAAGTACCACAAGAATACTCCCACAGGTTCATTTTGCATTTTCAACAAAATTCAAATTTCACACGAAGTCTCATAAACAATCTTCTCACAATGGTTTCTAGATCAATTGCCCATAATGCTAAATTAGAATAATTTGTCTGAAAACACATTTATAGACATTAACTTCAAGTACTTGAAGAACTGCAGATGGTTAAAAGAAATTGTCTTTGGTTTAATTTCCTATTCCACATGCTCTTCTTCGACAAAGCCTATCTAACCACTTGTCATTGAAATAAAAGACATACCAGGTCTCTCTTTATCTCTACCTCCACTTTCTTTCCATCCTTTGTTGATTTTGTATACCTCATGGCGGAAGGATATGTCTTGTACTTTGTAAAGCACACTGGGCCATGTACATTGATGGCAGCATATACATAAATACACTACACCATGCTGGATACACCATGCTGGCTCTCAAATGTGGCTTATTCCCAGGTTAGTGTCCTTAAATCATGGAGTTTTCTTGGCAGAATTTATTCAGAGGGGGTCTGCCCATGCCTTCCTCTCAGGCTGACAGAGTGCGACCTGCCCAAAGCCACCTCCAGTAGGTTTTCCTTGGTTGAGTGAGGATTTGAACCCTGGTTCTCTCATTGTCCTAGACTGACACAGAAACCACTACACCATGCTGGTTCTGGTTTACAATGTTATAAGGCCTGAAGATTAAAATGAGCAGTGCTCCTGCTGCTGCTGGGCCTTTCCAAATATGAATTTTGGTGTTGAATTTTCTGTGAATTTTGAGACATGCTTGTGATGCAAGGGCAAGAGCTATCTTGTATAGTTTCCCAAATTACAAATTCTTGAAACACCAATATACAGACTTAATTCTCTAGATTCAAGTATTTTTAAGTGAAAGAACTAACTACTAAGGACAATGAAAGCAATATTTCATTAAAAATAAATAATTCCATTAAGTATTTACAGTAGAACTTTATCTTCTACTATATATCAGTTTCTTAGAAGCAGGTATCCTCCAGATGTTTTGGATTTCAACAGCCCCAGACAATGTCAGGCATGCTAGAAGTTATAGTCCAAAACCTCTGGAGGGCACAAAATTGGTAAAGGCTCTAGTACACAAAGGTATTTCATAAACCAAGAAAAAGGCCCCTTTATTTATTCATTCATTCATTCATTCATTCATTCATTCACAAATTAAAACAGAGGTTGAAATTCCTTGTGAAAGATAGAACAAACCTATTAATATGAAAATTCCTTGGAGCATATTATGAATTGGTAGAAAAATTAATAGCATCAATGCAAATAGATGCCAATTAGAAACAAAACACACATATTGTTTCAGTAAAAATGTTGACTCTTGGTTTTGAAAAGTAAAACTACTTGAGTCAGCTCTAGACTCTTCTAGGTTCAACTAGAGTCCACTATTTTATTTTAATACTGATCAAAGATCATGTTTGGGCTTAACAGCTGTTCTGATTAAAGCGTTACACAAGGTTGATGCTTGAGCTATAGGGCCTCTACTCATGATAGATTCCGCTTCATTTGACAAATGGTAAATGGAGTGTACAGGGCAGCACACATAAGAGAAGAGATCTATTATGTACCCAGAATGTATGGACTTTTAAAAATAAAACAGAATCTTGAATTCAGTCTCGTATGCCAATGTAAATCAAGCAATTGGTGAAATGTATTCCAAATGATCATTTCTACCCAGCAAATTGGCAAAAGAAATGTGAATTAACTGAAGTTTTCAGGTGCTTTTCAAAAACCAGCCCACACAGAGAGCATTAAACAAATCCAGTGGTGACTAAAATATGGAAAGGGCCATATGATTTGTACAGGAAAGAACACAGCTAGTAAAACATCTGAAACTCATAAAAGGGATTCTTAGTCACCACTATCACTAAAAAATAGTATCAATGAAGATGCGTCCTCAAGCCATGAACCTGATTTTGGGGTGGGGTGGGATGGGTAGATAAGCATAAGCCCCCTCAGAATGGGATATATTTAAAATGTGAAAAAGAGAACAATCACCAAGCAGTAGTACCACCTTAAATGGATTATGTTTTTGTCCGTCCAGCCCATAATTGACCTCCAAAGATTTTAGATGCTGCCATATGTAAACAACATCAGTACATACTTAAACTTGACAAAACACTTGCCAGAGTTCATAGATCAGCATGGTAATACATATGTAATAAAACTCCTGATGGAATATGGCCACCAACTTTCTATTGAAATGTGTGGTTCCAATTCTAAGAAGTAAGATTACACAGTAGAATTGGGTGGAAGGGGTGTCTTTTGCCTAACTCTAATGATAGGCAGCCTATTTTCAAGCCTAGTTTATAACAGCAGTTTTCCAAGTCTTCGTGTAAACCATTTAGCAATTGATTGCCTAGAACCTGAGAGGTATCTACCCTAATGCAACTGTACTATATACATACAGGAGGCAACACAGCAACAGGGAGAAAAAGGTTGTAACAGATATGTAATCCAGGAAAAAGTGGGCTATGTCATAGTCAAATATTCTGACCTACCAACAGCAACCATGTCTGATGCAACCCATAAAAGAACAGGTTGCTTACCTTTAACTGTGGTTCTTTCAGTTGCCATCTGTGAACTCACACAAATGGTCATCTGCACCTGTACAGTTTGTGTTTTGGAAACTTCTAGAGCAATATGAGATGCATTTTGGCAGTAGCCCTATCCACTGCCCATATACCTATCCAGCAAGCTTCCCAGCAAAACCCTCAGTTCCATGAATACCAAAGCAGCAGCTAGGGACTGAAAGAAAAGGCAGGACATGAATAAGTGGAGGATGGGCAGGATTGTGTGAGAGGTGGAACCCTATGCTCAGCAGGTGGAAGAGAGATTGGTTCTTGTACCAGTGGAGAGAAGTCGATGATTTTATATCTGAGGCTGTGTGCACGACAGCTGGGCCTGAAGATCTTACAAGATGCAAAAATCTTACAAGACTCTTACAGGAGAACCAATCACTGGACTACAATCTCCCTGATCAGCGAAGGATGAAACCAGTTAAGAATCAGTACCAAAATCTCAGACTCAACCTACAGGCAAGGATGATACATGTGGCGCATGTTGAAAGGAATGGTCTGCTCTAGTCTTCTTCCTCTTCTTGTGCTTCTTATGGGCATGCTGTGGGTGATTTAAGGCAGTATCAGCTTCTGACTCCACAGACCTGCCTGGTGTTGAAGGAACACAATCCTGATCACAGTGGGTGGAAGCAGACTCAAGTGTGGTTCCAAGTGACAGATGAAGTGTGGAGGGCATCTAGGCCTAGCTACTGCTGCTTCAGGGGCTGTCCCTCTACCACACAGTGCTTGGAAGAAGTGGACAAAGTCTCCATGAGGGACCACTTCAGAGAAACCCATCTGGACAAAACTGATGCTGGTAGTATGATCCTGATGCCATCGAGACAACGCATGATGTCAGGCCTTGGTGGCTGTAACTAAAGTCACGCACAGTGACCTATTCTCCATGGCTGTATCTGATGCTCTCAGAACTTTCTCCCAAAGGAGCGCTTTTAACCTGCGGGGACAGTTCCTTCTGGACTGTGAGGTAAAAGCTTGGCAATGAGGGCAGGCACCAACATTGTGCCCCTCTATGAGAAAAAGGAGGTACAAAGATAGACTGTTTCTGTCAGGTGTTTTCCCTCCACAGGAGGGACAATGCTTAAAACATCCTGTAGAGGCCATAAAATAATGGAGGCTCAAGCAAAGTGCAGGAGCCCATCCTTAAGAAAAGGATTAACCAACGGTAAATCTGAAAGCCAAAGCCAAAGTCCAAAAAAATCAAAGCTAATAAGTCAAACCATAAACAATCTGATCTGTTGAAGTGCCAAAACTCAGAAGAGAAGCCATAAATCATAATGAGAGTTGAGTTAAAAACTGAAGTTTAGCTGATAAAGAGAAAGCCAGCTAACCCTCAGAAGGATCACAATCAATGCTGCTGCTGTGGCAGATGAAAAAGAACTGAGGGTTTAGATGGGAAGCGAGTTGGATAGGCAGATGGGGAGTGGGTGGGGCTACTGTAAATACACATGTCATACTACTCTAAAAGATTCTAAAACACATGTTGCACACGCACAGATGACACATTTGTGTGAGTCACAGAGGCCATGAAGAAGATCTGCACATATTATTGCTGTAAAAACTTACGTTCTTCTTCCTTTGGATCAAGCTGTGTAACACTGACAGATAAACGGTCCACACGTTCTTGTAAGGAGTTCACTCTGAAAGAAAAACTGTGTGCCTCATTGAAAAGCTCACCGAAGATATCCTCTGCATATTTACCTGCAAAGGGAAAGTTTTTAAAAGCAAAGTTAAGAATTTGAACATATTTTTGTAGATGATTATTAAACTGAGCTTTCATTTTAGAAACTCTGACACAACTGTCAATTGCGGCAACATATCCAGTTTTTAAAAATTCAATCAGCACATTATCAGCATCATCCCATCTTTTTGCCAGTTTGGGAGTCAAAGTGGCACACAAGAATTAAAAGAGACATAGCTAAAAAAAAAAATTAAATATATAGTTAAACTATCCATAAAATTAAAACCAGTTAAAAACATAACTATTAAAAAATTGTGAATATACAAAACAAAGATAGACAGTACAATACAATTCTTCAAGGTCCACTCCCTTGAGCAATCACTCTTCCAAGGTCTGCTGAACTAAAGAAGTCTTTATCTGCCTATAGAAAGACAGCAAGGAAAATGCTAGTCTAACCTCTCTTGGAAGGGAGCTGCAGAGCCTGGGAGCAGCCACCGAAAAACTTTGCCACATTCTCACTAGATGTACTTGTGAGGGTGGCAAGGGAAGGCCCTCCATAGCGGACCTGAAAACATGCACAGGTTCATATGGAGAATATGGTCCTTCATATAGGCTGCACCAGAGCCATATAGGGCTTTAGAGGTCATAACCAGCATTTTGATGTGCGCCCAGAAATTAATAGGCAGCCAGAGTACTGTTACAACAAGGGAGTTGTGTGCTTCCAATAGCCAACTATATTTAACAATCTGGCTGCAGATCTTTTGAAGTGCTGACGTTTCCAAACACTCTTCAAAAGCAGCCCCACATAGATCATGCTACAGTAATCCATTAAGCCATTACTGAAATTGATTTATACATGCATTCTAATTAATATAGGCTCCCTAAATCCTTAGATGCTTACATATGCCATTTTTTTTATCTAGAACCTGATCCAACAATTATATCAGGTATTCTTCCAGAGGCAGACATCTAGTACTTTATTCCTTCCACTGTCAAGTGATAGTATGCAGGGTATTCCTGCATGTGGAGGGTTGGACTGGATGGCCCTTGTGGCCTTTCACAACTCTATGATTCTAACAATCAAACAGTATTCCAAACCTCTGAGACACATGAAGAGGAGTTTAAATATGTGTCTGCAAATGAAACAAAATGGATCCCACAACGACTTAAATCAGGGGGAAATCCGATATGTTTTCAGTTTTCTGCTGTACTCCACTATAGAATTAATGCAATTAAGGTTGCCAGAGCATAATTCCCAAGATAAGACAATGGCACTGCAGTGTAATGGCCAGTCGCACAGGATTCTACAAAGATGTGTTATTTTGAATCCTGAGCACCTAGCAACCTATGTGGAAATGCAACTATCTTGGCTAAACATGCAATGTTCTGCTCAAGTCTGAAGAAGCATTGTTGAACAAACTCTTTGACAGAACTCTGTCACACTTCTTTCAATTTAAAATACACACATCATTGCTTAATCAGTCCTAGTTTTATTAATCTGTACACTGCCTTCAATCTCATTATTAGGAAAATGGAAGGATATAAATGAATTTAAAAATAATAAAACAACAATTTCATTTATTGAAAGATTGGGCTATTTGGTTTTTTTGGCTTTACTGCTGCTTTCAATTTCTTGTTAGCTTGCTGTAAATGTGTTTTATTGTTTAAATATACACAAGAAAAAGATAAAAGAACACATTTGACAATGTGAGTTCTACTGGATATTTCTGGATTATTTGTCTAAATACTGTATTTGCTGGCATATAAGACACACTCTTGTATAAGACGTGCCCCATTTATACACTGGCAAATACTATTTGGCGGTGTATAAGACACACTGGTGTATAAACTGTACTCCATTTTCAAACAGTATTTTTCACGGGAAAAAGTGAGTCTTATATGCCAGCAAATACAGTAATCTCACTGAGTACTATTGTTTATTTGGTACACATTGCCACATACATAGCTTGCTGCATCCTATGGTTTCATGCAAAGAAAGAGGCTAATTCCTGTAACTGAATTGCTTCCTTTGGAATTCGTCCACTCATTTAAAAATATTTCACAACATCAGGCATTCACACTTAGTCTTATGGGGAAGCTAGTCCTCTGTAAATTTCCACTCTAATCTTGCAACTTCATTCTGTTCTCAGATGCTCAAGACTTACTAAACAAAATCTGTTATTAAACGGATAAAATATAAAATATATTGAAATATACAAAACTAAAATAACTTTTCATATCCTAATCACTGAAACTCTGCCAAGTACTGTCTCAAGAAAATATTAATGATTTTACTCTGGCAATCCTCTAGGAAGATAATGCTCATAACAGAGACGGTGACTGCTATTAATACTACTTTATCAGCTTGCTTCTACTATTCAGAATGGCACATAGGCTAAACCACTAAAAGGTTAAAATGAAAGGAAGATCTTGACCAGGCAACAGATACGGTCTCATAGGTCAAACCTCAGAATCAGGAATCTGATATCATCTCAATTTACCTGAAACTTCAGAGCAGTCACCTAATTTAGTCATGATACTCAATGTGGCAATGAATGAAACAAGGCAACAGCTCACTGAATAATCCATGTAAGTGGTAGATTTCTTCAGCGTGTGTTCTCTTTCATTCTTTCCACTAGAGAGAAACTTGATTTTATTTAAGCCATCTTTTAGTCCACAAAAAACCAAATGGAACTGATTAAGATAAGCAGTTTCCATACCCTAATTTAAACCTTTGTTTCCACACCTAAATTTAAACCTTTAATACAACAGTTGTCCAAGCTTGTTTTGACAGAATTAATTTCTCTCTTTCTTTGAAGAAACAAAACAAAACAAAAGCTACAGCAAGTGGCTGCCACAGCTTGGCATGAGGAGGATAAGCCTGTTTGAATTTTGGGAAGGCAACCCAGAACCATAACTAGGGATAAAATAAGGTGTATGATCCAAGGCAACTGTGCCTTGCAACTGGAAACTAGCAGCAGTTGTCAAGGTATGAAAAGACTGTGACTCCTCACTAAATTCAATGGGCTGCCACTACTGCCAGGTATTTTATGAATTTACTTAAACCCAATGTGAGTCCGAATGATAGAGACAACTGGAACACTGAATGGCCTGCAACAAATCAAAGATACTTGTGGAGTCTTGGTCTGATGGTAATGTGGAAATAAGCATCTTTTGAGATTTATCCTGGCAAATAAATCCCCATGTCTTATCAAAGATAACGGAGTAAACACAGTAAACACAGTAAGCATTCTGAATTTGTATAGATTTATGTCAAGTTTCACATCTCAAAGGTCCAAGATGGGATAGATGGCTCCATCATACTTCAGGATGGAACAAAACCCATCTCAAATCAGAGTGTAAGGCATTCTTTCTACGGCTCACGAAGGCTCAATATTTTGTCTTCTAATTCCCAAGAACAGAGAGTAGTGCAGTAGAATCCCACGGGTAGTCAAGCAGGAATTCCACAGTACAGCCAAGATGCACAATAACAGTACACGATTGCACCTGTAGCAATTGCATACAAAGCAAGCAGAAAGTGGCTGAAATGATCTCCAGAGAGAGACAGAGAGAAACAGACAGACAGGGTTGTGAATCCAGGGAGAGAACCTGGCCTCAAAAGCATTGAAGAGAGCCCTCAGACTTGTGGGAGGGATTGAAGCTATGGTATTTGGATAGATGAGAAATTTTATTTAAAGACAATGATCCCTAAGAGAGTGGATGAGACCTCTGAGTGCATGGCTAAGAGGAATCAAGAAGTAGTTGATGCTCAACCACAAGGAAGGACAGTTATTAAGGTACAGATTTGATTGAGTTGGACAGTTCCATCTTCTTACTTAACCCCTACATCTTTTGTGTGTGGCCCAGCATATCAATTTATGAATTTAATAAGCCCTGTAGATCAAACAGAAGATCTTTCACTGCTGACTGAACATCTCAGGGTAGTCCTAAGGACCCAAGCCAGGAGCACTGCTGTCACAAGGTAATGACTGCAGCCATGACTTTGACCACACAGTCTGCCACAGGATGAGTCACACTGATCTGAGATGTGGCCAGTCCCTGTCTGAAATATACAGACTGTACATCTGTCATCACTGGATAATCTGTTAGTTTCTCCCACAGAAATTGCTGGTACACATTGTACAAGCTTGTTAATTAGCAATAAGTAAATGAGTAAATGATAATTAGCACAGAGATTTAGCTGTGGAGTAAATCTTCCTGTAAATATCCAGTTTATGTTCTTCTTTATCTGAAGACATCAGTTGTCTATGTCTTTGGCCTTTTTAGATGAGATGTTTCTACTATGATAAGTTCAGCACTGTGTGTTGAAACAATAACAACAAAAAATCATATCCAGAATCTTGAACTCA
The DNA here is from genome assembly GCA_030412105.1 of Cyclura pinguis. Classification (NCBI taxonomy): domain Eukaryota; kingdom Metazoa; phylum Chordata; class Lepidosauria; order Squamata; family Iguanidae; genus Cyclura; species Cyclura pinguis. The sequence continues at coordinate 110,100,391 of CM059599.1, read as the reverse complement.
CTGTTCCTCAATGTTGGAACAACGTCTTTAGCAACATGAAGCAATGAGGCCAACATCAGAAGTGCTACTGGTGCTGAAGATTTCTTGGTCCTCTTGAAAACAGAGTCAATTGGGGGGGGGGGCTGGATTTACTTTTATGTCTAGTGACTGATTAGCATAGGAATGCACATTCTTGAGAGGTGGATGGGATGGATTTTTCTCAAAAATCATGGTTTCTGGAGAAGCTGTAGTACTCTCCAAGATCTTGGTCCAAGACTAAGAATCTACTGAAATCATTTTAGCTGTCAAACCTGAATCCCTGTTATATAAGATTCTTGGGCTTGGGATCAATTATCAATCTGCTGTTACAACTGCACATTTAAGGGTATAGAGTAGTGGTTATACTCATACTAACCAGAGGTTACACATTAGTTGTAGCAAGCAGCAGCGGGACTGACTACAAAATGGATATTGTTGCAGGAATATCCAAACAGGAGAGCAAGACTGACTCAGAAGAGGCAGACTGAATTTTCAAAATTAGTTAGGCTGACAAATCTGCTTTAAAAGTAAGTTGGCCGTGGATGGGGTAAATGCATCCTATGGTCCTTCTAGAGAAACAGACCTGACTATCATACCAGACATGTGACCTTTCAAGCTAAGACTGCATTCCAGTCTGGCTGGGGAAATACCACTATAGGCCCACTGGTGATTGACACCATGTTGGTGGTTCACTCTGGAAGAGTCATCCACTTCCAATGTCGCATCAGAAGTTGCAACCACAAATGTGATGGCATGCCGCTGTAACAAGCTGATTACGGAATCAAGTTAGCAAGATAGCCACAGGGTAAAACAAAATGCACTGATGCTGGTGGCGTTTTCCTAGCAGATAATGGAGAAGGTTGGATTAGAGAGTGTTTCTTGGAGCAGCACCAGTGAGTGTACAAGATCTATGCCTGATAATTACTTTGGAATATGGAAAAAGGTGCAGTGATCACAATAAAAAATAAAAAAGAGAAAGATCCCCCACTGTGAGGAGAATGCCAATGGTGTTATGAAGATGGCATAAGTCGAGTTTCTCTATGTGGAGATAATTCCAGAATCGTCCCCATGTGAAAAAGAGACCACTAGGTGAACATTACTGTCCCTCTCAGAAATATGCTCCACAGGAAGAAGGCCTTCTTCTGCAGTCCAAAGTATTTCCTCTTGAAGAACATCCTAGCACTTGAGCAGATCCTGGACCCATTGCAAATTTGGAACCAGAGATGCAAGCAGAGGCTGAATACTGGTCTGTTTGTTGTCAGACCAAGGAGTCAGCACTAAAGGCTGAATTTCTAGAGATGAAGGAGGCAATGAGGTCAATGGGAGCAGAGACAAAAAGGAATCTGATGGAAAAAGGAAGTGGTGACTCCAACATGAGAAGATACAGAAAAGGAGGAACTAACACTAAGGTGAAGGTGCATAAAGCCTGTAAACACAAAGAAATTAGGCCATGTTGCGGTCTGTGATTAGGTCATGCCAGACAACAAGTCAATTTTGCAGTTCAGGAGCAAAAGTGAAATTTCTCCAGTATGGAAATACAAGGTGCCCTCAAGATCACTGGGAGAAAGGAACCATCAACAAAATATTAGAGAGTAAACAAACATCAACATCTGAGTCAAAGATAAACATAAATTACGGAAGTTTAACCAACTGGAATTCGGAATTCTTGAAGCAAGTATCTTATCAGGTCCTGAGTGGAGCATATATGGATGTCAATAGTTCTCTTCTGATTGGTACAAGCAACTAATGGTAGTCTGCTGCAATGTTAAACTGTTTTGAACTTTCTATCTGAAGCCATGGCACCTTTTGCTCTATTTCTGTTTGAATGTTCGAAACACTCAAGCTATATTTTGGAACCAGTTGGGTTGTACCTCTCAGATTGTATGCCAGGAACCTCACCTAGAGGATCTAATAGTAACTGGACAAGTTACGCAGGACATTTGTGGAAATGGTACTTTGTATGTTGAGAATATCCAATTGTGTGTTTACAACACAACAAAACTTTCCTAGACTAAGCAGCCTTATTTGGCTGCAAGTGTGAAAAAGGCTTCAGCAGGGTCTGAAGGAAGCTCCTAGCTCTTAAGAAAATCTGTGCATGCTTGCAGTGAGATAGGTCTCCTCACACAAAAGACTTTAACCCAGCAGTGTCATGTGGACATCTGAGAAAGTGCTGCAAGGTTGCAAGTTTCCATGGGAAGAGTCTTACACCACAGTAAGTCCGCACAGAGTTTTATAAAGTTTTCAAGCAGTCTTTACACTCTTAGAAAAGTTCTGCAGATGTACACTGTTCTGCTTCCTGACCCTCCTAGTCCAAAACACCATTCAGCGTTTGAATTCTTTGACTCATTTAAGGAGCCTAAATACAGGGCCCTGTCTATTCTTCTGGCTCCAATTATAAACTGCTTACGTACAAGATGAGGAAATGCATGGAGCAAAGAATCCTTATTTTGCAATCAGATCTGCTGATAAGGAAAAGTTTCTTGCCCTGGTAGGAGCACTTCTTGTTTGCAAGTAGATATCTGTAGTTAATGTTTCAAAAGACATTACGATGGATACTGCAAGCAATACTATGAGAAAAATGGAATATTTCTTTCTAACATACTCTCTCACAAATATTTCTCACTATGAGAAATCCTGTTATGAGGGACACTGTATGCAGATTACTGTAATTTTTCACAGAATATATCTCAGGAGAAACAGCCCAATGTAGGCATACCCAGAGATACTGAAGGGGGGGTGAGGAGGAGGAGGAGGAGGACAACAACAACAACAACAACAACAAAACAACAACAACAAGAAAGGGCAGCCTGATTTGTCTAGCATTAAGCAGAAAATCAAAAGGAAAATGAATTCAAGACATACCCAAGCAAATGTAACACTCACACCCCTCTACCCTTCTTCAGTAGATTGGAAGTGGACCATAAGATGCTTGCTCTTCACTCTCACCTCTGTCACATTCAAATATCTTTTATCCTTTCTCGATGATCAAATTCACAGTTCAATATCACACCTGCATCCATATTAGCCTTGATTAATGCTAAAGGTTCCCTCTTAATAAGTTTTTCCAAAACAAGCATCAAACTTGGGTTTCAGTGAAAACCCTCATTAGAGCAAACCTGTCAGGTTGATGCAGCTGTAATCTTCAACATAGCTAGAACAATTAGGATAAAGATGAGGAGTCCAAGAACCCCTTTCTTAACCATAGCTAAAGATCTGGAACATTATGTCTGCATCAGACTGAGGCAAAAGAAAATGAAATAAATGTTTGGGCACATTCTTAACTTCTGTAACTCTGTAAATTCTTAACTTCTGTAACTCTGGCTCCTGAAATCAAGTTTTTGGTGAAGCAGAACAACGAAAGATTAAGTCCAGTTCATCTCAGTTAAGACGTCTTCCTTTGTCTCCTCTAGCTGTATTATAATATAATTCTATTGCTAAACTGCAACATTCTGTAACATTTCACAGTAAAGCAAGCAGCAGTTTCTATCTACGAAGAGCAGCAGAATCCTCCACATTTGTGGATCTGACTTTCAGAGATTTGATTATTTGGAACCCCTGTTCCTCCACCTCCAGGGGATACTTTTTTCTCAGCAGCTCCGAACAGGCCATGCAGCCCTTTAAAACCCCACCTCTGGTCCTCCTCTTTCTCCACCAGCAGCTGCCTGGCCAGCTAAGGACAGCTCACAGCCTAATTTCTCAGTATCAAAACCCTCTCTCAATGCTCCCCCTGCCACCCCAAGGAAGGAAATGGGCGAGAGAAAGGAAGATCCACCATGCTGAGCCACCCCTTTCTTTCTCTTTTCCCTGATCCAGTTTGGATCCTGAGTGTCCATTCTCGCCATAATGCCTTAGACCCTGTGGGTCTCTTCCAACAGACACGCACACACATTTTGATATTTGTGATTTTTCCACTTTTGCAGGGTCCTGTGCCCCAACTCTAGCAAATGTGGATGGCCAACTATCTTCAAGATCAATGAACCACAGTTTAAAAAATGTAAATCTGAAATAGGAATTCACTGTTAGCATGGTAAATCCAAGAGTTCTGAAGACAGAAAAATCAGAAAGCCACCCACATCAACACACATATGGTAGTTTGCTGAGTGATTGCCACAGCATATCAAGCCATCAGAGATATGGTTATTTTTAGATAAATGCAGTCTCTGAAATGAAGCGTTAGTAAGTACCAACAAAATGACACGTCGTTTCAGGACCAGTGACCAGAGCTAGTAAGTCCCCAGTAAATTCCAGAAGAGAAAGCAGGAAAAGCATGTCCTATACTCACGGATCAGAGAGGGAAAATCTGGAAAGAAAAGTTTCATAGCAGACTTAAGCAGTCAGAGGATCAACATGTCACCAACTTAGGTATCTGAAGAAAGCTGAGTACATGATTATTTACGTATTTATAAAGTTAGTCTGAAGGCAAGCTGAGAAATCTCAGTATGCAGCCACAGACGCTGACAGTATATCCATTTAAACTTTTCAGATGATGATTACTGTGAATTGTAGACTATGAAACAGGGTAGTACTAAAGATAGGATGGCACAGCCTAGGCTTAATTTGATGTGATAAGAATAAGTTAATTGCTGTGATAAGAATGAGTTAATTAAAAGCCCTGAGGAACTACAAAGGTTTTTGCATGCTATCAAAATTACTTAAAAGTAAGCATTTTAAGAACCTTCCTTAGCAAGAGCTCTATTTTGGTCTTCATACATTTGATTACTGTATCCAACTGCTTATTCAGCAATTCCAGTGACTCTGGTGATAAAAACTGATGACAAGAATAGTATTTTTTTTATTTTTTAAAAACACAAAAACATCAGTAAGTTTCCTCTCTTGATCTCTTTTAAGAAATAACAGTTAAAATGAAATCTCATCAGACATCCCAGCTGAGCCTGTACTTAACAGTCTCATAAGAATAAATTAATTGTTGTTGTTACAGTCACACACAACCTAAAATCAATGGGAACTTTTTGTACTAGTTCTTGTTTCAAGTTCTTGGTTTTCCATTTCTGCTTCTCAGCAGACTAAAACTTCATCACATACTAGAATATAGGATGTTTAAGACTGTTCTCTTGTGGGTACAGCTGAGTCAAGAAAGACAAAGGAATTAGTTGAAGCAGAGAGATAATACAGAAAGAAGGCTGAAAAGATCCCATTTTTCCAGAGGGAGAAAAAAGTGTTGTAGCTGCATCTGGGTATAAGAGAGATGATACCCCTTTGAGGTATATATTGAAGAAATTCCTTCCTTGAATTAAAAAAATAAAAATGTGTAAAGTCTAAGAAAAAGGTCCTCAAAGAAGGAGATGCAAGGCCTGGTACCTAGAACTGGAGTTCCTCTAGTTGCTAACGTAACTTTTCACCACACTGTTCCCCATGCACACACAGTGAGAATATTATCATCACTTGGAAATATTCCAACAGTAATATGGCATGTGGGGCCGTAGAAACACTGAAAAACTGAACTTATCCAATAGAGATGTCTAGGTCAAAACTGATGTGAGAGTGCATCAAAGTGCTTAGCACAATGTTAAGCAAGTGCTTAACATCCCTCAACAGAGCAATGAATAAAAATCTTCTGTTACAATTTAAACATCTTAAATGTATATATATTATATATAGCCTTCCCCAGCTGGTAATTATTATTTCTCTCACACTGTTTTCATATTGCCTGTTGATGTGTTTTTAATTACTTACTATTTTTAATGTTTAATGTTCTATTCTATATGTCTTTAATGTATACTGTTAAAGAGATTTCATTATAGAAAAAGGCACATAAATACTATAAATAAGCAAACAAATCTTCTGAGACTGTTCAGTGTTTAACAGCCAAAACCTCTCTCTGAAGACTCTTTTAGACATTTTTCTCTAAAGACTATCCATCATCAATTATTTGAAAAGCTAGGAACCTGTACAGGGATTGCAGTCTCAAGTGATATAGACTCCAGTTATAGACAGAGAATCATAAAGTTGGCAAGGGCCTCAGGGGCCTTCTAGTTCAACAATCATAACTCACACCTTGAAGGACTCAAGACAAGGAAAAAAAGAGGCAGCGGATTGCCAGAAATCTGCAGCCTTCTCTGAATCTTAGGAGATGAAGATTGAGGAAGATCCTGTTCCTCAGCAAAACATGGCAGAGGCTTCAGATGCTGAAGATGACATGTCCCTGTCAGATGAAGGGAAAAACACAGAAGCCAGAGCCACTTAAGTAATAAACACTAACCCAATTAGCACTAATGAGATACCTGTTGACCTTGAAGGAGCACTCATAAATATTGTGACAGTTCCCTCACAGTCTTAGTGCTGACAACTGCCTTACCTGGTTGCTGACCATCACCATGTTCCTGTTTTATTTTGACCTTGAACTGACTCCATTTTGGACTATTCTGCATATTCTTTGCTAGTTCATGTACCTGGACTTCTGATACAACTTTTGGGAGAACCCCAGGCTTCTCCATGTATCTCATTCAGATAACTCGTAACTAATCCAGACTGGACTGAATACTTGACCATTCCTACACCCCAGCCTGCTAACACGGGCATTTGCTGACCTGTGCCCACGACACCGGCCCACTGCTCAATGCAGGATCTCCAGCTAAAACATTCCCAGCATGTAGCTGTCCAGCCTCTTTTTTAAAACATCCAGAGAAGGAGACCCCATCACCTCTCTAGGCAATTGATCCTTCTCACATGTAGTGCTGCATAGCCATGTATCCCCCATCCTACGCTTGGTTTTTGTGGCTAAATGCAGAAATTTGCATTTGTCTCTACTGAATTTCATTTTATTAATTTCTGCCTGATTTTTCAGCTTATCTGGGTTCTTTTGAATTCTGTTTCTATCTTCCAATGTGCTAGCCACCCTCCCTGTTTTCTGTCATCCACAAACTTGATAAAGATTCCCTCTCCACCATCAGCTAAGTCATGGATAAAAATGTTGAAGAGTAATAGCTCTAGAGCAGAACCCTGAGGCACACCACTTGAGATCTCTCTCCAGTTGGAAGCACAGCCATTGATGATGACTTTTTGAGCATGGTCTTCCAACTAGTTACGGATCCATCTGACAGTGTCCTCATCTATGTGACACTGAATCAATTTGCTAATCAAAACATTATGGGGAACCTTATCAAATGCTTTGCTGAAATCCAGATGACATCCACAGCATTCTCATAATCTACTAAATAAGTAACCTGATTGAAAAAAAGTAAAATTGGTTTGGCAGGATTTGTTCTTGACAAACACATGTTGGTTTCGACTGTTCACTGCATTGACATCAAGACACTTGCACACAGACTCCTGCATAATCTGTTCTAATTTTTTTCCTGGTATTGAAGTCAGGCTGACTAGCCTGTAGTTTTCTGGGTTTAGAAAGTACATCAGCAAGTTCCTGAAGCAAAATAGGTATTGAGTAGTTCTGCCTCTTCATTGTGATGTGTGAGCATTTTTCCATCCTTATAACAGCAGCCCCACTGCCTCCTTGGTCATTCTCTTGTCTTGAAATGTATCTGAAAAAAAGCCCTTTTTGTCACTCTTTGCTTGCTCTAGCCAGTCTCAGCTCATTTTGAGCTTTAAGTTTCTATATACTATTCCTGCAAACCTGTGATGCATATCTGCATCCTTCCTTGGTGAGTTGTCTTTCTTCCACTCTATACGTACTCCTTTTTCTTTTTACTTCCTCTTGAGTTTGCTGTACAGCCACATTGGCTTCTTCAGATATTTCCCATTTTTCTTTTTCAGTGGGATTGTTTATGATTGTGCCTTTTCTAACTCATTCTGCAAGAACTCCCACTCTTGCTGGGCTATCTTTTTCCTTTAGCAGGTCTAGCCATGAAATTACATCCAATAATTTCTATGAAACTCAGCTTTCCCAAAATCCAAGGTCTGTGTTTGACTACATTCTTCCTTGTCCTGTCCCACAATTGTGAATTCTAGCATTACATGGTCACTTCTTCCTAAAGTACTGACTATTTTGATTTCAGTGATCAAATCCTCCCTACTGGTTAGGATTAAGTCCAGTATTGTCAATCCCCTTGCTCCTTCCTCTATCTTCTGAAATAACAATTTATCTGCAAAGCACATCAGGAATTTATTGAAGAGCCTATGCCTAGCAGAGTTAGTTTCCCAGTAAACATCAGGGTAATAGAAGTCTCCCATAACTATTAATTGTTGCTTCTTTTAAGATTTCTAAGATTTGTTTCTGAAAAACATTGTCTACTGCCTCTTCTTGGTTTGGTGGCCTGTAGCAAACATCTACCATAATACTGTGTTTACTTATTTCTCACTTTTTATTTTTATCCAGACACTCTCACTTGGTTCACTCTGATCCTCTCATGGATTTCTGTACAATGGAATTTGTCTTTGATATATAATGCTACTGTCCTTGCTTGCCTGACACATCTGTTCTTTTTGAATAGGTTATGCCCTTCAAATGTAATATTCCAATCATGGGAGTCATCCTACCAGGTCTCTGTTATAAAGTCATATAAAGTCATATTTACCCTTCTACAGTGACTTCAAGGTGATCTTTTTTGTTTCTCAAATTCTCTGTGTTGGTATACAGACATACAAAATTCTGTCTGTTCTCATCTATTAGTTTACTGTCAGTTTTTAATGTGGATTCCATTTTTTCCCTCAGGTTCTCTCCTAGAATTCACATCCTTGGACTTAAAGCTTGTCTTTGGACTGATGCTTGAGCTATCATCTCCAACCATACAGCAATTTAATTTAAAGCCTTCTTGATCAGACCTGCCACGTTATTACCAAAAATATTCTTCTCAGTCTTTGTGAGGTGCTGCCCATCTGTAGCCAGTAGTCTTCAAAAGAAGTGAAGACCATGGTCCTAGAAGCCAAACCAATCCCATCTACCCCATCTATGTAGCCAGTCATTCACTTTTACTATCTTACTGTTGTTGTGCAGTCGTGTATCCTTCACTGGGAGAATTGATGAGAATACCACCTGTGCTTCAAACCCCTTCAGCTTCCTGCCCAAAGCTTCATGGTCAGAGATGATCTGTTCAGAACCATACAGCCTTACAATGGCATCTTAGGGATCTGGGTTTTTCTAACAGAAAGGAATATCAGGCAATCCTACCAAAATCTCCAAGTTCCTTCTCCTAGAGGCAACTAAGCTGCAAAATCAAACTCTTAACTCCTGTTTCCAAATTAAGTCTGAAATCAAGTCATTTCTGGAAAACCTATCAGTCTGTTTCTTTAAAAAAATACTATCTACATGTATCTGCTTAGAAGATGCAGCTTAATTATCTTATCTAACTGAAGGTCATGTATTTGTGTGTAGCCCCCTTGTGATTCTTTTTTTAACACACCCACCTGAAGTAAGATTTAAAAGTACCTACAAGACAAAACACAGCAAGCTTTTCAGCAAATAAAAGACTATCTTCTAACACCCTGAAATATATCTCTTATGATTTTCATTGGATGCTCCCCACGTTTTGTTCTTTTTGCTCCTGAACATGCAGCAGTTCACAGCTCCATTTAGGAAGCAGGCTATGTTTGCTTTAAATAGGTTTTTGTGGTCTGCCACTTATATTCTTTGCAAACCAGAAAAATCCCATTAAAAGAAATATTTTTAATAGATTTTTTTTTCTTTTCCCATCAAAATTCATCAGAGCAATTTGTAGCTCATGGTAGAACTCACTTTATCACCCATAAAAGTTGTCCTGTAAAGTTGGTTTACAGACAGTTGTATCTGTAGTTGCATCAAACCAGGATTATATTCATCAACACTAGTAAGCCATACACACTGCCACCTTATAACAGTAAGCCTGAAAACACATCTTCCTTATTTAAGTCTACTGTCTTTATGGAAATATTGCAAAACTACTGACACAGTTTCCATAAGCATTCAATTTAGCAACAAAAACTCTGCAAAGAGCACTTTGTTAAATGCACAGTTAAAAAGCAGAAAACATTTTTGAGTTGTTTTAAAACAGTTTAAACATCATAAATTAGTACTCTGAAAAGAGTAATTTTGTTTTAAATTTATAGCATAGCCAACATTCACTATCCTTCAATAAACTGAGCACTTACTTAGGCTACTTAGTTGTCGGATTATATTTGCCAAGGAGATATTGGTAACACATTCCAGCTCATTCTTGATTCCTCGTGGCAGTGCTGTATGACAAAGATATCTAGGATCTATGTTCCTTTTTACCAGCGGCATCCTGAAAGCTAGCACACCTGTCAAGAGACCAAACAGATAATTATAATGTTGTTCTATTATAAAGTTGTTTTATTATGACTGATGACTACATACTGACAAAGGCAAAATAAAATACCTTCAAAGTAACATGAAGAAAGGATTTCTTCAACTCAAGAACTTTTACACTTGTGGTACAGGACAATTTTGCTTTGAATTCCTGTTCACTGTGAACTTTCATTAGCTGAGCAACACAACAAAAGTAGTATTCGAAGACACAGCTGTGTTAGTTCCAGCATAAATCTGAGTCTGAGAAAATAATCAAGTTGAATGGAGTTCATGAAAGCTTATATTAGAAATTTATTTTTCTTAATTAGCTTCAAAAGTACTATAGGATTCTTTTATATCTTTTTATTATAAAAGTAGTTAGGATTCATATAAATATTTTGCATAAAATTAACACTGGAAGCCTGAAGAAGGACATATATTGTGTTCAATGGGGCTTCCTTCCAGACAGAGAATACAAAAGACTGTAGCTTTCATATGTCTTTAAAATATAAAAATAAAAGCTACTTTGCTTTCTAAAAGTTCAGTTTAATTTTATCCTTATGATATTGTGTATCCAAAGTATACATAACTTTAGATTTATCCTATCGTCGTACTTTTCATTTCTTTCTTCTCTCTATGTCCTTTTTTATTAGCCTATCTGCCATCAGAAGAGGTGGACATTTCCCCATATTTCCACCATACATCTGCATAATGAAAATATTCTATAGATTGGACACTCCCTCTTTTGTTCATAAATTGTATACACGTGCAATTGGAGCCAACACTGGTTTAAAAAAACCTCGAGTATTCTCTTAAACTTGATTTGCAAGCCTGTTTTTATTTAGCTGTCATTATTTATTTAATCAGAGCAACTCTTTCAAATGGGTAGCACTATCATATAACAAGCAACACTACTTTTAGATTCACGTACGTTAAACATATATTTGTCACAATCTAGATGAATTACATTAAGAATACAGCATGAGGGACAGAAAGCAACTGGTTAAATTGCTAACATAAAGAGAGCTTTGTGGTTGAGTGAGAAGGGACACCGTTAGTTCAAAACTCATTACCTACTTCTCAATAAACTACCTGGTAGTCTCTCCTAGCTGTGTCTTGTAATGGGGGTGGGGTTCAAAACACACCAGAATATGCTGGAAGTGCAATGCAGAAACAATCAGAAGAATTCAACGCTATAACCAAGAAACACTCACTGAGAGGAAACAAATCCATGCAGGACTTATGCTAGTGAAACAGTGTTTTGCCCATACAGTTCTTAGGACATGATGGTATATCCTTACACTCACTAAAAATTGGGATGTGTGGAAAGTTGGCAGGCCCACATAGACAGCCAGGGCAAAGATATGTCAAAAAGGAATAGTTGCCACATAAAGGGGTCAGGGCAGTTACATGATCCTCCAAACTAATTCAGACATTATACTCTCTTAGGAGCAATTGTTATGAGTTAATTAAGCACATTCATAACTGTCTCTCATTGGAATCAATGGACTTTAATGTGTTTCACTTTGAATAGAGTATGTCCCTATTCACTTTGTCAACACAATTACTCTGTGCAGTCAAGTACAATATTAGTACATACGCTGATTTTGTTTCCATCATGAACTCCTCCTCCTCCCCAAAAAAGTTTTTAAAAACTCAATACCCACACTGGTAATAAAATTCCTTTTTATTTTTTGTGAACTAGCATCTGCACTTTGAAACAGCCTATTGTCTCTTTTAACCACTTCTGAATATAACACAGAAGGTGAAAAAGCCCAATAACTGATCACAGCAACTTACTGTAATCCTGATATTCATGAACAACTATTCTTGTGTTGTCTAAAAGCTAAAAATCCCAGTAGCAAATGTATAAAACCAAATTACACATTTTCAGAATATGTTTTATGAATTAAACAGTAACATGGGAATTTTCTTCTTAAGCACCTACTTTTTTAACATTCTCCTATAACTGAAATTCCAGCTTGTTTTTTTAATTCTTGGGCTGATACTAATCATCATCACCACCATCATTCTATTCTATTCAATTATAGACTGCCATTTTTCCACTAAGGGACTAATGACCTGATGTTATTCATGAGCTAATGTTAAATAAAAGCTATTCACAAAATATTCTATAATATACACCATTTAGAAAATATTCCATAACATGCATCCTTCTACAAAAAAACTCCATCGTTTTAATAGCAAAATGCAACATTAAAAGAAATAGTTCTAAAAAAATAAATTTCAACTTCTGTATTTAAAAAAGTGACATACCCAAATCTGCTGATGCTGAAAAGGAGAATGGAATGCCATGCAATGTCTGCTATATTAAATCAAGCTGTAGAATTCTAGATACAGAGGAAGCATAGATCATCTAGTAAATCAGAGAGCTGTGATAATATTTATCACACTGAACACTCCCAATGACTGTAATTCTATGAAATGGCCTGGCCTTTGCACAAAGGAATACACTTTCAACCCACTGTGTTTAACAACCGTGCTATTTTTTCAAAGAAAACACAGAAACACTCACCCTCATGACTATAGTGCTCCCTTTCCCCTTACACAAAGAAAAAAAATAATCTATAAAATAAAATGTTATGGGAAGAATTATTGTTTTGTAACAAGCCATAATTCCTAAATCCTAGGCTAGGACATAACATGAAATGAGGTTATGCTCAGTATGAAAGAAAAAAAGGAAGGGAAAATAGGGCACACTGTGCATTTTACTGTAGAATATAAAATGGAAATTGAACTTAATGAAATAATGAACCTTGTCAGACACCTAACACATAATGAGGTCCATTGTGCTGTCATCTGATACCATAAAGAACCTAATTATATATATCTTGATTATTCCAAGAATGATGCATAATTCCAATCACTTCAGAGTCATTTGATAAAATAACGGAATGTTATAAACTGGTTTAAGTTTTTTAGACAACTGCTTCCTCCCCTTCTTATACAAACCCCAAACTGTTTAACCTTCCATTAAACCCCAGCAAACTAGTTGTTTTGAAATTAAAATATGCATTATAGATCTCTACCTTCCCAAATATGTATTTATTAAGCCACTTAATTTTAAATATGCTAATTAGCAATTAGTTGACATCACTATTCCAAAGAGTGATAACAAAGAAACATTAAATTAGAAGTAATAAGCAGTTTAGGTTCTCATTCTAAGGGCTGGATATAGCATGAATTGCAGAGAGATTACGTTAAACTGCTCTATATTGTATGAAAATCAGAAAGTTTACTAGGTGCCATAGCAAATATGACTTTTGAATTGTTAATTCCAACTACAGTAAACCCCCTGAATCACATGGAATTATGTTAAGTGTTGACTTAGCAAGTTCCACTGATTCAACAGATCTACCCAACTAGGCTCTTACACATTGATTTAGCCCACAGATTGATACCATTTAGATGCGGCTATTCTTTTCTTTCTTGATTTGTCAATAGACCTGAAATGTCACTTCCTGCCACCATTATTTGCCTTAGTTCCTATGGCATCTGTTATATATATTCTATAGTGGGGGGGGCCACAGGTCACCCGAATTCCCCTGGACCTTTTTTGTTGCCCCAAGTCCCTCAATACTTTTTTTTTTTTGGCTTCTAAATGTCTCCTAGGAGATATATCAGGCAATTTAACCACATTTTTGACCACACTGCCCTGCATCAGATTCTGGGACACTTCCTGTTGAAACAAAGGCCTCCCCACAACCTAAAATGGCCCAGAGAGGGCAACAAACATGGCAAAACTGCCCATGTCCCCTAGGCATTTGGGGGCCAAAAGCATTAAAATGGGCTGGGGTGTAGCTTTCCAAGGCCCCTGATTGTGATGTGGTTCTCTAAACACTTCCAGTTACCCAGCCCTATTCTAACAAGGAACACATGTAGCTTCTCCAAAATCTTCTTATGCTCCTTTACCAGTCCTTTAACTGTCTTACCATCCTATGATCCAACTAAATCTCTGACTGGTCTCTTGCTTTGTATATATTTAAATAACATTTTAATGTTTTAATGTTATTTAATATTATTTAACAATATGCTCCTCAAAATCCTGTTTTGCATTCCTTATTGTCTACTTGCTTTTTTTTTTTAAAACAGAAGTTGGTATTTCAACTCATTTTGTTGGGAGAAGACTCCCATTTTCTGAAGGCAACCAACCTTCTCTGACAGCTTTTTTGACTGCTCATTAGCCATGCTAGTAACTTTTTAAACCATATAGTGCCTTTCCTGACCTGTGTACCTATGTAGCTGAACTTGAATTATTGTGGATTAGAGCAATAATCTACAGAGAGCTTGACTTTTCAACTCCCATAATACCTCCTCCCATTTTCCAACAAGCTTTCTGTTTAAGACAGTAAAGGAAAATCTTACTACATTGGACATTTTCCAACTAATCTAACATTTTACATTTTGCACTAAATTTTGGTCATTCTTTAGGACTACATATAAGGTCATTTTCCCTGCAGCTGTTTAAAGAAAATAACCTCAGAACTGTGACTCATTCTTAGCATGGAAATGTTTGCTTATGTTTTTAATTTACATATTGTCAAAGGTGACAGAACTGCTGTTAACTATTTCTAACTTTTGCATTAGAGACTATTCATAATATGATGTTGTCCTCATTTACCTTGCATCTGAAACAAGTGTAAATCAGCCTGACAAAAATTACCCTCTTTTTAGATATCACTCTTTTAGCACGTCATAGGATATGATCTAAATAACTGGAGGAAAAATTACCCTAAGCGTGGAGAAATACATTATTATCTCTGTTGTTGTTGCTGCTGCTGCTGCTGTATGCATTCATGTCATTTCCAACTTTATGGTAACCCTAAGGTCCCCTTGTCAAAATGTGAAGATCTGGGCCAAGCCAGGGCTATGACAGATCAGGTCTGCTTTAAATTCTCCCTTCCTGGAGAAACAGCACCCTTCTATATTTTTACCACTCCGTGGCTCCCTCTCCACACATATAGCTCTATTCTGCTTTCCCTAAACCCACACCCTTGTAGATATAGGGTAAAGCATTCTTAGGTTTATCCCAATGAATATGTCACTGGTGGTAGTGTGTGTAACTGATCCAGATTCAAGAAACACTATATGGAGACTGCTCTTTTAGAAAAATAAAATCTTTATTGAACAAACTGACAAGGGAAAAGGTAGTTGGCTAATTTAAGGTATCAAACATCAAAACACTTTTAGCTCTAAACCATCAAACACTTCCCCAACTCTCTCACCCTCATATTCTCTCTCTCTCTCTCTCTCTCTCTCTGATGGAACCCTCTAAACTCTCACTTACTGTTTCAGTCATTTTTCTATTAGGCTGACTCCCCTACCTAGCCCCTCCCTCTGGCTAGCCTGGGTTCCACGGTCAATAACCAATCAATTTAAATCCTCTTGTTGCTAGGGTGGCTCTGTAGGATAAGTCTCCCGCAGGGTTCATCACAGACTTTATCACAGGGTTTTCTGCGGCTGAGAGTATGTGATGAACCCAAGGTCACTCAGGTCTCCAGGGTCATATTCAATGCTTAAACTATTATACCACACTGGGTCACTGTTCCATTTATTTATTTTTCTATTTTGCCATCGGAAAGGTTAATACTAACTCCAAAATATACTAGCATTACTAACACACGTGGAACAATGCTATCTCCTATCCCATAACCCTATTATCTACCTCAGAGGTACCCCATCATCACTTGCAATGTCAGCAACTTATTTTTATTGATAAAGAGCTTCTGAAGGGATGTCATGTTAAAGTTGGAGCAAGCTTCTTTTCTGTTGCTCCAGAGACTAGGACATAGAGCAATGATTAAAATTACAGGAAAAACGATTTCACCTAAACATCAAGAAGAACTTCCTGATAGTAAAAGCCATTCAACAGTGGTACATGCTGCCTCAGAGTGTGGTGGAACTGCCCTCTTCGGAGGTTTTTAAACATAGGCTGAATGGCAATTTACTGGAGGTCCTTTAAGCGTATGTTCCTGTATGGCAGGGAGTTGTACTCGATGGTTGTTGTGGTCTCTTCTAACTATAGCATTCTATGAAATGCCCACAGTCACTCAGGTGTCCATACAACTGTGCCATTTTCCAAAATTAATGGAGTCCCTGTTAGATAGGCAAAATTTTTCATAAACTTTGATGCTACAAAGAAAAAATGCTATGGAAATTTTATGGCTGTATGGTGCTATACATAGTAGCAAAACTATGTTGTAGTTCTATATTGTACGTAGATCTTATGGTTTTATTTTATTGTTAGTTGCCCAGAAATCTGCAATTAGCAACATATAACCATAAATAAAAATTTAAAAATACATAAATATGCACATCTCCATAGCTTCTTAAACTACAACAAATTACATAAGCACAATAAGCTATAATTATATTCAGTGTAGGCTTTGCCTCAGCTAAAAAAAGTTAGTTAAGTATGATTATTATGTTAATCACTTAAGTGTAAACATAAGTAAATGTACATTAATTAGATTTAAGCTTATATTAGCTTTTGAGGTTGTTATAATTGTTTTAAAATTAGCTGAATCTAACATATTGTACAGAATAAGAGTAGTCTATAAGTGATTATAATTGATTATAACTGATTTTTCTTTTCACAGCTCTGGGGGTTTAAATCACCTTTTAGGGTGACTAAATGGTCCATAATTTCAGCAGTACAGTTGACTGTATTAGGCTTTGTATCCTGAACAAGCTATCTGTAATGAGGTAGAATATTACAGAATTGATGTAAAGTCAAAGGCTTTCACGGCCAGAATCCATAGGTTGTTGTGGGTTTTCTGGGCTCTGAGGCCGTGTTCTATTAGTATTTTCTCCTGCATCTGTGGCTGGCATCTTCAGAGGATCTGGTGGCATGGAAGTGAGACAGAGTATATATACTGTGTAATCCCCAGGTGGGAGGAAGCAATTTGCATATGTTAAGTTGGCCTGTGTGATGGCCTATTGTTAAATGGAATATCCCCCAGGGTTGAGTTGTTAGTCAGGGGATATGCATAACAGTGCATTAAATATATTAGCCATCGTATTGTTTCTTGTACAGTGACCTCCAGAGTCTGGGTGGTGTTCATTGGCATATTTTGAGTCTCGATTTTAGTGTTCTTCAGTACCGGTAGCCAAATTTTGTTTACTTTCTGAGTTTCTTCTTTCCTGTTGAAATTGTCCATGTGTTTATGGATTTCATCAAACGAGTCACTGACCACATAGGGAAATCGATGAAGAAACATAACCTAACCTATTTTGTTGCCAGCCTCAGGTGGAGCCAACCAGATGGGGGAGTGGAATTCCCAAACCGAACAGGAGTCTGGACAAACTAGGAACAAAGCAGGCAGCAGGATCCATCTAATAGGAGGAGAAGGAGCAGCAGCTCAGGCTGGTCAGAGGGCTCAGCTGGGAAGACAAGAGTGTGCAGCAGCACTAGAATTCATCAGTTTGGCACAACGCTGCACTGGCAGCCCCAGCAAAGCTCCCTCTGTATTTGGGGGTGGGGGTGGGTGGCGGTGGTAGCTTGTTGGCTGCAGCTGCCTTGGTTGGCTGTAGGCGGGCGGGGGGGTCTCAACTCATCTTCTGTGGTTGCACGGGTTTAGAATCCAGGACAGCAGTTTCTGCCCCCCCCCCGAATCAGGGATTGAGGGTGGTGGGGTGGAAGTGGTCATGCTATGCTCCAGCAGGGGATGACTTTCCCGTACCCCCTGGTGGCAAGGAAGCCATCATGGAATCCTTGCCTGTATGTTGGCCATTCCTGTCATCTCAGCGATTCTGGCAGTCAGCTGGAATGTCAGTCTTATCAGTCAACAGGGGGTTAATTGATGTCCGGATCCAGTCCCACGCATACTCCAACCTTTAGCAGCTGTAGCCAATAAAGTTGTGGCCTTTTTTCTTCTAATTCTGGGTCTGTGTGTTGTCTGTCCTTGCGCTCTTAACCTCTGGGCACGCAACTATATCAATCAAATGTCATATACCACGCCACTTACCACAGAAACTCTTCTGAAATCTTGTTGGGAACGCCATATGAGTAATGTGTTGAGCAGCTGCACTTTCTTCACCTTCATATCGAAAGAAGGTGATGGTGGAAGGAGAAGAAGGCTGTCAACTCTGAGCCACTATTTTCACCAGTGCATGGCTTTGGGTAGGTGGAGAATGCTTGCAACCAAGCAGCTTCAGGAGTGGAAACTTGGAATATCACCAGTGCCATGACACAGCTCATCATCTAAGTTATTTCTTCTAGAGCAATCTGAATCCATAGACCCCCTACTGTTTCTATAAGCCATGCACTGGAGAAAATGATACCCAGGACCTTGCAAACTTCTGCTGCTGCTACTGCATTCTTCCTCCTTTCTAGCCTTTTTAGCCTTGTTGCAATCCTTGCTCTCATTTTCATCATAACTACACCATCATAGTCCACAGAATCCTTGCCTCCATCATTTCAAAACTTAGCAAATAAGGAGAAAATACCACTTTAGAGGCATTTGTGTAAACCAGTCTAAATACTCAAAGAGAGCACAAAACTCATGCTGCAATACAATATCATTTCAGGCCTAGGATGGGCATTTGTCTACCATGTAGCTTCTAATTCCTGAACAAGTCCCACAGACACCAGCACCACCACAACTAAGACTGAACTTTAGTCAGACCAGGGCCTTGTCAGGAAAATCTTTAAAAACTAGGTATTCAGAAAGTGAATGGTTTTAAGAAGCACTGTCTTTTAGGTGATATTTTCCAACCAGTTCTTGATGGTGTGGGATCCCTCGTCCTATTTATTTTCACTGTTTTTTTTTCTTAATTTGGCCTCATCTATCCTCTAAACCAGTTACTTCCTTAGGTTACAAACATCCTGGGAAAAGTCATTTAGAAAAACTGCTATAAGCTGCTCTTAGTTCTGGAACAGAAGACGATATAAATCTGCTCCTATACTATCTTTATTTATACCCTACTTTTTCCACAACAGCAGGATTCAGGCTTACAAATTAAAATACATCGAATACAATTAAAACATACCCAAAATTGACATTGAAACAGAATCAAACTATTCATGACACCGAAGAAAATTAAAACATAGAATTAAAAATGATGAGAAAACAATTTTTAAAGTAGTACAATGAAAGTAATACTGGCTATATAAGACAGAATCTACAATCCTGAATTGGATCCAGAAGCTGAAGACACACACACATACTAGAATATTGACCAAGCAAATACCTGGCGCCCAAATCTTTACTACAGAAGTAAACCACACATTCTTAGTACCCAGTAGCAGGACAGGTTGGAAGACATTAAGGATGATCTAAGATATAACGGCTTTCTATTTCAAGGTAATTTAAAATTTTAAAGAAACAACAGCTGGTGTCACTGTATCTTTATCATTATATTTTTAGTGTAACATGTGTCTCCTAAACCATTCACTGGAATGATCATTTGTGGGGATCTGGGGACATTTTTGTATTTTGAGTGTATTTTTCATAAGAATTATGATAATGTAACTAAAAGGTAACACATTAGTATTGGAATAAGAAGCAGCACTAATAAGTAACAAATTACTATGTAAGAGACAACATTACAAGCTTTGAATAACTGAAACAATTAGGTACAACTCTAAGGCTCAGTTCAGACATAATTCTGAACCACGATGTTGGACTCATGCGCTCCCACTTTCCTCTTGCACGTTCTACTTAATCAGTTATTTCTTATTTGTGAAGTCTGACCTTATATCCAAGTTGGTAAACCTATGGCTGGTGATTACCAGGTAAACTAAAACTCATTTGCAATTCTCATTGGTAGAGGTACAATTCACAGTTTACTAGTACAGATGTAAGAGTAAACCATAATTTATAATAATCAGAATTAGTCCTGAGCATCAAAGGGCCAAATGTGAGGAGGAGGTTTACACTGTTCACTCCAAGTTCAATCCTGTATCCCTAAACTACAATCTGTTTTTTAAATTTTTATATATATAAATACACATACATACATATAAATATATATACACACACATACACACATACTGAGTCCAAGGCTGCAATTCTATGTATACTTATTCATAAGCAATGTCCTCTGAACCTAATGAGATATTACTTCCAGGCAAACTTGCACAGGACAAAGTTCTACAGCTTTATTCAATGGAGTTAACAAATGCAGTGTTAAGACTGTTCATGAACCTGGGACTTCAAATGTGTCCCTTCAGTCACTTCTTTAATTTATTCCCTTAAAAATGTAATCTTTTATCAAATCCATATTATTGAAGAATTGATCCCAGGCTACTAATAGGCAGTCTCACACACTAGGTTGTTAAGAATCATAGGAAACTGATACAATCTATAACAATGATAAACTGCAAGACATAAACAATAGCAGATAGGTGAAAAAGAAGAGAGATCTACCTCAAAATATTGTTTTTTAAAAGGGCTAAATGAGACATAAAATTTAATACCTGTGAATTCTAATCTGCCTTAATCAGCCAATGGAGTCATCCCTTGCCAGTGGTTCTCAAACCTTTTACCTCTGTGACCCCCTTTAAATCTACATGAGGGCATTGTGCCCCCTGCTCCATGTCACACACTCCATATCCTGTCCTACATGCCTCTCTCCCCATCTCTCTCTGAGGTCTCTTGTGCTGCATGCACCCTCTGTCTTAATGCTGAGTTCTTGTGCTCTCTGCTTCTCCTCCTTACTTCCCTCTGCCTACCCAAAAACTGCCTCATGGTTGCTAAGGGACATGTGCCTGCCGTGCCAATGATGGAATGTTCAGAGAAAAGTGAGAAAAGCTTTTAAAAAAGGGAAGGCAATTTTTCCTATGCCTGAGTTGGAGGAAGGCATAACAGTGGAAGACACGAAACATCAGGAGAAAATACTAATAGAACACGGCCTCAAAGCCCGGAAAACCCACAACAACCTACACCTTGTGCTCTTTTGCAGAGACCAGCCAATCCTCAGTGGCACTCACATGTAGACATGTAGGCTTGCCTGTCTTTTTCACTTTTGCTATACTTGCAGGCTGACTTTTCTTGCAGCCCCCCTTGAGCAACTGTTGCACTCTTCCCCTTAGGGTCTCATTGTCATGCCCTGCCCTGGAGACCGCAACAGAGAGGATTGGAGTTCTGATTCAGAGGCAGAAGATAGTACAGAGGAACACAACAATCAGCAGCCGGGGCCAGAGCAAGAGGAACAGAATAACCAGTAACAGGAATCAGAGGAAGAATCAGCACAGGTACCTACCTTGGTGGAATGATGGCAAGAGAAAGAATGCCTCAGGCATTCAGCTTGTTTATATACCAAACAAGCCCTAATAAGGGAACACCTGCATCAATGTCATTAGGCTATAAATGAAATCATCTGGCTTTGCTCACCAGGGCTGGCAACTGTCTTTTCTTGGTGGTTGAAATCCTGAGTGTGTCCTTTGCTTCCCGGCCAAGAACTCTGTCTCCCATCAGATCTTTGCCTGCCATGTGATTACAATTCTTGTTTGCCCCTTTGGATTTGGATGTTCTTGGAACTCTGGACTTTTGGCTTGATTCGGATTTGCTTTGGGATTGCTCTCTCTCTTGCTCGCTCCTTGCCGTGAGTAAAAGCCCTGCTTCTACAGCCTGTTGTTATCAGTTCTGCCCGGCCTGTCTGAGACACAACACCCATCTCTGCAGTTCGAAAACCACTGCTATAAGCATCTGATGACGTGGGCTATTACTCATAAAAGCTTACGTCGAATAAAAGCCTTCTTTATAGTGTCATAAGACTCTATTTATGAAGACTACAGGAATCTTTGAATCTTATATTGTGTATGTAGCAAAGGACAGGTAAGGTATCTGCTAGCCATTTGTGTATTCATATCTATGGGTCTATGCCAGACACAGAACTGTCTTTAGAACCTTCTGGAAAGCTGAGACTTTTGGTGATGGTTGCATTCTCTCTGTCAAAGGCAGTAACCATGCTAGTGCTCTGCACAGTACAGTACATGAGCAGACAGCCATGGAACATGTGGAATAACTTGTAACACTCTCTGGGAAGAGAGGCTTAGAAAAGCGATATGGAAGTAGTATAGCTTTCACTCCTTACTTAACATTTGAGGGCCCGTCTCTGACTTTTCTTAGGTCCAGAGTGTCAAATCAGCAGCTTTTGTGATAGACAAAAAGGGACGGTTCAAGGAGTATAGAAAGCCAGATTTCTTCTTACATGCAAACGATGCAAGCTCAGTCCAAAGGAGGAGATGGGACAGGAAAAAAATGTGGGTAAAACTATGTCCTGACTTAAATGAAACACTAGCATAGCCTGTGGTAAGAATGTTATGCCTGGATGAAGGATCACTTTATCCTTTGCAAGATTAGCTAGGGGAGGTCTACATAAAGTGCATGAAAGAATATGAAAAGCCACTTTAACTGAGAAGCAGTCCAGGAATGCCACAGTCAATGGTTCAAATGAAAGTTTAACTAACTGAGACAGCACCACCAATAACCTTCAGAAAGGCTCTGGAAAGGTGTTCAGTTTTATATTTTTCTAAGATTTTTTTTAATTTGATAACTAAACTAGAAAGACAAAAAAACCAAAAGGATTAAGAAATGTAGCAACAGATGCCAAATAAAACTTGATGGAAGACAAAGATATCTACCCACAAAGTAAGTGAAAACTAAAGAGTATTAACCACAATATTGTTATACCGATTAACATCTTGCTGTTCTGCACATAGACAGAAAGCTGCATACTGCTGAGTTGTCTTTTAAGCTTCAGCCAAAATATGTTTGCGTCTCTCAAGTTCAACTGTGACCAAATCCTTCATACAGTCATCTTGAGATTGTTGATCCCTAGACCTTGTCCCTCAGAAAAATGTTTCTGCATAAAGCAGTTTGTAGTATTTGATTTGAGCCAGATGGAGTAGTGTGGGAAATCAGGGCTATTTCAAGCATCAGGGAATAACCAGGATATATTTGTCCTATCTAATCTTGGATACTACTTTAGTTTAGAACTGGAAACAGGAAAGATGTACTGAAAAGATTTTGCCCTCTGATACAGGGACACAATCTCTAGCAAAGGGATAGGCAACTGCATTGAGAAGAGGTGCCAATTTTCACATCCCAGACCACTCCATGGGCTGCACACCCCCAAATATCCCTGGGCTCCTAAACACCTCTATTTTCAATTGTGCTCTTCCCAAAATGAACTGGTCACTTTATGCTGCCATTTTGAGAAGGAAAACAGAGGTATTTGAGAGTTCCAAGGAGTTTTCTGTGTGAGGCCAGGTGTGTTTGCACATTTGGGGGTGCCTTCTGCTCTATGCATTGTTTTGGGGTAAAAAAAAGCATGAGATGTACAGTGATATTGTTTAAAAATTGGGAGACTGGGGGCTTTGGGGAAATGGTAGGGGATTTCCGAGGCTGCAAAAGTACAGATTTGGGGGCTCTCTACATAGGGTCCAAAAACATCAGAAGTAACACTATTTTTTAAATGGGGAGGTTGGAGGCTTGGAGGGATTGGTGGGAGTTTCAGAGGCTCTAAAGGTGGAGTACAGGATTAGTATACATCCCACATCTGCCCTAACAATTGTCTGCCTGTATCCATTGTGCTACAGAATCTCCACAGCTGGCTTGGCCTGCCCAGGAGTGAACAGATCAAATTGGGTGTTTCCCATCCTTGAAAAACATGGTCTAGAAGGACAGGATTCAACATCCATTCACTTGGTTAGCTATTGGACCTACTTAATTTCTCTGCAAAACTATTGTCCTCTCTGTACAGGTGAATGGTGACCATAAAGACATGTTTAAAGCACTAGTGTCAAAAGTTAAGAGTAACTTTGTAAGGTCTGAAGACTGAGTTCTTCTTGTCTGTTTATACAACAAACCTCCATGGTACTGCCTGTTCTCAGTTGAGAGTGGAAACTGGATGATGACTCTGGTACTCATAATACTATGTTAATTAGTCAGGTGACTTAGGCTGCTTGGTTATGGCCTGTAGTCTGTACTCTTAATTCCCAAACAGCAGATAATCAAGTTATTTCAATATCTTGATGCCTGAACAAGAAACCCAGACAAATTTGACAGGAATTAATGTTGTGCCTTTCTCCAAGGCAAGGAACACAGTTGCCATCATGTCCAATAAAGAGATTCTGCGGTCAAAGACAACACAGTTCTTAAAGAGATCCTTTAGGCAAACGCTTCTAATCACAAGGAATTGGAACTTAGAAACAGAAAAGATGACTAAAGTGAATCAAAATTGAAAAGAACACTGACAAAAAGAAAACAAAATTTGAGATACTCTCTTTAGAATAATGTCAATCTCAGGGGTTCTAACAAGAGCAATCATTGTGGAATATGAAGCAGAACTGAGGATATGATGATTGCAGTGTGTGCATAAGAAACTGTTGCCAATTACTCATACATTACATATTATTACATTAAATAGAAATGTACTTGTTTTTGAGTTGGCAATTAATATTATGTGGCACTACTGTCATAGCAGTAAGTCCCATAACTATCACTCTGACATTATAATGAACAACCCAGTCATTCAACTGATATTTTATGACTACTGTAGCAACATTGTAAGCATTTGAGCAAGTGTGGCTTCCATCCTGCAATACTAATTTCGAAGCATGGAGACTCTCAACAAAATGGTGGAACATAATCTTAGTCCTTGTCAGGAGTTTCTAACAGAGATGTTTCTTTCAGGACTTTCTAGCTGATCTGCAACAGTTTTGCGGTATCCAAACTTAAGCACTTTTGTTATATAGTGGAAGTAGAGAGATGGGGAGATTTACGAAGCCAGAAAAAAGCATCCTTTTTTTGTTCCTCTTTGCTAAAATTTCCCTGTTTTGTTACCCTTTCTGTGAATTCAGATTTAATATCACACACTGAGTGTACCCGATTTTTTAGAAAACAACTTTGGTCAATTTCTAAAAAGTCAGCTTCAAACCACTAGTCACAAAGCTTGCATTTTAAACTAGGGCTAGAATCCTGTCGGGTAATCCCAGTTAGAGTAGGTCCATTCAATGAATTATTGAATAGTAAGTCAACACATAAATTCCACTGACTCAGTGGGTCTACTTTATGTAGGACTAACAACAGAATTCAGACCTATTTTTTAAAAATACACAGTCTCTGATTCAAATGGTATGCTAAATCAGGATTCACTGAAAGTGAAACTAAACACAGCAGAAGTTTTCCCTCCAGCCATGCAGGAGTAGCACTGGGAACAAAAAGACCCAAAACTTACTCAGACTCACTACAACTCGTGTATACAGCAATATGTATGAACTAACATAGTGAGAAGTAAGGCCTCCCCTGGAATGGGTCCCTTCCCAAGAAAAAGGCAGGAAATTAATTAATTAATGCAGGGAAAGACTAGAACAATTCTGGCAATAAACAGCTCAAAGATCTATTTTGTTGGGCAGGAACTGAAAGTCAATGAGCTAAAATTCAACAAATTTCTTTCAGTACACAAGGGCAGAGGTGTCAGTATTATTTTTTTAAAATATGGAAGATTTTAGAACACCTATGGGAAGAACAGAAGCTAGAAGGTACCTAACAGCATTTCCAGGAGGACACCTTCCTGTATCTGTCAACTAAGAAAGGATGGAGCCTTACAAAGGAAGAGAATATAGGAGTGGATCCTTACAAGTTTTGTAGGCTCTACATTAAACTGTCTCCCAAGCAATAAACCACCCAGATGTATAAACCAAAGATACTGCTGGAATGGAATGATGAATAATGTACTCATCTGATCTACATTATCTAAAATTTCCAGGCAACACAATATCATGAGAAAGTGAATGAGGTATTCTAGTTTGAATGTTCCACTAGAGCTCAAATCTGTGCTCAACCATGAATGCCCTCTAGGAGATATTGGGTAAATTACTCTCTTAACTTCAGAGGAACAAATCTTGCCAAGGAAAACCCATGACAAGGTCACCATAACTCACAAACAACATGAAAGCATATAAAAACAAAAATAAACAAACAACATGAATCTGTATGAACAAATGGTAAGCTATGATAACAGATCTTTGTTTGTTTTCCAGAATATGGTTTCAGTCTGTAATGCTGTGTGTGTGTGTACGCATGTGTGTCTATCAAGAATTGGAAAGCACATTTACTTCACTTCTCTGCTAATTCTATGCACTGTACACATGCAAAGTTACAAGCACATGGCTGATATATTATTTATCAAATAACAGAATGGTCATTAAAGAATTTTGAAAAGAACTTGACTTAAGATTCTCTGGACCGCATGTTCAAATACAAGCCCCATAGGCCGAATCAGGCCCGCCAGACCACTTAATGTGGCCTTTGCCACCTCTCCTGCAGCTGCAGTACTTCCCCGACCTGGTGAGCCCAGTCCCCACATTGCGGCCTCCTGGCTGCCAGTATTCTGAAAAAGGCCCAGCAGCCAGCACTCACAATCTACTTCTATTTCTGACGGCTCCTCTGTCCAAGTCTCACTGTCAAACTGTTGCCATGGCAACACTCTGTGCGGCTCGCAAGAATTTGACAGAGGAACAGTCAAAAGTAGAAGTGGATTGTGGGTGCTGGCTGCTGGGCCCCTCTTCAGAATACCAGCAGCTGGGGGCCCGCAATATGCAGATCAGGCTCACCAGGTACAGAGAGAAAGCAGGAGAGCAGAAAGAGGCACAGAGAGGGTCTCAACTGGGACCAAAATGTTAAACAAAGTTAATGTAATAAACAATGCTTGGTAATATTTGTCTGATGATTAAAAAAAATAACTATGTTTTCACAACTAATTTTTCAATAAATTGAACAATAGTTGTACACTTGAATATCTGCTTGCCATTATTTTTCCTAGACTTCTAGTTTCAGAGCTAGTTATTACTAAAACCAGTAATAATCGAATGCAGAGGCAATAATTTAATATAAAAGAGTAGATACATTTATACAGTCTTACCGACACAACCGGCCCTTTGAGGGCAACCATGATGCTGATGTGACCCAAGATGAAATTGAGTTTGACACCCCTGCTAGACCCTTCTTCAAATGTTTCTGTTTTTTAAAAAAATCTATCCTTCCGACCTTCATTCTGACTATAATGTGTTTATCTAACAGAGTGAGCAAAGTGGAGCCCCATGTGGCTTTTTGTGATCTTCACCTCTTCCAAAGCCCCTGGACAGCCCTCTTTGGGAAAAGGAACAGGCTGGAATTGCCATTCCTGGACCCCAAGAGTGGCAATTCACTTTTTACATGGGTTGCAGTATTTAACATAAAAGCTTACACATTTTTCAAAACTAGAAGTGGACTTCCAGCCAATTAGAGCATTGTGTTGTTCTTTTGCGAGCAGATTTATAGTCCATGCAGCCCCTGGACAGAACCTAGGGCAGAACATCCTTGGCTCTGAGTCCCACTACAGTTGCCCACCACTGATTTAATGCATGTTCTTGTTTAAAATTCTGTCTGAACCATATGATTATAATAGTTATTCATTACTTAAGTTTTCCCTGAAGAAAAATCCTTGAAATAATTATGTTTACAAAATAATCAAACATTTGGAAATAAATATATGCATTAATTTTGATTTTTCAAGTACTGGTTTTCACATTACGTCTGCTCACAGAAGAAGTGTCCTGCTGCTGGTTCATTCAGCCAAACATCCTGTTTTCTACTGTAGCCAATCATATGGCTCTAAGTAGTCCACAAACATATACTAGACATGAAAAGACCTACCCCCATCTATTTGTATATCCTTGCTAGTAGCACATTTTTTTTACAAACACACACACAAAATAGTCTAAAGAGTTCATCTTTTTGCCTGTTATGCTGAACAAATCCACAGATTTGATCACAGAGTGTATTACCTAATTAGATCAAAATAAGATCAGAGTAAAGTATTACACCATGCTGGCTCTCATCCTTAAAAGGACATCCTGCCAATTTAAATATGTCTCAAACTTGTGTATCACATGCTTGAGAGTAATCTTATATTATTCTCCTTTTCTATTCCTATTTCTATTTCTAATTTTCAAGTATGTCAATAACCCCACACTCATGTTATGTCATGTCAGTTCCCATCCCCTGTTCTTCTTTTTTCCCTTTCTTTTGTAATCATACTTTTAAGAATTCAATAAAAAATTTAAACTGTATAGTCTTCTTCATTTCATCAAATGACAAATTCCATTAACAGAATATTGACTCAATATTGTTCTAAACTTTTATACAGTAGATAACGAAATATTTAAATAGAGAGCCAGTGTGGTGTAGTGGCTTGAGAATTGGACTACGACCCAGGGGACAAGGGTTTGATTCCCCACTCAAGCCATGAAACCCACTGGGTGACGTTGTGCGTGTCACACATTCACAGCCCCAGAAAATCCTCACGACAGGGTCGCCATATGTTGGAAACAACTTGAAGGCACATAACAATAACAATGACATACAGATAAAATGCAATTGAGATGCATATGCTGCATGTAAATCTGAAGTTTGGCTACCAACAATTACGTTGGTTTACCAAACCATTAAATAGCTCAATTTACAATAGATTCCTTTTCAAAATTCTAACCTTCGAAATAAAATAGAACAGTTTATTTTAAAAAGTCAATTATATAGACACTGAAAGGCAGATATATAGTTAGGATTTACATTTTATATGTATCACCAATTCTGATGTGAAAATGGAATGTTTAATGCTTTCATTACCTGTAATATGTAGTTCGATATATTCTGCTGCAGATATGTTGATAAATTAAGAATAATTGGCTATATTCTAGCTAAAAAATAGTCTAGTGATATCTAAGCATTAAGAAGCTGGGGAAGGATAAGTTGATCACTTTTAGATCACTTTGTACAAAGAAGCGCCAGATTCTATTACTGACATGCCCTGATATGGCTGGAAAAGACACAGATGAGTCAATCTAGATGGTACAACAAAATTTCTATTGGTTAGCTTCATATGTAAGTTTCCTTTGAACAAACCATATAGAGACATCTATAACAAACACTTCAATTAAATGAATACAGTCCTCCCTCCACATTTGCAGGGTCGACCTCCATTAATTTGACTATACCCTGCTCCCCCCTCCCCCATTTTCCTCTTCCCACTCCCTTGCATTCCTCATCCCAGGCCTGTGAGGCTTGTGTTTTAAATGGATGTTTGTTTGTTTTTCCTTTTGGGTGAGTAAAGCCCCTCTCCTACTGCTGGAGGCATGTCCTGCCATGTGGCTGCTGGGTAACGGCTGCTGATTGGTACAGTGCTCTCTTTGCTCCTACTCCTCTTTCCTCAAGATGGCCACTAGAAGTAGTAGAATGTCACAACTCTGTTCTTCTCCATCTGAGGGTGAAGTACCGGTAAGCCCTTTATCTTGCCCCCACCCTAGAATGCAGGGCCAGAGGCAAAGGAATGGGAGGGGGAGCTCTGGAAGGAAATCATGGATGGGGGAGACATTTGCATTTTTTCTATTTTTGTGAGGGTTCTGTGCCCCAAACCCTCATGAATGTGGAGGAGCTACTGTACTTTTACAATGAACATTGATTTACAAGAATGCCCAAACAGATCTGAAAAAAATTTAAATGCCAGCCAATGCCAGCCAAAATACATTTCAACAGTTTCATTCCAAATCTGGCAAAAATGACACTGATTTCAGTATGACCATAGAGGAAGTGTAAGGCTGCATTTTCTCTTCTATTCCACTCTTCCACCTTCCTGCCTGCTTCTGTTGAGATGGAGTAACAAACGAATCTAAACCCTTTCTGGGTGGCAGCAATAAAGAAGAGTAGCCATTGGTGGAGAAACAGCCAGCAGCCACAATATGATGTAGTTAGGTCCCACAAATTCCTGAAGTCATACCTCCATTTGAAGCAGCACTATCTTTGAGAGAAACATCAAAGCAGGAAAAGGGAAGAGACAGGGACACTGCATACACAAAATGAAATGGTGAGCATGCACTGTGCAACTAATAGTTTATTGCTACATGGCTAAAAACAAATATCATAGGATGTAAGATTCAAAAATGTTGAACACAGGGTACTGACGTTCATATCAGTATGCTCACTATTGCAAGATTCAGTACAAATGCAATTATTTATTATTGTATTATATGAACAATAAATGCATCTTAGTTCTCAGGGTTAAACGTATCTTATTCTTATCTTGTTTTCCAGCTAGGAAGAAATCACAAAGAAGAAAAAGGCTAAAGGAGATTTTAGTATCACACATGTGACTAAAAGAAGAATTAGATCTCTTTCCAAGCTTTTTTCCATTCTTCTGTTATCAACAGAGCAACAATCATTTTTTCAACCAGCCTTCAGAGACCGAGATCTGCTGCTTGTTGCAGCAGAACAAACTAAGGCTTCCTTCAAGGAAACTGGCAAGATCACGTATGACTTGGCATTGCACCCTGTCTCTTATTTTGCAGTTGTTTTTTTCTCATAAGTTTTAGATGCTCTCTCCTCTGTATCAGAATAGACTCTTCATGTTCTTGTTTCACTCCCACACCTGCACCCTCCCGTCACCAAATGCAAGACAACGGATGCATTAATATACACAACCTGGATTGTGTCATTATGTGACTTTGAGTTTGATTTTAGCTGGGTCCAAAGTTCTTCCCTACCCAACACTCCATCTTGACAACTTATTTCCATGGCAAAGAAAAAATGCCAAACTGCTTGCTTCCCATCAGTCCTATTTAGAAAGACGTGTGCTCCAAGAACATCCCAAACAAGTTTTTGCTTCCCATTCTTTCATGTGATTACATATCTCTTATATAGAAGTTATTAATACCAAGTTGGTACATTCTGTGGACTTTTCCTCCTTAGATATAAAACATACAATCAACTGGCAATGTCATTTATCTGCTACAAAACTAGCAAGTTTAAATATAGATAACTATGTAAGTGTTACCACATAAAATAGGCTTCATATACCATGAAACAGAATAGCACAAATAAGAAAACAAACTCTTGATTTCATTTTGAAATACCAGCTTTTGTGTATGTGGCGCAGGGCAGCATTCAAACATTCAGTTGTCCACTTGCAGCTAAAATGGCAAAATGTACAAGTAGGTGGATCATGTGAATCTGCAACTTGTGCAGCCTGGCTCTTACTAAAACTTCTTGGCAGTAGAGCAATAGGGAAAATGCATCATTGGTTTTTGATTTACAGACATTTCATTAAATGATGTGCTTTATTGAGAAGATAATCATTACAGTCAATTTCAGTGCTTCCTTTACAGATGAGACACAAAAGAACATAGTAATTTCTTAAACTAGGGTTATCTTCAGCTTACTCTTCCAGATTTTCAGCTTCCATTAGTGAGAAAGAATATATTGAAAAAGTCTAAACTGTTATTCACATATTAATTTCAGCAAACTATGTTTATATTTGTAATTTACAGTCATTTACATTTACATGTACAATTTATAGTGAAAAGAACAAGTGTCCCCGGCAAACTTCAAACATATGTCTAGATTTTATGTCACTTTCACTTTGGTAGAAACAGGATGACAAAAGTTCAGTTATTGAATAGTTAAGTAAAAGTTTTGCCAACAGTAGTCTAGTCAGAAAGGATTAGGAACTAACAGTTTATAAAGTCTTGTATAAACAGACACTAAGCCTTTTAGCATTAAATAACAAAAGAATACATCAACCCCAAGAGTTTGTATCTTAAGATTTAAACTACATTTTAGTACACTTTATACACAGTCCCTTCCTTTTTCCAGTCTGCATATATGTCTCTGTGTTTAAAAAGTCAGGTTTTTCTTGACAAACTGTCAATGCACGTGACGATGATGAGTATAGGAAAGGCTGCGTAACGCTTTCAGCTCAAAATTTAGTTTCCTTAAAATAGGAAAGGCTAAGAGATTTGGGGAAGAACAGCCAAAGGAGAAAAGAAAAAAAAATCTCTCATGGCCTAAACTCACAGTCTGCCCAGCCCCACTTTGCTTTAAGAAAATGGAAGATGGACAAGGATGGACAGATATACACAGAGAAGCTAGATAATACATAGTTTTGAGTTCAAATAATTATATAAAGTTCCCCATAATTTTCACAGCTAAAAAGATATGCTAATGCATCCATTCTAAAACAGTATTTGTACAAGGGCCATTTCATCTAACTATCAGATTAAATGCCAGTTAGTTGCTTTACTGGATCCAACATCAATTGGTTTATAAAGACTGTCTGTTCTATGTATACTTAAAACAGTCTAAAATTAATGATCACATGGTTGTTAATTACTAATCCTGCAGACTTCCAATATTTATAAATTTATTGCTACATAAACATAAGAAAAATTTATATTGCAGTGGATTGTCCGACATATGCAATGATTAATCTTGGACTGGCAGACTACACTGCAGAAGCAAGTGATATGTCAAAGTCTATTTGAAATTCAGTGGCTTTGCTTGCATATAATGTGCTATATACATATCCAGCACCTGGGTGGGGAGAGATCTGAGTCTGAAAGAATAACACAAGACTTAAATAACTACTTGTGCTTGCTCGCGCTCGCGCGCTCTCTCTCTCTCGCTCTCCCTCTCTCTCTCTGTGTATATATATATATATCTATATCTTTATGATGGCTATGTAAATTACATCTGGTCTTGGTCATAAGTACATGCTGTTGAAGCCCATGAGACTTTATTCCCTGAGGTATATTAAGGTTAGTCTTTCATCATTTACAAGAAACTCTAGCCAGTTAATCAAGCTTTTGGAATTCTGTGCAATTAGCTTAGCAATATCACCCAGTCAGCTATGAACTCAAAGGGGAAAAAAATGATGATGATCAGCCCATGGACAATTTTTAGTAGGCAACTATCTTGCCATTTTGCAGCCATAAGTAGAGACTATAAGGTAGGAACTTTTCCAGCTCCCTCTACTGGTCAGCTATACCTCCCCACTACTCACTGCAAAAAAGTACCTGGACTCTATCCCAATGAGGCACTTCTATGTGAAATTCCCTTTCAAAGACATTTTGGAACCTAACAGTTGGGATACTGTTCCTTGGCCAGACTGAATTTTATATTCTCTGCCAAGCCATCTCTCATAACAATCCACACATCATGGCCTGTGCAGATATTGCCACAGTCCTATTATTCACAACTATAAGTAACATAATGCCTCCAAGATTTTCTTGTTTAAACACTGTACTAGCAGACTTATATCTCTGTCCCATGGCGTGCTAAGAATATATATTGGTTGAGAGCATCTTCTGCTTACTTGCTGATTCCTTTTCCATTTATCCAAGTTAATGAAGAAGCTTTTACCAGCAAACTGAACAGAACAGTGCTGGGATGGAATAATATGGTAACAGGATGCCTTTGTTGTGTGGTTTCCAGTGTAAATTTGCAGCTTGCCATTTTTCTCTCAGCAATGCCTAAGGTATAAACTCATTGAAAAGGCTTAGTTCTCTTGAATATAACTCCATGTTCCTCTAAAGGATGCAACAGTTCTTAAGTCTATCCATTACTGATTGTGTATGTCTGAATTCTTGTACTGTGTAAATTTTATAGCTGTATATGTTTTTGTGACGTGCCTTGGCCCCAGTTCAGGAATGAATATAGAGATATATAAATGAATATAGAGATGATGATGACAACTATGATAATGATTATGATTTCTCCATCAGTGAGTCTGAAATATACTTTAAGTTCCTTGAAAGTACGGAGACACAGGCTTCCACCACTTATCTGACAGGTTCTGACTGGAGCACTGTCAGAAAACAGACTTGGTTGAAAAGTGGAACTCAGGTACTGTGCTGTCGGGAGTATGAAGGACTTACAGAGATTCACTTGGGACTGACCATACACTGCTTGCAACGTCTTGCAGCCCCTCTCTGCAAGCAGCACACCCATGTAAGTTGTTGGAAGCATCAAAAAGAACAAGTCATCAGATAACAGAGTATCAAAAGGTGGGGTCTTCTGTACTGTTCAATCAGTTCAGTATGATCATGTATTCATTGCAAATATAGCATCTGTTGGCCTTATTAGGACCTGCAAAACTTGTCATCTTATGATCTAACCATGACTTTAGTTTCTTCTTACAACTACAAAGACTCAACAGATGTCTTTCACTTTCTGTGAGGTCAACCGACCTCAGCATATCAGTGCCAAATTACACATGCTGCAAAATGTGTATTTGTTTTTAATATGTAAATTTTCAAAAGTTTTCAAAGTACAAATTACATCAGCTAGACAAACTGATGATTACTGAGACTGTCCCACTATGGGCATGTGGTGAAGTCCTCTTTTGAAGTTCTCTGTCTCACACTCACACACACACACACACACACACACACACACTTGCTCATTAGTTAGCTCTCAATGAGTAATTTTCCTCCAACAGCATACACACAAAGAAACACAAGCCCAACATCCATCACCTTTTGCTATGATGAGCTATCAGTATCAGGGCATGGTTCTCATATGAAAAGACTGAAGTATTAAAAAGTATATAACCAACATAACTGCTGAAAGAGATGATAAAAGAATATCAAGAGATTCCTTAAATCACTGTGCTCATTATTTTTTAATTAATTTGTTCATCTGTTCATATTTTATAAGTGAGATACAGCTACATAATATCCCCATTCCACAGTATTTTGGAAGCCTCTGCAGAACCATTTTACTAAAGTGTTGAAAATGTACATAGAACAGAAAAATTATTATTTTATATGAAGTTACTAGTAGAAGTAAATCATTTTGCTATCATAACGTTCAGTCTGCCTCAGATTTCAATTTCCATAATTTGCTTTGGCTGCTAAGCAACATATCAAATACAGCTTGTGTTTCAATCTGAACGTATTTCATATCTGAATACATTATTTGCCTTGAAGTGCTGATGGTTGAAAGTTCAATTGCAGAAGTTATTTTCACAGAATCGATATTTAGAAAGACACACGTTTCAGTGGGTGTATTAATTATGCAAGAATGCATAAGGAAACACAAAGCAACTTTTCAGTGTTGAGTAGAGGTACTTTAAAATCATCATCGGTTGTCTTCATACAGCAAGAAAGGGGTCTGATTCTTACCTTGGTCTTAGAGGAATAGTTGGAAACAAGAAAGTAAAATGGACAGCAACATGAAGAAAGTCTTATTTATAGATGATCTTTTGCCAGATCAACCTTTTTAGTGTAACAAGACTTACAGCCTTTCCGCACTACACTCTTGTAGTCCTGTTATTCCACTTTCAACATCCTATGGAATCCTGGGGTTTGCAGTTTAGAGAGGGGCATTTAGAATTCTCAGCCAGAGATCTTTTTGGCCTCGGTAAGCTACAAATCCTAGAATTTCACAAGAAGTTGAAAGTGGAATAATAGTACTATAACAGTGTAGTGCAGAAAGGCCCTTAGTGTCATTGTTTCGCATCCTACACCTACATTTGCTGACCTCAATTATCATTTGTGCAAGCAACAACAAATCCCACCTTTTTAAGTTGAAGCAGATCATTTTGTGATGATAGATACAGACCATGCAATCTGCAGTTCTACTACATTTAGTTAGGCTTACTTTAAAGAGTATTTTTTCAATAAAAAATCAGCATCAGCACATCAATGTATACAGACACACCCTAAGTAAAGGACAAAAGTAGGAATTACTGTTTTCCAAGACTTCCTCACCCATTTAAGCTCAAGTAGGGATCATGTATCATATTCCTATTAACATTTATGATTCACAATGATTTGTGGAAGATTTCCAGTAACATAGATTTTTTTTTCTCAGTTAGGAAGTTGATATACAACTTTTTGTTTTGTTAAGAGAAGAAAAGACGTTTAAAAAGCATAAATGCTCTGTTTGCAGTGCCTCAAAATGATTATCAAAAACTGACTGTTCACTGATTCTGTTCACTGCAGAAAATTCTGGATCAAAGAGGCATCTTATCATAAGGAAGTAATGCAGACAATCCCTTTCAAAACAAAGTTATAAGACTTTCTCTAACACATTAACTGGAATATGGGACTAGGTAATTGTTTAACTAATTCTTTTAAGTTCAAATTTTAAATAGTTCCTATCAGTGCACTAGCATGAGGAGGGCACTAAAGCTTGACCTACTGAGCAAAAACATTTTAATTATGCAGCCCTACTCAGCTATGAACAGGACAGCATAAATTCTTCAAATCAGTTCCCTTAGGCAGTCTGTGGTGCCAGAACAGTTGCTTGGCCTTTGAAGTCTGTTCTGAGATAGCAGGCCAAGCATCAACTACACACAGGGTGGAGGTGGGAAGGGAATGTGACCTCTTGCCTGTCTATCTATATGCCCTAAGGAAACTGCAAATGCCCATTGTTGGCAATCTTCCCTTACATCTTTGCATGAGCCCCTCCAACTAGGGATGAAAACATGCCTGCATTACTTCTGTTCCTAGACTCAGGGTCACAAGGTAGATTTGGTATTTATGTTTCCAACCTGGTGACACCACCTAGCCTCCGTGTATCGTATATCTGCATCTGACACTTCTTTACTAGTGTAAACTGCTGGGAAAGCCAAAGTTGTGTAGGCTGTTTCCACTAAACGTAGGAAGTTAAACAGAACTGGGAATAGGAGAGCAAAATCATAGCTGTAGAAGAAATATAAAAGAAAGAAAACTAGGGCAACCTGGTGTGAGTAAAGTAGTATTAGAGGTGAATGGAGAGATGCTGTGTGTTAAGAGCTATAGGGAGACGCATTTCACAAGATCTGTGTCTTGTCTTTTAGCATAAAAAATTTACGTTCAATATTTCGGGGGGGTACAAAATAGGGATAGCTGAGAAGGAATGTAGAAGGCCTTTCTGCACAGCTAAATATGAAAAAAGAAAGAGACCTGTAGCAAAGGAGAGAAAAAAGAATTTGCAGCACATTATGCAAAACAGAAAAGGAGATTCTTGGAAATGGTTAAAAAAGGAAAAAATTGAATTACAACTTATAAGCTTGCTATATTTAAAATAAATATGGCATTCTTGAGTCAGTGAATGTGAATGGGTTTGTAAGTGTAAGTAACAGGAAATAATACTTTTTGATTTATGACATCAGCTCTGGCAAGAATACTAGATATCATTCATATCCAACTGATTAAAGCTCAGCTGCTTCTATTGAATTTCTTCAAGGGCTATGGGTGATATAGCAAGGCACGCTAGCTTCTAACTTATTTCTCTAATTTCCTACACACAAATGTTTATTACTCCTTTTAAGGCAACTCACACTGAAAAAGAAGGGAGGCAGCAGAAGATGGGATATTTTTCCATGATCTGCCTCTACCAGAGATAACTGCCCCAAGCAATTGTACCGCTCAGCATTAAAATATGTGGATCATGAAAATAAAAGAAAAAAGTAATAAGGAATGCAAGAAAATAACTGAAGTGCACATTGATTAAGCTATTTTTTCCCTGACAGAGTTACTGGAACTCAAACTCTGAGTGCACTACACATAGTACGTAAAGTTGTGTTGAAATAAATGTGATTTGCCTAAAGTCCAGAAACAAATATAGAAAGAAAAAAACACTACAAGCTGTAAAAGAACATTACAGTGTTCCTTTTACAGTTAGCATCATGAAAGCCTAACTCACTGTACAATTAGACAAATTTAGGTAGACTACTGAAATTAAGAAACTTAAGTTATTCACAAATCCTACTGAAATCAATGGATCTCCTCTAAGTATGATCAAGCCCGGATCCAACCGAAAAGGCATGTCTTCACAGCACAGTAAGTCAAGAGGACAACAGAAATCCTGATTTATCCATTACTTGGCATGCTGCCAAGTAGCTCCTGGTTGCAGTACCAACAGTCAAATTATGGAGCTTCCTTTCATTGTTAGTTTACTATATCATCCAAAATAGAGGCACTTCATCTTCACTAGCTTGTTTCTCTCCCAAAACCCCAGAGGAACCAATCAAACACAGGTCTTGGATTCTTTCTCTGGTTTGTTGGGTGAAAAACAAAACAAAATGAAGCACTCTCGCTCAAACAAAGGAAATAAACCATAGATAGTTGTTCTCACTGCAAGCAAGAACCATCAGCCAATGAGCCAGGTTTCCCACAGTACCCTGGCTTATTATATTACAACCACACTTAATGTATCCAAGACCACAGATTAAGTTAATGATTTTACACTAATTTACTGTTTTTAAATTCAGTTATCTCCTGAAGAATGTTTTGGCATTCTTAAACCACATTTTTTATGTATAGATGGGTGTTGTTGCACTACCAGAGAAGTGCATATTGCTATAACTTCTGTCTTTCATTTCTGGTCAAAAAAGGGTCACATCCAGGAGTAAAGGTTAATTTAGAGTTATTTCATCTTTGACCTTTCCACAGCTGATTGTCAACAAGTGCAATTAGATAATTCTAATGTCAACACCTGCTCACTGGGATCTGAAAGGAGGTCATCAATACCTTTCATAAAAAAGTCAAAAAGGATTGTGATTTTTTTACATCTTTCAGACCAATGGATGGATGATTAGATATAAAAGACTTAAACCAGCACCAGTCTTGTATCCTGCTGATAATCCTTTGAGCCATCTTACTCTCCATAGTAATTACTTGTAGACATATAAATAGCTACTTCTTCCTTTACTCGGAAGAGATTATGCATCACAATGTTCACCACTTCCTATAAAAGCTAGGCAAATGTGTATGATCGTCCGCAAAACTTAGGAGAATATATTTTCTTACTGTTCTATCATCAGTAAGAGCAGAAATTTATTAATAGGGGAAGTTCTCCACCAAGTTTTCAGATAACTCTGCTGGATGCAGGTCTGGAAAAAAGGGATACAGAAATATACTTAGGAAAAATTGTACACATTTGGAAAATTTTATGTATTACAGCAATCAATGTCCAAGACACAATTGAATGCCATTGGAATGAAAAGTCCTACCCTGCAGTTACACTGAATCACCCATGTTGAATATTCTTCACAGGCATCCCTGCTATTAAAATGGGAAATCTGCTCATACAATAACGCAGTGAATATCTATGTCTGCCAGAAAAGTAAAGTTGATAGTGCACAGTTTTTTACTCAAACAGGTTGTTACAACAAGATCCTTATCAAAGCTGAATCCATATTCTTGTTTAATACCTTCCAATCTGGCTAAACAAGGTCTTGCCAGTTTTTCTAAGACAATATGTCATTATTAGCAAATTCCCCATTTTGCCTAAGTGTTATCTGACAAATTTTTAACACACAATCAAAATCTTCTTTCTTTGCATACTGTTAAGACTTCTCAAGAGTACCACAGTAACAAATCTTCAGAAACTGATTATATAAATTCAAATCCTTCTAAGGGAGCAGGTTCATCCAGCCTACCCACAGGGAATTTTGAAGGGGAAGGTGAACAAATACACAGAACACTCTATATAAGAAGTCTCAACTATTAAAAAAGAAAATTCTTGCCAAATAGGTGGAAGTATTGTGTGTCTAAATAGTTTTGCAGTCAGCACATTCTTAAAAGCAGACCCACTCAAGTTTTAAAGTGAGCTTTCTTCAAGGGTAACCTGCTTATAGAAAGTCAAGGAAGCACGTAAACATGCAGAAGCAATCACTGTGTTACAGCCTTAACTTCAAACACTTTACGCTATTTACAATTTAATACAACAGCATACCCTCAATTTTCTTACCACATTAAATAAGTTATAAATGATTATACTGCAATCTTTTCCTGGAAATTGTATTTTAAATACAGTTTAAGTTTTTAGCGACATTTAATCATTTTTTTAAATAATATTGTTATTTACTGCTTTTTTCATGTTTGTGAACTAATGTTTCAGCTTAATCTTTTTTCTTTTTTTTTTAGATACTGTAAGCCCCCTTGAATCCCATCTTGGGAGAAAGGCAGGACATAAACTGAATAAAATAAAGTACAATACAGGATATGATAATAGGCACTGAACTCAACTGAAACCCTCAGGTGTCAATAAAACAAACAGCCTTACAGCTGTGAAAATATGCTTGAAAGCATGTAGGTAATGCCTGCTAAAGTCTCAGAAATCTGTGGCATCCTTGTGTAAAATTTCTTGTTCTTTGGGGTAGATCTTCAGTACATAATGCATTGCCCTCCCTATGACTAGCACAAACATGAACTATGGAAACAAAGATTATGTAAAATTTAGTTAGTTAGCAAAATGTGCACAAGTTATAGAATTCAGTTAAGAATTTTAACAGCTTTGGATTTCCATCATAAAGTACAGTAAGATACTTAGCTTAAAAGAAACATCATATAATATCTAAAAACAAAACAAGAATTTCCCTTGATGAAAAAATCATGATCCAGAAAAATTGGAAGGCACCCAGGTACTAGTATAACGATGTTACAGGCTTAGTCAAACCATCTCCTGTTTGCAATTTCTGAAACAGTAAATTACCGTTATTGTTTGCCCACCAACATAAAGGTGAAACCTGCAATTTGGAAAACTATCTGAATTTGAGCCAAAATAGCCCAAATAGTTTTGTTATAAAGAGAGGTATAATCCATTTGGAATTTACTTATTAATGTTTCCTTCAGTTGTTGCTGTTGCGCGCCTTCAAGTTGTTTGTGATTTATAGTGACCCTATCATTTTTTTTTTGCAAGATTTGTTCAGAGGTGGTTTGCCCTTGCCTTGCTCAGCTCTTAAGTATTACAAAATTTAATCCAAGCTTATTTAATAAAAGAAATTTCATGTCTAATTCTGACCTCTTGTTACTGTATGTTTTACAGAGAAAATTACAGTTTATTGAAAGATACCCCTCAAATAAAAGGCAAGGAGAGCGCTTTTCACATATGTAGGCAATTGCATATGTAGTTCCATTAGAAATAATTCCATAATTTTAATAGCAATGTAATCATCCCAAATAGTATTGATTTGTCTTATAGTTAAAGTATCCTAATACCACACAGGTTTACATCCTTAGTCCTAGTAGATTTGAAGCTGTGAAATATTTCTTGTGGTTAAGATAGATATAAAATTGAAATATTCCACAAATTGGACAATCAAGTGAGCTAAGGAACAGTCAGACCAAATCCATTCCTCCTCACATTTATCACACTTTCTCAAATATACTGCATCATCCATGTACAAGTCACTTAAACTGAAGGAAGACAGATAGTGAAATGAAGAGAAGGGAAGAATATGAAATTACAATTACATATAGTCAGATACATACAGCCAGACTTATAAACTTCTCTTAAGCATGGTTCTTAAAGAAATGGGAGTGATACAACATTTGATTCTTCGATACTCAGGACAAAAGGCCATTGGAGGAACAGAATCGTTTTAAATTGACAAGATGTCAGGCAAAGCTGCATTTTATCACCTTACTCTGTTTAACTCATACACTAAGCATATCATACATAAAACTAGGCCCTTTTCGCATGTGGGGGGGGGACGGGTGAAAACACGCTAAAACAGAGCTTACCCGCAGCCGGGTAAGTCCGTCGCCCCACGGAGCAGCGCGAGCTCGCTGCTCCACACTCCTCCGGCGTCCCAGATGGCAGCTTCCGGTTGGTGGAGGCTCTCCACCAACCGGAGAAGCTCGCCAGCCGGAAGCCCGCCCCTGGCAGATCTGCAGGCACGCACTTGCGCGCGCCTGCAAATCCACTTTAGAGCCGGGCGACGGAGCAGCACGGGGCTGCGCGCTCCGTGCTTTTTAAAAACCTCGAAAAAGAGCCCGGCTAGTTCCCGCCGCTCCTGAGTGGATTCTGGTGTGGAACTACAAAAAGTAGTCCGCGCCAGTCCACTCTACGGTGTAGAAGACCTCCGTTAGAGGTCGCTCTACACCATTTTAGAAGCCCGGTATGGAAATGGCCCTAGATTAGACTCAGAGGAAGGATGTGTGCAAACTGGAGAAAGGAATATCTACAAGTTAAGATATGCAGATGACATCATGCTACTAGCAGAATATAGCAAAGATCTGAAAGGGCTATTGATGAAAGTCAAGGAAGAAAGTGAAAGACAAGGTTAGTCGACATTAAGAAAACAAAAAGTGACCACAGTGTAATATAGCCACAGAGTTACACAAAGTTACATAATTTTAAAGGAGATGATTAAGATTTTAAATAGTTTGCCTCAGTCATTAATCAGAATGGAGACTGCAGTCAAAATATCAGAAGAAGACTATGACTTGGAAGGGCAGCTATGAAAGAGCTACACAAGATCCTCAAGTGTAAAGATATATCATTGAGTACCAAAGTCAGGATAGTCCACACCATCGTATTTCAGATTTCTATGTATGGTTGTGAAAGCTTCAAAGTGAAGAAAGCTGATAGGAAGAAAATCAACTGACCTGAAATGTGGTGCTGGAGGAGAATTCTGTGGCTGTCATGGACTTCCAGAAAGACAAATCAATGGGTCCAAGAGCAAATTAAACCTGAACTCTTCCTAGAAGCCAAGATAACTAAACTGAAACTGCCATACTTTGGACATACTGTGAGGAGCCATGACTCACTAGAAAAGACAACAACCTTTGGTAGGGTAGAAGGCAATAGGGAAAGAGGAAAACTGCATTACAGTGAATAGGCTCAATTGAGGAAGCCGTGGCCCTCAGTTTGGAAGAACTAAGCAGTGCTGTTAATAACAGGTTGACCTGGAGGTCTCTCATTCCTAGGGTTACTGTAAGTTGAAGTCAACTTGATGGCAAGTAAAAACAACAACAAATAATATATAGTTGAATAGCACAGTATGAGGAACAAGGAGCTATCCCAAAAAACATCATAAAGGAGAATTTTAAAGGAAGAGGTAACCACCAAAATATTCTAAAAGGCAGTTTCCACTATAAGGGGCAGCAAAGATCATATGAAAAACAAAAGTGCTGCCAGAGGAGGAAAGGTCACAGGGCAGAGACATGTCAAGGTAAAATAATAACTGAATAACTGAGGGTCCACACACACAGTACATTTTGAGTATCCTCAAATGATATTGCCATACCTCTAGAAGAGTGTTTTCTATAAATAGTGTGGAAGTGCATCTGGTCAAATACTTCCTTTGTGCGCATGACATATACCATTTAATGTCATGGTGTATCCTGTGCACATGATATACAACATTTAATGTCATGGTGTATCCTGACACAACTTGTCAGGATACCATAACTTGTGTCAGGATACATATCCACAGTTTCTATCCAAACTGGCTACTATTAGCTGTTCGCTCTTAAGTGACATCATGTTCAACTACTGCTTTTAAGAAAAAAGTTGCTATTAAGTATTCAATAGGTAGCGGTACAAACTCCAGTTCAAACATACAATGAATCTGAAAGTCATGGTAACCTGAACTCTAAACTATTTCAATACAGTCTGTTAACATGAAGAACTTCAAAGAATTATGCTTGCTGTCTCCCAAAAAAAGAAGTCCAAACCCTTAACATCACTACTTACACTGAGGGGAAAAATTCTATTTATGAACTTCCATCACACTCAAAGCCACATTAATTTGAAATCACATTAAATAAGCAAAATTCTAATGGGCATCCATACTTTCCTAATGCTAAAAAGATTTTCTTCTGTTTTAATAATCTCAAAATAAGTCATTTTAACTGACATTGTCTATTTTGGATAGGATTTCATTTGTTTTAATAACAGGTTTATCATCAAGGTTGTTACTTTACTATTGCAATTTATGTTGCAAATTTAACAAGAAGCTGGTAACATGTAAAATCTCTATTGAGAATATGAAAACCCACAAAAGACAAAGGAGATATATCTCAAGATGTGGAGAAGTTATCTAGAATTATCTATAAAGCCTGACTCTGAAGGGATTCTTACCAAAAAAAAAAAAAAAACCACCAGAGTATATGACATCATATTACATAAAATAATTGTTTATGTACTTAAGATCAGAACATAAACTGCAGCCCCTTGAAGCAGGCACAAAACACAGACAAAACACACACCGGATTTTGTAACTAACAAAATAACCACCTTTTCAGTATCTTGAGACATGTTTCTTTTCTCTCTTGTGGATTTAACTGGACTCCAGTTTTGTTCTTTTTGAAGCTAAGGAGAGACTGCTAGACCTTAAAGAGCTAGATGCACAGTGTGACCTAGTATCAGTCTACTTTCTACGTTTCTAAGACTCACTTTTGCAAATTAACAGGCACCAAGAATGACAATGTGAGAAGACTGGGACAGATATGTATCACATTACCACACAGAGAACAAATGAAACTGAGATCTAGTCAAGAAAATAAAAGATTCATACTGACTCATTCTCAAATGAAGGAATCTGAGAAGAAACTTACAGCAGTGAATATACTTTCAGTGAATTGGACCTGAGTGTGATAAGTATCAAGGCCCATGATTTTCAACTCAGCATGTTCATAACAGTGACAAATTACAACAACTTTCACGCCTGTTAGGGAATATCCAAAGAAACTGTTTCACTCATCCACTGGTTTCTGCTGTTTATCACATTTAGGTTGTGTTTGTGTTTTGTACTCTTGTACAGACACAGTCCAATCTGGCCTATACAGATAGCAGAAATGATTTGGTATCAACACTGAAAGCTCCCCTCAGTGAAACTTTTCTTCTACAGATAACAATTTTACAGCCATTTGAAACTGCTTGTCTTATCATATAACCAACAGCAATATATAATATATATATAGCATCATCAAAACATTACCGTATAGCAATATTTATATTAATATA
The DNA here is from genome assembly GCA_030412105.1 of Cyclura pinguis. Lineage (NCBI taxonomy): Eukaryota > Metazoa > Chordata > Lepidosauria > Squamata > Iguanidae > Cyclura > Cyclura pinguis. Next base: position 110,055,649 of record CM059599.1, on the reverse strand, counting down.
AAACAACCTGGCTAAAATGTATTAAAACGTGTTAGGCATGGCATGCTCCATTTTGTAGTAATGATTATTACTCTTATTAGCTTTGTTAGATTATTTATCAGATGCCCTGAAATAATTTTGATATGAGGGATTATAAATATTTTAAATGACCATCTATACCAGTGTTGAGGTGTTATCAAAATTGTTCTCTCCCTTCTAATCCTTTCAGAATAGAAACAAAGGCTGCTGGAATAAATTCCTACCACCACTGCCTAGTACAGAAACACAATTCCTCTGTCCTTCGAGCACTCAGAAACGAATACTTTTTTTGAAGGCTAATAACTTGAAAAAGTTACTAGTCTGCAAAAAAAAAAAGGATCAATTTCTGAGTAATATCAGTGTGGTATAGTAGTTCGAGTGCTAGACTATGGACCTGGAGACCAGAGTTCAATTACCTGCTTGGACATGGAAACTCACTGGGTGACCTTGGGTACATCACACATTCTTGGCCCCAGAAAAGATCATGACAGGTTTGCCTTAGAGTCACCGTAAGTCAGAAACAACTTGAAGGCACACAACATCTTTTAGTGACTTTCGCAAAAACATAATCCACATACAAACATATTAAAGCATAAGTACAGGAGAATGATATTATTAGAAGGAGTAGCAGTATCATCTTCTTTATTATTAGTATCATAACCACCACCACCTCCCCTCCCCCACACTCACTCACTGACTTTTCCGCAAATCTGGAACAAAGAAGCTTACAAGTAAAAATGAGTACAATAGGTTTGCCTCCAACCTTTTGACCCAATTCTATATTTTAGGAACGGGGTGGAACTTTACAATGGCTACATGACTGAACACAGCTAAAAAAAAAGACCACTGCTTTATCTTCTTCTCTCTGAAACTGCTTATTATTTAACCCTCCTCAATCATTTTTGACAGTAACAGTCTGCTATTTATGGTCTTTAAATTTCTAGCTGAAAATAAAGATTGACTGATAATGAACTCAAACCTTTCAACACGACCAACACAGGCTACATTTTTGGACTGTGATGCCAGTGCTTCAACATAAACTATTAGGATATTTTGGACAACAGAATATTGTCCAATCTAATATATAAAAGTCAACGTTTGTCTGTGTAGGACGAAGACCTCATATGATTGGCTGTGTCAGGCAAAGACCTCATATGTTTGGCTGCCTAGGAAGATTTTATGGAATCCTAGGATTTGCAGTTCAGGGAGGGGCATTTAGAATTCTCAGCCGGAGAGCTCTGAATAAGCCAGCTGCTATGGAGATGAGCCCTAGCAGCAAGGAGGAGGGCAGTATACTTCCCTCAGGAACCCAACCTCTGTATGTTAACAACTCTGAATATAGATTGGATTGGAGAATACTGGGAAAAATTACAGCTACTAGACAAGACAGTTTGGGGAATTAGAGACATAGGATCTCAAATCTTTCTAACAAGTATTACCTACGACAAAATAAAATCCTGGGCAACACCGAGTATATACGCTAGTACAATACAAATGGTAAAAGCCTCAGCAGTATACTGGCATTAGAGTAAATAACAGAATGGATCTAATGTACCTAAATAGCCCATTACATTTACCTGTAAAAGAGATCATTACCTACAAGTAATATTGTTTTAATTTTCTTCTATAAGAATAGCAACAATTATTTCTAGAAAAAGCCAATATGAAGAAGAATTAATTCTCAAGTGACAGATCTCTTGAGCCTTTTGTAATGGTTTGTTTTTTACTCATAAAATTCACCTCAAAAACAGAAGGAAGTAATTAAAGCATCATTAAAATGGTATAACCATATAATATGAAGACTATGATATAGCCAAAAATGTGAAGGTTTCTACTACCTTGTTCTGAGAAGCAGCTCCAGAAAGAATGGACCCAAGTAATGTAGGCACTGCTTATTTCATTTTATTCCATTCATTTGAAGAGGTAAATTGAGCCCCTTATAAACTACTACCTCCTATTAAAAAAAATAAAAATAAAAAGGAAATTGGTACATTAAATAACACATGACAACCAGCACCCATAATTGTTGAGAGGAGGATGAGGCAGTTCAGGTTCACCAAAAAGGTTTTATACATATTGCAAATTGCTCCTGGCGAGCCCAGCAATTTTACTATCATAGGAGGTTCATTTCACCCTCTTCCAAGTTCCCCCCTTGTTTTGGCAGCTAAACTATCGGTAGCATATATTTCCTTACTTCACAGGGTTAACACTTCCTACCCTGTTTTCCCAGGCTAATTCAACATGGCAGTACCCACTGAGAGCGCCAGCACGGTTTGAGCATTGGACTACGACTTTGGAAAACAGGGTTCAAATTCCAGCTTGGCCATGGAAACCCACTTGCTGACCTTCAGCAAGTCACACACTCTCAGTCTCAGAAGAAGGCAAAGGCAAATCCCACCTCTGAACAAATCCTAGCAAAAAAAAATCCTGTGATAAGTTCACTTTTGTGTTGTCATAAGTCAGAAACAATTTGGAGGCACAGCAACAAGTAGCAACTAGTGCCCATTGAAACTGCAGGGTTTGAGGATACAGTAGCAAAGAGTAAGCACAACCAGGAGGTTGAAGTAAGTGAACCCAGCAAAGGCATAACCTCTGAGCAGAATTTGGGAGACTGTCTCTAACCCACAGACCAAAGTATTATGACCCCATTTTTCTGCTTCACCAGAAAACAACTGCAATTCCAACAGGGATGGAAAACTGTTCTCTCACTCTCTCATACTTTCTCATTTCTTTTTGTGCATCTGCTGCATGCTTAAGGAAAAAAAGAAGCCAGTGGTTCAATTCAATTCACTCTACTTCTCCATGTATTCTGGTCTTTATTTTCTTGCTCACAAGACAAAAACACTTTCAGGGCTCCTGAGAGTCACCAGAACCCGTACTCAAGACGGGAGACTGAAAGTGGCCTAGAACTTCAGCTTCCACAGAAACAGCTTCTACATCTGTGAGGGAGCCCTGGCTACAGGCTACATTTAGGACTGGAAAATATCCAGTTGCCACCTAACGGCTTTCCCACATTTTCAGGGCTCCAGACAAGTGTGTCTACTGGCAGATGAGGTGATAAAATTCTAAGCCAGCACTCCTCCAACACTCATGCACATGCCTTGCTTCAGTTGCCTTGGTGGCAGAGCTGAAACTCTCCATCTGGAGTGGGATATGTTCTTAGCTTGTGATCTGACTGCCAGTCCTACTCCTCCCTTTATCTGCAGAAGAAAAAGCTAAGTGTGGCCACCTATAACAGAACCAGTTGGGTCCCCTACACACCAGCTAGCTACAAAGGTGGCTTAACAGCTTAACCATTAAGTCAGCCCTTAGGCAGCCTATAGCCCTGCAACCCATGATTTTGCCAGCTGCACTGCACAGTAGTGGACTCTTTTGACAACGGGTGACTAAGAAAGAAAGACAGGCAAGCAAGCAAAAGATAACCAAAGTCTGACTTTTAATGCCAGGTCAGCTGTCCCACAGTTTCTCCAACTTCAAAACCTGGCATATGCCTTAATGCCACAGATCACAGACACATTTTCTCATTTTCTAAGCATGGATGTTTTCAATGAGAAAAGTGCAACTACTTCATGGACTTCTCTCAACTTTTACTTGCCTCCCTGGAAAGGTTTTTGAACAAGATCACTTCTCTGCATAACTCAGTACATTATGTGGTGAACAGTGCATTATGTGAAAGTGAGTGTTTCTTGTTCTGAGAAACTGGATCCATTTTACTACTAGAAAGAAAGTATAAATAATGAAAGTCAAACAGCAACCAAGTATAATACTGGATACAACCACATGCATAGTTACATGTCCCTAAGTCTCACTGTAACAGACAGAACTGCTCAATTACACCCAATTCTGTATGCACCTGTTGCAACATCTGCTGATAAAATTTGCAGATATATGACTGACATATATGCTAAACAATCTTGTCCAATTTTTGCAAATTTCTGCCTCATTTTGTGGTAAGTCAGCAGCACATATAAGTTTGACAAAAGATGGCAAAGCTGCTTCCAAAGGGAAGACATAAGGACAGATGAACATTACTCAAGGACAGACAAAAGGCAAACTGTAGTCTACCAGCAGATCAACAATCAATTTTCACTGGACTAATTACTCAGTTTTTTTGCAAATAACAATAGACTACATGGACTTTAGTCCCATATAGTAAGGCACACTAAATCATGATGTGATCCTATGCACTTTTCCATATGTGCATTTTACATAGGTCTCATCTGTCAGAAATCCCAAGAATACACCCTTAAATTTACAAAGCAAAGCATATTGGTGCACTTGACAATCTCATAAAAGAGGAAGCAGATTATGCAGCACTAAAGGCTTATAGTCCCGTAAGACTGTAAATTACTACTAGAGGTTCAAAAAAAGGACCTGACCATCACAGAGCGGGAACAAATATACCCTCGCTATATTTTCATTCTGTAATGGACAATGTCACAGGCAAATAAAACTTATCACTGTATTTTCGTATTATATTCAGAGCATTTATTTCAAATAAATCAACTGAATTACTTTAGAATAAATGAGTTGTACATTAAGCAAGAAAAATATTAATTCAGGAGATTGCATTACTCTAGATTGCCCAGAATATAGATAAGATTCCTGCTTTCAAACTTTTGATCAAATCAAAAGTTGAGGAAAAATTCTTCACTGTTCTGGAAAATAATGGGAAGAACTGATGACATGATAGAATACTATCCTTTCAGCAGCTATTCCAAGTCAAACAGGTCTACATAAATCAGCTGAAATTAACTCTAATGCTTACAGCTAGTATGGTTTTCATTTTCCCTCTAGCAGCAAGAAAGGAAACCAGAGAACAGCTTCTTGCCTGAAGATTCTCCACAGCCATTGGAGTCATATGTTTTAAGCTCAGTATATCAGTAAATCATTTCAAGACAACTAAAGATATGAAAAATGGAAAGTGCATTAATGAATAAAAGTAGGGGAAATGAGGAAAATAAAAAGAAAGAATGCCAATGATATAAAAATGTGATTATGAAGAATAAATAACAAAATATCACCACAGCTCTGGACTACCCTAAAAAAAGTGGAAAATCCCCATGGAAAGAAACATTTCCCTTGCTACTCCATTCTACCACTTTTGCATCATCTTGACCACTCTGTATCCATAAAGAAGTTAACAAGATCATTGCGTACATATATATAAAGCCTGTCACAAAAAAGCAAGTCTATTGGTCCCCACTTGTACCTAGTATGTCTGAATATTCTACTACCCACTAGATGTAAAGAAGAAAGGAATTTCCATACATGACCAAATTTTGTAATTACAGTCGGCCCTCCATATTTGCTAGGGTTAGCGATGCAGACCTCACAAAAATGGAAAAATCGCAGGTATAAAAATTTATGTTTCTGCAGGAAGGGGGCTGAGGCATGGGGGAGAGCAGGCACCCAGGGTCCAAATCAGGTCATGGAAAGGAGAGGGAAGGGGGGGGTCAATGTGATGGTCTTATACTTCCTTTCTCTCACCTCTTTCCTCCCTTGGGTGTATGGGGGACATTCAGAGAAGGTTTGTGGTGCTGACCAGACAGTGGCTGGTGGTGGTGGTGGTGGAGGAGGACCACAGGCAGGTTTTTAAGAGGCTACACGACCTGATTAGTGCTGCTGAGAGGGAAGGATCCCCCAGAAAAGAAGCGCATGAGGTTGAAGAGCAGGGGTTTAAGATACAGGCAAATAATCAAATCTATAAAAGTCAAGCCTGTAAATGTGGAAGGCTGACTGTACAGTACTCATTTTGTATGTAAGCCCTAGTGGCCCAGCCAAGAACTGCCAATCACATTCCCACATAAAAAAGCTCCTCTTGAAAATAGATGCTAATATACGTTACATAATAAACACTTACATACAAATAATAATATAAATACATGCTAATCAATGCTCAGACCAAATTCACATATCATAACCTGTAGGATTAAGTCCTATTGGTCAAAATTTTAGGTATAAAAGCGATTTTCTTGAAGACTGCTAGAATTATTAGAATTCCAAATATTTGCTCATAAAAAAATAAGTGACTTTTTCTTACACTGGAATAGTAAACTAACCAACCATTTCTAAACTTTCCTCTTGGAATTTCTATTTCCTTAGAGAAGAATGTCTCCACTAACAATCTGCTTCAGTTCTACAGAAATACTACTTATATTATTCATATCACCAGAAAGACAGATACTATCCTTCACTGACAGCAGAACTAGAAAGACTTTATGGCAACAGATGTTACTGTACAACAGTGCAATATTCACACATTGGACAATTCAGACAGTCCAGCTTAACTATATCTGAATCCAAATGCCACTGAATAAAAGTAACAAAGTTCTCAACAAAAGTATTTTATGAAAAGGTATGACAATCTTTTAGAAAATGCATTCAGCACATAATTTTTTTGTATATTGGAAGTAGCAAGACGAAGGGCACTGCCATATTCAACAGAGATGTTAACAGCTTTGCTCTACAATAGGATATTTACTGTACTTTATTCTTCTACTGACTTGTACGGCATGGAATATCTACAGTACTTCAGAGGTAGATAGAATCAATGAATTAAACTGCAAACCAGCTGAAAAATATCTTACCTTTCCATTCATTATAAAAGCTGCCTCTAAGAAAAGTTTGTTAAATGAGCAGAATTAAAATAAATCAAGCAAGATCTGTTACTGCTAGAAAGCATTCTAATTCTTTAAAATAAAGGCATCCCATGATCCAAATTAATAATTCCCAGAGTGCAAAATAAAAAGTCTGGAAAACTAGCACAGTAATAATAGGAGACGGTCTTTAAATATGCATTTCATACTATAGATATTAAAAAATATTTAAAAATATCCTTTTTATCAATTTATTAATATCCTTTTTATCAACTTATTTAGCAGCACTGGCTTTGCAAATTGTTAAACACTTTTGAAATATTTGAAATAAATATCAATTTTCAGCAATTAATATGTATACCACATTTCGTTTTAAAGCTAATACTGTGTGAAGGCACAAAATACAAATCAAAAGAATGACAAGCTCTTCGAAGTCTTTTAAATCCATTACTATATATTTATGGCAGCCACAAGTGTAATGAGGGGGAAAGATCAAGCATTTATTTCCTCTGCATTTTACATAATGCCATTTTCACACTCTAAACACAACAGAACACATCCACAGCTTTGTTTGACTTTGTAGATTTGAAAAGTATGTCTCAAATATACCTAAGCCACCTAAGGTATACTTGGAACATAAAGATAATAACTAACTTAACTTGTAATGTGATTATAGAATCACATGGCACTATTGTCTCTTACAGAACATGCTTATAAGTGCAGGAATGGGACCAGTTAATTGTGCTTGCTCTTCTAAATACATGCTGACAAGAGAAACTATAAAACACTCCACACCATCCTATATCCTCGGTTGTGTGCACGCATGCCCTTCAAGTCGCCTGCAGACTTATGGCGACCCCATGAATCTCATAGGGTTTTTTTAGGCAAGGAATATTCAGAGGTGGTTTTATCAATTCCTTCCTCTGAAATATAGCCCACGGCACCTGACATTCATTTATAGTCTTCCATCCAGGTACTAACCAGGGCAAACCGTGTTTAGCATCCAAGATCCTATGAGATTGGACAGCTTTATTTATACTGAGCACGTACAATACTCTTCATCATTAGACTTCACTGCACCCTGTAACAGCATTGTAGTCAAGATGAAGAACGATTAATTCACATAAAAGGTACTCGTCAATGCCCTCCATTTCTTCACGAAAGCCTTATATGCAAGATAACACACACTTAGTCTAAAATAAATATTGTCGTCTTCACCATCATCTCCAATGATTAAAACAGATTATGGCTGCCAATTAAGCAGGCACTGAAAGGGTGAGGAGCAACCAGCGGGGCACCCACGTTTCTATACATCGATTCCTTGGCGAGGTCACAACGTGGCGGTGGTCGGGGCATGGGAAAGAGGTGGTAACAAGTTCGCACTACATGTGATCTTAAATACTGCACATGGTGGAAGTTGAAAATTGGACAGATGGGAGCAAAGAAGAGGTGCGAGATTTAAAAGGGCTGCCTTTGACTGCAGAACTGAGGCAGAGCGACAGAATGGAAGCCACTCAGCTGCACGGATTGGCGAGTCAGCAACCTCACCTACAATGTCGTTAAGGAGGAATTTAAAAGTCTCTTCCTGAACGCAGCCTCGCCTTCTCGCTTCCCTCAGAGAGCACCAACTCCAGCATCGCATCGGGCGTGGGGGGGGGAGAGTAAGCCCACCGGAAGCGCCCACATGCCCCAACCTGAGGCCGCGGGGAGGGGAGGGGGCCGAAGGAGAGAGGAAAGCCAGCAACCAACATCGACCGACTGGTTTTGCCTTTCCACTCTCCTCAGCACATAGGAGGCGGCCGGCGGGCTAGGTGGGGACGCTCTCCTTTCCCTGCAGGGAATTTACTGAGGGAAATGTCTCTCGCTCGGTTTGCCGAAGGGGAATGGGGGGGGGGTGAGTGGATGATGGGAGGGAGAGGGGAGAAGAGCCGTGTGGGAAACTGGAAGGGGGCGGGAAGGAGGAAAAAAAGGAGGGGGCACTGCGGTGAATGCGGGGCCGCAGCAACGCACTCACCGTCTTCCTTTCTCTCTTTCTCCGTCTGCCTCCCCCTCTCACAGTTCGTCCAGCTCAGGCTCCCACCGTCCGCCTCCTTCTCACATCTTCACGCCGCCGCCGCCGCGGTCCAGCGCCCCTCCCCCTTTGGCTGTCTGCTGGGCTCGCGCCAACCCGGTCCGTTCGGGTTTGAAGTTCGAACGCCTCCTTTCAACAGCCCCGCTCGCGGGCAGGCAGGCGGCCGGGCGCGCGCTCGTGAGGGTTCACAGGCGGCAGCGAGATGGAGGAGACCGAAGGGAGGAGAGAAGAGGGGGCGCGTTGGGCAGGAATAGCAGCGAAGGCGAAAGAGGAGCAGGGAAAACGCGGACCGTCCCCCGCACAAAAGCTTCACAATAGAAAACACACAGCGAGAGAGACAGAACGGCGCGCGTGTGTGCGCGTATGTGAGAATCGAAGGCGTGGTCTCGCTCCTTCGGCTCCCGCACCCGCTCTGCTGAAACGGGGGAGGGTGTTGACGAAGGTGGCTCGGGCAACCGTACGGGGTTGTGGTTTACGCCACCACCAGACCGGCGTCTCTCTCTCTTTCTCTTTCTAAACGCGCTGGAAAAAGGGAGCCGGGAAACGCCTGCCGTACCCTATCTGCCACCTTCCTCCTCCTCCTCCTCCCCCCCCCCCGAGGTGTCGGGTGGTACAGGCTAGTTCTGCTCGTTCTTGAGCGGCGAGGGTGATGGAGGTGGCACCAGAGTTATTGCGGCGTTTACTCAAAGCCGGCTTCCCGCAGCCAATTGGAAAGAGAGGAGGCGGGGCTCGTGGCTGTTTCAGAGAGAAAGGGACCGCGCCGGGGAGAGCAGCGAAGGGGTACGCCGATGGTGGGTTTTTTCCCCCTATGTGCGCGCGGGCGCAATACACATACATAGAAGTATATAAATATGCTCTCGGATGGACTTATGTAAGCTTGGAGAAGTTCTCTTTGGTTCCAGAACTCCCAGAATGCCCCGGCCAGAATGGCCGAAATGCCCTAGAGGCACCAGATCCCCTCTGATCTTGGAAGCTAAGCAGGGTCAGCTCCGATTAGTACTTGGATGGGAGACTATCAAAGAATCAACACGCGAGAAGATGCTGAGAGCTGCAGTACGAAATGGAACTGTTCCACACTCTGGTATCAGTTCTGACTGAGAAAAACAGTTCACAGGGGATTCATGCAAATATTTGTATTTCCTTCTATTTTCCTTTGGAGAACTACTTAATTTGGAAAGGAAGGAAACCAAGAAAGCAAGAATACAATATATACAATACAATATAAATACAATAAACTCTAACGTTTGTTACTGAAACAGTAGCTAGATACTCTCAACTCTATGCTTAATAGTGAAAGAATTACAGAATAAGAATGTTTAGAACAGAATATGAATTGTCTGTTCCAGTCTTGTTTCTTCAGTAAGACAGAACTGGGGTGGGAGTGTTTCATTTTCCATATGCCTTGGTTTGGTCTTGTCTTCAGTAGTACAGTAATCCCTCCACATTCACTAGGGTTACAGGCACAGGACCCCCGTGAAAGTGAAAAACCATTAATAACTCTAGGCCCTCCCAAACCATATTTAACACACAAAAAAAGTATGATCACCATATTCAACCCACTGGATTTCTTTGTGGCATCAGGGTTCCTTCACAAGGCAGAAGTGGGTGGCTGGTGGGGCTTCCTGCCACCTCTACTGCTGTCCCACACCCTTTTTAATAGGGACTTGCCTCATTCACAAGTTCTCAGTCTCATGAGGCTTGCAGTCCCTATTAAAAATGGCATAGGGAGGCAGCAGAGGTGACAGCAAATAATCTGTGAATAATCAAATCTGCAAAAGTGAAACCCACAAATGTGGAGGGCTGAATGTACTGGCAGGCACGGCAGCCATAAATTGTCATGGCATCTTAGAGCACATCCTCCCAACTAAGAAGCACATACGACTGAGCATAAAGCTACATACAGCTGCATGATTTTACTTATACTGTATTTGCTGGCATATAAGATGCACCTGTGTATAAGACACAGCCCATTTATGCTCTGGCAAATACTCTTTGTGGGCATATAAGACACAACAACATATAAGATACACTGCAGTTTCAAACAGCATTTTTCAAGGAAAAAAAGTGAATCCTATATGCCAGCAAATACAGTAACTTATCATAATCATCAGTCATCATATTAAGCAATATCATAACCATTTATCCTTTCTTTTTTTTTCTTTCTTTTCTTTTTTTTGGGGGGGAGTCACAAGGCCAAAATGCCCTAAAGGCAACAGATCTCATCGCATCTTGGAAGCTAGGCAGGGTCAGCTCTGGTTAGTACTTGGATGGGAGACCACCAAAGAATACCAGGTGATCTAGGCTATATTTCGGAGGAAGGAACTGGCAAAAACACCTCTGAGTAGTCCTTGCCTAAGAAAATTCTATGAAATTCTTGGGATCGCCATAAGTCTACAGGTGACTTCGAAGGCACGCGCACACACTTGGGTGTACAATGAACTAACCCTTGTATGCTGGTGGCGAATACTAAGATGTGTTTGTCCCAGTTTTTGTATGTGAGGACATTAGAGTACAGTATATTCAAGTAGTTTATCAGTACAGGCCATATTATGCTTGCAGTTCTTTCTGCATATGATTCCTCGGAATTAAAAGTAAGAAACTTTACCCTCAAGTAGGTAAGTACAGGATTATAATTTGGCAGAGCATCCCTACCATCTACCCACACCTCGGTTGTCAGGTGAGCCCCGCCAATTGCATGCTGGGATATGTATTTGTTAAAAGTCCTACAATGTTTAATCTCAAAAGTTACTTGAGGGGTGAATTACGCTTCCCTCACAGCACGTTGACAGACGTCCAAATTAAGCATGCATATTTTTAAAATATTTTTACTCATTTAAATGCGTCACTGCCGAGGAGGCAGAGAAATGATTCGAAGGGGAGGGGGGAACGGTGTTTACAGAGCTGCCAGGATCCGGCGGGCGCTGCTCGCCTCCGCTCCCTCCTGCCCGCGGCCTACTTCCGGTTTCGCTAAGATGTCGGCCGCCATCGCCGCGCTCGCGTCTTACGGCGGCTCCGACTCTGACTCCGAGTCGGGCTCCGATGGGGAGGGCAAGCCCAGCCGTTCGGTGCAGGTTGCCGGCGGGGACGCGGTGCTCCACCTCGCCGCCCCCGCCCCCGCCTCACAGGCGCTGCTGCCCGTGGTGGACTCGGCCCCGGCCGTGGCTGTGAAGGTAAGAATCGCCGCGAGGACCCGGCCGGGTCTTCTGCGAGACGAACGAGCTTTGACTTTTCCAGCGACTTCTGCTGACGTGCTGGCTTGGTTCTGTCCCTATGGTGTGAGTCGGGAGTCCTTATGCCTTGCAGCTTCTGTTTCGGGGAATGCCCCATCTCGTCGGCATTCTTTACCAGTGCTTTCTGCGACCACTGAATCCATAGGTGACAGGCAGGCAGGCAGGCAGTCAACCGGAAAGACTCTCCCAGCGCAGAGATGGTGATGAGACGGGTTCCCCTGAGAGCCTGACTCACGTGTTGGAGAGGCCGGAAAAAGGACTGGGAAAGGAGGTCAGCTTACATCTGGAACACCAAAGGTTGAGAATTATTTGTCTAGAGCAGTGGTTCTTCACCTTTTCTTTACCAGGGACCCCCTGTAAATGTAATTTGTTGCCAGGTACCGCAAGACTTAATTCAAGATTTAAATTTAGATTTAAATATTTAAATGTTTATTTATTTATTAAGGGCTTCTGGAGAGTAGGATTCAAATCCTGACTCAGACACTGGGTGACTTTGGGCAAGTCACATTCTCTCAGCCTCAGAGGGAGGCAAAGGCAAACCACCTCTGAACAAATTAGGCCAAAAAACCTCCTGTGGTCAGTTCATTTTAGGGTTGCCATAAGTCAGAAGTGAGTTGAAGGCACACCACAACAAAGTGTTGCTGACAAGGGGGGATTCCATCATATCTCTCCTCTTTGAAAGACGGCTTATGTCAACCCTAAGGCAAACCTATCGTGAGAGTTTTCTTGGCTAGATTTGTTGTTTTTGCCCTTCTCTGAGCCTGAGAGAATGTGACTTGCCTGAGATACCCCAGTGGGTTTCCATGGTCAAATGGGGATTCAGAACCTGGTCTCCAGAGTCATAGTTCGGGTGCACTCACACACCTGCTGCCATGTCCTTTTTGTCATGTTTGTGTGTACCTAAATTGCTCCCTCATTTGCAAAAGGGGGAGCAGATTCAGCACTTGCCCCCTCTCCCACTGCCACATCCCCGTTGCTGCTGCTGATGTCTAACAGCAGGGCTTTGGGAACCCCTAAGACAGGGCTTTCCAAATCATGTGTCACTACACATCAGTGTGTCACCTGAAAGGTGTAGATGTGTCACCTCCTTGGACTGAGAACGAGCCCCCTACCTGAGCCTTGGAAATGTATGTTATATATTACAAATAAATCATATATGTTTAAAAATATAAATGAAAGGTTTTCATGAGATATGTTCTGTCCCCATACATTTCGTTATTACAATTTATGTATGTGTCTGGATCTCTTATAAGGGGTTAGTTTAATCTCAGGTTTGCTAGTAAAACTGAATTACTGTGTTGTGAAATGATGCATGTCTAAAAAGTGTGTCACCAACATGAAAAGTTTGGAAAGCTCTACCCTAGGGGACTCCAGAGCCCAGATTAAGAATCACTAATCTAGAGGGCTGATCTGCCCTTTAATCACTTTGGGTTTATGCCGATGAGGCTGTTGTGCCCCCTTTGACTGTTTCAGTGCTGTGTTGATGTTCTAGAGCACATCTGTGCTATGATGATTAATTAGAATTCTTAGCGACAGAATTCAAGTGTCCCTGAGAATCCTGTGTAAACTGAAATCCCCGATCTTCAGTTGTGTACCGAGTGTGATTTTGGATGTTGCTGATGGAATAGTCTCAGAATCTTGCTTGAAAGGTGTGGAAGTCACTGCAGCCAGCCTAGACAGCTGTAAATTCTAATCTGGTAGTCTCTGCTTCTCGAAGAAGTTCAGGTATATGGAGTTTGAGAGAAGCATTATTTAGTACATATGAGTCACTTTAGCTAATATGCTATATAGAAGTAGCAGAAATGTATTATCCTAGCATATAGACTCTTCTTATTTATTCACAGATTATGCTTGCGGTAAGGACATAGGTAGCCAGAAATGATGATATCACAAGAGATTTTAAAAAAAAATTCAGTATGTTGAATTACCTTAATATCTGTGCTGTACTGTTGGTTTTCAACTGAGAAAATATTTCTTTGATATCTCCTGGGAAGCCTTGTTCTAATTTCTTTGAAAAAATAAGTTATGGTGGTGTTCAGGGTGGGACATTTTATTTTGTTTTGTTTTGTTTTATTGGATTTGTACCCCACCTTTCTCCCAAGATAGGATCCAAGGCAGCTTCCGAAAGTTTAAAAGAAGAGTAAATTAAAATTTTCCAATGTTTTAAAAAAAGAAATAACAGTATTGAAAACCATGATTAAAACAGTTAAAAGACATTCAAAATATATTGAAATTATTAATAACAGAAAAAAATACAGCACACCACTTCACACATTCTACTGCTATGTAATTTACAACTCAGAGGCCAGCCCAAGGAAAAGAAAGAAGGAAGGGGGCAGCTGGATTTCCCTTCCTGTGGAAGGGTGTTCATTGTCTGAGAACAGCCACCAAGAAGGTTCCCTCCTGTGTCCTTGCCAAATATATCTGTAAAAGTGTTGGAACTCAGAGAAAACCCTCCCCTGCAGATCTTAAAAGTTCATGCTGGTTTATATAAGGAGATACAGCCTTTTAGAACCAAAGCTTTGAATTGTGCCCCAAAATAAACTAGCAGCCAGTGAAGTTCTGTCAGTGGGGAGCCACATGATCCCTGTAACCAGCCCCAGTCAACAGCCTGGCTACAGTGTTTTGAACATGCAGAATTTTCCAGTTTCCAAAGGCAGCTCCATGTAGAATGTATTACAGCAATCCAGGTAGTGTATAATCAAGGCATGTGGCACTGTAGCCAGATCTGACTTCTCAAGGAATAGGCACAGCAGACACTCTAGTTTGAACTGTGCCATGCACTCCTGGCCATCACTGAAACCTGGGCATCTGGGCTTAGTTCTGAGTCCAGGAATATACCCAAGCTGCAAACCTGAGATTTCAGGGGGAATGTAATCCCATGCAGCACAAGCTTAATCTTTATTCCCTGATCTGTGTTCTGACTGACCAAAAGCACTTCTATCTTGTCTGGATTCAGTTTCAGTTTGTTCACTGACATCAGGCACTGGTTTAGTACAAAGAGAGGTCCGTGGAATCAGATTTAAAGGAGAAATAGTAGCGTGTTCTCAGTATTCTGGGAACACTGAACCCCAAAACTCCAGGTGATCTCTCTAAGAGGTTTCATGTAACTATTATACAGCATGGGGGACACAACCAAGCTCTGAATGACACCACAGGCAAGTGGCTAGGTTGTTGAAGAGGCATCTCCCAGCACCAGCTTAGCCCCTCCCTCCAAGAAGGACCAGAACAACTATAGAACAGGGCCTCCAAGTTCCGTCCCAGGGAGGCAACCCAGAAGAGTACCATTGTCAGTGGTACCGAAAGCCACTGAGAGGTCCAGCAGAGCCAACAGACAAACTCTCCTTGTCTAGTTACCTGCATGGGTCATCTGTCTAGGCAACCAAAGCTGTCTCCTAGCCTGAAGCCAAATTGAAACGAATCTAGATAGTCTGTTTCACCCTGGAAGCCCTGGAACTGTGAGGCCACCATACACTCTAGAACCTTGTCCAAAAAAAAGGAATGTTGGCTTTTAATTCTCCGATGTGATGGGGTCTAGGGAGGATTTTTTTCAATAGAGGTCTCACCACAGCCTCTTTTAGGCAAGATAGAAACTTGTCATCCTGTGGTGAGGCATATACTGTTCTTTATCCCACTCAGCCAGTTTTCCTCAAGCTGCTTTTGGGAGCCAGGAAGGGCATGGGTCAGGTATAGATGTGGTAGCTCTCACCTCTCCAAGGATCCTGTCCACATCCTTAGGTTGTACAGATTGAAACATATCCAATAATGGAAGATAATTAGGGATCAAGATTACATCCACCAGACCTGCATCAACTACAGTGTCCAAGTCAGAGCAGATTCTTTGTTTTGGACAGTTTCCCTGAGTAGGCTTTTAAGTTCCATGATGTAAAGGCCTTTTAACTTACTTAGGTGTTTTAATTGATAGTTATTTATGGGTAACATTAATGTTTTATCTTCTCACTGTTTGGTTTGTCACTATCTTTAACTGTTTTACAGATATTCATAGTTAAAAGGTAACATCTCAGCAATATATTAATATTAATAGGCCTTTTGTGGTTTATAATTATATAAACTTGAATCTCGGATCTGAATTTTACTTGTATATTGACTCACCATTTGACAATTGAGTCAGTAGTTCTTGACTAGTTGAAATAATGTATGGTTGCCAGAGTAAAAGCTGGAGAGAGCTTCTGTGCCTCTTATGGTTGTGTAGAATAGGAAATTTCAGCAGGTATTCTTTGTTACATGGTTGCTTGATAGTCAACATCTGCCAAAATTCCCCAAACCCCTTAAAGGTACAGGAACCGTCTCGAGTTTTCATTCTGCCAAGCCTAAACCAATAGGATTCAGGCCTTTGTAATTGTGGTGTAATTTTCCATATTTATTAGTAGTGTTCCAGTTGAGAATTTTAATTTAGTATAATTTTTAGGAAATGAGCAGTCCTCAGATTTAAAGTGGCCAGCATGGACATTAATCAGAAAGTAATAGACACTGATTATGGGCAGTGACCCATTTCTGGAGGTTGCGTATTCTTAATTAAGTGATACAAGTTTGTCCTAACCTATATTAATGTATTTCATCATTATAATACAGAGTAGAGAATCTTCTTGTTTTAAGATTGATTACAGCCATGAATATGGTTAATGAAAAGTGGTATGAAATAAATCAGTTCTACCCGGGTGCAAATCCAAATGAACGCTTATGAGAATTACCTCTGAGGAGAGCTGCATAAAATTATCATGTTATTATGGTTAAGTGTCGGTTCTGCACTATTGTATTTGTCCATCACCATCATTGTCGTCATCATCGTTGTTGTTGTTGTGTGCCTTCAAGTCATTTCCAACTTATGGTGACCCTAAGGTGATCCTATCATGGAGTTTCCTGGGGCTGAAAGAGTGTGATGCACCCAGGATTACCAAGTGGGTTTCCATGGTCAGGTGGGGAATTGAACCCTGGTCTCAAGGACATAGTCTGATGCTCAGATCACTAGACTCTGCTGGCTCCTTAAATCAAAGGCCATTTCCGTTATAGTGCTATTATCCCACTTTCACATCCTGTGGAACCCTGGGATTTGCAGTTTAGAGAGAGGCATTTAGAATTCTCAACTGAAGAGTTCTTTGGCCTCAGTAAACTACAAATCCCAGAATTCCATAGGATGTTGAAAGTAGAATAATAGCACTATAACAGTGTAGTGTGGAAATGGCCAACGTTTGCCATTCTGCTTCTGATGATAGTCTTGCATTCTGGTTAGTAGGAGTGTGCATGAAAACATCAAGATAAGCTGAAGGGAAGGGAGAAACAAATGTTTCCCCATTTACTGGCCTTGATCTCAGAATTATCATTTGTTTTGTAGTATAGTTGACCTTCCATATTCACTAGGAGTAGGAGCACTGGACCCCACAAAAGTGGAAAGAACACAAATATCAAAATGTGCGCGCGTATCTGTGGGAAGGCAACCGAGGCATGATGGGCACCCTGGATCGAAACTAGGTCAGGGAAAAGGGGTGGGTCTGTATGGTTGCCCTATACTTCCCCTTTCTTGCCCATTTCCTTCCTTGGGTGTGTAGGGAGCTTTGGGAAAGGGTTTGTGGAACTGCAAATTTGGGATGCGAGCCATCCTTAACTGACCCAGCACCTGCTGGTAGAGGAGGACAGAACCAGAGGTGGGTTTTTGAAGGGCTGTGCAGCCTGATCAGAGCCACAGAGAGGGAAGGTTCTCCTGGAAACGAAGCACTTGAGGTGGGAGGCAGGAGTTGGAGAAATTCAGAAATAATCAAATCCATGAAAGTGAAACCTGCAAATGTGAAGCACTGGATGTATTGTATTTAGGCCTGTATGAGCAGAAAAGCATGTTAAAGGATGCAGATAAGCACTCTCATGAAACTTCATTGTCATCTGGTATGTATCTTTTTAGTTTATAAAGCCATACCCATATAGCTATTAACTAAGATTTGTTGCAAGTTTGGTAATAATAATTTGTTTGGTGTTTGTAATTTTGCTGGTTTTCACAGTATTAAGAGAAATAGGATTACATTTCATTAGTATCATACTGGGACCTTTTTCTGTCTTTTATGCATTATTTTAAATTTTGATTTGTGTGATGTATTTAATTTTTTAAAATTCTTGTTATTGATGTACTAAATTAATTGTATTGTTTTTATATGGGCTATAAGAGTTGTCATTGACCCAAAATATTTAATAAAATATTTCCAGTGTATCTCAGAAGTCTCACTTTTTCGTTATTCACACTGCAAGACTGCAAACTGCATTAGAGTGTGACAAGTTGTCTATTATATACATTCATTTTGAGTTTCTCATGCATCTGAATCATATTCAGATCTTCCCATGTTTAAATAAGCACTCGTTTTTCATTATGTATCTTCAAAAATGAATGTTTTGTGTCCTACATCTTTAATTGCTATCAAATAGAACATCTTATTAGATCTTTTAATTATAATATTCAGTGCAAAAATCGTCTCTCCATAACTATTCTTTATTGTGCTAAGAGGACCATTTACAAGAGAAAGTCTGAATTTGCAAATAGAATGATAGAATTCATTCATTATTGTAATTGTGAAACAGATGACAGTTCATTCACTAAGGAATAGTGATGAGGAGCTTCCCAGTTTCATATTTAATTTATGAAAAAACTAGATACTATCAATAAAGGCTACTGAAGTGTTTCTTTCCTAGTTTATTGTTGACTGGTATACCTTTAATTTCATATATATGCATGATAGGGATACATCTGAAGATGAGAAGATGCCTAACATTCTCAATACTGTACTAAATATAGTTTTTATGTAAAAGGTAAAAGCATAATTTTGTAGATTCTCTCCTAGAACACCAGTATTCATTAATGGAAAAACCTTTCAGCTTATATAGCTTCTTGTTGGCCTTGGTACAATAATGTAGTGACTGTCAGATAACCTCACACTATCCAGGTGTTTTGGACTACATATTCCATAATTCCTTACCACTTGCCATACAGCCTGGGTCTTAATTTGGGTATTGTTTGTATTGACATTATATTTACTGAAGCTTCAGTCATTGACAAGCAATTCCAGATGTAATACAGTTGTCACAAGCTAGGTAGATAATTGCATTGCCTAAGCATCTAGGTTTATTCAGGAGTTTCTCTTGATTAATCTTGGACTGGGTCCTGCAGCAAATAAATCCATAGTATACAGCATACCAGTGCAGTATCTCCAAACATTTATTGTATCATGTAGGCTCTGCTTCCCTGTCTAATGGAGGTGGAAGGTGGCTATGACATCAGCCACAGAGCAAGCCACAGCATACTGTGCAAGAAACAGTTAAAAACAGCATATAAACTTCAGGTTGCTATTGAATCATCACCTTAGCTATGATCAAAGTTGGTTAGGACTAACATATACTAATTGATGACTTCATTGTTTAAACTTCTGTTGCTCAGTGGGTGTTTTGGTTTCATTAATGGTTGAAGTCAGAAAGCTGTGTTATATTCTAAGCCATCTTTCCAAAGTGGCTTACAAAATAAAACAGTAAAGCACAGTATCCCATTATAAAAGCATCTTAAACTAGTTTAGATTTGCTAAAAAGAGCTTTGCATATGTAAAAAAAGGTAGAGGAGATTCTACAGAGATCCCTTTTCTTCTCTTCAGCCCCCTATGTTCCTATTCCACTTGATCCAAAGTCTTCCATTTAGAGAAGTTTTTGAGGTGCCACAGAGGCTGTATTAGTGGGGAAAACTCTGTCATGCTGGTGCAGGATGAGTTCAAAGCTTATGTTTTTAAAGCTCTCTTGAGTTTGTTAACAATTGCTTCCAACGGTTTGCAAACTCAGTTTTATGTGTTGAATTTTTTTTTCCTGTTTGTAATGTAAGTTTACTCTTATCAAATTGAGCGCTCATAAATATCATCTAAACACATCTGGAGTTTTCAGTCCAACTTATGCCTGCTAGTATATACATGCTAATGATAGTTTTTGCTGTTAGCAGATCAGTGATGAGAATCATACTCAAGCAGAAGCAGTAAATGTGTTTTCATTGTGTTCTGCACAGAATGGGGATTTGCATTGCAGTTTCTCTCTGCTGATATTGCAGTCAGAGAGTTGAAGAGGTGGGAGTTCCTTCCTTGCTGCTACAATAGTTTTCTAAACTACATTCCTCCCTCATTTTCCCAGAATGCTCTCATATTGATAACACACAGCCTTCCAGGTTGTTACCCAGTACACTGAAGCCCTAGTTCTTGTAGAGAATACAGTCTAATTGAATAAAAAAGGAGTTCTTTTGTGGTCCATGCTTCGTAGGAAAGATGTATAGATTTGAAAGAAAAGGAAAAGGAAAATATGATTTTCCTCTTATTTGAATTATACGTAAGGATTTTTTTTAAACATGAGTATATCTAGAAATGAAATAGTAGCCTCTTCTTAAGCCTCTTGGCTATTCATTATTTACAGTGGAATTTGTGAACGGTGCTGAGCCTATTCCACAGTATGGGTGGAATGTGTCAGGGATTAGAACTCCTCACACAGATCTAAGATGATGAGAAGATGCATATATTAGAAAATGAACAGAACTAAAACCAACCTTTCCCAACCTGGTACATTTCTGATGTTCTGGGCTACAGTTCCCATCATCACTAACCATTGATGATCCTGGCTGGAACTAATGGAAATTGTTGTCCAAAACACCTGAAGAGCACCATTGGAGAAGACAGCTTAAATCACCTTTAAAGGTGACCACCAACTCTTTGAATTAGACATAAAAGTAAAGAGTCATCCCTTGCAGGTGAGCTAAGACAGAAATAATACACTCGCAGTGTGTTGTCCTTGTAAGTATTTACAAGTGCTTCTGTATTTGCTATAGCAATTGAATCATCTTCAAAATAGTCCCACACAGAAGCCTCATCAGTGTAGTTATTTCCTCTTTATTAAAGCCTATACAGTACCTTTAAGATTAGTTATGCTTATCCTTGAGAATTGTAAATAACTTGAAGAAGGCAAATCTCACAGGCAGTGCTTTCCAGATTCAATTTTATCCTATTTATTTAATTAAACATTAATAGGATTACAATATATTCTTTGTGTTCCCATAACTGCTGAACTATTTTGTCAGCCAGTATTGTTGTCAGGCTTTTCGTGGGTTTTTTTTTAAACCCAGTGTTTAGAAATATATGATAAAAATGGGAAGAATTTAAATAGCATGGCACTAGCATGTGGACCCACTTTAACATGACAAATTATACAAAGTGTTATCCCCACTAGACATAGTTATACTGTGGCATTTCAAGAAAAAAGCGAGTAAACTATAGTATATTAGCAGATATCTAAGTTTGTGCTAATACTTTGGCTGCGTTCTCAGTCTTTTGCAAAGTGTCCATCACTTATTTGAAATTTTAGAATGTACTGTGCCAAAATTACACATAATAACATGACCTAGCCTTTAATTTTTCCAAAGCTATACTGAAATGGCTGAAACAGAAGAATGCTGAATATGTTTTGAGACAAAGAATCTAGATGTGCTTGTTGAAGAAGGGTTAGCAGAGAGTCAACGGCACAAACCTTTAGTTCCATCAGTGAAAATGATGAATATAGAGGGCCTTGTAGGAGAAGCCTGAATTCATACTTGTGATTTGTTTCAAAGACCCCTGAATTTTAGAGAGATTAGTGAACCCATACCTTTGAAATGACTCACAGGTTGAGCTAACAGTACAGTAGAATCAGTAAGCTATAATTATCCTCATGTCACTGTCTGTTTGCTGCAGGTTGCTACTTCACTTCTAGCAGGAAGAAGGAAGGAGATAAAATAATGCATTTATGAAATATTAGTGGAGATAAACTTTTATACAGATGTTCACTTAATTAAGTTTGGATATATTTGATACTTATGAAACTGCATCAGTTACAATTGGGATAGTTGAATAGCTATCTTGTTTCCTTAAGAGTAAAAACTGTGCTCACTGTTGTGCAAGAATCAACATACTTTACACAATAGAGTTTCTGATCTGTCGAAACAGATTTCCATATATTTTAACGAAGTAGTGTGGAATCCCTTAAGAGCATTTTACAGTTTGGGTAGGGGACAGAAAAGATACCAGTGTAGCACAAAGAACAGAATCTGCAAGACAACTGTGCTACTCTTTGGTTGTGTGTGGCCTAGTGAATGGTTTAACTTCTGTTAGTATAACTTTTTCAGTTAAAGAACATGGAATGTCAAGTGTAGATCTATGAATGTGTTAGTAGCTGTTGTCATTCTAGACAAATGAATTGGGAAGGTCCTGCTATGAAAAGAATGAGGTCAGACAGTGAGTCTACAACAGCATTAAGCACAAGCCATGGAATGTTTTGTGTACATTATTTTTAATAGAGCTAGTGATACACACTTACTTTGGCTTGCAAGTCTTGGATTAGGTGGTGTGTTATGCAAAGTAGCTCACTGAATTGCTGATGTCTTCTATCCCTTGTAATCCTTTTATTGAGAGATGAAGGGAGGGCACACATTTGAAGCATTAGTAACAAGTTGAGGAATGAGAACAGAGTTCCTTATCTTATTTAAAATTATATTTTTTAGTGTTCTTATAAACAGAGGCTGTTCCTACTCTTGCTATTCTAGCTTGTGAAAAGGCCCTTTAAGAGGCTTGAAGTTTGCAAATATATCCCCTATCAGTTTTTGGATCATTTGAGAACTTTTTCACCCTCAGTAAATATACAGTGTGTGCTTCTCTAAGCTGAAAAAAATAACTATTGTCTCCTGTGTTAAATGGAGTCTACAAAAGGCTCTGACTTATATTTATTCCAGACTACCTGTCTTTGTATAGGCTCTGCAGAGCTAAAGGGAAATATAATACTCAGGCATGGCTTATTTTCCTTAACTGTAATTGTGCTATTTGTCAATTCCTTAAATTGTGGTTAACTTAGGTCTCACTGAAGGTGGTTTCCTTACTTTAGATTTTTCATAGTACAGAAAATAGCAGAGAGGAGGCAAGATGAAGATTTCAAAAGTTCCATCAAGAGAGCATTTAGACCGCTGTACTGGGCCTCTGTTTACATCAGCTATTTTGTTCAGATCTTTACAAGCAAGACAATACTGAACTTGTATGTTTTTTTCACCCAAATGTAAATATCTAGCCTGGTCTTTTTCCCACTGATGCTTCCTAACATAATTTTCTGAATTGGTTGTGTATGTTCACTCTTATATCTGAATTGCAAATTCACTTCTATATGCTGTAGGTCAAAAGGGATGTTGGTAGACAAAAATAGATTTAGATGAAAGTTACAGACTGATAAGTGGATCCAGTAGCCTAGAGAGGGAAAAAAATAGTAATCAGGTTTTGAAACACTCCTGTATTTCAAAAGTGATTTGTCATGCAGCATGCAGGAGCTGCAGTGCAAGAAACTTGACTCCAAAGTGTGTCTGAGCATGTGGTTCTAGTCATGCAATTGTCTGCATTGTGCAAAAGAAGCTATTGGGTAGTGACAAAAAGAGCATGCAGATGATCCAGCATGCAGATGATCCAAGGGCTTTTTAGACTGGTGTTTCTTTAGCATAACTAGAAGAAGATTGTCCTAGTTGGCAAAGAACAACAGAGAAAGCTGGCTTTCAAATATTTTGCGTTTTTCTGTCCTTTCTTTCTGATGAGGGCAGGGATCATGTAGGTATCTGTGGATACTTTATCTGTGGCATATCAGTTCTTAGGGCAGGCATGGGAAGTTTTTGGTCCTCCAGATGATGTTGAATTATGGCTCCCCTCAGCCTTAGGAGGTATAGTCTCCTTATGACTTGTGATTCATTAAGATCTAGAAGGCCAGAGGTTCCTGCTCATAGTTTAGGGCAGTGAGTTGGAACAATGTGCATGTCTCCATCTCCTGTGATTTTACAGTTTGAACTAAAGCTGAACTCTATCATGTGCAATTAACTGGTCTCTAGAAACAGACATACAGGTATATTGTTGTTAGTGCCATGGTAGCTTCTTGTTGATCATTTGGCCATATTATATCAAGATGGTTCACAAAGTTTCCATGAACATTATACTTTTTTAAATGTAAATGTAAAATGGAAATTTAAATGTAATCTTTTTTAAAAAATCATTTGATAAGGAATTCATCTAATAGGAAGCATTCTTGGTATTTCCTAGTGCAATACTTAGTGCAAATAAAGGACACGGCTCCATCATGTTTAGGCCCACAAACATATGAAAGGTCCTCCCTCCATCTCAACTGCCACTGCCCTGATTGTAGAGTGAGAGAAGAGGCAGGCGCAGCTTCATCATGCCTATGCCCCAAAAGCAGATGAAAGGCTCACCATCCATCCCAGCTGCCACTGCTGTGGCCTCAGAGGGAGAGAAGAAGAGGCAGTATCTTTTGGACGTAATCTCCTCCCAGACTGCAATTCCCTTTTCC
Source organism: Cyclura pinguis (assembly GCA_030412105.1). NCBI lineage: Eukaryota > Metazoa > Chordata > Lepidosauria > Squamata > Iguanidae > Cyclura > Cyclura pinguis. The sequence goes on along the minus strand of CM059599.1, from coordinate 110,031,350 downwards.
TTTTGTATCAGACTGTAAGCCTAAGCTCAGGGCAGCATTTTGTTCTTTTCCTTGTAGAGCACCATGCATAGTGATGGCATTATATAAATAAATGAACTGATGATGATGAAAAAGAAGACGATGACGACGACCATCCTTTATGGCACAGTTCTGTGTGCAGAGCTATGCTTCAGCTAGCCATTTGATACCTTCCAGGCTTACTGTTGAGCCACTGGAGCCCCTCCAAAGCCATTCTGTGACTGGTACAGAATGGGGAGTGGGGAAGAGGCACATCTGGCTACATTCCTGTAACCAAATGTAAAATGATTGCATCATCCATTGAGATCCACAGGGGTCTTTCAGAGGTCTCAGCAGATGGTGTAATCATCTAACTACAAGGCCATAGCCAGATGCTTCTCTGCTCGTCCACCCCCCTTCTCCACTAAACACAGAATTACTGTGGCATGGCTGCAGCTGCTGAATAGTAAATCTGCGGGAGAGCCCTGTGGTCTTTGGAGTGAAGCAGAGAAGACTAACCTCCACAATGACTAAAAGACATGTACTTACACCTGCATATGGCACTAGCAAGATGCCAACCAATATCTGTTTTAGTGTTATAAGTTTAATATCATGTTCTGTAACTTGTTTTCATTGTCTGTTTGCAATGATATGTATTTTCATTATGGTGTTGGAAAAGACAGGGAAAGAATGTTGGAGGAGAGGAATAAAACATTTCAATAAAATGTTAATAACATAAAAAGCATCCTGAATTGCATCCAACCCTCTCAGTTATATGAATAATAGTTCTCAAAATAGGTGGGCTGTCATGGGAGAAAATGTAAAAGGTATGTCTTGATTGTTGCATATCTATTAAAAAATAACAGCTGGTTTAAAAAAACAGAAAAACACATGGTTGAATGTTATGAGCATCTACAATCGCAGTGGTTCTTGTTGTATTGTCCTCTTTTTGTTGCATTGATGTATTGCAGGACAAAATTATGAAGTGGGTAGTCCCTAGGTAGAAACTGGGCATTAGAAGTCCTTTGGAAACCCATTTATATTCAGAAGACCAGGTCAAAACTGTTACAGCTTTGTGCATTCATGTACATATATCACCATGAGTCAGCGCTGACAATAATATGAAGAAGCCAGTAGTTGTGTGCTGTCAGTTTGGGTCCCTATGCTCCTGGATCAACTTTTCCAGAATTTGTCACAAATTCTGTCTTTGTCCTTGATATTAAAAAAGGCATTTTCAAAACAGTAAGCGTGAATGCAAGACTACTTAAGTAATATCTGGGAAAGATCTAAATATCTGGAGGATTTTATATTGGCTGCTGAATTCAGTATCTAGAGCATCTAAGCTTTCATTATTTTAATAATTGTAAGAATCATTTTGTTTTCTGAGATGTGGGAAATGCTGATGAAATCTTTGAAGTCAGAAAGTGGCCCTGTGGTTTCCCAGTAGGTGGTTGTGTGGCTTCATTGTCCATTCCTTTTCCTTGTGACTAACTGAAGTAAGGAAAATTATACAAGTTACGGAAATACAATATAAATATGCATGATATATAGATAAATTGCAGCTTTGTGTGGCACAAATTTTATTTGTTACATTTTTATCTTGCTATTCCATTAAAAAAGAGAGTTCTAGGCAGCTAACAAACATTAAAAAAAAGAAATTAAAAAATCAAATTATTGGCTATTTTAGCTCATAAACAGGAAAGCTGTTCTCTGTTGAGGATGCATTTGACTTTTGGAGAAGGTAGATGATGCTGGAGAGACAGTGCAGTGCTTAGAATAAGGGGCAGCCTCCACCAAAGCAGTTAGCAGTGGCAAGAACAACATTAAACCTAAAGTAGTTACCTGAAATGCTATCCTTGGAGCTGATACTTCTTTCATTTCTGCTCTAACCAAAGCATGTAGAGGTTCCTTGCTATGACCTTTTGGTTTAGTCATGGGCCTGTCAAAAGGAGAACATTAGATGTATCTGGTTATGCATCAAACCACTAGATTGCGTCTAAGAGAAGTTACACGTGAAAAAGAGAAAGTATGAAGTAATATGGATAAATAAGCACTCCTGTCATCAGAATTCCTCTTTCTGAAACCAACATAGGCTTTCTTTTGATGTTATCTCATTCAGAGTTCTGTAACTTTTTCTTGGGATGGATTCCCTGCAAAGCTTGCTCAGAAGAGACTTCTTGAATATGAGGAGTTTAGTACCTCACAAAGAAAAGTGGCAGTTAGTGTCTTACAAGATAAGTGTAAAAACATGGAATTTAAAACTATGAATTTTGCAGTTGCTCTAATTAGTTAAGTCCATAAGATCTGATATCACAAGGAAATGTTGCCATCAAATTTCTGGTGAATTTTCTAGGAAGATGTGGAAACAGGAGTTCACCTTGATCCAGCTACCAAGGAAGTTCAGTATAACCCATCCTATGATACCATGTTTGCTCCGGAGGTAAGCAAACTAGTTTTTTTTAATTTGAATAGTTTCAGTGCACTGTATTTAATAACCTGAGTTATTAAACCATGTATTAAAAATGACAACTTTTGCATTTAAGAATGGCTAATACTAAGTTCTTCAAATATCTCCATAGATGTTGACTTGCGGCCCAGCAAACCAGGATTTAATTTTGTGTCTGTGTAGTGCTTCATGATACTTTAAAATATGAAAAAGCCATGGCAGTTTTTATTAAATAAAGAGCTTGATTAATGCAACTAGAAATCCTTTCTCATAGTGAATAAATAATTGCCAAAAAGTAGGAATAGGGTAGTGATTCTTCATAATACAAAACTCAGATTTGAAGTAATCATCAGAGTAGGATGTCTTGGTGAACATTTATTTCCCCTTCCTTTCAGCTTTTACATATGAGACTTCTTAGAACTGAAAAGGCTATGAGGCTAACTCTGGGTATAATCATCTGACCTAAATCATTAAATGGACATGCTCAAAGTAAATATCCTGGTCTGATCAAAATGCTCTGGATTTTTTTTAATTTTTGGCCTAGGAAATAGAAAAGATGAGTCAAAGAAAAGCATGTATTATTCATAGCTTTATAATCTCATAGCCAGTGGTTATGATTCCTTTTTCCTTTCCATTTATGCAGTAATACATTTGGTGGGTATACCACAGACTGCCTTTTTTATTTCTTCTGACAGGACAGTGTCAGATCTTGCAATAAGTAAAGGTGAAATTTAAGATTATTTATATAATACACAGCCATATGGGATGCAAGAAATTTTTGCTAATATTGCACCAGTTTGTTTCATAGTTGAGCAAATCTGCAGTCTACGTATCCTAAAATCTGTTATATACAGTGGAATGATAGAAATCATGATCCCTGTCATATCTGATCAGACTGCATGTAACGTCTGTGTGCTACATTTCTGCATGCTGTAACATGTTTTTCTGACTTTTCACAATAGCATAATAGGATACACAAATCTCCCCTTATTTTCTCCATTAACATATAAGAGCAGCAACAGGATACAGAAATCATTATAGTTGTCATCCCTTTTGAATTCACAAGTCCTAATGATAAAGGTCTTATGGAGAGCTGCCTAGTAAACTTCGTTTAGATGTTGATGCGGAAAAAGTTTAATAGTAATTCTGCTATGTGAAAGCTGTCAAACACCTGGACTCTCAAAACAATTTAATCTTGAAATAGAGCATTCCTCCTTAGGAACAAGCAGCAAGTATGGAAATGTAAGATTGTCAGTTTTAATTCAGACAATTGCCAAAGCCTTAGAATTATGGCTGCCCAAAATTGGAAGTTGTTTTTGTGGACTTAAGGTACTTTTTCTAGGTATAGCCAATCAATAATAATCATCTGCATTTATGTTAAACCTAATCTAAAGCAAGAGTACAGTATATTAATTATGAAGCATATGCAAATTTAGTCTAGTTTTAATAAAATTTTGTTACAGTGTACATATATGAATATAGCGGGCCCTCGGTATTCAGGATTTGATTCTCCACTCCCCCACCCCTGGATACCAAAATTCATGGATCCTCAAGTCCTGTTATGTACAAGGGTGTAGTAAAATGGCATCTCTTGCGGAAAATGGCAAAATCAAGCTTTGCTTTTTGGATTTTCTTAAATATATTTTCAAGATGCGGTTGATTGAATCTGTGGGTGCAGAATCGGCAGATATGGAGGGCCAGCTTTATTGCTGGTGACATTTTGGCTTGCATTAAAAGTATGAGGGAGTAAGGGAGTACTGCCAAAACTCATACACCCAGCAATAGCAGTTTCTGATAGCTCTAGAGGGCCGGGAAGAGCAAACAGCATTTTGAGAAGTTTCATTACCAGTGCAATCCTATGCATGCCTACTCAGAAATAAGTTCCATTACATTCACTTGCTATTAGCTTCAGTGGACTTACTACCAGGCCAGTGTAAAGGATTACACTGTAGGTACAACAGTTGCAGTGAAATATTGCTTTTCTGTGAACTCGTACAGTGCTGAAAACTCTAGTCTTTGGGTGAGTTAGAATACTATCCCTGCCTGTCTCATATCAGTGACAGTAGTTAATTCATGAGGAACGTATTCCTTTCATCTGGTCAGTTCCTTGGCAATCTGTTGCCATGTTCCTCCCCTGCTTGAATTCTTAAGAGCTTTTGTATCTCCCTTGAGGTATGCAGCTTTAATCAAAGATATTATACAAGTGTTGACATAGAGACTTTCTGTAAGTTAAAACTATGCCGCAGCATCATGTCAGTACTTAAATCATGGAGGTCTAGGATTAATTCAGGTCTGCATTCAGAATGGTATAGAGTAAAACTGCAAATTAGATACACCTTCAGGAAGAGGGTGGAAGAAGTGATGTCTACTGGTTTCCTTCTCTTTTCTGTAATTACCCACTTGCTCCCCAAATCTTCTCTGGATGGTTGAGGGAACCTCCAGAACAGTGTTGGAGCTGATGACCAAGGTTACAGGGGATATAATAGATAACAAGAGTTGGCCAAAATTGCCACCCACACCACTTCCTACATTGGGGAGGATCTACTGAATCCTGATTCTATATATGGAGGAGCAGGTCTGGAACAGTCTCATTATATGTTTAAGAGGTAAGAAACACTCAGTGTGTATAAATGTTCATCTTCCTTGTCGTGCAAACTTACTGCTCCTTCACTTTTCATTGTTAGTCCTCATGTAGTGCTCTTTCTGCCCTGAGGCTTACTCAGCTTGGTTAGATTTGACCAGGATTTAAAAATACATTTAGTCCCAGATTTAAAGATACCAAAAGGTCAGTTTTCATTGTGGTGCAGATATAATGTGACATCATGGTCAATAGGAAGGGAATGGGCATTTCTGGGCTTGAAGACCATGCCCAGTCTTTCAGTCATGTTTGATAGCACAGAAAGCTTTATGTGCACCAACACAGTTTTGCGTTGGTTTTTTTGTTGTTGTTTTTGTTTTCTTATCTGGTCAACCTTTCATGGTACTACTACTTCTGAACAAAAAGCTTCCCAAATGAGAATAGATAGATAGATAGATAGATAGATAGATAGATAGATAGATATTTTCATGTAAAATGCTTTTTATAACTTTGAGCAATTTGCAGTTTTTATATTAATGCAGTGATTCTCAAACTTTGATCCTCCAAATGTTTTGGACTTCAGCTCCCAGAAGGCCCAGCCACCTTGGCTGATGGTCGATAATTCTGGGAACTGAACTCCAAAACATCTGGAAGATCAGAGCTTTAGAACTGTTGCATTAATGTAATGAAGAAGTTCTGAAAGCAAAACAAATTTCTTCCTTGAAAGGAATTCCCTTTCCATTTCAGATTGTTCAGCAGATAGGTATCTAGAGATGAAGCATGTCTGTTCTGGTGCATAGGCACAAATTCTCTTTTTTCATGCACATGCTAAAACGCACTTGCATGAGATTTTAACACACAAGGAAGTAAAGATCTAGCTGAAATAGGCAAACTGTAACCCTCCAGATGATTATGGATTACAGGCCTCACCATTGTGGGCATTGTTCTTGTTGTCAGGAGCTGATGGGAACTGAAGTCTACATGTTACTGTAGTGGTTAAAGCAGGAGTAGAAATCATGCAGCCCTCCAGATGTTATTGGACTGCAACTCCCAGCATTCTTTACTGCTGGTTATGCTAGCTAGGCTTCTGAAATTTGCAATATCATGCAGTTTGCCAGATGTTACTGGCAGATTCACGTGTGTATTCCTTTGTTTCGCTATGGAGAAGAAATAAAAGTTATATTTAAAAAAGGCACATTGAAAACTTTGAGTTAGTCTTCAATGTAAAGAAAGGGCAGAGGAAAATGTAATAAATATCTTTATCCGGGTAAATGAAATACTATATTTAAAGTGGTTCTTAATGACTGTCCAGTCAATATCCTTGTAATTATTACATTGTTTTTAATGCAGTTTGGGCCAGTGAATCCATTTAGGACTCAACAGATGGCTGCACCTAGGAATATGCTTTCTGGATACACAGAACCAGCACACATTAATGATTTCATGTTTGAACAACAGAGAAGGACATTTGCAACTTATGGTAAGGCATATATTTCTTCCCACTTAACCCTTTCAATGATCTGCTGCATTTGCTTGTGGTTGACATGCTCTGATCTAGTTCTAGATTGTTTAAAACTTTAAAACTCGTTATTTGCCCTAAATATTAGTTAGTTGAGAAGACTAGAAAAGGAATCCACTTAATAGTGTAATAACCACATGGTGTGCTGTGTTCAAGGCCATTGGTCTTTATGCATGGGTCAGTACACAGTCAATTGCAGCTCGGAGCCCTTATTTTTCAATTACGAGACCTAGAGATAGCACAGGCCAGATGGCTGTGCTAGTAAAATGGGCAGGAAAAGCAAAGCATATAGCTTTAAATTGCCATGTCCTCAGATAACTGTCGTATTTTAGACATTATTTTACTTGCTAAATTTTTCAAAATGTGATTTTTTTATTACTTATGAGATTGATTTAAATCACCAAGACATAACACCAGTTTAAATCATTAATTTAAATAAAGTCCCCACGACCACCAAAAAATAATAATTTCACATATCATTTGAACAGTGGTGCATATCTAGAATACATTAATCAGCAACTCAGATCAGCTTACAACATCTAGGTGAGCGTGGTTTGTATATTTTTAAGATAAGTTTCTTTTTATTAATTTGGTTCAAGTTGAGTATCCCTTACACAAAATGCTTGGAACCAGGATTTTGGAATATTTGCATGTACATAATGAGATTGTGTACTGCCCTTTTGCACTGCAGGGTCTTTTGTAAGTTCTTTTGTAAGTTCTTCTCCTCTTGCCTTCTTTCTAGAGAAAACATGAGGGAATTACAGGGGCTCATTTGCGCTGTGTCACTTACAGTGCACTGGCACTACTTGCAAAGCCTCTGTGTGGTTTGGCATCTTTTTTTCTCCTCTCAGCTCATTTGGGACCATGGGTGTTGCACACACTACTTCCAGAGTGAGCCGAGAGGGGGGAGAAAGGCACCACGCTGATAGAGAGCCTTTGCAAGAGCATGAGATCCAGACAAGCCTCTGTAATTCCTTCATGTTCCCTACAAGAAGGAAGACTGTATTCCACTTTTCAAAAGTTTCAGATTTTGGGACTTCTTGGATTTCAGATTTTCAGATAAGGGATGCTCAGCCTGTAGTATATTCTGTAGTACATTCTTACCTGTGGCAAACTTAGAACGCTGTGTCAGTACATTAGGAATAAGAAGTTAATCGCACACATAGCAGCACTTAAGCCTAAATTCAGGTGTTGATCTCAATATATAAATTGTTAATCTCAGCTAAGTTAATTTTTATGTAAGTTTCATTAATTCAATGGATCTGCTGTTTTTGGGGATAACAATTCAGTGTGGACCATGGTTTATTAGACTAAAACTTAAATGTTGTACAAGCAATTCACATTCACTATTGTATAACTGATTAATGGCTGGCCCTAAAATATGCATACACACCCATATAGCACTCACTTGCTCTTTGGTGATCACTGGGGTGTTATACCTCAAACCCGACCCCCAGGAAAGCAGAGAAGATAGCAGACCAAGTGCTCTTAAAGCAGGGACCAAAAGGCAAGAGGTTAGACCACTTGACCCTTTACACCATGCTGTTGGCTTGTTTAAATTTTAGCTTCTGATTTTTGCTTTCAGTTTTTCATGTTTTTCTTGGCATAAATAAATGCACATTGTCCTTAAAACTTCTGTGACGAGATCTCATCTTCTACACTTCGGCTGTCAATTTCATTCATAGACTAAAACACATTTTCCTGCTTTTTTCCTGTAATTATGTGTGTATGCATGTAACAGAGTCATTTATGTTTATGAGCCCGTAAATATATGTTTAGTTAAGAAGTATGTGATGAGGGTTTTTTTAACTATTAAAATGAGAATCAAGAGGGAAATTCAGTATTTTTGTTGAGATATTGTTAAAAAATAAAATCTGATTTGGATTTTAAAGATAGTTTTTTGTATAAGGATGTTTATCTTTGCATACTATTTCACTATATTACTACCACTCAGTGTTCAGTACAGCAAGAGAGTAACCACATTCACAGTTTCACTGAGAATATAATGACTCCCATACACAAGTTATAGTTTGATCTGTGTTGTGGCTATCCTATACTTTTGTCCAATAAATAAGTATACAGAATAAGTATAGGAGAAGTTGTTTTTGATTCTAGAAGCAACATAGTCCCTGTGCTGTCTAGAAGTAGAGTTAATCTTATCTGTTCTCTTTGTGAAGTACTAGAAGAGAAAGTTGAATAATGATGTTGCTAATTCAGGTGGTAGCTGTAGCATGAAAAGTGCCTCTTGTATTGTGATTTCATTCCTGACATCTTTAATGTTTTTAAACAAGAAGCTTGCTTACAGAATGGGTGAAGAAAGCAACAATAACAGTATTTGGCTGTTTATTATCTCTGGAATTTATGCTGAAGATGTCTTCTGTAAAGTCACTGAATACGATTTTCGTATAAGAACATCTCTTCATCTTAACTTTTAGAGAACAAAAGACTGGAATCTAGAAAGATTCCTTATGTCAGTCCCAAGAGCCTTGGTGTTGTTGCTTAAGCCATTGCACATGGTAGGCAATTCCTGGCAACTGGGTAGGCTAACAGCAAACAAAATGAAGATGTGGTGTTTTATTCTCTGGGAAGAAAGACCCAAACTCAGTACAGAGCTCATGGTTTGTACACAGAAGGTCCTAGATTAAGCCCTGTGCATTTAACTGGTGGAGCAAAGAAAGCTCCCCATCTGGAGGAGAAAAAAAAAAGGAATCATTGCTGTTTAGTGCAGACCAGTGCTGCTTAAAGTGATTTGTGGACCAGTGCCATTCCCTGGTCCATCAGTGGCTCATCACTGGAGAGCTTCAATGAAAGAAAGAAACGGTTATAGCCAATGAGCATGAATGTGGTGACAGTCCTTGCCCCACTGGGCAAAAAATGCCGGTTCTCCGACAATAAATAGCATAGGAAGCAGTGGTGTAGACAATACTAATTTGATGTGACTTGGTAGATGGAACTTTCTGTGTTTCTGGCCCATTCTTACAGCCAGGACTAATTTGAAGAATTAAGATTTTTATAGAAAATGTAGAACCTTTTGGATTTGCCTACCTTCCCATATATGGTTCTGAATCAGTTCTTAAAAGAGAACTATTTGTTGAATTAACAGCCATATCTTTTTTAAAGAAATACCTTGCACATTGCCTTGGAATTGAAACAAATTGGCTATTAGTAATTAGAATTCTTTCCCTTTAATTTGTGATGATAAGTGGGATGTGCCAAGGAATTCCTGCCTGCATGCCCACAATATAAAAACTTTCCAAGTTCTAGGTTGTAAAGAGGACATGTTGTTCTCTGCCTCCAAGAATGCAAGCTTCTCTGCACAGGAATGTGCTTCATGCTTAAAATGTTGCTGGAAAAAAGACAAAGGCACTATTGTTCATTTACATGAGAGCAGTGAAGTAAACTAAGACATTGGCAGCAAAGACAGCAGGAACTAATAAATTTAGTTTGTCCGATCTTAGGCTGCCTTTCTGGCCCATCTTTGTGGGACACAATGAATGTGCTAGTAGCTTATTTTAGTCCAGACGCTAACATAAAATATCAGAGAACATACTTGGGGAAATGAAAGATAACAGTGGGCAGTATCTCATTTCCACTAGTGGAACAGCAGATTCCAGTGGAATTGTGAAGGGGGGCAATCCCTACTGTAGCCACCCCCCATTTCAACCCCTGTGTTCCTCCAAACTGGCAATGGAGGGCTTAGAAATCTTCTGGAACAGGTGGGTAGTGCAAAGGGCTAATAGGGAGGGGAAGTGTGTCAGCCATCAGCAGAACTTTGGATTTACCCTCAGATCCTACATCTTCTACTGGCTCCTGCACCTTACAGTTTTAAATATGTGCGGCCTGTCTCAAACTAGAAAAAGTATGATGAGATAATGTAATGCTTTTATTCATTTAGATAGAACTTACTCTGATCACCTGAAGGGTGTCTGTATCCTCTTGTTACACCTGTGATACCAAAACTGCAAACATCCTTTTGGTTAAAGAAGTCATTCAGTTGGTAGGCTTTCTGCTGGCAAGCGGGCAAGAAGTGTCTTGATGTCAGAAAGGATATGGAAGAGAGGTGATGCTCAGGAATCAGGGAGAGCATTGTTCTCTTTCGGTAGTCTGCCCAATTATGAAACGTTCCTCTACTACCTGTAAGCAAAGACTGTACCTGCTGAATGACTAGAGCCAGCCTCATGCTGGCAGTGTTTCATTCTCCCCTGCCTTTGACCTTTGTTTAAATAGACGATCTCTGTTCTTCTATTTGAAAAGGATCCATTCATCTGTCATTGTCAGGCTTTAGGCTGACCGGAGCTGCTTCAGATGATTCCACATTGCAGTGATACCTTTTATAGACTGTTTTTGAAAAGAATCATGCTTATTAACAGCCACACGCCTGTGTGGATCTCATCTACATTTACTGTATTTTATGTCAAATCGGGAAGGAGAGAGAGAGGAACCATCTTGCATCATCCTGCAATTATAGTTTTAAAGAGTTTGTCCATTGCTTGTAATCTCTCAAAGGCAATTTTATGCTTGTGTCCTCAGTGTGGCTAAAGCAGTTTTCTTGCCACAGAGAAGGCAAGCAGCTTCTGGGCATGTGAACACATGAAAAGACTAAATTCAGTGTTAATCTTTAATTTTACTCAAGTATACATCTCATTGGCTAAAATAGGTGAACTGGACTATTTTTTTATTTATGTGGACCTGATTATTTATCACTGGGAATTCAGTTCAGGGACAGTCACATAAAAAGAGATCTGTTATAAGTGACAAGTTTTCCCCTTACAGCTGTGTTTGGAAGTCTCTGTCAGAAAGAAAGATAAGTATCTCTTTCAGGATCTCAGCATAAAGTAAGAGCTGTTCAGAGTCCTTTTCATAAGGAAAAGATGCTGAACAAAATGCAGTTTGGCTATAGAAAACACGGCTCCCACTGAAGATTAACTCTCACCCAGTGGCTCCATTCATGATCACTTGGTCTGAGGGAACAACTGCTAAACAAATAAAGTCCCGGAGATGGCATCAATACACTGGGAGGACAAATAAGCTGCTGTATTGATTCTGACATACATCCAAATTAGCATTTCTGCCTCATTTAAAGAGAAACTGTGGAAAGGAGTCCACTGTAAAATTGGCTTAGTTATGCCATGTAAAGGCACTCAGAATAAAACTACATTTTTTAAAATGTTCAGTTTAAATATGTTGAATTACTAGTAGTATGGAAAACTTCAGATAATTTTGTGACAAGTGTAACAGCCAACTTTATGAAATAGTAGAAGTCTAAGTGTTATTAATGGCCAGGTGAGAAAGGTCAAGTGGGTGTAGTTCTACTTTAGCTGAGCAAACAGTTTACACCCCAGAAACTCTTACCCCAAGAGATTAATGTGATCTAGGTGTCTTTATAGACAAGAGGCTGTGCATGAGTCAGAAGTGTAATGTGCCAGGCAGAAAATGCAGTTCTAGGCTGTATCAACAGGAGTCCGTGTATACCTCAGTTAACAAAGTAGATGTGTTCCTAGGCTTTATGTCTAACAGATGCTGATGAACTACTTTTTCCATCTCTCTTCACATCACCAGGGTGGCTGGGGCTGATAGGAATTAGATGCCAGTAGCATCTTGAAGGGGCCAGGGTTTCTCAGCTCTGTATTAAACAGTGGAGATGTGTTAAATTGGCAACTCTGCTAGGATTAGTTCTACTGATTAGTTTGGTACTCTGCCTTTTAGCTCACTCAGTAAAGTTATTACTTTGAACCAGAGTATTGTAAGCTGAGACTGATTGTAAAAAAATCAAACAACTTTATCTTTCATTAAGTATAGCAGATTGAAGAACAGCCTTCTACTTTCAGTTTTTAAAAAAAACAGACTAGGAATGCCGTTAAACTAGTTCAGGCTTGCTGAAAGCAAAGTGAGATTGCCTGTTCTAGCTAAGAGCTGATGTACTCCTGTGTAATAGTAAGACGCTTTTAGTTTTTATAAATCTGGTGTATAGCTTGACCCATCAACATGAAGGTATTGTTGATAATAAACAACCTAATTATTTACATTAAGATGACATCTAGTGAATTATCAGAATATTTTCATGCATCCATTAGGGTGCGGTCTTTTCTCTTTCCTAGGTCAACAGTGTCAGTAACTAGTATATGTTCCATGCAGACTGCATAAATGTATCTTAAGGTAATAACAATATTACTGCTTCTCTTGTTTGAGAATAAAAAAACTCCAAAGAAGCAAAAATAGAGAATGTGTATAGAATGAGTTAAAACATTTCTGAAACAGTTGTATCTGTTGACTTAGTATATGTTCTAAAGAATGTAGAACAGAACTGAGGTCTACCTCAGAGTTCTGGTGTCACTGGCCATTACTTTTGTAAGTCTGCTTATAATACATGTTGCCAAATTACAGTTCACAAGTAGTGTGGCATCAAGAACAAGAAGATCAAGAACAGCTGATTAGGCCTGTTTTGAAATCACGTGGAAACATCCTGACATACTAAGTACCCTGGAAATTCTCCATGAATTACTCAGAATAAAAAATGCAGTGGCCCTGCAACTTTGTGAGGGTTTGGGACACAGAACCTTCATGAAAGTTAAAAAAAAAAAAAACACCCACAAATAACTCCCCCCTCGCCTGAGTGAGCACTCCCCCCCCCATTCCCTTTTGGGGCTCCCTCTTCCCATTCCCTTGATTTTTGTGTGGGCGGGTGTGCCTTTGTTCTCTGCACCTGGGCAAAAGGCAAGCAAATGGGAAGGGGCAGGTCCTCAGGTGGAGAAGACACTCGTGCAACTCCTTCCTCTGTTCTCTTACCTGTTGCCCGGGCACCCTGTCTTCTTTCTGTGCACCCAGGTGAAAGGCAAGCAAATGGAGAGGGAAATACTCCTCCTGCCTCCATTCTCCTGCCTGTTGCTTGAGCGCCCCTCCTTTTTTCTGTGTGCCCAGGCGAAAGGCAAGGGAATGGAGGAGGAAAGGCTTGCGTCCGTGCACCTTTCCCCCTTCCATTCGCTTGCCTTTTGCTGGGGCGCAGAGAAGGACGGCAGGGCGCCTGGGCAAAAGGCCAGGGAATGGGAGGGGGGAACGGGGAGGAGGCAAGCAGGCACCTTGCGAATAATCAAATCCACGAAAGTCAAACCTGTGAATGTGGAAGAAGGAGTGTACTGCATTTTCCCGCAAATGCAGACACCAGTAACGATATATAACTACTCACCACCAATGTTTGCTCTTCATCCTGGAGAGAAGTGACTAGTGGGGTGCATGACAGATTGGAAGAGCTAACAAAACAAACAAACAGGGATAGATATGAAGTGCCATATCTAGGCAGGAGGAAGAATGCATAGATCTAGGATAGGTGACACCTGGCTTGAAAACAATGCAAGTGAAAGGGATCTAGGTGTCTTTATAGACAAGCGGCTGTACATGAGTCAGCGTAACGTGGCTGGCAGAAAAGCCAATGTACTTCTAGGCTACATCAACAGGATGTACTTTAGTTAGCAAAGTAGATGTGTTCCTGGGCTTTATGTCTAACAGAAACTTTGGTACCAGAGGGACAAATACCATGGAAAAAAATAGGGAAAAGTTCCTATGCTGCAAAAAAGAAGAACAGTTCAACATGTTTCAGCAGACATTTAACTCAAAACTGACATTATGTACAAGTGAAACAAAATAACCGGATCATATAAGCCTTGCATAAACAAACAAAAACAATTTGAATTTTCTAGAAACCATTTGAAAGCTTCTTCAAGACTGTATCCAACAAATTATTTTATTTCCTTTAACTGTCCTCTGCTTTCCTCATAATGTTGATTTTGGTGTCAAAACTTATAAATCTGTGCTTTTTTAGCGTAGTGGGGTTAGCAGGTGAGACAGGCTGTCCTCTTTCCTGTCTGTTTTGCTCTTCACACTAGCTCAGTACTGGATTCTGGAGGCAGGTGCTGTTTGCCTTGCCTGTTGTAGGCAAACGTGCATGGTTACAGTGGGATCATCTAGAGCAGAGTCCTGCTTTTCCCAGCTCAAGCTTTATTGCATTGTTTACTGCAAGTATTCTGCTGCAGTCCAACACTGAAAGTCTGTCTTTCCCCAACCCTTCTTCACCATCCTCCCAATGCCAATGCTGGGGGGGGGGGCCCCGAAACGTCCAGCTAGGCAGAAGACAAGAAAAAGGGGGTGTGGGCTGGGCTCCCATAAAATAACTCTGTAAAGATGCGCTTCTTTGTCAGAGGTTTTGTTAACTGAGGTATGGTGTCCAGATTAGTCCCATTCTATTCTGCTTTGGTCAGACCTCGCTAGAAAAGCTATGTCCATTTTTAGGCATCATGGTTCAAGAACGATATTGACAAGCTGGAACATGTCCAGAGAAGGGCAACCAAGATGATTGTTGGTTTGGAAACTAAGCCTTATGAAGAACAATTTAGGGAGTTGGGTATGTTTAGCTTGGAGAAGAGACCGCAAGGTGACATTATAGCCATCTTTAAATGTGAGAAGGAATGTCACACAGAAGTCTCTGCTCCAGAGACTTAGAAAAAGAACCAATAATTTCAAATTGTAAGAAAGAACGTTAGGATCTGAAACGTTAGGATTGATGTTTTGACTCTAATAACTGTTTGACAGAGGAACAGATTGGCTCAAGATGGTGTTGGACTTTCCTTCTTTAGAGCTCTTTAAACAGAAGTTGAATGGGCGCCTTTCAGGAGTGCTTCAACTGTGTATTTCTGCACAGCAGGTAGTAGGACTAGATGGCCCTTGGAGGTTCCACTGCTGGGTTGCCAGGGTCCACTGACTGATGGCTCTTGGCTCTGGCCAGCTCTGAGGTGTGAGGGTCAGACTGAGCTGGCTCAGGGGTATCAACTGTAACTAGCTCAGGACTGAGACCTGGGGCCAGTGTCTAATTGTGTTGGCTCCTCAGCTTCCAAGTTTTGTGTCCAGGCTGCTGCTGGTCTCCTTCAACATGACAGCATCTTGCCTGCTCCAGATAGCAAGACGTGAACATTTCTCAGGTTTATTGCAAAGTGATTATTTGATCATTGCTTTTTTTTTAATAAACGTAGGCAGGTAGCTCAAGTACAACACTAGTTTTGTGCTCAAGTGCAAATGAATTGCAGATTAATGTCACTGCTGAGTTTGTAGCTGGAGTTTAATTTTCACTGTGATTCATATTCAGATGCACTGTCTCTCCCTGGAGAAGATTTGAAGAGAATTTGCACTTGTAGAATACTAGCTGGGGGATGAGGGGGAGTTAAAATAAACTATTGTCATTCAGTCTCTATGGAAATAGCCTTAAGACCCTAGAACACTTGAACAAAGGATGCAGAACAGGTAGACACACATCTTTTTCACTGTTCACCTGAAAATAAATAAGTATCCAGAACAATATGGACTACTCCAAGAAAAAAGAATCTGTAGAAATTGGCTACTAAAAAAAAACCTGTCCAAAAGCACCGCTACATTCTATCCACCATTGATTGTTGCAAACAATAGTTTCACTGTAGATTAAAGTTTATGGAATTAGGTTAGACTACTAAATGTTTTAAAAAGCAGGGAAGCATAAATTTCACCATCAAGACTGGTATTGTATTTCTTCAGATACAATCAGTCATTTTACAGGCTGCTTAAATCCACTAGATTGGCTATAAACCCTTTATGCTTCATTCGGTATATGATGTGAGGGACTGAATAATCAGTTTAGTCAGACATTGATAGGAAGACAGCAGCATGTGGTTCTGCATTTACATAAGGTATTTCATGTACAAAATGTGGTATAATGATCTTGTTGTATATCAAGCCCCATAAAAATAAAAGCACTGGAAATAAAAAGTCTGTATTGTAGTCAAATTAACTGCAAGATGATCATCTTAAAAAATGAAGTACATTCAACGTGTCCAGAAAGTAAAGGTACTTTGTGAGTTTGCAGCTAAAATTGGAGTTAAGGCAATAACACTGTTCTACAAGAGAATAATCTGAAAATGTTATGTTTGTATCCTTCTGCAGGATATGCATTGGATCCCTCAATAGATAATTATGAAGTTTCCACTAAGTATATTGGATCTGTTGAGGAAGCTGAAAAAAATCAAGGTAGAGTGTGTGTGTGTGTGTGTTGTCTGTAAAAATTACAATATGTTTTCTGTTCTCTCATAAAGTAATAAGTAATACATTTTAATTTTTTTCAGTGGGAAATATGTTGTATAAAATGTGTATAAAATAGAAAATACCTTTCAAGGGGACAAAGAAGCATTTTGGTATGTTTAATATGAGAGCCAATGTGGTGTAGTGGTTTGAGCGTTGAGAGTATGACTGTGGAGACCAGTGCTCAAATCCCCACTCAGCCATGAAAATCTACTGGATGACCCTTGGTAGGTCACACTCTCTCAGCCTCAGAAGAAAGCAAAAATAAACCCCCTTTGAACAAATCTTGTCAAGCAGATCCCCTGATAGGTTTGCCCTAGGGATGCCATAAGTCCGAAAGGACTTGAGGGCACATGACAGCAACAAATATGCCTGATGTGTGAGATGCTTTTAAACAATTAATATTTGAATAATAATGTATAAAGCACAGTTTTTGTAAAATTGTGGAGATTTACTGATAGCAAAGAGCAAATTTACTGGGTCTGTTATGGGGCTGGCAACTTCTAAGACTTACTGGGGGTACATTACTGCCCCCACCCGAGCAATAGAGTGACACTCACCCATCACTACTGAACCACCAAATTTCAGCAAGATGGTGGAAAAAAGTGTTCCTTTGGTTATGGCAGCAAGAAACTGGGAGGAGAGGTGGGGCAAAAATATACAGTAGGCTATATGCAAGCCACATTGCCCTCAGTCTGTTTCCTCATTCATTGGCATTTATTCATTCTGCATGAGGTCCTTTTTCCTTGTAGGATGGGGCATTTGTCTGTTGAAACCACCCTCTCTCAGAAATACCATTCCCCCCTCACTCAGGAGAATTCTTTTTCTCACTGTTATTACAAACCAGTTCAGAGGCTGGATGAATACACTGCCATTAAAGTCAAGCATCGCCTGCAAATCTGTATATAATTTTCTGTTACTGTCCACAGGCTTAACTGTGTTTGAAACAGGACAAAAGAAAGTAGAGAAAAGGAAGAAATTCAAAGAGAATGACGCATCTAATATTGATGGCTTCCTGGGACCGTGGGCAAAATATGTTGATGAAAAGGATGTTGCAAAGCCTTCAGAAGTGAGTACTCCTTGTTTTTCCTTCCAAATATAATAATAATAATAATAGTAGTAGTAGTAGTAGTAGTAGTAGGTAATACTTTGGCATGGGTCTAGAAAGCCTCACAAATATATGTAGAGCAATTCCAGGATTTTTTTTCCTTTGAGAAGCAGCTCCTTCTGTTGCAGAGAATGGCATTCTGGGGATTCTCTGTTCAGGCCTAATGAGTCTTAAAAGAACCTTGAAAAGCCCCCTTATCAGAATCATCAGTTCATTTTTCTACATCCAATCGTGGCAGAGTTCAGTACTCTTAAAATGGAAACCAGCCTATCAAACATGTGTCATACCATTTTTGGCAGTTCTCCATTTAGCTCTTTGTGCCCTCAAAAATCTACTCCAAAGGGGTGAAAATTGCCTCTTCCCTCTTTTCCTCTAGCAAGATGCCTCCATTGGATGAGAGTCCCTTTTGTGGAAGTAGTGAGCCTTGACATACATAGAGGAAAGTTCAGGATCTAACCCTTTGAATATAGTTTTACTTGGACTTAAGACAAAGGTGATCTAATCCTGTTTAAAAAAACTTAACATATGGGACAACGATAGGGTTGAATTCAGTGTTGTGTCTTCAAGTCCTGTTATGGACTTTGTTCCACGTGTTGCCTTTTGGGGTCCTGGCTTTAGCATTTATGTAGCATTTTCAATTTTCCAAAGTGCCTGTTGGATATTATCTCATAAACCTAGCAACAGCTCTACAAGAAAAGTTAGTATTAGCTCTGCATTGCAAGTAGAAGTTGCTACTTAGAGATGGTGGCTTGCAAAAGGTTTGACATGGTGAATTTGTTGATAAGGCAAGAGTTGAGGACCCAACTGACCCATTATACTGGAACCAGCATTTAACCAGTAGGAGCTTGTGAATTGTCACTGAAACTTGTTCAGGGACAAAAACATTATGTTCTTTTTAAAAAATGAAGATGCTGTACTTTTTCACTGTTGTGTCTCTACCCTCATCCAGCAAAGGCAGTATGGGATTGTGATAGAAGAATGCTCCCACATTCTGTATCCAAATGTGTGTGGAGTGCTGTGAGCAAGCACTTGCTGTGGTCATTTGGCTATCACTGGTCACCTACTTGAGAGAGTGAGACCCATTCTCCCTCGAAATAAAAAATAACCTGTAATCACTGTCAAAAAGAAGTGTGTTTACTCTCTTTTTGGCAGATACATTGTAAAACGTGGGGAAAAAACTACCGCCTGTCAGTGCTGAGTGTGAAAGGCGCACCCAAGCCTCGCTCTCAAGGCCTGCCCAGCCTGACACCTCTTTGTGATCAGAACTGAACAGCCAGAGAGATCTCTGAATCAAGCCACAGCCAGGACAGACGGGTCTGCCTCAGTTCTCCCTTTCTGAGAACGCAGTCCCATCCTCACTCTTGTCCCTCCTTTGCTTCTTCCTTTCAGGACTTTCCCCCTTTACTGCCTTCCCTAAATCTGCCCTTCTCCCAGATGTAAGGATCAGCAGTGATCTATATTTTCCAAGACTGTGGTACTGTTGGCACTAAGGTCAAGAGGTTATTATTGGTAGCGTATATATCTCAGGATTCAAATAAGACTCTGTGACACTGTTTTAAGGAACACAGAACTTCAAACATCTATTGTAACACTGTTACTTTAAATATGTTTTGTATCTAAATGTTTATAAACAGCACACCATTCTTCTCTCTCTCTCTCTCTCTCTCTCTCTCTTTCAGTTCATTCACTATCTCTCATACAACCAATTTCAGAGTTCTCTCTCCCACGGAGCTCTTCAAATCTCCAACCTCTCCCAAACACACCACAAATCACACTCCTCTTCAAACATGCACCAGACAGTTAAAATCTGTTACTTTGCTCTTTCCGCCAGCCCCTCCCCTGGGCTATCCAAGGTTCCATTTCACCAGCCAATCAGCTTAAACACTCTCAGTTGCCAAAGAGGCTCTGTTGTCAAGACCCCCACCCACCAGGTTCATCACATACATGTATTCCAGTTGTTTTGCTCAGCCCACTGTTGTTTGTTGCTGTTGTGTGCCTTCAGGTCGTTTCTGACTTATGATGATCCTAATGGGGTTTTCTGGGGCTGAGAGTGTGATGCACCCAAAGTCACATGATGATATTTAGATATCTAGACATTTTCTTGAAATAAGGGATTATAACAGATCTTGATCTTGATTTGTTCTGTATCTTGGCAACTTAGTAAAAAAAACAGGGGTGGGCAAAGTGGGCCACACAGAGCCCTTGAACTCAATTTTTTTCAGCCCCTCAGCAGTGATTCAGAGCTTCTCTACCCCAATTTTTAGAAATTCAGTGCAATTGTCAAATAATTTTTGCCTGAAAACCAGACAGAAAATCCCCCAAACATGAAAGCATGTGAAAATGCCACTATTCCACACATACAACCCTCTAGAACCTCCTACAGCCCCCAGATACCTCCATTTTTCTCTGTAGTCCCTCTCAGATTGGTGGCAGGAGGTGACATTATGTCAAATCTTGTCACCATTTTGAGACAGACTACAGAGGAAAACAGGATTCTGAGGAAAAATTGGTCCCTGTCCCCCATGCAGTTTTCCATTACTGATAGAAAAGATTATGGCGGATAATGAGTTAAATGTATAGCAAGAAATGAGTTCTGAATTGTTATTTTTTCATACACACACACACACACACACACACACACACAGATTTGGCCATTTCTGTTGCACTGTGGAGTACCCCTGTTCAACCCTGCACTCTTCCATTATGTTTTCTTGACTATCCCATTTCCTCCACTGCATTCCCACCAAGAGCTCTTCTCAAATTTGTGGTACTTCTGCAAATCTTGGACTTCCCTCCTTTTTGTGTGTAGGTCTCAGAAAGTTGAGATCATTATTACCATATGTGAGGTGTGGAATTTATTTTGAGCTAGTATGTTTCCTGAGTATTTTGTTTACTGAGGTTTTATGTAAAATACATTTTTGAAGTCCTTTTTCCTAAAGAGAATAAATATTATTACTTTTGAAAGTGAGCTCAGTGGAAATACTCTGTTTTCAATTTTGTTGTAGAAATAAGATGGTAATTGTTAATATTTGGGTTACTTAGGAAGAACAAAGAGAGCTGGATGAAATAACAGCAAAGAGGCAAAAGAAAGGCAAACATGAAGATGATAAACCTGGAGAAGAAAAGACTATTTTGCATGGTAAGTACTGTCTTCAGCACTTTATTTTCATTTTCTGCATCTACTTTCAAACATGGATCATCATCATCAAAGATAATATTGTATGTTGTGATTTATTTACTGTGCTGGTAATTCTTACAGCATTCCACCATGTAGGAAGAAATATAATCTTTAAAAGAAAACACAATGCCAGAAATACTGGAAGCGGGTGGCAGGGGTTGCAATATGAAAGAGCCTTAGAAGGAGATTGATTTTGTTGTTTCTGGTAACACAAGAAAGAATTTCAGTATGTGGTTAAATTTAGATTCTAGGCAAATTGTACTATCGGGAACACTCTGAAAATGTCATTTGCTTGTAAATTCATCTCAAATGTCAGTTTCTTGATTTTAATTTGGCAGCCTGCCGTTTGGCTGTCATTTCTACCACAGAAAACTTAATTTTTTACTTTGTCAGTTCTTCCACTATCTATGTGTGGATGCATTTCACTTTAATTATAATGGCTGGCAGCCTTCACTGTTGTTTATAATGGCTTGAAGTTGTAGCTATTGCAAAGCTTCAATGCTGATTTGAAAACAGTTCACAGAAATCACAGAGAAGACTCTCCTACCTGCACATCATGAATTTTCCCTACTTCATGGCCCCATCATTCCTTTCTGCTTCAGTTTGTCAGTTGTTCTGAGATTCACAAATGCAATGGGACTTTGTTTTTGTTTTGTTTTTTTCTTTATTTCATTCTACCCACTTTTCCACATTCAAGAAATCCAATGCAATGTTGTTCAACTTTGAAACATAGATTGGATGTTTTTAATATATTTGTGATTTTGGGATGGTATTCTTTCACAAATAGGTCAGCCAGAGACATTGACTTTTGAGTTATATGTTTAGTATATTGTTTCTAATCCCATTTGTCTTAACTTGTAATTTCTCTATGATGTATCTAAAAAGAGATTGTAAATCTATATTTTCTGTTTTTGTGTGACTTCCTTTAGTCAAAGAGATGTATGACTATCAAGGAAGGTCCTATCTTCATGTTCCTCAAGATGTTGGAGTTAACCTACGTTCAGCCGTGCCCCCTGAAAAATGTTATCTTCCTAAAAAGCAAATCCATGTATGGTCTGGTCATACAAAGGTAAAGAACTCTTTTCCTACTTTGTATATCGTCTCTTTGTGCCTAACTAATCTGATGTGTTATTATGGTATAATCTGATATATGGACCTGATGTCTCTCAAAGTTTCAGAAACTGTCTTTGCATTTTATCACCACATGTGTATGTTGCATTAATTCCGGTTGAATCAGTTTTGCCTCATATTTAGTTCTAAATCCTATCTGATATGAACTGTTTTTAAAACCATTGCCAATGGTCAGTGACATAGTTTAGAGGGACAATTCATGCATGGAACTTTGTGATTTCTTATTATGATCTCAGTAAGAGAATTGAGTGATAGGTAAAATGATGTATAGAGAACGGTTGCATTTGCCATTATCCGTTGTTGTTGTTATTGGGCATATTGTTAAAAATCCATAAGATACAAAAGTTAAAATGAGATTAAACAATTAAAAAAATTATTTAAGAGTTCAAAAGTTCAAAGCAAATATCAGAATGTGTTCCCTTACTGCAGAGCTGTAGAGGTATTTAATGCAACTGCTTGGGAATTTTCCTGTTCTTTCCCCTAGCATGGGACCCTGTTTTCAGGGCATGCAGAAGTCTCTCAAAAGAATATACATGTATGATCCTAGCTAAGCCTCCAAAGTCTCTTAAATGGAAAATTATGCGTTACTTAGCAATTGATTTTAACAAGAGTCTTTGCTTTGCCAATGACAATATTACTGTGTAGTAGAGGCATAAGTGGTCTCTGCATTATCCCAATTCTCACTTGTAGATTATAATTCTCACCTGGCATTGTTAGCCACATATTACTGTTAGTCTGCTGATGATGTATGAAGCCCTGTCACTATGTTTGGAACTGTGAATATTTAATGTCACATCCTATATAGGCCATTGTTCTTTTTCCATTAAGTGTGACCTTCGTTTAGCAAAAATGTAAAATGGCTCTCTTAGGGACTTCAGTTGTGTGCTCCTACTTCAACCACTGTTCCAAGCCATGACATGAGCGTTTGAATTCCCTGATATGTAATTCTTAGCCATTTAGTCTTGGCCATAACTCACTGTCGTGGGTCGCTGTTAGTGTACTTAACTGGCTTTGTGACAAGTGTTTCATTATTCATGCATGGATTCTTTATATATTTTGCTTCAGTTGTACTCGCTGAGGAGTTTAGGGAGTTACAAGTGCATTCTTGCACTTTTAGGTTGCTGCAGATATCTGAGACTCACCTGGAGGGCTTCCAAAATTTCATAGGAATATATGAGTTAAACCACTGGCCTGTCTATTACTGGAATAGTCAGTTTGAGGCCCCCCAGATATTGATGAACTGCAGCTCCCATTAGTCCTCATCTTTGACTGTACGGGAGTACAGTCCAACAATATCTGGACGCCCATAAGTTGGCCACATATGGTGACCTTACCGTAGGGTTTTCTGTTCCAAGTTTATTCAGAGGAAGTTTGCCATTGCCGGAGGTTGGTCTGTTGCTCAGGTAATCCCATATGATAAGCCATATTGGCTGGGAGTAATAGGGAGTAGCAGGAGTTGCAGTCATAACTTCCAGAGGACTACTGGTTTCTCATCCTTGCCCTAGAGGGTCAATCATTAGTGGCATGGAAAGCGTGTCATATGCAATAGAATTCTGTTCCATCGCTATGAGAAGGAAATGCCCTGGCAATTCAGTTCTGCTTCATCATTTCTTTTTTATTTAAAGGGAGTCAGTGCTGTCAGGCTGTTTCCTCTTTCTGGCCACCTGCTGTTGTCTTGCTCCATGGACTGTAAAATTAAGGTGAGCAACTTCAAAAATACACTGTTGCTGCTTACAGTTGTTACATTTGCATCAAAATGCCTTCAGGAATGCCTCTCTTTTAACACTTTACATCAGAATAGGCAACTGCAAACAAGACAGGGGCCATTTCGCCTTCCTGTGCCTGCCCAGCGGGCTGTAGCAGTGCGCTTCAGTGTATCCAAAGTGATATGATATCCCTTTGAGCTGCCATTTTGGCCAGTGGGTGGATAGGGGTTAAACTGTTGTCTTTATAGGCAGTTTTGGAAGATTTAGGATAGTTTGGGGGCAAAAAAATCCCTCCAAAATCAGTCCTCCGTTTTTTAAAAAAATTGAGGGGGGGGATTCTGGGGGCTTTGA
The DNA here is from genome assembly GCA_030412105.1 of Cyclura pinguis. NCBI lineage: Eukaryota > Metazoa > Chordata > Lepidosauria > Squamata > Iguanidae > Cyclura > Cyclura pinguis. The sequence goes on along the minus strand of CM059599.1, from coordinate 110,007,241 downwards.
GGGTTTTCTGGGGTGCCACATGCTTCATGAGGCCTCCAGGCTACACTTTGCCCACACCTGGTTTATATCAAGTGTGAGCCCCAGGCATATCTGGGTCCTGCTTCCAGATCCCTGGGGCAGGGGTTGCTGGAGGGAAGGTTACTGCCATCTTCAGTGGCAGTTCAGTCCAGTTTGGGGGCTTGTGCAAGCACAGATCCCACAAGTTCTGGCTTTTGGACATTCAGAGAATCAGGGTCAGATTTCACCCAGTCTGGTGGGTAGGACTTCCTGAATGAGCAGGAAAGCTTCAGGTTTCATCCTGATCCACCTAAAGAGAGCAAAACTGCCCTTAGCAGCTGCAGTCGTTTGACTGTAGTTTGTCTGCCCTCTCTTCCTCCCTCCTCGGAACAGTTTGGTCACTCTGGACTGTTGTTTGTGATGTTGAATGGAACCTGTTACAGTATCTGCCTTGTGTTGTACTCATTTCCTGCCTCACAACTTTGGAAGGCAGTTCTGGCACTGGGCCACTTTCTTTTGACAGGGATAGACCTGAGTGCCCATTTCTATCTTTCCACTTTGGAAATCCCCTTAAGGAATCCTAGAGGTGAAGCTGCTCAGGGGTAAGCCCAGCCTAGAGATATCAGGACTGCTTTTCTCCCAGATGGCTGGTGCAGTCACACAGAGACTTCTGCCCATGTGGCATCTCCCATCCTTCCATCCCACTCTTTCTACCAGTAGGTAGGCTGGGATGAGGGACTTCATCAGACAGGGAATCCAGTGTCCAGACCTGTGCTCTGTGCTGCATTATCGTTCTAGCAGCTGTTTCCAATAAAGTTGTGTTTATTGTTAAAATAATATATATTTAAAGAATACTCTCCATGTATGTTTGGTGTCCTTGTCTTCCACTCCTCTCTTTAATCGCTTGCCCTGCAAAGCAAATACAGGTTCTACAGTTTCTGTAGTCTTTTTGTTTTCTAAAATATCTAGGAGCATTCTGCATTGTATCATTTAAAGACTTTTGAATCTCTTGTTCATTATAAAACAAAAATATCACCTTTGGTTTTTTCCTCCCTGTATGTGAATTTGTCTAGTCCCTTTCTAAAGGGATCATGACATCTTGTGGTAGTGAATTCCACAGAGTGACTCTACCCACTGTGTGAAGTGTTTCCTTTTATGTCTCTTGAATTTCCTACCAATTCCAAGAAGTACCATGGTGCCTGAATTGTGAGTTGTAGTTTGTCTTGGTATAATTATCTTCCACGTTCTGTACAGTTTCTGCTGCACTGTGTACCTTAACCCTCAGTTCTTACAGTACACGAATTAATTCCAAAAAAGGAAGAACACCATAGGTTTACCTCCTGAGTTTCTATGTGTATGGTAGCGTTCACATGTTTCAGTGTTGTGGCTTGGTGCTTTGTCTGCCTACAGTGCTGTTAAGAAGAATGTAGAAATTGTTGCAAGCAATTGTATGTAAGATGTGTTTGTTTTAAAATAACCATGAATTGTTGGCACAAGCAACTTGATACAGCTATGTTCACATTTGTCAGTGAAACTGTGTTTAAATATTTATTCATTTTTCTCCCATCCTTTCAGCTCTGGGAGGTGTACGGTGAACGAAGGTGCTTACGAACTTTCATTGGTAATTTTAAAAAATTGGAATATTTAATTTTTTATTTATTTAATTTAATATATTCAAAATTTTATATCCCACTCCGTATCAAAGGATCTCAGTGTGGCATACAATATAATCAGTTTAAACAATTTAAAACTATAAGAATAATTTTAAAAGACTAAAAACCTTTTAAATTATTCAGCACTTAAAACAAAACAGCTTAAAACCCATTAAAACAATTAAATTCCTTCGTATTTGATTTTAGAAAAAAAAATCATTGCTTTGAGATGCCACTTAGATGCCTTTTTTAGACATGGGGCTAAATTTTAATGTGTACCTCAGCTGAATCATCATTAGAAAGCATGGATGCACCCAAGAAAATAGCAAACAAACTTTCCTGTCATTGAAATTAATTCAAATTTGCTGCAAGTGCAATAACACTTAAACATACTACTTTCTTTACAGCAAAAAATATTACTATTCTTTACAGAATAGTACAATAGTACAAAAGAATCTTGTGCCAGGGTGTAAACAGTAATTATCACAAGTATATGCAGTGCTGCCATGATACTTCTCAGTTTTAAACCAAAATCATTTTAGTTAAACTATGCAGACAGGTAGGAGGACATTTTGTTAAAGCCATTCTTCTCCCCTATAACCAAGAGCATTTAAAGAAGGTGATGCGGTATTTTTAGATATGTGAACTACTTTGCTCTCTTTGCTACATTCTCCAAGCATAATGCTTCAAAAGGCAGTAGATGCCATTCTTAAACAGGAGACTAAGTGGATCCACATCAAGGAACTGTAGAGGTGGCCTTTCACCTCAAGTTTCTGGGACATGAAGAATTTACAGAAAGGGTAAACTGTTTTTAAAATAGAACTTGTGTAGCAGTTCCATGCAGTTCTATTTTTGAACTCTGATTCATGAATCATTATCTAATATACACATCTGGGGAGAAGAGTTCACATGCAGATCCGTGCCTTTATGTTGAAATTTGCTATGGGATTGGGACCTGTATGTACATTGCCTATAATGCCTGCAGTTCAGGGACTGGAAAGTCCATTCACAGCACTGAACAGATGGTTCATATCCTCCACTTTTGACAAAAGCAGGGGAAGATGGGCTGGAGATTGAGGACCGAACACCGTCTCGCATTTCCTCTCATTAAGCATTAGAGTGGAGATTGTATTCCAGGCAGAAATATTGTGTATACAACCCGCATTTTACCCAGAGAATAACACACCAAGTCCTTTTTCTACTAATACTGTACTTTCCTTCTTTAGGGCACAGTAAAGCTGTTAGAGATATCTGCTTTAACAATGCTGGGAGCCAATTTCTCAGTGCTGCATATGACCGTTATCTTAAACTCTGGGACACTGAAACAGGTAGATGTGTATCTTATTTATTTTAGTGTTGTAGTTTCTAAATGCCAAATAGAAGTTTTGAAATACAAAGGGGTGGCACAGGAAGAATTTCTGATACATTATCATCTTATAGATAATACAGCCTTGTTTTTGGATGCGTTGAAAGTGGCTCTAAAACATGAAAGTGGCTCTAAATCATGTTTGGTTCAGGAGTAAATGTAATTGACTATACATGAGTCATAAAGGATTATTAATCAAAGATGACACAGGGCCTACTACTCACTGGTAGAATGCTTGCTTTGCATGCAGAAGATCCCAATTTCCGTTCCTCATATCTCCATGTAGGATTGGGAAAGACTTCTTTTCTTCACCTGGGGGAGTACATTAGCAGCCAGTATGGACAGTCCTGACCTAGATGTACCAATGGGCTAACTCAAGATAACACAGCTTCCTGTATCTTGTTCTAGCTATCTACATAGAGTACACCTATTTTGAAAGCCACATTCATTGCTGTGCATTGTATGAAAGGGTACTGAGACAACTTTAAGTAGACTAGTGTTTGTAACCACTTCAGTACAAATTACATACATATTCTGAGTGTTTGACAGATATATTTTAACCATTGCCTGTACCTGTTGCGCACAGTAGCCTTTATTATTATTATTTATTTCCCCTTGCCCTAATTGTTATGGAAACATAGATTTTAAACACTTCACAGTGGATATAGTCTACCTTTATATGTCATTATGGTCTGTGACATTGAATCTTTAAAATGAGTTGGTTGGTCTATGATTGCTATTGCTAGATAGTAATAATTAATAATATTACAACTTCTGCATCTTTCTTCATAGGAACCCAGCCAGTGGTACCATTCCACTGGTGTAGAGTTGCTCTTATGGACTTCTAGTTCTAGACTGTGTGTGGGGAGGGGAGTCCAACATGACTGCCAGTTGCTCAAGAGGTGATTCAGTTATTTGCACAAGTTTAGTGTGCCCAAAGGCCACAGTAATAAGTATACTACTACTTCTGCAACTGCAAAAATAGGGAAACTTCACTAACATACTATTTCCCTTTGCTAGCCTTACATTGGATTTCTGGTATGCTTAATCCCAAATAATTTATAATTTACTTTTTGAAGTCTGTGCAGCCTATACTCTGAAGGAACCAGATCTTATCTGATCTTGGAAGCTAAGCAGAGACAGGCTTGGTTAGTACTTGGATGGGAAACTGCCAAGAAATACCAGATGCTGTAGGCTATATTTCAGAGGAATGCAGTGGGCAAGCCAACTCTTAAGTATTCCTTGCTTAAGAAAACCCCATGAAATTCATGGGACTGCCATGAATTGATGTTTAGGACAGCCACAATACAAAGCAAGCTTCTAAAAATATGAAAGCCTAATGTGGAATTTTTTTCCTGTTCAGTCATTTGATTTGGGTTTTTTTTCCTCTCCAGGTCAGTGTATCTCAAGATTCACTAACAGAAAAGTTCCTTACTGTGTCAAGTTCAATCCTGATGAAGATAAGCAGAATCTTTTTGTAGCAGGAATGTCAGATAAAAAAATTGTACAGGTAGGTTTTAAAAATGCATATTTTTATCAGATTTAATGTCTCGTTTACAATAATGCCTTCTTTATGGTTCAAATAACAATCAGCTATCTCCTTCTAAGATTTGTTTTTGTCAAGCCATGCTATAAAAGATTTGCTTTTCTGTTCCCGTAAACTTACAAATATTGTGTTGAATATTCTTCATGTGTTTGAAGAGTTGTTCAGACTTATCTTATCTTGCAGTGGGATGTTCGAAGTGGAGAAATTGTTCAGGAGTATGATAGGCATTTGGGTGCTGTCAACACTATTGTGTTTGTGGATGAGAACAGAAGATTTGTGAGCACATCTGATGACAAGAGTTTGAGAGTCTGGGAGTGGTAAGTGGAAGTTTCATTGTATCTGATTGGGTAGAAAGAAAAATACCTTTTATATTGGACTAGTAAAAGGTACTGTGTTTCCCCTTCAGTCTTCCTAAGACCAGCTAGTTGTACAACTGATTTAGATTGTTTGGTGAATTTAGTCTGCTAAAACATGGTGCAGCCATGATAAGGTGCAGTGGCCTCCCAGAGTAGAAGAGCCACAGGGCTAACTGAAGGCACTGCAACCAAGATTTTGGATTGTAAGCAGTCTATATATATTTTTCATAGTTGTCCCATGGCCTGCTTCCTGATCCGTGGGTACCTGGTATGTCTTTCCAGGCCCTCAGAGAAAATCTGAGGCCACCCACAGCTTGTTGAAAATACAGTGAGGCATAGCAGAATATATGATACATGCAAACAGCTACAACACAGAAAAAAGAGTATGTTTTCCAATGTTGTAGTAGATACATTCTTTCCAAAAGGTAGATCAGTCAAGAAGGAATGCCAAAGCACAAGTAAGGGAGTGATTAGAACAAATACAAACTTTTGATGGTTGGCTGCCTTTGGTAAACATTTCAGAACCATTGCAGGTTATGATGGGGCTTTCAGTTGCCTATTGACTTTGAGGAAAGAGCACCACCTACTGCTCCATCAGTACCATTTAATGCCACATCAAGGCCAGTCTTTGTTCACCAAGTGAGTTCTTACTATAACACATGAGACATGGGTAAACGAAATATGGAAATTGCTTTGGTAAACAAGCTTTGATAGGGATTTTTGCCTAATTAAAATGCTTTTGAAAGTTACCTCAGAGTAACAGGATGTTTGACAGAGGGAAGAAAGATCACTTGAACTCTTAACATCATATAGACATGACTTATTGTGTTCTAAGGACCCTTTTTCTCAAGTAACACCATCTGAGAAACAAGGTCTTACCTAGTTTTTCTAGGGTAGGTGGGATTTATGAATAATGTGATGTATAAACATAGGTACAAAGTGAATATCGAGTACTAAATTTATTTACCATATTAAATGATAAATGGGTTTGCCCCCTTGTATATTGTTCTATTTGGTTTTTCAAAAGTGGCAGTCAATTTTTAAAATTTTCTCTGGCTTTTCAATGGAGCAAAGGCGTAGAATTTGATTACTGTGAATTTATATGATCGCATGGTTGTATGAACAAAATTAAGCCACAATTAACCTTCATGAGAGCATTTATACTCCCCCTAAATTTTCATTAATGTGATGTATGTAAATATTATGAAGGTTAATGTGGCTGTGTAATGAATACTTTCTGCATTGTTAAATCTTCATTGCCACCCACAAAAACTGTCGAGATCTGTGCCAGCTGAGCAGCTCTCAAGAGTTTCAAAAGAACATTAGTTAACCAAAACTAAACATTTTGAGACCTAAAGCATGGTGATAAACAAAACTGTTTTTTTTTCTTTTTCCTTGGTACCAAGGTAGCCAAGCATCTTCTAAATTTTTTAGATGTCTTCTAAATCTCTTGAATTTGGGACAGGCCTTCCTCTACTTGGAATTGTAATCCTTGCTAACCAAGCCATCATATGAAGGAATGCTAAATGTATAATATGTCCCATCCCATCCTTATAAGTATTGACAAAACTAACTTGCTTGCTATTTCTTCAAAATGTTTATGCTAAAGCAGTAGTTGTCCCGCATGTTAAGACTAAGCACAATGATGGTTGTTTTTTGTTTTTTTTTTAAATATCCTGTAAGAAGTTAGCATGGGGTCAGTTTGCATATTGCTTATCCTCCCTTATAAAAATAACACTTGAGTCGGGAATGCCCCATCCCCTCAGAGTTGTTTGAATGTAGGATCTCCCTACATTTGATCTTTAACCAGTAACCAGGATGAAGAAGATTGGTGAAATGCCATGGTTCAGACATTCTCTTTCTTTCTCAGATATGGAGGACAGGTGGCCCTCCAGATATTGTTGGACCACAGCACCCAGGATTCCTCAGCTTTGGCTACACTGCTTTTGGGTGATGGAAGTTGCAGTCCACTAAGATCTGGGGATTTTAGGAAGTGAGAAATCCCACAACCGGCCTACCTACAAAGGGTGGAGAACCTTAAGCCAGGGTGCTGAATCTGGCCCTCCTGAAGTCCCATCCAGCCCTGTCAGATTCACCAGATAGCCATTCCCCAATTTCACAACAGTTTGTTGTTTTTCCGTGTGTGTGTATGTTTTCTTTATGCCCCTCCTAGGGCTTAGTAACTGGCAGTAAGAGATTTTAGCTAAATTATGCTGGTTACCTTGGACCCACCCTTGTCTTTCTGGCCCTACCCACGCTAGGAGTCTGGCCTCTGAGAATGTCCAAAGCTGAACTCGGTTCTCTGGCTTGAAAGAGGTTCCTTTCCTCTCTGTTTACTATGCAGAGGAAGAGCTTTAACCTCGTGGCAGACATCACCCCTAACAGGCCAATCTCTTCCTCATCCTTGACCATTTTTTAACTGTTTCAGCTGACAAGCCTCAACAATTCAAGACTCAACTGTCCTTGACATACCTGGGAAATGGCAAGCAAGGCCAGGGGTGAAAATAATTCTTTTTCCTTCTTAATTTGCTAATTGATATTACTTCTGCGTACCTTGGAAGTCTCTCAGGTATATAGAAACCACTCCCTTGCTTTTGGATGGCCCCTTTCAAACAGATAAGCAATAGACCATTTCAAGTTCCATATTGGAAGGAATGATGATTTCCACTTTGAAGCACAGAGGGGATGAAAGTAAACATATGTTAATCACAGTACATTTAGACACCACATGTTTCAGGATTCAAATAGCCCAATGTTAATCACAGTGTATTTAGACACCACGTTTCAGGATTCAAGTAGCCCAAGCCCAGTGGACTCCAGAATTGTAGGTCCATTGTCTGTATACTGAAAGATCTCCTGTCGCCACTCATTCCTTTCAGTAGGCATGTTTGTGTCTTTGCAGTATTCTTCATCTATATAATCTGCTTTTGTAGGGATATTCCAGTAGATTTCAAGTACATAGCAGAACCAAGTATGCACTCAATGCCTGCAGTGACTTTGTCCCCAAATGGTAAGCTAACATTTTTATCATCTTTGGCATGCGATGGAAGGCTTTAATTCTTTAAATTTGAGTGTTTGAGGCTCCACAGTAAGTTTGAATATGGCAGAATAGCTAGATTGTCTCAGTGTGAACATAGTTGTCAGGTCATTGTGTTATTATACAGTGAAATAGGTAGGATCTCCCCATTGTTCAGACAGTATGTTCTCCTAGCATGTTTAATTGCCATTCGTAGGTTTATAATCACTGTCAACCTTTGAGTTGTATTCTCTGTTTTGTCAGAGAATCTTAAACCAATATTACAAGAAAATCCAGTGTACAAAGAACAGAGGATCAGGTCAGTAGAGTACACACTTTTTGCTATGTGAAACAATTTCTTAGAACTTTTTAGGCTCAACATCTAATTTTTTCAGTATCTTATGGGAAACATTAATGATTCCATTACATTAACAAGAGCCAGAATACAGGCCTAAATGCAATCGAGCACTAACCAAGTACAAATACTCATCCTAGTTGCTCTGGGTTATATTTTGCACAAGTGGTTTTATGCAAAGCAGCTATGCAAAGAGGTTGTGCAACTGGGTGTGCAGTTACTAGCACAAAATCTGTGTAACATCCATGAAATGCACAGTCACTAGCATAATAGACCTTGCATCTGCATGATAGTATCATTTGATGTAGTTCATACATTGCAGAATTTTATTTTAAGGAGACTAATATCTGCATTAAAATTCTTACTTTAACAGGAAAGTGGTTGGCTTGTCAATCCATGGACAACCAGATTTTGATTTTTGGAGCTCAGAACAGGTTCAGGTTGAATAAAAAGAAAATCTTCAAAGGGCACATGGTGGCAGGTTATGCTTGTCAAGTAGATTTTTCACCTGACATGAGGTATGTTTCTATAGTTCATCTGCTTAATATAGATATCCCTTCCATTTTGATTTCCAGTTGACTTGTCTTGATCTTTAATGTAATAAAAAACTGTATTTAAATAAACTGTCCAGAAAAATCCTCATGTATATTGTATCTTTAATATTCCTATATGGGCAGTGCAGCCATTGTTTGGTATAAATGATTAAATTATTCTGTATATACCCTGATTAGTGAGAGAGAGGCATCCTGAAGTGACCTTCTGTATCTAGTACTCTGGTCTATACCTGTTGTTGAACTATGTATGTAGTGCTGAATAGATAATTTGGTAGTGTTAGATTCTGACAGAACAGCTCATCTGTTTGAGAGATTAGGTGACCCCTCTTTCAGTTCTTCCTCCTCTTCGGAATGGGGCAGCTCAGCAGCTGATATGCTGCCTCGGAGTGTGGTGGAGTCTCCTTCTTTGGAGGTTTTTAAGCAGAGGCTGGATGGCCATCTGTCAGGAGTGCTTTGATGTGTGTCCTGCATAGCAGGGGGTTGGACTGGATGGCCCCTGTGGTCTCTTCCAATTCTATGATTCTATGATAGTCTCTGCCAGGGTTGATTACTGTGACAGACTCTTGTGCCCCCAGCCTCTTAAGAGCACTGCTGCATGAATATCTCAGGACTGAAGCCATTGTAATTCGCATAATACTTTACAAAACCTGTGTGATAGACTGTATCGATCAGAAGCTAAATTAAATTTCCAGTACTTCATTACAGTCCGTTTTCTCTGCTTTCCGTGTTAAAATATATTATATTATTTGGATTTTTAGACTTTACATTCCAACAATTTTTTAAAAAAGATATTTCAGTCTATTAAACAACTTTGCTTTTTGTTTTATCTTTTAACAGTTATGTGATATCAGGTGATGCAGATGGAAAACTGAACATATGGGACTGGAAAACGACTAAACTGTACAGTAGATTAAAAGCACATGACAAAGTCTGTATAGGTGCAGTATGGCACCCACATGAAACGTCCAAGGTGATCACATGTGGATGGGATGGTCTCATTAAACTCTGGGACTGAAGGCTTTAATGTGGAACTCTAGATCTGCAATCAGTTGGTGAATATCAAAGATTTCAGAACACCTACTCTCCAGCAAAGATGGCCTGAAACCGGGGCATTGACGTGATTCTTCCAAGTTCTTCAGTGTTAACAGTATATCCATGCTATACTGGAAATTCAGAATACTTGATTTCACAGATTTCTAAGCTCAAGCTACAAAAAGCTGAAAATGAAGCCGCCTAAAGTTGAAGCTCTTTCATAATCTTGGTATTTTAAAAATTAAACACATTAAATGGAAGAGCTTGATATAGCTTTGTCTTTATGAAACTTAAACAGAGATTCATGAGGTTCACTTTGCTATCTAGCTAGACAAGTTGGAACGAAAAAATGTAAATGGAAGAAAGTGTAATGTGACGATGTACTAATTATAGGAAGTATTTTCTTGTCTCTAAGTACATGGAGTATTGATGAGATTATGTTGTGTATATACTGCAGAGATTGCTACTCAAAATTGTTTGTTTGTTTTTTTATTTAACAGAAATTCTTAGTTCACTGAAAAACAAGATAGTACAAAAATGTTCTGTGCACAATAGTGGTACATAGCTCCAGTTCAGTTTTCATTGTTGAAACCATTACCACCCCACCAAATCCTTTGGTCCTGATTAAAGATATGGAAAGGATCCTGATGATCAGCCTATGCAGAGAGTAGCCATCTGCTGCTGTGTCTGAGGAGCCCATCGTGCAGTTTCCTCCTGTCTGAAGTGCAGCAAGAATGTGGTTCAAGCCACCTGTTTTGTGGGGCAGATGGGTTTAACTAATGTATATGCAGATACATGGCATTGGAGGGTCCATGTTCAGAAACTGCACTTTTATCTGACTGATTTTTTTTATTTATGGTGAAAAATGAGGTTCTCCATTCTTATTCAAGACTTTTTTTTTTCCATAATCAAGGTATCCAAAGAACATTATGTCTAGAAAATATTTAACAAGTAAATCCCCAGATAGTGTATCAGCATAAATTCCATTCACCAGTGGGGCTTGTACTGTGTTTTAAGATGCATTCATGAAGAAGCAAACTGTAGCTTCATTATCACTTCACCACCAAAGTCTTGTAAAAGGGCACTTTAATCTCTATTTTTATTTTGTAGGATTGTCAGAGTTTTGTGGTAAACTACTGTACATATGTCTCAATCCTTCTTTTTACAGAACATATTTTTAATAAATGTTTTATATGGAAAAACAGATTTTTGACTTGGCACAACTTCTCTAGAACCACTCAAAGTCTGTTTTTTTAAAGATTTATTTGATGTAGATGTTGTTAGTTCTCCAGAGTATGAATATAACTTTCCTTGAAGTTACGATATTAAAATATTATGGAATAATTTCTCTTTGTAATGAACCTGTGTGGAGACGCACATGTAGTATATCTATCCTGGGCTAGAATTGCTTTGCACCTTATTTTTCCTGATATGAGGATTAATAATTAATATTGAAAGAAGCCTGTAAGTAACATGTCTGTTAATAACCAGACAACCACTCTTTCATTATATTTACATGCATCAAGTTATTTCTGTTTCCATAGAAGAAAAGACACTCATGGATTTGGCCACTCAGTGCTTCTTAGGTTTTTCAAAGGGCCAAAGTAGTAAACATGTTGTCTTGATGATTTTATAATCTGAGAGATTGATGTTGCTGGATGATCTCCCCTCAGTCCTAACCAGCATAGCCAAGAGTAAGGGATAATGGGTTTTGTAGTCGAGCAACAGGTGTAGGAAGAAGTATTTCCTGATCTAAAAGCACCTGTTGGAGGGGCATTCAGAACAGAGCTGTGTTGTGGGGGGAGTGAATATCCAGCCCACTCCCCACTCACCATATTCATTTTAATCCTTTTCAGGTACCCGTTTCTCTTACAGAAAAGAAAGAAAGAAAGAGAGAGAGAGAGGTGCCTGTGACAGCTGTTGTGGGGGAGATTATTAAAACTGGCAGATTAATCTGTAAGAAAGATGAGATAACCCATTTGCTCATACAATCAGGATTTGAGGGTATATCCTATATATATATCCCACTACTGCTTCCTGTTTCATTCATGCAAAAAATGTTGGAGAGGGCATATACAGCTATGCATGAATGCTCCACGTGTCTTGTGTGCTGTATATGTCAGGGTAGGGAAGCTAGTGTGGATCCACTTCAGCCTCTCAGTAATTTTCCGATAAGCTGCACATTTATCATAACAAATACAGCTTTTAAGGAGTTATCTTTCAGAAAGCAGAAATTAGTCTAGATGAGAACATCTTCATCCTCACCCAGGTTAATTCAGAAGAATTGTATTTCCATGTGACTAGTTTTGCCACAAGGTGGATTGTCCTTTGCGCAGGTGGAAAGCAATAAAAAAAATTTTCATCTGTGTACAGGACATACCACCTTATGGCACACCTGGTCATGTGTAGAAACACATAATTCATAAACTTGACAAGCATTCTTGCTCAGGTTGATGATCAGGAGTATCAGCAAAAAAAATCAGCAAAAAGAAATCATATATTTCTATGTTGGGATGGGGTGACAGGGCTGCATCCAGAATTTGCTTCAGCTTATGAAAGGAGATTTATATTTATAGAAAGGATCATGAGCATTACTTTCTTTTGGTAGAGGGGACTGAAGCACATTTTGTTAATGGAGCAAAAACTGCCCATGGAGTCTATTAGAAGGATTCACCCAGACAAATCTGTGCTTTCTATCCAAGAGCTTTTTCATTAGTCTGTTGCATTCTTCCTGGTATCTGCTATGACTCAATTTTGCTGGAACGTGCTTGATTTGGTAATCGAGCCAGCAGGGCATACAGCCCAGTGCAATAATTGAAAAGACAACCTGAAACATCTATCAGATATTAGAAAGGGGGAAAATCTGCTAAGATGGTTATAGGATAAAGTGAAGCAGTAAGCATTATTTGAAATAGAAAAATTGGAAGCAAATAGGTTAAGTACTGTCTCCCCAACTTCTCTGTGCCCATTGCCTAGTTGCTGCTGATTAAAGAGGAGAAAGGAGGGCAGGCTCTATCAGAATTGTTTTTTATGGATGAAATAACCAGTCTCATCTTACCATACCAGGCTAGTTGCAAAAGATTGTTTTCAACACTCTGGTAATACTGTATATTTCCTATTATTGTACAAGGGTGCAGAGTAAGGAAAATAAGTAATCAACTGTTGCTTGTCTGTAGCACCAGCAATCATTCCTACTGCTTTGCACATTGCACTTTTAACCAACCTAATGTGAAAAATTAATACCTTCAACACCTTCTTTGCCTCAGTCTTCTCCCAAAAGGAAAATAGTGCTCAACCTGGGGAAAATGGAGCAGGAATACCAGGAAAGATTTAAAGCAGATCATGAGTTAGTCAGTCTGTAAGCACTTATAAAGCAATGCAGTGATCACTAAAAGTCAACATGGGTTTCTCAAAAACAATCATGCCAAACTAAGCCCCCCCCCCACACACACACACACTTTTGGATAGAATTACAAGCTTGGTTGACGAAGGGAAAGCTGTGGATGTAGCATATCTTGATATTCTTGCAAACAAGCTTGTAAAATCTGGGCTAGACAATGCTACTGTTAGGTGGAATTATAATTGGCTGACTGACCAGACCCAAAGGGTGCTCCCCAATGGCTCTTCTTCATCTTGGAGAAAAGTGATTAATCAGGTGCCACTGGAAAGTTCTGTCCTCGGCCTAGTGCTATTCAACATCTGTATCAATGACTTGGATCAGGGAATAGAGGACATGCTTATCAAATTTCCAGATGACACCAAATTGGGTGGGGTAGCTAAAACCCCAGAGGATAGGTTCAGAATTCAAAATGACCTTAACAGATTAGAGAGCTGGCCCAGTGCTAACAAAATGAAGTTCAACAGGGAGAAACATAAGGTACTACACTTGCGTAGAAAAATGAAATACAGAGATACAGGATGGGGGACCTGGCTTGACCACAGTACATATGAAACGGATCTACCAGTCTTAGTGGGCCACAAGTCAATGGTGTGATATGGCTGCTTAAAAAGCCAATATGATTCTAGGCTGCATCAATAGAAGTATAGTGCCTAGATCAAGAGAAGTAACAGTACCACTCTATTCTGCTTTGGTCAGACCCCACCTGGAATACTGTGTCCAATTCTGGGCACCATAATTCAAGAAGGATATTAACAACCTGGAACATGTCCAAAGGAGGGTGACAAAAATGGTAAAGGCCTGGAAATCATGCCCTATGAGGAGTAATCTGAGGAGCTGGGTATGTTTAGCCTAGAGAAGAATAGGTTAAGGGGTGACATAATAGCTATGTCTATAAATATTCGAAGGGCTGCCAAATAGAAGATCGAGCAAGTTTGTTTTCTATTGCTCCAGAGATTAGGACACAGAGCAATGGCTACAAGCTACAGGAAAAGATATTCTATCTAAATATTAGAAAGATCTTCCTGATGGTAAGAGCTGTTCAGCAGTGGAATATTCTGCCTTGGAATGTGGTGGAGTCTCCTTTGGAGGTTTTTAACAGAGGCTGGATGCCCATCTGTTGGGAGTGCTTTGATTGTATATTCTCACATAGCAAGAGAGTGAACTGGATGGCCCTTGTGGTTTCTTCCTGCTCTATGATTTGCTGATTCTAATATGTAGCATGGGATGACTAAACACATATGTTTAGAATGACATGAGGACACGGAATAAATTGGACTAAACATTATAGAAGAAGTGGTAGGAACTGGCTAACAGTCCTGCCATTTTCAGCGACAACCTCATGCACCTAATATCATTTAATTTCATTCTGTGCTAATCTTATTTGTCACTTGGCTTCATTTGTGTTCCTGTCTGATTTCAAACAGGTAGTATAGTGTCCTTTGAGCAGATGCAGGGAGTGGAGAAAGCCTGGCCCATAGGTCACATGGCACCATCATCCAGAGATTTTTTGCAGTGTCCTGGCTTTACAAAGAGACCTCCCCCCAAGCACTCAAATCTCAAAAAAAAGTTCTAAAAACATTTGAAGTTGATCATTTATTTATTTGTTAAAAACTCGCTGCTCTTGGAGCAGTGTTTTGCCCTGCGTTCATTTCCTTGGCACACATTCTGCCCAAATTCGTTAGAAGTGCGACAACATTTAGCACTGAAGAGTCAAGAATGACTGAGAGTGGGCAGCAGTAATAGTGCAAGTTAGTTTGAATGACCCAAAGTGTCCTCCCTTCTTGCCCTACCTGTTCCCTCTATGATGCAAACTGATATTCTTGGTGATGTTTTCTCCGCTTCCTTTCTTCCCAGTTTCTCTCCCAGCAATTCCCTAGAATGAAGCTAGATTACATTCTCCAAGAGAAGGGGTCTGTTCTGCTAGTAAACAGGGTGTGGCTAGATGATGTTTTCACCCTCACTTTCCACCAGTGAGCAAGGCTGCAACAACCAGAAACAGTACCCCTCTCGCAAGTCCCCATCACAGCCTCAGTAGGAGGGGAGGTAGAAATGTTATCGCCCCATACCCCAATCACCAGCAGAACAGACTTCCTTTTCTTGAAGCAACGGCTGCTCACAGACTTGGGGGGACAGTTATAATCATGGCAATAGTGCTGCATTGTGACTACATAGGGATTGTGAATACAGAGCAGTTACAGCTGCATAACATTTCTTTTTTCTTTTTTTTTTTTTTGGCCACATAACATTTTCTTTGTAAGAATACCTAAAGGTCTCCAGTTGTCTCCTTATCTGATAAAGACAGACTGCAGATAGCTGCAATAGTAGCCATATCTTCTAGAACAGCAGATCTGAAGAAAAGAAATACTAAAGCATCCTCATTATTGTTGTGAGGTAAGTAGCAGAGGCAGACAGGGCCATTTTAAGAATTCCTTTTATCTGCTAAAGAGAGCCATTAAAGGAGCAGGGTGACACATACTTGTCAGACATTTAATACGTAACACATTGGCCAGAGTTGCTTGACGGGTATGCCAGGGATCCACGGGAACCTTAATCTCCTAGGACAGCAACACGCATGCACTCAGTTGCTCTCATTTGCAGTGGGAGCAGTTAACAAACCACAGAGTGTTGGTTAGTTTTGTTTATTGTTTTGTGCAAACCTGGCAGTTTGATCGTCTCCCAACAAGTCAGAGACTGAATTCATGGTTTGTTTTAGGCATGCTTGTAGATTCCACCTCTGGGTGGACTTACAAAGGATAAAACAAACTAAGAACCTGAACCTTCCACCATGGTAACTCAAGAAAATTTAACATTTTAGGTTTATTCTTTCCAACATCTTATCTTTTCACTTGAGAAGAAACAACTTACTTAGATGATATATATTTTTACCTTTTTAATCTGTAATGGTGGTGGCACAAAATCTGAACAGGATTGCACTGATCTGCAGCTATGCGCACACATAAAGAAACCAAATACTTTATATGCAGCTGTTTCCTCTTTTAGGAAGGAAAACACTGTGCCTTTCCACTTTGGGGTTTAATGATTAAAAAAAATACATACATGAACATTTTCTTATATTAATTTTCCTGCTTCTGTCTTTGCATGCTTCTTCATGTCAGTCCATGTCTCCAAAGTCACCTTCAACCATATTGCCAAAGGGGAAAATTCACAGTTCACTTCAGAATTGCTCAAGCCTATTATTTCCATCTTGTGTTCACCCAGCTCAGTGTATAACAGCTGCTTGCATTGAAGGCTTCCCTTTTGAGAAACACCTGTGGTTTCAACAAGTCTTTGTAAGTGTGAAAAAGTCTGAAGTCCTTTAGTTCTAATTCTTTGAGGAGGCTGTACCAGTACCGGACCACAGTGCTGTCATTGCCACTGACCTCAAATCCAGGCCAGTGCACGTGGATCTCAAAGACCAGTTGTCCTATCTGTTCCACAATGTCCTCCAAGATCAGGTTTTCCAAAATTTTCCACTCTGCACTCTCCATATCTGCTTTAAGGACATCGATCTGTAACAAACAGGATGATGTGAAAGACAAACTGACATACTGGAGATGAAAGAAATGTGTCCTTAAGCACAGTGGAAAAAGAGAAAGACAGTTTCCATGCCATGAGAGGCTAAAAGGAGATTCCAATGAAGAGATATAAAAGGTATACAAAACCACAATAGAAAATAATGGCCATTTTGGCAAATAGAACCTGCACATGTTATCTCATATATTAACAGCAAACTCATTTGGCAAATATTCATCCACATGTAGCTGAAAGCAAGTCATCCATACACAAGAGGCTGGGGCCAGTAGGCTTGGGGGAATCCCAAGGTTTGGGGAAATACTAGACAATTTCAGGGGGATTCATAAGGGGGAGGGAAGTCTAAAATAGTCCCAAAAAACTTTGCATGTTCAATGACCACTGAATGCCGTTGCAGAAGTGTGTGGAAAATGGGAGAAGAGTGGAATAGAGTATCCTAGAAGACAGCATGGCTGGCTGGAAGGAAACTTCAGAAGAAGTGGAGTTCTACTGAAACATTTTCTTGCAGGTTCCAGTTACTAAACATTTTGGTCAAGTCCAGTGTTTGTCCCAACAAGAGTATATCCATTTAAATTAATGGGAGTTATGTAAGAGATGACTAAAAATTCGCATTCATCAGTGGGACCTATTAGTATGAATAGAACTTTCATAAGTGATCACCAATAACTCCCATTCATTTCACTAGGTCTGCTCTGGAAGAGTGGTCTAAACACCCTAAAGGCCCCAGCTTCCATCTGATCTTGGAAGATAAGCAGGGTCATCTCTGGTTAATACTTGGATGAGAGACTGCCAGTGAATACCAGGTGTTGTAGGCTATATCTCTGAAGAAGGAACTGGCAAAACCACCTCTAAATATTCCTTGCCTAAGAAAACCCTATGAAATTCATGGGCTCACAGTAAATGGACAGGCGATTTGAAGGCAGACACACAGAGACAAGCATTGGTTGACATGAAAACTGGACTTATGCCACAATATCTATCAAATCCTTACTAATAATATTCCAAGTTCCATCTTACTGATCTTCACAAGACTTAGAGGCAACCGATTATTGCATTTGCATTTTAAATTTTCCCAAAGATACTCTATGAACCTACTCATGTGCTACAACTTGGCTCAAATCCTGCAGGTTCATATATCTAACCACGCTCACTCCTTTTCAAATAACGCAACCACCATAACTGACTTAGTTAACATCACACGCAGATTTTACTTTCTGAAGCAGTGACTGTCTGACTGACTTTCTGAATTCAGTGACTGTCAACTGTACAACTTGGGTCTAGACAACCTCCCGGAAAATGTTTATTCCTGTGGAATGGCTGGTCCTTCTCAGAGCAATCATAATGTTGGTGTGACTGTTAAGAAGATGCCTCAGAAAGATAAGAGAGGCGCAGCGGCCAAGACTTTGTCAAAAGAGCCATCCCAGCTGTTCCGGCCTTTTCTTTCTGTATGACTTGGCAGAAAAACATGCCATCTGTCACTTTTATGGGCACTAAAGTAACTCCAAAACACAAAGACATCCATGGTTGCCTTGACAGCTCCACAGATAACAAACAACTTGGCACTTTAGAGTCTGCTGTGTGTGTGTGTGTGTGTCTTCAAGTCACCTGTTCATTTATGGCATTCCCATGAATTTTATAGGATTTTCTTAGGCAAGGAATAATCAGAGGTGATTGTGCCAGTTCTTTCTCCTGAAATATAGCCTACAGCACCTGGTATAATCTTGCCCTAAATACTGTAAAGGCACCAGATCCCACCTGATGGAAGACTGCCAACAAATACCAGGTGTTGTAGGGTAGCCATGAGATTGCCATAAGTCGACAGGAAACTTGAAGGCACATACATACACACAAAATCTTTGAATCTTTGCCTTCTAGTAGTCTGACTTTTTAAAAGACCAAAATCCTCATGAATCAAGATACAAAGGCTGGCTTCCTGCTGATGCCTTACACAAGCATAAGCTCCCTTGTGCATGTCCTTGTGCTTTTTTGGCCAATGCATAATGTGCATATTCAATCAAAGGTTACACAAGTGATGTAACATAGTGCCATTGCACATTGCTTCACACAGCATATTGCACATTGGGCACTGATTGTATGCTTATGTACATCGATGTGCAATATGCATTTGATTGTGAAATATTGGAATTTTGTAATGATGTGGATTAGCTCAACCAAAGCTTAACTGTTACACCATATCTCTTTGATGCAGGACCTCAGCCAAGGCTTATTGAAATGGAATTTTGTAAAGCAAATTTCAGGCAGCATTCTCATTTGCAGTGAAAATTATTTCAGTGATGGTGGCTGTTGTTTCTATGCCATCCTTGGCTTCCTCCAGCCCAAATTCTATTTCTCCTGGTAGGCTGGAGCCAAAATCTGCCTCTGTAGAAAATGAGGCTGTTTCAGTCTGCAGAAGGCTCCCTTCCTTATCTGATCTTCATGGATTTTCTCATCCAACCACCCATAGCAGAGCACAGCCCATTCCTCACCCTCTCTGTACAAAGAAGTCCATTTCCCAGTTGCACATCCCAAAATCAGGATGCAACCCAATATGCTTAAGGTCAATTACAATGTACAACACCATAATATTTAGTATGTGATTCAATCAAAGTCAAGCACTTTTTAAGTATCATGTGTTTCAACAAGAGAGTCAGGTATGCAGTTAGTCCCCCCTAAGTGAAATCAACGGCCCTTAGATTTGGCCAGAAGAAAACTTTCGAAAACAAAATTTTCAAAGGAGTCATGCTGCACAGCAAAAAGGGTTCTGTGCTATCTTAAAGAGTAACATATTTACTGCACAAATTATTTAGTCTTCAAGGTTCCACAGGACACCCTCAGGGTTTTGGAAAATAGTGATCAATGGAAATGGCAAATCTGTTGAAGTGATGCTTTGTGAATTATGGCTGTGATAATCCTCTAGTCTAATGAGCCACTATTAAATATCCCAATATGCTGCATTTTGCTTTATATTCGTCCTGAGATCATGTAAGGATACTTAAAAGGACTAATATGATTACGGACTGCCTTTTTAAAATAGGACTGGAACAGTCCTTTGAGACTGCCTGTCAAATAGCTGAAAGGGATTAATCCCTTCTAAGGAAAAAAGTACAAACATGGGTTATTTTGAGGGAGAAGCACATGCAGGTCAGGTTATTTTCTAAAGTATACCAAGGACTGCAGGATAGCTACTGCAGATTTGATCAGCACAAAAGCATCTACAGGAAAAAATCTCTAGTAAAAAGGAGATTTTCCAATAGCATCCTTACAGCATGTAGAGCGGAATTTGGAGAGCTTATCAGTATTCCTGTCAGTTGTTTCCTGTCTTCACCCAGAGCCACAGCTGTCTGCTTACATCTACCAAAAGGAAAAGCTGAGCTCCTCTTGGATGACAAAGAAAAGCGTGTGCTCATCACAAGGCTCCATATGGTGATAATTCAGTTGTCACATCTCAGTTTTGTAGTTTTTTGCTTTGCTTTTGTTTTTAAAGCTTGGAAGATCCTTTCAGAACTGCAATTTCCTGAATCCCTATGCTTGTAGGGGAAATTCTGGGAGGCATAATCCAAAAATAAGTTACCTACTCTTTACACTGGCTTCAATTACTTCAATACTTAAAAAGTCTGCCAACAACCATTAGGCCAGTGGGTGCAAGGCAACCACCTTGCAGAGGTTCTGCACTGCAAATGTCCATATGCAGTGAAATATTTCTGCACAACGGACCATTAAATGGCCATTTTTCTCTGGAACAGTCCTTAAAGGGTTTAGGCCCAGGATTCCCAAAGTGTTGCCTCCTCCCATACAAGCTTGCCCACCAGTGGTATAGCATATACAAGGCTTGTAGGGTCAAAGTGCCAGAATATTTTGCATCATCTGGGACAATTATGCCATCTGACACTACCACCCCAGATTTCCATGTTCTTTCTCTGCTTAGTTGTACTTCTCACAACAGATGGGATGGGAATGGATTTTTTTTACTAGCAACAATATTGCTATACCTGTTGCAGTACAAAGCATTTTGGAGTGGCCTGGTCTTGTATGGGCAGATGAGACCCATTAGGTTTCCAAAGACCCATTCCTGATAGAGAAGAAAACTGACCAGAACAGACTTTTTTATAATGGATTTGCTCTGCAGCCTGAACTTTTAGGAATTCCTTGGTGGCACAGATACAGAGCACCTCCACTTCCTCCTCAACCACCGTGCTACTGTCACCAGCTACCTAAGATCTGCTGGGCAAGCACTTTGCTGTGGGAGTGTGGCTGGCTGTGACAATAGTTGGGGCTTTAAGAGTGTCTTCCCTTGAATCTGTGTAACACCTTGCCCACAGTCCCCTCAATAACTATCTTCTGCCAGCTAGTAAAGATTTGAGTTACCTCAAGATGCTTTTGCTCTTGTCAGCAGATCATATTTTTACCAGCAATTTGTTTTTATCCGTTCCCCTTCTTGCATCATATTTTGTTTGGTACTCATTTTGTGATAAGATTATGCCTTTACTTGTTGCAAGGGATGTAGCCAGCTTGAATTCCATCTTGGGAGAAAGGCAGAATATAAATTCCATTAATCAGTCAGTCAGTCAGTCAATCAATGTATTAGAATTGTCTGGCTAAACATGATCCTATAAGGAAAGAAAGGAAACTCTTCAATCTCTGTGGTGAACTACTGCATCCATATAGAATCTTCTATTAGAAGAGCCACCATTTAAAAGAGGGGTGGGCAAAGTATCACCTGTGAGCCACCCACGGCCCCTGGGGTATTTTTGTGAACCCCAGCCCCCTCAGAATTTTTTTTTTCATTTTTTCACATTAAAATGGCCCTAGGGAAATATAGAGGGTATTTCCACAATGTTTTGGAGGCCCTTCTGGATCTCTCAGAGTCAATAGCAATTTTTTGACTTTTTCATAACATTTTCCCCCTAAATGTCCAGTAGGAGATACAAGGTACATTTCCAACACATTTTGTGCCCATCTCTCTAGTCAATTTAGGCTCAAGAGGGCCTGTTTAAAACAGAAAGTGAACAGGAAATTACTGCTGCTCACTTCCTGTTGTTATAAAAAGAGCTTTCCTGGGCCTAAAATGGCCCAAGAAGGCCCGAGAATGTGGTAAAAATGCCCCCATTTCCCCTAGAGGGTGCTTGTGGGCAAAAATACATTCGATTTGTGATTTGTATTTATTTATTTTCAGGAGGAGGTACAATGGAGAGGTGAAGCCCTCCAAAGTCTGAAGGAATATGTTTCTGAGATCCTCATGATCCTGAGATCTTCATGAAACAGAGAATGGCTGGGGGCAGATTGAGAAGCTGTTCAGCAAGCGGGGAGGTGTTAAGGCACCGAAGAAGGAAGAAGGAATACCATTCCACAGTGCCACTAAAAGGATGTGCACATCCATAAGGGAAACATAGGCATGCATACATTTCTAGCAGGATGAAAGCCTCAGTTAAAAAAATTATAATTAAAAGGATCTCTGTTGTCATAAAGGATGCAAAAGATGGATGCTGCTGTTTTATGAAATGAGGTATGTTCAACCCAGCAGTCACAAGCATTTGTTCCCTTCTGAAAATGCTTCTCTGAAAACTCCTTTACGAGAAGAGCCTAACTCGCTTTTGTCCCGTTCCATATTTCCTGGCTTTGATGTCTCCCTCTATCTTGTCTCCTCTCAAGTGAAAGCCAAAGGGAGCTAATGGCCCTGCAGCCCTGTGGAATGAGCAACAGGCATTCAGCACACGACGTGTAACATCCACAAAGCTGATCTACAATATTTCCAGGAAATCTCTTCCTGCCAGAAAGAGACAGTAAAAATAATAAGGCACTGTTCTTGTCATCACATACAGAAATGCTTGTGAAAGAAAGATGACAATACTAAAGATATGGTGAGTAACAGACTCAGAATTTGCACTGGGCACAGAGTTGATAACAATAGCTATGGGGAAGCTCAGCCCCACAGGCCGTCCCCATTTGGTTCACCAGCTTCGTTCTGGCTTTCTCTCTGATCAATAATTGAAGAAAAAGAATTTCCCATCCTCCTTACTATGTTACACCTACCTTTTAAATTGACCTACACTGGCCTCAACGGAGATGTTTTAAAAACTCTAGCTAAAGGTAGGGGCATTTTTGGTGAGGATGCTGCTAGGAAGGAAGGGGAAATCCTCTTTTCCTCAGTTCTAAAATCCCCATGAAAACTTGCACCATTTCCAATGCAATAAGGTTTTTAAAAGCTTCCATTAGTGCCACTGTAAGATTTTTTAAAAGTCCTCATTGCAGTAGAGGAAAGTGTGTGTGAATGTCTGTGAGAGACAGAGAAAATAATGCTCTCTGAGGAATCATATCAGAGCTGTAGCAGTTTTGGGTGTTCCCAACAACCCTCCAACTTGCTTGCCTGGAACTAGTTCAGCCTTTCCTCCAAGAGAGACAGAGGCAGAGAAAGAGATTCCTCACCTCTACACAAGAACACTCACTAAACTTCAAAGGAGGATTGCAACCTGCTGTACTCCAGTGAAAAGTCAGAGCAATAGTGGACATGCATACTTATACTCCTCTGTCCTGACAGTCAGGTAAATCTGTTACTATTCAGAGACACGGGTACTTGAAAAGGAACATGAAGAACTGCTGCCAGGTTGAACAATGAAGGTAAGGGCTTGGCTGAAAGGCACGCATACAACACACACAAGGCAGTGCTGGGAGCTGAAACAGCCACAACTTTGTTGGAATACAGCTGACCAGCCTACTGATGAACGATTCTGCCACCAACCTGCCTGGTGGAGTAAACCAGCAGGATAGCAGTGAGTGAGATCCTCCCTCCCTCCTTCCTGTAGACCAGGAAAAAACTCCAAAGACCTGCTGCCTGGGGACAGGATCTGCTCATGGGCATCCCCATAGCTTCTCTCGCAGCAAGCAAGGCAGCTGTGATAGATGATGCCTCTGAAATTGAGGAGCAACTGATTGTGCCAAGGACTGAGCCAGTGAGTGTGACAGATGATGCCTCTGAGATCAAGGAGCAACTGAGTGTGCTAAGAACGGAGCCAGTGAATGAGCAAATCAACTTTCAAACCTCCCCCGCACTGGAACATCAAACAGAGAAAGAGTTGCCCTGGCCAGCTCATGACAGAGAGGGAACCAACAGTAATTCAGAGGAGTTACAGCCACCTGTGCCCATCAGCCCTCAATCACATAGAAGGCTGAAATGGCTGCTCAGAGGGAGGCTGCATGGACTAGGTGAAGAAACAATAACAAGCAGCACCTGTTCACAGCGGCTATTTAAGTCTGCGGGTGTGGTTGCTCTTTGCTTGCAGCAAATTACTAGCAAGCCCTCACAACCTTCATGTCTCCTGCTCCCTGAAACCCTCTGGATGGATCTCTGCCTCCTGAACCTTAGGACTAGATCTTGACCTGGCTTGGCTTGCATTTTTCCTTGTGTTTGGTGAATTTGGACTCTCCCTGCAAGTATTCCTGACCGACCTCCTCCCCTTGCTGGCTGAGGCTCGGCGGGGAGAGAATCCTGACAGTGGTGGGGGAATAGCTGGCACAAACTACTAGAGCCCAGAAGTCCAGATGGGGGCCTTGTGCCTAAGTACATTGTATATTTTTTTCTTTTTTCTGGTAGGATCATTATTTGTTCAATATTTCTGATATTCATTGTAAAATTGGTGAATGTCAAAGAAAATGATAATAATATAAAATTCCATGTAATGATTTTTAGCTAGTCCACAAGGAGATCAAAACTGCCATTGGGTGGGCCAAAAAAGGAAGCTGGACTCCTCAAGAGTCACTCTTGCATTTGCCAAGAGATGTGACCTGACTATGGGAGCAAAGAAGAAAAGTCCTCCCACCTGCATCTGAGTCAGGGTCCAGACCGCTCGCCCATTCCGCCTTCCTGTCTGCTATAACAAATGGCCACCTCTCTTTTCCCCTACCTCATCCACTTTGTCCACCCACCTGCCTGCCTTCTGTGCTGCCAGGAATGCTACAGGCATGCCAATTAGTAGCCTCCACTCCAGCAGCATGTCCCTGGAGTCTCTTCCCAGCCTACAGGAAATTAGAGAGGAAGGAGAGAAATGGAAGAAGAATCCTTTCCTCGAAACCTTCCCATTCATGCACAGTCAAGAAACCTTTCCTGCTCAGCCCAAATGCATCACAGTGGTGATGGTGTTCAAGATCTGCTGCTGGCAAACAGCTGGAGGGGGCACCCGAAAGACTTTTTTTTTCCACTGTGGGCCCAACACGTTCCTTACCAGTCTGCACGTTGGTGTAAGCCATTGAGTATTTTCTCTGCCAACTAAGGCCAAGGCTGTGGTGATGAGCCCCCAAAATGGGCCCACCCTAAAATGCCTCCATCTCCAAGTTGTGAGGAATCTTTACAATTGGGTAATGGGCACACAAATTCATGGACCCAGCCCAATGCCAAAACCACCAGCCTCAAGACATGACAGGATATAATACATCCAGCAGGTATAATCCAAAGACCAACAGCAATACTCATGGCTATCCACAATTAACTAGACCCACACTTATAACAGAAACTTAGGAAGAGATGATGGAGAAGAAAAAGGTTGGCCAGCAGTGTCACCAAGGCAGGCTTCAGTTCCAACATCCACTCTGGAGAGTCCTTCCTATAGCAAGACAATCAGCCTTGCAACTCGATGTTCTCTCCTGCCATTCATGCACAGCCTGCCTTGTGAGCACGGCTCCCTGAGAAGAAGCTACTCCACCAGGAGAAAGGACACCCTGCTTCACTTCTGTGCTGTCCTCAGCCAGCAGATGGGGGCTCCCACCAGGTCTAGAGGGTTGGTCAAAGGCTGGACCACCAACCTTTCACCAACCTTCTTCTGAGGAGTGAAGGCTGGTGGGTCTTACAACCACTAGCACGTAGGATGACTAAATGTTGAAGGAGATGTTAAGTGGAGACGGGGAGAAATCCTGGGCTTGAAAAAAAAGGGAAAAAGTTAAAAATTTTAAAAGAGGGGTGAGAGAAAAAAGAGGGAGCACTCACCCCACATATGGTTTTGGCTTCACCACCATCATTTCTATCTCCACCCATCATTGGATCCAGCCAATTTATTCTGGATCCACAGCTCTATATAGAAAGAAGAAGTACCCCACCGCTGCCACAGGAATATGTAGGTTCTCTGTCTCAAATTTTGTGTAGCTAAAAAGCTTAACCGCAAACACCTTAACCACCTGAAATATATTGTACCCTGGTGCTGTAAATTACCCTGGGGAGAAAGAAAAGAACGTTATTTCATTGATTTATTGTGCCTTTGCAGCATTATGCTACGTGAATAATTTGTTTCCCCGGTGCTATATTGTCATTCATTCTTTCACACACAGATGGCAGGTAGGGGAGAATGGTAAACTAAATCTGTACGGAATCGAATAATAAGAGGTAGGGAAAGAACAGACACTTCTAATTTCTAAAGAGCAGGTTCCACTTGCCCTACCTATTGAGGCATGGAGCTGCTATGGGCTCAGGAACTTAAAAGAAAAGAAAAAAAGGAAAACCAGAGCCAAATCACCACAGAGTCTTGGACTATAGAGATAATTTTTATCCAGTTCCTTTATGTGGTGGTGGGGAAGAGAAACAGGAGTCCATTTCTAGACATACAGAATGAAAGCTAGCATGCCAACCAGCCTCTCCATAAGAGCAGAAGATGCTTTAGTATCAACAACAGCAAGGTTAATGGGATTTTTCCAATCTGCCCGTGGTGACCTGACAGCCATTTAAAGTTCCCTACAGAGAACAATATGCTCAGAGTGAGAGTACCTGAGAGGAGCTATTTGTCAGTGTTATTCCAGTACTTAACACAGCTTGTGATGAGAGCCACCAGAGAGGAAGGAACAGCAATTCACTATTTCTCAGGTTTCCTCTCTCTCTGCACTTAACAAGGATCATACCACATCACCAGTATTTGGGCCCAGAGAGATTTAGGTTACATAGCAATAGCCTCAAAGTTCAGCAAAGTTCTGTGGATAAGGGAGAGAAAGGAAAGGAAAGAAAGTTCCCTAATTTCCATGCTTGGCAAAAAAAAAATTCCACTGTGTGTGTGTGTGTGTGTGCGCGCACGCGCACGTACATGCATGCGTGTGTGCTTGTGTATGTTTGATTAAGCTATGCGCAAACAAGGACAAACTTATATTGATTAAGCTATGCACAAACAAGGACAAACCTACACACATACTGATGTTTTGATATTTTCTCGTCCCTTATAAGTCCAAGATTTGGAGTATCCATTGTGCTCTTAGGGCCCAAGCTCCACTTTGAGATTTTGATGCTAGGATGTCAGTGCCGTGTTAAAGAGCTGCTTGTTTGCTCCACAGTGTTCCTCATGAGCACTAGGTAAATCTGAAGAAACAAAGCAAATTGCAGTTTGGAGGTCTTAGCCATAAGCTCATTTGCTCCCAGCTCTCCAACATGACACTGCCTGCATGCCTGTCTCTCTATCTCTCACACACACAAAGTAAATACATAGTATGTTCACAAAAGTAAATACATAGTCCAAACCAATCCAGAGAGTAAATCTGGGAGCAAGTTCTTTTATTTAACAGCCCCCACACTCTAAGTGTTGAGGTCTATTCAAAACCAGACCAAGACATTTTGCTGTCTGAACTGATTGTCAATACATTGCTAGTTACATAAGCTTTCCTCAACCTGGTCCCTTCCAAATAACAACTCCTATCAGCCCCACCTAACATGGCCAGTAGTCAGGGATAATGGGGTTTGTAGTTCAAATATATGGAAAGCACTGTGTTCATCTAAAGATCCGTCAAGTCCATCATCACTTTCAGGAGTGGCTACCAGATGATGTTGGAAATACGCAGAACATTCAGCTGAGATAGGCAACTGCACAGAAACAAGGGCCCAATTTTCAACACCCCAATGCCCCCCCATGGGCTGCACCCCTACCTAAGCATGGCAAAATATTTTGTGCTCCCTCTCTTCCTCTTTCAAAAATGGCAACCAGATGACATCACTTTCTACCACCGTTTTGAAGGAGACACAGAGGAAAAAGGAGATACTTGAGAGATAGTGGGAGTTCTGAGGGGTTTCTGAGGTTTTGTTTTGGTTTTGGTTTTGGTTTTGTTTTTTTTCATGTTTACACACATCAGGAGGCTTTGGGTGAGATTTTAGGCAATTTTTCTGTGGGGATGATGAGGGTGACAAAGTTATCACAAAACAGCATTCCCCAATCTGAGAAAAGATATGGTCAAAGCTGTTGGGAGTTGAAGCCCAGCAATATCTGGAGGGTCACAGTCTGGAGAAGGCTGCTAGGCTATAGATGCCAAAACTGCACAAACGACTGGACTTTTCCAACTTACCTTTCTAGCCTTCTCAAAAACAAAACACCTACTTCACTTTTCATACTCTGTTACACAAGGCTCACACACTGTAAAAAGCTTTACAGTGGTGCTTCCCTCCACCTTATTAAAAAAAACACCTTAACCTCCTTTGCAATCACCCATTAATAAACTGAGTAGTTCCTTGCCCAACACATTTATCTGCCCCACTGGGTGTCATGGAAGAAGGTTGTAAACCTAGATAAAAAGATTCTGCTAACAATGTGAACAATCCAGCTCAAAAAAAGGCATTGATTTCCGATGGGAGAAGGTTCAGCATGTGCTTATTTCTCTCACTGAAATCAGGAAAGCTAACAATGCAACGCCGTGTATGTTTATTTGGAAGAAAGTCCTTTTATATTCAGTGGGACTTGCTCTTCCACAAGAAGATAAGATTGCTGTGTTAGGATGCAATTCTAGATGCACTCACCTGGAAGTAAGTCCCACTGTGCTTAACAGGGCTTCTGAGCTGGCACACATAGGGTTGGTTGCCACTTTGTTTTTGTTGGATCATGCCCAATTTAGCCTATAAATTTCTTCCTCCCACCCTTTACCCTCCCCAGCTCTCTTACTTTAACAGCATGGTTGTTAAACAGAGAGAAAATAGGCTAATGAACAAAGGGGATCAACATAGAATATCACCAGGGGAATCTAAACAGGGCAAAGGTTATAGTGGGCATGGTACAGTGTGTGCATGAAGGGGACTACATCTGTGATTGGGTTTGCTCTTGGTCTGCCACAGGGAAAGGGATTACCCACCCCATCTGAATTCTGGCTCTCAGAATTCCTTACCTTCAGACAATGGGTGCTTATGACATTCACTCCTGTCTGCTAGGCTTTTTTTTTTTCTCTACTATAAGTTATATGTGCCCCTGCCCATATTATGCTATACAACCTTTTCTAACTCCCCAAAGTGCTTGTTTCCTCCATAGCCTATTATCTCCTCCTGCTGTCATGTCACCTCAAAACATCATGAGAGCTCACTAGATAATCTCTTATGTACTATTTCCAAAGATTTTCCACAGAATATAACAATAGGCACAGCATTATTTGTGCTAGGAAAACTTGCATGATATCTTTTGCATAAGTCTTGTTTCCTGACTCCAGGGAAAAGTATAAGGGAGATGACAGTGTGTCTATGTGTTAGAAAGAGGTACAATCACTTCCAGTAAAAAAAAAGGTTTGCTCAGCTTACACCTGCCCACAGGCTTGAGGAGGGAACTCAGCCAGGATGCACATGCAGCCAAGGAGACAGAGTGGACCAGGGGGTGGGCAAAGTTTTTTGTGTCCCTCAAGGATGAATGAAATGCAAAAAAAGGTTTTGCTCCCAAATGCCCTCTAGAGGGTTACTTTCACAATGTTTTTGGCCCCCTTTGGGCCATTTTAGATCAAGGAAGGGCCTTTTAGAAATAGGAAGTAATGTTTGTTGTTAACAAAGTCCTCTCCTAGGTCTAAAATGGCGCATGGGGACCTAAAACATGGAGAAAATGCCCATCCTAGAGGGTGTTTGGGGGCAAAATGTTGGGGTTTGGATGGATACAGTGGACAGTGCAGTGCTCCAAGTTCTCCTGGGGGGCTAATGTGGTTCCCTAACCACCAATTGTCCCCCCCCCCAATCTAGACAAAAATGGAGCAGGCAACATTTAGATGTATATGTGTTTAAGAGAATCATAACAGCTGCAGGAGCATGTGAAAGATAAAAGGTCATATTTTGAAACAACAAGGGGAACTTTTTCAACAATTAATATGAACTGCTACAATGGTTTGACACTAATCAGTGTTGTACAGTTTTTTTAAAAAAGAAACAGGAATATTTGCAGCTAAAAGGAGTATGTTATCGGTGGATTCTCCCAGAGTCAATGAGACTACTGAGTTCCTTTAATTTTCAGGCCAGCATTTCAACATTCCCTTGCCCACACACCTCACAGCAACTTTTAAAGACTTTAATGTGCTTCATAAAGAATCCAAAAAAAAGAAAAAAAATCCCCAATGCCTTCTTCCCCCTTTTAAATATAGCCAACCTCTGTTCTTCACACTTCAAGATCAGCAAGCCAAACATTTCAGCCCTGTTTCAGATTTACACTGGAAATGTATAACCTGGAAAGCTGCATCTAAATGGGAGCACTTTGTTAGAAACAACCAATGCAATTTAAATAGTGTGTATGAGCACGGTTTACTAAAATAAAACCTTTTTGTCTCTTGAGACATTTGAAGCAACACACACATAGAGTTCATTGCAGAAGAGTCCATATAAGGATGCAGTGAGAATCTTGCTGCATGCATTCTTTTCTTAAGGCCTCAGGAGAGCACCAATGTCACTGGAGAGATGGAAGAGCAAAGGGAAAGGACAGAATAATAGGGCAAATGAACTTGAAGACCCTCTCCAGGCCTAAAGGGGTTGTATCCAGTGGTGTTCTGTCCAACACTGGAATGCAACCCAATAGCAGAACAGTCTATTCCCCTCTGCTGCAGCCTCCCACTTGGTCCCTAGCTCTACACTCAAAGGTTAGGGTAGCCTCCAGAGCAGAACGGGAAAGTGAGGCAGTGGACAGAAGACCATGGGGAACTGTTGCCTGAGAAGAAATCCACTCCTGTGATGCTGGATGCATAACTCAGGCCCTTTCCTCATGGCATTTTCCATGCAAAAGGGCACCTGGAGCATCGCGCGATTGTGAGGAGCAAGTTGCACGACGCACTCACAATCGCGCAACGCTCCAAGGGCCAGCAAGCGCTGATTGCATACCTTTTCATTTTCAGCTAGAAGCCAAAAACGGTGTGCGATCGCGCATTGCTCCTGGGCCCCGCGCGCACTTACCTGGCATGCGGAGCCTCCAGAGCCGCGCCAGTCACGCTTCCTGCCCCAGCGCAGCCTGGGAAGGTCCCAGGGGAAGGCACTGTGGAAGGAAGAGGTGGGGCTCTCACGCGAGCAGGCAGCTCATGCGGAGCTGAAGGACCCCCGACACGACAGCCTCTCGCCGGAGGCTGCTCGTGCAATCCCCACACCCCAGCGCTGGAAGAAGATAAGGTGCAGAAAGGGCCTCAGTGTTCGCACCCATCCTGTGGAAGCAGACAGGGACTCAGCAACCACAGAGGGTGATCTAGCATAGTAGCTGCTGGCTTTCACCTTTAAAAAAAGAAAACATTTTTAAAGGACCCAGCATTTTAAAAAGAATTACCAGTTAGCTGCAGGCTAACCCATCATGTTTACCACCTCCAATGCCTCTGGACTCAGCAAGGCATTCTGCTGAGCAGTGGTGGGGACCAGAAGGACACTACAGAGGGAGACTGTTTAGCTTCTCCAGGAAGGAACTTTCCAGAACTTGGGAGTAGCTACCAAGAAGGCCCTCTCCACCATTCCCACCTGATGTATCAGTGAAATGGATCAAAGGATTTGAACATGCCACATTAGTTTTTAAAAATGTTCTTTTCGCAGATGATCTTTTGCTGTTCATTTCAAAGCCCCAGCAGTTGATCCCTGTTTTGATGCTGTTAATTAATCATTTTGGTAAAATATCTAGCTATTCGATTAACTGGTCCAGGTAAGAAATACAGCCAATGGGAGATAGGACAGACTTTAGAATATTTAAAGCATGGCAGTTTCTATATTGCCCAAATTCTACTACCTCTTTTATTATTATAATTTTTATATCAAGGTTTCCAGATATTGGAAATAAAACCAAATCACATGCATACCACTGCTTTTACAGTTTGTACCACCACTTATATAATACCTCCTCCCCTCATATTCCCCTTGATTCATTATTTAGCATTTCCCCAAAATATGTACTCTTTCTTAAACCTTTATGCAAACATACTTTATCCTTTTCACATTGCCCATCATATATTACAATTTTATATACAATATATGAATAAAATCTTTTTTAACATACTCCCCACCTTTAGCTTCTCTCCTATATAATCATCGTTTTACCCCAATTCATTATCAGGCTCCATTCTCACTCAAACTGCTGAGTAGAATTTCCTTTTATCAAACTGGAAAGTTTCTCCATCTCTATCATGTCCATAATTTTTTCCTTCCAATCATCAATTGATGGTTCTGACTTCTCTTTCCAGTGTTGTGCATAGCATATTTTAAACGCTGTTATTAAATAAATAGCTATTTCCTTTTTTTCTCGCAGTTCTTTTTGATTTCCAATTATATTTAGCAAATACAGTTCCAAATCATTTCAAATTTGCAAGACAATATTCTAAAGAGTGGGTCATGATTTTTTTCCCAGTATTTCTTAGCCACACGACAGGACCACCACATTTGAAAGTAGGTGCCAATAGTCTTCTCACATTTCCAACAAAGTCCATTTCCTTAAGGCATCTTCACGAGTTTCTGGGGTGTCATATATCATCTATGGCGCATCTTGTAGAGGGTCTCTCTTAAATTCAAACTTAAAGTGAATTTAACGTCTAGGCTCTGTGCCCCTTTCCATTTTTCTAATTCTATTGTACGTCCTATGTTTCGGGCTGATTTTTCTGTAGTTTCTTTTATCAATTCATGCTGCATCTCTCTCTCTCTCCAATAACATTTTATAGAATTTCAATATTGATTTCATTTGGTTTTTAACCAAAATTTCATCTATTTCATTTTCCTTTCTTTCAAACCCAGTGAGATTACTGCCTGTTTTAAATCTCTTCCAAATCTGTCTATATGGGAACCAATTCAATTCTCAACCTTGTTCTTTTAATTCTTCTGCCATTAAAAGCACTGGGTTATTGTCTTTCCATTCAGTTAAGTCCTTATATCTTATAATTTCTCCAGATATTGTTTCACTTATTTTAAAAGCTTCCTGTGGAGAGGTCCAAACAGAGAGCTTGCTGTAAAATCTGGTTTTAATATTTTGCCAAACCTTTATCAAACCAGTGAATTTCTAATATAATGATAATTAAAATCTCTATTTACACTATTTTTATTGTAATAGAGGTATCCATGCCAACCAAATCTGTTGTTGAATCTTTCCAATTCTAGCAGTGTAGAACTCTTCAGAGTAACCAATTCTTTAATCCATTCTAGGCAGCTTGCTTGGTAGTACAGTTACTTATTACTTATTGAATTATAGTTATCCCTAGGGACCTTTCTCAGAGGATTACTCGTAATATAAGTATGCTGATAAAAGATATTTCACAACATTTAGAGAATTGGGTGGGCATCAAGATAACCCTGTGGGTTATGGTAAGCATGATTAAAATCAATATTACACCTAGAATTGTTTCTGTTGTTCCTGGAATTCCTCTACTTATACCTTGCAAGTATTTTCAAAAACTAAATGCATCGTTTAGGAGATTTAGGGGAGGGGCTCATCTCCTCATAGAATTTCAATGAAAAGGATGAAAATTCCAATCAAAGAGGGAGGGTTCACTCTTTTAGATTTTCTTACATATCAACAGGGATATATGTTATCTTGTATTAATTTTTGGACATATCCACTTAAAGTAAGTAATCCCCCATGGTCAGCCTTGGAGTCTTCATTTCTGGCATTGCTATTCAAATAGACAGTACCTGGTTCTAATTTTATAAAAGGGCAGTGTTTTGCCAACAATTTCAGCAGTTAGAACTGTGTAGCAAATATTGTCTCATCAATTACAATTTGACCCATACACTCATGCCAAATTGACTTTATGGGAGAATCCAGATTAGAAAAATGGTAAGGAACTATTTTTATGGAAGGTATGGGCCAACAATGGGTTTGTTACCTTAAATGAGATATTTCATGTTGATGATGAGTTTTTGCCCTTTTCAGTGTTACAAGAGCAGCTTAAACTACTTCTATCAGCTACATAGAAATATCTACAACTGAAACATTTGTTACAACCCAGATTTGGTCCTACAGCTTTAAGAGTATCTGAGATTCCCTTCATATTAGAGACATTGATTAAGGCCAACCAAGGCCTGAGTGTCGTGCGAATGTGAGGAGTGGTCCACACGACACACTCACAATCACACGATGTTCCAGGGGCTGACAGGGGCTGACCGCGCACTTTTTCATTTTCAGCTATGAGTTGAAAATGGTGCGCTATCACGCATTGCTCCGGGGCCCCGCGCACACCTGCCGTGTGTGCGGAGCTCCGGAGCCGCAGTGCTCGCGCTTCCTATCCTAGCGCAGCCTGGGAAACTCGCAGGCTGCACTGCGGATGGAAGAGGTGGGGCTCTCGTATGAGCAGGTGGCAGCTGCGGAGCTGAAGGAACCAGGATGCAAGAGCCTCTCATTAGAGGCTGTGCACGCAATCCCCAAGTATCCAAACTAGCAACTTTTATACATAAATTTCTGATATCTTTTAATAAATATGACATGAGTGGTTTACAGCAAGAATGGAATAGAGAACTGGAATACCTAGTTCTGACTAATGAATGGCTATCTGTTTTAACAACTATAACTAGTATGGCTATGGATTTATGACTATATCTGAGCAGAAATTGCTCTTTGAGATACATTGTTGGAGATGTACTACTGCTAATGCTTCCTTAACACATAGGTTGGAGATAGACCCCTAGTAGCTACATTTTGTGAGGAAATAATCACATGAGTAAATTTGCTTTTGAAAAGTTACTTGATATTCTTTTGAATTATCTACCTGTTACTTGGAAATTAACAAATGGTCAGCAGAAGTGGGTTTTTTGCACCCTTTTGACTACTAAAAGATTGATACTGTGTTACTAGTAAGATAATTTTTCTCCTTCTGTTATTCAATGGATAGAATATCTAACAATGCTTGGAACATCTGAAAGAATGATGTATGGACAGAATTTAAAATGGACTTGTATTTGGACATTTAGGCAGCTTTTATAGAAACTAACTAATATGGTTGTTTTTTCTCCTTCTGTGTTTTTATTTTCTTGTTTTTGTTATACTGGAACATTATAGCATGTAACTGACATCCTTTTTTAATGTAAACAATTTTTTAAAATCTTTTTAAAAACCTGTCTAGAGAATTAAAGAAAGTCACAGCACTGAGTTTGCAAGAACTAAGTAGTATTGTCAATAACACGATTTCTTGGAGGTCTCTCATTTATAGAGTCACCATATGCTGAAGCCAAGTTGAGTGCATGTAGTAACTACATTACTACCAAGGTAACATGAAGGAGAGAGCCAGCGCAGTGTATTGGTTTGAACAATGGACTACAACCTTGGAGACCAGGGTTCGATTTCCCACTCAGCCATCGAAACCCATTGGGTGACCATCGGTGCGTCACACACTCTCAGCCCCAGAAAACCCCATGATAGATTTGCCTTAGGGTGTCATAAGTTGGAAACAACTTAAAGACACACAACAACAACATAGAGGAAGACAAAGAATACTTTTCTGGGGAGACTGTTTGGAAACTGTCATGCTTCACTATATGGAAAATGACTGGAAGACCATTGTAATTTTGAGGTTAGGAATGTCCTGACCCCAGTTTGTTCCTCCATATTTTAATTTTCCATACTGTTGCTAAGCAAGGTCTAGAAAGACCTTCTGGTATTCTCCATATTTTAAGTTTCTATCTGCTACTGTGAAGAATTCTGGGTAATTAAGCACACTGTCTTTTGGCTTGATTTCTGTCTTTGCCTTGCTTTCTCAAGGTCAAGGACTCTGTACACTTCCTAGCTTAAAATGCAGACAAAGCAAAGTTGCAGATGAGACTTGCTAACTGGCACCAACTGGCTCAAGACCAACAGCCAAGTAGCACCAGACAGTGGGTGTGGGGAAGAAGTTGGCTTGTCCCAGATGTGTGAGGACTCTTGAACATTCTATGGAAGATGGGCAAGCCTCTCGAGTCAGGGGTATAAACACTCCCTGGACTGTGCTCTCAGGTTGAGGGAGCTCAGCACAGGCTGACAGCTGCAGTGCCATGCATATTGGCTACTGGAGGGGATGTCTCCTTCGCCACTTTCTGTATGGGCTCCTGCCAGTGGCTGATTGAAGGAACTTGCTTGGGTGAAAACATCTACTGTTATATTATCTAGTCATGATAGGCTTAAGTGGATTCCATCTGTAACTGTATGTTAACACTGCTTACATGCTTATGCTGTTTAAACTTCTTGCTGAATAAATCTGAGACTTTTTCACCTACAATTGGTGGCTTTTGCTGCCTCTAGATCCTCTAAAAAGAACTCCCTTGCCTTTGGTGAATTGGCCAATCGCCAGTTCCAGTTGTCTACCTCAACGCATTTGGTAGGAGCACTAAGAACAGAATAGCCTCTGAAAACATGTACAGCTTTGGTAAGTATGTAGACTCGTCTTTCTTATAATGAGGTCCAAGCCATTCATGGGCTTTAAAAGTTAAAACCAGAACTGGAAACCAGTTACAATGTTGTCAAAATGTCCAATTTAATAATAGCAAGCCTGTTCTGAACCAACAGAAGTTTCTGAATTACTTGTAAAGGCTGATCCACATACTGCTAAAGGTGATAGAGATGCTCAGGATGGATGTTTGCTGCATGAGTAGATATATTGTTAGATTTTCTTGTGTTCCTAGAGTGTTCTTTGTCTGTTCCCCATATGCTGATCTTAGGGATGCTGATTTAACTTTTCCTTCTTTTCAAGCTCTTCACTCAGTCTTCAAAAAACAAAAGAGAAGACATCTTGGTTTAGTGCTAAGAGTAGGGGGCAGGCCTGGTTCCCTGTATCTTCAGCCTAGCTAGTTAATTAGAACTGAGATGGCCTCTTACCTTTCTATCTCAGTGTATCTCTCTTCACCCAAGTTAGTTCTCAAAAGCAGGCTCAATATGATTACACTGCAGGAAAGGCAAACTCTTTAACCAATCTAATATATTGGCGAGAGGGGGCAACTCCACATGTGCACAGCTGCCAAACCCAGTTTTTCCAACAAAGACAAAGCACTGCAGTAGTCTAAAACAGATAGTTACATATCATAGGCAATTGTGGCCTAGCTATTTTCATTCAGGTAAGGTCATGGTTTGTATATCAGACCAAAGCTGATAAAAAATCCTTCAAACTATAGCGAGCATTTCATCCTCTAATGGCAATGCCTTTAGTCAAATTGAATATCAGAATTAATTATTTTCTAAATGTCATAAAATTCATGTAATTTATTGGTTAAAATAATCCTTAAAAGGATTCATACTGCAGAGGACAGCTACCTTCCAACATTTAATAGATAAAAACTGGGAGACAGCAGCCAAGCAACATCAGAATGATGTCAAGATGGCAAACATTAGTAATGAGGAAGAACATGAAAGTTTCTGGCCCCTCTTCTCCCAACTGCTGTGTTAATGCAATGCAAAATACTTTCGCAGTTGGATCTGAATTTACAACAAGTAAGCTGCAGGCAAAGGGGAAAGTGGTAGAGAAAGAGTGAAACTGGTACAAGCAGGTAGAAAAGTTGGACTGCCCCTGCCAAATCAAGACAGTTGGAGGATATGGAGAACAGCTGGTGTCATATAGCGCAAATTCCACCATGACACATCTCGACCAATGCCACTCAAAGTTAGGTTCCATGGATCAGTGCCAGGCCATGAGCTATCGGATGCCAGTTCCTGGACAGTTTTAATGAAAGAAACATTGCTAGCTAATGGGTGAAAATGATTACTACTACTTCCACTATCATCATCATCCTCTTCATCATCCTCATCCTTTCCTCCAAAGTCTCACAATTCAAATACTGGGGGGGGGGGGGGATGACCAGTCCCCCAAATTAGATGGCTTGAGATGCACTGCCTTAGGCCACCTAGAGTAATGATGTGTGACTGCAACTTTAATCATACAAGTGTTCTTTTGTCTGACCTCTATAATGGAGAGGGGAAAAATTGTATCTCATCGTCTCATTTGATGCTATGTTTGACATAGCTGCATTCCCAGCATCCCGGATGTTTACTTAAAAGAATCAATGATTCTGCAGTAAGCTCTTGTTCCCACTCCTTCAAGAAGAGCAAATATTTGCAATTTGTTCATGCTGTTCTGGTTTTAAATAATATAGTTTGTTTGCAAACTGTAATCACAAACTGAAGTAGCAGAACGTCTGAGGATCTCTCTCTCCCACACACACACCCCACACACAATGAGCTTAACACATTGCTAATATATATGAAACAGTTTAACCTGGAGCTAAATGGAATGGGAGATGTATTCCTTTTTCATACAAAGCCAAGGTTTAAATAGACAGAAATACTACATGTAAATGAGGGCAATCAACTAGTATTGTACTGCTCTTGACTATTCAGTGTTCAGATTGTTATTGTGTCTATTCTTCCCACATCCACTTCTCTGAGCAAGGAGAAGTTCAAGGTCTGTTTCCTTTAGGTGGAAAACACTCTAGAAATTTGTGATGTCTCTTGTATGCAGCTCAACAGATAACAGCAGGCATTGCAGAAGCAAGAAGACAAAGGCTTTGCACTGCAAGCCAGTCCATACCCCCCAAACCCACTACTTCTACAGTCCTCTCTGCCCCCAATACCCCAAGCATGGGATGAAATTTGGGGAAATGCAGCAGTAAGCCTGGTGTCAGGTGTGCATTTTAGAGACCCTATAACACCAGTCTTGCAAGAACTGCACTAGATTCCAGTTTGCTTCTGAGCTCAATTGAAGGTGCTGATGTTGACCTACAAAGCCCTAAATAACTTGGGGCTAAGATATCTGAAAGACTGCCTCCTCCTATATGAGCATGTCAGAAATCTGAGACCTTGAGTAGAGGCCCTGTTGCATGCCCCAGCACCTTGTCAAGTTAGGTTGGTGGTACACATAACAGAGATTTCTCTGTAGCAGCACCTCAATTGTGAAACTCTACCCAAGGAAGACAGGTTGGCCCCATCACTTTTTAAAAGCAGTCAAGAAATAGTGGGTGTGGGGGCTATAAACTCTGAAAACATCAAGATTCAAAACTCCATATATTTCAACTGCAAAAAACAACAAAATGGTACAAACTCTCTGCTGCCACCAATCACAAACTAGGGCATGACCTCACTTGGTGGGAACAACCAGGTAACTCACCCAAGTGACTCATATTCTACTTATGCCTTCAGCAACTTGCTTCTTTTTACCCCAACTGCAATTCAAGTGACTAGACGCACAAATATTGGCAAAATAATCCAGTTCTTCTCTAGATACACAGATTAAATTCATATTTTTGTTCTCGGGTAAGTAAAAGAAGTAGTTTAGCTCAGAATGGGAAGAGTGTCACGAGTCATTGTAGGATTGACATCAGCATAAGGCTGCATTATTTTCCCCATGTATATTCAACCCTAGGCACATTTTTATTAAGCAAAATGATAGGTAAAATACAGGTAATGAGAACAAAACAGTCAATTGTTTCTTGATATAAGATCATGGGGCGGGGTATGGATATGGAGAACATTCAGAAACAGAGACATGCCTCTCTCTCTCTCCCCATGGCTAAGAATATGCCACCCATGTCTATGTGTGAAAGAAGTATGGCATCATAGTGTCCAAGGCAGAGAAAAGAACAAGGAACTGAATTAGGGATCTCTAGGCATTTCAAGGTGCAGGGTGCCTGAAGAGAAGGAGAGACAATTGTGTAGCCCCCAGATGTTGTTGAACTGTCTACACCGGTGAGGGCTGATATAAGCTGCAGTTCACCATCATCTGTTATGTGCAGTAAGCTTGTTTTTTGCTGCTCCAGAGACCAGAACATGAACCAATGGATTCAAATTACAAGCAAAGAGATTCCACCTAAATGTTAGGAAGACTTCTTTTCTATAAGAGCTGTTTGGCAATGAAATAGACCACCTCAGAGGTTGATGGACTTTCCATCTTTGGAAGTCTTTAAACAGAGGTTAGAAGGCCGTCTTTCAGAAGGCTTTAGTTATGTATTCCTGCATGGAGGGGGTTGGATTAGACAGCCCTTGCAGTTCCTTCCAGCGTTGTGATTCTCAGAATCTGTGAAATGGCAATTAGCTTCCAGTAGCCTCTTTCCAAAGGAAATCAAACTTGAGTAAACACTGTATGCCTGCAATATTTCAACATTTGCATAAGTATGAAATGACTACCAATCAGCATTGGTAATTAAACTATATCTACTTAACAGGGAGATACTTAGCACCAAACTATAATGTCAGCACAACTAGAATCTAAATGTTGCATGGTATGGAGTTATATTCCTATGACATTTCATTTGTGGAGAACCATGAGTGTGACTTGCTCATCCCATGGACTCACAACTATATTCTTCTACCAGAACAGACTGGCTAGTGATACGGATTTTCTATACAATTTTATGGATTTTCTATACAATATGCACTTTGGATTTTACCCTACCTCCATCAAAAACTACTTTCTTTGGAAACAGCCTTTTACAGTGCATCTCTGGTATATATATTATTTAGATTACATAAGATGACCAGCCCTTGAAGCAGAGGTTTGGGGTTGGATTGCTTTTTTTATTACCTCTAGTAAATGATTCGTAAACATTCTGAAATAATTGTTTTGGCACGGCAAATGTTTTCAGTATAGACTTGGAAATATACAGAGGAAATATTCAAGCACTCTAATTCTGATTCTTCAGCAACCTACCTGGACATGGTCCTACAAGAGCTTGAAATAGTTACTTTTCTGGACTACAACTTCCACATTTCTCCAACCAATATGGCCAATGACCATTCTGGGAGTTGTGGTTCAAACAAGTGATGTTTCCAAGCTCTGTCTCAACACAAATTCACCTCCCAGGTTTCTCCATTTCTTCTTTCTTTAGCCATATCTGTATTCCCAAAGGAAGGATGACCACTTTTTCTGCATCAAACTGACCTCCAACAGCAACATGATGGCCTCCATGTTAGTGAGGTACTGCATTCACTACCTGAACTTTGAAAAAACAGTAGCCATGGTGCTGAGCCTATTTTGCAAGTGAGGTTCAGCAACTTGGATTGCTCTTTTTAAAATCAGACTAAAACCTAGAGGAGCTTAATTGCCCCAATGACATGGAAGCCACCTGCTGGCACTGACTTCAGCAGTCCCATTACACTATTACTGAATTACATCTATGAAAAGAAAGCAGAGCTGATTTTATTCATTGAAACAGTGACATCCCCTTTTTGAAAAGGGTCTTTGATTCCCACTGAATTTAACATACGCTAGGAGCAATGATCTTATCTTGCTTCATGATTTATGTTTAAGAGATGAAAGGCAAAAAGCCACAAACACAAAATAGTAAGTTGAAACACCTCTATCAATTTGGCCCCAAGCAGTCATAATAGCTTGCATTGGAAATAACATTTGCTAGTGGAGTGACCTATCATCAGAAAGAAAAATCAAGCATGGTAACACTTAATCATCAGAATTAAGCCATGGTCACCCATCGTGAGTATTCCTGGATTTAGACTAAGGTTCAATTTGGTCCTGCTTGTGCAAGCAAGATCCCAGGGGAATTAAATCTGTATCATGGGCAATGACTCTTGCAGGATCCCAGAATTCAATTATACAGCTGAAGACAGATGTTTCCTGTTGAATCACATGCTCCAACAGTTTGGAATTTATCACTTTAACATGATGATTTTTAAAAGGCTTTAAATTTTATAGCTAGCTATTTTCCCAAGATTTTATAAGGACGGCTCTGTATCAACAAACCTCTTCCCCTTTCTGTTCTGGCTGTTTTCTGTCTTCCACTTTTGCATGAACATCATGCACCAGACACTTAACAAGAATAGTGTAAAGCTGTTAGAAAGATTTTAAAGTGAATATGGAGAAATAGTTTTGTAATGATTTTCCACTTAGAAATATAACCCCTCTTCAGGTCTAGTATTCCTTGCACAGTTTCATTCACATTTTCCAGGAAAATAGAAATGGATCCTTAATTTACAGTTCAATTTCCTTGTCATTTTAATCTCTGATTTAGGCTAAATCTAGTGCTTGTATTCAGGTGGCATAGCCTTCAATAGCCTAGGATCACTTCCTTCCTACAACAAGACAGCAGAATACAGAAGAAGTTGATTGATCAGTGCAAAAAAAAAAAATCTAATTCAGTTTTTTTACGGTATCATGTGCACAGGCTGGCATTCTAAGGCTTGGAAATCTTTGAGAGGCAGAGGCCATTAAAAATGTATGCATACTTCTGCGGAAGTTCTACTGAACTCAGTGTGGCTTACTTCTGAGAAATGGGCAAAGCACCATACATGGCTGTATGCAGGTCCCAAGTGGGCACCCCAAGACCCTTGATTTGGGGAAGAGAATGACAAGCTTTATGTAGAATTGCATAAAAATGATAAATAGCAATTTGCCATTGTCCCCCCACTCAAATGTCAGGGTGTTAGGGGGATCATAGGGAGTGCACCCTATCAAGTCTACACAAAAGACCAAAATGTGCACAGGACCCTCAGAATTTCCCCACCCCTGAGGTACAATTACCGTACATTACATATTACACTATACATAGGTGAGTTTCTTTTTGCCTTTGTCACTCAGAGATCTAAAGCATTTAAGACTGAAGGTGACAGAGGGCTCCTCCTACTAGCAGTTAGATGGAACTGCTAAGCAATATATTACTGCTAGAAGAAAAACAAAGCCCAGGAGTAGAAAAACAATGGAGGGTTATGAATAGAAAGATGTTTTCTGAAGCTCCCAAAAAGGAAGGAAGAGTAAGGCAAAATGACAGCCTGATAAAAGCCTCATCTGAAAGTGCTCTGTAAAAGGCTCCCTGCCCTAACCATCCTAGCTGCTGATCCCAACTTATTTCTGCCTTCCTTTCATATACGTAGCACAACAGCCAGGTTGGAGTCAACAGAATAATTTTCTATGACAGAGAAATTCAGACAAAAATATTTAAGGTCAGCCAAATTATTTGGCACTCAAGGCAGAAAAGCCCACAAACACCTCCTCCATTCCTCATTATGTAATGTATTAATTAATGAAATAAAAATAATGACTGTCTGAAGGACTTGCCTTTTTCTGCTTACTAGTAGAGCTAGGTCTGCATACCTTTTGGCACAGTTACAAATACAGAGTAGTGAAGAAAGGCAGTAATGAACAGGAGTAAGAAGTGAACCATTATAGAGAGAGGGAAATCACTATTGAAAAAGCAGGTACAGACATCCTTAGGAACGGAGTACTCATTTTGTAGCCTTCAATTTGCATAATCAGATAAGAAGGCATAAAAATAACATTTCCACTTTTCTCTAACCCAAAAGGTGTAAGGTGCTTTAAACTTTGCAGTAATCACTTGAACACAGGAGAATACATAGTAAGATTACTTGTCAAGGACAGCAGTGAGGTTTTATAAAATTGTACTGAGGACCTATGCTATTCAATCATCCTGTCAGGTATAGCTGATAGAGACCTTTTAGCTTTCTAAGCAATTACAGCATGCTTTCCAAACAAAGTTGTTACATCAGGAAAACTGTCACACAAAGGACATTTCATGAAAAAACATTAGCCTTAAAATAACCTTCTATAACTTAAAGGCTATTTTAAAAAAAAATTCAAATTGGGGGCCAGAGGGTTTCTTTTACTTATTTACTTACTTACTTTATTTATTTATTTTAAAAAGGAGGTAAACTTTTATGAAAGCGAGCAATTTCAAAGTGCTGTTTGATTAATAGGTAGATGTTTATGCCTGAACATCTTTTTTCATTCATCACAGTTCTTTGGAAGCGTACCAGTGCTACCATATGTACTCAGAGGTACACCTGTTCTCATACTAGCTTCTCCATAGGTTCTCTTCTTTATGTTCCTGCCATCTGAGAAGGAATTAGCAGCTGGAGAAAGGACCTTCTTTGCAATGGTGTCATTTGGAGAATTCCCTCTTTTCACAGGCTCTACTGGTGCTGCCATACCTGGCATGGGACCAGAAATTTTGAGGCTGAACTCCTGTGTGTTATAATATGCTGTTGCTGAGGGGCCCAGTCTAACATCTCCAGGAATGTGAAATTTTAACTGTATTTTGTCTCAACTCAAATTGTGAGTTGCCTCAGTTTCCATATTGAAAAAAGGGCAGGGTATAAATCAAATAAATAACTACCATTGGATAGAACCACCAAGAAACCTTCCTTGCCCAAGGAACTAGAGGTAGAAGGTCAAATGGTCACCCATCCTTACAGAAGGTCAGTGCTACAAGGTACACAAGCAGACAGCTTTGAGGTTTGGACCTATTTCCTGCAGCTCTCTTGAGATGTGGCTCTGAAAGACCAGGGCAGTGGTGTATTTAAGTCTTTTACTCCAAGTCTCAAGTCAAGTCTCAAGTTTCTAACTTCAAGTCTCAAGTCCTTGCAAGATACTTGCAAGTCAAGTCTTAAGTTTGGAAGCCAACTTTATACCCTAACCTATATGCCAGAATTTCTGGACAGGGTTGAATAAAGTAAGTTTTAACAATTTAAGTAG
Organism: Cyclura pinguis; assembly: GCA_030412105.1. Taxonomy (NCBI): domain Eukaryota; kingdom Metazoa; phylum Chordata; class Lepidosauria; order Squamata; family Iguanidae; genus Cyclura; species Cyclura pinguis. The sequence goes on along the minus strand of CM059599.1, from coordinate 109,962,848 downwards.
AATCAGCCCTCCACATTTGTGATTTTGCCATCTGAAGCTTCGGAAGCGGAGAATAAGATCCTTCTTACACTCCCTTCCCCAAGCTAGAGGCTTTTGTGCCAATGGGCATAAAAGACTCTGCAGTTTCAGAAGCGGGGAATAGGATCCTTCTTACTTCCCATTTCTGAAGCTGGAGGCTTTTTCGAAAGTGGGAATAGGGTCTTTCTTATTCCCCATTACTGAAGCTTCAAAAGCTTTAGAAGGAAAGATCCTTCTTTCTCAAGCCTATCACATAACACATTTGCTGTTTCCCCCCGAGAAACATGCCCTGCACTCTGGGGGTGAGTCTTGCCTTCTGCTCTTAGGAAAAGTTTTACAAGGTTCCTCTGATATGCAGTGAGGAACAGTCTTCAACCCCACCTCAAGCCCGTTGCCTAACCCATTTGTTGTTCCCCTCCGAGAAATGTGCCTACACTTTGGACCTGAGACAGATCGTCATGGGACCAGTAGGTAAAAAGGGATGTAAGTCTTGTTCAAAGTTGTAAGGCTTCTGGATGAATGTGTTACGTTACTAAGCCAAGGGCAGCAAGTTGGTCACTGAAAAAATACAAGTCATGAGTTGAGTTGTGTCAGTGCATCATTTATTGCTGAGTCAAGTCTAAGTCAAGTCACTAAAGTGACTTAAGTGTGACTTGAGTCTAAGTCAATTGACTCAAGTCTACATCACTGGACCAGGTTATCTAAAATTTCAGTTTTGGTATCTTCCACTGTTGGAACACTTGCCCTGCTTCTTTGGAACCCAACAGCCCAATGAACTTTACCTGCTGCTAGCTTTCAGATCTCTTGAGCCTTAACCGGCTCCCATTCCTTGTCTGCTTTTACAGTGTATGAACTTTGAATGCAATGGCCTTACTCAGAATAGACATGTGTAGGAATGCAAGGTATGAGAGAAACTGCATGAACCACCAAAGGTCAAATTACATATGAAGCTTTGTTTACTCAAAAGTAAATGTAGATGGTCCAAGTATGGGCTAGGATCTCCCCACACAATTTAGTTTTCTCTGAAATTTTGGCGACGCTCTCTGTAGATTTAAAAAAAGGGAGGGGGTGAACCTCAATTGGCACTAATGGAAACTTTTTAAAAATTCCTGCATCAGAGTAGAGAGAAAATGTTTAGATTAAAAGCTAAATTTGGAGGGTGAGGTTTAAACATTCCCCATTCACATATGGTGTTCCCAATTCAAATTGCTGCTCATACTCTAGAATTTTTAGAAAAGGAAATATATAGCTTCATACTGTGTGTTTAGCACAGCATGTAGTTTGCTCCTGGTTTGCCCCAGGTCACTGTGCACACTATTCCCCACTGGCTTTAAAAATAATAAAGAAAATATAGCTACAGAAGTTGCAATCTGAAATAGAAGACCCATGTAGTAGGGAGAGATTTATTAAACACATTTCTGTTTCCAGTATTGCTATCCCAAATCATGCAAGCTTTTTTTTTTAACTTTTAGGGGAAAACACATAGCCCCGATCAAATCATGTATTCAAACTACAGAATTTGATAATTTTACTATTTAATCCACTAATTTATACCACACCTTTCTCCCAAAAAGAGACTCAGTTCAACTAAAGTCCAACCAGAAATCTTATTTTACAATTAAGTTTATCTTATTTTACAGTTAAGTTTAACAAGTTGAAAAAAAATTAAACAAGCAATTCTCTTTAAAAATTGTTATCATTAAAACAGTTTAAAAACATTTAACTGCCTTGGCTCCATCCCGTAGAATCCTCAAATGTTTAGTTCTGTGAGATACCTGGAATTCTCTGTCAGCTAGTTCTAATATAGTTCAGGAGAAAGCACTATAGAATTCTAAGTACCTCCACTAAACCCCAAATTCCAGGATTCTGTAGAATATAGCCACGACAGTTAAAAGTGTCAATACTGACATAACTGCATAGTTCACTATACAATATATGAATAAAGTTGATTAGAATAGTATCAAACTGCATAGTTCACAGTACACCATTATAGTAATCTAGTGCACTATTAAAGCACTATAACTGTGTGCTATCAGTTCATCCAAACTGAGTACAAGTGTTTTTATTAGAAAAATAGAGAAGAAATACTTAAGAAACTTCTTCCAGGTGTATCTTGTGCTTCAGAGTGTACCTTCCATGGCAATACTTTGTTTCCTTAAAAAGCCCTGGCAGTGGTGGGTGAGTAATCCATGTAATTTGCAGTGCAATGTGCAATTTGGCCACAGCTCAGCTTCAGCTATTACACCAAAGGAATGTACACTTACAGCAAAGTTAGTGCCATAGCAATACTGAGCAGACTACCAAATGTATTGCAGTCAAGAGAAGAAACTTTCCTAAATGGATGTTAATTCATTGCAGAGGGTTTCCAGAAAGATGTGTCTTCATTATTTTGTGATCTCACACTGCATCTCCAACGCCTGAGGGTGCACGGGGATTTATGGAGAATGAAATATCCTCCTATGTTACAAATTGCTGTCATGATGGACAATTTTTAGATCCTGGTGGATCATTAGAAATGCAAGTCACAGCCACATCGTTGAAACAGAAAGCAAAGTGGGCTATAGACGGCTGCTGAAAGACAGAGATGTATCAAATATTCACACGCACACATTTTAACTTCCAGACCACTAGACTATTTAGGACTCCCTCCCTACTATTTTTTAAACCTATCAGCTGCTAGGATTTGCATAAGAAAAAGATTAACCCAAAGGAGAACGTCCAAGAGAAAGATAATCTTAATCTCAAGCAGAGGCTGGATGGCCATCTGCTGGGAATGCTTTGATGGGTGTTCCTGCATAGCAGGGGGTTGGACTTGATGGCCCCTGAGGTCTCTTCCAACTCTATGATTCTATGATTCTATGATCTCAAATAGGCAGAGTTGAAACAGAAGCAGTCCAGAGACACAAAACTAAGGCCATTTCCACATGGCATCGCAGTCCTGCGATGGGGACACAATGGTAGCAGTCCAGGGCTCATGCTTTTGCACAGTGTCATCACGGTTCCACTGCCAACCCACCAGATCTGTCGCGATTGCGGGATATTCGCCTAATGGAAAAAAATCCATTAAGCGCCTGCAACCGCGTGACGCCCCTGTCACTGCTGGCCAAGTGGAAGGGGTGGAAGCGTGATCTTGTGCTTCCTTCCCCAGCGCAGCATGGGAAAGAGGCCAGAAGGAAGGCACATGTTGCTCGCACTCCTTTCCACAGGGAGACAGCCAGGTGCAGAGGAGAACATTTGTGTCGCACTCTCATCCCGGCAAAGGTGCTACCAAGATCATGACGGGATGTCCACAGGAACCAGTCAGGTCCAGAAATGGCTAAAGTTTCCAGAAACACTCAAGATATCGTACTGAGAATACATGCTTCCAAAGGGGAGAACATGCAACCCCTTCCAGACATTAAATAAACACACACACATTATCTGGGGCAGGAGCGGAGACAGCTGCCAGTGGGGCCAAATTTCATCCATCCACCCCTGTGGTAGATTGTAGCTCTGGATTTTTGCTCCCAAATCAGCTGAAAAACAGTTCCCAAAGTGATCAGAAATCAGCTTCTAGTTTTCATTTTCAGTTTTTTTTTTAAACAAAGAAAGCTAATTTCTGGCCATGAATTTAAGGGCATCTTGAGGATTGGGGGTATATATGTTCCCGTTAGAAAAACACCCAAAGCCTTCCAAAATCAATGATACTAGTACTATAAACAGCCAAATTATGCCTGTTGACTGTTTACAGGAGCTCAGAGGCAGAAAAATAAAGAAGGAATCACTGCCTTTTTTTAAACATTCCCCACTAGCAAACTGAGAATTCCCCCTCAAGTCCCCTTTTAATTCTGCTTGTCTGTAGGTTCCATTTGAACATTTGGGGATAACAATGTGCAGATTCAAATGCTGTTCTCTACTGCACTCATTTACTATTAAAATACATATTATACACATTGTACTAATATCTATTGGGACAACCCAAAAGATCCAAAATTCTGAGCAAGATCTTAGGGTTTTCAGACCTCATCATCAGGCAAAATGTTTCCAAAAGGGGGCAGATTTGAAGCAAAGGGAGACTTTTATTTTTTAATCCATGCCCTCTTTGATTGGCCAGATTCAGCTGCTGAGTTGTGTCTGAGGTTATTAAGGTGGGTAGTGACTGATGAGGTGTTACAGATTTTATTTGATGTATATTTATAGTGTTATGTTTGATTGTCCTTGTCTTTGACTGAATATAGAATCACAGAATCTTAGTGTTGGAAGAGACAAGGGCCAACCTCCTGCCATGCCAGAATACACCATCACAGCATTCTCAACAGACGACCATCCACCCTCTGTTTAAAAACCTCCACAGAAGGAGAATCTACCAAATTTTGAGGCAGAGTATTCCACTGTCAAACTGCTGTTACTATCAGGAAGTTGATGTTCCACTCTTTGGTGAAAAAGGCATTGTAAATAAACTTTGTTGTTGTTGTTGGTATTATATTATTATTATTATTATTATTATTATTATTATTCTGCATGTTTTTTCTTAAGATGTCATGAGAAGAAGGATCTGACTGTGCAAACTTTCAGATGGGGCATAGTGGATGAAATGATGGTGTTAAGTTTAATTTTGAATAGTCCCTAAGCTTGCTGGGCACAAAAAGAAAAAAAATGGTGCATTACATCTCTTTATTTAAATAAATGTTATTTAATTGTTTCAAATGAGAATTTAAAAGATTATATTTAACAAATGAAATAAAATAAATAAAAAAATTCAAAAGCCCCTTTCTATCACTTTAAAGTTCCCTTTTGAAGTAATCCCCTCTTCAGAGAAAATTCATTTTTCAAAAACCCCAAAATGGAGATAACCAAGGAGAACACAGACAGTTAACCTAGAGGACAAATCTGGCTTTTAACTTCAAACAAAACTGCTTGAATTTATGCCAGCTTCTAAAAAAGTGAGAGAAAAGCATAGAAAGGACAGATGAAACAACCAACTTAAAATGACTGACGAAGTCCAGGAGTCCTCTTGCTCAGAAAGGATGTGTTGGCCATATAAGTAGTAGTATTCAAAGACACAGCCATGTCAGTCTGTATCAATATGCAAAGGGATCTTGTAGCACCTCTGAGACCAACTGAGAGAATGGAGTTCTTTAGCATAACCTTTTGAAGTACAAACTGACGTAGACCCAGTCTACCAAAGCTCATAATACAAACTTTTTTCTCTCAGCCTCAAACATGCTGCGAGATCCCTTGGCCATTTAAGAAAAGGAAGGGTTCAAGCTCTAAACCTGGACTTGAAGTCTGTTGGAGGGGTCTTCTTCTGTGTCTCACCACAGGGGGTAACACACTGTGGAAGGACATGGAAGAGGGCCTTCTTAGCTACAATAGCCCATTAAAGAACACCCTCCCCTTAGAGGCCCAATTGGCACCAAATAAAAAGATGGTTTTTTTATTAATGTGATAGATGACAACTCAGAGGTTGATGAGCAACTGACTGTGCCAGAAACAGAGCCAGTGATAGACCAAACTATCTTGCCAACACCCCCATCAACTGAGATAAGCTGAGATAGAGTTGCTGCAACCAATGCCAGAGGGAGAAGAGACCAGCAATGGTTTAGAGGAATTAGATCCACCTTTGCCCCCCAGCCCCAATCACGGAGGAGACAAAAAAGAACAGCTCAGAGGGAAGCCATTTTGGTGAGATTGAGAAAACAAAACAATGATGAGTAACACCTGTTTCGTCAGCTATATAAGTCTGTCAGTGTGGCTTGCTGTTTGCTTCTAGCAATTGCTACTCAAGCTCCCATGACTCTTGTGTTCCAGCTTTCTTGGCCCTTGGACCTTCGACATTCTGGACTTTTTGCATTTGACTTTGACTTTGGTTTGGTTCAGCATTTCTACTTGACTGTTAGCATTGGACACTCTCCACTGCCACCGCCTCCTCTTGGGCAAGTACTATCGCTTCCTTCTCTTGCTGTCAGAGAGGCAGAGGCTGGGATTGAACTCTGACAATTAAAGCTTTTGCAGCCTAATTTATTTTAACCCGTTTGCACATGAACTATGGTGTTGATTATCAAAAATTGTTTCAATTGTCAATTGAAAATTGTCTTAAATGATGACTCATTTTATATAATCTTATATAGCCTTTATATAGTCATAGCCTTTTAAAATTAGTCATAGAATCATAGAGTTGGAAGAGACCATGGGACCATCGAGTCCAACCCCCTGCTATGCAGGAACACCCATCAAAGCATTCCCAACAGATGGCCATCCAGCCTCTGGTTGAAAACTCCAAAGAAGGAGACTCCACCACACTCTGAGGCAGCATATTCCACTGCCGGACGGCTCTGACCATTAGGAAGTTCTTCCTGAGGTTCAAATGGAATCTCCTTTCCTGCAGCTTGAATCTATTGCTCCTTGTCCTTGTCTCTGGAGCAGCAGAAACAAGCCCGGTCTCTCCTTGACATGACATCCCTTCAAATATTTAAACATGGCTATCATATCCCTTCTTAACCTTCTCTTCTGCAGACTAAACATACCCAGCTCTCTAAGTCTATCCTCATAGGGCTTGGCTTCCAGGCCCCTCACCATTTTGGTTGCCCTCCTCTGGACATGCTCCAGCTTGTCGATATCCATCTTGAATTGAGGTGCCCAGAACTGAACACAGTATTTCAAATGAGGTCTAACCAATGCAGAATAGAGTGGTACCATTACTTCCCTCGATCTAGACACCATACTCCTATTGATGCAACCAAGAATCACGTTGGCTTTCTTGGCTGTCAGATCACACTGCTGACTCATGTTCAGCTTGTGATCTACCAAGACTCCTAGATCCCTTTCACACGTACTGCTATCCAGCCACGTGTCCCCTATCCTATATTTGTGTATTCCATTTTTTCTGCATAAGTGTAAGACTTTATATTTGTTTCTGTTCAAATTCATTTTATTAGCTTTGGCCCATCTCTCCACTCCATCAAGGTCATTTTGAAATTTGAAATTTGAAATCCTGTCCTCTGGCATATTAGCAACCCCTCCCAATTTGTTGTCATCTCCAAGTTTGATCAGCATGCCCTCTATTCCTTCATCCAAGTCATTGATGAAGATGTTGAATAGCACTGGGCCCAGGACAGAACCCTGTGGCACCCCACTTGTCACTTCTCTCTAGGATGAAAAGCATCCATTGGTGAGCACCCTTTAGGATCAGTTGGTCACCCAATTACAAATCCACCTAACAGTAGCCCTGTCCAGCCTGCATTTCACTAGCTTCTTTGCAAGAATGTCATGGGGAACTTTGTCAAACGCCTTACTGAAGTCAAGATATGCCACGTCTACAGCATTCCCTTCATCTATCAAGCTTGTAACCCTATCATAAAAAGAGATAAGATTAGTCTGGCATGACTTATTTCTGAGAAATCCATATAGACTTTTAGTGATTATGGCATTGCTTTCTAAGTAATTACGAACTGACTGTTTAATGATCTGCTCTAGGATCTTTCCTGGTATTGATGTCAGGCTGACCAGGCAATAATTATTTGGGTCCTCTTTTTTTTCCTTCTTGAAGATGGGGACGACATTTGCCATCCTCCAGTCTGCTGGGACTTTCCTTTTCTCCAAGAGTTCTCAAGGATTATTGCGAGTGGTTCTGAAATGACTTCTGCCAATTCTTTTAATATCTTTGGATGTAACTCATCTGGCCCTGGAGACTTGAATTCATCTAGTTTAGCCAGATATTCCTGTACTATTTCTCTACCTATTCTGTGCTGCATTCCCCCCCCCCACCTGCTCCCCACCCCCCAGGTTGAGTACTTCTATCCTTTTGGGAGAAAAATGAGGCAAAGAAGGTGTTGAATAGTTCTGTCTTCCCTCTTCCTCCTGTTAGTAATTGGCCATCTTCTCTGCGCAGCGACCCTATCATTTCCTTGTTTTTCCTTTCGCTGCAGACATATCTAAAAAAGCTCTGTTTATCCTTTTTAATGTCTCTGGCAAGCCTGAATTCATACTGCGCTTTAGCTTTTCTGACCTTCTCTCTACATCTCCTGGCTATTTGCTTGAATTCTTCTTTGGTGGTTTCACCATTCTTCCATTTCCTGCATATGTTTCTTTTAATACTTAGCTCAGCTGGGAGTTCTTCAGTCAACTATTCTGGTTTCTTTAGACACATGCCATTTTTCCTCCTTATTGGCACAGTTTTAAATTGTGCTTTCAGTATCTTACTTTTAAGAAAATTCCCATCCATCATGAACTCCTTTCTCTTTCAGTATTCTTTAACATGGGATTTCGGCAAGTAACTCCCTAAGTTTACAGAAATCAGCTTCTTAAAAGTCTAGGATGCATGTCTTGCTACATTTGGCTTCTCCTTCCCACTGAATGACAAATTCCAAAAGAGCATGGTCACTCCCCACTAAGGATCCCACTACCTCCACCCCATCAACAAGGTCATCCCTGTTGGCCAGGATCAGATCTAAAAAAGTTGATCCCCTTGTCGCCTCTTCTACCTTCTGGACCATGAAATTGTCTGCAAGGTAAGCGAAGAACTTGCTGGATCTTGCTGTCTTGGCAGAGTTTGCCAACGCATATCAGGATAGTTGAAATCTCCCATTAACACTGCATCTCTCCTTTTTGAATGTGTGGTCATCTGCTCCAGAAAGGCATCATCCAAGTTCTCAGGCTGGCCCAGAGGCCTGTAGCAAACCCCCACAATCACATCTCTATTATTTCTCACTCCCTTAATTCTTACCCAGATGCTCTCCACCTGGCTTCTTGGATTTAAGTCATGAATCTCTTCACAGGTGAAAACATCCTTGACATATAAGGCTACTCCTCCTCCTTTCTTGTTTGGTCTGTTTCTGCAAAATAGGTTATATCCCTCTATTCTTACATTCCAATCACGAGACTCATCCCACCAGGTTTCAGTGATGCCTATTAAACCATATTTATTTTGTATTAAGAGTTCGAGTTCATTTTGCTTGTTTCCTATGCTCTGCGCATTAGTGTAGAGACACTTAAGACCATGTGCCCTTCCCAGAAGTCCTGTACTAAAGTTACTTTTCCTCCCCCTGTTGGTGTCTAGTACTATTTGGCCTGCTCTATCTATATCATTTGGGCTATTTTTCCCAGCACTCGCGGAATCTTTGCCCTGAATAATACTGTCTCCCTCCCCAGCCAAACTCAGTTTAAAGACCTCCTGATCTGCTTTGCAAGATTGCTAGCAAAAACATTCCTGTGGACAGTTGTGAGGTGCAGCCCATCTATTGCCAGAAAACCATCTTTGTGGAAATGGAAACTGTGATCCAAAAACCCAAATCACTCCTAACAACACCATCTGCAGAGCCAGTTGTTGACCTCCACTATTCTTCTCTCTCTTTGTGGGCCATGTCCTTCCACAGGGAGAAGAGATGAAATGACAACCTGCACAAGAAGGTCCTTCAGCTTCCTACCCATAGCCTTGTAATTCTTTGTGATTCGGTGAAAGTTGCGCCTTGCAGTGACATTGATTCCAACGTGAACCAAAAGGAAGGGGTTACAGTCAGTGGGCTTGATCAGTCTTGTTTGCCTCTCTGTTATGTTGCTGATTTTGGCTCCAGAGAAACAACTCACCTCGCAATTGATCCTGTCCGGGTTGCAAATCATCAGTTCCGTTCCTCTCAGCAAGGAGTCCCCAACCACCAGAACTTGTCTCCTCTGAGGCTTGTCCGGGGTTACTTGAAGAGCAGATTCTTCCACGGCTGCCTAGACATTCCCTTTCAGCCTGAGACTGTTGGTCCTGCTGCTGTTGGATTTCATCTTGCTGGTGCTGCAGTTCCTGTTGCTGACATTTGATTTCCTCTTGGTGATGTTCCATTATTTCCTCTTCCTGTTCTGTTACTTCTTCCTGCTGTTCCACTTCGTCACTGATAAGGTAGAGAACTTGGAAGCAATTCTGTAGTTCGAGAGTCTCTGTTTGGTACCTGGTCCTTTTACTCCTGCATGTCACATTCCTCCAAGCATCCATCTCTTGGTTTTGTGAACCGACTTCCTCGCCCAGTTGCTCCTCAGTGTATTCAAGAAGGTCCTCTCTGCCCTATCCAAGAACTCCTCCCCCTCCCTAATAATGTGAAGATTAGAAACCCGGGGCTCCAGCTGGCGGACTTTCTCCTCCAAAAGGGCCACCAGCTTGCATTTGCTGCAGGTGTACCCAACGATATCTTGCAGCAAGAAAAGAAACATACCACAGGTCTTGTAGGTGACTGCAGCAGCTCCCTCACCCTCCATTCTTGATAGTTCTCTGCTCTTTCCTCTGGAAATAAGCTTGAAGGCCGCTGGGAGCACTTATAAAGAGTTGCTAGCTCCTCCCCCTAGCTAGTCAGTTAGACCATATGCTCAGGGAGAGCACACAGCCAGAGCAAACAGGCAAACAAACAAACAAGCAAACACAGCCCCAGGAGCCTATAAAAAACACCCAGTCAAGAATGTCTTCTCTGACACAGCTCACCTTCCACTGTCTCCTCTGGAAATAATAGTATTATTGGATATAGTATTATTGGAAATAATAGTATTATTATTGTAATTAATAATAGTATTATTGTTCTAAATTGCTCCAAACTGATTTTATTGTACCTGCTTTGAGATCCTCAGGTATAGGGTAAACACACACACACACACACACACACACACACACATATATATATATAAAAATAAATAATAGATCTGCATATCCCCAGGAACAGATCTCACTATACTCAGCAGAATTTACTTCTGACTTGACATGCACAGAAGTACACTGCCACTATTTACTTCAATGCACCCTTAATTAATAGCAGCTTCTGGGAGTCTCTCTGCAGGCCACAAGGCAGAGATATAAGGCAGCCTTCATTTCCCTAGGCTTCCCTGAGAACAGAGAAAGCAATGTAAACTGTTTTGTCTATTTCATCCAATTCTACTGTAAACAAGACATCCACATTAATCAGAACCAACATGCTTTCAGTTGTCTCTGAGGGAAATATAAACCCATCCACACTGACCAAACACTGCCAACAACATATGCTACATGAATCTTAAGCTCAAGATGGACATCATGCAGTATTCATGCAGCTGATCCTGTTAAGCTTCCAAAATCAGACAGCATCTGATGCCTTTAAGGTACTTAAGCCCTAATATCCACTAATATGTAGTAATTAAGAAGCACAGGGCCTCTCAAGTTCCATTTAAGGCAGAACTACACATCAAATATAGTTTCATAGCTCCTGTTTTTATTTTTACATTCTTCCCTTCTTTATGAAATTTAGCCACTGAAATCTGAAAGGAGAGATCAGCATGGGAGGAGATAGGCCTTTTCCCCCAGGCAATTTTCCTGCTGCAAATCTTCCTTTGCCCCCCCCTGCCCCCCGGCACTACTTTTATCTTATCCAGGAAAAAGGAGACAGGTGCAAAAGAGGATGAATATCCTGCACCTTTAATAATTAAGTAGATAAAAAATCCAGCAAATACAGCTGCCGTGCTAAGATATGAGTGCTGAAATTTCTTCTTCTGCAAAAAGGAGAAGGAGGCCTCTCCTCTTTTGCATCTGGCCACTCTATTTTCCATTTTTTTTTGTTTTTTGTTTTATCTGTTTACAACAAACAAGGACATTGATCCTTCTGAGAGCTGCAGGACCAGAAAGTCCCATCAGTATACATACGCAGCATCTTCACAGATTACAGTACAATTCAGTCCAGCAAGGAGACAGGCAGCTGGGTGAGAGCTTCTTGGCACATCACCAGACCAGCCAGGAGGGGTAAGGGGGTGGACTTGTGCTAACATATCAATGTACTGCAACAGAACTGCTTGCATAAGGAGGTATTAGCTACCTCCTTGAAGAAGGTCACAAGCAGTAAAAACGGGGGTGCAACCGGGACTTTTGCCAGAATAATCCCAATAAGAGCCAGCATGGTGTAGTGATTTGAGTGTTGGACTACAACCCTGGAGACCATGGTTCAGTCTCCACTCAGTCATGGAAACCCAGTGGGTCACTTTGGGCATGTCACACACTCTCAGCCCCATAATAGATTTGTCCTGGTGTCATCATAAGTCAGAAACAACTTGAAGGCACACAAGAAGGTTCCAATGGGATCTCTGGCTGGTGACATTGGCCCTTTCCGCAACTCACCTTTTCTCGGTGCTAGGGTGCAGTGCTTGCACAAGCAGCCTCCAGAGAGAGGCTCTCGTGTCCGGGGCCCTTCGGCTCCACACGAGCTGCCTGCTCACGTGAGAGCCCCACCTCTTCCTTTCACAGCGCAGCCTGGGACCTTCCCAGGCTGCACTGAGACAGGAAGCGCAACCGGCCCGGCTCCCGAGGCTCCGCACGCACGGCAAGTGCACGCGGGGCCCCAGAGCAATGCGTGACCACTTAAAGCCGAAAATGAAAAAGTGCATGAGCAGTGCCTGTCAGGCCCTGGAGCGTCGCACAAATGTGAGTGCGTCATGTGGACCGCTCCTCACATTTGCACAATGCTCAAGGGGCCCTTTTACATGGAAAATGCCATGCGAAAAGGGCCATAGAGTCAAATGCAGTCTCCATCAAACATGTCAGCAGGTCAGATGCTCAGCATATTTTCCGGGTTTTATATTTCTTGGTGTATTTTGGGTGGAAGATAATACGTAAAATAATACAAATCTTTCTACAAGTTAGAATTAACACAAAGTTACTTATACATATTTGCATACTCATCAAATGTGCTTCTCCCTTCTCTATTATTCCCATCTCTTTTAGCATCCTCTATCACTTTCCAGAGTTAATACCACAGTTTCTATAGGCATATCAGTAAATATGCTGGTAAATTTCAAGGGCAGATTCCACTGAGACAAGTAGCCTAGCATTATGAGCATATCATCCCTGCAGAATATCTGGTACCAGCAGATTCTGTAGAGTTCTTAATCCTGGATAAAATGTGCTCACAAGAGAGATGTTGGCTTGTGAGAAGATGTGCCTGCCCCCTACCAAATTCACCAGTTATGTGCAATCTACAAATTCGCTTTTTAGCAATGGAATGGAATGGCACTCTGGAAAAGCTCAAGGGACTTACATACAAATGTATCATTGAAAGGCAAGAAACATAACAGTTAAAAAGAAGAAACTGGTATTCAATCACTTGCAAAAAAAACCCCCAGCTATCTCATGCATATCCTCATACAAAATTTGAGTGCTCTAAAAAGTTAGCACTAATTTCAGCATAGTGAATATGGTCAAATTAAGCATTAACACCCCAGAAAATAATACCCTGTGCTTTACAATAAGATTTTATAGCTTTGCTTGACAAGCCCTGGAGCTGGTCTCCTTAGCCATGTGTGTCCATTTTTTTAAGAAGGAACCAGAAAAACACATAGTAGTGCCTGCAAGTATCAAGATATATTAGCAATTTAATCCATCCTAGCACACTCTCAAGAGCTGTAGTAACTCGAAAGTGTGCTGGCTTTGAAGTATGCACTGGCAAAAAATGAGTGGAAACCTACCGCACTTGTAATTCCCTAAAAGGATGCTAAGCAAGCTCAGAAGAGCATGACTGCCCATTTCAAGCCAAAACATTTCTGCTACCGGTGTCATTAAAGGAGAAAAAATAGTGACCTGAATATAAACAATTTATACTCCACCTCTGTTCCAACTGCAGTTAAAAATATTTGTCTTTATTTAGAATCACTGTATAATTTCAATCATTGCTAAGTCTTATGAGCCAGTAAAGAATACAAATAGCAGGCCTTGTGAGATGTACATGACTGAGAAGCAGAGCTTGAGAAAGTTACTTTTATTTACTCAGAATCTTTCAGACAGCATGGTCACTTCCCCAAGCTCTGCTAAGAGGATAAAAAAGAAGAAGAAAAAGACATCCTAAACAACATTAGAAGGATTTTTGGCTGTTTGTTTCTCAACACCACTTCCTCCTTCTGTGCTCCTCCCAAGAACTTTGTGTAGCTACAGTAGAACACTGAATACACAGGCACACTGTTACAGTGCTATGCCACTATAGCAAAGCATTCCCAGTTAACTAAACTTTGACTGACATTTACAATACAGACTGGGCTAGTCAACTCTGGCAGGGGCTAATTTTCAACCACCACACTCCCTAGTGCGCTATCTCAAAACTGACTGAAAATAACATATTTTCAGTTTTTGTTTTAAATTCTTGGATTTCTGAATGCTTTCTTTACATTTAGAGGGAGTAGGGGATCATGAGGTACAGAAAATGGTAAATCAGTCCCAGATTTTGTAGTGGTGGTATTGGGAGCAATTTTCAGGCAATTTTTGATCTCCTCATTCAAATTTTAGAGGTACTTGATGGGGACAGACAAAGACAGGCAGACATGGGCAACCAAGGCTTATGAACACAACAGCTTCCCTACTGTCTCACAAAGCTAATATGAAAAGTATGAAGTCTTACCTTGTGGTGTCCAAAGTCATTTAATATGGTGCCAAGCTTTTTTGTGTTGGCACGAAGCTTATGAGCCGCAATTATTGGGTTGGGATCCCGCCAGTCTACAGACAGGCGATGGTACCAGAGACGCTGTCCTCTCCGTACATGTGCTGACTGGATACTGGGGTCAAAGCGATGCACTTCACACCCACTGTTGGCCATGCTGATCTCAAACTGATTGTCATCACTGCCCAGCCTTAGCAAAGCAAAAAGAATAAGCAGAGTAACTTTCAAATAAAAACAAAATAGGAAGAAATAGGGATATATAAAGGGCTTGAGGCAGATAACAACAATTCTAAAACATAAAGATACTTTAAGTATGAAATGTCAAAGTGCTTGTCAGTTCACTGGTCTTTATCTGATCTGCTATCATTACGTAACACATTATATTATTGTGTTTGCTTTCTCCCAGCCAATGTAACTGGCTTTCACTAATTTCTAGGGGGACAGAAAAAAGAACTCCAGTCAAGAACTCAGCTGATGTAAGATTAAATTATAATCTCTGCCTCAGGAATGAACAAATTCCATGTCCCTGTACCTGAGAGTGTATCTGCACTACACAGATCACTTTGATTGCACTTCAACTTCCATGGCACCATCTTCAGGTGTGCTGGAACTGGTAGCTTGGAGAGTTAGTGAAGAAGTCTCTGCTGGAGAACTTAGCCCATACCTTTGAATCACAGCCCTAGAGTTCTATAGAGGGAATTCTGAATACCTCCCTAAAATACAAATCATCCAGTTCTCAACAATAAGTGGAGCCACAGCACTTAAAATCGAATTCCTATAACAATGTAGTGTAGGTGCAAACTCCCCTATGCTTGTTATTTGTTGATTTTAAAACAACTACTTTATGTAAAATCTTAAAATTTCATAATTTTGATACCTGGTTAAAGCTTCTTGGTACATCTTTTTCTGTCTCAAAAGGAGTACTAGCGCCTTTCATACAATAACAAAGTACTTCTAATCCCAAGCCAATTAAATGCTCTGATGCATTTTGCAATGTCCTAGCAGGCTGATAAGTAACACCATTCTCTGTAAATCTATCTCAGAGAATTCCACAGATGTTTATGGATGAAACAGTGAAAAAAGATTCTGAGAGGAGGCAGCCTCCACAGGATTTGAGCTCCACTCCATCAGGCTTCTATAAAATGTTTTGTTTTCACCTCAGTCTGCACAAACAATACTACATTCCTTCCTAGGTTCATTCATTCAACACAGATTTATTTCAGAGTTGTCCATTTCATATTCTGAAATATTTCCTCCCTCTGTATACATCCTCTGGGAAGAACCCAGATGTTCTTCATTTTCTCTTTCATAAATAAAAATACATTAGATAAGAAATGTATTTCAGGGAGGTTTTACCCTGAATAAAATTGCTTGGTATGCAATCCTACACCAAAGAACAATGTCTTTGGCAATGTCACTGAAAAACAGTAATTTGGAATCTTAAGGAATCAAGAATTGATTGCTATGTAGTTCCTTAAGAATTGCAAACATATACATGCCACATACACACTTAATTTATCTGAATCTTAGCTGGATTTTTTTCTTTTGCTCTTTAAAACATTTTTAAATGCTTCCATCTTTTCCACCATAAGTGACTATTAATGGAAGACAGATGTAGTATTCTTTCAGAGTCCTTGGAAACCAAGCGACAAATGCAAAATGAATCTAAAAATTTCCTGAGAATAGCCACTCAAATGTACAGAGTGGACTTACTTAACCTGTTTCTAAAAAGATTTATGTAAAATCAACACATGAAAACTTGGTTTCTTACAGCACCTTTAAAAGGCAGCTCTTTTATGCTATCCTACGCAAGTTAGAGTATGAAAATCTTGTTCTGTAGGGCTTTACCACATGCTGATTTATTGCACTATTGTACTGGCTGAGTTCTATCTTTGATCTCTCATTATCAAATGATGTCATCAGTCTGCTGTTGTTGGATTACATTCTCGTGATTATTGGGTCATCTATTTTCATTCACGAGAACTACCCATCAATGGCTCAAATAATGCTGCTTTTCCACTATTGTCTATTTCTGCAATCCTTTCATTCCACTGCAGTTCCAATATTGTGGCAGTCATGTGGTGCCGGTGGGCACTGTTCTCTCCCTTTCCCTGTCCCTGTCCCCAAGCAGGGTGAGCTCATTGCACTTCCAGTGTCTGGACAAAAAGGACATCATGGTGAAAGTTGAGACACGTTGCTTTCACTCCATTCCCCAGTATGTGTTGTTATTTTGTTTTGTTTTGACTTTTAGTTCAGTTGCATACTTGCTCTGCCCCAGTGATCATCAGTATGCTGCAATTACACCATTATGACACACAATTACACCATTATGGCATGCCGCAAGTACTCCATTACAGCAAATGGAAAACTAACCATTACTTCCGAACAGTCAAATGGCAAAAAAGCAGCAGTACAGGAAAACACAATGCCAAAATGACAAGGAGGAAGTGGCAGGGGGTTGCACTTGATGGCCCTTGTGGTCTCTTCCAACTCTGTGATTCTATAACTCTCTTGGCATGCTGAAATTGTGTAAAGAAAGAAAGAAAAAGCATAATGTATGCACTACACAGCATAGACAGGGGAAAGGAGGTAGGTTAGCGGGGTGGAGTGGAAGACCAACTGCGGAAATGTGCCCACACCAGCAGCATAGTGTTATTGCAGAGATGGTATGGTAGTGATTGTTTCTATACTGGTATGTTTTTGTTTCCACAAATAATATGATTGCTGCAAGACAACAAGCTGGTGTGATCAAGCCCTTAGTTGCAAAATATCCTCCCATTGAACACTGCAGTTGCTGTTCAAAAGGAGAATCCAAATTGTTGATTTCAAAAGAAGAATCCAAATGTCTTTGCCTCCGTTTTATTGCTTTTATTCCCACTCAGCTTATGAGAACAGGGAGCCCATGCTTTCATATACACACACTTCCTAAAAAATCTCATAGAGAAAATGTAGATGCCATAAACCACAGCATTGTTATTCTTTCTCTGTACCATCACTGCCTGACGAAGAGGCTAGCATAATATATTTTGTACCTTTTGGTTGGTCCAATAAATGTATCATCCCAAGATAAATTTTGAATTTCTGTTTTGTTTGTTTTTCCTCTCTTTCTCTCTCTTCTTACAAGTCATTTGGTTCACTCACTGCCTTAATGAGCTACTCTCAGATTAAATTTCTCCTATAGCTGTTTTAACAAACCTTTTCTACAACTGCCAGAACCTTTACTTAGCTTTGTACAACACCTGCAATCCTTCTTACAAGTGTCCGCAGACAACTCACCAGCACCTCGTCTACACAAAGAAGTAATGGATGAACCGGCAAGATGAGCACCACTTTCACTGCTGCAAGACTCTAGGGACTCTTTCAGTTGTGGCTTATCCAAAAGGGGGCTGTTTTGGCTATATGCTTGTGACAATGAGTTGAGCTCACAAACTATTTCCTATATTTGAGTCCAGGCAACTGTGAACCAGAAGATACTCAAGTCGGGGAATTCTTTAAATGATGTTTGCATTTCTTTCAAAGGAAGTATAGATAAAAGTTACTAGCTGAGGAATTCTGAGGGCTGTGGTCCAAAAAATATAATTTTTCAAGCCCTGGAAACTAGAAACTTGCTTACCAACTTGTATGTGCAAAGCTTTGTAAATAAACACAATTAAATACATGTGTAAAGATATATAGCCTGCTTCAGCTTACATTCCTCTATGGAGGAGGAGGAAGAAGAGGCAGAAGAGAGGAAAAAGTAGAACAGGAAGAAGAAAAAGAAGACTTCTCCTAAAAAACTATAAGCAAGATTACTAGCTTAAGATACTATTAACAGAATGCCTTAAGAGCAGGCCATTCAAGGTTATGGCACTTGAGATTAATTCACAGGAGACACTTACCCCAGCGAATACAGGCGACATTGCTTCTTTTTGATTTGATGAACCAAATTAAATCTGTCATCCAGGCAGACTGACCAGGGCCTAGCTGGGCTGTCAGGGATTCTTGGCAGCTCCTTCACGTTCGTACGATTGCATGAAATCTGTTAAAACAGTGAAGCGTTTCTTTCACTCCATCTTATAATCTTTCTAATACATCTCCTGTTTTGTTTGTTTAGGGGGGAGGAAGGACGAGACAAACATCTCAGAGGAAATGGTTTAGCTGTTTTCATGGCTGACAAACTTAGGGGAGAAAAAGGCTGCTGGGTGTATTTCTTGTTTGCCTTGCTAAAGAAAGGATGTGCTGGATCAAAAGAAGCCTAACAGAAGAGCAGTGTAAACATAAAAGGCAAACAATTGGACTGCCGTGAATCTTACACATGGAATTCATTTTTTTTTTCAAGAATAGCTCCCTTGAGTGCAAAAGTCAAATTATTTTTTCATTCAAGCCTTGGATTAAATTCTACATTTATTTTTTAAATAATAATAATATATTATTTGGGGACCCAGGCCATTTCTGCACTAGACAGTTATAGCACTATGATTCCACTTTCAACATCCTATGGAATCCTGGGGTTTGCAGTTTCGGGAGGGGCCACCTGGCCCCTCCCCAAACTGCAAACCCCAGGATTCCATAGGATGTTGAAAGTGGAATCATAGCGCTATAACTGTCTAGTGCAGAAATGGCCCCAGTGTGAGATAGTGATTTGAGTGTTAGACTATGACCCTGGAAACCAGGGTTCAATTCCCCGTTCAGCTGTGGAAACCTTCTAGTTGACCTTGGGCACATCACACACTCTCAGCCCCAGAAAACCCTGTGATAGGTTTGACTTTGGGTTGCCATAAGTCAGAAATGACTTGAGGGTACACAACAACAACAACAACAATTATTTCTCTGTTATTTGAACTACCAATTTGGATTCGTATCAGTTATGGATCCAGCTTTCTAATCAAAGGGCCAAATGGCCTCTCTGGCACAGAAGATGGCATACCAGTGATGATCCCTTCAGAACTGAGATCTTTCCAGGTATCCATGCTATGGGAGCTCCAGGCTATGTTATTGCAAAATAGGTTACATAGGTTACATGTGGGACTATCTTTGAAGACTTCCTGCAAACTTCAGACATACCTGCTAACTAATTGGGACCACATACTGGGGTTCATTCATGTCACTGCTCAGACAGCTATGCTATTTTCTGCTTCCTGTTGAGTACAATTTAAAATATTAGTGAAAGGGTAGGGATTTGGGATCCTGTGGCCCTCCAGAAGATACTAAACTGCAATTCCTATCAGCCCTAGCCTCAATAGTGAGGGACAATGGGAGTTGTAGTCCAAAGGAATATAAGCCTGCCCAAGTTTTAAGTTCTTCAAGGGAGGCTTTCTCTCAGTCCCACCCCTATCACAGGCACATTTGTTGAGGATATGGGACAGAGCCTTCTCAGTGGCTGCTCCCAGGCTATGAAATTCCTTCCACAGGAAATTAGGTTGGCTCTCTCTCTATTCTCTTTCTGCCAACAGATGAAGACCTGGCTGTTTACCCAGGCCTTTAAAAACTTTTAAATTAATATTTTAATATGAATGTTTGCTTAATTTTTTTTAAAAAAACTGTTGTATACAAAACTTTTATATAAAACTTTTGCCACAATTTTAACTTTATTGGGTTTAATTCAAATTGCTAGCTGTCTTGGGTTTCATAATGTGAGAGAGGTGTGAGATAAGTTAAACAAACTAACATCTAAGAGAGCTACATGTTCCCTAGCATGCAACTAGGACTTCCTCCCATAAGCCCTGTGCTGAGTCAGGGTTATCTGAAGGACAGATTGTCTCCAAACATCAGCCTGCTCCTGCTCAGATGTTAAGAGGGTTTTTGGAGACCCTTCACCGGGAGTCCCTGCAATCCAAGATGAGGTGACGAAAAAAGAACTTTCTCACTGGCAACACCTTTGTAGAAAACTCTCCTTCAGGGAGTTTGGCTTTGAACATCCTTTATTATCTTTGTGCAGATAAGTATAATTTGTTCTTCCAGGCTTTTTAACAAATTTGGTTGCTGATAAAAGTGGACTCATGTTGCTTTTATATGCTACTGATCTGTTCTTCTTTTGGATACCATTGCACATTTATTTATTTGTATTTATTTTTATCTGTGGTAAAGACACCCTGGAAGAAAAGAAAATCTTTGTGGGATGTAGATTCCAGCTCATTAAAGTACTCATATGCATGCTTCAATCCATTCATTCTTTTTCAGTGGATATGGTTAAACAAATCTACCCAGAGAAAATGAAAATTAAGCATATGTTTAAGCTCTCTGCTCAACACATTTTAAGTAAGCATACAACATAATAATTCTGTCTAGGACTCGCACACACCAGGAGTGTCTCCCACAGAAGGCACAACAGCATAATGCTAAGAATTGTCCATTTCAATACAGATGAGACAAAAGCAAAGTTGAGTTCAAACTCCAGAAGAGAATCTGGCCATTCTAAATGGTGAAACTCATAAGCAAGTGAAGGAGTAGCTCCTGACATTCATTGTCATCTCCCTCGCTTTCAACTAAATTGCTCATACTTTGGGTTCCACAGGGAATCCAATCTCTGCTCCACAGCACTGCAAATTCTGCAGCAAGCAAAGACAAAATCTGTAATCTGAATAATCTGTGCACATATGCACAGATTTAATTTTCCCCTCCATTCTCTTCATCTCTTTTATGTATTCCAATATATCTATATCTCCTGTTCTTTCCTTTATATTAGAGTTGTTATGCTGTTCCCAGTGGTCAGTTAAGAGAATCAGAGGGGGAGAAAGCTTGTTTGTACCTGGCAGTTGGAAATCTCATTCAACCATCTTGTGCCCTCATGTTTTTGCAAAGAATGAAAAGGAGCTTGAAATAGTGATTGCCACTTCATAGTGAATTCAACACACACTCACTTGTTTTAAAATACAACCCAAAAACCTACTAAAACTTAAGCCAATATATTTTAAGCTAACACGATTAGCAGGTTTGGGATTGTACTACAACCCTGCAAATCTTGTTTGTCATTGATAATAAGCAATGACAATAGGACAGCAAGGGCTCCCCTCCATGTTCTGAAAGAATATTGACAATCCTACTTCCTCAGATAACGGCTAGAATATTGCAAGAGGGGCAAAAAGACATCCTCAGTCTTCAGCCACACAAAATACACACAGCCAATTTACAGCCAGTGGGGTGGTGAATGGCTTTTGGTCTGAACTTTAAAGGGGCTATCCAAGGTGCTGAATCTATCAAGGGTACAGAATTTGACACCTTGGGCAGATCCTTTAAGATTTGGTCTAGAAGCCAGATAAGATTGGCTCCCCCTGCTCCTTCCTGACATGGAAGCCCCCAGCTTCCAGTGTTTACTGGGAATTTCTATCAGACTCTGTGAGCATGAAAAAACCTGCAAAAACCGCTTCAGCTAAATGGGTAAGCAAGCGAAAATGAAAACAAGAAATTATCCTTAGCTCAAGCAGGCACTACCTAATCCCTTTTAATAAGCAAACTGAACAAACATTATTAATAAAGATTAAGCATTAAGAATGCATTATACTGGGAGAAATTGCATCAGAAGGGCTTCATGCAACTGTGGTTGTTTCTCACTCCTCAACTTTTCATTGCTATGACATTTTCGTGGAAACAGTAGCTGCTTTTGCTTGTTCCCCTCTGAAATCTTAATGAAGCTGTGGGTAAGAATTTTGTTCTCTTATCTCTCTCTACAGAATGCCAGTAACCACTGATCTTAAATTATGGGGAGGGGAGTCCCTTAATCACACAAAAAATTAAACTACAGCAAAATTAACAGAACCCCATAACACTGCAAGCTATGGCAGCTGTTGAAGTAACTTGCTAACATGATCTACTGCCTACCTAAATAGGGAGATATCAAGGGAATGGGAAAATCTCCATCCTTATCAAAAACTACTGGGAGGTAGTGGTGGGGGCAGGAGAAGTCTCTCAGCACATGTATTTGTGTGGTTTCTTCTGAAAAATTAGATGGCTCCCCCACGTGGTCTGATATTGGCAAAGAGAGCTGGCTACACAGTAAGCACATGCGTGCTCAGTGCTGACTGAGCTGCTCTTGTCTCAGGCACCATCTTCTGATGGTTTGTGGTAAGAATGAGGACTGCTGTGCCTCTCAGCACCACTGCCCACGGATGGCTCCCACATGAGAGGGGCAGTGGTGTCTCCCATCTCAGTGGGGCAGTACATCCACTCTAGGCTTTAGTCTAAATGTTAA
Source organism: Cyclura pinguis (assembly GCA_030412105.1). NCBI lineage: Eukaryota > Metazoa > Chordata > Lepidosauria > Squamata > Iguanidae > Cyclura > Cyclura pinguis. The sequence continues at coordinate 109,940,267 of CM059599.1, read as the reverse complement.
AAGTAGCTATCCAAGCGGCTGGACCTCTTTGGGTATCATCTCTAAAGTTCACACTAGAACACAGAGTGGATTCCCCAACCTACTCATATGGAAGCCACCAGCCTCCATTGGCCTGTAGTTCCCACTTGGTGAACCGCTACACCTGTTGCCACTTGCTCCTAATCATTACAAGCAATTGAAACGGTCAGGCTTTACCAGTTTCTTTTACCACAGTTTGTCTTCAAGGAGTAATCTATTGCTTAGCTTCTTCAGACATTACCCCTATACACCTTTCCCTCTTTCTTTCTTTCTTGCATCTTCTCCTATATGCCACACAGAAGACATATTCTTATGGTTATTTAGAATTCCTAGGGATCGCAGAACATGACGACTCATAGCCCTCCTGCAAAGATTTCTGCCTGTGCAAGATGGTAGTTTTATCCCATTAAGATTAAGAATGCGCTGAATTAATTTATTTGTCATTTGTTAAGGTATGACCCCAAGATCTTGGCAACACCAACTAGAAAGCTCTTTAAGGTAGTAGCAGTTTCTTAAAAGCAACCAGTACCTGAGTACCTCAACATCTGGTACCACTCACTAACAAAAATGAACTGTTACTGCTCTGCATCCCAATGCCCTAAGCAGTGAGAACTCCAGGGGTGCAAACATCTGCTTAAGATTCTGTAGGTGATTGGAACAAGTCACTGCAGGCTGATGGAGTTTTTTATGAGATATGCTTTTTTGATGATCACAAATGGAGCCTCACAGGTTAAAATCCACTCCAACAGCCACTGTTCTTTCATCAGTTTTCCAGAGCAGACAAGGCTCATCATAAGTTTTTTAAAAAGGGTCTGATTTCTCTCTAAATCAAGGGGTACAGGAATCATGCACTTTGTTTAACTGTATTTCCAGAAGATGCCCAGAAGTATAATTTGCCTTTTTAATAAACATACTTGCTCCTTATATCCCTGGAAGATACCCATTCCCTGTATTTTAGGATTCTCACAGAGAGGAAAGCACATTTCTCTGTTTGTCTTTCAGTATCACCCGGAACCACTAGCTTCTCTTTTATCTGCTATTCACACACAAGAGTTAAGTCATTCCCTTCTCCTGTTTTATGGGGTGAGTCACCCCTGCTCAGCCATGGAAACCCACTGGGTGACCTTGGACATGTCACATTCTCTCAGCCTCAGAGAAAGGCAAAGGCCAAACCCCCTTTGAACAAATCTTGCCAAGAAAACTCCATGACAGGTTTGCCTTAGGGTCACTATAAGTCAGAAATGACTTGAAGGCGCACAACAAGAACAACAACAACAATTCCCGACCATCACTTCTCCCTTCCTAGGCCATCTTAGCTCCCCCAAGGCAGATCTCCTGAATGTTTTCTTTAGCTGTCAATTAAGACATGGATGGGCAATTGCATGGAAGGGAGGTAATTTTCACTCCCACACCCACCCCATCTTTCAGCCTGCACTGGCTTTATTTTTTTTACCTCCAGCTTTCATTTAGCTTCATCAGGAATCATTTTTTTTCTGTTGCGGCTGGGGGTCATATGGTGGTTTTGCAGATTATTAGACAATTTTCACTCTCAAAAAAATAAAGTCCAGGGACTTTGGTAGTTTGTGGGGCACAAAAAGGGCGTTGGAGGGCTGCATGTAGCAAAGGCAGATTTACAGCTGAACATTAGGAAGACAAAAATAACACCACAAATGATTTACGTAACTTTAAAGCAGATGATGAAGACACTGAAATAGTTCAACATCTTTCATAATTTGGCTCACTCATTAATCAGAATGGAGACTGAAGTCAAGAAATCATAAGAAGACTAGACCTTGGAAGGACAACTGTGAAGGAACTAGACAAGATCCTCAAGCGTAAAGATATATCATTGAATAGTAAAGTAAGGATTGCCCATGTCATCATATTTCTGATTTCTATGTATGGCTGTGAAAGCTGAACAGTGAAGGAAGCTGACAGGAAGAAAATCAATTCATTTGAAATATGGTGCTGGAGAAGAGTTCTATGGATACCATGGATCGCTAAAAAGACAACTAAATGAGTCCTAGAACAAAACAAGCCTGAAGCCTAGAAGCCAAGATGATTAAACTGAGACTGTCATAGTTTGGCCATATCATGAGAACACACTACTAACCAGAAAAGACAATAATAGTTGGTAGAAGGCAGTAGGAAAAGAGGAAGACCACATTACAGATGGATAGACTCAATCTAGGAAGCCGTGGCCCTGAGTCAGCAAGAGCTGGGCAGGGCTGTTGATGATAGGGCCTCTCACTGCCAAAAGATAGGCTGCCAAAAGTCAAAGTCAATTTGACTGCAGTTAACAGCAATAGTAATAGCAATAGCACTTAACATTTCTACACTGCTTATCAGTGAGCTGCATTCCCTAAGCAGTTTACAATGTGTTAGCTCATTGCCTCCAACAAGCTGGATACTCATTTTACCGACCTGCGGAAGGATGGAAGGCTGAGTCCACCGGGAGCCCTACAGGATCGAACTCACAATGGTGTGGCTGCAGTACCAGCATTTAACCACTGCGCCACCAGGGCACTCAACAACAACAACAGCAGGAAGTAGCCTAGCAACCATACTTCACCTATTAAGAATCTAGGAATCTGCATCACATTTACTCACCCCATAGCTCTGTCTAGTGGCTATTTTGGCCCCCAAAGCTTTGTCCCATAATCACACTGAAAGCCTCTTAAATGCACAAAAACACATGAAAATATCCCCACTCCCAAAACCACCCTAGAACCCTGTACTACCCTTAAATATCTCCATTTTCCTTTGCAGTCCCTATCACAATGGCATCTGGAAGTAATAACCTGTCACTTCCTGTTACCATTTTGGAAGAAACTACAGGAAAAAAATTAAGGTATTTGGGCTCGTTGGGGAGCCCATGTAGGAGTCCGGTGAGATATTCTTCCCTGGCTCCCATACAGGAGCCCACTCCAGTCTAGTTCATTATTGTAAACACTAACTAGTAATGATCCTCCAGAGTTTAGTCAGGATTCTCTCCTTGCTCTACCAGGTATACCTGTTGATCTCCCATCCACTTAGTAAACAGATACAATTCTACTTAGCTTTCAAAATCAGACAAGAGTGGTTGTACTCAGCATAGTTTTTTTCCCAGATCTCAACAAGTACAACATCACTGCAATTCACACTGACATCTCTACTGACAGGAATCTTAAGAGTCAAGTATCACCAAAACTGGAAGAGACTCTAAGGAATCATCTTGACCAAACCACATGCCACAACAGAATGAATATGACAGCCAATAAATACTGAATGTGAACATCTCCAGATTTTTCACAGAAATGCCAGGCTCACATCTCCCTAGGGTTCACAAAACTAGCCGGCATGGTTATTTGGAAGCAAGCCTGCAAACAGCTTCTTCCAAACTGCTAGTTAGAAAAGAATGAATGCCCAAATCACTAAATTAAATTATGTGTCTTTTAAAACTCACTCTGTGCTATCATTAAACTGGGAATCCATCAGCATCTGGCAAGAGGGAATTGAAGGCTCCTCTAAATTCTCAATTTAATTTAGTCCTGGGGGCTGAGGGCAGTCATCCCAAAGCTTAAACTCTTGATTGCCATGTCAGCAACTATAAACTCTCTGCAAATTGATGCCCTTGTAGTTTTTGACCCAACTAGTGAAGCCTGGCAGAAGCTGCCACAGTTTATTACATTCTTGAAAAGGGGTCTGTCTTTCTGCACAGCAAGGCTACTGCACTCCCAGTCTCACTAGCTGAAAGCTATGAAGTATTTGCTGACCTTCAAAGACCTCACTGATGTAATTTCACTGCTTTCTTCCAAAAGTCATGGGTGTCTCTGCTTTAACTGACTGTCACCTTTTGTATGTGCATTCTGTCCATCGCATGGAAAACAATCCAGTGTTGGAAGAAGTCTGCATTTGTCAAGTTATGAAAGGAGGCAAAAATGCACCTTTTCCATTCAGGTGTATATGTCAAGAAGCCAATATTTTACTGCTCAGTTCCCAAAATTAGGAAATAGCACTCATGCCACTACTATGACATATTGCCAAGTACATAGAGATTATTCAATATAGCCCTAAGAAGCAGGAAACATAAGGAAATGTACAAGTAGCTCAACCCCTTTCCACCAAAAAAGCACTATCACCAACCAAATAACATAGCATGGATCACTACAATATCATAATCTCTATAACTTCAGGAAGTCCTTCATTACTGGAAGGATTCTATAGCTTGTAAGGATATAGAGGAGATATATTTTGGCCTAAAAACAATGCCTACCAAAGCTGCCAAACAATGACACTGCGGAAAAGAGTCTGAATATGTAATCCAGTATAGACTTCTTTTTTTTTTTGCTTTCCCCGTTTCACAGGATGATTGGCACATGTCTAGGACCAAGTTCTTGCCCTCATGGTTGAGAGCATTTAATGAGGAAATGCTTTGTTAAGGAACACAAACATCCACCTAGTGTTGCTATTCTTACAGACAAAGTGATAACTCAACAAATAGTCAGACGTTTAGGACAACATTAGACACAGATTCTGATGTTCACTTCCTATCTGCAGCCCAACAAATCATCTTAGCAGCTACTGCTGCACTTTTGTGGCAAACTCTATGCACACTTACTTGGGAGTTAGTCTCACTGAACTTTATGAGTTTTACTTCTGAATAAATTTGTGGATTTGCACTGTCAGATTATAATGCGTGGTTTATGCATAAATAAGCCAAGCATCCACAGAAGGGTTGACATACCTGGTATTCCAATTTTATAAATTCCAATAATTTATATTTTAAAAAAAACCAGCTTTTTCCAATCTGCTATGGCCCAGATATGTTAGACTACAATTCCCATCAGCCCCAACCAACAGGCCCTATGATTTAATGGATGTGATTAATCTTCTTCCAGTTGACAAGATATTTTATACCTGAGTGTGTTTGTTGTGGAATTCACAAAGAACTAGACTTACCAGATAGGCACTGACCACAGCTATTACCCGAAGAATTGAAAACAAGGGCCATTGCCCCTCTCCACTATTATAGTGCTATTATTACACTTTCAACACCTATGGAATCCCGGGGTTTGCAGTTTATGGAGGGGCTTTAGAATTCCCAGCCAAAGAGCTCCTTGGCCTCTGTAAATCACAAACCCCAGAATTCCACAGGATGTTGAAAGTAGAATAATAGCACTGTAACAGTGTAGGGTAGAAATGGCCAATGTCTGCATATTTTTAACCCAGCAAAAAACCACAGGAGGAAATAATTGTCTCAATTTTAAAAAAAATCTATAGCTTTGTGCTACTGGGGTAATTTTTTGTCCCAGTCAATGAAACGTATTGGGCAAAAAAACCCTATGACATTTTGTGATCCAGTGAAGCTGGCATGACTACTCAGACGAGAAAGAACCCCTCTCCCTGTTCAGAGAAAAACTCTAGAACAACTGTAACCTGAATCTTTGCTACCTATATATTGTTTATTAAGATACCAAAGTGTCCTGTTTATGAAGGCAAAAATATTCAGTCAGTTGCCAAGGTAACATTTGCATTCAGGATTCCCTGGGAGAGACAGACTTCACTAGAGACAAAATCCACAGCTGCCCCACCAACTCAAAGTGTGTATTATTATCAATGTCCAAATTATTTTGCAAGGTTATAAATAAAGGAAGTGGGTATGGTCTGCATTACTGTTACTTAAAAGTGGGTAGAAGAGGTCAGTTCCACCGACAGAAGCAAGAATGGGCAAAGGTAGCAACTCAGTACCCCTGGCATAGCTGTTCTCGCATTTAACGTTCCACACACTGGGAGCGCAATGAAATAAAAATACTCTACTTCAGAAGAAACTCTGGAATAGCTCTTTCAGGATGATTCTGAGAGTGATCACTGCACATCTGGAGACAACAGCCTACCCATTGCCAGTTAGTCAGAACCCAAAAACAATATTATCTCAGGGCGTTTGTCAAATTTAGGCATATTTTAGAAGCAGCCTCTAGAAATGCCTCCAGGAACATGTGGAACAGATGCATCTCATAGTAAAGCTGTCCAAAGGGCAGAAGACTTAGAAGCAAGAGGGTAGCAAGTGTACATTCACATGACCCTGTCTAGGAAGTACTAAGTGGATATTGGGATGGAAGGGATGGAAGGATTTTGTACAGACATCCACAGTCTATGTTGTGTATTTCATCCAGAGGCATCCTTTGGAAATGCCCAGAGCCACTCAATAAGCAGTGCTAGGTTCTTCATAGAAAGCATCATTTACCACATAAACTGTGGAACACATAAAGAGGCAGGGCATGGAATGAAAGGATCAAAGTCAAAGTGTGAGAGCTTTTTGTTATCAGTACGGCATGCGTTGCCCTGTTGGCTATATCATAGACAACATGAAGCCCTCAAAGATCTGTGGCATCCAATCTTAGGGTATGAACAGTCTGAAGCGTTTTTGTGAACTCACAAGGAGCTTGAAGTTCAACAAGAAGAAAACAAGAGCAACGTGTAGAATTACTGACAAACTGGCTGCCTCTGGGTATATGCAGACTATGTTGGTTAAGCAGCTGTAAAAGTGGTACACACCAGGGAAAGATCCAACCAGTGGTTGAGAACTAGTTGAATTTAGAGCCAAACGTTCCTTCTGGCAGCATATGTGAAGAAAACCAGGAAAATATGGCATTCATGTGGGGCAGAGCTGTGGTGCTAAGACATCATAACTTCTAAAGGGAGACACTTACTTGGGCAGACTGGCTGGTGAACCACAGGAGTCCAGCTTGGTTACAAAGTGGTGCCAACCATGGTTGAACCATGTTTCCAAAGTGGATGGAAAGAGGGAAGATTTGTGTCACCAGCTTAGATCACATACAAGGTCTGTTAACCACAGGTGTAATACATGTTTGCATCATTCAGTGGAATAAGCTATATCCTCTCTTTGGTTCTGCAGTATGGAAGTGAATCACAATTCAGTATGGGTGGGAAATTTGTTTGCAAGGACCACTGCAGCAACAAAGTGACATGCCCTGGCTGTAGGGTGGCTGTCACAAAGAAAGACCCTCCACTGAGGGACAGTTCCCTTGGCAGAGTCTAGACATTTTGTTATTAGGGTAGAAAATTATACCTTGAGACAGTTAATACTTGGCCCTACTGCAAATAAGTAAGAACAGCTTTTCTCCTTCTAGATTTATGTTTGCCTCTTAATTTGGAGGCTTCAAAACATTGTTTTTGTTGTTTTGAATCATAAATAACAGTAGGAGTATTTTTAAGACCAAGAATTATATTAACATTTTTTGCCCAAAAGAAGGGGGAAACAAGTATTTGCACCATGTGGACATATTGTATCTGCCCCTGGGTGTTCAGGTTCTGTGAGATATCTTTCTATCTGCTTTTTGTCCTATTCTGTTCTGTAAACATAGGCATTTTTCCACACTGCAACACACTGCAGCTCCCAGAGGTTCAGAAAATACACCATGATTCATTCAAAATATATGTTTTTTTTAAATCCACCTACATGAAGTTTAATAACTTGTGACTAAACCTAAATGTCAAAGATCTGTGGCCCCGCTTTTCTAGCTGAACACAAAATCCACCTCTCTTGCAGTATTTGACATACAAATGGTTTTTGGCCACAAATGTCGCAACTTCTATTAGTACTAAGAAAACATACATATTTTCCTTAATCTTTTGAGATTCTCCCCTCTCTATAGAGGTGAATGCTGACATAACTCACTGAGGACCTGGGATCAATCAGCATTGTCTTAATCCAACCTTATCTAACGGGGCTGTTGTGAATTTACATTACTTGAAGCTCCACAGCCAACAGGTAGAAAGGAAATATAATTAACAAATAAAAATTCAGAATGATTCAATAGTAATATACAATATTTTAGGGATTCTATGCATGAGGTACTCATAATTCAGCCCCCAACCAAGTTCCCCTCCCTTTTTTGTAATGACAAAATTTGTGATTAACTCCTCAAAGCACAAGCACCTATTTACAGGTTTTGTTTTCACTACTGCAGTACTTTAATCTGAAGTAATGTGTTTTAAACTTAAAAACACAATATGAATCACATATCTTATCTACTGTGACATTTGTGGTACGATCATAAAACAGAATCTTGCTAAGAACTAAGTCTTGCTCTCTGATTTCATAAACAAACATCAATGTGAAAACCAACCTGGGCAGTGCTGATATACTTTAAGAGCCTGAGGGCTTCATTACTCAGGGATGGTGTAGAGCTTGCCCAAGGTTGCAAGTCTATGTGCCAGCGTATAGCCTAGAACATCAAGAAGAGAAAAGAAATTAGCACAGGCAAGAATAAACCTGTTTTCAATAAAGACATTCCTAAAAACACCATACACTTAATTTCATAATTTTATGAAATCAGCAATAAGGCAGCAGTCAAAAAGTGAAAGTCAAACTCTTAAGATTTTTTTTCTGTTCAATTCCTTATCAAATAACATCAGACAAAAGAACTGTGTTCACATAGCAACAAAGTAACATTGTACAAAAAGTATGGATAGATGCACTCACTAGTTTGTGCAAAACAAAGAAAAAAGGGGAAACAGGTCTAACTGTAAACTTCATGCCTACAACATCTGGCCAGATATGGAGGACTTTTTTTTTTCCTTCCCTCACCATGTAATTTTCCTATACTATATACTTTTTCTGGAAGCCCCTTTGAGTCCCACTCTGGGAGAAAGGCGGCAAATAAATATAATAAACAAACAAACAAATAATAGCTTAAGAGTTTAGGATTACTTAAAAACTTACAAAATTTCATGGCATTCTGGTTGGTCTTAATAAAAGACCAGCTGTGGATTTTGGAAAACAGGCATTTCATTTCTGAGAAACCTTTAGAATTAGTTATTTGAAATAAGAATCAACCTGATAAAATTCAACCCATTTCTCTTCTTACTAGTCATGTGGAATGGTGGAGACTAATTAAGAACCATGAACGTTTAGGCAGTGGGGGACGGAAGTTTTCGGTCACAAATTAGGAATATAGTATTGGTTTATACCAAGCCACCCAGCCAGCTAATTCATCTCCCCCTGCCCGCGTGATCATGCATGGCGGGGGGGGGGAGCCTTTGCTGGCCTCCCATAAGAGAAGACCGTGCAATCACCGCACAACAAGGGTCGCGCAGTGGGAAGAGGAGGGGGTGGGGTCTGCAGACCCCTTTTAGGGCCACACCACCCTTTCCTCAGCCTCTTTGTTTGCTGGCAAGGCTGACGGAGGGGGCTGCTGCTGGCCCTGAAAGCCAGCCACGTGGTGGGGTCTGGACAGGCCTTTGTTCACAGCAGCGCGGGGAGGCAGCTGGCGGTCGCATCACCAGGTTCAGTGGGGGTTTTTTTTCTCTTTCTTTTCCCTTTTCTTTCTTTCTTTTCTTGTTTCCTATTCCACGCCTCTTCCCCCTCCCTGGGCTGATCTTCATGGGGGGGCTGTTGTGGCCCCCTGGGTCCTGGGGAGGGCCACTCATGTGGCAGCAGCGGCAGAAGGGTTTTTGTTTTTGTTTTTTTTAGCACCAGATGTGACCACTGGGCTTGAGTGGCCTGGTTGCGGGCAGCAGCCCATTGGGGAGTCCCTTAGGTGTTTGGAAGCCTATTTGGGGAGGGCAGTTGTTGTGGCTCTCCCTCCCCCCCGACTTTTTATCTATCTATCTATCTATCTATCTATCTATCTATCTATCTATCAATCATCTTCTTTCTCTTTTTTCTCTTTCTCCCTTCCCTTTCTTGCTTCTCCCCCTCTCTCTTCAGGGGTGTGTGCTTGCACTTAGGGTCAGTGTTGTTGCCTCTGGGCCATGAGAGTGTGTCCTAGTTGTCTTTGTGGGCTGAGAGAGTGTGCCTTCTCCCATTCCCCCCCTTCTCTCTTTTTCTCTCTCTTTTGCATCTCTCTTCCGGGGGGGGGGGTTGCTCTTTTGTGTGGTTTGGCTGCATCTGGGCTGTGAGAGTGTGTCCAGTTTGCCTTGGCCCGAAGCTTAGCAAAAGTGATGAGGAAGAAAATTAGGAAGGAGGTTGCTGAAGGTAGGGGGTTAGGCCCATTTGACCAGCCTCCCACTCCCAACATTAGAGTTTCCCCACTAGGAGTCATCCCTAAGAAGGTTCCAGGTGAATTCAGGTTAATCCACCATTTGTCTTACCCCAGGGGTGAGTCCGTTAATGATGCCATTCTGGCTGAGTTATGTTCTGTTAAGTATACTTCATTCGATGCAGCTGTACAGGTGGTGCACAGGTATGGCGTTGGGGCCGAACTGGCCAAGTCTGATATCAAATCAGCCTTTTGCCTGCTGCCCGTACATCCATGTGACTTTGAGCTTTTGGGATTTGCCTTTGAGGGTAAATTCTATGTTGATCACTCCCTCCCTATGGGATGTTCTGTGTCTTGCTCTGCCCTTGAGACGTTCAGTACCTTTTTAGAATGGGCCATCAAACATAAATCGGGCCTTAAGGGCATCGTGCATTGTTTGGATGATTTCTTGACAGAATTCACATCTCTCATGGGATGGGTTGGGCGTGCCCTTGGCACATGAGAAAACTGAGGGCCCCACACAGCAGCTTACGTTTCTGGGCACTGAATTGGATACAGTCAATCAAGCTTGTAAACTACCACCAGGAAAGGTTCAGGATCTTAGGTCAAGGGTGGCTTTCTTCATGGGTAGGTACAAGGCTACTCTTAAGGAATTTCAGGAACTGGTGGGGCACCTGAATTTTGCCTGCTGGGTGGTTGTGCCTGGGCATTTCTTCAGTGCCTGTGCGACGCCATGAAGGGCATCACCAAGCCGCATCACAGAATTAGGATCACCAGAGGTATTAAATTGGACTTAGGGGTGTGGCAGCAGTTCCTGGCTGACTTCAATGGTGTCTCTTTTTGGTGCAATGAGATCAAGGTTAGAGATGCACTGAAAATATCATCTGACACAGCAGGATCCATCAGTTTTGGTGTCTTTTTCAGGGGCAAGTGGTGTGCACAAAGATGGCCTGAGAGTTGGGCAGAGGCAGGCCTCACAGCCGACCTTACATTTTTGGAATTTTTTCCAACATTAGTGGCAGTTCACATCTGGGCATGTGAGTTACCAAATGTCTCAGTCCACTTTTGGTGTGACAACTTGGCCATGGTCTGGGTGATTAACTCTCTCTCCTCTAGGTCACAGCATGTCATGCACTTGGTGTGGGCTTTCATGCTTCAGTGTCTCCATTTTAACATAGTCTTCACAGCTGTACATGTTGCTGGTATGGATAATTCCCTGGCTGATGCTCTTTCCCATATGCAGATGGAACATTTCAGAGAGCTGGCACCAGACGCTGCCATCCTCCTGGAACCGATGCCCTTCAATCTGTGGAAGCTTGGCGGGGTGAGGTAGCACAGATCATCGGTATGTCAATTGCACCCAGCACCAGAAAGAGCTACAATAATGCCGCTAGGAATTTCACTAACTTTAGGAAATCTAATGGGTTACAGGATGCATGGCCACTCCCTGTGGACCGCATTTTGCAGTTCTGCTTGTCCCTTAAGGAAGCAGGCCTCTCTCCTCAATCCATTAGATCCCACATGTCTGCTCTGGCCTTTTGGTCCAAGGCACGAGGCTTCCCTGATCCCACCAGCGGTTTTAGAATATGCAAATTTATTGAAGGGTGGGTCAGGCAAAAAGGGATGGCCCGAGATGACAGCCAACCACTTTCTCCTGGCATTCTGAAGGGTTTGGACGACACATGGAAAGTTCTTTGCTCTTCTTCGTACAAGGCTCTCTTGTTTCACTCAGCAGCTCTCACTGCATTTTTTGGCGCATTGAGGGTAAGTGAGTTGGTTGTTCAGAGCAAGAGAGACAGGTCTGGCAAGGCCCTAGAGTTTAGGGACTTGACCTGGGGTGAGCGGCATTTATGCCTTTGCATAAGGGGATCAAAAACTCATCAGGCCAGGCGGGGCACTGTGGTTACATTGCAGGAATGTTCTGACGCTGCTTTTGCCCTGTCAGGACACTGAGGGCTTATATAGCCAGCCGGGGGTCACATTTGGGGCCTCTGTTTTGTCATGCTAACACAACCTTGCTCACTAGGTACCAATTCTGGACCATCACAAAAAAGGCTTTGACCTTTCTAGGCCTACAAGGCACTACGTTTGGCACACATTCGTTTCACATAGGTGCAGCTTCCACTGCAGCTTTGATGGGCATGACCACCGAAGGCATCCAGAGGATCAGGAGAGGGAAGTCCATGGCGTACCGGTGCTACGTCAGGTCGAATGTTTCTGGTTTTGTTTCAGATCGTCCTTTTCTGGCTGGGAGGAGGCGAGTGCTGATCTGTGGTCACAGCTTCATCTTTTGGGCAGAGTGGCAGACTCATGATGGCCATTTTGGCCCCCATTTGGGATTGGGTGACCGAGCCTTGTTCCAATGGCTTGGCAAGAGAGGCCTTCGCTGGCATAGCTTGTTGCCTATGCTGTTCGAGGAGTGCCGCCTGATGTGTTGGTCATTCACCTGGGTGGTAACGACCTTGGACTTTTAAAAGGAAACGCCTTGATCATACAAGCCATTCATGATATGCAGCTCATTCTCAATACTTGGCCTGGTATTCACATTGCTTGGTCTGCTATGATTCAAAGAAAAGTATGGGGTGGGGGAGGGGATCCTTGACCATTGGAGTTCGCTTCTAGGTGAGCGAACAGGGAAATTCACAATGCTTTGAGACAGGGCTTGGGTCACTATATTCCTCACCGTGACATCGTCTTTGATAAACCTGAGCTGTGTAGGCCCAATGGGGTACACCTGTCATTCGAGGGCAATCAAATCTTTCTGCGGGATTTGCAAGGGGGGCTTGAAGCTATCCTGAGTGGGGCTTGGGGGGATAAGGACTAAGCAGATGCTTGCCCTTATCCATGGCTGGTGGGGGGGGGGAGTCTGAGGGTTTTGGTGAGTACCTATGGCACTCTTTGGTGTAGGATAAATGCTGTCCTTGGGGCAGGCCCGGGACTCGCCCCTACCACAGCATCACAAGACCAGGGGGTTGCAGTTTGGGGGCTTGACTTTCAGAAAAGGGCCAGCCAAAGTTTTAACACAGCCTCATGGATTGGTTTTGGGGCCCAGTACCTTGTCCAAGAGGGCCGGGGAAGAGGTCTGGAGGTGACCCTTGCCTTAGCCTACCCATGCTGTTGACCCCCCCTCCTCAGGTCATAAGTTCAAAGTCAAGGTCAAGGTCAAGTTTAAATTCAAGCCCAAGGTCAAGGTCAAATTCACTACTAGCTTTGTGTTAATTAGGCAAACATTAATAAATTGCCCTAGTTCAACCCAAGCCCTGTGTGTGGTCTCTTCATTTCATGGGTTGTGCAGCAAAGAGCGCCAGCCCTGTGTATTGTTTTGAGTGTTGGGAGTATAGAAACTAAGGCAGGCTATGGAAACCCACTGGGCAACCTTGGGCAAGTCACTCTCTCAGCCTCAGAGGAAGGTAAAGACAAGCTCGCTCTGAACAAATCTTGCTAATAACCTGCTGTGATAGCTTTGCCTTAGAATTGCCATCATTCAGAAATGATTTGAAGGTATGCAACAACAATAAATGATCCAACGAGCCCCATATTGTCACACTGGCTGGTGCACTTCTCCAGGATTTCAGGCAAGATTCTCCCCCCCCCCCCCCCCCCGCTTGGGGACCTCCAGATACTGAACTTAAAGCCTTCTACAGTGCTTAACCACTGAATTATGGTCTACAAATTTTAAATTGCCTTCAGGATACTATCTGAAGCAAACATCTGGTGAAAATGTGAAGTCAGTAACCAAGGGCACATTGAAGCTAGAAAGCACCTATAATTACCAAGAAATCTCTGAACCAGATCTCTGCTTTTACATACCTAACCTTATAATGCAATAAGGTGGACAGAGAGATGTCTCACCCTCTCAAGCCCATGACGCAGTGTGCTGAAACAGCCAGTGTTGTCGCCCACAGCATCACTGGTTCTCATTTTTATCTCAAAGGAAAGCTAGTTTCAGTTCATCCCTTTTGTAATCTGTGTGAAGCCTGTCAGCTCACACCCTGGAGATCCTGTCAGTTTAGCAAATAACATTTTCTGCACAAAGCAGGAGAGGAAAGAACTCGAGAAACTGTGCTTGTGTTAACAAAGGGAATTGTATACACACCCACACAGTGCAACCCAACCCAGAAATCTTTTCTTCTTTGGTTCAACCTTTGTCATCATGTCAGAAGAAAAGTAAATAGCTAGTCTTCTGCCTCAAAAAATACATAAAACATAAGGTTTCCTTAAAGCCAGATGAGGCCCACATGACTCAAGTACCTGCCACCTGGCTGCACAGAGAGATGAGAGACTACCTGCCATTTGGCTCTTCCCTTCCTATAATGGTTTCCTTTCAAGTTGGTCATAAGAATGGCAAAATCCATCCTATTAAGAAATGATGCTTGAACACGGAATTCCAACATGTGCACGCTACCCCAGCTCCAACATCCTTGTCCCTACCTGCTTCCACTCCCAGGATTGGACTAAGACATGCCAAAGACCTAAGATAAATTATGTTTAAGATGCTCCATAGCATTACCAAGAAAATGTGTGTGATTCTAACAGCATGTAAATCCTTAAATCTAGAGTGTTTTTTTTCCCCATTTAGAGGACACTCATAATCTGAGGTTTACTTAGCCTCCATGTAAATCCAGCACTGCCCAACCCCAATTTTTCTGTATTGAGCAAGAAGTTCAAAAGGAGATTTCCATGAGATTCAACTGATGCTTTTAACTTGTGGCATCCCACAAGTTCATATGACCCTTTTAGGTTACTGAAATGTTCCAGGTGTGATGGTCCTAGAAAATGTGGGTGGATTTATTTGATCTGCTGAAGCAGAAAATGGTTTGGAATGTGTGTGTGTGTGTGCGCGCGCGCGCATGCGTGCACGCATGCACGCATGTTTCTGAAGTCACATTTCCTTTCTTACTGCACCCTTGTCCTGTGTGACTTTTACACCTACACACAGAAAAGAAAATGAAGAAATGATTGACTTTAGATGGCAACTGTAATCACTTTTGAGGACAATAATGATCTTAATTAGTTAAGATACTGTTTGTTGTGTGCCTTCAAATTGTTTCTGACATATGGTGACCCTAAGATGAACCTATCACAGGGTTTTCTCAGCAAGTTTTCTTCAGAGGAGGTTTGCCATTGCCTTCCTCTGATGCTGAGAGAGTATGACTGGTCCAAAGTCACCAAGTGAATTTCCATGCTCAGTGGGGATTCAAACTCTGGTCTTCCAGAGTCCTAGCCCAACAATCAAACCACTATACCTGACTCAGAGTCAGACCAGATGTTTAGTAGAATGCATATTCTCTGTGTACTACATCTCCCATTTCCCCCTCACAAGAGGATTTCTTTAGAGAGAAATCAGCCTCAGCAATCACATATGCAAACTGAGACCAAGTTTACTTTCCAATGACCAAGTGCAAAACAAAGAATGCTAAATGCTAGATACACAGAATTGGAAAATCACATATTATAACAAAGAGATGCCATCTATCACTTGAGGGAGCAATTCTCCTTAAAAGAATGATTGTCCTATCTCAGTCAGAGTGCACAGTTGATAACTCAAACAAAACAAAACAAAACAAATAGCTCCCAGCTCTTTACTTACTTTTATTCAGTAAGCACAAGGTCATAAATAAGGTCCAAAAAAATTCTAAGGCAAGCAAGTCCAAAGTCAGTCAGTCACTCCTGAGGGATAGTGAAATTGGCATGGCACATTATATGAAAATTAGGCACTTATGTCCAGAAAACATGCAGCAAGCAAGACTCTGGCTGTGTGCCTAGGTTAGGTCAACATGGCCAGATCATAATAAAAAAGAGTTAAGGGAGAAAACTCAGAGTGAATAGATTACTACCAATAATCCTGTCAGTGACCCAACATCAGTTGACAATTGTTTTGTTGACAATAGTCAACAAAACTGCTCAGGTGCTGTAGGCTGTATGCATTTCCTTCCATCACCTTCCCATTCACCTTACCCAACCAAGACATTAAGAGCCTGTCAGAAGTCCCATCAATGCTTTGTCATTCAAAGTAAGACAATCAGTCCATTCTGGACCCCTTTTGTTTACTCTGCCAGAGAGCAATTAACACTCATCCCTTCAGGGTAGGAAAAAGGGTATTTAAACACCGGCACCTTGGGCATCACGCTGCACCTCAGACTCTCGTTCCTCCATGCTGCCCTCAAACCCTTGTGTTTGAGCCATCTCTCTTCAGTCCTTCACTCCAGGACTGATAAATATCACCCTATACACCCAAAATCTCTCTCTATCCAACTTTCTCTCCTTTCCCTTTGCGAGCCTTGTATGGTTTGTGAGACTGTGTGTGCCTGTGAATCTCCCAATAAAACATTCTTTTGTCTCTCAGCTGGAGTCTTGCAGTTAGTAGTGGTATGCACAGATGAAAAGGTTCCATAGTCACCCCTCTTCTCGCAGGCCTCCTTTGGAGCTATAACTCCCCATCTTCTTAAGGAGACACTGGCACTGCTCATAGACCTCAAGGCCCCCCACCTTTTGAGGTAACACTTTATAAAGAGGAGGGGCTCTTCTACCAAAGACAGGGTCCTGCTCCAGACAACTATGTTTGACATGATATAAAAGCTGAAGCAAAAGGACGCAGTGCAGAGAGCCTGGTTAAAGTTGTACATAACAACTCATGTTTCTATCACTTTGTTTTAGGAAGGAGAGAAACACATTTTTGCTAAGGGCAACATATATTAAGAAAAATGAGAAGTGAGAGACCAATCAAAGCCAGGAGTCCAACTAGAAGAAAAGAAAAGGAGGAACTTTTTCAGCATATCCTGATGTTGGAAACAAGAACACCACTCATGCACAATGGTTCCATTTTGGAACAGAAAAAGCTACTTCTTTGTTACTCTCTTAAAAACATCAGAACCTGTGACAGACTGAGGCTATTATAGCACTAGAATAAACATGAAGCAGTAAATTCCATCCAGTATACATGATGGCTGTAGCTGCTAATGAGAAATACAGCAGTGATGTGTCCACATGAAAACATACCAGTGAACATCATAGCAAAACTTTCCCTAGAAGAACCCTTGCAAAGTTGGAAGAGAGGCGCATTGGCAGAGAAGTGATGTAATGAAGGGACAAAAGTGGGACAAGAATATCAGACAAGTCATCTGCCATGAATGGACAGTGTGAGTCATATTTTTGCAGCTTAAATAAACACAATCTTGCTGGGAGCCAAAAAAAAAATCTGTGTGAAGCTTTTTGTTAATTGAGAGTAATTTCCCTTGCTCCTCATTCAAATTGTGGAGAGATGATAAAAAGAACATTTCACAAACTTTTTTCATTCCTAGCTAGAAGTCAGACTTAACTTTTTCCATCATTTAAATTGTTCTTTTGGACTCAGCTCATTTTTCCATTACTGGTCAATGAATGAACTCATACGACCTTCAAAACAGAAGCTAAAGCACCAGCTTGCAATCTCTATCAGGGCCAACTGGTTTCCAAGCCACAGTTTTGAATTATATGGACCCGCTGGGAGGGAGAAGAACAAAGCCTTCCAAAATCATTCAAAGCTCTCCTGCAGTCAGGCAGCATTTGAGAGGACACAAAGGCTGGAAATCTGACAGATCAGAAGGCAGAGATGAGAATGGAAACTGACAGCACTTTCCCAGGTCAAAACAAGAAGAAAAAAAAATACAACCAAAAAGGAAACACAAAGATATGTACGCAGATATGCCCTGTTAATTCAGAAATTTCTTGGTGGCAATATAGTCACCATATAAAGAGGAAAACTACAGTCTATTCCCACATCCATCTTCATTTTATATTTTTTATACATCATTTGTAGAGGAAGGAAAGTCTGGTAACAAGCTGAACCTCTACAGCCTCTTCCAGACAAAGCAGATGTTCCAAGAGGTTGCAATATTTGTTCCTGCAGTTCTTTCTTTCTCTCTTTTTTAAATGTCCAAATGAAAGATCTGTTTTCCTGGACTATTTTATACTAATTCCTGGCACCAGCTGCAACATTTTATTCCCATTTTCAATTGGGTTTCTTTTTAAATCCTGAGACGTATTGGAACAAAAAAGTCTCCTCCTCCTCCTCCTCCTCTTCTTTCCTTTGGAAAAAAATCTTAAGAGTTTACTGCATCAATGTATCACTGAAATGACACTTTTGCACTGTAACACTAGAGCTCAAATTTAAAAAAATTAAAAGAAAAGAGGAGAAAATTTGCCCTTCAAACAATCAGCAAGCCACACCCTTTTTTGAAAAAAGCACTTTTGGAAGAGCTGTAGCACAGATGCCAGAAAGCACTCCAAATAGCCCTCACAAACAATGTAATGAATGGACGTGGTAAAACTTGGCAAAATTCGAGGAGTTATTTTTTGAGAACTCATGTTTCTTTAGACCAGTCTGGAAGAAACTAATCTTCCAATGGTGGTGAGGATAGGGAAAATATTCTTCATACTCTCCACCTTCCTGAGCAGATGTTATTTTCCTGAGAGATCCAACACACTTTTCTCTTGAGGGAAGATATTTACAGTGTTTCATAATTATTGATTTACTTGCAAATATATAGGTTGAGCAGGGGAGAGGATGAACAGGTTCAACATCAAGCAATGCTGAAGTAGAATCAGATCCCTCAAAAACCAAAAAGCTTTTGACAGAGAGGCCATGTGGTATTAGCTTGTAGCTAATGTTGGAGCAAGGAAAGGAATCCCAGGAAAGGGTTATAACTAGGAAACCAAGGGCCATTTAGTTAGATGTGTTAGGTTTTAGTTCTTTTGAAAAGGACTGGAGGGCTGGGGAAGACAATCTGAAGTTGGAGAATAATCTGTTTTCCTTTATGCCTGTGCCTACGGTTTTGGTCCTTCCTCTTGCAACCACAGGGAAGGTACGCAGGCAGCTAATGTTTTAAGCTAGTCAAGTTGCTTGATCTACCTCCTGTTAACTCTTACTACACTGTTTTTCTTCTTCTTCTTCTTCTGCTGCTGCTGCTGCTGCTGCTGCTGCTGCTATTATTATTATTATTATTATTATTATTATTATTATTATTGAGTTTGCACATATAAAAAACCTCCTTTGTTCCTTAAGGGAGAGTGGGAAGCTTTGGTGACATGTCTCCATGGCAAGGTCTCCCAGAATCTTGTAATTTTTTTTTCTCTTAGAAAATATAAGGGAGAGGTTGTTGAGCCCTTACATTCTCCAGAATCCAGTGAAGGAAAAAGGAGATTACATCTTCAAGAAAGGCCTTGGTGGCAGAACTAGTACTTCCACTGCACTAGGAGGAGTTGGGCAAGTCTGGGAAAAATCAGTTGTGCACCAGCCTCTGTTTCTGCCAGAAAGTCTGATTAAGAAACAGGTTTCTCCAGCAGAAACATATTAATTCCATTACTCAGTTACAGGTCAGCTGAATAAAGATTATGGCATATCCTTCAACACCATTTTTAAAGCATCACTTTCTTTTTAAAAAATCATGAAAACTTGCAACGCGTACATTTTACATTTTCCCTTTCCATACAACATTCATGAAATTGACTCAACTATGCTAACCATTTATATTGCAAAGGACATAGCAGGGGTTAGCAGTGGATATCTAACACCCAGGTGCCTTTTTACAAAGGAATCATTGCAGACAACAACATTAGTGTACTGTTATATTTTTTAAAATGTGGTTTCAATTCAAAGGAGGTATTTAAATAAAAAAAAGATGCAAAAGCAGAGTTGCCAAGGTGCCAAACAGAGCAGGCTCTTGTACCTTTAACTGTTGTGCAGAGGAGGGAATTTCAGCAGGTGTTGCTTGTTACCAGGTTGTGTGACAAGCAACACCTGCTGAAATTTTTTCTTCTGCTCAACCATTAAACATATAGGAACCCTCTCCAGTTTTCACTCTGGCAACTCCATATAAAAGCAGAAAATATAATGCTGGTCTGTTGTAATAGAAGTCCTTCTATGTTTTTCCTAAAAGCATAATTCACTGCCTACCAGGCTTGCCTGAATTGCAAAGAAATCAGTGGCACACTGTAAAATTCTTATGTTTTCCCGGTTTTCTGAGATTGCTTTTTTTTTCTGGATTTCTCCCAAGGGGGTAACAAACAAGTATGCAAAACCAGAGGATGTTTATTTAAAAAAAAAAACTGCAGTTGCCTCTGTCTCAGAGCTCACCACTTTGCAAAACCCCAGTGCAGATATTACATCTTCAGTCTCATGCTGCAGGTGTTTTAACAATCGGTTAAACTGCTTCTACTTTGGTTAGTTCTTTCTCTTTATTCCTGCCATTCCTCTCAAAGAAAGTCTGAGTATCAATCAGTGCTGGAACCAGATCTGAGTAACAAGCAGGTTTCTTGTGTATCTCAGCTGTGGAAACAACCATTTTTGACTGCTTTTTGTCCACATAGACAAATTATGTCTGCAAACCTTCTCCAATATAACGCATTAAAGACTCATCTAAACTACATACCCAAGGGCAACATAATCATACCCAGTTTTTTCTTCTCTGTTTTCTTCAACATCCAGACCAATTAAGAGTTCCATAAAACATGAAATCTTGCTTGTGACTTGGGAGACATTTTGGATGACGCTAATGTAGCAATTGCTGTATATTTCTCCTATGCATTTATTTGTGTTCTCTCAGCTTTTTAAAGCTCATTTTATTAGAACCCTCTCATTTAGAATGTTTTAAATGTGCAGATCTGCTGGGGAAAAGACTGGTGCAAAATATCATTTTAGAATTCCATATACTGTAGTAAACCTGGTGTAGTTAATACTAAGATTTCAGAGTATTTGTCATTTCCAACATTTGTGGCAATATTAGCACTGTCAATGCATATGGAAAGCTGTCACATACTCTGCCAGCTTCCTTGCCCATCTAGATAGTATTGGCTACATCAGTCTTCTCTAACCTAGTGTTTCCCAGATGTGTTTATCTAGACAACAAATCTCACCATCTCCAAACACCACAGCCATCTAGAGAACACCAGGTTGCAGTGATGTAGACTTGAGTCAACTGACTCAGACTCAAGTCAGACTTAAGTTGCTTCAGTGACTCGACTTGGACTCAATTCTGCAATAAATGACACACTGACTTGACTCGCCTTGAGACTTGTTTTTGTTTTAGTGACTGACTTGCTGCCCTTGGTTCAGTAACATAAAACATTCATCCAGAAACCTTTAGACTTTAAACAGCACTTCCATTTCCTTTTGCCTATTGGTCATGTGATGATCTGTCTCAAGCCCAAAGTGTGGGCACATTTCTCAGAGGGGAACAGCAAACGGTGTAGGCAACAGGCTTGAGGTGGGCTTGAGGTCTGCTCAGCAGCCTGTCCCTGCTGCATATTGGATGAGCCTTTTCAAACTTTTGCTAAGAGCAGAAAGCGAGGCTTGTCCTCAAAGCATAGGACATGTTTCTCAGAGAACAGAAAGCATGTTATTCAGTGGGCTTGAGGAGGAAAGGTCCTTCCTTCTAACACTTTTGAAGCTTCAGTAATGGGGAATGAGAAGGATCCTGTTCCCTACTTCTGAAAATCCTCTAGCTTCAGGAAGGGGGAGTAAGAACAATCCTATTCCCCATTTCCAAAGCTGCAGATGGCAAAATCACAAACCTGGAAGGCCGACTCTGCTTAAATTGTTAAAACTGACTTTATTGAACTCTGCCCAGAAATTCTGGAATATAGGTTGGGGTATAAAGTTGGCTCCCAGACTTGAGACTTGACTTAAAAGTATCTTTAAGGAGAAGGTAGAGACACGAGACTTGACTTGAGATTTGGAGTAAAAGACTAAAATACATCACTGCCAGGTTGTTTAGGATTCCAGGCCTATACTACCTGTTTCCTGATCCTTTTCAACTGGCAATGGCAGGGCTTGAATTTAGAGCTTTCCAAAGTAGGGCACATGCCCTACTGTTGAGCTATGATTCCTCCTCCAGGCAACTGTCAAAAATGCAAACCTGACTGAATATTTGCATTACTTCAGCACTGCTTCATTTCATTTGTTGTTGCTGCTGATGCTTGGCTTTGTGTCCCTTCTTGTTGGCTTGCCTCACTGTCTTATTATTCACTTGTCCACATTTCACTGGATTCCACCTGCCTCTGGAAACCCATGTGATCTTGTTTTGTAAGCAACTCTGACATGAAAATGAAACACAACTTTGTGCTGGCATGGACAAAACCACAAGGAGCACCACAGCTAACAGGATGAAAAGGCAGTGTGGTCAAATAAGGCCAAAAAAGTGACATCATTAAAGAAGACTGGGAATGGCAGAGAGAGGAATAGCACTGACAGTAGTATTTACAGGTGTATTTGCAGAGTATTTACAGGTGTAGCAGAGGAAAAAAGTCACTCCAACATGAAGCTGGCTTTCAGTACCCAGAAAAGAAAAAAAACCATGAAGTAACTATTTCTGTCTATGTTCCAGAAGCACTATAATGATCACTGATTTTTTTAAAAGATTACACATAATATAAAATATTCCCTTCCAAGAGACAACCATACGGGGTCTGAGAATCTGTTTAATATCCATAAGCATATGAAGGTCAGATTTTTATTAAAACTGTATTTTCTTCGGACTAATTAGACAGTAATCTGTACTGAAGTTTCCCTGGAGACCATTTTCTCTTTCAGCATATGTGTCCTTTAAATAATCTGTAATTAATATGGTCTCCTGTGTCCTTTTGAAATGACAACACTATAAATAACAATAGGGTATTCAAAGGCCAAGCTTATGAGCAGCGGCTATAACACTTTGATTGCAAACTACAGGGATGTCTGGATATCAGCTGGTGGGCTCTGTCCCTTCTCCACTACTTCTCTAATTGAAAGAGGAGATGTTTCACTTTGTTCCCAATGTCACAGAAATATATTGGTCCCTCTTATCACACACACATAAGCACACACATATTGCCCTGCATCTAAAAGTCGTGGAAATCATGGTCCTTGAATAAAGGTCAATGTACTGATGCTTCCAACATTGTGATCAGTTTCAGTTATGTCAATGCATAAAAGCATGAGTGGGAATCATGTAACCTTCCAGATTTTATTGAACTGCAGTTCCCAGCAGCCCTAACCAGCATACCCAGTAAGTAGTAAGGAATGCTGGGAGCTGCCAATAACATCTGGAGGGCTTGATTACCAACCCCACACTAAGAGAGAGAGAGAGAAATACATTATTCTGAAATCAATGGGGCTACAAGGGATATTTAAACATTAGCACAAATGCAGTAGCTAAAAAGTTGCCTTCCTTGAGCTTCAGACACGTTTATGTCACCAGTTTTGAACCAACTGCACTGGTTTCCCTTTTTCTCCCTTAAGTTCAATTCAAGAGGCTGGGATTGGCCTATAAAGCCCTAAATGGGCTTGTGGCCAGGTCATCTGAAAGGCCAAATACTCTGGTGTGAGCCGGCCAAGAATCTGGGATCCTCCATGGAGGTGCTGTTGTATTTCCCACCAGGGCCAGGGTGGTGAGCACAGAAGATGAGTTTCTCTCAGTAGCAGCAATTGCCTGCGGAATTCCTTCTCAAGGGAAGTCAGCTTGGCTCCATGAGCTTCTGGCAGGCATTCAAGACTGTGTTGCTTTTGTGGTGTTTGGTTTTTAAAACAGGTTTTTAGAATGCATGTAGTTTTTAATCTCTTTTCAAAGAAATATTTTAAATATACTTCATTATACAGTCCTCCCTCCACATTTGCAGGTTTGACCTTTGCAAATTTGATTATTTGCGAGCCACGTGCATGCCTGTCCCCTCTCCATTCTTCTCCTCATTCCCTTGCATTTTACCAGGCGCTAAGAAGGAAGGCAAGCACCTGGAGAAAAGGCAAGAAATGGGAGTGGGGAGGCACCTGGGCACCTTCCTTCTCCCCTCCAAAGCATTCCTTCCCATTCCCTTGCCTCTGACCCTGGCACACAAAAGGCTGGTGAATGGGAGTGGGGAACCCTGAAGTGAATGAGAGGGGGTTCTTGGGGAGGAGTGATTCACTGTTTTTCCACTTTCAAGAGGGTTCTGCACACTGAACCCTTGCAAAAGTAGAAGAGCCAACGTACAGTGCTTTGGGGGCCTTTGCAGGCTGAAGACCAATTAATAAATACTTTAAATTAATAACACCAATAGTAGTAAATGTAATTTCTTCTGTATAGAAAAAGGACATGAACTGCAACCATTAGTGACAACAATACACAATCCACATTGCTACGCAGACTCTAACTGTAAGAAGACAAAATAGCAAAGTATGTTCAGAACAGCAAAAAATGGCTTCTACAACCTAACACTTTCCAGATGAGTTGACCCACATTTCCCATAATCCAGTCTAAATGTGTTACACCTTGACTTTTCCAACAAGCATGCTGTCTTGGCTGTGATGGTGATAGGAGTTGTATCTATCACCATCTAGAACATATCTAGAAACTGCCAGCTTGGAGAAGACTGGTTAAATGCACATGTTTTAGGTACAAGATTCCAAAAGCACTGGGCAATCAGATGAGTTCTTCTTCAGAGGAAACAGACTGGATCTCTCAGGTTTTTTTCTTCCCAACTGCAGCAGCTGAAGCAGCTGATTAAGGCCTGGACCATAGCGTATGGAAGAAAAGGGAGTATTAACTGTTTTTCCAGTATTTCTTTTCCCAAACAGAATCTCCCTTCCTTGAAGTTGTTATTTCACGTAGCAAAACATACAAACACCATAATTATTTAGGGCCAGCTCATCCAAGCTCAGAGGTCCATCACACAACCACAGCATCTACTGGTGACTTATATGTGTGAACAAACACCCACAGACAACACTTTTGGACCTCTTTTATTCCAATACTTGGGTGCTATCTCAACTCCAGAATCATCAAGGACTCACTTACCAAAAAAACACAGAGGAATATGAAGGGACCATGGATCAGTAGTAGGAGCAATGCTTGGCACAGCACAAGTCCTGAGGTTTAAGCCCTGTGGAATCTTCCAATGATGGCATTAGAACATAGGTGATGTCAAAGATCTTTCTCTGCCTGACACTGTGGAAAGCTGCTTCTTCTCAGAGCAGACAACTAACCTAGCCATAGTTCAAGACAGCCTCCTGTGACCAGTTCCACATGAGACTGTTATAGCGTGACGGTTCTACTTTCAACATCCTATGGAATGCTGGGGTTTGCACTTTAGGGAGGGGCCAGCCAGCCTCTCCCTAAACTGCAAACCCCAGGATTCCATAGGATGTTGAAAGAGGAATCATAGCGCTATAACAGTCTTGTGCAGAAATGGCCTGTAAGCATGCACATAACATGAACCAGCTTCCAGTCTCTAAACTCTTAACGCTTAATGCTTCAACTGATGACTGTATGATTGCTCTTATTTTCAAACATTTGTTACAAAGCAAGCTCTATTTGTGTGTGCACCTTTAAGTCAACTGTCAACTTATGGTGACCCCATGAATTTCATAAGGTTTTCTTAAGCAAGGAACACTCAGAGGTGATTTGCCATTGAAATATAACTCTACTTATCCACCACATATTATGATAGATCAGCTTGCATACCCTATCCTGGGGACTATAAATTTGATATCAGATATGCCCACCATGCCAGAGAGGTTCCTCGGGTGGACACGTAGGCAAAGAGGTCAAACAACCGAAAACAGGTCAAGACCAGAAAAATCCCCAGTCACGTAGCCCAAAGAGACCTCAGGCTGTACACATCCACATAAACAAAGGGTCCTAAGTCAAGAATAGCCAACTTGAGAGGATTAGCGTGTGTTCCCCAGATTGAGCAACTCTGACTCTGGAAAATCCTACAAGGTGAGATCCATCTACATAAACTAATACTGCAACCCTACATAAACCAATACTGCAACTCTACACCAATACTGCAACCCTACATAAACCAATACTGCAACCCAGCATAAACCAATCATGCAAACTACCAAGTTGCCATTGTATGGCATTCCTTCCTTTGTTGTGGCCATTGTTCTTCCCCGGAGGGGGCCTGCCCTCGAGGTACATTCTGTCCTATAAGTAGTCCTAGTTTTTGAAGGTCTCTTTGGAGAACTCCCTGCCACGTTAACAGATCGGCACCCTGTTAGTTGAGTGATCCCCTCAGCCGTCTCTTCGCTGAGCTCCGTTCTTCTCGCCGCTTCCCGGACTGAAGACTTCAGGATAGGTGCAGTATCACTGCTTTGCTATATCCCCTATCCATTTTTCACCTCTTTTCCTTCTCAATAAGCCTTGTGTGCGTGAGTGAGTGAGTGCATTGGTGCGTGATACTATATTAATTTAATAAAATTCATTTATTTGGTACATTTGTCTGGCTTTTTGCTTGGCCTAACCCCGTAAAGTTGGGTAAAAGATCCTACTGGGTTACCTTGCCCTCATTTTGCTAACGCCAGTGCTCTGCTAATTTTCCCAACCTTTATAACTTGGAGCAAATCACGGTCTCCCCCACAGGACCCCCAGAAGTCAGGGTAACAAGCTGCCACATCTCCATCCTACAAAATCATGGGATTTTCAGTTTAAGGAAGAGTATTTGGAACTACCAGCCAGAGAGCTCCTCTAGTGCCTGACAAAACTATAAACCCCAGGATTTTGTAGGATGCAGCCATGGCTGGAAAATAGCACTAAAATTGTGTAGTGTGACTACATTCCTTTGTTCCATATGGTTTAGATCTAAAGAGCTTCTTAGGCTTACTCAGGAGATTTGAACTACCCCAAGAAAATGTATTTATTTATTTATTTATTGCTTTGCTTTCTGTTTTGTTTATATTCCACCTTTCTCCAAGAATGGGACTCAAGGCAGCTTTTTAAAAGGTGTTTTTGTTACTTGGTTTTTTTTTTCCTAGAATCACTGATCCACATGCAAATATTTGAAAAACTGTATTTGAAATTATCCTCTTTTTTCAAAGATAATTCACTAAATAACAATGGAGAGGGGTTGCTATTCAAGAAAAAAAAAGCAAGTCCAGTCCTGCTCTGGCTACTCCACTTTGGTTTATTGTCCCCATATATGGAGACTTCATTATAATGTACGTGCCAATTCACTGCATGGATCATCTGTGTCACATGGGGAATGTCCTCACCATCAGACACTAGGGATATTTACAAAAAATGAATGTGTGGTGCAAAACCCACAATTTTTTTTTAAAACTGGTGGGACCCTTGTTAAAGAACAAAAAAAAAATCATGATGAGGTTGACAGTTTTCTGATGGGACATTGACATGTGGAAACACTCTTTCACATTGAGGCTAATAATATTTATGAATATTCTTTACATCCCTAGTTACAAGTTAATTATCACTGTCAGTAGTAAGAATCATATGACCTGCACAGAAATTGGTTTAAGCCAGGTCAAACTGCCAATAAGTAAGTTCTTGTACACTGATCAAAGAAATAAAACATTAATAACAGCAATATTCCATTACCTCAGTCTAAAGCTTTCAGCAGCTTCTTGTGAGAAAAAGAGCACTGTTTTATCACTTGTTTCCATATTATTTTTTAATGAATATTCTGTGCCATATTCATGATTAGTTTCTTGATAATATTTGTGGAAGATTTGTTGTTGTTGTTGTTGTTGTTGTTGTTGTTTCTTTCTGTGCCTTAGATTTTAAAATGACTTATTTAGGCTATGCCCTATCATCCCATGTTACTAAAGCTGAAAAATTTTGTCCCCTGTTACCCCAACATTTACATTCATTTTCTTTTATTTTCTGGTGCCACCGTTCAACTATATTATGCAAAATATTTTCTCGTGCCAAGATGTCTTCTCCTTTCAAGGAAGATAGGTACAGAAAAAAGACAGATACAATCTCCATTCTTGTGTGGCCGTTTGATTTTTAAAAAATCATACATCCTGCTACTTGATTCTCTCATTACTTTTCAGTTATCCAGCCAAGATTAGTGTGGCCATCACATGTCAAGGACTCCAGTAAAATTATAAATATTTGTAAGCTATGGAAACAAGAGACTTCCCACAGCTCATCTTCAACTTTTTATCCATTTAAATTCTATTCAGAATCTAAAAACAACACATCCAGCTGCTGTTGCTGTTGGGAGCACTGCACACTCCTGCCTCAGGGTCTCTGTACAATCAGATCTATGGGCTTAATTTAAATGAATAAACCTACCAAGTAAATGTGTCTACTAAAATAGACCATTTCCACCCTACACTGTTGTAGTGCTATTATTCCACTTTCAACATCCTGTGGAATTCTGGGGTTTGTAGTTTACTGAGGCCAAAGAGCTCTCTGGCTGAGAATTCTAAATGCCCGTCCCTAACTGCAAACTCCAGGACTCCACAGGATGTTGAAAGTAGAATAATAGCACTACAACAGTGTAGTGTGGAAATGGCCATACCCTAAAGTGCTGAGCCTAAAATAGGCAATGGTCACAACTGCACCAACATCCTCTGGTTATTAGCTTCTATGCAAATTGGCTGAGGGAGCCCTTTCACTAATGTTTAAGGACCTTTACAGCAAAGAAGCTCATTAATTTGTTTAAATTATCCTCTCTAAATTGCTAAGATTTTGGGATGAAAACCAGGTTTTATTTTATTTCCACAAAAGTATGGTGCCTCTATCTATGGCCATTCCCACACCGGGCTTCTGTAATGGTGCAGAGCGACCTCTCATGGAGGTCTTCTACACCGTAGAGTGGACTGGCGTGGACTACTTTTTGTAGTTCCACACCAGAATCCACTCAGGAGCAGCCAGAACTAGCCGCGCTGCGTGTTTTTTAAAAACCTCTTTTTCGAGGTTTTTAAAAAGCACGGAGCGTGCAGCCCTGCGCCACTCCGTCACCCAGCTCCGACGCGGATTTGTAGGCGAGCGCAAGTGTGTGCCTGCAGATCTGCCGGGGACGGGCTTCCAGCTGGCCTCCACCAACCGGAAGCTGCCATTTGGGACGCCGGAGGACTGCGGAGCAGTGAGCTTGTGCTGCTCCGCGTCGCGACGGACTTACCCGGCTGCCGGCAAGCTCCGTTTTGGGGCGTTTTCGCCCGTTCCCCCCCTCACATGTGGAAAGGGCCTATTTTACAACTGTTCATTCTTAATGCATATCACACCAAAGCAGAAATATCAATAAACTAAACCAAATAATTTTCCTGAAGTTAAGAGAAGAGGAAGAGAGAGAGAGAGAGAGAGAGAGAGAGAGAGAGGAAGAATTGGGGGCTCCTTTCAGTTCTCTGAGTGACTTATTCCCCCATTAATATCTGAGTTTGAACCAAGTTAATGAATTACTGAGAGTGAAGAAAAAATACTGAGAACAGCCAGTTTTTTCTTCTACTAGATAGCATTATTCAAAATCCTATGCATCAGTGACTGTTTATAAATTTATCCTTATACATCAATTGATTGTCCTTGGGTACTTGAAAGGTGGCTGTATTTTCTCCAGGCTCTCTAGGTAAAGCAAGAATAATAGCTATTGCAAAAAAGAAACCTATCTGTGCATCCCCCAAGCTTTCCTGCTGCTTGAGGTGGGAAGCACAGTCTTCCTCCTCCATACCCACTGTGCAGGGATGGAGACCTGTGCTGCACCTCCCTCGAGAGCCCCAGCCAGCCACAGATGGTATGGCTGTAGCATCTCTGCACTAAATAGAGAGGACGAAGAAGAGGAGGAAGTGGCAATTGGGGGTAACATATCCTCCTACTATCTCAATTTGACAAAGATAGCCCCAATTAATCCTCAGTCCTCCCACTTTTTCAGCTGCTTTTTGAATGTCCCAGTTTCTCTCACCTCCTGCCACCTTCCCACTTGCTTCAATTCTTGCAACTGAGCTCAAAGTGCAAAAGTAGTTTGCATTCATCTCAGCAGGGGGAGAGGATAGGAGGGGGCACAATCTTGCCCTTCCCCGTAGTTTCAGGCAAAAGCAAACTGCTGCAGCCTCTCCAAACTTGCCCCTTCTTCCATATTAATAATTTTTTCCACTTTGACCTCATTCTTGATGCTGCTTGACCACTCATGTCTCAGTTTTCATCAGTGGAATGCTAGAGGTTATGGGATGATGATAAAACAGCCAAAGCTGGCAGCTCAAAGGAACAAAAGAGGTGGCAAACCCATTCTTTGCTGATCATGGAGACCCAGTTTCTGCACACCCATTTGGCAGTTTCAAGAATGCTGGGTCTAAAGGGTTCTCTGACCCCGGAAACGATAGAAAGGGTCACCTCTCCCCCAGTTCCTTTGCTCTGGGGAGAGGCTTACCCTTCCTACAATGCCTTGGCTCTGAGAACCCCTTGAAACCTGGTATATTGGTGTTGTATTAATGTCTAGAAGATGTATGTCCACTGCTCTTCCTCCCTCCCTACTGTTGTTTCAGGCTGACAAGTAATGGCAGTTTCAAATGCTTTTTCGAAACAGCAAGCTCTAAATACCTCTCCAGAGTAGGGAAACATACATTTGCTGCCTCCAGTGTTCCTCCTCCTGAGGCAACTGGCTGATGAAGCTTCGTGAGAGGTGAAGGCTGGCCCTGGCCATAAGGCACAATTCAAGCATCATTCCATTAAACTATATATGACAAGAACAACCTGAAAGTGAGTATCAAGTTCACATGCCCCCTTCCCTTCTTCTTCTTCTATGTTGCAGCCACAAGGAGAGGTTCACTTGTTTCAGGTTGACTATTTTCAAGGAAATCATAGTTAACATTAATGAGATTGTCAGTTTAGACAGCATAACCTCATAAGCAAAAGCTGTGCCAGAAGGCAAGGTAAGGAGAAGCATGCAATCCAAGGTTTACATTCTTGTCATACTAAACTGTGGCTTAGTGTGACAGTGAAAAATTTACTATGTTTATTTCTCCATGCTTAGTCTGAAGTACCAAGTGAAACCGCAGAATCTTACATTCTTTAAAATAAAGGGGTTTAGAGCTGGAGTGCAAATCTTTTCCAGTGCACTGAAAGAAAAAGAGGCAGGGAATTATGTGCCTTCAAGCAAACCATCACTCATTGCAGCCCTATAGTAGGGTTTTCTTGGCAAGATTTGTTCAGAAGGAGCTTGTCACTGCTTTCCTCTGAGGCAGAGAGAATGTGACTTGCCCAAGGCCACATAGTGGGATTGCAAAGACTCAAACCCTGGTATCCCAGAGTTCTAACCCTGCATTCAGATCATTATGCCATGGCTGCTTGCACTCTCTCTCTCTCTCTCTCTCTCTCTCTCTCTGCCCCCCCCCCACAGAGAGAGAGAGAGAGAGAGAGAGAGAGAGAGAGAGAGAGAGAGAGATCTTTATAGCTGTAATGCATGCCTCTAAGAGGTTGGAGAGTTCTTTGCTGAATGTCACAGGGTGCATATGGGAAGCAGAGTTTGCTTCCTCCAAAGCAGCAGGTAATTGCTTCCAAATCAAACTCCCACTCAGTTAAGTGGAAAGCCTGTAGGAGGAAAACTTGCAAAGAGCCAGTGGTTTCCTCCAGCCTTTTGCTCTTATTTTTAGACTTCAAAGGCATTTCTCTCCAACAGCATTTTAAAAGCTTTCCTTGACAGCATTGACACTGTGTACATGCACAATGAAGTCTTTGTATCAATTCTCCAAATAATACTCTCTCTCCAGCAGTATTCGATTTCATGCATTTTGGAAGTCTAGCCACATGCAGAATCCAGCCCACAGAAAAGTGGTCAGACTATGAGAACATTGCATGTTATCACAAAACTTGAAGTTGTCCCACAAAGGTCTTGGGCCCCAAATCAGTTGCGATGCAACATTCATTCAGATCAGCTCTCATTTCAAACCTAATCAGTAAACTGCATCCTATCAGGAGAGGAGAGGCTGGTATTTCCAAACCCAACAACAACAGTCAAAAGATAATCCAGAGCTGTTATGCTGTGGAACTGTATGAACAAAGGGTATACCTAAATTGTTTTGCCTTAGAAAACAATGTTTAACACAGAGCTTAGAAAACTTGCTTTTTAGACTAGTTGTATAACCAAGAGAACCCCCTTTTGAGGAAGTTATAATCTAAAAAAAAGTAACTTTATTGACCCCTGGTTTAACTTTAGAACGCCACTATTAGCAGTTTTCAAATTAACAGAAAAGAGTACTGTATTCCAAAAGGTTGTTCACTTAATTGCTTTGACCTAGGTCTAATTGTGTGGAGAAAAAATGACTAGCTGCACATGAAATGTACATCACTCAAGCAACAGTGTGTGGGCTGAGGTCTGTAAATGGATATGTACTACAGTGTGCATTTAAATTAGTAAGAAGGTGTGCTGCTTATTTATGCATATAGCTTCCAATTAACCAAAGGTACAGACACACATGGAGGTCTATAACCAGGGTTAGATCTCCTTCTCTGAATAAGGGCTAATGTTTCTTACTCCACTGTTATTGCATTTTTCATGTGAGAGTAACTTTTTTTAATAATTAAAAGCAATCAATTTTGAAGCACAGTATTAAAAAGCATAATAATAATATGCACACAGATAATCAGAGTCCAAATCCCCAGGAAGCAATGCAACATCGTGTTTCTTCAGACAATAATTTATCAGTAGGGGATTAGTAGAGAGGAGGAATATATTAGGCCAGACTCCATTTTTTATTAGTTTAATATACCATACACTCCCGTGTTTCATTACAAAATGCTTTAAATGTTATTATCCACTCTGAGCCTTGGAGAGAATGAACATTAAAAATCCAAATATCAATAAATGACAAGTGTTAAAAAACACAAGATCACAGGAAACAAACAACACAGAATAGAAGTCATTCATTAATTATCCATAGGATACTCTGAACACATGAAGCTTTACAAAGTAATGAATAAAGGGTAAAAAGTAGGTCCCTTCTCCAAAAAGACAGCCAGTCATCATCCTCTGCAGGGAGAATGAGATATCTGCATTAGCTAGGCAAGAATATTGACAGCTGCATTTAAACCAGAGGTTGGGACATGGCAGCTCACAAGGTGCATCCAGCTCCCCCAGCTGTTTTTGTCACCCTCCAGGACTTCCCAGAACCCCCGAAAAAATTATTTGGAGAAAAAAATCAGAATATTTTGCTTTAAATGCTTCCAGTATCTCCTAAAAGACATGGAGGACAATTCTGCCACATTTTGGCACTGCTCCATCACCCATTTTAAGCTAGGAAAGGCTTTTTTCCCCCGACAAGTGACTTTTCCAAGTGTCTGTTGATATAAACACCTCAGCCTAAAATGGTGGGGGAACATGGCAAAATTGCCCCCCAATCCCGCAGAAGGCATTCGAGAACATTTTGGTGCAAAAGAAACCTTCATTTAAATGTGTTTTTTACAGTGGGGAAACAAGAAAGCAACCTTGGGGATCAGTGCAGCCCCCTAACCCCCTATAGCAGCCCACATTAAGCTTAACAGTTAATGACTAAGAACAGGGATGCTATATTCCCAATTTGGCTAGATTTTACCCAGATTCTAAGCATTCCATCTGGATTATTATCTGGTTTGGACTCTAGGTTTTCATTTATTAAAAACTGTAAGTCTCTAGCCCTTGTTGAAGCTGAGATATGGGGCGATATGTGGAGGCACCCTTCTGTAAAATTGTTCCATGAACACAAGTCCCATTCTGCCTTTCAGGTGCAAGGGAAGGAAAGGGGGCAGAGTTCAAGAAGCAATGGAGAGAGGCATTTTAAAAGCATCAGGTAAGGGAAGGAGTAGGAGGGAAGGGAGAGTGTGAGTAATGGTGAAAATGGTGTGAAGTTTACAACACAGTGGAAGAAAAATACAACAATTAACAAGCTGAATTTGCATAATTAGAATAATTTGCACAATATGCACAATAGATGTCAGACCCTGAGTAAATGGAATATGGCACGCCTAACTTCTATTACTCCTACTACTGCTATTACTATTCCCAACTTGGGATTCAAGGCAACTTACAACAGATTTAAAAATATAGCTAAAATTCACATAATACAAAAGTTAAAAAGTGATTAAACTACTGAAAAAATTAAAAATGGTTGAACATACAAACTGTAACAAGGCAGCAGCACAACAAACAGAAAACCCAGCATGTTGTACGAGCCCCACCGAAACAAACAGTTCTCAAAAGCCTGTCAAAACAGAAACGTCTTCACCTGTTTGCAGAAAGAGTGGGGAGGATTTGTCTTTGTTGGTGTTTACACTGGGAGACTTACGGTCTGAATCTTCCTGATGAACAGAGCAGTACTACTGCATGCTACATTTCAGCTTCAAAAAAAGGGACCATGGAGCTCTATTTCCTCTAGCTGGGGAAAAGGCAATGAAATGGAGGGCCAACAGAAGAAAACACAGCTGTATCGTCTGCTGCTGTTTTGAGCTTTCGAAAGGGAAGACCAGTTGAGACAGGGCATTTCCTACCTCGCTTCATATCCACGTTGCCAAAAGCTTCTTTGTCTGTCACTGATGCGCACTCAATTTGGCCAGTTCTTCAAAGGCATTTTGGGAATGTATGATTTGGTTATGTCCAGTTGTTGCTCATTTTATGGAAAAGTTATTGGTCATATTGAACTTACTATACTGGAACGATTTTTGAAATTTGCAGATGTGTATGTGTTTTTAAACATTTATCTGCTTTTTGAAAATTAACTACTGGTCAGCAAGAATGGATTTTTGATGGCTAAAAACCTATATTGAAATACTGGAAAGACAAATGTTTTTAACAGACTGAGGATTACAAAACCATTTCAGCATTTGAATGTGCTGCTAGCAGACATCTACTTGTATGAAGACTTACCTGGATATTTGGTTGACTTTTGTTGAAGCTTATGCATACATTGTTTTACTTCTATTTTTTCTCTTTTATGTTTTCACTTCCTCTTTTTGTGTTGTTGTTGCTGTCTTTATTACATGAGTTTAGCAACATAAATGATTTTCAAAAAAGCTATTGCACAATCAACTGATATGCCTCTGGTCTCCTGCAAGTATGTTGCCAAAACCCACAGTACCTTCCACCAAATAAATTTAGATAATTAAACAAGACAAACCAGCCAACTCTAAAAGCGTCATACCTCAGACAAACATTTGCCCTTAAGAGCATTGGTGTTTTGCTTTGCTTTTTCGTCATCTTTGTGTGTGCTTTGCTTCTGAGCCGTCAGTGCTTGGCTTCAAACAGGCCTTTTCCTAGACGATAAGGCTTCAAACCAGGTTATTCACCCAAATGAACCAGATGTTTTTAATTATTAATTAGTAAAATCAAGGGCTTGGGGATTTTGATCTCTAACCCTGGAGGCATGTATTCTGTTCCATCGCCAGATCTGTAATTTTGCTTTGGAGCTTTTCAGAATGCAGGAGAGCACTAGAAATAAACAACTTCCTCCTTATACAGTACCATTCTACAAACATATTCCTCTAATTTTTCAAGAGCTTGAAAGCACAACAAGAGCCTTTAAAATCTTGAGGCCCACCAGGGTCATAGAAAATGAGGAACTGGCAATTTGGAAACCTCCTTTTCCTTTGGAAATTAAAGTCCTTTTTGAGTGGAGATGGCTGACACTCAGCATCTGGTAATTCTGCATACAGAAATCCAGTTAATCTCAATTTCCATCAGCAGATTTTGTAAGGCTGATTGTATGCAGGGTTATTTGAGCCTCTTACAATTCCACACAGTGAAGTCATTTCCAAGAACTTTGAAAATATCATTTTTCATGCAGGGCTTCAAGCTTGGATTGGATTTTAATTGGCAGATCAATGGAGCTTAAGGCTGCCTTCTAAAAAATCTTAGGAGAATGTCCCAGGGGTCAGGAAATCATTTCCATCTACAGAAAGGAAATTCTCAGGTGGCGAAAAAGAAATGAAAAACTGTTCTCCTCCAATGCAATCTCGAGTAGATTTATCTGAAAGCATTGAGATCAATGACATTTACTCTCAAGTAAGTGTGCACAGAATCATAATCATAGTGTTTTATTTTCATTTAATTCTAGGAAATTTATCGAGCTTTGCTCAGGCTAATGTTGAGGATTCTACTTATCATTTAACTGAAACAAAATTTTGACAGGTACCACTTCAGTCCAGAAAATTGTCTACATATCAAGTACAATACAAAATGGACCAAAAACAGCAACTAAAGATAACACTAAATTTGCTATCAGTCCACATCTGTATGAAAAATATTCAAGATATCAGCCTATGTCTAAATATCAAGTTTGGTCAAAGTCAGTTCATAAATGCGTGTTATAAAAGACATGTTTGTTCAGAAGACACCTGAAGCCATTGACAGAGTGAATCCCAAACCCTCCTAAGGTTTCTAGATAATACAGATTTATATAGTATAATAAGGAGAACTTTAATTTTCATTCTACATATGTACGCATTATCAGCTAATAAAGATGTAGTGAAATCTATTTTAAAGGAATCACACCTTTTTTTTTTAATTAGGAGCAATAAATAGCATTACTACACCTAAAGCAAAAGTTCCTCACAAAACTTTAGTCTTTCACGAGGAAAAAAATATCTGTTGTGCAGAACAAATTTCACTAATCTAAAATTAAATTTTAAACTCCTAAGCAATAAAAATGTATTTGAATTATATACCCTTGCTGCAGGGAAGTACTTTCCTACCTCCAGAATGTTAATAGCTATCTCCTTATGAATCTTAACAATTTTTAGATGCAGGATTAGTTGGATGAAAGTTCAATATAGTAATATTTCTACTGGTTACAAAGATGATAAGGGTATGTTGAATCAGACCAAAGATCTGTGTCACCCAGTAGACTTTCCCAAGTGCAGTGGGGGAGGATGGATTGTCCGTGGAGCAGTGATTCTGTTCCAGCTTTCAGGCTGCACTTTAAAGGTCCTACCCAAAGGTGCTGACCCTATTTGGGGATAGAGTTCAGCACCCTGGATAGCTCCTTTGAAGCTCACACTGTAACCTGGAGTAGATTTACCACCCTATTGGCAGGGTAATCACTAACTGCTACTGCTACAGTGGCTACCCAAAAGCCCACAAGCAAGACATGAACACAACAGCACTCTCCCCACTCTCTGATGCTGAAGGTAATCTGCAGGTATAATGGCTAATAGGCATGAATAGCCTTACTCGCTGTGAATTTGTCCAGCACTACTTTATAATCACCAAAGGCCTAAATATAACATTGTACCAGTCTCAAAGGAGCTGCACTGGCTGCCAGTTCACTTCCAGTCTGCCATGTGATAATATTAAAGCCCTAAATAATTTGGGACATTGATAGTTGAAAGAGCACCTCTCCCTATAATATACCTTCCTAAGAACTGAGGTATGCAGGAGATGCCCTCCTCTCTGTTTCACCACGGAAGGAAATATGAAGTGGGAAGACATGGAAGAGGGCCTTCTTGTCTTTGGCATCCTGATTGTGGAATGCGCTCCCCTTGGTGGTCTGACTGGCACCAATGTTAATTTCTTTCCACTGTCAAGCTAAAACATGGCCTTTTATTAAAGACTTCAGGGACCAACATATTTAAAGTATACACGTACCTGTTTCTAAATTGTTATTATTATTATTTACTATATTTGTATGCTGCCTTTCTCCCAGTAAGGGACCCAAGGTGGCTTCCAACGACAAATTAAAACATCAAAACATTTAAAACCATTTTAAAAAATTAAAAACATATAAAAGCATTAAAAAACCTAAAATAGTATTCAATTAAAACAAGCTAATAAATAAAGCTCCCTCAGCTTACATAAAAGCCTGTTTAAAAAGAAAAATTTTCACCTGCCAGCAACAGGAGAGCTGGGAACCTGCCGAGCCTCCTGTGGAAGAGCATCCCATAGGATGGGAGCAGCCGCCGAGAAGGCCCTCTCCCGTGTGCTCACCAGGCGAGCCTGGGATGGTGGCAGGACTGAGAGAAAGCTTTCCCCAGCAGACTTGGTTTGTACAGGGAGATACGGTCTTTCAGATAGCCTGGACCTAAGCTGTATATTGTTGTAGTTTTTAAAGTCATTTTAACTGTTGCTGTTAAAGAACAATCAGAAGCAGAACCACTGTTGTAAGTCCTCGCTGCAGCCTTACTCACTGATGGGAATGAAATGCGAACGTCATCCTCCTTGCTCTGCAGCTGGAAGCTGAATGAACCTGCTTTGCCCAATTTGGCTGTTTCCCCTTAAGGTGAGCTGGGGGAGGCTGGGCCAAGAGATGTTACGTGGTTACACATACATAACTAAATAGCTGATATAGCATATCGGCAACTATGCTTATTTTATCTTGTCTAAATTATTCATGTTTTTAGTCTTGAGATATTTTATATTGTGTCTCACCCTCAGATCCTATGACAAAGGATGGGATAGAAGTGTTTAAATGAATGAACAAATCCAATTGCTAGTTATTAGAATGGACACACTGAATCAATTGCTGATTGCTGAGTCAATATTTATGTAAATCTCACTATACGGTTGGTCTGCTCCATCTGGAACTAGCAAATAGATTTAGGCCTAAACTGCTGGCCATCACTGTATCATGTGGACATGAATGAAACGATCTTTCTCATACTGATGCATATTTTATTATTTTATACCGAAACCCTTCTCCCAAAATGGGATCCAAAATGGCTAAAACAAGATAAAGCTTTAAAAAACTTGATGATAAAAAGTCTATGAAAAGTTAACAATTAAATGAGATTTCTTATTAATATACCATCAATTTTATAAGGTTTGAAAAATGCTATTAAGGATAAAAATACAGAACGTCCCTCTAATAAAAAAGACTCCCCATAACCAAATGTCCATTAAACTGAAAAGGTCTTTACTTGCCAGTAAAAAGAAAGTGGAGAAGGAGCCAGTCTAGCCTAACTTCCCATGGAAAGGAATTCTGCAGCCTAGAAACAGCCACTGAAAAGCCCCAATCATGTGATAATTTTGGTTTCCAACTTTACAACAATTCTTGCTGAGGAAATGCCAAGAAGGGTCACTGGATCTAAGTTCACCCAAAACACTTGATCTATCTACACTAGTAACCTTCTCCCCCATCCCACCAACTTCTAGTAAAAAGAGAAATACCCCAAAGTTTTTTTAATCCCTTTTAGGCATCAAGGCATCTCAACTTACCTGTCACATATAAGAGACAAATATCAGCCAACAAAGTAAAACTCCAAGTTTTTCAGAAGTATCAAAAAAAAAAAGACATCCTCAGATCAGTGATTAGCCACACTCAGTGGTCTAAGAATCAGAAGTTGGAAAACTTCTGAATTACAGCTACAGCCCCCCAAAATCAACTTTTCCAGGTTCTACTCATAATGCAATATTGACTGACTGTTTGGAGGTGGTATGGTAGAGTGGAAAATTGTGTATCCTGGAAAGAAGTTCATCCGGCTGGTTGGCAGGCACCCTAAATAGCACTTCATGTTGCAAAGACTTTTTTTCAGAACTCATTTGTTGAGCTGATTTTACTGCAAAATTCAGTAAATGAAGCTACTAACTATTCAGCTCTTTTCCTCTGTAAATTACTATTCAGCTCTTTTCCTCTGTAAATGCAGCTCAGATGAATTATTGCCACAGGGGAAGATTCACTATTACAGCTTTTTATTCCTGTGGTATTCAGGATTTAACAGCACATTTATGTACAGGATTCTATTACTCTACTAAATTATCTGCCTCATCAAGAAGGCCAGCATGTCACCTTGACTTTATTCTCTCCAAAAATCCTGACTAGCATGAATAATTTGCAGTTGTATTAGCAAAAGATCCAAAACCATGTGAACATATTGTCCAGAAATGATATATCAAGCCATCCTGTTATATTCCAAAGAATTGTGTTAGTTACATTTATTGACTCATTTGTGTTTTAACCATCTAGAAAGACTGTATTTTATAAATACAGGTCTGTATCCTTGCACACATTTAGCAATCATAATACTATTGCTGTTGCTCTGTGCTCTCCAATAATTTCTGACATATGGCAGCCTAAGGCAAAGTTATCACAGAGAAGATTTGTTCCAAAGGGGTTTGCCATTGCCTTCCTCTGAGGTTCAGAGAGATGATCTCTGACAAAGGTCATTCAGTGGGTTTCTACAGCTGAACGTGGACTTGAACCCTGGACTCCAGAGTCCTAGTCCAACACTCTACTACACAACACTGGCTGTCATAATACTATACAGTATTTGTATGGTTCTTCACATACACATTCCTTACAATGTTTTTATTACATACATATTTCACTTTGCAGCCAAGATGGACTTCCAAAGCAGCTTAAAACAACAATTAAAAGTAGATACATACAAGATACAGTATGAAATATTAGAGATGAAATGATCCTTCCCAGCAATCCTTGCAGGCAGGCAAATTCTCTCATCTCTGCTTTATACGTGGATGTCTTTTTAACAGTTCTCTAGTGAGCTTGCAGTTAGGAGCTGAACCAGAGACTTGTGTATCAGAGCTCACACTCTTAACACTGCAAGAGTGGTGGGCCACATAGAGTCCAGAAGGTCACATGTGCTTCCTGCCGACAGCTGCAAGGCTGTGTTTTTTAAAAAAAGTCAAAAAGTTTTCTTGCTTTTTGTGAAAGGAGAGTTACATTTCTGGAAGCTCTCAGGAAACATAATTCTTTTAAAATAAAGTGTACCTCCATGGCCTTGTTTGACTCAGAAATATTTTTTCCCCACAAAACTAGAAGAAGACTAATATAATTTTCACCCACATCCCACTGAACTTGCCTCCCCTTGGTGCTACATTTCTTGAAGTGCCACAAGAAACTTGACATGGGAGACTATGATCAGACCTCCCAAAAGTTTTTGAAAACATCTGTGGGCCTAGATTTGGACCACAGCAAAAAGACAGAGTGTTTAACTCTTCTTTATGCACCACTTCTACTACTCTAAATCACATTGAACAGGAAATACTCAATGGCTGCTCCATGGCTGGAACTTAAGAGGCTAGGCTGATCGCCCTTTTCTGTTTTCCTTCCACCAACAGGTAAAGAACATTTTATTTAAACAAGCATTTGGTAGTTAGCTAGTTGTATAGAAGGTGAGTGAGTAGAGGTGCTAAACTTTTGTTCTTATTGTTACCTTTTTTTAATGCTGTTTTACTGTTTTAAATTGTAGTGTTTTAATAAAATAGCTTTTTTTAAAAAAAATCTTTTTTATCATCAGGTTTTTAACTGTACGTTGCTTCAGTTTGTATTATAAGCCGTCTTGGGTCCCATGTCCAGAAATAAAGGACATAAATTAGATTTAAAAATTTTAAAAATTCTCCATTAGGACAAGGAGAAAGAACAATACAAATACTGTACCTGTGTTTTCTTCCAGTGGGAGGAGGAGGAGAACTGTGGCCATTTCCGCACTACACTCTTATAGAGCAATGATTCCACTTTCAACATCCTATGGAATCCTGGGGTTTGCAGTTTAGGGAGGGGCCGGCCAGCCCGTCCCTAAACTGCAAACCCCAGGATTCCATAGGATGTTGAAAGTGGAATCATCGCGCTATAAGAGTGTAATGCAGAAATGGCCTGTGGAAGGAAACAGCAGTAGGGGACTTATCACAGTAGCTCAGGAATGAAAACTTCGAGGCAGCTGTGAGGCCACAGCTGTATCTTCTATTGCTGTCTTTTATCAATGATGCAAGGTAAAGTTTAAATACTGCACGTGGAACTGGGCTGCACTTTGCAAGCAGGAAAGCTGTTGTATGGAATTAAGCACTCAGGAATTGTTCCACTGAGGCTTACTCCCCAGTAGACATACATGCAATTGAGTCCCCAGATGGTAAGAATTACCCCTGGCCTTGCCCACTTAGCTTTCACTGTACCTAATCCATACCCTGTAGTTGGGACATCCTCTATTAATACTCTGTCATTCCATTTTTTTCAGCTGCTTTTGAAATATCTTGGGTTCTCCTGCCTCTTTTCACACACTCCTTTTTCCTCAGCTCACTTCAGTAGATGCAAATTGAATTCACAGTGCAAAAGTGGTCTGAACTCTATTAAGCCATCAGAGCAGGGAGAAGAAATGAGAGGGCTCAGGCAAAAACAAACTGCTACAGACTCTCTTAGATTCAGTGGCGGAACTTGGAGTATGTGGACGGAGAATGGAAGGGGCACGGCCACAGTGCAGGGGTGTGGCCACGGTGCATGGGGCGTGGCCAGAGCTCATGGGGCCATGGCTACACCCCAAAAACATTGCCTCCTGGGGCATTCCACCCACATCGCCCCCCCATCCCTACACAACTGCCTAGATTTTGTGTTCTTCCTCACTAATAACTTTTGCCATCTTGACCATACTCTGATGTTGCTTGGCCACATATGTCCCAATTTTCATCTGTGAAACTCTAGAGGGTATGCTACTCTCTCCTTGGCATTACTCACTACAGGAATGTGGCTCTTTAAGTTAAAGTCTGCCCATCACCTGAAAAAGATTCCCAAGCCTTGAACAGCTGTTGGTACTTAGCTGCTCTGTGCCATCAGGAAAAAAGAAACATGGCTGTTTCCTGCAAGATCAGGGATGATAATTGTGTTGCCTTCCAGCTGTTGTTGAACTCCAGCTCCCACTACTCTTCACCATTAGCTATGCTAACCTGGGGCTGCTAGGAGTTGCTGTTCAATAACAGCAGCAGCCTTATACTAAAATGTGGAGCAACCTGGGAAGAACAGCTTGTTTCCCAGATCTGGGCCATTTCTGCGTGAGACTGTTACAGCGCTATCATTCCACTTTCAATATCCTATGGAATCCTGGGGTTTGCAATTTGGGGAGGAGAGGGCTGGCCCCTCCCTAAATTGCAAACCCTAAGATTCCATAGGATGTTGAAAGTGGAATGATAGCGCTATAACAGTCTCGTGTGGAAATGGCCCTGGAAAGTGCAGCCAGGAAAGGAGGGAAGTTGAAGGAGCAGGAGAACAGAGAATGGGCAGAGGTAAAAGAAGCTTCTCACCTGATCACTAGAGGTAGATGGTATTATCCTGCTGTAATTGTGATTTACCTGCCTCCTTGATAAGCTCCTCAGATATTGTTGGGATTCTTCATCCCTCACCTACATCTCATCAGATTTGATGAGATTCTGCAAAATGATTGTAATTAAAGCATGATACACTATAATGACTTTCTGAAAGATGACATTCCCCAGCTGCTTCTCAAACTTTTATGAAGCAAGAATGATTTCCCCCCTGCAAGTTAAGTCTGCAAAGATAAAGGCTATGCTGTTTAATCTTTAACCTAGTCAGCATGCAAAAGACATCACCAGCAGAAACTACGTTATAATCAGTGCTTTTTGGTCTTTTAACTGCAAATGAAAATGATTTAAAATATAATTAAAATAGAAGTTCTCTTCTCACTTTCCTAGTAACTATGAAAATAATTCTGGATCTTCTGCTTTTGTCTTTCTTTCTTTCTTTTTCCATCCCTTTATGGCTTAGATCCTTTGCTTTTATATCAGGTTGGACTGGTGCTCTTGGGAGTTCATTATTTGCTTGTTGAAAGCCAACATCAATAAAATGGACTTCTTTTATTGCAAACACAATAATCTCATTGAGTCTGGTTCTTTTAGCCTGACAATATTTGAACAAGAATTCCCTGAGGCTTTCCATAGTTACCCATGCAGATGTCAAGGGTCCAACACCCTGGATACTTAGTACTGCCATTCTGTTCAAGCTCTTGGGCTTAATGGGGTTTGATTCTACAGAAAATAAACATGCATGCTCTACAAGGCCCTCAAGTGTGAAAAGGCCATCAAGGTCTCTCTCTTCGGCACTGAGAAACCACCAACCAGATTATATTGTCTTCTGTACAGTCTTTCATGTGAGCTGAAAAAATATCTGTTGACTTAACTTTCAACAATTGATTCAAGGGGTCAGTTCTGGTTGGGACTCCCAATAGGATTTATATCAATGGTAAGAATCATGTAGCCCTCCAGAAGCTATTGGACTGCAACCATTCTTCACCACTAGCTGTGTTTGCCTAGGACTGATGGGAATTGCAGTCCAACATCTGGAGGACCACATGACGCCCACCTCTGGACCAGACGGAACTTTGTTTTAATCCAACATGGTTCTTCTTGATGTTGTTCTTCAAGGCCTTGAGCCAGAGGCAATGAGGCACAAAAAGATGTGTAGCAATACAAGGGAAAGAATTGCACATAGTGGCCTCAGGTACAGGAATCAACACACCCCTTTGTCATTCTAAGGTGCGATGTGATCCTTGCCTACTTCCCCACTGCAGTGCAGTACGGACAGGAATCACATGGAGGAGATCCACATTCGATCTGCGCTGGTCCTGTGTACGGTGCTGTTTGTTCACTTCTTAGTATGATACTGGGAAATGGGAACAAATGGGAACAAAGAACAATTTGCTGAAAACAGTTATTCGGTATGGGTGCTTGCATGGGCTGCATGTGCTACACTCCAATCTGTCACCCTGCTTGCTGGGGGTACCTTAGGGGGATTCCCAACACCTGTCAAAATTATCACTTGCGGGGAAAATTAGCTATGAACGCTGCTATAGCAATGCAAAGAGGGCAGGGTAATTGGGGATCTTGAGCCCAGCTTTACAGAGTTGGATCACAAAGAATCAAGCTAACTGTTCAAATTTAAGTATTTTGTTGAAATAGATGTTAAAATCCATGCAATCACTCATCTGCATTCACTCCCACAAGCATACAAGGCTACAGAAATTTAGAAAGAAGTGAAAATTAAGAGAGAGAAAAAGACAGACAG
Organism: Cyclura pinguis; assembly: GCA_030412105.1. Lineage (NCBI taxonomy): Eukaryota > Metazoa > Chordata > Lepidosauria > Squamata > Iguanidae > Cyclura > Cyclura pinguis. The sequence goes on along the minus strand of CM059599.1, from coordinate 109,895,825 downwards.
AAGGGTTTTGGGTAATACTGTACCAATCCAGAAGTCTTTGGCTGGGAAAAGACAAGCAAAAAGCCCAACTCGGCCTCCGGGGGCAGAAGCACTGTTTGCGAGTCTGAGAGAACTCCTCAAATGGAGGAGAAAAAGGGGTCCTAGTGCTAGCACAAACATATGAGAAATAGACATCCCAAGGGACATGACAGGCTTATTTTCTGTGCATAGTTCAACCAGTGAGTTAGACTGCTGGTACTATACAATCCAACCAAGCAGGAAAAAGACTATGTGTGGATGAGGGCTTTTTTTTTTCTTCTGAGCTCCACTTACTCAGTTGGGATATTCATCTGTAGCAGAGTGCAGCACATGTGTTTGTGCTAGGCCTTCTAGTTTAGTGCTAATAGACCTTACCAACTCAACCTTAAACCACTTAACCCCCGCCCCCAGGTTTTGAACATACAAGGCTAACTTTTGTTAGATCATGCTCATTTCAAGATGTCTTTACTACAAGCAATCAAACATGTTGGTATTATGTTCACGAAAGAGGAGAACATAACTGGCTTCTAACCAGGAGGGTCAAGGAATATATCCTCAAGTGTTCTAACTTCTTAAACCAGCATTTGCTTTCCTGTCTTCATCTGCTATATATGCAGTGCCACCCATGTATGTTTCTGTTGAATTCGCTCCCCAAACAAGTAAATTTACATCAGATTGTAGCCACCATCTGGTCTTTATTTGCACAACTAAGGGGATAATTAAAAACCAAGAAGGTCAAAACAGCAGGATGAAATCCAGCATAGTGAGGCTACTCCCATCTGAGATTTTGTAAACATAGCAGAATTGTTATTTTAGAGAAGGATGGAATTCAGAATTCATTGTCATTACACAGTGCACTAAAGGCAATCCAAGATCATGAGCAAAGGTACACACATGTGCAGCTCTTGAGAGTCCTCTGCCTGAATAAACAACAAATGTTGATTCAGGATAACTACTCCAAATCAATCAGTTTTGAAATGTCTGGTGCCGCTAAACATATAAATAAGCCCTTAGAATGAACGCTAATGGTTAGCATTTTCCCTTGAAGCATCCAAGTCAATCACCAAGCCAGACATACTTTCTTGGCTCTATTTGCTCCAGCATGGCAAGTCATAATTTATAAGAATGATGCAACACCATTGTTACTGTCGTGTTGCAATAATGTCCTCGTTATGTGTCCTTAAAGACTGTGAGGTTTTAGTTTTGTTTTGTTTTTAGAAAGGCTATACTTCTCTTTCCTAAGTGGAATTATCAGACCTAGACAGAATAACCAATGATGAGGGATGCTGAAAGCTATACTCCAAAAACATTTAGAGGGCTATATGATTCCCACCCTTGTCCCAGTCTGTATCCATGTTGCACAAGTACAGCAGTCTGATATCTCTTTAACTGCCTTGGTTCCATCCAAAGGAATCCTGAATTTGTAGTTTGGTGAAGTACTTAGAATTCTCTAATGTAGTCCTCTGGACTACAGTTTTAGCAGCCTCTGGCAGAGATAATTTTTCATGATACTACAGTTCCCAGGACAACACAGGCTGGGAGCCACAGAAATTAAATCAGAATCTAAGTGCTATAATCATGTCATGTAAATACACCCCTAGAAGTACAAGGATACGACGTGAAGTTTCACCTTTTTTTCTTCCTCAACTTTTGAAATAGTTTTGCACATGAGAGGACCTTAGTTCAACTGCTGGCATTTGAAAGTAAGCAGAGAAAGACTCATTCCTGAAAATCTGAAGGACTGCTACTAGTCAGCATTGATTACACTGGGTTAGATAGACCGAAAGTCTGACTCAGTACAAAAGAAGTCAACATCCTGTGTTTCTAGAACAAACAGATATGAACACTTACCAATCAGGTTGTCAATATATAGTAGAAGCAGAAATATAGAAGTTCCAACCCCCAAAAAACCCATGAAGCACATCTGCCATGACATTTGTCATTACCACTCACATACATTTTTCTCCCCCAAATTTTATTACAATAGAATGAAGGACATTCATTATGAAAGAAGTCATCTGCAACAAAGACAGCATACAAGATTTTTTTCTCTGAATTACATTTGGGAAAATTCTGTCACATTTTAAATAAGACAATTACTGCCACCAATAACTGTGTCTGACTGGTTAAGCACATTCATACATGAAGGACTGAACAGAATACATATCTGAAAACATTGTTTCCCTGAAGTATTTGATTACTTGGATCTGGTTAACTGATTAATATCTCAGCTACCCTGTTTCTAATTGCGTTTACTCAGACGTAAATCCCACTGCTTTCAAGTAGATTTCCTGCTAAGTAAGTTTGCTTAGGTCTGAACTGACACAGCCTCAAAGGCCAGCATTCTTTAATCAAATCTGAACTCTGCCGTCCCCAGTACAGTCTCACAGAACTTGTGTTGTTTCAGCTGAATTGCTATTGTCCTGAACAGGGACAGCATTTTCCATCCCTCATCCTCCAGGCCAATTTGCCCCTCATGATCTCTTTGGCTCAACTGTTTCAAACTGCTCTGGAATCCTGTTTCATAACTCACACAGAGCAAAGTACAAATTCCCAAACTTATCTCCTTTTTCTTTTGGTAGGCAATGGATGAGGTGGGTGCAAGCTGCGACTACAAGAAAGAATGCTAAATGAATGTACTGGACTAGTAAAACCTTCATGATTTACGACCTGTCTTTAGGACAGCCTTTCCTAACTTGGTGCTTGCCAGGTGTGATGGACTACAGCTAACATCTTCCCCAGAAAGCAGACTCATCTCACAGTCATCAGTTTAAGAAATAAAATGCTGCTGTTCTCTGCTTCAAGAAAAAGTCTGTTTTTGTTTTTTTTCAATCAGAAGTAAGAACCATGATGTAGAGCCAGCGAGGTATAGTGGTTTGAGTGTTGGACTAAGACTCCAAAGACCAGGATTCGAATCCCGTTTAGCTATGGAAACCCACCCACAAGTTTGTGCAAATCACACTCTCTCAGCTTGCAGCAGTGGTGTCCAATCTTTGGTCCTCCAGGTGTACGGGACTTCAATTCCCAGAACCCCTAGCTACTTGGTTAACAGTCAGGAATTCTAGAAGCTGAAGTCCAAAATACCTGGCGGACCAAAGGTTGGACACCACTGGCTTAGAGGAAGGCAACCCCGCCGCCCATGAACAAATGTTGCTAACAAAACCCCATGGTAGGTTTGCCTTAGGATCACCCTAAGCCAGAAACAACTTGAAGGCAACAGCAACAGTAACAGTCTTGACCACTGGATAGAACTGATGCTCCTTATTTTTCCAGCCATCCTCTTTTTCCAGCCATCCAAACCAAGGGGGACCCCTAGTTTTCAAAGGTTAACTGGGCAGCCCTAAGTTTAAGAATTTCTGTGTCTGACAGCCTCCGGGCGCCAGACCTCAGAGTCCCTCCCTGCTCGGGGAATGCTTCATGTGCTATCCAGAGCTGACCTGAGCTAAATCAAAAGCCACTTCTAAGGTCAAATCGAGCAGGCTTGACCGGCCACACGTAACTCTCCCTTCCCCACCAAAGGGGGGCTCCTGCTCCCAGCGGGTTTACCTTCCTGCGGGCAGCGCGCTGGGGCGCCCCCTGGAGGCAGCACGGAGACCCCGCCTCGTCCCTCCGCCGGCCGCTTCTCACGTAGGTCACTCGCCTCCTGCGAGAGGGCGCCCCCTTCGCGCCGTCGCCTCCGCCAGCGCCTCCGGAGGCAGGCGGCAGTTCGGACTTGCGCCCCGTCGCGGCCTCAAGGCCGACCTCGCCAGAGCGCCTGAGCCCCAGCTGGAGCCCCAAGAGGAGGGCGGCCGAGAGCAGGCAGAGGCGGACCGCGCAGCCCCTCGCCAGGCGCCTCTCCTTGCCCGCGCAGCCCCACGGGCTCATCCTGCCGCCGCCGCCGCTGTTGCTGCGCGGGTGGCCGCGGGAGGCGGAGGAGCGCGGGCGAGGGGGCGGCTCTCCTCTCCGCCTTGCTGCCGCCGCGGCCGGACGCGCGTGTCGCTGAGGGACACATGCCGGGACGGGCGCTCAGGGACTCGTCGGAAAAGTTTGGGCTCCGGCTGGAGGGCGGGAAATCCGCTCCCTCGCCTCGGCTCAAAGCTGCCGCCTCTCGGCCCGCTGGGCGAAGACGCGCGCGTTAGGTGGGTGGCCGGTGCAGGAGGGGGCGCGAGTCTCCCTCACGCAGCGTTCATCTGGAGAGCCACAGCTGCTAAAACTCCCCTGTCCCGGGGACTGCTGTTAAAGGGGAGTAAGTTCTCCCCCCCCCCTCTTTTTCCCTACACACTTAGCCACCGCAGATGTTGGCCCCTCGCCTGAGTCCGTAGCGCGCACCCGTGGATTTTGCTGAGCGCCCGAGGGAGCGACGGCGTGGGCTTCGAGCTTTTTCCACCCGCAGTGTTCCTTTGGAGGAGGCGACGGCTGGCTGCTTTCCCCCTGAGGCCGCCGCCCGGTCCCGGACTGGCGGGGTCTGTGAATTTTAGCAGCTGCTGTGCAACAGGCGGAAAGGATCGGCCAGCGACCGCCTTGGGGACCTCGGCGGTGCTGGAAGAATTCATGGGGGGGGGGACTTGTTCGCCGCCGCCTGCTTGCGCGCCCTGAGGGGGGCGTCCGCGTGGCGCCACTCCGTGGAGAGCACCGCCGGTCGCCCCCGGCCCGGGTTACGCTTTTCGCCACAAGCTGGGTGTTCCGGGCGGTCTGGCGGCGTTCGTGTTCTGAGTGGGCGCTTGTCCCCGTTTCGGATTTCTCCCTTTTCTGAGCCGCTGTAGGGCAGAATTTAACCGAGGCTGTCCTGAACTGCTGGCTGACGTTGGAAAGTGTGCTTTTGACAGAATCAAAAGATGTTTTTTTCCCTATATATGATTAAATATGGATTCTTTGTCTCTAGTTGACTCTCGACTCCATCAGCCCCAGGTGGCATAGTGGATGTTGGGGGGACTTGCCCTCCAACATTTCTTCCATCAGAGGCTGAGCTATCATATCTTAGAGTTTGAAGCCTGCGATGTGTGGTGTAGTGGTTTGAGTGTTTGACTATGACTTCAGAGACCAGGGTTCAAATCTATCACCCATGGAAACCCACCAGGTGACTTTGGGCAAGTCACCCCCTCTCAGCCTCAGAGGAAGGCAAGGGCAAAACTCTGAAACAAATTCTGACAAGAAAACCTAATGATAGGGTCACCTTAAGGTCCCTGTAACTTCAAAACCACTTGAAGGCACACAACAATAACAATGTGCTGGTTTTCTCCAAGAACATACAAATTTGCTGTTATTTACCCTGTTTGCTGGCATATAAGACTCATTTTTTCCCCCTGAAAAATACTGTTTGAAAATGAGGTGCGTCTTACATGCCATTGAATCTTATACATTAATCAATAGTATGTGCCATCGTATAAATGGGATATGTCTTATATGCTGGTGCGTTTTATACGCCAGCAAATATGGTATGTTTGAGGCAAGGGAGGAGGAAGTCTCAGGGATTGAGTTACATGGCTGTTCTTTCTCTCTGGTCCTGAAGCAGCCTTCCATCATGGGCAAGGAGTGGGCAGTCTTGCCCAAAGGACTGTAGGGATGCATAATGACAAGACGGATTTTGGAGGTGCTACCAGCCATGAGAACCAGTGTGGTGTGGTGGTTTAAGCATTTGAATCTGATCCTGGAAACTAGAGTTCAGTTCTCTGCTTGGCCGTGGAAACCCACTTCAGCATGTCACACACTCTCAGGCCCAGAAAAATCCATGGTAGGTTTGTCTTTGAGTCACCGTAAGTCAGAAACAACTGAAGGCACACAGCAACAACCAGCCATTATTTCACTCAGACGGGGCAGGCACAGTTTCTACACAGTGGCTGTGCAACTGCTTGAAGACTATAGGGCATTAGACTTAGGATTCTTCCAACCTGTGAGAAACTAGGCATTTTGCTAGTCTTAAATCTAGAATGATAAAAGAAAATGTGGGTGTATTTCACATCCCCTGTACCATAGCTCCAAGGTCATACCACTAGACACGTCAAATGTGACATGGGGTACATGGGAGCCATGGGGGTGTATATCTTGGGTTGTTTTCTTTAATTCATCAATGAATTTTAACCTGTTTACTGCCTGCAGTACCATTCTTAGACCATCTTCAATTGCTGTACTTTGGTCTTTAACCTGCCCTTGAAATGAAGCTGACAACATGTGTGGAATATTCATTCTTCCACAGAGCCTCTAGGAAGCACCATATACTGTTTCCCTCTGCGGAGCATCCAAAGACTGAACAGTCAGGACAGATTGAGAGTCCTAGGGCTTGGTAGTTGGGGGGAGGTGGGGGGCATGAGTGAACAGAAGGAAATACCGAATGAGGGCCAGGATAGAGGAAGAGGAAAAAAACAGCAAAGGAAAAGGGGGCCCCTAAGTTTTGGTAGAGATGAAACTGCAGGTAGACTTGGGATATATAGGTAGCTGCAGTGTTAATTGATTCTGCAGAGAACTTGGATGAGAGAGAGAGAAGGATGCTACAGCCTAGGCACAAGGAAGGAGAGGCCAAGGTTTCATGAGTACTGAGGAGTTTTTAAAAAGTAGAAAGAAATGCAGGAGAGAAATGGAAGAGCAGAAGGAAAGAGAAAGAGTTCCAGGACAGAGCTGGGAGATTAAAGAATCTCTCACCCTGAGGTGGTGGGACTGCAAAACTACATACATAGCCAAGTATGCTGAGAGTTGCAGTCAAAAAATGATTGGAGGGCCATACTTTGCCCACTGTTGGAAAGCTGTGTATGTATCCTAGTAATGCAGAGACAGCCACTGTAATAAAAATACACAGCAAACTGCTGCTAGTATTTGTTTGCCTCATATCAAGGGAAGGCCTGTCAAGAAGTGGTAAGGCATATATTTTTCAGGCAAAAGGTTCCAGGCTCAGTTAGGAGGCATGACCAGGAAAGACTCTCCAGAACCCTGGAGAGCTACTGCCAATCAGAGTAAAGCAATACTGAGGTAGATGGACCAGTTATCCTCATAAATGCAAGGTTGCTTCCTCTTCAGTGCTTATGTATTCTCCTGGCAGTCAGCACTTGAATAGCTGTTGCCGAGATATAAGATCTACTAGACAGAAGCTTTTTCAGTCCTGAAGTAAAAGAGGACAAGGTCAATCTATGATGAAAGGAAAGGCTGCAAAGAAGAGGGTAGTGGTTTGCACATTGGACTATGACCTTGGAAACCAGGATTCAATTTCCGCTCAGCCATGGAAACCCACTGGATGACCTTGGGCGCATCACGTACTTTCAGCTCCAGAAAACCCCATGATATGTTCCATTGTTAGGAGCTGGTGTACTGTGGCAACACAAATATTAATACTTGACAGACAAAAGCCACAGCATTGTAACATTACCAGAAGAGGAGGAGGCCATAAATGCTAAAAATAATAGTATCCGTTTACCACACATCGCCAAGGTAGGTTAGTATGGTTAACCTCACATGACAGATTGAGGACTGAGAAAGTAGGTTCCTGGCATCAGTGTCATTTGAACTGAATATTATGGTGCAAGTTTTGTTTGGGGATTTTTTGATTCATAGCTTGGTGTCTTCATCTTACTCTATAACTGCTTTTCTATAGGAGTACAAAATTCAAGAGCAAGGTATGATTTGAGAAGCCAAGTGTGTTTTCAGCAAAACAAGACAAGCAGCACTGATGCATTGCTAAGCACAGCTCTGAGGCGAGCCAAGCTCATTGACGTGAAAGGCCACTTTATCTTATTTTGATAGGTGATGGTGAGACAGGGCTTCACCAGGTGATTGGCTGACCTTCAGATGTAGCCTTTTATCCATAGAATTTTTCGTACAGTTCATGACCTCAAAAGACATTTCTTTCCCAGCACAGCTACTAAGCCATCTTAAATCGTTCCATATGAGACCACACACTCTGGGGTAGTAGATACCACTGTCACCCCAGCCTGATTTTGCTCGTGCTCTGTAACTCTGCTACCTTGGAAATGAAAAATATAATAATAATAATAATAATAATAATAATAATAATAATAATAATAATAATTATAGTGTTGCACTACTTATTCTCTCAGGAGTGGTTGCTTGGGGGAGTATCCAGGCTCAAATAAAAGTAAAATCTGTAAATAATAATAAGACGTTTGGCCGGACCAGTTGCAACTTGTCAGAAACCACTGATTTTTCAAGGTTAGACTGAAGGCTTAGAAGAAACTCAGGCAGTTATAGCGGAAATGCTACTATTACGCAACAAGGCTGGCCTCCTATGGAAACTAGTCCATATATCTTCACCTCCAAACCTTTTTGTTCATCAGAACTGATGTTTTCCTTCATTCTTATGCCTTTTCTTATGCAAACTTGGAAGGGAAACAAAAAGGAAATGGGATTCTCTGTATTGTATTTATTTTTTGTATTTTTATCCTGCCTTTCTGTTAAAACCACTTGGGTGTTGTACAAGTCAACAACAATAGTAGCAACAGCGTCATAAAAACATTAAAAATTATAACTGAAAGCATTAAAAATAATAACACTGCTAAAGATAATCTGAAACACCAAACTAAAAACCTGTGATTTGAAACCTTTGTAAGAAGCAGAAAGAGCGGAAACCAATTGTAGCTCTAAGCAGTGTTTTCCACAATTAGTATTATCACAGGAGAAAGCAGATCTGGCAGTATTGTATCCAAAAGGACCCCTTCTCCTCTCCTCTCCTCTCTATACAGATGTAGGCAGAGTGTAGAAAGAATGTTGGAAAACTCACAGGAGGAAAAATCAGTGGATCAGAGAAAACATGCAGGTTGAGGGAACAAAAGACAGGGAGAAATATGACGGTAGAGATGGGTAAAGAGACCTGTTTTAACAGGTCTACTTAAGGTATCACAGTAATATTGTTTTTAATAATAAGAGCAAAAAGAATATAATTGGTAACAAATAGAGCAACAGTTTCCATCAGTGGATTGTGGCTTTGGTAGTTCCTCCAGGAATCTTCCCACTTAGCTTGCTTCTCAGAGTCTGAGAAGTTTAAACATTTAAAATAACATTTAAACATTTAAAATACATTTAAAATGAAATGTGTCATCGTTACATATATATAACACCTTCCACATGACTATTTAATCCAGTTGTTTCATACATTTCCCAGTTTTCCTCATTCAACCATCATTTCTTGTTGTAAAAAAAATATTCAGCTCTGAAAACATTAAGGGGTATGATCGCATGCCTGCTTTTACATGATTTGTTGTTACGTTCCTTCAAATCAACTCTGATTTAATGGCAACTCTATACTAAGGTTTTCTTAGCAAGAATTATTCAAAGAAGATTTGCTATTAGGCTGAGAGAGGGTGACTTACCCAAGGTGACCCATAGTGGGTTTCATAGTTGACCAGAGATACTAAGTTTGGTTTCTCAAGAGTCCTAGTCCAAGACTTAAACCACTGCACTACATTGGTTCCCCTTTTACATGGTATTAGTAGTTAATTTAATGATGTTAATTGAGTAAACACACACAGGACTGGATTCCATCTGTTCATATTATCTGAGATCCTCTACCTCTGTAAAATCCTGTTGCAATCCAGTAATACAACAGTGAGAATATTACATAGTTCACTGTGGTTTGTTGTTCTTTCCTTGAACATCCCTTTGGAAAATTTGGATATGTATGTGTAGGATTTTCTGCTCGTTTTGGTGCTGGAGAAGATTTCTGTGATTGGTGCCTTTCACAGCAGTGAAATAACCAATTTCAGTTAAGTTGCTAGAAATGCTTGGGGCAACCGTAAAGTTAGCGTACAGTTCTGCCTTTCATGTCTCTTCTTCGTATGGCTATTTGGTTCTTCCAAAGGAAGCAAGCTTTTAAAGTACCAGAATGAAATGTTTCTAGCAGCCTGGAGCATTTGGCTCACACTGCAAATTTAATTGGCATGTGTTCAGTGCAGTGTCAGATTATGTGTCTTTCTCTTAATTAAATATACTACTTATTTTTTTCATTCTTCAGTGGAAACATTCTCATGTCTGCATATGCATTATTAATCATACTCCCTCACTCCTACCTAGGCATATGCCATATTTTCTCTTCTGTTCTGTGGTTATATCTGGGCATAGAAGGGTTTGGGTTCCACCCATGGAATTGTACTCTTTTGCTCTATCTTGTTGTTACATGCTTCTTTGGCTATGGGGGAAAAAAATGGGTTTCTTCAACCCTGTGGTCTTCCCAGAACAAAAAATTTACCCACCAATGATGAGCTGTCACATAGGTGGGCCTCAAATCTTCTGCATTAGCACACAGCACTATAAATGGTCCAAAAGAGAGAAAGATAGAATTTTCCTCATTCTTTGTATTCTGTAATATTCCATCTGCCTGATATTTAAATTGCATAAATCATTATAATGTTCAGATCTCACTTTTAAAAATGAAGTGGTAGTACAAGGCCAAAGTATTGCCATATGCATCATTAAAACCACATCAGTCCAACTCCAACTGGGTAAGAATATAATGACAGCATCTTTCATCACAGTTTCCCATTAACACATCTTGCTGTAGCAGATGTCATCGGTGGTATCACAAAAATGTCAGTCTGATGTTCAGCATAGGAAGTATTACAGGACAGCAAGAGTAGGAAAATTCAGAGCTTGGGAAATATTATTTTTTTGGACAAAACCTCCCAGAATTCCCATCTAGTATAGTGAGTAATCATGTCAGTGGGTGAGGGGTTCTAGGAGTGATAGTCTAAAAAGTGAATTTCCTTTTTTTTTTAATTGAAATTTTTTCAGATACAAAAAATGCATTTCCAAGCTCTGGAGCCCACTGCCCTTTCCAAGCTAATAGGACCATGGCAGAAGGCAAATCGTAGCAATGAAAACACACAAAGAACCCTGGAGGACGGATCAAGCCAAAGAAAGGACAATTTAGTCTAGCATCATGTTTCCCAAAGTCCATTCATGTTCACTTTTTTCTTTTTCCTGCCACTATTGTTCAGGAGATTCACGGAGAAGCTTCCATCACTGTTGTTGGAGTGCAGGTGGCCTTTATGGCACAGAGTTTCTGTCAGCTTTGGCTGGTAGTCAAGCTGCAATCTAGCTAGTAATCAAACTGCAACAGTGGTGACATTTCCTGCTAGGAGTAGCAGTGGCAGCAGCAGTAAATAAGCCAGATCTTACCTGCATCCCAGTCCTGGTGGCTCCCAGAGGCCAAGCACCCATCTTTGGTCCCTTTCCTTGTTAGGAGATTGGGAGAAAGGTGAAAGTTTGCATGTGCACAAAGTTGGGAAATGCATCTGGGCAGTGATAGGCCTCATAAATTCAGGTGCCCCACAGAAAGACAGCAAGCAGTTGTAAACTAGCAGCAGTGTATGTACACTGTGTGTGTGTGAGAAAGAGAGAGATTTTGTCTTTAAAAATGGGAGAGGATACCAGGTTACTTCAACAGAATGTCGCCACATTTTACGTTTTTCCACTTTTCTTTGTTTTTTTTTCCTGGCCATTATTATTATTCGTGCATTTCCTGATTATTGTATCCCTTCTAACTTACAGTCACCCTAAGGTGAACCTATCATAGGGTTTTCCTGGCAAGATTTGTTCCGGTGGAGGGGTTGCCTTTGCATTCCTCTGAGGCTGAGAGAGTGTGACTTGCCCAAGACCATCCAGTGGGTTTTCATGGCCAAGTGGGGATTCAAACCGTGGTCTCTCAGAGTCCTAGTCCAGTATTCAAACCACTATACCACTGGATCTCTTTGATGATTATTACAGTTTTGTTATAGACAGGAGGGAATGTTAAACAATTATCCGCATCAGGTGTCAAATATGCTAGGTATGCCACTACTGAGCGGGATGAAGTGGTCATGTCCTGACTCAACTGAATTGGTTGCTAATTTGTTTCCAGGCTAAATGAAATGTCCTGGTTTTAGCAAATGTAGCCCTGCACAAGTTGGAGGCACAAGTACTTCAAGGAGTACCTCACCCCATATGTACCTCCACCACTCTGGGGTGGACCTCAGAGATCTTTTTCTGTGTAATTCTCCAAAAGACACTCAGGGCTGGCTGTTAGGAATGGGCTTTTCCAATAGCATTTGTTATGCTTTAGGATATTTAGGCCTTTGCCCCATATTTATAAGGGCCTTAATACCCTAAAGATACTAGATCCTGTCTAATCTTGGAAGCTAAGCAAGGTCAGCATGGGTTAGTACTCAGATGGGAGACCACCAGCAAATGCAAGTGCTGTAGCTGATATTTTGGAGGAAGAAACTGGCAAAACCATCTCTGAGTATTCCTTGCCTAAGAAAACCCTATGAAGAATTCATGGGGTCATGATAAGTCAACAGGTAACTTGAAGATACACACACGCAGACACACACACACACACACATTTATGGAGGACTCTCCTTCAAGAAAGTTTATTTCTCACTGACACTGTCATATTTTCTGCACCAGACAAAGATATGTTCAGGTTCCCAGGCCTTTGGACTTTAGTGACAGGCTAATAGGTGTGGGTTGAGGTTTTTGGGGGGTCATTCTGCATAGTGATATGAGAATTTTGCATTTTATATGCGTGTTGTGAAGAAATGCTTTATCATTTTTGCTATGTTTGTTCTTTGAGGCCAATTTAAACCCAAGAGAGCCTTTTTTAAAACAGGAAATGAACTGGAAGCAACCACTTCCTGTTATTCAAAAATGGCCCAAGAAGCCCTAAAAACTTGGCAAAAAAATGCCATCCATGGCCCCTAGAAGGCGTTTGGGGTCATTAGGAGCAAAACGTATTGCAGACTCCAAAGTCTCAAGGAGGCTAATGTGTGCCACTAGCCTTCTATGCTAGCCCACCCCACTTTAAGATATCGCCTTTTTGCTATCAGGAGAACTCTCCCCCCATGACTTGGTGCTACCACCCTTCTGGCACCCAGCAAAGTCCATCCAGTTCTCTTGCTTTTAATTTAATTTAAAATGCTTCTAAAATGTCTTTTACCTGCATTGTTCTTGTTGTTGTTATATGCACATCCTGCTTTGTCTTCATTCCAGACATCAAGGAGGCTTTCAAAAGTTAAACAGATACAGTTCTTAAAAAATCACACCATACAAAAGTTAAAAATATAATTAATCTTTAAACAGAGTTAAAAGCAATTAAAAGCATGTCCATTAAAAAACCAAAAACAACACAGCAGATTACTGTATTGTATATTGTACTGTATACAGAAAGGCTCTTTCTTCCTGAGCAGTCAGCCATCTAAGGCCTGTTGAAACAAAAAAGTCTCCACTTGCTATGAGAAGATAAGAAGGAAGGAGCCAGTCTAATCTTTCTAGGAAAGGAGTTCCAAAGTCTAGAACCAACCCCTGAGAAGGTTCTCTCCTGTGTTTGCACTGGATGTACCTGTGACAGAAAGAAGGAGCTATCCAAAAGATCTCAAAACATGGGGATGCTCATGCTTCCGGTCGCATGGCAGGCGCAAGCGGCTGCTTGGAAAGAAGCTGCGCAATGGCGTGGCTCCGAGCAGCCACCCGCTGGATTCCAGCCGCTTCTTTTGAGATCCAGAAGCGGCAGAACACCCCTCCGGTACTAGGGGTGCGGAAAGGGTCCGAAGGGGACCCCATAACTGGCGCGTGGCTCTACCCGGCTGGGGGAGCGGGAAGCATCAGGGGGTCGAAGGACCATGACGGAGCCAGCGGGATCGTCACTTGAGCGGCACAAGCGCCGCCATCGACTTTTAATTAAGAAATCAAGTTTCAAGCAGAAAAGAATAAGATAACATAACCTGTTCTGGTCTTCACTTTGGGATTATCATAACAGAGCTGGCTTGCAACGCTGCGCAGGAGCGAAGTAATGGAGGGACCCAGGAATGTGAGTGCGAAGTGCTGTGTTTTCATCTTAAAGGGGCGGTTGAATTTAAAGAAAAGGCTATGACGGTGTATCTGCTTTCTTACGATGATTGATTACTGGTAAGAGACTTTTGGTTTGTGATATGGACTTACAGTCTAAAATGTCAAATAAATGAGCAGTTAGTATTGCCCCAAAGGAAAAAATTGGACTTTATAAAATTTAATACTCTTCATTTGGACACTGAACTTTTTATAATTCGTTATTTTAATATTCTGGTTGAACTGAGACGAGCGGATTATTGGTTCTTTTGCTGTGGATTTTGGACTTTTGAAGAATACTTGGGGAGGAAAAATTACGGAGTTGTGCGATTTCTTTTTTTATGTTTCTTTCTTTAACTCCTGTTTTGGGGTTCTTGTTTCCTGACTTCTATTTGGATATTGTGATTGTTGAGACTGCTGAGACTGTGCTGGAAGGTCATTTAAACAAAACATCCTTGTTCCCATGGATGAAGCAGCCTGGAATTTAAGCGACAATGAGAATACAATGAATCTTCAAAAACAAACTCCGGGCAGCGAAGTCCAAGAAGGGAGGGGGGAACAGAAGGTGGATTTTGGCACAGGGTTCTAAATATGACAAGTGAATGTATTTCAGCAATGTCAATTAAGCATATGTATGTGATTGATATATTTTCATCAGGTTAAATATTGTGATATTGTCAAAGGGTTGAAAGGGGTAATGAGATTGGTAAGTCTGTGATGGAAGTTATTTAAGCAAATACCCTTACACCCATGGACCGAGCAGCTTGGAATTTAAGCGTCTATGAGAATACAAAGAATCTTCAGGAAACTTCGGGCAGCAAAGTCCAAGATGGGAGGAAAGGGGTATTGAGATGGGCAAGTCTACGATGGAAGTTATTCAAGCGAATACCCTCACACCTACGGTTGGAGCAGCCTGGAATTAAAGCGACTTTGAGAATACAGTAAATCTTCAGGAAAACGCCGGACAGCAAAGACTTAGATGGGAGGGGGTTTGTGAGGGAAATCATTCAAGTAAAATACCCTCACTCTCTGGGACAGAGCAGCTTGGAGTATAAGCAACCATGAGAATACGGAGAGCTTTCAGAATGTATTTCCGGGCTGCAAAGTCCCTGATGAGAGAGGGGATGGGAATTGGAGTCAGTCACAGGGTTTTGAATTATGTGTGTTAGAATTGTACTTTGGCAATGTCAGTTAAGCTTACAAATGATTGATATATCGATATATTTCTATGAAAATGAACACTATGATATTGTTGAAGGGCAGAAAGGGGTTGAATAGGATTTAAGAGTAGAGGTGGGAAACAAGATATTTTAATATAATGGAATCCAGGGAAAGAAGTTGAGTGACTGTTACAGTAATAATAGCTCAGACTTCCAGATATACACTGACAGACTTTTTTTTACAACAGTAAGATTTTAGTTAAGTAATGGAGAGTTGGAAGAAAATATATGAGAGGATAGTAGAAGTTCATAAGAGATAAGCAGAGGAAAGAAAACATATTGGAATATGTCGACTTGAGAAAGCAGAATGAAGTGAAAGCTGGGAACTGACAAGATGAAATGGCAGTATTTTGAGTGTGTAGTAGAGGGAAATGCATGTTCAGACAGTTGAGATAATCATTGTATAGTGATTCTAATGTAACAAGTAGAGTGATTTGCGAGAAGTGAAGACCAGAGTGGAAGATCAGAACCAATGCATGTAAAATTACAATTTAAAGAATCATTTTTTTATTTTGTGAAATTTAATAAAATTAATTAAAAAAAACATGGGGAGGCTCATGTGGTAGAATACAGTCCTTCAAAACCTGGAGCTGAACCAAATGGGGTGTTGTAGGTCATCTTCAGCATTTTGCTTTGTGGCTGGAAACAGGCCAGTAGTCCATGGAGCTGTTGCAAAAAGGGAGTTTTGTGCTCCCTGTAGTTTACCATGGTTAAGACTCTCCTGTTTCATCTGCTCTTTTATTCTTTCATTGCATAATAAATGAATATTTCATGTTTTTATGGTTTAAATATGGATTCTGTACCATAGTTAATAGTATTTTATCTAACTATGTTGGCTTATAAGTCACCCTGCAGGCTTCTTAATATCTCCTGGAGTTCTCAGTTTTAGAGCAGCTCTATCCACCCAGCTCCCCAAGATCTGCAATTTGAAAGATTTTAATTCTGAACACGAATGCATGGACCAACTGACTACATTTCCATGTGCAGCACATCTAATGATTAAATTTTGACATGGCTGACTTCAGAAGTATCTGTCACTCCCTAAGGCTAAATATCAAAGGCTATTTTAATAAGAGGCTAGCAATTACCCTCTACAATATAAAATGGATAAAGTATTATTAAGAGATACTGCCAGAGGGAACTCTATTTCTAAGTCATTTATTATTAGTCTATTTTTTTTACCTCTACCTCCCATTATTAATACTAATAATCTCTAGCATTTTTCAACAACCCAGTCCTATCAGTTGATTCTCCAATGCAGATTGCAGAAGATCGAGCAGAATGTTGCCTTTTTCAACACAGCTTCCACACTTCCACTTGTTCCACTAATGTGATCATGTGGCAGGTGTAATATGGACTACAATTTTAAAAACAAACACACACAGCAAGCTACTGGCTGGGGCTGATGGAAGTTACCTGATAAATCAGGAAGACACCTACCTTACATCAAACTCCTATTACAATTTCTATTATACAGGTAGTGTATACCTGGGCCTTTCCGCACTGCACTGTTACAGTGCTATTATTCCACTTTCAACATCCTGTGGAATCCTGGGGTTTGCAGTTTAGAAAGGGGCATTTAGAATTCTCAGCCAGAGAGCTCTTTGGCCTCAGTAAACTACAAACCCCCGAATTCCACAGGATGTTGAAAGGGCAATAATAGCACTAGAACAGTGTTTTTAAAAAGCAGTCTTCCTATTTGTCATCAATCCTTTTATTAAATAGGGGCAGAAATGGCCCCTGTCAACAAGAATTGTGGCTGGACCAAACCCACCCTGAGATGTTGAGATTCAGCAGGGATCCAGATCCAACATTTATCAGAAGGACCACAGAAGAACCCATCACTGCAAAATCAGAGAAAAAAATTCCCTGCCCCTGCCCCACAAAGACCAGGACATCTGCTCCAAGAAGAAGCTGAGACTGTTAATCCCCTACTGAATCCAATTGGCAGCAGAGTAATCCCCCGACCTCAATGTGATTTCAATGCAGCTATTGTGGAATAAGTACTCTGAGGAGTGCAATCAAAATGGGGTATGAAAAGGGCTTAGCACGAGTTGAAAGAGAGGGAGGAAATCCTGTAAAAATATGAAAAAAGAGCTTAATGCAGCAGAATTTTGGGCTCATGCTAGATCTTGAATTTTTTATGTTTATTTTTACATTCAACACTACAGGAACAGCAATAAAATTACAGTGGTGCCTTAAGGAGACACCAGTTTATTGTGGCATGCTTTTTGTGGGACCGAGCCTATTTAATCAAAGGATTGATGACAAATAGGAAGACTGCTTTTTAAAAACAATAATAGCCCAAAAGAAAAATTCTGTCCTCTGCAATCCATTCTCTGCATTGCTGTTGTGTGCCTTCAACTCACTTCTGGCTTATGGTGACCCTAAGGCGAACCAGTCACGGGGCGGGGAGTGTGGCTTTGCCTCCCTCTGAGGCTGAGATACTATGACTTGCCCAAGGTCACCCAGTGGGTTTCCATGGCCAAGCAGGGATTGAAACTCTGATCTCCGGCGGCCTAGCTGAACACTCAAACCACTACACTATGGCCCTTTCCACATGTGGGGGGGGGACGCCCGAAAACGGAGCTTACTGGCTTTGTTTTCCAGCCGGCCGAGTCCGTCGCCACGAGGAGCAGCGCGAGTTCGCTGCTCCGCAGTCCTCCGGCGTCCCAAATGGCGGCTTCCGGTTGGTGGAAGCTCTCCACCAACCAGAGAAGCTCGGCAGCTGAAAGCCTGCCCCCGGAAGATCTGCAGGCACGCACTTGCGCATGCCTGCAAATCTGCTCCGGAGCCGGGTGACGGAGCTACATGGCTTCGCTCGCTCCGTGCTTTTTAAAAACCTCAAAAAAGAGGTTTTTAAAAACCACACTGCGTGATCAGTTCTGGTCGCGCAGAACCAGACTGAGGTGTGGATCTACAGAAAGTAGTCCACCCCAGTCCACTCTACGGTGCAGAAGACCTCCGTTGGAGGTCGCTCTGCACCATTTTAAATTCCCAGTGCGGAAATGGCCTATGCTGGCTCTCATCTTCTGCATTAGAGAGGATCAATTGCAAAGCAAAATGGTGCTGCAAAGCACTTCAGTCCATACAGCAGGGGATGACAGACCTCTGACCCTGTAGAAGTTCTCCTGAGCAGTTAATGCAACTTCCTAGACCTCCACAGTTGCTCCACTCCTGGTCTATCTGGAAGTTATTTTGGCAGCATCGGTACTGGCAGGACAGTGATGAAACGCTAGAGAACCCTGACTTTCAGTGTCAGGTTGTAGCACTGTGTCTGCAGTAAACAATGCAGTAAAACTTGAAATGGGAAAGAGCAGGATTCTACTCTAGATAAGCCTTCTGTAGCTGTGGGTGCCTGCCTGCAGCACACACAGTAAACAGCAGCTGTCCCCAGAATCTCTTACTAAACATGCATGAAGAGCAAAACAGACAAAAAATGGGAAAGCAGATAAGCCTGCCTCACCAGCTACCCCTGTTTGTTATAAAAGCAAAAATGTATGTTTGGCCAACAAAATAGAAATTATAAGAAAAGTGGAGATTAATGTAAGGGAGGGGATCATTCCTGGTGCATTTTGGAAGAAACTTTCAAATGGCCTGCAGAAGACTTAGAATGTTTTTGTTTACTCATGCAAGGTTTACCTGGCCTAATTGATGTACATATTGTTAGTTCTGGATAAATGTTTGCTGAAAAGTGTTGAACTGCTTTCTTTTTTGTTACATAGAACCTATCCTTGTTCTTTCCATGTTCTTTATGTCTCAGTACCCAATGTTCTGCTAATAAATAATGCCCAAAAACACATCCAGTTTGTTAACTGAGGTACTCCTGTGTATATGTGCGCACGCACCTGTGTGTGTAGGCAGATATGGATATAGATACTTAGATATATACATATAATGGCCAGAAGATTCTATTGACTGCAAACCCAGGTAAGGTCTCTCTATGCCTGGAGAAATATGGCCACTTATGAGGCTACATTTACTGTTGCTGCATAAGCAGAGTTTGGAACATGAGAATCTAAAATTATTTTGTTAATGTTAAATGTTAGGAAGGAGGAGATTAATCTGCTGCTACTAACACTAATACTTGAAATCATTTGATTTACTGAAGTACCTTTCATTGATTCTTTTGTCAGAATGTCCATTTTCAGAACAGGCCAAAGGACTACAAAGAATAACAAGGAAACTATCACCATTGCTCCCTCGTGGCATATTTTGTTACTGGTTCCTTCAAACCTGCTCTTTTTCTAGTTTTAAAATTGCCTTCCCTTGAACTAGAATTTTCATCAGGAGGACTACAAAACCCAGAATATGATTGCTGCCTAGAAATGGAAAATCCAGAAAGTCTAGAAATGTCAGGATGGAAAGGTGGTTCTAAAGCAAGAGATCTCATTTACAATCTGCTAAACTTTTCATTGATCCACATTTTTCCTTTCTTTCCACACCCACCCACTCCCACCAATATGTGTATTTCACTCACAATTCAAACACTCTTGTTTATTAAAGGTTAATAATGAATGATGTTAAAGATTAGTAAGAAATGATTTCAGCTAGAGGACACTGATTCATTGTAGCTGCAGCAATAACTAGCACGCACCAAAGATTCAGTCAGTGGATCAAGGGTGGGGAATTCTTCATCAGAAATTAAGTTCGGTTTGCTTCTGAGTATATCAAGAACATTTCTCTGCACAGCTGAAATACTGTGACTTCTCTGTCTCCTCATTTCCAGTCAAGAAGTATGATTCGCAACGATCAGTGATAACAGCATCTTTTGCATTAAGTAGCCAAAGATCCCACGTTCAATTAATGGTATATCCGGTTTAAAATACCAGGTATTGTATTTACAAAAACCACCTTTCTATTATTCTAGGAACGGGTAGGAAGGCACAGATTTACCCAGCTGTACCTTTTGGCTCAAACTTTACCATATCCTTCAAGAGGATGATTAGAAAACAAAATGGAGTGGGGGAAGAGAGGAGGAAGCCCAAACAGAAGGAAAGAGGATAGGGTAAAGAAAAAAAATTCACCTGTTATCCAAGTGCCTAGTAATGTATGAACAACAAATATATTAAAAGAGCACAAAGGTGGTTGTTGCAACTCATCCCCTAATAATAATATACAAAACCAGGAAATAAAATCAATAAAAATTAAAGGAGAAAAGAATCACATGCACGCCTGCCTTATTAACTAGGAAGACACCAACAATTTCCATACAAGCCTACAGTAGGAGGGATAATCAATCTTCAGGGCTAAAGGGGCTGCCATTTTGAAAGATCATGGCTTCCTGAGGGCTTCTTGCTAATCAAAGGAATCACACTCCCACTTTCCACACAAAGCTCCATCATTTTCTTGCATTATTTGAACATGCCATTCAACAAAGAAGCACATGATGCATTTCATCCAGTCCTAACCCTCCTCCTCATCTCTTCTTGTTTTACTAAATAAGTGAGAAAGAGAGCCCTCCCTTTATGAATTCCTATGTCTTGGATTAATTAACTCATTAAAGTGTATGATTAACTTCAGTGGTAACCAGAAAATCTGTGAAGTTAAACCACATTAGGAGGCAAGCCTAATGAAATGATGATATAATTATTTAATTAGATGCCTTTTTCATGCTCTGTGCATAAGTGCTATAGAGTTCCTTGACAGAATTCTAAGTATTTCACCAGACTACAAACCCCAGAATTCCATATGATAGAGTAACAGCAATTAAAATTGTATCAGACTCCTGTATATTCTAAGTAAAATTTTTGTCCTATATGCTAGTCATTCTGTCTCTCACTACTCACTTTTGGATGAATAGCCTGTAGTTTTTCCACCAAGCTCTAGTTTGACATTATACCCTTTCCTCTGATACCAGACAGTATTGCTAGGGAGCTTTCCAGAGTGGGAGGTATGAGGTCATTTCACAGTCTTGGCCAGAGAAAATGAATAATAAGGGTCAGTCATGGGTTTCCCTACTGTTTGCCTGCTTCTGTGGAAAGCAGGCCTCCTGCATTGTCATTTACGTCCTCTCTAATTGTTCTACCTGAACTTCCATCCACAAAAGATAGGCAAGAACTTGTAAAGAGCATCATCATATTTCCTCAGCAATTGGCTGAAACCTTTACTGTGTCTTTCCCACCGAGTTCACAGTTCTGTAAATTTCCATCTCATTTTGAAAGCGGCCTTATTCCCTCTCCCCTACAAATGTGTGGTTTCCTTTGCAGATCAACAAATACTAACTTTTCTTTGCACCATTATGACATTTCTTTGTCTGAAAACATTGCTCTCATTAGCAGGAAATGCCTGCATTGTTCATGTAGGCCTATGCCCTCCATACTTTTCCCAGGTCTCAGGCCCCAGCCCTGAATTTCAAAACTTTGATCCTCTATGCCAGTCCTCAGGGTGAGAGGGAGGAATCTGAGAGCATGAAAAGTGTGTGTGTGTGTGTATATATATATATATATATATCCCATTTGTTATGCATGGTGTTCTTTATTCAAATTGCATCCTCTGTGCGACTGTGGTTTATGCATAGTGCTTTGTGACATCACCAGTGTCTGTCCCTTAGAACATCATCAGGACCACTCCATATGACATCACAAGGGGGACTCCCTCAGTCTCATGTTTTGATGCTGCCGTCTCAGGTGCCTGGGATAGTTCTGACCTAGCAACCCTAGACCTCCACCAGCACTGCAGCCTATGGGGAGAGAGGCGTTATGGTCTTGTTCAGCTTCTTCTGTATTTGTGGAAGAGTGTGTGTGTGTATATTGTACTGAATTACCTCACCAGGCAGTACAGCCACTGACACATGCTGATTGCTGTCTTTCATGATACTAAGTCAGGAATGTCGTAGTGAAGAGCATCCTAGCTGGTGAATGGTGGCAGAATTTCTAGGGATGCTGTCAACTAGTCTGTTACTGCTGTTATCTTAGTGTTTGCCTCTAGAGTGTCTATGCTATTGATTTCTCACCCCTCCCAATGAGCATACAACCATAGTCTCACTCTGTAAAACAGTTTAGTATATAAATATGAGAGAACAGCAAATAATCTGTTTCATTCATAGTACAGAAGCCTCTTCTCTCATACTCCTCCGAACTACTTTTTGCCTGAGAATCTTATTAAAATGAGACAGTGAACCCTCTTTATACCCTGGAGTGGGGAGATAGAGGCAATTATTGCATTCCACATCTCTTCCAGTTATCACTTCATGATTACTACTTGAGAATCTCCAGGCCTGTGGAAGATGCAGGGCAAGCCAAGAAGGGAATCCAGCTGTCTATTGCTCAAAACCTATTTGACGTATGAATCTTCAAAGCCAAAAAATTGTCCCTCGTGTCATTTGGCAAAAATGCAAAGCTGAGAGTTGAAATCTGCAGTGAATATACTTTATTCCTTTTTGTGGGATGCAATCAAATGCTGTCTCTGCCTTCCAAAATGGATATATCTGTCTGCTTAACAAGCTCTGCCAATTGTGCCCCCTTGGAGGCTGAACTCCATCTGCTAAACCAGAGACTAACTAATTCAGAGTCTTCTCTCTCGTCAGGCACTGAATTATAATGAAGTTCACTGAAATCTCTTCCTTGTCCCCCAAGGAGCTGCAACAGATCAACTTCCTTGATTGTGCTCAAAGAATATCAATATTCGGTGGTACAAAAATGGACTTAGCAAGACAAAGAGAAACAGACTGAATGGTTAAAATGGCTTTCCTAATTATGTGTTAGTTCATATGTTTTGCAGCATTGCCCTCTAGACTTTACCACAGTGAGAAAACAATTGAAATGCAAACTGACAATGGCCTGGCAGCATTTCTCCATGCTTTTAGCCTGAGGGGGATAGAGATGGTTTCTGTCCATTTGCCCCACCCAACTCAGCAGGAAAGGGAACAGGCCCAGGGCAAGTGTCATCCCTTGGTCCACTGACACTCCTATAAAGCTTTTCCCCACTGTCAGATTTCTCTGTGCAAAAAATGCAGCTTTGCCACCCAAACAACTTCTCTTAAGGCTGCATTTCTGCAATTCACTCAATGAATCTTCTGAGCACTTAGAAGTGCAGTATTTTGTGTGGAAGAAAATTGACAGCTCCCTGTTTGTGCAATTCAGCTAGCCTAAGGCAGCCATGCAATTTGGAAATCCTGTATTTGTGTCAAGTCAATTCTGCATTTGAGAGAAGGGTAGGAAAAAAATGTGACTCATATATAAAAGCTGAAACTCAGCACATTCCCCCAAAAGAAGCATCTGCTATTACATCCAGGTGGAGAAATCGCCTTCCTGCTGATTTCCAAAATGCACTTCTTTTCATAACTCAAAAAGAGAGTGGATGGCAAAACTGAATTTGTAAGATGTAGGCATGTTCCCCGCACTCTACATAAATGTACAAAACTTGGCCAAACAACAGTGGCGGAAGAAATCCGGAGTACAAAGAATAAATATGAAAAAAAAAACCTCATCAAAGTTCAGCACATGTAGTTTGCATTCAGTTAACTCAGTGGGGGGGGGGGAATAGGAGAGGGGAGAATCTTGCCCTTCCCAATAGGCTCAAGCAAAAGCAAACGTCTACAATCTCTCCTAGCTTGTGTGTGTGTTGTTGTTGCTATGTGCCTCCAAATTGTTTCTAACTTATGGGGACCCTAAGGTGAACCTATCATGGGGATTTCTTGGCGAGATTTGTTCAGAGAGGGTCTCTCATTAATAATTTTTGCCATCTCAATCACACTCAAAGTTGCTTGGCCACCCATATCCTGGCTTCCCTCTGAAATGTTGGAGGGTATGCTGTGGGAATGCCAACAGTTGCAAATGCAGCAGTAAAACAAAGGTGGGCAACTTCCCTAAGGGAACCCCCACCCAGCTACCAGGAGCCACAGTGTCACTACTGAAAATAGGCAATCATTAAGGTTGCTGCTGAAGCTTTAGTTGCTTTGGGAATTCATAGCAAATACAGCAGCTCTCTGTTGTGAAGGAGCTTGCCAGAGCTACCTCCCACACCACAGAGTTTTGTAACTGCCAGGGCAGAATGTCTCTCTCTTCCTGAAGAGAAAGAGGAAAATACTTTTTTCCCTCTTCTGGTAGCAACACCACTGAATTAAACATGTTTCTATCAACAGAGGAAATCCCTGGTTTGCAATCTGATATTCCCAGAATAAGTCCACTTGCAAATACATCAAGTCCGCAACAGAATTCTGATTCTTGTCTTTGGGTATTACGCACTTTGACTTGGGTGGACGAGGGGGCATCATTTGTGGCACCGAGTATCTGGGCCTGGGATTACCTGCCATCCTGTTTCTGTTAGGGTAAATCTTCACACCTTGAAAAATATAAGACATTTCTCTGAATGAAAAAAGAATTATGTTAAGCCACCCTGGCCTGAATCTTTTAGCCTAGCACGATAAAATATTGCTCATTGTGTGCCTGGAGCATGTAGTGCAGTTCAGTATTCAGAGTCAGTGAGCGATGCGGCTGAGAGCTACTTGTAGAGAGTTACAAGGCAGTTTTGTTCTCTGTTAAATCACTAGCCTTTTCTAGCTCAAAACAAGACAGGAATAATGCCGGTAATCCTGTGCTTGCCTGCAGCCGCACAGTCAACAGCTTACAATATACAACTGTGCTCCATCATCTGGAGGGTAACATTTTGATTCTGTGGTCACAAACTACCATTGTATATGACTAATAGTGTCTGCTTATGCATGTGCATAGGTGTGTCACATTTTTTCCAGCACATACAGATAAGCACTTGGACTGCGCAAAAGTGGTTGTGACTTAGGGTTGCCAGAGTAAAAACTGGAGAGAACTCCTGTACCTTTTATAGAATCATAGAGTTGGAAGAGACCCCAGGGACCATCGAGTCCAACCGCCTGCTATGCAGGAACACCCATCAAAGCATTCCCAACAGATGGCCATCCAGCCTCTGCTTAAAAACCTCCAAAGAAGGAGACTCCACCACATTCCGAGGCAGCATATTCCACAGCTCTGACCGTCAGGAAGTTCTTCCTGAGGTTCAGGTGGAATCTACTTTCCTGCAGCTTGAATCCATTGCTCCTTGTCCTAGTCTCTGGAGCGGTAGACAACAAG
Source organism: Cyclura pinguis (assembly GCA_030412105.1). Lineage (NCBI taxonomy): Eukaryota > Metazoa > Chordata > Lepidosauria > Squamata > Iguanidae > Cyclura > Cyclura pinguis. The sequence goes on along the minus strand of CM059599.1, from coordinate 109,870,759 downwards.
CCTGCTCCCTCCTCAACATGGCATCCCTTCAAATATTTAAACATGGCTATCATGTCCCCTCTTAACCTTCTCTTCTGCAGACTAAACATACCCATCTCCCTAAGGCGTTCTTCATAGGGCATGGCTTCCAGACCCTTCACCATTTTGGTCGCCCTCCTCTGGACACGTTCCAGCTTGTTGACATCCTTCTTGAATTGAGGTGCCCAGAACTGGATACAGTATTCCAAATGAGGCCTAACCAAAGCAGAAGAGAGTGGTACCATTACCTCCCTCGATCTAGACACCATACTCCTATTGATGCAACTAAGAATCACGTTGGCTTTCTTGGCTGCCCTGTCACACTGCTGACTCATGTTCAGCTTGTGATCTACCAAGACTCCTGGATCCTTTTCACATGTATTGCTATCCAGCCACATGTCCCCCATCCTATACTTGTGACATTCCATTGTTCTGCCCAAGTGCAGGACCCTACATTTCTCTCTGTTGAAATTCATTTTGTTAGCTTTGGCCCAGCTCTCCAATCTGTCAAGGTCACATTGAAATTTGATCCTATCCTCTGGTGTATTAGCAACCCCTCCCAGTTTAGTATCATCTGCAAATTGGATCAGCATGCTCCCCACTCCCTCATCCAAGTCATTGATGAAGACGTTGAATAGCACTGGGCCCAGGACAGAACCCTGTGGCACCCCACTAGTCACCTCTCTCCGGGACGAAAAGCATGACTGTACAGAAGAGGGCATTTCAGCAGGTGTTTCTTCTCATGCAACCATGTAACAAGCAACACCTGCTGAAATTTTCCCTCTTCTACACAACCATTAAAGATACTGGAACAAGCTCCAGTTTTTGGAATGGCAGCCGAAAATGGCCAAAGACATATATGCAAAGAAAACAACTACAGGCACTTTTCCAGTTTAAGATATGAGCCCATCATACTGGGTTTGACATTGCCATTACATTTGTGCCTCCTTCTCTTCACAACACCTCTTGGGATGAAAGAAAGCATCCATTCATTTCAGTGAGATACTGGAGAATAATTTTCCTATGAATACTTTTTCCATGTCTTTCTCCCCCCACCCCCGCTCTGTTTCCCCCTTCCTTCTTTCTGAACAGTTCAAATCACCCCTGCCTTTGAAGAACAGAGAAGCCCTGCAAGAGAAACCCCTATTCCCAAACTAAGCATGTAATTCTCCTGCATAGGATTCGCACAAGCAGCTGATCCAATGCTGCCCCCTAGGGGTAAAATAAACAATGAAAGTGCACAAAAGAAATACTGCAGAAAAAGAACTCAATTATATTTTGCAAAATACAATCAATATGGGCCCTGCAAAAGATCATTGTGTTCTCCGGAGTGTATACTGTAACTAATTACCTAGTCTACTTCATTACAAATAAAATAACATGAAGTCAAATAGTTATTAAGTGACAGAATTCTTATTGCCACATTAATTTTAAAAAACCCATATATTTGACAGTACAGGCAAGTATAATTCAGTTTGTATGGTTTTTGTACAGTATTCAAAAAGTTCAGATTTTTGCAAAGTACCATAACTTTTAAAAACTGGTATAGATGTTGGCTGAGATCCTATTTGAATCTGACAGAGTGTAAAGTTCCGCCAGTATGGTTATCCAGACGTCTTGAAGGGGGCAGGCAACAGTATGACAGAGTGGAAGGAGGGCAGAGCTAAGCCCAGGCACTGTCCCATAGCCTGGCAAAACAATGGCATAAAAAGGTATAGAGTACCTCCTTACAGAATGTGAAACAAAAGTAGTTATGCTCTAGTATCCACTAATGCCAGCATAAGTCGTCAAAAAGATTCCAACCAGTTTGGGTTTGTGAGTTCTTTTGACTTGAATTTTCCATTCCTTGTGCAACAATCTTTCTTTATGTCAGGCATTACATTTTTATTAATAGAACTGAAATACTGTGTTGTATAACTGCTTCAGAGTTCCTCCAGATGGGGCAAATGTATTGGGAGATTGCAATATTTGCTGCCGTAATTCTTTTTTGGGGGGGGTTAAAATACCCAAATGACATTTCTGTTGTTCTGGACTATTTTCTTGCAATTCCCAGCATCAGCTGCCACATTGTAGTTTTTTTTCCCATTAAGTGGATTTCTTTTTACTCCAAGACATATTGAAACAACAACAATAAAAAAGATACCTTCTCTTCTCCTTTAAAAAAAATTAAAAATAATTGAAATAGCACTTTTGCACTATAACTGTCTGACTCTTTTAAAAAATTAAAAATCAGAGAGGAAAAATTTGCACTGCAAACCAAAGGACGGACACACACACACACACACACACACACACACACAAAGTGCTCTGGAAGAGCCCTACCGCAGATCCAAGAAATTACTGTAAACAGAATGGAATGAGTAGATGCCCAGGTGACAACCACCAGGAAAACCTGGCAAAACTCAAGGTGCTGGGTTGCAAGAACTCTGACCTCTTTAGACCAATCTGGAAGAGCCCAGAGGGTCTAACTCCTGATCCACACCAGGTAACCACCTGTCATCTCTTGTATTTCCAAGAAAGGAGAACCATGTTTTTGTACTACAATAGTTCCTTTCCCTTTTTTTCCTTCCTTAACTTCACTCACATTTCATTTTTCATGGTGACAGACTTCCATCTATCTGAAGGAGTATTTAAATGATATAACTGAAAAAGAAGAGCCTTATGTATCTATTTTAATTATTTAATGTATTTATATCCCTCATTTTTCCGGGAAAGTTTCAGTCTTCCTTTTCCTTTTTTTAGGTGACAATCCAGTATAGTCTCCAGGCTCTCTTTTCCAAAGAGGAGAGCTATAAGGAGCTGCAGACAAACTTTGATCAGACTAAGGGTTCAAAAACAGTGGCAAATCATATACGAGGCCTTCCTGTGCCAGTAGCCCTTCCTAGCCCTTGACAATGTGTGAAACAGTCCAAATTCCAGTAACTGAGTCAGACATGATTACCTTAACACTTATATTCAAAGAAACATAGATGACCTGTTCCTGCACTAACACTCTAAAATCCTGTCATGTCACAGGACACAAGGATAATAATGGGGGGTGGGAGAAGAGAAATCAGGAAAAAATACTTTGGTACAGGTTTTTTGTTTGGTTGGTTTGGTTTAGGATTTTTTGTTTTGTTTTGTTTTGTTTTGTTTTGTTTCGTTTGATTACAGCTCCAGTATGCCATAACCATAATGATCACTGGTCATGCCAGCTAGGTTATTCAAGGTGTGCGGCTACAAGGAAAGCTAGGTTATTCAAAAAAATAACTTTTCCCACACTTTGAGGAAAACATACCAAAAAGAAAAAAAAAGAAAAGAAAAAAGGCACAGACCAAAGGAAAAGGGTGAGTTTCCCCCACAGTGAACCACTATTATTTATTATTTGTTATATTAATCTATTACCTGTATGGGATTCTCTCATTCATACACACACACACATTCTTATCTTAACAACAATCTTGTGTGGTAATTTAGGATGAGAACTAGAGTCTGGCTCAAAGTCACCCTGAGCTTTCTGGCTGGTTGAGGATTTGATTTTCGATCTCCTCAGTCCTAGTCCAACACTCTAATCCAGAGGTGGGGAAAATGCAGTCTAGGAGGCACACGTGGCTACCAGAGTTGTTTTTGCAAGGCCAAGGCCTCCAGCCCTCAATTTATTTCAAATGCTTGTTTCAAATGTTCTAACACAAAACACCCCACATTACTTGGCTGTCTTCCTGTTCATTTCATGGATAAAGGCCTATCCTAGCCCTAAAGTTGCCCAGTTCCCCCCAACAGCATGCAACATATTGCCCAGCAATGCTTTGGGAGGGAACGTTGTATGGATGAAGGCATGGCTCAAGGTCCTACAGGAGGCCAAAGGAACTCATCCCTGACAGTTGCCCATTCCTGCCCTTATAGTCTAGCAGTTAGCATGTCAGCATAAAAGCAGCAGGTGAGACTTCTGGAACAGAAGGAAAGCTTGTGCCTTCATCACAGTCTCACCCAGTTCAGGGATCCTGCTTCATTATTATGGCACACAATGGCCTCAGAATCAAAGAGAAGTCCTCCAATGTCGCATAGAAGCCTTACAACTCAGTCTCAACTAGTTCCCCTGCTCAATGAGGTTGCAGTGATTTTCTTCACAACAATTCATCATGGTCCATTATAAAACATTTGGGAACAGCTCTGTCAAAAACGGCTTCAGTATGTATGCATGTAAGCAAGGAAATATGCAAGCAAATATATAGAAATCAGTGCCTTGATTGAAGTATCTTTCATCTGCTAATCAAATCTGCTTTATTTAATACTTCTGATCTTTTTGATCTATCAGCTCTCTAGAATCCATTTGTGGGTTGAGGAAACCACCTTTTGAAAGTATGGAAAAGGCACACTACAACCTCCTCAACTGTTTTTCTTATTCCAAGGTAAAATAAAAAATGCTGTCCAGTAAGATTAAATTAGGTAATTTTAAGGCAACATCATTTGTTGCACAGAGCACTGTATGATTAGGAGAGATTTTATAGATTTTAACTTGTCAAACAGTACATGATATATTAATGTGGCTTCAACTAATTGGCGTTCAAAATATTATGACAATTCCACCCATATAATAAAACGTGGCTTACAGACTGAAACCAGGCTGAAACCTCTTCTCTCTATAACACACAGAGAAACTATGGAGGACAATAACATAAATGATGGAATTATTGATAGTAGGAACTATAATTTTCCCTAGGAGATAATAAAGCTAAGAGTATTTCAGTCCAAACTCTCTAACCTAGCCTTCCTCAACCAGGTGTTTGCCCGATGTTTTCGACTACAGATCTCACGCTCCCTGACTATGCAGGCTGGGGCTGATGAAAGTTGTTGCCCTACATATTTAGAGGGCACAGTGTTGGGAAAAGCTGTTCTAATACAAAAGTATTACAGAGACAGTGAGAACATTTTCATCATTCGGTCTACAGCTTTGCCTTATACCTGGGCTTTTGCAGTGCTGCCATGCACTCTTTCACTAGCTGAGTTGCCTCTTTGGCTGTACCCCAGTGCACTGAAAAGCCACCACTACCATGGCCATAGTTGTGGACCACTACCAGCTTCTCATTGCCTTGGACCAGTGTCTCCTTCTGCACTCTCACAGCAGACCTCGATGGCCTCAGGCCCACCCTCACCTGGATATCCTGAGCTGTCTGAAGGGATGGCTCAAGACCACAACACCGGCTAAATATGTTTTTGCTGGTATTGGGATCCTGGGACAAGTTCCAGTTTTCTTTTTGCCTTGTCCCACCTAATGTCACATCATGTATCCCTGGATAGATGTATGTTACTCCATCCCCATCACGAATGAAGTGTGTGACCCAAGGGGCATGAACCTTGAGAACTTGACCTCTGGTGGGGTATATCTCTAGGTCTCCTATGAGCTTCCTAGAGCCGAGGCCTGAGCAGTTCACAACAATGTCATAGTTGCCATGCAGTTCCCACAGGTCTTCTACTTTTCTAGCTTGCACCTGGCCACCGTTTTCTTTCAGCCTGTGAACAAAATGTCAGAGGTAAAAATTGTGGCAATGATCCATTCCCCGTGAATTCTCTACTTGAGTAATTATTACATGGAGACAAAAGCATCAGAGGATGTGAAGCGTGCTGAAATTGTGCAGCTACAAGGAAAGCTAGACAGAGAAGACAAACTAGACCTCAGATGCCAGACTGAAGAAGCATTCATTTTAGGGACATGGTTATGCCCACTCTCTGTTATTCAGTAGACTGAGAACCTCACCACTCATTCAGCTTTTGAAGGTATGGCATATGGAGATCTACTGTATGTGGACACTTTTGAGGATACTTGGTCATCTTTGATAGATGTTTATATACAGATGGTTCTTTCTTGTTCTACTTTCAGTTTATTATCTCATGATTTATTCCTTTTAACTCCTTTTTGTCTTGTTTGTCTTTGAATGTGATTTTTGCACAAGAAACATAAATAAATGAAGACAAAAATGGAATGCACACTTTGCTTAAATAATGCCACTCCAAGGAAAACTCCTGCAGAATACAGAACAGATCTGGGTGCCAAAAAGACACTCCCAAAAGAGGAAGCATGTGTATATGAGACAAGATGCTGGGGATATCCTATCACCCCCAACTATCACATACAGTTTTGAGTTTGGTTATTTATTTATTTCATTTTTATGCTACCTTTTCTCCCAGAGACAGTCAATTAAAAAACTTCCAACCCCATAATTTAAAAACAGTTAAAATTGTTACATAAAACACTATACAATCATTTTTAAAAACATAAAAAAGTTTAAAAAGTTAAATAAAACATCCCAATGAGAAGTTCTCCTGCTTACACATTAAAAGCCTGTTTAAATAAAAAGGTCTTTGCCTGCCAGCAAAAAGGAAAGCAGAGAGGGGGCCAGCCTAAGCTACCACAGAAGGGCGATCCAGAGGTAGGAGCGGCCACTAAGAAGGCTCTCTCTTGTGTCCTCATCAAGCAAGCCTGTGATGCTGGCAAGACTGGAAGAAAGCCTTCCCCTGTAGATCTTATAACTCTGTCCTCTAAACTGTAGGATATCCCATTCCATCTACAGTTGGTTTGAATGCTGGAGCCAGAATTACAGTAATCATGCAATTTGTTTTATGCTTTCAATGGGAACTTCAGATTTCTGTTTCCAGAACAGCAGCACCCAAACCCACCTCACAATTTTGCACGATAATTTTGGAAATGAGGATAATTTTCACAACTGATTGCAGTCGATACCAGAGTTTGATAATCAAAGAAGAAAAACAGCAGTAAAAGCAATGCCACTACCACCATAAAGTAATTCTCAGATTCCAGACCTATGAATTTGCACATGAAAATTTGCACAAGAGATGACACCCAGGCTTGTGTATCCTACTCTGCAAGAGTCTGCATGGATACACTAAATAGTATTAGGCACAGAACACAACTTTGAGGGAGACTGCACTCAGGTGTGTCTCTATCCTTCTGTAAAACAGCAGTTTATTTACAAATATGGATGCAGAACAGACAAAGCAGGGGTTGAAACCCTTCCAAGACTGAATTTACAGCAAACTACTTACAGTTGTACATTGCCTGCTTATCATGCCTCTCAACCAGTGGTTTCTAGTGTTTTGTGACTATGCAGTACACAGAAATGCCAGATTGCAAGGGCTCCTTTCTTCATTTGACGGACATTTCCATGATCATCACTTTATGCTGAAATCTCACTGCTCATCTGTGCAATGCACGCTCAATTTCTATCAGCAAGTGCTCTGTGTGTGTGTGTGTGTGTGTGTGTGTTTTAAATGACCCTTTAGTGCCTTCAACGGTTCTACTGTTTGCATGAAAGCAGATAGTTTAGCTATGCGGAGAGGATAACAAAAACATCTTCAGCTGCAACACAGAGATCCTTTTGGTGCCACAGTCAGATTTTCTTATTTAAGTTTTGGGACTTTACATTTGAGCTCTCCCCACATTTTAGATTCTGAATTTTTTCCTATTTGATTAAAATTATATAAACCACTCTGGAAATGCAGGCCATTTCTGCACTAGACTGTTATAGTGCTAATAGTCCACTTTCAACATCCTATGGAATCCTGGATTTTGCAGTTTAGAGAGAGGCCTTTGAGGCCCCTCCCTAAACTGCAAACCCCAGGATTCCATAGGATGATGAAAGTGGAATAATAGCACTATAACAATCTAGTGCAGAAATGGCCACAGTGTTTTGAAGGAGAGAATAGAGATGTTGCAAATAACTGGTATAATCCTATATGACCTGTTACATAGCATACCTTTAAGTATAATAATGCTATGTGGCAGAGGCACTAAGAAACCCTCTACTGAACTGTAAAGTGTAATGGATACCAACAAGAATGTCTGATGAACATTGGGACCAGTGCACAATACACATCATTGTGCGATGCACACAGCTTGGTGCTCATTGTGCACTATGTGCATTGTGCATTTTTGCACATCATGCAGTAATCTGCACTGCATATTGATGTGTATCATGCAACAGTGCACATCAGGCACTTTGTCAGTTCTGCTGCACAGTAACATAATGTACTGGATATGGATGCTGTGCAACTGCACAATTCTAATTCCCACAGATGCAAGTCCTCTTATGAAAATGTAACTGGATTTCAGCAAATGAAATAAATAAGAATCATTCAACATTATATTGTTAGGTATGTTTCTATATATGCAAACACACATAGAGGCCTAAAGGGTTGAGAGAACACAGTGTTACAATGAGGCAAAAAAAGGCAGACAGATGAGATGTTCCCTATACCTGCCATGTCACTACAGGTGCCAATTCTGTGCCACAGCTTGTCTGACACCACCCCACTGCATCTGCCAACATGGATTTGCTAAATGGGCTAAAACAATTCACATTGCTGCACTGGTATAAAGGCCAAGATTCAAAAACAAGTTACAAACTGTGATACTCAGAAAGCAGAAACCTTATTCCTATCAAAATCTTTACTGCCTACAGATGTGGCCAATCAGTTCTAGCCAGATACTCACTACTGAGGATTCCTTTTTGGTGTCTTTTGATGAAGTACCATAAACAGCACTCAGGGCACTTGTGGGATCAGAATAAATTACACATTAAATGGACATGTCCTCCTGAATCATTCAATGGAAGAAATCTTAACCATTCATCTCACTTGCTTGGATTTAATCTCTAAGCAAGTCTATCAGCAAAACCACATCCTTTGTACTGGCTTTTGTGCCAGTGTGTCGCTCTAAGGGTCAGGATGTTCCTTTGGGAAATTACAAGCTTGTACAACAGAAATGAGGGCAGTGGATGCTCCTGCCCACAAGCCTGTCTGACAGGTACTAAATGGATTCTCCAATTTAATGGTGCATGGACACCACTTTCAGCATTGTTTAAAAAATGAAACATGACAGAGCCAGCTTTCCCCATGAGGTAGGTCATATATCAACCGATAGTGCTGGAAAAATAAAGAGCACTCAGCCTGGAGTTACTGTAAAACAAGAAAAGCTAGCCCATTTTTGAAACACAGTGACTAAACAGCACTAAAAATTTGACTACAAGAAAACACTCTGGCCAAGATTCTGCATCAAAGAGACACAGTGGAAAAGTACTGCAGGTAGAACTACAAGATGTGTCTCCAGTCAACCCCTCAAGGACTCACCCTTTAGCTGCTTCAGCCTCTACTCAATGGCCATTTAGTGGTCAATCGGGAAAAGGCAGAGCATCAGAGACATGTCTGGCTATGCATCTATAGCAAGATGCAGAACACTGACATTCTCCACTGAGACCTCTGTTGCTCTCAGTGGACAATGTCATTATTCTGTATCTGGTGATACAGACATAGCCGGATGCTTCTCCAATGATCCCTGTTCTCCCCTGCTCACTAAATGACCATTGTTGGGAGGGGTGTGTTCCTGCAGCAAAAAGTGGGTATAGGTCATTGCACAAGGTTGGTAGGAAATTCTGACTTCCACAATGATCAAAAAGAGACCTACGGTGGTGAACTATAAATCAATAACAGGAAGACCGTTTTTGTTAACATCAGGAATCTCACATTGTTCTTGACTGAAAAATGTCTTCATACGTGCCTGCATGTGTTGCTTAAAAAAGAGACAACACACACTTTATACTAACTTGAGTGATTTTAAAACATGGATTAGGTGAGTCTGGAGAGGATAGTAATGTCCAGAAATTACTGTCCACCACAAGAGCTAAATTGAACCTTCATGAGAAGAGTTACTGTCTCTCTCCAGGGATTATGAACCAAATAGAATGCCATCTCCATCACACTCCACTTCTGAACACCAAGAAGCATCTCACTGATACATGAACCTGCATCACACAATGAAGCTGAATGGTGAGAGTTTCAAGTGAGACAAAAGGAACAGCTTCACATACTGCATAGTTGTATGGATTTCACTACCACAAGATGATGATCAGCACATTGGATAATTTTAAAAACCACATTAGACAAATTTATAGAAGATCGGAACTAATTTTTCCAAGTTGTTTTTGTTGTTGTTGTGTGCCTTCAAACCATTTCTAATGTATGGTGACCCTAAAGTAAACTTATCATTGGATTTTCTTGGCAGAATTTCTTCTTCAGCCTTTGGCTTGTTCTTAGCCTGAGAGAGTATGACTTGCCCAAGGTGACCCGGTGAGTTTCTATGGCCAAGCGGGAATCTGAACCCTAGCCTCCCAGTATCCTAGTGCAAAATTCAAACCACTATGCCATGCTTGGCTCCAATTTTTCCAAGCCATTGTTTTTACTCTCATGTTATACTGAGGTTTTTGAAGTTACCAATTCATACACTGCCCTAGTGTTGTGAAATGGCAAACAGTATAAAAATATTTTAACAAATGAACATGGGGTATGGGCATCTTAAGACTGGGGCTATTTCCGCACTAGACTGTTATAGTGTTATTATTCCTGGGATTATTCCTGGCCTGGGATACTGGGAGGTGGAAGAACATTTCAAGGGACTTATAATTTCATGAAGATGGATGACAATGGGTTGGGGTGGGGGTTCCATTCAATGTGCACCAAATTTTTTGGGTTACAAATCCTTGTGATTGTGCTGTTACATTTCAATTTTTAAAAACTAAAATGATTTTTTAAAAAACATACCTTTTCTCTAGCCAGATCAAATAGGGAGGGCAATCACATTTTAGCGTAGTAAAGGCCTGACCAAATTTGTGCTGTGGGAATTTCTTCAACTCTCGTTCAGTCATTGAGCGAAATCCTAGAACCACATCAGACCAGAACGGCATCTTCTCATCAGGAACAGTTTTAAAAATCTGCCACCTCAGAGACATGGAAGAGAACAATCATGTAAAATGCTGATCTTCTGTCATTTTGTTTTCTCTTATCAAAAAACAGTAATTTAATACAAATTTATTTAGAGTATCAGAGCTGCTTCAAACTTTATACAGCAGCAAAAGTCTTTCTTACAGCTATTTTGGATCACTAAGCTATGCAGTAATACAATATGTTCAGTTAGTTTACCCATCCACAGCAATTTTAAGCATATCTGTAAACACTGTAGGGGCACCTCTTTATAGTATCAGGAAGCAGTCGCTATTTAATCAAGATCAACAATACAAGGGCAACATGTTAGGATCTAGCATAGAAAAAGAGGTGGATAATAATTTCCAGTTCAGGAGTTGAAAAATAAACCCATAGGAAACTCTACAAACTAGTCCAAAGTAAGCGTATTTTCCAATAACAAAAACAAAGGGGCAGCTTGTGTTTGCATGTAGCTCCATGTGTGCCACAAAGGATTTCTAGAGTTTTCAAAAGTAGGCTGTGCTTCCTATATGATGAGCGTTAATACTATTTCATTCTATTTCTTAGCACATCTTGAAATAGATGTATTAATATCCCAGTGAAAGATGAACCAGCCTGACAAGGAAAAGAGCTAGACAGATGGGAAACATGAATCACAGCACATGTCATATGTCTTTTGGGATACTTTGTATAAATAAGATTTGTACAACTTATCCCTATTGTTATTGGTATTCATAAATACAGCCATGAATGACTTAAGGAATCAGCTCTCAAAATGCACCTTATACTCCAGGAAGCCACTCATAGTGACGGATGACACAGCCAGGGGACATATCATCCTAAAGTGCCTCATTTGACTGCGCTGCAAACCTCCATCACTCAGAACAGCTCCCTTGAATTTAAGGGGAGTGTCCGAGGGCATTTATGATCATGGAAATAGTGAACATGTAGCACAATTGAATACAGAGCAGTTACAGATCTGTAACACTAGGTTATGAAGCTGTAACTGCAATATAGGATGCCAGTCAATGTGTTTTTAGCCTTCTTAATAGAGCGACAAAAAGAATACAGTACAATGTTTATGTATCACAGTGATATCCTGCTTTTCTTCTGTATAACTCAAGATGGGATATAGAAGGTTCCAACAACATCTTGAACCCAAACAAGACCAGTGATGAAAAAGAGTCAGACTGTGTCTCTCCTAGATGTTTTGAACTTCCTCAACCCCTTACGATTGGCCACACTGGTTGGGCTTATGCCCCAAACATCTGAAGAGCCAAGGATTCCTCTTACATCAGCAAGGTGCTGATCACAGCTTAGAAACATTGCTTTTTCTGGATGACAAATTCCAGAAGTCATCAGCCAGTGGTCCCACCACGATCAGGCTCTCTGAAGGATTCTAGAAGTTATAATCTACAAAGGCAATTTTACTCAAGCACTGGTGCTGATTATGTGCTTTCAAGATTATGCCCTAGAATATGTGCTTGCCTATGGTTCAGCTTGCAGTAGGAACTTCAGGCAGGCCAGACTACCAGTGGCTCAATTGGTGCAACAGATCCATACCCCTACCCCCACTGGCTAGGGGCCCAGTACTGATGAGAATAGGTGTTGCTTCTTATCTAGTCACTTTCTGATTCTTCCAGTGCTTCTGTTATGATCAATATTTTGTGTGTTACTGCAGGAGCTGTATAAAAAATATGCATGAGATTAAGCTATTAATCTTACTCAAACTGCAGGTTCAAAAATGGAGTTGCACATGAAGATTTTTATGCTGTTGTCTATTGAACTCTGCAGTTTATTATGTGTTTGTTTAACATATGTTACTGCTCTTAGAATAGCTCACACATAGGCACACTGTTCTACAGTCCCAGACATTTTAATCTAGTCTTGCCATTCGAAAATTTCTTTTTACCCAGACGTCAAATGAATCCCAGCCTCTGAAGCCTCAGGTGAATTACAGATTAGTGATAGGTAGTCAAAGGTCTCTTTAAACCACTGCTTCTGCTGATGTACCAGTGTTCCTGTACAGAATAAACAGCATATATTTCAAACGGAGGGAGAATAGTGTTTAGAAAATCCAGAATCAACATGAAAATACAGAAACCCAAAATAACAATAATTCCCATATGAACAGATGCATACAACTCTGGACTATGGTGGACTGCATCCCAGTGGTCTCAGAATCACTGGTTTGGATCCAAATTGGCCCTTCCTTGAATAGAAAAGCTTCTTTTACTCATGGAACCAACAGAGATGCCTCACTGGAAGAGGGAGGGGAGGCACACCTGGTCAGTTCCCCCTCTCACCTGCAATTCTCTGTGTTACCTCACATATTGATCATGTGCAGAAACAGATTCAATTTACCACTCACTAACTAGATGGAGCCTCTCTCAATATGGCAAAAGGGTTGCAAAATCTGGACTCGGAAACCAGTGTAGCACAGTAGTTCTGCATGTGGAACCATGCTGCAACTGGTCATTCACTTCCCCCTGTATTCAGTATAGAGCCACTGAAGTCCCTCCCATGGCAATTCTATGCCTGATGGAGAACAAGGCGGATCAGAGAACTATCCCCGTAGCCAGACGCTAAATGTTTCCTTCATCTACTGAGATCTGCTGGGGTCCCCTGGAGGTCTCAGTGGATGATGTAATCACTTAGTGTCTGACTATGGGGACCCAGCCAGAAACTTCTACAATCCTCAACCTTGTTCTCCACTAGGCATGGAATAGTCATGCAGGGCCTTCAGTGACTCTTCAGTAAGTGGTGAGTTGTTGCAAAGGGAGGAAGAGAACATAAACCTATGCAATGACTTTTTAAAAGGCATACACAGGCCAGTCATTGACTTGTGCCTGAATATGCAACAAACAGGATGCCACACTGTGTATCAAGCACAAATGCATTGATATTTCACTGGTGCACATACAGTGCCTACATTTGTCACATAACAGCTGCCCTGTGACTCTTACAGAGGCATCTAGACTTGAAGACCACAGCTTTCCTATCACAAGTCAAGCATAATTAATTTCTAGTATCATTACTCAGGATGTATTCCTGTTTTCACATGTCATGGAATCAATCTTGAAAACGACATTTACACCTCCTGAAACCACTTTGAGGATTATGTGGTAAAAATGAAAACAAAACAAATCTGTACATCTTCATGTTTTGTGCTTTGGAATGGATACTTCACCTACCTGGGTACATATGTGGAATGAGAATCCCGGCAGCTACATCGCTTGTTGTGTTGGGAGTAAATCTATCAGCAATTACAGTCACGCTGCAGTCTGAAATAGACTCTGAAATGCACACCGCAGTTGAGAGACCAATCAGCCCGGCACCGATGACAGCAATCTTTGCCTTGGCCATGTTCTACAGGAAGTAAGAGGTCAAAGTGGGCTAATGGATGAAAAGAAACAACCAGCAACAAATGTCAGATTACTTATACCGTTTAACCTGTTTTTAAAAATCTATTGGTTCATGTTATCTGTTTAAAAAATAAAAAAGCCACCAGCAGAAAGAGGTTTGGAGGACTTCTTAACCCACAGATCAGCCTTGCCCAATCCGGTGCCTTTTAGATGCTTTGAACTACAATTCCTTCCATCCCGAGACAGCACAGTCATTGGCCATGCTGGATGAGGATGATGGGATTTGAAGTCCAACCCATCTGGATGGTGGCAGAGTAGGCAATGCTGCCATGGCCCATCCTGGTGAAGCTGAAGGAATTAGCAGAGGAAATGGCACCCACATGCTTCACTGAATGGTCCCTTCCAAACAGAAATTTGAATCCGTAACTGCCCAGCCTTTAACGGTAAGCATCCGGCAGCCCTGGAAGCTGCTGCTAGCTCCTCAGGAGACTGTCAGGGCTCACTGATGCTAACATATGCTGTGCCTTCCGCTATAAGCACAGGTGGCCCCAACTGGTAGCCCTTTTAATTTTCTCAGTCTCCCTGACCAATCTTGGAAGCATTATGGCAAAATGGCTGCCACTTGACATTGTCACTCTCACGTAAGCCTGTGGTCAAGGCCCTCCCAAAACAGAAGCTGCCCCCCCGAAGGAAAGGTGCTATACAAAAGTCCCTCTCAACTGCAGATCCAGCCTTGCAATTGTAACTTATTAAACAACAAAGGAAAAAATAACAGAACATCCAAATACATCCAGATTATTTTCTCTAAACTAACTTACAGTCAGCTATTTGGTTCTTTAAATGTAATGGGGGTGGGGGTGGTGTTTGTTTTACAAAACAATATCTGCAAAATATACTACTCAGACTTCAACAAGGATCTGTAGGGACTTCTAAGGGCTCCTTGGGAGGTCCCTGCAGATGACATCCTTGCAGCACATCCAGCTTTTTGTCATTGCATGGTTAGAACAGAATTCCAACCTTCGCAACTACCAAAAATGTGAGCTGAGATGGTGGAAAGTTCAAATGAACGCCACTGTTATTCACCAACAAAATGCCAGTCATCAATCATAGTGGACACATTTCAGGGATCAAAAAGTTCTCTTTATAATGAGTTAAGAGTGTCCTTTGTACTCGGTTTCAAACCCTAGATTTTGAACTAGCTGTCTTCGAAGTTTTATTTTCAAAGCAAACTAGAATTTTTTTAAAAAAGGATAGAACTTTGTACCTGGCAAGCAGAATTTGGTTGATCATTTCCCAGATGTACTTCTGGAAACAGAGTACTAGCTGAGAGAAAAACACCTGAAGCATTTGCTCCTTGTCCCTTGCAGAAAAGGGCTACAGCACACTTAAGATCAAAACCTGGAAAAGTTGATTTTTGGACTACACCTCCTTAGACCCCCAAGCTACACAAGGTTTGGGGAGCTATAAAAAGAAAAAGTAACTTTTCCTAACTCTGATTAGGATCTGGATTTCTCATAACATGAGGGCACAGTTCCAGTCTCTAAGGGGTGAGTTGTTTCACAAAAATATTGCAAAAATCTCAGTAGGTCTGGAACACTTCCAGTTTGTTAGCTCCCTAAACTCAAAGGCCACTCCCTAAACTACAAACCCCAGGATTCCATTGGATGTTGAAAGTGCAATAATAGCACTATAATAAGCTAGTGCGGAAATGGCCCAAATCAAAAAGAGAAGCAAAAGCTTCCAATCATCTCCTACTGGCTATATTGGAGGTAGGAAGAGGAGCATGATAGCCAACGGGCAGGTCCTATTACTGAACCAGGGGCCCTTTCACACTTGACAGTTATATAGCATTATGATTCCACTTTAACTGCCATGGCTACATACTATGGAATCCTGAGTTTTGTAATTTGTGAGATACTGGACTTGTCTGGCTGAAAAATCTAAATGCCCTTCCCTAAACTGCAAATTCCAGGATTCCATAGGATGCAGCCACATCAGTTAAAGTGAAATTGTAATACTATAATTGTGTAGCGTGAAAGGGCCCCTGATGTAGTCACGTTCCAGAGCCTAGAGGGCTACACTGTGAGATTTTTGGCTCCTCTTGAACCCCAGAGAGCCATGCCATCTCACCACCATTTTGGGAGTGCCAATAAGTTGCTTCCAATCATTTCTTTGGATGTTTTGGGCCATTGGTCCTTCCCTCTCTTTCTTCTGTTTTGGGATGGGGAGCACCTTGAAGCAGCACGCAATAGACCTTCAAAAAGGGCTTCAAAAAGGGGTTTTAAGCTTAAAATGTGGGTGGAAGTGTTCTCTTTCTTCCCCCCTGAAATATGGCTTTGGGGGAGCTAAAAAAATGGAGGAATTACGCCAGGCCCAGGACACAATTGGGCATCCTAAAAGCTGAACTGGATCCCCTTGCCGGTTTCACGTAGCCTCCTGGCTACACAGGTGTCTGCACTAGACTATGATTTAACATTATGTCCAAATCAAATCAGGCTGTCCAAGACTCACTTACTCACCAATGTGAATTTAGCCAAAGTTGTGAACTTAAGGATGCCGGACTGGGAGTAAACTCACTAAGTGATCTTAGGCCAGTCTCTCTTGCTCAGCCTGACCTACTTTACAGGGTGGTTGTGAGAAAACAGGGGGAAGGAAAAGAGCCAGGTATGCCTCCTTCAGTTCACTGATGATAAGGTTGGATACATATGTAAATAATATATTTATGTAACCAGTAATAAACCTGGAGCCTTTATCCTGTACACACTTCCCCAAGAACAAGTCCCACTGATTTCAGTGAGACATCCAAGAGACAACTGTATCATTACATCATAAGCTTTCATGTGTCCATAAGAGTCTACAAACTTAGACAGTAATAAATACGTGGCAGAAGACTTTTTACTGTCTGCACTACAAAACAGGAGCAAAGCTATTCTTCTGGAAGGTGACTCACTCCAGTACAGAAGAAAATAGTGGAAAAATTATGGCCAAGGAGAAATCATTCTCCCCAGCTGTGCACCTGTTCAGTTAGAATACCCATTCCCTAAAGCAGTTTAAGTTTCGGAGTGTAACTAAACAAATCCCAGTCCAAAAAGTGCTCCTAACGAGCATCATTCTTACTTTTCCTAATTTCCCCTCTGCAAGTTCTTCAGAAACGCTGAAAAGTAAGATTGGAAAATAGTCATTTCTATTCTCTAGGGGGGGAAAAGCAACACGTTTTATCGAATATGTTACGAGCTGGAGCTAAAGAGGAGAATTCCTTCCAAATCGGGGAGAGGAGCCCCTCTTTTACTTGCCAGCCGCTGTAAAGAAATGTCTTGGTTACAAAGTCCAGGCTCCCATACGCTTCCTACGCCAGCCTACACTGAGTGCGGCGGGGGGGGGCTGTGATCGTGCGTAGCTCGTGATTTGGATTGCTTGTTAATGTCACATACCTTTGAAAGCTACGGGTGCTACACTGATTCGAGAAGAGAAATGTACCTTTCTCCTGGGCAAAAGCGATCCGGATTCTTTCTGACAAGCGGCGCCTTCTCGCCGAAGGTTCGCACGGCGACAGAAAAGGCAAGGGACCGAGGACGGAGGACAACATGGACTTCCGGGGAGGAGCGATCGCCTCCAGCCAACTCTGCGCTTGTCTCTGGCTGGGCGAAGAGGGCGGAGGGTGTGGGTTTTCCTTTCGTCGTTGCTTTCCCGCGGGAGAGGGGCCCCGTTGCCCGTGCCACCCTGGCCGCCGCTTTCTCGAGACCAGTACTTGGCCATTTCCGCACTAGCCTGTTATAGTGCTACTATTCCGCTTTCAACATCCTATGGGATCCTGGGCTTTGCAGTTTAAGGAGGGGCCTTCAGGCTTCAGGATTCCATAGGATGAAGTGCAGTAGTAGCACTATGACAGTCTAGTGCGGAAATGGCCTTTGTGTTTTCCTGCCTCAGGCGCCACAGTAAGTGGGTTGGCAACTTGGCTCGGATACTGTGGATCGTAGATTTGCAGCGGAGGGGCTGTCATTTGCTGCTTTGCCTTAGGCAGCAAAATGTCTTGGGCCGTTCTTGAGCCAGAGGTGTGTGGGAGGGAAGAGCTGGTGCCAGTCCAGATCTTGGTGGGCTGCTATCTCAGGCCATTTCTGCACTACGCTGTTAAGAGTGCTATTGTTCCACTTTCAATGTCCTTGGAATCCTGGGGTTTGCAGTTTAGGGAGGGGCATTTAGAATTCTCAGCCAGAGAGCTCTTTGCCCTCAGTAAACTACAAACCCCAGAATTCCACAGGGTATTGAAAGTGGAATTATAGCCCTATAACAGTGTTGTGTGGAAATGGCTTCAATGGCTTCCCTCATCACTGGCTGGGCTGGCTGGTTCCTCAGTCTCAGGCTTGGCATTAAACAAAGCACTCCAGGAGCGAGCAGAGGAAAAATGTTGTTGATGTTGTGTGCCTTCAAGCCGTTTCCAGCTTATGGCAACCCTAAAGCAAACATATCATGGGTTTTCTGGGGCTGAGAGTTTGGCCATTTGTGCACTACACTGTTATAGTGCTATTATTCCACTTTCAACATCCAATGGAATCCTGGGGTTTGCAGTTTAGGAGGAGCATTTAGACTTCTCAGCCAGAGAGCTCTTTAGCCTCAGGAAACTACAAACCCCAGAATTCCACAGGAGGTTGAAAGTAGAATAATAGCATTATAACAGGGTAGTGTGGAAATGGCCTAAGTTATGCACCCCAGGTCACCCAAGCAAGGAGCTGGTCTCCAGGGTCATAGTCCAGCACTCAGACCAGCACACCACACTGGAAAACACTACCCATGTTTCTGCATGTTCTTAAAATGGATTTGAGGAAGATGCAGCAGGCCATCAAATTAAGCTACTAAAGGTTTTGATGGATTTTGGTGGCACCTAGGCTAGAACTGTCTCAAGGCAGCTGAGATGAAGAAACACACCTGTAACCCAGGACAAACTCTTCAGGCATCTGATCAAGCATACTCTTCCAGTCTGTAAACGTCTATACCATAATAAAGCTCTTAGTCTTGCAAATCCCACAAGACTATTTTTGTTGTGCAACAGACCAATATGACCACATTACTGGAAAAAGATTAAACCAAAGGTTAAGACTTAAACAATTTACAGTGCAATCCTTCACGTATTCTCCTTAGAAGAGGAGATGGAGCACATAGGTGCACTGGAATTCAATGAAACACATAATTTTACTCCAGGAAAGTGAGTATAGGACTGCACCCTCATTCAAATAACAATTTGTGCTATTCACATACTTGTTTTCTCATGCACTCTTCCCAAAGTGGCAGAAAATAATTAGAAAAATTGTTGGATTCAGTTCAAACAACTTAACAAGAGTGACAAATTCAGCTTGAAAACTACTTTGACACATTCCTTCTCTTTGCACAAATTATATAATTATACACTCTAATTATATATACTATGCTCACAGTACAGCACAGAATTAAATGCTGGGTTGAATTGGATTGGAATGTGGCCCCATGTATATTTGTTTTACTATTAGAGTGTTTTAATGTATTGGTTACACTTTATTTTTTGATGTTTCTGTTTATATACGTAGTCCCAAACTAGCAAAACTATCATAGGTTTCTGCTGCCTGCATACATCCTGCAGTATAGATGCAGAACTTCTCAGGAAGATGGGGTAGCAAATTAATCATCACCGTCTAGAATGTTTGTTTGTGAATACAACCTGTACACCTGCATCTCCATGCAGTAGCCAAGTTGTTGATAAAATATTTTCAAAGGATTGCAGATAAAAGAAGGAACTGGTAAGCAGTCTTCTATCTGAGGAGATGAGGTAACATTCCTCCTGGTGTAGAGAAAATTTGTCAAGTGCCTCAAATTCTTGTGCCATTCAAAAAGGGCCACAAAGCCCTGCTTTCCTGTGAAGCCTTTGGGTCAATCTGTTCCTTCTCACTGCTTGCTGTAATTTACAGCAGAATCCTACAACTGTCTAGTCAGAAGTAAATCATACCAAGGTCAATAGAGCTTACTCTCAGGACAACATGGGATTGTATCGTTAGCCTGTCACAAAGTGTTACTTGTGATGGCTTTTACTGAACTGTCTGCATATAGTTTTCCTGTTAATGGCAGGAAATGGAAACAAGATGACTGATGCAAAGGCACTGTGGAAAAAGAGTGTTTTGAGAAGGAATTTGAAGGAAGCAAGGGAATTGGTCATACAGAGGCATTCTAGGAGGGCTTTCCAGGATTCAGAGAAATGGGAAGCAAGAAAGCAGAGCCCTTTAAGCTGAAGGAGACCTTTAGATGGCTGAGAATGATGGACCTGGATGAGGGGAAAGGCCCACTGGAAAGC
The DNA here is from genome assembly GCA_030412105.1 of Cyclura pinguis. Taxonomy (NCBI): domain Eukaryota; kingdom Metazoa; phylum Chordata; class Lepidosauria; order Squamata; family Iguanidae; genus Cyclura; species Cyclura pinguis. The sequence continues at coordinate 109,850,311 of CM059599.1, read as the reverse complement.
AGGGACAAGATCCTACAATGAACAGACAGAGCATAACACTTCACCCACATAATTCCATGTCATCCTCTCAACATTGGAAAGGGCATCTTCTTCTTTTTGTCTGTGTGGAGGGGAGAAGGGAGGCAATTCAGATGGTGAAGAAGCAACTGGTCTTGGCTCAGAGGGGGAAGGAATGAGAGCGTAGTCACAGATGGAGTGTATCCTCCTTTTCTTTCCTATGGAAGCACAGAGCATCTTCATCACTAGAACTGCATCCCCCTACCACAAGCAGCAGCAATGGGCCCTGCTGGGACTTGATAGCTGCATGGAGTGGGGAACATTGTGGACTAAGTGCAAAAGGCTGGAGAATAGTTCCTTCAACCTCATCCAAAAGGAAACATACCCATGTGTAAGCCACCCTTACACCCATGTATAGCATTAACAGTATACTGCCCCGGAGACAGCCCACATGTTGTGATGCAGGGGGCATTGTTCTGCAAATGCTAACACCCACCCCCAAATTAAAAGGAGATAAGGTCCACTAGGTACACTTGCTTTCTCTAATAGTGTTTTCCTCCAATAACACTGCTTGACTTCACTGTGGAGAGTTCATTTTTACAGTTCTGTGCATTCACATCTGAATGTGCTTAAAGGCCCAACTCTTCTAGTCCTGGCTACAGTAGCACTTAGAGAGCCCATTGAGAGGAGGACACTCTCTTGCTAACACATTTAATCTGGTATCAGCACTCCTTCTCCAAGACCCACCAAAGTATCTTCACAGTGATGGCAAAGTGAAGGCCCACTCTAGAGTTAATAATCTTCCTCCTTTGGAAACCAGAGGCCTTTTCACACTATACAATTATAGTACTGTGATTCTGTAACCATGCTGTAACTCCCATGGCTGCACCTTATGGAATCCTAGGTTTTTCAGTTTAGTCAAAGGCACTAGACCTCTCTGGCTAAGAATTCTAAATACAGTCTGCCCTCCACATTTGTGGAGGTTAAGGGCAAACAGGACCCCTGTGAAAGCAGAACTGCCAATATCTCTGGGTCCCCTCTATACCTTTGCACCTATTCAATCAAATGCGTGTGTGTCTGTGGGAGGGGCCAAGGCATGGTGGGGAGAGCAGGCACCCAGGGTCCAAGGTGGGTCAGGGAAAAGAGAGGGGAAAGGGGTGGGTTAGCATGATGACCCTATACTTCCTTCCTCTCACCTGTCTCCTTTGCACATGAGAGTGAACATTGGGAGAGGGTTTGTGGTGCTGAGAAATTGAGGCACAAGCATTCTCTAGGGGGGGATTTCCCTGACAAGGAGAGAAAGGTGATTTGAAAATGCAGTCAAATGTGAACCAGCACCAACGTTCTTACTTGGCCGGGCAGTGGCTAGTGGTGGAGGAAGACTAGTGACAAGTTTTTAAAAGATTCACCAAGAGGGAAGGTTCCTCCAGGAAAGAAGTGCTTGAAGTAGAGGGCAAATAATCAAATTTGTGAATGTTAAACCTGTGGAAGCTGAGGTTCAACTGTACTGTTTCCTGGCTGGAATCATAGTGCCATAATTGAGTAGTGTGAAATGGACCCAGATCCACTGTTCCTGGTTTCCTTCAAACTGGATTTAGTTGCTTGAGATGGAGTGGCTGCCATGGCAGATGTGTAGGAAAAGAATGTATTGTCCTTGTTTGCTCTCAAATAATCCAGCCCTTCTGACTAGTTAGTAGGCTTGGATTAGCAAGGTTGGTGGAGTAGGAAAAAGGTGGAGGTAGAAAAAGTCATTTGAGTTAGAAACGTTAGTGTTAGTGTTATTAGTGAGGGATAAGTTTAGTGTTATTAGTGAGTGATAAGGAAAGCATGTTCAGGAGTACTAGCAGCAGATGACAATGAAGAGGTAGCAGTGAAAGGAGGAGTAAAAAAAAGCAAAGAAAGGCAAGGAAAGTGGAGAAGGAAGGTGGCTCTTGGGGTAACAGAGCAAATGAGAGCATGCCTGCCTTTGTGTACAAGGTTGCATGAGATGGAAAAATGAAAGCTGGCATCTGTTTGAGCAGTTATGAGATCATAAGCTATTCTTATAATCTTGAAACAACTGAGGATTCCTGTTTACAGTCATGAATGACTGAACATGACGCCCAAAACCTATCTTTACAACCTGACTGCACTCGGACCAAAGTGTTTCCAAGGCACCTCACAACAGGGCATTGGAGAATGATGTCTGAAGCACTCTCTCAGTTATGGGGCACATTGACATAAGTAGTTCTTGACACACCCTGCAACCAGAAGACTGCTGCATTCCTCAGCATCCCAATCTGCAGCGACTCAGTCAGGGTCCTCTCAGGCTGCAAAGATTTGTTTTGGGACAGTGATATTGTAAGATGTTAACTACAGTGATGGAGCTCCATTTTCAAAGTTACATGGACAATGTAGGATCTTGGGCAAAATATGTGCCTTGTGTATATATGAGAGAATGCCTCTGTGTGTGCATGAGATCTAGTCCAGTGCTTCTTAACCTACCTGTTGTGGGGGACTGGCAGGACTTTTTTTTTCCCATTGTGTCAGGGATGGATACCATATTTGTGCCCATTGTTTGCAACTGCTTCCTTCTTTCCTGCAAACTCTCCAGGGATTGGAGAGGGACCAGCACTGATCCAGGAACCATCACTTTGTATAGCTTTGGTCTACTCCACAGCCCTGTATCCTGGTGGTTGTCCACACTCAGGCCCTTTTCGCATGGCATTTCTGAAGCAAAAAAGCCCCCTGAGAGTTGTGTAAATGTGCAGAGCGGTCCAAATGACGCACTCACATTTGCACGACGCTCAAGGGCCTAACGTGGCCCGCGCACGCATTTTTGCATTTTCGGCTTAAAGCTGAAAATGCTGCGTGGTCGTGCATCGCTCCGGGGCCCCGTGCGCACTCCCTGGCGTGCGGAACCTCGGGAGCCGGGCCAGTTGTGCTTCCTGTGCAGTGCAGGTTGGGAAGGTCCCAGGCTGCACTGCTGAAGGAAGAGGCAGGGCGATCGCGCGACCAGGAAGCAGCTGCGGAGCCGAAGCAGCAGGGACGCCTCCCTTCTCAGGCTTCTCACACTAACCCCGCACCCCAGCTCTGCGAAAGGGTAAGGTGCGAAAAGTGTGCCAGTGTGGGCAGTCAGCCAAAGGGCAGCTGATAAGAATTAGAGGCACTTGGCAAGCAGTTCTTGCAACAAAGTAATTCCTTATTTTACTCTAGTAAGGAAACAGTCTTACACAAATATGAAGCAAACAACAGTCCCAGCAATATCTATAAATCAAAGACACTCAATATAATCACTAGTCAGAGACAGGAACAATAGGGAGGAAAAACAGGCAGAGGCATGGCAGGAGAAACAGTCAGTTAATCACTGGAGGGGAATAGCTCAGCTTTTACAGCAGCTGTAAAGTCAAAGGCTTTCACGGCCTGAGTGATGGTTGGAGTTTTTGTGTAGATATCTGTCAGTGTGTGTAGGTTTTCCGTAAACTGTTTGGCCCAATTGTGGGTTAGGTTTGCAGATGACTAGGACATCCAGAAATGGTAGTCTTCCTTCGTTTTCTTTTTCCATGGTAAATTGCATGTTCGGGTGAATGTTGTTCAGATGGTCCAGAAACACGGTCAGTTCTTCTTCTCCGTGGCTCCAAATGGTGAAAGTGTCATCCACATAATGGAACCATATAGTGGGGTTTTTTGGTGCCATTTCCAAGGCTTGCTTTTCAAAGTGTTCCATGTAAAAATTTGCTATCACAGGGCTGAGCGGGCTTCCCATGGCGACCTCCTCTCTCTGTTCGTAGAACTCATTGTCCCACTGGAAGTAGCTTGTAGTGAGGCAATGTTGAAACAGGGCTGTGATGTCTTTGGGAGAAATCCACTTAATGAGTGCAATGGTGTCTGCTATGGGAACTTTGGTGAACAAGGAGCAGGGCTTCCCAAATGATGTGCCGCAACACATTAGTGTGTTGCCTGAAGTGTGTAGGTATATTATTATTTATAAATCAGATATACATGATATATAATTTTTAAAAATTAATTTTTTAAAAAATGTAATTTTAAGTATATTTTTAAAATATATGAAACCTTTTCATGAGATATGTTACATCCCCATACATTTTGTTATTACAATTTATGTATGTCTCTGTATCTCTTATAACGGGTTAGTTTAACTTCTGGTTTGCCAGTAAAACTAAATTACTGTGTTACGAAATGATGCATGTCTAAAAAGTGTGTCACTAACATGAAAAGTTTGGAAAGCTCTGTTTTACAAGTTCAGAGATCAGCACAGCTGGCGCTTGGTATAAATTTGCTGGGATCAGAGTAGATGTTCCCTTAGGTGTCTATGCTGGGCAAAGGTGGGTATCAGTAAGTTATCTTGCGTGTCAGAAGGAGCAGGGCTTTCTGCTGGGGCCAACACTGCCCCCTGTTCTGTCTCTAGGTGGGTGGTCTCTCTCTTCCTGTTCAGCAGCTTCTCCTGTTTCAGACCCTTTTCACACGTCGTTTCTAAAGCGAAAGGGCCCCTTCAGCGTCGCGTTAATGGGAGGAGCGGTCCGTACGACGCACTCCCACTTACGTGATGCTCAAGAGCCGGACGCAGAGCAGACACGCACCTTTTTATTTTCGGCTCTAAGCTGAAAATGGTGCGCAGTTGCGCAATGCTCCCGGGGCCCGCGCGCACTTACCTGCTGTGCAGTGCGTCGGGAGCCGGGCCGGTCGCGCTTCCTGCCTCAGCGCTAGCCTGCAATTCCCAGGTTGCGCTGCGGTAGGAAGGGGTGCGAACCAGGAAGCCGATGCAGAACTCAAGCAGCAGGGAAGCGGCAGCGTTTCTGCTGAGGCTTTTCGCGCGACCGCCACTCCCCACCTCCATGAAAAGGTAAGGTGCGGAAAGGCCCTCAGTCTCTGAGTCAGAATCTATGTCTAGGTCCTGGAAGCAGGGCATGACACTGGTTTTGAAGAATTTTAGACATCGCTCGGTGTCAGTCAACCCCTTAAGCTCATGTTACCTTGGCAGCTCATACTACTAGGTCTTTGTCTCACTCTAGGCCAATCTGAGTCAATCACAAAAGAAGGGCTGCTCATGCGTTAACATCGGGGGCCTACTCACACTACACAATTATACTACTATATTCCACCTTAACTGCCATGGCAACATCCTATGGAATCCTGGGATTTGCAGTTGAGGGATGGACATGTAGAATTCCCTGCCAGAAAGCTCCTCTAGTGTCTCATGAAACTACAAAGCCCAGGATTCAACTGGACAGAACTATAGCAGTGAATGGGGAACTATGGTGCTATAACTGTGTAGGATGAAAGGATTTCAGGTTTCAGGTTTGTAGCAACAAGAAGAGGCAACTGATTTTGAGGAGTACAACTACCTATGCAGAAACAGGAGTAGTGAAAGAAGAAAGAAAATATAAGAAAAGTTCCGATTCTTTTTTAAAAAGCATGACTTAATGTTAAGTCATGGTAATATGCTATTCTCAGTAAGGCTGATGAAACATTGGAGCTACAGAGGTCTATAAACGCAAAGGCAAGGCCATAGGGAACAATATTCAGGTACAGGGGTCTGAGGAACAGTGAGGATGATGCCAGAAGGCACTCTGGACAGAAGGACAGGACAGTACTTTCACTCTTTTCACTTGCTCATTCCCCTTTTGGTTTTGCCCAACTGGACAAACTTTGTTATAAAACAGCAGGGACGTTCAGCATTACTCTTTCGTCCTCCAAGCCATGGGCATGTGATAATAGGTGTGTCCTTGGAACCTGTTCAGTCCCTCCCTTACTGAAATGAGATAAGTCTGCCCTGAGATGTCCAATCAGACCATCATGAACCATACTGGAGTTCAACCTTTCTCTACCAGACAGACTGAGTCAAGCATACAGACCAGATTGTTCAAGTAGAGGAGACAAGTTGGCTGCTTGGTGGAAGCAATCCAAAGAATGCCTGCTTGTATGTATGAATAATACCCACTTTTGCCCCTGGTTTTGGGCATCATTCCTGCTTTCTCCTGCCATCAGCTCTCCTGCCCTCTGCCCTTCCAGCCAGAATGGGCAGCAGCTACCACTGGAGGAGATATACATAATCATCCCTCCACATTCACTAGAGTTAGGGGCACAGGACCCCCGTGAAAGTGAACAAAACGTGAATAACTTCAGGTCCTCCCAAACTATATTTAACACACAAAAAAAGTATGATCACCATATTCAGTCCACTGGGGGATTCCTTTGAGGCATCAGGATTCCTTCATGAGGCAAAAGTGGGTGGCTGGTGGGACTTACTGCAACCTCCACTGCTGCCCCAAACCATTTTTAATAGGGATTTACTAGCCTTGTTCTCAGTTTCTCAGTCTCACGAGGCTTGCAGTCCCTACTAAAAATGGCATAGGGCTGACTGTATAGGGTTGTGTTCTTAAACAATCAATTTTTCTAGCAACTTTTGGGCTTATCTTCATCCATAATCTATTTAGCATCACAATTTAAGAAAAAACTTGTTATCTCCACCCCAAAAGTGTTGCTTGCAGCAATTATAATTCTGTATATAAAATGCTCTCGGGACTGTTTTCCTTATTGATTTTTCTGGTCTTTAAGTGCAATAGTGTAAGATTTTATTCTTACACCACACTAAACACAACAAGGTTTCTATGAGTTGGAAAGAGCCGTATTTTGGATCATTCTCAGTCTGTACTTGAGTCACGCCTGTACATTAAGTGTTCTCATGCCCCTTTCTCCTAAACTCATAAACCAGTACGTTCAAATTTGTATTTAGAGTTGAAGATATTAATTGAAATATTTATTTATTCATTTATTCATCTCATTTTATTGATAAAATAAATTATCTAGGCATTTTATAGAGAAATAAACAGAAAAGGTCTTCTGGAGTGTGATATTTAAAATAATCTGATTTTATCTGTGCTTCACAGACACCACTAAGCCTACAGTCAGTTGATAATGTTTCATTTACACATAATTCCTTTAACAATAAAACAATACATCATTCAAATTCACACTGTCTCTATCAGAAGTTTTGAACTGGTTTCTTCATTTAAAGCAGCAGAAAGAAATATAATCCTGCCTTTTCCATTTACTAAGAAACACCTGCAATAATATAATAATGTTTTCATCCCATGACGTCCAAATCCCCAGGAACCATGCCCAGTCTCACAGTTTCCTATGCTTGCTTGTTGGGGGTGGAGTTAAAATGTGACAGAGACATGACAGAAAACACAGCAGGGAATCAAAAGAGGAACTCTCAAGGTTTTCTTAATGAATCACAGGGAAGAATGCTTCTTAAAATTAACATGGCTTACACCAGCTATTAACAAGATTCTGTGGAGAGCTAATAAAAGATTTTCAGGAAGTCTGTAATTCTCACACCTCTCTTGCTAAGAAGAGAAGAGAGTATACAGATTGCAAGGGTACACACACTAACCAGGCTGGTGCATACTGCAAATACAAGAGCTCAAAAACAATATAGCAGCTACAACAAAAAAGACCACCTTATCCATCAGACCCATGTGTCTCTTGACTCAACATTTCAAATTTGTCCACCACTGGGTCAGATTTTTCTGAGCCACTCTTTTTGTTGACAACATTATCTAGTTCTGCAGCTTCTGCCCATGTGCTTGTCAGTGGTTTTCCAAGGGTTTCTGGAAGCATCAGTGTTAATACTCCACACAAGAAAGCCATAATTCCAACAATCAACTAGAAGAAAACAAATTTCATGCAAACAGAGGATGTTAACTGCAATGAAAAGCGAAGCAAGAAACTGTAATTACTACAATGGCACTGATGAGCTAAATTATTAGGACTGAACAGAAACAGGAGTGGAATTTTTTACATTTTTTAGTAATTTGTTCAAATAGTGTTCCTCCCCAGCTATTTTTTTTAATGTCTTTGAAAGGAGATGTAACAATGTATTCAAAAAACACTGCTTGGAAACAATGTGTTACAAGTCATGTTGTTATCTAGCAAGGTTTTTTTAAACAAAGGTGTTTAAAGTTACATATCAAAAGTAACATAATGAGTGGTAATTATGTTAACCAAAGATAGGCTGGTATAACTAACATTTCCTGGTTAGCTTCCATTTCTTTTCAAGTCATTTTTAGAAATATTTTTCAGCCCTTGTGCCATTATTGTATCACTGCTTTTAAAAACTAATGAAAAAGTAACAAGTAATGCAACAAACCACCCAACTCCTCACTAGTAACCGCTTACTTTCTGGAGGTTTGAAATAATTAACACAAATTACTTTTAAAAGTAACTTCCCAAGGTCACCCAAAATCATGCCTTAGGGAGGAGAATATGCACAAACCCAAAGCAATGCTGGAACCATATGCATAGCTAGGCTGAAGTATGTGAAGGAATACCTGCCTTCCTCATCAGTGTGCCTCTGCCCAGAAATCATACAGGCACCACACCTTTAGGAGTCAGACAAGTGATGACAAGCAACAGAGCATTCCAATGGCAGCACACCATTTGTGCAATCCTCTGTTGTTGTTACGTGCTTTCAAGTTGTTTCCAACTTATGGTGACCCTAAGGTGAACCTATAATGGGATTTTCCTAGCAAGATTGGTTTTGGGGGAGGGGGTCATTCCTGTCTTCTGAAGCTGAGAGAGTGTGACCTGCCCAGGGACATGCAGCGGGTTTCCATGGCTGAGCAGGGATTCAAAGCCTGGTCTCTAGAGCTGGGGTCCAACACTCAAACCACTACACCTCACTGGCTCTCACCTGACAACTACTTTATTATTGTTCTCATACCAGGAGGCCCTTTTGTTATCCCAGACTTTAAACTATTTAACTAGGATATTTTTATTGCTGACAGTTTTTGGCTGCTCCTTTATACTTCTCCACTTGGTTCCTGGTCCTGCTATTTATTTTAACTATATTTTCTTTGTAATTGTATAACATGCCCCCAAAACAGGAAAAATAATTGGTGGGTTACTTTAAGCCTCTGAGATGGCAGATGTTGTTGCCACATACTTTCGCGCATCTTGGTAGGAAGGCCAGAGATAACCTTTCACCATTTAAATGACAAGCAGGAAAATGAATTTTCCAAACATTTGTTCAAGTCAATCATGGCAATGCACTATGCCCTAACTAGACTTAAATAAAAAGTGGAACCTGCATTGATTGAGTTTGAATATGTTTAGAAATTTAAACACAGAGAGGAAGAGATATACAAGCATAGGCCTCAAGCGAGCCCAGTAACTGGTGGTTCCTATACCTAAATGTCCAATACATTACTGGTACACTGCCATTTCCGCACTACACTCTTATAGCGCGATTATTCCACTTTTAACATCCTATGGAATCCTAGGGTTTGCAGTTTAGGGAGGGGCCAGCCAGCCCCTCCCTAAACTGCAAACCTCAGGATTCCATAGGATGTTGAAAGTGGAATAATCGCGCTATAAGAGTGTAGTGCGGAAATGGCCTGTGAGAAGAGTCGCTTACCTGTGGCATGAAGATCCAAACACTTGACAGATAGACACAGAATGGTGCCACCACGCTTCCTACTCGGCACATCATGCTCCCGCTTCCTACAGCAAGAGACCTGAACAACAGAGAGACCGTCCACTTTAAACGGATACTGCTGTAACAGAAAATGTTTTGACACAGCACAGCCATGGAACCCAGTTCTAATTATAAGGAAAAATACGTTTTCACTTACCGTGCTACTGTTGGATACAGTTCAGCTGTATACAGGTAAATAAGGCCAAATGCAACGCCTATTGCAAACTTTCCAGCCATATTTGCTACAATAACTAGAATATTGAAGTCCTGTTAAGAAGAAAAAATTCAGAAAGCATTAAGGAGAATAATCTTATCTATGGTCACCTTTCTATTTTTATGTCAGCACTTTGATCATAACTAAACATTAAGGATACACTATGACACATTTTAATAGTTTTGAGTTAGGTAATGGTCAGATTTCCCTTATTAAGCACATAGTCCCACTTTTGTATATATCAAGGATGTACAAAGCACAGCACATGGGCCGCCTGTGGCCTCACAAGGCAGTTATGTAGCCCCCAAACCCCCTCCCACTGGGGGAAGTTTGCCCCAAAATGTCCCACCATGCCCCCAAAACCTTTAGGAAGGGGATTATTGACCATTGTGCTTCATTTTCCATTATGGAAGAGGAGTGCTTGACTGAGCCTTTTTCCAAACAGCGTGCGACCATTTGAGCCACTTCCTGGAATGACTCTAGCCACTCCAACAGCCCTTCCTGTATAGCCCAGACACCAGGTGGCTGAATAATGTCTTCCATTGTGAAAGCAGCAGCAGAGAAAGTCCTGGACAACTCTGAGCAGTGCAGGACCCTTGTTTTATTAAAAAAAAAAAATGGAACACAAACCCATCCACCCTGCACAACTGAATGAGAATGAAATGATCAATGCAAGCAGTTACTTTTTTTAATGAAGCCGGGAGACAACATTAACTTCATTGCACCTTAACGAGCACTGCAACAATGTTTTTAAAAAATAATGTTCTGGATGAAATAGAGGAATACTGGAGACAGTTTACTTCCACTACATTTGTACATGCATTCTGGCTACCTAGAAGCCATCTACACAAGGCCACTCATAGAAGTTGAATGGGCACTGGTAAACCTGCAGAACTGAATTGCAAAAAAACGTTCAACATCACACATGCTCTGACTAGATTTCTGTTGTTTTTAGATGCCCTCCTGTTTTTGGAAGCCCATTCTGTGTTGTATTTGTCTTGACTGGATCCAGACGTGTGCCACTCACTTGAGGTATCAGCATCAGAACACCACAGATCACGGCACTCGATATGAGGAAAGGAATCAACGTGTTCCTTCGTCCCAATTTATCCATTCCTATGCAAGCAATCACATATGCAGGAAGCTCCACTGCGCCTGTCGTTAGAGAATTCACATTAAATTGTTTTCACTGATGGTTCCACATAATTTTCCACATAATTGTTTTCACTGATGGTTCCACATAATTTTGAGGCCCCTCCCTAAACTGCATACCCCAGGATTCCATAGGATGTTGAAAGTGGAATGATATCATTATAACAACCTAGTGCAGAAATGGCCTTTGTCTCTGTCATGCCTAGTTCTGTTTACAAGGAACAGGTAAAGCATAGTTTTGTTGCTCCTTGCCATCAGATTGGCTTTGACTTATGGCAACCTTATGAATGAGAGACTTCTAATAACTTAGCCAAGAAACTCCCTGGTCCAAATTCCTGTTCAATCATAAATTCAGTGAGGCCCTTAAACTTCCATGCCTCAGTTCTGCTTATTCACAGTACGGGTACAGTAAGATCAAGGACAAGGAATGTGAATACACATATATTTAGGAAAAGTTATTTAAATAAAAACAAGCCACTACTGACTATCTGTTCCCATGTTTTTTCCTCCATCCAATGTACTGTGGGCAGTGTTAACTTTCCTATGCTACAGCACAATCTGTCATATTTTTCAGTGCGGGGTAGGGGATATCTTTGGATTGTCAGTTAATTGGAGCATTTATAACTACCACCATGATTCTAAATGCATCCTAACAGTGCACACAACTCAATCAAATTTAAGTATTATAAAATCCTATTATGGTCAATTGAAGGATTGATTGATTGATTGATTGATTGATTGATTTTTGGACATCAGATCTGGCCAAAGTGGTACATGCCTTAGTTATATCTCTTTTGGACTACTATAACATGCTCTACTTGGGCCTGTCTTTGAAGGCTGTTCAGAAACTTCAGCTACTCGAAAGAGCTGCAGCCAGACTGTAATTGGGTAGGTTACAGAGACCATAATATGGCCCTGTTAAAACAGCTTTGTTGGCTACCAGTTCGTTTCTCAGCCCAATTCCAAGTGCTAGTTGTGCCCTATGAAGCCCTATATAGTTCAAATCTAGGCTACTGGCAGACTGTATTTCCCTGTATGCACCCGTCTGGGCTCTAAGATCATCAGGAGAAGCCCTTCTCTCAGTTTCACCACCATCAAAACACAGTTGATGCGGACGCAAGAGGGAGTGGCTGCATATAACTACATGGAGTTACCTGACAGATTACATGTGTGAAACACTGCCTGTGAAATGGATACCACACAGCAAGAGTATATGAGGGTATGAATTAATCTGAAAGCAATAGCAACCCATGGTCCAAGCAGTGATGAGGCTGTATACATCCAATCAGATTGCAGGTTGAAAGTGTTTGGAAGCAACTTCTGATATGACAATTACTAGACATTTGGAAAGAAAAGATACAGTTGCATTTTTGTTGCAAGTACAGTAAGTTACATCAAGCAATATTTACCTATGAGGAACAGATTTAAATATTCACTGCCTCCAAGGTTCACGGAACTGAGGGAGAATACATAATATCCTAAACTCCCAGTGAACCAAACCAGCCAGACTGTAATCGTCCTTCTTGCAATGTGCCAGTTACGGAACAGATCTAAGATGTTGTGCTTCTTCACGGGAGAACTGTCATTATCACCCGTTCTGCTATTGACAAGACCGTCTGCGACTGAACACAGTTCAGAAATTTTACAAGGAGTGCTTACTTTGTTCCATCTTGCCATTGTATTAATTACTTTTTGTGCTTCTTCAAATCTTCCCTCTGTGAGCAGCCAGAAGGGTGTCTCAGGGAGCATCCAGCAGCACAAGACAAAGGGGAGCGTTGTTACAGAAAGACCAATCTGGTAAACCCACCATGTCGATGCCAAGTAGCCTACCAGGGCCACAACCATAATTCCCACTGCAAAAAATGCATGGACATGCATGGATGCCCACGTGCGACCCTTTATGCCAATATATTCAGTCACATAAACAAACACTACAACCAGATAGCCGCTTGAAACCTGGAGGGGGGGAGAAACAGAAACAAGAAAAGAAAAAAGAAAAGAAAAGAAAACGGTTTCAATCTAATCTCCTGCAATTGGACAAACTGGGGGAAAATGGTTGTTATTGAATGCTTGCAGAAGGTCGAAATTTCAAGAAGTCCTCAAACTACCCACAGAGAGGAAAATGTTGATCCAAGAACCAACGAAGCAGGAATACTGGATACAAAAAAAAGAATACAATCCAGCCAAAGAGAACTGTAGCACTGGATTGTACTTTCATATATTTAAGACATGTTATTTAAAAATGGTAGGCAATATTCCCAGGCTCTGAAAGGAAGCTCTTAGTTTGTGGCCTTAATATGCAGTACTTACTACAAAGCATTTTATAGTCAGTGAAATCCCAGTAAAATCAATTTCGTTTAAATCTAAGTGCTCTGGCTTTGCAGTTAGAAGGTACTAATGAAAGGGTAATAACAAAGAAACAAATAGTCGAGACAGTTATGTTGTTTGAAAAACAGGCACTTACCATTGCAAGGAGGAAGCGGACAATCACAAAGCTAACATAGTCAAATGTGAATGCCACAGCGACGCCAAATATAAACTGGCCCGTGCTTGTGAACCACATGATGTTCCGTCTCCCCATTCTGTAGAATGAAGAAAAGAAAGACATGTGTAATAATAAATATCGTATGTTCTAATTTAGGAAAAGCTTTGCTAATGGGGGCTTACACTTTTTTTATTGTTCCTCTTATAGGCTGGACATTATCACAGTCAAATTGGATTTCATTATGGCCACTCTGAACAAAGAGACTGCACTGTGTCCAAACCATTCTCTAAGATTTTTTAGCCCAAAAGTTATTTTTCTTATCTTCATTTCCCATTTATTTCACCTTGAACAATCAGCTATAACAATCTGTATTTTTCATGTCGTCAATATAAGTATTCTAGTTTTTCCATGTGTTTTATTATTTCCTGGTCCCTAGACATTCTTTCTCTCACTACTTCATTAGTCAGCCTCTTAGTTCAGATAGTTCTAACCATCCTCCAGTAAATCACCATTTCAAATGCATCTAGCTTTTTCATGGTAGCCTGCGTTAAAGACTGAATGCTGTTCAGTAGAAATATACAACACTGTATAATGCACATTCTCAATTAAATAGAAACAAACAGGTCCCACCAATGCTAGATTTATAGCAATGCTTCCTAAACTATATTCTTGATGTTTCTATACGTCTAAGAGCAACTCCCTCCCACTCACCCAAAAGGTAATTGGTTGAGTCAAAGCTGAAAGTGCCCATCATCTTTTGGTTACTGCATCCACAGACAGACTTTGCAGATTTGTACGCAGCAGCTCTCCTGACGCACTGCTGCATACATGTATCTTTGACTAGGGTCTTTAGACTCCTTTATTTTGTTTTTCCTGTGGTTTTGTCCAATAGTTTCAAAAGACACAAGCCAAGATCTTATTGAATGTTGGTAGAGCAAAAAGGTTCACCAGTGAAATAATGCAGGATCACTGCTGCTTGCCATTTCTCATGTGGCAACCCCCTTTTAGAAGACACAATTTCTGCTTGGGTAACGAAGTCCTGGATGCCCTGCTGCATGAGTGGCAAAAATGTTAGTCCACTCACATTCTAGTCTCAATAAGTCAAATACCTGTACTCTTACAGTAAGTACACCAGCACTGTAAACGAGATTACTTATTAGCCATGGCACAATTTTTTTGATGATGGTGGTGGTGGTGGTAGTGGTAGTGGTGGTGTGGGTGATGATGATGGGCTGGAATTCACAATCATAGTTATGAATGCGTAACCTAGAGCTATGTATTTGTAAGTGATCTGAATTCACAATCCCTATGTATACAACAGTGTGGAGAATGCATAGGGATCATGAAAGTCCTCCAGTCCTGACTTACCAGGCAGCAGCCACTACAAGAGGAGGGGTTTACTCTTCTATTGATCAGGATATAGCTGAATGGCGTTCCCACTCCCTCCCCATAAGCAAGCTCTGATGCAAGGAGGAATTGCAACAGAGATCCTGTTCTGGCTGTTGCATCAGAGATTGCTTGAGAGAGAGGGTTAGAAAGTTCAAGTTGCCTCATCCAGACCAACAGAATAACAGACCCCTGTTGTTCTCAGTAGCTGCTGCCCAGCAATTCAGGACTGGAGGTGGGTCAGACTGGGAGACACCTGTTTAGCTATATAACTAAGATAGTTACACAGGTAAGCAGTCGATCTAGAATATCAGTTATCATCATCATCACTATCACCACCATCATGGTTGCTCTCATCACCATCACTACCATGATTATCTTGGTTTTATTGTCTTTCAGGTGTAACTGACTAGAGTTCTGGGGCATCAATTATTCTATCCAAGAATCTACGAATCAGTGAGGTATTGTCGGATAAAATCAGTGAGGCATCATTGGTATCGCTGCATTGTCACTTTTTGTAATTGTGCTATTCTGATCCTACGTATGAAGATTCCATTCAAATATTTTGTCAGGCTGTTTGTTATTGCTCCCAGATCACTTATCGCCCCTGTAAAGACAGCTGTTTTCTCTCCTCAGAAGCACTGAATCTCAGTTGTAGGTCTGAACATTTAGCAATATTTTCCCTCTCTATCTCTTCAATTCTTCTGTTCCCAGGGTTTGCCAAATCTATAATCCAAACTTCTATTTTCTCAATCACAATCCATCAATAACTTCTACATTATGTTCTAATTGTTTATCAGTTCGAATCTTAAATTCCTGTAAGATTTTTGCTTCACTATTTTCAACAACTGTTACAGGCTTATGTTCCCACCAATTCCGTACAAATGGTAAATCATTAATTTTTTCTGGGTTTCTTTACAAGGCTGGGTATTGTTGTTGTTGTTGTTATGATTTTTGATTCCAGCTGGAATTACCTTCCACTCTTCCACCACAGAAGCTGCCTAAGTCAAGGATCAACTACCCTATGACCAGGAAGAAAGACAGAGGCATAAGGCTAATACCATGAATCTGTAGTTTATAACATTTTTTCCTTTTGCTTACCACCAGTCATTTTTTTGGATGTGACGCACTGGAAGAGTAGAAGGGAATGTATTTTACATTTTATTTCTTCATTTCTTGTATTATTTTTATTTCTTGTATTTTAACAAAAATAAGGCGTGGGAGGTGTGGGCCAAGACAGGATCTGAGAATGTGCATAGCAGAAACAACAAAATGCAAAAGAACCACATCCTTCAGACATTTTCCCTTAAATTTAATCTGATTTCAATTTGATGTAGTTGGTTTTCCACATTTGCAGGTTTGAGTTTCACAGATTTGATCATTTGTGAGTTTTTTCAATCCTGCACTTCAGGTGCTTCTTCTCCGGGGGAGCCTTACTTCTTGGTGGCCCTGATCAGGCTGTGCAGCCCTTTAAAAACCCACCTCTTGTCCTCGTCCTCCTCCCCCTCCAGCACTAGCCAAAGACTGGCTAGCTAAAGACACTTGCAGCTCAACTTTTCAGCACCACAAACCCTCTCCTGATGCTCCTTCCATACCCAAGGAAGGACATGGGTGAGACAGAAGAAGTATCGGCCCACCATGCTGACCCACCCCCCTTCCCTCTCCTTTCCCTGACCTAGTTTGGACCCTGGGTGTCCCTTCTCCCCAAAGTGCCTCAGCCCCCTTCTCACAGACACAGACACACAGACATTTTGATATTCGTGATTTTTCCACTTTTGCAAGGGTCCCGCGCTCCTAACCCTAGCAAATGTGGAGGGCCAACTGTACAATTTTTCCCCTACTTGTAAACTTATCTTCCATTGACTGCCAGAGAATCTCCACCACAGTGAAACTGCAGATCATAGGACCATTTCCACATCTGGAACTCCATATGTTGTTGGACTTCAGTTCCCTGAAGCTTCAAGTAGCATGCCCAACAGTGAAGGATTCTGGGAGGTGAAATCCAAAAACATCTGGAGACCCATGTTTGGGGAGAACTAAATGTTACAGGTTACAATCCTATGCACATCTAGCTGTAAGTAAGTCTCACTGATCTCAGTGGGGCTAATTTCTGTGGAGTCATGTACAGGATTACATGTAAGGCTGCAATCCAGTCTGCACAATTAAGATGAGATGAACTAAATGAGCTCTCCTGCTGGAACAGAGCAAAGGCCTGTCTAGTGCAGTGCTCTATATCCCAGGTTGGCCTGCCAGGATGCCAAAAACAGGATATCAGAGAAACAGGTCTATCCTATTACACAGTACAAGTCCTCTCCAGCAAGAGTAAGTGTCGTTCCTGCCTACCTCGGACCAATGGGAACAGAGTGAGACCCATTCCAAGTAAACATGCAATGGATTGTTCCATAAGACCATTTGTAAATAAACTGTCCTCTAAGCAGCCAGCATTCAGTGTTTCTGCATACCATTGATTTCAGTAGGGGAGAGCACTTAATTTAAGAACTGTAGCATTTTAAAAAATATTTTACTTTGGGGAGGCTATACATCAGGGAATCATGTGGCCCTCCAGATGCTGATAAACTGCAACTCCTAGCATTTGTCATCATTGGCTATGCTGGCTAGGGATTCTGGGGGCTGCAGTGCAATAACATCTGGAGGGCCACATGTGGCTGTGCCCTTGCCCGTGCCCTGCATATTACTTGTTACTCATCCTTAAACCAACCGTCCACATCCATCTTCACCTTAGAGCCAGGGCACAGAGCTTTTGACCCTCCATATATTTTTAACCTCAGCTCTCAGGTGCCCAGCCCAATGGTAAAGGTTTTGTGGAACGTGTAGTCCAAAACATCTGTCTTAAGAGACTCTCTCAGGCTACAACCCTACGTACCTGAGAGTAAGCCCCACTGAACTCAGTGACTTCAGTAGAGATAAACATGGGACTGCATGAATTGATCAAGCACTGATCATAACCATTTGACTAACTGTTTTTTTCTGTAGTTAACATAAAAGTACAGCCCTTCCAAGTCAATAGAAGTGGCCCTCAAAATGGAAGGAACTGTATACTGTCAGCCAAGAAAAAGCAAGGTTGAAGAAGGACACCTTGAATCTCATTTAGCCACTCCTGAGTTCCATTTTGGGAGAAAGGCAGTAAATAAGTCAAATAAAGAAACAGGGAAAAGGTCTTAATGAGAACTAAAGGAGGGGAGATGAGTTCAGGAAGCACAAAACTGAGGCCCAGTTTAAACGTGAAAGAAACTGCAGGATTATGGATGCCTGGCAGTTTCCATCACCCAGGTTACTTTAGTTGCACATCCTGTGTGAAGACACCAGGGATATCTATGCCCAAATGAGTGCTTAGCTGACATGGCAGCAAGGTGTAAGCAGTGGCCAAGGGCCAGGTTTAAATGAGACCCCAGATATATGCAGTACCACATGGCTAGGATTTTGTTGTTTCCTGGATGTCAAGCTTCAAACCAACCCAAACAGAGGGGCAGACAGGTGAACAGCATTATTATCGGGACCTGAAAGGCAAGCACTCAATGGAAGACAAAGAGAAGGTGGGTGTGTTGGAAGAAGGTGCCCAATACAAGAAATCGAGAATTAGGAACTAGGTAGCATCATGTTAACTGGTTCATTGCTCCAAGGAACTCTAGGTAGCACACATAACGGTTTCCCAGGGTTACTAAGTCAGCTATTAACCTAGGCCTTTAAGCTAGTTCAGACAAATCCAGTATAATACCTGTCTGCAATATCTCCAAAGATCACAGCTCCAAGAAGGACTCCCAGCATAAATGTGGGCTGTATTAATTTGGCAAGCCATTCATGCTGACAAACCAAGTCCCATTCAGTAACAACGGTGCTCTGCCATTTGCTGTGGTCATAGATGAATCCATTTGTACAAGGAAAATCTGTCTTGTTGCCACTGTATGCATAAGTGAACTCCAAAGTGTCTTCTCGCTTGGACCTGCTGCACTGATTAAGCTCCCAAACCTCTCCATTTCCTAGTTGGACCAAGATGTAGTTTTGTGTTGACGTCCAGAGCGTCCAAGCATCTTCTATCCTTGAAGTAGATGAATTGTCAATCAGAACACTGGTCACATTTCCAGGGGCATTGCATACAAACTTGGGTGTTACAGCCAAGAAGACAGAGGCCAAATAGTGGATGCCACAAGAAATAGATTGAAACACGGATGTAAAATAAACCCATGCCTGATACCTGAAAAAGAAAACAGATATTTGATTATCATTCTATTTACCACTGTAATTATACTTTGAAACTCTCAGTAGTTATGAAGAGTTATGTACTAGCATACCTCAGTTAACAAAACCTCTGAGAAAGAAGCTTCTTCTACAAAATCTTTTTTAACCCATTCTCCCCCATAATGGAAGCCAATGAAAGAAAAATGTTTCCCTAGATGAATTTTGCAAGAAGCCTTCAGGAGGGCTCAAGAAGATTCAAAATGTTTTTGTTTATTAACACAGGCTTATCTGACTTAGTTGTCTCACTTCACACACACATATTATTAGTTAGGATAACAGTATGCTGAAACTTGTTGAACTGCTTCTTTTTTGTGTGGTTTAGGAACCTATCCCTACTCCTTCCACATTATTTCTGTATCTCGAACCAAATTTTCCGTTAAAGAACGCCCAGGAACACATTGTCTTTGTTAACTGAGATATACCGGTAATTGTTTTGGGGAAAAGTCCTATTTATTAAGAACTGCAGTTTCTTAGTGCTTAATGCACTGGATGATATATGGAATGGGATGATATAACATTTACCTCACAAGTGCTCACTACAAAACTGTGTTACGTTGCAATTATTTCCATTGTACAGATGAAAAACTGAGATGGAAAGATGCCAACTCACTTATAGCTTCAAAAAAACCTTCATCATTAAGTGAAATCTCAAATCTAGTTCCTTATTCACAATCAAAAATTTTATCCACAATAGGTCTAATATTTATGAACACAGAGAAAGAATATTTACAAAATGAGCAATTCAGACACTCTTCTGTGCCCGTGAGAGACCTTGTTGGTATGCACATGGGGAGAGTGGAGGAGGTAAAAAAAATGTAATTGCTCCAGCTCTTCCTCTTGCCCAATCTCCAGGTAGCTGCTGAACTCAGTGGAAAGTAGAAAGAGCAATTTTATTGATAGGAGATGACAAAGGAACAAAGTTTTACCAAAGTAAACTATATATATGTCAATAGGCAAGTAAGTTACTAAGGTCTAAAGAGGTCTGTAAGTTGTAAATGAAAGGTAAAATCTACAACTACTTGATATATATAGCAAAACTTTCATTAACATTAGGCAATATTCTCATTATAAACCTTTCCCACAGAAAATTGGCTGGAACCTTGCTGGGCAGTTACAAAAGTGCAGTGATGTAGACTCGAGTCGACTGACTCGGACTCAAGTCAGACTTCAGTGACTCAACTTGGACTCAGCTCGGCAATAAACAATGCACTGATTCAATTCGACTCAAGACTTGTATATTTTTAGTGACTGACTTGCTACCCTCGGTCCAGTAACATAATGCAATCATCCAGAAGCAGTACGACTTTGAACATTGCTTCCATCTCTTTTTGCCTACCGGTCACATGACAATCTGTCTCAAGCCCAAAGTGTGGGTGCATTCCTCAGAGGGGAAGAGCAAATTGGTTAGGCAATGAACTTGAGGGGGACTTGAGGTCTGCTCAGCAGCCTGTCCCTGCTGCATATTGGAGGAGCCTTCTAAAACTTTTCCTAAGAGCAGAAGGCAAGAGTTGTCCCCAAAGCATAGAGCATGTTTCTCAGAGAACAGCAAGTGTGTTAGGCAGTGGGCTTCAGGAGGAAGGATCTTTCCTTCTAAAGCTTTTGAAGCTTCAGTAATGAGGAGTAAGAAGGATCCTATTCCCCACTTCAGAAGCTGCAGACTCTTTTATGCCCAATGACAAAAAAGCCTCCAACTTTGGGAAGGGGAAGTAAGAAGGATCCTATTCCCCACTTCTGAAGCTGCAGATGGCAAAATCACAACATGGAGGACTGACTGCTTAAGTTGTTAAAACTGACTTTATTTGACTCTGTCCAGGAATTCTGGAATACAGGTTGGGGTATAAAGTTGGCTCCCAGACTTGAGACTTGACTTCAAAGTATCTTGCAAGGACTTGAAATCTGACTTGAGACTAGAAGGTAGAGACTTAAGACTTGACTTGAGACTTGGAGTAAAAGACTTCAATAAATCACTGCAAAACCATAACCTAGATTTGTGTACTCATGGTTGTTTTGTATTCATAATCCCTATCTAGCCCCTAGTTTAGACCCGAAGGCATACAACAACAAGGGACCATGAAAGTCTCCCAATCCCTGCTCAGCAGGAAGTAGCCACTGCAATCAAGGGGACTCTGTTCCGTTGTTGCTCAGAAAGCATCTGGCTGACATTTCCACCCTGCCTCATGCAAGTGATCTCTGCCATAAATGCAAATTGCACCAAGGGTCTTACTTCTGTCTGTCACACCAGAGAGAGCTCACAGAAAGAGGTGGGTCTGTCAGTTAGCTGCTTCCTGATTGAAAGGGGAACAGACCTTCATTAACTGCAGTGGCTGCTGCCCAGTAAGTGGGGATTGGGACAGGATTCACTCCACAGCACCATAATTAGAGTGTTTATGGGCATGTAAATCCTCAAAAGGATCCTGGCGACATCTGTGGATATCATTATGTGCCCTTACTGCATTTTGTTAAAAGTGCTTTAGGTTTCATTAATGTTGACAGAGACAGGTCAGTATTTATGAGATATTGCTCAAACCCCATGACTTCCTGCAGTAAACCATACTTTTCTATGCTTTGCAATCAGAACGGCTCTTTCAATTGCATCTGCACGCCAGGAAATGCTTCACCTGCTGAACATCTGGAAGTCATGTGTACAGCTACTAGAACAAAGCAGCTAAGCTGGAAAAAGAAACAGAAAATAACTTATTTGCTATTTCCCTCTCTGTCTTTCTCCCTCGCTCTTCCTTCCTTCCCCCCTCCTTCTTTTTCTTTTTCTTGCCAACCCATAACAGATGTTCTCCGTGACTCATAGCAGACATGAAAAGTCTTAATTTCTAAGGATCTGCCTCTTCTACTAGGCTGCAGCAATTTCAAACCACTTAGAGCACTGGAAATATAATGTTATGAGAAAGCCTTGTGTTTTCTCACAACAGTGCAATGCTGTCTATTTTCATTTAGTAGCCAGAATCACGAGAGGACCCCCCAAAAAATTCAACAGCAACTTTTTAAAAAATTAATATTGTTTTAACTCTATTCCTCCCATTAACAAAAAAAAGCTATTCTAGTTGTTTTTGGCAAAATTATCCCTACTATAACTAAGTTATGTTTCTGTTTTTGCATGAAACAGCCTTATTTTCTGGCTAATCAAAGTAAACCTGAGCTTGGAATGTTACTCTTAAAAAGTAATTTATTCTCACTACTTGCTAGTTCTGGAAGTATCCTGTTTTTGTTAGGCTTGCTGCATTATTTCTTGTAATTTATATTGCTTGTGACTTTTCCATGACATGCCCTCCAACATTTCACAGATAAAAATCAGGGCGCACGAGACCAAACAACCTCAAAGCATGGTCAAGATGGCAAAAGTAATTACAGTTGGTCCTCCATTTTGACGGGTTTCCCTTTTGCTAATTAATTATTTGCAAGTTTGTAGCTTCTCCCTGCTCCTTCCTTGCAAAGTGTGAAGTAAGAGAAAATAGAGGAGATGCTGCTGGAGGAGGAGATAGGAGGAAAGATGGGAAGTGGGGCTTAGAGGCGGATCGCCATGTGTTAAGTAAAGCTGGAGAAGGTGCTGTTTGAGGACAAGAGACAAGGGGGAGGAGGAGGAGAGGTGAAGACTTGGATCAACCATCACTGCAGCCAGCAGCTGCTTAGGGCATTTCCGCACAACACTGCTATAGTGCTATTCTTCTACTTTCAACATCCTATGGAATCTTGGGGTGTGTTGCTTGAGGAAGGGCATTTGGAATTCTCAACCAGAGAGCTCTTTGCCCTCAGTAAACTACAAACCCCAGAATTCCACAGGATGTTGAAAGTGGAATGATAGCACTATAACAGTGTAGTGCAGAAAGACCTTTAGTCTTAGGAGGCAAATGGGCTTTTAACATCTCATTCATGATTTTTCTACTTTCATGAGGGTCCTGTACCCCAACTCTCACAAAAGTGGAGGACCAACTGTAATGAGAAAGAATAAACAAGTTGGAGAGGCTGCAGCAGTTTGCTTGAATCTGCAGGACAGGGCAACATTCTGTCCCTCTTCTCCCCCCCACCCTCAATGATTAAACTGGGTGAAAAATTTCTCAAACTCAGTTTGCAGCAATTGAAGTAAGCCAAGGACAAAGTGAGAAGCAGGAGAAGGAGGGGGAAACTGAATCCTTTTAAAAGCATCTGAAAAAACTAGGAAAACAGAAGATTAATCGGGATTGTTCCTGCCAAATGAGAACAGTTGAAAGGTATGCCATCATATTCTCCTGCTTTAAAAAAAATTAAAACACTTAACTTGATAAGAGAATTACATAAAACTTGGAAAATTCCACTCAAAATAAACACTACCCTAAACATTTATTACATGAATAAAGTTCTTATTCCCACTGTTGTATTACTTTTGACCTCATTTCAAAAATTAACAAGTTGAGGAACACCTTCAAGCTCTGGGATAAATTTTTTGTTTAGAGAGGCACTATGGAAAAAAGATGTCAAACCAGATGACTACAGAAACTATGAAAAAATAGTTTCTCCAGACTGATTGTGTCTATTGAGGAAAGTTCCATGTCTCCAAGGCAGAAAAGGGATTCTGCCTAGAAACACAGCCCTGAATCCTCTTAATCTACAACAAGAATAGAACTACTGAATCAATAAAATTTACCTACATGTTGACTCACAATTTAAGAACTGATTCCATGGGTCTACTCTAGTTGAGACTAACCAAAAGGATTCCGGCCACAAACTTTCACAAAAGCTTCAATCTGTTTTGAGGAAAAGCACCTGACCTTTGCCTTAGTCATTTCTTTACCACAATATCTTATTTTTTCTGGTCACTTCCAGAGATGGCAGTTCAGCTGCTGTTGCTGACCAACTGCATGATTCTTGCCTAAGTGCTGCTATTACTTTTTTTCCTGTTACTTAATCTACCAGCCTCTTTCTGACTGATGTTTCTCATCACAATCAATTTAAATATTTCAGTTTCAGTGGGTTTGTTTCCAAAGCAGCATCCTTAAGACTGCAGCCAATATTTTAACCCCTCTAGACGCATCCATCTTCTGTATAGTTCCTAAATAGAAAAAGGATAAAAATGAATGGCCAGTGGCTATGATGGCTGGCAGAATCTAGGAATTACATTCTTCAAAAAGCAATATTTACACCCTTTGCTAATACACTGTTGGTGCTTAATACAGTTGGCGCTCCAGATCTACAGATTCTGCATCCATGGATTCAACCAACCACAGCTCAAAAATATTTAAAAAAAAAATCCCAAAAAGCAAACCCTGGAGTTGCTCACCATCTCATAGAAGGGATGCCATTTTACTACATCACTGTATATAATGAAGCTTGAACATTCACAGATTTTGGGAACCACAGGAGATCCTTGAATCAAACCCGTGCATATACTGAGGGCCCACTGTAATGCCTGAATGATTGTAGGTTAAAATGAAAAAGAAGCAGGAAGACATGCTCTGGTCCTATCCTCAATTCTGGAAATGAGCTTCAGTGACTCCCTGGCCTAGCAAGAGCCTCTCACAGATAACCAGGGTCAATTATGACCGGACAACCTTCATGAGTGCAGTTTTTCCTGGAATTACATCTACCAGTTTCCTATTATCCCTAAATCATAATTAAAATATACAGATTGGAGAAAAAGACATTTGCTATTTTTGCCAAATCCTGCTCTAGTGTATTTCAGCTTTGTTGTGATTTTATACTGTGCAGTATTCATTGCCAGTCCACAGCTGACATCATGAGAATTGGTATCAGTCTGTAAGAAAACAGGTAAAAAATTGTTAGAATACTGAGTTGAGACAGCTCCCTGTTAAATATTCCTGTTATACTAGCTACTCAGGAGTTTTCCAATTGCCCTCATTTCACAAGACTTTTTCCAAAAAAAAAAAAAAACAAGAGAGAGAGAGAGAGAGAGAGAGAGAGAGAGAGAGAGGAGCCTCTACATGCCTACATCTACAGATACAATGTCAAATCACGGCTTAATCCTGGTTTCAAATCCTGCTTTTCAGGGTTTTCAGGGTTTGTGCAAATCATGAAAAGCTGTGTTTTGTCAAAAACTAGACACTTACAAACCATGTAGAACAGATTAGGAGAGGAACAGAAGGGAGGGAAGGAGGGAGCAAGCATACCCATTTTCCTTTGTCATCCTACTTTTTCAGCTGCTTTTAAAAGGACCCAATTTCTCTCTCATCCTCCCACTCTCCCTCTTTGTCTTCGCCTTGCTTCAATTGCTACAAACTGAGTTCAAAATGCAAGAATAGTTTGCGTTCTACTAGCTCAGCAGGGGGAGATGAGATGAGGGGGTGCATTAGGCTCGGGCAAAAGCAAACTGCTACAGCCCCCCTAGCTTGTGTGTTCTTCTTCATTAATAACTTTTGCCCTCGAGCCCTTACTCTGATGTTGCTTGCCCATACATGTCCCAGTTTTCATATATGAAATATTGGTAAATATGCACTGTGGCACAATCAGGGCACATGAAGTGAAGATATACCAAATATTGCTAAAAAAGTAATATTTAATTTAATGCTTCTGAAAAGAGGAACTAGCTTTAATAACATTGACTTTGATTTTATAATAATTTAACTGAAGGTAGATCACAGGAGTTTAGTTTCCCACCACCTCTCCCCTCAGAGCCACCTGAAAAATCTTCTCCCTTGAGTTCCACCACAACCTTGAAGAACTCTCTTGAACAATGCAAAATGTGACACAACGCACAGCCAAGGGCCACTCAATTTGGGGCAATTTCTCCTCAGCAGCCTTCCACATCACTCAGGAAATCTCCATCTCTCCAGACAGACATTTTGTAGGCAAAATGAGAAAGCAAGCATGAGAAACTTCCTGCTATGGCATTCCTTACGTTAACTTTATCTTAGGAAACAAGCTGTCTGGATCTCCTAGAAGAAGTAATCTAATTCTAAATTTATTTCGTAAATACAGCTGCTGCCTACCCCAAAACTGACGTTTTAGAAAATGGGGAGGAGAAACTTTGAATGTTCCAATTAAAACTGTTTCAATTTTGAGGTGGCTAAAATATGTGAGGCCAAAGAAAGGGAAATACGAATGCTCCACACAGGGAGTTTCAGAAAACCTCATACTATCCCACAGGATTTATGTTGCTTTTTTCTGTCCATCCAAACAGCTAAACTATGAAACTGTTTATATGCAGACAGAAAGGCGACTGTTGGGCAGCAGACATCTGTGGGGTCTTTCCAGGGGAGGAATGTCCTCCTCCTAACAGGTCACCAGTGATAACTGCCACTTTTGGTTAAAGCCCCAAACACACACAAACAAAACCATGATGAAAACACTGCTCTTTCTCTGAACTGAATGGTATCTATCTATATAAATAGATACGCCTCTTCTCCTGAATTAAAAACCTGCCTGAAAAGAGACACAGATGCATGTTTTCAAACTTAACAGTCATAATAAATGCAATTTTGTTTGTTACTGAATGTCACTGAAGGACAACCTCAGTCATATCTTAGGGTGCTTTTTCAACATCTGTAAATAGTGTTCACACAATCTTTCAGCAAATTAAATGAGCTGATTTACGTGGGCAAACACTGACAATAAAACCTTGCCAAAACAGGATGAATAGTAAGCTCAGAGAAAACACATTCGGCATCCTGGCAACATGTCATAGCAGAGGCAATGACAATTCAGGCGAGATTTAACAGTCCCTCTTTGCTACCTGTACTTTCAGCTGTGGGCAGCCAAAGAATAGACTCATGACTAGATTCTGATTACCAATCAAGTGGATTACAAATGAAATCTTAGACATCTATTTGATCGCAGACCTAGCTGTCACTCTCTCAACGAATCTGGTTGCATTCTACATACTTCAGAGTCAGAAGTCTCACAATTTCTTGGGATGAGTGGGCACGGGGCATGACTTCAAGCAACCCACCCAAAAGAGGGAAAGGGTGAAGCACGTATTCCCATTCCACACTGCTACTCCCCTCCAAATCCCTGCCTCCCTTCCAAACATTTTTGTCCCTTAACAAATAAGTTTAAAAGGCACTGAGGATATCTTACATAGACACATACAGTCATCCCTCCACATTTGCTAGAGTTAGGGGCACAGGACCCCTGTGAAAGTGGAGAAACTGTGAACAATACAAAAAAAAAGTATGATCACCATATTCAACCCACCATAGATTCCTGTGAGGCATCAGGGTTCCTTCACAAGGCAGAAGTGAGTGGCTGGTCGGGCTTACTGCCACCTCCACTGCTGCCCCAAACCATTTTTAATAGGGACTTACAAACCTTGTTCTCAATTTCTCAGTCTCATGAGGCTTGCAGTCCGCATTAAAAATGGCACAGGGAGGCAGCAGAGGTAACAGTAAATAATTCATGAATAATCAAATCCGCAAAAGTGGAGGTCTGACTGTACTTTTGCCTTATATGTAGTTAGCCTTCACATTCTGTTTAAGTAAATTCCCACTACAACTTCCCTTGTACAATGGCGGGGGGGGGGGTCAAAGTATTTGGAGGCTAATTTTCATGTCCCCATTCTGTGGGTATCCTTGGGCTGAGAAGAACAATCTCAAAACCAGCAGTGACCAGACATGTACTTCTGGTATTTGGAAGTTCTAAAGGTTTCACGGAAAGGGAGCCCTGTGATTTATTGCTGTTCTTGTGTGCATTCGAGTCATTACTGATTTGTGACCACCCTGAGGCAAAATTATTATGAGGGTTTTCTTGGCAAAATTTGTTCAGAGGGAGTTTGCCTTTCCCTTCCTCTGAGGCTGAGAGTGTGTGACATGCCCAAAGTCACCTAGTGGGTTTCCATGGCCGAGCAGGGATTCAAACCAGAGTCACAGTCCAACACTTAAGCCACTGCACTGAGTAAGCTCTCTGACTTACAATGTCTTTAAGGTCAAAACCACCACTTACAGTCAAGATCCATTTTTTTGATGAGAATAAGTATTTTTTAACGGGAGAAGTGCAAAAAGGCCTTGGAAGTGGACAGTGGGTCAGATTTTATTCATCTCTACTGTATAAAACCAATCTGTTACCATTAGACATTCTAGGGATGTGCTCAGCCCTCATCAGTGTCCTCAGGACTGACTTTCTGCTCCCTAAACCTAAGCCTGATTTTGGACTACAATTCCAAATCCCCAAGCCAGCTACTAATTCTGACTTCTTCTATTCTGGTTCTGTCTTTAGCCTCCAGCTGTAGTAGAACTACAAGCTCTAGCAGAAACTGCCAGGCTCCCAGAATCTGATTTCATCTATCTCACTCCAGCTTTACAAATGAGAACTCGAAAAGATCATACCATTTGTCTGAACACTTTCCAAAGTAAAGAGGCTGTGCCTATACTTCTATCTGTGCTTCGCTCCTTTAAAACTTTTCTGCAGCTGGGCTACTTTTCCGCAGCTGGGGTCCATTTTATCACAAGTCCTATTTCCAGACTTTAAGAGGAACAGCAGCCTAGTGGCAAAGGGAGAAGAGCAGATATAAACTCAGGTTGTCTCTTTCAACGTAGTTTCAGATTCTAATGGCAGCACTTCAGAGAAAGCAGTTTAGGGAGGGGCATTTAGGATTCCCAGCCAAAGAGCCCTTTGGCCTCAGTAAAGTACAAACCCCAGAATTCCACAGTATGTTGAGAGTGGAATAATAGCACTAGAACAGTGTAGTGCAGAAAGGTCCAAACATATTTACAGGTGCCTTAACAAACCTAGCAGTCTGTTAGACACTCTTTGTTGTAACTATTCAGTGTGACTGTTGTGACTAACACCAGTAACCTCTACAATCTGACATCCTTACAAGAAATTCCATACCTCTATAAGACCTGTCCAACTTGAAATCTGAGAATCTTTGACAGATATCTTTAACATATCTGAAACTATAATAACAAAAGTAATAAAGTCATAATGATTTATGAATCTGGCTTAAATATTCAACTGATCCACAAGCGTATATACATTTGCCTGCACTGCTGTTTATAAGACTTCCTTCTCTTGCAGAAAGACAGCGTTTTCTATCATATCCAAGTTTGCCCCTTTTTGTGGATCTTTTATGATTGTGAGCTCCATTTCACTGGATGATTTAGACATATTTTAATTATGTTTTAAATTTAATTATGTTTTAAGTATGTTTAAATGTTTTTAACTGTTTTTAATCATGATTTTTAAAAATAATATTATTGTTTAATTCTGTTTTATCATTTGTAAAGTAATGGCAGGATATAAATTCAATCAATCAATCAATCAACAGCAGTGTACAGAAGCTAAGAAAAATAAGCATTCTGTCATGCTGAGTACATCTCTCAATCACAACTTATTTCAAAAAATATAGGCAAATATTAATACCGAAGTACAAATATTAAGTGAGAAGCAACCAGTAGTGCCAACTCTTATATAAAATGGGGCACAAATGCCCACAAACACATGAATCTTAATAAATACATGCATCTTAATCTCAATAATATAATCACTGTATCAGCATCCCATGCTTTCTCCAAAATGATCAAAAATATATATATGTGTGTGTATGTGTGTATATGTGTGTGAGAGAGAGAGAGAGGGAGAGGGAGAGAGAGAAAGAGAAAGACCCACTTTATTGTCTCAATAACCCGATGAGGTTGGTCAAGCTGGGATTGTCATTAAGTCAGTGAACTTAGTTGCCAAGTATAAACTGAACTCTGGTTTGTTCAGTCTATGTTTAAACACAATCTATTATGCATCAGGCTGCCTTTAAAATTAGAATTCCTATGTCTGAAAAGTATTAAAAGCCAGTTGCTGGATCAAATATATGCATAACTTGGGGAAACGGCATTTAAAAACAAATATTGTGGAAACCATGAGTCCTAAAATAACAATTATGTTCACTGAATAACTGTATCTTGTCCTTATTGCATATGTATTTCATCTTGAATATTCCAAAATACAGATCAAAGCAGTTGCTAGATCCCATTCCACTTTTCTTTCTCCATTTATGGTATGCGCCTTCAAGTCACCTGCCAACTTAGGGCAATCCCATTATTTTCAAAGGGTTTTCTTCAGCAAGGAATACTCAGAGGTGGTTTTGCCAGTTCCTTCCACTGAAATATAGCCTACAGCACCTGGTATTTACTAAGCAGGGTCAGCTCTGGTTAGCCCTTGGATGGGAGATAGTTGACAAGTGCAGCCTGGTATTTGTTGGCTATCAGTAAAACCAACAGGGCCTGGAACACACATCTTTTTAATTGCTAAGGAAAATAACACAAGTTATAGTACAGATCTAATTCCTGGATATTCTAGCTGAAGGCAGAAGGCATGTGTGCCACTAGGAAAGCTGAGCCTACAAAAGAGGTCCCAGTTACATTTCGGGAAAGCTCTGCAGGCGTACGTCAGCTGCTGGTTGTGTTCCTACATAATATATCCCAAACCAAGATGTTCCAAGGATGGCTCCCAAGTCCCTCTGTTCCCCCAAGAGATCCCATGGGTACAGCCTCTGAACCTGGAACTGGTATATCTAAAAAGCCTACTAAAGCCACCTACCTCCTGCCCGGCATAACATGGCAGCAGAACTTGACACTTCATTCATCCCATGTTCACTTAGGACTTATTTGCGCACACAATTAAGGGAAGCTGTTAACATACTGAGAATACTATAGATACACGAGTTCAGAATGTATTGCTCTAACAGGACTGCCTCTGTTTCTCAGAGTTTCCTGTCACTGATAAAAATTATGTATAGAATGTTTGGCATTGCCAGTCAGTCACAGAATCTGTTGACAAAGTAGCAACTACTGGATGAATTATGTTCTTGCCCAAGGCTTTGCAATATAAGCATATTTCAAGTATACTGGGTAGCATACCAAGACAGGAATTCACTTGTGCATCAAACTAAATATTTCCAAAATTCAAGTAGCTGCCCATGAATGGCATTATCAACAACTACATGGACCGGGAGGCTGTTTTTCCTGTATCATTTAAAATCAAGGAGTCTCCTCCCACATGTTGCTCCCAAACGTCAAAGAACATGGAAAGAATTGATTCATATATCTATTTCCAGAACTACTTCTTCAGATGCATGCAAGCTCATATTAAAATAAATCAGCTAGTCTCAAAGGTACTCCTTGATTCCTATGTTCTCCCCACCAAAACACCTTCACACCTACAGTCACAGAACCATAAAGACTGAGGAAACCAAAAAGACCACATATACCAAGCTGCTGCCCTGCACAAATACACAATGATAGCTCTCCTGAGAGATGGCCATCCAAACTCTGTTTATAGACCTCAAATGAAGTCAAATCCAATACTCTCTAAGGCAGTCCATTCTTCCATTTTGTTCTGAAACAGAATAACAAGGACCATTTCTGCACTAGACTGTTATACTGCTACTATTCCACTTTCAACATCCTATGGGATCCTGCGGTTTGAAGTTTAGGGAGGGGCCTTGTGGACCCTCTCTAAATTGCAAACCCCAGGATTCCACAGGATGCTGAAAGTGGAACAGTAGCACTATAACAGTCTAGTGCTGAAATGGCCTCGCAATTATCTCTTTGGAAACTACTACTTGGTCTTTCTTGTATATGTATTTGGATTACAGCTTTTAGACTTTCCAGGCAACATTAACAAGTATAGTCCAAAAAGGTTACATTTCTAATGTTTTTGGTCAAGATTGACGTTTTGTCTTTGTTGACCTTTATTCCAGATAGCTCACCAAATTCATTTAAGATATAAACCAACTTAGATAGACTTGTAGTTGGGTCTTCTAAAAAGAAGACCAAGTCATCCGCACAGGCTTTCAATTTGAAATTATGACCTTTTAGTTGGAGTTTTTATATCAGTTTTTATATCAGAATCAGAATTTTATATTTAGTTTTTATATCAGAATCACTTCAAACAGTTCTATTAAGCAGTTCCAGTATTGTGATAAATAAAAGTGGGAATAATGGGCAGCCTCGCTGGGTGCCTTTCCTTAGTTCAAACGTGTTGGACTTCTCTCCATTTATCAAAATGTGGGCCTGTTGTAATCCATATATGGCATCTAACCAGCTCAAGAAGTTGCTACCAGCTTCCATTCTTCTAAATGTTTCCTTCAAAAAGGGCCATCTAACCGAGTTGAAAGCCTTTTCAGCATCTATGAAAATAAGTGCCATCTGTTTTTCGTTACGTCTTTCATAATATTCTATAATATTTAGAACAGTTCTAATATTATTTCTTAGGAATCTTCTGAGCAGGAACCCATTTTGATCCTCATGGATTAGTGTAGGAAGTACTTTTTTCAGTCTGTCTGCCACGATGTTTGCAAATAATCTGTAATCTATATTCAGAAGTGATATAGGTCTGTAGTTTTTTACATCAGTATAATCTTTGCCTTCTTTTGGAATCAAAGCTATGTTTGCGTTCCTCCACATCTCTGGTATACCGTTTCCAAGTATTTCTTCACAAGTTTTTTGAAATGGAAGAATATCGTTGTTTCCTTATTAACTCCTTATTTGAAAGGTTTTGTCTTATTTCTTTTTCTATCTTAATCATGTCCTCTAAAATTTTGCAAGAATTTTCTTCTTTTTTCTTCTTGACCTCCAAACACCATTTTATAAAATGACCTCTTAAGACCGCTTTAAATGTGTTCCATACAATTTTCATTGAAACCTCTCCATTGATATTCTCTTTAAAGTAAGCTTTAATTGTTTCTTTAGCTTTTTCTACGTATCCATGGTCTCGGAGGATAGAATCATTCATTTTCCAGCTTCCAGCAGGTCGTCTAACTCTTAGTTTTAACTGGATTGAACTGTGGTCGGAGATTTGTTTAGAAATAATGTCAATCTTGTTAATATGTAGGTGAAGAGCTTTTGATGCTAAAAAGTAGTCAATTCCGGACATAGAGCAGTGGCGATCGGAGTAAAAGGTTTAGCCTTTTGAGTCGCCTTCTTTGAATCTCCAAACATCCACAAGAGATAAGTTCTCCATCATTGAGAAAAAAACTTTTGGGTAGTTTACCTAGTTGATGTTTGTATTTACTTTGGGAGGATCTGTCTAATGTTGGGTTTACAACTCCATTCACATCTCCCATTATTATTATATTTTTCTGGAGTTTGACCAAAAGCAAAAGAAAAAAAGAAGAAGACCTAGTAAGCATATCTGGTTTGAAGATAGAAAAGAAAATCAAATATCTTGGTATCTGGATTATGAAACATAACAATGAACTTTTTGAAAATAACTACATGAAGACCTGGAATAGAATTAGGAGAGACCTTGAGAACTGGAACAAACTGAATCTATTATTATCTGGGAGACTATCTACCATTAAAATGAATGAATTTCTTATTCCAAAACATTCCTATAACAATTAATGACAAGCCCTTTACAACATGGAAAAAAAGATCTAACTAAATTTATATGGATGGGCTGCAAGATGAGAATAAAATGGAATATATTGACAGATTCAAGATTGAGAGGAGGATGTGGTGTACCTGACCTAAAAACATATTACCACGCAAGCGGCCTGACATGATTAGCAGACTGGGTAACTTTAAGAAATGAAAGACTGCTAGTTCTGGAAGGAGCTGATGCCAGACTGGGTTGGCACACATACCTTTGGTATGGCAAAGCCAAAACTGATAAGGAATTCTCTAAGTACTATATTCACAAGGCTTTATTGAACATCTGGAACAAGTTTAGGAAATCTCAGTACTCCAAAATGCCACTTTGGGTCTCCCCACAAGAGGCTTTCTTTGGGCAATGGAAAAACTCTTCAGAAAAATGGCTGTGATACAATGATATAATTACTCTTACTTCACAGAACACCTACAGATTGAAAACCAGAGAAGAACTGGAAAAAGAAAACATAAAGTGCAACTGGTTTCCATACAGACAGCTCACAGAAAGATTCAAAATGGATGCAAAATTAGAAGTGTTTGCAATGGAGGATGAAAAAACAAAGTATGAAAAAATAATTTTCTGTAATGAGAATAAGCAAATGTCTAAGATTTAAGAAATCTTAATTTATAGGGCGAGGGAGGAGGAAACAATAAAGGATTCCATGATTAAAAGGTCAAGAAAGAGAGGTTATTCAGTTACAGCATTGGGAACAGAGCTGGAAATTAACACATAAATTTACTATCGCTCAGAATCTAAGGGAAAATTACTTGAAAATGCTACACTGATGGCACTTAACACCTGAAAAAGCTAAATAAAATATACAAGTCCATATCAGGGATACGCTGGAAGTGTCAGGAAGAATTAGAGACATATTACCATCTTTGGGGGACATGGAAGAAAACTAAAAGATACTGGATCGGTATTCACAAGCAGATAACAGAAACCTTCAACTACAAATTTTCCATGTCCCCAAAACTCTGTTTGTTAAATATGACTCACAACTTACATCCAAATTTGTCGAAAGAATTTTGGCAAGTCGTGCTTTATCTGATAATGGCAGCCAGAATAGTCTACACAAGAAAATGGAAAAAAACAGTACCCCAACTATAGAGGAATGGCAACACAAAATGCTCGAAATGAAAACCATGGATATTTTAACACACATAATAAAAGGCAAAGATGAGGAAAAAATCAAAATGGAGTGGATTCAGGTAATTGGAAACCTTTTACAACCAAAGTTAAAGACAACAAATTGGTAAATATCACAATAAAACATAAAATCTCACATAAAAGACAGGATTAGAATCATAGATTTACTCAATAACACAGATAATACAATCATATATGATATTTACTGAGGGGGGAACATAGAGAAGTATGCTAGATAACACATTCATACACCCATATACAGACAGCAAATTATGGGTGGGCTACTCAAATGAACTCGAATCTAAGTCTAACTTTTTTCTTGAGTCCATTTAAAGACTCTGGAGTTACTTTGTTATGAGTTGAAGAAGTTGGTATAGAAATTTATTAGTAAAATTGATAGCAGTTATAGAACTTGTAAACCCTAATGCAGACATAAGAAGGATTGCAGGAAGCGTCTTTTTTCTTTCTAATAAGGTCTTTATCAAACTCTACATATCTATGTAAATATATACATATTATTACATTCTATGTTATATATATATTTATATATTTTAGGTTATTTAAAACATTAAAGGTTTAAGTCGTACAATACTTAAAGTCAAACCAGGAACTATGGAAAACAAGAAATTATATATATAACATTACTGTTGTTGGTCAACTTGGTTATGTTGATTTGTTTATGTGCTTTATTTGTTTTTCTTTTGTTTTGTTTTTTCTTTTCTTTTTGGTTTGTTGCCTATATTTTTTCAATAAAAAGGATTTAAAAAAACAACAAAAAGGTTACATTTCCAAGTTCTGCTTACTCATAACAAAAGCATTGGGAGCCACTGAGAGGATTATTGGGAACTAGACTAAACAACTTTGAATCTTATGCTTAGAATATCCCTTTTAAAAATAATATTCTTACAGTGGTAGTAGGATTAGGAGTGGAACCACAATGCAGAGAATTTCTTTTTGTCTTCCTCACTTTCCTCTTACTGCTCTCCAGTGGAAAATTTCCACAGTGTTATTTGGCAATGTCTCAATGTACCTCAATGTCACTAGAGGAGCTGGGGTGGAATAAAAGCTGTAGAGGGAAAACATACCTGGGAAAACATATCTGGGAAAAATCTCTTTTTAAAAACGTAGCTAAGCAAATGCACTGTCATCATGAGGTACTCACCTACAGGAAGTCAACAATTATTTGCAAGTTCCATGTGCAACCAACATAATGTTGCAAGGTGTTCTGAACTTCCTGGCCTTGGACTCCAATCTGAGACCCATTCATCTAGGAGTACTTGCAAAACCACCTCTGATTATTCCTTGCCCAAGAAAACCCTATGAAATTCATGGAGCCACCCTAAGTCAGCAAGCAACTTGAAGGCACATACACACAGAGACCCTTGAACTCAATGGGACTTAGTTCTGAGTAGATGGATACAGGATTATAATAAAACATAGAAAAAAATATTATTAAGTCAACAGACCATATCAAATGCAAACAAACCGTGTAAAATTTACCAAATAGGAAACAGAAATCTATTATATCTTTCATCAAACATTTTATCTTTTCTTTTTTCCTTAAACTGGTCTCTCTAACTCTGGGCCTTTCCGCTCTACCCTGTTACAGTGCTATTATTCCAGTTCCAACATCCTATGGAATCCTGGGGTTTGCAGTTTAGGGAGGGGCATTTAGAATTCTCAGCCAGAGAGCTCTTTGGCCTCAGGAAACGACAAACCCCCAAATTCCACAGGATGTTGAAAGCGGAGTAATAGTACTATAACAGCGCAGAAAGGCCTTCCAAAGAAGGCAACCTTTTCTGTCACTAGCTGCCTAGAACTTTGCAGAAGAAAGCTGAGTTTTTTCTCAATGCCACCTCACAGGATCATCCTGCCGAAGACCTACAGGCTAGAAAAGAGCACCAGACCTGCACATGTAGTTACTATAGTGCTGTTTGGCATTAAACCCATCACAATGAAATGTAATGCGAGTGATGTTCTGTTGCTCACAGTTCTGTTGTCACCTCAAGTCTTGGGCTAGGATCCAGGCTCCTGTGTTAGCCCACTGTGGCAAAGAAACATAGAAATATGAAGCAGAAGCATCTATAGCATGGAAAGAAGAGGGCTGTGAAGAACAACGGAATGAAGGAGCAGAGAAAGTTTTACCATGCAGTCCCTCAGTACCCAAGGCTATACAAATGCTTCCCTCTTAGAATGGGTGTTAGATTTCAACAGAACCATTTAATTGTCCTACCAAGCATGCATTTCAATAACTGTCTTATTATTCATTACTGGATTCCAGTCCAGAGACAAGCCTCAATGACACAACACTTATGCATGCATAACTGATCAATTATCTGCTTAGTAGCTCCTTAAACAGATTGATGTGAACCTCCACCATTTTAAATCAAAGTTTGGTACATTACACAGTGCTTGTTCATCACAGTATGTTATGCAAAAGCACAACTTTAGACACTTAGGAAAATATACATGTATCAATGATTGTTTAGATGAAACATGTTGACTGGTTCCAGTCAACTGTCAAGCAACAGGAAGGGGAGAAAAGGATCTGCTAGCCAAACTAGTAGGTTATGTAAACCAGAGCTGGGAGTCATGTTGGATTGCAGTTTCCAGCAGAACCAGCCAGCATAGTCCATGATAAGGGATGCAGAAAGATGTGATTCAACATCTTAAAGACCAGATAATTCTGACCCACCAACCCCCAGCATAAATAATTTTGCTTTCCTAACAATGCAAAAAGAGACAAAAGCAGTATAAATAATTATCTTAAAAACACTGCTATACTGGTAGATAGGTGTCAATCATTATGACAAGCAAGGGCAAGCATCAGAGAAAGTGGGCTGGTAACACTGGAAAAGTTAAAATTTTTGACAATTTCCAGAATCCTCCAGACAAAACATCAGCATGGCCTTCCTCATCAATTCCATCTCCAGTTCACTGCTAAAAGCCAGTGGCATCACACTCTTCAGAAATCCAAAAACTCTCCCCTTATTTCTGAGTAAACAGAGACAGGAATTTTGCAGCCTTCCAGACTACAATTTCCAGCACTCTTCATCACTAGCTATTGCATGCAGTGAGTTGCAGTGTAGCAGCATCTGGAAGGCCTCATGAGTGTCACCCCTGATGAAACAGAAGAGGACTACATGCAATGCCAATCACGATGGTTGCTCAATTCCGGTATCAATGTAAAAATCATCAATTTATGTGACTTTTCACCCAATGAGAGAATGATAGGAGTTGGGGTGGGGGTGGGACAAAGGTGTCAGATTCATAGTTTTAAGAGCCAAAAAGCACAGAGGCCAGCCTCAGAGCAATTTGAAGAGGAGTACAAAGTACTGTGTAGGCAAACATCTGTTAGCCAGTGAAAGGTCAAAGACATTAAATCACCTGAAAAAAACAAACATTCAAGAAACATAAAAGAGTTCCAAAGAACTCACTTGATTTTCCAAAAGCGATCTTTCAGCTCTTAGCTAAGACCTGGAGATCTAATTGATCAGAACTGCATCATTAAAACTGAACCAGCTTCAACTATCTTTGTAGTGAAGTTTGAATGACAGTTATATAATAATTTTTGGCCTGTGTGGTACATATAACACAACTTCTGAGGCTACAGTTTGAAGCACAGAAATGGGAGAGGAAGGATCTGTATGCTCCTTATCCAATATTTGCTTCTCTTCAACCGTCCTATTGGACATTGAAGCCCTAGCCCATCTAGGCTACGGGAGACATCTGCCTGAGATCACAGAATGTCACAGCCAGTCAGAATAGACAGTACTGGGTCAGATGGACTGATGGACCATTCCATTCAATATATGACAAGCTTCAGGGGCTTATCAAACCATACTGTTATAATGCTATTAACAGCCATGGCAACATCTTATGGCAGAGCTTTCCAAACTGTGTGTCGTGACACGTTAGTGTGTCGGTTGCAGCGTGTAGGTGTGTCGCCACCACCCTGAGCCGAGAATGACTCCAGCGAGGGTGGCGGTGGGCCAGGCTCAGGTGGAGGGGCTGCCTCTGCCATCACTGCTGCCGCCGCCCGGGGCTGAAA
Source organism: Cyclura pinguis (assembly GCA_030412105.1). Lineage (NCBI taxonomy): Eukaryota > Metazoa > Chordata > Lepidosauria > Squamata > Iguanidae > Cyclura > Cyclura pinguis. The sequence goes on along the minus strand of CM059599.1, from coordinate 109,811,835 downwards.
AAGATGCCACTGAGGGTGGTGGTTAGTTAGTTTAACCTCCAGTTTGCTAATAACTACAGACACATACATCAATTGTAATAATGAAATGTATGAGGACACAAGATGTGTCACGAAAACATTTCATTTATATTTTTAAAAATACATGTTTTATGCTTTATTTGTTTAGTTACAATACATTAAACCTAATTACTGTGTTGCAAAATGATGCATCTCTAGAAAGTGTGTCACCAACATGAAAAGTTTGGAAACCTCTGTCTTATGGAATCCTGGGATCTGCAGTTTAGGAAGGTCCATTGAGAATTCCCAACTAGACCGCTCTTGCACCTAAGTAAACTACAAACCCAGAATTACACAGAATTTAGTCAAGGCAGTCAAAGTGGAATAATAGTGCTATAACAGTGCAGTGTAATAGGGCAGAATAAGAGCTTGCCAAAATCACTTGCTTGGACTACAGCTCCCAAAATCTACCAGTCAGGATGGTCACAAGAACAGCCATGATGAAGAATATTCACTAGCAGAGTTTTTTTCTCTATTCAGGCAAATAGCACTTTCTTTCACATTATTTGACATCACTTCCCCATTCACACCTTTCTTAGAAAAGAAAGACCCTTCCATCTCCCCAAGGATGAAGGAGAAGAACAGAAAACAATTATCCTTGAGCACAATGCTCTCTGTACTCTTAAGAGTCTGTATTAGTGGTGAGATGAAGATAGATCACAATTTAATGGAAGTAATTTGCAACAGAAAGGAGAGAAAGTATTCCTGACTCCTAGTTGCGGAGAAGAAACACCTCTCCAAAACTGCAGCATTTATCAACTGTGAGTTCTACCAGTTTGGGCTGCGATCCAGTCAGGTTTATGCCAGACAAAACACATGAGCTTTTGAGGTTCCACAAGAATCTCTACACCTTGCCACATGCCACTGGAAAATAGTTTTAACCTGTTCTTACATGGACCACTGGGGTTCCAGGATTTTGTTTCATGGGTGTGTGCGTGAAAGAGTGCCAGAGACTTATGATGCATTTCTAATCTTTGCCAGACTTATTTGCTTGGTCACGAACTGCCCCATGGTACCAACAGAGCCCATGTGACATAAGCAGGGAGCATTTAAAAAACCAAAGGCACCAGATCTTTGGTGAGCAACATCCTCCTCTTCAGTGCCCCCCTTCTCTTCCTGTCTTCAAAATTAGACCCCAAAACCTGGTTCATTCTCCTCCTGACACCCTTCCAACCCCACCTTCCACAGATGAAGAGTTCAGTATCTGTTCAGTATCAATGCTATTTACCAAGCCTTCGGTTATTCATTCACAGAGATCATGTTTGTGAAGACACTGCCCTGAAGGGTTAATAAATAAACTACCCAAATGCTACCGGCCAAATGGATTATCATTATTGTTTAAACGATGGGTAAGCTTACCAGGAGCCCACAACTCACATAACATGACAGGGAAGGAAACGCTGAGGCCTTCAATGGCGGGGGCATCTTCCAAGAGCAATGACCGGCCACACTGTTCCTTATACTTACACGCGCGCACACACCAGTGCAATGTGTGGTTACAGGTGGTTTTCGTGCCCCCATAACCAAGGCCTCCAGAATAGTAACCTACTTGGCTCACATTAATTCCCTGCAGGAATTAATATTTAGCCATTTCCGCACTCCGCTGTTACAGCGCGATTATTCCACTTCCAACATCCTACGGAATCGTGGGGTTTGCAGTTTGGGTAGGGGCCGGCCGGCCCCTACCCAAACTGCAAACCCCACGATTCCGTAGGATGTTGGAAGTGGAATAATCGCGCTGTAACAGCGGAGTGCGGGAACGGCCAATGTGAGCCAAAGCTCCTTCCAAAGTCCCTGTCAGCCCCAACATACAGATGCTCCAATCGTGCGCAGAATCCCCACCACTCTATCGCTCTGGGCTTAGGGGCAAATGGGTTCACAACAGCCGAAACTCCCCGCGACCGCGTCTTTTTACAGACCGATCCCAAGCCGAGCTTCTCCCTTCCCCGCGAGAGAGGCCCGCCGTCGCTCTGATCTCCACCAACCAGCGCGGGGTCAGCGCGCCCCAGAAGCCCGGACCCGCTCCAAGCCACGGCTCCCCGGGCGCCGCCGAAGGTTTAAACGTGGCAGACCCGCCCGAACCTCCCCGACTTAACTCGCGCAAGCAGTCATGCAACCTCGCGGGGCTGTTGTGCCGACGAAACGGGGGAGGGGGGCGGCAAGCAGGTGAACGGGAGAGAACCGTTGCCACTTCTCGGAACTCCTTGAGAGGAAGGGAGGGCTAAATATATAACGACGGCCGCGCGGGCTTCCCCTGGGAGCGACCCACTCGGGTGTCGCTCGGCGCCCACGTGCCCCACCTTCGCCCCCGACTCTGCCTCTGCCGCGCGTCCTCCCGGGCCTTCTTCGCCCCCACCGCCCGCCTAACTCCCTGCTAGGAAAAGGGAGAGAGAGACCCCAACTTTTCGCGAGCCGTCCCGCTAGGCGACCTTCCTCCTCCTCCTCCTCCTCGCTCCGCACCCTCCGGGCCCCCTTACCTGCCGAAGTGTCCCAGCGAGTCGAAGAGGAGCTCAAAGTTGCGCGCCATGGCGGGGTGTGCGGGCAGCCCGCGCAGCGTCCCATCGCACCCTCGCCTCCCTCCCTCCCTGGCCCGCAAAGCCCGCCCGCTCGCCCGCTCGGAAGGGGCGTCGCCTCCGCCCTCCCGTCCAACGGACCCTCCGCGCCCGCGAGGGGGCCGCCTCTTAGCCCCACCCCCAGGGGCCGGGACGCCAGACCCCGCCGGCCCCGGAGCCGCCCCGTCCCTCTACCCGCACGCCGGCGGGGCCCGGCTCCTCGTCCAAAGCCCGGGCCGCGCTGCCCGCCCCGCGCGGGGACTCCGTCGGCGGCAGAGGCGGGCGCTTCCACGCTGCGCCCTGCCGAGGAAGATTCGCTGACCCGGTGGGCGGCCCTAGATTTGTAAGGGAGTAAGCCTGCCGGGGACTTCATACCCTAAAGGCACCAGAGTTCTGTCCGGTCTTGGAACCTAAGTAGGGTCCGCTGTGGCTAGTACTTGGGTGGAAGACCGCCGATGAGGATCAGGTGCTGTAGGCTGTGGCACTACTCTGTTACAGTGCTCCTATTCCACTTTCAGCATCCTACCCAATCCTGCAGTTTGCAGTTTAAGGAGGGGCATTTAGAATTCTCAGCCAGAGAGCTCTTGGGCCTCAGTAAACTACCAACCCCAGAATTCCACAGGACGTTGAAAGTGGAATAATAGCGCTATAACAGTGCGGTGCGGAAATGGACTGCATTTCGAAGGAACTGGCAAAACCACCTCCAAGTATTCCATTCAGAAGAAAACACTATGAAATTCGTGGGTTTGCCATAAGTTGACAGACAGTATGAAGGCACAGGTGCACACACAAGCTTTCCACCCAAAAGGTGTTTTATACCTTTACGCTTTATAAAACTATGCCCATTTCCGCACTAGACTGTTATAGCGCTATTATTCCACTTTCAACATCCTATGGAATCCTGGGGTTTGGAGTTTAGGGAGACCCAAGAGCTCTCTGGCTGAGAGCTCTCTGGCCCTTCTCTAAACTGCAAACTCCAGGATTCTATAGGATGTTGAAAGTGGAATAATAGCGCTATAACAGTCTAGTGCGGAAATGGGTCTAATAGTGAGCTCTCAAATGATTAGCTCAGCTTTTAATTCAGTTTCTCTAAATTTTTGTCAAAGCTGGAATGAGGGGTGGACAATAGCCTCCAGCATCTTCTTGAGGAGGGACACCACAGCTGCCAGAACCTCCTGGCCTGCATGGCTGTTGGGGAATCTTGAGAAGCAATACCCCACAAAAGGAATTCTAATTTTGGTTAGAGCTAAGTAACTACGGTCAACCTAGGTTGTGTGTAAATGTATCTGTTTAGGACTGAGGGGCCAGTCAGTGAGCCTGTGTGTAGGAACTGTATGTATAAAATGCTCATTTGGGAGACAGGGCTGGTACACAAGTGAAAAACAAGTGGTGAGGGAAAGAGGCCAAGACAGGTAAATGTGGAGGAGTGGACTAACCGTGCCAGACTGAGGGTTTGTATTGACAAGCAATCAGTTCCCTTGTCATTGGGGTAGCAAATGTGCTCTGAGATTTAGTCCCGAATTTGAAGGAGCTACTCAAAAGTGTTGAATCTGTTTGGAGTGTATGATTCAGCTGAGAGTGGATTCACCATTGCCTTGACATGGGAGCCCCCAGCTTCCATTGCAAGTGTCTGTGTGCAAGACAGGAATGCAATTTAAAAGACACGCAGCAGAAATTAGTCAGTGAGGCTTCATCCAAACTCAGTCCTCACAGAAGCATTGCAAAGATTTTCCAGAACAATCAAATGAGCTTTCCTAACATGCAGCAAAAAGGTACGGAAGAATTCTTGAATGACTCATCCATTTCCTGGGTGGTATTCAGATTGCCTTGATAACTTGTTCTGAAACTGATGGAAAACCTCCACATAAAACTGTGTCCATTTAATGTTACTGTTGAGCAGATTAGGATCAATTAGTGCCATTGTAGTCAATTCAGAAGAAACCAAATATTCTTACTGCAACAGATTACATGGGTTAAATGTTCTCTAGGTTTCAACTCAACCAGTGAGAAGTTGAAGATCTTCCCTTTCTGGGATCAGAAGAAGAGATGTATGTACTTCAGAAGATCATTGTGGGCTACAAGACACAGCCCATTAAAGCTAGGGAGGCTACACTCTTACAACTTTTCAGATAGATTGTAGGAATAATTGCAGTAACACATTGTCAAACGTATGGGAGAGTGGAAGAGTGAGTTCTATTCCATATGTCAGGGACCTATACAACTGAAGGATGAAACATTACAGCTTAATAGCTCGCCAGCCTCCCAATAACATACATTAGCTTAGCATACCTTAGAACTGCCATCTCTGGTGGGTCAGTCTTATTAGGAGTGGGGCATTAACATGGAGAGGAAAAATACTTCAACCTCACCGACTCTGGTCTCTTGATTGAAATGTATGAGGACTTAAAGAGTTAACATATATGTAGTAGGTCACTTTGTAGTCTGCAAACACTATGACTTGGATTATTTCATAACGGTTACTATAAGCATATCTTGATACACCATTGCACAGTGTATCAACAGGATTTCTTTATGTAACATAATAAAAGTTTTATTTTCTCTTGGGAACCAAGGTGGCTTGGTGGTCTGAGTGTTAGATGACTGCGGAGACCCCGGGTTGAATACCCACTAAGCCATGGAAACCCACTGGATGGCCTTGGGCAAACCACACTCTCTCAGCCTCAGATGAAGCAAAGGCTTCAGGCCTCTGAACAAATCTCTCCAAGAAAACCCTGTAATAGGTTTGCCTTGGGGTCGCCATAACTTGGAAATGACTTGAAGGCATACAACAACAACAACTTATTTTCCCCCTGGATTAGACCTAATAAAGCTTCATCCTCTACTGAGTGGTGTTCAGCCAGCAGTGAGCATGGTGACACAGAGTGACTAGAATGACATTTTGTTTTCAGAATTTCAGCACCTAGCTAGCAAATGCAAGTCATAATTCTCTCCCTTAAAGGCCTCTAGATTCAGCTCACTTTACACTTAGGATGGTCAGATGCAGTAAGGTGGTTTAACTATTGTTAGATTAATTAGTACAGAATTTTTAACCCTTTGTTAACAAACCACACCTGCAGAAGTACCATCTGCTAGTTAAGGAGTCTGAATCCTCCTTTCTTCTGGCTATCCTACATATGCTCAGGTTCACTGGCCACACGTAATAATATGATTATACTGCAATTTTTTTCTGGTGCATTTAAACTTAGGAGCACTATGTGAACATGATAAGGTTGAATATAATACTGAATCCTTTCGTTCCTATCAATTAAGTTAGCACTTCTCCTTCCCTAATATGCCTTTGAGTTAGCTCCAACACAGGGACCTATCACAAAAAGATTTGTCTAAAGAAGGTTTGGGATTGCCTCCCACCAAACCTGAGAGAAAAAATGACTTGCCCTAGTTCACCCAGTTGGTTTCCTTGGCTGGGTAGGGATTTGAACATTGGTCTCCGTTCCTATTCCAGTCCTATCCGGCACCAAACCGTGCTGGCTCTTTAGCTAAAATGGATAAATAAAAATGAGTATCTGAACATATGCAGAAGAACTTTAGAAACCACAACAAGCATCTGCCTTGAAGGACCTGCGTGGTATCCAGTCATCTTGGGCTATAAGATGAACAAGGTGAGAGATAAGAATGTCTTTGTGGTATAATCCCTTTCCTGTGGAGTCTGGCTTTTTTTTTCTTTCTCTCTCTCTCTCTCTCTCTCTCTTTTTTTTTGTAGGCCCTTCTTCCCCAATAGTTCCCCAAAGTCAGAGAAAAGCATGCTAGGCCCATATAGGCCTTTGAAAATTAAGCATTTAATCTAGACAAGGCATATCAGACAACTCACACCAGCTGCTACATTTAAGTTTTATGGTTATCCTGGTTATTTTAAAAGTTTAAGAGTAGTAATCGAATCCTAAATGCCTCTACTCAAAAATATGTTTAGTACATCTTACAGCCAGGGAAGCGGATAGAAGATTGTAACCTAAGGGAGGTAACGCACATCCTTACATAACATCTCTTCTTCTTACAATTGTTACATGCCCACATGTCATTTCCAAGTTATGGCAGCCTAAGGCAAAGTACTTATTACAGGGTTTTCTTAGCAAGATTTGTTCGGGGGAGGGGGGCGAGGTTGCCTTTGCCTTCCTCTGAGGCTGAGAGAGTATGACTTGCCCAAGGTCACCCAGTGGGTTGCCATGACTGAGCAGGGATTCGAACATCCTACCATTACACCACATTGGATTTCCTCTTGTTATAGTATTCTTAGTCAAATACCCTATAGGTATTGCTCCACCAAATGAAACCAGATGCAAATTGCAGGTGGAGCTAATTTTCTGCTGCCATTTAATGAGCCCAGTATTGAGGTGACCTGCATAAACAAATATTATTGTTGTTGTTGTTGTTATTGTTATTGTTATTGCATGTCAGAGATTCTAATAGCTTAATTTAGAAAATCCTGCGCTGTGTTGCCCTTGTTTAAAAGAAATAGGGGGTCAGAAAGTTTTGTTGATCTATTGCAGACCATCCAGGTCTACTAGTAGTTTCAGATCTAATTTCTGCCCACTTTGCATTAAAAAGCCAGTGGCCAAGGTATTTACTATCAAGGTATGTCATTCTGAACTTCTGAAAAAGCAGCACCCGTTAGCTCTTTCTCTGGCCTTCCACTCCACTTTCCGTATGATATGGTTGCATAGAAAACAAGAGGGTTGATCCAGGACGTGGAGTGTTCAGGAACCATGCAGTCAGTGCCATCTTGGTAAAGGCCTATACAAAGGACTTTTAGGACTTATATGCTTTGGAGTCCATCGTAACCTTATATCATCTGAGTATTAAAAGCAGCAAGGGCTTAAGTACATAGTAAGAATGAACCTTGACAAAAGCTTGTTGAAATAAAACTCTTTTCACTCTGGTCAATCTCTTGACTTCCCTTGAGACAAATGATAGACCTCAGATGAAGCTTGTTGTTAAAATACGGTGGAGTATCTTTCATCAGAGGTTCTGCTACCAATGACTGACAAAGTCTTGGCCCAGCATAATTGGCATTGACACGCTTGGCTGTGCGTTCTGATGCAATGACCTTGCTTAACTGGAGAATTTTGCAGGAAGGGGGGTTGATGTCACTTGGCCTAATTTCTCAACTGCTGTGTCTGCTAGTGTCCCTTATCATAAAACACCTCTAAATTTTTTAGAGGTCTGGGGACACAAGCACCTTGCTCCTCTTTTGATCATTTGGATAGTCTGTCAGTGCTTCCTGAAAAGGGAGAAGGGGAAGGGTCTGGTTATTAATTGGTAACCCAGACAATCTGCTCTAAACATCCACACCAGAAATATTTGTATTTATTGCATACTCATTGCATCTTTCTTCATGGGAGACATACATAGGGTTTTCCTATTACAGTCTTCACAATACCACCATGAGATGGGTGTAGCTGGGAAATATAGGAACAGGCCAAAGGTCTCAAAGGAGTCAGTTTCAGCAATAAACAGGCTCCGAATACAGGTTTCCATGGCTGGCTGGGGGAACTGTACTCCAAAAGGCAATTTTCCCGGTCATTTCACTGGCCCGTTTCTTTGCATGTACAAAATATGAGACCTGGAATTTTACAATATTTTCTGTTCCCTACAGTGAGCCCTAGAGTGTTAAGATTTCATGATGACTAACTAACTCGGAATTCCTTCCAATACTGGTAAAACAGGGGTTCAGAATGAATTTGGCATTCGGAGCCTAAACACACTTATTTGGAATAAAGGTCAGCTAAAAATTAGTTTGACCCATTTGGTTTATTATAGGGTTGTTTAGAGGCAACATTGTTTTAGTAAATATCAAGTGCAGTGGAAATATGGGTGGACATAAGTGGGAGTTTGAGGATGTGATGGAAGAAAGGACTGGGGCCATTTCTGCATTACACTCTTATAGTGCTATTATTCCACTTTCAACATCCAATGGAATTCTGGGGTTTGCAGTTTAGGGAATGGCCTTAGATCTCTCTCTCCATTACTTCTCCTGCTTAGAATGACACTTCTTTAGTGAATATCACATAAAGACAAAGGTTTTGTTCATCCCACCATATTAACATAAAACACACCTTCATGAAGACAGGAAAGAGGGCAGCTCATGGGAAAACTACACAGAAAAGATAACTTTGGGGGCCTGTACCTCTCAGAACACCACACACACACACACACACACACACACACACACACAGGTCACTGTAGCCTTAAAAACCAAACTCTTCCAAACTTTGGGGAGGAGTAATGTTTCCGTCCAGCATCAAACACTCACCCCTTAACAGGCAGTACTATAGAGGGCCCTCTTCAACTTAAGGGAAGATTTTTAGGAGGCTGCAACTGGAAGAGGAAGTGGAAAAACTTCTCTACATAAACCAAGCCCTTGGATCACTTTGGATCCCATGGCCTCAGGCCTTGCATGTCCCTTTTTTGTGCAGAAAAAGAGTGGGCAAACATAACACCCTCCCACCCAAGTACTTTGTATATAATTAGAGTACACACACGTGTAAAATGGGATGAGGACTTGACTCACCATATCTCATTTGGCCCTGAATCACTAGGAATGTTGAGAATATAAAGCTGCAAGAGATCCTGATATAAGCAGAGCAGACAGGAGCAAGCTTTTGGCAATGGCTCATAGCTACCACAGTAAAAGTTCCTCCGCCTGTTACAGTCCATCAAGAAGAAACTTTAAATTGGCCCAGCATTTTTTTCAGTCTCTGCATGGCAGCTGTTAGCTAAGATTGCTGTAGCACATCCAATTCTTTGCAGAAAATGATAAAAACTTACACTGACAAAAGACTCACTTTTTTCTTTTTTGCATTTTTGAACTTTTTGGATTTCCCTACAGTAGTCTTTTTGAAAGCAGGTAAAAATACAACCATTCATTTCTCCTGAATTGATTTAGTGAAGGTTTCAAGATTGGTTGCTTAGAATAGCATCTGTGCAGGGCCAACCCACCATCGGTAGGGAGCCAGAGCTGTACTATGAGAAGGCTCCACTTTCTTCTCATATTACCAAGAGGGAAAGAAACTGTTCCATTGCTTTCTCTTGTTTTTTTGTGCAGAGACACCACGTGCTTAAGCAGGCGCCATTTCTCCCTCGACATGCAAGCAGGCTTCTCGGTCCTTTATCTTATCTATGAGAGAGCAAAGCATTATTTCTTTTTATGGAAGAAAGGAACCACTGTAAGGAAGGCTCAAATCTTCCACTACTGGAGCATAGGTGAATGAGGTAATGTAGCTGGCACACTGAATGAAAAATTCAAGGCTTAAAATAGGATCAGAGAAGAAGAGACAGATACTTCACTCCAAAAGGAAGAGTGCAGAAATAATTTCCAAATGCCCTCAAGTGCTGAAGCGTGGAATGTATTGGGGGTGCCATTTCAGATTGGGATGGGCGTGTGGGGGAGGAAGGCAAGGAGATTCATCACATTGCCAAAAGATCTGTATATATTTAAGATTACAAGGGGCAAAGAAGGTATTCTTATAATAACTGAAGAGAAGTGTATTCCTTGTAAAAAAAAATTACAAGGTCAGGTGCTCAGAAAGATATACACAACTGCACTATCTGTGCCATATTTTTTTCAGTTAGAGCTACAAAAACCAACTGCACTTGCTTGTACAATTCCACAGTCTGCCCACAGCTAATTTAGGTTCTTGGTCAGAACACTATGTGATTCTTCTTGGACAACAGAGTTGGTCCAAGGTATTTTGCCGCCTGAGGAACAAACAAGATGGTACCACTTCCCATCCCACATACTCAGTTTTCAGCGTAGTTGGTTAATGTATTTCTTCAACAATGATGATAGTGTTACCCTGATTTCTGGGGTCCTTTGGGGGTCACCTCACTGTGCTCCATGTGATGGGGAATGAAAACTAGCCAGAGCATGAGCAATAGCAATGCGAGAGGCAGGGTAACCTAGCGGGGTCTTTTTACCCAGTTTTTACGGGGTCAGGCCAAGCCAAAAACCAAACGGAAATGTCCAATAAATGATTTTATTGACTAAAAGTCTCACGCACCAACGCAATCACTCACACATTCACTCAGGACCTATTAAGAAGCAAAAGAGAGGAAAGTGGATAGGGGAATATTGAAGGGGTTGTAGCTGGGGTAATACTGCACCTTTTCCTGAAGTCCTTGGTCCGGGAAACACAGCAGAGAAGTGGGACTCAGCACGAAGAGGGCTGAGGGGATTACTCAACAGACGGAGCAGCGGTCTGCTGGGATGACCGGGAGCGATCCAAAGAACCACTCAAAAACCGGGACTATTTGTAGGGGAAAAAGTACCTGGAGGACTAATCCTTTCCCGGGGAGAACAATGGGTGTTGCAGCGAGAATGAAGCTCCACAATGGTAACTTCCTTTGTCTGATGGGATTACAAGGTGTTGCCAAAGTCTCAGGATCTTCGGCTGCGTTTGGTTGTGGTGTGATTTAATGTAAATGGTCCTCGCTTGACAGGATATTTGCTCAACTTGGGGCAAACACGCTAATCCCCTCAAGTCAGCTTCTCAGGGCTGAGGACCCTTTATTTATTGTGGGCTACACACCTTGAGGTTTCCTGGGGCTACGTGACTGGGGATTTTACTGGCCTGACCTGGTTTTCGGTCGTTCAACTGTGACTGCCTACGTGCTCATCCGGGCGACCTCTCAGGCACATAGAATTATATTTAATATTAAAATTGTAGACTCCGGGATAGGGTTTTTCCAGTGGAGTAACAATAGCATAGTGTCTGAAGGCAGCAAGCTAATTTATGTGGCTCAGGATGGGCTCCAAGGCACCTAATCCTCTTTCTTCCAGCACCTTAATGCAACTTCCTCTGTCTCTGCTGTCTCAAGCAACTGCCTCACTTTGTCTAATGATAGTGTTGGCCCTAATAGGCAAAATACAACCCTCTCCCCCATCTTTCAAATCCCTGCACTATACTGAGATAGACAGGGGAAATAGTCACCATGAAGCAAAAAAAAAAAAAACCCTTCCAAGAGAAACATTTCTTTTTATCATTAAAAAACCACAATTTATTGGAAGCCAGAATTTGTTGCATACAGAGAAGCGTGTGTGAGAGAGAGATTTGTGATGTTAAAAAATGGTACAACCCTTTCAATTGAAAAAAATATGATTCAGAGCAGGCTACATATTACCTCTTTGTGTAACTGCAACAGTATATCCCAATTTTCATTATAGCCCGTTTGAATATGGGGACTGCTACACAAAGATGCCAGCTGTTGTTTGAAGGGACTTAGCACAGAGTTAGTATGCTGTTGTGATCTGAGTATTGGATTGGGACTCTGAGAAGTCAGAGTTCAAATCGCTGCTCAGGCAGGAAAACCCATTGGGTGACCTTGGGCAAGTGAGCCAAAGAGGAAGGGAACAACAAACTTCCTCTGAATCAGTCCCGTCAAGAAAACCCCATAATAAGGTTGTCAAAGTTGACTTGAATTTTGAAAGTTGAACAGCAATTGCAAATCTCTACATCCTTTGCCACTATCACTCAGGTCCTTTCTGCACCTTGCCTTCTCGTGACATCCTCTGGTTGCAATCCCGGCAGTGCCTCTGCTGAGAAGACAGCATGACAGGAACACTCCCCTCCACACCAGACTGGCTCCCTGCGGAAGGGAGCTCGATGGACACACCTCTTCCTTCTGCAGCACAGCCGAGCACTTTCCCCTGCTGCACTGGGGCGGGAAGTGCTGCCATCGCACTTCCAGCTCTTCTGCAAGCCAGGTAAGTGCAGGACTGTCACTCGATTGGGGGTCATTGATGGGGAAAACCCATCATTGATTTACTCCATGATTGTGCCAGCTGGCAGCGGGAGAAGGACGGGACCACGATGACATCTTGTAGAAGCGTTGTCACAGTCCTGCTCCTCTCCAGTCCCCATATCAGGACAAGAGCCTCCTGTGGAAACGGCCTCAATCCTTAACAAGAATTTAAGAGATTCCTCTGCCCTGCACTTTTCTAAGAGGAAGCTCTGTTCTGCAGATATTTGACACAGAAGATATTTTTGGTGCACATTTAATTTTATTTTGAAATGTAAGAGTAGTAAGCAAGTAAAGAAGCTGTTGACTATATACAGTATATTTTAGGGGGAAAATGATACATAACTTATATTTTAGTGAAAAGGAATACATCACGTGTGTGTGTGTGTGTGTGTGTGAAATAAATATATATGATGTATTCCTTTTCACTAAAATATAAATGATGTATAATTTTTCCCTAAAATGATCCATTAATAACCTCTGCACATTCCTCCCCATCTCATCTTTATTTACTCTGACAAAAAGGAAGCTCCTTCCTCACTGCTAAAACAAAAAGCAGGGAGAAATTATCAGAACTCCAGTGCAAGAGGAAAAAAGCAAGCATTTCAAACTGTCTTGGGGGAACAATTAAAAGGAAGCAATCTAGATCCAAGAGATCATTTTAAACCCCCTGCCCATTCATTGTTTCCCCCCTTCTAACCAGCCCTGCCAAGTAAAAATAATTCAGGAGGATCATGTTTACATTGGTGCTTAATATAAAGGTATTGCCTAACGGTATTTGCATTTTAGAGAGGAGCTCATCCCCGCAAGAATGGCATATCTGAGGTTTTATCTAGACCTATGGAACCAGCAGGTGTGGCAGTCTGAGTGCTGGACCATGACCAGGGTTCGATTCCCTGATGGGCCATGGAAACCCACTAGGTGACCTTGGGGGTATAACATACTCTCAGTCCCAGAAAACTCCATGATAGTATCCCTTTAGGGTCACCACAAGTCAGAAATGACTTGAAGGCACATAACAAAAACAATGGTTAAAATGCAGTGAAAGGAACTAATATGGCAGGTGGGTGAGAGAGAGAGAGAGAGATGGGCAGCCACAATGTAGTTTAGCATATGAACTCTCATGACTTTTAATCCTGCATTGGGTGAAATTAATGTATGTGTACATTAATTTCACATACTTTGAGGGATTAGCCAGCTTTGTATTTCATGGAGGGGCGACTGTGTCAGGGGCCTGTCACACTACACTATTATAGCACTATATTCCACTTTAATTGTCATGCCAACATCGTATGGAATCTTGTACTGTGAACTGGGGGTCCCAGGAGGGACACCAAAATGTGCTCAACTAAAGGTGGGGAAAATTAGCTCAGAGCACTGCTTAGCGTTACGAGAGGCAGGGTAACGTAGCAAGATCTTGAACCCTATGTCTACGGGGTCGGGTCGAGTCAAGGAGAACACAGAAGTTGAAATAATAAATGATGCTTATTACATTCAAGCAAAACAGTGTATGCGACACACTCACGCAAGATAACTATAGAAAATAAAGGTTGGAGTGATATAGAGGGATTTTTAGAGGGATTGCTGGTTTGGGTGATACTTCACTTGTCCTGAAGCCCAGAAAAATAGAGAGCGAAGCTGGGGTGCGATGTAGCTCAGCACGTGGAGCTGAGGGGAGGCTCGCCAAGCAAAGCGGCAGCAAGGCGGGATGAAACTCGGAAGCGTTCCAAGGAAGGTCTCAGAATCAAGGATTTTTATAAGAGAATTGTGACTGCAGGTTATGCCGTACTTGGGGGAAAACAATAGATTTGGAGTTGGAGACAAAGCCTCTGAAAGGTCAGAATCTGAATGATTGAGTTATCGTAGCGGTTCTCGATAGAGTAGCCAGTATGCAGACGCAGAGTACTTGGGTATTGCATAGTTTACCCATCAAGCTGCCATCGCGGGGCAGAGGCTCTTTTGTAAGTGGCGTGCATCCTTAATTAGAGTACTTGCCTGGAGGTCTCCTGAAGCAGTGAGTCAGCTATTTCTGGCCTGCCTGTATTGTAGTTTGAATATTACGGCTATTAACGGCCGAGCTTGTTTACGTGCTTGTCCGGCGGCCTCGCAAGCACGTGGAGGGGAATAGAGAAGTGAAGCCGAATTATGATATCAAGGGATATCTTTTAATATCCCCAAAGCTCGGACTAGCCAGGGCAGTAACACTTGGCATTTGCAATTTAGGGAGGGGCATTCTCAGTGGAATTCTCAGCCAGAGAACTCTCAAGCCTCACTAAACTACAAACCCCAGAATTCCACAGGATGTTGTCATGGCAGTTAGAGTGGAATATAACATAATAAGAATGTAATGTGATAAGGAACTTAATCTTTTGCAGCAAAAACCACAAAGAGGCTTGGATCTGATGAGTAGGGTGTCAGTCCATGAAAGCTTATGTGAAATAATACTCCTTAGTCCTTTAATTGCTACAAAGACTGTTGAATATTTTAATTGGTTTTTGGAATTTATGTCCCACCTAAGGGAAGATTCAGTACATATATATGATTTAAAGATACAGTATGTAGGGGCTTCCTTGTAATCCCAAAGTCTTATTAAACTCTAACAGGCAGGTGGTTTTCACAGCCCTGCTCCACTACACTTGAGCACATTTTCACTGGATTTCAGCTCTGAACACCAGTGTTGTAGCCAAAGCTCCCCAGTAGGTGGGACTATTTCTAGATGAATCATTGGAGACGTGAATGGAAAAAAACAAGATTTCCCCATAAGCGTGAGTTCTAAAACTCAGACATGAAACCTAAGCATCTATGTTTACTTGTGTCTGCAGAACATGAGCAGAAAAAACATCTAATCTGAATATAACCAGGGTTTTTCCCCCTCAGTCTCTTTATTTATTCAAGATTTTTATGTTAAGTTTCAGTGGCTTTCAAAATTAACATTTCCTCAATGAATTAAAAACACCGTTAAACTGATCCTTCATGCATTCTGCTACCTTTACACAGCCATAGAAGCTAAAAGGAATCTTCTCACCCTCACCCCTCCATTCCATGTTGACTTAAGGCAGAAGTAAGGGCTCTGGCGCTCCAGATATTGTTGTACTTCAACTCCCATAACTTGTATCCAGAACAGTCCATGGTATGGGAACAAGAGAGTTGCAATCCAAAATATGTTGGAGGGCTAGGTTTTCCACATCCCCTAAACTGAAAGAGTCACAGTGATCTTGAAATTCCGGTCGCATGGCGCGCGCGAGTGAGCTCCGCAACTCCGTGCTATCTCCAGCTGGAATCCAGCTGCTTTTTTTCACTGATAAGCAGCTAGACACCCCCCCCCCCGGTAAAGGGGGTGCGGAAGATTGCTCGAAGGGGGCTCCGTAACTGGTGCCGAGCTCCTTCTGACAAGAAGGAGCGGGAGGCTTCAAGGGGGCCGAAGGGCTACAACGGCTCCAGAGGGACGCCATATTTGCGGCACAAGTGCCGCCGCTGACTTTTTAAAAAAAAGAAGACATGATTTGAGACAGTAAGCATCTGATCTAGTTTTTATTTCATTGATACTGCAGCAATTTGGAACTCACAGCGGTGAACAGGAGTGGCAATACGTAGTGACCCAGCAGACTGTGAGTATGTAATGGTGGATAAATTTTTTTAGAAGACTACAACTTCCTAAGACAGACTGTATACTAAGAATGTAATGGATTTCACTAGCGGTTTTGATTAAAAGAGCATAAGCGGAGAGTTACAGAGACGGGATCGAAGTTTGTGCTTTTTTTTTGCCTTTGCTTGGTATGAAGAGACTGGACTGGACTGAGAATATGGTTACCCTTGGCTTAAACTTAAGCTTTTGCCTTTCTGTTTTTGCCCTCCGTTTTGACTGAACTGACTTGGAATTTTGGAATCTTGGTACATAATTGATCTGTGTTTGTTTGGGACCTTACATCTGTGTTTTCGGGAGTATAGGATTTAAGACATGGCTGCCGAACTCTTGTGGATTACAGTACCTTTTTTGGTGACGAGATGGGACATCGGTATTCCCTTTTGGATTTTTTCTTCTTCTTTTGGTCTATTGAACAACATTGAACATTGAACTTGGAACAATGAACATGGAATATTGAAATTCGGGACTGTGACATTTGGATTGTGGTTTGATTTTTAAAATCAGGGACTTTGCTTTGCAATTGCGTTGTTTCCTTTATTTTTTGTCCGTTTGGCTTTTGAGAACAATTCGAGGATTTAAAAATACTCATAAGGGAGTGTTTTTTGAGGCTGTGCTGGAAGGACAGGAAAGACAGAGAGACTCTTGCCCCCATGGAGCGGAGCAGCTCAGATTCCTGTTATCAACATTGGAGGAGAAGGAGGAGAAATTCTCACAGTCAAGGTCTGGGAACAGTTCCAGAAGAGAGAGGAGATACATCATTCGCTGGGAGGGGGAAGTGAAAGAATTGGGCCTAGGCACAGCCCACTGATTATATTGAATGAACTCACTGTATTATTTTATTGAATAAATTTGATGAATGAATTGAATACAATGTATTAGATTTTAAAATAAGTGGTCTTTTCTATTTAGCTATATATAATCCTATAGAATAAATCTATCTATCTATCTATCTATCTATACAAATTCTACATATATAAATTGATACATAAGATACTTGCATAATCTACATATATACAGCTATTTTTATTTCCATTTCATTGATATAGTGACTGGGTAGCAGTGTTAATTTCAATTTAAAGTAATTAATTCAAGCTAAGGATATATGTGATTGATGTGATTGATTTATACATGCAATGAATTGGATCTAATGTGAAGGAATTATAGATATAACAATTTGAATTTTATTAGAATTTGAAAACTACAAGGTTATAAATAGTAAGCTTTTTATGTGCTAACTGTAAAAAATATAGGTATAAGGAATTGATTTTTATATTGAATATTGATTAAGTTAACAAAAAGCAAAAAAGCAATTTGCATTAGGTACTAAAAAAAAATAATCAAAAATGGACCAAAGGACAAGAAGAGGAGCGGCGGCAGCTGCAACAACAACAACAACTTCCCAGGCAACCAGACGGACATCAGTGGATATACCCCAGAAACCTCAAGATTTCATGTTACAGATGATGGAAGAGTTTAAAAGCATGAAAGATGATATAAGAAGTGATATAAAGGAAACAAAGAAAGAGATGAGAGCTGACATGAAACAAGAAATAGACAAACTGGGGAAGAAATTGGAAAATATAACAGAGGATGTGAAAAAACTAAAGACAGAAACAAAGGAGATAAAACAACAAGTTAAACAAGTCAAAAAGGAAATGACTGAGATGAAGGGGAAGCAACAAGAAGATGAATTTCAAATTACTCAGCAGGAGTTACGATATCGGGAAAGATGTCTTCGATTTAGAGTTGTTCCAGAGGCTTCAGCAGAGAATTTGTACGAAAAAATTGTACCAGCTTTGGCAGAATTCATTGATACTGAAGAAGAAAAGATGGAGACATATATTGACAGAATGTTCAGAGTTTCCTCCAGAGTAGCGAGAGAGAGGAAATTACCAAGAGACATTATTATAATGTTCAAGAGGACTATGGTTAGAGACAAAATATTACAGCGAAGCTACGATGGACTACTGAAGATTGAAGACAAAGACGTCAGAATTTTCAAAGATATACCTTATCAAATCCTAAAGAAAAGACAAGAATATAAACCGTTGGCCAACCTTCTGCAAAAGTGTCAGATTAATTATTGATGGGAAAAGGTTGAAGGCTTGTCCTTATAAACAGCAGAGATATAGGATTAATTCAGTACACAAAGCAAAAGAAATGATGGATAGATTGAAGAAAGACTTACAAAAGGACACCTCTGAAGGAGAGAAAGATCATGAACAGCTACCTCCAGAGGAGGAAAGAGAACAACTACAAGAAGAAGATGACGACAGAGAACAAGAGGAAGTACTAGAAGTAGTGCAAGGAACTGTGGAACAAGAAGAAGGGGAAGTAGACGGAGACATACTGAAGGAATAAGCTAAACTATGCTCTGATCATAATCCGTTAGAATTAAAGATAAGGATTAAAGACAGAGAAAGAACATGGAGACTGAATGATGAGATTTGGAATAAGGAGAAGTACATAGCGAAAGCAAAAACAGAGATAATTATTTTAATGAGAACTTGATGTCGGAGCTGTCGATGAAAACCATTTGGGACGCAAGTAAAGCAGTGATGCGTGGTAACTTTATCAGATGGACTGCAGAGATTAAAAAAGAAAAGAGAAACATTGAGCAGCGAATTTTGGAAAAGATGAAAGAAATTGAACAACAGATGAGAAAAAATCCGTTGGATAAACAGATGAAAGAAATTGAACAACAGATGAGAAAAAATCCGTCGGATAAACAGATGAAGGTAAAGCAAGCTGAATTAAATCAACTTAATTTGGAAGAAATAGAGTAACAGATAAAGAGAATGAAATATAATTTCTTCGAACAAGCTAATAAACCTTCAAAACTTTTGGCAGGTTTGCTGCGTAAAAGAAGGTCCAGAAATATCATAACCGAGATTAGAACAGGAGAAGAAAGAATTACAAAACAAGAGGGAATAAAACAAGCTTTTTATAATTACTACATGACGCTGATGAGTAAGATCTCAAAGGGGAAAAAAATACAAGAAGTGGAAGAATATCTGGAGAAAATGAATAAAATGAGATTTAATGAAGACCAAAGATTAATCTTGAACAAATCTATTACTATGATGGAAGTAGTTGAGGCTATTAGGAATTTGAAGAACGATAAAGCTCCAGGACCTGACGGCTTCACTGCAAGATATTATAACATTATGGAACATGAGATTTCAATACCTTTGCAAAGCACTATAAATGAAATAATAAAGGAAGGAATACCAGATACTTGGAAAGAAGCTAACGTTGTGCTGATCCCGAAAGAAGGAAGAGATTTGAGCAATGTAAAGAACTATAGACCAATATCACTTTTGAATACAGACTACAAGATCTTTGCTTCAATTCTAGCAGCGAGGCTCAAAAAAGTGCTGTTAGAGGTAATTGATGAGGACCAGAATGGCTTTCTACCAAAAAGATCTTTGAGAAATAACATTAGAACGGTCTTAAATGTAATCGAATACTATGAAAAGTATAATGAACGGAAAATGGCCATGATATTTGTAGATGTGGATAAAGCTTTTGACATGATCAGCTGGCCATTCATGAAGACGGTAGTTAAACAGATGCAGGCAGGAGAAAAATTTGTTGCATGGATTGAAGCAATTTACAGCCAACAACAAGCTCGACTGGTCATAAACGGTGAAAGAACACAAATGATAGAACTGCACAGAGGTACGAGACAAGGGTGTCCCCTGTCTCCTCTGCTGTTTATTATGACAATGGAAATACTTAACAATGCTATAAGAGAAGATAAAGAAATAAGAGGAGTCCAAATTAAGAAATATAATTACAAGTTAAAAGCTTTTGCTGATGATTTGGTCTTCTTACTGGATGACCCAGGGAAATGTATTGAAAAATTGATTACTACAGTTCAAGAATATGGAGAATTCTCTGGTTTTAAAGTTAATAAGGAAAAAACAGTCTTCTTAGCCAAAAATATGACTGAAAGAGAAGAGATGGAATTAGTACAAAAAACAGGATTCAATAGAGGACAAAAGGTAAAATATCTAGGTATTTGGATAGCCAAAAGAAACAATGAGTTATTTCAAAATAATTATGAAAAAAAAAATGGAAAGAAATAACAAAAGACTTGGAAAGTTGGACCTCCATGCGTTTGTCAATGATGGGGAAGATAGCTGCAATAAAGATGAATGTTTTGCCAAAAATGAACTTTTTGTTCCAAAATCTTCCTATAATAACGAACATGAAACCTTTCATACAATGGAAGAGAGAACTAACTAAGTTTATATGGCAAGGGAAAAAACCTAGGATAAAATGGAATACTATGACAGGTTTAAAAAGTAGAGGAGGAATGGGACTACCAGACTTTCAAATATACTATAAGGCCACGTGGATAAAAGACTGGGTAGACCTACAAGACACAAGAATGTTGGCACTGGAGGGAGCAGACCTGAGGATGGGGTGGCATGCCTATATGTTTTATGATAAAGCAAAAATAGATAAAGACTTCACACATCACTTTATCAGAAAATCGCTTCTGAAAATTTGGGAGGATTATAAAAGTAAAAACATACGGCATCTCCCCACCTGGGTCTCACCGCAAGAGGCTTTTTTTGCCAGATGGACGGACACAGATAAATGGTTGCAATATGATGATATAATTGAGAGATCAACGTCCAACAACTTTAAGATTAAGACAAGAGAAAAACTAGAACAAGAGGGAATAACATTAAGTTGGTTCCCTTACAGACAGTTAGCAGAAAGGTTTCAGATGGATATAAAAACATATGGAATTGAACTCAAAGAGAAAACTGGAGTAATTAAATGGCTGTTCGAAAATCTGCCTCATTTACTTGCCCAAATGTATCAAGAAATACTACATCAGGAGAGGCAAGAAGAAACAGTAAAGGCAACAATGATTTCATGGGCACAAAATATCGGACATTCAATACAATTAGAGTCTTGGGAGCAGAGCTGGAAAAAAACAGAAATTTACAGTAGCACAGAATTTGAAAGAGAACTATTACAAGCTATTTCATAGATAGTACATGACACCAGATAAATTAAAAAAGATTTATAATACAGGTACTGGACAATGTTGGAAATGTTAGAATGAGGTCGGTATGATATATCATATGTGGTGGACATGTCCTAAAGCTAAGAAATATTGGACTGAAATACATAACAAAATATGTGCATTAATGAAAATACAGTTTGCTAAGTTACCAGAATTGTATTTGTTAAATATGACTGATATATTAGAAGGTACTGGTATAAAGAAGTACTGGAGAATATTACTGTACATGATAACAACAGCTCGTATTGAATATGCAAAGATGTGGAAAACTCAGCAAATGCCCACATTAGAACAATGGTGGGGTACACTGATTGAAAACAAAAATGCTGATATGGTCTCTCAGAGATTAAAAAGGAAATCAGATGAAGACATACAAAAAGAATGGCAAATTGTAACAGGTAATTGCTGGGTACCATCAGGTGGAAATCTGTGATTCATGATTTAAAATAAATTATAAGGGGGCTACAGGATATATATCATGAAGCGGGAATATGGAGATGGAAATGCAAGAATCAGCAAGTAATAATAGCACTAAAATGTAGTACAATATTTTAAGCATGTTAAGAAATATTGATAATGAAATCTAGATCAGTGTGGAAGATCAGAAATTTTTCAAATAAGTTGACAGTTATAATTGTTTGTTTTATATCTGAATTTGAATAAAATGATTAAAAAAAAAAGAAATTATTGAAAGTATATTTGGAGCCTGGCTATCAGCAAATAAAGAGAAGCAGAGGAGGAGTGCATAGCAGCCACCACAAATAAAGTTACTGGAAATGTTGCTATTAAGACTGAAGGGCTTTTCCACACTAAAGTGGTATAGTGCTATTATTCCACTTTCATCATCCTATGGAATCCTGGGGTTTGCAGTTTCAGGAGGGACATTCAGAATCCTCAACCAGAGAGCTCTTTGGCTGGAGTAAACTACAAATTCCAGAATTCCACAGGATGTTGAAAGTGGAGTTATAACACTATAACAGTGTAGTGGGGAAAGGCCCTTGAGTCTCATTCTTTAAATAGAAGCTGCACTATTAAAAAAAAAAGGCTAGCTTAAGTTCAACCAATTTAAATTTATTTACAAGAGAACTGGGCAAATATAATGGTTCCAGGGGACCACATAGACTGAAGTAATGCAAAAAAAAAAAAAAAATGGAAGTGGCAGGAAGTCCACCTCTGGTTTTGAACAACAGGTTTTTTTTAAAAAAAGTTAAATAATACGTGAGTGGAGTATGTGACCTATTTAAAAAGTCAGTTTCTACTTCTGAAAGTTTCCAGGACAGACAATTCATCTGTGTGTGTGTATGAGAGAGAAGTGTGTGAAGAGGCCACAAAAATAACCTCGGGGACCACACAGGGCTGCCAGGTGTCCCTTATTGTAAGACATGCACTTTATTTAAGGGCCAGAAAGCTTATTCTGTATGACTGTTAAATAGTACACAAAAAGTCCTGTATTTTCAGGAATAGGACTAACATACAGGGGATCTATTGTGAGGACAGCTGGTGTCCAGTCTTCCCACTCTAATCTAAACAGAGCATGCAAACCGGCAGAAGCAAAATTTCTTCCCTCACCGGGGCAGCTGATCAGTCATCACAATATTTCCAGGGGCTTGGGGGTTCCTGCAGCATTTGAGATCTTGCTGAAGTTCAGAACTATGATAAGAAGCCCTTCTCTTGCCAGACATGAGGTGGACCTATCTAAGCATCCTGGCCACTCTTGCGATGGCTGGTAGTAAGGCTGCAAAATTGAGCTTTTCTCTGTGTTGACCAGCCGTTGGTTTACTAATTGCTTAGCAAGATTCATTGGTGGCGAGATGTACGTAGTAATACCTGGTGATGACCAGAATGCACTAAGGCAATTATGAATGCATAACCACTTTAATTAAGTGGCTGCATAGTGTCTCCTCACTTGACACCCCCAAACATCACTTACCAGACAGCAGCTGCTATGAGTGACAAGAGCTGTTCTCTTTTGACTGGGAAGCACCTGGCTGACATTCCCACTTCCTCCTGTGAATGATCTCTGGTTGGACAGCCAGTGCAGTGTCTTTGTCATAATTCCCCCTCACACTAAGGCTGTTTCTACCCTACAGTTATAGTGCTATTATTCCACTTTCAACTTCCTGTTGAATTCTAGGGTTTGTAGTTTACTGCGGCCAAAGAGCTCCCGGGGTGAGAATTCTGCAGGCTCCTCTCTAAACTGCAAACCCCAGGATTCCATAGGATGTTGAAAGTGGAATAACAGCACTATAACTGCCTAGTATGGAAATGGTCTTAAAATCTCTCGCAGGTAGGGGTGTGCTTCCCGGTTGACAAAGGAACAGTTCCTCTTTGCTTGCAATGGCATCTGCCCAGGAAGTGGGTATGGGGGAGATTCATGGTCCCAATATGTCCTTTAAACTAGTGGACACAGAGGGATCATGAATATGAATCAGTCAAGAATGTGCATCTCCAGGTTATCTCACCTCAGTCAATTCCAGCCAACCCACTTTGCATATTGATGGGCAATTTGATTCTAAGTAGTAACACCTAGACCAGAGAAAGAAGAACTCGGTAACTCAGTAGGTGGGCTGGCAGTTTAAATAACTGCCCTGTGGCACCTGAAAAACTGATCAGTTTTATTGCCTCCACTTCCTCATTCCTCACATCATAAATTTCAACTGTTCCTTGCTGTTTGGAAATTCTGACAGCCTTAAAATCCTCCAGTTTACAGATATGAAGGCGGGGAAGAGTCTGTGCTTGTAGGTTAAACACTCACATCATTGGCACTGCACAACTCCCTCATCAAAAAGGCAGTTGCCAGAGCTGGGAGCTTACCTGCTCTGCCTCTTTCTTAAGCCATTTCCGCACTAGCCTGTGATAGCGCTATTATTCCGCTTGCAACATCCCATGGAATCCTGGGGTTTGCAGTTTCGGGAGGGGCCGTGCGGCCCCTCCCGAAACTGCAAACCCCAGGATTCCATGGGATGTTGCAAGCGGAATAATAGCGCTATCACAGGCTAGTGCGGAAACAGCCTCATTCCCACTCAACCCCCCCCCGAAATCTTTCTTTTTCTCACAGACACAAAAACGTTTCTCATACACCAAGCACCTTGTTTGTTTTCATTGTTAGCATGTCTTCGGGCCATTTCTAGCTTATAGCAACCATTAGGCAAGCCTGTGTTGTTGTGTGCCTTCAAGTCATTCCTGACTGCTGGTGATCCTCAAGGAAACCTATCACAGGGTTTTCTTACCAGGTAGGTGTGTTCAAAGAGCATTTGCCTCTGCCTTACTCTGAGGCTGAGAGAGTATGACTTGCTCAAGAACATCCAGTGAGTTTCTACATCCAAGCAGGGATTTGGACCCTGGTTTTTAGCATACTGGTCCGACACCCATGCCACTACGCCACACTGACTTAAGGTGAACCTATCATAGGGGTTTTTTGGTTAGTTTTGTTCAGTGAGGGTTTACCATTGTTCTCCTCCGAGGCAGAGAGAGGGTGACATGCCCAAGGTCAGCCAGTGGGTTTCCATGGGTGAGTGGGATTTGAACCTTAGTGTGGGGGTCGGGTGTGGAATTACTGTAAAAATGAATCTAAGGAACAAATACTGATGAATATTATCCAAAATTAAACAAAAAAACCCCAACCATAACTATATGCATCTACAGATGTATATCATGTCTTTCCCTTAAGAAAAGAAGCAAGAATTCTATTAAAAATGTTGTACAACTATAGCTGTTGCTGACTTATGGTGATCATAAGACTACGTTCTATCATGGGGTTTTCTTTTTTTTAATAATTTTATTAAGTTTCACAAATAAAAAAAAAATCTCAAATTGTACTTTTACATGTCATGTTTTTGTTCTTCCACTCTGATCTAGTTTTCATTTTCTAGATATCTACTCGCATATAAAAAATTATGCCTCACAATTCCATGTTCATCTTACGTGTTTGATCTTGCATTTCTCTCATCAACTCCTGTTATGTTACAGTTATTCCCCTTTAATTTCAACCATAATTCAGACATTTTCACTTGGCAGTTCCCAGCAATTACCCATTACAATTTGCCATTCTGCTTTTATCTGATCGTCCGATTTCCCCTTTAATCTTTGTGAAACAATATCCGCATTTTATCATGGGGTTTTCTGGACAAGATTTGTTCAGAAGGAATTTGCCATTGCCTTCCCCTGAGCCAAAGAGTGCACCTCACTCAAGGTCAGTCAGTGGATTTCCATGGCTGAGTGAGAAATTTGAACCTTTGTCCACCAAAGTCCTAGTGCATCATTCAAACAATTACATCATGCTGGCTCTATAATACCCTCTTTACATTCTGTTTAGTGGGAGTGAAGGCAAAAAGAAAGGATACCTTTTGCCAAAAGGGCTTCCATCTTCTAGATGTGCCTCCAGCTATTTCCTAGCCATTACAGGCTTTTTTCTGCAGTGACCTTAATAAAAGATGTGACTGTCAGCTTGTTCTGGCTCAAGTAGTTTGTCCTACAGCTGTCAAAAGGCATAGGAGACATGGAAGAAAAAAACATTGGCAACTCTGCTATAGGAGATGGGCATACTTCACACAGTCTCTGTTGGGCACTGTTTTTAAAGTTTTCACTATAAATGTTCTGTACATGTTATGTATTAATACAAAACTAAAACTGCACTTTGTGTATTGCTTTATTTGGCATATCAATGAAATAACTAGCCCCAAACTGTTATTAATTGTAACATTCATTTTGTAATATGTTCTCCCTGTGATTCAGTGTTAGCGTCGCCATCATGGGCTTTTAGAAACTTTAGAACAAGAAACTCTTGAAAACTGGCAAGACGGGCAGTTGTCTTTTCATTGGATAGGTGAGACATTTTTCCTGGCTACGAAGCATCTAGGACACACTCAGCAATCAGCTCATGAAAAGGAGAAGATGGAAAGGGAAAAGAAGTGTGAGGAAAAGAAATTGAGGAGAAAGCATGGACCTCTATGAGGGTGAGATGTTACACAGGCATAGGAGCAAGAGAGGCAAATTAGCAATAGCAATCTGAATGTAATTTTCAACAAATGCTAGCAATAAAAATAGCAATCACTTTGGGTGACTCATATGCTCAGGAGCATGATGAGAGGAGTCCTAACATGATCTTTTGAAATTATGTGTGTGTGCTTATCCCTGGAGATGGGCAAAAGGCAGCCTGCAGGTGACAAGTACCCACAGTGGGGTACCAGAGTGGTTACTTCCTGTCCTGCCACTTCCTGTTTTTAAAGCAGGAAGTATACAACTGTTCCTAAGTTGAGACATACAATAAGTGGTACCCTCACACCTCTTGAACTGCTGAATGAAATATGGACTATGGGGATGGTCTTAGACAACATTTGGATCACATGTAGCAGTGGAATAACAACCAACTGTGCAACTGTTGCACACTGCGTCATCTGGAAAGTTTCTTTAATTGTTGTCCTTTCTTGACAGTGTTGTGAAAATACATCAGGTTCCCACAAAACTTTGCAAAAAAAGGAAGGAAAAAGTATGGCATCTTTTGGACTAATTTTCTTCAGCATAAACTTTTGTGGGCTACAGATGACTTCTTCAAATTGACAAATTGTTGCTCACCTTTTCATTTGTCTACAGTACTTTATAATTTTCTGGTTTTATTCTATCAGTTGCCAGCAGATGGCACTTGCTACTTCTCTATCTGAAAGTGTTTAACACTTTACAACAAAATCTAAAATCTACAAAAGAATGATACCTTTACTGGCCAAGCAAAACGCAGAAATTCATTGTGCAAACTTTTGAAGTTCCACTGGCTTCTTCATCAGGCAAAAGATTTTTAAAAAATCATACAGGAGAATAAAAGTGAAGATTTTAGAGTCACATGACTATATTTTGTATCAGATATCGTTTCTGTTGTAGTTCACTTGTTCTGGAGGGATCACAGTGCCAGCAGAAGCCACTGCCCTTAGGCACATGGGGACCAGGGACAACGGGCAATAAAAGTCAGGTAATAAAATTTCAACTCCATTAGCAACAGAAAAGTAACTTCCTTTGAGATCGAGGCTGCCTCTGTCCTGTGTGAAGCTAACTGCAGAAAACACTGAATTTCTCAAGAAATAAGATGGTATGGTATATTTTGCTACACAACCAACACAACTACTCCAACTTTGTCTCTTTGAAGACTTTGGGAGTTTTTCAACAGTGGTGACATTGGAAATACCCACTAACTTCCCTTCTTTCATCCAGTGCTTCACCATAAACCTGGGGCCATTTCTGCACTAGACCGTTATAGTGCTATTATTCGACTTTCAACATCCTATGGAATCCTGGGGTTTGCAGTTTAGGGAGGGGCCGACCCTCCCTAAACTCAGGATTCCACAAGATGTTGAAAGTGGAATAATAGCACTCTAACAGTCTAGTGCAGAAATGGCCCTGGTTGTTCTGCTTTCTCTTTGAACTTCCACAAGTGCTATAGTCCACTTCCAAAATGCTTCAGAAGCAGGATTGGCCAGTGGAACTGCTGCCATTAGGGTGGCAAATTCACTCTTGATTTTGCCATTGCTCCTCCAGCAGTTGCTCCAGATTGACCAGGAGCTGTGCCAGGGCTTAACCTCCACAAGAATAAGGTCCAGTACCAGGGGAGCTCCTGTACAACTCAGAACAACTTCAAGAGGAAAATGGTAAAACCAACAGTAAATTCACACACATGCACACCCTGAAACACAAATTTATAGACAAAAAACCAGAACCCAAACATACAGCGTTTGGGGCCTTTGAGGTTATAAAGGAGTTTTTCTCTTTTCTGGATTATTTCTGAATCATTTCTAAATTCTCTTCCTCTGTCTAAAGTAGCCAACACATCCTGGTCATGCTACTGAGACTGACTCACAGAGTGGCCTCTTAGCACAACTTGACTGTGGTAGGCATCTTCATTTCTGCTAAGCCTTTTTGCAAATCCATGCCATAAGCAATCCAGTTGATCAAACAGTATCTCCTTTCCCTGACACCATATTTTCTTGTCCCTGAGTAGCTGCTAAAAGGCATTCCAATTAGCATGTTAATGTCAGAAAATAGCTGGCACTGTCCCTGCAGTGTACACTGAGCATTATATCTTTATAGGTAAATGCACACAAGCAAAATTCTGGGGTTTCCTGCACACTTGGGGAAGATGAGACTCACCAGTTAAGCTGCAGCTACCCATTGCAGGGAACTTTGAGGACTGCTAAAAACAAGGCAAAACAAAGCAGCAGTGGGAGAATCAGTCATCATGAAACTATCCCATAGTTTTCCTATTCTCTTCTGCTCCTACTTGAACTTAACAGTGTTTTGGGAGGACGACTCCTACTCCAAGCAGTATTTTTTGGTCTTCTACCCATATGCTACAGAGCATACACACACTCTATATAGCAGATGCAGGATATCCTGTTCTCCTCCTGCCCTATTGCTCTTCCCCCATGCCTTGAGTCTCGTTTAGGTTGTAAGTCTGAGGGCTGTTGCTGTGCGCTTTCATGTCATTTCTGACTTATGGCAGCCCTAAGGTACACCTAACACAGAATTTTTGGGGGGCTGAGAGGGTGTGATGTACCCAAGGTCACCCAGTAGGTTTCCATGGCTGAGCAGGAATTTGAACCCTAGGCCATTTCCGCACTAGACTGTTATAGCGCTATCATTCTACTTTCAACATCCTATGGAATCCTGGGGTTTGCAGTTTAGGGAGGGGCTGGTCAGTTGTTTAGCGTGGAAATGGCCCTAGTTTCCAGGGTTGTAGTCCAATGCTTAAACCACTATACCATGTTCACTGTCTAAGCCTGAGGGCAGACATTATCAAATTAATAACTTGTGAGTCACTCTGGGAGCTTTTTTGACTGAACAGCAAAGTAAAAATGGTATTAAAAATAAATTGGAAAGTCAGCTATGAAAGAACTGAATAAATCCTGAAGTGCAAAGATGTATCGTTAGATACGAAAGTCAGGATCCTTCATGCCACAGTATTTCTGGATGTGAAAGCTAGACAATGAAGAAAGCTGACAGGGATGGAATCAACTCATTTGAAATGTGGTGCTATGTTCCATACCATCAATGGCCAAAAACATCAATAAATGGGTCCTAGAACAAATCAAGCCTGAACTTTCCCTAAAAGCCAAAATGATTAAATTGATGCTATCATACTCTGCAAAGGGATCTTGTAGCGCCTTTGAGACTAACTGGGGGAAAGAGATTGGTGGCATAAGGCTTTGTAGACTTATGTGTACTCTGTCAGAAGCATGGCGTGAAATGCCTAGGAACAGCCTTTTATAGATATGAATGAACAGGTGGTATGCATGAATTGCAGTAGAAAAGCAAAACTTGCAGGTAGCCCTTTGCCTACTGATACAGAATAAGATAGCTATGTCTTTGAATGCTGTAATACTTTGGCCATATCATGAGACAACATGACCCAGTGTACAAGACAATAATGCTTAATAGAGTAAAAGGCAGTAGGAAAAAAGACTGCATTACAGATGGGTTGATGCAATCTAGGAAGCCATGGTCCTGATTCTGCAGGACTTGAGCAGGGTTGTTGATAACAGAGTGTCCTGGAAGTCTCTCATTCATAGGATCACTGTTAAGTCAAAGCTAACTCGATGGCAAATGAGATGAAAGAAGCAGAATAGGTGCTAATTGTACATCCTACACATGTATGCCACATACTCACCAGCCATATTTCTGCTGGCATGTTTGGCATTAAAGATAAAGGAATCTTACATGCATAGAAGCCCTCTGTCAAACTGGGAACCAAGGGCTGCCTGGGTTCCCAACCAGGAAGTGGGAATATGCATGCCAAATTCCTTTCTTACCTCTTTCGGAACCCCAAAACAGGATTTAGAGGCATTAGTCAGACTGTATCAAAGTTGCTGATTGGGATAAAACTTTAGGACAGATGTAGGAAATTATCAGAGTATATCTGTTCATCCCCCCTCTCCAGAGCTTTTTAAAAACATTCACGCTTTTACTTTTTGACAGAGTGACTTTGCCTATAAAGATGCTGGGACAACTTTTAAGAAACATTATTTTCATACAGTTGGCATTCAGCTGTTCAGGCAAGTGAATGGCATCTGTCAAATTAGCTCTGACACTGGAGCCAAATTCAAAGGCCGTGTAAAGCCAACCATCTGTATCAGTCTTCCTGCATCAGAGAACTCTAAGTAAAATATTGTTCTCCCAAAATGGAATTACAGTGTCAGCAAAATTCCAGGCAAAATCCTTTGCAGGTCAGCTAAAGAGATGAAGCTGGTTTTTTTATGGCTAGCTCATCCCTTTTTAAAATGCCCTTGCACAGTCATGCAGCGAAATTGTAAATTTGCTGTCGTTGCGAGCCATTATGATTCCGTAACTGCTCATTCATGGAATGTCTGCATCCAATTACTGGGCTTGCATTTCTCTCTCCATCCTCTGCAGGGATTGGTTCATTTTCTGGAAAGCCACACATAACTGTCGAGTGTGATAGATGACATTCTTTTCCAGTGAGAGAAGTGCTATTGCTTTTTCCCCCCAATATGAAATGCTAATTATTGTAGTATGCACTCCACTTCCCACAAGCCACTAGAGGTTCTAGGGGCAGCACATCCACAATCTGGCTTCCTTGAGATGAGAATGCACTGGAAGTGATATAAAATTTGTTTTATCTTCAGATGTCTGTGCAGAGCTTGAGTAGAAGTAAACAGCAGGCACCCCTATATGAAAGCAAATCCACTACCTCCAGCCACACCCCCTGAGGAAGTGTGTGGACCCCCACAAGTGATTTCAGCCAACTCACCAGGTGCCCTCTCAGACTATAGCCTCTTCAACGGGGTGGTCCAAGACATTTTGCTGCCTGAAGAGGGCCTCCTACCACAAGCCACCAGTTCGGAAGAACAGTTTTATGGATGCTTGATGAGCCATGGCAGGACAGGATGGGCACCCACAACTCTTGTCTTCCAAGAGAAAGCAAGGATTAGGGCCTGCCATTGTTTCTCTCCAGCATCTTTTACATGAGCCATTTGCTTTATTCTCTCTAATGCTAATCATAGCATCACAGAATCACAGAAGCTTTGACTTGGAAGGGACAACAAAGGCCACCTAGTACAACCTCCTGCCATATAGGAATACAAAGCTAAGGCCCTCCTGAAAGATGACCTTCCAATCTCTGTTTAAGGACCCCCAAAAATGGAGAGACCACCAGCACCCTGAGGCAACCCATTCCACTGCCAAACAGCTCTTACAGTTAAAAAGAAAGTTCTTCTTAATGTTTAGGCAGAATCCCTTTTCTTGTACAGGCATATCTCAGTTAAGAAAACCTCTTGCAAAGAAGCTTCCTCTTACAAAGTCTTTTAATGCTTGTCCAGACCCTCCTTTGCCATTGTCCTCTCTCTAGCTGGAAGCTTTTTTATCAGCATCAACATCAAGAAGAAGGTGAATGAAGGCTGGAGAAACACAGACTTTTGGCAGCAGTACGTTTGCAGTAAAGAGTGCAATAAATCTTGAGCTGGGAAGCAATGGGAAATAACTGTAGCTGGTTCTACTGCAGCTGTGTGTTATCCTACAACAAGTAAGGTAAACAGCAGCTGCCTCCAGTATCCCTTATTGTGTATATGTGAACAGCAAAACAGAGAATAAAGGGGAGGGCAGATAAGCCTGCCTCCCTAGTTACTCCCAGGACATTAAAGAAAAGATACAGCTGTAATTCCAGCCACCAAAATGGAAAACATAAAAGTGGAAATTAATGAAAGAAAAAAAAATCCCTTGATGCATTTTGGAAGAAGCTTTGGTCTCTAGAAGGTTCCATGTGTTTTTGTTTATTCATGCAAGGATAACCTGATGTGGCTGTTTCATTTCACGTGTTCATATCTTTAGTTCTGAATAACAAGTCTGCTGAAACATGTTCAAAGTACTCTTCTTTTTTGTGATGTAGGAACCTATCTCTATTCTTTCCATATTATTTCTGCCTCTGGGACCAAAGTTTCTGTTAAGGACATAACACTCAGAAACATATCTGCTTTGTTAACTGAAGTATACCTGTAATTTGAATCCATTGGTTTGTGTTCTAGTAAAATCAGCCCTCTTCTTCCAACACCTTCTCCCTTCCACACACATTCAAACATATGTATCGACCCACACATACATCTTTCCCTTCCCCTCAGGTGGAGAGGGTCACCTTCCCCAGACTTTGATGACTATCGCCTTTAAAACAGTCAGATCTCCAGCTATCTGTTGCCATTGATGTACCATCAACAGACCATCCTTGACTGTCAGCCTTTAATCTGCTTGACAAAGGAATCCTTGGCCAACAAGCATAACCCTATTGTCCACGAGAGATTCAGTAATGCAGGTGCTAGACTGATGGCTGAATAAGACAACAGCTGTTGAATGTGGTAAGTTGTTTTTCAGGGAGGCCTGGTGTTTTCTCAGTAAAACAACACACATAAAAATAATCCAGCTTGATCAACACTTTAAAAGTGGTCAGAAACAAGGAAGATACAAACTTGTTTTCTTGAATCTATATTGTTTTCTGGTAGAAATTATTGTTTCTACAATCCAGTGAAGGGAAACTGGGGATGTGTATGGATCTCCCACAAGGAAAAAAAAAAGTTGGTGTACTTTTAAGAGAGAAGAAAAATGTATTCGTCCTCTAAGCAAGTAATTGACAAAGCCTGGAAACTACTTTTTTTTAAATAATTTATTTCCATTACTCCTTGTGGAATGGAAGTGACTGGTTATTCATTATTTGCCTAAACCATTCCCCACTATTAGCTATGCTGGCAAGGGCTGCTGGTAACCACAATCCAACAACACCTGGAGGGCCATAAAAAATCTTACCTGCCAGTTAAAAAAAAGTGACACTGGCTTCTTACTTTTTATTACTGGGGAAAGGGAAGAATCTTACGTTTGATAATATAATGTCATAAGACTTTTTTAAAAGTATGATAACAATATCTCTAAGGGCCCTATCACATTCCATTGTTATGACTCTATTATTCCACTTAAACAGCTATGGCTTCATCCTATGGAGTCCTGGGATTTGCAGTTTAGGGAGGAGAAATTAGAATTCTTATCTAGAGAGCTCTTAGGCTTCACTAAACAACACCAGAAATCCACAGAATGTTGCATGGTAGTTAAAGTACACACTATAATAGTGTAGTACGATGGGGCCATTGGGCTTAATTCCAACTGCTAGTTCTGAGAGTAATCTCACTGAATCAAATGCTGAATGGTAAACCAAAATAATAATAATAATAATAATTATTATTATTATTATTAATTATCCGTCTCTCCTCAAAGCTTGAGGCGGAGTATGGAATGTAAATCCCGGGAATCAGTGCAGGTATGGGAATCAAACAGCTCTCCAAGTGTTGTTGGACCACAACCTCCCAGAGGCCTGGGTGTGGGATGCTCCTGCCTTAGCAACCCTATTTATTCCCAGTTGTTGTGTTGCTCTTGACTGTGACTTTGCTATGCCCTTGCTGCTGCCCCCTCCCAGTAATTCATTAGTGGTAACTCATTACTTCCAAACTCTAGTAATTAGCACTATAAAGAAGAAAAGAGGCAATTAGATTCTGGCTGGTGCCTGCTTCTCACCCCAATAAATGCTCCGTGTTAGGTTTGATGGGGAAAGAATGGAACCACAAGCTTTGCTCTGCACTTGAATATCTCTGGATTGGCACCCCCGTATTTAAAGGAGGAAGTTGTCAGTCAAGGTGGTATCGTAGCCAATCCTATTGGATACTTAGCTGTATTTATTCTGTTCCCAAACAGCATAAAATCAGCTTGAGCTCAAAGCCAGATCAAATCTGCATCTTGCTTTATAATGATAAAGAGGCAGTAAGTATTTTTGCATACTGACATCTCAGTCCAGAGTACTATATATATATACTTTTCTTTAGATAGAAATCATGTCCAAGGAGGCTGGATTACACACACCTGCACGTACATGCATGCGTACATACACACATACATCTCCCGAAATGCAGCTCTCATTAATGCTGACAGATGCTCACAGGTGGTACAAACCAAGTGCTGTCAGCAGTGTCAAAATGTCACTATTTGTGTGAGATTACAGGACAACTGCAGCTGTCAAGATGTCTCAGCTGCTAAGTGGCTTCTCCCTCAGCCTGATCCACAGAATGGAGCTAAAAGCCAAATGCATATGGTTGGTGCTCCCCATCCCCGCCACATCCTATTCCCATTCCCATTTGGAGAGAACGCAAATAAATAACTAATCATGCTTCTAATCAGTTATTTTCTCTCCTGCCCGTGGTGAACAGGGGTTGACTCTTTAACCAGACAGAATCATGTTTCATTTCACAAGATACAAGTATAACCAGGGAAGGGAAGAGGACTGCATAACGAACAGCTAGATAGTATTTGTTGTTATATACCTTCAGGTCAACTCTAACTTATGGCAACTTTATCACAAGGTTTTTGTTTTGTTTTGGTTTTGCAAGATTGATGAGGAACAGGTTTATCTCTGCCTTCCTCTAAGGCTTCGACAGTACAAGTTCCTGAGAGTCATTTAATGGGTTTCCATGACTGAATAGGGAATTCGAACCCTGATCACCCGTAGTCTTTATCCAACACTCAAACCACTATACTTTGCTGGCTCTCAAGATTAGCCAGGTTAATGTTAAGGTTGCAAACCCATTCTGTCAAACTTTATGGGCTAGGTGTAGCCTTGATCATGTGAAATCCATAGGACTCAAGTTAGTTATAATGGCTGGAATTCACTATCACAGTTATGAATGCTTAATCTAGAGTTATGCATTTGTGTTTGGTTCATATTCATATTCCTTACATATTCCTTATTTTAGGAGTATGTTTATAGCCATATTTAAATATTTGAAGAGATGTCATGTCAAGGAGGGAGCAGGCTTGTTTTCCACTGCTTCAGAGACTAGGACAAGGAGCAATGGATTCAAGCTGCAGGAAAGGAGATTCCTCCTGAAACTCAGGAAGAACTTCCTGACAGTCAGAGCTGTCCAGCAGTGGAATATGCTGCCTCAGAGTGTGGTGGAGTCTCCTTCTTTGGAGGTTTTAAGCAGAGACTGGATGGCCATCTATTGGGAGTGCTTTGATGAGTGTTCCTGCATGGCAGGGGGTTGGACTAGATAGCCCCTGTGGTCTCTTCCAACTCTTGATTTTGATTCTATGATTCTATGAACTGTCCAAGCAGCAGCTGCTGTGATCAACAGGGGTCTGTTCTTTTGTTGATAGGGAAGCAGCTGACTGATATTCCCACCCCCCTTCCACGAGTGATCTCCAGTGTGAGGGGGAATTATGGCAGGGATCCTGCTTCTCATTGTTGCACTGGAGATTGCTCGCAGGAAGGGGAACATCAGCTAGCTGCTTATGATCAATGAGAGAACAGACAGTGGCATATCTAGAGTAATCAGCATTTAAGGTAAGCGTGGAAGTTGCGTCCCTATCTTCTTATCTCTACCCCCACCCCTCCATGCACGGCTTTTTTGCATGCCCCCAGCATTGGCACCCAGGGCATGTGTCCTGTGTGCCCCACCCTAGATACACCTCTGAGAACAGACCTCTGGCACCACAGTTGCTACTGCTGTGCAAGTGGGAATGGAAGAGCCAGACCAGGAGACACTACTGAATTACATAACTAGAGTAGTTATGTAGCTAAGTAAGAGATATTGAATCGCAGCTAACAACTCTTGTCCCACTGATTTCCATGGTTCTGCTCTAAGCGTGATTACCTCCATAGCCAGCTCTGAACATGTTGCAGCTTGTATAGTCTTATGCATCACACCTCTACAAGGCAAAACTTTGGTCTCTAGGAAAAAAAAATCACTACGTAATAATGGACATCTAAGGCATGTTCTAATTCCTGCCAAAATTTTGTTCATGGAAAGTATAGTAAAAGAGCTAGAGCTAAAGAAATGATGCAGGGAAGAAGATGGAGTGGAATCCAATACCATTTCTCTCTCTCACTGTACTCATTCACGGTTCTTTTTTTTTAACTGGCTTTTTTTAAGGGAGAGGTTGAGAAGAGGTACAAGCAGATCTCAATAGCCTGGAGAACAGGAATGTTTTATAAAGCACAAAATTCGAGGCACAGAACAGGACTGCAAAGAATGGCCAAAGGGAGGGAGGAGAAGCTGCAGGTCAGGCAGGTTTGAGTAAGTCTTACTAGGCCTCTGAAGAAAATATATACATGTATGTCCATTTGTTTCAAGTCACCTGTCAACTTGTGGTCATCCCGTTGATTTCACAGGCAAGGAATACTCCAAGGTGGGGCCCATTAACAGTATAACATTTTAATTGCCATGGCAATGTCCCATGGGATGCTAGCATTTAATTTGGTAAGGTGCTAGAGGAGCTCTCTGGCTCAGACTTCTAGATTCCCTGCCTTGAAGTACAAATCCCATGATTACATAAGATATTGCCATGGCATCCAAAGTGGAATCTTAATGCTATAACTGCATAGTGTGAACCCTCTAGTCTCTAGTTTGCCATTCCCTTCCTCTGAAATATAGCATACAAAGGGCCTTTCTGCACTACATTCTTATAGTGCTATTATTCCACTTCCAACACTCTATGGAATCCTGGGGTTTGCAGTTTAGACAGGTGCTTTTAGAATTCTCAGCCAGAGAGCTCTTGGGCCTCAGTAAACTACAAACCCCAGAATTCCACAGGATGTTGAAAGTGGAATAATAGCGCTATAACAGTGTAGTGCAGAAAGGCCCAGAGTCTCCTCTGCTCCATCTTAATTGTTTTAAACTAGTGTTTCAATAGAACTAGTTTTCTTTTAATACTTCTTAAACTTTTGTACTATACATATTCTGAGCCAGTGTAGTGGTTTGAGTGTTGGACTAGGACTCTGGAAGACCTGGGTTCCAATCCCCAGTCGGCCAGGGAAACTCACTGGGTGGCCTTGGGCAAGTCATACTTTCTCAGCCTCAGAGGAAGATGATGGCAAACCCCCTTTAAACAAATCTTGCTAAGAAAGCCTCGTGACATGTTCATCTTAGGGTCGCCATAGGTCGGAAATAATTTGAAGGCACACAAAAATAACTATGCATATTGTTTATGCTGTTTGGTTCCCATATTGGAAGAGAAGTGAGATATAAAAACAAACAAACAAACAGGGTTCAAAAGTATGAATGCTGCAACTGAGCCAGAAGATGGGGGCTGTCCTCCTTTGAATGTGTCTGCAGAGGAAAGGGGGCAAATGGAAAGTTCTGGAAACTGCTGTGTATAAGTGTTGCACCTGTACATGGGGCTGCCCAAGTGTTACCCTGATTTCTGGGGGTCTCGGGAGAGACACCTAAATGTGCTCACAACAATGGGGAGGGAATTAGCACAGAGCACAAGTTGGCAATGCGAGAGGCAGGGTAATGTAGCGAGATCTTGAACCCTATGTCTACGGGGTCAGGCCGAGTCAAGGATGAGGCAGATGTTGAAATAATAATAATTGTTTTATTTAAGCACAATCAAACAAGTGTATGCAACACACTCACACAAGAGGCTATAGAAATAAAGGTAGGAGTGGGATAGAGGGATTTTTAGAGGAGGTTTGGTATGGGAAATACTATACCTGTCCTGAAGCCCGGTTAGAAGCAAAGAAGCTGGGGAGCGTGGATTCTCAGCACGTGGGGCTGAGAGGAAGGCTCGCTGGACAAAGCGACAGCAAGGCGGGATAGAAGCCAAGAGCGATCCGAGGAAGCGCTCAAAGTCAGGGGTTCTTATAGGGAAAATTGTGGCCGCAGGCTAGTCCGTACTTGGGGAAAACAATGAGTCTTGGGCTGGAGACAAAGCCTCCGAAAGGTCAGTACTTTAGATGATTGAGTATAGCCAGATTGTCAGTAGAGTAGCCAGTATGCAAACGCGGAGTGCTTGAGAGTTGTATAGTCCGCTCATCAAGCTGCCTGCGGGGCAGGGGATCTTTTGTAAGTAGCGTGCATACATAATGTGGTACTTGCCTTGAGGTCTCCTGAAGCTGCATTCGGCAAGGACTGGCCTGCCTAGATTGGGATGTGAATGGTTCAGCTATTGTCGGACGCGCCTGTGTGCATGCTTGTCTGGGGGCCTTGCAAGCACGTGGAGAGGAATGGATAGAGAAGGCCGAATTATTGATATCAAAATGATATCTTAATATCCCACAAGCTCGGGCTAGAAACAGCGGTAACACAGGGAGCATGGAGAAGAATGGACTCCGTGGACGGCACTGCCTTTCGCATGCTGAAAAGCGATATGCACCCCTAACGATTCATTCATACATCCACGTTACCATAGGAGGTTGCTGCAGTCAGGAAGTTACCAGCTTCCATGGTTCAACTAGCCTGTACACTTGAATCACTAGGAACGTGTACCTCAGAGGCCATTGCTCCTTTCATGAGGACAAGAATCACTAAAGCTATTTCTTCACACACATCCCCAAATCCTGTTAAGTATTCAGGGCTGCTTCTGCATTAGTTTTAAAGACAAGTGTGTGGGGTGGCAACTGCATTTTAAATGTCAACATCAAATAAAAGGTGGGCTCAGGACAAGGATCTGAGTTGTACAGTGACTGAAATATTCACACCTCTTGCCTGTGTGTGGGCCTACTTCCCAAGAGTCAGTGTCTGTGTGCTGACTGAAGGAACCTCTAGATTCAAATGTCAGGCATTTGCCACAAAAATTAGCAAACAAAACAGGAGCATATAGATCCTACCTGCCAAGAGATTAAAGTATTCCAAAATTAATTCCACTTTACACAGATTTGTCAGAGATAAGACGGCCAAACTTGTATAACACCACCTTCAAATTTATTTTTGTTTATTACAAAAAGACAAAAAAAGTTCTAGACTACCCTTCACCAATGCTCCAAGGTGGTTTACAGTATTTGGCCCTGCAAGTCACCTTACATTACTGTTACATTCAAGAAATATTAAACTGAATTAAAAACAGATTAAGCTAACAAGGAGTTAAGCATATGATATCATAAGTAAGCATCATTGAAGGGCAGATGGAACTTTTAAAAATGACTGCCTAGCAAAGAACAACAGGAGGTAGAGAATGTAAAACAGAACCTGGCATCCTTAAAAGGTGTACACCACTAACAGGCCAAAACGGTTGCAATCTGCATTGCAATGTAATCATACTAGTTCAAATATTGTTCTGTTCACTGCCATGGTTCCCAACCTTGGGCTCCCAGATGTTGTTGGACTATAAAGCCCACTATCCCTAGCCACATTAGCCATGCTGGATGCTGCCTCTGGGAGTTGAAGTCCAACAGCACCTGAGAACCCAAGATTAGGAGACTTTGGCTAACTAACTATTTCAGCTGACATAGATGCATTCCTTCCTAACATTGCATGACTTGGGTTCACCTATATATTAAACGATTCCCCTAGGCAAGCCTAGGGTCAATAAACAACAACATTGTTCTATGTATAATAATTAGGTATGGTTTCTGCAAAGTCTGGTTTTCAAATATTCCGAGAGAGAGAGAGAGAGAGAGAGAGAGAGAGAGAGAGAGTTCTCAATTATTTGCTTCACTTGCTGATTCCATCCCCTGCCTAGATTAACCAGCAGATGGCAACCAAGGCTTGAGAGAGCTGCTAAATTAGCCACACCTTATCCGCTATGAAAACTCTGCAGGCTTTACAAAAAAACAAAACATTTCCTACAAATATGAGTGGTTAGAATATGTTTATCAGAGAGGGGAATCAGCCCCCTCACATTTTCAAGTCCTAAGTAACCATACCGGATGAGATAAAACTTAGGTTCTTCTCTTCTGTTTGTAGTTTCTCCTGATATTGGCTCACGGTGCAAGCACACAAAGCTGTATTTATTTCTCTACTCCCCACAAATGCTTTCTCAGGGAAGAAGGGAGAAGAGAAGGCCAGAATTGAGTGCTACTAGAAGACAGATTGTTTTTCCCTTAGTCCAGGAAGATTCACTTCCCTCTCCTTACTAGTTCACATTTCAATTACCAGTAAGTAGAGTCTCCCAGATAATGCAGGTTAAGAAAAGGTGTACTCTGCACTTAGAGTAAATTGTGGAAATGAGCTTTGCATTGATGCAGTTGATATTCTTGACTCAAAAGGATGTTTTGGGGCATGATATTGAGGTTCTAAAGGCAAAAAAAGTGTCTTGGTGCTAATCAAAAGGAGGCTGGGGAGAAATTCGAAGCTGAAGGGGGAACAACTATGCTCCCAAACTATTGGCAGACCCTGGTT
Organism: Cyclura pinguis; assembly: GCA_030412105.1. Lineage (NCBI taxonomy): Eukaryota > Metazoa > Chordata > Lepidosauria > Squamata > Iguanidae > Cyclura > Cyclura pinguis. The sequence goes on along the minus strand of CM059599.1, from coordinate 109,771,635 downwards.
GAAGCAAAGGGTGGGCTCCTCCTAGTACTGCAGGGTGAGATGCCTCCTATGCTTGACCAGGGCCGAGCCTGACTTAAACACATTAATTTCAACTTGGTTTCTGACAGAAATCCAGATTGTGATCCCCACCTCACTTTGAGTGAATGATTATTTAATTTTTTTAATGCCATGCCCATATCAGCGTTGCACATATCTTATTCTCCTTCCTTGCTGTCCCACGTACTTTTCTTTAGCATGGGTCTCCTCCCATATCAAAACACTCCTCCATCACTTACATGGGGCTTGCAGTTGATACCATTGGCACTGGATCAGAACCAGGAAATGTGTGAAATTTGGTAATGTTGTTGGTAAGAGGGAGAGGGTTCTATTAGGGAGAGAGGCTTCGAATCATCAAGATATCCAGCTGATACGTTTCCCATATTTTCTCTGCAAACATAAGGCAGGAATGTAAGGAACAGACACAGAACTGAGTCCTGCAGGTATTTTTTGCCGCATGCTTCTGAAACCTATCAGATTTGGAGTCCTTTGGAGTCAGATGCGACTAAATCTAAGAGTTATTCTTCAAATAAAATGAAAGGAAAGCTCTAGAAGCCTTTCAAAACTGTTCCATAAACCTCTTTGCAAAACTGAAAACAGCTCTCTTGCCATTCATTATGCACTGGGCACACCTTGAGAGTAAAAACATTCGAATAGGCTGGCTCTCCCCAAGCTGACTAAGCAGTCTTAAAGCAAGCATAACAGTATGATATGAACTGGAGCTATTAAAATGAGCTCTTCTTTATTACGAATACCATGAAGATCTCCTACCACGCTTCTGTTTAAGGCTGTATTCTATGTACCAGGGGTGGGAGCTTCCAGCAGCCCTAGCTGGCATAGCCAATGGTGACAAATGCTGGAAACTTCAGTGGAACAACATCTGGAAGACCACATGATTCCCACTCCCTGTTATGCATCACTTTAAAAAAAGATTTGTAGCATCTTTAATTCAGACTAACTTATTTGATACTAGACAACATCGAAAAGAACAAAAAAAAATACATTGTTAATATACTTATTTTTAAAGCACCAATTTTTATAGACTGCAGTTCACTAAATGGGCCATTCTTTTCAAAACTTTCTGCTTCTAAAATAAAACACACTCAATTAGGAGTGTGGCAGAGCATTTCAAACCAACAGGTTTTTTTTATGGCATAAGCTCTTGTGGATTGGGTTGCACTTAATTGGATGTTATTGTGCATGATGAATTAGACACTGGTCCATGCATGATGAATTACGCACTAAGCCATTTATTAGACAATTAATCTGTTAATCTTTAACTGCTACCAGACACAGTGGATTGACTGACATGGCTACTCCTCTGCAAGTAAAATATGCCTCTTTTCAAAATGGTACAAGCATTTCATTTTTAAAACAATCATCTTTAAAGCCAAAAATTGATAAAATAGGGGAAAATTTGCTTCAACATGTGAAGGTTTTTAACACAGAATTTATGTTAGACAATAAAAAAAAATGTTTTTAAACAATAAAAAAACCAGGATCACAAAATTTAATTTGCTGCAAAGACAAACTGTCATCCTACACCAATTAGGGACAGCCTGGGTGGGTCCAGGAGCAAGTTCCAGTCTCCAAAGAAAACACAGTGATGTGTTTACAAGCCTGGAATTCTTCAGACTAAGAATGCAGGCATGTCAGATGCTTAAAGAGTTCTGTAGCTCCTTCTCTAGAAAGCCACGGAAACCCATTGGGTGATCTTGGGCTTGTCACACACTCTCAGCCCCAGAAAGTCCCATGATAGTTTCACCTTAGGGTCACCATAAGTCAGGAACAACTCCAACTCATACACAGAAACAAAATGTTCCTGTTCTGTCCAAAGCCACAGACCAACTATTCTAGCCTCCCCAGGCACCTAATAATCCACCTCAGATTTTATAGCTACACTTAAACCAGGACATTCTAGCAAAGCTGGCCTGGATCAAGGAACCGACATTATACACACCACCTGCTTCCCAGTGGTGCTGTCCTGCACTGACAAAATTCAACTGGTTTCAGCAAAGTAGTATTTTCACATACTACGAGGTGTGCTGAGGCTGATTTAAAACAATGTTTTAAAGGGGAATCAATCTTCCTGGAGGCTTCCAGGGGAATGCTATTTTTTGCTATTTTTTTGAAGGCAACAATAATCTCAACCCCAGGGCTACATAATAGGTAACAAAGCCACATGCACCACATTTTACCCATTCTTGCCTTTCAAGTTCTTCAAACAAGAGAGTGATTTTCAGGGCCAAATATTCAGGGTAAAAAAAAAGAAATCCCAATTGTTATTCACTGCATTCATTGCATTGTTGTGTGCCTTCAAGTTATTCTGACTTATGGCAACCCTATCTCACGGTCGTCTTGGCAAGATTTTTTCAGGGAGGGTTTGTTTTGCCTTCCTCTGATGATGAGAGAGTGTGACTCACCCAAGGTCACCCATTATATCTCCTCCAAACTCCTATTATTCCCATGATAATTCTCCTTTCTGTTGGTTCGGACATAGACATAAAGGTCACAATTGGCTATTTTCCTTCTTTGTAAAGTTGTACCATCTGGCAAACTATTTATTCATTGAATCATCTGTTTTTCTTTTTTGTTAGTTGATCACAGAGCATTTGTATTTAAGGCTGTGTGATATGAATTTAATCAAAACAAGCAAACAAGTTTTCCTTGCAGATTTCTTGAGTTAGGGTGTCTTTGGCTATTTTCACATTCTGCATATACCATGCTCTAGGTGGCTACCAACCAAAGATGTACATGGCCAATAAATTATTGATCCAGTGGAAAAGAACTGCCCGGGATGTTGAAACTGAGCTGCTGAAAACCAAACCAAAGGCAGAAGGCTCTCAAAGGGAAAGAAAAGAACTACTTAAACTCATTGGCAAATATTGAAGAAGGAGTTTGGTTGAGTGACATAAGAGACACTGATGGAGATCCAGAATGGTCTTTGCTTACATTTTTCCTTGGGGATACATTGCACACAAGCTGTAACCTCCTCTGGTTACAGGAAATAAAAATAAACGAATACTTAAAAGTAGCCAACTGGGATCTGTTCATAGATCTCCAAAGGTAAGCTATGTTCCAGTTATCTTTTTACAGCATACTTGCTCTCATTTTATAGGGAATTTGTGTCCAGTGGTAGCCTGGATTGTGCAAATGGGCATGGGTAGAAGTCAGATGTCAGATGTCAGGAGCATATGCAGACCATAGACTTAATGGATTTGTCATTCCCTCTTCTCAGGGAACCCCGTGAATTACAGCTCCTTATGTATAGGGGAAAAAACGGTATGGTGCAATGATTTGAGCATTGGACTATGACTCTGGTAATCAGGGTTCGATTCCCCACTTGGCCATGGAAACTAGCTGGATGACCTTGGGCATGTCACAGACTCTCAGCCTGAGAAAACCCTGTGATAGTGTTGCCTTAGGGTTGTCATAAGTTGCAAATATCTTGAAGGCACACAACAACAACAAGAACAACAACAACATGTATGGAGAAGAGGCAAAACAGGGGAAAGAGATGTAAGAAACAATTCTCAGTGTCTCTCCAAAGGATCTTGGAAATTCTTTGTGGAAAGTCATGGCATTTAAAGTGACATAACACTGATATCAACTGGCAAGGTATGTAAGGCCTCTTTCACGCCAAACAATTAAGGCCTTTGGATTCCACTTCAACTGCCATGGTTTCACTCCTGTGGAATCCTGGGATGTGCAGACTGGTGAGGCACTAGAACTCACTTGCGGATAATTCCAAATACTTCACAAAACAGCAAATCCAAGGATTCTGTAGGTTGGAGCCACGGCGGTTAAAGTGCTGTCAGGGTGTTATAATTCAAAGCATTTCACTTTTTTATGATGTTCTCTGGTGACTGACTGAACAGGTAAAACCAGCAGCAGCCGGGTTGAGTGAGGAAGCCATGAAGACTGACCTTCTTGCTTGGCACAAGGACACACACACACACACACACAGCAAATAGGATGGCTGTGAACTGTGTTGCACTTCATTCTGCACATGTACTTGTATCATGCTGAAGTGTAGCAGGAACCTTTGTCTCTAAAGTGAAGTAATGTGGAATCACATAAATACAAAATGATTGATGGTACTACTAGATATGATGTTTTCAGTTTAGAGAACTGTAGGTTAGTCCACGGCAAGATCACATTCTGCTATGCCCATAGTAAATTTGTTATGTAGACACATTTTATTTATTTTGCACTGTTACTCTGCTTTTCTAAACCAAAGGTTGTGCAAGGCAGTTATTATGCAACTCATAAAACAATCACATAATAAAATCCTTAATTAAAACCCTAAAATATAAAATACAGTCAAACCAAGGGTGACATGCAATGCTGCATGAGCCAAAGGCAGTCTTATGAAAAAGATCTTTCTCTCCTTTTTTTAATTCCCTCCCTGCCCGCCGCCCTTTCTCCCATTTCATTTCTCCCTTCTAACATAGTGGTTCTGTTGGGCTGTGTCTCATGGAGTTGCAATGGAAAAGGGGAATAATTACAACTAGGAACCTTGCATGAGCAATGCAAGTTTCTGCCCCTTGGTTTAGGTGAAGACGCTAGTCCCAAACTATGAAATATTTGCAAAACTAATAATATGCTATAACTGTAGCATGATATTAGTTTAGTATAGCATGATATTAGTTTATAACTATAGCATGAACCCCAAAATGTATATTATTCCGACCATTGGCCAAAATTTGAAATGTAGTAAGATCCAGAGGCAGACTTTCTTAGCAAACCTTGCTAAGAAAGCCCTGTGATAGGTTTGCCTTAGGATTAGCATAAATCAGAAGCAACTAGAAGGCACACAACAACAAAACAGACTTCAGGTCAGTGGGATTAATTTTGCTGTTCATTATAACCCTTAAAATACACCAACCTGTATCTGCACTAGAGTAGTGCAGCCAGGGTTTTTCCTAATTTATCTGAAGGGACTAGGATATCAAATGCCACTCTCCTTGGACTCCCTTGTTTCCTCTGTTTAGCTACCATCTTTACAGTAGTGGGAGAGGAAGTAGAGCACAGCAGCCCAATATTATTGTAATCTACCGTTGTGATTACTCTTGTATTTTGAATAAATCAGTGCTTGCAGGGTGCTGGCAGCTTGAACTTGAACTGGCAAGGAAGAACTATTAACTTTACAAAGCATGTGTTCCTGGGGAAATGAACACTGCTAGAACTCAGATTTAAAAGAGAAAAAAAGAGTAGCCCAGCTGTCTGGATTTTTCGGTACTCTTATCAGAATTAATTTTAGGGACTAAGGACCTGCATTTCAAAATGGATCAGTACAGCAATGAATGTCTGAGTCCATTTTGAACTTAGCAGAGTATCCAGCTGTATCATCCCCAAAAAATCCACTGTTACCCCAAATATTCCCCCTTTCTGCAATATTATTTTGGAAATAATTAGGGAAAGCTATTTTGTGCCCAATACTGTTAAATAATTGAGTAAAAAATGTTTGCTGATCTACAACAGATCACCCAGAAATATCTGTTGTAGTTCATACAAGTAGAAAGAATTGGGAAAAGAATCTTGCCATCATCTGCAGCCATCAACAGACAGGCGAAGGTGGCTTGATATGTGAGGGGGAAGAGAGACTTAAGGGGATGAATGGTATCAAAGAGGCTGGACCAAGATACTTTGCTGTCTGATAGAACCCACCAACACTAGTGGAGGTCCAACAGTTAATAAAACAAAGCAAGTTATTTTGGCTCTTGAAGCAGGAAATCACACAAGCATTATCTCTCATCTCTGACAATAAAAACAAAAACACAGCAATAGTGGGTTGAATAACTACCTATTCTCTTCCCTTTCCTGACAATCAAAATCTGATGCCTGAAGCAGCTGCCTAAATCTTCCTCCTGATTCAGGGCATTCTTAAGGAAATCTTTACAGAGTTTCCCATTCAAAATGTTAATAAATGGAAGCTTCCCCTCTGCATACCACACTGACATTCAATTTGTGAAAAAATAACTACAGGGTTACAAAAACATTTCCATGCATTACTATTCTAGCCATTTTTATTAGCCTGCCCACCACAAGAAAATATCTGAATTATATAAAATAAAATCCCTGAAATTTTTACTAAGGTCATAAGAATTGGTTTGAAAAAGCAGAACTGGTCTGAGAATGTGCAGTTGGTGATTATTTCTATTTTTGGTTTGCAGTGACTTGCAGGAGACATTGAAACAGGGATGGGAACATGCAATCCAGACTGTGCCTTCTAGCAGCACTAGTGATTACAGCCAATGTAAAGGCATGTAGAAAGTTGTCATTCAGCAACATCAGAAGTGCTACCCACCCTTAATACATCTGCATGCTGCACAAAACAGTAAACATCCTGAGACTTCTACTATCAGAACTTTAGAGTTCATGAAATCCTGTTAGTGACATACATGCATAAAACTTGGGTTTTTTGGATGGTGCCCAAGGAGGTATTAACTAGTCTCTTGTGCACCATGCAAGACCTATCCCCACACCAGTACCTGGGGTGTTATTGCTGTGGCCATTCACGCACTGGGAGGAGCAAGGGGAGATCAAGAAGTGGTTGACTTGGCTTCAATTGCAACTAAGGGGAAGAAAAATAAAGTTGCTCTTTCAGGTGGAAGGCAACCTTAGTTTTCTTCTTACAACTGAGATGGGTTGCTTCTTAGTCACCTGAGTTGCTTCCCTCTCCCTCCCACCCCCCACCCCCGCCAGTCAGTGAGTTGTGGAAATGGTGCCCACCCCCAACTTGATAACTGCCAGGTGGGGAGAAAGGTGCAGAGCAGTGCATGAGAGCCTTATGCTTGACAAGCAAGATGCAGGATCTCATCCCATACATTTATGTAGGATTCAATAGGAATGAAAAGAAAATAAGTTTTATTCATGTCTATATTTTGTATTACAAGAACACTACTTTACCTTTCTGCATAGGAGTTTCTCCTCTCCTTCCTCTCCACCCCAACATCCCAATCCAAGATTCTGCACTTGAAAAAACGAACATCCCCTCCACTTTTCTCAGAACAGGTATGGATATAATGCATACCAAGTCTCCATCTTGGAGCAGTGTGGTTCCAGTACAAAGAGAATCACTAATAATAAAGTTCTTTTGACCCTTTACATTAGGAGAAGGATCACACAGACTGTGGGTCACATGTACCATCAGTCATTTTTCAGGTTCCGGGCCCTTCTGAACCCCACTCCAGCGTAAAGGACTGGTGCTTCTCCTGGAAGTTTTAGGAGTAGCAATTGTCCTTTATATGTAGCCACATATACACATAAGCCTTGTTGGAAACTATGATACCCCAGGCAGTATTACAGAACCAGGATCAAAATTAAGAGCCACGTTCATTTTCTGAGAGTGCGGAGATGATGTAGCCAGTGGTAGCTACAAGAGGAGCCAGAGGAACAATGGTTTCCAGTTGACAAGGGGGTCAGGCAAGCCTGCATTTTATTACCCTACTAGTTTAACTTGTACACTGAATGTACAGTCTATAAAGCTGGAGCAGACTCAGAGGAAAGAGGTGTGAAAACTGGAGAAAGGAACATCAACAATTTAAGATATGCTGATAGCACCATACTACTAGCAGAAAACAGCAAAGACTTGGAATTATTACTGAAGAAAGTCAAGGAAGAAAGTGCAAAAGCAGGTTTACAGCTGAACTTCAAGCAAGCAAAATTAACACCACAGATGATTTACATAACTTTAAAGCAGACTGATGAAAACATTGAAATAGTTCAACATTTTCCATAACTTGGCTTATCAGAATGGATACTGCAGTCAGGAAATCAGAAGAAGGCTAGGACTTGGAAGGACAACTATGAAAGATCCTGAAGTGTAAAGATATATCATTGAATACTAAAATTAGGATGGTCCATGCCATTGTACTTCTAATTTCTGTGTATAGTTGTGAAATCTGGACAGTGAAGAAAGCTGATAGGAATAAAATCAACTTATTTGAAATGTGGTGCTGGAATAGAGTTTTACGGATACCTTGAACTGTTAAAAAAAATAAATGAATGGGTCCTAAAGCAAATCAAACCTGATCTGTCCCTAGAAGCCAAGATAACAAAATTGAAACTGTCAGGATGTATTATGAGAAGGTGTGACTCACTGGAAAACACAGTAGTGCTTGGTAAGGTAGAAGACAGTAAGAGAAGGATAAGACCGCATTACAAATGGATAGACTCAATCAAGGAATCCATAGCCTTGAGTCTGCAAGACCTGAGGAGGGCTGTTGATGATAGGGTGATTTGGAATCTTTTGTTCATAGAGTTGTCATAAGTCAGAGTTGACTTGACAGCAGTTAACAACATAAAGGGGGAAAATTACATCAAAGCTGTTTCAACTGCACATTAAGACGCTGAGCATTTGCAACAGATTCAAAGAGCAGAGAGAGTGATGAACTTAACTCATGTATGCTGCCTGGTGAGAGTAGTTTCTGAAAGGTTTGAAACCAAACTCACTTCCTCTCTGAGCAAATACGACAGAGTAGTAATCCAATTAACCCAGCAGAGGCAATGCTTCCTTTATTGTCAGAGTTACCAGCTGTCAAGCACATAGAAACACAAAGCGTGTTCACAATAAATGTTTGCTGTAGTCTTATGCAGTTTCTTACACAGGATGCTGAAAACATCTTTGAGCCTTTCTTTCTCTGCTTGTGCCATGAATTAATAATGACAAATGCAGGATGGAGCTGCAGTAGACATACTAAGGTATAATCACAATCTACAGGGGAATAAATACTGAAGGTGCGATCTCCCTTGCAATGCTGGCTGGGGGATTCTGGGAGTTATAGTCTAAAATGTAACTTTTCCAAGTTCAGTGTAAGACTGCCTGGAGCAGTATCCCGCTTACTTATATGCATGAGTGTAATGTATATTAGCGATTCAACCATACCTCTCGGTTTTGTAATATCAGTCCTGCAAACTGTTTAGTGTTGTAGTCAAGAGCTGAAACTTTTAAGCCTAATTTGTTCCAGCACAGAATCACTGAGTTTATTTAGACATGTTTATCTCTTGTTAGGAGTTTGTGACTCAAAATTAGATTAATCAGATCAGATTTGAGGAAGTTGAAGTCAGCTTTCATGTAAGATTTCTTCTGGAATTAACTCCCTGAAAGCTCTCCTTGCTTATGCCAGACCCATTTGGGAAACACACTGAATAGACTAAGGGGTTAAAAGGAAGCCCTGGAAAAAGGCCCTATGGCTAAGTATAAATGCCTGGATTCTGACAGGATGAGAGAGGTTAAATAAAAAGAGCTATGCCTCACGTGAGTGGCAGCAGCCCTGTCTCTGAAGGATACCACACAGGATTTCTAGCAGCTTGTCTACCTCACAATGTGCAAAGCAGACTCCCATCTATCACCTTTTTTTTAAGCACTGCAGCATTTTGAAACTGATCAGAAAGCTCCTGATCCTGAAAGCAGCTCAAGCTGTCAGGTTAGCAACTCGTAACCAGAGATGTGTGTGCCAGCACAGTTACAGCAGCAATGGCAGCAGGCCCTGTGTGGCAAGGGAGGAAGATCTATGATGCTTGTCAGTTGGTTAGCATGAGCATAAGGGAATGACACATATTGTCCTGGCATAGGCATTTGTGCATGTACAGCAAGGAATCCAAAGGGAATTGGGTATCTTCCTGTCCAGCCTGTTTGTAGGTACACCCAATATGAATGCATTATGAGTCTGCATCCATCACATAATATTTATCTAGGAATATACTTCTAGGAAGTGGCTGAATTTGTTTTTCAATGATAATTGAGGCATGCAGATCCAGACTGAGGACATTTGTTGTCTGTTTTAATTAGAGCTATGTAAAACTGCCTCTGAGTATTCCTTGCCTTAAAAAGCTCTATGAAATTCATGGTGTCTCTATAAGCCAACAGGTGACTTGAGCGCACATAAACACACCCATTGATGGTGTTTAGCCACATTTATACTTGTGTAAATTCCAATGAAATAAGTTGGAAATGATTCTCAAATAAGAGTGTGATGGAATACTCACAAGCACTCTTGGCCACTGCAGAAACCTGGCCCTCAAGGTTCAAAGCTGAGTCCAGGAGTACACCCAAACTGCAAGCTTGTATCTTCAGGGAGAGTGTAACCCTATCTAACATAGGTTGAGTCCCTAGGATCTGCCTTCCAACTGGCCAGAAGCACATTTGTCTTGTCTGGTTTAAATTCTAATTTGTTTGCCCTCATCCAGTCCATTACTGAACACAGACACTGGTTTAGGACCAGGACAGCCTTCTTGGATTGAGGTGGAAAGGAGTTGGGTGTCATCCACATATTGATGGCACTGCACCTTGAAACTCCAGATGACATCTCCCAGCATATGTTACATATATATAACATACTATATAACATATACTATATATTAAACAGCATGAGGGACAAAACAGAACAGGAGTCCCCCAGCACTACTTTCTGGGATTGCCCCTCCAGGAAGGCATGGAGCACCTGTAAAACGGGGCTTCTAAGTCCCATCTCAGCCAGGATGCCCAGAAAGATATCATGTTGATGATATTGACAGCTACTGGGAGATCCAACAGAATGAACAGGAACATACTCCCTCACCTAGCTCCATGCATAGGTCTTCCATTAAGGCATCCAATGCTGTCTCTGTCCCATATCCAGGCCTGAAACCAGATTGAAATGGATCTAGATAATCCATTTCATCCAGAAACCTTTTGAGTTGGGCGCTACCACATGTTCCAAAAATGGTAGGTTGGATAAATATCCATTATAGTGGGATTCAAAATTACCTTAATAACCTACTCCTGTAGCATATGAGCTCTTCAGAGGAGGTTTCCCCCCCGCCCATAATCTGTTTTACATTTCTCCACATATTAAGCATGTGAATACAAGAGATGAGGACCATCTGGTGACTTTTGCCTTTGACTCTATGTACTTAGGACACAGTCAGGTTGGGAGCAGATGGACTACCCCGCAGCTCTCATGAAGGAAACCATATTAAAATGTGCAAACCTTGTCAATATCTGAAAAGTTTCAACCCTTTTCCATTCAAGATGGTGATATCAATGCATGGCATTAAATACCTCGAACCGAGAATCCAAGTTTGCTCTATAACTTCAGTTATTGAGTCATTGATTTTAATTGAAGGGTGGGTGTTGGTGTTGTCTCCCCTGCATTCATCATAATATTGTCTGTTAGAAATAGCAACCTTGTTGTTGTTGTTGTTGTTGCTGTGTGTCTTCAAGTCTTTTCTGACTTATGGCAACTCTAAAGCCAATCCATTACAGGGTTTTCTGGGACTGAGAGTATGTGATACACCGAAGGTCATCCAGTTGGTTTTCATGGCTGAGCAGAGAGCTGAACCCTAATCTTCTGGCTTCTAATGTAACACTCAAACCAGTACGCCACTCTGGGAACCTTAGCTTGTTTATATACTCAGTAGGAGGCATAGCAAGTATTCATGTCATTTGTTGTTTGTTAGTCTTAACTACAAGCTGTTTCTTCCGAAACTAATTAGTCTTGAGTTTGTTATTCCTTCATTTTGTAGTTTACAGTCCTCTTTGTGTGTGTTTTTCCTGTTTGAAGATTATATATCACAGCGCCTATCACCATGGAATGTAATAAAACCTTTAAAAATTTGTAAATAAATCTATTTCATCTGTCTACAAAGAAAACTGAGCGTGATTTATTTTTCTGTTAGGCTGTGTGTGGGGTGGTGATAATATAGGATTGGTTGTTGCAGATACTGATTACTCTGCTTGTGAGATATATTAGTATTTCTCACATTCTCCAACATAGTCCAGAGATTGGGAATAAGTGGTTCTCCAGTTGGAGACAGACTGCATCTCTCCCACCATGGGCTATGTTGGTTAAGGATGGGGGGAGTTTCAGTCAGGAGGGCCACTCATTACCCTCCCTTTCCATGACAGAGCCCATTTCCGCACTACACTCTTATAGCGTGATTATTCCACTTTCAACACCCTATGGAATCCTGGGGTTTGCAGTTCCGGGAGCGGCCGGCCGGCCCCTCCCGGAACTGCAAACCCCAGGATTCCATAGGATGTTGAAAGTGGAATAATCGCGCTATAAGAATGTAGTGCGGAAATGGCCACAGTCTATTAAATCCCTTTGTTATGCTATCCATACAGGAAAATTGATAGCCTATCTAACAGCCTGGAAGACAGGACAATTGAGTCAACCTTCACATAAATTATTTTTTAAAGCAACATGATTTTTAGGACCACTGAGCCACTCCCTAAAGAGCTTCGTGCAGCCACCAAATTAAATGGAAGTCCAATGGCCCTCAGGCAGCAGTGGTACTGTTGGGTAATTTTATATTGAGGACTTCATGATCTTGCAAAGCTCCTTCTCTTTAGATGGTAGTGTCATCACTTCACTAATTTGGAAATGTGGCGAAACAGACCTAGTGTACTTGTGGGGGGGGGGATTACTAATTCTTGTGTGGGGGATGGGGTTACTTATTCTTGTTAGGCCCTAGGTGTCATCAAGTCTTACCCAGAATGCAATACTGGCGAGAAATATTTAGCCTCAGATCAAGTTCCAGATAGGTAGTGATGCCCATTTCTTTTCTTCCTCAGAATCCCACTAATTTGAAGTGTAGTCCAAAGGAGAGCATGGAAAAGTTACTTTTTGAAGCACAAATCTTAATGCCAGTGACTAACACTGAGTAGAGGACTTTCAACCTCTTAGAACAGGGAGAGGAACCCATAAAACATCTGGGTTCCTCTGACTATGACTATGACGGTCACAGCCAGAATTACAGCTATGGGGAGGGGGAGGAAATGTTCAAGAATTTTGCCACCCCAAAGAAATTTCCCTTCAGTAACCAAATTTGTAATATTGAAGTCCCTTAAAACTTCAGTTGAACATTTAGAGAACAGTTTAGGCACTCAAAGAAAAGGGACAAGCAAAATTAGCAAGGGAATTCAAATGAAATAAGAGTTTGAGGTGTGAATGGTTTTCTATTTCTCACTGGAATACTTGGAAATTCTCATTTGGGACAATGATCTCATGTTGGCCTCCCCTCTCAGCTACATTTTGTGAGGAGGCCCAGAGGATGGGGTTAAGCCCCTATGAGGGCCAAATACAGCTTGAGGGTCTAAGATTCTTTACTCTTTCCTAAGAATAAGTGTTTTAGTATTAGCGTGCACTAAAAATTTTTCTCTAGTGAACTCATGTCCAATTAAGATTTGTACTGTATGAACCAGAGGAATGTTATGAGAGTGCTCAAGCATTTTGACATGTGAGAAACAATTTTCTCTGCTTACTGAACATTTGACGTTTCAGATCACAGAAGTACAGTGAGGAAAGATAAATCTGGGAAAGCAAGTTAAAAGCAAAAACTGGGACTGAATTAATCTTCTAGAAGCAAATTCTTTCTTTTTGGGGTGAGTGAATTTCCTCTTTTTCTCTTCAGTTCCAATGGTGTACCTTGTATATTTGTTACCTGGGGTGGATCATTTTTAACACCCCCAGTGTTTCCTGAGGAGCAGCAGGTTACTCTGATTTTATAAATATTTTTGAAACATGAATACTGAGCATCAAGGCCAGTTGTTCACCATATGCAAGGCCCCTCTCACTATGCTGGCTGGTTCCTTTCTCTCCATTATTAAAAATTAGCTTCTGTACCTTTCTCAAGTTAGAAAGCTCAAAGAACACACACACACACACACACACACCCCAAAACACAGTTGACTGCTGAAAGAAAACATTAGCCCAATCATTTAAGAAAATTGACACGCTTGTGAAGGCAAGTTTATCTTATTTCACCATCCATAGAACCATGGACAAGACTTATTGGCTCATCGTGTTTGCTCAAAAGAAATCTCACATGTCTGTGGTGCCTTGGAAAATGACTACAACACACAGAATTCCCCAGCCAGCATGGCAATGAGCATAGTGGCTAGAGGATGCTGAGAGTTGTGGGTTGGGATGTGGTTTATTTCCAGGCAAATATGGTTAGGACTTCAACATTAGGCAGCATGCACACTTTCCTGTCAGTAAGCTGCCCTGAATTAAATTTTCACTACACCTTGCAAAACACAGTAAAGCTTGCTTCCAAGTTGTCATGCATACTTACACTCAGTACTTACAAGTAAACTTCCTTCTTCATAATTACTCAGGGTCTTTTCACCCTACACTGTTACAGTGCTACTATTCCACTTTCAACATCCTGCAAAATTCTGGGGTTTGTAGTTTACTGAAACCCAAGAACAATCTGGCTAAGAATTCTGAATGCCCCTGCTCTAAACTACAAACCCCAGGATTCCATAGGAAAGTGGAATAATAGCACTATAACAGTATAATGTGGACAGGCCCTCAGAAGTAAGTCCCTCTGAACTCAGAGTTAGTGCTATGCAGGCTTCAACTGGCTTGAAATCTGAGCAATCTGAACAAGCTTATTTGGAGGTGAAATTCTATCAAAAAATCATGAAGGGTTCAAGTGCAGGTCTATGTAGGGTTGCCTAGAAAGGGCGGATCGCATTAGCAGTAGTTCGTTATGTTGGTTGAGACTAACTGGAAATGTAGGACATAAACATCTGGAGGATTCCAGTTGCCCACCTCAGTTCCAATGAGACATGCATAGAATCTGCCTGGGGATTCTCAGCTTGGCCTTCCAGAGTTGTGTTGGTATACCTCCTTAATTTCACTTGAACTTCCTTCTGATTCAGCCTCCTAGCCTCACTCTGATAATCTGAATAAGAAGAATCTCATTGTCAATTACTATTTGGATGATGATGACGACAGCAATGATGATATAATACTTTCCTAGCTTCTGGTGCTCTGAAGATACTTTTAAACTAATTTAACTTTCATGTATAAATCCCACCTCCATGCTGGAACCTCCTTCACTTCCTGAAAATGATGAGGTTTTACACCATGTAAATGTACCATTTTCGTGACTTCCTAAATAATTTTGGTCTATATTTGATTTGGTTTGGATATTATTTCTATATTTTTATTCTGGACTTTAAAGATAATCAATTCCAATGGACATCCTGTTAGTAAGCATCAAAGGGACTGTCAGTGAATCAACATGCATATGATCAAGCTACACAAAACTGCCAGTAAGCAATTAGCTTCCTTTTCTTTTTCAAAACTAAAGCTTTAACCAGTAGACAGGGATCAGCCCTAAATAAATTTAAAGAGGTTGCAAGCCTCTAAAAAATGCCACTTTGAGATTCCAGCTCTCCTTCCAAAATGGAATTCGGGGAAAGAAAAGATTAAGCCTAGCTTGGCATGCACAGCCATTCTCTTTCTCCATTTCAGTTTCTCATATGTGCAGACACCAGCAACTGTTAGGCAACACACCTTAACTGCTGCAACTGAGGTGTCTGGAGTGGAGCATGGACTGTCAGCTGGTGAGTGGAGGAGCCATTCAGGCACTGGTGCACCTAAGTGCACCCCTGTATTGTTTCACCTGGGGTGGATTGCATCTGGTGCCTCATGCTCTGTCTGTCGCTGCCCAGTTCTGTGAAGCATCTGTAGAAAAACAACCACCATCCCTGCACTATAACAAAGTGTATTTGCTGTAAGCATACCCTCCACAGATGAAAACTAGGACACATGTGGGCAAGCACATGAGGCAGAACACACAAGTTAGGGGAGGCTGCAGCCATTTGTTTTTGCCCACGTCACATCAGAAACAAGGAAATGATCTTACGAGGAACATGCAATATATTTTGTGTTTGCAAAATGTGATGTTATGTCATTGCTCAACAGGCTGCAGGCCTACTAGCAAATGCCACTGGCACGGTTTTTCTTTTTTTCTTTTCCTTGTTTGCTGGCAAACTGAATTAAATTTAAAAACATGAGCTTCCATATAAAAATGCGAAAGGTTAAACTGAGGTGATTTCATAAGCTGTTATGTTTTCAACTAGTAGGAAGTTTCAGGGATGACAAACTCACTCTGTATTTGAATTTAGACTCCATTCTTTTCCAATTTAAGACTCCAACCAATTTGGTTGGTATCTTGGTCCCCCAGCTTCAACAGAGCACCAACAAAAACAGCAATTCATCCCCAGCCAAGCATTCAATGTAAGATGGTAACTTTACAACCATTACACCTCATGGCAAATAGTAATAGGCACTACAGAGAACTGTAACTAATTCAAGTAAATAAACTAGGACTCCAAAAGGCATTCAGCCTAATAAACCTTAATGTGTGAAATATTTTGTAAATTCCTGTGGTTGATCTTCAGGACACAGCTGTAAATCAAATGCACAGGGTTTTCTTTATTGCGCAATACCAAAGTCACAATCAGGAACATCTGATGGTCTATTCTAGTTCCCACAGTTCAAAGGAAGAAAAACTTTTAAAAGTGCAAATTCTGCATGGCAATGTGGCTTTTGGATGCTGGGTATGATGGGCTTCAGAAGGAAAGTCACTCTGAAATGTGACTTCCTTTTGTGATAGCCTTCTTAAATATGTCTTTGAATAGCAAAATGATTGCTTTTCCCTTCCTTGTTCCAAAATCATTCAGCAAAAAGAATGAAGAAAAAAAAACTAAGAAAAAATACAACCGAATATCACCAGTGCATGAAAGCAAACTTCTACAGAGCCCTGCCTTGTAAAGATAGAGCAGCAGAAGAGCCTGTCAGGAGCTGCGGGACGAATCTGTGGCACGCAAACCACTATATATTCCTTCCTGGGCTTAGCCTGGCATAATTGAAATACCCCCCTTCTGCCTTTTATGGCTGGTTTCTTTTTGCTTCTGGAGGGAAAATCAGTGACATTAACTTCAAGGTAGGAATAGTTTCCCACATCATTTCTGGGGTGTGTGCTGGGAGTCCACAAAGTGTTCAGGTTCTAGGGATCCAAAGCCTCTTCTGATCTGTCCCAGTATGCCTTCCTATCTTCTCCAGAACTTCCCCAGGAGAAAAGCAGTCACAGAGTATGTTCCTACTGCCACATGGAAGAAGAGAAGGAAGCCCTCTCTATCCTATAGCCTGTGGGATACCCTCCCTGGGATTATAGGATTGTTGCAGTTTAAAGGCATACATAGACATCACCATGCAACTCATGTAACTTCTGAAGTCTTCTTCCATCTCTTTCTTCTGTGCATACACCAAGGCTGTGAATCCTGCAGTATTCATGCCAGTGGATTTGCCATTGCTTTCCTCTGAGGCTGAGAGAATGTGCTTTTCCCTAGATCACCCAGTGGATTTCCATGGCTGAACAAGAATTCAAATCCTGGCCTCCCAGGTCTAGTCTAACACTCAAACCACTGTACCTTGCTGGCTTTCACCTTTCCACACATTGGCTTGAGGAACATACTTCCAAACCCAACTCCAAGCATCCATAAGTCTCCTGCCCCAAAATTATTTTCCCAGCTGTTTACCCTAGTATTTCTGGTTGGTTCTTTGATCAACATGTTCTTTGTGGTGATGCTACTTCCTGTGTGTGAACTGTTTTGTCCATGCATCTCTGTGTCCCAAGGATTCTAAAAAGATAGTATTATTACCCTGCCTTTCATTTCTCCCTCATTCCTGTGTGTGTTCTCCATAAGGTAAAAGTTCCCTTTGAACAAAGTGCCTGATCAGCAACACTACCTACTCACATTCTTTGCACTGCTGATTTCCAACTTTTGGTCCTTCAGCTATTTTGGACATGTTTCCAAAAGCCCCTACCAAGACATGCAATGACCTAGGACTCTGAACTGATTTTCAAAAAATCTAAAAGACTCACGCTTGAGAACCACTGTCTACATCATTAGGCCTAGAATTTTCTAAAGACTGTGCTAGAGTAATGTAGCTCCATGCTCTAGATGTTGATACACAAGATCTGTGTTTCAGCTCAGTTCTATCCTATGCTGTAGCTAAGGGCAGTGAGGAAAACGACTGGGAAGGAGGAAGATTTTTCACTGTTTCCAGAGGGAATGCACTACCTTTTTACAGGCCTATTAGCTATGTCATTGTCAAGGAATGGTGTATGAGTCTTTAGTCCATACAGGGTCTCAAGGAAGAGATGTGCCTCTCACGCTATATCTACACAGCTGCCTTGGATTTCCACTGACAATAGCAGACTTGCTGCTGTAAGGGTATTGCTCTGTTCTTGTGATTTTTTTTTTCTTTGTGCTGACGCAGCATGGTGCTCTGCTGATCAAGGGTGTTTAGGAGTGATCCTATCCTAGATCACAGGCACAATGGTTGTACAAACAGCCTCACTCAAAACCAAAATAAACCTACGAAAGCATTCTCTGAGGATTATTAAGCTTCAAAGCTTAAATAATAAAACCATACATTTCAGTTTGGGAGAATTCATCTTATAGTCATCACAACCCAAAATTTACAGATTTTTTTCATCACACATCTTCTTGACTTCAACTTTTTATTATTATTACAAATGTATATTTTTATTAAAAAATTCACACAGAAGCAATTCAATTTAATTACAACAAAAATAAAAAATAGATGCAATGAACAGAAGCATAGTTTTCAACAGTCTTTTAAGAGCAACATAAAGACAAAAACAAAAAATGCTTTATGAGGGCAAAGCCTGTCTGGTTCAGCTTATTATAACTGCCCAGCACCATGAGTGGGACTTTTTAGTTGGCTGTTCGACCTTCTTGCTTCTCTCCTACAGGACAGGAGGAAAGGCAAGCTGGGTGTCAGCAAGAACCAAGCCTCCCATTAAGATATGTTCACCCACCCAATATTTGTACCACTTAAAACTTGTTCAAGGTTGGGAAGCGTATTGGACAGTTACCATATTGCTCAATAATTGTTAGATTGTTCCTCTTTCACTTCAGCAAGATAGCCAATTAAGATCAATGCTTGGTGACTGTGACGAGGAATGACTGAATGGCAAAGATCAGAATTGGGTGCACAACACTGCACAAGCGTGTATGTGTTTGTGCCTTCAGTGCTGCTGGTGAGGATGCATTTTCAAACCCACCTACATAGTTGACTGAAATGTAATGATCTGACTTTACATATCCTATATCTACCAAGTGAGAACATAATGTCGATTTGCAAATATTTCGGTTTTATTTGCAAGCCTCAGCGGGCACCACTATTCATGGATCCTTATTAATGTGCTGAAGTGGCATAAAAGTGGACAGAAAACTAACTAAATAATGAGAAGACTACAAGGACAGATGGTGAATATATGAATTTATGTATAAAAGAAAACTAAAGACAGTTAAACTTTCCCAAATAGTTAAAATGAAGAAATTAAAAAAATTTGAAAAGTATACTACCTTACAGATATAAAACATTATTTAAACTGCTGTTAAAAAGGGACATCTTCAGTCCACATTGTGTAATACTTTTTAGTGTCTACACAAGACAGATTTTTTAAAAAAAATTAAATAGTATTAATTTACTACTAAATATTTAGGAGATAACAGTGCATTAAGGACTTTTCCCCCATAAAGCAATACACATTGTTCTAGTGTGGCAAAACGTATAGATTACACATGGCCTTATGTACAATATGCTTATTTTTATCTTAAAACAGTTATCTTTGCTTAATGTTGCTTAAGTACCATCACTGAAGATTATGAAGGGGAACTAAGGTTATTATGTTGGTATAAAATATTATACATAATCAAATACTTCAAGCTTCCTCCTCCCCAACCTCAGGATGTGCTCCCACACCCCACTCCCACCCCAAAAGATACAGTGTCACAGATACAGTGCAGGACGTGCAGCTTTCACTAAATTCTTCCTTCATTATGCAGTCTAAGCTACAATTCATTTCATAATTCTTTGCTAATCTTATTTCCTCATTCCTTTTATTTGCAAACCAGGAGAGAAATATCTCAGTGTAACGCAGTTACACTTCCCAAAGGAGCAAAAACCATGATTAAGTATTTAGCACTTCTAAAACCCAATGTGATAGAAAAGAGAAACTATAGATGATGTTGAAGCTGCACATTCTAGTAAGAATTAGTCAACTGAGCCACACAGTTACGAAAATTTCTGTGTCCTGTGTTTTCATAAGATACAATATATGATTTATCTTACATTACATTTTGATTCATGAAATTTCCCCTGAAACAAAGCTACCTCACCTTGGCTCTCTTTAGCCCTGCAATACATGAGACACTCATCTTATTATACACAAACAGTTTCACAATAATAGGCCTAGTAGGCCCAGAAGCCAAGATACAAATAGAGAATGAGTGCAGTAAACATTTCAAAAAGTGTAAACCTATACTTTCATCTATCTCCCCTGTCTGCTTTTTTGGAAGGCCATGAAGTATTTAGGACAGCTAACTTTGTGTCCATGGACACTACAGAGAAATTGAGTGTAGCAAGCAATCAGTTTCCAGCAAATATGTAAATATCAACTTGTCAATATAGACAACACTCATGGCCATCATTCTAGGGGACTGGAAGCTCATGGAGATAAAGCACATTCAACACAGGTTGTCACACTGCATGCACAGAGGAACCTACACTTGGACCAAGCTTGTCACAGGTGGACTAGATTGCAACCAATAGTACATTGGGAGACGGAGCAACAGAGGGAGAAGAGAAAAATGAGCAGTTCATAGCCTAGTCGGAATAATGTTCATTAACATTCTATGCTGCTGACCAGATATTAGCTCAGGTACCAAAAATGAACATGGGGAGCATGGAACCTGGGTAATTTTTTCACTCAATGTTAGCAGGAAGAAACATTAGTTCTATCCAACAAAGCTAGTTCAGACACATGATACATGAAAAATCCCAAAGAGCGAGGTTGGGGCGGGGGGACTGTCTCAATGCAATGTCCTCTGTCTTCTCCACCTGTTGTTTACTTACTGATTTAATTTTTTGGCTTTCGAAAAAGCCACTTGGTATCAACAGCAAATGGACAATGTAATGTAACAACAATTTGGATGTTTTTTTTAAAATTAACAGGGAATAACATGGCATTATGAATAGGATACTTTATATTATTCTAAAGCAAATTTGCCCTTCAGGCAAACTGACCTACCACTCTGTCAGTTTCTATTGTAGTCTTAGTGCAAAATGTTGGGTGACAGCTTTCTGTGAGTCTGGGATCAATTCAAAACAGAACACAGTGAGGCATGAACTCATGATACATATATATAGTGTAAATGCCCATTAATGCATATATAAATAGCTGGCTCCTTCTTCTACCTATTTTTAAAGCACATGGTTTTTAAAATACTGGGTACTGCATATATATTCTAAAGTATATGCTTTTTCAATTTTAGTGCAATAAGGTTAGGGCTAGGTGTGCTCAAAAAAAGTCAGCACCATGGTAACCCAAATTTCACACAAAGAAAAGCTGAATTCTGCAATCTGTATAAATAATGCAAATTATCATATATGATGGATAATTTATTATGCTTGTACTAGTTAAAGGGAAGGGAAACAAGTACTCCGTACTGAAGCCCTACCTCCAGAAATCCCACTCTATTCCTTTTCCTCTGGATTCTAAGATTTCACTAACTTTCACTAACTTCACGAACTTTTAAGCCTATATTCCTAAGGCAAGAAATCTATTTAAAAACAAACCAGAAAAGCTCAGATTCACAAGATGCTGAATTCAACACTAAACTGGAGAATATATATTGCCTTGAATGAAGTGTATCAGCTGTATCTCTAGGGCTCTTTTTCAAAAATGAGCTGCCTCGAAATATTGTTGTCTCTGATCACATGTGCATTGTTCATGAGCTCTGACACTTCTTCTGCAAGGTGTGGTGGTCCAGTACAACAATGCCTAAATCCCGCTGTTAGTCCCTACTACACAGACTCACTAAATCAATGGAATTTGCACACATAGTGCCTTACTGTTCACTAATTTATGCAGTGGGACTTGCCGCTGCATTTAGGCCTAGTACAATTGTCATATATGTTGTGTGTGTGTGTGCATGCATGTGTGCATGTGCATGCATATATGCCCATGTGTGTAACCTTCAGAAAAGAGGCATTTCATTATAGCACGGCTCGCCTAGTGTAATTACTCTGGGTTAATCAAAGCAGTGGTAAGACAACATAATATGCATTTTAAACATGAAAAGATTAAACATCTTTCAGACATTGTTCAACAACTTCTTTTTCAATATTTGATCTGGTTTGCCTGGATCATGAAAATTTAATAATAATAATAAAATAATAAAATAATAATAATAAAATAATAATTATTATAATAATTATAATGGCTTGTCAAGGTTCATGATTGCAAGTGTTCTATAAGTAAGCAGAAACTCATGCAACAACAAAACTGTTAGACTCTTAAGGTGCCACAAAACTTTTGACTCCTTTTTTTTTTCCTGCAAGTTTCAGAACTAAAATTTAACAAAGGAGGGTCACATCAGAAACAAACAAAACCAATATAAAGAGCATACTAGAAATATACTAAAGAGAGTACACCTGGTCCCTCCCCACAATTCCCAAAAGCAGTAGCAGTCTCCTTTGCCCTTTCTCCCATTGATGCTGAACTCCTAGAGTTCCAAAACACAGATGATCACTAACAAAGACGCATTGCATGTACAGGTAACCACTAGAGAATACACTATAGAAAACTCTTGATCAACTGGAGCCACAGAAATTTTTGCCTTCCACTTTGCTGTCATGCCTTAATTTAAAGCAAAGCTTAAGTCAGCCCACTTGGAAGATAATGACAAATGATCTATGGTATTCTCATCTGAATAATAAAACAAACATTCATAATCTTCTGTTTGGTGAACAGTCCAAACAAATAACATGTAATAGCTGCTGCAGAGACTTGGGTTGTATATTTTTCTTTTCTTTTCTTCTTCTTTTTTTTTTAAAGACCTCATCTGAAAACTATACTAATAAAAAGAGAATAATAAAATACTCTGGAACAGTAAAATCTGCTGTTCTTGACATCCGTGAGCAAAACAGTAATATCCTGTGAAAATAACATAGTGCTTTTAAAAGGTGCATTATACCTGTATAGCTAAACGGATTTGCCTAGTAAAAAATTAACTATATACAAGCTTGAAAAGCCTGGGAGTTCAAAATTCCAAAACTTTAAAATCCTGGTAAGGGGGTCTGGGAAAAGGTACGATTTATGGCAATTACTACAACACATGAAAGGTGCACCAGGAATCCTTCAAAAATTCCATAGGTAAAGAAGTTTAAGTGCTGGGTTCAGATCAGATGGTTTCATTCTAGTAACCACAATGGAATGCATGCAAAAGCAAGCTTATGGGAAACTTCACAAGTATCTTCTTTATGGCAAAAAAGCAGGGAAGGAGATTGTGTCTTGTCTGAAAACAATTACCAAATCAAAGTTTTTCTTTTATAACTGTAGATTTCACGATCCTCATCACAGTTTGCATTTTTGGTTCTTCTCATGGTTATGAACTTCATATTGCTGGAGTCCGTTGAATGTTCCTAACACCGTCTGTGAGGGTTCTTCAATACCGATGAGATTGATGGGACTGATGGTACTGAGAGCTCTGCTGAGATGATGTCGAATAGCCCATTGTACTCTGGGACTGAGAAGATCCCTGAATGTTGCTTTGGTAACTCAGACGCGAACTGGAGTGCTAAAGGAAAAATGAACAAGAGCAACAAAAGAATCAACATTTGATAGGCAGAAATTGCTCCAAAATTTTTTCAAAACATTAATCCTGCAAGGTTCCTCTCCTTAAATTCTGAAAGATATACTCTTACCAAGGAAATCAGGGATACTAGGAAGGAAATACTAGGAAAGATGTTCACTATCTTTCCCCCTGCCCCCCACCCAATTTCTGCTTTGCCTATAGAATCTCTGGGTTCTTGTCATTAGAAAAAACAAAGCTGAATTCAGTGAAATCAGATCAGAACTTTGCTCATGCAAAAAGTAACTTTGAGTTTCCAATTGATACATTACTTTTCTTTTCTTATACTTCCAGACAGTAAATACATTTTAAAATCCAATTAACTAATACTGTCATAGACTTCTAGGAAGAATACAGATTCAAAATAAAATACCAATACGGTTACCAAAAGCTGAAGCTAGATTTGACAGCAAATAACAACAAAAAACAAATACATCCACTGATATTTTATAGTCATGTGCTTTGGGTGAAACCATATGATTCATATGATTTGTGATTCAGAAATTACAGATACGGTTATATCTTATCTAGAAGTGATGGATAAAATGCAAGTATGTTTTTATCAGTGCTTCCAATTTAAACACAAATTTGTTAGAAATTCATACTGTGGGTATTTTGTTCCACAGAAAGATGCAGTCAGAATGCTCCTGCTGGTGAAAAGGAGTGTATGTGTGGCAATATCCACCAAGTCTCACCGCTTTCACGAACCCTCAGAGTCATTTCCCCAACACTTTTGGACTGTCTTCAATCCTATGAAGCAGATTTTTAGGGGATGCAGATGGAGGAGTGAATCAAGAAAGATTGCCTCTTGCCATATTCAGCAGCAGAAAATTTTCATTTCATCAAAAAGCACCAGTGGATAGAAGGAGCCCTTCTTCTCCACAGGAGCCTTTTGCTGGATCCAATAGGTATATAGATAATAGGTGTATTAAGGAATCATATAATTTAAAAACACAACAAGGAGAGAAGAAATTAAAGTTAGAAATGGAAATAAAAAAATTAGAGAATATATCTATATCTATATCTATATCTATATATATATAAAACAGATAGAAGTAAAAAAATTTACATAGAACTACAAGCAAAAAGGAATGAATTGGAGAAAATAGAAACTGACGAAGTTCAGAGTAATTTGATATATTTGAGGAGGGATTTTTCTGAATATAGCAATAAGAATTCAAAAATGCTGGCCAGATCTGCACAGTCTAAAAAGGTAAGAAATATGATTGGTGTAATTAAAGATAAAACAGGTAAGTTATGTAGGATAATAAAAGATAAAATAAAAATATTTGGCAAATGTTATTAGAAATGATGAAAATTTGGAAGGAATTGGGACCAAGGAAAAGAATAAAGTGAGTTTATTTGCTGATGATGCCTTGTTGACAATCCAAGATCTGATAAAGAAAATGGACAGAGTAAACAAACATTTAAAGGAATTTGAGGAAATGACAGGGTTACAAATAAACCAGAAAAATCAGAGTTAATGTTGCTTAACTATACTAAAACAGAAGAGCAAGACTTTTTAAAGGAAAGAAAAATAGATATTAAAATAAAAGAAATAATTAAATATTTAGGAATAAACATTACAAAAAATTTACAAAGATTAGAGGAAAAAAATATAATAAATTAAGACAAGAAGTAAAACGGAAATTAGAGGAATATAAAAATATTAAGTTATCATAGTTTGGAAGAACTGCATTAGTAAAAATGAAAATATTACCTAAGATTAATTTTTTATTTAGGATGTTACCAACAAAAGTATCAGAAATAGAACTGAAAAATTGGCAGTTATTACTGAACAATTTTTGTAATGGGGATAAGAAGGCAAAGATTAATAAGAAATTTTGGTACTGATCCCAAAAAGAAGGTGGATTGGGCCTCCCAAACTTGAAATGGTGTTATAATGCAAATCAACTGAGATATATGATAGATGGAGTCTCAGGAAAAGGGGATTTAGAATGGTTAGAGATGGAAACAACAGAAATTGAGAGGAGATTAGAGAATATCTTTTTCTGGAATCTGGTCAAGAGAGAAATAGAAAAAATAGAAAACCCTCTTTTAAAGAATATATTAGAAATTTGGAAGAAAAACAAGGAAAAACTAATGCCAGCTACCTCACCATTAACTCCAGTAGTAATGATGGAAAAATTTCCAATAAATTTGAGGGATGAATTAGAGAAGGAATTAAAAAAGCAGGGAATATATACGTTAAAAGATTGGATGAACACAATGACGAAGAAAAACAGAATAAAGGAGAGATTGCAGAGTACTAAGATGTCCTGGTTTAATTATATTCAGCTGGAGCAGTGGTCAAGGAATTGGAAAAGCAATAATAAAGATTTTAGAGAATACACTAGATTTGAACAAATGATTAAGCAAAGAGATGATATGGAAGAAAGTGAAATATTGAAGGATACCACAAGAGAAACATATAAAATATTGTCAAAAGATGAAGATGAATATCTTAGAAAAACATGGCAAGAAGAATTAGTACAAAAAATAGATACTCAAGACTGGGGGAAAATTTGGAATCAGCATCATTTAAAAAATTTATCCATAAGGATAAAAGAGAATTATTATAAATTGGTTTGGAGATGGTGCCTAACACCAGTAAGGTTAAACCACATAGGCAAGAATCATTCAAGGTTGTGTTGGAGGGGCTGCCAGGAGATTAGCACATATATTCATATGTGGTGGAATTGTGAAGGTGTACAGAAATTTTGGCAAGTGGTGTTTAAAGAGATAAAAGGGATAACAGGAATTGATTTACAAATATGTCCGAGTACAGCATTATTATCTATATTTGATAAGGTTAATTGTACCCAGACAATGAAGGAATTAATTACAAATTTATTAACTACAGCAAGGCTAATTATATTGAGAAAACGGAAAACTCAAGAAGATTTTCAAATAAAAGATTGGTATAAAGAAGTGTGGAAAATTGTGATCAATGACAATTTAACATGTCGAATTAAGGTTAAAAAAGGAATAATGAAAAGGAATGACTTTGAAGCAATATGGAAAATATTTGTGGAAAAGCTTTTATCAAAAGAGGGAAGTGTCACACCTCCACAAGAAGAATTACAATTTTGGAAAGCAGAGTAAGCTGAAATATAATTGGCTTTGGGAATGGGCTCACACTTAGGGTTAGGGTTTATGGTTAACAACAGGATCATATATAGTATTAGCAGTAGGTTAAATATATTTGAAAAGAATAGATTTAAGAACGAAATTACTATAGCAATAATGAGTACAAGGAGAATGAGAGTTAGATACATGAAATAAAAATATA
Organism: Cyclura pinguis; assembly: GCA_030412105.1. Taxonomy (NCBI): domain Eukaryota; kingdom Metazoa; phylum Chordata; class Lepidosauria; order Squamata; family Iguanidae; genus Cyclura; species Cyclura pinguis. The sequence continues at coordinate 109,744,789 of CM059599.1, read as the reverse complement.
TAATCAATATGATATATAATATGTTGAATAAGTATATGATGATAAAAGATCTGGAGAGAAATAGTAATGTAAGCTATTTGTGTTGTAATTTTTCTCCTTTTCACCTTTATGTTATTCACATGGTGTTTTTGTTTTGTTTTATTCTGTTATGTATTGTTCCTTTTTCTTTATAATAATAAAAAAATGTTTTAAAAAAGTCCAAAATATGGTCAACATGGCTCCAATTTTGAAAAGCTTGTATTTTTGATATGATTTAAAAACAAGTGGTACATTTATCATATAAATAATGGAACAATTATCTTTGTCATCTTATACTGATGGACATCAAAGAACTGAATATTAGCATCCTGAGAAATAAATGGACGTTGATCTGGTTTAAATACTTGTATCACAAGAATACTATAACATTAAGATTTCTGGAGACAGGAAAAAAGTCGATTTTCAAAATGCACTATAAGACCTATACTGCTGCTCATCTGAAACAGAGAAAGGTGGTGAGCTCTAGCTGACATGGTGAATTATAATATAAGTTTAGCAAAACTCAGTACGAAAAGATACTACAATAACATTCTAAAATAAATATAACAGACTTTTTCCTATCAAGTTTCTCTTCAAATTTGTCAAAGCTATATCAGTAATTTGTTAACATTCTGAACTCAATTCAAGCAGATCAGTACTTTTCACTAAATCCCTTTCTTACCTCCAGTGTACTTAGTATAAACACTGAAAAGCCTAATATTAGATATGGCAGCATAAATGCACATTTTCTATACCGTTTTTCATAGTAAATTCAGCTTTCAAATGAAATAATGTTGTGCACTGTTTGCTTGTCTTTGAGAAATGTATTACCAGGATACTTAGAAGGGACAAAGTAGAGCTAGTCAAATCCACTGGCACTAGCTTCCAGTTTAATCTTAATCTATAAGATTTTTGAAAGAAGAATTGTGTTGAGTACTAAGGCACAGATCTACATGATTCAGGTAGTATTGTTAGTGTAGTACAGTGGTTTCAATGTTGGACTATGACTCTGAAGACCAGGATTCAAATCCCCGCTCGGCCATGGAAACCCACTGGGTGATCTTAGGGTCAGCTGAGTCAGAAACAACTTGAAGGCATACAACAACAACACTGTAAGCAAACAGAGTTTTAATGCCTTGCAGCCTGATGCCAGAGCTTGCTGCGCTTAGGAATGGATGTCCTGACAGCTGAGCCATAATTTTTTTTGAAGACTTCAAAAGGTATTGCGTTCTTTTAATGAAAAGGCTATTATTTGTGATAGCTAATATATGCTACCAGTTCTACAAAGTGAAACATCATATGATTGCTGCTAGAATTAGTAGGGCCAAATAAAGTCATGCGGATCAGCTGTTTGCTGGAAGTGATTCATATAAACTTATATGAATATGCAACACGCTAGGTCATATGAGAAGTTTGCCTCATGCACCCAAACTGTGGATCATTCTCTGCCTGAGCTGAGTTGACTGAAATCTTGCATTCAGCTTTGCAGTTTGATTTATGGGCTGATATCTCCTTTCTGCCCTGCCTGATACACACTGAAATTTGCCAAGCAGTATTTTTCCAAGGATGCAGAAAGCTTTACCTCTTTTACGTTCTGTGTGTCCATATAAACTGTAATAAGCTTTTGGTTCTATTGTAATAACACGAAAAGTTGCTGTTTTAACTGTGTTTTTACTTGCTTTAATAAGCTCTGAGAAGGTTTCACCCCAAAGAGTATATAAAAATATTTTAAATGAAATAGGAGCATAGAGAGAGAAACATATGGCAGACCTATTTCGCTTTGTGATACAAAATGTACATGGCTGTTTTGTTCTAGACTAAATGGTCACAATCTGCTTAGAAATAAAGTGCATTTTTAAAAATGAAAAAAATAAACCACCCCCCGAACTCAATGTTGCTGTGTTTACCAAATGCAAACTGATGCATTTGGTAGGAACATGACATCATAATAAAGTTCATTTCAGTAACCTAGATTCAACTGTTAGTTTTAACTAGATCCAGTGATTTAATGAGCAGTTGGTAAGTCAGCACAGATGCAAGTTCCATTGATTCAGTGGATCTACTTTAGTCAGGACTAACAATTAAGTTTAGACCAGTGAGGGAACTTCCAACTCACGTTCCCTTGACCCTCAGAAAGAAGCAAAGGATGCAAGAATAAAAAGAACTCTTACTGTACCTGATAATCCGAAGGCATGACAGGCCCACCTGAATTTGCGCCTGAAGGCCCAATGCGCGGTTTCTTATTTGGAGGTACTTGGCCGAGGCTGGAGTCCTGGCTATGCTGGAGACCTGCCCCAGTGCCACCACCTCCTGCTCCACCACCCCCTGCAGTTCCATTTGTCTGGGTACTGTTTTGTTGCTGCTGCTGCTGCTGCTGTTGCGGAGGTGCTGCTTGCTGAGGAGGTGCTGTTTGTTGCTGATGTTGGTTCTGCTGCTGTTGATTCTGGAAGATTGAAGATGGGGAGGGGTAGAAGTACCAGAGTTTGGAAGCCCATTTCTTCAGTTTTGTTCCCTTGAACAATCCTTAGACATGTATCTAAGATTGTATTGGCTATAAACACTGTTTAGAAAATCATCATGGCATGCTTCTTAAAAGAGTCAGACTAAGGCCACTTCTGCACTAGACTGTTATAGCGCTATTATTTCACTTTCAACATCCTATGGAATCCTGGGGTTTGCAGTTTTGGGAGGGGCTGGCCGGCCCCTCCCAAAACTGCAAACCCCAGGATTCCATAAGATGTTGAAAGTGGAATAATAGCGCTATAACAGTCTAGTGCGGAAGTGGCCCAAGACTGGGAAGGCCAGAATCAAATCCCCACTCACTCAGGAAGCTTCCTAGGCAAGCTTGGGCCAGTCACTCAACTCAGTGTAACCTACATTAGGGCTCTTCTAGGTAGGGAGAACTTGGAAGAAATGCAGGAAAGAAAAAGAAACATTTGCCAAGTGACTCCTGCCTCAGAAGATGGAGCATGAAGAGGTAACCCAGTTCTTTGTGGACTGCTCCTCTGCACACACCAAAGAATGAAACTGGTTTCAATGAAGAGTGGCAACAAATACAGCAGAATTCAGAACTATGCAAATATATAACTGAAATTCAAAGCCATTTCATAACTATTCATGCGTGAGGCTTTCCAAGTTTCAGCGGAAGGCCACATGATACATTGTGGGCTTTTTTCCCCCTCATTTGGAAAGCAGAAAGGAAGTACAACACAGGAAATTTTCAAAATGGTTTCAGGAGTTAAAATCCCAGCTTAATTTAATCCTGACTATACAGTCAGAGTTCCTTATAAATTTAGAATCTTCTGTTAAAGATTTCACCAAAATGTACATATAATCAATGATAAGTCTGTGGATAAGCAGATTCCAGAATTCAGACTGCTTTGAAATATTCAGGGGTATTTCAGGATCGGCTTGCATAAGTTTACTCATATGGTAACTTTAAAGGGTCATGACATTTTACAGGCAGAACAGACTTGGTCAGGGGGCATTTGCTCTGGGAATCAAACTGAACCTTAATCTAAACTCAGCTCCAGTTCTGAGACACGTTCTTTCAATATATCAAACCAAGGAAGTCTCCCTCTTTTCAAAGAGACAAGAGATTATATTTCTAATGATCTCTCCATAATTTTTTGTCCTACCAGTAGGATTTTTTGTCCTACCAGTAGATGCCAGAGACTGAATGTCAGACTTTTTGTGCGTGAAGAATGTGCTCTGTTTCTGAGATATTGTTCTTCCTAAAGTCTTCCAAGTTAGACTGTAGAGCTGTATTTCAAAATGACCTAGTGCGACTAGTTTTTCAATAAGAAATTTCTGGCTAGTTCAGATTTTGATTTGGAGCTCACAGTGTGAGAGTACTATGAACAGACACGATACTTGATCGAAGCCAAGTTGTAAAACTAATTGACTCAACCTAGATTATTTTGTTCATTCGTTAGTCTCATCTCAGTGGAAGTGCAACTAAAAAACAAGACTGCTTTGCTGGATTAGACAAAGTCTATCAAGTGAAATATTGTTTCTCCAGAAGTAGCAAGCAGGACAAAGAGGTGATGATCTTCTCTTGCTTGTTCCTAGCATCTGACATTAAGAGACATCCTGCCACTGAATAGGAAGGTTCCAGTTAACCATCCTGGTTGATGATTTTTGACAAAGCTTTCCTCCATGAATTGTCTAACTCTTTTTAAAAAAGGTCATCTAAGCTAATGACTGTCACCACATCTTGTGGAAGATAACCGTATACCGCACAAATTCATCCTGAACCTACAGTCAAACAACTTTTTGCATTATCTCTGGAGGTAGAAAAAATTTATCTGAATTTATTTTTCCCAACTACATTTCATAAACTTTGGTTATATTCTATTGAATTTCTTTCTAAAGTATTTTTTTCCCAAAACCCTTGATCATTTTAGTTGTCTTATTCACCCCTTTCAGCCCTATGATGTTTATGACATTCTATTGTGAGGTAAACCAGAATCGCACACAAACTTCAAAATTTGGCAATATCACATTGTAGTTGCTGCTTTTCACTGTCAAAAGAAATGTGTTAAAGTTGTGTTTTCTGCTGTTATTAGGCAAGTGTGATGGAGTCTGAGGAGTGCGGTAAGCATGAGAAGCAGGCCGACCTTAGCAACAGGATGCCAAGGGACCCAAGGGGCTCTGGGTAAGAGAGGCACTCACTGGTGCATGGGAGGGGCTAGCTTTCTGGGGAAGAGCACTATATAAGGGAATGACTTGCATTTTTGAGGCAGATTCCTCCAGAGAGAGAAGGAGGGAGGATTTTGGTGAATGAGAGTGTGAAAGGCAAATCACTTCTGAGTGGGTCGGAAAGTGAGACCTTGACTTAGGGATTAGGACTTTCAGCAGGGGAAACCAAAACTCTGAGTGAGTATGAAAACCTTATACCTGAATACTAAGTTGAGCAGAGGAATCTGTTAAGACATTTTTGGAAGTTCTGTTTTGCCTATATATACTTATAATACCCAATACCATCTCCCTGTTTGCTGTTTTAATAAATATTGCATTCTATTTTTTATAATTTCTGATTCAGCAGAGTACTTTTCTTCAGTCCTATTTTTGATAGAAACATGCTACCACAGATTATCAAATCCTTTTGAATAAGACAAAGGTGGTGGATTTGAGAGGGGAAAGCAGGGCTGTATAAAGAGGTGGAGGGTGGCAGGCTGGAAAGAGAGCTACCATCTCCAGTCTGTGAAAAGAAGAGCAGGCCAGCCTCCATCTCCACATCAAGTCAAAGTAGAAATAATATCTGTGGAGTTTCCTTCCTGTCCTTTCAGTGATTAAATATGATTGACAGTTCTGGAGGTTGTGCTCTTTACAGATATCTATTGTTGAGGTTCTTGTGGTCTTCATTTTCCTCCAATTAAATATTTATATTTGAATTAATTTTACAGGAAAAGTATTTAAACTTATTAAAATGTATCCAAGCAGGTTCAACACATTCCAAAAATGGACAAAAATAATCCTCTTTCAGAACTATAGTTCACTCTGAAGATACATCTCCAGAATTCTCCAAGAGGAGGTTTGTTCTTCTGCCATTTTTGGTCCTGTGCTTACTATGTATGTGTGGTATGTACATTCCTGCTCAAATCTTAAGGAAGTTGTCTTCTCTCAGTATGTTGCCTACTTTACAGGTGAAAATGCTGCAGCTCAATTATAGAGCACATGCTTTCTGTGGAAAAAGTCCCTCATTCAATCCCAGGCACTGAGAAAGATTCCTGTCTCAAAACTCTGGGCAACTGTAAGTCAAGTTCTCCCTCTTCTGCACCATATGGCTGTTGGTGAGTCACAGTTAGTGCCATCCATATCTATGCAAACCCAGTACCACATTGCTGAGAGTAGTTAGTACAAGTTAATGTGGAGAGCAAGAATGAAAACATCTTTAGGATGGCTGTAAAAAGACCAAAGCATGGAGAATAATGCCTGAGACACAGGTTTTCCAAGTCTGTCCAAAGAGTTAAAAAGTGCTCTTTGAAGTGAAAAGGAAAATGGGGCACAAAGAAGCTTAAACATTAGGTCCCACACTGCTGGGGGCGGGGGGGGAGCACAGCAACAGAATCTTATCAAACCAGCTGACAACTCAATTCTTCCTGTACCTTGTAACACCTGATTCACAGGAAGTATTACTTGTCATAACATATGTTTAACAATAAAATAACAATTAAAATAAATTCTTGGATTTGGTGTCAACATTCCTTTTTCCATGTCTCTGAGTGCAACAAAAAGCTTTCATTATAAACTGAATACCTGTTACCATTGCCAAGAGCTTCAGTTAAAGCCATGCTTGCACATTTATTGCAAAAGACGACATGACATTCTGGAATGACACAGTTCAATAAAACAAGCCAGGCAGGGCTATGGTATGCAATTGAGTATTAGCTTCATGGCCAAAGAAATGTGCTGCTGCCATAGATCATGGGGCAAAGTAGGTGACTGAAATGCCACTGACTGAAATGTAGCCAAATGAACCAAAGGAAAACTTTTGTTCAGGTCCTTATTGTTAATACTGAAAAGACTATTTCAGATAAAGGTATTTATAGCAAAAGTTTAGGTTACTGCTAAGATATGAGAGTTGAAAAACTGATATGGAATAGTTTAGGAGGGTTCGTGGGTAATATATATGTGGAGGAAGGGAAGAGGGTGTCATGAGCCAGGCTGAGCGTGCTGCTGATTCAGACTTGGACTCTGATTTAGACTTGGACTCCCAGCCAGGGGAGGATCCCTTGGAGGGGCCTTCAGGAGAGGGGGCTCCTTCAGAGTCTAGGGAGGAGTCTGCCAGCGACCTCACAGCTGTCCCGGGCACGGATCCCAAGCCAGTACCTGCAGCAGATGTTTCTGCTCCAGAGGCAGAGGCTAGTGCTTCTAATTGTCCATTTTTATATCTCCATGTATCATAAAGATCTGTTTCTGACTCGACAGAGGCTGGTATTTCTGACTCCAGCCCCGAGTTTGCAGCAGACCCTCCCCCCACGATCTTCCAGAGGCGGCTGGAAAAGGGGGTGGTTCGGAGGTCTTAGCGGCTGCGGGAGAAGCGTCTGATGACTCGGCCCTGAAGTCTTGAGGGGTTCCAGCTGTGAGCTGGGCCAACGGACATTTGATCAGCCCCAGCTGGGCTAAAGACTGTGTATTTAAGACAGACGCTGTTGGAGTTGGGCACGGGGCAACAACCCTCTATCAACCGGGAATCTGCGTCCTGTGGCATGGGCTTTCTGTTCCAGGCCAAACCTCGCTGTTTGAGTTTGCTGCTCCTGGGACTTGGATGTTTGTTTTGGTGACGTAACCTCTTAATTTCTTTATTACTAAAGCCATAAACTCAGCTCCTGCCTCTGTGTCTGCTTAGCCGCCACCTGACATTGACAGAGGGAGAGTGAAAGTGCCAACTGTATAAATTAATTCTAAGGGATTTTAAAAAGCACTTCTATGTAGAGGGCACATTCCATATTCACCTCACTGAACACCATTGTCTTAAGCTGTCTTAAAGACCATTTTAAAGCAGACCAGGCATAGACTAACCCAGTGACAGTCACAGTGAAAATGGGGAAAATGTGAATAGAGCAAGGTCCCTTCCACATATCTCCCCATTATTCTCTTCCCTTCTGCCATCCCTACCTGCATCTCCAAGATCTGTATCATCCGCAACATAGTACTTCTCCCCCTCTGAAAAGATACTTCCAAATTCATCCTTACCTCCTGCATGTATTATATCTCTCACACACACACTCTCTGTGGCACATGCACTCTGTTCTTCCATATCCTTAACACCTGCTCCACTCCCACTTTTAAGCACCTTTTATCCCTGGCTCAGTGTTGTTCTTCCTTTTTACCCTTTTTTCCCTTATGTATCAAGAGACCCTGATATGCCATTCACACATTACCTGTGCACTTAACACTGCAGACAAGATGGAAAGGGCTTTACTTAAAAAAATCAGTTGCCCTCCCTTCACACAAATACCAGAGCATCATTTGATGAACTGCTGGGAAGCCCTGACAGGACCTGTAACTGCTAAAGAAACAAATTACTTTTCTGCATTTTCCCTTAACAGCTCATGCGTGCAAGAAAATGGTTGTATTCTCAGATTCACCCTCCATCAAAAATACTTCTTCTAGTGCAACAACTGGATTCTTCCCTCCACATACTTCTGTCAAGCAGCTTACCCTCATCCTATATGTATTATTTCATTACAGAGATTTTCTTTGGATTAAAGCAATGCTACCAACAAAGATCTTTGAGATCCAAGCAGGCTATGAATATACAACATCCTGTTATGCAGGATTAGGCTGTGTGCTTGCTGCTACATATGGATATTGCCACATGAAAAAGATCTTTAGATATTACCACATCATATAGATCTTCAAGACACCTTGAATTAGAGTATACTTACTCCAGATCTTATTCTTGATATTGCCACTCCTTGTCTGTCTCTAACTGAGTACCAATGCTGCAGGAAATTCTATGCTATATAAAAGTGAAAGGGTGCAACATATTGAAAATATTGAACTTGAATGCCTACATCCCAGATTAACTTATCTAGCGATCCACCTATACACTGAAGAGGAGGGAGAGAAAGACAAGGCAGAATGCTGAAAGATTCTACAGAGAATGGAGGAAGAGAGGAGTGAAGTATTACCCATTATCACCCTCAATTTCTGGGAAAAAAATGAGAATTGCTCTAGTACAGCCCATTTAAAATTTGTTCAAGGCACCCCAGTGAAGCTAAGAAAAAGCAGATCAATTGCATTGAGACGACAGCAATATGCAAACAAAACAAGACCAAATACAAAAAGAGATAAGACCAATAAATAAAGATAGCCTGGTACGGCAAACAGTTGATTTCTAAACATATACTCATTTCTGACTCTCCTTTAAGGGAAGACGTTTCTGCAACTGAGGGACCCTTGTCAAGAATACTGGGAATCTGCATTCCAAAACATAAAACAGAGCTATAAACAGTGCTCAGTTCTTTAAAAGCAATATCCCGAGGTCCTGTCTATATATGTGAAGGAACTGTAGAAAAGAAAGCTCAACTATTTCCAAAACCAAATCAAGTTCCATTGCTAAAAAGAATATAGGGCATAAAAAGCTGGAGGGACATTTCTCATCAACTGCAGGCTCTTCTAAGACATCATCAGTTAACAGATGTTTACAGCTTAAGGCCTTTTCTCTCTCTCTTCCTCCAGCCACGTGTTATTAACAGTGCCTAAAATACTGAAGAGTGCTGAATACAAAGTAGTCCAATTGCTTATAAGTTTTTCATGCATGAAAATTATATACTTCTCAATAGTGTCCCATGACCTTGTGTTGGGATGGTTTTGACCAATAATGCCTGTATGTGCAGTGCAAGCCCCTGTATTCTGTCAACTTTCTTTCTGAAGAATCATGATTCTTTTTTATTGATAAAGTGATATTTGAACTATACCTTATCTCCTTTTTCTTCAGGTTCATCCTCATTGAGAAATTCTCGTTTTGGGTAAGGAATCTGGCAGCCTGCAAAAACACTGAAATAGAAAACATAAAACTGATTCATACCAGAATGCTTTAACTTGCAATGTTGTATTTATATAAAAACTATGATCATCTCTATAGTCTTTATTATTTTTTATTTTGCTATAACTCTAAACTGTAGTTTATGAATGAGTCTTCAACATTTGAACTCCTCCCCTCTGGCATGACCATTGTTTCTATTTTTAATTAACTATGGTTACTTGTTAAGTTTGAAGGTAAACAAACAAGAGTCAGGGAAATATTTTTACATACTGTAATGGTCACATAGGACTGAATCTTGCTGTGTCATTCTGTTTATTGAACAACTTCAATCAGTAGAAGTGAGAAGAGATGCTTCCTACTATAACCCCATAGAGCACTCTCAAAATCCTGCACAATAGTTAGAGAAACCATCAAGTGCTAGTCTCCAAGTAGCATTGTGAGGTAGAGCAGAGAGGTAAATAAAGTGTTGCTGCACCAGTGGGAGTCCATTAGTACATTTAAGTCACAGAGAACAAAATTTATAATGGGGGGGGGGGCAGCTTTAAAGAACAAGAAAGATACGTACTCTGATGTAGGCAGTGGGTCCTCCTGAAAGTAAGCATCCTGCAAAGCTTGCTCTGAGGTAATTCTTTTTGTAGGATCCATAGTAAGGAGTTTTTGAAGCTATGCAGTAAAACATCAGAGGAGCTTATATAAATATCTAGAACTTACTGGCATATATCCCAAAATGAAGCCCAATATTAAATTCAAACACATTCTGTTTTCTACACAAGATTTCCTACACAGAAAGATGCAACAGTTTGCAATAATTTTCATGACAAAAATATACAAAGGGATCACAATATAGCAAAATGTGAGCCAATGACTTTTATTATTCCGTATTTAAATTTAAAAAGGCATCTTAGAACAAATAAAACTCTCCTTTGAGTCTATCATCAGATGGTCTCCATCTGTGCTCACCTTATCTCACCCACAGTGTCCATCCTAAGGCTCACAGGAATCTTACAAGGGGAATGATGAAAGCAACAATAACCTTCTCCCATGGTTTCCCACCTCATTTCCAAATAGGATTTGATACAAGGATTAACAATGTTACATTTGAGCTATCCACAAACTCTTGAGTGTAGGCTACCTGGTGAGTTGTCAATTATTAATCAGTCCCAGAATGTCAGGGTTAATTGACAAATCATTTATCAGCCTCAATGATTAATGATACTGAAAACACAAGGCGTACAAAAGAACAGCAAATGATCTGAGAGTTTTCAATGCATTACACAGATTTAATGTATGTTCAGCCTTTTTTTTTTTAATCAGAATAAGGTGAGGCTGGTATACTAAACAAACATACCTAGGAGTAATCCAATCAAATTTACCTCTTAGTGACATGTGTAGGACTGAGTTCTTAATGCTACACAATAAAATACTCATCAACAGTACCATGATACTGGCCATGTCATCAACAACACTACGAGATTGGCCAAACAAACATTATAACTCACCAAAAGAAATACTTTGCTGTCAGGCTTGACTTTGTGTTTTTCCATATATTTTATGAGGCTACTATTGGCATATCTGGAAAATGAAATATATTTTTAAGAAGTTTCAAAACTGTACTATAATAAAGATATAATATATACAATAATTTTCACATAAGATTTTGGAATGTTTTATTACTGGTGCATAGGATGATCTTCATATTGCTAGCATGGCAGAGGTGATTGGACAACATGTAATTGTCAGTCTTCTTTACTTAAAATAACATGAAACTATCCTGAAATATATTCTACTATTAGATGTATTTTTTAAAAATGAAAAGATGCACTAACTCTTGGTTACCTATAATGTTGAGACTATTAGAAGTGCAACAGGGCTTAGCACTGAAAAGTCAAGAAAATTACTCCAGGTGCTCTTCTCATCTAGCTGTATTTTAGGGAAGAACTGGGAGTAGACTCATGGGAAAGAGAAAAGGTGGAGAAAACCATAAGAGTATCGGTTTACATCACAGAAAGGTCAGAATAGGTAGAGCAAGAAGGGAGAGCATTTACATAGGTCAAAATAAATGTCCATTTGTTGTCTTTCCCTGGGTAAACCCCTTCTCAAGGAACATCCCATTCAACTTTACATTCAGCTTGTTTTTGTTCATAAATACTCTTCTGAAGATTGCTCCATATACATTGTTCTAATATTTGCCCATGATGAAAAACAGTTTTTATGTTTAACTGTTGAACATGCATCTTTCTTGCTGCTGCAGTACTTAAGAGCGTACCCTTCTTCCTCTACCTAGCCTGAAACCTCTGTGACATAGACTGATACTCTGAGTGCTTTCTCCACCTCTTCTCCTTCCCATATGTCTCTTCCCAGATGTTCTCTAGGAAAGCATCTGGAGTAACTTTCCTATCTCAGAATGGAGTTCCTACAATAAAGTCTTAGTTTGTTTCTGTGAGCCAGTGGTGTCTTTGCTCCTTAACCAGGATCTACGCTCTGCTGCAGACATACACACTGTCTCTCAAAGAAACTTTTTTTATTAAGATTAAGATTTAAATTACTAGGCAGATTCAGACAGACAATAGCAATTCTTCAGATACCCTAGTCTAGGAGTGTGGAAATTGTGGATCTCATCAACTACAAATAGCATGGCTGAGGGTCAGGGATTATGGGAGCTGTAGTCTAAAAACATCTTGAGAAGCACAGGTTGCTCATAATTCAAACTGAGTTCTTTTAAAACTCGTACAATACACTCACAACAGATTGTCTCCATCAATAGCCTGACCACCATGTTCTAAACCAGATGAATCTGCACAGATTTTTCAAGGGCGGCAAAACATACAACACATTAAACAATCAAACCTGAACACATTTTGCATTTCATTTTAAAATTTGAAAAAAAAAAAGAGACAATGGCTACATTCAGATGTAAGGCCAAGCCAAGGTTTAGCACTAAAAGACTTCTCCTCTTCTCTCTGCACGTGAAGAGAGGAAATCTGGAAGTGCCAGATGCAGGTTATAATAGAGTCCTTTCTTGTTTCCTATGAATCTTAATCCTGATTTGGTAACTGGCTATGATTTGTACAAATCAGTTCCAACATCCAGGCAAAACAGGAAAGAGCTGTATTGTTACACATCATGACCAAAATGTTCACATTTCTATTCTTGGGTGAGGAAAGATGAAAAGGAGGAAGAAAGTGCATAACCTAAATTTGCCACAGTAGTTTCTTACAGCAATAAACCAGGCATTACTCCTGAATGAGGCCAGTAAAAAGCTGATCCAAGTCACCATTTTTTTGCAATATAATTATCATTAGTTCTAGATACATGTCACTTACGTTGTTCTCCTAAAATCTTTTTGAAGTGTAGGATATTCTGGCATCTTCCTAATGTCTTCCCAGTCTTTATCTTTGTAGAAAAAAAAAAGCGATTGGCAAGTTTTAAAAATAAAGGAAAAGACAGTGTATACAAAAAACAATATCTGCTTGCTCTCCAGTCTTGCATGCATATAAGTAATCAATCGAGAAAATCCAAATCAAGGATTTTGCAGGAAGATAAATCATGTATCTTCTTCAGTGGCATTAAATTACCTGCAGGAAATCCCATTACACTGAATATGCGATCAAGTTGATCATGATGAAAAGGATTGCTCGTTTTAATGTCTTCCTGACGACAGTGAAATATTGGTTCTGAAGTCAATAGTTCAGCAAATATACAGCCAATGGCCCATATATCTAGGAAATATGATTACAAGAAATGTTAAATGTCTTCATTTTTTTTACCACTAAAGTATGTCATTTAATGATCACCATAAAAAATACATTAAAATACACACAGTATTTTAAAAATGGGATAGCTTTGCCATACTAGGAAAACCAACTGGCTTGTAAATTTTACTTTAAAGTACTATTTTGCAGTCAGATCTTTTACAGAATTGATTAAAAGCAGAACATCCCCAATCACTGTTGACAATATAAAGTTATTCAACTGTTTACATGAAATATAATAAGGTAAATCTCAGAAAACAAAAAGTTATTATTAGCATGGTTTGCTGACTCGGAAGGCACACAAAACATCCATAGAAACAAAGGGTAAAGCACACAGAGGCTCTTGTCAACATTACTGACACTATTAGCAGCTAAACAGAGAAACATTATTTTTTAAGTCTTTCAATAAATACGTATTCACAGCTATAGCAATTTCAGTGTGAGTTTTGTTCACACTGTTGTAGTTGTTGTTGTGCGTTCAAGCTGATTCTGACTTATGGCAACCCTAAGGCAAACTTATCATGTGGTTCTCTGGGTCTGAGAGTGAGTGATGCACCCAAGGTCACCCAGTGGATTTCCATAGCTGAGTGTGGAATCCAGGGTTGTAGCCCAATGTTCAGACAACCACACAACACTGAATCTTGCTCACATTACACATTAACAAAAAACACTTTACTGTTGAATTATGTGAGCTATATATACTAAGGGAAAAGCTAAAGGTGCAAGCACTTTTAAAAACAAAAGTTTTTTGTTTTTAAAGTTATGAAGTTAAAGTTATGAAGATGTTTAACACACTAAAAAGGAAGAAAACTTCCTATCTATTTTTGGACTACATACATCAAAATTAGTCTTCCAGGTCAGCATGACAAGGTTTATTTTAAAAGCGGGGTGGGGGTGGGGTTGGGGTTACTGTGAAAATGAATTTAAAGATGAAATACTGAAAAACATAACCCAAAATTAAACAAAATAACCAACTATAACTATGAATGTCTACAGAGGTACATCATGTTATCTCCCCATTAAAAAGGAGCTTTATTAAAAATGTTGTACAACTATAGTGTAATAACATTGTTGTGTCTTCAAGTCACTTCTGATATACAGTGACCCTAAGGCTAGGCTCTACCACAGGGCTTTCTTAGCAAGATTTGTTCAGAAAGTGTTTGCCACTGCCCTTCCCTGAAGTTGAGAGACTGTGACTTGCCCAACATCACCCAATGGCTTTCCATGGCCAAGTAGGGATTCAAACCCTGGTTTTCCAGAAACACAGTCCAAAACTCAGATCACTATAGCATGCTGGCTCTCTGATCATTCTGATGCAACTTTTCAAACTGTTTCATAGAGTTATGACTGCCAACAGTAAATTATTCTACCCACCCCCGCAGTGACTTCCTAAAATAGGCTGTTGGGGGAAAGGGGGAGAAAGTGGGAAAGATGCATATAATTATAAAAACAAAAAAGCTTTCTGAATCATGACAGTCACATGCAGAATCCACTCTCTCTATAAAATTACAACAGGGCCTTTAGGTTAGCAGGGCAGTCTAGAGATGAGTTGTGACAGGGAGTGAAGGGAAGGAGGGCAAGAGAGAGAAGACCAAACAACTTATGTCTGCAATATGACCTAGATTGTCCTCTGAAAGGGCAGCAGAAGAGTAGAACTGGTGGCTATTGTCACTGTCCAGTGTCCAAGAAAGAAACAAATCTTCCTCATTATTCCACTGGAGCTATCATTTATAAGTATACTGCATTAGAACTTGGAAATAACATTTAGCTATCATGGCTTATGGGTGTCTATAGTCCCTACCTTCCATGAATCTATTTCAGCTTCCCCCACTTTTAAAGTTGGCACATACTTTAATTCTAAGCTGACTTTTCAAGTGAACAAGCGTTGAGGAACACAGGGGTTCTTCTTGGAGTAAACATGGAAAAGAATGATCAGTTTTGTCAGTGGCCAGCATCAACAATCATCCACTGACACACTGTAAATTCTATCAATTTGTGTTGTATCATGGAGCATTTCTATTTTTCACTCCTAAACTAAGTTTCAATTTCATTGGATTCTAGTATTCAAGAAAGGGTGAAAATTTCTCTCTGTTCCCGTAACCTTAACATAATTCAATGGATCCAGCCATTTTTAACTCCACAGAAACCTCAGGAGTAGAGTGACACTTTTTATTTATTTAATGTATATCTTGCCTTTCTGCTTGAACAGGACATCACCGTGTGGTCCTCAGGAGCTAAGAGTGCAGAAGGCAATGTGGAAGAAGGTAGCTGCCAGCCAGCAGTAGTGGCATTGGGAGAAACACAGACTTTTCAGTATTGGGTTGCAGCAGCATGTCTGCAGTAAAAAATGCAATACAATTTAGTTTGGGAAAGGATGAGATTCTGCTGCACCTGATTTTGCTGTAGCTGTGTATACCTTTCTACAGCAGAAAAGTAAACAGCAGCTCTCTCCAGAACCCCTTACTGAGCAAGGGGAAAGTAGATTAGCCTGGCTCATCAGATCCCCCCGCATGTTAAAAGAGCAGAGATCTAGAAGTTTGGCCAGCAAAACGGAAATCATATGAAAAGTGTGTGTGTGTGTGGGAGATATCCTCAAATGCATTTTGGAACAAGCTTTCTAGAAGATTCAAAATGGTTTTGTTTCCTAATGCAAAGTTTAGCTGACCTGACCCAATTCTTCATTTCACACATACATTTTGTTAGTTTTGTGTAAAAAGTTTACTGAAACATATTAAACTACTCTTCTTTTCTGTAGTGTAGGCCCTATCCCCCTTCTTTACGTGTTGTTTCTATCTCTGGTACCAAATTTTCTGTTAAAGAAATAATGCCCAATGACACATCTATTTCAATAATTTAGGTATATCTGTAATCTGTCATCTGTCATATGCATAGACAATTTTAAAGGAGCACTGTTCCTTCAAAGGCAAACTAAACGTACAATACTTTGCAACACGGAATTGCTCATATTTATAAAATAACATGACACTGGATTATGGTCACTCTTGTTGGTGTCATGGTTTTATATTTATATACTTCAGAAATAATCAGTCCAGTTAAAGTTAAGCACTGTAAGTTCCATTTACTTCAGTGGAAGAGTTAAACAGAGCTCTTTCACTGAAATAAAGCAACTTTCAGATTATTCTATTTTGGCTGGATTGTGCTCTTCACTTCTTACTTGTATGTACACAGGTGCAAGATCACTCCACTGGCTGTATATAACTAACCATAATAATTCCGTACATCTGTTATACATTTATTCAAAATGTATATGGAAGGGACCTCTTCACTAAAAGGAACACTATGTAAAACAAGGAAAAGCTGCAACTATTTCATCGTAGATAGGCACTGTCTGGGATTATTTAGTTATACATGCTAAGGTCAGAGAGGTCAATTATGTATTTCTGCAAGGTTATCAATAAGATAATGAGGACAGAATATTAACTTGTCAAGTAAACAAACTTTAACAAAACTAGTTATGAATCTACAAAATACAGATGTGGATATCACAGGTATGACTCTGCATATAGGGCAGAAGTTGTGGCTATGTTCTTGGCACAATGAGTTTCTCACTCTTAGAGTACATAGCTCCTACCCTGAAATCATGAACGCCAACATAGTACTGCTGAGACCATGAAAGCCAACATAGTACTGCTCAGAAACGTATGTAGATAAGACCATCAGGAATGTGACAGAGGCAACCTGCTTGTAGGATGCCAGGTCCCTGGTTTCCACAGAGAAAGTCTTGGGAAAGTGACACTATTATGAAGGCATTACCATTAGAAGGAAACCATTCTCTGGGTACTGAACTGATAATCAACAACATAAGAGGGAGTAAGAGATCTAGCAGTGAGTGATTAATCACTATAAATATCAATTATGATGGGAGTGTTGATTGCATTGGAAGTCTGACTTCTGAGAAGACTGAAAGCATTAAACGTCATCTGGATAATCTGGTAGGGAGTACAGGGGAGACGTCAACATACATATTACATCAGAACCCATGATTAGAGGAATCACAATCATGGTTCCTGGAATCAGAGTTTAGATTGCTAAGTAGAATCTTGAAATTCAGGACTTCCAAGGTCACCTTCTCAGAAATGCTATCCATTCAACATGCAAGAAAAACTAACAGGCAGAGCTGGCAAGTTCTCAAAGTTGGGGGAAAAACAATGGTGCTATGAAGAATGGCTTACGGAATGTTTGGGGACCTGTACAAAAAGAGATGGACTGAATGTAAACAAAATGCTGGTACTGAATGTCAAAAGGGCACACAAAGCTTTTCAACTGACCCTTGGAGAAAATCTACCAGAAGCTGGTAAGCATCTAATTCAGGATGAATCATCTCTTGGTAATAAGGATCCAGAAATCCTAGGCAATCACATTTGGTTAAATAGATACACATATCCACATGTTCAGGCAGAACCTCTATCCTAGAAGAATACTATAAAATTGGAATAAATTTTATACAATGAATAAAGATATTAATTTATCTATCTACCTATCCATTCACCCAACTAATGCTAGAAGCTTTGGACCAAGAAGAAGGTACAATATATCGTTTTAAATGAGAGTGTACAATAGGCATGAAGGAATACCTGGGGCCGTTTCACACTACACAATTATAGTGCTATGACTCTACTTTAACTCCCATGGTTCCACCTCATGGAATTCTGTGATTTGTAGTCTGGTGAAGCACTAGAGCTCTCTGGGAGACTATTCCAAACATCCCTCCCTGAACTGCAAATCCAAGGATTCCGCAGCAATCATACTGATATAATTGTGCAATGTGAAAAGGGACCTAGTGCGGCAGGGAAAATAAGAAACATAAAAGTGAATAAAAACTATAGAGAAAGAAAGGTTGGACTTCACTGAACAGCAGAAATGTCCAATAAACTAGAAAATGTTACCCCAAGACATAGGTGACTCAGGGGTCCACCCACAATGCCAGCACCTCCATATGACAATGGGGAATTATTTACCCAAATTAGGAGGCCAGCAAGAGGGGAGGTAACCTAATGAAATCTTTTGACACCAGTGTTTATGGGGTCTCTCAGGAAAGAACCAGCCAGAAATTCCAAACTAAGCTAAAATATATTTTAATGAAATATCAGTCACACATGCAAAGATCCAAATATTCACACAAGACCTAACCAAAGGATAAAAAGAGAAAAGTTATAGATAGAGGAGTTTTTAGGGAATGGGTGATGATTACTGATCTGGAGAGCAGTGAAGAAAGCAGAGTTAGTGTATATAGCATAAGAAGGAAGGGGAGGAGCTGATAATAGAGTGTTAGAGAAGGAAGAAACTGAGCAAGAGCAACGAGCTAAGGAGTCGGAACATGAACAGGCAGGACCTTGAGCTAGGGATGGTTCAACCAGCACTGAAGTGCCAAGGTTGCAGCCAGCTAGATCGATGGAACAGAAATGCAGGTTTGCTGGAAATGGATCCTAACTGAGCAGGCTCACAACAGCAGGAAGATGAATGACAACAGATACGACCTCAAATGGAAAACTACTTCTAGGGAATGCACAAGTCTCTTGTATTTGAATAAATGTGTAAACTGCTCACACAACCATCCTTCTATATCCCTTAGTCTAGGGAGGAAAATTTGGAATCCAATTACACCAAACCTCCCTTTATGAATTGATATTCTCCAACTGGGAGAACTAAATAAAGGAAGCTATAAAGGAGAGTCAATCCTCTCCCAAATGCTTGGAATTTAACTTGAATTTCGGCCTCAGTGTCAGAGAACTGAAAAAAGACCGGCATGACTTCAATTAAAAAAAAAAGCATTCGATAGAATGATAGGCCAGTTAGCTTAATAGCTCTTCTGAATAAACTGCTAGAAATCAAATGTTAACCTGAAATTATAAAGCCTATAAGAAGAGGAGTGGGGTCAGGGGACCACACTAACTTTCTATGACACCATGTAGGACTGAATCCTCCTTTAAAAAAAATCTCCTTAAATGCTCATGGGGACATTTCTCTATGTTTCTCATCCTCTTGGGCCATTTTAAAACCAAAAAAGACATTTTTTTTTTCTGTTGGAGGTGACCTGGAAATCAACATCTGGATTACTTCCTCTAGGCAAAAAAGCCTTTATAAAATCCATTATAAGATCTATAATGGCCTAGGGGCAAAAATATGGATAAAATTTTCCTGACATTCCTTAGAGAATGTCTGAAGGCTCTATGGGGTAACTGAATTTTTGAAAAAATAACTGGGAGCCCCTGAGGGTCACAAAATAGTTCTGTGGGCCATATGCAGCCTACAGTCTCACTTCTCCACCCTGATATGAAAAACAGCTCTTGCTGGTTAAGAACCAACACAGCTTCTGCAAAGGTCAAATCCTGTTTGGCTAGCCATTTAAAGTTCTGAAAGTGTCAAAAGGAATGTGGGTAGCACTGATGTGGCTGACATTATCTACTTGGAGTTTGAGAAAGCTTTTTGATAAAATCACTCAACAAATGCTCCGGAGTAAACTTAGCAGTCATAGAACAAGTTGACAGGTCCTTTTATGGATAGGTGATTGGTTTAAAGAGAGAGAGTCCAGAATGGAAATGAATGAACACTTCTCACAATGGAGAGTTGTAAAGAGGAATGCTTCCCAATGTTCTATATTGGGATCAGTTCTTTCTAAATGGTTCATCACTGATCTGGAAGTGATCAGTGAGGAGGCAACATGTTCTGACAACACCAAATTATTCAGGAATTGTGAAGAGCTCTTTACAAAATGGTAAATGTAGCTCAGTGCATATAAGTGTAAAGTAAAATACAAAAGGACAAAAATCTTCACTTCAAATAAATATTGTTGGAGTCCAAACTAGAGATGACTAGTTGGATCTGGGCCACAGAGATAACTTAATGAAAACCCTAGTCTGATATATGAGAGATGTGAAAAAAAGAGAATTCTGTGTTAGGAATCATTAGGAATCAGGAAAGGAATCAAAAATAAAATTGCCAATATTGCCAGGCACCCATAAAGCCAGTCAAAGTGCTTGTAGCGCCAGTGCACCTGATGCCCAGTGTGGCTGGGTACCAGCTTGTAGGCAATATAGCTCTTCATGCCCTTGAATTTGGTCTGCTTGGTGGTGTCTTCTATGGAGCACTGGAAGGAGTATGGGTTCTCCTGCCACTCAAGCCCATAGGTGCCCAGCACCACACACAGTTTGTCCCCATCCTTCACAAAACCTGATCCCTCGCCCAACACAAAGGCCTCACCAGCCGATTTCATGAAAATGGAGAAGCAGGTCAAGAAGAGGTTACAGTCGCCTAAGCTGTTGACGCCCTCGAACCAGCCCTCCATCTCCTGGTTGCTGCAGAGGCTCAGCATCTCATGTCCCCACAGGGAGATCTCGTCCAGCTTCTCTGACTTGAAGCCGTACAGCACGTGGGCTCGCAGCAGCACCATGGCCTGACTGCTGCTGTTGCTGCCCAGGCAGGGGATGGGGACAGGGACACGGCCAAGCCGCCCCACAGCGCCACCAACCAAAGGCAACTCACCCTCCTCCTCCCTTTCCCACCATTTCTCCCACCCACTCTGGTGGCACTCTCTTTAGTGAACAAATGGGCCGGCTCCCGACACACATACCTGCTTCCCCTGCAGCGCCTCCTCCTTTGCTTCACGGTCTCTGGACCTTTTTATTTTCTTCACAAGCCATTCTGTTCTCTCTCTTTCAGCACTCGGAGAGGAACAGTGTGCTTGTATATATGCGTGTGGCATGGCGGTGGTGGTGAGGAGAGAGCTTCCTTTCTCCCTTCAGCCCTCCTCACCCCTCAGTGACTGAAGAAGCCAGCCAAGCCGGCTGGGGTACCACCAACCCCGTAGGAGTCCCCGCTTCATCCCATCTGCATTGCCTGAGTGGACCATGTGTGTGAGTGCATTTGCGTGTGTGTGTGTGTGTGGAAGAGGCTGGGCTGTGCCCGGGGACTGCCCCACCACATCACCAGTTTCACTAATCCAGAACCAAGAAGCAGGGCCAGGGAGCCCAACATGGAGTGGCCGCCCACATTGATGGGGCTCAGCAGGCAAACAGGCATGGGAGAGGTCGAGATGGGGGCCACACAAAATCCTTCGGCGGGCCGCATGTGGCCCCCAGGCCGTATGTTGTGCAGGCCTGTTTTACAGTATATAATAGATATTTTCTCCTCCCTTCATGGTGAACTTCAAAAAAAGGAAAACAGTTCACTAACTGACTTATTATTACTAAATAACCTGATTTGGGTTGTACTTATTATGAAAAGATTACAAGCTGTAGCTAGAGAGTTACATCATACTGTAGAAAGAATGTGCAAGTAATAAGCATTCTATAGCTACAAAGATATTTCTATATGATTAACTCATTAATTATTTTGTTTGCAAGAGGCAAGCCTGGACTCAGGAGGCACATACACATTATCATTATTATGGCTCCAGATTTCATCCTCCTTAACAGGAATCTTCATGTGACTATTCCAGCATCTGCATCTGCCTGGTCATGTCTGTTCATGGCTTCTTCTAAGGCAGCTCTGAACACTCTCACCATACCTACGCTGACTCCCACACACACACACAAGGAACACCCAGCCCAGGATAACAGCTACCATCCAGGGGCTTCCTGCATTTTTATTTCACTTTGGAAAATGCACTGCCTTTTCATTTATCATTATGCATATCTACATGCATTTTGCACGGAATGTGATTGTTACAGATATACTAATATTTCTCAGTAGTCAAAGTACTGCAATTAATACCTGGGGAATGTGTTACATCTCCCAAATACTGTACCTTTGTAACTACACCTTTGATTCTCATCACATGATTGTTAATAGGGGAGTCACCAATATAATCTTTATTCCAGTTCAAGTACTTCGCCCTATATGCTGAAGTACTTAAAAAAACTTGTAAGCGTTTTACAGTTTGGGAAGTTCCATGGTTAACCATCATAATATAAACTCAATCCTTCTTGTAATAGTGCAACTGACCACCTCACCAGTAGCTATCATTTCGATGTACTTCTGAGGTTTCATTTTTTAAGATGCTTGTGTCTTCCACCTAAATGTTCTTCCACCTAATCCTCCAATTTTTTCTCAAAAGTGCATTACACAGAATATATAATATTCACATGCAATAGAGCCATCATCACATAGCATTACTTTTGAAAGAAAAAAGAAGACTGGCATACAATAGCAAGTCTGTAAGACCCCAAACAAAACAACCCACTTATTGTGCTTAGTATTACAATGGTGCAGATAAAATATTTTGCAACAAAAGTCATTTCACATGGAGAGCATGTGTAGAGCAAAGAATGTATATAAGATTGGCCAGGCTCTACACATTCAGTTAATCACATTCAGAAGCCATCAGTAACAAACTCAGTTACCAATCACTGCTCAAGGAGAATTTCATAATAAAAGAATAAGAGAAGCAGCTTATCTAGAAGCCTCTCTTAGCTCTGAAGTTATCTTGTCAATTTAAAACAACACTTACCAAAAAAAAAACAAAAACCCAACAACAAACAAACAAAAAACCCCTAGGGCTTCTTCTGCAATAGGAAAAGCAGATTGGGCATTCTATGCTATGGCATTTAACAAGCTTACAAAAAGCATTTTAGTATGCAACTGCATACTGATTCCGTTCACATTTTGCTGTCTTATGCAAAGATTGATTTTGTTTCCCTTGAAATGCTGGAAAATGTTAAGAACGGAGCACTGAACAATAATGAATTTGCCAGGTTATCATTTTAATATTCACCTGAAATGCCAATTACATTATGATATAAAGAAAATGAAAGCTGGCATACAGCAAAATCTAGATTCAAGAGAACAACCAACTGCTATGCTTTGAGAAAGCTAATCACTTATAAACACAGTCATCCCATTCATGAGGTCTGACTAGGCACTTACTGACCAGGAAAGAGATTCTGGGGGCATGGTTTCTAAAAATATGAAGGGAAAAAAAACCCTAGTGTGTAGTTATTAAAAAGCCAGATTTCACATTACAGAACACTAGGAAAGGACTCAAAAATAAATTGTCAGCATCATAATGCCATTACAAATCTATGATTTGACTACATTTGGAATACTGTGTGTAGCTCTGGATGCCACAATTCAGAAAAAGATACTGTGGATCAAGGGTGGGCACCTGTGGAAGGCTGCAAAATTCCTCAGGAGACCTTGGAAGGTCACACACATTGCACTTCAAATAGATAGATAGATAGATAGATAGATAGATAGATAGATAGCTCATAAATGACCTCTTATGGGGATGGGGACATTTTTTGGCATGATTTTGAGGCTCTGCAAGTCATTTTAGGCGCAGGAGAGGCCCTTTCTAATAACAAAAAGTCAGCAGAAGTCTCTTTTTGTTCACTCCCTGTCTCAAAGAAGGGGATCACCTGTTTGTATTTCTAAAGAAAAAAAAATCAGAATTGAGTATATATTTCGATACACTAGTACTAAATTTCACTCATCTTTATAAATTTTGAAAATGATTTTTCCTGCACCAGACTTGTATTCCTCTGCAGTTTAAATCCTTTCATATCTGTTGGGCTGTCCTGGAAAACAATTCCAACCCTCCCATGCATATTTTCTTTCTTTTTTCTCTCCTTGGACCTTCACATTTTTTGATAACAGCATTTGAGTGTAAAATCAGAGAAGGACATGACCTTTGAAGGTTAAACATTTGGTATATTAAAGGCTGCCCTGCATGAAGTGCTAAAAAGGGAAATATGCATGCCAGTCATGTAATGGATGCAGATAATGGTTCTGGAGGAATGTTAGGCAGCTCAGTCAATGGGATAAGATTGGTTAAAAGTACAAGATTATTACCAAGTGGCCATTAAAGGTGCCTCACTTTCTAATTCTGCATTAGTGCTGATCCAAAGTTCTTTGACTGTCAAACTTCTGGAGGCACCATTCTTACAATTTCAAATGATTAATACAAAAAATAAAGAATGACCGAATGAGAATACGCTGTCCTTATCCTTTTAGTTTTGGACATTCCTTTTGACAGACATGATACGGCACAAAATGCTGAACTGCCATAGCCGAAAAAAACTTACCAATGGCCTTTGTGTAGTGCCTCGCACCAAGTAACAATTCTGGGGCTCTGTACCAAAATGTCACCACAACTGGATCCAGATCTGCCAGCGGCTTAAGCGGAGAATTAAATAACCTTGCAAAACCCATATCAGCTGAAAAATATAGAGTATTTTTATTACATCAATTGCAAATGTTTCCAAAGCAAACTATACAGCACACTATCATTATCCATATTTGTTTACCCTACTTACTTGAGTGGACTTAAGGGTTTGCCACAGAACATTGCAAAAAGCCTTTCTCCTTATTCTATAACCTCCTCACCGGCCCTTCTCTGAAATTCTATTTGACCAACTGGGGCCTTGTATGTTGGCTGAGAAATAAAAAGCCAACCCTAACAAGGCAGTATGTGTATGCCAGTACTAGCACTGTCAATATTGCCGGCAGCATAGAATGCATTAACACCCAAGCTACATCATGAGTCCTCCCTGGTCTCTCAACTGCAACTAAGGAATTCTGGCCTTCTTGCTGTTTGCTGTTACTCTTTCTTAGTATCAGTTGGGTAGGCTCACAGCAAATTGTTAATTCAGGCTCTGCCACAATACTACAGAAGATGCTTGTGCATCAGCTGAAATGTGTGGACAAAGAACACTCAGATAATTACAAGCACAGCTCATCCATGTTTCTTGTGCCAATCTTGTGTATGGGTATGGGTGTGTGCCCTGAAGTCACTGTTGACTTATGGCAATCCCAAGAATTTCATATGGGTTTCTTAGGCAAGGAATACTCAAGAGATGGTTTTTCCAGTTCTTTCCTATGGAATATAGCCTACAGTACCTGGTATTCATTTGCAATCTCCCCTCCAAGTACTAACCAGGGCTGACCCTGCTTAGCTTCCAAGAGCAGACAAGATCTGGTGCATTTTGGGCATCTACAATGGCAATTTAAATGAGCTAGCACAGTAACATCATTTGACATATTTTGAAAAGCCACGAAGTATTCCAAATATGCCCTTATACTAGAAATTACTTTATGAAAATCTAATTGATATTAATATATGAACACATACTTAATTGTTTATTGTTAAAGATAAAGGTACCTTGCTTTAAGTTATAAAAAGTTAACAGAGGGAAGCAAATAATCACGACAATATCAACATTATAGCAACAGCATGTGATTT
Organism: Cyclura pinguis; assembly: GCA_030412105.1. Taxonomy (NCBI): domain Eukaryota; kingdom Metazoa; phylum Chordata; class Lepidosauria; order Squamata; family Iguanidae; genus Cyclura; species Cyclura pinguis. The sequence goes on along the minus strand of CM059599.1, from coordinate 109,719,321 downwards.
TTAAAACTTAGCATAAGATAGACTCAGCATCAGAATATCTGAGCAAATTATGTTTTCACCTAGCATCAAAATAAAATAAAATAAGTGTCAAGGAAACCTGCTGGAGAAGGGGAGTCTTTAACTCTTTAAAGACTCCCCTTCTCCGGCAGGTTTCCCTGACACTTATTTTATTTTATTTTATTTTGACGCTAGGAGATGCAACTGAAGGGTCATCCTGCCACCAATGACATCACCTGGAGTGGATATGAACAGTCATACTGCCACTACTGATAAAAACTCCATCTTAAAATCAAACATATTTAGAGCAGCTGGAGAATTTTGCAGGCTAGCAACCACCTGTACCATAAGCATGAAGTAGTATGAGAAATGGTTGGTATGCAGAGACATAAATAAAACAAGAAAATGCAAATGATTTACAGTTTTCTGCCTTGAAAGCTTCAAGTTGGAGGGGAATCATAGAATCATAAAGCTGGAAGACACCACAAGGGCCATCGACTCCAACCTTCTGCCATGCAGGAATACACCATCAAAGCATTCCTGACAGATTGCCACCCAGCCCCTGTTTTAAAAACCGCCAAAGAAGGAGACTCCATCACACTCTAAGGCAGTATATTCCACTGTCCAACTCCTCAAACCATCAGGAAGTTCCTCCTGGTGTTTAGATGGACACTCTTTTCCTGAAGTTTGAGGCCATTGCTCCATGTCCTAGTCTCTGGGGCAGCGGCAAATAGGCTTGCTGCATTCTCCACATGACATCCCTTCAAATATTTAAACACAACTTAACCTTCTCTTCTCCAGATTAAACATACCCAACTCCCTAAGCTGCTCCTGACAGGGCATGGTTTCCAGCTTTCTACCATTTGGTCGTCCTCCTCTAGACATGTTCTAGCTTGTCAATATCCTTCCTGAACTGTGGTGCCCAGAATTGGACACAGTATTCCAGGTGGGGTTTGACCAAAGCAGAATAGAGTGGTCCATCACCATCACTTCCCTTGACCTAGACACTACACTCCTACTGATACAGCCCAAAATTGCATTAGCTTTTTTAGCTGCTGCATCACACTGCTGACTTATATCCAGCTTGTGGTCTGCTAAGACTCCTGGACCTTTTTTACATGTATTGTGGTCAAGCCAGGTGTCACCCATCTTAGATCTGTGCATTTATCTTTTTCTTCCCAAGTGTAGTACCTTACACTTCTCCTGGCTGAGGAAACTAGCACTGGGCCCAGGACATAACCCAGGGCCCAGGCACCATACTAGTCACTTCTCTCCAGTATGAAGAGAAGCCACTGATGAGCACCCTTTGGGTTTGTTCAGTCAATCACTTACAAAACCATCTAACAGCAACACTGTCTAGCCCACATTTCATTAGCTTGTTTGCAAGAATATTGTAGGGGACGGGCAAGATAAAAAGCCCATGAAGAAATAAATGAAGAATATAATCAGAGCTACATGCCAAATCAATCAAATCAAAATCAGATTTAGGTGTGGCATACTCCCACTGTTGCCGGAGGGTTCTTAGTCATTTTTGTTGCAGCCTAATACAGCTGATCTCCTGAAATCAATATGGATTATTACAGAGAGCTCTGAAAATGTGTAAACCTGCACAATCTTTTATGGCGTTTTAGCTATTTTGCATAAATATGTTTGCCCATCACTCCTGGCCTTATGAACATGGTGGAAATACATACTTTTTGCTACTTTTGAAAAGTAAATTTAATTGCTTGCCAATTGTGCTAAACTAAAGAGGTTCTGTACCTTTTACTGTACTATCCATGCACCAACAGAATTAAACAACAATAGATCTTGTTGTGCTGTGATCTCAACTGGTGTCAAACCAAGAAAAATGGTTTCCTTGCCACTCCACACTAGAGAATATTATTTAAAAGACAAGAATAAACTCTGAATTTTAATTTTAAAAATCTCATATATAAAGTATGATATTAAAACAATTAAAAAAACAGTACCAAACTGACACAGATATCAGCATTTGTCAGCTGCAAAGATCATCTTTGTGTTTAACACTTGACAAGTGCCTTTTTATTTTACTGTAAATCTGTATTTATGCCCAAATAACACTATGTTTACTAATAATATGATCATACATTTGTCTATGAAGCTGCTTTTGTGAAAAATTTGTGTAAAAATTTCCACTTTCATATTATGCTTTGCTTTGAGCTGCTCATTAATGATTTACATTAATACTCTGAGGTCACAACGCCTTGCACAGGATAAAAATTTGCTTAACACTGAAGTACAAGAGGTTTATAACACTTAATATAGACTACATCATGGTTACTATATTTTATTCTACTATAGACTTAACTACACTTCATTTGTGTTGGCAACAAACCATTAACTTAAAAGAGGCAGAAGAGTAATTAAACCCCAGTAGGATCTGGTCAGAGAGTAACCTAGACTAGGGGTTAAGCCTTTGGTGGGAGTTTAGCCAAAGAGCTGTTACATGATACTCATGCCTTACATGAAAGTTTAAAGATATAATTGAACCATTGCTGAGCAGGAAGTTACCTGTTATATTGTCTAGAAAGTGCACTGAGTGACGTATCAACCTTGACCTGGGAGAATTAAAGGCCTATCACAATTATTGTCACAAAAAATGTCAGTTCCCACCCATTTATTTAGAACTGGTCTATATTTCATGGTCTCTCTAAACAGTAACTTCCTGTTGACATTTTGCAGAGTTTCCATCAGATATTTCTAGAGGTTTCTGTAACATCGTCAAAATTCTGCAGGAAGCAAATCCCTCTACCTGTTGGTCTCATCTGTTTCTTTCGAGCACTAAATGGAATAGATTTCATGTGGGATATATAATGATCACAATACAGGCATACCTCAGTTAACAAAGCTTTTTTCAATGAAACTCCTTTTTAAGACTGCCAGGACCCCTTTCCTCCTCCTAGTTCGTCCATCTAAAATATTTTTAGCAGTATTGGCACTGGGAGGATGGTGAAACAGAGCTGGAGAAACACAGACTTTTGTAGTTGGGTTGCAGCAGTACATTTGCAATAAGTGCACTATAAAACTGGGAGCTGGAAAAGAATGGGATTCTCTTCCAGCTGATCCTACTGCAGCCATGTGTGCATGGCAAACAGCAGCTCCCTTCAAATTCCCTTACTGAGCACATGTGAACAGCAAAACAGACAGAAAAGAAGAAAGTAGATAAGCTGCCCTCACCAACTACCACCATAATGTTAAAAAAAGCACAGCTCAATGATTTCCAGAATGGAAATCATTAGCATAGTGGAGGTTAGTGAAATAAAATGTCGTCTCTGCAGCCATTTGAAAGTTTTCAAGTGGTTTCTAAAAAGTTCAAAATGCTTTTGTTTACTTCTGCAAGATTCAGCTGCTCTACCCATTTCATTTCACATGTGCATTTTATTAGTTTTGGATAAGAAGCCTGCTGAAACATGTTGAAGTGCTCTTCTGTTTTGGTAGCATAGGAAGCTAACCCCATTCTTTTCATTTTCTTTCCACCTCTGACCCCAAATTTCCTGGGAGTAATGCCCAGGAAGAAATCTACTTCATTAAATGAGATTTACCTCTATGTATACATCTGCCCTTATTACACTTAATTCTAAATATTTCTGGTAGTATTCCAGTCTGCACTGTGGTGTTAATGTTACACTGACACAATATAGTATCACTTTAATAACACTATTCTGGGAAAGTGAAATTAAGATCAGGATACACATTGATGTTAATTTCCTGAAAACATGACACTTTTCCTTTTCCCTATATTGTACTTGTACCACTCTGCAATAATGCTAGGGATGTACACATTAACATTATAAATATATTAACATTACAAGCAATTTTTAAATAGTTTACACCTGGAGGTGGTTCAGAGAAAAGTGGGGATGAACAGAGATCTAACTAGTCTCCCCAACTTGGCAGCTCCCTACAGCTGCCCCAATGGTCAGAGGAACTTGCTGAATGAGGTTAGTTAGAACATTAGGGCTAAGCAAGAAGCAGGTAATTCGATCTGCCACTGGACCAAATTTCTCTTACTATTATAGTTACATTTTTAAAAACATAATATATTAAAACACTTACCTATTTTTACTCTTCCTCTCTCAGGACCTTCACCCATTACCAGAATATTTGCTGGTTTCTGGAAAATAAGGTAAAAGATTTAACTCACAAACATGTGGTTCAGTACTCAAGTCTCTTGTTTACATTAGAAGTTCACACTTTTCAGATCATAACCACTTTTGTTCCTTGAAGTATCATATTTCAGCTGCATCCTAGCACAATCAGGACAATATCTTTATACTCATTGATTGGCCATGGAGAATGCTATTCATGCGACCTTCCAACTAATTGCGAAATGCAAATCCAGCATCATATGTCCCTCTGTTTAGAAAACCACAATTCTCTCTTTTTTTTGTTCAACTGGAAATCTCCCTTTTAGTTCCCAGCCTGATTTTGTTTTCCACTGTTAAAATCGATTATGGCCCCTGGAACCTGGTATGTATCGCTTTTTTTGTATATATGTGTTGGGTTTTTTTCCTCATTTGAGAGAATCCCTGATGGACTCCATGTTGCCTGTAGCTCTACACACTCTTTTCAGTGAAGAGCCTGGCCAAGATGCTTGCTGCAGCTCTACTTCTGGATGTTTTGCTCTCATGGAGAATGCTCCAACAGGGAACTACACTGCTCCATCTACTTCCAGAAGCCCTGATTTTGTTGTTTATTCAGGGAATCCTCATACTCTATACGGAAGATATTTTGAGAAAGACAGTAACTAGTAAAATAACACCCCTTGTGAGCTTATTGTGTCAATACTGCTGATGGATTTCAGTACAGGCACACCTCAGTTAACAAAGGCTCTGGTAAAAAAGCTATTTTTTACGACTCTTTTTAGGGCTACCCCGCTTCCCCTTTTCCATCCTCAGCAGCCCAGTTAAAAGTTGTTTTTGTTTTGTCTTCTTTTGTTTTTAGCAACACTGGCATTGGGAGGACAGCGACAGAGGGCTGGAGAAACACAGACTTTCAATGTTGATTTGCAGCAGTGCATCTACAGTTAAAAATGCAATCAAGCTTCAGCTGGGAAAAACTGGGATTCTGCTTTAGCTGATCTGGCCACATTCATGTGTCCTTTGCCTGCAACAGGCAAGATAAGCAGCAGCTCCCTCCAGAGTTCCTTACTGAACATGTGTGAACAGCAAAACAGAGAAAAAAGGGGAAAACAGATTAGCCTGTTTCACCAGCTCCCCTCAATATGTTTTTAAAAAGCATATATTTATAGATCTAGCTACCAAAATGGAAATCATAGGAAAAGAGGAAGAATTTTAGAAGATGCTGTCAAGTGGTCTCTAGAAAGTTAAAAATGTTTCTTTACTTACACAAGCTTTGTCTAATTTTGTTTCACACGTGTATACTGTTACTTTTGAATAAAAAGTCTACTGAGAGATGCTAAACTGATCTTCTTTGCTTTTGAGGTATCTGAACCTATCCTATTCTTTCCATGCTGCTTCTTCTTCTGATACCAAAGTCTGTTAAAGACTATCATCCCCGGTAAACATATAGCAAATACATCTCTGTATTGTTAGATATTCTCTCTTGCACCTGTCCCAACAGATACACTTTTGATTGTTTTGATAAAAGTGTCTTGAAATTTTGTTCTATTTTCTTCTTTCACTATAGCAAGGATATGCAAGTGCAGACCAGTTTGCACCCTCACTACCTCTCCATGGTACTATTTGGGACTAATTTTCTGTTCAAAAATGGTGTTGGGAAGGTTAGGATGTAGAAACATGAATACACCCTGTTAGCAGATGGTTTTCTTTGTTGGAGGCAACAAATATGCAATAAACAGTTTAAAAAAATAAACTGGAGTGGGGTTCAGTGGGTTTGGGGAGACTGCATGGAGCCCAGTGGCTGCACTTTCCTCATCCTTGCTTTACAGATTAATTCATCTGTATGTGACATTGTGCTGACATGTTTAGTCTAAAATTAATGATCTCCTAGGAATGCCATTATGAAGTATGAATGATATATCAAAATTTCAGTGATCTGCAGAATTAGCAGATCAGTATATAATCTCCACCTCCCTTCTTCTGTCTCTGTCTGTCTCAGACACACACACTGTAGAACTTTTGCTTTGATAGCAGTAAGAAGACAAAGCAAATTAGGGGCAACCTGCTTAGGCAATTTGCATGATTCCACTAAGAGGAAGAACTGATCACTTTACAAATCCAGAGAGACAACTGTGGCTTTTAGTGTTCTACTCAAACTAGTATAATGTCCTTATAATAAGTACTCTGGAAAAAAGGCAGAGATAAAACTCGAAGTGTGGATCACCACTGGAATCTATGGTATTTGTATCAACAAAAATATATACAAACAATTTTTCAAAATATTAGCAATGTTTTGAAGAAGAACCTGAAAAAACATTCTGAATAGTCGTTTCCTGAGTTGTTTTGTATGTTACTACCTGCTTTGTATGATTTTATTTACTTATTTAAAACATTTTAATACCGTCCTTGGAATTTCAACTAAATTACAACTTAAAATACAACAAAACTAAAATGCTTAGGCCTGAATCTAACTATTAGCTACAACATGAGTAGATATACTTAATGTAAATTCAGTGGGTCTAGTCTAGTTGATTGGGTTCAGGATTTAAATCTTTGAAGTATGCACAAGCTGTCAAGCTAAATCAAGTAACTCCACCATTTTTCTAGTTTCTTCAACTCTGGAACCCAGCAAAGCAACTAGTAAATAAAAACGATATGCTCAGGCCATGTATTTAGCATTGCCAGATCTCAGGGCCTGGTCTGAGCCTTCAGTTTTTATGTGTCGTCCACAAGTTGCCCATAGAAACCCACTGGTTTACTTTAATCAATTAATGTCTATCTCCAGATCTGTTAAGACTGAAGTTTCTTCCAAACTCATTTAGTATTTCAGGCCAAGAGGGTAAGACAGAGAGCAAAGGAACACAAGAAAGGTGTCCCAGCTGGCACTCTTCTGACCTTTCCATTACATTTGCTAAATAGTTCCTGTTCTTCCAGGTTTACTTTGCTAGCTGCCACTGTCATTTGGACTACAGCAGTGCTTCTTATGTTATGTGATATGTGCGGCTGGCAGTTTTTCCCCTAATATGCCAGGGACCAATATCATATTTGTGCCCACTTGTTACAACTGCTTTTTTGTTTTACTTCCCAGCAAAATATCTGCAAACTTGCAACTGAGGGCTTGTTGACTGGCACTAGGATAACCACAGATTCATAGAATCATTGGATCATAGAGTTGGAAGAGACCACAGAGGCCATCGAGTTCAACCCCCTGCTATGCAGAAATACCCATCAAAGCATTCCCAACAGATAGCCATCCAGCCTCTGCTTAAAAACCTCCAAAGAAGGAGACTCTACCACACTGAGGCAGCATATTCCACTGCTGGACTGCTCTGACCATCAGGAAGTTCTTCCTGGGGTTTAGGTGTAATCCCCTTTCCTGCAGCTTGAATCCATTGCTCCTTGTCCTAGTCTCTGGAGCAGCGGAAAACAAGCCAGCTCCCTCCTCAGCATGACATCCCTTCAAATAGTTAAATATGGCTATCATGTCTCCTCTTAACCTTCTCTTCTGCAGATGAAACATACCCAGATCCCTAAGCCGGTCCTCATAGGGCATGGCTTCCAGAAACTTCACTATTTTGGTCGCCCTCCTCTGGACATGTTCCAGCTTCTTGATATCCTTCTTGAATTGAGGTGCCCAGAACTGGACACAGTATTCCAAATGAGGTCTAAACAATGCAGAATAGAGTGGTACGACCTCCCTTGAACTAGACACCATACTCCTATTGATGCAACCAAGAATTGCCACATCACACTGCTGACTCATGTTCAGCTTGTGATCTACCAAGACTCCTAGATCCCTTTCACATGTACTGTTATCCAGCCATGTGTCACCCATCCTATATTTGTAGATTCCATTTTTTCTGCCTAAGTGTAGGACTTTACATTTCTCTCTGTTGAAATTCATTTTGTTAGCTTTGGCCCAGCTCTCCAATCTGTCAAGGTCATTTTGAAACTTAATCATGTCCTCTGGGCTATTAGCAACCCCTCCCAATTTGCTGTCATCTGCAAATTTGATCAGTATGCCCTCTACTCCTTCATCCAAGTCATTGATGAAGATGTTGAATAGCACTGGGCCCAGGACAGAACCCTGTGGCAGACCACTAGTCACTTCTTTCCAGGATGAAAAGCAGCCATTGGTGAGCACCCCTTGGGTTTGGTTGGTCAGCCAATTACAAATCCACCTAACAATAGCCCTGTCCAGCCCACATTTTACTAATTTATTTGCAAGAATGTCATGGGGAACTTTGTCAAAGGCCTTACTGAAATCAAGCTTTGCTACATCCACAGCATTCCCTTCATCAATCAAGCTTGTAACTCTATTGTAAAAACATATAAGATTAGTCTTGCACGATGTATTTCTGAGAAATCCGAGTTGACTTTTAGTCATTATGGCATTGCTTTCTAAGTATTCTATTTATCTTGTATATATCAAGCACATTGCATTGGCACTCACCCCCAACTGCTGTTGTCTTTGTTGGCTTTCCCTCTGCTATCCTTCCACCAGCAGGAATATACATTTTTCTTCAGGCTTTTGATAAGTAACCTGATTCCTGCTGGAGGGGATTTACTGCTGGGTGTTGGCCATTTACTGTTACTTTTTAAATTGTGTTTAATTATGTTTTTGTCTTTCACTTGTATTTTATTGTTAGTTGCCTTGAATGTCAGTTTATGTGGAAAGTGAGTTATAAATTTGATATATAAATAACAAACACTACGTCCTTGTGGAAACAAGAGGTTAAAAGGCAGATCAAATGGGCACAGCTAAAATTAGAAATTACTATCGATATTGTTGTTGTTTCTAGGATCAAACAACAAACATTCTGTACCTAAGACAACATTAAGATGTCCAACAACAACTTCAGTTGAAACATTTTATACAACCAAGTGTCCTCCAGATATTATGGATTACAACTCCCATCACAAAGTCAAGCTGGCTGGATATGATGGGAACTGTAATACAATATACATGGATGGTGCCAGATTAGGGAAGACTCCTTTTAAAGCTGAAATGATTGTGAACAGAATATGCCAGCTGTTAAAGAAAATGACAGTCCTGGATCAGCACATCTTTAGTTGCTATAGAAACAAAAAGGTTAGATTTGGAATCTCATGTTTAAATTATCAGCAATAAAAACTGAACAAACAGATCCCTGCTGAGAAATGAGCTATGCAGCCCAATCGTGCAGTGAAGATGTAAATGTGGAATGAACAAGGTCAACAATAATTAACTAGAACCATCTGGTGCAGAAGGAAAAATGTGTATGTTGTAATTTAACACAAATTCTTTAGATTAGTAAACATGCAAGTGATCAGGTTCTCTTTCCTCAGGCTAGAAAGTATAAGGCAATAAATGTATCTTAAGGAGAGGATAAGGGAGAGAGGGAGAAGTGCTGGGGTCATTATGCCATGTTCTTGAAGTAATACAGAAAAAAACATTTGACATCAGTCAGAAACCAAACTGCAAGAACACAATTTTTGCTTGCATTAACATGGCTCCAATCAATTCTTTTGCACGGAGGTGGTCAGAAAGGAGCCAGAAAAAACAAACTTAAGTAAAACTGTCTGCAGTTTTGAATGAGAGGAACACAACTGATAAGAGGAACAATGGACAACAAAATGCTAGCATTTAGTAGTCCTTACTGTTCCTGAGCTTATCTAGGATATAGTTCTTTAGCAATACAACATTCCCATGAGAAAAAAAATCTCCTTAGTGGAGTGCTGCATTGTATTTAATGGGGGGTATCATTCCTACCAAAACAAAAGCAATTTAACCATTTGTTATTATATCAAAAAATCAGTAGTACAATGTCTTTATGATATTTTATAACCATTTGCGTTATGAGTTCATTAAATCTAGAAAATACCAAAACTTTCAATACTTGCACAACAGAAACTTTAAATTGGGGCTCAGATCCTCCTAGACACCCTGATTACTAGAAAAACGTGAAACGGGATATTTTAGATACCTAGTGGTCAGAGCTATGTCTCTCTGCTACCACTGTACCAGCAAGGAGTTGCCACAAGACAGCTGCCACAGGACTATGTTGTAACCATGAAATTTTAACAACCTACTACAGAAGAAATAAAGTCTTTATTGAGCATAAAATGAATCCATCCAAGTCTTTTTTTAAAAGAAATGCTAGGTAATATGATATTTTTAGCTGAAAGGTGATACTGCCATTATAGACACACTTACTCACCCTTCCCATGCAAATTTAAAATTATGTTTATTTTGCGATTGATGCTTTTCAATGGTTGCTCCACTTTCACTGTTAGCTAGTTAACCACCTTGAGCTTTTTCTCTTCTTTTTTGAAAAAATGGAAAGCTGGGATATGAACATTTTAAATAAGATTTTAAACAAGTAAAAATTAACAAAGTGCTAAAGATTAATTACACTATTAAAGGCAAGAGTTAAACCTGCAGAATCCACATTTTTGCCTTCCTACTGTCAATGACTGCTAGTATTTATTAACTTCACAGAGCTGACATTTCAGCTGGAGCTCAAACTCTGCTCCAGATCCATGAACAAATAACAGTATTTACATAGTCACCGCTGTGACCTATGTAGGGGCTACTTGGTTACGGTAATTTAGTGGTGAAAACTAATTCTGCTGATTTTGCTCTACTAATCTGCATATGTTTGAGAAGCTAATAGCTTGTAAGGGATGCCATGCCAATATGCCAAAGGTGAGCTAGCAGTGAGAAAAAAATGAAAATAGGTGGATGATTTCTTGAGAAATGGAAATCAGTGGGTAATACTGAGCAAAATAAATTTCTGAAACATCTTGATACAGCAGACACACATCTCTGGCTTTGATCAAAGGTATGGTACGTAGCACAATTATTGTTTGCCCCCAAAGAAGTCATTATTATTACAGGACTGTGGAGGTTGAACACATATAGCTACATAGGGAACTGTGACAACATTGAACACTCCATGCTCTGAGCATGTTGATGGTCCACACAAAATACGAGGTTGTATCCAATTAAGGGTTTGTGCTACTGGAAAATACTTATGCAAAGCAGGACAGCTGATTCTCACTGAACCTTCCTATCCACTGCAGTTGCCTGAAAATCTGCTTCTAACATTTGGCAAAGCCTCAGCAACATTATAGGATATAACATGCAGCACTGTGGTAAGATGAGATCAGCAAAGACAGTGAACTGGAAAAGACTGATTGATCCTTCACTTCAGATGGCAAGACCAATAAAGTATAGAACATTCCCAATATTGAAATACTTCTTTGAGCTGTAAATAAAAAATGAAATAAATTTAAAAGTAGCAATAAAGCAGCACTACAGAATAAAAAACCAACAAGGCATAAAGAAAGAAAAAGAAAATCTTAGGGTACTATGCAAATACTATCTTGCAAAATTTTGTCTGACCATCATCAGGGTGGAACTTCCTGATTTCCCAGCCAACACATAAAAGGAACCAATTTTCTTTTCATTGTTAGTAGTTGGAATTGGGACAGGAAAGGGATCTACTGCAGTACAGTCATCCCTCCACATTCGCTAGGGCTAGGGGCAAAGGACCCCCATGAAAGAAAAACTGTGAATAACTCTAGACCCACCCTAACCATATTTAACACACACACACAAAAGTCTGATCACCATATTCAACCCACTGTGGATTCCTTTGAGGCATCAGGGTTCCTTCACAAGGCAGAAGTGGGGGGCTGGTGGGGCTTTCTGCCACCTCCACTGATGATGCCCCACACCATTTTTAAGAGGGACTTGCAAGCCTCGTTTGCAGTTTCTCAGTCTCACAAGGCTTGCAGTCCCTATTAAAAATGGCATAGGGATGCAGCAGAGGTGATAGCAAAGAATCCGTGAATAATCAAATCTGCAAAAGTGAAACCCGCAAATGTGGAGGGTTGACTGTAGTTCACAGAGTGATAAGTTAATGGCAAGATTTTGCAAACTCATCTTGAGTTTATTTTTTTTTTGACACATTTTCTAAATGCATCAACTACCAAGACATCTCATGAAGACATAAACATAATTTTCTATTTTTGAAATATCCTCAATTAGAGTACAACACAGGCATGCCTAACTTAGCAAAGCCTCTGATACAGAAGGTCCTTTTTACAAAGTCTTTTTATAGAAGCTCAGCCCTTCACTATTCTTTTTTCTTATCTTCTGTCTAGTTGGAAGTTTTCTGTAGCATTGGCATTAGGACTGCCAATGCTACAGGGCCAAAGAAAGACAGACTTTCAATACTGGGTTGCAGTACTGTCTCTATAGTAAACAATGCAGTAAAATTTGAGCTGGGAAAGATGGGATTCCAGCACAGATGATCTTACTGTGGCTGTTAGTACTTAAGCACAACAGGCAAGGAAAGGAGCCGCCTCCAGAATCACTTAGTGAGCAAAACATAAAGAAAGGGGGAGAACAGATTAGCCCACTTCAGTAGCTACCAGCTACCTTGGCATGTTGAAAAAGAATAGATTTATAAGTTTTGCCACCAAAATGGAAATTATAAGAATAGTGGAGGTTGTTGAAAGATAAAATAAATAAATAAATAAAATAAAATAATAATAATAAAAATTGAGATCCATTTTGGAAGAAGTTTTCAAGTGGTCTCTAGGTGATTCAAAAATGTTTTTGTTTACTTAGTCAAGGTTTATTTGACCTGGTTGTTTCATTTCACAAGTGCACAATGTTAGCTTTGAATAAAAAGCTTTTCAGAAACATGTTGAACTTCTCTTTTTTGTAGTGTAGGAACCTATCCCTGACAGCCAGCATGGTGTAGTGGTTTGAGTCTTGGATTACGATCCTGGAGAATCACTTGGCCATGGAAACCCACTGGGTGACCTTGGGTGCATTACACATTCTCAGGTCCAGAAAATCCCATGAAAGATTCACTTTAGAATTGCCATGAATCAGAAATGACTTGAGGGCACACAATAAACAACAAAAGCAACAGCAACAACCTATCCTTATTCTTTCCATGTTATTTCCATCCCTGGCATCCAAATTTCTGTTAAAGAAGTAAAGCTCAGAACACATCTACTTTGTTAATTGGGGTATGCCTGTATAAGGAATATTCTGAATGCCTAAGTCATTTGGTTCTTCTGATACACACCTTTAAAGCCCTCTGTATTCTCATGCCATAGTCTTTTCTGCAAGGAGGCAAAGAGCTTGGAGTAGGAACTGGGAGGAACAAACACTTGCAATATATGAAAGACAATTTGATTTTAGGAATTAAGTTCAGAGTTTAAGAGATTATAACTCACAGAAAGCTACCTATCTCCCATTACTGTTCAGCAAATATAAATACAATACCCTTACCTTCCAAAGACTCATGAGGAGCTTAATGAATGCTATCAAAACACCCAGGCTCCAGAATGGGAACCAACATAGGGAAGAGGCATCCTGAAGGATGTGTTTGATGCAAGATAGCTGGAATATGCTTAACTTGCCATCAGTCCCACAAATAAAGCCACTGAGTGTTCAGGTGAAGATCTTCCTAAGGAATTCCTGCAGCTAATTCTACAGCCACAAGACAATGTTGCTTTCCCCTCTGTTACCTTAGGAAGGTCTTCTGTATGGTCTTAAAAATCCTATTTATCAGCTACTTAGGAAGAGAACAAATGACAGTTGTGGCTTTTCCCTCATAGTTAGTAAACAAGATTTATCAGAATACATAAGAAGACTTTCTTAAAGGTAATCCATCTGTGTACAATCTCAAGCAGCAAAGAGATTCAGGACTGCAATTTTCCAGCAACATGTGATCACTGAGAACATGCTCACATCCAGGGTCCCCTTATATTGAAGGAACTGTGTTTTAGGGCTCCATGTTCACAAATTGATGGGCTCTTCTGCTTCCTGGGGAGTTTTTAAAGGACTTTTATTTTTAAAGAGAGATCTAACAACTGATTCTAGTATTTGCATATTTTGACCTTCATTTGAAAGTGAAGGATTCAATAAATCCTAAATTGGATTCTAGAAATCCTAAATTGCTAATAGCAGGATCAGGAAAATCTTAACAGGGTAATATTAAACTTTGCTGCCTCCCACCAGTGCTATGTTCCTGAAACACTGACAGATAGGAAGCTGTATTCTTTGAAAATAAATGCAAAAGGGCAGAAGGTCTACTCATGAATTTTAAAGTGCTATGTTTAGTCCTTAAATGTGAAGAAATTTAAAACTACACATTTATAATATGTGAAGATACTTTTAGATATGTTGGTGTCTATAACAGGAGTAATAACTTAGGGAATTTCTTTTTCTCACCCGATATGCTACTGAAATTCTGAGAAGGCATGAAAACATTTCCCAACATATAGTAGCCTGAAATTTAGGTAGTGGTTAAAATCTAATATTTAAGTGCACATCTGACTGAACTTGGTGGCTTTGGGCTCACTGAAGTATGTTCAAAACTTCAAATAATGTAGAAGCCTTGAGCTGGGGCAGGAGGAAGCAGAAGGGCAAAAATGTGACCTCACTATTTATAGAAGGAGGTTAGTTAGTTTTCAGAAATCTTGCTTTTTAGTCTCTACTTGGGTGGAAGTTGGGAATACCTCAAAGGAAACTCATTTTTAAAAGTAAACAGAATTTATGTTTCTTTAAACCAATACTATATAGTTAGTTTTTGACTGAAAAATGAATTAACCAAAATTTTTGGTTCATTTTGAATTAACGATTTCAAATTTTAATTGCAAATTTCAGAGTGTTTCTTTAAAAGGTGCACAATAGTACCACTATGTTCTGCTATTCACCATCTGCACATGCTGAATAGCACATTGTTAAAAGACACAATCAGGAACACTATGTAACAGCAGAATGCTAAATATGCATATTCGAAACCTTTTCTAAGGACTTACTGTATCTTGCAGATATAAACAATGTCCATAAAATGAATACAAACTAAATCTCAACATGGTACCAAGGACAAAGACAAGACATTCACACAGTTTTCATTGTCTCACAGGATTGTGTCAAAAAGGGAAACACAGCCCCACAGTATCAGCCTGGTGACATGAACATGAGGCAGCAAATTTAACAAATAAATTCATGTCCCAGTAAACAGCAATCATAAAACATTTATTTTAAATGAACTGCTTAGGGAAGGCTTAGTTGGAGCATGAAGTCCTCAGGCCCTTGCCAGGAGGATCTAATCATCAGCCTCAGTGGCTTGAGTCACTGAGTCTTTCCAAGGCCTGAGAATGCTATTGGAACCACCATATGCTACCATCTACTACAGTCACAGACTACATCATCCCACTCCCCCCCAAATGCACTTACACAGTCAATGCTAGTGCATACCCATTCCTGGAGATGTTAGACCTAGCCAGAGTGACATCAAGTAAATCCTGTCTAGATTACTGTAGCACACCAAACACGGAGCTGTCTTTGTAAACTGTTTAAGGAACTGCAGCAGATCCAAAATGCTGTGGCCAGATTGCTCATGGGACTGATTACAGGGAACATACAACTCCTTTGTTGAAACAGCTTCACTGGCTATCAGTTCATTTCTGGGCACAATTTAAAGTGCTGGTTATGACATATAAAGCCCTATATGGCTTGGGTCCAGGCTATCTGGAAGACTGTATCTCCCTTTATGAATCTGCCCAAGTTTTAAGATCTTGTGGAACCAGCTTCCTCTTGGATCTACCACCATCACAGACGTGTAGTGAGGACACATGGCAGAGCCTTCCTGGTGGTTGTGGAATTCCCCACTTTGGGAAATTGGTTTGGCCCCTCTCTGCTCTCTTTATGCTGGCAGGCAAAGATCTTTTGATTTATCTAGGTCTTTGATGGTCTGGTCATTAAGTTGGGTACTGTGTATCTCATTTATTATAGAGGGTTTATGCACTGCTCATCAGCCAAAAAGGTTCCTAGGGCAGCTTACAAATACGTTTGAACAGCTTTTAAATTGTTGTAAATTAATTTTTTTAATATACTTTTTTATTAATTTTTTTTAATGTGGGGGAAAAAAAACTATAGCACATATTATCTACAGCTTTCACCCCACCATGCAAGCCACTGTATGATCAATATGTCTACATCAACTCATCTCTCTGCATTCCTAGTGACTGAATCTTCCATAACTCAATCTTTCATCATCATCCACACTCCCAGAAATATACGCTTACCATGAAAGGACACAATGAATCTCCTGAAATGTGGCCCTCTTCTAAAGGATCATTCCCCTATGATGTCCTCCTGTACAAAAAATCTTCATTCCCAGAAATATTCTCTCTAAGAGCCAAAATTACATGCTACATTAAATGCATAATGATATTTTCATGTACATATTGGGATGGCACCACAGGTGGAAGTAGGGTTTAACTTTTCTCCTCATCTGTGGGCCTGAGAAACATCTCCACCCACTGCCTCTGGAAACCATTTGCCCTAGGAAGGAAGAACATACAGATACCAGATTTGGGGTGGAAGTAGGGTGATGGCTGCTATTCAAGAACATAGAGATATAGATGCAAGTTACAAGCACTCCTGGATATCCATTCACAGTTTTTACTGTCACTATCACACCAATCACATACAGTAATGCGGCCTATTAGAAATATTCAAAATCAGATTTTCAGGCCTGATATTAACCAGTTTTAATCTCTAGGGAATCTCCAGTCCTGTAATACTGTTTCTTTTGCCATGGTAGTAAAATTAACGTCATGAGCCCCTGAGGCAAGGTACGCATCCTGGTAGTACTTATTTCTTAAGTAGGATGTAGAATATGATTCCATAACAGTTCTACTTGTAAATCTACAGCAGAAGCAAACAATGGGAATATGGCTTCTTCTCATAAAGTTCTACAAGTTGTAAATAATTTGAAATATCAAGAACAGGTGATCAAAAATAAACAAAAATTCCATTGTTTTATTACAGAATTTTATTTTGGTGGTTATTGTGCTGGTGTAACTTGCTCAGAATCAACTTCATGGTGTCTTCAACAGCAGCACAGCAAGTCCATGAACAGTTTCATAAACCTCTACTTTCAAAGCATGTGTGAAATCTGAAGAGTGTATTCAAAAGAAAACATAAAAGATAGCTAGCTAGCATGTACAGCTGTCAACTAATCAGGAGCACAGCACACAGATTGGCTCATGGTCCAAATGCCAGTCATGATGTGCAGATTCAGATGCACAATGTCCATGCATGATACTGTCCAGAGACACCAACTTCAGTATACACCAGAAAAGCCAATAACCTCTACAGCATTTAGAGAACTTGTCATCAACAATAGCATACATACACAGGCTGGGGCAAGATGTACAGCAATACCTTTTAGAAAATAACAGAAATGGAAGTCAATGCAAGCATTAAAAAACCTGCTTGTGAAAACAGAGAAAGGCAATTAATTGCCATCAGACACAGCAATACCATCAGAGACAGCAATACTTACGATACTAATGACAAACAGTAAAATAGAAAATAGCCACAAGGGATGTGAATCAGTGTTTTATATGCTGAAAAAAATACTAAATAGTTTTAGTCAATCCTTCATATCCAGATCAGAAATGTTATCAGTATTCTTGGGACTATGCATCTCTTCTTTCAAAATAATTTGTAATATATAATGTGAATTCCAACATAATCTTCTATTCTGATACTGGTGTTATTTGGATTACATTTACCATTAGGAAAGCCACAATAAAAATATTCCAGAGTACGCTCAGAGAAAGTGACTGTTTCAATTCCTCTGTGGCTCAAAACGAATGTGTGAGTACCATTTCATTTTTGTACTATATTTGTGATTCTTTCCTACTGAGAGTGATAATAGCTTTCATCACTGTATTCCTCCATATTACTGTTTACAAAGCCAATAAAGACTGAAAAGGCAGAGAAGTCCTTTTTTCATTCTATTTATGGAATGAAAGCAGCCTTCCAAGTTAAAATAACTTGTGGGAAATTAAACAGCAAAAACTACAAGCACCAAGAGTACTTTAATTGCAAACACAAATGCTTGTCCTTGGTTTTACACTGAATGTGTATCTCCTAATTCCTTGGTGAAGAGTATAAGTTATTAAAATTATAGCAATTCTCTTTTGACACATCAAACACTATAATTGCATATGAATTATACTTCTCTTTGACCAACTTTATAAACAGGTATTTTTCCAAGCTCTCTGGGAATAATACCTTCCAGTGTGAAATATATTTCCTTTTTTATTGCAAAGAAAATGCCATGAAACCAATATAACCTGCAGCAGTGATTTTCTTCTTCATAAAAGCTGCTGTAGTTTGCCAAGTAGCAGAAGTATTCAGTTAACAATTTTGAAGCTGACAAGCAAAAGTCAAGCATCCAGGTGAACTATCAACAAAGAAAGCAGTTAATTATTGTAAATGGTTAAAGGTTGGCTTTATTTATCTGTACCATGTTGAGTTACACATGTACAAGTACCTGTATATAAAAATATTAACATGCTGAAAATTATTACCATCCTCCATTGAGCACAATAACTAAGACTTTGTAGATATGGTTTTAAAAATGATGCTACACTATTAATTCTTTAGCTGCAGTTGCAGTACCTACCTTGCAACAAGTGCAATTTCCCCCATTTGCTTGCAACAATACGGCTACAAAGCTCTTATCTGAAACATGGTAATACACTGTCAGAGGATATTACTATATATTGCAGCCTTTTCCACCTTGCTGGCTGTGAAATTATGGAAAGCTCCAGGTTGGGGAAGGCTGAAACAATGACCCTGACATGACGAAGGCCAGCTGACATATATAAATTCATAAAAAAGTATTCTTTACTGCATTAGCTTTCATTTAGATGGGAGTTCTTAACTTGGGGTCCGTGGATACTCTGCAGGTTCAGAGTGTGTATGAACTGTGCACAAACTACTCCAAAAGATATTTCTTTAATTTCCTTCGTGTTATTTTGACAATAGCGTGTAAATGCACTTTTCCAAGAAGGCATCCTGCAGCTTTCATCAGATTCCCAAAGGGAGCTATGACTCAAAGAATATTACGATTCAATGATACGGATCTTATAAGAAAAGATAGAATAGCACCAACTTATCCCAGCACGGTCTCAACAATAAAAAAAAAAGAAGCTTTTTTCTTTATGCTTTATTTCTTTCGATGATGGAGTTTATTTCTTTTATTAGTTACTTTTAATTCACATTTGCTCCAATAACGAAAAAATATGTAACTCTGCTCTTCCATACTTTATCTTCACAAAACTCTGAAAAAGTGTGACTGGTTGGCTTGAGAGAATGTGATTGATCTAAAGTCATCCAAAGAATTTCATGGCTCAGTGGAGCAAAATCCCAGTCAAACACTTCAGTCATTATTCCAGACTGGACTGTGAGCTCACGTCAACATCTACAGGAGTTTCTCCTTTTATCAGCATGCCTGTTACATAAGATTATCAGGGTAGGCTTTTGTCCAATTATTTCAGATAAACTAGGTGCCAACAAAAGAGAGACCTGTCTCAATTGTGGCAACTCAGCTATGCAATACTTTCCCCAGGGACGTTTGAATGGCTCCAATAATGCAGTTGCTTCACCAATACTGCAGTTGTTTCAGCACCAGCTAAAACTTTTTTCTTTATCAGGCATGATACTGTAATAGTTTCAAGAGGAAGATAATTGACCAGAATGTTGCCTGAGAGCTCCCTGGATAAAAGGGGGGTGGGGTGAATACCAGCTGGCAGCCAATTCCAACACAGAGAAATCTATGAGGAAAGGGAGAGGCTTCTGTGAGAAGAAAGAAAATTCTTTTTTAAAGGGTTTTACCTCTGATAGTTGAAGGCAGACCATTGGTGTCTGCTGGAAACAGACTGGTGGAAGAGTCAGTTGTCTTAGGGGAGTTACTGAGCAGTGGGTGTTTGAGTGGAGTTAGGCAAAGGGTCTGACATAACGTAATTGGTACAGTGGTGATTGTTTGAACCTAAGAACTGAAACTTGAAAGCATTCATTCTGTCTGTTACTAAATAAAGTTATCATGCTAGTTATCTTGTACATCTGACTCTGGACAGCATTATTTGCCCTAATAAACCCCCTAAATAAACCCCCTAAAGGAAGCGTGAGGCAAGCTGACTACAAGGAATATAAAGCTAGCACACACACACGCATATACATTTAGGCCATTTCCGCACTACACTGTTATAGTGCTATTATTCCACTTTCAACACCCTCTGGAACCCTGGGGTTTGCAGTTTAGGGAGAGGCATTTAGAATTTTCAGCCAGAGAGCTCTCTGGCCTCACTAAACTACAAAGTCCAGAATTCCACAGGATGTTGAAAGTGGACTAAAAGCACTATAACAGTGTGGAAATGGCCTTATTCACAGTGCAGTCACCTGAAGGTCTATGACTCCAAATCCAAAAGGGGGATTTTATAAGGGGACTGGAAGGTAAGGTGACAGTGATAGATTTTCCTGGGGCCAGGAGTTGCAGGGGCTAGCCTGGAGGGAAATCTATGCATCACACCAAAGCATTTTAATGTAGAGATTTAATCTGGGGGTTTGCTTTCCTTGCCAAACAAACTCCTCCCGCGTCACCAGGCTGGCTTTTGTCTCTCTTCATGATCGAGAGTTAGACCAGAGTCCAATCTGAAACTGGGTCTGCTCTGCATCTTTGTCTCAAGGCTCTGTTGCAGACATTCCTGAATAGATTTAATGTAAACAACACCCAGTCTTCTTTAAATATACCACAACATATATGAAAATACCAAAGCTTGGAAAAGTTACTTTTTTAGACTACAACTCCCCTAATTTCCCAGCTGGAATTCTGGGAGCTGCAGTTAAAAAAAAGAAAGAATAATTTTTCCAGCTTCTGCTGATTGATCTTATGAAAAATCAGACCCTTGGTCTAGCTAGCCCAGTTCCAGGTAAGCTGACCAAAAGCAAGTCTACAAGGCCTCTGACAGAGGTGTCTCTAACCACCTGCACTTATTTTTTTTTTTAATTGGAGATTGAAAGATCTGAATCTAGGACCCACCATCTGCACAGCAGATGTTCTGAAACTTAAGTTACAGCTCTTCCCAATGTGGGTATTTAATTCACCAACCTCAAGTAAAATCATGTAACGTGAAGTAACTTTATAACCACTAACAGATAAGTGAAGTTCTGAAACACATTATTCTAGGATCTTTGCAAAGGATATAGCAGTTTTGGGCTACAATTTGCCAGCCCTTTCAGCTTTGTCCTACAATAAGTTCTTTATGACACAGTACATTGCTTCACAGCCTGTGCCACTTCACAGGCTTTCTAATGTAAGTATTAGTATACATAGCTGGAAAAGCACACTTAATCATTGCATGATGCCCTATTTTCTGGGGGACAAGATAAATAGCCCTTCCCATTGCTGTTGCTCTTTTAAAAACATAGAATTGTCAACATGTTCTCTTGCATCGATCTTCCTTACTCTCAATATCCGAAGTTCCTTCAGGCTGTTTTTGTATAGTTAGCCTTCTAAATTTTATCATATTAATAGAACTCCTGTAATATGAAAAAGTATAACTTAACTGAAAACAGGAACTAAATTCATATAAATGTGACTATGTCTTAGGATATTGAGTGTATGTGCCTTCATCTGACCTATGGTTACTTCATGAATTTCACAGGGTTCTCTTAGGCAAGGAATACTCAGAGATGGTTTTGTCAATTCCTTCCTCTGAAATACAACCAATATTACCTGGTATTCAGTGGTAGTCTCCGATTTAAGTATTAATCAGAGCTGACTCCACTTAGGTTCCAATATCAGACAGGATGTAGTGCTTTTAGGGTATTTAGACCCTTGAGTGGCTATAAGAAAACCTTTGAAATTCATAGGGTCACCATAAGTCAGCAGGCAACCTCAGGGCATATACACATATACAAGGAAAGTTAGTCAAAATAAAAAGGTAATGAAATGAGTAACAATACTCAACTTTTAAGTTACACAATAAGCCTCAAAGCTTATTTTCAGGGCAATACACAGGAAAATCAGAAGAATTGTCACAAAAACATTGGAGGGACAGTACTACCTGGCTTTGAATATAAGGCACTGGAAATCTGTAATATTTACCTGTAAATAAGCAAGTAGAAAATATGAGAATAGGAAGAAATTCTTAAAGGGGATAGCACAGCTTTTACTTCTATATCAGATCCTAAAAATATGGATGGATCACCCTGGTATGCTTTAGCCATTTCACAGCTTCCTCTGTCTCTACAAAATCAAATAGCTTTACTCCATTAATCTGTTCCTCCTATCAGCTGAACAGTGTATCTTTTGTAACTCTGATGAGTATCACATTTCAGTTAGAAAGAGGTGCCTAACTAATCAGAAGAAAAATGTATATTAAGTAATTAATTACAGTTATAGTTCAGAAGCACCAAAAGTAATTTTTGGTGTTATAGTTGCAGTTTGTTAGAAAGAATTATCGGCAGTTACCCCTCCATATTCGCTAGGGTTAGGAGCACAGGACCCCTGGGAAAGTGGAAAATCCGTGAATAACTCTAGGCCCTCCCAAACCATATTTAACACACAAAACTGTATGATCACCATATTCAACCCAACGTGGATTCCTTTGAAGCATCAGGGTTCCTTCACAAGGCAGAAGTGGGTGGCTGGTGGGGCTTACTGCCACCTTTCACTGCTGTCCGACACCAATTTAAATAGGAATGTACAAGCTGCAGTTTCTCAGTCTCACTAGGCTTGCAGTCCCTATTAAAAATGGCGTAGGGAGGCAGCAGAGGTGACAACAAATAATCTGTGAATAATCAAATCCGCAAAAGTGAAGGGCTGACTGTACTTTCTTGATGTTCAAAAGTAATAAAGATGATTACTTTTTGTTTCTTAAAAAAACCCGGAAAATTATAAGCCATGAGTTAGCAGTGGTACAGAACACACTTGAGTAGGGAGGCCAACACACCCTTTAAAAGTGACTATAACCAATTACAGTTATGGAGTGAAGTTACCCACTGTCACATTAGAGTCTCAATGTAATTTAATTATGCTTCTATTATTGTGGAAAAAAATAAATTAAAAATACCTCTTTACTTGAAGCTAGTTTATTCCAAGCTTTGCTCACAATGACAAATACCAACCAATCATACTGGACTATGAAGAAACCATCAGAGTATCAAAGGATGATCTTCAAGCATCAGCAGAACACAAAATGGTCCAAGAACTCCGATTTGAAACACCTTACCTGATTCTATAGTTTAATATGAACAACACTGGGTATTAGCAACATAACTAGACATTTTACTCTTTTCCATTTTGTGCCTCAATTAGTTCAAGCACAGCAGTTAGTAAAAGGCTGACATTAGTAACCAAATTTCCTCTTCTTACACATAAAAAATGCAAAGACTATACACTCCTTTACCAGTATTTTCATCTAGGGAAACTTGATGAAATCAAAAGGAAGGGGTGCAGCCAATTATGCTTCAAACAAGGATGGACTGACCCATAAGGGTAGGCCAGAAATCGGTTGTTGCTGTTTGTTGTTCAAGTCATCAACTTACGGTGACCCTAAGTGAAGCTATCAAAGGCTCTTCTGGGACTGAGAGTATGTGATGTGCCCAGAGTCACTCAGTGGATTTCCATGGCCAAGTGGGGAAATGACCCCTAGGATCATAATCCAATGTTCTAACCACTACACCATGCTGTCTCTCTTATATCAGGGGAAGGCAGGTGCCAAGAGCGTGGATTCCACAATTCAAGTTGGCCAAATGTTTAAGAGCCACTTTTATTGCAGTATTTTGGAGTTTAACAGGTTTTATTTACAGTTAACCAAGTAAAAACTAGTTACACATATGTCAAATAGATTAGAATTAGCTGAAATTAAAAATAATTCATTACATGCTATTTAAATTTTAACACACTTCAAGTCATTATTAAAAACTAAAATTAATGACATATGCTTCATTAACAAGCTAGATAGATATAGATACACATATACACACACACACTTATATTTATCAGTGAACCATAAAAGTGCATGAATTCTCTTGAATGTACAGTATTGAAGACAGCCATTGCTATAGTCAGTATCTTGTTGTTATTGTGTGACTTCATGTTGTTTCCAACTTATGGCAACCTTACGGCAGCCCTATCAGGGGTTTTCTGGGGATGACAGTGTGTCATGTACCCAAAGTTACCGAGTGGGTTTCCATGGCCAAGCAGGGAATTGAACCCTAGTCCATGGAAACCCACTGAGTGACTTTGGGTACATGACACACTGTCATCCCCAGAAAACCCCTGACAGGGCTGCCTTAAGGTTGCCATAAGTTGGAAACAACATGAAGTCACACAATAACAA
This sequence comes from Cyclura pinguis, assembly GCA_030412105.1. Lineage (NCBI taxonomy): Eukaryota > Metazoa > Chordata > Lepidosauria > Squamata > Iguanidae > Cyclura > Cyclura pinguis. The sequence goes on along the minus strand of CM059599.1, from coordinate 109,694,998 downwards.
CAAGATACTGACCATAGCAATGGCTATCTTCAATACTGTACATTCAAGACAATTCATGCCCTCAAATGACTATACCACACTGGCTCTCTATAGTCAATATCGTAGTCAGTGTAATTCCTTTCTCTATTGACTATACTGCAAAGAGTAGTTAGCTGTTGAATTTTGCCAAGAAACAGAAGCATCAGTTTTTTAAAATATTTAATTTTGGGGGAGAACCAGTAGCTCACAAAAAGGACCCAGGGAGAATGCAAACTGCAGGCTGCATTCTCCCTATACCTGCCTTCTATGCTGACTTTTTACTTCCACGGAAGATTTGTCAACCTAACTATTTATCTTACAATGATATCTGTCATCTTTTAGCAGACACTATTTCTTAGACTGTTTTTCTAGATATTACTTCTGCTCAATATTATTCAACAGTTATTTAAACTGGTGACAGAATTACAAGACCAGTTTATTCCTGAGAAATGATTTTCCATATTAAGAGGAAACTCCAGAGAAACAGCAACTCAGTGACTGAATGTTAGAAAGGAGAAGCCACCACACTAGCTATCTTCCCTTTCAGTACAAAGTGGTAACAAAGTGGTAAGTGGCTGTTCATAATACTTGCATCTGTTACTGGATGGAGCATCATTGATTTCTTATCTATACTGAAGTTGAAAACACAAAATTTACTTTCATTTTTAAAACTCCTAAGAGTATTTGGCAACAACAGGAAGGAGCAAGGCAATTTCCAAGACGAATTCAACCTCTATTCCTCTATTCAACTTCCCTAAAACACGGATATAATTAAAACTATTTTTAAACAATTAAAAATTGAAGTACTTACTAAGTCTCTGTGAAGCACCCAGTTTGCATGGAGATAATGGATTCCATCAAGAATCTGATAAAGTAGTGATTTCACCATGGATCTTGGCAACTGCATGGGTTTTTTGTTTGCTTTTGAGGCACGGTGGAACTTGATAATATGCTGGAATAAAAAGAGCACAAACATCAACATATCTTGCAAGAATAAATTTTTCATATAATGGTACTGTAGAAATTAGAAGCCTTTTAGTTTTGGAATCTAAAATGGCTAGTAAATATATTCTTTTTTAAAATGCTTTTATAAGTGCTATCAGGCCTCCACATTTCTGGGTTTCACTTTCACAGATTTGATTATTTGTGAGTTTCTCCAACCCCTGCCCCCTCCCACCTCCAGTGCTTCTTTTCGAGGGGAACCTTCCCATTTGGTGGGTCTGATCAGGCCATGCAACCCTTTAAAAACCCACATCTGGTCCTCCTCCACCTCCACCAGCTGCCACCTGGCCAACTAACGACAGCTTACGGCACAGTTTCTCAGCACCCCAAACTTTCTTCCAGTGCCCCCTGGCACTCAAAGAAGGAGTTGGATGAGAGAAAAGATCACTATGCCAACTCATTCCCTTTCCCTCACCTTTCCCTGAGCTGGTTTGGACCCTAGGTGCTCGTTCTCTCCACCATGTCCTTCTCCTTCCCACAGGTACACACACACATTTTGATATTCACAGCTTTTTCACTTTTGCAGGGATCCTGCATCCCCAACCCTAGCAAATGTGGAGGGCCAACTGTAATGTTTCTGAAAAATAAACAAAGGTGATTGAGCTTTCAATCTACCTGGCTGTGAACCTGTTTGAATTGTAATTGTAATTGAGTTGTAATGGGTTTCATGTTAAGATTTGCTTCTTATTGACAGTTTTCCAATTTCCATGTAATTGTCCCACAGCTTTACAGGAATTCCATAATGATTTGGCATTAGTCTTTTCCCTTTCCTTCCTTCTTTCCTTCTCCCCCCCCCTTTTTTTTTTTTTGAGTCACAGGGTCTGGAGATCTCTGCTTAAGAATTCCAAGGACTTCAACTACAATCTAACACACAAACCGGACAAATTCGTTGGTTTTGTTTTCCCTACATTACCAACATTATCAACCAAAGCCAACAGGAAAAAGGGCCTGAATCTGAGCCATAGGTCATCACAGATTAGCCTCAAACCCTGTTTCCAACTCTGTAACACATGGAATGTTAGAGAGCAGAAAGTCTAGTTATAGGTAAAGTGTCTTTCTCTCTGTAAGTCTAGTCATACAAAAAAGAGTTGAAAGTCTAGTCATACGTACAGCGTCTTTCTCACTGAGCTCCAGTCCATACACACTGAAAGCCTCATGGTAAACTGAAGTTTCACACTAGGAGCAGACCTCAGGAATAACCCTTGGTGGCTTTCTTTCTCCTGTCACAGAAATCCACCCTTCCCTTGTCAGATTTCACTCACGATCAGAATTATAGTTGTGTTAAGATCAACCATCTCTCCTGTTAACCAAGGTTGGCAAACTTTTTTCAAACTCCAATTAAGATGGTTACTTAATTACTCTGGTGACCATCCATAACCAATAATAAGCAAATTAAGCCTGACAAGAAAAGAAAGGGCAAAAATCATGGCAAAGAACGGATGCAAAACAGAACACAAAGTGCCAATTTGAGCCTAACTTGCAGACAACGATTTGCAGGGATCCAGCATCACATTTGCACTAGAATTAAGAAAACATACTCAGATTTCTGTACTTTTCGCATTAGGAATAAGATCTTCTAAGGATGAAGTCATGAATTCATGCTTGGAAAAATTACTCTTTGGTCTATACCTCTGAGAATCCTCCAGAGGTATGAGCAACACATGGCTGGGGAAATCAAGAAGTTGTAGTGCAAGAAGGTAATTTTTCCAAACTCTGGTTCTAACACATCCCTCATATTTAGAGTTTAAGTAGAATAGAAGACTATTAAAGAGTGATGCAGAATTACACACTTTTCAGAGGCGGAGATGAAGCCTGGGAAGAAATCCCTAAGCAATATACTACAATTCTGCACTGCTACCTTAAACTGAGGGAAGCTGCATAGTCGATCATAACTTTTGTGTAACTGATGTCTTCAAGAAATAGGATTACTTAAGTCAATATTTATTTTGGTAAGTGCCCAGCACAGAGTACCTCTTAGTTTAAAAAAATTAATTAAGACCTAAGAACTTAATATTCACATAACATGTGCATTATAGACCAAAAAACCTTAAGTACTAAGAAATTATAGAACATAGTATGGATAAGTCAAAATATGCCTAATTAGTTTTTCTCTATATCCTTTGGTATGTAGTCATCATAAAGATAGAAAAACAGTCAATACATGTGTACAATGCCTAAAAATCCCCCAATGAAGAGCTGCCTAGCCTTGTTTCCTGAAAAATATTTTATTAAAATATTATTGTCTTCATATCCATTTAAAAACTGGAAAAATATTTATTTTCTGAAAGAAAATGTGACAGAATTAATAAATATTATAGGTAGTATACTGATAAATCAAATGTGCAGGCTTTCACATTTTCACTACCACACTCTGTCTCTCCTTTCCACCTCAACTCAAAGACTGGATGAGGGTGAACAAACTGAAGCTTAATCCAAATAAGACAAGAAGTTTTCATGGTCAGTCACAAGGCAGATCAGATAATAGGAACTGAACCTGAACCTATGCTGAATAGTGTTATACTACCTCTGAAAACTCAGATTCACACTTTGGGTATACTCCTGGACTTAAATTTGAACCTGGATTCTCAGGTTTCAGGAATGGCTAGGATGCAATTAAAACTAGTACACCAACTGCACCCACTCCTTGGGATGTTTCATTTGGCCATAGTGATACACGCCTTATTTACATTCTATATGGATTACGGTAATGTGCTCTAAGTGGGACTGCCTTTAAAGAATGTTTCGCAACTTCAGCTCATGCAGAGATGACATTCCAATTATTTTTGCTGGATTCAACCCTAAAATATTTACATATTTTCTCTTATTTATTTCTAGTAAAACTTATGAGCCCAACTTTATCTTGCCTCTGTACTGGATGAGAACATTTATATACTTCACCTGAGTCATGACTATTTCAATTTGGCCTTCAAATATATATACACAGCACATTTATATCTTACCAAGAAGCTCAGGGCTGCATATTTGGTTCTCCTCCTCTCATTTTATTTTCACAACAACCTTGTGAAGGGGAGACATAGTGAATAGCCCAGAATCAACCACTGAAATTTCATGGTTGATTAGAGAATTAAACCTGGGCTTCCACATTACTAGTCTATCATTCCAAATACTATACCACATTGGGTCTCAGTATGAACTGTAGAAATAGCCCAGACTATCATCTTCTCCATCCTGAAAGTATTAACTGATAACAAATTAATGTTTAACTTAAAGCATGCAAGGTAGTATTAAACCAAGAATGTATGTGGTCTTCATAAACGAAATGTGTCCCTAAACACGTGGGTTTTAAAGCTGTTTTTTTGAAGGAGGAGAGTGAAGGAGCTTTACATACGTTGATTGGGAGGCTGTTCCAAGTATAAGAGGCAGCATGGAAAAAGACAAAGTTGGGAGTGAGCAAAAACACAATGGGGAAATATGGACTGATGCTTTAGGATAAATTGCAAAAGGAGTGTTATCAAAAGATAGGGGATAAAGTTTTGGCCATCACCCAATTTTACATACTCCAAGTGAAGCAAACATTTTTCAGAAAAGTTCTCAGGGCTCTAAAAATAGATGGTATAAAATCTTTCAGGGCTTTGTCTACAGCAACATTCTCTTCACATTTCATTTCATTGGTCAAGTCCTTCATTAGCCCAAATATCCCCCCAAATCCTGATTTTCCCTTTTCAAGAATTGCATGATTCCTAAAGACTGGACAAGTACAATTGTACCCAGACCTTTAAATATTTTATACAGTATGTAGAGACTGTGAGGGCACAGGCAGAGACAGAGGTAGGGGAGCAATCTATGAGAGAGATAATAAAGTTGCTGGATCTAGGTTTGTGGAGTTGCCAGATTCTGGAATCCAGATTATCAGGTACAAAAGTACAAGAAAAGGTCTCCTGGTGAAAGCTGAGGGGTTAAGGCAGTGGCCAGCAAGGAATATAGCACAATATTCTGGGTCAATTTATATTTGTTCAGTAGTACAAAGCTTACTTCATGCAGAGTACTCTGATGCTGATCAAGGTACATAGAGAAAAAAATGACAGAGGAGGCAGGTCCAATTATGTGGTTCCCCACAAAAAATTCACCTTGCCATGTGGGAGAAATTGTTTTGAGTGTGAAGGAACCATTGCACTAGCCCCATCCATTCAGTCTGTTTTACACACATTCGTGAAAAAGCTTGAGATTATATCATAGCATACTATCTCTCCAATACTGCAGCTAAGCCTGAAGCTGGCCTTAGTCTGTGACAACTGTACAAAAATATTTTTACCTCTTTAATGAGATGCATGATTTAGCTCAGGAAGTGAAGCATCAACAGTTCAAAGGACAAATGCATGCAAATACTTGAAAGTGTTTATATGAACATTGTTAGTAAACACACAGCCTAGGAGAGTGATAAGGTTATGGTGTGTTACATGGAAAAAGACACAAAAACCTAGACAACACACTGAAATAAACACACTTTGCATTATGACTAAATAACAGCAGCCTGCAAGCAAACCAAAAAAATGGTTGGTCATGTGGCATCTTTCTAAGAATGCAAGCAGTATTAGAAGAGTGACTGAACATGTTTATTTTAGCAGCAAAACATTGTTTCGTGGTTGGTCTTAAAAAGCATCAACTCAATTGATGTAGAGGGTGTATGCATACAAAATGAAGTTATTCATAATGAGACTATGACATTTTTGAGCTATGAACTATACATTCATTCCTTATGTAATTAACTTTGATGAGGAAAACTTCAAAAGTAAGTGGGTGCAAACTAGTAAATCTGTAAGAACAAGTCTACCAAATTAAATTATATGGTGCATGCAGTAGCATGAAGTCTCACAGCTTTATATCATTTTAAATCAAATTTCTTTTTCTCTTTGAACACTGTGGACGTGTATTTTCTTTGGCAGTAAACTGGTACTTATGACTTTCATTATGGATTCTCATCAGCCTTACCACTGTAAGCAATACAGAATTTGTCAAAGGCAAATGTAACTTTCATGTTAGTGTATTCCTGATTTAGTATAATTTCAAACGATCAGGCAGACAGAAGTTGTAGGAATACTTTTGTGGGAAATAATCACAGCAAATGTTTGATATTTATACTATGCACAAGAATTCAGGAATACAAAATGAAGGCACATATAAAATCCCAACCTGAATATGTATACAATATCTGAAACGGCTCTTTTAAATACATCTGCCACACTACATATTTTCACACTCAAAACTTACAAAACACCTTTTGAGATCAAACTACATGAGTTACAAAAATCTGTGATATGATCTTCTGAAGTTTCTGTTTTTCTTCTTTAAAGTAAGTAGCAGGACCCATAAACTGGATCATAGTCATGGAATTGGGAAGCCAGTAGTTGCAAAAGAAACCAGCAGTGGTCGTGCTGGCTTGAAGATCTGGAGAGCTGTAGTCCGGATAACATTCTTTTGCAACCTGTGGACTTTCCCAGATGCTGTCTTCTGATCTCAGTGTCCTCACATACTCTCAAAACCCTGTAATTCGTCTCAATTAAGAAAGAAAGCTGAGGATACCCAGTCACAGGTCTCCTGAGTATTCCCTCATTTTATGCCAGTGAGACAGGAATATAGAACCAAGGGTCAAAATTTGGTAAACAACAATACTGGTTACTAACAACTGAATTGAGGAAGGGGAAAGAAACTCCTCCATTTCCAAGAAATACTTAATTTTAAATCGAGTTATTATTTGGAAGAGAACAAAAACTACTGTTTCCTTCCCCGCATCATTCCACAGCAAAAAGAAAAACTGGGATTTCTGATTGTCTTACATGCATGTCACAAAATCTGCATTCATATGATAAAGACACATCACAGAATAGGCCAAGGTGAATTCAAACTGTGTGAGCAAAGCCACAGCAATCTCAGTCTCCCCCCTCCCACCTTTTTTTAAAGGCTGGGCTGGGAGATTTCTAGAAAAGAAGAAATCTGGAAACCTTTTGGCATTTTTCACTTACAAAAACAGATCAGGTATACCTCAGAAAAAGATTCCTTCATAGCATAATTGAATAAATTAATCTCTGGCGCATGCAAGGAAGATTTCCATTTTCCAACCATACAAATGAAACCAGCACTTTAAAATGATAAGGATTTTTAATTTATTCTGACTCCAGGATTCAGGTTTTTTTTTTCCTTAGTGCACACTTTTGGACCCCCTTTTGAACAAATAGGAAATCTAAACTGTTATTACTAAAACAAAACTCACCCACAAATCATGTTCAGCATAATCAAATAGCAGCCACACCTTTCTGTCACTATGAGAAAGGAAAACCTTCTGCAATGCAATCACGTTAGGGTGCTTCAGTTCTCGTAAAAGCTGAAAGTGAAGAAACAAAGACCATCAATATTTCTGTCCTCACAAATACACCATTTGCATTTAATTTGCCAGGACATATAGTAATATATGTTACTAATGCATCTCAGAACAATTGCAGCAGAACACTTCTCATCTCAAATTGGCCTCATGGAGGAACAGGGGATTATACTGGGATTCTATTGACTGCATTAGGAAGCTTAGTGTTAGGGGAAGTTATTCTGGCTGAATTCCAATTACTTGGCTTGAGATTCAAGGGAACATTAATCCTACTATTTGCAAAAAGTTCCTCTAATTTAGGAATGGACACTTTTTCTCAACTCGAGGGCTAAACTGTCTCCAGGCAAAACCATGTTGGACATTACATATTGATGGAGGACACCCAGTCCATAGCCTAGTAGCAGGACCACATCCAAAGATGGGTGGAGCCATGGGACTGCCCAGATTCCATCCTTTTATTCTCTCTCTCTCTCTCTCTCTCTCTCTCAATATGTTTTATACAGAGAAAGACAGAGAGAGAGATTGATATAAATACATTCACACACAGATACAGACACACAACCATCCTGAAAACTATTAAAAACTTAATAATTTGTGGGGTGGGGCGAGGAGAAGGAAAGTCTATTTTCTCCAATCACAGAGATAAGATTTGCAGTGGGAAACATCTCCAGTCAGTTGTGTAGGGATGTGGGGGTGGTGGGGGATTCACCCCGGGCAGCAACGTTTCTGGGGCATCCCGGCCTGTAGCCATGCTCCTGCGTGCCCTGGCCACGCCCCCACACACCACAGCCACCCCCTTCACACTGTAGCCCTCTCCCCCCCAATCCAAGCTCCGCCACTGTCTCCAGTCATGGAGATCAGACTGACCTTGCCTGAGATGGAATGAGGCTTGAGGCCAAGATTGTAGACATCCCATGGGCCAAATCTAGTCTACAGCTTAGAGGTTCTCTATCCCTGCTCTAACTCTACAAGGTAAACATATGTGTTGATAAAATAGTGAGAAAATATCTAGGTTATCTTCCTGAAACCTGCTAAATACTAAACATCTATGCCAGCAAGATTTTTCCCATTTTGTACAGAAGTAAGCTGGAAATGTTTTCACAGACTTTCTATGGTTTTTCTGTGCCCACTGTTACTTGCTTCTACAGTTTTAACTACAGAAGGTAAAAATGCTGTTGTTAGACAAACTTTTGTATTATCAGCTCAATTCACTTAACAGTAGGCTGCATCTAAAGGTGCTCTTCTCACAGAATGACTGCACTCCTTGCACTGGAGTGTTCTGTGAAAACAATAGAACTAAATTTAAATATGATCTTCTGTTTGCAGAACCTCTTGCACAAATGGAAGTACGAAAACTACCACAGAGTCTCCCTACTGTAACACAGTCATCCCTCCACATTCGCTAGGTTAGGGGCACAGGACCCCCGTGAATGTGGAAAACCCGAGAATAACTCTAGGCCCTCCCAAATCATACTTAACATACACAAAAAAAGTATAACCACCATATTCAACCCACTGTGGATTCCTTTGAGGCATCAGGGTTCCTTCACAAGGCAGAAGTGGGGGGCTGGTGGGGCTTACTGCCACTTCCACTGCTGCCCCACACCATTTTTAATAGGGACTTACTAGCCTCATTCACAGTTTCTCAGTCTCATGAGGCTTGCAGTCCCTATTAAAAATGGCATAAGGTAGCAGCAGAGCTGACAGCAAATAATCCGTGAATAATCAAATCCGCAAAAGTGAAACCCACAAATGTGGAGGGCCGACTGTATTATTTAACTCTATTATTTAACTCTTACATGTGGCTATTTTCCTTTATCTTATGGTTCTTTGGACCAGCCTCTCTTGTTTAGACCTCAAGCAATCAGTTTGTACAATAGTACAGTATCAATAAAAGTCTGATACAGAAAGCTGAAAACCATGTCTTCAGAACTGTGAGAAAACAGCATGAATCAGCCAGGTGCAAGAAATAAGAAGGAACTACTAAATGTTGCTGTATACCCTTGTTCAGACCTGCACATGAACTCTCATAGGTATCCAAAAAACCAGTAGTTGGGAATTTTTTCAGAGGCATGGCATGTACTTGGCAGATTACACACTGTGCTAAAGTTGAGAAATGAACTCACAAAGAAATATTGAGAATGAGTAACACAAGTTTTATTCTATCACCATTTTTCACAGGAGGGAGAAATGACCAATTAGCATACCAAACTCTAATCCTCAACCAGTAGACTTTTCCCAACAACAAAAGCAGAGTAGAAGAAGAAAGAGGTGGGAATTACGTTTAACCAAATAAGGAGTGGGAAAGGAATTAAGGAAGAAGGAAAGAGTCCTTTGGAGAGTAAGCACAACAGGAAAAGTTCAACTGCCAAAGGAACAGGGTGAGTCATGTAAAGCAAAGAATGAACAGGCTTAGAGCTTGAATGGACAACTACTGGCTCTCCAGATACTGGAGAATTTGGCTAAGCTGTCTAGGGTTGATGGGAATTTCAGTCCACTAACATCTAGAAAGACATCAGTTACCCACACCTACGTAGAACAAGGGAAGAAATAAAGGCAGGGAAAGTATATTACTTAGTTTCAAAATAAGGAAAACAAACCCTTTTTTGCTTTTTATTAGGTCACATTTATTTTGAAACTCAAATCAAGCAGAGGCTACTCTAGTGTTTTGACACAGTAATGGGTAATTACTTAAGTCCAAAACACACTGTGGTCTTTAATCCCATTACTAAGTGGCTGGTACAGGTGACAACCAGAAGTCTGGTTGCCAGCAAAACATGTATCAGGGACCCAGAAAATGACACAGTGTAGGACACACTCCAAAAACAGAATTTAGAATGAAGAGCATTTGAAAAAAAATCTCCCCTTGGGAACTAACAAGCCTGAAGAAAATAACAAACACTTGCAGGAGAAAGGGAACTTAGTAAAAGAGACAAGGCAAAAAAATTAACTCAGAGTTGGGAATACCTGGCTCAAGACCCTATATAAACTTGCCACAATACCTCTGCTCCAAGCTTGGCCAAATGACAGAAAACCCACTGAGACAGAGCCCACGGCTTAAAGAGATCCTGCACTCCACTGTGGGAGGGTACACCACCAAGATGCACAGCCCAACAAATGTATCTATGCTGATAGTCCCCTCACACCTCTCTTATGATAAGCCTGCAGGCTCCCAATGTAGTGAAATGGATGCAATCATTGGAGCCGATGAGGATTTTATAAGGTCTGAGACTCTATCAGAGCATACAAAGCCACAAGATAGTGCAATTCTGACAATACACATTTGGCCCCAGAGCAGAGAGAAAGGCTAAAAGCAGACAATAAGGTATGCTAGGTGACCTCTGTGAGACTCAGTGAAGGCTGGGCTCCATACAGGTGGATTTGAAGAATCTCCAGAATACAGTGAACCGCCAGTATGCACTGGGATTTGCTTCTAGCTATGTTTGGTCGAATCTCTGGATGTAGAATCCGTGGATATGGAGGGCCAACTGTATTCCAGAGGATGGTCAAGAGTGGTCAGGAAATTCTTGTACTCAGTTATGGCTAGATAGGGTGAAAGAAACAATGATTTCTCGTATAGTCAGGAGGAAGTAAAACAAAAGAGCTTCCCAGAGATTCCTTGATTAAATTAATCCTGGCTAAGTATTACTTCCCACCACCGTACTACCTTTCCATGGTGAACTGTGTGCATCTGTGAGGGAAGAGGCTATGCTGATAGCAGCAGTGCTGTTAGGAGGGACTATTGTGTCAAACCAACTTTTGCTGAGGTGCAAGACTGAATGTGCGAAACACCTACTAAGTGGTAGCAGTAGTGCAGGGTGACACTGGTGGAGGATCTCTCAGAGACAACAGCGGTAGCATTCTAACATTTGTTATTACTGTGCAGAAGAAAGCAGTGGTAAACTATTCCTGGAGCCTTTTACCTTGAAAACCTTATGATGAGATAATTCAAAATGAAACAAGAGATGGTGCCAGAAAATGAGACTCCCAGGCTGAAAGACACTCAACAAGCTACTGAGGAAGAACAATTACAAGTACAGCTGTGCTAGTGATGCAACTGGACTCACACCAAAAGGACATTCAGCTGTTGAAATGCTTAGAGAGAAAAGGGAAGTAGAAAGCTGTACAACACATATTATAGGAACATGGAATGTGATGAGCATAAATCAGGGGAGATCATAAAACAAGAAATGGAACATATAAACTGGCAGTACTTGGGGTGAGCGAACTAAAGTGGGCAGGAATGGGATATTTTGATACAGATAGTTATACAATGTTTTACTCAGGAAATGAAAATCTAAGAAGAAATGGGGTGGCATTAGTAGAGATGAGAAATGTAGCAAAAGCAGTCAAAGGATATAATGCAAAATCTGACTGGATAAAATCATAAGACTTTGAGGAAAATCCCATCAATATAACCACAATACAAGTTAATGCTCCAACTACAGAGGCAGAAGAGGAAGAAATTGAAGGTGTCCACATGGGAGCTACGGAGGAACCCGATCACTCGCCAGAACAGGACATGTTGATAAACACAGGTGACTGGAGCATAAAAGCAGGAAACAGACTGTAGGATAATTTAGCCTAGGATCAAGAAATCAAGCAGGAGAGTGACTGATTGAATTCTGTGAAGCCAACAGTTTGTTCATGGCAAAAGCATTCTTCAGGCAATCAGAGAGGTGACTACATACATGTGTATCACTTGATGGCCAATACAGAAATCGGATACACTGCTAACTGGAAGCAGAAGATGGAGAAGATCCATTCTCTCTGCAAAGCAAGACCAGGAGCAGAGTGTGACACAGATCACGAACTGCTAATATCAAAAATTAAAATAAAGCTGAAAAAGACCACTAAATCAATCAGCGTACCAAAACACAACCTAAGGAACATCCCTACAGAATTTAAAGATAATGTAAAAAACAGGTGTGCACAATTAAGCCTAACTGACTGGGACACAAAACTCTGGACTGAAGCCAGGTGCATTGTGAGGGAAGAATGCAAAAAGACACTATTTTGCTGCCAAAAACAAAGAAAAGCCTCACTGAATGACAGATGAAAGTTTTCAAGCAGTTAAGGACAGATGAGAAGCAAAAGAAAAAGGGGAAAGAAATAGGGTCAGAACCCTGAATGCAACTATTCAGTGACTTGTGCACAGGGCCAAAGACAGCTACTATAACAGTCACTCAGAGAAACAGAAAATGACAACAAAAAGGTAGAACAGGAGACCTCTTCCACAAGATCTGAGAGACCAAAGAGAAATTTTAACCAAAAGTGGGGATGCTCTATGACCACCAGGGAAATATACTGCATGATCAAGAAGAAATAAAATGATGATGGAAACAATACACTGAAGAACTATATAAAAGAGACAAAAGGATGACAAACTCATTCAAGGAAGAACCATTTGAAGATGAACCTACAATTTTAGAAAGTGAAGTAGAAGCTGTGGTCAGAGCCCTCGGGAGAAATAAATCACCAGGAACAGGTGGCATACCAATAGAGCTGTTTGGAACCTCAAAGCTCTCTGGACAGTTGCATGTATATGTATGGGGGAACAAAACAAAACCTTTAGGGACTTCACAGTCAACATTATGGACATACAGATTTCATCAAGACAAAGCCTGGTAAATTTCAAAGCTGTCATTACTACCATTAGAATCCTTTTACTCTGACCCGTCATAGTTCCTTTACTCTGAACAAACTCATTTCAGACAAGGTGCCAAGATGATGCTGAGAGAAATACAAGTTGCAGGATACATGTACATAGACATTACGACTGAGCTTAGTATCAAAGGTGACAGCACAAACTCAGGAATATGTATCTCTATATACTGACAGAAACTACAGAGCTGATACTGCCTTGCCTTCCTGTTTTCATAGTGGAAGAGAAGATCTTAAAAAAAAAAAAACTTTCTCCTTTAGCACACATGCTTTTGTTAAAGAAAGAAGGAAAGAAAAATTGTCATTGTTCCAGATCAGGAAAAGCACAATGAATACCCACTGCCTGCGACTAGGATTGCACGTTCAAGGGACCCTGATGTAATCTGGAGCAGTCACTTTGGCTCCATGGGACATACACACAGATAGGAATTTGCTCGCCAGTATTTGCTGCTAAGTTCTCATGTACTTACAGCCGAGGCTTGGCTTGTAGAACAATAGGCAGTAAAACCTGAAGAACTGAAGCCAAGTCCCTCCTATATCATCAGGTCCATTTGGAACATATATAACTGACAAGAGAAATATCCTTTCTCCATCTTCTCTCCCTAGCCCTCTCTCATTATCCATTTCTGTGTGTGCTAGGTGATTTCACCTAGTCTTCATTACATCCACAAACAAGAAATAATGATCAGCTTAAATCAGGGATGGGTATCATGCAGCCCCCAGGCTACAAGCACTCCTCTACTCATTTTCTGCATCCCCTACTTCCAAATTTGATGGTGTAATATGTTTTGAAGCACACTTGTTTTGAAACAAAACATGTGGAAAGCATATTCCTTATTTTATAGCCAACTCCTGCTCCTAGAAGCCCCCTGGAAGCACAACTCTGCTTTAAAAAAAAGCAGAGTAACTTTTTTTTAATGTGGAAGTACTTCAAGCTACAAGTTTCTTCCCCTTTTTCTTTTTGCGCTACTGCTGTAGCTGAATTTTGCCACTGACAGTTTACTATAGCTTCCATAACCTTGGGGTTGTGGTGCTATTATATTTTTTTAAAAAGCTTATAATAATATGTTTAACTAGTTTTAATCCCATGCTTGGCTTTAACATAATGTTTACTTAAAAGTTTTTAAATCTTCTTCAATGTCGTAACTTATTGTTTTAATTCATGTATTAACTCATGTTGTAGGCTACTTTGAATCCTTAACTAGGAAAAAGGCACTAAAATAAAATAAAATAGTGAGAACTTTTATGATATAATCAACCAATAAATCATACATATATTAGTTTAATTCCATTTTGATGTTCACTTTTTGTATTTTTAGAGGTATTTGTCTTTTTTAAATTTTTAAGCTGCCTTAAATCTTAAGTTTGAGAGAAAGGCAGGATACAAATAAATATACATAAATGTAATAATACACCCCCAAATCTCCTTAAAATACTGCTATGTTCAGCAAAGCACATGTTCATTCTGTCAGCAAAGAAAGACAATGGCAGTAAAGCAAGAGACTCACTCATATAGGAAAAAGTGTGGGGTATATCTATACACAGTCTCTTACTACCACAGGCAAAGAAATGGAAGGAAAAACACTCCCGGCTCTGTTTGCCCACCCATTGCCCATGCAGCCTGCCTTCTTTCTGCATGCATGCGCAACAGGCAGAAGAACGGAGGGTGAAGAGAAGGAAGGCCGCGTGCTTGTCACCCACGCAGACACAAAGAAGGTGCGGTGTACAGACGATAGGCAAGCAAATAGAAGGTAAAATACCCCCCCCACTCCATTTCCCTATCCATTGCCCACATGTCCTTCCTTTTTTCTGCCCATGTGGGTGAGAGGCATGCAAATACAAGGTAAAACACTCCCCCATACTCTGTTTGCTTGCCTATCGCCTGCACGCCCCACCTTCATTCTGCCAGCACGGGCAACAGGAAAGCGAATGGAAGGTAAAGCACTCCCCGACCCATGTCATTTGCCTGCCTGTCACCTGTGCGTCCCACCTTCCTTCTGCCACGCTGGTAACAGGCAAGCAAATGGAAAGGAAAACGCTTTCCCCCACCAGCACTCTATTCACCTACCCACTGCCCGCATGCCATGCCTTCTTTCTGCCCACACGGGCAACAGGCAGGAGAATGGAGTTCACCCTCATGCAGTCTTGTATGAACCTTTCCCTCACCCATTCACCTGCCTTTTGCTGGAGTGCAGAGAAGGAAGGCAGCACGCCCGGCCAAAGGCCAGGGAATGGGAGGGGGAGAATGGGGGGAGGCAAGAGAGCACTTCATGAATAATCAAGTTCACAAAGGTCAAACCTGTGAACGCGGAGGGAGAACTGTAATTTCATTTTCTGGCTATAAGCTTTCTTCATAGTCTAGATTTTACAATCATACATAGATATCAAAAATATAATTTCATAGACAATCTTGACTTTAGTATTCACTGATACATCCTCACATTTGAGGATCTTGCCTAGTTCCTTCATAGTTGTCCTTCCAAGTCCTACTCTTCTTTGATTTTTTGACTGGCATCTCCATTCAGATTACTAACTAAGTAAGGTATGGAAAATATTAAATGATTTCAATAATTAGCCTAAATCAGCAAAACCATCAATTAGAAAATCCCATGCTTTAACTTCTTTGGTTCGAAGTTTGATTAACAAGCAGAAGCTATTCTTAAGGCAGATTGAGAGCAAGTAACTCTTTAAAATGTTATTTTGGTTGTAATATGTTATTCTAGCACTGAATGAAAACGCAAGTATTAAAGATGAGTTCTCTTTCAATCAGCATATGGGGCAAGTAGTTATCAAATTTCAATTTCTTTCCTTTCCTCCAACAGCATCAATACTGATGTTTGGGCAATATGGAGATTTCTACATATTTAAACACTTTTGTCAAATAAAAAGCAAGCAGTTGATTAAAAAAATATTATATTAGCTGATTACGTTAAAACCAAGCATCCCCTTTTCAGTACAACAGTATCTGTTTGGGAACACCTGAACTCGCTGAGTCACTGGTCATGTCATCGAGCTCTACAGCAGTGCAAGAGAAAACCTACTGCTGTCGAGTGTAAAATACTACCATCTCTGTTTCCTAGCAACCCATAAAGATATGTATCACCAACTTGGCAAAAACCTGTATGTACTGCAAAAGGTTGGATGCAGAGTGGAGAGACAGAACATTCACACCCAAGCAGTTGCTGTTCAGTGTCTGATAGGTTCAGATAGATGATTATTTCCCATGGCAGGCAGAGAGGGAGCACATGGAGAGAAGTACCTGCACATCTTGGACTACTCCTCTCCTCTTCTTTAACACTGAGGACTACCATGCACAACAGGCCAAGCAGGGAGAGAATTGAAAGACTAAGCAGACTTTGTTGTTGTTATCTGTCATTGTGTCAGCTTCTGGTTACACCAACCCTACAAATAAGAAACTTCAAGGAAATGAGGGACCTCCAATTGTGGTAGTGGCCCACAACTCAGTACATGCCAAACACCAAAATCCACAAAAATGAGGGTTTTATCTCACCATATATATTGAAAAGCTCAGATATGCAGGTTTGTCTGTATTACCAACACTACTTTCATTTGTTTTATGACCACTGCCCATACAGTGGCACCTCCGCTTTTGCAAGGGTTCAGGGTGCAGAATCTTTGCAAGAGTGACAAAACTGCAAATAACTCCCCCTACAATCCTCCTCCCATTCCCTTCTAGGGCTCCTCCCTCCCATTCCCTTGCCTTCCATGTGCCAGGGCCAGAGGCAAGGGAATGGGAGGGGGTGCTCTTGAAGGGAGAAGGAAGGAACATGTGTGACTCCCTCCCATTCCCTAGCCTTTTGCTTTGGCGCTCCGTGTTCTCAGTGCGGATAAATCTGAAGCAAGGCAATGGGAGCAGGGAGCTCCCCCTCCACCATTCCCTTGCCTTTTGCCTCGGTGAGAGTTCTCAGCTACAGGGCCAGAAGCAAAAGAATGAGAGGTGGAGCTCCAGAGGGGAAAAAGAAGGAACATGCACATAACTCCCTCCCTTTCCCTTGCCTTTTGCCCAGATACTTGCCTGCCTTCTCCATTTCCAGCAAAATGCAAGGGAATGGGAGGAGAATGGGGGGAAGGCACATGTGCGCCTCACAAATAATCAAATTTGCAAAATTCAAATTTGCAAATGTGGAGTGAGGACCATAATATTTTGCATTTCGATTGCTTCTGGCCCATCTATTTCAATCCTCCACCCTTCACCTAAAGGCTAATTTCTACTTAGATTGGAAAAAAAACCTTTTCATCACTATACATGTGTTAACCCATCCATCTAAACTGAAGTATCTTTATCCCCTTTATGATTGACTGAAGTATCTTTATCAATGACTGTTAATGACTAGTAGTGTCCTGCACTGGCAGCCTGTCAAGGCTTCACATCTGTGTAATCAGCAGTAACTAGGAAACAGTGTTTGTTAAAGCCATTCAAAAGCAGTCCAGGGCGTCCGAGTCTGAATTCACCAAGAGTCCCGGAAGAGAGTGTGCACAAGTAGAAACTATAGTCCAGGCAAAGGTCCAAGGTCCGAAAAACATGAGCAGAGAATGCAGGAATCAGCAAGGCTGCCACCACCAATGCAGTCAGTAGATTCCAGCAGCTTTCTGCCATCCTGACCTCTGATTATATAGCTTCAGTGTCCTGTGGCCTAATTAACAAGCTCTTCTTTTTCCATCTGCACTGGTTACTGTAAGTACTGTCCCTCTCACATCTCTAGGATATGGTTGTTGGGAAGAGTCCTGTCTGAGTCTTGGGGAAGGGGCATGACAGTTGGGAATATAGCCTGCTGGTAACTTTTTCATGTCTATTCCTCCACACACATGCCTGAGCTTAGCATGAGTGTAAATGCGTAAATGCATCCAAGCGTTCCATGCATCAGATGAAGTGGGCTGGAGTCTACAAAAGCTTACATCAAATAAAACATGTCAGATGCTACATGACTAGTTTTTGATGGCACCAGATCAAGGGTTATTTATATTGGGAAGATTTGGTACTGCCTTCCTCTGAGGCTGAGAGAGTATGACTTGCCCAAAGCCATCCAGTTGGTTTCTATGGCCAAGAGGTGATTCAAATCCTGGTCTCCAGAACCAGTCCAATGTTCAAACCACTACACCACACTGGCTCTATGTAACTACTCACTTCCAAGCCCCAAATTCAAATGAATACAATTCCAGGGGTATAAGAAATTCAAAATCATTGTGAAAGTATCACTAAATGACATATCTCTTTCTAATTACCAGATGCCAACTACTTAGTGCTTACCTAACTTACTGACATGCAGAATCTCAATTAATGGCAAAATTAAATGGCATATCACTACACCAGCTAAGAATAGTTGTTCAGCGCTGAGAAGGGCAAATAGGATTTGGAGACATGAAACTGAACAGTCCTTCTGCGCTGTTAGACTTTTCTATTTTACAATAAATATCTACAAGCTCTTTTAAACCTTGGATTTTGATACTATTTTTCTGTGCATTGTTGTTAGGTGTGGCCTTTCTTTTTTGCTACAATTGCTCAAGTCCTGTGACACTCTTGATCTGTAAGAACCCTTCTGAAAGGCAATTGTTCTATAAATAATTTTGTTTCAGGATCTGAAAATGTTCTGGCATTACTAAACAGTATTCTTCTTAAACAAAAACATTTCAAGGGACTTTAAAAGGGTTATGCTTTGATTCAAATAAAGGAAATGAGACAATTAGCATTGTGCTTTTATTCTATGAGTTTCACAAAAAGAATATAAATAAGTTTGGCACTTTTACTGATAGACGGAAGGGAAGGCACAGCTAAATATCACATCACTAGTTTACATATTTTCAAATGAACAATACAAGTGGTCAAGACTACACTATTCAAACACATACACACCCATCAGACATCCACAGTAAGCACTTGCTGACTTGTAAAACTTAAATGCTGACTCCTAAATCTTTTTTAAAAAGCATTTGGATAAAAATGCCACACACAATAATAATGTTCAATGCAGAAAAGTTAAAAGGCATCAGAGAACAACATATAAAACCATCAGGCAAATTATATAACCATGATTTTTTTAAAAAAAGATGTTCTAACTGTAAATTTTGTAAGCAGTCTCTGTTATCTATGGATTGCATGGGTACGTACACTTCACCAGGTACTGTAAGACAAATACGTCAAGAGAACTACAGCCCTTTTAAGAAGCTAAAAATACAGAAATCTATAAAATAGGCCAATTCACACACTACTATATGTTTTGTGCATTTTTGGATGCTCCTGCCACAGGTTTCTGCTTTGTATTGTACAAATCCATATTAAGTTACCCTTACTATTCACACTTATTTTCCATGTCCTTTCCTTCCTTTGCACAAAAAATTGCTATGGTTTGTTCCCTCACTCTCTAATTAATATGATTCTTTTCGGTATGGAAGTGCCTAGTAGACAATGAACAGCATAAGAGTGGCTGGGGTAGTTGTATCTTGTCATATCCCACTCTTTCTTCTCCATGTTTCTTTTATCCCATAGTGACGTCACTGCATCTTTGTTGATGGCAGATGGAATACCCCATTACTGGATGTTCTACAGGGTAAGGCTGAATATCAGTTTTGCTTTGTGACCAGATAATGGAATATGAAACCCATGGACTGCAACAACTGCAATCCTGCCTCCTTTAAGATTTACTGCTTGTGGCAAGAATAGGATGTGATCTTCATTTATTTAAAGCTGAACAGTGCATTATTGAACCTCACCACTTCTACAAAGACAAAACATCTAATGTAGTAGTTTGTTGTAGACACTGCTCTGCTATTTATATGGGCTGGTATTATAATCTACTGTTGTCTATGGAGGAATCCACTGCAGTGATGGTTGCAGTCCCTTTCACCAAAACAACCAAAAGTCATATAACTCATGCCAGAAGTTAGGTGTGATGAGAATGAGGAGATTTATAAATGAATTGATATCCTAGCTACCATGATATCACAGTGGATATGGGGGAAAACCGGCTATATTCACAGTATGGTGAAACATATATAAACAAAAAGCAAAAGCAATCAAATTAAGCTGTAATTTTCACCTTTATTGATAATGAAAAAGATAAAGTGCTGGTAATGGGTACTACTTTGTTTGGATTGATGCACACATCATGTGAAAGGACCATAAGAAGGCAGCAACAGCCATATATAATAATCTATTATTAGCACAGTAATATATACCTTTGCCTGAATCTGCCCAAAGGCTGTGAGCATGTAGAAACAAGCACAAAAATACTGCAAGTACTACAGTATTAATTTCCCTAGACTGATAAATAACTCATTCTTATGGAATGCAATTTCAGAAGCTTACACTACCATACCACCCTTAGTGAAGTTATAAATCTTGTATCTGAAATACAGTTTCTAAAGTGCAAGTGAATGGAGGCACCTAAATGAATACAGATCGCTTAACATTTGGTATTTGCAATTTAACCCATGTCACATACACACATCTCACCGATTTCAGTGGAAAATAAAGCACACTTCTGCAACTAAAATCTGTGAAATACCAGGTTAGTTATTTGTTATATTTATATCTCGTCATGCTTCAAGGAGCTTAAGGGATCCTATGTAGTACTCCTCCATATCTTTCTCCTTAAAACAACCCCATCAGAAATATTAGGTTCAGAGATACCCCAAGATCTCACAGGTCATGGGTTAAAAGAACTTGAATCTAACTCTCCCTAGGCCTAGCCCCACCACTATACTATGCCTTATTTAAATATTTTCCACCATTCTGGATTTTGTTCTACTTCATAGACATTCTCAATCAAGCCTAGAACTATGAATTCCTAGTTATTGAGGCATGTGCATTTTAGAAGAACTCCTTGTGCATGTTCAAGTGAGGGAAACCATACTTCCCTTTTTACATACAAAAAGCAGGGTTCAGATTTATGTTGTCTTTTAGTGTTTCTCCCTCAGAAATTCCCCAAAACAGGAATTGTATACTGAATAGAGTATAAGCACAAAGGTGAGAAGGACATACATCCTTGAAAGGCTGGAAGAACTATAATCAAGTTCAGTATATTCAAGGCATATTCTAATATAGGTTGGAATTTCTTATTTTACCAATGACAAACGCATCAGAAATAGTCATTTATTTTGCTTTATTCATTAAATTCTCCAGTTGATTACTTTCATTTAAAAGAAGAAAATTAACATACACCCTAAAGCCAATAAATACCAAAGCTATTTCTAAAATACCTTAAATGTTTTAAAATATTTATTTCAGTACCTCCAGCTAACAAACCAGGGAGTGGCACTCCGTTTGTAGACTGCATCCAAAATTGTGCAGTCTTTCCTAATTATATATGAATGCATTTTGCAACATTCCTTTCAAGTATGGCACATGCTCAAGAAGCTCCAAGCTACAAATTATTTTCTATTCAGACTGGAGCACTACCAAATGTTCTTCACCAGTAATTTTTCAGATTGTTCTTTACTGAGCTCTCTTCAGCTGCATATTAATCAAAACAAGGTCCCACAGAGTTCATTTGAAACTTGCTTCCAACAAAGGCCTGAATCCAACTGCTAGTGAATCTGGGATGAATCCACTGAATCAGTGGATAAGTGTTAACTTACCAAGTTCCAGTCGACTGAAGTTGTTTACTCTAATTAGAACTAACTACTGGGTTTAGGCAACAGGATTTATTTTCTGGAAAGCATAATAAAGCAAAACATCCAAAGAAGTTTTCACAAAATATTTGCAAGGAATCTTAGATATGTGTGCCCCAATCTGAGGCCCAATAGGGTACGTTTCAGCATAAATAGAAACTGAAAGATGTCTACTGATCAAAACATGCAAGTTTTCCAAAAAAAAAGTTTTCTATAAAATACTTTCTCCTTTGGAATGAGTTTTTTTTTTAAAAAATTAACTCAAAACGTAAAATCCAGTTGCTAGTTCCAACAAGAATAGATCCATTTAATCAACTGCCAAATGTTAAATTAACGGTTATATAAATCTAACAGATCCAGCAGTCTATTATTCTAGATGGCATTACCAGTTGGATTTAGAACGAAACACACAGCATTAAGAACTACACAGTTCCACATATACAAAGCCAAGATGATACTAATCTTTTCGTGTGTGTTGCAACACAGTAACAAGGATACTGCGCTATAAAGAATGATGTATCAGAAACCTGTAGTTACAGGTTAGCAGTTTTGTATCACTTAATGTCACTTCACATGCAATACTTCCCAATGGAGACAGCTCAAATTTTCAGTTACCAGTAATCAAAAGCTGCATAAGTAGATGGTGTACACTGATGTATAAAAGAGACTGATACTGTTCTTCAGTTACTGGACAATCATAAAGCATGCTAGTAGCTTTTCTAGCAAGTAAAGCAGCTACTATATAAAATATTAAAACTAAATAATCAGCAAATGCATATTAAATTTAACCAGACACTTCTAAAATGACTCAATATTATACTTCATAAGAAATTGAAACACATCACAATGATTAAACTTAACAACGAACAGGGCAGAATCCAAATGGTTTCCCTTTGCTGAAAGAAGCTTTCCAGCAATGGCTTCCCCTACTCCCTGAACTCCTCCCCAAATCTATTGTGCAAGGTCTCTCAACCTTCCAGAACAGATGGGATGGGTTTACATAAGGGAGATGGAGCCACTAGAACTGTGTGTCTCTCCCACTGATAGATAGCTTCAGTTAGTAGAAAGAAACCAGTCAGATTCTACTCATCACCACTAACTGCAAAACCAATTGAATATATATTGTCCACTTACTGCTATTTCTCTACATGCTGACATGGATATCCCTGTTCCTTCGATCTGCTTCAGTGCATATTCCTTTTCATCTTTTCTGCAAGAAGAAAACAGTGAATTTTACAGATCTTTACAGATTTGTAATACATAGAAATCCATACCTAGTTCAATCTCTGTTCCTTTGAAACTTACAATACTGTTACTGAAAAAGTTTGAACTGAGTAATAATCCATGCTTCTTTCTGTAACCAATTGTCAACTTTGGATATGAAATTTCTATATTGACACGAAAAAAGTATATCTGGCATACTGAAATCTAGTAGGAATATTTGATTTTGAGATGGTAGTTTTCAAAATATGACTCTATAAAGGGATTGGGGGACATGAACGTTTGCATTATAAGGAAACACAGGGCTGAACCAATCAAAGCTTTAACACAGGGACAGAATCCGCGGCCTAAGCAATCCAACAAGTTACTAAGAGAAGAAGAAAACTCTGCTAGGAAAACAAATGGAAATACTCAGGATATACTACTAAGATGGAAAAGATAGGCTAGCTCAATCCAAAAATATTATTTAGTTTATTAAAATTACTCTTTATCTTTTTGCCATGGCACTCTGACTTGGTTAAACAGCAGACTTAGTCAAGTACAATAAAGAAACTAGGAGAAGAGACTGACATTGTAATATTTCCCAGGAACAAGTGAATTTTAGTCTACAACGTTAAAAACAAACTGCACAGATTCAAATAGGTTTGAAATGAGGTGCTTAGATAGGTTATGTAATGGCCTCAGAAATAAAACAAGAAAAAAAAATCAGAACACACCTACTTTCATTCTAGTGTATTAATTAAAATTTGGTGACAACTGACACAAAGCCCTGACATGTCTTAGGAGAATTATAGAAAAATCCCTTTTAGAACCAGTGTCTAAAATTAAAACAGTTTTAAGTCAATTTCACCACTACAAAGTGATTAGATTCAAACACAGATGTGGACATTTGCAGTCAAAGAATCAGGCAGCACAAGACAGCCACCGCTAGCCCAAGCAGACAGTACAGTTCTTTCTCCACATTGGCAGGTTGGGCCTTCACAAATTTGATTATTTGCGAGGCACACATGTACCTCCCCCTGCCTTTCTCCTCCTCTTATTCCCTTGCATTTTGCCAGGTGCAGAGAAGGAAAGCAAGTGCCCGGACAAAAGACAAGGAAATGGAGGAGGACGCACACATACACTTTCCTTCTCTCTTCCCATTCCCTTCCCTCTGGCCCCAGTGCTGAAAACTCATGCCAAGGCAAAAGAGAAGGAAATGGGGGAGAAAGGTTCATGTGAGCAAAGGGAAACTTGAACTTTTAGTAAAAATTAAGAACTAAGACCCTGCAAACCAGATGCCTGCCCACTTCCAGATAAAAAAAGAAGCCTCAGTTAAACAACCATTTCCAGTGATATGTTATGGATAACTGGATACATCTCAGAAGATTAAAACAAATAAAAATAAATAAAAATAAATATGGGCTCATAATATCTCAATTACTTCATATTACTTTGAAAACTTTATATGTTCAATCCTAAAGCAGCTTCACCAAATTGAATGAAGCTCATTCTCAATCAGAAGTGCATAGGACTGAAGTTTCTGCATAATTATGATATAAAATTATCCAGTATAATTAGATACCTAGGTTCATTGCCACTCCTTTAGATTAAAAAGGCAAACAAACCCAACTCTCACTCTTTTATGAAAGATTATGCTTAGGTATGCATACTGTTCTTAAGACTACATAATAAACAATTGTAACTGGCAATTTTCCTCTTTCATTTTATATTAACTTCCTCTGTTTCCCTTCAGGTAACAACTTAATTTTTAAAGGTTATTATGTTAGTTAACCATAAGGATTATTTAGTAAATAGCAACAAGAACAGTATAAGTACTACAAAGCAGGTTGAAAAACTACAAAAACAGGACAGGTATAATCAAATTGGCCAAAATATGGTCACTGAAGACAAACTGGTTATATAAATGATAACTAACTCCAACTACAAAAATGGTATTTTACATATACACTGATTTTTTATCCTATGGGCACACTGTGTGTGGTATACATATAGTATTTGAAAATTATTATATTCCAAATAATTTCTTTACCTTTCTTCTGTATTCTTAACAGATAAAGCATTGGTTCACACAATGTTGTACAAAATACTTTTTACCTTAAATAGACATAAAAGATTAGGCTATACAGTATTGGCAACTGAATCATTGCATTATTAACTTCACCAATAGCTTTAAAAAACACTGCTTTGTTGCATCACCATCTATCTCCACTGCAGCTTTGGAAGTCTAGCATTAAGGAAGGTGAGGATAATGTAAACTTAACATCTTTATTGGTTTAACAAACTCTGCCCTGATCTCAAAATGACACCAGATGACTCTCTGGAGAGAATCCAGAGAGCTTTAACCTCCTCCATCTCACTAGGAAAACCTGCTGGAGATGTGATTGTCAAGTTTACAAGATAGTCATGCAAAATACAGCTCATGAAGAAAACTAATGTACTCCCCCTGCTTGAACGTAATGGGTAGAAGGTGCTGATGTTTCATGATATAGTCCAGAATAATCTCCAGGAAAGGAAAACCTTAAAATCATTTACTTCTGTCTTAGAACAAGAAAGAATTTTACACACACACACACACAAATCTTTCTTGTTCTAAGGAGGGAATAGGTGGCAGATTGTTAGGGGAAGTTATTTGTGGTTTTTCCACTTTTGCGAGCATTCTGTACCCTGAACCCTTGCAAAAGTGGAGGGGCCACTGTATATGTACACACACACACACACACACACACACACACACATATAGTGGCCCCTCCAGTTTTGCAAGGGGTCAGGGCACAGAATGCTCACAAAAGTGGAAAAACCACAAATAACTCCCCCTAACAATCCTCCACCTATTCCCTCCTGGAGCCTGCTTCTTTGCCTTTTGTCCGGGTGCTTGCCTTCCTTCTCTGCACCCAGCAAGACATAAGGGAACGGGAGGAGGAGAAAGGGTGCAGACGGCACGTGCACACCTCATGAATAATTAAATTTGCAAAGGTGAAACCCACGACTGTGGTGGGAGGACTGTATACAGGGATTTCCTCTCAAACTGTTCATTAACAAAGACAGAAAAAACTATGTTTGTGATGAATAAGCAACAAGTATTGAAGATCTTTGTGGTCCTGAAAGAACAATACTCACAAGAGCAACAGATCCACATACACAGCATGAAACAATTGATGGAGAATGGCAGAGCAGCACGAGATGCAAAACCTGCCCTAGAAGATCCATTGTTCACGATTAGGAGCCAAACATGCTAAAGCTCAAAAGATTAAATAAGTTTCCAATTGCTTTATGACAGAAATCATTCACATTCTCCTCTATGTTTCCTTTTTTTTTTCTCTTTCCCTTCTTTCTCCCCATACCTCTTCTTTCTCCTTTAATTTTTAAAATCTCTTATTTCCACTCCCTTTACCTGCACTTTTCTCTTCCTTTCCCCTCCTCCACCTCTCTCCCCTCCTCCTTTTTCTTTTAATTTTTAATATAGTGTATATATTTGATACTATTTTTCTTATTTTTATTTGCTGCTTCTTTATCTCCTCTACTTTTCTGTAACTATTATTTTACTCACCTTTTCCTCTCACCCTCCCTGTTACTTTTTTCCTTCTTCCCTCTGAAGTTTCATCCTTCTCCATTTCTTTCTTCTCTCTTTTCCCCCTTTCTTATTCTTTTTTATGTTCCTTCTTCACATCCTTTTAAAATTATCACTGCTATTAGTGTTTACTTTAGCCATTCCCTCTCTTTTCCCTCTCATCTCTAGGGGAGATGTTTGGGATGGTTCCAAGACAGTATAGTAGGCCCACTGTATTCACAAGGGATTGGATTCATGATCTCTTGCGAATACTAAAATTGACACTTTTTCAAGGTCCGATGAAAATGGCACAGGGCAGCAGTGATCACCACTGCCATGTCCTTGCTGACGCCTGAGGGCAGACAGCAGCTCCTGGACAATGCTCCTCGCTGACAGCAGCCTCGATTCTTGTCGCTTATTTGCAAGCAAACAGCCAAGATCAGGAATGACACTCTCAAAAATCCTACTGTGGCCAGGAGGTCTTGGATGCAATTGTGCCCTGCGATTGTAGGCAGCTGTGGCAGTCCTGTTGCTGCTCACTCATTTATAAGCGAGGGACCAGGATCAGGAACAATGCCCTCAACAAGCCCAGGGTGACCAGCAACTCCTAGATGAAGCTCCTCACCACCCTGCGATTAGTGGCTGCGGCAGTAGTCTAGATCCTGGTCACCACTTGAAGTTCAATCCAATTCTATAGTATAGAAAGGTCCTTAGAAAGGGCCTTTCTGTACTATACTGTTATAGTTTCGTTATTCTAATGTATAATCTACCTGTATATGTTTTTATTATTACTACTATCTTTGGACATGGCCAGTGGCCACAATAAACTATACTGATTTGTTATTCCACTTTCAACATCCTGTGGAATTCTGGGATTTGCAGTTTACTGAGGCCAAAGAGGTCTCTGGCTGAGAATGTCCCTCCCTAAACTGCAGACCTCAAGATTCCATAGGATGTTTAAAGTGGAATAATAGCACTATAACTGTGTAATGCAGAAAGGCCTGAAGAAGCAAGCCACACTCTGTTCAATGGGCTCCCCCTTGGGATTCCTTGTTTCTATCAATCAGCCTCAAAGTTAGGGGTTGGCGGCTGAGGCAAAAGACACAAGAATTTGTGAAATGGCAGGAGCTATAGATTATTGCCATTCCACAGATTCTCACATTTCTATGAATGTGCTTCAGGGAGGGGTGGCAGTGGCAAAAGATGTGAGGATCTGTAAAATAGTGGGAAGTGCGCATTCCCATCATTTCACAGATCCTCCTGTTTTGCAAATGAACACTTATTTCGGAACGAGCCCACTGAACAAGGTGGGACTCACTTCTAGCCAACATGAATAGAAATGGATTGAACTGCAACTGAGCAACCAGGATCACGAACAATGCCACTGCCAACAATCGGAGAGCAGCAAGGAGCTCTGTCCATGAGCTGTTGGCCACCCTGTGATTGTTGAGAGTAC
The DNA here is from genome assembly GCA_030412105.1 of Cyclura pinguis. Lineage (NCBI taxonomy): Eukaryota > Metazoa > Chordata > Lepidosauria > Squamata > Iguanidae > Cyclura > Cyclura pinguis. The sequence continues at coordinate 109,667,122 of CM059599.1, read as the reverse complement.
CATTCCCAATCCTGGTGGCTGACTTGCCAGTGAATGACCAGGATCTGGACTGCTACCACTGTCAACAATTGTAGGATGGTGAGGAGCTCTGGCCAGGAGCTGCTGGCCACCAGGGACTGTTGAGGGCATCAGGCTTGATCGTGGCCACTCTTTCACAAATGAGTGAACAGGATCAGGACTGCCCTGGGTGATATGTCCCTGCGTAAACTCCTCCCCACCTTGCTATTGTTGAGAAGAGAGCAGAAAGCTCTCTTCTTGGTGCCCCGCCTCCAGGGAGCACACAAGAGGCCTGCTTTCAGGTTCCCGGGCCCTGCCACCAGCTCCCCTGCTGTCCTGAGACTGGATATCAGGTAATTTTTAATTTTTTTTCACTTTTCACCTCATGTAGGGTTAGATTTGTGAATGCTGAACTTGTTTAAACCGTGGGCCCACTGTATTTAATCTTGATTGCTCAAGAAACTCAAATACGCAAAGATAACATTATCCTTAACTGTTTAAATGTAGGTCTTTACGACTCACAGAGACAACTCATCCAACTGAGAGAGATTATACCCATTTTGCAAACAAGTACAAAAGTTATGCCAGCACTGCTCACATATTTAGGCAAACAAAGCAAATTCAAATGTTAAGGTAACCTTAGGGAAATTCACAAATTCATATCATTGTCTGATGATATTAAACTGCTCTGTTTTTCCTAAAATCAAGAAAACCATTATTTGGTGCCTTAATCCATAAGTACTTTTGCAGGAAACTTTCAAAAACCAAATTGGTGAAGCAATACAGAATTTCTATAAAAAGAATATACAAACAAGCATCACCAAATCCCTCCTACTAGACACCTTAAAGGGCTTTTTGTCAAAGGACGAGCTACTAGGGAAAAAAAGGGGGGAATGAAAGAAATTAATTTTTGAGTAAATTGAAGATCCTGGAGCAAAAACATAGAAAAGGGTTGCAGCAACACATGTAAAGAATTAGCACAAGTCAAGTTAAAACTAGAAGCTCAGTAAATTAAAAAAAATTACTTCAGCTTTAATATACTTAAAAAGAACTTATTACAAAACAGGCAACAAAACATCAAAAATGTTGGTTCACGCAGTCAAGACAAACTTAGAGGAATTCGAATTTAGATGAATTTACATCTTAGTATACACAACTGTGTAAGTCAGAAACATCACCCCATTTAAATGTGATTCTTTGGAAACTAATTTCCAAAGATGAACTCACATCTGTATTAAAAATCTAAAAATTAGGAAAACCCCAGGCACAGATGCTTATTCTGCAATATTTTTAAAAACATTTATTGATGAACTCACCCCAAACACTCAGTGAAATTTTACTTCAGAACCTAATATAGCAAGTTGGAAACAAGGCAAACTTATTGCTATTCCAAAGCTGGGAGGTGACCCAGCTTCCACTTCATCCTACCGTTCAATCACTCTAGTAAACTTTGATTCCAAAATGTTATCTTCTATATTTGCTAAGAGAATTAACTCTTTCATCACTGAATAGATTTCATCTGATCAAACAGGATTTATGCCTGGACAACTAGATGAACCCTGAATTTAATTCATTATGCCAACAATTCTAATTCAAAATTAATTTTTCTCTCTCTTGATGCTCTGGAGGTGTTTGATTGGAGTGGGTTTTATCTTTTTAAGTTGCTAGAAAAAAATAATTTTGGAACATTTTTTTTTATCTGTCATATACTATGGTTCTGTCATATACTAGTCATACTGTGGTTCCTCTGCACTTGTCAACGTTAATCAAATTGATTCTCATCCAATAGATTTATTAAGGGAAAGCTGACAAATCATTCTAAGGAACTGCAACCTTCCTGTGTTACGGATTATGGCATATGGATTATGCCCACTCCTTAATTTATCCTTCTTAGGTAAAACTGCATTAATAAAAATGGCCTTGGCTTCAAAAATTTTCTTTTATTTACAATTAATCTCACCGCACCCCTCTAAGAGCCAGACTGACCAAATGGCAGAAAATGACCGAGCACTTATTACAAACTGGGAAAAGTGGAGAGCATCCAATGTAATTAAAATTCAATCTGACCAAACGAGAGGCATTGGCAGTTCCTAACTATGCCCTTTACTAGCTTTTCACATAACCCAGCTTCTTAGAATTTCTATACAACTATTCAAACAGAGAAGTAAGCAAGGAACACCCACCATATCTAAACATTTCCTTTATCAAATTTAATCACAAGCCTATCCACAAAATTACTAACCCCATCCTCTTGGAATTCCTCAAAACTTGGAACTCTTGAGAAAAAATTCTTGTTCCTTCTTCTTTGCCCCCCGGCTCTTTTTTAGCGCTGCCAAACTTCTGCTTTCCAGAATAAAAAGTTCAAAGCACAGTCTCATGCAAGATATACAAAGTCGATGGCATGATTTGTCAGGGCAGGATCATTAATAAAGAAAAAAATCAACTCTATTCACAAATTTACCTCCCATGTGGTTGCTTTCACAAAAAGTTATATCTCTAGCAAAAAAAAAAGTTAGCTACTGATGAAAATAATCTTAGATCACTAACCTTATTTGAAGAATTCTGTGATAAGCCTAAAATACAAACAAGAGGACTCCTCTCTAATATATATTCATGGTTTATAGAAGAACAGGTTGCCTACCTGTAACTGTGGTTCTTTGAGTGGTCATCTATGAACTCACACAAATGGATTTCACGCCTGTGCAGAAACAGCATTCGGAACCTTCCAGAGCCTACCGTTGACGTTTTGGCGGTTGATCCATTGCCCATCCCCTCATGGTATATAAGCCCCTGCCTCGTGTAACAGTCAGTTCTGTCGCTGCATGTGTGGCACCAACAGAACCGCCACACAGCAGGACAGATGAGGGGAGGAGGCAGGGGTTGTGTGAGTTCACCGATGACCACTCGAAGAAACACAGTTACAGGTAAGCAACCTCTTCTTCTTCTTCTTCTTCGTGGTCTCTGTGACTCACACAAATGGGAGACTAGCAAGCTGATCAGAAAGGATGGAGGGTATGTCATGCTGCTGGACAACACTCCTGTCAACTTCTGGCTCTCCCCTTTCCTTCTGATTTCCTTATGTCTCTCTCTCTTTTTTTCATCAACACCAAGATGTAAGATAATAAATAATATTTATTGACTAAACAGACAATATCGTATCATTCATCTCACAGAGGAAAACAGTACAGCTCTCCCAAAACATGCATCATTCCTAGAATGGTTGTCAACTCTATAATGATTGATAAATGCATGACGTTGAGACCAGGTAGCTGCTTTGCAGACCTCATAAAGAGATACCCCATGCAAAAAGGCTGCAGAAGGCGCCATAGATCTTGTGGAATGAGCTCGAACAGAGTCAGGGAGTTTCTTTTTTGCCAGTACATAAGACAACTTAATGGTGGAAACCACCCATTTAGAGATCCTTTGAGGCGACACTGGATTACCCTGTTTAGATACTGAATAACAAACAAACAATTTATTTGACTTTCTACTTGAAGAAGTGTGTTGAACATAAAACACCAATGCCCTTCTGACATCCAAACAGTGCAGAGTTTTCTCCATGTCTGAACCTGGATTCTGCATGAAAGCTGGTAACACTATATCTTGGTTCAAATGGAAATATGACACCACTTTCGGCAAGAACGTTATGTCTGCTCTTAAGACCACCTTACCTTTGTGGAATCTCAAATAAGGAGAATCAACTCTGAGTGCACATAGCTCACTAGCCCTCCTTGCAGATATTATTGCAACCAAAAAGGCAGTTTTCCATGCGAGCAGTCGCATGTCACAGGTTGCCATAGGCTCAAAGGGCCCAGCAGCCAGGTGTTTCAGCACCAAATTCAGATTCCATCCTGGGAGAGGTGGTTGGATTGGAGGTGCAACTGTTTATAGCCCTGGATAAACCTCTTAATCAGGGGATCCAAAAAACAAGATGGTTTACCTTGTTTTTGAAAATTACATGAAATTGCTGCTAAATAACATTTCATCGAAGATAAAGACAAACCCTGAACTGACAACTCCGCTAGAAAGGACAAGACATGCATATTGTCACAACCTGTATGGGAAACATCTTGTCGTTTCAAGTAATCACAGAATTTACCCCATTTACATGCATAAGACTTCAATGTTGAAGGCTTATGTGCAGCCAACACACACGTCTCACAGCATCGGGCAGGCTATCTATTGCAATAGATTCCATGCAGTCAAACGCAGTGTTTGAACGTTGGGATGGAACACGGTATCGTTGTGGATGCTGAGCAGATCTTGTCTGCACGGCAGCAGACGGTACCTCCCTTGCGATAACTGAGGGAGACTGGCAAACCACGGCTGCCTCAGCCACCATGGTATTACGAGTATCGCCTTCACTCTGTCTTGGCGAATTTTGACAATCACCTTCGTTATCAGGGGAAATGGTGGGGACACATAGACCCTCGGTCCTGTCCAACTGAACAGAACGGCATCCCCCAGAGTTCAATGCCCCTTCGAATGTCAGGAACAGTACAGTCCGCATTGGCTGTTCAGTCTCGATGCAAAGAGATCTATATGAGGAAACCCCCACTTCGCAAACACGTCCTGGGTGACGCGCTTGTTGATCATCTACTCGTGGCAAGACCATGGTGTCCTGCTGAGTGTGTCTCCTAGGACATTCTGGTCCCCTGCCAGATGGACTGCCGAAGGAAGAATCCGTCGTGACAGGCACCACTCCCATGGTTGTACTGACAAGTTCAGCAACGTACGTGACCGAGTCCCGCCTTGTTTGTTTATGTAGTACATCACTGTGGTATTGTCTGTCATGATTTGGATTGACCTCCCATACAGGTAGTGCTGAAATGCTCGCAGTACCTTCAGCACTGCCAGGAACTCCAAAATGTTGATATGGAGATTCCTCTTCTGAGAAGTCCACCGACCTCGTATCGTAAGTGCTCTGAGGTGAGCACCCCAGCCTTCCGTTGATGCGTCTGTTGTCACCGACAGTGACGGCGGTCGAGGAAGGAATGGCATTCCCTTCAACACGTTCTCTGGTCTTGTCCACCAATCCAGAGACGTGAGGATATTCCTTGGTACTGTCAGGTACTTGAGATGATGGTCTCGAAGAGGACTGAACCGATGTATGAACCACTGTTGCAGTGGTGTCATCCTCAGCTTCACATATGGTGTGACAAGCATAGTTGACGCCATCAGTCCTAGCGCAACCTGAACTGCCTTTGCCCGCACTCTGCGAAGTTGCTGCATTCTTGTCAGACATCGCAGGATCTTCTCCCACCTGTCCTGTGGAAGAGAGGCTCTCCGCTGACTGGAGTCCAATACGGCCCTGATGTATTTGATCTGTCTTGATGGTACCAAGGTTGACTTCTTGTAATTTATCATTAAACCTAACTTTCTTAGAAGACAGATGGCGGTCCTGAGATGCACGGATAGCAGTTTTCGAGAAGATGCCACTATTAGCCAGTTGTCTATGTACGGGAACACCATGATGCCTTTTTGACGAAGGAAAGCTGCGACAACAGACACGCATTTCGTGAAGAGCCTTGGAGCTGTGCTTATGCCGAAGGAAAGGACACGAAAACTATAAGCATGCCTGCCAGCAATGAAGACAAGGAACCGTCTGTGCTCTGATCTTATGGCTATGTGGAAATATGCATCCTTTAGATCTAAGGCTGCAAACCAGTCGCCCCTTTTCAAGAGAGTCAGGATAGCCGTCAAAGTCACCATTCTGAACCTTTTTGATCGGATGTAGTAGTTGACGCTTCTCAGGTCCAATATGGGTCAGAGACCTTCATCTTTTTTCTTCACCAGAAAATACCTCGAAGAGAAACTTCTTTTCAATTGAGTTGTGGTGATTTCTTCTATTGCCCCTTTTTGGAGCAATGTTGATATCTCCTCTTCGAGCTCTGGAGATGGCATAGTCTTCCGAATTCAACCTGTCGGTGGTAGACGGCAAAATTCTATGGTGTATCCGTGCTTTATGATGTCTAGGACCCAAGAATCCGAGGTGATCATCGACCAAACCTCAGCATGGTAACTTAAGTCTGTCCCAAAAGGGTGGTTTGGAATGGAGACTTAGATGCTTGTCTGAATGCAAGTTTGCAACAGAAGGGATGCATTGTCCTTGTTGAAGGCCAGTATCCATCAGAAAGGTCTCGTGACTTTGGTTGTCAAACCCTACGTTTGTTCTGGTCTGACTGTTGTTTCATATATTGAGGCTGCTTGTACTTTGCAGACGGAAACTTCCTTGTCGAGAGTTGTTGAGGTGTACTCCGTCTATGTTGAGGCGGAGTTGGGCTCAATGTTCTTCTCTGAAAAGGCTGATACCGACGGTACCAATAACGCTGTTGATACGTCAACACCGGGAACCCATACTTCTTAGCTGTCGAACGCATTTTCTGGGCATGTTCCAGCTTTTCGTTGGTACCAGCATTGAACAATCGTAGAGAATCAAAGGGTAGGTCTTCAATCATCATCTTGGCTTGCTAAGACAACCCAGATGAATGAAGCCAAGCATGTCGTCAAATTGCTATCGCGCCCACCACAGCTTTACTACTACAGTCTGTGATGTGTTTAGCATCAAATGCAACATAGATTGGTGGGCCCCAATTTTGGCAAATCTTTTTACATATATTGATAAGAATGCCCACATGCTATCGGATTGGAATACGGCTATTATTATTCCAATCTTTTAGAAAGGTAAGAAGGACAATCCAGCAAATTATCGCCCACTTAGTTTGTTATCCATAATTAGTAAAATCTATGCTGGACACTTATATTGGAAATTGCAATATTGGATGGACATAAAAAATGTTCTGGTTGATGAGCAAGCAGGTTTTAGACCAGGAAGATCTACTTTGGACCAGGCCCTTATCCTACAACATCTGGTGGATAAATACTCTAGTAAAGCTAAAGGGTCCTTGTTTACAGCTTTTATTGACCTTAAATCTGCCTTTGATTCCATCTCTAGAGATAGACTGTGGCACAAACTAGAACCCTCTTCAGTAGATCGTCACTTATTATTGCTTATTTACAAGCTACATGAAAATACAGCCTTGAAAATAAGGTGTAACTTGGAAAGTCAGCTGTCCAATAAAGTCTTTACACATAATGGAGTTAAGCAAGGATGTATACTAGCCCCATTGTTATTTAATTTTTATATTAACTCAATGGTTGCTGCTCTTAGTCAGTTAGATTTTCACCCTCCCAAGTTAGCGAGTAGGCATCTTTCAGTGTTGCTATATGCAGATGATGCAGTAATACTGTCGCAAACACTCATTGGCTTACAGAGAGCGTTGCGTGCTCTAACACAGTATAGCCAAGAGGAATGAGTCCAAATAAATTATGAGAAAACTAAAATTATGCTGTTTGCAAAAAGACCAAAGCTGTATAAATGGACGATAAATGAACATAGAATTGAACAAATAAGGACCTTTAAGTATCTTGGTGTTGTATTCCAGTCAAATGGAAATCGTAAGGCACATGCAGAATATGTTGCACAAGTAGCACAGAGATCCACATCCATAATTCAAAAAATTTTTTATACTAAAGGAGGGCAATATGATCCATCTGCTCTAAGGTTGTTTCAGGCCAAATCTATTAGACAACTACTTTATGGTGCTCAATTAGGTCCTTATTCTTCTTTCACTACCTTAGAAATAGTTCAATCAAAATTTCTGAGGGCCATCTTGCAAGTACCACGCTGAGTCTGCAATGCAGCTTTGAAGTTGGAGGTGGGCTTCCTGAAAGCTGAATCTAGGGCTTGGTTAGCTATTTTTAGTTTTTGGTTAAAATTAATTTTTCGACCAAGTGATTTAGCTTCCTTAGTATTTCAAGGTAATTTCCAATCAGTATGGAAAAAAGCCATATCTGCTAAACTCAGATTTTATGATTTTTCGGAGGAGTACTTTTTACATGTGGGATTTGATGTAGCTAGTCGAACCCTTAGACAGCGAATTATGGATATGGAGAGGCAGCATGACTTACAGGCAACTTCAAATAATATATTAATTGACACTGCACTGATACCCTATAAGCCGGCTAATTATTTTACCTACTTTTAATATCAAATCAACATAGAGCTTTTACTCTTGCCCGATTAAATGCTTTGCCATCAGCAATACAAGAAGAGAAGTTTAAAAAGATTCCATATGATCAACATAAATGCCCCTGCAATACTGGGGAAATTGAAACAATAACTCATGTTCTTCTACGCTGCCCTTATTATCTTGAAATCCGGAAAACACTTATTGAACCATATATAAAGGCATTCCCTGGACGTTCAGAGGCCTTTTATACTCTCTTACTGATGTCAGGGCAAAATACAGGGATGTTGACCAAGATAGCAAAATTTTGTGCCGCTGCAATTAAAATTCGTGAAAATAAGGTTTTAGTAAATGCTTAGGTTTTATTATAGGAATATGTACCTATATTTTATGTTTTATATTACATATTTTATACGATTTATGTTTATATTTATATTTATACTTTGCTAATGCTACCATATGTATGTATATCACGTATGTAGATGAATTTTTGAATATGGTCATTGACCGCAATAAAAATTATTGATTGATTGATGTGTTTAACTGTGGTGATTTGTTGAGATGACAGGCAGTAAGCCTCACCATATAATGCAGTAGCGGTCTTCTTCTCGGTATCAGGAAGCATTTCCGGATATGGTTTAATTCTACCCCACAAGAACTGTTGGTATGCGCCCACGCAGGCAGCATAATTAGAAATCCTAAACAACAAGGCTGCATTTGAATAGGATTTCTTACCAATATTATCCAATTTTTTCCCCTCACAATCAGCAGGAACAGCATGAAGTCTTTGCGACTGCTTTGACTGGGCCGCATCCACCACAACAGAATTTGGTTTGGGCTGTTGGACCCACCAGTCATCCTCAGCCTCAACAAGATGGTATAGAAACTCCAGTTTCTTAGACACAGACGGTACTGAAGATGGTGTCAACCATGATTTCTTCACTGTCTGCGACAGATACGGAAGCGGCGCAATTACAGACAGTACCGGAGCGCGGTCCTGCAAATCTTACAAGATCGGGTCTTCCAGATCTTCCTTGTGGTCTTCAATTTGTAAGTTCAACGATCTGGCCATTCGGAGGACAAGATCTGAAAATGATCGCACATCATCAGTAGGTGAAATTCTTTCGGCAGTGGAAACGAAGTTGGACTTGATATCTAGTCCATGAGACACTGCCGAGGATGCCGAGGATGGTACCGACAGAGATCAGATCCAATGACCTCAAGGGGACATAACAATAGACTCTCTCCTCCTCCCCTCTGGAAGGCATTCTTGATATCTATCAACAGCAGTTCAATCCCGCCTGGCGGACTTAGACGTGCGGCCAGAAGACGCTATCACCCACTGACATGGAGGAGTCTTCGACAAAGAATGAGAACGACAAGTAACACGACGGTACCGTTCATCATGAACATTTCGATACCAACAATGTTGTTCATATCGCTCCAACTTGTCCATATAAGGGGACATGTCCCTCGAATCATACAAAACATCGTCATGGTATCGACAGGGAGATCTTTCCCTATAATGAGGATACCAATATGAGGAAGTGCTGACCGACCAATCATCTCGGTAGCCGACCTTGGGGGCAAAGGCGAAGTATGCCGAAGCATTCCAGATCGCTTGGTCGAAGAACTTCTGCACCCAGAAGGCCTTACAGTAGGAGACAGCACTCCATGGTCTGAAGGACACCCCACAGAAATTTGAGGAGAGGCTTCCATTATCTCTCCCTCTGAGCCAATACACACCTCCTTGATCTCCTCAGAAGGTATAACCTCCTGGGATCCCCGATGTTGAGGGGCCTGTACTTCCTCTGAGGCAGACACTTGAGGAGTTGGCTTCCTCACCGGAGATGAAGGATGTGCCTTAGACTTACCCTTCCTCCTCTGCCTCTTAGCTTCTGTTGAAGCAGCTCCTTATTTTTCCTCTTCCAATCCTTCTCCTTCCTAGGCAGTTCAGTACTAGGTGGAGGAGAAGGATGGTCTCAATGATTACTGGCATGACCAGACAACACCCGATCTCGAGGCCTCGACGTCAAACAAGATCTCAGTCTCGATGACGGTAACGACACATTCTGTTGGGAAGTGGAGGAAGCAGAAGAGTGGGCCATATTGGATGGTAAGGGAGCAGATTCAGCCCACTTGGGAAATTCTGAAGCAGTCAGCACGTTCTCCCACAATAGGGCTTTCAGACGAGCAGCCCTATTTCGACGAGTCTGCGGAGTAAATAGCTGACAATGATGACAAGCTCCCACGTTGTGGCCCTCACCTAAACAAAGGAGGCACTTTGAGTGTCCGTCCTGATCAGGTATTTTACCTCCACAGGTCAAGCAACGCTTAAATACAGTCGTTGCCATACAACTTGTCGAACAACACAATCCCAAAGAATAATTCAAGTCCAATCCAATCCGAAGCTGGAACAACCAGTCCAAAACACCAGAATTTAGGGAAAAATCCCGTTCACGCTAGCAAAGAGGCCCCTATACGCTGCACACGTGGTGGATAAAAAGGAACTGACCGTTACACAAGACTGGGGCTTATGAGGGGATGGGGGATGGGTTAACCACCAAAACGCCAACGGTAGGCTCTAGAAGGTTCCGAATGCTGTTTCTGTGCAGGCGCGAAACCCATTTGTGTGAGTCACAGAGACACGAAGAAGAATTATAGTGAATTAGAACATTGGAAAATGTATTAAATACAGTTCTCCCTCCACATTCACAGGGTTGACCTTTGCAAATTTGATTATTCGCAAGGCACGCACATGCCTTCACCCCCATTCTCCTCCTCCTGTTTTCTTGTGTTTTTCCAGGCATGGAGAAAGCAGGCAAACATCTGGACAAAAGGCAAAAGAAGGAAGGGGAGGCACATGTGCACCTTCCTTCACCCCTCTAACCCTGACACTGAAGCAAAAGGCAAGGGAATGCGGGAAGATATATGCCTTCCTTCTCCCCTCCAGAGCGCCCCCCTCCCAATTCCTTGTGTTTGGCCCAGGGCACAAATGAGGGAATGGGAGGGGGATCATAGGGGGGAGTTATTCACAGTTTTTCTACTTTCACAAGGGTTCTGCACCCCGAACTTTTGCAAAAGTGGAGGGGCTACTGTAGCATAATTACTGATTCAGAATGGTTTCAGCCTTTGAATTCCCTCAACTTTAAATTGATTTTTGCTGCATCTAAAGAAAATTCAATAAAAAATCTATTCAGATGGCATTTATACCTGTTAAGTTAAACACAAACTCTACAGCAGGCCTGTACAACATACAGCCCACAGGCTGCTTGTGGCCCACCAAAGGATTTCATGCGGCCTGCATTGCTCATGAGCACGAGGGCTGAAAATGCAGTGTTTTTTTTAAAATAAGGTTTCCGCGATGAACTGTCACAAGGGTGATTTCTGGGAAATAACCAATCAGCGCTCACCCTGTAAGCTCTCACAGATTATGACAGCGATGAGAGCAGCAGAATTACTCACCAAAGCAGCTCTATTAGGTGAGGAGAAGAGATAATTGTAAATTTTACAACATGGTTGGACTACAAAGAGACTTCCAGCCGGGGCTCTTCTCCCCTCCAGAGGAGTAATTCTGGACTTGTAAGTTACCCCACTTGGTGCGAGGCTTGAAGGCCAGTGCTCCCCCTCCCAAGTCCCCTCTCTGCCCATCCTTGGCTGGGGTGGGGATGGGGGTCTCGGCCCACACTCACCTGACACTCTCCCAGGGGGACGAGCCAAACCCTGTCGGCTCCATGGAGCCACTTTGCTCACTGCCTACCACTTGATGTCATAATCCAGCCACAGCTAATGCGGAGCCAGCCCCCCAGGGAGGAAAGTAGGGTGCACACCAGACTGCGAGGGACAGCCGCACAGCTGGCTGTTGCACGATTGTGACGCGTTACAAGAAGCAGTGCCACGCTATACATTTGGAAGGACAGGAAAGGATGCAGGAAGGCGAGTCTGGCACCAGGCTGGAAGAGGAAGGGAATGGAAAAGTGGGACGGTAAAGAAGTAGGGGAGCTGTGATCCAAAACGCTTTCCTTGCTCCCTCACTATAAGGACTCTGTGCTACTTGAATCTAGTTTTGGCGGAGGGTGGATGGAAAGGCACTCTGCACATGCTTGTGGGTTGTTCACTGACAAAATGCTATTTCATAGAATCATAGAATAATAATGTTAGAAGAGACCACAGGGGCCATTGAGTCCAGCCCCCTTCTGCCGCACAGGAACACACACTCAAAGCACCCCCAGCCAATGGCCATTCAGCCTCTGGTTAAAAACTTCCAAAGAAGGAGACTCCACCACTCCACAGCAGCATATTCAACTCTCAATCTGCTTTTACCATCAAGAAGTTCTTTCTAATGTTTAGCTTGAATCTCTTTTCCTGTAGTTTGAATCCATTGCTCCATGTCATAATGAAACGTAAATGGTAAGAAAACTTTAAAAATACATTCGAACTTACCAAAGTAATATATTGTTTCTTAAGTAATAAGGGTAATAATTGAACTTTCCCTTTTTTATAATATGGTTTACTTATACTATAATAATTATAGTACAATTAAGGAACTATTTTGCCAATAAAAAAATATTATACTGTTATTATAACTTTAATTGGTAAGTGAGGCACTAAACACTTATCTGCGGCCCAAAGTTTAGTCTATTTAATTTCGGCCCTTACCTAATGCCAAGTTTTGCTGGTCTGCTCTACAGTCTTCTCAATGTGCTAGCGAGGTTGTGGAGAAAAAGGAACTTATAGCCACTTACGGTTCAGTTGTAAAAAAGTACATGAACACTGGTTGGCTATCATAGATACTGAATCAGTGTGATGTAGTAGTCTGACTGGTGAGTAGGACTCTGGGAGGCCAAGGTCTGAATCCCAGCTTGGCCATGGAAACCCACTGGATGATCTTGGGCAAGTCACACTCTCTCAGCCTCAGAGGAGGGCAACAACAACCCCTCTTTGAATAAATCTTGTCAAAGAAACCCCATGGTAGGTTTGCCTCAGGATCTCCATGAGGTGAAAATGACTTGAAAGCACATAGCATTCATAGACAATACATCCTTTCTCAAAAAGTGAAAACATGTTGTAAACTATTACCATTACCCCTATTTTTCCTAATGATAACAAAAAGGAGATTACTTTTGCTTTTAGTAGTGATTCCCCCACAACATTATTAGTAAGTGGAAAAACTTAAGTAACTTATCCCTTAAAGCTGGTGGTCTAAATTCTAGTACACTATCCTCAAAATAAGATTGACTTATGCTTCTAGAGCATCTCAAAGAAGGGGAAATGAAGATTTTTGGGACATATAGCTCCTTTTTATTCAGTATATAAAAACATAGGGCAGCTCTAAAAAGTCACCAGGAAAGCAAGCAACATTGTGGACAGAAATCTGCTGAACATGTATAGTCTTCTTGGGTTCTACTGCTTCATTGACAACCTGCTCAATCAAATGATTAGTTCTGCATCATGCACCCTCCTTGTGGTTCATAAAGAGGAAAACTTATTCGACTGTATTTGCAATTCTGTTTTAATATTGCCTGGAAGGAAGGGTGCCCACATGGCTGTTGCCCCCTTTCATTCGCTTGCCTATCACCCAGGTGCCTGGAAGGTAGCATGCCCAGATGAAACACAAGTGAATGGGGGGAAAGTTCTGGAAGGGAATGGGAGAGGGAGAGCTCACTTGGGAACTTGTGGGTTTTTTGACTTTTGCAAGGGTTCTGTGCCCTCATGCAAGTCATGGGCCCACTGTACTGTTTTTCTACAGTTCCCAGAAACACCCAGGGAATATGGGTTCCAGAAGCTATCTTTTTGAGCTCTGGATCAGCATCATGCTTTATGGTGCAATGGGTAGAAGGAGATCCATAAACAGCAAATGCTGACTTCTCATTTCTCAGTCCACAGATCACCTTTCCTGGGGGCCAAGCTATTCACTTATACAGCCAATAAGTTGCAGGCAAAGAAAGGTCTAATTAAGAATAACTGCTCCACCCATAACAACGCACAAATATATTAAAGCTACGTAGGAATAAATTATGTGTCACTGAAAATATATCCAAAAAAACCAACAGACTTGAATAAACATCAATATATTTTATACTACAATGGTTTTAACAATAACCTAGTAAAAAAGATTCTAGACCAATCACTCTCAAATCTTTTGGGCCTTTGTCTAAAAATGTATGAAAAGAAATCTTCTTTAACACAACGTCACTAACTTCATTCACTCCAAATACAGGGAAAAAATATGAAGAGTCAAAGGAATGAAAAAGTGTTCTGCCTTTTTGTAACAGAATTTCTCCACTCAACACTGTACAAAGATATGCATATTGACCACAAAATCAAATTTCAAGCTCCAGAGTTTTAGAGAGAAGCATCATTCTTTACACTAAGTAAGCAGATTACATCTTTGAGTCATCAGTTTTTATGCTTTCAAAAACTTAATTTACTGATTTCTTGATGAATCAACCAAACTATAAAGTAGAATTCAAGTAGTAGCAGTCATCTGGGGTAAACTCACTACATGAACTTGTTGTATACCTTCAAGTCATTTGTAACTTACAGCAACCCTAAGGCAAATCTTGGGTTTTCCTGGAAAGATTTGTTCAGAGTGGGTTTCCTTTTACCTTCCTCTAAGGCTGGGAGAGTGTGACCTACCCAAGGTCACCCGGTGAGTTTCCATGGCTGAATGAGAATCTGAACCCAGCTCTCCAAGTGCTCAAACCACTACACCGCTGACTCTACTGCATGACCTACAGAGATATATTTAGAATAATCAGTTTCTACAACTGAATTTTACTCCAGATGACAGCAGAAAGGCAAAAAGGACTAGCAGTTTCATGTTTCTTACTACTTTCAACAAATAAAAAACTATTTTACAATTACATGGAAGAGATGACACCAGTCTGTAGGAGAAAGGAAATACAATTATTTTGTTAGACATTGTTAGACATTTGACAGCATCCCAATTAGATAATTACTACTAAAGCCTAGCAAGATAGATTCCAGCAGAATCAAGGTTTTATTTCTTCAAAATGTGTTTCTTTCTTCACAGAGATTCAACAGTTTACAATAAAGAATGCCTTGTAATACATGCAAAATAAGATTTCTATAACGGGGAAATTGTCTCTTGAAGACTCAGGTTTCTTTCAGTAATCCTGGTGCCAGGTTCATCTTTTGCTGCATTACTGACTTCCAAGCAGCAGCTGTTATTGCGCAGGTCCAGTTGTTATTATCATCATCATTATTATAATATTTATTTGTATCCTTTCTTTCTCTCAAACTTGGGATTCAGGGCAGCTTACAATTTAAAAAAGAACAATAGCTAAAAACATACAAAAAGTGAACATTAAAGTGGAATTAAACTAATCACAGTATTAAAACCATTCAAATCTACAACTAAAAATATAAAATGATGTTAAAAAGATTTTAAAAAACTATTAGGCCATAGCTGGGAACATCTTTAATGTAATTCTATATTTGTTAATTTCTTTTTGTTGTTGAAAATTGCCACTATTATTTGCTATTTGAAATAATGTGTATTAGTAATGTGTTAACAATGTTGCCTTTCTGGCTACTTAAAAAAACACTTAAAATACAAAAATGGCTCAAAACAACCCCCAAGCAATATTTTAGCAGTGATACGTTAAAGAGGTAAGGACTTTTCGAAATTGCCCCCTTATAAGCCCCCCACACACACACACAATTAGCATGTTGCAGGATTTCCCTGGGCCTTGAATATTCTGTGGGCTATTTGGAATGCTGGACTAGAATCAGAATGGCTGTTCCTTTGGTGGAGGGGCATAGACAAGTTGATCTCCTGCCTGCCTGCCTGCCAGCCAGCCAGCCACTATGGTTTGGTCATTACTGTGAAAGAGAGGAACTACTTAAAACAGAAAATAATGAGGTTTGCTCTAATAGCATCCATGCTTCCCTTCAGCTACTAAGTTTTAAACAGTGCAAGAGCCCTTTCATAACCTGAGTCCCACTGACGCCAAGGCCCTGGAGCAAGCAAAGGAGCAATTTTACAACATTTTCTTTGCTTGCCTTGAAAAATATCATTTCCCATTAAAACCCCTGGGAAGCTACAAGCTATGGCAGCTCCATGGCCAGCACAGTTTCTGGTGCTTTTAAGGGGGTGTCAGGAGAACACAGGGTTTTGTAATCTCAGGTCTTTGAACAGGTTCTTTCTTGGAGGGAAAATGAAATCATTTGCCAGACTGAAAAATCTTGCCTCTGATCTTAAGACCGATGAACAAAACTTTGCTTCCACAACAGGGCTTTCTCAAACCCTTCTTCCACTGCAATCCTCAAAAGCCAAAAAATCCTTGAGTACAGGGAACTGCCTGGAACTCAGCAGGAAAGGGAAACTGCCAGGAATGGAGCATCTTGTATGGAAGCAAGTGCCTTCTGCTAGCACAAGGTTACCTTAAGCTCTGTTTTAAAGGGGGTTGTTTATATAGACTTATACAGATTATAAATATAAATCATTCTATGAAGTACATAGTGAAAAATATTTAAAGAATAATTAGTATGTACTCCTTCAAGAATGGTACTTCACTCGCCTCCCAAAAATGGGTTTTAAGGCAGCTCACAATATAGCAAAATAAAACAAGTTAAAACTTTGTTTATGGCCACTCCCAGAACGTGGAACTATGTTCTGAGCAGAGCTAGCCAGCCCCTACTTATTGTCTTTCAACTGGCAGTAAGTTAGTTTTACAAATACTGTACTCGAGGTATTACATATAATTTTAATGAGACACATTACACCACCTCGATGTAGCTAACATGTTAAAAAGCTACTCTTTAAAGAGCCATTCAACGAACCCCATGATATCTTTGGATGTTCTATTTCCCATTTTTATACATATTTTTACAATCTCTGCCAAAGAATTAAAGGGATACACATGTTCAGTGTCAGGCTTTAACAAATTCATTCACTATGTTTTTGTTTACAATAAAATCAAACTGAAAAAGTGTGGAAACAGATGAAGCCAAGCCAATCAGTCTGCAGGAGAAATTTTGTTCAGTTGTCATCTGTGTGCTTATCAATTCCAACAAGGACAGGAGATTGCAGGTGGAAAGCGGGGCTACAAAACAGAGGGTAGAACTGTTTTGCAACCCTTGAAAAAATTTAAAACATAAAACTATTATTCTAATGTTGACAGAATAAAATGAACAAATTTAAAACAAAAGAAGATGTGTAAAGAATAAAATAGTCCCTGTATACTTCTATCCTTTCCTTTAACCAGCACTTTAAATGGTAGAACCTCACTATAAAGGATTACTTCCATTTCTAATTAAAAACTAAAAGCTGAGTTTTAGCTGGCTAAAGACATGCCTTAATTATACAATTTCTTGATGTGCTTTACTTTATGTACCCATATATGTGAACACTGCTGGGTTCAGTAATTCAGTAGCCCCTCAACTTTCACAGGAGTTTGGACATGCAAAAACCGCATGAAAATAAAATAAAATAAAAAAAGAGTAACTCCTCCCCTGGCCAAAAGAGTGCTCCCCCTTCCATTCCCTTCCAGGGCTCCCCCACAATCACTTGCATTTCACCTGGGTACACTGCCTTCCAGGCAGCCAGGCGATAGGCAAGTGAACGTGAGGAGGTGGCAGCTGTGTGCACATGTGTTTCCCCCATCACTTGGGTATCGCCTGGGTACACTGCCTTCCAGGCTCCCAGATGATAGGCAAGTGAATAGGAGGGGACAGCATCTGCATGTGCTTCCCCTCACATTCACCTGCATTTTATCCAAGCGCACTGTCTTCCAGGAACCCAAGCAATAGGCAAGTGAATGGGAGGGGCAGCAACACAACCAGAGAAGGCACACATGTGGGGCTGCCCCCTGCCGTTCACTTCCCTTTTGCTCAGGTCTGTGGAAGGAAGACATATGTGCCCAGGGAAATAGTAGGGGAATAGGAGGGGGGAAAGGAGAGGTAAGCAGGTGCCTCACGAATACTCAAGTTCACAAAGGTCAAACCCACAAATGTGGAGGGAGGACTGTACATATACATAGTCTTAGAATCATTGCACCTGGGAGCAATTTGAAGTTAGGCAACATTTTAAAATTGGAAGCATTAAAGATTTTTCTCATCTCCCCCCTTTACACACCTTTAGTCTTCCTCTTCTTCTCTTTAAAAAGGCTTATGGAAGTGGTAACAAACTCTGACAATCCATGTAAATATTTCATTCCTTGCCAATTTTGAATTTTCTTACAAGGCAATGCAGCAAAATGATATCTCCCTCTGATTTACAAAATGTGATCACATAATATTATTGACCACTGAGGCTGCTGAAGGAAGAAATAGATCATCTTGAGTACCTAAATGCTGAGCACTGTATGTGCCAAAAATAAGATTTCATCATGAATTCTGATTAAACATAAATCTGAGTATACTTTTTCTAAACTCACAGGCAAAGATTTTGGTCTGAATTCAATTGCTAGTCCCAACATGAACACTAAGCCACTGGGATCTATACGACCATTTACTTGCCATTCAATAATTGATTCAATGGGTCTACTGTACTGGGATTAGCAACTGGATTTAGGCTTTTCAGTGATCCAACTTAGAAGAAACTATACATTAAAAATAATAAAACTCATGTTACCAAAAAAAAAAGTCTTTGAGGTTCCATAGAACTCCCTCCTTCACTTTTGTAATAAAAATTTAAAATTTAGCGTCTCATTGGCAAGATTTCATACTTCCCCCATAATCTGTAGGTATTTCAGAAAACAATTTTGTTGTTGTTTTCTATTTTAATCTGTATAGAAAATATTTGTAGAAGATGATTTCTGTGTGAGGAAAACAGTCTTAATTATTCTGAACATTTTACACAATTTATCAAATTCTGCAGGAAACATAGCGAGCTAATTTTTTAAAGAAGAGACAAAAACTGGAGAATACCCAATGAAATCCACATGAAAAAAGGGGAAATACATCTCAAAGTGCTCAGTGGAGGGCTGCTTTTATGTTGGAAAAAGCCTAACCTGTTTCAGCCTGTATATATTTCAACAGCCTTCTTCAGCAGCTACATAAAAACATAAAAATTAAATATAAAATTAAAATTTAAAGGACAATACATATGTAATAGCATCTTAATAAGTATAGGCTTTAACCAATACACAAACATTAGAATGATATTTAGTATAATGTATTATGTATGTATTATTATATAATTCCTTGTTGTCCTTTTAATTTTAAAATTGTGTTTATGTTTTTAGGAAGCCCCTGAAGAAGGCCACTGAAATATATACAGGCCAAAATGCATTAGGCTTTTTCCAAAATAAAAATAGTCATCCACTGAGCACTTGGAAACATGTCTTCCTTTTTTTTCTTCTAATTTTTAAAAGATTCACTTACATAAAGCTGGAGTTTACAACTTCATCAGGCAGTATTTTTACTGATAAATGTATACAAAAATTTTGGGCTATCATGGTGTCCTTCCAGCTGGCTAGCAAAAGTTGATGCTTAGCTACCAACCCCAACCTTATTCTGTGAATCTCTGACTAAGGCATGCAAAATGATCACATACTGAAGATGAAATGGAGATGAGGCTGTTGACTCATTCCTACTTCAAGGATTTGGTCAGGGATAGGAGGTAGCTACAGTCTGGTGTCATTCAGGTCATTTATGAGTACAGAACACTCAGATTTTGCAGCTGTTGCAGTCAATGTCTCTACTTTCCCCTTGGGGTTGTGGAACTCCCACTCACATTCCAAATCCACTGTGATCCAGATTTTGATAATCTTTAGGGTCTAAATGATTACTATTAATAGTAACTAGGAAGAATATACTCAGCAGTTCAGACTTGCTAGTGACTACTTTTATCTTCTCTTGTCCAGTTGAACCAGGCTGGTGTTAGGGATGATAGGAGTTTCAGCCCCACGGAAACGCAGCGGAAAAACGAGAGTTCAGCGAGCCAACAGCAGCAGCCTTATTCCCCAGTAAGGATACTCACACACAGAGGAGTTTCTTCCAAAACAGGAGGCACTTTATCTTGCAGCAAAGTTCTGTTATATACAAAACATAGGACAGACGGACAAAAGCTTGCGCCGGCACCAGGTTTGGTCAACAGACAAATACATACTGGCGTTGCTTTGTTATATACATATCTACAACCAATCAGGTAGAGGTTTGCACACTTCCCTCTACCATCTGCACACGACCCCAGTTTCTTATGCAACCTTGCAATTACTCACAGCTTGGGGCATGATGCAACATCTTTGCAGTGGGCTGATCATGTTCCCAGGGTTCCCTGCCTGGAATCCCTGACAATCCCCTCCAAAATGGTCAGGCCACTGTGTAGGACATTTTCATAATCCATACATGTCATACAATACATGTTACATAATACATACAGTACATACATTCAAGGGTACAATTCATCTTCCACCTTACACCCTGGTGGCAAGGCCCAGTTCACCTGCCAACTTCTCATGGCCTACTACTGGAAGTGCCTTTGTGAGCAGATCCGCAGATGGACAATACCGCAAGCACAAAATCCCATCTTGGACCATTTGCCTCACATTTTGATACCATACCCTAATGTAGTCCTACATTCAAATTTTCTGACTCAGTCACATGGGACAACAAAATACCCTCCTCCTGATCTTTTAGGGATCAGCATAACTTTATTTCCTGACTCAGCAAGTTGAGTACTTCCTGACCCACTTTCACTGGAACCACTGCCGGAGCTAGTGCTGACCTCAGTCTGAGGTTCTCTCTTGACCGTAAATGCAGGTTCAGCACTAGGTGGCAGTGTTGAACTCTTTGGTGTGACACTGAGTGAGATTTTTGGCTTCTCCTCCTCAGTACTTTCCTCAGTACTTTCTTCTTCATCATCAGCCATCACTGCCCCTCCATCTTCAGAGCTTTCAAGTGTATCTGGGACACTGTCCTTTTCCTCATCAGACATCACTGCCCCTCCATTTTCAGGAATTTCGGGAACACTTTTCACACTTTTACCCAGGGGAATCAAAACCTCTTGGTTACAGTGCAGTCTATCCCATCCTGAATGGATTTCGAAGTTTGCACTCCTAGAATACACTATTTTGCCAGCATGGTATAGAAATCTATATTTGTTACCTTCATATCCCACAAAGCGTAACCGTCTAGATTTCTCCTCTCCAGACTTTATGAAACTTGGGGGAACATACACACTAGCAAACTGACCCCAAACACGTAGATGCTGCAGGTTTGGCGCTCTACCATACAATAGGTAATATGGAGTTTGCTTCACACTTGAACTCCACATCCTGTTTAAGTGGTAGTTTGCTGTCACTATTGCTTCTCCCCAAAGTCCTGCTGGGGCTTGGGCATCCTCCATCATACAGTCCTTCATTTGTTTTAACAGCCCAATTCTTCTTTCTGCAAGACCATCCTCCCTAGGAGATGCGGGGTTGGTGGTTTTATGCCTTATGCCTTTCTTACGCATCCAGGCTTGCAGGCTATTAGACAGGAATTCTCCCCCTCGATCTGACACAAGACTGGCCATTTTATAAGGAAATTCCCTCTCAACAGCATTCACCGACTCTTTGAACTTATCTGCTGCTTGGCTCTTCTCTTTCAGCAGATAAACATAGGAGTACCTGGTGTGTCTGTCTACAATTACCAGGAAAAACCTATTTTGCCCTTCAGTTGGCTTGAATGGCCCAGCCAAATCTGCATGTACAACCTCAAAAGGCCGCTGGGTGACACACTTGCTTTTCTTGGCAATGGGGTAAGCCTTTACCTTAACCTTTTTGCACACAGAGCACTCTACGAACTTAGGACAATTTCGGACCTGTAACCCAGGGCATACCTTTGCCAACTCTTGCAAACCTTTGTAGCTAGCATGACCCATCACTCTGTGGAGGTAATGTACACACTTTTCATGTAGAGGTTTGTTACACAAAGGGTTAACGTTTGCCACTTTTCCTTTGGGCAACATGTGGTACAACCCCTGCTTTTTCACCCCTTTTGCACAAAAAACACCATTTGCAGTAATTATACATTTCTCCCCTTCAAACACCACTTTGTAACCCTCACTGGCCAGTTGCGAGACACTCAAAATACAGTTCTGCAAATTTGTCACGCACAATACATTATTACACGATTTCCCAAAACATGGCACATATGCAGTACCCATCTTCTGCACCTTGTTTGGTGCCCCATCTGCAAGGGAAATTGCTGTTATATTTGCATTTGTAACATCATTCAACAGCTTTAAATTGTTCACCATGTGGTGAGTTGCACCACTGTCTAGCAACCACACACCACTCTCAGACTGTTCTTTTGCCACAAACACATGGCCTTCAGCCTGTGACAACACGCCCCTCCGCTTCTGGGCTGTCTTCTTCCCTCTGCTCGGCGCTGGCATTCTGCAGTCCTTCTGGAGATGGCCGACTCTCTTACATCTGTAGCAGCATCTGGCAAAGCTGCACACTGCTCCTTCTTCCAGGTCAGATGCCTCCTTGGGAGCTGCCTCTCCCTCCTGGCGACTGGCTGTTCTCCCCTCCGACTGCAGTCTGGAATCGAACTGCTTACGTTGGACTTCCTCCAAAATCCTCCCAGCTACCAAGTCTACAGTCAGCTCTTCCTCACGCACACCCTGGAGGCTGCACATCAAAAAGTCCCACTCCTTAGTGAGGCTTCCCAGCAGAATAAAACTTTTCTGAGTGTCTGGTATATTTACCCCTCTGTCGGCTGCCTCTTGAAATAACTGTTTCATCAGCATGAGGTGCTCTCTTACACAGCTTCCGGGACATAACTTTGTGTTATACAGTCTTTTCGTCCATAGCATTTTGGACAAACACGAGGAAGATTGATGCACACGCTTCAGAGCCTCCCAGAGCTGATATGCTGTGTCTGCAGCAGCAGCGTGAATCAACTGGGAAGGACTTAAAGTAAGCAAAATAACTGTTTTGGCTTTTTTCGTCAGCAACCCTGAACACTGCTATTTGAGCAGCAGTTGCTCCTTCTGGGAGCTGTCCCTCATTTTCCAAAACGTGCCACAAGTTTTCCTTTGTCAAAGTGGCTCTCACATAAATTTGCCAGCTCTGATAATTAGCGTCGGTCAACTTTTCAAAACGCAGATAACTTCCCTCAGCCATGCTGCTGCCTTTGTAAGGAAAATTCAACAAACAAAGCAGCTGGCCGCAGTGACCTTGATGAGCTCCGGACTAAAGATTAGCTGTCTCTCTGCCAAAACACAGACTCCCGAAGCACTGGAGAGCCAGGCAAACAGTCAAAAACAGTCCCAGTATCCAGGGGAAAAACAACTACAGGTGCGCTGTGGATGCTGTGCACTCTGGGCCTGGGCCCATAACCACTGTTGGGGATGATAGGAGTTTCAGCCCCACGGAAACGCAGCGGAAAAACGAGAGTTCAGCGAGCCAACAGCAGCAGCCTTATTCCCCAGTAAGGATACTCACACACAGAGGAGTTTCTTCCAAAACAGGAGGCACTTTATCTTGCAGCAAAGTTCTGTTATGTACAAAACATAGGACAGACAGACAAAAGCTTGCGCCAGGCACCAGGTTTGGTCAACAGACAAATACATACTGGCGTTGCTTTGTTATATACATATCTACAACCAATCAGGTAGAGGTTTGCACACTTCCCTCTACCATCTGCACACGACCCCAGTTTCTTATGCAACCTTGCAATTACCCACAGCTGGGGCATGATGCAACATCTTTGCAGTGGGCTGATCACTTTCCCAGGGTTCCCTGCCTGGAATCCCTGACAGCTGGGCCACCCGCTGGCCCTCAGTCTGATACAGGCCATCATGTTAAACTGTGCTCTCTACAAGTACACTGTAATCTGGATCAAGTGATTTAATGACATAGAGGAAACAAATTAATGTGTGAAAGATACTACCGTGGGACAAAGAACTGACATATAAGAATCTTTGCTTATAGCCAGCCCTAAGATTTTAGGAACTGTGTCACCTGTTCGGCCACTTGCTAAAATAGTTTTCCACTGACAATGTCACCTCTGAAGCTAGTCCTATTCTTGCTGCCAAAAGAATTCCTAAAACTGATGACTTCACCTTCCTTCCAGACATGGCTTACTTTGGAAATTGTTGTAGTACTCTGTAAAAAGATTGGTCTACATCCAACTGCAAGTCTCAACTAGAGTAATCCCACTCAATCAATTGCTGAATGGTAAATCAACACTTATGCAAATCCTATTGATTTACTTAGTCTATTCTAGTTTGGACTAGCAATCGGATTTAGGCCACTGAAAAAACAAATGAACTAGCAGTATTTATTTGGTAAACCAACACGTATATAAGATACTTCTCACACCTATTAGATATTCAGGCATGCAGATACATTTCACAAGACAGAATACATTACGCATTTTTAAACAATCTCTGCCACACCAAAATAAGCATTCAGTGCATATTTTCTAAAGGTATTAAGCCAATACTCTGCAAACGAGAGGGAAGTAAATACTTAAGACAAAGATACCCACAATCCTGTAGGGGTAGGGACTCTTATCATGGTGAGCCTATCACATTTTCCACCTCGTGATGGAATAAAGTCGTAGAGTTGACACACAATAGCACTCTCGATTTCATGGACCATTTTGCCATACTTAAATAAGTACTGTAGTCTACTGCCATAATTGATCATTTAATTAAAATTCCAAGCCTACACTAACATAGTCTTTTTTCTCTTCAACTATCTCAGTGCACGTGCACACACAAGCACATACTATGATGCGAAAAGGCAGCATTCCTTCTTTACCTTCTGCTGAATATTCTGCAATCCCCAAGGCTTGGAAATCAGTTTATGAAACTTGATGGAATCTATGAACACAGCAGAAGTAAAAAGCAGAATTTCATGTAGTCTTATATTATCCACATCACAAACTAAACAGTACCTGATATCTATGGAACCAATGAGTTGTTTTTTCAATAGGTATGAGAAGTTTCACTGTTTGGAAACAAATAGTTTTTATTCTACGATATTCTAGGAAGCTCAGAATTTGTCAAGGCAATAAACAAGCAAATGGAATATTCTCCCTTCATACCACCATCAGTTTGGGCGGGAGTTAGAAAAAAGCCTTTGACAAAATTGAAATCCATTTGAGAGGCTTCATTTCCTATGGTGTTTGCAAGCAACCAAGCCTGTACGGACACCAACATTTTTTCTTTTCTCCTGGTGTTGCTTCTGCTTAAATACATTTCCTAAACATCTGAAACAAAAAAAAAAAACCTTTTAAAAATTGCTAGCCAGATAGAAAAGTGGGATAGATATCACTTGCACCTCTGTGTCTCTAATATAAATACACAAACTAACTAACTATAATCAGGCTACCACAGTTGATCCACAAACTACAGACGAAGTCAGTTTAAAACAAACTTTAAAATCTAGTTTATTCAAAAGATTTCTTTAAAGTGAACAAAGAGAAGGTTTTCACTTCATTTGCTTTTTTTTTTTAATAAAACATAACATCTGTATTTGCAGACATTCTAGAAAGGTCGCCTTGTTTACCTGTTACACAGAAAACACAAGGAGGGTTTTGTGGCATCTTAAAGATTAACAAAGAATAATATATAACAAATAATCTTTAATATTAATTAAAGATTAACAAACAAAATTGGCATCTTAAAGATTAACTAATAATAATAATGCATTTTCATGGACACTGTCTGCTTCATTTCATCGTGATTCAGAATAAAAGCAGCAATAAAATCATTTGGGCATCAATAATTCAGAAATTGCCCTGAAGGGCAAGTATCTGATGAGGCAAATTCTAGACATAAAAAAATGTAATCACTCCTCAAACATTTTTTTCAAAATTCCACCTTCAACAGCATTCTTTGGATGATGATTTTAAAAATTCCTTGTAATTAATTGCAATGGAGGCTTACCATCTAGCACTCTAAGATGTTTCTTCAGCCCTCACCTAACTACAAATATAATGCCACCATGAAACATATCAAAATAATTTTCTAGCCCTTCCCAATAGAGGAACTCCATTTTAAAAATCCTGAACTACCACTACAAAACACAGCATACATTTGTTACCCTGTGAACTGGGGATCCCGGGAGGGACACCAAAATATGCTCAACTCAAGGTGGGGAAAATTAGCTCAGAGCACTGCTTAGCGTTACGAGAGGCAGGATAACGTAGCGAGATCTTGAACCCTGTGTCTACGGGGTCGGGTCGAGTCAAGGAGAACACAGAAGTTGAAATAATAAATGATGTTTATTGAATACAAGCAAAACAGTGTATGCGACACACTCATACAGGATAACTAAAGAAAGTAAAGGTTGGAGTGGTATAGAGGGATTTTTAGAGGAATTGCTGGTTTGGGTGATACTTCACCTGTCCGGAAGCCCAGGAAAAATAGATAGCGAAGCTGGGGTGCGATGTAGCTCAACACGTGGAGCTGAGGGGAGGCTCGTCAAGCAAAGCGGCAGCAAGGCAGGATGAAACTCGGAAGTGTTCCGAGGAAGGTCTCGGAATCAAGGGTTCTTATAAGGAGAATTGTGACTGCAGGCTATGCTGTACTTGGGGGAAAACAATAGATCTGGAGTTGGAGACAAAGCCTCCGAAAGGTCAGAATCTGAATGATTGAGTTATCGTAGCAGTTCTCAATAGAGTAGCCAGTATGCAGACGCAGAGTACTTGGGTATTGCATAGTTTACCCATCAAGCTGCCATCGCGGGGCAGAGGCTCTTTTGTAAGTAGCGTGCATACTTAATTAGAGTACTTGCCTGGAGGTCTCCTAAAGCAGTGAGTCAGCTATTTCTGGCCTGCCTGTATTGTAGTTTGAATATTACGGCTATTAACGGCCGAGCTTGTTTACGTGCTTGTCCGGTGGCCTCGCAAGCATGTGGAGAGGAATCGAGAAGTGCAGCCGAATTGTGATATCAAGGGATATTTTTAATATCCCCAAAGCTCGGACTAGCCAGGGCAGTAACACATTCATTATTCCTAAGGTAAGTTTTTGACAAAATCAAGGTCACTTTTGAAATATTTTTATGTAAGAAGGCAAATCTGCTTAAATTTATTAAAAGCAACAAGAGGATTCCTATGACAGGTTGCTATTACCAACTTAGAAATTTTTGATATTGCCCTTGCCCTCCCAACATGGTTCCCCTTACATTTTTTTTAATTAAACTCCACTATGTGAATTGTACTCAAAAACCAAATTGCAGAAAACTTATATAGAACTTCATAACAGACCAATCCTATACTCGCCTTATGCTGGGACACACCAGGGATGGTATCTTACCACTAGGACAGGAAAACAGCCTGACTCCAATATATTTATTCCCAAGAAGTAAAAACATAACCAGATGGTACAGAAACAGCAAACACTTCCTCAGTATCCTTGGAAACTCCATCTGTGCTAACCAATCTGGGACAGGACTGACAACAATGCTCACAAGCTGCCTAAACACAGCAAGAGCCAATCACTGGACATGTCCCCAGGGTGTAAATATACATACGTATGCATATATGCACCTTCAAGTTGCTCGTCAACATGAATTTCATAGGGTTTTCTTAGGCACGGATATATACTCAAAAAAAGTACTCAAGCTGCTTAAATTCTAATGATATAGTCAGCAATGGCCCTTCTATTCAAATCTCCAAGTGATCCCCACTGGAAAGTGTCTGGTTTCCTTTATGCTTCTGATTTTTAGAGCACAATGCACAAAAAGGAACAAGGAGAATCCAGGCAACCCATTATCCAACACATAGCACCCTGGGCAGGATGACTACAGAATACACACACAAACCCACCAGGGAAAGAAAATTTTGACTAGAGCCAAGTGGACAGGACAGGCCATGATATAAAGTACTTGCTGATACCAGCAGCCAGGGGGAGGGGTTTACTACCTCTGTTGGGGAAGACACGCCCTACAGTTGTCATTACAATACCCATAATTTCTTATCACTCGCCATGGTGACTGTTGCTTACAGTAGCTATAGCTGAATGAATTCTTGGCATCTGTCTTTAGTGAGAATGCTTGAACTGCTGAAACCAATATTTTCAAGGATGGAATCTAAAAAGGTGATAGTGAAAAGAAATGAAGATCAAGATTTGCAAATTTGGAGAAAAGAGGGAATAACCCCAATTCTTCCTAAAGGATTCAAATATGAAAACAGCTTAGCTTCTAACAAAAAAAGAAACACATTGCTAAAACCAGCTTTTACACCAGAGGAACAGGAAGTGGTCTGTTTAACATCAGTTTCAGTGAGGAGGTCCTGTCTCATTAACCTTTCAGGTTTCTTTGAGAGCATCACCAGGACTGTGGATGGGGTGATCTAACACAGCTTACTTGCACTTTCAAAAACTTTTTGATAAAACAAAAAGTAAAGATCACTAAGGAAACTACTGTAAGATGTTCACAGGGAAAAAAAGGAGTTATCATATGGACTGGTGAGGATGAAAGAACAGGAAGCAAAGATTTGGAATAAATAAGCAGTCACGACAGTGGAGAGATGTAAACAGGCATTCTTGAGAATCTACACTGGAACCAATTTTTTAAACTTGTTCATAAATGATCTAGTTAGGACAGAGCAGAGAGCTAGGTAGGTTTGTTGACAACACCAAATGATGCAGAATGTTAAAGTGAAGATTTTTATGTGGATATCTTCAAAGCAAGAGGAGGGACATCAATAATGTCATATGTGGCTCAGTGCAACCTAATGCAAAATGATGCACATTTGGGCAAAATATCTCAGGTGCACTGTTTGTCAGGGAGAACTTTGCTTACTTTGTTCTTCCATGCCTTAATTTTAAAAAGTTATAAAAGTCTTTCCCCTGATGGATGAGATCATAAATGTCTTTGCACATATTCCCACACTCTTCATATTTTGAGACTTTTCTGCAAAAAGCAACATTTTGTGCAGAAAACATGGTGTTCTATACAAACTGTTTTCCTGCAAAACCACTGAAAATGTAAATATATAAAAGAAAGATGCTGATCTTTTTGATCATGCTGAAAACTAACAAAAAGTCTCATGTCACTTGACAAGTTTCACAGTGCGGTGTGCCAACATGTTGCACATTTCAATAGGATATCTCAACGTGTTGAGACACCCCTTCCTATCAAAGATGAAAAAAAACCTGCAAACATCCTTTACATCTCTAAATGGGAGTGGATAAACACAATCACAATGGCTTTTCTGAAGATCTCCCACAGTGAATTTTTAGTAATAAAATAGAAATAGGATTTCTCAATCCTAGACGCATCCAGGAGCAGCATTAAGCAGATCACAGGTACTTTCAATACAAAAGAAAAGAAAAAGAAGAGAGGATTAAAGAGAAGTAAAGAAAACAGTCTTGAAACAAGAAATCAAATATGGATCTTTAGTCATTCCCCCTGCCCCTGAATTTTCTACTTATTTGGAGGGCTAGTTCAGCTGATAAAAGCATGCTGGGACGTGAAATCCAAAGTCTTTACCCTTATTTAAGTATGGAATTTGGTGCAAAATACATCACCACAACTTTCAAAATTCTCAGGCTTCGTCATCAGGAAAAGATAATTTAAAAAAAAGGATTTTTTAAAACCTTCTTTGCCTGATCAAAAAATACGTGAGCTTCAAAAGCCAGTATGATGTATTTGGACCTTTTGGTTGGCCTAATAAATGTATTGCTTATTAAAAAATAAGTAAATAAATAAATAATTATAAATATTTTATAATGTATCTTTAAGTAAGTAAATAATAAAGTTATCAACACAACATGCATTTTGCTTTATGGTCAATACAGCTACCTCTGTAATTTTTTGACCTTGGGTACAAAGTCTCGTCCCTTCCATTGATGGGATCAGAACTGAGCTAGCGGTGACAGATCAAGAAAGGGGATTTTGAGATTATGTATGCCTCCAATGAAAATGTTGATCCACAGTGTAATGCCATTCAAAAGGCAAAACCCATGATGAGAATCATTTGGAACAGAATGAAAAATAAATTTACTGATATCATTTTGTCTTTACGGAAACAACCATATTTGATAGGCTACATATAGCTCTGGTCTCTGCACCTCAAAAAGGATATTCATTGTAAAGCTGGAAAATGTACAGGGAAGAACAACCGAAAGCCAAAAAGATCCAGCAGAATCAACAGGGAGACATTTCCCCCTGTCCAGTTCCCTGCATAGGCTAAGGGTATTGGAGAAAGGCTGATACTTGTAAAATAAGGTGGAATTCAGAGAATATTTTTAAGGAAAATTAACTAACCACAGCTTCCATAGGACCTCTGCCTGGCCGCAACGAGGCATTCACCACTCTGCCTACCCACTCAGCCAGTCCTCTTGTGTCTGCTTTAATGAGTCAGGAAGGACAATCACCCAACACACTTGTGGTGGTTCCCATTTCTGCAAAGATCCCGCCTACATCCTCAGGCTGTACAAATTGCAAGGTATCCAACAACAAAAGACAAACAGGTACTAACGTTATATCCACTGGATCTGCATTAACTACAGTATACAAGCCAGAGTGGATCTGAACAATTTTGTCCACAAAGTGCCTTGCAAATCCTCACAGCAGGCTGTTTAGTGGTCTCTGTTCTGGTGGAGCAGAATGCAGAAGGCCCCTAATCAGCCAAAACAGCTCCACTGGGCAACTCTGTGCAGATGTCATGGTGACAAAGAAGAGTAATTTCATCACTGCCACTATCACACTGAGTAGGCCTTCCAATGGGCAACCCATGTTTGGTCAGTTCTGCTCTGAGTTTTCCACCATCAACACTCTAGTCTGTCCCACTCATTACAAGGGAGCTAGCAGCAATGAAAACTAGGGAGCTTGCTTAGCTCCACTCCATGGGAGGAAATGCTCAGAGGTATCATGTCTACTGACTCAGCCATTTCTCCATTCCAAAGATGAACTAGGGCTTTGACAAGAACACCTGCCTTTGCAACAGGAAACTTCCAAAGAGACATTAGGAATCCATCCAGATCCATAAGCCTCCTTGAGAAGAATATCTTAGCTGGACCTTCACTCCTGCAGAAGCTCTGAGTCCCAGTGAGTCTACACCTCACGAGGTAGTGATTTGTCAACAGAGCTACAGAAAGCTCCTCCATCCACAGATCATCATGGTCCCACTCAGTACAGAAAACTAGATCCAGAATATGTCCCGCAGCATGTGTGGCACAGAATGGTAGAAAAATGTATCCTTATCACTCCCCAGTGAAGGTACAGAGGCATTTAAGGGGGCAAACTATTAAGAGAGGTATATATACATAAACACTCATACCAATTGACACTTAGTCTCACTTGATAAGAAAACCTAGACCTTGTTGTTGTGTGCCTTCAAGCTGTTTCCAACTTATAGCAACCCTAAAGCAAATCTATCATGGGGTTCTCTGGGGCTGAGTATGTGTGATGCACCCGAAGTCAAGCCCAGGCCTATTGATCTGTAAGTTAGGCTATCTCTTCCACTGCTGCAGGATCATCTAGCCCCCACTGCCCCATGATAATGAAATCAAACACTAGCTCCTATTCACATTGAGCTGACTCGCTTGCTTTGTTTTGTCTTCATTTAGAGCTAGCTGAAATGTACCAAGTGCTGCTTGGGTACAAACCTAATAGTTTCAAAGGAGTCTACAATGACTCCTATTATATCACTTCTTTTTGAAGTCTCAGGAATCTTACCAGCATTCTTCTAATTTTTAAAAAAAATATTTCGCAATAAGTTATGGCAGACCACCCCTTCCCAGTTTTTGCTTCTAGGAAGCTCTGCCCACTGGAATTTCAGCTTTTCAACTTGAAACTGGGCACTGCCACTTGGATAACAGCTGAAAACACATTTCTTTCCAATTCTGCAGTGTCTGTCACAACATACTAATGAGTTATGGTTACCATATACACACAGACACACTTATTGCTATAGATGTCTGGTTCTTGGTGCATCTATTACATATTTTAGAGCCATTTTAATAACTATAAGCAAGCCACAACATATAAATCCAAAATTAAATGTCAAGGATCACCAGCCAGTCATCTCAGCAAGACAGCAGATGTAATATACCTCATGGCATGAACTGCATGGTAGGTATACCTTCACATGTTGTTCCACTGTCCAGGAGTTACATGGGCTAGGAAGAAGCAAGTTAAAAATCCCTTCAAGTAACAGCTAGTATTATGGGTCATTGGCTTCCCTCATTTCAACACAGAATAGGAGTTTGGAGAGCAGGAGGAAACCAAAAGGAGGATAATGAGAAATAGTCAACAGCTAGGATGCATGGTTCCTAGACCTGAACACAGTAAGTGTTTATAAGATAAGAAAGAAGAATTAGTATGAGAGAGGAGAGGAGAGGAGAGGAGAGGAGAGGAGAGGAGAGGAGAGGAGAGGAGAGGAGAGGAGAGGAGAGGAGAGGAGAGGAGAGAGAAGAGAAGAGAAGAGAAGAGAAGAGAAGAGAAGAGAAGAGAAGAGAAGAGAAGAGGAGAAGAGAAGAGAAGAGAAGAGAAGAGAGAATGGTTCCATGTGAGTGCTAAATCAGTACTTCAGCCTCAAAGGAAGGTGTAGGGAGACAGAGGACTGCTATGACTCTGTGTATCCTCTTCTCCTTTGGAGATTGCAGGCAACACTGTTTATGTACTGTTCCAAGCTACGATCCTGCAAGGTAGAAGAACTGATTGGCCAACCACAATAATGCCAAGACTGGCATGCCCAGAAACTGCCAACCAAGCTTAGCGACATGTGAGGATAAGTTCCTCCATGGAGTATGAACACCCTTTGCCCCAGTGCTGGAGGGCAAAAATAAATATGAACTAATAGTTGAGACAAGATGCAGTGCTTACTTCTGTAGGGTGCTGGACTGCAGTGGGACTGGATGTTGGTGCCTGAAGTCCAAAGCACTGTGCAATAGGCATGGTTCCTCAACCTCAGCTCCAGTCTCTTCATGTGTTGCCATTAGTCAGTTAGCCCATACTTGTTAGGAGTTCCTGACAATCCACCGGCTTGGTCACTTGAACTTCCAAATTTGTGGATAACAGTTTATTGTTGCAATGTTTAGGCATAACATCAGCATTCCCTTTAAATAAATAATCTTGCTCACTTAAATTCCAGAATATTTGACAGAGGGAAATAAATATGTGGCTTTGTAATATTTTAGGCTATTTATTTAAATTAGCAAATCAGTAACATGCATCTATGTGCTTTTAAGTCACCTGTTGACTTCTGGTGACCTCATAAATTTCATAGGATTTTCTTAGGCAAGCAGTACTCAGAGGTGATTGTCATTTGCTTCCTCTAAACATAGCCTACAGCATCTGATACTTCTTGGAAATCTCCCATCCAAGTACTAATCAGGGTTGACCTTGCTTAGCTTCCAGGGTCAGATGGGACCTGGTACCTTCAGAGTAACATACACATTCTCTTTGGGAAGGAACATAAGATTTCTTAGTCTAGACACATGGCATCATAAACTTTATACTGCACATAAGGAATCTTACATTATATTGGAACATCATGTTCATCTTACAGAAATATCACCAGGAACCAGACATATAGATTCAAGTACATATTTTGTTTTCTGTCATCAGCATTGTCAGGCAGAGTACTTATCTTAGGAAAAGCATAGCAGACAACTCTTTGGCCATTTCCGCACTAGACTGTTATAGTGCTATTATTCCACTTTCAACATCCTGTGGAATCCTGGGGCTTTCAGTTTAGGGAGGGGCCTCCCTTTACTGCAAACCCCAGGATTCCACAGAATGTTGAAAGTGGAATAATAGCACTATAACAGTCTAGTGCAGAAATGGCTTTAGAAACAGCTGTAGCTGCAGCAGTTGAAGTAACTGCAAACTGTGTACCTTTTCCTCTCTGCTTTCGTACTATTTCAAGCTCCTCCTCTGTTCATTTCTACCTTCAGGAATGCCTGTTCGTGGTCTTCTGTTATCAGTCAATTAGCAACAAATTTTATGTCTTTTGTCCTCAGAAATTAGACAAGACTTCTACTAGTCCTTTTGTTCAATATCACCCCATCCCACTGGAGATGAAATCTTACTGGTCATTCAACATGCCACCAATCAGGTAACATTATTCTGGCTACCTGCCACCAGGTGACTGCATCATGTATGATATAGAATGATAAAGGACTATAATACCAATTAATTACACCTTTTCAGCTTTTCAGCCCCCTCCCCCCTCAGCCAGACTTTGCTGTATTTGCCTTATTTTATCTTGTTGTTCATACTTATGTAGCCAAATGCCCAGAAGTGACTTCATTATATGTTGCTAATTCTGTGAAGACACTAGTCACAGAGTACATTTTTTACCAAACTTTCTCCCAATATATAGGCTTCAGGGCCTTACATTTTTCAGCATAGATGCAAAACAGTATCTACTCTGTATGAAGAGACAGTAATATGGCCAAGTTCCTGTGAATGTTGCAGACAGGCTAGTTTGTGTTCCCTCTATGTGCAAACTGTCCTTCTTTCTGATTTCTAGCACCAAGACTCACCAAAACTCTTAAGTGTATGTGACGAGACTAGAGAGATATAGCTCCAAACCACAGACTTTATCTGAATAAGTGTCTCTCTATGTCAACTTTATATATACCGGAGATAATGTATATTGGTCAAGTGCTGCATTATTATCTATCCTATATTCTCTCATGTTGATGTAGATGAGGTAGTGGTTAATACGGGATAGTTATTTTTAATTCCTTCCTCTCTCTGCTGAAGTCAATAGAGAGAAATTCTGTATCTCGTTGACATATCTGTCATCATGGTGGGACATTCTGTACCTCACAAGCACAGAAAAGCACCCAACAAATTCTATGGCCCCTCAGTAGGGGTCTGAGTAGTAATGTTTCCCAAAGGTCCTTAAGAAACAATATAAACCCATTTCCCCCATCAATACTACAGTCACGTTACCATGTTTCTAACCCCACGTAATGGGTGGGTCAGCACATTTTATTTCTGTTGTCTTTCAGAGGGAAAAAAGACATGAGAGGCATGCATTGTAGCTCTAATGAAGAGGGATGAACAATAAAGTAAATGCTGTGACGAGGTGGCCAACTAAGTGTCAGAAAGTAAAATGGAATCTCAGAACTTAAGAACTTGCACTCATTCTGTGTCGCATGAGCATGTTTTCCTAAGCCTACAATACCTGCCAGAAGAGGAGCAATAGCACCACTAAACCATAATCTATACACACTAGTATCCTGAATTACATCCTGCTTTTCTTTCCAATGCCACCATACATCCTGCAGAAAAACATGATATAACAACATTGTTCCAACACAAATGAATAAAGGAAATAAGCCTCTCAGCACTAAATAAACAAGTATTATTAATACTTGCTCCTGGCTAAACTTTTGTTTTAAGATAATTCTGTGCATATCCATTAGTATGGGAAGGCATTAGCTATTCTGATTTTCACTGCTGGTCACAAGCCTCTAAAGCAGTTTATTAACCAGCTCAATTTCAATTATTTTCCCCTCTCAAATAAAATTTTTACACATATTCTTAAGAAAAAAAATTTACACACTTCGCTTTTTCCAACACAAACTAAAAACATTTTCACAAGTGGCAGTAAAAAGATCTTCACTAAACAATACTCACAGATGCTATTAATATGGTTAAAAAGTAACAGACATTTTAGCCTTTTGATTTTCTTTAGTTTTTGCTAAAGAAACAGTGCAGGTTATTATAGGTTAGAGATTCAGAAAGCAAAGAACTGACCATCAACAAAAAAAATCTTATAAAAGAAAAACAGGCAAATACATGACTATGGGAACAAGTTCTTTGCATGGAGTGCAAAACAACAGGAATATCTACATTAAAGAAACACAAGATCATTCACATGTATAGGTGCATCCACTATAGTAAGGGATACAAATTGCAAATCAGGATCAATAAGGAGACAGTTACGAGTCACCTAGTTAACCTAAATGAGTTCAAATCTGCAGGGCAAGATTAACTGCATCCCAGGATACTGAAGGAACTTGCTGATGTATGCACTGAACCATTGGCCACCAGTTCTGAGAAATCTTGGAGAACAGGTGAAGCACCAGAGAAAAGAAAAGAGCAAACATTGTATCTCTCTTCAAAAGGGGAATAAAAGAAGATCTGGGGAACTACAGACCAGTCAGACTGACCTCCATACCAGGAAAAATATTAGAACACATTATACAGGAGCCTGTCTGCAAGTAGCTTGTTGACAATGCAGTGATCAGTAGGAGCAGCCATAGGTTTCTCAAGAACAAAACCTGCTAAACTAATCTTATGTCTTTTTTTTTAAAAAATCAGATCACTAGTTTAGTAGTCAGTAGGAATTCTGTGGACGTCATTTATCTGGATTTCAGCACAGCATTTGATAAGATTCCTCATAATATTTTGATTAGCAAACTGACTAAATGTGGACTAAATGGGAACACTGTCTGATAGATTCTTAACTGATTGGAAAATGTGTTCAAAGAGTGATCATAAACAGCTGCATTTCAAACTGGAAGGAAGTCACGAGCAGAGTGCCACAGGGTTCTGTCCTGAGAATACCACTCTTCAACATTTTAGCAATGACTTAGATGCTGGCGTAGAAGGAATCCTTATCAAGTTGCAGATGATACAAACTCAAAAGGGTAGCTAACATATTGGAAAATAGGAACAGAATTAAAAAGGACCTAGATAAACTAGAAAATCAGGATGGAACTAATACAATTTAATTATTTTCAACAGAGGCAAATGCGAAATTCTAGATTTAGGCCACAAAAAACAAAAGCACAGATATAAGATAAGAGATACTTGGCTTACCAGTAGCACATATGAAAAGAACTTTGGGATTATTATTGGTCACAAACTGAACATGATTCAGAAGGATGATACTGCAGAAAAAAAGGCAAATAATATTTTGGCCTGCATTAACAGAACTACAGTCAAGGGAAGTAATACTACCACAATATTCTGCATTAGTCAGGCCTTATTCGGAGTACAGTCCTACATCCACATTTGGGGACTTGACCTTTGCAAATATGATTCTTCATGAGGCTCATACATGCCTCCCCCTGCTATTCTCCTCTCCCCATTCCCCTGCATCTTGCTGGGCACAGAGTAGGAAAACAAGAGTGCCCACATGAAAGGCAAGGGAATGGGGGAAAGGTGTGCACACTTCTTCCTTCTCTCCTCTGGAGCCTCCCTCTCTCAATCCCTTGCCTTTGGACCTAGCACTAAGAAGGAAGGCTGGCATGCCAGGGGAAAAGGCAAGGGACCTGGAAAGGAATGGGAGGGGGATTGCAGGAGGGGGAATTATTTGCAGTTTTTTCATTTTCATGACAGTTCTGCACTCCAAATCCCTGCAAAGATGGAGGGGCCACTGTTCTCCATTCAGTACTGAGTTCCTCATTTCAAGAAGAATATAAATAAGTTGGAGCAGGTTCGGAGAAGGGCAACAAGGATAACAGGAAATACAGAGAACAAAGCATATGAGGAAAGGTTGAAAGAGCTGGGCATATTCAGCCTGGCAAAGAGAACACTGAAGGGTGACATGATTGCACTCTTTAAATACTTAGAGGCTGTCACAGAGAGGAAAGCATGGGCTTGTTCTCTGCTTCCTCGGAGGTCTGGCCCAAATCTAATGATTTTTAAGCTACAGGAGGGATTTGAACATCAGAAAAGGCTTCTTGACAATAGCAGCAATGGAATCAATTTCTAGAAAGCTTGTAGGGTATCTTTATCTAGACGTCTTCAAAAACAGGCTGTACAGTTATGCCCTGGGAATGCTCTAACTGGAATTGCTAGACTGAGCAGGGGGGCTGCATTCAATGGCCTATGAGGCCTTTTCCAACTCTATGATTCTACAATTCTATACCACAAGCTTTTCGTGCAAAGATAAATTTAATTTATTATGGGGCAACCAAATATAGGTTACAGCTAAATGAAAAATAATCAAATAAATAAAATAAAAGGTAAATAAAATATAAATGGAAGGCAAATTCACAAAGTTTCAAAATTTTCTACAATATCAAAAATACCATATGACAATATAAAAAATGCAATATACAATGCAGACATATAATATACAAATACAATGCTTACAAATGATTCCATGTTTCTTATTAGAACATGATGTCAATGCACGACCTTCTCAGATATTCACGTAGACTAAATGGCAAAAATATTTTTGCTTTTGCTATTTTATACACACACACACATACATACATATATGTGTGTGTGTGTGTGGATATAGATATATAGATATATAATAAACATAACAAAACATCTGTTTACAGATATGAGGAATTGTTCTAAAAATATTCACAGATATGGCCACAAAGAATCCTTTAACCTGGGCAAGATTCCCATGATTCTTATAATTCCTCATCCAAAACTACTGAGTTTGTAAATTCATCATGGAACAGATTCAGACTTCTGTTCACTATTATTGAAACAACTGTCCTTTTAAGATAGCTATTCATATAATTCACCTACAGTAAAAACTGAGATGCCAGACATTGCATTCATGTTTGTTCATAACCACCAATAATTAAGGGGAAAAAAGAAAAGGATACATCTTAGGGAAGCAAATAGCCTCAGTAAGAAAGTTTGAGTACATAATCTGAACAGGGACCTGTAAGCCCTACTGAAAATTTATTTTTGCAAGATGCACCGTGTGAGGCATAACTACCCTAAAGGCACGAGATCCCATCTGATCTTGGAAGCTAAGCAGGGTTAGCTCTGGTTAGTACTTGGATGGGAGATAGCCAATGAATACCAAGCGCTGTGGGCTGTATTTCAGAGGAAGGAACTGCCAAAACTATTTCTGAGTATTCCTTGTTTAAGAAAACCCTATGAAATTCATGGGGTCACCATAAGTTGACAGGCGACTTGAAAGCAAATACACACACAAAATGTATAATGCCAGTATGCACAAAGCAAGAAGGATATTGACAAGCTGGAACGTGTCCAGAAGAAGGCAACCAAAATGGCGAAGGGTTTGGAAGCCATGCCCTATGAAGAACAGCTTAGGGAGCTGGGTATGTTTAGTCTGCAGAAGAGAAGGTTAAGAGACATGATAGCCATGTTTAAATATTTGAAGGGATGTCATGTCGAGGAGGGAGTGGGCTGGTTTTCCACTGCTCCAGAGACTAGGCAAGGAGCAATGGATTCAAAGTACAGGAGAAGAGATTCCACTTAAAACTCAGGAAGAATTTCCTGAGGGTCAGGGCTGTTCGGCAGTGGAATATGCTGCCTCGGAGTGTGGTGGAGTCTCCTTCTTTGGAGATTTTTAAGCAGAGGTTGGATGGCCATCTGTCAGGAGTGCTTTGATGTGGGTTCCTCCATGGCAGGGGGTTGGACTGGATGGCCTCTGCGGTCTCTTCCAACTGTATGATTCTAAGAGAGAGAAACATTTCTCACTGACTGAAACAAAAACTCAATCTGACCCACGCTGTATATGGAGACAGCCAATTCTGCAACAAAACTTCCAGAGAACATTGGCATTACGGAAACAGGCACTGCACTTTTCTTAATGTATAGTCAGATTTGTACTCAGAGCTCTCCATGTAATCCTTCGCATGACAGGAGAAAGATTAATAGCTGATTATCATATCCAAACTGGTCTATCATAACTTTTTCTCCTGATTGGCAGAGCAAGAAAGGATAAGTTATGTTGGTTCATATGATTTCAGGGATCCAGAATTAGAGAAACACACACAGAATTACCTTTCCAGGAGCAGGCAGAAAGGAAAGTGATAACAAAATAAGGCTAGAAAAGAAGTCTGTAGGTAGGTGGGGATGCGCTTTGGATGTGAAGCTACATGGCTATTATAAGACTGCACAGATGAATCAATGATGTTCATGACATGTGATAGCAACCCACAAGCATTAAGCTACTTGTGGTTTTCAAGTTCCAAAGTTGATAGATCTGTCTTTGTACTCCACATGCGTCTATTAGATTAAATACCAAGAACTGCTACCACTTACTAGCTTAAATATCCAGTCCACTACAATGGCTTCTCAGACCATAATTCACTATTAGTACTTATTTAGGAAGGTCAAATTTAACTGGTTATCAGATGATACAGCAGCCTAGGAAGACACTGAGATTAAACATGTAAAATTTGCACAATAATAAAAAGTGTATTTAGTAAATACAACCAACAGGGTTTCAGAGTCATAACACACACAGGCAGGCCATTGTTCTGACAAGGCACTCATCAATTCCAACACCAATTTTAGGTTTAGGTCTTTGGGGGTGGGATTAATACAATAGTTATGTCCTCATTCTCCCTCAAAAGATAATATATATAGAATGTGGGCTATGCAGAAACATTTAACTTCTGATTGCCATGGATCTTCACATTTGAGTTCACTTACTTCTGTCTGCCCATTCCGTGCAACCTCAAGATGTCAACAGCATTTCCAGCAAACCATGACTGATGGCATGCCAATGTTACAAGTACATAGAGCGGCACACAGGACAAGTGCATTTAGGCCACTGCGTAAGCACAGAAAGCTTGCACATTCTTTCAGAGTGTTCAGTTTCAATGCTGAATAAGGCCTAAGACTGACTACTAAAGAGAGAGAGAGAGAAATGCAATTGGCTAT
The DNA here is from genome assembly GCA_030412105.1 of Cyclura pinguis. NCBI lineage: Eukaryota > Metazoa > Chordata > Lepidosauria > Squamata > Iguanidae > Cyclura > Cyclura pinguis. The sequence continues at coordinate 109,626,600 of CM059599.1, read as the reverse complement.
GCCACCACTCAACAGAAAGGAAAAACTAAGTATAATATTGAAAATGTTTGATTGTCTAACTACCCAAGAAATGCAATTGTTCAAAAGGCAATCTTTTTCCAGTTTGGGGACAGATTAAAAGGCACAAAGTATTTCACACGTAACTGTGTGATACAAAATGATTTATGTTTCACTATTCATTCTATCTTTAAATTATAAAAGAGCAATCAACAGGTATTAAATTATGAAAATATGCCAACTACTATGTTCATTCACCCTTTTCAGACACAAGGCAGATGGAATCTCTCCTCCCACTCTTTTCAAGGCTTGTCTGCAGAAGATTAAGAAGGATATAGAAACACTTTATCAGAATGGTTTGCAGGGATTTTAGCTATAGCACTGCCTTGATACCATGGTGACTGGCAAAGTATAAATTTGCATCACTGCTGGGTTTCTATGGAGTTTTAGTTGGCAACACTGCCAGAGTCCCCCTTCCGTGAAAAACATTCCCACAATAAAAACTTTGTCACAGATTTTTCTATTCAAATATGAGTAGCATTCTTCCCTCACTCACCAGGATCATTCTTTAAACTTAGCCGGGGGGGGGGGGAGTGTTCTCTTTCCAAAATTATTTAAACAAAGTATCTAAAAACAGCATATATTAATCTACATATCATAACTCAAATACAATGAAATGTTTCTAGATGCTCAGCATACAAAACAAAAATCAGTGTCATCTAACCAAAAGTGATTTTAGCAAAAATCTATTTTAAATCAAGAAAGGACAAATGTGGAGGTTAAAAGGGCCAATTTTTGCCCCCTATGTACTCTCTGGTAGCCTATACACCTCTGAATATCAGTGATAAACAGATGAAAACTCAGCTGTAAGTCTCTTCCATACTCAGCCAATTTTCCCTGGTTTTAGTGGTTTGAAAATATTCCAGTGTTTTTGTCACTCCCGAAGGCTTCCAGGACTAGGTTTTGACAGGTTTGGAGCGACTTTTCCCTGGATAAAAGCAGGGGGAGGAGAGCTTGAATAGTTTGGAAACAGTAATCTGAATGCAAACGACAGGTTGCAGTTTGCCCACTGTTGTTTTACAGCAATACTCAATTAAATTTTGCAACAGTATGGAACTATCTATGAATATATTTTAAGCTCCAGTCCTAAGTATACTTACTTGAGATTAAGTCCCACTTAACTAATGAGTATATACCCATAGGTGGCACTTTTCCTCTACCCCAGTTATGAAATAGTCTCAATGTATCAAGACATTAGGTATTTCAATATTAATTATTTTATTAATCAACGAAAATTTATCATTCAAGAAGTTTGACAATCATCTTACTTTTGAATAGAACTGCACAATTAAAAGAACCATTTAACAACCATTTACTTCTTTCTCTATTTAAAATGCACATACAGTTGGCCCTCCACATTTGTGGGTATGATTTTCATGGATTTGATTATTTGTGAGTTTCTCCAACCCCTGTCCCCCATGTCAGGCTCTTATTTTATGGGAAAACTTTCCCTCTCAGCAGTTCCAATCAGGTCATGCAATCCTTTAAAATGCACCTCTGGTCCTCCCCCTCCTTCTCCAACAGCAGCTGCCAGGCCAGCTAAGGAGGGCTTGCAGCCCAATTTCTCAATACCACAAACCCTCTCTCAATGCCCCACACACACAAGGAGTGAGAGAGAAGAACTGTATGGACACCATGCCAACTCACTCCTTCCTCTGACCTGATTTGGACCCTGGGTGTTGATTCTCCACACCATGCCTTGGTCTCCTTCCAGCAGATACACACACACATTTTAATATTTGCGGTTTTCTTCCCCATTTGCAGGAGCCCTGCACCCCTAATCCTAGCAAATGTGGAGGACTGACTTGTGTGTGTATATGTAGTAGGATGGAATCTTGTATGGGTTATACATATGCATAAGCACCATAGTTACAGTGCTACGCAGTGAATCCCAGCCCAATTCCCCCATACCCACTTTCTGGGAAGCAACCATTGTCATCGACAGGGGCCTGTTCCCACCGCTTGGGAAGCAACTGACAGTCCCACTCCCTCACACGAGCAAACTCTGATGCAATAGGCAGAAGCAGGACCCTCTGTTGCAATTTCCCCTCATGCTGATCACTCACACAAGGGGGGTTAGGGATATCAGACGCCTGTTGATTATAGTGGCTGCTTCCTATGGGAATTAGTCTTTCATTGTCCCTGTGTAGCTGTTAAACTAGGGGCTACATTGGGCTCATGTACATGTAATAGTCACCAGTGTATAACTCTAGGTTATGCGTTAGTAACTGCCACAAAGGATTCTGGCCATAGTGTTCAATACTTCCCCCTTAAACTAGTTCTGAAAAAGCTGGGTATTCCAGTAACTTACCTCCTAGAAAAGGAAACTTACATAGGTTGTTCATAAGAGAAGTATAAGTACCACAATTCTATATATCTATTTCTCCCCTAAAACAAAACTCACTGTTTTTCCTCGGCAGCCAAAATTACCGAAACACCAAATTTATTGAAAGCATTTATTGAAACTTTATTGGTTCTACTTATTCCTGGCTAGAAAGAGTAGTAGTAATGGTCAAATGCTTTCTATGTGATTGGTATATTCCCCATGGATTAAACCTTATCTCTTAATCCTATTCACACTGAATTCCTGAAGACTGGCAGTATAATTCAAGAAGATGGCATAACAGCGATATCAAAGATAATTTTTTTTCGTACAGAACAATGTACTTGCAAGGATTGCAATCTCTACAGCCAACTGAAAGCAGCTTTCTGATTATTGTGTGTGTGGCAGTGATCAATACCAAGAGTGTAGGAAAAAAGGTACTTTCAGTAATGGCTGGTAAATTTCCCTTGGTCTGATTAAAAATCTAACATTTTTTTAAAATTTGAAAAGTGCTAAAAAATGTGTGTTTTTTCCTTCAAAGAAAGTACAGAAAAAGACCATGGAAGAAGTGGGACCCTTCCTTAACGCTAGCAACTCTGCTAAACCCCTGAGAAGATGAGAAGTAATTAGTATCAAGGAAGCAAAAGAGACCTGATTGCATACCTTGTGCTTTTACTGGTAAAAAAGTTCATGAAACTTCTCAAGGGGAAAACTGAAGGAACAGGCATGTACAATATTAGAGAAAAAGGCAGCCCCCTTAATTAGTTCAATCTAAATTCATAATCCAGAAAACCTGTAACTGAGTGAGACTCTCTATTTTCAATTACATTATTACTAGGTTTTAGTAGCAGCTATAACATATCAGAACTGTAATGGTTGTTGTCGTGTGTCTCCAAGTTGCATCCAACATATGGCAACTCTAGAGCAAAACTTTCACAGGGTTTTCTGGGGCTGAGAGTGTGTGAGGCACTCAAGGTCACCCCGTGGGTTTCTATGACTGGTCTCCAGGGTCATAGTCCAACACTCAAACCACTATACTATGCTGGCTCACGAGAACTGTGATAGGAGCAAGGTATTCTAAGAAAATGCCTCATATTGAATCAGACTGTTAATCTATGTAGTCCACTACCAATAACTGTAACTGAAAAGCCCTTATACTCACTGGTAGCTTCCTCTCCAAATACTAACCAGGTCTCACCCTATTGACCTTCTGAAATCAGATGAGATCCCATATGTTGAGGTTGGTATGTTAGCCAGAGATACCATATACATCTTCAAGGTACGTGCAGAGGGAATAGACAGGGATGAAATGCAGCTTTTCTGACATGATAAACATTTTAATAAAGTTATACAAATATTGAGTTTTCAGGAATATTTTAGAAGTGAATAAGTTTAACAACTCAAATTGTGACATCAAATGAAGCTATTCCACCAAAACTGAAAGTAGTATTCCATTAAAATTGTCAAAAAATTCACAGAAATTACTGCCTCCACTGTCCAAAACCATCAGGTTCAGTTTTTATTTTTTTATAATGAGTCTAGATCAATGGTAGAAAAAGTACACACCATAGCCCATACTAGTGGCCCCCAAGGTCTTTTCTGTGGTCCTCTGTCCCCATCAATCAATCTTCCCTCAGCAAAAATCAAGCTTTAACACTTCTGGAGGCCTCCCAAAGTGGCAGTTTTGAATCTAATCAGGTTTAGATACAACAAGCTCATCTTCACAGACATCGTAACTGTCATGTTATAAAGAACTGTTGCTTTGTATTTTATACAAAGGGAAATTTAACTTCCTCTCTGAATGTTTCGACAAGAGTTTCTCAGCCTGGTTCCCTGGAGTCCAAGAGTTCCACAACAGGTCATGAAGGGTTTGACAAGAGATTGTAACTGGAAAAAAAATTAACTTTTTTTTTAGCTATAGATATTGTAATTTTTATCAGAGGTTCTCTGAGACCTGAATATTATTTCAAGGGCTCTTCCAGGATAAAAAGTTTGAGAAAGGCTGGTTTGGATTGAAAACCTAAACACATTTACTTGAGAGTAAGCACTACCGGATACAACGGCAGTAAACCTCTGAACAAACAAACATAGGATTGTATTGCTAATCAGATATCTCACCACCATGATTCTTTCACAATTTTATAAGATACCACATAAGAAGCTCTGTGAATTTTTCAGGACATTACAGCCCAACATTTGAAAACTTCATCGCTCTAAATGCTTTCTACGTAATGTCCTGAAAACACTAGTGAAATTTAATTTGTGAAAATCTTGACATATTTTACAGTATTGTGAACAACCAAGAGAACCAACAATCATTTAATATAATGTCACCATGTGAAAGATATTAGACAAAAGATCAGGTATCCCCTACATGGTCAGTAATGGCACAGAGCCTCTAAACACTCATTTCTGCAAGCATCTCTGTAACTACTGATATCTGAATTAATAATGTTAGCATTTATTTCTTTTCACTCAGTAGAGATCATCAGTGTATGGCTACAAGTTTTCACAACCTCAGGCGACTTTTTTTTATCCTTTACTGTTAATTGCTTCTTGTCAAGTAATTAGCACCCTTCTCCCAGCACTCTCCATCTTCCTTCCACCTCTCCAAAGCAGTCTACCCCATGGCTTCCCCTTCCCTGTGCTTACAGACCTTTCCTTCCACATCCACTTTCCTGCCATTATGATCATCCTGCATCTGAGAGAAGCAATGCACCATTTTCCTGGCCTATCAAAACTGGAAAAGGAGGCAATTGTGTTAGCACTGGAGTACTTTTTCCAAGGTTGAAAATCTTGTACAAGGCTCATCTGTTGCTCTCAAGACCTAAAAGATACAGCTACACTAACACAGCCAGGACAGTGTGTACCCCACACTTTGGAAAAAAGAATCTTTACAGAGAAAAGCTGAGCTCTGCAAACTATATGCATTATGCAAACTGACAAATTTCTAATTAAAACTTCAAAAGTTTATTTTAGTCTCTAGTTCTGTGAAAAAAGAAAGACCACAATTGTTTGGTTTATAATAGCCAGCTGACAGAGATTTGTCTTAAATATATCCTGAGAAGACAAGAACTATGCAAGGTCAGACCAACGGGTTATCTAAGCAGTGAACAAATTGTGGCTTACCTGATATTGTTGAACTACAACTCCAATCAGCCATACCCAGCACAGCCAATAATAATAGATGAAAGGAGTTGCAATCCAGCAACATCTTCATGGCCACAAGGTGCTCATCCAGTTTTTCCCCACAGTGGCCAATCAGACGCCACAGGAAGGTCACAACCAGGCCATGTGCCAAAGTCGCCTCCTGACTGTATATACTAGCACTGAAATGCATACTGCTTCTAACAATGGAGGCAATGTACTATCAATGTAAGTATTACTGGCCTTATCCATCATGACTTTAGCTATTTCTCTTTAAAGCTGCCCAAGTTGGCAACAATCACTGTACTTTGTGGGAGCAATTTTCAGTCTAAGCTGTGCTATGTGCTTTCTTTAATCTGCCCTGGGTTTTTTCTCCCTGCTCAACTTCACCAGATCACCATGGGTTTTAGTATTACGAGATAAAGAGAGGGAAAAAAATCTCCTTATCCGTCTTGTCCTCAAGTATTTTATGTACCTCTATGTTTCTAGCTAAAAAGGTCCAAACTTTGTAACCCTTCCTCAGAGATGAATTATTCCAGCCTCTTGATCACTTTGGTTGCTCTTTTTGGCTTTCTTCCAGATCTAAAAATATCCTTTTTGAGATTACCAGAACCACATGTACAATTCCAGGCTCAACTGCATCCAGATTTTTACATTATCACTCATTTTATATTAAATTCCTTTTCTATACTTCCCAACATCCTTTTTTCCAAGCATACCACACAATGGGTTAACATTTTTCCTCCACTAAGCACCAAAACTTCACAAACTCTTTCCTGGTCAGTCAACTACAACTTAGACCTCATCAGCACACATGTGTAGTTAAGACTCTCTATCCTCAATGCGCTTCATCTCCCATTTACTTAACATTGAATGACATCTGCCATTTTAATGCCAGACTTCACAGGTGAGAGAAGTTTCCTGTGGAATTCTTCAGTGCCCTTTCTGATACAAATCCTTGTGGGATGCCAGTGTTTACATCCCTCTATTGCAAGAACTGCCTGTGCGTTTCTACTCTATGCTTCCTGGGTTTTAACCAGTTACCAATCAATAAGAAGTCACACCCTGTGATCCCATAAATACTAACTGTGCTCCAAAGTCTTTGGTGAGGATCTTTGTCAAACAAAACTTTCAAGTCCAAATGAACTATGTCTGTTACATGATCTCTATCTAAGTTCTTTTTTTCTAAGAGTTCTGAGCATCTGGTAAATAGGATTTACCTCTACAGGAGCCATACTGATGCACTTCATAAAAATTTCTCTTTCTGTATGCATGGTAATTTTAATTTTAGTTTCCATTAATTTGCCTGAATGGACTTTAATTAGTTCTCCTCCACAGAGCCTTAGGGACATGTTACACATTTTTGTTAAAAGGTCATTAAGAACTCCTGGATAGATACTACCTGGACATGATAATTAGTTTTCAATTTGTCAAGAAGGTCTAAAGCCACCTTATGTCTAATTGCCTAAATTTCTTGGACTTCCTTCTGAAAATTTCAATTCAGGAACAAGTACCTACCCTACATCTCTTGTTTTTAAGGGAGATACAACTAAGTGAGTCAGTTTTTCTACAATATCCCCATTATTCCTCTTATTATCCCCATTTTTTTTCATTATCACCATTATTTTTTTAATCTCCTTGTCATCCAACAATCCGAAACAGCCATTTTTTTTCTTCCAGGATCATTTTTGATTATTGAACTTAATGTTATGGGAAAAATTCTCAAAAACATTTCTCCCCCCTTGGTTCACTCCTTACTGGTTTAATTTTTATGCTTTTTCATTCTTGTTACTCGGGCAAAACTTCCATTTTCTGAAGGAATATACATCTAATGGTTTCCTTGAAGCTACGTGTTAATCATACCACAATCTCTTGAACTTTGTGGTTCCTTTCTCAATCTTTAGTATACATCCTAGCAAATACTCACATGAATTGTGGTTTTGAATAATGTTCAAGTGTTTAGACAGTTTTGGTTTTTTTATATTTTCTCCTACAACTTCCCTTTTAGTACTTCCTTCATTTTAAAGAAGTTTCTTATTCTGAAGTAAAATGCAACTGTGTTGAAAGTATAGCAAGGGAGAAACAATCTCCGTATATTGACCCAATACTTCTGAAAAGCAAGACAATTTTTACTCGCTTCAGTGAAGCATGCTGTGGAAACAAGTTTATCTGACCCATGATCCGCACTACAAATGACTACACAAATGTCTGTGACACCAGTGTTGATTGATTTTCTCCAATGGAAAAGCTGGTTGTACCTTACCCCCTTTGTAGGCTGCTGCTTGAACAGAAAGGCTTCGCCCTCCACACTACTTGTGTTGCAGAACTTCCTTGGCTAACACTGTCAGTATTACAACTCAAAATCCAAGTACTGTTCAATTGTAAGATTACACTTATCCACAAACATACGTCAGACTAGAAGGCTGTTGTTTTCCTTTATAACAACTGCATTGACATATTAACTTCCTATACATATATGCCATTATGATGTGTTTTTGTTACAGTAAACCTGGAATTTTTAGTGACTATCTCAAAGGGAAAGGGATCAAGCGATGTAAATAAAGATTTTCTAAAGTCTGTGAAGTGTTTTGTCCAATTCTATGCATATTTATTCAGAAGCCAACTCCACTGTATCCAAAAGAATTCACCTCACACAAGCATACACAGAATTCTGAATTTACTCAGGAACAGCTGTTTTGTTTTTGCAAAATGTTACTGCAACACTTTTGAGGATTTCTTATGCTTGAACAGGTAACAATTAAATTGTGAAAAGAGACTCTAAAGGGTTAGATTGCCTTTGAGAGGTCAATATAATACTTCATAGTCAACAAAATTTTTGCAAGTAAATCTGTGTATATTGCTTCTAGCTGTAAAAAAAAATCAAACAAGAGTCTCAACAGACACAGCACACATCTCAGAAAGATACACAAAATAATATTACAAAATAATTTTAGATCCAGTATAGTTGTGAACATTATCTCGTCAAATCATCCCTACGGAATCAGAAACTTCTCTATAACCAAACATTCGCCCACGCAGTAAAAGACTACAGACTATTATTATCTAAACTGATAGTATCTCTATTATACCAGAAATACTTGTAGGACAAGTATGAAGCACTGATTATCTCAAGCAAGCATATTGAGCACCAACTTCGACAAGACGACAAAAAGAAACCTAAGTCAGCAATAAATTTGAATTTTGAGAGGCCAGATCTCAACCTACGCTAGCATTTAAAACCAAAGTGTCAGATCAGACCTAATAATCAACTAATCGTAACTGCATCGTTTCACCCTCTCCCAGACCTTTCCTCAAACTCTTAAAGCATCTCCGGTGCCTCTGAACGCGCTCGGCAGGTTGCTGCCGTTTGTTCCCAAGCCAAGAGTCCAAAAATTAAGTGTTACGGTTTGCAAGAGCTGGAGGAACTTAGGACGATGGTCTTATTTTTGGCTTCGGACCCCACTCAGTCGTGTGCTAGAAAGCCAGGGAAAACCGAGGGGCCGAACCCTTATAACCGCACTCCTCCGTTGGAAACACGCCCCCCAACACACACACACACACCCCCGTGGGACGCGGCGCGGGGTCCGTGGCGACCCACCCTCACACGCCACCGCGCCGACACGAGGCGCGGGAGGGCTCGCTCAGCGCGGGACAAAGTTTGTTCCCGCCCTCCGCCGCCTCTGGCAGAGTGGATGGAGGTGGGGCTCGGGGAGATAAAAGCCCGCCGTCCGTGTGGCAGAAACCACGGCGGAAGGTAGCGGGGCTCCGAAAGTCCAAGTGACGTCCGCGCCGCCTCAGCGCCCCGACGGCGGGGCCGATTTTCCCGCCGCCGCCGCCGCCGCCTGCTTCTTCTTCCTCCCCACTCACCCCGCCCCCGGGCGCCCGGCGGGAGAGCTCTGTTCCCCCTTACCCGTCCTTGCGCCGGGCTTTGTAGACGTGCCCGTAGGTGCCTCTCCCGACTTTGCACCCCTCGTACTCGAAGAGATCCTCCACGCGCTCGCGCTCGGCCGCCAGCTTGGATTTGAACTCGTAGTCCATGTCTCTCACCCATGGAAGGGGCGACGTGAAGGAAGGGGGAGGGGAGAGGACGGGGGGGGAGGAGGAAGAGGCGGCGGCGGCGAAGGCAGCCACGCGAGCGTCAGGGGCACGAGGCCACCGCACTGGGCACCATTTCCTTGTTTTGGATTTTTTTGTATGTGTGTGGGGGGGGGGGACTCCGCTCCACCGCCACCCGCTTCAACCAGGGCTTCCAAGAGTTAGGGTCGCAAGGGATCCTGGGATTGGTAGTATTGGAGGAAGCAAGAGTTCGAGGCTGTCTCGGGAAGACGAGAGCTTACGGGAACTACGATGCCCGGCGACGTTTGCGACACGGCGGCCCACATGCGCCTGCGCGTTGCTGCGCGCTCCCCGGTAATTCCTGAGCTGGTGCTGGGAAGTTGCTGACTCTTCACGTTGCGGGGCAGCGGTGGAAGAGTCTGAGGTCGCTGAAAAGGGAGATGATGAAGTAGAACACGGATTGGCTTTGATTTTTCCTTTTATTCGCCTGAGCCACAGCTAACCGCCGAGAATTTGAAAGGGCAAAACAACCTTGCTGGGTTGATTGAGAGTCTCGCGCTGGAGCTTGTTTATCTCCGGAGCTGTCATTCAAGTTGAATCCCCGCCTCCCAGTATTTCACCCCTCTCGGTTGGCCCGCACTCGTCCCGCCTCTTCGACCTCTACCAGTGAGGCTGCTAAAACAGCGAAACTGAAACGCTGATCTGTTTGTCAATCAACTGAAAAAGGTGGAACTTTGAGCAGAATGTTAAAGGCAAGAGCTGCTGGTGGAGCGGCTATCATTTGGCACCCGCGCCCCCCTGACCGAGACGTAGAGCTACGGAGCTTCGTGTTTCCCGCCCTTCCCCCTCTAACATTTTGATAATGGCTCTAGTCACGTGACTTCCACTGTGTTCCTTACCCCATCTCCTGTGGTTGGTTTGGGCTGACGTTGCGCAATGCTGCTACGCTCCAGCAGCAGCCTGTGCTAGGAACAAAACGGTGGAAGCCGGTCGGAGCGCGCCTAAAAGCCCTCGGCAGTAATGTGGATAACAACAAAGGAAGCCGTTTTCAAAGAAGCAGCAGCGTTACTCTCTTGCAGCTTAAAAAAGAGGAAAGGAGAAAAAGGAGCGTAGCAGCACTTTTAAGACTAAGTGGATTTTATTTTTTCCTGGTGCTTTCCTGGATGCAGCAGCTTCAAGTACTTTTCCTGCTGCTTCTTCGGATGCAGCAGCTTCAAGTACTTCCAGGGTCTCTCAGACTGTTCGGTTCTATAATCAACACGTACAAAATGCCTCATTACCAGACTATCATTGAATTCCAAAGTCAGGATTGTCCATACCATATGATTTCCAGGTTCTGTGTATGGTTATGAAAGCTAGAGTGTGAAGAAAACTGAACGAAGAGACTCAAGTCATTTGAGATTTGGTGTCGGCAAAGAGTTCTACAGATATCAGGGACTGCGAAAATGGCGTGTAAATGGGTCCTAGAGCCAATCAAGCTTGAACTATCCTTAGAAGCTAAAATAACCAAATTGAGACTATTGTACTTTCAACATATCATGATATTGCATAATTTGTTATAAAAGATAATAATACTCGGTAAAGCAGGAGACAGTAGGAAAAGAGGGAGATCTCTTCCTTGGGAGATTGTCCCAAGGAAGGCACAGCCCTAAGTCTGCAGAACTTGGAAAAGGGCTTTGGATGACAAAGGTTTCTTGGCAGTATCTCTTTCATAAGATCACTGTACGTTGGAGACAAGTTGATGGCAATTAACAACAACAACCAGAGTGACCACTCTCTTCCTGCAGGAAAGAGATAGGAGTTATAATGTTACAGGTCCTTTGAATGAGAAACCTGATGAGCTAGAGAAATATTATTGAGAAAAAATTCAAGTCTCTGTCAGTCATCTCTTACTAGTAGTTTCTACTCAGCTTGAACACTCACAAGGCATTAATAAATGAATCGTAGCATCATGAAAGCCAGTGTGATGTCATTGTTTCAGCATTGAATTATGATTCTGGAGATCAGAGTTTTGAATCCCCGCTTGATCATGGACCCATTGGAGGCCTTGGACAAGTCATGCTCTCTGAGAGGGAGTCAAGGCAATCCTCTTCTGAACAAATCTTGCCAAGAAAACCGTGGCAATAGGTTCACCATAAGTCAGAAACAACTTCTGAAGGCACACAACAACAACATATCACATCAACTTCATATGGAAGCCTCCACTTATTCTAAAGATAAGATGCATTGTTATTTTGGTGTAACCATAACATTTACAAAGACAAAAGACCAGTGATGCTTTTCACTTTCCTTCCAGGAAAGGAACAGAGACACTTCCACTTGGTGTAGAGGTTAACATTAACATTTCACTCTATCTCAAACGGTGCTAAAGAGAATTTCCTGCACAAGAGGCAAGAGAGTAATTGTTGTGTTTCATGGTGCCGTATCTCTAACATTGATATATAAGATCCTGACTATGTTTAATACTTTTAAGACTGACAAGAAAGTTTAAATTGGTCAAGCAAAGTGAATAGCTGTCTATTTCTCTCAACAGAGTCCAGTGTACCCAAATAGCTTTAGTTACTTAATTGCAGATGGAGAAACAACCTTCCAAATATTACTCCTGGAATATAACACCTCTCACAATAAAGTATGTTATAGTACAACCGTATACATGTCTACTCAAAAGTAAAACATACTTGGCCCTAGCAGGTGATGAATAACACTCCCTCCATTCCAAATGCCACTGCTGTAGCCTTGGAAGGAGCAAAGAGTAGGCAGCATCTGCTGGACTTAATCTGCTTCCCCGCTGCTGTCCCCGTTTCTTTCTGTGTTGTGTTTTATTTAGATTGCAACCCTGAAGGCAGAGAACTGTCAAATGAACAATTTGTAAGCTGCTCTGGGAGCCTTTTTGGCTGAAGGATGGGGCATGAATTCTATAAATAAATACTGTATTTAGTGGGATATATTTCAAGGTAAGCATGTTGAGGCTTGTAGCTACAATTCCATATGCACATTTACCTGCAATTAAGTCTCACTAAACTAAGTGGAGCATAAACCTAAGTAGAAATGCTTACAATTGTGTTTTCAAGTCAAAAGAGAAAATGTCATGATGATAGTGTTCTTGAACTTTCCAACCTGCAGCACACCTAAAAGTCTGTACTGACTGTAACAACATAAAAGGGAAGGGCACTGCTGTATGGCTAAACAATATTTACCAAAGGTGAAACTACAATATTTAAGTCATTTAAGGTTCACACTTGAGAAAATTTACATTTTCTAGCCTTTATTATTTTGCAAATTTTAATCTGCCCATGTTCCTAAAATTGACAATAAACGAAACAGATATTTTCACTATCTTTGTACCAAACTGTTTAAAAAAAGGAGTGGTTGAGCTCAGTTACAGGAAGTGTCTGGAAACAGCCTCAGAGATGCAAATGTAAACAGGTATAATAGAAATCCATGTTTGCACTCCTTTAACAAGGCTGTCATAGAGAGCAGAGTGCAGGTTTGTTCCCTGCTCCCTCAAAGGGTATGGCCAGATATACTGGTTTTAAGTTGCTGTGAGGACAGATTTCAATTGAACGTTAGACAAGAACTTCCTGACAGTAAGACTGTGGTTGGAGAACAAACCCGGACCCAAATGATAGTACGACATAGAACAGTCTCATTAGCAATAGTTCCCCAATATCAAATTTGAAATGTAGTTTGGAAGCAGATGCTTCTGAACCTCCAGTGTGCAAAAGAGAAGTGGAAGTGGGAGCCTGAGGTTCACTACACCCTCTTCACATAGTAGAATATAATGATTTCCCATTAGATAGTAATTGGGCTTTAATAGTTGGGTATGCGTGGGAAACTGTCACAATATTGCGCTCTAAAATAGATCCAATATATTTTATGTATTTTTCTTTTTACTTCCAGTTGCTACAGTTTCAACAGTAACCTATACATATATTTCAGGCACTTATTTTTGTTTTTTTCTCCCATATAAAGTACCCTGAGACTAATGTGCCACTATTAGTATCTGGCATTAATTCATAATTGGGTAGTATTAAAACTCAACAATACTGTTATCATCAAGTTCAGCTTTGAAGTAACCCCTCATTTACATTTACCTAGGAAAATCTTATCTTAGGGTGTCTGAAGGAGCAAAATATGATGTAGGTAAGGGAATAGTTACATGGGAATACCTGAATTTTAGGAAAGTTAACTTAACACTATTTTAATCTGGGGAGATGCTGGTCAGGATTCTCTACACATCTTCTGTTATTTTTTTTAAGGTAGTAAGTGTATGTTGATTGCTGCACATAGTAAACGTGTCTGCTATAGTAGAATATACCTTCCCAGCATTGGAGTGCAAAGTTTTTTATTTGGTAAAATATTATACTCTCAGATGGTGGATTAATTCCTGTTGCAACTTTTGTGTGGAATATAGTTAAAGTTAAAAATAAACTCTTGAAGGGTTCTTTTAACATAAGCAGCCACTAAGGACTCAATTGCTTCTGATCAGTACCAATCTGAGAGCTTTTATTTTGTTGTTGAACCGTTAACATGAAGAAAATTTGGAAGCTCTTCCACATCTACCTACTCACTTTACTTTTACTGGATATCCGTTTGCCTTTATCTCTAGTTTTACAAAAGTTGCATATATATGCTGTCTTATGCAGCACACATACATCTACAGGGGATTACTAGAGTAAGGAGGGCCTATCTTCAACAATATTATCCTTCTCCAAATAATTCAGGATTATTGCGCAGTTGTAACTGAGAAACCTACATAAATCACAAAAATACCACAGCCCTAAAAACAGTTACTAGGGAATAAGCACTGTTGAACATAATGTGATGTATTTCTAAGCAAATATGCACTGGATTACCGTGAAAATCTTTAATGTCATTTAATCATGCTGTGGCTGATCTTTTGGTAAGACTCTTTTATAGCAGGAAAAATTCATTTGCCACTGCTAAAACTCCAGTAGCTTTGATATAGCATGTTTGTGTCAGTGACCATTTAATCTGGTTACACCCGGTAAATATTTAAGCAGCTCTTTCAATTAAACAGTTCCAACCATTTTCTTCTGTATTAGCTTGTGTATTATTTCCCACACTCAAAACTTCCTAGTAACCAGAGTTCTCTGAATTAAGCTCATGCATCGACTTCTGTTGGAGACAAATCTCGTTTCTCCCCCACCGCTTATTTGGATTACACATAATTATTGCAGTATTTCTCACATAGACACACAGACACTGCTCTTATCTATGGTCCTTTTAACTCGACGTTCAGGTCCGGAAAACCCAGCAACATGTCCCAGGTGTCTTTCCCCTCCCCAGCTCTGCTCCCCAAAGAGCTCATTAAAACAAATCCAATATACAGGCAGCACCCGTGAGCGAACCTCTTCCCGAACACTCTCTTTATAGCGACAAAGATGGTCCCCCCCCCCGATATTTAAGCAGCTGAGTGCGCGACCAAGGTCTTTGTACGCTTTCTCTCTCTCCCCCCCTCTGTAGCTCTCCTCACTCTACGGAACAGTCGTTCACTCGCCCGCCTATGCGCCTCTCGCCCTCGCATGTGCCAGTCGGGGACGCTCGCGCCGCACAGGGCGCACCTCGCCGTAGCGTACGCAAGCTCAAACGGTCAGAAACACGAACTAAGCTCGCGGAGTCTATCAGACAGCTTGAGTACCCTATAAGAGGAAAGGAGATGGGCGGGGCTAGTCGGAGATAAGCCAATAGTGCCGCCAGCTCCGCTACCTGTCTGTGTATATAAAAGCTGCTGCGTGGTTGTCTTCCCTTCGCTTGCACAGTATGGCCGGCGACATTAGCTAGCGCTCGCTCAACGCTTTTCTCTGTAACAGGGGAACACACGGAATACAAGGAACCGAACTGCATCGCCTGCACGCTTACCTACCCCGCGCTTCTCTCCTTCCACCTCCCTCCTTCCCCCACCCCGAAAGGACTCTCAACAACCCTCCACTTTTCCTGCAACCGCTCCTTGGTGTATATATATATCTATATATACACACACACGTAAATATATATACTTTCACTTATAGCTTAATATAAGGTTGCTACCCCCGTCAGGTGAAACCTGCTTGGGACGGACTGAGACCCCGAGAAGGCGCCGCGGCCTCGCTGAGAAGCAGCAGTAATACCAGGCTGAAGCCGGTGTAGGTGAGGAGGAGGAGGAGGGCGGCGGCGGCGGCGGCGGCGGCAGGAGCAGCAGTTTGGTCGGGGGTGTCTGTCGTTTAATTTCTGTGGTTGTTGGTTTTGCGGAGTTGTCTCACCATGATGGAGGAGAACGGTGCACACTTCTTCGAAGGGACTGAGAAGCTCCTGGAGGTGTGGTTCGCCTGGCAACAGCCCTCGCCGCAGGAGCCGCACCAGAGCAAGGGGTCCGGCGATCTCCGCACCATTCCCAGGTCGGTTGATTGTGGGGGGGGCGCTGGGTTATAGAAGGGGGGTGGAACGTGTTACGGCTGGTGGCGCACATGCAGCGGCGGGAGGACGGGCGTGACGCCGGCACCGCTGGGCGGGAAGTAGGCGGCTAATGGCCGGTAAAAGGGGAACGGCATGGCGGCGGCTCCATTCAGAGCGATACGAAATACACACATGTGAGGGAGGGCGAGGGGGCGGGCGAAAGCGGCTGTCCCTTCTCCTCCGACCGGGGAAGAAAAATTGCGCTCTCTTCTGGGGGCGGCGGGGGAGGGCGAGAGGGCTAAGAGAGACGTGTGGGAGTTTGACCGGCTCTTCTGAAGAGGGGAAGGGGGGAGGGTCGGAGGAGGAGGAGGACGCCGCTGTCGGCGGACCGTCGCGGCAACGGCCGCCGCCGACGTCTTGACGCCGCGCGCGCGCTGCGGTTGAGAGCCAGCCGCGCGCGCCGGCCCCGAAAGAAAGTGGACTTCGACAGGTGGGAAGGCAGCGGTGGCGACCTTGCCAGGGCGGGAGGTGACCTTCCCTGCCAGCACTCGTAAAACGGGCTTCTGTCTGTGGCGGGAGAGCGGGGAGTCGTTTCTTCATGCACACCCTTCCCACGGAGGGACTTCGGAGAGGCTTTGGGTGGCCCTTTGCCCGCCCCTTTTCTTGCATTCCTCTCCCCCTTCCCTTTTAGCAGTGAGTTGTGCGAACTGAGTCATTCCTGCTGCGTGTAATCGACCTGGGGCGACGGGCGCGGAGGTGGCATGGCCTGCGGGATAGAGCGGGAAATCCATGGACTGGGGCGTCTTCCCCTTTTCCCGCTCCGTCTACGGGAAATTCTGTGCCCGTGTGAGCCGTGTAATTAATAAATACATAAAGAAAAATTTCCTTAAGATCTCCGCCACTGGGGAACTCGCTTCCCTCTTATCGGCCGTTTCGCGTCGTGGAGAAAGCACGTGCGAAACAGTGAGAATGGCTCACAGCGGCCCCGCCTGGCAGTGGGGCTCGCTTGCCCCTCCGCCTTCCCTACCCACGCCGTGGCTCCAGCCGGGCCCTCGCGGTCCGAACGGGGAAAACCGTGGGCCTCGTCGTGTCCCTTGGAAAAGCTGCTCGAGTCTTTTGGCGACCCGTAAGCGGGGCCTGCCTCATTCTGTGGTCTGTGGTGGGGCTGCGTGGGCTATGTTTAGCTTCTGAGGCACAGGGATAGTATTTTGGGCCTCGTGGGGTAGTTACGGTGAGGCGAGGGCGGACGTCGGCAGTAGCTGGGGAGCCCTTATTTGTGCGTTTGGCGCTTCTCGAATCCGGGTGCGGAGTTGGGTGAGGCCCCTCCTATCTTTTAAAAAATGTGGCTGGAACAGTGGTAAACACGTGAGGCTTCTGACTCAAACCCGGCCTCTCCTTCCCCATTAAGGCGCTCAAGCCAATGAGGTTGCAGTGTCGCTTTTAAGGGTTGGGCCTGGGGCTGTCATCCAGTGGGCATTTCAGGAATGTGGAGGAAGAGCCAGCTCAGCCCAACAGGGCGGTGGGGGAAGGGCTGAGCTTTGCGCAGGAGTGGATGTGCAGGGGGCTTGTCTTTTCTTTGCCTTATGTGAGGACGGTGGCCTCTTAAGTAGGTTTCAGTAAAACTTAGGTACATAGACCTATCAGGTGTAGAAGCAAGGGAGGGAAAGGCTGCCTGAAACAAACAAGGAAGGGGTGAGCAAGGAGACAGTTTGTAGTCTGGATTGCAGCACTAGCTTGCTGTAGGATTCCAGTTAAATTTTGATTCTCATAATAAAGCTGGCATAACTAGTAGTAAACTTCAGTTTTGATAGTGTTTATGTTTTTGGATGGAATAACCTTTTAAAATGGATAAATGTGGAGGAGATGACAGTAGTGAACCTGTAGCTGCTTCAACAATTAAAGGTCAAACTTACATTTATATTGTGATTCTCAGTAGTTTCTAGGAACATATATTAATGCGTTTCAGTATTGCCTGCAACATAAAGCAGCTGGGCACCCAAGGAGGTGAGGCTTAAGAACATATCCAGGTCACTATCTCATTTTTAGTCTACTTGTGCTACATGTAGATGGTTGCCTGCATAGACCTAGCATCATGTGCTGGTCTTGCTCTGAAGTCCTTCTAAAATCAGTGGAACAGCTATTGGTAGTCTGGATACCTATGCCATTCTAGGAAAGAGCTAGCTTAAAGAACGTGATGTTTCTGAGAACTCTGTAGCTGAGGTGTAATTACTAGTGTATACTTTTACCTGTATATAAAGCAGGGTTTACTTTGGGGAAACTGACTAGACCAGAGGTGGGCAACTAAAGCTCTCCAGATGTTTGTGGCTTGCAGTGGCTATATTCCTTCACCATTGATGTGCTTGCTAGGGCTGTTGAGAGTTGCGGAGCCATCATATTTGGAGGGTCCTAGTTCACTGTGATGGATTAGATCACATAAAGCAGTTGGTTTCATCAGTGTGTTATGTTTTGAATTAGGGTGGGTCTCAGTGTTACATGTAGTAAGCTGACCTGCTTATGGCTGTGTATGAATTCTTGTTTTTGTTAAAATGTTACATTAAATGCTCAAAAAGGCTGTGAGCGCACATAGTAGTCATATCTGGAATTTGATCTGCAGCAGGTCAGTGTTGTATCTTACTCTGCTATATTTACATGCTACATGGCTGCTTGTGTTGAGGGTAAATTTGCTAATCAAGGGGTGTCAAATCGAAATGGTGAACTTTGCCTTCTAGGTCCAGGCGCCTTTTCTGTCCCCAGCATTAAACCAAATGTTATAGGTGGGTCATCTCTAACATTTGAAAATAGTCTTTTCATTTGATTCTAGTAAACCTGCTTTGAGTTGTATATCTTTCAGGCATTAGTGGTATATGCATTTGCTTTGCTGTCTTCTGAGAATTACAAAAGTACTCAAGTTTCTGCAGTCAGAAATAAGGAATGAAGGCGCCTACCCACACATTAATCATTTTGCTAGTGGATCTCAAGTGCAACTATAGTTCTTCTATGTAAAACACACAGCTTGTAAGAAGAGGATGAATTTATAGAGTGTATAGTCCCAAAAGAGTGAGGAAGAAAATACAGAACAGTTATCTATTCTCTGAAAGTCACACATTGGAATATAGACTTGATCACCTTTTTTCTTTAAAAAAAAAATCTGTGTCTCAGAACAAATAATGGGCAGAATACTTCCATTTAAAAAGCCTCTAACAAAGAAGTCTTTTTATTCTTGTGCAGCCTGCTTGCATCTTCCTCCATGTGAAATAAAGCTTGATCTGGAAAAGAGTGAGATTCTGTTCTGGCAGATCCTACTCTAACTATATGTGCCTGATTACAAAGACAAGGTAAATAGCAGCTGCCTCCAGAATCCCCTAGTGGGCAGAATGTGTGAACAGCAAAACCAGATAGAAAGGAAAAAGCAAGATAAGCCTGGCTCACTAGCCCCCCCCCCCCCCCGCATGTTGAAAAAGCATAGATATACAGGTTTGGCCACCAAAATAGAAATATATGCATTTTGCAGAGAGGCATCAAGTCATTTATTTCTAGAAGGTTCAAAAAATTTTTTTTTACTTAAGCAAGACTTCCATTACCTTGTTTAATTTCACATGTGCATAATTGTTTTGAATAAAGATTTCTGAAACATGTTGAACATTTCTTCTTTTGTGTGGTATTAAGAACCTACTCCTATTCTTTCCATGTTACTTCTGCCTTTGGTACTAAGTTTTCTGTTAAAGAAGTAATGCCCAGAAACACATCAGTTTCCTTCATGTGAGGTATAGATGTACTGTATGAAATATATCTTGAGCAGCAGCTCTGCCTGCAGAGCAAGTAAGTTCTTCCCACCACAGAACAGATAACCCTGCTTTCAGGTAGGATTCTGTCAGTAACCTGACTCTCTATTACCATTTTATAGCTGCTTATCTGTGTTACTGAAGTCTTATTTTGAAAAATGGTTCAGCACTGGAATCAGTCTTCAGTGTTAGTGCTCATCTCTGGATCATGTACCAAACAAGTATGAACAATACCTGAGTTTTTTTGTTGCTAGTCAGTAACATTAAAAAGCCCAGCCCAGCAAGTATATTAAAAAAATGAGTTCCATCTTTCTGTTAGGCTGAGAGCTACTGGAAATAGTGTACTCTTCCCTTTGCTTGTTTGCATTATCTATCTTGCTTTAAGCCCCCTATACAAATCCAGTTGTTTCTGCCTTCAAGTTGTTTCCAACCTATGGTGACCCTAAGAGGAACCTGTCACAGGGCTTTCTAGGGCTCAAAGTGTGCAACATGCTCAAAGTTACCTCAGTGGGATTCCTTGACCAGGTGGGAAATCAAATCCTGGTCTCCAGGATCGTAGTCCAATACTCATACCACTACACTATGCTGGATCTCTACAAATCCAGTATTCACTGTTAAAATTGGTTCTTTAGAAATGCAACTGGCCTTTCATCTCTCTTACTTATTCCAGATGATACTGCCTGTGGCTCCAGCTTCACTGTCACAAAAACTTTTTGCTTCTGTGTAATCATAAAAATCTTACATTTGCTGCAATGGCTTTAATTGTGTATGTGTGTCACATACACTAGTCACAATATACCCATCCAATAAGCGATCCTAACTGTGGGTCCCAGGCAGTAGCCTATTGTATTGTACTCCCCCTTGGTTGCAGAATCTTCTCAACTAGCCAGGTTTCAGGATTGGAGGCTACTTATTGCACTCAAAGATCATTAAGTATGTATATTTCACTACCATATATGATGCACAAACCTGTCTTGGCACATTACTAAAGTACAGCTTCACATAATAAGGACGCCAGAGCAGCATCTGTATTTCTCCCTTAGAGTGACTACCTATACATGGAGTACCTACAAGGCTATCATGGTTCCAGAAATACAAAGTGAGAAGGAGCATAATAGCAAAATCCACTGTTTATAACTAGGATTTTGCTTGTTGGAGTGTATAAGTTGGGTGGCCTTCAGCTGTTAAAAAAAAACAACAGCAAAATGGAATTTCTTCATGCCTTGCTTTACAAAACTGTTCTGCATCATCTCGTGGCATTATCTTTGAACTTTCTGTATTTTAAAGGGAACAGGGAGGTGGAGTAGTCATTAGTAATATGGTTTCTTTGCCCCCAATTTAAAAAAAAAAAGAGCCTGGAACATTATTTCTAAAAATAAATGTGTTAGTTCTTATTTTAAAAAGCATTACTATGAACATAAACAGAAAAATGGCAAGAACCCCTCAAAATTTTTTATGTAATTGGCTTAATGCATCCCAGCTTGCATTAATATTGAAACCTAAACAGCGCATCAGTATATACTTATCACTCCAACCTTGGAAAGCAGTGCAGTACAGGTAAAGATATTGCTGTTCTGTAGACTTTAGTGTAATTTAGCAATAAAAGTCATTTGATAGAGAGCTCACAAGCCATACATTGGAGACCCTTAATAATAGAGAAAGGCCACTGCAGGGGAATCTGAGAAGCAGACATAACAGATACTTGATATATTTTGGTACTTCAGAAAAACACAGCAGAGATAGATGCACTATAGAAAAGTAATGGCATAATGTGGCCTAGTAAATCAAAGCATGTTTATCACTCAGTCTGTTGGAATTCTAGTAACCACTTGGGAGGATTTAGAGAGGAGCTTACCAAAAAGTTACAGTTGTACAGTACTGTATGTTTATATCTGAATACTGACTGGCTCTAGCCATCCTTCTGTGGAATTTTAATATGGATATGCCTTAGCCTGGAGTCCATTTAGTCGCTCTTATAAAACAAATAGTAGTTCTGCTGTTTCTTGGCTCTGCTCCTGCATGGACACCTGGAAGAGAAGCAAGGCACAAGATGGCAGAACAGAATGGGTTTGATCAAGGTCAGCTGTTTCTATTCTTCTGTTGGTTTGTTGCTGTTAAGGTGAATAGTTTGGAAGTGAGAGAAAACAGTGCATTCACTTTGGAGTTAAGAGATAGGAGCATAAACAGGAGTTGTTGGTGCTTTTGCTTTTGTAGAGCCTGGAGAAGTAACAGCTGTCCCTGACTTTGTGCTATACTTCAGCGAGGTTTAGAATGCTTTCAGTGTGTCTTCTAGTGAAACAGGAATGAAATTTATTTACTGCCTTGGGGTGTGGAGCATTTTTGCTTTGTTTAAAGTGTTTGGATTGCATTAGAGGTCATTGTGATACCAGAGTCAAAGCTCTTAACTTTAGGATAGGGAATGTTTGTTAGTGACCACAAACTTTGGCCTCTGAGATCAGCCAGATGTCTTGATCCCAGACCCTGAGCATGACAGCTCTCTAAGAAAGTTTAGATGTGAACATCTGGCTCCACTTCCTATCGGTTGACCATTATGCAAAGGAGGAGCAGGGTGAGCTTTGTCATGCAGGAAGGAAATGGACCACTGTGTGCAATGCATCCTTGTGGTCTCCGCTAGAGAAGAGTTGTCTTCCTTCTATTTCCTTACTTACCGGCAAGTGTGCAAATGTTCCACTCCCATTGTCATGTTCTTTTGTAAAGCTATAAGAGGAACGGCATCCTTTTTCCCACCATCCTTGGATCCTCTTAAATATCCTCTAAGAGGGTTTCAAATGGTTTGCATGCTTTGCTCATTAGTTTTTAGGCAAATCAGCTTGTTTTTCAGAGCATCTATCAGAAGGCTTTATGTCAGTGGAATAATGTTTAATTTCAAATAACAGTCGAAAAATAGGCATCTTATCCTGTTGAATCATTTGTGCTTGTATTGTAGGCCTGTTTTAATTAGCTTTACCTCAAAACACTGATGCTGAAAATCTCTGTCTTGATGACTAAGTCTTCTTGAATATTACACTAAATGGGAACCTGATTCATACTGAAGAGATCAACACTTAGGTGAAGGTAAATTATTCTGGTCTAAAATAGTGCCAGTCTGTGGATAGTAAAACAGCTTGTATAGCTAAAATTTGTTCCTTGTTTTCTGCTCCAACACAGAATATACACCATTTACGGGAAACCACATTGTCAAAATGACTTCTTTCAAATTTATAAATTCCATCTCAAGAGAGAGGCACAATATATGAGTTCAATAAATAAATAGGAAGTTTCTCTCACTACAAGTGTATCTCATGCCATATGATGTATCCCAAAGTCTTTGTAATACATGATACATTATCAAATGGAAAACAAAGCTTGTTTTGCTGTGTGTACCATTTGTATTCATATTGGCATCTTGTGATTTGAACATTTCCTTCTGCTCCTATATACTTGTCACAGTAAGCTGACCATGTGCTGCTGTACCACAAAATTCTAAACTGATATATACATTCTTAGTTTTATAAAACATGTAAGAACAATATAGTCGTTTTCTGATTAGTACCTCATAAGCAGTCCACGTTTGATAACTGTGGTCTCATTTTCAAAAACTTGGACTATAATATCAATTTGATAAATCTAACTTTTTAGAAAGGACCTTAGTTGGGTTTTTGAATATCACATTTGCAGTGAGCGTGTCTTGTAATATGGCTGGAGTTTACTGTTAGGCAGGAACAGGTTGCTATGTAAAATTTCCTAGGCTCAATTCCAGTGTAGATTTTCTGTGTTCTAATTTAAAAAGCATGATATTGCTTCTAAAAAATGGTGGTACAGGTTGAACCTCCCTTATTTGAAATGCTTGTGACCAGAAGTGTTCCATATTTTTTTATATATATATTTTGGAAATCAGTGTCTTTGCTATTTATGTGAGACTTGAGGCTGCAGAAAGACTAAGGCAGAAGTCTAAACATAGCGCTTAGCACAATTCACACCACCTGCTGTTTCATAGATCCTCAATTTCTCTTTTTGCAACCAGCTGCCTTTGAGGCAGCGACTGTGGCTGTCCTGCTTATTCCTCTCACATCCTCAGTCTCTCTTTTTGTTGCCAGCCACCCACTTCTGGCTTTAAGGCAGTGGCTACAGCACTCCTCAGAACTGAAAGAGAAATGAGAGGAGTACCACAGCTGCCACACTGCCACACAGCCCATTGTAACTTTTTATTTAATTGTTTTCAAAGCTGTAAGCAGTTTCAGGTAGGTCATGATAAAGCTGATAATGTTACTTTTCATTAATCTGAATTGAATCCATAACTGCTAGATAAATCGTAAAACAGTTTCTGTCTCTCTTTTGTCTTCATATGTAGTAGAAAAAGTAATGACAGTATTGAATCTTCTCTCTCTAACAGGTTTGAATGGGACAAACTTTTGGAGAATGTGCATTGTTTGATCATAAGTGTGACAAAAACTGACAAGCAGGAAGCTTATGTACTCAGGTAAGTTTAATACATTTTTATTTAAACAACAGAATTATAAATCATGGTTCCAGACAAGCAGTCATAGAGCTCACTCTTATTTGCCACTTCAGTGCAGACTGAGGTGCAGTTTAGATTTCTCCCTACTGTCTTCACCAGCTAAGTCTCCTGCCTCAATTATCTAGTAGAAATCTTTGGGATACAGCAAAAATCTCAGCTGAAGTTCAAATTCAGTTTGCTATGACAGTGAGACATTTTCTAGTAGACAGTTGTATTTGATTAGAAAAGAAATTTGGTTGTACATATTTAATTTATTTTTATGTTTAAATAAAACAAAAGTTGTACTTAACAGTTTCATATTGGAATATTTGTAAATTGGAGGAAGGGGCACAGAAACCCTCTTTTTCTTGGGCCTTCACATCATTGGTACTTTTTCATTCAATGTATAGTATCCATTTCTTTAATTTTATGAAACAGTGTACCTTTTAGAAATAAAAAATTGTCCATAGCAAAGTACAGCAGTGGAACTTAGATCCATCATGGAAGACAAATTGGAATAGGTAGACAGCAAAAAAGTTGACTTTTCTCCTTCTGCTCTGCACCTGAGTATGTAGACTTAGTTTTTCACAACAATCAGCACTTTTCATAAAAGCACTATATGCATAACCTTTGTAAGCTATGCACAATTATCTTCAGATATAAGGACATGTGATATTCTACCTGTGTGACTATGAAGAACTAAATTAAACAATGTTTCTATTTATGGTATAGCACACAGCGACTATGGGTAGGATCAAATGCTGTCACGTTGCTCACAGAATTGCTTCTTTCAGTTGAAACTCCTCCCCACTACAGCTCACCATAAGCCTTCAAACCTGGTATGGAAAGCTGGGAAGGACTCCTAGGCAGGTTTTCAGGTGGTATGAGGCATTCGGGGGGGGGGTGTCCCATTGCAGTAGTGAATGCCTGCTTGGGTGATATTGGATTCAGGCTTTTGAAGACAGGACTTCCGTTCACAAAATAAGTTAAAATCTTGGCTGTGTGAAAGGATATCAGAAGTTATGTTATAATGACCTAATAACAAAGGAGGAAATGGACTGCTCTTGTCAAATAAATGAAATTTCTCAAAGTTTCTCAAGTACAATATGTAATGCTGTTTATCCAATTTTGTTTTTCAGTGAGAGTAGCATGTTTGTCTCCAAGAGACGTTTCATTTTGAAGACATGTGGTACCACCCTCTTACTGCAGGCACTGGTTCCCCTGTTAGAGCTTGCTAGAGAGTACTGTGGGTTTGACTCAATTCAGGTAAAATTCCAAATATCTTACAAAAGGTTATGATTAAGCTTCAGCTTTCAACATCCTTACTCTTACAGTTACAACAGACTGTCCCATATTAAAGCATGTGGTGTTAAGCTGCTTTTCTGTTAAACAAACAGCACAAATAAACAAATGCTCACAAGCATACAAATTATATAAAATAATAATTTTATGAAATGCATAGTTCTAGTATAAAATGAAAAAGCTAAGGTGTAATTGTGAAAGTAATTGAAATAAGGATAAAGAATGTATATAACAAAGATCTCCTTTGTATTTGCATGCTGAGCCTCTAGTTTCTGTTTGGTGGTAGAGTTCTGCATGATGCAGGCAGCTACAAGAGCTATTGTCTATACGATATTGTGTGCTCCAGTACATTTGTAGATCATAGTTCTCCTCTGCTATAGCAGTCAGTGAAGCCCCTAAAAACTGCAGAGCTTTTAGGAGAGGGGAGGGAAATAGCACATCCTGGGAAATCACTGTCTGAGGACCCATGCTATTTTTAAAAAGCACTACACTCTAATCTTCACACAATCATTCCGTTACATGGTTATGTGGCAGGTTTGATATCTCTTCATGTGCATGTTTTGGTTGAGAACAGATTTATGATGATGCACTGCTAAAGTCATTTATGAATAACGTCTGATAAAACTATTGAGAATTTCTTAGTTTATTTCAAACTTCTTTTATGCTGCAGAGCTTCTTTTATTCACGTAAGAATTTTATGAAGCCTTCCCATCAAGAGTACCCACACAGGAATTTCCAGGAAGAAGTAGAGTTTCTTAATGAAATATTTCCAAGTAAGTAAATACACCTTTTTCTCTGTGGTATGTTCTTGAAGTTTATGCGCAGCAGGTTGTTCAAGCTAGTGTATAGGCCATTTTAGCACTATTGCCATGATGAAAGTGCACCTTGGTTTGATCAAAAGTTTGGCTGGAAGTTTGAGTCCGAATTGACTAGAAGGCAGCAAGAATGACAGTAATAAAGTAGAATTTGCTTATTAAATGTTACAATACAGCTTTTCAAAAATTGTTGCCTAAAAAAAGTCTTCTGCTCTCAGACAAGCATGAATCATGTGAGCACTCTAGGAAAGGCCACAGTTTTAATTCAAAGTGAGGTGCTACTTCTGGCATGATATCAGCATAGTAGACTTATTCATGTATATTTCACAAATGTAGATAATATCTGGGATTGGATCCAGATCTGTCTCTGGCAAGTGGAGGCTCTGCTCACAGAAGGTACTTCAACATGATGTACCTCCATATTTCAAAGATCTTTCTGCCTTTTCTATGCTGTCCCACAGCTCAGCCCATTCAGCAGGGTTTCCTGACACTCTGTATAGCATTTTCAAGGGGAGGAGAAGGCAGGGAAATCCTGTTCCACTAACTGAGTTAGCCATATGTAAATCTGGATCCAACTCCTCTTGTGTTTCATGTGTGGTTCCCAAAATATAAGTATTTGAAAAGTGAAAATGATCTTAGAGACAAACTGTATAATATTTGGCAAATCTGGTAGACTTGCTTGGGTTTTTGTAAGACACATATGTATCTCTGGAAGAACACTTTTTAATAAATGGCCTTCATGAGTAATTATGAAGTGTGGGGGGGGCAGACTGATGGGTATCAGAAGCCAAATAACATTACATTAATACCCTTTATTAATACAGAACAGCTGTTGTGTCTGATACCTCTTATTAGATAAGATATAGAAACTAGGGATAGAGTTTGCTCAAAGCAGTTCTAAATACAGTTGGCTCTCTGCATTTGCTAGTGTTAAGGACATGTCCTGCAAAAGTGAAAAGGGGCAGGGGTTCAAGAAAGTCATACCTACAGATGTGGAGGGCCAACTGTAGTAAATTTCAAACAAATGCTAGTCTCTTCTCTAATTACTAATCTTATTTGTATTGCACAGATGGAGCAGCTTATTGCATGGGCCGTATGAATTCTGACTGCTGGTAAGTTTACTTCTGTCTTTGTTGATCTCTTGCATGAAATTATTTGATGCAATTTACTAGAATATCTTTTCTGAAATGTTTTTTTTTTTTACACAGGTACTTGTATACTCTAGATTTTCCAGAGAGTCGAGTAATCAATCAGCCAGATCAAACACTGGAAATTCTGATGAGCGAGCTTGATCCAGTAGTTATGGACCAGTTCTACATGAAAGATGGTGTTACCGCAAATGATGTCACTCGTGTAAGTTGGAAATTTCAACTATTAAAACAGGAGACCTGAGCTAGGCTAATCTAGTGGGCAGTGTGTATAGTTTGCATCCTGATCTATGTATAAAATATCAGTAACCTGAAGTTCTGTTTGAGTTAAGTTGTAAGGTCCAAGAAGCCATCAGATCTTCAAAACTAAACTAGAGGTGATTCAGTAAAGTCCATGGTTAAAAGTACCTCACTTTTTTTTTCCTACTAAAAGAAGAACAAAGTTTCTCAGGATACCCGTAACAAATAAGAGTAGCCAGACAGACAGTTGGCATTAACCACATTAAATGTGTATTACCATCATTATAAGAAAGACCTGGGCTGGATTTAGGATTTGCTAGTCCACAGTGGAACATTTGCAGCTATTTCGCCCTTTCCTTATGAATATATCTCTTTATGCACATGGCTTGATCACTTGAAAAAAAAATTTTGTAAAATGGATGTAGGAAATAGTCGGTTCACGTACTCTAGGTGAAGTCAGAAAGGTAAAACAATGAGACTTCTTCTACTAGTAACTTGATAAGAAAGAGAGGTGCAGTAGGTTGGATGAAAAAAAGCTGATTCATCAGATGTATATGAACCTGAAAGTAGTACATAATTGTATGAAAGCTGCTTTTCACTTTTTAGATGAGTGGAATTCGTGACCTGATACCAGGTTCTGTCATTGATGCTACAATGTTTAATCCTTGTGGGTATTCAATGAATGGGATGAAAACAGATGTGAGTATCATCTTTTTGTTCCTTTGCAATGATCAGTCACATATAAACTTCTACTGTGTTGAAATGACTGACACAGTTTCTTTGTTTTTCCTAGGGAACTTATTGGACTATTCACATCACTCCAGAACCAGAATTCTCGTACGTTAGTTTTGAAACAAACATAAGCCAGACATCCTATGATGACCTAATTAGGAAGGTCATAGATATTTTTAAGCCAGGAAAATTTGTGACAACCCTCTTTGTTAATCAGGTAAACAGTCTGGATTTGTTTTTTGAACTGAACAAAAGTCTGATCTGTTTAAAATAACCTTACTTTCTTAACTATCCTCTTATCAGAAACGATAGATTTTAAGGTTTGGAATTCAGAATTTATAAATGATCATGCTGTCCAAAAATACTAGAGTGATAATTGTTCTGATAACTTACAGAAAAATTCCAGTTCTAAGTGTAATACAGCTCTGTTGGGCTATCTTGTGCATGTTTGTGTGGATTCTCATCATTGTTTGGCTCTTTCTGTTTGTGAGAGTGGCTGAAGAAACCAGGAAGCTAGTTCTATTATTGTGTCCAGGCTGGGATTCCTGGCTTATTGTTATTGACTTCTTAACAAGCCAAAACATGAAGCCAATGTTTATTCTTGCCTCTTTATTCCTGGCTGAATTTTGATTGAGATGGAGCATTAAGCAAAATCAGTGTGGTTGTTTTCTGCTTGTTTAGCTACTCCTTTGTTGCCAGAGCAATCAGGCAGGAGTGATCAGGTGTTCCATTACATGTGAAGAGAGCCACTGAATGCTGAGTGCAGCCACAGTCTTGAGTGCAGCCACAGAAAAAAAAGTGTTTCATACATTAAGAATACTAATATGGAAAGTAGCAAAGCCTTAATTTGTTGCATGAAGGAAAGGATTATGAAGACGTATTATCTGATGAGTTTAAAAAACCCAAACAATATAAAATTATGCAGAAGAAAAATGATACAGTTCAGTGTAAATGGACTTTAAATACTGAGCTAGCCAGTCCAGTTGAATCTAAGTCTGAATAACAGAACCATACAAACTTCCAGCTCAGGAATAATGTTTTTTGCACCAGAATTTAATGAATACTTTTTCTTCCTTTTAGAGCTCAAAATGTCGCACAGTGTTTTCTTCAGCCCAGAAGATTGAAGGTTTTAAGCGTCTGGATCGCCAGATTGCTCAGTTTAATGACTACAACTTCGTTTTTACCAGTTTTGCCAAGAATAAACAGCAGAGTTGATTAAGAAAAATGAAGAAAAAGCGCAAAAAGATACCCAATAGAAGAGGTGGTGGTTGCTTTCTAGTTAATGATACAAGGGGCCATATTTTTCATATCCACCTCGTAGTTGCAAAAAGCCCTAGATGTAATAATCATAGTATAATTTTCAATTGTATGCATTATTATATCAAAAATTTAGATATATTGCATGAACGCTCTCTTCTGTGTTTAGATATTCTATTTCACTTTTGCTGTGAAATTGAAATGCATGTAGAAAAATTTTACTGTATGAGACTCTACAACATTTGTAAAAACAGTTCAAATAGGATTACATGCAGTATAGTTTTTCTCCAAGTATCACCAAAAATTCCCCACAGACAAGGATTTCGTCCTCATTAACATTTCCCTTGGACCTACTTAGCTAAACAATTAACTGTTGCCTAACTTTTTCATTTGTGCTGTAACTTAAATTTTAAAGCAATTCTTGGATTTCAGTTATTTATAATTGACACTTATTGACTCCTCAATGGCACAATCAATTAGTAATTGAAACTGGTAAAACAAGATTACTTAACAACATGAGGTACTTCACTTTTAAAATGTGAGGGTAGTCAGTTTTTCACTCTATATATGTTTCTAGAACTAATTTGAAGAATATTATGTTGGGAGTTAATACACTAGCTTTTCACCTCTGGGAACTTATTTGCTCATTTATCACAATTTATTTTTAAAGTCTTCTAAATCTAGGCCAAAACCATTCCTGTTTGATGTTGGTCTTTTGTTCAAAGGCAACCCATAGCAACTGTGGAAGCTGTTGAACTTTTGAGTGCACTGACACAATTGTGGCAGTATGGACTAAGCTGTTTCCAGGCCTTTCAAAACTGCTGCACAAATTAGTTGCCATTTTTAATTGTGAAACATACTGGCTCAAGTGCTACTTCATATTAATTAAAATACCACAGGCCCTTCCACACTGTGACATTGTGCATGTGATACTTAAGCTGAATTAACAATATAGTAATTTCATCTGTGTTCCCTTCTAATTAATGTGTGGTTCCTTTTGACATTATGTGGAAGGCACTGAGTGATTTGGCTTGCAGCAAACCTGATATGGGTAGTCTAGGCACAGCGGAATACACCACTGTATGTAGGACAATAATAACAGTTTATGCATGGAAATCACTTCATGGGTATTAAGATGCAACCTTCTGAGAGACAGTATATTCAAGTATAATTTGAAATACTGTGGGATTTCAGCTGTTGAGACCAGCAAGTCTGTTACAAATTTGACATTCTAGTCCTTGCTATGTTTTTTGGTTCTCTGAATATAACTGTTTTGTTCCTTCTGTATTTATAAATGGAACACTTTTTTTAGTGTTTCTAGGCTACTGAATTGCTTGGTTGGAAATCAAGCAGTTGGAACATCTTCACTTTTTTAATTTTTAAATAGATTTTTCTACCAAAATTATCAGTTTTGCTTCTAAGTAGCACCTAATGTTTTGAGGTGCTTTAAACTTTAAAGGACCAATTTTTCAAATGCTTTTTGTTCTTGAAGAGTGCCGAAGTGAATGGCACTGCCTGTGGCTTGAGGTCTGCTAGACTGAAGATCCCTCTTAATAATATAAAAATGCAGAGTCAGGTAGAAATAAGCCTTGAATAGAAAGAAAGCGGTTGAATGGGTATTTATGAACACAAGGGTAAACAAAAAAGGGGGGGTGATGTTTGGTGTTTAAAATTTCTCTCTGTGGTGTTAGACATGGATCATTAAAATGTACAAAAATATACCTGTACCAGAAATTATAATGCTTCAATAAAAGTTTGCTTTGTAAGCTTTTGCAATGTATGATAATGTGCCTTATCATGCCCTAGAGGCTTCTATTTTGAATGGTATCTTCAAGCCTTGATCAGCCTGGGCAGGTTCTCAGCCTGACAGTCCTTAGGATTCTTTACAGTAGGCAGACACAAATCAGATGCCAGGGTGACCCAGGAAGATTAACTTTATTGAAACACTAATCTTGCTAATCAACTATCAGTCTGTACTATTTTTAATCAATACAAAAAGTAGACTGTTAATGTAAGGTTATTTTTAGAATAGAAGAATCTCCATTTGTAGCCATTCTGTTATTCTTGAATGCTACATACATATAAAATCTTTCTATCATTGTATATGAGAAGTCAATAATTCTCCCCTAGGAAATGCAGTTTTTTTAATAAGTGTCTGCAGCAGACTTTTCAAACACCCCATGTAAAAGGAGCAGAATTCTACTTTTGTATCCACTGTAATTACTTACTCAAACCAATCTGAACTGTATTAGAAAGATGTTAACCTACATCGAATATGTATTTAGACATTTTAATAATTTACATGATTGTCAGTCCAACAAATGGAATGAGATTTTCAGCTCCAGACATTTCTGCTGCTAGATAACATACTGGTATGTATAGGCTTTGACCAATATACAAAAATTGAAATGTATGATGTTTTATCAGACATTATGGTATAATCATGTGTTCCCTTTCTAATTTTTAATTTGACATCTCTATTCATTTGTTTTTATGTAACCCCGAAGAAAGCCACTGAAGTATATACATAGGCCAAAACACATTGCATTTTATTCTAAATTTTTTTAAAAAAATCCACTGTGCACTTGGAGATGTATCTCCCCTTCTTCCTCAGATTCTGCTGGGAGGTCTCCAGTATTTGCTTCTTCTGACTAAGAAGTGGCCCCACAAACCAGCAACCGTATTTGGAATTTGTGTTGTCAAAAAATCAGGGAATTAAGAATACAATGCATACCAAAGCAGGACCCAGAGTATGAAATTGCTATTTTAACAAAGCATGTAAATCAGTCTGTCAGATTACTTTTATGCAAACAAACAGAATGAAAAAAAATGTGGTTATTCATCTGAAATTCACAATTACAAGGCTACTGAAATAAATAACTGTTCTAAATACATAAATTTGGCACTTCATTTTCATTATTTAATATCTAAACAGTGAATATACATCATTTGATCTGCCCTGAAATTGTAGCATTTTAATCTAATGTTCCATATGAGGAAGTAATAAGGATGAACTTGGTTCCATCACATAAGTTTATTAGAGCAAACATTTCTCTTATCAAGATTTATGACCAACAGTTGAAAAGGCAATAGAAAGTAAAGTCAGTATGTGATAAAAGCTATACAGGGTGTGGCATGTTTAGCCACGTGACTGCAAGTACATCAAATCATTCTATTGTTAGTCTTTTCATTAATTAAAACTGAGTTAAAATCACACTGATAGTAAGAACTAATGAAAGATGAGTCTATTTCTCTTGGTTAGGCTGGCTTAAAAAAAAAGGCAATGGGAAGGTGAATAACTTAGCTATAAACTCCCCTTTTAAAAACATGCTCCAGACATGTATATTCCTATTGACACCTCTTAATTTTGAAGGTTTTTATTCATGATCTGTCTGTTTTGACCATTCTGAGTTGTTGTATTAATTCCTTGTAATGTGCCTACAGCCAGCCCCCCACTTTCATGGGTTTGACATTCACAAATTTGATTATTCATGACATTCCAGCTTGCCTCCCCCACCCCATTCTCCCCCTCCCATACCTGGCCTTTTGCCCAGGCAGCCTGCCTGGGCAAAAGGCAAGCAAATGGGAGCAGGAAAGGTTTGTGGGCGTGCAAGCCTTGTCCCCTCCACTCTCCAATTTGTTGTGCTGGTGCACAGAAGAAAAGGCAGTGTGCACTCGCAACAGGCGGGACTGGAGGAGTGAAGATTTTCTCCCTCTATTCTCCTGCCTCCCCCCTCCAGTCTCTTGCCTGTTGCTGGCAAGGGTGTGCAGAAGGAAGGGCATAAGAGCAAAATGAAGGAGAGTGCAGGAGGAAAGATCTTCCCCACCTCCTATCTCTTGCCTGTCCCCAGCACAGGCAAGCAGGAAAAAAAGGAAGGGTGTGTGGGCAGGAGAGTGCAGGGGGAAAAACCTTCCCTCCTCTCTCTTGCCTGTCCCCGGTGCAGGCGCACAGAAAAAAGGAAAGGTAGGCGGGCAGTGGGCAAGAGTACAGGGAAAGGCCTTCCTCCCCCTCCACTCCTTGTGTGTCGCCCGTGTGGGCACACAGGAAGAAGGCAGGGTGCACAAGTGGGCAGGAGAGTGCAGGAGGAAAGACCCTCCCTCCCTCTACTCTATGCATGTCATCCGCATGGGCAGGCAGCGGCAGGATGAGGGAGGATTTCCCCCTGCACTCTCCTGCCTTTCCACAGGGCTAGCTGCAGAAAGAAGGCAAGAAGAAGAGGAGAGTGCTCACGGGGGGGGGGGGGGTGTGGATTCATAGGTGGTTTTGTTTTTTTTTTACTTTCGTGGGAGTTCTTTACCCCAAGCCCTTGCAAAAGTCAAGGGGCTACTGTAGTATTTGGGAAAAAGCAGGATATCCAAGTGTTCAGTTGAATATATGTTCAGTGGACTATTTGCCATTGATAATTGTCATAATATCATCTTGGATTTGTAAAAGTCAATTCTGTTGTCGCTTTACTCCCAGAGAATATGACACAAAAGCCCCAGCTGGTAGAACTGTGGAGTGCATGGTAAACTGTAGGGTGCAGGGAATTTTCTCTGTGTTGTGTCAATGGCAAAAAGGCTGAAAATGGTGCCGTGTGGACCTAGGATGCCTGTTCATTTATAATACTTTGATACATTATATCCTATATACAGCTTTAACAAAACAAGAAAAAGTAATTACACACCAGCTGAAAAAAATTATTTTAAGCACTGTGCTTGTATGAGATTACATACCTTCATAGCAGACGGACTGTTAACAGAGCATGAGCTAACTTTTGGTATTACTACTATATAATCCTGAATGGTTCTACCACTGGACATTATCATTAGTCTTTTCTCCTTTACTCAATTACTGTTGGCCCTCCATATCTGTAGATTCTGTATCCATAGATTCAACCAACCACAGCTTGAAAATAATCTTAAAAAAAATCCAAAAAGCAAATTTTGATTTTGCCATTTTATTATACCATTGTTCATAATGGACTTAAGCATCCATGAATTTTGGTATCCATGAGGGGTCCTAGAACCAAAACTGAGGGTCCAATGTATTCTCAAATGGTAAGTACAGACCAGTTTTCTAGGTTGGTTACCAGGGAGGTACAGACAATAAACAATGTTTGGGTTATGATAGGATCAATGATTACTCCTCTCACAAAACATTTTTTATTTATTCCTGTAAGTGACATGCATGGAATCCAGTAACCTGTTACTGAATGGAGATTTCCAGTCAGTAATAACCATTCTGTCTACAACAGTGTTGCCAGGTTTTCAAAACAGAATAAAGGACAACTGAAATTCTTGACATGCAGGGTTGACAATTAGGAAGTAGTTATTGAAAAGTTTGTGATCTACCTAAATACCAAATTATTGATTTCAGTTAACTTAGCCATGTGTTTGTAAAATTAACATACTGTCCACATTCATAAATTACATCATGCATGCATTTCTGTCTTAATGAAGGGCCTACACCCAACCATACAAAATTTTGGGGCATTTTGTTCAGTGTACATATAAAAGGAAAACCTTTCCAACCTTCAAATAAGGGAAACCTTGCAACCCTAGTTCACAACCGTAGAGTAGTAATGTGACTGGGCATATTCACTATTCTTTGTGGCCTCTATACAGTCCCAACCTGAGAACATGCACAGGTTCAGAATTTATCTCAGAAGGATGAGAGCTTTCTCTGCTTCTCTTGAAATCACTTTCCTGATTTCTCTCATGGGAGTTTGTTATCTCTTATGAATACCGCATAAAATTTCTTCTCAGGAACACACATTTTCTCCACCAAGAACAACCTGTATTTGAAGCAGCTTTCTTCAACCAGATATTTTGGACTACAGCCTTCATAATCCTTATTGTATGCTCATGACTGGAGGAAAACAAGCTAAGAGGAACTACGTGTAGAACTTCTAATTTAAACATATGTTTATCTACTTATATAAAAGTCAAATTTTTTTGTGAGTTTGTCTGTTTGTCTGCGTCAGGCAGGTAAAGACCTCATACGATTGGCTGTGTGAGGCGAGAAGACCTCATGTGATTGGCTGGCTGTGAAGATTCTATGGAATCCTGGGGTTGGCAGTTTAGGGAGGGGCCTTTAGAATTCTCAAGCAGCAAGCTGTTGGGCCTCAGGACAGTTGCTATGAAGATGAGGCCCAGCAGTTAGAAGGGCAGTGTATTCCCTCAGAAACCAAACTTATGTTAACAACTCTGAATACAGATTGCGTTGGGGAATACGGGGAAAAGTTACAGATACTGGAATAGGCCAGTTGCTCTGGAGATGAGGCCTAGCAGCAAGGAGGAGGACAGTGTATTCCCTCAGGAACCCAATCTCTGTATGTTAGCAACTCTAAATACAGATTGCATTGGGAAATATGGGGAAAAATTACAGGTACTGAAGAAGAAAGTTTGGTGAGTTCTTAAGAGGAAAATAAAATCCCAGGCAACGTCGAGTAAATATGCTAGTAGTTTCAATAAAATCATGTAAAAAGTCAAATTCATTGTCCTTCAGTCTTGCTGCCTTCACTTTTAACCATGTCTTTGGTAGCAAGCAAAGATACAAAGGTGTAACAATTATGTTTCATGCAAGCTTTAAAAAGCCAATACCTCACTGCCTGAATACCTGAAAGTGCAATGCTGGTGTCTAAGAAGTTCTCTTCCTGTCCAAACCTGAGACTAAAATCAGTCTCACTCCTTGAAGATCTGATTATTCAAAGAAAGAATATGAATTTTCTCCCAACTTTGTCTTGATGTAAAACAGAGCTGGAGAACATTTTTCAGCACAATTGCTGTATAGTATTCCCTTTCAGACAATCTTCTAAAAGCCCCATGTCAGAAGAAGGGGATCTCTTTTCAAAATTACACAGGGCTATCTCACACACTCTTTCATACTAATGTGCATGCACATGCACACACACAGCAATAAACAACATATCACTACCAGGAAAATAGCACCCACATGGTTTTACTGGAGACTTTAAAATTCTCTCTGCAGCATTTTTTGAGAAGCAAGTTGCAGCATTCTGGGAGGGGAAGATTAGGCTAATCACATTATAAATAGATAATGCTTTTGAGTCTCAACTCTTTAATGTATTTTTGGTTTGGAGCCTTAAATTCTAATCAGAGGTTGATCAGCATTAGAAAATTAT
Source organism: Cyclura pinguis (assembly GCA_030412105.1). NCBI lineage: Eukaryota > Metazoa > Chordata > Lepidosauria > Squamata > Iguanidae > Cyclura > Cyclura pinguis. Next base: position 109,589,720 of record CM059599.1, on the reverse strand, counting down.
GCAAGGTAACTCTTAATTCTTCTCTCCCATTCTTTTTCACTGCTCTTTCCTATTGCAGTGATCATTTAGCCTTTCCCTCTGTTCACTCTTCTTCCTCATTTGCTTGAATTCTCTTTCTCTCTCAATGAAGAAAAGAATCTGCAAGGTTTTGGCTATTCTAGTCAGAAAAGCTGTATCGCTGAATGGCTCAAGATAGCATAGCTGGCTACAGTTTGATTTTAATTAATTGATCCATTTAAAAACACTGTAATTCCAAAATGCACACCTTTCTAGAATTTCCTTAGCATCTAGGCATTTCAGACATCTAGGTTTTACAGTTTTGGAGGGCAGGCATATCCCAGTCTCTTCTTACCAGTATAGATACAAAATAATCAATACACATGGTACCTTAAGTTTCAGGAGCTTAATATTTAAAGAATCATATAATTTACTGCTTTTGACGGTCATGGGTTAAAATATGACCCTTTCCTTAGGTCACAGTTAGAAACTCTGGGTTCTTATTTTACTTAAGGTAAGTACTAAGGGCCACCACAGTGTAGTGGTTTGAGTCTTGGAGTAGTTCTCTGGGAAACCAAGTCATACTCTCTCAGAGTGGTATGGAGAGTTTACACATCTAGTACCTTGTTGCTCGTGGTGTGTGCCTTCAAGTCATTCCAACCCATGGAGACCCTAAAGTGAACCTATCATGGGGTTTTCTTGCCAAGATGTGTTCAGAGGGAGTTTGCAGAGTACTAGATGGGTAAATTCTCCATACCAAGAAGGTCGCTTCTGTACAAAAAAAAGGACATTGTGGCAGGGCTGCTCCTGTGCACCACAAAAGCTCATGGAAAGCTTGTTTCAAATTAAGAGATACACTACTTTCACAACAGATGATCAATTTCTTTGCAAGTTTTCCTAGATCATGTACACTTGCCCATAGATGCTCAGAAATACTGTTGTGCACAGCTGGTGTTTTCAAAAATACTGTTTCACCAAAGTTAATGTAAACTGGCCCACACAGAGCCACTTTCAGAATTTATTTTCAAACCATAATAATATCTTTTTCACACTAAAAACAGAATTATTGTACCGTCTGATGCTTCACCATAGCCCCAGATGCTAACTCTTGAACAAAATAAAATATAAAATAAAATAAAATAAAGGAACCATACTAGCATGACATGATTTCTTATTAGTCAATACTTTCACATTCAGTATGGTGGCCAAAATATGGTGGGAATGAAACTATGCCTCCAAAGTTTCAATTGTACAGTCAGCCCTCCATACCCACGGATTCTGTAACCATGGACTCAACCAACCATAGCTTGAAAATAACCCCCCTCCTCAAAAAAATTCCAAAAAAGCAAACTGATTTTGCCATTTTATATAAGGGACACCATTTTACCACACTACTGTACATAATGGGACTTCAGTATCCACAAATTTTGGTGTCCAAGGGAGGTCCTAGAACCAAAATGTAGCAGATACCAAGGGCCCACTGTATTCCCACATTCATAGGAGAACAATTTGCATGACTGTTCAGAAGTAAATCCTATTAAATCAATTGGGACTTATTCCCAAGTGCGGGCCTATAGCCCTAGTTGAGGGGAATCCAAGGTATTTTAATAGGACTGGCTGTCACTAAAACTACTCTTGTGTCAGAGCTACTATGCAACACACAAACAGACTAATCCCTTTCCAAAATTTGTTCTGTGTCTGGACAAAACTTACTTACTAAATTCTCCTTGCCAAGCAGTTGTTAGTGACAAAGAAACCAAAAATAAAAGAACCAGAAATGTGAAGAGATAAGCAATCAAAAAGCATTTTAACATTTTATCTGAGTCACTCAACTGTTACTCAATGCCTCCTAGTTGTTGTGGTGACTCTAAGGTGAAGCTGTCATAGGGTTTTCTTGGCAAGATTTGGTCAGAGTGGGTTCTGCCTTTGTCTTCCTCTGAGGCTGAGAGAATGTCACTTGCCCATGGTCACTCAGTAGGTTTCCATGCCCAAGCAGGATTTCAAGCCCTGATCGCCAGAGTTGTAATCCAGCAGTCAAATTACTACACCATGCCGGCTCTCCATTCACCCAGCACCTTCCCAGAATGAAACTTTGGAATTTAAGCTTAAACAGGTGGGATACCATTACCTGAGAATCAGGTGCAGTGGTTTCAGCAGTAGACTACAACCCTGGAGATCAGACTTTGATTCCCCACCCAAGCATGGAAGCCTACTGGGTTACCTTGGGTATGCCACACATTCTCAGTTCCAGAAAATGCTGTAATAGGGTCACCATAAGTTGGAAATGACCTGAAGGCACACAACAATAACATTGCACAAGGGTTTTTCCTTGAATGCACAATTCTTCCAGATGTGCTTTGTCCCATTGCCATCAGATACAGGAAATCTCCTTGTTATTCTTAAAAATGTTCTGTGCTTTCAAATCGTTTCCAACTTATCGCGACCCTGAGGCAAATCTATCACTGAGGTTTTCTGGGCAAGATTTGTTTGGAGACGATTGCCCTTGCCTCTCCCTCAGGCTGAGAAAATGTGGTTTGCTCAAGGTCACTCAGTGAGTTCCATGGCTGAGTAGAAACTGAAACCCCAATCTCCTGGAGAGCTACTTCAAGACCCTAAGCACTACATCACACTGTCTCTCATTCATAAAGATATAAAATATTTAAAGTTGGCAAAAAGTTGGCTATTTTAGAATGAATACAGAAGCTACATCACCTGGACAGCCTCCTATCCCATCGTCCTTAGATTTCCTTTCCTTTTCAGAACTTCCTGAGTGTAAAAGTCAACTGACTGTGATCTAAAATGGCAGTTACTGGGAGCACAAAACATTAACAGACACATAGCCTCAGTGCGAGGCTCTAAGCAGCTTCTGACTTGCGGTAACCCTAAGGGAAACCTATCACGGGGTTCTATTGAGAAGATTTGTTCAGAGCAGGCTTGGCTTTTGGGCTTCTTCTGAGACTGAGAAAGCGTGATTTGCCCACAGTCACCCACTACGGCCATTTCTGCACTACGCTGTCATAGCGCTGTTAGTTTACTGAGGCCAAAGAGATCTCTGGCTGAGAATTCTAAATGCCCCTCCCTAAACCGCAAATCCCAGAATTCCATAGGATGTTGAAAGTGGAATAAGAGTACCATAATGGTGTGGTGCAGAAATAGCCTCGTTGGTACCCATGGCTGAGTGGGAATTCGAACCCTGGGGCCTTTCCACACTACACTGTTATAGTGCTATTATTCCACTTTCAACATCCTATGGAATCCTGGGGTATGGAGGTTAGGAAGGGGTATTTAGAATTCTCAACCAGAGAGCAATTTTGTCCTCAGTAAACTAATAAAACCCCAGAACTCCATAAGATGTTGCAAGTGGAATAATAGCATTATAACAGCGTAGTGCAGAAATGGCCTTAGTCTCCAGAGTTACAGTACAACGCTCAAACCACTGGGATCACGCCTTATACATTAATAACCTCCGCAGGCTCTGAGTAGTCCTCTATCATCTCCTGCTCAAATAAACCTCTGTTTAATAGTTACATTACTCAATTTTTCTATTTATCCCACTAAACCAATTACAGGAAACAAGCAGTATTACATCAGGGAGACCGTTAAGTAAACTGGGGGGGGCGGTCGATGTTTTAAAGAGAGGATTCAAGTTTATTAATAAGGGGGAAACGAGGCAAGGAACACAACTGCAGAGGAATAGCAACTCACAGCACCGTCCGTTTGTATAAAAGACGACGGATATCGATCAATCAATCAATCAGTTCCGCCCCCGCCCGCACGTCAATTCGTGAACTCCCAGCCGTAGCGAAACTCACTAGAAAGGTGTGAGATTTCGTCACGGGCTTCTCGCGTTGCTTCCGCCGCCTCGCGGCTATCCTTCGGCGGCTAGGCGAAGTCGAAGCCGGGGCGCGAGACCGGCAGCTGAATCCCGCCTGACTCAGAAGGCGCCTCAGAGGCCGCCTGCAGAGGCGCTGTCGCCCGGGAAACGGTCCAGCGTAAAATGGCGGCGGCGGCGGCGGCGGCGGGCGGGAGGTCACGTGGCGCGCGCTGAAGCCCTGCTGGCATGGAGGCCGCGGAGGGACCCCGCGACGGGGAAGAGGTGGAGGTGGGTGCGGGAACCTGTTGTCGGCCACAGTGCTTCGCGCGAAAGCTGCGGTCCGAATAGTGGAAATGAAGCTGGGGCTTTTTTCTTTCGGCCTTTGCGTCTTCGGAGGGCCGAGATAGGGATGCGATGCTCCAGCCTTTATTGAATCGCGGGCTCCTGCTCGCGGGCGGGAGCGTGTGTGGCGGCCTGGCCCTGCAATTAAATCCTTTGAACGGTTTTTCTTGGAAGTACGTCGCCCTGCCTTCCGTTGAGCTGGTAGACTCAGGCCATTTCCGCACTAGACTGTTATATAGCGCTATCATTCCACTTTCAACATCCTATGGAGTCCTGGGGTTTGCAGTTTAGGGAGGGGCCCTATAATGGGGGGGGAAAAACAACCTCCTTGTCCCCCGCAATGATCTTTACTGTAACTATGCCTCCCTGAATGCACCCATCTGATTTCAGAAACGACACAGGCCTATTTAGTAGGAGGACTGATGTGGGTCAGAGGCGCCCTGCGCTGTGTCCCACCAGTGGGGACAGTAGGAAGCGGAAGGCTGGGGTTGCTTTCTTTCCAGAACCAGAACGAAACATGACTTTTTGTTAAAATCTTCAGGGACTGATTAATTTCAGATCAACATGTATATCGTTATAAATTGTTGTTGCCTTTAAAGTAGTTTTAACTCGTTTGTTTTGTTTTGGTACGTTTTTATCTTGTTTAAATTACATATGGTTTTAACCTGAAAGAGGTTTAAATTGCTTCTATTGTAGGCTGCCTCGAGGTACCATGATAAAAGGTGGGGTTACAATGAGAGCCAGGGTGGTATGGTGGTTTGAGGATTGGACTGTTAACTCTGGAGACCAGGCTTTGATTCCCTGCTCAGCCAGGAAAATCCACTGGATCCACTGGAGGCATATCACACACTCTCAGCCCCAGGAAACCCTGTGATCAGTTCACCTTAAGGTCACTGTAAGTCTAAAATGACTTGAAGGCACACAACAAAAAGAATGAACAAATAGTGCTTGAATAGGGGACCAGCAGGGATAAAAGAATCCTGCCCGAAATGCTGGTGAGCCACTGCCGGGCATGTTGACAATAGTGAGCCAAATGAATAATTGCTGTGAGGCACTTTGTGTTCCTTCAGTAGTCAGGATCATGCAAATTAATTACCATCCTGACATCATCCATTATCAGGCACTGAACATATGAAGCTGCTTTCTGTTGTCAATTTTGTTTCTTTGGTTTTGGCCCATGTAATCTTTTCTAATCCTGTCTGCCACAACTAGCCATGTTAACTGGAATCTCAGATCAGGGATCTGTTGTAACAGTTGAACGAAAGCTTTTAAACTGCAGATGTCAGCACTGGACATGAACTTTCCTCATGCAAAACTTGCATTCTGACACTGAAATCTAACACTATAGAAGGGTGGATAAAAACAAAATGTACATTAAGGTTATTTGGGATACAGGGTGGCTTTTAGTATTGGTTGTTGAACAGGAAGTGCTAGTTTAATTCTGCATTGAAATGACAAAATATACAACAGTGTAGTACTTTGTTGCTGTAGTTAAGTGGGAGTAGTCTAAAAATGAGGCAGGAAATATGATGTTGTGTTGGACTAGGACTCAGGGAAATGTGGATTTGAATCTTTCATCCCTGGAAACTCTCTGGGCAACCTTGGGCAAGTCACATCTCTCAGGAAGGAAGGCAATGGAAAACCATTCTTGAATAAACCCTGCTTTAAAAAAACCTGTGATAAGATCACCTTAAGTCAGAATTGACTTAAAGACACAGAACAAGTCTGAAAATGAGATATGACTGCATCTTAGAGTTCTTTAACCACAAAATGCATGTGTGTAAAATCCACCTCTTACAGATATTACAGTGTATGTATTTATTTGAGAGCATCCTAATGGTCAATACTTGGATTAAGTTTTAAAAGTACAAAACCTAAATTTCAAATATGCACTGGAGGAAGAAAAAAATCAACTTCCATTGCATTAAAGCAAACTTTCTTAGTGTGAGTTATCTGCTTTCAAGGACTTGGAAGGGACAGGATGGACAAAGGAGTGTACATTGTTATGCCATTGTATTACAAACACTGAAAATACAAATGTTGTGCATTTGCAACATAGAGACAGAAGACTGTGAAGCATGCGTCTTCCTGAACGAAGTGATTTTGGCAATAATATATTTGCAAGTGTGTATTGTCTTCCGGGCTGAAAGTGAGTCTGAGCTTATACATACATTATTTAAAACTGTAATGTAATTTTTTTTTTCTCCAGGAACAATTAGTCATGGTTGAACTGTCAGGAATAATTGATTCAGATTTTCTGGAAAAATGTGAAAACAAATGCAAGATTTTGGTGAGTGTCAACAATACATCTTCATTTTTTAAAAAAGGGAACAATGAATCTTATTCAAAACTAGTAGAAATCAACAGAAATGTTTCTGCTGATTACAGACTGTTTCATCATTGCTGGGGGAGGGGGTTGTATTACCATGCATGAAGAGTGTGCATATTTTTCCTTTGCCATGTGTGGCTTTCAGGAAGGTATAATCAGCTGTGGGTTCCTGTGGTACATCTGCATTATCAAAATAGACACGTACTTCACAAAGCACAATGATGTATTTCATGCAAAAGAAAGTATGAAGTATTTCTCTGTGAGCTTTACAACAGAGGGATGGGAATCTTGCGACTCGCCAGATGTTGCTGGACTGCAGCTCAGAGCAGCCTTTGTCAGCACAGCAAATGGTGAGGATTTCTGGGAGTTTCAGAATAGCAACACCTAGGTTGCGTGATTCCCACCAATGGTGTATTATAGATTTAGGCTGAGATCCTACTTGATGCTGGCAGAGTTTTACAATGGAACCCGGGGAGGCCAAGGCTGCTGATTTTTTCCTGGCCAGGCAATGGCAACCAGGTGGTGCCCAGATGCATTCCCATAGCCAGTAGTAGTTGTTTCTGGGGACAAAGTTGCATCTGGATGCTATCCAGCTGCCGTTGCACAACCAAGGGAGAGGCACTGTGCAAGAAAGTGCTGGATATTCTTGTCTGGCATCCAAGAAAATACTTATACTTGTCTAACCTCCAGTGTAAGTCACTAAAAGTTACATCAGTGTAAATCACCAAAAGGAGTCCAACCATACAAATGTTACCAGCTTGAAGCAGTTGTCTGAACATGTTTCACTTTTCTTTCTGATAAAGAATCTCTTTGCCTTTTTAGGGCATAGACACAGAGAGGCCCATTTTGCAAGTAGACAGATATGTATTTGCTGGAGAATATGAAGGTAAGAAGATCAGATAAGGTCATGCTATGTGTTTTCTTAAACAGAAGGATCTGAATATCTGTGAGACTAGTTCTGAGAGACCAAGATGTTTTTTTTAAATCATTATTGTTATTCTTGGTATTTCTTAGTTATCTTTATGATTTAAAAAGTAGCAAAACAAATAATGCTTGACTTTTGAAAAATTATATAATGTCACAGTAAAAACCACTAATTACAGGCATAGTATATTGAAAAAAGGAGTAGAAGCAACATACAAATCTACATTTTAGTCCCTATGCCTGATTGCAAATTCCTTTTCAAAATGAAGGGAATTTCAAAAGCATTTCATCATATGGCATGGGTGTCAATTGATGAAAGAGGGACAGAATCCAAATACATCTCAATGGACTTGTAAGCATATATGGCTCTTTGAGCTGTGGTCACTTTGTGCTTAGTTCTCTATCTCTGTGCTAATCAAAGTGGTGGTCTGCAGAGCAGTGTCAGTTCACAAACCATCAAGTACCAATTCACAGCAAGTTTCCAGAAAACTACTCTATTTGCCAGTGTATAAACACACCCATGTATAAGACGCACCTCATTTGTACACTGGCGAATACTATTTGCCGGCATATAAGACATACTGGCATGTAAGACTCACCCCATTTTCAAACAGTATTTTTCAGGGAAAAAAGTGTCTTATATGCCAGCAAATACAGTATATGAATAGGATGGTAATAGGGCACAAATATGGTACCATTCCCTGGCACACTGGGAAAAAATACCAGTCCAGCTCATCAGTTAGTTTGAAAAACACTGCACTGCTCTGTCTTCCATATCCTGACCTCCTTGTTCTGTCATTTAATTCAGCAGATATGGCTGGTTGGAGTATTCTTCTAAAAAGAAGCCTATGTTACTCTTAACAAAATGTTCATTGTTATCCCCAGATACTCTTGGTACTTGCGTTGTGTTTGAAGAAAACAAAGATCATGGTAGGTGGCATTTTAGATTTGAGTTTCTCAAAAATTTGGAAGAGCTTAGAAAGAAAACACATTTCAAAGAGTAAAGTTGGCCATTAAATATCAAGGTATCTCTAATGTCTTTTCTTTATAGTAGATGCAGAAGGCAACCAAAAATTACAGCTAAAATATAAGTGCCACACAATGAAGAAGCTGAACATGACACGGACACTCCTCACAGAGAAAAAGGAAGGAGAAGAAAACACAGGTGCCTCAATTCTAGAAAATTGCCCTTGGTTAATATATTTGATTTTGCTGTCTTTCCCATCGAGAAACCTCACTGAGTATGTTCACCAGATTCCTGCAACATAGTATGGTTTTCTCACCTTCCTCTGTCCAGTTGCTGTGCCCACAGACTGCTCCACTTGCCTTCCTCTCCCTGGCTTATGGACTATTCTCTTGCTCCACCTGTTTCCAGCCTAAGTTTGTTCCTCTCTTCCAGTGGTTCTACTGAGGACTTGACCCACACTTTCTGATCCCTTGAGACTTTTTTATACTTTTTCCCAAAAAATGTGCCTCAGCTGATATCACTAGGACACCCACTAACTCTGATCACCAGTTTGTTCTCTTGCTTGAATACAGGATAATATTTTATACTATTCTGTAGAACAGAAAAATATATAGGTATTATGTATTACCAATCACCTGTTCCAAAGGCATGACGCTCCTCAAACAACATGAAGACCACTCACCAGCCCTTTCTGGAGATCAGCTGACTTATCTGTAATGCATATAAGAGCAATTAAATCTATTGCTAAAAAAAACTCCTGCTTTTGTATATTGGATTCATATAAAAATTCATGATAAGGATATTCTATGAACAAATAATCTGGAGGTGAATACTGGCTATTTACATTTCCAAACTTGGCAGTAGACTTTCTCTCCATTATGGACTGAAATAGTTAATGGCTAAGTGTAGCTGTCGCAAAGTAAGCATTCTTTGTAATGCAGTGTTATTTCATTGCATATTTGTTATTCAGTTTCTCCTGTGTGGCTGACCATAAATTTTGGTATTTATTACTGTTGAAAAACACTGTTAATATACATGAGGCTTTACAGAATAAGTGCCACTGCCCCAAGAATTTGTCATCTAATATTTGACACCAGGAAAATCAACAAAAGGAATTGAACAGGAGGAAAAGGAAGGATAAGGTTAAAAAAGGATAAATGTTGTGAAAATACACACACACACACACACACACACACACACGCAGAGAAATCCTTGTAATACACAGGTCCCAGATACACACATCACCTTGGCAGTCATGATTGCAAACAATTTGCCGATACTCAAAAAGTCAAGCCAAGTGCAGTCTAGCTGCAAGAGATAAATGTGAATATATAATACCAGTTTAAACATTCTCTTTCCATTCACTTCTGTCCCAATCACTGCTTCCTGCTCTTTGTTTGACAGGTGGTGGTGTGGAATGGCTGGAACTTAAGGACAAAGATTTCTCATACAGCAGGCCAAACATGATTTGCAACTTCTTATATGAAAAAAAAGAGGAGACAGCTGAATCCCAGGACAAACTGGCAGAAGAATCTGAAGGAGAAGCTGGTGACCCAGGAAATAGAACTCAGAACTTTGAACCTGAGATGCACCCTCATGTTGAAATGGATGACTCTGTTCCTCTTGTTGATGCCAATGATCCCAAGGCAACAAACTCTCCTGTGAATAGCCAAGAGGATTTTGCTATAGAGGATCCTCCATCTTGATGTCAAGCCTATAGCTGAAAGATGATTAATAGAGCTTATTAATGTAGGACTTTCTGTATTGACCTCTAGTTTGTATATATCATGAATTGGAAAACTGGATCCCAAACATGTAAGTTAGTGGAAATGTGGAGTCAGTTGTCCACAGTCCATGAACTATGTGAGTGAATCTACATTCCCTATAAGGCTTTTGACTTTCTGTTTCAAGCTGTTCCACCATCACTGCACCATTAGTAAGCTCTAAAACTCAAGCATCTTGTGGAGGAGGTGATTGCTGTCCTAAGGAGTAGAGAAATCTTACAAGCAAATGCAAGGCCTTAAGCATGTCTACCAACAGTTTGTGGATTGTGAGTTTTATTTAGTGCCCTTGTCTTTCCTGATGGCATCTCACTACCTCAGAATGGTGAAGTGCAGAAGGTGGTGCCTGAGGAAAAAACTGTGTCAATGATCCATTCCCAATTCTTTTCAACTATACAGTCATGTTTTTTCAAACATGAAGTTTTGCATGTACAATTTGTCTTACAAAATGAAATATTACTGTCTTTACCTGCATGGTCAAAGATACTGAACACCCACTGGACTATTTTCTGTGATTTGTAACTACCTTGCAAGAAGCATTCTTTCTTCATTCCATTTCACCTCCATGTATACCTATTGGGTTGCATCCAGTTGTTTCCTCAGCTCTTGATCTGATGGAGGTTTCCACGAACAGAAGGCAGGAGGTGATTTTGGTAGCATGTGAAGCTGCATAGGGAGAGATGAGTGAAAACTGCCTCCCCCTACTGGAGCATGCTGAATGGAACTTCACTCTGTATGTGTTCTGATGGCTGAAATAAACACTCGTTATGCCATTACGTTCTAACTCTATTCATGCAGTTTCTTAAGACAGGTTTTCCCCACTTACCTGTCAGGTTAAGGACTGGAGCACTGTCAGAAAATGGAATTAGTTGAAGAGTGGAACCCATGTTTTATACTGTAGAGAACATGAAGGATTTGTGGAGGCTCACTTGGGACCAACCATGCACACTGCTTGTGGAGTTTGTCAGCTGGCTTGGTGCTTCCCCCAAGCTCACTTTGCAAGCAGTGAGCATGCATGGTCCCAGGCAGGTTTCCATAGGAAAGAAGAACTGATGAAAGAGTAAAACATCCATTGAATTAATAGAACAGGTTCTTAATTTGGAAATGTCAAAAGATTACAGGACATTGAAAGGCAGAGCCTTCCTGTGGTTGGCACCTTAAGGAGATGCTGCTTTGTCCAAATGACTTGTGTGACTTTCTTGCCTTTGGAATGATGATGATTGATTATGATTCATATAGCACCAACAATGTACATGGCATTTTACCAGAAAAAAAGAAGAAAAAGACAGTTCCCTGCCCTCAGGCTTACAATCTAAAAACACAATACACGAGGGAATGGCACTGGGGGAGGAGATTTAAGTGCAGCAGAAACTGTCATCTTGTCACGCTTGGATGCTAGGGTAGTGGCAGTTGAGATGAAGAGAGGACCTTTCATCTGCTTTCTGGGCTTAAGCATGATAGAATTGTGCCTGCATGCTGTTAAATATTAAATCATGTTTTAAATGGCTGTCTTAGAGGGTGTTCAGCCAGTTTTTAGTTTGCAATCATAAATGTGCCTTTTCTCTCAGTGCTAACAAGAAAGTGGTGCCAATGCAAAAGGTTATACAGAGCAATTCATTTCATTATATATTAGTGTATAGACCCAGCATTGCCTGGGATTTTATTTTCCCATAGGTAATGCTTCTTAGAAATACCTTAGGAATTACCCTTATCTTACCTTAGGAATTAGAGGCAGTTGAAATACACAGATTTGAGGTCTTGTGTCTCTAATTCCCCAAACTGTGTTGTCCAGTACATGTAACTTTTCCCCACATTCCCTAATCCAATCTGTATTCAGAGTTATTAACATACAGAGGTTGGTTTCCTGAGGGAATACACTGTCTTCCTCCTCCTTGCTGCTAGGCCTCATCTCCATAGCAACTGGCCTGAGGCACCTCCCTGAACTGCCAACTCCAGGATTCTATAGAATCTTCACAGGCAGTGAAGATCATACGAGGTCTTCTCCCTTCACACAGTCAATCATGTGAAGTCTTTGCCTGCCTGACACAGACAAACTAACTCTGACTTTCATATAGTAGATTTGGCTTTTCATTACCACGTGCTTTAATTTTTCACTGATTGTAAACTTTTTTTTTTCGTCAGTGTTAGATGCGTGAAAGCTGCCTGTGTTACCAAGCAAACTCTTCAGGTGTGATCACTGGTGTTCCGTCCTCATTCTGATGGCTTGTTTCAAGCAGTTTATTCTGACTCCAAATAAGCACTGAATTGCTTTTTTTTTTTCTGACAATGGAAAAAAGCATCAAAATTACTTTGTTTTACTAGTTTGGTCTAGCAAAAACTGCATCTCTTTCTCACTCAAGGACAGATTGAGAAGTAATACTGTGTTTTGTCCTTGTGGTTAAACTTTACTATAGCTTTACAATAAGGTGAAGAAGCAGTGACTATCCGAGCATACCGCTATATTCTCTTCTCTGATAAATTGTTATTACTTAGTCATCGCCATGCTTTCATCATCTGTTCTTTATTCTATGTAGAGAGGTGTTTCTGCCAGTTTGGGAGACTCTTACAACTATGTAGAAAAAATATTGGTATGTAGATAAAAGAAAGCTAGAAAAGCAACTGGTTCAATAAGGACTGGTTGTGCTTTGCTTTTCAGAAGATATGTATTGAGGGAAGCAGTGGGAAGTGAAAGGCAAGAGGAGAGCTAGTGAGCAACTTTTCTGAGTAAGTGCATAAAAGTTTCCTGAAGGGGAATGAAGATTATTTCCTCCCCGCCCCTGACACCTCTCCTTTGATCCTAATTCCCTCCAACCCACTTCCATAATGCAATATGTTCTTAAGGTCTCTGATCACTTTGGAGTCAAATATTATGCAGAGGAAAACCACTTCCAGATTAGTATTTGAAGGATTATTTTGCCACAATGCAAACAGACCCCTTCTGAAGCCAGGAGCTGGGTGGAGCTAGCAGATCACAGCTCACAGAATGCTGGGGTGGGGAGGCCTGGGGGGGCAAGGAATGCAAAACCAGGGGATTGTTTGTTAAATAGATAGGGCCAGTCAGGAAGAGGGGACTGGAAGAGATCTGAAGAGGGTTCTTAGGAGCTCAGAATGTAGATGAAGTTCAGGGAGAAATTTTCTTTGAAACTGAGGTGTTAATAATGCACTGTGTGGGACTAACATAAACTAGATGTTTATCTGTTTAGCAGTAAACTTTTACTTTTTTGTTTTTTACTCTTCTATCTGAATGTTTTCGTGTAATACCGGAAAGGAGAATTTAGTCACACTGAACTCACTGTTCAACACACAATATAGTGGTCATTTTGATGTCAGAGTGTCAGATTCAGGGAAGGATCATAAGGATAAAAGAGCAAGGAGAGTGACAGGAGCTCCAACTATTTTGGAGCTTTGTGGACCACAACAGACCCTGGGCACTGAAAATTGGCTTCTGGACCTTTAGATTATCCTGAAATGAGTCTGAAACTAAGATGCTGGAATGTGCTACTTGAAACATTCCTCTTTTCATCCCCATTTATTTATTCATGCTTTGCTTTGCTTTTCAACACAATAATGACGGAAATTTAATTATTGTATTTAAGGGCTAGACTGTTTAGATTCAGAATTCAGTAAGCAAGTTATTGCTCATCTAGCCCTAGAGTTCAATAGTCATGTGTCTTTGCTGGCTTTCCATTTGTTTGTTCATTTACATCCATTTATTATTATTTTTCAACACAAGAATACCTGTTAAAGGAAAAGTATAATGGAACTGAAGTTTTGACTTGTCCCATGGCTATATGCTTTCTTTATAGGCTTTTTCCAGAAATTATTGCTAATTGGCTGCCACCACTGACTAGTCTTAACCTGATTAATGGAGTTGAAGTTCACTGTGATGCCAGGTTGGGAATCATGTAGCCCTCCAGAGGTTACTGGACTGGAACTGTTAGCATTCTTCATCATCAGCTATGCTGGCTAGGACTGGGGGATTTGCAATCCAACAATATCTGAAGGGCCATGTGATTCTAAGCCCCGCTCTAGTAACTACCTTGTTCAGTTGTTTGGAGGGTTTCCTAAGGCCAGTAGACTCCTTCTGGAATATGGAATCCCTTGGAGTACTGGTAGTATTCTAGCTTCAGATTGAAACTGACCATATGTGAGCTTAGCTAGCCTTTGCTGCCACTGACTTAGTGGGGAATAAACAAAAAATAAATGTTTGAAATGTTCAAAATATCACCAAGCATGAAGGGATGGTTTCTTCAACAGTCTTTGATCAAGCAGAACAGTAATTACCACCAAAATTTGAAAGAAATATACATGTGTATTTACAAATTAAAGTAAAAAAGGTACATGAGTCAATTTTCAGCACTATTTAATTTGCTGTAACTCAGGCAATTTTTAACAGATTGAACTGAAATTTGGCACATTGATAGCACCTACGTGCATAAGCAATATGTGCAATATGCATAAGCTGTGTGCATAAGCCATAATGTTGATGTTTATCACAGTAGGTGAAAATATTCAGCTACTTGCTTTATATTAAGATACACAAGAGTGTTCCTCTCAAAATATACAATACTGAAATGTATTGCTGTTGTTCTATACCTTTGAAGATCCTAACAAGGATATTTCTCACAAAGAATTAATTACAGGTTTCAACAGTTAACAAAGTAGATGCGTTCCTAAGAATTAATTCTTCAACAAAAAATTTAGTACCAGAGGCAGAAATAATACAGAATGAGTAAGAGTAAGTTCTTACATCACAAAAAGAAGAACAGTTTAACGTGTTTGAGCAAAGGTTTTGTCCGAAACAGGCAATATGCACACTGAAATGAAACAACCAGGTCAAGTAAGGCATGCATAAGTAAAAAAACAAAACAAACAAAAAACTCCACTTTTTTTTAACCTGGTTTTTTCAAAAAAATGCATTCAAGGATGATTTTTTTCACCAGTGTTCAGCATTCTATGATTTCCATTTTGCTGGCCAAATTTACAGACCTGCACATTTTCATCATGCAAGGAGGGAGTGGATAAGGCAGATTTACCTGAGCAATCTTCTCTCTGTTTAGATGTTCATGCATTCTCAGTAACGGATTCTGAAGTTTGCTGCCATAAGTTGTAGGTTGCAGCAACGGTGGGACTGGCTAAAATAGAAAGCTAATATTTCCCAGCTCAAGCTTTATTGTATTATTTACTGCAGATACACTGCTGCAGACTACCACTGAAAGCCTGTGTTTTTCCAGACCTCCTTCATGACCCTGCCAATGTTGATGCTGCTAAAAAAAATTCCAGCTAGACAGAGAACAAGGACATTTCATTGTTAAAAAAAGCTTCACTGTCAGAGGCTTTGTTAACTGCAGTATGCCTATGTGCTGTTGGGGTAGCTTGACTACAAGTATACAAAAGATGGAAGGATCTGATTTAACCCTTAGGTCATGAATTGACAGGATCTGGAAGTCAGCACAATTAGATACATTAACAATTAATATAAAAGCTGCATGGGGACAAATTAAGGCAGATTTGAAGCAGATTGGTATCTATTACATTCTCCTGCAAAGATTCATTGGGATATAAACCACTGACCATGCAAGCAAAATTCTGGATGAAACCTTTCTGCCCTCTTGCTTTCCAACAGTAGCCTCAAAATCAGTAGCCTGTAGTTCAATGCTTGGATTAGGGATGGGGGAGGGAAATAGCTGTTCATTATTTGTGTGTTATATTCTTGTCTTCTTGTTGTTGTGTGCCTCCAACTTATAGCAACCCTTAGGCAAACCTATCACAGGGCTTTCTTGGCAAGATTTGTTCAGAAGGGTTTTGCTTTTGCCTTCTGAGGTTTAGAGAGTGTGGCTTGCTCAAGGTCACCCACTGGGTTTCCATGGCTGAGAGGAGATTTGAATCCTGGTCTCCAGAGTTGTAGTCCAAAGCTCAAATCAGTATACCATGCTTGCTTACTTTGATGTAAAATCAATAAAAACTAATTTTATAAAGAATGCTCCCTTAATTTTTTGAAGGGAGGCTACATTATAAGCACAGAAGCCAAATTCACAACTCTGCATGCTCTTTAATCTCTAAAACATTCTTCCCCAGAGACAGGTAACTGCGATTATGGATCTTGAAGCATCACATTTAAATACAGTATTTGTAAGCTTTTAAGTTTTGAGTATGATTTCCCACATTTAAAAAAATTGCAGTTAGCAATGTTCCTACAGTTATCTATTTTTGAATGTTTTGTCTTTATTTACAGTGTGCCCAGACGAAAGGAATTTGAGACTTTTCTAAAACACACTGGGTGTTTTGCTTAATAAATACAGACACTTCATCGACTTTGTTTCTTTCCAGTCTTTGTTTTGTTTCCAGTGCCTCTCCTCTTTCCTCTGTCCTTGGACAAATACTTCAAAGACAGGTTCCAATATGAAACAGCTGAACAAAAGTTAATACAGAACTGCACATTTATCTGCTTTGGCTCAACCAGGGACGGGGGCTTAAAATTATACTATGTGTATTGGTCAAATCATTAACGTAAGATTAACCATTAACACCCAGTTACTGTCAGACAAATAAGACATTTTTGTTTTTGTTTTTCCATTTCAGTTTTGGCTGAATACCCCACATCCAATCTCCCATGTATATCATAGTCAGCTCTCTGAGGCTACCATTTGTGCTTCTGATGAGCTGGACTGTAGTCCAGTTAAAAGCGTGGTAGGTGCTGATCTTCAACCTGCCACAGAGGGTTTGCAGACTGAAAACAGGAGGTGTCTCCTACCCCTTTGATGGTTGTGCAGAAGCAGGAATTTCAGGAGGTGTTGTCACCTAACAAGGTCATACCTGCTGAAATGCTGTCTTCTACACAACCATCCAAGGTACAGAAGCCGCCCCTGGTTTTTCACTCTGGCAACCCCAGGTTTTTGGAGTCCAAAGCCATTTCCACACTGGACTGTTACAGTGCTATTATTCCACTTTCAACACCCTATGGAATCCTGGGGTTTGCAGTTGAGGGAGGGGCACTTAGAATTCTCAGCCAGAGAGCTCTTTGGCCTAAAAGGAAACTACAATCCCCAGAATTCCACGGGAGGTTGAAAGTGGAATAAGAGCACGAGAACAATGTGGGGCGGAAAAGCCCAAGTGACCTAACACAGTTGTGAAAGGCTCTCACTCCCTGTTTGAACAGCACCCAAGCTCCCTGCCCCTCTCACTCTGACTTTTGTTTTCCAACATCTTCCTCTCATTCTTTTCAGGGCGATTCCATAAATGTCTACTTTGAGAAAAGCGAGCCCCGTACAGTCGGACGGCCCTTCTCCCCGGGGAAGCGCGCTCTCCGCGACGGCGGGCTCGAATTCGTGGTTCAGGTCACCTCCTCCCCCTGGTGGCCACGAAGGGGCATTTCATGGCGATCATCCGCCGGCACGGCCCGACCACGAAACCGGGTCCAACGCGAAAGAACCCCGATCCCGGGCCACTTCCGCGCTAGCCTGTTATAGCGCTACGATTCCACTTTCAGCCTCCTATGGAATCCTGGGGTTTGCAGTTTCGGGAGGGGCCGGCCGTAGTCCAACGTGCAAATCACTGCACTACGCTGCCTCCCATCGTTTACGTGGTGTAATGCAAAAACAGTCCAGCGGCCATCGGTCTGCCGGAGATCGGTGGCTCAACTTCCTACAGCCCTGCAGTGCAGTCCGCTTTTACTATGAACTTGCTGTAGGTTGGAAGCTGCAATAACTAGCTTTGCAAAATAGTCCCCTGCAAGTCGGTGGCGGAACGAGCGTGACATAGGGTCCACCCTCCTTCTCCCTCAGTTTATAAAACACCCCACAGGTTTCAGAAAAATTATTTTTCTCCAAGTACCGCGGGTTTGTTTTTGGGGGGGAGAAGTAGAAACAAGAATCCATTTCACACAAACACGGGAAACATTTGTTTTTCTCCATTTTTGTTTTTTTAACATGCAGATGACGATCTCGCTTCCACTCTTGGGGACAAAAAAAAATTAAAAAGTCCATCGAAATCTACCTTTCCATACAAGGCAGGTATTTGTATTCAGCATAGCGTCCCGATAGGTTTGCTCCGAGTCTTACAGAGCGCAATGGCTGGCGGCAGCTGTCGATTACATACCGGAAGATTCGGCAGAGTTTAATGCTACCCTCTTATCTCTATGAGGTGTTCCTCTCCATAATCCCGTATCCTCCTGGAGACGGAAAATGTAAGTACTGGAGAGAGACGTCGAGTTTTCTCTTGAGTGTCTCCATGTTTAGAAAAGGAGAGTAATTCAAAACAGAAGGGAAGATCTATCCCCGTCTCCACAGGGCCTTTTTTTTTAGCCCGGTTTGGAATCTCAGGAGTCAATAGTGTTTTAACTGAGTCGTGATGCAGCAATAGAAGTAACTGTGCTTTTTGGGAAACATTCAGTCTTTACTTTTCCTGTCTCTATGGTTAAGTGCTGAACGGTGGCGGATATGACGACACAAAAAAAATTACATTTCCGGATCGTATGTGGGATTGCCCCACGTGGATGCAGCCGGCTCGATCTCAGGCATGGAGGCGCTGGACCGGGTGGCGTAAGTAGGGTGGTCGCTGCTGTAAGCTTGCAGTTTTCGGTTCGTGAAGAAAGTATTTCTGTTGTAACTTCGCGCGGAGAGATTTTGTGGTGCTTTGAAGAGCAGTTAGTATAGCCTCGTTCCCTGTTCGTTTATCCCGGTCCAGTAGGTTTGAGGCTCACCGACAGGAATACGTTGGGGATTAATGCTAAATTGCTTGGATGCGTGAAGCGTTGGCCTCCTCTGAAAAGCTCCTCCGTGGGGATGTCTGTTCTCTGCAAGCTTTGTAGGTGTTGTGGGGGGAGGGCACGCCGTGCTTGGGGAACACGCTCAACCTACGAAACTTCTGGATTTAAGAAGAGACCAGTGAGGCGTCTTGTAGGTTGGGCCATTTCTGCACTAGACTGTTATAGCGCTATTGTTCGACTTTCAGCATCCTATGGAATCCGGGGGTTTGCAGTTTAGGGAGGGGAACAATAGGATGTTGGAAGTGGAATAATAGAGCTGTAACAGTCTAGTGCAGAAATGGTCGTGGAGATAAATTGCTGTATCTATTAAAGGATTTTCTTAATTATAAAGGCTCTGTTCGCACTATAGAACTATAGCAGTGCGATTTTACTTTTAAATGCTGTGGTCCCATCTTGTGGAATTCTGGGATTTGTAGTTTAGAGAGGGACATTTATAATATTAATCTACAGAGCTCCAACACCTGGACAGGCTCTGAATTTGAGAATTCTGTAGGTTAGCGCCATGGCACTTAACCTGGAATCATAGTGTTAAAATTGTGCAGTGTAAAAGAACTCTAAGTAAATATGGGCAAAATCCAATGGTGAATGGCAATATCTAGTGTCAGTCGAATCTTACTTCCCTTCCTTTCCTGCTGCAGTTTTCTGTGAAGCCAAGACCTGATCCAGAAGATTCCCCACTCCTTCAAGGCAGGTTTTTAGAGCAAACAGAGGACTGTAGAAAGAATTGGGGCTTGCCAGTTCTGGCAGAAGGAGTGAGATCCAATGAAAGTGTACCAGTGGATCCTGGCCAATGTCTAGAATAATGTACACACTCCTGTATTTGAATGTCTGTTTCTTATTAGAAATTGGGTCTGAGAGCAAATCAAGCTTGTATTGTTCCAAGAAGCCAAAATGACTAAACTGAGGCTATTGTACTTTGGACACTTCTTGAGGCAACTTGATTCATTGGAAAAGAAGGTAGTACTTGATAAGATGGAAGGCAGTAGAAAAGAGGAAAGACTGTATTACAGAGGGATAGTTCCGATTACAGAAGCCACAGCCTTGAGTCTGCAAGATCTTGCAGTGCTACTGATGATAAGGGTGTCTTGGGGTCTCTCTTTCATAGGATCACCATAAGTTGAAGTCAGCTTGACAGTAATTAACAATAATAAAAGCATGTTTAGAATATGTAAGTGGAACTCTGTTGTGTCTGTTTACGAAGTATAAATAGAAGCCTAATGAATGTACATGTAGTACAATTATGTCAGTTAAACTGTAATGGAATAGCAAATACTTTTTATTTAGGCATACTTTTGTCTACTTATCAGTTACTGGGGACAGGGTTTCTTAGCAAGCGAGTGCAGTATTTTCCTTAATGACGTGCTCTTACGTAGTGTTTTAAACTGTGCCTTTAATTCAATTCAATTTTAATATTTGATTTTCTTTTCTTTGGTGTTATATGCAGAAACAGTATTTCTATTACTGTTAGCTACCTTGTCTCCCATTTTAGGAAGGAAGGAAAAATATACATCCAGTGAATAAATACATTTTTAAATAGATTGAGGTAAGTTGATAGATGTGGAAGGTATTCAGCTGGATAGAAGGCGGCTCAAAGAGTCAGTTAGTGTTAGCACTGCCTAGTGTTGCAGTTTTTGCACATTTGTGTGAAAGTAAGGCCCATTAAAGTCAGTGCAACTTCCTTATCAGCAAATATGCATAGGGTTGCATTCCTGTCAGCTCTTATTTCTACATGCTGGCTGAAGCTGTTGAGAATGAAGTCCAGCAAAACCCGGAGGGCCATGGCTTTCCTTTCTCTGCTTTAAAAGAACTGCAGACTAAGGTGTAGTAGTATAATTTTAGGATTACATAACTTCAATTAAATATTATATTATTTCTACCACAGATAAATTATAGTGTCTCTGGGCAAGACTTGCTATAGCAAACATGTAACTCTTTTGATTGGAACAGCTTCACTAACTACCAGTTTGTTTCTAAGCAAAGTGTTGGTTATGATCTCTAAAACCCTATACAGCTTAGGTCCAGACTGTTTGAAAGACCTGAAATATCTGAAAACTCTTATGTCATTATAAAAGCCTTCCCAGTTTTTAAGATCCTCAGAGAAGGGGTTTCTCTTGATCCCATCACCTTTACAGGTATAGCTGGTGAGAGTATGGAGAAGAACTTTCTCTGCGGATGCCCCGAGGCTGAGGAACTCTCTGCTATGGGAGACTAAACTAGCCCCCCCCCCCCCCCCGTTCTCTTTTTTCTTACACATAAAGACCTTTTTATTTGAACAGGGATTTGGCAACTAAATAGCTAAACAGAAAGGTCTTCAGTGAGTTGTATATGCTGCACTTTTATTCTTGCTGTCATGTTTCTAAATGATTTTATTTGTTTTGAAGTGTTTTTTTAATATGGTAGTTTATATGATTTATTCATGTTACAAGCTGCTTTGGGTCCCAATCAGGAGAAAGATGGGATAATAAACAAATAAGTAAAGGTGCTTTTGTAAGTACATTCAATTACTTGGTGGAAGCTGATATTCTGTCACAAATATTCTTATGGCAGAAAACCAAAAACCAGGAGAGCTAAAAGGTTTCTTGAGAAAAGAGAGCCAAAGCTGACAGAAAATACCAAGAATGCTATGCTAATAAAAGGAGGAAACGCAAATACAGCAGTCACTGAAGTACTAAAAGACATTGTAAGTATGTTTGAAAATATCTGTAGAGATGGATTTGTGTTGTGTAATATAGAAAGGTGGTTTAGAGCAGTGGTTCTCAAACTTTGATCCTTTAGATGCTGGCACTTCAGTTCTCAAAATTCCTGCTGTTGGCCATGCTGGTTGAAACTACTGCTGTTCAAAACATCTGGAAGACCAAAGTTTTAGAACCACTTTTTTTTAAATAGATAACTTGCAGTAATCACTCTGGGGTGCTCCCATCTGATCGCCGGATTCTGAAAAGATTGTGTTCCTTATATTCTGGCTGTGTAAGAGAATTAATAGATGAGATGCTTACCCCCCAGCAGGTGCATTCTGTCAGTTGTTTTACAAACATCTTGGTATGTGCGCCTGTATTAATTCTGGTTGGAATGTTGTTGATTGCAATCAATCAATTATTCTTGATTGTTGCAGTTAGTGACCAGCTTTGTTGATGGCAAATCTTCAGCATACAGAAATATGAACAGTGTTTTTTATAGAACTTTGTCCACAGCTCATGAACCAGCACTAGTCCACAGATCAGCACTTTGAGTAGCACTGGCTTAGAGTAGTTTTCAACTATGGGTCTTGAAACTCTGGCCCTGTGAAAAGGTACAAATAATGGAGGGGAGGAAATTGGCATGTGAGGAGAGAGGAAAGCACGGTTTTAAAATGTTGAGCAAAAATAAATTGTACATTGATGGAAATCTGCTGGATCAAAGAACCTTCTGTGTTAGGAGGGATTCTAATTGAGGGGGCATACTGGAACAGATCTGGGGACAACTGTGATGTTCACAATCAGTGGCCACTTTCATGCATGTGAGCTGATTCAACAAGGAAAATTCAAGATGCACTTCTGAGGCAGATTGGATGGTTTATACTTTCCTTATCTCTGGCAGCAGTTGCCACTGCTACCTGCATCAGGGAGCAGAAGGAGATGAGCAGAGTTTGTTGAAGCCTGTTAGGACGCTCAGTGTGTGATGATGTCCCTCAGGCACTCATTAATCTGATTTAGTTTTATCTTTGTGTCATCTGAGCAAACATGTTTCCCTTGTATTTAAAGTGATTGGCTGTAGAGTGCTTCACCACTGAAATTCTGTCTTTAATTTTCATTTTCTTTTCATAGTATGCTTTGAAAAAGCCCTTTGCTGTGCTGTATAAGAAGTAAGTGCTGTTCTTTTTCAGATGACATAAAATTTTGTTTTCATTGAATGTGATATTAACTTATGCGATGTTTGATTTTAAGCATAACTAGTGCCAAATATGAAAGATACTTCTTAATTTTATCAGAAAAGGGAATTCAGTCTACTGTCAATATGAAGAGTAGAATGCCTGTAGTATGATACTATTTGAGATGGTATGGTAGGTTTAATGAGCTTGTACTGCACTGCACAAAAATAAGTGATGTTGCAAATCTTGTACTGATGAGATTGGCATGAATCTTGTTGATATTTTGTGCTTATGTTAATCCCTCTGTGCAGTTGCTTGGACATTTTTGTGCAATGCAGAATATCCACTTTCATTCAGTTGAAGACTGTGAAAGCTGAATTGGATATTCAAATGCACATGTGCACTTGGTTGCCCATTTGGGTGTGTATTCAGTTGTGCAACATTGCCATTCAACACAAGGGTTGAATTGCACAATGGATGCATAACTCTGCATCCTAAAATCTATACAGTGCTACCCTGATGTAGGACTGTGGCCACTGTGTAACATGGGTGGATATAATGTTGACTCTAGATGTTGATGAACTGCAAGTCCCCACAGCTGTAGCCAGCATAGCCCAGAAGTGAGGATTGTTGGGAACTGCAGTCCAGCAACAGCTGATTGCCGCTCTTACTGTATAGTGTGCTTAAAATTTCAAAGTAGTGCTTAGAGATTTCTCATGCAAGATATCTAAATTTTAATAAAATTAAAATTTTCTTTTCTCTTCAGAAAAAATATTACAAGACCCTTTGAAGATCAAACTTCACTGGTAAGTAAAAGAACTTGGAAAAAACAAACTGTCTTATTTCTGTGAAACTAAATAGCAACATAAAAGATTCAAATAAGAAAATGTCAAAGTAATTGGGAATTTAAGTGTTCTAGGATTCATTAGCTGCTATTGAGATCTTGTTCAGCCAGCCTTCCCCAATTGGATGACCTCCAGATGCTTCAGACTGGAGCCCCAGCTAACATGGCCAAGTGTCAGATGGTGACGCTTGTTATCTAAAACATCTGGAGAGTACTGTGTTGAGAGAGCCAGCAAAACAATAATTTAGCATGCCAAAAACAACCCTTGATGTAATCCACACACTTGTGTGTGCAACCTAATTTCTTCTTTCACTTCCATCATTTCTTCCAGTGGAAGCATGGATAGGAGCTGAGAAAGTTTTGCCTCAGTTTAGATTAAAAGCACCTTGTTAGGTGCCCTTGTCAACTATGTTTACATTAGGCAGGCAAGCATCTTAACTCATGGTTTGAAGTTGGCTTGTTTGCTGGGTTTTGTTAATAGGACAAGCTACCTAAGTTAAATTTCTTATGCCTGCAGTTTAAGAAATAGAGAGCACTCAACCTAAGGCTTGCTATAGCTCATTCGCATCTTGCCAAACTGTGGTTTAATGTGACATCTGAACTTGGCCATTATGTTTTGGTAAAATGGATATTGTTGTGGTTTCCTTATGCCAGAAAAGCTCCCCAGCAGAACTGTTGAGGTAGAGGATATTTCAAATTACTTTCCTTAATATTGGAGGATGAGTTTATGATATTATAAATGACAGTGTTTAAGAGCAACTTCCGTGATAGAGGACTGGTACCGTTAAATTAAGTATTTTGACAAGAAGCTTGCGAAACGAGACAATTGTTTCATAAGGTTACTCTGACTATATAGGGCTATATAGTGGGCATGCAGTGCCTCTGGGTAGAAGGAACTAGGTCTTATTTCTTTATTTTAAATTGTAGCTTGACCCATTTTCAAAACTGAAGAAAGTAACAAAATGACCCCTCTCAGGCAACCAAGCAAACTAAAATACAATGCACTGATGTTTCTGTAGTATTTTTGGACTATGTCCTTAAGCAAGTGTGTTTGACAAACAAATAAACCTGAGCTAGCAACCCCATTCTCACAGTTTGTAAGCAGCATTTTGTTGGGGATTTTCCTATCAGGAGAAACTGGAATTGAAATCTGAATATTGGGTCTGTCTTGCTTTGGAAAAACTACAGACAACTTTAAAATGCAACTTCAGGGTGCTTTGGAAAGAGTAAGCTTTCTAGATTGCTGTCTGTGACTGTATCCTGCAAGCTTGTAAATCCGAGGTAGGCAGTTAAATCCTGGAAGCTTATAAAACAAGGTCAGAGAATACAGATACTGGACAGCAACTCCAATCAGCTGTGGGTTCAAGCCAGTCTATGATCAGTCAAAGTTACTTCCAAGTCTAGTGGTCTAGAAGGCTTTATTGAAGTCACATTGGTTTCAAATAAGGCAAAGCATCTGTTATATCAAGCTACATGTTTCCTTTACCTCACCACAGGGATTGGGAACCTATAACACTCCAAATGTGATTATAGGGCAACTCCCATCAATCTTAGCCAGCATAAACAGTGGTGAAGGAAGATGGTAGTTGTAGTCCACACATTGCTCATCCATGTGTTCAATGTGTGTGCAAAAAGGGAAAATTAGGCTATAAACTAAATAAACAAAACAAACAAAAATTCTGAATAATAATGAGAAACTGATGGGGGACCCTCCTTTGGCTAGGTTAAACACTTCTCAGCAGGAGCACGCTCAGTTGTTTTCAGCACTCAAACATGCTTTCTGTGTTATTTATTCTTTGCAACATACTTGAAACCTGAATTCTTTTTCTTAAGGAATTTTTTTCCAAGAAGTCTGACTGCTCTTTGTTCCTGTTTGGATCACATAATAAGAAGAGGCCTAATAACCTGATAATAGGTAAAATGTTTTTAAAATGTGTTGGAAGAAATCTGTCTATAAGGAAATACATCTTACAAGAGAAGGAATATACCCTTCCCCCAAACTCCTACAAGCTTGGTCTCAATTTTTTTTTATAAATATGTTTGTGGGGAATTAATGGCAATAGACTTGAAAAGTTCCAGTTATTTTTTTTTAATAAATATGATTGGTGGGAAGCAGTGACATTAGATCTTCAAGTTTTAGATCTCGTTGTTGTGTATGTTAAGGTCACTTCTGATTTCTAGTGAGCCTAAGGTGAACAGGTCACGGGATTTTCTTATGTTCAGAAGGGGTTTGCCTTTGCCTTCTTCTGAGGCTGACAGAGTGTGACTTGTCCAAGGCGCCACCACAGGGTTTCTCTGGCTGAATGAGAATTCAGACCCTGTTCTCCAGAATCGTAGTGCAATGCTCAAAGCACTACACCACGCTGCCTCTTAGATTTCATTACTGTGTCATAAGTTTGCAGAGTGCTAGTCCTATTCTATCTTATTCCTACCCCTGCCATCACACAAAAGTGATCATAAGGTAGCATCTGAATATTGAGCAAAAAGTGAGAATTGACAATGTGTATAGAATCTGTACCCATAACTTGTGTATACATACATGGAGTCCCTTTTACATGTACGTGTGAAGTTAGTGCAGTACAGTCAGCCCTCTACATTTGCGGGTTTGACATTCACGGATTTGATTATTTGTGAGTTTCTCCAACCCCTGCTCCCCCACCTCAGGTACTACTTTTGAGGGGGGGGGCTTTCCCTCTTGGTGGCTCCCATCAGGCTGTACAGCTCTTTAAAAACCTCCCTCCAGTCCTCCTGCTCCTCAACCAGCCACTGCCTGGCCAGCCAAGGACAGCCCAAAGCCTGATTTCTCAGCATCACAAACCCTCTTCCAAAGCTTTCCATATACCCAGGGAAGGAGATGGCAAGAGAGAGGAAGTACAGGACCACCATGTCAACCATCTGCTTTCCCTGACCTGGTTTAGATGTTGGGTACCCACTCTCTCCACCCGTGCCTCAGCCTCCTTCCCACAGACACACATGTTGTGATATTTGTGAATTTTTCACTCTTCCGACAGTCCTATGCCTCTAACCCTCGCGAATGTGGAGGGCCAAGTATATTTCTCAATCTTTTGGTCCTCTAGTTGTTTTGGACTTCATGTGGCCATTGACCATATCAGCTGTGACTTCTGGGGACAAAGCCCAAAACATCTGCAGGACTAGAGGCTGAGAACCAGTGAAGTAGTGGAATGTCCACCAGAGGGCAGAAGCAAAGCCCGTCTTTACAGTTGTACTTCCATCCACACATCTAGTAAACAGATGGTAGAGTAAGTGGAAATAAGGTTTTTGGTTGACTGTTGTTTTTGGTGACTGTATTTTGTGGGTGACAAGAATTGACTTAGTTTCTAGGTGGAGGACTCCTGATACTAGCAGTTAGAAAGTGTTTTGCAGTTTTTCTGTCTTGAATGGCTTTTTTTCTGTAGAGGAAGAATATGTAAGAAGTAGTGAATAAGCTGTAAATGAAGGATGTCTTGCAAAGCTCTATAAAATTTGGTGAATGAGACAGAGCAGTGGCAGGATAAAAGCTTTGTTTTGAGGGCTTTTAATAACCTATTACACTTTTTCATTTCTTTAGCGTTTCTCATTTGTATAATACTTTGGTTGTGTTTGGAGTGTAAATTTGGTTGGAGCTGAGGCATAACCTTTCAGGAAATCTGGCCACTAGATTACAAACAGTAAGCTAGTGGCAGGTTGATAACAATCTGCCTATATCCAACTTCCCAGCATGTCAGGATTTCTTTTTCTTGAAAATAAATGTGAAGTTCAAGTTATTTTATACATGCTCCATGTAGATGAGTGAGCTTTTAGCCAAAAAGGGGGATAAATGGTTGCATGGTAGCACCTCTATCTGTTCACGCTATACCCTTTAAATACGCTGTAAATTAGCTCTAACCTTGCTGCCCATCTGTCTGTAAAATGTCATGCTGTGCTGGTCACACCTGATCAAGAGCAAAAATCTGATTCTTACTTTTTGTTTACTTTTCTTCTCTAGGTCGTATGTATGATTATCATGTTCTTGATATGATTGAACTTGGCATTGAGAAGTTTGTAGCTCTGAAGAACATCAAGGTAAAATGCTTTTAAATACTGCTGATATTTGTCAGAACAGTTGAGTGACTGATTTTCTGTGTTCAAAAGTGAGATTGAGAGGGAAGGGAGGAAATTATCAAAAGGAAATCTCATGAGACATTATTTATTTGAAGTGTTCTATAGAACCCTTCAGTTCAAAATTTTCAGGAAATTGAAAAAAATTCTGTTAAAAACAGTTAATCACTAACAATTTCCACATTTAGGGGAAGAAGGAGTTGGAGATTAAAATCCAGGGAAGTGAAAAGATCTTTTCATAATGCCTAAATGTGCAAACTTAACCTATACACTCTATTGTGTATGCAAGTTGTGCTTTGTAAGTAATGTAGGAAAAACAGTAAGTGAGCTCTGCAGGTTAAGATAAAAACAATGGTTATTTATATACAACAAAGAATTACAGCAACACAGCTAAAGTACTAAGTATAACAAAGATAACATGACTTAGCACTAAGTTTAAGAGAAATAGCATGACTTAGTCCTAAGTGCAATGCATTAAACATGCTTTAATTAATACAGTCATCATTAGCACTTATGGTAAAGAATGGGAGAAATGTAAATTATAATGAAGCCCCAGAGAACTAGTGGCACAAACCTTTAATGTTACTGAACCTTTGGTTTCCAAACCAAATAAAGAAGTCCTACAAACCAACCAAGTAGCCTGATGCAAAGTTAGGCACCATATCTCTTCTGCAGGAGATATAATCCACACTAAAAATGATCTGCATAGGGAAGTGGCAGAAAGACCAAAGCTGGGTATTCTCAACCACTCGCTCTTATGCTGGTTGCACTTCTCCTAAGGAAATACTTGCTGCTTGCAGTTCTTAAAAGTGCTTATGTTTGAGGTGGCTTTGTCCTAGTCTGCTGAGGTCATGAGAAGCCAGTGCCATAGTATAGAAGAGACAGGAATGCAGAGTTTATCCTGGTGTGCTCTAGATATCTGTTGCCTGTACCACCTCTGCATTATGCTGACCAGCTCTAAGGCTTAGACCTACTGATGGTTTTTTAGGTGAAATTCTACCAGTTAAAACAATGTAAGTAAAATACTTTCCAGGGCAGTAGCTGTGCTAGTATGTTGCATCAAAAGCAACAGAGGCTTGTGGTGTCTTTAAAACAAATGTAGGAGAACTATGGCTTGCGGCATGTCCCTTACCAGATCTTCCAAAGCCTCTAGAGGTACCCAGAATCTGGGAGGGGATTGTCCAAAATTGTAGAACTGGAAACTAGATTTTTTTTCTGGTTTTGTAATTGTCTAGTTTTACGGCCAAAATATCCTTGCTTTGTCCACCCGCTTTTGAACTAAAACATTTATTAAAGCATAAGCTTTTAGGCACTACAGTCCACTTTATCACATGCATGAAGTATTACCCTGGTGAGTATAAGTTAGGTACATATAGACATGGTTGCAGCAGTAGAAATTGGAAAGGTAAACACTGAGGTCGGAGGGAACTGAAATGTGGACAGTATAGGCTGTGGTGATTTTTTTTTAACAGTGTCCATTCACAAACTATATCTTAGTGAAAACATGGAGACCTTTGCGTTAGTGAGCTGGTGAGCACAGGTGACGTGATAAAACCCATTTGTCCCTATTTTGGACAGCTCCCAGACTTTGGAACTTCTCTCTTAGAGAGACTGTACTGACATCTTCATTACTATGCCTCCATAGGCGGGAGGACACTTTTTGTTTAGGCATGTCTTTGAGAACTGAATGCTCATAACAAAAGGGCCCTTAATAATGTGGGTTTTTTTTCCCTTCTTTAATGGTTATATTTCTAACTTGCTTTTAATCCTGTTGACAGCTTAATTGCATTTTAACTTTAGTATGTGAACTTTTATCTATCTATCTACTGTAATTGTAATTATGTCATACTAAGTGTTAGTTTTGAAGGTACCTACAACACTCTTTGGTTGAGTTATGATGCGTGTGCTTAAAAATGAGCAGAAAAAGACTAGGCTTGACAAGTTTATTGATGGTCAGAATTTATTCTTTAAAAAATCCCAGTGCGTTTCAGGCAGTATGTAAACTGATTGGCTTTCAGGGGCTGCATTAAAAATAAACATAAATACATATATTAACTTAAAATCTTTTACAAAAGGACAACACATAAAAAAAAGTGTTATACTTCTTAATTACCATAATGAAGTATACTAGTTTTGTGTCAGGTTATATTTAAATTTAAATCAACAGCAGAAGTTTCTGGAGTTGCAGGTACACTGCACATCAGTTTAAGTACAGGCCAAAATTGCATTGGGCTTTTTTAAAGAATAAATGCTGGCCATCAGTAAATATGTGGAGGCTAGTCTCCTTTTTCTGCTGATTCATAATATCTGATTTTCAATATCTGTTCCTGCTCTTTGTGCTTGAAAATGGTTTACTCCCTGTTACTATGTGGGAGTATAGCATATGTTTTGTCACATAATTCCTTCGGCATGTTTTTCATGATAATCATTGCCTCCTCCCATCCCTCACCATCCATTTCCATCTTTTAATGTTGTAAAATATATAACAGAGCAGCAAATGCCCTGAAGGGACAAAACCCATGTTGATCTTTGCGGGTGACGTCTTTGACATCAGTGAAGAACACAGGCGATTAAAAAGCCTTCTGATTGGTAAGTCTTTTAAATTTTCATTTCTTGGTAGCAGAGCTTTGTGGTAGTTGTTCCAAGTGCAGAGAGCCTTTGTGTTTTGTGCTGTGGGCTGAGATTTAGCTATCTGCTGGGAGTAATAAAATGTGAAAATGTCACTGGGATAAAGTTGTGTCAACAACTTTTACCTATTAAAATACTGATTTCCTTCTATGCTGTCTTCTGCTCCAGAGCCTTTTGTTATTGTTGTTTTTGCTGGAGATGGAAGAAGTGAGATGATGGGAACAAGCTGCCCCAAGATGAATGAATAGATTTTCCGCCAAAAATAGATGTGGCCCAAGATAAAGACCAGGGCCTGGTACATTGTCTGAGAATAGCTAGCTGTTGCAGTATTACTGAAGCTCCGTGAGTGTGGATTTGGTCAGTGTTTTGAATAGGAGGCTACTGGGAGCTTCACATCAGTGTAGGATGTACTGTCTGTGTGTGTATCATAATATAAAATGTAATATATGTTGTCTAAAAGAATATAGTACATACATTATAGCATGTATTTGATTAAGTTCAAATCCTGAAACTGGATATTTAAAAAAAATAATCTTGGCGTTTCCCTTCTTCTTGGTTGATACCAGAAGATGGGTTTTGAGACAACCTACAGGCCAAGAGTCACCAAAATATGTTCTCATTATGAACCTGCCCTTCTGAATCACTCCGTACCACTATAGAGGGTGAGACTTAGGTCTCATCTGCAGCTGAGAAGTGTGGGAGTTTGTCCTCACTGAGGCACAGATGCTTAGTAAAGCAGCAAGAAATCTCGCAACATTTGATTCAGCATCAGGAAAGATGTTTGCCCTTCTCCTGTGCTTCTGAAGTTCCAGTGGTGCCAGGGGGAATCTCTCCCTCCTTTCATTGTTCACCAGAGCAAAAAGCTATGCCAGTGGTGAAGCTGCATTTGGGATAATTCCTCAAGGATAATATCACACCCTCTAGAATGGCTGGACAGCCCCCCCCATCAGTCATTGATCTCCTCGTCCCCTAACCTAATTTCAAAAGCCACTGCAAATTATCAGTTCATGTCTCTGTGAGAGAGATCTTAGTCTTCCCTAACAGCACTTTATGTGGAACATTGTGAAGGGAGTGGCAAAGTGATGTGAAGAAGATGGTAGTAACAGAGGGGAAAAGGGTAGAATCATTAACTTCTGGCTCTGTCTCCATCAAGTGGTTTCTTTAGCTCTACCACCTGCCTGCACTGTGTCCCCCACTGACAGATGCCATCCCCTCAGTGCAACCCTTGGTAGAGAAAGTTTGTTTACCTGTTTCTGGAAAGATGCAGCTCTGATATCACATGCATAATGTTGCTGCAATGAATGCTTTGAGTACCATAAGACACTGTGAAATATGAGAAAGCAGAAGATAGAGAGCAAGTGATTCGAGAGATTCCCTTTTTATCCTTTCGCTGTAACATCAGAACTCAGGAATTTCATATTGCTTTTTCTTCTCTCACTTTGGCCCTGAGCTGGGAAGCAGGTGGCATGGCTTGCCACCACTGGGTGTAGTGAAGAAAAAAATGTGTGTGAACAGTTTCAGATGCTGTGCTAGAAGTGGGAAGTGAAAATGTAAATTTTTCTGTGTTTTCACAATATCTGATGCTGCTCTATATTATACAGAAAGAATTGAAAACACTGCTGAGATGCTTTTTCCTCTAAAGTCAAAAGGTCTTAAAAGTTTTGGCAGATACTGGTTTGAGTGTGGTTTGTATTGCTTTGAAGTGCAGCCAGACTGAGTCTTACTCTGCAAAACACTGCACTATTGGGAAAATGTCAGCTGAGTTTGTAATAATTCAATTATGCTAACATATGTAAGAAGCTAACAGTTTGCACACTGGGACAACATTCTAATAATTATTTTTAAATTTTTCTAATTTTGTTTTGCTTCTGTAGAGGGAAAGGTGAAGTACATTTTGACGTTGGGGCTACAGTATGAGTACTTACCGCATTCAGATTTTCCAGCTTCTACTTTTTTTCCCTTTTTTTCCATGCTGAGTTGTATATTATTTCAAGTTCATTCTGTGCTTTATGTTCAGCAGTCTTTTAAACACTGTCAGGTTTCATATTCCTGAAAGGCTTGATTTTGATAAAAACAAAAAACATTTTCCCATCATTCTTTTTTTTTTTTTTTGAGATTGGGTGATATGGTAGTTTGTATAAGACCTTCTAGAATTCTGTTTTTTCTGAGGTGTGCATGCAGAATTTCTGTATCTAGATATTACAATTATTTTTTTCAGCCAAAGTGACTACCCTAACTATGGATTGGCTGTGCTCATAGAAGTAAATAGCAGTTGGGGGTACTTTATAGTATAAAAATGAATGAAATGTTGCAGAGAATCTATCCAGCAGATGTTTGTTGCTTCCTAGCTTATATGTAACACCTTGTGGAAAAGTCTTTTTCTTCATTGAAGATCAAATGTGCCCTCAAGTAGATTATTGAATGTAACCTTGAGTGAATTATAAACACAGAGCAAAAACTGGAGGAAGCATTCCAAATAGTGAGCTAATGTCATCAGATGAACTAGATTTGCTGTGCTTTGAGCTACTGCAGAGTTGTGCTAGTATGGAAAAAAGTTGTTGTTTTTCAGATTTTATTTTTGCTAAAAGATTTTGGTGACCATTCTGAATTAACCCGTGAGGGATATTAGGCGTCAAATGAACCCTGTTTCCCAAGCTGTGTGACAACATCAGGTCTCTTAGTAAACAGCTGGGATTCTGTTGACTTGTCAGCTACAAGCAGAATTTGAAGTTTCCTGTTGGCAGGAGTCATATGACTTTGCTGTTGAAAAGTTATAGGGCTAGAAAATGAGTTCATAGGATTGTGCTGGTATACAGGAATGAATCTGGCCCCTTTACATCTGTTTTTTAACAGCCTGTATCTATATTGTTATAAATGTCAGAAAAGCTACATATTTGTCTGCTAACCATAAATTTTAGAAAAATATTTGATACCTTCCTCTTTCTACAAGCACTGTTGTGATTCAAAGTACTTTCCTAGTTTCAATATTGTTTTTGTCTTTTTATTAGTATGCCTTGTACTTTGGTTGGAGGCCACATTCCTTCTGTGTTCTTGGCTGTGACAGTTTTGTTCAGAGCCTTGTGTGTATTTTGCTGGCAACAGGCATTACAAATCTGATCAGACGTTGTCAGAACACATCCCCATTCTTTGTTTCTTGCCTGTGCTCTTATGTACATGGCATAGATATGACATGGTCTACTCGAAAAGATAATAATAGTACACCAGATTCTCTGGATTATATGACCAGAAGAAATACATACATGAAGGAAGCCATACCAGTCCACAGCAGCATCTTTTTAGTTTTTTCTGTCTCTTGGAGAATATTTAATTTAGCCGTTTAGAGACATGTTGTGAAAGCACAAGGAAGATGTTTTTATATCAGGTTTTTAAAAGGGTTAAAAGGGTAATTTAAAGGGTTAATTTATCAAACAACTACATTTTGCTACCCAATTTTACTTCTGCTAAATCATACATATAGTACATTTCTTAAATCTCCAGGTTTACTAATATCAAATCCCTCCGTTTCTTCTTCTTCTGAACAAGCAACATCTTTGTTTTGCTTAATGCTGGAGACAGATCCAGACCATCTTTGGGTTTCATAATGTAGAATGTGTATGTGGGGAAAACAGTCTGTTATATGTTTCTTGTCGTAGCAATCCTAGGTATAAGTTGCATGCAGCTTAATGCTTAAGACTTAGTGAGACCAAGGTCTACCCGCTCCTCTTGTACTCTATCTTAAGTTTAAGTCACCTGTGACTGAATGCAAACTTTGTACCTTCAGCATCCAGTCAGCCTGCCCTGCCCCTCCAATTTGCTTAATATCCAGCCTGATGAAGCGTTCTGGAGAAATACAAAGCTTACTGTTCTGTGACACTTTAGCTGGTTCTAATAAAATAGTGGAGATTCCCTCATATCCATGAGGGATATGTTCCCAGATGTAAGGCGGATGGCAAAAAACATGAATTATACCAACGCTATATTTTGACGCCCAGGCCAAGTAAGGCGATGAGGGAAGGAGCTCCACCTCCCAGTTCCTATTTCCTGCCTGCCTGCCTGCCTTCCTGGTGGGGTTTAGCAAACAGCCCCTTCTCTGGGAGCAAAGTCCAGTGGGAGGCCTGGCTGCTCTTCTACCTCTCTTGGCCAAGGAAGGAGTGTCTGTCTCCTTCCTCAGTTAAGAGAAGTGCAGGGGGTGGGGAGCTGTGCCTCTCTCAGCTGAAGGAGGAGTGTCCTTTTCCTTCCTTGGCCAACAGAAGTGCAGGAAGCCTAGCCATGCCTTGCCATGCACCTCTCTCAGCCTGGCTCCACAGAGCAAGAACTCTGGCCGCCAGCAGCAGCCATGGCTGCAGCAGCCATGTAGGTAAATCCGTGGGTATCAGCCACACAGTTATGGGGGACCTACTGTATGGCCTAACTGTATTTCAGTATTGTTCTTCAGAAGCTCTTGGTTTAGGATTATTATCAGTGGTGTAGTGGTAAATTTCGAAGTGTGGGCCCTTGTTATGGCAGTCCCGATAGTGACCACCTTCAAGGAAAGTCCAAAAAATGGAGGAGCCTCTTGCAGCCGACCGGTTTCCCCACGAACGGGGTTCTTATAATGCTGAATCTTTGCCGTTGAAGACTGAGCCACCCTAAAATACGATTAGATTAGGAATAACTCATAATGATACATTGTTGTTGGCAAAATTCATTTTCCCTCTTGCTACAGAGGGAATGACAGCTAAGCTCGGAGAGAGTAGAGAAATTCAATAGGGTGGGCAGATCACACTGTAGTCCTTGATAATGAAAAAGTCTCCAGCCTTCAACCTTGCAGACCCTGGCTCTGCTATGCCACTGGTTTTTATCCTGACCTGTTGAGACATGATGACAAGAAATAGAGCGTGCTGGACTCATACTGTGGTAAGTTTCTATGGCACTTGAGTTTTTGAAGGCCACACCACACCTTTGCCTTCTGTATGGAAAACCTCCCTAAAATCTAGTCAAATCCTGTCTGAGATACTTTGTTTGAAGTATTGCATTATAATGTGTATGGCTCCTTCAGCCACCACGACTACCAAAGCAGGTTAATACCCTAAAACAGACTCAAATTTGAGTTTCAACTAGAGAGTTGTTTTAAAGGGTGCATGTCAAATTTTGTTGGGCTGCCTCTGTACTAAGGATGAGATCTCAGAAGCAGATTTTCCTTCCATAAGACAGAGGGAACCAGAATCCAGTGCAGGTTCAATGCTGGAGGAATGGGGCAGAGTGGTGTTCTTTGTCATTAGTTTATCTGTCTCAAGCATGTTGGCAGTGGGATTGCCCTCCTGTACTCTATAGCAGTTTTCCAGCAGGATGCATGAGAGAGGAGTTGGCATCAATTGCCTGATGTCCTTCCTTCAGAATGTGCAGAACTCTACTGAGTATATGTCTGGATCCAACCTTACCATTTTTTGGTTTGCAAATGGGTGCAGGAATGAAGGAGTATTCCATAGTGCCATAGGATACTTCCTTTATGATGCAGTCCTTTAAGCTGATTTTGTGTTTTAGTTGATTTGTAGTAGTCCAATGAAAAAAACTTGCATAATGTATTTTATGCCTTGGAGTTGGCCCAATATAGGTATCACTGTTTGTGGGGTTTGGATTTTTGTTGTATTTTGCTGCATGACCAACATGGCTACCCTTGAATACATTATACAGATTTGAACATACTCAGTTTAGCCACAACAAGAGAACTTTAAAGTAAGAGGGACCAAGTGATTGGGACTGGACTCCTTGAGGTCTTCTATCTCCAACAAAGGTTAAACTCTTTCGTTGCACTATGATTGGCAGGTTTTACCTATACAGCACCTAAAAGTTTTTCCAGATGTAACAGTACAGAGATTCCTTGAGAAATTCAGTGTTCTCTGCCTAAGAAAGAAGCAGTTAGCTTTGCACAGGACAGGGAAAGCTGGATCTCAGGTAACTTTTCTGTTACTAATGGAGTTATTATTTTAACCTGTCTTGTATTGCCTTTTTTCCCTGGTCCCCACCTGGGCAAAAAGGAGAGTAGTCTCTGCTTGCCTTGAAATCTCTCAGAACCATCTTTAACTGACAACACACGAATACCTGAAACAAAATGTTGGCCTGTGACTGCAACAGCATTACCTTTTTTCCTCTGTGGTTTTTAATATCTTTGTCTGATGAAGCCAGTGAAGCTTTGAAACTTGCATAATGTATTTTATTATTTAGAGCTGGCCCAGTAAAGGTATTCATTGCTGTTGGTGAGTTTTGGATTTTTTGTAGTTGATTTACAGTTTATGGTATACACGTATGTTTCAGTTAATGAAGACTGTGACAACGAAATTTCTTTTTACAAAGGAATTTTATGCTTGTCCAGTCCCCTCCCTTTTCCTCCTCATTCTCCTAGCTGGAAGTTTTTCAGCAACATCAGCACTGGAAAGATGATGGAGGAATAGAGAAACCCAACCATTTGGTGTTGGGTTGCAGTACCATGTATGCAGTAAAAATGCAATAAACAAATTTTGAACTGAGAAAAAGTGAGTTTCTGCTTTACCTGAGTCTACTGTAAGCATGTGTGTGCATGCCTCTAGCAAGCAAGGTAGAATTCAGCTATCTGCAGAATGCCTTACTGAACTTGCATGAACAACAAAACTGAGATAAATGGTAAGAGCAAGTAAGACTGTCTTATAGCCTGTGCCCCAGTGTAATTTTTAAAAAATGCAGCTGTTTATGTTTGGCCAGCAAAATGTAAAGTGGAGGCTGGTGGAAGAAGCCTTCAAGTGGTCTCTAGAAGGTTCAAAATGTTTTTATTTACTCATACAAGGCTTACTTGATCTGTTTGTTTAATTTCAGATGGGCGTATTGTTAGTTTTGAACACAAAGTTTGCTGTTGAACTGCCTTTTTTCTTTGTGATGTAGGACTCTTATCACTATTCTTTCCATGCTATATCTGTCGCTGACACTAGATTTTCTGTTAAAAGTTGTGC
This sequence comes from Cyclura pinguis, assembly GCA_030412105.1. NCBI lineage: Eukaryota > Metazoa > Chordata > Lepidosauria > Squamata > Iguanidae > Cyclura > Cyclura pinguis. The sequence continues at coordinate 109,552,420 of CM059599.1, read as the reverse complement.
TTGGGAACACATTGACTTTGTTAACCGAGATGTATCTGCATTGACGTAGAAGTATTAACTGTTCTGTACTTTGAAACAGGATTTCATTCATCTGATACTGAGTTTAAATAAATCCCAATTAATGGTTCCAAAAGATACCTGTTGTTTAAGCCAGTGCTTCTTAAGTTATCTGATATGGGGGAATAGCAGGATGTTTTCCCAGTGTGCCAGGAATTGCATTGACTACATCTGTTTCTTTCTTTCCTGGAAACTCTGTGGTCCAGCAGCCAATAGTTTGCACACTTGCACTGGTCCATGGACCACAATTCTGAGTAGCAGTGATTTAAACTTCCAAGGTAGGAATTGTATACTGAATCTACGGTGTTGTAGGTGATTGTAAAAAAAGTCGTAGCTGTCTTACACTTTTCCCCCAAGTCAGAGCCCCCCCGCAATATAAAACAAATTAGCAGTGAAATGTTAGTATCTTATTCTAACGGCTATATTAACAGAAAGTAGCTTGTTAATGTTTATCATGTTCTGGGTGATTTGGACCCAAATATCTTGGAAATATGCATTCACTTCTCCTTATGCTTTCCATGTTGTGTTCTTTAATAAATGCAGAATGTGTAAATGTTGAGTAGCATGGATTTTACTTCTCCAAACCTGTACTAATAATTATTGTATCATACTTGGGAGAGGGAAGCATTACTGACATTTTCCATAGCTCATAACCTTTTAGTGCTGAAACACTGTCAACTGCTATCTCCTATTTGACTGCAATGTGTTTGTGGAGAGGGGGGTGAGAAAGAGAGAACAGCTGGATTTAACATTATTGCCCAAAATATTTTGTTTGGAAGGTGTGTGTTGCTTTCTTTTTATATCAGTCCTTTCTCCATTGACCTGTTTATATGTTGAATGTTGGATAGCAATCTGAAATTCTTGTCACTTCTGTATTTCTCTGTTTTAGGATATACTTTATGTATTTTGGCTGGGCTTCATAGCTTGCTAGTGTTTCTAACAGTAGAAGGGTTTGGCTTTCTCACTCGTTACTTCAAAAAAGCAAATGCACACATCCTTTTCATATCCACTGCTAGCAAAGGAGTTTCATGACACACAACAACAAGAAATGGGCACAGAGTATGTGTGTGTATATGTGTGCATATATAGATGTATGGCCACTCTTCCCTCGAAGTTTTGGCTCTGATGCTCCTTCCCAGTGATCTGACATCATTGTGAAAGAGGGTGCACTCTGTTTCCCTCTGTTAGTGGGAAATGGCCTTCCTTGTTTGATAACCTTGTTCAGGGGTGAAGCAAGAAGTATCAATTTTCGTTCCTTTTAGTGGTGGTACAGCAGTCATACTGCTACATGTTTTAGGAGGATGCTTATCTCTCTACAGTTTGAAAGCAGGGATGCTCTTTCCCTCTTGGCAAGAAGACAAGGAAATTTTTCTGGGAAGCTGGGACAGCTTCCGTTCTCCCCTGCCTTAATTGCCCAAGTATATATATAGAGAGAGAGAGAGAGAGAGAGCATCTTGAGAGCTTCCTCTCTGAGGAAGTTGACCAGTTGGTATTTTTCTCTGTGTCTCTCTCTGGCCACCGGAAAGAGCACTTATGAAACTTGGCAAAGGTAAACATGCTGTCAGGATATTCCACCTCAAAATTTGAGTGCATTTTTGGCTGCTGAAACTGCACTGCTTAGGAGAAAAAATGGCTTGACCTGAACAATTTTAGCACACTGACTTTAAAAAAAAATGAAGAAATGTTATGGAAGGATATTCTGTTGATTTCCAGCATTACATTTCTGCTTGCCACTATGTAGAAATGCTTCTTCTCTTTTAGATTTCTTCAGAGGCCCAGTAGTGCCCAGTGTACGGCTGGCAGGCTTAGAACACGTTCTTCACTTTACTGCTGTGGACCAAAAGATCTTTATGAGGAGTTACAAGTAAGTCTCTATGATGGTTGATTCTATGTCCCTGTATGTAGCGGTTATGTTTACGAAGAATGAAATCATGTGAAGGCCTCTTTTAGGATTAGATTACAGTGTGTTATGGAAGCAAACCCTGGAAGAAAAAGTCTACTCATTTGTGGTTAGCCAATCTACCAAAATTTCATACCCGTGTTCAAACAGAAGTTAGTATTTTTATTATGTTTGCTTTTCCTTTGAACAATACGAATAAGATAGAGGAATGTGGAGGAATAAGACCAGAGTTGACACATATAATAATCATGGATTAAACTCTCATTAATATCAACTAAGTGTCTTGTGGTATTATACCAAGGAACAAGCTTTATTTGCATTGACTTAGACTGCAGCCCACTTCCTCAGCTGCATAGAGTGTTGGCTCAGGTGTCAGGTTACACAAGTTTGGATAAATTGGGTGGTTGGATGCATAAGTGGTTGTGGAGTATAATCAGTGAGTAAGAGGGAACTGAAATGCCAAAAAGTACAATTTTTTTGGTTTGTCTTTTAAGAGTATTGTTGAAAAAATCTGGCTGCAAAATACCAAGGATTGAACTTGAAGATATGGGGCCATCACTAGACCTGGTGATGAGGAGGACGCATTTGGCATCAGATGATCTTTATAAACTAGCTCTAAAGCAACCAAAAGCACTTAAGGTATGCGGGCAGATTTTTATGTTTTTCAAAACTTTTCTGAAATAAAAAATATGGGCGTGGCTGCTTATCTTCCAAATCCACCATAGATGAATAGACCAAGCTATATGTATAGACTCTTTCCCCTTGCCCTATTAACAAAGCACATAGTCCTTCAGTTCATTCTTTAATTTAAGTAATGTCTTCTCTTGTTCTCATATCAGTATATTTTTTAAAGGTTTAATATTGGGTATGTTTTAAGCTGCTTAGTATTGCTCGTCACTATTTTGACTTGAAAGGTCACTGGAGTCAGGAACATTTATTGGTAATGGTGTACTGTAGAGGTTTACAGTTGGCCCTCCACATCTGCGGGTTTAACGTTCGTGGATTTGATTATTCGTGAATTATTTGCTGCCACTTCTGTCGCTGTTCTTTGCTGTTTTTACAGGGACTTAGAAGTTTCATCTGACTGATTGTATATCTAAGAGACTGTTGTGGGGAAAAGTGAATTATTGATTTTGAAGGTTAAGCTTATAGTTATTAAACACTAGACAGTAGTGTGATAGTGATAGAACACACTAGAGGAAGTATACTTTGTAGGTAATCTTGGAACCAAAAGTTGGTAAATCAGAAGTCAAATATATGCAGTTTTGGACCTGTTTAGTTTAGTTGTAATTTAGTTTAATTTAGTCTGGGCAGTTTAGGGTAAGTAAGATAATTTTAGGTTACGCATTAGAGTTTGTCTGTCTGTTCTCTGTATGTCTTTGTAATCTCCTGTATGTTGTTTTATATATTCAATACATGTTAATGAAAACATTTTTTCAAAAAAAGAAGTCTTGACTCACATTTGCAGTCTCTCTCTGCAAGCCTCACAAGACTGCAAACACAAGGCCAGGCTTGTTGGTCCTTATTAAAATGGCATAGGGTAGTGGTGGAGTGGCAGCAAGCCCCACCAGCCACCCACTTCTGCCTTGCAAGGGAATCCCTATGCCTCCAAGGCAGAACCAGGCAGCTGGCACACTCCCCACCACAGATTCAAATGTATCACCCTTTTTGTGTTTGTTGTATATGGTTGGGGGGGGGAGCTATGGATATTTACATTTTTTCAATTACCGTAGGGGTCCTGCACCCCTACAAATGAGGAATGAATGTATAAGGATTTAGCTCTATTCATCTGTTTCCTGACTCGAGAGACTTCTGTTTCTGTAATCCTCAAATCACTGCTTCTTCCATTTTCCCTCCACATTAAACTTGATCCCTGAATGGAGACTTAATAAATTTTCCCAATGCTTTGAGAGTTACAGCCTTCATTTTTCCCACTTAACAAGATTTTATCCATTTGAATTTTTGATACAGTTGATTTCAAACTGTAAATAGTGGCATCACAAAGGAACTGGTGAAATTATTCAAATGGTGGTTGTCCTTTTAGAGTAGAGGGAGACAACTGTGAGAGGCTAGGGGGCTACATTAGCCACACAGGAGACCTTGGAGGGCACTGCAGCACTTCAAAAAATGCTTTCTTGTCCCCAGATGCCCTCTAGGGGATGTGAAGGGTTTCATCGTGTTCTTAGGGTCACTTGGACCATTTTAGGCCCTGTGTTTTAAAGAAGGCTTATCCCAGGGTTAAAGTGCCCCAGCAAGAGCCAAAAAATGTGACAAAAAGCCTCCCACACCCCCAGACCATTTGGGGGCAAAAATATCTTGTTTTGGAAAAAAATGGGTTTTTTTAAAACTGATAGGGGCCAAACAGTGGTCCCAAGGGCCACATATGGCTCTTTGTCCACCTCTTTTCTAGAGACTGAATGGTACCTTCTTGTACTTTTAGCCAAAGAAGAAGAAAAATATCTCCCATGATGTTTTTGGTACAAAATATGGACGGATCCACATGCAGAAACAAGATCTGAATAAACTGCAGACTCGAAAAATGAAAGGTTTAAGGAAAAGACCAAGTGAAAAAAAGTCTGAAGGTGAAGAGAATCCAAAGAAACCAAAAGTAAGATAAGAGGCTGGACTGAACTAAACAATTGAGTTGGCTAATCTTTGATTTTTAACTCATGAAGGAACAGGCAAACCACCTCTGAGTACTCCTTTCCTAAGAAATGATGTCTGTTTTAAAAGATACTGTATAGTCATTGGCATAAGTTTTAGTACATTTGTCTTTCTGGGTAATTTTTAAAAAATAAACTTATCAGCTATTCATCTGAGTATGGAGAAACAGTGACCTATTTTCCTAAGGAAAACAAGTATATTTACTCAGACAACTTAATTACAAAATGAGAGAATTCGGACCCTTGGTTCATGACTATTACACAGATGAAGAAATTGTGTCTACGAACAAGTAATTTCAGGTTTCTTTGGCTTCCCGTCCTTTCAGTCAGAGTTGGTAGCACTGACTGTTTTTCAGAAAAAGTTCTAAAGGATTGCTATGTTAGGTAAATTTATTGTATAAATAGCTGTAAGAATAAAAAGAGTTACATGACTCATTCTTTCTCTGCTCCATACTTCATGATGACTGACTCCCCATGGTTTGTTTCACAGTTTCTTAATTGGACCCAGTTTGCTCATTTAGCTTTAAGAAAAAGCATCAGTTAACTTCAGACATGACAGAGAAGAGCAACCACTTCTAAAAGTCATTGCATCTGCATTAAGTTACACTAGATGCTGTGTTCCTTGTTCATGGCTGAGATGACTATATTACAATGTACGTTTTTATGTATCTAAGGCCATTTTATCAGATATATGTTGGTTGTCTGAATGGACAGAGATAAGTACAGATGACATAGATGCTCATACCAAGCAAATAACTACGATACATTATTTATTTTACAGAACACAATGAATGCTTGTTTGGGTGACCCTGGGCACATCACACACTCTCATCCCCCAGAAAACCCTGTGATAAGTTTGCCTTAGGGTCACTGTAAGTCAGAAACAATTTGAAGGCACACAATGAGGAGAACAAGTGAGTCAATAGTTTGAAATGTCAAGGTAATCGCATTCCTCAGGGAATTTAGCCACCTCCATTTTCAAAAGTTTAATTGTATCGAATGGAGTGTAACTTGGTGTCTTCACAGGTTAGTTGTCCTTTGAAACTTTTTCAGAGTTGAGTTTCTTTTTAAACTTTAATAAAGGAAGTACTTCATTCTCCCAGAACATTCTGTGGCAAACCATAAAGGGACCAGAGTTCAGCAAAGCTGTTTTAAGGGAGTTTCCAGTGCGAAGCCACAGAGCGGAAATATATTGGCAGAACTGATAGTTTGGAACTTGGATCCAATCAAAACTTGAAAGAGACTATCTCATTAGAAAAGACGACTGACTGTCTCTCGGTAAGAAGATCTCTGCCATGTCACATTTTTGAGGAGCAGTCTTACTTCAACTACTTCAAGTCCCTAATTTTCATGTTCCCAATAAAGAATCCCCAAAAGATGTATCAATATAACTCACCATAGCTATACGGTGAAATCATAATAAGCTTTTTCTTTCCTTGACTGCTTGAACTGAAATCTCTTCGACTCTTTTTGCATCAGCCATAATTCATAACAGTGGAGGGTTATGAACCAGAATATTAGATAGCTTTGCTGAAAAGTAAACTTCAGTTAACAAAATAAGTATAAAGACCTTTTCTCTAGATAAAGAAAAATTGAGAAATGTGATTTAGATTCAGATTTATATGGTCCTAAACATTTTGAGACTCAATACTGTGGATTGAATTTCTTATTACTGAATAATTGCCGACTCATCTTTTCAGGCTTTTAACAAGTAGTGTGGCTTATTTAGCTGCTTGTCTTCAAATTGTAATATGATATCTTGCAACAATTTATTTAAAACTTTGCTTTCATTGAGGGAAATCTTAGAGTGGTGAGGACAACAGAAGTTGCCTTTTCAAAATATTCCTCCAGCTGTGAGTTGTATGCCATGCTAAACCTGGCTATTTTTATAACTCTTTGGGAATTGTTATGGTTTAACAGTGGGATGGTTGTATTAACTTTTATAATAACTAATTTGTCTTAGAATAGAAATAAGGAACTTGTAGCACTTCAGATGACTCTGGGCTTCAGCTTTTGTTACTTCTCATGAATGAATCACAGCACAAAATCTGGATTGTCTATCCTTCTCTTGGAACATAGGTTTTAATGCAGAAATCCTGATAATGCTTGTAATTTTCTGTTAATATTTAAGACATGATATTACAACAGCAGTTTTTTAATGGTGTGTACCACATACTGAATAGCAGCATGATGTCTGAAATGCTTCTATGTGGCAGTGTACTCTTGTAGTTGGAATTATTTTTCTGTTACTGAGCATGCTGAATAGCATGTTTTTACTGCTCTGATAAAGTCACAAAGGGGCCACGTGCTGAAATTATGACATAGGCTTTATGAGCTTAATTGAATGTGCTTGTTTAATGGAATGGAAGAAAATACTTAGATGTGCTTGTGATGAAATGGATGAGTTCAAACATACTGATTGCACTCAGATTTTTCCTGGATGCAGTTGTATGTTTAACTTGGATAATGGATGTTACAGGGCGAGAAAGTAAAATACTTTTGATGAAAGATGTGCTTGTCCACAGCAGCACGCCTGTTTTTTTAACTGCTAAGATATTTGACATAAATGAATCATTTTAAAGGAAGCAGTTTACAGTTGTTTTTATTTTTTTCGAGAAAGTGAAACAGCTGTCACATTCCCTTTTTGTGAGAATGCCATACATTAATCACAAATCTGATACTTAAGGTGTATCTGTACACATCAAGATGTGATGGAGCAATTGGGAAACTGTTCATGCTTGAAAAGAGCTGTTTCATTTACCAGTTCTCTTGCTGATCAAAGTGCTGATACAATTTATTCAGAAGTAGTTTTGAAGGCAGTGTCACCAAATTTTACAGAAAGATTTTGTTTCAAGAGGAGGGGAAACGAAAAAATTAACAGGGTGAACTTTTAACCTTAATTAGCAAAACATATTGCAGTGCTAATATGGTACAGTGTGGTGTGTCATGCAAAAGAAACGCCAATGGATAATAACATGAAATGAGCCACAAATTAGTGCAGAACTAAGCAAGATTAAATCAAAGTCTCTTTATTGGATTGCAGCCCGGAAATTAGATGTCAGTTTGAAAGAGGATAAAAAAATCTAGAACCAACTGATTTGGAGCAAGATTTTATACTATTAGATGTTTTTGTTTTTAAAGTCCAATACTGTATGCTGAAGTAGTTGGAGAGAAGATGCTGTTAAAGCAAAAAACAGAAACTAATGTTATAAGGAACATATTTTTAAATGTCTTGTAGTCTATCTCCCACAACCCATTCATGTATATCTATAGTGCACTATTTTGTGAATCAAGAAAATAAGGAACCATTCTGCGTTAGGCTAGAAACTAGGGAACTTAATTTTTTGGTTGACAACTCCTGGAATGGTCATGCTGGGACCATGGAGAGGGACGCTTAAACTTTTCCCCCTGCTCTGCAGTGTTGACTTCAATACCAACAGTATGTTGCTGTTTTGTGTTGAATGGGAGCTGTTGTTGGTGCCAAATTAAGTGTGATCACATGTTTGACTGTAAGCTGGTGGTCATTGATCTCATGGCAGTAAATTCCGTATACTAATTATGCCCTATGGGAGGGAATGTTTTTTTTTTGTTACTGCTCAATCTACAGCCTGAAAAATTTCTTCAGTGACACAAAATGTTCATATTATGACTAAACATTGTATTTACCTACTTCATTCCCATTGTACATAATTTTATAAAGGTTTTTTTTAATAAAATCAGGAACCTCAGCCACTTTCACCTCACAAGCAAGAGGTTGATAATCTGTTGATATTTTCTGCACTTTTCCCCAGCTCTATGGGATGCTCAAAACTACTGTATTCCAAACAAGTTGGAATCCTTCCTGTCCCGGTTGGCACGTGGGGATAAACCCATTCGTCTTGGACTTTTTCTCAGTGCCATCCCAAGAATATAACAATATTGGACAGATTTATATTCAGGTCCTTTTCTAATTCTTCACATGCAACCTACTGTTGACATTTGAAGTGAATTAGAGACTACTGCACCAAGATCTTTCTGAAGGATCATTGGGAGTTCAGATCCCATCAGTATATATTGCTCTTAAGCCAGAAGCTGTTGTTATCATTTGTCAAAAGAAGAAGTAATCTTTCATCCTCTTTGGCTAATAGCATCCTGTTTTATTTGAGGCTGGTGCTCAAATAACATTGGCTGTGAGGGAGGGTATTCTTGTGTGGTCACTGTGGGCCCAGCAAGAGGGCTGGAGAAATTAGCTTTGTTTGCCTGAACATGTATAGGAGTGAAACTGAGAACTGGGGTATGAGCATTCATCTAAGTTCCTAAGGTCCCTGGCCATCTGGAAATAAGTTGAGCATGTTGCATGTTAAGCATGAAGGTCTGAGGAGAGCTCTATAATTGTGTTTGGCTGAACATGTTCACAGAGCTGTGAGAGAGAAGCCAGCGTTATCAGGGTCCGAAATCTCAGGACATTCATAACTGTATTCAGCCAAATGTGATGACAGAGCCCTCTTCAGAGCTTCACACTCTGTGCTCAAAGGTCTAATGTGCTTCTAACTAACATAGGAATGTTTGAAGGTTAGACTTATGTGCCATCCACATTCCCACCCTCAGTGTTTTCCCTTTGTCTGTGTTGAGGTAAATGCTCAGACAGGATTGTGGTGTCTCAGCTTCCTCCAGTGAGAATTCTGAGAGGCAGGGGCTACTTAATAGGATCAGTGTCAACATCTGCAGTCCTCAGTGGCTGGTAGGGCCCACCACTGACCACCTACTTGGAGGCCGGTTTATAGAAAAGGACAGCCCAGTAACTGAGCAGCAGCATGATCTAACTCCAACTTAATTTCCCAAGATGGTGCATTAAGTGGCATTGTGGGCAGCCAAAATGGCATCCTGCAGTTGTCACTAGATGCTGGGTGATTGCTACAGCCCTGTCATTGCACCAGACAAGCTCTCTGGAGCCCAGCAACAGAGGACAGGCACCACCACTTTGCCAGGGACACCTGGCACCTGGAACTACTTGCTTATACAAATTGCTGGAGACTTGACAAGATGAAACTAGTCTAATTTAAACTTAGAATGTATTAATTATTGCCCTCTTTTTCCATGCCAGTTGCTTTGCTATTTTAGAAATGTTCTAATCTAGTGTTCTTTATGATGATCCAATGATTCCCACCATCCCCAGCCAGCAACATCATTGGTTGGGGATAATGGCATTATGGTATAGCACATCTGAAGAGCATCCATGTTCAGGAAGGTTACCAATGATGCAGGAGAACTCTGATGATATTGAGTCTATGAAACTGATTGTTCTGACTCCCTTTCTTTCTGTGACCTCTGAGTTGACTGTACGCAAGCTGAACTTACAAGGACATGCTAAGAGAAGATTTTTTATGTGTGTGCACAGGTGGAGGGGTGCGTCTGTCTTTCCTCTGGACATTTTTCAAGATCCCTGAGTGGGAGTGTCTTCCCAGAACACTGTTCAATGATTAAAAAAAAACAACTATAATGGCTTTTGCTATGTATTGGCTTTGGTTTGGAGTCTTTGGGATTTTATCACTGTTAAGATTCAGTTGCTTTGTGTAGAGTGTGAATATTGAGTATACAGGGAGTAAGGCACCCAAAACAGATTGTGTAACAGTATTTTTTGGCTTGGGACAACCCTCCCTCAAACAAATATTTATGTTTGACATTTTTCACATTATCTGTTTTGAGACTTTTAAGATGGAAATGCTAGAAAGAATTAATAACATGGACTGTTGATGCCAATATGCCACATCAGTGTTACAGATAAATTTCCTTTGACAAAAGCATTATGTTTCTATTCATTATTTTCATTATTTTGTTTCAAGGACCTTTATCCCATTCCACATCATGGTGCCATAAGGAGAGCTGCTTTCAGCCCCTTTGATAATGTGGCCTTTGCTCTGCTTGCTCCTGCAGCTTAAACGCATGAAGGATTCAGCTAGTAAAGCAGATTGTTGCTGTAGGTCTATGCTTTCTGTGTGAGCAATTCCGGATTCAGATCTAAGATAAGCTTACTAAAGCAGAGGGCTTAGTGGGATTTTTAAGAAGGATTAGTCATTTATATGAATAATATAAATAGTACCAGCTAGGACTCAAATAATATGTCACTGGAAATCAACAGTATTGAAAAAATGGGCTGTCCTTCAAGAGATCCAGGATATGTACACCAGAATCCTTCTGAGATAGTGATCCTTGCTTAAGTAGCCAGCTTGGTACTTCATAGAAAGCACCTCACCGATCTAAATTGGGAGGTGGAGATCCAACCATAGATCCTACAATCCCTCATGGTTACCCGTGCTGACTAGCATTAATGGGAGTTGCCCTCCAATAACATCTCGAGGGCCATTCACCCCTAATCAAAAACTTTAATTCTTGCTTTTATATATTTAGACATAAGTAACAAAATTACCTCCAAGAGTATGGGACTTTTCTTTTCCACAGAGTTTCAAATGTCTTGGTGTCAGTTAAGGACAGAGTAGGAAGCAGCATTTGTGGACAAGTTGCATATGTAAAATAACTAATTTTGCAAAGCTGAGAGATACAGTACTCCAGCCTGTAGACTGAACTATTTGGCTTACTGTTGTTGGCAGAGAAAGAGTTTCAAGTCCAAGAATTTTTCTTCACAGCTGTCGATACCATCCAGATGAGTGGGCTGAGAGGCAGAAAGAGTACATAGATAACTATTTGTCTCTTTCAAAATGACAGTTACATCTTTGAACAACTAGAGACTTGCAATAATGCTGGTTTCAGAGTTATTTATATTCAAGAGAGAATCTGTGAAGAGGGAAGGGGAAGGCAAAGAGAGGAAGCATTTTTCTTCCTCCTTTCTTATATCCATGAGTTCCTCACATAGCGGGTGAATTAACCCAGAGTGGAAAGCTTTTACAGCATCACTGTAACTACAGCAGAGCTTGAAAACATTACTTTTTGGACTACAGTCCTCACATAGTTCAGTGAGAAATTGCCAGAACTGTCGTTGTGTGCCTTCAAATCATTTCTGATTTCTGGCAACCCTAACATGGGTTCTTCTCAGCCAGACTGGTTACATTTATTCAGAAGGGGTTTTCCATTGCCTTCCTCTGAGGCTGAAAAAGTGTGATTTTGCCAAGATCAGCCAGCAAGTTTTCACGACTCAGTGGGGATTTGAGTCCTGGTCTCTGGAATCCTAATCCAAAACTCCAACCATATACCACACTGTAGTTGCCCCTCCCCCCCCCCAAAATAATGTTTCCCACCTCAACTCTGTAGTGATACAGCTGCCTCCCCTAGGTCCTGGGCCAAAAGGAGAAATACAAAATTTCAAGCTGTTGCCCTGTGTCTGTGGATTTTGAGCTCTTTCTATCAAATTATCTGCTTGTAACCTTCCTTTTGGGAATATGAACATGAAAAGGAAAGACAAGAAGTGAACTGCAAGACTGATGAAGATCAACTAACCATAAAGGTCAGCCCGGACCTTGCCAAAAATACTGGCAATCAATTCAATCTGATCTCCAGCTGTTTCACAAATGCCCCCAAGCTGCTGTGGGTCTTGCATATGGTTTTGTCATGGCAGCACATGTTCTTCAGGGCTCAAAGGGAATCAAGAGGCCATCTGTCCCCTCCTCCACTCAGTCCAGCAAAAGCCTTCACAACAGTTTCAGAAGTGAAGGAGGGACAAGTTTACTCTCCCCAGCCTATAGTGGCTGTATCTGGAGTGGGGGACTTATGGCCTTCTCCAGATGATCCCAGATCCCGTTCCTGTTGGCTACACTGGTTAGAGTTGATGGGAACCTTTAGCCCAACCACATACAGAGAGCAAAGCATTCCCGTTCTTGGGCTGCAATGTTTTACACCCAGGGAATGACAACAACCTTCCTGACTTTATCCTCCAAGTTCAACATAAAGCCCATATGATGGCTTCAAAGGCAAAAAAAAGGGGGGGGGAGGAAGTTCAGTCAATTACTGAACAAGGTCAGCATGTGATCCTCTAAATCAGGAATGGAGGATGTGTGTCCTTTCAGATATTGTTGGATTGGAGAACTGGGTTGAACCCCCATAACCCCTTACTACTGGCTGTGCTTCTCAGGCTGATGGTAACTGCAGTTCAATAATATCTGGAGGATCGTACATCTCTTCCTTCAAGAGTGAGATATTTGTTTCATGGTAGAAGGATGAGACAGCTGAAGCCAGAATAAATCTGATGCAGCATATGTGATAGATAACACTTGCTGTTCTTTTTTCTTTGTATTTGATGGTATATGCAAGCTAAACTTAATAAGTATTTTGGTTTAATATATGAATATATATAACTTGAAACAAAGCTTGAATTTTTTTGAGTAGACTTACATGTCTTTAAGTGGAATTGACACTGCAAAACTTATCTGCATTTCTGTTGATGTTATTTGAATGTGAAAATGGTGAAGAAGGAAAAAGAGCCCATTCCAGGTATGTGGTGTGTGATGACATTTTCAAACATGTCTTTTTAAAAACAGCTCTGAAACATCCCTAGTCTTCAGATTCTTACATGACATCATTCATTCCATGGCAGAAAGTGTGCTCAGACAAAGATTAGAACAATAAGTTTGCTAGGCTATTGATTCCCTCAGAGATACATTATTTTTTTTAATTTTAGAAAGAAGCAGTCATTGTATTCCTGGATTGATCTTCCTTTGTGTACTGTAAAAACACCTTGACAAATATGTTTTCAAATAAATAATGTTAAGTTCTTGATAAATGTTACCTTGCAAAGTGGAGTCAAGAGAAGTTTCCTGATCCACAGGAAATAACCATTTAACAATGAAGCTGCAAGCAGCCTAAGGCAGAGCAGTCCAGCAGCTGCTTCCTTAGCTGGCTAGTTTTATTTTGTAGTGTTTTAGTATTTTATTTTAATTTATGCTGTCTAGAATCACAGTTGGCCTGTGACGCATGACGGGATAAAATGGCTGGCACTTTCTTTGCAAAATATATTTGCAAAACATATCCCCAACTCTGTGGATCCTACGGAAATCATCAAATCCCCAAATCTGAATAATATAACTGACGACAGATCAGATGACTGAACTGAGGGATACAATGTCCTAACGGAACCAGTTAAACTAAGCATACGTGGTTATCCTAGTCATTTTGTGTTGAGGAGTTTGCTTAACATGGCAGCCCAGGACAGCAGTGTAATATCCATTATTTAATATTGCTTTGGCACATTTGAAAGTCTTGTTCTAAACCCTTTATGCTGGAATAGCAAACTGTACCATCAAAAGAGGCCCAAGACATTTTAACCCTTGAGACAGAGCAGTCCAACTGCCATCTCTTTAGCTGCTGCCACCTCCTTTCTCCCCCAGCCCCAATACTAAGTCATCCCAAACACTCCTGTAGAAGTGCTAGTACCCTTTCTCAATTTGAAGCACTGGGGCAGTAAGCAGTAGTGTATCTACACTACGCAGTGATAAGACTTTGATACTATTTATAGATTTAGATTTAGGGTCCTTCCACACATTTGTGATGATACTGCCTTAGAGACACCCAAAGGAGTCAGTATCACTGACTGATATGACTTAGCAACAAATACTGATTAACATTATACAAATTCTGATTCTTTAAAGACTTTCTGGAAACTCGGAATATCACACAAAATGGAAAAAAAGGGAGGGGAAAACAGAATCAGACAGAACTACTCCTTCAGGTTTGAGAATTTGTCATCCGGTTGCTCTGATACCAAAGGAACAGTTTTGGCCAAGAATGGGTGATTGACATTAATAATAGTTTGACCGTGTCTAGTTAAAAGATAGCTCTGGGTTTCAGCCTAGATCCAGAGCACTTGTTTAAAAAAATCTACCTTAATTTTATTCTGTTAGGCTGGTAGGCTTTTATTCTGTTCATAGCCTTATCAGTTAGGCACTTCAGGCACAGTGCCTAGGGCCTATGAAAATTTTAGGGCCATTGCAAACAGGATTTTAGAGGCTAGTGGTATGTTGAGGCAAAGTGGGGAGTCAAATATAAGAGTGCCTAGAGCCTATGAAAACCTTAATGTGGCCCTGCTAAGAAGCAGGGTTAAACCTGGCTATTACTTGGAAGGGAGACTGCTAGGAAATACCAGGTACTGTAGGTTATATTCAGAGGAAGGCAATGTCAAACCACCTCTGAGTATTTCTTCTTTTAAAAAAAACTTATGAAATTCATGGGGTCAACACAACAGGTGACTTGAAGGCACTTACTTTACTTTTACCTTATAACTAGAGGTATTGATGTATTTCGCATTGCCCACTGTATAAAACACTAAGAGTGAAATTCCATTGCATACCTTTGTAGGCAGTATTATTTGAAAGCTTGAGAGTATCTCACAAAGCTCGAGAGTATCTCACAGTGACTGTAGTTAATCAGTCCTCCACCACACCCCCCGTCCCAACTAGGCAAGAATTATCTTGCCTGGAAGCCACCATCAATCAGTTAAAGGCTTGTTTACTCAAGAAGCATTTGTTGACTTGGGACTGCTAGCCTGACTCAGCAAGTTCTGGCTATATTAGGATGCCCCAGCTGGACTTTCTTGTGTCATGATGTTGGAGCATACACGTGTCACTTGGATGTTCAGGGAACTCTGCATCACTGCCAGTCTCATTTCTGTGGTTCTCTTCTCTGAATATGAAACCCAAAAAATGAATAATTTTTGTTTCTTTTTTTCTTTAGTTCCTTCTAGGCTTGCTCCTTATCTTTTGATTCTTTCTTTTTTATTTTTAATGTTATTGATTCATTGGCTACTGTTACATCCCACACTTTTATACTTTCATATCCCATGCCCTTCTTCCTCCTCTCTCTCTCTCTCTCTTTTTTTTCCAAACACAACACTGTCAAGTAGGTCAGGCTGTGAGAGAGTTAACACTAAAGGTAACCCAGTGAGTTTCATGGCCCAATAAAGACTTGAACCTGGATCTCTCATGTCCCACTTCGACATTCTTAAGCACTACACCACACTGGCTCTTCTAAATTAGCTAGGTTATCATGACTATCCCAGATCAATAGATCATGCAATCTCAGATGCACATATACCTTTCAAGTAGTATACAAAACAACCACCCATTCTCATGCAACATTTTAAATTATTTTTAGGAATCAGTAAGTGCTGAAGATTAATTAGAGCAAAACCAGCTACACATGTGCTTGTTCTAGTGTGGGTTCTAGTACCACTTTCACCAACTGGACATGCTCCAGATGTTATAGTACAGGTCTCCTCATCCCCATACAGCATAGATGGTGGCTGGAGGTCATGTAAGCTGCACTCAGGATCTAGAGAGCATCATGTTCGGGAACTGTGGTATTTCTGTTGTTTTGTTTCTGTAGTTTAACTTATTAAAAACACACACACACTGACTGTTCCCGGTTTCCAAAATCAACCAAAGACTGTGGTATTGCTGATTTTTTTTTAATACTAGAAAAATCAACTAAACAAATTGAATTAAATAACAACTGTAAACCTTCTCAGCAAATTGATTGCTCTCTTCTCCCCACTCTGCAAAGTTTAATACATGGCTAACTAGCGCTGGCTTAGACAATAAATAGGGCAAGAGTAAAGCATTTATGATCCATAAAAGTGGCTTTACTTGAGAATTTGCTTTAGAACCCTTCTGTGTTGTTACATGCTTCAGAAGAATGTTAAAATTGTTATAAAGTTGTCAACACACTGATCATATTTCCTCTCTGTCCCAAGTTCACCCTGTTATGCTATGTGGTTCTTGGTGCTACATAGTACGTATAATCTTGATCCTGCCTGAACGATGTTGTAACTTCTCTGTTTGCTAGCAGTGGTTATGTCAAACTAAGTACTGGGAACTTCCATAATTTTTCCCTTAACGCGCCCTGCCGAAGCTAAAAATAAAACATCTTTTAAAATATGTGAGGTACTTTTTATTACAAGCATGCCCTTCTTCTCTCCAAAGTGTGCATGACTGCTTTTCATTTAGATTGTCAGTAACTGGACATGCTGTCTCACCACACAGCTTGCACCTAAAAATAAATAGGTCACACAAATAAGTTTATATTATGCAATGGTTAGTAAGCATATGGTACAAATTACTGATGTTAGCAGGAGCTAAACAGAATGACTTAGAGATTGGTAAAAGATAAAACAGGGAAAAGATTAATGCACAGAAAAATACACTAAACTTGATTTGGTTAGCTTTAAAGTACTGTGTATAAAACTCAAGAAATATCTGCAAATTCATTGCATATCTTGTTAAATTATTAGGAAGTGCATTGAATGTTGGAATGCAATGAATCTTGAATATTGTAATTCACAGAAAACACTACCAGTTTTAACTGGGCACAACTTGTAATTATTTGGTTTCATTGATAAGGATTTTAGCACCTAATTAATTCTTTGATGAGATCAGCGAGATCTAAAAGTGTTCAAGTTGGTTGGGCTGAATCATGCATGCTATTAAGATGTTCCAACTAAAATAAAATTGTACCTGCCCCTCACAGTGGGCTAAACTAATTTTTCTGAATGATTTTTCTGCACTCTTCTTTATTCAGTATCTAAACAAAATAAAGTGACTGACATGACAGTTTGCTCCTAAATGTTCATGCTGTCTGGACCTTGGCATAAAAAGTTAACTGACAGTATGAAACCTGCATAGTTCTTGTGATTCATATCAATAAGGATTGAGGCAAAATCCTTGAAAAAGTTGAAGATAACTTTTTGTTTCTTGGATGGAAGTCCATCTGGCCTTGGCATTAAATTGTGGGATGGGCAGCCCAAATAAAGGATACAATGGCTTCCACAGTTTTTTGTCATTTTGGTTGGTCTTAATACATTCCAACCATGGCCTTTATGTTTATTCATAGGTCAGCATGGCATCCTTTGTTTTAGAAGTAGCTCCAAATCCTTAAAATAAAGGGAAAAGCAAAATATTATTAGACATTATTTTAAATGTGTGTTTTTATATAAGGAGGAAAAACAGACAAAAGGCAGTTAATCCATGTGGAGATTTGGGGGAAAAGGAGGCCCCCCTCCCTCTCAATGCTGACTTAGGCCTTGAATAGCAGCTAGGAATTTCCTCCAAATTCTCTTAATTCCGCACTGCCACCACCCACTGATTTAGCCCACTCTACAGCAATGCAGTGGGATGTTGCTTGGGAATTTACAGTCTCTGTGTTCAAAGATCCTTTCCCTTCCCTCACCTGCCCCTTCTGAGTGAGAGGAATCCTATCCACGTGTGCACTGAGGAATGCATGGGAATGGAGAGGGAACAGAGGCTTACAGAAAAGTATCTATTTTAAACAAGCAAGATAAACAAGAGAATAATACTCATGAAAGGGCTTCCCGCCCCCCAGGTACGCTTGATAACTATAACAAGCACAGATATAAGCACAGGCAGATTCTCAAGATCAGCCAAGCTGTCCAAAATAACAAAGCTCCAACGCGGCTAGCTAGACGCATTCTAAGCTACTCACAGCAGTTGGCCGTTTCCGAGATGGTATTTTGGGGAGGGCCAGGAGGTGGCCTTATCTGCCTCCACTGGCTTCCCCCACCCTCCTCATGGTCTCTTGAGGATTTTTTTTTCACTTGTCATGGAAGCCTCTAGAAGATTCTCTCCTTTCTTCCCCCTGATTGGGCAACTATCTCATGTGACCTCCAATCAGTGTAACCTAACCCTAGCAGTCCATTAACCCTTTGTATGCCTGAGGGAGAATTATCTCCCTTAGGCTCTGTTAGCTAGATAATAGGGAAACCTCATTATCACAGTGCCATGGGGAAGTGCATACTTCAATTATCTCTGTCCTTCAGTTCCAGTTGAAGAGTCACTGGTGAAATTAAGTCAGGGGTTTAGACTTATCTCTTAACTTCATAGCAACAGGAGAAAGTGCAGTGATGGAAATGTTTTCTATAAATTGCTTTTGCAGACTCAGCTTGGAAACTGAAAGCTAAGATGTATTTTTCTCGTTCATGCATCAATAAAGATTTTGCAATCTCTGCTCAGCTAACAGTTCTGTTAATCATAAACAAATCCAGATGAAATGCAAATGTGACCAAAGAAGGTTCTTTAAAAAATACTGTGCTCAGTACTGAAGGAGGGAGAGGAGATGTAGTCAGATACACAGGTAGAGGTACTACTAGTAGTGCACGCATTGCTATAAATGGATAATGCAGCCTAACGGGACAATACAATCAGCTGAACTTGTTCGTCAGTGAATACAGGTTAATATTATCATAGCATTTGCAGACTGAAATCAATCTGTTGTACTGTTTGCTGTAAGAATGTTGCAGTCAAGCTATCAAATTCAATATGTCTAATTTTGGCTTTACTAGGTAGGAGGGAGCTTGCAGGGAGGAATAGACACTGTGACTGAAATGGTCTCCTCCATCTTCCGTGCTCCCAGACATTATCCTGAGGGTTGGTTGATGCTCTGAAAAACACATTTTACAGCATGTAGTAAGATAACAGATTTACCTATTTACTAATAAAAGAATGAGCAAGCTGGACACAGGAATAAATAGCAGCCCGACCACCATAAGATCTACAAAGAGGCTGAATGAATGGAAAAAGGCAATTAACTGATGGAGATGTCTGCATTCATTGGTGAGGCATTCCTGAGGCCTGGAGTTTGGGAAGAGAATTTTCCCACTGTTTCAGAACTTTTAATGCCCTATGCAAATATTAAAGCAAGAGCTGAGCCAATGAAAGCAGGAAATATGGATTACCAGGATGAGAAAGAGCTACTGGAAAAAAAACAAAAACAAAACTCCACACCTAGCTATGTACCTATGTATTACTCTTCTGGACTGTCTTTATACTTAAATCAGAGTAGGAAAAAAGCGGGGCTGGTTTGACTCAGACTTTAGCATATGCACAAAGTACACAACACTTTTCTTTAAAGCCAAGAAATCCCCCCCCCCTTTTCTTGCTACCTTTCAAAGCTAGCTCCCTATTGTCCTGATTTGGTAGGGACAGTCCTGCTTAATCTTCCGTCATCCCACTTTGTCACTGTTTTAAAAATGTCCTGTTTTTTCTCTCCTTCTCCCCTTTCTCCTCTTCATTCTCATCTTGAGTCAACTGGTGCAAAGTGGATTCAAAGTGCAAAAGTGATCTGCACTCAATTCATTCATGGTAGCAGGAGAGGAAGGGGAAGAATCTTGCCTTTCCTGGTAGATTCTGGCAAAAGCAAATTGCTGAAGCCTCTCCTAGCTTGTTGTGTTTTTAATCATCAGTAACTTTTGCCATCTTGCCCACACTCTGTCCTGGTTTTCATCTGTGAAATGTTGGAGAGTAGCACAAATTTAAAGTCTTTGCATTTTTTACATGAGGACATTTTTAAAGATAAGTATTTTAGTACATTTTTAGATCTGAAGTCCTTACTATCCCCAAAACCGCTTGACTTGTTCCCACGTGAGGATCTAGCAATAAATATTTTCTTATTTTAACCTTGATATCACTGGACCCAGAGATGTACTAGCTAAATAGAAGAAATTCTGGCACTGTTTCTCAACCTGTTGTGCAAGAGCTGGTGAAGGTATGTATGATACTTTACAAGACCAATTCAAACAATGTGCACTGTGCAAACAGAAGCATGATTCTAGATTTGTTTTCTGGTGAAGGATCTGCTGCTGTCCAAAAAACAAAAAAAAAATTCTGAAAGAAGTCTGCTTGCTCATGGAAGTATTCCTCTGGATCCCATAGTCTTCTCCAAGCCTCTCATGCACTTCTCTCCAGTCCTTGAACAATTTTTATTATAATGTTTGGATACAAACAAGGATGTTTCCCATGAAACGAGAGCAACTGCTTTTCCATCTCCTACCTGCATGGGGGGAAGAACTGAAAAATGTTAATATTAAAAAATAATACTAAGAATTCTAAAATAACTAGAAACATTGATCTAAATAAATCAGTGGATTCCAGTGGAACCCAATGGAATCCAGCAGATAGTGAGGCCCTCTGAAAACACATTCTGGGGGCCTGGGAATATACTCCTCAGCTGGTTTTCAGACATCTCTAAGGGCTGCGGGGCATGGGAGCGGAAAAGAAGTCACAGTGGCTATGGAATACTGGATTTAGGTCATAATTGGGAATGTTATACATTGTAATAATATTGTAAGTGGTGTCTAGAGGGTCTATGTGACATGACAATTTTGCTGAAGCTAAGCAGATCCACATCTGGTCAGTGTGGGGACCTCATATATGATGTCCTGATGGAAACGAAGTCAAAATAAATAAATAGTGTATGCTTATTCCCCCTCCCCCTTTAAAGCAGGAATGGACAAAGTGTAGCCCTCCAAATGCTGGACTGCAACTCCTATCACCTCTAGCCAATGTATCCAATAAGTGAGAAACGACTGGGGCTGCAGTCTGACAACTCTGTCCACCCCTGTTTAAAATGGCTTTCTTGTTATATATGACCTCAGGATTACTTCTTCTATTGTTGTGTTTAGTTCAGATGCATGACATCCTGACCCCACATGATAAAAGCAAGAACAACTCTACATGGTTCCTAAGATGTCAGACATGCCACGCTTTCTTTATATGGTGCTGCACCAGGCTTATTCTAAGCTCTAAACTGAATTATATCTTCCAAAGCAAAGACTTTCTTTTGCCAAGCTTTATTCTTTTTTATAAAAATAACTATCCAGACTTTCATTTGCTTTTTTTTTTTCTTTGCTTCAAACTACTTAACAGCAGGAGGAGCCCAATGAATAAGTAGCAGCCAAATGTTTGCTCCCACTGAGAGGCATAAATTAAATGCCTGTTCTGAGAAAATAAATCTTTGACTTTTGTATTGCTTGGTATCATCTTGTGCATGGATTTTTTAATGCTAAATTTTATCTTTCATTCCATGTTGTTTTAATTAGGACCAAATATTGTTTTATAATCAACATTTTAAGATCTACAAACTAATTTTTGACAGAAGCCTCTTTATTTAAAGCAAACATGCATAAACAATACTAAACTTTCACATTATTTTGGACTTCTTGTCTTCCCTTTACCTTCTCCATTGCCTTTAGTTTCATCCTTGTACATATCGGATGTGAAACGGTTGTAATACTTTAAACTGTGTGTTTTATGGCAGGAACAAAGGTACTTTGTAACTATAACATGGGTAATATACAATTGGACCACAGTGTTTAAAAAGATCTTTATGACTCAGACTAACTTCAGTATAAAATGCTGTGTATCTTTGTCTTTTATATTGAAATTTCTTCCACTTTTCAGTATACAAAGAGTTTAACAGAGTACTGCATAAGCTAACTGGCATTTGCTCATCCAAGAGCATTTCAAAGTTGAAAACTTATTTGAAGAGTTAACGCAATGTAAAAATGCCTATTTATTACATTTTGAGTGTTTCTATTGCATTTCTTCCAGAAATATGAGATGCAAGATATATAAGTGGACAACATATGATTATGAGATAGTACAACTATTAAATTTTGACTGTATTATTTGCCAGCTCAACAGTCTTTTTATTTTCCTGCTCTTAAAAAATCTGTACTACTAACCATAATGAAAACATGCTAATCTGACACTTATCAAAGAGACAACAGTACAATCATGACCACTGGCTGTTTTTAAATATCCTGCTAGGAAATATTAACTACCACATAATTAGGAACAACAAAAAAGGCAAACAGTGATTGGTTTTAGTCTTAAATTCAGGGTTAAAATAATATTCAGAGAGAGATGGTGAATAGTCATCTTCCAATAAAAGGGAAATTAAGTGTTGAGGTATACTTGGCAGTTAAATATGTCAAGAAATATTTACAAAAGAATGGAAGCGTTCTTTGAAAAGCAACAATATACAGCTCCATGTTAAAACAAATACAGAGAACTAGGATGAGTATTGACATGCATGGGCACTTTGTTTCATGTATTAAGATTGTGTTTAAATTTTATATAGGATTAAAAAGAAACATGGGTAAATGCATACTGTAGTTCTCATTTATATGTATATGCATTTATATAGTCCCTCTGTCTCCCCTTTCTGTTGCTCAGAAGGTAAACTTGACTGAGAAGTATTAACTTGTAGATTTATTAACTTCTCATTTTGTAACTGTATAATTAATATTTGTTGACATCCACTACCCCTTTCAGAGGCCCTTCTGCCACTACACTGCCATAGTATTTGGCAGACAGGGCCATGCTGGTAAGGATAGTAGAAAAATTATACAACTGCCATGTAAGACTTACATGAATAATCAGAGCAGAATCTTCACTTTTGAGAGGATGACTATGTTCAATTGGCAAAACTGTGTGTGGACAGAAGATAAACCTCTCTTTTAGGTCTTTAACAGAGCCAATCTTGAGTCAACAGAGCCTTGACTTATCTGTTCCTCTAGTACCCCAAGAGTCTACTATCTCATATTCACATATTTTTGTGTATTATAATCTCTGATTCATGCCCAGCACAAATGTATAGTTTCTAGTCCATCTACTAGAAAACTGTAGATGCTCTGTAGATGTTTATATTCTGTACATATCCAATCAAGAAAATGGTCCAATCAAGAAAACAGCATATCATGCTGTTGCTGGATATGCATTGTGTTACTGTTTTAAACTGTATGCTGCCTTGAGGTAAATTATAAACTCCTAATAATAATAATGATGATGATGATGATGATAGTAGTAGTAGTAGTAGTAGAACTATATAAGCTATAGCATACACAAAATATATACCCAACTCATTTGACGCCAAAACTTGACTAAAGCTATGCACTATACTTTATATTGCAAGGTGTGCATTTTGCAATGACTGTGTTGCACTTTTTCACTTGGTTAATTTCACAGTTCAGGAACACTTCATATATTAAGCATTGATGCCTCCACCAAAAAATGTGTAAGCAAAAATATAGCATCTGAATGCTACCAATGTGCATCTTATCAATACATTTTAGAGAGTGTTACTGTTTAGACTGAGATCCAGTGTTTGAGCATCAGACTACAACCCTGGAGACCAGGGTTCAGTTCTCCACTCAGCCATGGAAACCAACTGTGTGACTTTGGGTGTGTCGCACTCACACAGCCCCAGAAAACCCTATGATAGATTTGTCTTATGGTTGCCACAAGTCAGAAATGAGTTGAAAGGTACACAGCAACAATAACAACAAATCAGATTTCTAGCAATTCTGTTCTCTTCTTTTCCAGTTTCCTTTCCAGTTGTTTTCAAAAACTTAGCCAGTGTTGTACCCATTGAGCATATTCAGTCTTCCACAGGCTGTTTTTGTGGTTACCTAATTTTTTTTTTTAACCTTATGCTTGTGTGCTTCTGCAAACCATGGATTTTTCAGACCCTTCTATGAAGGTATGGGGCTGTTTTTGTTACATAAGCAAGGCCATTTGCCTCTGCACACACTGGAAACAGGCGAAGAGGATGATAACATATCTGTGGGCTCCAGTCCAGGAAAGGTTATGCTAGAGTAAATCTGCTCTATTTCAAAAGTGTCACCAGGTCTCTTGCATAGTTCTGTAACAAACACAGGCTTCCCTTATGGACATTGTTAATCCAAAGTTGCTTTACAGAGGGAATCTGTCCCCCTCTCTCTTATTTTATCTTTCCTCAAGACTTGTACAGTGAGCTGAAGTTGTCAGTAATGCCCCCTCTAAAGTCATGCTGGCAGCCTTGCCTCTCCCTTTGTGGGATCACGCATATCTGCTGCCCCTTATGTGCAAAAGTGAACTGTGGCAAAAGCTCTGTCCTTTCATCCTGTACCTTCGCTGTGTGCGCACAACTTCAAGTTGCCTGTCTGCTTAAAGTGACCCCATGAATTTCACAGAGCTTTCCTGGTAAGGGAATGTTCAGAGGTAGCTTTTACCAGTTCCTATGAACACTATGAACACCTGTAGCACCTGGTATTCATTATACTCATTTGAAGGGTTGGCTTTCACCGATTTGATTATTTGCAACTTTCTCTAACCCAACCCCTCCACCTCAGGCACTTCTTTTCTAGGGGAACCTTCCCTCTCAGTGGCTCCAATGAGGCCATGCAGCTGTTAAAAAACCTGCCTCTGGCCCTCCTCCCCCAGCAGCTGTCTGGCCAGCTAAGGCTTGCAGCCCAGTTTCTGAGTACCTCAAACCCTCTCCTGCTGCCCCCCAACACCCACCAAGTAAGGAGATGAGTGACAGAGAGGAAGTATGGGGCCACCGTGCCCACCCACCCCTTGACCTGGTTTGGACCCTGAGTGTCCCTGCTCCTCACCATGTCTTGGTCCCCTTCCCACAGACTCACACATACATTTTGATAATTGCGAGTTTTCCACTTTTGCAAGGATCCTGTGCCCCTAAGCCTAGCAAATGTGGAGGGCTACAGTACTAACCAAGGCTAAGACTGCTTAGCTCCCGAGATCAGATGGAATCCGCCTATCCTTATTTTTGTCTCCGCCAGGAATTTATGTCACTGACTTTGCTGAGATGGCTCACATTACAGAGTTACATACATACACACACCTTGCCCAGCGTTATTCTGTTCCCACCCTCTGGGACCGAGAGGGTGTGGGGAGCTCAAAAATGCCTCTGTCACACAGGCGCCGCCGCCGCCCTCCTCCAATAGCTTACTTCGGGTGGTCTTTAACCTTTCCACTGAAGGAACTTCCGTTTAGGCGCGCGACAACAACACGCGCTCCTCTCCCTGCTTCTCCTCGCGCGCGCCTCCTCCCCCCCCACCGCCGTTTGTCTCGAGCCATTGCCAGCCCGCGGTCAGCTTCCTCACCCACTCGCACGCGGACGTTGGCTGACTGACTCGCTCGCTTCCACCCCCGCGTCTCCTTTTTCCCTCCCTCCGGCCTGAGAAGGGGCGGGACCTCTCCGCCTCCTGGCCAGTGGGAACCTCAGGATAAAGTTGGAGTTGCGGGGAGGGGGGGGGGCGACGACACGACGACGAAGAAGGTGGGAGCGCAGAACACGTCCCTCCAACGGCCACTCCCCTTGCGGGAACGGGGGGGAGGGGGGGAAGAGAGATACATGGTGCTTTAAAATGACCCGCAGAAGCCTTGGGCGAATTAATCAGCCTTAGGGGCCGGCGTCTGCGCGCGCGCGCGCGTCGGGGAACGCTGCAGTGGCAGAATTTCTTTTATAGAGAGACAGATTTTATATATATGTATATACATAATATATATAATTTTAAGAGGTTACGTCGACACCAAAGCTCGAAGGAGGAATAAAAACCCTCCCTCGGCGCACACGTACCTTTTCGTGGATCTTTTATATATAGCCCCCTATCCCACCGGCCGCGTTTCTTTGGCCGACGTGACGAGGGAAAGCAGGGTCGGTGAGAGGGAGAGAAGAAGTGGCTGAGAGGACCGCCTCACTCGTTTCCTCGGCGGGCATGTCTCCCGTCAGCGAGGAGTTGGGAGCCGGGGACGCCGCCGCCGCCGCGCCTTTGCCCCCTCTCGGAGAAAGCGAGGCAGTGGCAGCGGCAGAAGAAGGGAAGCCGGAGAACCGGGAATGGCTCCCGCCTGCCGAGTCCCTTGCCGCCGACGGAATGGGAGCCGCAGGGGAAGCTGCCCTGGCGGCCGCGGGAAGCGCTCCCCTTGAGGAGGAGGAGGAGGAGGAGAAGGAGAAGGAGAAGAATGGGGAGCTACTGCCGCCGCCGCCGCCGCCGCCGCCCGAGCCGGGCCGGGAGGACGACGACGAGGCGTTCGAGCCTCCCGAGGGCGGCTGGGGCTGGGTGGTCATGCTGGCCTCCATGTGGTGCAATGGGACCGTGTTCGGTATCCAGAACTCGTGCGGGATCCTCTTCAATTCCATGCTCGAGGAATTTGGAGATCCCCAGGACAAGCAGCTCATGTTCAGGACAGGTGAGAAAAACAGAGGCAAAGCAAAGCAAGTCTGTCTTCTCAACCGCCTCGAAAGGAGGGTTCCGCTTTTTGCCAGAAGGAGCCTTAAGGCTCAGGAGCACACAGCACTGGGGGATGTACCAAAATCGAAGGGTGAGGATGCCCCACTCTCTGCAGGGTCAGGTGGCTTTCCCGCCTCTCAGAGAGCTGCCGCTGGGCACTTTTGTCATTTGTTTCAGTAGATCCCAGAGGTGTGCAAGGAGTGTGTAGAACACCTTTCTCCAACCTACTGCGAGGGGAGTTATAGTCCAAGGCATCTGGAGGGCACCAGCTTGGGGAAGAACGCAGGAAACAATAGCTGTAGCTGGGTTTTGTTTTAAGTGGGAATAGAGAGGAAGGGAAAAGTAACCGCCCTGTAAACAAATCTTGAACCCCATGATAGGTGATTTGACAATAGATCAAATTTGTGTTCCCTATAAGAAGTCCTGAAAGTACATACCTTAGATTCCTGGTTTGTACCATGGCAGCATTGCTGAGTGCAGGAACCATGATTATTATGATGCAGTCTGTGGCTATGGATGAGATATTTGATTTGACAGTAATTTGAGAAGGAAAACCAGGTGATTCATGAGGACCTGTACCTCATATCTGTTTTTGCACTGTGATGGTGCCATGTGAATCCTTTGGTTTTTGATCTTCATAGACCAACATATGAGTGCAAATGTGATTTGATGGTGGCTTGTTGGCGTCCCATCTAAGAAAGTATGGGATCCCTGCTTTTATATCACAGCAGTGACTTTGTAGCCCTAGGTCTACGATGAGTGTGCTGCAGTCTGTTGGCTTGGATGGTAACTGTCATATGATGGTGGCTTTTTTCTTTCTGGGAGGGATCATATAAAAAATTGGGTAATTTATATGCTTTGGCTACATTTTTTGCATTATTTTAGTACAACAAAGTATCAGCTTTGTGAATCGTGCCTGACATCCCTGTTTTTGTTTAATGCCAGTATTATAAAATCTATGAATTTTGTGATGCAGTCCATGGACACGTATGTGGTTTCTGATCAGATGCGTGGCTTTGGTGACATCATATAAAAATTCAGGAGTTCCATTATAATCTGTGCCTTAGATTTGTGTTCTTGTACCGTGATGGAACCATGAAGAAGAACCAGATCCATGTCATTCTTGGGTCAGTTTGTAGAGCCAGCTGCCTTTTAAGTAGAGTTGTTGTTTTTACATGTATATATAGAAATCAAAGAGAGAATACATATATAAAAATGCTGGTGTACAGAAAGTAACTAGAGGAGTGGCAGCTACTGCATGTTTTACCAGCCCTTACACATTGCTCCCCTCACCTTGTCCTTTGGTCCACTCGCAGTTTCACCAATGGCAAGGGCAGCAAACTTTTTGAGGGAAGTACGATGATCCCTGCAAACTCCACCATGGGCCAGATGATTTAAAGAAGTGTGCTGGTCTTTCTCTAGTCAGAGGAAGACCTCATAGAGCATAAATTGATCATTGTGCAGGGTGGTTTCACTATCTCCATATCTTTTCCTGTGAGAGAGCTATCCGCTGTTATGTCCCCTGAATAAGAGAAGATAGCAGCAAGACTGTACATTTTCATTGTACATTTTAGTGAGCAAGGAATAAAGCTTGAGCCTTTGAAAAGGTAGAAATAAGTAAGTAGCTGATGTGTAGGTACCTGTTCTGTAATTATTGCTTTTCGTATCCAAAACTTGTCCTTTTGCTTTCACCTGCAGAAAGTCTGTTATAACATATTGCTGTTCTGTAGAATGTCTACACGTAGATTTTATTCTGGGAAGAAAAGTTGTGCAGACTGATACACATTGCATGTATTGACTCGTTGCACTAGATATGGGTGGGAATGTGTAGAATGTGTCAAACTGAGAATGCTACATGTTTGATAGATGTCTGTACTCAGGTGTATATTTAACATAGCTTCTGCTCCTCTGATGTGATTAGAAATCTGATTGCTGTTTTTTTTTCCCCCTTTCCTGGAAGAAAGAGAAGTCAACAGAAATAGATTGAAATGTTTGGAATACTGATCTTCACCAATGGGACACCATTGTCCCATTGCGTTGGAAATTAAATGTTGTATATCACTTGCAGCATCCCAAACCCTTGCAAGAAGTTTATAATTTATATAGCATTTTAATATCATGTTAGTAAATAAATCCCATTTCAGTCTGTTGGATTTAGTTCTAAATGAGAAGCTTGAGATTTGTTTATAAAATTACCAGGAATATAGAGGATCAAGTCCTGCTAAAGAAGAATCAACATAGTATTCCCAAATTAAGTACTGTGTTACTAACCTTTTAAAGTTTTTTGAGAGCGTCAAGAGGCATGCAGATAGTGGTGATTTGGTAGACAATGTGGGTACTTGGACTTCTAAAAAGCCTTGTGACAATTACTGTCCCTGGAGGTTCCTTAGAAGTCATGGAATAAAAGATGTCTCCTTTTGGATCAGTAAGTGATTAAAAAATAGGAACTGAAGAGTAGAAATAGATAGATAGTTCTTATAACACAGTAAGTGGGATCTCCTAAAGATCTGTTTTGTGAGCAGTGCTTTCAAACTTGTTTTTAAATGCTCTGGAGACAGGGATGACTAGTAAATTCAGCAAGTTTATGGATAACACAAGATTATTTAGGATAGTTAGAATTAAAACTGGTAGTAAAGAGCTCTAGAAGGATCTGTAGAAATTAGGAGAATGGCCATTAAGATGACAAGTGTGGTTTTATGTAAATTAGTGATGCAAGCAGGAGCAAAAAAGTTTCGTGGCTTTACAAATACGCTGATGGAATTTCAGCTGATGGTGACTGACAGGCAAAAGGATCTTGGGATCATGGTGAATAGCCTGACAAAATCATTGACCAAACATGAGGTTATTGAGAAAAGAGAAAAATCCTACCCTGGAGTTAATTAAGATGATGATGATGATGATGATGATAATAATATAGTCCACAATGCTGGTCGTTGCACCTCAAAAAGGAAACTGTAGAACTAGAGCAGGTGCAAAAATGAGCAAGCAAAAGGATGAAAGAACTTAAGCAACTTAAACTCTGTATGAAGAAAGGCTTTCTAAGGCTTTCAGATTAGGAAAAAGGGAAGCAAAGTGTTAATAGAGGTATATAAAATGATGCTTCATGCAGAGAAAGTACACAGGGAGGTATTTTGAACTGAGAATCAATTATTTAAAGCTGAATATGAGTCAGTATGGTGTAGTGGTTGAGTATAGGACTTGGAGAGATGAGGCTTCAAATCACTGCTTAGTCATGGAAACCACTGGGTTACCTTAGACAAATCACACTGTCTCAGCCTCAGAGGAATATAATGGCAAATCTCCTCTGAAGAAATCTGACCGAGAAAACCTTCTGAGAGGATTGCCATAAGTGGAAGTTGACTTGAAGGCACATAACAACAGTTGAAGCTGAGTGGAGGACAGATAATAGGAAGTGCTATACACCGCAGTTAGTTGAATTGGGGAATTTACCATCTTAAAATTTAGTTAATGTTGTCTTTAAAAAGGATTAGAAAAATTAATGAAGAATAAAGCTATTGATGACTACGAATCATTATGGCCATATCATGCCTCAAATACTAGACATGGTATACCTCTAAATACCTGTTGTTGGGAAACATGAACAGGAGGATGATATTACACTCCCGTCCTTCTTATGAGCTGCCCGTAGACATTTGATTGCCCACTATGGGAACAGCAAGCTGAACTATATACTGTAGGTCTTCTCTTACATTTTTATGATTGGATAAAAGTGTTATGTACTCACAGTAGCAACAACTGTTGTTTACTTCCTGTTTCACAGACAAACTAGTGCCAAAGCAGAAATCAGTTTCTCCAAAACTAGCAGTTGACTATGCATAAATATTCTAAAGGCATCAGAACCTGTTTGATCTTAGAAGCTAAGCAGGGTCAGCTCTGGTTAGTACTTGGCCACCAATGAATCCCAGGTGCTGAAGGCTATATTTCAGAGTAAGGAACTGGCAAAACTACGTCTGAGTATTCCTTGCGTAAAACACCCTATGAGATTCAAGGGGTCGCTGTAAGTTGGCAGGTGACTTAAAGATGCACACGTGCGCGCACACATACACACACACAGAGCCATTGACTTGGTAGCTGAAATCTGTCTCTTAAGGAAGAGCGAAGTGAATTTTCATATGGAAATATGAGTAACAAATTGAATGATATATGAATCAAAATGCCACATATCATTACTCTTCCAAAATTATTTAATTACAAAGTTATTGCTGTTGTGAACAGCTGTCTTCAATTAGAGTTGATGCCTTCAAGAAGGACTAATACTGTGACATCTAAGCCTGAACATACGTAGCCTTTCAAATGTGCTCCCTGTTGTAATAAACAGTGTGTTTCTTTTGGATGATAACTGAAAGAATAATCAGCTATAACAAATCTTGTTTAAATTAGTAGTAGCATTAGGAGGTGGTTCTCTGTTGTATCAAAACAAATTTTAACAACTGTAAAATGTGTCCTGCTGAGGGCTGAGACTTCCAGGAAATCCACAGTATGCCGAAAGGAAATTAATTTAGTAGACAGATGTTTTGGTTATCTGCCTTGATTGCAGAGTGCACTTTGTGTAAAACCTGATCAAGAGAAAAATTTGGAACCAATCTGAAGCAATGTGGCTTCTTTCTAGTAAGTGTGCTAGAAACTAAGAATCTTTCTGTAAAAAGAAAAAAAAATCTTGAAGTACAAATTTGAGGCAGGACATTTCTTAAAGTTACATAGGCCATTTCCACATGAGGTCAATACATCGTAGTAGTGTCAAATTCTTACCTTCCTGTCTGCATGTTATAGCGTTTTAGCGTTGTATAGTTTTCCTCGTGGTTCTGCATGTTTTCAGCTCCTAGCATGCTTTATCGCGATGAGAAACTGCTGTATGTAAAAACTGGAAAAGCTCCAATGTAAATCTCCCAAACCGGTTCTGTTTTGGTTTTTGCCTACATGCAGAAGTGTATCATCGATTCACAGCACAGAGGTGGCCGGCTATGGGCGTTCCCAGGCTGTCCCTTCCATCATTTCCATCCCCTTCTCTCTCCACCTGTCAAAGGACCGGCTGCTGTCATTATTGTCTTCATGTGTTAAATGGACTTCGGGAGGAGAGTGGATCTGGTAATGGACCGTTAAATGGCCAGGGACTTGCTGTTATGGATGCAGCAACCGCTGTTCTCTGTGGTAGTATGATGTAAATGGGGAGATGCAGATAGCACAGTTTCTGAATTGGAGTATAAAACACCACTCTTGACACTTGGTGAACTGCTCCTCCCCTCTCATGCAGAAATGGCCATAGACTCATTAATTTTTGCATTACCAGAAGAATATTAATGTCAATTTATATAGCAAGAAGAAAAACAAGTAATGTCCTGTGATGTTAGTTTGGTAAAATATAATTTTTAAAAAATCAATTTGTCCCTGTAGTGCTGCAGTTGCACTTGAACTTTTTATAATCTTATTTTTGTGACTTTTAACCTTTGTTTCTGAAGAAATAGAAATTGATAGAAGAAATTGAATTTTTTTAAAGTGTATATAGGTGTGTGAATCTCTTTGTGGAGGAACTACTTGCATGAAATGATAAAATGACTGGGATTTCGCCAAACTGAACTGGACTGAAATGTGTTGCTAATCTTATTCTTATGTAGATTATTCAGTTAAACCTTTAAGATGTTTATGGATGTTAGTAAATGGGTGTCAATTGTATCTAACTATTTTTTAAGGATTATATTTTGTCCTGATAGGGGAAACAGACCTAAAATTGCTTTCACCATTAGCCAATCTTGGTTTCAGGCTGCAATGCTAATCTGGGAGTATGGGAAGCTGAATGGAATTGGAATAGAAGTGTACAGGATTGCACTGCTAATAAATCACTGTATGTTATCCTTTTGAATCTGGCCCCTCAGTTTTTAGTTGCAAATTTAGACATGATATGACTTTTCTGCTTTCCCCTACTGCTGAGTGGTTAACAATGGTCTGTCCTTTACTTTGGTAATTGACTACACTGTGACTAAAGAAAAGTGAAAGGACACATTTATTTCAATTTCTCATACTTTGATTGTTATGAAAATCTGCGTTAGGGAAAACATCTACTTCCAACTGGAAAGAAAATGGGTACATGTATCACTTAATCCAATTAGTATGTCTTCCTATTCTAATTAATTATGATGACTGCAAGCGTCTGGTTGAAACTGAGCATGAACTTCACAAAAGGTGAAGGCAACCTAATCCCCATTATTTTTGCTCACTGAAGAGGATAAGTGAATTAATAAGCAGTAATCTTTGGATAATTACTATGACTTGGGCTGGAAGTGTACTTCATTCCTATGAAAGTTCTAAAGGTTTACCGTTGAATTGCTCTGTATTCTGAAATCTAATAATTAAAGTGCTGTGAGTCTTCGATTCTTGTTGTTAGAGCTATTAAACAATTTCAGGGTTGGTCCAGATGTGGTATTCTGTGCATGCACAGGAACTTCCAGTGACAATGCCTGTGCTTCCCAAAGGTTTGAGTATTCCAAAGTAGCGTCTTACGAGGTATGACCAGCTGTTTCTGGAAGAGAAGACAGGCTAGGTTCTTTGTATGTGTACGGGCATTTCTGGATCTCAACACACGTAATATGAAAAGTTGCCATTGACTTTATCAGATGTGCAAAATGTCATACAATTTCTTCAATACAGAATGCTGATAATAAATATGAGGACAAGAAATGGTCTGAAAATCTTAATACCTTTGCCATATTCTCATATTTTTCAAAGAAATTATAAATGGTTGTGTGACTTCCTATAAAGATGTGTAAATTGTGTTAAATTTTAGGGCAGCAGTTAGTCATTTGGTCCAGACTGTTTGAAAATCAGTGGTAACTTTTCATCTCTCTCTAAATGAACCTGTCTGTGCTCTTAAGATCTTCAAGGGAAGGCTTTCCTTTGGTGCCACCACCATCCCAGTCACATCTGGTAAGGACATGAAAGAGAGCCTTCTTGGTGGCTGCTCCCAAGTTATGGAACTCTCCTCCCTAGGTGGTCTGGTTGGCCCCCTTCCTCCTGTCTTTCTGCTAGTAGGTAAACTTTTGGTTTTTAGTGTGTTGCAATAGATAAAGCTTTGACGGGGGGAGGGATGGAGTGTTTTTATTTTGTTATGTTTTAAACGTCTTTTAATGCTGTTTTTAACTTGTTTTTAACTTGTTCCTTTTTTTTTTAAATAGAAATTTAGCTGTGTTTTAAATTTTGGTATTGAGATTTTAAAAAAATAGTTTCCTGTTTTTAAATCATTATATGCCACTGTGGATCCTACGCTTGGAGAAAGGTGGAATATAAATAAAATAAAATAAATAGCCTTAAACTAAAGTTGAATACTGGGCTTGAAAAGTATGTGTAGAGTGCCTACAGTAAATGTATCTATGGGGCAACTGTTAGCCTTTTCCAGCAAAGAGAGCAGTGCAATATATTAAAGATTTAAAAGACTTATGCAGAAAGCTTTGTGAGTTTCTTGCATCTGAAGCTGAATCCAAAAAGTTTATGCTACAATAAATTAGTCTTTGAATTTTCACAAGATTTGTTGTTATGTTATTACAATTTATTACAATATTACAATAATTACAATAATACAGTATTACAATAACATAATATTACATGATATAGAAAAAACAGTTTCTATGCTTTCTTGAGTTTAAAATCTGAAGTTCAACCTACATCTTATATTAAGCATTGCATTTATTAGTGTATGATTGACTTTATAACTTTGAAACTTTAGCTACCTGTCATGGACCATTAAGACTGGGAAAACAGCAAAGAGAAAATGTTTTTAGCCTTTTGACAGAAATTCTCTCCCAAGTAAGGTGCCACTGCATTTAAAACAAACAACAGTCATCCACTTTGCTGTAACCTCAGTCCTGATCCCTATCCCCCAGTGTCAGCTGTTTGAAGTTAAAAAAAAAAGCACACACATCTAATAGTTGATTTACTGTAACATGTAGTTTGGCTTTCATAGACAAGAAACATTAGACTTAAAATGTAGAGTGGAGGAAAAAAAGGTAGAGGGGAGAGAACATGGTGCAATTTAAGTTATTTACAATGTAAACCTATCGACTGAAAAAGTGAGCCATATTAATTTCAATGTGGCTTGCTTCAAGATAAGTGGGTGTAGGAGTGCAATGTTAAATACAGAGGTTATATGTATATCTGGGAGGAAGAGGACAAGGAAGTATGCTGCCTGTGTTGATCCTCTGGCTGATGGCTGGGTTATGTTAGCATCTGGATGGCTCACTACTTAGGAAAAAAAGAGCAATTGGCTGTAAACTGGAATTTATGTATGTGTTTCCTGTCATTGGTTCTTTTAAAAAACATTGCCATGAAAATAAAATGCTAATTTCAAACTTTAGAGCTGGAATGCACAGGTACATTATTAAATCTTAATTTTAAAATTAAAAAAACCCCATTAATTAAAATTTTAAAAAAACTCATTAATCTTAAATAATGACATGTTACTCTGAGTTGTAAATCATATCTCTGACCTTTGATTAAACCTTTTTAATAAAATTATTATAGTGAGGAGCTGCAAAATTTTACTTTGCTAGTTTTATAACTAGTGTTATGGAGAGAGGAAAGCAACTTTGCAGTAAAAGTATTTTAAAGTCTTTTTAGAAAATATAAATGGTAAACTATAAACTTTTAGTGCTAATAACAGCATTCTTAGGTTAAATAATTCAAATGTCAGGTGTGCATGTAAGACACTGCTCTAAGAGACTTCAACCATTACATTATTAACACTGATGTTAACAGCTATCCTGAATAAAACAAAATGTGAGGATATGTCCAGTATCTCCCATTACACAAGGTGACATGCTGGCTACATCTTGTATTTACAGTGGTTATAGATTGATTGCTGGTGTATACACACACATTCTCTCTCTTTTAAATCAGTTGGTTATTGGAAAGCAAATAACAGGATGCATGTGTGCTTATTTATTTTTTTACTGAGATGAAGGGGGTAGTACCTGAAAGCTGTATCTCCTTTTTTTTTTAACAATTTGAAGAAATACAAAGAACATTCTTGTTACAACATAAAGTATAATATATTTAAGTGTTTTATAAATTCACAATTTTGAGTCTTTTAAACAGTTTGAAACTTATTGTCAGCTTCAAATTGCATGCTTTCAATATCTTTGGGAAACATGTTTTTAAAGCAAAGTTAGTTTGAAGTCACACCTGTTGTGTTGTTAGTTCAAATCTTTAATTTTAATAGTCTGAGTTATGATAAATATCAGTCAAAGGAAAATTGTATAGATCTGTAGATCTCAAATTTTCTTTTGGAATTCTGTTATGCATATTTTCCAGCTGCACATAAAGTATACCTGGCTCACTTTTGCAGACAGCACTTTGTCTTCCTTCTATTATCTTGTATCACAGGGGCTCACAGATGGAGGGGG
Source organism: Cyclura pinguis (assembly GCA_030412105.1). Classification (NCBI taxonomy): domain Eukaryota; kingdom Metazoa; phylum Chordata; class Lepidosauria; order Squamata; family Iguanidae; genus Cyclura; species Cyclura pinguis. The sequence goes on along the minus strand of CM059599.1, from coordinate 109,516,603 downwards.
CTGTATTATGATAGGAAGAATCTTGGTATAATGTTGATTGTTACTGATTTATTATAAGATACCTTTGACCATGCCCCATGGACCACGTGTTTTGAGAAACTACACAGTTGGTGGTCTAAGCAGGTGTCAAAGTTCAGACATGACTGAAATAAAAGAGAAAGTCAGGAGCAAAGTGCAGGATTAGAGACATTCAAAAGAAAATGCTGTCATAGTTCTCTTCCTTAAGGACACTAATTTTCTGATGCTGTGTAAAGTAATTGTGGGGTGGGGCAAGACATTGTTGAGACTGCACTTGCAGTTTACAGCACAGTAAAATTGAATTTTTTTCCTAAGACTCATAAGGATGTGCTGCTGTTGTTCAGTAGAGGAGGCGGGATCCAGACCATATGAAGGAGTTCTTACAATAGTTGCAAGAACATGCCAACTGGAGAAACCTGAAGACTTTATGGGGATAGTCACTCAGTGTATGCTGTGAAATGAAGCAAGTGTTAATCAAACTTGAATAAAATGTCCAAAACTTTATCTCTGGGAATGTAACAGTACCCATCCTTGATAGTTAGCAGTCATGAAAATGTCTCCTTGAACATATCTGGAAGAAACTGTGGTTCTCTTCCTCAACAATATGTCATGTTTTTCATTTTATGAACATTAGTCTAAGATGCAGTGTTACTTGGAGTTCACCTACATTCACCTGTGGAAGTTTTTCTCTTAGTTTAAATCTTACGTAAACTCTCCAGCTCATTGCTCATGGGCAGCACTGTGTCCCCTGCTGTGCACTTAATTAACTGTGTACAAGACCATCTCAGCATGGGCAAATGCCTTGGAAAACGTCTGATCAAAGCTCAGTTTTATATACACTGGATTAAATACAGGGATTCAGTTGTTATTATTTACACTAAATAAGCGCACATGGATCGAAACTATGGAACATTAGGGTGGGGTTTTTAAACTTTTCTTCCTCCTGGTTTTTCGTTCAAAATCTTTCAAAATCCTCCCTGAAAATGGCACCAGTACATATGTTTCTTCTTTTTTAAGTCTCACTGTGTGGGTGTGAATTTTGAAATTAAAAACTGAGGTAAAACTTTAAGCCACTTCAGATGAAGCCTGGAGCTAAATCATACTGTGGACATGCTTTTTTAAATGTAAAAACTGTACATTTTGTTTTAAATGTAGAATTATGGTAGTGTTAGAACATAAGCCAGTGTTGTGTTGCATAGTAAATTCTGCTGAAGCATCATTTGGGACAGTTAAGGTAACTACATACATAGTTTTAAGATTTTGTTCTCCATTTGAAGCCTTGGTACTAATGATTGAGAGCCAGTGCAATGTGGTTTGAGCATTAAACTATGAAAACCCTGTGATACGTTCGCCCTAAAGTCATTATAAGTCAGAAACCATTTGAAGGCACACAACAACAACAAACAGATGATTACATTCTTGTTTCATCTCTGACTCTTCTCATAATGATGACTGTATACACTAACTTCATCTTTGTTGCTTCATGAATTGTGGATCTCTAAAGATTTTTTTCAGTATATTTTAATTCTCAATGATCAATTGACCTTTAGAGATAAATGATTTGATATAACAGTGTTCTTAAGTTACTGGTAAATTAGTAATATGCGCAAGTCTTTGGACACAGCTGTCCAAATGAGATTAAATTCTGCAGTCTGAGTTATTTTTATTCAGATCTGTGTTTCAGGCTAACAAAATGTCATATGTAATCAATGCTCTGTAGGAAAATAGATGCAAATTATGTTTTGCCCTAGAATTTGTGTGGTATTAATGCTTTTGAAAAGATTGTTGTTGTAATCCAAGCTTTGTGGGCCTGCTATTTTAAGTTCTGTTAGTTTTGCCAGTGACCTTCTGACTTGCCACACCTCTGAAGCAAATCATAAACAGCAAGCACAGTGAAGTCTGTCCAACTGTTAAAGGAAAAGCATTGCACTTTGAAGATAGCTTTAATAACATGATTGTCTTAGCACTATGTAAAAGAAGCATCCCAGTGATTTTGCAGTAAATTGACCACTTGAGTTTTTATGGGCTCTAAATAGATCTTGCAATAAACTATTTGTGCTGGAGTTACTTCAGTGTTTAATGGACATAGTACTTTACAGTTCTTTAATAATTGTGGGAGAGGGTTTATGTTCATCTGTGGGCAACCAGTTAGGGATCCTATGGTAATCTCCCGTGTTGATTTTTCAACATAGACAGGTATCTTATTGGCCCTCCCCTCCAGGTTTGATTCATTCTCATTTAAATTCTATTGGTAAAAGGAATCTTTGGTAGGTGGTTGCAAAAACCCTTGCATATACTATTTAAGGAGAAGAAAGTTGTAACTGACAGTGACATAAACAGCCAGAATAGTCTAGTTCATCGAATGTTGAACTGCAACTGGCAAGATTTAAGTTTGGATCCTAACTTGGACCAATCACTGTCTCTTTGGCTATGTTATCACACAGGTTGTGGTTATAGTTGTATGGTGAAGAATAAATGGGACCAGGGAAGCCTTGCATACCACTTTGAGTTGCTTAGGGTAAATGTGTAATATAAATTGGTAGCATCTAGCAAAAACTTAGAATTGTGTAAGGGCAAATATGGAACTATGACAGAGGTATGGCTTCTCCAGGAATGCTGTAGAGGTTGGGAGGGAACAAGAGAAAGCAAATAGGTTGTTGTGGGTTGTTGCGACCGTGAAAGCCTTCGACTTTACAAGAGAGAGCAAATTTGCCAATTATAATCACTGCCTTATGTGATAACTAGATTATTTTCAATTTGCACTGACCTTTTTAGGGGAAGTGAATTCATGTGCAAATCATTACACTAGCAAGTGTGTGAGTAGAAATATTTATATGCTCAATAGTTATTTGGAAACTCTGTGATCTCTTACTTCATCTTCTTTCCTCAAACTGCAAGTATTGTAAGTGTATTTGGTTTTAGGATAATAAAGTGATATTGATTAGTTAGTTGGCTTTAATTTTCTTATCTGTTGTGTTCAATTTGAATAGTTTAAAGTCAACATGGTAATATCCTATTATGTGTTTTGTTTCTCAGGGTGGACATTATTATATTAAGAAAAAAATATAAAGAGACATTGGTAACGTGTTGAATGCCTTAATCTGTAGATAAGCAACAGTGAATGTTGTGGGACCTAGTTCTGAATAAATATTTGTAAGATTGTAGTGCAATAATAATTGAAAGAAATCTCCACTAATATTAGTTTTTCTTTTTCAGCTGCGTTCAAGGACATATCTGTGTTAGTCTGCATCAGTACAGAAAGGGATCTTGTAGCACCTTTGAGACTAAATGAAAGAAGTTTGTAGCATAACCTTTTGTAGACTGGGTGCATCTGATGAACTCAAGACACAGTCTGTGAAAGCTTATGCTACAAACTTCTTTCTCTCAAAGGTTGTACAAGATTCTTTTGCATTTTGAACTGTTTTATGTGTTCGGCCATTGGAATTAGTGATTCTGATATTATGCTATAAAGTTCCACTTTTTGAAGATTTAAGCCACCTTGAATCCCAGTTTTGGGGAAAAGGTGGTATTATACATAAACAATGAATAATTGTTAAAAAGATTTGAGAAAAATATAGTACAGTGTGCCTGGACTATAAGCATTTTACATTATTTGATTAATGTGCTTCTAACGGCAAACTAAAAGGCATTTGCCTAAGGCCCGTAGGCTTCTTAGCTGTGAAAGAAAATGTACTGTTTTCTTCTTCCAGAATTTACCTGTCCTTGCAAAATAGCAATCAGTTTTGTGAACAATGTAAGATTATTCTTGGTTTCTTTTGCCTATTAGGCTTTATCTTTTAACTTTCTTCTGTATTTATTTAAGATTACATTACAAGATAGAACAACTAAATGAATTCTCAAACTTATAAATGCCAGCCACATAAAATATAACACCAGGCAAAGTTCTAGTTGTCTGCGTTGCTGATGGGAAAGCTTCCATCAAGTAGAATCAGAAGTGGATGCTTTCTCCTGCTAGGTCAGGGTGGGTATAGTGCATCCTGTCGGCCACGTGCAGCCTCTGAGATCCAGTTTTGTGGACACAACCCCCTCAAGCCCTCTCCCATCATTGAAAAAACCTGTCACTGAAATTTGACAGTGAAAAGAAATGCAGTTTACCGATGAAATTCACAAAACTATGATTAGGTTGTACAAACTACGATTAGGTTTCAGGTCTCGCAAAATGTAAACATTAGAGCTGTTTGAAAGTGCCATTTAGCAATGAAACATATTTAAAAGGGGATGGCAGGGGTTGAAGGATTCAGTTCAGCAATCCCCAGTACAATGGTGCAAGTCATTTTAAAAGGACATTAAAAGTCCTTAGCATGTTGTTGCACCCAGCAGCTTAGTATGTCTGGTGGGCAGGTAAAAATAAGAGTAAGCAAGATTGTTACACAGCTATAGAAAATGGAAGTTCCTATGCCTCCTCTTTGTTATTGTTCATTCAATCGCTCGCTCTCTCTCTCTTTCTCTCTCTTTCTCTCTTTCCCCCTCCCCCTCCCCCTCCCCTCTCTGGGGATCCTGGTTTTCTAGGTCTTCCTAAAAGCCTCTGAAGTGGCTGCAGAGAAGCCTCTGAAATGTCTCCCCCATCCATGTGTCTGCAGCTGTTTTAGCACTAACCAAGGTCGAAGATTAGCACCTCTCTTTACACAAATATAAGGAATAGTGAAGCTTAAATAAAGAAAAGCATTTGTATAGACATCACTTTTAAAAATTAAGCATAAACATTTAATGTCTCTGAATGAGAGGGGCAGAGCCATTGAAGAAGTAAGACATCAGCTTACTTCCTTTCAGTTCCTTGATAGCCAGCTCCAGAACTCTGTGGTACGATGCTTTCTGCTGCATAGCTAAGGACCGCAGAATTCAAGAGCTGCCAGCAAATCTTTTTGGCTTCATATCGATGAAGTGAGTGTTATACAGTGATTAAGTACAGCCAGTGAGGGGAAATGTAAGAATTGATATAAATTTCAGCTTTGTATGAAATACAATAAAAGAGTAGTAAAAGTTAACTAAGTGTATAGCAGTGTGGAAAATTTTTTGGAATTATTTGAATTTGTTTCTATTCTTAAACACATGTAGCTGCTTAAATAAACACACTAGTAAGAAACTAGTAAGAAATTGAAAAAGGTGGCACTCAGGCACTTCCATGAACACAAATATGCTAGCATGACATTGGATTTCAGCCAGAGATGCAAAGAAACAAAACAAAATTCCAACTATATTTGATAGCTATAAAGCAAAGCTTCTTCAACTATAGCAACATAATCCTTATTATGCATGTAAATTATATTGAAATTCTAACAGCACCTACTAAAAAGTTAACAGGACAGTGTAGAAGTAATCGTCTAGAAATTAAATACAGTGGACCTTCTGTATATGTGATCTCAAGATCTGAGAATTCCAGTGAGAGCATTGCCGCTCATCTCTAAAATGGTGGCAAAGTGAATGAGGACATGCTGAAGCCTCTATGCACATGTTATCACCATTTAATAATATGAAACATAGGCATTCACATGTTTCACCATTTGCAGGGGATCCTAGAATGGAACTGCTGGAGATATGGTGGGTCTACTGTGTTAAATTTGTTAATATCAATGTGTATCTTACCTTAGTAATTTTAAATTAGGCCCTTTCCACAGTACCCCCCCATCCCACCATGGAGATGAGAGAAGGATGGGACTACAGTGACATGTCTGCATGATGTCGTGGTCCTGTCCTTTTCCTGCGCCCAGGTGGTGCAATTGCAGGTTAAATCACTTATGAGTTTCCCCCGTCAAATGACCCATGATCACACCACCATCCCACACTTACCTGTCCTGCAGAAGCCCTGGAAGTGTGATGGTTGCACTTCCTGCCCCAGTGCAGCATGAGAAGGTTCCTGGCTGCACTGCAGAAGGAAAATGTATGGCCATCATGCTCCCTTCCATAGGGAGCCAGCTGATGTGGAGGGGATCGCTCCCGTCACGCTCTCTTCCCGGCAGAGCCGCTGCCAGATCCCTACTAGATGATTTCTCAAATAGGTAGGGTGTGAAAAGGGTCTTAGTTAATTTTGCCTTTTTGGGACAATTGGTGATACAAACATGGCTGAACAAAAAAAACACATCTTGTGACAGTTTTAACAGTATTTATTTCTATGTGTTTCATAGAGGACACCTGAAACATTTTCAGATTAAAAACTGAATGTTACTGGCTAAAAAGCTACAGTTTGTGGAACAGCAGAAAATCAATTTGCTACCTATTCAGTAATCCCCGAGAGATCAGAATCACAGTGGAAGAATTCAAAGGACGGTGCTGACCTTGAGGTTGTTGTCCTTCTGGGTGATTTGCTTGAATCACTGAGAGCTGTTTGATGTATAAGACTTTTCTGTAACACTGTTCTGTGTATAGCATCCTTTGTCCAGTTTTTGTAATATAATAGCATGAGAATTGTCTAATCTACTCCATATTGTCTTTTGCCAGGCATCAAATAAAACTCAATTAGACTGTTTTTTTCTTGCCACCTATATCTTTGAAAGGCTGCCCTAAGAAGATTGCAACTGTGCTGGCTTGCTTAATGATAATATTGCTCTTCACCCCAATGCTATATAGACTGATATTTTCAGGTACTAGTCCTCATTTCAGTTTATCTCAAAACAGTCTGAGAATTTTTTTGTCTGTAGGGAACATTTGATATTGTATGTAAAGCTCATGTCAGCAATGATGCAGCCTTCCAAATAAAGTTCAGTGTAGAACAGCAAGTTAAATTAATTGGGATTGTCAAGGGCCAAAGAGGAATGCAAATGACGAAATAGTGCTAGATATCTTTACAGCTGCTCATCACAGAGAGGCATAACATGTAGCCATGACATAAAACAAGAGGATCTCTACCAAAGTCAGAATATGAATGGTGTTTGGCATCTCTGAACTTGATATACATTGGCTCTTTACTCCTGGCAAGAATGTAGCATAGACAACATGAAACCTGTGAACTGTGGCATCTAGTGCCACTTCAGAACCACAATGGACTTTTAAGACATTCTATTAACTAAATCACTTGAGGTGCAGCAACAAGGAGACAACACTAAAGTGTACAATATGATGGAATAAGCTATGCATTCTTCACCCACTTTACTTTGTAGTAGGAGAGCAGATAAGAAAACCAACAGACAGTGCATCATGTGTGAAAAATTTTCTTGTAAGGAACATAATGTCATAGTGATGTCCTTTGGTTGTTGGTCTGCAGGACTGTTTTGTTGTGGTACAAAATGCTTCTCATACACGTTAACATTAGATCTTCCTACAAATAAATGACAATAGGTGTTGTTCAAAATAAGTTATTTGTTGTTTTGAATTTGAAGAACTTTTAGTGTTATCTTTGAGTTACAGAATTATGTCGGTGACATTTTTTTTGTCAAAAAAACAGGGGCTGACAAAACAAAAGTAAAGATTTTATATGGAGATATATTTTCTGGTTCTGGTTGCTTGCATCTGGATGGCTGAGGTTGCCTGCCATCACTTTTTGCCCTTCTGCAGGCACAGAGAGGGCTTGGATAGCTTCCTGCAGAAGTATAAATAACCGTCAAACCACACAAACTACATTCCATGAGCAGTTTGATCCCAGAATATCTAGCCCAAGTATGACTTTTTTCTGCAATACATTCTAGTGTGTGGTGTCAGCTTTCATTTGTTTACAATTTGCTGACTTGATAATCAGTCTTAGTAGTCTGGTGGGTATCCAGAACAGGAAGGATACGCTTGCGCAACAGATCTATGGCTAGCATAGTCTTAGCTGCTTTTTCTTGATGGGTTTCACTTCTTAAATTCAGTGTGTATATAATTTAAAATATTTAATTATTTTCTGTTGTTGACAGAGAAATCCAACTGACAGTTGCAATTTTGTAGTTGTTGTGTGCCTTTGGGTCAATTGTGATTTATAGCAACACTAAAGTGAACCTGTTGTGACGTTTTCTTGGCAAGATTTGTTCAGATTGTTGCCCGTGTCTGCCTCTGAGACTGAGAATGTGTAACTTGTCCAAAGTCACCCAGTGGCTTCGCACACCTGAGTGAAGATTTGAACTCTGTTCTCTAGAATCATAGTCCAAAGCTCAAACTTAGAGTAGATTTATTACATCTAGGCAATTTATGTAACTTCAGTTGGATCAACAATTGGATTTAGCCCCAAAGGTTTTTAAAGTTTTTTTTTAAAGGGGCTTTTTGTATTCACTTGGTTTTTGATCTGGTTGATGCTGTTCTCAGCTGTTGTTAGAAGGAAACCTGAAGTTACAATATTTCATGTTATATGATAATTCAATTGTATGTATGTAATTTTTTATCTAAAGATTTTTGCTGTTGCTGCAGTTGTGATGTGGGCACCTTTTAAAAAAGATAGAGTTGATAAATTAGCATAGTGTTCACTGGATATCATGAAATCATTAAAAGGCTTTGAACATTTAAAATCAACACATTTTTGTAAAACAACTGAAAATTAGGAAGTTTCTATAAACAAACAAGCAACCAGTAGTTTACAACATAAATACGATCAACATCTGCATAGCAACAGAGCCAATGTAACGAGGAAACAGACAACAACTATAGAATAGTTCAGAATCAGCCAAAATGATTTGTATTGTTGGATTTCAGCCTCCACTTAATAAGCCAGCAAATTTACCTGCATTTGTGTGGCACATGGGTTGCACATACTCAGCTTTCATACCCGTTTTTGTGAAATTGGAGATCACGAATGAAAATGTAATGCATTCTTTTTCCTTGAATGCTTGAGATGTTAGAAAGAAAGTCAATATCCAAGTGCAGGGCAACATTTTCATTTGATATATCAACCCAGTCTCCACCCTTTTTCAGTAAAACCACTGACACTAACAATAATGATTCAACTATCTCTTTTTTCTAGATTATTTGTTCTGATGAATGTCAAACATTGACCATGCTAGTTAAATGTATTTTCATGTTTAAACTCATAATAAAGAATAATTTAAAGTAAAGAAAGTTCTTTGAGAAAATCATTTTACCTTCATCCAGCTGGATAAAAATAGTCAACCTTACATTGAGAGACTTCTGCAGTATTTTTTTCTGATTCCATGGGAATCCCAGTGTATTGCTGGGTTCAGATAATTTTTGCCGCAGATGAATTTCCCAAGGCACCCCTCCTTTGGTTATGAAGAAATATATAGTTCTACATATAGCTGATCACTTGGGGGAGATATGTGCCAGATGATTGCACAAGACTTCATCAGAAAGGAGAAAGAGTATTTTCTGCTCCTCTGGGAACTGAATAGCATTTCGGCCCCAGAATGCCAATGTGATGGAGTACAATGTTAGCAAGTGTCCTTTTCCTTGGTCCCACAGCAGTGATGAGAAAAAACAGGAAAAATCTGCTGGTTCTGAATAGTGTATTTCTCCAGTGTTTTACTCCCTTTGTGGTTGTTACACTCTTGGTCTTTTCCTCCTTGCAACCAGTGCCTATACCAGTGTAGTGCAGTGTAGTTAAGCCTTTGTTTGCTTTTATAGAATGACCAAGTAATCTCATGTGAAAAAGCCTTATCATATGTCAAACTGGTCATGTGCGTTCTTCCACATTCAAATGTTTAAAACTTAAATCTAGAGTTGATTTAGCCTCGATTGTAAGGTTATAACTGTGAGATATGTACGAACCAGTTGACCAACTATTGATGAATCAAAATGCTGCTATACAGCTTTTTAAAATCATGTATAAAGTTGGCAGTATGACGTCACTATTAAAGTACATGCAACTACTTTATACATGCATGTATTTATATTGTACGTCTCAACACAAGTAATCTCGTGACAACCTTGCTCTGGTTAAAAATTGTCTCTCTACTCAAGGGTTGACTTTTAAGTATTTGTTCATTTATTCACCATTTCAATAGCTTGCAATCCAGAGACTAAATGCCCTGGTAAAGTGGGAGATTCAGCAGGTTTGACCTTTTCTTTTTTAGGCTCTTTGGTCTCCCTCTCAACAGTGTGTTGAGTGGCTGGATGTTAAAGTAGACATGTGAGAGGACTGGAGAGAAGGTCCGGGAGTGGGAGAAACAAGAACGAGCAAAAGAACTTGTGACTGTGAGGGATTTAAAGATATGGTATAACTTCTTAATAGAGAGATGACTAATATATATGGAATAGTCACATCAGATGTACAATATGAATTTTAATGCTTCAAACATAAGTTGTAATTGAAACAATAAGAATTTGGCTAAATTCAGATGGTCTTCTATGTCAGTGTTTCTCAGCCTTTTTCTGACTGTGGCCTCCTTCTGACCTTGTTTCCTTCCTGTGGCCCCCCCGTCCTACTGGTAGAAAGATAGCTATTTGAATGTTTTGTTTGTAAATAGAACATGTTTTATTTATAATTTTTATAATTTATACAAAATACAATTACATAAAAATTTATACTTTATTTCTCAATCAATGTGACCCTTGTGCTTGGTGATCAGAAACAAGCTTTTATATATCCAGTTCTATTGCTGTGTGGGATAACTGAAGATCACCTCTGTCCATTGTATTAGACAATTCTGCGTTTGGCGGAGTAAATAATTCACATGACTGAAACCTGATTCTCCCAAATATGAAGTAGAAAATGCCATGAAAAACAATTTTGCTTTATCCCAAAGCTGTGAAAACTTTTTAGATATTGTACTCTTTGTCCAAAAATGGTGTTTTTCTTGATTGAAAGTTACGGTGGCTGCTATGTTGCTCTATAACTCTATGAGCGCGTCTTGCAAAGAAACATCAACGTCAGTGGCATTCACAGCAAATGAATCAACTACCCAGACCAGAATATCCATGTCCAGCAGATCACGGAAACAAACTTTGATATCATTATAAAGCTGCTTCAAATGATTCATGTACACAATTATGTCATCATCTTTCAATTCATCACTAACTACTGCCAAAGAGGAAAATTGTGCGAATTCTTGATGTCCAATATTGGTGGCATACAGCTTGACTTTTCCAAGAAACCCTGTAATAATCTTCTTGCTTGAAAAAAGGTCACCATTCCTGCCCTGAAGTTGTTTGTTTAATAAATTGAGCTTTTCGAAGACATCATACAGGTAAAATATATCACATTTAACGGAGCTCATCTTGTCAGGGATTCCAGGCAGGGAACCCTGGGAAAATGATCAGTCCACTGCAAAGATGTTGCATCATGCCCTAGCTGTGGGTAATTGCAAGGTTGCATAAGAAACGGGGGTCGTGTGCAGATGGTAGAGGGAGGTGTGCAAACCTCTACCTGATTGGTTGTAGATATGTATATAACAAAGCAACGCCAGTATGTATTTGTCTGTTGACCAAACCTGGTGCCTGGCGCAAGCTTTTGTCTGTCTGTCCTATGTTTTGTATATAACGGAACTTTGCTGCAAGATAAAGTGCCTCCTGTTTTGGAAGAAACTCCTCCGTGTGTGAGTATCCTTACTGGGGAACAAGGCTGCTGCTGTTGGCTCGCTGAACTCTGATTTTTCTGCTGCGTTTCCGTGGGGCTGAAACTCCTATCATCCCCAACACATCTTTTCTTCCATTTCCTTGCCTCTGAAAAATGTCACAGCTGAGTCCCACAAAACAACAAAATGACAAAGGACTTTTGGACAGCCAACAGACTTTTATATGCAATAATAATCATGTGAAGTCTTTGTTACTGTCTTCACAAAGCTGTCAAAATAGATGGTCTTGAAGTGCATTTGATTTAATGTAATTTACTGCTTTTATTACAATCTGTAGAGACTCATCCAAGCACCCTGCTAGTGTTTTTGAAACCAAGTGTTATCGGTGAACTATACAGTGAATACAGAATGCTTCTGGCACAACTCCTTTCAAATAAGCATTAAAGCCTCTGGATCTACCTGTCATAGAAGCAGCACCATCAGTAGCACAGGCTAGAATGTTCTCGAGAGAGATATCTTTCTAATTGATGTACCTCTTTACTTCAAAAATTGTTTCACCTTTAGTGTCTGTTTTAAGTTTTAAGTTACTTATCGAACATAAGTAATCAGTATTACTGTGTTATCTGGTAAACACAATTCATCAAGCTGCAAAGCAAACTTCTGAACTTTTAACTACGAGACTAGTTGGTTTTCAGCATCTTCTGCCATTTCATCAATACACCTCAACACTGATGAATTGCTCAAAGGCATGTATTTGAAAATTTCACGAGCATGTTGGTTCATGATGGTTGAAATAACAACAGACATTGCTGGCAAAATCAAGGATTCCACTGTAGTACCGTATGTGGTTTTCTTTTCTTGGCTATCAGTTTGGATATCTCATCAGATGCAATTAAATTTTTGTCATTTAAAACCGATTTCTGAACAAACATTTTCTTCAGTGTAGGTCTACTTTCAAATTTATCTCACAATGCTCAAAAATATTCTAAGTGGTTTATCCTTCTTGTCTTTATGAGATGTTTCTAAATGCTTCTGCAACTTACATGGATGCATACTCTCATTGGAAAGTGTGGTCATACATATCAAACACATAGTTATAATGCGGTCTCGTGGTGATGGAATAAATCTGTAGTCAAGATACTTGACTGAGTATTGGTGACATTTCTTTTTTGTGGAGGTAGCCATGGGGTATCTAAAAATAAAAAGAATGAATTTGATACAGATGCAGACTAATTTTACGTATGTTTGCAACTACAAAATAATAAGATCACTGCTTAGGGAGCTGGGTATGTTTAGTCTGCAGAGAACGTTAAGAGGGGACATCATAGCCATGTTTAAATATTTGAAGGGATGTCATGTCGAGGAGGGAGCAGGCTTGTTTTCTGCTGTTCCAGAGACTAGGACAAGGAGCAATGGATTCAAGCTGCAGGAAAGGAGATTCCACTTGAACCTCAGGAAGAACTTCTTGACGGTCAGAGCTGTCCGGCAGTGGAATATGCTGCCTTGGAGTGTGGTAGAGTCTCCTTCTTTGGACGTTTTTAAGCAGAGGCTGGATGGCCATCTGTTGGGAATGCTTTGATGGCTGTTCCTCTGTAGCAGGAGGTTGGACTCGATGGCCACTGGGGTCTCTTCGAACTCTATGATTCTCAGAAATAAAACAATGTTAGGACGTCTGAACAAAGACAAATGAAAAAGTATGTCTAATCCCAATAGATCTTTACAATGAGAAGCAACTGAACACAGTAACCATGAAAGGAATGGCAAACACAACAGCTAAAAATACCTGAAGATTACATGCAGAACTCTGGCGTGCAGCAACATACCTCCTTTTGCGCTAATAGTTGCATGAAGAAACAGCACCCAACATACTAACACCGCTGAAGCCACACACTTTGCCTGTGACAAATGAGATGTGGACAGCTTGGTGCGCGCAGCAATGGAGTGGGGAAGTGGGAGGGAGAAGGAAGTGGAAGTGATGTTGCCACAGAGTACGCGTGGCAATCCATCCATTAAGAAGCGCAGACACTTTTCTGTTCACTCTACTTCTCTGCTTTCTATTTTCTTCACTTCTCTGTTTTCCTTTTCTTTACTTTTTTCTTTTCTTGGTCAGTTCTCTGTTTTCTTCACTTCTCATTTCCCTTTGTTCCATGTCCCTCCATTTATGTGATTTTCACCTGTGGCCTCCTTGGAATATCCTCGGGTCCCCCAGGGGGCCATATGGCTCCCAGTTGAGAAACACTGCTCTATGTTATGATTTGGATGACTGGGAACAAGACTCTTTTTTTCTTTCTCTTGCCTAGCTTGGTTTCACTGGCACTTTAGTGTTAATCACTGCTTGTTATGATGCCAGTTAACAAACTGTGGCTAGCACATACCTTCAAAAATCAGAATCAAAAACTTAGTGAGGCTGCTTTCGAAGGGCAAAAGCCTGTCATGTTCCTCGGAGGTGAGGGAGCTCGAAAAATGCAGTGTACCTGGCAACCAGGGCTTGCCACTACCTCCACTGCTGCCCAGTGCCATTTTTAATGTGGGGTTACTGTATAACCCCATGTATTACTGTAAAAATAGCACAGGGAAAAGGAGGCAAGGGAGCCTGAAAAATGTGGTGTGCCTGGCAGATGAAGCTGCAGCTGCCCTAAGACATTTTCAATATTGTACAGGCTTACTGTATAAGCCTTACCTCATGAGACTTTGCAGTCTCTCTGCAAGCCTTGTGAGGCTTAAAGAGAGAAAGGTAATACAGTAAGCTCCTGTAGTATTAAAAATGGTGTCAGCTGTCCACTTCTGCTTTGTAAGGGAAACTAAGTAACTTACTTTTCTTTGTTGCTAGAAATATATCTACTCAATATCCTTGACAGTACTGATTCTGAAATAAGAAATAAATATTCGAGAATCTTGCTATATATGGTTTATGCTGCCAGATTAACCTTTGCACAGTGGATGCCCACATCCCCTCAGTTGATGACTTGATTTTGAAACTTTATGAATTGGCTGAGATAGATAAATTAAACATATTGTTAAATGATAATCTGTCCAACAATTTAGACAAGAAGGAGAAAATTTAACTTCCCTCTGGGAATCTAGGTGGTGGATACTATCAATAGCAGATTTCAAGGAACAAGTCCTGAACTGTACTTATTAATTTTAACTCTAACTATTGACTGAAGTTTTATTTTGCTGTAGAGATTTTGTGTAGCCTACATATTTTTCAGAAGAAGATAATCATTAGGAAGCACTCATCACTAGTTGGGTAGGAAGTCATTTGTTCTGTTAGCTTTTTTCCCCCCTTTGTAGCTGTGGTTTTTTTTTTTTAGAATATGTGTAAATTTTTTAAATGAAAAAAAATCATCCCTCAGAGGACTCAGAAAGTGGTTGTTCATTGTACCCTCTTGTGGCCATGATTGGGAAATTAATAATTTCAAAGGAATAGCTGTGTTAGGTTGTGTTCCAGCTGAATGAGAGATGTGTCACCTTTGGGGCTAACAGATTTATTCTAGCATGGGTTTTCTGTAGTAGTGGTGTGTCAGTTATGTAAAGCACTGCATTTAGTTTTCAGACTGGCTATATACTCACAGAGCAATAAGCCAGAATTCAGTCTTGAGATTTTCCTGGTTTATCACAGCCTGTTTTACTCCCACTAGCACCTCCACATCAGTGCTACCAATGAACAAACCAGGAAGGAGTTTTAAGAGATTTTTTAAAGTTTCTCATCCAGACCATAGAACTAGTATGGTGTAGTGGTTTGAGAGTTGGACTACAACTCTGGAGACCAGAGTTCAAATCCCTGCTTGGGCCAGTGCCACTGGGCAAGTCCCAGTCTCCCAGCCTCAGTGGAAGGCAAAAGTATACCCTCCTGAACAAATCTTGCCAAGAAAATCCTGTAATCGATCACCATAGGTCAGAATAGTGAAGGCACACAAGAATAATTCCCAAACCAAGAATCTAAGCTTGTCACTCTTATTACAGCTAGGATGGGAAGTCAGGGTTATTATTTTGAGCATATGAAACCCGTGACCTCATCAGTAGGGGAGTTTTATAGAATAAACTACTGATTTATAGAATAATTCTTGGTTTTTTGCACCTCATTTCAGAATGTTCCTGATCCCTGATTTGAAGTATAAACATACATAGTATTGATGCGTATTTAAAGCTTTAAAATACTTTTAAAAAGAAACAGACAAACCTACTGACTCATGAAAGCACAGTGGGAAGGGGCCCAAGATCTTATCCAGTGGTTAATTTATGAGATAAGTTACCTAGGATTTTAACACTGAGTAGTAGTCATTGTAGGATCATTTTGTCTTTTTATTTTTGACAGTGTGGTGAGGTTAAAATAGATATTAAATCTTGGTCTGAGGATAAAACACTAGGCTGTTACAAAGGTGACAGACAGTTAAATACTCCAGTTACTCAACAGAACTAAATTTAAAATAGATTTTTAAAAAATGTTTTTGTGTAAGTCTTATATTCTTTCTGGCAATAATTGCTGCACAGTATTGAGAAAGGTTTGAATTTATGTGGGTAAGAACCAATTAAAGCATTAATTTTTACTCCTTATAAGCATCCAGCCTTGTAGAAAACAATTGGGTCTATATGAATGTGTGTGTGGTGTATTTGCAAGAGTTTTCAATGCATATTATTCTATGTGCATCTACTTTGATACTCTCATTTCCATATTATAGTTTGGGAACAGACTGAGGGAAATGTTCACAATTATGATCTACTGAAGTTTCATCCAGGTCTAGTGATTTGAAGTCCAAAACACTTTTTATTGAAACCATACTAGCAATAAATAAATGAAGCTTCTGGTATGTCCAACTATACGTTGTGTGTACTTCAGTATAGAGGAAAGGATCCTATGGCCCTCCAAATGTTGCTGAATTGCCGTTCCCTTCAGGCCTAGCCAGTAGCGAAGGATGATGATAGCTGCAGTTTAACATCTGAAGAGCCACAAGTTCCTCCTCTCTGTTTGAATGCATTCATGCATACAAGATCTCACCTGCAAAAGTTATTTTGACATGAGAATATTGCACATTTGTACTTGGTCACTTGCCTGCATAGCTGTAGGACATATGAATCCTCCTGAGTAATGAAGCTTTACAAAAGTGTGCTCCTTCTCTTTTTCCTTTAATTTTTCTGTGCTCTCCCTGGCCCTCTTCTTCTTTTTGTTCTATCCCCTTAACTTTAAACAAGTCAAAAGAAAATTATTGGCACTTCTGCTGTAACTCTTCTCTTTTGCAGTGTCAAAGCTCATCAGCTCATCAGCTAAGATGACAGCTTATAGAACGCAATAAGGCACTTGTTAAGAAATTTAATATATTTTTATTAGTTGTTTTGGATTAGATTCAGAATGTGGTAAGGAAGACGACTGCTTTTAATTATGAAACTGCCACTCCATAAAAAATAGCATTAGTTTTGTTAGCTACACTTTCATAAATTGTTAAAAGATGACTCTGAAGTAATTACAGCTTCTTTCTGCAACTACAAATGATGTAATTTGGTAGCTTTTTAATGCTGCCTACAAGGGTGTACTGAATATTACGGATAGTTCCACTGCAAAACTTCTAGACCAAACCTATACCTGTTTCACAAGCTGCTTTCTGGTATGGGTGCTTAGAGTTTGCAGCCTAAGGTTTTGTTTATTTGTTTCAATATTTACATAGTAAACAAAACAGCTATTCAACAAAGCCCTGTTCATTTGGACAACTCTGTTGAAACTTGTCATTCCCTCCAGTTTCCTATGTTAAGGGCAGTAGGATAGGAAATGTGGGGGAAAGAGTGCAAGCTGAAATAGAACAAGCACATAATTGTGATGCTGCAACAAACACATAATACCATATGTTAAGACACTTAAACCATTATTCAAAGAAAAGATAGATATATCAGAACATAAGAGTCAATATGGTGTAGTGGTTTGAGTGGTGCTGGACTAGGGCACTGGGAAATCAGGATTTGAATATCTGTTCAGCCACGGAAACCCATACAATACCTTGGACAAGTCACACTCTCTCAGCCTCAGAGGAAGGCAAGGGCAAGCTCCTTCTGAACAACGTCTGCCAAGAAAACCCTGTGATAGATTCACCTTAGACTCAACATAAGCCAGAAATGACTTGAAGGCACACAACCACAACATTAGATTTATTCCTTGCTATTGGTTATCCCATAGGATTATATGTGAAGCATAGTTTTACACAATATCTTGACTGGTTCAGTGTTTTTTAAAGGGCTGTTTCAGGCAGCAAACAGTTTAAAAAACGGCATCACACACATGCTTCAGATACAAATTAACATTGGTAGTAGAGAGAGCTCTAGAGGTGGCCAGGCCTTGGGGTTTAGGTTCTAAATGTAGTTGTGACCTTCTTTGGCAGCATCTGGCAATCTTCTTGCTCCTGGGATTCCTGCAAATTACTGTGCATGCTTTCAAGAATATCTAGGATACAGGTGATCCTCTATATGTTGGGGCCTACAACTCCCATTGGGCCCATGCAGCACAGCCAGGAGTTATAGTTCAGAACATCTTTAGGGCCAAAGTTTACCATCCTTTCTAGAGCTTAGCAGGAGCTGTAGTGGGAGTTTGTTGTGAGTCGTGTCTGCCTCCAAGCATTGGGAACCGAGAAAGAATAAAGGATATTGTAATAAGAGCCCAGTCCACCAATTTACCCATTCAGGGATTGCATTATTTTGCCTTCTGGGTTCTCAACATTATGTAGATTCTCCTAATCTCTGCTTATTCCCAAATAAATCTCAAGCAGGGTTTGTTTGTTCCTCTTTAGCGTCAGATACTGGGCTTCTGTAATTGCCTCAATAAGAGTTAGTCCAGATTTGATGAATTCATATTTGTGGATGAGATTTGGCCATTAAAATATTTCTTAAAAAGTGAACATATACTTGCTTTTACACGGATGAGACATCAAAACTGTAAAGCAATGTCCATGTCAGTTTAGCATGTCATAAGCAAAAAGCAGCTGCACTGAACTCATGTTACACAAACTGCTCATTCTCAAGATTGTTTAGCATATGTTAGTAATCCCTTAATATTATTTGAGTACTCCACTAGACTCATAATACAAGTATGAATGTGCACTCATTGTAGTATAGGAAAGAAATGGTAGGATGAATCAGCAGAATGATTTAGGATGAATAGGGGATCTCAAAGAGAGTGAACTAAGAATGAGGTGAGTTAGAGTGGAAGGGAATTGGAAAAGGATATACAGGTTGAGTATTCCTTATATGGAATTCTGAAATCTGAAACGTTCCAAAATCCTTTTGGAGCTACTATTTATATGTAGTTATACTATATTTGTAAGGCTGGAGAGAGACGCGAGGATCTGTGAAATGAAATCCAAGCTTCCTGCCATTTCATAGATGCTTGTGTCTCTCTGCAGTTGAACGAAGGAGCAGGAGTGCCACAGCTGCTGCCTCAAAGGCGGAATCATACGACTGGCAGTTCCACCACTGTTGGAGTTGGCTGTGATTACTGGGTTCCTATCCACAGAAGACTTGAGTATGAAAGGCACTGACTGGAATCCAGGCTCTGGCAGAGGAAGCAAGGGAGAGAGTAGTGGGGCTGATGTTTTGGGATGGGGTTCTCCTTCAGGCCAAGGCTGGAGATGGTCACCAACAGTAACTGCTGCAGGACCCCACATTAGACCTTGGTTTGGAGGGGGGTGGCAGTGGAGGAGGAGGAGAAGCAGCAGCCACCACAGGCACTACTTGTGCAAAGTTTGGCTGAGAACTTGGCTGCACCATCTCTCTCCCTCCCTCTCCTCTCCTCTCCCTGGAGGTATAGGAGCCTGAAGAATGTGTGCCTGGCAGTTTGGGTGTACCACTGCCTCTTCTGATGCCCTACACCATTTTATATATGGATGCCTGTACTGTATTCTGAAATCTGAAAAAAGCCAAAATGTAAAATAGTTCTGGTCCCAAGCATTTCAGATAAGGGATGCTGAACCTGTAATGGAACTGAGGATCTTGAGTGTCTGGAAAAGCCATTTGCTCAAAACAAACAACAGCAACAACAGCAAAAACCAACTATGTGCCTTTCCACACTACACTGTTAGAGTGCTATTATTCCACTTTCAACATCCTATGGGATCCTGGTGTTTGCAATTTAGGGAGAGGCATTTAGAATTCTCAGCCAGAGAGCTCTTTGGCCTCAGGAAACTACAAACCCCAGAATTCCATAGGATGTTGAATGTGGAATAAAAGCACTATAATAGTGTAGTGCGGAAAGGCCCTATGTGTCTAGCACTACTCTGTGCAAAGACATACTTCTGGAAGAACACTCTTTTGAACGGAAATACAGGAGTAGCTTGTATTCTTGTTCTTGTTGTAGCTGATGCTCCAATTTTTTTATTTGCAATTGAATACAGTAACATTGCCACCCTATATTCAGCCTGCTTACCCACAACATTCATGCTCATTGAACTAGGTGGCACACTTAATCCTTTCACCACCTGCTGTAAAGTTTTAATAAAATAGCAGTATTTCCAGTAAGCATTATGCTTAAGGCATTTACATGTTGAAACAAGCATGGTTTCCCCATCCAGTCCCTTTGCTGAGGGACTGAAGGTTCTTTTCTTTATGTTTGCCTATTTCTACCAAGAGCTCCTTAATAGATTATCATTTTGTTCACCTGAGCTACCAAGGTTGTAAATGACAATATGGTACAATAGACATGTCAACATCACCATTCCTCATAAGAATCAATTAAGCTTTGTACCTTACAGGAAATTTATATAACAAGAAAATGAGCATGTAGTTTTATCTTTTTGTATACAGTTGGTCCTGAACTTTTATGGGGGTTAGGGGTGCAGGATCCCCATGACACTAGGAAAACTGCAGATAGTGTAAGCCCTCCCAAACATGCACACTACAGACTCCTATCATGCAAGTAGCTCTGGCTTGTACCTCCCTTTCCCACCTTGGCATTGTAACACCACCAGATTTTCCAAGACTCTCTGCCTCCTAGGAATTGCTGTCCTCCTTGTCCCTGCTGCTGCTTTTCCTCCTCCTCTTCATTTCCACTCTTGCCCGCATACTTTAATGTCAGCAAGGATTGGTTTGATAATTTTAGGAAAAGGTTTTGCCTACATAATGTGAAAACTACAGGAGGAGCAAACTAAGAGGCAGCTAGTAAGTTTCCTGACACCTTAAAATAGCTTGTTGAAGAGAAGGGATACAAACCAGAGCAGATATTCAATGTGGATGAAACCACTCCGCTTTGGAAGAAAATGCCACAGAGGACATTAATTAGCAAAAAACAGAAGCAAGCACCAGCCTTTAAGGCAGAAAGGGACAGACTAACTGTGCTGTTTTTTTGCAAGCACAATTGGGCATATGACAAAGCCTACCTTAATTTATAAGGCTGCTAACCTCTGAAGGGAAAAGATAAATTCCAGTTGCTTGTTTTCTGAATGCATAATAAGAAGGCTTAGACAACAAGAATACTTTTTCTTGAATAGTTTCATCCGTATTTTATGCTAGAGGTCAGAAAATATCTTGCCAGTAAGAGAAAGGCTTTTCAGGTCCTGCTACTACTGGGCAATGCACCTGGACACCCAAAACCCCATGAGTTCAACAGTGAAGGTGATGAAGTCATCTACAGGCCCCCCAATACCATGTCTGTCACTCAGCCTCTCGATCAGGGGGTAATAAGGACATTTAAAGCACGCTACACACATTACTCAGTGGAGAACATTGTATAGTTTATGGAAGAAGACTCCAACATAAAGAACATAATGAAAATATGGGAGGGATACACTATAATTAATGCTGTAACTGTTACTGAAAGAGCCATGGAAGCTGTTAAGTCACAGATAATACATTTGTGCTGGAAGAAGCTTTGGCCAGAATATGTAAAATGGGGTCACTGGCTCTACTGCAGAGACAATCCAAGAGATTATGAAAGACATTGTGGAGTTGGCAAAGAAGATGGTGGGGAAGAGTTTAAGGACATGGGATCTTGGGGACACCAGCCCTGATGAGTTAACACAGGATAATTTGATGGAGCTAACTCTTTCCAGAGCAAGGGTGATAGCAGACGAAGTAGTACTGGTGGTGGTGGTGATTGAAAACAAGTTTGCGTTGGGCAATATTGCAGAGGGTCTACATATATTTACAACTGCAATGAATTATTTTTATGACATTGACCTATCTATGATAAATTGAAGAAACTGGTAGAAGAGGCATTACTTACTTACACCAACATTTTTAAAGAAATGAGGCAAAAAAGCCAAATTGAAATGACAGTGTGTTTCAAGAAAATCACACCCGAATGTCCCTGCTTCCCCTTCCAACCCTTCCTCTTTACCGCCTCTGAAACACCCCATTCTCCTCCTTCTCCACCCCATCTGCATTTGGGACACGTAGAAGATGACAAGGATGAAGTAGCTGATGATTTACTTCTGTTAATCCAATACATGCAAATACAATACAGGTACAGTACTGTACTGTAATGCCATACTGTACAGTTATGATAAGATTGGTTGAAGTGTGTGTGTTTATGTTCACTGTTAGTCTCAGAACTTTCTTGCGAGAACTCTGTGTCATGAATTTGGTCAACTGGGGGGCATGATGACATGTCTCTTGGTTTCCAAACCGTCAACCCTCTGCCTACTCCCCACTACCCAGATGGCAAAGAGGTGACTGCTGCAGCTGCTAAAATAAGCTTCAGTAGTCATAGGAGGCAGAGAAGTTTTGAAAATCTGGCAGTGTCAGCTTTGGAGCGAAGCAGAGGTATTGTAATGCAAAGGTGGGAAAGGGAGGTATGGTCTGGGGGTGTTTGTAGGAAAGGAGGCAGAGAGGAGGTAGAAGAGTGGAGCAAGGAAGACAGGGGTTCCAAGGAGGCAGGGGGGCTTAGAAAATCTGGCAGAGACATTGTGGTGCAGGGTGGGAAAGGGAGACAGAGACTTGGGCTGTTGGCAGGAAAGGAAATGGAGAGGAGGAAGGCAAGGAGGACAAGCTAGTTAAGCAGCAGCTAGAAATTTGTGAATAATCAAAACCATGAAGTAAAACCCATAAAAATTGAGGGCTGACTGTGTTTATTATGTACAACAATCAGTCTGTGCAGTTACACACCCCTTGTGATGGTTCATTATCCCACACAGACATTTCCAGACTAGACATATTTGAGGTCTAGGCACATTGCTTCATAGACATATGTCTTATAGGAACATTTTTTATACTTAGTACACCTAATATCTTGTATTTATAAGGAGCATTTCTGATACTTACAAGGATCATTGTGCTTGAAGTACATCTAGGTGATAAAAAACATTGATGTATACATATTTGTAATATCTGAGGAATCATAATATCTCATATTTCATTTTAGCCTGTTATTGTAGTACATTTATATCCATTTCAGTATTTGGTAGCATTTCAGCACTTCCAATACATTGCATGGATTCAGCATAGCCATATTGTTTTAGAAAGTGTTTGCTAACTGTCTATTAACTTGCATTCATATTTGTAAATTCAAAGTATCTCGCCCATTTTGAGGAATGAGAACAGCCTACAGCTTTTTCTGCTCAGTCCATTAGACTACCCCCTCCCTGCTACCTTCCTCCAACCCCAGCTGCTGCAGACAATTGTTTGTATCTACATTGTCCAATGAAAGGATGAGATCAGTGCTTCCCAATCTACCTGAGTTTGAGAGATCAAAAATGTAAACCCTGGCTTTCAGCCTGGTTTTAACCACTACCCTTATATGGTTATTCCTTTCTTGGAGCAGTTAATATTGCTTATGTTTTCGCTTTATAGGAACCAGCCATGGTAGAGTTTATTATATCTTTCTGTTGCTTACTACTTTTACATGAAGGACCATCTGTGTCATCCTTATCTTTTGTTCTGAGTTGGTTGGCTCTAAGACCAAACACAGACATCAGTTCTGCTGCTTAGATAAAGTTTTAACCCTTGAGTTCAATATGCAGGGCACAAGATAGGATGATGATGATGACGACGACCACGATAGTAGTAGTATTAGTAGTTGTCGTCTTGGTGGTAGTAGTAGTAGATTTCGCATTACACAGTGTTCTTGGTGTGTGTATGGAAAGGCCAAAGAAACTACAGTTTCATGCAGAATGATCAGTTTCTACGGATGTGAAGTTGCCCAGAGAGAGAAGAGGAAGAACCAAAATAGGGAGGAAAGCCTTTCATAGGTCAGAATAATTACTTTCTGTTGCTTTGTGTGTGTGTGTGGGTTACTGGTGTTCTAGTGCCACATTTTCAAATTGCCATTGCTGAATAAACTACTTTCTAGAGTATGTCAGGGCTGTAAATGGTTTTAAAACAATCAACCAATTTGGAATGTCTGCTTCTAAAAGCCATCAGACCAAAAAGAGGCATAGAACTAGGTGAAAGGAATGTGATATTGAACCAACTTTCTGAGGAATACTCAACGAGGTCAGCAGAAAGTTGACCAAAATTGTGGCGAGGAGGAGCAAAGGGTAGGATATAGGATGTCTAATATTTCTTGCACTTGGAACAAGGGCAAACTTTTAGAAGGGGTAGAAACCTGCGCTTAAATCTTGTTGTTAGTTCCAATCAGAGCAGACTCAGCGAATCACTGAAATTATGTAAATATCGACATACCATTCAACAATAGATTCAGTGGTTGTACTCTAATCAGACTTCTAATAGGGTTCAGGTGCTTGTGAGCTTGTGTAAGTAACATGGTTATTACTGTGAGTCAATATAGCAAAATATATGTTGTATCATTGCATTGGTAGGAGAGCTGGACTGCAAAGAAAGAACATGTATCAAGGGGTGAGAACTGCGTGTACATTTTGAATTTATCTTATCCTGGTTGCCACAGCAGTTCGCACTGCTGAAAGGTGCATGTGTCTATATATGTGTGTGCTGGGGGGGGGGGAGAGGCAGTGTGGAAAAGGAGGAGCAGACTGGTTGGAGCTTCTGCCCTTGGCTAGTTGATAAGCTAGCTGTCACTGGTAAATGGCTTGTTACACATAGGTGTGTATATGCATGCTCTTTTTCTTAGCCCACACATGGCTTTTTTCTTTTTCTGACAGAAAAGGGGTTAATTTCCTTTTCTGGAAGCCTCTAGAATTTACAGTTAGCCTTGTAACTAGGTCTCAGGGTCCTCCTCCATTGTAAAGTTATTTTTTTTTTCAAAACCAGAAATGAACTTCAACCACTTCAAGTTTGGGTTGTTTAGTTATTTTTGGCAGTCAGTGCAGCCACTGGAAGGTCCTGAGACAAAGACTGACTCCCTCAGATATGCTGAAGTTAACCCCTGTACTAGATGCTATATTGTCATGTACTCAGTTCTTCTACAGCATTAACTGCTTGTGTATTGCATTTTGGAGGAACTTTGGGTTTAATGAACTTTAGCATACTAACCATTTTAAAACCTCATATCTTTTAAAAACAAGGACAACACTGGACTTCAGATGCTTGCAGTATGTGGCCCTTTGCCTCAGTTCTTACAGCCCTCAGCCCAGTATCACATCTTCCTCCATGAGTTCAGGATTCTGAAAGAGTGATATGTCATTTCCCCAGGCAGCCCATTACTTAGGGGGAGGAGGCAAAAATAGAGGAAGAAAGAGAAGCGGTGCAGAGAAAGAGAACAGGAATGGGCCTGCCTAGTTTTTGGTTTGGCCCCATCTGCTATGGCATGTAGCCACTAACAGATTAATCCTGAAGAAATGTGGCCCATGATTTTAAAAAGGCTTAGATTCCCTCCTACGTAAACCTATTCTTATTGCATCTGTGAACAAAGGCTGCCTGGGTATATATGCTTTTTACTTGAGCGTCATCATGTCACCTAACATTAATATACTTCTTATTTTACTGCTGCCTTTCTTTGATCTAGAAGCACCCCTCTGTGTCCGCACCATTGGTTGCCAGATGAGAATTCTTTCTTGGCTAATTACTACTGCAGTTTTTGTGGTTTACCCACAATCACTTTAGCACCTTTGTTTTTAAGATTGTATCAAGTACTTTGGGTTAATATCATAAGCCTTCATTTTTAAAAGGTTTTATTTGAGGGATTCATTTAATAAATAATAAGGTACTTAATTAGCAATTAGTAAATAATGCTACTTTCCATCTCTTTTTACAACTGGCAGTTTATGTATAGCATTTTAGGTTTGACTGCAGGTTTCTATTTGCAGGTCTCTAGCTTAGATGCCCAGATTCTTTTTTAAAGTAGCTGTGGTCCTTGAAACATGTGTCCACAAGATTTCCAATTTCAATTTATTTTGTATATCAAAGCAAACAAGTTTTCCATGGCTGTCTTTTGCAGCCTATTGAAAAACTTGTTAAAGTTTTTAAATCTGAATTTGTAACTATAATGCTGGTTATCGGTTTAGTTGTCTTGCAAGATTTCATTCTGCATTCTCCTAAAGTTAGTGTAACAATTGTACTTCATGGTCTTCCGTCATGTAATTAGATCATCTATACTAAACAAGTTCACTCTGATATTCTTAATCTTTTCTACAGCACTGGTGAATTCCCTGTCAATGGGAATGATCTTCTTCTGTTCTCCCATAGTCAGTATCTTTACCAACATATTTGGCTGTCGAAAAGTAGCTGTTGGTGGAGCAGCAGTGGCTTTTGTTGGGCTCCTTTCAAGCTCATTTGTAAGGTAAGATTAACAGATTTTTATTGAATACTCTGAATGCAAGTGACATTTTGCAGTGTATAGTAATCTGGGCCATATTATCTGAAAAACCTGAAAAGCTGTCAGCAACCTGGATCATATAACTTGATGTTGTTGAGGTTGCTTCTGGTTACTATAGAGCTTCAAGTATTTAAAGTAATTTGCAGTCCATATCTTCCTGTGTTTGGTTGTCTCTCTCTTTGGATGTAAGTAGGTTGTTTATGTAATTAGTTGCTTCTTTAAATCATGATGTATTTGAATGGCAGTCGTGAAATATAATGTATTTTTCTGTGATATGTTTTTGTTGAGTTGAATGTAGGACCTGTGTTTCATTGGCAGAAGGGGTATGCTCATATAATTTTCAGGAATCACCAATTCAGCAGCATCTCCTGACCTTTGACACATTTCCAAAAGACTGGATGGGCTGCTGTGGGAAAGAACGGGGAGGAGGTCATTGTTCTTGAGCTCAGTTGTTTGTGACGTGATCTGGATCTAATCCAGTATATTCTAATCAGATTAGATTAGAAAGCTAATCAGGTTCCTCTGGCATAATATATGAATGTATACATGTATTTTAAATGGTCTTTCTACATAGATCTATCTTATGATTTTCTAAATAGTCTCCGTGAAGCAGAAGCAATTAACATAAATGACAACTGTGATTATATTTGTAAAGCATTTTAGAGTGATGAAAGCACTCCACATACTCTATCTGAGTGATTCTTAAAGTGACCTTGATGCCAATGGATCAAACACATATTTTCAGACTTCTCAGTCTGTATCTCTACACTTTCCTCAAGCCATTCTCTATTTCCCTGGGCATACTCACCCCGTGGCCATGTTTTGGATTTTTGAGATTGTTTATTCTAGTAGTTCTGCCCCCTCCAACTTCAAAGTTAATGGAGGAAATAGTGTACCATGTGGATAAGGACAATGACTGAATGCAAGTGACTGTCCTCTCCATTACATTATGGAGGTACAGGCAAACCTCAGTTAACAAAGCCTCTCCAAAAAGGCTCTTTTAACATTAACCCAACCTTTCCCTCTCATCTTCTCGTCTAGTTGGAAGTTTTTTAGCACAGCATCATTGGAAAGATGGTGAAGGAGAGCTGGAAAAACACAGACTTTTAGTGTCAGGTTGCAGGACACTGTTATAGTGATGGGCACAAATGAAGGCATTGTTCCCCCAATTAGAATTCTCCTTCCCATGAAATTTTCCTTTAATCTCCAAATTCCTAGCATTGCAGCAACTTAAAATGTCATTTGTCCATTTAGACATACAGTTTAGACATCCAAAGAAGTGGGGCAGCCAAAGGTACCAGGGCATGCTAACAGAAAATATAAGAGCTGTCGGTGTGAACAATTTTCAGTGTCTCACATGGAATTCCAGTCCATGCCCACTTTCATGAACAAACAAGGGATAAAAAACAACACCTGGAATTCACAAAGCTTAGTCAGGTCAGTTGAAGCTCAGGTCAGTTGAAGCTCCTTACTCTGCAGATATTTTAAGCACATGCTTGCATGCCAGGCAATGAGAGAATCAGCATCAGAGAAATAAAAGGAAAGCAGAACAAAGAGACAAAACAGCCGGTGTGGTGTGGTGTGGTGTGGTGTGTGGTGTGGTGTGGTGGTTTGAGCATTGGACTGTAACCCTGGAGAGCAAGGTTCAATTCCCGACTTGGCCATAGAAACCCATTGGGTGACCTTTAGTGCATTACACACACACCCCACCAGAAAATTCTGTAATAGGCTCACTGTAGGGTCACCTCCCACCAGAAAAAAAAAAACACTTTTTTTTGCCCCCCAGTGCCACCAAATGTCCTTTAGGGGACTTAGGGGATAGTTTCACCATATTTATGGGCCTTCCCTATGACATTTTAGGCCAAAAAGATTCCCTTGTTAACAAGAAGAAGTGAATTGAAGTGACTTTTGTTCACTTCTTGCTTCCCAAATGGCCTCTTCTGGGCTTTCCACACACATTAGAGGGCATTTTGTGGCAAACAAATAAATACATATTTTTTAAAAAAGTTTTTGCAACTGTTGCAAGGAGACCCAGGAGATGTGTGCCCTCCAAATGATTTTGAGTGACCCCTTGAGGCCGCAAAAAAGGCCCTAGAGTGCTACATGGAGCCTTCATGCTATACTCCCCCTACCCTTGCATTAGAGAAATTGGCTTCCCTGAGCCAGCAAATTTTATCTGCCTTTCTTTACCACCACTATATGACTCTGGAAAAAGTGTAACCAAAAGTGTGTCAACAGAATTCCGGCCTGTGTCCTTCTTAGCAGTGTAATCATTTTTGCATATTTAGGAGAGATTCATACTATTTTAAAATAAAATTGATTATTGCTGCTTTGAGCATTCACCATTCTTTCGACCTTGATACAGAAAATATGTTTAGTCAGTTAGACTTAAACATGTGATTTTATTGACCTTTTGCCTATATTTTACTGATCATGTAGAATATGAACCAAAATGAGACTTGCTGAGCTCATAGCACTAAATTAGTCCTGATTGAAGTGCCAGGGTGTGATCTGAATAACTGTGCAGTTAGTTCTATACCTTCAAGATTTGTGTCTCTGAAACAACGTATCCTTTCAAACTAAGTGAAAGTTTAAAGCAGTTTGTGGAATGGTTTGGGACTTGGGTGATTTCTGCTGCTGGAGAGTAAAAAAACAAAATCCTATTCTGTATACCCATGTCCTTGGGTGCAACTGAAGTAGCAATTTGGATCCAAATCACAGCTATATCTTTTAGTATGCATGATTCCCCGCCCCGCCCTTTTCATATATTAACACAAGCAAATAGCATGCTTGGAACTACAGCACTGCAAGTGAAGTTTTTCATACATTTCTTTGATAAGCTGTAACAAGGATTGTTTGCTCTTTAAGGATACAGTGTGGGTAGCTTTTGCACCATTCCCCCTGCTGTCTTATGGGATCAATATATTCTTAAGGTGGAATTGTTTTAATGTTTATATTAAGTCTATTATTATATAAATCTATTATTATTATGTCCACAGTAAATTTTGTTGGGTCAAATTTGAGACTTGTTAAATATTTGAGAATTACAAATTTGTAGGATTTAAGAGTGGAATAGTTTTCAACTCTGAAGCATCACTAATTGAAAACCAAGTTGGGAATTTACTTAGGGTTAGAAGGCAGTATAATTTTTTATTTAAAGAATGAGATAAATATATATGCAGAACATTGTGAATAATAACTTCTATTCTGTTTATTGCAGCTCACTTGAGCCACTCTACTTCACTTATGGAATCTTATTTGGCTGTGGCTGCTCATTTACCTATCAGCCATCCCTGGTGATCTTGGGACATTATTTCAAGAAGCGTCTGGGACTGGTGAATGGAATTGTCACTGCTGGCAGTAGCTTGTTTACAGTAACATTACCTTTTCTGTTAAATGTACTGATTAAGTCAGTTGGCCTGTATAACACTTTCCGGGTTCTGTGTGTTTTTGTGTTTGTTCTCTTCCTGGCTGGCTTTACTTACAAGCCTCTCATGCCTAGTACCAAAAAAAGCGGAGGAAAAGGCAGGTTCAGTTTTCCTCCTGCAAAAACTGTTTTCAATTTTTCCATTTTCAAAATTACAAGTTATCGAATCTGGGCTTTTGGAATTCCAGCTGCCTTGTTTGGATATTTCATACCTTATGTTCACTTAGTAAGTATATATACATTTATATCTTTTCTTTAGATTCATAGTATATTGCTCATGTAATGAATTGATGAATTTTAAAACAAACACAGATTCTGTTTTATATTGTAACTAAAGAAGACTTGTGGAAGACATAGGTGCTATACTATCTTTTTCTTTACCAGAGATCATTTAAATATATTTATATTTATCTTAATTCAGTAGCATCTTGCAGAACAAATGTTTGTTGTTAAACACTTTATCTGGCAGAGTATAGGAAAGGAAGGAGGACTGTAAGGTCTTGGTGTATGAAGCAGGTTATCATATTTTAGCTTAATAATGGCATATACAACCTCTCATGTGGAACATGATTAATTTAGAAAGTCTCTTATTAATCATAGTTTCCTGTTTCTTATATGGAAATTATAGTTTGAAGCTGGTTTAGAATTCTGGCTTGTTCCAAAGCTGGTGACAATAGTTTTCTTATTGGGATAAAATTTAAAACTACGTTTAAGGGACTTGTGCATTGCATTCAAGTGTGCTACGGAGGGAGGAGAAAAGAGGCTGCATGTGTTGACAAACAGCTTGTTCGTATCTTGCTCATTTTGGATGGTAGTGATGGACATAATAAGCCTTAAAATCAAGATATAACATTTCAGCTGATGCTTAAAATATAAATCCTCATTTCATTTGAAAATGCCTCAACCATTATAAATCTTTTTCTGGAAATTTGTTCAGTTTCAAAGAGCTTTCAGATAGCTGTTTTAAAATTCTTCTGTCTAATCTACTGTTTCTGGCAAGTATTGAAAAAATGCACCCTCTTTGTTGCTCAGTATTAGGATTTCCAGTACTGTGGTGCTTCACTTCTTCTTAGACAGCATATGGATTCAGTGGAGTGAGATGTATGCTTGAAGGGTGAGAAAAGAATCTGATAACTTTATCTTGTACTTTAAGTGTCTTGTCTTGTGCAGCACAATAGAACTGGTAGCATATAGATACAACTGCAACTCCATGTGTTATCTCAGCTCCTCTGCTTAAATATTTCCCCCTTTCAACTCTCTTGTACCCATTGCTTTCCCACCCTTGACATTTCTTCTTCTGAACTCAGACTTTCTTTCTGTCTTATAGCTGAATGCTTGTACTAGAAATCTATTTTCTTTTCCCTTCTCTGTTATCCTCTTTTGAGAGAAGATGGGGAAGAGGAAATATAGTCATTGGGCTGTCTCTGTTGTCTTGATCATATTTTGTTTCAACCAGTACAGATCCAGAGACAGGGCACTTTGCAGTATGTTGATCCAGGAACCCAATCTCACATGCATTCCTGTAGACTCAGACAATGGAACAAAACACAACTAAAAGTTGTGTTTGACATTTGACATTTGGAATGTCTGCCAACATTGTAGCTCATAAAATTTCCAAAGTGTTTACTTAATCCTTTGCCAACTTTATCTCTAGATTTTATTTGCTATTCTTATAATACTGTTTGAAAATGTTGCAGAGTGACTGAAAAGTCTCATCTTACCAGTACTGCTTCCTCAGGACTTTCTCAAACTCTTCTGTAAATTATATCTATGATAGGGAAAAACCTGTTGCTGAATAACTTCAACTGCAATTGTGTGACCGCAAAAGTTTGCATTTAGTTTTAGTCTTGGGAAGGATGAGCTTCTTGGTTCCAAAGTCTGAACTTGCCTCTACAGATCTTGATCTATGTAGTTCTGTTTTTGTTTCTTTGCTCAGAGTGTACATCTGTTCAGATACTGGTGAAGGTTTTCTTTGTACGTAAGCGTGCATTTTTTTAAGGTTCAACTAGTCCTGCAAAGTGAAAACAAGCTTGGCCTGATCATGTAGTGAGCTGAAGGTCTTACCAGAAGTCAATCTGAGGGATGCTGATTCGGAATGTATTATATTGGGCTCAGGTTTGGAAAAAAAATTGATGGCAAAAGAGGAAGTACTTACAGACAGGTACCTTGTATGTAAACATTCTATGATGGTGTGAAGAAAGCATAAAATTAGACAAAATGGTGAAGCCCAGGAACTACAGCTTTTTGAAATCTATACAATACTTGTCTGATATCTACATGAGACCTCTTGTAGAATAGTTGTAGGATGGGGATTTCAACTTGGCTATGAGAAAGCTGACGCTAACTCTGACTAGAAAGAACAGCCAGCATTATGTAGTTTGGTTTCTATATAACCTATATTTAAAAGAGACTTCTCCAATGTGATGCCCTCGATATGTTTTGGACTACAACTCTCATCACACCTGCCAATCTGCTACTCTGACTAGAGCTGATGAGATTTGTGGCCCAAAGCATCTTCTAAACATTGATTTAAAGCATGCTTGGATACTTATGTAGTCCTAACATGATGGCTAGTTATTGGTGTTTCAGTAAGTGTATTTACACTGCACATTTATAGCGATTTGAAAACACTGCAACTGTCATGATTCCATCGTACAGATTCTTGGGGTTTGAAGTTTGAAATGGAAAGAGCCAAAATGGTATAGTGGTTTGACCATTGGACTATGGGCATTTCTGCACTAGACTGTTATAGTGCTATTATTCCACTTCCAACATCCTATGGAACCCTTTGAAGCCACTCCCTAAACTGCAAACCCCGGGGTTCCATAGGATGTTGAAAGTGGAGTAATAGCACTATAACAGTCTTGTGTGGAAATGGCCTACGACTGTGGAGATCAGGGTTCATATCTCAGCTTGGCCATGGAAAACCACTGAGTGACCTTTTGCAAGTTACCCTCTCTTAGCCTCAGAGGAAGGCAAAGGCAAGCCCCTCTGAACAAATCTAGCCGAGAAAATGCTGTGATATGGTCACCATAGTTGGAAACAATTTGAAGGCAGACAATAACAAACAACAAAGTTTGAAGTAGATAGAATGACTTGCATGAAAACTCTGGTGTTGTAGTCAAGGATTAGTAGGATAAAGTCATGACAGCAAAAGTGATATCAATTTTTTTTACAGATGTGATGGGTGCATATGCTCAGTCACTTCGTATTAGTTGACAGTGGATTGATATTTTTCATCCATGATGTCAGACTAAATTTCTCATGTTCAGCTTTAACCTCCCATAAAAACAGTTAAAACAATGGTTCTTCTTTGTGGTTTCTGTGGCTCACAAAAATGGATCATCTGAGCCTGCAGATAAATTCTAGAGCAACACTAGGTGCATTTTGGCTGTAGCCCCTCGCTTCTCCCGCATTCCATACTAGCATGTTTCTCATCTAAACCCTCAGTTCCTTTTTGTCCACTGCAGCGGCTACATCGTGAGGAATTTGTGTGCTTAGGCTTCATGTTGATGCTAGTATTGCATTCTGGATTTTGGCTTGACTTTTGGTTTTCAGATTATTTTTCAGCGTTTTGGCTTGGTAAATTTTGTTCTTCATCATCTTGGATCTTTGATGACTCTTGTGGACTGTGTTTTTGTGAGTTTGGCCACCATTTGTAGCTGTTCACACCCTCACAGGCTGATGGCTTCTTCAGCCTTATTTAAGAAGTGTACTCAGTGCAGAGAAAAGATTCTCACACTCATTGCCAGCTTTGTTTGGGAGATGGGCATAATGTGGCGGCTTGTATTAAGTGCCAAATGTTCACCCCTCAGGTGAAGCGTAATTGTTGGGGGATTCCAGGGGACACGCTGTACGCCAACATGACCCACAGAACACCTGTGCTTCAAAACAGGCAGACGCAAAAACCAGCATAGGACTGAAAACAAACAGAGGCCAGAGTTGAGGCCAACTAAACTAGTCTTTATTGCAAAACAGCTTAAGTACCATAAAGAAGTCAAAAGCTAGGTAAAATCCATTGTGCTTCTCTCTCCTCTTACAGCATGACAGAGAGAGCCGTGCTAACAAGCTAAACAGCAAGCAAAGGGGGAGTGAATCAAAAAGAGGACGAACGCTGTGAGAATTCCTCACGGCAGTAATAGCTACTTTAGGATTGTTTTCCAAACAACCTATAAGTTTCCACAGGAACTGTGAGACAAACCAGACACCTCTAATCACACTGGCTGGGTCAGGCCAGCCTGCCGGTTACCATGACCACAAGCTCAGCAGAGGAACAAGACTCACTTAACCCTTTAGGCAGGGATCTGGAAGCCTAATGCTTAACACTCCTCCTCTTGTTCCAGAGCTGCCTCGTGTGTTGGAACTGCAGGACCTATTATTCCCATATGCTCAAGCATTTGTGTGTGTTTCACAGCAGAAGGAGCTTTGGTAAAAGCATCAGCGATATTTTCATCAGAAGTACAATATGTTAGTTGAATAACCTTGTTTTGAACAGACTGCTTTACATTTTGATACTTAATGTCCACATGTTTGGTTCTAGATTTAACTTTTTCACTTACAGCCATTTGAATACCTGCTTGAGAATCACAGAACACATTGACTGGCATCTCAGTTGGCACATTTACATCCTTTATGAGCTGTGTAAACCAGATCAATTCATTACACAAAAATGACAAGCTTGCAAATTCTGCTTCAGCAGTAGAAGTGGCCAGGGTACTCTGTGTTTTAACTTTCCAGTAAATCAGGGCACCACTGTACTTCACAACACAGCCAGTTGTGCTTTTGCGGTCTGACACCTCTTCTGCAAAGTCACTATCAGAATAGCAGATAATTTCTGGTGTTTGAACAGGAGTGATACACAAACAATAGTCCATGGTACCTTTTAAGTATCTTAACACACTTTTCACACCTTGCCAGTGGTATTGAATAGGCTGAGAGCTGGTCCTTCCCAAAATGTTTACACTCAGGGCAATATCAGGATGACAGGTCTCAGCTAGTTAGAACAGTGATCCAATCACAGATTGGTACAGTTTTTTGTCAGGAAACAGGGTATCTCCAATGTTTTTGTTAAACCCTTGGACCATTGGCATTTTTACACTTTTACAATCAGTCATGTTACATTTCTCCAACAGTTTCACAATCTTCTGTTTCTGATCCAGCAAAAAACCACCCTTGGTTTTCTGTATTGCTATCCCAAGGTAATTTTGAATTGGCCCCAGATTTTTGTTCTGAAATTCCGAAATTTCTTGCCTAGATCACGGGCAGACTCCTGCACCTGCTTTTGTGTGTCACAAATCAAACACAGATCATCAACATACACCAAGAGGATCTCTTGTTTTTTCTCTGTACCTCTGACATATACACAGGGATCAGCTTTGCTCTGTTTAAAGCCACATTCCTGCAAAGCTTTGTCTAAACACATATTCCAATAGCGAGCAGACTGTTTCAATCCATACAGTGATTTTTGAAGTTTCCATACCATATTCTCTCCTGCTACATGGAAACCGGGAGGTTGTAGCAAGCAGATATCCTCTGGCAAATCAGCATTGAAATAGGCAGTTGTGATATCAAAGTGTGTGACCAAGGCATTTCTCTGAGCAGCAATTGCCAACACCAAACGTATGGACTGCATTTTAACTGTGGGAGCAAAGACCTCATCATAAGACTGCTCATCTTGGGCAAAGCCCCGTGCTACCAGACAAGCCTTGTGCTTAACTTGCACATCTGCAGTGGTCTTCAACTTATAGACCCAGCGGCAATCAACAGGAGTTACATTTTTTGGGATTTGACACAATGTGTACACTTTGTGTTGTGCAATGGAATCAATCTCCTCCTGCATATCATCCCACCATGGCGCTGCTTGACTCTTAGACATTTGCTCTACTTCATCAAAACTAGTTGGCTCACAGTTTACTGAATAAGCACACACTGTGTGTGAGGTGGGAGTGTAATGCCGCGGAGGCTTCCCCTTCATTCTTCTCTCTGACCTCCTGGGAATTTGTGCAGGTTGACCTCCCTGACTTGCCTCATTGTCTGAACTGCGAGACCTTTTCGGAGCTCTTTCTCTCACCTCCATGCTCGGAGCTGCTTCACCCCCCGCAGCCCCCTCCTCCTGTGCTGGCTCTGGCTCAGGCTTAGATTTAACCCTCGAGGGACCAGGAACTGAGGAGGCAGGTTGCATTGGCTGAATGCTAGGCTTACAGGAGACAGGAAGGAGGACTTCAGAACCAGCATGAACACGTGACCAGTTTGCATGTTCTTCAAAAGTTGCATTCCTAGACACCACACAGTAGCCTCCTCCTGTGTAAAACCTGTACCCTTTACAGTATGGTTCATATCCTAAGAATCTCAGGCATTGAGCTTTTGGCTCTCCCTTTCTCCTTTGATTCTTTGGAATATGAACCCAGGCAAAACTGCCAAAGACCTTCATGTGAGAAATAGAAGGCTTCTTGCCAAACAAACACTCATATGGGGTGGTCTGAAAGACAGAACTCCAAAGCCTGTTATGTATGTAACTGGCAGTCAGAACCGCCTCTCTCCAAGATTTCAGAGGCAGATCTGCATCAGTAAGCAAAGAGTGCATGAGGACCTGCAACACACCAGCAGTCCTCTCTGCTATTCCATTTTGGAAACTGGAATAGGAGGCGGTTGTCCTGCGGACAATGCCCTTGCTCTTGAACTACTGTTGCAGACTCTCAGCCAGGAACTCTCCGCCTCGATCTGTTTGGAAAGCTTTGACCTGGCAATCAAATTGTCTCTCAACATACGCACACGAGTTCTTAATTATTTGACACACTTCAGACTTTTGCTTCAGCAAATAACAGAACGTGTACCTGCTGTAGTCATCCACCAGCAACAGAAAATACCTCACTCCCCCAATACTGGGCTGAGACATGGGCCCAACCACATCGCAATGAACAAGTTGAAAAGGAGCATCTGGAACTTGAGAACTGGACCCAGGCGCAGGGAGCTGCATGGATTTTGACTGTTTGCAAATGGCACAGTCAAGAAAAGTACCACAGGATTTCAGAGAACATCCCTTGCAGCTGTCTGCTAACTTTTTCAATACAGGAAAGCTAGCATGTCCCATCCTTCTATGCAACAAATGTATGCATTCATCATGTTGTGGCTTGTTATCAAACACATTGCAAGCACTGAATCTGGGCTTGAGTTTGTACAGTTTCTCACTCAACTCTGCCACAGCACAAACAGCCCCACCTTTCAGAACCTTGCCCTCACGCTTTGTGAACAAAACCTCAAAACCACTTTGAGTTAACTCTGAAACAGAGAGCAGGCAGAAATCAAGTGAAGGCACATATAACACCTTGTCAAGATACATATCCAAAGCAGGAACATACGCAGACCCCGCTCCCTTGACTTTTGCTTTAGTCCCATCAGCCAGGGCAACAGTAGCAACACTGGCTTGGTTTAAAGATTTGAACAGAACTTTACAGTTTGCAAGATGCTGAAAGCAGTCACTGTCCAGCAGCCAAAGGGCTTCATCAGTGTCCTGGCAACTCTCAGAGACCACACAGTCTGTTGCAAAGGCAACGTGTGGACGACTCCCACGACCATCTCTGGAGCCTCTGCCTCGGGCGCCTCTCCCTCCTTGTTTGTCCAGCGGACAGTCCTTTCTGAGGTGAGCAGTGGACCCGCATCTGTAGCATCTCCTGGCAGCGTTGGCCCTCACTAGCCCCTCTGGCGTGGACTCACCAGCCTTGGCAGGTTTCCTCCCGGATCCTGGCTCGACAGCAGCAGCCTCCAGGGGACCTATCTGGGTACACCGCTCCTCCTCCTCCAACAAGTGAGAGGAGTCATAGGACACGGTCAGGGTCTGCTCTGGAACAGTCTCCATGGTGGCAACTATGACATCCCAACTCGGGTCGAGGGAACACAGGATGCAATAAGCCTTGTCAATTTCTGGCAGAACTTTCCCCCTCTCACTCAGAGCAACAAAAATATTGGCCATGGTCTGCAAATGCTCCTCAATCGACACGCCTGGCCTTAGCTTTGTTTCAAAAAGCCTCTTCATGAGTGAGAGCTTGCTCCCTGCGGTTGTACGGACATACACGGCACGCAGGGCATCCCAGCAAGCACGGGGAGTAGTCAAATCTCTGATGTAAACCAGCTGGTTGTCCTCCACAGCTAGAAAAATACAAGACATGGCTTTCTCCCTCATGCTGGCAGCTTCAGCCGCGTCGGTAGGGAGGGCTGGCAGAACAGAAAAGGCTCCCCAGACGCCTTCTCCTCAGAGATACATCTCCATCTTGACAGCCCAAGTGAGATAATTGCGACCATTCAGCTTGGTCAAAGGCAAACCGTCCTCTGACCTAGCTTCCATAGTTGCTCAGCCCCCAACTCCGGATGTCACACACTCACCAGAAGCCTCGGGGATCACCAGCAGATGGAACACAGTGGCAGACAGGCACCATCCGACAAACTTGGCCTCAGAACCACTCTGGCACAGCGGGGTGGCGCAGCGGAAGCGTGAAGCTGCGGCCCATAACTTGTTGGGGGATTCCAGGGGACACGCTGTACGCCAACATGACCCACAGAACACCTGTGCTTCAAAACAGGCAGACGCAAAAACCAGCACAGGACTAAAAACAAACAGAGGCCAGAGTTGAGGCCAACTAAACTAGTCTTTATTGCAAAACAGCTTAAGTACCATAAAGAAGTCAAAAGCTAGGTAAAATCCATTGTGCTTCTCTCTCCTCTTACAGCATGACAGAGAGAGCCGTGCTAACAAGCTAAACAGCAAGCAAAGGGGGAGTGAATCAAAAAGAGGACGAACGCTGTGAGAATTCCTCACGGCAGTAATAGCTACTTTAGGATTGTTTTCCAAACAACCCATAAGTTTCCACAGGAACTGTGAGACAAACCAGACACCTCTTATCACACTGGCTGGGTCAGGCCAGCCTGCCGGTTACCATGACCACAAGCTCAGCAGAGGAACAAGACTCACTTAACCCTTTAGGCAGGGATCTGGAAGCCTAATACTTAACAGTAATTGGGCAGCAAGGTTGTGGGAGAGTGCCTTGAAAATTTCCACAGACAACAGATCTCTCTGGATGGCTTCAACTACAGCGTCATCTCAGCGATCTTTAGCAACTGTTTGGTTTACACCATCTACAAATGTTTTGACTTCATCGGTGGGAGCTGCTCAGCGTCCCTCCTGAGAGTTGTCTTTGAGGCCTCAGAGAACTCAGGAGGCTATGGATTGACCTGTTTCAGAGTCAATGATTCTCATTGAGTTCCCGCTACTGCATATGCATTGGTCAATACTGACACAGTACTGTTGTGGATGCGATCCCTTGATTCTGAAGCGAGTCCTTCCAAGGAACTATACCATACTTCTCATAACTGGCAGAAGAAGAAGAAGAAGAAGAATTCCAGAGATGCTCATGTCATGACATCAGTTGGGACCATCTTGGGACCATGCCTCCACTCTCAGGCCTCCATCCTAGTCCGCATAGACATCATTGGCTATACGAGAGGAGGTGCTTCAACCTCCTCACAGACTCTCCTCATATGAAGTTGACAGGTCCACACACCATTCATCATTCCCCTAAGTGGTGGATGGACTCCCAACAACATTCAGGCAGGAATGCTGTTTCTCCCTCCACAGCCCACAGTGAGAGTCACCACCAGTGCTTCTCTGGAAGGCTGGGGTGCACATACAGAGGGACTGTCAGGAGTCACTGGTCTCTGGAAGAGAAGAGTGTTCATATCAATGTGCTTGAGCCATTCGTGCATTTGAGCGGACCTTACCAGGCATAGCTGTTCAGGTAGTCTCCATTAACAGCACAGTGGTTTGCTACCTGATCAAGCAGGGAGACATGAAATCAGACACCCTATTTTGCTTGATGGTTCTCATGTGGAATAGGTACATCCCAAGTGGGATCACCATATCTGCAGTCCACCTTCTGCGTAAGAAAACATCCTAGCCAATTCTCTGAGTCAACCTTTGGTATTCTGCCACAAATGAAAGTTCCATGTGAGCATTCTTTGGAAGGTATGCCGCATGTGAGGCACTCCAGCAGTGGACCTGTTTGCTTCACCCAAGAACAGACAGTTCAAGGTCTTCTGCTTGAGGACCTGCAAAGGGTCTTCAAGCAGAAATCTCTAGAGGATGCCTTTCTTTACAACTGGAAGTGGCCCATAATGTATGCTTTCATACCATTTTTCTCAGAGTGATTGCCAAACTTCATTGCAACAGGGCCAAGTACATTCACATCACCCTATGGTGGCCCAGGCAGCCATGGTTCACCATTTTGTTTAATCTCTCCATAGAAGATTACTTGAAACTACCATACCATCTAGACGTTGTAACCATGCACAAGGACAGAGTGAGGTTTTCTGAAGCTGACTGCATGGAGACTCTTCCTTTAGCTTCTCTGTCAAAGCCTGTCAGAGAGAGGTGATTGATTCACATAGACTGTCCATCCAGTGGTCTTGCACCTACCAATGGACTAAATTTCTTGAGTTTCTGGAAGTTAAGAATGTTTGCTTAGATTACGCAAGACGTTCTTGTGTTCTGGACTTTATGGTTGCCTTGTCAGAGAGAGATTGGTCCTTTTTGTCTATAAAACGTTACTTCTCAGCAGTGTCTTGGAATTTTCAGTGGATTGTTAAGCCTTCATGCTTCCTAGACCCTTTCGTCAAGAAGGTTTTGAAAGAATATAAAAATTTGTATCCACCTTTGACTGGTTCTACCGCTTGGTGGAATCGGAAGTTGGTTCTCTCTCAGCTCTCCAGGAAGCCATGGCCTCATGTGACCTAAGTTTACTTATCTGACTGACTGCCTTCCTGGTAGCAGTCTCCTCGGCCAGGAGAGTAGGTGAACTCTCAGCCTTAAGGGTAGACCAGCCATACCTTTGCTGCCATACGGACAAAGTTGTCCTTCTACCTCATCTTTCTTTTCTCTCCAAAGTTGTATCAGCTTTTCATCTTAACCAAGAAATTATACACCCTGTGCTTTTGCAGAAACCAGCATCTGATCTAGAGCGTTCTTTGCTTTTTTGCTGTGTGGCATGAAACTCCCTCCCTCCTGTGGTTAGTAGCCTGCCAGTCTCCCATTTGTGTGAGTCTCAGAAACCATGAAGAGGAAGAACAACAATAGGTTACTTACCTGTCACTGTAGTTCCTTAAGTGGTCATCTGAGAACTCACCCAACACTCTCCCATCCTCCTCTTGTTATGCCCTGCCTCTCCTTAGCTCCTTGTCTGCTGTTTCTGTGACCATGGACCTGAGGGTTTGGGTAGAAAGCTTGCTAGTATGGCACACAGGAGGCAGGAGGGGCTGCTGCCAAAACTCAAATAGTATTGCTGTAGAAGGTTCTGAGAGATGCTGTGAGAAAGCAGAGATGACCCATTGTATGAGTTTACAGATGATCACTTAAAGAACTACAGTTACAGGTAAGCAACCTGTCCTTATCTGCCTTGCAGTGAAGGCTAAGTGAGCACTATTCAGGGAATTTTGTCTTGGATGTGGTATGTATGGCATCAGTTGTCTTTAGGATGTATGCTTCAAAATGGGTTAGATTCTAAGAATACAAACACATTTCTGTTTATAGAATGGTCCTTTTCTGCCTAGAGACTGTGCCTTTTGTATCCCACCACTGCCTCAGATTAATTGACAAGTCAATGAGAGGATAATGAACCTTTGCTATTGTCTATGACAACATTGAAGTTTGGAAAACATCTGAGGTAGCATGAGATGTTCTGTTGGGGACTGCAGCTGGAGAGAGGTACCAGGAGAAAAGTGCAGCCTCTGTTCTTACACAAGTACCCTCCAACTGCAGGAGCAGCTCTTTGAATCTAGCCTCAAATAGTTCTCGTCTACAACATTTAGTATTTCTTTCTCTGTTATTTTGTTGGTAATTTCAGTAAATGAATCTGATGGAAAAATGCACTAAAATATAAGTATCTCCCCTTGCCCCCTAGAACTCTATGTGTATATCTTTTACTCTGTTCTTTAAAACAAATGTTTAGAGCACAATCCAATCATGACTTGGCATGAGACCTATCCATTTCATTGTAACTAAAACACATTTAACCAGCCTCTATAATTATGGATGTAGTTTACTCATAACTGTATGAATTCTGTGCTAATAAGTTTTCCAAACAGTTTTCTGCTAGGTTTTTTGTACAGTTGTCTTAATAGCAGTTAACTGCTTCCAAACAATTTTTATTTCTTTTGCTCCTAATTAAAGTGATACAATAAGTCAAGTATTAATGTT
Source organism: Cyclura pinguis (assembly GCA_030412105.1). Lineage (NCBI taxonomy): Eukaryota > Metazoa > Chordata > Lepidosauria > Squamata > Iguanidae > Cyclura > Cyclura pinguis. The sequence continues at coordinate 109,474,883 of CM059599.1, read as the reverse complement.
TTGAGGATTTTAAAAGTTGTACTCTAAAAAGTGTAACTGTCAATCATAACAACACCATCTTTCTCTTCCACCTTTTCTACCTTTTCCTCTCTTTTTATTTCTCCTTCATCCATGCTACCTTCCACATATTTTCTATCCAAAGATTAATATGGTACCTGTTTATTCCACTGCCGCCTTGATTTTTCAGTTGGATGTTTTTCTAAGGCACCAGATCGTCAGTGGCTCTTGTGTGCTTTACTTGCTTTTCTAATCTTTACATTTATCTTCCTTCAGATCTCAACTTCTGCTGCAATTTGACTGTCCAGGTTAGTGAAATTTCCCCCCTTTATACACTTCTGTAACTGCTCTGCACTTTCTATCCCTTCCTTACACTTGTCAATATTGACCTGGCAGTGCTTATGTTTAATCAGTCAGCCCATCCACTTCCTTCTGGAAGTGGTTCATTACATACGAAAAATGCATCTTTAATTCTGTATATATGTCTATACCAGGGTGAATTTGTGACTATTCATCGTCAGTGACTGCTTCTCAGTACTTATTTTCTTAGGAGGTAATATTTTCTTAGAAATGGTATAAACAGTTAGAGGACAAAGTCAGAAGGGAAAAAAAAGGGTGAGGCATGACAATTAAATGGAATTAGATAGTGTGTCTATAAAACCGTTATGGCCAATATTGGCTGACATTGTATATCAAAGTTTGTTCTTCAAGATTAATTGACTTGTTATATACTAAGGTTTTAGAGTCAGGTATAATGTACTCATACCTCAGAACTGAGGAGCAATTTAATCTTTATCATGTTTTCCTGTGCATATTTACGCAGAAGTGAGTCCCTTTGTATTGATTGTAACTTACTGCCAAGAAGTGTACATAAGACTACAGTCTGAACCTCCCATATCTACTTGCAATTTGTCTTTGACTATATAAGTTTCCACATTTATAATCTAATTATTCATCCTCTATTCAGAGGAGTAGGAGCTTGTTGCTATGCAATTTAGTAAGAAAGCACACAAAGTTTAATGCCTATCATCTTGAGTACAGCATAATGGATTCCACACATACAACAAGATGTCTGAAGCCTCTTCCCCCCAAAACTCAAAAACAGATTGTGTACCACCCACCAAGCCACTTCTAGGATAGGGAGAATGTAAAGAATTGAAGCCAGTGTTATGGACTGAGAGGAATTGTGTTTTGGGAATTAAAAACAAAGCACCCAGTGTATGCACAAAACCTTATATGGCTAAACGTAATATTTATGATCATAGCAGTTTGATTTGTGAATTATTAGCATGTATTCAGTTTGCATTCTTGAAAGTCAAAGAAATTACATGTCATGAGGAAGGAATATTGTTTTGGAATAGAGGTCAATATTCTTTGTTCAGCATCCACAGTTGCATTAATATGGGAGAAAACTGGGCAATTTATTTGGTAATGTGCTTGGTATTTTAGTATACATAACCCCTTGTTTTTTCATTAAACACCATAATGTGTGCTCCAGCTCAAACTCTCACATTTTCCCACAGGAGTTTGTCATGGTCTTATATGTCATTATTCCTGTTTCTCAGTAATGAGGTCTTCCCCATCCCAAGAATAATTTCAAGTAAAATTCTGTCTTGTGCATTTACCATTTTTGCGTACTCTAGTGTTAGTCTCTGGCCCCATGATAGTGCATATATGTAGAATATGAAATGCATTGAATTATAACAGTCAAAAGTTATCAGTATTAAAGGTTAAAAGTTGCCATGGGAGGTGAGAGACTAGCTGCAGGGAAACACTCCCCTTGAGGAACTTAACAGCAAAAGTAGTGTAAAACCCTGGAAATTAAACAGTGTGAACATTTCTGTTATCATATCAAATGTTCCATTCTCCCATGGTGAGAATAGTGATATTTCTGATCCTTTTCTCTGTGTTCATCCCTGGAGAGTGTTAATAACATTGTTGGTGTGCTAGTGGTTTAACAAGTGTTGTCATGGAGAGGGAATGCAAAGCTTCACTGTTACTTGGAACAGATTAACGTAGTGGAAGTCAGAGAATATAGAAACTAATCAAGCTGATACTGGATAATTTCCCTCCTTTCTTTGACTGAGTTTGTACTTCATGTTAGCTGTTTCAAATGGGAGAACATTTTTGGAAGGTTGTTTAGCTGAAGAGCAAAGAGGCCTAATATATGGCGGAAGTTTTTTTTTGGTTAAATCTCAGTTATCAATGACAACACACTCCTTTGCATTCAGAAGTTAGCACTGCTGAGTTCAACAGAGCTCATTCCCTAATAGTTATGCATTTTGGTGATGTCGTATAAACTTATTTGTGTGATTTTTTTTTGATAGTGCTCTATTTGTTTTTGTGTGTACTAGTGTGTGTGTATGTCTGTGTATGATAAAAGCTCTCTTTATGTGCATAATTCCCTGGGATGTGGGCAAGGGAAGTGTCATGCTGTCCTGGACTTCAAAACATAATACTATGTTATAATTAATGTAACAAAAATTGTACCTATGAACGTATAGTTTGCAAAGTGTGAGGCAGATATGGTAACTAATAAGGGATGACCAACTTCTCTGGGATCCTAACTGCTTACCTTAGGGGACACAGTTTTGAATGACTCAGATTTTGTAATACTCATAATTAATATTTAATTACTTAATATTAGAGTACTCATCATATTTTCTTCCAGTGGCTATGTGACCTCTCTGGAACAAGATCAATAATGCTGTTGGGGATTCTTAGGTCTTTTTATTGTTTTGGATTTTAAAAGCATATCCCAGGATTTGGTAGTCTGATCCTTCTTTTTTTTCCTCTGTCCAGAGTAAATTTCACTAACATAACCAGTTATCATTCTATAAGCCTAGAAGAGCTCTAGGTAGCTTTTAAAATTTATGTTGTTACTGCTTTCCTTCAGGAAATTTAGTGTGGAGCAATATTACAATTAAGACAGTCCTCAGAGGTAAATCAGTCTGTGACAGAGTGACTGAGCTGAGATCACAACATGAGCTTCATGATTTCATGGAGCTATTGACACAGAATCAACCCACAAATGTACGAACTCTGTTTTAGTTGTACCTCCCTGAGATAATTTAATTGGAAGAAATATCTGCTGAAATAAAAAAATTAGATATATTTTTGATTATTGGCATTTGCTAGATTGCCAAAAGATCAGGAGAATAACTTCATTTGTTTTTCAGTGGGTTTCAGATTATACACAAGTTGAGTGTACTAACACTAGCTGTTCTTAAATTTCAAATATGTGTCCTATGGCTTGTAAGTGGATACTTTATTTATTTAAGAACAATAGAAAAGGAAGATATTAATTCTCTCCAGTGAAGACAATTTGCTTTTTAAGATGAGTTTAAAAGATAAGCACATACTTTTATTTAACAGATTTACTATGTAACAGTGAATAAATTGGCATGCTATTTTATATATAAAATATAGAACCCAGTAAACAAATACATATTTTTATAGTAACGAAGCAGTTCATATGTCTCCATTTTATGGCCGAGCATTATATTTGAAAAGGTCTTGAAAAATTAACATTTGAGTTCTTACATGAATTTTATTTCGTAATTTTATGATGAACTTTAACCTTTTCAACTAATTTATGTCAATAGGCCTTTTTGACTAACTTATTAATAGTTTCAGTTAAATTGGTATGGATGTTAACTCGGATTCTGGTTGTGTTTTGTTCTGCTGGTTTTAGATATGTTGTAAGTCATCTGAACTAGAAATTCACCTTATCTACTACATCCAGTAAAATATAAGCTAATCTTCATACGTGCTGTACTATCTTTTTCCGTCTTTAATCTGGGTTCCTTAAATGTCAGTGTATCTTAATCTATTTCTTTAAGAGCTTCTCATTGTGTAATATAACATTTTCTGATTATTTATCTTCATTATGCCCTTTTATTTTTATCTTTTTCAGAAGGTTAAATGTTTTGCTTTAGTTTTACTGAAATTACATTTGCACTTAATTGCAGTTTCTCTGTCTTTTTGTCAAACATTGTTGCTCTGTTTAGGAAAGAGATTTTGATCTTCCCTACCCCATCATAAATATAGCTGTACTGGGAGGAGAACCTTGGATCCATTCTTCAGTATGCTTCTCTGTACATCACACTACCCCAAAAATAATTGTATTGTTAATTAAGCAGCAGAAGAGGAAGAGGTGGGCTCTTCATTGAATCCACTCACATCTTTCCTTTTTGCAAATGATGCTTTTGGAGCTGGTTATCAGCTGGATGCAGATTGATTAAGGGTGTTCCACTAATATCGGCAATATATATTCTTCTCTCAGTTCTTTGTATTTGAATGATTAATTATATATGATTTAAGTTATCATTAAAAGGTTTGTTTTGCTTTTTAAAATGTTGTGAAATACTAACAATGTAAGACTGGCTAGTGAAAACATGGCCATCAAAGAGATTTTTAAGAAGGAAATACTAGATAAACTTTGCAATATATGTTGTGGCTGAAGTTCTCTATCAGCTACTTAGCTGTGTATTTGTATAACCTCAGTTATGTGCATGTGCCTTTAAATTACCTGTTGACTTTTGGTGACTCCATGAATTTCATAGGGTTTTCCTAAGCAAGGAATGATCAAAGGTGGTTTTTGCCAGTTCTTTCCTCTCAAATACAGCCTGTAGTACCTGGCATTTGTTGACAGTCTCCCATCTAACTACTAACCAGAGTTGGCCCTCCTTAGCTTCCAAAAGCAGATGGGATCTGGTACAGTTAGGCTTTAACCAGCTTACTTATATATTGTCTCCTGGCCGGATCCCCCCAAGTCAACCTCTGTGAGTGATGGGTGTCTGTTCCCTTGTCAGTTGGTAAGTAGCTAACCAACATTCCCACCCCCTCCCATGACCAATCTCTATTGTGACAAGCAGAAGCGGATTCTTGTTGCAATTCCCCATTGCACCAGATATTGTTCTGGTGCAGTGTGGTGGGAATGTCAATCAACTGCTTCCTGAACAACAGAAGAACAGACCTCTGTCGCTTACAGAAGCTGTGGTCCTGTAAATGGCGACTGGGAGACTTTCACAGTCCCTAAGTGTTCCATAAAGCAATGAATATGAACCAGTCACAAAAGTGTAACTCCAGGTTACATATTCATAACTGCCTTAGTGAATTCCAGTCTGTATTTTGACATCATTGCATAAGATTTTTTTAAAAAAAATACTGTGGTCACATTCAGTCATATCTCAGCTGTAAGCTCAGGTGTGAACAGTCCTTCATTCCTTCCTCTGTGTAAGATATAAGTAAGCTGGAATGTTTCTGATTATCCATTGTTTCACAGTTCATCCAAACTGGGAAACAGTGATATCATTTTGGAATAAGAGAGCATCCTAAAAGAAAGTTTAAAGTTAATTTTGGATTGTTGCCATTTTAGCATTGCAGTCAGGCAGCTCATGAAGGAAGGAAACGAGTGGATAAAAGGTTTCTTGGAATCTCAGCATAAACTGAATTTATAAAAGTAAGACTTTGTTTAAAAATGGCTGACAGCAGTATATATCACTGTGTGATATATGTAGGCAGCATCTCTTGCCAAATTCAACTCCTCTTTTTTCTGTTTCTGAACAGCTGAAGCATGTGAAAGAACGCATTGGTGAAAATGTTCCAGACGTGACACTTCTGCTTTGCCTTGGCATTACTTCAGGAGTTGGACGATTGATCTTTGGCAGAATTGCAGATTACATTCCTGGTGCAAAAAAGGTTTATCTGCAGGTACTGCTTTGCGCAACAGCGTCATGATAAGATTAGAAGTAATATATCACAAGAGGCTTAAGACCACTGTGATTGCCCATCAATGCACTCTTTCTCTCTTTTCTTTGCTGCCCTGCACATTATGCTACAGAATGATTTGCTTGTGTAACATCATGACACAATGTTATGGTACCTATAATTTGGTAAATGAAAGGAAAATTCAACAGTTATCACACATGCATTTTACTTGTAATATACTGCTTAACTTAATATTACTTTTTGACAAGAAACAATAAGGGTTAAGAACAGTTATAAGGCTAGCAGAGTATGGGCAAGAAGTTATGATGCTTCTACCCAATTCTGGTTTTCTGGAATTTGTGAATAATGCTGAAAGCATGTGTGGTAGTGTCTGGGTTTTCACTGAGGACTTGGTAGCATCCTTGCCGTCCAGTTTTGTAGTACATTAGGGAAGGGATGACTCTTGAAACTTCTAGATTGCAGAGAGGCCATGTTCTTCCTATTTACATAATTGGGAATGTAAAGGGGCTGACTAGAGTAAAGAAGAAACTGATTAGTTAAAAGAAGAAATCAACTTTGAGTAGTCAATCGATGCTTTCCACATTAATGTATTTTCTATAGAATTTTTCCAAATTGTCCATGGGGCAGTGATGTCTGCCCACTGCTATTTTGGAGACCCTGCCCATGTTGTTTTCTGTACTCTTACTTTTGCTCTTGCCCTCTGCATTTGTTATTTCCTTCTTTAGTGTTCTGTTCTCTTAATTGGTTTGCATATATGAGGCATTTCTCTTCATAATTAGCCCAAGCATAGGTACCATTTGATTAGAATAGTTAAACATGCAGTTTGGACCTGTGCAATCCAGGACTAGCTGTGATCCAATACAGTTATGAGCATTCTGAAGTCTACTCTGTGAAAACCCTTATCAGACAGGAAGCCTGTTGGATTTAAGAGAGGCAAAGATAAAACAATAGCTTCTCTTGAAGTTTGACTCCCACAGAGAACTTTTAATCAGAATGCAAAGAAGGATATCTTTATGTTTGGGACTCAGCAGGGCCACTTGCAAGAGATGGCATCCAAGTAAATCCTTTTGTTCAGTCTATTGTAGCCTGAGTAAATATTTCCTCACCTGTGTGATTAGGAAGGGAGACATATGGTTGATTCACTGGAGTCTGCGGATAGCAGGAAGAGAAGCTAACTGGATTCCCCTTTGAAGTTTCAGTGTTAGGAAACAACATGCCTGAGCAGAGGAAGATTAGATCAGCAGTGATTGACCCTTTGCCTAACAGAAATATTGAACCCCATTATCCTAATCTGAGCAAAGAACTGAAATTTGAATCCATTATTTTAAGTATATAGTTGTGGTAGAGTTTTAGTAGTGTTTAAATAGGCCATAAAGTATTTTTTGAAAAACATACAAAAACTTCAGCTACTTTGCTTGATGGAAACCAGCTTGTGAGAGACAATATAATGTAACAGAACATTTGTCTTGGACTGGTCAGTGTAATTTTACTAGACATTCTTCCTGTGAGGTTGAATATGACTGTAGTAAACAAGCACCTTAGCAGATTGAACTGGTTTAGGGAAAAATTGCCTTCTTGCAAGGGTGTTGTGTTCATTCTCTCTCTCTCTCTCTTAAAAGAAGAAAGCATTCGCTTAAATGCTTGAGACAGGAAGTACATAATCTTCAAATAATTCTTTCCCTTTGCCCTAAGAATGTATGACATGATGTGAAACTGTGACTTAAATCCTGTTTGTCTTCAGTTGGTTTAAGCCCATTAAAACAGTGAAATTTACCTACATGTTGACTCAGCATTGAACAATTTATTCAAAAAAATCAACCTTAATTTGAATTGACAAATAGGATTCAAGCCTATGACAAAGGAAGACATTGCCTTGTTGCTGATTGCAGCTTTCCCTGGCTTATTGTTAAAGACTAGCATGAAAAACAGGGATCATTCTCTATTTAAAGAGAGATCATTTCTTTTCTACCCATGTGGAGACCATGCAGTCCTCCAAATGTTGTTGGATTACAGGTGTAATAATCCCTTACTATTGGCTATGCTGGCTAGGGTGGATGAATGTTGCAGCTCAACAACACCTGGTCCACTAAGGTGTGTCTCTGGGGGAAGAGGTTGCAGAGGGAAAACAGAATCAGCGAACAAAAACTGAATTTATGAATTTCTTCTCTGGATTGAAGAGCCTTCCATGAGAGGAGGGACACAGCTGTCAAATTCCTGGAATGGCTGTACAACATTAGCCTGAATAAAGTCCTTTTGTTCTATGTCTCTGCAATGCAATTTGACACTTTCATTCTCCTTTCCCAATGTGCAGGTTATTTCATTTTTCTTCATTGGCCTGATGTCTATGATGATTCCCTTATGCTATACCTTTGGAGGTTTCATTGCTGTCTGTCTCTTCATGGGTCTTTTCGATGGTTGCTTCATTAGCATCATGGCACCTATTGCCTTTGAGCTTGTTGGTAAACAGTATGTTTCTCAAGCAATTGGATTCCTCTTGGGTTTCATGTCTGTACCAATGACAGTTGGTCCACCTATTGCAGGTAAGTGGAGTATTAATTTGTTTCAGTAGATGAAATATAGTCATTACCTCTGAAGTATAAAGTAATGTGACACAACTTATTAAGAGCTGATTAATTGTATTTTGTTGTCTGAACTCTGATAATGCACAGTTGTTGGTGTTTTTTCAAATAGATACCAGCCTTTTGCTGCTTGATATAATAGAAGATTTTTATTTCCCTACTAGCTTGTTATCTTATTATAGCCCATTGAGAAGGTTTAAGTCAGGTGCTGTGGGCATGTAACAAATTTCTGTTTGCTGTTTCCTAAAGAAAATGTGAGCTTCAGCAAAGCATTTTGGATAAACTGATATTTGACACAATGCTGGTTGTGACTCGGACTATATAATTTTTGAAAAGAAAGAATTATGAACAAAAATGAAAGCGCTAGCCTTACAGTATTAATTTTGGCTGCCTTTAAAGAGGGTTATGTAAAATATTGCAGGAATAAAACGTTTTCCTAGTATGGAAATTCAGCATAAGTTCAGGACTTTAGTGTTAGTTTTTACTTTGTCTTACTACAGATTTCTCAAATAAGGCCCAGTTCCCTGCTGAGGTATTGCAGGAAACTCTATTTCATCACCTCTGCATAGCCACACAAATGGGATCAGCATATACATCTCTGAACTGCAAAACTTCTGGGCATAAGATAGTCATATCTCATTTGCTTAACTAATGTTTTTGGCACCACTCTAGTCAACACATTAGAGACGTGTCTTACATGTTCAGTTCCTATTTTGATGCAGCAGGGTGAGGAGCTTCTCTAATACCTAGAACTTTAAGGTATATTTGGCCAGTGTTGATTTCCATTACTGATAATTTGTTCCTTGCTCTCAGGAGAACTTCAGATTCTGGAGGCCATGTCATGTGTGTTCATGGCCCAGTGGTACCTTTGAAAGTAGTGTTAGATTTGAGTGCAACTATTTTTTAGGGAAAAAAAAATCCTGGCAGCTGCAGGAATTATCATGACTTCCTTCAATGCCTACTTTGTGGATGTTGACTATAGAAGAGTCAACAGCAGCTCTAAACTTCAACCATAAAATGCTGAGGCAGGAATGTGGAAATGTTTCCTATAGGAGCTTGGAACTGAAGAAGCTGGCCAAAAGCCATGTACACAAGTGACTCTGAAGGCAATACCCACTTTGGATCTGAAGACATCTGTTTTGTTAACAAGCAGGAGATTAATCCTATATAAGAAATAGTCTTGTATGAATAATGGTGGGTTATCTGCTAAACAGCCAAACAACAGGCTAAGCATATATGAGATTAGTGCCTGAAACCCTAGTGCTGCACAAAACGGGCTGGTAGATTTACTGATAATCCCATCTGCCTTACAATAGTGAGATTTTTGCATGATTGTCAACAGACATTTGTTTTGCCAGTGATTCCGCTTTCTGTTCTTATTTAGTTAAGCAAGATTTTTTTTTCTTTTTGAAAGGAAGCCTTCTTGCATTTTTATTGCTTCTTCAACTCTGTCAGTCTTTTAAAACTTGTGTGTACCCTTCTGAATTAGAAAAATCTTACCACAGTTGTTAGTAATCCAAAAGCAAAAAAATGGATTGACTTCATCCTTTCTTCCAGGGTCCTTTTAATTTTTGACAAATTTTCCCTTCTGAATTTAAATGTAACCATGTTGTATTGTTGGATCATACTTCTCTGATACCTGTGCTTTGATAGCATTGGTCACAGTTTCCAATAGGTCTGAGAATACTTACCCTGAAGGCATCTTAGGATCATCTTTCCCTTGATCAGTTCCATGATCATTCAAGATAGTCATTTCTCATATCTTTCATTTTTATCTCACATGCACATTCTGAAGGTGTATTTCCCCTCGCAGAATAAGAACTTTTGAAAACATTATGACATTTTGTCCTCAGGTTGTCTTTCTAATTCCTTTGTCTAACTCAAGAACAGCCTCACATTTTTGGTCAGAGAGTGTTGCAATTATGTGGCTGCTGAACTAAGTTAATCTGGGAGTCTGGTATTTTAGCTCACAGTATTGTTTGGAAAAGTTTATTTCTGGTTTTTTTAGATTGCTGGTCCTCTTTGACATACATACCAGCACCCCTTATAATATTCCTCACCATACAATAGATGTTTATACCCAAGGATTATTATATTCTATCATTTCTTTCCATTCCACAAACTTTTGAGATGAACAGTTCAATCATCTGGGAAATGTGGTCCCATTCAATGAGTTGTTTCCTGACTCATCAGTATAGTGCTCTCTTGCCCCAAGATCCTTATTCCTTGTCACAGTAGAGGAGGCGTCAGGGTGGAATTAGGGAATTTCCTCAACTGTGTACCTGAAATTCTCCATATAAATTCTGTGATTTGACTTGCACATTAACTCACCCTTTTGTGACTATACAGAAAGCCCCTTAATAAATACAAGTTACAGGTACTGTTTCATTATCTATGTATTATTGCATACTCCCAGATTTAGAAAAAAATGTTATTTTGTATTGACAGTTTTAGAAAAAATGTTTGAAATGGGATTTCTCACTATTCAGCCCTCTCAGCAAAAATGCAGGCCAGAGAAAAACAAATGAAAATACACTTTTCACCAACAATCCAAACAGTTTCTTTATGAGGCTGCATAATGGTAGAAGGATGGTCAGAAATTAATAGTAGCAACAGCAATAGCATGTGTATTCTATACTGCTTATCAGCTAAGTGCTCTCTAAGTGGTTTACAATGTGTTATCTAATCGTCCCCAACAAGCTGGGTGCTCATTTTACCAACCTGTGGAAGGATGGAAGGCTGAGTCAGCCTGGAGCCCGGCAGGATCAAACTCACAACCTTGTGGCTGCAGTACTGGCATTTAACCACTGCACCACCAGAGCTACCAGATACCGTATTTGCCAGTGTATAAGATACACTGGCGTATAAGATGCACCCCATTTTCAAACAGTATTTTTTTGGGGAAAAAGTGGGTTTTATATGCAAGCAAATACAGTGCTTTATTTGTAGAAGTCTGTGCAAATAGTTGGTGAATTTGGTTCGTGTGGGTTTTTTGAGCTTTGAGACCGTGTTCTGGTTGTATTTTCTCCTGACGTTTCACCTGCATCTGTGGCTGGCATCTTCAGAGGAATGGTGAATTGGAAGTGGAGTGGAGAATATATATGCCAGTCTCCTCCTCCAGAGGGGAGGAAGCACTTAGCATAATAGTCCTATTGTGTGTATTGAATACTTGTTCCTGGAGGGGGACTTCCTGAGCCCAGGTGAGGCTCGTTAGTATCTTTTGTGTTTTGATTTTGGTGTTTTTCAATACTGGCAGCCAAATTTTGTTGGTGAATTTGTTTGCACAATATTGCTTATGTCTTCTGAATAATTTAATTTTTATAGATGGGCAATTCATGTTCAAGCACACATAGAAATCTACCAATACATTTAAGCATATAGTGAATTCGTAAGAGATATTAACTTAGATACCTGATTTTCCGAACAAGAGAACTAATATTTTGATGCCAAAACAAAACAAAACAAAAAGAAAGAAAAGAAAATCAGACTATTGCATAAGGTAAAAGGACTGCTTGCTATGTATCTTACTGTGACCCTTTGATTTCATTCAGTCCTAATCTACTTAGAAAAATGGATGCCATCCTGTTCAGTAGTTACAAGATCATAAGCTTGAATTACTATTTTATAACTGCTGAGGATTCATGTTTATAGTTGTTAACAACCAAGAGTGACCCACAAAACTCCTAAATTTTTTCAGCCTGGCAGTATCCCAGCTGAAGGATTACCAAAACACTGGAGACTGGGGCACAGAGAAGTGATGTCTACATTCTGGTTGCAGAGTGCATTGAAACAAGCAGTTGTGGCAGGACCCCAAGGGATCTACCTGTTCTCAATGTGTCCCATCACCAGGAGAGCTCTGCAGATACCATTCTCTAGTACCTGATTTGCTTCAATATGAAAATATAGGTTTTTTGGTGGGGAGGGTGTGGCATCATCAAACATAATTATGATGAGGGAGCTGGATCCAACCCTGAATCCAACCCTGTATGGTTTTCCAACTTCACAATCATATTTTTCATATGGCTGAGGTGAAGCTTAGGATTGTTATATTGAATTGTCTGGTTTGCATTGTCTTAATTAAACTACAGTATTTCTATCTGTCACTGAGACCATTTCCGACCTACATTGTTATAGTGCTGCTATTCCACTTTCAACATCCCGTGGAATCCTGGGGTTTGCAGCTTAGGGAGGGGCATTTAGAATTCTCAGCCAGAGAGCTCTTGGGCCTCAGTAAACTACAAACCCCAGAATTCCACAGGATGTTGAAAGTGGAATTGCAGCACTATATATAATAACACTATAACAGTGTAGTGCGGAAATGGCCTAAGTATGCCAAGTTCAACTTCTCTGTCATATTGTAGTAGTAATAATGTTTTTCCTCCCTTCAGGAAAACTGCGTGATCATCTGAGTACTTATGATGTAGCGTTCTACCTAGCAGGAGTTCCCCCTATTGTTGGAGGAGTGGTGCTGTGTTTCATCCCATGGGTACATGAAAAGAAAAAATCCAAAGAACAAGCAAATCCTGTGGATGGGGAAACTATGGAGAAAATGCTGGAAATCAACAGTACCTCAGGATTGGACTCAGTTGTGAAACCTGACAAAAAATCAGATTCTGTTATATAATGATTGATTTTTTTCTACCAGATTGAATTTATTTTTTATAAAAACTAGGGTTCGGTTTTTGAATTGAATGTACCACATGATTGTACTTCAAAAGCAAAGCCACCACAAGAACTATCAAAGTTGTGATGCAGGTTAAAACAAAATTGCTAACAGGCAAGAATGCTTTTTTATTTTTGTTTGGATCCAGTTTCAAGTTGAATTACCACATCATGAAGTTTTATAGCATTATATGTGCTGGTGAGTGTGTATGTAAGTAGAACTTTAAAAACAAGCAACAAACACATGCTAATGGATTTCTGGAACTGATGAACTGTGCCTCTTATTAACTGATCTTTTCAGAATGCCTTCAGTAGTTTTATAATCCATCCAATGAAATGATTCATCTGGAAATTTTATAGCAATTGAAAAAGTTAAAGCTATTACTGTTAATCTTTTAAAAGTTTTGTGGTGTCTGTCTCTGGATTCATTGCTTTCAAGATCGTCTTAAACCAAATCCTATGCAGAGTTAGACATGCCAAAAGCCACTGATTTCAGTGAGTTTAAGAATGTCTAATATTGTATAGGGTTACAGCCTTAATGTTTGAAACAAATTGTCCCTGAAGGATTTTGAAATATGAAGTGTAATTTCTTAATACAGTACTGCCCCTTTTACATGTTTGTCAATCTTTGGTTTAATTCTGCAATGTAGTAGGTTCTTTATTGCATTGCATGGGAGTGGCATTGTATTGATTTATATTTTAAATAATTAAATGAACTGATGTCATAATACCAAGTAATTTCTGAATATGTGGAGAGGCACACACAAAAGAAATTCCCACTTTTCTTAATGTCATCTTTAGTGCCTAGGGATTAAAATCCAAGCAATTCATTGTTATAAGGTTTCTTGTAACATTAAAATCATTTATGAACAGCTACAGCAATGTAATTTTTTTTCAGTTACCGCTTTGACCTGAAGTGCAGTAATTTTACTAGTGATTTCTTACATCTTTTAAAATTTTCAAATCAAAAACCGTACTTACAGTAGTACTAAAACTGTTCTTGTTTAAGTCTTGTCATACCTGGTCTTCCTCTTGCACTAACACAGATACGGGCTCCATGGATCCCAGGACCCCCAAATTAGTTTGGAAAAAATGCATCCAAGTGCCTCCCAGTGACCTCTAGGAAGTATAGGGCAGTTTCACCACAATTTTGACGATTGGTTTAGGTGCAGATGAGTCCTTTTTTAAGAAACTGAACAGCACATGATAGAATCCACAGGAAAAGTCTTCATGTGCTCTGTTGATGCTCTTCATTTATTATTCAAATCAAACCTGATGTGGTTTGGCTTATGTTATTGTTACAATGGCCTTCTTCAGGTGCTATCCCCTGGCAGCCAGTGTGGCCCCCTAACCACAGACAGTTGACCACTGCTGTCCTACATAAAGAGGCAAGACTCTCTTCTTTGGTGCATAACAGGAACTCTGAGGAGGAGGAAATGGGATCAGGATAGAAGCTGAGACAACACGACGGCATAATCTTTCACTCATATTTCAAACCTCAAGCTGTACCTTGCTGAATATTCTGGACTCCTCCCATAGTGCTGTCCTTCTGCTCCTTGCTGTTGTCTTCTATGGTCTACTTTTTCTTTTCTCTGTCTACGCACCCCTGTACCCTGTGGAGTAGAAAAAGTGGTTGGTCGGTCCTGGAAAGACATTCAGGTTCTAGTTTAGTTTCAGACCAGTTGAATGGTCCTAAATTGCTTTGCCAAAATAATGTCTTTCTCTTTGTAGCACTTGCATACTCAGTCTGTCCTATACACGGTTGATTGGGAGTAAGCCACACAACTGCAAGGACTTCTAAGTACATATTGCACTGATAAAGAGTCTTGATATTGAAGGATGACAGAATTTGCCTTCCTGCTGACTGTGCCTTCTAGCACTATGATAGCTGTTGTGCTGGCCTGACCGGAGAATCCAGATGATAGCAGGAGGTAAAATATCCTGCACTCAATGGCACAAGCAAAAGGTCAACAATCTCTCTTTAAGAGCTGTTTCACTGAGGTAGTCCAGGGTTAACCTACCAGAGTAAAAAAAATGGGGCAGAGAAGTTTGCCACAGCTGTTTTCACTTTGTGTGCTAGAGAAATACCTGAAGGGGGAAAAAAAGGTCAACTGCAGCATTATGATTCAGTTATCCTTGAAGTGAGTAGCATCCACTAACTACTTATTACTTCCCCCCTTTTTTGTATTCTGCATATGCTCAGGGATTCATTTTTCTCTCAATACTTTAGGGCTTTCAAACATTGACAGTACAGATTTAATTCACAGAATTTTAGAGTTGGAAGGGATCCCAAGGGTCATCTAGTCCACCTCTTGCCAGGGCAAGAATCCAAAATACACCATTTCTGAGAAGAAGCCATTCCATCTCTGCACTTTCCAGTGAAGCAAAGTGCACCACACTCCACAGCAGCCCTCTGAGTGACCTTGTTGTGCGTAATATAGGCAGAAGACTATAACTTTTAAAATCACACTAATTGTTGTTCCTGAATTTATTAACACCAGTCCTACACACTTAAACACAATGACTGTTGGGTCACTACACTAGGGTAAAAGTAGCCACACAAGTGACTACTTGTGATTTCTCAGAGGTTGTATAAGTGTGGTCCCTAGGGCAGCTGATCACAACCATGCACATTGTCTTCTCCCTCACTTTTGACTTGGTGAACAGGTTGCACAATGAGACAGCTCAAGTCCTTGGCACCTGTTCCACAGTTGGTTGCCCAACTGTGGGATCTTGTATAACAATAGTGGTATATATTTATGCTGTGCTAAAGGACTGTAACATCTTGGCCTATGTAAATTCTAACTTTGCAAGTGTAATTATGGGTGCAGAATGGCATGGAGGAAATTCAGTGGTTGTATATTAAATGTGAACTTTAAAAAATTATGCTACTCCTGGAAATAGAAGTTCTCACCCTCATCTTCTGGTAGCCCTACTTGCTGCTCATATGGGGAAAGGGGTAAGTGTTGGAAGTATCACTGATTGCCTGGAAGGTGTATAACTTTAAAAAAGGTATTAAACTTTTACCATTTGGAAGCACCTAAGCTTTCTATACAATAAGATTGTATGTATTGATTCAGTCAGAAATCTGAGTGATACAAACTAGAAACAAAGCGTAGTTTCTGCATAAACAGATGCAAGAGAGTTTGTTGCCTGTACTTGTTTATGAGTTAAAATATGACTAGTATCTAGAAAGTGAGATCAGTAAGTACATCATTTCAGCTTTTGCCTTGTCAGTGCAATGTAATCAATCTGTTGCACATAATGACTTGCAAAGGAGCAAGTAATAATTCTTAGATGAATAACATTGACTCCTCACACATTCCTGATTCCATCCTCCCTAGTTACATTATAAACTGTTTTCACTGTAACTTTCTTTCCATTTGTATATCTGTCTGAATTGTGCAATAATTTAAATGTAATCATTCAGTTTTATTCAAAAGTGAAAAAATGTTCACTTATGCCATTTCATCAAACTGTCAAAATATAAAAGATATATTTTACTTGCTCAGTTAATGCTATTTGTCTTTGGGTAGGGCCCCTGTTGCTGAACATATACTTGATTCAAACTTCATCCATTCATTATGTTCTTGACTTTGATAACTAATAGTAGATTAAAAGTAGGTACCAGTCATGGAGCAAAATGTACTGGAACAGGTATGTAATATCCTAAGAATCCCTTTCCAGAGCTTGGAAAATGGCTTTAAAAGAAATAATTTAAGCTTCATAACCTCCAACAGTTATCTCCTCATATTTACAATTTTTAAAAAAGTAATGTTATCTTCATGTTTCCCAGCTGTAACTAGTTGCTCTGAGTCACTTAAAAACAATCAGTCTGAGGGCAGCAAGCCACTGGCTTGTAGAGCAAAATGTATATTCCTTCCATCCACTTTGCAGCCACCTCAGCACCTGTGAAGAGCTTAAGGTATAACACAAGGCAGCAGTAGAACCAATTTGAATTCTTCCTTCACCATTTACCAGGATTGTATCCCCTTAACTATAAATGTAACCAAGGCCATTTCCGCACTAGAGGGTTATAGCGCTATGATTCCACTTTCAACATCCTATGGAATCCTGGGGTTTGCAGTTTCAGGAGGGGCCGCCTGGCCCCTCCCCTCCCGAAACCAGCTGGCCACTCCCAAAACTGCAAACTCCAGGATTCCATAGGATGTTGAAAGTGGAATCATAGCGCTATAACCATCTAGTGTGGAAATGTCTCAAGTTATAGTGACATAGAAGCTGAAAAGTTACACCTTGTTAAATTAGAGTTATGTGGTGTAGTTTTATTTCATTATACAGGAGAGGAGGATTTAGGTGAGAGGCAGCATGGTATAGTAGTTTGAGTGTTCGACTAAAGCTCTGGAGTTTAAAGTCTGAATCTCTTGTTCAGCCACAGAAACCCACTGGGTGACCTTTGGCAAGTCACACTCTCTAAGCCTCAGAGGAATACAAAGGCAAACCCCTGCCGGACAATCTTGCCAAGAAAACCCTGTGATATGTTCAGTATAAGTAGCATAAGCCGGAAATGACTTGAAGGCACACAACACCAACAACGTAATTTTAAAGCTCCGGAACACCCTTTTTACTTGGATCACAATCAACATGCCATTAAAAGGTCACACTTCACTGTCCATTTTAACTTGGCTCTAACAAAGCACTTCCGTCAGCCAAATGTTCATCTGGCATAACGCTGGCCCCCGAGATAAAATATCCTACAGCACTGTGCCTGCATATGCCTTGCCCAATTCAAGAGTCCAAGCTTTACCAGGACTTTGACTTTGCTGGTTTGGCTTGCAGTCCTGAGCCCAGCCCAGAGTAAATTCTAATGAGCTTAACATTTTGAGTTAAACATCAGTAGCTCCACAACTCTTCCTCTCCCTTGTAGCGTGGGAGGGGGCACAAACAACAAAAATGGCAAAATTTAGAACCTGCGATAATGGCTTGGGAATGAAAACATAGCTTCGGGGCGTCTTGCTTCAAGCACGGTTTGTAAAAATACCGTTTCTGAAAACATTGACAAGGTAGCTCTGAGACTTTGTTGCGTCAAAACACGGGAGGGTTTGGGCACCTTTAAGACTAACAAGTTTTATTCGGTGTGCGTTTTTGAGGACTTCATCAGACGCACGGAGCGTCGCCTCCGTTGACAGATGAGGCTACCTTCTCTCCATCTGAAAAAGTAGGCTGAGTCCACAAAAAAATTCTTGGTTCCTGGTTTTGGAAAATAAAATTCTTGCGGCCGATTCAGACCAAGAGCGTACAGTATTTCAACACGAAGACTCTAATTACTACAGCTATTCAATAACGGAAAGAGGAAAATGTTGCAAAGGTGCATCCGAGCCAATGGAGGCATTGCATTCATCTCCCTTCGAATTCGTAACATCATTCAGGACCCACCTGGGCCACTTCTGCGTTAGACTGGGGTTTGCAGATGAGGGCAGGGCCTTTGGAACTCTCAGCCAGAGACCTCTCTGGCCTCAACAAACCACAAACCTCGGAATTCCACAGAATGCTGAGGAAGTGGAATAACAGCACTGTAACAGTGTAGTGCGGAAATGGCCTTGGAATTCAGCGCCGCATTCGACCGCTCCGCTCCAGTTAGGACGAGTTATTGGTGACACTCGCCAAGCAAAATAAGTCTCGAGTTCAAAGAACACGGCCTTCTAGTCTTCGCTCCCTCCTTTCGCTCCCCTACGTAATGTTCTCCTTTGTGCTCTCCTGGCATGGAAAGGCAGCACGGAAAGTCTATATTCCCGGGGACTGATGATTCCTTTGCCACGTGGTGCACCCCACGCTTTACGTGTCGCCCGTCCGGCGGCTCAAAGAACGCGCTCCCTCCGTCCGCCGCGTGATTTATACTCCGGCGGACAACGCGCAGGCCGCTCTGGCTGCGGGAAGAGCCGCTCGACCGAGAAATCGCACCGTTTCAGCCAATAGGAGAACGACTCGGAGGCGAGGGAAGAAACAACAACAGGGGGCGCGTGCGGCGGCTAGACGGGCCCGGGCCGGAGTTTGCGCGTTTCGCGCGTGAGTTCCGGGAGTCGTAGTCTTTGCGGGCGCGCGCGGCGAGGGCTCCGCCGGGTTGCGCGGCCGCGTGGCGCCGCCACAGAGCTACGGCGGGAGCGGGGCGATGGCGGGGGCGCCGGACGGGAGGAAGCAGGTCCGCTTCGCCCGGGTGGAAGAAGATGGCGAGGGGGACGAAGAGGAGGGCCACACGGGCGGCGCCGAGGGGAAGAGGCCCGCCGAGGCGACAGCAGCAGGAGGGGCGCCGCTTGCGACGGAGGCAGCTGAGGGCTCCCCGCCGCCTGCCCTTCAGCCGGAGGTGAGGGTGGCCGGCGGCGGCGGCGGCGGCGGCGGCGGCGGACGGAGAAGCCGGGCTGCAGGAGGCGGCGGCGGCGGCGGCGGGCGGCGGCGGCGGGAGCAGGAGCAGCAGCCGCAGGGGCCGGCGCGAGGCGAGGCGGAGGCGGCCCCGCGGCGGGCGGTGAAGTGGTGCACCTCGGCGGTGCTCTGCGCCGCTTTCCTGGGCCTGGTAAGGGGGCCGGGCGGGACTGCGGGCGGGGCGCGGCGCTCGCGCCGCTCGGGCCCGTGGGAGGACGGGGGCTCCCCTCGCAGGCGGGACAGCCCCGCCCTCGGCCCCGGGGCTGCTGCCGAGGAGCCGGCCGAGGGGCGAAGCGGGCGCCCGAGGTGGAGCCTCGCGGTCGCCGGCTCCGGAGGAGGCCGAGCGAGGGGCGGCCGGCAGGTGCCGTGAAACGCGCGGGCGGAAACAAGGAAACGGGGCTGCCGGCGCGGGCGGTGGGAGAGGCCGATGGAAGGGCCCCCCCCGGGGGTGGATAGAAACCTCGCCCCGGCCCGCGGGAGTGCGGGCCCTCCTGCTGAGGGGGGGGGCCGTTTCCACGCTAGACTGTTATAGCGCTATTGTTCCGCTTTCAACATCCTGTGGAATCCTGAGCTTTGCGGTTTAGGGAGGGGCGTTTGAGGCCCCTCTCTCGACTGCAGAGCTCAGGATTCCGTAAATGTTGAAAGCGGAATAATAGCGCTGTGACAGTCTAGTGCGGAAATGGCCAAAGATCTCCTTCCTCCTCCCGTCAGTGAAATGTTAGGATTTTTAATCCACCTTTGGCTGGGGTGTTGTTTGCAGGATAAAATATTAAAATACAATAATAAATCCATAGAAGAAACATTTCTGACTAAAAACTGGTGATAGTGTTGGGTTTATGATATGTATGTTTCTAAGCTTAAACAGTCTTGTACTTCTGTGAAATCACGAAATGAAGTTCACTGGGGATTTAGGGTGAGTGAGGTGTCACCCGTATGCCGATGAAAGAGCTCCAGTTCTTTAAATACAGTTCAGGTTAGGCAGCTGAACTCTGAAACTGGTATAGATATGTAGTAAAGGTCAGTAAATTTGGGCTCTTTAAAGAATTGGGTGATGCTATTGGTCAGTGATTTCTGTGTCCTGCACAGTGTTGTTCATTCCCTTCTAGCTGAGGTTACGTTCTTCTTGAACAGCAACACGTACACCAGAGGTGTCAAACTCAATTTCATCTTGGGCCACATCAGCATTACGATTGTCCTTGAAGGGCTGGTTGTGTCTATAAGACTATATAAACGTCTCTACTCTTTTATTGTATTAAATAATTGCCTCTGCATGTGATTATTGCTGCTTTTTAAATTGTCTTCCCTCTGCATCGGCGTTTCTTTTCTTGGACATTTTGGGGCTATTCGATTGTAGTTTATGCTCCCTATACCTCTGTAAAGTGACATAGAATTGGTCAGTATATCCAAAGTGTGCTGCTTTCTTCTCCCCAGCCCCTCTCTGTGCCTCTTTCAGTCCCCCAACGGCAACATTCTGAAAGTGAGACTTGGACAGAGGAGCAATCAGAAGTAGAAGTAGATCACGAGTGCTGGCTGCTGGGCCCCTCTTCAGAATGCCAGCCCCTGGGGGACCGCAATGTGGGGATTGGGCTCGCCATACGGGGAGAGTGCCGCAGCTGCAGGAGAGGTGCAAAGGCCTCATGAAATGGCCTGGGGGGCCGAATTTGGCCTATAGGCCTTGTGTTTTACACATGTGATGTACACAGTTTGGAGGTGTTCATTGTTTCATCTTTGCAGACTGAGGCAAAGGTGACCTTTCTGACATGACTTGCAGCGGTAGGTTAGATGCCTCTTTTACTGGGTTGGGGGTACTTGCCATGGTTATTTGTGCTCTGGTACAGAGTTTGCCACAGTTACTCAGGTCTCCAAGTTGCTTGACTGTAAAAGGGGTTATATACAGATATGCCTCAGGACGCCTGCCCAGAAACTCCAGCTAGTTTTGAACTTGGTGTCAGGAGCACATTTTTGCAGTCTTTAGGGAGCTGGCACATACTCTCAGCCCCAGAAAATCACACGAGAGATTTGCTTTAGGGTTGCTTTAAGTTGGAACCAACTTGAAGGCACACAACAAAAGCGATTGGATTTGTGCTGTTGTTATACCTGCTGTCAAGTTGATCTTGACTTGTGATGATCCTGTGGATGAGAGACCTCCCAGCTACTCTATCATCAACCGCCCTGCTGAGGTCTTGCAGATTCAGGGACGTGTCTTCCTTGATTGAATCAGTCCATATGTAATGGTGGCTTCCTCTTTTTCTTTTCTACTGCCTTCTACCTTACAGTCTTCTGCTTGCAATATTGTATGGACCTTTAAAGCCCTTTATGGCTTCAGACCAGACCATCTATAGGACCACCATCTCCGATATTGACCTGCCTGTTTCTTGCAGTTATCCTTTGAAGCTCTTCTCTGTGGTTTGGTGAATGGAGATAATCTTGTCTGTTGAGTGCTTTCAAATACTTTCGTATTTTCCCAGGTCTTCAGGAAGTATGGGCTTTAAGCATACTGTTTTTGGCTGCCTTAACCTGTTGTTTTACTTTTTTTCTTTATAATTATGAACTTACATTAAATTATAATCCAAGAGATTAGACAAATTCATAGACAAGAAGTTTATGAAATGGCTGCTAGTCATGATGACTATATGGTATCTCCAGAAGCAAAGATGGCAGGCCGCTGAATACCCGTTGATGCAGAATTGCCTACATTATGCCTTAGTGTCATGCTTGTGGGTTTCTTGTAGGTCTCTGTTTGTCCACAGTGGGAATCAGGACTAGATAAGCATTTGTACTGATGCAGCAAGGCTTCTAAGTGCTTAGAAGGCGGGATAAAATTTTGTTAAGCTTCACCTTGAAACTTGAGACGAAATGATTCAGATTTATAGAAAAGAGGTTCCTGATGGAATGAGTCTGTTCACTCCATCATAAGTTTGTTTTATATTAATTGATTCTGCAGCATAAGTTGTAGGATATGAATAACTAGATGCTGGTTTTGCATGTTTGAGGGGATTTTGAGTTTTGTTTCTTAACATGATCTTGTGTTTCTAGTCTCTATCTGCTTATGTGAAAGACTGTATTCGCTCTGTATGAACCTGCGTGGGGTCTGAGATATGGGAGAAGCCCTTCTCTTGGTCTCTTCATTCTCACCTACATGTCTGGTGGGAACATGAGAGGGGGCCGCTTTAGTGGCTGTTCCAAGGCTGTGGAATTCTCCTTGCTAAGGAATTTGATTGGCCCTGTTATTCTTCTGCTGGCAAAGAATTCTTTTTATTTCAACAAGTTTTTGGGAACTGTGATTACCTTAATAAGGTGCCGTACTGCTTTTGAGATTGTTTTTAATGTTGTAGATAGTTTAGGTTAATTACATTGTAACAATAACATTTTGTATGGTTGTGTCTATTTTTTTTAGCCATATCTGTTTTAGTAAGGCACCTTAAGACCCAGTTCTGGGGGGAAAATGCAGAATGTAAATAAATAAAACAATACTGGCAATAACTTGCTTGAGCCCTTCCTGAGCATAGATTTAAACAAAGTGACCTGAACGCTGTGATTTTCTGGTATGCAGTCTCACAGAGAGCTCCTGTATGCTGGATTCTGGGTAAAGTGAAATGGTGGTGGTTGCAGGGTACAGGTCTTGAAAAAGCTTGTGACAATTAAAATTGTTTTATTGGTTTGTTTCTACTTATAGACTTTACAAGACTACAGTGTTACAAACCTTTCCTAGTGAGTAGTTGTTATGCATTACACAAAGTATAATCTTTTTAGTGTTCATTAATTTCATGGAGCTCACTTTTAAATAAGTATCTATTGGAAAGCTTTCCAAACTTTTCATGTTGGTGACGCACTTTTTTAGACATGCATCATTTTGCGACACAGTAATTCAGTTTTACTAGCAAACTGGAGGTTAAACTAACCCCTTATAAGAGATACAGACATGTACATAAATTGTAATAACAAAATGTATGGGGACACAACATATGTCATAAAAACCTTTCACATATGTTTAAAAATATATGATTTATAAATAATAACATACATTTCCAAGATTTTAGGAGACATACACACTTCAGGCAACACACTAATGTGTCAAACTCTTTGGAAAGCCCTGATCTGTTGGATCATCTGTAATTTTTTTATGCAGATATTTTTAATACTGGCAGGTATATTTAATCTTCTGCCATTCCTACCATTAGGCAAAGTGAAGTGGTTATTATAGGCAGCATAATGTGGTATCATGAATAAAAGCAGCAATTTCTTGGTTACTAATTTTAGTAGCATTTTAATGCTGTGGAGAAAGAGATGGTATTACTGTAAGAATTGTTGCTTTTTTTATTTTGCCTCAGATGCTTCGGATTGGATAGTATGTAGACTGACTTGTGGTGGAGGGGGAGATGCAGTTACCTTCTCTGTCTCAGCTAAATGTCATGTGCCAACTTTGGTTTTGGTTAACTATAGGTTGTCTTGCTTTCCAGGGTATGGCCATTGCTATCCTAGGGCCCACATTTCCAGACTTGGCTGCAAATGTGAACAGAAATGTCAGTGAGATCTCTTTCATCTTTGTGGGTCGCTCATCAGGGTATTTTGGTGGTTCTTTAATTGGTGGAGTACTTGTTGACTGCATGAATGCCCAAATCCTCTTAGGTAAGTACACAGAAATGAACATTTGTGTTGTATATCATTGTGGTAGCGGCTGTATGGGTTTCTCTGTGTGGATGGGTAATTGAATGCACTGATATATGGCAGGATATGGGCTTATAGCCTGATGTATGAACTCCCCAACTGGTGAATCCGGAGGGGAGATGGACAAGAGGCTAGGTGTGATCCCTTTCCCATTACTTTTTTACCTTTTTTCCTAGGCATCTTCCATCTCATTTCCTGTGGATTAAAATAAAACACAACTATGTATATTTTTCACTAAAATACAAATTTGTGTACAGATTTACCCCATAATACATATTTGTATAAGTCTTTCAGAAAAAGGACAGTATGAAGAAGTTGGAAGGAAAGCAAACTCTAAAAGATAATTATATTGTCATCCACATTAATTTAGGGCATGTGAGTTAAGCCAATTGGCTTGAATAAGTGTAGCAAACCAAATTCTCCAATGTTTCTAGAAAATGAAGGGATGAGGGATGGCTGGCATCTTGTTCAGCAGTTATGAGACTGTGAGGTGGGCATATGATCTTGTAACTGCTGGGAATTAATGTTTACAATTATTAATTACCCAATATGGGCCCCGAAATGTATCTTTTCAACTTGGCAGTACCCCAGTCAAAGAGTGTCTATGGTGCTGCAGATTGGGGCACTGGAAAATGGAATCTGCTGCACTCCTGTAGTCTCTTTATCTTGAGAGAAGCAGTTGCCGCAGGACGCCAAAGGGTTCTTGTTGTGTTCTGTGACTGAGAGACTACTGTGGACATCATTTCCCAGTGGCCTATTCTGCAGCACGTCACAGATCCTTTGGGTGAGATGCTGCTAGACTGAGAAGAGAGGGTGTTGATGGGTGGCATCATCAGATGTAACTACAATAATGCTGCTCCTTCACCCCAGTTACATCTGGCAGTGCAGGATTTTTGCTAGTATGTTTTCTGTGCTGCTAGGAATTTTGTGTTGAAGCAAATGCTTTTGCAGACTTTCAGCTTTCTTCTTTTTGCTGGTTAGCAGTATAATCCCATGCATGTCTATTGGAACTGTGTGCAGGATTGAAATCTGGGCATGCTTCTGATGTCAAAATGCAGTGTTAACAAAAATGCAAGGTTTCTGTGCAACTCAGTAAAGACCATGCAATGCCAGACCACGTTTGACTGTTCATTGCTGAGGAAACCCTATAAAATTCCTGGGGTGACCAAAAGTCAACACGTGATTTGAAGGCACTTGCGCACAAAAAAATCATGAACAACAAATCTAATGTGTGTTTTGCTTGTGTAAGTTTCAAAAAATTCAGTGTTACCTCAATTTGAAATTAAAAAAAATGTGGTTAGCTATTTTACACATCACTAATTCTTAAATATTTCTACATTATAGGCTTTTCTATGCTGGCTACAGCCATGGGCTTGTATGCCATCCCATGGTGTAAGACAGCCCTCTTGCTCACAGCCATGATGTCTGTCATTGGGTTTTCCATGGGAGTCCTGGATACAGGTAAAAAAACAGCAGCAGCAACTGTGTTTCTTGGTCTGTCTGCAGTATGTCTATTAATATTACAGTATTATTGTATTAGGAGTGCTTTGCATCCCTTAAGTGTAAATTGCTTTACTGTCTTGCTGGTGTCTTGGTGATAAGTTCATTCAGTTGTGTGCCCAGAGCTCTTGAACCTGCCTGTTTGTGTATAAGGTCATACTGTGTATGCCACTCAGTGATGTGCTACTGTTCCTGAAGTTTTCATTCTTCTGTTGTTCTCTTTTCCCTCTGGGCAAAGATTAGAAATAACTGAGCATTGTGGCTCTTTGGGGTTCTGAAGCCACTGATTAACTACATTGCACATGCAGACCTGCTTTCTGTTGAAAAGGAGAGGATACCCAGCAGGAGAACTGCATGAGAACTGCATAAGAGAGGCCCCTTATGCTCTAACAGAGGGTTGCATTGGGTATTCTGTGAGCTCATATTAAAAATTAAGCTCTTTCAAATGCAATTGTTCTTGGTTAGGCGGGCAAGGATGCTGTGAAGTCGTTGCATTTGAACTGTCAAAATCCTGAATCACAGTGCAATCAGTACCTTGGAACTTCTATGGCTAGGCTTCAAAGAAATTTCTCCAGAACTTGATTGGAAGCTCTTCCCTCCAGTCATTACACATTGCACTGCTAGGACTTTGGAAGACCAGTTTTTAAATCCTCACTCGGCTTCTGAGAGCCCCTGGTAGACCTTGGGCCAGCTGCACTCTGGCCATTTCCGTACAAGGCTGTTATAGCGCTGTGATTCCACTTTCAACATCCTGTGGAATCCTGGGGTTTGCAGTTTCAGGAGGGGCCGACTGGCACCTCCCCAAACTGCAAACCCTAGGATTCCACAGGATGTTGAAAGTGGAATCACAGCGCTATAACAGCGTCGTGCAGAAATGGCCCCTGTCTGTCTCAGATTAAGGCAATGGCAAACCATCACTGAATAAATCTTAGCAAGAAACCCCTGTGACTGTGTTGCCGTAAGTCAGAGTTGACAGACAGCAACAATAAACTCTCAGTAACGTGGAACACTGATAATAACTAGTTTGTGCATGGAACTTTCAAGGACATCATATTGAAGGACCATTGTAGCTCCCAGTTCAATATTGCATGCTGATAAATATTAGTCTCTTTTATTCCCTTTGTTTATTTTTAGACAAATCTCTCTGAAATGCAAACTTTTAGAAGAAAAACTGTGTAGCCTAAATCCAGTTGCTAGTTGCTTTCAGTAACTGGGGCCTTCTCTGCTTGGGGACTAACAATTGGATATGGGCCTTTCGTTCTAATAGGCTGGTCTTTTATTCATCTCTCTGCTGTTAGCTCCATTATCTTTTCTTCCTGTCCCATTTTCCTTTGGCTGTTGCTCCCAGAGAAAGCCCAGGTTCCACAAGAGGGAGAAAAAACTTGAAAATGAGAAAAAGGGAAGAGATCTGCAAAGACCTTGTCTGTTGTTCTCCGCTGCAGGATGATAGAACTGGACCTGAAGCAGAGACCTACAACATGCCAAGCTCCTGCTTCACCCTCTTTCCTTTGAAGCTAGTAAACACTTGTACTTCAGTCTTCCTTCTTTTCCTACTTTCTAGCTGTGCTTCATCAACTCTCATCTTGCCCTTTGTGCTTTGTGTTTTATGTTTGCCACATTGTGTCTGGGCCTCTAATGCTCCCTGTTGACTCCTTAGCATGATGTTGGTTTCCTTCTTTGACAACAGTAACTGGCTTGCCTCCAGTCCTCTGTTCTTCTGTACTCCCTGGTTCTTTCATTGTTGCTGCTCTAAGCGTAATTGTTTTAATGGAACCAATTTCCCATTTCCCATTTTATATTAAAGCCACATATTCAGTAGTGTATGTTTTGTAAACTTCTGATCCTTGAGTCAAAAACTCCTTTGCCAGTGTCTCCAGTGTAAGCCACAAGCACTACCTTTCTGTGGTCCACTGTGATTGTAAGCTCAGATATGTCAGGTACCTGTCTGCTATGATGGGGAACAGGTGGCAACAAAAGAGAAGGGGACGGAAGAACAGAAAATAGGCCAGTCGGAAGTTTCTGCTTCCCTTTGGGTTTGACTGTTCATTTGAATTCCTGGTCTCTTCCAGAGGTGCAGCTCTGAGAAACCATTCTTTATGTGAAAGCCTGATCCTGATCAATTGACTGTTTATTTGTTTGCCTTGCAGGTGGCAATGTTGTTGCTTTGGACACATGGGGGGCTGAAGCTGGTCCACACATGCAAGCATTACATTTTAGCTTTGCCCTCGGTGCTTTTGTGGCTCCCATCCTGGCCAAGATGGCCCTGGGTGGCTCTACAACAGAACCTCAGGCCCATCTGGGTGGCACTGATGACCATCAGCCTGCTGTGGATTTTCTTCCTGCTCCTACATCGTCAGAGAAGCTAGATTTCACCTTGAACTTGATGTGGTCTTATGCTGTCATAGGCACTTACCTCTTGCTTGTTGCATTGAGTTTCTTTCTTTTATGTTGGAAGAGCAATACTGTTCGTGACAGAAGAAAGCTTTCCACACAGAAATACAAGATTGCCAAATACCACTATGCCCTCATAATTCTCCTCTCTGTATTCTTTTTCTTTTATGTTGGAGCAGAAGTAACTTACGGGTCTTACATTTTCACTTACTCAAAAACTCATGTTGGCATGAAGGAGAGTGAAGCAGCTGGGTTGAACTCTATCTTCTGGGGAGCGTTTGCAGCTTGCAGAGCACTGGCAATCTGTTTTGCTGCCTGCTCTTACCCCGGGTCTATGATCCTCGTGAGTGTCATATGCTCCACTGTGTCGTCATTGTTCCTGACACTGTTCAGTACACACCCAGTCTCCCTGTGGCTTGGCTCTGCAGTGTATGGAGGATCGATGGCTACTATCTTCCCAAGTGGCATATCCTGGGTTGAGCAGTACACCACTATCCAAGGAAAATCTGCAGCGTTGTTTGTAATGGGTGCAGCACTGGGGGAAATGTGTATTCCTGCAGTGGTTGGCTTCCTTCAGGGTTACTATCCTACTGTCCCTGTCCTCATGTATACTGCATTGGGAGCAGCAGTCATGACTGCGGTACTGTTCCCTGTCCTGTATAAATTAGCAACCTCACCAAGTGATGCTAAGCTCAAAAGTGCTGGAGACAGCAACCTCCGGGAAGCATTATTGTCCAACTCTCACATTGAAGATGAGGAGGAGGAGGAGGAGGAGAAGGAGGAGGAAGAAGAAGAAGAAGAGGAAGGCAGAGAATGGAATGAAGTAGACTTTGAAGTAATTGAGATGAATGACACTCGGCAAAATTCAGTCATCGAAACATCTAAGAAGATCCAAGGAGAATCTGCACTTGACACTTCCAACCATCCTCCTTCAAGAAACTTGTATAATTCTTCTGTGCTTTCTGTTGGGTCCCCAAGACGAAAGAATTCAAGTAAAAATGACTAAGGCTGTCTTCTAGAGCAAGAAGTTAAGCTCCCACTGTATGTGAAAATGAGGTAGAGATGGGAAGCTTGATGAACCCCAGTTGAGGTTGCTTTTTTTAAAAGTATGTGTGAGCATACACTACATAGAGGAGTAATGTGGAGGAGCTTATCTGCATGAACATGACGATGGTAGAAAAATAAGGCAGAATATTTCCTAACATTGGAACTGTAATTGTTCTTCAGGCAGGTGTGGTGCTTAAGGAACATAAAAAATAAACTTGTGTTGTGGAATGCAGGAGTTATTGTTTTCACCAAGGCAGGTTTTGTTTGATTTGAAACCAACCGACGGGCTTGATCTTGTGCATTGGGAGCAGCGTTGGTGGCCCTCGTAATTCTTTTTTTGTTGTCACTTCTATTTCCACTATTCTGAGTCCCAGCACTACAGTAATACACCTATCTAGATAAAATAGGCCCATGGAAGTTGCTGCATCTTTTTAAAGCTGCATTTCAAAATGTCATTTGTATATTCCTTGAAAAGCAGGAGCATTGCTGCTTATGAACATGTTTAATTCTTCCCATATTTTCTGCATGTTGTTTATAATCAGCAACTGCTTCTGTACTACTGCTAAGAGTGATTCACAAAATTGAGTTGGTTTCCTTCTTAACCAAATTATTACTGAATACTTATTTCATTGGGACTATCCTTAGAAATAAGAAAAATCCAGATTATCAGTCCTCCTCTAAGTGTAGGTACATAGTAACAGGTATCTCTATTTACAGAATATAAAATACTGCAAAATTGTCCTTGATTATGTCATGTGATGAAATTACTCTTGCTTGAGCATGCGGAATGTTATTGTTTGTATGTTGTAACCTCTTCTTCTGTTAGCAGAAAAGTAAGGCTGCTCCATTTGTGTAATTTGATAATGCAAAAGTTATGGTAGTGTGCTGCCTTTTGACAGGAAATGCTGTAATCTGGGGCTCACAATGAATTTTATTTTCATATTTTGGAAAATTGATGATTTACCAAATACATTTTTTGCATATACAGTCATCCCTCCACATTTGCAAGGGTTAGGGGCACAGGAACTTGTGAAAGTGGAAAAACTGTGAATAACTCTAGGCCCTCCCAAACCATATTTAACACACACAAAAAGTCTGATCACCATATTCAGCTCACCATGGATTCCTTTGAGGCATCAGGGTTCCTTCACAAGGCAGAAGTGGGTGGCTGGTGGGGCTTACTGCCACCTCCACTGCTGCCCCACACTGTTTTAAATAGGCGTTTCTCAGTCTCATGAGGTTTGCAGTCCCTCTTAAAAATGGCATAGGGAGGCAGCAGAGGTGACAGCAAATAATCTGTGAATAATCAAATCCACGAGCGAAACCTGCAAATGCGGAGGGCTGACTATAGTTTATAACATACCATAGTGGTAATCAGTGCTCAGGTGTATGTAGTGATTGTTACAGAGGTGACCTTCACTTAATTGGCAAAGGTGAGTGGTTTATGTGATATCACTGTAGAAGGATGGAACAAAGAAGGTTCTATGTATGGTCTACTTACTGTTGAACATAGAGAAAGGTGAATGTAGCCCTTAGGGGCTTACTTTGAATGTGGGATAAGAATATTCTTTTATATTCCCTGTAAATTTTTCGGGTATGGGAGTGGAATGTAAAAGGGAATGTATGGACTATCTCTGTACAGATACATTTTGCTGCTGCTGCAGTGGAATTCTTGTTAAGTGGCCTTTGATTTTAATGGCAATATAATGTGGTACTTTGTTTTTTAATTGTGAAATGTTAGAGACTAAAACTTTGAAAATTAAAGACTATCATTACCTATGCCTGTAGATTAGTCAGTTTAAAATGAAAATGAGACTACCTCACAGGGGTGTTCTGTGATAAAGCATTTCATATTAAATGTTGGTGAAACAAGAATTTAATTTTAAAAAGAATTATGTTGTAGAAATATGCACTGCATGTGTATACTATAATTCATAGATTTAAATCTGGCAAATATAAATTGGATTCCTGATGTTCAGTTCATGTAGACATCAGTGCATTTAAACAGTATTTCTGCAGCTTTAATACCTCTGCAGGGATCTATCCAGTGTCTGGTTCATAGAAAAACAGGATCCAAGTGCTACTCCAGGTATGCAGAAAGGGTGTGAACATGCCAACAAGGATAAATTCTCTGCTGGGACTGACATCTCATGTTGTATTTCAAACCCTGTTATTTCAAAAGAAGGTTGCTTCTCTTTCAGAAGAAGCTTTTGAGATATCTGTTTTGCCTATGACTATTATAAATACTTTGTATATATGTAGAAGAGGTTTATCATGCAAAAGGGGGATGCTGCTTTTGCAGAATTACAAATGCAGTGTTCTTTTTGGGTTCTGGATCAAGTATATTGATTTTTTAGCAGTCAGATCAAAAGCATGGTTAAAAACATCAAGAATTCTGTCCTGGAGAATGTTGGTATTTGTTATTTAAATATGATTTTGGGGATATTTTAAATTTATTTTTTAGCAAGCAAAAACACTGCAATTATAAACATAGCATTTCTTGAAGATTCATGTTCCCCTTGGTTGTGTGTATGTATTCCTGGTATTTGTGTGTTTGTAATTTAACAGAAAACTAGCATTATGAAACAGATCAACCCTGTGCTTTGACTTGCACCCTTTTGCACTTTGTTTTAACTCTCGAATGTGATATTTGCCTTAAATGTTACCTCTGTAATTCAGTTATTGCTATTTTTTCCCCTGAAGTCCATTGGTGGGGTTGTTTTGTAATGCAACTAGGGAGTTTATTTGTGTTTACAGGGGTGCAGGGAATTGTGATTTTTCGTCAATAAAATATTTCTTTACTAAAGGTCTGTGAGCATCATTTTCTTAGGGTGTCAGGTAATGAAGTTTGTGAGTCCCAATCATGAACTGCATTCAGGGTTTCATTTATTAAATTTCTAGTTCCAAATGGTGCAGAAAATTATTGGAAACTGGAAGCAAGCAAATAGGTGAGTTTGTTTAGCAAGGGAAGAGTAGATGTGTGTGGGTATAAATAGCTAATTTAACTACAATGCTTTTGTCTAAACTGTTTCCCCCTATTTATTTGCACTTTCTCATGGATAGGCAGTGGCATTTTGCTGCATTTATTGTAGTATTAATATGATGGTTGTACAGTTGGCTATGTTTAGGGGATCTCTATCATGAGCCCACTTATTAAATGGAATAACAGAGACGTAAAGGAGGTCATCTGCAGAGAAGCTGGACATCCCAGCAGATGCTTACTGTAGTACATCCAGCTACAGGAAAATAGCTGCTTGTGTCCTTACGCATCTCATCACTTCCGATACTGTAGGCACAGCGGTGTTGGCAGGGGCTGCACTGCTTAAATGGTAGGTGTTAGGAAGCAGCATCATGAGCTTATATTGCTATATGATGTGTGTTATGTCGCTCCATGCAAGATCTTGCTCATTTTGAACTGATTGATCATGTACGTATGCTGCTTTAAAAAGTAGGGGAAGGAGTGGGAATAGAGCTGGATGGCACAAATAAAGGAACTTTTATATTCTTTGGCAAAAATTATGTTTTGCAGAGAGAGCTCAGGAAGTGAATCTGTAACATGATCTATAACTAGTTCAGGCTTCCTTAGTTGTCTGACAGGCCTATCTGAGCACTGTTAGAAAATGGAATTGTTGAAAAATGAAGGATTTAATGGAGACTCATTTGGGACTGGCTGCGTGCATACTGCTTGTAAAGTCTTTCAGATAGCTTAGCAGATTTTCCTCTCAGCAAAGTTTGAAAGCAGCGTGTGTGAGCAGTCCCAAGCAAGCCTCTGTAGGCAAGAAGAGATGAAGAATGAGCAGAACCCCCGTTGAATTAATAGAACTTGTCCTAAATTATCAGATAATGGGGCATCTAAAGGTGGGGCTTCCTATACTTGGTGTGACTCACAAGAAGATTTAAAAAAAATGAAAACCTTTTTATTATGTCTGAAGAACATCCCGAGATGTACCTTAGTTTAATGCACTGCCGCTCAATCTATATCATGTGTGGGGCTGGCAGGTTTTTTTCTAATCGGCCAGGGATTAATATCATATTTGTGCCCGCTGGCTATTACTGTTTGTTTCTTTCCTGGAAACTCACTGTGAACTGGCTGCTTACTATGTGCCACTGCTTTGAGTAGGACTTTCTTAATGTAATTTGCAGTAAACCATATGATAAAGAACTTGCTTTGAAGTAAAATGGAAGAGCTATAGCTTCTAAACTTTCAGTTCTATAAAAGATCTAGATTTTTCTTTACATAATAAAAAAGGGAGTTGCTGGAGAAAGGGTATATGTGGAAAGGATTTTTCCCCAACGCTCCCTTACTTGTGTGGACCTTTATATCAGTATACAGTGGGAATGTATAGATGCTTGGAAACAGTTGTTTGTTTATATCACTTTGAGGATGTAGCCTTTGACCACTTCATGAAAACATCTGTTCCTTGAAGTGATTAGTTCCTCTGTTTGTCGTGCAACCCTCCCCACCCCCCCACAATTACTGCCAGAACAGACTTCCAGGAAGAGTCTGGAAAAATGGTGCCTTTTTGATGTTTTAATATAAGATGTTTCATTCGCTATATGACAGTATTGTTTTAGGCAGGTGCTACAGACAGTATTTAGCTACTGTGTTCTTTTACAAGGATATAGGCTTATCAGTAAGTTCATGAAAGAGTGAGCTCATAAAAACAAAACAACAAAAACCAACAAGTCTGGAATTCCAGGTGAACATAAGCAGAGTTTTCCTCATGCAAAAGAGATGGGGATGGTATGAAAGGTGGTTATGGAGAACTGGGCTGAAAGGCAATTCTGTGTAGGATACCCCCCCCCCCAAAAAAAGCTAAGGGGAGGATGTTATGGAGGGGACTGTTAGAAAGAAGGTAATTTATTCCTCTTCATGCATTTGGATCCATAACAGTTTGCTTGCTTTTGCTATAGAACTGTGAATAGTGTCCTTAAAACAGAAATTATGTCATATACCTAATGAATTTGTAAATCACTTGCCATATTGCATTTACCATATGTCACATACTTCATCATAATTTTTTTTCAATAAACACAACAGCCAACATCCTCTACCACAGTGACCCCTTCCTTTCTACTAAATGACGGGGCGTGGGTGCAATAGGAAGGTCAGCCCTACACAGGCTGTGCTGCGTTATAGTTGTGCCCGGGTCTTCTGATGCAAGGTTTTGGTCAGAGAAAAATTCAAAAAGTCTTATTAGATTTTTTTGTAAACAAACAGAAACAGAGTAGTTTATTTGTTTCCCTTTCTGGAACTCTGTATATTTATTATTAAGTTTTTGAATCACCCACTACAGGTGTATACACAAATCGTCATTAGAAAGATTTTAAAGAACAACTTGTTTTAAATTCCTTTAGATATTATTAAAAACAAATACTAGAACTACAGCGAAGTTTAGAAATGCACATTTATTTGATTTTATTCAATTTTACTATGATTTCCATTAATTTTTAAAACAAAATGGTTTCCAATTTTAAAAAAAAGAATCATGACCACATAATTCCTTTTCATTTTATACAGTTATACAAATATCCTAAATACACATTTTCTCAAGATGATGGCAAATAAATTTTAACTGTACAGTACATGAAATATTAAGCATATTTAGAAGCAATAGAAATGTCTATACAAAAGCAAAAATGGAATAAAATTTCTTATTTAAAGTATTGCAACAGTCCCACAGTTTTATAACAAATGTCTTTGCACAGTTCCTCACAATGCCCCAACTCATAGCTAAAGCAAGACAGTGGTTTTTAGAAAATGCTTCAAAAATGCTACACATACTACTGTTTGCACAGTCTGGTCAAAAAACAACAAATCTACTTGGAGTCAAGCAAAACTGAAGAGGAAATATCCCAACAAACTTTAAAAGTGTCAGTATAAAATTCATTGCACATTATTTTTACTCATTTGTTTGAAAAGTAAAAAAGTGTATTTACAAAATATTCTGCAGTAAAAATTATAAAATGGATGAGATTTCTATAAGTAAAACATCCAGATACTGACAGTTTAATGAAACACGATGACATTTTCCCAAAGGACTTCAGTGATTAAAGTCCATTGGGAAGTAAACATTTATTCTGAAATGGATTTACAGGATGTTAACATACAGTTATTCCAATATCTGCATTAAAAAGGCAGAAGAATAACAAAAACTGACATCTTAAAAAGAGTTATTAACAGATGAAGAAATGTATTTAATTTACTTAGGACAAACATTCATTATTTTTCAGAATAAGTCACCTATGAAAATCCTGGACAAGATGAAATTGAAGGACCATGCATGACAGTTTTCAAGAGTGGTAAACAAAGAAAAAAATAGCACCTGGAATCCTGTGATACAGACTGTCTAAAACTGATCAAGTAGCTGGCGAAGATATGGTGCCTTTGATAATTCTCTGCTCACTCTGGAGATCTTGAAAAGTACTGGACAGTTCAATGAAACACAGGGTATCTGCCGGTCCAAGCAACTTGTACAATTCTTGCATATCTAGAGGTATATAAAACAGATGAGTTTGAATTACATTTAACAGGGGAAAATATAATTAGGCATAAGGACAGTTTGACTAGATCTCTGTAGACTTGGAATAAGAAACACTGAACAGAGTGGAACTTATTTCTAAGCAACTTGATCTTTCAAGACTTCCAGAAGACTGCTGCAAGGCCTGCAAAGAGATTTTGATTGTTGTGTCTGGCTACAGTCACACAGCCACCCGCTTCTTAGCTTTCCCTTGCCACGCCACCAGCTGAACTTTTCCTTAGCAGAAGATGGTTGCACTTGGGCAGATCAGGACATCGATTTCTTCCAGTCCTGCCAATACATCCCATGGCATCTTTGGAAAAACTGCAGTGGAAGGTTGATGGACCCTTCAGAATTCTCAGACAATTCTGTTTAGAGGGTTTCAGTTAGGTAAGAGAGAATTTCAAAAACGGGGTGCCTTGCACATACTGCACAAGACTGATTTGTTCAAGAGGAAGTGCTTTCCACTATGGCTAATCAGCTAGAGGATACAAGTCTATGACAAACTGATATTTTCCAGACTCTTGCAGCTAACTCACAGAGAACCAACTACTTCAAAAGATAGCATTATATTTGCACAATTTTAAATATTTCATTTATAAGTAGGGTTGCCAAGAAAATTTTACTTCGCTTTTCCTTTAATTGTTATCTATTTCCTTGACCATTCTAACCTTGTTAATTTTTTCATAGATTACACTACATCGCATAAAGGTTTAAAACTACCTGAGTACTGGTGGAACTTTTCTGGGACAAAAATCATTATGTGTTTCTTTGAGCACTTACCGTTACGTAAAGAAACATCTTTTTTGAAACTACATTAATATTATAAGAGAAACTTCAACAGAAGTAATTCTAAATAATGATAAATGACAGAACGCTTTTGCTCTTATTTAAAAACAGTAATTTCCTTTTATAGAAACAGAGAAGAGGATCACTACACTTAAATGTATATAGCAACAGCCTAAACTCCTGTTTTGCAACAATCTCCCCAAATTAAAATTTAAAAAAAAGCTTTTCTTTTATTAACATGGTTCTTGCATATAGTATCTTACTTTTAAACCAATCTCACTTTTATTGTTGAGAACAGTAGCATCATGGCAGGACTTGAGTTTACTGCTGCTAGTAAGTCTAGTCAGCCACAAGTTAATGAACCTATCAAAATAGTCACATCTTCTAATCAACTGAAACAGATTCCAGTTTGTTTGAACTCACAAATTATCCAGTTACAAAGAGCTAGTCAATCTCTCTATAATAAAACATTGTGGTCACGTAGGATGGTTTTTATTGTTTTACTATTAACAAACATAATACAATTATATTATTTTGAAATATGGGCTGGATCCTGTTAGTGACTAATACTGGTATTAAGTCCACATTACGTCTGTGTAAATCACTGTTTTGGTCACTGCAGAGGTCAGACCCGTACCACAACCAAATTTTCCCCAACCCACCTTTTTACTTGCTGTAACCTCCACAACATGGTCAGCTAGCCAGAGGGAGAAGCACCCAGCAATGTTCCTATGATCTCATCCTCTTGGACATCTGCAATACCTCTAGGAAGTCACAGAGTATGTCTTGTTGCTGTAGATGGCCATGTTTATGGAGTGGAGTGGAGGTGCCAAGTAAAAGGTAGGTTTAGGCATGAGGTAGATGTGGTGATGTTCTGTCTGGTGGAAATTTACATTATAACTACTTTGTCTAGGATCTTGGCCCAGAGACTGTATGTGCATCATTACATTACATTTCTCTACTTCAGCTACCATAAATGCTGACTGTTCTTTTGTAGCAGTATCTCAAAAATGCATTTACATAAGTACATCTTAATCATAGTTTCCCTAACCTGCCCTGACTTTTGGCCAGTGACTTCGACCATTTCTATTTCCCCTGACCTTCCAGAAAGTGGCCAACACTGATTAAGTTACTTTGTTTGCAAGTGAACCACCCTTGCTTTAATGCAAACAAAAGTTTATGGCCAATTATTAAATACAGAAGTTTTTTTTTATTTTTCAGCTGTTACATTTTAAGCTAATTGTTTTCTATATAAAGTTTGGGTTATAAAACTGAAGAGAATATTCTCTTTACTGCTTTTTTCCTACCTTCAGCAGGTGTTCATGTTTACGCTCCAATTCTCGAATTTCTTGATTAAGAATCACTACTGCATGTTGTGGTTGGCTCCTACATTTACTACAAATTCCATGCTGAGTCAATTCATCACACACAGGACAGTGTAAAGTGGTGAAATATTGGGAAATTGTGCCTTTTCGGCTTTCCTGTTCAGTGCGGGACACACTGGCAGCTTTCTGGATCTATGGAAAAAAGACAAGATAAATATATTTTTGCCAAAGTAATTTTACCAAATTTATGCTTATTCATGATTTTTTCCCTGGTCTGTGCATCCTATATTCCGTAAGCTATACGCAGATTGACAAGTACAGCTCAACAGATTATTATTTTAATATTTTTGGCATATACCAACATGTCTATCTTTGCATAATGTTCTTCAGATTAGAATAGAAGGAAGACAACTCTGCTCATGACAGCACTGGTCCACCAGCCAGTAAAGTGTTACTGTTGGCTTCTCTCAACTCTTCAGACTAAGAGGCAACAGAGGGAGCCACAGAATTCTTTGCCAAACCAGAGGTCAACACTACCTCATGCTATCTGCATATGTCAATGACCAGGAAAGCAAGTGTGACTTCAGTGCTACCTTTGCTGGTCTAATCAACTTTAAGGAGTGTTCCACCAGAGCTGGAAGAGGCAGAAAGTATGCGCACCAAATGTTGACATGAAGATGGGCATGGACGATTTAGGTGTGTCCTTCCTACATTACTTCAGTTGTGTATTCCTGCATGGCAGGGGGTTGGACTAGATGGGCCTTGAGGTCTCTTCTAACTCATAAGATTCTATGTATCCTACAAAAATGTGTAAAGTTGTTCAAGTGTTAGAGGCAAATCTCTCTCCTGATCTAGATACTCTTGATTTGTTTTGCTGTGTGTGTGTGTGTGTGTGTGTGTGATGAAAACCTTTTCTATATTTTCATAGCTGCAACCACATATTGGCCGAGATCTTGTATCACAGTGGGCAGAGAGCAAAGCACTCAAAATGGGTCATTCTGTAGTACTCCCACCTCCACCCAGCTGTTTCAAGCCCCTGGAAGACAGCTTTCAAATAACTTTATTTCTCTTCTCCCGCTGCAGAACTGCAGTCTGGATGCCTCCCCTCTCCTTCCCTTGCCCACTAAACAATTGTGGCAGTACCCTCAAGTCTGAAAGCTGCCTTGTCAGGATTGTTTGGCTGTTGTACAAGGAGCTAGTAAATTGTGCCTTGCAGAGTATCCAAAAAGTGACTTAGGCACCTATGTGTCACTAACAGGATTTCAACCACTCTTATTACATACTTACCCTTGGTAATTCATGATACCAACTGAAAACATCAATGCCAATAAGTGACAAAATCCTAGCCAATGGAGGAAGAATCTGCTTGGTGATGTAGTAAGTGGCATTCAGTCGCAGGTTAGGATCCTGTAGAACCTCAATAGGCCGCCTAACCAACTGTATGAGAGGCAATCCTGGCATGCCATACACAATGACATATGGAACCCTTTCACCAACACGTGGTTCAGACCGGCGGTCATATGCAAGCATCCTCCTGTTTGTCAGAAAAAAAAATACCCCTCAAACTCTAATTCTTGTTTATGAACTTAAACAGTGTAAACAATACTCAAAAGAGAACATATCTATATCTTCTATTAATAGTTTTAGACCAGAAGCAAATTGTATTTTTAGTTGTGAATTTCTTTTTATGCTACCCATCTCTTAATACTCCATTTAAGTGACAGTGGGACTATGCAGTACACTGGTATAAAAGTGAGACCGGGGCAGTCTGAGAATGAATGATATCCTGATGCATCACATTAGCTCATAGTCTCTCTTATCCTTGGGCTATAGGTGTGACTTTCTAGACACCTGCTTCCATTGTTCATTGTTTTCTCACAAACCTGTCAAATCCAATCAAACCCCAGAGTCCCATTGTGTATGACTTCTTTCAGGCAGGTTTTCTTCCTATTTACACCCTGTCTTGAGATCCAATATCAGCCTTCTTCTTTTCTGTAATCCTCCTGTTATTCTCATCTGATCTATTTTCTTCTTCCAGCAGCACCCTACGGGCTTTTGTGCACATTCTCAAACCTCTTGAAACCCTTGTATTCCCCTCTGGTTTTTGATGAAGATCAATCCAAAACTGGTAATTGACACTCTCTAAGGAATCCAAGAGAGGTGGATAGTTTAAATATACCCCTAATCACACACACACACCCCCCAACAAAAACAAAGGTGCCAAATACCCAGAAATGAAAAGCAAAGGTTCCAATTTCATTTTTAGCTGCCTTGGAAGGTGGCCCATCACTGACTCCTGCACCCGCTGCAGTTATCCATTGCTAGTGTACAGTAAAGATGGGGATAGTACTCTTCAGATCCTAGAAAATAAGGAGTAGACTCCACCCTCAGGAGGGTTCGTAATACTTCCTCATTATGGGAACCTCTGTGGCCATTTTCATTATGATTACAGTCTCATTACTGTGGGCTGAAGAAATACTTTACCAGCTTCCATAGGGTACTTGTAAATTCAAGTAAGGCACTAATAATCTTTGAAAGGTGGCTGAAAGAGGAAAAGACTCCCTAGCAGGGATACCTCTACTTTTTGTTTTATAGATCTAATTCAGAGGCAACAGGTATTAGAGAGGCATAAGTGTGATATCAACCCAGCCAACCCAAGCTGTCTGTCTAGAACTTGGGCAGGTCACACTCCACCTCCTCTTTAAAGTAGCAATGTAAAAGCCAACAGGCTCCCAACATTTGTTCAAATTTGGGAAACCTCCATAACAGACAATAGGTGATCCACATTCTCAGGGAAGTTATCACATCTCCTTATAATTTTTCCCCTGTATCTTCTCCAAGATCCAGTAAACAAGAATAACATCACTTTTTACAAGAATCCATTGTCCAGTGACTCAGACTGGGGTGATAGAGGAAAAAAACACCATCCTTTGAGAACTCAAAAAGGATTCAGAGGACAAAAGGTTGCCAAGAAGACCATGTAGGAACAGGCTAGAAATGAAACAGGTGAATTGGTTTATTCTGAAATGGAAATTCTGCACCAAAGTGCTCAAAACCATCCTGGAAGACCATCTAGGAGACCTCATTATGTCTCTAGAGATAAAAGAAGCTTACATTCAATGTGCCAATTCATCTGTCTTACAGACAGTACCTCAGATGTGCCTATCAAGATTAACACTTCTCTTCAGCCTTTTGTCAGCCCAGCAGGTGTTTACAAAAGCAATGGTGGCCTTTGCAGCTCACTAGAGGAAATCCCATGTACAGTTGGCCCTCCACATTTGCTAGGGTTAAGGGTGCAGGACCCCTGCAAACGTGGAAAAAAAACAAATAATCAAAATGTGTGTTTGTGGGATGAAAGCTGAGGCATAGTGGGAAGAGTGGGCACCCAGGATCCATACTAGGTCAGATGAAGGAAAGGGGGTGGGTTGGGATAGTGGCCCTACACTTCCTCTCTCACCCATCTCCTTTCTTGGATGTGTGGAGGCACTGGGATAGTGTTTGTGGTGCTGAGAAACTGGGTTGCGATCCATCTTTAGCTGGCCAGGCAGTGGCTGGTGGAGGAGAAGGAGGAAGATGAGAGGCAGGTGTATAAAAGGCTGCGTGGCTTAATTGGAGCACCAAAAGAGAAGGTTCTTCCTGGAAAAGAAGCACCTGAAACTTGCAAATAATCCAATCTGTGAAAGTTAAACCTGCAAATGTGGAGGGCTAACTGCACATGTTTACGTTTATCAGGACAATCTTCTCATAACATCTGCTTCCTTCTAGCAGGGCCACTGAGATGTCAGATTGTTGAGTTTCCTATAGTCTTTTGTAACTCTTGGGAAGAACCATCTCTGCCCTTCTCAAGTTTCTGCCCTTCTCTTTCCTGAACATATTTGCCAAAGCTGTCAAGACAGTACAGTATCCTGTTCCTGGCACGTTTTAGAAGGCCGTACAATTTCAACAACAGAAAGCATGTCATGAAATTGATTTCATGTGCCTTTCTCTTTCATTTCAATTCCAAACTGCAGACATGTAACATTCAAAGGTTACTGTACTCCATATCAGTGAGGAGAACACTGCCATGATGGGTATCCCAGCTAATCAGAAAGGCCACCCATTCTGGGACTTGCACAGGATTCAAGTGATTATGGATGCCAATGTTTGTGGCTAGGAACCCTACTATGGTCCATGTTTTATTCAAGATAACAGGTTGAATCAGGCTTTGCCCCACAGCATCCGCTGGCGAGAGCTGAAAGCCATCAGTCTGGCCTTTCTGCGCTTTCCCACCTGCTAGAGACAAGCAGTGCTCATTTACACTGATGAGCACATTCAAGAGGAGCTAAACATCAGTGTAGACTCAGTAAGTCAAAGTGACGTGGACCAAGCAGAGTCATATTTGGGCCTGTGGACTGATTTAGAAGAAAAGTCATGGACCTCTCTGCATCTAGAGTGACTCACAAAGTGAGCACTTCCATTTCAATTTGCTTTTGATAGAACAGATGCTCTGACAATGGCCTGTGGCCTCATGCCTACCATATGCACTTCCCAGATTTTGAGGAAGTTATTAGTGGAAAGAGCTCATATGGTTCTATTGGCTCTGTACTGGCTTGCTTTTGGGAACTTTTCTCTCTAGTGCAAGATTTATAGAAGAAGTTTAAATTGCTGTATTTGCTAAACCGCGACAATATCAAATTAAATCTTTCAGTCTGATTATGTGTCTTCATTACCTTGTGATTTCTAGAGCTGGTACACAGGCTCCAGGTCTGTATGCAGAAAGTCCTCGGTACTCTTTTGCAAATATGAAGTCCTGCATGCTGGCTTTCCCTTCTAATAATTTCATACATTGATTTTGCACATACTGCTTGATATGACTTATGTCACGTGTTTCGAACAGAAGCTTGATAGAACGTTCAAGTATCTGGAAAATAAAGTATATCTTCAAGAATCCCTTGTTGTTAACATTTATGGATAAACACTCAAGTTCTAATTGCTGTAATGAATTGCTCTCTGGATGTATATTGTAATGTTTTAAAGTCCGTTACTGCTCACAACTATCCAAAAGGTAAAGTTATTTGAAATACTAAGAATAATTCATTTTTAACCCTGCAATTCTTTGCCCCTCAGCTTCCAAATAGCTGCTCACCCCTTTGCAACTAATTTACCTAGTATTTAATTTTAAACACAACAAAATACCTGTGCAAGTTTACCTTTGAAACAGCAGGGCATGAATCTCGTCTAACAGTTTCTATGCCTTTCGCATCAAACACTGGGTCCTTCTGGTCCAGAGTTTCATACATGTAACCAACATACCTCTTCTTGGTTTGTAGAATACAAGGCAAATAAACCTGTTATGTAAAAAAGCATCGGTATTAGGAAATAATGGAAAACTGCAGGACTGAATGTTACTCTTTTCTGCACAGAAGTTATTCTAGTTCTAATACTTCCATAGCAACATATAACCATAGATATACATTGTTTATCTTCAGGCAACACTTAGAATTTAGATTCCGACAGGTCCAAAGAGTGAACCTCTCCATGTTTGACTTTCCATGGCAAACTACTCCCACAGCTCAAAGGAATTTCAAAACCAGTCTCTGATGCAGCACAAGACAGCTCTGGATAAGTGTATGTGAGAGAGGGAAGTGAGTGTGTGTGACGTGCTAAGAACTATGGCCATTCAGATGCTCCCAGCAGCCATAGCCAGTCTACTCAGTAGTGATGAATGCTGTTGTCCAGTAACATCTGGAGGGTTATGTGATTCCATCCCTGGTGTCGATCCACTATGTGTATGATAAATCTTGGAAGCAATGAAACGGTGTTTAATCTGTACCATAATATTTTAAGTTTGTTTGTGCAGATTTACCATTGCATGTCCATCTCTAAATGCTTATTTTTCTTTTACTGATAGGTTCAGGTAATGTGTGATTATAGCATGACAAATTATAGTATAACTCAGTGATCTTGATCAAGTTGTTCCATACATTGTTCTGGAACTTTAACACACACAGTGAGCTGGACAGCACTGCAAATGCGTGCAGACTGTATGTTCATGCACACACAGTTTCCTCAGAATGCTCACAAATGAGGAAAGAACGGGTTACTTACCTGTAACTGTGGTTCTTCGAGTGGTCATTTGTGCCCTCACACTAGGAGCTTTCGCGCATGCGTGGTAGCGTTCGGAAAATTCTAGAGCTTTAGTAGCTTGGTGGGAACCCCTCCCCCATGCCGGTACTGAGCATGCTCAGCCCGCCAAGCAACGGTCTCTCCTCAGTTCCAGAGTCAACCGATAAGGGACCTGAGAAAGAGAGGACGGCTGGGCGGGTGTGTGTGAGGGCACAGATGACCACTCAAAGAACCATAGTTACAGGTAAGTAACCCGTTCTTCTTCTTCGTGGTCTCTGTGCCTCACACACTAGGAGATTTTGTAGCTTACCAGTAGGACGGTGGGTCAGGTCCTAGAGTACGGAAGCCAACATCGCTCTCCAAAACGGGCATCTCTACGGGACTGGCAGTCCAGTCTGTAGTGGCACATGAAGGTCAATGGTCGGGACCAGGTCGCCACACGGCAGAGTTCCTGCAGGTCCACACCTTGCAGGAGAGCTGCTGAAGACGCCACGGCTCTGGTGGAATGAGCCCGGAGCAAGGCTGGTGGAGGTTGCTTGGCGAGTTCATATGCCAGCAGGATGGTCTGGGCCACCCATTTGGAGAACCTCTGGGTGGACACCTTGTGGCCTCTCCGACGCCGGCTGTAACACACGAAGAGGTGCGGAGTCTGGCGAAAAGATGCAGTCCGGTTTGTGTAAAAGGCCAAGGCCCGACGAACATCAAGGGAGTGGAGGGACTGCTCCAGGGGAGTCGTCGGGTCTGGGTAAAAGGTCGGCAAAATGATGTCCTGACTGAGGTGGAAGTGTGAGACCACCTTGGGCAGGAAGGAAATATCAGGGCGAAGGACTACCTTGTCCCTATGGAAGACAAGGAAACGCTCATCAGCCCGCAGCGCTGTCAGCTCACTCGCTCGCCTGGCTGAGGTGACAGCTACCAGGAAAGCAGTTTTGATGGTCAGGAATCTGTCATCCGCAGTAGCCATGGGTTCAAAGGGCAGTTGTGTCAGCTGCGATAGCACCAGGGACAGCGACCAGGGTGGTAGTGGCGACGATACCGGTGGATAAAGATGTTGTAAGCCCTTCATGAACTGCTTCATGGTAGCGTCCCGGAAGAGAGCTGCCGATGGAGAGCCTCGAGGTTGGTAGGCCACGATAGC
This sequence comes from Cyclura pinguis, assembly GCA_030412105.1. Taxonomy (NCBI): domain Eukaryota; kingdom Metazoa; phylum Chordata; class Lepidosauria; order Squamata; family Iguanidae; genus Cyclura; species Cyclura pinguis. The sequence goes on along the minus strand of CM059599.1, from coordinate 109,430,053 downwards.
GGGAAGTAGACCTTCAGGGACGGGAACGCAAGTCCATGCTGCCGAAGGTGGAGCAGGAAATGGAGCATGGTACGCAGGCCAACAGGCGATACTGGCTCACCTCGCACCTCAGCAAAGGCAACGAACTTCTGCCACTTGTAATGGTAGTAGCGGCGCGTCGATTCCTTCCTGGCCGCGGTCAGGACGTCCTGGATGGTCGGATCCTCTAAGGTGTTATCCTCCACGCGTGGAGGGCCAGGTCTGGATGGAGAACGAGACCGTCGGAGTGCAACATGAGATCTGACGCCACCGGGAACCTGAGGATTCGACCGCGAGCGGCCCCGAACAGGGGCCCAAACCAGTGCTGCCTTGGCCAGTACGGGGCTACGAGGACGATGTCGGCTTGGTCCGCGAGGATCTTGGCGACCGCTCGACCCAGGAGAGGACATGGCGGGAACACATAGAGGAGCCCATCGCTCCACTCAGACTGGAAAGCGTCGCCGAGAGAGCCCTGACCCCGGCCGGCTCTCGAGCAGTACCGGCGACACTTCCTGTTCCGGCTGGTGGCGAAGAGGTCGGTCGTTGGCTCGCCCTGCCGGTCTCGTATCATCTGGAACCCTGCCCTCGAAAGGGACCACTCGTGGTGGCAGGAGGTGTCCCTGCTGAGGGTGTCTGCCGTGGTGTCCTCTTGGCCCGCTAGGTGTACGGTGATCGGGTGGACCCAAAGCGACACGCACCAGTCCCACAGCTGAAGGGCGATGGTGAGGAGGGTGGTCAAATGGGTCCCCCCTTGTCTGTTGACATAACAGACGGCCGTCGTGTTGTCTGTTAAGATCAGAATTGTGCGGCTGGCGACCAGGTTGCGAAATGCCCTCAGAGCCTTCCAGATGGTGAGCAGCTCGAGGGCGTTGATGTGAAGGTCGATTTTGTCGTTGATCCAGCGTCCCCGGACTCTAAGATTGCCGCAGTGCGCTCCCCACCTGAAGAGAGAGCCGTGTGTCGTTACCGTGAGCCAGAGGGTCAGCTCTCGGAACGGCATCCCTGACAGCAGGTGACGGTAGGACAGCCACCATAGCAGAGAGCGACGCACCCGTCGAGGAATCCGCAGGCGGAGCCTCTGGTCATCTAGGAGCGGGTTGAAGACCCTGACGAACCAGTGCTGGAGCAGGCGCGCACGGAGTCGAGATAGGTAGGTGACTGACGTGGTCGAGGCCATGTACCTGAGAAGCTGCTGAATCATCCTCGCTGATATCGTCGGGGCATCGAAAGAGGCGGATGTGGCCCGACGAAGGGTACGTGCCCGCTCCATGGGCAGGTATGCCCTGGCAGACACCGAGTTCAGGGTCGCTCCAATGAAGTCGAGGACTCTTGCCGGCTCAAGGTGCGACTTCTTCAGATTGACCCGGAGGCCAAGATGGGTCAGAAGGGAAAGAATCCGGTGGATGTCCTTGTAGAATTTTGTCTGCAGGAAGCCACCAACAGCCAGTCGTCGAGGTTAGGGTAGATGGAGATGCCCTTCATCCGCAGGTAGGATACCACAGGGGTCATGCACTTGGTAAAGACCCTGGGGGCGGTGGAGAGTCTGAATGGCAGCACCCTGTATTGGTAACAGGTGCCGTCGACCGTGAGTCAAAGGTATCGTCTGTGCTGCGGGCGAATGGAGATGTGGAAGTAGGCATCCCGAAGATCGATGGAGGCGAACCAGTCTCCTCGTCGAAGGAAGGGGAGGATAGAAGACAAGGTTACCATCTTCAACCTTTTGGGGCGGATGTACTCGTTCACCCCTCTGAAGTCCAAGATTGGCCGCAGGGTACTGTCCAATTTCGGTACCGTGAAGTACCGGGAGAAGAAGCTGGTGGTACTGGCTAAGGACAGGAGTTCTTCGATCGCTCCTTTTTCCAACAGGGACTGGATCTCTTCCAGCAAAGCTGAGCTGGCCGGGGTGGAATAGTAGACGCCTCGTGGAGGTATACTTGCATACTCGATGGCGTAACCAAGACGGACGATGGAGAGAACCCAAGAGTCCGTGGTCACGTGGCGCCATTCGGCGAGATGTCTGGCCAGGCTCGGATGGTCTTCTAGGGCTGCTGGCAGGTGGAAGAGTGGCTGTGGTGGCGTCCTGTGAAGACGGTCAAAATCGAGACTTCGTCCCGGATGAAGACTTCTTCGAAGAGGAAGCCGGGCATCTCCGAAGAGGCCTCCGTGCCGAGGATGAGGTCGACGGGCGGGACGGGACCGAACGCGGCGATCGCGGCTGGAATGTTGACGATGATGACCTGCGCCATGAGGACTGTGAAACGAAGCTACGGCGAGACTGTGGGGGCTGGTGTATGCCCATCTTCTTAGCCGTCAGATGGGCTTTGACGATGTGGTCCATCGCCTCATCGGTCGTCGCATTGAAGAGGCCCTGGCCATCGAAAGGGAGGTCTTCGATTCTCCTTCTGGTGTCCTCCTGCAGACCTGACGAGCGCAACCATGCATAGCAGCGTAATGCTACAGAGCCCACCATCACCCGCACCGCAACCTCCACGGAGTGCCTGGATGAGATGATCTGCTGGTTGGCGAGTGCTACCGCCTCGTTAAAGAACTGCGTAGCACTCGCCCGATTCTCCTCAGGGAGGTTGGACAGGAGAGGACAGAATCTGTCCAGCAGGTTCCTCAGGTAGGCCGCGAGGCAGGCTTGGGTGTTGGACACCCTGGCAATCAGAGACGAAGCTGAGTAAAATCTCCTTCCAAAGGTGTCCAGCCTGCGGCCCTCTCGGTCCAGCGGGGTGGTGTGCGCTCTCCCACCGCCCTTAGTCTGGGTGGATTCAACCACGACAGAGTTCGGTACCGGGTGTGCGAACAAGAACATGGCCTCCTCCTTCTGGGTCCGGTATAGATGTTCCAACCGGTGAGGGATCGGCTGGGCGGATGCCAGCTGGGCCCATGGATGTTTGAGGGCCTCCATCAAGGCCGGTAGGAACGGTAGCCGTGCCGTCGATGGTGGACGGGTATCCACACAGTGGAAAACCGGATCCTGTATGGCCGGAGCTGGGTCCGCAACCTTTAACCCCAATGCTGTTGCCATCCAGAGGAGGATATCAGAGAACTGCTTCACGTCCTCCGGTGCCGACTCTGGTGCGGGATCTCCAAAAACCAAGGGCGGTGACTCGTGGGATGTGGGTGTCGACTCGTCGGACTCCGAGTCGGATTCATAGGTCTGGGAAGACTCGGAAGATTTCTCAGGAGACCTCTCTCTCGATGGCTGCTGAGATGGCAGCGCCAGGGTAACCGTGGGCGCAGTCGTCATGGTCGAAGGAGCAACTGTTGTCTGGAATTGTGGAGTCGTAGTAATCGGCACCACCACAGGCCGCGGGCGCTGGATCGCTTGGGTGACTGTAGTGTCAGGAGCCGAAGGTTGTACAGGAGCAGACTCCGAAGTTGGATGCGACACTGTCAAGGTGACCCTTGGTGGTGCGGAGACAGCCCGATAACGGGGCGAGCGCTCACGGGATCTCCGATGGCATGGTGATCTCGAAAAGGAGCGGGAAGGTGATCGCCGATATTGTGGATGGCATGCAGCACGCGATGGAGAGCGCGAGCAGTGATAAGGTGACCACTGCCTCATGTCAGGGTGGTACCGGTTCCTATACACTGGGGAATAGGACCGGTACGATCCTGGATACTCCCGCCAGGTGTGTTCTCGTCCATACCTCGTGATATGGGATGCGGAGGAATACAGCGAATCAAATGGGGGTCGAGACAGGGCCCGTTCCGGATAGGTCCCCCGAAGGCGCGGGGATTGACGTCTCACCCTTCGTTCTGGGGAGCATGACTCGCTCCTGCCAGAAGACTCCCGATGGCGGGGCGAGGCTGGAACATCCTCCAGGCGGTCCACCACTTCAAGGTGACCAGTTGGAGACACCGCGGCAGTAAGTAGCGGCGGGCCAGAAGGCACAGCCGAGCCAGTGGTCACCTCCTCATCAGAGACTTCCAGAATTTCCTGGGGTTCCGAGTCTTCGCCTGGGTCTTCAGGCTGCTGGGTCGGAGGAGGCGTAGGAGGGGAAAGCTTCTTGGGAGGAGAGCGCTGCTTCTCCTTCCTCTTCTTCTTTTTCTCCTTTTCCTTCTCTTTAATGGCTTCTTGAGGGGCAGGGCGTTTACGCTGAGCAGCAGTAAGCGGCCTAGATGACTTAGCTGCCTGCGAGCCCGCAGGAGCCTCCCTCGAAGTCGACGCCACCGAAGAGATCTTAGGAATTTTTGAAAAGGCTGATATCGGGGGCCGAGATGACGGTACCGATCCTGGTACCGTCGATGTCGTCGGAGTGGCAGCCGCTGGTACCGACGAGGGTGTGGTCACAGGTCGGCTCGATGTCGATGGTTTAGACATCGTGGGCTGAACAGACGGCTGATCCCTCGCCTGAAGAGACTCCTCCCAGCAGTGAGATTTTAAGCGGGCCAAGCGGTTCCGCAGAGTCTGGACGGTGAAGTTGCGGCAGATAAGCCTTAACATTGTGAGTCTCTCCCAAGCAGAAGAGGCACTCACTATGTCCGTCTGTCAGTGCAACCTTGCGACCACAAGTGTTGCAAGGCTTAAAGAGAGAAGACATAGAAGTCCAAGGAAGGAAATACTCACAAGCGGAGAAGATGGCGGAGAAGACGAGGTCGAAGAAGACGGAAGACGGGATGAGAAGCTGAAGGAGGGGTTGAAAAGATCCGAAAAGTCACCAAAACCAAGTCCGAAATCCAAAAACCGAAGTCCAATAGTCAAATCCAAGTCAAAACCAGAAAGAAACGATCCGAAAAAGCCAAAGGGCGCTACTAAGCAAAAGAAACTTCCGTATGCGACGGCGGACGAGAAAGAACTGAGGAGAGACTGTTGCTTGGCGGGTTGAGCATGCTCAGTACCGGCATGGGGGAGGGGTTCCTGCCAAGCTACTAAGCTCTAGAATTTTCTGAACGCTACCACGCATGCGCGAAAGCTCCTAGTGTGTGAGGCACAGAGACCACGAAGAAGAACCTAATTCTGTGTGCACATCAAAAGGCTCAGTAAGTTTTAGACACAGTGATCTGTACAGATTTTTTTCCTTGAGTGAATAAGGTTGATTCACACAGTGGTTTTAATTATTCTTATAGTGTTATGCTACAAAAAACGCCCCTTTGTAAAGTATTTACTTGTATTAATCAGCTATAATTATTCTTACTTGTTCTGTGAATGCTTAATCCTTCCAGAAATGTGTTGCTATTGTTAGTTTCCACTCCCTTCTTACTGATGAGCTTTTTCAACAGGACGGAGTGGTTAAATGGTGGTAAGGGAATGGCTGGGGTGGGCCCATCTCACCAAGTCCCATTGAACTAATCTTCTCCCCAACCCCTCCCAGCAGGCATCTTTTTCTACCATCCACTTCTTTCAATCTCCCCCTTGCGCCTTCCGTTAATATTAGGCAAACAAAAAAAAAGGAAGGAGAATGACAGATCCCAAACACCAAACTTTGATCAATAAGCAGTAAATACTTTGCACAATTCAAATAGCTCCATCTCTGCTATGAGGTAGCCTCTGACATCTACCTCCTTTAATTCTGCCATAACATCATAGTGCGCATAGCGCGATATGAACAACAGCACAAACATACTGTTCCTAGATTTCTTAAAAATGTAAAAACAGTCTAATTTGATTAGAGCAAGACATACATTGTCTGAATAGAAAGAATACACAAATAAACTGCATCAATTACTGCTTTTAGCACAACAAAGCACTTGTCTGAATGTGCCCAAGGACTGAAAACAATGAGCTGTTAAGTCATATGAAGGTTCTGTCAGCCATGATGCTCTATATATAATATGTACCATTGAGATCTTCAGTTGGCTGCCCTCTAGTTGCATGAAGTAAGTCCTATAGTCCAGAAACAGAGAATGTAGAAGAACCTTAGCCAGTGACGATATTTTATGTGCCCTGTAGACTATATGTCTGTGCAAGTGTGGATGCGCAGAAACGTGTGAGAGAGAATATGTTCATGTCCAAAGCTATTTTCTTCTGTATTTTAAATGTTGTTTAAATGTTTAAATTATTGCTGCCTTCTTGGCATACCTCTCACATCTATTTGTATCTCAGCTTCATTTTTTCACCTGTGAAGTGGGAATAATAAAGCTGACTGCCCATTGTTGGTTGCTGTGATGAGTACATTAAAAAGAAGGGAAATGACGGCATACACTTATTTAATTCCTTCCCTGCTGCTAAGGTGCTTATGGTAGTGTTTGGTGAAATAAATATTTATTGGACTGTGTAAAATACATGTATATATTTACCTAACATAAATCATAAGACCAAAATATTATATATTATTCATTCAAAAACAACCCTGGTCTGGGCAGTTCACAGACTACTGCTGTATGTTATGAATTGCATAAGACTATAGAGCTTAGAAATATATAGACAGCAGCAATTAGGTGAGTGAAATAAGCTCTGAGTGACTAAAACAGTATTGTTTATTTTAAAATAAATTTATAAATCAAACAATACATCTGCAAAATAAGCAGAACTCAAGTGTTGTGACAGGTAGATTTATATAACTTTTGTCTGATATAGTATTAAAACAGTTGAATCTACTACATTGTTTTATTTACTCTTTAACAAGTGTGTACTATATTTATGAAGCTATGCTCCAGTATTTGCACTGATACCGAGAGATTTTTGTTCCCAAAGCGTACAGATCCATCTAAATTATGTAAGGAATTTTAATATTGAGTTATGAATATATATTCCTAAAATTAGTTCATTTTGTCACATTTTGAAACGGTGTCTTGTTAAATCTTGCAACCAAGCTGAAGAACAGTTAGAATATTAAAGAAGAATATACCATATTACCAAGGAAAATGTGAATTAGAGTAACTAGTTAATTTCTGTAACATAAAAATACAAAGAAGTCTTTAATTAGATGGCACTTGATGTTAAAACTGAGTTGCCTCTGGAGAAGTTCTATGTCGTTGCAGTCTTTTTTTTTAAACTGATGTCTTTTAGTTGTGCTTCTAATCTTTTTTTGTGTTTATAATTCTGTTTGTAGCAGTTGATGACTTCCCTTTTTAGTTAGAAGACAACAGATAATTTTTACAAATAAATAAAAAAATACAAGTTTTCTCTTACTTTTTCAAACTTCAATTTTACTGGTTTAGGGTTTGTTGCTGTTACGGCTTCTGCAATTTCTTGGCCAATCTTAAAAGACTGTTCCTTGGTAGCTCCTTTCAGCAGTACAAACATGCTGAAATAAGAAAATAAAAATCATGAACCAGCTATTTAAAAACGCTTCCTTGATATACTCAAGCTGCGTGGAACATTTCTTCTTTCTTGGGACAGAAAATGTACAGGTAAGCAATTTTTAAAAAAATTATATCTAAACATGTCAGAAACCAAATGGACTGTTGACTGTATAGACTGTAGCAGTTATAAAGAATGTTTTGGAGCCCGGTACTACCCAATTTAAAAAAAAAATCAGGACTGCAGTTTACTCGTGCTCACAGATACTGAGGTGAATGCAGCATGTAGGTGTATTTTTGCCAGTTTAGACCTATATCAACAGTGCCTGGACTAATGACAGATTTATTTTTTTAATTTAGTATGTATACCCCATGTTGCAACTAGAACAGCTAACAGATCTTTAACCTGACAGTTCTCTGCCCTCAGGTTTACAATCTAAATGAGACATGGTGCTCAAGGAAAAGGCAATGGTAGTGGGGGAGGAGGTCAAGTGAAGCACATACTGACTACTTTTCTGTCCCTCAGAGGCCACAGTAGTGTCAATAAGAATGGAAGGAAGTCTTCTCGCCAGCCACTAGGACCAATGCACAATGAAGCTGTGCTTTGCCTGTTCTTCTGTTCTCTTAAGGCCACAGCAATGGTAGCTGGAATGGATATATGTCCCTTAGTTTCATCAATGGTATTATATTAATATGCTCCAATATGTGAGCCTACCTTTGAAAAATATACAGAAACTTCAGCAAGCACAAAATGTAGCTTTAGATGCTACATTTTGTGTTTGCTGAAGATACAAAAGAGCAAACCTAATGTTCAACCCTCTACTGTCTCTTTGGATCAATAGAACAGGCTGTCTTCAATATCTAGTAAACAAATACATCAGAACATGGGAAATAGTCTCTTCTGCTGTAATGTTCAGAATGTGCAACCTTGTCTCTGGAATTGTATCTGACCATACTTTCTGGCTGTCCACTCACACATGGATGGGAATCATGTGGTCCAGATGCTGATGGAAAGCAACACCTATCATTCCTTTACAGTGACTAGGTCTACTGGAATGCAGCTAGGTCTGCTACCTGATTCCCATCCCCGTCATGGATGGGTGGATGTGGATGTGTTGTGGGTTGTGTGGTGGGGAGAAGGAAGATAAAGAAAGGGAAGGCTTGCTTGGCAGCTTCCATGGACTAGCCCAAGGCACAGACAAACCAGGCCTGCTTTCTTTTTTCCTTCACTGGAATAGCAGCACCCCTTTTAATCTTATTATCACACCCTGGGTCCCTCCTCACAGTTAATCACAACCCTGCTTTCCCTAAAACCCACAACCTTTGTGGAAAAAGGGCAAAATTTATTAATGGTTACCCCAAAAAGGAATGGATAACCTGTGGTAGCATGTTATTAAAATAAAACTGAGGAAAACACTCTCTGGAGGCTGTACTTATAGAAAAATAGAATGAAATCTTTATTAAAAGAACCAATAAGGGAAAAGGTATTGAGGATTCAGAAAGATTCAAACAAAATAACATTTTCTCATAGATATTTCACTATTGCTTTCAAAACAACTCAGGGTTTCAACAGAACTTCCACACACACCTGTTCTAGCAGAAAGGTCTGTCTCCCCACTCTAGGTTCCACTCTCTGATCCTTTCAGAAGTGGCTTGGTTACTTCTCTGCCCCACACTTAGGCCTCTGAGAAGTTAACCCTCTCCCAGAAAACCCTCTTTTAGTTTACTAGACACTCTGACTCTGTGAAACTCACTGAAGGAATAACAATTCTAATCCACACTACCAATGTGTGTGTACACACACACACACACACACACACACACACAATCTGCTATCACTCCCCACAGCCCCTCCCTCTGGCTAGGGTCGGTTCTTCTCAATCAGAAAGCCAATCTGATTACATTACCCTGTGTTACTAGGGTTACTCTGCTAGCCACACTCCCAGACTCTGTCACACTTACAACTGAATATTTTTTGTTCTGGAAATTATCTGCCTATATTTTGCTTTCTCCAGCTGCTTCTTTAGCAAAACTTGGAACAAACTAAATAATTATTAATTCATTAGCATAATTAACTAACCTTAAGCCCAATGAGACCTAAATTTCACTATGATCAATAACTAAATAAATAACTTAATGTAAACTAAAAATAACTAAATAAAATAATTTAATGTAGACTAAAAGATTTGCAAGCAAACCCATGACTTTAATAGATGATTGGAAATAAGATTAATTTGCTCTTGTTTGCTTTGGGCTGCAAGAAAGAGGTTAGGAAGGATAGAATTAAGCACTAAGTCCTTGCTGCTGGGCTGCTCCTTTGTAGTTTAGAGTAGACACAGAATAAGACTTTGTAAGAGAGACTAAAGCAAAACAGGGCTGAGAAGAGAGGCTGAGAAATGAGGAGACATATTTACCCTTGGAGGAATTACTGTACATATTTGTGTATAAGTCAAAACTGTATGCCAAAAAAAATTGACCCAAAACCCTGGGTTGGCTTACACGTAAGTCAGTATGGTACCTCTGTCTGCCACGGCACTGCTTTTGGCCTTTTGCAATACCTACTTGAAAGAATGGTGGTGGTGCAGCTCTTTGTTGCTTCTCCACCAGGGTGGAAAGATTAGCACGGGTTGGGAGAACTTGAAAGAAGCCTCAGTTCCCTCTACTCACCTCACTGTGGCAGTGGCTCTCTGGCGCTTCCTTGCTCAGATGGGGACATTAGATGAGTTTGGGAGAACATGATATAAGTCCTGATGCCTTCTACTTTCCTCATTGTGGCTGTGCCTCTTTGGCAGAGGGGAAGATTAGGAGAGGTTGGGAGAACCTCAAAGAAGTTCTGAGCCCCTTTGTTCTCCTCACCACAGTGGCAACTCATTGGCACTTCTCCACCAGGGTGCGGAGAGGAGAGGGGGTTGCCACTTCTTTTATGGTAGGTTGTCTTTGGACAGACCAAGCTCTTGCTGTAGTCTGTCCCAGGAGAGCCAAAAAAAGAAAAAAAAAAGGCATCAATCTCCTCTACTGTCTCCAACAGCCTTTTGAAAGGCCTGGCCAGAAAAATGGCAGTGACAGTTAACTCTTTGGCATTTCCCTGCTGTGGTAGACAGAGGTTGCTTCTCCACTGCAGTGAGAAGTGCCAAAAAGCCATTGTGATTCTTCTGCCCAGGCCTTGCAAAAGGCCACCAGAGAGAATAGAGTGGGATGGTGCTTCTTTTAAGTTCTCCATGGATGGACAAAGCTCTTGCTTTTCGTCACTGTACAAGAATCACCACTGTACCAGTCTAACTGATTTGTTAACCGAATGTGCACCCTCGACTTATCAGCAAGTTATTTCAAAATTCAAAATTTTGGCCCCAAACCAGCCCTCAATTCACAAATGAGGTCAGCTTATACTTGAGTAGGCAACAAAGAGATTAACTGAATAGAATCTAGAAGAACTCAGGTGTGGAGCATTCTATTAAGGCCTAACTTGGGAAAAATGGAATGGAGGAGATCAGTGGTGGTGGCAGGAGAAAGAATCTCCCCTGGTGCCGGTATCCATTGAATTAGCCCCTTTTAAAGGCACACTGAGGCCAATTAAATAAGATAGAAGATTAATGCAGGGGAGTAGCAATTATTTTCCCTGTAATAATTCAAGACAATTTCTCCAAAAATTATTTACTAAATTTACTAAACAATTTACTACTTTACTAAATAATTACTAAGTATTAATAACATCTTCCTATTTTTTTTTAAAATCAAAATATTGAGTCTGGGGTGCTTTTCTTTCTCTTGGTTTTGGAGGCTCCTTCACCACCAATTTAGAGGCCAAATAAAATAGTCCAAGCTTAGTTTCAACAAAGCCTAGTTTGTCCAAGGTACAGGTGTGCTCCACAAATGTCTTCCATTTGCACTGCATGGTACTCAAGACTCTCAGGTCCAGTTCCTATAAGCAGAAGATATAAATGATAATTTCTTTCCTGGGCTGACTGACACCTATTACTGAAACAGATTAGTGCAAAGACTAACACATTTCAATGCCTTCCATATACAATGAAAAAAAATATGAAATCTTATTGCACACAGAAATCTAGCAAAGCAAGTAGCAATTCAATATTGGACTGGATCAGAGTCCTCTTAAAAAAAAGCAGGCTGAATCTAACTGCTAGTCCCAACCAGAAATTAATGAATTAGTGTGACAGAGGTTAGTGTTGACTTAGCTAGTCCCACTTATTTTAATAAGTCTATTGGGGCTAGCAAATTTTGACCTTTATTTTTCCTCTAAACCAGACAAATAATACATACTATTTGATGAATGAGGGAATGGCATACATGGTGGTTGTGAAAGGAAGGAAGGAGATGCAGACAAGTGATAAAACATAATTCACAGCTTGTTAGACACCATAATTTAGGACAACCTCTTTCAACCTGGCAGTTTCCAGATACTTTGGGATATACAGTCAGCCCTCCACATTTGCAGGTTTCACTTTTGCTGATTTGATTATGCATGGATTATTTGCTGTCACCTCTGCTGCCTCCCTAGGTCTTTTTTAATAGGGACTGCAAGCCTCATGGACTGAGAAACTGCGAATGAGACTTGTAAGTTCCCATTAAAAATGGTGTGGGGCAGAAGTAGAAGTGGCAGTAAGACCCACCAGCCACCCACTTCTGCCTTGTGAAGGAACCTTGATGCCTCAAAGGAATCCACATTGTGTTTTTGTGTGTTAAATATGATTTGGGAGGGCCTAGAGTTATTCACGGTTTTTTCAATTTGACGGGGGTCCTGTGCCCCTATCCCTAGCGAATGTGGAGGTATGACTGTGCATCTCACTAGCCCAATCCAGCAACTAAACTGGAGTTGGTCACAAAAGACATCTGGCAACTGCCAGGTTGAAAAGAGAACTAAAAGTACAAGAAGAGTCTGCTTAATCATGTTAACTATAAATTGGGCCATAGAAAGGCAAAGGTGTCAACCACAGTAGCATATATCATCTTCTCCTGCAATTTCTTTCATTAAGTTAAACTTAATGATTAACTTAACTATTGATTTAATGAACTAGAAATTTTCCACTAATGATAACATAAGATGAATTAGGCTTTAAACCCTTAGGCTTAACATAAATATTCCAGGTCCTCTCTGTGTATACTTACTGATATATATAACAGATTTGTGTCCCTATATCATACTCCTGTCAATGCCTTTTTATTCACTCATAAAAGTCACAAATAGTGTTTGCATTACAGAAGATAAGGAGAGAAGTCTGGTTTCAGGTGGACAGCTCAAAGACTTTAAAAGACTAAATGGGCATTTTCTTTAAACAATTGTTCAACAACACAAATGGAAGTGGGATAAGCACAGTCTCATAGTGATTTATCCAAAGAAAAAGCAGCCAAGTCACTTGAAATTCAGCACTTTTTTGGTAAAAGATTGCACAACTGCCAAATGGAATGTCCATTTTTAGGCGATTTTAAGGCTTTCCCAGCCTATTTTTTGGTGCACACTCTGACTTGAATCCTATTGTTTAGTCCCAAGTAGAACTGATCCACTGATTCAACTGAGTCACCACATTGGTAATATTTCACTGATTTAAGTCTATTCTAGTTGGACTAACAATAAGATTCAGGCCTGAAAGTATAATTATTATACAGGATTTCTTTCTTCAGGTGCGTCTGTTGCATTCAAAATGTAATATTTCATTGCTAAGAAAACACTTCTGGTTAACAGATCCACTACAACTGTCTTGTTTTGGACTCTAGCTACACAAATGTCCAAGAGAAATGACATCTCCTGATTCTTTTTAGAGAAGCTGTTATATATTTTAAGAAGAAAAGTGGACAGATTTCTTTTCAACACTTTGGGTATCCAAATTTCAAAGGATGAGCTTCATTGACACCATAAAGTTCAGAAAATTAGAGATTGGACTTACCCTGAAGGTTCATTCTGAGACAGAGGAATCCACTAATCCTGCACGCCAACTGGTACAGGCAGGAGTCCACGTTCTTTTCAGTTGAGGCAGTTAGGACCCCTTCCCTTCCCAGACAGTTTTATTATCTAGGCATACATAACCTAACCCTATCTAGCTATCTTTTTTTTTTCTTTTCGGGTTGGCATGGACACCAACCTCAAAGCCTGTGCTTTTTTTGACACCACATAGCCCAGAAAACGAGAAGAAGATCAAAAGGAGAATGCTTGTCCTTGGACTCCTTTACTTTCTGACAACCCTTCCTGTAATGATATCTCTGTTGTTAAAGCACCTGACTCATTTCTCCCCCTTTTTTCTGCTGTGTGTACTTAAGTCTCATATTCATTCAAATGTTTGCATATAAACCACTATAATTCTCATTAGTGATAAACAAAATCTAAAAGTAACATGATTACATGACTGGTTTGCAAGTTTCCCAAGCAAAAGGATAGTTTCCTTACCTGTCTGTGTCCCCATATACAACTCGTGCTCCCCACTTTTTTGTATCATTCACCAGTTTTATTGCTCGTTCCAAAGTCTCTCTGGCTTTGTGCACAATGCTATCACCAATCTGCAGAGAAAAAGAGACTAAAAATAATTCTTAACCAGAGACTTGATTTTCACAGTACTTCTTTGCAACTGATCATGCATATATTACCATTTTATGATGCTCAGGCCACAAATGACAAAACAGTTGGATATAAAAACCCTGCAGAAAGATCTGGATTTTTTAAAAGCAACAACTGTCCTTCACTCAAATAACAAGTTGCTTTTGAAATTCAGGATGATTTTTAAAAGCAGTTTCTGCTGAAATACACAGGAATGATATTAAAAAAATACATTTTTTGCTGCCTGAATCTAATTCACTGCGCATATTCAAAGTAATGTTTTTGGTTGGTTGAATTTAACAATTCAAACTAATTTAAATTAGGGATGGGCCAACCCAATTCTTGAATCCTGGGCAAGGATTCAAGATTCGTGAATCTGAATCTCTGTGCCAAAATAGGCAAACTGAATCTTTCAAATCCACCAACCAAACAGTTTGTTGGAGACCGGGATGCCTGAAAACCTGGGAAACCAGACACACAAGGGGACATAGCAAGTATGTGAGTTTTTCTCTTGGAGTAATAATGGCCTTCGCTAACAATTTCAGGAATTACAGCTGGGGTTATACTCTAATATATTTAAATTGAACACTTAATATTTAACTTCAGCACTTGACTGGAAGGTACAGGCTTGAGATTTCAAGGACAGCTGAAAGATCCCTTTGCATAGCCCCCTTGCAGACCTCTTTCATACACAATTCCAGGGTTTGTAGTTTTACAAGGGGTCACAGCCTTCTCTGCCAAAGTGTGCTGGTGCATCATCAAACTACAAACCCCAGGATGCCATAAGGAGCTATGCAAAGAAAATCCAGGTTTGACCTGGATTATGTCTCTACTGTAGTACGTGGCCCTGTTTACACAGACAGGAAAATGTGGGATTAAGCCACATTTTCCTGCCTGTGTAGAAAGGGCCTTCATGTCATTTTCAATCTGGGGAGATCCTGAGGCAAAACTATGACAATTGTCCTGGCCAGATTTCTTCAGAGGGAAGTTTGCGTTTGCCTAGGCTTTTGCTAAGGCTGAGAGAGTGTGTCTTACCCCAGATTATCGTTCTTTCCCTTGCTTTTTAAACCCTTTTTAAAAAAAGGATTCGAAAGATTCAAGATTCGTGAGATTCGTGGATTCCCACAACCTTCCAGGGATTTGGATCCAGATTTGGAAAATTCTGGATTCGCCCAGATTAATTCATCCAGATTAATTGCTGTAAACTATAACAACATATATTGTTGACTATTTCAGTGCACAATGGTTTGAAACTAGGAGCTATACAAGTAAAAGGATCTCTTGGCCAATCTCCATCAGTTCCCCATTCTCTTGCTTCATATCCTACACTGTATTGAACGATTCCCTAAACGTGACAAAGAATTAGATTTGACCTTATAGTAAATAACACTATTGTGTTTAAATACTCCGCCCATCACCAAATCCTTCAAACATTTAAATTTCACCACTCACCTCTACACATGGCATCCTTCCAGAAAAATTAGCAGAAGTATAACCAAATGTGACGTTTGCTATAAGTTTAAGGCCAAGCTGGCGGGCGTCAAGCATTTGGCTGATAGCTTTGTCATGCTTATAAGATTTCATTGACTGCTTCACCATTATTCTAGTCTTCAGAATTTCTTCCAGCATTCTTGGCAATACACCCTTTCTTACAGTGGGCTGCATAAAAAGCAGTATAATACTTTTTTAAAAAGATAAAAAGGTTTGGTAACATTAAAGATAGAGCTTGACATTAATCATGTTTTTAATACCAAATATTACCTTTAAAGACATCTTTTAAGTTAAGCATTAACTTTTAAGTTATATTTTATATTTTTAAATTTTGCTCTGCATGTGAGAGATGAATCAGTATTTTGACTAAGCACGTTACAATATTATATGTATACCTTAATGCTTTTATATTAATAGAGATTAAGTGGGGTGGACCAGCCTCTGCAAAGCCAAAGCTATGCTGTGCCTCTCACAAGCAGAAAACAGATAGGCCCAAAAAAACTCCAGTGAGATGGTAATGAAACTGTTTTTAGTCTCTTCTTCACCTCAGTGTAAAATGCTGAATATAAAGGCACAATGTACTTGTATAAATGCCTTTTATTTAGATAGGCTAGTAGGCATTTGTTCCTTTAACAGACTCTTATGAAGAACCATACGAAGAACCATCCCAAGGGGAATTCTTTTCTCAATCCGCGATTGTACAGTACAGTAAGGAGGCTCACTTCATCTCAGGCTTGATCTGAATTTATTATGACATGTCACATAAATATTAAAATAACCGTACTATAGGTGTGGATGGAAAACAGAATTCTTACTGAAATCAGTTGTCCCCCCCCCCCAAGCATCACTGCTGAACATTAGAGAGGTAAAAATTTCTGGGCTTTTTTCCCTCCAAAAAAAAAAAAATTTTTTTTAATTGAAAAATTCTCATCCCCTTTAAAATTCCATGCCTTAATGTTTTGAAAGCAAGACAGAAATAACAAGTATTATGTTAAATACAGAATATATGCAAAATCAATTCTGTCAATACAGCAGTCCAACTTGGAAAATACAATTACAGTTATAACACTTTATACAAATCTATGATTCAACTACACTTGAATCAGTGCAGCACTATATTTGGGAATACTGCATACAGGTCCAGTCATGACACCTCAAAAGAGATTGTAGACCTTAAAAGATGCACAAAATTTGATGAAGTGTCTGGGGCAATTCCCACAAAGCAAACAATTAAAATGTCTGAAGATTTTTAGCTTAGAAAAACACAGTCGGTGTGGGAGGATATGTCAGAACTGTATTATATTATGCATCATATGGAGAAAGTGGACAGGAAGAAACTACCCACTACTACCATAATACTAGCCTTCAGGATCATCAATGAAGTTGAAGGATGAGAGATTCAAGAGAGACAAAAAAGATATACTTCTTCACACACTGCATAGTTAAACTATGCAATTTGCTGTCACAAAAAATGAAGGACACCAATTTGACTGGCTTTCAAAAGAGACCTGGAGACCAGTCATTATGCTTCAATATCACCATCACTATCAGAGATAACATGCTTCTGAATATTGCTGTAGAACATAAGTGTAAGGTTGATATCGTGTGTATGTCCTACATGTGAACTTCCATAGGCAATCAGATAGGAACAAAATGCTGGACTAAATAGACCTTTAGTCTGGTCCAGTATGCCTCTCCTTATGATGAATAAAACATTACCTTAACAAAAGCAATGCCACTGGGTGATACTGTGATATCATGCCGAAGCTGGTACAGTAAATCAGGAGGTACTCTCAGAGATGTGCAGCCAAATTTAAATTCATCATATCTAGAAAATAAGAGAAGAGGAACTGAACTAATGGCAACAATGTAAACTTTCATTTTTACAATATTCTTTGCATAACAGTTTTATGCCTTTAGACACAAGAGATTATCTGACTGTTTTAGAGGTATTAAAACCTTCATTTAATATGAAACATTCCTGCTTACTGATAACCATAATGGAATGCCTCCACTAGAGATGTCCACCTTGTTATGTATCTATCCATTGTCACTGTGAAGAATTTAAAAGCTCAGCTTTTTGCTCAGACCTTCAAAATTTTTGTCTATGTCACCCTGTATGTTTAGTCTGCAGAAGAGAAGGTTAAGAGGGAACACGATAGCCATGTTTAAATATTTGGAGGGATGTCATGTTGAGGAGGGAGCAGGCTTGTTTTCTGCTGCTCCCACTCGGACAAGGAGCAGCGGATTCAAGCTGCAGGCTGGATGGTCATCTGTTGGGAGTGCTTTGATGTGGGTTCCTGTATGGCAGCAGGTTGGACTGGATGGCCCCTGTGGTCTCTTCCAAGTCTGTGATTCTATGATCTGCTCATACCTGGACACTTGATACAACCAGTGTAATACAAGTTCCTTCAGATGCATTTCTAAACTTGCATTTAATTCAGACATTCTGTTTTTCAGTTCTCTGTCTGCAGGAATAAATCTTCAGGGATTCTATTAACCAGATATGATCATCTTGTAAATTAGCAAACGATGGGCAAATTTATTCTATTCAAGCTATGAAGTACTTATTTATTAGCAGAAACATTTGTGGCAATTTAAATGATTAATACTTACTTCCCCAGGTTCTCAATGTGTCCGAGGCATGTGGAAAAACAGTAGTTGTATGCTATCACTATAGATGGATATAAAGACTGAAAATCTAGTACAAGGACAGCATTACTGTAAAAACGGGATTCTGGCTCCATTATTAGAGGAACGCACTGAGGGGCCCTCTGCTGAGCTCGCTGTTGGATGCTGGGTGTCACAGCAATGTAATTCATTGGTTTAGCAATACGTAACATCATTGACTCCACACGGTACTACAAAAGAAAAACAAGTAACAAATCATATCTAAAAACACAACTTTTATTTTTTTAAGACTGTTCTGGGATAACTACATATTTGCTACTTCCATCCTTGTGAGCAAAAAGGCTTGTGACAACTGACATCGTGTTTGTACTGATTTTTCAGATTCACAATTTGGAAGAAATAACATGAGGTTAGAGTCACGCCAGGTAGCTCTCTGATTACTCCCTGTATGCTTGGTTCAGGGAGGGCTTTTCTGACCTTTCAACTGTTCAAGGACATCCACGAACATCTGAAGTCATAATACGGAGACCCTAGTACTACTGTTTTTGAGCTAAGAATGCTTCACATTCTATAACATGTGGCATCAGATAACTAGCGTTATGCCCACTGGCAATAATCACCGTAGAAGGAGGCTTCACTTCAAAAGGCAGAAATGAATAGACAGAAGCTTTCTATTAGGAATGTCATACTCCCCAGATGAGCAGCTTTGAGCTGAAGAGTGGAGCAGGTCAGGGTTAGTAGCAGCTGCTAGAGAAGAGATATGACACAAAAAGAGGAATGAAGAGTTGGTACTTACGTGAACAGTCATTCTGGGATGACAGGAGGAGCAATCCACTACATATGGGTTGTGATCCTTGCGCCAGCCGATGCAGGAGCCGTCGTCATGCCAACAGAAAAAAACGTTTAACCACTCCTGTCCCTCTCCGGTCAGTTCCTTTCCCTAGCATAACAGAAAAAACCTGGACCCCACCGTATGTCTGCATCAACTCCCCTTAACCTAGTGGTGGGCGTGGATTGCTCCTTCTGTCATCCCAGAATGACTGTTCACATAAGTACCATCTCTTCATTTTCAGGATGACAGGAGCATCAATCCATTACGTGTGGGACTTTCCCAAGCTGTAACCTGGGTGGGCCTAGAACTATAACACTGCGTGCAGAACATGATGCCCAAAAGCTGCCTGTGCAGACTTGTATTTGTCCAACTTATAATGCTTAATAAAAGTTGTTGACTCCTTCCACCCAGCTGCACTGCAACCGTCTTCCAAAGAACACGATGAGGCACAAGCCACTGAAGTTACCATCGATCTTGTAGAATGTGATCACACATTCTTTGGTCACGACTTATTTGCATAATCATAACCAAGAAATATACAGGCTTTGATCCATCCAGCAATGACAGATTTACTGGCCTGTTGACCAAAAGTCTTTGGTTGGAAGGATACCAGTAAAGCATCCGGCCGCCTAAACTCCGTTGTCCTTTCAATTTAGGCTTTCACTATTCTTCTCACATCTAAAGTATGCTACTTTTTCTCCAATGGAGGTACTGGCTTCGGACAGAAAATTGGCAAATGAATCTCTTCCAGCCTAGATGTTGATGACACACACCTTGGCAAGAAGGAAGGATCAAAGCCCAGTGTTAACGTGTCCTGCTCAAACTTGCACACATGTTCACTCACAGATAGTGCTGCCAACTCCGACCCCTCCGGGACGAAGTGATCTTGAGTAAAAAGGCAGTTTTGAAAGATAGCAATCTCAGGGATGATTCTCTCAGTGGCTCATTCAGCACTAGGTTCAAATCCCACCAGGGGAACCTG
Organism: Cyclura pinguis; assembly: GCA_030412105.1. Taxonomy (NCBI): domain Eukaryota; kingdom Metazoa; phylum Chordata; class Lepidosauria; order Squamata; family Iguanidae; genus Cyclura; species Cyclura pinguis. The sequence goes on along the minus strand of CM059599.1, from coordinate 109,410,364 downwards.
TGCACGGTTGGAAACGAACTCAAAACGACGCCCCTCAGAAATCAGATTCACAGACTGCACCGCCACTTGCCTCTTCAAGTATTCAGGAGCAAACCTTTCTCCAAATCATCTTGCAGGATGTGAAAGATAACGTGAAGCATTCACTTCTGCCACATTAACCTTGCTAGCTCTGCACCATCCCTGAAAAGTTTTCCAAGTTCTATCGTATATCCTCTGGGTGGTCTCTCTGCGGGACCCCCATGTAGTCTTAACTACATTTTCAGCATACCCTTGCTGTGCTAGAAATTTCTGTTCAATTTCCATGCTGCCAGACTCAACCAACTGGGGTCTGGATGACACACTCGACCCTGAGTGAGCAAGTGCGCGCTCAATGGCGCCTCCAAGGCGGTGCTTGAGCCATCTGTAGCCACATCGGGAACCAAGGTCTCCTTGGCCACTATGGTGCTATCAGTACCACTGACTCTTTCTCTAAGCGGATTTTGACAGCACTCTCTGCACAATCCGGATTGGAGGGAATGCCATGTAGGCCATGCCCCCGACCGAGCGTCATGTGCTTCTGCACCTTCGATTCCACCGATTGAGAAATACCTTTTTAACTTGGTATTTCCACCAGAAGCAAACAAGTCCACTTGTTTGTAACGGACCAAAAAATACTCATCAAACAGCAGAATACATCTGTGTTGAGAGACCATCCTACCAGATGTAGCCAATTTCTGCTTAAGTATCCTGCTTGAACAATCAACTCTCCCTTCACATGCACCGCTGTGATTGATCTCACATGTTTCTCGGCCCACCGGAACAGCTGTGTCGACTCCGTTACCAAGGGCACTGAATGCAAGCCACCCTGTTTTCCAATGTATGCCTTGACTGTCATATTGACCATGAACACTTTCATGTGTTGATTATTCACCAAGTACAGAAATCTCTGCAGCGCTAGCCGTACTGCTTTCAACTCCAGGTAGTTTATATTGTACCGCTTGTCTGCAGGAGTCCAAATGCCTTGCATAAAGTAACCTTCACAGTGAGCTCCCCAACCACAGAAATTGGCATCCGTTGTCACATGGACCATATTCTGAATGCGAATGGGAACTCCGGAAGCAACATTCTTTTCCTTCAACCACCAAGTAACCTCTTTCCAAACTTGCCCTGGTATAGTCACCTTGTAATGTCTCTTCACAGATATTGCAAATTGGTGTTTCAGCAGTAGTTTCTGCATAGGTCTCATGTGGAAACTTCCCCACTGGACCAACTGAACTGCTGATATGAATATCCCCATCACTTTTGCAAGGTGCATCAGATCTATTGACTTGCACTGCCATACTTTCTGTATTTCCTGCCTCAGTTTCACTAACCTGTCCTGGGGAAAGGTACATTTTCCCTTTCAATGTGTCAATCTGCGCACCTAAATGCATCAAAACCATAGTTGGATTCAACATGCTCTTCTCGAAATTGAGAAGGAAGCCGTAATCCATTAGTGTTCGGATTGTCAACTCTACATCCTTCCTCAACTTGACCTCTGAGTCTGCCTTCAGCAAGATATCATCTAGGTATGGGTACAACTGTACCCCTTGTACTCGGAGAAAAGCTATCAGTGGAATCAGTACCTTTGTGAGCACCCAAGGTGCTGATGCCAACCCAAAAGGCAGTGCCTTGAACTGGTAGTAGCAGTCTTGGTAATAAAACCTCAGGTATCTCCTGTCTTCCTCCCTCAAGGGGACATGTAAGTATGCCTCCCTGAGGTCTATGGACGCCAAGTAATCCCTCCACAGACAAATTCTCTTTGATTGTCTGCAGAGTTTCCATTTTGAGCTTTTGATACTCCACAAAGATGTTGAGGTACCTCAGATTCAACATATTTGACGTATTCAACATCTTCAAACAGATTCAACAATATTGAATATATTCCTGAAAATTCCTGTTGTTCTGGAACCCTCTCCATCGCTCTAATCTGTAGCAAGTGAACAAAATCCTGACGATCAATTTTGTTGTTTGATTCTGTCTTTCGACACTGGGGATGGAAGAAATCTGCCTTTCAGCCTCGTATGGAAAAGTATTTTGTACCCCTGATTTACCACCATTAAAACCCAGTGGTCCGATGTTAACTGAGACCATCTGCGACCAAAAGACAGAAGTCTTATCCACTGATTGCTAGTGATTGTCAATACTGTGATTTTCCTTGCTTGGAAGGTTTTCAAGCTTTCCTTGTCCTTATGTAGAATACTGAAACTGTCTATTAAACTGTGATCTCTGTCTGTTCCACTGATATCTACCAGATCTGTACTCGGAGCCTCCTCCAGAGTAACCATATGATCTTTCCCATGGAAGGAGTAGATAGAGCTCCGAAACTCCACCTGTCCTTTTTTTTTTTTTAAAATAAAGTGGGGATTACCTGATTCTTCTCTTTCGTCTCCACTAACACCTTTTCTAATGCCTGACTGCCAAACAGTAAATCTCCCATAAAAGGAACAAAGGCCAAATGATTGCGAGATGTTTGACCAGCCTCACAGTGCATCAGCCATAATGACCTCTTGCTATTGTTAACAAATTTATATTCCTTGATGCAAACGCTGCGGAATTGTGACCCGCGTCAGCCACATACTTCAGAACTCTGTGGATTCTTTCCACAGCTCTTATCAACTCTTGCATACTTAATCCTTGGGATTCCTAACATAACTTTTGACTGTAAGTTAAAATGTCTTAGAACTTCACTGAGAGGACCACTCACTCGTTATTCTGACAGAACTCAGGCATAGGAATCTCCTTACCTCTAGATCCCTTCTTTCTTATCACAGAAGCTAACTTACTTTCCTTATCACTACTGTCAACCTCCTGTTCACTACAGCTGTCCAATCCTAATGTTTGCAATATCCTCCCCAGAGCACCAAGAAAGGTCTCTGCTTCAAACATCCTATCAGAGTCCATCTTATCCTCCACCTCATCATCAGAATACATAAAATTCTTTTCATCCATATTATTAAATTTCTCTTGAACTTCAATCTTCTCCTTTTCTTTATAGCCTTTCTCTTTGCCCGCTGAAGACTTTTCCTTATTGTTTCTGACCTTTAGGTTGCTAACATTTTCTTTTTCCTCTTGTTCCATTCTCCTTTTTGCTGCTGGCAATTCATTTTCCTCTCCAGCAATAGCAAATTCATTCAAATTAGAATATTTATTTATTTATTTATTCCCTGTGAATTAATTTTATTTAGAAGATTACATTGATTCGTAAATAAGGTTATCGTATTGCACATAGCCATCCGGTTTTGATAATCACAGTTATTAAAATTCATTGGTGGCATCTGTGTTTTAAAAAGGTGCCTGCACTTGCACTGTTTCTTTAACTAATTGATTTATCTCGCCCCAAAACTCATCTTCGGGGTGCTGCAGTGGCCCACCTCATGAACCTAACTGCAACTCAGATGTTTTGTAACACACTTCTTTCCTCCGGACCAACGCACTGTCTAACCACCCTGTTAGGAAGCACTTAAAATCAGGAGTCATCTTTATCTGTTCAAAGAGGGACTGGCTGAGTTCAGCCAGATGTGACTCCACAGCAGAAGATGTCGCCGCCCTTTCTGCTGCCACGGCGCACCCTGTGATTGGGTCAGCGTCAGTGCCAGTATGTGCTATAGCTCCGCCTCTTGTGCCTCCCTCAGAAGCCTGCTAGGCCCTGCTGGGAGCACGCGACACCATTTTAGAACGGCTGTTTTTAAGATGGCACCCGGGAGCTGCGATCGTGAGTTTTTGTTCTACCGCTGACTTCTGCGGGAGCTTTTTGCCACCCCCGGACTTGTCAGCTTTCTTTACCTTTTTGTCTGATGTACCTTTCTCCTTAGCTAATGGCTTCTGATTGTCTTGGGCTCATTGTGTGCGCCCACCAGCAAACTTTACCTCATCTTCCGTGACCATCTGCATTTTGGGTCTATGGACAGAGCCACCAGCGCCATTGTCCGTGACCCGCTGTACTATGGTTTTCTGGACAGAATGTTGTTTTGCCTTGACCGAGCCCAGCTGTACAGCGATACTCCGGACTAAATCATCTTTAGTCTTTCCGTGACTACTCAAATTCTTTTCCCTGACCCACTAAGTATTGGGTCTATGGACAGAGCCGCCAGTACCATCGTCTGTGACCCACTGTATTGCGGTTTTCTGGACAGAACTCACATTGTTCTCCATGACCATCTGCATTTTGGGTCTATGGACAGAGCTGCCAGAACCATCGTCCGTGACCCGCCGTACTACGGTTTTCTGGACGGAACTCACATTGTTCTCCATGACCATCTGTGTTTTGGGTCTACGGCCAGAGCCGCCAGCGCCATCGTCCGTGACCCGCTGTACTGCGGTTTTCTGGACGGAATGTTGTTTTTCCTTGTCCGAGCCCCGCTGTACAGCGGTACTCTGGACTAAATCGTCTTTAGTCGTTCTGTTCATTCTTCTTATCTCCTTTGCTCTTCTCTCTATATCCTGCTCCATTTCAATAAAATCTAACCTACTGTATCGAAGAGGGACAAATCGCACCTAGCTGGTTCGCAGGAGAAATAAAAACTGACCACAGAGGGACAGGAGTGGTTACACGTTTTTTTCTGTTGGCATGACGACGGCTCCTGCATCGGCTGGTGCGAGGATCACAACCCATACGTAGTGGATTGCTCCTCCTGTCATCCCGAGAATGACAGGTATCTCAAAACTGATTTCAAAAGTGAAGAGATTTTATGCTTCTATCAATCTGTGAAATTTTGACTCCACAAAGAAGCAGAACAGACCTGGAGGCAGATCTAGAACAAGGATTGCCTCTTGAAACCTCTGTCATGCTGATAATTTGAGGCCATGTGCGTCACTATATTCTCCACCAAATTAAATAGGATTTCTTAGACATATTGATTTTTCAAAAATATTACAGAAAGCTTACCTGTGATCCCCTTGTTAAAACATGCAAGAACTGAATTCCAAACAGCCTTGCCATTTCACTTGTTCTTTCAATCAAATCCAATTGTTCTAACAGCTTGACATTCCCACGGACACGACTAATGTAGTAATCAACCATTTTCCACCTTTAAAATCAAATCACAAACACATAAAAACAGAGTCTGAAAAAATGCAAGTCTTGAAAAACGTTTCAGGGAAATAACCTACAATTTATGATATTTTCAATACAATGAAGAACCAAAATAGTCAGGAGTGATATAATGCCATTTAGTGAAACAAACTGAATGGCTCTATAGGCATATATAGGCAGGAATGTCTCAGGTCTATTTATACCTGGTTCTGTGATCCACTGTGGAGGTTCCTTCCTCCATCTAAAATGACAGTTTCATTTATGAATAAGCTTAACATCTATGTCCTTCTCGGAGACTAATATGAGTGGAATACACACTAATGCATCTCTCATCCAAAATGACCACCTCTAAAGACAGCTAAAGGCCGGTGCTGAATGCTGGCCTTTAATAGTAGGTCTCCTTTAGGTCATGTTAATTGTGGTAGGCAGTGCTAACAACTTGTATAGGAATCTGTGACAGAGGGTAGAAATGAGACCCACATGAATTTTCTTTAAGCAAACTAAAGTTCCTAGAAATCATGTTTGGAAACCTTTTGTGCTATTTTATCCTTTTAAGGTAATATTGAGTATGCTGATATACATGGAGATTAAAATCTTTATTTTGTTGGATACCATATCTGGAAATCTCCACTTTTGGTATATTTTCTGGTAGGGATTAAAACTGTATTTTGATAAGACTGAAATCAAACCATTTTTTTGTTTTTTATTATGTCCCTGAGGAGCTTTTGGAGTAGTTCAAAAGGTGTCTGGCAACAGCAAACAAGAGGCACAGCAGGTACAGAAACAGTGGGCATAAATTCTCTGCCAAGCTGGGACAGCAGAATCAGGGTAAGTATCAAACACATGAAGGAGAAAAGATAGCTGCAGGAGTACCATGTAGTGCCATGTTCTTGCTGAAAGCTCAAGTAAGTATTGAGAATTCACCTTTTCAAAGTGCCCCTGAGTTGATCTTTATAGATAGATCTTTTATGTCTATCTTGTTGCAATTGCAAAAGTCAAATAGAAATAATCTGTAGATTTGTCCACTTCACATAGGACACAAACTTGTATTTTAAATTTATAAGCTGACTGATTTACTACTCAACATACTGAGTATGTTATGGATTATGAATGCAAAAAAGGTAAACAATTCAGTGCCAAAGGAGCAGGATTACTTTCTACTCAACCCATTGCTTAAAGCAAAATTATTGCTGATTTGCAAAGTAACATTAAACCATAGCTTAGTATTATGAGAATAAACTGCAAAGAGCCTTGGGCTCAAATACTTCCTGCCTTTCCAGCTGCGAGGAGTTGGAAGTTTCACCTCTGTTTTTGCTTACTTTGTCATGCTGGAACCTGATATGAGTCTGTTTAACTTTAACTATGAATAGTCAAGGAAAAAAAAAATCAACTTTACATAATGCAGCTGCAGCTGTGGAGTCTATCCACTTGGTCCATCACAAACTGAACTTGTTAAGATGGGGTAAATGGTATGTAAATCTGGCCTAAATGATCAACATGCTTGAGATTGGCAATACATTTATTGATTTTCCACCAAGAGTCAAATTTGTTTTCATTTTTTTTCTTGATAATTAAATGTTCATCTGTTTTGTGATATGTATAGTACATTATAATTTGTATAGGGAAACACTGTCCAAAATGCACATAAAAAGCAATTACCTATAGATGTCTGCCTTGTTATCAAACCAATCAGACAGAACACGAGGGGTAAACAATGGAAAGCGCTGATGGAGTACATGGAAGCCCACATTTTCAAAGGTATAGTTAGTTAAAGCCACCTAAAACAAGAGAAGTCTTGTGATCATATCTTTATATAATCTGAATATAAAATAAAATTATATCAACACAAGAATGGTTAAAAACAGATACAATGTTTATTGGTTACAGCTTACCACAAAGCACAGGGCATAGGGCAAGGATTCAGATCTCTGATCTCTGACAGCCAGGACACTGACCAAAATAATAATTGAGCCCACACTTGACTAAGGAGCGTAAGGCAAACTCAGGTGCACCACAGTGTAGACAAGTATGATGACCTATCTCTGTCTACTTAGGAGAGCGACAGATATGCAAATCCCCAATTTGGCATAAAAGACAGTGACTCCTTGTTTAGCCTTAGCCCAATGGCTCAAGACTCTGCAACCAAACTGTGATGAAAATATACAAAATCAAATTGAAAACTCAAGAACTCTTTCAAGTTGTAAGGGAGACAAAACGTGTACATTACTAACTGTAAATACAAATAAATTCCTGTGCAATCCTGAGTCCACACTGAGACCTTGTCCACCAGAAAGCCAACTGGTGTAGCTGACTGGCTTCAGTAGTATGGCCCTGGCTACTCTGCAGCTGGACAACAAGACCACCTAACAAGGAAGACTCTCTCATCCTCAAGCGTACCCCATGACTACAGGTACAAGCAAGGGTAGGGAGATAATAAATGGGGAGTACTGAGAATGATAAAGATACCTATCTTATGTATGAATGAGTGGTGGCCATGCTATATTGTTACAACAACCAAAAGAGAAGCCACATAAGTTTGCATCAAAATAAGAGCAGTAGTGTAAAATTGGTAGTGCTGTAGCCTTCACAGGCCAGAGTGCCTTTTGTCAGAATCATTACACCACCTCTGATGCTAATGACTCTGGCCCATGGACACTCACACCACAATGAATGTTAGTTTTTCAAACATGGGAATTAATTTGTCACTACACAACTGCAATTAAATTCTAAAAGGAAAGAGTAAATATTCAAAATGGCAGAACACAGAATGGTTTAATAATGTATTTCTGCAATTGAAATAATATATTTGACTCATATGCAATACGCCGGTGACTCTTAACCTTTCCTTTACCATGGACTACCTTTAAATATCTTTTACTGCTGCGGACCACCAAGACTAAACTCAAGATTTAAAACCCTAATGTGCATCAAATATAAAATACTCCAAAATTTTCTCATGGGCTCTACATGAAGAAAACAAGAGGAGAATTGATGAAAGAGTAGACCCTGCATTGAAAGAATAGCACAGTATTAGCAATATTACATAAAACTACCTTCAAGCTTTTTGTATAAGGTATATATATGAAATATAAATGAATTCTTTGTTTAGCCTTGGGTCCCATCTTCAAGATATCTCAGTATGTATATGAAAATATTCCAAAATCTGACAAAATCCCAAATGCTTCTGGTCCCAAGCATTTTGGATAAGGGATATTCTACCTGTGCTTCTTTTACTGGGGAAAATACGGTTGGAAGTAGTTTATTTTAACAAAAATTATTTATTTTGAAGTTGAAAATAGGTACAGTACAGTCAATATACTACATATCAATTTTATTAAAAATCAACCTCCTCTATTCCTTAATATAGCTTTGCCAGACTTTACCTCATGTCTCATAATTCTCCAGATATTTAGTACAACACGTCCTACAATATTTATTTCACTCATTGTATCGGAGCCATATTCATCTTGACTTGAAGCAAATCTGTTCTCTTTTTTATCATCTAAAACATAAAAAAAGTATTTAAATAACTCTTCTAAAAAATCCAAAGAAATACAGGAAAAGTCACACTCTAGAACAGTAGTGGCCAGCCTTTGGGACAATAATGCAATTACTCTGGTATGCAGAAGAAGCTGTCCCTTAGGTAGTATGTTACTGCATTATTCTGTTGCTGAGATTTCTTTCTCCTTTGCCTATCTAACCCCTGGAGCAAGAAAGAGTGCTCTACAGGAAAGGCAGACAAGAATGCAGGTGGGATCTTATATCTGAGCTGGATTTGTAAGTGCTCTCACTTTTTCACACATATCCCAAATCCCATTGCCTATTCCACTTGTGGCAACCATACTGCAAGCCCACTGTCTAAGTATTAAAAGAACCAGAAACATCCATTACTTTGTGTTTTCAATTTTTTTTTAAATCTTGCAACATTTTAAAAACTTGTAACGTTCCAAGCACCCTATATATAGCTGTGAATTTTTCTAGAACAACATTCACTGAAAATTTTCCATTCTATCACAGATAATTTAAAAACTAAATTAAAACAATCTGTTTCAAGATAACATCTCAATGCAATCAAGGTACAATAATGAATACATCCAGAATGATCACTAAAAACAAAAAGAGTGGAATGATGGTAATAGGAATATGAGCTTTTCAAAGGTATTTTAAGCAACTCTGCCAAAGGAAACCACTGAAAATGAGACTAAGGTTAAAAGGTGAAGGGATGAAGGCAGTCTAAGCGAGCTAAAACAGTATGTTTTTGTCTGTCCAAAAGTGGGTGTGTAACAAACATAGATATCTTCATATCCATTGAACTGTTTCTCCATTTTGATAGTGGTTTTTTTTAACTCCCACATCTCTGTTCCAGGTTAACATATGAGGTCTATCTGGCTTCAGCTAAATGAACCGTCTGGTTTTCATTAATACTTCCTCAGACTTTTGTCCTGGGGATGTAATCAATTAAGGATGTGTCTTTATAAAGAGTTCACAAGCAGTATTTCATATACTCAAATGTGTCTTTTTAATTCATTTGCTTCCTTTTTTCCTGCCCCCATTTATTCATAACAGGATAAATAATCACTAAAGTAAGACAAATGTAAAAACAAGGATGTCTACAAAGCTGATTGTTCATCAGCTTGCTAGAGATCGAAATAAAAGACAGGAAGCACACAAAGAGGCACTGATTTAAAGAACAGTAAAACAGTGTGAGAATCAGAATATAAATGTCTTTATATACAGGATACTTTTGAAATAAAAACACAGTTTCTCACAGTAACTAAGAATATTAGAATCACAATCATACCTGGAATGCGAGAGATCATCTGGCATAAATCAATACTTAGAGCAGCAGCTCTTTGTAAGAGGTATCCCCAAGAATGCATTTGGACTTCATAGCCTAGTAAAATATCTGGATCATACCTAAAAGAGAAAATACATATTTTTCATAGAGCCAAATGCTTTATGTGTCAAAAAATTTATACTGAACATAAATTCAGCAAGCTCTGATAAACGTGAACCTTCATTCACATTTGTTCCTATGAGTACAGAGGAACACACACCCTGATCCAAAAAATATAATCTGTATGAAAAAAGATGTAGATAACACAGGTTCATGGTAATGGGCATGCAAAACATCCAAACTTAGTGGGGGTGAGGAGAAGCACAAGACATATTTACTAACCTAGAACAAAAATCTCCATGTTTCTCCATCCAGAAACCTGTACGTTTGAGTGTAGCATATACTGGCACTTACAGGATTAGGTCTAATGCTAGCCGATTTTCTAAAGAAAATTTTGGAAATAAAGGTAACTGGTGGCAAATATTTCCTTGGGGTGGACCATGAAGAAGAACTTTTCAGAACCAAAGATGGCACAGTCCTCATATGTTTTGGGAAGAGCAGAAGGGATTGGGTTTGGAAGTTATATGTATCCTATGTTACGAAAACAGAAGAACTTTAAGGCAGTATTTCTTAAGCTATCTGATATGGGGGACAACAGGATTTTCCCCTTCCAATATGCAAAAGACTGACATTATATATGGGCCCACTGACTATAACTGTTTCTTGCCTGGAAACTCACTGCAGAAGGGGATTGGTTCACAGATAACTACTTTGAGTAGCACTGCTATAAGGAAGCAAACACACATTTTATGGTAGGACTGGTTAATTTTACAACGGATTTTGGTAGAAAAACATTTAGTTCTGAACTAAGAAGGATCCTCTATTCTGTTACCCTTAGGAATTGTCAATTTTTGGAAATATACTTTGAGCTAAACAGTTTGTGAAACCAGGAAAAAGCTTCTGTACAAAGTCTTTCCCTTGTATTAGGAAACATCCAGATTAAGACTATTTTTTAAAATGAATCCTAATTTTTGAAGACCTGTACTGTTTCATATTCTGCTACAGATCTTTGTAAAATTAACCACTGTAAGTACCATTACATAAAATGTAACTTTATTTTCTTGTCTTTCTTATGGGTGATGAAAATATGACATATTTCATTTTAACAACATGCTGTTTATAAAGAGTTAAGTAATACTTCTTTTACAGTCTCTTAATATACAGTTTACATTCTATAAGACTATTTTTAAAGCAACTTAGCAAAGCTACCCAATGTCACAATTATTCCCATTCCTCAGATGCAGAAGACAAACTAACAGTTTATCTCCCCAGTGCCTAGAATGCAAAGGGCTGATTCAGGCTTGTGAACCAGTGTACCGTAGTGGTTTGAGCACTGGACTACAATTGGAAATCAGGGTTTGATTCCCCTCTCAGCCATGGAAACTCACGAGGAGACCTTGGGCACTTTATACACTCTCAGCCCCAGAAAACTCTGTGATAGGTTTGCCATAGGTTGGAAACAACTTGAAGGCACACAACAACTACAATGGTGTAGTGGTTTGAGCATTATACTATGACTCCGGAGAGTAGAGTTCAAACTCCCACACAGCCATGGAAACCCACTGGATGATCTTGGGCAAGTCATTATATCTTATCGTCAGAGGAATGCAAAGGCAAACCTCCTCTGAAAAAGTCTTATCAAGAAAAAAATGAGAGGGTCACTTAGGGTTGCCATAAGGAAATGACTTAGACATACAACAACAACAATTAAACTGTTATTTTTGTTTATTTGTCAAAAAGGCAAATCAGGGCATGACAGACTTGTAGTATCTATTTGTTTTTGTTAGAAACCAAGATCCACCAACCAGAGGCAGGTGGAAAAAATATGCACTTAGAATCAAAGAATTCTGAGTCTAAAGATTAGAATATCAGGCATGAACCAAACTCACAGTCTAACACAAATACCCACTTCTGGTTAACCCTCACTTCCCAGCTGTCTTCATTTCAACATGAAATCATTTTATTATTGTCACTGTTTAACAATCAGGAGTTAGAACTCCTTGTCACCCCAGCTAAATCATAACTGCCGTCTGCAAAGTCCTGTAGTCTTGAAAAAGCTATATCACATGGCATGAAAGCTTACTTGACTAATACAGTTAATCCTACAGCTCCACTGGACAAGTAGAACTAGCTGCACTGATCTTTGAGTTCTAGTTAAGGAATCCTTCAGATGTAATACAGTACAAAGGCCTGTCACTGGGCAGTTCTTACACAAACATGGTGCATGGAAAATGGTTAATACCATATGGAGGCTGTTTATTCAGCTTCTACAATTATTTGATCAGAGCAGCTCAACAAAGGGTGCCATGGAAGCCTTGCCAAAAAACATCACTTGGAAATGCTCAGAATCAAAATTTCCAGGTAATTGTTGCTAGGGTCCTCAACTGCCTAATTTAAGTAATATAATCATCAGTATCAAGTTTTCCATACCTAAGAGTCTGCCACTTCACAGACTGCAAAACTTAATGGCCAAATTGCAGATCATCCAATTGGCAAATGTTTGTTCCAATTCTGGCTACCCAGTTAAGATATGACAGTAGATTATTTTCTTAATAGAATGATTGTTTGAAATAAAGATGCATAATTTTGTAAACTTGGGGTATATCATGTCAAAGCTGCTGCTGGGAGCTCTCATGACTGGATGATTCTTCACACAAAATATTTTCTCCATACAGAGAAATAAATCCAGACACAGATTTACTACAACAGTAAGAATGAGGCCACAACTTATATGCATCATTGAAAGCAAGAAAGTCAGTTGGTTTATCCTAATCTTCCTGCTGTTCAGATATAAGGAAATGTGAGACCTTGCCTGGAATGGTGGAAAATTATGCATCTGAGTATGGTATGGGGAAGTGATTTGTTTGCTTAGCAGGAGGCCCTCAGGGAGGGCAGTCATGGTTCTTCCAAAGTGTTGGCCCTTTAAAATGCCAGCCCTTAGGTCTGAAAGGCTAGTATTCCTCCTGCCCCCCTCCTGGTCTATAAGGAAAGTGGTAAAGTCTTTCTAGAGGCTTATTTACCTGTCTTCCATTTTCTTTCTCCTCTTCTACTGATCTTATTTTTTTATATATTATTGTACCACATAACAATATATTTTTCTGTGGGTTAGCTGTAAAAAAAACCCTTTTACTTCTTTTGTGTGCTTATGATTGCTCTTATAGCGCTCGTCACTTAGATAAATGAAGTTAGAAACTTCTCTTACACCTTTTCACCATTTCCTCTTCTCCGGGTACCCCTCTCTTCTCCATCCTCCTTTTGCTTCCCAAGCATCCCTGGCTTCAGTGAGTCTGGCTCGTTGAGTGGTTTGTTTGGAGCTATTAAGCTCATATTTTTTAGCCACTAAGGCTAGAGAGCCAGAGCAGATGTTTTGGACTGCTGCAACCATCACGTATATCAATCACTCGGCTATCTTTCTAAATCTTTGCAGTGAACATTTCATATGTATTCTTGGCACAGCTTAGGGTATTTGGTTTAAAAATTATTTTGCTGATGATAAATGATAGACATTGGGCAATTAATATATTGTCACTAGCACTAATAACTGAAATTGTTTAATTAAACTATTTTTTTCTCATTATTTGAAACATTCAAACAATGCCATTATGTACACTGTTCACCTGACATTCAAATGCCTTTAAAAAAAAAGGCTAGAGGACACTGAACAATAAGTGGCTTCCTACAAAGATTCAGTGTTACCAAAACCTTCAAAGCATATGACCCATTGAAATACTGTATAGGTAGAAAGAAGAATGAAGGAAAGAATGGGAGGTAGGATTGAGGAAAGCTTTCTACTTAATCATCCACATGCTTAGAAGTGTGTGAACAACAATAAGGACATTGAATGATTACAAAGTGGAATGCAATCCACTCCAAATAATAATATAGAACATTGTTTGTTATACAATATTACACAAGAGAAGCCAGAATAAAATGAGTAAACTGAAGAGAATCACGCCACACACCATAAAGTGCTTATTCTATCTTGGAATTTAGTTTTTAATATGAGAAGTCAGATGAAGTGGTGATGGTGGCTGCAACTTTGTTGTTTACTTTTAAGTTATTTCAGAGTTACAGTAACCCTGAGGTGAACCTATCACAGTCCACTGCCATGTAATTGGGCAGTCTTCTAATGATGTCACTGAGGTAATTCTATCAACCTTAAAGTATATTGCATCAATTGTGCCATGCTGTACCAAACTACCATATCAACTGCAAACTTCTGAACTGGTTAGGGAAGTATGTTACATAATGATTGAATATGATACTGTAGACTTCAAACACATGTATACAATTAATTAACATTAATTAATATATTTTAAAAAAACAAACAACCTCGAAGTACACATCCCACGTTTCAGGTACTTAGGTCTTGCAACACTGGTCCAAGGGTTCTAAAGACAGATGTAGCTTTTTTGTTATTCTGACAATAATACAACAGCAGCTTCTGGCAGTTTATTTTATTCCAATTGGTTTCATTTTTTTGTCTACTTTTTTAGTTCTTTACTAAGCTGGCTTTTAACAACAACGGCAGACTAGAATAACCATTGCAGGGATGTTATTTTGGTAAAAATGCACAGGTTTAATCATTAAATTCACCATTCTGATGAAACAAGATGACAAATTAAATTTAACTCAACATTTGGCTGTTTGATACTGAACTTATTTACACTGACTATACTGTATGAGAAGGGAAGACTTCCAGACTGAGGTTCACCTAGGCTGATTGTCATAAGGGTAAAATATGGTTTAGAGTTATGCCAAATGTCATTCACCCCAACCCAAGGTTTTACTCCTCCAGTTTAGGAAGCTGCATATTCTGTCTCTCTCTCTGTGTGCATCTCAAGTTGCCTGTTGATTTATGGTAACCCCATGAGTTTCATAGGGTTTTCTTAAGACAAGGAATATTCAGAAGTAGTTTGCCATTGCCTTCCTCTGAGATATAGCCTACTAGTGTATTTACTCTAACAAGGTAATACTTGTTAGAAATCCCTTAGGAAATACCTCATCTTAGGAATTAGATGCAGTTGAAATACACAGATTTGAGATCTTATGTCTCTAATTCCCCAAACTGTCTTGTCCAGTATCTATAACTTTTCCCCATATTCCCCAATCCAATCTGTATTCAGAGTTATTAACTTACAGAGGTTGGTCTCCTGAGGGAATACACTGTCCTCCTCCTTCTTGCTGCCAGTACTTATCTCCACAGCAACCAGCCCGAGGTCCAACAGCTCTCTGGCTGAGAATTCTAAAGGCCCCTCCCTAAACTGCCAACTCCAGGATTCCACAGAATCTTTACAGGCAGCCAATCATATGAGGTCTTCTCGCTTGACACAGTCAATCATATGAGGCCTTTGCCTGTCTGACATGGACAAACTCACAAACTTTGATTTTTATATATTAGACAGCACCTGGTATTCTTTGGCAGTCTCCCATCCAAGTACTAACCAGGCCTCACCCTGCTAGGCTCCCAAGATCAGACAGGATCTGGTGCCTTTGGTGTAATTAGGCTCTGCTGCACACCATAACACAAGCAAATATCTGCATATCCTATACATATCTCACTCAGCTTATCTGTCAATCCAACGTATTTCTCTTTTCAATAATCTTTCCAGTATATCCAATGATGTATCATTTGTAATGCATACTGATGAGCAACAAAAGTTACTTCGTATTTTTTTGTCCAAGCATTTCTTTTATTTAAGTTCAAGTCACAGCCAACAATAATGGAGGAAGAGGGGGTGGGAAAAGGGAGAGGTTAATGATCTAGGTAAATTTGGGAAAAAAATCTTGGTACTTAAAAGTTTTTTCACTTATTTGTATGGTAAAACGTTTTAAGCATCGATTATCTCAGATTTAAGATGTATAAGTACTTTGGGATATTACAACTTCAATAACAGTGATATGAAAGGTCTATTTGGAGATTTGCATCAAATACTCTTAAAGATAATTATATTCTTTGTGAACAGGGGACACAGACTTTTCCAAAAATTAAACAGTTCAAACTTTAAGGGAAGAAAGAAAGGAAAATGGACAGAACAGCAGCTGAAGAAAGTTAATCAGAAATTCAGAGGCTGGGGAAAATATAGAATATAGATGCTCTACCTTTTAACAATATTCACTACCTCCTGGAAAAGCGCTCTTTCATCAGTAGTATATGTGACTTCCAATCCTGAGATACCAGATCTTATAAGTAAAGGGGCATGTTCTCTGTTTCCTGAAAAAGCAAATTAAAAAATTATTTATTCCTAAAAAACTATATCTTAATTCACAAAAACAAAAAGGAAAACAAGCCCCTCTTCCCATTTCCGTTGTTCACAGAGGATGAAGTAATTCATGGCTATTTCAAATTTGATATGACTTTTACACTTTGTAGAATTTTAGTCCATCCTAAGCATATTGCATACATAATTTCACAAGTGTAAATCTGGAAAACATTATTTCTCTATCTTGGAGGGAACAACTGGTTTTACCACATGTTAATGATACTGAACAACCAAATTTGAAAAAGTGGTTCTTAAGCCATTTGTATTTTCTTTTTTTCCAATATTTTTCAGTCAAAGTATTTTTCAGCAGTCCTCATTTTCTAATCTATTTCATTGAAGGAGTAACAGAAGCTTTTAAAAAGCATAATAATAAGACCAGTTATCTTTAAGGAACCTTATCAAAGTAGTGTTACATAAACTGTATCATCACGAACAGAGTACACCTCCTGCTGGCTCCAAATAAAGAGCAGACGTTAGTATAGGCCTCCCTTGAACACAATGTCGTGGTGCCTAGCCATGGCTGCTCTCTATCTTAATTCTTCCAATAGGTTGGTTATTCATTTCAGTCAGTATCACGTGGGTGTCTAGAACTAACATACTGAAGAGCTGTCTCCTGACTTGGCTCCTTGTGTGCAGTCACACTTGACATAAGCAAGATAAGATCTGCAAAAAGAGTCCTGGGCAGGAGGCAGTCATTCCATGGTTCAATATAAGGCATGACTTCACTCTGAAAATGTTTTCAAGCTATCAACAGGGAGAAAAAAGAACAAGCATTGAGCTGTCTTAGTGGACAGGGAACTAACTTTACTGGCCTTTGAGGTAATTGCTCTGTTCTCCAGTGGAACAAGCAGGACTGCATCAATATTTAAATTCTTTTAAAATATTAGTTGTTAGGACCAAACAATCATTGGCATAAACCCTACCCAATTTATCAGTTTCAAGAAATTGAATTTTTAAGCTATAGAAAATGAAATAGAACAAAATTCCTTTAGGTAAAAACAAGTTAACACAATATACAAGGTCTTCCCCATTCACTATATTTTCTCTTTAGTACTCTTTAGTATATCATTACTCTGTAAGAAGCAGCCAATGTGTTTTTAGAACTTTACAATATACATGATAGGATTTAAAACCAACTACAACTAGACTAGACCTTGTTATTTAGTACTATCTTAAGTAAAGCAACAGTTTCAATACTAATAAAAGAACTCTGCAACATTAAATGTTAGTACAGCTTTCATTTTTTAAAGAAAATGTTTTTAATCTACTGTGAATTTACAGTCTAGTCAGACATCCTCTTTCAGAATTTATCAAGGCAGCCTCCATAAAGTCCAACCTACTGCTTTAAAAGTTTTAAAGAAAAATGCTACCGATATATATTAAAAGAAGGGAAGAAATTATTTCTCTTCGTGTCTAGAAATAACAGTGGATGAAAGATGTGTTACCGCAATACTAAATTTCTGAATCTTTTCAGACTGTTAATGATAAGTAACATAAAGTTGTTTAATTATAAATCATTTCACAGACTTTAACATTCTACTGTCACAATCAGATCTAAAGTTGTAGGTTTTTTACTAGCCTAAACCAGTGGTACTCAACCTTTAACAGCTGGAGAGCCACTTCACCATTAACTGTTGTTGCAGAGCATAACATCAAGTACCAACATCTCAGCACTCACAACATGATGTTACAGCAATTTGTGATGATGCTTTGTCACCACAAAACATCACATACTGAAACACTACATGACACATCATCCTTTCCCCACCAATGTGATTTTCATTTCCTACTGGCTGCTGGGAAAAAGAGGGAGGCTTCCCCATTCTCTCCCCTCATGGCTGCTGGGTTTGAGGCGATTTCTATTCTTACCTGTGGGGGGGATCCCAGCAGCTCCTTCGCTTTCCTCCTATGGGAGGAGGTACTTCAGTGACTCCCACACTGCCGGTCCTTTGGTCAGTGCTCCCCGCGCTGCCTGATAGAGTGGAGCGCCGATCAGATGCCTACACTGCGAGAGCCGCCTGTAGGGCTTCAAGAGCATCCAGCTCTAGAGCCACAGGTTGAGTATCACTGGTCTAAACAAAGCCAAAAAGGTACAATACAATAAGGGCCCTGTTTAGACCCTACAAAGATCAGAGAAAACCACACAACAACCCTTATGCAACATTCAAAACAATTAACTTTCTATATCTACTTAAACCAATTTTGACAGATTATAAGGTTGTAGTTATTGAACAGCCCCACATGGGTAAATGGGACCGGTCCAGCACAAGGGTTTTGAGGACTGCCATCTGAAAAATATTTTCCTCATTGTATCTTCAGGACATCTGCAGGAGCATGTCACAAAGTGTTAAACACTAATTCAACATGTATTGAGTTGATGCTTAAGTATTATAGTCTCTGCAAATGTTCACACAAAGATATAAGTTGGAAACCACTACTATGCTTCCCATAATTCTACAGTGAAATGACATGAATTTAAACTCTAGCAAAAATCCTTAAAAATCACATTTTATCACACTGTTTATTATTTATCCAAATACAATAAAATCAAAATACTGAACAATTGCAAAAGAAAACAGAAGTAAAATAAGAACCTTGGCTTGAGATTGTTCTTGTTCTGTCTTTATCAATCACTACAGCACCAGTGATTTCCATTTTGTCAGAATTTGGCAATGATGTATCAGATGAGATGCAGTAGAATAAAGCACAGATAGGATCAAATTCAGGATCCGCCTCCAAATCTCTTCTTGTTCGAGCATGTAACTCTAGGCTGAGAAGGGTGAGATGTTGAACCTATACAGAAAAGTATATACTGTTATCTTCTTTAAACATGCCTTTGAAACAGTACAAGTGAAAACAATGCAGACAACAATCAAGTATCATTCACTCATAGTTCATTTAACATCCAGCCTTTTTCTCAACGTGGGGCCCAAGGCAGCTTGTAACATGGGCTAAAAATTATAGTAGTATTAAAATACAATTAAAAAGCAGCTAAACTATCACATTAAAAACAGCACTAAATTAAAAACAATTTTAAAGCATTTAAAACACAACAAATGAGGATAAAGTATAGCATCCCATTAAAAAAAAACCTTATACAGCAACAAGGACCAAGAGAATGTCTAAATAAGGAGATCTTAGTCAACCAGTGGAAGGGGAGAAAAAGCCATCAATTTATTTCACAGGTAGGTTTAAAAAAATAACCTCATCTTGCTTTGCAAAGTGAAAAAAATACTGTGTGCTTTCAATCTGGATTGTTACAATGATCATCTACTATAGGTTTATGTTATCAGTACAAAAGAAACATGTATTATACCATGCTGGCAGTTAAGTAGACCATTTTAATTAAAGTCCAGAGAAAATATAATAAATGAATGATGAAAATGTTGTGGGAGTACCTCTTACTGAAAACAGAGTGACTTGTGCTCTATCTACACATATAACTATAGTATCTTCAGTGACAGATTAAGTTACCTCATGTAAACTCTTGGCATCCTGAAGGTTTTGCATACTTATTTTAAAACCATATGAGTTGTTTAAGGATGGTCCTTCAATCTGAGAGGTCTCTTTCTTTGGGGTAGTCAGAGCAGTGAATTGATTCTGTCAAAAAAAGCATACGAAAACTTTTTTTTTTTCAAATTAAAATATTGACTCTTTACGCCTAAGTACAGGAAAAATTATGCTTCATTGTTCAGATAACTTGTATTTTTTTGCCAATAGGAAAAAAAATGGTCTACTAATGACAGGGTGAGGAAAGTGACGTCCACAAACCCTACTTTTGCAGCCCCCAAGCCCCTGTGGAAATTCCCTAAGCCCACTCTCCCCGCAATTTTTCAATTTTCCCCAGTTGTTTTCAGATGATTTTTTTATGCCCAAATGATCTTAAATGTACCACAACTCCTGCAAATACATTCGTTTAACCTGCCCCCCAGAATCTCCAACCCCTCCAAACACCTTTAAAATGTCCAAAATTACCTGATGATGGCAACTGGAAGTGAGGTCACAACACTCCTAGTATACCTACCACACGTGGGAATGAAGACTGGCCCCAGGCCCCTACCCCCAAAGGCTGTTGGAGGGCAGATTTTTTTTCAATTTTTTTTCCCTAAAATATTTTTCAGTGTTGGGATGCATGGGGTAGACAAAATGGTTGAGACCTCACACCATCCTGACTGGTCTAAATTAAGTAAGAACAACGTTAGAGCAAACATTGCAGGTTTGTCACACCCAACTGCTGTGTTAATTTTCAATGAGTCATGAATAGTTGGAAAATACTGCACAAATAATGATGCCCACATGACTCCAGTATTTGCATGCATATTAAAGCCATACAGAATTGCACCACAAAGGAATGATATCTATTGTGCTGCAAATGTCCATGAACAGGGCCCTTCTGTTTAAGAGAAAAATGATCTAGGAAGCAAATATGATCTTTCGTGCTAAGCAAAAAATACATTTTATACAATTGTATATGACAGCTAGCATGGTACAGTGGTTTGAAAGCTGGACTAGGACTCTAGAGATTAGGGTTCAAATCCTGCTTGGCATGGAAATCCACTGGGAGATTTGGGAGAAGCCACGTTCTCAGCCTCATAGGAAGGCAATGGCAAACCTACTCAGAACAAATCATGCCAAGAAAACCTAATGGCAGGTTTACCTTCTGCCATAACCAGAAATTACGTGAAGGCACACAACACACAGTTGTGTGTGTGTGTGTGTGTGTGTGTGTGTGTGTGTGAGAGAGAGAGAGAGAGAGAGAGAGAGAGAGAGAGAGAAATGTAAATTTTGTACTGACATAGGACTGAATCAAAACATGCTCCAGCACAGAAAATTTCTGTTGCGCAGAAGGTACAAATCATGCCAAAGCAGTTCCCAAATCCTAAGATTTCATTTAGACAAATGCTTGCTCTGCCTTTCATCATAAATTGCTGCAAGACAACCCAGAGTGTATGCACACATGCAAGCGCGCGCGCACACACACACACACACACAGTCATTTCAACAAGATAAAACAGAAAAAAACAGACAAAAGGCCATGAAAAGGTCTCAAGTACTGTTAAAAACATGAAAGAACATGATGGGCATTGTCTTTCACCTAAAAAATACCCAAGCTGGAGCCAAACATCACGGAAAAGACAAGCTGTTTGGGAGACTGTCTGCCCTGATTTCAAAACATGGGAGTAGCCTGAGAATGATTCTGAAGTTTTTAATTAATTGGCAGATTCATGAGGGAGGAAGTGACCATCTAGGTGTTTGACAATCCTAACTATCAATGTGAATTAAGCAGCCTGCTTCAATTTAACCTTTCATTCACTTTGCAGAGGAAATGTCTTGCTGCAATTTGATAGAAATCAAAAAATACAATTATTGTACAAATGAATCCCCCTGACAGCCACCTACACAGCTTAGTAGTGTCACCTCCTACAGTATCTGATACATTCAGTTCCTTGAACAGTCTAAATGTCTTCTTCTGTTCTTAACTATACAGCCAAAACTTCATCTCTTTTGTACAACAATTCGACTAGTTAGAACTGATTGAGCCCTGATAGTTGCAGTTCAGAATCACAAAGAAAGTGGCTTCAGCTGCTAAGTAGTGTTCTGATTTATTGGTTTAGATAACTGACAACAGAAACGGACAACACTGCATAGCTTAATAACAGAACAGAACTGGCTTCTGCTGTTGTTGTGTGCCTTCAAGTTGTTTCCAATTTATGATGACACCAAGACAAACCTATCATAGGTTTTCTGAAGCTGAGAGGGTGTGATGAGCCCAAGATCATCCAGCAGGTAGCCATTGGCTGAGAAGGGAATCAAACCTTGATCTCAAGGGTCATGGTCCAATATTTGAACCAATACAATACGCTGGCTGAACTATTTCCATAAAAAAAGTTGTGCATTTTTAATCAGCTGTCAAAATTCAATGAAATATGTATGTGTGCTCAGTTTACTAATTATTTTGATGAATTTATGAATTTTGATTAGTCTTGTGATTTCACTAGTTTTATTGTTTAATTTGCTTTTAATGAAGTTTAGTACCTTGAATGCTATTTTTTTAGTGAAAATGTGGTATGTGTTAATAAACAAACATACTTGAGAGACCAAAATTGTATTTTTGTAGGTAACATGCAATTTATTAATTTTAACTGGCTTTGTTGGTTTCAACAGAATTGTGTGTGTGCGTATGTGTGATTGTTGCCATCCCTTTTTTGATCTTTTTCCTTAAATAAACTTTCAAAAAATATTTGGACATTTGTCTGTGTTTTAAAAAAAATTCTCACAAAACCTTCCCCATGCGAAAGTCTGTAAAAGTGCAAAAATATCACTTGCGTTTTAGACTTTCACAAAGTTTTTGGCAAGTTCTGTATTCTTAGGCTAATCTGAAGTGTGTTTCTTCTCCAAAAGAATAAAACATTTCAGATTATTAGTAAAATGTCGACAGATGTTAAATCAAGAAAAATTAATTGAAAATAATCTACAGGTGGCATTGTACACCAGCCCAAGAATAAAATGCAATTATGTTTGAACTGTAGAGATAAGTTTGCTTCTTTTAGACACATATGATGGGCAAGTAGCAAAGTGAGAGTGTGCTTGAAAAAAATAAAAGATATAAGTGAATATATACAGTTCCATAATATACTTTTGGAACCACAGCTTACTTGTTGCATCACGCACTGCCAGAAATCAAATCATGGTGCTTAATTTAGATTTTACTGCAAACACTTCCAGAAACTGTAAAATGTCCACTATTAAATTACAGTTAAATATTGCTCACATACAGTGTTCTTGTTAAATGCTCTGCTCTTGAAGGCCCAAGTAGCACTAATGCTGGCTTCATTCAAGTGCCAACTAAAAACCCAGCTTGCTTGCTTGCTTGCTTGCTTGCTTGCTTATTTAAATAAATAAATAAATAAATAAATAAATAAATAAATAAATAAATAAATGGCCCGCGCAGATTAACTCCAAAATGAACATGCACACTGTTTTAAGCTGTTTTTAAACCTGGTTTAACTAGTTAAATAGTTTAATATGACTTTAGTCTGCTTAAATTATTTTTCTTGTTTTGATTTTCAAAATCTATTTTACTTGCATATCACTGTTAGATAAGGCAGGATATAAATATTCCAATGTTTAAAATGTGAATGGGGGAGGGAAGAATGAACACAGCTATTTAAGAAGCACGTGCTCCTTTTTTTATCATTCTGGAACTTACAGACGCCCAGCAATATTGTTACATCATGTTTTGTATACTTATTACAAATAAAGATAGAAATAGATTGATAGATTGAAATACATTTGGTTTTAGTTAAGGAATTTGATTATACAGTCAGCTCTCCACATTTTCAGGTCTCACTTTTGTGGATTTGATTATTCACAGATTATTTGCTGTCACCTCTGCTGCCTCCCAAGGCCATTTTTAATAGGGACTGCAAGTCTCATGAGACTGAGAAACTGCGAATGAATCTTGTAAGTCCCTATTAAAAATGGTGTGGGGTAGCAGTGGAGGTGGCAGTAAGCCCCATCAGCCACTCACTTCTGCCTTGTGAAGGAACCCTCACGCCTCAAAGGAATCTATGGTGGGCTGAATATAGTGAGCAAAGTTTTTTGTGTGTTAAATATGGTTTGGGAGGTCCTAGAGTTATTCACAGGGATCCTGTGTGCCTAACCCTAGTGAATGTGGAGAGATGACTGTGCAACCGTACTGTGAACTTCACTTTGATTTTTACTGTTTCTTAGAAAAAACAATAACAATTGACCAATGTTCTCAGTGCTGTCTTCTATAATTAGAGGACAGCATTGAAAAAATATCTGAGAGTGTATTAATATCTGAGAGTGTATTAAAGGAATATATGTATAAATGAATTGTATGAATATGTATGCATTGTTATTATGTGTTTTTGTTATTATGCGTTTTAGAATTGACACCAATTTATGATAATCCTATCATAGGGTCTTCTTGGCAAGAGCTAGGCAGAAGAGGTTTGCCATTGTCCTCCTCTAAGGCTGAGAGTGTGTGACTTGCCCAATGTCAACCAGTTGGTTTCCATGGCTGAGCGAGGATTTGAATGCTGGTCTCCTGGAGTCCTAGTCCAAAACTCAAACTACTACATCATGCTGGCTTTCTCTTTCTCTCTCACTTTCTCAAACAGTCAAAATAAGAAAATGAACCTAAGAGAAGAAATTGCAGGAAAAATATATAGAACTTAATTTAAAAGGTACAGCTATTATCATTCTATTTTACCTTAACTTGATTTGTTAAAAGCACTTTTCGAAGAGCTTCAGCATTTTTTCCTCTTCTGCAACTCAGCTTCTGGATGCTTGGTCCTGGGGAGGAGAACAGTGAGGGAAATGTGATGAGCATATACATCAAACAGAAACACACTAAAGCATATTTAGAACACCAAACTACTTGCACAAAAACTAAAAAATGCTTCTAAACTGGAAAAAGAATACCATAATAAGTGGCATTGAACATGCACTACAAGGGAAAAGTTCCAGATTGAATTCCTGGCATCTCCAGGTGGGGCTGAGAAAGACTCCCCTCCATGAAAAGC
Organism: Cyclura pinguis; assembly: GCA_030412105.1. Lineage (NCBI taxonomy): Eukaryota > Metazoa > Chordata > Lepidosauria > Squamata > Iguanidae > Cyclura > Cyclura pinguis. Next base: position 109,385,599 of record CM059599.1, on the reverse strand, counting down.
TGCTTAAGTGAGTGCAAGAGAACAGTGCAAGGATACAGTGACTAATGGGTCTGACTTGGTACAAGGCTGTTTGTTATGTGCCTAATGATCACAGTACAATTGTTAAAAAACTAATGTTAAACTCAGTCTCAACAAATGGAATGGTCCACATTGTAGCCTGTTACGTTACTGGTCTTATATTATTCTACATGTGGAAGTTGTTCTTCATTATGCTATTCTGATGCTAACTGCAAATTACATACATTTTACAGCATTTCAGCATATTTTGATAGGTACAGTCCACCTAAATATTCGAAAGGCACCAGATCCCATCCAGTCTTGGAAGCCAAACAGGATGAGCTTTAGATAGTACTTGCACAGCAAGTTAGTACTTAGTACTTGGGAGAAGACCGATGAATACCAGGTGCCATTGGCTATAATTCAGAGGAAGGAACCTGCAAAACTACCTCTGAGCATTCTTTGCCTAAGAAAACCCTATGAAATTCATGGGGTCTCCATAAGTTGACAGGCAACTTGAAGGCACATATACAAAGACACATGAATTCCTTTACATTAAGAAATACTAACCTATATATCTAATACTACCTTCACATCTGGTTTCAGACTTACTTTGCCTCATTTTTAGTTTCAGTCTCTGCAATGCCACTTTTTTATAACCTTACCTGGTAACAATGAAGAACCTCCAAGTCCTTGTGACAGCATTTCCCTAATAGGTGTACTATGCAGGCAAATACTTTCAGAATTGCCATCACATTCTTTGTTCACCAACGGAGAGACAATGAAGGGTATCTTACTTTCCTTTTTAATAAACTTCTTTTCTTTCTCAGGCAAAATTTCGGTTTCCTCCAAAGAAGACGTTATGCCCTCTGAATCTTCTGAGCTAGACTGTTTGGAATCTGGAGACATCATTTGTTGCCAAGGGGGAAGCAGCGGTGAATCAGGGGGACTATAATTAACAGAGTCCTCTTCATCTCTGTCTATCTCTATGGCTGTAGTAGTAAGTGGCATTGTCCTTTTCTTGACTGCATACTTGTCTTGTTCCATGATATCTGTATCACCATTTATCATTATCTGTGGTGGTACAGGATTTGAAGATGAAAAACAAAGATCTTCTGACTGTACAACAGATTTGCTGGAATCCTCATCTGCCATTTGGCGAAGATTTTCAGGCAAAGATGTGCAATTCAAACTCTCACCAGCCTTTTTTATCTCTGTAGATTTCATGATAGTTCTTTTCCTTAAGTGCTCATAATCTTCTTTGGCCTGAAGCCATGATTTAACTTGTTGGTAACTTGGTGCACACTTACATGGCATGATTACTATCTTTTTGTCATCACTAGTTTTACGACTATTTTTTTGTTTTTTATCTGTAGTACACTGGCTGCTTCGTAGTGGAGATCCCGGTCTAGGGCTCTGTGCCATAGCCAAAAATGCTGTCTTCCATAGCCTTAATCCTTCCAATGAGAAGTCTCCTTCAAACTCAAGCAGGTCATTTGGAAGTCTAGTTTCCACGGTAAGAAGTCTTCCTCCAATCTCTCTGTGAAAACAATGTCTTCAGTTATTCCTTAGGAGAGAGCTAAAGAATTTTCTACCATTTTTATTGGGTGTTAATGTTTTCTGTTTAAAATTTCTCTACATTTTATATATATATTACAATATTCAAAAATAATGCTCTAAGAGAACACTAACGCATGCCACACATGTAAGAAAAATAACAATTTGAAATATTTCTTTAGTTGATAACATACTGAGATTCTTATCTTGATTGATGTTAAAATTAGGATATCAATATTTCTAATGGAAAGTTATCATGTTCAGCTTTAATAAACTCTCTGCTTAAAAAATTCTGTGTTGAGTTCACAGTACCAGGGACTTGTGAATCTCACAAATGAAACAGAATATTTTCTTTTCAGGCATTATAGTTGTTTTAATCTACGGACCTATAGTCCTTGCTTACATGATCAAAAGAGAATGCTACCATTAAAGCTAGACGTAAGTTTTTTGGTTTATATGAGAAATTTTAAGAGCTAAAGAATACATTGACACAAAATATAGCAATCTGTCTATAAAAAGCCCTATAGTCTTCTTTTGTAATCTCATTACCTTGGTTTTTCTGGTGCATCAGAAGGGTTGCTGCAAAATGGTTCTGGGTAAATTGTTTCTGCAAGATTATGATCTATCAAAGTTGACATGATTTCTTCGCGACTTGGAGGTGACATAAGAGGTTTAAGGATGTGAGCAGCACGAGGTGTAGAAGTTCCATTTTTTGACTGCGAAGGGGAATTAGTAGATCTTGGTGAACTGTCTGGAGTTGGTGTTAATCCTTCATTGTTTCTTGAAATATACAACTCTAAATCTTCAGAAGTTGCATCCATAAGTTCACCATCTGGTGAAGAGAGAATGGAGGAAAAAGATACACTAGCTGAGTCAAGTGACTGGCTGGGGTCAGAAGTGGTTTCCTTTCTAAAGTGGTTTTGACTCCAATTATTATTTGGTGATGAAAGATTAAGAAAAATCCCCTTCTTTGCTGCATTTCTGTCCAACTGGAATTGCTCCATCTGGCACATTTCTGCTTGTTGCATATCTACAGGTGAACTAGGTTGAGATGGTGATGCAAGGATCTTATTTTTCCATTGACTGTGAAGATGATTTTCATTGCTATCCAGGCACCTTTTATCAAAAAGTGGGGGACTTAACGGACCAGATCGTAACCACGTTGAGGGGTCTGAAGAGTAATGATTTTCTTCCTTTGTCAGCTTATTGTTATAACCTAAAAGCTCACTTTCTGCAGCCTGTCCTGGAAAAAGGTCCTGAGCTGCATCACTCAGAAACTTCTGTGGCAGATTTTGATCTGCTGGGACAAACTGACTCACAGAGTATAAACTACAAAATCCAGTCTGCCCTACGGCATTGATATCAAAATTGTAATTATGATCAGGTGACAAGCTGTCTTCAAGTGAGTAACAACTTTCAAAACCTGGGTCTGAATAAAAAACTGGACTACTGACAGGTGTAACCTGTCCGGTCTTATTATTTAGTTGGTTTGCAGAATCTTTCAAGAGCTTGAGTGCTTTTTCTTTAGATTTTTTATCCCTAGGTGTACGAGGTTTTCTTGCAGATGCTACTGAACGTGATTTTTTAAGTGGTTTGTTTTGATCAGGTAGATAAGAAGCACCTCTGTTCAACTGAGTTTTAGCTGATAATTGTTCATGCATGTTGTTTGCATGTGCTCTCTGTTGTCTCTTTTGGAGTAATTCTTTTAGAACAGCCAAGCTAGAATGTCCTTCACTGAATGCTGAAGGAGTTACTAGAGTCTTGCCTTTGCAATGGGAATCAGATTTGGCTTGAGAGATTGCTTCTGACAGCCCCTTTTGTGTCATATTTTTCTCAGGGTTAAAATGTGACATATCCAAAATAAATCCCCTTTGCTTGTGTTCCCATCCCAATTTTTTAACTGGGCTTCTCAAAGCAGCTACAAAACATTTTTTTGGTAACTGAAAAGAACCAGGACTTTCCTCAGAAGACTTAAAAAAAGAAGAAATATGATCAACATGTTTTTTTGCTTCTGACAGATAAACAACTGGCTTCTGATTATCTTTACAATGCAAAAAGTTAGCAGGATGGATGTGATCCGTGTTCATTGTATCAGAAGGTATATAGTTTTCATTTATTTTTCCAAAAGAAGATAAGAATCTGCTTTGTAAATTTGGAACTACTTCTGTCTTTTTGAGCATTATATTCTTAGATCCATATGCATTCAGTGTTACTTGAGATATATGATTAGACTGGTCAAATACTGTATTTTGAATTAAGGAAGATTCTTTTGTTCTAAATATTCCACTTTGATTATTAGATCTTTGCAAAGTAATTTTGGTTTTTTCCCTTCCAGACACTAAAGAAGTTATGGATGGATGAATGTCCTCTTGTGCCAGGGTAGAATTCTGTTGTCCTACAGGCTTTTCATTTTCCAACAGTGAATGGAAATAAATCAATGGATTTACTTGTGAATTAGCTGTCAATGGGAGCTGTACTGATGGTATACGGCTGGCTGAACAGCTGGTTGAAGGGATCTCTTTTTGAGTATAAAGGGGCTGTGAGTTTCCTAAGCTGTGAGCACTCTCAGGTATATCTAGGTGCTTTGGCACGAGTTTGACTTCTACTGAAGGAAGAGCACTTTTTTCATCTGTTTTTGGTACTTTTTGTATTTTTTGTTTCTGTTTTGCTCTTGGCTTTTTCTTCACCTCACTTCCTGGTTTATTAGTCAGATTAATTCTGCTCTTTTTACTAGTTCTTACAGTAGTGGCAGCAAATTGCTTTTTACATCTCTTGATCTGGGTTTTTGACTGACTGTTCTTCCCCATGTAGGGACTAATAATCTTACTGCTGTACATATCAGCATTTTTAAATACCAAAGTTTCTTTTTTCAGATTAGCTACAATTTCTTCTGCATTTGGGTCAGTGGGAGACCAGCAGCGAGGTGGGGATACACTAACTGGACTTGCACTTCTCTCTGATAAAAATCCTAATTTAGACATAACGTCACTATAGTTCAAGTCACAGTCTTCAGCTTCAGCGCTATATGATGGAAGAGGGGGAGAAAGAAAAGCATGTGGTCTTTTTCTGAAATATAGAGTTCTTTTAATATTTTTACTATTGATATTTTGCAATTTCCCAATCTTTTTCTTTGTAGACTTGCATTTGGCTTTCCTTTTCTGACCTTTCTTTGGTGTTAATGGATAAATAGGATATTTGGTTGCAGGTGAATCAGGAACTTTTGGCCAAAAGTCCTTTAAAGGTGCAAGTTTCTTATATAAATTCATTTTTTCTTCAGTAAGTATAACTTGTTCTTCACTAGAATCTATTTTTCCTAGTTTAACAAGCATATTCTTCCTTCCTCTGAACCTATTAATAATAATATATTTTATGATAACAGGTGGCAATTTTTTAGAAAGTTTTCTTCTTTTTCGACATTTTTTTGATCCATCCATACTTTCATTATTCTCCACAGAATGAGGTAGGCTAATTTTTGAATGGTGTGCACCAAAGCTGGATTCACTGTCTTCAGTTTCATAATTTATCTTACGTTTAGCACGAAGCGTGTACTTATTTCCACCTAGCCCAAAAGTTTGATCAGACTCTTGAGCACCATCTTGAAAATGGCAATCAATGCAATTACTAGTACCCATAGACATTCTGTTTTCAAAAGCACCATGAGGAACTTGAACCTCATTATCATTCGGTAATGAACTATCCTTATCAGGAACATTATTACTAGCATTACCTTGTACATAACAGCTCTCTTTTGTGGATGGATTTTCACAAACATTTCTGGACTGTTGACTACTAAGAAGCACTTCCTTTTTAGTTAGTTTTAACCTAGACTGTTTTTTTCCTTGCTGCAGCTTATACGTAACAGGACTTAATTTCTGTGGCTGGCTAAGACAATTGGAAAGAACAACACTAGGAAAGAACATGTAATGTGGTGCTTGTTGATTCATGTTTGTTTTTTCAGCTTTATGTTCCTGAAATTCTTCATATCTAATCTTCAAATGATTAAGGCTGTCTCCATCAGCGGTATTTTCAGAAGAATGAATTACTGTTGAATGACCCTCGAAGCCAGACAAAGATTCACAGTTTTCTGGTTCTGGGAAAAGGCTGTTTATATGTGTGCCACCAGTATTTTTATTTGTTTCGGGAGGTGTTATTTTCGGGTGGCCCAAATCTGAAAAGTTAGAATTTTTAACCACAATGCTTTCTCCAGTTTGGTGGTTCATATGCAGAGGGACATCTTTTGTAATCTTCCTGATTCCAGTGTATTTTCTGTTAGGTAAGTGCCTGCTTACTGACGAGATATCTTCACACAAAACTGGGAGTATTTCAGTTTTATTATTTTCCTTAGCTGAATTTTCAGAATGTAGGACACTACTGAAAGATGCTGGATATTTCACATTGTAAGTGCTTTCTTTTGTAAGAGAATGAACTGCCACTTCAGGTCTTATGTCCACCATGTTTGGCTGAGAAAGCCCTTCTAAATCATCACTGCTTAAAATATGAGAAGAAAGGGCACTTGTGTGTTTACACTGAAAGGTAATCTTTGCAGAAGATGGAGGTTCAAGAGTAGCAGCATCTTTGTGAAAAATTGAAGTCTTCACAGATGTTTTGCTTGTTGCAATTACAGAGGTGTGAGTTCGAGAACCTTCATTGTTCAAACGATTGTCTAGAATAGAACAGATACCATATTTTACAACTTTTCTATTTCAGGTGATATTTCTTAAGACATTGGCCATTTATTTATTTATTGCATTTATACACCAATCTTTAGCCAAAACAGCCTCCAACAGCTGTTGACAAATAGTTAATTCGACAACCTAAAATATAATTCGACAATCTAAAATAAGACACAGAAAACAAATGAACAGGGATGGCAGGATCATGATTAATATTAAAGCTATGCTGTACTGAATCACAAATAAGTGCAATAGGAGAAGTACCATAGTTATCTGTAGCTGGTAGCATAAGGTGAGTTGTACCTTCAATGCATTCTCTATTTTAAAGAATACCTTCTCCCAACTGTGAGAATTTTACCTTGCCAAATGACTGAATAGTCCATAATCTTAAAAAACATGATTCAGAAAACATGATTCAGAAACTTATCTATCAGCTGGATTAAATCACACAAACCATACATTTTGTGACAACAGTAAGATATTCCATTATTCAGGATATTTAAATACATGGACCAAACAGGCAATTCAATAAAAACAAATTTTCTATGAAGAAAACAACTGAGATACTGTAACAAAAGGAAAGAAAACTATGTCCCATGGAAAAATTAAACTCCCACACTATTTTAAACATGCTTACCACTATTTTCATCTGCTGTTCCATCTAACTGAGGTATAGACAGGCTTGCTAGAAGCAAACTGTTATCATTCCAGTCCATATCATCTTCTGAAGAGCTGTCATCTTCACTTGAGCTCTGATTCTTACTTCTGTCCACTGACCTAGAAATGCAACTTATTTTAGGAATCTAAAACCCTTTTGCTAGCAACCTGATACAATCATGATACATGACACATTAATTGGAAAGGAAGGAACACAAAACATGAAAATGGCTTACTAAAAATAAGACAATGGCTTATTACAGTTCAGGATATGATCAAATACAATACCATAGTTTAAAAGAGACATGGAAACATGCCATTAATGAATGAAACCAGAATGGTATCTTTACTGTGATGCCATGGTTTTTAAACTGAAAGAAGGCAAAACATGGTGATACATGAGGCAATGAGCTAGAGAAGAAAGCCGAAGGAACAAAATATGAGGGACATTTAAGTGGAATTTCACTCTATATATTTTAAGAACTGGCTACATTTACCACCTGATCATTTATGTCTCAGGAAAAAGGGAATTCACAGAATAGTTTCTCCAACTCAGAATTTCCTACTCTGACTGTTAGAAGTCATCTCAGACTTGTCTCCAGAGCTGCCTGAATCTGCTGATGACTAAGCCAAGGTCATTGTGTTAACTGATGACTAAACCAAGGGCACTGGATACATTGTCTGAGTTCAAAACAGCACTTAAATATAATCTCTTCTGGAAAGCTTATCCAGACAGGTTTTTAAAATTGTGAATTTTTTAAATATTTGTATTGACTTTTTTTATATGTATCAGTTTTATAGGCTTTTTAATGATTTTATATGCTCTTTTAGATTTTTTGGATGTTAAATTTGTTGCCTCAATCCATAGAGAGACGGGGCAAGAAATAACTATTACTGCTACTACTACTACTACTATTATGTAAGTGCAAGATAAGAGCTCTACCAATCAGCAATGGCTCTTTTCTGTATTTTATGACACATAATCCTTCACAAGCAAGTGCCAGGACAGTAGACTTCATTTAGAATGAGCACGGCATTATTTTGCATTTCTTTATTACCTGAATTTGATGTCTTAATAAGGCACTGTAATGTTATGGACTTTGGGGGATCTTATTGTTAGAGAAATTAAGGTAAAATATAATTATGTATCTGAGGTATAGTACATGTAATAAAGACTAGGGTTTTTTGAATGGGCGAAAATATAGAATGTTGGGAATGACTGAATGCTTGAAGGAATTTTTAAAAGGCAGGTGTCATAGTGAGAGATATTGGTTCGGAATAAAAGTTAGAGATGGTAGGAGAATTAGTTGGAAAGTAGGGGAGTTAGGATATGAATGTGAGAAAGACAGTGAGAGAGGGATTGGGACATGAGTATTGGTGTTAGTTGGGATCTGTCAGGACTAAGTAATCTTTGATGTTACGTTCAACTTCTGTTTAATAAATCATTTTTGTATTACACACTTGTGCATCTGAGAATGTTCCATAGGGGATATAGGAAAGCTTGAATTCAGACACATGGTGACCATGGAGATAGCAGTTATTCATGGCAGTGATCTCCAGTGGGGAGATAAGAGGGGCCCAGAGACCACGAGGGCATAAGGTCCTCACATTTGATGCCAAATCACTGGGAGAGGAGGAAATCCTCACGTTAGGGTAGAGAGGAGGATAAGTAGAAACTCCCACAACTGGTGGCATAAAAGCTAAAGTACAACACAATATATTTTCACCAAATATTTTCCTTTATTCAAAATCACTTTCATTTTTAACCTGTTTTGAGTATTACTGTAACACTCAGCATCACTTTATTGCACTTCTCCAATAATCGTAAGAGACTGCACTTGTATGGTATTTTCACAGCTATCCAGAAAGGCCAGTACAAATACACACCAATAAATTAATAACACAGGAAAAATTTAGACTAGTTAAAGTCCAATGCCTTGTTCACTTGATCTTTTCTGCAACCCTGAAACTTTTATATAATGTCATACGTTTAAACAGCTAAAATTGGTAATCTATATTGTAAAATGAAGTTAGGTAAACTGCACAAATTAAAATCAAATCAGTATTCAAGAAAGCAAAAATCAAGAACTAAAAGAATTCAGTATATCAGAAAACAGAATTTTACAACTTGGCCTCTTGGTTGTGTCACTCAGAGGCTCAGCTGAAATATGCTTCCCAATCTCCAAACAAGGGTCTGACCATTATGACTTTTTTACTACCAATTTATCATGGAGTCTGTATTCTTCCTGGGAAGGGGAACATCAAATGTTCCCACTTGCCCGACCCATAACCTCTTAGGTAGGGTGAAGTATTTTTAAGGTAAAAGAATCCTCAGATAAGGAAAACGGCCAGTGCAGGCTTGAAAATAGCTGCAGCATAAGCTTCAGCGGTACAAGTAAGTAACTTCAGGGTATAGACCTCAGTAGGATCCTGGTAAGTAGTCGCAAGATAAGGAACCTAGGCAGGAATGGGCTAGAAGCTCAAGAAGCAAGCAAAACCACAAACAAACCAATAACGAGAGGGCATCTGCTAAGATATAAAAGGTGCTTCACATCAACCACCTCAAGTCCACTCTATATCCAGTCATCTTGTTTGGGTTTCCCATTTACAGAAGAGCTCATGTCTTAGCTTCCTCCAAGTCCCCCTTAGCTCACAATTTTCTTGGGTGTTCTCACAATTCAGGTAGCCAAGAAAGGCCTCAGACGAGCTGCTGCCCAAGTCCTTTCTCAACACTCTTCATTTCCCTGCAACTCAGATCTAGATGAGACACTTGCAGCCCTTCTGTCTGGCAGCTTCTCCCTCCCATCTCCTTCCCTTCGGAGCTATTCAGTGATCTTTTTTGACCTCCTTGTCACATTCCACTGCAGAGACTTTAACTGAAGGCGGCATCTGGTTCTTCTTTCCTGACGCCAAGGAGCTGGGGACAGGCAAGGCGATGTCACCAGTGAGTCCTACTTTTCCATCTACTTTCTATAAGGAACTCATCTTATGATGTAGATCAGGCTGAGAGACAGTCATAGTTCAAGATCACCAAGCTCTGTGATTAGATCTTCCAGTTTGATCGCTATATCATAATGCCTCTTATGTTTCACTAGTACGTACACTCCCTCCTCCTTTCCTGTGTATAGATTTTCGTCCCTATCTTTTTATAGTTTGTTGGAACATGAGAATCAGAGCTAAGGTGCATGAAAACAAAGTAAACTATATCAGAACCACACTTTGAAAGCATACTTCAAAACATGGATTCCAGGCAATCCCAATAAGAAAGATGCCTTTCATTGAGCAAAACTCTATCAAGCTTTTTGAAAATGAAAGATAAAGCAAGCAAAGAAAAGATGCATCTAAACATATTACTGATGTTGTTTATTAATACAATATACCACCAGACAAAATATGTTCCTGTAACAATACGGAAGAATTCTGGAATGATATGCAAAGAACAAAATAAGGAAATCTCTCCTAGTCCATTCCAAATCAGATAGTTAGCCCTAGGTTCTTTTATTCTCCTACTTGTTGGGCCATCTGGGTTTGCACCATCAATCCCATTTCTTATCCTGCAGATACCTTCTTTCATAGTGTACTAGATTTTGGACATTTATTTGGACTCCCTCTAGGAGTTAGGGTATTTTACAACAGGATTGAGTACCATTTCTTTCAGATCAACAATTACAAAGACAGGCTATACCTTCTCTTTCCACTGGCATCATTAGGGCTAGTGTCCCATCGTTGTGACATTAGTAAACTGAGCTCCAATTCTTCCTTTTCAATTTGTGGTTCATTTTCTTCATCATCACTGTTATGAGGATTTTTATAGCTTCCAGAAGAAAAATGTTGTGATAACATACTTGGTCTTCCAATTTCATATCCATCATCCTCCAACTCAGCCAGGAGATGTATCATAGCTTGATCTATGCTACTATCCACTGCAAGAAAAACAAAAACCGATTCAGAATATCTTTTTAACTTGTAAGTTTTTTGTTTTTAAAGAAACGTTATTACTATCTATATGCTTTAGATTTAATATTTTTTTTAAAAAAAAGACAAACAGAACCTTCCTTTTCTTTTCAATTCCTCTGTCCTTACAAAATCTAATGCCTTTGTCATAATTTCTCCATTAGAAATATTTTAATATAAACTGTGGATTCCCAAAGTGCTAACATTAAAAAGACTCCTGAATCCTGAGATAGTGATACAGTGGCCCCTTTGCTTTCACGGGGGTTGGGGGTACAGAACCCTCACAAAAGTTAAAAAAAAAAGTGAATAACTCCTCCTACTCACTTCCCTTCCATTCTCTTCTGGGGCTTCCCCTCCCACTGCGGCATGTCTCCCTCCCATTCCCCCCTTCCCATTCTATTATCTTTTTCTGATGCACACCTGCCTTCCTTCCACACATCCTAGCAACAGACAAGTGAATGGGAGCAGAAAAATAGGGGGATGGAGGCTTGGACATGCCTTCCTTCTCTGCATGCAGGGCTCTCCCTTCCCAATCACTTGCCTTTTGTCCTGGTATGGAGACGGAAAGCACAGTACACCTGGGCAAAAGGCAAAGAAATGGGAGGGGAAGAATGGGGGAATGCACTTGGGTGCCTTGCAAGTAATCAAATTTGTGAAGGTCAAACCCACAAATGTGGAGAGAGGACTGTACTTAAACATAACTTTACTAGAAATGCCCTACAAAGATCTATTTTGGAGCAGGTTTAAACAAAATGCATGCTGGGAAACTGCTCGAGGGCCAAGGGCGGACACTTTTCAGGTCAACCAAGTATTTGTGGGCCATACTTTTTCTTCCTTTTAAAAAGACCTTAAAATATTTTCTTTGCAGGAGGCATTATCAAGATAAGTCTAACAGCAGAAGAAATACTTTAAATCGTGAAAACTTTAATTACATTTCTTACTGCCAACAAATTAAAGTGCCCTCAAATGCCTCACCACTCATATAATTTTTTATTTCATTAAACATTACTAAATTAATTGAATTCATTATTTCTGAGCGTTGACTATTAAAATAAAATTACGATAATTAATTTTCTTACTAATAAAAAGTAAGATTTCCCTCATTACGTAAAATAAATTAAACATCACCATCATCATCATCATCTACTTATTTATTTATTTAGTGCCATCAGTGTACATGGTGCTTTACAAGAGGGGTCTACAATTGTTAATTTATAGGTCCCTGTCCAGGACACACAATGAAAAGGAGATGGCAGTAGGGGAGGGGATTAAGTCTTCTAAGGAGCACTGGAGAGGATGCAAGAAGATGTGGGGGACAGCATGAGGTTCACAGTTTGTCACACTGGTTTAGAGACAAAGCAGAGAACACTAATGACAAAGTTGCTAGTGAACCAGAATGTAACTCTTCTCAGTGCAGAAAAGGTTAATGTATTGCAGGAATACACTTACTGAGTACTGGGGTATTGTTAAATTTCTGAGATGGTGGCTGAAAATGTTGACTGTTTTCCATGATATTCAAAATGGCTTCTTCATTAATAAGTGCATTCTCCTCTTCATATTTGCTACTGGACTCTTCTAAAAAGATTAAGACTTCTGCAAATAAGCTATTAACACAATTTTTTTTCAAACAAACAAGTCAAAACTACTAATTATGTTAGCATATTCATATTGCTTGAACAAAATGTTCAGAATACATGTTTAGATACATGGGGTCAGACTTCGTGCTCATTGCAATATTCAAAGAGACAGGAATTAAAGTTTTCGTTATTTATAAGATCCCACTTTTCACTCAAATGATCTCCAAGAAAACTTTCCTTCATCTTTCATTGTTTTTTTTTTTAAATCATGCACAGTACCAACAAACTTCAAACACATTGGCTTGCATTCTGCTTGATAGTTATGGGGTCATAAGATGGAGTTACAATTTCATAACGACCAAACACGGTCCCTAAAACCGACATTTTCAGCCAGGCAGTACGCCAACCAAAGGGCTTCTGAGGCACTGAAGATAGGTAATGACATCTGCAATGCTCTCTGGGTTGTAGGGTGTGCTAATAGAAGCAATACAGCAGGACCCTAACTGGTCTCTTCAGCTGCCTCTTTCAGTGAACCCTGCAATGGGGAAAGGACTGTAGTAGTCATTTCCCAAAGTACCAATATGCAGTGCCTTGGAAACCATTCACTAGGGACAAGGTAGGTTTTGAGGGGTGGCATCATCAGGTATCACTATGACAACAGTTTTATCATCACAGTTACACCTCAGTGAAGGATCTTGATAATTATTTAGTATTACATACAACACTGAGGAGAAAGCTTTAGACTAAATCAGTGAATACTCAGATATGCCTTTTCTACTTGAGATCTCATTTAAGACATACTTCCAACATTCCTCATTTTTTTCCTTTTCCCTGTAATTACCCATCTTATTTTACTCAACAATAATGACCAGTATTTTAAAAAAAACCCACATTAGAATACATACTATGACAGTCATAAAATTTTAAAATTAATTAAAACATTAGTCATAAAAAGTCATAAAACAGAAATAACCTTAAAACCAGCAGTGCACTACTGCTGCAATACCACTGTGATGATACATTCTTTCCCTCTCATGCAAACCTTAAGAATCCTCCAAAATCTTCTCCAGCCCTCCAGAGCAGATTTTTGGCATTCATAGGAGAGGGAAGTCAACCCTCTTCCAATTCTGCTGAAGAAAGTACTTAAATGATTAAAATAAATGATAACCAATTTCCACGGATTCTGTCCCTTCTATCGCAGCCTGCAATTGCATATTCGCTCTCATTTTCACCATCTTTGCAATACACCAAACACTACACAGTTATTAACAGGTACATCACATTTCTCCATTCAGTAGCAATTAGTATTTGGGCTGCTTTCAACAAATTTCCAATCACATTATACTACATTTTTAATATATCCAGAAGGGGTATAAACGGGAGCTTAAGAAAGAATGCTGCGAACTCTTCTCAGCTGTTTTATGACTCAAAGGGAAAGGACTGAGAGACTGAAGATAAATACAAAAAGAATAATTCTTTGCATGCTTCCCTCTCTCTCTCTTTCAATTTATTCAAAAATAGTTCTAATTAAGACCTAGTCATGTACAGGGAGTTGTATCTGGCATAATAATTAATTGTACTAATACTAACCTTTGTTAATCTCTGTATCTCTGTGTACTTCAACCATGTTTGCTGGTGAACAAGAAACAACTATAGGAGAATGTAGCTCAGAATGTAGTGTTAACTCAGCAGAGAACTCCTCTAATCCATTACTGTAGTCCACTGATCCAGACAATGTCCTAATTAATAAAACAAATCCCTTTAAAATGACAATATAGCTCACATATGAAACAAGATTAATAGCTAAATAAGTGCTTACACTGGGAGATCACTTTGCTTGAGAATTTCTTTCAGCCTCTTCTGAAATATTTTTTCACTTTCTGTTGTGGTCACACATTCATGATCTTTAGTTACCAAAAAAACAAAACAAAAACCCAGACTAAAAAAAAGTTACATAGCAATACAAACATATAAATGGAAGAATTCACAAATAAGGGAACTGCTGAAATTATTAATAATATTCTGTGTATATGCTTCAAAACGGTTACAAAGTACAAATCCATCAAGGGATGCAAAGAAGGCTTTACTACCAGGATGCCTCTTCTAAGAACAGATGTTTCTATTTCTGGCTTAGCAGGAAAGTATGAGAAAATAACCCCAAATCTAGAGAAGTTTCTTTCTGCATAAAATGTTGTACAAAACTTCACAGAAACTCATCCTCTGTAACTTTTTTTAAATTTCTTGTTAGAGTATATTTTATAAATTGTTAGTTTTCCTTATGCATCATTTCTTAGACTGAAATGCAACATCTGATAAACTGTAGTACTGCGCTAGGAAGTCTTTAACTCGCTTTTAACTAAGGCTTTACAGAATAGCACTCATGCATCTTCTTGCACTTATTATTTTTCGAATCCAAAATTAGGTTGCTAAAATACATTGAGTGAGGTTTAAATTAAGTATAATACAAGGAATATAACACCAAGATAATATGTAGAAACAGCAACTAACAGTTTTTATGCCTCTTAGTGACTGGAAATATAGTCAAAATTAAGCTTTTCCAGATTCTATTGATTTCAGTGGGAGCAGTTAAGATATTACCCACTAACAGGAATAAGTCCTAATTTTAGCATATTTATTATCAGTGTCTTAGTTTCATGAAGAAGCCAACTTATCATTTGAGATGTGGAAAAAAAGGAGGACAAGAATTAACAGTTGTAAAACAAATAGTGTAAGAAAAAAATAGTAATAATAAATATAAAAAATAGTAATGATAAATATCTTAAAAATGACAAGTTACATATACAAACATCACAGTTAAAATCAATTAATCAGAAAAAAATCAGTTTAAATAAAACCATGGAGATTCTAGGAGACCTGTTATGGCAAGATTATATTAAGATCAAATGAACTAATTAACCAAGTTAACCCCTTAGCTCATTTCAGGGACCAACCAGGGGTTACATACTTAGTAAACCGCTTACTTAGCGGTTAGAATTATCATAATAGGAACATGTCTTGACTTCCTGGCTCCTTAGATAAACCTAGAAATCTGGCAAGCAATAAATTATCAAATAATCACCTCCCATGTGTGCTTGGTCCAGAGAAATAAATAACTGGTAATTTACCTTGTGAATTAGGAGGACTAATCTGTGAAGACTCTTTGTTTTCTCTACGCCGTTGTTTCTCATCTTCCCATATTGCTTGCAAACCTGGGTTCCGACCAATCTGGGCTGGAAAAATAAGAAATAGAGCAGATTTGTTTGGGTATCAAACCACCTAAAACTAACACCACAAAATCCTTTTGCGAAGATAATTCCTACTGTTAAAAAGAATGAATTTATTTCACACAACTAATGGCATGTTAAGAATTTTCTTTGTTTAAAGGCAGATAATACACAAAAATTTTAGCTTTAACACATAAGCCCACATTTCTACCAAGACCATGATATGGAAATACAAGTTTTCCCATTAACTGATTAGAAAACAAGAATATTCAAATGATATTAATAGTAAGCAATTAATAGTAAAAGGAAAGCAGGAGAAAAGACTCTAATATCATAGAACTAACAACTTGTTAGTTGTAGGGTCTTTTCTCCTGCTTTCCTTTCCTAATATTGTAGGGTTTTTTCTCCTGCTTTCTTTTTCTTCTGTTTATTAATTGATACCTCCTATTATAGAAGAGTATTGCTTATTAAGACTGAAAAGTGTTACAGAAAAGTGAGGATCTGCGCATCTAAGCACAGCAAAGCAATAGATATGAAAATGTCCTGAATGATTACACAGAGAAAAAATGTTTACCTTCAATATCCAATCTGTTTAAAATATCAGCAGCCACTGCATCCACTTCCAGTTCACAGGTACTCTGTCGCTCAATACCCTCCAGTATCAAAGAACTGCAGTTAAATTAAAGAATTATTCAACTTACATTTCTGATGAAAAGTATGTCCTATTAAATAAAAAGATTAGGAAAGATTGTCATTAATTACAAGTTTTAAATCAAAATATAATCCAAACAGATTGGCTTAAGTGCAACACTGTGTGGCACGGAAGTTCTCTTCCCCACGTAGCCTTCAATGCTGCTTGGAAATTAGCTGTACAGGGCGTCTCAGCGTTTTGGAGCAGGTTTTTGGGGTAAACAGGGAGAGTCAAAGAGTAGGGAAGTGACTGTCACTGGATGTACCATGCTGAATCCTGGGCTCAGCTTAATAATTTCAGATTCATAGCAATTTAGAAGACAGTTAGATGGCAAACAGAAAAGCATTAGTTTTCTACCTGAAAGTTAAACTGCACACAAGTCATCATTACTCTGCACCACAATGCTATAGAGTGTGGGTAGCTCACACAGCAACAACAACACAAAAAAGGAGGCACTAGAAAGATTTGCAGGCAATGGAGACCAGGGAAACTAAAAGCCTGAACCCAACCCCACTTAATTCTTTATCAGTCTCTGCTTCTACTTTCCACCATGCTATATTTATTTTTTTAAAAGCCTCCAGGTATGCTAACCTTGGTATCTGATTATCTTCCCACCGATGTAGGCAAAGATGTCCTGATAAATTTTCTTTAGAACATCCAATTTCTTCAAATGCATTACCTACAAATAGATTACATCACATAAGCTTTCCAACAGTGAAAACTATCTTTTTCTGTCACACATTTAAATAATGCAGATCTGTAAAAGAACACTGGAAGAGGCATAAAAAAATATCTAAAATCTCCCACTTTCAGACACTTTGCAGTTTATGTTTCTATTGATGTACCCCAAACTAGCAGTCTTATCTTGGCTCATTCCCTGCTTAGTTCTGCAGGGGCATTTCATTAGTTCCTAGCGATTTGCTTGACACATTTCACTTTTATGTAACTGCTGCCACTGAACAAAACTAGACTACTTACACACATATTTGCATTTCTTCCAGATGGGAACCAACATTTGTATTAGAGAACAAGAGTGAATCAAGACAACTAAGGAAAAAATCTCTCATCCTCCTGCTATAGAACCAAGGTAAACGAAGATAAAGAAAATGACTGATAGTTATGGGAGCATAAGAAGTCTGAGGAAAACCTGCACGGGTAAGGGAAACAGTATCTCTTCAGGTTTTTGCCTCCACCTTGTATAGAATCCTTGACATGTCAGACATCACAAGCATACTTGATGAACAGGTACCATGAGTATGGGCAGTGTTATCTGCATACCTCATGCAGTCTCACAGAATCCCATTTTTTTCTGAAAAAAAATGAAAAAATGCCCTCTAAGGGATGTGGGGAGCAATTTAATCACATTTTCTGGGGCTTCTGGGTCATTTTAGACCCAAGAGAAACATTGTTAAAACAGGAAGTAACCAGTTTACTCCCACAGTAGGCTAATGTATACAATGCATATAATAAAATTAGGAAAAGTATCAATATACTTAACCATAAAGACTCAGGTAATGATTTCTTAAAACACATTACAAAACACTGAAAAAAGAAGAAATACCGTAGTAATGGGCAACTTCAGTTATCCCAATATCTACTGGAAGTCAAGCTCTGCCAAAAATGCAAACTCTAAGAAATTCTTCATTTGCTTTGCTGCCAATTTCATCTTCCCGAATGTAGAGGGAGGAACAAAATGATCAACTATCTTGGATCTGATTCTACCCAATGGGGAAGAATTGACTAATGGTGTGGAAGCAATGAAAATCCTCTTGGGATTCATTATACAGAGAGAATGGGAAGATGAGTGTTTTCAGACATACATTCTGGTCTTTATAAAGCTGGTTTCAGTAAGCTTAAGGAAATACTGGGTGATATCCCATAGTAAGAAATATTCAAAGAGAAGGAAGTTCATGGTGGATGTGAGTTTGCTAAAGGTGAGATATTGGAGAGAAAATCACAAATCCAATGAGAAAGAACAGAGAGAGACTGACACAGAGTACATTTTAAGATGAGTTTAAGATAGCAACAGAGATTAAAAATACCAGAAAGGATTTTGGACAATGTTCCGAAGAAGAGGAAGAATAAGAAAGGTCTGTTCCATGGAGAAAATTAAAAAATGCTAACAGATGACAAAGAGAAAAGTTCAGCTACTTTGCTTCTGTCTCCTCCAAGTAATCTAGGTGTTGATGGGTCTTGGTAGACCTCAGACTTAATATGAGTCAACGGGGTGATACTGCAGAAAAACAGCTGATGAAAACCTAGTCTCCAGCAACAGAACTATAACAAAGGAACTAATAGTGTTAGGTTATTCTTCTTCAGTGAGAGCTCATGTGGAACACTGTGCCCAGTTCAGGGCAATTTATCTTAAGAAGGACATTGACAAACTAGAATACACCCAGAAGACGTTGGCTAAAATGGCAAAAAGTCTGGAAACCCTAAAGGGAACAGTTGAGGTAACTGGGATTCAAGTGACCTTGAATCCTGAACTGGAAGAAGGCAAGAGGAGGAAATCGAGAGGTGATATGATAGCCATCTTTAAATTATATGAATGTAATACAGAAGATGGAGTGAGCTTATCTTCTACCGCTTCAGAAGACAGAACTGAAACCAATGGATTTAAATTTAAAGGGATTCAAAGGAGAGTTCATCAAAACATTAGGAAGACCTTCCTAGTGAAATGGATTTTCCCCCATTTGAAGGAACTTAAATAGGTGTTAGACAGCCACCTCTCAGGGATGCTTTAGCAGTGGATTTCTGTATCAGCAGGGAGTTGGATTAGATGGCCCCTGGAATCCCTTCCAATTCTTATAACCATATGAATCCATGTACTGATTTAAAATGCAGTACAAACTTTTATTAATCTCTCACTGTTGGTTCTTTAAACTTCACACTCAGTGTCATTCTTCAAATCAAGAGCTGAAGGATACCACAATTAATCTGGTCCTATTGATCAGAGGACCTACTGCACTCTGGACAGCTCCATTCCATGCTCCCCAGGAAGAAAACAACACGAAGGAAAAGACTGATGTGGTACAACACATCAGCCAAAGAAGCCACAGCTGCAAGGAGCTTGCTTTGCTATGTCTTCCAGAATGAATACTATTAACATTTTATACTGGAGAACCAGTGCCTGAACTTGCTTTCCTCCTTCTTTCTTGTATTTTATTTTTGTGTCATTTCTTTTAGGTATTCATCTAGAGGAGAGGGACTATTTTATGAACTTCTGCAAACCAATTTCAGTGTCTTTTCCAGTTAAAAGCAGGTAAAAAGGCTTTAAAGAAATAAATGGCACCTGCTCAACAACACACAGCATATACTACTGCACATGCTAACAGTAAGAAGAGTATATATGTCAACTGCTACAAAGGCAGAATGAACTATCCTCCACGCTTTATATTACAAAAATCTAATCTAGATGTACGCCTGAAACGGAAAAAGAAACTGGACTTAACACACCTTTTTTCTTTGCTTTTCTAAATTTGACTGCAGCCAGATTTATTAAATTCATTCCATACAAGTTGTAATCAATGAAGAGCTGGAGGAGGTAGGGAATATGGGCTTCATGAGGTTGGTAAATTTTATTCATTATGGCTCCACCTTGTAGAAGATCACACACTCTATAATCAAACAGAATTTAGAAAATTAGAAGCTTATAGAAAAAAATAGAAGGCTTTGTTACTTAATACTGCAACATTTCTAAATTAAAGCTAAACAGTAAAATAATTATATAAAAGAATGATCCTGCATACTGAAGATTGCAATTCTGAAGTATCCTCATCCTTATCCTCATCATTATATTTTATTTTGTTACCCGCCTCTCCTCAAGGTATCTTCAAGAGAAACTACTTGAAGTTAATGAACAGGGCAGAACTTAAATAGGGTAGAATTTTGCTTGTTTGTTTTTAAGTCTTAAAGAGCCTACAATTTTTGCACTTTCTGCAAACACATTCTTCTTGCTGTGATAGTGCTGCATCACTCTAATTTTTAGGCTGTATCATTTTATTTTGCTGTCACATTGCTCTGCAGTTTTTGCTCAGATTACTAATTAATCTTAACAGTAATGGTGACCCAAATTTTCCTCATGTTTGATACTACATCTGACAGGAGGACTGTGTCACAAATGCTTTAACACCACATGCTGCAGCTGACCAGAAAAATTAGCACTAGTATTGGAAGGGTTTTAGAATGAAAAAAGAAGGAAAATGGTCAGGAGGAAGGAAAAAGTGGGGTAAATATTAAAAAAATAATTCTTTGACAAGCTGATCAAAAAATTGAAATCTGCTTCTTTTGAAATGAATATTAATATTAGAGAATATTTAACAGAGTAGTACACCTAAACAATATTTTTATTTCTTCCCATCTCAGTTCAGAGGGGCATATCATCCTTTTCCAACATTTCCAGCTGAGGCTCTCCAGATATTTTGGACAATAATTCCCATAAGCCTCAGCTTGTAGCACAAAGGGTATTTTGGCATACAGTTTCTGTGAACCCCAACTGGCATGGCAAACTGTCAGAAGTAGTGAGAGCTAGTCCAAAACATCACGGCACCAGGTTGGAAAAGGCTGTCCTACTCCACCAGTATATTTCAGGGGAAAAATGGCACTTTGGAAATCAGCTTCTTGCTTTCTGATAGCTTCAAGCTGTTCAATTTCAAAGCTCCGCACTTCCACGAAGTCTTCATTTTGATTTTTCTCTATCTGTTACTCTGCTAATACTGAAAATATGGTCACTTGCCCCTACTGAATACATCTGAACATAATAAAAAGCTGCGGTTTATTTTTATGGGAATGAGCTGCACAGAATCTTGGGATAATGTGTTCCACTCTCCTTTCTCACCTTCCAGTGTAGACAGGGACAGACTGGAAGACTTCTCTTCCACTTTTATTAGCTGCATTACATACAAACCTTACATTGTGGTTAATCTCTACTATGGTATGTCAAATCAAGCCAACTTCATGCATATTATGCAAGCATGTCATTCTACCTTTGCTGAAGTCATATAAAAAACAGATAAACAAAAACAGTTAAACCTTGTTTATAACCATGTTGGATTATGACTGTAATAAAATTACTGAATTGAATTATTTATAACAAATGTATATACAAACAAAAATATAATACTAAGACACATTACCCAGACTTGTACCATTGTCTTCCTTTGATATCTCTAAGGGTAACCTCAACAGAATGCACTACTGTATTGTACTTTTAATAACTGTCAATGAAGAAAGTTTTCTTTTCTACTTCTAACAAAAGTAGAGACATCAGATATCATTACCTTTTAACCACGGCAGGATTGTAAAGATAGATCTTCATAAACTGCCTTTCCTTTTCATGGTAACCATAAAAAGGCCTGGAAAAAAATCCAGCACAATATCATTATTGTCTTCCATGTCTATGTGTATGCTGAGAAATAAATGAGAATTCTGCATATTAGACCTTGTTCCAAAGTCTTGCCCTATGTATCACAATTATAGTCACTATCCCCGTATTGAATAGTACCTGATAGAATATCAATCATGATTCAACATAACATAAAGTATTTAAAATGAAATAATGCTGATGGAATCACCTGCAAATGATTCAAAAGCATTTCACATATAAAATGGAAGCACAGTAATCCCTACATCTCCCAATCTCATCAGCCAATCTAACAAAGCTTCAAAATATACATATAGTATATGATTAACATCATAGAGCATAGTAAAAATTTAGTATTCCACATACCTAAATCTTGAATACAATAAATCTAGTCTGTGAAAAACACAGATCTGGAAGCTCTTTGACAATTGTATGCCAGAGGTAATCAGGAGTGCTAGACTATGCATAGTGCATAGTCTTGGGTATAATTTCATCTATCAAAACACTTCGGAAATTAAATTAGCATACACTTTGCCTCCCTTTTTTCAAAAAAGGAAGGCAGGGGTCTTTCTTGGTGACTTGGAAGCAAAGATACCATGAATATCTTGAAAGCATAGCAATCTAAGTAGAGCGGAGTAGTGGAAAACAACGGGTATACACAAGCATAGGCCTTTTAATTTCTATAGTAACTGCAATAATTAGTGGCCTGAAAATGTGTTAAGCCTAAAAAGATTCCCCAGATTTGAAATCCAGTCATTCATATTTCCTAGATATGCAAGATTCAATTATGCATAAACAGTATTTGCTTGAAGTACAAGAAATGCAAAAATAGCCAGGTTGACCATCAAATAAAATCCAAAGTACACACTGAGGGCACCTTTACTGAGCCAAGCAGAAGGTGCATAAAAACATTATGCTAGCTTTCAAAGCTCCTTGACTTCTTCAGCAAACAAAGATGGTACAAAAATCACAGAGGGGAACCAAAAAGTGACATTGTTGGAGTCAGAAAAGCCTGCAAGTCTGATCCTGAGGTTTTGGATTATACACAAAGCTGAATTTGCACCTTCTCCCATCTAAAAAAGAAAAGTCAAGGAACAACAATGACAAAAGCTGTAAAAGAAGGCCATAAAATTTGAGTTCTCCAGTACAGTCATAAAGTCTCTTCCCCTGAGATCTGTTCTGAATCCATCCAGTTTTGCAAAAAAAAGCCCTTGTTCTGGCAGAATATAAGGCTTCCTTGTCTTAAAAGCAAAAGCATAATGTGTTCTTTATACTGTATTAACTAAGGAAAGCATACAGCTTGCTCATAAAACTATCAGGAAACTTGCAAAAATACTTCATAAGCTAATAGAAAAGGACAAGAATTGTATTTTATTCTTCAATATATCATCACCACCTCAATCAATGAGATAGCCTCATCAACACAAGCATATAGGGATGTGGAAAGCTGAGCCACCGTTGGGCAGAGCTGTTAATATACCTAGCTTGCACCAAGGAAAACCACATGATGGACCTTCCCATAGCAGCTTGGCAGGAAGCACACATTCACCCTGAACAAATTCGGTCTTTAAATCTGTCATTCCCTGCTCTCTCGATCATAGTAATCAACACAGAAAGGAGATAAGACAGTCTTAAAATCACTTACCACAGCAACACCAGAAGAAAAGGTATCAAGATACAGCAGGAAATCCACTGCATATTTAGCACCAGATGTATACAAACATATATTTTACACAACATCACATGGACATTGCTACTTTGAAAGAAAAGGCATGTGCACATGAAAACTTTTGTCTGATCAGCTCTGCCGGGTTCCTGTTTCCTGCTTCTTATCTTTCCTTTTACTTCTGCTGCTAAGTCCAATTCCACTTGGGTAACTTCAAGAAGATCAAATGGGGCATGGCATAATTCACTCTACTTAGTGTTTTATGTACAATAGATAAAGTTACTTAATATCCAAAGTATACTGAAAACCTGTGCAACCAATTTTTTTTCTGTCAGAGAGAAAATCGTGAAATTTGAATTTTCCTCAGGACAACAAATTCTCAAATTCTCATCAGAACCTGTCTGGTAAATGGTAACTATGTTGGAAGAAAGGACAAAATTAATGAAGAGGGGGAAGAAAGGCTATTGTATGTGTGAAAGCATAAAAGAGGCACATCAAAGTATTTTCAAACACTTTTGTCATTTAACAGTACTTAAACCTGAATTTTAGGGATGTTTTTCAACAACAAAAAAATCACAGGGGATAAACAGCTAATAACATAATACTTACATTCCATGAACTAATGACACTTTGAACACATGTTGAACTGAAGAGGATGGATTTCCCAAAGCAACATTGAGTGCTCGGTCAATGCTGAACGCGAAATGACGCAGATAATTTTCTGGTGGCTGTCCAAAACCATCATATGGCACAAACAGGTAAGGAAAAATGCCATGTAAATGGAGACAGGTTTTTTGACCTAGAGAACAAGAAACCAAACTTTCAGAATCATAAACTTTGAACACTCAGAAAGCCATCAATTCCAACTTTCTTGTTAAAAGGAAGAAAAATTCATGATTAATCAACTGTTAAGGCAGCATGTCTTTAGTTAACAGTATACAAACTAGTTTGGAGATGCCAAAATACATGATTAAGAACAGAAAAAAGCATGCTATATCATACAAAAACCCTGTTTAGTCCAGCATTCTATTCACATAGCAGCCAACAAGCTGCCTACAGAATACCCAAGTAGGACACAAATACAAAAGCATCCTCACACCTACGTTACCTAGCAACTAGGAGAAATTTATATCCCTCGTGAGTAGTATCCACTGATAGTCCTGTCCTCCATGAATTCTGTCCTGTCCTGTCCACCAACTCCCTTTTAAATCTGTCCAAGAAAATCCCAATGCTTAACTATGAACTTTGTGAAGAAGTGTTTCTTTTTATTTGTCCTCAGTTTCCCAGCATTCAGTTTCAGTGGATGACCCAGGATTCTCGCATTACGAAAGACAGTAATGATATATCTATTTGTGCAAAGTTTAAATTAGGCAGACAGACTATATCACACATCACACCCACTTCTGGAAACTGTTTTGTCACTTTTCAAGCCATAGCTGCATTTTTGTCTGCAAAATGTACAATCCTTCTTGCTGATCTTAACAGAAACAGGACAGCAGCGTATTTAATTTAGTGGTTAATAAAACTGTCAAGATGTGCACAGAAAAAATGAGATTATTGCTACTTTAATAATAAAACCAAAAGGCAAATCTATGGAATTTCTATGATTATTGATCAGCACAGAGACCTTTATTTTGTACTGTGAGATGAGTTAATAAAGAGAATTAGATTCACTGATTTAGATACAAATGTAAAGTTAAACTAAAATGAAATTAAAAGTATGCTTATTTTCATTTTGATTGCAAAAATTGTTGTCTTTTAACTCCGCTTTTAATCAGAGGTAAGAAATAAGGAGTAAATTAACTTGTTTGGGATTCTTCCAGTGATATTATCTAACTTAATAGATTCCCCAGTTAACAGTGAAGTTAAAAATATCTTTAGTGAGTTAGGCTGTTAGCATTTGTTAGTGAGTTGTGAGTTGGGCTGTTAGTATTAGTGGGATACGTCTCCCTCTTTTAAACAGTGAAGCAGGAAGCCCTGCTGCTTCAGGAGAAGAAGTATTACAATTGAATGGAATGTATCACATGCCTCTGGAGGACTGGAAGGGATGAGAGGGAGAAAGAGAGAGAGAGAGTGAGCAGGAAGGAAGGAAAAAAAATATTCTTCAGCCCAGTTCAGAGTAGAAGAAAAGCTGGGAAAAAACAATCAAAGAAGAAAGGCAAACAGGGAAAAATGTGAATCTTGCAATGGAATGCAGAAGGGAGGGAATCATTTATGAGCTTAGCAAGGAATTGGGCCCTTAAGCAACCAGGGGCCTATCAGAATGTCAGGATTTTTGGAATAGAAAGGCAAGTGTCCCTCCAAGAGGTTTGTAGGGGAAAACAGTGTTTGGCATCTGTCTGGGGAATGGGGTGAAATGTGATTATCTTCAGTAACATCTTCTCAGCTGTTTAGATTCTGGACTTGTCATATTTTGGACTTATTTGTGATGAGCTATACGAGCTCTTCTAGAACCCTTTTGTGTAGTGCTCACACAGTGCTAGGCTCTTGGACAGTTATGTGAAAAGCTTTCCTCAAACTCTCTACAACTTCTTTCTCTCCTGCCTTCTCCCTCTCTTGTCTTTCCTACTCTTTCCGTTCTGCTTCTTACTCACGCTCTTCACTAGGTCTGATCATACACTTCGAAGGGCTTGGCAAGGATGGAGCTTAGAGCCAAAAGATACGGTTAGCTAAATTCATGTCCTCTCACCCCTTTTTAGAGAGATGTAGATCAGTAACATGGACAAACTTAATTGAAGAGACATGATGGCTAGAAAGAACCATTCTGCCAGTGGGCACTTTGTTGTTGGATGCCTTCAAGTAACTTCTGAGTTATGGCAACTCTAAAGTGAGCCTATCACAGGATTTTTTTGGCAAGATTTGTTTGCCTTTGCCTTCCTCTGAGGCTGACAGAATGTGGCTTGCCAAAGGTCAACAAGTGTCTGAGTGGGAATTTGAATCCTAATCTCCAGAAGCCTTTAGTGAATAAGTAAATAAATATTTGAAAATTTAAACAAACATTTTAATATTTAAATCGAAATTTAAATAATAATAGTTGAATTTTATAATATTTTAATATTTAAATCTGAATTTAAAATTTTAAATCTTGAGTTAAATCTCGTGGGTCCTTGGCAAAAATTTGCAGGGGGCCCCCAGTAAAGATCTACTTTGTTAACAGATCTACTTTGTTAACTCAGATATATCTGCACTACAGTGTGTCCTCCGTATATGCAGGAGTTCCATTCCAGGAACCCCCATGTAAAACAAACAAAAAAAAGTGAGCATTGCATCCCATTGTAGTTAACAGACACAATGTATGTCTGGTCATGCAGGTGTGCACCTGCCACATCTATTGACTATAATGTTTCACGCAACCTCAGATTCAGAAATTGCACCAGAAGAGGGTGCATTCATTCTACATAGTTTCTCCCTCCAGCCAATACAGTCTTACAAATAAAAAGCTTCTCAGAGATGACACAAATCAATACGTTTTATAATTCTCCAGTATGAATGAAAGCATTTAGTCCCAAAGGTGTTGTCCAAAAAGTCAACTTCAGCATTTCTTTAGCATTCATTGTTCTATATGCCTGCTGGTTTAATTAAATCCTTAAGATACAAGTCTCCTTTGATTTGTGGTTAAAGATAGAAAGCATGAACAAATCATGAGAGTACACTTTATACAGAACTCATTAGCCCTGAACTACCTGGATTGTCTTCAGACTCTGCTGCTTTAAAGATCAGATAAATAAATCAAAGACTGGTAGTACAACAGAGGTTTCATAGGAGAAATGCTTAAGGCAATGAGATTAGTTTACTGAATGATTATAAAATGCAGTCAGCCAATCACATTTGTGGGTTTCACTTTTATGGATTTGATTATTTGAGGGTTTCTTCAACCCTTGCCCCCCTGCCACCTGAGGTGTTTCTTTTCGGGGGAACTTTCCTTCTTGGCAGCTCTGATCAGGCCATGCAGCCCTTTAAGGACCTACCTCTGATCTTCCGCCGCCGCCGCCAGCTCCTGCTGGCTAGCTAAGGACAACTTGTAGCCTGATTTTCCAGTATCACAAACCCTCTCCTGATGCCACCCTATACACTCAAGGAGGGAGATGGGCAAGAGAGAGGAAGTATGGGGCCACCATGCTGACCCGCCCCCTCCCTTTCCCTATCCTTTTCCCTGACCTGATTTAGACCATGGGGTGTCCATTCTCCCCACCATGCCTTAGCTTCCTTCCCAGAAACACATGAATTTTAGTATTTGTGCTTTTTCTACCTCTGCAGCGGTCCTGTGCCCCTTACCCTAGCAAATGTAGAGGGCCAACTGTACAGTAAAAAAAAGACACTGTACGGTATAGCTATAACGTAACAGCACAAAATACATTTTATTTTCTCTTTAAAAAGGGAAACCTCTGTTTTATGTAAATATTCTTTATTTAAGACTCTGCTATTGGTCATTTGAGTGAAAGCTTTTATCTTATTGAAACTGATCCCCTTTACTAGGGGATAATGAAGGTGTCAAGATTCTTGGAACAACTGTGCCAAGTATATTTGAAAGTAAACTACAGTCTATTTGAAGGATTAATCTATAGTGACAAAAAGGAAACAATAAAGTATCTTTCTACCACCACTGCATTCTCCCATTGTCAACCCAAGAACCCCACGATTTGCTTGCCTTTCACCCAGGCACACAGAAAGAAGGCAGGATTGCCCAGGCAACCGGCAGGAGACTGGAGAGAGGAGGAGCTTCCCCATCATTTGCTTGCCTTTCACCTGGGCACACAGAAAGAAGGCAAGGCACCTGGCTAACAGGCAAGAGAATGGAGGGGGAGGTGTGCACATGCCTTCTCCACCTGTGGAGCTGCGGCCCTCCTGTTTGCTTGCCTTTTGTCCAGGTGTGGAGAAGGAAGGCATACCCGCTCAGCCAAAAATCAAAGGAATGGGATGAGGGAGCCCCAGAAGGGAATGAGAGGGGCAGTGCTCACTCAGGTGGGTGAGGGAGTTATTCACTTTTTCTTTTTCTTTTAACTTTCATGAGGGCTCTGCACCCTGAACCCTTGTAAAAATCAAGGAGTCATTGTATTATGTTTTTAGTCTATTTATATTACGGCTCCCATTTTAAATGGTTAAAACTGACTTTATGGTATATTGCCTAAGATCCTTGAATACAAGAAAGAAAACAGATATTTTAACAAATAAAAATGAAGAAATCCTAACACAGAGATATGGACCTCTAGTATTATTGCATCTTGTTGAATTCTATCCATCAAATATGCTAGAGAAACAATGAAAACATATAAACATATATGGTTTCAATTAAATGATGACTAAAAACTATGTGCAATGAACTAACAACCAACAGCCTTTCTGGAATTGTAGCTTAGATTTTTTAACATTTTATTTGCACAATAAAATGCGATTTTGGCACATGCAGTAGAACAGTGGTGGGAAGTATGTAGCCCTCCAGAAGTCACTGGACTGCAAGTCCCGTCAACCCTTCTCTTTTTGGGGCGGCATTTAAGAGAGAAGGCCACATGATTCTCACTCCTGCAGTAATTTACTTATAACACTTGTGTACTCTTTAGGAATGTACATGTTGCTAGTCTTTACAACTATTATTGTCATTTTGTTTCGGGAGCTGTAGTTCATCATCATCTGGAGTGCTATTTGTTTTTTTCACTCATACCGTTGCAACAAACAAACTAAGCTTTCACCGGGAACTGTAGGTAGTCTTGCAAGCAGCTTTCCATTTCCTCTGGGAAAAAGAAAGAAAGAACAGAGGAGCTCAAAGATCAAGCAGGTTTGTTCCTATAGCAAAAAAGCATGGTCTTCCCTTACATACGAATCAAGCCATCAAAATGATTCTGGTACCTAGAAAACAACTGTGTAGCCACTCCTAAAAAAAGAACTACTTGGATCCTTTCTCCAAGCAATAATTTGTAAACAATAATTTGTAAAACATAACTGCAATAATTTTACGTACGTTATGTTTAATTTTCATTTTCATACTTTTTGGGGGGCATTTTATCCCCCTCAAGCTTAGTACCCATTCTTTATATCCATCTTTATGAACAGCTAATTGCTTTCGATATCAGTTTATTTAATGAAACAGGCTGTAGTCCATGAGACTAGTGGCATAGTTGGCACAAAAAATCTTCTACATACTAAGGATGATGTGCTAACTGTATTTCATTCTGTATATTGATAACCTGCCTACAGTGCTTAGGAGCTTCCTCTGATCCCATGTATGTCAGTAACTTCAATCTATTCTAAGGACAATTTAGAATGACAGCTAATCTTTAAATGTTACCTGAAGGATCAGTTGTTCCAGAATCAGCCTGCTCACCATTACATTAATCAGATCCTCTTCTCTGCATGCCCCCAATATTAGAAATTATACAGGAAGGTTGCTCTTCATGAGAGGGTCTTCTCTGCAATGAACTCTTGGCTTTTGAACTCTATTCCCAGGACTATTCACCCATTTTCAAGAGGCTTCTATTTGCTTGGCACATAACACCCAGAAATTTTATTACAATATTAATTTAATATTATTATTATAGTTGTTGCTTTTTTAGTTTTGATAGCCACCTTGAAACCTATGTTGAAAAGTGACATATGAATATTTTTAAAAAATCGACCATGAATGTGTAGCAAAAAGTTGGTATCTGTAAAATGTGAGCGGAAAGAAGTCACATAAAGGAACCTACCTGCCTGAATATCTTCAACCCTGCTCCCTAAATACCTAGTCCAGATAGTGTACCTAGGCTCAAGGAATCATCTAGAACTATGCAGGATAAAGTACAGATATAGTACATTATCCTCCTTATATTAATATTTTTCCCTTTTCTTTCTGTCCCAATCCTCTTCTTTTGCTATAACTCAACCATCCTTCATGTGAATTTCCTGAAATTGGATCAAGCTATTGCAAATCATGACAAGGCTTTTGTGCCAAATTTTCCATTGTTAGGGTAAACTGTCTTCACTTTTATAAATAGCAGAGTTATTAGACTTTATTATACCCACTAATAGCAAAACACACACACACACACACAACCTAACTTCTATTACTGACCTCCACTACCTTGAAGGATAGAATTAAAAAGAATTGTCAGGACAATGGTATGTGTATGCTGGGCAAGATGAGGGCACAGCACACACACAATGCCTTGCTGCTCTCCCTGCCTGGACAAACAAGCAAAGAATGAATACACAGTAGTTGTAAAACGGGCTTGTCACTTGGCAGCACAGTGTGTTTTCAACTAATCCAGAGATCTGGGACATGGCAGGTTCTTTCTGGATATAGCATACAAAGCAACATAGAATAAACTAGGTTTTCTGGACAATGTTGCCTAACTCAGTCAGAAGTTCATTTACCAGATCTATTACACTTATACTTCATAAATGAATGTTTAAACCAGAAGCGGGAATCATATGTCTTCCAGATGTTTCTGGACTATGACTCCCATAAGCCCTAGCCAGCATGGTGGAGAATGCTAAGAATTAGAGTCCAGCAACATCTGGGGACTGCATGAGTCCTAACTTTCTTTTAAAGTATACAGTGTTACTTTGAAATGCTATTTTAAAATCAAAACAAAACAAAACTTCAAACTACCAAAGAGTTCAACAATCAACTATTGAATAAGTCAGAAAGGACATTCAATATGCTTCGTGTAATTCCCTCTTTATTTTTGCTTTTCATTTTCATTTGCAGTCTTCAATAGAACAAGAATGTTACTGTTTGTTTGTCTCAACCAATCTGATGGATTTATAACATGATTTTTAGTTTTATTTATGTGAACTTTGGGTTGCAAAGTACCTATTTGTATGTAACGTATTTGCTGGCGTATAAGATGCACCCCATTTTCAAACGGTATTTTTCAGGAAAAAAAGTGAGTCTTATATGCCAGCAAATACATAGCATTGTGAATGTGTATGTACAGGCGTGAAGATATATACAAGCTTTCTCCTGTTATCTGACTACAGCGCTGTCAGAAAATGAAATTGTTTGAAAAGTGGAACCCATGTACTATACCGTATTGTTTGCTAGAAGTAAAATAAAGTAGAATCATAACTGCACAAATAGGACATGCTGGTAAGCTTGTTTCCCTTCTTACAAAATCACACTGCTTAGATGCCTTTTATCAGGCCCTTCATCATAAAAGGAAGGATTCCTACCAACTATGTACCTCTTAAATTATGAGACCTGCACAAGAAGAACTAGTTTTGTCTAAACCACGTTGCCATTTAGTTTGCCCACGACTCAACTAGAATTTATTCACACAGGTTCAAATATAAGGAGCAGCATTTTTTGTTAGGCATGACAAATTAGAGCAGTGGTGGGCAACTGTGGAAGGCCAGTGGACTGCACTGGTTCCTGGATGGCAAAAAAACTGCCCCCAGAGGAAAAAAAACTTTTTTGAAAAATTTCACATTTTTTAACCCCTGGGAATCTCAGGGGACCTCTAAGCATGGTTGGAAAGTTCCTTCTCACCCTAAGGGCATTTTGGACCCCCCATTTTTTTTTACCCCTAAGCAGGCCCTGGAGCCACAAAATGGCCCCAGAGGGCCACATGTGGCCTGCAGGCTGCACTTTCCCCACAGCTGATGTGGATTAGCAGACCAACAGTGATTAGATCAGGACTGAATTAAGCAAAACAAACACAAAAAATACATTTAGCAAAATATGTTGTGATCTCCAACTTAAAGCAATTTCCAACTGAAGGCATGAAATTATTACTTTACTTTTTTTTTAATGTTATGAAAATCAGATATATCAGGAATAACACAGGTTAACGCATGTTCGGTACATCGGGAAAACTGCCAGTTTATAACTCCTAAATGCTTTGCCTTATGATTGCTGTTTCTTAATATCAAGGGACTGATTTACATCCTGGCAAATAATAATTACAGCACTATTTCCAGAGGGGGGAAATCCTAGGTAAACATTAGTTTGCTTAATTTTTCCCTTATGCTGAAATCCAAAGGAAACGTAAGTGTAAATGCAAATCCCTAAAATATTTGCTATATCAGCTTTCAACTTTCAAAACCAAAGGGAAAAAAATCAAAACACAGTGTAAGATTTCACAAAAGAAGTCTTCTCAAAAAATCATAAAATTCATATGTGACTTTGGGCAAGCCATTCTCCCTGCCTTAACCTGTTTCAAGCAGCTGTTGTGCTCGATGATGATGACATTATAGATCTCCTATACACAGACCTAGCTTCTAAGAGCGAAAGAACAGTACAAGTATAACTAAATAACGCTACACAGCTCATTTGGAATGTGGTTAAAAACAAACATACAAAGGCCAAGATCCTATATGGTCAAGCACTGCATAAGTGTTCTGCATGTACATCTCCGTTATAGCTTCTCACTCACCACCCCGTTACTCACCATTGCATTGTGATAGCACTCCCACTAATATGCTGCTAAAGAAGAATCTGGCTATGTTTGCATAACAATATGCAATCAGGGCATCTTCTGCTGAAATCTGCTGGGATTTTCTGGAGACCTCAGCAGATGTTGCCATTGGCCTACGTCTGGCTATAAGATGTCAGCCAGATGCTCCTCTCCAATTTCCTCTTGTTTCCACCTGCAATAGTGGTGGTTATCACAATGCAACAGTGAATTCGAGGAGGGTTCTGGTTGTTGTAGAGGGTGGGAAAAAAAACACCAAAACATGGAGTTATGTCTGTGCATGTCACTACCAGGACACCAGCCAACGTATTGCAATTATATTGTTTCCAGACATTTTTATATGTTTAATGCCATTTTGATGCCTACTAACAGAAATTGTCAGAGCATCTTACAACATACAAGAACAGATTTACAAAAGTAAGACCATCAACATTTATATATAGCACAAAAACAGTGGCGGAGCTTGGAGTGTGTGGGGGGGGTGAGAGGGGCTACGGTGCAAGGGGCACGGCCACTGTGCAGAAGGTGTGGCTGCAGTGTGTGGGGGTGTGGCCAGGGCACACAGGGACGTGGCTACGGGTTGGGACACATCAAAAACATTGCCGCCTGGGGCAAATTGCCGTCCCACCCCCACATTCCTACGCGACTGCATAAAACACAGTAGTAGAGGGCAACACCAACAGTAAAACAGACACCAGCATGAGAAATTTTATCATCCTTAAATTCTCAAAATGTCACAAGATCTACAGATCACTAAAAGCATTTAAAATTTAAATTATAAGTTAATACAAGCCCCAGGAAAATGAAAAACATATTCACCTAGTGATAAAAAACAGATTTGTACAAGCTTAGAGAATCTTAAAATGAAAAAAATTATATGAAAAAAATCTGCTTGTAACGCATGTCCACTCAAAAGTAAGGTCCAATTAATTCAATGGGCCTTACCCACAGATACATATGTATAGAATTGCAATCTTAATTGTAAAAGCAACAATATGTGCTATTTCTATGCTATGTAGAATATACAGATATATATACAGGGTGGGACAAAAAAATCAGCAGACACTAATTCTAACAGCCTGGTATGTGTACTCATATCATATCCCCAGTAAGAAGTACGGATTTGCCGTAACATGTCACACTTTTAGATGCATAGGAAAATGTTTAACATACACATTAGAAATATAACACATGCAACAAGCCAGAACATGTATTGCTTTTATTCACATTATTTCATTGACTCTAATACACAGTAGTAATTCTGAAAAGGAAATCCAACTGTTCTGAAAAGTTAACAACAATTTAATATTGAACTGGTTTTCCAAAATGAAGAGAGCTGGGCACACACAGAGCTAAATTCAATTGTTCGTCCCAACTAGAGTAGGCCCAATAAACCAACAGGATTTACATAAGTTTTGAATTAATGCACCTCATTCATTCAACGAATTTGTTCTACTTAGGATCAATAATTGTATTTAGTCCACATCCATATGCAAACTTGCATTTAAACCTGAGTATCTTTATACTCTTACTACAAATAGTCACATACGGACTATTCAATTCCCATTGTTTATAAACTTTGCAGCAAGCTATAGGGGTATATCTTTTTATTTGCACGTTTCTTCATGCTAAGATTTCCTTATTCCAAATATCAACAGGCACTTGAAAACAGGGATGAAGAATAAAATAATCTTCTCTATGGGAGGACGCCAAAAATACCATTAAAATTATACAGTAAGACACTAAGCCAATGTCTAAACATTTATATCTTTATAAACAGATATAAAATAATAAATATCTGAATTTCTGTGCACTACCATCTTTTAACATTTCGTATTTCATATTTTTATTTGAATTTTGTCTATATTATACCTCACTCTCAGAGTTACAGGCGAGAGAACAATTAATAAATTTTGGAAAGAAATGAACGTCTCTTTTGAAGGGTAGGCTCTTTTTATCTCACTGAGAACGGTCCTGGTTTTAATAAATAATATAAAATATTTATGACATATCATTTTTATTTGTATATCAGGCTAAAAAACTCAAGAATGGTTTGTATACATTCTGCATTCTACATAGTATTTTAATGAACAGACTGCTTTAATTCATTATTGTGTATGCTCTCATAACCATCTGTCCTGGTGTACATGGCTCATTTTACATCAAAACAGTAGATCAAAGGCCTCTAGGAAAGAGGCGTATTTTTCATCTTTTAGTGAAGGCATTCATTTCTATTTCCAGTTACTGCAGTGGGTGGGTCAAAGAGAACAGGTCACCGCTTGGCCTTCTGTTATAGTACAATTCCCCCCCCCCCACCAATATATAGGGCTCCAGGTTGTCCAGAAAGAAAGGAACTTACTACGTTTAGCCTAATCTGCATGGAAGGAGGACAGCATGTTGTACCTTAGGCCACAAACATAATGCCATCTGAAGCAATTATATACACTCACATAACAATACAGAGAAATAAACACCAAATGGTCTGCTCAAAGCAGGATCAACCATGTGGGACGAAACTACACCATTCCTAACAGATGTCTGTCCAGTCTCTGCTTAGATGCCTTCAGCAAAGGAGAACTGTTATGGATCTGCAAAGGATAGGTGATTTTCTCTACTAGTTCACCCTTACTTCACAAAGATTCCCTCAAATATAATAAGAAGTTGACGCCAAAGGCTAATCCTTGCCTAAATACATTCAAGCTGTCCAGCAATTTGGTGAGATTCTATAACCTAGTACAAGGACTTCTACCACCTTCAGGCAGCTTTAAAAAGAATAAAATGAGAAAGAATAAACTTCAGATGTACTTCTCTGGTATGCTGAAGATCTAGAACTTAAGAAAATCTTAAGAAACATTCTAACAATAGTGGATCTTTTTGCAACCAGGCAGTCCTGTATGCAGGGAAAATTTTGGTGGCTTTTGCTATCACTCTGGGTATTCCTATCAGTAACTGATCAGGAGGTAAAAATGTCCTTTGTAAAGAAGAGGATCTGGAAAGAACTTTGCCTATGTTCTGAACTCCAAGGTTGTGTTCAAAATGAACTTAATTGGTTAGATAGACTTTAAAAGGTATACATATATTATAAATACATATATTATAAATGTGTTGGGTTTTTTCCTATGTAGGATTATTCTTGAAGTACCTTTTTTTTTAAAAAAAATGAGGAAGCTGACACAGACGTCCAAATGCATTAATCTGTTTTGGAATACTGAACTTAAACACTGGGTAAACATGTGATGGTCTTCTCTTGCCTTTTTCCCAGTATCTGGGTTTCAGCAATAACCTACCACTGAATATGAATATTCAAAATAATTATCCACGGTTGATGTTCTTTGAGACAATTTATCCTTCACTGATTTTGATTTTTCAAAAAATAAAAAAGCCTTTCTTAAAAAAAAAACATATCTAAGTCAGCAGGTATCACTACATCTTGAGAGGTTAATTAGGCATTATAAAAATCTGTGGTAATCCTGAACTCTAGAAATCTAGGAGGTAGAAAAAGTGTATCTGAATCTATTTTCTCCAACTATATTTTATAAACCTCTATTTTTATTCTCCTCAGTCTCCTTCTGATGTAAAATTATTAAGATTCTTTAATTCTCACTCCAAAGAGAGGCTCCAAAGCCCTCCATCAATTCCAGTCCCTTGAGAGAGAGAGCAGGAAAAAGGCCTCCTGAATCAATTTTCAGGATTCGTTGGATTCAATTTATTTTCAATCCTTTACTCCTAATTTCAATACTGTCCCGTGGACCTTCAGGAAGAGTAATGCACATCAATGGTCATTTAGTATAATCTTTCTTTGTAAATCCTGTAAAAATTATCCCAGATTTTCCTCAAGGCAATATTCCTAGCCATATTGTAGGCTGCTTCACAGAGCTACAAAGCTGATAAAAGTTTAGGACACTACTTGGAATACAACCAAGAAAGAAAGCAGAAACATCAGCTTACTAGTCTACCTAATACTCTCAACAGTGCTAAAAGGTTTCCTATTTGCAAGCGTTAACGGCACTAGCAAAGCATGAGCACTGAGGGGAGCCAGAATTATCCTTACTTGTAGATTAACAGCCATTTGGAAACAAAGAAATTCCAAAAATAGAAGGCAAGCCCTTTTGCGCTGATACTTTTCCTTTTACTCATTTTCCTTTTATAGACAATAAAGTTCACCAAAGGGAACATGGTATAGTATCAGTTTGCCCATTCTGTTAAAAGGTAGCAACATTGATAGTTTCTCTCTCTCCTGTTCACCATAATTAACTGATTATTTTCACTCTCAGAACAAAAGTGGTCCCAATGAGTGATATGAACAAGACCCCATATTACTGATAACGTATTTATTATATTTACTAGAATGTACACAGGACATTTCACTTACAAACCTCTGGCTGTGTTTACACTAGTATAATTTCATGCCATCTGTTGGTTGCTTCATTTACATATTACATCCCACATAAAAGTAGTTACTACATGAGGAATCCCATATAAAAATACAATTAAAGTTATACTGCAGGTTCATAAGTAGTGCTCGTCATGTATCAAGCATAACTTCCAAAGAAACAGGTATATTTTGCATAAAGTGGAAGCACTGTGCACCACAGCCCTTCCAACCTCTGAAACCACTACTGGGTCACAAAACGCTAGCTAACACTGCTATATATCAGAAGATGGAACAATAAAACTTTTTGTGGACTACTGTATTGATATCCTCACTTGTAAGAAAGTCAAACTCTGGTCGAAATTATCAAAACATCAGATCTCATGCTATTCCTGTTGCCACAGCCCCTACAAAGGGTGGAGAAAGTGCAGCCTGTGGGACTCATGGAGTCCACAGTCATATAAAGTGTAAATTATTTATTTAAATAAAGACAAAGGTTCTACAGCACAAATATACAAAATAGGTATATTCATGCATGACACAGTGATTAGCTTCCACGTAGGATACACACAACATAGCAACTACTGCACGACAACAGAGCTACAATCATAACATGACTTTTAGTAAGACCTGATGTCCATTTCTAGGTATGCTTACTTGAAACTAAGTCACACTAAATTCAGAATGGCTTATTTACAAGTTAATACAGCTTGCATACTTAAGGGCAATCAAAAACAGTATCCAAATCTTGTTGTATTCCAACAAACTGCCTGCTCTAGGAAACGTACTGGGGTTAAAATCTTTAGATTTCTAACCCTAAATCCAAGCACGCTGTCCTCAGAGTAAGACTGGATGAATACAGTGGCGCTTTCTTTCTAGTACACACACATAGAACTGCACTGCCAGAAGAAGAATAAAAAGCATTTTATTCTACAAAGCTTTGGGGGAATTTAATTTAATTGTTCAGTTATTATTTTGATCACATACTTCTTTATTTTTCAACATTATCTCAGTGTTTTATTTACTGCAAACCACACTGGGAGTCACATAAAGGAGAAAGGCACTATATACATTTTAAAATAAATAATAATTCAGTAAAACTAAGGATTTATCTTGACTTCTTGTCAGCCATTACTTGTGGTCAGACTGACTCCCACCTCTTATTTCATGCCCTGTGGCATACGCTGAGAACTCAAGGGGAAAGGAGGAGTGTTTTTTCTGCATTTTTCAGAAGGCAGAGAGAGACATTGTTTTTCCCTTCTGTAAAAGCCCAATGGGAAAAAGAAAGAAAACACTGTCTCTGTCCCTTGAGTTATCCATGAACTACAAGGAAATCAAGAAAAGAGGTACTTTTCTCCATCTTCTTTTTCAGACTTTGCTGAACACATACTGCCTCTCTTCTTTATTCTGTCAAGTTGCTGAGCAGAGCATAGACAGTCATTAGAGAGGGAACAGACACTTTCTACTGTTGCTAGGTAGATTTCTGGGAAAGTGTAAAATACTGAAAAGGAAACATCAATATTGATTGAAATTACTCTAAAGCCTTGTAAGAAACTGTTTCTGTTTATACAAATGCCAGCCTGTTTCCACAGGACATCAGACTTCAAGCTCATGAATTATGAAAACAATTACACAGCAGATTACATAACACTCAATCTCACACAAGTAGTCAGAAAACTGCGTAAATGTGATACATGAATATTTGCTGTTGTTAGGTGCCTTCAAATTGAATATCGCTTCCAAAAAAGGCAGAATCCCAAGCACACATGACAGATAATGGAAAAGCTGTCACTGTATAAATCAGGGTATCTCTGTTCAGTCTGTTTACATTTTCCCTTATTCTCTTACAATACATTTGGTCTTCACATTAACTGCTGCACAATTCTCTGTTTTTCACAACATTGTATGCACTTTTACCAATATATATGCTAGGTGGCCCACCTGTAACACAGAGATTATGTTCTTCCCCATGTCACCTTATGGTTGCCACAGGTGTGTGTGATATTAGTTTCTGTTTGTTGCAACGGTAATGGGTAGTAACAAACAATGTTCTCATTCAGAAAAATGAGAATGAAGCAAGGTGCTGGGCTAGACAGGGATGCAGGAAAGTAGGGTGGAGCAGAAGAGGACATAAGAATGGAATGCAATGCTGTCTGAATACATATGGTGTGTGAACAGATGCATAGGGGTTAGGCTACTCCTCATGCAGTAGGTCATTCTCACAGTCCTGTTGTGTTTATGAAGTTTGTAAGATTGCAATTTCAAGAGGTTCTGCCAGTAACTAAAGATTGCTTCCTATCACGGAAATCAAAGGCAACCTTAGAAAAGCAAGTAGAAGCTCCCAAGCTTCCTATCACGCCAAGTGTAGAAATTCTACACCTGAGGATGTTATTTAAAACATGCAGACGCACAAGATGAATTATGGTTCTGCGCTCCCACTAGTAAAAAAGCAGTGTTTATACAGCTGTATTGCATTATAGCTTATAATAAACGGGGGCAGGGGCGGGGGGCGATCGTCCGCTTCCAGCAGCGCCCGCAGAAGGATTACAGACGACACGCAGATCCATCAGCAAGTACAGACCGCCCTACATCCACCTCCACCCACCTCCCGTTCGTACATCTGTAAGAGGTCAGCGGCGCAGCCCCTGCAGGGGAAGGCAGGCGCTCCCCCCCCTCCCGGCACCGCTCGCATGCCATGTTACAGAGATAATACACAGGCAAACGACGGCGGCGGAGGAAGCAGTGCCCTCCCCTTCTCTGCTCCCGCCAGGCGGGGCCCCGGGCATGGACGAGTTCACTCAACCGCGCCGGCCGAAGAGGCTGCCGGTGGCGGCAGCAGGTAGGTGAGGCGCAGGCGGCATGGCGCCAATACCGCAGGGGGGAAGGGATACCGCGGGAGGAGGAGGAGAAGGACGGAAGGGAGGAAGGAAGGAAGGAGCCAGCGCCTGTCAGTCAGTCAGTCACAGAAAGGGAGAGCCGGCCCTGAAGGGACGCCACGGCTGCGGGATTCCGGGCAGCCACACGAGCCCCGAGTCCCGGCCCCCGAAGATGGTTGGTGGCTCCCCGCCTTACCTGACGGGGTGGCTCCGAAGACTCTCACCACGGGCACCTTCTTGACGGGGGCCTCTCTGAAGGGGGACTGGCAAGGGTCCAGGCCTGGGAGAGGGCTGCTCATGTAGTAGTCGGCGGTCACGACCCTCACGGAGAACATGTTCGCTGCGGCGAGGAGAGGAGAGGAGAGGCGAGGCGCCGCTGGGGGCGACCCCGAGGATGAGGCTGCCTTCCTCTCCCCTCTCCTCCCCTCTCCTCCCAGCCACGCTCCCTTTCCGCCACCTCAAGCGGCTGCTCCGCGCTGCCGTCCCGCCGCCGCAGCTCAAGCGCAGCCCCCGCCTTCTTCCTTCCCCCGCCCTGTCGCGCGCTCACTCCCGCACGCGGACGACGGGAGGTGGAGGGAGAGAAGAAGGGAGGACTCAGACTGCGCGCGCACGCTCTCTTGCTCTCATTCGCGCTGCCTCAGAGACAGCAACGACCTTAGGGGAGCCAGCGAATGCTACGCGCCTCGTGACTTAAAAAAAAAAAAAAGGCAACCTTTTTTTTTTTTCTGGGGCGCGCGAGAGCGCCGCAACGGCAGTTTCTCGACTGCAGCTGTTGTTGCCATGATGATGACGTCACGGACCTAACCACCACTGCCGCCGTCGGGTGACAGAAGGGTGTGTGTAATGGGGGGGGGTGTCTGGTCGAAAAGGGTCGCGGGGGCGGGTGTTTGTTGTTTCTTTAAATCTCCCCCCACTTTCAGCCTCCGCATAAGAGTGCCTCTTTTAGTTTAACGTAGGCGCGTGTGTAAGTATGACTCTTGCTTAGTGAGGAATAGTATCGATAGTTCGGCTTTCGGCCTCCCGAGGCTGAGGGAAAGCCGTCACAGGTGGGCGGGCGCGGGGGAAGGAGGAGGCGGGCCGGAGCGGGCTTGTTGTGATTAGGCTCCATGTTTAGCCGCCATTTCGGAAACAGCCGCCTATCTATAAGGAAAGGTGAGCGGAGGGAGAGGGGTGGGGGCGGAGTGATTGAAAAGACGTCTTTCGTCTTTAACGCCAGACGCAGAGACGGGGCGGGGGACGGGAAGAAGGAAGGGTCGGGCGAGCCTTTTTAAGGTGACAGTTCTCGCGCACGCGCTCTCCCCGCCCTCCGTCTCTGGAGGCGAAGGAGGAGGAAAAGATGAATGGAGGCCCGGGCTCAAGCCTGTATATGGGCGGCTGGGTGTGAAGCCTACTTTCGGTGGGAGGGGCGGGCTAATTGTGGGGTGCTCTGCGGAAAAGGAAATAATGGACTTGGGCTATTCCCTACTGATGGAGGGATCTAAATTGGATTGCTTCTGCTTTTGCGGGAGTGGATAGATACACGTGGCTTTATGTGAGAGCCTAGCCAGTCTTGCCGTGCCTTTTGAAATCCCTCAGTAGGCCTGCTACTGTGGAGATCTGTTGACTGTCTGAAAAATGCCTTCAAATGATACAAGTCTGTCGGTATGTGGCTTTTTACATTCAGTTGTTGTGTGCGTTCAAGTCTCTTCTGACTTAAGGGGACTCTGAAGTGGATTTATAACGGGTTTTCTTGGCAAGGTAAGTTCAGAGGAAATTAACTGCTACCCTCCTCTTAGGCTGCGAGCGTGTGACTTGCCCAGGGTCACCCAGTGAGTTTCCATTCCAGATTTGAACCTTGTTCTAGCCAGTCAGCCTAAATACCCAAAAGGCGCCTGATCCTGTCTGATCTTGGATGCTAAGCAGGGTCAGCCCAGGTTTGTACTTGGATGAGAGACTACCAATTAATATCAGGTGCTGTAGGATATATTTCAGAGGAAGAAGCTGACAAAACCACCTCTGAGTATTTCTTGCCTAAGAAAACCCTATGAAATTCTTGAGGTCACCTTAAGTTGTGTAAGTATGATAGGCAACTTGAAGGCAGGTATACAATTAGTTTCTAGTCAAAACACCCAAACAAACCACTGCACCATGCTGGCTCTCTTTTTACATTAGCTGGACAGAGATATTCTACAGCAAAGCAACATAAAACTTTGTTTCTTTGTTCAGGCTAGGTAATGAAAATCAGAGCAAGAAGACAGTACAGTATGATAGTTTGGGTGTATTAAGAGTACTCTGCAGTCATGACTCCTCAAATGAGAATAATTCTTTGTGTTGAAAACAGTAGATTGAAATCCACAGGCCAATAGATCAGAGCCAAGCTGTGGTCACTGGACTTGAAAGTTTGGGTGATGAGCCAAATTTTAAGGAAGCACTGAAATGAAGGCAGGATCTACCTGCAAGGGAAGGCTATTCTCCAATTGGGGCCCCACAGTAGAAAACATCTGAGAAGAAATAAAGATTAATATATATTCAGAAGTTAGCATACATGTCATAAATTGAATTAAGTGTAGTTCCTCTGTTGTGTTGCTGTATTTGAACAAACAAACTGTCACCTAAGATACAGACATTCAGTTAGTGACTCTTCTGTGATTTCAGTACCTACTTTGGTCACAGTGGCCATTTTTGCACTAGCCTGTTATAGTGCTATTATTCCACTTTCAACATCCTATGGAATCCTGGGGTTTGCAGTTTAGGGAGGGGCCGACTGCCGCCTTCTTAAACTGCAAACTCCAGGATTGC
This sequence comes from Cyclura pinguis, assembly GCA_030412105.1. Classification (NCBI taxonomy): domain Eukaryota; kingdom Metazoa; phylum Chordata; class Lepidosauria; order Squamata; family Iguanidae; genus Cyclura; species Cyclura pinguis. The sequence continues at coordinate 109,342,826 of CM059599.1, read as the reverse complement.
ATAGGATGTTGAAAGTGGAATAATAGCACTATAACAGGCTAGTGCAGAAATAACCAGTGTCTCAGGAAGAATTGACTTGTTTGCCTTGAGGCAATGGCTGGTGTAATTCATATCTGAGGATTTCTAAATTTATTTCTTCTTTGCTGTTGAACTAGGCAGTAGAAAAGTAGTTGTAGACCTGTTTAAAAAATGGGTTCAGATCTCACTAACTTTTCCTAAGCATTGTTTGCAGTGCATGTTACAACTTGCTTTATTCTTTTGAATGTGTATTGTGAAACATGGTGTCCACATGAAAGTAGTTTGTATGTGTGTGGCTGTTTCAGGTAGGAGCACTTACTGAATGGAGATACTGACTTTCCAAAACAGATAGTGACCAGCTGCTGCAGTTTGGAAGATACGCCATATGGGTTGCAAGTGAAGATTCTACTTTCTGTTCACCTCTAAAGAATTCCGATAAAATTGCAGCTATTTCACATACTGCAGCCACTGACTGATATCTGAATAATGCATCTGTGAGGCACAGCATTCTGCCATCACATTATTACACAGTCAGACTTCAGTCCTGTTTATGGAACTAAGCTCAGGGTTTTCTAATTCAAGGATTGCCTTGTAAACTAGTTTCAACAGTGTCACCATCTTTAGTTCTGGTAATTCTTCATTGGATCTTTAAGAGGTGAGTGCTTTGTAGAAGTTGCACTAAATGCTGCAGTTACAGACACAACAGCAGCAAAACTGATCTTAGGGTTGTATAACTCTGATACAGGTTAATGTGTCAGTGCTGGTTGTGAATACATAGACACTGAAAAATCAACACATGTACAACTGTAGTGTAATCTGCTTCTTTTCATTCTGATCCAGATGTGAAACATCCAGTACATTTTCATGGTTCTCATAGTACCATTCAGCATAGTTCACTGTTCTCAGGTCTGCCATAAACAATCAGCAATGCTTTTGCCAGAGAGGTTTGCTGAAGGGTGGGATTGAAATCATTTTGTGATTCCTAGCTTCTTCATATAAGCATATTGATAGTGCCTGTATTGATAAAAATGCATCACACTTGCCAAAGTGTGGTCCTTTATGCAGGCCTTAGTAAGACCATTTCTGCACTAGACTGTTATAGTGCTATTATTCCACTTTCAACATCCTATGGGATGCTGGGAATTGCAGTTTAGGGAGGAGCATCTTTGGCCTCAGTAAACTGCGAACCTCAGAATTCCACAGGATGTTGAAAGTGGAATAATAGCACTATAACAGTGTAGTGCGGAAATGGTCTGAGTCTTGGATAATGCAATGGCTGTGGGTGCCCCAAATAAGCCAGGTTTCCAGATAGGGTCATAGTTCATCATATGTTATAGAAGTGACTAACAGGACACATTGAAGACATACATGGGAGTAAGATCAGGTGCTTCCACAATCTGTGTTTACTATCTGTTTGGTCTTTTAAAAGGTCCAGAAGTCAACAGAAGTTTTTTCTGACAACACTTTTGAAATTTGAGCTTTATTGTCTTGTAGGGATTTAATAACAGAGGTCTTGAGTCTACTCTGCTTAACCTCCAGACCCTGCTTCTCTAAAGCCCTTTGCCGTATATGATGTACTTTGGAAAGCTGCTTTGCACAGATCCCACACACTGAGGTATTTTGATGCTTGGTTAAGTGGGTCTTTGGTTTGCATTAACATGTAGTTTACATACTAGGAAGATCATATATTCTCTCACCTTGTTCCTGTCCTCTCTGCCTAAAGTTTGCATATGTATATATGAATTCATTGTTCTGAGCAGCTGAAGTGTTCTCAGTGTTGACTTTTGGAAGCAATTAGCTGTTCAGTTAGGGCCACAATTAAGCACAGGGTTCAGCATATTTAAGTACACACAATCTGTGTGCTTAAGTGTCCTTACTTGATATCACATATATAAGTGGCTCCTCCATGACTGCCCACTAGAGTGCTACAGAACAAAACTGTTGAGACACTGTGCGCTCTGTGCTAATACTGCATAGGTATCAGTGCAATAGCATCAGTTAGAATGTTTCAGTGGACTGAGTTAACCCAAGATACTGGTCCGCCTAAGATAAGGAACTCAGTTGTATTTTCTTTTTCCTAAAGTAAATGAGCAGAATGGATGGTGCTTAATGAGATGTATAAATTAGATCACATAGCTGTAAGATAAATCACATACTAATTAAAATATTATATATATAGTACAGCAGTTCCCAAACTCTATGCTGAGGTATCTTTGGGTGCCTCAGCAAACTCACGTAGGTGCCATAGGATATTTTAAATCTGCCCTCCTTCTTTTTCACCTGGTTTCTTCCTTCTCTCTTTTTATTCTGTGGCTCATGATAGAAACTAAACTTCCCTGAAATCTCTAGGTTTTATGTGCTTTTGGCTTCCTGTAAGATTAGACATCTCAGAAGGTTTGGAACAGAGCGGGCAAGCATGTTCATCCTCTCTTGCTCTTTCAAGGCTACCATCAAAAGGTTGCAAACATTTTTAGTCTAGAAATCTCATGTGACTTAAGGCAGAGTGGGCCCTATATAAGCCTGCCTCATGCATAAGCAACTGAGTATTGGATATCAATAAAAAATGAATATCTACTGCTAAGCGCTAGCACTGAGTGATTCCTAATTCCATCATACCTTTGTGAAGCTGGATTTTTGGTGTTCACTATGATAAAAAGCAATTACTGCATGAAAATCAATGTGGAACAGGAAATGAGGGTGACAGTATCCAATCTGATTCCAAGGTCTGAGAAACTGTGCAGTGCTCAACAGGTACACACGTTGCGGTTATTTATGAATAAAATAAAAATACTATTTTTTTCTTTCAATTTATGTGTATTGTTTTTTTAGACAGTTACTGAGTTGTTAGCACACAAATGCTTAAACTGTTTGGTCCAAGTGACTTATTAAACACAACTGTTAGGCCTTTCTTTTGGCGTGGGGGGGTGTGCAAAAATTACTGAGACACTAAATGAACCATGAACTGAGAAAGTTGGTGAACCTTTGGTTTAATACACATATCTTATGTTTTCTCTCTAGACTTTAAGCAAGATTGTTCTGGCAATAGCTAAGCCATCCCTTATATTAACTCAATTATTGATACATATTTTTTCTGTTTTTATCTCTGTAATACATTAAAACAACTTACTTCTTCCCTCTCTGGCTCAGCTCTGTTCTTTCACCTTACTTTCTCAGAACAGCAGCAGGATCTATCTACCAGGATTTCTAGCTGCAAAGTAGTTGTGTTTTAGCATGATGGATGTCACCGTGATACAACTCTTGGATTTCATTGCAAGAATAATTTTTATTTCACAACATTGCAAAGAAGGTTGTGGTGCCCTGGTACTGGAACTCTCTGTAGGGGAAACTCACCTGGTATCAAATGTAGTTTTGGTTCATTAGTAAGGGCCTTTTTATTTTATTAAAGCCTATTAAAGGCCATTTACGAAGGTCTTTTCATTTTAATCATGTTCCAGTATTGAAATTCTCTATTGTACTGCCCAGTGTAATATGTTGATTAAAAAGAAAGTTTTAAAGTTTCTGTGACTTCAGTTTCAGTGTAACTGACTTCTTTTTATACAGAAGTACTAAATATTAAATACTCTAAATAAAATAAAAGTAGGAAAGATTTTAAAATAAAGAGAACTTTTCAAATGTTTTTGTTAGCATTTATTTGAAATAAAGTGGCAATGTACTAGTTAGGATGACAACCAATTGTGGCAGAATTTTGTATGGATCTAAATCACAATAATTTGTTGCTAAATACATTCTTAGGGTATGTGTGTTGTTTACCTTAATAAAAATGTATAGCCAAACAGGTCATACAATACAAGTCAACCTTCCATAAAAGAAAAAGATGCTTTGATTAGAGAATGTCATCTGAAGAGTCCTAGCTATCTGGTATGACAGTTCATGTGCAGTTGGCCCTCCATACCTGTGGATTCTGTCAACTATGCCTTGAAAGCACCACCCCCCCCACAGGAAAGCATAAAGCAAACTGATTTTGCTTTTTATATAAGGGATGCCATTTTACTACACAGCTGTACATAATGGGCCATGAGCATCCATGAATTTTGGTATTTTTGAGGGGTCCTGGAACCAAACCCTAGTGGATACTGAGAGCCCACTGTGTATGAAAACTGATATTTAGTGTAACCCATTTTTATGTGATATACTCGTTTTTCCTCGTTGTTTTTCCTTTGTTTAATCCTCCCAAATATGTCTAGCAACAATTTCTGTGGCTGAGATCTGAGTCCCTCATTGCTTTACTGTTAATTAATTAGATCTCTTTTTTAAATTAAATGCCACTGTCTTAATTTTTTTTTCATGATTATCTTGAATGAACAGGCAAGCCCATTTTCATAGACGGTTGTGAATTTCATTCAGGCAAGGCAAGAATTGCTCTCAATAGATTATTTCTAACTGGAACCAGTTATTTCATCCAGGATGATTACTCAGTCAGCAATATTTAGAAACAGTAAGCTTCTTTATACAGAGTCAAATTACTGATGCATCAAGCCCAGTGTAGTCTCCTCTTGAATGGCAGTGGCTCTTCAGGGTTTAAGGCAGCATTCTTTCATGACCCTATCTGAAGATCACATTCCCCGGTAGTCTCCCATCCATATATTAATCAAGCCAGGCCATGTTTAGCCTCTGAAATCAGATAAGAGAGGTTATGCAAAGGGTTCTTGTAACACTTTTGAGACTAATTAAAAAAGTTGATAGCATAACCTTTAGAAGAAGTCTACTTCATCAGATGCATGGAGGGAAGTACCTAGGAACAGACCTTTATAACTATGAATGAGAAGGTTGTATGCGTAAGTAGGTTTGCATTTCTGTTGCTATTCACATATAAAAACTATTTTCAATATTATATCATTCAGTATGAAAATCCATTGCGCTCTACTGGTATGAAATCTACACATACCTTGTTTCCTTTCTTCTTTCCCTTAACTGTATCTCTTAAATATTTAAAATAAGCTGTACTCAGATGATTATTTTACTCATTTATGATCTATTGCTATATAACAAAATGTATTTACTTCACTTTAATTATAATATTAATCTCTCTCAGTGGTTTTGCACCACTTGCGTAGAAGCAAAAATATTCCATGAATAAGGACAAAAGTATGGTCTTGGAGAAGTGTACGCTTGAAGTTAGAAATATGTATCCCACTAAAACAAAATGTAGAAGAAGAATAGGACACAGCAATCCCAAGAGGCCCCAAGTCAATGTATAATGTAAGAATATCCATTCCGGTAAAAAGTGGCCTACCTCAGCCCTTACCAGACAGAATGGAGAATTTTGAGCCAATGTGGTAGTGTGGGGACCCAATATAGAGATGTCTTGGTGCATCCCTAGCAGCGCCATGGTATAATGACAGTGAACTCTTTCTTTCAGACATCTTACCAGTACAAATCCAGTCCTGAAAACAAGTTATCCACAGTGGGAGGATCTTTATTTGGTACCTTTCATTACCACTTAAACTCAGCTGCAAATGACAGTACTCCTACTGAACAGCTTCAGTTATGGAGTGGTACCAAAGCAGGATAGGTTAATAGGGCTGCCAGTCTTCTATTGCTGGTAGCTCTTGTGCCTGCTGAGAACAGCAGATATTTTGCCCTTGCTCCAACTCCGCGTTGGGTATGGCTTCAGAAATACCCAACTACCTGATAAGCAGTTTGCAAGCCTATATAAATGCACTAAAACAATGTCAGAACAATGCTAAAACAATGCCAGAAAATAAAAGCTGCATGCCTACTGCAGATGCTTGCCTTGCTGTATTTACATAGCATTTTTATATTGTTCATTTTAAATATCTCAAAGCAGGTTACAACAAAACTGCAATAAAAGCATTAGCTAAAAATAATAAAACTGCAAAGTCTATTAACAATTCCTTAAAATCCAAGAGTAAGTGACAGAGTTCAAGATAATGATCAGGAAAATGCCTGGGTAAACAGATAAATCTTTTTAATTTAGGAGCCTACCTAATCTTAATGGGGAGACCATTTCACATGCTGGGCAGCACAACAAAAAAGGTCTTCCTTTGCACTGCAAGAAAATAAGTCTCTCTGTGGGTTATATTGTACTAGGCAGGAAGAATACTCATGTTTCTGCACTTTTGGGAGGTTGCTGATAAGCTTTTGAGTCCCACCTAGACCAGTGGTTCTTAACTTGTGGTCCACAGACCCTCCCAGGGGGCCATGATGTCTTCACAGGGGATCGGTGAAGGTTTGAAGAAATGTTACAAGTTTTAAGGAAGGAAGAAAAAAGACAAATTTGTATGGCATTACAATAAAGAATATTATAATAGGAGTGTGTGCATTTACTTATTTCTCCCTTCTCCCCAACTTTATAAATAAATAATGTACTTCAGATTTTTAACTGGGCTAAAATAAATAGGGTTTACTCTAGTTAGCCGATAGCTACCTTTGTATGGGAATTGCTGACCAGTCTTATTCTTCATAGTGCACAGTGTCTTATATCTTTATAGGAGAAACTGGTACTCTGCTGAGAGATAGAGGGATTACTTAGTCAATGTTGTCTGGCAATCCAAAGTTCTTAGTATTGTGAGAAAGTGGGAAGAAGACCCAGCAAACATGCTGCAGTCATACTTTTAGACGTTGCTTTCTTGCTTGTTTGGGTGCTTGCATTGTCCTTGCATTCCAAGTTTCAGGAGTGAAATTGAAGGTTCCCATGGGCTGCTTCCAAAGCAGGAAGGAGTTCCACGACTTTTTCATCTTGTAAGAACATCTGGAATTGTAAGAATATATACCTTGGGCACCACAACAGATGCTGCCATGCGAGTGTGCCTGGTCACAAAATGTCCAAAATGTGAAAATCTGTCCTGGTGGATTAAAAAAAAATTTTTTTTTCATGTGTTTGTACAATATTTTTTTTATACAGAATATCACTACCACCACATTGGTGTCTAAAACAGCAAAACAAAAAAACACTTTGCAAGTACAACCATCACACAAAAACACAGGTCTTTCATTTAATTTCAGTTCTTTTGCTTGTCAGGAAGCAGGCTCAAACTCCTAAATATGGTTTTTCATAAGAGGACAAATGCAAACCTGATCCTCTGCTGTTTGTCCTTACTTGAACTTGCAGTCCTCACAGATCTGTTAAAGGAGTCAAGTCTTTCTATAACTAGACCAATATGAGTTACTATTTTTAGAACCAAACAGACTCCTTATTTAGCCTTGATACAACAGAAAGAGTTGTTTTCCCCAGCTTGGTACAGAAACGTAAAGCCTTTCCAGTGTAGCACTGAGGAACACATGTATCAAGTGTAGCCTTAAGCACACTTACTTTAGCCTCAAGTAGAAGAAAAAGAGTGAAAATGTGGCTGTAATTAATTTCAAGTTCTTTAGAATCTGGCTCTTAGTTAAATATGAAGCAAAACAAAAGCATCACTTAACTAAAAGGACTATTGCACTGCTGGAAGAATTCTTGATAAAGAGTTCACCCCTTATGTTATTTTGTACAAGTTAAGAATGACAATTTCTAGATTAAACAGGAAGGTACCTAGGAAGCTGCCTCACACTAGGCCTGCCTTCCCCCCTCCGTCTTCTAGTACTGCCTACTTTAACTGGCAGTTAACTTTTCATTTTTTTACCTTTTTTTTTTTTTACTTTTTCACTTTTTACTGGATGTTAAACATGTTTTCTAAATTATATTAGGAGATTTTTTTTTTTCAGGGCCCATATAGTCACCTCACTATCCCTGGAGCATTCTTCTCAATAGCAGTGATTAGTCACATCTCTTGGGTAGAGGTCCTAAGCTAGTTAGCAAAGAAATGTCCATCCCCAGAAGGAGCACCGCTTGAGCCCTTATTACCAGGCGGATCATTTTGGCCTACCTTTCTTTCCCTTGGACTTTGTGTTCTCGGCTTTTGGGATCTTGTCTCTGTCCAAGTTTGCCAGAGGTCTGTATTATTTTGAGATTCCAGCTGTGCTAGTGGTTGTTCACACTTGTTCTTGGCCCTTTGTTTTCAGATAGTTTTCAGATAGTGTAGTGGCAGTCTTTTATCCCCTTTTGAAGTATGTCTTTGCTTGCTAGGCCTGTAAAGAGACCTGGATTGGTGCGATGGCTTCTGATGTTACAGAGACACTACCATTTACCTTAAAAAGCTAAAGCAATGCTATGTTCTTCATATAGCTCCTAATGAAAAAGAAAGGACATTTTGGGGGACTGTCCATGGCGAAGAGTTGTATGTTCCTTAAACGTAGCCTGTTACTTTTCCTTCTCAGAAACAAGTCAATGGTTCTTCAACTTGTGCCAACAAAATGTTCAGAAGCATTTTATGAGATTTTGTTAAATAAGAGTTTTTGGGAAATAAAATAATCTGACCATAAGAACTTCATTATGATGCTCGCTAACAATGCAACACTTGAATGTATGTATAGGATATGACTGCATAATTTCACAGACACAAAAATGGCTTTCTTGGGTCATTGCCATAATCTCTGAGAACCAGTTACCTTTAAGTAATCTGATTTTCTCAGCATAAGGCCAACAGGTAACACGGAGCTGCATGCTTTTCACTTGTGGCATGCCATTTTATTTTTCAGATAGAGCAATTGCATTTGAGTAAAACAATACTTGGGGAAGCTTTGAGAGAGTGGGAATATCTAACAAAGGATCAGTTTTCCCTTGCATTTGCATTGAGTTTTCAGAAATTTGAATTGACAAATGATCAGACTATGACCCTGGAGACCAAGGTTTGATTCCCTGCTTGACCATGGAAATGCACTGTGTGACCTTGGATGCTTCACATACTCTCAGCCTCGGAAAACCCATGATAGATTTGCCTTAGGGTCACCATAAGTTGGAAAGAACTTGTTGCTGTTTCCACTGTAAGTTGGAAACAGCAACAGCAAATTGCTAACTTTTGCAAGTTGTAGATAGTGTCCTAGATTGGACATGAATGGGTTTGATGAGTTACAAGGATGGAGAAGGCTATCATGTTGCAGTTTGTTAATTCTGATTAAGAAAAGGCAGCATATTTTAATGTCTTTCTTTCTCTGCTCAGATTGCTGCGCATTCAGTGATTCCTATGAGATTTAGTATTTTAGCTGTTAGGATTTCCACTGGCAACTGAGAGAACTCATTATGCACATTTATCACATGATCGATTTCATTAAACAAATGGATCTGGGAGAATAAGCCATCCTCTTAGAAGACCCTTCAGAGCTCTCACACAAACTGTTTACTGATGTATATTCTTCCTTGGTCAGGGAAACAATGAATTCCTTTGTAGTAAAGTGAATGATTCAGGAAGTTCATTTTCTCCTATTCAGGAGCACAGAGAGGAAGCATTGTGAGCAAGATAGTCTCACAATGAAGCTACACAGAATTTTCTAAGACTTAAGTAAAAGGTGCATAGCTGTCAGCCTTAACATTGTCTTAACATTGGTACTACTGTATAGTATCATAGCACCCATGCAGAAGTATGTTTGCAACTGAGGTTTGTAAAAGCCATGTTTGATACAGAATAGTTCCTTAGGTGTATAAGTCTGCTGATTCACATTGTTTAAATTACACAGTTTTCTCCACATTGTCCCAATTTGAAAAGTATTAAATGATTTCCAAATTATTTGGCTATTTTGAATGGCTTGCTGCCTTCTATGTCAGTACGGGGCAGCCTTTGGTGGTATGCAATCCTTAAAGCTGTCTTCAGCCCTGCGGGTTACTCTTTTTCTTACCAAAAAAGAGAGGGTGAATAGTTTCTCTGACATCTCACCTTTTAAGCAGTTGCAACACTCTGTAACATCAAAAATGATTAATTTTTCAAAACCAGTTGGGATTTCACCAGGGCCTGATCTCCTCTTTCTCCTCTTCACTCTCTGCCTTTTGCTGGGTGATGGTTAGAAGTGGAAGTCCCATCTATACCTCCCATGTCCCTTATTTAGCCTTCTCCTGTTCCCCTGACACAGGTAGGGGGTATAGAAGGCCCCATTACAATTTGGTGCCTTGTTACCCTGTGTACTGGGGGTCCCGGGAGGGACACCAAATTGTGCTCAACTAAAGGTTGGGGAAAATTAGCTCAGAGCACTTCTTAGCGTTACGAGAGGCAGGGTAGCGTAGCGAGATCTTGAACCCTATGTCTACGGGGTCGGGTCGAGTCAAGGAGCACACAGAAGTTGCAACCATAAATGATGTTTATTAAATACAGGCAAAACAGTGTATGCGACACACTCATACAAGTTAACTAAAGAAAATAAAGGTTGGAGTGGTATAGAGGGATTTTTAGAGGGATTGCTGGTTTGGGTGATACTTCACCTGTCCTGAAGCCCGGAAAAATGGAGAGCGAGGCTGGGGTGCGATGTACCTCAGCACGTGGAGCTGAGGGGAGGCTCGCCAAGCAAAGCGGCAGCGAGGTGGGATGAAACTCGGGAGCGATCCGAGGAAGGTCTCGGAATCAAGGGTTTTTATAAGGAGAATTGTGACTGCAGGCTATGCCGTACTTGGGGGAAAACACTAGATTTGGACTTGGAGACAAAGCCTCCGAAAGGTGAGAATCTGAATGACTGAGTTATCGTAGCAGTTCTCAATAGAGTAGCCAGTATGCAAACGCAGAATACTTGGGTATTGTATGGGTTACCCATCAAGCTGCCAGCACGGGGCAGAGGCTCTTTTGCAGGTTGCATGCATACTTCATTAGAGTACGTGTCTGGAGATCTCCTAAAGTAGCGAGTCAGCTATTTCTGGCCTGCCTGTATTGTAGTTTGAATATTACGGCTATTAAAGGCCGAGCTTGTTTACGTGCCTATCTGGCGGCCTCGCAAGCATGTGTATAGGAATAGAGAAGTGAAGCTGAATTGTGATATCAAGAGGATATCTTTTAATATCCCCAAAGCTCGGACTAGCCAGGGCAGTAACAGCCTGAAGCAAAGCCCAGATCCACTTCACCTGCTAAAACCAATGCAAAAGTTTTTCTGCACCATTCACACACTGATTCCTACCTTCATCTATTCTCCCTCTTCCCCCCTGCTCCCAGCTATGGTGATTCCTGAAGCAAATTACTTTACCCCGTTTCCTGAAAGAGCTGGTTCCGCAGAAGGTATGGTGATCCTTCCATTCTGGTAGTGGCTCAGCACATTGAGAAGGCGGTAAATATACACCAGTTCTTGTGCAGATGTATAACCCAAACACATCCCCTCCCACAAAAGAACTGAGGTTCTGCTCAAGAACATAACATATTATGCAGCAGTATCCTCCTTCATATGAAATATACCCAAATTTAAGGGCCGTGTCTGCCAACTTCAGGATTACCCAAAGGCTTTTATACCTTTTTGTTTTGTTTGTCTATTGCAGTTAAAGCTAGATAAGCTTGAGCACTTGAATAACTGAATTAGAAATACATGGTGGTGGTGGTGGTGGTTTCGTTGTTACTAGGTTCCAAACCTGGCACTGAGCCATCTCTCTAGAACAGAAAAACTGGAATTATTGAGCAGTGTTGGCAACAGCTGTATTTAAGCATAATTATGGTGTAAGAATGAAGCTCAGTTGTGATCATGGCCATGTGGAAAACAAATCAAAGATAAATTGGGCTTATCATGATGTCAGCTATGGTGGACACAGGGTAGCAACATAATAGCACAAACAGCCAGTGGTACAAGTTGGAGGGGAGCTTCTTCCTGAAAAGACATAGTGAGCCTTTCCAGAGTTGGGGGCCACTCGTCCCTGCCCAGATCATGAGCTGCTGGTATATTACGGGACAAACTGGTAATCTGATTTAAATGCAATTTTATTATGCAGTGTTGGTAAAAATAACATCTATTATTTTATTTAGATGATTTAGAAAAGTTCTTTTACTGAGTCAGACCATTGGCTTCAGAAGCATCTATATTGACTGGGAGAGGTTTTCAGAAGGGTTTCTCAGCCCTGCCTAGAGATACTAAGGACCGAAGGCCTCTACTTGAAAAATTTGTGGCCTGTACATATTATAAGCCACACACCGAAATAAGTTCCTTATTCTTGCTAATGGAGAAACTCTGTGAAATTATCTGTGCTGGTAATTTAAGCCACATCTTGACTACATCTGGGAGAAAGGCAGCATAAAAATACAGTAAATAAATAAATACAAGAACAGAAACTTATTGAGATATTCTACGCAAGAGTTAAATAAACACATATAGAGGGGAGCATGCTAACCATGCTCCTACTTTTGTCACTTTGCTGGCATGAAAATCACCAGATCTGAAGTGGAGAGTCTCTTGTAAACCTGTAAGCTCCACAATTCCAAGCCCTGATTTTCTGAGCATCTGATTTGAATGGAGAGCCTCCATAGATAGAAGAGACTCTCCTTCGCAGACTTGGTGCTTTGTTTCAGTGGTTCCCAAATTTTTGGGGGGCTGCCTCTCCTCTGACTCCCAGGCCACATCCCTAACATCCCACCTCCCGTGAATACACACCTCTTTCTTGATATTAGGCCTACTGTAAATTCAAAACAATCTAGTCTAAAAATTATGCTCTTCCATCATTGCTGCCACCACTGTCCCCCCTCCCCCTTGAAGCTTAAGGGACTTGTGCACATGGAAGTTAATAACTCAGTGCTGGCATATGCTGGAGGACACAGATCAGGACAAATGCTTGTCTTGCAGCATGCTTTTCCACCTGCCCCTCCCCCTGAACCTTACGGTATTTGTTCACATGGAAGTCAATAACTTGGTGCTCAAACATCTAATGAGACACAAGGCTTGGAAATTCACGGTTGCCAAGAGAGAGGCTGCAGAGAAGCTGCAATTAAACTGAGATGGGATTATTCATAGGCAAAACAAATTAATGGGACAAATGGCTTGAGATCAATCATGATTCCTACCACATCAGAAAAGGTGTGATATCACAAAAGATATGAGGCTGCAGAGAGATGCAAGGATTTGTGAAATGGCAGGAGGTGTTGGATTCATGCCAAGCACTACACTTGGGTTCCTGCCATTTCACAGATACATTTATCTGAAGCCAGGCAAGCTATGTGCTTTCTCCTCATATGGCAGCATTGAGTTATTGATTTCTCATGTGCACAGGTCCCTTAAGCTTCGGGGTGTCTGTATGTGATGTTGATGGAAAAGCGTGCTGCAAAACGAGGCAAGCATTTTTCATGATCCTGCTTCTTCCTTGTGTAGTAGCCTTGAGTTCCATGTGCACAAGTCCTTTTAGGGGGAGGAGGTTGGCAGTGGTGGAAAAGCATGCTGTGAGGCAAGCACTACATCAATACTGCAAAAAAAGAATGTTTACTTGGTTCTGATGCCACCCTGCTCCCCCTGCACTACTACCCCCTGCCTCTTTTTTCATCACCACCTCTTGGATCCTTCCACTGTCCCCAGGGGTACCTTCCACTTTGGAAATGACTGCTTTACAGGAACAAAGCAAAATGCAACATACAAGGCTCTCCTCAGACTTGTTGCCTTATATGAAGAAAGCAAAAATGCAAGAGGTGTGGGGTATGCTCCTTTCCTTATGAATATAGCTAGCTTCAAAGAGAGTTGATTGAACAGGGCTTAGAAATCAGTAAAGAGGCCTAGATGACTTAGGTCATTTCTGCATGAGGCTGATACATCTTAGTAGCGTCAAATCCTCACCCTCACATCTGCACATTGAACTGTTTTAGCATCGTAGTTTTCCTTGTGGTTCTGCATGTTTTCAGCTCCTAGAATGGTTCACTGCGATGCGAAACCGCTGTGTGTGAAAACCAGAAAAACTCCAGTGTAAATCTCCCAAACCAGTTCTGCCTCGATTTTCGCCTATATGCAGAAGTGTAGCATCAGTTCACATCATAGAAGTGGCCAGCTATGGGCGTTCCCAGGCTGTTTCTTCCGCCATTTCCATCCCTATCTCTCTTCTCCCATCAAAGGACCTGCTGCCATCATTATTGTCTTCATGCATTAAACAGACAGTGGGAAGAGAGTGGATCTGGTAATGGACTATTAAGGCTGTTTTTTTCCACATATCAACAAACATATGTACCTACACGCAAACGTAGCAATACAGAAATGTGTTCAAAATGTGTGTGTGTGTGTGTGTGTGTGTGTGTGTGTGTGTGTGTGTTTAAAAAACAGACCAATCAGTGATGGCGGGGCAGGGTGAGGGAGGGGTATGGGAGTGGCCAGGGACTTGCTATTGTGGATGTAGCAACCGCTGTTCTCTGTAGTAGTAGGATGTAAATGGTGGCGGGGCAGTGCAGACAGCACAGTTTCTGAATCGGAGTATAAAAACACTGCTCTTGACATGCGGTGAACTGCTCCTCCCCTCTCGTGTGGAAATGGCCTTAAACACAAGACACTTTTGCTTCTGACACTGCTATGACTAATGGCCTCAAATACTGGGTGTCTGAACATTATCTTTACAATTTTGATTCTATATGATATTAAGATTGTAAAGATAATTTTCAGACACCCTGTATTCGCGAATTATACATTACCTACTTGTCTAAATCCCACATCTCTCAACTGGCAGCAGTACATTGATAGGCATGATGAGATGAGAGTACCCAACTATTGTAATGTGGGACTTTTAGTAATACCACAGAATTGGAATCAAAATCAGTCTCTCACTTGCATGCTTGTTTATAACCAAGAACTATCTTTTAATAAATAAATAATCCCTGCCTCATGATCAGAGTGCCAGAAAAAAGAAAATGAGTGTAGCTGCTTTAATCAACCTCGCCCACTAGGTTGATCTCAGTGCATTAATGTTTAATTTCTGTTGTAAGTCGAGTGTACTTTGTTCTTTTAGTGACAGGTGATTACAAGAGGCTAGTTTCTGCCTGTTGCTATGGTAAACTAGTGCAAAGATATACAGCTTTGTTTCTTCTGAAACTCAGGTATTCACCCAAGCTTCATTAGTGTGGACATGTGATAAATTATAGTAATTATCTTTCGCCTTCCAAGAGTCTGTCTCCTTTGTGTATTGCGCAGCTACAACAGTCTCCCTCTTTGAACCTTACTGCAGTTAGTAGTAGTATTTCCTGATGTCTGCTTTACCCCTCACTCTGGTACCTTGAGATAAGGGATGCTAGGCCTTTAATGACGGTCTTTTTTCAACTGATTTGTTCTTTTGGGCAACACTCTCTTCTTTATCTTACACATGTAGTCATAGGTTTTGGCTTTCTCATTTAAATGGTGTGAGAGCCTAAGGATTGATTCTCTTCCCTTAGTGGATGCATTGTGGGTTTAACAGCAGCTTTAGGAGTGCAGTTTTCAATAAGACTGGAGTGCTCTTTCCATCCTACATTTTGCTTTTACAATCCTGCCCCACCCCCAGCAGCTGTTAGTTCTATTGCTGGAGAGGGGTGTTAAGTACACTGACACGGTTGATAGCACTCAGGTCCCACACCATCAGAAATAGGCAGTTACTCATAATGTGTAGTAGCACTGCACTGGTTTGCATTGTGCACATGTACAAAGTTTCTGTCCCCTGCAACTCTATATGACATCTAAGGACTGAGTCAGCTATAGTTGTGAGGTCTTTCCTTATAATCCAGCTATATTGGTGCAATTCTATACTGCAAATCAGTGCTGCTTAAACAGTGTGGTGGAGGGAAGCACTGGGTGTTTTCTCCAATGTGCCAGGGACTGGCACTGTATTTATGCCCATTAACTAGAACTACCCTATTTGCTAGCATACAAGACTCACTTTTTTTTTCGTGAAAAATACTGCTTGAAAATGGGGTGCATCTTATACGCCAGCGTGTCTTATACACCGGCAAATAGTATTTGCTGGTGTATAAATGGGGTGTGTCTTATACACCAGTGCATCTTACACACTGGCAAATACTGTAATTATTTTCTGGAAACTTGCCATGGACTGGCAGACAATAGCTTACAAGCTGGCACCACTCCCTAGACCAGCACTTTGAGTAGCACTCCTATAAACCATTTGGGAGTAGTAGTTCAATGTATAGTTTGTGTACTTTGTAAGACCAGGGTGACAGCACTCCTTTGAATGACATCTATACACAAAGATCTTCTTAGTTTAGGTTTCATGTGGAAACAGGGACTAGCTCTTACTGCTCTTCCACAGTGAGACAGCTTGGTGCCGTTCTCTTGCTGCAATGCTTGTCCAGCAATTTTGGGTATGCTTCAGTTTCCTTGCTGCAAGGAAAGACTCTGAGAACTTAAGAACTAATATGCTACAGGGGACACTGCAGAGTCATTCCAAAATTCACTCTGAAATACAGGAGCATTTAAGTGCAATGTGCAGGAAAGATACAGGAAACGCTTGGGCTAATGGCTTGACTGGTGAGCTTGCTGTGGAACTGCACTTACCTTTCTTAGGCAGTTTTACAACCTTGCTGACAGAATCAAACTTAGGCTCAACCAGTTCTTTTTGCTTCCAACAGAAGATGGCTTTGCAGAGTTCTGACAAGCTAGCTTTTGTGTCAGTCATCAAGCACGGCCCACCCTCTCCCTCCTTGCTTGTGCAGAGCTTGTGACAATCATGAAGTTGCTCTCACCCTGTCCAGAAGAGTGTTTAACTTTTTGAAGAAACATATTGGATTTTTGTAAAGGTGCTAAATAAGTATTTAAGGGGATGACTATACCCTTGCCTAGTTTTTTTCAAAGACAAAAAGCTGCCTGAAACACACCTGCACACATTGCTTGTTGAAAACAATGCAACTGGCACTAGATTTTGAGTTAGACATGTATGTCTCTTGCATCGTACACTGGGGCGAACAGCACTCATTCCACAGTAGCAACACAACCACTGGGTTCTGTAGGTGAGTAAATCTTTACTGGGGTGGCCAACTAGTGGCACTCCAGATTTTATACTGCAGCTTCCATCATACATCACCATTTATTATACCGGTTTTGGTTGATGGAAGCTGTAGTCCAACAATGTCTGGTGAGCCACGTTACCTCAGGTCTCTACCCATTCTGAGGTACCTTTGAAGATGGAATATTAACACTCATCTAAAACCTACTGTTGCTGTAAATTTCTACTTTCTTGTTTAGTCCCCCATGGGTAGCTGTTTATGGTTAAGTCTGCATGAATTAATTTACTAACTGCTTGCCTCTCTTGATATATTTTAGTTACATGAAGAAAGAATAACAGATTTGGGTAGAAAAGATGTGATAATTGGGTTCAATTTCCTCATCTGTACTATTAAGATCTTGTCATCTTCACATGAAATGTAATTAAATTGGGAATTATTTTCAGCCTCTTCACATTCTAAATGTAGTTTGACTGGATTGAGCATGACATAAATCCAAGCATATATGCTTCAGACTGCTGCATAATTGTTTTCTTCCCATAATTTCTCTTCTGTATGTTTACAGTCAATATATTTCCTCTGTATTAACAGTCCAATTCTATACATACTTACTTAGAAGTAATATCTTTACTAGCTTGTAAGTTTTTCCGGGTATTGTCTCTTTCTACCTCGGTAAATTGTTTGGTTCCTGAATTTACACTACTAAATTGTCATCTGGCTTTACAAGAAACTATAAGACTAGTAATATCGCTACTGATAAACACTTAACACAACAATGCTATAAATGTTACTTGAGAAATACACTGAGTTCAGTTGGTCTTACTCCTATGTGAATATACATATAATTCAAACCTGAATCTTTGAATGGTGAGGTGACCCCTGAAGGAAAGATGGTGTGTATGGCAGAGAGAGCATGCAAGCATAATTATGACACTTAACTTATGTGCTGAATTATACATTGAAAGAAATTGAGCTAACATTATGCTCAACTTTAAGCTGGTTTCTGACACTGCTGACTAGACTACAAATATTAGCAATGAATGTTAATGTCAAAGTCAATAATAAGGTGCCCACCCATTTTAAGGGAGGAGAATTATCTCCCATTTTGCCATAATCACAAAATAGAAGGGAGATTGGACCAGCTGGTATTGTAGCAAGGCAGAGTCAGCAAGAGCAGGAACATACAGGAACATGGCTGATGAGCAGCCAGAAAGCTGAGAGACTGATGCTCTATGTTACTGTTTTCCTTTGTGGCCTGTTGATAGGAGAATGGAAGCCAAGATTCTACTGGCACAATATGCGAGTATAACAGTCCACTGCATTACCAGTCTTACTTTCTTGGTGCTTGTGTAAGGAAGCAGTTGTGGATGCAGAAGATGGCTTCTGGTTTAATTCCACTTGTCCCTTGAATGCCTGGTTTCCAAAGGTGTGCCAGTATGAATCTGAGAGGAGTGGGATCTATTCAACCAACACAGTATGGGAAACAGTGGCTTGGACATTCCCCGGCATAGTCACTTGTCTAAGCCACTTCATCCCACACCGCTTTGACTCCTTACATCACAAAACACAGCACATGTAGTGGACAGCCTTTTCCTGACACCTTTTCCCTCCTTGTTGCAGTCACTTTTTTTTCCCCTTTAGCCCTACCCTTTGGCTGTGCTGACACAGTAACAGTATCAACAGGGCAAACAGGATTTCAGCCATACATTCTTACTGTCCTCCACCTCACCAGCTGTTTACCACAATATGGATCCCTCTGGTTTATGCCATCATTAACCAACCTCATATACAACATGTCAATGTTATGTTACTGTATCAGCAATCTCATATGTTAAGGGGGAGGGGCGTGGAGAACCATATGGGAGTGCCGTGTTTTTTTTCCAGCTGCCTTAAGCAACAGGAAATTGCAGGATAGTGAGAAAAAGCCAAAGTGGTGTTTGACTTGTGTTTATGCGTTCCAAATCCAGCATAAGACAACTATGCCATAGTTTACAACAGCAGGAGCAGCAGCAAAAATCCTTATGAAGTGCAAAAAAGCCAAGCAATGTGCCTAACCAAACAATAACCAAGGGGTTTCTGCCTGTGTTTACCAACAATGAAAGTGTTAAACCCTCATGTCTCCTTCTACAGTGATAAAAGAGGACAATCCATAGGAAAGACAATTCTTTTATTGTGTGCATGAAATAACTCTGGGAGACCATCACACAACACAATAACATCTGGCAGACAACAAAGGGAACCCTGAGCAAGTCAGGGGAGGCAAATGTTTTGCTTATTTCAGCATCATTTACACTATTTAGTTGCCCTGCCACTGCCTTAAAAAATAAGTTGCTAGAAGCAGAAAAGAAAATGATGGGGAGATTCTTTCCATTTACAGTTTGTTTAAACACTGACAGAGAAGCAGTGTGCCTGATCAGTTGCAGAAGGAAACATTCAGCATAAAAGAAAACACATGGGCTTGCATTATCCCAAGACAATTCTATTAGTAGGGGGAGAGAGTGAGTGTGCACATGCTTTTCATCACTGAGAAAGCAAAGCCAGGAAAATCCTGGCTGGTGGCCAACAGAGTCATATAACTATTGTTTCCTATGCACTTGAATCACAATGTTCATAATGGCACAACCTGGAGAGTGGGCAATGGTCCTATTGGAGGAGCAACATATTCCTCTTCTCTCAGCAATCGCAGCAGAATCTTCTTTTTATTTTGGGGCCAACTGTAGATGCGAGTGTTCTGAAGCCAGATGGGTACATGTTCCTGGGGATAAAGGACAGCAGAAAAAAAAAAGGGGGGGGCTAATATAAGCAATATAAAGTTCCTTTACTAGTGAACTGCAGCTTTTCAGAAACCACCCATCTCTCTTAAGAGCCCTTGCCAAAACATGACAAGCAATTAGTCATGCTTTGGATTCCCTTCTCTGAGCTTATGGTGCAATTTGAATAATTCATTGTGGAAATCATCTGTGTGAAACATTTTTGTCAGCACACTGTGGTGCTAACTATCACTCAGTCTTAATGCCCTTTAAACTGACATCTGCTAGACATATTCTCAAAATGCATTCCCTGGTGCACTGATGTACAGTGGAAGTTACATAGCAACCCTACATTCATGCACATGCATGGGGCATCTGGAAAAGAGGTGCAAAATTCCAAGAAGAGAGCAGAGCCTTTAGTAGGTGGTATCTTCTTCCTCCATCACCAAGACCTGAGTAGACAGACGCTCTATGGCCATGGATATTTACTGATCTATATAAGGTTTGCGAGGACAATTATATCCTTATTGTAATTTGGGAAAAAGGGAATTCAGAATGAGCTGCTGCTTTGTTCTTAAATTTTCCCCCAGTGTGGTCATAGGAAGCAGTGACAACTAATGTGCTCTTTTTCTCTTCTAATGCTGATGTAAATTTACTATACCAGTCTAAAGATCCTTGCAGGTGACAGCAAGGATCTTGCAATAGACTTTGGGTGCAAGATAGGGTAGGAGCACAGAACAGAAACTCTAGTTAAGAGATGCTGAGAATCACTGGTATGTAGGGAGAAACTGGGCATCATACAGTGAATGTTGTGTTAGCCCCATTTATTTCAGTGGAAGAATTAAACACAGAGTGCATGCTCTCATGAAAGTAGTGACTCAAAAGAGGCCAGACCATGCTGAGTTCAACCACAAACATATTAAGCATGTGCTCTAATCTTCTATTACAAATCAGTTGGACACAGATATGCTTCATTACTGATGGATCAGGACTTCATTTTTTATATTATATAACTATACTCATAAGCTTATGGGAATGCACATATTAAGCAATATTTTATTATTTATACTCGGGATAAGGCTGACGGAGGATTTGTTTTTCTAGTTGATATTTTTTAGAAAAAAAATAGCTGATTAAAAATGACTGCTATAGGAGAGTCCCCTTACCCTCCATCCAAGTGTCCCATATATACTTCAGGGATCATTCAGCCCTCATTAGTTTCTGCTAATTTTGCAGTGAGGAAAATCTATGCCAGGTTCCATTTTTGCTCAATATTAGATTTCAAGAGTCCCTAGATAAAATAGTAGAACTATGTATTCCATAATGTTTCAAGATACTTAGTACTACTGTCATAACAAATCAGCACTGATAGTTTTTTAGTGCGTGCGTATTCTTGACACAAACTGTATGTGTATCAAAAAAGTTACAGTTGGCCTTCCACATTCACTAGGGTTAGGGGTGCAAGACCCTTGCAAAAATGGAAAAATCACAACTATCAAAATGTGTGTGTGTGTCTGTTGGAAAGGGGCCAAGGCATGGGTCCAAACCAGAGCCAGGAAAAGGAGGAGAGGGGTTGGCATGATGGCACTATGCCTCCTTTCTCTTGCCCATGTCCTTCCTTGGGTATGGGCTGGGAGGGGGTTTGTAAGTGTTGAAAAATCAGGCTGTGAGCTGTCCTTAGCTGACCAAGCAGCAGCTGGTGGAGTAGGAGGCAGGTTTCTTAAGAGTTGTGCTGCCTGACTGGGGCCCTGGAAAAGAAATGCCTGAGACTGGGGCAACAGGGGCTGAAGAAACTTGGAAATAATCAAATATGTGAAAGTCAAACTCACAAATATGGAGGGCTGACTGTATTGCGAAGCAGTCCTTTAAGATGTCACTTCAAATACCAAGAGGATTTTATTTAACATTCAGAAAATGCTCTCAAAACTCACTGTGACCTGAGTTTTCATCTAACATAAAGTGTGATTAATTCAATCAATTAGCTTTTTACCTGTTTTGCATTGGGAAAAAGCACAGGAATGAATCTAAAGTTCATGCTTCCTTGTTGTATGAACTCAATCTGCATCTAAGAAACAGAAAACATTTTTTTAACCCACATTAATTTTATACCACAAACATTTAATGTTCCAAACAACTCCACATGTTGCAACAGACTTTCATTTGTACGTTTGCTGTCCCAGATTGTTTCAGGCTAGCAGTGGCTA
Source organism: Cyclura pinguis (assembly GCA_030412105.1). Taxonomy (NCBI): domain Eukaryota; kingdom Metazoa; phylum Chordata; class Lepidosauria; order Squamata; family Iguanidae; genus Cyclura; species Cyclura pinguis. The sequence goes on along the minus strand of CM059599.1, from coordinate 109,321,154 downwards.
TCCATTTGTGTAAGCATGTTTGTATGCCCTCCTCTGAGTTTCTAAATCACACAACCATCACTGTGGCTGAGCTTGTGCTAGATCCTGGCACTGGATCAAAAGCTACATGTGCTGCTCTGATCAGATGATCAATGCCAGTCACCTCTCTGGAGCTGAATGTAATTCATACTTGGGGGAGCTGTTCATACTTGGAGGCACAAGGGAAAACTACCCTCAGCTCACTCAGCTCCAGACAGGTGATTGGCATCGGTCATTTGATCAGGGCAGCATGTGTAGCTTTTGATCCAGCACCAGGATCTAGCACAAAGGATCTTAGCCATGGTAATAACTATTCGATTTAGAAACCAAACAAGTGTAGGCAGCCAGCATGGTGTAGTGGTTTGAGTATTGGCCCACAACACTAGAAACCAGGGTTTGATTGCCCCACTTGGCCATGGAAACCCACTGGGTGACCTTGGACGCATCACACAATCTCAGCCCCAGAAAACCCCGTGACAGGGTTGCCTTAGGGTCAGCATAAGTTGGAAGCAACTTTAAGGCACACAACAACAACAACAACGATGAACAGGTGTAATCAATTCTTTACTGAAGACTCCTAACATTGTGTGGGTTGATATTTTTACACTTGCTGTGTAGCTGAACTGCACCACAAAAGGATTTCTAAAGCTTTAAGTAGTAGAAGGACAATTGCTTACCGTGGATTTGTGTTTTGTTGACAAGTAGAGGAAAAATCAGGATTGCATTAGATTGGCAAAATAACATGGATTCTTGACCGGGTCTGAGGGTTTCAAACGCATATATAATTCAGATTGATTTCTGCACCATCTAGATTTTATGTCTGATCTGATCAGAAATGAATCTGAGTTAGTGGTTAATCTACTTGACTCTTAGGACAAGGAACTTCCAACTTCCTTGGCAAAGCCCAGGGCATCAAGAGTGTAACCTCAGGCATGTATCATAGCGGGTAGGCAGAAAATGCTTGGCATTTGGAAGAACAAATACATCTGGTGCATAAGGCCTTTAAACACTGGCAGTAGTATTGCAAAGATCCAAACGACAAATGTGAATTGGTTTTGGAAATACAGATCAACATTCTAGTTTATCTGACGTAGAGTACTGCTGTTATTATAGTCCTCCCTCAACATGTGAGTTTGACCTTCATGAATTTGATTATCCACGAAGCATGTGTGTACCCCCCCCCGATTCGCCTCCTCCCATTCTGTTGTCTTTTGCTCAGGCACGCATGCCTTCCTTTTCTGCACCTGGGCAAAAAGTGAGAGAATGGGGGCTGCGCACATGGACCCCCCTTCCCTTGCATTTTGCCTGGGCCTAGAGAAGGAAGGCATGCATGCATGGGTAAAAGGCAAGAGATAAGGGGAGATGTCTGCATGCCTCTGTTCCCTTCTCTTCCCTTCCCTTCCCTTCCACCTGGGCCTGGAGTAGGAAGCCAGGTGTACCTGGGCAAAAGGCAAGGGAACAAGAAGGGGGAATCCCTGGAAGGGAATGGGAGGGGGAGTACAGGGGGGCATTATTTATGGTTTTTCCACTTTTGCGACGGTTCTGTGCCACAAACTCTCATGAAAATGAAGGGGCTACTTGCTTTCTATTTATTTATTTATTTAAAATATGTTTCTGTGGCTCTTTATTCTATGATTATGCAACAGTTTACAAAATGAAATAAACAAACAAACCTAATAAAACCATATCAATGCAGAACAAGATGAAGAAATTACATAGAATGGACAGACAGGCAGCTTTAATGCATAAGTTTAAATTTTAATATGTGACCACATAGGTTTTGATTTGGCACTGAAAACATAATGTCAGAGCTTGTCAGATCATCAAGGAGATCATGTTCCACAATTAGTTTCAGAATAGAGGAGGGTTCTTTCCCTTGTTGTCTAGCATGAACCAGGGAAACCTAGGGGAGAAGTACCTGTTCTGATGATCTTAAAAGCACAGGCTGGAATAGGGACAAGGATTTCTGTATACTTTTTGATGAATTGTGCCTTTTGATCTGAATACAAAACCATCTTATGGTGCTGCACAGCAGTGTTAGGAAGGGAATCACTGTCATTCTTAGTATGACCATCTTTTAAAAAATTAGGAGAGTAATCTTCAAAACTAGGAGCCAGAGCCAGCATGTTGCAATGGTTTGAGCATTGGACTAGCACTCAGGAGACCAAGGTTCGATTCCTTGCTCAGCCATGGAAACCCACTCAGTCACCTTGGGCATGTCACACATTCTCAGCCCCAGAAAACTCCTTAGGGTTGCCATTAGTTGACTTAACACACAGCAACAACAACAACAAATCTTTAAAACAACTCCCAGCCAGCAATATCTGCTCTGGCTCTCTGGTTGTAAATGTTCAATTGTGATGCATGAAGAATCTCAAATAACCTGAACTGCTGGAAGCAGCTAGGACGAGTATGGTATTTTGGTATTTGCCAGCTGAAGGAGGAACCACCATTGTACCATCTTATTAGGTGTGAAACACCAGAGGGAATTATGAACAAGTTGGCAAACTGAGTTTCTGCAGCAATAGGGAAACCACAGGGGGACAAGATCAAATATTCTTTGAGAGAGAATACTCTAGCTTGGAGGCTTACACAATACACAGAAGTGAATTTTCTCCCCTTATGCTTATTTTCCAAGGTCTGGTAGTCATATTTACTAATGAATGTGTTTTTAGAGTGAATCAGTGTGAGGAAGTACAGGAGTGAGATAAGCTCACATTACAGGGCTTCAAAGGGGGCACAAAAAAGATTTAAACAGGTGGTAAAAAACCATAAAGAAGAGTCAAGCATACTGATCTCAAACTGAGCTTCTGGACCAAGTAGGAATACTTATGAAATACATTTAGTACTAATAGGGAACAGAGTCTGAACACCAACAAAGCAAGTGTTTAACTGCAGTATTGCACACCAAGGACAAGTCAAATAAAGGGCAGTTATTTAGGAGAGGAGAACTGCTGGCCTCTTTTTGAAATGGCAAGCACGTGTCCTCACTTACCATCCTGTGGATGTATTTAGTATGTAAGCCATGTTCATCCTTGTCCAGCTGGGATTCAGCCCCTTCTACATCCTGTTTATATTTTGGACTGATTGCTATGATTATCATTACTGACTTCTGTCAGAGAGAGAGAGAGAGAGAGAGAGAGAGAGAGAGAGAGATGCTTTTATGAAACTGTAAAATGCAGTACGGTTGGGCAAAGCAGCTTGGAAGATTGCCAGTTTGTATTTTACGTGATCTGATGTTCTCTGGAAGTTTAAAACAATCCAGTTCATTTTGGCAACTAAGCAATACTAATCTCAGCACTGGAGTTCTTCACACCAGATTTGCTGGAACATTTCCACTGGTATATTTTAAGATACTTAAAACATAAAGGAGATAAAACACATTTAATTGCTGACCAGATTATTCTACAAATCTCACAAAACAATGCTGCCAACCATTTCAAAAATTTGGCCAAAAAAGGGGGCAAAACCACCATCAGCATACCAAGCTATTAACTGAAGCTGTCACTATTTTGCTAGAAAGTAATTGTTACTGTTAGGGCTGCATATGCTTTTGTTTTACAAGAATTTGATTTTTGTGCTATAGTAAATCAAGCTTCTATGGCCTTTATAAAATTACACACTTTTTTCCTAAGAACAGTAATATGAAAAGTATGCATTTTTAAAACTTACTCCTAAGGAGAAACCACAGAGGGCATTAAGCAATGACCCCTCTACAAGCTTTTACATGAACAATTTAAAACACATTCAAACTTAAGAAGCCTGGAAACAAATTTATTTGTTTTAAACCAGGATTGGGGAATTCAAGCGTAGATATATGATTAAACTCCAGTTTCCACTAGCCTCTGCCAGCCTGGCCACTGATGAGGGATGCTGGGAGTAGAAGTTCATCAACACAGGTTCCTCACTGCAGTTTTAAGCAGTTAAACTTGTTCAGGTACCAGATTCAGCCCATAGTTCTAAATTCTACATTAACACAATGTGGAGTACACACAGCTTGTTCTGCTTGGTGGTTTTATTTTCTACAGATGTTCCTTTCCCAAATGCTGTACTCTTTGGGCCTAAACTATTCATTAAACAGAATGTTCCAGGCAAATTCTTTATACTGACTGTGTGCAGCATACACAGTGGCAAGATATGGTCAAGAATTAGAGATGGGACAAATCCAGAATTTTTCAAATCCGAATCCCTGGTAGGTTCTGTGAATCCACGAATCTTTCGAATCTTTCGAATTCTTTTTTACAAAAAGGTTTAAAAAGCAAGGGAAACAAAGCACTTCTACTGAAAAGTGTTTTGAAGCAGAATTTGACATCTTTGTTTAATGAAAAACAAATTAAATAATAGTTTTCACTTTCAGGAAAACATACCCATATACTTCTTATTAAGAATTACACGTAATTTGGAAGTAGCTCCAGATGTTGGAGGAGGCTCAAGATGATGCCATCTCCTGGGCTGACTATTACCAAAAAAAAAAAAAAAGAGCAAGGATAATCTTGGGCAAGACACACTCTCTCAGCCTTAGCAAAAGCCTAGGCAAAGGCAAACCTCCCTCTGAAGAAATCTGGCCAGGACAATTGTCATAGTTTTGCCTCACGATCTCGCCAGATTGAAAATGACATGAAGGCCCTTTCTACACAAGCAGGAAAATATGGATTACTAATCCCATATTTTCCTGCCTGTGTAAACAGGGCCACATACTACAGTCCAGAAATAATCCAGGTCAAAACTGGATTTTCTTTGCATAGCTCCTTATGGCATCCTGGGGTTTGTAGTTTGATGATGCACCAGCACACTTTGGTAGAGAAGGGTGTGACACCTTGTAAAACTAGAAAGCCCAGAATTGTGTATGAAAGAGCTTTGCAAAGAAGCCATGCAAAGGAATCTTCTTCAGCTGTCCTTGAAATCTCAAGAACACTGTACTTTCCAGTCAAGTCTCAAGTCCTACAACAAAGGAGGCACTTTAAAAAAACAAAAAACAAAAAACACCAGCCTCTGGCCCAGTCTCAATTTTCTACCCTGATGTCCAGTCTCAAGTCCTAAAACAAGGAAGGCACTTAACAAAAACAAACTAACACCAGCCTCTAGTCCAGTCCCAATCCCTGCCCTCCAGTCTCAAGTCAAAAGAATAAGAAGAAGAGAAGGATTACCTTGCAGAGGGAGGCAGCCACGGGGCAGGCAGCAGGAGCGAGCTTGATCTGGGGTGCTTGTGCCAGCTCAGGCCTCAGGGTGTGGAGGAAAGCAGCCCTCACTGCACCTGCGCACCTGAGTGGGCCTGATCCAGGGCGCTCACACCAGCTCAGGCCTCCAGGCATGCAGGGAAGTGGCTCTTGCCACCCCTGCCTGCCTGATCCAGGGCTCTCACTCTCTCTTGATCTGTGGCGCTCGTGCCAGCTCAGACCTCAGGGTGTGGAGGAAAGCAGCTCTCGCCGCCCCTGCATGCCTGTGTGGGCTGATCCAGGGCACTCAAGCCCTGGGGCGAGCAGGGATTCGAAAGATTTGATTTGCCTGTTTTGGCCCAGGGATTTGGATTTGCGAATCTCAAATCCTTCCCAAAGATTCAAGGATTTGCGGATTTGGTTGGCCCATCGCTATCAAGAATGCATGGTTTCATTGCTTGCTTTCATGTAGTAACTGAAAGGATCTTGGCTTGGATGCTTAGGTAAGCTAACTTCAGGAGGTTTATAGAAACAAAGGTACTTCTCCCCTCCTCTACCTTACAACCACTTGTATCCTACAAACAAACGCCTCCAAGAGGGTTGGAGGGATTCAAGAGAAACACAGAGGGCTATTGACAGGAGGAGATAGGAAGCCTTCCTTCCAGAAACAAAGGCCAGGAACCTATTGGTGACATATATCACTGTAACTCTTGGTTACGGCAGTGGAAAGGGGTAGCCACTACATTGTAGTGTACTGATACTGTCAGGGCACACACCCACTGTCAATTAGTGGCTGGGCACTGTCTCGCTGGAATTGAGTAGCTGGTCCTACGCTTATGCATTATTCTGGAGATCTGGGAGGATGGCTGTCCCTTTTTTCCAATTGGTGGCTGGAACTGAGTAGCTGGTCTTACGCTTATGCATTATTCTGGAGATCTGGGAGGATGGCTATCCCTTTTTTCCAGTCGTCCAACTACAGTTGGACAGTGCCTGTGTGTTACACATTGGCATTATCAAGCTGTGTTGTACAGCTGTATAAAGGCAAAGCCTGGCACAGTAATGTTGGCAATGATCTGTGCTCTGCCATATTACTGTTGGCCAAAGAATCTTATGGCACCTTAAAACAAATTTATCATAGCATAAGCTTTTGGGGATTACACTTGGTCAGATGCATCCAGAATTACAGAGAGACACAGACTCTGCATGGTTGGTGATGGGTGTCTTTTTGTAGCAGTCTCTCATTCAAGGGAGCAGGACCTTCCAGGAAATGTCTTTTAAGTTATCATAGGAGCCAAGCCGTTGTATATATTTATATCTATTCTTCATTCCAGATCAATATTTTTAAACTGAGCTGTCCATATAGCTACAATGGAAAAGTCTGCCATCCTCCATTGCTTAGAAGAACATAAAAAAAAGGCCCTGACCTCCAACAATAACACAAGATTTCAAGTGGGATGATAATGCATTGTGAAACTAGAAAGTAACAGTAACAGGCATAAAACACATGCGGTTACTGAGGCTGAGTAAGGGTGGCCACTTTTGGCAGCTTTCTAAGTGGCATTCAGATACATTAGGGCTGTGCAAAGAGTGGCCCATGGGCCACATGTGGCCCTTAGTGCTCTCCAAGTGCAGCCCCTGAAGACTCTCCCAAAAGTCCCCATGATATGTTTTTTTTTAATTTGGGGTCAATTTTGTGGTACCTTTTGCCTAAAAACCACCCAAATGTGCTTCCTTTGACCCTCCAAAACCTTCCCAAAACACAAAATCAATCTAAATAACTGGCCAAAAGTTATCCAAAATGGCAGCCAGAAATGAAATTTTGTCACTTTCAGTGTGCAGAAACATTCTGGTGTGCTTGTCAGCTGGGCACAGAGTGGAAAAATGGTCTCTGTCCCCTGTGCAGCTACCCACCCCTGAGATACACATGCTACCATTCTGAACCTAAAGGTGGAATATAATCCACATACTTAAGAGGAGTTGACAAGAGAGACCTGCAGCAAAATTTTGCAGCATCAAATGCTGCTCTCCAAAGCCCTGCCATTCCATCTTATCCTCACTTTCCCAAACATCTTTTAGCAGCTATGGTGCATGCTTGAGCCTAACTGGGCTGTTTTGAGCTCTCCGCACCTCTGCACGCATTTTTAGTTTTTTCCCAATAAAAGTTTTTCTATATTTGGCAAACCTTGGGTTTTTACTTTTTGTGATGATAGACAAATCGATCCCTACCACCCAAGCACAACAAGTTAACAATTGATTTGTCATTGTTGAATTCCAAAAGATAATAAATAAAAGGGTTTTTTTTTCAAAAAGGGAAAAATATCATCACTGTTTGTTGTAGCAAATTCTACAGTTTGAACTATATGCTAAGTGATGAAGTATCTATCTAGATCAGGAACTAATTCCAGCCTCCTTGGTAGGTGACTGGTGCTGTCAGCAATGGAAAATAGTGCTGGTAGATTGGACCAGTTTAACCAGCCTAGTTTGTATTTCTAACATCTGGACGCTTCTGATGGGGTATTTATTCAAGGAAGGCCTTCCTTCTCCAACAGCTGACTGCGGTGGTCAGAGCTCTGCACACATTCTTACCACTGTGAAACAACCTATGACCTCAATCTTGTACGGCCCAGTATAATGTAGCAGTTCTGCACTTAACTGCTGGATCTACTACAGACCTCCTCCAATGATCATTCCATTGGAGGATTGGCGAAGCATCTGACTACGTTTCCACAGCCAGATGTGAAACTGTTACATCCTCCATTGAAGTCCTGTACAGGTCTCAGCAGACTTTGTAATCATTTCACATCTGGGTGCAGGGACATAGCCAGACTAAGCATCTGTCCCTGCAGCCAGATGCAAAATGATTACACCATCTGCTGAGACCTCTGGAAGACCACAGCAATCATTTCATATCTGGCCACAGCGACATAGCATTCTCGGGCTGACAGGAGGATCAATCCACAACACCTGGGTTTGATCCTCATGCCAGCTGACGCAGGAGTCGTTCTCGAGCTTGATGTCAGAATCCGTTAAACTGACTCCCTGACCCTCTCCCCTGAGTTTTGTTTTCTCCTGCGTGACAGTAGGATGCATTAGGCTCCCTCTCCATTTAGTGGGGTAAAGTAGCTTAGAATAGCTGGGAAAAAAAAAAAAACCAGAAGAGAGAAGAATTAAATATTAACTTCTGATAGAAAAATGGCTACCGAGAAAAATACGCCTGGAAAAGTGGGCCTGGCAGAGGTGATCTGCAGCGCCACGGAGCTGGGCTCAGTCACTATGAAGCAGCCTACTGTCCAGAAGACCGCCGCAAGGCAAGCTTTGGACGATGTTCTTGGAGCTATTGCTCAGAAAGAAAAAACGCAGAGTCTCTCTGAGGAAGAGCGTGCAGCGGAGCTCAGAAAAATTTTCCAGTCCTCCAGTGAGAGTGAGGCTGATGAGCTTAAAATGGCTGCCAGCAAAAGGTCCTCAGAAGTGAAAAGGTTGTCTGAGAAGAGGGCGGACAAGAAGAATAATAAGAAGGATAAGCAGGGGGTTAAAAAGCTCACAAAACATAGCACAGGTACGCAGCCACTTACCAGCGAGAGTTCCGGGCGCCATCTTGGAAACAAGGATTCCAAGATGGCGCCTGGAAAGAAAAACAGCCCCTCTGACTCAGCGGACGCCATTTTGAGTGTGGCGACGCACGTGACCAATAGCAAGGGCCAAAATGCGCCTGCGCCTGCGGAGGTGCGCAGAGCTGCCACGCCTTTCATGGCGGAGAGCAGCTGTTATGACCAGGCAGCTTCATCCGCGGATATCTTGCCGTGGGGGACAGACAGGAGGCAGTTTCTAGCCGGATGGCTAGCTAACGCGCCGCAGCGAAGGCAAGACCCACAATGGGAGCCCACTCATGGATACTGGGGCGGCCAAAGCCAAAGGCAATATATGTGTGATAGTCTCCGTGGGGAGATGCAACAGATGATTAGAGACGCTGTCTCGGCACAGCTCAAGGCAGTTTTAATGGATCAACAGGGTCTAATGAATTTGGAGACATCTGATTTAAGTACTCAAATGGCGAGACAGAGAGATATGAATTCATCTCAGCAAATTGATTTCCAGACACAATCAATTAATAATAACCAAGTAATAAATAATCAAATGAATTTACATCAAATTGCCCCTGAGGGTGATGAAGACAGAAGGGCGCAACAGGCCAAGAAAAGAAAACTGGATTATACTGACAATCCTAGTGCAAGTACAATGTCAGGGGTGTCAAATAGAGAAAAGCAAAGTTCCTCTAAGGAAAAGTCTATGTTAAAAAGGGCATCTCCTGCCCAGTTGAGAGGGGTCACTAAGGTTATGCCTGAAGTGGAAAAGTTTAGTGATGATGACATGAATCAGGAGGAGGTGATCAAAGTGGAGGAAATCGAGGACCAATACTCTGATATTGAGGAGGAGGATAAATGTGAGACAGACAGAATGTTTGAAGTGGATTGCTTTAAGGGTACACTGAAAAGGGTTCTTCAAACACTAGGTCTGGATTGTGATGAGGTTGACCAAGGGAAAGGAAGTAAAAAATGTAAATTAGCATCGGTAATTAGGAAAAGAGAATCTAGAAGTATGGAGTTTCCTCTGCCAGAACTTTTTAAAGATGTCATCTTGGCAGAGTGGAATAATCAGAGTAGTGCTAGGAAGAGTTTATCATACAATCATAAATTGTACTCTTTCTTGAAGGAAGATGTAGAGTTCTTACAGGTGCCCGCTGTGGATGCTCCAATTGCAGGATTAGTATCGGGAGCTATTGTCCTTAGGGAAAATGACAGGCAATTAAAAGAAATGGATGAGCGCAGGGCAGAATCATCCTTGTGCAGGGCTCATGAGGCAGCCTCTGCAGCAATTAAGGCATCAACTGCTGCATCAATGTTTGCAAGGGCGGCGGTCTTGTGGTCACAGGACATCTTGGAGGCCCAAGATCTCAGTATGCAAGAACTATTAAAGGCAGTGGAGAGGATTCAGAGGGTCCTGAAGTATGTCGCAGACGCTGGACTGGATACTACTATATATGCGGCAAGGAACATAAATATGTTAACAGTGGCAAGACGTTTCTTGTGGTTGTGCCATTGGGAAGCTGATCAAAAATCGTGCAGTAATTTGGCTTATGTCCCATTTCAAGGTGATCTACTCTCTGGTTCCAAAGTCTTAGAGAAGGTCTTGGTGGAGACTAGGGAGAAGAAGCAGATCATGCCCACTCTTCAAAAGAGGAAGGTGGACAGGAGAGGCTTTAGAAATTCAAACTATTCCTTTCGAGGTGGTAGGACTTACAGATATATAGCAAGAAGCTCCGAGTATGGGACAGGTAGATTCCAATGGGACAGACCAAGACCTCAATATGCAAGGCAGTACCAAAACAGTAAGCAGGGACAAGGGAAGCTCGGAAATAATTCCAAGAGAGGAAAGCCGCAGTACTGACTACCAGCAACAGAAAGTGGGGGGAAGACTTCTGTCTTTTGGGTACAAGTGGTCTCACATAACATCGGACCAGTGGGTATTAAAGGTGGTGACCTGGGGTTACAAAATATTTTTCCACACCACACCCAAAGACAGATTTCTTCCTTCCCCAGTCCCGAAAGAGCAGGGCAGACGCCAGGTAGTACACCAAGAAATTGTACATCTGTTAAATATAGGAGCCATAGAGAAAGTTCCGGAGCAACAAAGGGGCACAGGGGTGTACTCAGTGTTTTTTGTGGTGCCCAAGCCAAATGGCAAATACAGACCGGTGTTGAACTTCAGGTATCTCAACAAGTTTGTGGAGTACAAAAAATTCAAAATGGAGACACTGCAGGTTATCAAGGACAATTTGGAGATAGGGGACTATATGGCATCTATAGACCTGAAGGAAGCGTATATCCACGTCCCTATGTGTGTGGACTACAGAAGACACCTGAGGTTCAACTACCAGAGCAACCATTATCAGTTCAAGGCCTTGCCATTTGGCCTGGCATCTGCACCCAGAGTCTTCACAAAGGTTCTAGTTCCGCTTGTAGCATTCCTAAGAGTACAGGGAGTGCAGTTGTTTCCCTACTTGGACGACATCTTATTGAAGGCATGGTCAGAAGCCAAGCTAAAACACGATTTGGAGTTGACAATACAAGTGCTCTCAGCTTATGGATTTCTGCTCAACATCAAAAAGAGCATGTTGACACCTACACTGAACTTGACTCATTTGGGGGCACGGACAGATACAAGGAAAGGCAGAATGTATCTTTCCTCGGAAAGATTGGAGAAAGTACAGCAAGCGGCTCGGATGTTATCACAAAGCAGATCACTGGATCTGATGCAGTTGGCGAAAATTCTGGGTACATTAGCGTCAACAACTCAGTTGATTCAATGGGGCAGTTTCCACTTGAAGCCCTTGCAGAGGCTGTTAATGGGGCATCAATCAGCCATTGCAAGAAAGAGGCATTACAAAGTAGAGGTGCCTCATCATATTCGGACGGGCATGGTCTGGTGGCTAAAAAGGTGGAATGTGGCCTCGGGCATACCTTTTCAGAAACAGGAGGTGGTGCATATAACAACAGATGCGAGCCTTTCTGGTTGGGGAGCTCACTGCCAAGGTCATTCTGTGCAGGGGCTGTGGACGGCCGCAGACAAACGCCACAATATCAACTTTCTGGAGTTGAGGACCATCCGTCTGGCTCTTCAGAAATGTGTGCACCTTGTGAAGGACCGTCATGTGAAGGTGTTGACAGACAACATGACGGCCAAGGCTTATATATGCAAACAAGGAGGACTGCATTCGGTCTCTCTAGTGACAGAGTCGACTCGTCTTCTCAACTGGGCCGAGTTGCATGTTTGTTCAATTACTGCAGTACATTTGAAGGGGGAACAAAACATCCAGGCAGACTATTTGAGCAGGAATTGTCTACATCCAGGGGAGTGGTCCCTCAATGTGGAGGTTTTCCAAATGATAAACAGCATTTTTGGGCCTTTACAAGTAGACTTATTTGCTACTGCAGAGAATACCAAATTAAAAAGATATTTCTCAATACTTGGAGACAAAGGTGCCGAAGTGTGCGATGCATTGTCGGTACCATGGCCCCCAGGGACTCACTATGCGTTCCCACTGATTCGAATTGTACAAAGGGTACTGGTGAAGATACGCCTGGAGAAAGCCTCGGTGGTGTTAATAGTGCTGTTTTGGCCGAGGAGACCATGGTTCCCATTACTACTGCAATTAGCCCGGGGTCCACCTTGGAGGTTGCCTTGCAGGCCGGATCTACTGAGGCAGGGACCAGTGAAGCATCCAGACCCCAAGTGGTTAAATCTGGCAGGTTGGAGGTTGAGAGGCGATTTCTAACCCAACATGGGTATACTGAAAATGTAGTCAAAACTATACTTGGTTCCCGTAGGGAGTCCACACAGAAAATTTATGACAGAACTTGGAAAATTTTCACAAAATGGTGTGAGAAGAAAGAGGTTCCTTTGGCAGGGGTAGGAGTGAAACAACTGCTCCACTTCTTACAAGATGGTCTGGAGAAGAGTCTCCGGCCTAACACCTTGAAAAGGCAGGTGGCGGCATTATCAGCTATTTTAACGGAGGACGTTACTTTGTATGCAAGGCATCCTCACATAAAACGTTTCTTGAGAGGAGCAACGCTGTCTTCTTTTCCAACAGTGCATAGGTTCCCATCTTGGGACTTGAACTTAGTGTTGAATGCACTGACAGCACCACCATTTGAACCATTGAAAGAGGCATCGTTGAGACTACTATCTTTTAAGACGGCATTTCTCCTGGCTATTACTTCAGCTAGAAGAGTTTCACAATTAGCGGCATTATCAGTAAATGAGAATTTGTGCAAATTCAACCATGACAAGTTGATGTTGGGTTTCGACCCTTCCTTTAAGCCCAAGTGCTTGTCATCATTCACGCAACAGCAACTGATTCATCTACCAACGTTTTGCCCCAAGCTGGTCCACCCGTTGGAAAAGAAATGGCACACATTGGACATTAGGTGGGCAGTAAAGGCCTATATTAAAAGAACGAGGGAATTTCGGAAGTCAGATGCGCTGCTGCTATCATTCCAGCCTAAGACACTTGGTCAGCGGGCGAGTAAGGCGGTAATCGCAGCATGGATAAAGACCTGTATTTTCATATGTTATGACTATTCTAAGCAGCCAAGACCAGTTAATGTGTGGCCACATTCAACACGTTCGATGGCTACGTCGGTAGCATATGACTCCACATATTCGCTGGAAGACGTTTGTAGTGCGGCAGGGTGGAAGGAGGCTTCCACCTTCATTAAGCACTATAAACTAGATATGTATAAGTCATCCCAGGCAGTGTTTGGCCGCAGGGTGCTGCAAGCTGTGCTGTAGAGAACATACCCACCCATGGAACAGCTTGGGGAAATCCCAGGCGTTGTGGATCGATCTTCCTGTCAGCCCAAGAATGAAGAGTTGTTACTTACATGAACGATCATTCTGGGATGACAGGAGGAGCAATCCACACTCACCACTAAAATAAATATGGAAGTTACCAGGCAGTTTGGTGGAAAGTACAGTACGCTAGAGAAGGAAATGCAGGGGAGAGGGTCAGGGAGTCAGTTTAACGGATTCTAACATCAAGCTTGAGAACGACTCCTGCGTCAGCTGGCACGAGGATCAAACCCAGGCGTTGTGGATTGCTCCTCCTGTCATCCCAGAATGATCGTTCACGTAAGTAACAACTCTTCATTCTCCCAATTCCCCTCTTTTCACCAGCCACAATAATCTGGGGGGTGAGTACAGCAACTATACAGCAATTAGAGAGGGCTCTGGTTGGTGCAGGAGAAAATTGATAGCAACTGCCGCATCAGCCAGAAAGAGAACCTCTGATCTAAGGCTCATTTATGTCTGTATATGCCACAAACAGGATGCCATCCATTATGTGCAGGCCTCTGCTACTCATATTTTCCCCAGGATCTCAACTCCATAACAGAGTTTGTTAACATACTTCGCCTTTTTTGTTTTTATAAAACAAAATAAAAACTTTTCCAATTTTTTTAAAGTGATTGATACATGTATTTTACTGATATAAGAAAACCTTCCTACTTCAAAAGGCTTACATTTTAAATTAGACAAAAGTTGGGGAGGAAAAGACAAGAAAAAACATTAATCATTAACTCACAAGGGCAATGGGAAAAGTTCATGTTTTAGTTCATGATTTCTTACAAAGCAATCTGAAGAGTCATCTTTGAACTGCCTGTGTATGAAAATGTTTGTGCAAGATTCACATTTGTTTTTTACTTACATCACTTAGGTAACGTTCCATCCACTTGATAATGTCAATACCTCGAACTGTGTCCTCAAATATATCGATCTATAAGAAAATAAAAATGTTAACACGATTTTTTCAGTTCTGGCTGTAGGCTAGGGGACAAATATTTATTTATTTATGTATATAGCACCATCAATGTACATCAGTTCAACAATTTTCAAGATTTTTAAGTCTAAAGGTTTTGGTACAGACACAGACATGCACGAGTATGAACTTACAAAGTTCACCATTAATAGAGAGCAAGGACAGTTTCTACAACATAGCAAATATCTAGCAGCCAGAAAGGGGTCTTCAGCAATCTCAACTGATTATTCTGTCTCCTGAATCCACTCTTATATTAAGGGGGAAAGGAGTGGGTGAGAGAGCAGCTTCATTCCAAACTGCTATTGCAGATGGATAAGCAAAATGTAGGCTCAACTTTAGTCTTCGTGGGTTTGGCACTTACAGCATCCTAGCATCCTCAGCAACAGTAAATGCAACAAAAAGACAAGCTGGTTGTAAATGTATAGGAGACTTGCAGTGCATGGCATTTCATTGGCTAGTGTTTTGGATTGCTAACTTGTATGTTCTGAATCTTGGAACCTGTGATACAGAATTTAACTGTTTTATTCTTAGAGTGACCTTGAACTCCCTCTCTTTCTTGAAGGAAGATGTCTGTGGTTCCTTATGATTATTCTGAAAACCATAATGCCTACTAAGGATGCAGACATATGCACGCTTATCTGGGAACAACTCAACAGGCACAAGATTCTCTTGTCAAAGTGATACAGCAATACTTTATATTACAAACAATTGTCAGGACATCTTCCTTTTATCTAAAGGATACTTAAAATGGACACTGGAATTTCAGATATTCCACTTAAACCACCTCTGCTACTCATTTATACAATAGTCAAGGCTGAATATGCAACACTGAATATAATACTCAGCAAGGGGGGCAAAGGTGTTGCAAAGAAGGGATAAAACTGAGCATGCAGATGCACAATATGCCACATCCGCACTTGGTTCCCTTTGCTGCCATTTATTCTTCAAGAATGCAGTACTTACAGCAGTCTGAAATCCATTTACAAACAAAAAGTTCACAAATTTCATGACCTCCACAGCTGTGTCCACAGAATAGGTTATAAAGACTTTACCTAGGAGAAATGGTAAATGAATGTGAAGAGTTGAAAACAGGCAGACCTAGAAATAAAAGAGCTATGGATCCCCCTGGCTTTACTCATGAAGCGAAGCTTTATCTTATTTTATATGTCATTATACAAATAATCAGAACTGGCTTGGTGGCTTCAGAATCATGGAATCGCTTTTCCTAGACATCTGGATTACAAAGGCATTAACCAATGTCCTGTGCTGCAGGCAAAAGTCATAAGAAAAATTATATTCTCTAATCAATTAATGAATCCTGGAGGCTATTATTTTGGGGAGGGGAAAGAAAGAAGAGAGAAATTATGTGTAAAATAACACTGATAAGTTAGAGATAGGAAATTTACTCCCTGGTCTTTAGCACTGCAAATATTTTATTAAGTTTATTGCATATATTCCATCTTGCTGTACAAAAGACATTCAGAAGTGAAGCATATTTCTCCTAGGAAGCTGACTCATAACTTTGGCACTAAACCAAAAAGGCCCCAACCCACGTGGACCTCTTCAAGACTTGATATGCTGCCACATGCAACCGAGGTGGTCACAGATTCATTTGCGTTAGGAGGAGACGTTTCTGGTAATGTGGTAATGAATTCTGCAAGTAATTACTTTTAAAAATAACCTTTCAAGCTCTGCAGATGATGTTCTGTGTATGCACAATCCTGCCAGGAGGCTAATCTAGTTGTTGTTTATTTAACTTCCAAGTCCATGGAACACAGTTTTCAACAAACTGACTATAAACTTACGCAGTTCTTCTGGCAAATTACTTGTCTTCAGTGTTCCCCTGACTTCAGAATTTCTTAGAGGTCTTGGAATGGCAACTGGACATGGTGGCATGTTAGGCGGAGCTGCAGAATCAGGAGGGCACCTATACAGATCTTCATGGGCACCATAAGGCTGTGATGATAGTCTTCCATCAACAAAGTGGTTCTGAAACTGGCCACTAGAAGGGAAATGAGGGGTTAGCTCTAACATATTGAAAACTGATGATTCCAAAGTCATGTACAATCAGGGTCCTTGAGGTATATGTTATTTTTAACAATTATATTTTTCCTTTTTGTTCTTGAGAATGGGGATGAAACAAACAAGAAAGCTGTTTTGACACCTGGCCAAAAGCAGAGGGGAGAAAAAGCTAGATATGTACACCCATTTATTTAAACCCAGCCCTGCCCTAAACATATATAAAGTCAGGATCTAATGTTTAAAGCAAAAGGGCATAAAGATGAGGGTAGCTGCACTCTCCCTGCTGAGAAAAGGGGATGGAAAGAGAAGCTGCAGAGATGTTTAAACTCTGAGTTTAACAGACACACCCCTTTTGCTCCAAAAATAGCTAGACTCTCATCTCTTTCTTTAAACATGAATGGGACAAATCTGCTAGCAACTATGCAGAGGGGGTTATTAAATGAATCCCCCCATTTCCTTCCCAGCAAAGCCAACATGCATTATTGAAATCAGGCCAAGTAATGCTCTTTTGGGTGCCTCTACTCCAAAGCAGGAAAAAAAACAAACAAACAGAACATCCCCTGAAGTGCCTGTGAATGACATGATGTCACTTTCAGCCTTCCCAAAATGGGAACCACAACTCCATTCTGTAACCCTGCACAGATCTGAAGGAAGCACACAGGGATAGTGTGAATCTCTGAGCTCCAGGGCATGGCTCACCTCTGGCTTAAACAATAGATCTGCTACCATATTCTGTACTTTCAGCTTGAGATGGTTGGAAGCTTCCACTTAAAGTAAACATGGAATTCCAAAAGGTTTTTAAATTCAAACGTCTTTAAAAAAAACAAAACAAAGCAAAAAACTCTAGTACTATTCAGAAATCAGAACACGGAATTAAGCCATGATTACTGTAACTACTGAATTATTAATTTGCTATTATTATTATCTTTTTAGTTATTTCACCTTACTTTCTAAATTCTCCAATTACCACTGAAGTTAAAAAATGCTTTAGTAAATTAACACATTAGAATTTATAAGATGGGTGCCTCTCTCTGAAGGCCTGCTGTCTTAGGGGAAGAAATATTAGAATTGGAGGAAATGTGTCATATGGTTCTGTTGTTAGCCAGACCAATCTGTGAGATTTCTGTGATAGGGACATGGAGAACTTTCTGGAGCAGAAGAACAGCTAAGTTTTGGAAAAAGAAGAAAAGAAGAATGCAAAAAAAAAATTAGAATCATAGAATCATAGAGTTGGAACAGACCCCAGGGGCCATCCAGTCCAACCCCCTGCCATGTAGGAACCCACATCAAAGCACTGTTGACAGATGGCCATCCAGCCTCTGCTTAAAAACCTCCAAAGAAGGAGACTCCACCACACTCCGAGGCAGCATATTCCACTGCCAGAAGAGAAAAGAAAAGAAAAAGGTGAATAATTAAAGGGAATGGGGATGGGAAGGAGTGACTTGTTTGTTTAACAGGAGATCAAGAAACCAGGCCCCTTTCAGAACGCCCCTACCCATGGGCCTGAATGGAAGGAAAAGATCTGGAATCTTTCTGGGTAGTGGGAGTGCATGGTGATTCTATTCACTAACTTTATTGATTATATTCTGAAGTGATTTCTACCGTATATTGTACATAATATACCAGGATAATTTAAGATTTTTGTACCCTTGTAGAAAAGTCTTTTTAGGCTGAAAGGCATACCCCCCATCACAGGGCCTGAATAAAGGAAGGTGTTTGGAGTCTTTCTGGGGGGTGGAAGTGCAATCTCTTCAGCAACTTGCCCCTCTGTTGGTCATATTCTGGACTGACTTCTACTGTATATTACTGTTTTTATTTATTGTGCATCACCTTGGGGCTCTAGTGGGCTAGGAGGTAATATATAGATAGTTTCAATTGTAAGTAAATAATAATATTTTCAACAGGTTGTTATGAACTCCTTTTCAGTTCTTTACTGTATTACTCCAATAATGCTATGCTCTTGGTTAATTAAGGGAAAAGTGATCCCCCAACCCATCCTCCATTTTTCTCTCTCTTAGCTTCTCTTTCTTTCTCTCTACTATCCTTCTCATTCTACTTTACCCATACCATCCTTTACCTTATCCACTATCTTTTAACAATACAGTTAAGATGAGTGCAGAGAAGACTGGACTTGTTAGATATTGGATCACTAAGACTACAGATGCCAGCTTGTATTTGGGATCCTGCATATGAAACCTATATACTACAGAGACAAAAGAAAGAGGGAGATGAGTGACAAACTGAAGAAGTTGCAAGATGAAATCCCATGCTCTGGCAACCTCCCTCCCCTACCTGTCAGTATCCATACACACTGGATGCTCACCATTCTTGGGCAGCAATCCTATATGGATTTTGTGGTCCACGTGGAGAAAAAATTAAAGTTAGAGGAAGGCAATTTTGTCCAACTTTAAAAGACAAAAGAAACCTTTTGAAGGACCCAGCAACAAAATGTGCTTCCCCAAGTTCAACAGGGAAAACTTCCATACCATTTTTGGTGCCATTTAGGCTCACGCAAAGGAAGCTACTGCAGCCTCTCCTGGCCTGTGTGTCCTTTTTCATTAATAACTTTTGCCATCTTGACTATACTCTCCTGTTGACTGGCCACACATGTCCCAGTGTCATCTGTGAAATGCTGGAAGATATATAATTATCCAAGCTATTCTGGATATCATAAGTGGGTGTGTGTGTGTGAAAAAAATGGCAGGACTTTCACACTCTTTGATACACGAAAGTGATTATTTCCAACATCACACCTGACTCCCAAAACTTGGAATAAGCTTCAAATTTAGTAGAAACTTACTGGAATCTCAGATGTTCTGCAGAAGGGATCTCTCTTTGTGAGAGGTTTTCTTCATTGCACTTGAGGAAATAAGGACTGGAGTAATTTGGGATTATCTGCCGAGCAGGTTGAACTACTCTTACACAAGGGCCAGGCATAGGATGTTGCTGTTGAGGTGGGTTTGTGAAATGTTGGCGGGGTGCTTGCGCATCTAAAAATAAAAAGAAAATTAAGTGTGCAACATTTTTCTGTAGGCTATGTGATGGCTATTATCAAACACAGTTAAGTGTACCTTATACCTGGGATCAGCAGGCTTAAACACAGAGCTTCGGATTAAAGAATGCCCCAGTGTCCCTCATCATTTTCACAGCTATCCTAAGTAAAGAAGGAAACAACACCTTTCCCATTTTGCATACAAATGTTGGCTAAAGTGATAATCAAATGTTAGTTACATCAGCATAAGAAATGGTACGCCATTTTCCACGACATCTTGAGGATGGCCAGACAGTCTGAGGAGGAGGGTGGATGTCAGGAGAAGAGCCACAGCTCTGTTTGTAAACACTTCATTCACCTCCAACATACTCCCCAGCATCTTCCCCCAGTGGTGGCTGCATCACTTTGTCTAATGGTAGAACCAGCCCTGGTAATCTGAAATAAAATTTCAGCTATCCTGCAAAACTCAAAGCAATAGCCATGCTAGCCCATTGCAGTATAAACAAAAGTGAGGGCATTGGGAAAATGTGCCATTTTATGAGCACCTTCACAGTTCAAACAATGAAAATGGATTCACAGTATATTAAAGAGAGAAATTTCACAAAGCTGTCAGTAGTATAATACCTCACTCTAGACAACATAGTGATTTTGGAATTAAGAGAATCGTGGAAATGAAGAAAACTGAGGCTGAAGTCCAAAGTGCAGAGGAAATAACACCTAAAATTATGACTAACAACATCACAGTTTTAAAAAGTGCATATAAAGATCAGTTTTTTCTCTATAGTATATTGGTTTATTTTTATAAATGGAAACCATGGGCAAAATCCAGGCAAAGTCAACTGAGTTAAATTATAGAGATTTAAGTACACTTAAGGGCTCCATGGAAATCAATATACCTTTCAAAATGTTTGATTTTAACTGAAGGATGGGAATCCTACAGCCTTCCAGATGTTGTTAGACTGCGAAGTTCAGCAGCCCTAAACCGCATAGTCATTGGTAAGGAATGGTAGGAGTTGCAGTTCAGCAACATCTGGAGGGCTGCATGATTACAACCCTTTTACCTAGATTTGTGTCCTACAATTTCTGTAGTTTTAGATTTTACAAAAATTCTAGGACATACCCAGTCAAATTAAGGGCATTTCTTGCTTGTTTACTTGAAAGGAAATGCTTGTTTGGTTGCTGTATCCCACTCTTACTATAGTTTTATAACGCTGAGTATGTATTCTAGAATTTAAATGAGGCTTAACTTTCAAATAAGCATGCGCAGGACTGTAGGCTTAAAGCAGAGGTGGGAATTATGTGGTCCTCCAGATGTTTTCAGACTGCAGCTCCCAAGATTTCTCTCCATTAATTATGTTGACTGTGGCTGCTGGGAGTTGCAGTTCAACTCATCTGGTGGGCCTGCCTCAAAGGATGTGCTTAATTCTGCTGGTAATGCATGGACATGAATACGTCTCAATGCACCAAACTTTGGCTCAATTATGCCCTTAAAAGTGTTGCAAGATTCTTTTGGGAGTAAAGCAAAAGCTTGGAATAGTACCACTCCTACACTTTACATTTATTTTTAGATGATGTAATTGATATTTTCTTCCCCACTCAGCAATCCCATATTTGTGTTTTTGCTACCAGGAAGCCAACCTTCAGCATTCATCTCTAAAGAAGTTTATTCAGATAATGTCTCTGAAATGCAATTGCGAGCCTATTATAAATATCAGCAAGCTGGTGCCTGTGGCTAGATTGCTGCCTGGGAGCACAGCACTGGATTGTTTCTGTCTAGAGGGTATACATTATAACACACTTGTAAGTGCAAAGCCCTATTGTGAGTGATGATTGCCCTGTAAGCACTGGAAATGTGAAAAGCTGTCAGGATTCATTTTTATGCCTTGTAAAAAAAGTGGGAAGTTAGTGAGCAAAATACTACCTCCAGGTTTGAGCAAGTTGCTGGTTT
Source organism: Cyclura pinguis (assembly GCA_030412105.1). Lineage (NCBI taxonomy): Eukaryota > Metazoa > Chordata > Lepidosauria > Squamata > Iguanidae > Cyclura > Cyclura pinguis. The sequence goes on along the minus strand of CM059599.1, from coordinate 109,299,642 downwards.
TGGCATTTTCAGAGGGGTGGGGGAAGGAAGCTTTTTGAGATATTGTTCAAATTACATAATCGTCTAAAGATAACTTTGTTAGAGAGGTGCTGTTAAACCAGTACGTATTAGGAGGAGTGAGAATTAGCAGGAGATCAGGGTACATGGATTTAGGTCTCATGTAGCAAGTAGCTTTTGGTTTTTCACATTTCACATTCCAGATTTTCTAAGATAAAACTAAAAAAGAGGCATAGGGAGACTTCAAGTCTGAGGTGATATTGGCTCAAACTTCCAGCACTCCCAGAGAAAAGCACTCTGTCCACACATCCTGGACTAAATCATCCCAAGCCTAGGATTTCACAGACAAGGTGTGATTTCCACTATCCTACATGCAGTCAGTATCTTTTTTGCATACGCTTCTGAGCTGAATAGGTAATTTTCCAATTACAATTGTATCACATGAGTCTCCTGCTAGTGTTCCAGGGTTCAGATCAGTGGCAATGTTGGCTGGGGGATTTTTGGAGCTGTAGTCCAAAAAGGAACTTCTTGAAGTTCTTGTGTTTCACTATAGAGCTCATAAAGCTTTTAAAAAGCATATCTGTAGCTTTGTCTAATAGGGATGTCATCTATGAAACAGACATGGTGGGATTGTTTCTAGCCAGAAGCAACATGCTTCAGGAACTCAAAGGCAGATGGAAAGGAGAAAGCAGAGTTGAGGCTAAAGAAACAACATGGACGTGACATCCTTCAGAGTGAATTTAGAATCTGTGATTGGTGTAACATTTCAGATCATGTTACACTGATGCTGTTCCACCTGCAGTGGCTTCCACTTCTCTAAGTCCAATTCAAGGTGCTGAATATTAGTGATAAACTGCTAATTGGATTTGGACCAGGATATCTGAAGGACTGTTCCTCCCCTCATGAAGCTGTGCTTTAATTACAGTCTTCACTGGTTGTTTTGTTAGATACTCAGATGACAAGAGAGATACAGCAAGCAGTAACGTGAGACAGGGCATTTTTAGTAGCACCATCCCAGCTGTGGCACGATTGGCTCCTTGATGGGTTTTAGATGGGTACTTTTAACAGATTTATTTATTTCACCATTTTCAACATTTATTGTTTCAGGATTATGATGTTTTCATCATGAGCTACTTGGGAGCCCTTATGGTATGCAAGTGCTTCGGTATATAAATACACATACGCACACAGACACAGACACACACAGACACAGAGCACTGTTTGTTGCATAGCAGCAATGTGAATGTCTCCAACTTAAAATGGATATAAAAGTCATGGGAGCCCAGGCAAGGTGAGGCATAGGGGACAACAGGGAGACGGGAAAATGAGGAGTTTAGATAGGACCAGGTGGGAAACTGTTGGTAGTTGGTGGGGCCGCACTGTCCTTCAAGAAGATTGTGGAGAAACACATGTCCTTGTTGCACCCCTCCATCCATAAATAAATGAAGGAAGGAATGAATGAGTGAATGAATGAATGAATGAATGAATGAATGAATGAATGAATGAAAGAATACATAAATATCAAAGGAACACCACCTCCAGTATACTTGAATACTCTCTAGGACAGGGGTGGCCAACTGTGGCTGGACTGGGAACATGTGAGACTACTTGTCCACATGAAGGAAAAACAAATTATGATAACTGACTTGGTAAAACTTTGCACAGGAGTACATGGTACACTTTTAGATGAAATACTGATAAGAACATGAACAACAACAGCAGATTAATAAGACAGAGACAAATATTGGGTCTCCATATGTTGGCAGAGAAGAAAGAAGAAAAACCTATAGTAGTGACAAAAGAATGAAGAAAGTAAATGAGAAATTACAAGAACAGGAGATTCCAGCAGCGGAAGGCAACTTCCAGAGTACTAAATGTGAGAATTAGATTATCAGAGGGTTTTTTTTTTTTTGATACAGAAATGAAAACATTTGGCTCCTGCTAATTAACTGAGCAGGGTATCCAGCCTCTATGAGCTTACTGATATAGGTAAGAACTGAAAACATAAAAAGCCTGTTAACAGATTCTGGAAACTGGCAAGACTCTCCGCCCGGATGCAAAAAATATCTTTTGTAAAAAGACATTCCTTATCCACTTAGGAAGGGAGAACTTGTACTCTCAATGTCTAACTAACTTACATGGATTCTGGCAGTATACATCATCAGGAATGCAGTATCTGGAATGCCACTGAGCTTGTGGGGAAATTTGAGGTCGAGGTATTTGTGGGAGCACAGGATATTGCCTAAGGTCCACCTGTGGAAATTCTCTGGACATCAGAGGCCTTGGAAGATCCTGCAGGTTAAAGAGAGATGTAAGTGGCAATGGAGGTTCAAGCTGTCGAATGCCCATAACATCCTGAGGTTGGGAATTGTATCCTGCATCTTCTGTCTGTAGGTCTAGTGGTGTTCTGTTACTCTGAGCCTGGCTTGATTCTGCACTCTCATGACTTTCACCAGGTGAATTGTGGGAGACTTCACATGAACGTCTGTGCAAACTGTCAGAATTTTGCCCAGTATCAGGAGAAAGAGCTGAATGTTGAGATCTCAGCAGTTGGTTTGCTGTGTTCACAGATAGAAGATTAAGTCTTGATGAGGCCCCTGATTCACTGGATGAGCAAGGAAGTAGCTCCCTTCTACAATCCTGGAATTTTTGCTGGAAATGGTGGTCATGGGCTTCTAGCACAGTATTGTTATGATCTGGGCAACTGGGATGCTTGTAAAAACATGATTGCCCAGGCACTCCGTGAGAAGATGTGTAAGATCCCACAGGCACCATGTTCTCTGTGTTTTCATCAGAAGGGTCCAAACTCTCCTCTGCAGAATGTTCTGGAAATGAGGACCAATCTCCAGTTTCATCAACTTCAACTGGTATACTTCGACCCCTCACAGAGCCTAAAAATGTCAGGAAAATATAGTATAAGAGATCATTTGACAGTTCTATAATGTAACAATTTATTTACTGTGGCAACCTGGTAATGGATTGCCCTTCCCCTGGAGGCCTGATTGATCTTCCCTTGAAGACCAACCTTTCCATTGGTTTCGTAGCAGTGCCAAATTAAAGTCTAGCTTTTTTTATTAAAGCATTTTGGGCATAATGATTCCATCCTAATTCATACATACACAGGTTTAAACTGTTTTAACATTTTAAATTACTCAACTTTTAAATTATTCAATGGTGTTACATGTCTTCAAATTACTGGTTTTTATTTTGTTTTCATTGTTTAAACCGATTTTATTGTGAGTCACCCAGAGATCATATGACAGTGATAGAGTAAAATATTTTAATGATAGTGATGATGATAACGATGTGTGTGTGTGTGTGTGTGTGTGTGTGTGTGTGTGTATTTGTCTATCTTGGGATAGTCAACTGCAGTAGACTAGCAGCCATTTTTTGCCCCCTAGCACTCTCTGTGGGTCTCACACACGCACTCCCAAAATTGGGAGAAAAAAACCCACCCTCAGAAGTGGATGAAAGTCCACTTCTAGTCTTGGGGAGGAATGGTATTTTTATGTTAAAAATACCAAGGCTCCTTGCAACTTCTTTAAGAAATAACTCATTGCTCCTGGATGCTTCCAAGAGAGACAGTTGATCCCTCCCTTTTTTGTCACTGGAAAAATGGCTATCTGGGAAGTCTGGAGGTATCAAGGCCTACAAAAAGGGCCTCGAGGGGCTGCATGTGGTCCCAGGACTGCAAGCTACCCACTGCTGCTTCATATAATGGCAACTGATGGTCAGAATCCTGTTGGTGACATACTCAGGAGTAACTGGAAATTATGTCTGCATGTGTCTTTGTTTGGTCACTTAGATGGAGGTATTCAACACCTCCATCTATAATAATCCCTTGTATGTGCCATCCACCTCCCTAACAGCTGGGCACCACGGTCCAAAAATAGTTACCCTATTTGCTGGTGTATAAGACTCACTTTTTTTCCTGAAAAATATTGTTTGAAAATGGGGTGTGTCTCATACGCCAGTCCATCTTATACACCGACAAACAGCATTTGGCAGCATATAAATCGTGTGCGTCTTATATGCTGGTGTGTCTTATACGCCAGCAAATACGGTATTTAATGGTAAGGGGAAGGCCAGTCAGCATCCAGTTGTGTTCCTGAAGCCAAAGAAGCAGCGAAAATCTTCTTGATTTCTTGAGGGTCCTTGGAGGAACATTGGAAGGTCATGGATGTTGTTGCCATCTTTCTGCATCTATCTGCAAGAACACAGCAGGACATTGCCTAGTCACCCTCCCTTCCTTCCATAGCTACTTAATGGCAAGATAGGTGCTCAGACAGGGAGTCTAGCGGCAAACCTAGGAAGAGGAAAAAGATGTGGAAGCACTCCTAGTGGAGTTTTATGCACCACCAAATTGGAGCAGGACCTTGGCTGATGAGATTTAAACAGCAAGAATATTGAAGCAAGAGTATTCATTATATTGCGCTTTTAAATATTTGCAGGCAGAACTGAGGTGGGCAAATCCAATTGTCTTTCTTCCCCCAGCCAACTCTCTGCACCTGTCCTCTAACAAGTTTTATTTAATTTGCAGGAATGGATCATTTTAGCAGGCGGAGGGAACTGGCCACTTTGAATGCTGAAAATAAAACCTCCACAAAGGTTTTTGAGGATTTGGCTCTATTTCACGGTTTCCCTTGTGATGCATTTTATCAGTAATAATTGAACAGCCCTCATAAAGTTAATAATTTTGCCTGACAGTAGTACAAATGCACTTACCTGTAAAGGAAGTCATTTCGATATTCCAAAGAAAATATGTACCAAATACAAATGGCAACTGAGGACAGAAGAACAAAGAGGAAAGGATGATCACTCAGGATCACAGCAAATGTTACTTTCACAACTGTAGTTACTTTGAAACCTGTGCTGGGAAAAATGTGGAACAATACATAAATAACCAACCAATCTTTCTTTACAACCATATCTCAAAGATAAAATTTACAAAAAATGACAATTTTTCCAACAGTATGTTCTTTAAAATTTGAACCGGTAATTAGAGAAGATAGAATATGAAACCACTGATCTCCTTTAAGCTTTCTTAAAGTTTCTTTTTCTGGCTGCATCCCTGGATGTGGTACAAAAATGGATGCATCTGATGATCCTTCTGTGCCCTGAGTATTTTTATCTATAGAGGAATATAAGTAACTATTTTGCTAAGTATTGCTAACATTCTTGCTTGTCCCACACTGACCCCCGCATTATACTCATTAAGGTTGAAGATCTGTTATCACAGACAAGAAAAGACTTGTAGAACAATCCAGCCCAAACTGTGCATTTTATGTTCCACTGACTTTAATGAGAGAGGGAAGGAAAAGGGTCAGAGTGAGCTTAAGTCTACCACTGAAATCAACGGGACACACTTTGTGCTGATGAGTATTAAACCGAAAATGATTGTTACATATATGCTATACAAAAGATCTTGACATACCTAGTCTACCCTTTCATTATTAAAATGCTGCCAAGTTAGGCACATACTGTACCTGTCACTAACAGACATAGTATTTGAGGACAAAAACAACCAGAATACTTGCAACTATAGCAAAGCAACTTTCCTCATGGCCAGATCTTAGACTTCTTGAATTTACTTTGTTTTTACTAGACTCTGAGAACAATCAGGAAGAGCCAGGTGCTAAACACCTGCTCGCTTAAGAAGAACTAGGTGCAAAACACATCTAGTAACCTGAAAATTAAGACACAGGGAATCTCTAAGCATAGCTCAGCAAAGGAATTTGATTTCAGTACAACTGAGTCCATAGTACTGTTGCAGCAAAATCCATCCGTGTTTTTTTTTCCCCTGTCCCTCAATTTCAGTGACTGAACTAATATCAGAATTACCTGGGAACAGGTACCACTGAACAGTGGCACTTAAAAAGTGCATAGGTTTGCATTGTTGCCACTGTTTCAAAAACTGTGAGTCAGAAACCTCTGCTGATCTACTGCATTGTACCAGATATTTGCCACCAGATCTCAATCTACCTTCTTCCTGTCCCAACCACAGGTTATGCTCTAATTTGAAAGCATTTTAGTCTCTCATCTGAAGCAGTGACTTACAAACATTGGACCTTGAAGATTAACAGCCTCTTTGCTCAGTAGTGTCCTATTGTGTTAGTATGGCTCTTGAAAACAAACAATCAAACAATAAAACACATTTATTTATTGCCAAGGAAGACTGGAAGTGGAATTTCCTTCCTCTTTTCATTTTCTTCCCTTTTCTTCCCCTTGTTCTTTTTTCCAGAAAAAAAAAAGTCTCGCCTTCAATGGGAAAGAAATTCAGTACCTCATTACTCTTACAGCTGTTTGATCCTACAGCTGAGAGTTTGTTTACTTGTATAAGTCTTGCCCTTTATGTTTCACATTTGTACACTGCTGTATCTTTTAAACTTATTGTCTTGCCATATATGTAATGTGACATTTGGTTATCTTATATGTTATTTTTCATATTGTACATTCAGTATGATATTCTATTTAACTCTTTATATAATTTCAGTTCTCTGTTGTTCATATTTGCTATAAGTATATTGTTCATTTCTCTAATTTCTCTAATTTCATAATTGTTATATTTATTGGTTGTTGGTATGTGTTATATATTTGTTTTAAGTGATGGTCCTGTGTGTTTTTTAGACTTGTGGTTGAGACCTTGCCCTTTTGCTTCCGGGGTAGTCTTAGGACATGCCCAAGGAAAAAGTGGGTTTTGGATACTGTAGATACAAACTCACCCTCAGGAGACCCAACCATGCTACTCTTTTAACTGTTAGCAGTGGGAAGTCTGTGAGCTGGACTGACATGATCATAAGAATTTCCACCACCATCCAGGGAGAACTCTCGACTTTTACCTTTACTCATGGAGAGCGAGGTCCAAAATATATCATGACCACTGGGACACTATCGTAGGAACCATAGGGTTGAAACCTAAATCCCCCACCAGTCCTTCACAATGAAGTCCAAACAATGGAGAGCCAACATAGTATACTGGTTTGGGGGTTGGACGAGGGGTCTGAAGACCAAGATTCAATCCCTGCCAAGCTGTGGAAACTCAGTGGTGACCCTGAGCAACTTGCATTCTCTCTCCCTCTATGAACCTGCAAGGGCTCTAAGATCCAGCACTGCACCAGGATTTTGGAGAACAGGGTTAGAATCCCTGCTCATTTTACAGAAACCACTGTGTGACCCCTGGTAAGGCACTTTCTCTCTGCCTCAGAGAGGCAAACACAAGCCTCCTCTGAACAAATCTTACCAAGAAAACCTCCTGATAGGTTCGTATTAGGGTTACCGTAAGCTGGAAATGACTTCAAGGTACACAACAATAGTTCCACTGGAACAGCATTTTTTTGAGTTTTTGTCTTTGGAAAGGTTTTTTGCTATTGTTTTTCACCACATAATATCGAGATTCTTTATGGCATATCCGTTTGGAAATCCTTTGGAGTAGGAATGTAATGAAACAGTTATTCAACTCCTAATTAACAACACTGATCAAGGAATCTGTGGAGAAACAGTTTCATGAAATTGACCCCACACACTGCAACTTTGTCCCCGATTCTGTCTCACTTGAATTAAGCGGCCAGGTCATAAGCATGTTTATTTGGGAGTACATTCCACTGAAATCAGTGAGGATGGGGTTTATTTCTGATTAGACTGGCAAAAACAGTACTGTTAATCCCCAGGTCCCTAGGTGAGTTGCTGAACTCTTTTCCTATCCAGAATAACTATAGAAATACGAATTCTTTGGCATGGTGGCTTAATGCTTTATTTCTCTCTTGTCCATTTCAATATGCCCGATGGCTTATATCATCTGTTACATGTCTTGTATGGTTTAGAACAGACAAAGGAACAACAGACACTTTAGAGGTATCATGGCTTAACTGCATCATTCTCATTCAATAAATTGCAATATGTAAACTCTGTTGGCTCCCTGCATTCAAAATTATTTGTTTTTATATCTTAAAAATGGGTTCTTGCTGGCAAGGGGTTGATTAAAATGTTAATAATTCAAAGGTGTCCATTGTGAAACACTGTCCTAAATTATCTCTAACACATTCCACTCTTGATCTGCAAAAGTTTTATCTTCTAGAATGGAAGATATCACCAGGGCCATTTCAGCTTTTACAACTTCCCAAATGGAAGGCTTTCAATATTTTTAAAGGAACAGCTACGCAAATAATATAACAATTTTCTTGCTTCACTCTTTAAAAAAATATTTAGTCTTGCACTCTCCTTTAGAGTTCAGCACTTCAAAAACTATGAGGTAATATTTGTTTTAAAAAACCTTTAAAACCACAACCTAGGGGTTATAAATCCAATTCTAAATCCAATTGGTAGTCCCAACTAGAGCAACTTCATGTAATCAGTGGGATTTAGGTAAGTGTTGACTCACTTTGCAGAACTTGATTTAATGGCTCTTCTCTTCCTGAGATTAACAAATAAATTTATTCTCTATTTTTAAGTAAGGACAGAAGGTTGGACTAGACGTCTTCCAGACAGATGAGTACAATATACCTCAATTAATGAAGATGTGTTCCTGGCAATTTTCTTCTTTAACAAAATATTTGGTATCAGAGGCAGAAAGAACATTGAAAAAATATGGATAGATTCCCATATCACGAGAAAGAAGAGCAAATCAACATATCTGAACAAACATTTTACTCAAAGCTAACAATATACACATGAAATAATAAAAAAACGGTCAGTCAACTCTTGCATATGTAAAGAAAAACATTTTGAACCTTCTGGAGACCACTTAAAGGCTTCTTCCAAAATATATATGGAGTGACTTTTCTTTCACTATCCTCTACATTTTTTTATTATGGAAATTTTGGTGACCGGACTTACAGATCTATGCTTCTTAAACATATTTATCTGCTGTCTTTTTTGCTGCTTGTCTGTTTGGCTGCAGTTTTGCTCAGTAAGGGAATCTGGAGGTAGCTGCTGTTTACCTTGCCTGTTGCAGGCAAACAAAAACAGCTAAGATCAATTAGAGTTCAATTTCATTTTCTGAAAAGGAAACAAAAATGCTGAGAACTGTTTGTACATATTAAGGATCCTACAGATTTCAACTCTAGCAACCTCTAAATATTCAGAAATAATCAGCTCAAAATATATTTGTCTCTGGAGAAATTGGTAAAGGCATCATGAAAATTCACCCCTAAATTACATATGGTAGGAAATGGATTGAATACATCACAGCCCTTTTACATCTTCAGCCTCTAAAGCAGGGATAGTACTTAAGCAGACTTCCACATACTGTGGGAGTGCAACTCTCAGCAGGGCTAGCCAACCCAGCCAATCATAAGGAATGCTGGGAGCTGCAATGCACTAACATCTTAGAACCCTGCATAATTTTCCTCCCTGCACTGAAATACTCCACCTTTCCCCAGTGACTTTGGGTTACTTTTGGGATGTATCAATATTTTGTGCTACCTTTAACATTTATCTCTGTGAAGCAAAAAGCTGGGGGCTAGCCTGGGAAGAGCCAACCTATCACAGCTCATGGAACGCTGTGCAGGGGGGACTATGGAGGAAAAATATAAAACTAGATGCTTGTCTGTTAATGAGTTAAGTAGATCCAGTTAGAAATAGAGATAAAAACAAGGCAGATAGGAATGGATTAAATCTTGAGACAATGAGATGAGTTAGGGCAAATTAGGCATAGAGGAATGGGGATCTTAATACAGTTTTGCACAGCTCAGAGTGTGGAAAGAGTTCAGCAACTTCATATTTAATTTACTTTTTATATAATAATTTTGTCTGGTTTTATTTTCTACAACTCTGTCTGAATGTTTTCATTTATGAATTGATCAGGAGGATTTGGTCACAACTACACCATGCTGAGTCACTTGTCTAGTAGTGGTCACCTTGAGGCCCAAGTAGCAGATCCAGTGAGGTATCTTGAGGATAAAACAGTGAGATAAGTGATAGAAGCTCAAGGGTTTCACCTGCAGGGCCAAGCTGGATAGGGGATCCGTCACAATCCTTTTTAATGCAGACATCTTTGAAGAAGCATCCCCTTTCCCCTTGCCTGTCCTGGCACCCATTCATGCTATACAATCATAGCACTTTGGTTCTACTTTAACTGCCACAGCTATATCTGATGGATTCCCGGGATTTCCCATTGAAGGAGGGGTGTTTAGACCAAATACAAAGTACAAACCCCAGGATTCCACAGGAATGCAGTCATGGCAATTACAGTGGAATCATGATGCTATATTTGTGTAGTGTGAAAGAGCCTCAGGTGCTTGGCTGCCAAAGACAGCTGGACAGGAAGACAAGAAGTTGATGGTGCTTCTTTTTGTCTCAGCACATAGGGCCAGGGCAAGATGAAGGTTTCTTACTAGGTTGAAGGTGGGCTGTGTGAAGAGCTCTGTGATTATTTTGTTCCATCATCTACACTTGGGTGTATGATGCAAGCAAGGTACCATGTTGATAGGGTTCTCTGTATGACACACTGAGCAAATTGCTTAATGCTATTGATACTCTCTTCTTTATCTGTTCAATTCTTTTTCCTGGACCAGCTTGGAATTCTTCAACCCTTACAGAATTCAGTAAAAACCAATATAATCCACATTCTTTTGCATATTCTTTTACAGCTACCAGAGCCACAGGTATTTCGGCAACTAACCTCTGCTGTCAAATCTGTGAAGTCCGAGCAGGACAACAGAATTATGTCCTATTATTTAAAAGCTCTGGAGCCCTTGCACTTTCTTTCCCTCCACTGGTCTAAAACACAGAATTAGACCACAGAGATTCCTTTGGCAAATAATCTCGGAAGCGCGTCAGTGAGTTGCCTGGCAGAATACTCTTGTGATCAGGCACTTCCAAAATCTGAGTTGTTAAAAAAAAAAAAGAAGTCCTAAATCTTGAGGCACTACAGAGACTCTTCTGTTTAGCCTGTCAGTGCGGCTGAAGGAAGGGGAAGCATATCAGTGGTGTGGGAAGTGTTCTCCCACAACTAAAACAGTGAAAGCACAGTAACGTTCACAGATAAAGGATTGTGGTAATGGATAAGAGCACCCATTCAAGCTTTCAAGGAAAGGGGAGGGGATAATAGGAAAAGCAGCAGATGCTCCATTGGACCAGTTTATCCTGGATGAGTCTGTCCTTACAGAGAGTTCAGATTCCCAGCCCAAGAGCTTCAGCATTAAAGAAAGCTTACAGCTGTGTGCTCAAGCCCATTCTTTACATTTCTTAATATAATTCTCCATGGCCTGTTTGAAATCTGTGCGGTTTCCCTTTATAAAGGCTTGTGTCAGCAGATGAGATCTCCAAAGAAGGAGCCTGAATAACTGGCCTGCTTTTGATTATACCTTCTTCTGACAGCAGGGAGAAAGAATGTACAGAGAAGAATGGCTCACTAGGTAAATTCCCACTTCAAAGGCCTTCAATTTCATGCCATTTAATATTGCTAAGAGACAGGTCCATTGCTAAGATACTGGTGCCAGGGGAGTAAAAATGAGGGAGCCTTGTGACACATGTGTGTGTGCGTTTGAGAGAAAGAATGGATTTCAATTGTCTTTATGTATTTTCATCAGATTTTTTTTAAAATTAAGCAGAGCAAAGGAAAAGCCTTACAGACCAAACCAAGCTTTCAGCTAGCAAGCTATTCTCTTTACAGCTGCATTAAGTTCTGGACTATTTCACAGATATATGACAGCCCAAAGCAGTAACAGCTAGTGTTCCAACCCCTGACAGCTAGTTTCATTTTCAACCAATCTCAGGTTTCTCCCTAAAAAAAGAGAATGGAATAATGCTTAATATCTACCTATTGATAATTTCTGACATTACAGGCATCCCTTGCTTTTCAATGGTCCACTTTTGGATGATCCACTCTTCTGACCCTTTAATCATAACCAGAACCCATTTATTCAACGTGCGGATGACTCTTTCATCGTCTTTCGTCATGTCTCCACAATCTTCCACATGCTTCTGTGACTACATGCTGCTTTTTCTATCAGATCATACCCATTAAAAAAGCTAAAAAAAAATGGGTTCCACATTTTGACAATTTCCAATTTGTGACAGTGCTCTGGTCCCTAATCTGTTGAATAAGCATAGCATGCCTGTACTGATTATTCAAGCATTCATCCAGAGACAATATATCTCAATTCTGAGCCACATAAAAACACAAATCTGATCACTGCTAATTAATTGGGGGAAAAAAGCTGTGGTTTTTTAATGTGAGAATTAAGAGCCCAAATCTAAGGGCCTTTCCACACTACACTGTTATAGTGCTATGATTCCACTTTCAACATCCTGTGGAATTCTGGGGTTTGTAGTTTACTGAGACCAAAGAGCTCTCTGGCTGAAAATTCTAATTCTTCCCTAGACTGCAAACCCCAGGATTCCCAGAATTCCACAGGATGTTGAAAGTGGAATAATAGCACTATAACAGTGTAGTGTGCAAAGGCCCTAAATGTAATGGTGAGGAACTGGCTTAGAATAAAAAACAAAACTAAGGTAGCAAAAATCAGACTAAAACATCAAAGTAAAATATATAGCAACATTAAAATCAGGATAAAATCACTTGTGTTGAAACAGCATGGGGCAAAGAATTTCCAACAGAATAACACCCATGAATATTGAGAAAGGAAGGATGCAAATCTCCTCAGGTTAAAAAGAAAGTCCGCTCTGCAGAGATGGCCCTATCACTGGCCCCAACAAATTAAATGTCCATTACACACTGGCCAGAGACTAGGAACTCAGTCTTTAAGCAGAGACATCTGGAGTTTAAGCAGGCATATGTGGATAGCCCTTCAGGCTGCAGAGGATGCCAGAGGATGGTATGTAAGCCTTTATAGTTAACACACTGAGCTTTGACTCCCTTTTTTATTTCGCCTGATGAAGAGTTCTGTGTAACCTCAAAGCTTGTATCTACAACTGCAACAGCATCTGTTTTGCTTTTCTAAAAAATTGCACTGTTGACTTGGCCAACGTCACTCAGCTTTTGGAAAACACGACACTTCCAAGAATTCTTTGAATCATAATAACTCTGGAGAACATCACATTCCATATATTTCTACATGTGCATATTCACACAACAAAATATGAGTGAGTCTGACATTTCCCCTGTGAGTGAAGACATTATTCACTTAAACTTATTTTAATAAACCCATCTGCAGAGCATTCTATATGTGCTTGCTCTGAAGTAAGTCTCACTGGGTTCACTATTTCATGACTCGAGTAAACACACACAGAATTGCAGGCTTAGCACTAGTTAAAACCAGAAGCTCAGAAATCCCAACCAAGTCTGGTAGAAATCTACAACTGTGATTCTCAACCTTTGTTGCTCCACATACTGTAACTTCAACTCCCTCAGCTCCTGCTGACTGGGATTATGGTGAGTTGAAACCCAAAATACCTGGAAGACCAAAGACTGAGACTATTTCCACACTACATTTATAGTACTATTATTCCACTTTCAACATCCTATGGAAGTCTGGGGTTTGTAGTTTATTGGGGCCAAAGAGCTCTCTGGCTGAGAATCCTAAAGCCCCCTCCCTAAACTGCAAACCCCAGGATTCCATGGGAGGTTGATAGCGGAATAATAGCACTACAACAGTGTAATGCAGAAATGGCCTGAGAGGCACGGACAATGCCTGAAGGATGGGGCACCTAGGCCTCTTGCTGCCACTTTTTTCCCTGGCCCCTTCTGACAGTAAATCAGATTACTGCGTTGAGAGAAGCATGCTTTATACTACACTGCCAAAATCTCCCAACTTTCCTGGCTAATCGAATTGCATCCTAAACGGTGACCAAACTCTTAAAGGCAGCAACCATTTTGTTCTTGGAGAGAATCAGCAACCAAGAGAGGAAACACACCCAGGCGCAGCGACGAAACGAGCCAAGAGAAGAAAAAAAGCGGTCACGCCAGCTCGCCAAAGGCTGGCGAGTGGGGTGAGGAGTGAAAGGGCCTTCAAGAACTCACCCCTCAGGAAAGATGACCTCCAAGAAGGAAGGACCAGCCCGGCCTCCCCAGCTCTCCCTCATGCCGGGGCGGGCACTCCCTCCTTCCCCCGTCAGGTAAACTGCTGAGCCAGCTCGGGCCGTACCAGGAAGTTCAGCTCTATGCAAATCAGCCCCCGGGCGCCGCGAGGGGCCGCCTCGCTCGGCCGAGCCCACAGGGCGCCGCCGGCGGGGCAGAAACGCCGGCGAGGGGGACCGGCAGGGCCGGGCAGGGTGGTCGCGGAAGGCGAAGCGGCGTGTGCCCTCGCCCTGAAGAAGGCGGCCGGGCGACGGACGGACGGACGGACGGACGGACCGGGGTTTCAGTTTGGTTTCTGCGGGGAAAGGGAATGCGTGGCACTCTCTCTCTCTCTCTCTCTCTCTGGAGACTGGGTGAACATCCTGCCGGGGTGCTTTAGTTCCGTATTCCTGCCCGGCAGGGGGTCGGACTGGATGCCCTCCGTGGTCCCTTCCATCTCTGACTCTATAAATGACTAAGGCCATTTCCGCACTAGACTGTTACAGTGCTTTTAGTCCACTTTCAACCTCTTATGGAATCCTGGGGTTTGCAGTTTAGGGAAGGCAAACGGCAAACCCCAGGATTCCGTAGGAGGTTGAAAGTGGAATAAGAGCGCTATAACAGCCTAGTGCGGAAATGGCTTCAACCACCACCCATCCTTGAACTACTGGTTGCTGGCAGGGGCTTCTTCCTTAGTCCCCACCTCACCCTTATTCCTAATTGCGGCATTATAAGAGGGGAAGCAGTACCTACTGCATTCAGTGGCTATTTCCACACTAGAGTGTTATAGCGCTATTATTTCGCTTTCAACGTCCTGTGGAATTCTGGGGTTTGTAGTTTATGGAGGCCAAAGAGAGGCTGAGAATTGTAAACGCCCCTCCTCAAACTGCAAACCCCAGGATTCTATAGGATGTTGAAAGTGGAATAATAGCACTATAATAGTCCAGTGCAGAAATCGCCAATGTCTTCTTCCAAAGGCCCAGCAACCAAAATGTTTCAAAAGGGCCAGTAATTAATCTGCCTCAGTGTTGGAGAGTGAGTGAGTGAGTGTGGACTGCGTGCCTACAGAGCCATTTATACTTCCTTAGAAATGTATGTACTGTCCCAACTAGAGAAGTATTCTTCTCCAATCTGTTTTTTGTTTTTTTTAAAGCCAGCCATCCATGAGTCTAATTTGTTGCCTCCATATTCTCAAGCTCATCTTCCACACAGGTAGACAACTGCTATGGATGCTGATATAATCAGGACACCACTGATTCCCTCATATCTTATTTCTGTAATGCAGTATTGTATATACAAATGAAAACCCCCAAAGTGACTAAAATAACACTGCTTCCAAGGCGAGAAGCAAACTTACTGTGGCTGGATGGTTCAGTGTTAGGGTGAATAGGAACCAACTCACGCTCTTTGAAATTATGCTACTTTGTCACTGTAATTCCACTTCGTTTGCCATGGCTGGTCCTCTAGGATCTTGAGGTTTGTAGTTTGGGGAGGCACTACAGCTCTCTGGCTGAGATTTCTAAAGACACCTTCCCTAAACAGTATGCTGGAATTCTATGAAAGGTTGCCATGGCAGTTAAAGTGGAATCTCGATGCTATAATTGGATAATGTGAAAACTGGTTGATATGAAAAATGTCCAGGGTAGAGGTGCCGTTCCAAAGAGTTACCACTGGAAGGCATCATGGGACTGGATTCAGGGATAGATGAGTTTCTGAGCAGCAGAACTTTTGCAGCTTCCATACACCCCAAAATAATTTGCTACAGCTCGCTTTATCCCCCAGAGCTTCCCCTAGAATGACTCATGACAGTCACGAGAAGGAGGGTGACAATGATATGGGAAAATCAGAACTGCTTGGGACTGACGTGACCCAGGCAGCTTGCCATTCTTCTAGAGTCATGAATGATGGTGTCACATTTAGCTTGGAACTATTTTTTTTAAGGAATTCTTATTTAAAGCTTTTTAAAAACCATGTTCTGTTATAGTAGAATAAGAGGGTGATTTTTTTTTCTTCTAATAAGAACTTGGATGCTTTGCTTTGTTAAATGGCAACTCAACAAAAAGAGTTTTTTGCGGGGGGATTTTTTGCTTGAAATCAAGAGGAGTCCTTCAGAGATACTGCTTCTGTCAGTCTTCCATAACTGATATTTCCATAGCATGAAAGAGATAGATGCATCATGGAGGAAGTGGGGAGAAGAGCTTACCTCTGGCACAGAAATTTGAGTCACACATTGACATGGGGCTTATTAAACTCAGTTGTCTGATCTGTAAAATGGGAATTGTAGTGATCTACCTAGCAGCATTGAAAGGACAAATCCGGCATTACACAGCATCTGAAAGTTAAGTCTTCAATCCTAGGCATGGCAATGGTGGTTTAAGTGTTGGACTAAGGCTCTGGGAAACCTGGATTTGAATGCCTGCTCAGCCGTGGAAACCCACTGCGTAACCCCAGGCAAGTCATACTCTCTCAGCTTCAGAGGAAGGCAATGGCAAACCTCCTCTGAATAAGTCTAGCCAAGAAAACCCTATGCTAGTAAGGTCACCATAAAATGGAGTTGACTTGGTTGCACATAACAATACCCATTTAAGCATTCTTACTAGGGATAAGTCTGCTGAAGTAAGTGGAATTTCTTTCTGAGTATATATTCTGAGTTTCATGTTCCACAGTTATAGTGGTGGTAATTTTTTGTTCTACAAATTATTTTTTAAGTCTTATTTCAAATGGGAGAGAGAGCTAAAGATATCTCTTTCCTTGCAAAATATGTTGGATTTGAAGTTTGGATTTCAAAACTACACACTGTTTCATTTTTTTTTTTTTTTGGAAATCTCTTCCATGTTTTTCTTGGGCAATTTCTCTTACAATAAAAATGGATATTGCACAAGGCAAAGTTCTCACTGTGAGCTGACAGCTGTCTGCTGGTTCCCTGATCATTCCCAGCCGTTTTCCAGATTATGTTTGTAGGAATCTGGCAGATGACAGAAGAAAATTATTTCCAGTTGTTGGCCTCGTTTTTTTCATTTCATGGATCCTTGCCTTGTTAATGGAGAAATCTATGGACTAGCAGAACAGGAGGTGCACATCCTGTCTTTGTAGGTTAAAACTCAGCTCAAAGTGTTAATCTTTTATATTTTTGCAGCGGATATAATATTTTAAAACCTGCTGGACCCCAGCCCCTGAGTACTTCTTGGAATGGATATGTTTAAACTACTGTAGTTACATTTATCCAATGAAAGAGGAAGATTAAATAACAGCCTTTTCTTTCTGTGAGGAGTAGGTATCAG
The DNA here is from genome assembly GCA_030412105.1 of Cyclura pinguis. NCBI lineage: Eukaryota > Metazoa > Chordata > Lepidosauria > Squamata > Iguanidae > Cyclura > Cyclura pinguis. The sequence goes on along the minus strand of CM059599.1, from coordinate 109,282,407 downwards.
ATTTCCAAGCAGGGTAAGCAGCTGAGCTTCCTACTTGTGTAAAAGCTGGGAGTGGCAGCTGTGTGCCATCTGCCCTGAAGTGCAGAGCAGAAGTACATTAGCACTTATCCTATGTATGTATGTATGTATATATATGTGTGTATGTTAGCCCACCTATATACTATGTTCCGAGGATCATAATTATTTTATATCAAACATAGTGAGCCACAGAGATCTATTGGAAGGATACGTAGGCAGTAGAGCTATGGATACATATCAAAGGGTAGCCCTGTTTCCTGTCACACATCCTAGGTGAATCTTGAAATGGTTCTCACAGACCATTTGAATGGATTTTCAGCAATAATAGTGCCAACAGGAGACAAGGGGTCTCTGGGATCAAATTAACATTTCAAACAGCCAGGAATGTGACACCTTGGAGGTATGCATCCCCAGATGAGATAGTCATCTTGCAGGGAACTGCAAGGATGCCTGGCTGTATTTTCTTTGAACTACAAAGCTGAGATCCATCTTCATAAAAATGCAACCATCTGGTCCCCAGGACACATTCAGCCCTATAACTAGAACCTCTTTTTCTCCTCCATTTCGGAGTTCTCCCAGACTCACAAACAATGCCCCCTGAGGCTGAGTGGGGCTTTTCGCTTGTCTTTTCCCAGCCGAAGATATCTGAATTGGTACAGTATTACCCCAAATCCTTATTTCTCTCTGTCTCTTAATGTTAACCTCTTTCTAAATTTCTGTAGCCTTGTATGCTTGTGGGAGTGCATGCAGCTGAATGATTGTATGGAATTTAACATCTAGTTCAATAAAATACTTAAATTTGAACAGTTAGCCTGATTCTCTGTGAGCCAACTCTGTAAATGCTGAGCTCAAGATCCTTAATTACCTTGCCCTCTTTGCATTGCTACAGCAGTGTTCATAACTAATTTTCCCCACAAGTGATAATTTTGACAAGTTTTGGGAATCCCCCCAAGGGACCCCGAGCAAGCAGGATAACGTGTGTGTGTGTATGGTATAAGCGCTAATGTATTTTGGGTTTATATCAGGGAAGGAGTCAAATATTCAGTTGCTCTATGTGACTGTTTGTATGTGTATGCAACCATGTCAGAATTGGGCAGTAGATGTGAGGCCCGCTGCGGAGACCCTCTTGGATGCCAAGAGAGGTTCAGCTGGTGAGAACATGAGACAGGACCTTTCCTGTAGCATCATTTGACGGGGGAACGCCCTTCCTAGGGAAGTCAGACTGGTTCTGTCCTCACTGTGTTTTCAGATATACCATAAAGCCTCTACTGTATCATCAGCTCTTGAAATTTTAAAATTGTTTCTTGTCTGTTTTTAAAGAAAATTATGGGGCTTTGTTATAATTATTGTTATGATATTATTATATGTTGCTTCTGCTGTAATGCACTATAGAAATAACTGTAAGAAATAATAAACAGCCACAGTGAAGTGGCAGCCACTTTCTTGGGTGATTTGCTAGTTCATAATAAGTTGCACAGGAGGATGTAACTGTTCTGTAGGAGGATGTAAACCTTAGTTCATGAGAGGGTGGGAGAGATCAGTAGTGTACGTTGACTATGTCTTGCATCTCTCTCTTCAGTGACAAATGCATGGACAAAGAGGACCATCAAACATGTAAGAAATCTAGCAATGAATGTGGACTGTATGACTGAAACTGGTTTCAGATAATATCTGCATTTTGGCTGTGTGCTTGATCATATGAAAATGAATGTCATTAGGATCCTGGAAACCTTGCTGGGAAAAGCATGAGTAGTGTTTTAGTCCCTTGGCTGGCTTTATTATAGAAATAACCATCTGTTAACCTGCTCTGTAGGTAATTTCACACCAGCAAGAGGAGTGTTTTGGTACTTGACTGTATGGGTCTGCATCAGCATATCCTTGTTCATAAGACCCTGGCAGTGACGAACGAAGCAGAAAATGTGTTCTAGTGTAGCAAAGGCTGACAGCATGTTCACTGGCACAGTGAATGGTCTGGGTTTACACACACTGCAGAGCTTCTGAACGGGATCCTCCTCCTCCTCCTCCTCCTCCTCCTTCTTTTTCACAAGGTTTTTCCCTAGACCCCAAATGTTGTATGAAACCTGTGCAATGAAAACTGTAAGCAAAGTATTATTAAGTGACTGAAATGTAACATAGAGGTATCAGAACAAAAGAGAACACCAGTGAAGAAGGGCTGGGCCTGTATGAGACATAAAAATTGTGAATTAGATATGTCAAATAAATGTGCAAACCTGATTTTTAGGGTATTTTATTGTACAGTGGCCCCTCTACTTTTGTAAGGGTTTGGGGCACAGAACCCTTGCAACAGTGAAAAAACCGCAAATAACTCCCCCCATGCTCCCCCTCCCATTCCCTTGTGGGGATCTCCCCATTCTCTTGTGTTTGTAAGTCAGCTTTGCATCCAGACTGCACAAGACAGAACTAGAAGGCACGATGGAGGACTGGGTGAAGGAAACAAAGGAAAATGTGATCCTCATGCACTCAAAAATTGTTTTAAATTTGAGAACATGATCCAGATTTAAGCTAGAGTGAATAGTGATGCAAATCAAGCCTCATTGTGTGGTTTTCTTTTACTTATGTTATCCTTTCTTGTTGCTGTTTGACCTAAATGCAATGAACACACCATTTCTGCCTCAGTGAGTAAATACTGTCATGATAGTAATCTGTTTCCCATCCTTTCTCCAGGCTCTTACATAGAGACAATACAAATACTCTAGAAGGGTACATGGTACCATTCTCACAAGCGTGTATCACCTCAGAACAAATGTTCCCTGCCTCAGATCCAGAAGGAAGAAGAGATAGCTGATGAAACAGTCCCCAGTGACATGGCAATTGCTGGCATTACTAGAATAATTTCTATCTGTGTTATCAATTGGTGTTCAAAGCACAAGAGTCGGGCCACACTCCCGATTCCTCCACTGGCTAGAATATAGAAAAAGAGAAGCGGAGGGGGGGAATGAATGAAAAAGCTGGTGCATGTTAGGGACAGAAAGAATATTTGTAACTATTCATTTCCAGATTGAAAAACAAGTTTTCTGACAGTTGGAAAATTCCATCCAGAAGAACAGACCAGCAAGACTGTGTACAATTTTCTCCAGGTATTCAAATATCGTATTATAGATGAATTATTCTGAGGAAGACAAAGGCTGGCATCCTGTTCAGTAATTGCGATAGGGACTTCCATGGGGCCCGACTTTAGCTGCCTGTCAAAAAACATTTCGCTGCCAGGAGAGGTTGGGAGGTGTCTTCACACATTGCTCCACTCTCTAATGCTGTGGATCCATCCAGTCACAAAAATACTAAAAGGTTGTGGACTCTGAATGAAGGCTCATTGAAAAGGATATCTGTCGTGTAGTGGTAAAATCCGAAATTCTGAAGCTCTTAATGTCAGTTTTGGGTTGTGTGTTTGTCTATGTTTAAATGTACACGTTCCTTTCTCACTCCAGAGAACACAAGGATATAGCAGCTCCAGGAGCCCCAGTGCCTCAGTGCCCCCATTGCAAAATAATAATAATAACAACAACAACTACTACTACTATTACTACTACTACTACTACTACTACTACTACTACTACTACTACTATTATTATTATTATTATTATTATTATTATTATTATTATTTCTGCTCCTGGAAGCTTATAGAGGAGATTGCATTAAAACAAGGTGTAGGAGCACCTTCATATTTATTTGCCCACAAAACATCCCAAAGGGTCTTTGAAATACAGAAGAAAACCAGAAATGGATTTTTGGCAATTGCCAGTTTTGATGTACCCCCTTTTGGGCATCTGGGAGGGACCATTTGTGGTGAATTGTGAATGGGGCAGAAAATTGTCTCCTGGGCCCCTAGAACTTGCCCAGCCCTGGCGTAAAAACAGGGTAAAGCAGAAATTGATGGAGGTAGTCATGGAGAAGGAAAGGGATGAAGTATGCCTGAGAGAGAGAAAAGCAGAGAGCAATAGAGAGGGAGGGATTTTTTCCCCCAAAGAAGCCATAATCTCATGGTCTGGGTTATCCTTTCCCACACTTAGATGAAATATGGTTTGTGTGATGCTGTGACTGGAGGATTTTGATTTTGTTTTGAATGTTTTGAATATGAAGAAGGGAGGAAAGGGGGAGCTCGTGAGTCTGAAAGTCACAATGACTCATTTGCATGAACTAACATGAAGCTTAGTGTTGCAGCTGAATCAGGCGAGAGACGCTAATCAGAAAAATTTATGTGGAAATTACATGGAAATAACTTTCATTAATTTCACTGAGCCTCTAATGTCCAAGTAAATACTTGAAAGATCTGGATGATAGAATAAAAGGAGATGTGTTTTCTATTAAATGACGTTTTAGGATGATTTGGTCCTCCTCCTCATAATATAATGTCACTTCTACTGAAGAAGAAATTACAGTCCTTCTCCCTGCAACTGTATGAGTTTCTATGAGAGCTGAATCTTCATCTTTTCAGGGCGTTGTACTCCAGGGTTTGTTATATCCTGTTGAGTTCCAAACAAAAGAGTGGTGAGCACAATGCCCGTACATTAATTTACAAGTAACTTCCAATTAACACTCTCTCAGTGATAAAAACCTCTCCTGCTATTTATTAAAGTTTTCCCCATAGCAATATATATCCCCTTAATTAAGATCAGCAACAAACTAATCTCTCTTTATTCCCTCTTGCTTTCAATTAGCTGTTCATTGATCATTACCCAACAGACGCACAGTGATTAACAGAACAAGAATAAACAACAGGACAGTTTTCTTGGAAAGTATGCTTCAGGAGTACAGAAATATGCATCCATAATGCCAGAGGTTATAGCAGAATGTATTCCCTGGGAAAACCATCCATGTGATTGAACTGCTTGCAGCATTAAGAAGAGCTATAGGAGTGTTGAGTGCAAGATTAGACATCACAGTTAGATGGGTGGCCCGATAAAGCAAGAATGATTTATGTGGTGAAGCAGAGAACCTGAAACATTAGTTGAAAAGGCTTAGCATGTTTCACTGACTGTTGAAAAATCTAATCTGTTTACACGAAAATTGGGAAGGTAACATTTTAACATCTTAAATTGCTGTTATGTTAGTAGCTTGGGAGCTCAATGTTACCTTTCCCAACATGACACCATTCCCGTAATTCAAATATCACAGTTCAGTAATTAGGTGGGGCTGGAACACATCTGGAAAACGGCCATGTAGAAGAAGACTCTTCTTAAAGCCTCGGCAATAAAGTCACTCCACTGATTTCCTACATTTCTTCTTTCCCCCCCCATCTTAGCGTGTTTACTGCTCACTCATCCTTCAAACACCACAAATTGTTTAAGAATGTCAAAAAATTTGAAAAACCCTGTCACAATACCACTTCAAAAGGCCTTTAAAAATAACCAGAGCATGTTACTCATTACCCTACAACAAGACCTGCCATTACCATTTAGTATGTTACTTTTGCGATGCAACTCAAGTTATCCCACCTAACCTTGAAAACCTAACTGCAAGTGACTGTGTTACTTTGATTTGTTATTTCCTATCTCTGGAGAGGCAAACATCTCTGGGCAGAGGTTCTTTCTATCTTGTGTGCATGTGAGAGAGGGCCCTCACAGTGCTGCTAGTTGAGGAGGAATGTCACATCCTGTACCTGTGGACATTGTCCCTAATCCTGAACAGGTGGTAACCTACATGTGGACGTGGGGAAGCTGCTCTTTTAGTCCTACCACCCTGGGAGGTAGATTTGATGGGTAGATGAGAGAACACCTTTTTGAGGGGGCTGCTCTCAGAGATTCCTTGTCAAGAGAGGCAAAGCAGGACCACTCTTTCTTATCCATCCGCCAGCAAACAAACCCTTTTTATTCAAGAGGCTTTTTTGGTAGGTAAGATGGTTTTAATCTTATTGGTTGTTATTCAGTTTAATGTTCCAATTTCTTTTAATTATGTTTAAACCTATTTTTATAGTTTAATTATATTTTTATTCGAATTTTACTCTTGTTGGCCACCTTCAATGTCAAAGTTGCTAGAAAGTGTAATAGAATAATAATAAAAAAATGACATAATGTAACTTATGTGAATGGTTCACATGTATCTGTTTTTTAGCTGCAGACATGTAACATGCAATATTATTCTCAGGACAGCCTTTAGTTCTTTTGTAGGACAAGGAGAAATAATGTGAAAGGACAGTCAGAAATAGTTTAGGGAGCAAAAGGGCAGAACACCTTTTCAGTATTAAGACATTAGGTGGGCAATCTAGTGTAGAATGTCAGTCCACTTTCCAAAGAAACTGTGAATTTCCTTTTCGGCAGTTGCATTAAAGGCATCAAAAGGTACATTTGTGAGTTTGCTGTCATAGGCCCTTTGTGGTATGTGAATCTGTTCTTTCCATGAAAAAAAATCCCAGTTAACAAACATTGCCATGTAGGTTGTTATAGCAAGTATCTTGTAGCACCTTAAAGATTAACACACCTCGGCTTCTCCACAAAAACTTGGGCATGAACATCTGTGCCAAATACAACTTTCCTTCTTCTCTCCCTTCTTGAATTGTGTCTAAGAACATGCCAAGGCATGTTTACGTTAAAGTAGTGCATGCAGGAAACTCTTGAAGGACACCCTGATCACTGTGTATTTCTCTCTCTCTGCTCAAACTCCATAAATATACCTCCCTCCCCTTTTTTTTCATTTACTGGCAAAGACTGGAGACACAAGATTGTTGCAAGAATCCCACATGGGCCTTCTGGAAGAAGAAAGCTTAAGTCACAGACTGATGTGTTGAGTTGTTAGTTTCAGGTAGGTAATTCTATGACTGATCTCTGCTTGATTTTTGAATGATTATGCTCAGTTATTTAAGTCTTTTGCTAAGGCTGTAGACAGAGTTACAGATGTGCCCTTACCTTTAGGAAGAAAACAGGAAAAAAAGACACACATTTTCATAAAGGCGTTTGCCTTCTGATATGTGTGAGGTTGCCTTCTCTCAGCTTTGTAGTTTTGACAAAGCAGTATGGAGTAAATAGCATCATATTTTGATTTTACTTCTAACTGCCATGGTCACGTCCTGTGAGATCTTGGGCTTTTGAGTATAGTGAGGCACTGGAGCTCTGCCTGAGAACTCTAAATGCAAATCCCAGGCAGTTTGAACCTTGGCAGTTAAAGTGTTATAATTGTGTATTGTGAAAGGGCCCCAGGGCTGGTGAGGAGGTGTGGCCTGAGAGAGCCCCGAAGTCTTGAGAGTTTTCGATATCCACATTTGGCCCACAGACTGGAGATTTCCCTCTATCTCCTCAAATGGAAAAGTTTTTGGACAAAAGAAGCTCAGCAGGTCTAGTCCTTTGCCCAAAGAGCTGTTGGAGCTCACCTTTACTTTTCTGCCCTATATTTAGTTTCCACCTTTTATCTTCACAGGAGTAGTGTGTGGAAGACTATAGGAGTTCTATAGCTAGAAAAACTGTTGCTCTTGCTCTCTACAAGGAAACCTCATATGATTTTTTTTTAAAAATATTATTGCATCAACAAGAGCAAATGATGAAGCTTAACATATGACACAAGGAATATAAATATTACTTAAAGACAGAACAATCTATCAAATGTCAATATTTTTGTTCTTAAAAGCATTGCTGCTAGTCAAAATAGAAATTAGTAGGGGGAAAGTTTTTCTTCAAGAAAATGGTCACATACAAAATGCTGATAAATGCAATCTCTGTTGACATTTAAGTCTGCTGTAGGGCTAGTTCACATATGCCAGTACATCAATAGATGCCTTTATCTTCAAGAAGTGATCTGAATATATGAATAAAATATCAAATGTCTCAGGTGGACTGTTTGATTCATTCTGGTATCATTCAAACCTTTTGTTGTACGAAACATTTGCTTCCTCCCCGACGCCTCTATGTCTTGAACTTCCCACTGGGAATACTTAAATTGTACCATCTTTCCCCCTCAAATTCTTCCTTAAAATGCACTTTTTCTATGGATACTTTGCTGCTTCTTAGTACTTACTGCAACCTGATACCTCTCTAGAGAAAATCTAACTTGGGCCAAAAGTGCAGACTCCAGATTTCCGCACTACACTGTTATAGAGCTATTATTCCACTTCTATTCCATTTTAGGAAGGGGCATTTAGAACTGTCAGCCAGAGAGCTCTTTGGTCTCAGTAAACTATAAACCCCAGGATTCCACATGGTGTTGAAAGTGGAATAATAGCACTATAACAGTGTAGTGCGGAAATGGCCCTAGATAAGCATGTATGGAAAGATGGCGACTGTGGCCATCCAGATATTTTTGGACAAGTCATTTTGACCTGCTGTCTATGGCTGATGGGAGTTTTAGGCCAAAAGCAACTGGACTTCCAATCCCTGATGTTTAGGACTGCAGCTAAAAAATAAAATATGGAATATTGTCTCTGCTGAAAGGTTCAGTGTAATAGCAAGGATATAAAAAGGAAAGAAAATGAACAGAAAAGAATGGAAAAGCAAGCAAACTGAAGTCTAAGTCTTGGAATTACAGCAGAGTCTTCTGGTCTGGGCAGGTGGTTTTTTCTGTCTTGAAGGACTCCTTTAAACACAATTCAGCATTGCTTGTTTCTCAAGGTCTGAGCATAGTCGCAGAGCGAAGGACAGTAGAGACTGAATGTTTTCTGCTCAAGGACAGAAGAAGCAAGCTCCCTGTTGTTGCTCCTTCTCTGGCTGACGGATAGGGTTCAGGCCAGCCTTTCTTTTGCCATAACATCGCTCCTTGGAGACAGTGTGTGCAGCCTCTTTTAAAAAGGGAGGACAAAGACCAGAGTGTGCTTTCTTTCAGTTCTTCAGTCCCAGGATAACCAAAAGTATCTGTCTCTCAGTTCTGTCTGTATGACCAGTTTGGGGATACTGAATAGAGCACTGCAGCTGGGTAAGAGTTGAATTACCAGTACTTTGTTTCAACATTCACGCACTACTCTCATTGATCAGTTTAAACAGATTACAGACATTGTTCTACAGTGGAGGCTTGTGAATTCTGGCAGGAAGATCAGGAGCTCTGATCCCTGAGTACTGTAGCAAATCTGATTAACTCAAGTCCTCGGCAAATCTTCAGACAGAGAGATGTGCCTGGGCTCAACTGGTCTGGTAACCTTTAAATCACTTGTATGACATGATTCGATTTTAAGTCAGCTTGCTAGACAGTGACCTGCTTTTCCTTGGCGAATGTCCTTAGGCCATAATGTCACAGAAGTGTAGTGTCTCTTGTGAAAACCAGAATAGTCTGACTTGAAAGGCTTTAGCAATACACTGTCACTACCCTGACTTTGCATCAGCAAAATAATCACAGCATCAAAGCACTTCAGCCATCAAGGTGTCCAATTAGCATCCATCCCATTCAGTTCCCTACGCTTCTTACAAAGAATTTTAAGAACTGGCTGTTGACAAGCAATTCTATTAGTCCTCCCAGTTATTACTTTCCTTTTCTCTTTTCTAAAATGACTTTTCTTCCGCCTACTGGAGGATTATTTGTAGACAGTGCCAACCCCTGAGAATTTCCTCCTAGAGAACAATTAATTGGTACTCACATGAATACTCAGGGATGAAAAGAATTTTGCCAGAGATAATTACTTCTGAAACAAGTTGAGGGACTTCTTTCTCTTTCTGGAGATAGCATTGTAATACTTGGCATGAAGACTCCATTATTCTCTTTTTATTATATGAAAAGGGATCTCTTTCAGTGTTAATGATGATATATTCCAGGGTGGTCAACCTCTGGCACTCCAGATATTTATTATTTGCTGTCAAGTTGACTTTGACTTACGGTGAACTTGTTTAGGTCTTGCAAACTCAGGGCTTAATTGATTGAATCAATCCACTAGTAGTATGGCCCTTCTCTTTTCCTGCTGCCTTCCACTTTAACAAATGTTATCTTTTCCAATGAGACATGTCATCTCATGATATGATATTGGTGGATTTAAACTTCCACTGGCCTCAATCAGATTATGTCATTTGTAATCCAACAATTGAAAGGCCACAAGCCGGTCATTTCTGATGTGATCAGAAGATTAATTATTGACAATAAAGTACAAAAGCAATACTTTGTTCAGGGTTTAAAACTTCAAATAATGCCAGGTAAGGAAATGGTCCTGGCAGGACTCCACACATACATGCACGGCAGGAGGTGGAAAATACATAGCTTGCCAGGTGGTGATGAACTACAACTCCGATTAGGCTTAGTCAGCATAAGAAGTAGTGTTAATATGATGGGAGCTTTACTTCAACCACAACTGGAGAGCCACACATTGGCATCCTTGATGTGTCATGTGAGATCAATAAAAACACATTTGTTTTTTAGTGTTAAATTCCTTGTTATTTGGGCTAGTTACCCAGAACTATAATTGCTTTCTGAGGGAACATTGGTAATGCTGTAAGTTCTCCATTGTTACAAAGCAATCTCTCATTACTGTTTAACTTGATCTCAGAAAACAAAACAAAACAAGTTTTTCAGCCCTGTTGAATGTGGCCTGCATACACTGCTTTACAAATGAGGGACCCCCAATATATTTGTGGAAAAGTTGCTTGAAATACATTCCAAATAATTATCTGAGTAATTCTAGGTTACAACAGTTACCCCTTTGCATATGTATTTTATGTGCCTGCTTGTGTTTTATTAATACTTTCTTCTTTGTTGCAGGACAGGCAGACCATCTTTCATGTTCTTTACTCTGAAAACCTGTTTGGGCCAAATTCTGTTACACATTTCACTCAGGTCAGGGGTGTACAACTTCCTTGAGTCAGGGAGCACTAGACTTTCATTCTGCTGTACCAGCAAATTTCAGTGGCAGAGTCGCCATTAAAAGGCTACATTTAAAAAAAAATACATGACACACAATTAACAGGTATCTCAAAAAACAAACAAACAAAACCCTGCACTTCTAGGAGCTTTAAGACATCTGTGGCTCCCACATGCCTAGTTTTGCAAGAAAATTGTAGGAGGGGATTTCTGTATCTGCTTTGCTGAGATCTGATGGCTTGGCAGTATCCTCTGCAAAGCAAGTGGGCAAGGGTCACGAGCAGGCCATGGAATTTTGTTCACTGTTGATTTAGATTATCTCATGCCAGCATTACCTATTACAACTAAACAGAATACAGCTAGCCACATCTTGTGGCCTGATACAGCAGGGTAAGGAACCTGTGGTCCTCTGGATGTTGAACTACATTTTCCATTATCTCTATACTATAGGCAACACTGACTGGCACGTGTGGAAATGGAAGTCAATACCATCTAAAGGGAAAGAGATATCTTTCTTCCCCAAAATCCTATCCTAGTGGCTTTATAACCTTTCTACTTCTGCTGTCTGCTGATAAAAGGAGGTAACTAGCACTTGGAACATTATGATATATTGATAGTGGGCTCCATTCAACATAGTTCAGAAGAAAGTACTTGCAATCTGCAGGAGAAAAAGCTTTGCCGACTGGAATTTAAAATACAATGAGTACAAATAAAAATAGGAATAGCTGATAGGGGCAATGGCAGAATATGTAAAAGGGCTTTTTAAATACTAAGACACAGAAGTGTTACTCAATTAAGAACTGTCTCTTGCATTTATGAAGTTCCAGTGACCCCTACTGATACTCTGGCAAGCAAACTACCCCTGATATTTCTCATATTGCTTAATTTTTTTTTTCACAGATGCTCTTTAAAATTCATCTTGCTCCTGGCAAAAGTTTTCCTTATTTGGAGTAAAGTTCTACTGACAAATAGTTATGAAAGTATAATTTCATTCTACATAGAATATTGTTTTCTTCCTTCTGACAGCATATGAAAATTGACACTAAAAGAAAATAATTCTAGAATAAGTCTTCACATCCAGCCCTGATCCTAGGTTGAAGCCAGCTGTTATATACCAGCTTCATACATCAATAATGGTCCAGAGCCCCCATTCTCTTCTACAAACTCCACTGGTCTGTGATTGGAATGAAAGAACAAAAATACAAATGTAAAATGCTCTCTTTTAATTACTAAATTAAGACAGTTAAACATTTTAAAAATGTAAACTTACAAATAAAACAATAACAAAATGTAATTAAGACTATAACATTATTTTAGAAAAGAACTTAAGAGAAATAGAAAGGATGGGGCTTTTTTTGTTTCTTTTTGGTTAGAAGGAAGGAATTCAAGGCTGATACAGACAACTGAAAAAGTAATAATTGTGTGCATCCCTCCCCACTCCCATTTCCCGTGAAAGAAGTGCATAGTAATTCCACTGCAACACTTGTAGACATGATGGAAGTAATTTCATTAGCAGTACAGGACATTTAAAACACCTATCTTATGATGGGAAATGGTACACACAAAAAAATTATTCTGGTTGATGCCTGATGGATGGTTAAGCACATGGGCATGACCAGAACGCTATGAGGTTGAGACTATTGCATGTGACTGCAATGTTTATTAATTTTTCTTTTAAAAAAATCAGAAAACGTTCAGTATACATATTTTCATACAGGAAAGTACTTGCAGTTCAACCTTCCAGTCCAAACGGGCAACAGCAGATTTTCTTGCTTTAATAAGTTCATTTTAATTTTGATCACAAAATCAAACCACGCAGTTGGGAAATGTTGCTGGAAATGCTGCACATGATTTCTGAAAGATCAAAAAGTTACAACAACCTACAGGTACATAGTCAAACCAAAAAGTGCAATCCAATTTAAAAAAGTCATGCTGGGCAAAAGCCAAAAATTCAGTCACTGGCTTTCAGAGTCTTCACCAAGATTTAATGTCTCCGGTGAAATTAGTCTTTTTCTGGGTGCGTCAGCATTATGGCTAATCCGTTTCTGAAATGAGTTTCCTCTGTAGTAGCACCCACGGACTATATATACAGGTATGTATATATTTTACATATATTCTATATATAAAAGCAAAAACCAAACAAAACCCCCAAACACTGGTCCTGATTTTATTTTGTTAGAACATGAAAAAAATGTAGACAAAAAGAGGCCACTTTTGGAAAATAATACTTTAGTTGAATCAGGAGAAGGCTAGTTAAAATCACAGAATTTTGCATTATTTTTTTTTAAAAAAGGAAAGCACTAGGATAAGTTATTGGCACTGAATTACTATTTACACTGAACAAAGATTTTGCAGTTTACATAACATCAAAAGAATGCAGTTTCAAAGTCTTTGATTAAGAACAAAACCAAGTGTTCACTTTTCTGTTCATAGAAAACATTCAGATCTCTAGGACAGGTAGCTCTAGAAGTTCTTGTCTTCAGCCTCCAGTGCATTTTGGTGCTCTAAGATGCAGCCTTGGGGAGGAGCCAGTCAGCCTATGTCAGCTGCAAATGGAACACTTGATCACTGTAGTCTGCACAGGGAAAAATTACAGGTTGTCACCTGGCTGGTACTGGGGTTCAGTTGCAGTAAAGTAGTCTTCAAGGAAACCCTGCAAGTACTCAAATGTTGGGCGCTCCTCCGGGTCTTTTTTCCAGCAGTGGATCATAAGCTCATGTAGAGAAATGGGGCAATCCTGGGGACATGGCATCCTGTAGCCCCGTTCTACTTGTTCTAAGACTTCACGATTATTCATACCTGTAAAACAAAAGCCACAACAAGCAATGCATATGTACATGCAGATAAATATAGAAAAGAACAGCAACTAAACAGAATATTTGAATATATGTCTGACTATGAAATGTCTCAGCTATTATTTCAAAAATAATTATTGCTCCCTACAAGAAATTTGGAACTAGTGAAAATACTAGATTTTTTTTTATATAATGAAAAAATGGGGTTGAACCATTTTTTTTCTTATTACAATTTTTACTCTGGAACTAGGACATTTGATGCCACTGATCTCTCATCTTCCTGAACATTTGTTTTGTTACCTCTTCTCTGACTAACGTTTCCAGTTCTCAGTTGAATCAATTTTATATCAGACCTCACAGTATTACACTATCATTTATAAAATCATGAGGTTTGCCAGAACTAAAATGAATGAATGGCACTGGGACTAAATGAGGCCAAGAACTTTGAAAGTAAAGAAGAAAATGGGAAAATGGTACTTTGAAAAGCATATACAAACAAAATTTACTCTTGGGAACTGCCAAAATGGGAATGGCATTTTTCTTTTCTTCTTTTTCTTTTAATTAAAAAGGAAGTTTAATGCTCTTTTTCTGAGAGGATGCTGTTACCTTGAAGCACTACAGTCTTCTAAAAGCAGGAGAGGAGAGGAGGATGGTTTTAAAGAGAAAATAGCTTCTTGAAAGAAAAATAAAGTGAGGAAGATGGAAACGAAGAAAGTTTGAGAACAGTATTAGGAAAATACTCAGGAAAAAGCATATTTGAGTTTAGGCGCAACACTAGAAAAATATGAGAATTAGATGAACAAAATGAAAAGCAAATAAAAAAAAAGAAAAGCAAAACTATAATAGTATTATGTGTTTTTTTCAGGAGAGGGCTTCATTCCTGAGTTCCACATCTGCCAAAACAACTCCATATGCATCATAATACGCAAAGTATTTTCCTTTGGAGACGACAATGATTCATGAGGTCAATTCAGTATAGACATACATACAAGTTGCGCTGTATGGATAGCCAGACTGAAGAACACAGAGTAGTTTGGGCTTCTGAGAAATGGCATGTTATAAAAATTATTTAAACATTTTAGAATACAGAATAGTTTACTGTAGAAGAAGCAAATCATGCACTTTGGTAACATTGACAGTGATAGATTATTTTAACATTAAACAAAGATCTCTGGAATCACATCAGACTCATGAAGTTAGTTCAGTGCTGTGAAACTTCAGTTCTAGGCAAATATGCTCTGGTAAAAGAAAAGTCCCTTAAAGTTCCCCGTCTCCCCATGTGAGCCTGCCTAGACCTTGAGATCCAAGTAACAACGACAATGATGATGACACTCATTATCATACTAGGATATGATAATTATTCCCACCACCATCATCATAGATTAACCCAAACTGTTTGTGTTCTGTGCCTTCAAACTTATGGTGACTCTATCATGGGGTTTTCTTGGCAAAATTTGTTCTGAGGGTATTTGCCTTTGCCCTTCTCGAGGCTGAGAGAAAGTGACTTGCCCTAGGTTACCCAATGGGTTCCCATGGCCAAATGGGAACCTGAACCCATTCAAAGCACTACACCACACTGGCTGTCAGCCAGAATTAGGAAAGATCATTTATAGTACTTTACAAATCAGTCCCAGCCTAAGCCACTGTTCATCTTAGCCAGACTGTCAGTGCTGCCGCCAACACTGAGCTTGCCCCTATGCTTTGCAGCCTATGTCTACTTACTGCAGATGCCATGGTTCAGAGCTCAGAAATAACAAGCAATGTTCATGTTAAACTTCTAAAGATTAGTGCTAACACATTAGCCACTGGGACACCACATTCTGGTGTCTGGAACTATTTGGAGGCTGAACCATTTTTTAAATAAAAAATGAAAAAAAGAATCCTGCCATTCATACAGTAATTCATTTTAAGTTGCAGCTGGAGTGTAGGGGGTTGAAGGAGGGAGTGGGAGTACTTTTGGGAAAGGGACAAGATTATAAACTGGGACTGGAGTGAGTTAGGGGGATGGAAAGAGGGGGTGGGAGCATTTGCACAACGTTTGCCATGGTTTGTCTGGACCAAGACACATCAGTGTTATTTGATGCTTAAGCACCATGGGTCTCTCCACTTTGTGGGTGGGGAGCTCCAGAGGCTTGGGGTGTGCACTTTTGGGTCTGGCCAGCGACCTGCAAGCCACACTTTATCCACCCCATTCCAGAAAATAATTGTTATGTCACAGAAATGTATTTTTATAGAAGGTAGCATTTCAAACCATCCCTTTTAAAATTTAGAAAATGCAGTAGCTATTTGCCCAGTTACAGTATAAACATTTACAGTTGTGTTTGAAGGTTCAACTGCATTGCCTGAAAATATCCAGAGTTTCTGATTCTTTTTGTTTTGATTGTACCTCACAATCACGGGTTTGCATCTAGTTTTCTCCTGAAATATGTCATTTTTTAATGTTCTCTCTCCATCCCTTGTGATCATCCTCCTCCCCACCCCACTGATCAGATGTCACATTCTCATGCAACATTTGAGAAATTAATTTTCACCAAACTCCACTTAGCCTTTTTTCTAAAAAATAAAAATAAAAATCTGGAGTTATAGCAAAAAGCTGAAGTGCTTTAGCAGAAATATACTAGTTAAGCATTAGGATATTTTGCTTTTAGGTTAATGTTCCTGTTTTCCTTGGTTGATCTCTGTTGAGAATCAGTGTCCTGGAAACAATAGCTGTGTTTACTCAGTGGTTGTCTTTCCTGGTTCTGAGAGCCCTACCACATTAGCACTATATTCTACTCTGACTGCCAAGGCAATGGCCTATGGAATCCTGAGATGTGCAGTTTGAGGAAAAGCATTTAGAATTCTCAGGCAGTGAGCCCTTGGGCCACGCTAAACTACAAATCCCAGAATTCCAGAGAATGTTGCCACGGCAGTTACAGTGGAATAACAGCACTATAACAGTATAGTGTGACAGGGTCCTAAGACAGCAGAAACACACAAGGGAAATAATCAGTACATTTCATTTCGGAAAGTACTAGTTAAGTTTAATCAGATCTGGAGAGTGGGAATAAAAAGTCTCTGTTAATACTGAGAACTCCCAAGAAATTCATCAGGATAAAGAAATAAATAAAATAAGTTTGTAGAGGAGCAAAATTGGGCATTTCCTGAGACTCTTTTCCCCTCTGAAACTGTCTTGAATCTAGTTTTGATCGTTTTAGGAGATAATGTAGTCACAAGCCTATGAAATATTCCGTCTTCACCATGGCAAAAATCCAAAGAAGTGAGGTGCTTGTGTAGGGGAGACCTGTGTGTGCGGGCTTCCCTTGTTTTCATTGCAGCACTTCCTGCTGCATGAAAAAGGTGTTCTTGTACACTTGTTCTCCCTTATACACACGTATCATTTATTTAGAGGAAGCATTAAAACCAAAGATTTCAGTACAACCAGATACTGACTGAAAACACACATATACTCTTTCATATGTTTTTGCTTACCTGGGTAGGGCACTCTCCCTTTTGTCACCAGCTCTGTTAGCAATATACCAAAGGACCAGACATCTGATTTTATTGTAAACCTTCCATACAGTGCAGCTTCTGGGGCAGTCCATTTTATGGGAAACTTTGCACCTAGGAAAGAACAAGGTTGTTCAATGCATTGGTGGCTAACAGGAACACAAATAATTCATTATGAAAAAGTATTACTTCTTTGAATTCTAAATAGAAAGAATCTTGACTTAGATGTTAAAACATAATGAGATCTGAGAAATAATGTAAAGATGGTTTCTACTAGACACTGAATTCTGCACTGTTAGGCTTCACAGTTGTCACTTTTTCTTTCTTTATTTTTATTTCTTGGGTTTGGTATGCAATGCTCTTCTTAGTCATTATTTGGATGAGGCACAAGGCACTACATACATTAAAATAAATAAAGGCAACCTAAAACCCATTATAGATTACACTGCTATGGAATCTGTGCCAAGGCTCCACTACAAGTTTAGTTTTATGTACAAAGGAACAGAAAGGGAAACTGCCTTTTACAAAAATAATGCTGATGCAAGTACCCATCACGAAGCCAATTCATTTTCTTAGTCAACTCCATAACTGGCAGGACTGTATGAGTAGCAAAGCTCACTAAAAAATCCAAGAGGCATTCATGATTCATATAATATACAAATGCCACAATGACTGGCATCACGTCCAGTATTTACAAGATCATAAACTGACCCTTATGGTCAGTCAGGGTCTACCTAAAAGCACCAGATCCCATTGCTAAGCAGGGTCAGCTTTGGTTAATATTTGGATGAGAGACCACCAATGAATACCAGGTCCTGTAGGCTACATTTCAGAATAAAGAACTGGCAAAACCACCTCTGGCTATTACCTAAGAAAGCCCTATGAAACGCCTGGGGTCACCAGAAGTCAACAGGTGACCTGAAGGCACACATACACACAGAATGATGAACATGACCATAAAACCTACCTTGTAAGCCAAACAGCAATAAAAATTAAAAAAAAAATCACCCACTTTCAATTATAACCCAAGAAGCTAGGAGATAGGTCTAGCATGCAAGAGCACTGAGCAGTGAGATAGTTCATACCAGAACGTGCAGGTAACATGTTATGAAGTAACATGTTAGCTTGAGCTAGTTTCTTGTCATTGGTAGCAGCTATTAATCCATTTCTTTTCCCTCTCTAAGCAATGGTGCCTCCAGATGTTCCTCCCTCCAATAATGAGAAAAGTACTCTTGTGCAAGAGTGGTCTAACACCATAGCTCTGTGGAGCACCCTGGGGAAACTATGTCATTAGCATTTCTGGAAGGCTTCCCAGAGTGCTGATAGCAGATGAAATGAGCTATGTATGTCCCCATGTGGCTTGTATTTTGTTTTTAAAGGAAAAAGAAATAAAGATGTTTAAGAAACAGAAAGAAAGAGAGAGGGGGAACGCTGTGAACCACCTTGGGCTGAGAATGAAGACTCTGTAAGTGGGGCAGCAGGAGCTAAATACGTAGGAATGCATAATGGAATGTATTACTCCCACACAGGCAATAATGACAATGATTATCAGCTACTTCTGTAGGCAGAGCAAGAAGAAATGCAATGTATTCTTTTCTCAGTAATATTCCAAGCTCTGCTGGTACCTCCTCCCATTCAGATATACACACAAAACAGGAAACAGGATGAACAGGGCACCTGCTTACTGTGATGGACCCATGATAAACAACTCCACCTCCCTTCCCTTCTACTTTGCCCTGGTATTGCTTTCTACTGCACAGATGACCCTGGGTGGGTGGGCAAAGGTGGGAAAGATTTACTCCACCCCCATCCCTGTCTTATGTGATCAGATTTGCTCGAGATAAGCCAGTTCAGCTGTTTTCCTGCCATTGGCAGCATCAGTACTTTCAACCCAGGGGACCAGTCTAATATTGGTTTTATCTACAAATAAACAAGCAAAGCCTATTGTAACAAACAAACACCTAAGACAGAAAGCAGATTCCCACAGACTCCCTTGTATGTTCCACCTACACCCAATTTCAGCTTACTCCATCAAGAAACTCTTGTTGTCTTGTTCGGTTTTCTCTCCCTCCCCCCACTTTCTCATTTAGGGAAAGTTTCAAATTAGTATTGGCTCAGATACAAAGAGAGCCTCTTGTCTCCCAAACCTGCAGGGTTTCAGAAGACCATTAAGACCACTGTCATTAGCTGACAAAAAAGCTGATCATGCTATCAGAAATCACAGTGCTAGTCTATGATACTGAGGCAGTGATAAGGACATATATGTGTGTGTGTATGTGCGTGTGTGTCATGGAATACCAAGGAAGAAGCAATCTGTGAATGTACGGTCATCAGTTGCCTACATCACTTAACAGGCAACAAGAAAAGTTTATAATCTTGTTTTTCCTTATAAATAGTCAGTGTGAATGTTAGGAAAACAAACACTTTTAAAAACCAGGCTGAACTAATAGTACTGTTTATTACAAAACTACAGGAGATGGGTATCTCAAGGCCATCTGTTTCCTTAGCAATTTTTTCAGAGATTCAAGAGAGAGTTTCTGGAGAAAGTAGGACAGAGGAAGTCATCCCTATTAATGTCAAGTACACAAAATACCAAGTAGCAAGAAGAAGAACTAAAAAGAAAAGTCGATGTTTTGAAACACAGCCTTCAACTCTTCACAGGGTGAGTATAACACTTCCTGTCTCTAAAAGCAACTGCCAGTCTGTGTCACTTTTCCAGCCAGGGTTTTTTTTTTTTTTTTGGCTCATGTGTGCCACAGACTCTACAGGAACAAGAGCTGGTTAGATAAACAGGGCTGCATCCCTGTAGGATTGTGGGGGTGGGGAAGAGGTTGCATTGCAAGGTTATTGTGCAATTGCCAGTCCCTGTGGAGTTAAAAAGCCATGAATAAGGGGGAATTAGAAGAAAACTCATGTGAAAATCTGCCTAAGTGCATGCTTTGAAAAACAGTTATACTGAAGATACTATGAGGCTTTTCATAATTCTTAAATCGTTTCAATAATGTATATAGAATATAAGTCTAAATAAACCCCAAACTACTGCCAATATGTCTACAGAATCAGTTCTTCAAGCTGATTGTATAATTTGCTCTTGTTTCTCATTACAGTGGACTGTCCAGAAATAGGAAAAAATGTGAATGCTTGCATCCCATAATATTAAATGGCAGTGATATGCATGTGGATGTTTCAGTGCATCTGTGTTCATGTCACTGCCATTTTAAGTACAGGACACGACACTCTTGATTAGCTGGAAGTCGCATATGCAGAGTTCACCAATATAGAGGGTCCACTGTACATGAAAAGAAGTTGGTCTATTGCACTATATTACATTTTTTCAAAAAAAAATTATATGCAACAGATAACTTTGTTCCTTGTTTTAAAGTCGACGTCTGGAATCCTCTATGGCAGTTATGAACGCGTAATCTAGAGTTGTGCACTTGTAACTATTATGTATTCATGATAGCTAGGCAGCCTCTAGTTTAGTTGAGGGGCTATACAGGGACCACAAAAATCTCCCAAACAAGACCTACTTGGCAGCAGCAGCTGTGATCAACAGGGGTCTGTTCTCCTATCAGCTGCGAAGCAGCTGACTGACATTCCCAGACCCTAGCATAAGGGAGAATTGCAACACGGAGCCGCCTGTAACATTGCTTCAGCTCGTCTGCACTGGAGATTGCTTATGGGATGGAGTGGAAAGGCCAGTCAGCTGCTTCCCAAGCAAAAGGGAGCAGACTCCTGTTGATCACAGCGGGTGCTTCCCAGTAAGTGGAGACTGGGGGCTCAAGTGACAGTGCTTACAGATACGTAACTATGTTGTTTACACAAACATAATCCCATACAGTATTCTGGTCACTATTAGCAAAACCAGTTCATTAATAGCTATTATTCAGGAATCTAGGTAATGAAATCAGACTCCTCACGTCTAGCACAAAGCTGAGATCAGGAGAAGAAACTTTTCTCCAGGTAACTCTAGTCTGTCTGAGTTAAGGTGGGAAGGGACCTTCTCCATGTAGTGAAACTTCACCATAAAGTGTGCTTTGCTTCTGTTTTGGTACCAGGTGAAGACTTTCTGGTTCTCTTGGGCTTTTTAATTTGTGAGTCTTTAAACACTTATTTAAAAAGAATTGTTGGTCTTTATTGTAGGTTTCTTTCTTTATTGTATTCACTGTAATGTTGTTTGTGTTTCACATGAAAGATGGTATGATTCTATATAGATACAAACAAACGGTTGATTTTGGTTTTAGTGAAATCAAAGTCACCCATTTTAAGCGTCCCATGAAGTACAGACTCCTGGATCACACAATGACATATATATCTTAGCAAAATACTGTGTGACAGAAACAATGTTCTAAGTAGAAAGTGATTATTTCAATGCAAAATAAAACAATTCCAGCTAGGGGGGAAAAAAGTGCTATCTCTCATGCTAAATTTTTCCTTTAAGTTTTCAACTTATCCTTCAGAGCAATATCTTACTTCTGGTATTTGTAAGCTGCTCTGGGAGAATGGGGGAAATGATTCAGTTTAAGCACATATGTGGTTATTAAATTTCAGGCTTGTTGGCTTGCTCTCCCTTGCAGCAACAGAATTCCCTATATTTATAGCATTCATTATATTTATTATTACTCAACATCTATATGCACTGAGAACAGCCAGTCTTGGACAAGCCTTCTTTTTTTCAGTCAGGAACACTCCTGACATATTTGTATAATAACCATTACTTCTGTTGCTTTGCATTCTCCAATCATTCTGATGACATTCTAGCACCAAGAAAATTCATGTGTCTCAGAAATTATCCTTCAGATTGAAAACTGCTCATCCAAATTGGTCAGAGAGACCACAGATTAAAAGAGAATTGTAGCACCTTAAAGACCAATGAGTTCTATTTGATGTCAGTTTTCATAGATTGCAGCTCATTTAATCAGATATGCAAAGCAAGCTAATGCAGCTAATGTCTGTGGAAATAAATTAAAACAACAGCGTATGCTCTGTATTGGGAATGATGAACAGCTGCAATTCTCTATTTGTATTCTTCAATCAAATACTGATTGAGATTCTGCATAAACCAGACTAAGCATGGAAAGAAACTCAACATTTTGACACACCTGTGTCAACCATTTTCAAAGCTGCAGTCATACTGATCTTACCTTGTCTGGCTGTGTATTCATTGTCTTCAATTAACCTTGCTAATCCAAAGTCAGCAATCTTGCATATTAGACCATTTCCTACCAAAATGTTCGCAGAACGCAGGTCTCTGTGTATGTAATTCATCCTTTCAATGTAAGCCATCCCTGCAGCAACCTGTTAGATTCACAATACACAATGTACTCTGCTTAGTACAGAATAGAGCACTTTGACACTGAACTAATTATTTAATTAGTTATTCAAGATTTACCTGTGCTGCCATATCTACTAAGTTTGGCAATTTCAGGGCTCTTCCTTCTCCATCCTTTAAGAAATCTAACAAGCTTCCTGCAACAAAGCACAAATATTTTTTTTTAGCTCCTACTAAACACTTGGCAATATAATTTTATTTATTTAATTACAAAAGTAATTATGGCCATTTCCACACTAGACTGTTAATAGCGCTATGATTCCACTTTCAACATCCTATGGAATCCTGGGGTTTGCAGTTTCCCGGCTCCTCCCGAAATGGCAAACCCCAGGATTCCATAGGATGTTGAAAGTGGAATCATAGCACTATTAACAGTCTAGTGCAGAAATGACCTATGATTTGCCTTTCTGCCTCTACAGTTAACATGCATCTTTAAAACTTGGAAATGCAATGGTGTTCTTTTGAAAGTGTAAGTCATGCTACCTCCCAAATCACACAATGTATGAACAGTTTGTGAATGGTCTGAACACTTACCTACAAAATCTAACCTAACAAAATGCACAGAGCTACGGAAGTAGAAATGGCTGATTAATTTAAGTGAAGTATTACCCTGGGCCTAAATCCAATTGCCAGTCCCAGCTAAAGTACACCTACTGAATCAATGAAATTTACATGAGGATTTACTTAGGACATGTCCATTGATTTCGTGGGTCTACCATAGTTGGGATTAACAATTGGGTTTAGTCCCACTTTCATACTCCAAAAGCCAGTTTTTAAACACTGATGCTGCTCAACCTAAAACATTTCTACCAAAACACTGAAATCAACATCCATCCAGTAATTGAAACATGCATGTAACATCATTTTGCAATGTTAAACTGGCATAAATTGCCAGTATACGTCATCTTAAGTACCTATGGACAGATAATTTAACCATGAGAATGCTTCTAAAAATAGCAGTGGAATTGACATTGGTTATGAGCTGTCAGTTGGTCATCATGTCTTATTTCCATTCTATCCATTCAACAGTATTTACTTTCATTTGTAATAAGTAACAATAGTTGTTTATATAAAAAGATACACAAATAATTGTTAAATATGTGTTGGCATTTTGACATCAAGAAGGCTTAGGAGTTCCTTGTGCTGTTTGCGCCACAGGTCACCAATTTTGGTTTTGCTCAGATTGTCTTTGATGTAGACTGTGAACCACATTTTGAGAAAGGGAAAAGTGTGGGCCCTGAGATATGAACTTTAATTGTCAATTTACGTTTTCGCCAGGATGTCTCAGATTTTCACTAACACTCACAAGAAGTGGTCTCTTTGCAGCTAACTCTCACTGGAAAATGCAACATTGAGCCAACAGTATTCAAGAGACAATGGCTGGGACATTACCACAATGACCTGCTATTTTGTGAGGGAAAGACTTCCTTCTCTTTGTGAGAGTGAATCAGACCCAACACAGGGCATTCTTGCAGGTGAAAGGAAAGGAGGATGGTTCTAATGCAGCCACAGTTCTCCTTCCTATCCTTTCAGCTTGCTTCCCTGGATTTCTGGGGATATAAGGGAATGGAGAGGAGATTGTCAAAATTGCCTCCCTCTCTTCTACCCATGTGAACATCAAGCGCACTCCACAGACCTCTAAATCAAATAGTATGTCTTTGGATAAAGTTCTGTTTGCCCCTAAATGAAAATCATTCTCGGTAATGCAACAATAATAGAAGCTGTTAAGGACATGGAAAGTTTCCCTAATAAAGTTATTTTAGCTGCAGAAAAGTACTGAATTAATGTTATACTCTTACTTTACAGCTTTTACTACCAGTTGCATAAAATCACAGCAAAGAACAATATTTCATATGATGAAAATCACTTTGCATGATTATTTTTAAAAAGGTAAATGGCAATACCCACACTGCGAAGTCTAAACAATTCTTACTAACACCTAAGCAATATTTTGTACAGACTTCCCATGCAAGTAATGCATTTTAAAGGTCAGCTGAAAATGCTTAGTTAAGCATTCCCTGACAGAGAAAGTGGGTAGATCACACCACAGTGCTGACTTCAGAAAATTTATGGAGCCAGAATCTCACTGCCTTAGGAAGTAGAAATCAATAATCCTTTCCATTTAAGGAATCATAAGATGCAATAATAAATTTAAAAATTCAAGAGGCAGTATTAAGGTAATAGAGCTTGGTACGGATTATAGAGTGGACAAGAATCAAAGAAGAAAAAAAATCATAATTTTTCAATACTCATCTTATATGAAATCACAAAAGGTAAAGACAAGCCCCCATGGCTACAAATGATATGCTTCTAATAAGGTATTGAAATCTGAATGTTGCACAAATACAACACTCCTGAAATGGAAGCAGAGAAAACCTGCACAGCTTCAACATTTGCTGGGGGAAGGACAGCTTTTCTAAGTCTTTAGAGCAGATTTCAAAAGCATGTGAGGGACTATAGCAGGAACCTCCTACCTCTCTATTCTATTGATAGAAACTGCTTCACCTTCAGGAGAGCTTAACCAGATACTATCCAGTGTTCACACAATGACTCCAGCAAAGCATCTGAACATATATGATAACTGTGTCAGCCCTACATGATTGTGGAGCCCCTTCCATGAAGACATCAGAGAAGGACCAACAAAGTTATCTGGCAAGGATTCTTTATTTATAGCAGTAGTTCTCAGACTTTTATCATCCAGGAGCTTTGGACTTTAGCTCTCAGAAGCCCCTGCAAACTTGGCCAATGGTCAAGAATTCTGAGAACTGAAGTCCAAAACTCCTGAAGAA
This sequence comes from Cyclura pinguis, assembly GCA_030412105.1. Classification (NCBI taxonomy): domain Eukaryota; kingdom Metazoa; phylum Chordata; class Lepidosauria; order Squamata; family Iguanidae; genus Cyclura; species Cyclura pinguis. The sequence goes on along the minus strand of CM059599.1, from coordinate 109,257,268 downwards.
CTGAAGAATTTAAGAACAATTGACTTATTAGACATTCTGCCTCAGGTGGGGTTCGTGAAACACCAGATCCCTCCTAACTTCATGACAGAACACTACACAGACATAATGAGCAAAACACAGGTGTTTAAGAATCTGGATATAAGAAATAAAAACTGGCAAACAGCTTTGGAAGCAAAACCGAGGGCCATACTATCCACCGAAGCTGCATATTCAGTCAAGAAAGCAAAAGGAAAGGATTGCCTCCAGTGGCCATACATTCTCTGAAGTAAATTACTGCATAATGATGGCGGGAGAGGCAGTTGCCTTTACATTTTGAGTAATACATTGAGCTCCACTACTTCGCTTCTCTTATCTTGAACAGTAACCTTTTATGCTCCTGAATCGTGTATGTCTTAGAAAACAAAGTGAAATATATAATATTTCCAGAGCTCTTAAAATGCTGTTTAAAAATGGGTCCTATCCTAAACAAGCAAACAAACAAAAGCAGATTTTTGTCTGAACTCTACCAAATGGTTTTCAGGAAATGCACAGAGCAGTCCAAGAGGTGATGTAGGAAATAATCTGACAAAATAAGTGGACACACAATTAAAATTATATAACAAGCACATCTGTTACTATCAACATTTCAAAACAGTAACTTAAAAACAATGTTTCCTTATTTGTCACCTATAACAAAATGGGCACAGAAAAAAATACAAGCATCTATGAATTAGCAGAATTTCAATATCATTCTGCGAAAAGATTATATATATCCTGTTTCTTACTGGGTGCCAGAAAGCAGGAAAAGAGAGGTCATTTGGTAGTATCAGGAAATAAATATTGTTTACAAAGCAATAATATTACGACCATGAAAATAATGCTAGTTTTTTTGGTGGGGGAAGGGAGGAAGCTCCATTTTTGTAAATTACCCTGTGTGGATCTGCATAATTTCTTTCATGCTGTTGTTATCTTATATGGGATATCAGTTTATCATTTCTTTCTGCAAATACATGTTTTAATTAAATCTGATTAAATTAATTTGAGTATGTTCTTCATTAAAAGTTTGTATTTACATAAATAGGAATCCTGAAAATTTTTGATTCAAGACTGGGAAGCTGAATCAACAATCCTTTTCACCCATGCAGCTAAGCCAAATCCTTTCTAGGCAATACTCCTTGAACTGCTATCAGTTTTATTATGAACTAAAGAAGACTTTATTCTAATCCCTGCACATCCCCAAATTAACTAATGGCAAGAGAAAGCAAATGGCAGGGCTAGACTCTCCGATTAAATAAAGGACACTTTTAAAAAGAGAATTTAATTTCATCTAGAGGTTAAACAAAACATAATAAACAAAGTCAACATGCAAACAAATTAAAGGCTATGTTCCTACTTTATAGTCATTCGAACAATAATTTCCCAAAGGTAGGTCTGTTCACCAGCTATTTCCTTACAGCAAAGGAGTTACGAGTAGGGAAACATGTTAGTGTAGAGACTCAAGCATAACATGCTATTGCTGGGCAAATCCTCTTTCTATTGCCCTGAGAATTTGCAGAGGCTTGACATATGCCAATGTAATCCCCAGTTATCATCATGCATATCTTTTTTTTTTTTAATTTGGACACTGAAAGAGAAGGCAGCCTGTCCTTCTTTGTGCAATGCTTCTTACTTTGGGTGCACAATAGGTTCCAGGTAGGGATGGGCCAACTGACTCCTCAAATGCTGGGTAAGGATTCGAGATTGCTGAATCTGAATCCCTGTGCCAAAATAGGCAAACCAAATCTTTCGAATCCGCCAACTAAATAGATTGTTGGAGACCAGGACGCCTGAAAACCAGGGAGACCAGGATGCCTGAAAACCTGGGAAAACAGGACACCTGAAAACCTGGGAGACCATACATACAAGGGAAGATAGTAAGTAGGTGAGGTTTTCCCTTGGAGTAATAATGACCTTTGCTAACAATTTCACAAATTACATCTGGCCTTGTATTCTAAGATATTGAAATTGAACATTTCATATTTAAGTTCAGTACTTGACTGGAAGCTACAGGCTTGAGATTTCAAGGACAGCTGAAACATTCCTTTGCATAGCTCCCTTGTAAACCTCTTTCAGACACAATCCTGGGGTTTGGAGTTTTACAAGGTGTCACAGCTTTCTCTGCCAAAGTGTACTGGTGCATCATCCAACTACAAACCCCAGGATGCCAGAAGGAGCTATGCAAAGAAAAGCCAGTTTTGACCTGGATTATCTCTGGATTGTAGTATGTGGTCCTGTTTACACAGGCAGGAAAATGTGGGATTAATCTACATTTTCCTGCCTGTGTAGAAAGGGCCTTCATGTCATTTTCAATCTGGGAAGATCCTGAGGCAAAACTATGACAATTGTCTTGGCCAGATTTCTTCAGAGGGAGGTTTGCCTGGGTGCTTTTGCTAAGGCTGAGAGAGTGTGTCTTGTCTAAGATTATCCTTCTTTCCCTTGCCTTTTAAACCCTTTTTTAAAAAAGGATCTGAAAGATTCAAGATTCGTGAGATTCGTGGATTCCCAGAACCTTCCAGGGATTCGGATCTGGAAAATTCTGGATTCGTCTCATCCCTAGTTCCAGGGTTCTCTCAATTGTAATTCTATCCCCTTGGTCACTGATAGGCTGTGGGGGTGCAGATACACTTTCCTGAGATGTAGGAGGGCAGATGGAATGCACCTACGCCCACTCCCACAACCAGTCAGCAACTAGAGGGACAGAAGTGCTCTCTGGAGCAAACTGACCTCTGTTTCACACCTGGGGAGGAGGTTAGGAAGAGGGAGCGTAAGTACCCTGACAGAGACTTGTGTTCCATGAACAAGCTTATTCGATCTTGGCTAGAAGGTCTGCAGTTTGAAAAAAAAAATAGTTTTTTGGACTATAGTACCCAGAATCTTAAGCCATGTTGAGTAGGGGATTTGGAGATCTACAGTTTGAAACCAGAAAATCTTCCTAGCTCTCAGAACACCACACTGGCAGGCAGCAAGCACATGATATTGGTTTGAAATAGCACAGCTTGCTATTTATCTGGTATTATTTTCACATTTTCACCAAGGGATGCAATTCACCCTTTGAAAGCAGTGTAGACTTTAGAGTATTGAACTGGGACTGGGGGAGATTCTGCAGTGAGCAATCTGCACGACACACAATCACACGATGCTCCAGGGGCTGGCAGGGACTGATTGTGCACATTTTCATTTTCGGCTAGAAGCTGAGAATGGTGAGCGATTGCACATTGCTCCTGGGCCCCATGCGTACTTACCCGGTGTGCGGAGCCTCTGGAGCCAGGCCGGTCGCGCTTCCTGTCCCAGTGCAACCTGGGAAGGTCCCAGGCTGCACTGCGGAAGGAAGAGGCAGGGCTCTCGCGTGAGCAGGCAGCTCGTGAAGAGCTGAAGCAGTAGGGAAGGGAGAGCCTCTCGGCAGAGGCTGCTCAAGCGATCCCCACACCCCAGCGCCGGATCAAGGTAAGGTGCAGAAAGGGCCACAGAATTATTAGCAGGACAAAATGGAAGGGGACTATGGGCAATACCATTGGTTCCTAGAGGAACAGAACATGTAATAATCAGTTACCTCAGAGGGTAGTCCTGAGGATAAAAACAAGACATATGAAATGTCAAGATTTTCAGAAGGAGGGGAAAAAAAGAGATGACCCAGTAACAGGTGGCTCAGGTTCAACTCTCAGTATTCCCAGCAGGGATTTGTAGTATAAAAAGCAACATTTCCAAGCTCTGAGTATTTACTTATACAGAAGAAAGTTTTCCTTACATCTAGGGCCATTTCTGCACTAGAATGTTATAACAGTATTATTCCACTTTCAACATCCTATGGAATCCTGGGATTTCCACAGGACGTTGAAAGTGGAATAATATCACTATAACAGTCTAGTGTGGAAATGGCCTAAGAGCAGTTTAATAGTATGCTAAATACCTAATGTATGAAAAGCAGCAATTCTAACCTACCTTTGCTCATATACTCTGTGACAATGTAGATAGGTTCTTCAGATACCACAGCATAAAGCTGGACCAGTTTGTCATGCTTCAGCTTCTTCATGATCTGAGCCTCTTCCAAGAATGACTCTGGGGACATTGTACCAGGCTTCAGTGTCTTTATTGCTACTTTAGTATTCCCATTCCAAGTACCTAAGAAAAAAATAATAAATCACCAACACTGTCAGTGGAAACCTGCCATGCCTACAAAGATCATGACACTACTTACAATACTTTCAACATTAGAGAATGGGAGTGGTAAAGTCAGTAAGTATAGAGACTGGAAAAGTTACTTTTTTGACTTCCATCTGGACCACCACTCCCAGAATCCCTCATCCAGTATGACTTGTTGGCTACATAATTCTGAGAGGCTTACTCTAGCAAAGTAACTTTTCCAAACTCTAAGAAGCTTTGACCACAAATGCAGCCACAGAATTTTGGTTACTCAGTGTATTGAGCTGGGCTCCTGTGACCAGGCAGATGGATTTTGGAGTCCTTGTTAGTGTCAGGGCCAAACGTTAACAGCTGTCCCGCGGGCACAAAAAAGTTAATTTGTATTTTTGCATTTGCTTTGCAGTGTGAGACTAAGCAAAGATATAAAGGCTGAGAATAGACTGGGAAAGTGACTTTGTTGCTAACCTGCTTGCACAATTTTCATATTTGGGGGGGGGGGAGATGGGTCATTCTTGTGCAGTTTGATTTTTTTTTTGTTTGCTTCTGAAACATGTAAGCCTTTGGATCCAATCTTCTGTTGGCCTCAGCTAAATTGGGCACTCCAACCAGGCTCCCTATATGTCCAATGATGAGGAATTTGATTGTTGGCTGATGACAGAATTTGTTTGAGGGCCCAGTTCTACCACTGACTGTGAGAAGATGCTGTATCCTATCACTGAAAGGGCTGGAATACTTCACTGCTGTGTACTATCTGTTGCACTGTTTACAACCAACAGAGCTTATACTATAGCAGTAACATGTGTCATTGTTTGGCCCTGAAAGAACTTGAGGAGGCCTGGAACTATACCCAGTTCTGGAACAAGGCACCCTGTTAGTTTCACTTGGATCTTTACACTGTAATTGCTAGAGGAATATGGGAGACTACTTCTAAATTTGCAGTTATAAATCTGAGTTATAAAGCTAAGGATATAGTATCTCAGACTGATCTATTTCACAGGGTTACTGCACAGCTAAGACACAGCACTGAGATCCTTACTGAAAATTTATCTACCTCTTTCACAAAGAGAGGCTCTGGGTTCTGAAGATCTTGAATAAAGCAGCAAAATTTATTGGACTAAATCGTGCTGATTAATGTTTCAGTGCTAAAATCAGTTATATTTATTTGAGGGAAGTCAGAGAGGAAAAAGACTTCCTAAGAACAGAAGACTATATACAGCTTTGGGCAAAACACCACACTAAACAGTTATAAAAAATTTAAAATACTGAGATAGGGTATTCATGGTCTCTTGTCCAAGTTAGTTCTGCACTGAACCTGGAACTATGACCATGACAAGCGAGGAGTTCTTAAATCAGTTCAACAAAATGTGTTACGATGTATAATGTCTTTTCCCTTAAATTTTTGGTAGTGTTCTCAAATGAGACACATATTTCTGAGACAGAAAGAACCAGTAAACTGAATCATAAAAGAGGTTATGCTCTTAACATCTATATATTTTAAATCAATTGTTAATTTATTCTTACTAGTGTTGTATAACGGAGAGTGCTCATACTCTAATAATAAGAAGAGCAAAAGTGCTTCACAAAAGGAACACTGTGATAGGGAACAGGTACGTGTGTGTAACTGTAGAGCCTCTGTATTATACAAGGCCATTCATAATCAGACTACTCATGACTACTGGGGTATTACTTTGTTTTATTCCACAGACATGTGGAAATCATTCACTCATATGTGGAATAAAATAAAATAAAATAAAATAAAATAAAATAAAATAAAATAAAATAGGGGTGAATTTGAGAACATCCCTTGAATGGCAGCTGAACCTGTCTAGCTTGACCATTCTTGTTTTGGTATATGGGGCACATTTTTCACCTCATCAGTTGTACCCCAGCAAAAAGTCATTGATTTTGTCTCAGAGAGCTAAATAATAACTGGTGAGAAACTAGCCATGACATAATATTTGGGCAGTCCTTGTCCCAGTTCAGTTTCTTGGACCAGCTAAAGAGTAGTTTAGTCTCTTGTAGAGATCCCACCCAAAGGTTATTTTCAAGTTTACTCCTTTATTTTTAAATCATATAAGCAAATGGCTTCCATATATCTAGTGGAAAATAAAATTATAAACTAATAGATAATGTTGCCATGAGGGAAACAGATGCCTCTGTCTCTAATTATGAATGGCATGGTATAATGTGGAAACCCTACAAACATTTACACACAGATTTCATCACAACAGGGCTTTTGTGGGGCACTCTTGACAAATGAAGCCTGTCCACCAACAGGCAGTATAAATGTTTTTGATTTAGAGAGCAACATTTTGTCACTTTATTTTGAAACAGACTTCTTTCATGATGATTCTAGGTATGCATCCCAGACAGAACAGTTTTCGCTGCCTTACCACTCCACACTTCAGCGAAACAGCCCTGACCCAGCTTCTTTTCCAGAAACAATGAATCTCGTGCAACTTCCCATGCATCCTTAGCCAATCCGACAGTTTGTGGAGTGTAATTCGATGCAATCTTAGTTAAGTTAAAACATAAACCATCAGCTTTCTCTACAGGAAAGGAAATTAATAAAAGAAATACATATAATTCACATAGTTATTGCATGCATTAAGAAAGATGGAAGGTGTTTTTGTCCTTCAGTTGCCTTCACTCAGGTAACTTCTAGATAGAATCTTTGCATAACTAAAAGATTAGCGTGTGTCAATCTTGATTGTTAAGCTGAAGGTAGCTTGTTAAGCCTGCCAACTAGAGCCAGGAGTGCACACAAGACTGGCTTCCTTTTTTTTCCTGTATAAATTACACAGTACTTGTAAGGAAAGGTTTTCAGCATCAGGAATATATTATCATAGGTAATCAAACACAGCTGCTCTTTGATGCTGCTGGTCACAATTCATTTTGTTTCCACATTCCATCTTCCACACTTGCCTCCCCAAACTGGGAGACAATCAGGAAAAAAAAAACATAAAAATATTTTCTCTGCATACCCATCCATACTTCCCCAAACTGCCCATTTCCCAGTCTCTTGATCAACTGCAGTGATTCTCGTGGAATTTCCCAGACATCTTTGGTTTTGACAGACAGATCAGTAAGCCTTGGCATTCCTTTATGACAAGGGACTACTAAGCGGCAGCAAAGACCTGCAGCTCTCTCTGATGAAGCAGAAGTGAAGCACAGGGGAAAGAAAAGAGTAACAAACATGAAACAAACAAGCAAGCAAGAAAAACACTGCTAGTAAATAGGTTGCATCATCTGTTAGTAGCATTCAAAGAAGGGAAAAAATAAAGGCTTGGAGATAAAATGCATTGTACATTTAAAACATTGTTTTTTGAAAATGTGCTTCAAGATCTCAGTATCAAAACTTCCATTTACTGAACCTGCTATTTGGGGTAAAAGAGTGACCACAACACTTCTCAGTTTCTTCCTATTTTTCCAACAATTTGTATTGATATGTAGGCAGTCCAATGTATTTAAGTCATTTAAAACAGGGGTGGGAGTCACTGTGGCCTTCCAAATATTGTTGGACTGTAAATCCCAGCAGCCCCAGGCAGCATAAGTAATGGTAAAAAATGATGATAGCTGTAAACCATGTAGCAGGCCACAGAATCCCCACCAAAATATCTCAGTGATTCCTAAACCACCCTTCCCCAATTTAATTTCATAGTCCTTAAATGGTTTTGAATTTCAGAAAAATGTTTCATGTTACACACTATGCCTCGCTTTTTTTTTTTAAAAGTGCAGGCATACCTCAGTTAACAAAGCCTTAGTTAACAAAGAAGCTCCTTTTTACAAAGTCGTTTTACAGGAGTGCAGTCCCACTTTTCTTGTCTCCTGTCCAACTGGAAGGTTTTTGTTTTTTTCCTCAGCATTGGTACTGTTGGGATGATGGAGTAGGGCTGGAGAAAGACAGACTTTCAGTGCTGGTTTGCAGCAGCATGTCCGCAGTAAAAAATGCAATAAAGCTTGACCTGGGAAACTATGGAATTCTGCTCTAGGTAATCTCACTGTAGCTGTGTGTGCTTATGTACAACAGACAAGATAAACAGCTGCCCCCAGAATCACTTACTGAGCACATGTGAAGAGCAAAACAGAAAGAAAATGGGAAAGCGGATTAGCCTGACTTGCCAGTTCCCCTGGCATGTTGAAAAAGGATAGATCTAAAAGTCTTGCCACCAAAATGGAAATAACAAGAAAAGTGAAGGCTGTGGAAGGGAAAAAAATCATCCTGGGATGCATTTTGGAAGAAGTTTTCAAGTGGTCTCTAGAAGATTCAAAATGTTTTTGTTTACTTAAGCAAGACTTACCTGACTTGGTAGTTTCATTTCACATGTGCATGTTAGTTTTGACTAAAAAGTTTGATAAAACAAGTTAAACTGCTCTTCTTTTTTTGTGGTGTAGGAGCCTATCCTTTTCCTTTTCATGTTATTTCTACCTCTGACACCAAAGTTTCTTTTAAATAAAGCCCAGGAACACATCAACTTTGTTAAATGAGGTGTACTTGTATAAGGCCAGTTGTGAACGGATGCTGTATATGTTACATATTGTTTATTTTAAATATCGCTACAAAGGATTGTCGAGTTGATGTCGACATTTAGATTGCTTGGGAATAGGTGCAACAGAAAAATTAATTATTTTCTAAGCTATTAACTACAGTCGCCTGAGGTATGGCTGTATATAAACAGTACTTTACCTAGCAGATACCCAAGTTATGATCCAGCAACTGCATGCATACTGTCAACACAACTAGGGTCTTCTCATAGTAGTCAGAACCATGGCTTAGGCTTACAAATACTGATCTTTCATATCCAGAAGTGGGACCTGGCTGCACAAGTGCTGAGATCTTGGTATTAAATTTCTTCTCCACAGAGAATAGAGAAAATTATGTCTGTAATAACAACAAGATTCTTGCCTGTGATACTCCACAGGCAATCAAGTTATTGTTGCATGTATGTAAAACAGAAAACACCTAACTGCCACGTACTGCAAATATAATTTCATATGCAGTGGGAACTGGCCAGATCTTATGACACTGCTATAGTTGTTATTTCCTATGGTTGCCCCCCCTCCCATCCCTGTACTATGCCTATACACAAAAATTCACATGGAGTTGACTGATTATGAGGCAATTCTCCAGCAGCACCTGCACCAGGTGCTTTGTTGTCATGTTATGTTGCTTTTTAAAAAATTGCTCAATGTCTGAGATAGCATTAAAAGAGGAATTAACACAAGAATTAAGGTAAAACAAAGATGCAACTTTCTGAAAAAGTCATATACCTAATCTTCAACTCTTTATACATTTCAACTTTATTTATGGTAAATATCTCGTCTGCATCTTCCCAGGAAGACTGATTTAGCAATTTTTTAAAAAAATAAAATACTTCCAGTAGAGTTGGAGAGGGCAACCCATGTCATCTAAGAGTCATCTTGTACCAGCTGGATATTTAATTTTAAAAGTAAAAAAAAGTAATACTTTGAGATGGATTATCTCTCTCTCTCTCTCTCTCTTTTTTTTAAACATAGGCTGACAACAGGAAGAGTTTAAGAGTTAAAGTAAGCCCTATTTTAAATAACAGCATGTAGTTCAGGATCATTTTCTTTGCACATTCCAGTAACCACATGTCGCCCTGGTCCAGATCAAGGCCATCATATTTGCATAGGAAAAATTTTAAATTCCTTCCCAGATTTCAACATCTGTCCCCCTTTGGAAGGTTAAAAAAAATGGAGGGAGGAGATGCCTAGGAAGACTTTTCTCTTTTTTAATAGCCCTACATTAAAATGAACTCAACTGCACTGATTAGAACGGGGGTAAGGACACTGCAGACTCTGAAGGCCTCCAAAACTACCAGCTCTCCCCATATTTAAAAAAAAATTGGACAAATTTTCACCCAGAAACATCCAAAATTGCTTTAAAATGTTTAAAAATATAGTAGTTTGGCTCACCTTCCCAGCTGAAAATGAAACTGGATGTGTCACAATATCCCTTCAGAGGTCCATCTACACTATATGATTCTAGCACTATTATTCCACTTTAACAGCTATAGTTCCATCCTATGGAATCCTGGGGTTTGTAGTTTGGTGAGGAACTGGAGTGCTTTGGGTGAGAATTCTAAGGCCCCTCCCTAAAGTGCCAATCCCAGGATTCTATAGGGAATCCACAGCAGCTAAATTGGAATAGGAGCACTATAACTGTGTTAGTATGAATGGGCCCCTGGTCATATTTGGTGACCTGATATAGCCCCTAAGAGGGGGACAAGACATGAAACATGGCCTTCACCTCCTCTGCAGTTGTCCACTAGAAGGCAAGAAGGAAGGAGATTCTAAATGACATGCTATTCCTTTTATTTAGTGTATTGCTGAACCCTAACAAGGGAAAGAAAACTGGGAAAGATTATAGACAGCTGGCAGCTGCAGGTAGCTGGTAAAGTGAGGTGTGTATGCACGTTGCCTTCAAGTTGCTTGTTGACTTATGGCAATCTCATGAATTTCACAGGGTTTTGTTAAGCAAGGAATACTCAGAGGTGATTTTGCCAGTTCTTTCCCCTGAAATATAGCTGACAGCACCTGGTATTTGTTAGTGGTCTCATGTGAGTACTAACCAGGGCTGCGCTTCTTAGCTTCCAAGATCAGACTGGATTTAGTGCCCTGAGAGCACAAAATTGTTGCTACTGAAAAGCCATCTGCAGGGAAGGGAACTCTGTTTCTTTATCAGTGATCTTCTGTGGAGGACAGCTAAAGCAGGCTGTGGCTCTTGCAGGAGAGAATACATGTGATGTTCCTAAATGTTCTGCCTGGGTATATGTTCATGCGGACACTGGCCATGGCCAAAGAGAGTGATGCTGTTCTTTGGCTATTTGCATAACACAGCACAAGTTTTCCCCTGCCTCAAACACCCTTAATAGGCCTGTTGTTTTGAGAACTTCAGGAGAAATCTTTCTCTCATTCCCCCCCTCCCAACTCCACATGTACATCTGGTGGGAATATCGGAGAGGGCCTTCTCAGTGAGTGCTCCCAGGCTCTGAAATTCCCTTCCTACAAAGGCTAGGCTGGTGCCATCTGTGATGTCCTTCCAGCAGCAGGCAAAGATTTTTCCGTTTTGACAGGTCTCATGAAAAAAGGGCTTTTAATAATGTGCCACATTTCTCCCCCATCCCCATGTATTTCCTTTCTTAAGGGTAAGCTTTTAAATAGCTTTGAATCATATTGAGAGCTTAATTGTCTTTTAACTTCTGTACATTTTAGTGACATGAACTTTTATCTGTTGGTGTTTTAACTACTGTATGCCACCTTGAGTCCCGGGGTTGAGAAAAAGGCATCATCATCATCATCACCATCACCATCATGTTTCAGAGGCTTCCTTTCCTTTAGGTACTGACCAGACATGGCTATTTATTGCTCTCTATCCTAACTGATGTCCACATTTTGCCTTGAAACAGCTAGCCCACTTGCTATCATGATAGCCATGCGGAAGCCATGGTGTTGCTTTGAAGCAACAGGTTTTCACGTTCTTTGTAAAAATCTGCCCTGAGTGACAATTCCAGCACTAGACCAGCAGAACAGTTGAGGCAAGAAGCAAGAAATAATTAGCATACAAGAGGCTGAATGCAGATGGAGTAAGCGGACCTTAGAATCAAAATGGAGTGCTTTGACACAAGAGAGAACAGAGAGGCAACACCTGACAGTTTTATGTAGTATTCATTAGTGTTTTTAAAAAGTGGAGTCAGTAAATTTGACATGCACTCCTCTAGTTAGGACAACACTGGGGCCAAGCATAGTGAAGTCAGAATTTCTTTTAGAAAGCTGTCTTAAATATAGTAGAAAAAGACTTGAGTAATGTTAGAAAACAGAAATAAAATTATGCAGTAATAATCCCAAGCAAATAAATGTTTACTACAGTTTATAAAACATTTAAATACTGAACAATCTTAGACACTGTTATACCTATGCTACTGTAGTATTACCATGTGCAATATGTTTATTTTTTAAAGTTTTTTGAAGGAGAAGAAACATTTTGAAGATAAAAACTTCATATGATGTTTATCGAATGCTGTGTGCATGTGTATGGACCAATGCACTCACAAAGTGAAAAAGCTAATTTTTTAAAAGAAATACATATATTTTACAAGCATGTATTTCAGCTGATTTCACAACAATGTTATATAATGCAAACTACAGACACATGAAATGCCAGATTTAGTTCACTGCAATCATCTTAAGTATAATACTAAGCAGAAAAATATCGTTTTTTTAAAAAAAGCCTCAGCAATCTGTATTTTTTAAAATTGTCAAACTTGATAAAAAGATTAGACATTCCATACATACATATGGAAGGAAAACCAGTTTAAAATATTTTACTTATCTATTTTATATACAAGAATACCTTGAAACTGCATTACATCAAATAGATATTAAGGTAGCAGATGCAAAGAAAACCAAAATGCTCATGTGCCATAAAATATTGCAAACATAAAATGCATTTTATGTATTTATAAAATGTATTCATGAAGTCATTTTAAAAAGCAATAAATATGAAATAAAATAAACATTTGACAACAATCTTGACCCCAATGTTCTCAAATTTATGTTTTTTTTTAAAAAGGTTGTACATAGCACTAATAATCATTTTAAAAAATCCATAAAAATATAAAATACGAAGTCATGAGGGCCCTGTATTTATACAGGAAGGCAGCTGGAAAAATGTCTTACTAGAATAAAAAATATTTTTTGAGTGAGCTCTTTAAGTTTTGTGGCCCATCTGCATAAGACCTGCATAGAGCCAGTTTTATTTGATTGGCTGTTTGCCAGAGAAAGCATTAAGCATGATCCAATACTGACAGTTTCAGCATTTGCTGAATGCTGACTTGAAAAGTCAGTCAGTTTGCAAATACTTTAAAGTAAGAATATGGATAATGCTGATCCAAATGGTATAAGGTGCATACAATTAACATGTACAGGCTTCTTCAACCTGGGTCACTGCAGATTTTTTGGACTGCAACTCCCATCACCCTCATCTAGTATGGTCAAGGATGAGGCATCATGGAAATCTAAGTTCAAAACTTCTGGAGGGCACCAACCTGGGGAAGCTAGCACTAAAAACCTGTCTCAGAATGGGACTGAGCTACCAATCCAGTGAAATGGGGAGGATCTGGCATGACACTCCTGTAGCAATGATGAGTTCATAGTAAGTATTTAAAGATTTCTAAAGATTTAAAAATATCTGAAAGCTAACCATGCATGTCTACTAAGAAATAAGCCCCAATGAAGTCAACAGGACTTACTCCCATGTAACTGTGTACAAGACTGCAGTTTAACAGTACTATTAATCCCAAGAGTTTCAGTTTAGGATTACAGAAGCAATACCAGAGAAGTTTCTCCAGAGCCAGCAGTTTCCTAAAGTTCTTTTGTCAACTGGGCTTGTGATTTTACTCAGCTGTTCTGGGGGGAGGGATCTACATTACATAGCCTGTATGAATATTATTCCACAAAAGTTTGCAAAAAGCCCCATGGAATTCAAAGACTGAGTGAGCTATAATACTTTCTAAGGCAGCCAAAGGAAATATGCACAGCCAAAGTGTCTTCTTTGTAGCAGAAAGACCTCAAATCCAGCTAGGATTATCAAGTCAGTATAGCCATTGTGAAGAGCACAGCTGTCATTTAACCCCACACCTGCTGACTGCACATCTGAATTTAGTATTTCTATAGATATTTTCCTTAGAATGATTCTTGTAAATATGTTGTTCATAGAAATGTGTTTCGTGCACATTATTTCTCTCCTAGAACTAATAGCTTTTGGAACATATTCATTGCAACAAATTAAGTCAGTCAGAGATATAAGGGTGATCAATGAGATGTTTTAAATTTTAAGGACTTGGTGAATGGTAACATCCTCTCTGCCACTGTTAGACTGAAACAGAGGTTCTAAAATTTAGATCAGGATGTAGACAGAAAGGTGCTGTTGAATTTGGAGTCACACCAAATGAAATCCTTGATGTGTAAACTAAGGCCCTTTCTGCAGGATGGTGTCCTCCCAGCATAGGGAGGCAAGAGAAGCAAGACCACGACAACGCTTCACATGACACTGTTGTAGTCCTGCCCTTCTCACATTGCCAGCTGGTGTGATCGTGGGGTGTATCACTGATGGAAAAACTCCATCAATGGCCCCCGATTGCGCAAGCCTCCCATTGCCACCAGTCATGCAGAAGGGCTGGAAACACCATCCTGAGCTTCCTTCCCCAATGCAGCATGGGAAGAAGGTTGGCTGCAGTGCGGAAGGAAGGAAGGTATGTGTCCCTTGTGCTCCCTTCCTCAGGCACCAGTTGAGGTGCTGTCAGGACTGTGATGGGATGATGCGGGGGAGCATCATTGTGCAGAAACCCTGAACTCAAATCCTGTGTGTGAAAGACACATATATGCACTACATTAAAAAATGGTGGGGAAAAGAATATATTAGTCAATGCCGTGTCTTCTTTATGGCTTTATGTGGCATTGGTGTGAAGAACACAGTAAAACTACTTCAAGACTTCTACGACCTTTTTTTTTTTAAAAAAAATAGATGATTGTTTAACATAATTTGGGACACTCATAGAAACTGGCTCCTTAGTAGTTTGTATGAAGACCAACAGAAAATATAAATATATGTATGAAATTCCTTAATAGGTGGGTTCTTATTTTAAAAGAATGCAGAACATTTTTGAGATACTTAGTTGCAAAATTACCTGAATAATGCTGAACAAGCTGTTGAAGAGTGTCAAACTGTGCCCTGGTTGTAATATAATATCCTCCATTGTCAAGTTTTCTAATTTTGTAATGCTTTACATGATCTCCTTTCACATCATCCCAGTCACGAATAGACAACGAATAGGCACCTATTTTAACAATCAAAATAAAACAGAGAAAAGACATAAGCTTACTGAAACCTGTCAATAATTCGGTCTTTTGATAATACATTATAATCTAAAGGGTTACCCTCTTTATTTATTAAAATATTTTAAAGCCCATCTTATATCTACAGATCCCAGAGCAGCGTGTAATCAATAAAATAACTTGGAAACACACTAAAAATAAACAGTTTAACAGAATTTAAAGCCATTCAACAAGCAAAATAAAACTCACAACCTGAAAAATAAACCATGACCTCCCCTGACAGACCTTAAGGAATGGATAGGCATATATAGGTGTGTGTGCATTTGAAGCTGTCTATAGCTTTAAAAATAACCACCAGTATGTTGAAATCAAATAGATAACATATAGGCAATCTGTTCAATTCTTTTAAGTCTTGCGCAATATGGTTCTCATACAGGGTTTCTGAAACTATTCCAGTACAGCACCACGCAGATCATTTTGTCTGCCCAGTTCTCAGACATGGGAACCACCGATGCATAAAACCTCCATCTTCCCGGGATTCAGCTTCAGTTTACTGGCCTTCATTCAGTCCATCACAGTATCTAGACACCAGTCCAACCCCCATATAGCCTAACCTCACTATGATAAAGATAAATAGAGCCGGATGCCATCAGCACCCTGATGGCACTCAACTCTACATCCCCCAATGACTTAATCCAGTCACTTCATATGTAAGTTTAAAAAGCACTGAGGACAAAACAGAGTCCGTTGGTACTCTACAACTTAATAAACAGGGAACTGAACAAAACTCCTCTCGCACCACTCTAACCCTGTAGAATCACCAGGCCTCCTGCTTTTACTTTGCAAGCTTAGTCTAGTAAGACAACATGGTCAAGATTATCAAAAGTTGTTGAGAGATCAACAGATGGGTCAAAACATTATTATAAAAATATTATTAGGGCATGAAAAGGGTTCAGTTTTGTTGTACATCATGCTCCTTCAAGATTTAAAAAGAGAGATGCTGCTTGGTGTAAGAAGATACTGGGGCAATTTTAAAGAAAACACCCTAAAGGAAGGTGCTGAATAAAATTAGCCACAAGTAGCAACTTAAACAATACGAGGATAGCACTGATAGTTTATGGGACACTTAAAACTGATGCCTGGCAAATGCATCCTCATCATTCAGCCAAAAGTAATGAACAATGATCATATCAATACTATATATTTGGTTAGGATTCTTTCTTCCTTATTTGCAAATCTCTCTCTTTTTAAATTTAGTAAAATTCCACAAAAAGGTTCTTACAAGTCAACCTAAATCACTGCAGCTTCTTTCCTCCTTTCAAGAAAACAATATAGTAATGGCAAAATCAAAACCAGTGCAAAAATAATGAACTGAACATGATGACTATTCATTAACAATTCATGTTTGATTTAAATGTAGCACTCAAATATTAGAGGAACAAACAATGACCATTTTTAAATTTTGGTTCAGTTTGACATTGGCTTAACACTCTGATCAGCTTCAATTTTCTTCTTTTGCTCAAAAATGAAAACAGTGCCATGCTACCTTTGGTGGTTTCACTCTCACGTATCAGGAAGGTTCCACGTGGGTTTCCAAATGACAGCAGTTGCCTCTCAGCATCCTTTCGTCCAAGTTTGCCAAAGTACCATCTAAGCAAAAATATCAGGAAGTTATGTTTTATGCCACTGACCAAAGAATGGTACACTCTTTCTATCTGGGATGGCTGTTCCCTTCCACTGACCACGGAGATTTGGAGGGAGGCACACTGAATGGTGAGGGAAGCAGGGCACACCTGTTTAGCCAAACAGATCATATCAAACCTGGTAATCCATGGAATGACAGACGTCACAGTCAGATCATTTCACAAAGATGTGCCAGCTGTGCGAGGTCAGGATTATGAGTAAGCCTCTTTTGCCAACAGAAATGCCTTTCTGCTAGTCAGATCTTTTTTTTTTTGCGGGGGGGAGAGGTCTCATGTTGACAGATAAACCTTCCAGTAGAACTACTCTACTGGTTAAGATTTCTTGATATGAGAGCCAAAAAGAGAAAGGAGAAGGGGTAGGGTGCGGAAAGAACTAAGTTAACCAGATTAAAACCTTCTTCAGCCCAAAGTTGGTTAAGGTCACATAGCGTCCTAAATAATTTCCAGTATTCAAGATTGGGTGATGTTTGGATTCAGCACTGCTTCAGATAAACTAGTGTTGGTTTATATGGCTCTTGGTCATCTTCATCATTTAGGACTGAATTCTAAAACTGCAATAAACACACTTACCAGAAAGTAGCCCCCACTCATCTCAGTGGAATGCATTTTTGAACAGGTGTGCACAAGACTATACTGTTGCTATTTCAGTTTTAATGGTGCTTTCACATAAACTTTATTTTAAAAATGCAGAAATATTCTGTTTAACACCTACATTTAAAACTGTGGTCACGACACCTAAAGATATACGTTGCTGAACTTGTCCTTATGATGCCTTCAGTTCCAGCCAGTTACCTTGTGCAAAACCTAAGCACTGTTCCTTCTGTACTGACATGCTTGATATGACATAAGGATATCTACCCGCTCCATGAAAAATTCTAGGTTGTCCTGACTTTAACGTGACGCAAGCAGGCTCCCCCCTCCTTCACCCCATTACCCAAATCTCTAACAGCATAACCGGAAAAAAAAAAGGAAAAGAAAGAAAAAGAAAATAAACTAATGTAGCATTCCATTCCACTAAAAGCACCACAATTAATCACCCACAAATCTCTTGTACTTCCTTCAGGCATGGAATTAAGTAGCTTTCATAACATTAAAAGAAAAACATACTCCTCAGCTTGGATGGAGTCGACTGGAGCAACATAATTACTGGGAATATAACCAGTTTCTCCTGTAGTCAAAGAACGGGCTTCCCACCAGTCGCCTTCTCTGCAAAACAGGAGGAAAAATCAGAAGAAATTTTTCTTCTTAATGTAACATTATGTATCTTAACTATTAAGGATGAAACTTCCCACCCTTCATTACAGACTCATTTGTCAAAAAAAAAAAAAATGGATTCACACACACAAAAAAAGGATGGATTCACAGTTCAAAGGAAATTACAATAGGAAGTGCCATTTGGTAACAACAGGATAGCTAAATGTCTTCTGTTTCCATTTATTGCTCTTTACTTTAATATTGCCGCCTGGACATTCCACTAGATGGAGATATTTTACCACATCCATAAACACTATAGCCCATGCTATGTAAAAAGGAGTGGCTTTTCTGAAAGAGAACATTTATTTGTAATGCTGTATTGCTGCATTTTGAACAGTTTGTATCTCTTTTTAAAGAATGTGCCAGTCTGCGTGGATTCAGTAGCTCTCACAACAAGATGTGCACATGTATTAGGGCACGAGGCTTTGAAAGCCTCAATGTTTAAAAGGCTATTTTGCATGTCAGTAGGAAGGATCACAGGATGGGGAAGTGACAGACAGGCTCCATCATATGAATGGGATCTCATAGGTATGGTATTGTGGTCATTTCCCTAGTGTAAGAAGCAGACGGTCACACCACAGCCCTTGAAAGAAGAGTACTGGAAAGCCTTTTGTTTCTCCAAATAGTAGCATATGTACTAATAAAAACTGGTATAAACTGTGCACTATATCTGACTCTGTATAATATAGATTCGAGCAGTGCAATCTTGGGATTTATTTTCTGCACAATGGGACTTCCTTACTTTACCTTCTAAAAATATCTCAAAAGAAAAAAAAGGGCTGATGGTTTTACAATATGCCCAATACCTTAAGGTCCCTGAACATGATTATAGAGCAGAGCGAAGTCCTGTATGTGCAGCACACTTTTAAAAAAATCCTAGCAGTATGAACATCAGCATCAATTCCAATATCACTGTATGAGCATAAATTCTCCTTTTGAGAATCCTGCCAGTAGAGTATTTGAGAATTATGCATTGCAGCCAAGAAGCTGTAATGGGTCTGTTTATTATTCAAACATTATTTTGTTGCACTTGCAATAGTATAATTTTGAAGCGTAAAGGAAAGTGGATAATGTAAATCTTTTGTCAGGTTTTTTTTTCCCATTTCAAATTTAAAACCAAAGGACCATTTTAAAAATCCCTGTTCTTTTTATAAGTCACAGCTGAAGCAGCTGTGCTTTCATGTACATCAAAGCTGGTCAGGTACACAGAGTCATGAAATATTCCTTAAAATTATCTTCCATCTTTATGTCAATTTTCTACCGTTTTAGCCTTCACTGTGAAGGTATGTCATTGCAGTTTATGCATTTACAGCAAAAATAAAAATCTGCCCAACCTCATAATGCTTATGTATGTTGAACATAATTTTAAACTGCAGGGCTTTCTTAAACAGGGCAATGTACCACACTGATGGTTCAAAATAAGCATTCTAAAAGCTGCAGCAATATCAGCACTGGCATTTTAAAGGCTATATTTTCATTGCTGACGGATCTAGTACAATTCTCTGTCTAGTTGTAATAGTAAGCCACTCCAGCAAAGAAAGCAGGATGCATGGGGTCTTTGCATGAAAGAATGAATTCCAGCTAGCCAAGGATACCAGACAGGTAAGAGGCAGCACCGTCTGGAGGATTCCTCCTGCACCTCCTACTCATTTTACAACACCTGATGTAGGTGCATCCAGTGATTCAGCTCCAAAAGCAAAGCTACTCACACCAGGAGTGGAAATAGCTCTGAGGATGAGGATCTGCTGGATGCATCCTGAGGAGAAGGTGCATGACAAGGTATATCAGCTGAATGGCAAGAGTGAGGAGAAGGAGGGAGGCTATAGGAAAAATAAATCAGTCTGGCTTATTTCCTTCCTCTCTCACCAATTCCACTCCTTCCATTTGTTGGCATCCTGTCCTCCACATGCAGATCCAATACATCCTTCCCTCATTATGTAAAGAATATGGATCATAGCCAAAGTGCAATGTATTACTTTCTTAGTCAAACACTGCTGTGGGTATGACTTCAAGCCTTTTTACTTATGTTAATACACAGAAATATGCTATCCATTTAGATCTCTGTCAGCCTTTGCAAGTTGAAGTCACTTGGTATGGAACATAATTCCTTTTTTTAAAAAATAGGCTTACATATGTGAAACTTAATTAACTTCAATTACTTCTAGTAAACACAATAATCCCTATCTGCTTCCTAAAACAATTAAAAAGTGAGGACAGGTGGCCCTAACTTAATGTACCATGCCTCCTCAGTAACAAAAGGGGATGTAAACAGATCAGTGCTGCTGGCGCTAAAACTTGCTTAAAGAACATTAAGAAGGTCATGCAGTAGCAGAAAACTTACGAGCTGTTAAGTATCTGAAATTTTTCTCCTTTATGAAAACTTAAGTCATCTTCTGTTCTTGCTTCATAATCATAGAGAGCCACAAAAAGAGTTACACCTATGTAAAGAGACACTAATGTGAATAAAACAGCCACCAGTTGCCTTGAGTCCTGTCTTGAATCCCAGCTTTGGAGACAACTTGGGGTACAAATAGACTAATACACTAATGCCATTTTGTCACATTTAAAAACAAATGCACTGTTCCACAACTGGGAACCCCTATAGGGGAACAGAATCATAGAATCACACAGCTGGAATGGGCTCTTTGGGCCATCAGGTCCAACCTCCCTGCTCAATGCAGGATATAGAATAACAGAATCATAGAATCATAGAGTTGGAAGAGACCACAGGGGCCATCCAGTCCGATCCCCTGCTATGCAGGAATACCCATCAAAGCATTCCCAACAGATGGCCATCCAGCCTCTGCTTATCCAACTAAACCATCTCCAGCAGATAGCTACCCAGCCTCTTTTTGTGAAAACATGCAGAGGAGACTCTGCTACATCTATGTGCAATTGGTTCTATTGCTGAACTGCTCTCACTGTCAAGAAGTTCCTTGTAATGTTCAGTTGAAATCTACCTTCCTGTAACTTCAAACCATTAGACCTAGTTCTGCCCCCAGATGCAGCAGGGAACAAGGCTGCACCCTCCCCTTTGTGACAGCCCCTGCAGTATTTCACATAGGGCAACCAGAGATGAACTATAAATTCTGCACTGCCAACTGAACATCCACCCCACTCCCAGACAATTAATGTTTAGCACTGGTACCATGTTTTGCATGTAGACTGCTGCATTGTGACTACAACAAGAATCAGTTCCCTGGCTTCAAAATTAAAAAGAGGTAGGGCAAGAATGCAGGGGATTTTGAGTAGGAGGAGAACGTCCATTTTTTACTGAAGAACTTTCTGAATATGGAGGAAAAGAACAAATGCATGAAATATGAATGAATTACCTGTTCCTCCTCTTGTACGCAATGTGCCAGTGTGTGAAGAGGAATTGACACCACCAAAGACAGTCAGTCCTTGTCCTCCAGCTGTTGGAAAATTGTTGTAGTTTGGAATTGAAGTCACACCAAAACTTGGATAATGTTGGGGGGTGGGATCGGTCCCATAGCGATAACCTGAACTCTGGTTTAAACTGCCATCCCTCTCTTCTGTCAGTTTTGTTGCTTCTTTATCCTTACATTGCACACAGCCCATTATCTAAAATCCTGCAAAAAACAACAACAAAGAGAGATAATGCATATCTGTTTTCATGTCTAGCACAGTTCACCTAAATGGCTTAGCACATATAGCAACCAGCAGCTACGGAGTGAGAATTATTTCTGGGACACACAGGTAATGAACAGTGATAAGCAAAATAATTCCCAGAAACAGTAATTCCCAGATTTCTAAGTGGTGTTTGTGCTCCAAATTAGAAACATTGGAAAGGAAAAAAAGTCCTCTGAGATATGATTCCAAAGTGTGACTTCCAACATGACCTATGTCAGTACTGTGTTTGCTTCAAAGTAGGCAAACAAGAATGAGCACAGGATAAAGTCTTCCATAAACTGAAGACAGAATGCAAAATTGGCTTTGTACTCCTTGCTTTTAGCCCTTTTCTAGGTTGTCCCAGATTAAAAGGCACACATACGCCTTAATTTTTTTTTCCTGACTGTAGCTACAGCTGATTTTTTTGTAGTTTAAGAGACGTCCTCTTAAGACAACCTTGGCTCTCTGAAGCAATCCTACACCCTTATTACCACGGTGGAAAATACTGTTCATAAACCACTGAGCCTTTAGTTGCTGAGTCCACAGATTCAACTTCCACTCACTTCATTTTTTTAAAAAAACTCATTTACACTGACTGACCTAGAAGAAGAAGGGAAGCGAACTGCACCAGGCACTTCAATCTGGTATATTTTCTTCAACAGAGATTTATTCACGTTGCAATTGCCTAATCTGTGCAAGCCCAGAGTATTCACTCTTATCAATAATTTGGATACCAACAAGTAAGTTTTTCTTAAAAAAACAAATACAAAAACTAGGTACACTTGATGATTAGGTGCACTTGATAATTCAGACCCTTTTGGCCCCTCCTATAGTCAACCTCATCCTACTTCCTCTGGTAGAGTGGAAACCTTTTTTGACACCATCCCACACTAATGGATGCTAGTAACTTTGATGTCAGCAGGATTATGAATCCAATTTGAAGCCTGAAGTTCAGGCTTTAATCTCCAAAAACTTGGAACCTAATGGAGCTATCCAAGGTGCTGAATCTGTTTGGAGGCTGAGCACCTTGCATAGTTTCAACCAAAACTCAGAATGGGTTGACTACACTAATGGTACTGGAATCACCAACTGCCCCTGCTCTACACTAGTCCTCCATTTTATCATTGCTACCTTAGAGGCAATTGCTGATTTGCTGCATGTACACTTCCTACGTATGCAAATACTGCATTCAGAAAAGCACTGCTACATATACCTCTCATTAATAGAACCATTCAGAGGCTTTGTAAAGGCTCCAATGGTGAGCATGGTGTGGGGCTGATCTTCACCCCATCCCTATAGCTCCACCTCTTGCTCTTTCTAAGGATTACAAAAAGTGGCAGGGACTTGTATCAAGTGAATCAGTCTTTGAAGGATCTCCAGGCACCTACAAGGATGAAGTACAGCACTGCCTCCAAAAAAGAGGAAGAAAGCAACTGTTCAGGAAGCACATGGCATGTGTACAAGTAACTTTCAAAACTATGCCATCAATGAATATGGACACAGGTAACACAGGCTGCCAAGTACACAATAAAATGATCAGATTTTAAAAATGAGTAATGGTGACATGAGTACCGGATAGGTTTAAAAATGAATAGATCTTGGCCAGTTTCTTTTCTTTGTTTTCTTTTCCCTTCTTTCCTCCCCACCTTTTTCGCTGGCATGTATTTTTCGGACAGCAGTTGGGAGGAGGGTGTGAAAAAGTTTGATGGAGTGGCTGTTTCCCTTTCTATTGTCCTTTGCAACTTGGCTTCAGTGCACAGGCAGTGCACGTATAAAGACTGCTTGATTGCAGGACCGTGTAAACTGTGACAGAGGGTGTAACCTACATGTTTCTTTTCAAACCAGGACTGTGAAAAGTTGTCCATTTCTTCTTTAAGACACAAACTATGCATGATATCATTGGCTGCCTAGTTAAGATTCAGGAAGAACTATAAGCACAAGGCTGGACTTGATTCAAAATGACTCTAGGGCTTTTGTAGATAAGTTGAGGTTTTAGCAGTAGTGCCACAGCTCTAAACAAACAGAGGGCAAGAATCTATTTTCTACCATTACTGCAAAACCTCACAAACTTTCACTGTGCTGAATGCAGGCATTAAAAAATGTAAAAAAAAAAGCCATACATACATGCTAAGGAGGTAATGATATCATCTAAGAAAATCTGGCAACCATTTATATCAGAGATACATGTCCAACACTGCAAGCAGTAAACAAGATTTTAATATGGTCTCAATATAAAATGTTTGGATAATGCTGGGTCATATGACAGTTCCAAAATCTGCCATCACTATTGTAAAAAAAGTGTGTAAAACAGCTCAGTCATGATCCATTTCTTCAAAGCAAAATGAGACAGTCAGTTTTAAAAGAAATTAAAAGAAACTCTAATTTTACGAAGCTAGCAATCCCACTGTTCTTACAGTTACTGCACTAAACCTTCAGTCCTACATGTGCTTTGCCAGGCTGGAATGTTAAGTTTAAAAATGAACCTCTTGCATTCCTCGCTACTCTGATCACTTAACAGTAATTGCTTTCTACCAATACACTCCACAAAGTAACTTATGACTAACACATCGTTGTTACTATTGTTCCCCTGAAAAATACAGTATGATCTGCTCTGCTTTCCTCTCAAAACGCTCTCTGATTGATCCTCATTTCTGACCATCATACATCTGAGCGGACTACTTGCCTGCATCCAGAAAGTTACGTGTTCAGTCTCTCTTCATTCCTATCTCCATGTCCAAAACCAATTGCTCTAAAGCTCATGAATGAGCCAATCTTATCTGTGCTGAAAGACACTTTCTCTTCCTCTAAACTCTCTCATAGCTTGCACCAACCCAGCCAGCCTAAGCACACGCACTGCATGAGTGTTTGAAGCAGGCAGCCTGGGAAAGCACCCCCTCTGCCTACCAGTCCCATGCACTCAAACTAATTCTTTTTCTGGAATCATTAGCAGTCTTTTTCATTTTGGCAGAATGGAGGAAGACTAAAAAGGAGGCTAACTTTTTAATTTCCAGAGTTTTTAATGTTGAAATCATCCTAGTCTCTAGGGCTACTCATGGTTTCAATGTGTTTCCACCACTGCTGAATCGCCATCGTCGTCCTCCTCCTCCTCCTCCTCACTTCCTCTGGGTTGCTGATTCCTTGCTTAGCTGCCAGACATCCCACAGGACGCTGCTCCTCCCCCATCTATTACTTAGACTGAGTCAGAGCACATCTTGCAATGTGTAACAGGCAGAAAGCCCACTATGTTGTACTGGTAATTAGTGACTTGCGGTCTCGTCCACTACAGGAAAAAACACCATTCCAGTTTGTTGCTGCAAAAAGTTACAAGCTACCAAACTGTAAGTAACAAGATGCTGCCAAGTGCTGGTTCTTGGTTGGGAGTAAGTCATATTGAACTTAATGGGATGTAAGTTGCACGTAAGACTGAAAATCCTACACATATTTAGCCAACAGTTACCCCAGCATGGGATATCGACATACATTATTGCCAAGTGAGAGATTGTGCCTTTAAGAAAAAAAAAATACAGTGAGCTTCTGTGGGGTGGATGGTAGGTGAAAGGTTTCTTTATGGAAGAAAAGCCAATTTTTTTCTTAAGCTGAATCCTGGTAGGACAGAACTTTTGTAGATTGGTGGTTCTCATATCTGGAACTGGGTAAGGAGTCTGTCCTTGGATGAGCTTGCATTTCTCTAAGGGAGCAGGTAGGCAGCTTGCGAGTACTCCTAGATACATCCCTGTCACTGGAGGCCTATGTGGTCTCTATGGCTTGGCATGCTTGGTGCCAGCTTTGATTGGTGTGTCAACTATGGTCTTTCTTGGGCAGAGATAACCTAGTCACAGTACTTCATGCATGGGTAACCTCCCAATTAGACTACTGTAATGTGCTCTCTGTGGGGCTGCCTTTGAAGAAGACTCAAAAGATGCAGCTAGTACAAAAAGTAGCAGCTTGAATACTGTAGACAACATATAAAGCTCATCTTAGAAGAACTGCGGTGGCTGCTAATACATTCCTGGTCTGAATTTGAAGTGCTTATGATGATAGGACAAGCCCTAAATGGCTTGGGACTTTAATATTTGAGGACACACCTCGCCCTTTATGTGCCTGCCCCAGGACTGAGGTCTGCTGGAGGGGGTCTCTTCTATTGTAGAATGTTCTCCCATTGTAGGCATCAAGTTAAAACTTGGTTGTTCATCAAAGTCTTTGGGTCTTGTTGATGTCTCTCATATCTCATTGCTTTCTCTATAATAAAGATACTTCAACATTATTACAGTCTTCTAAATCTGATATAACTCATTAATTATGTTTAATATGTTTTTAGTTTAAGTCATTTTTCCTGTTTTAAAGTTTTAAAACTGCTTGCTTTAATTTTGCTTGTAAACCACCCTGAGCTCTTTTTGATGTAGGGAAGGCTGGAAATATTTCAATAAATATAAACAGACAAATATTTACTAAACCAAGACACGCAATCTCTTACAAAGGCATCCAAATCCTATATATTTATTATTATATATTAAATATATTAGATTTCTACCCAAACTTTCTTCCCCAGAATGGAACTAAGGGATGGTAACAATATAAAGAATTTAAAAATTACAATGTAAAAACATAAATGAGATCAAACAACTTTAAATATTATTCTAAATAAATCATTTTTTCCCCAAGGGCAGTACCTACCTGGCTTACAAGCTACCTTTATTACAAACAATCTTGATTGATAATTTTAGGCCTGTTTGAATAAGAAGATATTTCCTTGTTGGTGGAAGGAGAAGAGGAAAGAGGGTATCACAGCTTCCCTTGCCAGGAAGAGTGCTCTTCTTTGTTTCCATGACTCTAACATGGAAGGATCAAGAGAAGGACCTCCCCAAGTTCATGCAGGCTTCTCTGGAAGAATTTAGCTCTTCAGATAGCCTGGGCCAAATGTGCAACTATGGGAGGGGGAATAGAGGTATTGCTCCTTCAAATAAGTATTTTGCCCCCCAAATGAAATTTTTCTTCAGTCCCAAAATTTCTAGCATTGCAGTAATTTAAAACTTCAGTTGAGCATTTAGAAATACAGTCCAGGCATCCAAAGAAAAGGGGCAGACAACATTACAAATGGAATGCAAACACAGCAAATCTAAGAGTTCTTGGTATGAATGACTTTCAATGTTTAACTCTCTGGAATGCTAGAAATTTGGAGACTGAAGGAAAATTTCATTTGAGTGGGCAGAATTCTTATTTGGGGCAATCCACTAGTTCCTTCCCCTCTCCATCTAGTCCGTAACTTGGACTCTGCTGCATAGGCCTTTATAGGTCATCACCAGTTATTTGAACTGTGTTTGCAAACAGATGACTGGCCAGTTAAATGGATATAATGAGGACGGCCTATAGGAAAACACATGCCCTGGAATGGCCCTGGTCAACAGCATGGCTGCAACATTTTGGTCTGTGAAGTTTTTGAACACTTTGCAACACAGCCCTGCACATAGCATGTTATAGTAATCCAAATGGAATTCAACTAAAGCATGAGTTACTATGGCCATATCATACACTTCTACGAATGGACATGGTTGTGCAAATGCATTCCTGGCAGTGGTAAAATGTAGATATCCAGGATCAGAGCTGAACCCAGGAGGACACCCAACTACAAACCTGAGTTTTTAAATGTATATGATCCAGTCGAACACAGAGTGCTTCCTTCTTCCCTGATCTGCATTTCAACTGATGAGAAGCACTTCCATCTTGTCTGGATTAAGCTTTAATTTGTTCATCCTCATCCAGTGCTTACTAACATAAACAGATTCTTTGTATTTAGACGGAAAGGAGAGAGAAGATTAGGTGTCATCAGCCAAAACTCCAGAAAGCTTCTCCTAGAGGTTGTGTATTGTATATGTTAAAAAGCACGCAGACTCTCAAGGGCACTGCAGGCCAATGACCATGGCATCAAACAGTAGTTCATCTGCACTACGTACTCATCATTACCATGGAGACTATGAGGTTCTCAGCCTGGCGTCAGCACGGATGTTGGATTCCTCCAGCACAATGAGCCAAGAGGATTTCAGCATGACCTCCAAGATCAGTCCATTAACCCAGAAAGGGAGACTTTTGAAGCAAGATGGACAAGCAAGATGTTTATTCTTTCCTGAGCACTCTCATTCATCTTATCTGTGAACTCAAGCTAATGTATTTCCATGATCTATCAAACATGAGCACTTGCATATTAGCTCAAAAAGTCTAGAATAAAAAGGAAAGGCTTGTTTATTTCTTAATTCACCTCAGCGTCAATTTTCCTCATATAGTTTGACTGTGTGCATTAAAAGACTTTAAGACAGTTATGATTTTGGAACTTGCCTAAGAATGCTTCAGTAAAGGAAATATAATTTTCTAGCTCTTTGTTCTCGCAAAATGAGCCAGAACCAGTTAAATAAATGCATGTAAACCTCTGCACTTGCTTTCCTCCCACTCACTTTGCTAATCAGTTTTGCATGGGCGAAGGAAAAAAGGAGCCAAATAAACAGAGTGCGCTTAAGTAGAATTCTTGCTATGATTCTAAAAACTAAAGAGATGGGCCAGGTACTGTTCAGATAGAATATATGGGTCTTCCAAAAGAGACAGAGCTCTGCTCAATTTTTCCCCACCACATGACACACTAAAGCTCCTGAAACCTGGACAATATTGCAATACCAGCCCACTCAAAGGGGACAACAACCATAAAACTCTGTGTTCACCCAAGGTATTCATTTATCACAGAGTTTGTGACTTCCCTGTCACCAAAATGTGTCAGCTTCATATGACATAAGGGTGGTTGCAACTGTGTCAGAAACAGAAAGCTAGAACTAAAAGTGCATGGAGGGCAGAAAATTCAACAGGTGATCTCAAACCACAACAACCACCACATAAAGATATGAGCATTTAAACAAATTAACACCTAGGCAGCTTTCACACTACCCTAACATAGCACTTTCATTAGGTCACCGGAAAAATGAGAGAATATGGGGTGCATTCCATTTCCTCTATATTCCGTCACTCAGTAATGACTTATGGCCTTCTAAGGAGAAAGTGAGAACGGTGGCATTGAGAGCAAAGAGGTTTCACTCTTAGGATCTGTAAGTTGCCGTGCCCATCCCCTTGAGGTCTTCCCTCTCTCAGTAGTACATTCATATCACTTTCTACATCTGCATTTCCTGGAATGCAGAGACATCTCAGTGTCATATTACTGTTCCCCCTGCATTCTATTCTTAGGGAGTCCATACCCTTTTTTCCAAAAAAATTATTTTATTCCTAGCACAGAGGAAGGGGCGTATATGACAAGCCTAGACATGTAGAACTGTAACTGCTGAACTGTTTACTTCATCTCCCCACAATGAAAGTAAAAAAGAAAGCAAAATATAAAGGTCCTTCAGAAAGATATGCAGATAAACGTAAAGATTTCTCATGTTTGCTACTGGATTCCCATAGGGAGATAGGGAACACACTGAAGGAGATTAAAATGCCCAAGAATAGGATTTTGCTCTGGAACTCTCAAATCAAGCCTCGTTGGTCAAATGGGAGGCATGCCTATCAAATTTTGTCATTAATATCACCTCTGTGTTCCTAATAATAAACAAATGGCCTAGTCATAATTAGGGACTACTGCGCAATACTTTAATTTTTTTATGGTTTCAGTACAGGAAAATATTTCTTTCAGCATTTTTCCTATGAGCACTTGAATTTTTATTAATTATTATTTAATTGTTTAGAATAATAGTTAACTCAGGTATACTCATTTGCACACTATTAAGATTGGCTAATTTAAAAAAGCAAGCAAGTCATGTTCTCTCAACCTCAGAGGAACACAATGGCAAACTTTCCTTGAATAAATCTTGCCAAGAAAATAGTAAGAAATAGTAAGTTGGATTTGACTTGAAGCCATATCACAATGGGAACAGTGATTGTAACTGTAATTTTATAGCAAAAGGCGATCAATTTGTGGGGTATACACAGTTTTTTGGCATTTGTTTTCAATCCTAAATAAAACCAGTGTAGTTTGATTTTAGGGATTTTTTATCCAGCAATGCTGCCTTTGCTTACTAAAGAGATGGGGAACATAGTTCCCTCAAGATATTGCTGAACTGCAACTTCTGTCACCGCTCACTATGTTGACTAGGGCTGATGGGAACTGCGGTTCATTACAATTTTTAAATGAATATTACGTTCCTCTGATTTCACACTCCTCTTTTCAACCATCTGCAAGTCCAGGCTTATCCTTGAGCTTTGAAGCCAGAAGCCAGGAAGTCAAGTGGCTCTGGGAATTGCCCTTAGCACTGTGCTAGATTTTCATCCCACAGTGCTAACGAAGCTGTTCTCAGTGGGAATAAACCCTCACATGAGCATAGAGGCTTACATGAGATGAAAACAGAGTTCACCCCCAGCATTCATCCTTCTACTAAAGCGACATTTATATCAACCATTATTCTCCGGGATTAAACAAACTCATTTGGCAATGAAGCGATTCAGTTCAATTGTCCTTGCTCTTCTGTGCTACCACATACAAGAGAGTAGAAGCCAAGTTTATATATCTTCCAGCACTGATAAGAAACAGCTGCAATGTTGCAAGGTTGAGAGTTTCATTAAGGCCAAAAAGAGTTGCCATTTTTAATGTCAGAATCCACCTTGCTTCCTTTCCTAAAGAGAAGCTATCCATCTACTTGTGACTTATTTTCAACTGAATCAAAGGAGAAATCTTAAACTCTGTGGGAATCTATCTTCTTTCTGTTATACCATGATGCTCTCACATTTTATTCTTTAGTATAAGCAATGCATCCTCCTACCTTATTATGATGCTGTCTTGTAATTTTGCCTGTATATAAGTTTCTTACAAGGAAAGTATGACATATATAACTACGGCACATGCCAAAAGTGTATTGTTGCATGCTGTATTATCTCTCAACATAACATTCTCTTCTAACTTCATGCATTGGAACTTTTTTTGTTTCCTTTTTTTTTGCAAACACACTTAACATTCCCCCTCCACCCCTCCCCCTTGGTGATCTATCTCATGGTCCCATTTTGTATTTATAGCCCATATATACAGAGAAACTAGGACTGCTGTTGCAGCTGCTGTTTGTTATCTTTACTCTAGGAAAAAGAAAAAGAAAAGAGAAAAAAGAAAACGAGGAACTAAACTACATTACTAACTTCTTTCCTCTTAGCTTAATCGTGTATCTCAGACCTACCCATTTCAGACCCAAATGCTGTCACTTGCAAAACAATCCTACATTTTATGTGTACAGAAAGAACCTCACTGACAGAAGCTGAAGGAACAAAGGTTAGTCCTTTCCATTAGTACATGTTATTGGAAGAAAATCTGCCAGTATGAAGAGTGGTACATCAACCAAGAGAATGAAATACTTTGCAGAACCTCACTGAAGGCTATCCACATTTTGGCATTCAGAGAACCTTCTTTCACATTCTTACCCCAAGGTACAACCTAGGATATATTCACCTCTAGCTGAAAAGAAACAGGAAAGTCAGTGTTCCATCTGGACAGAAGTAGCAAAAACTGACTTCACTTGCTGTGCTGGTTTAAGGAACAGTCACTGTGGTGGAACTGGCTGGATGCCCATGAGTCAGGGGGTCGCCTGGCAAATCCACAAGAAAACACAGCAGCACAAAGTGGCTGTTTGAGCAGGAGTAATCAAAACCTCTCCAATGCAGCAAATAAAAGAGGAGGAGGATCACCCGCAAGCTCTTAACAAAAGGCCACTTTGCCACTCTTCCCAGTTTGTACAGAGTTTCATTGCCAGACAATTCTATGAGTGCTAGGGCCTCCTTAAAAAAGGAAGAGAGGAATAGTGATTTCTTTTTCATTCTCTTTGCTTGTACCAGTTTCAGTTAAGGAAAAAAAAACAGTGTCCAAAGGGAGAGGGGGAGTGTAAGAAACAAACTGCAGCAAACACAATTATCTACACTGCAATTTTTGTTTCCTGTAAAATCCATCACTTGATAAATCTTCAAGATGGGTAGCTTCTCCCTCCCCCACCCAAGCAATGTATTTTTCATGATTTTATATATTTATTTAAAAAACTTTTTGATCCACCTTTAAGAGAGGAACTCTTAAGAAGAACATTTACAACCTTCATAGCTGAGAAGCATAAGCTGTGACATGTTGACAGGTTCTTTTTAGTCCTAAAGAAAACACTAAAAAGACAAAGCATTCCTCTCTGAAGCATCTATGTAAGTGGTAAGGATTAGGGATGGGACGAATCCAGAATTTTCCGAATCCAAATACCTGGAAGGTTCTGGGCATCCACAAATCTCACGAATCTTGAATCTTTCAAATCCTTTTTTTAAAAAGGGTTTAAAAAACAAGGGAAAGAAGGATAATCTTGGACAAGACACACACTCTCAGCCTCAGCAAAAGCCTAAGCAAAGGCAAACCTCCCTCTGACGAAATCTGGCCAGGACAATTGTCATAGTTTTGACTCAGGATCTTCCTAGACTAAAAATGACATGAAGGCCCTTTGTACACAGGCAGAAAAATGTGGATTAATCCCACATTTTCCTGCCTGTGTAAACGGGGCCACATATTACAGTACAGAGATAATCCAGGTTAAAACTGGCTTTTCTTTGCATACCTCCTTCTGGCATCCTGGGGTTTGTAGTTTGATGATGCATCAGCACACTTTGGCAGAGAAGGCTGTGACTCCTTGTAAAACTCCAAACCCCAGAATTGTGTATGAAAGAGGTCTGCAAGGGAGCTATGCAAAGGAATCTTTCAGCTGTCCTTGAAATCTCAAGCCTGTACCTTCCAGTCAAGTGCTGAACTTAAATATTAAATGTTCAATTTAAATATCTTAGAATACAACCCCAGCTGTAGTTTGTGAAATTGTTGGCAAAGATCATTATTATTCGAAGGGAAAAAGTCACCTACTTGCCATCTCCCCTTGCGTGTTTGGTCTCCCAGGTTTTCAGGCATCACGGTCTCCAACAAACTATTTGGTTGGTGGATTCGAGAGATTCAGTTTGCCTATTTTGGCACAGAGATTCAGATTCGTGAATCTTGAATCCTTGCCCACGATTCAAGGATTCGGTTGGCCCATCTCTAGTAAGGATTTATTGCTTTCTTATTCAAATTAATACTATTCGAAAGTTCTCTCTGATCTTAGAAACTAACCTAAAGCTCCAGAACACTGATCTGTACTCTGAAGTGTCTGTGTATTACAAAGATTCATATTTGTGAATTTTTTCATTTATTGTTTTTTTTTCCCCCAAGGAAATTTCAAATATTTTTTCCCTGAACAAGGAATTGTCCCCATTCATTTTCATTTCACAACTAGTTCCAGGAAAATTCTAAGAATCGGGAGGAAATCCTGCTGTGTCCATTCTAGGGTCAGACTTCAGTAGTAACTACACTCTTCCCTCCACATTCATGAGTCTGACCTTTGTGAATTTGACTATTTGGGAGGTGCACGCATTCCTTCCCCTTTCCATTCTCCTCCTCCCTTCCTCTTGTGTTTTGCCAGGCGTGGAGAAGGAGGGCAAGTGCCTGGGCAAAAGGCAAGGGAATTGCGCTCACTCTCCTTCTCTCCTCTGGAGCTCCCACTCCCATTTCCTTGCCTCTGGACCCAGCACTGAGAACACACGCCGAGGCAACAGGCAAGGGAAGGGAATGGGGAAGGGGAAGGCACACAAGCACCTTCTTTCTCCCCTCTGGAGCTCCCCCTCCTGTTCCTTTGTGTCTGGTCCCGATGCACAAAAGGCAAGGGAATGGGAGGGGGGAGTCCAAACAAGGAATGGGAGGGGGATCGTGGAGGGGGTTATCCATGCTTTTTCCACTTTTGTAGGGGTTCTGTGCCCCAAACTCTCACAAAAGTGGAGGCACCTGTTACCCTGTGTACTGGGGGTCCCGGGAGGGACACCAAAATGTGTTCAACTGAAGGTGGGGAAAATTAGCTCAGAGCACTGCTTAGCGTTACGAGAGGCAGGGTAACGTAGCGAGATCTTGAGCCCTACGTCTACAGGGTCGGGTCGAGTCAAGTTGCACACAAAAGTTGAAACAATAAATGATGTTTATTAAACACAAGCAAAACAGTGTATGCGATATACTCATACAAGATGGCTAAAGAAAATAAAGGTTGGAATGGTATAGAGGGATTTTTAGAGGGATTGCTGGTTTGGGTGATACTTCACCTGTCTTGAAGCCCAGAAAAATGGAGAGCGAGGCTGGGGTGTGATGTAGCTCAGCACGTGGAGCTGAGGGGAGGCTCGCCAAGCAAAGTGGCAGCGAGGCGGGATGAAACTCGGGAGCGTTCCGAGGAAGGTCTCGGAATCAAGGGTTTTTATTAGGAGAATTGTGACTGCAGGCTATGCCGTACTTGGGGGAAAACAACAGATTTGGAGTTGGAGACAAAGCCTCCGAAAGGTCAAAATCTGAATGATTGAGTTATCGTAGCGATTCT
Source organism: Cyclura pinguis (assembly GCA_030412105.1). Taxonomy (NCBI): domain Eukaryota; kingdom Metazoa; phylum Chordata; class Lepidosauria; order Squamata; family Iguanidae; genus Cyclura; species Cyclura pinguis. The sequence continues at coordinate 109,223,247 of CM059599.1, read as the reverse complement.
CAATAGAGTAGCCAGTATGCAGACGCAGAGTACTTGGGAAACCCATCAAGCTGCCAGCGCGGGGCAGAGGTTCTTTTGTAGGTTGCGTGCATACTTCATCAGAGTACTTGCTTGGAGGTCTCCTAAAGCAGTGAGTCAGCTATTTCTGGCCTGCCTGTATTGTAGTTTGAATATTACGGCTATTAACGGCCGAGCTTGTTTACGTGTTTGTCCGGTGGCCTCGCAAGCACGTGGAGGGGAATAGATAAGTGAAGCCGAATTATGATATCAAGAGGATATCTTTTAATATCCCCAAAGCTCGGACTAGCCAGGGCAGTAACACATCACTGTATTATGAGTAGTATGAACAGCACAGAAATCTTGCAAAATAATTGGGTTAAAACTGATCCATTGATCCTGATTAAAATCTTTTCACAGCAATAAATGCCACAGTTCCTGAGGCGTGCACTTAGAGGTCTATACTTTGTCTGAGATTCTCTTGGCTGGTCTAATTCTCCTCTGTAAGCAGAAAGGATGGGGCAATGCCCGAGTCAAAAGGCACTGGTCAAAGGAAGAAAAAGTTTTCTTCATCATGGTCCACATAGAAAGCAGCCTGTTTCCTCCCTGCCTGTGTTCTAGATGGGTCTTTGAAACCAAAGGCACTCTAAGAACACTATTTTGGCAAATCTCTGGTAATTTTTCAAGGCAGTATTCCCAGAGCACCTTTCACTTTAAGACTCACTTATTTAACTAGAATATTTATACCCTGCCTTTGGAAAACGAGGAAGTGAGTAAACCGGCCGCTCAGAAAATGGCAGCTTGTTTTTTTGCATGGTGAAAGAACACCATTGTGCAACTATGAAAAAGTACACACCTCTAGTGTAATGGCCAGTTTACACCAGTATAATGTGTCAACAGGACTCCGTCCAGTAAGTTTTTGCTCATGTGCTTCCTCGTACTCCAAGATTTATTTCCAAATAACGCGGCCCAGTGACACAGCAGTATTTTTACCGATCTGAGCTAAAGTTACCACTTAGAAAACCATTGGTTTTCAGAATCATATGCCACCTCTTCAAGTCCCAGATATACTACAATCATAACAAATAGATTACTGTTTGGTATTTAATAACTGGTTTAACTCACTATTGGTTTCACTGAAAAAGATACAACTTAAAAACAGCAGATAATGGACCCAATATAACATATTTTTAAGCATCTGGCCAGACTGCCTAAGGCGACAGCTACAAAGCATTAACCTACTATAAAAAAGCCAACTGTCAGACTGTATTCAGCAGGCAACAGTATTCTGCAGTTTAAGAGGTATTTGGAAGATTATTTGTTCCCATACTGCCAGCTACAGAATAATCCAAAATGTGAGACATAGACTTGGCAAGAAGCATATTATGACAAAAACCTTTCAATAAATGTTAGTGACAGGGAAACAATATCAGTGTATCATAGTGAAATGTGGTAATATTTTATTTCAAAATACTACCAGTAGCTCAATTCAGTACAGGCTCAATCTGCTGTTCTGGTCAAACTGCCACCAGGATTCTTTTATACTAATGCACATCAGTGTTCTTGGATTTCTTTCGTATGGTTCCTTCTATTTGGCCAACCTGGTTGCACAAGACAGTAAATTCTAATACAGCTTACTGAGCATTTTATTTGAATGCTATCAACTACTAGTTCCTGTATTTCCCTTCCAGCCATCTTATAATGAAATATCTGATAATGCAATATTCCAAATTGTAAAGTAATGCTATAGTCAACTCTCAAAATCATGAAATTGGTGTGTAATGATTTGAATTTAAAACCTCATTATCTTTTTATTTGCCTCCAGGATTTTGAGGCTTGGGCATTCAGATGTTCCAAGCCTGTCTCATCCATCATTTTCACTAAAATGCTGTTAGACAGACTGACACCAACATATGATTACATTAATCAGGGATTTTGCACTCTGGAACAAAACTTTTCATGCTGTGAAACCCCCCCCCCCACCATTTTTCTCTATGTCTCCATAGTCTATATTTCCAGTGGGCTTTTCTGTGGGTTTGTGCAAACAACCCAAATAATAACAAAAGTTTAGAGATCAAGAGTGGGCCAAAACACCTAATAACTTCCTCTTCCATCTCCTCTTCCCCTAATACTGAATTAAATTAACTAATTGCTAACTATGTCCAAGGATGTTCCTAAATCTCCTAAATGCAATTTGGACACCAAATTTAAAACTAGCCTGACCCTTAATTACAGCAAAGAATGGCAGAGTATATTTATAGCGAAGCATATGAACATGCGTGTAGAAGGTATAAGATTGAATTCTGCCTGCTTTCTATGGCTAAACCAGTATTAGCATCTGAAAGTGCTTCCAGATCAGCAGTAACCATGTGCCATGTTTTGCGAGATGAGTATTGACCCTCCTTCGGACTTTGTAGGGCTACATTTCCCCATTCCCAAATCCAAAAATATGAAAAAGTGTGTGTGTGTAGGGATTGGATCCAAATGATTTCCATAATCCCCTAAAGTGTAAGGGGGAAATTTTGGCCCAAGGGAGACTTTTTAGGCCCAAGAGAGACTTTTTTTTTGAAAAGGAAGTCAGAAGTCAATGTCCATTCGACTTCCTGTTTTAAAAAGGCCACTCCTGGGCCTCAGTTGGTCCAAGGGGCCAAAAACAAGGTTATCCATGCCTCCTAGGGAGTGTGGGGGCCATAAAGGACCACTTTTTGTAATTTTGGGAGTGTACGTTAGGGGTCCTGAGTGCCTAAAATGACTCTGGGGGCCCACATGTGATCCACTGACCACACTTTCACCATCCTTATTGTAGAAGGCAGCAGCCTACTGTACACAATAAAGTGAACTGTGTAACAATTCCATCTTTTTGCTTAATGGAATTTCTGTACTAGAAATGGAAGAAGAAATAAAGGGCAAAACATGAGAAGCATGCAAACCAGAAATGTCATTGTCTAGATCGCTTGCCAAATTTAGTGAACGGTACATACAAAGGGCATTAAAATGCAGTCCCATACCCTCCACAGTATGTCACTGATGAAAAGTGGGACACATCTAGCCAAGAACATCAGAGTGCAGTTTAGATCACAGAAGTTATCAACAAGGAAGAACACATAACCTAAGAAGGGTTGCAGCAGCTTCTTTTGCCTGAGCCTGCTGGGAAGGCCAGATTCCAATGCCAAATCTAGACAGTCAGAGGGTATGGCAGTCTTGAAACAACTTGGGCATTGTTGTCTGCACCAGCCCCATTCGGCATTCTCCAAGAAGCTGAACCATTGACTGTTGGACTCATGAGCATCTGCTGCAGCAATGTCAAGCACTGTAAAAGTTAGCATACTTGAAATTCACACTATTATGTTCAAAGACCAGGAAACCACATCACAACAATGTGACCATATTTGTTATTTCATATTGTATGTCTTGAACATTTAGGTTGGGGTAGGCAAATGTATGGTCCTTCAGAAGTTGCTTGACTGCAAATCTCATCAGCCATAGCCAGTTTAGTCAATGTTAATGAATGCTGGGAACTCAGTCCAGCATCAGCTGGAAGGTTCTACTTTACTGCCACTGCTTTACATAAATCAAAGTGGAGCTACCAGACAGGCCAAATAAGATCGCTAGAGAAGCCTATTGGTGGGCTGAGAAATGGTGGGGCACAGAAAGGGTTGAAATATCCTTTTCACCTTTGCTCCTGCTTTGTCTGTCAAACAGCACGGCTTGGAGCAGGGGAAGTGGGAATGAATAGACAGGGTCTGTTGAGATCCACCCTGGCAGGCAATAAGAGGCCCCTTGTGCTCCACTGGCATTCAGGGCCTTGCTGCTTTCCCACCTTTCCTCTCTAAAAGAATACAGGAGTTTGAGCTAGTAACTGTGATGTGTAATTCTTTGTCACAACTTTTGAGGTTTGGCATGAGGCTGAATGGGGGGGGGGCTTTTTTTGAGGGTCCCCTTAAGGGATCATGGGGGTACAGGCAACCAGGGTAAAGCCCAGCTTGCGGGGGCTACTGAATGGTCCCATTTACTAAGAACCACTCCCTGGCTTACACCCAAATAGATTCTGCAGCTCGCAACCCAAGGTAATTTCTCTGCAGGCAGACCAACAGATTATCATGTCAAAACTATACAGCAGTAATCAATAAAAGTTGTGGCTTTTTTTGTTTCCAATCATATGATGTATACATACTGCTTCCTCTGCCATCTTCCACCAGCTTGAGTAAAACACGTTGTAAGCACTTTGCAGTATGATGCTCTAAAGCTTTTGCCCAGATGGTTGAACTTGATAGCCCCTGTGGTCTCTTCCAGCTCTATAATTCTATGCTCATTTTGTGATCTCCAGGCACCACTGCTATGTTGGAATACTAAATACTCTAGCTCACCCAGTAGCCTCTTTTTATGTCCACAAGCATGTGTCAAAAACATATTTCACATCACAGATAATGTGAGGAAATGCTGTTATGGCTGGTAATTTTTTAGTTGGCACAGTTGATCCTTAGGAGAATAAATAGCCATCTTCCAACTGTTCAGGTCAGAAATAAGGGATAGTTTAGCACAGAACCGATGTCTCTTTAGATGCAAACACACCAGCTTTCTAATTCCCATGGGTCTACCTGAGAGAATTCACATAAGCAATAGCAGTTTCCCCTCCTCCACCAGCACAGTAGCAGTCATGAAGCACATTTGGTGTGCTTCAAGGACACAGTACAGGCTTCTGTTCTCCTTTATGTGGGACCACAGCCAGGGGCTTCAATCCCATCAATGCGCATGAGTGGGTGGTGGCCGAGTTGGAGAGGAGGGGAGTTGTTTGGCCTGTGGCAGCTGTTGTCTCTAAATTCATTTTGATTCCTGGAATAAATCCCAGACAGCACAATGGTGAACAGCAGCAACTATAAATTCTGTCAATAAAGCAAACTGAATAAGTGGAAACGTACTTTATCTGGAAGCTGGGTCACATGTTTCATCAGCGAAAGTTAAATTAAGTATAAAATATTTCAATGAAATTCATGCTAATTGCCAAGGGGATTACTTGCTGAGAGTATTTCTGTACGGATACATTGAATCTCTCAGAAAATAAGTAGCCCTGAACCGGCATCTTCACTCCTCATATTTATTACTGTTCCTATTTCCCATTGTCTGTACCTGGACTTCTAGGCAAAGAGGAAGCATGAGTGCTAATATCTTCATTTATACATAATTTTATAAATAAATATACTCCTTCTGGACACCTCTCCCAAAGGACCCCAACATACAGCTCATATAAAAACACAGGAAGAATGACAGCTGTGATACAGATGCTTTTCAAACTAAATGCGTCCAATATAAAAAACTGCCCAAGACTAGTTCTAACATTATACAGCAGCTGCAGCTGCACTGATCCTCACCATACTGCTGCAATAACATGAGGCTTTGTGGGAGTGTTCCCCTCATTCCTACCCCATCAGCTCCAATCTTTAGAAAAACGGTTTAATGCTGGCCCAGACTGAAGCTACAAAGTGGCCTCCCCCGTTTGTTTGTTTATTGCATTGATATTATGCCCTTAAGGCCAAAAAGGTTTCAGAGCAGGTTACAAATGGTTAAATCTGACAGTTTCATGCCCTCAGGCTTCCTGTTGTTGTTGTTGTCGTTGTGGTGGTGGTGTGCCTTCAAGTCATTTTATGGCAACCCTTAGACAAACCTATCACAGGGTTTTCTTGGCAAGCGTTGTCTAGAATCACAGAATCATAGAAATGTAGAGTTGGAAGAAACCACACGGGCCATCCAGTCCAACCCCCTACCATGCAGGAACACCCTCAAAGCACTCCCGACAGATAGCCATCCAGCCTCTGCTTAAAAACCTCCAAAGAAGGAGACTCCACCACACTCCGAGGCAGCATATTCCACTGCCGGACAGCCCTGACTGTCGGGAAGTTCTTCCTGAGGTTCAGGTGGAATCTCCTTTCCTGCAGCTTGAATCCATTGCTCCTTGCCCTGGTCTCTGGAGCAGCAGAAAACAAGCCCTCTCCCTCCTCTACATGGCATCCCTTCAAAAATTTAAACATGGCTATCATGTCCCCTCTTAACCTTCTCTTCTGCAGACTAAACATACCCAGCTCTCTAAGTCTATCCTCATAGGGCATGGCTTCCTGGCCTCTCACCATTTTGGTCGCCCTCCTCTGGGCCTGCTCCAGCTTGACCATGTCCTTCTTGAATTGGGGTGCCCAGAACTGGAGACAGTATTCAAGATGAGGTCTAACCAAAGCAGAGTAGAGTGGTACCAGTACCTCCCTCGATCTAGACACCATACTCCTATTGATGCAGCCGAGAATTGCGTTGGCTTTCTTGGCTGCTGCATCACACTGCAGACTCATGTTCAGCTTGTGGTCTATTAAGACTCCTAGATCCCTTTCACATGTACTGCTATCCAGCCATGTGTCCCCCATCCTATATTTCTGTATTCCATTTTTTCTACCTAAGTGTAGGACCTTACACTTCTCTCTGTTGAATTTCATTTTGTTAGCTTTGGCCCAGCTCTCCAATCTGTTGTCCACTGCCTTCCACTAAGGTTGAATGTAACTTGTCCAAGATCATCCAGGAAGAAAAGAGAGACACCTGGAGTTATCAGGATGCCAAAGTAATGTAAGAAGCCAGTCTTGTCTCCAAGAGTTTGAGCCTGATTATTTTTCTGAATAATAATGAAAACAAAAGAAGCCACTGACCCTTAAGCACAAAATTCCAAAACCTATTGTTGGACTACCCAATAGCTTATGAAATAATGAGTAAGCTATAAAAAAAATCCTTATTTAAATTAGCCTAGAGCAGGGATGGGGCATACTTTGAGATTATAGGTCCTATCATCCATCACTACTGGTTATGCTGGCTAGGGCAGATGGCAGTTGCAGTCCAAAGAGCCATGCATTCCTAGTGGTAAGTGAGGAAAGGGCAAGAAAATTTACAGTTACGTATTTGTACAGCCAACCCCTTTCTACAGTTATATATTTCAGCCAAAATCCAAATGAACACCAGCAGAATAGAAAGTCCTTCTGGTACAGTGATCTGGGATTGGCTGCTGCTTGCTGCTACACATATTGTAGTACCTGTTCAGAAACGGGTCCTCCAGAGGCCCTAGGGAATCACATTATTGTTGTGAATCCAGCCACAGCAGCAGTGAGCAACTGTGCAGGGCATGGACCATGTCCCCCTGCACCTACCAAGTAGGTCACATTGCTATGTTTCAGCATGCCCAAAGTGATACAACATCCTTTCTGGCTGCCATGGGGGGCATTGGCTGATTTTTGTTTTGTTTTGTATGGGGGGCTAGGTTTTGGGGACTCTGGTGAGTTGGGGGAAACAACCTCCAACATTTTCAAGCTGTTTTGGTAGCTTTGGGACAGTTTTCAGCCAAAAAAAAAAAGCCCCCAAATCACCTCCCATATATTAAATTTTGTGGGGTGGTCTGGGGCTTTGGAGGGCTTCTTTGGGCTTCATGGAGGTATCTCAAGGGCCACATAAGGCCTCTAGGGTCCACTTTGCTTACCTCTGAGCTACAAGAACCCTTGGGCTACTAAATGGGCATGTATGGGGTGGGGCCCTCAAGAGACAAGTGAGTTCTCTATGTGGCAAGAGGGAGGAAAAAAATAGATCCTTTTGGTGGAGATTAATGTTCCACCATATGATGCAGATCTCAGCCAGTGATGACATCTGAAAAGGACAAATACTCAACGAAAGTTCATGCAAGTTCATTCAGAGATTGTGGATAATTTACTCATGACAGTTCTCACACACATCTCCGAGGGAGGGCAGTAGGTTTAACTAAGTTTAACTGGTTGAATAAAATTCTAAAGAAGCAATTTTACTTTTCACTCTTAGCAAAATGACTTATGGACACATTTAATATATCTAAGCCAGAGATGTGGTCCATTTCTGTATTACATTGTAATAATGCTATTTTCCTACTTCCAACATCCTATGGAATCCTGGAGTTTGCAGTTTAGTTGAGGGGAGCATTTAGAATTCTCAGCTAGAGGGATCTTGGGCCTCAGTAAACTACAAACCCCAGAATTCCACAGGATGTTGAAAGTGGAATAATAACACTGTAACAGTGTAGGGTGGAAATGGCCTTGGTGACGAACGCAAACAGTTTGGTGAATATGATCAGAAAAAAGGTATTTAAAAGATATATGAAATTTCACTGATACTGTGTCAACTGATACACAATCTCATTGGCACTGCAATTTTTAAAAAGCCAACTTGAATTCTACTCAGTATAGTTATATTCCAATAATAAATACTTTGAGATCTTCACCAGACCTCCCAATAGTTCCAACACAGGGTGGCAATTTCTGTTTCAGGATTTCATGCAATGCAATGAAATGTGGAGACCAATGTAATAGTCTCTGTTCCTACATTCAGTTGTGCCCTAAATGTTCCAGACTTTTTACCCTTGCTCGTTGCTTGCTGTAGTGGACTTCAGCAGAACTTCCAATTTACATGCTATACTTTTCTCTCACGTGAGCTGTGGTTCAGCTATGGTGTGGACATGGTTTTCCTCCATACCTACCAACCCCTCAACGACCTCAACACCTCCCCCTCAATTCTCCTCTGTCAGTATATACATTCCCTGTCTTATACCTTATTTCTATATTCTCTTTTAAATTTTCCATTTTAAATTATATATAAGGTAGGGATGTATTAAATTATTCATTCCTGCAAGAGAGAACATATAATTTAATCAATTTTCTCCATGTTAACCAATTTTCTTCCCATGTGCAGTTTTAGAAGCGATCTCCCATGGGAACAAAGTCTCTTACAGCAGGGAGGGAGAGTTCACCTGACCTGACCCACACATCAATAGCGTGGTGATGGGGAGGCAGCCAAGGATCCAGAGATTGTAGCTTTTTAGATCTTCGGCTGCCTTTCCCCTTTACATACCCTGCATCATATTGAGGAGGGAGAAGGTAGCCAAAGAGTTGGAGTTTGTAGTCCTCTAGGATCCCCGGCTGTCTTTCCCCTTGCCCAGCTCATGTGACATCAGGTAGGGGAAAGCAGCTGAAAATCTTGAGGCTGTAGCCTTCCGGATCCTCTGCTGCCTTTCACCATCACCTGCCCTGTGTGGCATCAGTGGAAGGAAGCAGCTGAGGTTGTTGGAGGCTATAACCTTCCCTCTTTGTGATGCAGGGGCAAGGCTGGCAATGATTTGGAGCTTATAGTCTTCCAGGATCTTTCCTGGCTCTCCTGCACTTGCTTGCTACATGACTTCAGGAGGTAAGTCTATTCGAGGACTGGAGGGAAACTGAGGAAGGGGCTCAAGGACTATTCTTCTCATCGAGTTTAACACATTTCAAGTGTCTTTCTTACTTTTTTTTCCTCTTGCGCATTCAAATATTCATCTCTAATATAAGGTTATATCCCTTTAGCACTGTAACTCTAAAAAGAGGGGAAAAACAGCCTGGCTACTGGAAATGTAAAGGAAGGCATGCAGGTCAGTGGGAAACCTCTCTGGAAAAAGTCATGCCTTCATTCAAAATGTAATCAGATAAACTTCCCAAAAATATAGCAAGAGGTACCAATTTGACCGATTGAGATACGTGACATTTACCACCAGTTTGTATCAAAAACCCCTAGGACAGGAGAAAAAAAAATTACTACCCCCTGCAGTGGATAAAACCCAGCAGCTGCAGTTGATAGAAAAAGTTGCAACTATCTTTTTTCTGAAGAAAAAAAACTATGTTGACAAAAACTACTAGCAGTGTGGTAAATGAAGTACCTTGCCCTCAAAACAAAACAAAACAAAACAAAAAAAACCAAAAACCATTAGTAAATATATATTATGATTGGTGTATATAGGATGACAGGACCTTAACAGGTCCTATGGAGGACTGATGAACAGCAAGAACAGAAGGGATAAAAATGGGCTTCAGCAATGGCAAGGCATCAATGGGATGCTAATCAATGGCAAGGGATGCTGAGCATGTTTAAGGAAAGAGATGCAGATTTCTTTCCACAGTGCAGATTTCAGCATTGTGTGCAGTTCAGAACACAGTCCTTATGCACATGCAAAAACGCCTTTCATGAAATCATTACTTGTTACTGAGGTAATACTCTTCAGGCATCAGATGCTGTCTGATCTTGGAAGCTAAGCAGACTCAGTCCTTGGATGGGACACACGCCAATGAATACCAGGTGCTGTAGCCATATTTCAGAGGAAGAAACTGGCAAAACCATCTCTGGGTACTTCTTGCCCAAGAAAACCATATGAAATTCATGGGGTTGCCATAAGTCAACAGGTGACTAGAAGGCACACATCCATAAAAGGTGGAGACAGGCTATGGTTACTATAAAATATCAAAGTGTTCAGGAAACTCCACAACACTGTCATAAGCACTGAGATTTGGTTTGTTACCTTCCAAAGAACAATTTTTTTCTCTTGTCTATCCTTGTTAGATAGTATTAAAAAAATGGTTCCTCATCACCTAAACTGTTTCCTTGAAGCATAACAACATATACTCTATGGCACCTTTCCCTATTTGCTCTCCTCCACTTGAGCTAGAGTACGTAATTTCCAGACAGCTTGGTGAAAGGCAGTGCTGATTTGGGGATTATGGGATGTGCAATGCAACACATCTAGAAATAAAAACACAAGGAAGACTGCTGCCCTATGGCTTTGCTCTCTGTTCAAAAGAGGTCGAGTTACCACATCAAGATAAAGTAAATGGAATAGTGTCCATCTCTTGCTCATCTTCTCAGTAGCTTATTTTCTGCAAGGGTAGTTTTGTCCTTTAGTTTGTTAATTGTAGAACCCTAATCATGTCATCCTTAACTGTGATACATACTCCTACATCTGTTTTTTTCTGTAGAGCCTTTTAGAATTCTTTGAAGGGCACAGGAAGGATGTGGGCTCCTTTTCAGATTCAAATGAGGCAAATTAGCCTTACATTGGGTGCTACAAAGTAATGCCTATGTTACATTTAAGCGTGAGAAAGAGGAAGGAAGCACACCACACCATTCTATGTAGGTTAACAACCTTGCCAAACTCCATTTCATCTTCCCACTCAAACTGATTTAAAAAATAGTTTTTTTCCAAGGTAAAGTGTTAGGTATAGTTGCCAATTAATGTGGGGAGAAATAAAAGAAAAAGAGCTACACAAACAAAACCAGTTTTTTTTTTATCAGTCTATAAAATGTGTAGATTTTCCAAAAATTTTGTCTTGCACAATGTAGGAAATGTGCAGACTCTTTCTGGGTGGGGGGATCTTTAAGTGCGGCACCATTGAAACAATCCTTCCACTCTGATATATACAAAAAGAGTCCAATAGACTGTATACCTATATTTGCTTCAGTAAATTAGAAAGGCTCATGAAACAGCTCTTTTATAAGTGCGGTTTCCCCTCTTCATGAAGCAAACAGACAAATACTTTGCAGTCAGGCAGAATTTTGCACAGGCATTAAAACTCTTTCTCACATACAGATTTTAATGACAATGTGCAATACATGCTGATTAAGCAATAGTTACTGTTGGGCACCTGGAAAGCAAACAGTGCTGCTTCAGAATGCAGATAAAATTGTCAAGTGTGGATTTGACAAAGACGTATTTGAACACACTTGTATCAACTGAGCATGCTCATGAAAATGCTGAAAATTGGCAGTCGTTCTCTCTTGATAACAAACATGGAAGGAACTCTGTGCTTTCTGTGTAACGCTAAATTGTTACACACATTTTCTGGCTGTGCTGTACTTGCAATGTTGAGACACTGATCAAATTATGAGCTTGTGAGAATGAAGAGTTAAGCACATTCTTGAATTACTTACAAAGAGATGGGTCGGGGAGAATGGAGATTGAGTGTAAGGCTGAAATTCTACTACACTGAACAGTATTTACTAGAGAATAAGTCCTAATAAACACAACAGCAATTTCTGAATAAATATACCTTGGATTATGCTGTAAATCTACAAAACAGCTCTAATTACTAGGGCGTAAGTCAGAGGACTGTTTAGTAGATTTTTGGCAAGCATCACAGTTCCTAGTCTCTCTCATTATGGTTTTATGTACTACTTTCAAAGTGAAACTGGAGACTCTTGAGATGCTTCAGATATTACTAACAATTCAACAAACACACGGACAGCAAACCGTGGAACTCTGGATGCATCAAAGGAGGTTCTTAGAATCCCTGCTTTAGCTCTCAACACTCTGCAACCTTCCTGAAACTTGTGTACATGTCTCCTTAATGTATAAGATTTTGCTTGGCTTTCCTCTGTCTGCAGCTCCACTTTGATTGAAAATGACATTTCATCTTTGCCTGCTGTGAACCCAGGTGGATCTACTTCAACCCTGGCTTTGTAACTCAGCAGGAAGCAAGATGAGGTTGGGAGAGGTTCACAACCAGATGAACTGCACCATGCAGGGATGAATACATAACAACTGAATTATGCAAAGTCAGACAAATGATAAAGTGACAAAGTCAGACAAATGGCTGGATAGCAGTACGTGTGAAAGGGATCTAGGAGTTTTGGTAGATCACAAGCCGAACATGAGTCAGCAGTGTGATGCGGCAGCCAAGACAGCCAACACGATTCTTGGTTGCATCAATAGGAGTATGGTGTCTAGATCGAGGGTGGTAATGGTACCACTCTATTCTGCACTGGTTAGGCCTCATTTGGAATACTGTGTCCAGTTCTGGGCACCTCAATTCAAGAAGGATATCGACAAGCTGGAACGTGTCCAGAGGAGGGCGACCAAAATGGTGAAGGGTCTGGAAGCCATGCCGTATGAAGAACAGCTTAGGAAGCTGGGTATGTTTAGTCTGCAGAAGAGAAGGTTAAGAGGGGACATGACAGCCATGTTTAAATATTTGAAGGGATGTCATGTTGAGGAGGGAGCTGGCTTGTTCTCTGCCACTCCAGAGACTAGGACAAGGAGCAATGGATTCAAGCTGCTGGAAAGGAGATTCTACTTGAACCTCAGGAAGAACTTCCCAACGCTCAGAGCTGTCCGGTAGTGGAATATGCTGCCTCAGAGTGTGGTAGAGCCTCCTTCTTTGGAGGTTTTTAAGCAGAGGCTGGATGGCCATCTGTTGGGAATGATTTGATGGGTGTTCCTGCATAGCAGGGGGTTGGACCCAATGCCCCAGAGTCTCTTCCAACTCTATGATTCTATTATTCTATGATTCCTTGGCACCCACTCCCATAACTTTAATGGCAGGTTTGTCCCATGGCTTTGGGAAAGACACTGTTACAGATTCTGCTACCTGGAGGTGGGTAGAAGTTAACATATATATGCAAAAGCACTGTCCCTCCTAAGAAGCTGCAGCATCTTTTCCTCTTCTCTCCTTCAATGCTAGATAAGTAGCCAAAACAAAACAAAAATAAACATAGTTTATCTTGTTCGATTTAAATTTATATCAGGCACAGGTGGCTGAGTTTGGAGAGAGTCAAACCAAATTTCAAGCCTACCTGGTTTACCTACTCTGTACTCTCTTTTTTTCTTTCAAATGTACATCAGGTTTCAGACATAAATCTCACACTAGTTACTGAGATACACTTCAACATTTCTAACACATTATACTTCTAGTCACATTTTCATTTTAGTAACAAATACATAAACCGGGGGAAAATCAGATGATCTCCCAAATAACACTTAAGATTCTAGCTGTGAAATTTAAGTCAGAATAATGACCATTAACTTAAAAGAAGTGAGAAGATGAATTTGTAGAGTTTGTGGAGGACAGCAGAACAGCTGCAGAACTGATAAAAATTGACACTGTCCAAGCAGGAGAAAATAAAGAGAGAACAAAGAGAAAATAAAATCAGATAAAGAAGTAGTTAATGGGCTTATACCTAGACAATTAAACCTTAATTTAAAGCTATCTTCCTTCTAATACCTCCTTAGTCAGGAACCCTCTAATTGCCTCTATGGCCACTTGCATAATTTTCATAAATATCATAATAAAATACAAGTATATTATTTAGAAGCTAATTCATCTTTGGCAATGATTTAAGAAAATGGGAATAGGGAACGCAAAGCCAGCAAGACTAGAAAGGTCAAAATGAGGGCAAGAGAAAACAGCATATGCAGAAATATATGTACAACACTGAGAGCTGAAAAGAAACGAAAGCAACCTAATAGAAAAAGGAAGAGGCTTCCAAGATATGAGGCAAAGACAACGGTGCTATTCAACATTTAGATGAGTGCTCTATTGAGTGTGCTAAGGTCACAGACTTCAGTGGACCCAAGTGTGTCTAATTATGGACTGGACTGCAGATCAAGTGAGCAACGTTAAACAGCTTGAAGGTTTACCTAAGGTGAAGGCTGAGAACACAGACAGAAGGGGTGTACATACATGAAGAAAAGTAATTAGTGGCCAAATGTAACCTGCTTCAAAATGTAGCATTCCAAAATAATTTTGGCAGTTTCACTAGATAGAAATGTTGCTTTTCTGTACAAAATGATGAATTATGGGTCATTCTAAATGTGACTTAAGGGTCATTCTAAATGTGACTTAAATATAAATAAAAGTGACAAAATACAGATGTATCATTCTGCTCGTCCTAATGGCCATATATTGCCTTTATTGTCAAGAGCATGAGTGATGAGAGGTTGCTTCTGTTTCATGACACATACCCGTGGTGATTACCAGGTTCACCAAACATAGGTGCACCCCGAGTCTATAATAGCCATGAGGTCCATACCAGTCCCTCTCACAAGTGCCTACTGTTTTTCTGTCATGCTTCTGGGGTTCATCTGTGGAGAAAGAATGCTTGACTAGCTGGGACTAGCTGGGACTTCGATCTGACCCAACATGGCTCCACTTATGCTCACTTATAGAGGAGAGACTAAGAGGATGCTCTCAGGGAACTTTATGTGCAGAGTCTAAACCTGACCACCAAGTGTATGGAATTACAAAAAGCTCAATTTTGGCTCATTTACTTTGCAGCATTTGAATATAGCCACGGGTGCGGTGGTAAATTTTGAAGCGCGGGCTCTCACCAGCCTAGTCCCTCCAGTAACACCCCCATGGAGAGTCCAAAATACACACAGCTGTGTTGATTTAAACAATTTCTATAAAAGTTTTCATCTTTATCAGAACCAGGTCTTTGGTAAAGCCACTGCTAAATTCCTTTGATTACAATATACATAGCTCATTAACACATCACTGCTGGGAAAATTTCTGTTTTCTCTCTAGTTACTGTGGCGATTGCTGGGAAAACTCAGGGAAAACTGGAACTTGTATTTGTAGAAGTAAATTAAATAATGGTAGTATATGATATCACAGTCCCTGCCAATTAAAAAGTCCCTGGACTTTCATCCTGCGAGTTTCAGCTTCATTACACTACTAAATACAGCTGCCATCAAATATTATAGGAGAATATATAAACATGCAAGAAGAGGAGATACTGGCAAGGATTATTCATTTGTTGTTGCTTTAAACTGAGGAACACTACAAACTACATCCATTTATCTCCACTCTGAAATGGTATAATCCACTCTAGCACCCACACTTACGTTTTCTACTTGTAAGTACAGATCAAGCCTAAGTTGAAATGAAATTGCAAGAACCAGTATTTCAAACTAGTGATGGCCAATGCATGTACAGTCAGAGGCCGTTGTCTTTAACGCCTCTTCTGTAATCCAGAGTAACGGAAGTACCTCAGAACTCCTTAACATGACACAAATAAGACTCAGTTGCAGCACTGCAGAACTCTTAAGCACAGAATAAAATGATCCCTCTTCTATACAGCCCTATCCTTGCCAGTCCTACTTTGGAATTATTCCCTCCATCTTCTGACTCAGCCACCAGACAATTTTGAAATGTTTTGTAATGAGCTGATTACTTCAGCATAGCACCCTAGATACTATATAAAAATTACTGTCAAATTGATTGTTGAACATCTCTCCCCATCTCATATATTTTGATAGTCAACTATAGAATACCAAGACCAGACACAGAAAACTGAGTTAAATAAGGGCCACTTTCTTTAACATATTTATTTAAGATGTGTTGGCCTGGAAATGAAGCAAGAGGGGGGAGCAACCGAATGTGGATCCAGCTGAGGCCAGGTGTCAACCCGTTGACAACCTCCTCATCCTTGCCTTGGGTGAAAAACCTCAGCCCCAATACCTGGGTTGCTCCCCAGGCAGCCATAACTGGAAGGTAACCCAAGGGACTCCAGTGTAAGTTGCAGAACTCCACAAGTGAGAACCCAGATCTCAGGCTAACCTCAAGGGTAGCCTTCTTCCCCAATCCCTTAGGTTGCAGAACCTTACAAGGGGAGGTTTCAGAGCCCTACCCTACACCAAAGGCGTGCCAAAAGTTATCACTGAAGACGTGTATTCTCTCTTCCCCCATGCTACCTGCAACCTGAAAGCCTATTTAATGACACCAACCAAAGTCAATTGTCCAAGTCCTTCAGATACAGTATGGGGTGGGGAAAGAAAAAGATAAAAGGGGGAAAAATTCCAACGCAGCCCCGAAGCACCCAGGTAAGTTTCACACTGCACTGTGGGCTGCACTGTGAAGATGCAAAGAGACATGTGAGGGGGTGATCAAACCTTAAATACCCTATGACTCTGCCCCATCACATGTAGCATTCTGGTACCCTGTGCTAGATGCAAAGCACCTGGTCCCGACTATGGAGGGTATCAAAGTCCTACCCTCCCCCACAGTGTCTTTTGCTGTGAGAGTCCAGGCAGGTAAAATTTATAGACGGAAGCAGCAGATGATAGGAAAAAGGAGCTTTATATGAACAAAATATCAAAATACAGTTTTCATACTGATAAGTTGAATCAGTTCAAACAAACACATCTTACTTTAATCCTTACACACTAGGGGAGTGATTTTAATTAATCTAGTGCTACCCAGAGAACCAAGATATCCCAGTGTCATGGCACTTGATGACCCATAAGAAGCTAGCCTACAATACTTTTGCTTTCTTAAGTAACTGGGTATGAGAAAGAAGCAGCCATATGCCCAAGATGGAAAGGTTTTACCAGACAAGTAGTCATGGCACGAAACACTTTCAGGAAACAGCAATGTTGTTAATGAAGTTAAGACTGGTGGGCAAAATAAATAATGGAAAAATAATATTAGAAGACATGTATGCTGGGCAAACAATTTAAACATAAAGCAACCCCATGTAACTCAACAGGAAATTTTTAGCATAAAAATGGCTTTTTCAGAGGTGATGTATCTTTTTCCAGGTAGGTAATGACTGGGCTTTCTACAGTCTTGAACATCTGAAACACATCATGTTCATATTCATACTTTAAGATGGGTTCAAAGCTCTCTTTCTCTTTCACTATCCTCCACTCTCATCTTACTTTGCTCATGCCTATCTAGCCTCCAAAGCCTTGTTCCCTACTATACGCACTTTCTGGACAGGCTGTCCCTCATTCTCACGATATACTTTGGAAAAGATAAAGGTCTAGGAAAGGCTTTTGATAATTTTGTGTCCTTCTCCAGGTTTCTACTAAGCTCCTTTTCTCTTCCATTTCATTCTTCCTGGTGACTAGTTAGCTCTCTTCATTCTATCTCTCTTCTCCCTAGTTTGACACCGTCATCACTTGCCTAAAAGCAAAAGTCAAAATCATTTTCTTTTCCCCACTTGCTCTCAGTCCTCTGACTCTGTCTGTTTGCGGGATGCAAAATCTTTTGTCCACTGGAAATTGAATCAGCCTCATTAGAAGCTCTCATATCAACTCCTCTTTCCTGCTCATGGTTTCAGTTTTTCTCTTGTTTTTAACACATCCTTCCCAACTTTGGTTTTCGGCCCTTACCGCACTATGCCCCAATAGCACGTTGTCCTGATGGGACCTCAGGACTGCCATTGCCAGGATGGGATCGGGGCCTGAACATTCCCCACTGTACCTGGTTGGCTGCTGTGGATAGGTAGCATCAGGAACACTGCTTCCTTCTGCAATACAGCAGCAATGGTGTGTCCCTTTCTCTGCCTCTTCTCCACTCCACAACCCATGATTGGTCGGTTCCTGCACTGTACCGTGGAAGGAAGTGCTATTGAGCGCTTCAGCCCTTACTGCATGCAGGCAGCTGACAGGATCGTGGCGGGAAAGGGGCCATTACTGAACTTTTTCCAGTAATGAAAAAGTGTGTGTTTCCCACAGGTGGGGACACGACAGCAGCAGGTGAACGATGACATCATGCAATGGCACGTGTACCGGACTGGGAGCAACACATTGCTCTCCTGGGATGACAACATTGTGCATAAAGGGCCTTACTCAAAAGGAGATCATGCATGGGTTCTGCTCTTTTATCATTTCTTGTCTACAGAGGTTCACTTGGAGCCACTCACATGCATGCGCTGCTTGCAAGCAAGCTGAGAGAGGAAAAAAGGCACTAAGCGGCTGAGACACTTTGCAAACAGCACATGCATGGTCAGTCCCAAGGGAGCCTCCATAAGTCCTTCATGCTCTCTACAATTTAATACATAGATTCTACTTTTCAATCAATTCCATTTTCTGACAGTGCTCCAGTTCCTTCCTGTTAGATAAGTGGGTGGAGTCTGTATAGAAGTTGGCCTACAGTGCACAACATTGCCACTTGTAGAAGTGGAAACACGGTCCCCAAGTTTTAGCAACTTGCTATATAGCTTTTTTACCTACAAACAAACTGCAGCAGAGAAAAAAAGGTCCTAAAATCAATTTATTTTTACTATTGGGATAGCAATTACTTTTTGTCACAGCACAAATAACATATTGGAGCAACACCAACAACAACAACAACAAAAATCCACTCTTTTTCAGCACAGCGAAGTAGGTGTGTCACATGCTGTTGTCAATAGGCATCCCCCCTTCATTTCTTCTTGAAGAAGGAATTTCCTCCAGTGGGGAAACACTGGAATTATTTGCAGTCATAGAAGTGTATAAACAAAGAAGAGTACATCTTATTTTATCTGAGTTTCTTTTTTAATTCGCCCTTGTGGTTCTGGTTATGAATGTTTGCACGGGCAACATGAACACTGCTTTTGACACAGACCATTTTTATATTTTGCAGAAAATTCTCCACAATTGGCACAACACAAGTGTTGTTCTTTTTAATCTACTGCATGAAGGCTAATAAATGAAAATACTAATGAGTCTTTGTCCCTGCCTGTTGGCAATTTCTTCCATGGTACAAGCAAGCAAACTTAAGAAGCCTTAACATTAATACAGTTTCTCATTTTGTCTAATCTGGGAAACTGTAGTCATGAGATTTGAAACAAGCCAGGATCTTAAACTATGGCTTGAAGGTGACTTAATATAAGGCTTCTGTCAAAGCTGGTAAATAGATTTTTCTGGTTTGGATGTAATGGAAAGCTGTGTTTAAAATGAAGACTTCTTGGCTTAACTACACTTTACATGAAAGATATGAGAGATGGGGTTATACACATGGGTTTCACTCCTATTACAGTCCTCTCTCCACATTCGTGGGTTTGACTCTCACAAATCTGATTATTCGCAAGGCACCCATGCCTCCCCCACATTCTACTCCTCCCATTACCTTGAGTTTTGCTGGTGTAGAGAAAGAAGGCAAGTGTGCAGAGGCAAAAGGTAAGCAATGGAGGGGGGAAGATGTGTGAGCTCTTCTTGTGCCCTCTGGAGCTTTCCTTTCCCATTCCCTTGCCTCTGCCCCTGCGCTGAGGACTTGCACCAAGGCAAAAGATAAGGCAATGGGGGGCACACATAATCCTTTCTTTTCCACTCTGGAGCCCCCCCCCTTGCCCCTGGCCTAGGTGTGGAGAAAGAAGTTTCCCGTGCCAGTGTCCTGGAAGGAATGGGAAGGGGATCATGGTTGGGTCTTGTTCAAGATTTTTCCACTTTCACAAGGGTTCTGAGCCGCGAACTTCTGCGAATGTAGAGGGGCCACTGTACTGCTTATCAAGCCAATATACATAGTCATCTGACAGTGGATTTTAACTTAAAATGAAATTTTACAGTCTATGGATAGCCTATTAAAAAACCCACTTGTAGAATTAGTCATCTTAGATTCATTTACTAAACGTTTGGGAATTCCTCTTTTGTAGCTTCTTCCTATGAGTCACATACCATGCAACTGACTATAGAGATGATGAAATAATGCTGGGAAGTCACCAGGATTGTTCTATATTACCCTAGATGGTATCTAAAACCAATGATGCAACATCTTACTTACTTACAAGTAATATACAAAATAACGAACAACAAATTGGGAAGTAAATGTAGTTCTGGCAGCTGGGTAATAAAGTTGCTAAGGTAACGTAAAGACAAAAACATAGGTGTTGCAAAGAACTGGGCATATAGCATACAAGAGTATTACCTCATTGTCAAAGCAGAAAACATGATTGATACATTGGATGATGTGGATAAAATCTACATGATTTAACAACAGTGTTGCTGCAACATAGATGAACGTGGGCCATGTGCACTGGGGGCCCAGAAAAAAAAAACAGACAGAGAAATCAGCAGGTTTCAGTTGTGAGACAAAAGGCAAAGAGGGTGAGGCAAACTGGATAAAGAAAGCTATACTATAAGAGCAGAGTGGGTCGAAGGCAGGATCAAAAGTATTGGTTGAAAGCAAAGGTAAAACTGATAATAAGAGATAACCAAGATTTCTTGCAAGTATCTGTCTAGACACACACTCATTCTTCTTCACTTCATCCTTCAACCAACTGCATGAGAGATACTCTTTCCTGCTGTTTCATCAGACATACACCAGCACCTTCTCATAACTCTATAGGTAATAAGTGCTCAACAGCCCATCTGTGGCTCATTTTACAATTTCCAGATTATTCAAGGATCTGTATTCATGAATATTGATCTTCCTCACAACCTTTAGAATAAGAAGTGAGCTATGCAATTAGCACATTAATTGCTGTTTAATCACATACTCGATGATGGCACTCACCATGATAATTTTGCTTTGCAAATTAAACACTTTGCCATTCTGGTTCATAGCATCACACATATCTAATTCCATATTCAAAGCAAATACCTTGCGTCTTCCACGCTCACAGGACAGCACTTGTATGTACAAATCTGCAGGCAGAGAAACTCAGTACTAGCATACTTAGATGTTAATTTGCAAAGTACATAGTATCTTATGAACTCATAATGGCATCCAACTTAGAGTAAAACTCTGGAGAACCCACACAATATATCTTAATGGAACATTCTAATATCACTAATATCATCAGTTCCAGAAATATATGGTCTTGCACTAATTTCGCTGTTTCATTCTTTGTACATATCTCAAGCAGTTTGACTTTGGCCACAATGCAAGGTATTTGGAAACATGGGAAGAGCGAGGATGGTAGCTTTCAGTCAGCCAGGTCATCTGACCAGCTGCTGTGCGCATGGCAAATTCACTTTGATTTTACCACCACTCTTTCTACAGCAGCTCCAAGCTCAATATGAGCTCCACCAGCACCAAACTGCAGGCGGAGTGGTGTTTAAAATCAAGAATACATTCACTGTTCCCCAGAGTGGTGGATCCACTGGTTATGTCTGCAGTTGACCATTGTACAGAGAGACTCAACCTCATTTGGAATCCTGGGACTGGTAGTTTAGGGAAAAGTATTCAGAATTCTCTGTCAGATATTCCTCAAGTATCTCACCAAACTACACACCTTAGAATTACATAGGATGCAGCCATGGCCTTAACACTGCCATATATTTAGCAGTCTTAATCTAAAGTGCTTTTATAAAAGCAAGAGAACTACTCTGCCACCAATATGGCCCCCAAAATTTCAATCTTCCAAACAGTCTCCCTGTTTCATGCCCCCTATTTATTCTTGTTTTTGAACTGTTACTCCAGTACAACTGTTACTCCAAAACATGGGTGACTCAGAGATCCAGAGCAATGTGGCTCACCCTAAGGGTCTGAGAGTAGTATAAGAATGGGAATCAGCACAGTGACAGCCTATGTCCAGAGTACTACAAGCTATCTGTCTCAGGCCATTTCCACACGGGGCGAGGGAATTGCCCAGTGCCGCTACTTACCAGACCTTTGGGCTCCCCAGTCCGGTCCAGGCTGCTCCGGAGCAGTGCATGCTCGTCACTCCGCACTGCTCCAGGGTCGAAAATGGTGGCTTCCAGTTGGTCGAGGGTCTCGACCAACCGCTGAAGCTCGCCAGCCTAAAGCCCACCCCCGGCAGATCGCAGGCTCGCATTGGTGCGAGCCTGTGAATCTGCATAAGGGAGCAGGCTCGCAGTGGCGCACTCCATGCTTTTGAAAGACCTGTTTTTAGCAGTCTTTCGAAAGCACGCTGGACGACCACTTGGGGTCGTTCCGGAGCGGGCTGAGGTGCGGATCTACGTTAAGTAGGTCCGACCCAGTCCCCTCCCAGGTGCAGACGTCCTCCCTGGAGGATGTTCTGCGCTGTTTTAAAAAACTCGTGTGGAAATGGCCTCAGGGTCAGGGTTTAAATACCCTGTTTCCACCCTGAGCAAGAAAGTGTTAATGGCTCTCCAGCAGAATAGACAAAGGACTGATGGGAATTGTGATAGCTCCTTAATGGCAGGACAGATGAAGAAACAAAAGGTGAGTTTCTGTGGGCAGAATAAGAAAGTAGAAGACAATCAGTTGCTCTGTGAAGGCGGTTTTGGGTGCTATTGTTCTAAAGGTCAAGTTGTCGAGGGACATTTGCAAGTCCATTATCACTAGGGCTTCCCTGACTATGAGCTGGCTGTGCCCATGGGTCTCATCTGGCCCACTTCTGTATCGCATATATTCACCCAGTCCTCTTTCGCCAGCACAGTGTCACAGCCATAGCAGTGTATAATTTATATCTCATTCCAATGAAACAATATTTGCCAGTTAAGCCATATCAAGGAGTGGGGGTATATGACCCAGTAACAGAATCAAATGATCTTCAAAGAGAATTTTTGGTACAGTCCCTACTGTGATGCCTTTTCTCAACAAAACAGCAGAGTGCTTGATATTTTTGAAAGCATTTGGGTGTTTTTTAAAAAAGTGATGAAATATTATTGAAGTAAAATCAACTACAAAACCAAACCATGCCTATAGAAAAAAGAATAAACTACATTATACAAGCATGCACAATTTCTCAAAGCCATGTGGGTTGCTAAAAGACTAGAAGAACCTGCTTTGACCTTTTTCCAATGCCAGTGGCATTTAATTTAATTGATTATCTACATATACTGAGTAACAATCATGCTAATTACCGACAAAGCTTAAAGCAATCAACGTACTGAACAGAAAATAAGAGTCGCACATATGCCTGAATACAGACAGCTTGTGTTGTTATATTAGAATGCAGAGTCTCTGCAGTACAGTTTTCTTAAATGCTGGATGCTTTCACATCCCTGGCAAGGAGAGCACTACTGTTATTTACATACAGCTGAAAATTCTGCACCAATGTGAGAAATACATTTGCTCTGGAAGCAGAAGAAAACAGTGACATTTTTATGAAAAACACCTTGCTTCTGAAAGTATTTCAAACGGTGAAGCTGAAAGGAAAACAATGGCAGCTTTGTAGCAGTGCTTCAAAATCAGTGATGGTGGATAGCTTCCATGTCAGCAGGGATGTGCATGTGTGCGAATACACTCTCATTTTTAACCCTTCTTTCCTGTGGCACCTTGGTTGTGCAAGGCTTTTCCCTCAGCGGCCACCAATGCTGGTTTCATTCTGGATTCAAATTAAAACATGGCTTTTATTAAAGCCTTTGGGGCCTAATGATTTCAACTATGAATGTTTTAAAAGAAGAGAAATCACAGCAAGGAGGGATCAGAACAGTTTTCTTTTTTAAAAAGAAGAATATAAATCTGTGTATTTTGGATTTTTAGCGCTACTAGAAGAACAGAGTAAGACAACCTATTTGGCACTTACATTCTGGCACAGTTTCCTGTATTTGGGTGAGGAGGCAGGAAACAAACTACTCTTACCTCTTCCATTCCCTCCACCCGAGTTCCAAGTAGCTGCTGGCACCACCATAATTTCTCTCCCTCCTTCCCTCTCTGTCTGGTTCTCTCTCCCCAGCTTTTCCAGCTAAATAAACTAGACTCATCTTTTAGGACAGATCCAGCTGGGCAGATGTGTGGTGTTGCCTCTAGATGGAGAAAAATGGTGCAATACTGCAGCATCTTCTAACCATTTTAATCAGACATCTTTCTATGTCTGAATGGGGTAAGACTCAGACAGCTATAATAAGTGTCCCCTGAAAAAATATGTGCGCATGAAGTAAACTCTAGAGCATTCCTCAGGAATATTTCTCTAACACACACCGCCATCATATGGATGGAACATGTCGTATTCATCTAAATTAGTTTCTGTGGAATCCAAAGCACGTTGACTCTTAGGTAAGTCCTGCTCCATTCAAGGAGGACTGGAGTTTCCATCTGCTGGATAATACTGCAGGAAATGGACAGAAAATGTATGGTAGCAATATGCCATCCTCCCATTCACTAAAATCCTTGAGCACTGTTTCTTCTTTTCTGCTTACATTGTTTAATATAACAAATAATATAGTTTAAATGTAAAACTGAATAGAATAAAAAGCCACCATTAAAAATAAAATATGTAGTTACTTATCCTAAAAGAATAATTTTATTTCACAAATGGTTATTTATTTTCATGAAACAATATTGTACTTTGGGTGCTTAGTTATGTATGTGTAACTAAGTAATTTCTCCTGATCCAACACCTTCCAGCCCACCTTAACAACCAAGATTCAGAAATTCTACTGAAATAAAGGAAACATGTATTTCTTAAAAGAACAATCAAGAGCATTCATTGTCCACTTGCACTGGTGATGTCACACCAAGTTCACTAAATTTTTCCATGCCAAGCTTATTTTAAAAAAGAATCTAACCTGAAGAAGAAAGACACTATTATTCACAATAGTACATGTTACTCAACATCTGGTGGGAAAGAACAAAACTTAGTTATATGCTAATAAACTTATCATCTCTATGCAGTTTGAGATAGTTGATGGGAACAATATTCAGGTCAGTTTTCTAAAAGTAGCATCTTTAAGTTCACAGATACCTCATAACAGTTGGATGAAATCTATGTAGTGTTGTCGTTGTGTGCCTTCAAGTCATTTATGACTTGTGATGACCTGAAGATGACCATATCATGGGGTTTTCTGGGGCTGAGAGTGTGACATGCCCAAGGTACCCTGTGGGTTTCTATGGCTGAGCAGGGAATCAAACCCTGTCTCCAGAGTTATAGTCAAACACTCAAATCACTACATTTTGCTGGCTCTCTGAGATCACAATTCCTGACACCTCGTTTGCAAGACCCATGGTTAAAGATGATGAGTTTTGTGGCCCTACACTATCCAGAAGGCCACAGTTTTCCCACCCTCAGCTTAGAAGCTATTGAACTTTTTGTTGTAATTTTGATATTTCACTCCATTATCAGTATTGCAGCCTGCAGCATTTTGTATCCGGAGAGAGCTGCTGGTGATTTGCTGGGCCAAATGTTGGCTCTTCGGGGTTGATGCCTGGACTTCAACAGACTTACTGGAACGAAAAATTAACTGGAAACAGAAGCATGAGGGGAGGGGAAGGGAGTCTTCTTTTACTCCCCTTCCTTCCTCCAGATACAGAGCAAACAAAGTCGTGCATGAAGTGAATGCATGAATCAGGAAAAGGCTCTTCTTATTTCCTTCCTTTCCTTCCCTCTTTCTTTTTTGCCTCACAGAGAAAAAGAACTAACTACAAACATCTTAGAGTATGCTTTTCTAACTGTCTGAAACACACAGTGTTGGCTCAGGGATGACCTCAAATGACATTTGTTCCTTTTCTTGTTCAGAGTAAAAAATGGAAAAGAAACGGCTGTTCTGTGAGGGTTCAAGTTTTGAAAGTAGACTGTTAACCTGTGTGCGTGCATGTACATGTCGCTGTACAATAGTTTATAATCTTTTCTTCAGCACATAACTGACTTTCTCCCTTTCATCCATTCTCCCTACTTCCTTTTTGAGTATTTCTGGGTTGGAGAGGGAGGACAACAACAAAATTATGCTCCTGGTAACTGGTACACACTCCAGACTTAACAAAGTTTTGCAATTAATGTGTTGTCTTTTATGGTACATGGAACAATTTGCAAATTCAAGATACAAACCAAAATCCATTTGGCAAAAAAACTGTTTCTGTGTTTTATCCTTGAACTTTTGGCTGGGGTGGGGCGGAGTGAGGCAACAATATTGACTTTGACATTATGGGCTTCTCACTTTTATATGTGCAGCATCAATTACAATAATATTTTTCAAGCTCACGTTTACGAAACAACTTTCTGTTTTAATAAACTAGAAAGCTAAATGTAGTCTAAATGAAGCTCTTTAAAAAATAGTAAAATGACCACACAAAAATACCTCAAATGCAACCTACTAATAATAGACTGACTGCCACCAACTGAAGTCTAGCATGTGTCTGAATCTGACATAATGATGCAATACATGGCTTCTGATGAACGAACAACATTGTTTGGGAGACTGATTTCCAGGAACATGGCAACAGAAATTGAATTAGAGTCGCTAAAACACTATATAGGAAATAGAAAGTGGTAGAAATCAGAAAAATATAAAATATTTTGTTAGGACTGGAGAAGTTTTATCTTTCCCTTTGGGGTGTGCAAAATGATTCTCACTTTCACCAGGTGTCTCCAGCTATTCCTTAGTCACTGTAAGGTCATCTACTTAAAAAGTTTGAATTTTGTCAGGTTGGCTAAAGTAGATTCTATCAGAACTTTTGACCTTGTTTACCTGCCCCTGTCCAATCCTCTTGTCTTACAGCTATATCTCATTCTATTTCCAGAGTCGTATCTATGAATACAGTTTATGCTATGAAAAATAACATCTCATAAGATAAACAACCTTTTTCAGATGCCCATTATTGTTAGCAATATAATAAAATGGAACCGTCAATGTGTCCATTAACTTACGATGCAGCCATATTTGCAATACCAAAGATCAGTTCTCGTTGCTTCTCCTCAAAAATATAGGGTAGAGTATGAGAAAAATATAGAACAGAAAAACAAAGATGATCAAGGGGCTGGAGCAACCTCTGTGACGGAAAGACTTGGAACTATTCAGGATGGAAAAAAGGCAAGGGAAGACATGCTAAGAGGTTTGTAAAATAATATGTCTTAATGGAGAAAATGGACAGCTATTTCATTTGTCTGTCTCACAAGAGAACAACTTCAGTAAAGTGTATGGTGGGAAATTCAGAACAGATGATACTTTCCCACATACTGTGGTGAAGTGATGGAATTAACCCTCTCAAGACATAGTGCTAGCTGCCAGTTAGGTGACTTTAGAAGACAGAGAAATTCATGGAGAATAAAATCTATCCATGGCTGCTAGTCATGTTATCTCTTCATAGCCTCTAGGATCAGAGGCAGTACCCTTCTCAGTACCAGTTGCTGGGTAACCACAGTGGGAAATAGCTATTACCCTCAAGGTCCTTATTTCACTTGTGTGCTTCCCATGGGCATCTAGCTGCCCACTGTGGGGAACATAAGCTCAGCAGATTCTTGCCCTGTGCCAGAAGGGCTCTTATTTCATCTCAATGTGTTATTGCTCCTTTCAAACCAGTAAATATGAGTTCCACAAGTGAATAACTGGAAATAATCAGTTCGGGGGAATATGAGCAGAGAACTGAAGCCAAGGCAGCAACTATTCTGAACTCTGTTTCAGCACTTGGAACATTTCTTTCTTGGACTACAACTCCCCGAATACCAGGTTCTGAGAGCAAGTGAGTAACTTTTACAAGTTCTGGTTGTATACCATTTTGCTATACCCTGTTAAGCGAGATTTGTTTCTTCCACACTTCAGTCTGCTGGGACATGATTTCCCAAAATTTGCAACAGGAAATACTACATGTTGCCTACTAAAAACGGCACAGAGGAAGAAAAAAAAAAGAATCAGCTAAAGGCCCTAAGAAAGTTTGCATCTGAAAAAAAATGCTACAGGGAGAAAATGGATAAAACATCTGAGCTGCACTGAATTGCGGGTGAAACAGATGAGAAAGGTAAATGAAGAGATAAAAATGTGGCAGCTACAGAACCAAGAAAGCTATTTAATACAATGATGACACTGAAGATGGCGGTTAGACTCCATTCTTGCATGAAACACTAACCCTGCAACAAGTCCCATTGAACTCAGTGGAGCTAATATACAGGATTGCACTGCATCATTGTTTATAGCAAATTACCGTTCTGAAATTCATACATTTGCTGGGAAAAGCTACATGCTAGCTGGCAGTGCTAACCATTGGAAAGCATTCACTTTCAATTAAATGGGTCTTTATGTAACCCAAAGACATAAATTCAAAAGCTTTGGCAAAGCAGAAGACATGGCTTTTGTACTATAGAATTATGCTTGCTTATAGAAAAGGTATGTGCAGCTGCAGAACTGTAAGCAAGATGGCTTACTTGAAGGCTCAGGCTTCACTTCTATGCAGTTTTATTTAGAAACATGGACAAAACAGAACTTGCAGCTATATAAACATGAATGAGACTGGGCTGTAACTTTCTAGAAACATGAGATGATAGTTACTGGGCAAAATTATGGGTTGGAAAGCAAAAATATATGTTATTGGCAGTAAGTATCTGTGCATTAATAATTTTAAAAGAGAACAAGTTACAGATGTGAGGCAGCTGAGCACAAAGTATAAATTCAAAAACATCCACACTGGTGCAGTAGATGATAGAAAATGGCATCACTGAAATCTCTAATAATGATCTGTTAATCGCTGGCTCAGTATTAAGGCATAATTTGCTCTGAAGGAAGAATGAAGGCTAAGGCTCCCAGATCTCAGGGCCTACTTCTTCTTTTTCAGCGCTCCTGGAAAGGAGCAAAAATCTTGCAGCAACAGCACTGCCGTGAAATATATGGATATATGTTTACTTCTGGGCCTCAGTTCTAAAGGCTGTGTTGGTGACTTCTGTAAACTAAGGGATCTGCCTGCCCTGTGTTCAAGTTTCTCAAACAGCAGCCACAAGGGTTCAGTCGTAAGTTAGTACCTCTAGTCATTAATGGAATGAACGAAGGTGACCAAACTGAAACTTAATCCCAACAAGACAGAGGTGCTCCTAATCAGCTGAAAGGCAGATCAGGAAATAGGGATTCGAACTGGGCTGGATGGAGTTACATTTCCCCTGAAGACACAGGTCTGCAGCTTGAGTGTGCTCCCGGAAACTCAGGTTTCAGCAGTGGCAAGGAGTGCATCTGTACAGTTAAAGCTTGTTCTCCAGCTGTGCTCACTCACTGAGATGTCAGATGCAGCTACGGTGACACATGCCTTAATCACCTCCCTGTTGGATTACTGTAATGCTCTCTATGTGAATACCTTTGTGTTTGAACAGGTCTTTGAGGACTGACTATGAAAACTGTGCTAGATTTTCTACTTGTTATTGTTGTATTTTTTTTAGTAGCTTATTATTTTTACTGGTTTTAATGTATATGATAGTTTAATCACTTAACTGTTTTATTTTATGAAATTTTAACTATGCTTTTTAAATTGTTGGTAATCTGCCTCTGGTCTCAAACTGAGAAAAACGTGAGATTTAACAACAACAAAATCATCATCTTGCCTTTTCCCAGTTTTTTAATTATTATTGTTGTTGTTGTTTCTTCTTCTTCCCCTCCCTATCCTTCCCACAATTTCTAAATAAATTTCTTTTCCTTCTCTTCCCTCTTTGTCTTCTTTTCCCCTCCCCACATCTGCAAAGCTCTTTAAATAAATATCACAATTATGTCCAAGCACTATATGCCTTAGCTGTATGAAATGGATACCTGTTGGTTTTAATCTCCTTTTGTCAAGGACACTAAGGCCCTTTCCACATGTGGAGGGGGAAACGGGGGAAAACGCGCTGAAACGGAGCTTACCGGCAGCCGGGTAAGTCCGTCGCCATGTGGAGCAGCGCGAACTCGCTGCTCTGCAGTCCTCTGGCGTCCAAAATGGCGGCTTCCAGCTGGCGGAGGCTCTCCACCAACCAGAGAAGCTCGCCAGCTGGAAGCCCGCCCCCGGCAGATCTGCAGGTATGCACTACTGCGCGCCTGCAAATCTGCACCGGAGCCCGGTGACGGAGCTGCACGGGGCTGCACACTCCGTGCTTTTTTAAAACCTCTGAAAAGAGGTTTTTAAAAAACACGCAGCGCCGCCAGTTCCGGTCACTTCAGAGTGGATTGAGGTGCGGAACTACGAAAAGCAGTCCACCCCAATCCACTCCACGGTGCAGACGACCTCCGTGGGAGGTCACTCTGCACCGTTTTAATGCCCCGGTGCGGAAAGGGTCTAAGTCATATATAATATGAAATAGCATCAAATATATTGTGACAGTTATTTACTCCATTTCCACACCAGAAAGCACAAGATCTGCATAATTTGATGTATTATAAAATAAAATATAGCATGAAAAATTAATGATTATTTCTCTTCTGTCACAACATAAGATTTATTTTATAATTTGATTAAAAATTGTGAACTGAATAATTCATTTCCTATGCAAACATAAATAACATGTAATTATTGATGCTATACAGGTATGACTAGTATGTGGTTGTGAACAAAAACACACTGGATCAGCTGCATCTTCACTAAGATTAAAATGTCAAAACAGCACAAAGCTCACAATGGGCTTCTGGAGTGACTCACTGAGGTATATATCAGGATGTTTCTTCCTTTTGAGGGAGGTCTCCTTCCATCTGATGGATGGAATAAAGAGATGGCACAAACCAGCAGCTGTTCTGGTGACTGACTCTTACATTCAGTCACAAATTGTGCTTCATTGTGCAAATGCACAATTATCTTGCTCCCTGAAGTAACTAAGAAGTATTTGAAGGTACAGTGGTAAATCTGTTGTTATAGAAACATTACTGTTCAAAGCACTGGGTCTTAAATTTTCCATAAGTGTGTTTTCCCAAGTTGGAAAGAAAACAGTTTGAGCCTCAAAGAGTGTAGTCAAATATGCAAAGGGATGGCAGATGTGTAGGGATATAATGGCTGTGTACCCCTCCCTCTTTAAAAGGCAAGCCTAGAGGGCTTCTGCCTTTGTGGGAAGAACAAAAGTGAATGCTTTTACTTTTGGGCAGAAGCTAAAGGTAGCAGGTAGGGCCTACATCACTTCCAAAGAAGCGAAAACCACTCCTGGGTCTATTTCAATAAATTGTGTATTTCTTAAAAATTAGATGATGTTCTTTGTTCCAGAAGATTTTAGCCAATAACTCATCAGTGAAGATATCTCTATGTATTGCTGTTTACTGTATTCAGACATTCAAAAGATGGAAGCCTTCAGAGTCCATTCTCATCTTACAATTGGAGCAAGGCAAAATAGTGGGGCAAAAGAATCAAGCATATTTTAACAGCAGGATCCCTAATGATGAAAAACCCTTTACTAATAAAATGAACCACTGTACTGAGATGGAGCAGCTAAGTTCCTTGAGAACAGCTGGGGAGACTATACAACTTCCATGCATGGATTATTGCTTTCCATGGCTGACAGTGTTCTACATATAAAGTTCAGTGGATTAAAACAGCAAATAAGAATGCTTCAATAAGTACCACCCTGGAGCTTACATTCATTTTAAATGAAACAACTCTTTCAAATCAACAGTCAGATGTCTTAGATGGACAAGCCTTTTCAAGCCTCTAATCTAAAAAAATTTTTTTTATTCAGTCACCAAGCTAGAAAACTGAGGGACAAAAATAAAGTTGTACGGAAGATCTTATCATCCAAGGAGAAATCTCTACCTAAATCACCTTCAAGGAATTTGATATGCTTTGCTCTACTGCAGCAAAATGAGTTGTTATTGAAGAAGAATCAGACAACTTTAGAGAAGATATTAGACACAAGAAAAAGCAGTGGTATGTCAGTTTCACTGTCTGAGATAGTTTTTATACACTTTTCTTATACAGCTAAGTGTCATTATTCCTATAGGAATTATAGTACCAGTTTTCATGGTAACATAATGATTTTTTTTTAAAGGCAAGGCTTTCATGATATCCTTGCTTTAGATTTTCAGCTGCAAGGCTTTTAAGTATTTTACAAAAGCCACAGCACAATAAGTAGAAGCTATTTGAGAAATTAAACTTTCTACTGCATTCCTTGCCTCAAGGCTCAGCTTGGTTTCTTTCAAGGTTTCTCATTATAACTCAAGAGTCTTCATGCAAAAAGAAAACAAAACAAAACAGAAAGGAAGAAAATATTGCCCGCACCAGCGGCCAACTTTCAAAATTACAGGTTTCCAATCTCAGTAGAAATTACATTAGAACAAAAACAGTTGGAAGAATTTAATGGGAAGAACTGCAGAAACATATATAAGATGTAGAGCTGCTTACCAGAATTTCCCCCCGTAGATACAAGCAAGCTTTTATTCACCACATTTTCTCAAGAACGTCTGTCAGATTGTTCCTGCAATAAAAGGGAGACCTGCTCAGTTACTCACTTCCATCTTGATTTGACACACATGCTAAACACACTGGATGCTTTTGACAGATCTTCTTTTTAAAAATGCCATGATTGGGTTACCAAGGGCAAGAGAGAACAGGGACCACTGAAGAGGGCACATCTCTCATAAATAGTCCTTTTTTCCTTGTGAAAAACATACTCTTGGAGATTTCTGCAGCATCAGACTTAATTAGCAAAACACAAAACCCATCGCTTAAAAATAACAAAAACCACATTTCAACATATGAAACTACAACGCCAATAAGATAAACTTGCACAGATTGTTAATGGACTCCATTTAATAAGCAAGCAGAAAAATTCTAAAATGGCTACCTTTCCAAATTATCCACAGTTTTGTGGCATATGTACAAGTAGAAAAGAGTCTTCCTGTGACACTGGATATACATACTTTCCTTTCCCTGAGCTTCCTTCTATATTGCCACGAGAAGAAATAAACCAGAGTACACGTTCATTCTAGCAGACTCTCAGCTTCTTGTTACATGCAAATTAACAATTGTGGCTTAAAACAAATTTCAGCATATTATGCTATATAACCCAAAATTTCCTGTTTCCTCCCTAGTAGCTATTCAGAAACAGGATGAAGTGAATGGGATACTGCCTTATTTCTGCTCTGGAACACAGGAGATGAGAGGGAAGAGGAGAGTATGTGAGAGCCTCGGGGTCTGTGCTCGTACAGAAGACTATGGCTTAGCTTAGCACAGACAGGTGGGCAACCACAGGCTGTGCCACCGTATTCTTGGTTGAAAACTGGCCAGATAATGTGGCCCAGAAGTGACCTGAAATCTACTTCTGATTTGTACTTTTGGGATTCCTGACCTGCAGGTGGAGTGGTTGCAAAGAGATTAAATGGAAAATTGTCATTCTAGGAGCAGCAATTTACTGTCTGGGGATATTTCTGCCAATTTTTAAAAAAATGGTTCTGGAGGTTTGGGGGACTTCAGGGGGCTTGGGAGGCCCACTGGCCACCATTTTCCAATTCTTAGTTTAGCATTACGTGAAAGCACTCCCAGTAATTACAACTGATTCCTTCAGAGCTGCTGATTATGGTGGCATGTGTGCATATGTGTCTTTATGTCACCTGTCAACCTATGGTGACCCCACGGACTCCATAGGATTTTCTCAGGTAAGGAATACCAGGCACCTCATACTGCAGACTTAAAGGCCTTGTCTGGGCAATCATATGTTAGCTTAAATAAGCCAAGATATGAGCATACCTTTTAGCTGTTCACACCGTTCTTTTCAGAGCTAGCAAGCAAGGCAGCTAGCAAACAAGACAGAAACCTTCCATTTATAGTTTCCTGTTTCATACAGCCTGGAAATTATCATATACAGCTTCAGAAAAACGCAGGGCATTAATCCAGCTGCAGACTATGGCTTAATATCCTGGCTTGTTCCGAATTTTTTTAACCATAGTTTTCTGGTTTAGACTAAACAGAAATGTACAGTTAACGTAATATGCCTGGGATTTGTTCATTCACTCCCATCAAAGGACTATCTTTACAGACAGCTAACATATTCATTCTGAACTTGGCTTTTTAAACTGAGGGCCTTTCCACACTATACTGTTATAGTGCTGTTATTCCACTTTCAACATCTTGTGGAATTCTGGGGTTTGTACTTTACTGAGGCCAAAGAGCTCTCTGGCTGAGAATATTAAATGCCCTCTCCCTAAATTGCAAACCCCAGGATTCCATAGGATGTTGAAAGTGGAGTAATAGCACTATAACAGTGTAGGTAGAAAAGGCCCCGAGATATGAAATTATTATCCACATGCAGCCACATTCAACCGTGTGCAAAAAAAGTGGCTGTAGGAATCAAAGTCTGAACGTTCCTTTTTCTGTGTCACCCAAATTCATGGGGCTTTCACTAGCCTTTTTGTAAAAAAACAGCATGAAGCAGTTTTATACTATAGCCTTTCACAATTTAACTATACCCGTGAACTGGAAACAATCTATCAGACAACGCAAGACAGAAGGACATGATGTAATTCAGGCAGCCTGAGAAGTAAGAAAAGTAAGATGGACAAATGCCACTATTTTGCCAAGGTTCCCTAATTTCTCTTGACAGCTACTTCAGTTCTTCCCCTAGGCTATCTGCACAGACAGAACAGCAGGCTACATAGGCAAGCAGCCCTGTCAGAACAATTTTTATTATAATAATCATTGGGAGAAAGAAGAGCCTGTATCTTGTGCTTATATAAAAATCTGGTGGACATAACAAGTTGAAGGGGTTAAATTGTAGAAACTGCTTGCTTAAGTAGAAAAATAGAGAAAAATAAGTCAGGCAGGTCCGTCTCTTATCTTATCAAGGGCTTAGGTATGCGGCTTAGCAATGCATGGAATATAGGGAGTTTGGGAGTCGATGCGACCCAGGGAGAATACTCCCTGGTACAGAGAGACTTCATTTTTGAAACTGTAATACATCATTTCGAAACTTAAACTTTTGTAACCTGTACCCTTTTCATATACGCTAATCATTTCCTGTACCTGTTTTTTTAAAAAAATGTATGCTGAAACCTAAAACGGGGCTCTCAGTCTTTTGGAAGTTCATTCCACTGAGATCCCTGCACAGTAAAATAAACTTTGTTTTCTGATCTGCTGGTCTCAATTCTCTGGCTTACCACAACAAAGTAAGCTCTTGGAGGAGTTGGGTTTCAGTGAAAAGTGGTGTAATGCCAATTAAGACCTTACAAATCAAGGAACTGTAGAAAGAAAACAGGTTTAATATCTTCCCAATACTGCAAAAGTGTTTCTTTGGCAGTCAGTGATAAGATGTTGTTTAAGAGTCTTTTGAGAAGTTTGGAAGCTACTGTATGCAACTGATGACTAAAGAGATGTTCCTGTTTATTCCATGTATGGACCAATTTCAGTAGAACACACTATGGCCCTTCCTTTACCAACATCAACTAAGTGTGAAGCTACCATTATTCTCAAAGAGGTTCTATCTGTGTGTATGCATGTGCCTACAAGCCATCTGCCAACTTATGGTGACCTCATGAATTTCATAGGGTTTTCTTAGGCAAAAAGAATACTCAAAGGTGGTTTTGCCAGGTCCTTCCTCTGAAAAATAGCCTACAGCTATAGCCCAAATGATCATTTTTAATAATAGGCCTTCCTGGGTTGCACAATGAAGCACTCCAGCAATTTTTTTTCCACACTTGCCACTCTATTTCAAATGAAAGCAATAACAGCTAATGAATCCCATGTCTTTGCAGGGTGATAACCACTTCTCTGAATTTTAGTTTAGAATTCAATAGGCTTTGTGAGGGGCTGAACCTATCTTGGGCATACGGTCCAGCACCTTCAGTAACTCCTTTAGAGTTCAGAGCATCGCATGTGCCCTGTATATATACAAGGGTTTCAGAAACCCTTGGATAAAACAAAAAATGAAAATGTTCTATCCAATTATTGTCAATGGATGGATGTGAGTGTGTTCCGGGTGCATCCATTGGCAATAATTGGACATAAGGTTTCATGCGACCTCGCATTTGTGTGTGATGAGGTCATGTGAACAGAGGGCACACTGTAATCCCAAATGAATTCACTATTTCATGGACAAGCAAGCTGCCAGCTGCCACTGACTGAGAATACTTAATCTCAGAGGAACCTGGAAAGGTAGCAATCAATGCAGAATATTGCAGAGTAGCATCTCCTTGAAGTGAACATTTTAGCACCATTTACATCAGTGCTTCTCAAACATGGGTCTGCATTTAGTGGGATTTATTTCCTGCTTAGTATGTATAGGATTATAGCCTCTGTGTTTTCTGTGCTATGAAAAGGAAAACTAGTAGTTTAACAACACTGTGCTGTTCTTAATCTAACAGAGAAACGTTAGGATTCTGCGTCAGGGCACAAGAGTTGGTATACCACATCAAGTGCAACAACTGAAGAGCTACATTTGTATTCACACAAAAAGGCAGGAGCAGAATTTTCTTCTAGAATGCTACTGATTCACCTATCATGGGAGGTTTGATTATCATGGCAAAGTGTTTTTTAACACAGATGAAACTAAAGAACTTTAGAGATCACCAGGAAACTCTGTTAAAGCAAAAAGATTAGCATCTATAAAAATTAGCTGTGCCTATTTCTACTCATTTTCCTCAAGATGTAAACAGCAAAGAGAGAAAGCACTGAATCTCCTTGTTTATATATTTTGGTTATGACTGCTTTGCATTTTATGTTTCTAAACTGCTTTCAGTGCATTTGCCAGTTCAGCAATTTAAAGAAATACATTTATACAAATTGGAAAATCTGATGAAACAAACACTGATTATGTATTACTCACTCAACTTCCCCTAATCTACAAACTTTCCACTTAAATTCACAGACAAACTAAAGCCAATATAAGTAGGTGAGTTCATTTTTTAAAAATTTGCTTTTACCCATATAAGTTCTTCAAAGCAGACAACAGTTTCTGGAATTTCCACTTGTATTTGTTTTTCCTCCTCTGCTCAAAAATGCTGGTAAATTTGCAAATTATTATCTTGTTTAAATTAATAAATTTGTTAACTAAATAGCAGGTCTCCTCTTGCAAAAGAAGAAGAACCTTGCATATTTTATAACTGTCAATAAAATGGGTTGGGAAACTACAAAAACACAGTGTAAATGGTAGTAACTGGAAGAAAAAATAGCTATAAAATCATATATTCAAATGCTCCAATTGGTAAGGAAACATTAATCCCTACAGTGGTACCCAAACAGTTAGTTAAAAAGTCAAGGCCACATTAATTCAGATGCTATTGCCCTGTGCCTGACATTACAGTTCCACAAATCATATACCAGGGAATTTAGGAATCAAGAATGAGTATTACAATTCCTAGCACTTTCCTTCTGTCCTCACCTAAAAAAAGGGGCGTCCCTTTTAATATTGGTTAATTTGCCAGGATAGTTGAACCACAGTTTATAAAAGCTTTGAATATTATGTTTCAACCAGGCCATTCCAATAACCCCTGAGTCTGGGAAAAGGAACACTGCCAGTAGCTACAACTCCATACCCTCCAACATTTCATAGATGAAAACTGGGACTTGCGTGGCCAAGCAACACCCAAGTGTGGTTAAGATGGCAAAAGTTATTAAAGAACAACAACACACAACAACACACAAGCTGGGAAAGGCTTTGGTAGCTTGCTTTTTAATCTTAGCCTACAAGGAATGCCAAGATTCTTCCTATCCCTTCTTCTTGCCCTATTGAGTTTATTGAGTGCAAACCAATTTTTACATTTTGAATACAGTTTGTATCAATTGGAGGTAACTAAGAACCGAAAGGGAAAAGTGGCAGGAGGAGAGAGAAACTGGGATATTTTATAAAAGTGTAAGAAGTGGGGTGACAGAGGATTGAGACTATCCCTGTCAAATCGGAGCAATTGAAGGGTATGCAATTCTGGTACAAAAATTCTTGTCTTCTTCACCTTTGTGTTTACTCTCTAGAGCTGACAGTGCAAACTATACACATCTACTAAGAAGTAAGCACTGTTTATGTCAACAGGAGTTCCTACCAGGCAAGTGTGTATAGGAGCATAGTAGTAGTCAAGTTAAAGTAGTCCTTATTATATTTCTATTTGCTGTGTATCATAAATCACTAGCCATAAAAGGCTTTCTCTCTGGCAACAATATAGTAATTCTATTAGTATTGCATTTTTAAAATTGTTGTAAGCCATTTTGAGAAACTACAACCATTTCTGCCCTACACTGCTATAGCGCTATGATTCCACTTTCAACCTCCCGTGGAATTCTGGGGTTTGTAGTTTACTGAGGCCAAAGAGCTCTCTGGTTGAGGATTCTAAATGTCCCTCCCTCAACTGCAAACCCCAGCATTCCATAGGATGTTGAAAGTGGAATAATAGCACTGTAAGAGTGAAGTGTGGAAATGACATACAGCATAAAACAGAAAGGCAATAAACAAAATTAAAAAACAAACAAATCACTGCTCAAATACTAAGTCTGTAACGAGGCTGTAAATTTATTTATTTGTTTAAATATTTGCCTTTCCTTTTCATACTAGATGCTTAAAAGTGGCTAATTCTGATAGAAACATAAAATAATAAAACACAGAATATGAAGCACATGTAAAATGAAACGACAAAACCAAGAGCAGATAAAAACAGTCCACTATATTTAAAAAGCCTTCAGTAGTAGCAGCAAACTATAACCAGCTCAGCAAATCAAAGCCCTGTCTAAATATGAAAGTATTTCACCAGATGGCAGAAAGCTATCTATCAAGCAGGAAGGTTTTATAGGCCTCCCAAGGACGGGAGTTCCAGCCTCAACCAAAGTCCCTGGAAAGGGTCTCTCTGATGTTCTTGCCAAATGTGCTTCTAACATTGTCCTGGCATAGAGAGGGGCCTCTTCAAGCATTTTAATTGCAACGAATCAGCTGTCTTTAGAAAGTTGCAACTGAATGAGTGGGCAGTTGGAAGTGGGTCTCTGCTACTTTCTATCTCACTCCAGCTATCTGATCTGATGACCTCAATGAGATATGTTGCCTATGACTAGCTCTTGCTGCAAGTAAGATAGTGAGCATTTTCTTCTTCCTTTCAGTTTTGCCTGTTTTTTCTGCTGCCTTTGTCCCCACTGCTCTAATTCTAATATCTGGCCTACTTTAGGGGTATTTAAGTTTCTTTTCCTGGTGAATCTCACCATGGCACTGCCTTTCCACAGTGGTGGGATTGCATGCTTCTGTGAGGCAAGAGGCTATACTGACAGCAGCTGTGCTACTAATTTGGTCTCCCATGTCAGACAGGCTTTTCCTGAGATGCTGGACTAAATGTGCCAAACAGTTACTGGGCTGCAGCACTACTGGGGTGTTAGCACCACAGGTAACACTTGTTAGCACTGCGCAGAAGGAGTCACAGTAACCCCCCTTTTTAATGTCTTTTATCATGAAAACACAATAATTAGACAATCAAAAGTGAAAGAAGAGAAGATGAGACACCAAGATTGGAAGGCACTCAGCAAGCTACTGGGGTAAAGCAGAAGACAAGTAGGAGTAGCACTGTGACTAACGCCACAACTGGACTCAACTTGAAAGGATGTTCAGCTGCTGACATGCTCAGAGGAGAAAGTAAAGTCTGAAGCTACACACCAGATATTATAGGAACACGGAATGTGAGAAGCATAAGAAGCATGAATTGGAGAAGCTAGATATAATAAAACTAGAAATGAAACATATAAATATTTCAATATTTGGGGTGAGCAAATGAAAGTGGACAGCAGTGGTTCTCGACCTTTCCTTTACCACAGACCCCATTTAAATAACTTTTATTGCCACAGACCCAGACTAAACTCAAGATTTAAAATCCTTAAGCACACCAAATATTTTTTGAAGAGGCTCATCAAGAGTCTTCAAATTAGGAGAGAAGGGAGAAATAAGTACAGGCACATACTCTTATTATAATAGTTTATAGGAATGACTCCGTACAAATTTGTCTGTCTGCCTGCCTGCCTGCCTGCCTGCCTGCCTTCCTTCCTGTTTCTGTTTTAACTGTAAAAGCTCATAACATTTCTTCAAGCTTTCGTGGGCCCCCTGTGAGGACATCATGGACCTTGAGGTGCTGTGGATCTCAGGTTAAGAACCACTGGGGAACAGGAGTAGGACATTTTGGGTGTTCTACTCAGGAAATGAAAATCTAAAATGAAACGGGGTGGCATTAATACCAAGAAGAGATGGAGCAACAGCAAAGGATAGAATGTGAAGTCTGACTGAATAATACCAACAGGGCTTCAGGGAAAACCCATCAATATAACCATAATCCCAGTTTATGCTCCGACTACAGAAGAAAAAGAAACAGAAAGATTCTATACTGGAGTCTAGGAGGATACTAATCACACAGAAAAACAGGACTTGGCATTAATTGTAGGCAACTGGAATGCAAAAGCAGGAAACAGAGCAGAATCAAAAATTGTAGGAAAATTTGGCCTAGGATCAAGAAATGAAGCAGAAGACCAATTGATTAAACTTTGTGAGTCCAGTTTATTAATCATAAATACATTCTTTAAACAACCAAAGAGGTGACTGCATACATGGACATCACTTGATGGCCAATATAGAGGCCAAATAAATAAACTATACCATTGGAAGCAGAAGATGCAGAAGGTCCATTCTCTCTGCAAAAACAAGACCAGGCACAGACTATGAACGCTAATATCAAAAATTAGAGGAAAGCTAAAGAAGAACACTAAACCAACCATCATGTCAAAATGTCACCTGAAGAATATTCCCACAGAATTTAAAGATACTGTAAAAACAGATTTGCACTATTAAGCTTAATTGACCAGGAGCCAGAAGAACTCTGGACTGCAGCTAGAAGCACTGTCAGGGAGGAATGCAAAAAGACACTGTCTGCAACAAAAAAGAAAAAGAAGACTCAATGGATGATAGATCAAGTTCTTCAAGTAGTTACGGACAGACAAAAAGCAAAAGTAAAAGGTGACAGAAATAGGCTCAGAACCCTAAATGCAACTGTTCAGCAACTTGTGCATGGTGACAAAGAAAACTACTTGGTAATCAATATGGAGAAACAGAAGATGACAACAAAAAAGAAAGAATAAGAGATCTCTTCCACAAGATCTGAAAAATCAAATGTAAATTTAAACCAAGAGTGGGGATGCTATGTGACCAGCAAGGTAACACATTACATGACCATGTAGAAATAAAAGGACAATGGAAACAGTACACTGAAGAACTATATAAAAGAGATGAAACGATGACAGATGCATTTGAGGAAGAACTATTTGAAGATGAACTTACAATTTTAGAAAGTGAAGTACAATCTCACTAGAATAGATGGCATACCAAAACAGCTGCTTTAATGTACAGAGACAGAATCTACTCTAGTTCTAACTAAAATCTGCCAACAAATATGAAAACCCAATAATATCTCACAGACTGGAAACACTCCGTATACATTCTGATCCGCATGAAAGGAGACACCAGGGATTGCAGTAATCACTGGACCATTGCCTTAATCT
Organism: Cyclura pinguis; assembly: GCA_030412105.1. Taxonomy (NCBI): domain Eukaryota; kingdom Metazoa; phylum Chordata; class Lepidosauria; order Squamata; family Iguanidae; genus Cyclura; species Cyclura pinguis. The sequence goes on along the minus strand of CM059599.1, from coordinate 109,181,917 downwards.
CCACTGTAAACAAACTGATTCTAAAAATTCTACAAGAAACACTTTTACCATATATGGAAGAAGAAATACCAGACACTATGGATCATATTGCAAACATGCATTGGAGCACACCAAAGAATTTCAGAAAAAAGCTGCCTGTGCTTCATAGTCTGTAGCAAAGGCTTTGATAGTGTAGATCATGAAAAAACTACAGATTGCTCTTACAGAAATGGGTATTTCACAACGTTTCATCATTCTGATGCATAACCTGTACTCAGGACAAGAGGCTACCATCAGGTCAGAATATAGAGAAGGAGAATGGTTTCTAATTGGCAAGAGGATAAGGCAAGGGTGCATTTTATCACCCTATCTGTTTAACATGTATGCTGAACATACCATACACAAAGCAGGATTAGACTCAGAAGAAAGAGGCATGAAAATTGAAGGAACTTAAACTATTTAAGATATGCAGATGACACCATACTACTAGCAGAAAACAGCAAAACCTTGGAATAATTACTAAAGAAAACCAAGGTAGAAAGTGTAAAGGCAGGTTTACAGTTGAATATTAATAATATAAAAATAATGACCATGGATGATTTACATAACTTTAAAGTAACTGATAAAGACATTAAAATAGTTCAAAACTTCCCATACCTTGGCTCAGTCATTAATCAGAAGGCAGACTGCAGTCAGAAAATCAGAAAACGACTAGGCAGGGCAGCTATCAAGGAAGTGGCCAAAATTCTGAAGTCTAAGGATATATTGCTGAACACTAAAGTTAGGATTCTCCACGCCTTTGCATTTCCAATTTCTTTGTGTGGCTGTGAAAGTGAACCATATAAAGACCCACTAGGCACTGAAGAAAGCTGACAGGAAGAAAATCAACTCATTTGAAATATGGTGCTAGAGAGAGTTCAATGGATAAGTGGACTACTAAAAGGACAAATGAATGGTCTTAGAGCAAATCAACCCTGAACTCTCCCTGGAAGCCAAGATGACTAAACTGAGACTGTTAACTTTGGACATATCATAAAAAGACATGACTCATTAGAAAAGACATTAATGCTTCATAAGACAGAAGGCAGTAGGAAAAGAGGAAGACTGAATTACAGATGGATAAACTCCATCAAGGAAGCTGTGGTCTTGAGTCTGTAAGACTTGAGCAGGGCTGATGATGATAGGGTGACTTGGAGATGTCTCATTCATAGGGTTGCTAAAAGTCAAAGTCAATTTGACAGCAGTTAAAAAGAACAACCCCCTTGAATGCATTGCCTAAATTGGGTACATTCTTTGCATGAGATTTTCAAAGGTCACTGACCACTTGTCTCTGGAGATGCTCAGACTCCACTGTGAGGGGAGGAAAACCCTACCCTATTCTTACATGATGAAATAAACTTCATCCCTGAAATGAAATCTACTTATGAATGGAACAGCATCAACTGGTGAAGCAGACTGCCCCTCCTTCCTGAAGCCTTTTGACACCTATCCCCATCCATCATCTTTGGAGGTTTGAGAAGTTCGGAAAGATCCATTGCATCAGTGGGTAAAAACAGATGTAGTTCTCAGCTCCTCTGTGAAGCAGAAAAGAGGGTGAGCTTACTGAACTAAAAAGAGTAAGAAAAATTAGAACCAGTTCTTCAGTCTGAAAGAGATTACTTACAGGAGTTCATTCTTGCATTTTCAGTTACTGGACCAGAATTCTCTCAGTGCAAGAAGACTGCCCAAACAGGAGCAGAATTTTCTCTATGTACTGAGAGAAGTCTTTTGGCTGTGTGAGAGAGATCAACTTTCGCTATTCTATTCAACTTCTCACAAGCCTATTTTAATTAGAAGTCAACTGAGGGTAGGTAAAATTCAAAACCAAACCAAAAGTATTGATGCAGACTTTTCTCTTTGCTTCCAAAAGCAAAATTGATCTCAGTGCTCCATGATTAAATTTAATTGTATCTATGGCCCTTTTCGCATGGCATTTGCCATGTGAAAGGGCCCCTCGAGCGTCACGTGAATGTGAGGAGCGGTCCACACGACACACTCACAATCGTGCAACGCTCCAGGGGCTGGCAGGCGCCGACCGTGCACTTTTTCATTTTGGGCTGTGAGCTGAAAATGGTGCACGATTGTGCAGCGCTCCGGGGCCTCGCGCGCACTTGCTGTGCATGTGGAGCTCCGGAGCCACGGTGCTCGCGCTTCCTGCCCCAGCGCAGCCTGGGAAACTCCCAGGCTGCACTGTGGAAGGAAGAGGCAGGGCTCTTGCATGAGCAGAAGGCAGCTGCGGAGCTGAAAGAACCGGGATATGAGAGCCTCTCGCTAGAGGCTGCTTGCGCGATCCCCGCACTCCAGCTCCATGAAAAGATGCATTGTGGAAAGGGCCTATGAAAACTACTTAACAGATCTGATGACATTTTCAATCAGGAGGACTTGGCTCCTTTAATGGTTCCAGTGGATATCCCCTGTGGTTTTAAGATAGTTATTAAAAAATATTGCAATCAATTTGTCCCCCCCCAACCCGGTGGGACTGAATGCCTTGGCAGAGGATAAACTCCACAACCTGTTGAATGTTTACAATAATAGGAGACAGTGTTAACTACAGAGATAACTATAGGAGGAACTACTTATCAACACTGTTTTTTTTTATTGTTTTGGTCAAACTATCACCAGTAACAACATTGTTTTCTATTGTTTTGGTCAAACCACCAACAGCAGCAAAACTGAATTTTAATTAGCCTACAGCTATAGATGTTCAGATGAAAAAGTTTTAAAGTATTTGCCTTTGCAGGGAAGTGTACACACCAAAGGATCCTGGCCCCTCATAGTGTATGGTTAATTTAGTTATTACTGAATGTATAGGCCTTGACAATTAATGCCCTGTTTATCTTACCATCAAATTTGTCATGACCTATGCGCTATATAAATGATGTAACTACTTACTAAGCAAATACTGCCCTTCGATTTATTTTGTGTTGATACTTTGGCTTACAGGCAAGCACAACAGCTAATCTGAAAAAGACTCCAGTCTTAAACCACCAGAAATATTTTGAAATTATTGTGCCTGTGGTCATATAACTCCCATAAATGATTCTATTTTTTTCTCCCATTATTTTTCACTGCTACCACTGAATCTGTTCAAAAACATTGTAATAACCATATTTATTTCCCGCTAGTTATCAGGTTTTTTAAAATCAGATTTAATTCTGAACTAACACAGCTGTAAGAAAATTGTTAAATCATAAACTGGTTTCAAAAAGAAAGTATATACTGTACTATGTCTAAATAAACTGTTCAAACACCAAGATTATTATTCACAATGATACTATAGTCCATGAGAGAAATACAGTGTGATGTAGTCGTTTGAATGTTGGACTATGACCCTGGAGACCAGGATTTGATTCCTTGCTCAGTTATGCAAGCCCAATGGGTGACTCTGGGCCCAACACACACTCTCACCTCCAGAAAAACCTGTGGTATGTTTGCCTTAAGTGTTGCCATAAGTCGGAAGCGATTTGAAGGCACATAACAACAAGACTTCCATAAAAAGCAGAAAAGATTTGCAGTAAAAAGCCTATTTCTTGAGGGGAAGAGTACCAAGGCAGTGCCTGTTCCGTTCTACCATTCTATTACTAGGCCATTTGCAAAATATGAAAGAAAAACAGCCTAAATGGAAAGGATTTCAGGGACAGCATCAAAAAGTATTTAGTATCAAACAGGACCACCCTGACAAGCCTGCTTGTATTGAAAGTTTTACCAAATCATGTCACAACTGTACCATTGCTGAGTGCAGAGCAAAGACTGAAAAGTAATTGTAATACCATATAAGATATTGTATATATAAGTTATACCATATAAGATATCAGACAGATCACATTCTTACAACATCAACTTAAGACACTGCAGTGATAAAATCAAGAGAGTGGAAAGCCATTTTCTTCATGTTAGGTAGATGCCATTCTTTACCAGACAAGATTTCTATTTTACATACAGGAATAAAAATAAAAAGAAAAGTTCCTGGTTTCCACTTTTCCTAGAACGATGGAGGGTGGGGAGAGAGAGAATATATCAATCCTATCTTAAGATGCCTGCCATCAGACTGTCATGCCAAACATTTCATAATATGTAGATCAAACTGGAGATAAAACCACAGAAGCAACTCTATTATATTATCTATCAACGGGCAAGCAACCACTGCTGGCAAACCTTCCTTTCAATCACAGCCAGTCATAAACAGAAGGAGCTTCTGTTTGATATTCTCATGAATGACTTCAGAAGAGCACAAACCTATCAAAAGCATCCGGCACGTTTCTCTTGCATTCTCTCTCTCACTTCAGTACAGGCAGCACAGCAGCCATAGTCAGCTGGAAGTATGCTGAAGTTAGAAAGGAGGTTCAGGAGAACCAGAGATCTTACAGGGAACCCCATATTAATCCACCCCCATATCATATGATTTACAGTGTGTACTTATTTTTTCCTACCTGGCAACCATTTTGAAAAGCATGAGTTTTCACTCATTTGCAGGGCTGTGTTCATGTGAGCAGCAGGGATCCACCATCCCTATTAGTGCCAATCTGCTTACAAGGAGTCTGCTCACTATTTGGGTTTCTAGGTGGCCAGCCAACTGACAGCAAAGGAGAGGGGAGGGCTTCCTCAGGAGGGCATTCTGAAGCAAGTCCTTATTTGCCGGTATATATATTTGTTATTTGCTCCTTATCACAACTTGGAAGTATGGCACGGGGTTGGATCAATTTTGAATCAGGCAGAGTTGGTATTGCTGTCTGTCCATGAAAATGTGTATTTTTCAAAGAGGAGTTCTACAAGCTACATGCCACACTAGTTTTGAAAATCAATAACACTTTAAAATCAATTTATTGCACAGCACGTTTGCACATATATTGTTTTTCCAAGATAACTCACAAATTCTGCTGGCCACCTGAACTCTCAAGTGATGCCCTAAGCCTCAAGTAAGTCAACATTATTAACATCTATCGGTGTCTTGCAGTGGTGAAAAGTTCATCCTATGTCCAATATTTCTGAACCAAAACCCAAGTTGAATGGTCTGATTAAGAAATTAAGAAAACAAATAAAAACAAAATACATGCACAATATAGTTGCTATCCATTACACTCAGAGAGTACGATTTTGTTGTTTTACAGCAAGGGCGGGCAAATGCAAACAGAGCACGTGCTATTTTTTCTTTCTGTACCTGCCCGGTGGGCTTTAGCAGCACAATTCAATGCACTCAAAGTTCACTGATGTGATGTCACTTTCATTTTGGCTGATTTTCAGCTAATATTTTTTGTCTGCTTTGGGGAAGTTTGGGGGCCCAGTAGAGTTAGAGGAGCAAACTGTTGCTTTTTTACGCAGTTTTGGGAGATCTGGGGTGTTTTGGCAACAAAAAAATTGCCCTCAAATCAGCCTGAAATGTGAAAAAAAAACGAGAGAAAGATCTGGGGGATTTGAGGTGCACAGGAGGGGGCTGCCACAGGATGCACTTTACCCACCTGTGTTCTACAGCATAAACTGCCTATTATTAAAGCAGAATAGGCTGCAAACAGATGGCGTGTGTATTGTGTATTGCAGGGGCATCTCTGCTTGTAGCATTCCCACTTTATCTCTTGTAACAACTTTTTTGTTGGGGAGGGGAAGGAGGTGGCATTTATCGTTTTAAAAATCTGTAAAACTTCTCTTTCCAGAGATATCAATAGCACAAAAGAAGTAAGTTTTCAATTACACCATACAATGATCTGTCTTTCACATAATTTTGGACTCTCTTAATCTGTTGTCTGCCTCCATTCCTAAAATGTGTTTTATGACTCACGTCATGGGAAGGAAAGTTTTAATAATCTGAGGGAGGGGTACATCAGGGAAAGGGCAATGACACACAAAAGCACAGCACGTCACAAGCCTTTCAAGAAGAGAGTCGAGAGTCCTCAAAGCAGTTCACTGAACAGCAGAGGCAGCAGCACTAGACCATTGCTGTGAATTACTGAGAGAACAGGTTCCAGATAGCCACATTCTGTGCACAGAGGAAGATCTGAACGAAACTGTAAATAGCCCAGCAAAAGGCAAATACGCATGGAGAGTTGTTATAAAAATGATGTTTTGACAGGGGGTTGTTATAACAGGCCGAGTCACTGTTAGGCAATTTGTATATAGATCCTGAAGAAAGTGTAATGGTGCTTTGATGTGGTTAATACGGGGGTGAGCTTACCCGTTCAGCTGGCAGTCTACCCTGAGACTGTGTCCTCCTAGGCAACAGAGCACAGAAGAGTCTCAAGTACTTTCACAGTGGGATTTTTCAGCCTATAATAAAGGAGAAAACAGTAACTTCTGGTGGGCCCTAGGGCACTCTACTTGGTTCCAAAGCATGAACCAAGGGGAAGTAGAGGACACTGTGACCAGGCTTCTAGGACAAAAGAGACACTAAAGTTTCCAGTCTCTTTTAAAGCCATACCACACACATCACATGAAAAATTGATGTTTGCCATACTGAAGCTGTTGTGGCATACAGACTTCAAGACTCAACTGTGAAGCCCTCAAACAGGCCATAAGCTCATTTTATGGCATTAGACAAGCCTACTGTTCCTCAGATTAGATTCTTAAACCTGGAAATAATAATGACCTACAAGATCACAGTACTACAAGGCTAGAATAAGATCGTGTGAAAAGAATGCACGTAAGGCACTTTGAACACTTTAAAGTACTATACAGATCAGGAATGGGGGAAGTATTAACCTATACTAATAACAGAAGTGACATGTGTGCCCTGCAGACACACGGAGCATGCTCAGAGAGCAGTGAGTGCATGTACGCTGAACGTACAGGCATATCTCAGTTAACGAAGCCTTTGACAAAGAAGCTTTCCCTTACGATTCACAGCTGGCAAAAGAAGACTAAACATAACTGCCTCTCAAATTCTGATTTACTCAACTCAAAATCATACAGCTTTTTGTCCATTTTAAATCTTTCTACTATTTGTCTATGAGAGAAACACTGAAAACTGTAATCTTCTAACAATAATTCTTCATTTGACATAATACTATATGGTTCTTGTTCAAGTTCCAAGATATCTTGATAAGTTACCTGCTTTTCTTTTGCTGTTGTCTCCTACCTATAAAAAGTCTTTTGTGATGAAACACACGAAGGTATCTTATGGGACAATCTTGGTTTTTATCTGTTCCATATTCTTAACAACCCACGTCTCATGTTGTAGAGGTTAAAATCTGCATTTACTTTAGCTTTACCATACCACAGATAATGAGGACACCCAAACCTCAGTTCCTGTTCTTCTAAATCCAATACTCTCTTATTTGTCAACACACTCTAATCTTTCAGCCAAACTAAACAGCATCTGGAAAAAAAATACTGATTCAATCCCAGTTTTACTCCCAATCCTTTTCTTCATTTTGCACCTTATAAATTTTATATTTAACTCTTAGTTTCTTCCTTTGCTAAATAAATTACAGTAAGTCACTCTGCCATTGTCAAATACACATCACTGGTTAAAATCAGTATGGTCTGGAACAAAATCAACATTCTCAGCAAAACATTCATTTTTATCACAGAAATTCTTCCCAACTGTGATAATTTAAGTTTTCTCCGTCTTTGCAAATCCATTTTAATATTATTCCATGTCTTAACAAAGTTATTTTTCAATAACTTGCAATTTATATTTATCATAGTTATTAACTATTTCACCTTTTTCTCGATTTTAAAACCTGATTTATCCATCAACTGTATTTAACCCCCTTCTTTCATATTCTTCATTTTCATCATCTTTACTTGTATATCTTAAATCTAGCCATTTCTCTGAATTCTTTTGTTGATTCATTCCTACATTATTCAAAGGATTCTCTAACATAATCATTAAGCCATCTGCAAATGCTCTTAATGTCTATACTTCCTTTTTAATTCTAATGTCCTTACTTCTTTTGTCATGTCTTACTGTTCTATTAAACACTTCAAGGGCTAAGATAAATGATAAAGGGGAGAGTGGCTACCTTGTATCTTCCCTTTTGAATATCACGTGGTTTGCTCAGCTCACTATTAATCAACATTTGTGCTTTCTGTGCATCATAAATCACCTTAATCCATGTGGCAAAATTACCACCAAAATTCATCTTGTCTAGAACTCTGAACAAGAAGTCCCAATTAAGATTATCAAAAGCTTTCTCAGCATCTAAAAATATAAGGACCCCCGCTTCTCCCTATGATTTTCTAAATATTCTAAAATGTCGAAGATACATCTAGTATTGTCATGTAATGTCTTTCCAGCAGAAATCCAGAACAGTCTCTATGAATAAAATATTGTAAGGTTCTCTTCCATCTTTCTGCCAAAATCACTGTAAAAATCTTATAAACATTATTGAATAACGAAACAGGCCCATAATTCTTTTGTCACTGTCAGGTCCTGGCTTTCTTTCGAGATTAAGACTATCATTGCCTCCTTCCACATCTCAGGTATCTGCCCTGTCCATAAAATTGAGTTCAATAATTTCTTCAAAGGTAAAAAAAACCCTGTTCTTCAAAAACACTTATTGTATAACCTGCTGATAAACCATCTGAACAAATTTTTGCCAATCTTGCTCTTTTTAATTGCTTCCAAAATCTCACTTACTGTTATAGGTTTATTTACCATTTCTTTTTTTTGCAAATCTGAAATCTCTGGTAAATTTTGTCTACCTAGGTATTCATCTATCTTTCATGTTAAAACTCATTTTTATATAATATGTAATAATGATGAAACATCTTCCAAATGTTTACTCTATCACTTACTATCCCTTTTCCTTTCTGTATCTTTAAAAATTTTTTCCTCTTCCCTCAAGCTGTAAGCCAACCACCTCCCAGGCTTATCAGCAAACATGAAGTTCTTTTGCTTAGCAATAACATAATTTCTTCTTAACCTCACTTACAATAAGCGTTGATAGCTGACTCTACAGCAACTTGATTTGGTTAAGCACTGCCTTGTTCATGGGGACCTCCTAAGCTCTTCGTCTTTACTTTTTATTTCCTTCAAAAGTAGCTGATTCCTCTTCATCATTTCTTCCTTTTTTAATTCCACACACTGTTGTATAACACATTTGTTAATAATGCTTTACTGGCATTCCATACCATTCTGCCTTTATCCAAAGTGACTTCAAAGTATTCTGCCAATTTTTTTCTACATGCTCCTAGAACATTTTCTTCCTGAAATAAAGTTTCATTCAATTTCCCCCCTACAAAGCTAAAATCATAGGATTATGATCAGAAAAAGACTTACATTTTTGTGATACCATTAGCTAATGTCTTTGAAATAAAAGCACATACATTCTTGAAGATGATTTATGTCTTTCAGAACAAAAAGTATAATCATTAGCATCCCTATACTTAAATCTCCATGAATCCACCAACACTAAATTGTCCATTAAATCCAAAAATGCTTTTGGATGTTTAGCTTGTCTAATCTCCCCTTCTCAGAAGTACTATCCATCTGTGGAGAAATCATGTTGTTTCAATCACCAAGAAGCAGACAATTCTCATATGAATAACTTAAGTTTTACCATCTGAATTGGATCTTGTTTTGCTTCAGCTTGTCTATAAAAAGGGTATATTCCTTTCTCCTATGCAAAATTGTAGTGGGTATCTCCTTAAACACCACCACTTCAATGTCATCCACTTTCATTTTATTTTCAAAATGATGCTGTAATACTTGATCTCTAATCTGTTTTCAAAATACACAACCACATCTCTTGGTAATTTTTTCTGAGTTGCATTTGAGAAATAATTTGGTACACATGATCAAGTTAATGCTTTATTTCTCCAGTAGGTCTGCTATAGCATCAATTATTCTTTCCCAGATATTTTCATTAGGTTTTTCTGGAACAACTATAAAATGTAGATAATTCTCTCACCAGCTCCATTAAGGTTATGGCATACAAACCATACTCCTTCCAATTTCTCTGTTTTTTCCTCCAACATCTTGTTTTTAGTTCCAGGTTATGTATTGTTTCATTTATTTGTTCCAGCTCATATGTCAGACTCTCTCACTCACTCATATCAGATTTCAGTTCCTTTTAAAATTTCACCTTCACATAACTTCCCATCAGAGACATCTGCAGTTTTATAGATTGAAACACTTCCAAGTGTTTTTGTGACATGTCTGTTGGTTTAGATGGTAAATCCACAGATTCTTTCTCTTCAGGCACTTTTTACTTTGGATCTTGTGCCAGAACTCACTGTACACACATACACATAAAAGGAGCAATTTAGAAAAAAGAAAAAAAAACCAATTGATCACAGTAATGTCTTTTGACTACCAGATGTTGCTTCTTGCTTCACTTGCTTTGGGCACACTCTGTTTACAGCATTCAGTCACATATACAGGAGTCTGGCTTCTGCTTTCATTTCAGTTAAACAGAAGCGACCTTGCTATTATTTTGCTATGAAGGTAAACAATGCTTTGTTCTTTTATAGATTCTGTTTTCTAAAGTCTCTATTGTTCTTCATGTCATTTATTATTTAAAGTCTCTATATTTCTTCAATTAATAATTCCTTTAAATCCCTCAGTTTGTGCTTTTTGCTCTCTGTTATGGCTAATTTAAATAAAAGCCTGCAAAGCATTTCCAAGTCAGTTTACTCATGAACTTTTAGTTATGCAGGGAAGTGTTTTCACAAGAAGTGCAGGTGTCATCCACATAGTCAGAAGGCGTCTTTTAAATTTAAAGTTTTGTTTCCTTCAGCTTAAGAAAGAGGCTTTGCAACACTTTTTGCTCATAACAAGCAGGATCTTTTTGTGGTGAGGTGAGTTATTAACATTGGTCTTCTCCCTTCCATCTGCTAAAATTTGCCACTTATGTAGAGACTAGATCACCACAAGGTGATCTTGGACACTCTTTGTTGATCCTCTGTGCCCTCTTTGAACAAGGGGATGATTTTCTCTGGTTTCTGATGTCTGTGGATATCATTTATCTGGAGTTCAACAAAGCATTATGATAAGGTCATTGCATTTTGATTAGCAAACTGTTTACATGTGGAATACTCAGGAATACTGTTAAATGGATTCATAATTGGTTGGAAAACTGTGCTGAAAGAGTTGTCATTAATGGCTGCACATTAAACTAGAAAGAGGTCTTAAGTGGAGTGCCTCAGAGTTCTGTCTGACAGCCATTACTCTTCAACTGTTTTCAAATCAATGACTTAGATTGGGTGGAGAGAATCCTTATTAAGTTTTCACATGACACAAAATCGGGTGAGATGACTGACACACTGGAAGACAGAAACAGAATTCAAAAGAATCTTGATAAACTAGAAAACGGCTCAAATTAATAGAATGAAATTCAACAGAGACAAATGCAATATTTTACATTTAGATCACATAAACCATGTACAGGTATAGGATGGGGGAAATTTGCTCAGCAATACTACATGTGAAAAGAACCTTGGGATTATCGTTGATCGTAACCTGAACATGAGCCAGCAGTGTGATGCTGCAGCAAAGACAACAAATGCTATTTTAGCCTGCATTGAAAGAAGCATAGTTTGCAAACGGAGGAATCACAGAATCACAGAATCATAGAAATGTAGAGTTGGAAGAGACCACAGGGGCAATCCAGTCCAACCCCTGCCATGCAGGAACACCCTCAAAGCACTCCCGACAGATGGCCATCCAGCCTCTGCTTAAAAACCTCCAAAGAAAGAGACTCCACTACACTCCGAGGCAGCATATTCCATTGCCGGACAGCTCTGACCGTCAGGAAGTTCTTCCTGAGGTTCAGGTGGAATCTCCTTTCCTGAAGATAGTAGGAAGGTAATAGTCCTTCCATATTTTGCACTGGTTAGGCCTCATCTGGATTATTGAATTCAGTTCTAGGTGCCTCATTTTAGGTAGGATATAGATAAGTTAGAGCAGGTTCAGAGAAGGGCAAAAGGGATGATAAGAGGTATGGAGAACAAAGCATAAGAGGAAGGGTTGAAGGAGCTAGACATGTTCACTTGGTGAAGAGAAGACTGAGGGGGTGACATGGCTATACTCTTTAAATACCTCAAGGACTGTCATAGAGAGGAGGGGAAAGACCTGTTCTTTGCTGCTCCAGAGGGTGCGACAAGGTGTAAGGGTTTCAAGTTACAGGAGAATAGATTTTGATTGAATATTAGAAGGAACTTCTTGATAGTAGGAATGGTTCGGTACTGGAACCAACTGCCTAGAGAAGTGCTGTCATCTCCATTTCCGAATGTCTTCAGAAAGAGGTTGGGCAGCTACTTGTTGGCGATGCTTTACCTGGAGATCCTGCATTGAGCAGGGATTGGACATGATGGCCCATAAAGCACCTTCCAATTTTATGATTCTGCAATACTGTTGCAATATGCATGTGTCATTTTCTCTGACTAAAATATTTTACAAAAATTAAATGGAAACCTACTTTCTGGTGAAAGCAAATCCACAAGGAAGAACAGTGCGAAGATGGGGCTGTGACAGTATAGTAATGGTCCTAAAAATGGTAGAGAAACAGAAACTGTAGAGAGCTGAGCTGAATGCCATTGAGTATATAAAGCCAAAAAACTGAGGTGTGGGACATTTTGTGCCTCCAGGACACCTAAAGAGAACAGTTCATGAAATGTTCCTGAGGTATACAGCAGTGCTCCAGACAAAGCCTAAAAATATTTGACTGACTGGCACAAAAAAAAATTATTAAAGAAATATCTTCTTACTCAGATAAGGCAAAAATGCCTTCTATCTTATTTTAAATATGACAATGCAAATTAAAGTGAAAAAAATACTATCTGAAGATATAACTGTGAACCAAATGATAGAAATTTTCTTCTAAAAAGTGTTCTCCATACAGGCTGATTATTAAATGTTTCTGAAAAATCATATTTTGTCATGTATGAAAGGATAAGATCTCTCTTGCACATATTACCAATAGAGATAATTCAGCCAAATTTAAGCAATAATCAACTCACGTTGAATTCCCAGATTCATAACTTTGCAGGACTGTGCATATTTATTGTAAATATTTCAATGCACTTGACAACATGGTCCAATCTAAGAAATGTTCCCACTGGGTATGTCTATGTAAATGAATTATAGTTGGGCAAGAACATTGCTTGCAGGTACTTATACATCTTCAGACTATTAAATTATTCCACTAAAGCATCAGTTTATATTTGGTTAAGAATATTAAGTTGTTTAAAAAGAGGGCCATGCTGAATATTCACTCACTATGCTTTGGAATGAGAAATAGTGTTTTGGAGAGAAAGAGATGGTGCCTCAAACTCCACTCTTTATATTAATATTTTTCTTCTTGCTACAGTTCTTTGTTATCACTGTTTGTCTTTCTTACTGGTGCTTCAATGCTTTTTTGTCATGGACTATCTTCTTCCTAGGAGGAGTCATATGGGTGTTCTCAACCAACTGGGAATCACGCAGTGAAAGGTATGTTATATAGCCACTCAGATTCCACTGCTGAAGGCAAAAATAAAACAATAAAAAATAAAATAAAAAAAAGGTGAGAATGACAACAAAGCTTTCTGGATTGGCTCTGTTGTCCTCACTTTCAATGGGCAGATGCTTTTGCTCCTTTCCAACCCTAAGGATACTTTTTATTGCTGGTAGAGAGGTGTGTGTACACGCGCGTATGCATACATATGAAAAATGCTTGCCTCTATTTACGACTGTTCTTGGTCAAAACTAATGCAGTAATTTGACTATGTCACTTTTAGAAAGTAGCAAATCTTTTCTTACATTTCTTACATTCACATGCAGGCAACAACATTTGCCCTCTTCACACATGCCTCTAGTTCATAACATGGAAAAGTTACTTTTAGGGACAAAAACTTCCAATGGCCTTACTGGCTGGGGGAATTCTGCAAGCTGTAGTCTAAAAATAACATTCCTAAGCTCTGTGCAAATTACAGAGTAATTATAGATGCTATGAGGGAGAAGGTTAAATGCACGCTCACGAACATTTGAGTACCCTCTGTCAAGCATCATACCCACATATTTGAGTGAAATCAAACAGTGGAGTCCACAAGTCCTTATCCAACAGAACTGTAGGTCACAGTAATTACAGACAGAGAAAGGTTTTTCACTGGTGGTGGCTCTCTACTTGGAACGTCCTCCCCATGAAAGGAATAATTTGTTATTAATTATTTATTCTGTTTTAATTATTTTAAGCTGTTGTGAATTTTTATTGATTTATGGAAGTAAGTGACATCCACTGAGCAAACAGAAACTTGACTGACTGGGAATGATGAGTCATTAATAGGGTTTTTAAAAAAGAAGAGTAATAAAGTTTGCTATAAATCATGCTGAAGAACTTGGTGGTCGTTTGAGATAAACATGTCATTCATAGTTTACGTTTTAACAGTGATGAAGCAGAATCTGAACAATCGGAGAGCTAACAATATGAAAACTAAGATTTTGACATAAATTATAAAATGAGAGCTGTTAATGTCAACTAGACTTAAGTATAAATCAAGGATGGTAATGTAATTAAAAAGACATTTGCCAACAGAGCACTTCCTCCATTAATAGATGGTTGGATAATTTAAATGTACAACAGAACAGGAGCACATGATGACCTAGCTTGAATCATTAAATGTTCATATATGGCATTGTTGTTATTGAGTGAGATCCTACATCGCAGATGTAGTTATTAACATGCAACTATATTATCATCTCCTGACTTGACTCCCCAGACTTACCTTAATAGCCAGCAGCTGCACCGAACAATGAAGATATAATTTGCTGGATGATGTTTCTAGCTTCATCCCACCAGCAAGTTGTGGTGTGATGAAGAGTTGCAAGGGAGTCCTGTTTCTGTTTATCATACCACAGCTCACTGCACCACCCTGACTGCCAGCAGAACAGACCTCCATTGTTTAATGTGGCTGCTGGCTGCTAAGGTAGGTTTGGGGAGGCATGTACAACTGTGGCAAAAGTGCCACTATTGTAAACATGAATATAAAACAGTTGCAAATTTGCAAATCTAGCTAACACATTTGTAACTGCTCAAGAAGATGTCAGCCCCATTATTAATCTCTTCTTACTCTTCCTCCTCAGAAGAACAATACTTAAATAATTTTAGTATGTTTTAAGTAAATTTTTACTATAAACCTATATAAAGAACTCAAGATGTGAAGAAGGATGTTATCTGTTCTTTTAACTCATGTTACGTACTGTGTTATTTCTTGTTGTTCCCTGCTCAAGCCACAGAGAGAGGCAGGTAGGAAATAAATATCATCACCATTGCCACAACCACCATCATCCTGCAGTTATTTGTAAATAAAACATATGTCCTTATGCAGACATTTTTTGGGGACAAACGTCTCCAGGATTCTTCATTGAACTGTGAACAAATTACACATTGTTGTATAATAAAAGCAACCTCATGGATCTTTATGTAGCCCAAATGCAATCCATGCGCAAGTAGAAGAAAACAGCAGGCTTAAGAAGAAAACGGTAGAAGTACAAACACAATTTGAGGGTGGGGTGAGGATGGAATAGAGGAGCAGTTGCAAATGGAATAGAGGGAATCCCAAACAAGCCAAGTAAAACTGTGAATGCTATAAATATTGTGGTATGTAACAGAAAAAGTAGAGTGGGGAAAAGGGAATGGAGTAACTGGGAGAAAACCATGGCTTCCTGGAACAAAGACTGAATTTTTTGTTAGATAGACTGCCACTGGATGTGAGAAAGGCGAAACAAGAACCACTGCTTTCATCCTAGGTTTTAAATCAGCTGAGACACTCATCTTCCAAACCAGCCCAAGCAAATGGAAATTAAAGGAAATGTAAGGCTTGATCTCATCTTCAGATAATGATAACATAAACAGAACTATTGTCAAGCATGTTCATTTATTTTTTAAAAAAATTACAGTGTACATAGTGATAAAATTTAATAAAACTAGAAACTATTACAAAAAGTCTAAGGTAACCATATTAAAAACAATCCTGTCTATTTTACTACATAGTTTTCTTTCTAGGGTACTGGGACAGAGTTGATGTGCTCACATTGAAAAATAGGGACATATTATGTGACAGGCATATACTAAGCATTTTGTAGAATGGAACAAACCCCCTATTTATGGGATTCTTTCAATGAATGAACGTATGTGCAAACAGAGAGTTGTTCACAGGACATAAACTGCTCTTGGGAATTTTCTTTTTTAAGAAACTACATTCTATATCTTGAAAACTTTATTTCTGAATCCCAAAGACTACACAAATTACAAGTATTTGCTCCATTCCCTAATTATACCATCTCCTATTATATTCACAGGACACAGGATCTTACTGTGTTCCTAACACATCTGTGCTGATGTTTAGAACACACAGTACCATTCTTATACTTGAACAGTATTCATATCAGATCTGACTAGATCTGACTACTTAGGGCTTTCACTGTTACATCCTACTGCAATTTACAGGAATTTGGGGCTGAGGGGGGAGCGAGAAGCCAGTCACTGGTGTCTGTCAATGGCACTCTGAATCAGAACTCTTCCTGCTTCCTAATCATCATCATAAGCAATTCACATAAATCTAAGGCAAGAATGATTTATCAGCCCCAAATTTCTTATGGTCTGCAGATCAAGTATGTCATGCAAGCCACCTTCCTATAGTAGAATGTGTTGGTGCTCATTTGCACATGCTAACTTCAAATATTGAAAAATGCAGTTTGAAGACTAATCTTTTCTCTGAGCCTATCCAATGCTTTGATCTAATCCAGAGGACCTTTTCTTTACTTCTACAGAGAGGTGCTATGGCCAAACACAGATACTTCAGTTCATAAGGCTAGCTGCATTATTTTTGTTATATTTATACTCTGTCCTTCTATTCCGAAGGCAGCTAATAACAATAAACAGACAATTAAAAAACAACTAATTCATAAGCAAGCAAACAATATCAAAGTAAAATCAAATAAGACCAGATAAAAACTCACAGGCAGTTAAAAACATAATTAAATTAAAACCACAGACTGAAGCACAATGCAGCAGAGTAAAAAACACACAATGCAGCAAGCGAGGCCAAACAATTTCTTAAATAAAAAGGCTTTTGCCTGTTTGTAGAAAGAACATGGAAGCTTAAGTATATGGTGCCCTGAAGTCCTTTTTGCACAGAAAATCATCATCTTTATTATCATCAACTCTAAAGTAACAATTTAGGAAGAAAGAACACTGCACAAATGTTACACAGACTCTAAAGAAATTAAACAAGTGAGATCATATTGCTATATTGGAAGCATTTTTACTCTTCAGGTCCTTGGATGGCATATAGCGGGAAAAATGAATTAACATTAGTGGCATGTTTACAGCTTTACACAGAACTTTAATTTTAGGTACCTGAGGACAATTCATTTAATCCCACTAGTTCTTACAAATAAGGGGACCTCAATGTTAATTTTTATTGGGGGGGCCACAATTTAGGGGTTTAAAACATTAAGAGTAATTGAAATGGTACAAAGTTATTTTGTGTGTATGCTCTTATAAGCCGTAGATGTATCCGGCTTATACAATTAAAGCAGAGTGAGACACTGAGGCAAACGACCAAAGGATATTTATTTATTTGGTATGGAATAACACCACACAGGCAAATATAGGCTATGTAAGATTTTCTTTGAAGAAGAATTGGCATCAATATAACCTAAATTTTGGTTTCAGAAATGTTCAAATTTAAGATTTGGGGTATGGTTTTTCAGTGTAGGTCTCAGTAAATGCATCTAAAAAGTCTTTAGACACCAAATAGCTGATACAGGAGCACAAATAGATTTGCTTACTCTTATCTCAACATCTACAATGTAATTTTAGCAAGTTCAAAGCATCACCACTAGTGTAAAAAACATTTATCATTTCCACTGAAAATGGAACACCAAAAAGATTTTAGCCATTTCTGTTTTGAACAGACGGTATCAATAGTTCAACAGGACTGGTTTTGGGTATCTTACCTCAAGACAGACCATGTATATATGGAGCTACAGCACTAGGAAATATGACACTGTTGCTTGTCAGAATTCCTCTGACATCAGAAAACTATTTAGTGCCCCATAGGGAAAAAATAAGAAAGGCAAATTAATGAGAAACTAAGGCCACTTCCACAGCTTACCCTTTTCTGTCATGGTCCTGGCGTCATCCTGGCAGTGCCTCTGCCAGAATGGGAGCGCAACCCGAATGCTCCCTTCTGCACCCACCCAGCTGCCTGCAGATGGGAGCATGAGCTATGTGTGCCTTCCTTTCGCACTGCAGCTGGCCTGTTTTCCATGCTGCACTGGGAAAGAAAGTGCCTAGATTGTGCTTCCACCTGTTCTGTATGGCTGCTGGCAACAGGAGTGTTGCACGATCACAGGCCATTGATAGATTTTTTTCCACTAATAGAATATCCTGTGATCATGATGGGTGGAGATGCATTGGCAGCGAGACTATTATGACATGAGAAAGCACGATTGGCAGACCAGCAGCAATGCATCCCCATCCTGAGACAGTGACGCCATGCAGAAATGGTCTTTTTTATTACAAGGAACAAATCAATATGTTACTTGGGAAGTAACTTCTTTGATAGGATAGGTCTTCTCAGTGGTTCCCTTTTTACGCTTAGAATATATTTCCCATCAACATCCACCAGGCTTACTTTCTATTGAACTTCCACAAAAAAGCCAGGACAACTTTTAGTCAGGGTTCTGGTTAATATATTGCTTGGTGGTTTCTTGAGCACCACCGTATTGTTTATATTGTAATCTTCAAATGGTTTGAATGCATTTTCACTGTGAGCGGTTTTTTTCTGTAAGCCTCCTGGATATACATTTTAAACAAAGAATATGAATTATTCAAGTCATAAATACCATTAATCAAACATGTGAAATTAATCCAGAGCTAATAAACATTATTTTTTGCATTACAAGTTCTAAAAGCTCTCTGTGGCCACAGGATACTATAGTCTAAAAAAGAAATGTTTCTATGCTCTGCTCTGGATAAGGGCTAGATCACTGTCTCATTTGACCCTCTGTTGACCACTCTGACTAACAATGGCTCTTAAGATTTTGGACAAGAGACTCTACCATTTTGATAGGTGTGATCTCTTGAGCTAGAGATACTGGGCACGAAACTTGTGATCTTTTTTAGGCATATCATCTACTCTGCAACTGCTCCTCTCCAATAGGTTCCTGAACAAATGACTCTTTCAGAGATTTGGAAGAAAGAAAGTCCAGTTACCAACTTGTACTTCCCAATAGTTCAGTTGCCCTTTCTTGGCCACATGTATGGCTAATTGCTAAGTAAACAGTAGACAACTCCAGAAAAGCCATGCAAACAGATTTAAGAACTATATTTAAATTTCTGAAGGTGTGATCAATAGCCATCTGATGCTTAGCCAAAATGTAACTGCGCTCCACACTTCTCTAACTTACAAGAGTATTTAGGCACCCTAACACCAAAATACTGTGGCTTCAAACACGATATTACATTTATCTCTGTATTTTTTTAAAACAAAACCCTAAAATTACCACCATACCAACTAAGAGATAAATTCTACATTTACAATCGAGATTTGAAATTATCTTATACCTACCCAATTTAGATTTGGATCCAAAACAATTCAACACACTTCTGTAGCTTACCTTGCTTCTTATTTTCTAACTAGTCTGATGTTTTCATCAACCTACATTCAAGAGTACCTGTGGTTTACTTAATGCTTTGTCACAATGTGATTGAGTACCCCCTCAAACATTATATATTTCCTGCCTGAAAAGCAGCTTAGGGTAGGAAAGATGTAAAAACCTACTCACGGCCTCATGTGGTGACAGAATATTAGTCATTTATACCTTGCACACATGTGCAACATTTTGTACCTTGCATTTCCTACACTAAACTGCTTTCCAGACAGGAAATATATAATGTTTAAGGGGTGCTCAATCATATTGTAACAAAACACTAAAGCAAACCTGTTATGAAACAAGACATGTATGTGATGGTCTCACATAAACATTCCTACACATGAGACTCATTTTTTTTCTGTACTGAAGTTCTTTTTATATCAGAACTACATAATATTGGAAAAGACCTGCAGCTTATCACTGCCCAGGCCTTTGTAAAGTTATTTGTGGCACAACACTGAATAGCCCTTTTGTGCTCAAGAAAGAACATTTAGAACATCTGTGCAGCTGGATGAATCCTAGAGCTTCTCCGCTGTATCTGCCCTTTGTGTATGATATTTGGGAATGTACATTATGTGTTTTTGAGATAGTTTACTTGGTTTCTTTAATTCAATATTTTGAAAATTACATTATTTTGGCCTACTCTGATAGAACAGTCCTGTACCTTTCTGTAAATGTGAGAGAGGCTAGGAGCATGTACACAGAAAATCTGAAGGACTGTACACAGCTAACATTTTCCTTGCAGACATTAGATATAAAGTTATGGGTAGCAAAGATCAACAAAAGCCTTCCCTTTGCCAGTGCAATTTTGTTTCAGACCTTGTTTCAGAGAAAGGGAACCCCTGGGATGCTATGATATTTACTCTGCAGTTCAGGATGCTGACATGTAGCAAATGTTCCACAAAACGGATCTGCAATAGCTATATTCCCAATAGGGAACTAGCACCAACATGATGTTTAAAGATTCTTCCCTTATACACTCCCTAGGGAAAAAAAAAGGTGTCAGAGCAAGCAACTGTGAGAGCCAGCTGTTCAATCTATTCATTTTCATAGCAATCCTGTTCTTAATCTGGAGCTCAGTGGAAAGGATAGAAATATTGCTTCAGAAAGATTACTCTTCCATCCCTGCAAGACTCTGTACAATTAATTGGGAAATCGGTGGAACTTATATCCACTGAGACGTTCATAAGATTCACTGCAAAATACAATTAGCTCTATGAGTCTAATTTATAAAACACTGTTTTTGTTTTTAATATACCAAAGTAAAACTGAATCAACAGAATATACTTACTGACACAAAATATAATCCTATCAGGTTTTTTTCTTTCTTTAAGGAGCTGGAGGTATTTTCATGAGTGTCCCATTTTTTTTACACTTCTTGGCTCTTGTGGCACATAAAAATGGTATACTGGTTTCCATTATAGTCTTCCCAGTAACATAAATTATACACCTCCCCTTCTTCATAGTGTATTAACTGTGACTCCATTGTCCCATATAATTCTAAAGGCACTAACAAATAACTAAATTCCTATATTTTTTCTTTTGCGTGCTCAGAGGCAAGAACCAATCTAACAGGAAAAAACCACAGAGACAGCTAGTATTGGAAGAAAGAAGGCCACAACTTTATTTGGCTACAGCTGCTACAGGTTTGGCATGTGCATGTATCCAGATCTAGGCATTGATCAACCTAACTATTGACTGATGACCCCAGCTCTCCAATTTGTCTCTGGAACCAACGGGATGGCAAGTATGAGATCCATCTAGGTGAATTCCCCCCAATGTGGTCCCCCTGCCACCAAGGGGAGCAGGAAATGTGTGTACTTCCTGATCTGAGCATGCCTGCTTCCACCCTGCACCCCTTGTGACCCTTATGGGGACCCCCACACCTTACCAATGCTGAATGGACACCTGTAACTGTTGTCCCAGATCAGGGACCCATGCCAACCACCCCATAAAGAAGTCACAGTAACAAACAAGCCAGCAAAAGACAGGAAAACCTCTATGCCCTCAGAATAAATTTCTAGACGAAGGGTGGGAGAGCAGGATGATGCTCCGGACAAAGTGAGCTGGAGCCTCAGCTGCAGCTAAATAAATACCCTTCAACCCAATCAGAATAAAGCCTATATCCAGGCTACTCCAGCTGGGTTCCAACAGCCAATGAATTCAAACTACATTTATTAAAATCCAAACATAATCAACAAAATGAACAGCTTAGCAAAAGATGTAAATATTAATATGACTAGTAAGATTTTGGAGCTTATGTGTATAGGTAAAATCTTATAATTAAAAATAAATGTTGTTTTGTATATAAAACCCAGCCTACAATATTCTGTGCAGTTCTTCCATGAATTCAACCTCATCTATTGTGTCCAAGATGGGTCCATACATATTGGAAAAGATTTAGTTCTGAGTGGTAGACAGGAGTGTTAGCTCTCATTCCAGTGGTATCCTCAAATGGTACCTTCTAATATTTTCCCCTTATAGAAGCACAAATGCCATTTAGTCATTCGGAAAAAAAGTGAAGTACCACAGAATTATTTTATTCTTGCATTAAATGCATCAGAAATGTTAAAAACACTGGCCAAAATTCAACAGTAGTCCTATCTTAGAGTAGACTCATTGAAACTAATTTAAGTTCTATTGATTTAAACTCTTAGAGGAGCTAATGTTGTATTTTGCCCATTGTGTTAGAAATCACAAGAGTTATTTTCAGTTTGTCAATGGAATAATAAATTCTGGAATCATTAATCATTAATTAATCATTTAAAAATATAATGCTGCATTAAGTTTAGACATGGAAAATTAAAATCTATGTGTGTATCTGTAATGTTACAGAACATTGTGCAGAGCACTGTGGTATGACTCAGTAAACCATGTGAAACTGCAGGACTTAACTGATTTCATCAGGTCTAATTTAAGCATGATTTAAATCTGGATACAACATTGTATGAGAACCAGTGTGGTGTAGTAGTTTGACTGTTAGACTAGAACTCCAGTAGACCAGTGTTCAAATTCTCACTCAGCAATGGCACCCCCCACGGAACAAATCTTGCCAGGAACCCTTGTGATAGATTCATCTTTCTGTCGCTGTACTGATTTGAAGGCACATAACAACAACAACAACACAGTGTTGTGTAGTATTGGAATATTGCATTAGGACTCTGAGAGATCAGGGTTTGAATCCCTGTTTAGCCACAGAAACCTACTGCATGACCTTAGACAAGTCATACTCTCCCTGCCTCAGAGGACAATGGCAACCGCCCTCCCTCCCAAACAAATCTTGCCAAGAAAACCCCATTACAAGTTTACCTTAGTGTCATCATAAGCTAGAAACAACTTGAAGTTACTCAACAA
Source organism: Cyclura pinguis (assembly GCA_030412105.1). Taxonomy (NCBI): domain Eukaryota; kingdom Metazoa; phylum Chordata; class Lepidosauria; order Squamata; family Iguanidae; genus Cyclura; species Cyclura pinguis. The sequence continues at coordinate 109,158,969 of CM059599.1, read as the reverse complement.
AAAAAAAAAATGTGTTCTGTATCCTCTGCTCCATCTTTTGTACCATATGATCATTCTTGCTAGTAACATGAATGTATGTTTTATAATCCACACTAATTCATATCTCTGAACAATTTGAACAACCCTAATTTTTATGGCACTCATTGAATTTAGTAAGGATAGTTTGAATTTACAGTAGAATCTCAGAATGCTTTTTATGTTTCTTTTAAGTCACACACAGTCGTTCACAGATATACAACAGGTAACCATTAATTTACTTTAATTCTTCCCTTTTACATCTGACATGAAGGCACACCACCGCCACCAGAAGAATCAATATTAACATCCATTCAATACTGAATAGTCAGCACACCAGGAATGAGACAGGAGAAGCAACAAAAACAACCATCATCACCCAGGGAAGAGAGAGAACCTGCTGTCTGCTGTTGGTGGCCTGTCTTCTTGCTTCTCTCTCTGAGGACTTTCTGCCTGTTCTCCTCTCTTTCCTCCAGGACCAGGCCCCTCAGCTATTGAGTCAGCTGCTGGCAAATCAGCTGGGGCATCACCTGTCCTCTTTTGGAAGTCAATTTAAGCTGGCTATTTGAGGTTGTTGGACTGCTGCTAATGGGGATGCCTCTTTGGGGGAACTACTTTGAGTCTGGGATGAGGGTAGTGGAGGGAGGAGTCTGTCTGTTATATGTATTTTGTGCCCTAACATCCTGTGCAATGGTTTGTTTTGGCTTTTGTTAGGCAGCTGTCAGTAGCTGAGTGCTGGAACAAAGTTCCAGATTTGGCTGTTCACTGGAATAAACACATAGAATCTATACAGCTCAAGTTATCATGTCAGTCTAGTACCACCAAGCTGGCAACCAATGTCAATAATACAGATTTTATGTCATAGAAAAACTGAAAAGGATTTTGAAGACCATGTAACCCCATTTTTAAAAATAATCTATCCTGCTGTCAGAGAGGGGAAAAATGTGTTATACAGGGAATATGGAAGGAAAGGAGTGCAGGGACCTGCCATTACAACCATAATGGGTGCCGGAAGATACAGACTGGGCAGACCTGTTCTCATCATTGGAGAGGGCAAAGCCATAGGGCATTGGCTGTCCTCCACTTTAAACAGTCTGGATAGCCATGGTGTCAAACGAGAAGATGGATAAGCCAGGCAGAATCAGACAACAGCTCGTGGAATGCTGTGAGGGGTGCTATGGGGGAAAGGATATAACCTAGAGGCTTGTCTGTAAAAGAGTTAATTAGGGGGCAGTCTGAAATAAAGTTAGGGCTGTTGGGAAGGAAGGAAATGACCAGATCTGAAAGCAGTGTGGAAGAAGTTCAGGGAGAAATGTTACTTTCATTTGAAACTGAGCTGTTACTCTGCACTTTATATGGGACCACCCTAAGACTAGATGTTTATTTTATCTGCTATATAATAAATCTTCACTGTTTTTATTTTCTACATCTGTTGGAATGTTTTAATTTAATAATTAACAAGGACAACTGGTCACACTTCACGACAATGAACCCACTAATCAACACAGCCACTTGTTGAGTATTGTGGTCACCTTGAGATTAAGTACCAAATCCAAGAGAACCTTGAAGAGAAAGGGCAAAGTGAGTGAAAGGAGCCCAAGGGCTGGAAATGTAGGACCAATCTGGATAGGAGTTCCAGCACACTTGGCAACAGGTCTCCTGGGCTGGAACTGTAGCTGTTTAACGGAAGGTTATTGACAAGACAGAAATGCTCCTGGACAGTTGTAAGATAAGTGAACAGGGATTCAGCCTATGCTGGATGAGGTTACCCTTTCCCTGGAATCTCAGGTCTGCAGCTTGGGTGTACTCCTGGACTCAGGCTTCAGCAGTGGTTGAGAGTATATTTGCACAGCTAAAACTAGTTCATTTATATGTTAATTGACATAGACCTTGATTATATTCCATATAAATTACTGTAACACACTCTACAAGACATCGTCTTTGGAAGCTGTTTGGAAACTTCAGCTGGTACAAAATGCTGCAGCCATGCTGCTGACTGGAGCAAGTTACAGGGAACATGCAGCTCTATTGTTGAAACAGCTTCACTGACTACCAGTCCCTTTCTGAGCAGAATTTGGAGTGCCAATTATGACCTTTAAAGCCCTTAAACAGCTTGGGTCCAGACTATCTAGAAGACTCTGTCTTCCTATATGAGCTACTCTGAATTTTAAGATCTTTGTCGGTGGACTTTCTCTCAAATGCACCACCATCACAGGCATGCTGAGTAAGGATACAGGAAAAATGTCTTCTTGGTGACTAGATCTCCATGCCATGGGAGGTCCTCCTGGCTCCTTCTCTTCTCTCTCTCTCTGTCAGAGGCAGAGACTTTTCTTTTTATTTAGACAGGCCTTTGATTCTTAAATCATGTGGCAGAAGGAAGTTTTGAAAGTGGTGTGCTATGCTTTTATTTTTAAAATTCTGTTTTAAACTGTTCTTAATTATATGGCTTTTTAAAAATAGCATTGTTTTTAATTGTCTTTTAATTTTTGTAATATAAGATTTTAGTTGAACCTTGTTTCACATTCTTGTAAGCTGCTTTGGGTTCTGTGCCTGGAGAAAAGTGAGGCATAAATTAACAAAAGTAATCAAAAAGTAATCAAAAAGATTTGAAGTTACAGTGTCCAACTAGAAGTGAGAAAGTGTGGATAGGTGGGGTACTTGATCTAGAGACCCTGATATGAGAATGCACGATATTCTTTAATAAGGGACACAGGTTTACTAGAAAAGCATTGTGCAGACCAGCAAGGGTGAGAAAGAGTCAAGATTAAGAACCAGGGCAGATATTATCAGCCTTCTAAAAAGCTGTCTTTTGTCCACCTTAACTCCAGTTAGGGTTATACTGGTACCATCCTTAGCCACAGTTCATGCTAACAAGTTTTAGAAAACAAACATGGCTGAACAAAGACCAACATAAGCCTTAGCATGTTTCAGTCAATAAATGAAATAGGAATTGAATTATTTAGTTCACTTTCTTCTGATAAAAGAGAAATTATTTCTCCTTTCCCCATCTTGAAGGATGAACACTTTTGAGATATAAAGAAGCACTAAAAGTCACCTTTAAACTTGGGGTAGGGTTGTCTTGTTTTTACACTCTGACATATTTCCACCAAAATGCAAGCTTAATGCAAACAAGCAACACAGGAAAGGCACAAAATTATTCTAATGTATACTCCAAACACCATCTTAGCAGAACACTGATAACTGTCTTGAACACAGGAAATGTTGCTTACAGCTGAAGCAGCAAAACAAACATGACAGATGTCTTCTGGTTTTATAGTGGTTTGTGGAACAGATATCAGAACTTCTGATATCCATTGTGAGTATACATGTATCTTCAGCTGTTTGCCTGTTATCTAAACTTAGTCCCCCTGACCTTCTTGTTACATTTACCAAGTTCAACATTCAAGGTCGATCTATAACACAGAAGTAGAATTCCCAAATATTTACAAAATTGTAGGATTTCTGCGATGTTTAATACATTTCTTTTCCTGTGGCATGGCCTTTAATATCTTTTTAATCTGGAACTTTCAATAATACTTATTTAGAGTTGGCTCCTGGTATAGAGGATTCCATGGATGACATGAGAGATTAATTCAAGTTGCATTTGAGGTTGTTGTACATCTGAGCTAAGAAGCAGACAGTACAAGATGGTAATTACCCATATGATTGCAATAGTGGACAGGGCTCACTGAGTTTGGCATCAAGAGGTTTGTTGAGTCTACTATATACATGGCTGAAGGGAAGAGATCAGAGAAAGTCACAGCTGCTGTTCCATCACATGTCAATCTTCATGGACAGCTGTGAATGTCCATAAATTAGTACCTTGTTCTCTGTAGGGAAGCCTGAAGAATCCACACAGCACGAAATTCTTTTCAGACTTTATGTATCCATACAATATGGTACAGTAAGTGGATCAGACTATACTTCCCTGCAAATTTATGTGCTGCTTCATATCCCAAGGTTTCTGTATTACAGAGACCAGGTTAGATTATCAAGGATCATATAGCCCCACAGATAGCAAGCGGGCAAAATAAGAACCCCCTCCTGATTTCAAAAATTATTTGACTTCTGCCAATAACCTGCTCTTCCCTTACCCTACATTTCTATTTGGTCCACAAAGGAAGAGATTTCTTTCCTTTGTTGTGAGTGGAGCAATCAAGTGGACTGGAGAAGGGATGACAGCCTGATCCATCCACTCCCTACCTGCATGTTTACTTGCCTGCATGGAACTCCTTATGAGTATGAGGCACTTTGTTAAATATAAGCTGAATAAGCAATTTTTAAAATTTCAAGTACAAGTGAGGAATAAAATTGGGAGGGACAACTTCAATCAGAGATTTATGCTACACTGTATTCATTCCAGTGTTAGGCTGAGACGGAACTAAGAATGACAGCTTTAACAGAATTACTGACTTCATATAATGAAACAGAAAGCTCTAATCAGAGAAGGTTACTGCAAAAGAGAATACAAGTACAAGCTTGAGTAAGAAAAAAAGACTATTTTGCAAAGCCATACGATTTAAAAAAAATTAACTGTGCTTTAAAAATAAGTCATATTTTAAAATGGAGCTGTTTTTACCTCTTGCACAAAAACATTCCAGACAAGCTGACATCTTCCCTTTGTACTTGAGCAAAAGATTGCTATATCACACTACAGGAAGAGAGAAAATGCCACCATGTGCTTTAAATGTCAGCTTTGTTCTACTTTGCTTTGACATTACAAGTCTGGCAAGATATGCTAAACAACTGCCTAGCAAAGAGCCCATAATATAGCACACAGGAATTCGAGGGGGAAAAGGGTAGCCAGCTACAAATTCAGAAATATTTAACTAATCTCAACAAAGAGCTACCAAGTTCTGTTCTAGCACAACATGATATTTGAATGTGCATAAGACTTTGAGAAATTACAACCACATAAACGCAGAGCAACAAATATATAAACATAGCCCAAGAAAATTTTTTGGAGTTCATTAAATCTTCAGACCTCAAAGGCTATGCTGAACAAAATATGAATTTCCTATTTGGTCAAGCATTTCTATATGTTGAGCATGGGTATTCTTTTCTAGATATTTTATTTTTTACAGTGTCCTTTCTTCAGAACTAGATTTCTCTGTTCCTATATTTCATCTTGTAAGATGAATAATGCTACTGGTCCACTAAACCAAGATGAATAAGTGTTCACCTATTTCATGTATACACTTTATTAAATTAAATAGAATTAAATAGAATAGTATTAAATAGAAGCATAGGAGATTCACCATGGTATTCGAAGTACTAAGTGTGCTGTTCTTAGTGCTCCTCCAGCTGTTGTTCTGTGCCAGATACGGGGAACATATGGCCCTGCGGACGTTAAAGGCACCTTCTATCAGTCTTAACCAGTTGAAGTCCAACAACATCTGCAAAGACCACACATTCTCCATCCTTACACTGGGGCTTCAAGCAACAATCCTACTCCTCAGGGATTCCTCTAATCTTAGTTGGTGCTGCCACTGTATCCCCTGTTTTTTTTCTCTTTCTGAAATGCATGTAGTTTCTCCAGCTCCTTATAATATACTTGAGTTATTATCTGAATTTATAACTGAATTTAAGCTGTGTAACACTATACCTTGCTGGCATGCATTCACAGCCATAATTCTTGCTTTCCCCAGCTCTGAGGAGGACTGTCTGCATTTCACTCTGAGGGAGAGGAATAATACCAGATAAGACATCCAAGAAGAGATAAGAACTTTTAGACCCAAACAGGAGGCTGCTAAAATAGACCTATGGGGGGAAAAAAAAAGGAATGGGAGCTTATACAAAAAAGCGGGCATGTGCATACACATGGACACACAATCAAACCTCCTGGGCATGTTTGGTGGAAACAAAGGAGGGCCTTCTTGGTGCCTGCTCTGGGACTTTGGAACCCCTCAGTCTCCTTCTGCTGGCAAATGAAAACTGTCTTATCTATCAGGCCTTTAAAAATTGACTGTAATGGGCTTTTAAAAGTGTGGTGTTTGTCGAAATTTTTAGTTTGTCTTCTAGTGAATTTTAAATAGTTTTAACTCTACAGATGGTTTAACTTTTAAAAATATTATACACACACACACAAACACACAGATTCTTTTTGTATGGTTTTAATCTGTACTGGATCACTGCAGAAAACCACATTCTGAAGTTTCACAAGATGTGTAATGCAGTAGTTTCTAATGTGGGATTATCAGATATATTGAATACAACTACCATAAGCCCCATCCAGCATGACCAGTAACCAGGGATGGGGGGAGTTGTAAGCCAACAACATCTGTAGGCCCAAATTTGGGAATCAATACTAATGCCTGTTACTGTTAGATTAAAAACCTTTTATAAGTGCATCTGCCAGTATTAAAACCAAGAATGAAGGGGTTCACTTAGATCCTATTCAAATATAAAATGTAACCATGGTTTAAGCTAATCATAGTTGAGAGATTCTATAAACATACAGACATACTATAATCTATAGTCCTGAGCAAAACCTTTCCTTTGCACTATGTCATCCTTTGCCTCACTTCTTCCTAACCAAGTTCTTGGATGCCATCCCAAAATTGCTCTGCCTTGCTTGGCTAATGGGAAGGTGACACCATGCGTTCTACTGCATTATCACTGGCTAGCTATTCTCAAGGGGCGAACTAGCTGAATACTTGCCTGCTTGGAGACTTTCAGGCAGGTTTCTGTCCAGAACAGTCCTTCCTTTTCAAGTGCCAGTGACAGGAGGATTTCCCTTCACCCAGTTTATGTAAAACACTGCCAAATCAAGTATTATTATTCACTTTGGTATAATTTTCTCTCTGCCCCTGCTCTTCTGTTCTGGACCAGTGCACAGAAGCAGCCAATCAAAGCTGGATGATATTTGCAGCAGTGCTGTCAAGCTCGGACGAAGGGGTTATGCAAGGAATCTTCAGTCTCCTCCCTCCCACCACCTCATTTCTATTGTTTTGTTTTCATCTTTTCCAGGAAGAGAGCCCCTCCTCCTTTTCTGCCTCTCATTGCCTGCTCTCTTTGTTCCTTTGTCCCTGGCTGGCTGACAGAGTTGACACCTGCTGGCATATGCAGCAATGCAAAGTGCTTTGCTGGCCAAACTCATGCCATTTTACTTTAAATAACTTCCTCCTCCACAGTAAAAGTGACAGTGAACTCAGCAAAACAGACACTGATTTAGGGAGTTTCATGGACAATGAGAACAGTGGACCAGTAAGGATTTATGCTGAGCCCCCTCACTCTCTCACTCCTTGAGGGTCCTCAAGGGCCCTAGGCCCACAAAGACGGCAGCTGACTGCCAATCACACTGCCACTCTCACCGTGTGGAAAAATGTTTGAAATTAAATCAGTATGTGTCGGCAACCTCTGCTGCTGCAGCACTTCTCTTTTAGTACCTTTCCGTATCTCTCTCGTATTGCCTGCAGGCCCTGTGAGCTGTAAGGCACCAAACATCCAACTAGTAGGCCAGTGCTTATGCCAACATGGGGTATTCATGTTAAAGTGGCCTTTGGAAAGTCAAACAGGCATATGGTGTAAATCAGTTGTTGAAAGTTGTTGAATTACAACTCCTAGCATTCCTTGCCATCACGGATACTGGTAAAACTGCTGGGAGTTGCAGTTCAACAACATCTAGAAGATTTCACAATTCCCACCCTTGGTGTAGATAAAATTAAGTGTGAAAGGAAGGTATCTGAGCAAATGTTTTAATCAGTGTCAAAAGGTATTCCTTTTAGCAATCAGGTATTTTTGTCCTGAGAAAAAACTCACTGCTTTACATAGCTGATACCCTTCCACAGAGTCACCCTCCCTGGCTGACTGAGGGACTCTGCTCCATAGCTTCTTGCTAGGATTCTCACTAAAGGACAAATACAAACAGGTACTTGGCTTTATATAATTCTTTCTCTCAGCCACCAGTCCCTCCCACATACTACTGGGCTGGGTTTCTCTCCTGAGGAGCTATTCTGGTTGTCTGGCAACCTGTTTCCAGGCTGCTCTGGCACTTGAGATAACCACATCCTAAGAAACTCACATCCCTCCATGTGCTTGCCTTTTGCCCAGGTGCACTGTGCCTGGGCAAAAGGAAAGAGAATGGAGGGGGGAAGGTGCGCTCATGAGCCTTTCCCCCTCCATTTGCTTGCCTTTTGCCCAGCTGTGAAGAAAGAAGGAGTGGCACATGGTCAAAGGTAATGAGAGGGAAGAATGGGGTGGAGGCAGGGAGGTACCTTGCAAATAATCAAATTTCTGAAGGTCAAACCTGCAAATGTGGAGGGAGGACTGTAAGTGTTGGAGCAGAACACTACCCTCCTCATCCTTGGCCTACATTAAGCCAGAAGTACTCATTAGATCCAAACCAAGAAACCTTTGACTTAATATCATATGTCTGCTTATTGTCTGATGTTCAAGTTCTGATGTAATGGGGAATTTGGACTTAATACAAGCCATAAAACCAGGTACTGAAGTAGTCTACCAGAGGCAGAACACTTGGCAGCAACACTTATTTCTGGTATCAGAAACCATGATTACCTGAACTGGGTAACTGTCTACACTGATTTAACTTTAACCAAGGTCTGGGGTTACATATGAACTCGACTTGCGTCACCATAATTTAGACTTGTGTGGATTAATCACTTACAACAGGATGTAAAGCCTTTCATTTCATCTCAATGAAAATAATTCCAATAACTGAAAATTTCTCTTCTTCCTGACTGCTTTAAAAACCAATTAAAGTGTAAGATAACTTCTGTTAAGAGGTACTGCCCTTCCTTCCTGGAAATACTTTGTGATACAGATGGGTTCTTGCCAGTAGAAACTCTTAGTGCTTCTTTCATAAAGATTGTTTAATTCATTTAGCTCTATCAGAAAGTAATCCCAATGGAGAAGGAAGTTGCAAGGGAAATAAAAGAAACAGGTATATCATTTAGGAATTCAAAAAGTAGAGAGGAGCTTTTCTGACTTGCTCTTTTTCTGAGACAATGAATTCCTTAATAAAATTTGGAATAAAACCTATGCCAGCTTCTGATTTTACTTAATACTGTAATTTTCAGCTACATTGTGTTAACTTTTCTTTTCTATATGCCAAAGCGAAGGTACCAAAAAGAACTGGCAGGGGGCAGATAGTTTTGTGCTACTCTCTGAAAAGACAGGAATGCTCACAACCCTTTCTCATCTGCTTTCATATCCTCTTTGAAATTATGTGCCATGACAGTGGAGTAATATGACTTTCCCATAGGTTTTTTTTTGGTCACCTTTCCCAACAGCACATCTGAGAAAATCCACGTAAAAAAATACTAAACACTGCAAAGATTTTTTAAATGAATGAAAACTGGAATAAAAAAATGGAATCTGAACCACACAGAGGTAATCATACTCATCCATTTATAACAATGAAAACCACAACTGGCCAATATTTGTACCAGGACCAACCAAATTTCCACAAAAGTGTGCAAGGCTCTGAGTTTTCCAGAATGCTTCATCAGCTTAGGTGATACCAAACACAGCAAAATAAAAGGAGAAGATGGTGGAACAAAGAGAAAGACCCTGAAATTAGGCCAGGTATTAGATCATGAATTCTGACTCACAAAATTGGACCCAATTAGCTTAACATGGGACTTACAAACAGAATGAACCACCAGTCAGTGTGACACTTACCAAACAATACTAGGATGAAGAGGACACAAGTCTGGGTGAAACTCACATTCCAGGGCATCCAGAATCTCATTTGCACTAACACTCTAACTCCAGAGCCCCAAACCCAAACACAACTAATAAAAACTAAAATAGAAGTTCCTGCTTGAAAATCAATTCAACACATTTACTGCTGAAGTCATACAGAACTCATGCAAATGTATCCTACTTCTGAAGATTAAGTTAAAAGGCAAAGCCATAGAGATCTACAGTAACTTCTAGGATGATTATAGGCTCTTGGGACAGATTTGTAACATAAATGCAGCTGTCATGCTAACAACTTTCTAACCACCAAGGATATTTTTAACTCCATCCATGCAATTACACATTTAGAGTCCTTTTTTTTTCCTGTCCAAAGCTAAAATCACTTTTGAAAAAGTAGGTCAGGTTTTTGAAGTTCTTTCAGTTTTAAAGCTATGGGGTTATATATAGAGGGGGTGGGTGGGGGAGATCAGAAACTTCAACAGTGTTATTTGGTTTGCTGGTAAGTTTAGCTTTCATTTGGTAGAAGCTGAACATTCGTATGTATCCTTTCAATATAACAAAAGCTGAGTGGAAAAGATTGAGAACATTTTAATGTCCAAACAGGTGTACTGAGTCAGCAAGAGAAGAATAAAGTTTTCTGATCTACTAGCTAGGCACTCTGAAAAGTGTACAAATGTCACATGGAATGCTTTGATACTGAATTAGTTGCAGGTTGAACGATAACTTTATAAACGCTTTTAGTGGCTTCCTACATTTCCAAATATAAGGAAATGACCATGCAAAGGACTAGAAATCTGATACCCAACATTGTTGCTTTTGTTGCATGCTTGAAGTCATTTCTGATTTATGGTGATCCTAATGTGAACCTATCACTGGGTTTTCTTGGAAGAATTTTTTCGGGGTGTATGTGTGTGCCTTTGCCTTCCCCCAAGGCCGAGAGAGGGTGACTTGCCCAAGGTCACCTAGTGGGTTTCCATGGCTAAGCAAGGATTTGAACTCTGGTCTTCCAGTGTCCTAATCCAGCACTCAAATCACTATACTACACAGTCTCTCAACATATCTGTTAGAAAAAACATAATATTATATTAATTAATCATTTACATCCTGCTTCATCAGAAATCTAGTTATCATGCCAATTTAAGGACCAAATTAATGGTGGGTTCAGAGCTTAAACATAATGAGTCACAAATAATGTAGATACCTGTAACAAGGTCCCCCCTCTAGTAACAGGGGTTTAACAACATTACATTTTAGAAGTAAAGTTTAAGTGGGAATGAAGCTTTTTTAAGATACAGGGAGTAATCTAGTTACTTTAAAGGGCATTTTAAGGCATTTAGATCAATTCTGATATGAATTTTTCTATCTTAATGCTATTTTCTTATCAACTCCAAGGTTCCTTCTTCCTCCAAAATAATGAAAAGTAACAGGAAAGTAATTAGTAACACAACATTTAATGCAATAAGTTACCTATTCAACACTCTCATGAGTAATGGCAATGAATTGTGAAAACAACAACAACATGTGTAACTGGAACAAATTGTTTCTTTAAAAGGTACCTTCCAAGCTTTGGGTGAGTTATGTATATAACTGGAATTAATTTGCAGAGCGTTAGTAGCATGTGACAAGATTGCGTGATTGCTTCATTATGCACCCACTTAACTGGCAACACAAGCCACATTAATCACACTCTGACTCAATTTCTTTCCATCAGTCTTTGTGGCTACGCTGTAGGCTTAAGTTGCTAGCTAGGCACACAGTGAGGCAATCACACTACTTCACCGTGAACCACAAGCAAAGTGTAAAGACAAGCAGGTTGCTTCATGTCTGAGAGTAAGGACAAATGAGAAAGTAGTTGATGGGGCAACCTATCCTACAAAGTTCTAAAGATTTTGTAAATCCATTTAAACTGGCATGGCTTTGTCCTAAGGAGAGTTAAAATAATTCATTGTTTGGGACTTTTAACTGCCTGATCTTGTGATGTTTACACACAAGGAGTCCAACTTTGTTCAGTGGGGTTTATTCCTTTGTAAGGACATTAAAGTTTGCAGCTGAAGCCTTCCTCCAAAAACTGTCTGCTATGGTCTACAAAAGTTTATGCTGAATAAATTAGTGAATCTTAAAGGTCCTCAAAGGCTCCTTATTTTTATTCTTTTTTGCCCAAAACCACTAAAATGTCTGCCTCTTTGAAAACTGTGCTAAGGGGACAAGTCTACCATACAAACATGCATCTTGAGGAATCAGTTGAAAAAACTGCAATAAAGTATATGATTTTTTAAATTTACTTTATAAAAACATGCACAATGACTTTTCATCTAAAAACCTTCAAGGCTTTTTGAGGAGTAAAAAAGAAGATGCATCACAGCAAATCTAGCAGGAAAAATGCCCTTTCCCAATCCCCATCATTACTGACCAATGACAATTAAAACTAGAATGTGTAAAAGAACGAACCAGAAAGCATAAAGATTGCCAGTCAAAGCATTCCTGAAAAAATATATGAACAGAAATCTTGCAGTATCTAAAAGATTATCAAAATACTGAATGAATGACTTTTTTGTTCATCCAACACACACGAAAATGCTTGGAATCAACGCTGAACTTTGCCTGACCATTCTCATGACTACAAGGATAGGGGCACTTCTGCAGGTTGTTCTACCTGATGGCATGGAGAAATAGCTTCTTTTTTTTCCAGCTATTTTCTTGCCAAAAATGGTGACGGTAAATGATGTTGTGGAGGCTGGGATATGGTCAGAAAAAAGCAGGCATTGAGGAGGAGGGTGTCAGATGAAGGCTGAGGGGGTGGGAGTGGAGTTGCACATTTTTGTGTGTTTGTGAGATTTGGGGGCAAAAATCATTCCCACATTTTTTTACCAGGGGAAGGGTGGGTCTGGAGGTTGAAAACCGGGGAGCGGGGGCACAAAAGTGAGATCTGTGGGTTGCATATGGTAGCACTTTCCACACCCTGCTATAGAACATGTAACTACAAGTTACATCATTTTCTACCTCTTAGTAGCACACAAATCCCTTCCCTACAGCTAAACTTATTTCACATCTTCAATTAGAAACTTGAGATAACAGAACAATTTTTAAGATGGTTTCCATCCCATAAAGAAACTGTGGATAGGAAAATACTGAAAAGCAGGACTAAGAAAAAACAGTGCTTTAAAATTACTAAGAATTATTACAGGACTATATAGGGCATCAGCCATGGGAAAAGTTCTTTCCCCACATATACTTTCCATAGAAACCCAGCATGCCAGTGCTCAATAGCAGTGCTAGTGGCATGCTAATATTGTCCTAGTACACATTTTTACTTAATTTAAACACAATCAGGAAAAAATCATTCCTTCTGATCTGCATTTGATATAAATAAGACCTTTCACAAGAGTAGTTAAGAAACATAATTTTGTGTGCCTCTGCCTTTGACACTAAAACATTTTTAAAATGACACTGTAAATTCTGCTTACTCTTTCACTAAACTATTTTCCAGTGGGAGAACAGGGCTCCTGACATGTCATATAAGCATCTGAGGGCAAAGGACCAGATGATCTCTTGCTGCTTAATTTTCCTCACATTATCTCATTTCTCTTTTGTGTTTTTGCTGCCCCTCTGTCTTAAGTTTGGCATCTAGAAACTCATTCAATTGCTTGCTCAGTTTCTCCCTCTGCAGTTCCCAGAGCCTGCTGAGGGCAAGAAAGGGAGCAGTGATATGATGAGGACTCAGTTTATAATCCTTTACCTCCCCCAGTTCAGCAGCTCCATTTACTTGCTGGAGAAGACACTTTTGTGAGCCACACATTCACTCCCAAATGTTCTGTGCCTGTAATAATAAACCTTCATAGCAAAGACAGTTCCCATTATCCTAACTGCATTTCCAGCAAGAGCTGAAGGACATTCAATTGTTTCACTTCCATTCTTACTTTTAAAAAGTCTTCTAAGTTATTTTTTTCTGAAACACAGAGTTCTGGAGGCTTCTCTTATACTCCCACTATTTCTTTATTCAAATCTCCTAACTACTGAGAAAAAGTAAACAGGAAACAATAAATAATTGCATAACAATATGAGCAGTTATTTTCCCTTTTACAAAGCTTTGAAACTTGTAATAGCCTTCCAAACTCACCAACATTTAAAAAAAAACTGCATGGTTTTCAGGTGTTTTTACCCGAAAACCATGCCTCAAATAACCAAAGTGCACAAAAAACATTCACCAAGAACCACCCCTGTGGTGGAGAACAGAAAAGAAATTGGTTACAGCCCCAAACAATTGTCTACCCCTGCCCCAGGGAGTGTACTGACATTTTTATCCATTCCCTCATTTTGGGGCAGCTGACGGGCCAAGGGCCTCAAAAATATCCTTGGGGGACTATACAGGGTCTGTGGTTGCCTTTGCCCCACCCATGGTGTGCTGCAAACTTAATTCATTTCTGTCCACCTCTGGATTCTGATATAGGAGGTAGTATCAAAAACACTGAGAGGGAAGGGGGAGCTAGTTATAGTGTTCTGTAACCTACCATCTCAGGGAAATACCTGAACTCCAAAAACTACAACTGAAGAAGCCACAAGAGAGCTACTTGGGTGTTCAGTATTCAGTGCACTAGCAACATCAGTAGCCAGTAGGACAGTTATTTCCTTCATCTCTCATCAATTTGCAGATTCAAATCTTGCAGCTCCAACTTGTAAGAAATCAGAAAATTGCCAAGTAAAGCATTCCACAGGTGCTCTGTGGTGCTCCGCCTGGCCCCTCCCTAAACTGCAAACCCCAGGATTCCATAGGATGTTGAAAGTGGAATCATCGCGCTGTAAGAGAGTAGTGCGGAAATGGCTCCAGTTCTAGGTTTTGGGGACCTTGGCTCTTTGGCAGTGGTTTGATAGCAGTTTACATCAGTAGGCTTTCCCAGGATACCGAAGTATCAACAGCTGCTCAGCAGTGCCAGCACGAGATATGCTGATGAGAATCATGAGCTCAAGCTACAAAGGAGACTAATGCTGAGACAGAGGCAAGAAGGAGGGGTATGGGACAATGACATTTAGTCCTCATCAGAATCTATTAACTTCCAAAATTTAAATACAGATCTCTACATGCCCACAATATGCGAATGTTACTTTTTTGGACTACAACTTCCAGAATCCCCCAGCCAGCATGTCTCATGACTGTATTGGCATAAGGATTTTGGTAGTGGTAGTCCAAAAATGTAATGTTTCTAAATATAACACATAAATACATATAAATAAAAATAGATATATAAATACATATAACACTAGCTCACAGCAAGTTTAACTTAAAAAAAAATACTTTATTACTCTCTGATGGATGCCAATGAGCACTAGATTGGAAGAATTAACTTCTTTGTTTATCCACTGAACAGTTGTGGTACAGGCAGCTTCCCCCACACTGCTTAACTATTTGGCTTCATCGGGAAATGGAGAAGAAAAGATTATTCAGTTTCCATGAATATTCACCCTTTAGCATCTCAGCTGAGAGGGACAACAAGTGATCTTATTGACGGGAATTCTGGTCGTCACATTTTTGTAAATTTTGTAAATTCATTTTGTAAATGAAGCCACAAGCTTCATTTAGCATAGTCCAACAAATATGCCAACTACATTCTGAAAATGCTTATTTTAAAAGAAAATCCCTTCAAAATTTTTTTGTACCTTAAGTTGTAAATAGACTTAGAAACGTTGAGGGAAGTTACTGTGTATGTAGATATATCATGCACACATGTAACAAATGGAGGCTTCCCCCCCCAAGAAAAATATTTAATTGCAGCATTTTTGTTTTGATTTGATTTTCGAAAAATAGTTGGGCTTTCTTTCATCTGCCTCTCAATATACTCCACAGTACAACACAAAGCTGAATGATGACCAAACTCCACACTGTGCTTCTCTATTGCACATCCAGGTCACCATTATCACATTCTACTGCGTACAGAATCCTTTCTTGAATAACCTAGTATACTCCCTCTGCCAGTGTTGGCCTTCACTTACTCCATAGTGGGGATAGGGGAGCTATCTCCTTCTATCATTAATACAATCACCATTGCTTGGTTCCTTAATCCCATTAAGTCTCACTATCAGCTGACATTGTCATTCAGTATTTACTTTTAAAATTCTACACTAGTTCACCTCTGATTACTGCCTCCCCTCGTCTCCACTGATTATCCTATTTTTGTTTGTCTGTGATCTGGGCACAATCTCATAAGAGCTTATGGGCAGAATCACAAAGACATTTTTGAGAGCTTCAGTGATTATCCAGGAAATTCTTCCTGTTTCAGGTAATCCCTACTACCAGCCTTTCCAGGAGTCACTACACTGTCTCTGAAGATGTCACTCCCCTTCCTTGACTATCTTGGTTGCTGGTCTACATTATCTTCCAACCAGATGCCTGTGTAATCCTAATATGACACAACTGGTGAAAATCACACAGTATGTAACTAACTCTCCATTCTGTATGATTTCTTGCCCATCCTACCATCATTTCCTTCATTCTTTCCTCACTCTGTTGTCCAGTGAAAATGATTATGTAAAGGAAAGCTCTGTAAATGTTATCCATGTCTTGGTAAATGCTTTTTATTTTAATTACCATCCACGCCAACACAAGTGCATTTACAAACAGTTTTTCGAAACAGAAAAGCCTTGTTTGGTAAAATTGACAAGGATTGTCCTTGACTTTGTCAATTTCATTAGAGACCAAAGTGGACTGTCGTTGTAGTTATGCATCATCAAGTCATTTCTGACTTATAGTGACCCTAAGTCAAACCTATGATGGTGTTTTCTTGGCAAGATCTTTCAGAGTGGGTTTGCTTTTGCCTTCCTTTGAGGCTGGAAGAGTGTGACTTGCCTAAGGTCACCCAGTCGGTTTCCACGGCTGAGCAGGGATCTGAACCCTGGTCTCCACAGTTGCAGTCCAAAGCTCAAAAATTACCATGCTGGCTCTTTAAAGTGGTGTGAGAAGGTGTGAAAAGAAATGAATCTATGGCAGACACCAAGAGTCACAAAACGGGAGTGGAACCGGGTACTTGAGCAGCACTTCAATGACTACAGAGACATTTCGCAATGTACTATATGAATTTTAAATGTTTTAAAAGCCATTTCTAAATAAAAAATAGTGACTGAGAAATTGAAAATGTATTGATGACAGAAAATGCTTCTTCCCTAGTGAAACAAACAAACAGCAGGAAAAATTACCGTAAATCCACAATCAGCACAAACAGAACTCTGGGATTCTTTTTCTTTCACACATGCATGGAAACACTTAATAAGCATATGAAAGTTTCCTTTGTCTCTTTTGCACCGTGTCATATTTCCTGTTATGTTTGCAACAACTTTTGTCCTCTGTAACATTCAAACTGGCACATTACTATGCTACAGATTGTGCTTCAAAATAAAACAAAACAGTTTTGCAAAGATTTTCCTGAACCTCTACAGTTTGGCAGTTTCTGCTCTTATTGCTCTGACAGTCAGATACTAACCTGTATCAACACTGCCTTTGACAAATCCTTTCCTCATGGTTGTGCTGCCTGGAGATGATAGGAGTGGTAGTACAGAAATCTCTAGGGCACCAGGTTAGTGAAGCTGGCCTATACATTAACTTGCTCATAATGCAACCTCACCAGACTTTGAATTTCAAATGTGCTAACCAATGAGGATCTTACCTATATAAAATGTCTTCTGACTAATAGAAGAGCACTTTAAAATCTGTTTTTAAGTTATTGCTACAATTAATACTGCATCACCTGTACAACCATTAGTATGTTACTAGGCAACTGTATTTTGTATATTATGTCTTCACTATTATTCTGCTTTGGCATTTTGCCCATTAGCAATAATAAACTTCTGAATTCATTCTCTCTAGGGTTGCAATCTTTAATTGATTTAATTGGTAGCTTAACTAAAGCTTAAATGATAGATGAATATTTGTATCCTTCCCCTTTAATCACTGGATCTGAGACTAAAGAGCAAAACTGAACAGGGAGATACAGTCAGATAAATTGTGATGTTGCAAAGCTGTGTATTTCTTCAGAGGAAGGCAAAGGCATATCACCTCAAGAAGCAGGCAAGCATCACAGTTTTGAAAGTTCTTTTTCTGGCTTGGATTATAATCCAGGCTTTTAAAGAAACTAAGTCTCTTTTTCAATTCTGACAGATGGCAGCTGTGCTAGAAAAAAGACATTTTCAGTATTATAGTAGACCAGCTAGGTACAAGAGGAGGGAAAGGGTAATCCCTCCCTTTTCTCATTCCACTGTTCTTACTAGAGCAGCAAGAAAGATAAATTGGTAGAAAGAGGCTGGGAGAGGAAACAAACAGTGCTTTGCTCTCAAGGATACGATCACGGACACAAAAAGGTTCAACTTGGGTCAGAAAAAGGTCAGAATAAACCAAGCCATTTTCTGAATGTAGTAAAATGACTCTGTTTTTGCGACACCAATCTCAAGCTTAGGGGGATTTGCCCTATCTACAAATCTGGCTGGAAGTGCCATTTACTTTTTGAAATCATACACATCTCAGGTTGCCACAGCACAAACACAAGTCTTACCAAAGTACTTTACTGCATGCATATTTTTGAAGATGTTCTAGTTCACAGAATTTAAGGTACATTTGCCTATATTTTGATCTTGCTTTTTCCCCAAACAAGGAAGAGTGTACTGAATGAGGAGGTAACTGACAAGCCATTAATCAGTTTCTTTGTTTCCAGTCACTTGATTCAGTGCATATAAACCTCTGCCACATACTTGTGCTTCTTCACATATTTCTACGAAATAGAATTGATAATCCAGACAAAGGATGCAGATATCATACGGGATTTATCCTCCAAGTAAATTACATCCATATAATGTAGTCACACAAAGATGTCTAGATATGTATTTCCAACACCAATGTATTGCAATTAATGTTATTCTAGCATTGTACAAGAAGTCAGTAGCCAATTAAGGTGACGGAGACTTAGAGTTTCTTAAAGACTAACAAATTTATTGTCACCCCTGTTTGGGACAATTTATAACACCAGGTAGATGTCACTCATGTAAACTTTCTGTTATTTAGCTTCTTCTGGAACTGCAATTTGTGTGACTAACAAAATTTAAAATAAGGAATGAATTAGAATGCATATTGATATTCAACCAGTCTGAAACTTCATCAGAAGGTAAACTTCTGAAACAGAATGCAAGCTAGTTAATGCGATCTCCAACTAGGCTTCTGAAGGTCTACAGAACTTGATTTTCATTAGACGTGCTTCTTTTCATAGTCTGCATATTGTGTGAATCTCAAGAGATTTTGGAACCTTAAAGCTGTTTAAGCTTGTATGAAAAAAAAAAGATGGAACAGACATTCTGAGAATACATCTGACAATATTAAGTCAATAAATATCCGTACTTCAATAAAACATTAAATAGAACTAAATTCCACAGAAGGCTTACAGAACACAAAAAATAGCTACACACTTCCCCATTCAGTAAATACATTAAAGCTTTTCATATTTTTTTGCTCTTCCATGCCAAAACTGACAAGTTTAATTTAGAAAGCAGCCTAACACTGGCAAAAGCATTGGAGAAAAAAGCAAAGTGACATCTTTGTAAGCTATAGGCCTTCTGGTCTTGCTGTTTATTTTTATTTTTAGGAGATTTCTAATCACATCAACTGGATTACTAATTTCAGAAGTTTTTCAATATGTGGTAGGAAAGGCTATAGTATACATTTAAATTCTTTTTTTAAAAACAGAGATTTGTATTACTACTATTTGAGAGCACTGCAAATAGGTTACTTAATGACTTTACAACATGTGAGACTTGTAGCTTTCAGATTTTGTTTGTTTAATAGAACAAGACATCTATGAATCCCATGAGATGAAACTCACATATTTTTATCTTTTTCTTTGGGATTTTCTTTCAAAGCTGAAATGCAAATAACAAAATAACCATCTTCATGTTTTTTTAAAAAATGAAATCACTGCAATTTGGTGGGAACTTTGTAATCAGTATTAACAGTTTAAGTTGGGGATCACAGAGTTGCAGTGGGGGTTAGAAAGAGAAAATCTATTTATAAAAGAATTTTTTTTAAAAAAACTACACTTAAAAGAAACACCATCTTTTAATGCAGAAAAGGAAAATGAAGAAATAAGTGATGTGGTCATGTCTACAACGGTGGTAGGATTCCTTCACTAGTTTTGTGCATTTGGATTTCAATTTTACTACCCTCACACCCCAATAGTTTACATCAGGATCTACAAGTGAGTTCTGTGTTTGTATTTATGGTGAGTCACTTACTAGCAATATCATCAGATTTTTTTTAATTTGTATTATTATCATCATTATCATTATTACTATTATTATTATGCTCTTCCTTATGTACTGTAATTCAGTTGTTCTTAATCTTTTCTTTCCCAGGAACCCCCAAGACTTAACTCACCATTTAAACACTAAAATTTAGATTTAAATTAAATATTTATTTATTTATTTATTAATATTTATTAAACAAATATTAAACAACTATTTAATAAAGGCTTCTGGAGACTAGGATTCAAATCCCTGCTCAGACACTGAGTGGCCTAGAGAAAGTTACATTCTCTCAGCCTCAGAGGAAGGCAAAGGCAAACCCTCTCTGAACAAATCTTGCTGGCAAAAAACCTGTACAGTTGGCCCTCCACATACCCGAGGGTTAGGGGCACAGAACCCTCACGAAAGTCAGAAAACTACAAATAACTCCCTCTTCCTGCCTTCTTTCTGCTGTGGCCTGTTCAGGGAAAGGCAGAAAAGTGTAGGGGGAAAACTTTCCCCCTCCCATCTCCTGCCTTTTGCCTGTGTGCCCTGTCTTGTTTTTGTTCTCCTGCACAGGCGACAAGCAAGAGAGTGGAAGACGGGAATGTCTTTTCCCTTGCACTCTCCTGTCCACCATCCATGTGCCCTTCCTTCTTTCTGCATGCCCGATGGGCAGAAGAGGGAACGGGAAGGAAGGTCTTTCCTCGCACACTCTTCTGCCTGCCACTTGCACACCTGTCCTTCTTTCTGTGCGCCCACATGGGCAAAAGGCAGAAGATTGGAGGGAGGGAAGATCTTTCCCCTTGTGCTCTCCTGCATTTTGCCCATATGCCCTGCCTTCTTTCTGCACACTCTTCAGGCGACAGGTAGGAGACTGGAGGGGGAGAGGCAGGAGAATGGAGGGGGGAAGGCCTCCACCCCTCCATTTTCCTCTTTGTCACCCATGCACACTGCCTTCTTTCTGCACACCCACGCGGTGACAGGCTGGAGAGTTAACAGGGAAAGTCTTGCAGGCCCACAAACCTGTCCCTCTCCCTGCACCCGGGCAAAAGGCCTGGGAATGGGAGGGGGAGAATGGGGGGAGGCAAGTGGACACCTTGCAAATAATCAAATTCGTGAAGCTCAAACCCACGAATGTGTGTGGGGGGAGGACTGTAATAGGTTCACATTGAGTTTGCTGTAAGTAAGAACTGACTTGAAGGCACACAACGACAAAGTGCCACTGATAGAGGGAGGTTCTTTCTAGCCATCATGTCTCTTCCCTTTGAAAACTGACTTATGGTGACCTCAAGGCAAACCTATCATGAAGATTTTCTTGGCAAGATTTGTTGTCTTTGCCTTTCTCTGAGGCTGAGAGAATGTGACTTGTCTTAGGTCACCCAGTGGGTTTCCACAGCCAAGAAGAGATTCAAACCCTGGTCTCCAGAGTCATAGTTTGCAAATGAGGGAGCAGTTTCGCAGCAGCAATCCCCGCCCCGCTGTCATGCCCCTGCTGCCGCTATTGGTGTCCCGTAGCAGGGCTTCACGGACTCCCTGTGAGGGCTCCAGGGCCCTTTCGGAGGGGGAAAGGCCTCCCCCCTCTGTTCTCCTGCCTGTCCCCTGTGCGCACTTCCCCAGACCCCAGGTGAAGAATCTCTGTTGTAATTTATTTTCTAGTTCCTCACATTAATGAATAGCAACAGAGTAAATCATTTCTTTAAAAAGACGAAGGGACAAACTGTGTGTGTCTGACACGTAATTAGCCTGAGCATGCAAGTGTTAAAAAAACAAAACAAATATCCAGTGCAGAAGGGTCAGTACGTTTTGAGATGCACTTGTGGGACGCGTACAGGAGTAGTTTTTATACTCTCATTGTGATCTTAATCCAGACTGGGACTCTGTGCTGTTATTTGTGTTATCACCATGAAAGAAAAGCTTTTATTAGTACCAGTACAAATTAAATAATTAAATGTGGATAGAAAAAGGCAAATTCAATTGCTAATGCCAAACTAGAACAAGGCCTTCAGATCGACTGAGTTTTTTTTACTTATGTGCATATCTGAGTATGTGTCTTCAAGTTGCCCATTGATTTATTGTGACCCCATGACTTTCATAGGGTTTTCTTAGGCAAGAAATACTCAGAATACTTGTTTTCCCAGATCCTTCCTTTGAAATACAGCCTGCAGCACTTGGCATTTGTTGGTAGTCTTCCATCTATGTACTAGTCAGTGCCTGCTTAGGTTCCAAGATCAGACAGGATCTGATGCCTTTGGATTATTTAGGGCTGGATAAATTTTGACTTACCGAGTTCATATTGATTCAGTCGGTCCAAACAACTGGGTTTAAGTCCATGAGTTCAGAATTGCCCCTTCCTGACTTCACAGCTAAATAACCCCTATTAGTATAGACAGAACTTAGCTGGATTTACACACATGCACTGGTCTAAATCCAATTGTTAGTCCCAGCTAGTAAAGACCTAAGTGAATCAATGAGAACTTGGTAAGTCAGCACTTATACAAATCCCAGTAACTGAATGAGTTTATTCTGTTTTGCATAAGCAATTGCATTTAGGCTACAAAAATCAATGTATGTGATAAATCAAGGATAAGAATTGTGTAGCCCTCCAGATACTCTTCTGGATCTGTATCCAACCGTCCTATCCTGCATAGGTAATAGTGAGGAATTACTGAAGTTTCACTTAAACAAGAACTGGAAGGCTGCCTGATTTCCACTATGGTGTAAATACTCAAAAAAATCTGGTGTTATTTTTGCATATAAGTTTATTAGGCGTGTAAAGACTGGAGAGTACCAAGACGCTTCCATATCAGCACCATATCAGCACAAGATGAAAGGAACACAGGCTTGTTCACCACCTTTTGATCATGAATCCATTAAACAGTCCTCAACAGAGAAGTGCAAGGAGGGCTGGTGTGACATCTGGAGAGCTCTCTGCAGGCCTGACTGATATCTCTAGAGTGTTCTCATTCCCTAGGAAAGGCATTCACGTGGACTTAAAAAGGCTTTCCAGACACCCCCTTCTCCCTTGAAAGCAGGAAAATTACAAAATATGTTTTGGAAAAATAGTATTCAGAAGTGTCTGTCTCAAAAATATACAATTTCTTTTATTTGGAATGTGCTCAGTGTCTTTAAAATTTTTACAAAGGCCAAAAATCATTCAGGATTGCAAATATGTCAGTGTCAGCCAAACAGCATTTCTTCAAAAAAGAAGAGAAAAAGAAATGTAAACTATAACACCCCCAACCCGTTACCCCTCCTTACTATGACAAACAATATTTGACAAAGCACTTCTGTTCTGTTTAAAACCCCAAGTGCATTAATACTCACTTCTGATTAATTAACTCCACGATGCTTTTGCAGGAATAATTAAAGGCTGTTGTAAATTACTTGTGGAAAAACTTTTGAACTATTAGTCATATGATCTAGAGAAGCCAATCCACAAGCACAAATAGGTTTCTGCATGCATATATACTCTAGCACAGACAAGGTTGCTGTGGGGAAGAAAGTAAAGCCTATTGCACTCAGGAAGCACGTAATGGTGCTCTTGAACACTTGACAGCTTTGGGGCATGAGGGGCTTTCAGACTGCAACAATGCTGCCAACGACATCTGTTACATGAGCTGCGAAGTCACGCTACTGATACTGCATTAGGCTGGCCATGAGCAAAGGAAGATGAGGGAAAAATGAAGTCTGAAAGCGAGGAGAAATAATGGCACAGTTTAAGAAAAGCTATTTCTCAATAGCCCTGCACATGGAGACTGGCTTTAACAGTGGATCTACACTGCTAACCCAGCAATGTGTGCTCAGCCACCATTTCCTCAGCTGTGGCAACTGTCAGAAATAGCGTTGCCAGACTGAAAACTGGAGCGGGTTTCTGTACCTTTAATGGCTGTGTGGAAAAAAAAAATAAAAGGAACTTCAGCAGGTGTTGCTTGTTATCTGGTTGTATGACAAGCAACACCTGCTGAAATTCCCTCTTCTGCACAACCAACAGAGGTACAGCAGTCCTCTCCAGTTTTGAAACTGCAATCCTAGTCAGAAAGAAACAGACTTAATATTCAGAAGGCCTCCCTCCACCCAACGAGTACTGGGAATAAACTGCTAAAATCCATTTACAGTCCAACAACAAACTCTCCTAAATAACTTTACTAGCAGAAATTTATTAGGGAAAAATTATATAAATATGTTGGTGGTTAGAAGAAGCATTTCTCATTCATTATATTTACATAATTGCATAATTCTAGATTGAAAGTCACCAGCTATTTAGAACAAGAGAACACTGGCCCTTATTCTACATCACTTACTTAGTTATGTACGCATAACTAAGTAAAATCTCTTGGCCCAATTCCCCCAACCTACTTTTCTAGGCAGCTGCGAGATAGGGCGAAGGAGGTCCATTCAGCAGGCGAAAGGGGCACTTGATGGTAAAGTTTTCACCACCTTCCCGCCAGACAGCAAGGATGCAACAAGGAATTGCAACAGGGATCTTTCTTCTGATTATCCCACTATAAACATAAAATATGAATATGATAACTATCTCTCAGTCCTAAAGTTGATGGAGTGGAAGGTTCATGGCTGAGGAATTTTTACTTCCTAAGCGATGCTAACCTACTGCAGCCCGGTTGGGAGTTTCTTCTTTTTTCCCATCCAGCATTTTTTTAAAAAATATTCTCCCCATCTCCCTGCTGTTGATATCATCTCAGGAGAAAATATCCACGCCACCTTTAGGCTGGTGAGGCTCAGGGGCCCAATCCTTGGGTGTGTTAAGGGAACAAAGACATTTAGGTTCCTGGGAATCCTACGATCTCCCCAACATCTCCTAAACAATGGGAAAAATAATTTTATTGCTAGTTCTGGATTTTTTTTTTAAGAATCCTCATATTATAGCTGCCTTGGCTTTGAGAAAGAGGCCATCGCTCTAAAATAATGACACGATGTGGTTTATTACTATATTTAAGCTTGCATTTCCCCACAGCTGTAAATATAATCTAAGAAACATTGTAAACATTAGATGTTAAAGATAGTGGCACTGCTAATCCAATCCATAATGATGGGGCAACCAGTCAGGTTAAGAACCGGTCTCAGAAAACCCAAGCTCCTTTGCTCCATTCAACAAATATCAGTATAAAAATGAAGGAAAAGAAGGAAAGAACTGCAAAGATTGAGTGTCCTAACTAAAAAGGCCCTGTCTCCAGTAATCAACTGCTTTACCTCTGAAGATGAAGAGATAAAAAGTGAGGCATCAGAGGCACTCTCAGTACCTGGACATGTTGATGACGGGAAAGGTGGTATCTTTCAAGCTGTTTAGTGCTGCAAGTAGAAAGATGTGAAGAAGAAATGTCATTCTAAGCTCTAGAACCATAAGAGAGAAAGAAGTTCTCCTAGCTAGAACCCAGTAACCTTTTTAAACTTCCTTCTGTGGTTTCAGAGAAAAAGTTGCTTTAGGAATTAATTTCTAAGAAACTACCTGGCATAATGTCAGCTGCAAAGCTATATTGGTTCCTCTGCACAGAATTCTTCCTCCCTTCTCAACCATCTGAAAAGTACGACTGGCCTTCTGGATCTGTAGTTACCTTCTCATTCAAACACTTTCCCTAAAACACACATTCTTCCTGAATATTTCCAAAACACTTCGATTAGGTAAATATGGAGAAGGTCTCTGTCCATTCTGTGACTCAGGTTATTAGATAGGAAATCAGATAGTGCTTTTTGCAGTCCCAAACCCCAGTGGCATTTTTACATGATTTTACAAGGACCATAATGATGCACTTGCACATCCCTTGAAACCATATTACTGCAACCAGGACTGGCCACACCATTTGGCAGAGGGAAGCAGCTGTTTCAGGCAACAGATTCTGGTGTGTGTGTATGTTTGTACAGCAGCAGCAGCCCTCAGCTGTTCATTCAGAGTTCTTCAGCTATTCCGCTTCGTTGGGGAGCAAAGCAGTTTCTGCCATGTAGCCTGCATCCTCAATTGTCCCCTTCTGTCCTCAAGTATGGTGGAAAACACTGAAACATTTCCAGTGCTGAAGATTCAGTAGCTAGTCTAGTCACTTTCTGGATGAGGAACTGATATTTCACCTCAGGCAGGAAAATATTCTGGACTGGCCTTGGCAGTGGCTCTAGTTTAACATCATCAGCTTGTTGTCATAGCCAAATGATTGTACCTTTGAATAACAGAGCATTTTTTGTTGTTTTCTTTATCAAATTTCCCCCAACACCCACTGGTTTTTAAAATACACCACAGCAATTATCTGCATGCAAAACTAAAAATCCATTGCTATGTGTTTTGTTCCTTACTTGAATGTCACAGCAGCTATTCCAAAAATAAATCCTTTTATTGACTGCCCCTCCCTTTTACTATTAGCATGTGGTGATTTAAATGTGATGGTGAAAGCATCCCCTCCCCCACAGTCTCCTACCCCATAAAACTTCTTTTGTTCATTTTGGTATTCACGCTCCATTGTGGGGACAAGAAATTGCATTACAGATTTCAGCTTGCCAGTAATGATTGCTTAAGCGAACAAAGCTGGCAACTACTGAGTATTTGTTCTATAGCTCCTCTCATTCAGAGAGCCTCACTGGTGTGAAAATCAAAGAGGAGAAAAAAACACTTCTTTCACATCAGATTCCTTTCCAAAGGTTTTTCCCCCCCCAATCTAGGTCCCTTTTCTTCCAGTCAGATACCTTAATCACCCACACCCCAGGTTCAAGGCTTCAGGTAATCATGTTTTATTCATCATCATCATCATCATCGCTATTACTACTATTAGATCACAACTCCCTATAAAACTGAAAATCAGATCAGACTCTTGACGCTTCAGAGCTTATTCTATGGCCTCACATAATGCCAGCATTAGTTTTTTTAAACAAAGATTACTGTCTTATACACAAAAAGACAGTCAACAAAATGCATCACATCAAAACATATTTAATCCCCAATATATTATAAGAACATTTTAAATGCTACATCTGTATTACAAAATGTATATGCAAGGCAAGACAATATTTGCCAAATTTGTAGTATTTGGCAACAACATCTGGGACAGAAGTCCAGCTGTCCAACTTCATTAAGCTTCTTTTCACTGTAAAAATTTAGGTCAAACTCTTAAAGTTACTGGCAGGATTTTGCAGACTCATGTTTTCCTAAATTAAATGATAAAATGCAGATGTGTTTAAGAATCAATATGCAGCTGAGGAAAAGACCAGATGACTTCAAGATACATAACATCTAGATTCTTCAGGGTCACTAGTTTGAAATTACCCAGCCCTGTTGGTGGCAACTACAAGTTAGGGCCATATGTTGGCTCCTTGGTCTCTCCTATGGGAAGTAGCTACAGGAATTCCAGCCCAATTTCTACTTGGCTGTGGTCCACAGAACAGCTCCACATAATTTGCATCCTCAATAATATTAACAGAGGCACAGAGCAGACAGTAGCAAAGCTGGTTTTGCATGGGAAGAGAGAGCGAGAGAGCGAGAATACTTCCCATCAGAGTGAACAAACAAACTCAAGCATTGTTTTAAAAATTATTTTTGCAAACAGAAATAAGAACGTTTTCAAAAGTGCTGCCTTTGTTCAAATCACAAGACCTCTGTTTTATCAGCATCGAAATATATTACAGTACGGGTAGCTCAGGGAAATGAAAGAGCTTTTAATGACTGAAACTATTTCAGTAGACTTCACTCACTGTTGGATCCATACAGTAATGGGAAGTCCTAATCCTCATGAATATCTGTCATCAGCCCATAACTGAAACAATTTTTTTTTACCTTCCTCCATCTGCATTTGCACGTATCTTCCCTTAACTGCAATAAGCAAACACTGACAAAACTACGTATGGGTTTGTTTCCTCGATTATGCTGTAGAGGCTAGTTAGTTATAAAAGTCCCTTCAACAGCAAACCAGCTCAAATGTCAAAGGTCTACCTGAAAAAGGAGGCCTTTTGCCTGCCAGTAGAAGGAGAACAAAGAGGCAGCAAAGCCTAGCCTTTCTTGGCAGGGAGGGCCACTGAAAAGACCTTTTTCACATCCCCACCAAACCACACCTTATATACCTCCCAAGTACTGGCACCAAAGGCCTCATTCTAGGCATGTAGTAACACTGAAAGTACCTTTTTGGTGGAAGTGGCCAAACTTACGCAATGCACTTCCCAAGGAAATGTGTCTTAAATTTCAGACACCATGTCAAAATATTTTATTCATCAGAAATTTTAATTAATGTTATGTTCATACCCAGAACAGTTTCATATTTCAGGTTTTTTCTAAAGCTATTTCTGTGCTATATACTTCTCTCAATGTTATCGTTTTTCCCCCTGTCTTTATGTTATAATTTTCCCTTTTGTGTTCTCACTTTCAGATTTAATTTGCAAGCTGAAAGTGAGTTAAAATATATTAAATAAATGAATAAATGGGACAACTTGTAGAAAATAAAGATTAAGCAAGATGCTAGACAAGCTGATTTCACAAAAGGGGAAAATGAAGGGGAAACATGAATATCCTAGCCTTTAAACTCAGGGGCAGGTGTGTGTGTGAGGTCATCTATCAGAATAATGGCTGCTTAACACTATTAAAGAGAATAACGGTTTCTACCTTAGAGACATATTAATACACCAAAGTCTTGAGTCTCCCTGAAGTCATTACCTAAACACAAAAAGGGGTGTTTTTTTTTTTTAAAGAGGAGCAGACTTTGTAGACAGCTAAAAGGTACTAACTGGAGACATGAAAGAAGACATATCAGGTGTCATTTGATTTGCTCCTGGCTTGCTTCAGTGTCCAGAACACTGGAATGGAACTTGCCATTAAAGTCATCCTGAGCTGGAAGGGTACAGCGGTATTGGCATGATATTACTTCCAAATGTTTTAGAACTATTGTAGAACCATTAGCCAATTCTTGCTCCCCACTCCAAAACCTCCACTCACTATCCGGTTCACAAAAGAGAAAGGAAATCCTTTGAGCATGGCATTTTACTGTAATAGCAAGGCCAAGTTTCATCCAGTTCCCACACTTTGACCATCCATCCGGCAGTCTGCAGTGATTACCGCAAAAAGCTAGAACTGAAAAGGATCAACCTTTATTTACCTCTTGCAGAATCAATTCCCTGCCTTCACATGCTGATGAACCTTCTCAACACAAACTACAATCTAACACAAGAAGAATGGGAAAAAACAAACAGAAGACAAATAGCTTTCAATTAAATTGGTTCTATGAACAAGGACAAATCCCTTTAACTGAATCACTGCAAGTGACACACTTTATTGGGTGCGAGTTCGCATCTTCCCAGCCTCCATTAATGGTATCCGGAGAAACACATACACAAAGCATTTTTATATATGATGAGTGTCTCATACCTCAACCCTTACAAGACGATGTCCTGCAAGGCCGAAGCCTCCAGAATGGCACGGTATTAGGGAGAACCTAGTGAGTGGCCATGCAAAGATGGAACTGACAAACCCTCAGGTGCACGTAGAAGAGCATGAACAGCACTCAAGATCCTGTCCCAGTCCCGATGCTCTAGAAAGAAAACCCTTGTTTTTCTAGAAAGCTGGTATTGTTCTGCCAAGTCTCCAGCCATGCTGCCACATCAACTCTAACCTATGAAAACATGGGACAAAACTTCAAGACAAGTGTCTATCTGGTCTGTGAGGAAAGGTAATTTAAATTCTAGAAGAGAATCACATGAGCGTTGCAGTGCACTGATATTCTGAAGCTCCACTAGATTAAGATTAAATTACTGATATTTTTTCACTTGCCATTTTGTAAAGGAACATAGTACATAAAGTATTGCAAAATATATGAACTCCGTATGTATTTTAAAATGCTTAAACTGCCACTTTTCTCAGTAAAACTTTATAGAAGGGGGAATCAGTTTTTTCCTAGAACTGTTCCTGTGTATTTCATGAGAAAAAAAAGCAAAGTTTAAAGCACTCATGCCCCATTCTCAACTGAACAAGCAACATGCCTGTACTTTATAACAATGAATATTGTTATAATAGTAATAAATATAACTAAGAATTAGTCTTGACTCTGAGTCCTCAAGTCTAAATAAGCTGATCTTACTCTGCCACTGCTGTTCAGGTATTAGTTTTAATGAGTAATAAAAAAAAGATATACTTATTTGTCTTCATATTCCAGCAGGGGAAAAAAAATCTTCCTCTGAGAACAGATGAAGCTCAACATAAAATAAAAAATAAAAATAAAAATAAAAAATAATTTTCCACATTTTCTGAAAACACAACCACACGCTTTCCCTTCTGTGGCCATGCTTCGCTTTTCTCTTATTTTCCTATGTCTTGACCAGAGTCTTTGTAGCCTGACATGTTAGTATACAAGATATTTCCACTGAGTAAGTACTTCCAAAATATAATACCAATGCAAGTTCTAAAAGAAGAATGGCTCACTCTAGAGTTGCACTAAATAAATGCAGAGGCACTATAGGAATTCAGTACCCAAAAATGGGCTTGAGAAAAAAAATCCTTAGCATTGTTCAATCCCTATGCTATTCTATCTGAAAAAAAAAAATAACACAGAGACACATGCAAGGAAGTTTTGGTTTCTTGGTAGCAGACTACCATACAAAATGAAAATATTTGCTTTATGTGGACAGATGCAGGATTCCCCAATAACAAAGGATTATATCTGTTGTTGTTGTTGTTTGTTGTGTGTCTTCAAGTTGTTTCTGACCTATGGTGACCGTAAGCTGAACCTATCACGTTTTTGGGAGACTGAGAATATGTGATGTGTCCAAAGTTTCCATGGCTGAATAAGGAATCAAATCCTGGTCTCCAGGGTCATAGTCCAACTCTCAAACCAATACACTATGCTGGCTCTCCATTAAAACTCTTCTGGTTTTAGCACTCTTTTTACAGAAGACCTAGTGGCAAATTAAACTCACAGCTCCAGAGGACTGTATGGTTTTCCAGCCACTTAATCCACTGAGCTACCATCCACCAATAAATCTAGAGATGAAGAAACTGCATTATTACCAAGATAATGCCACCACCCAGGAGTCTGCTCATAAGCAGACATGCTGCGTAAACTTAATTTCCAACTTTCACTGTGATTCAGGACATTTTACAGTAATATTTGTTAAAAGCCTAAAATCTACACTGATAGATCCAATGTGGATACCAGCGTCAGAGAGCTCCTCTAAACACACAGGCCCTTCCCGCACCCTACCTGCATCCCGTGATGGCCCCAGCATCATCCTGACAGTGCCTTTGCTGGGATGGGAGCATGTCCCGAATGCTCCCCTCCACATCTGGACAGCTGCTGGCAGACAATAGCGCTTGGGACATGCTCCTTCCTTTCACAGTGCTGCCAGCCTCTTCCTGTGCTGCACAGAGAAGGAAGCACCTTGATAGCACTTCTACTCTTTCTGCACGGCCCCAGTTGACACGTCTGCCGTGCAAAAGGTGCCTATCACCAGACTTTTTCCAGGAATACTATAATGGGCAATCGCAACAGCTGGGGACATAACAGGAGCAGGACTGCAGTGATGTTGTGCGGTAGCATGCAGTAGCATATATCGCAGACCAGCTTCAACGCGTCCCCCTGCAGGGATGGGACCACAGCGTAGAAAAGCCTGTTTCTTCATGGAATGAATGGGACTGTAAAAATGATAGATTTTAGGTCAAACTCTTACACTTTTGTTTTCTTCAGCATTTACCAGCATGCTTGATTGGTAAAATTGAGGCAAAAGCATCCTTACAGAGCAACTTTTTTTTTTAAAATGACCACTGTTAATATGAGGACATTCCAATATAACTCAGCTCCAGCTTATCTGCATTCCATTACCTTAATGGGTATATTTCCACCCAAAATTATCCCTTATTAATTTTTTTTTTTGTAACTTTCTATGGTTACATTACCAGTAGAGCTCTTTAACTATACAACAGTACTTTCAGGGAGATTTAAGGGCAATCAATTTCTATTTAGAACATTTTCATCACAAACTATCTTACATAAAGCAAACAATATTTACTTTGGTCTAAATTTCTGAAAGAAGCCAACAAGGCAAATTAAATCTGCAAATTACTTATTAAAATTTGTTTACTATTCTGCATGTTCAAATTATGATATAAATCATTTGTATCATATCAGCAGCCCAAAGGGAACCTCTGATCTTCAGTGTCTAAAACTTCCAAGTCAAAAATCTCATTTACCACTGGTGACTAACTACTGTTTGATCTAGCTTTAGGAGATGCACAATCTTGTCTACAAGAGCTAAATGCCCTTGGAGGTTATATGTCATGGGGTGTGGGTTTATACCAGCAACAGGCAAAGCTCAATGTAGAGATGGACAGGGATAGACCCAAAAGCAGGCAAATGCATTCCTTTTCTTTCTTGCAGCCAATCTCTTTTCATTCTCTCTCTCTCTCTGTGCTCCTTTCCTCCTCCAATAGTTTCCTTCTTTCCTCCTCTCCTATTTCTTCATACCTAGTGGGCTGCTAGGGAAGGGACAGGTCTCCCTTGCAGAGTTCTGGACTAAACTGCTTTCACATGGCTTTTGAAATTAGGTTGGCAACTAAATGAAACAGTCTGATTTTTAACTATGAGGCTACATGCTCCCTCTGGTTCTAATCTTTAACTATTTTTCTATCTTATACTATTCTTTCTTCCATTGTTCCATTAGGTTCTCTAAACCACAGATTTTAACAAGATATGAAAATCTGAATTACTGTAGGTATAATGATAGAAAGTGACACTCCAACTTTAAATATGCGAGTAATTAATGCTCACAAAACCCGTATGTTTTGAACGTTTATGCAGCATTTTTGCTGGAAGGAAAAGTGATGTTGGGAAGCAATTACTCTTGATTTTGTGGCCTTATCAACTGGAGTGAGCAGATTTCTGTAAGACACTCGGTTTAAGAAAATTCTAATATCTGACAGCAAGATGCTTCCTTAAGCTTCCTAGGTAGCAAAATTAATAGCTTCCCTACCTGCTGACTCTCCACGTAGCCTATCAAAGGTTTAACGAAATGACACTAAAAGCTGTTGGGTATAACTCCAGGGGGGCAGAACTTGTTTTGCTTTTCTCTAGCTTTCTCACTTGTCTCCAGAGGACTTCAGTGATCCGTTGTATTTTCTTTAACATTCCTCCTACTCAGCTTCCAGGTTTTGTGTACACACTCTGAAATAGGAACTTGTGTAGCTATCGCAAGACAACATGCAGCTGATATACATGGACTGGATAACAATCATATAGGACATTACCATGTGTGTAAGAGTTT
This sequence comes from Cyclura pinguis, assembly GCA_030412105.1. Classification (NCBI taxonomy): domain Eukaryota; kingdom Metazoa; phylum Chordata; class Lepidosauria; order Squamata; family Iguanidae; genus Cyclura; species Cyclura pinguis. The sequence continues at coordinate 109,125,810 of CM059599.1, read as the reverse complement.
TCAGATGTCTTTTTGAAAGGGTTAGGCCAATTCAGGGAGGGCAAGTCTGTTTACAGGTACTAGCCATGATACTTAATGGAATCACCATGCACAGCTGTGGTATACCTCTCCTCTACATGCTACATTCTGGACAAATAAGATAGGAAAAGTTGTTCCTTATGTGCCTTGTTTGTTCATTCCTGGACACATCTGGAGGAAACAGGATACTGGATTATGGGGAAACACTGAAGAATCCTCTTACGTTGTCAGTTTGACATTCCTGTTTGTGCAAGATATTTTCATGTCACAGATGAAATTATTAAACATAAAAACCTGGTAGAGGAAAGACTTTCTCAGCCAATTCCATGGATTATGTCTCAAATACTTGGTTCCTAGTTCAACTGCTATATTATATACATCTCACAAAAATAGACCTTACTTACCAGATATCCACTGAGAATATAAATATCTTTAGTGACCTATTTTCATCACAGAACAATTATGCCTCGTATTTTTAAAGGAATATAGTATGTGTACTGGGGGCAGGAGGAGTTCTTCCTGTCTACCCAGTGGGTGACCTTGGGCAAGTCACACTCTCTCAGCCTCAGGGGAAGGCAAAGGCAACCCCCAAACAAACCTTGCCCCAAGCCAAAACCTGTGATAGGTTCGCCTGACAGATGTCATAAGTCAGAAATGATTTGAAAGCACACAACTACTATTATCCCACCCCCGTGGCCCCTCATTTATTGCTTCCTTAACAACAGAAACAACACATGTCAACACTCTTGCAAGTGAAATACACCAGAATTATATGAGATCCTCGCTGTTAATTCAATGACATGAATAAGTAATAGCATTTGTCCATGTCTTTAGGAACTATTTATATTAGTAATGTGACTAAAGGAAAAGAATGAAATACTTGCACTTGCAAAATGCTTCCTCAAGTATTTTCTAATATTTCTTTTTTAAAAAAAGAAGTATTCTAAAAGGCTACCATTTTAGTTGAATTGTCATAACTTGATATACTGTAATGGGAGGGATATGGGGGGCAGTTTTAACTTGTCCAATCATATTTTTATTAGACCGTAAATTCATTGTAAATCATTTCATGTCTTGGATTACAGTATTCATCCTAATGAAGCCTGTAGGGCTGTTGGCCACAAGGGTCTCTTCTTGTAGTACTCCACCCATATATAGTTGGATAACTTCATGCAGGTCCCTTAGGCAGCAGAATTGTTGCTTCTTAAAGCATGTCATAACTGCAAATTCATCATTTTATACATAGAAGCATACGTTTTAGTTGTTGTCTCTGCCAGCAAATACTGAAAACAACATTTTCCAAAGCATCTCTATCCTCTGGGATTCAGCAGACAATTCCTAACTTAAAAGACTTTTTTGTCCAACTGATAACTGCTTCCAAAGGATGTTTAATTTAGCAAAATCCCATGCTATTTCCTGCTTTATCAAATGCTAACACAAACTGACTCAAATTCTGTGAGTTTAATGTCCAAAATTCAAGGTGCATTCTCACATCAGAGGAACAATTTTTGGTCATGAGAGCCGGCAGGAAATCATTATTATTCAGTTTTAAATCCCAGCATAAGTTCTGTTACCAATATATGAAAGTATCTTTAGGAAAATCTGAATGTCCCAGCAGATCATACCTGCCTGGGAGAGGTGAAATTTTCACCCTAGCCTGGTTGGAGAATGCTGCACAGGGACAGGCCTGCTTATGGACACAAGAGTTCCTCAGTATGAAAATGATTAATTCTTAAAGTAATTAACCTGTTTTCAGCATCTGAACTCTTTCCGAAAGTAAAAATATGAACTGCACTTGAGAACATTTATTCTGTTGTTACTAGGAACCAGGTCCTATTTTTTGTTGCACAGAGACTGAAAGATACTCAGTTGTGTTCTTTATGCCATACTAGAAAAGAACTGGCAAAACCACCTAAGTATTCCTTGCCTAAGAAAACCCCATGAAATTCACAGGGTTGCCCTAAGTTGACAGGCAACTTGAAGGCACATATGCATACAGCAGACATCTTGCTACAGCGGTGGAGGCATCTTTGACCTGACACCCTGGGAATCGTCATGATTCCTACTCTAGTGGAGCACTAGAAGTACTACATGGCCCAAGAGCGCTGCACAGACAACATTTCAAGGTACATGGGATGGATTAGGAGAGTGACATACTGCTCATCGCAAGCACCAAGATGATGTGTCCACTAAGATGGGGTTAGCAACACAGTATTTGTTAACTGGACTGTCTACAATGAGCTAGGTTGAAAAAAAGCTGTATGGATCATTAACATTTGCTTTTTATATTCTACAAGTTTTTTGGGTGCTAGCCACAAAAATTCTGTTGTTTGCCTTCAAACTGTTTCCAACTTACAGAGATCCTATCAATGGGGTTTCTGGGGCTGAGAGTGCATGGCGCAAGGTCACTCAGTGGGTTTCCATACGCAAGCAAGGAACTGAACCCTGGCCTCCAGGGTCATAGTCCAAACCACTACACCACTCTGGCTCTAGCTACGAAAGCAACCTTCCCATAAAAATGTATTTCTGTCAATTAGCTTCATAACATCTTTCTTTCCTTTCTTTCTTTTTCAATAATGCAGTCCACTGTCATATGTTCCAGGTAAAACCCAGAACAGGCCGTTATTGAGGAGACATTAGGAAGTACTATGTGTGCTACAAATATTGCAAATTGGAGGGGGGATTGTTTGGCCTTCCAAATGTTGCAGCTCGCAAAATTCCTTTCCAATTACTCTTGCTGACTAAGGATGCTGGGAGCTGCAGTCCAAGAATTTCTGGAGGGTTGCATGATTCCCATGACTGTTTATAGTACTTATAGCACTCACAGTTTGGCAACATAGCACAACTGGTGTGTGAAGGAAGGGCAGGGAAACCCTGGCTCCTTGCTTTCCTTCTTAAGTAACCCTAGTGTGACTTTGCAAAGTTTCTTTTACAAGACAGGCCTGGCAGAGTCATCCACCCTGTGGTAGTTTTGCACAAGCCAGCCAATAATAGGATTTTCTCTGATGTGGGTCTCGTGCAGGTGCAAGAAGACTAAACTGAAGCTGTCATACTTTGAGCATAACATGAGATGATGTCACTCTGGAAAAGAAAATAACACTTGGCAAAGTAGAAGACAGCAGGAAAAGAGGAAGAACATGTTACGGGTGAACTGAATCAATCAAGGAAGGCACATTTCTGAATTTGCAAGACCTGTGCACTATAGTAGATGATTGGGGCTCTTGATGGTCCCTTGTTCATAGTGTTGCCACAGATGACTTGATAACAATTAACCACAATAGAAACAGTATCAACTGCTTCTTCCTTCCTTCTTGATTCTTAAACAGAAAGCCTGAAAAAAAATCTGGTATGATTCTAAAGCTTGTTTCCAGCAATTTAAGTATCATGCAAGCCAAATAAAAGTGGCTCATTCATTTGTTCTGTGTTCCTAAATTTTAGATCTTGTTGAGTTATATTTTAAAACCTCAAATATGAGAAGCTAGGCTGTTGCTCTCCTTTTTGCCTTTCTGTTGGCAGGCAAAGACCTTATTATTCATGTAGGCCTTTGGCAACTGACTACGGTTGCTGTGGAAGAGTCTTTTTACTAGTTTGGTACTGTGGCTTCTCTTATTGGCATGTTTTAAATTGTGTTTTATGTCTGGACTTGTTTTATGTTTAGATTTATTTGTTTTGCTTCTTTTTACTGTTGATACTTTGTGTTCCATTTTTTGTGGAGAGGGGAGAAAGATGAGATAAAGCATTTTAAATTCCAGCACACCTACCCAGTCAATTTTTAACTATGAATTTTAAACTGGTGTATTTCAAATGGTTTTATGTGTTTTTAGTTACATTTGAATCTATGTTGTACCCTGCTTTGAACCTTGGGGAAAGGCAGGTAAGAAACAGAATCATTATCATCATCACCATCGTCAATGTGCACAATCCAGCAAAATACAGATGTCTGGAGGCAGAAAACTACTTGTGTTGTTGGTAGACCCATCCATTAACTTTCCTTGTGGGAGGAATTTCATAACCTTGCCCCTCCATCCTCTTCTCCCAGGTATGCTCATTTCCTCCACCAGAGGCCAGATAAGGAGAATGCAAAGGGGGGGGGGGAGGACCCCTTGTAAAACAAGCCACAGATGGAGGACAGAGTTTAGTACTCCAATTTTCATGCCATTTTTGGTTCCAAATGCTATCTGCTTCTGTGCTATATAGTCTCCTTTTTAGTATCTTTGACTTCAATGCAAGAAAATTAAAGACACTAACATATATTTTACATTGTTCCAACAAATCAGTGGTGCTTAATTAGCTCAGCCCAATAATTAGTTCCAACTAGAGTGGACCTATTAAATCTAAAGAATTTACAATAAGCACTGCACTATCAAGGTCCTGCTGATGTAAATGGGTTTAATCTAGTTGGGACTAACAATTTGATTTAGGCCTTCATCAGCATTTTGTACACTAATCATATAGTATAAGAAGACACTGTAGAGTTAATTTTCCTTCTTTTTCTGTCACTGAAGAATCAAGTCACTTGATGAAAGTGCAAACAAACAAATCTCTACAAATTTATCATTCACCTCCGGTATCAAAGACAAGTTTTGTGGTGTTTCAGAATCTACATAGATTTTGTGTCCAGAAGCAAGTCTCACTGAGTTCAGTAGGACTTGCTACAATTTCTGCAGAAGTTTACAATTGGTTTAATGCTAAAAGAACCCTAATCACAGGATTTTGTTTAAAAGAATGATAAATTGTTACATAATTGCTTTGTGATACAAAGACGGAGGTGGAACTGATGACAGGGAAGTGAGGTGGTGCTTGTATTAAAATTCCTGAAGGATTGTCCTCTCTGATATATCTCTCCAGATTATAAAATCATCTTCAGAGGCCATTCTCTTAATCTGTCTGCCAAATGAACTGACATTCACAGCTATTAAAAACAGCGACTTTTCGGTAATGGCACCCTAATTGTGAAATGCCTCACCAAAGAGGCTCACCAAGTGGCTAAATTGTATTGGAAAACTTTTTTGTTTTCCTAGGCTTTGGGTTTTTCTGTTGTTTTTTTTCTTAACTGTTAATCCCATGAAATCCATGCGGTCATCATAAGTTAACAGTCAACTTGAAGGTACACACATACACATACACAGTATATTTTCCAATCTTTGTACTACAACTACCTTTTACTTTGGCTTTATTCTGTTTTAAACTTTTTAAGATTTTATATCATATTGTTTTTGTACTCTAAGGTTTTACGTTTTGTTCTGTGAAGTGCCCAAATGAAAAGAAATAAACAATTAAAAATAAGCACACCCAACCTTCATTTTTGTGCATTATAACACATCAGAGTAACTGAGGGGAGGGACAGGACAAAGCTGTGCATGTCGTTGCATTTTGCCAACCATTTATTTTAGCCAGCAGTTCTGTGAAACTGGAAGTAAATCCCACTGAACTTAACAGGATATAGTACAAAATAGACAGGTACAGCACTGTGCTGTTAACATTCTTCTAATTTGCTTTCATCTTCCCACTGTCACCTGAATGAACTGCACCACACTCCCCCAAACATGTTTTTAAGTAGAAAAACAAACATATATGTATATATCAATTTCAAGTATCAGAATACACAGGGTTGAGGGTTGAGTCAAGCTCCGGATGCAGCAGAAACCCGATTCACTCTGTAAAAAGGGAGAGTTAGCTTTAACCTAGGTTGTTGCTCTGCGGGCACAGCAAAAATGCTGGCATCCATGGTGCAATGATCAGAATCCTTCGCTAGGCTAAATGTGCCTGGAGAGAGACTGAGAACAGATCGAAAAGAAAAAGAAGCAAGCAGCCCCAGGGAAGAGAGACAAGAATCAAAGGGAAGGGGGTGGGTGGGAGCTTTCCTTTTAGACTTTACCACCCTTGAGCATCTTGTGGATCCCTTTTCTTCCATCAAAGCCCTCTTTGTCACACACACAAAATCCTCCAAGATTTATTTGCTGGAGAGGGAGGAGTCATTTTATTTATTATTTCTTCCACTCCCCCTTTTCGCAGTTAAGTTGAAGCAGATAAAAGCGTGCGACGGATCTTAGCTGCTTCTCCCTCCCTCTTCTAAACTAGTAGAAATCTTCCACTTATGGGAATTAAGCAGGTGGAGACCAGGGGAAAAAAATATTTGTTTGTTTATTTATTTATTTATTGCAAAGGAGCTCAAAAGAAAATAAAAAAGCAAGGCAGCATGTGCCTGTGGAAAACCCAGCTGTACAAGGGAGACCATCAATTATTAAAGCATTACATCACCGCAAGTCATTAGCACCCTTTTCCATATTCAACATGGAATACAACACGTTACCTAATTGATCCTGGCACAGTACAATGCACTCCCCCATCAGGGATTGCCAAAGGTCCCCTCTTTTTCCCCCAAAGGCCGGTTTGAAGGGTACTCCAAACTGAGCAGGCAGGAGCTCTGGTTTCAGAAAAGCTTCAGCTGCACCCCACTCTGCAGATCGGCACCCCTGTTTTGAAAATTCTGTCCTAGGGCCCCACCGGCCCTTGTCTCTGCCAACAGCCGGCTGACAAGAGGGGCCAATAATTCCACCCAGCGGCGGCCAGCCTGTCACGCCAATAAGCCCCTTGGCTGCTTGGCTGACGGGTCCAGCAGCCCCACCCCCTACAGCATCCTGTAAATCTAATAAAGGCAAAAAAGAGAAAAATAACAACTTCTCACCCAGAGGCTACCACGGTGGACTTTTATCCAAGAAGAGCTGCCCTCAACCGCAGCCTGACACAGAGGCCACATGGAAATACACGGCAGGCAAGCAGATTTCTTCCCCCAGCGAGCAAACGCGTGGAGAGCCTTCGCACTGAAGAGACCCTCCCATTCTTAGGGAGCGTTCATTATCCCGGCGTCCCCCTCCCCCGGGCCGCCTCCCTTCCTCGCTCAACCACACGGGTCACCCCTCGTTGCGCCGAGCATGCGGGTAAAATTTTCACGAGGGAGAGGGATAATCTCCAAGGGGGAATTAGGCCTAACCGCCACCCACCCCCTACGAGTAAGGCACTCGCGGTTCTACCCCCCCCCGGTCTGCCTTCCCCCCTCGGCTCTCGGCTTTTACATCCACACATATCCTCGCAACGCACCGGGCCCCGAGGAGGAAAGGCGCGCAGCCCGACCGCTTCCCACTCGGGAAAGAGAGAGGAAGCGCGCGCCCACCCTGGCAGTGTGGGGAAGGGCCCCCCCCGCACCGTCGCACACAAAAGCCCCCCTCCGCCCCCCTCCCCACGAGGCACGGAGGCGCCGGCGAGGCGGTCCTTACCTGAAGCGCAGCAAGACCGAGGCTCCCCGGCAGAGCCGCCGCCGCCGTCGCCCCAGCGCCGCTCCCCCTCGCGCGCTCTCCCTCCGCGCCTCGCTCTGGGTCTCTCCGCAGGGTCCGGAGGGCGGTGGCAGCGGCAGCAACAGCGGCGGCAGCAGCGCCTGCGGAGGCGACGGCGGTGGCTCCCTTCTCCCGCGTCTTTGGCTCGCCGGCACGCCCGCACAGCCCGTTCCAACCTCAACCCCAGCCTCGGTTATTCTTAGCGTTCAAGACCGAAATAACGAGGGAGGGGAAGGGGGAACGTCAAAGTCCCTGCCGCGGCAGCGGCCGAAGGGCACCAAAAGCCGAAGAGGAGGCGGCGGAGGCGGAGGCAGCCGCAGCAGCAGCTTTGTCTGGCGCGTGGGCTGCCCGCTGCAGCAACCCTCGTCCGGGGGAAAGGAAGATGGGCTCTCGCGCTCCGCTTCCTTCCTGGGCTTCCTCCCCCCTCCCCCTCAAGACTCAAGCAAAAGTCGCCTCAGTCTCTTTTTTCTACGGCCGCCGCCGCCGCCCGGGCTCCTGACAGATGGCGCAACCGCAGCATCGCTGCCTGGGCGCTCCTCCTCGCCCAGCTTGCGCGGACGTAGCCTGGCTCGCACAGGCTCCCCTGCCGCCTCTCGCTTCGCCCCCTGCGTCAGTTCCCAGATCCGGAGCTGGAGCTGGAGTCGGGGGGGGGGGTGAGAGAAGATGAGGGGGCGGTGGCTCAGGATTGACATTCCTGGCCGGCCTATGGCGAGGCGTATTTAGGGCCAGCGGGCGGAGGAGAGGGGGGAAGAGAGACTCCGCTCCTTATTGGCGGGGCGCGGCGGCACACACCAGTAGGCGGGTGTTGGGGGGGTCTCCTGTTTGCACGTCGCATCAGCTGCAACGGGGGATGGTGGGATGTATTCCTCCCACCCGACATCGCTTTGCTGACTTGGGAGAGGGTTTTCCAGGCATCCGGTTAAAGGGAAAGGAAACTGACCGCGGAAGCGGGGGCGAGTTTTTTTTCCCCGTGCTTCACCCCCTTTTGTAATACAGCTGATGAGAGTGAATCATAGAGTTGGAAAGACCCAGCGTCTCGTTTAATCCAGCCTCCCTTTTTTCCGCTCCCGACTACAACCGACCATCTTCAACCGCGCCACTGTCATCCCTCTCCAATACAAGTAAACAAGAGTGGGATTTTAAAAAAAAAAAAATTAAAGGAGGGAATCGCGTGGTACTCCTTTAGTTAGGCGTCCTAGAGGTGTTCTGTTTATCCATCCGTTTGAAATCCAGATGTTTCTCTCTCTTGCGGAGAAAGAGCCACGCAGACCAGGTCTCTTAGGGGAACTGGGTTGGGGCAAAATGCAGAAAAAAGGAAGTGTGGGTCAAAGTTTAGATAACAGTGTAGTGTTTTTTTTTTTAAAGCATAGTAAATCTCCAGAAGTCATGACTAACGGCGCCCAGATTTTCCTGACAATCCATCTCATTGATGTAGGAGCAGAGAAATACAATAGTATGGAGGTTTTCACATATTTCTTCATTGGAAGGGCTGGTTTCTATGGTGGAAAGCAAGGATACATTCAGGGCCAGTCCAAGACACTTTGCTGCCTGAGGCAAATAACAGGATGCCAGCTCCCTCAAAATTCCATTCCAAAAGCTGGTTGGCCTTCCAAATGAACCTTTCTTAAAGGCTGGTGATCAGATATTGTCTTCCAACATAGATGAAGCCATAGTTAGATTTGGGGTGGCAGGAAAGATAGGGTACCATATGAAGTTGTGTCTTCCAACAGAGGAAGAGCAGTCAGGAATCTAGAAAAATCACTTACCAGCCACCAGTGTTACTCCCTAGCATCCCCCACCTGAGGTGATGGCCTCTATTTGTCTAATGATAGGGCTGGATCCATATATGCTTAATAGTATAATTTTGAATATTTGTGATCTGCTCTCAGCCTCATTCACCCTAAATATTCAAGTGAATTTCATGAGGGTTGTGCTCCAAAAGCCTGCGTATTATGGAGCAAAGTACCATCACATTCAATAGAATTTAATTTGTACGTGAGCATGATTAGGATCCTGACAACATTAAGGAAAGTCAAGGGAAAGTTATTAATGCCATATTATAAGGCAAGCAACAGAAGCTGATTTAAGTCCTGAGCACGTTTGCTTCAGTGTCACAAGTGGCTCAGGATGGATTTTTTTTAAGGAAATGTGTATTTGTTATTTTAAAAAACTGAATTAAAATATTGCAGTGATGCTAGCAATATATTACGTCAAATAACTAACAACCATGTATATTGTTTTATTGTTATAAGTGAATGGATTCCCTTTTTACATTTTGGTAAGGTACTTAATTTTTAAAACATTTCTCATCTATACTGTACAGTGTATCAATGACAGTGAAGTCTCTGGCGCTTATTGGCTAAGTTCGTTTGATAATACAAAATGCTTATGAACATTCCAACTGGCTTAAGGAAAATAATATTTGCACTCTACCTTCTATGATACAGGGGGAGGTCAGACTTCATAGTGCTTAAGGTTAGAAGTGGCTTAAAATTATACAACTTCCCTGCTCCAGAAACTCCACTGGCTGCTGATCTGTTTCCAGGCACAATTCAAAGTACTGGTTGTTAGAGTTGGTTGTTGTTTTTGTTGTTGTCAAAAGATCTCAAGATGGCAGACAAATAGCGTTAGGACCTATAAAACCATATGCAGCTTAGGTCCAGCCTGTCTAACAGACTGTGGCCATTTCCGCACTAGACTGTTATAGTGCTTTTATTCCACTTTCAACAGCCTATGGAATCCTGGGGTTTGCAGTTTAGGGAGAGGCATTTAGAATTCTCAGTCAGAGAGCTCATTGCATCAGTAAACTACAAAGCCCAGAATTCCAAAGGATGTTGAAAGCGGAATAATAGCACTACAATAGTCTAGTGCAGAAAGGCCCTACACCATATAAAGGCCCTATACAGTGGCCAAAGGTTATGCGACAAAATAGTCAGTAGACTGAATAGTACAGATGTGGAGAAATAATGCATGGTGGCAGAGTGTAGCTATGGGGGATGGGAGAGAGAATGAGGTTATTGGGCCCCTCACTAAGAATTCTGCCCCAATTAAATTTTCCTTTAGTCCTCAAGTTTCTAGCATTCTAGACTTGAGACACTGAAAATTGTTCACATCTATAACTCTTATATTTGATGTGCTCACATTCCTTTAGTAATGTTGCTTGCTTCTTTTCTTTGGATGTCTAAATTCTATTTCTAAATGTTAATCTGACATTTTAAGTTACTGCAATGCTAGAAATTTGAGGGCTGAAGGGAAATTTCATTCGGCAGGGAGAATTCTTATTTCAGGAGGCAATACTCTCATTTTGCTCCCTGTTTAGCTCTGCATTGAATGATGGAGACATGGAATTGAGGAAGGCAAGAAGAAATAAGGTGAAGTCAAACACTACACAGATAGAAATAGGAGGAGTTTTGGAAGGGAGGGAGGGATAGGCAAGGGGAGTTTGTAATGTGAAAGACTGTAAGCCATAGAGCCTTGTTTCTGCCGTTGCTGAAAAATTGTACCACATATTGATCTGAATGCAACTAGCCAGTTCCTATAGCTGCAGTGTGGTAGTAATAATTTATTAAGCTAGAAAAACAGTAAAATTTCCTTGTACTTAGTTCTTTTCTTGGTAGTCTTTTTTTTAAAATATTTTTTAAATTAAGGTTTAAAATGAAAATAAAAAAATCTCCCCTTCCCCACTTCCAAGCTTTTTTCTTTTTTTTCCCAGTTGAGTCTGTTTGTTTACATTCCATTCACACATAGTTTCTATTTAAAAGATAATCTTACATTGTCGCATCTTATGTTGTTACATTGCCTTATTACATTGTTGCCTTACATTACATACAATCTTGCTTTATTCTTTTTTTCTTTTCTTATACTATATTTTTATCCAATTCAAGACTTCTCTCCATTCCCTTTCAAAGTCCTGGATAGGCTTATTTTTCAGTGAAAATGTTAGCTTTTCTATCTCTATCATATCCAGAACTTTTAATGTCATTCTTTTATATCAACGTAGTTCCTTTCTTTTCAATATTCTGCATATGTCAATCTTGCAGCAGTTATCAAATATAACAATGTCTTCCGGTGACATCTTATCTCTCTTTGTTGCCCTAGCATATTTAACAAATAAAACTCTGGCTTAATTTCAAAATTTAACCTGTAAATTCTTTGACTTTCATCATGTATTTCCTTCCAAAATCTCCTTGCTATCTTACAGGTCCACCACATATGAAAAAACGACCCCACCTTTTCATCACATTTCCAACATCTTTCATTTTCATTTTTAGTTATTTTCTGCAACCTTTTTCTTGGTAGTCATTTTTTAAATACCTCCTCCCTTTCTGTTTGTGCCCAAAAATCTTTGGGGGATGGAATCCTGGGTTTTTCTGAATATTTTCTAATAAATGTTGGTAGCTGGATATCACAGTGGTACGAAATGGCTATTTAGCCCTTATTGTTCAGGATCTAAATTCTGTAGTTACTCCTAAATAGAATAGGCCTATTAAACTAATGGCATTTTCCTATGTATTCAATTACCATTCAACAATTAATTGAATGAGTCTACTCCAGTTTGGACTAGCCAACAAGATTCTAGCTCTGTTTTCCAAGCTGCATCTTCCCTGACCAAAAAACAAAACACAAACCCTTAAAAAAAAAACCAGCCACCACCATCTGTTTCCTATTGTTTAGTAAATCAGATCTCATCGAAGTGTTGCATTCTGTGGTGATAGAAAGGTTCCAGAGCCAAAGAATTATGAAACTCTAAGTTCAGCATTTTATGTGTTTCGCAAGAACAAAGTTGTATTGCATTGTACAAATTCAGGCTATTGAAAAGAACATAAATAACATTCATCTTCATTCATGGCATTCATGTGACAAATAAGAAGTTGGCTGTTACATCCAAGAAAGCATGAAACTATAAACCATTTATAGTTTTGCAAAATTCCATTTTTTTGCTATTGCAGACTTGATATAGTACTCTTTCAGGAATTTTGGTGAGCACTTATTCATTCCCCCTCAAAAAAGAAATGTATCAACAAAAAAGATGACAAGAAGACACATATTTATGTACATTTTTGTTTTGCTAATTCATATGAATAAAGGCCGACTTAGCAATTATTACTATAATTTAAATGGAAATTCAAACATCTCAACACACTAGAAGTACATAGAGGTACACTGGAGAATGGCATACCAAAGAACAGCAAATTATATACATCAAAGAAGATAGATTCCTTTTATGAAACAGCCTTTAGAGCAGCAAAGCAGTACAGCACATGACCAGGTTCCAGGTTAGACACAGAGAACCGAATCAATTCAATTTTCTATTTCAGTGTATTTATGAAGAAATGACAGAGACAGATGTAAAGAAGTAGCCAGTTGCTTTTGAAATAAAATGAACAATAAGCCACACTGATTAAAAACCTACCAACAGCTTTCAGAAGCAGGAAACTCCTGAGCTTCTGGTATACCTTTCAGGCCAAGCTTATTTCTTTGATGTCCCTGTGGTGACAAAAGAAATCTATGAAGAACAGTCTTCTGCAAAATAAAATGCATAGTTACCTTATTCTGAATGTATACTACATCCTTGTCACACAGTGTACTAATACCCTCAAAAGATAGAGGAAGGAACAAGGGTATCAGCAATCCTGGACAATCATTAGTTTAGTAGATGGTAGGAATGCTGTGGATGTCATTTATCTTGATTACAGCAAACTGACTCAGTACAGAATAGATGGAAACACCAACAGATGGTTCCATACTTAGTTGAAAATTTCCTCAAAGAATTGTCATCAGTGACCGTGCTTCAAATAAAGAGGTTCTCTCAAGTGGCATGCCACAGGGTTCTGTCCTAGGTTTGAGGCTCCTCAATATTTTTATCAATGATTTAGATGATAGAGTGAAAGGAATCCTTATCAAATTTTCAGATGATACAAAATTGGGAGGGCTATCTAATACATTGGAAGATAGGGGCAGAATTCAAAAGAACCTCGATAATAAAATGGAATTCAATAGAGACAAAATTCTATATTTAGACCACAAAAACCGAATGCACAGGTACAAGGATACTTGCTCAGCAGTACTGTATGTGAAAAGGACCTTGGGATTATTGTTGATTATAATTTGAACATGAATGAGCTGTGTGATGCTGCAGCAAAGATGGCAAATGCTATCTTACCCTGCATTAACAGATGCATAGTTTCCAAGCTGAGGAAGTTACAGTCCCGCTATATACTGTACTGGTCAGGGCTCATCTGGAATACTGTGTTCAGTTCTGGGTGGTTCATTTTAAGAAGAATATAGACAAGTTGGAACTAGTTCAGAGAAGGGCAATGAAGAAGATAAAAAGTATGGAGAACCAAACATTTGAAGAGAGGTTGAAGGAGCTGGGTATGTTCAATCTGATGAAAAGAAGATTGAGGGGTGATATGATCACACTCTTTAAATACCTCAAGGGCTGCCACGAAGGTGTTTGCTTGTATTCTGCTGCCTCAGAGGGTAGAACTAGGTCTAATGGTTTTAAGTTACAAGCGGGTAGATTTCGATTAAACATTAGAAGGAACTTCTTGACTGTGTGAGCTGTTTGGCAATGAAACCAATTTCCTAGGGGGTGGTGAAGTCTCCTTCTCTGAATGTCTTTAAAAAAAAAGGTTTGACAGCTACCTGCTGGGGTGCTCTGGCTGGAGATCCTGCACTTAGCAGGAGGTTGGACTGACGGCTCATAGGCCCCCTTCCACCTCTGTGATTCTATGATCCTAATCAATAGGGACGAGGTGGTGACTGGAATCAAAGTTGGTATTTTAGGAGAAAGTGACCACGTAATGCTAGAAGTTATAATTGTGGGACAGGGCAAAGAAGAGTATAGTCAAACAAGTTCTGGGAAATACTGGGTGGAATCTTATGCCTACATGTGCTGAAGAAAAATACCCAGTATGGGTGGGAGTTCTTGAAGAAGGAGTTGTAAAAAGCACAGTCACAAACAATCTCAGGCTGAGGCCAGGCTGACTTTGTGTGTATATGTGTGTGTTTGTTTTTTTTGTTTTTGTTTTTCTGCTTTTGAAGAGAAGGACAATGTTTGCTCTGGCACCTAACCTGTTCCCCAAGATTTCTCAAAAATGACAGCAAGCAGTTCAGAGAATACTTCAGCAAGTTCCTTCAGTATTCTAGGATGTAGTTCACCTGGCCCTGCAGACCTGAATTTATTTAGATTAGCTAAGTGATTTCTGACTAACTCCCTGTCAATCTTGATTTACAATCCAGATCCCTTGCCAAGGTCTCTGCTGCTGCATGGAAGCACACAGTTCTCTTTTGGGGAGAAAAATGAAGCAAAATAGGTATTGAGTAGTTCTACTTTTTCACTGTGATCTGCTAGCATTTTACCATTCTTACCGAATAGTGACTAAACTGTCTCCTTGGTCATTTTTCTTGTCTCAAATGTATCTGAAAATGCCCCTTTTTTCTTGTTTGCCAAGCCAGTCTCAGCTCATTCTGAGCTTTAGCTTTCCTTATACTCTTCCTGCAAGTTCAGGCTACACATCTGTACTCTTCCTTGGTGATTCATCCTTTCTTCCATTCATTATACATGCTCTTTTTTCTTTACTTCTTCCTTAAGTTTACTGTGCAGCCACATTATCGTTTAAAGGTTTTTTTCCCCATTTTAATTCTTCCATGGAATTATTTGTGACTGTACTTTTAACAGTTCCTTCTTCATGGGTTCTGGGTGTCTTTTTTCCCTTTGGCATCTCTAGCCATGGAATTTTACTCAGTATATCATGGAGCTTGATAAAATCAGCTTTCCTGAAAATCAAAGGTTTATGTTTGACTACAGTCTTCTTTGGCTTGTCCCACAATAATAAATTCCAGCATTAGATGATCACCCCAGCCTCCCACAAAACTCCCCTCTATTGGTTAGGATCACATCCAGGATTGCTGATCCCCTTGTTCCTTCCTCCACCTTCTGAAAGAGGAAATTATCTGCCAGGCACATAAGCAATTTGTTGGAGAACCTACACTTAGCAAAGCTAATCTCCCATGAGCTATCAGGATAATTGAAGTGCCCAATAACTACTAGTTCTTGTATTCTGGAGATTTCTGAATTTGTTTCAGAAAAACATCTATCACATTGTCTTCATTTGATGGCCTAAAGTAAACCCCCACCACAGTGTTGTTTTTACTTTTTTCTCCATTTATTTTTACCCAAATGCTCTCCAGTGGTCCACTTTGATCACTTGTGTAACTTTCTGTGCGAGTGAATTTGTTCTTTAAAGATAATACAACACAGTAAGCCTCTATAACCCTATACTGTACAACCACTACCAGCTGAATGCCACTGTTTAAAGATAAGGCCACCCCATCCTTTTTTTCTCCATCTATTCTTTTTGAACAGATTATATTCTTCAATTATTATATTCTTATTATTCTTCAGTTATTATAATCCAATCATGGGAGTCATCCTACCATGTCTCTAATACACCTGTAAAGTCATATTGACCTTCCTACCCTAGGATTTCAGGATTTTACCGTTTGTTTCCCAAACTCTGTGCATTGGTATACAGACATCTAAGGTATTGTTCTCATTTTTTATACTACTGTGAATTTTACGGTGGGTCCCATTCTGTTTCTCAGCTTCTCCTCTAAAATTTATATCCTCGTGTTGAGAGCTTGCATTTGGATAGATGTTTAAGCTATCATCTCCAACCCCGCAAGGATTTTATTTAAAGCCCTGTTGATCAGATTTGCCTTGCTTTTGGTAGACATTCATCCCAGTCTTCGTGAGGTGTGGCTCTTCTGTACCCAGTAGTCCATCTAAGAAATGAAACCTCTACCATCAACATAATCCGTGTAGTCAGTCATTCACCTGCGGTATCTTCCAGCCATTGTGTGGTCCTCTATGTTTCACAGGTAGAACTGGCAAGACTACCACTGTGCTCCTAAACTCTTCACTTTCCTGCCCAGGGATTCATAGTCCAAGGTGATCTGCTCAAAGGTGTTCTTTGCAGTGTTGCTGGTGCCCATGTGAATCAGAAGAAAGGGATATTGTTCTTTGTTCTTCGTGACCTTTGGCAACTTGTCAGTGACATCCTGGATATGTCTGCCAGGAAGACAGCACACTTCCCAATTCATCTTGTCCAGCTGGCACACAATTCCCTCTATGCCACTGAGCAATGAATCCCCTGCCACAAGAATTCTCTTTTCTTCTTGCTGCAGTTGACTCCTTCCTTGGCATGCAGTGCCTCTTGCTACTGGTCTCCTGTTTGCACCTCTTCACCACTGTTATACTCAGGAAGATGTAAGAAGTGATTGCTTAGTTGGAGTCATTCAGAATCTCTTATGCATTGTCTACTCCTGACAGTGACTGTCCTCCAGAGTATTCCCTCAGTGTGACAGCCCTCTTTATTTTCACTGACAGTTTCTTCCTATTGATCTGTAGGATGTATTCCCCTTTTGTTCTATCCAGGAAGTCCTGGTGTTCTCTGATGTATTGAAGAGTCTCAGCACCCAGCTGCAGTGTGTTGACTTCTCTTCAAGAGAGCCACCAGTTTTCAGTTGCTGCAAGTGCAATCAGTGAGGTTTTCTGGCAAAAAAGCAAACGTTGCACACGTATTGTAGCAGAGAACAACAGATCATTCTGCCTCCTTCTCTGCAGGTGTTTTTCACCCCTTTGAGATTGTAATAACCCTAACTGATATGACTGCACACACCACAAGACATGTGCTGCCGCCTCTCAGAGAATGAGCTCCAAAGACTAAGGCAGCATTTTTATAGGACTAGTGGCTACCAGCTCCACCCTCAAGCAAGTCAGTGACTCAACAGAGGACATGCCCCCTTAGACCATGCACTCGTGGTTAAAAACAAACAAAAGTCACCACACCAGCCTTCAAAAATAATAATCATACGAAAAACACAGGCAAAGAGTCAAGGACATCACTCAAAACGCAACTTGCTGCCTCTTTCTCCTCAGAGACATACTCCTTCTCTGGATACCTTCAGAAAGAGGCTGGACAATTATCTGCTCAGGATACTTTAGTTGGAGATCCTGCATTGAATAGGAGGTTGGACTTGATGGTCCATGAGGCCCCTTCTAGCTCTATCATTGTATGATTCTATGAAATCAAATGGCCAAATACAAGGAAGGCCAACTTGTATTTTCAGGAGTCCACTGTATTTTCTATTCCAGGGATGTACAAAGTGTATCCCACAGGCCACCTTAGTCCCCAGGTTCATTTTGATGCCCCTCAGGGCCTCCTTGGGATAAGAAAAAAATTGTAAACTTTTTTTTTCCAATTTTTTTCCCCTCCCAAAATATCCCCTAGGCTGTGTGAGGGTATTTCCACCATGTTTTGGGTCTCCCTCAGCCCATTTTAGGCCTAAAAAAGGCCTTTCTGAAAGCCAGAAATAATAAACTGGAAGTGATCTGAGTCTAAATTGGCAAAAACACCCCCCTACAGCCCCGGGGGGGGGGGACAAAAAATTCAGGGATTTTCTTGTGGTGGTGCTAGTGGGGTGCAGCGGCCCAAGTTTTCCTTAGGAGCTAATGCAGCCCTTTAGCCTGTCCCAGTTGCCCACCCTTATTTTCCACATTAGCCAGGACAGCAGCAGAGGGAGGGACAATGTTACAAAGAGATGACCAAGTACTAATGTAGCTACTGATATGGAATAAAGTCAATCTAAACTTACTGTATGAGAAAATTATTTTAAGGTTTGAAAGAGATGGCTTCATAAAAAATATCTTCAAGAAGCAGATAGGCTTGGCAGTGACTCTTTGTTTTTCTAAAATGCACCTGAGAAAGCAGTACAAAAACTTTACATGCAATTAATGTAATACTTATACACAATCTTTCTTGTCTTATTTTTATAAAGGTGACTTACTGCCAGTTGGCTATTGCTGCTCTCAGACATTATGCTCCATTTCACTTCACACATGCTTTCTTAAGTTCACTTTCACACATGCATAATGTCTTTTATTTTTTCTTGCTTCATAAAAGCTCAGAGTCTCTGGCTCAGTGCAGTCCCATAGAAGTTTACTCAGAAGTCCCACTTAGTTCAACAAGACTCCCTCCTAAATATGTATAAATGGGATAGGATTGGGTTGTTAATTTCATATAGCTGCTCTTTTATCTCAGAATTAATTAAAATATCCAACTGTTTTGGCACATTGCTAGTTCATTCTCTTTAACTTCTGAGCAACATATGTTTATCCTTTGATCACGCATCATTCAAACTGTGTTGTTTTGACAGTTTCCACGAGCCTTCAGAATGGTGCAAGCTCCTTTGACTTTCATACGAGAAGCCTGAAGACAGCAGGCATAGACACAATGAAAAAACAAAGAAGGTTTAATAAGTTGTGGAAACTGAAATAAAATGTTGAAGGATAGATTGCCCTTCAGGATCTGAGCCAGCTAACCATAACCATTTTCCAGAATCTGCCATTACATTCCACTATTCCTGCCTTGCACTTTTCCGTTTCTGCACATAATAGTCAGCATTCCATGCGCATAGAGCATGCTCAGTTTTCACTGAGCTGTTTTGGGGATTCCATTTTTAAAACAGACTTCTGCAAATTTTGGCATTGCCTCAAGCCTACTATATTTGCCTTGTATGCAGATTGTGTGCTATTTTGGCTATGTAATGATCAACGCTTTAGAAATACTGTTGGGAAGGTTGGGCAAACTTTTTCCTGTGGCGGGCTATTGATACATAGGGGTGTAAGGCAATAGTGGGGCAAATTTTGCAGCATTGTAGGTTTGATTCTGTGCTCCATCCTTTCTGTGTCACTCCATCATATCTGAACTGCACAACTGAACTAGCTGCTGCACACGTATGTACATAGAAATAGAAAACAAAGCAATGACTTCTCTTGGAACGCAACTTCAAGAATTCTCTAGCCAGAATTCTGGGAACTAGCTACTAAATAGGTAAATTTCTAAGCTCTGATCTAGGCACATCTTATACTTCATACATGTTCATTGACTATAATTGCATTATACACTCATATGTTTCACCTATCAGCACTTGTATTAAACGGGAGTATAAGGTTGAGGTGAAATGTATGCATCCAATACATAGTAAGCTTCATAGAATCATAGAGTTGGAAGAGACCACAAGGGCCATCGAGTCCAACACCCTGCCATGCAGAAATATACCGTCAAAGCATTCCTGACAGATGGCCATCCAACTTCTGTTTAAAACTCTCCAAAGAAGGAGACTCTACCATACTTTGAGGCAGCACATTCCAAACTTGAACTGCTCCTGCTGTCAGGATGTTCTTCCTAGTGTTTAGATGGAATCTTTTCCTGAGGTTTGAAGCCACTGCTCTGTGTCCTACGGCCTTTCTGCACTACACTTATTCCACTTTCAACCTTCCGGTATTTGCAGTTTAGAGAGGGGAATTTAGAATTCTCAGCCAGATTGCACTTTGGCCTCAGTAAACTACAAACCTCAGAATTCCACAAGATATTGAAAATGGAATAATACTACTATAACAGTGTAGTGCAGAAAAGCCCCTAGTCCTTGGAGCAGCAGGAAACAGGCTTGCTGCATCCTCCATACGACATCCCTTCAAATATTTAAACATAGCTATTGTCACTTCTTAACCTTCTCTTCTCTAGTCTAAATATGCCCGGCTCCCGAAGCTGCTTCTCATAGGGCATGCTTGTCAGGCCTTCTATTATTTTGATCACCCTTCTCTGGACATGTTCCAGCTTGTCAATATCCTTCTTGAACTTTGTTGCCCAGAAGTGGACACAGAAACTCTGTTATCTAGTGCTGGGGAACATGTCCTTTCTGAAAGGGCTGTCAATGAACAGGTTGTGGTACTGATGAAATCAATGCTGGCTCCTAACAACTACAAGTCTGTCTGACAGGTTTGCTGTTATCTGGGAGATTTCAAGGCAGTGTACAAATAAAAAAATATAAACAGTTTCACATTAAAACAACCAAATAATTTAAACAGGATAAAAACATATTAAACAAATGAGTAAGTTTAAACAGCTTAAATGGCTGCACCAAATTAAAACTAGCTATGTGAACATTTAAAAAGTAAATAAGGCCCCAAAGGCTTTAAAAGCCATGTTTTGACTTGCCAAAAATCAGTGAATGTTGGCACGCACCATTTGGAGCTCCAAGGAGAGGCACTCCATATTAGGGGTGCCACAGCTGCATAACATAATCCTGTCATGAGGTGCAAATGTCCAAGGAATGACAGCTTTTCTTACAATCCTAACCAGACTATGTTCAGAGGCTTGTCCCAAGTAAGTGTTCGCAGAATTCCATCAGACTGATACTTACATCATACACAGAATTCTCTGCCTATCTACTCACAAGTAAGCCTCACTGAATTCAGAGGGGCTTATTCCCAGGAAAATGTAAAATTTCATCCTAATTTAATTGAATTTAGCGGGGCACCTTTCTGAATAAATGTATACAGTATGAGTGGGGAAGCTATGGCTGTCCAGCTGTTGGACCACAGCTTTGTTCCTCTTCTGATCCCTGGGACTGAAAGGTGTTAGAAGACAATAACATGCAGAGTGGTATAGCTTCCCCTCATCTGATGTACATGAGCAAGTTTTTGTTTTTGTTTAGCTTTGCTCCCTATTATAACAATTGGACCATATTACAACTATTTCGTCATGAAGTAGCAATTCAGAACCAACAACTGGCAATCCATTCCAACCTCTAAAATGCAGACTTTCTATCTTGTGAGTGTATGAAAATAAAAATGCAAATGGTTACAGTGATAATTTTTATCATCAGATTCCACAAAACAAATTCCTTCTAAAGTTTTAAGGGGGGTTATTTCCCTCTAGTGGGTAAGCAGCTGTTCCTCAGTTATGGCAGGACTTTAAACAGGGCAAGCAAGCAGACCCAAGGTAGGTTTGTGGGCAGGAGAAGGTAATCATTAAAATAACTTAACAGTTGGTGTGGGACCTCTCTATAGGGGCTTCTTAGAGAGCTAAAACAGGACTTAGATTATTGTGTGTGTATGTGAGTGCACATGAGCATGTGTGCACATAGATGTGCCATTTCCAGGCCCTCCCAACCCTTGGTGGGCCTCACTGCTGCCCTTTCTACAGACCTGGAATTGATATTCTGGGAGATGGAATACTTTTGAATAGAATACTTTTATTATTCTTATTATTTATTATTATTTTATTATTTCTCTGCTGTGCAGAGAAATACTAAGTTCTGCTGGGGAGAGAGACAATATTCAGGGCAAGGACTCGGCGAATGCAGGGGGAAGAGGCCCAAATGATATTGGTCAAGTAGTACAAGCGTCCAATGG
This sequence comes from Cyclura pinguis, assembly GCA_030412105.1. Classification (NCBI taxonomy): domain Eukaryota; kingdom Metazoa; phylum Chordata; class Lepidosauria; order Squamata; family Iguanidae; genus Cyclura; species Cyclura pinguis. The sequence goes on along the minus strand of CM059599.1, from coordinate 109,104,192 downwards.
TGGGAGGAGTAGAAACTATAGTACAGGACTTGCAGGAAGGGCCCGGGGACTTAAGTGTCTCTACACTAATGCACGAAGTATGGGAAACAAGCAAGATGAACTTGAACTCCTAGTACAACAAAATAAATATGATTTGATAGGCATCACTGAGACCTGGTGGGATGAGTCTCATGATTGGAATGTAGGAATAGAGGGGTATAGCCTATTTTGTAGAAATAGACCGAACAAGAAAGGAGGAGGAGTAGCCTTGTATGTCAAGGATGTTTTCACCTGTGAAGAGATCCAGGACTTAAACCCAGAAAGCCAGGTTGAGAGCATCTGGGTAAGAATTAACGGAGCGAGAAACAATAGGGATGTTTTGCTGGGGGTTTACTACAGGCCTCCAACCCAGACTGAGGACTTTGATGACACCTTCCTCAACCAAATGACTGCACATTCAAAAAGGAGAGATACAGTAATAATGGGAGATTTCAATTACCCAGATATATGTTGGCAGTCAAACTCTGCCAAGACAGCATGGTCCAGCAAGTTTCTTGCTTGTCTTGCAGACAATTTCATAGTCCAGAAGGTGGAAGAGGCCACAAGGGGATCAAATATTCTAGATCTGATCCTGACCAACAGGGATGACCTTGTTAATGAGGTAGAAGTGGTTGGATCTTTAGGGGGGAGTGACCATGCCCTATTGGAATTTGGCATTCAGTGGGAAGGAGAAGATAAGTGTAGCCAGACACTCATCTTAGATTTTAAAAAAGCGGACTTCTGTAAACTTAAGGAGCTGCTGGCTGAAATTCTGTGGTCAAGAATAGTGAAAGAGAAAGGAGTTCAGGAGGCATGGGAGTTCCTTAAAAGGGAGATACTGAAGGCACAGTCTAAAACTGTGCCAGTAAGGAGGAAAAATGGAAGGCATCTGAAGAAACCAGAATGGTTCACTAAAGAACTCTCAGCTGAGCTAAGCGTTAAGAGAAACATGTACAGGAAATGGAAGAGGGGGGAAACCACCAAAGAAGAATTTAAGCAAGTAGCCAGGAGATGTAGGGAGGAGGTCAGAAAGGCTAAAGCACAGAACGAACTTAGGCTGGCCAGAGACATTAAAAACAATAAAAAGGGCTTTTTTTAAATATGTCCGCAGCAAAAGGAAAAAGAAGGAGACGATAGGGTCGCTGCGCAGAGAAGATGGCGAATTACTAACAGGGGGAGAAAAGGGAGAACTACTTAACACCTTCTTTGCCTCAGTTTTTTCCCAGAAGGATACAAGCACTCAACCTGGCGGTTGGGGAGCAGGTGAGGAAGCAGGGGAAATGCGGCACATAATAGGTAGAAAAGTGGTACAGGAATACCTGGCCAGATGAATTGCATCCTAGGATATTAAAAGAACTGGCAGAGGTCATTTCGGAACCCTGTGGTCTCTTCCAACTCTACATTTCTATGATGCTATGATTATTTTTGAATGGAATATTTCTGAACAGAATACTTTTGCATATTTTTGGAGTCTATCTACTACCCTTTCAGGGTGTCTCCAGAGTGTGATTTTTCAGCCTCCAGAGTGATTTTAAAGTATCCCAGAGAGATTTTTTTCAGTTGAGTGAAATTTGGAGGGGGGGCTGAAAAAATGAGAGGAAATGTTGACCCAAAGGCCATACAGGATTCCAAAGGACTAATGTGAACCCATGTCATTTCCACCCTGGTGTAAATCAATCAGCCCTGCCCTCTGACACCACCCAACTGATTTTACCCGCATAATTTATTTATTATATATTTAATTAATTTATACTCCACTTTTCTTTTTATACAGGATCCAAAGATTTAAAAACAGAGTACAGTTTTAAAAATTATGCACACTCAAGGTTTAAAAAAGTAAATTTATTTAAAAAACCACAAAGTTAAAACAATATAATGCACAATTAAGACATAGTTTAAAAACATGAAAACAAATAAAAAGAAAAAAAATAGAATCAAATTGCCAGCCTGTTAATATTTCTTTTTGTCATATAATTTGTAAGCCAAAGGCCTGTCTAAATAAAAAGGTCTTTGCTTGCTCGCAGAAGGAAAGGAGCAAGGGTGCCAATCAAGCCTCCTGTGAGAGGGAGCTCCATAACCTGGAAGCAGCCACTGAGGAGACTCTCTCCTCCTTCTCCACCATGCCCTCTGTAGCTGCCTGAAACGGTAATGGAAGGTGCTGTCACAAAAGATAAGGAGTTGGAACTCTTTTGGCAGTCTTGTAATTTGAGCTTTGTGCCAAATTGAGGTCTTTCCCTAGCAGAAAAAGAATTGCTGTTTATGTCTGTGGTTCTGAATCTCTCTTGTTCCTGTTTCTTGTTTCCTTCTCTTCCTTTTCCTTTCTTTTTTAAAACTTCATGTATTACAAGGCTTGTTAATCCAGCCTTGCCAGGCCCAAGAGACCTCTGGATCTTACAAGTCTGAGAGGCAATCGTGATCGAACAAAATGGATGACAGCAGTGGAAAATTCCAGCCTCTGAGAAACCTCTGTGGAAGACAGAGGCCCTTTCCGCTCGGCATTTGCCATGCAAAGCATCGCGCGATTGTGAGGAGTGATCTGCACGACACACTCACAATCGCGCAGCAGGTGCTGATAGTGCACCTTTTCATTTTTGGCTGGAAGCCGAAAATGGTGCACGATCGCGCATTGCTCCCGGGCCCCATGTGCACTTACCTGGCATGCGGAGCCTCCAGAGCCGTGCCGGTCACGCTTCTTGCCCCAGCGCAGTGGTGACTTTTTGGTCCCACTTGCTAAGAGGGTCTTTATACATGTGTATCTCCTCAACTGGATACTAGTCATAATTTGAAATCCATAATTTGAAATTTGAAAGTTTCACCTACGTTGGTGTAAGTCCTTTTCAAACAAGGCATAGCAGTAGCAGGGAGCAGCAGTGGCAGCAAAAAAAAAAAAGTCATTTTGGGGAAATAAATCTGCCCTGCCTATTGCCACATCATCATAGTGCCTGCAAGACTTTTCTTCTCTGCCATAGCTGCTGTTGCTCCTGCTGCTGCTCTTCCCCTTCCTCTTCCAGGATAGTATATCTGGCAAACAGAATCTTAGCATGAGTAGGCACACAAGTCATGTGGTCACAGCCCTTCCCATGGTGAAAAGTAGGTGTTAACATTACAATGACTATTTCCAAACTTGCCCCATGTATTTAAATTGGCATATGCAAACCTGCATCTTTTTTTTTTTTTAGCCCCTGGCAATGTGTAAGAGGCCATCCAAAAGATCTGGGGTACACATAGACTCTAATGCTCACTCACAAAATTATGTCTCCTCTCTGATCAGTGAATATCCAGAAGCTTTCCTGGCATTAACTCTTTTCTGATTTTAGTCTTGCTAGGCTTCCATAGTTTGTTTCTCCTTCTTTTTCTTTGAGAGATGGGAAGTATCTTTAGATTTACCCTGCCCATACAATTGGTAGGTATAAATCAGATGCTTAAAAGGCTTTGTGACTCAAAAACATAGGGCCTTTCCACACTACACTGTTATAGTGTTACTATTCCACTTTCAACATCGTATGGAATCCTGGGGTTTGCAGTTTAGAGAAAGGCATTTGGAATTCTCAGCCAGAGAGCTCTTTGGCCTCAGTAAACTACAAACCCCAGAATTCCACAGGAAGTTGAAAGTGGAATAATAGCACTGTAACAATGTAATGTGGAAAAGCCCATAGTATGCTTTAAACTCAGTGGACTGGAGGGGGTTTTAGTGGGGAGATGCGGGGCTAGTTTGGTTTCGTTCTTTATCCTTTTCAACTTTTGTGTGCAATTATTATGTGGTAATCTGAATTCACATGATTTCCCCTGTTTCTCTATTTGAAATTCTCTATTCTATACCAACAGATTCTCTATTCTATGCCAATAGATTCCTTTCATTTACAATTTTGAATATGTAGACCTTGTCGCTAATTCTATGCTTCCAGATTCATGGTGAAATTCTGAGAACATAATAGCAAATTGCTACTGCTAATGTGAATCTAGGCGCCCTCTTACACTTCATAGTTATAGCACTATCATTCCACTTTAACTGCAATGGCTCTATCCTATGGAATCCTGAGGTTTGTGGTTTGGTAAGCCTCTGAATCATTCTGGCTTAGAACTCTAAATATCTTTCCTTAAACTTCAGAAAATGCAATAGGGTCCTCCGCACATTTAATCATCAAATTCTGTTTCTACACTAGGGATTTGCTGTTGTACTTCCCAGTTCAGGACTCAGCTAGACTTGGATTGCAAGCTTTATATCCATATCCTCTTGACAGTCTTTCCAGTCAACATCCTGACAACATAACGCATTAAGGTGCGCGTTGTTTAACAGCCCATCTATTTCTCTTCAGCTTTGTACTGTTCAATTTCAGTGGATTTCAGAGCAAGCTTAGAAATGTTACTTTTCAGATTACGATACCTAGAATTCTCTAGGCACCCAGGAAATTTTCCAGACTGTCATTTCAGAGCTTCTTTACGTGAAGCATGCTGATATCCTGACTAATTAATATTAAAAGTACATAATATTTGCTTTGCAGCGTTTGTCTTTCTCTCAGAAAACTACTTGAAAGCATCAGAAGCAGGAAACAAATTACTTGGTTAATTCCAGAATTTCCAGTTTTAGAATTTTTACAGTTCTACATTTCTTAGCAATGAAATCCTCTGAATCGTTGAGCTAATTCACCGAGCTGGCCAAGTGACAGTCAGGTGCTGTTCTCTGACTGAGAGCCAGCTTGGTGTAATGGTGTGAGTGTTGGACTACAACCCTGGACACCAGGGTTTGATTTCCCGCTTGGCCATGGCAACCTACCGGGTGACCTTGGGCGTATCACACACTGTCAACACTGTCAACCCCCAGAAAATCTTGTGATACATTTTCCATAAGCTGGAAACAACTTGAAGGCATACAACAACAACAATCCTCTGGCTGAAAACTGTTGGATGAGTCTGCAGTTCAAAACAGTTGAGTGAACTGCTCACCACTTTATTATGGCTTTTCCATTAACATTAAAAAAAAAACCCACCCTCTTTTAATGAGGAAGTTTTGTAAATCATAGTTTCAGCAATATTTCTTCATCTGGGAAAATCTGGATCTAGAAATAGGACATGGTAAATTTCTTTACAGCAACCACAGATCATGCATGACAGCTAAATGCAAAGTTTAAAACTTCCTGAAACATTAAAAAAAGGATTAGTAATTTCCCATAATTTGGAGTAGGGAGTAGTGTCTCCTTACTTTACAGCTGATCCAGATGATGAGAAGCAAAATCTTCTAGAAGGAGGCTGACATTTCTAAAATGAAAACATCCAGAAAAAATGTCATAGCTAAATCAGCTTTCATCCTTCCCCTGTAATCTTTAAAGCTCCTGTATCTATCTATAAATAAATTCAAAAAATGAGTTAAGAAGCTTGGATTTGAGAGAGCATGTTAAGTTTGATTATGCAGAGAAATAATATTTTTCTTTGCCTACATATTAAGAATATAAGCCTGCTTGACTGGCTTTTATTTCATTAAGGCAGGATTTCCTAAACTGTATTGCATGATGACTGGGGAAATAAGGAGAGTATGGAAGGCCTATAGAAGGGAAGCCCTGTGCAACAACCTGCCAAAACAATCTATTTGGAGAAGGCAGACAGTTGCTACTTAACAAAATTAAGAACCTTATGAATTTCTGCTCCAACAATCTCTGCATGTTTTTGGTGCAATGCTTATCTCTGGGGATGAAGAGGGGGAGGCCAATTGATAGATGTGGGAAATGTGCCAGTTTATATGTGAGAGTGAGAATCCTTAGGGTTTGGATATCTTTGGTCTTGTAGGTTGATTACTGTTGGGTGGTTGGCATGTGCCTTTTGTGCAGAGTCAAGGTTGGTGTCCTATCACTTAATCCTAAGGGATGCCTCGGCTCTAGGAAGGGATTTGTGTTGTCAAAACCACTTAAAAGCAGTGAGCACTGTCTCATCAAATGGGAAGCTTGGCAAAGTTACTTATACATGCAGACAGGAGGATTCATAGAATCATAGAGTTGGAAGAGATTACAGGGGCCATCCAGTCCAACCCCCTGCTATGCAGGGACACACATCAAAGCACTCCCAACAGATGGCCATCCAGTCTCTGTTTAAAAACCTCCAAAGAAGGAGACTCCACCATACTCCGAGGCAGCATATTCCACTGCCGGACAGCTCTGATTGTCAGGAAGTTCTTCCTGAGATTCAGGTGAAATCTCTTTTCCTGTAGCTTGAATCCATTGCTGCTTGTCCTAGTTTCTGGAGCAGTGGAAAACAAGCCTTTTCCCTCTTTGAAATGACAGCCTTTCAAATATTTGAATATGGCTATTATGTTTCCTCTTAACCTTCTTTTCTACAGACTAAACATACCCAACTCCCTAAGCCACTCCTTGTAGGGCATGGCTTCCAGACCCTCCACCATTTTGGTTGCCCTCCTCTGGACATGTTCCAGCTTGTCAATATCCTTCTTGAAATGAGGTGCCCAGAACTGGATACATATTGATTTTGGGAACTGCTGTCCAAAAATAGTGACTTTTTCAAGCTTGGATCAAATGTGTGTCTCTGTGTGTGCTTCTCTCTGTGTGTATGTGTTTGTATGTGTATATATCTATATATCTATATAGATATATACATTTTCAACAATGTGCAAGGGAACGAGCTCTTTCTTGGTCTTCTGTCATTTTCCTTGCAGCCTCCTGCAGTCTTTGAAAACCTGTTATCCAGCCTTTTTGAGCAGGTCTTGAGAGCACACAGTGGGATATAAGGGTGGGGTGGGATGAAATTGCCCTCATCCCAGTACAGTTCTGCTGGTGCAAGTGTTATCCATATGAATCATTGGTTTGGCCAAACAAGTGGGGAGAACCTAAGGTAGGACTGTACTTATTAGATGAGTTCAGAAAGAGCTACAGAGGAACTGCAGTTGATAGGGCTGAGAAGAGGCCCTTAGTGGTCCTATATTTTTCATTATTTATTTGGGAGGGAACAATAGGCTAAATTTTTTGTAATGGAACTTTTACATGGCATTTGCATATATAATATAATATAATATAATATAATATAATATATTTATTTAGGGCTTTAAGGTTGCATCCAAATGTTGCAATAATACTGAGCAACACAAGCAGAAGAGCCCTGCAGATCAATTGGGCACCACATTGGATCTATGGAGCTTTTGAAACAGTTGATTTTTGTGAAATTTACATATTGTAATATCAAATTTGTTGTGTTGTTATTAAAAATATATAGGAACTTGAAATGTGATTATGTTTGCAATACTCATTTATAGCTCATCCTGTAGAACTAGAAAGTGGCACACAAGCAGTTCTACCTGCAAAATGACCCTGTAGGATCTTGACTCTTTCATATCCTATTGCCCTGAAAATCTAAAATGGTAGTGTTTAATCCCAAAAGATGAAACATTTAAAAAAAAATCAGGAGAAACTGACATCAGGTGAATCAGCAGTCTTCAGATCTTGGTAATCACTTATAGTCACTGTGATGGAAAAATCTGAGAACCAGTAACAAGCAAATTTGAAAGGATTAAAGAGCAGAGGCAAAGAAGTAATCAAGGAAAGTGGTTCATTTGAAACATGTAAGTCTTGCTCAAATCAGAAGAACGAACCCAAATATGATGAGCATAATATTTCCCTGCAAGATATCAGAAACAGGAAAGTAGCCAAAGAAGCACTAAACATTTAGATGACAAAGGGATGAAAGTACTACTGAAGGAGGAATGCGAAGATTTCCTAACAAGCTAAATGAATTGTTCATTTTCACTGCTGATGTCAGAAAGCTATTTGTACATGAATTGCTTTCTAGGAAGAGCATGAGGAGTAAAGATGAAACCAGATGTGATGGGAAACATGTTGCCTCTTTTTAATACAACATTTTTTAAAATATAAAATTTTCATTGGGACTGTAGCATGCCAACAGGAAAGTGGCTTTAACTCTTTCTTTTGCTGATAGGTATAGTCTTAAGAAACATATCGCCCTTATCTGGCATAAGTCATTAGTTACAAGGTACCTGGACTATGTCTGTAGTGCCAACTGCTGAAAGGTAGGCAACATGACAGTGTTGTTCCCTGGGCTTGGAAGCATCTGGCCGACAACAGGATGCAAGTGTACAATGCTCAAATTCAGATGGGACCTGTGTAAACAAAAATATTAATAATATTTGTTATTAAGCTTGCCTAGAGCTTTACAGAAAGTGTGCTATGGGTCACTTTCATAAGGCAGAAATTTCATACCAGTCTTTTCTCTCTTTCTCTCACAGTTATCTGTCTGTCTGTCTGTCTTTGTGGCCATTTCCGCACTAGACTGTTATAGTGCTATTATTCCACTTTCAACATCCTATGGAATCCTGGGGTTTGCAGTTTAGGGAGGGGCCTTTTGATGTTGATGTTGATGGAGTAAAAACAGCAGTGCATCCTTAGTTCAAACAAGGAGATGTTGAATGATATCATGATATTGAGGCATATTGTCGTATTTCAATGACAGCTAAAAGGGACTGTGAAATGAACTGTATAAAACCCATGTGATAATTCAGAACATTTATTAATAATGTTTGGGAGGTACACATTAGTAATGAATGACTGCAAGCTCAGTAATATGTATGGTAATCTTTAACTTTGGACAATGAAAAAAAACCTTCAGTCCTCCCCACTTGTGAAGACTCTAAGGCGGTATAAAACAGACTGACAGTAATCAGGGTTTCAGGCAGAACTACTAAGATGCATTACTATATCAGCTGAATTAAGGAGATTCACACTCACATTTTTGGTTGTACGAATACTACAACTTTTTGTCTCTAATGAATTATAATAAGCTGTATTCATTATTGTCATAAATGTATTTAGACTGGGTGGGTGAAGGAACTTGCATTCTTATATGTATTCTTCTTTTGTGCTCCAGCTTTTAAACAAAGGAGAAAATGTTAAAAATGCAGACTGTCACAAGACAGTTTTGTGACTCCCCATAGCTACTGTCACAAGTGTTCAACAGCAACTGTGGCAACAATGCAGCTGTTCTGGAACATGGTGCTTTCTGGGTAGTAAGATATTTTTAAAAAATCCCATTCTTTTTTCATATTGTGCTTTTTATAGATACAAAATGTCATAAACAATTAAAAGTAATGAAGATGCAAACCAAAGCCATAATATACAACTTTTAAAGGACTGAGAAGAAAGAACACATTTTAAAAAGAAACTTCAGTGAGTTTAAACAAGAAAAGGAATCAAATCAGGTAGGATAAACCAGAATAGTCTTAAGATTCCATGAAAGGGAAATGCATCTTCTATACAAGATATGGGATGGCATGAAGCAGGAGACAGCTAGGCAGTGAGAGGTCTGCGTGTGCCACCTAGTGCTGTTTTTTTTGGGGGGGGGGTTATCCCTTAGGGATCATTTAAAAACATTTCTGGGTCACTTCTTTTGAATAAAAAAAAGGCTTCTTCTGGGGCCTAGCTGAGGCCAAAAATGTTGGCCCCCATCCTCTAGAGTAGCGCATCTCAAGCTATCTGATGTGGAGGACTGGCTGTTTTCTCCCCGGTATGCCAGGGACTGGTACCATATTTGTGCCCATTGGCTACAATTGTTCTCTTCTTTCCTGGAAACTTGTTAGAGACTGGCAATCAGTGGCTCACAGATGAACACTGGCTCATGGAACACCGCTATAAGTAGCAGTTCCCTAGAAGGCACTGTGGGGTGTTTGGGGCAAAAAAACAAACCAAACCAAAACCAGTTTCCCACTCCTGGAGTAGAGCAATGTTTCTCAGCCATAGGGCTTCTAGATGTTAAATCTTCCACAAGTTTAAGTTAAAAATATCTAGAAGGTCAAAAGGTGAGAACCACTGGCATTAGTAGTAATAGTGTGTATGTACGTATGTGTGTATGTATGTATCTATGTATGTATTTTGCTGCTGTCTTTTTCCCAGTTCAGGACTCAAAATAGCTTGCAACAAATTAAAAAAAAAACATATTGTTAAAAAGCTGCAAGATACAAAAACTAAAAGCACACTTGCATATTGCAAAATATTAGTTATGCACTATCAAGGACATCTGTATTAGAAATCAGCATATTTCTGAAGCTGATTTCTTTAGGCAAAGAAAAATAGTCACAAATTCATATATATTTAAAAATTGTGCACAACTCAAAAATGTACGTTGTTGAAAAATGCACAGGAATATGTTTTAGACAATGGGGGAAATGCACAACAAACACACACGAAGGAAAAAAAAAGGCATAGAGTCAAAAAATTATGTGAGAGAAAAAGAAATGTCTTGTAACCAGATATGGAACTGGAGGAGGAGTAGAATGACAGTGGGATTTTGAGAAATGCAATGACAATGAGTCTGAAAGATTATTTTACATCCTTAGTTCTTTGCATTTTGTAATTATTAATGTGGCAATTCTTCTAGCAGATGCAATAGATCAGATCTATACTGTTCTCTTCTCAGCTGTTTCAACCTTTTGCTTTCCCAGCAACTGTAGTATTTGATTCAGTGTTCACCATGTTGACATAAAGGCATGACAAGTATGTGAAAATCTGATGTCAACTGTTTATGCTTGGTTGGTATGTCCAAGCATACCCAATCAGCATGCGCAGAACCACAATGATCACAATGGTGGTAATTCAAAAACTGCTATGACAACAAAGCTCTATTCAACTTCTAGGCTTGTGATGATCATCCTGAGGAAAGGTGACAGGTGGATTGATGCATTTCCTTTCTCATCCTTCGCATTGGGTCTGATCTATTATCCATATTACTTTCCCTTCTTATGCCAGATAAATTGGTTTAACTTCATTTTATTCAACAGAAAAAAACAATGATGTATATAGTGTCACAACTTTGACTAAGTATATTAAATATCTGACTGGTTTGACTGGCAGGCAATGTGTAGGAAGCATGTTGGAGAATGCTGGGTTGTTACTCATTATTTTAAAAATAAAAATAGAAAAGGAACAAAATACTCAACAGTTTCCAGAGTAAGCTTTGAAATATAAAAACCTATGAAATGTAAGCATTACTGTTTTATTCAGTTCCAATGTAGTTTAGCAGCTAGTGTCATACTTGGACCAAAAGTCTATCATTCGAATCCCTAGTCAGAGATGAAGTTCATGGGCAATTACAGGACAAGCATAATACCTCAGCCTAACTGTGTTTTCCCAGGCTTTTTGTGTAGGTAAAATGAGAAAAAGAAAAAGAATAGGAGAGCCATATGTTGTTTATTGTTGTGTGCCTTCAAGTTGTTTCTGACTTATGCCGACCGTAAGGTGACCCTATCACAAGATTTTCTTGGCAAGATTTCACCAAGAGGAGATTTATCTTTGCATTCCTCTGTGGCTGAGAGAGCGTGACTTACCCAAGGTCACCCAATAGGTTTCTGTGTCTGTGTGGAGATTTGAATCCTGGTCTCCACGAGTCATGGGCCCTTTCCGCACCTTACCTGTTCACGGAGGTGGGGGGCGGCGCTCATGCAAGCAGGCTCTTGCGCGAGGCGCTCACATCCCTGCTCCTTTGTCACCACAGCTGGCTTGCCGGTTGCGTGAACGACGTGCCCCCCCGTGCCCCGCCCCTGCCCCCGCCCCCACCCCTTCCTTCCACAGCGCAGCCTGGGACCTGTAGCCTGCGCTGGGGCAGGAAGTGCGACCGACCTGGCTCCAGAGGCTCCGCAGGGCAGGTAAGTGCGCGCGGGGCCTCTGAGCGATGTGCGACCACGCAGCATTTTCGGCTTTAAGCCAAAAATAAAAAAATGCATGCTCGGTCTGCGTTAGGCTCTTGAGCGTCATGTAAATGTGAGTGTGTCATGTGGACTGCTCCTCACATTTACGCGACGCTTAAGGGGCCCTTTCACTTAGAAAACACCATGCGAAAAGGGCCTTAGTCCAGTGCTCAAACCATTATACCACAGTGGCTTTCTAAACTCTTGGGAGGATTTGTTACACAAAAATTTTATAAATAAATTGGACTATTGCAGAAGTGTTGCCACTCAGTCTGGGCACTCAATCAATGCTGCACAGCTGATAATGCAAACAACAAGCAAATAGTTGAAGATGAATTTCCTTATTTTTATCTAGTAAACAAACAGAGGTGACAAAAACAGAGTACAGCAAAATCCCAAGCAGCAGAAATAGTTCCACAAATGGTCAGTACAATCCTAAATCAGAGTTTAGAAACACAGCAGGAGAAACAGTCAGTTAATCACCAACAAGTCCTGGAGGGGAATGGCTGGGTTTATATAGGTCAACAGCTTAACCCAGCTGCTGCCTAATTAACGGTTGTTTCCTATAAATTTGTTGAGATCTGCCTATATTTTCCTTTTGGTGTCTACACTTGGCAAAGGCAGGTATAGGTGAGTTATCTTCTGTGCCAGAAGGGCCTCTGCTAGAGCTGGCACTGCCCCCTGTTCTGTTTCTGAGATTGGTAGTACTGCAACTTTCTCTTGTTCTGCAGGTCCTGGCATGTCCACTGTTTCAGTCTCTAAGTCAGAGTCTATTTTTATGTCCTGAAAGCAGTACATCACAAGAAGACTGTTACCAGGCCATACACCCCCACACTTTGATATGGTCTAATTGGCAAAATATATTAATTGGCAGATGCGTTGGCATAAAATATAAATTATACTTGTGGCTGGCAAGGCCATGCAGAACAAAAGGGACACTGGCTGGAAGTAGGTCAGAGGTGATCTCAGCATGGCAAGATCAAAAGTTCTCTGAAATTAGCCAAGAAAGCCTGACTTAATGGCTCTGAGCTAATCCTATCAACTGCCAACATCAGAAAACAATAAAGTGCCCAGGACCCCTAGTGTGTGCATATCCTACTGCAGATAGCCCAGAAACCCCCTCTCAACCAAGACTTTGAAACCAATCAGTCCATTCCAGACCCATTGTCCACATCAGGTTCCCTTTGTCTTGCATCTAGAACCTTCACTGCCACAGGCTATTTCCAGGATACAAATACCCCTGATTTTAGGATGCCCAGTGCAGTCTCTTGAAGGTCTACCCATCACTCTGTCTGTTTGGCTCCTGAACAAGAACTGTCATTAGGTCATACCTAAGCCAAAATGCATTTCTGCTCTTCACTACTCTTCTGGACTCGTAATTATAAATCCTCCCAAACCCCTCAGCCTCTCTATAATTTTTCCTCCCTTTCTCTTTCGGTTAGCTCTTGTGTGAATGCTTGATTGTGTGTATCATGTGTGTACGCATGAGTGAATTCCCCCCAATAAAAACACATTTTTAGCTTACCTTTTAATCATTGTCTGGCTTTTGCTTGGCCTGACCCCGTAAAGTTGGATAAAAGATCCTGCTGGGTTACCCTGCCCCTCGTTTTGCTATAGCCAGTGCTCCACTAATTTCCTCGATCTTAGCATTTTTGGAGCAAATCAAGGTGACCCTCATAAGTCACGGTAACAAGACTATTATATGTGTCTTGACTTTGCCCTGTTCTGTCATTTCATTAGGGACAATCTTGTACAGCTGAATCATCTGGTAGAAGTCGATACCATTCTTACAGCCCAGTAGGATTGCCAGAGTGAAAACTGCATACGGTTCCTGTACCTTTAATGATTGCAAAGGGAATTTCAGCAGGTGCTGCATGCTGTCTGGTTATGTGACAAGAAATGCCTGCTGAAATTCCCTTTTCTAAGCAACATTTAAAGGTACCAAAAATGTCTCTGGTTTTTAGTCTGGCAGTGTTAACAAAGCTGTGTGACCAGTCTAAGGCTGTAGCAGTTATAGTGAGTCTTTGTGGTAAGAATCTATTTTGTGATCAATTCCGCAGAGCTCTCTCAAAGGTAAATTCCCAGCAGATCATTCTTTCAGAGTACTTGGAGGCAACAGTGCTCTCACTGTTGACGAAGGTGACAGCAGCACTGATTTGTGACATGGGATGAAGTTTGTGTGTAAGGGGAGGACATGTCAAGCATGGTCACCACATGAGAAGGTAGGACTGGGCATACCAAGTGTACCTGTTATTGTGGAGGACTAGGACAGGACAGGATCTCTCCTGGCATCAGAAATAAGAAATGCCCTTCAGGTAAGGGTGATGTGCTGCAGCTTCTGGCACTCAGGAATGCCCTTATCCTGGTCCAGGACTGAGTTTTCATGTGTTATGTGATAGATGATGGCTCAGAGGTCGATGAGCAATTGATTATGCCAGAAACAGAGCCAGTGATAGAACAAACTATCTTGCCAATACCCCCACCAGCTGAAAGACAAGCTGAGATGGAGTTGTTGCAGCCAGTGCCTGAGGGAGAAGGGACCAGCAATGAATTAGAGGAATTAGATCCATCTTTGCCCCCAGCCTTCAGTCATGGAGGAGACAAAAAAGAGCATCTCAGAGCAAAGTAGTTTTGGTAAGATTGAGAAAACAGAACAATGATGAAAAACACCTGTTCTCCTCAGCTATATAAGTCTGTTGGCGTGACTTGCTGTTTGCCTGTAGCAAATTGCTACTCAAGCTCCCATAACCCTTGTATTCCAGCTTTCTTGACCTTTTGGACTGACCTTTGGCATTCTTGATTTTTGAATTGACCTTGACTTTGGCTCGGCTCAGTGTTTTTACTTGTTTGTTAGCACTGGACACTCCCTGCTGCCTCCTCCTCTTGGGCAAATACTATTGCTTTCCTTCCCTTGCTGGTAGATAAGCATGGACTGGGAGTTGAACTCTGACATATTAGTTCTTTCAAATTTCTCATTCCACTTTAGATCATTTCTTCAGTGACTTGATTAATAATTGTGCTGCCATATTGTTGTCTGCATCTTTTAAAGCTTACTTGCTCTGTGGGGAGCAAGTCTGCAAGAACATGATTCAGATTTAAAGAAGCAATGGGACACGTACCAACAAAAATACTGAATGTTGAATTCTTGGCACCCAAGGGTGGGGGGTAGCCACCCTGCTACTTACAGTCAACAGGTTATGGTGGGCAGTGATAGGACCTAATGTGGTAGCAAAGGAATGGGGAAATCAACATCTGCCTTAGGAAAGCAGGGAGTCTGGGGGGAAGGTCATAGTGAATATTGAGGCTGGAAAGAAAACAAACAAACAAATAAATAAATTTAACATACTTCACCTTTCAGTGCAAGTACTCATCATGGCTTACAATGAAAACACATCATAAAACATAGGGTTTCTGTGGTGGGAAAAGTATAATACATATAATTATGAAAATACAAATCTTATCTATATTTTCTTCCCTTCCTTCTCTTTTTCTATCCCTCATTTTGTTTATTACTCTTATAACCACTGCAGCAGCTTTTCCTGGGCTTATTCTTTCTTAAAAAAGAGCTGGTCATAAAACCATGTTTTCACTGAAACTGTAGGTATTAAGTTAATACCGGAAGTGTACACTGAGTGGATTAATGTGCTATATCACATGAAAGCTGGCAATAAAGTATGTGTACCCCCAAAGAGCATGACTTTTCACTAACCGAATTTAATTTTAACAGTGCTGCTTATACACTGTTGAATTATGAATTTTTTAAAAGGAAGAACAGGAAAGAAACCTGGAAATAAGTTAATAAATAAGTATTGCATTTTCAAAGATTAAATTGAAAAATACAGTGTGTACTTGATGGGCAGCTGTGTTCAGACCTGACAGGCTGTGTTGAGAGATGTGCTATCTTCCTCCTCTGAGGATCCAACGCATGACAGAGAGGCAGCTGACTTAGCAAGCCCACTGACTGTAACCTCTTCCTTCTGATCCATGTGAGCAGGGACACGTCTTCAGCATATTGCAACAGACTGTGAAGCTCTGAATGTTGGGACACCCTTGGTTATTTCTTTATTTCTTCCTTTTGAAGGTCATGGCCCAAGAAGAAGGATAAGAATATTGTCAATCATGCATATACTGTTGGGAAAATTTTGGCTACTCGGGCCACAATCTGTGATTTCATGAACAAGAACTTCAAGCAAGAAGTTTTTCCTCATAGCAATTGGGAAGAATATATTTGCTAGTAGTTTCATGAACCTAATCAGGAGGGCTTCAAACGGACCCCTGTGGTGAAGGGAAAATGTACTTTAGAAGACAGGGGGCCTTTCTGTACTACACTGTTACAGTGCTATTATTCCACTTTCAACATCCTATGGAATCCTGGGGTTTGCAGTTTAGGGAAGAGCCTTTAGAATTCTCAGTCAGAGAACTCTTGGGCCTCAGTAAACTACAAACCCCAGAATTCCACAGGATGTTGAAAGTAGAATAATAGCACTATAACAGTGTAGTGTGGAAAGGCCCAGGGAAATAACAAGTTCTGTGGACAATGGTATCAATGGCCCTTTCTGCACCAGGCAATTAGAATGGGGAAGTGCGTCCTCTCACGGAGGTCTTCTGCACCTTGGAGCGGACTAGGAGCGGACTACTTACCGGAGATCCGCTCCTCAGTCTGCTCCCAAACGACCCCAAGTGGTCCTCCAGCGTGTTTTCTAAAGACCGCAAAAAACAAGTCTTTATTTTCTTGGAACGCGCCATTGTGTTCCTGCTTCTTTGTGCAGATTCGCAGGCTCACACCAATGTGAGCCTGCAATCTGTGGAGGGCGGGCTTTAGGCGTGGCGAGCTTCAGCGGTTGGTTGGGATCCACGACCAACCAGAAGCCACCATTTTGGAAGCTGGAAGCTGCCATTTTGGAAGCTGGAAGCCGCCATTTTGGAAGCTGGAGCAGTGCGGATCTACAGACCTCGCATTGCTCCGATTCACTCTGGACCAAGGAGGAGCCCTGCGGAAGGGCTTCAGGGACAGTCCGCATTGCTTCGGACCCCAGAAGAAGCGGTAGGTAATGGCACGGAGCGATTCCCTCGCTTTGCGTGGAAAGGGCCAATGCTACATTAGAAGCTGAGATAGAGGTATAGGAACCCTCCAATTGGCAAGAATCTCTAGCTCAGGGGGGTGTCGTTGGCTGCCACTTCATTGTGGCTCTCCACGCTGTTGCCCCTCCTGGAGCCCTGAAGGCACCCTGAAGGCACATCCATTAATGATGCCATCCCTCTGGAACTGTGCTATGTGCCCTCCGCGTCCTTTGATCAGGCTGTCCACTTGGTTAGGGCATGTGGTGCTGGAGCTCTCATGGCAAAATGTGACATCCAGGCAGCATTCCGACTACTCTCAGTTCACCCTGATGATTTCTGTTTACTAGGCTTGAAATTCAATGGGGCCTGGTCTTACAACAAGGCCATACCAATGAGATGTTCTATCAGTTGATCCACCTTTGAGACTTTCAGCACTTTCATGGAATGGGCCATAAAGGTTAGGGCCAGATCTCCCTTTGTCACCCACTACTTAGATGACTTTCTTATGGTGGGGAAAGTCAATTCAGGGGAGTGTGCCAGGCTGTGGAGATCTTTCAGGCCCTGGCCAAGGACCTTGGTGTTCCCCTGGTGGAAGGCAAGATGGAGAGTCCCTCCAGTTAACTGGTCTACCTAGGCATTACACTGGACTCAGTTTGGGGTTTGTCATGTCTGCCCCCTGATAAGTTGCAGGGTCTCTGGGAGCGTCTTCTCCACATGCTGTCATGTAAAAAAGCCATCACCAAGGAGGTCCAGGTTATGCTGGGCCATCTTAACTTTGCCTGCAGGGTTGATTTGCTGGGCAGAGCCTTCTGCACTTGGCTGGCCAGAATCGCAGCAGGTGTCAGGGCTTCCCACCTGGGATCTGCATCACACGCAGTGTTAAGGAGGACCTAGCTATCTGGGCAAATTTTTTGGACAGTTTTAATGGGGTTTCCCTCTGGCACGATGCCCTCGAGCCTGGGGTCAAGCTGCAGGTCCACTCCAATGCAGCTGGTGGTGTCGGGTTTGGTGTGTTTTGTGCTGGACATTGGTGTGCTCAGAGGTGACGAACCTCTTGGCTCCAGGGTGTATCAGATGTGACTTCACTTTCCTTGAGCTTTTCCCCATTGCGGTGGCAGTGGTCATCTGGAGTCACCTTTTCTGCAACAAGAGGGTTTGTTTTTGGTACGACAACCAAGCAGTTGTGGCATTTGTTAACAGACAATCTTCCAAGTGGGGGAAGGTTATGCAATTTGTTCGCAGGCTTGTTTTGACTTGTTTGCATGCTAATATTACATTCTCAGCTTGCTATGTCCAGGCTTGGATAATGGCATTGCAGACTCCCTGTCTCGATTTCAGGTGGAGAGGTTTTGGCAGTTGGCACCAGAGGCAGACCTGCAGTTGATGGCACTCACAGAGAAGCTCTGGAACCTTGGGAGAGAAGTCCTCCGTTTGTGGGGACTGCCACCACTCGAGTTTGGTAGCCGTTCTTTCAGAATGGGGCAGCCACCTTGGCTGCTCAATGGGGCTTGGCAGATCAAGACATCAAGAGAATTGGACAATGGAGATCTGAGGCTTTTGCGGGCTACATCAGGCCAGGCTTAGTTGTTTGGGAGCGGTAACATTCTTTCTTTAGTTTCACGGCATGGAAGGAGAGTCCCA
Source organism: Cyclura pinguis (assembly GCA_030412105.1). Lineage (NCBI taxonomy): Eukaryota > Metazoa > Chordata > Lepidosauria > Squamata > Iguanidae > Cyclura > Cyclura pinguis. Next base: position 109,085,780 of record CM059599.1, on the reverse strand, counting down.
ATTCTACACACAGCGCCCACAGCTGGGGGACAAATGGAGGTGAAGAAGGTCCATGGAAGTGAGCAGGGGCAGTGACGTGAGCTCCTTATTCATCAGCTGCCTGCCAGTGGGGCACAGCTTTGAACTACGCATGACATTCTGCGAATGTGGTGGCTTTTCTTTACCTGCAGGGGCAGAGGTTACCTGTGTGGCTGCCACTTGGGACCAGTTTTGATGGGGAGGCCTTGTTTTTGTTTTTGCCTGTTTGGCTACAGCTGTGAAGAGTTGGCAGAAGGCGGGACATGCAGTGCTCCCCACCTTTGTTGGCAATTGGCAGGGGTCCTGGATCCAGGACTGGTATGTTGGTGCCTCCATGTGAAGTTATCCTCAGGCAGTGCAGGGGTGCAGTGACTGTTGGCAGGTCTACAGATGGGGATACCAACCCTGTACTCAGCAGATTGGTGATTTCTCTGGGCGTGGCAGGTGCTGATTGGTTGGGCTCACTGGTCAACAGGCGGGTTGGCTAATGCCTGGATCCAGACCCATCCAGATGCCAACCCTTGTAACAACTGTAACCAAAGTAAGTTGTGGCCTTTTATCTCCCCTATTTTTGTGTCTGGTGTTTCTTCCTTAGCGGCCAGCATCTCTCTCCCTTGAGACTGCAGTGGTTGCTGCCCGACTTACTGGGCAGCAACGTTGCGCCTTGGAGAGCTCCGGCAGCTGCACAATCTCCTCCAGCTTCCTCCTTCCCAACATGCTTCAGGGCTGGCTGCATCTGGGCACTTACCTTGGCAACCAATGAGTTTAAACCTGTGGCAGCCAATGAGTTTAAACCTCAGGTTGAAACTCATTGGCTAACTTCTTCCCTGGCCAGAGGCTCCTGTAGTTTTCCCTCTGGTCAGGGAAAGGGCTTTATAAACTGGCCCTCCTCCAGCTGGCTCTCACTTTGTTCTGGGCATGACAAGGGGATTTACTATCTGGGATGTGAAGAAGAATTGGCCAATGATGCAGAAGTAGTGGTAATTTTGGCTAAAAGGATCCATGTCCTTGTGGGATCTGTTACACACGAACAGCAAAAGCTGAGTGCAGATGCACACTGTAGTGTTGAAAAAAAATACACAGTATTTGCCGGCGTATAAGACGCACCTGTTATAAGATGCACCCCATTTATACACTGGCAAATACTATTTGCCAGCTTACAAGACACACCAGCATATAAGACGCACTCCATTTTCAAGCAGTATTTTTTGAGGAAAAAAGGGAGTCTTGTATGCCAGCAAATACAGTAATTTCAATAAGCTTAAGAAATCAGTGGGTGAGATCCAACAGCCAAAAATATTCCAAGAGAAAGGAGCTCATGATGGAAAGAAATTTCTTAAAAGTGTAATATCAAAAGGACAATCACATGCAATTCTAATCAGAAAGAAAACTGAGAGGCATCTCAGAAACCTCTGACCAAGCTTTTAGATGAACTAAGATTTAAAGGGGCTATGAAAAGAAACAGGACAAATCACCAATGAAGAGTATAACAAGGAGCCAATATTTGTAGAAAGGAGGTTGTAAAGTTAGAAGGTCTGTGATCCTTCAACTTCTTCATGCAGTTTTAAATTAGGAGGGGATAGTCTTAACTCTTAAAAATAAAATCCATATACTATTGATTGTCAGTCCCTTAGGAAGAGATTCATAGTTTTCTAATTTATCACACTGATGACTCTGTACGAATCAGACATGATATAAAAGGACAATCTGTATGGTTTGGGCTTGCCATTTCCTCATAAAGTTTAGGATTCATCAGTACACACATTCTCCCCTTCTGGGAAACAGTAATTCTGCTGCACTTTAAAAGTAACTGTAGCTCAGTAGTTGAGTACATTCTTTGGATGCAGGTGGTCCTAGATTTGATTTCTGGCATCTCCAGGTAAGCTTTGCAAAGAAATCTTGGAGAGCTATTATCAGTTATTGTTGACAGTACTGGGCTAGATGGAGCAATTGTCTGATTTGGCAAAAAGCAACTTCCTTTGTTCCTGTCTGTCCTTTGACTAGGAATGATTGAACGGTCCGATCGTGCGGAGATGGACATGGACAACTCATCTCTTATGCAGGCTAACTACAAGGGAGAAGGAGATTTGCGTGTGTACTTGGACTTCACAGGAGACATTAGCTTTTTAAATGAAGGCATTTATTGGAGCACACTAATTTTTGTAAATTCAAGCACTTTCCAAAAGCAGCAGAAATAAATTGACAGCTGCGGTCCAATATACCCTCAGCATAGCATGAGTATCTGCATGCAGAGATATACTATGTGGGCACTGTATAACCCCTGTGTACAATAGCAATGCACAATGTAAAATGAGAAACTGTAATGCTCAGTGCACAATCTGCAACTGCAATTTGCAAAGAAAAAGTATAGAAGAGCATTCTGTCTGTGCAACTCTGCTTCCATCACTATCAGAAGAATATATTCGTCATGCAGTGGTGATGTTTTGGCTCCTCCTGTGTAGAGTGACTTAACACATTTGCCTGTTTCTAACTAAATATCAGCCAGAATGTTTTTACTCCTGTCAGTTGATTAACTCAGGGTTGATTCACATGCAATTGGTGATTGATACTCACAAGTTCACATGTGGGTTTTTTATCTGGCTGATACTCTCAATACCACAATTAATAATTTATATCTGAATGAGAAAGATGGGCAAGAAGACACAGTTAGATTTGAGATGTTCTTAAAGGAATAAACAAACAAAAAAGAAGACACTGACACTACTGAATTGCTCCTGGCTGCAGCTGTCATTGTATTACTAATGTGGAGAAAGGGGCCTGGAAGCTGCAAGAGAACACTAAGTGGCTTGCCAATGGCCACCTAGTGAATTAATGGCTAAAGTGAGATCTGAAATGGATGCTTTTCACTCACTTGTTGAGCTAGTATGCTGCACTGTGAAATTCATGTTACTGAATGGTTGCTAAATTTACAGAATAGTCCTATATACATAGTCCTATATATATATATATATATGTACTCAGAAGTAAGCCTTATCAATTTCACATTTCTTGTTGAACTTAATTGTCAAGTATATGATTGTAACCTAAACAAACAAACAAAATGGAACTAAGAAAAGCATGTATGTAAGAGCTGGACTTGCTGTGGTGATGCTGCTGAATGTGGCATCTTCAAGATGAGTTCTCCTTTTCCTAATATCCTAGACACAGCTTCAAAAGTTACTTTGTAATGGTATTTTTCCCCTATTATTTCTTATAGGATTTACAGAGTAATTTGTTGCCTATGCTTGGTCTATTGTTATCAACTATCATCAAGGTGACTTTGATTTATGATGACTCTCTGACTGAGAGATCTCCTAGTCACCCTGTTGTCAACAGCCCTACTCAGGACTTGTAGACTCAGAGCTGTGGCTTGCTTGGCTGAATCTATCCATCTGTAGTGTGGTCTTCCTCTTTTCTTGCTGCCTTCTACTTTGTCAGGCATTCTTGTCTTTTCCAGTGAGTCATATCTTCTCAGGGATATGTCCAAGGTATGACACCTTGGCTTTTGGGGAGAGTCCAGGCTTGATTTGTTCAAGGACCCATTTATTTGCCTTTCGGGCAGTCTGGTATCCACAGAACTCTCTCCCAATATCACATTTCAAATGAGATTATTATCTTCTTATTTTTTTTCACAGCCAGCTTTCACAACCATACATAACAATCAGAAATACAATGGCATAGACAATGCTGACTTTGTTATTAATGGCCTGTTTTTACTCTTAATTCCTCAAGTTCTTTTCAAAGTCCTAGTCTCCTTCTGATTTCTTGACTGTAGTCTCCATTTTGATTGATAACTAAGCCAAGGTATAGGAAATCTTTGATTATCTCAATGTCTTTATTATCTATTATCTATTTTAAATTTATGTTAATTATCTGTGGTCATAATTTTGGTTTCTCATTGTTTAACTGGAAACCTGCCTTCTCACTTTCTTCCTTGACTTTCTTCAATAGTTGTTCCAAGTCTTTGCTATTTTCTGCTAGTAGTATAGTGTAATCTGCATATGTTAAGTTGGTGACGTTCCTTCCTCCAGTTTTCATGCCTTCTTCCTCAGTCTAGTCCAGCTTTCTGTATGATAGCTTTTTTTAAAGCAGTGAGCCACACAGCAGAAAAGTAGCAAGTGAATTTTCAAACAATGTTTTTGCTTGCTGCTTTTCTGTTGTGTGGCTCATTATTTTTTTTTAAAAAGTGTTTTATTACTCACTCTCTCTCTCTCTCTCTCTCTCTCTCTCTCTCTCTATACACACACACACACACACACACACACATACAGAGAGAGAGAGGGAGGGAGAGAGAGAGAGAGGGAGGGAGAGAGATCTCTAAGGACTGATAAGAGAATAGCAAAAACATTGAAAAATTCCTGTCAAAGTTTTTCTAAATGTGCCCATTAAAGATAATTTTCAAAAGAAACTAGAAAATGTCACTAGATACATCAGTAAAGACACTTCATTTCTACTCATGGCATTATTTTTGATAAATATAGTGCTTTAGAGAAGTATGTATTCACTGACTTTTTCACATTTTGTTGTATTGCAACCTAGATTTGACATGGTTCAGCTGACATTGGCGCCACTTAATATGCACGAGATACTCAACACTGTGAATGTGAAAAATAGTTTTATTGGGGCACAAAAGTTGAGTAAAAAAAAACAAAAAACCCTGATGCTTGTTGGTTGTGAAAATATTCACCCCCTGTGCTATGACATGCCTAAATAAGTTCTGAAGCAATCCACTACCTCCAGAGTAGATGAATGAACTCTACCTGTCTGCAGTTCCAATGCCACATGATCTGAGAGGTAAACATAGCTATTTGTGTAAGGCCCTAGAATTTGTTGGAGAGAATATCTACGCAAACAGCATCAGGAAGACCAAGGAGCTATCAAAACAAGTATGGGAAAAAGCTATACAGAAACTTTACCAATCAGGGCTGGGTTATAAAAACAAAATCATAAACTGTGAACATTCCCTTGACCACTGTTAAATCCATTATTACAAAATACAAAAAATATAGGTCATTTGCAACTTTACCAGGATGTCCTACAAAACTAGGCTGTCTTGTTTCAGGGACAAGTGATCAGAAAAATGCACTTAAGGCTACAGGAACTAGAAATGAAGAAACCAAGCCTATACAGTGTTACACACTGGCTGGAAGTCTGCTTGTTGTCCTCTGGAGATCTCAACAGAGGATGGAAGCATAACCAGCTGCTTCTCCAATCCACCCTTTGTTCTTTGCAGAGGGAGGAAAAGAATACCAACCTTCACACTGAACAAAAAAGACATATGCATGTATAAGTTTGACTTATGCCAGTGTATGCCACTAACAAGATGCCAAACACAGAGAATCTGTAAGATTGCATGGCTGATGCAATCTAAGGTCTGAGCATGAAAAGCAGTCCAAGGAGGATCCAAATCCAGTTAAGGAGTCGCCGAAGAAAATAGTCCAAGGAGCAAGCCAAAGTTCAGGAAAGAAAGGAGTGTTACTTGATGCTGAACTGAGCTAGTGGATCTGTTGTCCTGCAGCAAAGAGCCAGTAATTCTGATTTATAGCTACCTGTAAATCAGCATGAGAGGCAGCGTGGTATAGTGGTTTGAATGTTGGACTGTGATCCTGGAGACCAGGGTTCGATTCCCTGCTCAGCCATGGAAACCCACCGGGTGTCACATGCTCTCAGATCTAGAAAACTTGGTGATAGGTTTGCCTTGGTGGCACTATCTATCAAAAATGACTTGAAGGCACATAACAACAACAAATCAGCATGGCTGGCCTAATTATCTCAGTGTTTCCTTTTTAAAGTATGCCCAGGTATTTCCTGCTCTTTTGTTGCTGCTGCTTTAGTTTCTTGTTCCTGATCTTCAAGATTTATATGGGATGGTCCAGGCCTCTTTCTGGGGCAGGACTGCTAACCACTTCTGTTTCTGACTGGAGCCTGTTATCAAGGCTGTCTTCTTATCCTTCCTCTTTAGAGGAGGGCTTTTTAACATAGGACATGCATGGACTTTTTGGAAAAGTGATTAAAAGAAAGCAATTGCTAAAACAAACTGATATCAAAGCCTGTTTGGACTTTGCAGAAAGTCATGTGGGAGACACAGCAAATATGGGGACAAAGGTTCTCTGCTCTGAAGTGACTAAAACTGGACTTTTTGGCCTTGCTGCAAAATGCTTCATGTGGCACAAAGCCAATGGTGGTTACTTGCTGAAAACATGAATCACAAGTGAATCATGATGCTGACAGTATCATCCTGAGGAGCTGATTCTCCTTAGGAGGAACTGGGAAATTAATCAGGACTGAGGGCAAGATTCATACAACTAAATATAGGGGAATTCTAGAAGAAATCTCTTTTTACTAAGCAAAGGACCTTGGGCTAGAGTGAAGGTTCACCACCCAACTTGATAATTGCCCCAGACACGCAGCCAAAGTAACACTGGAGTGATTTACAACCAAGAACCTGAATATTTTAGAAGGGCCGAGACTTCAGTCTGACTGAAAATATGAGGCAAGAGTTGGAAGTTGCTGGCTAGCATCCTTTTAGTGACTTAGGCAAGTAGAAGTCCATAGGTCTTTCTCTTGCTTTTTGTCATTGTGAGATCGGAATTCTCTACTGATTTCACCAAATTTCCCCTCCCAAACCCACCCTCGCCTGCTACAGCATCTCCCATGCCAGTTTACCAGCTGGTGGAAATTGAGGAGTGGCAGAAAATGTCTAGCTATGTTCCTACATGTTTTGGAGGATGCCTTATCACTGCAAGTCCAGCTACAGAAATATAGCTGGATGCTTCTCTAGAGCTCCCCTTTTGTTCACCAGCTGCTACACTGGTATGGAGATAGGGCTGCAGCAGCTAAAAGCAGCTAGGTTGGGGAGGCGTGGAACTTTACTATTCCCAAACCAGGATCTTGGCCTCTGTTTACTGATAGTTCTCACCTGATAGAACTGCACCAATCTTGTTAGATGGATATGAAGAAAGTGTAGTCTCCAGGGGCACAAAAAACAAAACTGAGAGAGACTTACACAAGAGAAATCACATTTATAATAGCTGCCACAGTTGCTTCTATCAGGTACTCACTTGGGGAAGGGGAAGGAATATAATAAATTAGTTCCAGGGTTTGTTTTTTTTTTGTTTACTTTGCTTTTATGTCACAATAGAAATATTTAGCACCTTCATAATGCTGAATATCTTGTGTGCTTCAAGCGATATTGATGATAATTAAATCCATCTCACCTCCAGGTTGCAATTAAACAAAATGTGGAAAAGAAAAAGCTTGAATATTTCTGTGAGGCACTGTAACTCGGTTGTGTCCTCGTCATAAAATAAATGACATATTATGGGTAAGCAATGTTCCTTGTAACTTGTTGCTTCCAGGCTCTGCATCTAGGAGCGCTCATCCCATTGCAAGTTTCCCCACTCTCACTCTATGTCATTTGCTGCTGGTGGTTGAAGTGGATAAGCTGTGTCATATAATGGCTGACATCCAGGTAGGGATATATGCATGCATAAGTCACGTTATACCCACAGGTTATTAGTTAAGGCTGAAATCTCACCTTGTGGGGAAGTCTAAATTTCTTTCTTTTTCTAAATCACTGTTTATTCATGTGTATAGTTTTTACCTGTTGCTACTTCATTTTTTATAATCTGTTTTTTTAAACCTTTTTGTACAATAGGTTTCTCTTCACCATTTTGCCCTACTGTATTTTTTGTTTTTCTTTTGTTCTTTCTTTTCTTTCTTGTAAATATTTTACATGGATAAAATGATAAATAAAAATACACACAAGCCCACAAAGTCACCACTGGGCAATGAATATATTCTCTTGGTAATAGCAGACATGGAGTTGTGCAGATGGCATGTTCTGCTATACCTTTATCTTTGCACATGGATTGTGCATTGGAATTGTGCATTGCATGTTGCAGCTGCACATCACATATTGCACACTGCAGTTGCACCTCATATACTGTGCATTGTGGTTGTGCATTTTATATTGCACATTGCAGCTGTGCTCTCACAAGAGTAAGATTTGTTGCCCAGTGGAGAGTCCAAATTAGCAAAGCAACGTGAGAAGTTAAGGCAAGGTTTATTTTTGCAGCAGAAATAGGTATATATTTTGTGGAGGTCCAAAATCAGATAAAACACATTTCTCATAATCCACCTTATATACACAAAACAGTGTGTTTCCTTATGTAAACATTCAGAAAACCATTAACACAGTTCGAAGCACATCCTTTCTGTCTGGTATCTGTTGAAATTAAACTGTCCCTAAAACATTAAACTGTCTCAATCTGTTTATCATTTTCAGCTAGCATGTGATAATTCAACAGGAACTTAGGTGTTTGCTTTCTTTAGAGTCTGTTACCTTAAACAAGGAAGGTAATTAGCAGCTGCATATCAAGGAGGATGCTCTCTTTCCCCATCTACATATTAAAACACAAGAAGGAGATAAAGCTCACAATCTAGCCTATGTGACCCACTTGCTTCTAGGGAATGGACATCTCAAGACTTCTGAGTTCAAACTGGTAAAGGGGAATTTCTAGCTTTGAAATCACATGTTCCGCATTGCTCAATGGCACCTAACCACTGACATGTGTTGCTCAGTGTTGCTATTCTGCATGGGAGTTGCAGAGTGCTTCTATAGCATATTTCTATGTGTGGATATTTATGCTGTGCTGAGGGGATGATGGATTCCAGCCAATGTGCAGCACAACATACTGATGAGTATATACTCATGTTTCTCTCATGCTCTGTGCACAAGGAACACACTTTCTGTCTGCAGTTTCCTGGTGTCACTTAACATGGTGAAAGACAAATATGTGAAAGACCAAATGGAATGACATAACCTATTTCATGGAGCTGAATAAAATTATGTCACTGAGCAATAATACACAAACAGCTTCCCTTAGCTAGAGACAGAGCGAGGAGGCACAGCTGACAAAACACATTGTCAACACTACTGATAAGAAATCCCAGGGCAGGATGTGCCGCGTGAAGATGTGCAAAAACATCAGGAACCACAAAACTTTAGAGGAAACGAAACAGGAAGCATGTCCCAAATAATCAGAGAGCAGGCGCTAGACAGGTTATGCTGCTGAGTCAGGAAAGAAAGGACTGATCTCTTCAGGGTGGGATGTTAAACATGAACATCACCATTGTGACAAAATCCTGCCAAAGATGGGCCATGGGAAATTCACACTGACACTTCTGTCTTTCCATGCTTCATCGTATAAGCAAGAGTAGGAAAGGCTGTGGCAACAGACTGACATGGGTAAAGGCTCTCATACTGTGTGAAGATTCTGCACCACACAAACATATGTTCTATACCAGAGACAAAGCAGAGAAGCAGGCCTTTTAGTTTCACTGCCCCAAGTATTTCCCTTCCCCTATACCTACAAAATCTTCTTTGCTAATTGGAAGGAAGAGGACAGAGAGAATGAGAAGATTGCTTATCTAATTATTTTGTTCACTGAATAAAAATATTGAGATATACCATCTTTTAACTCTCAAATGGCTTCTAAGGAACTTTAAGAGCCTAAGCATACTGTTTAACAGTGATGTAGACTCGAGTTGATAGACTCGGACTTAAGTCGCCTCAGTGACTCGACTTGGACTTGACTCGGCCTTAAATGATGCACTGACTCGAGACTTGTATATTTTTAATGACTGACTTGATGCCCTTGGTCCCGTAACATGACACATTCATCCAGAAACCTTATGACTTTGAACAATGCTTCCACCTCTTTTTGCCTACTGGTCGCATGAGGATCTGTCTCCGGCCCAAAGTGTGGATGCATTTCTCAGAGGGGAACAGCAAATGGGCTAGGCAATGGGCTTGAGGCAGGATTGAGGTCTGCTCAGCAGCCTGTCCCCACTGCATATTAGTGGAGCCTTCTAAAATTTTTCCTAAAAGCAGAAGACAAGACTTGCTCCCAGACTGCAGGGTGCCTTTCTCAGAGGAAAACAGCAAACGTGTTAGGCAACAAGCTTGAGGATGAAGGATCCTTCCTTCTAAATCTTTTGAATCTTCAGTAATGGGGAATAAGATAGGATCCTGTTTCCCACTTCCAAAGCTACAGATGGCAAAATGTGGAGAGTCGACTCTGCTTAAATTGTTAAAACTGAATTTATTTCTCTTTGTGTAATAATTCTAGAATTTTGGTTGGAGTATAAATTTGGCTCCCAGACATGAGGCTTTACTTGAAAGTATCTTCAAGGACTTGAGAGTTGACTTGAGACTCGGAGTAAAAGACTTAAAGACATCACTGCTGTTTAATACTAGGAAAAACCCAGGAGTACTAATAAATTAATGACAAATAATTCATATTGTTCAAAAAGCATGAAAAATTGGCAGAATAAAAATGCCTTGGGCACCTTTCTAAAGATTTCAGGCAAAGGTAGATGAACTTACCTGGGGAGTGGGTTTTTGTGGTGTGGCCACTGAAAAAGCCTTGTCTCATTTTGCTGCTGCCAGTGGAACACAAGGCAGGGATTCACATTTTGATTTATGTATTTAAAAGATTTATATGCTGCTTTATGAGTAGAGTCTCCCATGATGGCATGGCAAGGTAAAGCTGTCCTTTATTGACAGGTTCTTGTGAGATTACTTGGTCTGTCAGATAGCTTGGTCTCAACCCTTTTAGAGTTTAAAGGCAGACAAACACATACTAGACTTTTCCAGTCACCATAGTTTTAGTAAAAAGGTAACAGCTGGAAATGGAAAAGGATTTCCTTTTAAAAATTAGCACTGAAGCATAATGCTGTAAGTTTTTTTCCTTTAAATTATCATTATAGGGCAAACTACAATATGCTTATAATACAAGAACCTACCTTATACTGAGATCATTGGTCCATCTGTTGTCACACTGACCAACAAAAACCATCAGTGGTTTCAAGCATAAGACATTCCCAGTGCTACCTAGAGATGCCAGAGAATGAACCTATGGATTCCGACATGCAAAAGAAGTGATCTGCCACTAGGCTGAGCTCCTTCTTTTCCCCGTGTTTTTAAAGATGCTTTTATATGTAGCTCTTTTGGACATAGAGAGGATGATACATACAAAGCGCTAGAAAGGCAGTTACCATTTCTATGACTATGATTGATTCTGTAGTCTCTTTGAATAAATGTTGAACAGCAACCTGGTATTTATCAGTTTGCATACCACACTAAATGATAGATATGTACAAAAAACATATCTGAAAATGCTAGAGCAGAGAGTTCTTGCATGGATATGTTTGTTTTATGAATAGAAAAAAAAGGAGCATTTAAAGTCAGAAATTCAATAACCTGCGTCCTTATTAGACTTTGTTAAGAAAACTAGTGCAGGTAATTCTCTTTCTAATTAAACTTTGGAATAATTCTCTTAGTAATTAAATGTTGTCCAGGTGTTTCTCCATTATAAGTGAAATAATGGGTGGTTTCCAGTTTCCTCTAAAATTTATATTTTAATTTTATCATACTAGTGACCCCTAGTGTATAGTTTGCAATGTGTATGCCATGTAATTCATTGTCCAAGATGACAAGGAATTTTCTAGTTTTAGGAGAAAGCTGAAGATCCTGAGGGTAGCATAGTTATGTGTGCTGAATTTTAACAGGAGCAAACAAACAAGCAATGAAACACAAGCTTCAAACAAACACACAAAGCAAACAAAACTAGCAACCCCTCCCCACTGATTTTGCTAGGGTTTCTGTTCATTTCTTTGTTTTTGGTGGAAACCAGAGATGTTAACATAACTGCATATATCACCATACAACTGATAGAACAGAACTTGCCAGGAATTCCTTTGCTTTGCTTCAAGCATAGCTCTTTTCTCCAGTCTCAAAAGTGCTAGAAGATCCCTTTGCCTACTGATCCAGAGTAACACATCTATATCTTTGTTTTCTTCATAACTATGATGCTGGGACATACTGAGAGTTGTCTATACAAGTAATAGTAGTAGTAGTAATAGTAGTAGTAGTAGTTGTGTGTTTTTAAATCATTTCTGACTAAGGCAAACCTGTCAGGGGATTTTCTGGGGCTGAGAATGTGTGATGCACCCAAGGTCACCCAGTGGTTTTCCATGGCCAAGTGGGAAATCAAACCCCCATGTCCAGGGTCATAGTCCAGTGCTCAAACCACTGCAGCATACTGGCTCTTGTCTAAGGCCATTTCTGTCCTACACTGCTATTATTCTACTTTCAACATCCTGTGGAATTCTGGGGTTTGTAGTTTACTGAGGCCAAAGAGCTCCCTGGCTGAGAATTCTAAATTCCTCTCCCTAAACTGCAAACTCCAGGATTTCATAGAATGTTGAAAGTGGAATAATAGCACTATAATAGTGTAGTGTTGAAATGGCCTAAATAAGTACCTTATCTAAACTCTGATTATCTTAAATTTCATCAGCCTACACCATCTCAGAAAGAGGGCTGGGCATAATCTTATATCCTTACTCATGGCCTGTCTGGTCTGGACATAGAAAAGATGCTGTATCTACCATTTCCATCTACAATGATAGCTGCCAACTGAATAGTCAAAAGGTGGGCTTTGCATTGGGGAGGCTGCATGAACATATTTCAGGTTGCAGGATTATATTAGAAGTTCCCCCCCGCCAGTAGGTTGATTCTCAGATCTTTGTCTTGAGAAACCTCTCACCTAGGAGCTCTAAAAGCGGCTTTCAGTTTAGCCCTCTTGTACTATAGAGGTCTATGATAAGGAAAATACTCTAGGAAAGAATCTGGTAAGGGTTTCTTCATGTCATCTCAATACTCCTGCCATTGCAGGTGTCTTACGTGTATGTATAACTAATGTGGGAGCAGAGTTTGGAAATGTTGGCTGGAGAATTGTGGAAGTTGCAGTTTGACATTGTAACTTCCCCTAACTCTGTGGCCATTTCTGCACCACACTGTTATAGTTCAACTACACTCAACATCCTGTGGAATTCTGGAGTTTGTAGTTTAAGGAGGCCAAAGAGCTCTCTGGCTGAGAATTCGAAAGGCCCCTCCCTAAAATGCAAACCCCAGGATTCCACAGGATATTGAAAGTGGAATAATAGCACTATAACAGTGTAGTGTGGAAATGGCCTGATTGTGGGTTTGCTTCGTGCTAGTTTTTCCCCCCCCATGAGTGGCTGAATGGCTGATATGGTTGGTTCTTTCTAATCACTGCCATGCATGCATGCATGTGTAATATAGAGGCATCACTGCATGTAGATTGTTGAATTCCATGGCCTAAATACTGTTTTTACTCCTGACTAGAGTAGACCATTACATCAATGGGATTTACTTATGTGTTGACTCAGTATTCAACAATTGACTCAATGGGTCTACTCTAGTTGAGATTAACCAACAGGATTCTAGCCCATATATGTCTAAGTGGGGAACAGGGGGTTGCTCATCAGCGAGTGACATTATGATTGCTGAATGGTGACTCAGCTCCTGAAGAAGTAGCTACATTAGCTTCTGTTTCATTAGTGATTCTCACGCATTGTGTTTTGCTTCCATCTCTTTTTGCCTACTGGTCACATGGGGATCTGTCTCCGGCCCAAAGTGTGGATGCATTTCTCAGAGGGGAACAGCAAACGGGCTAGGCAATGGGCTTGAGGCAGGATTGAGGTCTGCTCAGCAGCCTGTCCCCGCTGCATATTAGTGGAGCCTTCTAAAATTTTTCCTAAAAGCAAAAGTGGGAAGAGAGGATCACAATGTATAACCCTATTGTTAGCCCTAGTGCAGTGGCCCACACAATCCTCTTCAGAAAACCATTCAATATGACTGTTGAAGAGTTCCAAAGGCAGATTAGCTTCATCATTATTATTCTGCATATTCAGAATCGATAGGCATCGTTACCCAAATTATATGTCTTTAAAAAGGCATTTCACATCAGGGCAAACTTGAAAAGAACATTTAAATGGAAAGCAATTTTCTCTCTTTACAGTCTTCTGTATTCCCTTAAGTGACATTGAAGTAAAAGCCTTCATTCTGCTCTACACTAATTTTCTTTTTTCCCCTCTTCCAATCCAACTGTGAAATCATAAAACTTAGTGTTTATGCCAATGATTTGTCACCATGGAGACACTCATGATGTCATGCATTTATTCTCAAGATATGGCTTCCCTTGCTGCAAAACAAACCAGAATAGATATGCTTGGAATGAGGCCTTTGTGAATCAGAAATGGCTAGTGAAGCGTTTTGCTCTTAGCCCTTTTGTTTGCCATGAATAACTTGAACTTTGATATGGACGCCAAGACCAGCCCTGATGCCTTTTGGATGCCTTTGAATATACGTAATTAGTGCATGTCAGCTATTTCTCACTCTTAACTCTCGTCTATAGATTTTGATCTGCATCTCACTTAATAATATATTATTATGTTTTTTGGCAGCCACATTGCCATCTGTTTACATAATTTCATTCAGTCATTATTATGCAAATGTTATCACTTCCTCCAAACAGCAGTTTAGGACATAGCTAGAAAGGCTCTGAAACTGCTACTGAGCCCAGTTTGTACTGAGATGTCATTCAAAGCCTGTGCTTTCTGGGCAACATTTACCTGGCTTCATTTAAGTCACTACAAAATCTTAGAATTCCATATTTGGGAAAAACCAAAATGCTACATTTTTCTGTATTGAATATCTTTTCTTGTCGCCACTTTAATAGAAAGTAAAATAAGCAACACAAAAAGCTATTTCAAATAACATGACTGCTTATAGTTAACTTCATGTAGATATGAAGGTATGAAAGAAAAAAAGAATTTTTTTTTTTAAAAAATGTGATTGGTATGATACGCATCATAAAGCAAGGACAGTCATTTTTCATTATCAAACATCAAATAGCAGAATAAATCAGACACATGTGCCTGTGGATTTCCAATTGCTTACCCGTTTGCTCCCTGGCTGAGCCAAAGTCACCCATGTATTATAAAGCTAACACAGACTTCAGGGCAAAGATGCTTTGTGACATATATTATATTTGCATCTTGGCCTTCCAGCTCCGATCAAATGTAGATAATCTATTACATCCCACTGACACACTAAACTAGATTTTCACTGTGTGTTTGTCCTGGATTTAAAAGGTGTGAAGCTATCCTTTGTTAGTTTGCAACTGTAATATAATGCAGTCTCCTAACTACTCTTTTAAACTGTTGTAATGTTTATTAATTATTGATTTTAATGTTTTTATAGTGTAATTTATTTTTAGTGATTATTTTAATGGTTTTACTGTTTGGCTTCTTTTTAACAATCATTTTAATAGTTTCATAATTAAATTTGTTTTATTGATGCTAGCCACCTTAAGTACCATTTTTTAAAGAAGGCAGGATAACAACTAACTGACCAATGTAGTTGTACCTTGATTGTTGGAACAAAGTAATGAATTACAAAGCAACTTATAACAGTTTAATTCCAAGCTCTTCCTAAGCTCCGTCTCCCACCTAGCGGATAAGCAGGAAGGATTGAAGAGCCTTGTGTCAGATTGGCCTATCACAGTCAAGACACTGCTGAGCATACCAGCCATCCGGTTGGTAAACACAGTTCATAAATTACCTCCCATAACTGAATACTTGTTTTCTACTTAAGTATATCTAAAGGTAAGTTTGTGGCAGAGCTGGTTCAAGACATTTTGATATGTGAAGTAGAAGATACAAATTATACTCGCTTGTACGCAGTGCATCTATCTGCCTAGTTACTAGATTCCATCATGTCCAGGTTTTTTTAGTAGAAAAATTTTATTAGCTTTTTTTATTAGTGGAAACCATTTATTTACCAGGAAGGATGATGCCATCATATTTCTGCTGAAACCAGTGCATAGCTTCTGCCTTGCTGATTCTGTGCCTGGCCCCAGTGCTCCATGTCTCATTTTTATAACCATTTATTATTCATTCATCTTTGATTTAATGATACAGCCATTAAACTCTCCCCCCACTTCACCTCATCATTCCTCACCCACTTCATTCCTTTTTGGAAGTGTAATCTTCTTATTAACTTCTCTTCTTTGCCCTTGAGGAATGCCTAGGCCTTTTTAGTCTTCTTGTTTAAATCTGCTGACAGATTTAAGCTTAGAGGTTATTCTATAACTTCAGAGACAATTTGTTTAATTTTGGGTTTTTCTGAGCCCTTTATGTTTCTACATTTTTCCCTTCAAACTTTTCCTGCCTTGTTTGTCTCCTTTGAATTACTGTGTTTCCAAAATAAATGCAGCATTATTGCTGAGGCTCCCAGCAGGCAAATACTAAAACAGAATGACTTTCTTGAATAATATTCCTATTTATACAGGCAGCTTTTTACCTTGGTGGATGACATGACAGTGACATGCTGAATGGGATTTTTTTTTTTTGAAAAACTCTCAGACTAACATCATCCCTACAGTCTATCTCTATATGTCTATCTTGTTACCCCAAAACTGTCAGAGGGATGGTGGATGATGGGAGCTACACAAAAACCTCGGTAGCACCTCCCTCCAGCACTGAGCTCTGGCGAAACAGCGTACCAGAGTCAAGTGTTCGAAAAATCACAATGTAGCAGAGTTTACTCACACAGCTAGAAATGTCCCAGCAGAGAAGCAGCAAAGCCTTGAAACCAGGAAGAAAAAATACTCCCACGCAATGTTATCTTCCAACAGGAGGCTTTTACTTTCCAGTTATGATACATACAAATATATACAGTTCTCCAACGGAATTTCAGAACAGCATGCGAAGATATGTATCCAACATAGCCTCTGGTCGCTCTATCAGACATCAAGAGGGCTCAGTTGGGTAGAACACACCCCCTTATATACATACATTTCTGATGCAGTTCCAGCCAACATTGCTAGAACCCATGTATGATGCAACCTTCTTCCTTGGTTACGCAACCTAATGACTGATGCAGGTATTACATGGGATTGCATCATCCACTGTCTTCCCCAGGTGCAAATCTTAATGTACATCATATATATTTTATTTGGACTTAGGTTTTGTCCAACCTTTCCTGACAAAAACATGGATGACTCGGGGCTCCATCCATGATGCCAGGACCTCCACATGACAGAGGAGACTTAATTAGCTCAAAATTAGGAGGCCTGCAAGAGGGGAGTAACTTAACGAGATTCTTCCACCAATGTTAACGGAGTCAGGCAGGAAAGAACCAGCCAGAGATTCAAAAGTAAACTAAAAATGTGTTTTATTGAGAGAATATCACTCACGCATGCATACAAGATACATACGCACAAGAGCTAACCAAAGAATAAAGGGAGGAAAAATTATGGATAGCAAGGCTGAGGTTTTCGGTTATAGTTACCATTCCAGAAGAGTGGTGAAGAAGCAGTAGAGTAGCTTAGACTTGTGTGTCCAAAGGCAGACCAAATCAGGATTCAGAGAGTGGTGTCCAGCTTTACAGGTACTACACTGGACTGCTCAAAACAAAGGCATTTTATACTTTGTTTTTCTCCCTGAAGGAGTGTGAGTTCATTGCTTTCTGGCAGATTGGACAAAAGGGGTCTGGAATGGGCTGATTGTTTCAATGTCTTGGTTGGGTAATGTGACTGGGCAAGGTTTCAGTAGGAAATGCACACAGCAGGGGTGCTTGTCTGCTGCATCTGGACGTGACTATTGTTTTCATTGAGAGGATTAGCTTAGATCCCTTAAGTCAGGCTTTCCTGGCTAATTCTCAGTGAACTTATGACCTGGCCATGCTGAGGTTACCTTTGACTTGTCTTCCAGTCAGTTTCCCTTCTCTATATGGCTTTTCAGCCATAAGAGTGTATAATTTATATTTTATGTCTATCAAACATATCTGCCAATCCAGAGGGGGGAAAAACATACCTGCCAATTAATATATTTTGCCAATTAAATCATATCAAACCATGGAGGTATACAGCAGGGTAACAATGTAGCCACAATTTGCAAAAAGTTCACACTTTAAAAAAAAATTCCAAGCATAATGTTATTGATTTTTGTTCTTCACATTTATCATGATAGGTTTAAATTCTGAGAAAATGAATAGGTCAAAAATAGGATATGGGCTTTAACCTTCTTTCCATTAATTTTACAGACATTTTCGGCTTTGAGTCTCAGGCATGCTTACCAGCTAACAAGTCGAGCTGAACTCTGTGGAACTTCTTTCTGGAGAGATGTACTTAGGATTGTGCTATTAGTAAGACTTCACTCTTTTCATTGACTAACTCAAGCAGCCACATAAGCATCACCAGTGCTGTAAGAACATTAAAACCGCACTCACTTGCCAGTAGAAAGATACCACCAACAGCAACAAGAATAAAACGGAAGAAAGGAAAGAATGAAGAAAAGAAAAGAAAGAGAAATGATTGGTCACTTTCATTATAAACCTATCTAATGGTTGCCATACTGTAGAGATATCATCAGTGATACACATATTATATACAATGTAGGCAGTTAGAGCAGCAGCTCCACAATTGGTACAACACCATAACTCTTACTGTTAGAGGATAAAATAGCTAGTAACATTAACTGTACCTCTATTCCCACCAATAAATGAAAAAGCTCAGCATGGTTTCAGAAACACAGTTCTGTGACCTCCTTTATACATTACACCAAACAATGCTGAGGTCTACAAAAATAAGGAGTGTTATCTTTTCAAGGAGATAGTGGCGGGGCCAAATATTGTAATGCTCCTCAATAAAACTAATATCAACGAGGGAAAGGCTCTGTTCTTATCCTTCATATCTTCAGCCAGCAAGCAGCAGTTTCTGGGGAAGGAGCATTTCAGTGGGAAATCAGCCTAGAGGGAAATTTTAATCCCATCTTTCCTTTGTTGTGGTCCTGCTCTGTGTGAGTCCACTTCCTTTAAGAAAGAGGTATGGTTCATATAAAGCATGCTGTTTAAATACACAGTTAAGAAAGCATGTTATTTGTCCCTTTGCTTATTTCATGATGGAGCAATTTAAAGAAAATGCTGCAACCTGCACGTTGGCACATCTTCACTTCTAGAATCTATGGCCTGTGTAATGTGGAAAAGAGCTCTATCTTTTCCCCTCTTGGAAACCATAGACAAAGGCCGGTTCTTTTAGATGAAGGCATAGCTTGTAAATCATGTACAGTATTACTGTTGCATGGTATGATGATAAGCCCAAAATACAAACGCCATTTTAACTTGGGTAATACTTGCAGTTTGTTCTATACAGTAATTTCAACAGTTTTTCTTTTCAATTTCCAGGAAATTTTTGCAAAGAACAACCCATAGGGGGCAATCATATGTTCAGTATGAATGCTTAACATCCTGCCCCCCCCCACTTCCAACAATTGAAACTAAAGGAATGCTTTTATACTTTGTTTCCAGCTGGCATTTCCATGGAAACAGAGAAGTTGATTATCCATTCACTCACATGGGTGTAAATGAATAGCATTTCCATCATAGTAGTAACTGCTGTACATTTGTGGAAAACTGAGGCCAAAAGGGAGCCTGTCTTTCTCTATTTTATATGGATTTTAACAGATGACATTCCTAATTAGGCAACTGTATTTGGACTTTTGACATTAAGATCAGTAAAAAGGATGTGGCTGTTTGACAAGAGTGGCTAATGTATGAATACATTTACATATACACAGCAAGTATATCAAGTGATCTGATACATTTTTGCTATCGATTTGGAACTAGAATCTGCGTTATTTTATGGCATCAGCCTGGTTGGCCAAAGAAAAGTTGCTACCTGAAGCAAAGCAGAAAACTTTGCCCTATATACTCAAGTCAGTGTACATAATACCCCAAGGAAGCCAAGTGATTTTAGCACATGAGGTAAGAAATCTTGCAAGTACTTCTCCTTCTCTCCAGAAAAACAAAATGGCTAGAACCCTGTTGGTGTCTTACTTGTGCATAAATCCCTCTATAGAGTTGGTTAGACATTTTTATCTGATGCAGAATGCCCATATTCAGTTCAGGATTGTGGAGGTGAAATTATATATGTGATGTCATGCATATGCAGATGTGCAGTGCACATGCAGATGCACATTAGCACATGGATGTACATTGTGCATTGATTTGCACTGTGGATGGATACACACTGCACTGTGCATGGATATACACTGTGTGCTCCCCAATTGTGACTCTAATTGCATGCTTGGTATCATGGCTTAAGTGGCACAATATAACTTCACCAAAAAGGTTATATAATAAATGCATAACTCTGCACATGCTACACAACCCTGATGCAGGACTTTGGCTAACAATAGCAAATCAACTAATGTTTTGATGGCTTTCATCAATAAACAATAACTTTCATGATATCCCAAAAGCTGTGGCCTGTAGTATCTGTCCCACGTTTCCTAATTATAGGGCTGGTCCTGAACATCTGTAGATGGTGTTTGCTACTAGGAAACACAAAGTTGTTGTGTCATGGAAAAAAAAAACATTTGATTTTTTTCCTGATGATCAGATCAGCAAGGCTGTGGTTGCTACCTGTCTTCTTTCAGGGACCAGCAGATGCTCTCTTTGCTGCTGGGACGCTTCTAGATTGAGGGATCCAAGAGCTAATAATGATCTCCCTCAATACTTCTTTTTTTCTGGTAAGGAAAATAAAAAGATGAAGAGGAAACATGGGATAGCTCCAAGATGAAGGCAGTGTGATTGCATGGTAGAGGCTTCATTTCACATCAAACAAGGTATAAAACAAATACTTGATACTGTTGCACTGGTGAATAGTGAATAACTATTAATCTCCTAGTTCCTGTTAGTGTTTTGTGTTTCAAAGCCAGCCCTATTTGGTACAGCAAGGCTGCTGACTCAGCCAACAGATAGAGAGTGGTGGGAGTCTGAGCTATGTGGACCACAGGGTCTGTTCTGCATGCCCTATGCTAGCCTGTTGTGCCTCAGGAGGAGGACACAGTGCCATCCCCCACTGCATTCCCCAGAATCCCCAAACTGGTACGGCCACTGGGAGATTATAAGGATCGCAGATCAAAGAGTTTCCTCCCAAGCTCTCTCGTCTGATCATATTCTGTACATTGCAAGAAGAGTGCTATCTTCTCCTTTTCCTCAGAACTATTTTGGGCCAGCCCTACTGCATTTTCAGTGTTTCCTCACCAGAGTTAGGAGACACTCTTGCCTTCTATAGCAGGACTGTGGAACTGCAGTTCATCCAGGAACAAAGCAGAGTGGCACTGACTACCACAAAATTCCATACAAGAGGGAAGAACCCCAAAGTGGTCAGACGTATACTTTGAATTTTCAAAAACAGGTATTCTTAGGGTGCAGATGTAGGGCTGAAACCTATTTAAAGGGTGAATTGCCATGCCTGGAAGCTTCCATGAAAGGTAATTCATGCTTTATAATGGTTGCAGGCATTGGAAGGATTGAGATTCACATGTGACCCCTGAACTGCACCTTCTGAACCCCCTTCTAAGGAATACTTAAACGATGGCTCTTTTCACATGTGGGGGGGGGGACAGGCGAAAACGCCCAAAAACGGAGCTTACCTAAAACCGGGTAAGTCCGTTGCCACATGGAGCAGCGCGAGCTCGCTGCTCCGCAGTCCTCTGGTGTCCCAAATGGTGGCTTCCGGTTGGTGGAGGCTCTCCACCAACCAGAGAAGCTCGCCAGCTGGAAGCCCGCCCCCGGCAGATCTGCAGGTACGCACTTGCGCTCCTGCAGATCCACTTTAGAGCCGGGTGACGGAGCGGCGCGGAGCTGCACACTCCATGCTTTTTAAAAACCTCGAAAAAGAGGTTTTTAAAAAACATGCAGCGCGGCTAATTCCGGCCGCTCCTGAGTGGATTCTGGTGTGGATCTACAAAAAGTAGTCCACATCAGTCCACTCTAGGGTGTAGAAGACCTCTGTGAGAGGTCACTCTACACCATTTCAGAAGCCCAGTATGGAAATGGCCAATATGTATGTATGTATTTAAATATTTATATTTCAGCCTATCCACAGATCCCAGGGCCGTGTACAGTTGGTCCTCCATCTTTGCTGGGGTTGGGGGTGCAGGACCCTCACAAAAGTGTGGTGTGTATGCCTGTGGGAAGGGGGTTATGGCATGGTGGGGAAAATGGGCACCCAGGGTCCAAACCAGGTCAGGGAAAGGGGAAGAAAAGGGGGTGGGTCAGCACGGTGCCTATACTTCCTCTCCCTCGCTCATTTCCTTCCTTGGCTGTGGGAGGGGCATTGAGAAACGGTTTGTGGTACTGACAAATTGGGCTGTGATCCATCCTTTGCTGGCCAGGCAGTGGCTGGTGGAGGAAGAAGAAGACCAGATGTAGTCTTTAAAGGGCTGTACAGCTTGATCAGAGCGACTCAGAGGAAAAGTTCTCCCCAAAAAGAAATGGGGGACAGAGGTTGGTCACAAATAATCAAATCTGTGAAAGTTAAATCTGCAAATGTGAAGGGCTGACTGTACAAAAAATTCAGTTTTAACAGAACTACTTAAAACACTAATAGTAATCGGAACAAACTTAAAACATGTTAAACAATCTGACAAGTTAAAACAAAGCAGTTTAAAGCTTGATAAAACAAGTTAAGACCAAACACAGATACAAATTGGGCTTAAATTAACTGGCTCCAAAGGCTCTGTCAAAAAGCCATATTTTTTGTTGCTGCCCGAAGTCTTGGCACCAATCTAAGGGGAGGGCATTGCATAATGAGGGTGCCATAGTAGAGAAGGACCTCTCTCAAGTCCTTCACAACATTGACTCCACTGGTGGAACCCAGAGGAGGGACCTACAAGAGATCTCAGTCCTCAAGTGGACATCTATAAGACAGGCACCCCCTCAAATATCAAGGTCCCAAGCCATAAAGCCTTGAACATAATCTCCAACACCTTGAACTTGGATGGGAAGCATATTAACAGCCAAGGCAGTTTCTTTAAAACTGATGTTGCATGATTTCTTTTAGTAGCTTAGTTGCTTCATTTTCACTAGCTCCAGCTTCCATGTCAGCTTCAAGGGCAGCATCACATGTTCCCTCATTGTGTGGCTTGTAAAGAGAGAGAGTCTTGCTCTCCAAACTGCTCACCAACCACTCCTTCATTTCAAGTCAGGCCAGATCTAGCTAATAAAGGGATCTTAAAACCAATTTTTAGCAGCAGTTTGCTTGAGCTGGAGCCATGATGCAACTTTATTGCTGTGTAGAAAACTAGAAACAGAAGTCTGCAGACTAGTTTGTGGTTTGGTTCCATTTGGAGCTCTTGGGAGAAAGATTAGCCTGAGGAAACTTTTAGCTGTATTGTTCAAGAACAGAAATGACTCTCTGGAGGTTACATGGAAAGAGAGGAGGCAAGGGGAAAAAAATAAAAACAAAAATTATTGAAGTACTTTGCTTTTTCTACCACTTGTCGACAAACATTTTGCTGTATGGAAAATTTAAAAAAAACAAAAACACGTTGGTCTGATGCATCTTTCTTTCTTTAACAGCTGCCGTGATATCTTTCTGATAAAGTTTAAGTCCTCTCGAACTTCTTCAGATACAGGAAAGCACACCTGAGGATGGTTTATCAGCAGTTTTTCACACTTGGTACAAGTATCCCTAAAACTAACCCTGCCATTTCTACATAGCTGAATCTTTTTTTTTTATTATTATCAATTTTTATTAACATAGCTGAATCTTTTTGAAGATGGCAATATGTACCGCTGCATGACTTACCATGCAGTGGATCTGTGGGCTGGACCGGATGGGGAGGCACATGGCTCTGCAGCAATGCAGTCATCAAAGCTGTTGCTTCCACCTTTCCAGAGGCCCGCACTGCCCGGGAGGGACCTGCAGCCAACAGCCAGTGAGGGCCTTGGCTGGCTGAAGTTTTCCCTCTGGTCCACCTGGAAGGTATTTATTCAAGCTCCTCCCAGATGGAGATAAGTTTTCTCATAGCATTATCCCCTGACCTCCCCTGCAGGCATGGTTTGTTTATCTAATTTTGGATGGCTTTGTCTACTTGTTCAATTGCAGGCATCAGCATAGGTCCTGGATGTGGGATTGTGATTTTCCCGGGATGGGACGTGGAGATTCAGGGCCTTAGAGTGCAAGAAAAAGTGGGTGTGCCAGAAGGCAGGTGCACACATCCTTTGCATTCCTTGGTGGGCAGGTAGCCTCTAGGCCTGCCACCAGGCGGTCCTGGTCTGATGGGTTATTGAGCTCATTGGCCAATAAGTGGGTTGGCCGATGCCTGGATCTGGAGTCATGAGCATGTCAACCCTGTGACAGCTGTAGCCAATAAAGTTGTGGCCTTATTTTTCCAACCTCTGTGTATGCGTGGTTATTTCTGGTTTGCTCTTGGCCCTGAGCACGCAATAAGCTGTCTTTTGGTTCCACTTGGCCATATCTCTTTTTCTCAGAGAAAGTAATCTTTTATTTCTTCTAGCTTGGGTTTTTCCTAATGTATGATTCATGGGAACACTTTCATGTTATGGCTTAGTAGTGGGAGGAACTTTCTCAGAGGCATATTTTTCTCTGGGAGTTGAACACTGAATGGACCAGTCTGCAAACCTTAGGTTTGTCTCAGGTTTGCCACCTCTGCCATGGAATATATCATGCCTCAGAGGATGTATCCATCATCTGACATGCACTCTAAGACCCTAATGTCTTGTCAAGCAGCAACAACTATGAAATTGTTAAGAAGACTCAGTGGGGTGGACTTTTGCTGTCCTTTAGTTATGTGAAATCGGGGAAAGTTGGAAACTGATCTGTTAGACTGGACTTTCCCATGGAGGTTTATTTTTTTTAACCCAAGAGCAGAGGTAGGCCGTCTAGATCTTTCTAGCCTACAGCAGCCCTAGCCAGCATAATTAATGCTATAAGAAGGTAGGAATTGCAGACAGGCAACATTGGGAGGGCCACAACAGCGGAGCCCTACCCTAAAAGGTTCAGCTGAAATGTCCCACCCCTGCTTATGACCTTCTGCTTCCTATCTGGCTGCCACACCTCTCTGCTTTTGAACATGCCTTTTTAAATTTCACACCAAGCTAGTTGGGCCTCAAAGACGCCTACTGGACTTCTGCACTGCTTTGTGGATTGCCAGAAGTCTATAATAATAAAACAGAATGTCTAAGGCCATTTCCGCACTACACTCTTATAGCACGATTATTCCACTTTCAACATCCTATGGAATCCTGGGGTTTGCAGTTTCGGGAGGGGCCAGGCGGCCAGTCCCGAAACTGCAAACCCCGGGATTCCATAGGATGTTGAAAGTGGAATAATTGTGCTATAAGAGTGTAGTGCGGAAATGGGCTAAGTGTCTGTGGCAGCTGTAACGTACAGGAATATCATACCTCAACTCTTGAGAAAATGTTTTGGGTCTTATTCAATTTGCAATGACGAATGTGAAGTTAAAATTTCAAATGAGGGGCTTATTAAAAACAAAAGGGAGGGGTAGTAATATGTTAACAAGAAATCATGGCAGATGCCTCAAAATTTGGAGGAGAGTTTCTGGTTGTTGTCCAAGTCCCAGTGGTCAGTTTCAAGTGAAATTCCAAATGGATAGGAGGGGAAAAAAGGGGAAGGGCCACTATATCTAAACAGTTTTTTTTTTTTTAAGGGCTCTCTGAGGCACTGCTGCTTACATTTCTGAGGCAGGAAAAAGGTGGTAAACCTGGGCTAAGGCACTGCTGCCAAGATTCCTAAAGTTATGGGCAAATGAGAGACAGCTCTCTGAGGTACTGATGAGGTTTTTGAAGTTAGAAAAAGGAGATGAGCAGGAAAACAGAGGGCCCTATGGACTTGGTTGGGGTATTAGATATGGACCCAGCCAGTTTGATATACATTTCAGTTTGTTTGAAATATGAGGGATGCTCCAGAGCTTTGGCCTTTAAAAATATTTTGAAATCAAGACAACAAATTTAAAATAAAAGATACCCTGCAAAGTAATGTTGATCCTATTACTCTAGCCTAGGAAAAAAGCTTTAAAAAAGAGCCAGTTTAAAGACTCAGCTGGTTCTCTGTGAAGGATTCTAAATGTGAATACGTGTGTCTTTGTGAGTGAGTACAGGAGAGTAGGTTTGCCACAGAGACAGAGGAGACTTTGTGCACGGTGCTGGCTCTGACACTGCTTAGCCTGTTCACTCGCTCTCTGTTTTTCACTTCTGCCTTCATAGGAACATGCAGTGGCTTCTCATCCCCGCCATCCTTATAATTGCTTATACTCAACAGGTAAGATTTCTAGAAAGATTTCCTCTTCAGGACAAAAGTGCAAACTTTTGTTATGTTAGGCAGGGAAGTGAATTTTACTTCAGTGAACCGTGTGTGGGTATTTGTTCCTATTTGGGAGTGAGGCTTTATTATATAACTTGCAGGTTTGACATAATTCTCTCAGTTGAGGCTTGTTATCACTTCTTCAGCGAGCATTTTTGTTTCCTTGCTTGCTTGCCTTTTTGTTTTTCACTGAGAACTTCTGGGAAATCTTTATAAACTTTGTACAAATAGGAATTATTTTCCACCAAAAGGTACATAAATATCTTCCTCCTAATTAGATTCTGCTTGTATTTCAAACCATAAACTACTTGTCTTACAAAGGGAATGACTTTATGACTTTATGTTTCATTTTCTTTTAAAAACATGATCTACTTTGAATGATATCTTTGAATGATATCCCAAACTATACAACAAAAATGACCCAAACTACACAGAAATGAGATTCATAAAAATGGCCTCCCATGTCCCTTCATACAAAAAGCTTTTTGGGACACTAATAGTAGTTTTGCACCCCACCTCTCAAATAAAGAAAAATGTTACATTTTATTACTTATTTATACCAGAAGTATTTTACTTAATATTACCTTGTCTTCAAAAGATTGTTTTTAATTCTATGTCATGGAATGGACTGAAAAAAAAGTGTATTATTTCTCTGGGATGTGAAAACAGGGGAAAAATAAATATTTAGGCTGTAAACAATCAGTTTTAATATATTCATGTTAGAAAATGTGGCCTTTGGAAATTTTGTAGGTAGACTAAACTATTACTTGACTGCACATTTATGATATTACAACTTCTTGTAAGTTTTAGAACAAAAATTATCTGTCTCACTTCATGTTGGGAGTTTTGAAAACATTTTATATATTATTGGTCCTAGATCAGATGACATTTTTGTAGTCTTAGCATAACTAAGCCAGAATAGGTTGCTTTTATCTTATTGTGTGAGCATATACATAATATATGATATGTAAAATCATATAGCATACTATGTTTAATTATAATGTATAATAATATAATAATATATTCTATACTGTTGGCCTTCTTGCGTGGCTACTGCATGGAGGAATGCGAGGTGGAATGGATTGTCATGTCTTATTGTAGTCAATGGATGAAGCAGGTGCACACCTGTGCTGCTGCAGGCATGCACACTTTTTGTGTGTGGACTATAATGTAATGTGATGCTTCACATTTTTTTAATGCAAGGGTTGTTGGAAAGGAACCTGCACATATATGGCAGGTGCACTATATTTAATATAATATAATATAATATAATATAATATAATATAATATAATTAATATAATATAATCTACTAATATGTAAAAGTCCAAGTTTGTTCGTCTGTGTCAGATAGGTGAAGACCTCATATGATTGGCTGTGTGAGGGGAAGACCTCATATGATTGGCTGCCTCTGAAGATTCTATGGAATTCTGGGGTTTGCAGTTTAGGGAAGGGTCTTTAGAATTCTCAGCTGGGGAGCTCTTGAGCCTGACTGGTTGCAATGGAGATGAGGCCTAGCAGCAAGAAGGAGGAGGGCAGTGTATTCCCTGAGGAACTCAACTTCTGTATGTTAATAATTCTGAATACAGAGTAGATTGGGGAATATGGAGAAAAGTTACAGGTACTGGACAAGACAGTTTGGGGAATCAGAGACACAGGATCTGAAATCTTTCTAACAAGTATTATCTATGAGAAAATAAATCCCGGGCAACGCTGGGTAGATATGCTAGTATAATATAATATAAGCTATTGATAACCATGTATACGACTTTATTTCCCATATAACGGGTATCTCTTGCAATAATATCGAATTGAAACCATCACCAAAAGTTTGTAATGACTCAAATCTCATTGTTTTAAGTGAAATCTTGGTCCAGTGGCTGGGAAAGGCGAAAGCTGTGGGTGGTTGGCTCATTTTTTAAATGAAATCCTGCTAGTTACTAGAATTTTTTAAGATAAATGCAGCGTTACATTAACATTGGCCCTTTTCACATGGCAGTTTTCAAGCGACAGGGCCCCTTCAGCGTCGCGTAAATGTCAGGAGTGGTCTGTATGAAGCACTCCCATTTCCGCCACGCTCAAGGCTCTCAAGTGCAGCAAATACGCATTTTCTAATTTTCGGCTTTTAGCCGAAAATAAGCCGCACTTGCGCAAGGCTCACGGGCCTGGGCTGCTCTCACCTGCAGTGCGGAGCCTCTGGAGCCGGGCCGATCGCGCTTCCTCTCCTCAGTGCAGCCTACAACTCCCAGGCTGCACTGCGGAAGGAAGGGGTGGGGCATGGGTGGGGCTCTCACGCGAGCAGGAAGGAGCTGCAGAGCCTAAGCAGCAGGGAAGCAGGAGGCTTGCGAGAGCCTTGCTGCCCAGGGTTTTCATGTAAGACCCACACTCCAGCAGCATGAGAAGGTAAACTGCGGAAAGGGCCATTGATATGACAGAATAAAACATTTACTTGTCCTTAAGAGGTATATACAGAGTGATTTAATAACAATTATTTATCTTTTAATGATTAAGAAGTATTAAGTACTTACTTTGTGAACGTAAGAGACACTAAGAAATATAGTAAAAAAACAAAGGAGAGTTTGCAAGGCTGAAGTCAGCCCCCTTTTTGCGCAGAGCAGGGTAGGATTGCATGATAGGCCAATATTTTAGGAGCAATATGTGGAGAAGGAGCCTCCTTCTATCAAGTTTGCATCAATGAGATGTAAATTTCCAAATAGTGTAACTATGCAGTATTAAATATTTATCAATGCTAATATAGTTGTTTAAGTGTTTGATGGTAAATGAATAACATCTCCCATTTCATTTTCCCATCTCCTGCCCTAAACATTAAGATATTGCAAACAACGTAACCAAGCAAACTTCATGATATATATGACAGCAATAATGTAAATGGTTGGTGTGGGAGTTAACTGTCCAAAAAACCAAGGCTGCTATACAATGCATATTTTTGCACATGTACCTATTCACCTCTTTGGAACCTTTCAACTAAATGAATTCTATTGAGTTCAGTGGGGCACACCCCCACGTAAGTGTGCCTAGGATTCTAGGGCCATTTCCACACTACACTGTTATAGTGCTATTATTCCACTTTCAACATCCTATGGAATCCTGAGGTTTGCAGTTTAGGGAGGGACATTTAGAATTCTCAGCCAGAGAGCTCCTTGGCCTTAGTAAACTACAAACCCCAGAATTCCACAGGATGTTGAAAGTGGAATAATAGCACTATGACAGTGCAGTGTGGAAGTGGTCTAGATGTATGCTTAAATCCAGTTGTTAACCACAAGTATAGTAGAACAAATGTTTAAGTGAAATATATATAATTGTTGATGGTACTCACTGACTTTCCAATAATACAGTGAGTCTACTCTAACAAGTGGATTAGGCTACAGTGTTCCTAGCGCCATGTTTACTAAAGAGAATTGAATATGATTGCATTGAAAGATACTGTTACAGAATGGTTGCAGACTGGAAAAAAATGTGACACATGAGAAAAGGAAATGACTTCAGCAGCAGACAGAATGTTCTAGAGTCCAGCAGCCAGTCGTGTCAATGGTTGATGTGATCTAGCAAGCTCTGCTAGATCACGGTCCCCAGAAGCGTTGTGCCTGACAGAGGAGCTCCCCCTGTCAAGCGAGTGGACTCCCTGATCCATGGGGAGTCCAAAGACTCTTTTGAGCCAGGATCAGGACTGGCAATGTGTCTGCTTGGGAATGATATGGCCAGAGCAGGTCCTGAGGCTCCAGGAGAATTGCACACTTTGGTGGAGCTGGGGGGAGGATTTCACCTCTCATATGGACATTGCATTCCCTGGATCTGGACCTCTTGTTGAGTATATAATTTGACTTTCTGGTGCCTTTACTCATAGAAAACAAGAAGCAGTTTTGTGCTACAGTGTGAATGTGCCTATAACTCTAAATCTTCCTTATATAGCATTTAAAGAAATGTAAATCTTTTTGGATTGTTATTGGAACCACGTATGATTTAAGTACTCAATCCCTTTTCTTTCCTTTCTGCTTTATTTGTTGCTGTTGATCTGGGACCTAATTACTTCATTTTTTTACATGCTCAGATGTGGATATGGATTTTGAATTTTCTCTTTTCTGGACTTTTAAAGGACTGACTGCTTACTTTTGATGTTGGACTGTTTGTACTACTTGGCTATTAAATCACTTTGCTTCTTCCTTTGATTTGAATCTTATTGGTACCTGATTAACATCAATAATGGAATCAGACTTTATTTCTACTACTAAGATAATCATGCTGGATATTACAAAGTTGGAATCTGTAAAGTTACTTTACCAATTGGCTTCCTGCATAGTGCTGTACTAATTTCAACATCTGTGGGAAAGTTTATAATGAAATCTTCTGTTATCTAATGTTTTGGGAACACAGTCTTATTGTTTTAAAAATAAAGGAAATATTGAAGAGAAGCTATCATGGCTTTCATTGTGGATTGTGACATTCAAAATAAAAAGGACTGAGGATGTACCTGAATATTTCTTGCATTTTTTGGCTGAGTTTAGACAAGCTAACTTACTTACTGAGAAAAAGGTTGAAGTACTTACAGAACAAGTGCCACAA
Source organism: Cyclura pinguis (assembly GCA_030412105.1). Lineage (NCBI taxonomy): Eukaryota > Metazoa > Chordata > Lepidosauria > Squamata > Iguanidae > Cyclura > Cyclura pinguis. Next base: position 109,055,114 of record CM059599.1, on the reverse strand, counting down.
CAGTCAGGAGAACTTAAAGATAGATTTGATGAAGATGAGGATCCTAAATCACAGGCTGAAATGATGATCAGAGCAAAAAGAAGACACAACACAATTACTAAAAGAGTTGACGTGCAACTGGGAAATTATGCTTTAAAGTGAGATAAATACACAGAATGAGATGGAAAGAGCCAATACAACTGATTTTGGAAAGATGAAGAATGTAAGGGATGTCAGCAATTATGAAGCTGAATGTTCAACATTATGGTGAACTGATATTATTTTAGAGAATTTATGACAACTGGCCTGTGAGTTTACAAGATGTTTTCTTTGGAAAAAAAGGAGAATAACGATTTATTGATGGTATTTCTATTTTGGGTTTTTGTTTCTCTTTTTTTATTCCATAATTTTTTTAAAAAAGAATGTTCTAGAGTCAAGAAATGGCAAGGAAGAGAGCATGGGGACAAGTCTGGAAAAGGAGACAAAATTTGTTTGAAAAATGATGAAGCAAGTGATAAGAGAAACCCTCCCTGTGCAGGTGGTAATTCACAGGGCAATCTAATACATCTGTAATCAGACATCAGAGTTAAATAGGGCTTCCAGTGTACATTGTTTCAGTCTTAAGATATAATACAATAGTGAACTTTTAGTGGTGGAAAGGTGGAAGCCAATGGAACTGGGAAAGGGCAATACCCACTGCCCACTGCAGTCCCCAGCATGGTGCTGTTCTAGGAAAGCAGCTGGAGGAGCTCTTTTCAGGCAGTGCAGAGGACTATGAGAAGGGAGAAGAAACTATCAGTGTACTGTTGAATTACCTCTTAAGATGCAACCACATGTGCTCCTCTAGCATGTATTATTGAACTCTGTAGGATTTCTTTGTGGGTAGATAAGTGTAGGACTGCACTCTCAATGTACAAATGAATATATGAGGATGGAATTTGGATTGTACCCACTGACTCTTCCTGGTTGCTGGATTACTTCTTAGGGATTTAACATTTTACAATTAACAAGTACTTTTTAAAGAATATATGTATTCTGTTGCTGCTAGTACTTTGATAGGAATTTGGTTCTCAACTTGTTCTGCATTTTGATTACTATATTTTTTGTTATATTGATTATCATTCTGATGTTTTATACTAGTTTTTTCTCCTAAATGGGAGCTGTTTTACACTTCCCTTGAGAAGAAAAAGCTGATGATAAGCATTACATTAAATGAAAATAGCAGAAATGTTCAATACTAGCAACTCTGGGCTCTTTTGCAGGACAGCTAATAGACGGATTATTGAGAAGAGCAAAAGCAGGCTGCTTCTTGTAGAGATATCAGAAGTTTGGTTTTTGGGATTTAGAAATGGAAAAATTAACCCTTGGTGCATATAGCATGTTTCCATGACAGACTCTTGCAAATTGTTTTATAGGAATGCCAATCTGCTGAAACTGCAAACACTCTTTTTAAATAAACTCAGGACTTCATTTTTCTTTTCCTCACTAATATCATTGAGGTTTGTGCTGAGACACTTCCAGCTATGTGCCTGGTTTTCAAATATTTGGTTTGTATGTGGTATGCAGTTGGACACGAGAATGTATACATACTGCCTTAAACCTCCAGATTCTTCTCAGTAAGCTGTTTGGGCTCTTGAGCACTGGTTAATATACTCAAATTGTACTCATTAAAATACATAGAATGATGCTGCACCTGTGAATATCTGCATGGGCAGAAAAATAAAAACCCTTTCCTGCTAACTCCTCACTGGGCGCTTCATACAGAAGCTTAAACATAACGGTGTTAACACTCTCTTCCTCCATGAGAAACAGTTGTAGCTGAGGACACCAGAATGGTACATGTATTTCCAGAAGACAAAGCAATATGGAAGATGTCTCTGGCTATGGCTGAGTCTATTGTTATAGAAAATTACTACACTCTGTAAGGAAGTCCACTTAGCTGAAGAAAAAAGCAAAAGCAAAAGCAAAAAGAACAGGTATTATTATTCATGTGGGCTGAAAGGGACCACCAAGAGTTGTAATGTTTCTCATAGAATTCTTCATCTCAGGGCCAAATGAGACATTAAGGAGAATTCGTATTCCCTGCAATTAATACATGTACCCCGCTGGAGTCACATTTCTTCAGAGATATGCTCCTTAGAGGGAACACTTGCAAATTAAGTGCATATCTACCTTCAAATGCCCAATCACAAAATAAAGCATGCTAAATTAAAGGTATGCACTGAGGAGAAACACACTGTCATAAACCCTTGAGACAGGGTTGCTGTATCAGTCATCTAAGGTCAAAACAGATGTCAATGGGAATAGGCACCATGTTGTTCTTTGTTATGGGCCAGGTTACTCTTATAGGTATCCTAAGATGATCAAATGAATGAGTTTCCCTGTGTCAGGAAGAACCTGTATGGCTAGGCTCATAGAGTCATTTGGTCAAGGCCAAGTAAAATATAAAAGCACATGAGTTAGCTGTAGTCCAATTCAAACTAAACTCTGCAGCAGTGTGAACACTGTTTGTCAGTGCCAGGAAAACTGAAGCTGTATCCTTCTTACTCTACCCCTTTTACCTTGAAGCTTCTTCTCGTTGGGATAAGGATATAACTTGTCATAATAAAATCTCTTGATGGCTCATCTGTACCTGACATTGGAAGGTGGCTACTAATGTAGCAGACCCAATGGCTGTTCCTGGGACAACACTGAGGAAACAAAAAGATATGGCCCTAGCTTTACACTGAAAAAGGAGGTCAAAGAGCTTGTGAGCATATTGTTTTGCTGTTTTGGTAGTAAGGCTGGAATGCTTCATCCATGGAGTGGCTACCTCAGGACTGTGGCTCGTAGGGCAGAGACAATAGAAGGTATCTTTGTCATATTTACATGTGAGTAAACATCACTGAACATAGTGGAACTCACTTCTGAATAGACATTGATAGGTTTAGCCTGTCCTTTGCCTCAGGAACCTTTTGTAATGGAAAGGTGCTATATACATTTTTGGTATGTATCCTGCTGTTACAGTCTGGGTGTCGATTTGGGTTACATTTTGCAAAATTTAAAACTGTGAAGTTTTGCTTCCGGTTGCATGGCCAGCGCGAGTGGCAGCTTGGATCGAAGCTGCGCAATGGCGCGGCTCCGAGCAGCCACCCGCTGGATTCCAGCCGCCTCTTTTGCCATCACGGAGGCGGCAGAACACCCCTCCGGTACGAGGGGTGCAGAATGCGTCCGACGGGGACTCCAAAACCGGCGTTTGCTCTGCCCGGCTGGGAGAGCGGAAAGCGCCAGAGGGGGTCGAAGGACCAAGACAGAGCCAGCGGGATCGCCGCCTGAGCGGCACAAGCGCCGCCGTCAACTTTTAAAAGAAGACATCAAATAACATGTAAGAATTTAATAAGAAGTCATTTAACCTGTTCTGGTCGCGATTCTGGTAATATCGCAGCAGTTCTGGCATGCAACGGTGTGCAGAAGCGAAAGAATGGAGGGGACCCTGAGCCTGAGTGAGTTCGTTATGGCTGGGAGTTTTTCTTAAAGGGGCGGCTGGAATTTTAAGAAAAGGCTAGCTGGGTGTGCTGCTTACTCACGAGGATTGAAGAAAATATTTTTAAAGAAAAAAGACAGACTTATGAATCACAATTGGGACTTACAGTATAAGATGGCATATAATCGAACATTTGGACTGATGGATTACAAATGAGTTATAATCTCCATTTGGACACTAAATTTTCTACAGTATAATACTTCGATATTTAGGCTGGACTGAGAAGATCTGGAATTTGATTCATTGATTAGGGGTTTGGCTTTTGGATTTTGGAGGAATGTTTCGGGATTGAAAGCTATTGAGCTGCACGTCTCCCTTTTTTTTTATTCCTGTGGAGTGATTCTTGTTTCTTGATTCTCTTGGATTGTTGAGACTATGAGACTGTGCTGAAGGTTATCTAATCCAAAACACCCTCATTCCCATGGATGGAGCAGCTTGGAACTTAAGAGACAATGAAAATGCAATGAATCTTCTGGAATGAATTTCGGGCAGCTTCAAGAGGGGAGGAGGGAATATAAAGCGGATAAAGGCACAGGGTTCTGAATTTGAGAAGGGGCAATGTTTTTCAGCAATGTCAAATTAGTTTACCATAAGTGATATATTGTCAGTAACATAAACAATGTGATGTCAAGGGTTGAAGGGGGATGACTGTGAAACCTGTGATGGAACAGACTTATTGGAAGATCCTTCTTCCCATGGACTGAGCTGCTTGGAATTTAAGCGACAAAGAAATTACAGATAATCTTTAGAAATGAATTCTGGGTGGCAAAGTCCATGATGGGAGGGGGGAATGGGGAGATTGCGATGGAAGTTAGTCAAGTAAAGACCCTCACTCTCCTGGACGGAGCGGCTCGGAACTTAAGTGACTAGAAGAATACAGTAAAAATTCAGAAACAGATTCCGGACTGCAAAGTCCAAGAAAAGAGGGGGGAAAAGGAGCGGATATAGTCACAGGATTCTGATTAGATAAGTGGAGTAAAATACCCTCTCTCTTAGGCGCGGTGCAGCTTGGAACATAAGCGACTTAAAGAGTACAGAGAATTTGCAAATGAATATCCGGGCTGCAGAGCACCAGATGAGAGAGGGGAACGGGAAGATGACGATTGCACAGGCTTCTGAATTACACAAATGGATTTTTATTTTGACATTGTTAATTAAGCTTGCAATTGATGATATATCGATATATTTCATGAATATGAAGAAGATATTGCTGAACGGGAGAAGGGGTTTAAAAAGTACTTAAGGAGAAACAAGACATTTTAGTACAATGGAATTTAGGGTAAGAAGATGGGGGATCGTTGCAGTAATAATTGCTCAGACTGCCAGATATACAATGACAGAAATAATTAAAAACTTTAAGAATTTGGGCTGTAGGTAATGGAGAGTTAAGGGAAAATATATGTATTTATGTATGTATGTATGTATGTGTGTGTGTGTGTGTGTGTATGTGTGTGTGTGTGTGTGTGTGTGTGTGTGTGTGTGTGTATATGGAGAAAACAGACGCTTCAAGAGATAAGTGATATGGAAATATTTTGGAACAGGACGATTTGAGTTAAGCAGAAGAGAGTGATGGTTGGGAACTGTCTAGCCAGAACGACTATATTATGATTGTTAGGAGAGGGAAATGTGTGTTTGAACAGATGAGATAATCAATATATTGTGATGTATTAATGTAACAAGTAGACTAAGCTGCGGGAAATGTTGACCAGAACAGTGTGGAAGAACAGAATAAAATTCATGTAACAAGTACAAGTTAAATAATCCTTTTTTTATATTTGTGAAATTTAATAAAATTATATATAAAAAAAAAACTGTGAAGTTTTGATAGTATGTTTGTAAAGTATAAAATATAAAGTTTTCTGTATTGTAGAATGCATGTACAACGCTAAGAGTGTGGGGACTGACCAGTTCTAGACATGAAGCCAACCCTACAAAAACAAAAGGGTAGGCTTGAAAGAGAAACATGGACAGCAAATTGATTTATAATCAACCCTCTAAAATTACTATATTAAAGGGTTATTAGTACTGCAGTGTAGGGTTATTGGCTGATGCAATCTGATCGAAGGCAGACAAAACTAAGTGGTCACAGAGAAAAGGCCACTAATATCTTGTGCCCTGATAGGAGGAGAATAAATGTTTATATAACCAACTGACATTATTGACATAAGTGGAGGCTAGTAGAGATCCAATCTGATTGGATGACTGTAGGATGGAAAAGACAAAAAACTGGTCCAGGAAAGACAGACAGTAGGCTAACTGCACAAATCAGCCTCCCATGTATCAAGAAGGCTGTTTGATAACAGCTATGCTGTTCCCAGCTGATAAAAGACTCCGACAATGCTGGTTAGATCTAGGCTACACTAAAGATATATTTCCCATTTTCCCACTAATAGACACCTGCTATGGGTTTTTATAGAATCATAGAATCATAGAGTTGGAAGAGACCCCAGGGGCCATGAAGTCCAACCCCCTGCTATGCAGGAACACCCATCAAAGCATTCTCAGCAGATGGCCATCCAGCCTCTCCTTAAAAACCTCCAAAGAAGGAGACTCTACCACACTCCAAAGCAGCATATTCCACTGCCAGACAGCTCTGACCATTAGGAAGTTCTTCCTGAGGTTCAAGTGAAATCTTCTTTGCTGCAGCTTGAATCCATTGCTACTTCTCCTAGTCTCTGGAGCAGCAGAGAACAAGCCAGCTCCCTCGTCAACATGACATCTCTTCAAATATTTAAACATGGTTATCATGTCCCCTCTTAACCTTCTCTTCTGCAGACTAAACATATCCAGCTCCCTAAGCCGTTCTTCATAGGGCATAGATATGTAATTGATGCTGCTATGCATATAGCATCATCCAGGGATATTATTTCCCATGGTTGCTTGTATATTTCCTCCACAGATGATATATGGCTTAGGACACTCTAACAGTGCACAAGTAACATAATGTAATGTAATATAATGTAATGTGATGCTTCTAGATTCTGAAAAGTCTATGTTTCTTCCTGAGGGGAGTGTATATTTGTATATCTGTGACTGAATGCAATAAATAGCCTAAAAGGTGAGCAGAAAGCGTGCTTATTCTTCCATATTAATATCCTGATGTTCCAAGACTTAAGAGTGCTTAAGTGGAATGTTGATGCTAAATCTGCCTGTTCAGATTCCACTGTAATTTCTGACTTGGAAGCCCGGGTGACTACATATTGAGCATAGGGGCTTCCAAATTGAAACAGATTAGCTGACAAACAGCAAACCCTCTGTCTCTCAAGAGATAGGGGTTGGACTATACTTGTTTCACTGTGATGTTTGCTTACCAATAGAACAGATGGTTCCTTCCCTTTGGTATTCCTTCCTCACATCTGCTTCGGAGGGAGGAGGAGAGGAAGGAAAGTCCTGTTGCATGAAAAGTATGGAATATGCTTGCTTTGTGTTCATTAAACAATAGATCATTTTTTTCCCCCCCTACCCTTCATTTCCTTCACTCATTTCTTTATGATCTACTTCCTCTTCTAGAAAGAACAAAGATTCCCAAAATTTACTTCCTGGACTTCACTAGGTCCCATTCTTCCTGTCCCAATCAAGTTTCTCTTATTAAAATCCCCTTTTGGAGTAAAACCTTTACCTATTTCCTACTTTCTTTTTCCATTATTGTAATGTTTATTCTTTCCCTCTTGTCGGCCTGTTTTATATTCTTATAAACCTTCCATCGTTATTCGTAAATTTTAAGAATCCTTATCCCTTATTCATCAGTCTTATATCCCTCTTTTATTATATACTCCTCTACTATTTTCCAAACTTCTTCATGTTCACCTTGCATTCTACCTTGTATCATGCCAGTTAGTCTATCCATTTCTTTAAATTCTGCCACTTTTATCAACCATTCTTCTATTTGTGGTATATGTTCATTTTTCCATTTCTGTGCGTAGATTAATCTTGCCGCTGTTATCATATAAAGAATCACTTTCCAATATTTTCTTTTAATTTCTTTGCCTATTTTTTGCGCCATGTTTAATAGAAATAGTTCTGGTAATAGCGGCAGATTAATTTGTAAAATTTCCGACATTCTTCCATGAATTTTTTTCCAAAAGGTAATTGCCTTTTCACACGTCCACCACATGTGAAAATAAGTACCATTATCCTTACTACACTTCCAACACTTATTCTCTGTTTTGTACATCTTATTTAGTTTTACCGGATCCATATGCCATCTATAGAACATTTTAAGATAGTTTTCTTTCAGTTTTTGGGCTGCGGTAAATTTATTCGTGTCCTTCCAACTTCTCTCCCAATGTTCAAGTTGAATTAAACAATAGATCATTTTTAATATATATACTGAAGTCACTGTACTGCTGGAGTAGATAACAGATCTGCCAATGTTAGGATTCATTTAAAAGAGCATGCTATTTGGGGATGGGGTCTAATTTACAGGTAGAACTTGGATAAAATCACACTCTTATTTTTTAAAAGAAAAGTCATCACAGTGTGTGGATAAAGAAGGAGAATAGATTTCTTCGTAAATTATAAGGCTTTGGAAAGAAAATGTATATTGTATTGTATACTGTTCCCTACACCTGCTTTTGTCAGGATATTCAAGGTGAAGGTATGCACTGTTTTCTAAGTGGACAGCAGAAGTGGAGTGACGTGGCCTTGGGCGCAGGTGCTAGGTTGTTATGACTAGCCAGACCCAGAAGGTCTTTTGCCTCATCACCAAGTGGAGGTTGCCAAGGGAGAAAATGATTGGATCACCCCACAAGGTCTGGGGTGGCAGCAAGCCCTCAAAAAGGCTGGAATTTGCTCAATGTTTCACCTTTTAGGCTTTTTCCTAACTGGTCATGGAATCTCGCCGAGAGATTTATGCTTTGCTGCCTGGCATGCTGCTGGTTTCACTTGCTGATATCCTTGCTGATTTACTACTGTACTAATTGCCTTTTGGTATGCAGCTGGCTGCGTTATCGGAACCTCAGTGTCTTTAAAATAAACTAACAAGCACTGGGCTTAATTGAAGAGCTTTCAGAATTCTTTTTTTGCTCCACTGAAGTTGGCTGGTCCCAGCAAAGCGACACTTCCCTGTCAGCACTCTGTGTAAGCTCTGAGGAGCTGTTTCACACCAACCCTGACAGTTTTATATTGTTGCCATTTTTCTTGCTGTTGTTGTTGGGATTTTTTCCGCTCTCAGGTAAGTCCACCTATGTGAAAGCTTTCTTGCAGGGTTCAAGGCAACAGGCAGCAGCAGGGAAAACCTGGAGGAAAGGTCACAGAAACCCGTGAGATTCATCAGCGCAGAGAATTATGCCAGTGGCCCTGCAGATGCCCACACGTGCCAACTTGTAGCCCTGGGGTGAGCCTGGTGAAAGATGGCTGTGGATGCTGCAAGATGTGTGCTAAGCAGTCAGGGGAAATCTGTAATGAAGCTGAAGTCTGTGACCCTCACAAGGGACTATACTGTGACTACTCAGCAGATAAGCCCCGCTATGAAAGAGGGGTGTGTGTGTGTAAGTCTGACCTCTTCTTTATATTTTTTACAAAATGTATAATAATGGTTTAAGAAAGGAAGAATCTAGTCAGTAACACTATGAGTGTTCCCTCTTAAGTCTGGATCTATATCAGGAATGAAAGACTAACGTAGGCCTATATCCGGACGATAGGGCAGACGCACCAAATCAACTGGAACTCAACAAATCAGCACTGATATGAGTTCATTTATTAACAAAGGCTTCTCTAGATAGAATCGTCATCATCATCATCACTATCAACAACAACTGTAGTTATTCCTAACTACGGGAGAGTTTGTTAATAAATGAACTCATATCACTGCTGATTAGTAGTATTCAGTAATAACGACAACGACAGCAGCAAACAGTAGTAGAAGTTGACAAGGGGCTTGAAGGCACATACACACAAGTAATACTCTACTTTATTCTTAGTTTGGAACTCAAGGAGGTTTACAACAATTAAGCACAGAAAAAATTTGCACCACACACACACACAGTCATAAGAAAGTTACAATTAAACCAGTTAAACAAAAATAATTAAAAAGAACAAATAATTATATTAGGCCCATTACTACTAAAAAATCCATTCTGAAATAACCACAAGAACCAATGGATTCTGGCCATGAAAGCCTTCGACTCTACCATTCTGAAAGGTTTGCCAGAATAAAAGCTCATTACCTAGGTGCAAGAAAGAATAGGCCACATTCTTCAGAAGTGAATTACTTATTTTATTTATTATTTAAACGTGTGCTTGAAGGTGTTTGCCATTTTGGAGACAGAACTTGAACCTACTAACTGTCAAAAACAAAGATCTCCAAAAGAGAGATTGCAGACAGTATCCAGTGCTGTTGCCCTTTTATAAAAAGTTCTTTGTGAAAAGCAACCAATTGCTGCAACAACTGAAACACTGCTATTAGACCTTGTGGTGACATCCATTCAGTATATTGAAGGAGTAGGTTTACAACAGAGCCAGCCTTAGTGTTACGCAGATTTTATGTCATAAAAGGCCAACTTTTTCTCTTGTTCTAGGTAGTCTCCATTAATAAACTGTTGAAACTAATCAATAAGATTGGTGAAGACAAAAACTATGTCTAGCTGGCTAGGTAGGAAATTTTAAAACTGAGGTGAAGGTATAGGAATCAACAGACGTAATAGAAAAGGATCCTGGATTACTGCTATGTATGCTGGCGTGCTGGAATAACCCAACTGTTGTGGGTTGCTCCCCTCTGCCATCAAGAGAATGGTCAGTTATGTAATCAATCAATCAATCAATCAATCAATCAATCAATCAATCAGGATTATATCATTACTGCCAGAGGTGATTGTGAAGTTTTCTGTCTTAAAGTACCAAAGAAAGTTGACTAGCCTGGTGTCCTGTGTACCTTAGCTTTGGGAGTAGGTGGAAGCACCATTTGCTGCTTTGGTTCAAGCAGCAAAGTGTCTTGGGGCAGCTCTGATTCAAAAATATCAAGCAGTTTTAACTTTAAAACATTTTTAATAGTCACAACATTAAGGTGACAGAAAATAGAAAAATAATTTTAAAAATTCAAATGTGTTCTTTAACAGAGTTATCGGAGCATTCCAAAACATCCAGAAATGGCAACTATTGGTAGTATTAACAAGTGCTACCTAGGAAATACCTACTGTATGATTGTCTAGAAATGAAACCCTTAACAGGGATCTGCACAGGTTTACTCTTCTTTTCTGTTTTCAGATATGATTGCTGTAGGCTGTGAGCTCAATGGTGTGCACTACACCAATGGCCAAGCCTTCCAGCCAAATCCACGTTATAAGTGTTTGTGTGTTAATGGGGCAATTGGATGTACCCCTGTATTTATCTCAAAGTCAGCACCTAATAAATGTGCCACACCCAAGAGCAGAAAGAAAACTCGACTTTCACACTTCAAATGTGTTTCAGGACAACAAAAGGAGCAGCAATCAACAGGTTACAGATTAATGCCAGGTGAGCAAGGCCAGATTTACACTATATACATTCTTAATGAAGTCCATTCTTGTTAGGTAAGACAGAGAGACAATTATTTCTATTTCCCTTCTATCTATCAATAACATAAATGTCCAGTGCTTGTCTCTGAACTTCATTTTGTATGGACAAATTGTAACTTAAGGAGACCAGCCCTTTTCCCATGAATGCAGGTGATCATATCATATATTGAACTGTTTCACAAAAAAATAGTATGCATGCTGTATGTGTTTATGTCTGTCTGTCTGACTATGTGTTTATGAATTATGTATCTGTCTATCTATCTTTCTTTCTTGCCTGAGAGAACAAATGCCCTTTTTTGATTGCAAATCAAGGACAAGGACAAACCAAGACAAGTTCTTCAAAAAGTATGTGTCAACCTGGCATGATGCAGAGGGCTTGAAACCACTTTGCTCTGTGCGGAGATTAGAGTGAAGCTTTCCTTCCTTGGCTATTATAGGCCTTTTCAAGGAAGAGACCTGTTACACGCTTTGCTCTTAAGCTGTGGCTGCATTCTTAAACCTTAGAATCATAAAATCATAGAGTTGGAAGAGACCACAGGGCCATCCAGCCCAACCCCCTGCCATGCAGGAACCCACATCAGAGCACTCCTGACAGATGGCCACTTAGCCTCTGCTTAAAAACCTCCAATGAAGGAGACTCCACCACACTCTGAGGCAGCATATTCCACTGCTGGCCAGCTGTGACCATCAGGAAGTTCTTTCTGAGGTTTAGGTAGAATCTCTTTTTCTGTAGTTTGAATCCATTGCTCCTTGTCCTAGTCTCTGGGGCAGCAGAAAACAAACCTGCTCCCTCCTCTACATGACATCCCTTCAAATATTTAAACATGGCTATCATGTTCTGTCTTAACCTTCTTTTCTGAAGACTAAACATATCCAGCTCCCCAAGCTGCTCCTCATAGGGCATGGCTTCCAGACGCTTCACCATTTTGGTCGCCCTCCTCTGGACACGCTCCAGCTTGTCAGTATCCTTCTTGAAATAAGGTGCCCAGAACCAAACCGTACGCCTTTGCACTTCAAGGATAACTACTGGTTGCTTTTCATCACACTGGGCAACTTGCCCGTCAATCTTTCCCTTCAGTAGTATGTTGTCATTAGACACTTCCTCAGATTTTTCTCTTCTCCTGATGTGAGTGGACAAGAGCTACTGGATCAGGTCAGTTGGCTTCTACACAAACACACACCACAGTGAGTTAGCATTAGGCATGTTTGACAGAAACTAAATGCAACAACTTCATTATTATACAAACTTAAAGTGTTAATAAGGATACATGATTCTTCTCAATTTCCTGGATATCATCATGCAAAACATGTACAACGTCCCCTCCACTTCCATGAGGGTTCTCGGTGCGTAACCCTTGTGAAAGTGGAAAAACACAAATAACTCCCCTTACTCACCCTCCCATTCCCTTCCTGGACTCCCCCTTCCTGTGCAAAACAGAAGAGAATGGGGTTGGGAAAGGCTCCCGTGAGCCTCCCTTCCCCTCTCTGGAGCTCCCCCCTTCCCATTCCCATGCAAAACAGAGAGGACTGGGGGGTGGGGGAAGGTCGTGCAAGCCTTCCTTTCCCCCTCTCAAGCTTCCCTGTCATTCCTGTGTATTTTGCCCCAGCATGGAGAACGTTCACAAGCCTCCCTCCCATTCCTTTCCGTTTTGCCTCAGCGCGAGTTCTCTGTGCCGGGGCAAAATGCATGGGAATGGGAGGAGGAGGTGGAGGGGGGAGCACACACACTTATGAATAATCAAATTCGTAAAGGTCAAATCCAGAAATATGGAGGGAGAACCGTATTATATAGGGAAGTTACAGAATATTTTCCTTTCCTGTCCTGAGCTGTAGGCTTTCATAGTTGATATTCAGTTGACTAGGAAATAATGGATGTGTGTTCCTAAGAAACGCCAAATATACGAGTCCTACCAACTTGTTTGACAAAACAGGTTGGTGTACTATTTGTGAAATGCATATTTTTATACTTCAAAGTCCTATTTTAAAGCACACAGATCATTAGAAAACAATACTCATGATGGGAATGAAATGAGCTAGGATGGTGTGACATTTCAGGTACTCACTCAAACATGGAAACCTACTAGGTGACCTTGGGCAAGTCATACACTCTCACCTTATAGGAAGATAATGACAAATATCCCTTTAATAATAAATTTTGCTAAGAAAACTCTATAATAGGATAAGTGGGAGTTGACCTAAATGCACATAACAAGAACAAATGCTGTGCGCGTGTGTGTGTGTGTGTGTGTGTGTGAGAAATGGATTATGTTTATACTCTTTCTGTTTTTAAAAGCTACTTTGAGAATACTGTCAGAAGGGCATTTGCCAAGATTTTGATTCTAAACAGAATGTCTTATGTAATACTGAAAGATTTTCAGAAGGTAATGATACTGTTGGGCCCAGGACAAAGTAGTCACGGTGTTACTTAAGATGTTATTTTACATTAAAAATCAGTCATTTTTTTGAACAAGAATTAAGTAGCAATATAGCAAAAGTTAAGAAAGGACAGATTAAACATAAAATTTTAGAATAGTCTTACTTTTAGGAAAATGCTCAGAACTTACATAATAATCTAAGCAGCTTGTTGTTGATACTCTATTAATGCATGATTTGCATGAAGTGTTACAATTAATTAATTTTTTAAAAATATCTTGCCCAATACCAAGCTTTATTTTAATATTTTACTATCTCTCCTGCTTTCTTCATGCACTGTCCTGGTTAACAGTAGAAGCAATGCAATCATTTTATGGACAATAAATATAAACATACATTTATATATACAAATAAACAGCTTTGTAACCTTGCTTTATTTATTTCAGATCTCTTCCAGTTTTAAAAATTTGCTTCCTGCACTGAGATTTTAAAGCTGCTGCTTACTTCCCAGGTACCCTCATATTTCTGCTCTGTCCTCTAAGCTGTGCATATTTCAAATCTGACCAGGATTTGCTGTATGGAGATTTTAAAAGGCAGGATTAAAGCACATAGATATTAGTACTCAGAATCTTTGGAAATGGAACATGGAGAAAAACTCCACAGCTCCAATCTTCTTAAAGAAAGCCAAATTCAGGCAAAACTAAATTCAGCACATGTATTTCGAGAAGTGCAGGGCTAGTGGTCCATAATCCATTTTTACGTAGGTACTTGAAATAGTGTATTATGTAAGAACTATCTGAGAAATATATTTTCAACAGCAACCTTTAGACTCATAGGCATAAAAATTAGTGTAAACTGTGAAACATATCAAGCCTTCTGAGACTGAGGTGCCAAATACCTATCAACTTAAATGGAACTGGAGATGGCACAAATCCATTGGCCAGTTCTGCAAAGCTGTTATTTTTAACTTTCAGAATAAAGCAACATGTTTGCTTATTTTGTCCTGTCTTATTTTGACTGACTTATTATTCAGCCTGCATCATAGGTTTAGTGGGCTTTGGTATTCTTTAGATATAGTTCAAAATGTAATATATTTCTGTCTCTTAGCTTTCAGCAGTATACCACTGGTTTTGAAGAAGAAATGCTTAGTACAAGCAACTCCATGGACACCTTGTTCTCGAACCTGTGGCATAGGAATATCAGATCGAGTGACCAATGAAAACAGTAAATGTGAAATGAGGAAAGAAAAGAGACTGTGTTATATTCAACCATGCCAAGCAAATTTTTCAAAGACATTAAAGGTAAAGTGTTATGCAGAATACCATTTTCTCTTCAGACACATAGTATTAATTTACAGAACTGTCGATTTTATAAGGTGTGTGTGCGTGCGCGTGCTATATATTGTGGAGGATGGTGTAGAGTATTGCTATGCAGTTGTGGAAACCTGGGTGGATTATTTATCTTGCATTTTAGGATTAGGAAGGCAGCCTCAGAAAGCTATGTGCCTTTTCCTACATGGGTTTTATAGCTGGCCTGGAACCAATTTTCTCTTCCAATTGTGCATTTCTTCTCTATACAACTGGAAGCTGAAGAAGGGGATTCTCAGCTTTAGATTCCCTAAATGATCTGATCACACTGAGCACCAGAAAATCTATTGACACCAGTAAATTGCTGAAGTGAATTTCAGACATCGCTGATCTGTTTCCCGCCCTGATCGTATCATCAGGGTTTGGTCAGTGGCAGGATACAAAGTTGCCAGAGGCTTAAATTTTGCATTGTTAGCAGTCATATACAAGGCTGAAATCTTCATCTTGTATTTGCTGGAACAGCAACTAAAAATGGACCTGAATGCTAGTACAGTTTATATATGTACAGTGAAGGTTTGGGGTGCAGAACCCTTGTGAAAGTGGAAAAAACACAAATAACCTTCCCTCCCCCACAATCCCCCTCCCATTCTCTTGCCTCTGGCCCCAGCACACCTGGGGGGAAGAAAAAGACCAAGTAAAGGGCTTACTGGTAATTTCCCCTCAGACGAAGAATGACAGAGCACTAAGTTCTGGCGTTTTAGCTATGTTTGGTTGCCATCTTGAGAAAAGAGATTCCTCACAAAGGGGAGGGGTAGCAGCGAAGAAAGCACCTGAGCAATCAGTGGCCATTGCACAGCAGAATGTGCAGCCTCGTGACAGAAAGGACATGTCCCCAGCAGTAGGGAAGGGCTCTGATTACCCAAAAGGAAAAAAAAGGCCAATTTTAAACACAAGCCTCATAAGCCATAAGTGGTGAGGAATGCGAGGGAATAGGAGAAGGAGAAGGGGGGGGGGTGGAAGGCAAGCACGTGCTTCATGAATAATCAAATTTGCCACAGTCAAACCTGTGTATGTGGAACGAACACTGGAATATAATAAATTTCATTTGGAAGATAACATTGATACTCTACCCTTCCTTTCTATTTTAAGATCCCCATAGGGAAAACATGTCAGCCTACATTTCAACTTCCCAAAGCTGAAAGACTAGCCTTTTCCGGATGCACAAGTAGACGAAGGTATAAGCTAATCTTTTGTGGAATGTGCCTGGACAAGAGATGTTGCATACCCAACAAGTCTATAATGATTACAGTACAGTTTGACTGCCCCAAGGAAGGCACCTTCAAGTGGAAGATGATGTGGATTACATCTTGTGTTTGTCAGAAGACATGCAATGATCCAGGAGATATGTTTTCTGAACTCAAACTTCTATAGATAATATGTATGGGAGGGAAAGTGATCAAATGTCTTTTTCAAAAACCAGAATAGCATCACTGGCAAAACCAGTGACTATATATTGACCTATCTTGCCCCTTTCAGAACTTACTATATTGTAAAAAGAAGTGGAATGTATATTCTAGTTTAAACAACTGTGAGATATTTTCTAAAGATTTTGGAAGGCAGTTGTGCGTATCAGTGCATTATATCCATTTAGGATTAATGATACAGTTGTAGTACATTTTCCATAATTGAAGCCAATTATGCAATTTTCTAGGCAGACTTTTTGTTTTAAAAAAATTGTAAATCTTTGGTAGAGGTTCTCTTGGAAAACTTCTTAGATGCTTTGAGTCCCTTTTGGGAGAAAACTAGGATATAAATCAAATAAAAATCTTTTTCTCTTTCTTCAGCTAAAAGAGCAAAACAAAGACATTGTGTAATTTTCTTATTGTATTCTTTTATTCTTGTCTGTGATGTGGAGTAGACTATTGTTTCAAACAGTTCTACAAATAACAGACTAGCTCAAGATATGTGTAGTGTGTAACTCCAGTGAGCTAGTTGCTTCTGCAGATGCAGTGGGATGTGGCAGGATTTTTGTCAGTTTCCCCTCTCTTGCAGCTTCCTATGCACCAAAAATATTTTCTAGAGGATGAAATCTTTCTAGTTAAAAAAACCACTGCTTTCTCCTTCCAGATAGACCTCTAGATTCCAGTTCTTTCTACAAACAGAAGTCTTAGTGTAATTGAAATCACAGTGTAACTGAAGTCAAATTTAATACTGCAATATATTTGAGCGTCAATATGTTTTGAGAATACAGTAATGGATATATCAGTCACTTATTCTGCTTAGAGCTAGTGCTATTGTTTTGCTGTCACACTCCAAGTGGTACTCTGGAGTAGCTGGTCTTCAGATATATAACAGTTTGGAGAGTGTTGTGAACAATGCTGTATTATAGTTTTCGTAATCACTGATTAAGATGCTGAATTACATTTTAAAAACTATACATTTTATTTTACAAATGAAACTGTTAATAAAAATATCATTTATAATAAATATATACGAATAAAGTGACAATTATACAAAATATATTTGCTTTGGTAAAACAAAGAAGTATCTAAACATCATAGTATATGAGGAAAGATTTGACAATATGCTTTGGCTTCCTTGATCAAATCAGCATGACATGAAACTGAACATATCCACTGTCCTTTGAAAACTAACATTCATCCTAATCATTACAAAAAGCAACTTCTTAAGAATGTAAACCAGACAAAATGATTCCCTGTGATTTCCCCACTGGACAGGATCACATTGACATAGCTTACTAGTGTCTTAACTGTTAAGGTTCTCCCTACCAAGCCCCTTGGTTGTTATAATGCTATCTCCAGTCTTGGAGGATCTATGGCTGGTCCACAGTTAGAAGCGTCTAGTTGATTATATTCTTCTATTAAATCTGACAAAGATGAAAGGGCTTCAGAGAAAGAGCTCTGCTCCATCCCATCAACATGCAGATAATGATGAAGGTGAGCCTGCAAGAACAAATATTACTTTAGTCATATGTTTAACTGGGAAAAAAAATAAACAAGTAATTGTTTAATACTACAAATCTATTCTTCTCATATCGCTAAGCAGGTTGTAACCTTGATATGTGAACTTGTCTGGGATGAAGAATGTATGGAATGTGGCTTTCATAGCCCATTCCAGAGTCCATGGGTAGCTGGGGGAAAAGCCAGCATTTATGTGCAGGGTATCAGAGGAAGAAACTGACAAAACCATCTCTGAGTATTCCTTTCCTAAGAAAAACCCTATGAAATTCATGGAGTCACCGTAAGTTGACAGGCAACTTGAAGGCACATTCACACACATTTGGTACCAACTGTTTCCCAATAATTACTACAATATAAGCACAAATGAGCTAGGTAAAATTACATTACTACTTTTTCCATCGCACACCTTTTTCTTGTATAGCCTCATGAATCTGTCCCTGAGTTCTATGAAAGTAGGTTTCACGCAAGTGTTATTGGCCAGTGCCAACAAAGAATGTGAATGGCCTACAGGAGGAACTGAACACAAGCTTGTTTTCCATCCTTCTTGATTCCAGGAGACAAACCGAAGTGAAGGTTTCAACCTGCAATCGACAAATTTGAAGTTCACAAAAAGAAAAAAAAAGCAGGCAATAAAGTAAATACTATCCAAAGCAGGAATGCCCATAGCAGATATGACTATTTGTCCCTGGTGATGCATTCATGCCATTTCAATCACAAGAAAGCCACTGTATTGTTAAATTAAAAAAAAATTCTTCTAAATTGTGTTCCATTAAAAGAGAAGTCTTGGCACGTAAATGTCAATTTGCCAACAAATAAGGGATTCCTATAGATGAGATGCTATGCTTTAGCTTCTAAAGCATATATATATTTATTTGTTACAGCAAGCAGCCAGCAAAACTTCTAAAGCATCTACCTGAACAATGATATGCAAATCTGGCTTTATATTATATTGACAAATAATTCTGTTTCAAGAAAAAAAAAAAGACTAGACTACATAAATCCCTCTAGATTATTGAGAACATGATCCATCACCCATGAACATGACTATGCATGAAGGAGAGGCAAGCACCAACTATGAAAACACGCTATTATGAACAGTTAATATATGTTGTCTGCAAACCTTTCAATATTTCTACGAAGGTCTGAAACCTGTACATTTCCTCTCACTAGGAGGGCACAGGCAAGGTACAAGCTGTGCTTTGGGTCAGCTTGTAACAGCTGGTGATCTTTGCTAAAAGCATCTGAAAACATCTGGTCCATCCTAAGAGAGAGAGAGCGAAAGAAAGAGAGAGAAAAATAGCTCACAGTGCTTAACAATATTAACAAAATCACAGCATTTGCCCATTAAATAGCTACTGAATATGTGCCAGAGAAATAAAAGTAAAATACCGACACTATATAGTTTGAGAAATATGCAGAGTCTTTGAATAACCACAGAATAAAAACAAGGAGTCTTAAAGACAAACAGGCTTTACAGAAGATAAAAGTTTTTATCTTTTTATAGATATTACTATGCAGTTTCAATTCATCTGCAGACAGAAATGAGCTGTCATTCATGTCATATCAAACAAAAACAAGGGATTGCTAGACATTTTAGGTGTCACGAGAATCCGTGTTTTTGCTGCAAGACTGTAATAATGTCAAACAAAATTACCCACCTTCGTGAGGGTACATTAACATCTGCTAATGTATACAGAGGTGTCAAGCTGGAAACCAGATAATGAAGTCGAGGAAAAGGAACCAAATTCATGCTGATTTCATTGAGATCCATATTAAGGGAGCCTTCAAACCTAGCAGAGCTGAAGATGATGTGGATAATGCAAGAAATTAAAAAAGAAAAGTTTGTGACTGGATATTTGGTTAAATTCTTGGTCACTGAAAAAACATATGAAAATGATAACTTTTTATTCTTTTGAGCATTGTTAACTCACACTGGTAAATCATACAATTTCCAGTAATTCTCACTAATATACCAGCCTCAACTATGATGAAGTATACAAATATTGTCCTGAACAGCTATAAGGACATCACTTGTATGGTCTAAAAACTGCAACAAAGTTTTTGCTCTTGCCATTAGTGAAACAAGAGCTGTTTATTTCTACTCCGCCTCTCTTATTCATGATGATATCTACTATAAGCTTCTCCTATAGTTGGGAATAAGGAGGATTTGTTTCCAGCAAGTACAGACAGAATCCTTTTATATGCCTTCTCTGACACTATTTGTCTTCTGAAGTCAATAATCTCAGTCCAAATGGGACTTGGTACACTAAAAGTGGAAGAAGAAATCAAAGAGAAGTCTGTAACAGCCCTTACTTCCATATAGGCATATTTATGTACAGTGTACTGTGTGATCCATCCCATCCGGGGACTGTTATCACAGCAGTTTAGAAGTGATTCCCATGATTACAGGAACAGAAAACATTCTATCTGAATAATGAAAATTGCTGCCAAGACATTGCAGTGGCATCTCTTATGGGCCCAAGTTTTCTGTGAGTGTATGTCCACAGGGACCATTGTGTGCAGTATACAGAATTTTTTTAAAATGTCTCAACTGGCCAAAAGACTCTCTTTTATTGGCTATCAAACCTGCGTAATGGGAAAAGGTGAGCGGGGCTTGGTTGTAGAAACAGGAAGGTGTCAAGTGTCACATATTTATATAGCTTTTAGCATAAGTATTACTGATGAAACAGAGATCTGAACATTTTTTAGGGTTTTTGAGTTTTCAAAATTATAAAACAATTCTGTAATTTAAAAGATTAGAACAGGTTGCTTGCCTGTAACTGTGGTTCTTTGCGTGGTCATTTGTGAGCTCACACAAATGGGGTCACTCGTGCTTACACAATGTGTTGTTCAGAACCTTCTAGAGCCTAAGGACTGGCATTTTGGCAGGAACCCCACTTCCATCTCCTGAGGGTATATAACCCCCTTCCCGCCTAAACCATTAGTTCCTTGGCCGACTAAGGAACCAGACCCAAGATCAACAGGTAAAGCAGGGCACAAACGGGAGGTACGGCAGGGTTGTGTGAGTTCACAGAGGGCCACTTGAAGAACCAATTACAGCTTAGCAACCTGTTCTGTCTTCTTCGTGGTCTCTGTGACTCACACAAACGGGAGACCAGCGAGCTACTAACTGTATGAGGTGGGAAGTGTCATGCCACAGAAGAAAATAACACTGTCCTTCTAAAGGCTGCATCATCATGTGCTCTGCTGTCTAGTCTGTAATATAAGATGAATATCAGCAGTTGGGACCATGTGGCTGCTTTACAAACCTCATGAAGAGGCACACTGTGGAGGAAGGCCATTGAGGCAGCCACAGCTCTTGTGAAGTGGCTCTTTAGCTGGAGAGGAGGTTGCTTGCCATCTAACTCATAGGCAAGGCAAATGGTTGAAGCCATCCACTTAGATGTTTCTGTGAAGTTGACCTTTCTTGGATATAGAACAACATACAAAGAGTCCATTGGAGTCCCTGAATGATGCCATGTGCTTGAACATAGAAGGCCAGGGCTCAACGTGTATTGAGGCAGTGGAGGTTATGCTTGAAGTTTGAATTAGGATCCTGTAAAAAGACAGGTAAGACAATGTTCTGATTGAGGTGGAAAGATGACACCACCTTAGGTAGAAAGGAGATGTCAGGGTGGAGAACAACCTTTTTCTTTACTGAAATGGATGTAAGGTGGGTCTACTCAGAGGGAGCAAAGTTCACCAGCTTTTCTGGCTGAGGTGATGGCGACTAGGAAAGCCATCTTTCAATAAAGGAGGTGGAGGTCACATGTGGACTTAGGTTCAAACGGCCTTTTGGAAAGGTGAGAGAGGACCAAAGGTAGGCTCCATGCAGAGACTCCATGCAGAGACTGGAGAAATGGTTGAAGGGCGGAGATGCTTGTAACCAAGTCGGCCCCACTGTTGCTGGTGCCAACAGATCGCTGAAAGATAGCAGTTGACAGCGGACAGCGAAAGGCTTCTAGCAGATAGAAACCCAAGGAAACTAAGGATGTCTATGGTATCAAAGGTTTCGATGTTGAGCCCACTCTCCTGGAGAAAGTCACAGAATTTTGCCCATTTGTAGCGTAAGACTGCCTAGCAGACAGCTTATGAACTATCTGGATGATTCGCTTGACAGAATGGGAAGAGTATTCAACAAAGGAGGTTCCATGCTATCAACCCGAGGGATCAAATGTCAGGATGACTGATGGTACCACTGTGGATGGTGAAGAGGTTCGGTCTGAATGGAAACCTGATACCAACCTTGCAGAAGTGTCATCAGAAGGGTGGACAATGGTTGCCTCAGCCACCACGATGCTACCAGAATTGTCCTGGTCCCATCCTATCGAATCTTGGCCAGTAACTTTGAAACCGATATGCTAGGAATATTCTGTGGGTGGGCCTGATGGATACATGAAAGTAGACATGCTTCAAACTAGTCTCCCTTCTGTAGCAACAGCAATATGGAAGAAAGAGTTACCATCCAAAAGTGCTTTGGGCAGATGTAATAATTGACACCTCTGAGATCCAGGATGGGATGAAAACCTCAGTTCTTCTTCGACGCCAGAAATTACCAGGAGGAAAAGTTGTACCGAAAAGCTGCTAGAGGAATTGGTTCTATGGCAACTTTTTGGAACAATATGACAATTTCCTCATTGAGTACTGGGGAAGGGTGTGTGCCACGGACTCGCCCACTGGGGGAAGATGACGGAACTCTATGGTGTACCCCCAAGCAATGATATCTAAGACCCAGGAGTCTGTCATGATAGAGGCCCAAGTCTGATGGAATTTGCTTAATCTGATCCCGAATGGACTGGGAGAGATGGTGCTCGCTGTGGGTGTGACAGAAGATACACCAACATCTAGAGAACAGACAGAGGTGCTGATGGTACCAAACGAAGAGAGAATGATGCTGGTGGTGTTGATAGAAGTGATGGTGTTGGAAGTAGAAGAAAGTGAAAAGCCTCCTAAGGTGATGCAGAAAGGCAAAGTGACTGAATGGCAAGAAAGGGTATTGTCCTCGAACCCATCAAACCTAATGTTTCGTCTGGTCGGATTGGTACCTCTCGTACTGAGTGGACTTGTACTTTGAGGAAGGAAGTTTGTGGGTTGACTGTTGTTGTGTGGACTGAGACTGGTGATGCTGTCTACATGGAGTTGGGCTGTAAGGACACTTGCTAATTGGAAAATAGTGATGGTACCGATATTGAGTTGTCATTGGAGGTTGAAAGCTGTATTTCTTGGTGGTAGTGTGTATCTTATAGGCATGGTCAAACTTCTCATCTGTTGATGAACTGAAGAACTCTGCATCATTGAAGGGAAGGTCTTCAGTCATTGACTTTGCTTGCTGGGAGAGACTGAGGATCGCAATCATGCATGGCATCTCAAAGACATGGCACTAGCCAAGGCCTTACTACTGCAATCTGTTATATGTTTGGCTGTTGTAACTTGCTGGAAAGCGAGTCAATAGGCTTCCCCATAGAGGGCAGAGGCGATCTTTCATCCTCATCAAAGAGTAGGTCAAGGTATGGTTTAACCTTACTCAATAGAAATTTCTGATAATCTCCCATACAGGCTGAATTGCTGGCAATTCTAAATAGGACAGCCATGTTAGAATAAAACCAGGGATGGGCCAACCAAATCCTTGGCAAGGATTTGAGGATTCGCGAATCTGAATTCTTGCGCCAAAATGGCGGATCGAATCTTTCGAATCCACCAACCAAGTTTCTTCTTAACTTTTTAAAATTGGTGCCTTCAGAGCCTGCCTGATTGGCCAGCAGGCCCTGGGCGTGCGAAAATCATGGCATACAGCCACGCGCACCAGCTGCTGCCTGTGCCCGGGGCTCCTGCCTGTGCTGGGTCGGGCTGCTTGTGCCCATAGCTGCCTCGCTCTCCAAGGTAATATAATTAATCTCTATTCTTTTGACTTGAGATTGGAGAATAGGGATAGGGAATTATTAAGATTGGACTAGAGACTTGACTTGAAAGTCCCCTGCAGGATGTGAGACTGGACTTGAGGGTAGAGAATTGAGACGGGACTAAAGGCTGGTATTTTTTTTAAAGTGCCTTGTTGCAGGACTTGAGACTTGATTGGAGACTGCAGGGTGCAGAACTGAGACTGGACTAGAGGCTGGTGTTTTTTTTTTTTTTAAGTGGCTTCCTTGTTGTAGGATTTGAGACTTGACTGGAAGGTAGTCTTCTTGAGATTTCAAGGATAGCTAAAAGATTCCTTTGCATAGCTCCCTTGCAAAGTTCTTTTATACACAATTCTGGGTTTGTAGTTTTACAAAGTGTCACAGTCTTCTCTGCCAAAGTGCTGGTGCATCATCAACCAGAAACCCCAGGATGCCATAAGGTGCTATGCAAAGAAAATCCAAGTTTGACCTGGATTATCTCTGTACTGTAGTATGTGGCCCTGTTTACATAGACAGGAAAATGTGGGATTAATCCACATTTTCCTGCCTGTGTAGAAAGGGCCTTCATGTCATTTTCAATCTGGAGAGATCCTGAGGCAAAACTATGACTATTGTCCTGGCCAGATTTCTTCAGAGGGCAGTTTGCCTTTGCCTAGGCTTTTGCCAAGGCTGAGAGAGTATGTCTTGTCCAAGATTATCCTTGCCTTTTTTTTTTTTTTGGCAATTGTCAACCCAGGAGATGGCATCGTCTTGAGCATCATCCAATTTCTGGAGCCACTTCCAAATTACATGTAATGAGAATTATGCCCATTGCACTTTGCGTTCTGCAAATATATCCAGAGGGAAAGGCTTACATACTACTTCAGCCATGTGGAAACACATCAGAGCCCAACATTAAGCCCAATTTCAAGAATTGAAAGGTAGAAGTGCATCATCCACAGTGACTCCAGCTTTACCCTGAAGCCTTGCTGTGACTGTCAGAACTGAGTCCCAACATAAAGACAGTACTGACACAGATGATACAGCTATTACTGGGACTCCTGCACCAGTTCCATTTAGTCCTAGTTCAAGTTCAGCAGCTTCTTCCTTTGCAGAACCAAGCCCTTTGGAATCACCCCCAGTGAAACGCAAGACAGCATCTTCTTTCCAACCGGCTCTGAAAGCATTCACATATATCACTAAAAGTTTCAAGCCTGGAGACAGAAGAGCTAAAGCCATCACAAGGTTGGTTGCTGAAATGATCTGCAAAGATAACCAGCCATTGTCCATAATGGAAGATATAGGCTTCAGAAAGCTGATAACTTGAGCCACGGTATAGCATCCCAAGCAGGAAATGCTTTGCCCGAAAGGTGATCCCAGAGACGCACGAAGAGGAAAAAAGAAACATGAAGAATCTTTTAGAGAACACTGACTTTGTTGCAGTGACAACTGATGTGGACCTCAACAAGTCGTGACAATTACCTCAGTTTGACAGTTCACTTCATAGATGACAACTAGAGTACCATCACTTGTGCTTAGAATGCATCCCCTTTGCAGAGGTTTCCCATGTAGCATCTGCGACAGAAGAACAGGGTGCTTACCTGTAACTGTGGTTCTTCGAGTGGTCGTCTGTGCCTTCACACAATGGGAATCTTCACGCATGTGCAGTAGCTTTCAGAAAGTTCCAGAGCTGAGCAGCTTGGTGGGAACTCCTCCCCCATCTGGTACTGAGCATGCTCAGTCCTGCCAAGCCAATGGTCTCTCCTCAGTTTCTTTTCGTCCGCCGACCTGTTAACAGCTCGGAAAGGCTTTTCCTAGTTGAGCAGTTTGGCTTCGCCTTCTTTCTTTCTTTGTCTATGTTTCTTTGGAGAATTTCTGTAAGAACTCTTTCCCCTTTCTTCTATGTCTGCCTTGTTCAAGTTTTGTGCATCCTGTGGTCGCAAAGTCGTGTTGTCGGACGATCACTCCATAGATGACAACTTGAGTACCATCACTTGTGCTTAGAATGCATTCCATTTGCAGAGGTTTCCCATGTAGCATCTGCGATAGAAGCTTTCATCACCACCACTATGAAAGAATGGAATCTCTTGCACAAAGTTGTGTGTCTCATGAGAGACAACGGGCCGAATACGGTTTCAGCTTTGGAACGCAGTAACTTTGACCATTTGCCCTGCCTTGCTCATACCTTTCAGTTGTCAAAGATGGCTTACTGAACAAGACTGAAATTAAGGTGATTCATGTCCACCTGCCGGAGTATTGCGGGACATTTCAAGCACTCCTCTAAAGCCATGAAAGTGTTACGAGCTTCTCAAGCCAAGCTAGGTGTGAAACCCGATCGGTTGATACAAGATGAACCAACTAGATGGAATTCTCAGCATCACACGCTTGGGGTCGTCTCATGGAACAAAAGCAAGCTATTTTACCATCTGCTTCAGAGTTGAATTTCCAGATGGAACTGACTGCTCGACCACTATAGAAAAAGTGATGTGACTCCTAGATGTGTTGGATAGAGTGACATTTGTGGCCAGTTCCAGTGAAGTGACCATCTCAGAAATAATTCCTTTAGTGAATAGCACCACTTTTACTCTCCAAAACTTCAAATCAACGTTAGGTTCTGTCCAGGGTTTCCGAAATGACTTGCTGACATCTCTGAAGAGGTGCTATCAGTCTGTGGAGACGGAAAAACTGTACACACTTGGAACTCTCCTGGATCCCTGCTTTTAAGCCAGTGTCTTTTTGAACAAAGAACACCTTGATCAAGTGAAATCAACACTGGTGATAGAAATTTTTGATCTTCATTTGCAAGCAGATGTAACTGAGCTGCAGTCATCACAAGAAAGGCAACGAGACACCACTCCAGCATTGTCAAATGAACCAGAAAGCATTCATAGCATGTGGAGTCACTATGCTCAATTGATGACTTCATCTAGCAGCAGTGAGGACAGTTGCACTTTGTCTCCTGAAGATGAAATCAATGCCTATTTGTCAGAATCACTGCTTCGGCCATCTGTGGACATCTTCAAGTACTGGAAGGACAACCAAAAACATCCCAATTTGAGGAAACTGTCCAAAAAGTTCCTAACCACACCACCATCGACAGTAATGTCAGAAAGACTCTTCAGCATATCAGGTGTCATAACTGATAAAAAAATGCAGAGCGAGTTAGAATGCTGGTGTTTTTTAACAAAAATCTGCATTAAAAGTTTCAGCTATCTTTTTTTGTTTGTTTACATTGCCCTGAAACAGTTCAGGTAAGAACTCTTACAAATTTAAAAGTAACATGTTTTTTATTGTTCTTAATTTTGTGGAAAGAATCCAGACTCAGGAGTTATGTACTTCATGTAGTAGATGAACATGTCAATTGCATTTGTATCTTCTTAATAAAGAGTATATGGGTATGTTCTCCTGAAAGTGAAAACTATTATTTGTTTTTTGTTAAACAAAGATGTCAAATCCTGCTTCAAAACACTTTTCAGTAGAAGTGCTTTCTTTCCCTTGCTTTTTAACCCTTTTTAAAGAAAGAATTTGAAAGATTTGAGATTTGTGAGATTCGTGGATTCCCAGAACCTTCCAGGGATTTGGATCTGGATTCAGAAAATTCTGGATTCGTCCCATCCCTAAATAAAACTTTTGCCCCAGAAGTGACCAACTTCTTGCCCTCTTTGTCAGTGGGTGAAGACTAAAGCTTTTGTGAAACTCTAGAGTGGGCTGTGTCTACAATAATAGAATTAGATTTCAGGTACTGGATGAGCTAGTCCATCCCACAGTTGACAAGACAGTACAGAGATTCTACCTTCTTCGTAGTGGGAGATATGGAGGAAAGCGAGGCTCAAGACTTCTTCATAATATGAAGGGAGTAATGCAATGGTGACAGAGCTGCTAGGATAGCAGATTGGTTTTGCAGCTCTGGAAGACCAGATCTTGGACATCCTCCCGATGCATCTCAACCTGGAGATTCAGTGACCTGGATATACAGAGCATAAGGTCTGCAAAAGCATGGACGATATCTGTTGGAGATATAGAATTGCCAAGAGAGACCTGTGATTGAGGCAGGGGCGAGTCCTCATCTGAAGCTGAGTCTGAAGAGGAAGTTGATGCCATTGATGGAGAATGGGGGCTGCAGTGTGGTGGAGGGCCCAGAGTAGAAGCGAAGCTAGACAGAGAGTCGGGAAGGGAGGATCCTGGGCCTGACAGATGTGAGTGGTAGATGGCTCTGATGCCTTGGTCTTGGCAGACCTCCCCATAGAAGGTTTCAAAGATGAAGGAGAGGTTTGTCATTGATGACACAGAGGCATACACATGGATGAACAGGAGCATGACCACTGTGGAGAGGAAGAACGAGACTTACTGTAATAGTAGGGGTTTGTCGAGATAAGAATAAAGGTGATGGTAGTGATGTTTATAGTAATAGTAGTTGAAAGGTAACGTGATAGGTCTGGTGAATAGGATTCCCTATATTGATGAGATGAATGGTACCAATGGGCTGGAGAGGTATGGTGTCTTTGATCTGACCCAGGTGAGCAGCTATAGGATCTAGACCCATGAGAAGAGACAGCGAGTGACCGGGACGGTCGGTGATCTCTTGGTGAAGGTTGAAGGTGAAGGAGGTGGAGTTGTCCCTTGTGCTAAAGTGTCAGACCTATGCTTGTGGTCCTTTCGACATGGAGAGCCCACATGGGACAGTACCAGGGATAGGGACTGACGCTCTGACAAAAGAGACTGTCAGGCATGTGCTGAGGTAGAAGGAGCTGTGCCTGTCAGTCTCAAAGTAGACAAAAGCCTCTGGCCTTCCCTTGAACGCTGGCCAGTTGATAATGATGCACAGTGTTGAGCTGATGGGTGGTTTGAAGCCTGAGCCATAGAGGCAGAATAAGAAGGCTCAGCCTGGGAGGTGCAATTGGTGGTGCTTAAGTCCTTCTCCCAAAAGAGAGCCTTGAGCCTATCTGCATAATTCACCTAATTTGGGGCATGAACAGCTTGCAGGGGGCATAGGACCTAACATCGTGCCCTTCCCCCAGGCAAAGGAGGCACTTAGAGTGTCCATCTTTGTCAGGTATTTTACTGCCACAGGAAGAGCAGCATTTGAGCACAGCTACTGAGGCCATACAACAGTAGGCCAACACACACGGGAGACAGATAAACTGTTGATAAAGCCAAGCCAGAACTGAGGAGAAGCCAAGAAAGCAGACAAAATTTCCAAAGCTGAAAGCTAAAGAGAGAATAAGCTAAACCACCAAAAATCAAACTGTAAGTCAAAGAGAAAGCCACAGTCAGACCAAAATTAAAAGCTCTAAAGGCAGCTCCTTAATGCTGACGCCGTGGAGGAAGAAAAGGAACTAAAGGTTTACGCAGGAAGTGTCATGCCCTGTTTCCAGAACATGGACTCTGACTTGAGTCTGAAACAGGGGACATGCCAGAGGCTGAAACAAGAGACATGCCAGGACCTGTTGTACAGATTACAGCACTCAAAAGAAGAGTGTGCAGTGCCAGCTCCAGCACAGAGGCCTGTACCTTCAGGAACAGAAGATAACTTACCTGTACCTACCTTTGCTAAGTGCAGACAGCAAAGAGAGAACCTGCGTCAATCTCAGAGGATTTATAGCCAACAGCAATTAGTCAGGCAGCAGCTGTGTTAGTTTGCTGACTTATATAGGTGCTGCCCCTCCCCTCCAGGAGTTGTCAGAGCTTATCTGATCCTCCCGACTCCTGGATATATTGCTGAACTCCATGCCTTGCTAGCCTCGGAATTCTGTTGGACTCTATTTATGACCTTATGCTTACTGAATAAAAGTATCGAGCTGTGAGCTGTTCTGTTTATTTAAGTTATCAGCCGTGCCACCCTGAATGAGACAGAACAGGAAGGGCGTTATATACCTCAGTGGATGGAGACAGGGTTCATACCAAAACGCCTATTCTCTGGCTCTAGAAGGTTTTGAACAATGCAAGCGCAAGTGACCCCATTTGTGTGAGTCAAAATGATCACGAAGAACACATATATACATACGAAATGAGTGAGAATTATGGGCCCTTCGTATTATGTTAAAGCATGACTCCCAGCATTCTTCATCACTATGTTGTCTAGAGCAGCTGGAGACTGCAATCCAACAATGTCTGGGGGCAGCTCCATGACTTCCACCCTGGCACAGAACCACCTTAGAACTCAACATGCAGAATCATCTCCAGGAGCCATGGATTCAACCACAGCTGAAAGAAATGAAAATGAAGTTGGACTTCCGAAACTCTTAATTACCACTGTTTTCTTGGGTTCATATAATGCAAGCCATGAGGTTAAAATTTCCCCTCCTTGTGCTATCTCACCCTGTGAAATTAGCATTTTCCATCTGCAAATGAAGTGATTACTTTGACGGATTGGGGAAATTTCCAATTCTCTTATTATCGAGTTGTTAAACCCCCCCCAGAAAAAACAGAGTAATAATTATTTTAAGAATAGAATTTTCAAAATCTCACCTTGTCAAGTTTAACAGTAAGTTTGCCACAATATTATTCATAGCATCAAATGGTTTTTCCCGATTATGTTTTATTCCACCTGCACTTGAAGTTATCAAGCTGGTTTGCTTTACAGTTGATCCTAGCTTTCCAGAGTTGGTCATCTGATGAATTTTGGTGACTATATCAAATAAAGACTTGGAGGGAAAAGTGAGAAAGTTTGTAAAAAATCTAATGTGAAAAGTAAGTTATATGTTGCATAACGCTATGCACATCTCTTCAGAAATAAGCCACAATGAGTTCACTGGGGCTTTCGCTCAGGTTAAATGTTTATGCAGCCTCTAATATTCTTCTGAGTTATTTCCAACATGTTTGAAAATAAAGAAAAAAATACTTGGCATAGACCAATGTCAACAAATCCCACTGATTTCAACTCTTAAATATGACATAAGAAGCAATGTCAACTATCCATGATGGCCAAGATTAGCTGAGCTGACATTAAGCCAGCTGAAGCTATGCTGAATCTAAACTCTTCTCATCCTTCAAAGGCCGGAATTTAGGACCTTCACACTGATCTAGCTTCACCCTGGCTTTGTAGCTGTGCCCCTGGGGCAGAGGAAGTCTGATCTGACATAATGCAGTTACTCCCCACAGCTTCTCTGCTCCCCTCCTCCTTTTTTTTTTTGGCTTCTTAGAAACAGAGCTGGAAGAGACCACAAGGACCATCAAGTCCAACCCCATGTCATGCATGAGCCCCTGCCAGTAGATTTTAGTTAGCAGGGCAGTTCTGTTGGTAGATCTATTCAGACAAGACTTTGGCTCTTAACCTACATAGCAGAAGGGTATTTTAGTGTGGTGTGCTATGCTTTCATCTTTATTGTATTTTAAACTGTTTTAATTTTGTGCTTCTGATAGAATTGTTTTTAAACTTTAGTATAGTAAGATTTTAGCTGGACTTTATTCAAATTTGTTGTAAGGTGCTTTGGGTTCCTTTTTGGGAGAAAGGCAGAACAGAAAGTAAATAAATAAATAAATAAGCCAAAAGAAGGGTATTTCTGTCAGCAGCAGATTATTTCTACAGGCAGAAAAAACTTGTGTCATATACTGGAGCCTGCCATATCTCCTGAGTTAGTTATTGTAAAGTCTAGTTCCACTCCAGTGCACTTGAAGCCTTTTAGATGTTTTATGTTTGATTTTTAGTCACATAAGTCTTTGCGGGAGCAGCTTAAGCAGATACATTTTCTTGTTATTAAAATCTTTCCATTCCAACTTTTGAACTAGAAAGAACCAGTGTGCTTCACAAATTTGATGTACGTATACGTGTTAAAAGGTTGTATAAAACAAAAGCCAGAAATAAAAACCAGCAGAAACTACTAATATTTGTCATTCAACAGAAGATGAAGGAGAACATTTACTCAAACTCCAGTGGTCCTGAAGGCAAAGATGCAAAGAAGGTGGGAGTGGAATGAATTTCTCTAGGGAATTTTTTTTTTACAATTTTGGAGTCAAGTAATTCCTTAATACTTGTGGAGGGACCTAAAATAGGATTCTGAGAAAAATCATAGTAAATTACATTTTTCAAGCCCTTTTCTTTCAACATGACAACGCTACTAGAATTTCAAAATTTTCAGGTCTCTATAGCCCGAGACAGGGGACACAGATGCTACCTCTGTAGCTGTAACACGTTCTTCGTTCTTCACAAAGGTTGGCTGTCCTTTACTCATAATAAATTTTAAGCTTTTTATGCTAAAAAAAAAAACATCTCCACACATCCCCTTTGTTCTATTATTAAAAGAAATAGCTCACTTTTCATTTAGACTTTAAACAAATCTTTTGCTTCAACATTTATCTTGTGTGTACTAAAAGGCGTACATTTTTTCTGCTCACTTGAAACCAGTAACTGAATTGACAATAACTCAAAATATGTAATCAAGATGCCATGTATTAGCCGTTACTAAAATATTTCTTAGTACATATTACCATAACACGAAAGCAACACTGCAGAATCACACTATCTATATGTCACGCACATACAATAGTTACTTACTTCATTTTCAATTGGCAATACACAGTCTGCGTGGTCACTGAGCTCTTTCATAGCTAACACACTGTTATATGGAGATGTAATGACATCATCCTCATGAGATGGATAAACTGAAGTAACAAACCTATACACTTCTGGAAATTCATCCTCAAGCATTTTTAATATAAATGTACCAAGGCCAGATCCTGTTCCTGGAAACAAGACAGAAAATAGTTACAAAGATAAGAAACCATGCTTTGCCATTTCTGTTTGCTACTCTTGACTTCTTATAAATTGTAAGACAACTAGCATCAACCTGGGAGCTGTGGATCAATTTCTATTCTAAGCTATCAAGCTGGCTATTCGTAATAAACACTGCTTGTAAGAGTAGTGTTCTTTTACCTAGAGATGCTAGGAAAGAAGGAATGTGCCTTACTTTGATTTATTAGTTCAATCTGTTCTTTACATTTTGTGGAAGTGCAAAGAAAGCAGCAAACCAAACAGGAAAGAAAGGCAACCCCGTGCTTTAGAACCAGAGTGGAGGAACCAGTACAGCATGAAATCTCAACCGACATGCAGCACAAAAATATTTTACTTTGTCCCAGGTCTGAAGCCAGTATTTCCTCAACAGTTTCTAATAATGGTCACTGAGGCACAAGATCCCGCTGAACTCAGTACACACTTAAATGGTGCTGTTTTTCCTAAACGTTGTAATGGATAGTCTTCAATCAAAATTGATAAGGTGTAACTGATGAGAATCGGGCCTAAATACCCTAAAGGCAGCAGATGCTGTCTGATCTTGGAAGCTAAGGAGGGCCAGCCCTGGTTAGAATCCAAATGGGAGACCACCAATGAATACCAACTGCTGTAGGTTACATTTCAGAGGAACAAGTGGCAAACCCACCACTGACTATTCTTTGCCTAAGAAAACTCTAAGAAATGCTTGTGGCCGCCATAATTTGGTAGGTAAGTTGAATGCACATATGTACACAGAGCTGATTAGGGCTGCAATTCCTGAGCGCCTTTTCTAAATTAACATATTTTTTGAAATCAATGAAACATTTCAGAGTGCCTTCTCCATTGATTTTAAACACATTCTTCACATGTTTGTATTTCTAGATTACTGCTTCCATGATCATTTACAGTTTTTTTCTGTTTTACCTCTGCTGGCTTCAATACTTACCCCCTCCCATGGAGTGAATGATAAAAAAGCATTGTAGACAGTCACAGTGCTCAGCGGTCTTCCTCAGCTTTTCCACAATTTGGTCTCGGTACTGGCAGCCATACATTTTATGGCCCACAGCCCTGAAAATATGAAGTTTTTAAAAAGTATCCTGTCTTTCTTACTTTCCTCTTAAATTTCCAGTTTAATCAGAATAGGTTTAGCCAGATCAAGCCATGTGAAACAGAGCTGGAGGAATAAGACATTCTTCTTCTTCCCTAGAGGGGCCCCTCTAGGCAAGTGGTATGGAAAAGACCCATCTCCATATACAGGGCTGACTTGGCTATTTTGTGCCTGAAGACTCTCTTTGCTCAGTTGAAGGAAAAGATCATGGCTCCATGTTGAAAGCGTAATTAAAGACTACAACAGCATGAAAAAAAATTCAAAACAGCACAAAACAAAATCATACTTGACCAGCTTTTTACTGGAATCTAGAAAGAATTAAAAACAAAGGCTGAGAGATGCACAGAAAAAAGGTATAAGAGGTTTTCAGTGGCTGCGCAAAAGCTCCAGTTCCACAGGCTTGCACTTCTCCCTCTCTTTTTGCCCCCAGTGCCTCATTTAGCTCTTGTATTCAGAAGTATTTGATCTGTACGCCTGAAGGTTTTCACAAACCCCTTCTCTTAAACTTT
The DNA here is from genome assembly GCA_030412105.1 of Cyclura pinguis. Lineage (NCBI taxonomy): Eukaryota > Metazoa > Chordata > Lepidosauria > Squamata > Iguanidae > Cyclura > Cyclura pinguis. The sequence continues at coordinate 109,021,258 of CM059599.1, read as the reverse complement.
TTTTTCTGTGTCAGCTCTTCCTGCTTTTAGAGTTAAATTGTAAAATTTTAAGGACTGAATCTGAGGCTTGAATTTTATTGCTGTCTTCTCTGAGAACTGTTATTGCAATAGCCATTTGGATTGGGGAAGTTCCCTATGTTTGATGTAACAAACCCAGTGATTACACAACTCCCCCTGCCCCACCATGAGCAGAGTCTTCTTGGTCTTGATTGCAGCCCTCTGAACTGTCCTTTGATAGGACAGCTCTCTGTCCTCTGCCTGAATGGTGATTAGAGGTAAAGAATGAAAAGCATATTCTGCATATATAAAATCTCAGCTTACATTTTGAGTTGTATCAGAATTTCTCACATGCATGCATAGGGGAAGGAAAACAAGAAAGGCTTCCAGAGGTAGGTATCCTTTATTTTATTAATAAATAAATATTTGCCATCACTTAGTAAGTTTTCCCTAATATAGTATTACGGAACTAATTTCCAAGTTCTGTGCTTTTTTTGCTTGGCTCTCAGTTTTATTCAGAGCTGCAGAATTATTAGAAAGGTGTTAAAACTGCACTGTGCTTTGGTAACATTATGCCTGATCTATTTTATTCAAAACTGCCCTTTTCATTACAGCACTACTTAAAAACATTTTGAAAACAAAGCTGAGGATTTCTTTAGCTTAAAAATCCATTTTCCTTTTCTTTGCTCAGCTGTTCACATCCCTCATTGGATTACTGTTTGAAATGAAGAAGTAGCATCAAGAGCAGATGACTGATATCAGACTCTGGTCCAGCTGGAGTTTTCACCCACTCCCAGCATGGCTATTTCCCATCAACTGCCCTGTGGGAAAGATTCCAGGAGAGAGAAGCCAGTAGGAAAAGACAGCAAGACGCTTTTGCTCCTTTTCCAGAGGGCGATCTTCCCTCAGCTGGGAAGGATCCTGATTACCAGTTAGATGCTGATACCATTTAATGTGGTTTTAGAAAATATGATAAGCCAGTCATTAATCACCTTGGAAGGATCTGCATCTGTGCAGGGAAAAATATACTTGCATAAATTAAATAATAATCAGTAATATATAACACACGAGAGTCAGCTTGGTGTAGTGGTTTGAGCACTGGATTATGGCCCTGGAGACGAGGGTTCAATTTCCTGCTTGGCCATGGAAACCCACTGAGTGATCTTGGGTGTGTTATACACTCTTGGTCCCAGAAAATCCCATGATAGAGTTGCTTTAGGGTCATTATAAGTTGGAGATGACTTGAAGGGACACAACCACAAAATACTTCTATTCATGAATGTATATATTAAATTTATTGAGAAGGAAAGAGTGCCATGCTGGGTATGACATGCTGATAACATGGATCTACTACTTTGTGTTTTCATAGAAATCATAGAGTTGGAAGAGACCACAGGGGCCATCCAGTCCAACCCTCTGCTATGCAGGAACACACATCAAAGCACTCCCAACAAATGACCATCCAGTTTTGATTTACTAATTTGTGCTTTTTCAAGGTTACAGTAACTACATGCTATTCTTAATGCGCCAAACCCAATTTTACAGCTAGCTGAAGTACACTCATTGAAATGAACAAGACTAATCACTTAACATTAGTTCAATTGATTTCAATGGGCTGACTTCAGCTGCAACTAAAACTGGATTTGGTCTAATGTGCTCATTCAGTCTGGGGGCTGCAAAAGACAGAAGCAGTTTCTTTCTTCTTTCTCTAAGACATTCCTGTATGAACAGTGGATGAAATAAAATGTTGTCCTTACCAGTTGTTCCCTGAGCCAGAAACATCTGTGATCAGCTGCTTGCTATCAAAAACATCTCTCAAAGGCCCCTGCAGAATTTCATTCACTACACCCTCTTCCATGTCAATCAGCAAGGCCTTGGAGGTAGAATAAAAATAATTTACACTTGTTTTTAAAACTGTTACACAAAAATTAAAATGGGACAGAGAAGATAATTTTCACAAAGCCATTGAATAAAAAAGCCAGCTTTGGAAAAAAGTGCCCTAATTTTTATGCTTTGAGATGGAATTTAATAAAGACAATTTCAGCTACCTCCATTTAAAGAAGCTCAAAAATACAATGCATATTTGCAATACAAAATCAAAAATATAATTTTTATATTGACAAAAGGCTCCTCCCAAGTAAAATTAGAATAAATGCTACTAAGCTTGCTAATCTTTTCAGAATGCTACATGTAACAGTTACTTTCAATCTTTTCTCATCCAACGTGATTTCTCATCTTTGTTATTCCTTGAAGTTTCTCTGATTAACCTTCACAGTTCTGAACAATGACTTTCATGACAAAAGTATTTTAGCAGTAGCTAAATGTACAAGTAAAATAGGACTGATTGTTCACCGCTAATACAAAACAGAATGGCAGTCACTTTTTCTTTGCTATGTTACAGAGCCATTTTAAATGTAGAAGTTACATCTATTAGGCTGCTCTGTGAGAAGGAGGGCACTAAATTGGACCCTTCCTCATTTGAACAGATACGTGCTTTTATTGGATTTATTGGATAGGATAGCTGGATTTAAGGAGAAAACTGCCAATGTCACAGTCTTTGTATGCAGTTCCTGCTTGAATTAGAAATGCACGTGAAACCTACTGAGCCCACTCTGTGCTGAAACAGGCATTTATCACTAACAGATCCATAACATTTGTACATTGCTTGGCATTGTAATTTGATTTTGTTTCCCACTTTTGTTAAAAGGAACATTACTGAAAACCACTGGTCAGAGTCCAGCAAGGTCCCACACTTAAGTTAGCTACAACTGCTTCAAGTTTCAATGATTTTAACAGGTCCACTTTGGATCAAACTCATAATCTTTAGTCTGCTGTCACTCCTTTCAAGTGAATCTGGAATTTTTTGAGATGCTTTGTTTTCAATGATAATGATAGAGTCGGCCCTCCACATTTGCTAGGGTTGGGGTGCATTGCAAAAATGGTCAAAAGCACAAATGCACAAATATCAAAAGCTGTGCATGTCTGTGGGAAGGGGGCTGAGCCATAGTGGTGAGAATTGGCACCTAGGATCCAAACCAGGTCAGGGAAAAGGAGGAGGCCCATCGCCTTTCCTGGGTGTGGATGGCACCAGGAGGGGGTTTGTGGTGTCGAGAAACTGGGCTGCAAGCCATCCTTAGCTGGCCAGGCAGTGGCTGGTGGAGGACCAGATGCAGGTCTTTAAAGGGCTGCATTGCCTAATCTGAGTCGCCAAGAGGGAAGCCTCCCCTGGAAATAAAGCCACTGAAGTTGGGGGGACAAGGTTGAAGAAACTCACAAATAATCAGATCTGTGAAAGCCAAAGCCGCAAATGTGGAGGGCTGACTGTAGCTTTGTTTTTGCATTTTCCTCTTCTTTGATAACAGATACAGAAGTTGTGTTGAGGTTTGCACTTGAAGTGTTGAACGGTGTTACGAAAGTGCACATTGATTTCCTTTCCTTCTATTTGTCTTCAAGAAGATATTTCAGTGTACTGCATTTCTCCTGCTTCTCCCCACTGTAAATTTCAATCCAATAACCCAATGTTCAATAGGATTATTTCATTACAAAGAAATGTAAAACCAAAACCATCACTGTTGTTACCACCCTTTACACACCCCATCCTGTAGGATAGCAAAATTGGCATGAAATACCATTTTAATATAAACACTAGACACTTATGGCTGAGAAACATGCAGTAAGTAGGACTCTGGCTGTAAGCCTGGGCTAGTTCAGGATGGCCTCAGAATGGACAGGTCATAAGGTCAAGAAGAATTGGATGGGAAAGCCCAGCGTTAATAGGCTTCCAGTAATCCTATCAATGATCTGATATCTGAATACAACAGTAAATGAAACTGCCCAGGAACAGCAGGCAACCGTCCCTGCTGTGTGCATTTCCTACAGAGACCTTTCCCATTCACCTTAGCCAACTAAGACATTAAGAGGCTTTCAGGAATCTACTGAATGCTTTGTCATCCAAAGCAAGACAATCAGTCCATTCTAGACTTCTTTTGTTTACTCTTCCAGAGAGCCATTAACACTTGTCCCTTCAGTGTAGGAAAAAGGGTATAAAAACTCCAGCTCCAGCCCAGGTAATTTTGCAACAGGCTAGCAGCTTGGGCATTACGCTGCACCCCAGACTCTTGTTCCTCTGTGCTGCTCTCAAACACTCATGTTTGAGCCACTTATCTTTGATCCTCTGCTCCAGGACTGGTAAATGTCACATTCTACACCCGAAACCTCACTCTATCCAATCCTTTCTCTCTTTTCTCTTCACTAGCCTTGTATGGTTCATAAGACTGCTTAATTTCTTGTGTGTGTGTTAATTTCCAATAAAAACACCCTGTTTAAACCTTTAACTGGAGCTCTACAGTTAGTACTGGTATACACAGGTGAAAAGATCCTGTTGTTACCCCCCTCTCACAGGCCTTCTTTGAACTTTAATTCTCCTACTTTCTAAGGTCCTCCATCCTTTGGCATAACACTTTGTTCATGACCTGCATTCCTTAATGAGCAGTTTGCAAGCTATATTTGTTCTTTAGTCTAGCAACTCTATATTCAGTTTCTATAAACATCTTTTTAATAGGAGACATGCTGTTTTTAAAATGAAACCTAAAATATTAAGAGACATATCAGAGGCATACAAAAAGTATAAGGATCAACATAATTATAGATTTTCTTCTTACACGGGCTTTTAAGGAACAGATTTTTCCTCTGCAAGTGTCAGCACCATCCCCATCTGTTCTACAAAAAATCAGAAATTAGATTAATGAATAAAATCACATAGAGGGACCACACACAGAATATCAGAATATTGTATCTTTCACCTTTTCTTTTAAACTTTAACATTATATTATATAAAGAAGAATAGCAAGAAAATATGGAAAGACAGCTCATTGTACAGATGTCACAGTTTTTGTTCACTCTTAGAGAAGCCTGGCACACAAAAACTGGCAAAGCTTTTCCTTTTGTGGAATCAAGGCAAGGTGGAAATTCTGTCTATATTACCGGAAAAATTAAGCAGGTGAAGGAGCATGGCCACTTAAAAAAAAAAAAACTTGCATATTGAAACACTGTTAGTAATTGGATCTCAGAAGACATTCTGTAATTTTGTTAGAACACACTATAAAATGAAATATTCAGAGCCTTGTTTTATCAATTGTCTCAAATGCAAGAAGCAGTTTTTCCTCCAGCACAACATGATAACTGATCCTATGCCTATAGACCAGAGCTTTCCAAACTGTGACATTTGGAGTGTGTAGGTGTGTCGTGTGACGTAATGGGTGGAGGGGCTTCCCCTTCTGCTGCCGCCCTGGGCCAAGGAAGACCCTCGTAAGGGTGGCAATGCTGGCAGGCCATGCTCAGGTGGAGAGGCTGCCTGCATTTACTGAACTACTGTGTCACAAAATGATGCATGTCTAAAAAGTGTGTCACCAACATGAAAAGTTTGGAAAGCTCTGCTATAGACACTATTGCAACATAGCAGAAACCCAAGGTAGAGCAGCAGCCTTCTGCAAGTTGGGCAAAAGTCTAGAAAGTTTGGACTACTATCTTCTAAATCAGTATTAGGGATACTCCCCTTGCCCAGTGAAAGACTGAGACTGAAAACTGTGATTCTGATTCCAAAATAATAATCACCAGGCACCAATGCCTAGTCAGTATCTGTCCAACATATAAGTAACAATGGCATGCCATATATTGATTACACAATATAACCGGGTGCTACCAAAGCTTTTGTCTATTGATATTTCACATACCTACAGTGGGGTCGCTGTTTCTGTGAGGGACTGGTTGCAGGACCCCTCACAGATACAAAAAAATCAGCCTTGCAAGGCTTAGTGAGATTGCGAAGTGAGCCTTATACAGGAATCTCTTATTAAAAATGGCATAGAATAGTCATGGAAGTGACAGCAAGGCCCAGCTGCCAGGCATGCTGCATTCTTTGGGCTCCCTTGCTTCTGCAGCTGCCCTACACCATTTTTAATACTGTACAGGCTTACTGTATAAGAGGCTTTGTGGTCTCACTGCAAGCCTCGCAACACTTGCAGAGAGATTGTGAAGCCTCACAAGGTGAGGTTCATACGGTAGACTCCTACAGAATTAAAAAGAAGGAAGAAGCAGATGGCTAGCATGCTCCCCACTGCAGATTCAAATGTACAGTATTATGTACATTTGAATTTGATGTGGGTAAAATTCACAGGTCCCAAGCTTGCTGATATGATAGGTTCACTGTACAAACTGCAAAGGGAAAGAAATACACATTGCAAATCCACACCCATTTTCTTACAGTTGTGTCTTTGAACTAAATGGGCCTTAATTCTGAATAGGTATTACATATATATGTATGTATGTGTGCTATCAAAAATTTTAGTAGCTGGGACATAACTAACTAGTAAATTCAGACAGGCATAAAAGGTAGAACAAACTATTGATCACCTTGTAGTGGTACAAAGACTGGTGCAGCAGCATTTTCCTGTAGACATCGAACAGCTTTAAGTACAAGAGAAAATTCAAGATGTCTTTACCAAACTGATGTTTACAGCCAAGACTTGATTGCTTACAGAAGGAAAACTTACCTAGTATTCGCATTTCGAAAGAAACTGCTTAATGCTTCATCATAAATTCCTTTCTGAGAAAGAAGCCTGGTGTAAGTATAAACTGAAGCTTTATAGGTCTGCTTAGATTTCCAGCATACATATTTAAAAATAAATTAATCTTCTCAGATTATGCACTCTGCTAACATCCTCCAAATGTCATCGTAGTTTGAAGTCCTACGTCTGCTATGAGGTGAATGGGAATGCCCCATATACAAAGAATAGTAACCTTTTTATTGATTGGAAAAGGCACACCACACAAATTAGAAGCTCAAAATACAATATACAAATTCTAGATTTTCATCAAAGTGCTCTTTAGTTTATTTCTTTTTTATATTATATTCATTGGCCATGAAGTCCAGCTTGAACCCTCTCCCCCTCCCTCCAGGACAGGTAAAATGAGCTTTTATTTTTACCCTCTCACGCTTGAGTCCCCATTATCAGCCTCTCTACCTTTCACATTTCAGTGTCATTACCTGCAATTAAACTGCAAATGAACTTCCCAACCTTTTACAAAAAACTCATTAAAGGGTAATAAAAATCTCAGTTCATAAATCTTCCTAACAACAAACAACAAAGTGTTTCCAATAACCCATAACCAGCAAACCTAGCATTTTACGATTTTTTTTCCTAACAGCATTTCAACTGTGTGCCTTATAGACAGGGGGTGCAATTTTTAAACGTATTAAATAAATAACTGTAGCAAGTATGGCTGGCAACAAACCTTAGCGCTGAATTTAACACACCTGACTGCTAAGGAAGGAGCACAGTATTTGTTTCATAGGAAAACCAGATTTTTAACCCAGCAACAGATCTGGAAAGCTACCAGGAAACATTAGAAAGCCATGTTGCAGGTCCAACAGAATAACAATGCAAATACTACTCTATGGTAAAACAGTGCAGTGAAGAGCTTAACCACAGCCGTCATCGAAAAAAATGCGGCAGACTGCAGCAACGGAAGAGCTGCGATGCCTCACGGTGGGTTGAAGAAGCAATGACAGCCTCTAGTTACCAATTCCCCCGCCCAAAGCGGGCGAAGGATGGTTTGTCCCGCGCTCAGGGCTCCGCCCTCTCCTTTTACACCGGTAGTTGACTTATAAAGAATGGCCATGAAGGGAAAACAAGGGAATGGCAGTTACGTTTCTAAGGGCACTGAGCGACAATGCGGCCTTAAACACGCAGCCATTTTAACTCGCCCGCGAGAGGGTTGGGGCGTGGAAAGGTGGCAGGACACCACGGCCTCACGGGCAAACGTTCACACCGGCGAACGCCTCCTTCGGAACACATAACGAGGAGGGGCTTTATGAGCAGGCGCGCGACGAAAACGTCCCCAACGGCTGACAGGCTATCAGGCGCGCGCCGCTGACGCTGCTCACGAGTTACAGGCGGGGCTTGTTACCTTGTTAACAGCGGAATATTCACGCAGCGCCAGATCCCAGAAGCGGTAGCCTATCTGGTTCCCGCACTGGCCAACTGTAAGGGGGTTAGGAAGGAGCAAAGGTCAGTTATAAGGACAAAGAGTAAAAAAAAGAAAAGATGCAAACAAGACGGGTTGGGGGCAGGCGGTGTCTGTTCGCTTACCTTGAACCACCACTGATTGAGTCATGGCTGCTGTTAGCGCGGAAAAACCGTTCTAAGGGCAGCCGGTTCTAGGAAGGCCGGCTGAGGAAAATAGGTCTCCCCAGCACCGAATGTCTGTGCAGAAAGCTGCTCGCTTTTTGCCAGGAGGGAGGGCTCCTTCCTTTTCCTTGCGCCGTTGAAGCGAGCGGGAGGGAGGCGGTGAGGAAGGGCAACGGCGGTGGCGAAGAGGGGCCCCCCCCACGGCCGTTCTTGCCTCGCAGGCGCTCTGCGCTGATCTCTTCTACCCGCCTCTTTTCTTAACCGCCGCTTTGCGGAGTGAAACAGCGTGCTTCCTGCGCCTGCGGAAGGTTGTTTGGAAAGGGCTGCAGCTCCTTTTGGGGTGCCCTGGCCTTTTCATAATGTGAAGGCAGCGAGGAGGAAGCTCCTCTCTACCTCCTTTTAGAGATTAGCAGCGGGAATTTTGGCGCCACGTTTTCCCATCCTCCCGGAGATATCAATCTTCCACGTCCCTTACTTTTCCACACATACACGCTAAAGACGCGGAAACCATTCTTTTCTGCCTGGTTTCCGTGCAGTTATTAATTCAGAATATGCCAACCTACCCAGTAACGCTAAGAAAGGAAGGATAGGAGATGAAATGAAAACAGCTTGTTCAGGAGGAGCAGGGAAATTTGTTCACAGAAAACCAAAGCCATTGCCTTTTCTTTATTGGAAATACATTATTTTAAAAGGATTCTTTAAAATCCGCTACAGTGACAGCAGTAAACAGCCGTTCCTGCTTGCAGCCTAAACTGGAAGTGTCCAGTGATCTCCAGAACACATTTTTCTGCTCAGATCCTGCAAACTCGTGGCTGTGACCACCTTAAGTATCCGCCTGTAGTGCGGTCTTCCTCTTTTCTTGCTACCTCCTACCTTGCCAAGTATTATTATCTTTTGTAGTGAGTCATGTCTTCTCATGGTATATCCAAAATGTGAAAGTCTCAGTGGGCTTCTAGGGGGAGAGCTCAAGCTTGATTTGTTCTAGGGCTCATTTTTTGTCTTTTTTGGCAGTCCATGGTATCTCTCCTCCAGCTCCCCCTTCTTTACAAAGAACATAAATGAAAGAGCTGGTTTGGTAATATGCATGTGGACATGGTATAAAAATAAAGAATAAGAGAAGGTGGATAACTGGTTAGAAGGGACTGAGCTTTTGGGCTGATGGGAAAGCGTGGACAGATTTAAAGTCTTGGATGCTTAGAGGTTCCCTGCCACCTTAGGGTACATGTCAACTAGAGTAGTCCCTCCACATTTTGTGCTTGGGGCACAGAACCCTCACAAAAGTGGAAAAATCATGAATAACTCCCCTCCTGTGATTCCCCTCCAGAGCTTCCTCCTCCCATTCTCTTGTGTCTGGCCCGGGAACGGGTGGGGGAAGAAAAAAGACAAGGCAAAGAGCTTACCAGTATTTTCCTTCAGATGCAGGAGGGGTGAGTTCTGTGTTCTAGCTACTTCTGGTTGCCATCTTGAGAAAGGCAATTCCTCCCAGAGGGGAGAGGCAGGAGCAAAGAGAGCACTTGACCAATCAGTGGTCATTACATAGTAGAATGTGCAGCCACTTGGCAGAAAGGACATGCCTCCAGCAGTGTGTGTGTGGGGTCTCTTTGCTCACCCAAAAGGAAAAAAAAAAGTCCTTTTTAAACATAAGCTTCACAAGCCTGGGGTGAGGAATGTAAGCGAATGGGAGGAGGAAAATGGAGGTGGGGAGGCAAGCACGTGTATCATGAATAATCAAAATTTATGAAGGTCAAACTCATGAATGTGGAGGGAGAACTGCTTTTTTAAAGTTTGTTCTAGCCAGGAATAGAGAATAGTGCATGCTTAAAAAGTTGGCATTTCAACTTTCCATTGACAGTTTCCTACCTCTCAATCAGACGCACTCCCCTACTCACTTGCAGGTAAGCTATTGCTGCTCCCTTCCTTCATGTCATTCTTACCTTTATCCTGCTCTTTTCACACACACAAACTGCCACACCTCTCTGTTATTCAGAAAGACTGGGAATTTATAAGCTGATCGAATGACAGGGCATCTGTTCCTAGCAGCCCAAAGCAGGAAATAAACAAAATACTTCATTGGCTGTGAGGCATTGATACCTCACTGCTCTGTTTTGTATTCTTCCTCACATCCTGAGATACTGTTGATGGACATGATAATCTTTCCATACAAGGCAGTTTCTCTGGAACAGGTTAGAAATCTGATCTTAATATGGCAGCAGTTTGAGGGTGGGCCATTCAGTTGCCTGATGGAGTGACTCCACCTAGCAGACATTCTGAATGTGTGTAAAGAGTGGACATACTTCAGAAGCAGGGAGAAAGAACAACTGGAAAGGAGAAGGAATGAAGTAACTTGCCATTAAACATGGCAAACATTTCTTTAAGGGCTTGCATTTGTCATCAGGAGACTTTGACATAGTTGGGTCTCATTACCCCAACACACTGGCTGCCATTACCATCAAATGTGACTTGTTTTCAGTTGCCGCAGTCTGATAATATGAACAAGGCAAATGAAAGTATGAACAAAGTGCCCTGTCAGCTTCATTCTTTTTTAGATTATTTGTTAGCTTTAAAACAAACAAATTCACAATTAAAATTACAATCTATTCCTTCCCCCCCTGTGGTTATGGATTTATTTGTTTGTATATTCTGTTAAAACGTAAGCTAAAATATTAAATCTATAAAAGAAAAAGAACTGGGCACTCATGCAGAGGCAAAATGCATACGAAGGGGGGGGGGTATTTGCCGGCGTATAAGATGCAGCGGTGTATAAGATGCACCCCATTTTTAAATGTTATTTTTCAGGGGAAAAAAGTGCATCTTATACGCCAGCAAATATGGTACTTTCATGCTCTGTGACCTACATGTGTGCTGTTGTGGTGGATCTGGGCACCAGTTCCATTTCTGTTTGCTTCTCTTTTCTCACATAGTAGTTGGGACTCTTCCCTGTCATCCTTTGAAATGGGGAGCTTTCATTGTTTGCATGTATATGCTTTAGAGTTTCCCTGTACTTGTGAACCATACAGAACTGAGTCAGGTTCTGATTATATTTAATTATCATGCCTATAGTTTAAATGTTAATACAACAAAGCAAAAAATGATTCTGCCATACATATCATAAATCAAAACAATGTAATGGTAAGTCACAGTTAAGTAGATGTGAAATAGAGAGATAGCTGTTGTCTCATTCTCTCTGTTGCTAAAAGTTGCTGAAAGTTACTCTTCCACTGCAGAAGCAGTGATACTTAATGAAAGGCTGGTTTACATTGTTAAGTATTAGGCTTTCCAGGTCCACTGTCTAAAGGGTTAACGTTTGAGTCTTGTTTCTCTGCTGCACTCGTGGTCATGGTAACTTGCAGGCCGGCTTGACCCAGCCAGTGTGATAAGAGATGTCTGGTTTGTCTCTCAGTTCCTGTGGGAACCTAAGGGATGTTTGGAAAAACAATCCCACAGTAGCTATAACTGCTGTGAGGAATTTCTCACAGTGTCCTCTCTTTCCTTCACTCCCTCTTCGCTTGCTGTTTAGCATATTCACAGCTCTCTCTCTTATGCTGTAAGAGGAGAGAGAAGTGCAATGGATTTTACCTAGCTTTGACTTCTTTTGTTATTGAAGCTGTTTTATAGTAAAGTACTAGTTTAGCTGGCCTCAACTGTGGCCTCTATTTGTTTTTATTCCTACGCTGGGTTTTGCGTCTGCCAGTTTTGAAGCACAGGCGTTTTGTGGGTCATGTTGGTGTACAGCATGTCCCCTGGACTCCCCCAATGGGTTATGGGCCGCAGCTTCACGCTTCCGCTGCGCCACCCTGCTGTGCCAGAGTGGCCCTGAGGCCAAGTTTGTCGGATGGTGCCTGTCTGCCACCGTGTTCCGTCTGCTGGTGATCCCCGAGGCTTCTGGTGAGTGCGTGATGACCAGAGTTGGGGGCTGAGTAACTACGGAACCCAGGTCAGAGGGCGGCTTGCCTTTGACCAAGCTGAATGGCCGCAATTATCTCACCTGAGCTGTCAAGATGGAGATGTATCTGCAGAGGGAAGGCGTCTGGGGAACCGTTTCTGTTCCGCCAGCCCTCCCTACTGATATGGCTGAAGCTGCCAGGATGCGGGAGAAAGCCATGTATTTTTCTAGCTGTGGAAGACAACCAGCTGGTTTACATCAGAGATTTGAATACTCCCCGCGCTTGCTGGGATGCCCTGTGTGCCGTGTATGTCTGTACGACTGCAGGGAGCAAGCTCTCACTCATGAAGAGGCTTTTTGAAACAAAGCTAAGGCCAGGCGTGTCGATCGAGGAGCATTTACAGACCATGGCCAATATTTTTGTTGCTCTGAGTGAGAGGGGGAGAGCTCTGGCAGAAATTGACAAGGCCTATTGCATCCTGTGTTCCCTCGACCTGAGTTGGGATGTCATAGCTGCCACCAAGGAGACTGTTCTAGAGCAGACTCTGACCGTGTCCTATGTCTCCTCTTGCTTGCTGGAGGAGGAGGAGCGGCGTGCCCAGATAGGTCCCCTGGAGGCTGCTGCTGTCGAGCCAGGATCCGGGAGGAAATCTGCCAAGGCTGGTGAGTCCAAGCCAGAGGGGCCAGTGAGAGCCAACGCTGCCAGGAGATGCTACAGATGCGGGTCCACTTCTCACCTCAGAAAGGACTATCTGCTGGACAAGCAAGGAGGGAGAGGCACCTGAGGCAGAGGCTCCAGAGGTGGCCATGGGAGTCGTCCACGCGTTGCATTTGCAACAGACTGTGTGGTCTCTGAGAGTTGCCAGGACACTGATGAAGCCCTTTGGCTGCTGGACAGTGGCTGCTCTCAGCATCTTGCAAATTGTAAAGGTCTGTTCAAGTCTTTAAACCAAGCCAGTGTTGCCACTGTTGCCCTGGCTGATGGGACTAAAGCAAAAGTCAAGGGAGCGGGGTCTGCGTACATTCCTGCTTTAGATCTGTATCTTGACAATGTGTTATATGTGCCTTCACTTGATTTCTGCCTGCTCTCTGTTTCAGAGTTAACTCACAGTGGTTTTGAGGTTTTGTTCACAAAGTGTGAGGGCAAGGTTCTGAAAGGTGGGGCTCTTTGTGCTGTGGCAGAGTTGAGTAAGAACCTGTACAAACTCAAGCCCAGATTCAGTGCTTGCAATGTGTTTGATAACAAGCCACAACATGATGAATGCATACATTTGTTGCATAGAAGGATGGGGCATGCTAGCTTTCCTGTGTTGAAAAAGTTAGCAGACAGCTGCAAGGGATGTTCTCTGAGATCCTGTGGTACTTTTCTTGACTGTGCCATTTGCAAACGGTCAAAATCCATGCAGCTCCCTGCGCCCAGGTCCAGTTCTTGAGTTCCAGATGCTCCTTTTCAAATTGTTCATTGCGATGTGGTTGGGCCCATGTCTCAGCCCAGTATTGGGGGAGCGAGGTATTTTCTGTTGCTGGTGGCTGACTACAGCAGATACACGTTCTGTTATTTGCTGAAACAAAAGTCTGAAGTGTGTCAAATAATTAAGAACTGGTGTGCGTATGTTGAGAGACAATTTGCTTGCCAGGTCAAAGCTTTCCAAACAGATCGAGGCGGAGAATTCCTGGCTGAGAGTCTGCAACAGTGGTTCAAGAGCAAGGGCATTGTCCGCAGGACAACTGCTTCCCATTCCAGTTTCCAAAATGGGATTGCGGAGAAGACTGCTGGTGTATTGCAGGTCCTCATGCACTCTTTGCTTACTGATGCAGATCTGCTTCTGAAATTTTGGGGAGAGGCCGTTCTGACTGCCAGTTACATACACAACAGACTTTGGAGTTCTGTCTTTCAGACCACCCCATATGAGCGTTTGTTTGGCAAGAAGCCTTCCATTTCTCACATGAAGGTCTTTGGCAGTTTTGCCCGGGTTCATATTCCAAAGAATCAAAGGAGAAAGGGAGAACCAAAAGCTCAATGCCTGAGATTCTTAGGATACGAACCATACTGTAAAAGGTACAGATTTTACGGAGGAGGAGGCTACTGTGTGGTGTCTAGAAATGCAACTTTTGAGGAACACGCAAACTGGTCGCGTGTTCATGCTGGTCCTGAAGTCCTCCTTTCTGTCTCCGGTGAGCCTAGAATTCAGTCAACGCAACCTGCCTCGCCAGCTCCTAGGCCCTCGAGGGTTAAATCTGAGCCAGAGCCAGCACAGGAGGAGGGGGCTCCAGGGAGTGAAGCAGCTCCGAGCATGGAGGAGAGAGAAAGAACTCCGAAAAGGGCTCACAGTTCAGACGATGAGGCAAGTCAGGGAGGTCAGCCTACACAAATTCCCAGGAGGTCAGAAAGAAGAACGAAGAGGAAGCCTCCGTGGCGTTACACTCCCACCTCATGCACTGTGCGTGCTTATTCAGTAAACTGTGAGCCAACTAGTTTTGATGAAGTAGAGCAAATGTCTAAGAGTCAAGCAGCGCCATGGTGGGATGCTATGCAGGAAGAGATTAATTCCATTGCACAACACAAAGTGTACACGTTGTATCAAATCCAAAAAAATGTAACTCCTGTTGATTGCCGCTGGGTCTATAAGTTGAAGACCACGGCAGATGGGCAAGTTAAGCACAAGGCTCATCTGGTAGCATGAGGTTTTGCCCAAGACGAGCAGTCTTATGATGAGGTCTTTGCTCCCACAGTTAAAATGCAGTCCATATGTTTGGTGTTGGCAATTGCTGCTCAGAGAAATGCCTTGGTCACACACTTTGATATCACAACTGTCTATCTCAATGCTGATTTGCCAGAGGAAGTCTACATGTTACAACCTCCTGGTTTCCATGTAGGAGGGGAAAAAATGGTATGGAAACTTGAAAAATCACTGTATGGGTTGAAACAGTCTGCTTGAATATGTGCTTAAGCAAAGCTTTGCAGGAGTGTGGCTTTAAACAGAGCAAAGCTGATCCCTGTGTATATGTCAGAGGTACAGGGAAAAAGCATGAGATCCTCTTGGTGTATGTTGATGATCTGTGTTTGATTTGTGACACACAAAAGCAGGTGCAGGAGTTTGCCTGTGAACTAGGCAAGAAATTTCAGATTAAAAATCTGGGGCCAATTCAGAATTACCTTAGGACAGCAATACAGAAAACCAAGGGTGGCTTTCTACTGGATCAGAAACAGAAAATTGTGAAACTGTTCGAGAAATGTAACATGATTGATTGTAAAAGTGTAAAAATGCCAGTGGTCCAAGGATTTAACAAAAACATTGGAGACACCATGTTTCCTGACAAAAAACTGTACCAATCTGTGTTTGGATCACTGCTCTATCTAGCTGAGACCTGTCGTCCTGATGTCGCTCTGAGTGTAAACATTTTGGGAAGGGCCAGCTCTCAGCCTAGTCAATACCATTGGCAAGGTGTGAAAAGGGTGCTAAGATACTTAAAAGGTACCATGGATTATTGTTTGTGTATTACTCCTGTTCAGACACCAGAAATTGTCTGCTATTCTGATAGTGACTTTGCAGAAGATGTGTCAGACTGCAAAAGCACAACTGGCTGTGTTGTGAAGTACAGTGGTACTCTGATTGACTGGAAAGTGAAAAAACAGAGCACCCTGGCTACTTCTACTGCTGAAGCAGAATTTGCAAGCTTGTCATTTTTATGCAATGAATTGATCTGGTTTACACAGCTGGTAAAAGATTTACATGTGCCAATTGAGATGCCTGTAAACGTGTTCTGTGATTCTCAAGCTTGTGTTCAAATGGCTGTAAGTGAAAGAGTCAAATCTAGAACCAAACATGTGGACATTAAGTATCAAAATGTGAAACAATCTGTTCAAAACAAGGTTATTCAACTAACATATTGTACTTCTGATGACAACGTCGCTGATGCTTTTACCAAAGCTCTTTCTGCTGTTAAACACACACAAATGCTTGAGCATGTGGGAATAATAGGTCCTGCAGTTCCAACACATGAGGCAACTCCGGAACAAGAGGAGGAGTGTTAAGTATTAGGCCTTCCAGGTCCCCTGCCTAAAGGGTTAACGTTTGAGTCCTGTTCCTCTGCTGCGCTCGTGGTCATGGTAACTTGCAGGCCGGCTTGACCCAGCCAGTGTGATAAGAGATGTCTGGTTTGTCTCTCAGTTCCTGTGGGAACCTAAGGGATGTTTGGAAAAACAATCCCACAGTAGCTATAACTGCTGTGAGGAATTTCTCACAGTGTCCTCTCTTTCCTTCACTCCCCCTTCGCTTGCTGTTTAGCATATTCACAGCTCTCTCTTTTATGCTGTAAGAGGAGAGAGAAGCGCAATGGATTTTACCTAGCTTTGACTTCTTTTGTTATTGAAGCTGTTTTATAGTAAAGTACTAGTTTAGCTGGCCTCAACTGTGGCCTCTGTTTGTTTTTATTCCTGCACTGGGTTTTGCGTCTGCCAGTTTTGAAGCATAGGCGTTTTGTGGGTCATGTTGGTGTACAGCATGTCCCCTGGACTCCCCCAACAACCACTCTGCACTGCTATCAATTGCTGTTCTACAAATGCAATGATATCCCACTCTGTGCTCATAACTAACATTACACTGTGTAATTTTGAAACATAAATTTCAACTAAATTTTGAAGGCTACCTGCTTTTGAAAACCATACCTCTTTAATAATTAAAAAGACATGATTAAAAAAAATGGCTTTTTTTCATCTTTTAATGCTATATTTGACTGAAACTGTGATAGGAAAGAAGCTATAGCTGGCTTCTTTTCATGTATTCTTTTATGGTGGTGTTGTCCCTGGGTGTTCTCAGGCTATATTTGAAGGTCTTATTCTTTAAAACTAAATAAATATGGTTTATTGGGTTGAGTTTGTGAATTTATTTGAGTGAATTTAGTTCTAAATATATACTTTCTAGCATTGTACCTTTTGTGGATTTCATTTACCTTAACATAAATAAATACAAACAGTTGTTTCTAGCAAGATGGCAGATGGGATTCAGCAAGATAACCTTGTTTTGTTCAGAATAAATTTGCATATGTTTTAATTAATTTCTACTAGTTTGTAGCTGGAAACAATATTTTAAATTCCAAGGCACTATCATTAGAATGTTAGGAAGCTGAGTAAATAGGTACCTAGCATTATTAAAACTTTGGTATTGCCCTTATTCCTATATTAGTGGCATGAATTGTGGGAGCAAATATAAAACCTATAGACATTGCTTTTTATTTCTGTATGCCCATTTTCCTTTGACTCTTTGTTCCAAGCCTGTTATTTATGGCCATTGTTTACCTCTTCCCCTGTGAAGTAAGCTGGTTGGTAAACATGTAAATAGGTTTGATATATGACTAGTTATATAAAGTGTTATTCCGCATATAGTTCTGAGAAAAAATGCATTTAGAAAATTGTCTCCCATGGGAAAGGCTGCAGGCTTACTTAAGAATTCAGATTAATTTGATGCAATAAATGTCAGGAAATAAATAGCGAGTCTCATAGGTATCTCACTTCAGTGGCAGCAGTGTACTGTGCTACAGGTAACAGCACTCCATTGCAAAGTGAGCTGTAATATAAACCTAGTGTAATGCAACCAAGAAACATTTTAACAATGATGTTTCCCAATTTGTCTTAAAAGAATTTATAAACGCAAATGCATATACATTTATAAAAAGAGAGAGAGGGAACAATAGAAGCCTGTCTTTGTATTCCAGATAAATAAGGAAGCATAGGAATTGACATTTTTTATTTTATAAATGTGTTGCCCTTCAGATGCCAGGAAGCACTTATCTAGTGCATTTTTCCTGTACTTGTTTTCAGACCTATGGGTAGAAAGTTTATCACTGACCTTTCCCCTTTCCCTGTGTAGGTGATAAAATGCATATAGTGAAGCAGAAGCAAAGCTTGATTGCCCACATCAGTTGATTGAAAGAGACAGCTTTGACCTTTCTTATTGTTGCAAAGAAAATTTTCTAAGAATTATTAACTCTTTTCTATCTGTATACATGGCTCTAGAATTCACAGAATTCTGAGAATTGGTTGTACCTTAGAATTGGTATTTTATTTATTAATGTGTAGTTGTCTGCTCATCTGAGACTCCTATAAAAGGTTGATGCTTGTGTGATGACCTACATAGTCTTTCCAGTAGACTAGATGTAAGTTTAGAGAAAGATTTGTTCAAACATTTGATCTTACCCAAAGATGTGGTTTGCTGTGTTCTTTTGGGCAACTGCCTAAGATGTCTGCATTCAGATTATTCACTGGAGGACCAAATATCAACCAAGAATGCATTTGGGAAGATGATGAATAACTAGAAAAGGCAAGCTAAGCTATTTTCTTTAACACATCCAGTTACCAATCACCCTCTTAAGAGCTTGACTTCTCACTGATAAAGGCATAATGTTACCTCAACATAATTATAGTTCCTTTTCATACAGGAAAACATGTAATTTCCTAATATTATACAGTTTTAAAAAACTATAAAACAATAATATAGGCTCAAAAATAATTAAACCTAACTTTGTTTATAATGAGGAGCAGTTCATTTAAGAGATTCAGCAGATTCAAGCAAAAATGCAGTTCCACTTACCGAAATCTAACTGAAAAATGAATAATGAAACTGGTTAAAGTGACTTCAAAGACAATTGTTTGTGAAGCATTTCTATTACAAAATTTATTCTGTACGGTACATGTAGCAGATGCATTCAGTACAAACCATGTACAGAACTGACCTACATCTCAAAACACAGTGCCTTAGCATGAAGGATCCCAACAGTGCTCAATGGAGATGCATATTTCCCTCCCCCTTCCTCATAAGGGAAATATATACAGAGATGTATTTTCCCTCTGTTTGCTTAGAACAACTGGACATGAGGAATGAGAGCTCCATCCTTATAGTACATTTCAGCAGTATGCTCAGGCTTGTTGATTCAGGGATCAACTGTAAATCTATATGAAAGCAGATATGCCTAAACTTACTACTTTAGTGGACTCAGGCACACCTACATCGTTACAGATTTGGGCTGATAATCTCCATTCTATAAGGGTGCACTGCAAATAATTAGGTATCGGCTGCTTCCTCCTCCTCCTCCTCCTCGTCGTTTTCTTCTTCTTGTAGGAAACAAATTCTCAGGAATGATTATAAGCATAATGTTTAATCATGCACATATACTGAGCAATATATTTTCTTTTCTTCGGTGCTGAGAATTGAATATGTCACACCTTCTTGCTTGGTTTTCTCCTTCAGTGCTGTACAGGTCCTTGCAGTTGTGCAGTTTGGTCACCTTTTCAAGCAGCAGGACATCTATTGATGCTTACAGCGCCACTGACCAAAGCAGCCTTACTGAAACTCACTGGCCTTTCATCAATCATAAAGTTACGGATGCATCCATTAAAGGAGTTGCGTGTAGTTAGGCTGAATGTGAGAAGAGCTTCTGCAGAAAAGGAAAAACAAACAAAAAAATCCAGCCATGAGTTGTTCAAAAATAATATTTTAGCATTTTGTTTAGGTGACTGTAATTTCAGATCTGGCTTCCCCAAACAGGAACAATTAGGTAAAACTTGGAAAATGGCTTGTTCTAAATGCATCGTTTACCCTTCTTACCACCATTTACTTATAGTGGTCTAAATCTGATACTGGAGTGGAGGTACAGTTCCAGTGCAGTGGAACTTTGTCTTTTATGGTGCTGGATGGAAATCAGCTCCTGAGGGTTTCCTAGCCCTCTGGAACAGATTTCAGTGGTGCATAATGTTCTGCAGTGGAGAGGGGTGAAGGCCCCTCTCCTGATTCAGTTTATATAAATAGTTTCATCTGTAGAATTACCACTTTGAATCCTAACTGTTGATATTAATAAGATTTTAAAACCCACCTGCTGAACAACTGCCAAAGAAAACTCATAAATAAATAGATAGATAAACAAACAAACCCTATGAATTACCCTGAATATTATTTTTTTTTAAAGATTTGATTGCACAGAAATGAGAGAACCATGCAGGCAACCAGAGAACTGGGAATTCCTCAAAAAATTGGCTGAAGGCACTTCTGTGAATTGAATTGTTCGGAATGCCTTGCCCTTAAGATGGGTAAATTGGTAGTAATAATTACATCTATTCTTTGTGCAGGGGATTCTGTAAAAGAGAGTTGAATATTCTACTTGAAAAAACTGATTAAAGTGCTGAGTTATGTGTTGTCTTTCTAACCCTTGGTCTTTTTATAAAAATGATACTTAAAATGTACAAAAGAATATTATGTCTGAGGAAGTGATGTGATAGAGCACACATTTTGTAAATGTTTTGTCAATGCTAGTGAAACTCATGTGATGAGCTTGTCTTCAAAGCATACCTTAGTATGAACATGCTGATGTTTTCTAATATTTTGAACAGAATCCTATTTCTATGTATCAACATTTAGTACAATTAGAAAATATATGTCAGAATGCATTTTTTCTGATGAAAATTAAAACATTTTATTTTTGAATTAAGAAGGTAGTGACTTTCGACCTTTTATTGTCCTTGAAGATTTTGAGCTGCGATATTTTTCTTTTGGATACAAGTTTGGCCTCTAAATTGGGGTGGAATGTTACAGCCCTCCAGTTGTTGCTGTACTATAGTTACCAACATCCCTCACTATCAGTTATACATACAGAGACTGCTGGGAATTGTAGTCCAGAAACATCTGGAGGACTTCATGATTCCCATCCTGTGTCTAAACTAGAGGTTCTAACCCATGGTATGTGGTAGCAGTGTACTGAATTAGTACAAAAAAAAGTTGTATTTATAATGGACATTCAAGGCAAATAGATAAAGTAGCACAATTCCATTATAAATGAAAATTTCTGTTCAGGATAACATGATAACTAAATCAGAAATTATTCAGATTATTAGAATTCAAAAGACAAGAAGTCCCAGAGATTGTGTCAGCCTAATGAAGATGGAAAATCTTATAATCTTGAACATTCGTACAGCATAGATCTATAAATGACATTCTTCATTATAAACATTATGGCATTAAACATCAATTTACAGTAGATTACCATGTTTTGTATTCATTGCACAGGAAATTATTTTGAAAAGATACTTGTTTTAATTAAAAATATTGAATTGCACATAATTTTCAAAATATGGAAGTGCACTATAACAGTGAAGAACATGAGGGATACATATTGGCTGAGTTCTTTCATGAAGGAGATGGAGTGTAACTTTATGCTGAAAGAGTTGCATGGCATTTATGCAGTTTAGCCTCATCAGTGAACTGTGAAGTTGTGCAACCAAATAAGCAAACCAATATACATGGGTACATTCTTGTGCAGTATGCTACAACGCACCACTCTGCTTTTGCAGCCTGGAACTGCAGTGACCATTAAGCATCAGACAAATATGTCTAACCACTTTTGTAGGGGAACTTACACATGTGTAAGACATCAACAGGATTCCAGCCTTTACAGAGATGTGTGTATGTGTAGTTTTAACTTATAAAAGGAAATTTTAAAACACTGAACTGTTATTTTTCTATATTATATTTTAAAATTATGATAAATCTTACCTGGCACTCCTCCAACAAAGATAGGCTCCCTGTGATCAGTTGCTTTGGGATTTAATGGTCCCACCACATGATTCACTTCAGAATCTACATCCAGCTGCACCACATTGGCATCTCTAATCACTATCAGGCAAAGCACAAGGAGGAAATGTGGGCCATTGATGTTCTTTCTGTTTGTTATCACATCATTTCACAAACACACTTGAAAACCCTAGTTAAAGATTCAGGTTCCTTCCTAATGACCTGAACCTGTCATCCCATGGTACTTGGCCTGATTTACTGGCAGCCATCCTAGCAAGCTCTATAGTGGCAGGGCGCATGATTTTTTGTGGAAGGCTCCATCTAGATGATACCAGGCAGAAGAGCTGGAGCCTAGTAAACTGCTTGTCCAAGTAGACAACTTTAAATAAACTATGTGGAAGACCACATAGGAATTCCACATAATTTACAGCTGACAAATATAGCTGTATTCTGACAAATTTACATGTTTACTGTTAACTGTCCTGTATGGTAAAGAGCATGATGGACAATTAATTGCATGAATTCCATTTTCAGCAGAAGCTCCAAACTTAGTAAAATGGCTACCTCCAATATGGGATTTCTTGGATTACTGTGCAGGATGGAGATTGGTTTACAGATACTTCAGTTTAATTATTGTTCAGTGAAGCACTGTTAACAAAAGAATGTTGGAGCTACTGCCACTTCATTTTGGAAGGATGGAAGACTGTCTGATCTGCCAATGTGTATGCCTTTATAATTCTACATAAGTCACTCTATATGTGAACTGACTTGGCGTAGAAGAAAAGACTCCATCAGTAATTTCCATCATTAACAGCAATTCCAGTATTTACGTACCTGCAATTCTGTGCCATTGGCCATCACAGAGATTCTGTTTAGGTATAACAGAAGTTGAAAAGTCCTTGATTCCATTGTTGAGCTTTACAATTACCTAGTAAAACCATTTAATTCACATTTAAAATTTTAGTTTTGCAAACAAAAACTAAACAGTATAGTTTCACTTTTTCGGAAGAGTGTCAAGATAGGTTGACATGAAATTATACTGGAAATATACAATCTGTATTATTTCTTGATAGTTGTAATTCTATATTCACTTTTACATGGGTGTAAGCCTTACTTTCAGGATTCACTTACAGCAGAGATAAGTATAAGATTGCACTGCTATTTTGTTAAATTTTAGTAAAAGAAGATTTACATATAATTACTAAGAAATATAGAGCTGGAACAGGGACAGTATTCTGAATTAAGAAGGTATACCATCTCAATAAAAACTTCAAATGCCTTTTGAGAAGTTTAATAAAGATTTAGTTTAGTTATTTCAGTATTGCAAATAGATTTTTCTTAATTTCAAACAAGTAACTGTACAATTGTTTTCAATAGGTTCATCTTCCAGAATTCTGTAGGCTTTAATCAGTGCAACAGAGTGAAACTAAATGGTTTGTTGGTTTTCTCAAAACAAGTGTACAGTTGTACAAATACATGTGTCCAGAAGGGTTCAACTTGAAGAATTTGGAAGAGCTAAATTACACAAGTAATATCTTCTGCTGTTTTTCTCACCCATTGCCAATTTTCCCAAGAGGAGAAAAATGGACTTACGGAGGGCTATAACAGTCTATAAAGGGATCGGCCAACCTCATAGCACAGTCATGACTTGATACCTAATTGAGAGGCCAGCTGGATTTTCCTTATTTTCCTTTTTTTAAAAAGAAAATGCTTCACACATGTTCTCTCAGTAATTCTTGTCCCTCTGAAAGTAGTTCAATATTATTTTCTAAAGACTATGGATGGAAAGTTGAGGCAGAGAAATAATGGCTTACCTATTGGACTGAAACTTTGGATGAGAGACTCCTAGAACACATCCTTAGGTACTATAGTACACTGGGTCAAATACTGTGAGCACTTTTTCCCCCCCAACACAGACTCTGATGAATTGGTTCTCAGAACCACTCTTATTGGTATACCACTTTATTAAATTCTTAGGAAAAGTGCTCTTTTCAATGTAAAATCTGCTTACTATTTTGCTTGTGAAGTTTCTGACTTTTCTTGCTCACATATTATTCAAGAATAATCTATACAGTGAGATGTTAATTTACATCATACAAAACAATGTTTTATATATTGTAAACATTAATATGTCTTATGAACTTATGCTTTTATCTTATGCTTGTAAGAATGAATTTTTTTAATAAAAATTTAAAAAAAAGGAATAATTGTACACACACAAAGTTCTCATATTGATCCACTATAGAGATCAGGGATATTTTTATAGCTTTGATAAGGTAGGTAGCAGACCTAAATGTCAGCATTCTTCTGACAAACACACACATTTTATTGGTGCTGTAACTGCAGTGTTTTGACTTTGATGTTCTGTTGGTTTTTGATACACCTTCCACTAAAGGACTACAGCTGGGTATATTTTTCCTTTTCTGGTTAAGTGAGGTTATTACACAAATTAAAACTTGTTCATATTAAGAGTAAGTTATGGTTTGTGCACAATGTATATGATAAAAAGAGTATTGAATTATGATAGGCATTCACATAGGAATATAAAGGAAATCATTAGTCCTTCCTCATACCTGTCCTTGTTTCATGTGTATATTCAGGAACTCTCTGTTGACACTGTGTGCATGCATTAGGATACCTGAACTGCTTCGAGGACGGATTTCGAAAATGACTTCAAATTTCAGGCCCAAACTGAATGATTCATCTGCAGGGGAAATCAGGATAATTCACAGAATATTCTTTTTGCATCAAGATGAATTAATTAATTAAGCTGTTACAGTATGTGAAAATTGTTACAGTATGTGAAAATCATAACGATGGTTTCTAATTCTGGATTTTTTCCCCCACATGTTCTAATTATTATTTTTTAAATTTTGGTAGCTCCAAGGATTGACTGTTCTTTGGTATGATACTCTGCAATCTCTGACTTTGTTTTGCTTTAGTTTCCATAGTATAGCCTCCATTGTATTTGCCTCAGTTTCCATTATATAGCAGACTCCATCACCACTTGAACAACATAATGATTTTATGAGATGCTATGTACAATGCTAATAAAATGTTTAGGCAAGTAACTGCCAGGCATGATGTTCTTCAACCCCCTACCTCCAATTTTCCTTAATCCCCTCAACTCCTAATGATGGCTTTATTATATAACCTGTTGTGTCAGCTTAGTAACATTCAAAATAACATTCATGGCTCCTCTGCCAAAGCAAAGCATTGTGCTACGAGACACTTGTCACTCAGATGTTGGACTGCGTCATCCATCCTGTACCACTGGCTATGCCAGCCAAAGCTGAAGAGAGCTGCTGTGCAGTAACAACGGCCACAAGATGCCAATGCTATGCTAATGGCTGGAATTAACTGGGAACTAGCATACCAATAGTGCTGCCACTGCAATAACAGCAAGGATTTCTGCTTCTCACATGACAGACTATGTGGAGAAGATGAAGGGGTTTATGCAACATCATTCCATCAAGAGCCCAAGAGACACACAATGTTAGTTTAATATAATAATTATAATTATACATAATATATAATAATTATAATTAATTATAATTAATATAATAATTATTTGAAGGTGAATGTTCAATTATGCCTGTCCTACTATCATCAATGGACCGATATTCCATCACTGTGATGGAACAATCATAATAAGAGTAATTAGCGACGTGTTACCGAGAATAATATATCCCCCTTCAGTTGAAAAATATGTTCCTTCCTCTGATGGTCCTTCAAAACAAGGTGTTACACTAAATGTTTGGGAAGGAGAAGTGACTGGCCTTCCATTGAGCTGTAAACTGCCAAGACAACCGCTGAAACTGTAGACTGAGTTGATCTGAGAAAACAAAATGGAAACAAGCAAAATGACTGTACAAGGAAGGGGAAAAAAATCTTTGGTCCTTCAGTTTGATTTAGGCATACCATTCATAAATTCAGCAGTAAAACCCTGCATTTAGGTAAAGGAAAGGAAGGCTAAAAAAGAATATTCTACTTTTGAATCTGTAATTTAAGATTGGAACCAGTATGGTGTAGTGGTTTGAATGCTGGACTACTACTCTGCAGAACAGAGTTCAAATCTCCACTCGGGCATGAAAACCCACTGGGTGACCTTGGGAAAGACACACTCTTTCTGCCTTCAGAGGAAGGCAAGGGCAAACCCTCTCTGAACAAATCTTGCCAAGAAAACCCCGTGATAGGGTGTCCTTGGGGTCACCATAAGTCGGAAATGATTTGAAGGCACACATCAACAACATTATAGTCCAAGATTACTTTGGATATGCATAAAGACCACATTTAAAGCTAAGCTGGCCTGCCATCTGTTGGAGATACTCTAACTCTTGATTTCCTCGATCAAGCAGCACTGATGCCCTAAAAGACTCACTCCAACAACAAAACTGCACGTTAATTTGTTTATAAGTAAAACAAGACCTCCAAAACCCACACTTTGAGAATCTTCTATTTCCTTCTTAATTTTCTCCTCAAACCAAAAGATGCTTAATTTGGCAGACTGACTCAGCATTTCCTTCTTGTTTGTCACTATGCAGGTAGTGTGAGGAAATGGTTATAAATATTGTCTCCATTAGATAGGCTTTTCAAAAGGTGCACAGTACAATGTTCTACGCACTGCTACTTTGAAGTAACTGCCAATGAATTCAGCTGCTATTCTGTTCCAGCTTACCTGAGCATGAATACCACTGACAATGACAAGACATACTTCTGAGGAAAAGTGCACAGGATTGTGTTTTCAGGATTGTCCTGCTCCCTAGCCTTATTCAAATTGTCAGGCAAGACATCCAGTGGTATGCTGACCAATTTCATTTTACCTCCTCTGTTTTTTAAAGAAATATATTTATTCATTCTTTATTGTGGAAAGATATTTTTACCTGGATATTCTTGGCAGCTTTTCCTGGTGCCACACCTCCTATGTAAAATGGGCCAGTAACTTGCCATGTATTATCAAATAAAGAAAGATTGTCTTCTAATACTCTGAGACCATCAATTACCAAACGGCCAGTATTTTTCTCGCGAACAAACATTACCTTAAAAAAATACATTAGTTTAAAAAGACAAGGAAAAATTGAGTTTTAAGAAAAAGATTTTTGGATTTTTCGGCACTTCTGGTAATTCATCATTTGGTTAATGAAATATAAAAGACAGAGGCCCTTTTCACATGGCATTTTGCAAGCGAACGGGCCCCTTGAGCATCGCGTAAATGTGAGGAGCGGTCTGCATGACGCACTCACATTTACGTGACGCTCAAGAGCTGGATGCGCAGCGCATACGCATTTTTTTATTTTCGGCTTTTAGCTGAAAATGGTGCGCGCTCGTGCACCGGTCAGGGGCCTGGGGCGTACTCACCTGCCGTGTGAAGCCCCCTGAGCTGTGCCAGTCGCGATTCCTGCCCCAGTGCAGCCTCCAACTCCCAGGCTGCACTGCGGAAGGAAGGGGCGCGGGCAGGGCACTCGCGCGAGCAGGAAGGAGCTGCGGAGCTGAAGCAGGAGGCTTGCGAGAGCATTCCTCCCAAGCCTTCTCACGCGAAAGCCCCAACCCAGCAGCGTGAAAAGGGCCAGAGAATCACTTTTTTAAACTTTACATTTGCAAACAATGTAAACAATAGAATAGGAATAGAACTTTGGGAGTAAACACTATTGAACTTAGTGGGCCTTACTTCTGAGTAGAAATGTATGGGATTGCATTGTTCCCTTAAATGTACCTCACTTAAACTTGTTGCTGCTTTGAACTTTCATAGTATGTTGCTGTGCTGTCATTATTTATTTGTACTGCTGTTAACTTTGGGTTGTTTTTATTCAATTCATTGTATTGTACTATCTGGCTTTTACTGCAATGTTAGCTGCCCTAGAGGTCCCAGTTTAGAGTATCTCTGGAGGAGAGATACTGTTTGAATAAATAATTAAATAAATAATAGCATGTATACTTGCACCCTTAATTAATCACATCCCTTTTTTTTAGACTACATTTTTTTTTGGTGGATTTATCTTGGCCGTTATATCCTACCAATTTTGAATTCTTTAATAACACCACTTGATTGAAGAAAACTAATATGTATTTGTACTCTGAATGCTTTTATTCTGTTCTGTTCTGTTCTGTTCTGTTCTATTCTATTCTATTCTATTCTATTCTATTCTATCCTGATCTATTCTATTCCATTCTATTTTCTTTTATTAAGAGTGGATTCAGTGATGAAATAGTAGACATTTTCATAAAGAAATCAAATGCATTCAGTTGCATTTTGGAGAAGTCAGTATTTTCAAAGCACATTACATACAGCAAATAATAGTCTAATAACACCTGGAGAGGCTAAGTAAGATTCAAATAATATTTTCTTCTCTTACTGATAACATTTACAGAAGTAATGAAAAACCAATTGAGATAAGATTGTTCATAACTACAGAATCATTTGCTTCAGACAATCTGTAGCTGACTTGGGTCATTCCTTATTCAGAAATGTAATTTTTTGAATCTGGCATAATCATGTGTGATTAGGCAATATTCTTTTCCCAAAACTGAGTTGACAGGTGTATATTAGACACTCGTACTATTCATCATCATTATTATATGGGAAAGTTTATTACAACATGTGTCCCAAAGATTTATTTGATTGCAACAAATGTTCCAGCCAGTCTACACAATCAGATGCTGTATCTTTCTGTAACAGCAATTTCCCCTTCCCATCCAACTTACATTGTGCCACTGGTCATCATTGTACTTCTCTTGGGTTCTGAGTCTTAATTTTTGGTTCCCACTGTTAAACAT
Source organism: Cyclura pinguis (assembly GCA_030412105.1). Classification (NCBI taxonomy): domain Eukaryota; kingdom Metazoa; phylum Chordata; class Lepidosauria; order Squamata; family Iguanidae; genus Cyclura; species Cyclura pinguis. The sequence continues at coordinate 108,992,855 of CM059599.1, read as the reverse complement.
AAAAATTAAACGGCCATGGGCAATAAAGAGACTCATGAAATGTTCTTCCTTTTGATCAGAGACATAGAAAATCATGCCATGGGATGAATGAGTCTTCAGGCTAATGGAGAACTGAGATCTGTCAAAAATAAAAAAATTAATATGTGAAAGGAAAGCACTGAACAATTGCCCTCTAAAAAGTGAAGAAAAAACTGAATACAGCATGGTGAGAAAAGAAGGATGTCAAAATATTAGTTTTGATAGCTTAGTTCATATTCCTTTAGACTAGTAAAATGTGAATAGCATTAGAAAAATTACAAGCATATTATATTAGTATTATAGTTCACTCTACCTTTCATTGAAATCCTTTGGCAAGTAATCATATTCTTGCCGGCTATTTGCTGTTCCTCCAAACAGATACATATGTTCAGTTGCTCTGGGGCTACTGGATAAGTGACAGTGTGGGGCCTGTTGAGCTCTCAGTTCTTGATCTATTTTTTTAAAGCTCGAAGGAAACTGTGAAAAATCTTCATTGTCTTTTCCAACCTTCATAGAAAGAAAAACACAAATGAAATTTCTGTAAGTTGCTGTAGAGCAGTATTCCATTTCTGTATGTGCTGTCCCAATGCTGTTTGGGCAGGTCTAATCTCTATTGTCTAATTAATACCCATAATTAAAGTTTATCAGTCTGTAAAATTCAGGAATGTCTACCTGAACCACTTAACAAACATCTTTGAGAGAACCTTCACTGATACATTTTTATATTTAATATCTAATATATTTAATATATTTAAATATATATTATATATATTATAAATATAATTTAAATATATTTAATATATTTAATGTTTGATTTAATTTATGTCTATCTTTAATTTAAGTTTATCTTTATAAGATGTAATGATATTTATATTTATGTATTAAATTTGTATTCAGTGTTCTAAATAAAAAATAAATTGTTGAACATTGCCTGCAACCCCAGGTGAGCTGAGAAGCAATGAATAAATGCTTTAAATAAATAAATAAATTTAATTCCCTCCCACCAGTTATGGAATACTCTCCCCTGGGAGGATTGTCTGATGTCTGTTTTCTTTTTGACATATTAACTGTATACATGTTATTCTTACACTGCATTTTCTGTTCTGTGACATTTTTGCATCTTGATGTGGTGACTGTTTTAGCCTTGGTTGCTTTTAATTTATTGCTATTTTAACTTTGTTAGGCTGATTTTGTTTTGATTCAGAAAGTTTTTGATTTTATTTATTTTGTTTGTTCTGAGTGCTATTAGTTATGGGGTGACTGAAAAAAACAACAACTTAGAAATAATTAAGTGAAAAAAAATTAAATGCATGTTCTTAGGTAGAAGGATCACCCTAACCTATGTTAGTACTTAGTCCAGTTTACTTAATGTGGTGCAGAATACAGTGGTTGTTAAGTTAGAACATTTTTTTTATATAATTTTATTAAATTTCACGAATAAAAAAGGATTCTTTAACTTGTACTTATTACATGAATTGTTTCTGATCTTCCACACTGTTCTGGTCACTTTTCCCGCAGTTTACTCCACTTATTACATTAATGCATCACAATATAATGATTTTCTCAACTGTTCGAACAGACATTTCCCTCTCCTACACAATCATAATTAAGTCGTTCTAGCTAGTCAGTTCCCAGCCATCACTCCCTTCTGCTTTACTCAAATCGTCCTGTTCCAAGATGTTCTCGTTTCTCTTATCTCTTTAAACTTCTGCTATCTCCTCATTTATTTTTTAACTCTCCATTACTTATACCCCAAAATCTTATAGTTTTTAAATATATCTGTCATTGTATATCTGGCAGTCTGAGCTATTATTGCTGCAACAATCCCTCATCTTCTTACCTTTAAATTCCATTATGCTAAAATGTCTTGTTTCTCTCTTCTATTTAAGTCCTATTCAATCCCCTTCATCCCTTCAGCAATATCTCAATGTTCATATTCATAAAAATATATCGATATATCATCAATTGCAAGCTTAATTGACAATGCCAAAGTAAAGATCAATTTATGGAGTTCAGAGCCCTGTGTTTTCATCCACATCCCGTTCCCCTCTCTCATTTGGGGCTTTGCAGCCTGGGGATTCATTTGAAAATTCTCGGTATTCTTTTAGTCACTTATATTCCAAGCTGCTCCGTCCCTAAGAGTGAGGGTATTTTACCTGAATAGTCTCCCTCACAGGCTCACCCCCCTTAAACAATATCCCAATATTTATTTTAGTACATTAGCTTATTTAAAGTTACTGAGATATTACCACTTGTCAAATCAGAGTCCTGTGACTATATCCACCTCCTGTTCCTCCCTCCCTTCTTGGACTTTGCCGCCTGGAATCTATTTCTGAAAGTTTCCTGTATTCTCATAGTCGCTTAAATTCCGAGCTGCTCCGTCCAGAAGAGTGAGGGTATTTACTTAACTATCTTCCATCGCAATCTCACAGTCTCCATATATCACTCTTAAGATTACTGACCTACACCTATGCTTATTCCTTCCGTTCCCCCCTCCCATCTTGGACTTTGCTGCCCAGAGTCTATTTCTGAAGATTGTCTGTATTCTCATCGTTGCTTAAGTTCCAAGCCGCTCAGTCCATGGGTGGGGGTCTTCCAGTCAAATCACTTCCATCACAGGCTTCCCAGTCTCAAAGTCCCCTTCAACCCTTGACATCACATTGTTTATATTAATGACAATATATCATTCAAATAGTAAGCTTAATTGACATTGCTGAAGTACATTTCCCTTATCAAATTTAGAGCCCTGTGCCTTTATCCGCCTTCTCTTCCCCCCTCCCCTCTTGGAGCTGCCCGGAGTTCATTTCTGAAGATTCACTGTACTCTCATAGTCGCTTAAATTCCAAGCTGCTCCATCCGTGGGAATGAGGATATTTCGCTCAAATGACCTTCCAGCACAGTCTCAACTGTCTCAACAATCCAAAAAAATCAGGAAACAAGAATCACACCACAAGAGTAAAAAAGAAAGGAAACCTACAACTCCATAACTTTTTGCTCCCGAAATATTCCTCAAAAATCCAAAGTCCGTAGTCAATAAGCCAAATACCCGATCATCTCAGTTCCACCAAAATATTAAAGTAATATAGTATAGAAAGTTCAATGTCCAAATGGAGATTATAACTCTTGTATAGTCCATCAGTCCAAATGTTCAATTATTTGACATCTTATGGTGTAAGTCCCAATTATAAATCAAAAATCTTTCTTTTTTCTTTAAAAAGTATTAACTTCAATCCTCGTGAGAGAGCAGAAAATCCAACTAGCCTTTTCTTTAAATTCACACCGGGCCTTTAAGAAGAACTCTCGGCCATAACGAACTCACTTTGCCTCTGGATCCCCTCCATTCCTTCGCTCCTGTGCTCCGTTGCCTGCCAAAACTGCTGCGATATTACCTGAATCGATAGCAGAACAGGTTACATGATTTCTTATTAAATTCTTACTTGTTACTTGATTTCTTTGTTAAAGGTCGATGGCGGCGCTTGTGCTGCTCAACCGGCGATCCCGCTGGCTCCGTCATGGTCCTTCGACCCCCCTGGCGCTTTCCGCTCCCCCAGCCGGGCAGAGCCAAACGCCGGTTGTGGGGTCCCCTTTGGACCCGTTCTGCACCCCTTGTACCGGAGGGGTGTTTAGCCGCCTCTAAGATGGCAAAAGAAGCGGCTGGAATCCAGCGGGTGGCTGCTCGGAGCTGCGCCATTGCGCAGCTTCATTCTGAGCTGCCACTCGTGCCCGCCATGCGACCGGAAGGCGTTAAGTTAGAACATTTTTAAGGCTTCATAATAGGGACAGTTTTCAATTTGCTTGAAGAAGGGAGTTTTTGTGAGAGATTTTTTGTTTGACTGAATGAGGAAGGTGCTGAAAATATTAACTCCTTTTGTTTTTCAGTTAATACAACTTTGAATCCACCACAACATAGGCATGTTCATTTACATAAAATATTTGCTTCCTGTTCTTTATCAAAAAAAAGGGGGGGGTCCTGAAGCAGCTTACATGCAACCAATAAAAACAAGACATTCTCAAAGAACAACAACACAAAGCACATGGTCCAAGGAATTATGGTATTTGTGAATGTTAGGTCCTGTTTGAGTGGCTAGCCAGGTGGTGATACTAACCCTTTTATTGTGGCTTCCTTTAGATCTGGACGAATTTTTTCTTTTCTTGTGGAAAAGGGCAGCTGGGGGAGATTCAACAGGGCATCCATAAAGGGATGCTTGGACCTTCTCAGGGTACCGCTGGAAGTCTTCCACCTCAACATCTTGATCCAATCTGTTTAAATGAAAAAAAAAAATCCTGTTATTCTTAGTTTAAAAAATGAATCATGCATAGTACCTGTTCTGCCTAATCTTTTTAATAGCACAATTGACATATCTATTTAGAAGTAAGATGCATGGTTTTCAGTAGGGCTTATTCCTAGGTGAGTGTGTATCTGCAGTTCCTTCCCACACTTCATTTTAAGGCTCTATCTAATGAAATGTCTTTGTGGCTTCAAAATACCCCCTTCAATCTCCTCCCTTCTCTCTTTCTTCCCTGCTTCCCTTTGCTTATTGTCCTGTCTGTTGAAGAGTTTTAGAGAAGTCAAAAGGTTACTCAGAAAGTTACTTTAATATTTTGGATGGTTCAATGGATCATGTGTTGCATGGCAATAAGGATGACAGTTTGGATATGGGATGGGGCTCCTATAATCTTAATCCTTAGCTAGTCATAGGACAGCATGAAGTACCACAAAGGTGCCCGTCCTCCCAAACCTCAGTTTGCAACCATCTCCCATCAAGACTACTGCCTCATCGGTGTAAATGGAGGAGGGGATGTAGAGAAGCTAGAAATAAGAACTCTTTCTCCATATACCCTCCTTCTACTCTCCACGAGGGAGTGCAATAGCCTTGGGTTTTTGGAACACGGCCTGAATTTCCATGAACGTCGGCTTCTGGCAAGGGATGGGCTGCACCTCACGAAACTTGGCAGGAATGTTTTTGCAAACAGTCTCGCAAGGAGGATTAAGAGGTCTTTAAACTAAGTTCCGCTGGGGAGGGAGACAATATTATTCAGGGCAAGGACTCGGCGAGCACAGGGGGAAAAGGCCCAAATGATATTGGACAAGTAGTACAAGCGGCCAGTGGCGGGAGGAGTGGAAACTATAGTACAGGACTTGCAGGAAGGGCCCGGGGACTTAAGTGTCTTTAATGCACGAAGTATGGGAAATAAGCAAGATGAACTTGAACTCCTAGTACAACAAAATAAATATGATTTGATAGGCATCACTGAGACCTGGTGGGATGAGTCTCATGATTGGAATGTAGGAATAGAGGGGTATAGCCTATTTTGTAAAAATAGACTGAACAAGAAAGGAGGAGGAGTAGCCTTGTATGTCAAGGATGTTTTCATCTGTGAAGAGATCCGTGACTTAAACCCAGAAAGCCAGGTCGAGAGCATCTGGGTAAGAATTAAGGGAGCGAGAAACAATCAGGATATTCTGATGGGGGTTTACTACAGACCTCCAACCCAGACTGAGGACTTTGATGACGGCTTCCTCAACCAAATGACTGCACATTCAAAAAGGAGAGATACAGTAATAATAGGAGATTTCAATTACCCGGATATATGTTGGCAGTCAATCTCTGCCAAGACAGCAAGGTCCAGCAAGTTTCTTGCTTGTCTTGCAGACAGTTTCATGGTCCAGAAGGTGGAAGAGGCCACAAGGGGATCAAATATTCTAGATCTGATTCTGACCAACAGGGATGACCTTGTTAATGAGGTAGAAGTGGTTGGATCTTTAGGGGGGAGTGACCATGCCCTGTTGGAATTTGGCATTCAGTGGAACGGAGAAGATAAGTGTAGCCAGACATTCATCTTAGATTTTAAAAAAGCGGACTTCTGTAAACTTAGGGAGCTGCTGGCTGGAATTCCGTGGTCAAGAATAGTGAAAGGGAAAGGAGTTCAGGAGGCATGGGAGTTCCTTAAAAGGGAGATACTGAAGGCACAGTCTAAAACTGTGCCAATAAGGAGGAAAAATGGAAGGCATCTGAAGAAACCAGAATGGTTGACCAAAAAACTCTCAGCTGAGCTAAGCGTTAAGAGAAACGTGTACAGGAAATGGAAGAGGAAGGAAACCACCAAAGAAGAATTTAAGCAAGTAGCCAGGAGATGTAGGGAGAAGGTCAGAAAGGCTAAAGCACAGAAGGAACTTAGGCTGGCCAGAGACATTAAAAACAATAAAAAGGGCTTTTTTAAAATATGTCCGCAGCAAAAGGAAAAAGAAGGAGACGATAGGGTCGCTGCGCAGAGAAGATGGCGAATTACTAACAGGGGGAAGAGAAAAGGCAGAACTACTTAACACTTTCTTTGCCTCAGTTTTTTCCCAGAAGGATACAAGCACTCAACCTGGCAGTTGGGGAGCAGGTGAGGAAGCAGGGGAAATGCGGCACATAATAGGTAGAAAAGTGGTACAGGAATACCTGGCCACATTGGATGAATTCAAGTCTCCAGGGCCAGATGAATTGCATCCTAGGATATTAAAAGAACTGGCAGAGGTCATTTTGGAACCCTGTGGTCTCTTCCAACTCTACATTTCTATGATGCTATGATTATTTTTGAATGGAATATTTTTGAACAGAATACTTTTGCATATTTTTGGAGTCTATCTACTACCCTTTCAGGGTGTCTCCAGAGTGTGATTTTTCAGCCTCCAGAGTGATTTTAAAGTATCCCAGAGAGATTTTTTTCAGTTGAGTGAAATGGGGGGGGGGGGGGCTGAAAAAATGAGGGGAAATGTTGACCCAAAGGCCATACAGGATTCCAAAGGACTAATGTGAACCCATGTCATTTCCACCCTGGTGTAAATCAATCAGCCCTGCCCTCTGACACCACCCAACTAATTTTACCCGCATAATTTATTTATTATATATTTAATTAATTTATACTCCACTTTTCTTTTTATACAGGATCCAAAGATTTAAAAACAGAGTACAGTTTTAAAAATTATGCACACTCAAGGTTTAAAAAAGTAAATTTATTTAAAAAACCACAAAGTTAAAACAATATAATGCACAATTAAGACATAGTTTAAAAACATGAAAACAAATAAAAAGAAAAAAAATAGAATCAAATTGCCAGCCTCTTAATATTTCTTTTTGTCATATAATTTGTAAGCCAAAGGCCTGTCTAAATAAAAAGGTCTTTGCTTGCTCGCAGAAGGAAAGGAGCAAGGGTGCCAATCAAGCCTCCTGTGAGAGGGAGCTCCATAACCTGGAAGCAGCCACTGAGGAGACTCTCTCCTCCTTCTCCACCATACCCTCTGTAGCTGCCTGAAACGGTAATGGAGGGTGCTGTCACAAAAGATAAGGAGTTGGAACTCTTTTGGCAGTCTTGTAATTTGAGCTTTGTGCCAAATTGAGGTCTTTCCCTAGCAGAAAAAGAATTGCTGTTTATGTCTGTGGTTCTGAATCTCCCTTGTTCCTGTTTCTTGTTTCCTTCTCTTCCTTTTCCTTTCTTTTTTTAAACTTCATGTATTACAAGGCTTGTTAATCCAGCCTTGCCAGGCCCAAGAGACCTCTGGATCTTACAAGTCTGAGAGGCAATCATGATCGAACAAAATGGATGACAGCAGTGGAAAATTCCAGCCTCTGAGAAACCTCTGTGGAAGACAGAGGCCCTTTCCGCTCGGCATTTGCCATGCAAAGCATCGCGTGATTGTGAGGAGTGATCTGCACGACGCACTCACAATCGCGCAGCAGGTGCTGATAGTGCACCTTTTCATTTTTGGCTGGAAGCCGAAAATGGTGCACGATCGTGCATTGCTCCCGGGCCCCATCTGCACTTACTTGGCATGCGGAGCCTCCAGAGCCGTGCCGGTCACGCTTCTTGCCCCAGCGCAGTGGTGACTTTTTGGTCCCACTTGCTAAGAGGGTCTTTATACATGTGTATCTCCTCAACTGGATACTAGTCATAATTTGAAATCCATAATTTGAAATTTGAAAGTTTCACCTACGTTGGTGTAAGTCCTTTTCAAACAAGGCATAGCAGTAGCAGGGAGCAGCAGTGGCAGCAAAAAAAAAAAGTCATTTTGGGGAAATAAATCTGCCCTGCCTATTGCCACATCATCATAGTACAGGAAATGGAAGAGGAGGGAAACCACCAAAGAAGAATTTAAGCAGGTAGCCCGGAGATGTAGGGAGAAGGTCAGAAAGGCTAAAGCACAGAATGAACTTAGGCTGGCCACAGACATTAAAAACAATAAAAAGGGCTTTTTTAAATATGTCCGCAGCAAAAGGAAAAAGAAAGAGGCGATAGGGTCGCTGCGCAGAGAAGATGGCGAATTACTAACAGGGGGAAGAGAAAAGGCAGAACTACTTAACACCTTCTTTGCCTCAGTTTTTTCCCAGAAGGATACAAGCACTCAACCTTGGGGAGCAGATGAGGAAGCAGGGGAAATGTGGCACATAATAGGTAGAGAAGTGGTACAGGAATACCTGGCCACATTGGATGAATTCAAGTCTCCAGGGCCAGATGAATTGCATCCTAGGATATTAAAAGAACTGGCAGAGGTCATTTCGGAACCGCTTGCTATAATCTTTGAGAAATCTTGGAGGACAGGAGAAGTTCCAGCAGACTGGAAGAGGGCAAATGTTATCCCCATCTTCAAGAAGGGAAAAAAAGAGGACCCAAACAATTATCGCCCAGTCAGCCTGACGTCAGTACCCGGAAAGATCCTGGAGCAGATAATTAAGCAGTCAGTTTCTAATTACTTAGAAAGCAATGCGGTAATCATGAGAAGTCAACATGGATTTCTCAAAAATAAGTCATGCCAGACTAATCTTATCTCCTTTTATGATAGAGTTACTAGCTTGATAGATGAAGGGAATGCTGTGGATGTAGCATTTCTCGATTTCAGTAAGGCCTTTGACAAAGTTCCCCATGACATTCTTGCAAAGAAGCTAGTAAAATGTGGGCTGGACAGAGCTACTGTCAGGTGGATCTGTAACTGGTTGACTGACCGTTCCCAAAGGGTGCTCACCAATGGCTGCTTTTCATCCTGGAGAGAAGTGACTAGTGGGGTGCCACAGGGTTCTGTCCTGGGCCCAGTGCTGTTCAATATTTTCATCAATGACGTGGATGAAGGAATAGAGGGCATGCTCATCAAATTTGCAGATGACACCAAATTGGGAGGGGTTGCTAATACGCCAGAGGGCAGGATCAAAATTCAAAATGACCTGGATAGATTGGAGAGCTGGGCCAAAGCTAACAAAATGAAATTCAACAGAGAGAAGTGTAAGGTCCTACACTTAGGTAGAAAAAATGGAATACAGAAATATAGGATGGGGGACATGTGGCTGGATAGCAGTACGTGTGAAAGGGATCTAGGAGTCTTAATAGACCACAAGCTGAACATGAGTCAGCAGTGTGATGCAGCAGCCAAGAAAGCCAATGCAATTCTCGGCTGCATCAATAGGAGTATAGTGTCCAGATAGAGGGAGATACTGGTACCACTCTACTCTGCTTTGGTTAGACCTCATCTTGAATACTGTGTCCAGTTCTGGGCACCTCAATTCAAGAAGGACATGGTCAGGCTGGAGCAGGTCCAGAGGAGGGCGACCAAAATGGTGAGGGGCCTGGAAGCCATGGGTATGTTTAGTCTGCAAAAGAGAAGGTTAAGAGGGGACATGATAGCCATGTTTAAATATTTGAAGGGATGCCATGTAGAGGAAGGAGAGGGCTTGTTTTCTGCTGCTCCAGAGACTAGGACAAGGAGCAATGGATTCAAGCTGCAGGAAAGGAGATTCTACCTGAACCTCAGGAAGAACTTCCTGACGGTCAGGGCTGTTCAGCAGTGGAATATGCTGCCTTGGAGTGTAGTGGAGTCTCCTTCTTTGGAGGTTTTTAAGCAGAGGCTGGATGGCCATCTGTCAGGAGTGCTTTGAGGGTGTTCCTTCATGGCAGGGGGTTGGACTCGATGGCCCATGTGGTCTCTTCCAACTCTACATTTCTATGATTCTATGATTCTATGTTGACAGGAGATGGCTGCAGCTGAAAGTTCAGCTTCAGCTGAAAACTCAAGCTGAAATTACAGGAGCTGCATCTCACATCCAACTTGGCAACTCTATCTGACAATGGATTTTGGGTTTTTTGAAATGCACCAGCATGGCTTTCTTTGCTTTTCTTGCAGATTAACTACTGCCAAATTAAGCTCTCCTCTTCCAGAAATAAACTAAGGAGATCACCTTTGGCAGCTCCCTTCTAACAGTGTATTTCTACCACTCTATGAATAATGAAAGAAGAAAAAAGCAAGGACTCTTCTATTTCTTGGCTAATAAAGAAAACACAAAATGAACTTACCTTGTAAAATAGGCATTGCTTATACAACCAGTAAAGTTGGCAAGTTCATTACTGATGGGAGACCCTCCAAAGTAGAATTTTTTGGTGCTTGCAGGCTTTTCCTCGATTCCATTTTGTGCTGAATAATCTTTGCTCTGCTTTTTTTCATCTACCAAAAGCTCAAGCCTGCAGACAGAAACAATCCTTTTTACCACAGGTCCTTTAAAGCCACCTTTTTCAGCCAGTAGTAATTGAAGCCACATAACAGGCATGTTAGATATATAGCTGTTTCCACATTGTTGAACAACTCACTAGGTGGCACCATTGACACAAGAGTACATTTTGAAACAAGTGGTATTGCAAGCATCTTTCCAGCATCTCTGTGCTTCTGGCAGGACTGAAGTCACCATTTATTCACTGCTGGGCTAAAGCCAATACTGTGATAGTAGTATCCTAGATAATGAAAATGTAGTAACTGAAAATCCACCAAATATCTACCATACCTCAGAGATGCATCATCTTTTCCCAACATGATTGGGAAAAGGGCATGAAGATGCTGTGTGAAATCTTAGGCCATTTCTGTACTACACTGTTATAGTGCTATTATTCCATTTTCAACATCCTGGGGCTTGTAGTTTACTGAGGCCAAAGAGCTTTCTGGCTGAGAATTCTAAATGCCCCTCCATAAACTGCAAACTCAAGGATTCTATAGGATGTTGAAAGTGGAATAAAAGCACTATAACAGCATAGTATGGAAATGGCCTTGGTCCTAATCCTGCTCATTCCTCTCATGTCCATGTTTTCACCTTTGTGTGTGGCCACCAGGCTGCACATAATGGAAAGAATCACACCCAATGAGCCATTATGACCATGCAGCATTTGCCAGTTTGCATGTTTTTAGGGTGTTTCTTTCATTGTCCTTACTCTTTTACAGTAAGAGTACATTCATATGACTGGGTTGCTGGTGTACAAACAAAATACCATTGTAATTTATGCTGAAACCATCTGTTCTTACCAGTTTGGGGAAAGATGTGGAAAAAAAACACCCTTCCATGTTGACTCTGGAAACAATGTGGCATTTGGTATCCTCAGGGAAATAGTGAACTACAAGGACACTAGAATTCAAATATTGTATGAGTTTACCTTTCTGGTGAGACATATGTAATAACAAAGTGGGCTTTCCCATCATTATAGGATCTGTCTCCTGCTTGAACTTTGACACCTTGTGCATTTAAAACAACAGCTCCCTTATCCATGGAAATAGAGAACACATCTGACTGAAACATAGAGAAAAAACATATTATATCCACAGGGCACTGGAATAATCTCCAGTGAAGATTCTTGCAATAGTTTCATCCTTTTACAATGAGTTGAATAAATGTATTGAGTAAGAGCCAAAAAGAGCATTTGCCTGTGTGAGAAATCTACATTTGTTTAACATTGATTTAAATTTTAAATCAGGGGTGGGTTTGTGCTTGTGGGAAAAGGAGTTAGTTCTTTCATCCTGCTGAAAATCTCCACACTCCAGGAGCTCTTGGCCTTGGAAAGGAAGTTTCCTCCTTCTTCTGTGGTTAGAAATAATGCTTATAAACCAGGTGTCAAAAGTAGCTCAAGGTGGACAAGATGTAACTCAAAATTGCAATGCCATTCATACTGCAGTACCATACAAAATTACAATATCTTATTCACCCCTCAAACCTCACGCTGAAGCAAACCCTATAACATATGCCTCCATTTTGAATTGCCCACAAAACAGACAAAAGGTCAGGTAAAGTTACTAATGGTCCCATCCTAACGTTCTGTACCCATTCTAATACCAACATATTAGCTGTCAGTGTGACCAATACAATGAAAATCCCAATTTGATCATTTGCTTCCCCATATTAAAATCTGAATTCAAAATACAGGAGGTACTTTCCATTTCTGTGTTCGTTTTGACCTGTTTGAAAATTCTTCTTTTCCCATTTAGGTGATACATATAAGTTATTTTGTCTCAACAGATTCATACATAATGACTCTTGAAATATATATTTCATACCCACAAGTGGATGTAACCACAAACAGGAAGAGAAGACAGATAGAAGTTCTAACAGATGCTTTATATTGCAATAAACATGGTATCCTTGCATGTTGTAACTTGGACAGCATGAGAGACCCAACCTGCAACAACCTAAACTCCCGATAACTTTCACCAAGGAATTGTTCCTCAGAATCTTGCATTTTTGTCAGCTTACCCCAGACTGAGAAGTTAAGTAATAGCTGAGACAATGCACTTTCCCCATCCTTGGCTTTTGTGAAAAAAATAAAAAACAAAGCTTTTCAGAATTACCTATAGAAAATACAATGGCACATTTCCAAGACGCTGGCAATCTCCTGACTTCCAAAGGTAATCAAATAAATAATTACAGTCAGCCTTCTACATTTGTGGGTTTGACTTTCATGGATTTGATTATTTGCACATTTCTCCAACTCCTCCTCCCCCACCTGAAGTGCTTCTTTCCCAGGCATAGCCTTCCTCTTGGTCGCTTTGATCAAGGCATGCAGCCCAATTTCGCAGCACCACAAACCCTCTCCCAATGCCTCCCTCTCTTCCAAGGAGGGAGATGGGCAAGAGACAGGAAGCATAGAGCCACTATACCAACCCACGTCCTCTCCCTCTCCTTTCCCTGACCTGCTTTGGGTCCAGGGTGCCTGCTCTCCCCACCATGCCTCCGCCCCCTTCCCACACATTCACACATTTTGATATTTGCAATTTTTCCACTTTTGCAGGGGTCCTGTGCCCCCAACCCTAGTGAATGGGGAGGGCTGACTGTATATTTGTATTTATCCCATATTGTTTTAAAATAAACAACTTTTCTAAAATGAGAAAACCACACTTACTCCTTCAGCATAATAGAACAACAATCCATTTGGCTGTAAAGTTCGGAAATTAAAGCCTCCTTCAAAAGCATGAAAAGAGATTTTCTGGCTTGATGCAATGTAGCTTTCTCCATTGAAATATGCTTTGCGGGACATCTATTCAACAAGAAAAAAAAGATAAAAAGATAGTTATGAGAAAAATGAGAAAGTAAAGTAGAAAATTATGCATAGGTATAGGCAGTTATACTCCAGAAGGTCTAACAATTCCTATGTTTAGTGTCATGATTGCTGAAAGGTACTGCAGGGTAAGCATGTTGTTTGATTTCTTTAGCATCAATGTAATCCTTGCAATTCAGTCAACATTTGGGGCATCTCTGCTCAGCTCTGCAGCTTTGTGGTAACACAGTGAATATGGACAGAAATTGAGAGTTCTGCTATGGGTGAAGCAATCATACAACCATATTAGTTAATTTTCAACCCATAATTTGTATACAAAATGTATGAGGTGTAAAACTCTCTCAGAGGCTAGTGCTAGAAAGTTTTGTTGTGTTTAGGTTCACAAACAAGAAATCCTATAAAATATTTTTTCCATCGTATAAGACATTCCTTTCTTCTGGCCTACACAACCTTCTGCTGATACTATGCAGTTGATTGCCTGCAAGGTGTTCCTAACTGAAAAGTCTTGATAGGTTGTAGGATTCATTGAAACTTAGCTCTGTGCTAGTGATAATGCCCTTTTTGTCTTCTAGTTTAGTTTCCCTTAAGTGGGAGGTTCTTAAGTGAGATGCTCCATTGCCAATAATGAGAATTTTACTGCAGGATTTTAGAAACATTATTTCATGAGCGAATTCTATGGGACTGCAATTATATTGAAGAAAAAATTGCTCTCATACTAATGCTCAATTTTGTATTTTGCTTTGTGGCTTTTCTGCTGCTCCTTTTGACAGGTGTGAGGCCATACAGAATTTTGGCACCCGGTACTGGCATTTTGGCATTTTGATTTCTTCAAATTTTGGGAGCTGAAAGACCTGTTGTTTGATACCATAGATTTTGTGCTTAAAGGGTTTGAATGTTAATCCCAAGTATGTAAAGCTGGAAATGAGACAAGAAAATATTAAAATACGATCTATGGCAAAACAGAGGGAGGGAGGGAGGGAGGGAGGGAGAAGGTGTACTGGAAAGATTTGCTAATCTGTCAAATCTCCTGCTGAACATACACTGTAGCAGGCCTACAAAACTGCTTTTAGATTTACTTTTTATATTCAATATATTCATACTACACACACACACACACACACACACACTTTTTATATTCAACAGTATATCAAACAGTAGTTCCAATTTCTCCACTCTAAATGAACAGCACCTGTAAAGGGAAGTAATTTTTTTTATAAAGCTATTCTTTTCTATTCCCTAAACTGATGGAAAAACAAAACAAAAAAACTCCCAAATCTCCAGTTTTATTTTATACTGAGATTTAGCACAAAAATGAAGAAATAACTTAGCACCTATAGGGAGAATGTCAGAAAATATACTACTAGAAGAAGATTAAAAAGCAATCACCAGAGGATGTATTTGTGGTTTCACAGCAACACTGTACTTACAAGCGATTCTTCTGGACAGCCATAACCAATTCCCAGAGTTCCTGGCTCTTCCAACAAATTGAAGTCCTTCTTTTGGAACTGGAAGCCTTTCATGCAGCCTCTAAAACCTGTACTGACAGCCAGGTGTGAACTGATCCCACTGTAAAAAGGGGATATTTGTTTAGGAGGAAAAGGGTAGCTGATAATTTGATACTAGATATGTTCATAAGCATAACAATAAATATAAAATACTATTATACTGAACAGCAGCAAACATGGATACAGACAGGAAAAAGACAAAGGAATATCTATCTTATCAAGATCAGTGTAAGACGCAGCAGTAGAATTACATGTCATGAAAAGGTAACACATTATTAGTTATGTCATTTACTATGATTGCATTTTTACTTCCAGAGAGATATTTTTGAGATTTCTCTAGGTACTCTAGCTATCTATTGAATATTGCCAGTATGACATATTTGCTCTTTTTTTTACCTTGTCATGATACTCCAAACCAGCTGCCTAAGGGGAACATCTCACTCCACCTCAGGCATGGGCAAAGTATGGTGCTCCAGATGTTAGACTACAACTTCCAGCAGTCTTAACCAGTACAACCTACCCTTACTCTACCCAGTGGTAGGGCCAGCCCGGTTTCCATATAAGTTTCTCCCTCCTTAACCACCCTGAAATTCAAACAGCTGAACCAAGGTTATGGGATACCTGGACAGGAACAGAAGGACTTAGTTATGTCCATACCTTCAGCTAGCTTTGCAGCAATGTGCTGCTGTTTGTTTCCTAAGTCGCACCAGAACTAAAATTATTCCAAGGCACTGAGACAGCATGTATGTACGTATACTGCATACAAGAATCGTGCTGCTTCACAAGTTGTCACAAAGGTTAGTTGCTACCCCTGTTTTGCTTAAGCCAGACTAATTAAAACCAGGGTTTCTCAGCTAGTATTTCCTGGAACCCTAGGGTTCTGCCAGAGGTTGCTAAGGGTTCTGCAAGAGATTGTAATTGGAAAAAAAAAAAACTTTCTTTGGAGTTGTGGATATAATTTGTATGTGAAGGTTCCTTGAGAAATGAAAATTATTTGAAGGGTTCCTCCAGGATAAAAAAGTTGAGAAATGTTGATTTAAAGGTAGGAATTTGATTAGTTTTAATTAACCTTATAGAGCATGGGAGCACATCTCAATGTACACATGAAGAAATTACTTGACAATTAATAATGATTGCATTATGATTATAAACCAACCTAGATTTTAAAATCTCAATAGGAGCCCCTCCTATATAGACATCAGTAAATGGCATGCTTTTCTTTTCATTTTCCATGCTTTTTATGTGTCTCCTATCCACTACCAAGATCATTTTCTTGGAATTATGGTATATAACAGATATCTGAAATGGAAAAAAAAAGTCAGATTAGAAGCCACAGTATACTACTGCATACATACAACAGTATATAATTCAAGAGCATAATGGTATTTTAAACCAGCGTAATTGCACTTGTAAATGGTACATGTAAATTGTAACTGTAAAGTGATAGAAAACCTCAGTCTCTGAGGACACTCTGTCACTGATCTCAAAGATGCTTTTAAGGGAATAGGGTAATTTAAAGAGAAAATCTGATATAAAGACAGCTGAACTCCTATGCATTCATAGATTCTAGTCTATTAATAAAGGTCTGGAAAGATACAATGACTTCTTAGCATGCTACATATATTAATACTGTATGTGATATTTCACTGTAGCTATGTGTGCTACCAAAAAAGTCAATAATAATGTATTAATATATACCTCATGGAATTTTGCATCATTTATCAGAGCCTTCTTCATAGAGTCTTCTAGAATTACAGGGCCATTGCTGAAGCCAAAATCATACTGTAGATACAGGTATCCATTCTGCATTTCTAGGCTGAAGAACATACTCTGCAAAACATAAAATAA
The DNA here is from genome assembly GCA_030412105.1 of Cyclura pinguis. Classification (NCBI taxonomy): domain Eukaryota; kingdom Metazoa; phylum Chordata; class Lepidosauria; order Squamata; family Iguanidae; genus Cyclura; species Cyclura pinguis. Next base: position 108,976,146 of record CM059599.1, on the reverse strand, counting down.
CAGTAAGATTTTCATGAAATGATTTATGCTAGGTGTGAAACATAATGTGGGGGTGTACCAGGCCTTCCCATTACAGGAGTTTAGACGTGCTTGTTATAGGAGTTTAGAAGAACTTGTTCTCACACTTGTTCTCTCCATACTTTTTAAATGATAGGTCTAATGGATTGTGGAACTGAGATGGCATTTGCAGCCTTTGTTAGAATATTTGTTGGATTTGTGCATTTTAGATACATTTTAATTTTCGTTTGTTTGTTTGCTGTTTTTCCCCTTTGTGTCCTTTGATTCAGCAAGCTAAGCCCTATCACAGTGAGGGCTTAGCTCTGAGATCTGGATTACATGGTGCTGCACCAGGATCTTGGAGCAAAGCGGTTTAGATGCAGCCTAGTAAAGTGGGAGTCAAGTTTCTCAAAGAGATTGGTACAGGAGTAAAATAACACCATGGAGGGCTCCAAGTGATGCTGGCTTCTCTGTCACTATGGCATGGTTTTGGCTTTCTTTAGGCTGATGAGCCCCCTTCCATATTGACTCAAGCCTTCTCTCTTAAAGGATCTGTCTTGGCAGCCTTGGAATTTGACAACATGGAAGTTACTGGAATCTTCAGAATCTAAGAACAAAAATGTGACTCTTCCAGACATGAGAGGATGATGATTCTTTGGGCCCTCCTGGTAGACTAGGTTCTAAGGAGGTGGAAATGTTGTCATGACCTAGAAACAATCCCTTTCTCATATCCATTGAATGAAGAACTTATTCATTGGAGGATAAGAGGTTAGGGCCCTGCCCCTTGAGACTTTATGAGTTCTTTACTTAATTATTGTGATTTTTGTTTATATCAGTTCTTCAAGGTGCCATGAGATGGCTTTTTCTTTAAAGGTGAAATACAAATAGCTTCAATTAAGGCCATTTCCGCACTAGCCTGTTATAGCGCTCTTATTCCACTTTCAACATCCTATGGAATCCTGGGGTTTGCAGTTTAGGGAGGGGCCTGTGGTCATTGCAACTCGCAATGACCACTGCTACCATTAGAAGGCTTTTTTTACTAGTCTGTCACTTCTCCAGGATCTGTCTCAATGGCCTTGGGTTGCCTTTGGACTTCATCTCCCACACATGAAAGGAAAACATTCCCAGGTTCTTACCAGGCTTAGCACAATTATTTTAAAAATCCACACCAGATGGTATCATCACCACCACTACCACCACCACCACCACCACCACCACCACCACCACCACCACCACAGCTTCCAATTCTTACAGTTCTTTAAGTGTAGTATCAGTGTGAGAACCAGTATGCTGCAGTGGTTTGAGCATTGGACTATGACTCTGGAGAACAGACTTCAAATCCCTGCTTGGATATGAAAAGCCACTGAGTTACCTTTAGCAAGTTACACTCTCTCAACTCCAGAGGAAGGCAAAGGCAAACCTCCTCTGAACAAATCTTGCCAAGAAAACCCTATGATAGGGTTGTCTTAGGGTTGCCATAAGTCAGATGAAGTCTGAAAGCAACCCAAGGCCATTGAGACAGATCCTGGAGAAGTGATAGACTAGTAATAAAAGCCTTCTAGTGGTAGCAGTGGTCATTGCAAGTTGCAGAGTTCAATTTTTGTTTTACAAGAGTAGATCAGAGAGCAAGCAAAGTTCTCCTCACTGAAGTCTAATAATTTGAAATTTAACTCTGTCAGAGCTTTGTCAGAAATTTCTCTTGCCCAGGTAGAAGTGGGTATGCCCAACCTATACGATCATATTATTGAATTTTCCCAAGTATTTTCACAACACAACCACTGGCTATTTTCTTCAGAAACATCATGTTAATAATTAATTTTACTTTATGCCAATAAATGCCAATAAATGTTGAGTCCCCAGTGCTATTTAACATCTACATGAAACCGCTGGGAGAGGTCATCAGGAGGCATGGAGCAAGGTGCTATCAGTATGCTGATGACACCCAGATATATCTCTCCATGCCTCGGATAATAGCATCAACTAAGGGTGGCATCTCGCCTCTTAATGAATGTCTCGAAGCAGTAATGGACTGGATGAGGAAAAACAGACTGAAGCTGAATCCAGATAAGACGGAGGTACTTGCTGTTGGGGGGCCTAGGCCAGACATGGAGATTTGTCAGCCAGTCCTAGACAGGGTCACACTTCCCCTGAAAGACTGTGTTCGCAGCTTGGGGGTACTCCTGGACTTGCCACTTCAGATGACAGCTCAAATAGATGCGGTGGCCAGAAGTGCCTGCTATCAGCTTTGGCTAATACGCCAGCTGCGCCCCTTTCTGGAGCTGTAGCACCTAAAAACAGTGGTGCATGTGCTGGTAACTTCGCGGCTCGACTTCTGCAATGCGCTCTACATAGGGCTACCCTTGTGCTTAGTCCGGAAACTTCAATTAGTTCAGAATATGGCAGCCAGGTTGGTCACCGGTAGACCTAAAATTGACCATATAACACCAATTTTAAAATCTCTTCATTGGCTGCCTATCAGTTTCCGGGCACAGTACAAGGTATTGGTCATTACCTTTAAAGCCCTTCATGGCTTGGGGCCAGCCTACCTGCGGGATCGTCTTCTCTCATATAAGCCACCCCGCACATTAAGGTCCTCTGGGAGGAATTTACTGCAGCCAGTTAGAACTAGGTTGGCTGCAGTTACCCAGAGGACCTTTTCTTCTATCGCTCCCCAGTTATGGAATGGCCTGCCGGAGGAGACCCGGCATATTACCAGTCTGGACTGCTTTAAAAAAGTGGTCAAAACTGATTTCTTCCGACAGGCCTTCCAAGATTAGCATTTCCATCGACTCCCATCAACTGTCTTCTTGTTTTGTTAATAGTCAACTGACTGACTGTTAATTGTGTGTTTTAAGGGGTTGGTTTAGGTGGGTTGGTGGATGGTGAGGATTGGGTACGTTTTTAATCTCTTTTAATGTATTTAATGTATTTTATGTTGTTCGCCGCCTCGATCCTTGTGGAGAGGTGGGATAGAAATAATAATAATAATAATAATAATAATAATAATAATAATAATAATAATAATAATAAAAAAAAATGTAAATCAACTGGGAGATGAAATAGAAGATTAAGGATTTCCTTTTTTCTCTTACTCCATTAACCATCAGGAGGAGAAGTCCATTGTCAGTTGGTGTTCGAACTTCTACATCAAAACGTGTCACCAGGCCAAACTTCCCTCTTCTCTCAATGTTCCTCACCAAAGCATAGCCAGAGCCATCAAAGAAATAGTTTACAGCTCGGCTCTGTGTAAAGGCCAGCTTATCCCTAGCAGAAAGAAAAGGGACAAAGGAAAAATCAGGACAATAGCTTAAGAAGACATATATGCTCTGTGCTTGAGAAAGAGTTATACAAACAACACTGCAAGGGAAAATCAGGAAGTGAGGTAGTTGGTTTGAACATCACACAGTCATTTATTATCCTTTCTGCCATTGAATCAACTGTTAAATGGTGACTCAACACATTGGTAAACACCATTGATTCAGTGGCTTGATGAACAGTAGGATCTAGGCCACTGGTGTATAATTACAATGCCAAGTAGTATTTACTGGAAGTTTTTGTACTGCTTTGCTTGCCCATTTTTCTTGTTTAATCTCTATGTAAATTGAAGTAAGTTCTGAATTAGATGTGATCTATTGAGAAGCTTAATATGAACATTTTTGTAAGATAATGTTTATGTAATATCACTTCTGTAGACAGGAAGCTTAGACATACTAGACAGGGAGGAATTCCTTTATCTGCCAGAACTGGGGGATGCCTTATGAGCCAGCCAGCCAGCCAAGCAGAACTGGATCAGGAAGGATCCTCCAAGCCAGTAGGGGTCTGAGACAGTGCATAGACTTATGCTGCTGTCTGTATGACTGTCACTTTAGCACTCAGTGAATCATGGGAAATGCAGTTGTCTCAAAGGCTGCAGCTGTTACTACTGCCTTTGGAAAAACTACGTCATCCACAAGGTAGTGGCCTGCCTCCAGTCTCTTGCCTAAACTAAGTAACAGTGAGAAGATAAGGAAGGAGCATTTTACACAACTGAGTAACAACTTGAGAGCTTGCTTCTATTACAAGTGCAAGAATTGTTGCAACATTGATTGCCTGTGGGCGTTGTTGAATGACTTCCACATTCATGTTCTCATTCCTGATTGGTTTGGGAAGATGGAAACAGGTAGAATGGTTCTCTTGAATGACTGGCTTGGTGCTATAGAAGAAACCATGATGCATGCACAAGAAGGGAACATTTACGGTTGTATTTGAGTAGTAGAATACCAGTATTTGCTTGAAGAAGGTCTTACCTATATTTGGTCTCTTGCATCTCCAGATAGGGATGGGCCAGATCCCTATTTGAAACACTGGAGAGCTATTGCTTGTCAGTGTGGAGATAGTACTAAGTTAGATGACTAATTTGTCTGGCATGGTAAAAACAACAACAACAGTTATTTTTTAATTACTCAATATTGGACAGCTTTTGAATTCAGTGCATATCAACTTTCTGTAAGGCTATGCTCAACTATATTATTCTGTTGTGGATTTATTTGTATGTGTTAGTGAAACTTCACTTTTTGTATATGTTTTTGGAGGATAATTATTGCTAGCAGCCTTGGATGGTCTCTATAATAAACAAGTTTTATATTTTAATAATAAATATATGCATACATACATACATTCATCATGCTGTCCATGCACAAAAAAACCCTACAACCCCATAGATACACTCTTATTAAAAAGAGAATAATAAATTTGGGGATGTGCAATAAAATCCCATGCCCTTTAACGTGTGTCAAATGCATCTCAACCACCAAAGTCCACTCTGCACCTATTTGTGAGACTGATTATAGTGCAGACAAAGATGTTTTAACCATATATCACTAAGACTATTTAAGATTAAGACATACAATTTATTCTACCTGGCACAAGGTACAGATTTGGTGATGTTGTAGATATTTTTGAAATTGTATAAACTGAGGACATCATCATTTAATGTAGCAAGCTCCAGACAACCAGAAAAGCCAGGCAGGTCCAAGCTTGGAGGAAGCTGCGCAGAAAAGAAACCAAAAGAAATACTATTAAAATCAATGCCATGAGTCAGAATCAAATTGTGAGTTGAGTCACATCTTCACTGGAGTGTTGTGCCAACAAGCCTTGGGTAATACTGTCTTCTGTTACAACTCCAGTCATGCATGTCAACATAATTGTTATCCTATCACTGAAAAATCCGGAGATTTTCCAGAGTACGGCCATGTATGTAACAATTATTTTTCTTACCTTAAAGCCTGGAGGCACTCCTCCAACATAGAAAACTGTATTTTTAGGTTCCAGATCCAACAGAGAGGCATCACCAGGGACTTCTCCTTTTTTGATGAACTTTTCTTCAGCAGTGCTGCTGAGACTTGGTACAGTGAGAAAAACTTTGCCATGTTTTCCAATCCTGTTGAAGAATAGCAGGATGAGAAAGGGAACTGGTGGTCATATCTCTAGGTGACTTATTAAATATGAAAGAGTTGTGAAATCATTTCCTTGAAAAAATATGTTAAAATTTTATATACCACCAAAATAATAAAATAAAATAAAATAATAAAATAAAATAGTGTGTAATCCTGATCTTCCAAAGAAGAGATTAACTACTGAATGTAGACTGTGGCACTTTCTGCACCCTACATTGTCCCGTCATCTCTGGTGGCGATCCCGGCAGCCACTCTGTTGGGAAGGGAACTTGATGGGAGCACTCTTCTCCACACGGGACCGGCTCCATGCGGAAGGGAGTGCAATAGACATGCTGCTTCCTTCCACAGTGCAGCTGGGTACTTTCACAGGCTGTGCTGGGGCAGAAAGCACCAGCATTGCACTTCCTGTCCTTCCACAGGGCAGGTAAGTATGGGATGGTGGTGCGATTGTATATCAGTGATGAGGAAAACCTGTCAATGATTTAATCTACGTTCGTGCTGCCTGGAAATGTGAGGACACTGCGGAAAGGGCCTAAGCTTTTTCTTTTTCTTTATAGTTCTTCTGAAATAAAGAGCCATTTTTCCAGAGGTAGAAAACAGTTTCAGAACACACAGGGATAACCTTTCTTGGAATTGTTTATATTGTGAGTTTTATGTGAGCTCTATTTCATCTCTAGGGTGTTTATGCATTCAATAGACTAGTAAGAAGTTTGTTGACAAGGCAATCCTGCACTAACAACCATGAAATGGGACACTCTGAATCTGGATAATGCTAAGAAGTTTCTTTTGACTTGGATCAACTATTTGGACTAGGTCAGACTTGGAATGGCAGAACTGGGAATGGAGATAAAGGCTAAATGAAATAGATATTTTCTGAAGGCTGATTAAAAAGAATCCCTCCTCTGCAAGTTGGATGTTTACACAGTTTGGCAAAGTTGCCTTTTCCTAATCTGTATGACTCACTTTGTTCCCAGCTCACCATATTGGCTGGGGATTCTAGGAGCTGTAATCCAAAAAAGTAAATTTCCCATGCCCTGGGATATACTGTGAGGAAAAGTTGGACAGAACCTAAGTCCAAATAAAATATACATGATATACATTAAGATTTGCACCTGGAAAGACAGTGGATGATGCAATCCCATGTAATACCTGCATGAGTCATTGGGTTGTGGAACCAGGGCAGGAAGGTTGCATCATACATCTAGCAAGGTTGGCTAGAGTTGCATCAAAAATGTATGTATATAAGGGGGTGTGTTCTAGCCAACTGTGCCCTTTCTTGATATCTGAAGGAGCAGCTGGAGGCTATGTTGGATGCTTATCTTTGCATGCTGTAGAATGCTGAAACTCCGTTGGAGGACTGTATATATGTATGTATTGTAACTGGAAAGTAAAAGCCTCCTGTTGGAAGATAACATTGCGTGGGAGTATTTTTTCCTGGCTTCAGGCTGCTAATGTTTAATACTCTGCTGGGACGCTTCTAAGCTGTGTGAGTAAAACTCTGCTATATGGTGATTTTCAAACACTTGACTCTGGTAAACTGTTTTTGCCAGAGCTCAGTGCTGGAGGGAAGTGTTACCGAGATTTTTGTGTAGCGCCCATCACCCACCATCCCTCTGACATATACGTATTTTTTGTGTGCCTTAAAGTCATTTTTTACTTATGGCAACCCTAAGGCAAACCTATTACAGGGTTTTCTTGGCAGAATTTGCTCAGAGGGGTATGGCCTTGCCTTCCTCTGAGGCTGAGGTGACTTGCCCAAGGTCACCCAGTGGGTTTCCATGTCTGAGTAGGGATTCAAATCCTGGTCTCCAAGTATCCAAATCCAACACTCAAACCACTGCATCATGTTATTTCTTGGCTGTATATGGCCATGCTACAAATCAGACTTTTATAATTTCTACTTTCAGAAAACACTTTCATTTAGGCAGCAACCTCTCAGTGTTAGCCACAGAACAGCAGAATATATTAGAAGGTTCTGGGGCATCATATCTTGTGTATATTTAGGCCATATCAGACTAATACCATGTGCACTTTGCAGATCCAGTGGAAACTTCCCTCCCTGGGACTAGTAGCTGCAGCGAGGTGCTCCTCAGGATCCTGACACGCATTTTGTGTTCAGATACTACTGAGGCCTTCATTGGGTGCATTAAATGTTTACCTGCATTTTAGGCCATGGGCAGTTTAGCCCTGAGAGTGTGCCCTGTACTGTGTACAAACTGCATTCCTCACCATGTGTGTATAGGGGGACATAACCAATGGCTGACAATCTCTTTCAAGGATGCTTTCCTGATATCATTCATCTTTTCCCTGAGTAACTCTTGATCAGCTTTGAGGAAGCCTGCCTGTTTTGAGGAAACAGACTGAAAACCACTGCTACAGAATGATAGAAAACAGACTCCATCTCTGATTTTTATTTCATGATAAGGATTCATGTTTCATGCATTTTCCAACTTTCAGCACAAGTGGTGATCAGAAAAATAGGGATTTTTGTAAACTACCAATTACTACTTCCTCCCTGGGCACCTCTACTTCCATTCTATTTAAGCATTCAAGAGATACTGGTGATCATAAATAAGCACTGATGATAATTAAGCAGTGGATACTGATAATAATTAGTAGTGAAAGGCATCTCTTCCATTTGTTTAAAAGTTATGATTAACATCTTTAATCATCACTCTGCAGTATTATGTCAAGAAATTTACAATATTTCTCATTTCTGAATGATGTGGTTCATCCAATTATTTAAGTAAGAAATATACCCAATATAACCCACTTTACCTTTCAATTTTAACAAGACTGAAGTAAGGAGGCCAAGAGCTGACCGGTTTGGAGTCTAGTGGTATCTCCACATCACCACTGCCCAAATTATAAATGTATACCAGGTTGTCAGTCTTAATTGCGAGACCCAGATAATTCTTTGTCTGCAGAAGGGACAAATCATACAGTGATCATGTTGGTTCCAAGATATATTATGGGCAAAACAACAAATACAGTCTGAACAGTTAGAGATTATAACACAGGTACCTTCTACATTGCTGAATGAAAAGGCAAGAGAAGGAGACATTGGCCATTTCTGCACTAGACTGTTATAGTACTATTATTCCACTTTCAACATCCTATGGAATTCTGGCGTTTGCAAAGGCCCCTCCCTAAACTGCAAACCCCAGGATTCCATAGGATGTTGAAAGTGGAATAATAGCACTATAACAGTCTAGTGTAGAGATGGCAATCAACAGGACTCAATCCTAGAGGGGAAGGAGGACCCTGAAAGACAACACCCAACCACTCCTGCCTGTCTGGAGCTGAAGATATTCCAGTCCCCAGCACCTCTGAAAAGTCAGAGTGAAGGCTCTGAAGAATGAAAAAACATTTCCAGGCACTCTGATCACTAGAGCACTCTGCTGATCGATTGCTTCCATTTATGTCAGTTCTCATAAAGCTCTCCTTAATAGGCCTCAAATGCTAGAGGAGGATCTTATTTGTAGATCTGTCACATTTAATCAATTACTTAGCTAGATGAGACCATTAAATTTTTTAATCAGCTAAAATGGTGGTTCCAATTAATTGGGCAGCATATTTTAAAACCTATTATTTTTTAATACTAGCATTTAGTATTAGACTCTAGAAGATGGCTAGCATCATCTTAGCATTCCCTCTTTTCTCTTTCAACTTTAATTTAGACTGAATTTGATAAATGTTCTTTCAAAAATGATTCAAGTGTTTGAAAAATGTTATGTACATTTCTCTCTTGCTTTTATCCAGTTCTTTCCTTAAAGAGCATTTGTTCCTAACTCTATATTAGCATGAAGAATTAGTGGCTCATTATTTAATTTTTGTAGCTGCTTTTCAGCCAGTGTCAAAGTGGGCATAACCTGATCAAGTCAACACACCACTTTGATAAAAAGGTTAACTCTGCAAAGTAATTAGTGAAAATGAAACAACTGCTCCTGCAAAATAGTTTAGTTTTGTATTTACTTGCTTTTATTCCTTTATTTCAAAAGTCCGTAAGGAAAGAGTTTATATTCTGAAACACTTTAGGTTCAATAAAATATCACAAGCAGTTGAGATTGATCTCTTCTCCCACCATCATCTGTATCTTATCTCTTTACACGGTAATGAAATATGTGCTATCATTCCTTTGGCGGTTTTTAATTTTTAGTGAATAGAGGATGAATGAATGGCTAAAGACAAGAGTGTGAATGCTGTGCCTTCTTTCTTTCTTTGGTCATTTCTGTCCTACACAGTTGTAGTGCTATTATTCCACTTTCAACATCCTGTGGAATTCTGGGGTTTGTAGTTTACTGAGGCCAAAGAGCTCTCTGGCTGAGAATTCCAAACGCCTCTCCCTAAACTGCAAACCCCAGGATTCCATAGGATGTTGAAAGTGGAATAGCAGCACTATAACAGTGTAGTGCACAAATGGCCTTATAAAAAAAGTCTCAGAGTGCCATCCAATATTATGGGACTAGGTACAAGACTAATGGCTAAGCCAGTGATCAGTTTTTCTGATATCTGTATTTGCCATTTTCATTTGCTAATGGGGTTTAGCAAATACTCAAGGAACATTAACAATCTCTGTATATAATATACTTGATTTCACCAGAAAATCTTCTGTCTTTACTCTTCTTCAAAAACAGTTCCATTTCATTTCATGATACTGAAGACTTTCAATACTATGTGTTTCATTACATATTCAAGAGCTGCGTGTTTGCCTGAAGTTTGTAACAAAGTCATCAGAACATCTTTTACTAATGATGCTGTATAACGTTTTTTTCCCCTGCATGGAGGAGGGGAGATGTGATTCTTAGAGCAAATGCATAGTCTTATAAGTCAACAGGCAATAAATATTATTAATCTTTAAGATCTTTGAACTGGAAGACTTGGGATATATTCTGATCTATCTATCTATCTATCTATCTATCTATCTATCTATCTATCTATCTTGATAGCTCTCATAAGTTAAGTGCTTAGCTTTCATTCAACCTGGCATCGATTTGTTCAGTATATCCAGTATTCATGGAATGTTGTCATGGAATGTTGGAAATGAGGTTGTGTCACAGAAGATTGGTATCACATTGCAGCAGATGACACAATTTCACTCAAAGAGGCTGAAGAGTAGCAAGAATAAAGGCAGTAGGAGGAAGAGAAAGCTTAGCTCAGATGGTCTGAATGCCACTAATTCTCTTCAAACTACTATGAATACAGAAATATAGCTATATTGATGGAAAAACCAAAATTGAGAGCTTGGTACGTTCTGTAAAAGTTCATTCTTGGATTACTCACTCATGGGTTATTCTCCACATGCCAGCGAACCATGCATGAGTTCTAAAGTCTAGAGTTCTTTTCTGCTTTTTTCCCCCACTGTTGACTCCACTCCTTTTACTGACAGTTTTGTTGTAAGGTCTTGCCAGCTATGAATGTATTCCTAGCTTTGTGTTTTGCTAATCTTGTTGTTGCTGTTGTTGCCACACACAGGAAGGAGTGGCTTGCTCCTCCTGTCATCCAAGAATGAACCTTCATGATAAATACCAACCTCTCATTCTCTGGATGGCATGGAGGAGCAACCCACTCACTCATGGGATGTATTCAACTGTTAGAGTTGGTGTGGCTGCCACAAACCTACCTCATCTGCATCAGTAGCAGAAATCATGAACATCATGGCCAAAATGGTGCAGTTAGTACTACTTTTGCCCTTTCCGTAATCTGTGTGAGAACTCTCTGAATAATTGACGGAGGTGGAAAGTCATATAGGAGACCTGCGGGGGCGGCATTTTGCCCTGTAGGTGTCTTGTTTCATACCTCTGTTTCCATCTATTGAAAAGCATCTGTTTAACTTGCATTTTTTTTTGCAGAAGCAAATAAATCTACCTGAAAGGGTTCTGAAAGATTGTATATCTGTAGAAATACCATCTAATTCAAAGTCCATTCTCCCAGATAGATCTTGCTTCTGCTTAAATAATCTGCCCGTATGTTCAATGAACCTTTCAGATATACAGCATTAGTAATCTTGCTGTTCTCTATGCCCACTGGATTTTATTTTTCCTCTTTGATCTATGGAACTAACTAGACCCCCTTGGTTGTTGATGTGAGATTTCACAGTCATATTGTCTGTTTGAACTTGTATATATTTTCCTTCTATCAACCTTGAGAACCCCAGTAGCATCAGCCTCATTGCTTTTAGTTCCAGATAATTAATATTGTGAGTTTGATCCTTCCTTGTTCATTCTCCCTATTGTGAATGACCTTTGCAATGAGCTCTCTAGCCAGAGAGATTTGTATCTATCAGCACAACCACATTATTTTATTCTGTGAGAGATATTCCCTTGGTCATGTACCTGTCTTTTATCTACCAACTGAATTCTTGTTTTAGACTTTGTAGAAGATTTATTCTTTAATGTTTTTTCTGTCCTCTCATTTACTGATGAACAATTATACCTGCCAGAATTTTTAAGTTCTTTGGCATCATTTTCTCCCAATTCTCTTCTTTTTCCCCACTCTTTTTCTCCTTCTCTGACACGCCTTTCCTTTTAAGATGCACTTTCTGTGCTGAAGCTACTTTTTCTGTGTCCTTACTTGTATTTCCTATTAAATTAATTAATTGTTGAAAATCATTACTATTTAAATTCATTGTTCCTGGGAAATCATTAGGTGAACTTATTCTGAGCAAATCATTTCTTTGAAGTAGATTCATTCAATTCATTTGATTAAGGTAATTCATTAAATTTGTATTCATTAAATTCATTAAATTTATTGTATTGCTGCCTGAGGTTCATTTGCATTATATTTGGATTGTTAAACAAAGACTTAATTTCTTTATTTACTGCCTCTCTAATAATATTGTGCAAATCAGCTGATCTGTATTGGCACTCTGATGCTGCACTTGGCTTAGGCTGCTGTCATGAAATCCAGAGACTTCCATCCCTGGTGCACTAGCTAGTATTGCTTTTAAAATTGCTGCAATTGAAGGCTGCTTTTCTGAAGCGCCTGTTTCTTTCTCTCTATACACTGATGTCTTGCTCACCTTCCCTGAGACATCAATCATTTCCTGAGGCTGCACAGTGGTTTGCTTTGCCTGCTCTGCCTGCCTATGTGCTGAATGTGAGTCAGCTCCACTCCTGCCTTAGAATTTCCAAATCTAATATGGCATCTGGAAGCAAAACTGAGTTTTCTTTGTTGACTTGATCTGAAAAACTGGTTCTACACATCTCAATAACTCTGGATTTTTACTTTGATCACTATTTTATGTTTTTTTACCTTCTTGATTGCCATCCTGTGGCTGATCTTTTTGCTCAGGTTTCTTTTGCTGTGACTGATGTGCTGCCGGAAGCCTGTCAGAGTCATTTTTTGCAAGTAGAACTAAATATTCTTCTAAATTGTGTTCTCAACCATTTCAGAAACTTCTTGGGTAGTGGTCATCTAAAAAGGGCTGGCTTTATTATTGTCATGACCCTCAGTCTGCTGTCTTACAGTCAGGAGGATCGATTCAGCCAATATATCCTGAGTGCTTTCTTCTTTTTCTCTGAAGGCAAAACCACTTCACTTTTCTCACTCTCCTCATCTCTTGTCTTTCTCCTTTTTCTGGACTCCCTGTGTTATTTCCTACCTCTGCAGACTATTACATGTACAAGTGAAAGGAGAATACATCTGGCTGAGAAGGCAGAAAACTTAAAAACTGTCAATAAGGAAGTGGAGTCAACAGAAAAAAACCCAACAGGAAACAATTTTGGACTTCAGAGCTCCTGCGTTGTTGGCTGACATGTGGGGAATAACCCATGACTACGTAGACTGCTCCTTCATGCCATCTAGATACTGCACCATTTCTAAAACCACCATTATTTCTAACAGTATATTTTTTTTAAAAAATATTTTCTTTAAAAAAAACTTACGTTTTTGCTTCCCAGATAAAGAATGAACTGGTCCGGAGGTACTGTCTGCTCTGGATTGTCCTTGTGAAGCATTATATATAAAGACAAAGATGTGAAAGCTTTTAAGTCTTCTGTGCTTGTTTGGGGATTGACTTCAACAGCTGACTGACCTTCAAATGACATTGAGACCTGAACCTGGAGGTTGAAATTAATAAAGGGAGAGTTAGGCCTATCTTTAGTTTTCTTCCCCTGCAAAATTCTCTAGAAACAACTTGACCTACATAGCAGCATAATATATAGCAGATGAGTTGGTGGGTCATACATTTACAAAAAAGGGAGGACTGAAAATAAGCTAGAACACATTTATTCATACATTTGAAGACACAATTCTGCCAGAAAGGCAGTAAAAGCATTTGGGAATGAATAAACCAGAGAATTTGCTAAAATATAAAATGTAACCAGAGGATCTAGATAGGCTCAGAGTTTGCCTAACAGAGGAGCAGGAAGGGAAGAATGAGGGAGAGGAATAGAGGTTAATTTTGCTGCTTTCCTTCCTACTGAAACCTCTCCATCCATCCAGTCTGGAGTCTAGGACCCCCTAGCTCTGCACAAGAAGTTTTTCTGGCAGAATGGGATATTGTTCTCTGTTCCATCTCTTCCAGCAGCAGGTTCTATGCGATCAGAGTTATTTCCATAAACTGGAGAGGTCTTTCCATTCACGGAAAGACTGGATCCAGCCCTGGATAATTTTTGTTATTAAAACCTGTTGGTGTACGTATGTATTTGTATATATATTTATTTGAGTACATATGTTTTAATTTTTCTCTCACACTGATGTACTCAGCTGCATTAATGTTAAACTATTCAACTGATGTCATTCAGGACCATGTCCAAAACATTTATTTATGGAAGAGTATTCATTTAAACTTCTATAAGGCAGAGTATCTGTTATCTTAAGCTATCCTGAATACTCTCTTGAGTTATACTCTCGAGGGAGGTACTGGTACCACTCTACTCTGCTTTGGTTAGACCTCATCTTGAATACTGTGTCCAGTTCTGGGCACCCCAATTCAAGAAGGACATGGTCAAGCTGGAGCAGGTCCAGAGGAGGGTGACCAAAATGGTGACGGGCCTGGAAGCCATGCCCTATGAGGACAGACTTAGAGAGCTGGGTATGTTTAGTCTGCAGAAGAGAAGGTTAAGAGGGGACATGATAGCCATGTTTAAATATTTGAAGGGATGCCATGTAGAGGAGGGAGTGGGCTTGTTTTCTGCTGCTCCAAAGACCAGGACAAGGAGCAATGGATTCAAGCTGCAGGAAAGGAGATTCCACCTGAACCTCAGGAAGAACTTCCTGACGGTCAGGGCTGTCCGTTAGTGGAATATGCTGCCTTGGAGTGTAGTGCAGTCTCCTTCTTTGGAGGTTTTTAAGCAGAGGCCGGATGGCCATCTGTCGGGAGTGCTTTGAGGGTGTTCCTGCATGGCAGGGGGTTGAACTGGATGGCCCATGTGGTCTCTTCCAACTCTACATTTCTGTGATTCTATGATTCTATATGGTGGGATGAAAATCCTTAAATAAATAAAGATGACTAACACTGTAGTGATTTTCAGTGGGTAGACTTACACAACTTTTCAGATTTCCCCAACGCTATATCCCCATGCTTTCAAGAAAGGTTTGATGGTACTGAGCATTGATCAATACATTCCATGTGTCCTGGAGATCAGAAATTCTACAGCAAGAGGTATTAACACAATGTTAAGGTTGTTCAGCAGGTAGACTGATAGCTGCAACTCCAGTGTTCACCACAGCTAAAGTTCAGAGTTCAAAAAGTATAATTTAACAACATGGTTGAACTGAGGAGACTCTGCGATCACAGATCGTCAGGGGTTCATTATTAAGTCAGCAAAATTTTCTCTCCACCTCTTTTACCTTGTTTGCCACACTCCTGGTCTGAGCAATGAGTTCTCTGACCCTCTGGATGCTGGCTGATACATTGTTTGCTGGCTGTTTCTGTTCTACTGTGCGCAGCTTATCTAGCAACCGTGGGACAACTTCTGTGAGACGCTTCACTAGTGGTGAAAAAGGAAACAAGAGAGTTGAGGGGATTTGACTGGAAAAAGTTACTTTTTGGACTACAAACAGCAGGATCGCTTAGCCAGCATGACACATTCCCAGAATGTTCCAGGCTATGCTGGTTGGAGGAATCCTTGGAATTGTAGTCTAAAAAAAAAAAGAAATTGCTTTTCCAAGCTTTGATCAGTGATATAGATCAAGAGGTGAAAATTTCATTTTCTTAAAAAATTGACAGTTAAAACACTTTTCTTAAATTGCGAAGCCGCAATATCTAAAGAGTTGTTACTTGAAAGGAGTAGAGAAAAAGCAGTCCTATGTAGCTGCATCTGTAAACATCTGATGCTTTTTATAAACCCGAGTTTTCAATTATTTTACTGAAATTGCATTAGTTTTAAAGTGATTGTGCTATAGTAATTTGAATGTTGGACTAGGACTCCAGGAGACCAGGGTTCAAATCTCCACTTGGTCATGGAAACCCCCTGATGACCTTAGACAAGTCACATGTTCTCAGCTTGAGCAAACAACCTCTGAACAAGAAAAGCCTGTGGTAGGTTTGTCATAACTCAAAAGCAATTTGATGGCACACAACAACATACTTTGCTTTTACAGCATTCTGGGATCCTGATTATAGTGCTGTGCTGTTCTTAAGGCAATTTCCCATTGTAGTTTTTTTTATTATTTATATTCAAAGTTTCTGTATTAAAGTCCTCAGTATCAGACAAACTGATATGGTGAAGTCAGGCAAGCTATTAGAATTTTATGATTTGCCACTGGTTGTTTACAGAATCATATGCTATCCCAACAAAGTATTGGTAATTAGTATCCCTATAATAGGATCTGGGGGATTCTGGATGCCATTTGTGTAGTACATTCCATCAATATACCTGTATCCCTTGTTGTGGCTGTGACACGTTCATAAGCTGCCCTTTCGGGTTTGAAATTCCTCAGATCTTGGGACCATTTGGTCAGATTTTCTGCCATTGGATCAGTAGTCTGTGTTACTGCTGCAGCAGTATTTAGTGCTTGGTTAATAATAACTTTAAGCTGGTCCAAACGCTGTCTTGCATTCTCTAGAAAAAAAAAAGAGTGATTCTCAAAAGCAAGCAAAAGGAGATTATATGTATTATATCAGGAGAGCAAAATACTCTGGTGAGGAAATCAAGGAAATTCTAATTTATTTATTTTTCATGGTATTACACTGTAATTCTGCTTTTCCACTTGAAAAATGAACAGCTAGAAAACATTACTAAAAACAAATCAAAAGCAAATTAAACAATAAAACCATTAGATCATGACAATAATAATTGAAGTCATTAAAATCATCACAATAAAAATTGAAAACATGAAAAAACTTAGTTTGAAGAGATCTATCTTTACACTTTTCCTGAAGGCAGCCTAAAATGGAAATTGATTGCAACTTTACAATGGCTTTTTTTTTAAAGAAAAAATTCATTGCTGTAGCATGGAATCTAATAGCCTGTTCTGATGCCTGCGTATTTAAAAAGAAGCCCCACTTGTTTGGAGTGTTTCCTGCTCCAGAAAATGCACATGCATTATGCAGTGTAGCCTACTGAACTTGGTCCATTTCTACATTACATTGCTATAGTGCTATTTTTCCACTTTCAACATCCTGTGGAATTCTGGGGTTTGCAGTTTACTGGGGCCAAAGAGCTCTCTGGCTGAGAATTCTAAATGCCCCTCCCTGAACTGCAAACTCCAGGATTCCATAGGATGTTCAAAGTGGAATAATAGCACTATAACAGTGTAGTGCAGAAATGGCCAGAGCTGAATTGTAAGTAACTGGTTTACTCTGATGTGGAATGTCTCTTTTTTACCAGATACTCAAAGCAGACTAAGAAGATAGTATTTCCTTAATTTATTATTTTTATTTCTATCTGGTCTTTTAGAATGCAAATAAATATATCTATGGAAAACAAGCTAAGTTAACGGACAACTAGGCTTTCTCCCGCCTTGGATTCTACCTGACATAATCATTAAAAGGACATGTAGTATAAATAGATTAAAATGTTCAGTATTTATATCCTTACCTTGCTCTGACATCTGTATTTTTGTAATGGCTTTCATCAAATGGTCTTTAAGATTATTCTTCCTGGCAAGAGTCCCATTAACATGCTGCTCTGTGTCTGCAACAGCTAAATCATCTGTAAAAAGCAAGAAAAGAAAAAAGGAAATATTTTGCCTACTGTGTGTGACTTAACAAAGATGGCATCTAGTCTTGATGTTAATGTATGAAAATGTTAGTCTGCTCGTATATTTATCAGACACTAAGCACTACACGGTTCATTTAGGACACACACAGTGGGATATATATTCTAGTTGAGTTTCTGCTAGAATATTTCCCAGGGCAGCTCTATGCATGTCTACTCTAAAGTAAACCCCCTTGCATTCAGTTGGGATACATGTGTTTGTATGATAGCAGTTTAAATTGTCTCCTCGGCAACATAAACCAGTGCTTCCCAAGGGAATATGGATCGTTCCTGAAAGATTTTTTTCTCCCCTTAAAAAGAAAATTTGTGATGGGTGATAGCATATTGCCATTACAACTATAAAACATTGCATATGTGGAAAACATTGTGTTCTGCCTCTCACAGGTAGAAAGCAATAATATTAAAGTAAAAATAGTACCAATACCCCACATATCTTATATTTGTCTTTGTAATAGGATAGATGTTAATTGCTGCGCTGATCCTAGAGAACAAGAAGATATAAAATGTATAAAATAATGTGTGTTTATTAGATCAGCTTCTGTTGGGTTTGAAATATTCAAGAATTTGAATGGCAGAATTCTTAGCAGAATTAATCATCATTGCCTGCTATGTCAACATTTTTCTTTTTTGGTTACATTCTCTTTCCATACACATAGCGTAATTCCTGAGAAGCATCTGAATCAAAGGAAAGGATTATATTTACTGGCATATGCCGTCTGTTGCTGGTCTCTTGCTTGATTGAGAAGCTTTGTGCTTTGCTCCTTATGATAAATGATCTGGGTGCCGATTCCAACAACAGCCTATAAATTTATTTCAGAAAGAGAGTCAGAACAAGACTTCACAAAAACAGGCACATTGGGATACTCCCAAACAAAGCTTTTATCATGCAATCAACTTATCTTATTCACAGAATGTTACTGAGGAAGGGTTCAGGGAACATTTTATTCTTCGTGTTACGCTCCCATATTTTCTTCTTCAGTAACGTATTTTTCTTTTTATGAATAAACTGTTAAGGAAGAGAAGATGGAATAGCTGCATAGTGTCTTTTGACTGGTTGGGCTAGGAGCCCTCTATCTGGAAGCACAGATTGCTGCATCTTATGCCTATCTGAGGTCATTTCCGCACTAGGCTGTTATAGCGCTATGATTGCACTTTCAACCTCCTATGGAATCCTGGGGTTTGCAGTTTCGGGAGGGGCCTATCATAACGCTATAACAACCTAGTGCGGAAATGGGTTATGAGACAGATCCAGAAAGTCTTCATGTGTGCAAAAATTGCAGTACAGAACACAGCTTTTGTGTGTGAAAGTGATTCCTTATTAGTATTTATGGAGATTGTAGCCAATATAGATGGCTACCTTGTGCACAGAAATGCCATGGATCTTTGACACGTGTCCTTTCATGAGGCTCATTTGTTTCACAGAAGGGACTTAGATGGACCAAAGGGGAGACATGAAGGAATGTGTGAAATACATCTCTGGAAGGTGTATTCTCTGCAGGGATCTTCCATAATAGAATGGGAGGAGGTTTTGTGGACTGAATAGCAAAAGGGGCTTTCAAGGGAAATCACTCCTGCCTTAGGGCATCCAAGAAGTGGAGTCCCACTCACAAATAGTTCGTATTCAGTCCATGATAATTTTTCCCATTTGCAGAAATTATGTACATGTTGAGTAAAAACTAGAAAATGATTCTAAAACCAAACTGCCCAGAGACCACAGCTGAACTGATTTGGCTTTGGTGCAGTATGTTTGGTATATGGCATAATAATGAGACATGCCATTCAGAGTGAGTTTAGGCTGCTTTCAGACATCACAACAGGCAGTTACATGGTATGGTATGCATGGAGTGATTTGAAAATCTCAGGGAAGTTTTCATGTATATGTCCCATTAATAGCCCTGGAGGAGCAAAGCAAGGATTGTCCAAATCTGGCATCCTGTTGCCCATAGCTGTTAACCAAATGCCTCTGAAAAAACCTAAAGCCACCATGAAGGCATCAGCCATGTAGTTCCTGCAAATAGAAGATAGTCAAGAGGAACTTGTATATGACATTCAGGCCATTTCTACACTACAGCCTCATCCTAGCATGGGGACGTGTTGAAGCCAGTCTGTGATGTGTGATACTTCACAGTGTCGCGGTCCCACTCCTGTTGCATCCCCACCTGTTGAGATTGCCCATTATATTATTACCAGAAAAAATATGGTAATAGACCTCTTTCACATGATGATTGCGTGGGCTGGGACCATGCAGAAAGGGTGGAAGTGCTATCAAGCGCTTCCTTCCTCAGTGCAGCACAGGAAGAGGACAGCTGCATGATGGAAGGAAGAAGCGTGTCCCAAATGCTACCATCTACTGGCAGCCGGCTGGGCGCAGAGGGGAGCATTTGGGACATGCTCCCATCCTGGCAAATGCACTGCTAGGATGACGCTGGGATGTTGCAGGATGCAGGTCAGGTGCAGAAAGGGCCTCAGTTCTCTTGCCAACTATCACTGTGCTACTATATCTACATAACATTAGAAAACACAATGTAATTACTTTGGCATATGGCTGCAGGAATATTCTGACACTCTTTAAGGAGTTATATAGAATTTTTCTTATACAAGAATTTTTAGAAGGTACAAATTCTACCTTATCCCAAGGACATAAGGATCATAATACATTGGTTAGAATACCTAATGCTACTTACATCACTGACTCGCTCTGAAGTGTTTAATGCCAAGGCTGACATTTGATTGGCTTCATTAATGTAATTTATGATATTTTCATGGACATTGGAAGCATTTAATGCTTTTTGTACTAATCCGTTTGTATCTAAACCATGCAAGGTCCTGTGACAGAAAAAGAAGAGGAAAAAATGGAATGAGCTGAGAATATCACTGAAGATAGAAATGTTGTTGCCAGATTGAATAACATAACAGAGGTAGATGTTGCTGTACACCTTTTGGAATGTACAAAATTCAACTCCAGCAAAGCTTGTAAGATAAAAAACAGACAACACTTGCTGGAGTTTTGAAGGTCACTTCTCAGAAGGTAAATTTTGTAAAGGTTAATGTAATGTAAAACCTTCATGAAACAGTAAACTATATATAAGCAAGTTTTTATCTTCCAACCTCAACTTCAGTATGGATCTTCTCCTGGAACAATTTTCTGAGTATCAGCCATTGAAACTACTGTCTCCTCAAGCCATTTCTTGTTGTAATAGTGGAATACAGTTCATCTAATCAACCTTTAACTTACAGCTTCTCTAGTGACCTAGTGACTACAATTTAAACTGATATTTAAATTGTACAAATTGTAATTGTTGTGATGGTCATTTGCTTCTTGGTCAACCTATCATTTTATTAACACTTGCAACAACAAGCCAATATAAAGAATTTTAGTCCAATGAATTTCAATGGCAAAGCCAAGTTAACCCTTAATTCTTTCCCACCGAGATCAATGGAACTTAAATGTGCTTCTCACTGGCTAGATTGCACTAATTTGCTGAAAATTTGGAGCACTGTCTGCTATAGTTATTATTACTATTACTATTACTATTATTTACCTATCTAGCTCATCTGCACGGACGTGAAGCTCCTCTGCATACTCCATGGCCCTTTGCACCAAGTCATCATCGAATCTTGAGAGGTTTGCAATTTTGTCTTGTAGTTGTATTTTAGCACCATCTATTTCTGCATAGAATCCAGATGCATTCTGACCAAACAAGAGGAGTAAGTAAAAAATAAAATAAAAGCAAGAATACAAAAAATCTTAAGGAACAATGCTTTTAGGAATTGTTAATTTAATTTAAAAAATCAGTAGATAATGAAAATGATTTGTGTTATTTCTAGGTCTAATTCTTACTACAATGGTGAAAATGTGTCTATATCACCTCAGATTTTAGGAGGGAGCTATTTTGACTGAAAGCCTCTCCTTACAAAACACTGGTTACAGAAAACAAGCATGTAAGAAATACAGCCTGATTAGAATACTTCTTCCTGTCATGATTGCTTTCAATATTCAGGGGAAGTGTTTGAATGGAAGAGAATTCAATCTTATTGGCTGCCACCTCTCTCTAAACTGGTACAGCTGAGAAAAATACAGACCACCTAAGGAAGAATTATGTCTTAAATGGATGGGATCATCCGTAAACACCTCTGTTCTTGGAGATTAACTGTATTATGAAGGGGGTTTTAATATAGTAAATCTCATTTAGTAGTTTTAATTGTGCTTATTTTGAATTCTTACACTGTGAGGTTCTTACACTGCAGGTTTTAGGCCTCACTGACTGCAGTTCTGTTGGACCAACAGAAAATTCTAAGGAACAGAAGCCCCATTTGTTTGTTTAAAGGTGCCTTCCCATAATGCTGGTTATCTGTGGATTATGGTCAAGAAACCAGAAGCTGTACCACAGAATCATACATTTTCTGTCCTTCTCTTTAGTGTCTCTTTATCTTCAATGTGACCTTCTTGTGTCATGTGGAGTGCAAACCTATACCTTTCTCACAGTGGTGGCTCCAGGTTTTACTCTAAACCTTGAAGAAATATCCAAGGCGCTGAACCCTGTTTTCAGATACATTCTATAGCTCCTTTTACAGTGATTCGTATCAGGAGGAGATTCATCATTCTTGCATCGGAGCTATCAGCTGCCAATTGATCTTTCACCAGAAATAAGCTCTAGAACTTCCTACCAAGTTAAACGAGGCTTGCTCCCACCCTGTGGTCCTTCTGCTGACAGACAAATTCTTTTTCAAATTCAGGCAGGCTTTGGACAGCTGATGGGGAAGGGGCTTGTTACCATGTGGGTGCCATTTAATCTCCTTATCTGTGTGTTTTTAAATTGTGATATCAATTGTTTTAAATTGGGGTTTAATTTAATTTAATTCTGCTTTAATATTCTATTTTGTTTTTAATTGCATTTTTTATGCATCACTACAGTGAGGAGCCTTGAGTCCCATTTTTTTGCAGGGCGGGCTTGATATCAATCAAGCAAGCAAGCAATGGGCCTTTCTGTACTACACTGTTATAGTGCAATTATTACACTCTCAACATCCTATGGAATCCTGGGGCTTACAGTTTAGCGAGGGGGCATTTAATATTCTCAGCCAGACAGCTCTTTGGTGTCAGTAGACTACAAAATCCAGAATTCCACAGGAGGTTGAAAGTAGAATAATAGCACTATAACAGTGTACTGTGGAAAGGCGCAATGAGTCACCAAGCTCCACTAAAGCCCTTTTCGCATGGCATTTTGCAAGTGAGAGGGCCCCTTGAGCATCACGTAAATGTGAGGAGCGGTCTGCATGACGCACTCACATTTACGCAATGCTCAAGAGCCGGATGCGCAGCGCATATGCATTTTTTAATTTTTGGCTTTTAGCTGAAAATGGTGCATGCTCGAGCACCAGTCAGGGGCCTGGGGCATACTCACTTGCCGTGTGAAGCCTCCTGAACCATGCCGGTCGTGCTTCCTGCCCCAGCGCAGCCTCCAACTCCCAGGCTGAAGGGGCGGGGCATGGGCGGGGCGCTCGCATGAGCAGGAGGAAGCTGCGGAGCTGAAGCAGGAGGCTTGCGAGAGCGTTCCTCCCAAGCCTTCTCACGTGAAAGCCCCAACCCAGCAGCGTGAAAAGGTAAGGTGCGAAAAGGGCCTAAGTTTGTTGGGATCTACTCAAAGCTAAGTTGATATAGAACTGCAGACTACATTAAGGTTAGGTGTTGTCACTGTTGTTAAATATGGTCAATGATAATCAGTTTCCCTTAACCAGTACTGGCTAGTATTAATCATGGTTAGAGTTGGTACTCATGTAACATTTAGTTCTGTTTCAGGCTTGTGGAGGAATGTACATGTGCAAATAATTTACCTTGATTGCTTCATTTAGTTCAGAGTTGATTTGGACTGGTACATTTAAAGTATCTTCAGCTATTAGCAAAGTATTGTTAACATCGTTAATCTGTTCCATCAGCTTTTCTTCTTCCTTCTGAGAGAGAGAAACCCCCCCCACAAATGCTGAGTTCTTAGAAACATTAGATGTATTCCAAAGTACTATAGCCTTTGCTCATATTATGTTGGTTCCCTTGTTCTATGCAGAAACTGATAAAATACATTGATGAACTTTACTCTGTCCCTCATATACATCTTTCTGAAATAAGACCTGAAACAACAAATATATCGTAGACCATTTCCAAAAGAATATAGACAATCAGATTAAAAAGGCAATGAGTAGAAGGGAAAGGCAACTAATACCTTTGTTCAATCATGATTTCTGAGCTTGGAGGAGTTATGTTTGAACTAAAACTCCAATGTTAATAAAACTTTATTACAGTAAACCAAGATCTTTGACTGGAATATTGGCACTTCTTCAGTGTGTAGAGTGTGATCATGTATCAATCTAGATTTTATTGACTTTCTCCCAATACCACATTCATTTTCTTCTTATGTTTGTTTTATATTGGGTTGGGAGATGGCCTGTTTCCTCCTTGCACTGAAATTCATGCAGTTTTAATGTATATTCCTAATATGGTTATTCGTTTGCATAGTTGACCTAATTTATTCTACATTTCTAACGTACAAAGAGTTAGACTAAAATACAGTTCTGTATATTTTTCCAGTTATGTGCACTGTAGCTGTTCTCATTTTAAAATGTGCATATTGTTTTGTGCATACTTTACTTCTCAAAAATGACCTATAAGTCTTGCAAATATGCAGGTGCTTAAGGGGAAGTGGCCATTTTTTGTGCATCAAATCTCAGTTTGTACAAAAATTCTCCTTTTGGTGAAACTGTCAAACCCAAGTGCTTTCCATATCTAACTAGAATTCCCTGTTGGTCAGTCCCTTTTAATTTTTAGTATTTTGGGTCAAGACAGGGATGCACAACTTTTTTTGCCTCAAAGGTCACATGCAATGTAGACAGAGATCTATCCCTGTTACCCTCTTTCCTTCGCAGGAGAAAGTGGGCTGTCTTTTTTTCATGCCTTCTCCAGTGTTCTTGATACACTTGGCTCTTTCTCAGCAAGGGAAGAACAATTTGTATGAGGTTCCCAAGTGAATAAAAATCCTTTCCTCCACTCTATCTATCAGTGATCTTGACAGAGATCAGCCTCCTTGCTATTAGTAGCATCAGGAAAAAGAGCACACTGTATACTGCTGGGTAGGGGAATTTGGTGATGATAGAGGAGACACACACTTAACTCCTTGGGTATCGCATATGACTTGCAGCCCACTGTGTTGGTCTGCAGCCCCGGGAGGTGTGATTAGCATAATGCATTTCAGATCAGAACATCCAGAAATCACTAGCTATTTCTTTTAAAAAGTTAGTTTTCCATTATCCTTAATAGGATGAAAAATCTTCCTATTACGTTTTTTTTGTACTGTTATGAATTTTAAAAATACTTTTAGTTATTTTATTTTAATTATTTTACAAACTTTTACAATTGTTTACATTGTTCTCTTGCTTGAAATCTTTTGAAAGAGGCTGGGCTATAAACATTTGAATGAATGAATGAATGAATGAATGAAGTGAATACACACAGAGACATGACATGCACATAAATACACACACATACCCCATCTAATAACGGAGGTCTTCTGGGTGGTTTTTAAAATGAAAATTCAAAACCATAAGAAGTAAAATATGAAAAAGATGAACTCTAAAAACAGCATGCTGCAGAATAGTACCTGATGCTCTTGGAGTTTTGCAGTACTTTCCTTATTTATAGCTTCTGCTTTGTGGATAAAATCAGCAGCTTCGTCCAGGGCCTCTTGTAAGTCTGTGAGCTTTGTGTTGTGCTCTGCAAGCTGGGCCAGTATGTCAGGAATAAGAGATCTTGTTTCATTATGTCTCTGCTGCCACTGTTCAGCTTGTCTTAGCACTAAGAGAAGAAGCAGCTGATTAACCTTTATGAATTGCCTTGCAAAAGAACTGAAGACAAGCTCAAGGACACCAATATTGTCAGAACAAGAAATCAGCAGGTTAACTCCAAAGACAATGAGCTTAACGACTCTGGCTTTTGGACAATAGTGACTGGGAGATTCCCACCAAACTGCTGATTGTTTTAACTCCTTTTCTTCTCACCAAGCAACGTTTCCTTTGTCCTAAAACTTGAGTGACAACCACTGAGCTATCAGGCAATCATTACCGCTTGGTCACCTAACGCTAAGACCATTAGCCCGTTCCAGACCCTATTGTCCATTCTGTGAATTCCATTGTTTACTTGGTTGGAGAGCCATTTACAACCTTGATTTCCAGGCAGAAATTGTGTATAAAACTCCCTAGTTTTGGCCAGTCAGCTGGCAGTACACCGATTGCTGGTCGCCACTCTGCCACTCTGATTCTCGATTGTATACTATCCTTAGACGCTGGTCAAAGCCACACTGCTGCTTCTTCACTACTATTCAAGACTGGTAAATATCACCCACCATGCCCTGAAATCTCACTATCTAAAACCTTTCCTCTCTTTTCCTTCAGTTAGCATTGTGTGATTGCCTGACTGTTTGGATTTCGTGTGTGTGATTTTCTCCTAATAAAATACAGTTTAGCTAATTTTAGATCTCTGGCTGATTCTACCCTGCAGAAGTACTGGTAAACATAGGTGGAAAGATCTCGCTCAGTTACCCTTCCTCACAGGCCTCCTAATTTGAGCTAATAATACCCCACCTTAGCACAGAGGTACTGGCATTGTGGGTAGACCCCTGAGTCACCCACGTTTTGGGGCAACAAAGGCAATGAGAATCTACTGGAAGATCTGAAAAGGAAAGGGAGGACAGGGTTGGTGGCTGAGGTCTACAGAATGCTCTGCTGGAAATTTGTGGTGAAGTTTTAAGCATAAAAGAAAGCCCAGTGATGGAAAGTTAAGAAAGAGGTCTCATCAGAGGGAAATTTGGCAAATAGTTGCCAAAACAGAATAATCTTTGATGCTAGAGGCAACAGAACAATCTGGAGGGAGGGAGAAAAAGACTACTGTATAACATCTGTTTGTGAGGGATTGGGTAGGGTGGAGTTTGGTGGAATCCCATCGGAGTGAAAAGTAACTAACAGCTTATTTAACTAAGGCACTTTTCGCACCTTACCTTGATAGCGCGATGAACTAGAGCCCTCACGATATTGCCAATATCATAAGAGGCCCAGTAGAGAGCCCCTTGCAGTCTGCACACAGTAGGGCATTCGCGAGAGAGTACCAGTCCCGGCCCAGTGCCTTGTCCGCATGTCGGCGTCCTGGGCCACGCCCAGGTCCCGCCCTGTCCCCGCCCCACCGCCCCTGATTGGTTGGCGGTTTTTCTTTTTTTTTAATTGTTTCGTCAACTATCGTGCTAACGTTAGCACGATAGATCCTGCCAACAGGCTGTTTCATACTACGTTGGTAACATGCTGACGTGCTAACGATAGCGCCGGGTTTTAAAAAAAAACAAAACAGTCGGCTGGACCCTGGGGGCTGCTGTCGTCTCGACTGTGAGTGGCGACGCAGCCCCGGGGTGGCCTCTCGTGGCGACGTGTCGTGCAGTTTTCCCTTCTGCGATGGGGGCAGCGGCCAGCTTGCTGCTGGGCAGAGCGTCCCCTGGGAGTTGCTGCATGAGGGACAGGCAGCAGGGACTGCCCACACCCCGCCCACTCCCGGGTCCTTCCTGGAAGCACACTGGACGACAGCTCTGCAGGCCCTCTGGTCATGCGACTGATGCATGAAAGGGAGGTTATTTTTGCCTTTCAGGCGAAAATAAGAAAACACGCTATCAGCACTATCCGTGGCCGTGATAGCACCTGGTTTCCCAGAACGTCATGCGGTACAGCGGCTCATGAAGGGGGGAGGGAGCGTGCCTAATACGCTTTAAAAACGCCATGTGAAAAGGGCCTAAGATAGACTCTCTTACTTATCAGGAATGGTAACTAAGGATTTAACATTTAAGAAAACTGAAGCTCAACCTATTTTTTCTAAATCACCACTTTCCCCTTACACAAATAATTAAATATTGGTTTGGTTCTTCTTGTCTCTTGTAGTGGCAATCATGTTTCCTCACCACAAATAACAGCTGACTGTGTTTATATAAGGTACTTTGGTTGACTTTGGGTGGCAGGAGTTTAAGGTTTTATAGCTGAAATAACCTTGTGGCAGGGTGTTCCATAGATCTAGTGTTGTAAGCTGCCTTGTTGGGAAAAAGATGGGATATAAATTAAACAAATAAATAATGCATAAATAGGTGTCTGAAAGTTTTAAAAAATGAAAATTGGTGGGAAAATCTGTGTGGTTTGGTGTCAGCAGTGGAAACATTTAGTTTCCCTATATTTGGTATGGTTAGCAACCATAAAGATCTGTGGGTGTGCATGTTTCAGCATGAAAGTGCCTACTCATTTCTATACTAGACTGTGTCTTTGTGACAAAAGGAGCACTCACAATCCTGTGCTGCTTCAGACTCTTCGCTTGCAAGTTGCATTTGAATGGTGAATGGCTTGCGAAGTCTGATGTCCTTCAGCATCTCTTCAGCCACCTTGAGCTTCTGAACGATATCTTCAGGCCTCAGATCATGCTCAACCCCATAGTATTCCACCTTGCTGCTGATTTCTGTAGACAAACAAACCACAAGCGGGGTGGGGCAACAATGAATAAAGGTGACAGAGCAACGTACCACATATGCTATTTTGAATCATGGCTGGCTGGTTTTCTCTGCATATTCTTAATGGTATGTTCTGCTGGCATCTCATCTCCTCAAATTCCTACATGTATTCCTTCCAAAGACTGGAAAAATTCTGATTTTGAACTACAATTCCCAGTATCCTCCAGCTAGAATGGCCACTATAGTAGTAAAAAAAAGTAACCTTTACAAACATTGAGTCCTTCCAGACACTCAACACTTCAAAAATTATGACAACATTGTTCTTTCTTTTAGCTCAACTGTACAAGCAGCCTGATTCTATCCTATATGCTATATATTTAATAATTTAGTAGCAATGGAAATATTAACAGGTATTTATGGTATGATGTTCATTTTAAACCTGATATAAGATTATGCAGGATTTGTAGGTTACCAATTAGTAGTAAATAACTAAACATATACAGTGGTGGCAGGTGGCTATCACATCAGTAGAACAGTGGATCTGCTGTAGGTTTTCATCTGGACTTTAAAGGAGTTATTTAAGATGTGGAATCCTATCCTCAGAAGGGGTTCAGTGCCTTGGATAGTTCCTTTAAAATTCAGACAGAAACCTGGAGCAGATTCACCACCACAACATAGAAGCCGCCAAAAATCACCAAAGTTGCACCAGCTACATGATGTATGTGGCTCTTTTGTTTGTTGTCATGTTGATGTCAGCAGAATTATTTCTATGTTATCTATCTTGATTGATAGGCTTATATGAATAAAAATAAGTTTTATGGATTAAACAAGAAGATTAGTCATTTGGCTTTCACTGTATTTATTACAAATGGTGACTAATTTTCAATTCCTTTTCAGCACCCCTCCTTCCAAAAACATTTCATTAATTAATTGTGGTCACTCTGTCGTCTTCATGTGAAAATCCCACACTTAACCTTTCCTTGCTTTGCCTTGTGCTACCCTATCTTAGGGAGGAATATGAGCCATGGCCATTATATGGGCAGCTTTGGCTTTAATTAAACTCATAATACATAATTTGTTATTTGCTATTGTTGCTGTGTGCCTCCAAGTTGTTTCTAACTTATGGCAACCCTATTGGAGGGCTTTCTTGGCAAGATTTGTAATACATGCAGGAATCCATGCTGCAGTCCTATATACATCTGCTCCAAAGTACATTTCCAAGAGCAGTGCTACTGAACATTGTGCTCCATGGACTGGTGCCAGTCCTCTGACTCTTTAGCTGCTAGTCTGTGGTAAGCTTCCAGGAAAGAAAGAAAATTGTAACCAATGGACACAAGTGTGATACCAGTCCCTGACACCCTGGAGGGAAATGCCACATCAGAGAGAGTAAGAAACACTGCCCTAGAGAGAAATGGGACTTACTTTCAGGTAAAGGTATACAGATTATGCACTAATTAGGCAGCAACAGTTCTCACCTAGTAGTTCTTGTTATTGTGTGCCTTCAAGTCATTTCTGACTTATGACGACCCCAAGGTGAACCTTTCATGGGGTTTTCTGGGGGCTGAGTGGGTTTCCATGGCTGAGCGGGGATTTGAACCCTGGTCAAAAGGGCCATAGTCCAACACTCAAACCACTATACCACTCTGGCTCTCTTTCTTTTCTAGCAGCTAGTAGGTAACAGAAATTGCACCAGGATTAAATGATACACTGAGAAAGCTATGGTTTGGTTCTAGCCATAATATTGCTTCTTCTGACCCTCTCTGAAAGTACAATGAAAGACACAGTCCTGGAAATTTCTGAACTTTCTTTTGTGATTGGTGACTGCTTGTGGAGAACACTTTTAAAATTTCTACCAGGATTCCAAAAATCGATGGGTAGAAGAAAATAGTAGTCAACTGAAAAAGTAGTGTTTTTGTTTTAGCTAGGTGTGACAACTATAAGCCTTTTCAGTGTATCTGGGGGAGGGGAGAGGATTAGTACAGGGAAAACATATTTGCCTACTCTGAATGTGAATTGAAGGACTGCTTTCAAATTCCACTAAATTTGATTTGCTACAAGGCAGTGTAGTTGTAGCACATATTATATGCTATATGCTATGTAACTCTCAAACTAAGTTAGATCATACAGTAAGGAGGAAGAAAGAGTTTTTTTTTAAAATTGCACTAGAGAAGTGGAAGACCAGAAAATGGACAGGCTGAAAACATTCAGCTAAAAGAACTGTTTTGATGGGTTGTATTTTATCAGCTAAAATCATTATGTTGAAATACTGATTTCTTATTGTTTGTTCAGGAATACGGACTTTCAGCACAACTCTATCCAAATTACTTGTTAGTCTCTCATCAGGAGGCTATTGTACGAAGTAATACACAATGTAGCTTGAATGAAAAGCTCAGGTATTCTCCCATCAAACTCTTGACCTGGCTGAGAGCTACTTAACCTTAGCTATGGCCACTTCTGCACAAACCTGTTATAGCGCTATTATTCCACTTTCAACATGCTATGGAATCCTGGGGTTTGCAGTTTAGGGAGGGGCCGGCCGGTTAAGCAGGTTTTTTTCCACTAGACTATTCAACGGAGAGAGCCAGCGTGATGTAGTGGAGACCAGTGTTTGAATCCCCACTCAGCCATGGAAACTCACTGGGTGACCTTGGGCAAATAACACTCTTTCAGCCTCAGAGGAAGACAAAGGGAAACCCTTTCTGAACAAATCTTGCCAAGAAGACACCATGATAGGTTCACGTTAGGCTTGCCATAAGTCAGAAATGACTTGAAGGCACACAGCAACAACAAGAACAAGAACAACAGCAACAACAATAACACTGTAGAATCAAAGGCTTTCACGGCCAGAATCCATTGGTTCTTGTGGGTCTTTCAGGCTTTGAGACCGTGTTCTGGTTGTATTTTCTCCTGACGTTTCATCTGCATCTGTGGCTGGCATCTTCAGAGGAATCTTCCTTCCTCTGAAGATGCCAGCCACAGATGCAGGTGAAACGTCAGGAGAAAATACAACCAGAACACGGTCTCAAAGCCTGAAAGACCCACAAGAACCAACAATAACACTGTTGGGTCATAAAAATGTGCATTTTGACTAATGTAGTGATCTCTAAGATCTCTCTGAAATATATAGGTCCACTAAAAATTGTCTAACAGGACTTGGACATTTTCTTTTGCTTCTGAAAAGTAATGTGTCCCATAATTCTGATGCACAGCTGTTTGGCAGCAGCATAGGAAACTTTCTTGCAGTAGCTCCCTGTAGTCATGTTCCAGTTGCTTTTGTAAAGGATTCTGATATGTTGTTCCAATACAAACAGGAAGTTTTATTCCTTTCTCATCCACACAGCTGGCATGAGCCATTGTGAGACCAATATGTGTAGTCTGTGTGGCTAGCTTCCTTCTGAGCATAGAAATATCCCAAGGGTGATCTCCTGCACTCAAAATAGATGGAGGAAGATTAAAGAAAAGGATGTGGGTGGGGGTGAGTTTACTTGCTTTTGCCAGGGCTGTATGGCCCCGGTCATAGGTGGATATTACAATGACAACCTGGGAGAGTGGGAAACTGGCCCCAATCCTCTATCAAGCACAATCTGCTAGAATATGTGCCCAAAATAAAGTTTGATGAGTTATCTGTTAGTGGTTGTTTGGTTAATGTCAGTAAACAGGTTCTTTGGCATGGTAATGTTATAAGCTGGAAGTTGTAATCTGGAGAATTTTCACAGCATCCTCTGTGCTCCAGCACTTTAGTAATTTTGCTCTCTGTTACCTCAAATGGGAATAACTGCTTGTGTATTTGTGGGAAACCCGCACTTGAGTTAGGACTCTTCCAGTTTTATATACTATGTGCAAATAGTTTATTCAGAGCTTAGAAAGCTACTTTTTGGACTACATCTCCTCCAACCCTTCAGCCAGCATGGCCAGTTGCTGTGTTAACTGAAGGACTCTGAGATCCCCAAATCTCTGTTTAGGATACTGTTATGATTACTTTTCTCCATGGCAGCTTCACTGGTCTGTTCATGTAGATGAAGTAGGACAGACAGACATTCATATACTTACACTTACCTTGGATATTATCTATCATATTTCCAAGTGCATGCACCAGAGCAGTAGCACGTTCAGTGATCTCCTTGGTTTCCTTCTGTACCAGTAGGCCTTTCCTTGATTCTCGATTTCTCTGTGAATAAACCATTTGAGTATATTAATTTTTTTTCCCCTCTGATTTTTAACCAGGAAATGGCCAGGCTAATGGGGGTTGCAGTTGAGAAAAAGTGGTTTTGTGGGAGTGAGGTTGGATAGGAGACTATTGTAGCTGTATCTCATACAGCTTCTGTCTCCTGATGCAGGATCACACCCATACTCTTCCTATGTAAAAGCAGTCATCAATATAACAATATTTGCTCTTAGGAACAAAACAAGGGCAAACTGAAAACGTGATAAAAATGTATGGCCATTTCCGTACAGGGCGAGGGAATCGCCCCGTGCCGCTACTTGCCGGGTCTTATGGCTCCCCGGTCCGGTCCAGGCTGCTCCGGAGCAGTGCATGCTTGTCGCTCCGCACTGCTCCGGTGTCGAAAATGGTGGCTTCCAGTTGGTTGACCCACTGGAGGGTCTCGACCAACTGCTGAAACTCGCCAGCCTAAAGCATGCCCCCGGCAGATCACAGGCTCGTATTGGTGCAAGCCTGCAAATCTGCACAAGGAAGCAGGCTCGCACTGGCACGCTCCGTGCTTTTGAAAAACCGAAAGAAACAGGTTTTTCAAAAGCACGCTGGACGACCACTTGAGGCCATTCCGGAGAAGGCTGGGGTGCAGATCTATGTTAAATAGTCCGGACCCAGTCCGCTCCCAGGTGCAGACGTTCTCCCTGGAGGACGGACTGCACCGTTTCAAATACCCCATGCGGAAATGGCCTATGTTTGAATTAACACTTGTTTTTGTTCAGATAGCAGGTGTGTAGGGGAGAGAAGTTTGAAGCATCAAAATCTGGATATTACCTTGTTTTTTTAAAAATTCTCCCGTCACAATGGTCCCAATGAAAATTTCCACTAATTTCTAATGACCTGACTTATACAACATGTTGCATGATGCAACAACCTTACTGAAGCTAAGTTAGATTGAGTCTGGTCAGTTCTTGAGAGCTAATGTAGTGTTTAGAATGTTGGAATGGCACTTTGGAGATAAATGGTTCAAGTTTTCCCTGAGCCATGAAAGTGATTGGTTGCCTTTCCTGTGAGTGGTGGTCCCAATCCTGGGCCATTTCCGCACTAGGCTGTTATAGTGCTATTATTCCACTTGCAACATCCTATGGAATCCTGGTGTTTACAGTTTTGGGAGGGGCCAGCTGGATTCCATAGGATGTTGCAAGTGGAATGATAGCGCTATAACAGTCTAGTGTGGAAATGGCCCTGATTAGCCTTTTGTGGATTCTATTATCCTGAAATAGTCAGTTTAAGTGCTGTGGAAGACAGTTATGCAGTTTTGGCTGGATAGTCATCCTTGGGTTACATCTGTAACAGTATTTACTGTGGCTTTCAGAAAATAATCTATTTATTGTATTAATTATTTTAACATTTCTGAATTATAAATATTAAAGCATTGCTATGTTAATGTATCTACTATATGGACAGAGTGCTAAAATTTTTCACATATGAAGATATACCCATATAATAAGTTTTTATAAGTAAAACTTTTTGAAAGTCCATTACAGTTTTAATTTAAAAATTCCATTCTGTCTTTGGAAAGAACATAAAAAATGTTTTTCTCTTCTTTCCCGTTCAGAGGGTTGTCACACCAAGCTCTTTCTGACTGAACTGGCATTAGACTTAAGGAATTCATAACATGCTATTATTTTAATATTTTCCTTTAATTAGTTGATTAAGATTGGCTGCTAGTTTATGCAAGATAACAGATTCACAGCCTGGGCTTCTGCATGCCAGCTTGGATACTATTCACTGGAATTTCCATGTGAATTCAAGTAGACAATGGCTTGCTCTCTTGCCCTGTTTAGTTTCTTGAAGAGAGGGATGTCCAAAGAAATATTAATGCATAAGGATACATAACTTAATTCTTCAAGGTAGTCTGGCATTTAAAATCAAATTACTCCAAGTTAAAATTGATAAGAGTTGCAGTGAAAGTTAAGAGTTGCATTTTAATTTATATAATTGTCATATTTATTGCATTTTGTCAAAGTCTCTTACAATTGAGTGGGTAGTATAAGAACAATAATCCACAGAAAGATAAAAGATAAATACAAGCTTGCTTTTGTACCACCTTTAAATTATAACAAACAGCTTAGCAAAGACATATATGTATACACACACACACACACACACACACACATACATAGATATACACACACCATTAAAATAAGGAATAAAATCTATACGTAATATTCTAGCAGCTACAGCAAATAATGCCCCCTTGTAGGGTTGATTGTCTGCCAGTAATTGCACACTATCTTCTATGGAATTTTATCTGAGTAACAATAGAAAATATATGATCAAATGTACTCCTTGGATTATTATACAAAAGTGGAAGACTAAATAATATAAAAGTCTTCAGCCTGATTACATGGCCACTTAAATATCTCTCTCAATTAAGGAGAAGCACAGATTGGAAAAATCACATTTTGAGGCAAAGACTCCCAGAATTCCCAGCCAACAAGGCCAAAGATAGAGTTGTCACAAGTACAACTGTTTGCTGGGCTGGTCAGATATGGCCACAAGCCCAGAATGCATGAATGTCTCCCTCGCCCACTATTTAGTCCCTTCCTGAGCACAATGTTGCCACTCCCAAAGATGGGACAGTGCTTGTACTGGAAGGAACCATACCACAAACCCTTCCCATGTGGTTGATGATATTATCCAACAACTATAGTGCTACTATGGTTTTTACATTACAAATATTGCTTCACTCAGAACCAAGATGCAGAGATCCAGAAAGCATGCCTGATTAGATTGTGTCTATCAGAAAAAATTACAGTCTTTATTTAATCTTCTGCTACTGACTGTGCAAAGTGTTAAGGATAATAATAGGTTCACGATACAGCCTGAATACTAAAGAGAGGCTTCATGCAGTTGTTATTGAGAAACCACTTGTAAGCAGTTAGAGGAGTGAGGTTGGAGGAGACTTTGAAGTATTTCCAATCATGCTAATGAAAATGTTACAAAAGTTTCCATGTACAATCACTACAAATTGAAATATTTAAAAAGAAAAGCTGAATTGCTTTCACTTTGATTGCTATAATCAGTTAAAACTGGAATTTGACGTTGACATGCTATATTTGTATTAAAAAAAAAGTAGCACCAAATGGGTACCAGATCTAGAAGTGACTTTATCCTTCAGGGCCAGCTGCCCTTTCAGGTTTGTTTCGTGTGTGTGTGTGTGTGTGTGTGTGTGTGTGTGGACCAGCTATGCCACCACAATGCTTTGTTGTACAGTCAGCCTTCCACATTTGTAGGTTTCACTTTTGCGGATTTGATTATTCATGGATTATTTGTTGTCACCACTGCTGCCTCCCTATGCCATTTTTAATAGGGACTGCAAGCCAAGCCTCGTGAGACTGAGAAACTGCAAATGAGACTTGTAAATCCCTCTTAAATTGGTGTGGGGCAGCAATGGTGGTGGCAGTAAGCCCCAGCAGCCACCCACTTCTGCCTTGTGAAGGAACCCTGATGCCCTAAAAGAATCCACATTGGGTTGAATATGGTGATCATACTTGTGTTAAATATGGTTTGGGAGGGCCTAGAGTTATTCACAGTTTTTTTTTTTACTTTCACGAGGTCCTGTGCCCCTAACCCAGGAGAATGTGGAGAGAGGACTGTATTACCCTATTTTCTCTGCATGCCTCTTAATTGTTCACCATGCAGCATTCTGCCTTGTCTCTTTTCCTTGTTCCTTAGTTTTAGCCCTAAATGTTTGCCAGATTGGTATGGTTCCTGCTGCCTCGGAGTGTGGTGGAGTCTCCTTCTTTGGAGGTTTTTAAGCAGAGGCTGGATAGCCATCTGTCGGGAGTGCTTTGAGGATGTTCCTGCATGGCAGGGGGTTGGACTGGATGGCCCGTGTGGTCTCTTCCAACTCTACATTTCTATGATTCTATGATTCTTACCTTATAGCCAGGGATGTAGCAATGAGCTGGAGCTGAGGATAAAAATGAGAGCCTTGGCTCCCAATAAGAATTCCACTCTCTAATGAAATTTTCCTTCATTCCACAAATTTCTAGCATTGTAGTAACTATAAACTTCAGTTAAGGCTTTAGAAATAGAGTTTAGGAGTTCAAAGAAAACTAAGAGGCAACGTGACCAAGGGAATGTGATTACGACATATGTAAGAATTCTAGGTGTGAACAGTTTTCAATATCTCATTCTCTGCAATGCCAGAAATTCGGGGCTGAAGGAAAATTTTATTGTGGAGCAACATTTCTATTTGGGGCAATGCCTTCATTCCACCCATAGAGGCACCCCTCTGATATAATCCTATTTCCTCATTTTTGCCTCAAGTATTTTCCATACCAGCACATTGCCTTTCCAGTTTTCTCCCAAAGGCACAATCTGTGAATAAGCATCTCTTTTTTGCTTTATGTTTCTATGGTTTTTATATACTTCACCTTTCCACCATTATTTTCCCATTGGTGGAAAAAACAGACAGTATCCCAGAAGTCACTGAGGTACACAGGATGGGGGAAAGTACAGGATTTGTTGGGTGAAAAATACTATGTTGTTGGCAAATGTGGATAGGGACTCACATGGCAACAGAGATATTGAAAAATATTTCAATTTGATGTCACAAGAAGTTGGGGAATTATAGACTGTGATGAACTGAAAATTGTTTGGGTTATGCATGAAATTGAGGTTAGAAAAAAAATTCTAAATTTCTCCATCCAGGCTATGGGTTGAATGCTACTTGCTCCATAAAAATTGATAGCGAATTGATTGATAGCGAATAATAGTCATGAGGAAATGGCTAGTATGGAAGCACCTTAGGTCACCTAGGGCCACCTAGGTAACTAAAGGCTAGTCTGATTGGCGGTGGTTTCACAAGATCTTTCCCCTGTACCCATTGACTGTTTTCAGCTTGGGCACTCCCACAATCATTCAGTGGCTGGAAAAGGACAGGGGGATGACAGTGGGTTGCCTTCTTCAGAAGCTTGAAGAACTTGCATTTGAATAACTGGGTTGCCTGTACTCCATAAAAACTTTTGCCAAATAAAACTTGTTAATCTCTCAAGGGAGGGCATTCCATAAATGGGACTTCTCTATTGAAAAGACTATTCCCTTGAATGCGTGTGCCTTGGCTTATCTGGGACCTCAGTCAGGTTAAGTAGGTATGTAAACCTGACACTCAGGTCTCTACTAGTAGCATTCATCCATCTTCATGCTCCATGAAATTAACAGTTACTTCTATCAAATTAGCAAGCTTTATGCTGGGTCTCTTTTTAAAAAAGGGAAATGAAAGGAAAAGGTGAAATGGCAAACAGCAGGCAAACCTTTTCATCAAGTGTGTTGATTTCTTTGAGAAGATCAGTCATCTCATTGGCAGCATGATCAATCTGGCTCTTCATCAGTACTGAATTGTTATCCTTTTCAGATAGTTTTATCTAAATATAAAAATAATGTTTAAAAGGTTAGTGGGTGTATCAACATGTTTTTATACTTCCATTCAGGACACTTGAAAATGTATTTCTCTATGCAAATTTCAACAAGCATCATAATAACGAAGAACTTAGTGTATGTCTTACAGTCTAAAGGCTATAAAGAACCTCATGGGGGTCACTGGTCTAATCTACTGCAGTGAGGCAGGGTATTAGGAGTCCTAAATCATCACTGACAGATGCTTATTTAGTGCTTTATTAAAATTTATCAGGAAAAGAGTTGTATGAATTCACAGGAAATCTGTCCCATTGTCTAAGGGAGGGTTCACATTCCTGGCCTCTCCTTGTTTTTCCCTTTTCATACCACACATACCACCCTGCATACCTCTTCAAACTATGTTTGTAAAAAAGTGGTGCATGGAATTGGTAGAAGCATTTTGCTGGAACTAAATATATCATCCCCACAACTCATTGTCTGTTGGGTGGATGGCAGGCAAGAGATAGAAAAAAAAATGCAAAGACGAATCCGATGTAACAGCTCTTGCCATGCAGAATTGAAAAACAGGGTGCGGTTAAACAGTGTCTGGTTTCTTATACATTATGCCCAATCCCCTCTTCTCCTGTTCTTAAAGGTGATAGAGGACAACTGTCCTTCTGTTGTGACAGACATGTTTCTGGCAAGAAACAAGTGACTATAATAGGAACATCTCTCTCTCTTGTCCATGCTACACATGGCCTGCTTGTCAAGAAAGCAAAAATAGAGCACTAGGATCAAAGACTGGATTTTTTTATTTTTTTTTAATATTTATATATTTATTTATTTGCCTGCTTCTTGCTTGGACTAGAATTCCTAGAATTCCCCAGCCAGCCTGACCCTTCCTGGAACTGCAGACCATGGTTACCAGGGGATTCTGAGAGCTGTAGTCCAAAAAACTGCCCTTTTCAAGCACTGATCAATGTTATAGACCAAGGGTGGGAATTATTTGGCCCACCAAATGTTGTTGAACTACAACTCACAGCAGCTATGAATAGCCAAGGGTGAAGTTTGCTAAGAGTTTCAGTTCAACAACATTTGGAGACGCCACACAAATCGTTTCCTGTAATAAACTAAGAAGTGATAATGATTGTGGTTACAGTGATGTTAAAAGTTAAAAATTGCTAAGCACATTTCTTAAATTGCAAATCCACAAACACAAGGAAGTTTTACTTGTTATAAACAATGAGTTCTAAAGCAGGCAGCAAAATGGTTCTAGTTCCCCTTTAGTTCCCTGTTTCAGGGGTTGATGGTTTTCCAAATATTATCTGAACAGGTAGGTAGGCTAATAAGGGAGAATATCAGCCTTTAACTGTCCTGGTTCTCCATCTTTCCTTCAAAAATCATCATCTGCACCCAGAAACAAACTGGAATATAGTGGAGCTGTTTCAACATGGAAGATGCATATTCTCTGTTTTCCAGGGGTGGGGAAAGTTCAACTGATAGCTCACAAGGGGTACCCAGGGCATTTCTTTAGTCCTCAGCTTCTCCACAACATGCCTCATTTGCAGATTTTCAAAATGAGCCAAAAAAACCTTCCCACACTCCTGATTTTGTGATGTTTTGGAGTCCCTAGGCAATTTTATGCCCAAGACAGGCATTTTACTAAAGAGAAAGTCAACTGGAAATATGGCTAAATGGAGTAACTGCTACCTTGAGGGTGAAAGTAGTGGAGTTGAGGTTGTGCAAGTGTCTGTGAGCAGCAACCCCAGTGGAAATGCTCAGCAGAGTTTCTTTGCTTTCATCAATGGACTGAGCTGCCAAGCTGATATCATCAGTCAAATCCCAAATGCATTTGTCACAGCCTGGTTATAAAATAAAATAAAAGATGGACAGCAGAAGAAGGATTAATTATTGGCAAAATCTTGCAAATCTCCTCCTGTTCCTGTTTTGAAAAACCAAAATTCTACTAAATTTGTTAGCTCCCTACTCAACAAACAGAGTTTGAGGACTCAGAACATGAGGCTACAATGCACAGGGACTTCTGTTATGCATCATCATATCCCCAAAATTAAAAATTTAAGTTACGGGGTGACATTGTAACACATGTAGGCCAGCATTCTGTATGGCTCAGCACAGCACAGTCATTCTGCATGTGGAACTACGCCATTTATCAATTCCTGGACTTACTGTAGAATTGTTGCACCAACCCATTCCATGGCTGCTGGTGGTGAGGAGATTGGAGAAACATCTGGCCATTGCCCAATAGCCAGATGTCAAATATTTACATTTTCTGCTGAGGTCCTCTGGGAGCCTCCAAAGATCTTAGAAAATGATGTAATTATTTTTTGTCTGGCCATGGGGACATATCCAGATCGCTTATCTAACACTTCTGTCATTATCTGTTGTTGTTGTTGTTGTTGTTGTTGTTGTTGTTGTTGTTGTGTGCCTTCAAGTTGTTTCTGATGTTACTGCCCTGGCTAGCCCGAGCTTTGGGGATATAAAAGATATCCTTTGATATCACTAATTCGGCTTCACATATCCCTTCCATGTGCTTGCGAGGCCCCTGGACAAGCATGCATACAGGCTCGGCCGATAATCGCCGTAATATTCCTAGACAATACAGGCAGGCCAGAAAACAGCTGACTCGCCGCTTTAGGAGACCTCAAGGCAAGTACCTCCATTAGGTGTGCAAGCAACTCTGCCCAGGGCTGGCAGCTTGATGATCTGACTATACTATGCTCAACTACGCGTTTGCATACCAGCTGCTCTATTGATAAATTCGGCTCTAATGCAATCATTCAAATTCTGACCTTTTGGAGGCTTTGTCTCCAACTCCAAATCTATTGTTTTCCCCTCAGTCCGACCTAACCTGCGGTCACAATTCTCCTTATAAAAAACCCTGACTTTGAGCGCTTCCTTGGATCACTCCCGAGTTCCAGACTGCCTTGCTGCCGCATCGCTTGGCAAACTTCCCCTCAGCTCCAAGTGCTGAGATACATTGAACCCCAGCTTTGCTCTCCATTTTCTTCCAGACTTCAGGACAGGTTTCGTATCACCCGAACCAACTATCCCTCTGAAAATCCCACTATCTTACTCACACCTTTATTTTCCTTAGTTATCTGTGTGCTTGTGTTGCTTACATTGTGTGCCTGTATTTAATAAAGATCATTCATTATTTTCCAACCGGTTTGCTTCTTGACTCGGCCTGACCCCGTAAACACTGGGTTGCAAGATCCTGCTAAGTTACCCTGCCTCTCATTTTGCCAACTTGTGCTCTGAACTAATTTCCCCAACTTGTAATTTGGTGTCCCTCCGGGACCCCCAGACAACAGGGTAACACTGACCTATGGCAACCCTAAGGTGACCCTATCATGACCAAGCAAGAAACTGAATCCTGGTCTCCAGGGCTGTAGTTCAGTGCTCAAGCCACTACACCATGTTGGCCTTCTACCAGATATGAAATGGCCATGGGGTGGCTACAGTGATTCTACTGTTAGTTGGGGGGTGTCTTTGGTTGGTGTGGAGGGAGAAAAATAATACCAAAAAAGTTATACACAGATGTAAGGTTGACTCACACCTGTCTATGCCACTAACAGGATGCCCCCATAAGATGTGTGGGATCATTATATTGAGTATACCAAATATGTCAAATAAGTGCTGTTCTTACTGATAACAGGACAACCTGTCCCTGGGGAAGGCAATGGAGGTTCTGCTAGGCACTCCCCTGTTCCACGGTCACAAGGTCCTCCTCCGCAGTTGCATGCTAG
This sequence comes from Cyclura pinguis, assembly GCA_030412105.1. NCBI lineage: Eukaryota > Metazoa > Chordata > Lepidosauria > Squamata > Iguanidae > Cyclura > Cyclura pinguis. The sequence continues at coordinate 108,934,704 of CM059599.1, read as the reverse complement.
GGAAAGAAGAGAGTGATGACAATCCTTTAGATCTAGAAGCTGATAATGAAATAGTGGATGGTTTATATTGAATCAGTATGTGAAATTATGCAAGTTTAACTTCCTTTTAATCTTTTGCCTCCTGGAAGGCAGGGAGATGGAGAGCAGAGTCGAGTCAGGAATGGCTGATATTTCTTCGGAAGTGGAATGGTGAATCCATTGTATGTTTTAGTCTGAACTTTAAGGGAGCTATCCAAGGTGCCAAGCTCTATCTCCAAAATATGTTCATACATTGGATAGCTTCTTTAAAGTTTAGTCTAAAATCCAGAGCAAATTCACTGCCTCACTGACATGAGGCTACTGGCTTATTCAGTTTATGGGCAGAATAAAGGCTGATTGGTTGAGCATCCAGTCACAGTTACCTTGGTGTCTCTTGGACCCTGAAACTACAAATTCATTATGAATATCATTATTTCCAGATCAAATTATAGCACTTTTGTAAACCTTTAGAATGATCAGTTGAGATCATTGCATTTAAATGTCTTCCCTTGCTTTATTGCAGCTGCATACAAAAGAAACTGGAGAACCAAGAATTTATATAGCATTTTATCTATGTACCCTTATATAGTATTGTCACTGCATATGTGGCTACCTGTAAGTACCATAGATATGTTCATATATCATAAAACTAGTTCCAAAAATCTGACTTATATAGGGCATTTGGAAGCAGTGGTTCGAAATGCATGCATGCATGAATGAATGAATGAATGAATGCTGCAGTTTGGTGGGAGAAAATATGAGCAATGAGTCAGCTAATAGAATTAAGAAGCAACTGGTTGTTTTATTGTAAATAAACTACTGTAACTACTGTAGTTTATTAGAAAACCAATTCAGAAAGCTTGCACTGAGCCAAATTCTCATTCTCTCTCTCTCTCTCTGTCTCAACAATAGCAGCCTATTATCTGACCAGAGCAGAGGGGGGCTTATTCTGCTACTGTGGGGTGAGACACCATATCCTCAGAAGATGGTATATACGGTATATACAACCAAAGTTAATTGGTAAATACTTATTACTTCCATGTTGTCAAATCTACTATTGGATGCCATTGTTGCACAAACTCTATTTGTTGGCTAAATCTGTCTGGCTTTCCATTAGTTTACACACAAAGAAAGGTGGTGTCTAACCAAAGGTGCTTGCTTCAGAATAATAGTAAAGCATTGCATTTTTACATCACTTGTGAGTTAGTATGTTTTACAAGACAAATAAACCTACTGAACTACTGCCAAGAAAGAGGATGGTGATCTTAAGCGAAACGTCTTTTTCTTTTATAATTCAGTTTACTGCCATTAACAATGCTAATATAAAACAAATGATCCTTTTAAATATCTGACTAGCTGAATGGATGACTTGTTATTTATTACATTAGAGATTAAGAACCATATAATTGCATATCGTTTTAAAATTATGTTTATTCCTTAACACTTTTGGAATATTTTGGATATTATGACTTCTAAAACTAGCTTAGTTTCCAAGTATAGTTTGTTTAAAGACTTGTAATATCTACACTGTGTGAGTTATACACAATGAAAAAGTATACAGTCAACTTTTATGGTTAATAATGTAAGTGTATTAATCTGCCTTAGTTGCAACAGTGAAAATAATACTTTGTGTCCCTGCTGCTACTTTTTTGGACTACACCTCCTTGAATCATCCAATCAGCATGACCATTGTCATCTTTCCCTTATTCTGGAGTCTTCCCTTTGTGTTTCTTTCTAGGAACTGAAGGCCATGGCTGGTTGGCTGAAGCACCTCAGTTGCACCATACTCCATTGATCATCTGCTTTCTGCTTCTGGTTGTCCATGGGAGTGGCAAAACCACATACAGACACCCCCTCTTCTCTGTCTTGATGCAGATGTCCTACCCAAACCAGCTGCTTGCTTTGTTAAAAAAAAAACAGGCATGCCATAGTGCTACAGACGTGAACATTAAAATCTATTTTGGTCTGAGAAATAGATTTTTGGACTATAAAGAACTTTGGTTCCATCCATCCAGGGGTTCCATCTATCCAAGCTCTCCATAGATTTTTATTGGGGCCCCGTGATACTACAGAATTATAGCACTATGGTTCTGCTTTAACTGTCATGGTTACTTCCTATGGAATTCTGGGATTTGTGGTTGGTGAATTACTAGAGTTCTCTGTCTGGGCATTCTTAATACCTCTCCCTGAACTGCACGTCCCAGGATTCCACAGGATGTTGCCATAACAGCTAAAGTGGCATCATAGATCTATAACTGTGTGACATGAAAGAGCATTTAGTCCCTTATTCAATAGAGAGCAGAAATGTGATTTGTGTTGACATGTTGGCCCCAGCCTGGTCAAATAGCCCTTAAGTGGGTCCATTGCTGGTCCTCACTGTAGCCTCTGAAATGTCACTTCCACATCATGATGTAAGGTGACTGTTAGCAGAGAAGCTTCTGTAATTCTTGCTGCTGCTTTTTTCACTATTGTAAAGATCACAACTACCACTGAATATTGGAGACATATATTCTAGTGGAACCAGTTGGATTGGGTTGCAAAACTCTTCAAGGGAAATTATTCCTTATCTTCCAGGGGAAGAACTTCCAAATTGTATAAATGTTCATGATGACAACCTGAATCTCAACCAGAGTAGATCTACTAAATTAATAGGATTTGTCTACATGCAGACTCACTATTCAACAGTTGATTCAAGGGGTCCACTATAGTTGGGAGTAACCAACAGGATTATGTCTCTCTCTCTCTCTCTCTCCACACACACCAAACTGTACTCAGAGATCTTGCATCTAAGGCATATTCACTACATTTCTACAAAGGTATAAGGCATCTTCCTTATAGATGGGCAGCACCATATCAATCTCTGGTTGTAAAACACTGAATGAATCGAATAATATTAATGTACCTGTACAGCCGTTAGCTATTCTGGCATTCCCATAATAACCAGGAGCACATAGTTCACAATTGAACCCTGTTGTGTTGCGCATGCAGTTGCGGCATTGGCCTGTCACTTCATCACAGTCCTCAAAGATTAGATTAGGATCCGAATTGCCACTGCAATCACATTTTTTACAGGAACTGCCAATGAGCAAGGGGTTTCCATAGTAACCAGGGGCACATCTGGAATGCAAATACAAACCTGGTAATTATTAATAGCCATCTCTTTCTTATCTTTTAGCATGGTGATATTCTGGCTACGTTACCAAAACAAAAAGTAGAAATTTTGAATGCTGGAGATGACTGGAAGCAGAACTATATAGGACGTTTTCTAGATTTTATACTTTTAACTTTTAGGGATGAAAATTACATTGTGGTTCTTAGACTCACCATTTATTAGTGCTGTAATTATTTTTTAATTATGTGTTGGCATTACTTTTTAGTTGTGACTGTGTTTGAAAAGTATTGTTGCAGAAAATAAACTGCCAAATGATGGCAAAAACTCACAGTATAATTTTCGCTTGTTGCCTAACTAATTGATAATTTTCTGAAAGAGTTGTTGAAGATAGTTTCATTCCATGTTGTTGAAGTGACTGCTTATGCTCATTTCTTTCTAGGAATTAGTACCAATAGCTGTTTGTTGTTGTGTGCCTTCCAGTTGTTTAATATCTATTGTGACCCTTCTCACAGGGTTAGATTTGTTCACAAGAAGTTTGTCATTGCCTTCCTCTGAGGTTGAAAGAGGTGAGTTGCCCAAAGATCACTCAATGGGTTTCTGTTACTGAGTGGGGATTTGAACTCTGGTCTCCAGCATCCTAGCCAAACACTGAAACCAATATACCACACTGGTTCTCTCAATAGGTGTTATCTGCTCTTGAAGTGGGATAACTGATAGAGATACAGCTAATCCTTACAGATGCTTGAAATGCAAATTTTGTCACTGAACAGAGCAATCCCCTGAATATTTACTGAAAAATAAGACCCACTGATTTGCAGGTGGCTTTCTACCAGTAAGGCATGAGTAGTAGGGGTGGGAATCTTTTAACATTCCAGATGTTGGACTATAACTCCCAGTAGCCTTAGCTAGCATAGCCAATTGTCAGGAATGCTGGAGGTTGCAATCCATCAACATCTGGAGGGCTGCATGGTTACTTCCTCTGACCTGGAACACCTACTTTATTATCGTTTGCTGCACTTTGTGGATACTCAAGTCCCATTATGTACAATGTATAGTAAAATGGTATTCCTTACATAATACAGCAAAATCAAAGTTTGATTTTGGGATTTTTTAGGGGGGAATATTTTAAAGCCGTGGTTGGTTGCATCCATGGATGCAGAATCTGTGGATATGGAAGGGCAACTGTATAAAGCTTTCTCGCCAAGTGTTACTATAAATGCCCCCTCCTGAGACTGACAAAATCTGAATTGCTGACTTTAGACACTGCACTTCTTTTAGCCTGTTTTCCAGACTTTCCTAATTGGGCCTGATTTATATCTGCCAAATAGATTCTATCACAAAAAGGTAAAAATCACCTTGTTATCTCCCCTTGAACTCAATTCACCAAGGAAAAAAACTGGAACAGCTTAGAGCAGAAAATAAACAAGTGTCATTTTTTCCCACTTATTTCAGTCATAACCATTTAGTCATAAATTATCATGTCCTCTCAGAATTCATGATAGCTCTTTCAGTGACTGGCAGTGCCTCAGATTTGGACTGCATCAGATTTTAGTGACTGGCACTGCATCAGATGAAGATTTGGAATCCAAAGTTCCTCTTCTCCTACAGAAAGATCTCCCCTCCCAACATAGTGATTTTTCATTACTCACTCCCCAAACAATGACTCTTGAGCGCTAAGTTAAAAATCATGTTCTTGAGGTTTTCTTTAATCTCCCCTTTTAAACAGGACACTTAACGGTTGTTTTAAGAGTATTATAGCAGCAAGAAACTTATTTTGGTCTATTGGGGAAATGCCAAGGCAAGATCTAGAGCAGGCTAAATCATGCTTTTTGTCATTGTCAACACCAGCTCCAAGCTGCAGTGAGGACTCTGAGTAGAGTCTGGAAAAATTACTGCTTTTGACTACTATACCTACAAATTTTCCAGACAGCCTGTATACTTGCTGGGGGATTCTGGAAGTTATAGTGCACACAAGTAACCTTTTAAGGGTCTGACTCTGATCCGAACAAGCTGTGTCCAGCCAGGTCAACTGGACCAACAACGCTAGAGGAAGAGAAGGCAAACACCAATATAGATCTGAATCTCTCAACAAGAGGCTTTTTGAACCTGAATCTCTGAAATGACACATCCTAGGGACAGTAATTTCTGAACCTGCACCCTGGAAAACTGGAGCCTTCTGCATCCTCCTTTAGGCTATGCAAACAATGAGCCCACTCTCATGAGAGAAGAAGCATTGTGCTAGTGTGCTGACCATAGGACTCTTGCTTTCCAGTGCTTAGGAAAAGGGCAGGAAACGGAGATCTGCCCCTGGTTGGATATAAAGCCTCAGTTCAGCTCTGGACCTCATTGAACAAGTTGCTTCCTTTGACCTTTCTGAAGTTCTGCAACTTTGCCCTGCTCTACTGTGTTTCCCCATCATTTCCTCTGTTCCCTGAGATCAGGACAGAATAATACTGCATATTTGTTTGACAGTAGAAAATGGACTGTATGTTTTAATTAAGTGACAAAATCTAAGATGACAGTGTTCTGAATAACAGTCTCCTATGAAGTCTGGTTCTTCTGAGCTCAATTTGTGTGAGAAAGAAAATGCTAATGCAAAAAGCAAAATTTTGATTTCAGAAACCTTACAACTGGATGTTCAGATACCTCCCACCTGCATATTTGGAAAAGGAAAGCAATGCAGATAGAATAGTTTAATTTTGTGCTGTATGTTTACATACTTTCAGTGCATTCTTCTCTTAATAATTAAAGCAGAAGAAAAACGTTTGATTTCAATGGCCAGAAAATATTCTAAATTGGAAGACCACATTAGATAAAAACAGGATGCTGTCTACAAAGTCTAAAAGCAATTTATTATTTGCTTCCCTAAGTTCCCAATATGTATTAGCAGCAGACACCCACTATCAGGCCCATTTCTGGCTAATTCAGATAGTTGCCCAAAGGAGAGTCTCTTTCTACAAAAAGCTCATACTTTCTAGAAACTCTGATGTCTGAGGCATTCTCAGACTAGCTGTCAGCAACTCATTGCTATTATACCCCCCTCTCACTGTCAGTGGCAGTTTCCATGTCAGTGGAAGGTTCAGCATAGAGGCTAGCTCCATTAAAGTTCATGCTGAACATTGGACTGGATTCACCATCCCCCTGACATGGAAGCAACCACCTGTCACTGGTGGCTGTCGCTGATGGCAGCCTACTGGATAAGGTAGAAAACATGGCTAAACACAATCACACATATGCTCAAAATTTTCCTTCTTCATAAATGGTTTGGTTTTGTAAAAATAAAATACTCATTAAACTATGTAGATGTTATTCAGTCTTACCACTCTGGAAAGTCTTATCACTCTGAAAAAATGCATCTGAAAATGTGCTTACCTTTCACAGTTCGGCCCTGCATAATTTTCCTTGCACCTACAGCGTACCAGTCCATTTTTTCTGTAACAGGAGACTGCAACGCTAAAAAATTGCAATAAAAAGACATTCTCAGAGGCAGTGGTCACTAATGAATATAATCTGTTTGTTATAACCCATGCATACTGTGCACTAGATATCCTATGAAATTCCATATTGGGAATTTTCTCACATTTATCTTTCCAGCTGAGAATGATGCATACTTTGGTGCTGTATTATGCTTTCAAGATGAGTCCTTTCTAATGAGTGAACCAAATCGGCCAGGGGGAGAAATGATCTCATGGACTTCTCTCTGGCCAGTTGCTGTGTAGGCTATGATGACTCCAAGAGACAGACCACAATTTCTTCCTCACTGTAGGTTCTATACTATGATGTTGCCTTACATTATACAATAGTGTGACCTAGCACTACACTCTGTTACAGTCCACTTATAATGGATGGGAAGGAAGCTATTATATCAATAAAGCTTAAATGCTATTAATTAAAAAAAACAAGATGATATCTTTTTGCTGAACAATTCAGATAACGATTGCATGCTTTTTCTGGTATAATAAATGCACTGTATTCTGTAAGTACACTGTATTCATGGTATGTTGCCCTCTGGCATTTTTTATTTCTTCTGAGAGTTTGTTTTTCTAATTATAAAACATTAAGATTAATAGGTTTAGAAACAGGATGTATAGACAGCCTTGGGATCAAAATGTTTTCTCTAGCAGTGTAAAAAATGCACAAAAGATATTCTGGCTGGCATCCCGTTAGTCAGTTACAATGTCATAAGTAACAATGTCATCGGCTTTGGATTCTAATTTGTGTTCATGGCACTATTGCCACAACAGCAGATGACCCTGAAATCCACCTTAAAAGCCAGTCAGTGGTCTGGAGTGATGGAGGTCTGTTCTGCTGGTGAGTGGGGCACCGTAGGATGGTATGAACAACCCCCTCTCACCAGCAAGTGATGCCAGATGAATTGTGACAGGCCTTGTTCCTGCTTCTCGCAGTATCATTTGCTGGCAGGAAGTACTGATCATCTAATTGTGCAAACCCTGCACTTGCTAGCAGCACAGATGCCCCAGATAGTTATTGGCTTTTAAATAAGTTTCAGGAGTTGAATGAGGAGATGAAGTGTAGCCATGATTTTATGACTACGTTTGTGCTGCAGGATCTTGGCCATCTATTTTGAAACCCAAAATGTATTTCTATGGAGATACACAGATGGTACAGTAAAACATGTGAACCACATCCTTCTTCATTTCAGGATCATTCTCAGGTAGTGAACTATGCAGAGATTCCAGGGGGAAGAGACGCATTAGTCTCATTCTGCAAAAACCAGCATATCCTTGTAGCCAGTTGCAGCTGCTGGTTTCCATGTTGAGTGGGGTGGTGAATCCACTCTGGAGTTTTAGACTAAACTTTAAAGGAGCTATCTAAGGTGCCAGGCCCTATCCCCAAAACAGGATCATCACCTTCATAGCTCATTTGAAGTTTAGACTAAAATCTGGAGGAGATTCATGGTTGACCTATAATGGACTATTATAATACAAGAATGGGCCAGAACCCATTTTGTCAAGAGCATGAAAAATATAGGTATGTAATCCTGTCCCCTCCAAGGGAAGACTCCAAATAAAGCCAGATAACAACATAATTGTTTATTTTATAGAAAGCATTCATTTTCTCTCCCCCCCAGCCCCCCAAGGAAGAATGTACTTACTTACCCAAGTGGACAACCACTTCATGCAATGAACACACCAGCTCAAGCCCATAAAAGTGTGCGCTACACTAACATTTTATCCTTAAAGCTGCTTCTGAGACTCTTTATGTCATTTCTGATTGTCATTCTGCACTGCCAGAAGGCATTTCTGCTCATGGAAGTAGATGTACCTCCATGTTGTTGGTGCCTGTGTTTTCCAGTCCTCCTGCACCTCATTAAAAGCTACTCCAAATGGTTAGTTGGCTATCTGAAACATTATGGGATGGAAAGCTGTAGCAGGTAGGGAAGATTTTGCCCTGTGTGAGCACAAGTGTAAAGGAAGAATCAAGTATGTTTTTTGTTTTTACTACAAATAAAGGACCTATAATTTTGGCTTATATTCAGCTTTTTCATCTGCATTTCTAAGCTAATATTCTCAAAAGTTAAAAAATCTACATTTATTTGCCTCACTTGGAGACATTTATAGTCAGTGATGTTACTGCCCTGGCTAGTCCGAGCTTTGGGGATATTAAAAGATATCCTTTGGATATCATAATTCAGCTTCACTTATCTATTCCCTTCCACGTGCTTGCGAGGCCCCCGGACAAGCACGCGTACAGGCTCGGCCGATTATCGCCATAATATTCCTAGACAATACAGGCAGGCCAGAAAACAGCCGACTCGCCACTTTAGGAGACCTCCAGGCAAGTACTCTAATTAGGTATGCACGCAACCTACAAAAGATCCTCTGCCCCTTGCTGGCAGCTTGATGATCGAGCTATACAACGCTCAAGTATTCCGCATTTGCATACTGGCTACTCTTTTGAGAATCTCTGCAATAACTCAATCATTCAGATTCTGACCTTTCGGAGGCTTTGTCTCCACCTCCAAATCTATTGTTTTCCCCCAAGTACGGCATAGCCTGCAGTCACAATTCTCTTACAAAAACCCTTGATTCCAAGACCTTCCTTGGATCGCTCTCGAGTTTCATCCCACCTTGCTGCCGCTTTGCTTGGCGAGCCTCCCCTCAGCTCCACGTGCTGAGCTACATCGCACCCCAGCCCCGCTCTCTATTTTTCCAGGCTTCAGGACAGGTGAAGCATCACCCAAACCAGCAACCCCTCTAACAATCCCTCTATACCACTCCAACCTTTGTTTCTTTAGTTATCTTGTGTGAGTGTGTCGCATACACTGTTTTGCTTGTGTTTGTAATAAAACATCATTTATTGCTTCAACTTCTGTGTGCTCCTTGACTCAACCTGACTCCGAAGACATAGGGTTCAAGATCTCGCTACGTTACCCTGCCTCTTGTAATGCTAAGCAGTGCTCTGAGCTGATTTTCCGCACCTTTAGTTGAGCACATTTTGGTGTTCCTCCCGGGACCCCCAGTACACAGGGTAACAGTGAGATTTCAAACTGAGATTGTCATGAAAAACAGTATTCACACACTGCATCCTATAGCATTTTAATGATACAATTCCAATGTTATTTTCATCCTGGGTTGTTTGCCCCCTCACTTATATTAGATGGATTAATTCCTTAGCAAATTTGAAGAAAACATTATTTTGGACATAAGAACAGACCAAAACTATTCCTGAATCTTTTTAGGAACGTTTGTTGAAATAAAAAAACCCACTGCTAATAAAATTCAAAAACCAAATTACATCTGCTAGAGGCTATAACAGCTGGTATTCAGTTGTTCCAAAGAAATGATAGCTCCTTTTACAGGAACTCTTCGACAAGTTCCCAGGGTATCAGATATGGATATAGTTTGGCCAGACCAACCAAACAAAAGAAAACAAAAAATCCACACAGATGAGTCCCAAGAACAACTGTGTATATAATGAATCTGCCAGCTTAGAGATTTTGATACACTATTGGTCAGACTTTACAAATCCCTTGGCTCTGTTTTTCATATCGTTAGCTCCCTTGTTACAAAGTTGAACAGCAAACATTCTCTCTCCAAAATGTTTAGGATATCATGTTCAATTCTAATTAGCAATATCCTACCCGTGTAAAGAAAAAAGAAGGGAAAAGGAAATATAATTATTAAAATAGCACTTTATTTTATTAGAGTCCCTGTCTTCTTTTAAAAAATAATATATCAGATAACTATATACATTTTAATAGGTATTCAAGATAATGGTCTGACTCTTATTGCTAGTCTCAACTAGAAATCCACAGGATTGATACAATTTGCTTATGTGTTGACTGACCATTAAGCAATTGATTCAATTGATTTTTACCAGTTCAGACTAACCAATAGGATTTGGTCTTTTTTTTTTTAAAGTTGGAAATCCTAAACATTCTAAAAGCTCCTAGCAACAGGTGTGTCCATTGACTAAACTGTGCACAATGGATGCCCATTATATGTTTGTAAAGGGGGTCATGTTGTTATGGAGCTGTGATCAAACAGAGCATGTGCAGCAGCTGGCACTGGGCATATACAGACCTTTGTAAAAACAGATGAAATCCTGGTGATCAGCAATAGACACTAGGCGTAGGGAAGAATATTAAAAAAAAAAAATTAAAAAATGGGCAAAAATGTGTTTCTCAAGTGTCAAGAAACCCTGATGAGAATAACCCTGGACTGCGAAGACTTTTCTTATACTACACAACTTATTCTACACAAAATTTGAATTTGGTTGTCTTCTGCAGAAAAAAAAATGCTACACAACGAACAGCAGAAAATAATGTTGCTGTGCAGGAGTATTATCTTCCTTGTATAAGATAGTGTTTCCTACATATAAAATGCTGCACTTGGGGACTTTTTCTGTGCAAAATTTGCACAAGGTTGTTTTGCATAGAAAATAACATTTTCTGTGCAGAAAATAATATTTCTGAATAGAATTGTTGTTTTATGCAATGAAAATGCTGTTTCCTGCATAGAAAATGTTGTTGTCTGTGTAAAACACCATGTGCAAATTTTGTGCAGAATAAGTCCTGAGTTGTGAAAAATCATTTAAAAACTGCACAGTTTTTTGCACAGAAACTCTTTGAAGAGTTTCTCATAGTGAGAAGAAAAGTGCTAAAATTACTTCTTGCCTTCTTTCTATGAAGAAGAAAATTAGCAAGAATTACATCTTTAGTGGAGACATAGGATATGCTCTGCTGTTAGGTAAAGATTGGCAGCCAACTGATGCTGAGGATTCTGGGTGTCATAAAAAAAGTAGCAAACTGATCTCTCTTTTTCTCTGTCTCTCCCTGTCTGTTTAATTAATTTTTTTCTACCAGGGAGCAGAAGAGGCACTTGTGGAATTTTTTTTCTCATGCACTAAAATTATTTGTTTGTCTTTACACAACATGCATTTTAAAGTGACTGGGACACCATTTGCTGGCAGCTGACTGCCTTAGTTTGGCCCTGGGGAAAAAGCTCTGGCTGCAGGTGAACCCACTTACTTGCATGTGATTTCCTCATCCAGCTAAGGATGTGTGTATGCAAATATGGGATGATGTCACTTTCAAACAAAGAGTGGACATTTGTCAGGATGCCATGTATAGTTAAAGATAATTTCTCAGTTCTTGTCTTCTGCATGCTCTGTGCCTCTGTACAAGTGTTTCTTGCTCAAATATGATTGATCTTCTGGGGATGCTAATTTAACAACTCAACAGGAAGCTGCTGTCAAGAAATCAGAAGAAGACCCAGACTTGGAAAGGCACCCATGAAGGAACTAGATAAGATCCTTAAGAGTGAAAGACATATCATTAGGTACAAAAGTCAAAATCATGCAAACCGTAGTATTTCTGATTTCTGTGTATGGTTGTGAAAACTGGATAGTGAAGAAAATTGATAGGAAGAAATTAAACTCCTTTGAGCTGTGGTGCCAGAGAGAGTTCTTTGCATAACATGGCCTACTAAAAAGACAGATGAATGAGAGCAAATCAGGCCTGTACTCTCATTAGAAGCAAAGATGATTAAACTGAGGCGGTTGTACTTTGGACTTATCATGAGACAATGTGACTCACTGGGAAAGAAATAATGAAACACCCTAAAGGTACCAGATCCCATCTGATCTTGGAAGCTGAGCAGGGTCAGTCCTGCTTAGTACTTAGATGGGAGACCACCAATGAATAATCAGTGCTGTAGGCTATATTTTAGATGAAGGAACTGGCAAGATATTTGTGAATATTCCTTGACTGAGAAAACCCGATGAAATTCATGGTGTCACTGTAAGTTGACAGGTGACTTGAAAGCGCATACAAGTCACAAAGTGAAAGGCAGTAGAAAGAGAGGAACTCAGTTAAGGAAGACATGGCCTAGAGTTTCCAAGACCAGAGCAGAGCCTCTTGGAAATCTCTCATTCCCAGGGTTGCCATAAATCAAAGTCAACTTGATCGCAAATAACAATTTGGCACTTTTTGATATACCTGCTTGCAGGTAGATAAAGTGTGTGTTTGTGTGTGGCAGTGGGAGGGAAGACTGAGACTAAGGCCCTTTCTGCATGCGGTTATTAAGGCGGGCCAATGCGTCTTGTCACGGAGGTCTTCTGCATGTTGAAGCGGACTAGATTAGGTTTATTTACTTTCATTCTGCATGTAATTCCGACTAAATGCGCCCTGATGTGGTGGTAAAGCGTGCTATTTGAAAACCGGAAGAAATCGGTTTTCCAGTTTTCCAGATCGATCCGATTCATACTTTCACAGTGGTGCAGACACATACATTCATACCAATGTGAATTGGTGGTCAGGGGAAGGCTCATGGGAGGGGCCAGGGGGTAGTATGGACTTTCACATGTACACACGTACGCAATGACATACTAAACCATGCAGCAACAACAACAAAAAAGGCCAATCACAGCCGACAGGGCAGGGTGAGGGGAGTAGCGGGAGGGGCCACGGCAGAGGCAGTGTGGATTCATGAACTCGCACTCCTCTGAATCAGAATGTAACATACGCAGTAGCTGTGCGGAAGGAAATGAGGGAAAGTCCGTCCCTGTTTCGAGCCCAGAAAATCCAGTAAGAAACGGCACGAACTGATTCACCAGCCTTGTGCGGAAAGGGCCTAAGTTTACTTTCTACATGGATAAGATACAGCAATACAAGGTTCACAACAGTGGGTGCTCCTGGGTTGATAAATCCTTTTTCTTGTAGCCTGTCCTGTAATGGGGAGGGGAGATTGGGTGATCTAGTAACAAGTAACTGTTCAGATTACCAAACTCTTTGGAAGAGGGATAGAATCTAGGCTGGAAAGAAGAGGAGATATAATTGATAGCAGCATTCTTCTCCATTTGTATGATGAAAGCCTTGCATTGGTAAATGGCATTAGCTGGATTCTGTCCAGTGGAAGCATATATTGCCATTATGAGCTCTTAAAAAAAAATCAATCCATAATGTACTAAGCCCATAGAACTCAGAACAGGGCTCAAATGTTGGCATCCTCATGCCCATGCATATATATGAGACTGCTGCTTGGAAAATATTCTTGGAACTGTGTAACTAATTATGCTATGAAATGTATGCCTAAGAGAGAAGGAGAAGAAAGGATTTTTCTTTTACAGCAGCCACAACCCATGGCTTTCCCATCATAGTCACGGAAAGCCAGAAAAGAGCATGAAGTCATAGATAAGACAAGTTACAATAGGTGACTCTGAGCAGTGGTAATTAATTAAGCAAAAAGAACCACAATAAAAGCCCTTAAGAGAAAATGAAACATCCCTGCATCCCTCTTCAGCTTAAGGGATAAAGATTATTCATGGAGTCAAGCTGAGACACAATGGAATTTACAGAGAAAAGAAGCAACAGTTTTGTTTTGTACCTCAGAAATATTCAGAAGTTGTACTCACAGATGGCAGTGAATTTTGTGTTGCTATTGTCTGCTAAACAATGTTCTGTGTCACAGTTAAAGGATTATTACTTTTGTCACAACTTCTAGCACTTCATTTAGAATGACAATACTTTCATTGGGCTGCTGTTGTGTTTCTTGATCTACCTCTGCTTTAAGGCTTGGGATACATTTGCCCGATAGTGCTTTAAGACAGCAAGAACAGCCCTTGAAAAAGGCAGATAGTTCTTCCTCAGGCCACACTTGTGCTAACAATTGTATAAATACAAAGGGAGGGTACACTTAGGCTTAAATCTTGCTGATACTCCTGACTAAAGCCAGCCTATTCAGTCAAGGGTATGTTGGTTAATCCCAACTAGAGTAGACCCATTCAGTCAATGGTTGATTTGCCATTCAACAATTGACTGAATGGATCTACTCTAGTTGGGATTAACCAACATGATGCTGGCCAATATGAGCATTATACTAATTATACAGCATATTTGCATAATTAGCCATAACACACATCAGTAGCAATCTGTGTCAAATGAATGTATTAAACAGTAGAACTGTGAAGAACCTCTAACCATATGGAGACTACACATATGTACCAGTCCATATACAAAATTCTTGTTTCTGCTGCATAGTTATATGTAGCCACGTAAAGAATATTCATAAATGTTTTTGACAAGGAAGGATGCCTTAACACAGAGACAAACTTCTGGGAAAACAGCAAGCTACTGTTGCCTTACTTTTTTGTGAAAAATTCAGTTGTGTGAAAAAGTTTTGTTTTTCTTTTCTTTTCATGCAAAAGAGTCATGAAGGGCAAAAAAACAAAAAACAAACAAACAAAAATCAATAAAAATGAACAAGCTTCCTAATCTTAAACAGCAGGGAGAAAAGTTTTGAAATAATTCATCCTGGCATGCAAAAGTGAAATAAGCAAAGATTTACATCCCTTATTTATATGTATTTTCTACTACTCTATGTGAATAATGCACATTCTAGAACTATGTTCACTGCAGGTAACACCTATCTGACGGAGTTAAGAAATGAAAGGGAAGGAGACACTAATAACTTAGAAAAATGCTTGCATCTCTTTAGAATTGTGTGCCTTAGTTTTAGCGATTTTCCTCCAGAAAAACAAGCTAATACAGCAAAGCTTACACCAGCATGTTTCATTCCTCCCTGACTCATAAAGTTTAAGGACTTTCAATTGCAAGAACAAACACTGGATTCTTTACATGGAAAGAATCTGTTGTAGGCCAGTTTTGATGCCTGGCCTGGAAAGATAGTCTAAATGTCTGCTTAAAAATGTTAGTTGGATGGAAAATTACCTCAGAATATGCACAATGTATGGCCAACTTTTAGGATGGTACATTAGACTGCATGAGTGCCGAACTCAGGGCCCCCATTCTGTTCAGATTGTGGTCTGTTGGACTGTGGAACAGAAAAGTATTTCTTTCAATAAAGCTGGGTCTTTGTTTCACCGAGAACTGGGCCACCAGTTTTTTGGGCCATCTAGCCTATTCCTATCTATTCCAATTTACAGTCCATTCCAGTCTAGTCTATTCCAATTAGCAGCTATACTCCAAGGATTCATGAAGTATTGTTTCCCTTTTCAGTGGTCTTTACACGTTAATTTTACTACTGAGCTAAATCTGAAACAGATTTCACATCCATGCTGTGCCCACAGTGTTCTATATCAGCTGTGTAGATCAATCTATGTACTAGCGGGATCAGATTTGCTGAAGCAGTGTGTCTGAGCTCCTAATTAGGGGCTACTTGGTTGTACAAACCATTCCAGAGCTCAGAGGTGAAAAGTAGAAATGAGGCTAGGATATAATCAAATCCACAGACCCTTTCTTTGTTTGTTGGAATTACTAAAGAGATTGAAAATAAAGGGAGAGCAACAGCGTATTCTCAAACTGCCTGTAAAAGTAAACAGGCTAACATGATCTTGTTCTTTTGTCTAGATAGTTGTTAACAGTTTCCCCTCCCTTAGGAGGCCTAATGATATCCAAACATGGGTATGCTTAGCCGCAGGAGAGACAGCTCTATTAGAGCTAATAGCATAAAATAAATTCTATTTAGCATTTACTTGGCAAGCAGCGGCAAAGGGCAAGGGCATGGTTGGCAAAAAGTGGGCACTCCTCTGGTGACATCACCCAGGTAGCCATCAGGACATTTTTCACAATGATCTCCCGTTGTGTTTCGTTGACAATCCTGCAATTAAAAGGGAAAGGAGAGAAGTGTGGGGGAAAACAAACAATAAAGTGGTGTCAGTAAAGGAAGAAATGTCTAATTCTAATGTAGGAGAAACTATTTCAGTAAGTGCCCATGGCAAGCAAAGCACAAAGGCCCAGTGCCTGTTACCAAACCCTTCCAGGTACTGACTGATTGAAATGAAAGGGTTTTGTAAGTGGCAGTTTTGTCAGTGGGGATAACCAGAACAGCAATGCTTGTTGGCCTGCTGGAGTATTTTCACAAAGCAGCCAGAAAGATTAAGGCTATCTCAGAAGGCATGAAGCCTGTTCAGCCTTGCTGAATAGAACCTCCGCGTGCTCTGTCATCAGAGAAGTTATTAGTATTCAGAGTTGTCCATACTGGAATGTACTTCAGATAAAAAGTTTATTTTCTTGATGCCTACTGAGAGTCAAACTGACTTACTAATGTGTATTGAGAATTACTGAGGTAATAGATTTGAAAAAGAATGCTTCCCAGATTAAGTAATGGGCCATTCTCTCTTTGTCTGTCTGTCTCTCTTTTAATCTTTAATTGTAAGGTATAATAAACAAAGAGGAGTCTCAGAAAGAAAAAAAAAACCCTGATCTTACGAGCAATGAGAAATTGGTGTCAGTCATTTTATTCAGATGTTCAGAATCTCTGACATGCTGATGCATTTTAACCATCTCTTACAAACTGACAAGATCCTCTTGTTGCAGGCTTCAGAAAATGGAAATGAAGAAAATGCTAAAATTCCTCCTCCCAGGGTGGGAATTCTGTGAATTATGGTACTGAAAAGCAACTTTCCCAAGCTAACTATGCAAAAGAGCTGAGTATCTCATCTTTGTGCATGTTAAGTTATATTATGTTGTGCTATGTTATGCCATTCCACTTCATTCTGTTTTATTCTCTGTATATTTGGAACATTTGGTTTATGGTTTTTCTGAATGCTGGTCATTGACTGTAATGCAAATTAACTGATTGACTGATCTTTCTGTATCTGTTCTTATCAAGACACAAAACCCTCCAGAATGTAAAAAAGAGATCAGGGTCTGGTTATTTTCCTTTCCATCACTCACTATCACTATATAGGAACACCAAAATGAATGCCGTACAGCAGGAATCGGCAATCTCTGGCCCACAGTGGGAGTCCCATCTGGCTTATGGAGTGGCTCAGGCAAGATATGCAACCTCTTCAAGATGCAGGCACTTGCCTGGGTGCTTACTGGATATGACATTGGGATTCCTCTCAGTGCGCCACCACTTGCCACTCCAAATGGCAATCACTAAATGAAGCAGTGAGAAACCTGGTAAGTTCTTGGAGGATGTGCTCTCTGTAGCATCTTCTTGCTGTGTAGAGAGCATCATGAATTTTGTATCCCACTCTGTACCCATAATCTTGACAAGGTTATTGAGTAAGCTGCTGATGATAGGGAAGGGTGGAAGTGGCCTTGGGGTGGCACTCTGTGTTTTGAAAGATTAGTCCTGGTAGCTATCTGGCTGTGGAGACCAAAATGTTTTAATAGCTTTAAATATCAGCTTTTTGACTGGGTTCTGAAAGAGGGTGCAACAAATGCCACAAACCCAACTCTGTGAACACGTGAAGCCAATATTTCTCCTGTGTTTCCCTTACAGAAACTAACCCAGGGATTTGGTGCAGCAGCACTTCAGAGCAAAATAGGTAGAAGGAAGCTTCCATTTCAATTGCGTTTCTGCTTAATAGGGGGGTGGCCCATGTCAAATTTCTGCGTTAATGGAGGATTTTTCAAAAGCTACATGGAGCTGTGCATATCAACAGAAACTGAAGCAGGCCTTTTTGAATTATTTTGTCTTACAAGATGGATTTTATGAATATATTTTATTGGCATACCAGGGATGAACAAAACATGGTCCTCTTGATGTTGGGGACTTCAGCTTCCAGCATTCTTCTCCATTAGCTATTCTGGATAGAACTTGTAGGAGTTGTACTCCCACAACATCTGGAGAACTGCATTTTGCTCATCCTCATATACATTTTTAAGTGTAGATGTTCGTAAAATATATACTTTAAAGACATATTGATACATTTGAAAAATTTCAAAATTGCACTGCAAAATTCAGAATGGGAAATCTGAAGGATAACTAATTTCTGATATACAAAAAGGGTGGTGCAGATTCTGTTCATATCAGAATTTGCAAAGACTGAATTCCTCAAGTCAAATAATCTTTTTTTTTTTATTTTCAATTCAGGAAAGAGCCATTTAGGCAGGTTTTTGAGGGAAACTTGATGTGGACATGGATATCCAATGTTGTTGTTCTGCTTTCATTCTCTAGGGGTGGCAATTAAATTATTTTAAAGTAAATATTAAATGAAAGTGCCAGCGTGGTATACTGGTTTGAGCACTGGACTGTGATCCTGGAGACCAGGGTTCAAGTCCTCGCTCAACCATGGAAGCCCACTGGGTGACCTTGGGCATGTCACACACTCTCAGCCCCCCAAATCCCCATGATAGATTCATTGTAGGGTCACCATAAGTCAAGAATGACTTGAAGGCACAGAACAACAATTATTAAATGGAATTAAATATTAAAGTCAATGACAAATTCATTGGCCACTCTTTGTAGAACTACTTGGAAGCGAGTTTCAGACTCTTTATGTCTTTTAATTGTATTTCCCATTTAAGTTAAAATTAATTTTAAAAAATGAACTAATATATAAAATGATAAGCTACATCAGAGAGCTTTCTTTTTTACTTTCTTTACCATTTTTGTAATGCTCAAAGCTCTTTGGGCAGTTCACAAAATAGGAGAAGAACTACATTGGCAGATTTATTAATTAGGGAAAACCACCTACCAGGCAAACACCAGATCCATCAAGGCACTTGAATGCATTGTTGTTGCAATCACAAGGGCTGCATTCTCCTGAAAAAGTTCGAAAAAAGCCTTCTTGGCATCTCTGTAATAAAAGCACAGGAAAGACATTTAATACTTAACTTTCTGATTAGACTACTTCAATGGGCTCTATGTGGGCTTCCCCTTGAAGAGGACTGGAAAGTTACAGCTAATGCAAAATGCTGATGAAACATCACTGACTGGAATACAACATGAAACTGTAAAACACTACTTCTAAAGGAAGGGTGCCGGTTCTGGTCTGAGGCCCTTTTTGCACGGCATTTGCCATGTGAAAGGGCCTCTGGAGTGTCATGTGATTGCGAGGAGCATTTCAGACTATGTCTTCATAATTGTGTGATGCTGCCGCAGGCATCAATCGTGCACTATTTCATTTTTGGCTTGTAGCTGAAAATGTTGCGTGATCACACATCGCTCCAGGGCCCCGTGCGCACTTACTGTGCGTGCAGAGCCTCTGGAGCTGCAGCGCTTGCGCTTCCTCCCCCAGCACAGCCTGGGAAAATGCCCGGCTGTGCTGCGGAAGGAATAGGTGGAGCCCTCATGTTGCCTGCCAGCCAGCTGGCAACGACTGCAGAGCCAAAGCAGCTGGGACGTGAGAGTCTCCTGCAAGAGGCTGCTTGCGTGATCCCTGCGCCCCACCGCTGAGAAAAGGTAAGTTGCAGAAAGGGCCTGAGTCAGGGTGCTGGTGGTGATATGAAAAGCCCTAAACAGCTTGAGATCTTAATATTTGAAGGAGTACCTCTCTTCATATTTGCCTGTCTGAGGACTGAGGTCTGATGGGAAAAGTCTCTAGCAGAAGCAGTGCACTGTGTGTGGACAATGAGAGAGGACCTTCTGTGCTGTGGCAGCCTGCTTGTAAAATGCCTCCCCCCAGAGGACTAATTCACTCCACCACTGGCTTCTTTCTTACACTAGGTTGACAACGGTTTTTTGTCAAAGATTTTATCAAATCTCAGGATTTCTGCCCAAATTTGAGTGGGTTTTAAACTATTTCAATTTTGAAATTAATATGTTTTTAGATTGTTTAAATTATTTCTCCTTGTTCTAAATTTAATTTGTTTTGGATTTTTAAAAATTGATTTTATTCCTACATCACTCTGAGATCTTGTGATACAGAGAAGGATATAAATATATATAATAAGAATAGTTGAAAAGAATACATGAAAAATATTTAATATGTAACTGGGTTTTCATAGATTATTAGGTCTTCTATGTTTGTTTTATTTTTTTTATTTGTTTTACGCTACAGTTTAGCATAGGACATGGAGAACATCATGTTCTTCCATTAAAGAGTATACTATTTCTGTTGGAAGGATGGCTAAAGCATATTTTTTGAAGGCTCTCTTTATTCACAGGGCTGTCCTGCCCATGTCCATGTAAAAACAAAGAATCATAAAATGGAAGATCAGGATCCTTATTGTTACTCAGTGACACTTAGCTCTGGAAGAGCAGTGAATGAGGCATGGAAGTCAGTTTTTCCCACAACAATGAAGAGTATTACATTGCTATTTAGATTCTACTCATTATTTCAATTGCCCAAATACCCTAAAGGCACCAAATCCCATATCATCTTGGAGGCATATTGGTTAGTACTTGGATAGAAAATGGCTGATGAATAGAAGGTGCTGTAAGCTATATTTTAGAGGAAGGAACTGGCAAAATCACCTCTGAGTATTTCTTGCCTAAGAAAACGGTACGGAATTCATGGCGTTATCATAAGTTGACAGATGATTTGAAGGCATATACATACATAGTTATTTCAAATTTCCATCTATGCCTTTAAATCATAGAATAATATAGTGGAAGGAGGCCACTGAGTCTAACGCCATGCTCAGTGTAGGAGCTTCAGCTACATCATCCCCAGCAGGTAGCTGTCTGGACTCTTTTACCTCTCTAGCTGATTGGTTCCATTGCTGAATCACTCTTACTACCTAATTTTCAAATGGAGTCTACTCTTCTGTAACTTAAAACCATTAGATGTGGTCCTACAGGTTGGGGTAGCAGAGAACAAAACTGTACCTGCATCTCTGTGACGGCCATTTAGATAAATAAGGAATGCAGTCATGTCATCTCTCAGTCTTCTCTTCATCATGCTGAACACACCCAGCTCCCTCTACCTGTGCTTATGTGTATTGTTCTCCATCCCTCTTATGATCCTTGTTTCCCTTCTCTGAGCCCACTCCTACTTCTCTATATCCTTCTTAAAACAAACTGCCCACAATTGAACATAGTACTCCAGATGAAATCTGGCTAATCAGCCCTCAAACAAGGCGGAGACTCAAGAGAGCTGAGCAAAGGGAGGCTTCCTTGATTAAGTTCAAGAAGCAGTGACTGGCCACACCTGTGTCTGGGCTATATAACTGCCTGCCTGGAAGCTTTCCTTTGCTTGTAGCAAACTTTCTACAAGCCCTCTCCTTGCCTGTTCCTTGCTTCCAGCACCTAGCTCCTGATACCTTGGATTAATCTCTTGGTTCCTGACCCCTGGATTTTGGATCTGATTATGGCTTTTGCTTGTTGCTCAGGCTTAAGTAAATGGACTGCCTATGAGTAATTGCTTGCTTTGACTCCTCCTGGTGGGACTCTGCTATACCCCTCTCTCCCTTCTCTGGGCTGCCTTGCTGCCTGGGTCTCTGACCTTGACAATTATTCAACTTCAAATCGGTTCATACTGTTGGTATCCTCTTTTGTTCTCCTCTTCCTTTTGTTTTTGGCTAATTGATCACCACATGGTTATGGGAGACAGCAGGCACACAGGAATGGGTGAGAGAAGAAGAAATGATCGAGCAACTGCTAGAATACTGGCAGAGCTCTTCCAGACAGATTGGTGAGAAAACTGAGGAATGAAAGAAATAAGCAATAAAGTGGCACATGAGAAAGAGGGGATGGTGGTGAATGGACAGTGCTTCTCATATGCTTTGATGTTTGCAGTTAAGTGGAAAGATACAAAGAAGAATGGTGGACTGGGATTTAATATCCACAACACTGTTGCAGGTCTCTAGCAGACTTTTGTTATTAGATATTTCAGATAAGAAAGTTTGAGATAATAGACATTCTTTTATTTCTATTAACATCTGGTTGGAAGGCCTTCAGAGAGTCTATCTTTTAAGTAGAATATCCATTGGGCAAAGATATACAGTAGGCAAGGGAGCACAATTAATCTGAATTAAAATAACACACACAACATTATCAGATCATGTGAACCCTGCTTCTTTGGGTTTTAAGTACTAGGAGCTTGGCTGTTTTTTTCCCCCCCAGTGGATAAACCCACTGGAGTATGTGTTGGATTGAAGCATATAAATATATATATGCTAGCTGAAGGGGAAAAAAAGTCCAGAATGTAATTACAAAATATTCTAAACTTCAGATATTCCATATTATTATAGACGTTGATATTTCATAACACTGGCTTCTTCCTTCTTTCTTGAGAGGGAAAAAATTAATGTTCTGTCTAATGCCTCTACCAAAACAATGCATCTGGCTAAGCACTCTGAGTGGCTTAATGTTCCTTGGTGCATAAAAAAATTGATTGCTATGTGCTCGTAAGTTTGGAACAGAATCAATTATGTGAGCTACATTTGGTCTTCCTGTTGCATGGACAACATTCACCACCACTCCACTCACTGCCCTGTATCTGAACTTTAAAAACTGTTGGTGGGCTGAAATATGAAGTTCATGTTTCATTTTTCTTTTTTAGGATTAAAATATTAGTTGGCTATGGAGGTTAATTCAAGTCCTTAGGGCAGGATTTCTACCCCAGCTCATAGATGGGAAGATTAGTTTCTCAAACAGTTGTTTTACTGATTATTAGAAACTCTTGAAACCCAGAAACATATTTTATGTTGTTTTGACACCTGCATTTTGTTTTTTTAAAGACATGAGACATCTGTAACTCAATAATGCCAAAGCTATGACTGTTGTCTTCAAATGCTGCTATTCCTAAACCAGACAAGAAGTGGAATGACTTCTTCTTCCCCTCTAACCTTCTTATCTTGCATCAGAATCACTATGGCACAGTCAGTGTGAAGCTGAGAACCAAGAGATAACAAAACAGCATATAAAAATGAAAGAATGGTTCATGGTCAAAGCAGAGACAAAGCAAACTTTGACATGACACAGGAAGCATGTAAACCGGAAAGTCAAAGTATAGTGTGGTTTGGGACCAACTATGCTATACTTTCTAACAGATAGCATCCCTCTCCACAAAGCTCTTCATGAAAGACTGCAGATCAAGTGTATCGACTGATCCTCTTATCTCCCAGTTTTAGCCAACGCTTATCAGCCTATTCTATATATTCCAATCTTTACAGGCCAGTCAATATAATGTGACTCACATGTCCCAGGAACCCTAAAACAAGGTTCATGCATAGGATGCCTGAGCACCCAAATTTGAATTTGAGTACACAGAAGCTTCTATCTCAAATTGAACAATTGGTATAAAGCAGCTATTATCCGCAGAGCTGACCTGCCTTATATACCACTTCAAAATGACTTTTAAGGAGGCCACTATATGTCACAGGAGCCATGAGTACTGCCCCACAGTGTCATATTATCTGCTAATTGCAGCTTCATGTATTCTTCAAAGCATTATGAGACCAATGACTCACACTTTTTTCTTGCCTTCACAATAACACATGAAGTAAAGCATTCAGTTTCCTGCTATGGAAAAATGCACAGGTTCCACATGCAGCTGCAACTTTTGTATCTGTCTGTGGGAGAGATATTTTTCTTTGCTTTTTGCATGTTGAGCTGGAAATATTAAGTGGTTCTGGTTTGCTGAAATTCCAGCAAACAATTAAAGGAAGACTATTTGGAACATTGTTGAATATTTATGCATTCATATTGTATTCCTGAGGCAGTATTGTGTTTCTGTCTGCTATGCTAAAATAAAACTATAATAATTTGAAATACTTGTATATGTTGAGTGCTTGGTAAATAGCAAATACGCACACATATAAGCGCGCACACACACACACTGTGGAAGATGGAAAATAGCTTCCAAAGATAGGCATTATTGAAATACTTGCTTCCGAGAGTTAACCCACATGCTTTCACATTTTAAACCTACATATTTGTTTTAGACTTCTCTGAGGAAATCATTCAGCACTTTGAATTTCTATTAAAACAGTGGAAAGGAAAGCCTTCTCACAAAATCTGCATTAAAATATTGAGCTATGAGATCTTGAGGATAGATATACATCTGCAGCATCTATCACTGTTGGCTTTCTTTACCAAGCCAAGGTGGAGACCTGAATGACAGGTAGCCTCAAGCCATAATATCAATTGTTAATTATGAAAGCAGTACATTGGTGGTATAGTAGTAAATCATCATGACACTTTTTTTAGTCGCAGCCCCAAGCAGAGTCCAAAAATGAAGGCAGCCATGTGGACTCACATCAAAAACCCATTTTTGGTAGTTTTCATGTCTAGCACGTGTAGGTCTTTTGTTAATGTTATGGCTTGTAAATGCTCATCCATGAGAGCAAGCCACCCCAAATCACTTTCTGCTGCAAGTTACTAGAAGCTTGTAACTTTGGGGGTTGTAGTGTGACAGCTGATCTCATAATCCCTGCTAATCAGAAAAGTCTAGTACTTTGATTGTGTCACGTCATTGCTCACTCTGACCCAATCCCCTCCCTTCTAAATTTACTAGGCAAACTGTAAGTGGAATCACAGAAGACGAGCAAGACATACTGCTTCTGGAACACAAGAACTGGCCCTGTTGTGGCTTCAGTATGGAGTCTTTTCATCCTCAGCCTCTGTCCCTGGCAGAATGTACAAATGATTGATTTTTAATAGCAGTGCCTAGTAACCTCACCCATGTATGAGTTGTGCAGAAGTCATTATATAGTGCTTTCTAGTAATTCTTCCAGGATGATTTTCAGATCAGATTGTGAAACAGGTTCATGGAACAGACTAAAAGTCTTACTCATAACTCCCCACCCCCCGCCAAAATAAGGAAGGAACTAATCACTTATGCATGCATGATTTGGCATAATTTTTTATTTGACTTGAATAAAATGGAGCAGGTGTCTTTTAGCGCATTGTATGTTTTTGTTGTTATTATTTAAATGTATTAATGCCAATCAGAATGTGCAAAGCACAAATTATAGCAATTAGAATGTGTAAAGTATAAAACAAAAGCAACAGACCCAATGTATCTATAAAAGTATTTAAGATGTGTATACAAGTGGCTAGTAAATTGCTAATGAAGTAATGCTAGGTACTGGTTAAAACAGTCTGAAGGCCTATGGCACATTTCTGCTGGTGAAGCCAAGCAAGTCTGAATTTGTAAGCTGCCAAGCTCTGAAAAAAATTATAGCTCAGGCTACAAACACCAGAATATCCAAACCAGCACAGTCACTGGCTGGAAAAACTGGGAGTTGTATTTTTCAGCTTGTGCAGCCTGAGGAGGTAGACAGGATCCTTGGAGAAGCAAGAGCTACTACATTTATGCTATGCTCTCACCCCTCCTGGCATATTAAATGGGCCAGAGTGGGACTGTCTGAGGGGTGAAGTGGGTAGTCAATGTTTCCTTACAACAAGGCAGAGTTCCAAATTGCTAAAGTAGGCCATTATGAGGCCTTTGTTGAAAAAGCCATCCCTGCATCCCTCTGTAATAGATAATTATTGACCAGTACCCAATATACCATTTTTGGGCAAGGTACTGGAGTATGTGGTGGCTTCCCAGCTCAGGGGGTTTCCGGATGAAACAGATTATCTAGATCCATTTCAATCTGGTTTTAGGCCTGGCTGTGGGGTAGACACCTTTGGTCACTTTGGTAGATGATCTATGCAGAGGACTGGATGAAAGAGTGTGTCCCTGTTGGTTCTATTGGACCTCTCAACAGCTTGCAGTCCCATTGAGAATGGTATCCATCTGGGCCAGCTCGCTGGTGTGGGACTTGGAGGCACTGTTTTACAGTGGCTTAATTCCCTTCTGTGGATGGACACAGAAGGTCATACTGGGGGACTCCTGTTTAACCCCCTAGCTGTTGGCATATGGGATTCCTCTGGGTTTGGTTTTATCCCCTATGCTATGTAACATATACATGAAATCACTGGGAAAAGTCATCTGGAGTTTGGGGGTGTGGTTCTATCAATATGGGGATGATACCCAATTCCACTACTCCACCTCAATCCAAGGAGGCTATCTTGGTCCTAAATCAGTGTCTTTCACCATTAATGGACTGGATGAGGGCAAACAAATTGAAGCTTAATCCAGACAAGACAGAGGTGCTTCTGGTGAGTTGAAAGGCAGATCAAAGAACAGGGATTCAGTCTGTGTTATATGGGAATTCCTCTTTACCTGAAGACATAGGTTAGCAGTTTGGATTCAGCTTTGAACCTGGAGGCCCAGGTTTCTGCAGCGGCCAGGAGTGCTTGTGCACATTTAAAGCTTGTGCACCAACTGTGCCGGTTCCTTGAGACATCAGATCTGACCACCATAGCTCATGCCTTAGTTGCGTCTTGTTTGGATTATGTAATGTGCTGTACTTGGGGCTGTGTTTGCAGAGTGTTCAGAAACTTCAACTGGTCCAAAGAGCTGCAGCCAGACTGTTAACTGGAGCATGTTACAGAGACCATGCTGTGGCGCTGTTAAAACAGCTCCACTGTTTGGCAGTTTGTTTCCAGGCCCAATTCAAAATGCTGTTTATGACTTATAAAGCCTTATATGGCTCATGTCCCAGGTTATCTGGCAGATTTTATCTCTCTATATGAGCCTCCCCAGACCCTGAGATCATCAGGGGAGGCCATTGTCTCAGTTCTGCCACCATCACAGACACAGTTGGTGAGGACACGAGCTAGGACCTTCTCAATGGTTGCCCCTAGACTCTAGAACTACCTTCCCAAGGAGGCCAGAATGGCATCTTCCTTCTTGTTCTTCTGTTGGCAGGCTAATCCCTTTTTATTCCAACAAGCCTTTAAAACAGAAGTTTTTAAAGAATGGGCTGTAGGAGCTGTATTGTTTTAACCGAACTGTTTGTAATAGCTTTCTATCTTTTTAAAATTGCATTTTATTCTTTTAACTTGAGGTTTGAATTGTTTTAATATTGTGAATAGTTTAATTCTATTTTAATGTTCACTTTTTGCATGTTTTGAATTGTATTTTTTTAATTTTAATTTTTAATTAATTTATTTTTTTTAATTGTGAGCCACTTTGAGTTCCAATTTTGGCAAAAAAAAAAAAAAAAAGGCAGGATGATACCACCACCACCACTACTACTATTACTACTTGTAGTCCACAGGACTAGTTTTTTTAAGCTGTTGTTAACTGTCTGGACGGGGGACTGCCTGAGACCCTTATGAGCTCTTTGTAAATTGAAAAGCATATAAGTGTAATACAGATAAGTTAATAACAATAGGATCAAAAGTATCCATAGTAATGCTTCAATTACTTCCTGGTACAACAACAACAAAAGTTAAAAGTGTAATCCTCACTCAGACAAAACCTCAGCCTGAAGTAACGGCCTTTAATCTGTACATATTATCATATGCTGGAGACCCTTGTGGCAAAAGATACAGCACTTTACAAATCTGGGATTTACTGTCTGTGGAAAATACTGAACAAATGAACTCTGACTGCTTCTGCATGTTGATCCTTTCCACTTGAGGCCAAACAACTAAACATGTCTGAAGAAAGAAGACAGAACATCTGCTTTCTGTTTGGTTGGAAAAGGAAGGTTCTATGTTAGGGAAAGAAGAGCTCTCCACTCTATGTATTTACTTTTATGGTAACAGAACTAAGTCATCTGATTTTTTTTTTTTTGGTTAGTTCTTTAAAACAAAATCAAAAGCCAAGCACATTTCCTTCCACGGGTACTTAAAAAATAATCCCTCCCATCCCTTTTCTGTTCTAAGAAAAAGACTTTCAACTTCGCCTCTGCTAACACATTGTATTGTACAGTACGCAACAAACTGCTCAGTTTATTATGATTCAGATTTTCAACTTAGGCTTTTTCCACCCAATAATAACTGCCAAGTATGATAGTGGCAATCTCAGTGCTATTCGTTATTTATTAATAGAACAGATTTAAAATGAAAAGAAGATAGCAGTATATATATGCCATGTTGCACTCATGACGATGTGCAATTCAAAGATGGGAAGGTTGTCCCTTCAGAGTGTACAGTGAAGACATATGATCCTTTGTTATAAATTATGCTCAAATTTAGAGGATGGAATTTTTCATTCTGTGAAAAATAATGCAAAATTGTGCACATATCACACACAGCAATTTCAGTGGAATGTAAATGATAACCAGAGAAAAAAGCAAAATAGTTTACAAGTATTGGATCATAGAATGTGTGTGTTGTTGTGAGCCTCCAAGTAATTCTGACTTATGGCAACCCTAAGGAGAACATATCATGAGGTTTTCTTGGCAAGATTTGTTTGCAGCGGGTTGCCTTTTCCTTCCTCTGAGGCAGAGAGAGTGTGAGTTGCCCAAGGTCACCCAGCAGGTTTCCATGGTTGAACAGGGATTTAAACCCTGGTCTCCAGAGTTGTAGCTCAATGCTCAAACCATATCGGCAC
This sequence comes from Cyclura pinguis, assembly GCA_030412105.1. NCBI lineage: Eukaryota > Metazoa > Chordata > Lepidosauria > Squamata > Iguanidae > Cyclura > Cyclura pinguis. The sequence continues at coordinate 108,906,074 of CM059599.1, read as the reverse complement.
TCATAGAATATGTAGGATAAATCATATGATCTTTTATCAGCAGAGCAGAAATTAAGATTCTGTAATTGACTAGGGCAGAATCTTGATCCAGAAGTCAGGACGAGACTTGATAATGATACACTTTTGAAAGGGGCTAATCTTGTTCTAATTGTTGCAACTTGGACTCAGCTGTCACCAGAGTTCTTCTCAAGCCCTAAGTGTTCTGATGGACTTCACACTTTGTTTGGAAGTCTCAGTATCAACTTTCTAGTTCACTCACCTCTCACTCCTGTTCAGTATGTATTGTTGGGCCCAGATGGAAAGTGGAAACAATAAACTCTGCAAAAGTTTAGCAGATACATAGAAAGTGTTCCTTCCTAGCAGGAATCCCACATTCTACTAAAACAAAGCATAGACCTTTCTTCAAAATGCTCCCGCTATTCTGTTCCTTGGCATCTGCTTTTGCTCTTATTTGCAAAGGCATACTTTGTGTTAACCATCGTGGTGTCTTCTTCATCCATACCGCAACATCTGGTTTAAGTTGGTGAAGTAATCCTGTTACCATATAATTTATGGACATACTCATCTTTAAGGCTGGGAGGGCATTCAAGAAGTAATTTGCTCCCTCACTATGACTGCAACAGCCTTAGCCTGGAATGAATCCTGCAGCCACAAAACATGTGGAGAAGTGACTCATTTTGAAATAGCTACAATGTACATCATCATTAGTATACACTGTACAGCACAGCACACATCATTAAGCAGCATCAGATTGAGTAGGTGCTTTTTACTACATTTTTAAAAGTCTCCTTTGGACCAGTTGTTGGCAGCTTCTTGTTGCCCTATTGTGCAATTTCTTCTTGAGGTCACTTGTTGTATTTCTTCCACATGATGTTCTTTGAAATTAATATTAATCTCTCTATAGCCTTTGTCAATATTAAGAGATGTTTACTCCTAACAAACTCTGAAAGTCCATATCGCTCCTTACAAGGCTGCCCTAATTTTATGATTTTTTTTTGAGGGGGGAGAGATTTCTCTCCATCCCACCATCCACTCAGGCTTGGCTGGTGAGGATGGAGGAGAGAGCCTTCTTGGTGGCTGCTCCTAGGCTTTGGAACTCTGGAACTCCCAAGGGAGGTTCAGCAGTCCTCTTCTGTTGCCTTTTTGCTGGTGGGCAAAAACTTCCTTGTTTAAACATGTCAGCTTTGGCTGACCAAGGTAGAGTGATGTGAAATGTGAGTCCTGTTGGTGTGGTGGTGAACCATTTCCAGGTTTTCATCCAGACTTTAAAGGCGTACTCTATGATGCTGAATTCTATCCATTAAATAGGTTCAGCATCCTGAATAGCCCCTTTGAGGTTTGCACAAAAACCTGAAATGGATTCACTCCTGCAGTGACATGGAAGCCATAAGCCATTACCAGTAAGCAGTCATTACACACATTTTATCAGCATTATCTCCAAAGACCAACTTCTATCAGGTTTTTCATGAACCATAAAATATTTCCTGATATTCTAGTGCGAATCCACCTTGGTGACAGCTGACAATTGTGATATCTGATATGCAGTGGAGTTGGACAATATAAACCGGATTGTCCACATTGACATGAAACTTTCTGCTATACCTGTTAAATAGTACAGAAAGTCATCTGAAGGTGTGATTACTTGGCCAGATTTAAGACAATGTGGCTGAGAAAGCTCCCATAATTCACTTTGGAGATTCTTCCTTTACTGAGATTGTATTGGTCTAGTCAACATACAGATCTATCACAATTAGGTGTGGAGACCATACAGCCCACCAGACACTGTTGGATTGCAACTCTCATCGGTCCTAGCCAATATAGCTAGTGGGATGATGTGAATTGCAAACCAGTAATACCTGGAAGGATAAATGTTCCTCATCCCTAGTCTGAATTTTTTTAATGGGTATCGAATTCAGTGAAAATATTGAAAACATTTGGTGTGGTTTTAACCCAAGGCTGTTGTTACAAGTGCCAAATTATTCTCTCGCATGCCAGATGGCATCAAATATTATTTGTCAAAAAACAAAGAAGTGTGCTTATAGCAGCCCTTGCAGAGTATGAATTGCTTGTGTCGCAAGCACTGCCTTAGCCCTCTCACTGCTATTTTGCCATTTCAACACTCCACCACCTTTTGACCAAAACAGCAGCTGTCTCAAATTCCATATAGTACACCAAGTCTAATAGCACAGTTTTTCAAGCACAAACACAAAGACTCGATTCTTCTAATGACTGGTGGGAAACATTTTGCAAATCAGTAAGAGATTTGCAAATCAGTAAGAGGAAAGTAATAGTCCCACTGTATTCTGCATTGGTCAGGCCTCATCTGGAGTACTGCATTTAGTTCTGGACGCCTAATTTGAAGAAGTGTATAAACAAGTTGGAACTGGTTCAGAGAAGGGCAACAAAGATCATCATGAGAGGTATGGAGAACAAAACATATGAGGAAAGATTGAAGGAGGTGGCCATGTTCAGCTTGGTGAAAAGAAGATTGAAGGGTGACATGATTGTACTCTTTAAATACCTCAAACGTTGTCATGGAGAGGAGGGGGCACTCCTGTTCTTTGCTGCTCCTGAGGGTAGGACCAGGTCAAATGGGCTGAATGGTTTGAAGATACTGGAGGCTAGATTTTGAATGAATACTAGAAGGAACTTCTTGACAGCAAGAGTGGTTTGGCAATGGAACCAATTACCTAGAGAGGTGGTGGGATCTCCATCTCTGAATATCTTCAAAAAGAGGCTGGACTGCCACATGTTGGGGATGCTTTGCTGGAGATCTTGCACTAAGTGGGGTGGAGGGGTGGGTTTGGACTTGATGGTCCATGAGGCCTTTTCCAACTCTAGGAATGTTTGATTCTAAGATGTAATAACAACTCCCAACCATTCTGTTATTTCTTCATTTTGCAGCTTGACTATCAAGACTTCTGCCCCATTTGTTCTCAAATCAAAAAGAAAAACAATATATAACAGATACTTGCTATACAGTATCTATACCTAAATCGACAGAGTATACATTGAAAATGGTGTCCCCTTTTGCTATTGCTGAAGGCTATGCGCATATATTATGGCTGCACCCTCACAGACTGCTTGCCCCAATGCAATGTACATATTTCCCCTTCCTTTCCCACATATTAGTTTTCATTGTATCCTTTCCTGTCAGACTCATCAATGACCATTCATACTTATGATTAAGAATGCAGTCAGCTGTCTCCATTACTTTGCCCATAATGATGCCACGATGCTAACAAGTATTATGAATGCCCAGTGACTTCTAGCTACTGAACCACTGATGATTGGCAACGCCAAGGGACAAAACAAATGACAGTGGGGTTGCCACTTTTTCATTAATGAAAGTTCTATACCTCTAAAAATTGGAAGGAAAGTGGAAATTCAATAAGTGCAAGTTTCTTAACGTGAAAAAAGCAGGAATTGTTGAATTTCTGCATGTCAGGTGGCATGTAAAAACGTACAGACCTTACCAGCTCGAATGCTAGAAGGCAGATGTGCAACAGGTGGCCTTCCAGATGTTCCTGGCTTACAGCTCTACCACCCTCAACCCCGGCTATGCTAGTTAAAACTGATGGGAGCTACATTTCAGCAACATCTGGAGGGCCACAGGATTGCCATACCATGTGGAATAGATTACTAAACTGGGTACACCCCATGGAAATGTCCATGGGGGGACTGAAATAGAACCCACTACTCTACTACAACCTCCCCCCACATGTTCATATCATTTTTATGCAAAGGAGTTCAAGATCATACACCCCACGGTGAATCTGCTCTGATGCCTGATCTGTGTAGCCTAATCTTTTCATGTAACAGCTCTCACAGATAAATAGCTTTTGATGTTCAGATGTAAATGCCACGCAGTGATATGTAGAACACGTAGAAGTCAAGAGTAGGACCACAGGACATGATTCTGATTCCTCTTTCATATATTCATTTCAGCCTGCAATGAACATTTGGGACATTTCTGTACTAGCCTGTTATAGCGCTATGATTCTGCTTTCAACATCCTATGGAATCCTGGGGTTTGCAGTTTAGGGAGGGGCCGGCCAGCCCCTCCCTAAACTGCAAACTTCGGGATTCCATAGGATGTTTAAAGTGGAATCATAGTGCTCTAACAGGCTAGTGCGGAAATGACCTTGCTCTGGATAATAGATAGGCTGCTTGTATGCTTCCTTTTAAGAGAGCCATGTGATGTAATGGTTTGAGTGTTGGCCTAGGACACTGGAGATCGGGGTTCAAATCCCCACTTGGCCATGGAAACCCGCTGGGTGGCCTTGGGCAAGTCACACTCTCTCAGCCCCAGAGAAAGGTTATGGCAGCTCCCCTCTGAAGAAATCTTACCAAGAAAACCCTATGTTAGGGTCACCATAGGTCAGAAATTATTTGAAGGCACACAACAACAACGCTTCCTTTTATGCTTTTATGCTAAACTATTACGGTGGCAATAATTTTACAACCAGCTTCTCTATTGTTCCCATAGTAGCCCACTCTGAAGTAAATTCTAGCCTTTTCATAGGTTATATTGTGGCACTCTGAGGCAAAGGCTAACATTTTCAAAATTGTAAATATGATATGATTTGTTACTGGAGAGAACACTGTATTTTGAATCTCACAAGGGAGAATATGCGCAAAAGAATAAAAAAAGTAGGGGAAAACGCTAAACAGTGATAACCTTTGTGGGAAAAAAAATAAAAAATTGCCTGTATGCGACCCCCTGGCCCAAGTTAATGGAAGATGTCATATTCCTCATAAAGAATTAAACACATCTTTCAGTTTGGGTTCCTAAAATAAAAGTTACATGATTATATTCCTGTTACTAATAGAAAACTGTACAATACTGAAAGATCTCCAATAATAATAATCTCAAGCCACACCAATGCCAATCATAAACAAGTCCTTTTATGACAGTTTGTTATTTATGCTTATATGGATATCCCGACCACCCTGACATTGTACTCTCAGTGCCTATGTAAAATCTTTGTGTTCTTTAAATAATAGTTTGTTTATTTCTGTGTTTTTTTATATGATCTTGAGATTTTTGTAAGATTATTTGCCCTTTTAATAGACAGAACTATTATAGATAATTACATGTATTTGTTCTGCTTCAAGGGACCATATTCTCAATGACCTTAAGTGTAACAAATCCCCGTAGGACTCTGAAGAAAGGAGAAAATCCAGTAAAAGAACAAACACCAAAGATTGGCCCATAAAGCAATGACTTGTTGCTAAACCATCCATGGCAGTGATCTGACTTGCCTGTTGCTATGGTCCATTAGCCAGAGGAAGGCCCAAAGCTCTGGGTAGTGAAGCATTAACTCAGTCATCTTCACTTTCTCACAGTTCTGTTTTGGCATTTCAAATTTGCTATTTATAGATTAACTTTCAGTCCAGCTCCAACTAAATTTAATATTTTCCTTGTTGATGAAAGGAACTTGAATGCCATGTGATTTTTCAAACCTTATTCTTCTGAAAAAATAAAAATGTTTGCAATTGACTCATCATCAGAAAAGCCATATCTGAAATCTCTCTGTAAGGAATTTCATTATTAACAACTGGTATTTAATATCTTTTCCAAGATCCTTCACCAGGTTGCATTGGATCCAGTTTTGAAAAATGTAGTGTAAATGAGAGTGTACTTGTTGTTGTTTGCTTTCATGTCATTTCTGACTTATGGTGACCTATCACAGGGTTTTCTGGGGCTGAGAGTATGGGATGTGCCTAAGGTTACCCAGTGGGTTTCCTTGACTGAGTGGGGAATTGAATCCTGGTGTCTAGGGTTATAATCCAATACTCAAAACCTTATACTATGCTGGGTCTTTAATAAATAATCTTCCTTGACTTGAAATTTGAACCTGGGCTGTGGTGATGAGAGAAGAACTGAATCCTAACCACTAGAGCACCAGGAAACTACCTTTAATACTTACCTGGGAGTAAATACCACTGCACTCAGTGGAGCTGAGTTGACATGCCTAGGATTGTACTCCCTGCTAGTATTTTTGGTATAAAGGCAAATTCTGCAAAATGTACTGAAAATGAGTATGTGTGGATACATTAATAAATAAATAACAGTACCACAAGAATTCCACAAAATTCCCACAGGCAAGGGAAGGAGCTGTGAAAACAACACAATGGACAATGCTAATGGTGGCAGACTAGTCAAGAAGGTCAAAAATGGAACAGAGAACAGGGCCATCCATGCCATTCAGATGCTGGAGGAATGAGATGTATACTGAATAGTTTATCAGCTAGCCTGCTCTCTGTAAGCTAGCCTGCTGCCTTGTGCAGTGCAGAACATGATTCATCACTAGCACTGAATAGAGATTTAGTTGCCACTGTGTGAACAGAATGCTGGACTTGATGGGCCTTTAGACTGATTCAGCACTACTTTTCTTATTTTGATAGTGTTCACATGTTCCAAGGAAAATGATCCTGAACTTGTTCATGCCACAGGTTTGGTTACAGGACAGGGAGAGTAAGCTCTCCCTAGCAGGGTCAACCTCTAAAGCACAGGCATTTATGTGCTCCTTTGCACATATTTGCATGCATACCCAAACTCTATGCACATTGCTGTATTTGCAAAATCTTGCGGCCCTTTCATACTTCAAAAATTGTAGAGTTATTATTCCACTTTAACTGCCATAGCTGCATCCAATGGAGCTCTGGAATTCTGCATCCAATGGAATCCAATACAATTGTAGTTTGGGGAAGTACTAGAGCTCTATGGCTGAGAATTGCAAATGCCTCTCCATAAGCTGCAAATCCGAGGATTCCATTAAATGTTTCCATAACAGTTAAAACATAATCACAGTTCTTTAATAGTGTAGTGTGAAAAGATCCTCAAGTCTTGCAGAAACAGGATCCCTGTTGCAAATGTGCCTACACAGTTTACATTCCCAGGCCTTGTGCAGAAGAGCTGCTGAATACAGAATGTGGAAATACTACCTTTTTTGGAGTATAGCTCCCAGAACCTCACCCAGCATGTCTAGTAATTTTTCAAGCACTGGTTGCATGTGCGAAGGACAGCAGCCAGGACCTGCCACTACAATGCTATTACCCTCCCCAGCATCATTCAGTCTACTCACATTGGACATGAGAACAAGGCTTCTGTAGAAAGCTTCCACATGGTTACCCCATTCTCAATCTAAATGCCAAACAAAATACCACTCAGCAACAGAGTCTGATTTACAGATGAGACTGATTCCAGTATAAACATTTCATAGTTAAGCATTCTCTATAAAAGTGCACACTCATATTTTCCATATACAGTAGGGTAGACAAACAAAGCTTTTACTTAAAAAGCATTCTTTTCCCACAAAGGAAAAAAAATGTTCTTGTTGCCTGCAACTTTGCTAGGAGATAAATCGCTTCTGGCCGAGAAATTATTTAACTCCAGAATTTGTAATTATTAAAAAGGTCATATATAATAAGGCCTTCTGTTCCCCTAAAACATTGCTGATAAACATTCCTACCCATATTAGTGATGCTTTTTGTATGATTTTATGCTTTTTTTTTTATTTTTTAAAGAAAGGTTAAGGAGAGTAAATATCTGTCACCTTATTCCAGTTACCACTGAAATGAAATATGAACCACAAACAATTGTCCACCCTCACATCAGTTTGCTAGACATGCTTGATAGAAAATGGAAGCTGGGCTGTTTGTATTTAACTACAACAGTTTCATAGATCCATCATTTGAAAACATAGGTAGACTCCTAACACCAAATGGAGTATGATAGCAACAGCTGATGGCTTCCAGGCTGGGGGTGGTGGTAAATTTGCTCTGGGTTCTACTGTGAACCTCAAAGGCTCAATCCAAGATCCTAAATTTCTTCCAGGGATAGGAATAGCTGCTTTAAAGTTTGGAGTAAAACCTGGAGCAGATTTACTGTGATCTTCCATGCTAGATTCACTGACATGGAAGACAGTAACCCATAAACTGCCTGTAAGCATGAATTTATCTATTTTTAAATCAGTATATGGTATATAGGTGCACAGCCTTCCTCCTTTCTCTCCCATTCTCTTATACTCTGGTCTCAATGACTAGCTTTCGCTTTGCTCCTGCCTCTCAGACTTCAGTCTCTATAGCAGTACCCACAACATTTCTCTTCCATCTCTCCTGTCTTCCCCTGTCCTTAACCCCTTTCTCCTTACCTCCTACTTTATCTACTCTGTAGGCTGATCCTACTTCTTCTAACAGTTTTGCTTCCCTCTGTTTTTCTCATAGTACAACACTCATTACACTTCTAATTCCCATTCCTAATGTCTAAAAATAAGGATGGCAGAATGTTAAGGTTTGCAAGGAGATCCATTTCTTGATCCAGGCCAGATTTGTTAGAATATCTTGGACTGGCTGAGGAAAATCCACCCCAAGTTTTCTATGGTGTGTCTGGGAAGACTAGAACACTTGGCTTGTGGCCTTGGAGAGAAAACGAAGGAGAGAACAAAAAACTTGCATCTTTTAAGTGTTTGAAGGGTCTATAATCTTACTTCTGCAAACTCAGGTCTCCAAACATAACACAAGAGGAAAAGCCTCCTTGGACCTCGCGCCCTGTCTCCAACACTGCACAGTTTTTAAGCTGTGGTTAATAAGCAAAACTACCTTTTTTCCTGCTTTGATGAAGAAAAAAATGAGCAGGGGAGACTATTCTTAATACAGCAATTTGATGGTGGGAAGAGATTCAGCTTTTGCCTTTCTACCACTCATACAGTTAATAAAGGCTAGGAGATGCCCAGAAAAACTCCTTGGCTTCCTTTTTCTCCTTGTGACATGGGAGGGAAAGGAACTTTAGATATGTTGGCAAATGTTTGATTATTTTACTTTTTTGGCCTGAGCCTTAATACTTACAGAATGTTTGAGTGCTTTAGTGATGTCTCCATTCAGTTAAGACATGAGAAAATCGTAAGTCCCATCTTACCTTTTTTCCCACAGTGAAACCAATAATTTGATTTAATCAGTGCAGCATTAACAGCGAATGATTTATTTGGCTTATTAAATGTCTGTCCTCAAGCATCCTGCAGTTGTCAGGAAGGGGAGATAGTTATCTGAACAAAACTTCAAGTCCACATGTAAAATTGGGGTGATTTGCATCCTCATCCCACTTGTAGCTTTCATATAGTAGGTTGGGCAGAATTGAAGTGTAGATGTCATTTGTCCTCATCTTTCAGATTAAGATAAGTTACAGAACATTGCGTTCACTCTAAATTGGTATGGCTTGCTTCATATGCAAACGGTATGTAGCCAACTGGCTAGTTTTCTGATTGGTTATGCATCATTGTGACATCACCATATTCACTGTGCAATCTTTGATGTCTGACACTTGAAGGAAAAGGGAGGTTTAAGAAACCTAAGAAAATACCAAAGACAGAGAAGACTGGGAGAAGAATCAGCACAAATATAATATAGTGAGTATAGTCAGGTTGCAGGGGGCATATTTGGGATTCTCCTAAAACACTATCTCCCCTCCAGTAACAAAACCAAGTGAATATTTATCATATAGAGACCTATTGTCAAAGGAAACAGTGTGTATGCTGTTCAGCTACTTGTGCAATTTTTGGCAGAAAAGGTTGTCAGGAGATAGTGATTAGCTGTGATAGAATTAAGGTTTAGCACATCTATTTGTAAACATTGCTGGCCTTGTATATCTTTCTTAGGGTTACTTTGGAAGTGTTAGCTACAATAAAGCAATTACTTCCGTTATCTCCAAACTTCTAGTCTTTATTACATTTCTGAAAATGTGATTATAACAAATGGCAAAGATGTTTAGGACATCCTGTTTGGTTGGCTAATTCATTTTTCTCCCGATTTTCCTCTGATGCAAGAAGTTCTGCCCTGGCAGCTTATATTTGAGCAGCTGATTTCCATAAAACTAGAATGTAAATCCTAAGTTTCAGTTTCAAGCATCTGTAGAATAGTATATGCTCTGTGCAAAGTAGTTGCTCAGAAAGAGAAATTAATGGAAGTTAATGGAAATGGTCATCCTGAAAATTAGACTTTTGAATGTAACTCAGATAAGTAATATGGTACCTGCATCCAGTTATGGCTCTGTAGAACTTAAGAACTGGATTAGATAATTAGGACAGAAATAAGGCATTTTGGTAATGTGTTTTTTTTTTTTTTTGTAGTGCTAGGATGGGTGAGGGTTGCTTGCAAGGGAAATTTTGTCTCCAGGCAGACTTTGACAGGTGTTAAGTGTAGTGCATCATCCTTCTGCTAATTCTCCTTTGAAAATGTTAATGGGTCATTTTTTTTTGAAGTAACATTGCTTAGGACTAACAAAGTAAATCTTTCCTAATTATCTTCTTAAACACAAAAACAAAAAAAATTTGAACTGTTTAAGCAAGGTTGTGAAAGATTTTGCACAGTTTGGGTGATTTTTTTTTCACTTCAATAGTTCTTTTTAGGAAATGTCATTTGTGCAAAAGCCCTGCATTTTGTACAAGATACAGTGCAAAGAATGGTATTTTTTGTTGATGCAATATTTTTTCCACACAAAATTTTTTTTGGCAAATTAAATTTTTGTGCCCCCCGGCTTGAAATGTGAAAAACCATGGAAAATAGACAGAAAGTCTCATTACACATGTCAAGACTTGTTAAGATATCCTTTCTTGTCAAGAAGGAGAAAATTTATGAACATCCTCTATAACACTACTTAGGATTGTTGTTGTTGTGTACCTTCAAGTTGTTTCTGACTTATGGCAACACTAAGGCAAACCTATCACAGGGTTTGCTGGCGCTGAGAGTATGTGACGTGGCCAAGATTACTCAGCGGGTTTCCATGGCCAAATGGGGAATTGAACTCTGGTCTCCAGGGTCATAGTCTAATGCTCAAACCACTATACTGTGCTGGCTCTCACAAAGCCAGAAATAAGCCTAGCTGTAGAAGGGCAGGGATAGTTATAGAGTGCAGTTATTTGAAGAGGGTTTCACTTGGGGTTGTGCAGGAAGGTTAGGTATGCTTTCCAAGGCTTGGGAAAATTACTTTTTGGACTAAGACTAAGTTTGGACTAAGTTCCAAGAATCCACTGGGGACATGCTGGATGGGGGGGACTTGGGAAGCTGTAGTCTAAAACAACATTTTCCACACTCTGTTCCATCTTACCTGGTAAATGTCTTTTTGGCCAAGATGGGATGGGACCATGGTGTCTGCATGTCTTACTTTAGAGAGGATAATCTAATATTTGAAGGGCTGTTTGATCTAAAAATAAAGAAATATTAGAAAGGATAACAGGGCCTTGCAGCTTCCTCACTATTACAAGTACTGTATTTCTATTTAAAACTTGAGTAATCATTTCTAAATGTTCACCTGCATGTCTAAATTAGCATAGCGAAATATATGTAATATTATGTTTTCTAAAATATTATTTTTGTGACACATTTTCTCTTTTTGACAAGGGGTATATGGCCCAGTCGTGGGGCTTGGAGTGCATGGGGGGGGCAGGAGGGGACATGGCCACGGTACGTGGGGGCGTGGCCACAGCACGCCGGGGCATGGCTACGAGCTGGGACACTCCAAAAACATTGGTGCCTGGGGTGAACCTCCCCCATTGCCCCCCCCGTCCCTATGCGACTGATGTGGCCACCCTAGATGGGATCATGTATTTGTTGAGCTAATGACTAATTTGATCCTATGAGCTGATTGAAAGGTTTAGTAGGGATATAGGGTTCTCTGTGTTGACTCTCAGTCTTTGGGGAACGGAGTTATGTCTCTGAGAGAGAGATGCATGCCAGTGACACAGGGTGAAGTTTCCAATCATGGCTGCTTGTTATGTAGGTTAAGGCTCAAGGATGGATGGTTTGAACAGCATTATACACTCCAACTGTCCTTATTTCACAGGAACAGTCTGGTTAATCCTCTGTTGTCCCACTTTTTCAGCTCCTTTAAAAATGTCCCAATTTCTCTTTCCTCCTCCCACTTTCCCCCTTTGTCCTCAGCATATTTCAGTTGCTGCAAACAGAATTCAAAGTACAAAACTAGTTCGTACTCAATTAACTCAAAGGGAGGTGGAAGAGCAGAGGACAGAGTGGAATCTTGCCCTTCCTAGTGGGCTCAGGCAAAAGCAAACTCCTGCAGTCCTTCCTAGCTTGTCTGTTCTTCCTCATTAATAACTCTACTCATCTTGAATACACTCTGGTGTTGCTTGGCCATATATGTCCTAGTTTTCACAAGTGAAATGTTGGCGGGTATGCCATTTGTGATATAATGTGAGGAGAAGCAAAGGAAATCAAAACACTTTAACTTGTGAAATGGCTACTGTAGCTACTGCTTTTAGAAGTTCTAAAGGAATACAACTTAGTTAAAATTGATAGATGTCAGGTGAGCTGTGCTTGTAATATTTTTTCTGTCTATAAGCTGAATTCTGCTGTATTGGTGTAGTAGTGAGCAATGACTCATTTTTTTGAACTGGACCTCCCCTAAATTGTTTTCAACAGAATAAATTGCTGAATGTTGGGGGAGCAAACTGTGGTCTCCTCTTACACTGTAGCGCCCAGGATACCTACTGCCAAGAATGCTTCACTGCTGCCACCACTGAGGCCATTTCCGCACTAGAGTGTTATAGTGCTATGATTCAACATCCTATGGAATCCAGCCGGCCCCTCCCGAAACTGCAAACCCCAGGATTCCATAAGATGTTGAAAGTGGAATCATAGCGCTATAACACTCTAGTGCGGAAATGGTCTGAGACTGCTCTGTTTCTGCTGTAACCTAGATTACTAGTTCTTTTGCTATTTCAAAAGAGAACCTGCTTTCTCATGGCAATATCAAGACTTTATTAGCAGCTTTTGGATCTACAAGCAATTGTCTGTACAGTGCCCCACAAAAGCTTGTGGCATCAAATTAATCTGAGGCCCTAGACTGGCTCTGCCCAGCTAAGTTTCCCAAAGAATCCTCTGGACTGGAAGGAGTATCAGAGGGCTTCTTGTTCTTGTTATTTAAGCAACTTGTTCTTGCTGACTGTTGGTATGTTCTGTATTCTTTGGTATAAAACCATATTTTGTTGGGAGAAAAGTGGAATAAATAAATGAATAAATAAATAAATAAATAAGGTGATGGGTTGCTGCTTCTGACTTTTGACTCTGCCTCTTGAGTTGTGCTTTTTTTCTGACTGGTGCTTCAGCCTTGGCTAATTGCTTTCTACACTTATCTCTCAACCTTTGGTACAGTTCTTTGGACTTGGGATTATATGCTTTGAGGAACCAATCTTAGCCCTGCAGCAGTGGGATATTTTTGAGCCCCAGCAGTTCAGAAACAAATGACAGCAGCAGTGGGCCTCTTGAAATCAGGCCTGCCTAGCCCACTACTGTGAGTTCTTTTCCTGGCAAGGACATGGATAGGGTGTGTGGTCTAAGTGCAGAGGGTAATTCAACTATTTCAAGGCAGAATTAGGCACTCCTGTTTGTACCATGGGCTACTGGTGGATGTGATATTGTAGAACACCAAAAAATAAGGGATGGTGCATAAGATGATGGATACTCTTGGCTGAATCAATATAATTTCTTAAAAATATGACAAGTGATGAAGAGATAAGAGGACAATGCATATAATGCCTTTCAATCTTTTGGACAGAGGTAGCTGAAGCTTGGAAGGAGAATTATATTTATCAACTTATTTTTAAGCAATTAACACAGGGATGTGGGTAAAGTGTCTTTTCCAACTGTTGAAAAATAGTTTCTATGGAGAACATCTACTGGAACAATAACCTGATCATATTCTGAGTCATCTGCTCAGTATATGGGTACACTTTTATTCCAGTAGGGTTATATGTATCTTTTATGCACACAGTGCTGTTTTGTGTGATGGAGGTGATATATCTCATGCTGTGGTAAGAGTGAAGTGTAATGTGTTTTATTTTGTGTCATCTTGATTATGAGACACATTTCTTAAAGTTGTGGGCTTTGTCTGTGAAATAAAGCTCATGCATATACAAAGGATGGTATAATGTGTGATATATCAAAATCTCTGTTTCACATTCTGTCTCTCACCAGTAGGAATTTTGTAGATATTATGTGATATCAGAGTTGCTTAGCTCAGGATTCATCACTGCAAATACTTTATCCCATATAGAGCAATTTTTATTGTCTCAAAGCTCTAATAATGTAATCTACCATTACATTATTTTTACCTCACTGTTTGCCTTAAATTAATAACCATCACACTGAACAAGAACAAAATATTTGATGATCCATGTGTCTGCTCATTACCTTTCACTTCCAGCAGAACCACAGAACAACATGTCCTGGCTAACAGTAGTATATATTACTTTTATAATGTCATATCAGATGTTTCAAATTAATCTTGCTTTCAAGACGGGTTGCTGACACTCAACAAATCTTCAGGAAAAAAAAAGTCCTGTGTGACATTAACCCAGACATTACTAAATGCCATAATAGCCTGTGCATGTTTTCAATATGCCTTTCCCACTGTATAATGCTATATTATTCTAGTGGTTTTTCAGATGCTGTAGTCCACCTTGGAACATTCTGTGAACTGATTATGTGGTTCTCATGAAACCAGCCTTTATAAAATCTGGCACTGCTGAGCATGACTAACGGACTATGACTGTTTAGGAGAGTGAGAGCTCCAAGTCAATATTTGGACTAAGAAATAAATCAAGGAGCACATTATAGGGAGCCTTGCTCATGTTATTTCAGAAAGTTCATAAAATAGCTTGCTTTATGTACAGGGAGATACTTGTCACTTCTTTCTTTTCATTTTTATTTGCTTGAACAGCTTCACTGAGAACAGCTAATCAGTCTGGTGCAGAGGTGTGCAAAGGAGAAAAAAGCATTTTATTTTCATTTGCCATGTTCATTTCATTTACCTTCACAATTGGTTTTGTTTTGTTTTATCTTCAAAGGTTTTACTTTTGTTTGTGAAATTATTTCAGGGAAGTTCCATCATCTCTTATAGTAAGTAACTTTGGTGTTCTTCATCCAGATGGCATGAAATTTGCAGATGTTGCAATGCTCTCTCAGGGTACAATGCCTGCCAAATATCGGGCACACTGGAGAAAATGAAGGTGAAAAATGAATGTACATTGATTTTTGTGTACATTTCTTAAAAACAAAAAACAGAAACACTCCTCCACCCCCTGTTTGGTGGACTGAGAGGCCTTTGGGCTAGATGGGCAAGATATTAGAGCCTAGGAAACTTACTTTCTTGCACTGGCCATGTTTGATGGGGAACTCTGGGATTATAGTCTCCCAAAAATAATATTTTCAGCTTCTGCTCCATATCCCTGCTGCTTTCTCCATTGCTTATTTGCTTTCCCTTTCCCTTTGGGTTCAATCCATGCAGTTATCCAGAGGGAGAAGGCAGTATGAGTAGTGGCTGCAGCTTTTTTGCTTGTTTCTTTCATGGCTCACTTGCTCAGTGAATAGGAAGAGATACCAAGGAGGACAAATACAGTCAGAAAACGGCAAAGGCCGCTATGCTTGGGATGATAACCTGGGGAAGTATCTCACAATACCAACATCTGACTCTACTCTGGTCTGCAAGGAGCTTTCTTCTTAGCTCTGGCTTCAAGTTGATATGTCAATTTCAACTGTTACTAAATTTTTTTCAGAATCCTTAAGGGCAGCAGAGTGTCAGAGATGAGATGCAAGCTGCAAATCCAAGAGAATCCAGGAGCCAAATGTCAGTCCCTCTATCCCCATAGTTGGGGAATAAAGATCAGAGCTGAGGAACAAAGCTTTGACTTAGGGCAAAAGGGAAGTCAGAACCAGATTAGGAGGCAGGATCAAGGAACTAGTTAGAAGTCAGGGATGAATGTCAAGACAAGAATGACAAAGAAATCCAGAAGGATGGATGAAGGAGTAAGCCAAAATTCAGGTCTGGAAAACAATCAAGAGGAACTCTTGGAAGTGCAGAAAGACTTTTGCTTAGTATTCTCTTGTCCAAGAAGATCCAGTAGTCACCATGGCTGAATTTCAGTGGTGTAGTGCCAAATTTGAAGGAGCCAGGGTTTGATTGTGTGTATGCAGAAGAGGGCTGGCCCCTGGATATGTTGAAATTGTCATCCCTGATATAGCAGAAATGGCAAATTTGAGAAATGCAGGTATTGCAATGCTGCAGCTTACATTAAGGTTTCTTCATTGCATTGCATTCTTTCCTTGCACTCAGTGAAGCAGTAGCAGGTAGAAAGGGTGTACTCACCCTTATACAGACCACAAACTTGTCCTGCAGGCTGGAAGTGGTCCCTGTTACCTTCTGAATTATGTAGCAATGAAAGAACAGGAAAATCATTAAGTAAATGGTTGCTACATCCAAGAGACAGACCACAGAAGGACAGAAATCCTTGTTTCCTCCACCCTCAGATCCCTTCCTTGAGTCTTGGAATTTGTGTGTGGCTGTCCTGTGGGATGAATCATCAAACTGTATTTTGTATCTTCAGTGGTGTAGTGGCAACAAAATAATTTTTCAGTTAAAACAGGGCATGTGGAGAGTGTGCATCTTGTTTTGAAGAAGCATTATGTTTCAGGAAGGCATGACTCATTTAAAACAATGGCATGTTCCCTATATTCTTTTTTTTAAAACCTGGAGATGAGTTCTGTTTTTTTCTGTTATTATGGACTGTTGAAGTCTTGTGGTGTGCTGTAAAATTCAGTAATGGAAGTGAGTGGGGAGAGAGACTGCCAAACTTGGCAGAGGGCACGTGTCCTGCAGACTGCATGTTGCTGTGCTGTATCTTCAATGGTCACTTAGCCTGGAAACTCCTAAATAGGCTATCTGTTGTTTGGCATAAGGGGACTGCATACTTTGGTACATCTTCAATTAGATACACAGTTGAACAACATGAGAGGAAAAAGTTTTCCAAGCCATTGTTGTTGTTGTTTTTTGCCTTCAAGACCTTTCTGACTCATGGTAACCCTAAGGCAAACCTGTCACGAGTGTTTCTTGGCAAGATTTGTCCCGAGGGGGTTTGCTTTTGCCTTCCTCTGAGGCTGAAAGAGTGTAACTTGTCCAAAGTCACCCAGCAGATTTCTATGACTGAGTTGGAATTTGAACCCTGGGCTCCAAGTATCGTAGTCCAGCACTCAAATCACTATATCATGCCTGGGTCTTTTCCAACCCATACTGCAACCGTAATTCAGAAATGTTCTGTTTTAAATCCCAATCTGTTCAAGAGTAGTCTATTTAATGAAACTTTATAACAATGCTATAACAAGCTGCAGGACTCAAGTATTTCATTAAAGAGTAAACTATGATCACTCTCTAGTCTTACAGTTCTGTTGACTATAAGGGAAGAATGAAGTTTGCGTGTCTATATTTTTTCTATTAAAATGCTTAATTTCTATTAAAATGCTTAATTCCGTCTTTCTTTTGAAATGAATGTCTTGTCTGTGGTGGTGTAGAGTTTTGTGGATGTGTACTAACCTGATCCAGATTTAGCCTCTAGCAAGGCTACAATATTGAAAATACTTCTTGAATTAATATGAGGGTTGGCAGAAGATGTGCTTGCAAGGCTGAAGTTGCACTTTTGAAGAGAAAACCAGATCTTCGTGGAAGAAACCCATCCCAGCATAAAAATGTACAGAGATAGAAATCCCAAGTTAATCTTTAACTCAACCGTCGTGGTTGTTTTGTGAGGGCTGAGGTGGCCTGTTCTCATGCTCTTTTCACTCTTATCTTGGGCACAGTCCAGGACAGCCAAATGCTGGATCCATTCATTATGGGAAAGATTCAAGCACATGCTTTATCTCTGAATTTTGAGTGAGTTGTATCCATTCTTACAGGCTAGCACACATTCTTCCACTTAGCTGTTTTGTTTTCCTTATGGTTCACATTGTTCAGTTCACCAGTGGCCAATTCACAAGAGCATAGTGGAATTATATGATGCTGCAAAGACCTGATTTGTTAGTCAAACACTTTATTCACAAAACAGCTGGTGGAGAACCTGTTTTCTAGTGATGTGCTGAAAAAAGTTTACAAACAGAAAATTTATACCTCGCATAATGGACTTTTCCTGGGCTGCTAAGCCCCTTCCTTTCTTTCCTCCACTTAGACATTACAAATGAATGAAGTTTAGGTTCAGCATTCTCTGGTGTGACTCATGTTTATGTTCAACCATTTGCCAACAAATGTAGGTCTGAGTATTCTTTCTAGTCATGGTTAAGTACTGAGGGTAGGCAATGGGGAAATATTAGTAAGAAATCGTAATGGAGGGAGAACAATAAAATGATCAAATGTGTCTATAAATCACTCTTAACTGAATATTGGATTGAAAAAAAAAGTTCATCTTCAAACTAAGTCTGTTTTGTTCTCTGGGAAGTCAGTTTAAAGGCAACAGTATACTAATCTGTTAAATGTAGCAACATCAGTAAGTGGAGCATGTCACTATGGTGATATTTGTGTTGCTGTGCTAACCTCTGCTAATTTTCTAGGTTTAGTGCCAAGACACACACCCCTTCCGTTCCCATGACCTTCTGTGTCTTAATTTGCCTCCTACACTACATTTCTGACATAAAAGATGCTTACTTTTCCCCCACTCAACCTTGCATTCTTTCTCTCACCAATATGTAAATTGCAACCAAAACAGTTTGAACTAAACCAAACTCAAATTATCCAAGATGCTGAGAAAAATATTATCTACTATTGTTAGTAGTAACAGTACTGGCTTCCTGCCTGTAATCTCTTTTTTAATATACTAATTTTCTTTATTTAGTAAAGCTGGAAAGATATCTAGATTTCTATCCAGGTGTTCTTTAGCAACTTGTTTTCCATCACTCAAGTTCCATGCACACTTAATTGAGAAGTCAGCCTCCTTGAACACTTTGGAAGCTACTTGTGAGTAAATGAACATAAGTACTAGGTTGCCTGTGTGCCTTCAATAAAATTTAATGCAGGAGCTACAGGCTAAGGTTATGCACATTATTAATCACATATACATCTCATTGGATTCAATAGGTTACTACTTTAGGCTTTTTTTCTTTGTTACTATTACTTTATAATTTCCAGCAGTGGGATTCCTCCTTCAAGTCATGTCATCTGGACCATCTAGGTGGATTGATCTGTGTAAGCAGAGCTCCTGCTCCTGATTCATATTCATAGAGTGCAACTCTCCACATGTATCTGCTTACATGTGCTGAATGCTCATTTCCCTATGGAAGTGAAACTGGAATTTCCTGACAGAGCTACGTATATGTAACCAGGGCCCCTCATCTCTTGAACGGATTACAGGAGGAAACAATCATGCAGAACTGTCTTATACAATATTGATCTGAAACAAAGTTAGGACTCTGCTGAGAAACCAGAAATGCTTCAGGCCCTAGGTACCACAGTCTTTCTCATAAGTGTAGGAAATCTTTCCTACATTACAACACAAGATAGGAGAATCATTTTCAGCATTGGTGGCTAGTAACAGTCATAGATCAATGAAGGAGCTTGGTGCCATGATTGCACAGGGAAATGAATGAAAGTTTCATCATGACAACCCAAAGCACTAAAAAATACGTTACAGACTTTGTATACACATACTCTTTCTCCTTCTCTCTCATGCACGCTCTCTCACAAAAAACCCAAGTTAAAGCTCCTCTTAAATTGTAGCTGAAAATTGAAAAGTCTTATTATGCCAGTAAAATAATTATAGAAGGTTTTAAAATGAACCAATAGACACATCCACTTGAAATAGTGTTCTCTGGACGGGCCCACTTTTGTTATTTCTGCATGAAATACAAACAGAACTGACATGACTTTATAATGCTGTTGTTTATTCAAAGCAGGGATCAAGAGATGTCTGTTTTGGAAGGAACAGCCCACAGCAACCCCCACTCCCCATTTTCTAGTCTTAATCAAAATGCCCTAAAAGCCTCAAAGTTCCACACTCCTGTCCTAAAACATCCGGTGCACTGCATTTAGCTTTAGCCATATGGTGCCATTAAAACAACAACAACAACAAAAGACAAAAGACGAGAAAGGTCAACAGAGAGATGAGTTACCATACCTCAGCAAAGTGCGGCCAACTTCCCAAAGCTATAGATTGTTGCTGCCCTCTGAGAAGTGTGTCCTCTTGGCTACCAACCGCTGAGCTCCCTTCAATGTCAAAATGAAAAACATTGCTTTCTGTTGAAGCAGAGCTGAAAGAGAAGTATCCCAGGAAGAAGAAAGGAAAAACCAGGGGCCAGGCCAAGATCAAAGCCATCTCCTCTCCTCACATCGACCGATGATCTTTGCAGTTTCTTTGTCCTTGTGTTTGTTTCTGCTTTAAACGGTGGTCCCCCTCCTGGTTTAGTGGTGCCTCAGTTATTTTAAGTTTCAGCTTCCAGATGTGGCACTTCTAAGACTGTTTTAAAGCCCGTCCTTATAAAAGGAGTGCCTTTGCTTCCTCTTTCTTTCTTTCTCTCTCTTTTCTGTGCCTGTAGCTCCTCTTTCTCCCCAGAGGCTCCGGCTGAATAACATACAGATGGGCAGTGCTTAAACAGAGAGTGTCAAAATGTGGATTGTATTCCAGGAAAGCACCATGAGCTGTGCTGCCACCTTATCTTCACCCTGTCAGGATACAGACGGAGTCTCTGTTCAAAGCTCTGCTTTCCTTCACGTTTTTATGATCATCGCTTCCTTTTCACCTTCCCACTAGAGAACCACCCACTCAGACTTTTGTCATTCACACTTTGGGTTCCTAGAGATAAATTTTAACAAGGAGCTTTTGAGTCAATCATCTCTTTGAGTACTTGCAGTCACAAAGTACAGAGCATTAAAAGAAATTATTAGCTATCTGTAGTCCTGGAGAATAACAGAGAGGAGAGATCTTTTATATTCTACAGCCCAAGAGGAATTCAAATGGCTTTTCTTTTGAGCAAGAGATCTCTATTTTGTGCAAAACCCTACTTTGTTGAAAAAAAGTGAAACTTAATGCAATGAATTAGCTTCCCTCCGGTTTCACCCCACCCCACCATCACGTCTGTCCATATGAAAAAAGATATCATTCAGCACAGTTTTGGGAAAGTGACTTCATCACATAAATGCATGAACTTTTATTTACAAAGACCAACTTGTTTGCCTCTTCAAGAGATGCTTTGTGAGGCCCTCTGAAACAAGGCTCTTAGTATATAGACGTCTGCCAACTAGACTAGCTGGAATGGACCCTCTGTTTTCTGGCAAAAGTCTCTTGTGGATAATGACATCAGCATAAAAGGACTAAAGTTTCCAACTAGCAGAATCATCACCTTTTCCTTTAAAAATTGGTGTCTACCTAGATATTTTTTCTCACCAAAATTTTTGCTTCCACCCCCTAACAAATTCATGCTGAAGGATTGTAACTTAGCTCAGGAATCCTGAACCATCCAAAAATCAACCAGACTTTTGAAAACCCTCTGCTGCCTGCATAGAGAAAAAAAAAATGCTATTATAGTGCAGGTAATATGTTGCAAGCTGAGTGGGGCACAGGGACATAGGACTCCATTTAGTGAAAGTGAAACCAACCCTTGCTTCACCAACACTTACTTGTAGCCCTGCGTTCCTTCCAAGCTCCACCAAACTCCTATATATCCCCATTTTTTTTCATTTTTCAGAAAAAAAAATGACTACCCCAAACACCTCCAGATGCTGCTAGGATCATAAAACATTTCAGGTCACTAAATGTTATTCTTTGGCAGAAAATTGTAAAAACAAAACCACGAGGAAGTGGGGACAGGAAGTAGTATTGGGTCACTTTCAGATGGCATGTTTGGCTGAATTTCAGACAAAAAATACAAAACCATGACCCAATGGAAGGAGGGAGGATGGGATTTCTCCCTTGCCCTCTTTGCGGTTGTCCGTCCTCAGGCACTTGTCCAGCTCTGTACTAGAAATAACATAAATACTGTCAACCAGCCTCTGTTCATATCTAGACTTGATTACTGCAAATGCGTTGTATGTGGGGCTGCCTCTGAAGACTTCTTAGAAAGTTTAGTTGATTCAAAATACAGCAGCTGTATAGCATCTATATATCTCACCAGTTTTAAAACATCTTCACTAGTTGCTTGTTTCTGTGTTCTGTTAAAACTCAACTGGTCCAAAGAGCGGCTGTCAACACACAATAATTGCAACAGCTCCACTCTTGCCAGTCCATTTCCAAGCACAATTCAAAGTGCTGCTTTTCTTTGATAAACCCTAAACGGCCAACTCAAGGTTATCTGAAGTTCTGTTTTATCCTTTAGGAAACTGCCTGTGCTTTGAGATCTGGAGGGGAGCCCATTCTGTCTGTCCCATTGTTGGGGTAACTGAAATATCAGTTCCCCCTTGTTTCCCAGGTATAAAAACACAGAGCTGAGACTGGGCCCTGGATCGGGTTGAGAAGGAGTCACACACACACACAGACACACACACACACAACTACTCTTGGCAAAGAGGAAAACCTTCTCAGCCCCTGCTGCAGCTTGGTTGCAACAGTAGTCTGATCAGATGAACAAAGCTTTACTGAAACATCAGAATTTTTATAGAGCTTCCAAAGGGAGTGAAAATGAGCACAAGCTGCTTATCATAAACAAGAGGAACAGAGAACAGTTCATTCTAATATTCTTTCTGTAAACAAGAACAGGTTCTGAGTGACTTATCTCTTGCTGAATTTTGACACAGTTCTTGCAAGAAGATGGAATCGCTTGTTTAGAATTGCTTAGGAAATCAGAAACAAAACACTAAAACACTTTTTATACCCATCACTACCTGTCTCACATTTACATCTGGTGGGAACATGGGAGAGGGCCTTCTCAGTGGCTGCCCCCAGGAACTCCCTTCCTAAATATCTTAGATTAGCACCCTACCTACTGTCTTTCCACACACAGGCCTTTGAAGACTGATTATAGAAAGCGCATCTCACTCAATCAGTATGCTGGACTTTTCTATTTGTTGTTGTGGTTGTGGAGATGGTGGTGTGAGAGTGTATATGTGTTTATTTATTTAAACTTGCTTTATCTTTTTGATAGTTTAATCATTTTTTTTTAAATGTTTGTGTTTTGTGAATTTTTAATTTTGGGTTTTTAAGTCTGTTGTAAACTGCTCTGAGTCCTGAACGGGGATAAAGGGATGATGATGGTATTGGTGGTGATGCTTCTGCTGCTGATAATTATAATAATGTTAATCTATAAAGCACTTTGCAGCTTGGAATGGCAAGTGTAACCTGCTCTCATATGAACCTTCCCAGTCTTCGTATACTTGTGTGTGTGTTTGTGTTTGATAGTTTTCAGTTACCATTCTGTTGGGTTATGTAGGGCAACTGAACTAAAGTAGCTGCCATGTTGTACAATGCCCTCCACAGGTGAAAATGAATACATTTGCCCAATGTTTCTTAATTCAGGCAAGCGTGGAGGAAAACATTGTTTGGTCTTCTTTGTTAAATGAACTGATCTTATTTATACTTCCTCAGCTAGTATGTGGATTGGAATATGACTGTCTCTTGGCTTCTATACTTATCTGGAATTTCGCAATGATGGAATACAAAAATATTTATGTTATTAATTGCAAGGTTTTTTTTACAGGTGTAATATGTTGTGGTAAACTTTTCCAGCCACACAACAAGCCAGGCAGAGGGGTCTGTCCTTTCACAAAGCCTCAGCACATGTGTGCAAAAATCTCTCCTCTATCTGCGATTTCTTTATGATGTCTTTGTAATTTGGCAACATGGAAAGCAATCACTTGAGAAGTTCCCTCAGGATTTCAACAATTTCTACCCTACCACCAATCTGAGCCTGGAACAATCCACACAACGAATTCACTTTCTTGACATCACTGTGCAACTGCACCTTAAGCACACACTCTGTTGAAACCCCATGATTGCTACACAAACTTACAAGCCTCCAGTTTCCAAGCAGAATATATTACCAAATCTATTGTTTACAGCCAAAACCTCTAATACATCTGCCAGACCCACAAGACAGAGACTCAAAAACTCAACTCAAGGAGGTGAAGAAACAAATCAACAAGGCAAGATTAATACTCAGGAACCATCTTCTACAAGACAGACCAAAAACACAACATGAAAGATCACTCCTAGTGATGACCTATAGTCCCCAACTAAGACCACTCAAATGTATCATCAATGAACTACAGCCAATTCTGGAGAATAACACAGCCCTCTCATAAGGTCTGGGAGGCAGGCCTCTATTGGCCTACAGTCAGCCTCCAAATCTTAAACAACTGCCCACAACAGGATACATAACATGATGGTAATACATGGACAAGACCCTGCCACAAACTCAAATGCCAACTCCATATGTCTCCACATCTACCCTGGGAGCAGCATCAGAGGTACATTTACTTGCTCTTCCTCCAATGTGATATATGCCATCCTTTGTCAGCAAGGCCCCTCTACAGTCTACACTGACCAAACAGGACAGTTTGCACAAGAGGATGCACGCATTACCCAGAAACCAGTTGCAGAACATTTCAGCCTTCCTAGACTGGATTTACAAGTCACAGTCCTTGAACAAGGAAATTACAAAGGAAGACTAGGAAGAGAAATAGGTAAATTGAATTATATTCACCAGTTCACCAATTCCAATCCGTTAACAGAGATATGAACAAAGACAAAGGCTTCACGGAGCAATACACACACACACACATATACACACACATACATACATACAAACAAGAGTCCTCACTACTGCACATCTCACGAAAGGAATCTTCTCACAGAGAGTTTTGAACTGATTTTCCCATTTATAAATATGTTTTATAACCTCTGAGGCTTTAATATCACTCTGTACTGTATTTGGAGAAGTAGATTTATATCCCTAAAAGCTCATGCTGAAAGAAAAACCCAATAATCTTAAGGTGCTGCCACATTCCTTTTATTTCTCCTTCTCTTTCTCCTTTTTATGTTGCAAGAGACCAACATGGCTACTTTTTGAAAACTTTCCGAATTGTGTTATTTTTCTCAGTTCATGCTCATTTTCCAGAACCACATCTTTAAAAAACCAAACCAAACCAGAAAACTTGGAGCTATTGTAACCTCCACCTTACAATCATGAAAGATTCATTTCATTCAATCTATATTTGAGTTTAGCGTCTGAATGTTCATATATTATAAGATCTCGATAGGTACAATTTATATTTCTTCTGTAGTTCACACTAGCCCATATTACGATTAAAATCTGGTTCATGATTGGAGATTGTGATTTACAGTGCAAATTTCCATGTCTTCTCTAAAATAAACTGCACTGAATTTAGAGAGACCTATTCCCAAGATTTTTGATGGGACACTTTCTCGGGATACAGGATTGGTGATTTCATTATCTAGTTTTATAATATGTGAGAAAAAAGGCCAAAATGGAAAAGCTATTTGGGTAATCAGCAGTGATGTAGATTTGAGTCAATTGACTCAGACTCAAGTCAGGCTTAAGTCACTTCAGTGATTTGACTTGGTAAAAATTACACACTGACTCGACTTGACTTGAGACTTGCATATTTTTAGTGACTGACTTGCTACCCTTGGTTCAGTAACATGACACATTCCTCCAGAAATCTTACAATTTACTGGCCACATGACAATCCGTCTCAAAGTGTGGATACACTTCTCAGAGGGAACAGCAAATGGGCTTGAGGTTTGTTCAGCAGCCTGTCCCTGCGTCGTATAGGAGGAGCTTTCTAAAACTTTTCCTAAAAGCAGAAGGCAAGATTTGCAAATGGAAAGTAAGAAGGATCCTATTCCCCAGTTCTGAAGCTGCAGATGGCAAAATCACAAAAGTGGGGGTCCAAGTCTACCTAAGCTGTTAAAACTGACTTTATTTGACTCTGTCTAGAAATTCTGGAATACAGGTTGGGGTATAAAGTTGGCTCCCAGACTTGAAACTTGTCTGGAGACTTGGTTTGAAAGTATCTTACAAGGACTTGACGCTTGACCTGAGACTTGAAGGTAGAGACTTGAGACTTAACTTGAGGCCTGGAGCAAAAGACTTAAATACATCATTGGTAATCAGTCAGCATTTATCACTTTGCAAATCAAAGCCTAAATACTCTGGTTTACAGTTTCGCTTTGAAACGTTGTTTCAAATGTAAGGCTCCAAAGTTGCTCATTCCTGGATGAACAGATCTACAGTTAGTGGAAGGGCAGAATGCAGTTCAAAACTGTTGTGCAAAACTATTT
The DNA here is from genome assembly GCA_030412105.1 of Cyclura pinguis. Classification (NCBI taxonomy): domain Eukaryota; kingdom Metazoa; phylum Chordata; class Lepidosauria; order Squamata; family Iguanidae; genus Cyclura; species Cyclura pinguis. The sequence goes on along the minus strand of CM059599.1, from coordinate 108,880,008 downwards.
TGCAGGAGATATTAGAAGTATGCTATCTCTTGCACTGTGGCTTGCACAAGAGTTGAATGCAATATAACTTTGTTGTCGTGTGCCTTCAAGTTGTTTCCAAATCGTGGTGAAAATCTGAGGGTTTTCTTGGAAAGATTTGTTGGGAGAGTTTGCCTTTGCCTTCCTCTGAAGCTGAGAGTATGTGATGTGCCCAAGGTCACTGAGTGGGTTTCTGTGGCTGGACATTGATTTGAATTCTGGTCTCCAGAGAAACAGTCCAACATTCAAACCACTACACCATGCTGGCTAGCTATGCTCTGCTAATATCATGTTAGATCTAGGTTTTTATGTACAATTCTGTATTACTTATGTACTATCATATGCCCGCACTCAGAGATGATTATGGTTCCTTGTTCATTTATTGTTTATTTTAAATAATATTCATAAGAAGGTAGGAAGCTACCACAAGAAATTGGCCTAAATTCTCTTTCAGTTCTGACATGAGTAGACACACTAAATTAGTTAGATTCATCTATGTGTTGACTTATCATTGAACAATTGACTGAATGGATCTGCTTTAGTGGAGACTGAGGAACATGATCCCAGCCATAGTCATAGCTGCCAACCTAGATGGCTTCAAGTGGGGATTATAAAATTCATGAAGAATAAGGTTATCAATGGCTGCCTACTAGTCATTAGGGCTATATATTATCTCCAGTATTAGGGGATACATATCTCTTTGTACCAGTTGCTGGAGAACACGTACAGGGCACACTTTTATCCTGTTCCTCAGCTTCCCATAGGTATCTACTTGGCCACTGTGGGAATAATGGCTGGCATTCAGTTTTGAGGTAAAGATTCATGATCTAGAACTGCAAATCTTTCACTGGTCTGTATTCAATAGGTATTCTTAATATGAAACTATGTGACTGCCACCCCAGCCCACCTTAAGATTCAGCAGCTGGATCAGCTTCTGATCGGGGAAGAAGGAGGAAGATGTTTCCACCCTGTTCCCACCAGCAAGGGAGGCTGTGAGAAGCAGAAGCAGGACTCTGTTTCAAGTCCTTGTCACAGCCTCACTCAGTGGTGGGAGAGAGGTGGAAACATCTTCCCTCTTGCATCCTGAATTGAAGCTAAATGGACCTCTTTTGCCCAATCTGGCTCTTAAGGAAGGTGATGGTAGTGGGTTGGGCTAGAAGACATTACTTAGAGACATAGACATAGTTATGTAGGTATAGGCATAACTAAGTAGCCAATGTACACTATCGGCAGATGATTTTTGGTCTGATCCAGCACAGATATTGTTATGTTCTTATCCTGATCGGTGTTGTCCCTCCACGGGCTTACATCATTGGTTTTTGAGTGTGGTGGCAAGGCACTGGATAATGCAACAATGTCATGGATTGTGAAGTGTTTACTTAGTCATTGCAAGGTAAATAAAACAAAGAGACACACTGCAATGGTGTGTCAAGCTATCAAGCTATCAAGCTCTCAAAGTTTTGTTCCTGGAAAGGGCAGAAGTGTCAAGTACATCCCTATATACATTACAGTGGGAAAGGCAGGGTACTGTTTACAGAAAGTTAGGAAGGGGGGGATGTGATCTTCCCTGCTGTCTTAACAGGCTCAGTGTTTTGCCATATAAAATAAAATGTTGAGGAGCACTGTGTGGTTTGCTTAATGGAGCTATTCCCTAGGTCTCCAACTTCTGAAACCTGTACAGCTTGGCTCAGGATAGTATGGCTCTTTAACAATCAAAATTGCAAATCTGTGAGGGTACTGCAGGGAATCCATTTACATGGAAAATATCACCCAAATGTTTGTGGTTGTTCTGAACATGTTCTAAATTGCAATCCATATCATGCTGTCAACAACAACATTTCTACTATTGATTAATTTTTCAGATTCTAATTTACACTCTCACTACCTTTCATTATCATAACATTCATGTAAGGAAGGTTACTAATATGCCACTTGCATCCTGAATGGAAGCTAAATGGACCTTCTTTGCCGAATCTGGCTGCTGGCTCTTAAGGTGTGGTGTGTTGGTTTGTCTAAGAGTCATTATTTATTTATGTAGACATTGTCATAGACACCAAGTCAGAGGGAGGTAGAGAAAGAGCCCAGGAAGCAGTGAATAGTGAAAGAGAAAATGTGTAATTCCAAAAGTATAATTCTGTGTTGTTTTACCCCCAACAAGACAACAAACATGAATGAAACAAGAATGACTAAAATAGAGAAAGCAGAGTAACATGCTGATAAGGAAAGGAAGAATACAGTCAAGTCTGTATTGTGACTATGGTTTTACCATGGCAATGTACTCATGATATCACACAGTGGAAATATAGGAGACAAGTAAAGGTGATACCACTGTAGTCCTCCCTCCATTTTTGTGTGTTTGACCTTCACAAATCTGATTATTTGCAAGGCATGCATGTGCCTCCCTGCTTCCTGTTCTCCACCTCCCATTTCCTTGCCTTTTTTCTGGGTGTGCTATGCTTTCCTTCTCTGTGTCTGGGCGAAAGGCGAGGGAATGAGAGAGGGCAGCACAATAGGCAGAGAAGGGATGTGTGCAAGGGCCTTCCCTCCCGTTCCTTTGTCTTTTGCTCTAGTGCGCATGACTTCCTTCTCCATTCCTGGGCAAAAGGCAAGGGAATGGGGAAGGAAGTCTACATACCTCCCTCCCCCCATTTCCTTGCCTTTTCCCCTGGTGCATGTGCTTTCCTTCTTGATATCCAGGCAAAAGACAAGGGAATGGGGAGAAGAGGTGCACATGCGTTCCCCTTTTGCCCAGGTGAGAAGAAGGAAAAAAAGTGAGCCCAGGCAAAAGGCAAGGGAATGGCGGGGGGAGGCACACATTGTATTGTGGTTTTATCATGGTATGTACTCATGGTATCACACAGTGAAAATACAAGAGATGCTCTCTAAAGGTCCTGCTTTCCCTCCTTCTGTCTTACAAAGACAGAAGGAAGGCATATGTGCTGGGTCAAAAGGCAAGGGCATGGAAAGGGGGAGCCCCAGAGGGGAATGGAAGGGGGAGCGCAGGTAGCGTTTGTGGTAAAAGTGGAAGGGCCCCCATATAATGATCTCCAGATTCCAGTGCAAGTAATGCACATCTGCTTTTGTGTAAAAATGTCGTGAATCTGTCACAATTCATGAATACTAATTTTTTTCTTAAGAATAAAAATGGCTAACTGACTTTAAAGTTTATGCATAATGGTGAGACATTATAGAGAGAGAGGTTCCCTCCTGAATATTATGTATCTTTTCATCCAGTCATGCATTTTAAAATTTTATTTGGAAATATGCTGATAATGCATGTCTGTAAATCAGATTTGCACACTTCCTGTAAATCTCCTCCTGTGCTCTCTATAACTGAGGAAAAGTGGAAAAATTTGTGGATTTTGTAGAAAACCTGTGGACCTTTGAAAAAAAATGAAAGAAGAAATATCACATATATGTTTTCATGGCTCCCATGTCACCTCCAACAATTCTCCCACGATTCCATTGGTCACTATGCCTCCCTCTCCTTTCTAAAAACAAAACAAAGCATACTGGACATACTAGCACAGAACTCCCCTTTACTCTGCCTTCTACTTTGGGATGCTTCACACTGTGGTATGACACACCCTTTTTCTTCCCAGCTTCCTTGATTACAGCATATCGCTGGGAAAATAGATAGGAAAAGGTGAAAGCCAAGCCTGTTTTGCCACTATAATGCACGTGTACACCAAATGGTTGACTTAATGATGGGGGAAGTAAGGGAGGAACATAAAAGCTATTAAATCAATATCTTTAGAAAAGAAAAGTATGTAAAATATACTATAACAAGCTTCAGAGCCAGAAAAATAAAAGTTGCGAGAAAGTGCTCTGAAGATTATAGTTTACGGAGCTTTACCTGGCCTAAAATGTGTTTGCGTGCTTTTAAGATCATATAGGACAGAATGTCCGGATAAATAGTTGGTAGAAACAAGGACAGGACAATAATATTCACTGTAAGAGATTTTGTCCACACATGAGGAAGTGAGGGGAAATTTAGTAAAACCGTGTGCTGAGACACTGACTGAGAATTGACAGCAGGTTAGCAATAGGGCACTTTCAGAGTTCTACAACCTAATTCATCCATTTGCAGTTCTAAAGCCAAAGTAACAATAATATTGGTACATTGTTGTTGTGTGCCTTCAAGTCATTTCTGACTTATGATGACCCAAGGCAGACCTTCATGGGGTTTTCTTGGAAAGATTTGGTCAGAGTGGGTTTGCCCTTGCCTTTACCCTCTGAGACTGAGAGAGTGTGACTTGCCCAAGGCCACCCAATGCGTTTCCTTGGTGGAGTGGGTATCTGAACCCTGGTCAGATACTGGAGTGGGTATCTGAACCCATAGTCTGCACTCAAACCACTACACCACACAGGTTCTCTGTGGGCACATAACCAACCAAATTGATCAGTAAAACACTTGCAGGTGGTAGGAGGAAACACTCTTTCTCCTTATAAGTTTTTTTGTGCTTATTCTTCAATAGGGACTATGGGAATAGAGACTTGTACTGTTTCAGGGTGATGGCATCAGGAAGCATCTGATCATCATTGAAGGAATATTCATCAAATTGTATTAGCTTTATGTAGCTGGCTTCTTGGGTATTATGTATCAGCCTAGTCTCTTCTTGAAGTGCAGTTTCTTAGTATTTTCTGCTTGTAATGCAACAGAATTAAATTTTCAAAGGCTGATATTATCTTATTTAGTTAGAAATCTGTATGGTTTTTAAAAGATGACAGTCTGTAAGAACGTGAGACTTGCCTTGCAGCATTTATCAATGGTCCATTTAGCTCCATTATTTCTGTTTGAAATAGAAGAGAGCCATGTCAGAAATACACATGCAAGTAAGGACTGTCAGATTTTTTTTTCAATCGAGGCAACTGGTACTCTATACTATTTTTGAATGTTCAAGTTTCATTTTGTTATCATTGACAAGAACCGTTGAGTCCTGTGACATGTAGGCCATTTCCACAGGAGCCTGCGTCCTGGCATGGGGATGTGAGAGGAGCAGGACTGTGACAGTGCTTCTACATGATGTCCTCAGAGTCCTGTCCTTCTCCTATCACTAGGTGGCATGACCTTGGAGTAAATCATTGGCAGGATTTCCCCATCAATGACCCCTGATTCTCTCATTAAGGCTTGTTTGCTATTTAAGTGAGCTGAGGGATGGAGCCCCTCTTTCTGGCGTTGTCTCTCTTGCATGGTAAGAGTCTGTGTTGCCTCATCTTCTGATATTTGTTCCCCTTGCTCAGGCCCCTGCTGTTGATAGTCATCTTCCACTGAGCAAACTTCTGGGGAAACTTCTGCCTCAGATTCAGAATCCTAATTCTCCTCTGGGTCTCTAAGGCAGGGCATGACAGCCTGGCTGCACTGCAGAAGGAAGAGGAGTGTCTATCGTGCTTCCTTCAGCAGGGGGCCAGCCGGTGTGGAGGAGAACGTTTGCGTCCGCACTCTCATCCCAGCAAAGCTGCTGCCAGGACAACACTGGGGTGGTGCTGGAGGCAGGTAAGCTGCAGAAAGGGTCACAGTTTGTTGTCTGTCATATATAGGGAAGTTGTATTAATTCCTCTCTAGCTTAGATTCCTCATGAACTAAGTCTTGAATGACAAAGAGCTAGATAAAAAAAACCCTGATCTATTTAATATCCCCTTTTTAGTAGATATTCTGTCACATAATCTATGTTCCACATTGGTTAGTACCTTGAACAAGAGTATTCTTGTGCTGGCTTGGGGATAAAATGCAGCATTTTGTTATGAATCTTTTCTTGTAGCATTTTTGATGTCCTCAAGTAAACTTGGGGTGGAATGTGCTCAACAGCTTAAGCCAAGTCTCTCTTAAGAAATAATATTACTTAGTGACTTTCCTCTCCTATCACCATCATTCTTGCATAATGGCTGCATTACTCTCACCATTTCATTTGGCTTCGCTGTGGGAGATGCTGATTAGTGACCTGGAATGATCCAGCTGGGTGCTATAAATATCCCCCTAATGGGGAGTTCAATATTTGAAGTTCATGTAATTGTCAAGCAGCACGCAAATAAACAAGTGTAGAGGCATGCTTTGTTGTTTTGTTCTGATTTTCTCTTGGAAGTTTTGTCTGTTTGTAATGGATTCAGGGGTGAGCTGTGAAGTGCCCACTTTGTTAACAACGTCTTATTATTTAGAATATTTAATTTAGAGTGGAACATCACAGAACTCTAGAAGGATCTCCCCCAGACATTAAAATGGTGAATGTAAGCAAGTACAAAGTGATATGCATTAGGTGACACCTCAAAAGAAATCAGAATTAAAGCTTCCGGTATCATTAAATCTTTATACAATCTGCAGTGTGACCATAAATGGGATACTGGGTATAGAACTGCAAAAAAGCATATTGCAGAGCTGGAAAAAATTGTACAAAAGCTCTACCTAAATGATCATGGGGCTGTATGAGGAAAGCTTGCAATGTCTGAGACTTTTTAGGTTAAAAAAAGATGTGGAAGGGGATAAATGAGAGAGACCTAGGAACTTATACATGGATAAAGGATAGGTAGTAATTCTTCTTCTTCAAAATAGAGTTCCCAACATAGCTGAATGTTGGAAGATTCAACACAGATGAAAGAAATTGCTTCACATGGTGTATACTTAAACTATGCACTATGGAATTTGCTATACCGTACATTGGGAGGCACATTGTAATATGTTGTAAAGATGGAACATTACAATACTTCTCCCCCTTGTGACCTAAACTTCTTACATGACTGTTAACTGTTGGACAAGGGACAGCAGCAAAACAGCATCTAGATATGTTCCCATAAATGGACACATAACACCAAATGTTCCCTGAACCTCTTGGGGATCTGTCAGAGGTCCCAGAGGATATTGTCATTGCTGTTTGTCCTGCTATAAAAACATTGCTGGATGCTGTTGTAGCCCTGCTCCACTCTCCTCCAACCAGTAAATTGCCATGTTTCCGTGTTGGGGTGCAACAGCTAAAAAGTGGCTTTTTGAGGGATGAGAGCTGATTATTGCACAGTTGGTAGAGGATTCCAGCTTCTGCACCAACAAAAAAAGTGAATTAAGCAGATGTAAGTTGGACTTTGTCTATGTAACTCACTAACAGGTGTATGTATGTTGGTCTTCCACTTGGAGAAGTTTAAAAATGGATTATACAAATACACGGAGTTTAAGATTATCAGTGTCTAGAAGTCACAATGCCTATATATCGGAGGCAATTGGTCTTTGCGTACTAATTGCTGGGGAAGGCTGTAGCTGCTGCACTTATGCCCTGGTTATGGGCTTTCCATAGATACCTGGTTGGCCACTTTGGGGATGGGAGGCTGTATATATGTATCTGTGGTTTCATCCAGCATGCCTCTTTTGTTCTTATGTGCTCTTTTACATATGGTAGTGATTTAATTCCAGTATCTCTTATGTTTTATGTTAATTGTTAGCACATGTTCTATCTTGTCCTGCCTTCAATCATTACTGTATTTAGATTGCCAGGTAGAAGATGACATGAGGCTCCTGTAGTTGTAATGCTTAACAGATCCTTGATCTGGAAGAGGTATTGTGAAGTTCAGCCTGCTGGAAGTATGGTATGTTTCCTCCTTTTCCCTCAAACTGGTTTTAGCTCTTGCATCTCCCACCCTACATAGCTATTTACTGGCCTGTGGGAAGTGTTGGTGGGGTGGTGGTACGGAGAAGCATCCAGGTTTGTTTTTGTAGCTGGGCATACAGCAGTAAGGTCACCTTCAGTGCTGTATGTCTACTTAAAATTTGTACTAGTTCCTTCCCACCTGCCCCCTGAAGCCCTTTCACACTATATAATTATAACACTATATTCCACTTTAACTGCTATGGTTCCACTTAGGGTTGCGAGACCTCAGGGCCTCCCCCTGAGTCTCCTATTTCTGTGGGTCATCTTCAGGTGAAAGATGAGGCTACAAATTTTCCAGTTTTGGTAGGCTTAGCTCTAAGCTAGAGGAAAAGGCTGTGTGAGCAAATCTCCAACTCAGCCAAGAAAGCAGTGGCTGGCTACGATGTGCAAGGCTTAATTGATTTGTTGCTGCAACTTGTAAAGACTCTACAAGAGGTCTTTCTATTTACCTTGTTAGCTTCCCTCCCAGTCCTTGTGGTGCTAGGGCTCACCCTCTACTCTTTTCTGCATATACCTTTTGGCTAAACCTTGCTCTGTAAGTGAGTGAGAAGGAAAATTCCCCTCACTTCACCTTGATCTGGGAACAACCCCTATGTGAAACATTTCTGTCTTAATTTCTTTCCTATTTTCCAAATAGGGAAAAATGTTCTCTCTTAATCTCAGTCTGTGTTTGAATTACATGCTATGAACATCTCTGGTTTGTACTTAACATATAACACTTAATGACATTGCTGGGGTGGGGGAGATATCCCTAAGTCTTGGGTTTTGGCACAGAAACCTCAGGGCCAATTCTTATTCCTGGAATAGTTGGGAAGTGGCTGCTAATGCCCCCTCTCCATATCTGCCCTTGAAGAGGGTTGTCTCTGGCTATGTGGGCTGTGCAACATTCACCAGGTATCCTAGAGAAAGCAATGGCAGAGATCCTATAGCAGCATTGAGAAATGCTGGGCTGGCGAATGTGCAGGCCCCTAGCCCTTCCTCATTGCCTATGTACCTAGGGTAGCAATGAATTGCCACATGCCAAATTACTTGTTGATTGTGCTATGCAGTGCTTGTGTGGAATGCCCATTTTGTGCAACTGGATGCTTAACCAGGTACACAACCAAAAGAGTACTACTGCCATTTTCAGCAAGAGCAGATGAACATGCATTGCCTGAGAATATGCATCCACATGCATAAAGGCGCCTTGTGCAACAGTACAACTCTGGTTTGTACCAAACAGAAGTATTGTGCATCAGACAAATAAGACTAACCACATCCTTAGAGGAACTTGTGCGTGCATAAGATAAAGGACAATCCTTAACTGGCAACCCTAGTTCCACCTTATAGAACTTTGGGGTTTGCAATCTGGTGAGGCAAATTCTCTCTCACTGAGAATTCTAAATGCCCTTCCCTAAATTGCAAATTTCAAGAGTCTATAGCAGAGCTTTCCAAACTTTTCATGTTGGTGACACGCTTTTTTAGACATGCATCATTTCGTGTAATTCAGTTTTACTAGCAAACCAGAGGTTAAACTAACCCTTTGTAAGAGATACAGACGCATACATAAATTGTAATAACAAAATGTATGGGGACACAACATATGTCATAAAAGCCTTTCACCTATTTTTAAAAATATATGATTTATAAATAATAACGTACATTTCCAAGATTGTAGGTGACCTACACACTTCAGGTGACACACGAACATGTCGCAGCACACCATTTGGAAAGCTCTGGTCTATAGGATGGACGTAATCACTAAAAGTCAGCATGGATTTCTCAGAAATAAGTCATTCCAGACTAATCTTATCTCTTTTTATGATAGGGTTAGAAGCTTGATAGATAAAGGGAATGCTGTAGACGTGGCATATCTTGACTTCAGTAAGGCCTTTGACAAATTTCCTCATGACATTCTTGCAAAGAAACTAGTAAAATACAGGCTGGACAGGGCTATTGTTAGATGGATTTGTAAACTGGTTGACCAATCAAACCCAAAGGGCTGCTTTTCATCCTGGAGAGAAGTGACTAGTGGGGTGCCACAGGGTTCTGTCTTGGGCCCAGTGCTATTCAACATCTTCATCAATGACTTGGATGAAGGAGTAGAGGGCACCCTGATCAAATTTGCAGATGACACAAAATTGGCAGGGGTTGCTAATACCCCAGAGGACAGGATCAAATTTCAAAATGACCTTGATAGATTGGAGAGCTGGGCCAAAGTTAACAAAATGAATTTCAACAGAGACAAAGGAAAGGTCCTACACTTAGGCAGAAAAAATGGAATGCACAAATGGGGGATGCGTGGCTGGATAGCAGTACATGTGAAAGAGATCTAGGAGTCTTGGTAGACCACAAGCTGAACATGAGTCGGCAGTGTGATGCGGCAGCCAAGAAAGCCAGTGTGATTCTTGGTTGCATCAATAGGAGTATGGTGTCTAAATCGAGGAAGGTAATGGTACCACTCTATTCTGCATAGGTTAGGCCTCATTTGGAATACTGTGTCCAGTTCTGGGCACCTCAATTCAAGAAGGATATTGACAAGCTGGAACGTGTCCAGAGGAGGGCGACCAAAATGATGAAGGGTCTGGAAGCCATGCCCTATGAGGAACAGCTTAGGGAGCTGGATATGTTTAGTCTGCAGAAGAGAAGGTTAAAAGGAGACATGATGGCCATGTTTAAATATTTGAAGGGAGGTCATGTTGAGGAGGGAGCCGGCTTGTTTCTGCTGTTCCAGAGACTAGGACAAGGAGCAATGGATTCAAGCTGCAGGAAAGGAGATTCCATCTGACCCTCAGGAAGAACTTCCTGATGGTCAGAGCTGTCTGGCAGTGGAATATGCTGCCTCGGAGTATTATGGTGGAGTCTCCTGCTTTGGAGGTTTTTAAGCAGAAGCTGGATGCACATCTATTGGGAATGCTTTGATGGGTGTTCCTGCATGGCAGGGGGTTGGACTGGACGGCCCCTGTGGTCTCTTCCAACTCTATGATTCTATGACCCATGCTAGTTACAATGGTACCAGAGTGCTATAACAGTGTAGTATGACAGGGCCCTTGGTTTCCTTAATGCTCTCTTTCTTCCTTCCTTTCTCTCTTTCTCTGTACAACTCTCCAATTTCATGGATGGTTTTTTCCCCCTCTGTCCCAAGCCTGGCAAACATGTTTTGGATTTTACATGGCTAAAAAGGACACATCTGCTGTTGGCTAGAGTTCTAAGGCCGTGGCCTCAGGAGTCCAAAAGGAAAGGAAATAGGAACAATGATGTGGATGATGTAGCACATCTGTTGTATTAACAAAGTCTGAAGGGTGGATGGAAAAATCAGTGATAAGGCACAGAACTCCACAGCTATGTTGTACAGGATCTATGGAAACAGCAGTCTAGAGAAAAGTAGATAATTGGTAATTGTGCCTGTTTTTTAAACATCAGAATGGTATTCAAGAATAGAACGCATTTTTTAAGTTGCTAAAGACTACAACTAAAACAAAGACTTAACTAAAAACCCTATTGTAAGACAGTTCAACCCTGATAGGCAGGTCATTTTTAATTTTGACTACCTGCAGGCATAAACAATGAAAACATGGAATAAGTTGCACTGAAACAACCCTTACCCTCATCCTCATCTTACTACAGCTGGTAACAATCTGAGTTCTGTGAAAGTACTAGCAAAATAATGCTCATTTAGTACACTTCTGACTGATAACTTATGGCGGGCTCAGCTAGTAGGAATCTTGGTGGTCCAATTTTGCCTGCTCATTTCGTGGGGCTCAGCCCTCTAACTAATCTTGAAGGGGCTTGATTCTCCCTGCCCCCTCTTCTGGATTCCATGAGTTCTCTCAACCATATACCTCAGGATTCCATAGGAGAGAGCCATGGTGGTTAAAGTGGCGCCAAACACTGTGCAGTGTGCATTGCAGTGTGGAAGAGACCAGAGTGTCAGGATTTTGAAAAAGACAGTTTTATTCCAACATAAAGTGAATTTATAATTGAAATAAAACCTTCTTTTGGAGGGCTTTTTCTTGAAATAATACCTTCTTTGAGGGAGGGGGCTTTTCTTGGAATAAAACTTTCTTGTAATCCTGTCTCCTCTTCACATCAGGTTTTATGGGATGTTTCACAATTCTTCTACTTTCAAAGGTGGTTCTTCTAGGTCAGTCATACTGTACAGTGTGGGAAAACTTCAGGAAAAATAAAAGTCAACATTCAAAGACGAATGCTGTGCAACTCATGATTCTTCTCTCTCTCTTTTTTTAAATTAATTGAACTAGATTTCATCCTAACCACCCAGTTCTTGCAAAGCAGGGGAGGATTTCATCAAGTTGCAGAATCAGCTCCAGGAAAATTTTCACTTTTTGAAAGAGGTTTAAAGTCACATTGAGTACTGATGTAATTTTGGATGTATGAGAAACTAAAGCATGTTTGTGACTTTGCATGTATGTGCTTTTTTACATCATGGTTTAACTGCAAGCATCTCTCACATGATCTTTGGTATTTTTCTTTCTTTCTATAAAACGATGTGACAATGCTCTGCAAAACAAGACAAAACAAATCCACCCTCTGCAAAGTACATAGCCAGTTGAAATCATTATAGGAATGCCATGATCCTGTAAAATCTTCAGTCATGACTGAAAACAAAAAGCAACAGCAGAGGGGTGGTCTGGCTGTAGAAGGGGCAAGTGATAACCAAAGTGAATGACCACAAGAAAAAAGAGGAGGGCCATACTTGGCAACAGTAACAGTTGTATAAAACCACAGGTTTCTGAAGGTGTAGGTCAAGTTTGGGAATTGTGTGGCCCTCCAAAGTTGTTGGACTGAAATTCCCAGCATTCTTCAGTATACTGACTAGGGCTGCTGTGATTTGCAATCTGAGAACATCTTGAAATTTGTATGATTCCCACCTCTGATTTGTCCCTTTGCCTGATTTATTTTATCTGAAGAATTTATACATCACCTCCTATGCTACCAGGGCTCCTCTGGTGATGCACAACAGATTAATTTAAAACAGTGCAGAGATGAAAACTTTAAAAGCAAATTAAAACGTTCTTTAAAAACAGTCCTTAAACTTAATTTTAAAACAATTCAAACAGACAGTTTTAGGTGAAGTCACTTTTCTTTCTAAAGACATACAACCAAGCATTGATTGGGCTTGCAGTGTATGGTACGGGTAGTTGTCACTTTCCTTCTCCCTCCTGTGATACCTGTGAAAAATGCATTTCTCAATGGTGAAAAGTGATCTTCAAAACCTCCTTCTAGTGCCAATGAACTGCTGTTGTTGTGTCTTCAGGATGATTCCAACTTATGGTGATCTTATCCCAGGGTTTTATTCAGAGGTGGTTTACCACTGCCTTCTTCTAAATGTATCTTACAGCACCTGGTATTCAGTGGTGGTCTCCCTTTTGCATACTAATCAGGTTGGACTATTTTTAGCCTCCAAAATCAGACATCACCAGGTGCCTTCATGGCACATAGCCACATATAGCGTGTGCTTTTTAAAGCATCCCTCCCCATTTTTCAGGACTGCAACAGGAAAGGAGGGTTAACCACTCCATCTCATGCTCTGGCTTATGCTGGTCCATACTTTTACTTTAAAAAACCTTTGTTGTTGCTTCAAGCATTCATTTGAAAGTAATAGGATGTGATTTTCCAGTGGGAACATCAAGTCCTTTAAATATAGGCAGGAAGCAGATCTTGATTTGCCAATATCAGGCAGACATGGCTGATTCCAGATGTTTTACAAGACAGATATCCTGCTGCCTTTCAACAGGCAGAAGAAAACTGCAGAGGGAATTTCAATTTATTAAACTTGGGCTGGAGCACTGACGTGTGTGGAGATGGGGATGATGCAAATATATGCCAAATTCTAACAAATACATAAAACTATGATGTCTTGTAACTTCAGAGAACCCATCCACATTTTCATTTCATTTCTTTCATTTTTTAAACTCTAGGACTGGAGAAGATTTGGTTCAAGTCCCTATTTAATGATGGAACTCAGAAGATGACCTGGGGCTAGTCACCAGTTCCATAGCCTTACTTACCCTACAGGGTTAAAATCAGGATAAAAATGGAGAAGAGTGGCTCCAGATGCCATCTGACCTTCTTGGTGGAAAGGTAGAAAAGCAACAAACAAATGTACTAAATGAACAGCAAACACAGTAATTCCAACACTATTGTTTGCAGATGATGGAGGCATTCATATTTTACTCAGTTCCTTAAACATTATGCTCCAAATCCTTAAATACCAACTGAGAGCTGAGCAACAGAATGTGACAGAAGATTAAGGCTCATTTTGCTTGTCTGTTAGCATCAAGGCTGGCTGGGCAGCTGGCTCCTATTCCATTTGTGGGAAATGCTGACAAGAACAGCCACACCATTCATCTGTTAACCTGCTCTGCAGTACATCTTACTGCCTAATGAAGTGCAAAGATGCTATGCAGCTCTGCTTGAAATTGGAAGGGACAAATAGTACACTGGGGACTGCAGCTAGCAATGTTGATATTTGCACTATGGAAATGACTTATCTGATTGCCACTGCAGGGCTGGAGTAAAATTTTCCCCCACCTGATTAGTTAGCCTGGGATTTGTTTTTGCCTTGCCATGTAAAGCAGGGAGGTCTTTCCTCCCCTGCTTTTTGTCTTCTTGGTGGCATTTCTTACATATTTCTAATGTTCTTTTGTTTGGGTCTACTGAATCTTGATTGTTTCCACTGTCTCCTTTTTTTAGTCTTTGGTGACAGATGTGAAAGCCTGGAAAACAAACTCATTTTACAAGCTGATTTTTGCTTCTGTGGATGAGGGATTGAAGAACTTAACCTCTAATTGTCTCCTCTCCCCTCTGGAGATTTTATCAAGCACTGATGATTTGTTTTCAGACTAGTTTCTATAGATACTTTGGGCTAAAACCCTGTTTTTCTCAGGATGTTGAATTCTGTGAAACATACCATCTGGAGCTGAAAACTTAAGGAGGAACATCAATAACTGGTTGACCAAATGAGATCAATAGCACTTGAGAAGAGAACCAAAGACTAGTTTTTGCATATTAACCTTATCTGGAAGACATGTTTATACACAGCATAAGTGCTTTTACATTCACAGTAATTTGGATCATTAATATTTTTGCACCTGCTGTGGAAGTAGCCACTAGATTATGAATGCAGGTACTGGACTGGGATTCCAATGAAAGGACAGTCTTCTCATTCAGTCACCACGACAGTAAATGTTTCTGTCAGTTGGTATAAAGTGAAGGCTGTATCCAATTGTGTCCATCTGGCAGCAAAATGGACACTGCAGATAGAATGGTTTTGCCCTTCACCTTGCAGCCTCCCATCCCCCTCTCCCCCAAATCTGCTCAAGAGAATTAAGGAACCCTTTAGAAAATATTTGGAGAGTGGCATGCAGAGGACAGTAGCAGTGAGGAGATAAGGGCCAGTCCTACTGTACAAGTGGAAATCTTCTTACGGCACACTGAAAGTGGCTTATAAGTACTACACTGCCCTTCTCGATCATTTTACCCTGGACAAATCTTTGGAATAATTTTTAGGTCTCAGAGAAAGCCTGCATTTTTTTTTTGTTTCAGTCATGATCTCTCATGGAACCTCTAGCAATCTATTGTGGAATTCTTGGGTTCCAGGAAACCCTGGTTGAGTAACTCTGGATTAACATCTATTTTGTTAATCTCTGAAATGTTTTGTGAGCCAGTAGCTATGCTTCTGCATTCATGTTCTTAACTAATATTGCAGAATAGTAACAGTTCTGGATGACAAATAATTATTTAGGAGTTTCTGTCTCATCCATTTCAGAAAGGATGGGAAGCCAATGGATGGCTGGGGAACCAAGCAAATTTTACTTTCAACAATCTTGGTTTGTTAGACCGAGGGTAGATCCCTGGGCATCTAAGCTATCTTTTCTTGCTCTAAATTGATGACTGATATTAAAGGAAATCTGTCCTTGCAGAACTTGATAAATTCCAGAGATATTCAAGAAGATGGAAGAAAGAGCAAATATATAAACTCATTTTCTTAGCTTCCACTGCTGGCTTTTAACCTTAGTAAATTACTGGTGTCTGCCAGAATGTTCTTCACACCTCATCATTAAGGTTCATTCTTACCAAGAGCTTTCAAATGCTTTCCTCATGTTCTTATTTTCTGCATTCCTTTTTAACCGGTTGAGCACAAAATTAGCTGGGGGGTGGTGGATTTATATCCTGTCCTGCTGCGACAATCTTTTGCTCTGCAGTCCACACAGCTCCACAGCTTGTTAGAATAAATGGAATGCTCAGATTGGATGGCACAGGGGACATTACATTTTTTTCCCTTAGAAGCACAGAGCAATTCATCCAAGTGCTTATGGCAGTTGTAATGGCTTTATTTTTCTGGTAACCATAGCAGCTAATGTTCAAACATATTTCTCTCTCTTTGTGTGTGTGTGTGTGTGTGTGTGTGCGCCGGAGAAATCCCTTCTTATATTAAATTAAACTTGGCTATTCTATAACATTTACAGAAAAACTGTCTGCTGTGGGTCATTATGGAGTATTTCTTCTTCTAAGAGCTTTTTTTTTTTAACTGACTTTTGCTTTTGCAATTCTTTATGGGTATTTAAAAAGCAACCCACACTGGTCCTACCTCTTTTCCCCCCATTAAGTTGGAGGGAATTTTGTTATTAATTTCTTCCCTGAATTTTGCAAGAGAGAGTTCCAAATAATTTTTAATGCTAGCTCAATGAAAACCAAATCATTAAAAAAAAAAAATTCAGGGAAAAGGAATTTCAACATGAGAAGAAAAGTCTGACATTAGCAGGAGCAAAAGTCAGAATTACTGTTGGTTTTACCCAGATTCGTGAATCCCCTTACAATAAATCCATTCCAAAATAAGACGTTGGCATTTTATGGGGCTTTCCAAAAGTTTAGCAGCTGTTTTTCATATACAATATATTGAATCTACAGTTAAAATGTATCTTTTCCTCTCCACCCAGATGAGCTCATTTCCCTTCATCAGCATTTAACTTTATTCTCTTGAAATGGGAGGAGGTGGAGAAAACACAGCCAGCATATGAAACATACATTTCATGGGTGCTTGTGGATATTTCAAGATGTCAGTTCTCTGCACATCTTGATGACTGAAGTGGATTCCGCCTCCCCTTTATGAAGTGGTTTAGAAGGCTCGATGGCCATTTGTGGCCTTTATAGATGATCTCATGCAATGCACATTTGATTGCTTCTTTTTGTTGTCCACACACTCACAATCTAAAGATCTTAGATTAGAGGTGAGACAGCTGTAGCTCTGCAGATGTTGATGAGCCATAATGACCAGCATCTGTCATCATTAGCTAGGAAGGGCTAATGAGATTTCAACAACATCTGGAGGGCTATGAACATCCCATCCCTTCCCTTAAAAAATATGTGGTTTTTAATAACACACGCCCCCTCAAAAATCTAGAGTTTCAAGTCATTTTTGAGGGCTAGATTTTCATCAGGTCTACACACTGGGTTTTTCTGGAAATGTAAAACTAGCAGGCTTTTTGGGTTATTATCCAAATTTACTATTACTTACTCACTCTGAACTAGCTGAAGTTAGTGAACATTTTTCAAAGGCAACTTCATGTATGACATGTAATAATCCAAATGGGGTGTAACTACAGTTGGCCCTCCACATTTGTTAGGGCTAGGGTTTCAGAACCCTTGCAAAACTTGAAAAATAACAAATATCAAAGTGTGTGTGTGTCTGTGGGAAGGGGGATGAGATGATGGGGAGAGTGGGCACCCAGGGTCCAAACCAGGTCAGGAAAAAGAGAGGGAAGGGGGGTGGCATGGTGGCCATCTCTTTCCTTGGGTGTATTTGGGGGCAGCTGGAAAGGCTTTGTGGTCCTGAGAAATTGGGCTGCGAGCTGTCGTTAGCTTGCTAGGCAATGGCTGGTGGTTGTGGTGGTGGTGGTGCTGCTGCTGCTGGTGGTGAGGAGGAGGAGGACTAGAGATGGGTTTTTAAAGGGCTGTGAAGCCTAATCACAGCTGCCAGCAGGGAAGGTTCTCCTGGAAAAGACATGCCTAAGCTGTGTGGGGGGAGGCAGGGATTGGAGAAACTTGCAAATAATCAAATCTGTGAAAGTCAAACCCACAAATGTAGAAGCTTGACTGTATAGGCATGTACTATCATGGCCAGATCAGGCATCTCCAGGAATCAGCACTGTCACTATACAACCTTTAAGCTTTAATTTGCAAATGATCTTAAATCTTTGAGGCAGTGATGATGGTCAAACTATAACCCTAACTGCTGAATTGTAGTACTGAATGTATGTAAGCTTGAGAAGATATGACCTAAACCAAGGCAGTATCCATCAAAGAACATATCTCAAGAGCCTGGAAAAAAAAAACTTTTTTCGAGAGAAACCCTACACATTTTTGGCTCAGTTTCGTTTTGAAGCCTTTTTCAAGAGCCTTAAAATAAATACATTAAATTAGACTGATCCAGACTGATTAAAAAGACCAGCAAGTCCCAGATTTTGTTCTTTTCCATTTTATTTTGGAGGTACATAGGGCTAAATCGCTAAAAAACCACTAAAAAGATTTTCCAGTTCTTTTCATTTTGATTTTACCTTCATTTCTGTGGTTTGCATTCAAACTCTTTTGTGAAATGTCCCAGGTTTCTCTCCCTTCCCACTCCCTTTTGTCCTTCTTCCTCTTCCTTCCACCAATCAGGTATCACATCTAAACTCAAACACCGTTGCAAAAATTGCCTTTCACCAGTTTCCACTAAGACCTTTTTAATTAACATTCAGGAGTTATAGTCAAAGTGTTTAAGTGCTTTAGCAATATTAGAGTAGCCAAGCATTAGGATAATTTTCTTTTATTGCTACCATTCTTCTTTCTCTTGCTGAATCTCTGTTACATCTTCTGTCCCGGGAACAGTTGTTATACTTCTCAGTGGCAGCTGTTTTAGCTTCATATAGAACATTTTAGCTAGTTCAGGGATAGCACAGATTGATTGGGAAGTACATTTCACTTTGAGAAGTAGTGGTTTAAGCAGTCGCGTAGGGACGTGGGGGTGTGGGGGCAATTCACTCCAGGCAGCAATGTTTTTGGGGTGTCCTGGCTTGTAGCCATGCCCCCACACCCCTGGCCATGCCCTGTGCCCCTGGCCACGCCCCCACACTCCTGGCCATGCCCATGCTCCTGGCCACACCCCCACGGACCACAGCCACAATGCCGCGCACAGTGGCCACGTCCCTCGCGCTGTAGCCCCGCCCCCTCCGGCCTCCCCTCCACACACTCCAAGCTGTGCCATTGGGTTTAAGGAAAAAACAACAACCCTGGCAGGTGGTTTAAAATGTTTCTGGTGATACCAAAACTGACAGAAAATATTCTAGAATTAACAAAGAGTCTGCAAAATCATATGGGTCTGTAAAATAAAATTAGAATGGACGGGAACTTTTTGGATTTTTCTATCCATGCAGATGAGCTCATACGCATTTTGCTTATTCCCTAATATTTTCTCTCAGATCATGGCATGACCAGTGACTTTTTATACGAGCTTCCCAGGTCAGTTTATTTTATGCCAGTATAAAATCAGAAAGAACAGGAAGAAAATTTGGAACTTTACAATCAGTCTGGATGAGCCTTTAATTATATAAAATAACCAGCCATAATCTCTAAAAGGATATATATTCTCAATTATATATCAGTTCTCAGTTGAAGTCTGAGTCAAAATGTTTAGGCCTTATCATGGAATAAAATGAATACACTTTTTTTCAGCATCCTGTGTTGTCCTCTCTCCTTACTCTGATTTGGACAGAAGGAAACATTTAAATAAATTGGTACATTGGTACAATGATTAATTACAGATGCATTTTACATTTGATTAAAGAACACTATCCAGAAATAAAATTAGCCTGAAATGTGAACAACAGGCAGTGTTTCAAAAATTCCGTACTTCATTGAGCAGAAGGAAGCTCAAACATGTTAAGAGATCCTAGGCTGCTACAGTTTTAGTCAATTAAAGCACAACTTTAATCACCTCACCACTGAGTAGGATGCCTTTGGAGGTAATAAACATGATCATACTACCCTTTCCTGCAGAACTTAAATATTTGAAATTTGTAATTCTCCACTGTGGTGTGATATGTGAGATGGAACATACCTTGAATTCAGCATGTGGATGGAAGGAGCAAGAAAGGTGAATTTCATGAGTTCTGTGCACATGTGCCATAGGAAATATACACACAGAGTGAGTATTCCTGCAACTTTCCCTGTTGAATTATGCAGTCGCACACACACACATGTTTTGGAGAAAACTGAGATTTACTTGCTTCTGATTAAACCTGAACCAAATCATTTTATTAAACTTCCAAAGTAGCTGGGGATGATTTGAACTAGAAGTAGATGAAACTGTGTGTAGACCCAAGGCAATCCTCAATCTTTCACTAATTTTTTTGACCCTAACCTGATAATTGTGGTAGCAGTGTGCTTTTCAAACTTCACTAAAGATGGCTTTGTCAAAAGAGTTAATTGCATGCAGAGATAGCTTATTCACATTTACACAACGAGCTACTCAGAATTAAAAAATATAACCTAGGGTGTGTGTCATACAGAAGTAGACATGAGATAAACTGTGATGCTGGTAACTGGATCTCAAAGCAAGTCATTTTCTACATCTCCAATGAGACTTGTTTTGTGGAAATAGAAACAAGGAAATGTCACTTGTTATATGCAGAAGATTCCTATGCATGTATATTGTACAACCTTATTTGTCTCACAACTTCACTTAGCAGCAATGAGAGTAAAATGAGAGGATGGCCAAAGAACTCCAAGGTGGGATGTTTTCTCCCTCTGTGAACTTACTTGTACTCAGAAACAGCGTCTCAGATGAGATTCTTATAGTCTGGGCTCCATCATTCTCCACTCAACCGCTGGGGAGCAATGCAAACCAGGCTAAAATTGTAGGCAGGGTGCACTTCTGACACAACAGGTGGTCTGTATGAAGGGATCTGTCTCTATTTCATTGTCAAGAAGAGCAATGGAGCATGATATCATTGAAGGACAGAATACTCCACCCTCAAACAGCTGAAGAAGGGAGACAGTCTGACCACTGTAAGAGAAAGTATATGGTTGTCACTCTGAAATAATTTTGCTGTATTGGAAGGATAAGGGAACAATGTCTTAGAATAAACTGTTGTATTTTAAATTTGTAAAGCACCATGTACATGGATGGTGCTATATTAATAAAGGATAATAATACTAATAATGCTAATACTACTACTACTACTACTACTACTAATATCTATTAATAAAGGGAAAAATAACATGGAAGAAGTGGCTATTCTGCATTATTGATCTTTATAGATGAATTTTGCATTATAGATCTTTGTAGATTCAATTCTAATCATAACCTGGCATCTAGTTTACTGATGCATGGTACTGTTGCATGACTTGAGTAATTGTTTTAGCTTGTATGACAGGTAGACAGAAATTACGAGCTTTTTGTAGTACAGCCATCCTGTCATGTGAGACCATCCTGTCATTCCCAGAGGAGAGAGCGGAGGGTGAGCTGGGTCTGTGAAGACATCCTTGACCAGGTGTTGTTTACAGGCTTGTGGGGCTGTGCTTGCTTGTTTGTCTGTTTGTTTGCTTGTTTTTGTTAGGTCTCCTTGTGCTGGCCGTGTGCTCTCCCTGAGCACACGGTCTGACTAACGAGGGGGAGGAGCCAGCTAGGGGGGAGGAGTCTTATTAGGAGCTCCCAACGGCGTGCGCCAAAGGCGCGTGCAGTTGAAGCCCTCTTCTTCAACCCTTCTAATTCATCCCTTGGCGATCAGCAGAGGAGACATACTTGATTCAGTTGAATTTTAGAAAGAAACCCTGTTATTCTTTCTAGACCTACTCCCTGTACTACTCTCTGTAGTATCAAGGATGGAAGGTGAGGGAGCTGCCGCAGTCACCTGTAGCACTTGTGGGATGTTCCTTTTCTTGCCACAAGATGTTGTCGGGTACACCTGCACCAAGTGCAAGCTGGTGACCTTCTTGGAGGAGAAGGTTCGCCAGCTGGAGGCATGAGTTTCTAATCTTCTTCTTATTAGGGAAGGTGAGGAGTTTTTGGATAGGGCAGAGAAGACCTTCCTGAAGACTGAATGTGCGGAGGAGCTGCCAGATCAGGGAGTCAGCACACTGGGCCAAGAAACGGATGCTTGGAGGAATGTCACACGGAGGAGTAGGAGGACCAGGAAGGAAACAGAGACTCTCAACCTACACAATCGCTTCAAAGTTCTTGGCCTTATGAACGATGAGGAGCACCAGGAGGAGGGAACAGAATGTCAACAAGAAGGAATCCAACTTTGGCAACAGGAACTAGATCAACACTCCCAGCCTCAACAGAGTGCCCAGGCAGTCCTAGAAGAACCTGCTCATCGAGGAGCCCCGTACAAGCCTCAGAGGAGGCGAGTTCTGGTTGTTGGGGACCCCTTGCTCAGAGGAACCAAACCGGCAATTTGCAAACCCGACAAGTTCAATCGAGAAGTCTGCTGTCTTCCTGGGGCCAAGATCAACCACATAACAGAGAGGCTAACCAGGCTGGTCAAGCCCACTGACCATAAGCCCCTCATTGTGGTTGATGTCGGAACCAATGACACTGCGAGGCGCAGCTTTTACCACATCGCAAAGGACTACGAGCTTATGGGGACAAAGCTCAAGGACCTTGGTGCGCAGGTGGTCATTTCATCTCTCCTCCCTGTTCAAGGATATGGCGCACAAAGGGAAAGGGCAATAGCAGAGGTCAACAACTGGCTCTGAACATGGTGCCGCCAGCAACGGTTTGGGTTTTTGGAACACGGCCTGAATTTCCATGAACGTGGGCTTCTGGCAAGGGATGGGCTGCACCTCACGAAACTTGGCAGGAATGTTTTTGCAAACAGTCTCGCACGGAGGATTAAGAGGTTTTTAAACTAAGTGCTGCTGGGGAGGGAGACAATATTATTCAGGGCAAAGACTTGGCGAGTGCAGGGGGAAAAGGCCCAAATGATATTGACCAAGTAGTACAAGCATCCAATGGTGGGAGGAGTAGAAACTATAGTACAGGACTTGCAGGAAGGGCCCGGGGATTTAAGTGTCTCTACACTAACTCGCAGAGTATGGGAAACAAGCAAGATGAACTTGAACTCCTAGTACAACAAAATAAATACGATTTGATAGGCATCACTGAGACCTGGTAGGATGAGTCTCAGGATTGGAATATAGGAATAGAGGGGTATAGCCTATTTTATAGAAATAGACCAAACAAGAAAGGAGGAGGAGTAGCCTTGTATGTCAAGGATGTTTTCACCTGTGAAGAGATCCATGACTTAAACCAGAAAGCCAGGTCGAGAGCATCTGGGTAAGAATTAAGGGAGCAAGAAACAATAGGGATATTCTGGTGGGGGTTTGCTACAGACCTCCAACCCAGACTGAGGATCTTGATGACGCCTTCCTCAACCAAATGACCATGCATTCAAAAAGGAGAGATGCAATAATAATAGGAGATTTCAATTACCCGGATATATGTTGGCAGTCAAACTCTGCCAAGACAGCAAGGTCCAGCAAGTTTCTTGCTTGTCTTGCAGACAATTTCATGATCCAGAAGGTGGAAGAGGCCACAAGGGGATCAAATATTCTAGATCTGATCCTGACCAACAGGGATGACCTTGTTAATGAGGTAGAAGTGGTGGATCTTTAGGGGGGAGTGACCATGCCCTATTGGAATTTGGCATTCAGTGGGAAGGAGAAGATAAGTGTAGCCAGACACTCATCTTAGATTTTAAAAAAGCGGACTTCTGTAAACTTAGGGAGCTGCTGGCTGGAATTCAGTGGTCAAGAATAGTGAAAGAGAAAGGAGTTCAGGAGGCATGGGAGTTCCTTAAAAGGGAGATACTGAAGGCACAGTCTAAAACTGTGCCAATAAGGAGGAAAAATGGAAGGCATCTGAAGAAACCAGAATGGTTGACTAAAGAACTCTCAGCTGAGCTAAGCGTTAAGAGAGACGTGTACAGGAAATGGAAGAGGGGGGAAACCACCAAAGAAGAATTTAAGCAAGTAGCCAGGAGATGTAGGGAGAAGGTCAGAAAGGCTAAAGCACAGAACGAACTTAGGCTGGCCAGAGACATTAAAAACAATAAAAAGGGCTTTTTTAAATATGTCCGCAGCAAAAGGAAAAAGAAAGAGGCGATAGGGTCGCTGCGCAGAGAAGATGGCGAATTACTAACAGGGGGAAGAGAAAAGGCAGAACTACTTAACACCTTCTTTGCCTCAGTTTTTTCCAGAAGGATACAAGCACTCAACCTGGCAGTTGGGGAGCAGGTGAGGAAGCAGGGGAAATGTGGCACATAATAGGTAGAGAGGTGGTACAGGAATACCTGGCCACACTGGATGAATTCAAGTCTCCAGGGCCAGATGAATTACATCCTAGGATATTAAAAGAACTGGCAGGGGTCATTTCGGAACCGCTTGCTATAATCTTTGAGAAATCTTGGAGGACAGGAGAAGTTCCAGCAAACTGGAAGAGGGCAAATGTTGTTCCCATCTTCAAGAAGGGAAAAAAAGAGGACCCAAACAATTATCACCCAGTCAGCGTGACGTCAGTACCCGGAAAGATCCTGGAGCAGATCATTAAGCAGTCAGTTTCTAACCACTTAGAAAGCAATGTGGTAATCACGAGAAGTCAACATGGATTTCTCAAAAATAAGTCATGCCAGACTAATCTTATCTCTTTTTATGATAGAGTTACTAGCTTGATAGATGAAGGGAATGCTGTGGATGTAGCATATCTCGATTTCAGTAAGGCCTTTGACAAAGTTCCCCGTGACATTCTTGCAAAGAAGCTAGTAAAATGTGGGCTGGACAGAGCTACTGTCAGGTGGATCTGTAACTGGTTGACTGACCGTTCCCAAAGGGTGCTCACCAATGGCTGCTTTTCATCCTGGAGAGAAGTGACTAGTGGGGTGCCACAGGGTTCTGTCTTGGGCCCAGTGCTGTTCAATATTTTCATCAATGACTTGGATGAAGGAATAGAGGGCATGCTCATCAAATTTGCAGATGACACCAAATTGGGAGGGGTTGCTAATACGCCAGAGGACAGGATCAAAATTCAAAATGACCTGGATAGATTGGAGAGCTGGGCCAAGGCTAACAAAATGAAATTCAACAGAGAGAAGTGTAAGGTCCTACACTTAGGTAGAAAAAATGGAATGCAGAAATATAGGATGGGGGACACGTGGCTGGATAGCAGTACGTGTGAAAGGGATCTAGGAGTCTTAATAGACCATAAGCCAAACATGAGTCAGCAGTGCGATGTGGCAGCCAAGAAAGCCAATGCAATTCTTGGCTGCATCAATAGGAGTATGGTGTCTAGATCGAGGGAGGTACTGGTACCACTCTACTCTGCTTTGGTTAGACCTCATCTTGAATACTGTGTCCAGTTCTGGGCACCCCAATTCAAGAAGAACATGGTCAGGCTGGAGCAGGTCCAGAGGAGGGCGAACAAAATGGTGAGGGGCCTGGAAGCCAAGCCCTATGAGGATAGACTTAGAGAGCTGGGTATGTTCAGTCTGCAGAAGAGAAGGTTAAGAGGGGACATGATAGCTATGTTTAAATATTTGAAGGGATGCCATGTAGAGGAGGGAGAGGGCTTGTTTTCTGCCGCTCCAGAGACCAGGATAAGGAGCAATGGATTCAAGCTGCAGGAAAGGAGATTCCACCTGAACCTCAGGAAGAACTTCCTGACAGTCAGGGCTGTCCGGCAGTGGAATATGCTGCCTCGGAGTGTAGTGGAGTCTCCTTCCTTGGAGGTTTTTAAGCAGAGGCTGGATGGCCATCTGTCAGGAGTGCTTTGAGGGTATTCCTGCATGGTAGGGGGTTGGACTGGATGGCTTGTGTGGTCTCTTCCAACTCTACATTTCTATGATTCTATGATTCTATGACCATAAGGTACTGTCTTTTTCATTCTTTTCTCCTACTCATTTCTTTTAAAAAAGCAACAATTCAACTAAGGGATTATTAGCTCATGTGGAATGTAACCACATAATGTGTTCTAAGCGGGGTCAGACACAGGGTTTAGTTTCTGGTGGGATCCTTAGAATCCTAATACTGGTATCTTAGAAAGAAACTCAGAGATGGTGATACTGTGTGTTCTTCATGCTTGTAGTTTCCTTTTAAACTGTCAAAAGGTTACTTAACATATTAACATTTTATTAATGAATTAAAAATACATTAGGCTTCCACCATATCATATAACATTGGAGTCCCAAAGTAACAAGAAAACACAGACACACACAGAGATACACACATACACACACACACTGTTTTCATTTTCTAGTTGCTCAGTAGCTTCTCTTGAACAAGTCAAAACCAGCAAGGGTATTGGCAAATAAGCTTCAAAAAAGTGAAGCAGTGAAATCTTGCAGTTCAGTTCCTCTATTCATTTTCTTTCTCTCGTTGCTAGCAATGGGTGGGGTGCTGTTAGTATTTACATGGAAGGGCAATGAGAGAAGAGGATTCACTTAAGTTTCTGCAATTTTTAATTTCTTTGAATGTGTGTTATAGCAAAAGGCCACAGGCACAGCAGACAAGTCACATTATGGTCTGGAAGCTGTTGTTTAAAACGCCATTCAGATTACAAGCAAGATGCCTCTAGCAGTGAGAACTATTAAGAATTGGAATCAGGGCTGGTCTGATGTGGAGTGATAAAATATGGCAAGCACAAGAAAATGGTCAGAGAACCTAAATCTCTTAAAGGCACCAGATCTCATCTGATCTTGGAAGTGAAGCAGGGTCAGCTAGTATTTGCATGGGAGACCACCTATATTTCAGGATGAAAGAACTGACAAAGCTACCTCTGAGTATTTCTTGCTAAAGAAAATCCTATGAAATTCATGGGGTATCCATAAGTTGACATGTGACCTGAAGGCATCTACAGCCAGCTCTTCACTTTTGTGGGTGTTAGGGATGCAGGACCCCCGTGAAAATGGGAAAACTGCAAATATAAGCCCCTCAAACTATATTTAACACACACAAACAAAAGAATCTGTACTGGCAGAGTGGCTGGGCCCAACCATGTGTGCATTCCCTTGTTTGCTCACTTACTCATGCAAGTAGGAAAAGGAAGGGGATGGCATGAGTGGGACAAGAGGAGGGAGAAAGAGGACCCTCTGTTACCCTGATTTCTCGGGGTCCCGAGAGGGACACCTAAATGCGCTCTCAATTATATAAGTTGGGGAAATTAGCCAAGAGCACCACCTAGCAATACGAGAGGCAGGGTAACATAGCGAGATCTTGAAGCCTATGTTTACGGGGTCAGGCCGAGTCAAGGAGCACACAGAAGTTGAAACAATAAATGATGTTTTATTAAAACACAGTCAAACAGTGTATGCAGCACACTCACACAGATAACTAAGGAAATAAAGGTTGGAGTGGGATAGAGGGATTTTTAGAGGAGTTGTTGGTTTGGGTGATACTTCACCTGTCCTGAAGCCCGGTTAGAAGTGGAGAAGCTGGGGAGCGTGGATCTCAGCACGTGGGGCTGAGGGGAAGGCTCGCTGGACAAAGCGACAGCAAGGCAGGATGGAAGCCAAGAGCGATCCAAGGAAGCGCTCAAAGTCAGGGGTTTATAAGGAGAATTGTGGCCGCAGGCTAGTTCGGACTTGGGGAAAACAATGGATTTGAGGCTGGAGACAAAGCCTCCGAAAGGTCAGAATTTGAATGATTGAGTTAGCACCAAATTATCAATAGAGTAGCCAGTATGCAAACGCGGAGTACTTGAGCGTTGTATAGCTCGATCATCAAGCTGCCAGCACGGGGCAGAGGATCTTTTGAAAGTTGTGTGCATACCTAATTGAGTACTTGCCTTGAGGTCTCCTGAAGCTTCGAGTCGGCTATTTCTGGCCTGCCTGTATTGTGTTGGAATATTATGGCGATTATCAGCCGAGCCTATATGCGTGCTTGTCCGGGGGCCTCGCAAGCACGTGAAGGGGAATGGGCATGTGAGGCCGAATTATTGATATCAAGAGATATCTTTATATCCCACAAGCTCAGGCTAGCCAGGGCAGTAACACCTCGTCCCATCCCTTTCCTCCTCCCATCCACACAAATGAGCAAATGAGTGAATATGTGCACCCTCCCACTTCCTGTTCCATTCCCTTCCTCCCTCTTGTCCAGGTGAGTGAACAAATGGGTGAATGTTTGCATGCACCCTTCTTGCATCCCATCTTTTTCCCCTTCCTGCCAGTGCAAATGAGTGAATGCACACACCCTCCTCCCATCCCATCCCATCCCATCCCATCCCATCCCATCCCATCCCATCCCATCCCATCCCATCCCATCCCATCCTCTTCCCCACCTCACATGAGTAAGCCGAGTGAGTGAACATGGACCCTCCTTCTCTCCTCTCCCCTCTGCATGAGTGAGTCAATTCATGTGCCCTCCCTTCCTCCTCCCATCCCGTCCCGTCCCGTCCCATCCCATCCCATCCCCTTTCCCCCAGTAACCTGTGAATAATCAAATCTGCAAATGCCAACTGTACACACACAATTTTATTGTACTTACATTATTGCACTTACTTGCGTATAAAAACATTTCAATGAGGCCTTTCAGCCCTAACAAGGATAGTCAAGGCAGTTTGAAAAATGAAACACTGCAATTTGAAACAAAAGAATTAGAGCATGGGAAGAGAAGTATTAAAATCTTTGATCTTACATTAATAAAAACATTAAAAGGCAGGTTGAATTAGAAATGATTTTATTTACTGATCAACAATGGGGGCTTTTTAACCTTCTTGGAAAGAGTTCCTAACTCCTAGGCAGTAACGCAGAAAGCATTATCCACTGCTACTACTGCATCTGTACAGAGTTGTGAAATTGACCTCTTGCAGAAGGTCAAAGGCCTATTGCATTCTGTTCCATGGGTGGTGGGAAGCCCTGTAGATTACTCAATAGTCCATTGAGACCTGTTTGCACAATACTTTGAAGATAAAATCATTCTTTCCATTCTGACTTGAATGCTATAGTTGATAAAAATCCAAGGAATGTAACTTTGACCTCTGCTTACCTAATTATAGTGGATGGTGATACATGGGTCTAGCCTAAAGAGGTGAACAGGATGATTAATGTCTCTTTGCAACTAGGAATGCTTCTACCATTCTTGAAAGAAGTAGTGGTGAGACTTTGGCTAAACCCACCACCATCGCCTCTTTCATCATTCTCATCTATTTATTGTTGTTGTTAATTGCCATCAAGTTGACTTCAACTTGTGCATGAGAGAGCTCCAAATCACCCTATCATGAACAAAACCACTTAGGTCTTGCAGACTGCGGGCTGTGACTTCCTGGACTAAGTCTCTCCATCTGTATTGTGGTTTTCCTCTTTTTCTACTGCCTTCTACCTTAACAAGCAGTGTCTTTTCTAATGAATCATGTCTCTTCATATGTCCAAAGTATGACAGTCTCAGTTTTGTCATTTGGCTTCTAGGGAGAGTTCAGGCTTGATTTCGTCTAAGACCTATTTGTTTGTCTTTTTAGCAATTCACTGTATCTGTAGAACTGTCACCACCAAAATGTTTCAAATGAGTTGATTTTCTATCAGCTTTCTTCACTGTCCAGCTGTCACAATCATACATAGAAATTGGAAATATTATGGCATGGAAATCCAAACTTTAGTATGGAATTATATATCTTTATACTTGAGGATCTTGTCGTAATTCCTTCATAGCTGTACTTCCAAGTCTTATGGCATTTCCGCACTACACTCTTATAGCGAGATTATTCCACTTTCAACGTCCTATGGAATCCTGGGGTTTGCAATTTTGGGAGAGGCCGGCTGGCCCCTCCCAAAACTGCAAACCCCAGGATTTCATAGGATGTTGAAAGTGGAATAATCGCGCTATAAGAGTGTAGTGCGGAAATGGCCTTAGTTTTCTTCTGATTTCTTGACTTTAGCCTTCATTCTGATTAAGTATGGAAAATCTTGAACTATTTCAATGTCTGCATCATCTACTTTAAGGTTAGATTCCAGATTAGATTCTGTTTTTGTAGTTTGAAGCAGCTCTATTGGTATGCCATCTGTTCCTGGTGTTTTATTTTTCCCAAGCAGTTTCCACTTCACTTTCTAAAACTGTAGGTTCATTTTCAGTTAGTTCTTCCTTGAATGAATTTGTCATCCTTTTTACTGCTTTATATGGTTCCTCAGTGTACTATTTCATTGTCTTTCTTTTCTGCTTGGTCATGTAATGTTTTCCCCTGCTAGGCCTATAGCATCTCCATTCCTGGTTTAAATTTGCCTTTGATTTCTCAGATCTTATGGAAAAGGTATTTTGTTCTTCCCTTTTTGTCATTGTCTTCTGTTTATCTGCATTGATTATAACTGGAGTTCTTATCTCTGCACAGAAGTCTTTTAGCAGTTATATTCAGGGCTCTGACTCTATTTCTGTCACCTTTTACTTTTGCTTTTCTCTGTCCTTAACTGCTTGATGAGTTTCATCGTCATCCATTGAGACTTTTCTTTCTTTCTGGCTACAGATAGTGTCTTTTTGCATTCCTCCCTGACAATGTCCCTGGTTTCAGTCCAGAGTTATTCTGGCTCCCAGTCAATAAGGCTTAATAGTACAAATCTATTTTTTTATATGATTTTTAAATTCTTCAGGGATGTTCTGCAGGTTGCATTTTGGCACAATGGTTAGTTTAGTGTTCTTCTTTAGCTTTACTCTAGTTTTTGATATTAGCAGTTGGTGGTCTGTCTCACATTCTGCTTCTGATCCCCCCCCCCATATTTTCTTACGATCGTTGATTCTGCTGTTTCTTACTTTTAAAGGCATTCCAATCATCTATGATTGACAAGGTATCCTTTTTGGTGTGTGATCAATTTCCTCCTGACTCCAGCACAGAATCTTTCAATTTCTTCCTCCTCCTCCCTTCTTCCTCTTCCTCTGTAGTTGGAGCATAATCTTGGATTATGGCTATGTTGATCAGTTTTCCCTGAACTCTTATTGACATGATTCGGTAAGACTTTGCATTATATCCTTGGACTGCTTTTACTACATCACTCCTCACTATTAGTGCCACTCTGTTTCTTCTTAGATTTCAATTTTCTGAGCAAAATGCTGTTCAATTATCTGAGTTAAAATGTACCATTCTTGTTCACTTTAGCTCGCTTACCCCAAGTATTGCAATATTTATACATTCCGTTTCTTTTTTTAAAAAACTATATCTAGCTTCTCCTGCTTCTCACATTCTATTTTCCTATAATATGCATTCAGCTTCAGATTTTCTTTCACCCCTGACAACAACAGCTTAACATGCTTTCAGCTTGGGTCAAGGGGTTGGACTGGATGGCCCCTGTGGTCTCTTCCAACTCTATGATTCTATGATTTCAGTTGTGTCATTAGTCACAGAACTACTACTAGTTGTCCTTTGCTGTACTTTATCTGACCTGTGAGAATCATCTTCTGGCACTATCTTTTGTTTAATGTGTGATTATCTCAGGGTTTTCATGGTAAAGACATTCAAAATGGATTTACTGTGCCTCCTTTTGCACACTACTAACACACTTTAGCAATGGTGCCACTGCTGTTGTCTCTGAGAGATCCTCTGCCAGTGTCACCCACTTCCATTTCTATCTAAATTCTTTTTTCAACAAATACATAAGAGAAAAAAAAATGAAGAAAACATAAGACATAAGAATAGAAATTAAAAAAGAAAAATAAAAGAAAGAGAAGAAAAAGCAAATGGATCAACTTTCATTTTTCCTTTAAACATAGTATAACAATCAAATTGATTCAAACCTCTCAAAGATAATGTCCAATAATTATCCGTTTTCCCTCCCTCAGTTCATGCATTCCAAAAAAGAGACATGAATGTTCTTCTACCAAAGGTTAACATATCTAGCATAGTATATCAATATTATAGCGTTTTCTAATCTTAATACTAAATACTACTTGCTGACTATTATTATTATTGATTATATGATATTGTTGCTACTTAACTGTAGATCTGTTACACGTTATATATATCACTTAATCCAAATGTTTCTCTACCATTTTTATTGTAAAATTCTTTTCACAATTAATTAACCAAATCCAGTTTTCATTGTCCTATATCTATAACCATTGCATAATCTAGTTTCAACCAAGTCTATTTCATTTTGAATTTAATTCTCTCTTCTCTTGTATCCGTCTTGTCGATTAACTTCTCCCCCTTTTTCTCAAGTTCCTTTCTTGCCCTTTGCTAATGCTTCCAGTTCTTTTCCACTTGCTATTTTGGGATACTTGTCCTGAAACAGAACACTTTTCCCTCTTGTTTCTGTCATCCCCTTTAGTCACATAGGCTTAACCAATTTGGTTTTGTTCAACTATCGTAGTTTGATTACGGATCAATTTCAGATTAGCCTTCCCCTTTTCCCTACATGGGCTATAATCACCATTTCACAAACCAAAACTTCTTGGCTGTTCATATCCCCTAATTCAGTAACTAATCCTTCCATTAGCTCAACTTGAATTTGTCTCACCATATGATTTTCAACCTCCTTCACTTCCATATTCCCAACTTCTGTATTAGTCTGACATTTCCCCCCCTCTTGTCTTACATCTCCCTACAGTTTTGCCATGATCTCATTCTTCAGGGACTTTATCATGTTCTTCTTCAAATTTGGCAGTTCTGCTTCTCTCAAAGAATGTAGCTCCTCCAACATCTGTTGTAAAATGTCCTGAGAGAATTCCTGGGAAGGTTCTATCTTTCATTCCATCCAGCAGTTTCAGAGTTAACAACTTACTTCTTATCTCATCTAGCTGAAAGCCTTCAGTAACAGACTTTTTGCATGGCATTTTTGATGCGAAAGGGCCCCTTGAGTGTCACGCACATGTGAGGAGCAGCCCACATGATGCACTCACATTTGCGTGACACTCCAGGGCCTGGCAGGAACTGCTCGCACATTTTTTCATTTTCGGCATTGGTCGTGCATCGCTCTGGAGCCTCGTGCACACTTACCTTGCGTGTGGAGCCTCGGGAGCCGGGCCGATCGTGCTTCCTGTCCGGTGCAAAAGGAAGAGGTGGGACTCTTGAGCGAGCAGGAAGCTCATGCAGAACCAAAGGACCCCAGATGCGAGAGCCTGTGTCCGGAGGCTGCTCACGCGAGCACTGCACCCCAGCACCGAGAAAAGGTGAGTTGTGGAAAGGGCCCAAGTCAGTCTTCTCAATATAAACTAGATAATATCTGTGATTTTGCATGCTGTAATTTCTCCTTATTAAAATCCGATTCAGTCTTATAAAGTAAGATGAGATTCAATCTGTTCACAAAACATATGCAGTTAGATCCTTAATTATTCTCTTTTAATTATGTCAACCTCCAATCTTCTAGTTTATTTATCCTGGTCTTTTGAGGTGAACACATTTACTCAGGTCTTGATTGCAGAAAGAAGGTGGCTGGGAAGGCTCTGTTGTTCAGTTTCAGTCAGGAGAATCCTTTGTGTTTGTAAATCCAAAGGTTTATTTAAGTGTTTTTTCTTTTAAAAAGCACGTTGCTAGTTTTGGTCCATCACATCCTCAAATCCAAACAGTTGTGTTTCATGGCAAGGGCAGAAGATGTTACTCTCTCAGTCATTCCCAGTCATAATGTGTTTATTCAAAAGTAAATGACAGACTGAGTTGAACTGTTTACAAAAAATAGAACATCTTAGGTGCTTCTAAAAAGACAAGATAAGAGGCTTCTGGAAGATTCCTGCGCCCATGCAGCAAAGCGGCTGGAGCTAGCAGTGAGAGACTAAGTGGAATTTTACATTCAAGGTCTCGGCAGCTGTTTGTAAGCAGAGAGGAAGCTTTAAAGAGTTAGCCTACAAGAGTTGGGAGGGGGGAGTTGGAGTAAATTTGATAGAATCTGAGCTATAATCTTATATATATATTCTTGCATTTATATATACATTTATATACATTTATAAATAATCCTATTGAATTAATTCAGAGTGCATTTATAATAAGCTATGTGTTGACATTGATATTGACATTGATATTGATATTGATATATATGATTTTGTACTGATTCATATGAATGGACTATATTATTGTATTTTTTAAGAGTGATTTCATTGAACTGACTGGTGCCAGGATAACACTGAAGAAGAAAGGAAAAAGAAGAGGAGAAAAGGTCAAGATAGTTGTGAAGAAAAAAGTTGATTCCCAAGAAAGGACCAATGGAGCCAAGAACAAGGAAGGGAATGGCTGCAGTAGCAGCAACAACGACTACCCAAACAATAAGGAGAACATCAACAGATATACCCCAGAAATCTCAAGACTTAATGTTGCAGATGATAGAAGAACTGAAGAACATCAGAGAAGATATCAGACAGGATTTAAAGGAGACAAGAAAAGAGATGAGAACAGATATGAAGCATGAAATTGACAAATTGGGGAAGAAATTGGAAACTTTAACTAAGGATGTTACAAAGTTAAAGACTGAGACTAAAGAAATAAAAGATCAAGTTAAAAAAGCACAAACAGAATTGACTGCAGTAAAAGGGAAGCAACAAGAAGAGGAATCCCAGATAACGTTGCAAGAGTTACAGTATCAAGAAAGATGCCTTAGATTTAGAGGAGTCCCTGAAACCACAGTTGAGAATTTATATGAGAAAATGGTACCGGCCTTGGCAGAATATCTAGACATTGAGGAAGACAAGATGGAAGCATGTATTGACAGAATGTTCAGAGTATCCTCCAGAATAGCGCGAGAAAGGAAATTACCAAGAGATATTATAATAACTTTTACCCGGACAGTCATCAGAGACAAAATACTACAGCAGAGTTACGAGGGAACACTTAAGATTAAAGATAAAGATGTAAGAACCTTTAAAGATATACCATACCAAATACTCAAGAAGAGACAAGACTACAAACCTCTGGTCAATCTCCTGATGAAGCTTCAGATCAACTATAGGTGGGAGAAGATTGAGGGAATTTCTTTCATGTACAAACAACAGAGGTACAGGATTAATTCAATTCCTAAGGCTAAAGAAGTGATGGAAAGATTGAAGAGAGACCTGCAAAGAATGACAGTCGGAGAGAAAGACCAAGAGCAGGAGTCTTTGGAAGAAGAAAAAGAACAGATACAAGTAGAGGAGACGGAAGGAGAAACAGAACAAGAACAAGAATTGGAAGAGGAAGGAGAACTAGCGGGAGAAACCATTCAGGATTAATTTGATAATTAGGATAAATAAAGTTTAATATAAAAATGTCAAAATGGCTCTAAAAATATACTCTTGGAACATTAAAGGATTTAACTTTGAATATAAAAGAAGACAAATATTTCATCATTTGGAAAAACAAAAAGTGGATATAATATGTCTACAAGACGTTCGAATTAGGACTCAAGATCTGAAATATGTCTGAAATCCAAAATTGGGTAGCTGCTTTGCAGCTATGATTGATCAGAAGAAAAGGGGAGTACTGATATACGTCAATTCAAGATATGGTGCACAACAAAAATTTCAAGACAATGCTCTCTTCCGGTCACATGGCGGGCACGAGTGGCACCTCGGAATGAAGCTGCACAATGGTGCAGCTCTGAGCAGCCACCGGCTGGATTCCAGCCACTTCTTTTGCCACACAGAAGCGGCTAAACACCCCTCCGGTACAAGGGGTGCGGAACGGGTCTGAAGGGGACCCCATAACTGGCGTTTGGCTCTACCCGACTGGGGGAGTGGAAAGCGCCAGGGGGTCGAAGGACCATGACGGAGCCAGCGGGATCGTCGCTTGAGCGGCACAAGCGCAGCCGTCAACTTTTAATCAAGAAACAAGTAAGGAATAAATAAGAAAACATGTAACCTGCTCTGGTCTTCATTTTGAAAATATCACAACAGAATTTGGTTTGCAACGGAGCACAGGAGTGAAGGAATGGAGGGACCCAGAGGAAATGTGAGTGTGTCATGGCCGAGAGTTCATCTTAAAGGGGGGTTGAATTTAAAGAAAGGGCTATGAGGCTTTTCTGCTTTCTCACGAGGACTGAAGTTATTTAAAGGCTTTTGATTTGTAATTTGGACTTGCAGTTTAAAATGCTAAACAATTAAACAGTTGATATTGCTTTAAGACAAAAGATTGGACTGTACAAGATTTAATAATCTTCATTTGGACATTGAATACTTTACATTTTTTATTTTAATCTTCTGGTTGAACTGAGATGATCGGACTTTTGGTTTTCTAACTCTGGATTTCGGACTTTAGAAGAATACCTGGGAGGAAAAATTATCGAATTGTGCGTTTTCTTCTTCTTCTTCTTCTAACTCCTGTTGTGTGACTCTTGTTGTCTGACTTTTTTTGGACTCTGGATTGTTGAGACTGGTGAGACTGTGCTGGAAGGTCATTTAAGCAAAACATCCTCATTCCCATGGACGGAGCAGCTTGGAATTTAAGCAACTATGAGAATACATGGAATCTTCAGAAATAAACTCCGGGTGGCAAAGTCCAAGATGGGAGGGGAGAATAGAAGGTGGATATAGGCACAGGGCTCTAAATCTGACAAATGGTGATGTACCTCAGCAATGTCAATTAAGCTTATGTATCTGATTGATATATTTCATTAATGTAAACATTGTGATATTGTCAAAGGGTTGAAAGGGGTATTGAGATTGATAAGCTTATGATGGAAGTCTTTTAAGTAAATACCCTCACTTCAATGGACGGAGCAGCTGGGAATTTAAGCGACTATGAGAATACAGAGAATCTTCAGAAACAAACTCTGGGCAGCAAAGTCCAAGATGCGAGGGGGTTATGATGGAAGTCGTTCAAGTAAATACCCTCACTTCAATGGATGGAGCAGCTTGGAATTAAAGCGACTAAGAGAATACAGAGAATCTTCAGAAATAAACTCCGGGCAGCAAAGTCCAAGGTGGGAGGGGGTAATAGGAAGTGGATATAGGCTAAGGCTCTGAACTTGATAAGCAGTAAAATTTCAGCAATGTTAATTAAGCTTAAGTGTTTTATTGACATATTTCTATAAACATCAATATTGGGATTTTTTAATGGGGGTGAATCTGTGATGGAAATTGCTCAAGTAAAATACCCTCACTCTCAGGGACGGAGCAGCTTGGAATATAAGTGACTAAGAGAATACAGAGAGATATCAGAAATGTATTTCTGGGCTGCAAAGTGCCAGATGAGAGAGGGGAACAGGAACTGGATTTAACCACAGGGCCCTGAATTATATAAGTAGATTTATATTTTGGCAATGTCAATTAAGCTCACAATTGATTGATATATTGATACATTGGTATGAATATGAACATTATGATATTGTTGAAGTGTTGAAGGAGGTTGAAAGGGACTCAGGAGTAGAAGTGAGAAATAAGACATCTTATTATAATGGAATCCAGGGTTAGAAGATGAGTGACTGTTGCAGTAATAATAGCTCAGACTACCAGATATACATTGACAGACATATTTTAGAACTGTAAGACTTTAGGTGATAAGAAAACATATTGGAATATGACAATTTGAGAGAAGCAGAATTGAGTGATAGCTGGGAACTGACAAGATAGAATGACTGTATAATGATTGTGTAGGAGAGGGAAATGCCCTTTCAAACAGTTGAGATAACCATTGTATTGTGATACATAAATGTAATAAGTGGAGTGAATTGCGGGAAGTGAAGACCAGATCAGAGTGGAAGATCAGAAACAATGCATGTAGAATTACAATTTAAAGAATTTTTCTTTTATTTGTGAAAATTTAATAAAATTAAATAAAAAAAATTCAAGACAATAATGGGCGGTATTTGGTAATAGAAGTGAATACGAAACAGGACAAGATATTAATAGTCGGAATATATGCACCAAATGGAGCTAAAGGAGAATTTTCCCCCAAAGTACATAATGAGATACATAAATACATACAGGAAACAGGAAACTCAAACGTTATTGTTCTGGGGGACTTTAATGGAGCTATCAATCCAAAAGTGGATAGAACTGTACAGAGATTGGCCCCCTGAAACAACAGTAAATTGCCTAAGAGTTTTTTTCCCAAATGATGGATGATCTAGATCTTTATGATAGTTGGAGATATAAAAATGGACAATTAGACGGATATACATTTTACTCAGATCGACATAAATCAATGTCTAGAATGCTATGATTTTGACATGCAAGGACTTACTGTTGAAGACAGCAGATATAGACATTCTTCCAAATCTATGTTCTGATCACAATCCATTACAAGTGATACTTAAGATTAAGGACAGAGAGAGGACATGGAGGTTAAATGAAGAGATACTTAAGAAGGAGAAGTACATTAAATAAGCAAAAATAGAATTAAATAACTATTTCAAGGAGAATATGACATCGGAGTTGCCAATGAAGACAATTTGGGATGCAAGTAAAGCTGTGATGTGTGGAAATTTTATTAGATGGTTCGCAGAAATCAGAAAAGAGAAGAAACAGACTGAACATTTGATTCTCGGAAATATGAAGGATTTAGAAAAACAGATGAGGAAAGATCCAAAGGATGACAAGATAAGACAACAGATGAAGGTTTATCAAACAGAATTAAATCAACTAAATTTGTTTGAAATAGAACAACAGATGAGAAGAGTGAGATATACTTTCTTTGAGCAGGCAAATAAACCTTCAAAACTTTTGGCCAGTTTATTGCGTAAAAGAAGGGTTAGAAATATCATAACGGAAATTAGAATCAGTGATGGGAAAACTACAAAACAAGAGGAGATAAAACAGGCTTTTTACAAATATTACATGAAGTTGATGAGCACGATTCCAGCAATGAAAAAGCAATCGGAAATGGAAGAATACTTGGAAAAAATGAATAAAATGAGATTCACCAAGGAACAGAAATTGATTTTGAATAAACCCATATCGATGATGGAGACAGTTGAAGCTATCAGGAATCTGAAGAATGACAAACCGCCTGGACCAGACGGCTTTACTGCAAAGTATTACAAAATCATGGAACATGAAATTTCGATACCTTTGCAGAATACAATGAATGTGATAAGAAAGGAGGGAATGCCTGACACCTGGAAAGAAGCTAATGTAGTTCTAATACCAAAAGAAGGAAGAGATTTAACAGACGTTAAGAATTACAGACCAATTTCATTATTTAATACAGACTATAAAATCTTTGCTACAATTTTGGCAGAGAGACTTAAAAAGGTTCTTCAAGAAAATATATACGAGGATCAGAATGGTTTTTTACCAAGGAGAATGTTGCGAGACAATATCAGGACAGTGTTAAATATAATTGAGTACTATGAGAAACATAATGAAAGAAAATTGGCAACGATATTTCTAGATGTGGAAAAGGCCTTTGATATGATCAATTGGTCATTCTTGAAGACGATCATTAAACAGTCAGAAGCTGGAAATAGTTTTATTTCTTGGATTGAAGCAATATATAGTCAACAACAGGCAAGATTGATTATTAATGGAGAGAGAACAAAACAGATAGAACTACATAGAGGAACAAGAGAAGGTTGTCCCTTATCTCCCTTGTTATTTGTCATGACACTGGAAATACTCAACAATGCTATAAGGGAAGGCAAAGCAATAAGAGGAGTTCAGATAAAGAAATATCAGTACAAACTTAAAGCATTTGTAGATGATTTGGTCCTGTTTCTTGATGATCCCCTCAACAGCATCCAAGGATTGATGGACATTGTTCAAAAATATGAAGAATTTTCTGGTTTTAAGATTAACAAGGAAAAAACAGTGCTTCTAAAAGAAAATATGAGGGAGATAGAAGAGAACGAGCTTACACATTTAATAGGTTTCAATAAAGGACAAAAAGCAAAATATCTGGGTGTCTGGATTACAAAAAGAAATAATGAACTATTTCAAAATAATTATGAAAAAAAAATGGAAAGAGATAACCAAGGATTTAGAGACATGGACTCGAATGCGACTATCTATGATGGGAAGAGTGGCTGTTATAAAGATGAATGTACTTCCAAAGATGAATTATCTTTTTCAAAATCTTCCTATCATTATAAATACCAAACCTTTTATACAATGGAAGAGAGATTTAACCAAATTTATATGGCAGGGAAAAAGCCAAGAATAAAATGGAATATCATGACAGATCTAGCAGGAAGAGGAGGGTTGGGCTTACCAGATTTTCAGATATATTACAAGGCAGCGGCATTCACTTGGATTAAAGATTAGATGAATCTACAAAAC
Source organism: Cyclura pinguis (assembly GCA_030412105.1). NCBI lineage: Eukaryota > Metazoa > Chordata > Lepidosauria > Squamata > Iguanidae > Cyclura > Cyclura pinguis. The sequence goes on along the minus strand of CM059599.1, from coordinate 108,840,229 downwards.
ACAAGAATGCTGGCATTAGAAGGACCTGATTTAAGGATGGGTTGGCATGCCTATATGTTCTACGGGAAAGCCGCGGTAGATAAAGATTTTACGCATCATTTTGTAAGAAAATCATTACTCAAAAGTATGGACTGACTATAAGAATAAGAACATTAGGCAGCTACCTACATGGGTCTCCCCTCAGGAAGCTTTCTTTGGAAGATGGACAGATTCAGATAAATGGCTTTGTTATGATGACATATTGGAAAAGACAAATTTGAAGGCTTTCAAGATGAAATCAAGAGAAAAATTGGAAGCAGAAGAAATAAAGTTAAATTGGTTTCCTTACAGACAGTTAACTGAGAGATTCCAGATGGATGCGAAAACTTATGGAATAGAACAAAAGGAGCAAAGAGGAATATTGAAGCTATTGCATGAAAACCCACCTCACTTACTATCACACTTATATCCAGAGATTTTACATCAAGAAAGGGAAGAGGAGACAGTTAAATCGACAATGATATTGTGGGCTCAAAATGTCGGATGTTCAATTCAATTAGAGTGCTGGGGACAGAGTTGGCAATGGACTCAGAAATTTACTGCAGCTCAGAACCTAAAGGAGAATTACTATAAGCTTTTTCAGAGATGGTACATGACACCAGAAAAATTAAAGAAGATATACAATATGGGAACAGGGCAATGTTGGAAGTGTCAAGAGAATGTCGGTACACTATTTCATATGTGGTGGTCATGTCCTAAGGCTAAAAAGTATTAAAATGAAATACATAATATGATATGTACAATACTGAGGGTTCAATTCGATAAGATACCTGAATTATACTTATTAAATATGACACATGTTAGATGGAACTGTTGTAAAAAAATATTGGAGAATAATATTGTATATGATCACGACAGCTCGTATTGAATATGCAAGGTTATGGAAAACTGAGCAAATACCTACAATAGAGCAATGGTGGGCAAAATTTAATGAAAATCGAAATGCAGATATAGTCTCTCAGAGACTAAAAGGAAAATCAGATGATGACATTAACAAAGAATGGCAAATTGTTTTGGATATGGGTTGAGTTTTGACAGTAAATAATACTTAATTCATGGTAGTATGTGTAGCTAGAAGGAGAAAATCAGGGAAATATCATGGAACATGTAAAGTTGGATTGAAAAGCAGGAACTGTCTCTATATAACAACAATTTATTGCAATACATAAAGTTAATATGTCAATAATAGAACAGTTAATGAAATCCAGAGAGGTGTGGAAGATAGCTGTAACAATTCACTAAAATGTACAATGAGAAATGTTTGTTTTATATGTTGGAACTATAATAAAATTATTATATATATAAAAAAAGTAAATGCAGGTAAAGGGAATTTCTGGACCCCCATGGGTGATCTCCCACTCCCCCTTTGACCCAGGGGGAGTTTCTTCACTTAAAAATCCCTCTGGCTGGCAGTTTTGCCATGAAAGCTCTTTGTCCATGCTTAGTTGCCCAAAGGCAGCTGATAAGGATTAGAGGCACATGGCAAGTGGTTCTTGCAACAAAGTAACTCCTTATTTTACTCTAGTAAGGGAACGGTCTTACACAAATATGAAGAAACAACAGTCCCAGCAATATCTATAGATCAAAGACAGTCAATATAATCACAAGTCAGAGGCAGGAACAACAGGCAGGGAAAACAGGCAGAGGCATGGCAGAAGAAATGGTCAGTTAATCAGTGATAAGTTCTGGAGGAGAATGGCTCAGTTTTTATAGGTTCAGAGATCAGCGCAGCTGGCACTTGATTAATTGTAGCTTGTTATAAATTCACTGGGATTGGCATAGGTGTTCCCTTTGGTGCCTACGCTGGGCGAAGGTGGGTATTGGTAAGTTATCTTCCATGTCAGAAGGAGCAGGACTCTTTGCTGGGGATGGCTCTGCTCCCTGTTCTGTCTCTGGGGTGGATGGTACTGCCTCCTCCTGTTCAGCAGTTTCTGCTGTTTCAGTCTCTGAGTAAGAGTATATGCCTAGGTCCTGGGAGCAGGGCATGACACTCTCTTCACTTCAGACCAGCTGCTGGGAGTGTCTATCCACTGGCCTGCTGGAAGTTGAAGTTCTTTTTCTATCTAAATTCAAGCAACGTGGTCTAGTTTAAAATGCGCCTGTGATATCAGCAAAAGATTGATGTCAGTAAAGGATAGGATGAGGGCAAATCAATTGAACCTTAACTCAAGCAAGATGGAGGTGCTCCTGATCTGGGAAAGGCAGACCAGGAACTTCAATCTGTGTTAGATTGAGTCATGGTCCCTATGAAGACTTAGGTTAGCAGGTTTCAGTTCCAAGCCAGATGGTCAAGCTTCAAAGTACATCTGCACAGCTAATCCTAGTGTGCCAGATGATCTATTCCTGAAGATATCCCATCTCTCCATGGTGACATATGCCTTTGCGACATTTTATCTGGATTACTGCAGTGCACCATGTGTGGGGCTGACTTTGAAAAGTGTTTGGTTAACACTTTTCAAATGCTGATGCTAGAATGCTGTGGCCAGGTTATTAACTGAGACTGAATGCACGGCCCACACTTACTGCCTTGATACAACAGCCTCTCTTTATAAATTGTTTCCCGAGACAATTGTCTAGTTTTGAGAGAAGTGTTGGTTTTGATTGACATATGATTTGGTTCTGGAGTCTAGACTGTTAGAAATAGAAATCTAGGGTCATTTCTGCACTATGCAGTCTAAGGAATCCTGGGGTTTGCAGTTTAGGGAGGGGCATTTAGAATTCTCAGCCAGAGAGCTCTTTGGCCTCAGTGAACTACAAACCCCAGAACTCTATAGGATGCTGAAAATAGAATAACAGCACTATAGCAGTGTAGTGCAGAAGTGGCCTAAGCCTTTGGGAAGAGTACTTTCTCTTCATTCCCTATGAGAGGCATTATTACTTCGTGTGTGAGAGTAGAAATTTTGGAGGCTGCTTTCAGGTTCTGACACTCTCTGACAAGTTACCCAAAAGGTAACTTCCCCTGGTCTAGTGTGTTCATGTAAATACAGCTTTATTTAGCTTAGTAATCTTACGTAGATCTCAAGTCCTTTGTGTGGTCAGTCATTCTCAGAGTGAAGAAAGGAAGAGGAAAAGAAATGAATACACAGCATGTCCTTTACTCCTTCTCTGCAAGTATGGTAATAAGCACAATAGCATGCAAACTACCTTGTTAAATCAAACAAAGGCCATCCTATGCTATTTTCTGTTGGGAACAAGAGTCAGATGTGTACTTTTTCTAGGGGCACAAAAAAGATCATGAAGTTGATAGCCTCCTTCCATTGTTTGTTCTTAGTATTTGACAATTGGAGTCAGCATGAGGCCTAAAAAAATAAGATAAGAGACTCCAAAAGAGAGATAACAATGCTGCAAGCAAGAATTCATTACCATGCTGCTGCTCTCCCTGCTGCTATGTGTATTTTGGCTTGTCTACCGAAAAGAAATTGGAAAAGGGATAGCCATTTCAATTCTCTGATGACCAAACTCAAATACTTTCTGCAGGGCGAGTCATGCTCTTTTCATGAGTTAGTTTGCTCCTTCTGCCTGTTTAGTGCATTGCTTACAGTATTATTGCTGCTTTTGGTAGAGCAGAGAGGAAGTGGTAGACAGACTCCAAAGGATCAGCAGATGGGCACTTGACTGTAATGCTTACTGATAATAAAGGAAGAGAAGCATAACAGAAGAAGTAATTTGCTGGTTTCTGAACAGAGGAACTCCAAGGCCCATTAGAGGTTTGTCAGAGTGTTTAAGGAAGGTAATATTTCCATGGTTCTGGGGCTCTGTAGAGATAGAACTTCTCCATAAGGGTCTGAGAGTTGCTACAAGGTCATAAGATTAGTAAAAGAGCTCACTTTGTACAATACATAATGAATTCTTTGCTCTGAGGGTCAACTGTGCAAACTCTTCATTATTTCTAGCACAGTGCTATTAGAGACTCACAATACAGAAAAGCTGAAATGTTCTTGTCTGCAGTCAAACCTTAGAACTCAGATTTTTTTTTAATGTATTCATGATATTTTTATTGTTTTATTCCTCCAGGAAATTTAGGGAAGCATGCAATCTCCCCCAAGCCCTGTTTTATCATCAAAGCATCCTTGTGCAGTAGACGGTTTTGGGAGACTAGTGATAGACCCAAGAGCATGTCCACAGCTGAAGAAACATTAAACCCAGGTCTCCTTTCCCCTTATCCAATACACTACATGAGAGTTGGTGCCTTCAAGTTGCCTGTTGACTCATGGCATAATTAGTAGGGACTGTGTACCACATTGGCTTGATTTAGGAGGAAATATAGGATTCAGCAGAAGAAGAACTAAATGGAACAGTAATGCCTCAATCCAACATCCCCTCAGCCTAGTGTAATTATCTGCCATGTGGACATAATGCTCTGCTGAGCCATATGCTTACCACTCAGGCTTACTGTAAAGCTGTGAAGCTGCCTCACACAACCATTCTGTGCTTCATGGTGAGTGGGTAGAGTCAGAGAAATATCTGGTTGCCTCCCATAACCAGACAAACAATGATTTCAAAAGTGCTGAGACCTTTGTGGAACCTCTGCAGATCTCTCATCACTGTGTATCCGGTTATAGGAAGGAAACCAGACACTTTTTTGATCCTGCCTGCTCACCATGAAGCATGGGATGGCAGTGTGAGGTGGATTCAGGGCTCTACAATAAGTTGAGAGGGGGACTTTTGGCGTTCTGCAGGGAGGAAGGGAATACCAACCCCTACAGTGTTCAGAAAAGGACATCCACATGCAGAAGGAACACAAGTGCCTGAGTGTCTCTAACTGAATTCCAGCCTGCATATGGTAGTAAGAATATTAGCTGGCAAAGCAGAGAAGTCATAAGACACATCCCATCATGTAGGAGACTTTTGACTAAAGCAGTGAGTTAACAGTATGTAGAATATACTGCTTCCTATCATATTAATGGGAAATCTAAATAACTGGTTATGTCCAGTAAAATTGAATTTATGTCTAATTTGATGTTTTTGAACTGTGTCCAAAAATAGTATGATATATAGCACAGGGTCTGTTTCCTATGATAAATACTGGGATTTGTGGGAGAAAGAGAAAAATGTCCCCAAAGTAGAGGGATTTGTATCTACTGTGCTTAATCCTGGATGCTGTACAGGCATACTTCAGTTAACAAAGCCTCTGAGAAAGAAACTCCTTGTTATAAGGTCTTTTTTTTATGGAGGCCCACACTTGCTCCCCCTTTTCTTGTCTTCTGTTTATCTGGAAGCTCTTTGAAGGCTTGGCATTGGGAAAGTGGTGAAGGAGGGCTGGAGAAAGACAGACTTTCAATGTTGGATTTTAGCAGTTTCTTTGCAGTAAACAATGCTATAAAGCTTGACTTGGGAAAGAAAGAGATTGTACTCTAAGTGATACTTAATGTAGCTGTGCGTGGTTATGTGCAACAGAAAAGGTAAACAGCTCTCTCCAGATTCACTTACTGATAGGTCTGGAAATAATATTCAAAAATATGTGAAAAATGGTTGAAAAACATGTTTTTTGAATGTTGAGATACCCTGATGAAAAGAATCCTGGACTGACAAGAGTCTTCATAGTTCAGGACTTATTCTGTGCAAAATTCACTCTTGGGTATTTTGTGCAGAAAACAGCACTTTCTGCATGGAAAATTATACTGCAGTGTAGAAATATCAATTCCTGCATATAAAATGCTATAATTGGGGATTTATTCAGAAAAAACTCACACAGGACTTCATATTTATGCATTGAAATATTATTTGACATGCTGAAAATGCTGTTACCTGTGCAGAAAATGCTGTTACCTGTGCAAAACAAACACATGTGAATTTTGTGTAGAATAAGTTGCAAATTGCAAATAGCCTTTGAAGACTGTAGGATTATTTTAATGAGCTTTCAAGGGGTCTCTGAAAGATTCAAAGTATTTTTTTATTTACTTATGCAAGGCTTTGCTGACCTACTTTTTTCATTTCACAGGTGCATGATATTGTTTTGAATAAAAAAAATTGCTGCAATATGTTGAACTATTGTTCTTTTTTGTGTGTAGGAACCTATGTCTATGCTTTCCATGGTATTTCTAACTCTGTTATCAAACTTTCTATTAAAGAAGTAAGGGCGAAGAACCCATCTATTTAATTAACCGAGGGACAGCTCTCCTGTCCTCATCCAAAATGCTACCGAGAGGACAATTACTTATGTATAGATTTTTGTAGGTAATAATAAATTTCATTCAGTGTTGGACCTTCCATTATTTGGACTGAGGTGACGGCATCAGATGGAAGATGCTGAGAGAGGCTGAGCTGTATGTTCTATTCAGCCTGCTTTGTCTTCTAACCTGCTGCTTTCAGATATAGTGGACGATGCTGTCCTGTCACCAGTGACAAAGGAAAATTCAACATCCTGTCCAATCTGCTTTTCTATGTGGAATCTGGTAGTGGCATGGCAAGAAAGATCTTGCCCTTTCCTTCAGGTAGCTAAAGGTCTTGGGACACTCCTGAATATTCCTTGGGCTTACATTAGCCAAATGCTGATACTTGCCAGACTGCTAAATGCCATGTTGCTTTCTCTGAGTGCTCCTAATATTTGGGAATCTTTCAGTGACACAATACATCATGACTGAAAACCTTCATTGAAGCATGTCTAGTGTAATATTCTGCATATACATAGACCCATGTAATTCTGCCCTTCACCTCCAGAGACTATCATGCCCCTGAGGTATTGCTGTGATCTTCAGGGAGCTGCAACAGTAAGGGGAAGAAATACAAGGTTTACTGATCTGGGAGGGTGGCCTAATTTCTCTTCCCTTGGCAGCAGAACTCCAGGTGGGAGGGGCACTGACAGGTCACTTCCCTTCTCCCTCTCTCTTGCCAGTGTCTATATATCTGCCTTAGAGAAGAGAGATTTTAGATACTGTGTGAGGAGATAGTGAACAGCTCCATGTGCAACATCCCAAACAAGACATATACGTATGCAATCCCTAGTTACACCTATGTATGTCAACAGAGTATTCTAGCAATTAACAACAATGTTAGAAAAAAATGGTATGAAGCCATTCAATTAGAATGAATCGGACTGTAACGTTATAGAAATTAAGAAAAGACCTAAAAGTTTTTTACAATCTTCTAAGAACTGCTGAAGAGGTATAAGGGTCAACTTGAAAGTAATGCTGGTATAAAAGTGTTTCTTTTTTAAAAAGAAAAATGACACTATATAAGAGATGGTTTTGTGTGCTTGCAATGAATGCAAGAAATCCAAATCCTAGCAATGGGAAGGGCTTGTTCAATGGAAACTCCCCAGTGGATGGCTTTCATATTCTTTATTAATTTTCTTTTCCAGAGTGAAGATGAAGAGAGAGCAGAGGCTGATGACAATTGCAGACATCTGAACCACTTGTGGGCTGGATTTTTTACACAACACAAGGCCATAAGAACTTCTCTGGATTGGCTGATTGCCGCTTAGCTATTCATCTGGGAGGCTTGCCTTTTTTCTTCTTAATTGTGTAACAGTGAAGTGATTAAATGACTGTTGGCTGCTTGCCTGCCAGGGAAATCTCTGAATAGGAACAGCTTGTTTAATTGCTTTTGTGCTGACAGGAAATAAGGCTGTTTTTAACAGTAATCTGTGTTCAGAGCTGAAAAATATGTGGGAGATAGGAGACAAGGAAGACAATAATTTTATTGGGCTGACTTGTGCTGATGAAAGAAAGTGCAGAGATTTTTATCTGTCCAATTACAGAGAACTGATATTCTCTCACAAATGCTGATGATCCTGGATAACTGTAGTTAATGTCTGAAAACAGTATATAGCTTTGCTCTTCATTTATTACTTGGATGTTCAGAGAGATATTATTGAATGTGGACCATTATATTAAGGTGACCATCAACTTTCACTGATGAACATTGATGTTCATCACACTTTGGGACATCATTATAATTTTTTATGTTAGGAGTGGGCAACTGTGTGGGTTGGGGGTGCTCTATGGTTTCCCCATTGGATCCCAGAGGGTCACATACTTATTGGTACATCCTGGGTCTCCCCACATCTCAGTCGTTTGTTGGGGGTAATAAACTATTGTCTAAAATTGTCAAGAACAGCTTACAAGTCTTTGGGGATTATTATTCTCATATCACCATGTTTGAGGTATTTTGCCCTCCATTTCTGAGACTCAGAGAATTTTTTTTTAAGATGGTGTAATTGTTTGGACCTGTTTTGAAAAAAAGGCACACAGAAGTGTGCCTAAAGTGTGAGGAAAGAAATGTGACAAAATAGCAAACAGAACACTCCAGAAGAGTGAGACTGGCTGGTTTTGGCCCAAAATCCCACAGAGGAGAAGTGGGAGAATATGTACCCCTAGAGGGGTACAAGAACAGCCTGGGGCACTTTACCTACACCTGTTGTGTCTTAGTATTTAATGCTAATCCTAATCAGATAGAAAAGATAGAGAACCTCACAATTGTATGTGGAACAGTACCTTTGAGTTGTCAGGTTGATTAGTGAATATTGTCGGGGGGGTATAGAGTCCTGTTATATATTTATGGATTTTGTATCCTACCTTTCTCCCTAGGATTGAACTCAAGAAAACTTACAGTATTTTTTTTTAAAAAACTAATACAATATAAACAACAAAAACCCAAGAACAAGCATTAGAAGAGAATTAAAGGAAAAGACCACCTAGCACAATTAACAGCACTGACCAGAATCCTGTTGGGGAGGTATGGAAGCATAATCATCATAGTTATGTGGCCATACAATGACTCCTGCCTGATTGCCCCCCAGTTCCCACTTAGTGGGAAGCATCCACTGTGATCAATGCAGGGTCATTCCCCTGTCACTTGGGATGCCGCTGAGTGATGTTCCCACCCCTCCCATGAATGATCTTTGTTGTATACAGGCAGAAGCAGGGTCTCTGTTGCAATTCCCCCTTGCACTAGAGAGGGCTCACATTAGGTTGCTTGCTGAGTGAGATGGGAATGGTCCCTACTGATCACAGGGGCTGCTTCCTGATAATTGGGTGTTGGGGGACTTTCACAGTCTCTGTATGTTCCCTAATCTAGGAAATATGTAGGGATTATCAATACCAAACAGTTATAAATGCATAACTCTAGGTTATCATAACTCCCCACAATTTGAGAACAGATGCCTATGAAAGGTATCACTGTCTTCTGGGAACTAGCCCATCTTCAGCAAGGAGAGCCTACTAAAAAAGCCTTTGGCTTGCAGGTGGAAGGACAGCAGGAAGAAAGATCAGCTTAACCTTCCCTGGAAGGGAGTTCTACAGTCACCAAAGAAAGTCTTCTTGTATGTCTCTGAGGGTGGTGGACTAGGAGAAGAAAGTGCACCAAACAAATGGCCTCCCTCAAAGATATTAAAACTAGGCTCCAGTCATATGAGATAACATAGCTCTTTGCAAAGTCTGGACCCAAGTCATGTGGGACTTTATAGGTTATAATTAACACTTCAACCTTTTTCTTAGAAACTGATCAACAGCCAGGGAAGCTGTCCTAGCAAGAGAGCTGTGTGCTTCCTGTAACTGGCCCTGGTATTTTTTAAGCAACTCAGTATCAGTGGAAGATGGTGGTTCCCGTATCAGTGGGATGGTGAATCTGTTGCAGGCTTTAAAGAAGCTTTCCAAGGTGTTGTGCATCATCCCCCCTACCCAAGTTTAAGCACTTTGGAGAGCTCAGTTAAAATTTGCCAAAACCTGGAATGGTTCCGCTGCTCTACCAACAGAGGAGTAACCAGGTGTCACTGCTGTGCATCTGGTCATGTTGCACTACTGGCTGGTGTTTATAGCCGAATGAAATGAAACTACTCCACCTTTTAGTGGGCAAGTGCACTGTTGTGTTATGCAACAAAAGTGGTATTTCTGAATTAGACTCATTAGGCTAAATTCTTCACATTAGCAGAATTGTGCTTTCTTTCCTCTCCGTACTTGAGCCCTCTGTACTGTCCCAAAATCTACTCCAGAAGAGGAAATCATATCCCTCCTGGTTCTGCTGGTGGTGGAAGTTCCACCAGCAGAACTGCATGATCAGATTCAACTTTTAGTAATGATCTGAATTAGTTACCTTATGCCTATGCATGCATGTGACTGCTATCAGCCCCACTGCCAGCCCATTTGTTCAGAGTATTAGCACAGTATTTTGATTATATAGAAAAATTTATTGTGATGTTTCTGCCTAATTCATTCTTCTTGGATTTAAAATAATTTGAAGAGTATCTCTCTACACTTCTATCAGCTATGTTGACAATTTGCGATTGCTATGGATTACTTTCAGTTTTCAGAAATAAACAGGTGCTTATGAACTGTATTGTACTGCAGAGATCTAGCTTTTCACATCAAAAGAAAAAAAAATAGGAATTTAATTCCTTAAATAACTGAGGTTTTTTTTGTGACAGCATTGTTAAAAATGTCAGTCTTTTTATTTATTTCTCCCACCTCCCCACAGGAAGGATTTATTAAAAGAATCCCAAAGGCCAAAAGTAGTTTGATACTTAGTTAATAACAATAGCAGACTCTTTAGACGGAACAGTCCAGATATGTTTGTGTCCATTGTGGGAGTAATAGTGAACTTGAGGCCAACTCTTTCCAAGGCTAGCATTAGGAACACCTGCTATCCCACACTCCACCCAAGATTACAGATAGTAGACTTTACAGGAAAACTATATGACTCCATAGTCTTGGACTTAAACCTGAGCATGACTGAAGTATGTTTTTTTAAAGAATGCAGCCCTAGGGTATAGTAATTTCTGGTTTTTTTGGTGCCTTTCCAGACAATCTTTCTTTGCACAATAAATGCAGTATACTTTCTGCTGTATGATTATAGCATGTGTTCCAGATATTTCTCCTTAAATATTCTCCTCTCTCAAAAGGGTGCAGCATGTCCCACATCAAGCAGCAATATACGTTCACTAGAAAAGTGTGATACTTTCCTCAGTAAGTATAATACACGGAATATGGCAAGAATTGTTTACTAATGCACACATATCTATGCTGTATCCTGCCTTGAGCTTTGGGGAGAGGTGGGTAACAAATAAAATTATTATTATTGTTGTTGTTATTATTACTACTACTACTACTATTAGCATTGGCAGGCATATTTTTCCATATGAACTGATTGGCAGCTCAGCCGACATTCCTCATCACTGGATGTGCTGGCTGAGGCTGATGGGTATTTCAGGCCAAAAATTATTTGGAAATCTACACATTTGTCTCTATTACATGCAGGCACTTCTTCAGCAGCAGTGGCAATTATGGCTGAAGGAAACTGTAGCCAATGTGCTCAGTCTGATTACAGTTAATATATTTGATGAGTATTCCCTCCATGTTACATTTTCTTTCCTTTGTGAACAAGTGGAGCAGACTGCTAGAGCTCATGTTGCAGTGACCTCGGACAAGAAAGACATGATAAAATCAGCAAGGGAGCATCAAAAGTAGCAGAGGCATTTGCAGCAAGGAGCACATAGGTCAGGAGCCAAAATAAGTACCACCCAATCCTGTCTCTTTAGGATAGCTAATATATAAAACTCAAAGTTTGTCTGCTTGTTTGTGTCAGGCAAAGGCCTCATATGATTGGCTGTGTCAGGTGAAGACTTCATGTCTTCACCTGACACAGCCTAAGAAGATTCTATGGAATCCTGGGCTGACTTGTGCTGATGAAAGAAAGTGCAGAGATTTTTATCTGTCCAATTACAGAGAATTGATATTCTCTCACAAATGCTGATGATCCTGGATAACTGTAGTTTGCAGTTTAGGGAGGGGCCTTTAGAATTCTCAGTGAGAGAACTCTTGGGCATCAGTCAAACGTGCCTGTCTTGAATAGGCGGGTTGCTATGGTGATGAGGCTTAGCAGCAAGGAGGAAGGCAGTGTATTTCCTTAGGAACCTAACCTCTCTATGTTAACAACTCTGAATACAGATTGGATTGGGGAATATGGGGAAAAGTTACAGATACTGGACAAGACAGTTTGGGGAATCAGAGACACTAGATCGCAAATCTTTCTAACAAGTATTACCTACGAGAAAATAAAATCTCGGGCAATGCAGGCTATATATGCTAGTTTACTATAAACTTTCAAGGACTTAAACATATCAGTTCTCCTGTCCCCCATTTTCATTCCCCCTTCTCCCCCTCACTGGTGGATACATACCCTAAATTGGATCTAGGCTCAGTCATGCTTATACCATCAACAGGAAATTAGTCCCACTGTTTTGAATGGGTCCTATTTTAGCTTGACTAATGGTGTAATTGTATATCTATTGCTCTAAGGCTGTAATATTATACCTACTGAAGTCCACTGTGATTTACATATGTGTAAACACGCATAGGATTCTGTTGTAAGATTGTATTCAATCCTCTCTGTCTTAAACTTCTCCACATTATGAAACTGAATGGTCTCAAACTTCTCTTGGTCGCCAAACTGAATGACTGAGGCCATTTCCGCACGACACTCTTATAGCGTGATGATTCCACTTTCAACCTCCTATGGGATCCTGGGGTTTGCAGTTTCGGGAGGGGCCGGCCAGTCCCTCGCGGAACTGCAAACCCCAGGATTCCATAGAAGGTTCAAAGTGGAATCATCGCGCTATAAGAGTGTGGTGCAGAAATGTTCTGAGACTCGCACAGTTGTTCCTATGTCTGGTTTCTTTAAGATCACTTTCCTGCCCTTTGTCTCTCTTTAGGCTACTCTGCCAATATACATTTTGCAAACTCACTGAGTTTTTGTTTAAAAAGTTATTATGTTTTATTGCACAAGCATTTGTACCTTTGAATACCTAGTCTTTAGGTCTTGTAGCAGGAAATGAGGTCTTAAAGCATGTGCACCAGTTCCTGCGCTCATGTTACTCCTTTTAAAAACTGCGTCTCCTCCCTGTCCCTTGTGAAGTTAGCTCTATGATGCAGAAAGGAGCCATACAACAGTGGCTCTTGTCCTCCTACTAAAGTAAGGCCATTTCCACACTAGACTGTTATAGTGCTATTATTCCACTTTCAACATCCTGTGGAATCCTGGCGTTTGCAGTTTAGGGAAGGGCCTTTAGAATTCTCAGCCAGAGAGCACTTTGGACTCAGTAAACTACAAACCCCAGAATTCCACAAGATCTTGAAAGTGGAATAATAGCACCATAACAGTGTAGTGTAGAAATGGCCTAATACTAAATGGGAGTCTGCAGAGCCCTGAGGTAGGGAGTTCTATAGATATCAATTCTCTTGGCACATTGTGAAGAAGAAAAATAACCATACAGCCATTTTTGTGCGAGTTCCTAAATGTACACATGGCCATTTAACGGCATAGAACTTAATAACAACAGCTTAAACTAGATAATTTTTTCTCCTGACCTTTCATCAAGGTTACACTTATGTTCGTTCCCTAGAGTACAGTATTTCTGCTTCCTCCCTCAGAGATTTATGGCATTCTGCACAGCTGCAGCCAGTGACACAGTCTTCCCTGGAGAAATTTTCTAATAATCACTGCACCTGTCCCGTGCCCATGAAGACATCATAAACCACGACATTGTCCTTGGCTGGCTGGAGTTTAATCAAAAGGTATTTTTCTCTTGCTTCATAATGGTCCAGAAAGGATGTTACTGCCGTCCCACATTTAGCTGGATGGTTAGGCAAACACAAACAGATGGTGCAATTGAATTTGAGTGGATGTTATTGGTTGTCTTCAAACAGAATGCACAGATAAACTGGACACAAAGTAAAAGATCCCAATGTGTTTTTGCTAGCGTATATTCCCAAGGCCTTCCTTGGGTGTTATATAAAACCATAAAAAGACAATACATAAAAACATGATGTCACATTATGTAAAATTAATATTACATTGGTACATTGCCTATCACCTGTATATACCTATTTATAATCATAGTTCAGACGTTTTCAGGCCCTGAATTCTCAAACCATTTATTGGACAAGTAAAAACATGTGAACAAAGACTGTAGCTTTTTAAAAAAAATATCCTGAATGCAGATGGCAAAAAAATTGATATCATTCATCCAGATACATAAATGTATATAAATGTATCTGGATTAAAGGGAAAGAGATCATCAGAAAACTCTGAAATACTTTATGAGAGTAGGACAATCCTCATTCAGGCCTCTAGGACCAAAGATTTTAATTTTAAAATCCATTAAACCTTCTTTTTAAAAAACATAATTTTCTCATCCATAATCCTTCTCTGCTCTGCCCAAAATCTAAGGCATGATGGCATGTGACACTCTTTTGTCTTTTATGGTTATGAATAAAATCAAAATGTGGCTGTCAGAGAAGAAATTCTGCTGCTGAATTTCATTTGTTTACATAAATAATAAATAATTACAGGTGTGCTGTTAGCGCAAGATTCAGTTTGGAGCCTGATCCACTGGTTTAGAAAATAACCAGATTTGGACTGGATCTGTTCAGAGACAACCTCATGCAACTCAAATCTAGACCCAAATCTCTATTCATATTTCCAGATCTTTGTACATCCCATTAACAGTTGCTGTAAATCAACAAACACTGGCCGAAATCATGTTGTCAGTACTGACTAGAGTAGACCTGCTAAATCAATGGGATTTACCTATGTGCAAATCTCATTGATCACCATTTATTATTTAATTGAACAGGTCTGCCATAGTTGGGACTAACGGACAGAGTAACAGCCAGTGATAATTTCTTTTTTACTGTATGTCAGAACTGACCATTTCCAGGTAGTGATTCCTTATCAGGGGGTTTTGCATTTCAAAATGCACACAGAGTAGAATGAATGGGGTGTTGCACTATATTGCAATTTGTAAATTTTGATTGTTTTAAATGCCATTGACCTCTTAATTATCTCGCATTCTCTTCTACTCTATTGTTTGAATTTAATTATTTGCAAAGAGAATAATTGGCATTTTCATGAATGGGAATGGGCCTAATATATCCATAGGTACCATGGATAAAACATCTTATCACAGAAACTAGATTTATAATTGGTCAGAAAAGACAACAGAAGCATAAAATGATGGAATCAACTTCCTGTGGCTTGGCTAGTTTATTTTCCTGTTCACAGCAATAGTAGAGAAGGTTAACTAGATTAACCCAGAGCTTCTAAAAGTGAATTTTTGAACTACAGTTCTCAGGATCAGCTTGGGGTTTCTGGGAGATGTAATCAATAAAAGGAATATTTCCAAGCTCTACAGAAATTCTATTTTAACCAATAAAGTTAGAGAATAAGGTTGCCATTCAATGATGTTTTGAAATTTTTTTTTTTTAAAATCTTTTCCTTAACCAGAAATGGGATGCTATATAGGCTACCCAAGCATTGAAGAGTGCCCTCTGCTGTTCCTTTCATTTATTATTTTTGGAAGAGAATATACTACTATATATGTGTAAGCATGCCTGCATGTTTGTGTGTGTGTGCGCGTGCGCGTGCGTATGTGTATGTGTGTGTGTGTGTGTGTGTGTTTATGTCTATGTCTGTATCTATATCTACATTGATGTATATATCTCTGTATAGATATATGCTTGAATTTCAGTTACCTTCATGTTCCAAAGTGTGTGACTAGTGGCCCTCTCATCTACAAAAATGTATTTCTCCATTTTTAAGATTTTCCTCCTATATCTTTAGCAGCTTTAAATGCTTCACACGAGGTGGAATTGAGCAGCAGACGTTTTTTCATCAAACACACATGCATAGAAGAGAAGTCACCTGCTATATTTCTGTGTGTCAGGTTACTGTTTAAGGTTTTCAGCCTTTCTTATACCTTTCTTTCCCATGACTCAGACATACTGCTTTCTCTACCTAGAGATTAATCTCTCTGACAGAAGTGTAATTTTGAAGCTGGCCTTAGCCACAAGTTATTATTACTGATGCAGAGTTCAATGACATTTCTGTGACCCAGTGATTTTCAGTGTATTTGCCAATGTATTTGAGGCCTTGCAGTGTTTTCCATTTTCTACATTTTGCTTATTAGGACCTGTCTGGTTTACATCACTATAAACTCCTTAGTGGTTATTACTTACTTATTTAGGTCAACCAGTGATAGGAATTCTCTGGACACTGCATATTACTCTGAAAACATAAAAGTAAAACCATGACAAAAAAACACTACACAAAACCAAGATAAAACTTGCACCAGGGATGAGGCCAGCTGAGTATCCACTGTAGCTGGACCCCAAAAACATCAAATGCCTCTTAAAAATACCTGGGAAAAATTAAAAAGAATACACAACTTGAGGTGAGGCTTGCTAGGGAGGGCATTCCATAGATAGGGTGTCACCAGTGAGGTCCTTTTCGCACAACGGTCCTGTTGTGAATGGCCTTGGAAGCGTTGCACAATTGTGAGGAGCATTCCACATTCCTCGGAATTGTGCGACGCTCCTGAGGCCATTAGGCGGTGATCATGCATTATATCATTTTTGGCTCATTGCTGAAAATGATGTGCGATCGCGCGTCCCTCCCGTGCCTCACCCGCACTTACCTTGTGTGCAGAGGCTCCGGATGAGTGGCCTTCCTGCTTCCTCCCCCAGTGCAGCCTGGGAAAGTACCTGGCTGCACTGTGGAAGGAAGGGGTGGAGCGCTCACGCTTCCTTCCAGCCAGAACGGAGCTGGTGCAAAGGGGAAATGGCGGGGGCACGAGTGCCTCTAGCAAAAGACTTCTCACGTGATCCCCTCACAACGACACCAGAATGAGGGAAGGTGCAAAAAGGGCCTGAGAAGCCCATGTCTTTTCTAGCCACCTGCATTGCCTTATTTGGTAAGGACATCTGAAGTAGTGCCTTGGATTATGCCTTTAAGGTTTGTTTAGGTAACACATGGGAGAAGCTAAAGAAAATTAGAACCTGCCTTATACTATGTTAGGCCACTAGCTCAGCACAGTCAACTCTTATAGTAGCACTCCAGGATTTTAGGCAGTTGATTTTCTTAGTGCTACCTGGAGAATTATACCTGGGACCTTCTTCAAACAAAACATACACTTGTTCCTCCAGTGTCTCCACTATTTAAAGTGGAGGCAGGAATTGTGTGGCTCTCCCAGTGTTTGACTGCAATTATTAGTAGCCATAGTCAGCATAGCCAGTAGTGATGATGGACTGAAATTCCCAATGCTGGGAGGTCCAATTCGACAACATCTGGAGGACTACATGATCCTGACCTTTCGTTTAGGGCAGAGGTAATGAAAGCATGGGCTGGCTGGTGGTGGTGGTGTTGAGCAAGGAAGTACCGAATACCTTCTTGCACAATAAAAGTAAAACCACATAATCTCACATAATCCCAGGCTACAAAACAAGATTCTAGCCATAAAGTGACAAATGATTCCATATGTCTTATCAATATTTGAGAATAATACACTGTGGCTTATCAACATATCCTAACATGTTAGCCAGAAGCAAGCTCCATTGAATTAAATTGGATTTACTCCTCATATTAGGCATGTAGCAAACTGGAGGGGAAGGCAGTAGCAGAGTACTAGTTTTCTGGATAGATGACTCAAGGGCTAATTCTTGGCATCTCCAATTTAGCAAGACCTCCAGTATAAAGAAGGCCTGGGGAAGAACTGAGATGCTTATGCAGAAATGGAATTTGCATTTTTCAAGATGTGTCATTTGAGAGAACACCAAATCAGGCAGCCTGGAAAGGTGCTGGGACATGTATCATTAATAAAAGTTTAATAGCAGCTGCTCAGGTATATGAAAACCCATTTCAAAATGACAAACTGAAGACCTGTCAAAATGAAGTGATAAGTGATAGAACATTGAAGGAAAGGAGATACAGCACAGAATATAATTCAGTTGAGACATCATGTTATCAGCTCAGTCCACCTTGTTCTTGCTTCAGAGTTGGATATCTTCCTGCTTTCCAAGGACAATTGCGTATTTGTGTGTGTGTATGTGTGCTTTTGGGAGACTGAGAGAGACAAAACAAGAAATATAATGATGGAAAAGAAACTCATAGAAAAATATCTTTTCCATACCTGAAACTGGTAATAGAATAGAGTACATCTCACCTTGGAAATATGTATATTTCTGGAAATTTAAGTTTCCAGAATTTAATGTTTAAATTGAAGTACTGGCAAGATAATGGATCATAAATTCCTAGAGGTGGAAAGGATCCCAGGACCATCTAGCTCAGCCCACTGCAGTGCAGGAATCCACATCGAAGACACCCCTGAGAGTTAGCTATCTGCATTCTGTTTAAAAACTATGGCCATTTACACCCTACATTGTTATAGCGCTATTATTCTACTTTCAATATCCTATGGAATTCTAAGGTTTGTAGTTTACTGAGGTCAAAGAACTCTCTGGCTGAGAATTGTAAAGGCCCCTCCCTAAACTGCAAACCCCAGGATTCCATAGGATGTTCAAAGTGGAATAATAGCACCATAACAGCATAGGGCAGCAATGGCTTAGGGAAAAAGGAGAGTCCATCACCTTCCACAGTATAATCCATTGTTGAAGAACTCTTACTGTTAGGAAATTCTTCCTAATATTTAGTTGAAATTTCGTTTCTTGTAATTTTTAATCCATTGGTTTGGGTCCTACTCTTTAGAGTGGCAGAAAGAACTCTTACTACCCGATAGCCCTTCAGATATTTAATGAAGGCTGCCGTGTCCTCTCTTCTCCAGCCTAAACACGCCCAACTCCTCAAACTGTTTCTCATATAGTTTAGTTCCTAGTGTTTTTACCATTTTAATTGTCCTCTGGACACATTCTGGCTCCGAGGTTTCCAAATGTGTCATGTTGGTGACATACTTTTTTAAACATGCATCATTTTGTGACACAATAATTCAGTTTTACTGGCAAACTGGAGGTTAAACTAACCCCTTATAAGAGATACAGACACATACCTAAATTGTAATAACAAAATGTATGTGGACACAACATATCATATGAAAACCTTTCACATATTTTTTAAAAATGTATGATTTATAAATAATAACATACATTTCCAAGATTGTAGGTGACATACCTACACACTTCAGGCAACACATAGTGTCACGGCACACCATCTGGAAAGCCCTGTTGTAGTTTGTTGATACACCCTTAAACTGGTGTTCAGAACTGGTCATAGTACTCCAAGTGAGGTCTAACCAAAGCAGAATAGATCAGAATAGTTAATTTATTCTGTTGATAAAGCCAGGAATTGCTTTGAACCTCCTCTCCACCTTTGGTGCTTCATCAGACTACTGACTCGTGCTTAGACTGTGACTTATTAAGACCCCGAGATTCTTTTCATGCATACTGCTGTCAAGAGACATCTTACCCATCCTATATTAGTGCATCTGATTTTTTTCCCATCATAAATGTAGTATGTTACATTTACATCTGTTGAAATTCATATTATAAGTTCTGCCCTACTGCTTCAGTCTATTTGGTGTTTATTAAGTGGGAAGCCTATGGCCATGGGTTTCTAGAAGTCTAAAATCTGCATTTTATTTTATCTGTGCCTCAGTATCCTCCAAAGGTATGATTATGGGGGGAGGAATGAAGGCATTGCTCCAATAAGAATTCTCTCCCCCCCTCCCCAATTTTTTCCATTCAGTCTGATTTTCAGGGTCTCACACTCTGCAGTGCTACAAATTTGGAGAGTGAGGGAAAAATTTCATTTGGAGTGAAAGAATTAATTTGGGAGTGAAAGAATTTTTATGGGTGAAATGCCCTAATTTTGCACCCCCTATAGCTATACCCTGTCATCCTCCCACATTTGAGGGACAATCTATAACAGGAGTAGGCTACTATGGCTCTCCAGATGTTTTCAGATGGCAACTCCCACATTCCCTTAGTATTGGCTATGATGTTTAGGACTGATGGAAACTACCATTCCAAAAATACACAGTTGCCTGCCCCTGAGCAATAGACTGAAGCAATGGGTCCCTAGACTGGGATGAACAGGGACAAAAACACAGCATTTTATTATCACAGGGTAAATAGAAATAAGACAATAGTTGTTTTTTCCCACAGCCAAAATGTAAACTAATCCCATGTCACCATTATCCAATTACCCATGGCAATAATAAATATTAACATACCTAATTCCAGACCAGTAAAAACCTAGAATAGCAAATGGTGGAAAGCAATGACATAAGCCTAACAGTCTCATAAAAAATAAAAAGGCCTGTATTTTTATTCATTCAGCATATTTTTGGACACAAGAAAACTAGACTGTAATGTTGCAGTGATTACAGGTTTCATACTGACAGTTTATTAATTTATTCCTTTTAGGAGTATAAATCAAGCTACTAATGTGCTTTTCAAAGTTACCATTTGCTTCTCCAGATCCTTTATAGTATAGCTGTGTTGGCTGAAATTTGTGCTAATAAAATGGCATCTGCCACTGATCTCATACATAAAGGTATTGTTGGAATCTTGTGGCAGATTTATGTGTGCATGAACACTATTGTTATGGTGTCACGAATCCTGCCCCAATCTCCCCAGTCTCCACTTACCAGGCAGGAGGTGCTGTGGTTGATGGGTCTATTCCCTTGTTGACCAGAGAACAGTTGAGTGACAGTCCCACCCGCTCCTGTATATGATTTCTGGTATGGCAGGCAGAAGCAGGACCCCTGTTGCAATTCCCCCTTACATTAGGATCAGTCAGCTGCTTCCCAGTTGAAAGAGAAACTGACCTCTGTTGACTGCAGTGGTTGCTGTCTGGTAGATGGAGACTAAGGAACTTTCACAGTCCTTATGTGTCCCCTAAACTAGGAGTCACATAGAGATCATGAATATGAAACTGTCAGGAGTGTGTAACTCTAGATTATGCATTCATAATCTAGGAGGGCGACCAAAACAGTGAAGAGTCTGGAAGTCATGCCCTATGAGGAGTGGCTTAGGGAGCTGGGTATGTTTAGTCTGCAGAAGAGAAGGCTAAGAGGGGACAGGATAGCCATGTTCAAATATTTGAAGGGGCGTCATGTCGAGGAGGGAGTGGGCTTATTTTCTGCTACTCCAGAGACTAGGACAAGGAGCAATGGATTCAAGCTGCAGGAAAGGAGATTCCACCTGAACCTCAAGAAGACCTTCCTAACAGTCAGAGCTGTCCAGCAATGGAATAGGCTGCCTCAGAGTGTGGTGGAGGAGTCTCCTTCTTTGGAGGTTTTTAAGCAGAAGCTGGGAATGCTGTTGGGAATGTTTTGATGGGTGTTCCTGCATAGTAAGGGGTTGGACTCGATGGCCTCTGTAGTCTCTTCCAACTCTATGATTCTATAATTCATAACTGCTCAACAGGATTCTAGCCCATATGTCCACTAAACTGCACCAATTTTATTGGTAAACCTTGGTGAGAATAGACCCGTTGAATTAACTGCAGGTTAAGTCATTATTTACCAGTAGATTCAATGAATCTAGGCCTGGTTATGGGCACAGGCAGCTTTGCTCACTTTGCCGGATGATGTGCTCTCAGAGCTAGACAGAGGGAGTGTGGGGGAGTGTACCTCTATTTGTTCTGCTGGGCATCTTGACAACTTTCAATATCATGGTATTCTTCTGTGTTCCCTTGCTGGGATGGGATGGGACTTGGGAGCACTATTCTACTGTGGCTCCATTCCTTCCTGGATTGGCGAATCCAGAAGCTGGTGCTGGAGGACTCTTGTTTGTCGTCTCAGCAGTTGGTCTGAGGAGTCCTACAGTGCTTGGTTCTGTTCCCCATACTATTTAACGTAAACATGAAACCTCTGGGAGAATTTTCCTGGAGTTTTGGGGTCCAGTGCTATTAGTATGCAGATGATATCCTATTCTATTTCTTTTTTCCACCACCTGCCAAAGAAGCTGTCTTGGTGCTAAACCAGTGCCTGTCATCAGTGATGGACTGGACGAGGGTGAAGAAATTGAAACTTAATTTAGACAAGATAGAGGTACTACTGGTCAGATGAAAGGCAAATCAGGGGATAGGGATTCAGCTTATGCTTGGTGGGGTTAGACTCCCCCTGAAGACGCAAGTCTACAGCTTGGGTGTGCTCCTGGACTCAACTCTGAACCTGGAAATTCAGGTTTCAGCAGTGGCTAGGACTGCACAGTTAAAGCTTGTACACCAGCTATGCCTGTTCCTTGAGATATCAGATCTGATTGTGGTGACACATACTTTAGTTACATCCCAACTGGATTTCCTGAGGCTGTAATGTGCTCTACATGGGACTGCATTTGAAAAGTGTTTGGAAACTTCATCGGCCCAAACAGCTGCAGCCAGATTGCTAACTGGGGCCAGCTATGGGGAACACATAACTCCCTTGTTGTAAACAGCTTCAGCAGGTGCTAGTTCATTTCCAGGCACAATTCAAAATGCTGATTTTGACCTATAAAGCCCCATATGACTTGGAACCAGCATATTTGAAGGACCACACTCTCACTTATGAACCTGCCTGTGCTTTGAAATCTGCTGGGTATGTCCTTCTCTTTGTACCACCACCCTCATAGGTACATATGGCAGGAACTCAGGAGAGGGCCTTCTCAGTGGCTGCCCCTAGGCTCTGGAACTCCCTTCTCAGAGAAATTCCCAGTAGTGCCTGCCCTACTTTTCACAGACAAGACAAGATTTTTCCATGTAGACAAGTGTTTGATGATCGATTACACATGGCTTGTCCCATCAAATAACGTTCTGGATCTTGCCAATTGTTATACTGATGTGTGTGTGTGTGCATGTTTTAATAATATATATTTTAATTGGGTATTAATTTTTAGATTGTTTAGTTTCATTTTAACTTTTGTACCTTGTGGATGTTTTCTAATTTGTATAAGCAGCTTTGAGTCCTGAACTGGGAAAAAGGCAGGATAGAAATAAATATAACAACAACGACAGCCTATTCCAGTTGTGAGTAACTAATAAGATTCAGGCGGCAGGCTTTTCTTTATTTCTTTTCTTGTTTATCCTTGTTGTTGGTCCAATTTGTTACAAAGTACTGGTGGCAGAAGAGAGTACTAATGAACTATGCAAGTCAGTGTGCTTTTAGGCTGTAAACTTATGCCAAACCTGAATGAATTAATTGTGCCAGTTTTTTTGTTTTTGTTTTGTTTTGTCAGGGAGATAAGTGACAGGGAATCATCTGGCAAAAAAGTCTAACTCTGTTCATTAGTCCCTACTGGAGCAGACCCACTGAATTAACGGAAAATTTGTAGGTCAATATGTATAAAATGCTGTGGATTTATTCAGTCTACAGTCCTACTTACATGGGAGGAAGAGGTGGTGAATTCAAAGGTGGGAATCCAACGAGGATTTGAGATTTGAGATTTTGAGAAAATTGGAGATTTGAGGATGATCCCCGCTCCCCATGGCCCTGCAGGCACATCCAGAGCTTGCTCTAGAGGACAAGAAAACATCGGGAACTGTCCAGCATGGGATTGCGAAGATATGAAGATAGCACAAAATGGCTGTTCATGTGAGATTTGGTTAGGTTAATGAGAGCCTCTTTTGGGTAGACATGTATGTAGATGTAGTGTAAGTCAAAGAGTGCCTATATCGTGTACAAGATCACTCACATCTATGTTATCTCTGTCTCCAGTAGAATATTAAGAGCAGCTAACTCCAGAGCTTATCCAGAATGCAAATAAGAATTATGGAAAAATATATATATTTGTGGATGCTACTCACTAGGGAAAGACTCTGAGTCACAACCTGGTAGTAAATCTTTTCTCTTCATATTTTTCTCTAGAATATAGAGGCTGGCATTCTGTTAGGGACGTATGCATGCATGAGTTTCCCTCACATGTGCATATGTCCTTTTTGGGTGCTGTGGGGGTCAGTATTCCCTTCCTCCCTCCTCAGAATCCAAAGCCCCTCTTGCTGAACAGCCTCTGAAACCTCACCCAGACATCTTCTGCTTCATGAGGAGTGGTGTTACTGTAGTTTCTAGTCTGAACTTGAGGTATATTAGATATCATTTGATATCAAGAATTTGGCCTTCAGCACCCATTCCTCTCCATGTGCTTGCGAGGCCCCCGGACAAGCACGCACACGGGCACGGCCGAAAATAGCTGAACTATTCAAAACAAAGCCGGACTGCAGCTTTAGGAGACCTCCAGGCAAGTACCCTCTTAATATCACATTATGTATGCACGCAGCTTACAAAAGATCCCCTGCCCCGAGCAGGCAGCTTGACGAGCGGAATATCCAACTCTCAAGCACTCCGCGTTTGCATACTGTCTATGCTATTGACAACACTGTCATAATTCAATCATCTAAAGGACTGACCTTTCGGAGGGTTGTCTCCAGCCCGAAACCCATTGCTTTCCCCAGGAATGGACTAGCCTACAGGCACATTTTCCCCTATAAGACCCCCTGATTTTGAGCGTCTGTTCTGATCACTCTGACTTCCATCCCGCCTTGCTGTTGCTCTGTTTGACAAGCCTTCCCCTCAGCTCCCGTGTGCTGAGAATCCCTGATACAACGGACTTTTCTTCCGATAAACTGGGCTTCAGGATCAGGCGTAGTATTTCCCCTGAAAAATCCCTCTTAAACTCCTCTATCCAACTCCTACCTTTCTTTCATTAGGTCTGTGTGAGTGGTTGCATACATACGTATTGACTGTGTTTTAAAATAAAGGAAAACAATTATTATTTACTTTTGTTTGATTATTGACGCGGCCTGACCCCGTAAACATTAGGTTCAAGATCTCGCTAGGTTGCCCTGCCTCTTGTATTGCTTAGCTTGTGCTCTTGCTAATTCCCATTCCCCATTTTTTCTAGCACATTGAGGCGTCCCTCACGGGACCCCAGAAATCAGGATAACAGTGGGCAGGATTGCGGAAGAGTTTCCCTGTAGACACATGAGAAATGATATCAGCAACGAGATCTGCCGGGGTCCTCCAGAAGTGTCAGTGGTGCTGTAATCATTTGACATGCTTCTGCGATCCTACTCGCCCCCTACAAAGCAGGCAATGGCCATGCTGGGGAAGGGAGAACTTCAGAGGCTGTTCAGTAAATTGGTGTGGTGATGGCCCAGCATATGTCAGTATGCAAACCCTGCTACACTAGACGGCCAAACAGGATTGCAACCAGAGCAAAAATGGCTACTGCAAGCTCTTCCCTTTGGTCTCCCACTTGAGGAAGTAAGCCAATCTTTGGCTATGTGAAAAACTCACCCAGAAAAATCAGCAGTAGCAGAACATGTCATAAATCAACCTGGACAAGAATGCTTTTTGAAAGCACAGAAATTCTGGACCATTCTGACAACTACCATGTCAGGCTACACAGAGACACCATTGAAATCCATGGACAATTTCAACAGGAAAGAAGAAACTCAGAAAGTAAACAAGATTTGGCTACCAGTACTGAAGAACACTAAAATCAAGACTCAAAAATATGCCAGTAAACACCACCCAGACTCTGGAGGTCACTTTACAGGAAACAATACAATGGATGGCTAAGGTAATTAATGCACTGTTATGCATATCTCCTGACTAACAATACAACCCTGGGGGACATCCCATTTAACAACAGGCCATCACACAGGCCAACTGTAACACATGCAAATTGCTCCCTCCCACCAGGGGACTACACAATTATATATACTCTGTCTCACTTCCATGCCACCAGATCCTCTGAAGATGCCAGCCACAGATGCAGGCAAAACTTCAGGAGAAAATACTAATAGAACACAGCCTCAAAACCCGGAAAACCCACAACAACCCCTCTATGTGTTCAACATAGTTTGCTCCCAAGGAAATATGTATAGGATAGATTGCATGCAACTTCATTGATACCTGGCAGGCTTGACTTGATTAGCTGCCTTAATATTTCTTTGTTTTTGACCATTTAGTACTTGTCTGATTGATAATTCCTGGGCAGGAGGCTCCACTATACTTGAATGTTGGTGGTCCAATTTTGCCTGATCATCTTTTAGAGGAGGGACTCATTCCTTCCGGCCTAATCTTGTTGGGGAGGGGTAAGCCTCCTTGTCCCCCTGTTGTGAGGTTCATGTTTCTATGGGTAGCTAGCTCAGGAGCATGCCAGGTCTTGAGATTTCATAGCCAGAACTTGAGATATAGGGACAATACTATGTCATAGGAGGCAGGTTCTGGTGATGTCTTTAAATATGACATATTTAGTATCAGCTACAATTGCTGAGAGTATGTCATTCAAATGAAAAAACGCAAGTCCAAGAAGGAAGAAAGGGAGGAAATTAAGTCTCTGCAGAATCCACAGCAGCTGCTTCAAAGCAGCCTGCAACCACAGGCTCCAAAAGCATATAGCTTTAATTTTTTTCCCCAAGGCAGTGTTCTTACCCTGCAAGTCTTTCCCTCATCCATATAGCTTGAGGACAGGCCCTCAAACACAGGGACAGCCCCTGAGATCTGGGAACTCTCTTCTTATAGATAGCAGGATGACAGGCTGCAGAAAGTAGGAACAGATACATTTTATAGTGGAGGGACTTTTAGGATCTGCATAGTTATTAATATTTAATTTATTAAAAATGCTTTGGGATAAGAGGTGAAAAGTAAGGCAGCCAAATATTTACTTGCTACCAAATTAGTTAAAATGACAAAGACTATAAAGAATACCAAAATCATCTTTCCAGTCCGGTGACTATCTACCAAAATACTAAATTTGGCTTTGGCTCCACCACCTTCTGACAGTATGTGAAACACAGGAAGCTACCTTATACTGACTAGACCAGGCAAGTTAACCTAACCATATATTTCTCTATAAAATTTACATATTGTCCGCATTAAAAAAAATCACATGATGCACGCATTTCTGCCTTTGTGAAGGGCCTGCGCTCCACTTTACAGGTATTTTTGGCATCTTGTTCAATTTATATTAAAGGAAAAGTTTTCCAGCCCTCAAACAAGGAACATACCTTATAATAAGGGACTTATAACAAGCAACATCTAGCAACGCTACCCTATAGCTAGACACAGAATGCTGAGATCATTTGTCAGGACTTCTGGAAGTCCTCCAGAGAGGCTGGTGAATAATTTTTCTGTGTCTGGCTATAGAAACAGAACTAGATAATTCTCCGGTGCTATGCTCTGTCTTGTCCACTAAATGTCTGGAGAGTAAGGGCTACAGCAGTTAGAAGATGAGTCCTGGGAGGATTTTGATTGTTGACTGGGGTTGGTAGAGAATTCAAACCTCCACAATGACCCACCCCCTAATAAGTTATGATGACAGAGATCCAACTTATGCCATCATAAGTCACTAATATGATGCCAGCCTATGCTTTTTGTGCACACACACACACACACCCCAAAAATAGGGGAGGGGAGGGGGGTTGGTCTATTCAGTTTCACAGAGGAGTGAAAAACCTTGCAGCATTTGCCTAATTTGTGATGGGATGTCTCAACATGCTGAGACTCTTCCTCATCATAGACGATGAAAAAAATAGTGAATATTGTCTACGGTTGTACTTCTGCGACTACAAACCTCTGAATCTCCAGCGGCCATGCTACCTTGGGGGTTCTGGGGACTGTAGGCCATAAGTAATGTTTTAAGTTCTGCCTTTTCCCTGTAATCTCCATTACTTTATCTTTTGTAAGAACTGGGATGTAACAATAATGAGAGGACAAAGTCAGTTGTTCTGTGGCAGATCATCCTCTTATAATCACTGGCTTAATGTATTCTAGAGGTCTCAATGTACTAACTACTATCATTTTGATTTTCTGGTTTTGGTACAGTGATACTATGAAATGTATCTACCTGAGCAACTTTTGAACCTATTCTAAATTGCCATTCACTGTCCACTGTCCAAAAATTGTTCTTTTTGTGTGGCTTCAAGTCATTTTTGACTTATGGTGACCCTAAGGTGAACCTATCACAGGGTAAAGGAAGGCAATTCATGGTTCGGTGCCTAGGCATTTAGGATGTTAGACCACCAACTGAAAGTGAGAGCAAAAATTCTGGAATAAAAAGTCAAGATAGACTTGAGGCTGGGCCAGAAGGAGAATTGGGCTTCATTCCCAGTGAGCCTGATACTCTACTTTGGAGATTGACCAAAAGCTGCTTGCTTTGTTGTTGCTTTTGTAGAGAAGCTAGCCCAGTATCTCTCCAGGGAGCAGGGAGGTATATGAGCTGCAAAAAATGGGATACTTTTCATTTCAGAATTAAGGCATAGTCTTACATGGTGGAAGAGTGATCTAATGAAATCTTGAACAGGATGGCAATAGCACTTAATAATCACTACCTGATGTAATATAATGTGAATGTTTTCCCCCTAGGCTTATAGCCAGCCAAAAAATGCTGGAAGAATTCATTCACACACCCACATGCATGCATGTGTATGTACAATACTTTCTGTTTCCCACACTATAACATTTTTTTTAAAAAATCTGAAATGTCTGTTGCAACCAGTAAAACATCCTTCATTTCCTGTGTCCAGATGATGCTAATTGAAACACATAAATGGTTGATTTCCCTTGGGAACCCACGTATATAGTTTAAAGGCTAGATATTGACAATAGCCAATGAAAAGAGTTTGATTTCTGGTGAACCCTCTTGGTTTTGACTTTCTATGAGAAGAATCTTTGGGAATTGTGCAAACTTTTTCCTGTGAAATGTCAGGGAAGAAGCTGTTCATCATCTTAACACTGAACTGATTGAAATGCTCATAAAGGCATGTAGTGCTGTCTTCCTTATGTCTCAGTCATGCCACAAAAACTTGTGTGTATGAGATAGAGTGTGAGTGAGTATGAATGTGTGTGGGAGAGATGCAAGGTTCAGATTCCCACTGTTGGATTATGCGTTGCTGAGTTCAGCTGCCTGCTGCTTCATGTCTCCCACCATAAGGTGCAGCTGGATTCTGATAATCAGAGGATCAGAGAATCCTAAATTGGGAAGGGGGTCTCAAGTGCCATCTAGTCCAACCCCTGCTCATTTCAGATATCCAGCTAAAGCATCCCTAGCAGGTAGCTGTCCAGACTCTTATAAAAGACATCCAGAGGAGATCCCACCTCCTCTCTAGGCAATTGGTTCCATTGCTGAACTACTCTTACTGTCAAGAAGTGCTTTCTAACATTCGATTGAAATCTACGTTCCTGTAACTTAAAACCACTAGACCTAGTCCTAGACCTGGGGCAGCAGAGCACAAATATACCCTCTTATCTCTCTGACAGCCCTTCAGGTAAGTAAAGAGTGCAATCATGTCAACCCTTTGTCTTCTCTTCACCAAGTTGAACAAGTCCAGTTCCTTCAAACTTCCTTCATATATTTTGTTCTCTATACTTCTTACCATCCTTGTTACCTTCCTCTGGAACCACTTCAAACTGGGTATATCTTTCTTAAAATGAGGTGCCCAGAACTGAATGCAGTATGTCAGATCAGGTGCAGAATATAGTGAGACTATTGCATTCCTTGACTTGCTAAAGTAGCATTTGGCTTTTTTGCTGCAGCATCACACTGCTGGCTCATATTAAACTTATGATCAACAATAATCTCAAGGTCCTTTTCACATGTAGTAGTGCTGAGTCATGTATTCTCCATCCGATAACTGTCCATTAGGTTCTTGTGGCATAAATGTGGAATTTTTCATTTGTCTCTATTCAATTTCATTTTGTTAACTTCTGTCCAATTTTCTAGTTTATGTAGGTCCTTCTGAATTCTGTTCCTATCTTCCAGTGTGTTAGCCATCCCTCCCAGTTTTGTATAATCTGAAAATTTGATAAATGTTCCCTGTATCTCATCATGTAAATCACTGATAAAAGTTTTGAAGAGTAATGGCTATAGGATAGAAGCTCGAGGCACTTCACTCGAAGCCTCCTTCCAGTTTGAAGTGCTGCTATTGATGATGATTCTTTGAGCACAGTTTTCCAACCACCTGTGGATTCATCTAATGGTAATTCCATCTATATTTTATCATTTTGCTAATCAAAATATTATGGGGGACATTATCAAATGCTTTGCTGAAATATTGATGAATGTCATTCACAGCATTCCCACTATCTGCACAACTAGTGACCTGATCAAAAAAAGTTTAGTTTGGTAAGATTTGTTCTTGAGAAAACCATGCTGGTTCCTACTGATCACTGCATTGTCACCAAGATATTTGCAGACAGACTCCTGTATAATCCGTTCTAATATTTTTTCTAGTATTGAGGCCAGGCTGACTGGCCAGTAGAGTTTCCTGGATCTATCTCTCCCTCTCTCTCTGCCCCTCTCTCTCTCTCGCTCTCTCTGCCTTTTTTGAGCAGAGGAACAATATCTGTTTGTTTCCAGCCCTCTGGCACCTTAACTGTTCTTCAAGATTTTTCAGAAATGATGGTAAACAGTTCTGCCTGTACATCAGCATGTTTCTTCAATACTCTGGGATGCAGTTCATCTGGTTCTGCAGATTTGAACTTGCTTACATTAATTAGATGATTCCTGACTAACTCCTGATCAATCTAGATTTGCAATCCAGATCCCTTGCTAAGGTCCCTGCTGATGCATGGAAGCACATAGTCCTCTTTTTTTGGGGGGGGGGGGTAGAACTGAAGCAAAATGGGTATTGAGCAGCTGTGCCTTTTCACTGTGATCTATTAGCATCTTACCATCCTTGTTGAGCAGTTGTCATCTGATTCAGGGACTGGGTAGTCCTGCATCCTGGAGGGGCCAGGGTTTCTAAGAGTTTTGGCGTCTTTGATGTCCCCTGACTTCATTCTTACTAAAAGACTTTCAGTGAAGGTATGACCCATAACTTAAAGAAGTTCTTTATGGAGTTAGGATTAAGTATGAGCATGTTTTGCTCTCAGAATCTTCTTCTACCAGCTGATGTCAGAAATTTGCTGACAGAGTGATATGCTGGCAGAACTGCACAGCGTTAGCTGGCCTAGTTTTGGCTTAACTGGCTCTTGGTCATTTTGGTATTAGGATTGCATCCTAAGTAATTTTTGCCATCATTTTTCTTATTGTGCTTTGTTTCTCTTGCTGTTTGGTTAGACATATCATGTGTTGATATGTGTGTGTGTACACACACACACACACACACATGCAGGGATTCATTTAAATATTTTTCTTTTGAACCGTTGTAGTCAAAATGTTCCCTATAAAAATGAAGACACCAGTAAGCAAAAGTCTGAAGGATAGTGTGAGAATAAGAGTGTTTGCCACATCCTAAATGGGCAAATATATGTAGGTATAAGTACAGAGTAAGGTAAGGCTGAGCAAAAATGGACTCCCCAGAATCATCAAGTGGCAAATTATAGTGGCTAGTTTACTGGTATCCTGGGTGCATGAGAAAAATAGTGTTTAATTTGTTCAGAGACCTGAAGGAGCTATTTATTTTGTTTCCCTCAAGAGTTTTTTTTTAAAAATACCTTGACATTTGTTCTTGCTATGGTGGTTTTATCTCTTATTTTCTTTGGCCAGTATTGTACCTCAGCTACTTAGTTAAGTATACTTTTGAGCCATTATAGCCAAAATGTCCCCTATAAAAATAAAGACACAAGTAAGTGAAAATCTGAAGGATGGTGTGAGAATAAGTAGGCTTAAGTAAAGTAAACTTTCCTGGCCCTACCCTCACCCCCCAGATCTGCTGGCAGAATGGACCTTCTTTTCTTAATGCAACTGACGCCTGGTAAAGTAGGTGGGGAGGGGAGTTACAACTGGGGCATTAGTGTCACAACTGTGACTAAGTAGCGATCACGAATATGGATAAGTTATGGATAAGTAAATCTAGGTAACTGTTCTGTAGTTAAGTATACTTAACTAAGTAGTTGATGCAGAATACTGGCCTTTATCTTTTATAAATTCAGCACTTGACTTGGTGATAGGTCAGTCAAAGTGGCTTCTGCCCCAGTCTTAGCTCATAGAATACTTATTGAATGCAGAGCCCAGACTTCATGTAATACTTCTATATGGACTCTAGGAGACTAGGGTTTGCTTCCCTACCAGCCACAGAAACTCACTGGGTGACCTTGGACAAGTCTCACTCTCTCAGCCTAAGTCGAAGACCATGGCAAACTTCCTCTGAAAAATAAATCTTGCCAAGAAAACCCTATGATGTGGTTGCCGTAAGGAATCAACTTGATAAAGCACTTAACATCTACGTGGTCAAAATTTTCAGCAGTAATTTCAAAATTCACTATTATTAAACTTCAACAAAATTATTTTGGGTAGTGTTTAATTTTGTCTCAATTTTTATTTGTTCTTGGATGTTTAAAAATAATTTTTAAAAATGCCCAAGATCCTTCATTGGGAGATGCAGCTATGACAATGGAGTTCTGTTGTCATAGCTCCCTCTGAAATCCTACCTTTTCAGCCACACAGTCTCCCTCCAGCAGAAGGACTTCTGAGGTACTGGAGAGCAGGGCAATGTGTGATGATGCCTCCAACTCTCTCCTGGCAGTGAGGTCCTTTGTTACCAGCAGTAGCAGGGACCTTCATGGGATTCTGTTGTAAATGCCAGGGGCCTTTCTGTCCTACACTGTTATAGTGGTATTATTCCACTTTCAACATTCTATGGCATCCTGAGGTTTGCAGTTTAGGGATGGGCATCTGAAATTCTCAGCCAGAGAGCTCTTGGGCGTCAGTAAACTAGAAACCCCAGAATTCCACAAGATATTGAAAGTGACATAACAACACTGTAACATTGTAGTGCGGAAAGGCCCAATGTCGTTTTAACTTATGACATTCCAAACACTGAGCAGGATGCCAGGCAATATTCTTAATTTAACCATTTAACAAATCAATTCACTTCAACAGGTTAATATTATTAGGTGTGTCATGTCATCACTAAGGTTTCTAAGTTCTTGAATCACACTAGTAGTTGGACATGATCAGTTTTCTAGCTGAAAAGCAAAGAGAGAGAAGAAGGAGTAGGAATGTGTCACTACAGCTCTCATATATTTAAATTATTAAGAAAGAAAATGGGGAAGGACCTGCTTTTCCTACCCCATAAGGATTCATACTGCTTCACTTCCATCCTAGAACTGCATACATATTTTGAGCCTTTTCCCACAAAAATCAAACAGAGAACCCCAAAGGGGGATAAATCAGCCCAGCCCACTTAGACTAGAGAAAAACAGTTATGCATACGAGACCAATCATAATGAAATGGAAACAGTATAGTTTGTGACAGTTCTATGTACAGATAATCAATTCACAAAAACCATTTGGGGTAACATAATGAACCTTAGAGCTTATCAAGAAATTTGATTCTATCAATATAGATCTGAATAGAGATAAAGGCTTCCACTCTCACTGTAAGTGTTAATTAACTCAGCAGTAATATGCTGATTGTATTAAAACCAGCTCCTTCTGTTGTGGATAGTCACTTTGTTTACCTTAAGCTTTAAACAGGACTCTGCCAGATTACTTCAAGCATTTCATTGCTGTATTTGCTGTCACTGTTTACAATTGCAATGGAAGACCTTGCTTCTCTCCCTACTTTGCTGTTGCCCACACCAGGCTCCTGATACACAGTCAATCAGGATTACAGTTTGTTACCACAATGCATGCAGCAATCATTATCTCAATAGTTCTATGTACATCCAAATAGTCACATGTACCTAAAATGTACCTTTTCAAGATGCAGCAGGATGCTCTGGTTTCAGTTCAGCAGGATGAAAGAAATGATGCAGTGAAATTTCTTTCTCTGGGATGTCATCATGGTCTTTTTATCCCCTATCCAGTTATCAGAAGACAAATGAGAGTTGTTCCATGAACTGAAGTCATGGAGGAAATAGGTCACAAATTATAATAAAATATATCTAGTAACAGAACTTCCATAAACGTTTGAGCGGTCTGTTTTAGATCTATTTTGTTGCACAAGGTAGAGGTGATTTAAGAACCAAACTACTTTTTTTTTTAACTAGATCTTTTGCCCACTGATTGAAATGACTAGCTCTCTAAACCCATTGTTTTCAAGACAGTATTTATATAAGAAATAAAATGAAGATGGGTCTATTTAGTGTCATTGGGAATAATGAAATTTAATTGTGTATATCTGCATCATTTTATTTGACTATTCTCACAGACTACACCCAACAGAATATAATCCCCTGTCAATCTAAATAATAACGCTCACTGACAACTGTATTGCAATTACATTTTAAAAAGGGGACTGCTGCAGGCTGTAATTTCACCCTGCAGTTCACAAAGAGACACAGCAGATGGCAGTGCATAACATAAAGTAGTGCTCTAGCAATTTTCTTCTTAAAAGTAATGGATGGAAAGGAGCTTGATCTTATCAGCCAGCACACTTAATGGTTTCACTTGACTACTCAAAGCAAAACAGCAAAGGAGAAGTCTTGCATGAAACAGAGTGTGTTCAAATACAGGTCACATTTAGTAGACCAGGAGTGCTAAATCAGCAAAATGAATTGATTCTGATTCTACCAGTTTCATAGTACGACTCCCACAGAACATTCTCATGCATGCTTCTGGTGGCTGCTGCCATTGTTTTATTTTAAATGAAACCTGCCTGGTTTCATTTTTTTTCCCAAAACTGAGGCTCAGATTTATACACGCTGTTAAATGAAAGGATTTGGTTCTAAATCTATTTCTTCCTTATTAAAGAGTAAACCTGCGGCCCTGATCTGGTCTAGGACCAACATGAATGGGTAGAAGATGCCCAAACCTTCCCCATCCGTTTTTTTTTTTTTAAATTCACCACTGCACAGTTTTTCAATCATTGGCATAAACCTTCCACACCTATGTGTTCTGGACCCTTACTCTAGTGTAAGCAAGAAACAGGTAGGAAGCTGCACACTACTTGCTTAACAACATGTGTAGTTTGACACTGAGAGGGGCAAATGACTAACAATATATTCAGATGGTCACAAGACTACACATATAATATTGTAGTATGGTCAAGAGCCCTGTAACCTAGTATTTCGTCCCTATGTGGCAGATGTGTATATGGAGGTCGGTTTGGGACATAGCATGCATATATACTACACAGTAATGAATGATACAACTCTGGCCATTTCTGCCCTACACTGTTATTGTGCTATTGTTCCACTTTCAACATCCTGTGGAATTCTGGAGTTTGTAGTTTCCTGAGGCCCAAGAGCTCTCTGACTGACAATTCTAAATGCCCCTCCCTAAACTGCAAACCCTAGGATTCCACAGGATGTTGAAAGTGGAATAATAGCACTATACCAATGTAGTGTAGAAATGGCCTTTAATTGTCATGGAGCCATTTTAGAGAATCCTGGGGTTTGTAGTTTGATGCAGGACTTAGAATTTCCCATCCAAGAGCTCTAGTGGTATAGTTCAGGGGAGCAGAAGATCCTTAGGCCCTTTCCACACAGTGTCCTCATCCTGCCACAGCAACAGCTTGTTCCTGGTCCTGGAGCTGTGCTGCTGCATGATGCCATCGCTATCCAGCTGCTATCCCACTCCTAAGTGTTGCAGATCAGTCCTATTTCATTTCCAGAAAAAATCCATTAAGAACCTCCTTTAGTGCTACAGTCCCATCAACTGGATCAGTGCGGTTCTGTAATAGTGCTTGACAGCGCTTCCTGTCGTCACGGATCCAGGAGTGGGCGGGGTGTGGGTGTGCCCAATTTGTCCCTCCCTCAGCGACTCCTGTGGTGAGGCAAGTTTGGAGTCTACCACCTCTCAGTGTTTATTTTAAATTTCTCCTTTGAGTTATTTTTTTTAGTTTTTAAATACATTTTTTAGCATTATAGTGTAAAAATGCAATAGTGTACCAGCATGTCATGATGTTACAATGTAGCTGTGCTAGTATGGCTTACAAAAAAACCCCCCTCAACCAATCAGGAGCTGTGGGGCGGGAAAACACAGGGAAAGGGACTGGCCATTGACGCTTGCAGTGTGCAGGGAACACCAGTGCGAATAATGCCCCCCCATCTGCTGAAGTTGAAAGGGTGTGGTAGAGCACTTCCTAATCTGACACCATCACAGAAACGGCAATGCTGGGATTGTAACGGAACAACCCGCTATTGAGGTATGGTGCGGAAAGGGCGTAGGTCCCTTGCCGAGCTACAGATATTAGGATTCCATAGGATGAAGCCATGATAGTTAAAATGGTATAAAGCTGCCTTCACTGTCTGGTTTAGATACATTTGTAGTGGTTTCCTAAAGTCACCAGTGAGTTCATGATAGAGGCCAATTTTGAACCAGGGATCTACGGCCATACCACCCTGAACACGGCCAATCTCGTCTTCACTGTGTGGTTTAGATATTTTGAACCAGGGATCTTCCCTGTCAGTGTTTATTCATACACTAGTAAGGCAAAATTTTAACTGTTGGAAGTTTAAAATGTAAGGCAACTTGGAAGGATCCAAACATTTCAAAATACGTACAACTGAGATGATGTGGCATGCTTTTCACACTGCTTGTATTTTACAGGCAGAAAATGCTGGGCTTGGCAGCACCGTGATCCATACTGATGACATGTAAACAGCATGGAACTTTATGAAATGGCAAATGAACTGGTTGATTATTCCCAGACAAAGAAATCTGGATATCATGATATGCAGGAAGTTGGGAAGCCTCCTGCACCATTTTTTTTTAAAAGCAACACAGAGTACTGCAGGTGTGGGCCAAAAATCCTGGTGAAGATTGCATTAGATTTCAGCCATAATTGGGAGTAGCTGGGAAGTAAATGATTGTCTGCTAGGACTTTGTCCAGTAATCACTTTTAATAAAATCCTTAGTAGTAATATTGGTCATTGGTCTTTTCCATCATGTATATCTCCTGTTCTTCAGGAAAATCACAATAATGTTTTGGGAACTCTCAATCTTCCTTTCAGTAGTGCATGGGCAGCAGTCCGTGCAGGTAAAACGTTATTTTCCATTAGAGAACAGAATGTCTCTCTTGTCCCCTGCTTCCCAGGCATTGCTGCAAGGAGGATCATACTGTGTTGCCACTGACTGCAGCTTCATATTTACTGCAGCATAAGACAATCCCTTGCTTTCATACTCATGTATAAATCAGCTACCGCTTCTTGTCCCTATCTTGGCATTTTCTTGCTTTTGCTGAGAAGCCTCTATGCAGGTTGACTGGTGTTTGTGTGTGTGTGCATGTGTGTGTAGGAACTACAGGTTTTTTTTTTTATTATGATGTCTTGGAATTAGTCTTGGTACAATTGGATGTATTACAGTGGAGCTAGTTTGGCTGGACAATGACATGATCTGAGAAGAGAGGATGATACTGTTTTGTATCTGTTGTTTCTTTGTACTTCTGCTGTGTGTTTATTGCTCTGTGCCTTCAAGTCAACTTTGACTTATGGCAACCCTATTGAAGGCTCTCTTGGCTAGATTTATTCAGAGGAGGGTTGCCATTTGTTTCCTTTTTAGGCCAAGACAGTGTGACTTGCCCAAGGCTACCAGCTAGGTTCAATGGCCAAGCAGGGATTAGAACCCTGGTCACCCTGAGTTGTAGTCCAACACTCAAACTATTATCCCAGGCTGGCTCATATGCCGCTGTTTGCTTAAAAATGTGTGTACTTTCTGTAGGGTGAGAGGTAAATGTCTGAGCTGCTACCAGCCATTTATTTCCAGAAATGGGGGCTTAACAATTTTATCTTCATTGCAGTTGGCATTGCTAGGAGTGATGTGATACCTGCACATATGCCAGTGACCCATCAAACTTGTGTTGTGCATCTTGAAACTTAACTGCAGAGCTCATAGCACAACTATAAAGGCTGTTTCCGCACTACACTGTTATATGCTATTATTCCACTTTCAAAATCCTATGGAATCCTGGGATTTGCAGTTTAGAGAGGGACATTTAGAATTCTCAGCCAGAGAGCTCTTTGGTCTCAGTAAACTACAAACCCCAGAATTCCATAGGATGTTGAAAGTGGAATAATAGCACTATAACAGTGTAATGCGGAAATGGCCTTAGTCATTTTTTTTATTTCCTTGCTCCTCCTCAGTATATTTTTTTAACTATCTAGAGTGATGAAACATTCTGATGAATACTGTGGAACTATAGTTCATCCTATCAGGGCCTAAATGTGCTAAAGGCTCCAGATCCTATATGATCTTGGAAGCTAAGTAGGGTTATCCCTGTTTAGTACTTGAATGGGTGACAGACAATGAATACCAAGTACTGTAGGCTATATTTGAGAGGAAGAAACTGGCAAAACCACCTGTGAGTACACCTAGCGTAAGAAAACCCTACAAAATTCACGGGGTCACCATAACTCAACAGGTGACTTTGTAACACACACAGACACTGAGTTTATCCTAATGAAGGCATTGCCACTACTTGTGTGTTTTGGATTTTGTATTATCTTCTTCTGGATGTTGTTGTGCATCCACTACCACAAGCAGGATTACACATTTATGCCATGATTCTGTTCAGTGTGGTTGAGTTTAAAGCTTCACAGCTGTATTTGTTTTGACTGATGTTCCCATGGCCATTTCAGGACCTTTCATTCTGGTGGACCTTCTTTGTTGTACTGGGAGTGGAGTTGTGCCCATGCACAAGTGGTCTTTATGCTTGCCCATTGTGCTTTGAGTCGATGGGAAATTGTTTGTATGAAGAGTTACTAAATACCTTTCTTATACAAGCATGTACAAAAATACAACTGTTGGCTCAAACTTGAATGATGCCAGCTTAATGCTCCATCAGGCTTTCAGCCTTAGTCATTAAAGGTTCCATCTGAGTTCTGTTCTGTATAAAGGAATAGAAGTGAACAATGTCCAGGGATGAGCTAATGTGGTACTTGTTGCCTAATAACTTTTCCCTAGAATACCACTTCCAAAAATAAAAACACCAAGATAACAACAAAACAAAACAAAAAAACCAGCCTCTAAAAACCCTAACAACAACTAAACCTATTTCTATCTATCAGTGGCTGGAATTCGCTTAGGCAATTACGAACGTGTAACCTAGAGCTGCACATTCATGACCAATACATTCTCATGATCCCTACTCATTCCTAGTTTTGGAAATACATAGAGATTGTGTTACCGCTGTTTCTAGCCCGAGCTTGTGGGATATTAGATATCATTGGATATCAATAATTTGGCCTTCTTGACCCATTCTTCTCCACGTGCTTGCGAGGCCCCCGGACAAGCACGCACACAGGCGCGGCCGACAATAGCCGAACCATTCAAATCCCGATCCAGGCAGGCCAGTCATTGCCGAATGCAGCTTTAGGAGACCTCAAGGCAAGTACGACATTATGTATGCACGCTACTTACAAAAGATCCCCTGCCCCGAGCAGGCAGTTTGATGAGCGGACTATGCAACTTTCAAGCACTCCGCTTTTGCATACTGGCTACTCTATTGACAACTGTGGCCATAATTCAATCATCTAAAGCACTGACCTTTCAGAGGTTTTGTCTCCAGCCTGAAACTCATTGTTATCCCCAAGAACGGACTAGTCTGTGGCCACAATTTTCCCTATGAGAACCCCTGACTTTGAGCGTCTCGTCAGATTGCTCGTGACTTGCCTCCCGACTTGCTGCCTCTCCGTTTGACGAGCCTCCCCTCAGCCCCACGTGCTGAGAACCTACGGTCCCCAGCTTCTTTGCTATTACCGGGCTTCAGGACAGGTGCAGTATTTCCCATACCAAATCTCCTCTCAAAATCCCTCTATCCAACTCCTACCTTTTATTTCCATAGTTCTTCGTGTGAGTGTGTTGCATACATGTGTTTGACTGTGCATCAATAAAACAATTATTATTATTAACTTCTGCTTTATCATTGACTCGGCCTGATCCCGTAGACATAGGGTTCAAGATCTTGCTACGTTGCCCTGTCTCTTGCATTGCTAACTAGTGCGCTTTGCTAATTCCCTCCCCATTGTTGTGAGCACATTTAGGTGCCCCTCCTGGGACCTCCAGAAATCAGGGTAACAACTGTGAAAGTCTCCCAACCCCCACTTACCAGGAAGCAGTCATTGAGATTGATGGGAGTCAGTCTTCCTGTCAGTTGGGAACCAGCTGACTGATGTTCCTACTCACTCATGTGACTGATCTCCAGTGCAAAGGGAAATTGCAATAGAGACCCTCCTTCTAACTGTCACACTGGAGATTGCTGACAGGAGGGGTGGAAGCATTGGTCAGCTACTTCCTGGTTGACATGGGAATGGAATGCCATTGACCAAATTGGGATTGGGAGTTTGGGCCAGAAGATACTAGAGAGCTACATAACTAAGGTGGTAATTCATTCATAACTGCCCTGGTGAATTCCAGCCTCTCTCTCCCCCTCTCTCTCTCTCTCTCGGCTGTTGGTAACCTTACTTGCTACAAAATATCTGTCTATCTATGCCCACGTAGTTTCATCTGGTTTAAAACAACTATATATTTGTTCATTTAGTCTAGCACTATATACTGTGATTAGGGATGGCCAAATATTCTCCATTTTGTGGGTCTGTGTGCTCCATGTGAAAGGGAGGGGTGTTTGGTGACTGGGGAGATTCTAAGACATTTTTATGGTTGTGTTGAGATTTTACTTTCTACACACGAAGTGATGAGAGTTTGTTTTCCTGTTT
This sequence comes from Cyclura pinguis, assembly GCA_030412105.1. Classification (NCBI taxonomy): domain Eukaryota; kingdom Metazoa; phylum Chordata; class Lepidosauria; order Squamata; family Iguanidae; genus Cyclura; species Cyclura pinguis. The sequence continues at coordinate 108,799,941 of CM059599.1, read as the reverse complement.
ATTCCTTAAACAAAACAATAAGGTTTTGCTATGCTATCGGTCTTTTGGGGTACTTGTTTCACGAATGGTGTGGAGATGCTGAGAATTGCTTCGTTGCTGCTTGAAGTGACATTGACAGTTTGGGCATTTCCCAAACTGTGGGGGAGTTTATGAATTTACTGCATGTGCTTTTGTACAACACCACAGTGCAACACCCCAGTGGTCAACTTGGAATGGTCTGGGGGTATTTTTCATTCCTGCCCCCCCCGGTGGGCCACATTGGCACGCCTGATGCAAATAGAAGAATCATTTATTTGCATTTTAATTTTAGGGCATTTCCATAGGGTTTTTAAAAGTTTTGTGGGTATATGGGAGATTGTGGGCTAAGTCCCATTTTAGGTGGGTTTTTAGGGTAAAAAAAATCACCTAAAGCTTTTGGATAGTCTCGGGAATTTGGGAGGCTTCAGGGGCCACATATTGAGGCTGCATGTGACTCATAGGTCACACCTTGCCCACCTCTGCCATATATGAATCTTTATGTTGCCATATATACCATCATGCCAAGACTGCCTCCCCTCCCTTCCAGTGCTTTGCCAATGTGCATGATATGGATAAGGTGAAGGAAAGAAAGAAAGGAAGATTAAGCCAGTAGCAACCTGAACATGGTCCCATTCCAGAGTGTTAAACATTATTCTACTTAACTTGAAACTAAGAAGGAATGGAATGCAGGATAGCCTGAATCCATGAAATGAAAGAGGGGAAAGAAGCATGGAAATAAACACATCAGAAGCACAGCTTGATTTAATCTTCCTTCAATATATTGTGAAGGTAACATAACAACAAGTGCCCACATAGCCTATGTTACTGGCTGAATCATGGAGCTGTGAGGCTGGATATATTGAGGAGTAGGGAAAAAAATTATTAAATGTATTCAATTTAAAATAATTTTAAGACATGATGTGATTTGCTTTTATATCTTTTTTTTTTAAATCTAGATTTTCATTTAGGACTGTTGCACATAGCAGCCCTTGGTAAGCTGTGAAAAAAAAAACACATGACAATTTGTCAACAATTTAAATGACTTTCCTGATTCACAGGCTTACTTCCCATCCATATTCATAATGATCAAATACAATGATGGGAATATTAAACATGGAGTAAAAAAGAAAGTGGCAATCTGTTAACCAAAGCACCTGTCAATTTTGTGACAAGAAAACAAGAGTAGGTGAAAAAAAGAAATCGTAGAGCTACTGCTTCTACCTTGGGAAAACAATACTGCATGTTTTACACAACTACATGCCAACCTCTTGTATGAATCAGCCAGTGGCATCCTGTAATAACAGTGATTATTGTTCTCAATAGCTTCATCAGGCATGAGCAGTGTGTTTTGAGGGACGTGCTGATTTTGGATTGGAAGCTGTGGAAAGCCAGTTAATTCATACTCTTTGTTACTATGCCGACAGCTCAGACCAGTTCTTGAGGGTCAGTTTCTCAGCTGTAGAGCAGCTTTTCAAAACTGACTTTAGCAAAAAAGCATCTCTAAATCTGCCCTTCTTCAACAAGAGAAGTATTCCCCCCCCCCCCATGGAAGGAAAAATCAGGCAGTGAAGTACTATTATATCTTGCAGCAAAACAGTACGTCTTGCAAAACTGTATTTATTCTTTCCATGTTTCTCTTGCAGGCTGTCCTTTCTGTGACCTCACTGAATGAGTTTCAGCAGTGTGGCAAGGATATTGACTCCATCCCAGGGAAAGCCATGAAATATGTCCTGGTTCTCTTTGCTGGGGATTTTAATGTCATAAACCATGTTTCTTTTAACACGAAAATTTGCAGCTGCTCTTTTCATCTTGATGTATGGCTTGCCTGTATGAGAGTCTTATCAATTGCAATTACTCTCTAGTGGTCTGGTGTCCATGTCACAAACCACACAGATTTTTCCCATACTTTATTATCATATTGAAAAAATCAATATGGGTTTCACAGCTCAAAAGTCATTTTCTCCCTTTCTATCTTAAACATGGCTGCTCTTGGATTGCTGGTGGTGAAGAAAGCCTGAATCAGTTCTAGGAATAACAAGTGTGCACTATTGATCTTTGTAGAGAAATTAGAGGTGTGTGTTTATGTGTGGGTATGTGAGCAGAAATCTGTGTGTCTATTAAAAGATAGCTTGAGAGACAGTCAGGCATGGAGTTCTGAGGGTCTTGTAATTCAAAGGAGACGTCCAAAATTAAGCCTTTTTAGTTGGCAGGGCTCTCCCCCTCACTGCTTTTTACAGAATGAAGGGCAGTGTTGGCTAGTTGACAGGGAATGGAGGGCAGTGTTGGCTAGTTGACAGGGAATCCAAGCCAGAGAAAAATTTATACTTTAGAAAAGTGTTATTACTGGAATCCTGCTGGTGATATATGGTTGCATAAACTTGTATTATGCCAGTGTATGTATGTATGTATGTATGTATGTATGTATGTATGTATTTTTGTACCTTTTTTCTTGCAGAAGGTGAAGTTATTACCTGGCATGCTTTACAGAAACTTGGTTGGGAGATGATAGCAGCCCAACGTGGGCACAGGCTCTCCTTGTGGGGTACTGTGCTTGCGAGCGGGTGGGGAAAAATAAGCAAGATGTATGTGTGGAGTAGCTGTGGTCTATAAAGACCATCTTAACCTGACCAGGTTACCTATTAAGGAGCTGAAGCACAGTGAGTGTGTATACCTGAGCTTGAAGACCTGGGTTAGACTGGGGATTCTGCTAGTGTATTGTCTGTCATGCTGCCTACAGTCATGTAAGGACAGGGGGGTGATGGGGACAGTATGCCCCTGGCAGCAATTTTTTTGGGGTGCCGCAGCTCCTTGCTTGCTCTCCCCTACGTGTTGTAGCCCTGCCCTGTCCATCGTAGCCATGCCTCCATGCACCGTAGCCGTGCCCCTACACACCATAGTCCCACCCCATGTGCCGTAGCCATGCCCCCCTTCCACACCCCTCCACGCACTTCAAGCTCCGCCACTGGCTGCCTAAGAGACTCCCTGACCAAGTTCATAGAAATAGTTTCGGAGTTAGTGTTGGAGTCACCCAGACTTTTGGCCTTGGGTGACTTCAACTTTCCATTAGAGACCAGTCTGTCAGGTGTAGCTCAGGAGTTTGTGGCATCCATGACAAACATGGGCCTATCCCAACTGGTTTCAGGACCCACGCATTCAGCAGGTCACACCTTTAATGCTGTTTTCAGCTCAGAACATATGGATCTGTGGGTAGAAGTGTTTAATACCCCTGAGTTGTCATGGACAGATCATTTTTTGGTCAGAGTTAGTATCACAGCTATTATCTGTTCCTGTAGCAGTGGTGGACCTTTTAAGATGGGCTGCCCTTGAAGGCTAATTAATGCTTTAGGATTCTGGAAAGCCTTAGAGGGTTTTATGGCTTGTACTACCAATGATCCTGTCAAAACCCTGGTCAATAGATGGAATCAAGATCTGACTGGGGCTATTGACACAATTGCTCCCAGAATCCTCTCCAATCCAATTGAGCACCTTTGCATATATAGGACCTTAGGGGGCTGAAACGGGAAGGATAACAACTGGAACACACATGACGGAAAACTCAACTTATATCTGACAAGACACAATATAGAGAACATCTTTGTTCCTCTAAGTTGGCAATATGCGCAGTGAAGAAAGTCATCTTCTTTGCGTGTATCTGCTGGACTCTGCATCCAGCTGAACTATACAGGGTGGTGAGAGGTTTAACTCAGGCACTCTTCCTTCTAAATCCTATTGTAGAGCCTTCAGCTATTCATTGTGATACTTTTAACGATTACTTCACAGATAAAATCTCTTGGAAAAGATCAGACTTAGATGCCATCGTTGTATTAGAAGGTGACAATGGGGTGTCCAACAACTCCACGAGAAGAATTACACTGGATCAGTTGCAGTTGGTGAGTACCACTGATATGAACAAGCTGCTGGGACAAGTAAAGAAACCAACATGTCCTTTTGATCCCTGTCCTTGGCTGGTCATGCAGGGAGAAGATGCAATTAGATCTCAGTTACTATATGTTATTATATGAGGGCTTTGAACCCTCTGGACTTAAACAACTATAATCCAGTATCATATGTTTCTTTTTTTGGGCAAGGTGATTAAGATGACAGTTGCCTTCCAACTTCAGGCAGCCTTGGATGATACAAGTTACCTAGATCTGTTTCACACTAGCTTCAGTTGAGTTGAGACTGCTATGGTCACCTTTGTGGATGATCTTTGCCTGAGCACTGACAACGAGAGTGTGTCCCTGCTGGTGCTTTTGGACCTCTCAGCAATGTTCAATATCATCAACCATGATATCTTTCTGGAAGACCTGAGGGGTCTGGTAATCAGAGGCATTGGCTTCAGTGGTTCCAGTCCTGTATCTCAAGTAGATTCCAGATGGTGGTGCTTCGGGATAGCCTCTCCTCAAAAAAAGAGCTGATATATGGTGTACCACAAGGTGCCATTCTATCCCCAGTGCTATTCAACATCTACACAACACTGCTTGGATAGCTCATCTGGAAGCATAGGGCAGGGTGCTATCAATATACTGATGACACCCAAATATACTTCTCCATGCCTTCAGAAACAGCTTCAGCTAAGGATAGTGTGTCTCCTCTGAATGAATGCCTGGAGGAGGTAATGGACTGGATGAGTTAAAACAAACTGAGGCTGAATCCAGACAAGATGGAGGTGCTTACTGTCAAGGGTCCTAACCTGGGTTTGGAGGAGTGTCAACCAGCCCTGGATGGGAGTTCATTCCCCCGAAAGACTGTGTTCATAGTCTGGGAGGGCTTTGGATCCATTGCTCCAAATGACAGCTCAGATAGATGTGATGGCCAGAAGTCTTACTATCAGCTTTGGCTGATATGCCAGCTGTGCCCCTTCCTAGAGCTGGAGGACCTAAAGGTGGTAATGCACATGCTGGTAATCGCAAGGCTGGACTTTTGCAATGCATTGTACATTGGGCTACCTCTGTACCAAGTTCAGAAACTTCAACTGGTTCAAAAAACAGCAGCCAGATTGGTTACTGATACATCTAGGATTGAGCATATTGCACCAATATTAAAGTCACTCCACTGAGTGCCAGTTAGTTTCTGGGCAAAGTACAAAACATTGGTTATTACCTTTAAAGCACTACATGGTTTGGGTCCATGTTACCTATGGGATTTCCTCCTCCTGTGTAATCTGCCTTGCATACTCAGGTCCTCTGGGGGATATTTACTTCAATAGGTCAAGACTAGGCTGGCAATGGTCACCCAGAAGACTTTTGTTTTAGCTGCCTCTAGACTGTGGAATGACCTGCTAGAAGAGATTCAACAGCTGAATAGATTGTTTGAATTTAAAACAGCATTAAAGGCCAGTCTCTTCGAACAGCCTTATTCAGATGATTTTAAACTGTGAATTTTAACCATGAGTTTTAAGTATGTATTGACTGTTTTAATTAGGTATTTGCATTATTTGTTCGTTTAAGTCGGTACCATGCATTTTAACTATTGTTTTTAGCTGATATTCTGTTTTTAACTGATATACTTTATATGTTAATCTGTTGCTGTCTCCCGCAAGTGATCCATTGGTTACTCTAGCATGATCTTGGCCTATGAGTTCCTAACACTCATATTTCCTACCCCCAAAACACAAGTATGAGTGACCTAAATATCTTTGTCTTTGCCTCTGTTGCTGGTGAAGGCAGCAGCAAATGTAGCCGTTACTGCCACCAGAGTTGCCATTGTATTAAAACTCCTACTGACATCAGCAGTGTAGTTGTTACTGGCATCAGATTCAAAAGGTGGTCTTCTTTCAGTATCTTAAAGAATTGCTCTTGGATTCAAGGCTTAATTTTGTTGCCTTGATGAAGAGTTGCTCAAGACAGAGATGGAACAAAAGCCAGTTTGTTTATGAGCAGTAAAAGCCTAACAGTAAGGCCTATTAGCTGATACAAAGATCTTCAAAGTAAATGCTGCAGGTTCCCTAAAGAAAAACTAGTTCTAGGAAAGAGGAAAAAGATAAGATAAGGTATTCTTCCCAATAGCAACATATCATGCAACAATTCAGTTTTAGAAAGCGGAGGAGAAGATACTGTGTTTGGCTCAAATCCCCATGTTAGCATAGCAGAAAGCAAAATCCTCAGGGTGCCTTAACATGGACGCCTTTTTAGATCGTAACATCTTTTTTTTAAAGGAATTTTTTAAAATTTGAATGATGATACTCAAAAATGTGTCTAGTTGAAAATGATGTTTTTGTTACTCCGAGGGAGAAACCCTATCCCGGGGTCTACAATTTTGATATTAAAATATGATTCAATGTGCCTGAGAGGTCACCAGATGGGCATGTAGGCAGCAATGGTCAAAGATCGAAAACCAGGTCAGGCCAGTAAAATCGCCAGTCACGTAGCCCCAGGAGACCTCAAGATGTGTAAACCCACAATAAACAAAGGGTCCTCAGCTCCGAGACGCTGACTTGAGGGGATTAGCATGTCTGCCCCAAGTTGAGCAAATATTCCATCAGGCGAGGACCATTTGCATGAAGTGACACCACAAATGAACACAGCCGAAGATCCTGAGACTTTGGCAACACCTTGCAATCCCATCACACAAAGGAAATTACCAGGGTGGAGCTTCATGCCCACTGCAACACCCATTGTTCTCCCCGGGAAAGGATTAGCCCTCCAGGTACGTTTTCCCCTACAAATAGTCCCAGTTTTTGAGCAGTTCTTTGGATCACCCCTGGTCATCCCAGCAGACCGTTGCTCCATCCGTTGAGTGATTCCCTCAGCCCTCTCCATGCTGAGCCCCACTTCTCTCCTGTTTTTCCCGGACCAAGAACTTAAGGACAAAGGTGCAGTATCACCCCAGCTACACCCCTTCAATATTCCCCTATGCAGTTTCCTCTCTTTTGCTTCTTAATAGGTCTTGAGTGAGTGTGTGAGTGATTGTGTTGCTGCGTGAGATTTTCCTTCAATAAAATCATTTATTGGACATTTTTGTTTGGTTTTTGGCTTGGCCTGACCCTGTAAACACTGGGTAAAAAGACTCCGCTAGGTTACCCTGCCCCTTGCATTGCTATTGCTTGTGCTCTGGTTAGTTTCCATTCCCCATCACGTGGAACACACTGAGGTGTCCCCCAAGGGACCCCAGAAATCAGGGTAACATTTTTCTATGAACAAACACAGCCAGGAAAAAAATGACACTACTAGTCATTTACCTCCATGTCCTTGTGAACACAGTGGGATCTTATTTGAAGCCATTATCACTTCTAGACAAACTACAGGTATCCATTTTCTGTATGTTTGGCATTTCACCAAGTTCTAAAAGTACATGCATATTTTCAGATAACTCACTGTTCCGTGCCTGCTTTGTACATAGAAGGTCCAAGGTGTAATCCCTTGCAGCTCTATCTGAAATAGAGATGGAGAGAAATGTTTTTGCATGGCAACATGATACAGTACTTAGAGGACAGGACTGGGAGGCTTGGGCTTGGATCACAACTTGGCCATGAAGCACACTAGGGCCCTTTCCACAGGATGATGCTGTCTCCTGTCCTCCTGTCACAATGCTGGCAGCACCTCTGCTGGGATAGGAGTGTGTCCCCCATGCTCTACTCCACACCTGGCTGGCTGCTCATGGAAGGGAGCATGGGGGACACACTCCTTCCTTCTGCATTGCAGCCGGCCTTCTTCCCATGCTGCAGTGGGGAAGGAAGTTCATGATTGTGCTTCTGGCCTTTCTGCATGGCTGGCTGCGATGGAAGACTCACGCGATGGGGGGCCATTGATGGATTCTTTCTGTCAATGATATATCCCGCAATTGTGCCAGCTGGTGATGCAAGAAGGGCAGGACAATGATGACATCATGCGGAAGCATTGCCACAGTTCTGCTCCTCTCACGTCACCATGCTGAGAGGACGCCATTCTGTGGAAAGGGCCACCATTACTTTGGTCCTGTGACTATTTCTCGGTCTGGCCTACCTCACATAGTTATGAAGATAAAGAAGATAAGGAGAGCCATGGATGTCACTTTCAGAACCTGGGAGGAAAGATAGTATATCAATGATAAAAACATGCAAGGGGGAGGGAGGAATTCTAATTTTCCTTCTCCTAAGAGCATGGAATCTCATACCTGTAAAATTTGACAGCAATGTATTCATAGTTTGTACTGTATGTTATTGCACAGAAGCAAGAAATACAGCTCTTGTACAGTATCCTATTGGGCAATTACAGACGCATAAATATAATAGTTAGGGAGCTATATAGTGAAGGCTGGCCTGACTTCCTCAGTCCTCACTTAGAGGGAGGCAGCACTATGATCATTGGGGGTTCATTCTCTTGTTGCTAGATACCCTGCTGATGGATTTCCCACCCTCTCTAATGAGGAACCTTTGTTGCAACAGGGTGACGTTGGGTCCCTGTTGCAATTCACCCTTGTTTCCGAGATTGCTCAGACGAGGAGAGTGGTCAGTTTGCTGCTTCCCAAGCAATAAAGGAACGGATCCCCATTGATTTCAGCAGCTCCTTCCTGGTAAGTGGGGATTGGGAGACTTTTATGGTCCCTATGTGTCCCCTGAACTAGGGGCTATGTAGGGATCATGAATACAACACAGTTATGAATGTATAATTCTAGATTGTGCATTTGTAATTCCTCAACAGACTTGTGGCCAATGATTTTAAAAGTATACAGTTCACTTTCAGATGAACCATAAATTTCTACTATATCATTCAGGTTAAGAGACAAACTAGAAGTATTTTTTTTTTAAAAGCCCTATATTATTAAATAATAACATTATTTAAAATTATTCAATAACATAAATCATTTAATAATAAAACAGGAGAAGAAAAATTAAAAATCTTTTAAAAACCAGAACAGACATGGAATTAAAAGTTAATTGGAACCTGGCTAGTATTTTTTTTTTAATTACCCCAGTGCTAAAAAGACTGAGTGTGCATCTAGATTGAGTGAAAAGTTCCAGATTTTGCTCTTGTTCTTTCTGATTTTATACTGAAATAAATTGACCTGGTAAGATGATATAAAAAGTCTCTGATCATACTGGGAGTTGACATAACATATTCTGGGATAAACAAAATGTGGGTGAATCTTCAAAATAAAATCAGAAAGGAACAAATTCTGGGGATTTCTTTTTAGTACATCTGGATGCCTCTATAGCTGTGTTTGACATGTGAACCCAGTGAATAACTGATGAGCAGGTGCCACTCTTGAGAAGACCCTGTTTTGAATAGAGGTAGTTTAAGTCATCAGTATTGTTTTTTTCCACATTTGGATTTTCACAAAATTAAGTTTGAAAATGGAAGTCTCTTTATGAAAAAAAATATGGATTTTGGTTAAATAGGAACTGAACAATATTTTCACCCATCTGCATTGGCCAAACTTCTTTATAATTGCCAAGTCACAATTGTCCTAGAGCCTGAGGGTTTCAAGCCAGCTCTCTGGCTGGCTCAGCTCTCTGGGGGAGAATTCTAAATGCCCATCCCTAAACTGCAAACCCCAGGATTCTATAGGCTGTTGAAAATGGAATAATAGCACTATAACAATGTAGTGCAGAAATGGGCTGAGAGTCAACCCCATAATGATGTCATAGAGCAATCCCTTCTTTTCATACACCTACTGATTTCAGCATTCAGATTAAGCATTCTTTGCCTAAGAAAACCCTATGAAATCCATGGAATTGCCATAAGTCAACAGATGACTTGAAGAGCTAAAAGACACATAGCAGAGGTGAGTGTAGTTCAGCCTCAAAGGTTGTTCTTGTGACACTTGACCACCTCTCCACAACCCAGACTACCTTTTTTGGGGCCCAAATCAAACAATGAAAGGTGAAAGTTCCTCTCCTGGAACACCCCAGGAATGCCAGTTCAACTTCTGAATAGATTGCAGGACCGTCTTTTACTATTTTAACATTTAAGGTGATAACCCTCTTTATGATAACCCTCTTTAAATATCTTTAAATAATGATAACCCTCTTTAAATATCTGAAGGGATGTCCTGTAGAAGATGGAGGGAGCTTATTTTCTGCTGCTTCAGAGACTGGAACAAAAAACCAATGGATTCAAATTACAGGAAAAGAGATTCCATCTGAACGTTAAGAAGAACTTTGTTACTTAAGAACTATAGTAGAAGAGACTGCCTTTGAGGGTGGCAGAGTCTCCTTCTTTGGAGGTATTTAAGTAGGTGTTAGATGGGCATCTTTCTGGAGCACTGTTGTTGTATACTGTTGCACGACAGGGGGTTGGACTAGGTAATTCTTGTGGCCTTTTCCAACTCTTAAGATACTGTAGTTCCAAAAAACCATCATTTTTCTAAACTAGAAATGGACTTGTGTTTGTATGTCTATTTTGGAAAAATCTGTGCAGTGCCCAGAAGATCCCAGGGGCAGAAAATTCTCCACCAGTGCTGATGCCCACCTTGGTGTATAGGATTGCAGCATAATTGGTAAAATATTGGAAAGATTCTTTTTTTCCAAAAAAATACCACCCACTCAACTAGTTGCTCCAAGGACATGTAAACTTTAGAAGGCGACACAGTTTGCTCTCTCTTTGCCAACATTCTGGCGAGGTGCCTCAGGCAGACTATTAAGCTCTAATACTTCCCCAAAGACACACAGTTTAAACTTTTTTAAAAAACAACCTTACAGCTAAATTTGCATTTTCTCTTGGCAGTTGTGTCTATGCTTGAGTCAAAAAAAGTGTGGTGTCTGGTTTGCAAATGTTATTAACCAGGCCACCCATTATGACGTTCTAAGGGGCTTTTCTGTCCTTTATTTTATAACATTTGAATGGCTAACGTATAATCTTCACTTTTTTTCCTGCCCCCTGTCCCAGTTTACCAGGAGCATGGAACAAATTTTCATGTTTGAATTCAGGTTAAGGGCACGTTGCTTTTGCAGCTTCTAGATGGATTCAAATACTTCCCTCAGGGAAAACATTCAAATCTACTTGTTCTTTTTCTCATTTTGCTTTAAAGGCAACATCAGCTCGTCATATCACACTTCCTCATTTCTGGTCATCTAATTTGCATACGATGCAAATTATTCTGATTATGCAAATCATGTAAATTGCTCTAATTTGCATCTAATTATATAAGCCAGGCACACTAATTGTTCGATTTCCCTCCTCTCACTATGCCCCAAACATCTTACAACTTTTTACAGTTACAACTGGTCTGAGAGAACCACTATAAAGTAAGCACGTAAGTGTGAGTAAACGGTTCAAGTGTTCATAATATATTCTCAAGACAATAAATGTGGACTTAGTCAATCAAAAGAATACATCATTTTTTCTCCATAATTGGTTGATTCAATTTCCCTAAAATCTGAATATTCACACCAAGCATCTATTTCAATAACCTTCTGTCTACCTTTTCCTCTTGCCTTCTCCTAGCACCTTCTTTCCTCAGGATAGCGCCATTAGGTGGCTCCCTCAGGGAGCAGGACATGGGAGCAATGCATTACACTGTACCCTTCTTCCTGTTGACCTCTACTGCTGCTGCCTTGTCTCCATGACAAGGCTCCTAGCTTGAACCACCCTCATTCTTCCCTCTCCTTGGAGTTGTGTTATATCTCAGTCATGGTCTCCTTCATTCTTTGCACTCTGCTCTTGTGTATCCAACCCCTTTCCCTCCTTCACCACATGACAAAACGTCACCTTCTTTTGCACCTTTCTCCTCATCATGCCTACCTTGTACTCTGCCACTGTCTCTCTCCCACTCCCTCCCCTTGCTTGCTTGCCTCACTCTCCCTTGCGTCCTGCTCAATTTCTCAAAGTGCACTCCTCCTTTCCTGCTTGGGTACCACTACTCATATCACTCATTTTCCCATCCCTCCTACTCCCTCTTTCCTCTCACTTCATGCCATCACGGTATACCCTCACTTGTTTCTTGGCTGCCAACACTGGCACTGCTCATTTCCCCCTCCCTTCACATCCTTACAATGGATCTCTTGCTTGCTTCTTGCACTCTGCTGCTCTCACTGTTTGCTCTCATTTCCTTTATTCTTGAAACTTCTGAGTGGACATTCTTGCAGAACAATTTGACAGAAGAGTGTATTCATATTTTGCCCCATATCTTGGCTTCTACAAGAGCTAGAGACTTAGTTTTTTTTTTAAATGAAAGTTTGGAATCTGAGTGAAATGATGGTCCAAATGAGCCCTGGGTGGCAAGTCTAGAATCCATATAAAACCTAGTTGTCTGAGTGATACAGCAACCCTAAGCCAACAAATCTTTTTTCCCCTCTCTCTCTTCCTACTAATCCTGCTTCTCTGATCCTCTCTTGAGAATTGACTTGGGCCTCATGTAGGCCTGCCTCACACACAACTCACCTCAGTTGCCTGAGTGGAAAAGAGGAGAAGCAGGGACCAGCCATGGTCACAACTCTTGGTCTGGATCCTTGTCAGAGGCTATTTTGCTTCGTATAAAATGCTCTGGGGCTGAATTGTTGTGACCATGGCTGGTTCCCACTCTTACCATGCTCACAACAGATTGATTTCAGAGTATCTGATATGCATAAAAATGGAATCAAATTACATACCAAATGCTGCAAGGGTCTGTCTGAGCAAGTATGGCTGGCATCCCCTTTTCCTACTGTCGGCTTGAGGTGAGTGGCACACAAGGCAGGTCAGTATAAAGACTGACTCTTACTCTCTCATTGGAAGAGGGGCTTTTTGTTAAAGTTCCAAACTCTTGTGGTATTAGATATCTTGTGGACTTCTGAACTCTTGGGATAGTCCTCTTTTAATCCTTATCTAGGCCTCCCTCATGTGTGCCAGCCACAGCTGAGGTGTCTTGGCCACAGAAAGGGCTGTCCATATTCAGAAAACCTGGCAATCCTAGGGTAGTAGCATCCCCTCTCACTTGTGTTTTCTAGCACCTTGTTTTAAAAGGCATATTGCCCCTGTAGGCTATACATGGCCACTGTGATGAATGTCTGTTGAATCCTGCCTTCTGTTGAGGAGGTGCCCTACCAGTACAGAGTAAAACATGTTATCTTGGCTACTAAAATTTTTAGTCGAAGTCCCTTGGTTCCTTGGTAGAATTTCCCTGCTATTTTTGAAAAGGCCTCTCGAAAAAAACACTTGCGTTTCTGTTGCTGTGACTTGGATATGGCAGCATGAAAAGGAATTCTTTGGCACTTCAGTGTCCCTGTAAGCAGACACTCTTGATTTATTATTTTAACCCTGGGCTTGGTGGGAGTGTAGGCTGTGCACAACTTAGGCCATTTCTGCATGACACTGTTATAGTGCTATTATTCCACTTTCAATATTCTATGGAATCCTGGGAATTGCAGTTTAGGGAGGGGTATCTTTGGCCTCAGTAAACTACAAACCTCAGAACTGCACAGGATGTTGAAAGTGGAATAATAGCACTACAACAGTGTAGTGCAGAAATGTCCATACCGTTTTGAGAAAGTCATAATTAGCCTTGCCTCCTTTTTGTTTTATGACATGGACCACACAGGGGCATTCCCATGCATGAAAATTGCAACATACCACCCTTCGAACCCTTAAAGGAGATTCCTTCAAGAAGAGCTTACTGAAGACTAAGCATATTCAGACATTTCAGAATATTCTGAAGAGAGGAGAAATGAAACCACACACACACTGTGCCCATTATGCTCTCAATATTGTAATCAAGTAGAATGAGCTATTCACACCCAAAGTGATCACTAAACTATAGGGGGACATCAGTTCATCAACAGATTATTTCTAATGGGAAAATGATTGATTTCCACGCGACTCAACAGCAGTACAGCATGGTATAGCACTGTCATGTGGTAAAGTCCAGTCAAAGTTGGGACTAACACAGTGCAGCTGCAGTACAGCAGTATGCCCTACTGGCAAATGACTGAAAGAATTACTGTAGGTCCCATTGACTGCTGTATAACATTGACTAGTTTTAAGCTCACAGCTGAGTTATGCTTATAAGGTAATTTTAGTGTAAAGAAGAGAATCTCAGTTTTGGAGAGATACAATTTTGGCAGCATGGATTTGAAGAGGCAGCAGAAATAGCCCTTGTGTTGTTGTTAAGTCACACCAAGTGGGATTTAGATCAGTGTGCAAGTATTCAGGTTGTCCTGTTAGTTAATGAGCTAAGGTAGATGCATAAATGAATGTTCCTGTATAGTAGATGAGAGCTATTAATCACTGTGGACAAACTGCCAGTGATACAGGATATAACCAAGGAGTAAAGTATTTGGTGCTTTTTTTTAAAATGTGGGATGTTTGATGGGAAATTTGGGCAATTAATTAAATAATAATAATAATAATAATAATAATAATGATAATAATAATAATAATAATAATAATAATAATAATAATAATAATAATGGTAGTAGTAGTAGTAGTAGCAGTAGTAGTATTTTTATTTCTTACCCACTGCTCCCCGAGGCTTGAGATGGGGTACATCATAGATTAAACTACAACTAAAAAGACATCAACCATTTAAAATATATAGTTAAAAATTGACTGGGTAGGCCTGCCAGAAGAGATAAGTCTTTAGTAATTTTTTAAATTCAGAAAGCACATTATGCTGTTGAATCTCTTCCAGCGGGTCATTCCACAGTTCAAGGGTAGCCAATGAAAACATCCTCTGAGTGACCATCACCAGCCTAGTCCTGGCTTGTTTAAGTAAATGGCCCTCAGAGAACCTGAGTGTACGGGGTAGATTATACGGGAGGAGGCAATCCTGCAGGTAACTTGGACCCAGACCATTTAGGGCTTTAAAGGGAATAACCAATACTTTGTACTTTGTCTGGAAATTAACTGGCAGCCAGTGAAGTGATTTTAATATTGGTGTGATATGCTCACTCCTCGATGTACCTTAACCAATCTGGCTGCCATATTTTGGACCAGTTGGACTTTCTGAACTTGGTACAAAGGTAGCCCAATGTACAGTGCATTGTAGAAGTCTAACCATGAGGTTACCAGCATATGCACTACCACTTTTAGGTCTTCCAATTTTAGGAAGGGGCTCAGTTGGTGTCTCAGCTGAAGCCGACAATAAGCACTCCTGAGCACTTCATCTATCTGAGCTGACATTTGGAGGGATGGATCCTGGAGCACTCCCAAGCTATGAACACAGTCTTTCAGGGGGAGTGTGACTGTCTGGAACACACCTCCAACCCCAGGTTAGGACTCTTAATAATATTGGAATATCTACTTAAAAATATCCTGTGCTTGCCTGCTTTTTCTACTCAAAAGTGTCTTGTTACACATCTCGCATGTTTTCCCTGATTCATATTCCTTCATATTAATACACAGGCCATACTTTATCCAGCTGCAACAGATGAGGGTTGTTGTTCCACATATCTGGAAGGCAACTGGCTAAGAGAGATTGTTCTAGAATAATACCAGCCGTCTTGTGATTTAATGCATGTTCAAAAATATTCAAAATTTCAAAACAAAACATGATAAAATTTACAGTTAGGTAAACTCTAAAGTTCGAAGGCTTTTAACTGACAAAGACCCATTTCACCATAAACCTAGTACTTCAGCATACTTTTCCAGTTCCTAATATCTTATTATATTTTGATTTGATAAAATGAACAACAGGTTCTATGGATCATAACAATGAGCATACTCCTAAATGGTTTTGACTGGATTAATTGCTAGAGGCAGACAAAGAATGCATTTGATTAACGCTGCTGTGAAGCATTTTTCCTGAAGAGACATCCCACAGGATTGCTGTTGGGTTGAGTATAGTGGGAATGTAATTTTTAACCTCCTTGCAGGTATAGCAAATGGGAATCATTACATTTTAGACATTGGCAACCATGTTAAAATGAAAAAAGAATATCAAAAGCATTTTGTTAACACTATTATAATAAATCTATTATCATGGGATGGGGGAACTTTATATCAAAAGCATTTTGTTAACACTATTATAATAACTCTATTATTAGAATTAGAAGGAGAAATAGAATTATTAACTCTATTATTATTATTAGGATTATTATATTACATTATAATTATTATACAGATTGTTATTATAGTAGAGTTAATAGTTTGATTTCTCCTGCTATTTATCTCGAGGGCTCCAAAGAAATTAAAATATGTATAGTTTAAAATTCATACTTTTTTTCAAAATTAAAACACATTGGCCTAATCCAACCTAAATGAAATATACATAAGTCTTGATCTATATAGTTCCCATTGATTCAAGCAGTCTACTGTATTTAGGACTGATAATTAGATAATTAGGTTGATAGAAGCTTACAATAACCTGACAACATGATCAACATTAAAATATGTATATATTTGAGTCTTAAATTTCATAGTGGAATGCAAAGATCTTTGCCAGTTGAGTACAAGTTTTAGGATGCTGCTGTAAATATGCAGATGAAACCAACACAAATATTATTTCTCCCATGGGAATTAGGGTTATCAATTTGCTTTGTCGTATACCAGTGTACTAGTCCCCCATCGCCACTCAATATTTTAATTATATTTGTGAAGGGCAGAAATGGCCAAAACCGAACAGAAGTTTCTCTCACAGCTAATGTAATTCAAAACAGACATTCAGAGCATGCTGTTGATTTTATTCATGAGCCTTAATAAACCACAATACCTGCATGCTGATAACCATCAGTAAGTTGTACAGCATGTATGAAATGGATGTGAAAAGCCCCATGGTTAAGCAAAGGTGCCTATAGCTACAGGGTCCTAGGCTTCTCTTCTCTTCTAATTGTTTCTTTTTGCTCTAATTCTGAGAATAAACACTGAAAAGGGCATGTCAGACCAGTACATTTCAAGACACTGAAATGACCTCTCAGTATAGTCAATACACCTTCCCTCAAACAATACATGAGAGATTTCTTAATGTCCTCATCACAATGTGTAATATATTCATTTATTCTTAAATGGACAGCCGTGGAATATGTGTAAAGGCTGGAGTGCTTTCTCTCAGTCAGAATTCCAAGGAGCGAGTACAGGCTGGGAGTCTTTGCAATAAATTGAAAGCAGGGTGAATATTGCCATAATAAAGGCCAAGGAGCAAAATCAACATTTCAGATGTCAGTTCTCATACATGTACATTTCAAAATCTACCAAAATGAGTTTTAGGCAGTCCATAGTCCCTATATTTGTTTTGGACCCTAGATGGACCGGGCCTATGTCTAAGCTGAAATACATCCAGATGAGATGCTTCCAGGCCCTTATGTGAAGCATTGAAATTATTACTTCTCACAGCCTGGAGGCAGGAGGCTAACTCTGTTTCCTCCAGTTTGCATTACTTAACAGAATGGGAAAGAACATCAAAGAGGCCTCGATGTACAGTGAAAAGGGCCACAGCAGGAGCACAAGTTCTCACTGTTGTTACCAAGCATATGCAGTGCCTACAGGGATGCTGAGAACTATAGGAAATGAAATTCCTATACATCATGTACACATCATATAACGCCCACAGCTTCAGATCCAGATCAGCACTAGGCTCTGTGTAATGGAGAGGGCTACATTTGTGGCCTCCACCATCATGGCAGGTCAATGCAGGGGTGAGAAACACATAGCCTAAAGGCTATATGTAGTTCTGTGGCCAATTCTGTGTCTCAGTGGAGTTGCCCTGGAGGACTCATCTCCAGATTTGGTGTCATAGTGCCAGAGCAGTTATCCATCACATTTATGCCATTTGAAAAGGCAATCATGCACTTGGAAGCCTTCAGGAAGAACAATTAAACTCTAAAACAAGGCACATGTGCCTCATGCATCTTGTTTTAGTACAAAAATGTGCATCTCCTTGAAGTAGATATAGACAAATCCATGCCTTGTTGCTGTCATGCAACCAAAATCCCATGGCAAGTGGCAGTGAGTGGGGTCCACCCATAGTGAGGTGTTACCCTGTTTTCTGGGGGTCCTGGGAGGGACACCAAATTACTATCAAAATTATACAAGTTTGGGAAATTAGTTCAGAGCATGAGTTGGCAAAACGAGAGGCAGGGTAACTTAGCGGAATCTTGTAATCCAGTGTTTAGGGGGTCAGGCCAAGTCAAGAAGCAGACCAGTTGGAAAATAATGAATGATCTTTATTAAATACAAGCACACAATGTAAGCAACACAAGCACACAGATAACTAAAGAAAATAAAGGTGTGTGTAAGATAGCGGGATTTTCAGGGGGATAGTTGGTTCAGGTGATACGAAACCTGTCCTGAAGTCTGGAAGAAAATGGAGAGCGAAGCTGGGGTTCGATGTATCTCAGCGCGTGGAGCTGAGGGGAAGCTCGCCAAGCGATGCGGCAGCAAGGCAGTCTGGAACTCGGGAGCGATCCAAGGAAGCGCTCAAAATCAGGGGTTTTTATAAGGAGAATTGTGACCGCAGGCTAGGTTGGGCTCTGGGAAAACAATAGATTTGGAGTTGGAGACAAAGCCTCCAAAAGGTCAGAATTTGAATGATTGAGTTAGAGCCAAATTGTCAATAGCATAGCCGGTATGCAAACGCGGAGTACGTTGTATAGTCAGATCATCAAGCTGCCAGCGCCAGGCAGAGGATCTTTTTAGAGTTGCTTGCATACCTAAGGGAGGTACTTGCCTTGAGGTCTCCTAAAAGCGGCGAGTCGGCTGTTTTCTGGCCTGCCTGTATTGTCTAGGAATATTACGGCGATTATCGGCCGAGCCTGTGTGCGTGCTTGTCCGGGGGCCTTGCAAGCATGGGGAAGGGATATGTGAAGCCGAATTAGTGATATCAAAAGATATCTTTCATATCCCCAAAGCTCGGGCTAGCCAGGGCAGTAACAGAGGATTGGGATTCACCCTTGGACCCACTGACTTTTGGGTATGGGTTCTAATTCATGATAGTTTTTATGTTATGATCCAGACCCACCCAATTAATTTTAAGTTCAGAAGACAAACATTTAGCAAATATAGAATGGTTTTCCATTTGCTAATGAAAGTTGAGCCAAACTATGGACCTGTGCTATACAGTGAGTGAAATCCTTTAGCTAGATGATTATTCAGAGGTCTCCAGCAGAGAAAATGTAGGTTCAGTGGATGGGATAAATAATGTCCATTAATTATTTCCTTACTCAAAGAAGCAGTTTTAATCCAGAGTTGAGAATATGTCTTTAAATTTTCTGTAATTAGCTTTTTCAGGCTTACTTGGCATTTTGCTATAGTCAGTATTTAATAGAAATGTTACATGTAATCTGATTTAAATATGAATAGCAGTAGTACATGATTTTAGAAGGATAATCTGTATCGTTACCAATTGAACAGTTCCAATTCTAATTAAAATAACACTTTGTAGAATGTAATAAAATATTTCCAGGTCCTAACATTTAATAAGAACAGGTCACTAGAAAGATTTCAGGGAGGGCTCACATATTCAGAATTCTGAAATAATGAACCTGTGCCTTATCATATAAAGTTTGTCATAAACTAATATAGAAGAATTAGTCTCGCCACATTACATCTCAAAAACCCATTGATGATGATGTAGAAGAGAACAGGTAATTAAAAATGGGAAGCCAGCAATTATAGTGAAAGGAAAGGCTGGACAATTTACATGATAAATTGGCATTAGTAATGTCTTTCTTTGATGGATCTTGGAAAAACAAGTTCCCTTGAAACCATGGAGGCAGAAAGAACATAGGCAAATGTGAAGCTTTTCTGATACGCTCCAATATCAGAATACCTTTTTTTTCTTAAAAGAACAGTGATATGCTTATGGTCTACATAGAAGTGATGGTCCACTCAGCCAACCCTTTGGCTCCTGTCTCTCATGTTGTCCCACAACTTGAAACCTCTCAATGAATTTAGTAACTGGGTCCTAAGATGACTTTAAAGCTGGATAAACCTGTGTGTTTTGTGTTGGGTGCTGTTAAGTAATGTGGGGATCAATTCTTATTTTATGCCTTTACGTAAAAGGTTTCCAGACTTAGGTGGAGAATAACAAAACAAAAAGGGTTTATTGACAGGCTTATCAGACATGTTAAACATCTAACACATAGATGGGCAACACACAGCCTCAGCGGCCATTGTTAAAAAAAAAAAATTGGCCCCCAATGCCCTTTGGGAATGTGCAGGGCATTTTGGCCACATTTTTGCCCACCAATCCATTTTAGACCTAGAAGAAGCCTATTTTCTAAAACAAGAAGTAAGCAGATAGTGTCTTCCTGTCATTTTCTATTGGTAAAAAGGGCCTCTCCTGGGCCCAAGGGGTCCCCAAACATGGCCCCTTTCCGCACGCGGTTATTAAGGCAGGCCAATGCATCTTGCCACGGAGGTCTTCTGTACCTTGGAGCGGACCAGGTTCAGTTTATTTACCTTTGTTCTGCATGTAATTCCGACTAAATGTGCCCCCATGTGGTGGTAAAGCACGGTATTTGAAAACCGGAAGAAATCAGTTTTCCAGTTTTCCAGATCGATCCAATTCATACTTTCACGGTGGTGCAGACACGTACATTCGTACCAGTGCAAATTGGTGGTCAGGGGAGGGCTCATGGGAGGGGCCAGGGGGTAGTATGGACTTATGCACATACGCACGTATGCAATGACGTACTAAACCATGCAAAAAAAAAAAAAAAAAGGCCAATCACAGCCAACGGGGCAGGGTAAGGGGAGTAGTGGGAGTGGCCACGGCGGAGGCAGTGTGGATTCATGAACTCCTCCGAATCAGAATGGAACATACGCAGTAGCTTGTCCGCTCCAAGGCTTGGCAGGCAGCCAAGAGCCGGTTAACAAGTCTAAGGCAATAAATCAAGAGCTTTCAGCAGCAAGGAGACCCTCTGGCAGTTACGTCACGGCCAGAGTTCTCAGTGAACAGTCCAAGTAAGAGAAATTACCAGAGCCAGTCCGAAGTCCAAAAAGGGGGGTGAGGTTCCAGCGGGTCAGGCAGCGTTCCAGGAGGCAAGGCAGGGATTTAGGAGATCCAACACGTAACTCTCCCCAAACGGGACGGTTGTGAACCAACAATGACCCCAGGCTGAGTGCATACTTTTATAGCCAGATTACTCCTCCAGGTGTTTTCTCAGCTGGACCTTGATTGCCTGGCGTTTCCTATTTAAACGCTCTGACCTCCTGAGAGCACTCTTTTGCTCCCGATGCTGCTGGTAAGTAGGTACCTGCTCTTGCACCTCACTATCTGACTCTTCTGGCTGGGCTGGGTCTGAGGCAACCCCTGGCTCTGTTGCAGGGGCTACTGGGGCCAAGGACTCTGTGTCTGGGGGAGCAGTATCCAGGATCTTGGGCTCTGACTCAGAGCTTGAGTCCTGGAGCTCCAGGGTCCTGACATAGCTGTGCGGAAGGAAATGAGGGAAAGCTTGCCTTGTTCCAAGCCCAGAAAATCCGGTAAGAAACGGCACGAGCTGATTCACCAGCCTTGTGCGGAAAGGGCCGTGGTGAAAATGCCCTCCCACAGCCTATTCCATCTGATGCCATTTCACACTCATCTATTCCTAACTGTATCCTTATCTCTGTTCTAACTGGCCCTTTCTGACAGTTGAATAATTAAATCTCTCTTTATATATTCTTTCTTCTTAACTCCTTAACTTTCTTCTTAACTTTCTTAGCATGAGTATTTTTATGATTTAGGGTATGATTGCATCAGAGGTAGGCATTTTAAAGTCTCCTTAGTTTCAGCAAAACAGCTGTAGGTATGTGCCAAGGCTTTCTTTGAAATCAGAGTGGCTCTACAGTTTACTACACACATTGTAGCAAAGAAGGATTCCACAAAGCAGAGCTCTTGAAAGAAACTGCGGACTCTAGGCCATTTCCTCTCTAGACTGTTATAGTGCTATTATTCCACTTTCAACATCCTATGGAATCCTGGAGTTTGCAGTTTAGGAAGGGGCCTCATAGGATGTTGATAGTGGAATAATAGCACTATACCAGTCTAGTGCAGAAACGGCCGAAGAAAGCCAGTGTTCCAGTAGTCCCTGGACAACTCCTAGAAACTCCCAGCCAGCATAGCCAGTGGGAGTTGTAGTTTATGCACAAGATCCAATTGCTTATCTCAGCTGAAGTGGACTTATTGATTTAACAGAACCTGTACAAAAGTGTTGGCTTACCCTTGAGCAATTGATTCAATGGTTTACTCTAGCTGGGACTAGCAATTCAATTTAGGCTTGAAAAAAAATAATGTTTCCATGTTCTGCAGTATTTGTATGCCTCCAGAAGAAGACTCCTCCTAATTCTACAGATCCTTAGAACACCATCGGCACCCATGTCATGATGTGTATTATAGTAAATAGTCCACAGTGATTGCAGAAACAGTTAAGCTGCAGATTTTAAGGACATGGCACAGCAGTGTGGAAACAGTATTGAGCTGAAATAAGAGAAGACATGTTT
This sequence comes from Cyclura pinguis, assembly GCA_030412105.1. Taxonomy (NCBI): domain Eukaryota; kingdom Metazoa; phylum Chordata; class Lepidosauria; order Squamata; family Iguanidae; genus Cyclura; species Cyclura pinguis. The sequence goes on along the minus strand of CM059599.1, from coordinate 108,777,670 downwards.
TATGAGCATTGCTAACTACAGCAGTCTGCTCAAGTGGCCTCTTGAATGTTTTCATCTTATTGGTAGGCAAAGAAAGGGTAATTTTACCAAACTCCTTCAGAGGGAGCAAATACTGTTAGACAGTTTTGCAGAGGTTGGGCTTACTATAGCTTCTCCCCTCTCTGCAGCCATCCCAAGTCTCTCGCCATTTCCGCGCTTCACTGTTATAGTGCTAATATTCCACTTCCAACAGCCTGTGGAATTCTGTGGTTTGTACTTTACTGAAGCCAAAGAGCTTTCTGGCTGAGAATTCTAAAGGCTCTTCCCTAAACTGCAAACCCCAGGATTCCATAGGATGTTGAAAGTGGAATAATAGCACTATAACAGTATAGTGTGGATATGGCCTCTGTGTGTGTATAGCAGCTGGTAGATGTTACCTTAGGTTTGATGAATGTACTCTTCTGCTAATACTCTGGTTGTATGGAAGCTTTTTCTGAAAACGCTCCAGCACCTGTATGGCTCCCATATCACTTGAAGCAGCTGTGGGAAAAGGGGCTGTAAATCCAAATGTGGGTTCACTTCCCCCACTAGCTTGAGGTTGCCAAGTATAAAACAAGACAGGACTCCACTTTCAAGTGTTTCAAGCTCCACTTTCAAGTGTTGGTTCTACAAAAGAGCCCTTTTTTGCCTGGCTACCCTAACCTCATAGATCTGTTGGTCATCCTTACTTAGAGAGCATTTAAAATGTGACCTATCCTCTTATTCTTCTAGGAATATTTTTCAATGGAAGCTAAATTAAATGTCAGGATGGAAATTAGCTATCGTTTGCACATTTCATTGCCATTTAGAGGTATTCATATAATTTTATTGCTGTACCTTTCTTTACTGTTCAGTACATACTTTGGTGAAATAGCCACTGGCTTTATCAATATTTGTCTTTTATGAATGATTTAGGTCTGCTTTCCTACACATCCCATCTTCAACAGGAAAACAGGATTTTTAGTTGGTCTATTTTTGGTTAAAAGTTTAATGATGACTTTTCAAATATTTACTCTGGTTTTGTCTTAATGAAATGCTAGATAGAAAGAGTGAGTTTTTGTATTTAGCTGCATTCTGTGCTTTTGAACTTCTAAGGCTAGCTTTTCAGGATTAAACCTTGTGAGCTGTTTTGTATAACACCCGTGGCATTAAAGACATATTTAGCATATGCCCTGTTTGCATTCACTTAATTTAAAATTGTTCAGAACTGTTTGAAAATGTGCCATAAAATTAGGCTTAATGACCACATTCGCAAGTCATGAACTTTGGCCTCTGTGAAACGGAAAGAATATTTCTATGCCTCCAGATTTATACCTTTAAGATTTCATTACTCTTTCTCTCATATTTTACTGCCCTGCTTCCATCTTTCATTTGAGAGATATGTTCCAGAAAGTATATTTATGGGGGGAAGTTTGATTTTTTCCTGAAGCTCATTTCACTCATTTTCCAGAAGTGTCATCAGCACCTTCCTTTATCACTTTCCTGTAGATAGCTAGATATTATATATGGGAAACAGAAATAAATAACCCCATGGTGAATTTGTTACAGACCGCCAGAAATCTGAGTAACCAAATGCATGCATGTATTGACCTACTGAAATGATGACATCAAATGCAAATACAGACCCATGCACACCCAGAGAGTTAAAAAATAATGCACTGCCTTTATTTGTGTTAACTTTGCATCTTTATTCATGATCATGAACAAAAAAAAATTAGTTTCATTTTGTGTTTTAAGGAATTTTGAATTCAGTGCCTTCCAGGTAAGGTTGGATTATTATGTTAATTTACAAAATATTGAAAGCAGAAGGAATTAGAATCGTTTGATCTACTTTGACCTCATGAATGATTTTTTGCAGTTTTCCATCTACTGGATAGAGAAAACAAATGCCTCAGCACATTATTTTCCCCATATTTGTATACTCCAAAGAGTTCCAAGGAATTAATTTGTGCAGAAATGTATTTTTTGTGCATAGTAAATACGGCATTTTGAGCAGGAAACTGTGCTTTCTACACAAATGCACATTTTGTGTGCATAAAAAACACAGTTATTTCTGTGCAGGTTAATTCCCCAGAACAAATTGGGGATGTGTGACTACTTAGAGAAAACTATGCAAAAGTCTAGCTCCTGCATTACTTTTCTGACAAAGTTTCTCAAGTATTGTGAACCCTCCTCCTTTTTTTTAGGCTAGAAAATGAATAATCATGAAAAGAGTAGAAAAATGGTAGCAAAATGGGTTTCTTGGATGTCAGGAAACCCTGACAAATAGAATCCTAGATGACTGAGAATCTTCATAGTTTGGGACTATAGAAGGTAATTTCTGCACAGAAAACAAGTTTTCTGCACATAAAAAAGTATTGTCTGTGCATAACTGTTGTTTTCTGTGTGGAAAATGCAGTTTACTGTACAAAAATGCATTTTTTTTTGCACAGATGGTGTTGCGTGATGCAAACAGTCTTCAAAAACTATACTTTTTATGACAGTGAGAGAAAAATACTACAATTATTCATTCTTGCCTGTGAGAATGAGATTTACAAATATTTATATTCCTACTTAGTAATACCTGTCACTTTCCCCCATCGTTTTCCCATGTTGACTCCTTGTTTTGAAGCTTTCTTCATAGGAAAACATCTGGAACTTACTACACTAGTGAAGTCCACTAAAAACTACAATATTTTCTGACACTGTTATCACAGAGGGTCAAGTTGAAAAAAGACATCCATCTCATGTGTTTAGAGAAAGTGTTTGTTTCTGATGACTCATAGATATAATAATGCACCCTGGAGAATTATATACTGAAGAACTGAAGGACCTCATTCGGCGTGCATCGTTTGCCTGCTCTGTTCTGCAAAATTCAGTTGCCCATCTTCATTAATTTACATTGATTGGTTTATATTAAATGTACTCTTTCATCAGTGGGTATGAAACAAGCTACAGTTCCAGTCCAGTGCCTCAAGAGCTGTTTGACCATGTTAATTGACTTAGTGATTCTTTTTAAATTTTACTTTATTTTCCTGAATGCTTGTAGAGGCCTCTTGATGTAAAGAACTTTGAACTTTGTGACAGTCATTTTTTTTAAAAAAATCTGTTTTCATTTTTCATGATTAAATGTTCAACCAACTGCACTGTCCTAACCTTTAATACCTTGGTACAATCAGTCTTTAGCACTTGCTGAAAATCTGTTTGATTATCCCTTCCCAAGGTGCCCAAGGTGCAACCTTTCTTAATGAAATATTTATTTACAGCCCTAACCACAGTTAACTCCAGATATCTAATGCATAAAATGACTCTAATATAGACATTGCTATTTGAGCAGGATTGTTGGTTTATTGATCTTTGGATTGCAAGACACGAAATTCTGGTGGTGGTGTTGCTTGACCCTCATTTGTCTTAGAGACTTTTGAATGTATATTACATGTTGCTTCTTTACTCCTCTGTAATCAAAATGATGTTACATTTCCCAGCAGGTATCCTGTTCATTTTATCAATAAATGACCCAATAGTTTCCTGTGCTTGGGATTAATAATCTAAGGCAAGAAATGGAAACGGAACGCTGGAATTAAACATGATAAATGAATTATTGGGATAACTGAACCTACTATTTCATTAGTATTATCTCTCATCCTTCCAATTTCCTTTTTATTCCAACACATGCGTACAATCTATCTGATCTTTTTGTCTTATCTGGCATTTCCTGTAAACACTGCTAGATATTTTATAAATCCTTATAGGAATGTATTTCCCATTAATGTAGGATTTTATAAAGGTTGTCTTGCCTCACTGTATTTGTTGAACTTTAGAGGCCAATTTTACACTTGTCTTTCCACTGAGACTTCCTCATCTGAATTCATAAATTTTCCTTGAACTTCCTCTTCTACTTAACTTTATTCACCTTAGCTTAGTCAAGATGTTACTTCTCTTTTGAAAGTAATCTTTTGGAAAGGTAAACCCAGTCTAAGCACCAAACTTGATTAAATTTCTGTTCACTGCATAGTCCCTTATCCAATTGTTTACCAAACAATATGATCAACATAAGATTTATTTCCTGTTCTCATTAAATATTAACACCTTAGAACCCACTCAAGAGAAATTTAAGGCATTGTTCCTTTGTTTTCTGTATTTGGAAGGTGATGGAGCCTGGACACGGTGATTCAGGAACACTATTTTTTTCTCTCTGTGGAGTCAGACTGTCAGAAGTAAGTGTCAAGTTGTTACCAAGGTGATTGCAGTACATTTCTGGTACATTGATTATATGGGAGCAAACCCTTTCCTAAATGTGTCTCACTTTTTAAAAAAATCCTTCAAGCGGCAGGTGAAGGATGTTGCTAGTGTTTGTATTTTATGGCTTAGAAATATGAATTTCAATATATCTCAACATATTCCAATTTCTGCCTTGTCATTTCTTTTGTGCCTTGCATTTTAATCCAACATGGGAAAAAGTTTGAAGTGCTCTTTCCTGCCACCTTCCCATCTACACACCTACCTTCAAACCACTTTCCTTCCTCCTTTTCATTGTCTTTCCTGCCTTCTTGGTTTGATGGGAATAGAATGCAGAAAGGAAATGAGGTCTCACTTCTTTCCCTTTGTGGTACCTGTTGTGTTGCTGTACCTTGAAGGCAGGTGCCAGGAACTAAGGAAATGCTGTTTTATCAGTGCAGCTACTCCTAGAACCCCCAGTGTCTGGTTTACAGTTGTAGAAATATGCCAGCATCTGAGATAGGAGGAAAGGAGAGGTGACTGTCTCTGTTCTACTTCCTCTGCTACTAAAGCAGCATTCAAGGGAGCAGGAGCATGTTTTCCTATTCTGGAGTGAGGTCTCCTTCTTCTGAGTACTGAAAACATAATTGTTCAGATTATACAATGGGTTTTGCCCCTTGAGCCTTGTGTTAGGTAAGATGTTTGTGCCTTTCCAGATATTTTACATATTTATTCATTTCAGACATCTTTGAAATTCAAAGCATCTGTCCATATTTCTCCCCCCCCCCTTTTTTTGGTTTTGCGGGATTAATGGTGGGCACAGTGGCTTCTTGATTTCCACTTGGCCAGCAAATCAACATTGTATAAAGTGGGTTCCCTTAGAAAGATGAAGATGGGGAAAATGCAAGTTTTAGTTTTAAAAGGTAGGCTCTCTGAAGATGTCAGATAGAAACTGATTTGTGATATCAATTCAGTGTAAAATAGTTTTTTTTTATATCTTCCCTTGAGAATCAAAACTCTCTTGTCTGTTCCTTACAATAGACAGGAATTGGGTCACTGCACACATGTTTGTGTCTTTTATCTGTCCACTGCAAGAAAAAAAATTGTGTGTATATGTATATATAGATGTATGTGCACGTGTGTTTTCTCTTATCTACTGCTGTTGAGTGGAAAAATACAGCAATGACATGCTGCATTAGTTCATTCTTTCCAGGTCCGAAGAAAGTGACAAGAAGCAACTCACATTGTGCAATTTAGCACAGTACATTAAAAAACACTGATGTGTGAGTATCAGCACATTCTATTCACAGATTCCCTTGTTTTTCTATGTATTTTCTCTTTCCATTCCGTATCTGAGAATTTAGATGTGATCTGTAAATGTTGGCAGGAAGGAAACAGAAAACTTTCTTGTTATTCTCTCCCTCCTAACCCCCCCTCTCTCTGATAAAATGCAATTCTATAAGCAGACAGGTAAAGGAGAATGTGACTCTGAAGGTGACATAGCAGGAGATAGATTCAAGTGTCCTCATAAACAGATTTGTAGCACCCCTGCCAGATGCAGATGGTGTGATTGTAAGAAATTAGATTCCCTAGGACAGCTTATAATTCAGTGAGAAGTTTTATTTAACTTCCCTCCTGTTGTGTGATGCTTTATGTTGCACAGGAAAGAGAAATGTAAGAAAAAGAAGGAAGAATAAGGGGGAAAATGCTTTAAAAAGCATGGCTATGTAATGCTATCATTTAAATCTATCACTTTAAAAATGATGTTAAAGCCAGATTGAATATCAATTTCATGCTAAATAGGAAAATTAAAACAACACACACTCTGGTATTCCTGTTCTTGCTGAATGAGATAAGGACATAATGCTTTATGGAATAAATAAGGGAGGAGGCAAACACAAAACATGCTTTGCTCCTTGCTTACAGCCTGTAATCAGTGGCAATTTCTCTACAGAAATCAGTAATTCTTATTTGCTACAGCAGAGGTGGGCAATTGTGGTAGACTAGGGGGCTTTACCCTTGGAGATAAACCCCCCTGCACCTGCTCCTGTAAAGCAAGCAAACAAACAAAAAGCCCAGACCCAAATGCAAAAGAAAACATTCATTTTTTTGCCCCCAAATGCTTCCAAGTGTTCTCTAGAGGACACTAGGCATGTTTTGGGGTTTTCCTGGCCCCCAGAAGGTGTTTTTAGGGCATTCTTGAAAAATATTGCAAAATTTTGTTTTGATACCTGCGTAGCACAGAGCAGATCCAAACATGGTGGAAATTCCCTCTGCATCCCCTTAGATATGATTTTTCTTTTTGCATTTTTGACCCCTGGAAACTACAGGGGCTACAAAAATTGAGGGCTGCATGTGGCTCACGGTTGCACTTTCCTCCCCCCATACTATAACAGTAATTCATTTATACATCTGCCTTAGTTCTTTAACAGGACAATACAATTGCTCATGCACCAAAGTAAATCCCAACCTGGTGACCCTCAGGCCCTTCCTGCACTATGGCCCAATAGTGCATTGGCCTGGCGGGATCCCAACATTGCCATTGTTGGGATGGGATTGGGGTCTGAACTCTCTCCACTGCACATGATTGACTGCCGGTAGATGGGTAGCTTCAGGCACACTCTTCTTCCTTCTGCAGTGTACCTTCAATGATGAGTCCCTTTCCCTGCCTCTTCTGGTGCTGTACTGTGGAAGGAAGCACTATGAAGCACTTCTGCTCCTACTGCACACCCACAGCCAATAGGATTGTTGCAGGAAAGGGGGGCGTTACTTTTTTTTTTCTAGTAATGGTAGAAGGTATGTTTCTAACAGATGGGAACATGACAGCACTGGGTCAGCAATGATGTCATGTGATGGCACACGTCCTAGACTGGGAGCAACATGTTGCCATGCTGACATGACAACATCGTGTGGTAGGGGCCTTTGACCAGCTTAAAGACCATTCTTATTGCCTGGTCAAATCTGTACTGTCAATATTTTGATCTTCCTGAAACTGTGCTTCTTCTGTTTTCACCAAGATTGCCTGTTAAATGCTGTCCATTTAACTACTTGATTTGTCCAGTTTCCCTTTTATTTTTTTGCAGTGACACATTATCAGTTTTCAAGCTGCACACTTCTTTTTCCAGTTGCACATTTTGTTTCTGGCTGCACAGAACAAAACAAAAACAAACTAGGGGAACAAAGGAAGATGCAGGAGACAAAAAGGGATACATTTACTACAAGCAGCAATTCTTGAAGGTGTTACCATGCTAGTTTTTAAAGCTTTCTGGATTTTTACCCTGTTTGCTGAATTTTATTGATTTACTGTGACAGAGCGATGTTCCTCTGTAGTTGTGTTTTATTTGCTGCATTTTATGTTGTGTGTGTGTCTTTTAGTAATTGGGCTTATTGAAACTTGATTTTTACTTGTAAATTACCAGCAGAACTCTGGTTGGCTGTCCTATAAATAACTTAAATAAATAAAAGGAGTGCTTGCTTTTTTTCCTCTTAGTCTTCTGTTCCACCACTCTAGTAGAACATAAGGAGATAAATGTGATTATTGGAAACGTAAGTAAACATCCCATTTTTTTGTAGCTCTTTTGGCCTGTATTTCATAAGAATCAGCTCTTTCCCTGGACATTACTGTACTAAAAAAATAGTTCTCCTTGGGGAAAGGTCTTTCTTGGAAAAGGGTCTTTACTGTCTTCTTCTTCCCTTGCTTCTCTTCATAGGTCTTCTTAGTAAACTAATTGAATTGGGAATTGTGGGTGGGATGTGAAAGAATTTAAATGCTAATACTCCAGTGTGAATTAGTCTGCCTCCATTGCATCATTTAGAATATATCCTTGGGGACAGTTGAATGAGCAAAGCTGACATGTAATGTAACAGGTCAAGATTTCTGCTTGATTGATTTGAAAACTACTTACCTTTTCTGGTCTTATAAACTGATTTATTATCCCTCTTTATGCCTGTCCCCAGTGCTTGGTAGTGCAAGGTTTTTACAAGCCTTGTCCTTTTTTCTAGGTCATGGAACCGAAAGCCATGGAGTGGTTGGTGTAAATGGCTCTGGAAACTTGCGGACAGAGGAGGGAAATGACTATGCATTCCTTAATGTATAGTAAGGCAACTGAACGACCAAGACAAAAGCCTGTAACTCTCCCTTTTATAAGCATATTAAAGTATACATCTTGTTAGAGCTGAAGTCATAGCAGAAGATTACAATGCAATCAACATTGATGCCCTCCAGATGTCTTGGACTATAGTTCCTATGATCCTTGACCATTGGCTAGGATGGCTGGCACTGATGGGCATGGTAGTCTAAAATATCTTGAGGACACCAGGTTAAGGAAGGTTAGGTTAGAACATAAGAAGAGCCCTACTTCTTCAGATCAAATGCTGGCCTTGTGCAATATTCTGTTTCTCAGAGTGGTCAGCCAGATCACTGTGACAAATCCACAAGCAAGACAATATCCTCTTTCCTGATAAGTGGTGCTGAGAGAACTAATACCAGTGTCCATTTCCGCACCACACTGGTATAGCACTATTATTCCACTTTCAACATCCTGTGGAATAATAGGGTTTGCAGTTTAGGGAGGGGCCTGAGGCCCCTCCCTGATTTACAAACCCCAGGATTTGTATTTTTACCAGGATATTTTTAAAAATATATGATTTATAAATAATAACATACATTTCCAAGATTGTAGGCGACACATCTATACACCGTTTGGAAAGCCCTGAAGTAGAGGAAACATAGCTATCATCAGTAGCAGCCATTATGGTCTCTGCTTCTTCATGATTGAATTGCAAATGAGCATAATATGTAAGACTGTGTATTTGAAGCTTACGTTGTCTGAGAGTTAATGTAGGCATTTAAATTAGTTCTCATGCTCCAGAATGCCTAGCAGTTTGCCCCACTAGGTCAAACAGCTGTTTCAGATAAATGTAGATTAGCAAACACCATGAAGAGAAAGGGATTTTATTTCTCTCCCCCCCGTGCCTGGTCCTTATTTCACTTTGGAAATCCTCATGGCTGCTTTTCTTGTAGAAATATAGAGGGGACTGCTTAAGATCAAAGATCACCCTTCATGGCTCACTGTAAAAATATTTGGAAGTGACTGTATTTGATGAACACTAAATGCATAGGAAACTTCTGTAATGATTAATGCTTAGTTTGAAAACAAAAAGCAAAGAGGACTCACTTGATCTGTTCAGTTCAATTCAGTAGAGATCTAAGCAAGATTTAGTTACAGGTGTTACTATTTGCTATAACTTTGTGTTAAAGCAATACTATTGTTCATGGTCATTGTTGCTGTGGAAGCTTATAGTGGAATATGCATGACTTTCTGCCATTAATGACCACAGAGATTTGATTAATCTCACAAAACTGAAAGTTTAGAAATTCGCTTTTGTGTTTAAAGTTACATTCATACAGGTCATCAAAAAACTCATGTGGTTTCTAGTAATAACTAAGGCCATTTCTGCACAACGTTGCTGTCCTGTGACCGCATTGCTGGTGGCCCAGATAATGGTCCCAATTGTGCGATGCTCCCATCGCTGGTGGCCATGTGGAAAGGGAGGAAGCATGATTTAGGCACTTCCTTCCCCAGTACAGAATGGGAAGTGGCTGATTGCACTGGGGAAGGAAAGTATGTGTTGCTCTCGCTACCCTTCTGCAGGCGGCTGGCCAGGTGTGGAGGAGAGCATTTGCGGCGTGCTCCCATTGCCGGGATTGCGACAGGACAAGAGAGACGAGTAAGGTGCAGAAATGGTCTAAGTTTCCTTTCCCTGGAAACTCCCTCATTCCAGTTTTATTCACACTGCCAGCCAAGCCAACTATCCTACTGCACTGATTCATTGTGGGGCCAGGTGATCAGAATATTTTGTGCTGCTTCTGTATTATTTAATGTTGTGTTTCCAAGCCCAGTCCAAAGGCATTTTTTAAAACTTTTAAACACTAAATGGTTTAAAATGAAAGTGAAATTAACATGTCTTTGCATTGGCTAACCCAGATAATGCTTCTGTGCTTTCTTGTTCTTCCTCCAGAAGAACAAGCTGACACTGTGAAGGGTTGCATGGTATATTTCGTTTCCTTAGATGACAAGGGACTGGGGAATGGATTATGTAGCAAGAAGTGGGGAAAGGTTGTTTACCTTATAGGAGCCTGTACATGCCCTACTGATGTCTAGGCTATGGTCAAAACTTTGAATGTGTTAGCTTGATGGAATTTCCTACCACATGCGCTTTACAGTTGTGACTTGACAACTTTGACAAAACAAATGGCTTAGGGCTTCCTTTCTCTTCAGATTCCGGTTTGTCATGGTGGAAAAGAGAAATGCGTTTATTACCTTAAATAAAATTTGATCCTTGGTTCACCAGGCCTGGTCTTCTAATTTCTCCTAGAGTTATGGGAGAAGGAAATTTTCCTTAACGCCTCTACAAGCCTGCTGGCACCCAAGGCCAGAATCACACACATGCCTTTAATCACAAAGATCAGATTGGTGGGCACTAGAGTCAGGGCCTTCACAGTAGTGGCCCCTACTCTGTGGCACTCCCTTTGAAGTGAGTTATGATTGGTGTTTTTAGTGCTGGGATTTAAAAAGTGGTTTTAAAAGTATGTGGTTTTATTGTTGATTTATTTACTGTTGATTTGTTGTGGTGGGTTTTGAAAAATTGCTTTGCCCTGGATAAATTGAGTTTTAAGATACTGCTTACTTTTTGCCTTTTTAAAATATACATTTATTGATTTTTATATTTTGTTATTATTGTAATTTTATTACTGTTTCATTATATATTTCTGTCTGCTGCCTGCAAAGGACTTTTTAAAATGTAAACAAGTGAAAAACAGGGGAGAAGGAAAGCTTACAGTTTTGAATTAAAATATTGATACGTGTATAATCTTTATTTCAGCTCAGTAGGATGCAGTTTATTCTACTACTTTATTTCCTTTTAGAAAAATGAGATTTAGTGGTACTCTCAGGTTAGGATTTGGCTAGCTTTCTCCATCTGATCTGACTCTTTTCTTTTTCATACAACTACAGTCCCCAGTCCTGTTGGTAATGTCTTATTAGCTCTTGGTCTTGCATATAATCAATTGACTTCAGTCTTTTTCATGCAGCTCTGTAGATTTCAGTGTGCAGTCTCTGAGCTGATCAGGGTTGTGAATTCAGTAATTGTTCAATAAATGGAGCATTTTTAGTGACCTTTCTTCTAATGCTGATCACATTTCATGGAAAGCAACACCCTGTTGCTTAAGGCCATGGTTGTCTGGGGTTAAGATGGGAGCTGCCAGGCCAAATATTTTGATGAATCACTGTATAAAGTTTAAATTCACAAACTGCTTTCTCACAGTTCCAACTGAGGCACTGTTGATTGGCAGGTACAGTGTAGCAGCTAAAAATGTGAGCTAGGTTAGCCCAGGTTCAAATAAGTTTTCCATGGCTATGAACTCACTATATGACCTTAGGAGGCCACTGTCTTTTCAGCCCTCATCCTCACATGCTCAATATGCAGATGTTGCAAGAATGACTGAAATAAGATCTGGAAAGTATTTCGAACGTTTAAAAGGTCTGCAAGTTGGATCTGCAAGAAAGTGATGTAGGTTTGAGTGCTCAGGATTCCAGGCTAACCAACCAAATCCCTTCCCAGAATGCTGCATTCTGCCCCCTTTCCCCAATTTTAGAGATTTTGCATACTTCTGAAAAATCAGGATTCCCCCAAGTCTTTTGGTGTCATCCTCTTGCATGTGGACTGTGCCATTTAGAGTACTTTAGGATCTGTGCTTAGAGAAGAAGTTTACAATGAGTGTATAGAATATAATGATATGATGCAAATATTTAAGACAATAAAGCCTGTGTTTAGCTTTCATGATAACAGTCTGGTTTTTGTAATCATTGCCATTTATTTATATAGCTTCCCAAGAATTCCATGACAAGTTACAACTATACATCATTAGTGGAACACTTCTGATTGCTGTCATATTGCTGCTCATAAGTATTTGAATTCACAGGACAAGCTTTTCTCTGGATGGTGGTTTTAAGACAATTGTTGGTTTGTTTAAATGATAAAAACAAAGTTTTGCTTTGACACAGAGAAGATATTTTAGATGGGACTGCATGTGAAACTGTAAGGCATCATTAGGTTTGAATTTGTTTAAAGTGTGAATCAGAAGCTTAACAGCTGAAGGTCTTAGTATCAGCACAAGTCTATTTGTATCTAAAAGATTACCTGATTTTCTAAAAATTATATTTTTTCATCACTTGGAAATATCACTCACTCAAGATGCTGTATACTTGGGAGCATTTCCTATCCTGGTCATGAATTTGAGGTAAATATTGATTATTTATTTATTTATTTATATTTTAACCATTGACTCAGTTTTGGTCAAGACAAATAATGGAGATTCTACAATCATGACAGCAAAGAATCAAGCACTTTTTAAATTGTTTCCTGCAATTTGAGTGAAAAAACTAGCACGCTTGCCATACCCTCCAACATTTCACCAACGAAAATCGGGGATACATTGGACCAAGCTACATCAGCATGTGGTCAAGGTGGCAAAAGTTATTAATCTGGAAGAAGACACAAGATAAGAGAGGTTCCATCAATTTGCTTTTATCTGAGCTTACTGGGAAAGGCAAGATTTCAGCCCCTCCGCTCCTCTCAACCCTATTGAATTGAGTGCAGTACTTTTTCACCATGAACTCAGTTTGCAGCCGGTAAAATAAGCTAAGGAAAAGGGGGGAATGGGAAGGAAGAAACTTTCAAAAGTGTCTGAAAAAAATGGGACAACAGAGTATTAACTGGGACTGTCTCTGCCAAATTGGGAGAGCTGGAAGGTATGCTTTTCTCTTTCTGGAGCTAAACACACACACACACACACACACACACACACACACACAGGGCAAATCCCAAAAGGCTGGCTGATGATCAAGAGGGCAAAAACAATGCACCTGATGTCACTACTTTTTAGTAGTCAGTGCAATAAGACATTATTTTTTCTGGAAAAAAAAATACACAAAATCTGATCCCACCAACATAAAGAAATATACTCTGCCATATCGTGGCATGGAGAATTTTTTTTCTTACAAGACATTTTTGTAATTGAATATATGACAATTCACATGGCGTTTTGGAAGCAAGAGGGCCCCTTGAGCGTCACGTAAATGTGAGGAGCGGTCTGCATGACACACTCACATTTATGCCACGCTCAAGGGCTGGACGCAGAGCGCACACGCATCTTTTCATTTTCGGCTTCAAGCCAAAAATGGTGCACCGTCACACAATGCTCACGGGCGCTGCATGCACTCACCCACCCTGTGAAGCCTCCTGAGCTGTGCCGGTCACGCTTCCTGCCCCAGCGCAGCCTCTAACTCCCAGGCTGCACTGCGGAAGCAAGGGGCGGGGCGCGGGCGGGGTGTGGGCGGGGCGCTCGCGCGACCAGGAAGGAACCGTGGAGCCAAAGCAGGAGGCTTGCAAGAGCATTCCTGCTAAGCCTTCTCGCGTGAAACCCCAACCCAGCAGCGCAAAAAGGTAACGTGCGAAAAGGGCCACTGACCGAAGTCAGGTTTTACAGCCCTGCATGTTATACAGCTTTCAATGGCACAGACCAAAGCCATTTTTACTTAATATGTTTTTGCACCTTCATTCATATTATGTGTATTATTTGTACTATGTGCATTATTTACATTTTTATGCCTCATTTCTTTAAACACAACAAGGGGAGAGTACAATAGGCACAAACCAGGTGGACTAAGAAATAACATTTAAAATGTTGAAATGGAAATAAAGATGACAAAAAGACCAAGTCTGGTTCTGGAGCATACCACATTTTCACCTCAGTCTCGCATTCACTGGGAGGATATTAGGGTTAACAAGCACTGAGCTTTAGGCTCTCTCCTGATTGATGCTCTGAGGTTGACAGTGATCCTGCCTTTTGATATTATTTGCCTGTTTAAGTTACAAGTCTGTAATATTGTTGTTTGCTCGATTGGCTATACTGGACAATTACTGGTGGCACTGCTTCAGTTACTCTTCTGTTTGCCTTGAGTCTATAGTTCCATTTTTCCAAGACCAAATAATTTTATGAGACAATAACCAGGACCAGGTGATTACACAGGAAATTTTTTTTGTCTTTATGGGAGAAGCTTGCTTAAAAGTATACAGCAATGCCTGATTATGCTTATTTCTTTGGGACAGAATCGAACATAGAATGCTTCCTCTCTCCCTGGCTCTTCACACCTTTGTCCAAGCATTTGAATTAATTGTAGGATTAAAAAAAAAGAATCATATGAGATACCAGAACCTGGAAGATCAGTAAAGGACACCAGATCTACAAGCTGAATTCTAGGACTAGTCAAATATTTCACTCCTTACTCTAAAGAATTCTGAGTCAGTAAAAGAAACAGATACTAACTTCATATAGAATCTATCTTTCTTTCTTTCTTTCTATCTATCTATCTATCTATCTATCTATCTATCTATCTATCCATCCATCCATCCATCCATCCATCCATCCATCCATCCGTCTAGTCCAAGATTAATATTATAAATATTATTATTTAAGGCCTGTAATCTCCCCTTTCGCCCTCTCCTCTTGGCTTTTTTTCCCCCTGTCATGTGATTTGAGGAAAGATGTGGCCTCACAGGATGTTTTAAAGGAAGATGTGGATTTAGTTCCAATTGCTATAGCAACAGGAATCTGTTGGTAGAGAAAGCAGCCTTCTTCTTTTCTAACTTTTCAACGAACTTTAAATTTCCCCAGAGGAAGGAGAGATTGCAGTCTTCCGTTAGAGGAAGATATCCAAAGGAGGTGACAGCAGAGAGGTTTTAGAGGGGCAATGTCCTACATTATCTGCTACAAATTTGACTGCATGGGTAAAAAGTAGGATGGTGTATAGTGTCTTCTGAAGAGAAAATGCTTGTTTTAACTGAGATGGCAATCTGCAGACCATTTTGTACAGCAGGAATCTTATCAAGGAAACCTACAGGTTTCTCAAATGGGAGTCTCCTGACATATGAGGAGAAGAGAAAGATAAGATCAAAAATGTATAAAAGGGATAGAAGGAGCTGCAATAACAACAGCTACACACACATGTGCACCCGCACATCCGCATACACACACAGAGCTAGTGAACAAATGGCTCTGCTTTGCTTTTAGCAACACAAATCTGGCTGACAGTATTGGGTTGGTGAAAGGGGAAGCAGGAGCAATGGACAGATGAATAGATTTAAACAGACGCTCCAGGAAGGAAGAAATGACTGAGATAGTCTTTGGGTGTTTGTTTTTTTTGCCAACTTACAACAGCTTCTGTAGAGATGCATATATTGTGTCACTTCAGACAGAAGATTTTCCATCTTGTCAAATGAAGCTTAATATATGAAGCTTCCTTTCAGTGAACGGGCCTTTTATGTAACCTGTTTTTCTACAAGGTCTGAAGCAAAGGTCTTTTCCAATTCCATGACCGAACTTCTCTCCTTGTTTCTTCCTCCCTCTAAATATAATATGAGGTTGGGGGCTTCTTTATGCAAAACATGTGCTTTACTCTCAAATAGAGAAGATGGTCCCCTTGAAAAAAAGGTGGTGACTTATTGCTTCTGTGTCTTTGGAGCAGTGAATCCACTCTGAGTTTTGGTCCAAATATTAAAGGCCATATTTTAGATTCTGAACTCTCTCCCCCTGAAATGTTCAGTACCTTGGATAACTGCTTTAAATTTCAGACTAGTAACTTGGTGCTGTCTCTATACTTCTAGCTTCCTGCTAGATCATCCTGGTGAAAGAAGTATGTTTTTTATTTTGTTAGTTTATAAATTTTTTTAAATTGGCCTTCATTCTTGGGAACACTAAGAGTGTGATCAAAACTGTCATCTTATGGATCTCAGTTGGGAAAGCTGGATGTGACCTGATACTATTGGCAACAGTGATCAAATATGCGCAGTCTCCAGGGGGACAGGTTAACTCTGCCACACAGCTATCCAGTAAAATAAAAGTCAGTTTGTGTCTGTTTATATAAGGACTGTATACTATTGTATCACTAAGCAGAGCCAGATGCTCTCCTCAAGCTTTGTTTTGGATAATTGGGTCATTTGTTTTTTCATCCAACATGGAATCATTTCACCACTCTCTCCTAAAAGCTTTTCATAAAATTATCCTTCGTCAGTGCAAAAAAACAGCTGGAATGAATTTGTGTGTGTCTATGTATGTGTGCTAGTGTTAACTAAATAGTTCTAATATTTCTGGGCCTAAAGTCTAATTTATACAGTCAACTCTCCATATTTGTAGTTTCACTTTTGTGAATTTGATTATTCATGGATTATTTGCTGTCACCTCTGCTGCCTCCCTATGCCATTTTTAAAAGGGACTGCAAGCCTCATGAGACTGAGGCCCTTTCCGCATCCTATCTTTTCTCGGTGCTGGAGTGCTGTGCTCGCGCGAGCAGCCTCTTGTGAGAGGCCCCCGCGTCCAGGTTTCTTCAGCTCCACACAAGCTTCCTGCTTGTGCGAGAGCCCTGCCTCTTCCTTTCGCTGCACTTCCCAGGCTGCACTGAGACAGGAAGTGCGACTGGCCTGGCTCCCGAGGCTCCGCACGCCAGGTAAGTGTGCGCGGGGCTTGGGAGCAATATGCGACCACGCACCATTTTCGGCTTAAAGCCAAAAATGAAAAAATGTGCGAGTGGTGCCTGCCAGGCCCTGGAGCATCGCACAAATGTGAGTGTGTCGTGTGGACCGCTCCTCACATTTGCGCGATGCTCGAGGGGCCCTTTCGCAGGGAAAATGCCATGCGAAAAGGGCCTGAGAAACTACGAACAAGGCTTGTAAGTCCCTATTAAAAATGGTGTGGGGCAGCACTGGAGGTGGCAGTAAGCCCCACCAACCACACACTTCTGCCTTCTGAAAGAATCCTGATGCCTCAAAGGAATCCACTGTGTGTTTTTGAGTGTTAAATATGGTTTGGGAGGTCCTAGAGTTACTCACAGTTTTTTCACTTTCATGGGGGTCCTGTGTGCCATACCCTATCAAATGTGGAGGGATGACTGTATTTTCTCGTATTTTGTTTTCAAAAAAATCCTTAGCTTTTTAAAAATTACTATTATTTAGGGCTTTTACTTAAAACCAAACCAGCAGAATGCACAAGTGAGTTCAGGTTTCAAATGTTCAAAATCCAAATTGTGAAATTTCCTGAATTCTGCTTTTGTGTGAATGTTCCTTTTGGCACTATCATCTTTCATTCTATCACTCCAGAGATTGCCTCTTATTTTGAATGTGATCAGGTATTGTGTCCGCAGTGGATCCTTAAACTATGGTGGGCTAAGATGGCCAGTCTCCAACAGGCCTTTGAGTAGCTGCAGTTCATTGATCTGCTCTTAGGCCATTTCCACCCTACACTGTTATAGTGAAATTATTCCATTTTCTTTTCTTTTTCTTTTTATAATAATTTTATTAAAGTTCCATAATATAAAATAAACATATATAATTATACATATCATTGAATTATTTCTGCTTATCTTCCATCCCTCACTTTTTTTCTATATAATCAACATGTTGAAATTTAATGTACCATGCTATCAAATGCTAATATTTCATGCTAGATCCTGCAATACATGAGACACAGTATATTATAATATAATATCCATCTTTTCACCCAGTTGCATATTCTTAATATACAGTCTATATTCTTCTACATTAAGCATTATCATCTGATAGTCCCCAGCAATTACCCGACACTATTTGCCATTCTTTCATTATCTCTTCGTCTGATTTCCCCTTTGATCTCTGAGAGACTATATCTGCATTTCTCAATTATTCCATTTTCAACATCCTGTAGAACTCTAGCGTTTGTAGTTTACTGAAGCCAAAGAGCTCTCTGGCTGAGAATTCTAAATGCCCCTCCCTAAACTACAAACCCCAGGATTCCATAGGATGTTGAAAGTGGAATAATAGCTCTATAACAATGTAGTGTAGAAATGACCTTAGTCAAAATAATAACTTAATCAGATTGGTTCATGCACACATATATAACAGGCTTCTCTGGACAGCTAATGCAGTGCCTATCCTCTGCTTGTATAACCCCTGTGTGTATTGGTTTGGCCCAGTGGGTAGGGAAACCCTAAAGAAAGGGCTGTACTTGCTTGTGTGTGTATATGTATGTGTACGTATGTAGGTCCACCTGGGTGCCATCTGGGAACTATTGCACAGTCTGGCAAAAGTGCTCAATAAGGAGGCCCTATAGTGGATGGTTCCTTATGCAACATCAAACAAAAGAGCTGTGGTAGCATAACTCCTGGTTACAGCATCTTAAATCAGCAAAAGGATTTGGGGCCATAGATTGTAAGCTCATTGAGGGAGGGATTTACGGTTTTGTAAAAGACCAGATAAATGGATGGCATTGCATAAAACTAGAAGAATTTTTCCAGCTCTCTGCTGCTTTAAATTATCCAGGGTCACCCTTTCATATATATTGCTCTGAACAGCCAAAACATAATTGTTACACACTCCATACATCACAGCTAGACTAATCTGCTTTTCCCAAGGTCTGATGCCTTCATTCATTTCTGCTTTTCACCTCTGCTTTGCTCGTTTGCCTTCTCTTGATTTGCATTGCAAGCAATTTGCGGAATAGCTGACCCTCAGTGTGTACCTTGATTAGGGAACATGTTCAGGCTTGGTCCTTGCGTGATTACTTTGATTCACCCTTTGCCTTGCTAACCCTGTGCTCCCGGTCACAGCAGTAACTTACTATCCCTTTGGAACAAATTTTACTGGATCTTCTGCTTTCTTGAATTCTTGGTGACCTTTCAGTAAAATGCCTTTATTTTACCAATTACATCATACTCACAAACTGTAAAAACAAAACAAAAATCTTTTTTTTTTATTTGGGCTCTGCAGCTGGGAGTGAGATAGAAGAAAAAAGAACAGCAGTATGAACTGCTTTGCAGAGAAATGTGAACAAGTGCCTTGATTTTGCCAGCTGGACTCCCTTTCCATTGAAGGAATAGCCTTGGCTGTTACACATGCAGAACCCCTGGGTAGCTTTGTGCTTCATCACATGGAAAGCAAGCAACAGGGAATGGAGATGTCTGAAGCAAAATAACATTATGGATATGCAGTGGGAAAGATCTGCATGCTATTCGCTTGGGGTATGCCCTGGTGTGATCTTGTTAAATTCCCATTTAGCTTTACAGAGAAAGCAATACAAAATTGAACTCCCAAGTCTGAAAGAGCAATCCTTTCCCTCATTGAAGCCCGCTTGACTGGATAGGGTCACTAAGGCCCTTTTCACACCTTACCTGGTTGTGGAGACATTCCTGTGTAGGTCCTGGCATTAGTTCCTGCTGAGAGGGGAGCACAGCAGGAGCACTCCCCTCTGTACTGGCTGCCTCTGGGATCCAGGAAGCGCAATGGCCATGCCTCTTCCTGCTGCAATGCATCTGGGTACTGTCCCAGACTGCGCTGGGGCAGAAAGCGCAGCCATTGCGTTTCCAGGGCCTCCACAGGGAAGATAAGTGCAGACACATGGCAGGATGGTGGCACAATTACTGGTCATTGATGGGGAAAAACCGTCAATGATTTGTGGCATGATCATGCCACCTGGGGATAGGAGAAGGACAGGACCATGATGACATCGTGCATAAATGTCATTGCAATCCTGTTCTTCTCCTGTCCCTTTGGCAGTTTGGGAGGATGAAGGCCTAAGTCATTTTCTGCTGATGGAGCCCAAACATACAGTGTAAGGAACCCACCATACCCCATTGCTCTGGTAGTACTTGTCACTCATAGAGCATGATCAGTGCAAAGAGCAAGAAGTGGCCTTGAGAAACTTGTAAATTTTTGTATGGTATTGGCTTGGAGTGTGAGTTGAACGCATAAAGCATAAAACATAAAGATAGTGGAGGATAAATGAAAAAGAAATGTTATTGCAGGAAATCCATCTAGATACAGGAAGACAAGCTTGGAATGCTACCATTTAGTGACAAGGCCTAAAAGAGAGAGAATATGAAGGGACGAGGAAGTGAAATCAACCCAGAAATAGATACAGATAAAGAGGTGATGGATTAGGCAAAATGGAGGAGAACATCCAAGTGGCTCTAGTTCTCTGCCTCTATCAATACTTCTCCCTACAGAAACATGGTCATTATTGCAGGCATTGTTGCATTCCATTTCTGACACCTTTCTTCTTCCCAAATAGGTTGACTTACTGCTGAGCCAATCCACATTTGGCCACCCAAGACCTCTGTTCACTTAGTACGAAAGAACTCACAGTAAGGGGATTAGGGATGCTTGTAAGGCTATGCAGCTTCAGATACAAATGATAACTTGTCCAAAGAATGCTGGTGACAATTCTTCTGCTGGCAGAGTTATTCTTACTTGCACAACTATCAGAAAGGCAATAGTCATTTGCCAAGCTGACCTCCAGTGGTTACAAAAGGCAGTGAATGAAGGTGAATCATGACAGTGCTGCAAAGAAGCTTGGGGAATCCAGAAAAGTAAGGAGAATATGTGTTAAAGGTCACACTGTAGAAGATCTTGTCCCAGAGGTAATTTGTGGGGATGGGTACTCCCTCCATGAAGTGATTTTGTAGATGCAATCTTTGTACTTTATCATACACAACCTAATGGAATAATGTTGATTCGTTTATTTACATATGGAGACAGAAACTATTGCACTGGGAAATTTGGTGGGAAAAATGGAGTATGTAACAAAAAATAGCACAGAATATTGTGAAAATATTCAGTAGAAAAGTCTACTTTTGGTCCCCGTGCTCTCATTTGGGGGCATTTTTTTTTTGCCATGGTTGCCTACCTGTACTTTATGGTGAGACATACTGTGTTTCTATTTAAATCACAGTAATCATTTTTCAATTTGTATCTATGCAGAAAAATAAGTATATGCAGTTTTCATGCAGAAAAGTAATCTTTTGGTCCTTTTAGTGCTAAATTTCTTTATGTAAGTGGTCACTCCCTAGGGATTCCCAACTGGTCACTCTGTGCTCTGATCAAAAGGATGTATGGATCCAGTGATCTGAACATGCAAGCATCACATCTGCCAGACAGAATTGCTGATGTAATTATTTCAAAACAACCAGTATGTGGGCAGTGATACAGGCAATCATATTACCTGTTTCTCTAATGTTATACAGAGGCATTACAATCTGACTTCTGTCTTTTCATCTAATCAAGCATATATATATGTAGAGATTTAAAATCAAGCATTAAGAAGCATTCCAGCCAACTGCCTCTTTCTCCTATATAGTCTATCAAGCATATGATTCAAACTTCTGGCTAAGGCTGTGTGGTTGGCAAGAATGCTGAATAACCTAAGGCAAAATGAAAGAGGAGAAAAACAATGGGTAGAAGGAAAATGTAATCAGGAAAACGGAATATAAATTCAGCCCCATTAAAAAGAAAAATAAAATTGCATTCTAACCGAGCTGGCCTACATAATAAAAGCCAGAGGTTAAGACAAAAGACTTAGAATAGCATAAAATCTGTTGATTTATCATGACTGTTCCCGAGAAAGCAAAGTCTACCCTGCTTCTTAGTTGACAGTGTTTGTCCAGTTACTGAATCTCATGTACTGAAGCTGGGAGCTCTTTAGTAATGCCATTAGAACATTTAACTAGTCTTTCCAACATGATAGTTATACTAAAGTTCAGATTTATTTCATTTGGGAAAAGAAAGAAAACAAATGAGAATTGTCTTGACAGCTATTGGAAAGTTAACAATGAGCTTAGTCTGGCTCGTAGAATATTTTTGATCCTCCCATATTTTACAATTTGGCAGTTCATCAAAAAACAAACAAATAAATAAATTATATAGCAACATTCTTGCCATTTTTGCACAAAACATTAGCAACTTCCACACATGTCATGGCTTTTTAACATTAATGTTTTGCCATTCTGGCTCCTAGAATGCTTGAGTGAATTCACTGGCCTTTTTGTGAAAATGCCATCCTGTTTTCTTCCCGATAGAACCTGCTGACTGGGCTGTACTGATTTGTATGTCAGCTGCCGTTTTATCATGTGCAGACAGGGCTAATTGCGCTGACGGGAAAACCCCAAATGATCTAATGCTGCACAGAACCAGAAAGACTTCTGCCACATAAAAATCCAGAAATTCTGACAGAAGATTCTGTAGTCACCAGAGAGGTTTTATATTATGTTTGATCGACTCTGCATATTTGGAGGCAACATTCTGCCAGAAATGATGAAAAGACTGGAACATTTAAGAGACCCATAATTTCAACACATTGTAAGAATATTGTAGTAATCTCTTAGGGGTCAAATATGTCCTTTACTCTTCAAATATACACATCTGTGTTTGGAGTAGTTTTATTTCTTGTATGCTTAAGGTCTTGTCTAGAATGAAAATGTGATGGAGACAGAACAGATCACAATGGAAGGTACTTTGTAGCTGCAAATGGCGAAGAAAATTCTCCAATTGTGGTTACCTTATGGCCAAAGGGTTTGGACTGAACTCCCTTTCTGCATAGATTCTCTTTCTATAACATTTCAACCAAACAAAATGCAAACCTGTGGACTATCACTAACACTTTTCCCCTGTTGCATGATTTTTTAACTCTCTTTGCCTGGTATGATGAAATATGCACTTTTTTGTTGGCCTAAGGAAAAGGTATCATTACAATGTGTACTTTCCACTTTGGACTTCTTTTATGATCAATATGGCCAGCTCTGCTGGATTATTTTTTGGGGGGGGGGTGTAGTTACTAAATATGTGACATGCTGGTAACTATACACTGGGATTATTTCTCTCATGGGAGATGCTGGGGTGGGGTAAGATCAGCCTATGGGTCACATGTCCCAAGAAACTGCCAGAGCTCCCAGCAACCATCTTTTTTTTTTTTGCTCAAAATGCAGCTAAAAAACATATTAAAAACCATTTGAACTGCTGTTAAAATGTGGTTGTTGGGACCCATTTCCCTTCCTGCTATCCTCAAAATGCAGAAAAAACTCAGATAATTTTTTTTATGTTAGGAGAACTGTTGTGGCCTAGGTTGGCTCTCCACCCACTCTGCTGTGTGCTACACCAATGGCAAATTCTTTTCAGACTAGACTACTCTCATTATCATTTAATGTTACATTATTTCACGACCACTAAATGTTGTTTTTTCTCTGAAAAACATGTCTTCGGTGATAAATTACCATCACCTCCCCAGATTTAAATGGACTTCACTGAAAAAAAAAAGTAAAATTAAAAGTTAAGGTGAGCTTCTTTCTTGACAGTTTCCAATAAGCCACAGAAATAATGGATAAAGTATTGGTCACATAAGCTATAGTGAATAATTGTTAACTTGAACAACTGTTATTCATGTTGAATTTGTCCACCCAAGCTCCTTAGTTTCTGTGGCTGTCCATCAAGCTTCTGTTATCAGAATTAAACTGACTTTAAACAAATAAATAGAAGGAAAAAGTCCGTGAGTTTCAAAAGAGAATGCCTGCAGTGTGAAAATGAAATACTAAGTACTTGAGGCTGCATTTCAAGTTTGTGACCTATTGTAAGTGTATGTTTTTCTTGCTCTGCATTGCCTAAATGAATGCACATCTGCATTTTTTAAAATCACAAGATTAAATAAAATTCAGATGTTTTAAGCCCACCAGCTCAAATTTCACCAATATATTCAGAAATATTATCTCTTTATATTTGAAATAATGGCTGGTGCTGTTTCCTCTAATGTCTGTTTCAAAAGATGTTTGCAAAGATCTGGAAAGGTCTTGCTTCATTAGACTGTGTTTCTATCAAATGAATCTATTGAAATCAATGTTTTTATCTCATAAGCACAGAAGAGGAGACTGAACAAGGGGAAGGGCTGACTGAGGACAGAAGGCAAATGTTCCAGCACCATGCTGTGTATATTGAAACCTATTGCCCATTCTAATATTCTTACAGAAACCTCATGTGGGCATTCATCCTTCATGATTGCAGATGTCTAAAGAGGAGAGGGAGAAGGGATCCATGGTCCTGGGACCACCTCCTCTATTACATTCTTGGTACCCAGTTATCAAATCTTCCTTCCTTTGGAGTGGGGGGAAATCTGGAGAATTTGCTTTACACTTGGTTTGGGCTGGGTCTCCCAACCATCCCCCAACCCCAATCACTTTCTATATTTCTGAAGGATTTTTGCAGGTTTCACTTAGCCATTTTTCTGAAGCTGCAACTGATGTCTTAAAACAAAAAAGTCAATTTCAGTGTCCCAAGCAGTATTACTCAACAAATAAAATTGAGAATTACCTGTCTTGGAGGCTTTGGTATAGGTGCAATTTTCCACTTTGGGACTAACAATTTTTGGGTGATGGGTCTAAGTGGGAGCTGAGGACTGCAATGGGGACCTTGATGCATCCACTGGACACAAAATTCCCACCCACCTCTGTTTTACAGTCAATATTGTCGAACACTGTATAGAGCTCTGTATGAATAGGGTTCTAAATCATGCAGTGAGCCTCAGTTCGTACAGTAGCAACCTTCGTGCTTCAGAACACATCCTTCCCACCAGTGGAAAACACTGGAACCAGGCAGGGACATGACGAGGCCCTGATTTGCCTTCCCCAATACTGTTTGCTCTACTTTCTCCTTCTCCTCATAACAACAGGGAGCGGTCACAAGTTTGTATAGGAGTAGATTATGGAACCCAGGCTGGACAAAAGCAGCTGAAGGGGATCTGAAAAGAAAGAAGCATTTTCCTCCCATCTTCTTCTTCTCCAGAGGACACTGTACTCTCTTACTCCTGTATCGCCAAGTTTAAGAACTGAAGAGGTTTTGAAGATATCAGTGGATGACAAATATGGAATCCTGCTTTTACCTTGTCTTAATATAGGTCCTTTTCGCATGGTGTTTTTAAAGCGTATTAGGCATGTTCCCTCCCCCCTTCACGAGCCGCTGTACCGCATGACGTTCTGGTGAACCAGGTGCTATTACGGCCACAGATAGTGCTGATGGCGCGTTTTCTTATTTTTGCCTGAAAGGCGAAAATAACCTCCCTTTCACGCATCGGTTGTGTGACCAGAGGGCCTGCGGAGCTGTTGTCCGGTGTGCTTCCGGGAAGGACCCGGGAGTGGGCTGCATGTGAGCAGTCCCTGCTGCCTGTCCCTCATGCAGCAACTCCCAGGGGACACTCTGCCCAGCAGCAGGCTGGCCGCTGCCCCCATCGCAGCAGGGAACACTGCACGACACGTCGCCTTGAGAGGCCACCCCGGGGCTGCATCGCCACTCACACTTGAGACAGCAGCCTCTGGGGTCTGGCTGACTGTGTTTTTTTTTAAAAAAACCCGGTGCTATCGTTAGCACGTTAGCACATTACCAATGTAGTACGAAACAGCCTGTTGGCAGAATCTATCATGCTAACATTAGCACAATAGTCGACAAAACAATAAAAAAAAGAAAAAGAAAAACCACCGAATCAGGGGAGGTGGGGCAGGGACAGGCAGGACCTGGGCCTGGACCAGGATGCCAACATGTGGACAAGGCACCGGGCCGGGACTGGTGCGCTCTCGCAAATGCCCTACTGTGTGCAGACTGCAAGGGGCTCTCTACTGGGCCTCTTGAGATATTGGCAATATCGTGAGGGCTCTAGTTTGTTGCGCTATCAAGGTAAGGTGCGGAAAGGGCCATAGTTTGTACAGCTGATGATCTTCTTTATCCTAACTACATAATACACTGCAAGAGTCAAAGGCTTGAATCTGATTGGTAGTTCCAACTAGAGCAGACTCAACAGATCCTCTCTGATCTTGGAAGCTAATCAGGGTCAGCCTTGGTCAGTACTTGGATAAGGACCACTGAGGAATACTAGGTGCTGTAGGCCATATTCCTGAGGAAGGAACTAGCAAACCACCTATGACTATTTCTTGTTTCAGAAGCCTTATGAAATTCATAGGGTCACGATAAATTGACAGGTGACTTGAATGCAAATACACATACACACACACTGTAGTTGGGACTACCAATTGGATTCAGGCCGAAGGGTAATTTTGCTTGTTTGTTTATGAATGTATTTCTGTTCATAAAAATAATTGTAAGTGACCATTCTGGTCAATTTAGGCCAGCAAGAGAATGTATACACCTCCCGTTTGGGTTGGCTTATATAAATGGCAGCAGGTTGGGAGTGGGAACTCCTCCCAATTGTCTTGGACAAACTCCATTTGCCACACACTACAATGTGTGCGTACCTGTACATTCTCCAGTGTATGTGCGTACCTGAAAATTCTACAATGTACATGAAGAAATATAGATATGCTGATGTTTTGACAATTTCCAGTCATTAACACAAGTATGCAAAAAAGGAAGCTATTGCTGTGAAGCAGTAGTAAATATGGGCAGTGCCTGGTTCAGGGAACAGTATACCATATTTTTAAAAAGTACAGTGATGTGAATAGAACTACATATGGCTGTTAACTATTATTATTAGCCAGCTATTGCTTGCACATTATATGTGTTGGTTTCATGTCCATTATTTCTCAGCAGTGGTTTTGATGGGAAGGCAAAAGTTTTTTCTGGTACTTAAGCTGCTCTTCTCTGTTTGCCCCACAAGCAGAGATAAGCTGACTGGGATGGTGAGGCCAAGACAGTGTAGCAGAGTGAGTCATTAGCAAGAGAGAATGGGTCTGCCCAGGTATAGCCAAGCAGTATCTTTCATCTGCTGGTTCTCTCTGACAAATATCCTATGGCTCAGCATTTGGCCTATGAATAGATTCTGGTTAGCAACTGTATTTTTTTTCCAATAAAATATTTAGTTCTGCCCTGAGAGCTAGGAATTTGTAAAATGCTAGTATGGTGCTATTGGATTTTTTTTGGCCGGTTTGCTTGTATCCAAATCCATCTCTAACTCTAAGCTGACTACAGTTTTCTCACTCTCAGCCAAAATGAAAATCTCTTGTTTGTTTGCTGGTCACATTTGAAATGCTAATGTACCTAATACCCTAATTAAACATTAATACTTCTTTAAACATTATTATGTTCATTAAAATCCTTCCTCATTATTAACAAATAAGGGCTCCTCCAGATGGGGCACACATTTGGGAAGCTGGAGGGATTTGATGTTGTAATACCCATTCTTTTCTTTTCTTTTTTTTAAATCACTCTCAAATGATATTTTGCCAATCATGTGATGTTTCAGACTATTCTACCTGGTTTCCCACAATATTATGAAATATTTTGTACTTTTCCATTTGATCAACATGCGTGTTCCATTTTGATAGGACTTGAATAAAAAGTGGAGGTATGTTGCAGTGATGTGGGGAAGAAGTGTGACATGTGGGGACCATAGGGTGGAATTTGCCTGCTGTCTATGCAATTGCCCACCCTTACGCCAGGAAGAGGTAGAGGGGGGAGCATGATTGATTCAAGTTGACCCCAGCTGAAATTGAGTAGCATGTAAGCAATAACGGGTTTTGAAATTCCGCACACAACAGTAACATTAGTAGAGGCTACTACCATAAAGGCACCAGATCCTATCTGATTTTGGAAGCTAAGCAGGGTCAGCTGTGGTTCGTACTTGCATGAGAGACCACCAAACAATATCAGGTGTTATAGACTGTATTTCAGAGGAACAGACTAACAAAACTACCTCTGAGTATTCCTTGCCTAAGAAAAGCCCATGAAATCCATGCAATTGCCAAAAGTCAACAGGCGACTTGAAGTCACAAACACACCACTGTAGTGCTGAAAACCTTAGGGTACCAGGGAACCCTGGTTGAGAGAACCTGCTCTAGAGAAAATTAAAGGTCCTTTCCACAAGGTGTGGCTGCCCCGCAGTTGGGACATGATGGCAGTGCTCCGCGGGTTGTGCTTCTGCACAATGTTGTCATGGTCCCACCACCATCTTGTCCCTGTGTGTCATGTGAGTGCAGTATTTATAAAACAGAAAAAAATCCATTTTACACCTGCCGTTGTGCTGCGCTGCCACCTTTCCTGGCCATGTGGAAGTGCAGAAGCACACTGGCAACGCCTCCCTCCCCAGAGCAGCAATGGCACATGCACGGCTGTGCTGTGGAAGAGAGGAGTCGGGGCCAGCATGCTCCCCTCTGTAGCAACCTGGCGAGGTGTGGAGGGGAGCCTTCCTGGCATGCTTTCCTTCCCCACCGGGGCTGCAATGAAAGGACTTTGAGGAGCCCCGTCGTGCGGAAATGGCCAAAGAAAAATGGTTTGGATCTTGAGTGTGTGTATGTAATATGGATCAGAAGTATGATACCATTGAACTCCACTACAATAAAAAACAAAGCAAGCCAAAAATAAGAGAAACTGCAATGTAAAAGGCCAACTGGACAAAGAAGCAAGAACAATCTCTCAGATCCAACAAAATCTGACTAAATAAGCTGCAGGACTTCCTGCCATGTTTAGCTGTTTGGAGAAACTCCTCAAATGGCACCTTTTATACTAAATTATTATTAAATTTATGTTTCTTTATAAATGAGCCTTAAATGTACTTAAACTAATGCTAATTAATATGTTAACTGTGATATTGGCTATTGATAATGACCTAAAAGGAACTAAAGTGACTATGGTATTGATTATCCCACTGACTATAGTCCTTTTTGTTCTTTTTACCATTCTCTATAGCGCATCTTCAAGCATAAAGATATATCACTGAATACCAAAGTCAGGATTAGCCATATCACTGTATTTTTATTTTGTATGTATGATTGTGAAAATTGGATAGTGAAAAAAAAGCCATAGACTGCCAAAAAGACAAATCAAGCTGGGACTCTCCCTAGAAGTCAAGATAACTAAAATAAGGCTGTTGGACATATGAGACGACATGACTCATTAGAAAAGACAATAATGCTTGGTAAAGGCTGAAAGTGGTAATAAAAGAGGAAAAGTGCATCTCAGGTGGATGGGATTCAATCAAAAGCCTTGGAGGTTTCTCATTTACAGAGTTGCCAAAAATCAAAGTTGAATTTAAGCCAGTTAACAGTGTCTGGAATCCTCTATGGGATTTACATATGCATAAGTGTTGTAGTTTCATTGCTAGACAGTGAATCCCAGCTTGATCCCCATTTACTGGGAAGAAGACACTGTAATTGACTGGAGTCTGTTTCCCTGTTGATCATGAAGCAGCTGGCTGCCTTCTTTACCTCCTCTCATGTGCAATCCCCAGTGCAACAGAAGAAGAAGGACCCTATTGTGATTCTCCCTTGTGCTGGAGATCTCTCATACGAGGGTGTGTGTGGGAACAGCACATAGCTACTTCCAAAGTGAAAGGGCATCAGTCACAGTGGCTGCTTCCTGGTAAGGGGATTGGAGGACCATGAATGCTTTACACTCATGAGTGTGTAACTCCAGATTACACATTTGTAAGTACCATAGAGGATTCTGGTCAACAGCAATAGTGCATTTAGGGATTTGCCACCAAATTTTGGTGACAAACTACCATGGCATTTTTAAAAATAAAAATAAAAGTACAGTAGCTCATCAACTTTCGTGAGGGTTCAGAGTACAGACCCCTCATGAATGTACAAAAATAGTGAATACCACCCAAGCGAGTGCTCCCTCTCCCATTCCCTCCATTCCCCCCCCTCCACTTGCCTGCCCGTCACTCATGTGTGAGCGAGAAGCAAGCGAGTGGAAGGAAAAACGCTCCCCCCGGCTCTGTTTGCCTGCCTGTCGTTCATGCACACTGCCTTCTTCCTGACAGCATGGGCATGAGGCTGGAGGCTCCACTGAGGGGGAAAGGTTTGCTTGCATGTGGACCTTCCCCTCTCTGATTCGCTTGCCCTTTGCTGGGGTGACGAGAAGGACGGCAGCGTGCCTGGCCAAATGGCCTGGGTATGGGGGGGGAGAATGGGGGGAGGCAAGCAGACACCTCATGAATAATCAAATTCGCAAAGGTCAAGCTCATGAATGTGGAGGGAGAACTGTACTAGGGAGCCCTGAAAGCACTGGGAGGCTACAGAAAGCTTGAGACTTTGAAATCACAGGTAATATGCTGTTCACACTTTATTCAGCCTTGGTTTGGAACTAGCAACTCAGCATTGCACATTACCCATTACACTAAATATAATAACAAAGTCACCAGTTGTTTCATTACTTCAGAAAAAGAAACAACAGTACAATTGTGCTATTGTTAAAGCCATAAACAACAAATCTCAGGGAACATTATCATCTGTGAGGCATTACTACCAAGCTATGTACTGTTTGTATAACATCTTAGGACCATCTGAAGCTGTTGGGATAAGAGGTTGAGGCTTAAGATGAGCTGGGACCATTTCATACTACATAGTTACAGAACTATGTTTCTCTATTAACTGCCATAGCTGCATCCTATGGAATCCTGGGATAATCAGAAGCCATTTCACACTACATAGTTATAACACTATGATTACACTTTAACTGCATTCTGGGGTTTGTAGTTTGGTGAGGCATGAGAAGAGCTCTCTGGCTGAGAATTCTAAATACTCATCCCTGAAGTGAAAATCCCAGGATTCCATAGGATGGAACCCATGGCATCACTAGGATTGGTGTCACCCAGTGTGCTAACTCATGGTGTCACATGTCACACCTATGGACTTCCTCCCATATCAGACCATAACAGAATCCTTAGTAATTTTTTTTGTACTAATGTTACTAGTCAATCATAATTCACATGTATCACTGAAAGCAACAGCAATAGTAATGACATAAACAACTAGCAAAATTAAAATGATGCTTCTAAATTACAATATTGTATCCATAGCCTAAATATATTTACATTTACATGGTTTCATGTGACTAAAGTGAAGATTTGGTAAGAAAACAATAGAACTCAAAGTGACAATGTTTAATAATTTCATCAAAATTATATTCATTTTAACATTACAACTTTACCATTACATGAGATAAATTAATGGATTAAGTTTACATAATTAATAACAGCCCAAATAATGTAGGAGACAAATGCATATGGAAATATATTCGTAAATGAATTAATACCATAAAAAATGAAAATAAGCAGGAACAAATACACAAACGTTTCAGCACGTTGTGAACATCTCAATTAAATCAGAACTTTCCTTTCCTGGGCTTCAAAGCTGCAAATTTGTGAATCATATTGTCAAAATCAGTGCTTTTGGCCAACTCACTTTCAGTTGGTAATATCACAAGATCAGAAAGCTTTGACTGTCCCATAGTTGATCGCAAATGGTTCTTTGTAAGTTTCAGCTTTGAAAGCCTCCTCTCACATGAAGCCACAGATGCACAGATCATCAGAAATAATTTTAGGCTTAGTGAAAGGGTTGGATGAGATTCTAGGAAGTTCCATTTAGCTGTGAATGTCAAAACATCTAATATTGCCCAATCTTTGGCTTCTTCCAGATCAATCTCTGCTGTTTTCAGGTACCTTCTCAGCCTTGTTATTTCTATTAAAAGCACACTCTGGGGTACCTCATCATAGAAACTGGTCAGGTTTGAAACGGACACCTTTGACTCTTCTACAGTGGCAGATATGAGACTTTTTGCATGAACAGCCTTAAACATGGTGGCTACTTCCTTGATGGTTCTTGATCTGATCTGGAGTTCAAACTGAAAGCAGTCAATATGCTCAGGCATCACTCTTATTTTTTTCTTGCTAAGTGAGTCCAGCATTGCTTACTCTCTCCCCTGCCATCCTCTTCTTGAACCTGCCTCTTCTCTCTACTACAATTCCATATTCATCTGATGTTAAAAACACCTGTTCAGTTCCATGCTCCACTAGGTGACTGCATCCCTCATGCAGAAAAAGTCTTATTGCCTCTAACTTTGTCACCACCTTGTCAAGAGTTAAGCCCTTAGTCTGCAGGTACTGCTGTGTAAGATTAATTTCCTGAAGTATATCACATCAGAAGTACAGGTAGCCCATAAAAATGAAATCACAGACATCAGGCAAAAGACTCTTGTGTCCAAATTTTCATGTGAATCACAAAAATCTTCAATCATCATCACAAACTTGCTTAACTGCAGCATGATGAGCACTACAGCATGTTGTGGATAGCCTTTTCACTGACACTCCGGTATGGTCAATTAGCACTTCTCATCAATGGCTAGAAGCAGCAAAGAAAGAAAATATTACTTCAAGTGTTCCAAAAAATGTCACACACAATGCATTTTCAGCAAAAGAATGCTGACCACACAAGTGAAGCAAATGGTCCACACAGCCATTAAAAATAACTTTCTTGTTATTTCCATTAAGAATGGCTTGTACACCTCTGTGGATTCCAGCCATAGTGACAACATTATTGTAACCTTAAGCTTGACACACCATTACGTCCAGTCCATCACTTTCCATATTTTTAAGAAAGTCAGAACTGAGGTCAGCAGCTGTTTTCCCCTTTAAAGGCAAAAATTGTAGAAATACTTCTTTCACTTCAACTTTCCTACTATTGATATTTATTTTTTATGTAACTGATCACTTTTGACATCATGTGTGCTGTCAGACATGACCCCAAAGTACTTTGCAGACTTTATGTCCACAACAAGCATCTCCTTCACATGATTTGTTAGGGAACTTATAAACTCATTCTGAATTTTTGGTGCCAGATAAAAGACTGATACTTTAAGTTTACATGTGGTCTGCTTTAATCTCAGTAGGTGTTCTTTTAGCACTGGATTGTATTTTGAAAGCATCTCAGCCATATCAAGAAACTTTCTTTTGTGCTATGAAGAGTCATCTTCCTTGTGGCCATGAAATACCAGATTTTGTTTTGCAAGAAACAATGGCACACCAACCCTATGTTTTCCAAACCAATGTGTCTGCTCCCCGCTTTCTGCTGCCTCACACTGTCTCTCCTCCTGCCCTCCAGCTGCAGCCTAACCTGAGCTTTGGCTGTGTGGAACAGAGAATCCGGAGTCTTCCTACCCCTGTCTGCCTCCAAGGCCAGGAAGGGGCTGAGAAGGATGAGGGGGCATTAGGAGCTCTCTTAGAGGGGCACCTTCCGCATTCTCTCCCCTCTGAGGGCCAACTGGTGGACCTTCAAGCAACACTGTTGCTGCAGGTAGGGCAGCTTGGGTACCTGCACCTGCCCATTCCAGCTGCCTGAGCCAGTGGAACTTTCTCCCATCCTTTCTTGCTTGGGATTTTGATAAGATTTCCCCCACTATTGCCTCCCTCCTAGGTTCCTGAGGCAATGACAACTTCTCCAGGGGCCCCACTGGCCTCCAGTTGCCCCCCTTTGCCACTCTTTTGACATGCTGCCAATCTGATTGTGGATTCTGAGGCTTGCCATGTTCGCCAGGCAGGGAAACTCCAAGCCTGTTGACCTCCAAAGCCAAATGAGGCTGTGGGCCAGATGTCCTTGCAAGGGTATCTTAAAAATAGAGAGGGAAGGCAGGGGGAGGCAGGTTGGCAATCGAGCACTATGCCATTGTGAGGAAGGTAGAAAGTGCCCACTGCTACACTTGTCATTTGGAGGCATTTGGAAGAGTTTGTGGTTAGCATATTAGCTATGGATGGAGATTGCCAGTGATCCAGTCATACTAGTCCCACTTTACACAATATCTTGCATTGGTTACATATCACTTTGTTTGCTTTTTTTTTTCCTGCTGTAGCTCCAGTTCAGATATCTGAATTGTTGGGCATTTCATTTCACTCTGCATAGAATAAGTCTATTTCAGAAGATGTACCAGATCCTTGTGAGTTCTCACATTCCTCAGTTGAATGTTTCACAGCAAAATATTTTGTCAGCTGGATGGTAAAAACATTAAAATGTAGAACAGTGCTGGTGGAAATGATCAGCACCCAGGAGACACTTATTTTCTACTTTCACATGGGAGAGTCTGAAATATGAATCCTCGTCTTGCTCCTAATTTACCTTGAAAAATTCCAGTTCTGGCATAGCAAATGTAAATTGTCAAACATGCACTCTGATAGAGTGTAGAAATGTGGAACACATTCAGAAATGATAGCAACTTCTCATGCTTTCAGTCATGCATTTGTTCTACCTCTGTATGATAAATGGGTGCTGTATCTGGCATTAAGGAGTGTCAAATAGGAATATTCTCTCAAGCTGTGGCAAGGATTCGGCAACCTCCCATTTTTGCTCAAATCTATTAACTTGACATTTTGTCTATGTGGAACTTTAATAAATAAAACTGGGGGCTGTGGTGGGGAAAGGCTAAGCATATTATGTTTTCTGTGAAAACAGTTACTTCCAATGAGGAATTTCTTAAGGGTAAGTTTAGACCCTACCAACACATGTATGACGAATCGTGGTTTTCATGCCAGGGCTAGACTGAAGCTAGATAGAAACAGATACAGATGAAGACACCTGGCTCAGGAGTAGAAGATCTGCACCCAGTCAATATTTTGAAAAATATTTCCTACTCTGGAAGAATTATATGCAATTACACTTTTCAAGGTAGCTCAGATCTCCCTCTTAGGTATGGGCAAGAAATTTGTTTAGTTCACATCTCCAAAGAGAGATGGAAAGACATTTTGTTATCCAAATCCACATTTCTGAGGCTTACAACAAAGAAAAAAAACGCAGTCCACAAAAAAGCAGCACACAGAATATTTGTATTTCTTTTTTTTTATTTATCATTTTATTTAATTTCACATATAAAACATACATTTGTAACTGACAGCTTAATTGAAATATTTCTGCCCTTCCACACTGATCTAGTTTTCATTATCAATATTTCTTATCATGCTTATAATATTGTACTACATTTAACTGCTAATATTACTCATTGATTCTTGCCTTTTCATCTCCATATTCCCGCCTCATGATATATACACTGTAGCCCCCTCCTAACTTATCTTAAATCATGAATTACAGATTTCCATCTGGTTACCCAGCAATTACCCATAACCGTTTACAATTTGCCATTTTCTTTGTATCACATCGTCTGATTTCCCTTTTAATCTCTGAGAGACCATATCAGCATTTTTATTTTCAATAAGTGTACCCCACCATTGTTCTATTGTAGGTATTTGCTGAGTTTTCCATAACTTAGCATATTCAATACGTGCTGTTGTTATCATATAAAGCAATATTCTCCAATGTTTCTTTATACCAGCCTCTTCTAATGTATCAGTCATATTTAATAAATACAATTCCGGTGTCTTAACAAACTGAACTTTCATTAATGCACATTTTTTTTTGTGTATTTCACTCCAATATTTCTTAGCTTTTGAACATGTCCACCACATATGATATATTGTACCGACCTCATTCTGACATTTTCAACAATGCCCATTACCTGTTTTGTATATCTTTTTCATGTACCATCTATGAAATAACTTATAATAGTTCTTTTTCAAATTCTGAGCTACTGTAAATTTCTGTGTTTTTTTCCAGCTCTGCTCCCAAGACTCTAATTGAATTGCATGTCCAATATTTTGAGCCCATGCGATCATTGTTGCCTTTACTGTTTCTTCCTGCCTCTCCTGTTGTAGCATTTCTTGATATATTTGAGCTAGTAAGTGAGGCGGATTTTCGAACATTCGTTTAATAACTCCAGTTTTCTCTTTTAAGTCAATTCCGTATTTTTTATGTCCATCTGAAACCTTTCTGCTAATTGTCTGTAAGGGAACCAACTCAATGTTATTCCCTCTTGTTCTAATTTTTCTCTTGATTTGATCTTAAGTTTATCAAACGTTGATCTCTCAATTATATCTTCATATCACAGCCATTTATCTGTATCTATCCACCGGCCGAAAAAAGCCTCTTGGGGTGAGACCCAAGTGGGGAGCTGCCGTATGTTTTTAGTTTTGTAGTCCTCCCAAATTTTCAGAAGCGATTTCCTGATATAGTGATGTGTGAAGTCTTTGTCTATTTTTGCTTTATCATAAAACATATAGGCATGCCACCCCATTCTCAGATCTGCTCCCTCCAGTGCCAATGTTCTCGTATCTTATAGGTCCACCCAGTCTTTTATCCACGTAAATGCCGCAGCCTTGTAATATATTTGAAAGTCTGGTAGTCCCAGTCCTCCTCTAGTTTTTAAATCAGTCATATTATTCCATTTTATCCTAGGTTTTTTCCCTTGCCATATAAACTTAGTTAGTTCTCTCTTCCAGTGTATGAAAGGTTTCATATTCGTTATTATGGGGCGGTTCTGAAACAAGAAAATCATTTTTGGCAAAATGTTCATCTTTATTGCAGCTATCCTCCCCAGCATCGACAATCGCATCAAAGTCCAAGTTTCTAACTCTTTTTTTATTTCTTGCCATTTTTTTTCATAATTGTTTTGAAATAGTTCATTATTTCTTTTAGCTATCCAGATGCCCAAATATTTTACCTTTTGTCCTTTGTTGAATCCTGTTTGTTGTACTAATTCCATCTCTTCTCTTTCAGACATATTTTTGGTTAAAAAAACTGCAAGTAGAATTCAATAGACAATGTTCGGTAATCCGAAAGTAGAATGCATCCTAAAAATAGTTCCAATGTCCTTGCTCATCACAAAAAGGCAGTTTAATCCACAAAATCTCAAGTCCCATAAAAATGTATGCCAATTTTGAACCAAAGTTCCAAATCCACACAGTCAAAGCGAAAGGCAAGGTAAAGCAAAAAGCATACGCATTAACTTTTATCCAACAAGATCTGGTCAGTCCGGTCACTTCATGCCATCCTAAAACAAAGACACCTCAAAAACAAGTGTCATTTTCATATCTTCTTACAGAAATCCACTAGGGAAATCAATTGATCTGTCAGTAAACAGTCTAAAAATGTCTTAGCCCTCTAATCAAATAGATGTTTTCAACCACGCCTTACTCACAGTCTGCTGGATCGCTTCCTGTTAACACTCCTGTTCACTGCTGCAAGTTCCGAATTGTTGTAGTATCCACGAAATAAAATAAAAACTAGATCAGTTGCTTACTGTTGTTGTAAATTGCGTCTTCTATTTTAAAAGTCGTCATCGGCGCTTGTGCCACGAAAACGGCATCCCTGCCGGATCCGTCTTAGCCCTTCGGCCCCCCGGTGCCTCCCGCACCTTCTTCTCAAAAGGTGCCCGGCACCGGTTACAGAGCCCCCTTTGGGTTGTCTTCCGCGCCTCCTTTACCGGAGGGGCTGTCTGCCACTTGCTTGATGAAAAAAAAAAAAATAAACAGCTGGATTCCGGCAGGAGATAGCATGGAGCTCCGGAGCTCACTCCGTGCGACCTCTCACCTGTGCCATGCGACCGGAAGTCCAGAATATTTGTATTTCAAACAGTGTGCACTGAGAATGTGTACATTTGAAAAGGTAATAGGATGCAATTTTCTTCTCAAAGAAAGTAATGAAGATTTTTAATGATTTTCTTCCCACTGGAGGAAAATCTTTGAAAACTACAGTTTCACAGTTTTCCAATTCTGGGCTTGTTCTGTGAAAAATTCACAAGTAATTGATTTGCATAGAAAATAGAATTTTCTGCACAGCAGCCTCTTGAGTATGGAAAATAATATTCTCTATGCAGGAAGTTTGGTTTGCTAGGTAGAACAAGGGAAGGCCAAGTGTGGCCCATGCGCTGCATATGGCCTCCCCCCCCCAAAAGTGTACTTCCCAAGCCTCTGGAGTTTCTCCTGCAAAAGAGAAGAGACTCCCATTACCTGAGATATTGAAATATTGAATATTGAAAAATTGCTTGATGCACCGTAGCATAAACAATCCTCTGCTTGCCAGAGCAACCAAGATGCTCTCACTCCTTTTGCACCCCTTCCTTCCATCCCCTTGCTGTAGTTCCTACTTAACGTCCTCAGTACCCATCTTCCCTCCACCCCTGGGAACAATCTTGTTAGTCCTTCCAAGCATTCCCACACCACCTGCTATCCCTTCCTGTTTGAATCCCTCCTTTCAATCCTCTTTGCTCAACCTCCTTCAACAGATACCTGCTTTTAATCCTTTTTGTTCAATCCTCCTTAACAGAAATCTTGTCCATCACCTCCAAATACTTCTACTCCTCCTTCCATCCCTTATTGATTGCATCCCTGCTTTAAATCCTCTTTGCTCAAACCCCTAAGCAGAAATCTTATTGGTCCCTCCAGATGTTTCCACCCTTCCTTCCTGAAAAGATAAGTCAGATGGGTTTTTTTTTTTTAAAAGTGATCCTTAGTCACTTTTTATGCTTAGTTCAAGCATAGTTCCACATGCTTGAAAGTGCCTCCCAGCCCCACCACAGTTGTCCACCGTCATGTAGAACAGCTAGATGAGAATTTTGCATGAAGATTCTTCTCAGTCCAAGATTCTTTTCATCAGGATTTTTTAACATTCAAGAAGCAACTTTTGGACCATTTTTGAATCATTACAAATATTATTTACATCCCTAAAAGGTACACATAAATATACTTCATGCAATTAAGACATGCTTGAAAAAAATGTACATTTGTGTAAGTGTGCACATAATGCAGTTTTTAAATGGGCATCCACAGATGTACCTTTTTTTTTTTAAAGCACTGTCCACAAAAATACACAAAATTTTCATGGGGTGAAAAAATTCAAAATCTGATGCAGGAAAGAGCCAGATTTAACTTTAAACTGAAAGAAAGAAAGAAAGAAAGAAAGAAAGAAAGAAAGAAAGAAAGAACTCTAGCAAACTTGAGATCGACAGATTAGTCAGTACCTACTCCTTCTCTTAATGAGGCATTAATTACTTCCTATTCCTGAGAGTTCAATTCTTCCTCCAGATGTTATAGCCATGAGCGAACAGAAAGCAACTGGTTGTTTGTATCTCTCCTAGCATCTTGTCTGTTTCCTTGGAGTCAATAATTGAAATTCATCTCCATTAGAATGATTAGATAGGAAACTAAATGGACAAGCCAATATTGTCAAGAATCTTCTACAAGTAGAAGACTATGGATCAGGCTTCTAAACTTCATTCACAAAGCGAATCAGAAAAGTAAATCTTTTTTCCTGATTTAGTTTTCCCCATGCATGCAGATACTTCTTTTTTTTTTTTTACACTGCTCTGTTCCTTAAAGACTTGGTTCCCTAGGTGCTTGGTTCAGGTTCCACATTTTAGACATAATAGCACCCTTCTAGGGTGCTGAAACACCTTATTGGAATACTTAACTCATGTGACTTCCTGTGTAAGATTCTAGAAGCATCTGCAACATTCATTTTGGAACTTATTATGCATATTGAGCATTCCAGCTGGCCAATTTGAACACTTTCATGCTGGAATTTCATCAAGTGATTATGGCCAAGGTCTTATTTTGGAGTTGCAAAACATAAATCTTTGCATATGGAGATATGCACTAACTGTGCTACACAACTCTTGTGTTGAATGGCACATTATTCAACTTAGTGAACACCTGAAGGTGCAAATGAATGCACAACCAAATGCCCATCTGGGGCCCTTTTCGCATGGTATCTGCCATGCGAAAGAGGGCCTGGAACCTCGCGTGATTGCGAGGAGCAATCTGCATGATACCCTCACAATTGCGCAAGGCTCCAGGGGCCAACAGGCAATGATCGCGCATTGCTCCCGGGCCCTGCGTGCACTTACTTGGCATGCGGAGCCTCAGGAGCTGGGCCGGTCACGCTTCCTGTCTCAGTGCAGCCTGAGAAGGTCCCAGGCTGCACTGCAAAAGGAAGAGGCGGGGCTCTTGAGCAAATGGGAAGCTTGTGCGGAGCTGAAGAAGCAGAGAAGCAAGAGCCTCTCACAGGAGGCTGCTCGCGTGATCACCGCACCCCAGCACAGAGGAAAGATAGGATGCGGAAAGGGCCTGGGATTGGCACTATATGCCCAACTCCACTTCTGCAAACTTGAGCTGAATACAGACATCCTGATCAGATAAAAGTGTCCAACTGCTACTGTAGGGCAGCTTACACATGCATAACACATCAGTAAGATTCCAGCCAATATATTTCAACCAGCTCTTTTAAAGTTAAAACCTAACATGTTTGAAATGAAGTCTCTTTTCATTTCCTTATTCTCCCCATTCTAAAGGGCATCTAGTGGAAAACGGATAGTTGGACTGGAGACCCCAGTGACCCTTATCCAACACAATCATTCTACAGAGCGGGTCAAATGTGAGACCCAGCATAGACTGTGGTAGCCACTGAAAAATATTTTTATGGAAGTGGTGCTCTGTCCTGTACAGTAAAGACAAATAATAGGCAAGGCTTCAGGTACTGTCACCATTTTCTAAAATGTCTCTAGACTGTGATATCAGAGCCTAGGGGTTTTGTGGAGAAATGTAAGAGGCATGTTGCTGCTGTAGCCACTTCTCAGTTTTGCTTGGCAGAGTGCCACTGCTCATCACTGCTTAGAAAACTTATTTGCTTGTGTGGAGGGCACTGGAGGAATTCCCAGAGGCTGTTTGCCCATGTGATTTTTGAAACTGGCACTGGTTCCAGGCGTATAGGCTACACATATGCTCTTCTGTTTTTCTGGGTAATTTCCCCTCCATGATTTAGCAAGGTTGTTTTCAGGAGCTGTAGGTATACTAATTGAGGGAGTGGTGGTATTTTTACAGGCCAAAGTAGCTGCTTTCTAATGTTCAACGAATCATGAGCAAATCTAAAAAAGTTTAACTGAAAGCTGGTGAGGGATGGGAAAGAGGAACTTTCATGATGATGATGATGCAAAAGATGCAAAGCAAATACCAACATCAACATGCAGGCAGAGCTTTGGAATTTCATTTACTGTTACATATGGTGCAGGGAGCATTTGTATGCTATCTGGGATATACATTTCTTGAAATCCATGAATGATTATTGGGAAATGCTTGGGAGGTTCACAGAATGGTGGGCTCTAATGTATTGCTGCATCCCCTCAGGCTCTCGTTTTGCAGCAGACCTAATTATAGCATTCTCAGCAACACACTTTGATTTCACATTTGTTTACTGGAAGAAATATGACTGCCGTGTTATCCCCTCCCCTCCAGAATGAAAAAGACTAAAAATAAAAAAATCTACACGAGTGCAGAGAGATATGGGAAATTTTCCCTTTGTCGCTATGAATGCAGAGATGTGTATATATGCATGCCACATTTGTGAAGCATCAGATTCCTATCGGCTTTGCCAAAGGCTCAGAAGAGGGCAGTTATTCAGCAAGTGTGAAATGCAAACGGAAATCTAATGAGCTTTTCAGGAGGGAGAAAGCCTCTAAAATCTCTCTCCAAAGTCCTTCTTTGGTACCCCAATTTTTTTTTTAAAAAAGAAAAATTGTTATGTGATACTGCCCCTATTAAACTGTAATGCAGAACAGCTCCACTGCCCTGTGTTTTGCCAAAGTGCATATAAAACATTCATGCTTACACAATTCACACAGCATCTGGAAGGCTATACTTAATGTTCTCATCTTTTGTTTGTTTGATTTTGTTTCACAGAGAGATGTGATCAAGATAGAAGCTGGGGCCTTCCCACTAATGTATATTGTTGAGCAGCCAAAGAATATCAAACACAGCTGAAATCCCCAATGGCATTTCAGCTGCTTGTATTAATTTTTTTAAAAGAGGGAAAAAAGAAAAAAAAGAACAGCCTGGTTTCGTAAGTCTCACTAGGATTAGAAGAAGCATGCCATTCTCTTGGAGATAACAGCTTTCAATTAAAGCCATCTTAGGAGTCATTACTTAGATACTTCTCCCTGTATAAAAGCCAGTTCCTAGTATTTGTCATACTCATACCAAGACCAGAATCCAAAATGAGAAAGTGATGGCCCTTTACTTCCACTTATGAGTAGACTGGATTTCTGTGTTGGGTAAGTTGATGATCTAACTACCTCCCATTTACATATCCCTACCTCTCAGGTCTGTTTCCTGCTGCCTACTGGGCCCCATTAACACACATAAGGCTTTTCTTTGCCCAGATTTTCAGGATCTGTTTCTGTTCTGTTGAGAGACCTTTCCTCTCTCTATTGTTTCTTTCAAGAGATAATGAAAATGGAGCCTCTGGGTTTCACATAACCTGGGCCATTTAAAAATGAAATTAGTACAGGACAACAAAACCATCTCAACTGGCATTTACCATAAAAATTGTTTCTAAAAGGGACTGATTTGGTTCTTCCATCCTGGATGTAGGAAATAAAATACCATTTTGATTCCATTTCAGTTATACAGTTGGTATCTAGATGATAGCTATCCACTGATGGTCTTTCTGATCTAGAAAATGAGGCTTGCTTTCTTGGAGATGGTGGTAGTGGTGCGGAAAGGAATGTACATGCATTGGCATCTGGACTCCAAACACTCAGATAACTACCACACACACAGTAAGGTGACTAATGAAATGCTTCTATACCACTAAAGCTCAAAACACCAGATTCTATCTACAAGTCAGTGGTAGCTGATTGTACTGGATGACTGAATACAGTTATTTGTGAACAAGGAAAGGTATCATTCCCCAACCAATCTCTTCTCACTCAAGACAGAATAAGCATACTTGATAAGATGAGTCTGGTCTTTAGTGCCTGAAACCTTAGCTTAAAATGCTTGCAGTTCTTTCCTTCAGTGTTGGTGTAAGAGGTTCTGGATGCAGTAATGTAGAGAAACAATTTATTGGGTCCACTACCATAAATATATTCATAGATATAAAATAATCCTGTTTAATATTAGAGTAGAATGAAAACGGTTCATCTGTCCTCCTAAAATAGCCATCAAAACTTCAAACAAGCATGCAGGAGAGACCTACGGAGAAGACGTTAGGTGAGGCCAAAGAATAAATTGAGAACACTTAGGAATGTTTGGAAACTGAAGTCCATGAATAATTACAGTTAATAAGAAATACTTTATGCACATGTTTTCCCCATTCCCCACCCACAAATAGCTCGTCCTTTTTTTGTTGATAGTTTGAAGGAGGACCCGCAGACAAGGACAAGCAAATGAGAGTGAGGACAATGTTTCCTGCCATCACTCTGAACTGCTGTGACACAATCATGTAGTCAGATGTCATTGGGAATGTACCAGCTGAAGTCAACATGTTTACAATGTGGCAGTGAAAGGATTCAGGAAGGAAGGCACCTGAAAGGCTTCAAACAACAGCAAGCAGGTATGAAAAAGAGAGCATTTTGTACATCCTTAAATTTCTCTGAAACTAACAATTTCCTAGGAATGTTCAAATATCAAATAAGCTTTTTTCTTAAAAAAATATTTCTTGCAGTAGAATTGTTCTCATCCACTTGCAAAACAGATAGTGGTGGCAAGTTCTGTAACACAACAACTATACATTAATATTTTCTGATCAAATTTTCTTGCTGTTCATCCAATTGCCTGTAAACTCTTGACTTTCTTCATTATACAGCAGTATTTAGGAAGCCTTCCCAAAGTTGCTATTAGCATTATAAACTGTTTATTTCCACAGTATTAAAGCAAATTTGAAATCACAAATCACAATGTTTTATAGAACAGTTCTTCTTTTCCTGAATTTCTTTCTATAGATTCTCTTTCTGAGGTCGTTTCTGCCCCACACTGTTATAGTGTTATCATTCTACTTTTAACATCCTGTGGAATCCTAGGGTTTGCAATTTAGGAGTGTGCCTTTAGAATTCTCAGCCAGAGAGCTCTTTGGCTTCAGTAAACTACAAACTCCAGAATTCGACAAGACGTTGAAAGTGGAATAATAGCACTATAACAGTGTAGGGCAG
This sequence comes from Cyclura pinguis, assembly GCA_030412105.1. Taxonomy (NCBI): domain Eukaryota; kingdom Metazoa; phylum Chordata; class Lepidosauria; order Squamata; family Iguanidae; genus Cyclura; species Cyclura pinguis. Next base: position 108,734,020 of record CM059599.1, on the reverse strand, counting down.
AAATGACCTGAATCCTACTTTAAGCATATAAGCTCATGAGTTCCTTGTACCTCACCTTTCTTCACTTTATTCCACTTGGGAAGATTTAAAACATTTTAGGATAAATTATGAAACCAACATGCAGACAATATATTCATTTGATTTATTAATTTGGTTGGGACAGGGTGAAGATTACCTATGGGGTGCCTGCTGAATCTATAATTACCTTTCCAAAGGCAGCCCCACGTACAGTGTATTATAGCAATCTAAACAAGATGTAATCAAGGCATGTGTTTCTATGGACAAATCTGACATCTCTCAGAATGGGTAGAGCTGGCATACAAGTCTTAATTGTGCAAACATATTCCTGGCACCAAAACTTGGGCTCCCAGGTTCAAGGATTGGTCTAATTGGTCTACTAAACCATCAATCTGAAATTTCAAGGGAAGTGTAACCACCCAGCAGAGGTTGATAGGATTACGTTCTCAGCTTTCCAAGCAGTATCTGAAATCACTGGGAATTGCTGTATTTCTCTGGGTCTGCAGGAAGCAAGAAAAATTCAGGACAAGCAGCACTGGAAGAGAGAAAGCTTGATTTTTGTATATGACATGACTTTATATGTATATTTCTATGCATGACTCTGTATATGATTTCTGTATATGAAATGCCTGAGCAGGATGCTCAGTTCCACCTACTCCCAGCAGGTACTAAGACTCTTGGGCCTTTCTGCCCTACACCGTTATAGTGCTATCATTCGACTTTCAACATCCTGTGGAATCCTGGGGTTTGCAGTCTAGGAAGGGGCATTTAGAATTCTCAGCCAGAGAGCTCTTTGGCCTCAGTAAACTACAAAGCCCAGAATTCCACAGGATATTGAAAGTTGAATAATAGCACTATAACAGTGTAGGGCAGAAAGGCCCTCTGGCTAAGTACAAAGATGTTGCACTTGTGTATTGGTGAAAAGATTGAAAATCATTTCATTCATAGGGGTCCATGTGGATTTTTACCTAAGAGGCAATTATGAGATAATATCAGAAATGTGTTAGATATTTTGGAATACTTAGGCCCTTTTGGAATGGCATTTGCCATGCGAAAGGGTGGCTGGAGCATCACACGATTGTGAGGAGTGATCTGCATGACATGCTCACAATCGCGCAACGCTCCAGGGGCCGGCAGGTGCCGATCGTGCACCTTGTCATTTTCGGCTGGAAGCTGAAAATGGTGCTCAATTATGCATTGCTCCTGGGTCCCATGCGCACTTACCTGGCATGTGGAGCCTCCGGAGCCATGCCAGTCACGCTTCCTGCCCCAGCACAGCCTGAGAAACTCCCAGGCTGCACTGTGGAAGGAAGAGGCAGGGCTCTCGTGCAAGCAGTTAGCTCGTGCGAAGCTGAAGCAGCAGGGATGCAAGAGCCTTTTGCCGGAGGCTGCTTGCACGATCCCCACACCTCAGTGCTGGAAAAAGGTAAGGTGCAGAAAGGGCCTTAGAATGACATAATGAGAAGCAAGCAGCACTGATTTTTTTAGATGCAGAAAAAGATTTTGACAATTTTAACTGGACTTTCTTGTTTAGAGTGCTGGAAGTGATGAACTTTAGGAAAAAATATATTAAATGGGCTAGATCAATATATATTTCATAGAAAGCACAAATACTGGTTGATGGAGATTTAACAAGAGTCTGTGAAATTAAAAAAGGAAGAAGACAAGGAATTAGTCTGATTAAAAGAATGGTTGGCACAGAGAAATAAAAGATTATTGGAATTAGAAGGGCCTGACCTATGGTTTGGGTGGCATGGTTATGATAAAGTTAAAATGAATTTAAAAACCATTTTGTGAGACATCTCACAAGTATTAAGGGTATGCAATAGATATAGATCCAGGTTGTGTCCAAAAATGCCTTTATGGTTTCACCACAGAAGATTTTTTTTATAGAAAAGAAATAATAGGCAAAGACAGATGGTTAATGTGTCAGACTTACTGGGAAATTACTGAGGCGAATATAAAATTAAGTTGAATGAACAGACACTTGCAGAGGGATATAGTTTTCAATGGCTTTTGGCAGTTAAGATGGATAAAAATAACTATAGTTTTGGAAGAAGTAAGTCAGAGTTTTGAAACACAATTGTATACAGATGATGAACACGTGATTGTTCAATTTACAAGATTCTGTTAAAATTTGACATGGAAGAGGAACAAGTGAGAGATTGCATGGTAAAATGGGCTAAGAGTTTTGGATATAATATACAGATGGAACAATGGGATTAGATGTAGTCAAAGGGGTGGAAGTTTACATTATAGAATCATAGAATCATATAATCATAGAGTTGGAAGAGACCACAAGGGCCATCGAGTCCAACTCCCTGCCATGCAGGAACACACATCAAAGCATTCCCAACAGATGCCCATCCAGCCTCTGCTTAAAAACTTCCAAAGTGGGAGACTCCACCATGCTTAGAGGCAGCATATTCCACTGCCGGCCAGCTCTGACCGTCAGGAAGTTCTTCCTGAGGTTTGGGTGGAATCTCCTTTCCTGCAGCTTGAATCCATTGCTCCTTGTCCTAGTCTCTGGAGCAGCAGTAAACAAGCCCACTCCCTGCTCAATATGACATCCCTTCAAATATTTAAACATGGCTATCATGTCCTCTCTTAACCTTCTCTTCTGCAGACTAAACATATCCAGCTCCCTAAGCCGTTCCTCATAGGGCATGGCTTCCAGACCCTTCATCATTTTGGTCACCCTCCTCTGGACACGTTCCAGCTTGTCAATATCCTTCTTGAATTGAGGTCGCGAGAACTGTATGCAGTATTTCAGATGAGGTTTAACCAATGCAGAATAGAGTGGTGCCATTACCTCCCTCGTCTAGATACCATATTCCTATTGACGCAACCAAGAATCACGTTGGCTTTCTTGGCTGCCGCATCACACTGCTGACTCATGTTCAACTTGTGGTCTACCAAGACTCCTAGATCCCTTTCACATGTACTGCTATCCAGCCACGCGTTCCCCTGTCCTATATTTGTGCATTCCATTTTTTCTGCCTAAGTGTAGGACCTTACATTTGTCTCTGTTGAAATTCATTTTGTTAGCTTTGGCCCAGCTCTCCAATCCATCAAGGTCATTTTGAAATTTGATCCTGTCCTCTGGGATATTAGCAACCCCTCCCAATTTGGTGTCATCTGCAAATTTGATTAGTGTGCCCTCTACTCCTTCATCCAAGTCATTGATGAAGATGTTGAATAGCACTGGGCCCAGGACAGAACCCTGCAGCACCCCACTAGTCACTTCTCTCCAGGATGAAAAGCAGCCATTGGTGAGCACCCTTTGGGTTCAGTCGGTCAACCAATTACAAATCTACCTAACAGTAGCCCTGCCCAGCTGGCACTTTACTATCTTCTTTGCAAGAATGTCATGAGGAAATTTGTCAAAGGCCTTGCTGAAATCAAGATAGGTTATGTCCACAGAATTCCTTTCATCTATCAAGCTTGTAACCCTGTCATAAAAAGAGATAAGATTAGTCTGGAATGACTTATTTGTGAGAAATCCATGCTGACTTTTAGTGATTACGGGATTGCTTTCTAGGTAATTATAAACGGACTGTTTAATGATCTGCTCTAGGATCTTTCCTGGTATTGATGTCAGGCTGACCGGTTGATAATTATTTGGGTCCTCTTTTTTTCCCTTCTTGAAAATGGGGATGACATTTGCCCTCCTCCAGTCACCTGTTCTCCAAGAGTTCTCAAAGATTATTGCGAGTGGTTCAGAAATGACTTCTGGCAGTTCTTTTAATATCCTTAGATGTAGTTCATCTGGCCCTGGAGACTTGAATTCATCTAGTTTAGCCAGATATTCCTGTACTACTTCTTTACCTATTCTGGGCTGCATTTCTCCCTCTACCTCACCTGCTCTCCACCCCCCAGGTTGAATACTTCTATCCTTTTGGGAGAAAACTGAGGCAAAGAAAGTGTTGAGTAGTTCTGCCTTCTCTCTTCCCTCTGTTAGTAACTAGCCATCTTCTCTGTGCAGTGACCTTATCATTTCCTTGTTTTTCCTTTTGCTGTGAACATATCTAAAAAAGCTCTTTTTATCATTTTTAATGTCTCTGGGAAGCCGGAGTTCATTCTGTGCTTTAGCTTTTCTGACCTTCTCCCTACATATCCTGGCTATTTGTTTTCCTCTTTGGTGGTTTCACCATTCTTCCATTTCCTGTTCATGTTTCTTTTAACACTTGGCTCAACTGAGAGTTCTTTTGTCAACCATTCTGGTTTCTTTAGACACCTGCCATTTTTCCTCCTTATTGGCACAGTTTTCAATTGTGCCTTCAGTATCTCACTTTTAAGAAACTCCTATCCATCATGCACTCCTTTCTCTTTCAGTATTCTTGACCATGGGATTTCGGCAAGTAACTCCCTGAATTTACAGAAATCAGCTTTTTTAAAGTCTAGGATGCGTGTCTGACTACTCTTGGCTTCTCCTTCCCACTGAATGACAAATTCCAAAAAAGCATGGTTACTCCCTTCTAAGGATCCCACCACCACCACCTCATCAACAAGGTCATCCCTGTTGGTTAGGATCAGATCTAAAATAGTTGATCCCCTTGTCCCCTCTTCTACCTTCTGGACCATGAAATGTTCTTTCTCAAAGAGAACTTCTACAATTCGTCTCCCACCGCCCGCGTGACCACAAGTGGCGGGGGGGGGACACCTTTTCTGCCCTCCCACGAAGAGGAGACCAAGCAATCACTGTGTGACAAGGGTCGCACAGTGGGATGGGTCGGGGTCGGGGTCTCCAGACCCCTTTTTAGGGCCACGCCGCCCCTTCCTCAGCCTCTTTGTTTGCTGGCGAGGCTGACGGTGGGGGTTGATGCTGCTGGCCCTGAAAACCAGCCACGTGGCTGCCTGAGAGGCCTTTGTTTAGGGCAGCAGAAGACATATCTCCCCCTCTCTTGAGGCCGACCCTCGTCAGGGGAGGGGGTTCCTGTGGGCCCCCCAGGCTCTGAGGGTGGTCACTGTGGTGGCGGCGGCGGCGGCGGCTGTGACAGAATCGCCTCGTCAGTGGAGGGGAGGCTGTTGTTACTGCACCTGCAGCAGCAGGCTTTCCCCTCGCCCCCTCTCTCCTTTTTTTTTCTTTTTCTTTTTCCTCTCTCCTTTCTTCCTCCTTTCCCCCGCTCGTCTGCACCTCTTCCCCCCTCCCTGGGCTGATCTTTGGCAGCGGCAGGGTTGCCGTGGGCCCCCTAGGCCCTGGGGAGGGCCGCTGGTGTGGCGGCGGCGGCAGCAGAAGTTGGAAGCAGCCCATTCGGAGGCCCTTGGGCATTTGGGGGACCTATCTGAGGAGAGCAGTTGTTGTGGTTTTCCCTGCCCCCCCTAACTTTTATATATATAATATATATTATTATTATATTATTATTTTTCGTTCTTCTTCTCTTTTCTTCTCTTTCTTTCTTTTCCTTTTCTCCTCCCCCCCCTTCCCTTCCTTCCTCCTCCCTCCTCTCTCTCTTAGGGCATGCCAGGCTGAGAGAGTGTGCCTTTTCACTTTCTTTTCTTTTCCACCCCTTCTCTCTGTTGCTCTCGCTTTTACACCTCACTCCTGGGGGGAAGGTGCTCTTTTGCAGGTTTTGCCACATCTGGGCTGTGAGAGAGTGTCCAGTGGGCCTTAGTGGGCTGAGAGAGTGTGATCATTTTGTTGTGGGTTTTGTTTTGTTTGGTTAAGGGAGTTAGGGTTTATTAGGTCTGCCAGTGGTGCTGATGGCTCTCAAACGAGCTTCATCAGCATCCAAGGGCAAGCAGCCCACCGAGAGGGCCACGCCAACCAAAGGGGCCATGCCGGCCAAAGTGGCCATGTCAGCCAAAAGGGCCACACCAGCCAAGGCCTTAGCTGCCCCAAAGTCAGTGTCCTCATCGTTGGATGAGGATGGGGGAGCAGATGTGGCGGCCGCCATTTTTGCTAAGCTTCGGGCCATTGAGAGTGGCCAGCGGCCTGTGGGGCAGAACAGAGGAAAGGAGGAGCAGAGGGTCTCCATGCCAGTGAGTGTTATTAACCAGATTTTGGCACAGCTAGTCGCTATTGAGAAGGACAGAGCGGGTGAGAAGTGGACAGAATCGCCTCCAGGGAGGTGGGAACAAGCATCCTCATCACAACATGTCAGTTGGGAGGCCGGGCCCTCGGGAGAGTCGGAAGCAGCAGGAGCAGCACTAGGTGAGTCTATTGGCCACGAGGAAGGTACTGCATCCGTAGCATGGCCCTGGAGTTTCATTACACCACCGAGGAATATGGCATGGGCTCCGCCAGCAGGTTTCCCAGAGTTATCGTTTTCTTCTTCACCTTCTTGCCCTGGGGAGCAAATGTCACCCTCTCAGCTGCCATCAGGGGTGACGCTGCATTCCCACGATGTATCGCGGGAGTCAAGCAAGGATGCAGGCCTTGAGGAGAATGCAGGTGGGCAGTCAGGGGTATTGGACGAGCACCTGACCTCAACCACTATTGAAAAGATACTGAAAGGAGAATACGTGGACCTATTCTCCCTTTTGTATCGAGAGCTTGATAAGAAAGAGAAGGAGGATTTGGACGCAGGCGAGAGGGAAAAATTGAAAAAATGCAGGATTGACAGGAACTGGACTAATTGGTTTATAGGTTATCTCATTTACATGGATGTGATAGTTAAGGCCCAGCCCTCCAGGGCTCACTCCCTGGTGGTATATTTGAACACGATTTTCAGGGCTCATTCAGATTTTGCTGGGACTGGTTGGCTGCACTACGATGAGAAGTTTAGGATGAGGGCAGCGAAGCAGCCAAGCCTGCGATGGGACAGTATACACCCTGAATTGTAGATGCAGACATTGGCCCTGGCTCGCCCCATTTTCGGGGAGAGGTCCCACTCTGGTCATCTGGTGCAGTTCAATAAGTCCGGAGGGCCTCCCCGCACTCAGGGCTCGCAGGGGCAGCAGCAAATACAGCTCTGTTGGGAATTTGGGATGCAAGGATTTTGTGCCCGTCGCCCTTGCAAATGCAAGCACCTATGTGGGATCTGCTGGGGCTCTCACTCCATTCGCAACTGCAACAAGGGGAGAGGGGGAGGGACAAGCCTCAGGGATGGAGGTGGCAAGCGGGGGCCAGGAAATCAGCCACCACTTCACAAAGGGGCCCAGTCCAATTAAGGTGGAGAGGCTGCTGGCTTGGCTCCGCTTTTACCAGGACCGGGCCACAGTTCTATATCTGGGGGAGGGATTTACTCGGGGGTTCAGGATCCCAAGTATGGGATCTCGGCAGTTTTTTATGGCCAATAACCTTAAATCAGTAATAGGCAAAGAGCATGTAGTGAGGGAGAAAATTAGGAAGGAGGTTGCTGAAGGCAGGGTATTAGGTCCATTTGACCAGCCTCCCACTCCCAATGTTAGAATTTCCCCACCAGGAGTTGTCCCTAAGAAAGCTCCAGGTGAATTCAGGTTAATCCACCATTTGTCTTACCCCAGGGGCGAATCCGTTAATGATGCCATTCCGGCTGAGTTATGTTCGGTTAGGTATACTTCGTTCGATGCAGCTGTACGGGTGGTGCGCAGGCATGGTGTTGGGGCCGAGCTGGCCAAATCTGATATCAAGTCAGCCTTCCGCCTGCTGCCTGTTCATCCATCTGACTTTGAACTTTTGGGATTCGCCTTTGAGGGCAAATTCTATGTGGATCGCTCCCTCCCCATGGGATGTTCTTTGTCTTGCTCTGCTTTCGAGACATTCAGCACCTTTTTAGAATGGGCCGTCAAAAGTAAATCAGGCCTTAAGGGCATTATACATTATTTGGATGATTTCTTATTCGTAGGACGCTGCGGTTCTGGGCAGTGCGCATTCCTCTTGGCAGAATTCACATCTCTTATGGGGGAGTTAGGCGTGCCCTTGGCACATGAGAAAACCGAGGGCCCCACACAGCAGCTTACATTTCTGGGCATTGAATTGGATACAGTCAGCCAAGCTTGAAACTGCCGCCAGCTAAGGTTCAGGATCTCAGGTCAAGGGTGGCTTCCTTCATGGGTAGGCGCAAGGCTACCCTTAGGGAATTTCAGGAGATCGTGGGGCACCTGAATTTTGCCTGCCGGGTGGTGGCACCCGGCAGGGCGTTCCTTTGGCGCCTGTGCGACGCCATGAAGGGCATCACCAAACCGCATCACAGAATTAGGATCACCAGAGGGATTAAACTGGACTTAGGAGTGTGGCAGGAGTTCCTGGCTGACTTCAATGGTGTCTCTTTTTGGCGGGATGAAATCAAGGTCAGGGATGCACTGAAAATATCATCGGATGCAGCAGGATCCATTGGTTTTGGTGTCTTTTTCAGGGGCAGGTGGTGTGCACAGAGATGGCCTGAGAGTTGGGCAGAGGCAGGCCTCACAGCTGACCTTACATTTTTGGAATTTTTTCCAATAGTAGTGGCAGTTCACATCTGGGCACGTGACTTAGCAAACGCTTCAGTCCACTTTTGGTGTGACAACTTGGCCACAGTCAGAGTGATTAACTCTCTCTCCTCTAGGTCGCAGCGCATCATGCGCTTGGTGCGGGCTTTCACGCTTCAATGTCTCCATTTTAACATAGTCTTTACAGTTGTACACGTTCCTGGTGTGGATAATTCCTTGGCTGATTCTCTCTCCCGTATGCAGATGAAACGTTTCAGAGAGCTGACACCAGATGCTGCCGTCCTCCCAGAACCGATGCCCTTCGATCTGTGGAAGCTTGGCGGGGTGAGGTAGCACAGATCATCGGTATGTCAATTGCGCCCAGCACCAGAAAGAGTTACAATAAGGCCACTAAGGATTTCACTAGCTTTTGGAAATCTAAAGGGTTACATGACACATGGCCACTCCTGGTGGACCATATTTTGCAGTTCTGCTTGTCCCTTAAGGAAGCAGGCCTCTCCCCTCAATCCATTAGATCCCGCATGTCCGCCTTGGCCTTTTGGTCCAAGGCACGAGGCTTCCCTGATCCCACCAGCGATTTTAGGATATGCAAATTTATCGAAGGGTGGGTCAGGCAAAAAGGGATGACCCGAGATGACAGGCAACCACTTTCTCCTGGCATTCTGAAGTGTTTGGGCGGCACATGGGAAGTCTTGTGCTCTTCTGCATACGAGGCTCTCTTATTTCACTCAGCGGCTCTCACTGCATTTTTTGGCGCATTGAGGGTAAGTGAGTTGGTGGTTCAGAGTAAGGGAGACAGGTCTGGCAGGGCCCTAGAGTTTAAGGACCTGACCTGGGGCGAGCGGCATTTATACCTTCACATAAGGGGATCGAAAACTGACCAGGCCAGGCGGGGCAGTGTGGTTACTTTACAGGAATGTTCTGATGCTGCTTTATGCCCGGTCAGGGCGCTGAGGGCTTATATAGCCAGCCAGGGGTCACATTTGGGGCCTCTGTTTTGTCATGCTAACACAACCCCGCTCACTAGGTATCAATTCTGGGCCATCACGAAAAAGGCTTTGACCTTTCTAGGCCTACAAGGCACCAAATTTGGTACGCATTCATTTCGCATAGGCACAGCTTCCACTGCAGTTTTGATGGGCATGAATGCTGATGACATCCAGAGGATTGGGAGATGGAAGTCCAGGGCGTACCGGCGCTATGTCAGGCCGATTCACCTGTTATAACGTTTCTGGTTCGTTTCAGATCGTCCTGTTCTGGCTGGGAGGAGGTGAGTGCTGATCTGTGGTCACAGTTTCATCTTTTGGGCAGAGCGGCAGGCTCGTGATGGCCATTTTGGCCTGCATTTGGGATTGGGTGACCGAGCCTCGCTCCAGTGGCTTGGCAAGAGAGGCCTTCGCTGGCATGGCTTGTTGCCTGCGCTGTTTGGGGAGTGCCGTGGGCCTCCGCCTGATGTGTCGGTCATTCACCTGGGTGGTAATGACCTTGGACTTTTAAAAGGAAAGACCTTGATCATACGGGCCATTCATGATATGCGGCTTATTCTCAATACTTGGCCTGGCACCTGCATTGCTTGGTCTGCAATGATTCAAAGAAAAGTGTGGGGTGGGGGAGGGGATCCTCGACCCTTGGAGTTCGCTCGTAGGCGAGTGAACAGAGAAATTCGCAATGCTTTGAGACAGGGCTTGGGTCACTGTATTCCTCACTGTGACATTGTCTTTAATAAACCTGAGCTGTATAGGCCTGACGGGGTACACTTGTCATCTGAGGGCAATGAAATCTTTCTACGGCATTTGAAATGGGGGCTTGAAGCTATCCTGAGTGGGAGTTGGGGGGATAAGGACTAAGCAGACGCTTGCCCTTATCCATGGCTGGTAGGGGGCGGTCTAAGGGTTTTGGTGAGTACCTATGGCACCCTTTGGTGTAGGATAAATGCTGTCCTTGAGGCGGGCCTGGGACTTGCCCCTACCATCATGAGACGGGGGGGTTGCGGTTTGTGGGCTCGCCTTCCAGAAAAGGGCCGGCCAAAGTTTTAATCCAGCCTCATGGGTTGGCTTTGGGGCCCGGTACCTCGCCCAAGGAGGGCTGGGGAAGAGGTCTGGAGCTGACCCTTGCCTTAGCCTATCCATGCTGTTGACCCCCCCCTTCTCAGGTCATATGTTCAAGTTCATGGTCAAGTTTAAATTCAAGCCCAAGTTCAAGGTCAAGTTCATTTCCAGCTTTATGTTAGTTAGGCATACATTAATAAATTGCCCTATTTCAACCCAAGCCCTGTATGTGGTCTCTTCATTTCGTGGGTTGGGCAGCAAAATCACTGGTATGTGACACCACATAAATTATCAAGAGTGTATGAGGGTGGTTTGAATATATGTTGGAAATGTGAAAAATATGAAGTGACGTTTTATCATATGTGGCAGACATGTGGAAAAACTAAGAAATTTAGTGCTCAAATTCACACTCTGATGCAGAGAATCTTAAAGATAAATATTCAATTAAATTAAAAGAAGTAGAAATGAGGAGACTGAGTAGGAAGCTGGTGAATGCACATACTTCTACCTTGTATCATTTGGACCAAGAATGGAGTATCATTGTCAACGCTCATGAGCATTCTTCTTGTAGAGTCCCTGGCTGAAGTGGCACCAGCTTTTGGGAAAAATCATCCCAAGGGTTTGAGGTAAGCATTTCACAAGCGTCTGAAACCATACAAGGTGTGGAAAAACTCCCAATGTGTCATATGTGCTGTAGACTGGGCCACATGGGAACGATTCCCTAGCAGGAGTGGCAGCAACTGATGCAGCTGCTGGGCAGCATTTCATTCTTGCTTACCTACCCAAAAATATTGCTTTGACTTTCCACCCTGGCTTTCAGCTGCCATATTATTTGGTCTGACCAGCTCTTACTCCATCCTAAATTATGCTTCTATTTACCCAGTGTTTCCCTCAAGCTCTTTACCACAATCTGTTGACACAGAAGCAGTCCTCTATGGTTTGCTAAGCCTTATCTGTCCTACCTTTGTGAAAAGATCCATTTCTGTGATATCACAAAAACTCATCCCAATGGTTTTGACCCTGAATGCTCAAGGAATAGTTCAGTTCACTCAGGTCTTTATTCTCAGCTAGACACATACATTTGATAGCTTTATAAAATAAAACAAAATAGGCAATATTCTTCCCAAGTACAAGATTATTGGTCTTCTTGGTGAGCTTTACACAAGGTTTGCTTGGCTCTAGTAAAGATGTACAATAAGCTGTCCACATTCATGAGGGATATGTGCTCAGAACCCCCATGAATGTCAAAAAAATGCAAATAAGCCCCCCCATGAGCACTCCCCCTCTCTCATTCTTTCAGCTGCTGCTAAGAGTGCAGGGGAAAAAACCTTTACCCCTCCAGTCTCCCCAAGCCCTGCCTTGTTTTTGTGCTCCTGTGTGGGTGACAAGCAGGAGACTGAAGGAGAAGGAAGGTTTTCCCCCGTGCTCTCCTGCCTGCTGCTTATGCTCCCTTTCTTTTTTCCATGCGCCCACCTGGGCAACAGGCAGGAGAGTGCAGAGGAGTGAAGATCTTCCTGTCTGCATCCTCTTGCTGGCCAGTGCCAGCATGATCGTGCGGGTGATGGGTGGGACAGTACCAGAGAGGAAAGATCTTCCTCTCTGTACCCTCCTGCTGGCAGCTGCCGGTGTGACGCATGGGCGATGGGCGGGGGAGTGCAGGAGAGGAAAAATCTTCCTCTATGCAGTCTCCTTCCAGTTGCTACCCATGCAGAGGGGGGGAGAATGCAAGGAAGAGACTACCTTTCTGCCTGCACTCTTCTGCCGGCCGCTGTCACTTTGTTCCTGTGGGCAGCGAGGATGGGGGAATGCCAGGGGGTGAAGATCTTTTCCCCTCCCTGCACCTGGGCAAAATGCCAAGGAATGGGAGGGGGAGAATGGAGGGAGGCAAGCAGGCACCATGAATAATCAAATTTGCAAAAGTGAAATCTGCAAATGTGGAGGGCCTACTGTATTTCTCTACATCATACCTTGCAATAGCCCCATTTTTTTTCTGGGATAGCCACTGGGAAGCTTGCAATTCTTGCCCCAGTCTTTGTACTGGAAAAATGACAGATTTATTAGGAAGGCAAAGCAGTGTGTGATGCTGCCTGTTAAATGTGTGTGCACAATGTGTTCATGTGTGTTTGTGTTGTGGTTTTTTTAAAAAGAGTTTCAGGAACCTGAGAGCTGTTGTGGGGAGGAGCAGAAGTTAAGAGACAAGGCTGTACAGAAAGAAAGAAAGAAGGAAAGAAAGATGTGCAGTGGGCTGAGCTTGGGAGCGATTATGGGAGGAGCTAAGACACCATGCTGTCTCAAAGAAATAGTGGAGAAGCTGCTGAGCTCACTGGAGAATCACCGAAAACTCCTGTAGTGACAGAAATGGAGCGGGCTACATTATGTGTTTCCATGTGTGAGAAAGACAGACAGGAAGGAAGGAATATTTGTGTGTTTGTGTGTGTGAAAGCCAGAGAAAGGTCGAGAAGAGGAACAAGAACAGGAGAGTGTGTTGATACAGTTATGTGGGGAAGGAAAGATTAGAGTCTGCTTCTACAATAGAAATATTCCATTTAACAAGAGAAGCATACCCACATCTACTCAGAAGTAAGCCCCAATGAGTTCAGTTGCACTTACTTCTAAGTAAATGTGTGCTTGGCCACACTAGTCCTGACTTGCATGTGTGCAATGATGGAGCATATGTTATGTGCTAAAAAAGAAAATAAAAATGGTTTTGTGGCAGTCTTAGAACAGAAGCCATGCAAGCAGTACTGCCACCTTGCTACTACCATTGCTGTAGGGTGGGAGGCCTTTCACATTCAGTGGCACTAATGAACTCCCTAAGAACAATTAAGTGATCTTAAGCTCCACATAACTCCATGTTGACATTTAGGAAAGGAAATTATTATGCTATTATTTTTCATCCACAGTTTTTATTTCAAAACAAACATCTGCTGGAACTGAAATAGCCCTTAGTAGATCTAAAGTATCTATTGATTTTTCTTGGGTATTACAACACCACAATTTAAGCTGCTAATCATAATCCTTTGTGGAAAATAAGTAGATGGGTAATTTTAGGAAAATACATATGGGAAAAATGCTGTCATAGAGACATGGTGTTGTTGCTGCTCCTGGTGAAGGGTTCAACAGAAAGGAAAAGAGTATGAAAAGACATCAGAAACATGGTTCGATACAAAAAAGGACAAGAGGCAAATGGATATAGACAATTCAGTCAACACAATTCTGATTTGGTTGAATATGCAGGGCAGCACTGAATTCAGATGTTTCCATTTTGGCCATTTCCCCACTATACTGTTATAGTGCTATTATTCTACTTTTTTTTTTTTTTAAATATCATTTTATTCAAAATTCTTATTATAAAACATACATATTTGATTGTCAGCTTCATTGAAATATATCTGATCTTCCACATTGATCTAGATTTCATTTTCCAGATTTTTACAAGCTTTAGGTACTGTACAACATTTTACTGTTAGTTTATCTGATAGTTCTTACATTTCAGTCTTCATATTTCCGCTTCATGATATATATCCTGTCGCCCCCATGTAATATAACTTTGATCATGAATTACGTATTTCCAGCTGTCAAAACCCAGCAATTACCCGTTACAATTTGCCATTCTTTCTGTATCTCATCGTCTGATTTCCCCTTTAATCTCTGGGAGACCATGTCCGCATTTTTATTTTCAATAAGTGTAGCCCACCATTGTTCTATTGTGGGTATTTGCTGAGTTTTCCATAACTTTGCATATTCAATACAAGCTGTTGTTATCATGTACAATAATATTCTCCAATCCTTCTTTATACCAATACCCTCTAGTATATCAGTCATATTTAACAAATACAATTCAGGTGTCTTAGCAAACTGGCCTTTCACTAATGTACAAATTACATTATGTACTCCATTCCAATACTTCTTAGCTTTTGAACATGTCCACCACATATGATATATCGTACCGACCTCCTTCTGACATTTCCAGCACTTTCCGGTACCTGTATTATAAATCCTTTTCAGTTTATCTGGTGTCATATACCATCTGTGAAATATTTTATAATAGTTCTCTCTCAAATTCTGGGCTACTGTAAATTTCTGCGTTTTTCCCCAACTCTGCTCCCAAGACTCTAATTGAATTGAATGTCCAATATTTTGAGCCCATAAAATCATTGTTTCCTTTACTGTTTCTTCTTGTCTCTCCTGCTGTAATATCTCTTGATGGATTTGAGCAAGAAGGTGAGGCGGATTTTCAAAAAGCCATTTAATTACTCCAACTTTCTCTTTTGGTTCAATTCCATAAGTTTTTATGTCCATATGAAACCTTTCTGTTAATTGTCTGTAAGGGAACCAACTCAGTCTTATTCCCTCCTGTTCTAGTTTTTCCCTTGTTTTCATCTTTAGATTGTTGGACGCTGATCTCTCAATTATATCATCATACCGCAACCATTTATCTGTATCAGTCCGTCTGCCAAAAAAAGCCTCTTGCGGTGAGACCCATGTGGGGAGCTGCCTCATGTTTTTGACTTTATAATCATCCCATATTTTCAAAAGCGATTTTCTGATATAGTGATGTGAGAAGTCTTTATCTATTCTTGCTTTATCATAAAACATATAGGCATGCCACCCCATCCTCAAGTCTGCACCTTCCAATGCCAGCGTTTTCATATCTTGAAGGTCTATCCAGTCTTTTATCCACATAAAAGCCGCTGCTCTGTAATATAATTGCAAGTCTGGTAGTCCCATTCCTTCTCTACTTTTTATATCTGTCATAATGTTCCATTTTATCCTAGGCTTCTTCCCCTGCCATATAAATTTAGTTAATTCTCTCTTCCATTGTATGAAAGGTTTCATATTTGTTATCATGGGCAGGTTTTGGAACAGAAAGTTCATTTTTGGCAAGACATTCATCTTTACTGCTGCAATTCTCCCCATCAATGAAAGCTGCAACGAAGTCCAATTTTGTAGATCTTTTGTTATTTCCTTCCATTTTTTCTCGTAATTATTTTGAAATAACTCATTATTTCTTTTAGCTATCCAAATTCCTAGATATTTTACCTTTAGTCCTGTTTTAAATCCTCTTTTTTGTACTAATTCCCTCTCTTCTCTTTCAGTCATATTTTTGGTTAAAAGAACTGTTTTCTCCTTATTAATTTTGAAACCAGAGAATTGTCCATATTCTTGCATTGTAGAATTCAATTTTTCTATAGATTTGCATGGATCGTCCAAAAAGAGGACCAAGTCATCTGCAAAAGCTTTCAATTTGTAATGATATTTCTTAATTTGAACTCCTGTTATTTCTTTATCTTTTCTTATAGCATTGTTAAGTATTTCCATTGTCAAAATGAACAGCAAAGGTGACAGAGGGCATCCTTGTCTCATCCCTCTGTGGAGTTCTATCTTTTGTGTTCTTTCGCCGTTGATGACCAATCGAGCTTGTTGTTGTCTATATATTGCTTCAATCCATGCAGTAAATTTCTCTCCTGCCTGCATCTGTTTAACCACTGTCTTCATAAATGGCCAACTAATCATATCGAAAGCTTTCTCCATTATTTCACTTTCAATGTCCTATGGAATCCTGGGGTTTCCAGTTTAGGGAGGGGCATTTAGAATTCTCAGTCAGAGAGCTCTTTGACCTCAGTAAACTACAAACCCCAGAATTCCACAGGATGTTGAAAGTTGAATAATAGCATTATAACACTCTAATGTGGAAATTGTCTTTGTTTCAGCAGTTCATAGGTACCACTGCTTTACATATGTACTCATGTCTGTCCACACCAATACAGTCTTTAAATGGATTAATTATTTAGGAATCATAAATTCTTCCTAGGCAGCCCTGGGAGCTGTCTTCCTATAGCAGAAGCAAAGAACCACCAGCAGATAATTCTTAGCAACTCAGCATCTATAGTCCCCAAGGTTTTTGTGGGGAAAGCCAGGTAAGGTATAATTGGAAACAAATCCATGACTTGCTAATGTAGATGTTCCTCATATGACAACTTCCAAGTTTTGGTAAGTACAACCCGCAAACTGTCTTTTGTCTCACTTGCCATACTGAAAGGTCAAACACAGTTTAGGAAGCTGCTGCAAGGCTCTAGCAGTACAACTCATCTTGATAAGATGATCTAGTGAGTAGTCCTTCATTACAGCAAAAGTTCTCTTTAGTGGTTAAACCTACATGTTGTTAACAGGCCTCTTCTGCCCTACAGAAAATGATTGGCTAAGATGCTGCATTGAGAAGGTGTGGTCTAAAATTCCACCAAGCAGAACTACACCCCTCTTTCTTTCTCCCGTCCCATAGAGTCTCACCTTTTTCCTGAAGTCCCCTACAACACAGCTATATAGTGGCCTATCATAGTAATATAGGAAAAATCTATAGGAACTCCCCTCCTCACCAGCAATTTCCCCTTTGATATGAAAACAGGTAGCTGGATTCCTGTAGTGTTCTCTGTTACACAGAGTCACTTGCATATTCTTGAAAGTTAATCTTGTTGAATTTGTTTCCCCACAATATGCCTAGGACTGGCCAGCACAGAGTCTGTTTGTACAATTGCTTATGGTTAATTCTGCTTCTATCCATCCACCTATAAAGATAAGACTAATATTTGATGACTAGATAAGGTCTGGAAGATAATCACACAGAGAGCTGCTAAGCAGTGATAAGGAGAATGTTCTTTTTGCTGAAGATTTTGCAAAAATCATCTCCCACTTCAGTACCTGGCATCTTGATACCATTAAAAAAGTCACAGAAGTTTGGGAAGGATTCCATTCCAAAAACGATAACACATACTTGCACTGCTGGCTGAATCATTAGAGAGCAGAAATAATCACTCATAGCCTTTTCTGCAAAGTCCCATTGCAAAATATTTGCCACCACTATGCAGCTTTTATGCTGAACAGTAAAAGAATAGCATGTTACAAGAACAAAAATGGATTAGAATACTACTTTCTCATACGTATTTTCATCTTCTTTTCCGTTTTTCCCTCTACCTTTATCTATGCTCTTTGGAGCCTAAAGACTACATGTATTTCTAGACTGTCTGTCCCTTCAAATAGAAGAGCTATTCCTCAATGATTTGAGGCAAAACGGGCCTGAAATGGAAGGCTAATGAGTGGCAGCTAAATGTTTGAAAGTGATGTTTGTTTTATCCTTCCAAAGGAACCTGGCTAAGAGAAGCTCTAAGCGTGCAAAGAATTGGTGGATCAGATAACCAAAATCTGCAGATGTGGCTGTTAAAAAAAAAACTTTTTGGATATATCTTAGTTTTCAGTTGTCTTATTAGACCACTGAGATATAACCAAATATAACTTCAGGGTTAGTGAAAATGAGTATTTTTGTTCTACGATTATAAAGATGAGGGCCAGCATGGTGTAGAGTTGGACTATGATTCTGGAGTCTGGGGTTCAGTTCCTCGCTTGGTCATGGAAACCCACTGGGTGACACACTCTCAGCCCCAGAAAACCCTGTGATGGGTTTGCCTTAGAGTTGCCATAAGTTGAAATGAATTGAAGGTGCGCAACAACAATAATTATAAAGAGACTGATGGTCTTGTGCATCTTGTATCAAGGAATATTTGTCAATTTAGATGTTACAATGAAAGGTCAAAACACTATTCTACTCAGAAGTTGACTATCAGTTAACTACCTGTTTTTGAAAAGGCCTCTTCTAAGGCCACTTCCACACTAGGCTGTTATAGCACTATGATTCTACTTTCAACCTCCTATGGAATCCTGGGGTTTGCAGTTTCAGGAGGAGCTGGCTGGCTCCTCCCGAAACTGCAAACCCCAGGATTCCATAGGAGGTTGAAAGTGGAATCATAGCACTATAACAGCCTAGTGTGGAAGTGGCCTAAGCCAGAAAGAACCCAGGCAGTGAAGACAGGGGAGCCAAGAACATGATGAAATTTTTCCCACAACATCTAGGGGGCAGTGGGGAACATTTTTGCCTCATTAGAAAAGGTTAAGGGGCTAGGATAGATATGCAGGGGGATGTGCAAATACCACATTCTCTTGGGGGTGCTATACAATCCCCAAACACTGGCATTTGCCCTCCCTTTTTTACCTATCAGGTAAATCCATAACCAGTGGTGGCTTCCTTGTCAATGGGAGTAGCAAATCTGCTCTGGGATTTCGTATGAACATGCTTGTTATTGCTTTTTTATGGGTTCATGCCTATTCTTTTCTTTGAGCATTTTTTAAAAAAAAGTCTGCATGTCTGTGTGCACATTTTATGTTGAATGCACTGTTTAAATGCATTTTGACTATTGCATAGAACATACAACAGTATTTTTCCCTTACTTGATATGAATGCATTTTTCTATGTATGCTTTTCAAATATGTACATTTATCCCCCAAAGACATCCACAGTCATCCAGGAATGTGCAAATTTCATCGCTCAGGAAGTACAGGCAGAGACAAGCCTGTCAAAACCTTGGAATGAAATTGGACTTTCTTCCCCTACATCCCTAGTAATGATACTGTATACTGCTCTTAGAAAAAATAAAATTTCTTTCATTTCTTCTTGCTGGTATATTACACCAGTATTGTTAGAGTTCACCACAGATTGTTTAGTCTCTAATCAGTTTCCTTAGCTATAGTCTATTCAGTCTCAGATGATATAGCTCCGTCTATTTATGGTCAGTGCAATAGTCTAAAGACAGTCCAGAGGTAAATTCTCCAACTACAAGTATCAACCAAGATTGGGTTTCAGCTAAGGCACATTTTACAGAGGATATCATACTTGTTAAAAATCGGAGAAAAAATTACGGTAGTATATTCAGATGAGTTTAACATCTATAAGCAGCTCTAAGAAAAAAGCATGTGTCAATATTAAACAAAACAAAACACCAAACCCATTCCTGATTTTAAAAGGCAGTTAGCAACCTTATTTTGAAACATGAAAGCTAACATTGTTGGAAAAGGCAGGGATCTTGACAACATCAAAATATTTCCATTCATAAACTCCTTTATAAAGTGATAATTATAAACAGAGAAGAAACATATTATATAAATTGAAAGGAAGACCATTAAAATATGACTGGAGGGCCCCAATATCCCAAAGGAGCAAGCAATCGTTTGATCTCATTATGCAAAAAATAAGTCAGAAGTACATCAAGAGGTTTTATCATTTTGCACAGAGGTTAATAAGTATCTATAAAGAAAAGAGGTGTCAACTCTCTCTCTTGTTGTCTTAATATTATGAATTACTAAAGAATTAAGCATAAAGAGAATTTAGCAGAAACATTTCCTACCTGATATCCCTGTAACATTCCTCTCCTGCTTGTCTAGACCCTGGCCATGTTCAGATTGAAAGCACATGAGAGGGGGCAGATAGGCCTTACAAGGGGATTTACTTGATATTTTATGAACCAGTGTAGTGCAGCAGATATTTGAGCCAGTGAAGGCCAATTGTATATGGAAACAATTGTTGTGTGCCTTCAAATCATTTCTGATTTACGCCAATATTAAGGCAAACCTATCATGGGGTTTTCCTGGCAAGACTTGGACGCTTTCCGCATCTTACCTTTTCTCGGCTCTGGGGTGCGGTGATCATGCGAGCAGCCTCTTGTGAGAGGTTCTCGCATCCCTGCTTCTTCAGCTGTGCACAAGCCTCCTGCTAGCGCGAGAGCCCTGCCTCTTCCTTTCTCAGTGCAGCCTGGGACCTTCCCAGGCTGCACTGAGACAGGAAGCGTGACCGGCCCAGCTCCCAAGGCTCCGCACACCAGGTAAGTGCGCACGGGGCCCGGGAGCAATGCACGATTGAGCAGCATTTTCAGCTAAAAGCCAAAAATGCAAAGGTGTGCGATTGTTGCCTGCCGGCCTCTGGAGCCTTGCACGATTGCGAGGGTGTCATGCAGATTGCTCCTCGCAATCGTGCGAGGCTCCAGGCCCTCTTTTGCATGGCAGATGCTGTGCGAAAAGGGCCTTGTTCAGAGGAGGTTTGCCTTTGCTGAGGGTGAGAGAATGTGACCTGCCCAAGGTCACCCAGTAATTTTCCATGGCTGAGCAGGGATTTGAACCATTGGCTCAGAGTCATAGTCCAATGCTCAGACTACCACATTACATCAGCTCTCATGGAGGAATCATGAGAAGCAGGCTTCTGTTTAAATATCCTATTCCAGACTGGTTGAAGAGAGCTAGGCACAGAGTTCTCCATCTAGCCCTTGGCTTTGTGATGAAGTTGCTGGATCAGGCACATACTATCATTGGTTTGTTAGCAGACACTGAAGAGTTATGCTGGGAGTAGAAGGAAGAATGCATCCAGTCCTCGACACTTAGGCCATTTCTGCACTAGACTGGTATAGTGTTATTATTCCACTTTCAACATCCTATGGAATCCTGGGATTTATACTTTAGGGAGGGGCATTCAGAATTCTCAGCCAGAGAGTTCTTTGGCCTCCTTAAACTGCAAACTCCAGAATTCCACAGGATGTTGAAAGTGGAATAATAACACTATACCAGTCTGGTGCAGACATGGCCTTAGAATAACATTTTGTAGAAAGGAGGAAGGAAAAAGATTGTGCATGACACAAAAGCATGTTTTTCTAATGTCAGCTGTATAATGTATGTAGACAATATGTAGTTTAATATGGATATGTAAGTTTACATTTGTCTACCGCTTATCTGAAAAGTTGCAGTATCTCCTCCTTTCCCCATAGTAGATACACATCTAAACTGTGGAATTATTCATATGGCTTCTTACACTGGATATGCCTAACCTAGTTGTTTATTTGTGATGACAGAAGTGGGAAAGAGAAAACATATTCTGATTTGGAAATCTGGTACATTATGCATGTCTAGAAGGCAAGAAGATTCACTTCTTCTTGAGGCTCTACTAATGCAATGGCATGTCTGTTTGGTTTTCTCTTAATCTTTGTGGTAGCATGTAAAAAATTAACTTTCTTGTTGCTCTAGATCTTGTTGACTTTTTACCCTTCTATTCACTTTCTTTCTCATCTACTGATGAACTAACTACATTTTAGGGTTTATACCAGGGTGGGCATCTGGAGAAGGGATGGGGACATTCCTCACAGTGCTCCAGGCAGCTCCAACATGAACGGAAGTGATATCACATCATATCCAGTTTCATTTTGGATCAATTTGGGGATAATTTTGGGTTTGTAGAAAGTACTTGAGGATTCTGGGGGACACTGGATGCAAAACTGCCATGTTTTGCAGTGGTTTTCATTCTTTTTGGTGTTTTTTGGACAAACAAATAATTAGTGAAATTTTCAATTTTTGGTGGATTGGGGGCTTGGGTGGAAGTTTTGTAGACTGCAAAATGGAGCCCTGCAGGCCACATGTATGGGTCGTGCTTTCCCTACTTTTGGTTTACCATAAACCCCATAAAATCCTGAGAATCTTGAGAGCACCCAGAGAAAAACAAGGAATGGGGACATAGAAGCTGCTTTTAGAGCACAAATAACTGTAATTTGTTCAAGATCCATTTTGTTTTGTTTTGAAGTCTGCATGCAGGTAGAAAAAGAGATCCAAATACAAACACAGAGGTACAAATAGCTTTTCAGTAGCTGCTTCTATCAAGGAAGGTTGCCAAGAAACAACAGCAAAATCGATTCTTATTCCTGTAGCCTATGTTCATACATGTGTTTGCCATGGATAGAAATTCTCATCACTCTCTTGATTCTAAATATAAGAAAGATGAGCCACTTGGTTGTAAACTTATGGAAATTAAATAGTACAATAATGAAATAATTATTTAACACAGAGCTGCTGTTAATTTTAATGTAAATTGTACTGGAGACAGTGACCTAACTCTAATGATTAATCCTAGCCAGAAGATACCCTGGCCATTTCCGCATGACGGGCTTCTTGCATGTCATCCCGTTGCAGTCCCGGTAGGGAAGGGAATGCAACAGGAACGCTCCCCTTGCCATGAGACCGGCTCCCTGGGGAAATGAATGCAATGGGCATACCTCTTCCTTCCGCAGCACAGCCAGGTACTTTCCCAGGCTGCTCTGGGGAAGGAAGTGTCGCTATTGTGCTTCCTGCTCTTCTGCAGATCAGCTAGCTATGGGAGCGTCATGCATCATGGGTGCTAAATGGGTTTTATCCCTTTTGTAAATACCCCACGAGAGTGACTAATGGGGACAGGATGGCAGTGGGCTGGTGACGACATTGTGTGGAAGCACAACCCGCCGACCACTTCCATCCTGTCCCCATAGCAGGACAGCCCTGTCGTGCAGAAATGGCCCCTCTGAATCTGTGGGGATTTGGTAAATCAACACATATCTAAGTTTCATTGATTGAATAGATCTTCTCTAATTGAAACTATCAGTTGAATTTGGCCTCTTCTCAGTAGATTCTGTGCAGTTTTTTTCTCATAATGATGTAGATGATCATGGGTTGAACCTTACTAGCTGAATTTGCTTTGTCTACATCCCATTGCAACTAATTAACCAGAAAAACCACTTGTGTTTTTATATGAAATAGAAAGATATCCCCATGTATAACTGTGTATTATTAGAGCTACCAGAAATCTGTAGAACTTTTGATCTTGCTTGATCGATATCTGTATCAATATGCCAATGACTGTGTTAGAAAATGCTATCTGGGAATTTCTAAATCTTACCTATTTAATATCATTTCAGATTACAGGACCTGAATTACCATACATTCAAGAAGTCCCAAACATACCATAAAAAGAAGATCTGGTATCAGGATCATAGAATCATAGACTCATAGAAATGTAGAGTTGGAAGAGACCACAGGGGCCATCCAGTCCAATCCCCAGCCATGCAGGAAAACCCTCAAAGCACTCCCGACAGATGGCCATCCAGCCTCTGCTTAAAAACCTCCCAAGGAGGGAGACTCCACTACACTCCGAGGCAGCATATTCCACTGCTGGACAGCCCTGACCGTCAGGAAGTTCTTCCTGAGGTTCAGGTGGAATCTCCTTTCCTGCAGCTTGAATCCATTGCTCCTTGTCCTGGTCTCTGGAGCGGCAGAAAACAAGCCCTCTCCCTCCTCTACATGGCATCCCTTCAAATATTTAAACATAGCTATCATGTCCCCTCTTAACCTTCTCTTCTGCAGACTGAACATACCCAGCTCTCTAAGTCTATCCTCATAGGGCTTGGCTTCCAGGCCCTTCACCATTTTGGTCGCCCTCCTCTGGACCTGCTCCGGCTTGACCATGTCCTTCTTGAATTGGGGTGCCCAGAACTGGAGACAGTATTCAAGATGAGGTCTAACCAAAGCAGAGTAGAGTGGTACCAGTACCTCCCTCGATCTAGACACCATACTCCTATTGATGCAACCGAGAAATGCATTGGCTTTCTTGGCTGCCGCATCACACTGCTGACTCATGTTCAGCTTGTGGTCTATTAAGACTTCTAGATCCCTTTCACACGTACTGCTATCCAGCCACGTGTCCCCCATCCTATATTTCTGTATTCCATTTTTTCTACTTAAGTGTAGGACCTTACACTTCTCTCTGTTGAATTTCATTTTGTTAGCCTTGGCTCAGCTCTCCAATCTGTCCAGATCATTTTGAATTTTGATCCTGTCCTCTGGTGTATTAGCAACCCCTCCCAATTTGGTGTCATCTGCAAATTTGATCAGCATGCCCTCTATTCCTTCATCTCAGTTGTTGATGAAGATATTGAACAGCACTGGGCCCAGGACAGAACCCTGCGGCACCCCGCTAGTCACTTCTCTCCAGGATGAAAAGCAGCCATTGGTGAGCACCCTTTGGGAACGGTCAGTCAACCAGTTACAGATCCACCTGAGAGTAGCCCTGTCCAGCCCACATTTTACTAGCTTCTTTGCAAGAATGTCATGGGGAACTTTGTCAAAAGCCTTACTGAAATTGAGATATGCTACATCCACAGCATTCCCTTCATCTATTAAGCTAGTAACTCTATCATAAAAAGAGATACAATTAGTCTGGTATGACTTATTTTTGATAAATCCATGTTGACTTCTCGTGATTACCGCATTGCTTTCTAAGTGATTAGAAACTGATTGCTTAATGATCTGCTCTAGGATCTTTCTGGGTACTGATGTCAGGCTGACTGGGCGATAATTATTTGGGTCCTCTTTTTTTCCCTTCTTGAAGATGGGGACAACATTTGCCCTCCTCCAGTCTGCTGGAACTTCTCCTGTCCTCCAAGATTTCTCAAAGATTATAGCAAGTGGTTCTGAAATGACCTCTGCCAGTTCTTTTAATATCCTAGGATGCAATTCATCTGGTCCTGGAGACTTGAATTCATCCAGTGTGGCCAAGTATTCCTGTACCACTTCTCTACCTATTATGTGCCGCATTTCCCCTGCTTCCTCACCTGCTCCCCAACCACCAGGTTGAGTGCTTGTATCCTTCTGGGAAAAAACTGAGAAAAAGAAGGTGTTAAGTAGTTCTGCCTTTTCTCTTCCCCCTGTTAGTAATTCGCCATCTTCTCTGCGCAGCGACCCTATCGTTTCCTCCTTTTCCCTTTTGCTGCGGACATATTTAAAAAAGCCCTTTTTATTGTTTCTAATGTCTCTGGCCAGCCTAAGTTCGTTCTGTGCTTTAGCCTTTCTGACCTTCTCCCTACATCTCCTGGCTGCTTGCTTAAATTCTTCTTTGGTGGTTTTCCCCTTCTTCCATTTCCTGTACATGTTTCTCTTAACGCTTAGCTCAGCTGAGAGTTCTTTAGTCAACCATTCTGGTTCTTCAGATGCCTTCCATTTTTCCTCCTTATTGGCACAGTTTTAGACTGTGCCTTCAGTATCTCCCTTTTTAGGAACTCCCATGCCTCCTGAACTCCCTTCTCTCTTACTATTCTTGTCCACGGAATTTCAGCCAGCAGCTCCTTATGTTTACAGAAGTCCACTTTTTTAAACTCTAAGATGAGTGTCTGGTTACACTTATCTTCTCCTTCCCACTGAATGCCAAATTCCAATAGGGTGTGGTCACTCCCCCCCTAAAGATCCAACCACTTCTACCTCATTAACAAGGTCATCCCTGTTGGTCAGGATCAGATCTAGAATATTTGATCCCCTTGTGACCTCTTCCACCTTCTGGATCATGAAATTGTCTGCAAGACAAGCAAGAAACTTGCTGTACCTTGCTGTCTTGGCAGAGTTTGACTGCCAACATATATCCGGGTAATTGAAATCTCCCATTATTACTGCATCTCTCCTTTTTGAATGTGCAGTCATTCAAGGATGCTGTATGTGAAAAGAAATTGTGTGCATTTCCATTATAAATTTTGACCCAGGAGTACAGTGGTACCAGTGAAGAAATTATTTTCACTGGAGAGAATGTTGAGGTGAGAATGTCTCTATGTCCACTAGAGGGTACTGGAGACATTGGGGCAATTATTTTTTAATTTTTTTTTTTTTTTAGCAGAAGCAGATATAAAGAGAGATGTGGCCCTCGGGAGTTAATGCAGCCCCCTAGCCTTTCACAGTTGCCCACCCCGATCTAATGATTAAGCAGGTTCCTGCTACCTAACTGTAACAGTCTTAACCCCCATATTGGAAAAAAAAGGAGGGGGAATAATCTGAGAAAGGGAAAATCTAAATTGCGTGTGTGTCTGTGTTTTGAGAATGCTAACTTAGCAAGCAAGCCACTCTTGAAGATTTTGCTTTTTTTTTCTTTTCCTTTTTTTAAGCTTTGCATTTCATAGTGGTAGTTGTGGCTAGGTATGTACATGCTAGTGTTAACAATTTTTTAAGAGCCAAAGGCTGGATTCAAGCAGCAAGAAGGCGGAGGGCAAGCACCATGACCCCACAAGGTTATGGTGGCAGAGAAGAAAAGAAGCAGGAACATGAATTCACTTCCCAAACCACAGAATCTCCAAATGACAACTCAACTTCACACTGACTCTGAATATTCATAAATTCTCCTGGGAAACTTGTGTCCTGCCTTTTAATAGGAAAAAAAAAACCCTGTCAGAATGAGGCATGTGATGGACAACCCTTTTAACAGGGCAGGATCAAGCCTGTGACATTCAAACTCTATAGAAATAGTAAAAGGCAGAGCCCTTAAAAAGTTAACCAGCGTTTCCCACTTTTTCATCAGTCATGAAAATTCCAGTTTCATGTCTCTGGGACAGTCTGACAAGGAATCTGGAACATTTAATGGTGATTAAAAGTGAATTGGCAACCAGTATCTTCCACTGCCCCACAACATGGAGGTAACATGTTAGAACTAACAATATTACTTATGATGAGTTACCTTTTGGGGTAATAATGGGCATAATGCTGTTTACTTTGTAATTTAATATAATGACTGCCAAAGAAATTTGTTTTGTTACAATAGATACTTGTTGTTACTGATTTTGGAGGGAGCCAGGGAGTTGTGACTTATATGATTATGCTCTGGTGGTATGAGATAGTAGTTTTAAAATAAAGAATAGAGAAAACGCCATCTAACCACCTTGTATAGTTGAGGGAAATAGTAATGTAGAAAGAAGTGCAACACATTATTTAAAATGGCACATGTCTCTGTAATGTTAAAAGTAATGACTCACTTGGAAGGGCTTCTAAAGAGCATGAAATAAATTAATTTTAAAATAAATTTTAAAAAGTAGTGTTCCATGCTTTGGTCAATGTAACACCTCACAGATGACAACAAGAAAACCCCAGGGCAAGTGTAGGTGGGACTAGGAGAAGAGTCTGGCAGCCTTTTGGCATATCCTGGAAGGTATTGTTAGGCCCAACAAAAATGAAAAAGCAGACTCATAACTAAATAAATTGATAGAGGTCTCATTCCTATATTGTGTGGGTGAAGCATAATGCACTGTGCAGTCCCATGTCCATCTCACCTCTGGAAAGCAGGTTGAAAGAGCCAAGTCCATTTACTGGCTGGCAGGGAGGGAGTGGAAGGTGACCAGACATTACCCAGTACCCGTTTGTGTCTGGGAGAAGAAAGCTGAAGTTATCTAATTGGATTTCCAGAAACTTGGCAGAGTGCATAATTCCCTTTTGAACCAGTAAATGGCAGTGGGCCCTGGCTCTTTAAAGCTGCTAGGAATGGGAATTAGTATTGATCAAGGATGTATTGAATAACTCAGAACATTGTCAATAGAACAAACAAAACAACAACAACAACACATGGGACTATGTATGTCTCTGTCACTAACAGGACTATAGCCACAAAGGTCTTAAATCAAGCTGCTAATCTCAACTGGAGCAGAATCAATGGGAACTTGGGCCATTTCCGCACTAGACTGTTATAGTGCTATTATTCCACTTTCAACATCCTATGGAATCCTGCGGTTTGCACTTTAGGGAGAAGCCTTTAGAATTCTCAGCCAGAGAGCTCTTTGGTCTCAGTAAACTACAAACTCCAGAATTCCACAAGATGTTGAAAGTTGAACCATAGCACTACAACAGTCTAGTGCAGAAATGGCCTTGGTATGTCAATACTTACAGTAATTTCCATTTATTCAATGGGTTCAATGTAGCTGTGAATAAAATTGGACTGAGGACACATAAATTGGCAGAAATGTTACTAGCATTACAAATTTTGGGGACATATGAAATGAAAGATCTTACAAGACTCCTTGATGTTGTATGGGACAGTAAGCACTTTGTTCATGAACCTGTGAAGATCTTGACATTTCTGTAAAAGGTCACTTGCTTGTGAAGTCTTGACGTTGTGACACAAGTTTGAAATCTATCAAGTCAAATAAAACTGTTCTAACAAAAATATCCCAGCCATGGCACTACCTTCCTGTGATGGGCGGTGGTCGTGTGAGGCAAGAGATTATGCTGATGACAGTCCTGCTGCTGGTATGGTCTCCTATGTCAGATGGGCTTTTGCTGAAGAGCCAGACTAAATGTGCCAAAGTGATCCTGGGCAGCAGCAGTACTGGGAGATGACACTGGCAGAAGATTTCTCAGAGACAACAGCAGTGGCACCATAGCTCAAGCTTATAAGTACTACACAGAAGGAGGCATAGTACACCCCTTTTGAATGTCTTTTACCATGAAAACCCTATGATGAGACGGTTCAAAGTGAAACAAGAGATAGTGCCTGAGGATAAAATTCCCAGGTCAGATGGCGCTCAACCAGCTAGTGGGGTGAGAACAACTAGAGAACAACTATAGGTAGCACTGTGGTACAGCTGGACTCAAGCCAAAAAGATATTCAACTGTTGATGTTCTCAGAGAAGAAACGAAAGTTTGCGGCTGCACAACACGATAGGAATATTGAATGAGAGAAGTATCAACCAGGGGAAGCTAGACATAGTAAAATAAGTAATGGAATGTATAAATGTTGCAGTACTAAGAGTGAGCAAGCTAAAGTGGACAGGAATGGAACATAGTGAATCAGACACAGTGTTTTACTCAGGAAATGAAAATCTAAAAAGAAATTGGTGGCACTAATAATGAGGAGAGATGTAGCAAAGGCAGTCAAAGAATATAATGCAAAGTGTGACCCAATAATATCAATAAAACTTCAGGGAAACCCAAGTTTATGCTCTGGTTACAGAAACAGAAGAAGAAGAAATTGAAAGATTCTGTGTTGGAGTCCAAGAGGAAATTGATTGAACATCAAAATG
This sequence comes from Cyclura pinguis, assembly GCA_030412105.1. Classification (NCBI taxonomy): domain Eukaryota; kingdom Metazoa; phylum Chordata; class Lepidosauria; order Squamata; family Iguanidae; genus Cyclura; species Cyclura pinguis. The sequence continues at coordinate 108,705,105 of CM059599.1, read as the reverse complement.
AGACTTGTTAATCATAGGTGACTGGAATGAAAAAGTAGGAAACAGAGCAGAATCCAAGATTTCATTTTAGTAACCTATCTGTTTAACTTGTATGCTACATGTACATGTGTAAAGCAGGATTAGGCTTGGGGGAAGAAGGGGTGAAAATTGGAGGAAGGAACATCACCGATTTTAAGATATGTGGATGACCATACTACAGGCAGAAAATAGCAAAGTCTCAGAACGATTATTGAAGAAAGTCAAAGCAGAAGGTGCAAAGGCAGGTTTACAGTTGAGCATTAAGAATACAAAATAGACGAGTTATCTAACTTTTAAGTAGATGATGGTGACACTGAAAGAGTTAAGATTTTCCATACCTTGGCAAGATATACTTATAAATGGCTAAAAATAAATAAAGGGCCTCAGTCATTAATTAGAATGGAGACTGCAGTAAAGGCTAGGATTTGGAAGGAACTAGACAAGATCCTCAGGCATAAATATGTATCACTGAATACTGATGTTAGGAATGTCCATGCCATTGTATTTCCAACTGTGTACAATTGTGAAAGCTGTACAGTGAAGAAAGGCGATAGGAAGAAAATCAACTCATTCAAAATGTGGTGCTGGAGAAGAGTTCTGCAGATACACTGGACTGCTAAAAAGACAAATAAATGGGTCCTAGAGTAAATCAATTGTGAACTCTCCCTAGAAGCCATGATGAGACTGTTTTAATTTGGACATATTATGAGAAGATAAACTCACTAGAAAATGCAATAATGCTTGGTAATATAGAAGACAGGAGGAAAAGAGAAAGACCACATTACACTCAATCAAGGAAGCTATGGCCTCGAGTCTGCAAGACCTGAGCAGGGCTGTTGATAAGATCACTTGGAGATGACTTGGCCCCTTTTTGCACTCCAGTTCTGTTGGGAAATGGCCTTGGGAGCGTCACGCAATTGCAAGGACCATTCCACATGAAGTCCTCGCAATCATGCGATGCTCCCGAGGCCATTAGGTGGTGATCGCGCATTATATCATTTTTGGCTCATTGCTGAAAATGGTGTGCACACTTACCTTGTGTGTGGAGGCTCTGGACTTGCGGCCATCATGCTTCCTCCCCCAGCACAGCCTGGGAAAGTACCCGGCTGCGCTGCGGAAGGAAGGGGTGAAGCGCTCATGCTTCCTTTTGGCCAGTACAGAGCTGGTGTGGAGGGGAAGTGGAGGGGACATGAGTGCCTCCCGGACAAGGCTTTATACGAGATCCCCGCACACCAGCGGCACCAGGTAAGGTGCAAAAAGGGCCTTGGTCTGCCATAAGTTGAAATTGACTTTGTGGCAGTTAACAGCAACAAAAATCTTGTGACATGGTAAACATAAACATATTTCCTGTGACAAAAGTGTAAAGGAACAAATAAGGAAACAGAACTAAATTGTACTTTGGTGTAAGAATGAACATCCCAGTAGAATATTTCAACAACTCTTCAAATTTATTATGATCACTCTGTTATTTTTATTCTCATTTCAGGGTTTTAAATAATTGGGCAATATTATATTTTGGTAATTTTAGTTGTATTTGTTCCTTTCTTCTAGTGCCTGGAAGGATTAAATCCATCTTGTAATAGTTTCCATTCCAATATATTGCCTTGAAAACAAAATTTTATCCAAACAGGAACAGTATCAGATAAATACAAATTATGTGGCCTTGCATAAATCATGGCATGCTATCTGTAATATTAAATTGGATTTTATGCAAATCATGCCAATTACCTCTACAGAAGGATGCAAAGTAAGAATGCAGAGCAAGAATGCCCTTTTCTTATTTCAAGCATGTTTCTGATACAGACTTTTCTGAGGCTAGAAAGGGTCATCTACTAGTATATAAGAAAGCTTTAATTTATTTCAACTCATTTTTCTTTTAAAAATGTCATATAAACCAAAGTTACTCATTGTTTGCTTTCTAGATAGGCCCTATATCTCCACAGCGGGAGTGATATTTGTAATAATAGGCTGATCCTATCATCCAATCATTCTAAGGCAAAACCAAGATAATTTTCAAAGAGGCAGAAACATACCAAGCTCTTGCTAGCTTTGCATACAAAATTAACCCTGGGATTATGACAGTTTTCACTAGTAAAGTAGAAGCTGACCTTTTTGTGGGAATCTGGCTTTTAAACATCCTTTCAGATTTTTCTGTGGTACAACTCAGACAACTGCAAAATTAATTAGTAACAATTCTGCCCTAGTATATTATTAGTTTATGTAACAACAACCAACAACAACAATAATAATTTTAGTTTATATCCCATTTTTTCTCTAGTTTGAGCCTCAAGGAAGCTTACAACAATTCAGACAAATGTAGTTAAACATTCACAGCTCACAGATGTTAAAAAGAAATTAAATCATCATAAGATTAAAACCAGTGGTAGAAAATACAGTACTCTTGTAACCTCTACAAATTGGCTGATACATCCCTGTAGGCAAAGATATATTCAGGCCAGAGGTGGGGTGTAAATCTGGAATCCATTTGTATTACTAGGGAGCTGAATAATAATTATGGGCTTCTATCACTTTATCTTTGTTCTATTTGCCTGTATGGATAATCAACCATGAAATAATGAGACCAGATACAGAAAATTAGGTTAAATAAGGGCCACTTTATTTGACCTAACCTATTTAAGTGGTGTTGTTTGCAAATGGAGCAAGAGGAAGGAACCTGATAGTGGCCCAGCTGAAGCCTAGGAGTCCACCCTGGTCCAACCTCCTTAGTCTTCCTTTGGGTGAAATACTTCAGCCCCAAGGGCAATATTATGGGTTGCTTCCTGGTCCAGCATAATTGGAAGGTAACTCAGGAACTGGGAGGTAACCCAGGGACTCCCATCTAAGGCCATTTCCACACTGGACTGTTATAGCGCTATTATTCTACTTGCAACATCCTATGGAATCCTGGGGTTTGCAGTTTCGGGAGGGGCCAGCTGGCTCCTCCCGAAACTGCAAACCTCAGGATTCCATAGGATGTTGCAAGTGGAATAATAGCGCTATGACAGTCAAGTGCGGAATGGTCTAAGTTGCAGAACTCTGTAAGTGAGAGCTTGAATTCTAGGTAATTCTCAAGGGATGCAGGAGGCTAAAAGGAGATCCAGAGCTCTACCCTATACCACCCTATACCCTATACCTATTCACCAATCACAGTGAATAAGCCATTGATAAATATTTCTGTATCATCCAAGAATACGCAACTGAGGTTAGAATCCTGTTGGTTAATCCAAATAGAGTAGGTCTATTGAATCAATTGTTGAATGTTGAGTCAAGTAAATCCAATTGATTCAATGGCTTTGCTCTAAAAAACAAACGAACAATAGGGGCAATAGAATGTGGAAAATATATTTTTTTTCTGTGTTAGTGATCACTGAAGCAGTTTGGGGAACAATTTGGGTTTCTTGTGCTTGAAGCTACTAGACAGAGATGGGAACAACATCAACTTCCTCCTTTTTCTCTGAAGGAACCCTTATCTGGCTTTTATGTGCTCTCTCTGAGTGTATCACCCCTTAATGTCACAAACATTTGTTTCCAAAGAAAATTGCAGATGGCCTGTACTAATGCTGAAATATCATTTCTCCACTATAGCATCACAAGATCTAGGTCAAAAGTCCTACACATCCTCCATCTCTTGTGAGATATTTATTTAGCTGTAGCTGCTAGGGAGTTAACGCAGTGTCTGAACACCATGTTGAGCTAAAACCAAAACTAATGCAAAATTGACTTATCACCTCCAGTTATCAGCATCCTTCACAATGTAACCAAGTGGCTCTACTGTTAATATAACTAGCCCTATAACTTCCCAAGGATCTAAACGTCTCTCAGGCTTGCTTTTGTTCAATTTCTCTGAATCCCACATGCATTTCCTTCCAACCCATGTTTCATATTGCATTGTGGGCTTTGAGTTTTCTTCTCAGACTGATGCAACAAATCTTAGGACCCAGTCACATATGCCTGTATATTCAGTGGTGACCAATGTCTCTCATGTCAGCGAAGTGGTGAATTTGCTCTGGATTTTAGTCCAGACGTTAAAGGATCTATCCAAGGTGGGAATAGGCACTGCGGATAGCTCCTTAAGGTTGAGACTAAATCCTGGAGTACAGCTGCAGCCCCTTTCGATGGATGCCACCGGCGGTTTCCGTGCTGATTGCTTGCTGAAACATCACTCTATGTCTTCTTTCTCGTCTCATATCTCAACCCACAGACATTTATTGTTCACCCAGTAGCACTACTGCCTCAGCTGTAGGAGCCATTTTATGTAGCATCTGGATTATTGGCAGGCACAGAGTTGTGGAGCAGAGCAGAGCACTCCCTACCCGGCCATGCATTTTCCTTTCCATCCATCCAAGTTATATTTATTAATTCCACAGAGCTAAGGCAGTATATCTCCTCGTCAGAAATTCTACAGACGAGTTGAAACCTCTTCTTCCTTCATCAGCAGTAAATACCCACTTCATTAAATTTTGAAAGACTGTTGATGTGGCAAGGCAGAAAGACACAGAGATAGAGAGAGAGAAGGAGAGGGAAGGAGGGAGAGGAACAACCCCAAGAGATGATTTTGGATACCTTTTTTTTCTTGCACCAGAAGTAGATTTGAAGCATTCCCAAACAACTACAATATGTGAGTTTCCTCTCCATGATTTACAGGCTGTGATAGAAAATCCATTTCTGTCCCTGTAGATGCTAAATTCATTACTTTGCCACAGAAGTCAGATTCTCCACTTCTCCTTGTACTTCAGCTGGCTGCCATGGCAACCAGTACCAGATAGTGTGTGTGCGTGTCTCCGTGTGTTTATATATATATTCTCTCCCCACAATTTTTTAAACGGTTGTACTCATGTACGGCAGCAAAAATAGAATCCTTTGAAGATATTAAAAAGTAATCATCGTTTTTTTATTACACAGGGTCCTACCTAGGTTATGACCTCGCAACATACATGCTATATGCCCCCCAATCTGATTAATCACAGTATACACTACAGATTTATAAATGAACAGGTTTCCTTTAAAGCTGTGTACAAAGAGGATTTCTCCCCCTGTTTTTTCCTAAATCTCCTCACAGCTGGATGTTTTCAAGTTACAGGGAAATAAATTTGAAATGGGTCTATTTGACACACTAGGAAATCTAGTTTACACAGACACTGGAGTGTTGCGGGAAACTTCTGAAGATGGGAGAAAAGACGGCACTATTTCAGAGGACGTTGGTAATGCTCCCCTATCTAGAAATAGGTACGAACATACATACTTGCATGTAGAATGCATGGGAGTGGTTGAGTATGTTGGAACTGACCTAAAGGCCTGTAGAGATTGGGGCCTTTCAAAGTAAAAAAAAAAAAAAAAAAAAAAAATTGATGCTGTTAGGGAGTACAGGGGACACCAGCTCTACAAAGTCCTGGGGAAGGCATATGTGGCCCCCATACCTCTAGGAGTTCCCATCTTGAATTAAGGAAACATTAAAAACGATACCCCCACGTACAGCCTGCTTAGAAGTCTCCCATCTTGCAGATCTGCACCAGTGTAACAAATGTCAATTCAATTTCAATTTCAATTGACCTTTATTAGGCATATTATAACATAAACATATACCCATCAATAAAACATCAAGGATCCTTGCTTGACAGTTTAAACCATAAATTTGCTGCCTCAACCAGGAAATTAACCATCAATCTAGTAACCTGCGGGTTTCAGTCATCCAATAAGTATTCTACAGATAGCCTATCTAGGTAGATATTCATTTCCAATAATCTCCTTAACAGCTTTTCCCTTGGATTTGAATACAACGGACAGCTCAATATAACATGAGAGAGATCCTCAGGAGCTTGTGCACAATGGGACGTACGCTTTAAGAAAGGGATCTGTAAATATCTGCCCTCGGTCACATTCGAAGGATGCACATTCTGCCTTGCAAGTAGAAAGGCCTTTCTTGCCACCAGCAACGTAAGAGTTTGAAAATAATCTGGGATTCTACCCGGCTGGGGAGACACACCAAGCATCAGCGGGGAACAGACCCTAGGGGGTGATGGGTGATATTCCCTCTCCAAGAGACAGGCCCTAACAGTTTTGAAGCACTCCGTTTCAGTTAGCAAAAGGAGAGAATCTAACCTTAGGCCCAGAGACATTACTTTATTTTCATACAGTGAAGCCCATCTAGTATAGTAGGCATCGGATAGTAGAAAGCATAGGAGGCCAGATCTATTAGGCCTAAAATGGATCTTAAACCAAAATTTAAAGGTCATCAGCCAGGCACTAATTTCAAGAGAGTTCAAACCCAATTCAGCATAGAGTGTCAGATGGTAAACACACAGGAGAACAGATAGTATTCTCCTAAAAAAATGTGCCTGCACTCTTTCAATCTCTTTATTAAAGACTGGAATCCAGGTAGGTATACTATAAAGTAGTAAAGGTCTTAATCTGGCTTTATAGATTTTTAAGGCCACCAAAATATCCTGATTCCCATTTTTATAATAAAAAGCTTGTATAGCAGCCAGGGATCTTTTCCCTGCCTGAATTACCTTATCCCTTTGTTTACGCCAATGTCCATAAAAATGGAAAAGTACGCCAAGATATACGTAACTCTTGACCTGCTCAATTGTCTGGTTGCCGAACTTCCACATCCTTGGGACAAATCGCTTGCAAAATACCAGTATTTTAGATTTATCATAGTTTACCTGCAGATGATATTTGTCACAGTATTCAAAAAATCTTTTCAACGCTCTTGTCAAGCCCACCTCGGATAACGAAAGTAACAATGTGTAATCGGCATATTGTATTGTAGGACATATTGTAGGACAAAAAGTGGCCGATTACCCAACGAAGGTGGGTGAGAGTCTGTTGAAGTCATAAACGCATAAAATGTCATTCTTCAAATTACTGGCCATTTATATAAGAGCATTTTTACAACAAATTGTTCAATGCTTCATTTCACGTGCTTGCACTGTTACATCACACTAATGCACCCCTATACATGGGAGGGCTTTGATCAGCCAGAATGCTATCCCTTAAATCTTGGCAAAGTGATCTTGCTGCTGAAAATGGCCCACCATTCGAAAAACAGCTAGATCCATGATGTATAAAGCATAGATACAGTCTACAAATGAAAATGCCACAGTTTTAAGCTTTAGGGGATGTTTCAGTCCCTATATAGTGAAGCACAGAAATGGGAGGAAGAGCATGATATACATTCAGTGTTGCTGACAGGACAGTTTGTTCAGTGACAAGGCAGCTGCTGCTGTGTGTTGTATAGCAACTAAAGTGTGTTTGTGTGAGAGAAGATAGATAGATGGATGTATTTCTAGGCAGTGGTGAAGAAAAGCAGACCTGCAGTTAATAGCATGTGGTGTTTGTGTGGGTGCTGACTGGAGAGTGGACCCTGCTGAGGTCAGCAATCAAAATGAGGAAGAAATCATCCACTTCTCAATAGAGGTCATGTATTTTGTCCTGTGTGGCATTGCCATTGTTTTGCAGCTTTGAAAGGAAAGGTTCCCCTCCTTCCTGAAATATCAGGAAATGGCTAGTGTTGGTTTTGTCTGCTGTGGATTACACGGATATGACAAGGGTATCAGGTCCTATGAAAGACCTCTCTCTGAGACCCTGGAAAGCAGGGATGGATAAATCTATCCGCTCCTTCTTCTCTTGTGTTTAGATTTATTTGGCTTCAGTTTCCATTTCATCAAATTTATGAAGATATTTGCAAAATTTTTCAAATTCTTATCGAAAACAAATTGGAGCATGGAAAGTTACTTTTAAAAAGTAACTTAGTAACTATTATAAGCTGGTTGCCCCCAAAGTTTTTAGTTACCATTATAGATTTGATTTTTAGTATCTGTTTAATTTTCACATATCTCTTTAATTTCCTTGTCACCGTAACAAAACTTACTAACCTGACGACTTTTTACATAGTAAAAATGCATTTGTATGCTATAGGTCACTGGCCTGTGGTACAAATTGTACTCCATTCCTGTACACCACACTATCACCTGAACACCCACAACACTGCACAAAAGTGCAAGGCACAGCAGATGCCATTACTGGAACCAAGTGATTTTCTACCTTTGCTATTTAATAAAGTAACTAAAAACTTATAGGAGTTATCTAATTAAGTCACAAAAGTAATAAAAAGGAAATGAGGGGAAGGAATCTGGCAACATGTTAAAGCACTGCTTTATTCTGGCATGGGCAGCCATGGATTCAACTTCTCCAAATGCACTGCACCTCTGTCAATGCATTTCAGTCTTCATCAGTGTTGCTGAAAAAGGAGATTGAAATCAACAAGACCCATGGAAAAAATAAATTAGTGAGTCTTCAAGGTGTCTCAGGTTGTTCCTTTCCTTTCCTTGTTATACTGAAACAGACAAGCACAGATATCTCTTGAAAAACTGCTGAAATTATAATGTAATCTAATTATAGCTTAGTTACTGAGAAAAGGAAATTAATTATAAGTAATTGGTTATTCATTAGTGGTTACTTCCAAGCTCTGAAACAAACTAAATTAAATTCTCAGCTGTTTCTACTGGCCAAATTGCTGGCATGGAGATGACAAAGTTGTACCTTCCTGCCATGCTGCATTAAAGATGAGGAGCCTTTTAGGAAAAAAAGACATGGCAACTCTGTACAACATCAGAAATACAGCTGAAAACATAGGCATCCAAAAACAGGCTTTTAAGAGTGAAATCCAGTCCCTGGGTGAGTGAATCTATCAACTTTGCTTTCTTGTAGATTCGGTTCTTTTAAATCTCAAGCAATTTGCAAATGTTGGAAACTCCTCCTCCTTAAATGAACTGAATGAAATTTTCTCACATCCCTAGAATCACCATCACAACAAAGTTCAGAAAGGGATGGACAAATTGTTTAACCAGGTATAAGGCAACTTTGAGTGTTTTTTCATACAATTCTTTTTTGTGAATTCCAGACTAATAATCTGGATAAATTTATATTCCCCAAACTCATGGAAAGGGGATTTTGACCTCAAAGGACCTTTTCCTGCAGTTCGTATACTGGAAAACTTGGACACTTGAAGCAACACTGAAAAACATTCCTGAGAAACATTATCACTTTTAGAATAAGTAAGAAGCCCTTTAAAATAAATGAGATTTATTGTTGCTGTCAATTGCCATCAAGCTAGCTTCAATTTATGGTGACTCCATAAATGAGAAACCTACATGACATCCTGTCATCAACAGCCCTGCATCAGTCTAGCACTCAGAGCCATCTCTTCCTTGATTGAATCTGTCCGCATGTGATGCAGTTTTCCCCTTTTCTACGTTACCAAATGTTACTCGGGAGAAAAAAACCCATTGCCAGTCAGTGCCGAGTGCGAAAGGCGCACCGAAGCCTTGCATTCAAGGCCTGCCCAGCCTGACACCTCTTTGTGATGAGACCTGAACAGCCAGGGAGATATCTGAATCAAGCCAGGGCCAGGACAAATGGGTCTGCCTCAGTTCTCCCTCTCTGAGAACACAGTCCCTTCCTCACTCTTGTCCCCCCCTTGCTTCTTCCTTTCAGGACTCTCCCCCTTTACTGCCTTCCCTAAATCTACCCTTCTCCCAGACGTAAGGATCAGCCGTGATCTATATTTTCCAAGGCTGTGGTACTGTTGGCACTCAGATCAAGATGATATTATTGGTAGTGTATATATTCCAGGATTCAAAATAAGACTCTGTGACACTGTTTTAAGGAACACAGAACTTCAAACATTTATTGTAACACTGTTGCTTTAAATTTGTTTTGTATCTAAATGTTTATAAACAGCATACCATTCTTCTCTCTCTTTCTCTCTCTCTCTCTTTCAATTCATTTACTATCTCTCGTACACCCAGTTTCTCAGCTCTCTCTCCCATAGAGCTCTTCAAATCTCCAACCTCTCCCAAACACACCACAAATCACACTTCCCTTCAAACACACACCAGACAGTTAAAATCCGTTATTTTCCTCTTTCCACCAGCCCCTCCCCTGGGCTATCCAAGGCTCCATTTCACCAGCCAATCAGCTTAAACACTCTCAGTTGCCAAGGGGGCTTTGTTGTCAAGATCCCCTCCCATCAGGTTCATCACACCAAGCATTATCATCTTTTCTATGGAGTCATGTTGTTTCACAACATGTTCAAAGTATGATAGCCTCAATTTGATTACTGTGGCTTCTATCTAGAGTTCAGTATTGATTTGCTTGAGTACCTATTTACTGGTTATTTTGACTATACCGGTAGAAGTCTCTTCCAGCACCACATTTCATATAAGTTGACTCTCTTCCTGTCAGTTTTTTTCACAACTGTTCATAGAGATTGGAAAATTATCATATTGAGTGAAATAAACAATGTTTATTCACTCAAAATGTGTAGTATGAAGTAGTAATATATAGTAGTATCTAGTATGAAGATTTTATATATTATAATATACAGCATTATCTTTATATAAGACTAGTGTATTTACCCAGCGTTGCCTGGGATTTTATTTTCCTCTTAAGAACTCACCCAATTGTCTTCTCCAGTACCTGTAACTTTTCCCTATATTTCTCAATGCAACCTGTATTCAGAGTTATTTACATACACAGTTTGGATTCCCTGAAGGAATACACTGCCCTTCTCCTTGCTGCTAGGCTTCGTGTCCATAGCAACCAGTCTATTCCAGTACCTGTAACTTTTCCCCATAGTCCCCAATCCAATCTGTGTTCTCTGGTGACGTTGATGTACTGGCTTTTGATTTTTTTGCTTTCTGCTGAATTTGTGCAATGGCCTTACATTTTTCTGGAAGCATTTTTGTTTTGAATTTTAACTTTAGGATTCCTCACATATGGAACCCATACAATCTACCGTGGGAGGTGGGAACACCTTGTAACTATGGCCCTTTTCGCATGGCAGTGTACAAGCGAAAGGGCCCCTTGAGCGTTGCGTAAATGTTAGGAGTGGTCTGCATGACGCACTCCCATTTCCGCCACGCTCAAGGTTCGCAAGCACAGCAAATGCACATTTTCTTATTTTTGGCTTTTAGCCGAAAATAAGCCGCATTTGCACAAGGCTCACGGGCCTGGGCCGCACTCACCTGCAGTGCGGAGCCTCTGGAGCCGGGCCTGTCGCGCTTCCTCTCCTCAGTGCAGCCTACAACTCCCAGGCTGCACTGCAGAAGGAAGGGGCAGGGTGCGAGCGGGGCTCTCAAGTGAGCAGGAAGGAGCTGCGGAGCCCAAGCTGCTTCCTGCAGGGAAGAAGGAAGCTTGCGAAAGCTGCCTGCCCAGGCCTTTCACGCAAGGCCCACACTCCAGCAGTGTGAAAAGGTAAGCTGCGGAAAGGGCCTAAGTTGTGTATGTAACTTTAATTTTTCTCACATACGCCTCCCAAAAGTTTTCTGGCATCCTTATTGATGGTTGGTCTCATCTCCATAGCAACCAGCCTGAGGCCCAAGAGGTCTCTGGCTGAGAATTCTAAAGGCCTCTCCCTAAAGGCCCCAGCATTCCATAGAATCTTCACAGCCAGCCAATCATATGAGGTCTTCTCACCTCACACAGCCAGTCATATGAGGTCTTCACCTGCCTGATGCAGACAAACAGACGAACTCAGAAACTCACAGACAAACACTGACTTTTATATAGTAGATAATCTACAGCATTAAAGCATAATTCCTGTGTATTCTGTGGATATATACAAAACTTAAGTGCAAAATGTATTAATACTGCAATTGTTATGACACAGTTTCATTGATATGTTTACTATGACATTTCTGCTTTCTATTTTTAATATTTATTATTCTTAGATGGCAGGAACATATCCTTGAGTAACATAAGATACAACATTTGTCAGCAAATCAGTCTCTCTCTCTCTCTCTCTCTCTCTCTAACACACATACATACACACACACATGGGTATATTTGACATTCTGCTTATATAAAACTAGAGGGTTATACTTTTCAGACTGCAATCCTGTGCACGATAACATGGGAGGAAGCACCACTAAACATGCAAAAAACAACAACAAAACAAAAAACAAACAAGAAACAAAAATATGCATAAGATTGCTCTATAGTTTTCGTAAATATTCCAAATGGTATAAAATTGTGAACTGTTATAAAAGATGCATTATATGTTGTAAAAAAGAGAAGTAAGTGATAAGAAAGTTAGTATTGCATATATGTCCTATCTTTTCTTTCTTCTAAATTTCCATTTTTCCAAAAAAGAATTTGAAAAAAAAAACCCAAATAAACAAGCAAACATAGAAACAAACCCAAACCCAAACTGAAAGCAAACCAAATCAAAATTTTCCCACTGGATAACTTCAATATTTTTGAAAATATGAGCTCATATTTCTCACATTCTGTCACATAGTAAGCCAATTCAGATGAAGGATAAGGGCCCACTGTGCTATTGGCTGGATTGGTTTTCCATGTGTGCTGTGGCGACTTCCCTAGTTCCTCCATTTTGCACTGCTTTGTGGTTTTAAGAATGTGGCACTTCTTTCTATTGAGCACAAATGGCGGGCTGGTCTGTGCTGCACTTGCAATGTAAACCCATTGAAAATTGGGCCACAAAAGTCAAAATAATACCAGCTAGAAAGTGACAGTTTTTCAAGTCTTGCCAGTATTTAAATGCCAGGAACTTGTATTATCCCTTTAAGCTTCTAAAAGAGTAGAACATCTAGTTCATATAATGATAATCATTTCCAATATTTATTTTTTTTTCAAACTTCAAACAGAGGGCAAAAGGACACAACTGAATATTGTGAATAGACTATTCTTGTTTTTTTCAACATTGGTGGCAGATAGTACATTTGGAGATCTTCATTTTCACTGGGTAAAATCTGTTGTTGTTGTTGTTGTTGTTGTTGTTGTTGTTGTGTTCCTTTGTTACCCTAATTTCAGGGGTCCCTCGGGGACACCTCACTGTGCTCCACTTGATGGGGAATGGAAACTAACCAGAGCACAAGCAATAGCACTGCAAGAGGTAGGGTAACCTAGTGGGGTCTTTTACCCAGTTTTTACGGGGTCAGGCCAAGCTAGAAACCAAACCAAATGTCCAATAAATGATTTTATTAAATGTAAGCCTCACGCAACAATACATTCTCGCACACACGCACCCAAGAGCTATTAAGAAGCAAAAAAGAGGAAATTGGACAGAGGGAGTATTGAAGGGGTGTTGTTGGGGTAATACTGCGCCTTGTCCTGAAGTCCTGGGTCCAAGAAGGCAGCAAAGAAGTGGGGTTAAGCATGGAGATGGCTGAGGGGATTGCTCAACAAACAGAGTGACAGTTGACTGGGATGACCGGGGGCGATCCGAAGAAACACTAAAAAACCAGGATTATTTATAGGGGAAAGAGTACCTGGAGGACTAATCCTTTCCCAGGGAGAACAATGGGTGTTGCAGTGGGCACGAAGCTCCACATTGGTGATTTCCTTGGCATGATGGGATTATTAGGTGTTGCCAAAGTCTCCGGATTTTCGGCTGTGTTTTGTGGTGTGATTTCTGATCCCCACCTGATGGGATATTTGCTCAACTTGAGGCACACACGCTAATCCTCTCAAGTCAGCGTCTCGGGGCTGAGGACCCTTTGTTTATTATGTCTTTACACATCTTGAGGTTTCCTGGGGCTACATGACGGGGATATTACTGGCCTGACCTGGTTTTCGGTCTCTCAACTGTGCCTGCCTACGTGCCCTTTCGGAGGACCTGTCTGGCACATGGAGCTATATTTTAATGTTAAAATTGTAGACCCTGGATAGGGTTTCTCCCTCGAAGTAACGCCTTCAAGTCATTTCCAAATTATGGCAACCGTATTGCAGGGTTTTCTGGGGCTGCGAGTGTGTGATGCAGTGAAGGTCACCCAGTAATCAAGCGGAGAATCAAACTCTGGTCTCCAGAGTCATAGTTTGACACTCAAACCATTACACACTTCTTGATACACAGTCAGCCCTTCACATTTGCAGGTTTGATTCCTCTTCGAGATCCTCAGACCAGGAAAACTCCACCAGCAGCCTCCCATCTTCCAGTGCCCCCCACCTCTAATTTCTCTTTCTCATCTCCTTGCACCTCTTTCCAGTTGCAACAACAGAAACCCTTTATGTTTGGCCAGTCAGCCAATTACAAATCCACATAAAAGTAGCATTGTCTAACTCACATTTTATTACCTTGTTTGCAAGAATATCATGGGGGACATTGTCAAAGGTCACACTGAAATCAAGATACACTAAATCCTCAGCATTCCCTTCATCCACCAAGCTTGCAACTCTATCAAAGAAAGAGATTAGATTAGTCTGGCAAGACTTGTTTTTGAGAAAGCCATGTTGACTTTTACTGGTCATGACATCCCTTACTAACTGCTTACAGACTGTCTATTTAATGATCTCCTCTGGGACCTTTCCTGGTATTGATGTCAGGCTGACTGGACATTAACTGTTTGTTTTTTCCCTTTTTTGAAGATGGGGACAACATTTGCTCTCTTCCAGTCCTCAAGGGGCTTCTTCTGATCTCCAGGAACTCTCTGGGATTATTGCCAATGGTTCTGAAATTACTTCTGCCAGTTCTTTTAATACCCTTGGATGTAGTTCATCTGGCCCTGGTGACTTGAATTCATTTAGAGTAGCCGGGTACCCCTGTACCACTTCTTTATCTATTCTGTGCTGCATTTCCCTTGTTACATCATCTCTTCTATTTTCTCTAGGTTGAACACTGCTTTTCTTTTTGGAGAAGACCAATTCAAAGAAGGCATTTAACCTCTCTAGCAAGCCTGAGCTCATTATCCACTTTAGTTTTTCTGACTTTTTCCCTACATGTGCTGGTTATTCGTTTGAATTCCTCTTTGGTAATTTCTTCCTTTTTCCATTTCTTGTACATCTTAGTTCATCTGAAGGTTCTTTAGACATCCATCCTGGTTTCTTTAGGCACTTCCCACTTTTCATCCTCTATGGAATTGTTTGAAAATGTGCCTTCAATACCTTTTAAGAAACTCTCATTCATCATAAACTTATTTCTCTTTTAGTATGCCTGACCACAGAATGGCTCCTAATATTTCCCTATGTTTATTGAAAACAGCTTTCTTAGTCTAGAATGCGAGTCTAATTATGCCTGGCTTCCTGTTTCCACTGTACAACAAATTCAAAGAGAACATGGTCACTCCCACCAAAGGATCCCACCACTTCCACTCCATTAACCAGATCATCACTGTTGGTTAGGACTGAATTCAAAATAATTGATCCCCTTATTGCCTCTTCTACCTTCTGCACAATGAAATTGTCTGCAAGGCAAATGAGGAATTTGTTGGACCTGATATTTTTGGCAAAATTTGACTTCCAATAAACATCAGGATAGTTGAAACTTCTGTTACTACTATCTCTCTTTTTTCTGAATGTGTGGTCATCTGTTTTAGGAAAGCCTCATCTAAGTCCTCAGTCTGGTTTGGGGGTCTGTAGTAGACCACACTTCTTGCTGGAAATCCAGAAGCAGAGGACAGCAGGTGTTTGCTCATAGCTGTGGTAGAGCAGCCTGATAGTTCCCATATACATTAAGTATCTGAGGAAGGATGTGCCTGCCTTTTGAAGCGGGCTTATACACCTGGAAACTAATAGCCATGAAAACTGCACAGGTGGAGTGTTAATACACTCTGTCCAAAACAAAGTAGGATGGCAGTCCACATATTCTATGACTGAAAGATCTTGAACAAAACAGGCTACTAACTTGAGGCATCACATGTTTTAGCTCAGATATGATAGAGATTAGAATCTGGCCTTGAACTTTAGGACAAGAACATTTTTTTTCTTTTTCAACTTATTTTTAATGTTCTCTCTTACCAAACAGTACCATTAGAGGCCATGTTAAGACACAAGTTAGGCTTTTCATCTCCAAAATGTACTATTTTAAAATTCCAATATTTTAAAATCAAAACTGTTTTTAAAATATCTAGGCTGCACCTCCTTGCTCAAATTCATCAAGAGATATTACAGCAGGAGAGACAAGAAGAAACAGGAAAGGAAACAATGATTTTATGGGCTCAAAATATCGGACATTCAATTCAATTAGAGTCTTGGGAGCAGAGTTGGAAAAAAACGCAGAAATTTACAGTAGCCCAGAATTTGAGAGAGAACTATTACAAATTATTTCACAGATGGTATATGACACCAGATAAATTGAAAAAGATATATGACGTAGGTACCGGACAGTGCTGGAAATGTCAGAAGGAGGTTGGTACGATATATTATATGTGGTGGACATGTTCTAAAGCTAAGAAGTATTGGAATGGAGTACATAATGTAATTTGTACATTGGTGAAAGGTCACTTTGCTAAGACACCTGAATTCTACTTGTTAAATATGACTGATATATTAGAGGGTACCGGTATGAAAAAGCATTGGAGAATATTACTATACATGATAACAACAGCTCGTATTGAATATGCAAAGTTATGGAACACTCAGCAAATACCCACAATAGAACAATGGTGGGCTACACTTATTGAAAATAAAAACGCGGATATGGTCTCCCAAAGATTAAAGGGGAAATCAGATGAAGAGATACAGAAAGAATGGCAAATTGTAACGGGTAATTGCTGGGTTTTAACAGTTGGCAATGTGTAATTCATGATTAAAGTTATATGTCAAGGGGGCAACAAGATATATATCATGAAGCGGAAATATGAAGAATGAAATGTAAGAACTATCAGATAAATTAACAGTAAAATGTTGTACAGTACCTAAAGCTGGTAGAAATCTGGAAAATGAAATCTAGATCAATGTGGAAGATCAGATATATTTCAATGAATCTGACATTTAAATATGTATGTTTTATTTGAGAATTTTTAATAAAATGATTTAAAAAAAAAAATCTAGGCTGCAGTCTTCTACTTTTACACATTTAATAAAGCACCATGAACCATGCAGGAGACAGTGAGACTTACATTTGAATTAAAAAATGTGTAGCATTGTGTTGCTAGTTTAATTAAGAATACTGCTGTATTTGAAGTAGAGATAGACCAAGTATTTTCCATTTCCCACTATACTGTGATTCAGGCCATTTCTGCACTACACTCTTACAGCTCGATTATTCCACTTTCAACATCCTATGGAATCCTGGGGTTTCCAGTTTAGGGAGGGGCCAGCTGGCTCCTCCCTAAACTGCAAACCCCAGGATTTCGTAGGATATTGAAAGTGGAACAATCGTGCTATAAGAGTGTAGTGCAGAAGTGGCTTCAGTCACCTCATACAGCCTAGGACATATAGACATTAGCCAAAGCTCACATCTTCATGGAGTTGTAAAGAGACTGTTGCTTCTTGGGAACGGAAAGATCCTAGTTTGAAATAAATTCTTTTCATTGTGGAATATATCCTCTTGCTCATTTTTCCTATCCTTTTATATTTTTTCTGGCAATTGTTTTAATGTTGCATCTTAATCACTATTTTCATCTGAGGTACAGTTTTATTCTTTCTTTTACTCCTTTGTTATAGTCCATTGGTATACATTTTTTTCTTTCCAATTTGGTAAGCAGTCCTGGAAATATTGATATTAAATAGAAATACATAAATGTCATGTGACATATACATATATACAACTCCTTTGTTCTCTGTGGGAAAAATGGACTAATCTATATCATTATACTTCCAGTTAATGATTTTTATAATGAGGTTGTAAAAGGTGCAGTAAATTTAAACACCTTCCATTTTCAGCCTTTTCTTTATAGGATTCCAGTATCAGGGAAAGGTGAAGTTGTGTCACTAATTTGCTTAAGTCAGGAGTGGGCTACTGCAGAAGCTCTGGGGACTATGTGCCTTCAAGTTGCCCATCAAGTCATGATGACCCCATTAAATTTGTAGGGTTGTCTTAGGCAAGAATCTTCAGAGGTAGTTTTGCCTTTTCCTTCCACTGAAATATAGCCTACAGCTGTCTCCCATCCAAATATTAGAAGGAGCTGATGCTGCTTAGCTTCCAAGATCAGAGGGAATCTAGTGCCCAGAGTATTTAGCTGTCCTGATTTGGCAGGGACAACCCTGTTTAATCCTCTGCCATTTTTAGCTGCTTTTACAATGTTTGTCACTCCTCCTCCTCAATTTTCTTCTTCGTCCACATCTTACTTCAACTACTGCAGACTGAGTTCAAAGTGCAAAAGTAGTTTGCACTCAGCAGGAGGGAAAAGGAGAGATCTGGGCTGGGTCTTGTCCTTCCCAGTAGGCTCAGGCAAAAGCAAACTACTGCAGCACCTCCTAGCTCATGTATTCTTTCTCATTAATAACTATTGCCATCTTGACCATACTCTGATGTTGTTTGTCCCCATGTGTCCCAATTTTCATCTGTACAATCTTGGAAGGTTTGTACCACTTTCCCTGGAGGCCTCTGGAGATGCAATTCTCCATTTTGGGGTGACTTTTATGACAAAGGTGGAGGCTGAGGAGGGACTCCTGAAGTCACACAAAAGGCTGCCATTGACTGAATGTGGCCTGCAGGCTTCCCATCACAGTCTAAGTCATATGCAAAACCAAAACCAAATGGCACTATATTAGTGCTCAGTACTATACTAGTGCATAATACCTACTTGCACAAGAGGAGTCCAAATCAGAGTGAGGAATGTGTTGCCTTCTAGATGTTTGGATGCCAACTCTCAGAGGCCCCAGCCAGTATGGGCAATGATAAGGGAATTTGGGAGTTGTATTCCAGAACACAGAAACCAAACTTTCTCAATCTCTGGATTAAATATATCTGAGCAATATGTTAGAAATGTGAGTCATTTCAAATTTGTAGAAAGCAAGGTACGTTTGTGGGGTTGGTAGTGAAAATAGAGTGGCAGTGGTGGGTCCAAAACTCTTAAGACTTTCCCTGAAACAGATGGTTTTGGATTGCAGCCACTTCTAGTCAGCTCTTTTCTTGTTACTCTGACCTCTGGGGGTCTCCTGGGGGACACCCTGATTCACCCGAAAATGCAAAGACTGGGGGAATAGCAGAGCACTGGCTATGGCAGAACAAGGGGCAGGGTAACCCAGCGAGACCTTTAACCCAGTTTTTTCAGGGACAGACCAAGCAAAAGCCAGCCAATTGTGTCAATAATGAAATTTATTAGCAAATATATTACCATGCATGAATACAGTCACTCACTCATGCACACAAGGACTATTGAGAAGGGAAATTAGTGAAAGGTTATAGGAGATATAGCGGAGAGGGTATAAGGGCAATAATACGGCACCTGTCCAGAAGGCTTCAATCCGGGAAGCGGCAAGAAAGAAGAAGCTCAGCGAAGAGAGGCGGCTGAGGGGAGCACTTGACTAACAGAATGCCGGTCTGCTGGCATGGCGGGGGAGTTCTCCGAAGAGGGTCTTGAAAAGGAGGACTACTTATAGGGCAGAATGAACCTGAGGGGCAGGCCGTTTCTCTGGAAGAACAATGGTCGAAACAGAAGGAGAATACTGCATAATAGCAACTTAATGGCTTGCATGATTAATTCATGTAAATGGACCTTGCCCTCATAGGATTTGCTGATGCAAGCATTGCTCAACAGGGGAAAACCCAGTAATCCCCTCAAGTTGGCTTTGTGGCTGAAGACCCTTTGTCTGTGTGGACGTGCCTTGCCTGAGGCCTTCTTGGGAAATGTGACTGGGGATTTTCCTGGCCTTGACCTACGTCTGGTCGCTTGACCTATTTGTCTACGCACCCATCTGGGCAACCTCTCTGGCATAGATTTGATATTAATTTTATATCCCCCTGGGACGGGGTCTGCCAAGGGGGTAACATTCTCCTCCTAGTAGGCTTTAAATCTAGATCTACCAAAATATAAGCAGAGTTCCTTTCACACTACACAGTTGTAGCACAGTGGTTCTACTTTAACTACCATGGATGCATCCTGTGGAATCCTGGGGTTTGTAGTCTGGTGGGGCACTATAACTCCCTGGCTGAGAATTTTAAAGACTCCTTTCTAAACTACAAATCCCACTATTCCATAGGATGGAACCATGACAATTAAAGGGAAATCATAGTGCTATAATTATATAGCATGACAGGGGCCCTGGTTATTTCCTTACAGATCTTAGCTACTAGATGTAAACTCTTCAAGTGAGAAATTGGTTTGTGGACCAGAAGTTTTCAATAGACACTCCTTCCTATCATTTCTATATTAAAACAACTTCCTCATCCAACTTCATAGCAATTCATTGTTAAACTGTCATAATGTGTATCTAGTCCCTAATCTCTGAGATGAAAACAAGGGCTGCAACATTCATCCAATAATCCCAATTAAGTGTTTTTGCACTACTTACAAGGGAGACATAGTCAACAGGGATATCTAAATGGAGTTCTAGAATCTCTCACCTGCTTCTGTTACTCTGTATATTTATAATATTATGTGAGAAGTCACCATGGGGACCAGCTTTTAATATGAGTCACTGTAAAAACAGTGCCCACATTTTGTGCTGAATTGAATTAAATTATGTAAAAGTGTATACATTTTTATCTCACTATATAAATAATGTTGAGAGAGAAAGCAGACATTAACCAAAGGAACTGGAAGCTGTGGGGAATTGTAAATCCAAGTAGCACTCTGGATAAAATTCTGTTTTTTAAAAATTGAATAATGGACCATTCTTAATGCTTGAGTTGCATTTTGAAAATATGCCCAAGTAATTTGAAATTGGGATACAAAAACTGAAGTAAAAAAATCAGAATGCTTTCCTTCACATTATAGAACAGGGATGAAGAATGAGTAACCTTTCAGGGATTGTTGCAGAGCGATTTCCATCAATCCTCCACTTGGCTACGTAGGGCTGATGGGGGCTGTATCCCAACAAAATCTGGAGGGTCATACATTTCCTATCCCTGCTATAGAGCCTGCTTACTGTTTATGTACCACAAAAATTAGGCCTTAATATATAATTCCCGAGAATAAAATCTAAAGGCATGTGTGTGTTTACAAAAAAGAACACGCTTTTTCTCAAGAACTGCAGTCCAATAGTAGGTAGAGTCTTACAATCTAATATTAGATCACTCCTGGCCTTCAATCTTGATTTAACAACATGACAACAGAAATCTTACTTCCCTGCTCTATTCTTTTCCAAATGGATCTTTTAATAGGTTTTCTTTGAATTCTAGGTCTCTCATTGGTCTCCATGTGTCAGCCACCATACTATTGACATCAAGGACTGCCAGTTCTGTAGAATCTTTTTACATAAATGAGGGAGAGGTGGCCAGTGCCTCTATTGCTTTATGACAGTCAGTCTACACTAGGTTTTACAGGAGCTGTAGGAGCTAATGTGTTTTATGAGAGCTATCCAAGGCAGTGAGCCTATTCCCAAAAGAAGTTCTGCACCTTGGATAGTTCCCTTAACATCCTGTTTGGATTCACCACTCTAAAGCAATGAAGCTGCTGGAATGAGAGGTTACCTGTGGGCATTCTGGGCTTTCATGACAGATGTCATGATCTGAAGCACAGGCCAGGTGGTTCCCTCACCATATAGAAAAGACAAGTGGACTGGTTATTGAATCTTCTTTCAACATTGGCAGTAGAATTCAAAGTGCCAGTTTTGATCTCTAAAGCCCTAGATGGCTCAGTTCCAGGTTATTTGAAGGACTGTCTTCTCCCCTATGAATTTGCCCATGTTTTGAGATCTAATGGGGATTCCTTTCTCTCTGTCCCATCATCCTCACAAGTGCATCTGGTGGGAACATGGGAGAGGATCTTCATGGTGGCTGCCCGAACGGTTGCTAAAGAGAGGCTGCCTCTTTGTCGCCCTTCAGGTCACCTTACCTATTTCTGCATTTTAATCAGGAGCACAGTGAGCCTAAATACCAAGGAACTCCTGCTTTTCCAACAAGGTTTGAACCTAGTGCCAATTCTGTCTTCCTCAAAGTAATGATATCCTTTCTGCATTTGGAGACATCCTTGGGAGGGAGTATATGTATGCGTGTGTCTTTGTTCTATCCCTGCTGTTTGCACTTTGAAGATAGAAGTTAAATTTGGAGAAAAGAGTTTTCTGAATAGATAATAATATATCCCCAAGCTGACCGTATATTGTTTTCTCTCCAGTGTTTAGCCTGTGACCTTTACTGGGACATGTGTCAGAATTTGTTACCAGTCAGAGATTTCAGCTAATGATGTAAATAAAAGTTTTAGTGTTAGTAGGTCAATAGGTTGAATCTTTTTGTTTTCTCTTCCCTTGGGATGTCTCTCACTCTCATTTCCTGTTCCTTGAAACTCACATAAATAGCTGGAAGAAAAGAAGATTACAAATGAAAAATGTAATGGCTTAACATTTCAGAGCAGAGAATGTAGCATTTCTTTATCAGGCTGTTTTGGCTAGAATCCAAAGAACTGCATGACTACTACTATATACCCAACTTGCATTTCTCAAAACAGAGTCTCCCTCAGATGCTATTTGGCAAGTGACTTGACAGGGCTGTTTTTTAAGTCAAAACAAAACAAAAGTAGATTATGGGGGTGGTATGTGGGGCAGGCTGTTCAATAGCTTTTTGGATCCTTGGCAGTTTGTTTTGAATAGTTTTTGTTTTATACAAACTATGCACATTCTCTTACATTAGATAAAGGATGAAGGAACAAATGAGGACCATCAAATTGTGTGCAGTGGTGCCAGCTGCTACTTTTGTGTGATGTGCCAAGGAAATGACTTGCACTACCTGAAGGATTGTGAAGAATTGGAACCTGTGTGTGTGTGTGTGTGTGTGTGTGTGTGTGTCCTAGTCCTAGGAGGAGCTCAAGAGATCCATGCCAGCTAGGGGGGAGGCTAATGAAGGCTAATGGGAACAGTGGTGGCTAGCAGGTTCCATGGCAATCCATTCTGGGTTTTATTCTGAACTTTAAAGGAGCCATCCAAGGTGCTGCACCTATTTAGGGGATAGGTCTTTTCCAAGTTCAGACTCAAGGTGGGAGCAGGCTTACCATGCTGTATGGCCAGAGGCTATTGATCCCTCTCTGTGTTAGGAATGGACACACAAACATCATGGGGCTTAAGTATGGAACCAAGTGGGCAGAAGAGAAATGATGCCCTCAGAAGATTCAAGAGTTCTGTCACTAGATCTTTGGTTCTTTCTGTAGTTCAGCATTATGGTGCAAGCAGTGACCAACGAGATATCTTTAGAAAGCTTTAGGGATGTGAAAAATCTTGTCCATCCCCCTACTAATTTCCCCATTCTAGAGATTAACCAGGGCTTCAACAGGATCACCTGTCATGGCAACAGAAAAGTCCACAAGAGCCATCTGGAATCCATGTGGATCCATAGCCTCCTTAATATGATGGCCATTTCCGCATTAGACTGTTATAGTGCGATTATTCCACTTTCAACATCCTATGGAATCCTGGGGTTTGCAGTTTAGGGAGGGGCCTTCCTATTGGAAGGTTTAATGAAGAGAACTTTGTGTCTTAGAGATATAGAAAATATTTAAATATTTTAATATAAGTAATACGGTCTAGGATATTAAAGAAGTAATAAAAGGTGTAATAAATTTGTGAAATAAAATTAGTGTTTTTTTATATGATTTTATTAAGTTTCACAAATCAAAAACATACATTATAATTGTACTTTTACATGAAATATTTTTGATCTTCCACTCTGATCTAGATTTCATTTTCAATCTTTCTTTTAACTGTTACGTTATTGTACCACTATACACTGTTAATCTTACATATTAGTTCATACATTTCCCTCTTCGTATTTCAGCTCCATGATGTATAACTGTCGCCCCTTCACATATTTTCGTACTCATGAATTAGTCATTTCCATTGGTAATTCCCAGCAATTACCCATTACAATTTGCCATTTTGTTTTTATCTCCTCATCCAATTTCCCCTTTAGTCTCTGAGAGACTATGTCCGCATTTCTGTTATTAATAAATGTTCCCCACCATTGTTCAACCGTAGCTATTTGCTGAGTTTTCCACAATTTAGCATATTCTATTCGGGCTGTTGTTATCATATAAAGTATTATTCTCCAATGTCTCTTTAAATCAGTATTCTCAAATACATTTGTCATGTTTAACAAATACAATTCAAGTATTTTAGCAAATTGAACCTTCAATACCTCACACATCTTTTTATGTATTTCACTCCAATATTTCTTTGCCTTAGGACATGACCACCACATATGAAATAATGTTCCAACCTCTTTCTGACATTTCCAACATATTCCCATACCTGTATTATAAATCTTTTTTAATTTTATCTGGTGTCATGTACCATCTATAAAACAATTTAAAATAGTTCTCTTTTAGATTCTGAGCCATTGTAAATTTCTGTGTCCTTTTCCAACTCTGCTCCCATGCTTCTAGTTGAATTGGATGTCCAATATTTTGAGCCCACAAAATCATTGCTGATTTAAGCATTTCCTCATGCCTTTCATGTAATAAGAATTCTTGATATATGTAAGCTAATAGATGAGGTGGGTTGTCAAACAATCGTTTAATCATCCCTGCCTTCTCTTTAGGTTCTATTCCATATGTTTTCAAGTCTATCTGGAATCTTTCATTTAACTGTCTGTAGGGAAACCAGCTTAATGATATTCCCTCTTGTTCAAGTTTTTGTCTTGATTTAATCTTAAGGTTATTTGTATTGGATTTCTCCAATATATCTTCATAACGCAGCCATCTCTCTGTTTCACTCCATCTTCCAAAGAAAGCTTCCTGAGGGGATACCCGCATGGGTAGCCGCCTCATGTTTTTACTCTTGTAATCATTCCATATTTTCAGAAGTGATTTTCTGATATAATGGTGTGTAAAGTCTTTATCAATTTTTGCTTTGTCATAAAACATGTAGGCATGCCAACCCATCCGCTCCTTCAAGTGCTAGCATTCTTGTGTCTTGTAGATCAATTCAATCTTTTATCCATATGAATGCTGCAGCTCTGTAATATATCTGGAAATCTGGTAGCCCCATTCCTCCTCTAAGTGTTTGATCTGTCATAATATTCCATTTTATCCTTGGCTTTTCCCTTGCCATATGAATTTAGTCAAATCTTTCTTCCACTGTATAAAAGGCTTACTGTTTGTTATGATGGGAAGGTTTTGAAACAAAAAAATCATCTTTGGAAGTACGTTCATTTTTATTGCCGCTATCCTCCCCATGATTGACAAATTCATAAAAGTCCATCTTTCCAAATCTTTGGTTATTTCTTTCCATTTTTTCTTATAATTATTTTGAAATAGGTCATTATTTCTTTTTGCTGTTCAGACACCCAGTGAAATAAAATTAGTTTTAATGAAGGAAATTATAGATAAGGTAGCACGAATACCCTGAGTTTCGGAAGGGGGGAGGGAAAGATTTTAGAATATATGTTTAGTAGGGTGGAAATATGATAGGAATTGGGTGGTGGGATTTAAATATGTATGTATGTATATATGTAGGGGTATTAGGAATTGTAAAATTTGTGAAGAGGAGTAGTGTGGAGAGGGGATGTTTGGTCTGTCACATTGGTTTTGTCTTGTATAAATGTTATATTGTTTTGTCTTGTATAAATTGTATAAATGTTATATTGACATGATTTGTTTGTTATAATGTTATATGTATTTTATAATGTTATAATGTTATATATGTTAAATGTATTGTAAAAATGTATTATGCATATTAAAAATAAAAATTAATTTTTTTTTAAAAAAGAAAGTGAAATAATCGTACTATAACGGTCTAGTGCGGAAATGGCATCGGTCATGAACATTTATCTCTCTGTAATTTGAAAAAAAGAAAAACAGAATTCTATACTCATGGTTTCTTCCTGATCACGGGGAAACCAAAAGATATGGATGTACTATCATTGATAGTCTTGCAAATCACAAACTGGAGAAAATCATAAAAGATGACAGTTAGGGCCTTCCCTCACTACACTGTTATAGTGCTACTATTTCACTAGCAACATCCTATGGAATTCTGGGGTTTGGAGTTTAGGGAAGGGCCTTTAGTATTTTCATCCGGAGAGCTCTTTGGACTCAGTAAACTACAAATCCCAGAATTCCAGAGGATGTTGAAATTGGAATAATAGCACTATAACAGTGTAGTGCGGAAAGGCCCTTAGTGTAAGTTTATTTTCCATCCCTTGGAAACTCATAAAACGTGACACCCATAAGACAGTTATTCTTCATGTGTCCTCTTGTATGCATTCTGTTTTACCTTGGAGTTAATATCATCAATTCAGTGGTTAATACAATACGCTATTTTGCAATGTGGTTACTAGGCCATGCGTTTCACTCGTATGTCCAGTGCTTTCTCAGTGCTTCTAAAGTTAGTGGTCATTACTACAGTATGCACTTTGAGATGAAATAAATTCTTTCATCTATCTGGAATTTTTAACAACCAGCTTCAGGGCACTTTAACATTAGAAGACTGGAAGAAAAAAAATGGGCCTACACTATTCTTAATTTTGTAAACTCTGATCTTCCCATTGGCCTTAATTTTTCCTTCAATGAAACATTTTGAAGTGTTTGATTGTTTTCCCCTCCTCAAAAGCTTCCAAGCCTTTAAGAATTCTATTTCCTCCTCTATCTTATCAGAGCTGAGGAATTCCTAGATCACAGCTCCCAGAAACTCCCAGCTAGCATGGCTAATGGCCGTGATAGTAAAGTATTCTAGGATCCTCTTTTTTTACAGAAACATTTGTCTAGCTCTGCAGTTTCCACTTTTTAGAGTTGGAGTAGACAGAACTGTGTGTATGTGGCTCTACCAGCTTTAAATTATAGCCATTTGATCTCCTTTCTAAAAATTCTTTCAGTTCTGAGTTTGCCAGTGATATTCATGAAGAAGGCTGTCTCTTACAATAGTTTTTTTTTTTTAGTATTTAAAGTAAAAATGGGATAAAAATGAAATGGATTTAAGCTCCCAGGTAATAGAACTTCTGTGTTCGAAATAGGTAATAGATTGTTACTTATTTATGATAGTTGTATTTTTGCTACTGGAAGAGGGAGGTGAGTGGTGAAATACTTGTGAGATTAATGCAATCAAGAGGTGAAAATAATTTGTCTGTCTTTGGGTACGATGAATGTTGCTTTTGGGAGTGATGGGTCACCATTTTTTCTTGTGCCTCAGGCAGTAAATGGCTTGGGTACAGAGCCCAGAATGCTACTTTTTGAAAGATAATTTGATCCAATTATTCACCATAGTGTTTGGAAATCTGTTGTCATTACTTTTTGCAATGTCAAAAATTTACTCTTTGTGCCGTGGGTTGCATTACTCATTTATTATATTCTGTTATTTTTTAAAAAAGAAGCCTTAGCACTGAGGAGAATAAAATAAAATTTGAGAAATTCTCCCCCAAATGGCTCCAGAAACAACTGAAAATAACCTTACAAAGTAAGTTTGAAAATGAACCAAAAGTTTTAAATCATTACATTGTTCATTTCTGAAATACTTTTGAAATGTGACTTTGTTACACCATTGTTACCAAAAAAGGAACTCATTACAGGTAATTATGTTATTTCTAGTTCATCATTTCAGAGCTGTGATTGACCTGACCCCTGACACCGGTAAAGATTTTATTTTTTTTAAAAAACTATTCACAAATTTTCTCATCGTTGATAAGAAAGGCTGCCTTGCCTTGCCATGAAATCTTCTACAGTTCAATGAGACTGAAAAGTCCAGTGTTTTCCCCACTTTTTTTTTTTTCATTTTCAGAAATTTTGGTGGGCAAAAGACTGTTGCCAGCAACCTTTTGGTGCATTATGGCAGTGGTTGCATTTTTTCCCTACGGTTCTGCGGTAATGATGAAGAAAGGGAGAGGGAGGGAACTTCCTGGCTCTCAGCATCTTACATCTCCACTGCCCATCTCCTTCATGGCTGCAGTATCTCTGGCCTTTTTCTTCTTGCTGCTACGGTGTACTAACTGTGTACTGCTGCAGTGTACTAACAGGAGTCCAATCATTGTGTTTTATGCAAAATAATGCTTTTGTACAAGTGAAACTTTTGAAAAAAAATGCAAACATTTCTGAAAAAAATTGGAAACATTTTTGAAAAGCTGGGAACATTTCTGAGTACAAAAACTTCTAAACTCTCATCTAAGGTGGAGAAAGCTTTGGAATGTTTCCATCTTCACATGTGAAAACAAAATAAGCTGTGATTTGCATCTTTAGACATCAGTGACACCGGGAGGTATGCAGATTTGATATTCATCAGGGACCGCCTACATGGAAAGGAGTTTGTGCGTGGATAGTTTAAGGAAATGTATTTCTGAATCCCAAATAATGGATGAATTATATCTATAGTGGTCCTTATTTCCAAATTATACATTTATAGACAGTGCTGAAAGCTTGTCCAAAGTTATGGTTTCCTTTGTGAAGTTTTCTGTTAAACGTACTGACAAGATGCCTTTCCTTTGCTCATCATAATAGCTATTGTGATTTCATATTAATGTATCCAGCTATCCTATTTGAAAATATATCTATTTACAGCGCAATCTTATGCGTGTCAGTGAAGTTTGCTGTTCGTTGGGACTTTAGTCTAAGGAAAGGGTTGCATAACAAATTTCCATTTTCATGTTGCATCAGCAATGATCAACCATTGTCTTGGACCTAGTGCATATAAACCAACAATTTGTCATACAGTAAGACAGCTTTTTCTTCTGTTATAATCTAATTTTTTTTACATAACTGATAATGAATTGGCATATGTCTTTCAGAATTGTGCTTTCCCCTAGAAACAGAAGAGGGAGCAATCCTTCCTTGTCCTGTAAGCTCTGAAAAAGAAGAATATTTGTTTTTCATTTGCTTTCTGTTAATTCCCTCCCCCCAGCTGTCCTGTTTTCAATTCAAGACTATTTTATTATAATCCTCATACTATTGGGCTGAGTGCTGGGGGGAGAGAAGGAAGCAAGGAAGAATGGGGGGAGACAGGGACCACCCACTCAGTCCAGAATGACATTTTTTTCCTGCTTTACCAGTTATCCCAAAAGATATGGCTAAATATCAGAGCCTTTTATTCCTCACTGTATATTTTTACTTTTAACAATGCTTTTTGAGTGGGGGAATGCTCGCTGTCACTTCACAAAGAGTCAGTGGCCATGTGTAGTCAACTGTAGTGAATGTGTACATTCCACAAGCCTCATTTTGTGAGAGACTTTGTCCCACTGTTCTTCCCACTCAGAGCTGAGGAGAAACCACGCACATCTGAATAACAGGGCCCTTTCTGCCAGTTGTAATCCTGGATTGTTACAGTCTAGAGGCCAGCCATGCTGTCACCGTCACAAATTGATTTAACCATCAATTGCAGTGGTCATTAAAGCTGCTAGAGGTCCCAGCCAAGCTGATGAATTGCAGCTGAATGTGGAATGAGCCTCTAACTCCCTTTCCCACCATCTCATATCAAAGCCTATTGTGTCCCTCCAAAGTAAGAGGTCGGAGGTTCAGGCTGGAGTTCAACAATGGGCTCAGTCAAAAGACAGAGCTCCATTTGCTCTGGCATTCCCAATTACAGTTCAGCCCCAACCCCTCCCCAAACCTTATTGTGCAGTATTTGCATCCAACTAATACACTGAATTATTGACATACCCAAATGTCAATGGGACTATTGAAAGTTTTATTCTCCCTAATATATGGAATTCTAAACATTTGGGGGTGGTGATGGGGAGGGCTGGGTTAAGAAGTAGCTGAAATAAAACAATTCCATGTGTCTCTTCTTCTGACACTACTAGGTGGACTGGCATGAGCAGAATACTTACCTTGGCTAAATCTATGGATTAGTAACATCCACATGTGAAAAACTCGGTTCAGTGTCCTCACAAACCACTTCCTCTAGAGAAATGAGTTTGCTCATTCCATAAGAGCTCACTGAACTCATTCATCATTAGATTCATAGCTCTGACTCTCCACCTGTTTTCCTTTGCATTTGCCTTGTAATCCAAAAATAGATCTATAAAGTCATAATATATACTTTTTGGAAATATATTTGTAACATATTTTTGTATATACTTGATGTAGCTATTTGGGCATTGCCCTAAAACACACAACAGGTGTGTACTTTTACACAATTGTTTTTCCATAAGGATTAATAATATGCGAAGAAAACAGGAAACACTTGAATAAAAGGGATCCCTTTTGAGTCAGCAGTATGGGAAAGAATCACATCATGCATGGTTGACAGACCAGACTTCCATAAATAAGGGATCCTTTGCAGACCGAAATGAGGGGACAGATGCTACTTTTCTGCTCTTAGCCCATGCAGTGATTATACAGTTTCGGGTTTTAGCAGGACAGGATAAACTTGCTAAAGTTAGGAGATCATGGCAGAAACAAGAGCCAATTCTTGGATTTATTCATGTTTAAGACTGAAATCCTATCCTTACATAGCTGGTGGTTCTTCTGAATATAGCAGAATTTACTTTTGAGTAAACATGTGAACAAGTTAGGATGAGCGCTTAACACACTACCAAAAAGAGGACCTAAATCATGAAAAAGAGGATAAAAATATGTTGCTTAAAAAAATCAATGTATTAATTTGTATGCATACATGCAGATTTATAAACAATTGCTATAATTTTAGTGTAAACATAATATATCTCACTAAGGAGGAGGGGAGGCTATAGCTGGGTGACCTGTCAGTTGTCCTTTTGTGCAAAATCAGGAGTGGGTACTGGGAACAGTTTGGGAGCACAGAGGTCCTATTTTTAGCTCTCTCAGATCCCCGCAAGCCAAACCCATTTTTCCCCCTCGAAACTGGATAGGATCTTCTTGTCAGTTCTTTGCGTTTTACCACTTTTTGGGTCAAAGGATGTTGGTGGTAGCAAAAGAGCAATTAAATAGGGAATCACACCTCCTCGAGGCCTCATTTTATTTAATGCAGCATCTCATTTGAATAAAAGGGATCCCTTTTGAGTCACCAATATGAGAAGGAATCACATCATGCATGGTTGACAGAGCAGACTTCCATAAATAAGGGATCCTTTGCAGACTGAAATGCTTTGAAATCCTTTGTGGGCTGAAATGAGGGGGCATTTTGAGATGTTGCATTAAAAAAGGCAATGGAGGAGGAGGTCCCTGAATTTCCTAAGGGCTTCACAAAAGACCAGTGTGCTGTTGTGGTTTCAGCTTCCCTGCTTGGCCATGGAAACTCACTGAGTAACCTAGGGTGTATTATATACTCTCCACCCTAGAAAACCCTATGATAGTTCCATTGGTCAAAACCAGCACTTTGAATTGTTCCCAGAAACATACTAGCAGCCAGTGGAGCTGGTGCAACAAGGGAATTATGTTCTCCTTGCAACCAGAACCCACTAGTAATGTGCTGCAACCCTTTGAACCAAATGAAGTTTGTGAAAACTCTTCGAAGGCAGCCCCATGTAGAGTGTATTACAATAATCCAATCAGGATGTAATTAAGGTGTGTACCACCGTGGCCAAGTTAGACATTTCAAGGAATGGGTAGCTGGCACAGTAGCTTTAACTGTGCAAATGCACTCCTGGCCACCTTAGAAACCTGAATATCCAGGGTCAGAGTTGAATCCAGGGATACACTGAAGCCATGGATCTGCATCTTCGGGGTAGTGTAATCTCATCCAACACAGGCTGAATCACTATTTGCTGATCTGCCTTGTGACTATCCAAGAGCACCTCTGTTTTGTCTGGATTGGGCTTCAACTTGTTTGTCCTCGTCTAGTCTAGCACTGGTTTAGCACAGAAACAGCTTTCTTGGAATTAGGTGGAAAAGAGTTATAGAGCTGGATGTCATCAGTATTCTGAAGACTCCTGGCTCCAAAACTCCAGACAACCTTTCCCAGTGGTTTCATGTATAGGTTAAATAGTACAGAGTACCACTCTACTCTGCTTTGGTTAGACCTCATCTTGAATACTGTGTCCAGTTCTGGGCACCCCAATTCAAGAAGGACATGGTCAAGCTGGAGCAGGTCCAGAGGAGGGCGACCAAAATGGTGAAGGGCCTGGAAGCCAAGCCCTATGAGGATAGACTTAGAGAGCTGGGTATGTTCAGTCTGCAGAAGAGAAGGTTAAGAGGGGACATGATAGCTATGTTTAAATATTTGAAGGGATGCCATGTAGAGGAGGGAGAGGGCTTGTTTTCTGCCGCTCCAGAGACCAGGACGAGGAGCAATGGATTCAAGCTGCAGGAAAGGAGATTCCACCTGAACCTCAGGAAGAACTTGCTGACGGTAAGGGCTGTCCGGCAGTGGAATATGCTGCCTCGGAGTGTGGTGGAGTCTCCTTCTTTGGAGGTTTTTAAGCAGAGGCTGGATGGCCATCTGTCGGGAGTGCTTTGAGGGTGTTCCTACATGGCAGGGGGTTGGACTGAATGGCCCGTGTGGTCTCTTCCAACTCTACATTTCTATGATTCTATGATTCTACAGGGGATAAAACAAAGCCCCATGGCACCCCACAGGTAAATGACTGCAGAGTTGACCAGGAGCCTCCTAGCACCACCTTCTGGGTTCACCCCTCCAGAGGGAATGGAGCCACTACAAAACAGTGCCTCTAAGTCCCATCCCAGTGAGGTGGCCCAGAAAGATACCATGATCAAATGCTGATGAGAGGTCCAGCAGAAGCATCAAAGACACACTCTATCTAAGTCATCCACAAAGGTGACCAAAACTGTCTCCATCCCATAACCAGGCCTGAAGTCACATTGAAATGAATCTGGGTAATCAGTCTCATCCAGAAACTCCTAGAGGTTGGTGGTTACCACATGCTTTAGAACCTTGCTCAAAAATGGGGTGTTGGAGAGTAGCTGATAATTATATCATAGAATGGGGTCCAGGGAGGCTTTTTCTAACAAGGGCTGTATAAGTGCCTCGTTGAGGGAGGTTGGACCATGCTTTGCTGGAAAGAGGCATTACACACTGCTGTTACCCATCTAGCCAGTCCTCTTCTGGCCACTTTGATAAACCAGGAAGGACAAGGATCTAGTATACATGTTGTGACTCTCACTCCTTCAAGGATCCTGTTCACACTGTCAGGCTGCATAAGCAGAAAGTTATCCATTAATGTTGGACAATCAGGATCTGTATTAACTGTTGCATCCAAGTCAGTATGGATCTGAGCAATTTTATCTGCAAACTGCTTTGCAAATTGTTCACAGCAGGTTATAGAGTGGTCTAGATTATGCTCTTGCAGGCCAATATGTAAAAAGGCTCCTAATGACTTGAAACACTAGATGGCTCCTTGCAAATGTAATGGTGACAGAGAAAAAAGACTTTTCTGCTGCTCACATTGGCCTGGAGTAGACTTTCAAGTACGCTCTAGACCTTGTTTGCTCAGTTTCACTTTGTTTTCTGCCAATGTCACTCAAGTTGCTGTCTCACTTATTTTATTGCTGCCAGCTTCCTAGAGAACCAGGGAACTGGTTAGCTCTACTCTGTGAGAGAGACACTCAGGAACAATTGTGTTTCCACACTTTTGTCATTTCCTTGTTCCAAAGGTCAACCAGGGTTTCAACAGAATCACCTGCCTTGGGAACATCCACAAGAGCCATAAGAAATCCATCCGGATCCTTAAGCCTCCTGGAGCCAATCCTCTTAATTGGTTGCCCATCCCTGCAGAGGCTCTGAGACCCATTGAGTCTAAACTGGATCAGATAGTGTGTGTGTGTGTGTGTGTGTGTGAGTGAAAGAGAGGGAGAGAGAGAGGGAGAGAGGGAAAGAGAGAGAGGTCTATGATGCTCTGCTCTGAGATACTAATGGGTTCTAAAGGATTCCAGGCTCAGGGATTATTTCTGGCTGCTAGTCAGTGTGGCAAATACTCTGTGAAGCCTCCTCATCTGGTTCATTTAGGCTCTGGCTTTCTCTAAAGCCTCCTCTCTTCAAGGAGATGGTTCCCAAAGGAACAGCCCCTACTTCATCACTGCTTGTTTCCCATTTAGTTGAACAGTAGGATTAAGGCTCACCTCCCTTGGATCTCGCTCTTTCCCCCAAAGCTGGACTTGTGAGGAAATCACTGGGACACTGCAATCAGGATGGGGAGATCATGGTGGGGGAAGGTTTCTGTATGTGTTCTGTAAGGCCCCACTTTGGGGGTCCCCAATATCAGTATGGTTTGGATGGGCACCATACCTAATTGGCATCATATGTAATTGGCAACACATTTTATTGGCTCTGATATCAAATTCAAGCCTGAAAGGTGACAGAGAGGTCAAACCGAGCGAGGGAAAGAATTTGACTGTAAATGTGAGAAGCATAGGTCAACTCCAAAATTCCTCCAGGTAAGACTGAGTCATTTGTCAGGCAAATACACATCATTCCTGTGGATAATAGGCTTAAATAGAAGCTGGACTTTTCCAAGGAATCCAACTGTGAGGAGCCCACCAGGACACTGATTGACAGATATCCATCCCTTGTATACCCGGATTCTTTCGTCTGTCCTCACAGCACCCACAATAGACAGCTATTACAACATTCATCATGTCTTTGTCAATCAAAGCACTAAGCCCATCAACAGGCGAAAGACTCATTGTCCACAACAGGTTCCCTTTGTCTTGCATCTGGAACCTTCACAGCCACAAGCCATTTTCAGGGTACAAATACCCCTGATTTGAGGATGCCCAGTGCAGTCTCTTGAAGGTCTACCCGTCACTCTGTCCGTCTGGCTCCTGAATGAGAACTGCCCTTAGGTCCTACCTAAGCCAAAATACATTTCTACTCTTCACTACTCTTCTGGACTGGTAATTATAAATCCCCCCAAATCCCTCAGCCTCTCTATAATTTTTCCTCCCTTTCTCTTTCAGACAGCTCTTGTGTGAATGTGTGATTGTGTGCATGCATGAGTGAATTCCCCTCAATAAAATCATTTTATTAGACAATTTTGCTTGGTTTTTGGCTTGGTCTGACCCCATAAAATTTGGGTTTAAAGATCTTGCTAGGTTACCCTGCCTCTTGTAGTGCTACAGCTTGTGCTCTGGCTAATTCCCATTCCCCATTATTTGGAGCACATTGTCCCCAAGGGACCCCAGAAATCAGGGTAACAGTTCTGTTTATGTGTGTGGTATCTGCTGTACTCATTTATATATGTGTGTGATCTTTATATTTGGAATGTCTACATAAGTCAGAAACAACTTGAAAGCACACAACAACAAGAACAATATGAATGAATGACTTGTTGGATGCATGTATGAATGAGGTGTATGCGTGTACATCTGCAAACATTGGTCTCACTGCACTTTGGGGTTTGACTTTGGCTATTGTCAATATTCAGCCCCAATCCATTTATTTTCATTCTGGTGACTTCTCTATCAAGTATTATTCAGGCATTAGGGCAGGAGTGGGTAACTGTGGCCTTCCAAATGTTCATCATCTGCATTGGCTTCCAACATTTCTGTTTTTTTTTCTTCTTTTCATATCTGAAACCCCTGACAGGTTGGGAAAAGCCTTTTTCCACTCTTTGCATCTAAACTGCACAGTTCTTTTCTGAGACCTTACTTGGGTGCTCTGGACAAGGATATATAATTATGACTGTTATGGGGAGGGGCTTCTCAGTGGTGGCATTCCAGTTGTGAGATGCCTTCCCTGGTGGGATTTACCTAATCTGTTCTTTCTAATTGCGATTTTATTCCAAGCTGAGACCTTAAAGCTAAAATTTAATCCATTGTTTTTATTTATTCTGATTTTCTGTGATAATTTTATAATTCTTCTTTGTTACAGGACAGTTTAGGCTGTAATTCATTTAGGTTTTTGCTTTGTAAAGCAGGGTATTTTTTAAAAATTAAATCCATAGTTCTCGAGGAAGCAGTTCCACATTGCTTGGAGAAATAATCACTAAGAACTCATTTCTCAGCACCCAGAGAACTGGGTTGTTGTGCAGTCGTGGATAAGTAAAATAAGTAATACAAAAAATAAATGCCATGAATAAGTAAGATATATGATACTGTGTGTGGGATTCTATACATTTTCTGAAGGTTACCACCACCACTATAGTAATGGTGGGCAGGTTTGAGGGTCCATTTTCCCACAGGCTATACAGTTTTCCTTAGTCCACACAATCTGTACTAAGACTGGAAGTGGCCTTCAAGGCTGGGGATTTGGGGACTTATCTCCCAATAGCAAGTTTTCCAGGCTCTGGGTAAAAGGGCTTTGTCACTGGACTTGGAATATTTCAAAATGCTGCACAAATAATTATTTGTGGCTCTGTTACTGTTCTGTCTTGATGCTTTTATTCATGGAGAATATAAAACAGAGGGCATTTTGTTTCGTTTGTGCATGATGCTGAGTCAGGTGACAAGACTGTAAGGTAAAGAGGCACAATGCACAGTTAACAGAAGAAAGTCTTTGAGAAAGCGGAGGCTGCATAGGCGCTAAGCGCAGGAAAAATCATGCTGAGCCGCCAAAGCACACAATGGAGTAAAAAAGAAGGGGGCGAATAGAGTGGGATGATTTAGGGAGTAAGTTAGAGGTCTAAGGTATTCAAATATATTAATAACAAAACACAAGACAGTTCCAGGTTTGTGCAAATACACATCCCATTTGGAATACACGTGCTATAGATGGGATGTCTCTAGCAAATTTTTATGGAGGAAAAACATTGTTAGCAAGAAGGTCTAACATGTTAACAGTTGGCCTGTGTCTTTCTGGTGTGACCCCAAAGGAGGTCACTAGTGTCTTGTTTATGAAAGACCTATTGTTCTGGAAATAAAAAACATGACCGAAGGATTAACCTCTAATTATTAAAGCATTGTGTGGGGGTTGAACTTCTGTTTGACTTTGACCCATGAGGCTGTTTTCATTGCTACTATAAATTTAAACAATCCTTTGGATTTTGGGCATACCTTCCTTCAAAAGAGCATATGAAATTGTTCATTGATAATTTCAACACTTATTGCAAGATGCTAAGGAATGGCTTGGAATTAAACATAAAGCCTCCTCATTAAGACCACTGGATGAGTCTGCAGCAAAGGAAGGAAAAAGTACTTCTTAGACTCCAATTTCCAGAATGCTCCAGTAGCATGCGGTCATGCTGGCTGCAGAATTCTGGGACTATGTCATCCAAAAGAAAGTATATTTGCCAAGCTCTCTTTGCAGTGGCTTGATATAAGACTCACCAACATTGAAAAGAAATGATCCATGCACAATGTAAATTGCCTGACACAGCAAAATGTGAATGGCTTTAAGAAGATGTTGAGGCCTATTTTCAGTTTTCGATTCAAGATCACTCCTTGCCATATACAACAAAACCCACCATCGTTGAGCACACATCAGGAAGAAAGCTAAAAGAAAGCCTCATTCAAAGGGAAATTCAGCGGGTATTGCTTGTCCCCTGGTTGTTTGACAAACAATGCCTGCTAAACACTAGAACCCTCACCCAAATTTCTCCTCAAATTTTAGAATTGCAAGTTATTAAAGTTTGTTTGAAATGTGCATTCAATGTGTCAGGAATTCAACATCTATCTCTTTATGTATATTAAAGTCATTGAACTTTTTGTAAATATCTATATCTATGAACACAGAAGAAGACATATATCTGTCTCTATCTCTATCTCTATCTCTATCTATCTATATCTATCTCTTCCACAGCAGAAGACCTCACAGAGCCATAGCATTGGAAAGACCCCATGGACCATTGTATCCTATGCCCTGCTCAATCCCAGAATGCCAGCTACAGCATTCTTATCAGGATGTGTGTGTGTGTGTGTGTGTGTGTCTGTTTATATAGCTACAGGCACAGCTTTCAATTCATTAGTTCATTGCAGTCTCTCCCCCAAATACTACCATGCGCTATGCTTATTAATGCGACACTTATTAAACACTTTATTAATTTATATAAATATTTTATATAGTATTTTATATAATAATAAAATAATGATAATAAAAAATAAATATTTTATATCAGATAATATACAATATAAATATTATTTATATTTTATTATATAATATTATTTATGTATTTATGTATTTATTATTAAAATCAATTAGTATAGGTATAGCTCAGTTAACAAACTGTGCTGCACAATATTTATTTTACAGAAAATTTGATACCAAAGGCAGAAATAACATGGATAGAACAGGGTTAGGTTCATATATCACAAAAAGAAGAGCAGTTCAACATGTTTCAGCATACTTTTTATGCAAAATTTATACCAAATGCAAACAACCAGGTCTGGCAAGTAAAGAAAAAC
The DNA here is from genome assembly GCA_030412105.1 of Cyclura pinguis. Taxonomy (NCBI): domain Eukaryota; kingdom Metazoa; phylum Chordata; class Lepidosauria; order Squamata; family Iguanidae; genus Cyclura; species Cyclura pinguis. The sequence goes on along the minus strand of CM059599.1, from coordinate 108,667,114 downwards.
ATTTTAAATCTTCCAGAGACCACTTGATGGCTACTTCCAAAATGCATCCCGGGATGACTTTTTCTTTCAGCAGCCTCAACTTTTCAATTTTTTCTCCATTTTGATGGCCAGACTTGTAGACCTTTACTTTTTTTAAACATGACAAAAAAAAAAAAACTGTTGAGCTGGGCTTACTGCTCTCTCATTTTCTTTCTCTTCTACTTTTCACACATCTTCAGTATGAGATTTTGGAGGCAGCTGCTGTTTACCTTGCCTGTTGTAATCAGGCACATGCAGATATAGTAGGAGCAGCTAAAGCAGAATCCCAGACACACTGCTGCCACCTGATTCTAAATATGTGTTTCTTTCGTCCTCTTTCATCATCCTCCCAATGCTGCTAAAATTTTCCAGCTAGACAAGGGACAAGGAATAAAAGGGAGACGGGGGGTATAAAAAGACTTTGTAAAAAAGAGTGTCACTTTCAGAGATTTTGTTAACTGAGGTGTGCCTGTATTGTAGTCATTATAACTAAAATAATTATTTTATTCAATTATCTATTGCCATTTCTTCTTAACTGGGGCTCAAAGCAACTTACACATATTCAAACAAATACAGATAAAGGCACAAAGACACAAGTAGAAATATATGAACATTTATTGTTGAAATGCAATTAAACCAATTAACTTGTAGAATTAAAACTGCTTCAAATTAATCTGTTCAAAAGACAAAATATTAAGATCACTGAAAAACCTGTAGGAACAAAAAAGTTTTCACTGTAGATGGAAAGACAGCAAGGAGGGAGTTCCAAAGTCTCAGAGCAGGCACCAAGAAGACAGGAAAGCAGATGTAACTATGATGTATCTGTAACTATGATGTACACACAATTACAACAAAAAATTCTTTGTGTGGTAATTTACTGCTGCTCAGGTACATCTGCATCCATTGAGAAGACACCAAATTAACAAGCTACATACAATTGCATAAGATTTTTTTTTAAAGAGTGGTGTTACAAATGTGCAGGAGCTTATGGATATGTCTGTAAAATGCTGTACGAACAGAATTTTAATCCAACAGTGAAAGTACATTTGTTTGCAATGTTTTGTCAGTTTTCAATACAGTGTTCAGTGGTGGCTGAAGTTCTCTTACCATCTGAGGAGGGAGAAGCACACTGCCACCTCCTACATTGCTGCCATCCCTCTTCTTATCATTGCTGCTTCCCTCTTCATGCTGCTCTTTGGTGGTACCTGTACAACCATGCTGGCCATACCAAATGCCCACCTTCTTTAGGCTAATTGTTTTGATATGCTTCAAGCAAATATGTTGCTTATAATATTTAAAGGGAAAGAAAATCATTGTTTACTTTGGATCCATAAACTGAGGCATTTATCAAAATGTTCAGGGATGATGTTTTCTCCCCAGTCTATTTAGTGATCAGATTTGATAATGCGAGATGTGACAATGACCAAAGCCAAGAGTGAATGTGTAGATTTTGTTTGTCTCTTAACTATCAGGACATCATGGCCAGAATCTTTTTGGTATCTTATGCATATGTAAGAAGTTGCATATGCAGTGTTATTGATGCACATTGAAAGAGGCTGTAATACACCGTCTCCTCAATGGAACCTCCAGAGGTAACTGGATAACTACTGCCCTCTTGCTAATATCCCATATTTGGGCAGAGTACTTGAATGTGTGGTGGGTGGGCAGCTTCACATGTTCTTAGAGAAAGCAAATTATCTGGACTCCATTTCAGTCTGGTCTCAGGCTAGGATATAGTACTGAAACAGTCTTGGTTACTCTGACTGATGACCTACTCCAGGGAAAAGACAAGGGGACTGCTGCCGTGTTGATTTTCCTGAATCTCTTAGCAGCTTTTGATACCATTGACCATGGTATCTTACTGGACCAGTTTGTGAGTAGGAGGCACTGTTATATGGTGGTTCCAACTACTATCTGCAAGATCATTTCCAGAGAGTGGCATTGGGGGATTCCTGTTCAGCCCCATGGCCATTGTGTTGTGGGGCATCACAGGGTTCAGTCTTGTTTCCCTGGCTGTTCAACATCTATATGAGACTGCTGGGAGAGGTCATTAGGAGTTTTGAGGTTTGGGGGCCATCAGTGTGCTAATGACACCCAGCTGTACTTTTTTTGTCTTCTGGGTCAGCTGGGGCTGTGGAAGTGCTAGAGCTGTGCTTGGATGCTGTAATGGGCTGGATGAGGGTGAATAAACTGAGGCTGATTCCCAATAAGATGGAAGTTCTGTGGATCAATGGTTCTGGAGTCTGGGAATTAGGTAGATTATCTGCTCTGGATGAGGTTGCAGTCCTGCTGAAGAAACAGATGTGTAGTCTTGGAGTACTCCTAGATGCTTGCTTGTCACTGGAGGCCCAGATAGACTCAGTGGCTCAAAGTGCTTGGGGCCAGCTTTGACTGTCCACCAGTTACAGATTTGGGGATATGGATAACTTGGCCATAGTAGTCCATGGATTGGTAACTGCCCAATTAGACTGCAATTCACTCTACACAGGACTGCTGTTGAAGATGAGTCAGAAACTGCAGATAGTACAAAATGCTGCTACTAGACCGCTCACTAGAATTCCATTCAGATATGACACCTGTTCTGAAGGAATTGCACTGGCTGCCAAGAAGTTTCTGTTCTGAATTCAGAGTGATAGTAATAAAATGTAAAGCTCTAACTGCCTTGGGATCTTGATACTTCAGGGAGCACCAGTCTCCATATAGGTCTGCCTGAGAACTGAGATCTATTGGGGGGCCCTCATCCACATCTCATCAATAGGGAAAATACATTGTGGAAGGATGTGAGATAGAACCTTTTCTATGGTGGCACCCCAGTTGTAGAATTCTCTCCCTCTGGAGGCCTGATTGGTGCCAACATTGAAATTGTTTTCAGACCAAACTAGTTTTATCAAGGCTACATATGTTTTATGGTTATATTGTTCAAGATTGTTTTAACTGGTTTAAATTGTCTGTTTTAAAATCAAGAATGATTTAATATATCTTTAATCTTTTTAAACTTTTGTAATTACTGTTTTAGGTTGATTTTGTTGTAAGCTACCCTGAGATCCTAAATAAATAAAATTTCAGCTCCATCATTGTGTAAATCAGAGAACTGAGAGAAGGATTTGTTTCTTACATCCTCAACTACAACCAGGGGTAGAATTGGCTTGGGAGGTGATAAATATGATCCTCACTCCTTCCAAATGGTGACTGGCATCCTTTTAATGACATATGCATGCATAAGTCCAATATATGTCTGCATATATATTTTTATGGCTGCTATCGATCATGGAATCCAGGTTTGCCACCTGTACCAGCCCTCTGAGCTTTTTATTTGCCTCTCTTAGGCCATTTCCACATGTTACCTGATCATGTTGTCCTCCTGTCACCATGCTGGCAGTGCTGTTGCCAGGAAGGGAGTGCGACAAGAATGCTCCCCTCCTCACCTGACCGTCTCCCTGTGGAAGGGAGCACACACGTCTGCCTTCCATAGTGCAACTGGGCTCTTTCCATGCTGTGCTGAGGAAGAAAGTGCTTCCATCACGCTTCCTGACCTTCCGCATGGCTGGGAAATATGGGAGCATTGCGTGATTGTGGACACTTAATGGATTTATTCTGTTAAGCAAATATCCCATGATCATGATGGGTGGGAGTGGGATGGCAGCAGAATTGCGGTGACATTGTGTGAAAGCATGACCTGCTGACCGCTGCCATCCTGTCCCCATAGCGGGACTATGATGCCATGTGGAAATGGCCTTAGTGCTGCCTTCCCTTGGCTTTTTGGTAGCAGGGAGATAATGGGTGGTGGTGGTGGGTGGTCATGGACAGGCAGTGGCTGGATGTGTTTAGGCACCTGCCTATAGGAAGACAGTTTCATTCTTCAGAGTGTCTGGGAAGTTGCCTTTGTTGTCCTGTAACCAATTGCTAAAGCACATCCAGATAATGTCTATCCACCTCTTGTTTTCTTCTCACCCCAAATGGCTATGGGGGGCTATCACAGCATAGAAGAGGTCAGAGAAGGGCACAGGAAGCAGAGATGACATGTAGTCATGCCTGGCATTGCTTAATGATTTTCCATTTTGATACAAGATCTTGGTCATATAGAGCTGAGCTCTTAATTTGCAGTTGAAAGCGTGGGAAACATGGGAAATTTTTTTTTCCGTTGTTGCAAAAGTTGAAATTCTTTATTGACTGTTCAGTGACTGAAACACCCCACAACTGACTTTTTAAGCACTGCAGCTTCTTGACAAAACCATTTCAATGTCACTGCAGAGTGGGAATAGCAGCAGATATACAACTAGGATGTAATCTGCAGGGATAGTAGTAGTAGTAGTAGTAGTAGTAGTAGTAGTAGTAGTAATAATAATAATAATAATAATAATAATAATAATAATATATTTCTTACCCACTTCTCCCTAGGGCCTGAGGCAGGGTACAACATAAATTAAAATACAATTAAGAACACATCATGGGTTTAAATACACAAAAACAATTTAAGATACAAATATGTAATAATTAAAATGCATCATAATTCAAAATAGACTGGGTAGGCCTGCCAGAAGAGATAGGTCTTTAGTACTTTTTAAAAATTTAGACAGCATATTTTGCTGTTGAATCTCTTCCAGCAACTCATTCCTCAGTCTAGGGGTGGCCAATGAGATCAGTGAGGTCCTCTGGGTGACCATTGCCAGTTTTGTCCTGGCTGGTTTAAGTAAATGGCCCCAGAGGACCTGAGTGTATGGGGCAGATTGTATGGGTGGAGGCAATCCTGCAGGTAATTTGGACCCAAACCATGTAGGGCTTTAAAAGTAATAACCAACACTTTGTACTTTGCCCAGAAACAAATTGACAGTGGAGTGATTTTAATATTGGCATAATATACGCACTCCTCATTGTACCTGTAACCCATCTGGCTGCCATATTTTGGACCAGCTGAGGTTTTGGAACTTGATACAAAGGTAGCCCAATGTACAGTGCATTGCAGAAGTCCAGCCTTGAAGTTACCAGAATGTATAGTATCATCTTTAGGTTGTTCAATTCTAGAAAGGGGCACAGCTGACGTATGTCCTGAAGACCCACAGAAGTCCCTGTGAAGGTTTGCTCCAATGTTTCCAGCTATAAAAAAACAGCTGGATAGATCTCTGTGAATCCTCCCACTTCCAATGATATGGAAATGTCTCTGTAGAGGAGGTTGTGTTGCTTAGAACTTGGATTTGTGGAGAGGTAGCACTGGGAGATAGATGTGTCTATGTGCCAGAGATATGTCTCCTAATGTAGGATTCCAACCCATGTGTTCCCTTTACAGTTCTTGATGTGCCTTCAAGATGTAGAGAAGGAGGAAATGTGCTCATAGGATGACCCAGGTAAGTTATGGGTAGGGGAGGCGTTCATATTTAATCTGAGGGTTCGTCCAGAAGGGGGAAAAAAATCTCTGGAAGTACTGAGAGTTTCTAGTTCTTTTTGTTTTGATTTTACTTGCATATTCCCAGGTTTCCATCCAAATTATTTCTTGAAATACTCCAGGTTCCCTCCTTCTCCTTTTTGTATTCTTCCTTCTTACCCCATGCTGATCACATGCCACGTTTAGACTCATGCAGCTCTTCAGAAATTGATTTTCACCATTTTCCACTGAGCTTTTTATTATTACTATTATTCAGGAGACACAGTTAAAGTACTAAAGTTCACGGCCTTGATCTAGCTGATCCCTGGACTGAATTTGGACAGATTTGGACTGGTTCCAGATTTGAATTGGTTCAGGTCGGGCCAATTTGGTTCTGGGGTTGGTCACTCTGGTCTGAAGTGACCCAGAATATAGCAAGGAGAGGGCAGACTGTACTGAAAGGGTGTCCCACAGCCTGGAAGTAGCCATTAAGTAGACTTTCTTTTATGTCCTGCCTAGGTGGGCCAGTATGCCTCGTGAGGCTGAGTGAAGAGCCCCTCCTGAAGTTTTCAGAAGATAGCCAGGCATATATGGGAGAATAAAGTCCCAGTAAAATTGACCAGAAAAATGAGTAAAGGCATTAATGCATTCCTATGTGTTTGGAGAAATAGAAACAAATAAATCAAAGAAGTGCAGGTGGCGGTGGTGGTGGGAGGATTGTAGATTATAATGTATCAGAAGACAGTCCTAAATCTGTTATATTCAAGTACAGTACAAGTGTTGAGTAACCATTCAAATACAGATTAATGGGTCTGCTCTAGCTGAGACTACCACTTGGATTTAGGCCAACAGTTGATTTGTGTATGGCATGGAAACTAAATTTGGGAAAGGCACAGGGAGTAAGTTAAAGCTGAGGGGCAAAAATGAATAAGTGAAGGGTGGGAGCTGTGCTTTACCTTATATGGCAGCCATATTCCCTATGAAATTATCCTGGGTTCAGATGACAGTTGGATATTGCATTGTTGACATTTCTTCAAAAAATACAGAGGTAACAGAATCCTGATCTCTTTCTTGTTCTGAAATAGGTGCCCTATTTATTGTCTTCTACCATTTGAATAGCCAAATTTCTTGCAGATGTAATATTGCCAACATGTCCCTGAAATACTTACAGAAGGACTCATCTACTGCCTCTTTTCATAAGCTACATATATATCATATGTTACAAGTGTTAACATTGATACTTCTTCCTCTACAGTATTCCCTCAGGGACTTCATGAGCTCTCTGCGTATAGAACACATGCGTGTCTTCTTTCTGTAACACCGGGATAATTATTTGTGGCTGTGAAATCTTTGTTTAAAATTTTAATTTTACATATTTTAATTGAGTCCTTGTGTCATCAAACAAGAGAACTAAAAAAAAAAAAACACGGCCATTTTAAATTATTAATTTAATGAACGAATGAATTAATATTTAATGAATTTCTTGCAATAATCAAAAATTGTGTGGGTCATAATAAATAAGACCTTTATATAAACATGGTGCAAAGGAAGTATTAATCACAATCTCTCTCCAATGCAGTCTTATGTATTTGTGCAAGGAGGTACTTATAGATGCATAGTGCTTTATGTACAAAAACCTAAAGTGCTTCCCGTTATTTTAATTTCAATCCTGTTGGTTCATCTTGATGAATATTTTAGTAATTCACTAAAACGTACATACAGACACAAACACACACACACACACACACAGAGAGGGAGGGAGGGAGGGAGAAAGAAAGAGAGAGAGAGAACCAGGAAAGAAAACTGAAATACACGTATGCTATCCAATGCAGTAAACTCAGCTTTATAAAGACCAAGTAATGAAATTACAGAAAGCCACACCATAAGTGAGAAACTGTGCGGCTTTATTGTTATATCCTTGGCGGATATGCAGATCAGTGATTTCTCCCTTCCCTGCCCCCATTAGTGTAATATCTACAAACCACCTGCAATGGCAGCTTCTTCTGTGGCTGAAAGTCTATCAGGTTGCTATGGTAATGTGGGAGCAGGGAGACGAGAGAGTGAAATCGAATGAAAGGCACTGAATTCTTGAGCTTTACCAGTAACACAGCCCTTTAAAGGGAAGGGGCGGTTAATTTACATTCTTGTGCATAAATCAGCCAGCAAAGCTTCCTCTCTCATTCCCGGCTTCTTGGGATCATCAGCTCCTTGGGTTTTTAAGGACAAAGCTTGAAGTGTTCCCTGCCTGATTTGCTATATAAATTTTACGGGCCAAAGGAGGAAAGAAGGGAAATGCTGAGACAAACAAAGCAATTAGCTATATTGAAGCGTGCAAAACAGAGACCAAACAGAGGTTGTGTTTGTTTACTGCACCATAGCACATGGGCAGGTTATGAGGATCTGTTTAGTTATGCAGTTCAAAACACATAATGATGGGAAGCATCATTTATGTGGAAAAAAAAATCCTTCCTGGAGATTTAAAACAGGAATTTAAAACCTTAAAGCAAAGAAAAAGATGAATGTCCATGATTTCTTTTCTTTTTTTAAAGGATTATCAGGTTTAAACACACATACAATTAAATGCTCTGCATCGTGCCATCACTTGGATGTATCATATGTGGGACTAACAACTAGATTTAGATTATCAAACATATAATTCAGCCTAGTAATGGTATAATGTGGGGTATATTTAATTATATGTGTGTTTAAACCTGATAATCCTTCTTTTTTTTTTTTTAAAAAAGAAAACATAGAAGGAAAACAGAGCAGCCCACTGAATCAATGGGACTTTGCTTAATATCTATATTTATGTGGATATAGTAAAAATTATATCCTGGTATGTACTATAGGAGATCAGCAATTGGAGCTGCTTAGGCCTATTTGAGTTATTTAAGATGCACCATCTGGTTCTTGTTGACCACTCTGGGTATAAATGAGAGAAAGAATGGAGGGGGCATGGGAAAGTGGCACCTGAAACAACAGATCTGGCTGGTAGGCTTTTGAAAGGTGATGGATTATTCTATCATTTTTAATTACCAGCTCAGAGTAGGTCTCCAAGAATACCTGTTGCTAACCACAGGTGTGCAGTGTACATGTAAACAGCAATGGATATTCTTTAGAAAGTAGTTCTGACAGTGTATAACACTGGTTGATTCATTACTTATTTTTCCTTCACTGCAGTCTGTGATTTGGGTGCACATATCCTCTGGATAAATGACGCTTCAGCTTCCATAACAGAAGGCTAATGTGAATAAAAGAAACAGATGAAGGAAGGAGGTGAAGAACGAGGGAGATGTTGGTGGAAAGTCTGAAGAACCCAATGAGAATCTGTATAGTTGCAATGACTCAGTTGAGCAGAGGTGGTACATCAGGAGTTTTCGTAGTGACAGTTGTCATTTCTGGATGTGGTGGTGGCATCACTAAATATGGAGAGGTAAAGAGGAAAATTTACACAGTGTGGAGCCTTCTTCCATAGTTTCACATCCACTTGGGACCATGAATTCCACTGAGTTACAAGTGCTTCTGGAATACTGGATAAAATCTACCTGTGGGAAAACTGGTCTCTGCTATTTGCTTGCTTGGTAAACATCATTGCATAGTATTAATTACAGAGATAGTTTTAATGCAGGGTTAAGAGAAGACCAAGCTACCCCTTGAAAAGATTTCTCCACACACATATATAGCTTACAGTGGTAACTTGTGTTACAGTGTATCACGCCAATGCTTGTACTTATGTTCCCTTCATGTAAGTTGGCCTAGCAGGTCTACAGTGGCTGACTGGCTGGTTGTATTAACTGCATGAGCCTGCCTGCTGCACATTTACAGACATTCCTGCAAGGGGTGGAGGGTAAGGCATTGTGGATGCTGATGTGAAGAAACAGATTTTGGATACTGTGCAATGGCTTGCTGATGAAGCAGGACAATGTGAACTCAAAGGAGCAGTTTTGGCATCATTCCATGGGTTACAGACACCACCCAACCATCTGGTTTGTCCTCTTGTGGCAAAGTTAAGTTGCTAGTTTGGTTTCTCTTTTCTATGGAATAGGTTGTTGCTGTACTGGACCAATGTGAACACAGAGGAATGATTTAATGTGTTGTTGGGATCAAATCTAAACTCTTCTGTGTTTAGCAACTACGATCCATGATAGGATGTTATTCAGTCCTATACATTTAATTGGAACGTGTGCCCCACTTAGATCAACGGGATTAAGCCCTCGTAGCACAGTTGATTTTAGCTTTTCTTCTATCTCTTTTTTTGAAGGCATAAAACTCTGGACTTAAACTCCTTGTTTGATTTCAAACTGGAATACGTATTAATGGAGGTCACACATATTTCTTTCAGAACCAAATTAGTTGTTCAAAGCAACCGTCTTTTTTTCTGTCTGTCTGTCTTTCTGCCTCAGCCTCTGCCATTGCTTTCAGAATAGGGTAGCTTTTTTTTTCAAGGTTAATTTTTTCAAGGCAATAGTTGTGGGATGTATAATTAGAGGACTGGGATGACTGTAAGGTGGGGAAAACTAGACATCTTTTTCTCTCAGCAGAGAACTATGTGTGCTTTCTCAAATCTTTTTGTACCTCTTCAATGAATAATTGGAGAGTAAGATGCCTGTAAGGGATGGTGAAGATCACACATTTTTACCCTTGACAGACCTGAGATAGACCACTTAATCCTTGTGCACCAAAGTAAGACACTGTTTATCTCAGTTAGAATTAATGTATTGTCAGAATAAACCTTGCAACGGAGAAGTACCAAACCATGTGTAGTTGGCTCCATCTCTGGTAAATTACGGCCTCTGTCCTACTGACCCCATTGGGTACCAGGTGCAGGGGACTAGTCAAACTCAGTTCTGCACTCAGAACTAATCTTGTTGTGAAACTGAAGATTAATTGGTGCTAACCAGCAAAACTGTAGAAGTTTTCTAAATGAAATATAACATATTTCAATTACAGTGAGAAACAGCTAACCTTACACAATTGTTTGAAAGTCATATTTCCTGGACCATAGGGCTTCCATAAATACCAACTGATTTTGAAGTGTTTTCAGCCTGTTCTTGATACCACCATCAAATTAATGTGAAAATATGGATCACAATTTTTGTTTATATTGTTTTAATTTTTTTGCTGCCTTTCATGTTGTTGTAGTATGTTGTCCGTTATGTTGTTGTTATTACTATTAATGTACATATCATGTATCTTGCATTATGAAATTCAAGATAGTGTACAGGTATCTCAGTATTTTACTGTTCATTTAGGCTTAATTTCATCAACTTAGATACTCTCAGATACTAACGAGGGGAAAAGTAGATGGTCTTATAACAGGAAATCATGAGCATGGTCAGCTCTTAGGCTGTGTTCAGCCACAAGTCAGAGCGGTAAAAAACACAGAGGAAAAAAAAAACTGGCTTGGGCTGGTTGAAAAGATATTGACAAGACAGCTTTGTGACTTCAGACCAAGCTGACAATCAGGACTAAGTTCAGAAATAGAGAGAGAATATCAGGACCACTGGCAGACATTTTTTCATGATAATTCACATACTCAGTCATGTCTTGAAAGAGGCAATGGTGGCTGACCAGACAGCTTTTCAAATGCTGCATTCTATGGTTCTCTGTATGTTGCTAACCAACGTGTAAAGTACATTGCTGTTTTAAGTTCATTAGCTTCAGTATCTGCTGAAGATCACTTGTTACAGGTATTAGACAAAGATGCACTTTGTCATAGTTTAGCCTCTGGTCATAGTACAAGGTATTGCTTTCTACATTCTTTCAAATGTCAGGTTTTACCATTTGCTTTTCAGAATTGTTATTTTTACTTAAAAAAAAAAAGAAATTAAAGGGCATTTCTTATTTGAAGAGTGTTTCTTACTTTCAGAAAAGACAGCTAATTTATAGGACTTGGTTAATCCCAGGAATCATTTTTCTAACCCTCTAAATAAATTTATTTCCCAACTTTTAATGCAGAAAGACCCACAAGACAATATAACAACAATATAATGCCAGAAAATTACAACCAGGAAAAAAAATCTACATAGTGCAAATGGTAACAGTAAAAACCACACAAAACCCAAACAAGGCAAAAGAACAACTGGCTACATTACCCAAATACCTTCTGAAACAGTAGAGTCAAAACTTGCTTACTTGGCAGAGAGATACCCAAAAATGATGGAACTGGGTGAGTCTCCCAAGGAAGCAATTCAGAGTCATCACTCAGGTAGCTCTCTCTTGTACTCAGGCACCTAGCCTTCCCCAAACAGGATATTATACATTTTATCCCAGGGAGCTGTGGCAGCTAGTAAAGCCAAGTGGTTTATGAAAGGTTCTGAGATCCATAGTCTGCTGTAGTTGACAGAAAAAAAACACTACTGTTTAAGAATATTCCAGTGTGTTTGATAGTGATGTAAATCCTGGCTGGGTTCCTGTTCATTTGGTGAATGAGAAAACACATCAAAAATTCTCCTTGCTGAGAGATGGTATGAATATATATATTGTCAGTCTTGGAAAGATTTTTCAGATTTTCAGGACTTATTTTTTGCGTTCTATGAAATGCAGAAAAAAATGTACCAAAAAGGTCATAATGGTTACACTGTTGCATGGACCAATAGAAATAGAACACTTTGATGGATTGTTTCTGTTTTTGGAATAAATCGCTCTGTCCTTTCATTCTTGTGCTGTGAGTATTTGTGCATGTGCCCACATGTGCATGCTAAGTTTCACAAAGGGAAGAAACAGAGTATGTGCAGAGTATGAATTTTTACAAGTACATTTTGTGCAAATTGCAAACAAATCCCATTTGGCACCTAGGTTTCACACTGGAGTTGAATAGTAGTTGTCAAAGAATCCTTGAGACTCTATCTCACTGTGTTGAGGTGGACAGTCCTGTCTATAATCTTACCAAGGGTGAGGTAAGATTGTTAGATTGCTAGTGGCATGGAGACAGATGTGCCAATATTCTTGGACAATCTGATTCTCTTCAGTGTCTGTCTTTAATGTATGGTGTCCTACTGCTCAAATGTTTTTGAAAATGGCAAAATATTGCTCATATGTGTTATATCTAGTGAGATCAGCATGAGATATGTGCTTCTTGTTATTGAAGACAAACTCACTCACCTCTCTCCCAATATACTGGAAACTTTTCTACTGAGACAGTTCCATCTGTTATCTGAAAAGTACCAAAAGAATGACATGTTATTTAGAATGGAACAATATCCTTGCAATTTTCTGTCAACAGCATGGCTATATTTAAGAAAAGAGTGTGGCTTTGCTGATGATATGAAGGAATCAAAAGGAACAAACGTTTCAAGATATCTGTAGTTCAAAATGTCTAGAGTCTGTTATTGAACATATTTGCAGTCTTCAGAAATGCCAAAGCAAGATTTAGTACATTTTAAAATCAAAATACAGGTAAGGCTTGCTTGTCACTATTATATGTAATACACACACACACACACACACACACACACGCAATTAGGTAATGTTTAGAGCTGAACATATGTTATTGTAGGTATTGGTGTATGCATGTACTATTGTAACATATTGTCTAAGAATATTAGAAGAGATTTGTCAGATAAAACATCCATGAATGCTAGTGATGAGTGAATCTTCTTCCTCTAAGTTAATAGATCAAAATAAATAATTTATTTCAAAATAATTTGAAAAACATTCGAGAACAATTGAGGTTAATACAAACAATGTCCACAGAAAATTGGCTTCAACATATCCTTAAACTATGCCCCTGAGATCATGATGGAGCTTCATGGTTACCTCCTTCAAACTTTCTTTCTAGGACAACTACTTCCTTAAGTTGCTTCAAGTTGGGTAATCAGAATAGAATAATAGCAAATTAATTTCTCCCGGTTCTTAACGCGGCTAGGTGCTGCTGGAAGAAAAGCATCTTCAGAAGGGTCTAGGACTCTACATAAGAAATATTCTATATGTACTTAACTTTGTTCTTCTGCCACTTTGGCAGATAAATTTAGAAACTGAGCAGTAAAGGGAGCTGGGTTTGTGGGAAAGATTCAGAAAACAGAATCAAAACAAGCCTAATGTTAACCAGACCCAAACTTGTCATAGGCTTAGAAGTTAGACTGCTCAGATTCACATTTCAAAATCCCTCAAACAAAAACACTGTCACTACAAATAACTAAAACTATTTTACTGCTTTTCTAGATGGCTTTAAAGGTTTATTAGACAATTTCATGGAGGATATGTAGTTACCAATAGTTATTAAGCTGTATACTATTTTGACGACCTGAGGTACTATGCCTCTAAATACCAGTTGCCAGAGAACAATAATGGAAGAATGCCATCTCCCAGTAAATCATGTGCTTTTCAGTTGAATGATGGCCCTGACATACTTTTTGTTAATTATACAGTTTTAATATATGCATATGTATTAGCGAGAGTAAGAGGAAGAAAGCAAGAGTGAGTCCAGACATGTCTAAAAAAACCAGGTAACCCTTTGGTTTCCACATGCCTGGGGAAATAAAATCATTAATGCATCTTTAAATCTCAAGCATGCATTTCATAATTCCCATCTCCTCCTTTGCATCTTATGGTTTGAAGTCAAACAGATGAATGCCTGAAACACCAAATGAATTTATGACTGGGATTTGAACCCAGGACTTTCACAAAAATAAGTCACAGAATGTTATGCACTGAACTGCAGTGGACTCACTTATATAGCAGTTGAAATGTTACCCTGATTTCTGGGGGTCCCAGAAGGGACACCTAAATGTGCTCACAACAATGGGGAGGGAATTAGCACAGAGCACAAGTTTGCAATGCGAGAGGCAGGGTAATGTAGCGAGATCTTGAGCCCTATGTCTATGGGGTCAGGCTGAGTCAATGATAAGGCAGAAGTTGAAAATAATAATTGGTTTATTGAAATGCAATCAACCATGTGTATGCAACACACTCACACAAGTAACTATAGAAATAAAGGTAGGAGTTGGATAGAGGAATTTTGAGAGGAGGTTTGTTATGGGAAATACTATACCTGTTCTGAATCCCGGTTAAAAGCAAAGAAGCTGGGGAGCGTGGATTCTCAGCACGTGGGGCTGAGGGGAAGGCTTGCTGGACAAAGCGACAGCAAGGCGGGATGGAAGCCAAGAGCGATCTGATGAAGCGCTCAAAGTCAGGGGTTCTTATAGGGAAAATTGTGGCCTCAGGCTAGTCCATACTTGGGGAAAACGACGAGTTTCGGGCTGGAGACAAAGCCTCCGAAAGGTCAGTACTTTAGATGATTGAGTTATAGCCAGATTGTCAATAGAGTAGCCAGTATGCAAACACGGAGTGCTTGAGAGTTGTATAGTCCGCTCATCAAGCTGCCTGCCCGGGGCAGGGGATCTTTTTGTAAGTTGCGTGCATACATAATGTGGTACTTGCCTTGAGGTCTCCTGAAGCTGCATTCGGCAAGGACTGGCCTGCCTAGATCAGGATGTGAATGGTTCGGCTATTGTTGGCCGTGCCTGTCTGCGTGCTTGTCCGGGGGCCTCGCAAGCACGTGGAGAGGAATGGGTAGAGAAGGCCAAATTATTGATATCAAATGATATCTTAATATCCCACAAGCTCGGGCTAGAAACAGCGGTAACAGAAATCAAAGTGAGAAGTCCATGCTGTGAAAAACCTTATTAGAACAATGAAAGTTAAGGAACAATTTAAATCAGTCCAAGTTTTCATTTTCCTGACACCTGAACACTTATAACTAATTGTCCTGGCATGGTGTACAGTATGTCAGATTTCGATACTTGTCTAAAACCATTGGTTGGAATCCTATTGGGGAGTTACAAATGTACATCTCCCATAGCAACAGAGCTATGTTGTGAATTCTAATTCAACCCCCCACCATTCCCCACTTACTAGGAAGTAGCTATTCTGGTTGATGACAGTTTGTTCCTCTGTTGCTTGGGAAACAGCTGACTGACATTCCCGCCCTCTCCTGTGAATGATCTTCATTGAGACAGCCAGAAGCAAGGTCCCTGTTACAATTCTCTCTCAAACTGGAGGTCACTTCCACAAGAGAGGTGGGTGGGAACACTAGTCAGTGGCTTCCTGAGCAACAGAGGAACAGAGCCCTGTTGATTGCAACAGCTGCTTCATGGCAAGTGGGGACTGGGGACTTTCATGGTCCCTGTGTGTCCCTTGAACTAGGGATCATGTAGGGATTGTGAATATTACAGATTACAAATACAGCACATAACTCACTAATAGGATTCTGGCTGTTCTTTTATTTATAACTGACAGTTTTAAGTCAAAGAACTAGTGGTTTAGATAACCATTGAGTACAATAAAGAGATATGAAACCTTTGATGAATAACATGAAGAAAAATAAATATATCCATGAAGGGCTATTTCAGGTTCTTTCTCCTTTACTTGATTATGTACTAGACTGTCGTGCCAGAATGAGTCTGAACCATTGCTCTCTGCTTTTATATTAACCACAAATGGTGAAGATGAAGAAGCGTCTGTGGTTAAGGATGTGTAAACCAGCCTTTGTTCATTCTGCAGCTCTTTTGACTGGATTCATACTCTTGCCCCTTCACCCTCTTCTGGACTGCCAGCCAGATCCTTCAACCCCATGAATTTTCTATGGATTTTTAAAAAATGGATTTTATGTATTTCAGAGTGTACAACTCTGAGGGTATATGATTAAAGTATAGAGCTTGTGATTTTGTACAGTAGAGGATACAATGAAATGTGTATATCCTTCCTGTTTTTTGTGATGAGGAGAATTTAAATGCAGATTTGCAATCATCTAACAACACCTCAGGTACAAACTAATGGGTACCTTACTCAAATAGAAGGCCAATCAAAATATATCTGTACTGGATCTGATTCTTATTGCTTGCTCCTTATAAACATTAGGAATGGAAAAGACACTCATTTTTGATAAAAAAAAAAGGATGTCTTGACACACTGAAGCATCTTGTTAAGAAATGGCTAACATCTGTGAACTTTTTCAGAATGTGGATTTTTTTGTTGTTGACAAAACCTTCATTTGTGCAAGAATTTTGTTTCCTCACAAAAAGATATTTTTTGGCATACAGGACAATTTATTTTTGTGCAATTTTCTGCACTAACTACAATTTTTTGAACAAAATTAGTTTTTTGGCACAAAACAAGTTTTTTCCACACATTTTTTTAACCTCAGGAAGGTCTCACAATGAGAAAACGTTTAAAAATTTATAAGCTTACACAGCAGAGAGGAAATCCTTTCAAATTTTTCATAGATGCATGCAAGAATGAAATAAGTGGAGAGAAGGAGGCAAAGATGGCGATGAGGCAGCAGCTGGTGTAAAGAGCTCCTCTGAAGCAGTCCATGTTATCTTTAGATGCCAGAAACACACTGGCCCAGCAGACGGTTTTTGTTGTTGTATGATTGTGGACTTCAAATTCACTTTCTACAAATTAGTCTGGGAGTAGAACACAAAATATATTGGAGAAAAAGCAAAGGATTAAAACACCCAAGCTAAATCAAGATTTGCCATCTACTCACGTGAATCGGATCAACTGTGAGTAATTAAAGTGAAACTAAATTTTGTCTTCCTACTCACTTGTTGATCTATCTCTCAGTTGTTGATATTACTTATTTCTAGTTGGTGTCAGCATTGATATGCTTGTCCCAATACAAGCTCAAGAAGAGAAAAGATAATCAGGACTATCAGGGTTCTCTTTTTCCTGAAACTTACTTCTTTAAATAAAACCAGAAAAGCAATCAAACTAACACAGAAGTAAAGTAAAGTAAAGTAAAGAAGTTTACTTAAAAGTAGAACAACAGGAGTGGCCGCTTCATTAAGAATGATGGTGGTTCTTACAAGACAGGGATACAGAAATTTAGGTACTTCACCAATTCACACGGAATCTTCCATAATTAATAAGAGGGGGCAAATAAAACAAGCAAAACAGACAGAAATTCCTGCATATTTTTCTCCAGTGGTTAAAATAAAGAATCCAGGGCCTGAATTGTCCAAAGATGCAGAGCTTGATTAGACCCTAAGTAATAGACAGATCTTATTTGATCCATATAATAAGGATGGCATTAATTTGGCAGAGGAATTTGCCTTTGCTGAAAACAATGAAAATGCTACCCCGCCATGGGACTGGAGATATGGAACCATAATTGGATATTTCAAAGACAATGCTATTGTTAACCAAACGGAGAGCATTCTAAATCAAGAAATAACACCAGGTGAGATGAAGAATTTAGAAAAACTGACAGAATTAATGGGACATGCCGTAGTCATGACCAAGGATCTACAATCAATCAAATCCTACCTCTCCGAATGTAAGGGCTTACTAACAGCTATTACTGAAGTATTGGTAAGGACGGAATTCCAACCTGAAACCAAGCTACTGGGCTGTGAGGGTAATACATCTCAACAAAGCAATGGAAGGAAGCTAAGCGGAAGAACTCCAACAGAAAACAAAAGCTTTTATATAGTGACTCTAATAAGCTAAAGAAGAACCAAAATACCAAGAGGTTAGGGAAAGGTCATCGATCACAACTTAAGAGAGGAAAAATGAACTTTCAAAAATTGTTTAATGTTTTGGACATGAAGCCAAATACACTAGAGAACCCCCAAAAAACAAGTAAACAAGAGAAGCCAAATAAAAAAGCACCTAGCCCCAAACAGAATAACCAGGCGCCCTCATAGGGAAATTATAACGATTCTATCTCTCCCTTACAAAATTCCTCCTGCTTTAGCAGTAAGGAACCAGTTATTCAAGATCCTTGGGAAAAGGCACTGAGAAATGACTTGCCTAACAAGAAGAAGATATTTCTCCAAGGTGAGGATCTCCAAACTCCGGGCTCTCAGGACAACTGGAAAAGCAAGTCCTGGAACTTAATTTTAGCCAAAAATAACTGGTTATTAGTAACTACCCTAAACCCCAAGGCATGCTATCTCAACCTGCACGTAGAGCCCATTTTGTATGTACGTTGGAATCTGCAGTTCATTTGAGACTTACCCCCTTGGAAATTTCTCACGTGGAGTATTTGTTCTATAATTATACTCATACCCGTGCAGTTGTGACTTTTATAAACGATCAAACTACAGAGAAAGTATACTCCTTTAGGTCTAAACTTTTAAACAAGGGTATAATTACTTCCTGCTTTTTTGAAAATAGGGCCCCTCCTATTTCATTAACTAACGGTATGCCTAGCATATGCCCCAAAAATAAAAACAGTGACAGCATAACAGCTAATCTTATCGATTTTTCAGACCCTGCACAATGCCCAATTCAGTGCCCTCAAGATAAACAACTCTTTGTAAATACATTTAATGATATGACTATAGAGGAGGAGGAGTTTCTATTAAAAACCTTTCAGACTCTGCCTCCTCCACTACAAATTGAAACCATAGATAAACTTCTCTAACAACTACTTTACATAAACTGCATGAAAGCAGGGTCTTGGAGATGTTAAAACTGAGTGGTATGCAGCTGGTTCCAGCAGCAGCCAATCTAGAGAATAACGAAACATATGAAAGATCCTCCCTGGGGCAGTAAACAATACACAACACCGAATATCTGGGCATAATGAACTGCAGCAAAGAACTGGAGGTATTCTCTGCTGGTAGATACAACCAGGTGGTAAATGTGGACCACATTGCCAGGGATGAGCGTTATGCTTCAAAGAGAGGACATCGGAGGACTAATGGAGCCATATTCCATGATGACACTGGACATCTGGCTCAGGTTCAAAAAATGAAGTGACAATCAGAGGATACTGTGGAGGAAACTAAATTTACTAAACAGCCTGTACCTTATTGTGTTTCCTCAGTACCCCATGACGCAAAATCATCTTTGGCAAAACATCAGGTTAAATTTTTGTCCTGGAATGTAGTGGGATGGACTTCTAAATCTAAGGATTGCGAGGTTTCTGATTTCCTACAGGAATTTGACATAATTCTGCTCCAGGAAACATGGTCTACAACAAAACTGGATATTAACGGCTACGTAGTTTTGGAACAACCTGCTATAGCCCCAATTGGAAAGGGAAGACCAAAAGCCGGACTCGCCATTTTGTGCTCTACCTCCCTACATGTTTCTAATGTATGTCTAGCTCCATGTGGTCAGATTGGTATGGCATGTTCACTTGAGCTTGGATTCATGTGCTCATTATTAGTTAATGTGTATATTTCCCCAACGACTAATAGGGAAGAAATCACCCGACAATGGGAGACACTAGAAGAATACATAGTCAAGTTGGAAGTGCAGTTTCCTAAATCACAAATAATTGTGATGGGGGACTTTAATGCTAGAATTGGGCCAGACAACAAGACCCTCTTTTCCTCCAATTTCTGGCACTTTAACAATTTGGAGGATCATGTACTTAACATCAACAGACACTCAAAGGACACAGGGATCAACTATGCTGGCATATGTCTTGTACAGATGGCGGGGCGCCTTGCAATAAGAATAATCAATGGGGACCCAAAGTTTGAACAAACTGGAGAATATAGGAAAAGGGAGTAGCACAATAGACTATGTATTAGTTTGTAATTCTATCTATAAACATATACTGCAGTTTTCCTTGGCAGCTAGAACCGAGAGCAATCATCTACCCCTCTTTCTGAGTTTGGGAACCCCTCTTGATACTCGTTTAAGCCCTCAAAAACAACTGGTGAACTCAGCAGTAGCTATAACCCGGAAAAGACTAAGATGGTCTGATAATGTAAGTGGTAAGATCTCAACATTACTAAACTCACCAAGGTATAGGGAGCTGAAAAGCTCCATTATAGAGTCACAGAACATACAAGTTGCCCTGGAAAACTATTCACTGCTCACTGTGCTGTTGGCTAAGACATTAAGGAGCATGGAAACAAGCTCTTTCACTGTTAGACATAGGAGGATAAGTACAGGATTAGATTTAGAATGCTTGGAGACAAGGGACCTCCTGAGGAAAGCGTATCTTAAGTACAGGGAAGATAACTACTGCTCCTTGCTAAAGGGCTATTATATTATAAAAAAATACTATAAAATATTGATCGCTAAGAAAAAAAAGGAAACCAGGTACAGGCAATGGTCAGCATTGCTAGCTTCCTCTCTACAAAGGAACACCAGACAGTTCTGGACCATTGTCACAGGCATGCTAGGCAATCTGGAGGGTGCACCCCAATGTAATATACCAGCACATGTATGGGAAGCTTATTTCTCTACTTTGTTCAAGGACTGTGAAGAGCTCAAAGTGGGGCCGATGGAAGGAAAATGTACAGGCCCTGTGGAAAATCTGGCCATCCCACACTGGCCCCCAGTGACCCAGCATGAAGTTGTAAATCTGATCTCCACAATGAGATCTGGTAAAGTCCCAGGGCCAGATCTAATCATGCCCGAGCTCTTAAAAGCAAATACCTCATGGTGGGCACCTTTATTGGCAACCCTATTTACCCATATGAACCGGACAGCTCAATTGCCTGAGAGCTGGTCTCAGGCCATTATTATTCCCATACACAATTGCATATTATTCCCATACACACAATGCATTCCTATGCATGCTCATCAAATTTGCAGATGACGCCAAATTGGGAGGGGTTGCTAATACACCAGAGGACAGGATCAAAATTCAAAATGACCTGGATAGATTGGAGAGCTGGGCCAAAGCTAACAAAATGAAATTCAACAGAGAGAAGTGTAAGGTCCTACACTTAGGTAGAAAAAATGGAATACAGAAATATAGGATGGGGGACACGTGGCTGGATGGCAGTACGTGTGAAAGGGATCTAGGAGTTTTAATAGACCACAAGCTGAACATGAGTCAGCAGTGTGATGCGGCAGCCAAGAAAGCCAATGCATTTCTCAGTTGCATCAATAGGAGTATGGTGTCTAGATCGAGGGAGGTACTGGTACCACTCTACTCTGCTTTGGTTAGACCTCATCTTGAATACTGTGTCCAGTTCTGGGCACCCCAATTCAAGAAGGACATGGTCAAGCTGGAGCAGGTCCAGAGGAGGGCAACCAAAATGGTGAGAGGCCTGGAAGCCATGCCCTATGAGGATAGACTTAGAGAGCTGGGTATGTTTAGTCTGCAGAAGAGAAGGTTAAGAGGGGACATGATAACCATGTTTAAATATTTGAAGGGATGCCATGTAGAGGAAGGAGAGGGCTTGTTTTCTGCTGCTCCAGAGACCAGAACAAAGAGCAATGGATTCAAGCTGCAAGAATGGAGATTCCACCTGAACCTCAGGAAGAACTTCCTGACAGTCAGGGCTGTCCGGCAGTGGAATATGCTGCCTCGGAGTGTAATGGAATCTCCTTCTTTGGAGGTTTTTAAGCAGAGGCTGGATGGCCATCTGTCGGGAGTGCTTTGAGGGTGTTCCTGCATGGCAGGGGGTTGGACTGGATGGCCTGTGTGGTCTCTTCCAACTCTACATTTCTATGATTCTATGATTCTACAAAAAAGGAGACAAAAATGACCCTACCAACTACCGCCCCATTAGCTTACTATCTGTAGTGGGCAAATTATATGGTTGCCTTCTTAACAATCGTCTGACAGACTGGATAGAGTCAGAAAAAATATTGGGGAAAGAACAAGCTGGTTTTAGGAAGGGTAAATCAACCACAGATCATTGTGTAGTTTTAAATCATCTGGCCGAAAAATACTCAACAGCATATAGCAATAGGCTATATGCTGCCTTTATGGATTTGAAATCGGCATTTGATTTAATACCTAGAGATAGACTGTGGGCTAAACTCCTCGCTACCTCTATTGACAAAAGATTACTTAGGATAATGATGAAGCTATATAGCAACACCACAATACAAGTGAGATACGGAGTAGAGGATAATCTTACTAAATCCATCCCAGTAAAAAGAGGTGTCCGACAAGGATGCATTCTTGCTCCCACACTATTTAATTTGTATCTCAATGATCTTGCTCTTTTTGTCTCTTCGGAGACTTTTCACCCTCCTAAACTGGCTTCAGTGAGTATTCCCTTACTCCTATATGCAGACGATGCTGTTCTCCTTTCCTTCAGCAAGATTGGTTTGAGACGAATAATAAGAGGTCTCCCATTAGTTTGGGTTTGAGGTTTAATCTAATTAGGGGTGCAAACTATCTAGAAAACTTAACAGTCCCCAAATACCGGATGGCATTTAGTAAAGCCAGATTCAACGTTATTCCATCTGCTGTATTAGAGGGACGTTTTCAGCAAACTGAGTACAGGGATAGTGTATGTCCCTGTGGGGATGACTAGTAGAATCCTTATCTCATGTACTCTTTTATTGCACCTTCTATAATGATGATAGGCTAAGGTTAGTAGTGCCTCTCCTAAGCAAGTTCCCTGGAAGATCCTTGGGATGGTATTTAATACTTCTATTAGAGGATACTGAAAAAAGAGTAACTGAGGAGGTAGCAAAGTTTCTCTTCAGTGCTATTAAAACTCGAAGGTCTATGGTACACAAATGTTAACATTTGAATAATCCCCTCTGCAGTAATCACCTGAGATAGGGCCGTATCTCTAGGAACTGTAGGGCTACTAAGAATTCTATACGAGGAAAAAAGGTTGTATGAGCTTCAATAGAAATTTTCACATATGATATGTTTTAAATTTTATAGTTTCTTATCTAATCTTAAACCTAACTTATTAAGCTGCTTTTAATTAAATACATACAGTGTTTTATTTTATTATAAATATTTTATATTTCCATGTTTTTATCCCCACGTAGAATGTATATAACATATATAGAAGTTATATTTTGTATGTAATAAGTGTTTTACCTCATGGTTTGTTGACTGTAATAAAGGCCTGACTGACTGGAAATAAGTGAAGATTTCCATTCCTAATATCCACAATGATTATAGAGGTAAATGTGTGTTACAATATACCTGCCCCTCAAGTAATTACAATATCAATTTTTAAGCTAATAAATAGTATAGAGGCACCTTAGAAGAACAAACCCTGTTTCCCTTTGCTATTGAAAACAATTCAGGTAGAGAGTTTTAAAACAACAGAAATTCTGCTGAGTAAGCAAGATGGTGAATCTTCTTTATTACATTAATAATTGGGACTCATAAACATTGCATAGAAAAAGAAAAATATTAGGGGAGCCAGATCAAATTGCTCTTTAAAAACAAAAGAAAAGAGAACTCTTTTGTAAAAGGAGCTGTTGAACACTGTGTTCCCAAATGCCACTGTGGTGAACAATTTCAAGGTTCTGTGCAAAATAACAACACTGCAATTAATTATATTAGTGGTTTTTGTGAAGCGATGGAATGCTTGTGGTTTCACTCCACATTGCTGAGGTCTAAAGTGATTTCATTTGAAAAGATGCTTGCAGTAGGGTTGTTCCATCAAGAAGCTGAAAAAACCAGATAGGCAATATGTTTGACTGTAAAATTATTTGTCTGGTATTATTACAGGGACACTGAAGGCTGGGTGGTCAAATAAATTCGATAACTTTCAATAGCACTACAATGAATATTGCCAGGTTGGGTTGCCAGTAGACAAGGAGGGGGTGGCTTTTTGCCTGACCATTTAGATCAAATGTATAGTATACATTCTGAAAGTCTGTATCAGATCTTGACATAACTGATAAGTATAGGTCAGGTTCTGTAAGAGAGATTCAGTGGAAGCCACAGTTTTTGTGAGAATGTTCCCATTGCCAAAAACAACAGAATGTCCATAACCAGATAGGCTAAGCAAATTTGAAGAAACTAAGGCTGCAATGAGGTGCAGTACAGTCACATCCAATACAACTGCCTAAAGCATTATTTTTTTCATTTTTTCGTACAGTGACAGCTGGGAGGCTGGATTTAATGGTCTTCCATTTCAGCTGGTCATTCATCCAGCTATTATTTGACTTTAAGAAGTGGTGTCTGAGCATTCTGTTTTCCTCTTTCTTCCTCAACCCTTTTATATCCTGTTTATGTTGTGTCAAGCCTAAGAGCAGACCCTGTCTTTTTATTTACCATAGGTAAATAAAATTTACCTCTGAGAGCCTTTTTGGTTCAACAATAGAGTAGAGATGCTTTAAAATGAGAAAGAAATGAACATGATCAGACAGTTCTGATTCATCTAAGAGCCCCTTCTCTCTACACAATTATAGTGCTATGATTCACTTTAACTGCCATCATTTCATGCTAATGGAATCCTGGGATTTGTGGTTCAGGGATGGGCATTTAGAATTCTCAACCAGAGAGTGCAAGTGTCTCGTCAAACTACAGATCCCAGAATTCCATAGGAGGTTATCATAGCAGTTCAAGAGGAATCACTATGTAGTGTGAAAGGGCCCTGTTGGAAAGCTGTTGGAGGTGGGGACTCATTTCTCAACAGTCTACTTACTGCTATATCCAGGAACATGGGAAGACCATGCTCACAGTTCATCATGTCGAAAGAAAGCCATCATTAGGTGTTACAACTAGGTTCATGCTAGAATAGTCATGAATTAGCTTCAGTTTTTATCTTGCAGAACAGTATGTCAACTGAGCTTATACATTCTCAGTACCAAATTGAAAAGCTGGATTTAACATTTAAGCCCATATATAATTTTAAAAGTTGGCTTTGACATCTAGAAGCTCCTGGAGAGAAAATAATAGAAGTACATTAAGATCAGTAAAATGGCCACTTGAAGAAACATTATAATGGGTTGTCTAATACCTTGGCTTTCTATTGGTTTCATTGGTGTTTCTTTATCATGAGAGGCTTGAGACATGAAGTGTTATGAGTGTGTCTTGGGCAGAATGAAAAAAGGTTCTTCATACTAAAGAGTCAGATCATCAATTGGCATAAATTGACAGAGCTCCATTGACTCTTTAACCCCAGAGCTACTCAAGAGGGATTACATCAGTCAAATGGAAGATTGCTGGATATTGTTGAAGCCTATAAGATTATCAAGCAGACACATATATGAGTATTTTATTGAGCTCAAGCAAATCTCCTAAGTTTAAGCTAGCATCAAAAGCAGGTTTATTTGGGTATAACTTTTTCTTTCTTTTTTCTTGATAGAGATTGTACAAATCAAGTTTCTCTCGTCTCTCAACCTGCAGGCTAAATGATAGAAGCACTACGTATTCCCCTGATAAATGTATAGTATCCACTATTTTTTCCACTTTTTTGTTGATAGAGCTCCTGTGCCTGTAACAGGTACATCTGAAACAAAAATGCATTGTTAATTTTTCCACTAGTATGGAGAAGAATTGATGGAGAATGCACAGCCACTTAAATTTCTCCTTTCTAGCATCTAATGAATATGTTAGGACAGAGTCTGCATTCCTTTGGGGAAACCTACTATTTATATAGTTGGTCAGTGGGAACTGGCAGCTAAGGTGCTATTAGAGTGATGAATCTGCTCCAGTTTTTAGTCTGAACTTTAAAGAACCCATGGAAGGTGATGAATCCTGGCTCCAAAATAAGTTCAGCACCTTGGATAGCTCCCTCATGTTTTGAAAACTTGAAGTAGAACTCAGAATGCTTTCACTACCTCACTGGCTGGAACCCGCCAGCTGGGGTTTGTGTGTCTTTTTCTGCATGTGAGCTAAAATTCCATTTTGAGAAGGTTCTAGATAGTAAACTTTTCTGTTTTGTGGGAGTATGTGAATTGGGTGAGCAAACTGGCGAGATTCTGAAAAAAAAGGAGAGGCAGGATTTGTGGGATGCAAGCTAAGTTGTGACTTGTTTGGAGTTTTTTCTCTCTCCTCCTTCCAGTTTTGTTATCTTCTCAGCAAGATTGAGATCATAATGCCTGGTCCATGTAGGAACAAATGATACAGCAAGAGGAAATGAAGAAATGATCTCCAAAGAGTAGAAGGCTCTATATTTGTAGGCAAGTGAAGGAATGGGGGCACAAATTGTGTTTTCATCAATCCTCATTGGGCCAAAAACTGTGACATATTTTTCTAATGAATACTCTTCTTTTCTTTACAGTGCCCAGAGAGGAGTGAATGGACTTTGACAGTGAGCAAAGCAGCCATTTTTAGGAAGACATGTAACCCTTCCTTCTTGGCTTTTTCTTTCTGGATCTAAATTATACACAACTCTGAACACACTGTTAATCCAATAGTATGGGAAAATTAGAATAAAGAGGTTTAAGGAAATTACAGTGTTTACTGCTAGGACAGCTTTCTACATGTATTTGGCTGGATACTGTATGAAAGAGGATCCTGAGCTAGATGAACCACTGGACCATTCCAGCATGGCTCTTCTTTTGTCTTTTAAATACCCTCTTCCTTTCTGATGCTGTGATCAAAATTGGATCCCTCTGCAGCAAAGTCTTTTTAAGAAGAGTGCATACAGTGACATGCTGAAAGCCAGAGCAATGGCAGAGAGATGGTCTTGGCCTCTGAGTATGATTCTAAGGCTCCTCTGTTATGGGTGGCCCAGCATGTCATTGTATTCATGCTTCTTAAAAGTAATGTTCCAGATTCTGCTCTGCCTGTGTTTTAAAGCAAACAAACAAACGAACAAACAAACAGAACTAAGAGATATGATTACAGATATTCCACATCCCATGTGGTTTCGCCTACACTTTGTGCAACTGTGATATACACATTATGTGCATCAGGTCAATAGATTCACCAGCATAGTGGGCCATTGCTTTGGTAAATATAAAAAAGAGTGATGCTAACATGCATGTTACTAATCTATATGACTGCCCCCTTCCCTCTCACAGCAGAGATTCATAGGAAGGGTAATGCTGAAGGTCTGGGGCCCTTTCCGCAACTCACCTTTTTGTGGAGCTGGGGTGCGGGGATTGTGCTAGCAGCCTCTTGCGAGAGGCTCTCGCGTCCCCATTGCTTCAGCTCCGCAGCTGCTGCCTGCTCGCGAGCAGGTAGCGCAAGAGCCCCTCCTCTTCCTTCCGCAGTGCAGCTTGGGATTTTTCCAGGCTGGTCTGGAGCAGGAAGTGCAAGCACTGCGGCTCCGGAGCTCTGCATGCATGGCAAGTGTGTGCGGGGCCGCGGAGTGATGTGCAATCAAGCACCATTTTCGGCTCAAAGCTGAAAACAAAAGCAATCGGTGCCTGCCAGCCCCTGGAGTGTCACACAATTGCCAGTGCATCGTTTGGACCGCTCCTCGCAGTTGCGCAACACTCCAGGGGCCCTTTCGCATGGCAAATGCCGTGTGAAAAGGGCCTGGGACTAGCCCAAGCTTCTCAGTTAAATTCTTTGTCTGAGTGGGCATCAAAATCCAGGATTCCGTGAGACACAACGTGGACACAGTCAGTGCCCCACACTTGCTATTGTAGGTGTTCACTGTAGAAGGAAAGATATAGAGAAGAAATGCTTTCAAACCATGAAAGAGCGCAAAAAGAGTATAAAAGAAATCTTAAATGATATAGCTGTTAAAATAGCTGGACCTTAGAAGAGAGCTACTGAAGATTTTTTTTTTAAAAAAAGCACTCCTGAACTTGCCCTTGAACCAGGATGCTTGCCAAGTTTACTTTAACTCGGGTCCAAATGAGAAAGAGGAAGGCACAAAAAAGACACAGTGACCTTGGATAACAAGATATCACAGCGCTGAACTGAAGCTAGTGTGTTGAACTGAATCAGATCCAATTCCTTTCAACTGGCTAAAACCAGAGATAATGGTTGATTTCTGCTCTGAGTATTTTCTAATTTAACAGCTCACTATCCCAGTGACATTTTAAAAATCAGAATCTGTGTGTTTCTGTGTTTGAAGTTTGTTGCATGCTGATACTTTTTAAATCATTCTGGTCTTTTAAAAATGATTTTGTCATTTTGCAGTTTAGATTGTTATATATGTATATATGTATCTATCTTTCTATTTATCTATCTGAGGTATTTTGAATATAATTTGTGATCAAAAGGATACTATATCAGTGTGTGAATTAATAAAAAAATAACTATTGTGCTACAGGCTTTTGTTTTACTGTCATTTTTACTGCAAGCTTCAACTGTCAGTGTTTTAAACTGGGGGTGGGCATCTACCAGGGATGCACCATGTCCTTATTTTGAAAACTCTTTTGTGTGTGTGTGTGTGGGATAAAATACATTCAAAATATTGCTATGCTCTCCAGGGTAATGAACACAGTTTTACCATGTTTCTTCCCCTACCTCAGTTGTTTCAGGAAAGATTTAGGAGATGTCTTTTTAAAACCAGGAATTAAACTGGAAACCAATTTACAATGTGAGTCAGCGTGGTATAGTGGTTTGAGCACTGCACTACGGCTCAGCAGAACAGGTTTTGAATCTCTGCTCAACCATGGAAACCCACTGGGTAACGTTGGGCAAATCCCAGCCTCAGAGGAACGCAAAGGCAACTCCCTCCCCTGAACAAATCTTGCCAAGGAAACCTCATGATAGGTTCGCCTTAGGGTCTTTCTAAGTTGGAAATGACTTGAAGGCACAAAACAACTTACAGTTCACTTCCTGTTTTTTTTTTAAAGGCTTCTCTTGCCCCTTAGCAACTCAGGAAGGCGAGAACATGGGGCAAAAACATTTCTTCCCTATGCCTCTCGAGGAACTTGGGGGATATTTATCACATTTTTTTGCAGTGCTGGGGGCTGGGGAGGATAAATATGGCCCACAGGCTTCAGTTTGCCTTCTTCTGCTTGAAACATTAGCAGGGAAATCCCATGCACATTGGCTCAGTAGTAAGTCCCACTGTGTTCTTACTCCCTGCGTACAACTGCAGTGTTATGCACATTTTTTCCATATGTTCTTGTAAGCAAGTAAAGCTCCAGAGTGGATTACAATTCCCAGTTCAGGATTGTCCCAGACACTGAAGTTTCTAGGCCTAAGCTTGAGACCTTGGGACAGCCCCTTGTAATGTGATCCCAATACACACAAAGAACATATTTTCCTGTTTGAAATCTTAGCTAATGGGGTTGTTCCCAGAGCAAAGTGGCATGAAAGGATTCTATTCCTTCTAACCTGTTGTTGTTGTGTTCCTTCAAATCATTTCTGACTTACAGTGACCCTAAGGTGAACCTATTAAGGGGTTTTCTGAGGCTGAGAGTA
Source organism: Cyclura pinguis (assembly GCA_030412105.1). Classification (NCBI taxonomy): domain Eukaryota; kingdom Metazoa; phylum Chordata; class Lepidosauria; order Squamata; family Iguanidae; genus Cyclura; species Cyclura pinguis. The sequence goes on along the minus strand of CM059599.1, from coordinate 108,637,826 downwards.
TGTAATGCACTCAAGATCACCCAGTGGGTTTTCATGGCCTCGTGGGGAATTGAACCTTGGTCTCCAGGGTTGTAACCCAATGCTCAAACCACTACACCATGCCAGCTGTCTCCGACTTAGGCCATTTCTGCACTAAACTGTTATAGTGCTATTATTCCACTTTCAACATCCTATGGAATCCTGGGGTTTGCAGTTTGGGGGGGGGCTCTGAAACCCCAGGATTCCATAGGATGTTGAAAGTGGAATAATAGAACTATAACAGTCTAGTGCGGAAATGGCCTAACAGGGACATGGAATGAGGAGCATTTAGTGCAGTCTATTTGCTTCTACCTGGAAAGTGGATGCAGTGTACAGTAGAGGGTGAATGCTGGTGTGACAATGACTAGGAGCGAAGGAGGCAGCTAACCACGTAAGTACATAGACTACCTGGAGAGTCTTTGCAAGATGTAGCAACAAATCAGTAAAGCCTTGTTGACTGTAGCAAGCTGTTGTTCTATTAGCTGAGCTGGATTATTTCACCTAGCCCTTTTCTCTTGTCTGGAGCTGAGCCCACCAAAGCTGATGAATTTTCACTGTTTTCTCTCTCCTGAAGATGACCCATGAAAACTGGAGACTCAGGGCCAGGTACTGAGAACTGGCAACTCTAGTCTGGATAGATGCAGTTCTATGCAGACGTGGAAGCAAGTACTCTAGAATTCAATATAGCTTAAGAGCACCAGTAAAACATTGTTTTGTACCAGCAGCATCGTCTTGTCTCAGTATAAGTCCTGCCCATCCAAAATCCAGTCTTGTATGATTTATTATATCATATCTTGAGATTTGCTGGTTCAAAACCAAAGAAGTTAAAGTGACCTCAGAGAAGTATCCAGTGTTCTGAGGACCAGTCAGAATCATTGCTGGAAATATTTTTATTACAGATCAATAGTGAGATTAGTGCACACTTGATTCTCCATTGCAATTGAAAAAGAAAGAAAGCCTGCTTCTAAGGTAACCTTTTTGTGAAGTTAAGGAAAAGTACTCTGAAAATGAATAACCTTATCTTATGAAACATGGAGTTGCCCCTGCACTGCACAGGATATGGGATGCTGTATTTATTGCTATAATGTATCCAGTTGTGGTGTTTATCAGTAAAGATGGGAAAAAAATTGGTTGGGTCCACATTTCCCTGTAAAAATATAAAATTCTGCAGCTCCTGAGACGAGCAATCAGATGAAGTTCAGATGCCTTTGGCCCTTTCCGCACCAGGCAATTAGAACTGGGCAGTGCGTCCTCTCACGAAGGTTGTCTGCACCTTGGAGCGGACTAGAAGCGGACTACTTACCGGAGATCCGCACCTCAGTCTGCTCCAAAACGACCTCAAGTGGTACTCCAGCATGTTTTCTAAAGACTGCAAAAAACAGGTCTTTATTTTCCTGGAACCCGCCATTGCATTCCTATTCCCTTGTGTAGATTCGCAGGCTCACACCAATGCGAGCCTGCGATCTGCAGAGGGCGGGCTTTAGGCATGGCAAGCTTCAACCGTTGGTCAGGACCCACAACCAACCGGAAGCCACCATTTTGGAAGCCAGAACCGCCATTTTTGAAGCTGGAAGCCGCCATTTTGGAAGCTGGAGCAGTGCAGATCTACAGACCTCGCACTGCTCCGGTTCGCCCTGGACCAAGGAGGAGCCCTGCGGAAGGGCTTCAGGGACAGTTTGTGTTGCTTCGGACCCCAGAAGAAGCGGTAGGTAATGGCACGGAGCGATTCCCTCGCCTTGTGCAGAAAGGGCCTTTGAGAAGGACACATTTGTGAAACCTGATGTGCATTTTGATGAAATTAAAAATGTGTACAAACTGTGTGCATATGAAAAATGAACATGGCTAAAATTCATGCATTTTAAAAACGTCCATAGACACGCTTTAGTCAGCAGAAGGGCATAAACATATACATTAAGATGAATGCATACATAAATGCATTTTAGAAAAAAGTGTATGAAAATTCATGAATTTTTGTTCAGGAAGAAAAGTAAAGTCTTGCAACTTCATATAGGCTGTCATAATATGGTAAAAGGTAGTATAATTAAAAAATGCAACAAAAATGACAATGATGGATATCTGTATTAGTTAGTGTCAGAAGGCAGCCTCAGATCACACCAGCCACCAGGAGAAGAGGCTTTAATTGTTCTGGTTATTTGCCATCAAGTTGGCTCTGGCTTATGACACCTCTGTGAATGAGACAATTCCAAGAGATCTCTTTAATAACAGCCCTGGTCAGGTTTTGCAAACTCAGGGACATGGCTTCTTTATTGGAATCGATCAACCAACCAAATCAATCAATCAATCAATCTGTAACACAGTCTTCCTCTTTTCTTACTGCCTCCCATTCTTGTCTTTTCTAATGAGTCCTGTCATTTCATGATTAAATGTCCAAAATATGATAGTCTCAGTTTAGTCATTTTGGTTGAAAGTTTAGGTTTTACTTTCTCTCAGATCCATTTGTTTCTTCTATTGAAGTCTGTAGAAGTCTCCTCCGGCACCTGGTTTCGAATGATTTGTTTGTTTCCTACCAGTTTTCTTCACTGTCTGTCTTTCCTATCCACGCATAGAAATTTGAAATACTATGATGTGGATGATCTTAACTTTGGTATTCAACAATACATCTTAGAATCTCCAATACAAGTCTTATTTGCTGGTGCTGGGATATCTACGTAGCCCTCGTGAAACCAATGAAGAACCTTAACATCTCTGTATCATCACATCGTCTGAAGCTTACTGTGCTTTAAGGAAAGACAGCATAACTGGAAGAAAGCCTTTAGCTGTCTTATTCCTTCAACTTCCTTTAGTCCTGCCAAATATTGTGATGTCATCCATACAGAACGTTTCCCTTTTGTTTTATGAGAAGCCAGTCCCTGTGTATAGTATTAGTCTACTAATTCTAGTAGTGGCACTAAGATCCTTTGCAAACAGTGATCCAAACAAGATACGAAGCAAGTGCTGACTTTTGATTAATGCAAGTGCTGTATGCTTAGTATTTAATGCAGATTCAGTTTTTTAGCTATTGTGATAGAGAGAGAGGGAAATCATCTGGCTAGAATTCATACATAAGAATGGTTGCATTTCTTTTTTAGTCTTACTTTTCCCAAAGATAATTCTGTTGAAGAACTCTTGAAACCATCAGATCCCGGATGACTAGTCCTTATCTTCGACACATCAATTCTAGAGCTTCCTTTAGATATGGAAGTTCAACTTGTGGATGGCTGAGTAGCTAACCCCAGCTTTTCCTCTGTTCTTTTGCCACACAGGAAGTTGAAAGTCAACTCAAGTCCTCAAGTAGTAATACGTAGCGGAGAAAACATAAGGGACTTGATGCTCACTTGAAACAAATTAGCTCTGCAATTTTCCTGGATATTTTCCAGTTCCAGCATAACGTTAAAAAACAAACAGTTGATTCAATGGCATCCTTGTGAACAAAAGATACTGCTCCTAAATGTTGCCAGAGCACTCTACAGATAGAACTCCAGAAGGAACATATGCAAGTATTCATATGTTGACCAGCTTCAAAGCTAAGCAACCATGCCCCCATAGACATTAACCAATCTTTATCAAAAACAGAAAACACAGATTCTTGTTACGTGACAAGAAATCAGGACAAGACACAAACTGCTCAGGATTCAATTGTGCTCTTTACTTTTAGAAGCTGTGGAAAGCAATGATGATTTCTAAATAAAATAAAAAGTCTTGGGCAGCTAAGAATGGGCTGGGCCATGAGTATGCATGGAAGCCACACCAACAAAGTGCCCATCCCTCAGGCCATGATCTTCTCCAGAACTTGTTGTTCTAAGGGAGCTCTAGTCCTGTCCCAGGAAGCAGCATTCTTAATTGCACAAAGGATTCAACTGACATTCAAGCAAATGGACCCTACTCCAGACCTTCCAGGACTGCCACTTATGGGAAGGACAGATGAGATAAGATGAGATATGTATGCTAGGAATGGCACTTGTACGTACACTGTCTATCTATCTATCTATCTATCTATCTATCTATCTGTCTGTCTGTCTGTCTGTCTGTCTGTCTATCTATCTATCTATCTATCTATCTATCTGTTATCTCTCTCTCTCTCTCTCTCTCTCTCATCTATCTATTTCTCTTCTTTCTCCCAAAGTTACAATGCAAGATGGCCTACAAGGTACGGAAAACCTTCATGGAAGAGTCAGGCCATTTCCTCACTACACTGGCCCTTTCCACACCTTACCTTTTTGCAGAGGTGGGGGGGCGGTGCTCGCTCGAGAAGCCTTCAGAGGAAGGCTTTTGCATCCCTGCTGCTTGGGCTCCGCAGCAGCTTCCTGGTCGCGCGAGTGCCCCGCCCAAGCCCCACCTCTTCCTTTCGCAGTGCAGCTTGGGAGCTGTAGGCTGCACTGAGGACAGGAAGCGCGACCGGCCGGGCTCCAGAGGCTCCGCAGGGCAGGTAAGTTCACTCCAGGCCCCTGACCGGTGAGCAAGTGCGCACCATTTTCGGCTAAAAGCTGAAAATAAAAAGGTGTGTATGTGCTGCGCATGAGGCTCTTGAGCGTTGCGTAAATGGGAGTGCGTCATGCAGACCACTCTTCACATTTACGCGATGCTCAAGGGGCCCTTTTGCTTAAGAAATGCTGTGCGAAAAGGCCCACTGTTATAGTGCTGTCATTCCACTTTCAACATCCTGTGGAATTCTTGGGTTTGTTGATTACCGAGGCCAAAGAGCTCTCTGGTTGAGAATTCTAAATGCCCTGCCCTAAACTGCAAAGCCCAGGATTCCATAGGATGTTGAAAATGGTATAATAGCACTATAATAGTGCAGTATGGAAATGGCCACAGTTCTAAATATGTGTATGCATGCATGTGTGTGTGTGTGTGCAGTCTAGTGCGGAAATGGCCTGGGTTGAGGAAAGCAACAAGGAAAAGAATTGCCAGAACTATATCAAAACGTTAATTGTGTTTCGAGTTTCATAAACATCCCCAAAGCCCTGACTAAAATATCAGGAAAATATTGGAACAGATTATACATCCCTTTCAAAGTCATTACACATCGGTCCTGCACATATTAATTGATTCTGCATGATGGAGTTTGCTGATGCTCTATACCAGTAAGGAAGTTCAAAATATACCTTCAGAGTCATTTTTTTGTCAGATTTGTTGTGTGAAAAGGACCCTGGGAGACCACAGATTGCCAGGACTATAGAATAACGTCTTAGTCCTCTGGACAACAACAGGACTGTGAATTTGATTTGACAGTTTAACACAGTTTAAGCTTGAGAATCCTGTCCCCAATGCAGAGATACCACAGGTCTCTGTAACTTTCAAAAGATGCCAATGAGCTTCTGTTGGATTTGTTTTTGTATGCATTTTATCTACTATCTAATTTTTTAGAAACATCTTGCATTGGAAAAAAGCATCTCCCTGGAAGATATCTGTATACTAGTGCTCAGAAACATTAATAAATGAAGGACTTAGTGACTGACTGAAGTGGTCCTACAAAATAAAATAAATCGTAATAGGTACTAGGCTTGCTGCCATTTTGAATTGTGATTTAATCTGATATATGTGGGTGGGATTTACCTGAGAATCTTTATCTGATAGTATTGATCCTCACAACTTCAGAACTGGATTGCGCAAGCTTTTGGAATTTAGATCTAATCCCAGAGGTATGTGAGCAGTTTAATCTCCTGACAGGTTTGTAGTGACAGCCTATTTAAATTTTTTATTATATAGGCTTTGTGACCCATTATTTCAATACCCATTGAAAGTTAAGGCTGATGAATTAATCTATGTCAGATCTATACAAGTTTATATGGCAGAGATTCATTGCCCATGAATCTCAGAGTCCATATCAAGGAATCAATAAAGCAAGCAGCAGCTTGGCTCTAATTCAGTGCACTAAGCTTGCCTAGGATTAAGAGACTCTTTGTCTTGCTGAACATTTCTTTGAGACAAATCATTTAGCGAATGAAATTACTTAAAGATGGGTATTCATTGCCTGTGCTGATTATTTCTTAAGTAATTGAACTTGCTATTTGGATGAAACTATCACTTTTGGTTTAGAGAGTATATTACAAAGGATTCATGAAATTTATGAAAACTGGTCACAGCATCATAGAATCATAGAATCATAGAGTTGGAAGAAACCACGAGGCCATCCAGTCCAACACCCTGCTATGCAGGAACACCCATCAAAGCATTCCCAATGGATGGCCATCCAACCTCTGCTAAAAACCTCCAAAGAAGGAGACTCTACTACACTCTGAGGCAGCATATTCCACTGCCAGACAGCTCTGACCATCAAGAAGTTCTTCCTGAGCTTCAGGTAGAATACTGGTCACCCAGTATGTTTCCATGGCCGAGTGTGGAACTGAACCCTGTCTCCAGGGTCATAGGCCAATGCTCAATCTACTGCACCATGCAGGCTCTCTGAAATAAAATTAGCTATCATGTAAAACCAGCTATAACTTGAAACAGTATAAAATCATTTAAAAGACATAGTGATAATGATAAGTATTCAGCAACCCATCCCCTCTGGTTAAAAGTCCTTTTATCATAAGATCATGATTGAAATAAAAAGATCTTTACATTCTGGAGAAAGGAGACTAGAGGGATAGTAAGTCTAGGCTTTCATTCCTCACTGGCGAGAAGGCCCTCTCATGTGTCCTCCCTAGACAGGCTTGTAAGGATGGTGGGACCTTGAGAAAGTCCTCTTCCAAGGATCTTAAGACTCAGGCAGGCTTATATAGTCTGTACTGTTTTAAATAAGCTGGTAGCCACATTCATCAATGAATCTCATCAATGAGAGAAAAGTGGGATATAAATAAAATAACAATAACAATAAGAAATAATAACAATAACAACACTGTTATAGGGACATATGGTCTCTTAGATAATCTGGACATCAACCAAGATCAGTTAGGGATAGCGGCTTGCTCAAAGGGGACGCCACTGCTTTATGACATAGTCTTCTCCAGAATCTTTGCAAGAGGTGAGAGTCAGGTCTTACTCCAAGATGAAGCCTACATGGGAATAGGTGGGAGATGCCTCAAGTCTTGTGTGACTTGGGGAAAGAGGTGGAAAATAGGTCTATTAGAGTTGCCAGGCTGACAACTGGAGACAGACTGCACCTTTAGTAGTTGTGGTAAAGACATGATTTCAGCAGGTGTTGCTTGTAACCTGTTTATCTGATGAGCAACATCAACCAAAATTCACACCTCTACATGATTAGAGGTACTGGAGTGTTCTCTGATATTCAATCTGGCAACCTAGCCTATTGTTTTATATATTTAGGTAAATTAACTCCACCTTGATTTCCAGGATGGATGAATGGTATGCAGTTATCTTTCAGAGTGCACACTTCTTCAGTGGTGTAGCTAGAGCTTTTGCTGCCTGGCGGTGGTCCCTGAGTTTGCTGCCCTTCTCAGGGGAGGGAGGACCTATCCAAAATACCAAAAAACCCCTGCTTTATTGGCATTTGGTTATTGGGCTCTGGGCATTCACATTCAGAGGGCGTTCTCTGCATGTGGTCAGAGACATGCCAGCATTCCTGTGGCACCAAGTGCCCTCTCTCTCTCTCTCTCCCCCTCCCCTTCCTCCTCAGAGGGTTGGCTGGGCTGGGCTCATCCTGGTTTCGGAGGTGGGGTGAGGGGGAAGGCGGGCACCTCTCCCCGCCTCCTCAGACTCCTCCTCTCCTCTCCTCTCCTCTCCTCTCCTCTCCTCTCCTCTCCTCTCCTCCTTTTCTCCCTCCCTCCTTCTCTGCCCAAGCCAGAGGTCTGCGCTACTGGTGTCAGCGCTACTGCTTTAGCTGGAAACAGGTTTGACTTCAGATTGGGAAGGAGAGAGGGAGGGGAGGGGAGGAGGGGGGAAAGACAGCCCCTTTTCCTGCGGTGGCAAACCCATTCAGCAGACCTCTTGGGAAGGCTCCAGTGCCCATCTAGTCACTGGACATCTGCCAGTGTGTGGAGGGTGGCCCGGCGCTGCCCCCAAAAACATGCCACCTGGGGCACTCTATCCTCCAACCCCCACCTCAGTACACCACTACACTTCTTTGCCCTTTGTGATGAAATCTCTGTTCAGACAATATACACTACTTTTGAGGAAATAAGCACAGTGGCCCCTCCAATTTTGCAAGAGTTTGGGGCACAGAACCCTTGCAAAAGTGGAAAAAACGTGAATAGCTTCCCTCACACTCCCCCTCCCATTCCCTTCTGGGGCTACCTCCCTCATTCTCTTGTGTGTTGCCTAAGCACACATTCTCCACTCTGGGGCAAAATGCATGGAAATGGGAGGAAAGACTTCCAGAGGGGAAAGGGAAAGTTCATGCAAGCCTCCCCCCCCCCGATTCCTTTGGATTTTGCCTTGGCAAGTGTTGTCCCATCAGAGCAAAATGCATGGGAATGGGAGGGGGGAGCTCCAGAGGGGAGAACACATGCATGTGCCTCCCCTCTGTTCCTTTGCCTTTTCCCCAGGTGCACTTGTCTTCCTTCTCTGTGCCTAGCAAAATACAAGGAAATGGGGGGAGGAGGAGAATGGGAGGGGGAAGGCATACATGCTCATGAATAATCAAATTTGTGAAGGTGAAACCCACGAATGTGGAGGGAGGACTGTACAGCATGCATGTCTTAGTGAGGAATTCATGGTAAACTGTACATTTTCAGAGAAATGTGTTTAAAAGGGAAAAATTTATGGGACAATACATAGAACTGAGACACATGTTTCTTTTCTTTTTTTCAAAGTCACATAATGGATTTGGGATTCAACAGATGACAGAACTGACAGAAAGAGAGCAATTGAAAATTCCTCTGATAGCTGACACATTTTACCTTCTTGGGGTGTTTATTTTTCACTGGGCGGGCTTTAGGTAGGTTTAGCGTGCCTGATCTACAATTCACTATTTATACTTTGTCATTACTAGTGGCAGGTGATCAACATGGCAGTGTTTGTCTGCTTAATTAATAAATATCCTGACTTTCTTTCTTTCTTTTTTTTTACAGAACCTGGTTTCAAGATGGTTACACGAGTGTACAATGTATAGTACAATTGTCTATGCAGTATAGATAAAACACACATACGCACTTGACATTACAGTTAAAATGCAATTAAACCATCTGTAACATTAAAAATGATGCATTTTTTCCATATTAGCATTGCACAAGGCTCCTAGGTAATATTGTCCTAACAATGGATTACTATAATAAAAGCTGCAGATGTGCTGCTTGTGATCTGGATGTACTGCTTCTGATCTGGATTGGGAACCTCTTGTACTGTTAGGGAAAGAGAGGGGTTAAAACTTCCACAGCCTCATGCGTATCCTTGTCTGGATTAGAACCCCCTGAACTTACCCTAGAGTAAAACATTGCTTCAAAGCAGCGGTGGGAAAATGTGAAGAATGTAGACATTAATTTTTGGCCTATGGTGGGCTACCCCACTGTCAAAATGAAAATTAAACCAGAATAACTTCCAGGTTTGTTCTTGAGTTCTCTTGGCTATTTTTTGTTGTTTGTTTTGTGTTGTTTCTGGTGGTGGTGGGGAGAGCTATATTTACTACTGTCCCTGTTCCAGGACTTTACCATTTTGCATGGTAACTCAAAAACGGAGGGCTTTGGGAGAACGGTCTGGTGTAGGCCTCTGGGATACAAAAGTTTGTCTAGACTGTATGTGGTCCATGGTACAGTTTTAAAGCCCCAAACCATCTCTCTTTTGTGTTCTCTCTCTCCCTTCTTTCTCTCTTTCTTTCTCCAAGTTGTGATTCATTATTTTTTTTCTTTTTTCTTTTATTTTATTCAGATCTTTCCTAAGGCCATGGCATGGTCTCTCCAGCCTCTAACAATGAAAAAAAGAGGAATATAAGATGTAATATGATCCCCAGTTCACTTTTAAGCACAACATTTAAAGAGTGGAGAGGTTTGAAGAAGAATCTTCGGGGATGATAAATGTTATCTAGGAGACATACCTAGATAACAACAACATTGTTATCTACAATTTCTAGAATGCCTAAAATAAAAGATATAGGCTATGCTTCAGGCTTACAATCTAACTGACTAGACACTCAAGGGAAGAGGGGGAAGGAAAAAGGTACATAGAAGATGGAAATCAGTTTGAGAATGCCAGAAGGAAAGAAAGTTCAGATGTACTGTTGCCTATAAGAAAGAACACCATTGGGGAGAAGTTTTGGCAGACTTTAAATAGTTGGTGTAGAAAAGTCTAAGGATATTATTGGTGATGGAATGCTATTGTTTTCATTCTTGGATTTTCAGTTTAGCTTTTTGCAGTGCAGAGTGCAATTTTGCAGTTCTACATTAGGGAAAGTAATAAACCAGCAGAAGATGTGAAAAAAAATCTCCTTTGTGAATACATAACCTAAACATTTTATGTTACCTTTTAATGAAGTGGAAATATTAATGAAAATAATAGGAAACAATAGGAAAATTTTATCATTTGCAAGTTTTAGTTCTAATTTTGACCTTTTCCGCAGGACAGCATTGTCCTGGATTGGGGATGGGAGAAGGACGGTATCCGGATGACAGTTCTGCGTAATATTGTCCAAGTCCCATCCTTCTCCTGTCCCTAGGCGGCATGATTGCGTCACAAATCATTGACAGATTTTCTCCATCAACGACTGGTGATTGCACAGCCCTTCCACCACCCACACATACTTACCTGCTGTACGGAGGCCCTGGAAGTGCATCGGCTGTACTTCCTGCCCCAGCACAGCCTGGGACAGTACCTGGCTGTGCTGCAGAAGGAAGAGGCAGTGCCATTGCGCTTCCTCCGTTTGTAGAGGCAGCCGGTGCAGAGGGGAGAGCTCCTGCTGCACTCCCCTCCTAGCAGAGACAACACCAGGACCTGCACTAGCTGTCTCCGGAATAAGGGAAGCTGCAGAAAGGGCCTTCATGTAAGGAGTGTTTATAGGGTTAAAAAGACTTAAAGAGGAATATGTATTCCCTGAGACTAACTTATTTACTTTCTTATCCTAGGCTTTCCTGGGAGATATGTTCCTCAATAATCAGGCCTGCAATTTAAGTTTGTGTTTACTTTACAACAACCAATCACAAAGCAACACATGGTAAATATAAAACAAGTTTATGAAGACAATCACATTGTAGGCCAAACATGTCATACATCTTTCACCACTTGAGGGATGATTTTTGTACTGTTGTTGTTGCTGTGTGCCCTCAAGTTGTTTCTGACTTATGATGACCTTAAGGTGAATGTATCACAAGGTTTTCTTGGCAAGATTTTGTTGGGGGATGATAGGAGTTTCAGCCCCACAGAAATGCAGCGGAAAAGCCAGAGGTCAGTGAGCCAACAGCAGCAGCCTTGTTCCCCAGTAAGGATACTCACACACAGAGGAGTTTCTTCCAAACAGGAGGCATTTATCTTGCAGCAAAGTTCCATTATGTACAAAACATGAAACAGAGGGACAAAGGCTTGCGCCAGACACCGGTTTGGTCAACAGACAAAATACATACTGGGGATTGCTTTCTTACATACATACTTACAACTAATCAGGTAGAGGTTTACACACTTCCCTCTACCATCTGCACACAACCCCCGTTTCTTATGCAACCTTGCAATTACCCACAGCTGGGGCATGATGCAACATCTTTGCAGTGGGCTGATCATTTTCCCAGGGTTCCCTGCCTGGAATCCCTGACAATCCCCTCCAAAATGGTCAGGCCACTGTGCAGGACATTTTCACTATCCATACATGTCATGCAATACATATTATATGATACATACAGTACATACATTCAAGTGTACAATTCATCTTCCACCTTACACTCTGGTGGCAAGGCCCAGTTTACTTGCCAACTTCTCATGGCCTACTACTGGAAGTGCCTTTGTGAGTAAATCCACAGATGGACAATACTGCAAGCACAAAATCCCATCCTGGATCATTTGCCTCACATTTTGATATCATACCCCAATGTATTCCTACACTGTAAGTTTTCTGCTTCAGTCACATGGGACAACAAAATACTCTCCTCCTGACCTTTTAGGGATGAGCATAACTTACTACCTGACTCAGCAAGTTGGGTATTTCCTGACCCACTTTTACTGGAACCACTGCTGGAACTAGTGCTGACCTCAGTGTGAGGCTCTTGCTTGACCGTAAATGCAGGTTCAGCACTAGGTGGCGGTGTTGAACTCTTTGGTGTGACGTCAAGTGAGACTTCTGGCTTCTCCTCCTCAGTACTTTCCTCAGTACTTTCTTCCTCATCAGCCATCACCGCCCCTCCATTTTCAGAGCTTTCAAGTGTATTCGGGACACTGTCCTTTTCTTCATCAGACATCACTGCCCCTCTATTTTCAGGAATTTTGGGAACACTTTTCACACTTTTACCCAGGGGAATCAAAACCTCTTGATCACAGTGCAGTCTCTTCCCACTTTTCCCCCTTTTCCCCAGGGGAATCAAAACCTCTTGATTACAGTGCAGTCTATCCCATCCTAAATGGATTTCAAAGTTTGCACTTCTGGAATACACTATTTTGCCAGCATGATGTAGAAATCTATATTTGTTACCTTCATATCCCACAAAGCGTAACCGTCTAGATTTCTCCTCTCCAGACTTTCTGAAACTTGGGGGAATATACACACTAGCAAACTGACCCCAAACACGTAGATGCTGCAGGTTTGGCGCTCTACCATACAATAGGTAATATGGAGTTTGCTTCACACTTGAGCTCCACATCCTGTTTATGTGGTAGTTTGCTGTCACTATTGCTTCTCCCCAAAGTCCTGCTGGGGCTTGGGCATCCTCCATCATACAGTCCTTCATTTGTTTTAACAGCCCAATTCTTCTTTCTGCAAGACCATCCTCCCCGGGAGATGCAGGGTTGGTGGTTTTATGCCTTATGCCTTTCTTACGCATCCAGACTTGCAGGCTATTGGACAGGAATTCTCCCCCTCCCCCTGGCTACTTTGTAAGAAAATTCCCTCTCAGCAGCATTCACTCACTCTTGGAACTTTTCAGCTGCTTGACCTTTCTCTTTCCGTAGATAGACGTAGGAGTACCTGGTGTGTCTGTCCACAATTACCAGGACATACCTATTTTGCCCTTCAGTTGGCTTGAATGGCCCAGCCAAATCTGCATGTACAACCTCAAAAGGGCGTTGGGTGACACACTTGCTTTTCTTGGCAATGGGGTAAGCCTTTATCTTAACCTTTTTGCATACAGAGCAATCTAGGAACTTAGGGCAATTTCTGACTTGTAACCCAGGGCATACCTTTGCCAACTCCTGCAAACTTTTGTAGCTGGCATGTCCCATCACTCTGTGGAGATAATGTACACACTTTTCATGTAGAGGTTTGTTACACATAGGGTTAACGTTTGCCACTTTTCCTTTGGGCAACGTGTGCTACAACCCCTGCTTTTTCACCCCTTTTGCACAAAACATACCATTTGCAGTTATTGTACATTTCTCCCCTTCAAACACCACTTTGTAACCCTCACTGGTCAGTTGGGAGACACTCAAAATACAATTCTGCAGGTTGGTAACACACAACACATTATTGAATGATTTACCAAAGCATGGCACATATGCAGTACCCATCTTCTGCACCTTGCTGGGTGCCCCATCTGCAAGGGAAATTGCTGTTATATTTGCATTTGTAACATCATTCAACAGCTTTAAATTGTTCACCATGTGGTGAGTTGCACCACTGTCTAGCAACCACACACCACTCTCAGACTGTTCTTTTGCCACAAACACATGACCTTCAGCCTGTGACGACACGCCCCTCCGCTTCTGGGCTGTCTTCTTCCCTCTGCTTGGCGCTGGCATTCTGCAGTCCTTCTGGAGATGGCCGACTCTCTTGCATCTGTAGCAGCATCTGGCATAGCTGCACACTCCTTCTTCCCAGACAGATGCCTCCTCCAGAGCTGCCTCTCCCTCCGACTGCAGTCTGGAATCGAACTGCTTATGTTGGACTTCCTCCAGGATCCTCCCGGCTACCAGGTCTACAGTCAGCTCTTCCTCACGCACACCCTGGAGGCTGTACATCAAAAAGTCCCACTCCTTAGTGAGGCTTCCTAGCAGAATAAAACTTTTCTGTGTTTCTGGGATATTTATTCCTCTGTCGGCTGTCTCTTGAAAGAACTGTTTCATCAGCATGAGGTGCTCTCTCACACAGCTTCCGGGACATAACTTTGTGTTATACAGTCTTTTCATCCATAGCATTTTGGACAAACACGAGGAAGGTTGATGCACATGCTTCAGAGCCTCCCAGAGCTGATATGCTGTGTCTGCAGCAGCAGTGTGAATCAACTGGGAAGGACTTACAGTAAGCAAAATAACTGCTTTGGCTTTTTAGTCAGCAACCCTGAACGCTGCTATTTGAGCAGCAGTTGCTCCTTCTGCGAAGTGTCCCTCATTTTCCAAAACGTTCCACAAGTTTTCCTTCATCAAAGCAGCTCTCACATAAATTTGCCAGCTTTGATAATTAGCGTCGGTCAACTTTTCAAAATGCAGATAACCTCCTTCAGCCATGCTGCTGCCTTTGTAAGTAAAATTCAACAAACAAAGCAGCTGGCCGCAGTGACCTTGATGAGCTCCGGACTGAAGATTAACTGTCTCTCTGCCAAAACACAGACTCCTGAAACACCGGAGAGCCAGGCAAACAGTCAAAAACAGTCCCAGTATCCAGGGGAAAACAACTACAGGTGCGCTGTGGATGCTGTGCACTCTGGGTCTGGGCCCATAACCACTGTTGGGGTATGATAGGAGTTTCAGCCCCACAGAAATGCAGCGGAAAAGCCAGAGGTCAGTGAGCCAACAGCAGCAGCCTTGTTCCCCAGTAAGGATACTCACACACAGAGGAGTTTCTTCCAAACAGGAGGCATTTATCTTGCAGCAAAGTTCCATTATGTACAAAACATGGAACAGAGGGACAAAGGCTTGCACCAGACACTGGTTTGGTCAACAGACAAAATACATACTGGGGATTGCTTTCTTATATACATACTTACAACCAATCAGGTAGAGGTTTACACACCTCCCTCTACCATCTGCACACGACCCCAGTTTCTTATGCAACCTTGCAATTACCCACAGCTGGGGCATGATGCAACATCTTTGCAGTGGGCTGATCATTTTCCCAGGGTTCCCTGCCTAGAATCCCTGACAGATTTGTCCAGAGAAATTATGGCCATTTCCACACTGCACTGTTATAGTACTATTATTCCAGTTTCAGCTTCATGTGGAATTCTGGAGTTTGTAGTTTACTGAGGCCAAAGATGCCCCTCTCTAAACTGCAGATCCCAGGATTCCATAGGATGTTGAAAGAAGAATAATAGCACTATAACAGTGTAGTGCGGAAATGGTCTATGCTTTTGCTGTCCTCTGAGGCTGAGAGAGTATAACTTGCCCAAGATAATCCAGTGAGTTTCCATGGCTGAGCACGGATTGAACCTTGGTGTCTAGTCTTTTGTTCCTAAGTCTCCTAAATCATCAATTCCGAGGACTGTCAAATGGTTGGATCAAGAGGCAGAAGTCAGCCAGGTATGCATCCAGGTGTTCTGGCAGTGCAAAGAAAGTACCCCATTTACAATTTTCTGTGAGCCATTTCTTTCTCTTATTGCCACCCCAAGGCCAAAAAATTTACTCTGGGCATGATGAGAATGGCAGTAGTAGATGTTCCTCAGGCTTCAAAAGACTGTTGTTTTGCCACTGGGGATTGCATTGATTCCTTGCATAAAACTGAAAACACTGGCATGGGATTGGCTCTCTGAGATCAGCTGGCCCCCAGGGTTATAAAGATTCTATGCTAGTCCTGGACGAACTTCCTCCAGTTCACTCTTCAAACCAGTAGTTCCATCATTTCCTTAGGAATTCTGATGATGAAGGGAAATAGGTTCAAACTCTACTGACAGTATGAACTAACAGTCTGAAATAATTTCAATAGGTCCAAGAAGATTGCAGGATTTTTCAGCAACTCATTATTTCTCCCTTATGAGAGAATCTGAAATTCATGAGCTTACAGTGCAAAAGGGCAGCCTCTTCTTTAATAGTTTATGATTATGTCTTCTACAGAAATAGAATTACTAATTGAATCTCATTAGTGATGTACATATTTGGACAGAGATTTGGTGAAAGCATGAAAATGTACATTCATTTTACTGAGTAAGTGTTAACATTATTAACAGTTTCCCTTTTTGCTAGAAACTGTGCACATTTTAACTTGAGAATATCAGATTATCAATTTGTTGTTTCCACTCAATAGAGCAAAATCCATCAACCAATTAATTGGACAAATTGAATTTAACAGTCTGTTTCAATACAAGAGAAAATGTCTTCATTTTCTGAACAAGAGACAGAATATAAACACCTTACTTATGCATTTACATTCTACAGAGTTGGTTCTTATGCCTTTAATAACGTGTTTGAAAAGTGGGATGTTTTTATATAATCAGCTGCACTTACTGTTTCTTATGAATTAAATGAGAACAGTGGCAATGTCAGAGGTAGCAGCCTTAGAATGCCTATATTCAGTAGTTGCTGGTTTGCATGTTCCTCTAAGAGTTTAGGTATAACATGTATTTATCTCATTACATGTTTGTTGGTCTCAGTCACTTTTTCAATATTTTAACATATTCTTTCCAGCCCTAGTTCAGAAGCTACTTTCTTGAATGTGAGACCCTCTGAGGGCTTTATTTGTTGTTAACTACAATCAAGTCAACTTTGACTTATAATGTTCCTTTCCAAGTCAGCCTGTCATCAGCAACCTGATTAGGCCTGGCAAACACAAGACTGTGGTTTCCTTGACTAAGGTCATTTCCGCACTAGAGGCCATTAGTGTGCTATACTGTTGTAATGGCGGCATCACCATTTGCACAGTGCCGTTGGCTTAGGGATGCTCTTTTCTGTGCCCTTCCCCCTTAAACGGATGGGTAGTGGTATTGCCACTGGTGTTCCTTCCACATTACAGTATCCTTGGCCACTCCCGTGTCCTGCCTTCACCCTGCTCTACTGTCCCTGATTGGGTGGTGATTTTTTTTTTGGGGGGGAGCTGTATTGACACAGTAATGTTGTAACAGCATGACATGTTAGTACACTATTGCACTTTTGCCCTATACTGTTTTAAAATGTATTTAAAAAAATAAAAAGTTTTGATTCAAAGGAGACATATAAAATAAACAGGGAGAGATGATAGGAAGTTACCACACCATAGGAGTCACTGAGGGAGGGACGAGCTGGGCACACCCACAGCCTGCCCACTGCTGGATCTGCCATCGCAGGAAGTGCTATCAAGTGCTGTAATGGTGCTGCACTAAGATGGCTGATGAGACTGAAGTGCTATGGGAGGCTCTTAATGGATTTTTTCTGTAAATAGAATATAGCAATTTGGTGATGCTTGGGGATGGGATAGCAACTGCAACACAGTGCAGAAATGCCCTAAGTCTATCCATCTGCAACGTTGGCTTCCTTTTTTCCGACTGCTTTCCACCTCACCACACATTATTATCTTTTCTAGTGAGTCATATATTCTCACAATGCAGTTCTAGGTCTTAATCTTCTGCTTTCTTGACTACAGTCCCCATTCTGATTAATGACTGAGCCAAGTTATAGGAAATCTTTGACTATCTCAGTGTCTTCATTGTTTACTTTAAAATCATTCAAATCATCTGTTTTCTTGATGTTCAACTGTAAACCTGCCTTTGCACTATCTTCCTTTTTTTTTTTTGGGTAATTGTTCCAAGCCTTTGATATATTCTGCTAGTAGTAAGGTGTCATCTGCATGTCTCAAACGTTTGGTGTTCCTTCCTCCAATTCTGAAATTCCTTTTTTCAAAATTTACTCTAGCTTTATGTAGGATATGCACCATAGCTGCCAAAAAATGAAAAACAAAACAAAACAAAAATAAAACAAAAGAAGTTGTTAGAAGTCTACTTGTGCTTTTTCTAAAAATGGTATTTTTAATGGCCATTTCCGCACTGGACTGTTATAGCGCTATGATTCCACTTTCAACATCCTATGGAATCCTGGGGTTTGCCGTTTAGGGAGGGGCCGGTTCCCTCCCTAAACGGCAAACCCCAGGATTCCATAGGATGTTGAAAGTGGAATAAAATAGCGCTATAACAGGCTAGTGTGGAAACGCCCAATGTCAGGGCCTAAATACTCTTAAGATACCAGATCCTGTCTGATCTTAGAAGCTAAGCAAGACCATCCCTGGTTGCTACTTGAATGGGAGACTAATAATGAAGACCAGGTGTTGTAAGTTATACTTCAAAGGAAGGAACTGGCAAAACCATCTCTGAGTATTCCTTGCCTAAGAAAACATTATGAAATTCAAGGAAAGCACTATAAGTCAACAGGCATCTTGAAGGCACATAACACACATTTTTTATGTTAATCAGTGAAGGGGGCCCAGTGACCATCTGAAAAAAAAATCAGTTGTCACTCTTAGAGGCTTACCTTTTTTTTTTTCCCAGAAAAGGGGAAAAGTTTGGGGAACTCTAGAAACTGCAAAACCAGCCTTGGGGGCTCACAATTTGCTCACTACCATTGTAATGAACATATAGAACTTCTGTCTAAGAAGATTTCCCATTGCATTCAAAAGGGGCGGGGGGAGATTCCACATGCATTTGATTTTTCCTGTTTTTCCATACTCACTAATGGTACTGAATCAGGAAAAAAACAATGCAGCTTTCAGTCACTTCCTGGGGAAAATGTGGCATATAATCCTGTGTTTGGAGAGAAACAGGATATAAATTAAATATAAATAAATAAATAAATATCAAATAAATGTGTGTGGGCTGGAACCCTGTTGGCTAATACCAACTAGAGTATTGGATCTATAACTGAATCAATAACTGAACAGTGACACAACACATTGGTAAAATCCCATTGATTCAACGGGACTAGTCCAGCCAAGACTGACAGTGGGATATAGGCCAAGATAAATAAATAAATAATGTTCACACCAAACATTAATCCAGCAATGATAGCATCTCCTGAGACCTCTAGGGGAAGGTCTGGGAGAATGCCTTGTCATTGTATGTCCAGCTGCAGGAACATTGTTGGTTACCTCTGTACCTTCCCTACGGCAGGAGTGGGCATAGTGTGGCCTGTGGGCTACATGCCAACCCTGAAGCCCATTTTTATGGTCCATGAAGTCTCTCATCAGTTCCTAAAAGCTGACACCAAGGTTATGAGATTCTGTGCTGGTTCTGGACCAAATTGCCTCCGGTTCCTTTCTCATTTTTTAAAAAATTATGACAGTGTCACAGCTTTATGAACTGTATCACAGCATGAAAAGATTTTTTTCAAAATAGTGCTATTTTCAAGCAAATTTTCCTTACAAACCATCAGCCAGTAAGTTTCTGTGTTGAGGAGGGGGCTGCAGCAGGTAAAATGTCAGCTTTGAGGGGGAGGAGTTGAGATGTGGTGAAATTCCTGATCCAGGATCTCAACCCACATTATTTGAGCAATATCACTGCATAAAAAGTTGTTTTTTTTGTTTAGATAGCAATTGACGTTTCCCAACATTTCTTGACATTGTTGTCAAGTCACTGTATAATATTCCCAAAACTGGCCCGGACAAAGGAAATTGGATTGAAGAAATGTTTTTTTCCCCTTAACAAACCTATTCAAGCTTTGAGATAATTTTTGTGGCATGAAGTGTAACTGTAATCTTTTGCCGCGGTTTCATGTATCTGTAGAAAAGCTAGATGACTTAATGTTCTGTTTGTGATGATAATCGGAATGTTTCTCTCATATACTTAGTTTTTCACTTAACAGAATTGGTTTTCATTTTTCTTAATAGTAATGCTACTAACTGCTGATCTTTAAATGTAAGAAAGATAAACATTCATATTTGGAAGCAAAATTTGGATCAAACTATTTCCTCTATCTGATGAAAATTATTCGATGCGGTATTATTTTCCTTAGTTAATGCAGTGGAATTGAACACCAGAAGAGTTTTCATTGTCAGATAAAGAAATAGTTGAGTCAAGAATAAACACATTTGAAACAAAGAATCATCATTTCAGACTTTTAAAATGAAAGCATATTTACTCAAATTTATCACCTATCTGCATGTCCATTTGACTGAAAAATGTGGTGATATTTTAAATATTTTCCTTAAGGTAACACCAACTTAATTGTTTAGTGTTAAGTCAAACATTTCCTCCAAACATTTCTTTCACACTTTCTCATGTGTGCCAATTTATAGGGAGGAGAAAAATCCTGGTCTCCAATGCAAACTGAAACAAATGAAGAGTAGATGGAAAAGAAGTAGCTATGCCAAAAAGATGCATTGTTAGTTAATTACCAGAGGTTTACACAGAATGTCTCATTTTCATATTTAGATGCAGAATACCACTGTTTCATTAATCCCTTGGCTAGAAGTGTGTGTGTGTGTGTGTGTGTGTGTGTGTTAGTCTGTACTGTACTGGATGAGAAATGGCACGTACAAAGTGTCTCTCTTGGAAGGTTCTTTGTAAATGTTCTCATCCAGCATTTGAGGTTGTTCTTGCAGTTTCCAACACTATTTGGGAAAAACACATATGAGGACTGAGATGTCCTGCTTCAAAAGCTATGTCATGTCTAGCTGCATATCCATCTACTTAGGCCCTTACCACACCTTACCTTCTTCCAGCGCTGGGGTGCGGGGATCGCACGAGCAGCCTTCGGCGAGAGGCTCTCACGTCCAGGGTCCTTTGGCTCCGCACAAGCTGCCTGCTTGCGTGAGAGCCCTGCCTCTTCCTTCCGCAGCACAGCCTGGGAGTTTCCCAAGCTGCGCTGGGGCAGGAAGCGCGACTGGTGCGGCTTCGGAGGCTCCGCACGACAGGTAAGTGTGTGCGCAGCCCGGGAGCAATGCGCGATTGCGCACTACTTTTGGCTTCTAGCTGAAAATGAAAAGGTGTGCGATCGCTGCCTGCCCTACCCTGGAGCATCGTGTGATTGTGAGTGTGTCTTGCAGATTGTTCCTCACAATCGCGTGACACTCCAGGCACCCTTTTGCATGGAAAATGCTGTGCGGAAAGGGCCTTACCATCTCTCATTCATTCATTTGCCACTTACGTTTCTTCCAAGAAGTTAAGGTTTGCTAGTATAGGAATGATCACAAGAAGCAGAGAAATAGGTTAGCAAAGAAACAGCAGATGGCCCCAAATACAAGCCATGATCCTCTAGGTCAGTTAAGGACAAATTCCTTGAGGACAAATTAGAAATGGGTGTTCCTATAACTTACATGAAAAATGATTGTGGTTTTCAAGAACACAATTTCTCCCTTACATTAGACTAAGGGCCTTTCTGCACTAAACTGTTATAGTGCTATTATTCCACTTTCAATATCCTGTGGAATTCTGGGATTTGTAGTTTACTGTGGCCAAAGATCTCTCTGGCTGAGAATTCTAAAGACCTCTTCCTAAATGGCAAACCCCAGGATTCCGTAGAATGTTGAAAATGGAATAATAACACCATAACAGCGTAGTGTGGAAATTACCTAAGACCACAAAGTGTACTTTGCTTAAAGAGCAACTGAATTAAATAAGGTCGTCTTTATTGAATCCTTAGATAAGGCCTTCACAACATACTGCCTGGGGGTGGCATGCAGCCTGCTAAAAGATTTTGTGTGGCCCCCATCTCTACCTCTCCCACGTCTGTTTGCCTGCAGAGTCCCATCAATGGGGACGGCCACTCTGTGCTCAGCTTCCTGGCCCTGCTTCTTGGTTCTGGATTAGCGAAACTGGTGATGTCATGGGACAGTCCCCGGGCATGGCCCAGCCCCTTCCACACACACATTTACTCACACACACGGTTCCCTCCACCCAGGCGATGCAGACAGGATGAAGCAGGGACTCCTATTGTGTTGATGGTACCCGAACTGACTTGGTTGGTTTCGTCAGTCACTGAGGGGCGAGGAAGGCTGAAGGGAGAACGGAAGCTCTTTCCTCACCACCACAGCCGCGCCACACACAAATATACATGACCTATTCCTCTCCTAGCACTGAAAGAGAGAGAATGGAATGGCTTGTGAGGAGAATAAAAAGGTCCAGAGAGTGTGAAGCAAAGGAGGAGGCACTGCAAGGGAAGCGGGTGTATGTGCGGGAGCTTGCCTGTTTGTCCATAGAATTTTAGAATCATAGAGTTGGAAGAGACCACAGGGGCCATCCAGTCCAACTCCCTGCTATGCAGGAACACACATCAAAGCATTCCCAACAGATGGCCATCCAGCCTCAGCTTAAAAACTTCCAAAGAAGGAGACTCCACCACACTCCCAGGCAGCATATTCCGCTGTTGGACAGCTCTGTCCATCCACTAAAGAGAGCACTGCCAGAGAGGGTGAGAGGAGAACTGGTGGGAAAGGGAGGAGGAGAGTGAGTTGCCTTTGTTTGGCGGTGCTGCAGAGCAGCCCGTCTGTGTCCCTGTCCCCATCTTCTGCCTGGGCAGTGGCAGTGGCAGCCAGGCCATGGTGCTGCTGTGAGCCTGTGCTCTGTACGACTTCAAGTTGGATAAGCTGGGTGAGATCCCCCTATGGGAACATGAGATGCTGAGCCTCTGCAGCGACTAGGAGATGGAGGGCTGGTACGAGGGCATCAACAGCTTAGGCGACTGTAACCTCTTCTTGAACCGCTTCTCCACTTTCGTGAAATCGAGTGGTGAGGCTTTTGTGTTGGGCAAAGGATCGGGTTTTGTGAAGGATGGGGACAAACTGTGCATGGTGCTACGCATCTATGGGCTTGAGTGGCAGGAGAACCCGTATTCTTTCCAGTGCTCCATTGAAGACCCCACCAAGCAGACAAAATTCAAGGACACGAAGAGCTACATTGCCTACAAGCTGGTACCCAGCCACACTGGGCATCAGGTGCACTAGCACTACAAGCACTTTGGTTGGCTTTACGGGTGCCTTGTGGGAAAGTTTTCTGTCATCTCATTGCCCTAATTGCCAGAGAAACAGGCCACTGGGCACTTTGAAGAGGACTTCATTTCCAAGCACTGCAAAGGTCTGGCATGCTGGATGGGCCATATGTATAGCCAGCCAGTGTTGGCCCAGTGTGATGCTTTCCAGCATTTCCTCATCTACCCCAGCACTGATGAGAAGACATGGAAGCATATTATAAAAATATTTTATAAAATATTTATAAAATATTATAAAATTATAAAAATATTTTTATAATATGGTTTGGTTTATTTGCAAAATAGTTTAATCATTATTTAATCATTAATCATTAATTAGTGATTAAACTATTTTGCAAATAAAAAACATTATTATACCATTATTATAACTTTACTTGGAAAGTGAGGTGCTAAAAACCTATCTGCGGCCTGAAGAAGTTTAGCCTGTTTAATTTCGGTCCTTACCTACTGCCAAGTTGTGCAGGTCTGCCTTAGATGCTACGCTAGCTTCAAATTCAGTGACTTATGAAGTCCAGATCAGAGTTAGTTGGTCAAGGATCAAATGGATCGGAAATTAGGCGTTAGATCAGGAAAATGTGAAGCAAAAAAATCTAGAAGCAAGTGCAAAATCAGAAACAGGTAGAAGGTTGAATTCAAATGCAGCAACAGAGACAGGAAACAGCAAGAATGACAGGTGGAGGTTGCAATCTGAGGCAGCTGTTAGGAGAAAGCAAGCAGAAAAGTAGAGAGAGATTTTACACTGATGAAAATTGTTTGAGTTTATAAGTCTGACTACAAGTGCTTTATGGGACCTGGCATGTTCTAACCGTCTAGAAGAATTAACAGACAACATTCAATGAATTCAATAAATAAATATTGCAGCTTCTGGGCTATCTGGCTCTTGAGGCTAGAACTACAGCTTGGAGTCAAAATGGAAGATACATTAGAAAAACCTTTAGAAGAGACATTCTTTCAAGTATTGAAATAGGTCTTTTCTTGCTGTTGTCAGCTGCTATCAACTTTGACTTAAAGTGACGCTATGAATAAGAGACCTCTAATTCATGCTATCATCAACAGCCATGCTCAGGACTTGCAGACTGAGGGCTGTGGCTTCCTTGATTGAGTCTATCAGTCTGTAATGCTTTGGTCCAGACTATCTGAAAATCTGTACCTTCTTGGATGAGGCAGCCCAAGTCTTGGAATCTCTGGGGGAGGAATTTCTCTTCATCCCACCACCCTTCCAGGGTTGTCTGATGAGGACACAGGAGAGAGCCTTGTTAATGGATGATCCAGGCCAGAGCTTTCCAGACTTTTCATGTTTTTTAGATGTGCATCATTTTGTGACACAGTAATTCAGTTTTACTAGCAAACTGGAGGTTAAATGAACCCCTTACAAGAGATACAGACACATACATAAATTGTAATAAGAAAATGTATGGGGACATAACGTATTTCATGAAAACCTTTCATATATTTTTAAAAATATATAATTTGTAAATAATAATATACATTTCCAAGATTGTAGGCAACACACCTGCACATTTCAGGTGACACATTAACATGTCATGGCACACCATTTGGAAAGCCTTGATCTAGGCTATAGACCTCCCCCTCCAGGGAAGCTCAGTTGGCTTGTCTCTGCCCTGTTTTCACCAGCAGGCAAAGACCTTCCTATTTTAACAGGGCTTCAACCTTTCATTGGATTCAGGTAGAAGGATATACAACAGACACACTGTTTTCATATGTAATATGTATTTTATGTGTTTTTTAATTTGTTTAACATCAACATTTTAAAGGTGATGTTTTCATGGGATTACTTATTTAATGCTGTTCTAACTTTTTTATCACACATTTTTAAGATTCTTTTGTTTTAACATAATATAAGTTACTTGTGGTCTCATTTTGGGGAAAAGGCAAAATTTTCGATCAATCAATCAATCAATCAATCAATCAATCAATCAATCATCTTTCCATGACCCTGGCAGCAGCTATAGGTGAGCAGATGACATGGGAATCATACAGCCTTCCAGATGTTGTTGGACTACAACTCCGAGTACGGATAATGCTAGCTGCAATCTAGCAACATCTGGGAGGCTGCCTAATTTCCACCTCTGCAATAAACACATATGTAATGGGGTGGGGGAGAGCCTGCTTGTGAGCTGCCCCTTGATCTAGTTGGTTTGCCTTGAAAAATGAGGCTCATACTGACACAATAACATTTCTGGATTTTATATACCATTTCAGACATTACCACCAGGCTGATTTACTTCTGAGTCTGACAGATGAGCTTCCCAGTGTCAGATTTACTGTGTTTTTAAAATCTCACCCCTGCACCATAAAAATCTGTAATATGTGGTTTAACTGTCCAATAAAAGTCAGGCATCTATTTCTCACTCCTACTGATCTTGGCTAAGCAAAAAAAAAAGCATTGTTGAATCTGAGACAAAATTAACAATTGGTTTTATTGACTGCCTACTGTGTCCTGGGCTATACATATTGGCAGCTCAGGACTGCAATTGCAGTTGATTGACAGCCTTATACCCTGAGACTTCAGCATCCTGAAGCTTGTTTGTTTTATAGCTTTTACAAAACAAAAGGAAAAGAAGTACATCTGGAAAGGAAGATATTATGATACAGAATGCTTTTGCCTTGCATATAAATGGCTGAACGCTTAAACTGTCATACAGCTGAATCAATGCAGAAAATGGCATATGTAATCAAACAGTAGGATATCTCCACTGTAGTGCTTTGTTGAAGCCATTAGTTCCCCCTTTTGTGTCAATGAGTGCTGTTTTCCTTTTTCTTTGTAGTCTCAACTCTCCATTTGTTTATTTAACAATGATGCACTTTACAGGGGTTCCCCTGTCATTAGGCACAGTAAGGCAGCTGTCTAAAGAGGCAAATGTTGAGATACGCAGAACAGATTAAAGTATCTGAGGCCAGAGCTGTGCAGTGGAAGCTAGTGGCTTTCATGTTAGGGGTCCAGCGACTCTACTCTTGGTATTTATCTGCAATTTGAGAAGAGCTGTCCAGAGTTCTGAATCCTGTCTCCTGAAATACATGCTGAACCTGTTTGGGGAAGAGGATTCAGGACCTTTGATATCACATCTGAAGTCTGGAATAAAACACACAGTTGATCGCTGCAGCCACTGGAGATCTCTCTCTCTCCCTCTCTCTCTCTGTGTGTGTGTGTGTGTGTGTGTGCATGCACATGTGTGCGTGCATGCATGCAATGCAACCTGTGACACACCTTATAAGTAAACCTCTTGTTCTCAGGTACAGTGAAATATTCCTTTTTAAGTGTCAGTGTTGCTATAAGATTCAGCTACTGGCCTGGTTAGGTTTTATACATGGGATGGGGGCAGTGGGGAGGAGCACTATCTTGCCTTTCACCTCAGCAGCAAAATGTTTTGGACCACCCCTGCTTACATACTATATTTTTGGTGCTGGACGCAGTTGCGGTTAGGCTGAGGACTAAAAACTGAAGCTAAAAGCAAGAGGGAGGTTCTGTGAGTCAGTTGTTTCTCTTTCCAGCAAGATGGGTTTCTTATTTATTTGTCTGTCTGTTTGTTTGTTTGTATGGGTGCCACTAAAGGTTTAGGTTTACAGCTCCCAGGGTGATGATAGATGCAGACACTCAGCTCAGGACTGTTGTTGTGTGCCTTCAGTTTGTTTCTGACTTATGAGGACCCTAAGGTGAACCTTTCATAAGCTTTTCTTGGCAAGATTTGTTCAGAGTGGGTTTGCCTTTGCCTTCCTCTGAGGCTGGGAGAGTGTGGGTTTCCATGGCTGAGTGGGCATTTGAACTCTGGTGTTCAGAGTCATTGTCCAATGGTCAATCCACTACACCACGGTGGTTCACCTTGCTAGGAACTATGCCATAACTAATTCAGTGGTTCTACTTAGATGAGACTAGAAACAGGATTTAGGCCACAATTTAAACTGTCCTAAATCTTGTCCTTAGTCCCACCTAGAGTAGCACCACTGAATTACTTACTGAATTACTCATTTTTTTTGAAAAAATGAACCAAAATGTGCATGTCACATATTCAGGATGGGGAAAAAACCTTTTAAAAGTTTGAATATGAGTGTAAACAAAACCCATAGATTCCTTTTAGTTATATCTTGTATGAAGTATCCATGAACACAGAAGAATGGGAATGTTTTCTCCTTTTTTCCTTATATTTCTCATATTTTTCAAAATAGGTTCCAGAGTCTCAAACATTCACTCCCTCTTCCTACCCCCTTGCAGATGATTTATTCTGTTTTCTCCAGTGTACATGCTGAGTGGAAGTAAAATATGAGGATGCCCCACCACCAGCTGTTTATTCTCAGCACTGATCATATACAGCTGCTTTGATTATCATTTCCAGTTCAGACCCCTGCCTTGACCAGGTGTTGGAATGTACAAAAGTGGAAGCGATAGATCAAAGAGTCCGCATGCGGTTACAAAAATGTGTTCCCAGAAGGGAGCATACATTTACTGTACCCCCTGAGAGAGACCTTGTATTTGGCAGGCTGCTTGAAAGAGGCAGCGCCATGTTAGTGTATCATGCTCTTAACCTTCCGAACAGTGAATCATGCCTCTTGTGAAATGATCAAAAGGTACCAGCCATGAGTGGACACCGTACTGTAATAATCATTGAAATATTTCATGTATCAGATGATGCTGAGAGATGATTTTAGATTTGTTTGAAAGAAGAGAAAAGTCACCTAAGGGTGACTTTCCCTTTGAGTTCACTGTGACATTTTAGCATTTTATTGCACATTCCCATACATGTCCATTCAGGAGTAGAACCCTTTATGTTCAATGTGGCTTATTCCTAGATATCAGACTATGACCATTTGTTGAGATACGGAGAATTTGAACAATTCATTAACTAGTAAAATTTAGTATTATAAAGGGATGTAAATATTTGTTTGTCTCAATTTTAACATGGAGGTATGAGAAAGCACATATTTTTTTCTCCTTCTTTGAAGGATGGCCAGATATTTCTTGCCTTTTTTGGTAGAAATCCTTGCATTTGTGAGAAGAATATTTCCACCCATTGTGAAACTGTACAGAGCTGAGGGAGGGATGCAAAACTAAAATGTTGTGTGGGCTTTTAAAAGTTAGAAGCGTTGGATGGGTTGTTTGTCCCTCTTGCATTCAACATGTAGTCCTTCTGAGCATGCTGTGTGTGTTTGTGTGACACACATGACATGTGTCTGTATGTACTTTGCTTTGCAAGAGGAAAGGAATGTAGTTTTGCCACAGGAATATTTTACTGGATATTACATGCTTGACAAAAAAGAGAGTGCTCCTTGTCTAGTTCACACTGGAACCAATGTTACCCTGTTTTCTGGGGGTCCCAGGAGGGACACCAAATTGCTATCAAAATTATACAAGTTGGGGAAATTAGTTCAGAGCACTAGTTGACCAAACGAGAGGCAGGGTAACTTAGCGGAATCTTGTAATCCAGTGTTTAAGGGGTCAGGCCAAGTCAAGAAACAGACCGGTTGGAAAATAATGAATGATCTTTATTAAATATAGGCACACAATGTAAGCAACACAAGCACACAGATAACTAAAGAAAATAAAGGTGTGAGTAAGATAGCGGGATTTTCAGAGAGAAAGTTGGTTCAGGTGATACGAAACCTGTCCTGAAGTCCGGAAGAAAATGGAGAGCGAAACTGGGGTTCGATGTATCTCAGCACGTGGAGCTGAGGGGAAGCTCGCCAAGGGAAGCGGCAGCAAGGTGGTCTGGAACTCGGGAGCGATCCAAAGAAGCACTCAAAATCAGGGGTTTTTATAAGGAGAATTGTGACCGCAGGCTAGGTCGGACTTTGGGAAAACAATAGATTTGGAGTTGGAGACAAAGCCTCCGAAAAGTCAGAATTTGAGTGATTGAGTTAGAGCCAAATTGTCAATAGGATAGCCGGTATGCAAACGTGGAGTACTTGAGCATTGTATAGTTTGAACATCAAGCTGCCAGCGCTAGGTGGAGGATCTTTTTAGAGTTGCTTGCATACCTAATGGAGGTACTTGCCTTGAGGTCTCCTAAAGCGGTGAGTCGGCTGTTTCTGGCCTGCCTGTATTGTGTTGGAATATTACGGCGATTATCGGCCGAGCCTGTATGCGTGCTTGTCCGGGGGCCTCGCAAGCAGGGGGAAGGGATATGTAAAGCCGAATTAGTGATATCAAAAGATATCTTTTATATCCCCAAAGCTCAGGCTAGCCAGAGCAGCAACACCAAGAATTCATGGGCATCTTCATGATTTCACAGCAGGACATTATGACCTTTTGAGACAATCTTGTGGAGAATGAGAATTTTTTTTGGTGAATATTCATCTCTGTTTTTATAAAAGGTCACATACTATATAGACAACTTTGAAGTGACACTTTGCAATTTACTTCTAACATACTGCTTTTTCAGGTAGTGAGGCCATAATGATATTCCTTCTCTTCTTTTAAAAAAAGGTAGCATGTAATATTGTCACCTTTCTCCTGTATCGTGTAGAGGTTTGAATGTTGTACTATGAATCTGGAGACCAAGGTTCAATTCCCCACTCAGCCACGGACATCCACTGGGTGACCTTGGATGCGTCACACACTCTCAGCCCCAGAAAACCCTGTGATAGATTCGCCATAGGGTTGTCAAAAGTCAGAAATGACTTGAAGGCACACAACAGCAACATCACCACCACCACCACTGTCATCATAATTAACAACAACAACAATGAATATGCTTTGTTATGCTTTTCTTAATGTGTTATGAGGGATCAAAAAGTGCTTCTGGGAGTCATTTTGAAGGTATTTCTTTACAAGTAACATTTGTAACATTTTCTAGCTTTTGAAATAAAAAAGAAGCAAAAATAATGAAAATGTAGAAAGTTGTGCGACTTGCTTTTGCCATTTTAACAACTATTAATTATTGGATTGGGATTTACAGTGAGTTACATAATGTGTTAAATTTTAAAAAGTAACTTTCCAAGTGCATACACATACAAAAAAAAATTATGAATTGCAGTTCTGGAATTGAAAACTTTTCATTTTAGAACATACATTAGCGTAGGTTTTCAATTTCAGGAAGGGCTGTGGGAACTATGCAGTTTTAAACAGCCCGAACTAGTCAGAAGCTGGTGAATTATTATCTTGCCTGGTTCATTCTGTGATATAGATGCTGGAAATTTCCGCAAACTGGCAACATAGACTTAGAGAAAGCCCAAATGTAAATATTACTTAAAAGCAAAGTAACATGCAAGGAACAGTTAATAATAAAATCACTATGGAAGGGTAGCAGGGTTCATATTGCCTCTGTAACAGTGACTGGGCTGGAATATGTCCAAAGGCAAGAGAGTTTGTTTCAAAATATGTTGGAGACTCCATGGCCACTTTTATCTGCCGTGATGTGTTGGGTGCTCTGTTTTCTGGAACATATTACACAAATTAATGCATATGTGCTCTATTTCTTCACCATATGGAAATAGTTTAGTGCTTTGCTACATTCCAGGGCAATAGTTATCAATCCTGAAAGCATTTCTGCAACATTTTCAGTGCAAATACATATTTCTTGAACAAAAAGAATATCATCTATGTGTTTGTTTCACAGACACACGCACACACTAAGAATATTATTTTGGGTGAAGATTTTTGTCATTTGCCATATCAGTTTTTTTTTAATCTCTTAAGTGAATTATGCAAATTTGCTGCCCTGCTTCCAGTTATGGACATGTTTTAGCCACTGTTGAGCACTTTTACATCCTACCTCATTAGAAGATGCTTAAGAAAGTGCTCCTTACCTGTGGCAGGTTAGGGAGGTAAGGTGTGGTGAATAGAGGAGGCCTATCTAGGGAAAAGAGGAGAAGCAGGAGTAACTGACAAGTGATCGGGAAAACTTTCTGAATGAAAAGCAAATATGTGGTATGTTTGCTACAACACACTATAGTTTTTTTGCTCCTACTGAAACCCATTTTGTCACAGAAAAGGCAAAGGCAAATAGTTTATTCAAGATCCCTCTGTCTTTCTCTCTGTCTCTGTCGCTCTCTCTCTCACACAAACACATACACACAGGCCAAAATCCTATTGTTACTCCAGACTAGAATAAACTAATTGAATCAACTGGATTTGCTTATAAACTGACTCATTCAACAATTTATTCCATGGGTCTATTCTAGTTGAGATTGACTTGATAGGATTCAAGAAGGACTTCTCAGTGGCTACCCCTAGGCCCTAGAACTCCCTCTCCAGAGAAGTTAGACTGGTACTCTCCCTACTTTCTTTTCAGTTGAGATGGGTATTTGATTAGTGACTGTATAAGGCCTGTCCCCCCAAATAATGTGCATAATCTTGCTAATTGTTGCGCTAGTGTATGTGTATATGTGCAGGTACATGTTTTAATTGGGTTTTAATCTTTCGATTGCTTAATCTCATTTTGATTCTTGTTATCTTGTGGATTTTTAATTATACCTATAATCACCTATAATCATACACATGCTTACATAGAACTAAGATCCATCAAACTCCATTGAATTCTGAGTAAGGACACATAAGCTTGCTCTATGTAGAATTGCTCTGCATAAGTGTACACACAGAGACTACAGATTACTTCTTACATGTAGCTAGCAAGTGTTCTTCAAAAACTGAAGATGCAGGGAATCCCAATCCAGTTTAGAAATCCAGTGTGAGGGGCAATGTGAAGGTTAGTAAGGACCTACAGTGACACAGACTGTACCATGTAGAGTCATTCCCCCGCATCATTCTGTCTGTGAGAGGAAGAATTCCACATAATTTTCAGCTCCTTAGGCTGCCAAAAAAAAGGGGGACATCCATGGTGGTGAACAGGAAATATGGGGGAAGGACATTCTTCCCACTCATTCCAGACAAAATATGGCACATATTCATTCTGCATTTGATAGCTGATTCTTTACTGGTAGCAACTTTCAGAAGCTTTTGTTTTGTTAGTCTGTTGCTCAAAACCATGACAACAGCAAAGAGTCCCAAGACACCATAGGAATTGATAGGTTTATTGTTGCATTGATTTCTAGTCTGTGAAAATATTTTGTGCAGTAAATCTCTTCATTGTTTAGCCCTTCATAATTCACTTGCCAACAGAAAGTTTGATTGCTCTGAGGTGTAGGATGATAAGAATTACTAAAAAAAATATGGAGCAAGATCCAGTCAAACTGATGAAACCCTTTTCAATCTGATTGGTTTCATTGTGAGAGAGTGGCTTGCATGCTTCCATACATGTAAAGGATTTGGAAATCAGTGGCATTTTTGTGTGCTCGACTTTGGCTGGGTTTTGCCCATTATTCTCTAAAAAAAGAAAGAAAGCTTATTATCTAGAATCTCCATTTAAAACAAACAAACAAATAAACAAAAACGCCAATGAGCTACTTGGAATAACGGGAGCTGTTATTTGCCTTTGTGACATTTAGTGATTGAAAGGAGAAATTTTGAACAATTCTAGAAATGAACTCACAGTATGATTCTCTGACATATTTCACATGGAGCACACCGCAAATCAGGGCCAGTTACAAATGCATACCCTAGAGTTATATACCTCTGTTTTGTGTTCACAATCTCTATGTAGCGCCTAGTTTAGGGAATGTGAAAGTTGCCCAGTTTTCGCTTACTGGGTAGCAGCTGCTGCAATCAACAGGGGTCTGTTCCCCAGTCGACTGGGAAGCAGAAGACTAATGTTTTCAACTACTTTTTGTGTGAGTGATCTCCAGCACAAGGAGGACTTGTGACAGGGGTCCTGCTTCTGCCTGTTGTAATGGCAATTGCTCACAGGAGGGGGTGGGAATGTCAGCTCCTTCCTGAATGTCAGGAGAACGGAGTCTTTCGATCTCAGCAGGTGATGCTCATTAAGTGGGGACTGGGGGGGGGCAGGATAGAAATTCTTGTGTAGCACCATAACTATGGAAGTTACCCATTCGTAGCTCCCCAACAGGAGTCCAGCCATCATGATTTTAGTGTTGGCCTTCCAAGTTGTGGAACAACATCTAGATAATCTGGACCTCATCAAAGTACTGAGCAAAAAACACATCCATCTTTATAACTCTTCACAGTTTACATTAAGCAATGAATGAATCAAATATAATCTGCCCAGATATAGCAAGTCAGGTGTTCTCATCTGCTCCATCATCTGCAGAGCAGGCTTTTGAGATTTTTCCTCTTGCCAGTGGATTTTGTACACAAATAATACACAGAAAAAATGTATTTTTTAAAATTTATACATATTTATATAAACCTAAATGTGTTACTTAATCTTCTCCTTTCTTTTTCCACACCATAATTCATTGTCATTATCACATTCATCCTCACTTTGCGTTCTAGGTACCAGCAGAAGTGCCTTGTATGCTATGCTTTATAGCCTTTTTTTCTTTTCTCTCTTTTCTTGTTGAGCAGAGGGCGGTACCTTTGGAAGATAGCTGAGCCTGGTGTTTCTTCAATATCTATTGGTAAAATGGAAGAATGTATGTGCCCTGAAACCCCCTCTTACCTTATGGGGTCCCCATCAAATTCATAGAGTTTTCTTCACCAACAAGTACTCAGAGGTGATTTGTCATTGCCTTTCTTGGAATATAGCCTACAGCACTCAATATTCTCTGGCAGCCTCCCTCTTAAGTACTAACCAGGCCTCCCCCTCCTTAGCTTTTGAGATGATGGGATCTGGTACCTTCAGAATATTTAGGCAGGTGGCATAATCATACCTGTAGATTTATATTTATTTGTTCCTAATCCTGAAAGTACGGTAGTGCACCAGAGACACAGAGGAAAGTCATTCTTGCTAGCTAAGTACCAGTGAGAAAGGGGGTCAGCAAAACTATCTAGTCCCATTCCATTTCTATCTCTTATTTCTTCCTTTACAAGGCAATCTAAGGCATGACATAACAACTGTGCAAAGCAAGAATACAATTGTCACATGTACAGAGAGAAATACATTATATATTGGACTTTGAAGGACATTGCCTCTTTAATATTTATGCTTGTGAGTATGTGTGTTTGTTTGTATGCATGCATGCATGTGCAATCTGGATTATGCCTCAAAACAAAGAAGAGGCTTGCATTTCTGAAAAAAAAAAGTAAGTAACTCAATAAGTTTCGGAAGTGAGAGAGGGAAGCAGGGAAGGAATGAGGACAGGCGGCAGATCTTTTCCATCTAGCATCAGGGACAATTCAGTTCAGTATTGCAAGGATTTGTCACCAAGGAAATTCCAGTACCAATCAAATTCATGGTTGATTTTACCAGCATCCTTACTCTCCCTATCAACATATCCCTCTCAGAATACCAAGATGTCCCACTATGGATGTGACATGGATATCTTCTGTGGGGGTTGGTTACCATGGCAACATGCCCATAAATCAGGGACTGGGAACTATCAGACTACTTCAGGTCACAGAGTTTTCTCATCTGGCTCAAAGAGGGTCCTTCTGTTGTGATTCCTATAGGTTTTATTTACCATTCCAAATGGGACTCTGAACAACATGCTAAAGGGAATTGGCCATTATATGTGACTAGTGATAAGAGATGGCAATGGATTTCTCTATATATGATGCTCACCCTCCCATTTGAGATAGTATGTGGCATACGAAGGGTCATGGCCAGCACCAGCTCCTCCAACTAGCAGCTGAGTCTTTTTCTCCATAAAGAGAGAGGGATGGAATTTGCAGACTTTCTCTACATGGAGAAAGTTGATCTGGCTGTCAGGAAGGTTGAGGGATCTGGGCCCTCTCATGCTGCCCAATTGTAGCACTATGATCGTACTTTAACTGCCATGGCTGCATCCTAGGGAATCTTGGACTTTGCAGTATGGTGAAGCAGTAGAGGAGTTCTCTGAATGAGAATGCTAAATGTTTGTGTATGTGCCCTCAAGTCGTCTGTCAACTTTTGGCAAATTCATGCACTTTTAATTGGATTTTCTTAGGCAAGGAATATTCAGAGGTGGTTTAGCTTGTGCCTTCCCCTGAAAAGCTAAATAACTCTTCCTAAATTGCAGATCCCAAGAATCCACAAAGTGTTGCCATGGCAATTAAAACTGAATCATAATACTATAGTTGTGTAGTGTGAAAGTAACCCTGATAACATGAGGGGAGATAAGCTGTTGAAGGGCAGGTGGAGCACCACTCATTGACATCATTTGGCAATCCAGCATACAGGGCCCCATGGCTTAACCAGTACTATTTCTGCTTTTGTCCATGACAGATTTCTGTGTACTTTCATAAAATAGCAGCTCAGATTTGCCCGGTTATTTTTAGTTGCAAGACATGACTGAATTGCTTCATTTCCTAAGCTGTAAGCACTAAATAATTAACAGTTAGCACCACATTTCAAGGCTATAATTTGTTTTCTAAAATTTCATGCTGTCATTCACACCAGCTAAATTGCTAAAGTGATTTCTGTTTAAATGGAAAATAATAGTTTCACCCCCCTTTTTTAAAAAAATGAGTATGTGATTTCCACTTTGCTCTAGCCATTAGTATTTCAGTCCTGTGATTTACTTTGTTAATGCTTAAGACTGAATACACACAAGAAAAACCTGTCACTGACTAACCTTTGTAAAGAGAGAAAAACATTTATTTTTTGCTCTCTTTCCTGGTTAGAAGCAAAGCATTACAGCTACCAATTGGAATTACTTTGAGGAAAAATACAGAATTTCCACAGTTCTTGGGTTGAGACTTGCATATCCTATTAAGGGTGGAGTTCTCCTCACATTAACTATACCACTGTGCATATGTGCCTGCTGTAAATATTTTTCTTTGCAAACAATGGACTGTGGCTCAGAGGTTTCTGTGTTGAGTAACATATGATCTCTGTACCTAGACTCTAGGGTAACATAATGAGGATACCCAAAAGACTCAAAGTTAACATTAAAGATGTTTATTACAAAGATTATAATCCACATAGGAATGTGATGGAAATCACATCCCTATGTTGAATTCTTCATCTTTTCTTTCACACCATGTAAAAATATTAATTTGTATTATAGCATAATCTGGTGTTACATTTCCCCAAGTTCAGCCTATCAGCTCGTGAAACGGATCAGAGAGACAGGGAAATATGCAACATATTACAGGTGTAATATCTGTGTTGAGTTAGCAGGGCTTTTAATATCAGGGACTGGAATTCACTAAGGGAATTACAAAGGTGTAACCCAGAGTTACACATTTATGACTGGTTCATATTCATGATCCTTATGTATTGTCTAATTTAGGGAATATGTAGGGACTGTGAAAGTCCTCTATTCCCCACTTACTGGGCAGCAGCTGCTGAGAGCAACATAGATTTGTTCCTCTGTTGATCATGAAGTAGCTGACTAATGTTACCACTTGCCACTGCCCCCCACAAGTGGTGTGAGGGAGAATTGTGACTGGGATCCTGCTTTTGGCTGTTGCACCAACGATCATCATGGGAGGGGGTGGAGACATCAGCTAGCTGCTTCCTGATCAACAAGGGAACATACCTCTGTTGCTTGCAGTGGCTGCTAGCTGGTAAGAGAGAATGGGGTGGGAGTGGGGGCTGGACTGGGAGACCCTACGTAGCTATGTAATTGAGGTGGTTACATAGCTAAGTACTCAATACAGAATTCTGGCCAGGGTGTATTTGAAGTCTCTCATTCAGAAGGCTGTCTTAATTCCAAGCTGACTTGATGGTACTCAACAGCAACAGTGTGTGATAAGCATTCCTGCTAGGTGCCAATCAATTTTTTTAATTCTCTGACCTTGCTTCTATGACAGAGCAGCATAATAGTGCCAGAAATACCTGGCCTCCATCCCTTACTCAGTCATCAAGCTCAGTGAGTGACCCTAGGCTCTTCCTCGGCCTCACCTACCTTACATGGTTGTTATGAGGATAAAGTGAGGACGACAGTGATGCATGCCACTTAAAGTTCATTGGAGGAAAGGAGGGTTATAAATGAGAGAGATAGAGATAGATAGATAGATAGATAGATAGATAGATAGATAGATTCTGTTGGAAAACGTGAGAGATAATAGTGGGTTTCACAAGCAGAGTAATAAAACTGGCAATTCAGAAGCTGAAGAACAGTCAGGCCCACACTCCCCCATCTGGGTCTAGCAGAGAAAGAAACAAACTTGGTTTTCTTTGTAAAACATCAGACATAAGCTTTACTTCCAAACTACTTATTCATAATCAAATACATAGGTTAAAGGAGGACAGAGAAAGAAGAGAAAGAAAATAGTTACAGGTTGGAGTAATACAGAAAGATAGTGGGAGTCGAAAAGCACACAAAAAGGGACTCAACAAATAGGCAAACAAGAAATTAGTATAAGCATGCAAAGATTGCCAGCTCTAACTATTTTACCATATAACTTGTGGTAATTAAGGATAGTTGGATACTGGAGTTCTTGTCAAGAAAAGGTTGGACCAAACCTGTAGAAAATACTCTGTGATGTGGGTCGTTAAGTGTACCTATGGAGAGCCATGTGACTTTAGCTGAGTCATGCTGATGAGCAACCAGGGGAGAAGGTTGCATCAGGTGTGGGGAGAATGCAAAGGCTGGCAGGATTGCATCAGCTAGTGTGAGTATAAATGTAGCTGAGAGCTAGCCAGCAAGTTGTATATGGTGCCTGACGTGTCTGTTGGAGGCTCTGCCAGAAAGAGCAAGCAGGGGGATGCTGGAATGCTTTCTGGAGAATCTTGTAAATATGTACACATTGTAACTGAAGAATAAATTGCCTCCTTGATGGAAGAAAACAATTGTCATGGGTGAGTTTTTCCTGGCTACAGTGCATTGCTGCTAAGATATTCTCTGGTGCTGGACACGCTTCCAAAGCTGTGGGGCCAATCTCTGCTATATTTTGGGTGTGACAGTTCTGCTCTGGTAGAAATATTTACTGGACCAGAATAGATTAATATTGGAACCTACGAGTATCCTAACTCTCCATCATTCTTATGTCCATTTGCTTCTGTTTCTCTCCTGGAAGGATTGTCAGTTTTGGATTGCTAAATATGTGTTACATCTGATATAATGCAAGCAGAGAGCTGCTTATGGACTTACTCCTCTCTTCCCTTCTTCCCTGCATGCTCCCAAATCTGCTCTAGAGGGTGCCCCTAATCTCTGCAGCACACTTAAAGGTTTTTGTTTGTGTGTCTTGGGGTTGGGGGCTAGGGGTTAAAATGTAATGTTTCAAGCTCTTGTTAAAAAAAAAAAAACCTGATTTGCCAGGTCTTTGATGGATTTTAATACTATTCTGGCTTGTTTTAAAGAATATGCCCTTGTTTTTATTTTGTTGGGATTTTATTGCATTATTTCATTGTAGTTTTAAATTGTACATTACCTTGAGAGCCTTGCTTGGCCAATACTTCTTTAAAAAAAATGAAGCAAAGGCTGCCAGTATCCAACAACAAATCAAACAATCTAGGAAACACCATTCTCTGGGACTTCTGGAGGATCCCTGGTAGTTCACAAAAGATGCCTTTTTTAGTCATATGACAGCTCCAGGGACATGGCCAGATGTTCTTCCATGTTGGTAGGTCTCCTGCAAGAGACAGGTGATGCTTGTGGGAAGTGATAGAGGAGACTGGGCGCAGTTCTACCTGGATGGAACTTCAGACTTTGTCTTCTCATGAAGGATGTCACCTCCTGACTTTGAGGCTGTTGGTTTGAAACCTAGGAGACAATCACCATCACCCTGTTCACCCACATACTACCACCACCACCTCCTCCACCACCACCATCTACCTTCTCTTGGAATTTCTTGCCCATAGACCAGGCATCGCACACTAATTTATCAAATCAAATGTCCTAACAGCTATTATAAACAAACTGTTCTGTTTTGTAGCACTTGAAGTCTAAGGTTTTCTTCTTGTTTCCTGTTTTTTCTATATGCGTGTGTCTAATTTAAATTTCCTGTAATTGTAGATTCTCTCACTTCATAATCTTTCACACTTTGTCATTTATTTCTCCTGGTTACTTCTATCTGTTTCTTGGATTAATCACATTCAACCAAACAAGATTCAATTGGTGACATTGTAGCTAGTCAGATCTGGATACATGATGATTTCACTAAGTTCAAAGAAAGTCAATTGGGAAAAAGAGAAAGAGAAAATAATGACAATAACTAAGTTGTCATTTTACCAAGAATCACTGAAAATGTACTGAAACCATCAAGTACCACTTCCATGTTCCCTGCAGATGTACCTGTAAAGGTGGTGGGACAGAGAACAGGTCATTCACAGAAGATCTCAAAATATGGGCAGGATTGTTTAGGAGAATATGGTCCTTCAGATAACCAGGATCATAGTGCCAGCATCTTTGATTTAGGTCTTAGGCACTTTCCTTGCCTTACCTGGTCATGAAGACATCTGGTGTGGGTCCCAGCATTGACTCTGCTGGGAGGGGAGCAAGACAGGAGTGCTCCCCTCCACACGGACTGCCTGTGTCCCAGGAAGTGCCATGGCCACGTCTCTTCCTGCTGCAGTGCAGCTGAGTAGTTTTCTAGGCCTCCACAGACAGGGTAAGTCCACAATACTGGTGTGATTGCCAGTCATTGATGGGGAAAACCTGTCAATGATTTGCAGCACAATCATGCCACCTGTGAAGGGGACAAGAATGGGACTATAACATCGTGCATAGGCATTGTTGCGGTCCTGTTCTTTTCCCATCCCTGTGGTGGGTTAGGAGGGTGGAGTGGAAAGAGTCTTAGGGTCTAGAGAGGGTTACAAAAATAACAATATTATAGAAAGCTTCTCCTTACTGACTTACAAAGCTATTCCCTCTATAGAGTTATACTGATTCAGATCAACAAATATTAGTAATCGCTCTGAAATCTGTCCAGTTAGGTAAGAGAAGGGATAAAAAAAAATCGTTTCTAATGATTAATTTCCACATTGACAGTTGAGAAACAACATCAAGGAAAATAATAGGTCAATGAGAATTTTGAGCAGTTGTCTCCGAAGGTATTGCAAAGGAATTATTCTTCAGAACAAAACATGTGACTTTTTTGTGCAAAACCCATAGTTTTTATTTTTATTTTTTGTACAGAAAATTGGTTTCCCATGCAGGAATTCTATTTTCTGCACAGAACAATTTGCAAGGGTGAAATAGTTGAGGATCTATGTCCATTGTTCATTAGAAATAGAATGATGGAAACTATATTTTAGAGTTGCACACTCAGCCTTCTCAGCAGCTATTGACTGACAACATCAAAGCTGACAGTGGCCATTTGTATAGGGGTGACTAAATATATGTATCAGAATCCAGATACCTCATTGCTGTATATAAGCAGTGAGTTTGGACCAAGGAGTGGTACTTATGAAGAGTGTTCACTGACTCTGTAATAAAGACAATGAGATTTTACAAAACTAGCATGCAGTATGGTCTAAGCAACAAAATCAAAACAAAATCAAGAAACAGAAATCCTCCTTCAATGAGTTTTGTGCACTCTAGAGTTCTTAGCATTTCTATCCAGAAGTACACATGAACTAAGTGAGCACAGAGATTTCTCAAAAGTGCAATGAGTGCCTTTCTGGTTCATGTACAAAGAAATATTTCATAAAGACAACA
Organism: Cyclura pinguis; assembly: GCA_030412105.1. Lineage (NCBI taxonomy): Eukaryota > Metazoa > Chordata > Lepidosauria > Squamata > Iguanidae > Cyclura > Cyclura pinguis. Next base: position 108,597,467 of record CM059599.1, on the reverse strand, counting down.
ACAGAAACTGTGCTACAGGGGAAACATTATCCTGGTTTGAAGAAAGGAGATGGCAGCCAGTGTCATTCCAGGTCCCTAGACTTGGGTGATTTTTCATGCACTGGTTTCCCAATTATTCATCTACTTAGTTGTAGATAGAAGTACTAGTGATGGGGGCAGATGGGTCATATTCTTTGGGGATGGCAGGCACGCAAAGGCTGAACTCTCTGAGACAATGTTAAACTGAACAGAGAGGAAATAAGGCCCAAGATGATAATAAGAGTTTGTCTTGTCTGCTGACGTTTGCCCGGTTAACTTTGGTATTTTATGTAGTTCTCCTCTGCCATTTGTTATGCATGCATGCATAGCCATGAAAAGCTAATACCCACTCTGTACTTCGGAACAGTGTGTTTGGTTTGATGTTAATGCTGTCATTAATTTTTGAATTGTCTTAGTATTTTTGCTTCCAAGACCAAAATTGTCATTGTGTCATTTTTTTCCTGAATTTTTAAAAATAATTGGAATAAATGCACAGTGGGGGCAGAGTTCACTAATGTATTTATTTGTTTTACTTAAATCCCAAAAATAGCACTCCAGTTAAATCAGGGATACATAAAAGCAGATACAATCAAGTACAAATAACCACTCAAAAAGTTATAGTGTCAAAATACAATTAAGCAAAGTATAATATTAAAACTGTTGAATTTTTAAAAATCATCAAGATGTGGCATGTATGAAAGAGAAAACTGATGTTTTGTTTTTGTCAGTGCTGTTGTAGCTTTTTTGTAGGATGCTGCAGTCTATGATAAATCCCTGAGTTTTCATTATGACTGGCTTATGATTCTGTTCCAGCAGCCATTTCAACTAGGAATGGGGAAATATGCCAGTTTCACTTCCTACTTTTGAGTTTTTTAAAATTTAAGTTTTTGTCATTTCAAATTTAATAATATTTGGGATTTGAGGTAAATTCCTAAAAAATGAATTGAAACGAAATATTCCTTGTCAGTAGGTACAATTATATTTTGTGGCGAAAAGTCTATCTTTTTCCTTCCTGCCATGCACAGATCATGAGCTTCTAAAGAAAAAAAGCCTAATTTAGCATCAGGAATGCATGGTTGAATATAAGGGGATTCAAACTCAAACCTTTCCTACTCTCCCTAAACCCACCTATCATGTCCTGCCCTGTGCAGACTGAACAACTATGTTTCTGTGTCCAAAATTCTGTTTAGTGTGGGTATAATATCACATTGCACCTATGTATGTCCTTTTATGGTCACCACAGATGGAGCTTTCCACAACTTTCATCCACAACAGCTAACTGCTGTTATCCCAAATGTGGGTGACTCAGGGGTCCACCAATGATGCCAGAACCTCCATGTGACAGAAGGGAATTAATTAGCTCAAAATTTGGAGGCCTGTAAGAGGGGGGTTATTTAATGAGATCTTTCCACCAATGTTTATGGGGTCATGCACTAAAGAGCCAGCCAGAGAATAAAAAATGTAAACTAAAAATGTGTTTTATTGAAAGATTCACACATGCACACAAAAGATCCAAGCACTCATACATGCACACAAAGACTAGCTGAAGGATAAAGAGAGGAAAGTTGTGGGTAGAGGAATTTTAGAGTTTAGGTGATAATTACCAGTCCAGAGAGAAGTGAGGAAAAGCAGCGATAGGGCTTAGGTAGATTTCTCATTCAGAAATCTGGGCGACAGCATAGTGTTCAGCAAGGTGGGAGACTGCATTGAATCACTCAAAACTGAGAGTTTTATACCTGAAAACACTTTGTGGGTATAGATGTGAATGACTCTCCCAGCCAAATGGACAATGGGAGTTGCAACACAATGAGGTCCAGATGGAGTTAATGGTCCCAGTGTTTAGATGACAAAGGAGTAATCGCTCTTATAATAGCTCTGTATTATGGAAAGGTTTGGACAAAGCAGGGAAACATCCAGGTGTGAGGGAACTGGGTTGAACAATCACTTCCCTTTTCTGCATGGAGATGTACCAGCTTCATAAGATAAGCCTATTATCTCCAGAGTTGCCTGGCAATGACTTCGGCTGTGCCTAGAGGGGGTGTGAGTTGACCTGCCTTGCAATCTCATGTTTACAGTCAGTAATTTTCCTTTGTCCAGCTTGACCTTCCAGTCACCTCAGGCTCCTTTTCATATCAATGCCAATTAATGTAATTGCCAATTAAATAATATTTCCCAATTAAACCGTATCAATCTTTGGAGGTGCATGTGGCCATAACAGTGCCACCAGAGTTCCTCCACACACCATATAGTGGCCAGGAGAGGGCTGTGAACAACTGAAAATAAAAGGGATCTTTCTGGATCTCCTGTGGGGGTGTCATATGCAGGTTTGTGAGGATGACGTAGTCTTGCTAGCTACTGCTTTCCCTTGGTCACTAAATGGCCATGAGGAGGTTGCCCAGGTCACAGGAAGGTAGGTTTACCATACAGAGATGGGGGAAGATGGTTTGTACTGTAGCAGTGTAATGTATCATACTGGCATAACTTTGAGTGTGTGTTTCTCTATATAAATGTCCAAATGTTATTGCATAAAAGTTAAGTGAGGGACTGGGGACCATGTTGATGAGCAATATAACTAGAACTGTGGGTAGCTAAAGAGAAGAACTGAAGGATGATGAAATATGTATTTGGTACAGCTTTTAACTTTTGCATAATGCAGTCCAAAGCCTTTCTGAATCATAGTTCTGCTTTAGAAGATAGGCCACCTTCCTGAGGTATGTTATTGGTTCAAGGTAGCATTTCCAAAATGATGAAAACAAGATTTCCATTTTTAAAATGGTGTTCAAGAATACCACTCATTTTAGAAATTGTTCTTCACTAGTTTTGCAACATGTGTTTCATAAGTGGAGGCTTTCAGCTTCAGACTGAACACAAATCCAAAGAGATATTTTGAATTTATATGTATTTTCAATGTTGTGTGTTCTACCCAATTGTTTCTTTCTTGTGTACTCGAGAATCTTTGATCTTCAAGTGGCATCTACTACTAGGTCTGTGTGTGTGTGTGTGTGTGTGTGTGTGTGTATTGGGTGGGGGGAATTAACCCCTTCAGATATTTAGGAATCAATCACTAGAAGACCCAGCCAGCAAAGGCAGTGATAAGAGATTATCGGAACTGTAGTCCAAAATGTCTGCAGGAGCAAAGAATGCATTAATGCAAGAGGAGGGAAGGTTATCTTAATCAATTCTCCCATTTTCTGTAGCTTCTCTGTGCAATTTTCCGTTTTGGAGAGGATTTATGGGAAATGTTGGGGGAAAGAGCACCAATTGTTTCCTCTCCTCTTTCATTAGTATAGCCCTGTGTTTTTTGAGAATATTTGCGCTTGAATGGATTTTATTTTTTTTTAAGTCAAGGGAGGGCTTGATGTCAATGAATGCCTGTGTGACTGAAAGTTTGACATTTCTTAAAAAATAGGGGATACATCAAAATGTGATGAAAATTATTGTTTGCAATGAGTGTTTTGTTCATGAAGTGTCACCTCCATTTATGAGTAGTCATTACATCCCTTCCAATTCTACTAAACACAAATCTCTCAGAAGATTTGGTGGGTTGTGAAAAATGGATATATGTCCAGATATTCCAATATAAAAACAAAGCAAAGCTTTCTACTACTTATATAAAACATCAGTGATCAGCAGAGATCTGTTGTTTTATAAATTTGTGATTTCACTGACAATACTGTTTTGGGGAGGGCAGAACAACCCTCATTGTCATGATCGTATATCTCCTTCCTTCTGCTTAGAGCAATGATGGGCGAAATGTTGTCCATGGACTGCATGTGGCCCCCATGCCTCTCTGAGCTTTTATTTTTGCAATTTTTTCATGTTTTTGTTCCTCTTGGGTGCATGTGGACATTTTGGGTGTATCAGGAGATGAGGAAAGGCCAGAAGGTCCACCCAGAGGACCTTGTCATTGGCCGCACCTAGACTAGACTCGCTGGAAGAGATCCAACAGCAAAATATGCTGTCTGAATTTTAAAAAACTGCTAAAGAGTTATCTTTTCTGGCAGGCCTACCCAGTCTATTTTTAAAATTGTATTTTTAATTGTTTTTAATTGTACTTTTAATTGCTTGTTTAACTTGTACTTTGATTGTAATCATAGTATGTTTGTATTAATCATTCTATGGCCATTTCCGCACCGGGCTAGTAAAACGGTGCAGAGCGACCTCCAACGGAGGTCTTCTGCACCATGGAGTGGACCGGGGTGGACTACTTTTTGTAGTTCCGCACCTCAGTCCAGTTTGGAGCGACCAGAAGTGGTTACACAGTGTGCTTTTTAAAAACCTCTTTTTAGAGGTTTTTAAAAAGCACGGAGCACGCGACTCTGTGCCGCTCCGTCCCTGCGCTCCGGAGCAGATTTGCAGGCATGCGCAAGTGCATGCCTGCAGATCTGCCGGGGGCGGGCTTTAGGCTGGCGAGCTTCTCTGATTGGTGGAGAGCCTCCAGCAACTGGAAGCCGCCATTTTGGATACCAGAGCAGTGCGGAGCGACGAGCTCGCACTGCTCCTTGTCCCGATGGACTCGCCCGGACGCTCAGGAAATCTGGGGAGTCCCGTTTTTGCGTGGCTCCTTCCTCACGTCTGGAAAGGGCCAATGTTTTAGTGTATTTTAGTTATGATTTTTTAGTTCTGTATTCTGTACCCCACCTCGAGCCTTAGAGAGAGGCAGGTAATAAATAATAATAAGAATAAGAATAAGAATAAGAATAAGAATAAGAATAATAAGATACACATGATCCCTGTTGTGGAATCTTAGAAACACCATCATCCTTCCACATATGACTTAATATCCACTGTGACTTCCCATGCCCACACATCTCATCTTTTCTTTGGCACTCAAAATTGAGACTGTAAGAATTAAATAAGGATTTTCTGCTTTCCATAAAATCCAAAATATCCTGCTCATGTCAATTGTCTCATTTTGCCTCATGGTATTGGCAACTGTGTTCCCACCCCTCAGTTTGCCCCTCTCTTTGCTTCACATTTTCTTTGCTTTTCTGTGGCAACATGCAAATGAATGGTGATTAATTTGGGCCCATTTTATCTTCTCTGATCATGTTATGGGTAATATCTCAAAATAAACTTTTCTGTCTCCAACAAACAGTGACTTCGTTTTGTCCACATGGTGTTATTAAACCAATCGTTGTTGGCAATGACATATTAAATTGCAGAGTCAACTGATTAAAAAAGATGATCTGCATATTGAAGTATGAAACTGCAGTCAAATTGAGGGGGAAAATCAATTAGAACCTATTGACAAGAAAGCAATCCCTACACAGAGAAGGCAAGCAAGAGTTCTTGCCCTCAGCATACAAAGGCACTGACAATGGTGCCTTGCCGGGAGACTGGTAGGCAGGAGTGTGTTGTCAACTGGGAGGTGATGGGAGTTACACTGGAAGTGAGAGAGCCATTATAGTAATAGATACCAATCCCAGCTGTATGCAGGATCAAATGAAAGATAAATGAGCTCCTGATATGCTTAACCCATTTTTTTTTTTTTGTAGAAAGCACACTCCACTCCAGTTTGACCTGCTCCATTTGATGAAAAGGCGGCTGTGTTTCATCACTGCAGTATGCCAGTACACACCATATGTCTGCCTCAGACCCTCAAGGAGACGAAAACATCCAATACAATTCTGCTAGGCAAGCCAGACGGTGGAGCTTCCCTCCTCCCCCCATCCACATCTCTGGGGGATTTACAATGTATTAGCTTTGCACTTTCTGACAGCAGTCTAATGTGTTCTATAAATATGCTTTATATGGGCATGTATAAACAGCCAGGGTGATGTTAACATTTAAGACCTTGTTAAAAAAAAATCCAATATTTCAGAGGACAAAAGCTGAGTAATTGTTAATTTCCTAATTAGGCTTCAACAAACTGTCTAAATTTGATCCTGTCCTGAGAGTCAGCAGGAGAATGTTAGTGAATAACATGAATAAAATATGCTCTTAGAAATGAGATCTTCCTTCCTTGACAGTATTCCTCTACCCAGTTTAAATAGTCACATGCCAACAATGTAATTAATTCCCTAAGTAGCATGCAAAGGGAAATAGAAAATGTGGGACATTATTGCTTGTGTGCCCTTGTTTTTGTTCTAGCATTATTATTTGCAGGATTTTTAGTATCAGGACTTCTCTCTCTTTCTGTCTCTCGTGCAACATAAGCAACATTACTGCTGTTATGAAGACTGAGGCCATTTCTGTCCTACACTGTTATAGTGCTATTATTCTACTTTCAACATCCTGTGGAATTCTGGGGTTTGAAGTTTGATGTTTACTGAGGCCAAAGAGCTCTATGGCTGAGAACTCTAAATGCCCCTCCATAAACCTGCACCCAAATGTGGGGTGCAGTAAAACACTTCAGCAGCACATATAGCTTCAGCACTCTACTTCTTAGTGCCCCAGAAGTCCTTCTGTTGGTGCGGTTGCCTGGTTTTTATGATGGGATTGAGGGACTGGATCAGAAGATGGATCATAGTTATGTCATCCAAGCTACACTTGTCATGCAGGATCTCAATGTTTTTTTTTTTACTTTGTCACCATGACAGGAAAATATTAAATGAAATAGGAAGAAAATTAAAGGGGAAAATAAATTGCATGTTTCACCATGGGCCATGGATCTTAAATTAAGAATACCTGCTTCAGGGGGACTTGCAGCCCTGGCCAGAAATGGAAGACAATCAAATGTGGAACCATCAGCTCTCAGAATCTCTTTCTTAGCAGGATCTTTTCCCGTTTATTAGCTGTCATCTGTCTTAGAAGTGCATCCAGGTATCACTTCAGAGCATGCATTGCCTCAGCTAACTAATTTAATAGTTAGACAGCAGTTAGATAATATCTCTTCTTTCCTTCCCCTGTGTAACTTGAATGAATAGGAGATGATTAAGACACAAAGATTCATTAGTACAGTCTATTGGCTACTAAACTACTCAGCTTTCTACATGTGAAGGATTTGTAAAATATGCTATCAGAGCATTGCATGCTTCTAGGATTTATTATCTTTTGCAAATGGACCTTGTTCCATCAAGAATAATTCCACATGCCTTCAGCTACAAGTTTCCTGCACCAAATAATCAGTGATGCAGCCCAGTGCAACCTGGATGATTAAATGATAGAGGATTCTGAAAATTTATTATGTGACCAATGACTTTTGACAATGTGTGTTCCTTTAAATGCCTCAGCAGTCATTGTAGTGTTAGAAGTATCAGGATAAAATAGCAGGTTCTGTTAATGGATTGTTATGGACCTTTTAAACAACAGGCAGCAGGGAGCTGGAATAAATAAAGACAAAGTTATGAAGAGTCCCCAAGGAATCTAAAATGAGATAGGATCTGAGCTGGCAGTGACTGACTATGATGCTAGGTTTCATTAGAAATAGACTGGAAATAGAACTATCAACACTTGAATGGCTTTGGATAAATCAGTGAGTAACCATACCTGGAATACTGAGTAACGTTCTGGTCATTATATCTCAAAAGTCTATTGTAGAACAGAGAAAAGTGCCAGAAAGGGCAGTTAGAATAATGAGGCAACTGGAGTAGTTCCTCATAAAGAATACTGTTTGTCACTTTTTAGTTTATTAAAAAAAGGTCAAGCAAGAAATGTTACAATTAAGATGTGTAAAAACTGTACAAGTTGCACAGAAAAGTTTTCTTTGTTTTCCTCCAGAGAAGTTGCATGATAGGAGATTCAAGACAGATAAAAGGATGTACCTCTTCATAGATTTGCAAGGTTAAATTATTGAGTTCTCTGCCACATGAGAGAGTGACAGTCCTTATTTTAAATGGCTGTAAAAGAGTATCAGACAAATTCAAGTAGGATAAAGCTGCCATTGTTTGCTATTGATGTATGCTAGCTTGAGGAGTAGACAGAATATACCTCTAAATCCTAGCTGTTGAAGGAACAACAGTGATGGAAGGCTGTTGCCCACATGTGGGTTTTCCATGTTTGGCCACTGTGAGAAATTGGCTTCTGGACTGAATAACTGTTTTTTTTTCCCTGATCCAAGAGGGCTCTTCCAATGTTTTAATAAAGAAATGGATGTCATATATTTCCAGTTTAACATTAAAATGTATGTAATCAATGCATTTATTTGCCAAAAAAAGGGCAAAACAAATTAATGGGTCCTAGAGCAAACAAGTCTGAACTCTCCCAAGAAGCCATGATGACTAAACTGAGACTGCTGTACTTTGGATGTATCATGAGAAGACATGACTCACTAGAAAAGACAATAATGCTCGGCAAGGTAGAAGGCAGCAGGAGATGAGGAAGACTGTATTACAGATGGATAGACTCAAGCAAGAAAGCCATGGCCCTGAATCTGCAAGACCTGAGCAAGGCTGTTGAAGAGAGCGTGACTTTGTAATCTCTCCTTCATAGAGTGTTGTACATCAAAGCTGACTTGAAGGCAGTTAACAACAGCAGCAGCAATCAATTCATTGCTATTGAGTTGAGATTATGTTGATACTGGCAGTAATGGTGCAGAACTGACGTGCAAGGTGAAGTAAGGGCCAGACAGAGCTGTCAGAGAAGGCAGTGCTGCAGCTGTGTTCTTGGAACAGATATATTTAGTCTGGAATAAAAGTTGGCACCTCTTGTTCTTTCCAACTGGTGGAACACGCTGCTAAAGGAAATCAAAGCACATGATTAGGCCAGACTCAGCTCAAAGCAGACCACAGGGCTTACTGCTTGCCCTTTCTCTTTTTCAAGGGAGGTGTCATGGATTCACAGATATACTGGTGGCGGAAGGAACAAATTTCACTTTTGTTCTGGAGTTGCCCTCTAATGGCGCTAATATAGTTTACCATTTTGCATTTAGCTATATAGTTTTTAGTGGTGCATACATGTTTATATTCTCTTGTGTTATATACAGTGTGTCTGCTGTATATGCAGGGTTGCATTCCAAGACCCCCTGTGTAAAACAAAGAACAAGACAGTTGCATCCCATTGTAGTCAATGGATGCAGTATGTGTGCACACGCAGCAGTATAGTGTTGAAAACCAGCAAATGTTCAAAAGAGGCAAACAGAGTCAAATCAGATGACAAAACAATAAAACATATTATTAAAATTGTTGAAATCATGAGGGGCAACTGATTAGTTCAACAATTAAGAGAATGTCTGGGCAAACAGATAGTTTTTCAATGGCTTGGCATACATGAGCACCCAAGATTAACAGCCTGTCTGATCATTTTGGAGAGATTGTTCAACATGGTGGGCACCACAATGGAGAAGATCCTCCACTGAAGGACAAAGAATTATAAGCATTATCTTTTCCATACACAACTTGACTTTGCAGAGCTTCCGTGTCAGACAAGCCAATTTATCTTTAGGTGTTATAAAGTATCCACTTAAGATTTAAAAGTGATTATGTCAACATTTTTGTTTGGTAGTTAAGAACTGTACAAACAGCTTTCTCTGTACCACAGATATTTTGGTGGAAATGAATTGAAACTGGGTTCATTTACATTTGCAGTGTGTGTGTGTGTGTGTGTGTGTGTGTGTGTGAGATACAGCATAATGGGAAAACTAAATTGGTATTAATAATTTGCTACTGTGAGTCCCATTGAGTACTTAATAATGGTGCCTTTCTTTGGTGCATGGAATCTACTTCATGTTCTTGGAAATTTTAGTTAGCAGCTTGGAGTGGACCAGTGTTAGCACCACCATGTCATACCAGGAGTCTGAGCCAGGAAATACTGGTTTTCCATAGTCAGATGTAGACCAGGGACTTGCATAACTTATGACCTTAATCTGTATGATATGGCAGCTTACTTTACACATATATGTTTCAGGGATTTCCTTGGCTATTAGATAATGAAAATAGAGAAGCTTGTTAATATGTGTTTCAAGTTGGCTCCAATTTACAATGACTCTATCATAGGTTTGTTTGCCATTGTCTATCTTGTGACTGAGAGAATATGACTTGCCCAATGTCACCCAGTTTTTCATGGCTAAGCATCAATTTGAATCCTGATTTCCTCGGTCCAAGTGCAGCACTCAAATTGCTATGCCATATTAGCTCTCCAGATCCAGAAAGTAGCAGAAACAGAATTACATAAAAAAAAATTACTCACCAGAATCCTACAAGCATTGCATACTACATAGCATTGTAACAATGTTGTATATAGTTAATTCCAGCACGAGCCCCAAAATCACACTTACTTGTAAGCAGCTGCTGGGGTTGATAGGGATCCATTTCCTTGTTGCTTGAGAAGTTGCTGTCTGGCATTTCCACTCTCTCTCATGAGTGATCTCCAGTGTGACAAGCAGAAAAAGGACCCCTGTGACAAATCCCCCTTGTGCTGGAGAAGGGTGGGAACTTCAGGCAACTGCTTCATGATCAACACAGAACAGACCTCCATCGATCCCAGTGACTGCTTACTGGTAAGTGGGGTTTCGGGGAGTTTCATGATCTCTACAGAGACCCTAAACTAGGGGCTTCATAGGGATCATGAACACAGCAGTTGCGAATGTGTATCCATAGGTTGTTAGTTGTTGCTGTTGTGTGCTTTCAAATTAGTTGACTTAAGGTGACCCCAAGGTTGCCATTATCACAAGATTTTTTGGGGCTGAGAGTATGTGACACACCTAAGGTCACTCAGTGGGTTTCCATGGCAGAGTAGAGAAATGAACCTTGGTCATAGTCCAAAGCTCAAACCACCAGAACATGCTGGCTTTGCAATTGTGCAAGAAGATTCTATCCATAATGATGATGATGATGACAACAACAATGATATTAATTTATATTCCATCTTTCTTCCAATAATGAGTCAAAAGCAGCTTACAATATATTTTAAAAAAAGTACAGATTAAAAAATATACAAAAATTTCAATAAAGATTATAAGGGATGTACCACAAGTTAATTTTTTTCTCCCAACATAACCAAGGTACTGGTTTTATAGTGCCAGCATGATGGGACTGGCTTTCTTTCTTCTCCCAGACGAGCTATGTAAAAACTGTCTTCAGAAAGTTTCCTAGCACTTCATGGGAGGCTGTAATAGAAAAGGAAAATTGTACTTTCCTGTTTCCATTCTGCTCTACTTCTCTACTACAGAATGACAAATATTGTAGTTTTTTAGATGTTCCTTTTACATAGTATTAGGCTTATGCTTATATCATTTCATCCTTTATTCTGCTTCTTGTTGCATTTCTCCTCTTAATATAAATTAGTGTTTGTATATCTTTTTAGATGATCCAGTCCACTTTGTTCGCAGTTTGAAATAGTTTATGAAAGCATAAAATGACAATGAAACTGTGGAACGTGACAAAGAGTGGAACAATTCTTTAAAAGAAACAAAGCCAACCAAAGATAGTAACAACATACATAAATGCAATTTATCTGAGGAGACAGGAATAATTATTTACATAATTTAAATCTTTATGGATTATTGTGTGGCTGTTAATATATCAGAAACAAAATTGTGGGAGATGTCAGTGTTACAAAAATGACTTTCCTTCCAAAGCACCTTGAATTTTAATTCAGTTTATGTGTTAAGTGTGGAAGTATTTATAGACAGAATTGCACTTGCCTAGATTTACATGTTAGGTGATAATTTTATAAGATGGCAGCCATGATGTTTGCTTCTGGAAAAGCTACAATACTACAGTCTGGTCTCATCAGAAGCAGGGAACTATTTAAAAAAAAAATAAAGTCACCTTGTTACATTACTGAACAGGAAACAGACAGTCTTTCTTATATAGTTCTTCAGGTATGCTGCAGTAGAGGGGTCACAAAAATGATTTTGTTATATTTGCATTTTTATCCTTTTTTTTTTTTTAGTATTTCGTACGTTGTGTTGACTTGATGCTGCAAATCAGCAGTTCTTTGCAATTGTCAGTAATTGCTGATTTTTTTTTCTTAACTGATTTCCCTTTTGGTGTGTATTTACATTAGAGCTTGCCTTCTCACACACAGCTACTATGACAACAGAGAACTGTGCTGGGATGGCAGCTGATTAACAGATAGAGACAGTTGTTGCTCTAGTCAATATGCCCCTTGTTTCATTATATTATTTTCCTCATTAAAGCAAACAGAAAATCAAGGGAGGGGCCTTCCGCTATTGAATTGTTCTTTTATCTTCTCTTTTGGGAGCAGCTGTGAAATATCAGGCTTCTCTACAAAGAAGCTAGGACCTTGTTATTTCAGTGGCATAACTGTATGGATGTTGGAAACACATGTCAGGGTAACAGGAGACCTTTAATTGGTTGCTTTTTCTTCATTTTTGACATAGCAAAGTGGATCTGTAATACAAGAGTATTACACCTTACTGAGATATATCAGTGCTTCTTTCAGGTTTATATAATATGCAAGGCAAGCAACAGACCTTGTAGCAAGACCAGTGCTGCTGCTTAGTCATTAAATGAACCCAGGAGGGAAACTCAATTTGAAGACAACTTTGGGAAAAATGAAGGATAACCACAGAGGCCGTAGTAAGTTTGATATGTCTGCTAGGGTTGTACATCCCCCCCCCCCCATTCAGTTTGGGGCCTGGATCCCAGTTTTAGAATTGGAGTTGGGCTCCAAATCCAGTTCGAACTTTGGAAATTTGGGTTGTTTATCCCCCCCAGGCTCTTTTATCAAGAACCCCAAATGGTTATACATTGTTTCATTTTTACTCATCTATATGAAACATGGAGATGTGATGGACTGTAAGGAGGGGATATGGCCAAATTTCAGACATATAGCTTCTGGGGGGTTTGTGAAAGCCAATTTTAACATTTGCTTTCCCCCAAAAGTTATTTTTTAAACAGCTAGTAATTGTACAGCCTTACCAGTTCATGTAACTTTTGTTCCTTCCTGATATACTGCAGTACCTTCCCACCACATCTAGAACAGGAGTGGGCAAACTGCAGATTTTGACTTGTGTGCATCCCTCCGAGGCTTTCTTGCTGCCCAAAACCCCTGCTGTTCTCATGAAGTCCTCAGAGTCCCAAACACTCCTTCCCCACATTTTGTGGAAGGGTAAAATTCCCCAGAATTGCGCAAAAGTGACTCTTAATTGTGGCAGATGCTTTTGAAACACTGCCAGTGCCCACCAACAAAGACAAGCATTCAAAAATGGCTGAAAATGGAGGCTAGAAGTTACTTCCATTGTTTTTAGCTAGTTTTTGGATGATTTGGAGCTGGGAAGTCTGTCCCTGCCACTGGAGGAGAAACTTGGCCCCAGTGCCATCCATATTTGCCTATCTTGATTCAAAGCATTGCCAGACTTTACATTGGAGGAACTTACCAAAACAGCAAAGGCAACAGGGTTGGTGGTGGTCATGGGAAAGCACCATTCTTTGGGAATCAGGGGGGAAAGCATTTGTCAGCTCTTCAAATGAGAAGATTAGACTCTGGATGCTAAATGGTTAAACCAACATGATGTGACCTGATTGGTACAAAGCATTCCAACCTACTCCAGGATTCAGGAACCTACTCAACTGTCTGCACCTGTCTAGCCTCTAGAGAAAGTAGGAGAGTTATCTGGGATTCCACAATATATTGAAATGATTTTATTGATACTTTATATTCAATAAAATAGTAAAATATATGTCCCCCATTTGTAAATGTTGTCCCCTTGCATATTCATGCAATTTCATGATTTTCCCTTTACCCTAAATAATATTTTAGGTACTTATTTGGCCCTAAATATTATTTTAGCTATATAACTTCCATTAGATCTGAGAGATGCGAGTAGATGACTTTTCTGAAGGTCTGTTAAGGCTCACTTTTTTCTTCTCTATAGGTCCTAGCCAATGGTTTAAAATTTCCTATGAGATCAATTTATCCGGCTCTTTCTTTATCTCTCAAAAAATCAAATAAACAGAATATATTGACTACAGCAAAAGAATATCCTATTATCATGGCACTATTTCGCAATATAAGTTCATTGTTTTTCAACATTGTTATGGCTAAAGCATGGAACAGTTTTTGGCCTACTACTCTCTGAATCCCTCAGTTAGCAGACTGGTGTCTGAGTTAAAGATTGCTCACTTAATGTGCTGTCCTCATTACAGAGTCAGTATAAGGCAGGAATTTGCATGTGATAGAAGAGCTTTTAAAGAGATAATTGAATCAGCAATTTAGAAAAATGTTTTCCATTTATTGTTGCCAAGATGGCCAGTAAGGCATGAAGCTAGAGGCAGAGAGAAGCTGCTGTCATTCAGTAGAAGCCAAGGAGAATGGGAACCCCAAGTCCTGGACAAAGGAAGGCTTGGAGACAATGGAGCTGGTAGTGACATAGGGATATATGCATGTGTAAGCCAGGTTTAAAGACATGCATGTCTGGTTTTAGATGCAGTGCAGGGTGCAATTCTGGAGCCCTTTGTGCAATATCCAAAAATTCCTGCAGCTGTCAAGGCCTGGGATGGGCTACTGATAATCAAGATTTAGCTATGGGAGGGAGGCACTGCCCCACAAAATAAGAATTCAGATCCCCAAAATGAAATTTTCTTTCAGTCCCTGAATGTCTAGTATGGCAGAAAGTGAGACACTGAAAATAGTTTATACATAGAACTCTTACATCTGTTATGTTTTCATTCCCTTGGTAACTTTGGCTGTCTGTTTGGTTTGGATGCCTAAACTCTTCTGAGAACTCATCAAAAATTTTAAGCTATTGCATTGTTAGAAATTTGGAGACTGAAGGAAAATTTTGTTGGGCAACAGAATTCCTATTTTTCAAGGAGCAATGTCCTCATTTTGCCTCCCCATAGCTACACCTTTGGGGGTGCTGCCACCTCTGCTTGCCTCCCTACATTTTCTCTGAAAAATGTGGGAAAGAGAGTGAGGAATTGTCTGTGGAGAGGAGGATTGGGGGGAAATTGGCCCTAGACTCGATTAGGAATGGAAAGAATATTCAAAAGTATTGGAAAAATAGTTGGAAAGCTAAGCTAAAAGCTGAAACTGGGGATTTGTTCTGTGTAAAATTTGCAGCGTCAACATGGTGTGTAGTGGTTTGAGTGTTGGACTACAATCCTGGAGACCAATGCTTGATTTCCTGCTTGGCCATGGAAAATCACTGGGTGCATCACACTCAGCCTCAGAAAACCCCATGATAGGTTCACCTTAGGGTCACCATAAGTCACAAGTGATTTGAAGGCACACAGCAACAACAACCAGTACAAATACTGGCATTTGAATATGTTACACACAAATATACACATGACTATGTTACAATTCATTTTGTGCAGTGTTTTAGCAATGAGTATGCCTGTTTTATCCACCAAAACTCTACCAAAAAGCCACTGTATATATTAAACATTCTTTATCCATATAGTTTTACCAATGTGCAAGACAGCATTCATGCATCAGTAAAGCATGCATCAGTAATGCATACAGAGATTGCATATAAGCCTTAAACTGCTTTACTCTTAATGCATGCACTGCATTTATAAATATCTTTAATAAAAATATGCATATACAAACATACATATTTAAAAGATTGTTTTTTTTTAAGGTCTTAGTTACCAGATATGGGAGGGGCAAGCTGTTCATGTTCTTGGATTAATGGTAGATGCAACACAAATAAAATAAGCCGAATGAAGTGGAATGAGATAAATGTTATACTCATGTAAAATTTCACAGCTGGAGAAAAATGTTAATATCTACGTTAATATCAAACAATTACAAAGGGTTCAATCCTGATAAAGGACAAACAATGGGTCTATCTGTAACTAACTTCCCTCCTATAAAGATTCCCCCAGGGGTCAGAGGATCCTGCTGAATAGAGTGGGATGGTGGTGGTAGCCAGTGGGGCTGAGAGGGAAAAGGGATCCCTGAAAATCAGGTTGAGACAATTTCCACAAAGAGCAGCTCCATTTATTGAAATTGCCTCCACTCAATTTGAAGGTTTATCTCCTTCAACCTCAGTTCATTACATTCTAGCTCACTCTGTTCAGCTTTCCTGATTGTCAGGGAAACTCTTTGAAGCAACCAGTGGGCTACTGTGAAAAGACAGACAGGGAAGCCAGCTTACCTCAATTCCATTACTGGTGGTTTCATCAGAATTCAAGCCAAAACAAGATATCCAAATATTTAACAGTAAGAACTATTGACAGTTTGTTCGACAGGTTTTCGTTTCACATTTATCTTATATATAAAATAGTGTGATTTTTATCATAAATAGATAACTTCCTCTGGTTTCATATAAGCTCAAATATACAAGTCATTTAATTATTCACTCGAATTTCTTAAAGAATTTAACTATACAATGTCTTCTATTTAAATCCAATTTTAATCTGTAAAATTCTCTATCACTAGGTTTCCCCATCTGTTTCTCAAATGTTGTATTAAAGGGTCCCATCGGTATGGGATGCGGCCAAAGTGGTGATTAGGGGGTATATTATACAATATAATGCGATAATAAATAAGAAGAAAAGAGAGAATTTTCAAAAGCTGAATGACGATCTTAAAAAGAAAGAAGAAAGCCTTAGCGACGATCCTGATAACAGGAGAACGCAGAGAGAAATTAAAATATTACGGAAGCAAATAGAGACACAAATAGAAATGGAAATTAATGAGAAAATGATTTACACTAGGCAGTACTACTTTGAATGGGCAAATAAATCAGGAAAATGGTTATCACTTAGATTAAAAAATAAGAAGGAAAAGACACTGATTAACAAACTCAAAAGCGGGGAGACAATATATACAGATTCCCAACAAATAAAGAAAATACTGACAAATTTCTATAGAATGCTATATAAAGGTCAAGAACTTCAAGAGGAGACGATAGAAGCATATCTAGCGAAACAAGATCTAATAAGATTAACAGAGGAACAGCGGGACAAATTAAATAAACCAATGTCATTAACAGAAGTAATAGAAGCAATTCAAAAAGCAAAAAAAAGGGAAGGCACCAGGTCCAGACGGATTTACAAGTCAATTCTATAAAACTTTCCAAAATGAACTAGCTCCTATTCTTCAAACAATTATGAATGAAGTATTGAAAGGAAAGATCCCCGACACATGGAGAGAGGCTGACATAACCTTGTTACATAAAGAAGGGAAAGACCCGCTGGACATTAAAAATTATCGTCCAATTTCACTACTGAACTCTGACTACAAATTATTTACAGCCATACTAGCAAATAGATTAAAAGATGTATTAAGGGAAATAATTTCAGAGGACCAAGCGGGATTTCTCCCTGGTAGACAAATAAAAGATAATATGCGTAATATAATTAATATACTAGAATTATGTGAAAACCATCACCAGAAAAAATTGATAGCCTTATTTCTAGATATTGAAAAAGCTTTTGATACGGTGAATTGGGGATTTTTAATCAAGTTGTGTCAAAAGATGAGTTTGGGACCAAATTTTATAAACTGGATAAAATCTATTTACTCAATGCAATATGCACAAGTGATTATCAATGGTCAAAAAGCTGGAAAATTTAACATTCAAAGAGGAACACGTCAAGGCTGCCCATTGTCTCCATTACTATTTCTATTAGTTATTGAAGTTTTGATAAGAAAGATAAAAAGTCATGAGAGAATTAAAGGAATCAAGGTACGAGATAAAGAATATAAGATAAGAGCATTCGCAGACGATTTAGCGATAACATTAGAATACCCAGAGGGAGATATAAATGTTTTGAAAAGTATTCTTAATAATTTTGGCAAAAATTCGGGTCTGAAAATCAATAAAGAAAAAACCACGATTTTGACGAAAAATATGACAGAATCTGAAAGAAATATAGTAGCTCAAACCACAGGTTTTACGCTGGTTTCAAAGGTCAAATATCTTGGAATTACACTTACAAATAAGATTTCTGAACTATTTAAAAATAATTATTTGTACATATGGAAATCTATCTCAAAAGATTTAAAAAATTGGAATAATTTAAATCTATCCTGGTTGGGTAGGATTGCAACAATTAAAATGGCTGTACTCCCAAAGATGTTATATTTATTTCAGACTATCCCCATTATCCAAAATGAGAAGGTTATTAAGGTTTGGGAAAAAGAAATAGTTAAATTTATATGGGGGGGTAAAAAACCGAGGGTTAAAATGAAATTGTTGGAGGATGCTAAAGAAAGAGGTGGTCTAACTGTACCAAATTTAATTTTATATTATCATGCTTCTGGATTGAATTGGATTCAGGAATGGATTAAATTAGACAATATGAAATTATTGAATATAGAAGGGGATGGATTAGGATCAGGTTGGCATTATTATTTATGGTTCAATAAAGGGAAAAATAATAGAGATTTTAATCGACATTATTTAAGATCAACCTTAATGAAAATCTGGAGAAAATATAGTAAAAGAGCTTGTATTAAAACCCCGAAATGGGTATCCCCGCATGAGGCTTTTTATAAAAAGGAAAACATTTTGTTTGATAAATGGATTAGATATGAGAATATGGTGGAAATACAACGAGAACAAATTAAAATCAAAACACAAGCAGAAATGGAGGAAAAGGGGATAAAATGTCATTGGCTCTTATATAGGCAGATAAGAGAAAAATTAAAGAATGATATTAAGTTTAATGATTATCAAAAGAAAGAAGAGGAATTGAATATGATATTATGCTTGGATAAACCTAAAGTTATCTCCTCTATCTATAAGATTTTATTAAAATGGCATACAGAGGATGAAACTGTAAAAATACCGATGCTAAAATGTCTTTTCACCAACTATTGAATGCACTTTCATTGATAATCACTGGGATTGTCTGGAACAAAAATAAAAATTTCGGGAGGATTGACATTTTGATTGTAGAGGTTTGACCCAAAAAAGATAAATTCAGTTTTCTCCATCTCTGAAGGTCATTTTTGGTCTCTTTCCAAATTTTTTTCATAATTGTTCTTAAATAAATATGAGTTTTTCTTTGTCGAATATATTTCCAAATATCTTACTTTTGTAGAGATTGCATATCCTGATTTTTGAGTCAATTTCTTCTCCTCTTCTTTATTTATATTCTTTATTAATATATTCATTTTCTCTTCATTTATTCGCAATCCAGAGATTTTTCCAAACTCTTTTAAAAGTGTTTTTAGCTCTTCAATATTCTTAATCAGATCCTCTAGTATTATAGCTATGTCATGCTTTTGTATTTCAGTTATAGTTACTATCAGGTGATAGTGTTCAGATGAGAGCCAGAGTGGTATACTGGTTTGATATTTGGACTATGATCCTGGAGACCAGGGTCTGATTCTTCACTCAGCCATGGAAACCCACTGGGTGACCTTGGGCATGCCCCACACTTTCAATTCCCAGAAAACCCTGAGATAGGTTTACCTGAGGGTCATCATAACTCAGAAACTACTTGAAGGCATGCAATGGCAACCACGACAACAAATGCTTAAATCCAAATATCTGAAGGGATGTCATGTACAAGATGGAGTCAACTTGTTTTCTGCTGCTTCAGAGACTAGAACATGAAACAATGGATTCAAATTATAAGAGAAGAGATTGCATCTAAACAGTAGGATTTTTTTTTAAAAAACTATAAGAGCAGAAGATGGTGGTCTCTCCTTCTTTGGAGGTCTTTAAGCAGAGGTTGGATGGGCATCTTTCAGGAGTGTTTTAGTTGTGTATTCCTGTATGGTGAAGAGTTTAACTAGATAACCTTTGCGGTGTCTTCCAACTTTAAGATTCTGTGATTCTATGAAGAGCTTCATTCACATATCTTCTGAAGATCAAGGTGCCATTAGAGAAAGAAGAATGTGGCAATAAATATAGGCTTTCTCTCTTCTAGCCAATTGACAATCCTTCATATTTTAAACATTTAGTGATGCACTATGATGCTTAAAGAGACATTGTTTCAGGACTAGAAGTTCAGTCTTAGTATACTGCTTTATGCCTTGACTGCACATTTGAGCTTCTTCCAGAAGAACAAAACATTACATGGAAAAATCCTACCGTACTCAGCAGAAAGCTACACTTAATATGCTGTGGTTTTTAATAGTCAGAATATAAGTGTCATGTTCCTTTTCAGTGATAATAACAAACAGAGACAGATGTATCTTCCTAACAATGCATAGTTTTCTTGTATATAAGTACCTTTGCTTTATTATCATGCAGAGTTCCCCCTATGGATTTCTCCATTTCTTTTGGCATTATGACGTGAATTTGTAATTCCCTGTGCAGATTCTGTAGCCTCATCCTGGAATTATGCCAGAAGTTGAATAAAAAGCATGTGGGCATTCTTGATTTTTAGCTATTCTAGCTCATGACTACTAATGGTACTGTTAGAGTTATAGGAATTTATAGAAAAAGATAACCATCCTTTGGAAAACAGGGGTATGTGGGGAATCTGATTTCAGTCAAAGAGGACTGCAGTAGGAAGTCCTGCACTTCAGGGACTGTTTGTAGGCCATATGCAATTTACACTCTAGAACCCTGATATTGATGAATCCTCATATTGATGGAATTTTCCATCCTTCCCCCCAAGCACACATTTGTGCATACAAATGTGTTCCCCCCAAGCACACCTTTGTTCATACAAAAATGTAAACTTTCTAAACATGGGCCAAACACTGTTTAAACATACTTTATTCACTGGAGAGAATGTACTCAATCAGTGCTTAGCATTTCAAACATGCGCACAAACACAGATCTGAGGGGAAAATCAGCCAAAAAAAGAAAAGAAAAGAAAGGGATGGGATCTTATTTCACAAGGAAGAGGAGGAGGAGGCAGCCTCACAAACCTGGATGTGGACTGCATACGGAAGTGGAAAAGTGAGGAGTGGAATCCATGGATGTGGACTGCATAGATGTATACTCCTTTCTTTAAGGTTTCTAAATTGTGTGGGGACCTGCCATGAATTGAATAGTTTAATCCTTGAATAAGTGGAAAGTTGTAGGGAAAGAGGCAAGTTTGTGACAGAGTGAGCAGGCACAACAAGTTTGTCCTTTCTCCTACATTCCCGTGGGTTGTGCTATGTTATGGGGGAAGGCACAATGAACTCCAGAATAGGATATCAACAGTCATTGTCTCTGTATTTGGAGTGGGAGATTCTTTTTTAAAAAAATTTAAGTTTTAAGAGAATAACAACAAAAGTGAAAAAGAATAAATGACGTTATCTATAACTAAAATTACAAAATCCAAGCAAAGAAAGAAAAAGACAGAAAAGAAGGGAAAAGAAGCTTCCAATCAACAATTGTACATAACAATTTTATCTCAGCCTCTCTAATTTCCCTATCAAACACTTCTTTCTATTTTCAAAATAGTAAAATCCAACAACAATGAAATCATCTTTATTTCTCTCAAAAATTGCATACAGGATTTACACTCTTCATGGAATCTTTTTAGAAACCCATCTTGAATTAGTCAATTTACCCATCTCAGCCAAGTCGATCACTTTTGCCCTCCACTCGGCTGTGGTTGGTATGGCTGAGTTTTTCCATTTCTGCTCATATATCACTCTCATTGCAGTGATCATATATTGCAGTAGTCTTCCACGGTATTTTTGTAACTGCATGCCCATAAGTCCCAAAAGATAAAGTTCAGGCTTCATTTGAAGATTCCTTTTCAAAATATTCTGCAACAATATAGTATTTGGATCCAAAACTGTTTAGCTTTCTCACAAGCTCACCAAGCATGATAAAAAGTCCTTCCTTGTGCTTTAGACTTCCAACATTTATAAACAACATCTTTATACACTTTAGACAATTTCTTAGGGATTGTATACCAATGATATATCATTTTGGAAAAATTGTCTTTGAGATCATAACATAAAATGAATTTTACACTTTTTGTTCATGCATGTTCTCATTGTTCCACTTGGATATTATACCCAAAATTTTTGGCCCATATGACAATACAATCCTTAACCTGTTCTTCCTTCACATCAATTTTAAACAAAAGCTTATACATTTTAGTGATAAGATGTTCATCATCTACACATAACTGCTTTTCAAACTCTGATTTATCTTGTTCAAAGCCACAATCCATTTATCTATTTTAAACCTACCAAACTATTGTATATATAAAAAACACTGAAAGGTAAATTCTTCTGAAAACAATTGGTTTTTATCTTTAATTTTATGTTCACACTGAGTTCTCGCCAATAAAATCTTGGTAACTCAGACAACTTTGTTTACCCATTATCTCTCTTCTATAAAATGCTTTCTGCATTGAAACCCATAGAGGTGTTTTAGGATATAATCTAATTTTATACTTATTCCATATTTTAGTACAGCACTTCTTACAAAATGATTCTTCAAATCAACATTCACTTGATTTAAAAAGTATTTATGGTACCTTTTTATACCATAAATATCCATGCCACCCAAATCTTAAGTTATGTGTGGAGGAGGGGATTCTTAACATCTCATCAAAATATAATTTCCATCATTTCTGAAAGGATGCTAAGTCAATTAAAGTGGGATGTATAATGCAGACTCAGGATTCAAAGAACACAAGAAATTTTTCTTAGCCTTGACAAGAAAGGTGTCTTAACACATCAAAAAGCACAGCTAAGAAAATGGTAAAATTCTACAGGACTTTTCATTTTGAGGGACTTTTTTTTTTTTTTGACAAAAATTGTCGGTGAATTTTTTTTCCTACACAAAGAACTTGGATTTTAATGCCAAAATATAGAGATCATTTTTGCACATAAAACAAAGCATGGCATTTTTTGCAAAACAAAAACAAAAACAAACCACCACCAAGTGTTTTATACAAATGAATTTTTTGCAGAGTACTTTCCAAAAATGAAAAATAATTGAAAAACATGTAAAAATCCATGTAATCTCATCCTGTGGATCTAAAAGTGCCAAAATTATTCATTTCATCATGCAAGAATGAAATAAGTGAAGACCTATATACCTAATACTGACATGTTTCATTCATAGGACGCCCTTGGTAAATCTGGTATATATTGTTCACTCAAACTGTTAGATGTCTTCCACTAAGAACTCACATAAGGGACAAAGTGAAGAACTGTTTCTTATATCCCAATAGAAACCAACTACTAAGCCTTCTCTGGCTTATGTCTTCTTTTTTGACCTTTGGCCTTTCATCTTTATTCCTGAAATAGGAACTTTGGTCATACTGTGCTAAACTGAAATATTCCCAGGATATCTCCTGGGAAAAGCTAGGCATGATACCTTCTCCAGATGCATGTTATAATGGCAGAACAAGGAACAAGAGGCTAGAATTTCAGCAAAGTAGATACTTTGTCAGAGCTGATTTAATCAGGGGGCTTTTTATACTTTCCAGTCTGAACTCTGAGGTGTAGACAAATCCAATATTTTTATCCATTCCATTCATATATCATTGTTACAATATTATAAAATGTGAGACATGAAAACCATGCTTTTAGTTGCTGGATCTGAAGATCATGCACATTACTGGAAAGGGTTTAATGGATTTGGATTTCCAGCTAAGTCATCCTTTCTAATGTTCTTTCAAAAATATGTACAGCTCAGTGTAAGGGAAATAGATGAGCCTTTTAAAATCAATTATTTATTCTCAAATCCTAATTTTTTAAAAAGGAAAAGAACCATAGATGACCAAGATGCCTTGGGAATTTTTTTATTTATATATTTATTATTACATTTATATGTTTGGTTTATATCCCAGATGTCTGCTATGCATGGAACTTAAGACAGCTAATGAAAAATATTACTAATGTATAAAATAAATAAAAGTACAAAACATGTAATACATAGTTCAAAATAACACCAGTAAAATAGTGCTGTCGGAACAACTGGTTAGAAATTAATGAAATGCTTTACTTTTTTGGTTAGAGGAAGGTATCTTGTTCAAAGCCAAATTCATGTCAGAAGGGAAATCAAAGATCCTTCTGTCCTAGCTCAGTCCTGCACAGCTGATAAATCAAACAAACAAACTGAATATCTCCCAGCTTGTTACTTACTTCCAGGCAGTAAGTAAAGAGTCATAAATAAAGTCCAACATAAACAAAGTCCAGCAGGGTTTCATGGCAAGGGAGTGTCCAAGGTAAATCCAACCATTTGTCAAGGCATCCAGCAAGGTAGCAGGTCAGATAAGCTCTGGAGGGGAAGGACACCAACTAAATAGACCCAGAGCCTAGCACAGCCATGCCTTGATTAATTGTTGCCGGTTATAAATTCTGAGATAGCTACGCTGAGTCTCTCTTTGTTGCCTGTGCTGTGTGAAGCTGGGTCTAGGTAAGTGTTCCTCTGTATCTGAAGAGGCAGGACTCTCTGTTGGAGCTGGCACCATCCCCTGTTCTCTTTCCGGCACTGTAACCTCTCTCCGTACAGCAGGCCCTGGCATGCCTTCTGTTTCAGCCCCTGGCATGCCCTCTGCTTCAGACTCTGACCCATGGAAGCAGGACATGACACCTTCATAGTCAGTCTACTAATATCACCTATCTTTATTTATTGAAATTCTGACAAAATTTAAATGAGAAATTAAATGTTATTATTTGTATTCTAATTCTAAAAGCATCAGACCTCATCTGATTTTGGAAGCTTAGCAGGGTCAGCCCTGTTTAGTACTTGGATGACAGACCTCCAATGAATGACAGGTTCTGTAGGAAATATTTCAGAGGAAGGAACTGGCAAAACCATCTAAGTATTCCTTGCTTAAGGAAATTCATGGGGTTGCCATAAATCGACAGGCAACTTGAAGGCACATACACACACAATTCTGAATGAGCTGGTCCCTGGCAGATGGGCCGATGAATAATCACAGCCTTTCTTACAGAGGTATGGAGAACACTGAGTGAGTTGAGTATTTGCCACCCACAGTGAAATCTTATGTTCCATAGCTAAGCCCAAAGAAGAGCTAGGAAGTGAATATGTTTTTAACTAGTTATCTTTGTAACTCATTGGAAACCATTTATAACTATTGGGTACTTTGATAGAAGAAAAGGATTTGTTCAAGACAGACCTGCACAAATGACCCACACAAAAGTGCAGACTGCTACCAATGTGTTCCAGTAAGCATGGCAAAATTCGCAAGCTTCTTTTTTTTAAAAAAACTGCACACTACCTCTGACATATTCGATTACTGACTTAACATTCTATTCTTTTCCATTTTGTAGAGTCTTCCATTTGGATTGAACTTTGGCTAGTCTACATTTGCATATGTTGCCACACATAACAAAGCTGAGATAGTTGTATCATGCAAAGCATCTACTGCTAGAAATTAACTAACTACTGCCACCATCATAGTCTTATCTATTCAGAATGTTTCTCTTTAGAATGTCCCCCAGCCAGAATAAATCTTAATTTAGACAACATTGTGCTCAGTTTAGTTTTAAAATCTGTTATACAGCTGCCATCATTATTGGTGCTTACAATGTCAACCTTTGAGTGAGACACTGGAAGGAGTAATGAACAACAGCCATTTTAATGGATGTGATTTCCCTCTTTCTTTCTCTGGTTGGCCACAGGGAATGGAAGAGTCAAAGTAAGGTCATACCATTAATTGGATCAACTTCTGTTGGTTGACTGCACAAGATTTTGTGCTTTTTTTAAAAAAAAAGTTAGAAGCAAAATGTTTACAGATAAAACTGAGTGCATTTAAAATTAGAACCCATCTGGGGTTGCAGTTTTGGCCTTTTGTTAAGAGTGAGTATGATGAATCATATTCTACCATTATAACCAGATATCTGGCGGGTTGCTAGGTTCTGTGACCTATATGAGAAAATAGATTGATTGGACATTTTAGTTTTGTAGGAGGGATAGATGCGAGTATGGTCTGTACAGATCATAAGGTAGAAAAGTTAAGAAATAGCTTATTTTTAGGAGTTTAAAATTTGACAACTTCATCAATTTGACAGGTATTATCTGGTGGGGGACGGAAGGAAGAAAACAACATTAAGAAAATGTCTTCTACTTACATAGAGCCTTGGAATTAGCAAATTCTGGAAATTGCTGCTGCTGCTGCTGTTGTTGTTACTGTTATTCCACCTTCGCCCCGAAACTGAAACTCAAGATGGCTTTAAATATTAAGAAAAGAATAATACAGCTAAAAACATACAAAAGTGAACATCAGAATAAAATTAAACCTCTTCACAGTATTAACATGATTTAAAATGTCGCTTTCAATGGAGAAATGAACAAATTGAAAATCATGTGCCCATTTCCTAGAAAAAGGCTGATTACATATCCTAGGTTGTAATCCTATGGATGTCCCACTGATATCAATGAGACACAGTTCTGAGCAGACAGTCATAGGATCTGAAAGGCTCTATTAGCTTCTCCATTGCTCAAATTTCCAGCAAGCAGTAAAGCCATTTCTGTTCTCCTTAATGTTCGATAGTGTATAATTATGGGCTGAAGCTGGTTTTACTACTTTGGAAGTTTTGTTGCTTTGTTCCTAGTTTTGGTTTTTCTAGTTAACATTCTTTCCATGTTTGTTTTGTATACCACCTTGAGGGCCTTATGTTGAAAGGCAGCCTATCATTATCTTAATAATAAACAAATAGATAAACATGTGCACCATAAGTCTTCTATTAGGAGTAGCTTACTTCTAAGGAAACAGGAAATTGAAATGTAGCCTAGCCAAAGATTTGACTTCAGCCCAAATTGAAACCCAAAAATGTTTTCCAGAAAGTCCAAGTAAGAAGGGAGGGAGAGTGGTGTTGCCTTGTCTGCCAGCTCCAAATATTCTCTTGGCCAGCTTAGTATTTTTAGTTTGTGCTGAACAGAAATCTAGTCTCATCAGCACAATGGTTGAACAATTTGTCAGCCATTGTGCAGAACTCAATAGTCAAATGACCTTGCTAGTGAAGACTAGTGTATGAAAAGTGTTGAAAAAAAATGGAGTTACCAACAGTGTGTGAATGGCTAAGCAGACTGATGGGAATTGTTGAAATGGATAAGCTTACACACAGACTAAAAGGTGGAACACATAATGAATTTTTGTCTGAATAGAAGTGGTTGATTAATTTCCTAAAAAAAGACTAAAGGTGATCTGATGACAATAGGTTTTGATAACTAAAGTTAATATAATTAAATGAAAAGTGTAAAAATAGATTTAGAAGATGTATCCTGCTTATTGTCTTAAAATGTTCTTTTTATATAGACTATTATTTTTAAATGAATGGTTGCTAGTATAATCTAGAATAAGTTAACAAATAATTATGAACTTGAGAAATTAAGTAAGTAATTAAAATGATAAGCAATAAGCAATAATTAATAAGTAGGGATAAAATGTATAACTTGATAGTTAGATGTAAAGATTTAAGTAACATGAACTGTTTGTAACTCAGGCCCTTTCCGCACCAGGCAATTAGAACAGGGCAGTGCATCCTCGCACGGAGGTCGTCTGCACCTTGGAGTGGACTAGGAGCGGACTACTTACCAGAGATCCACACCTCAGTCTGCTCCAAGACGACCCCAAGTGGTCTTCCAGCATGTTTTTGAAAGACCGGAAAAAACAGGTCTTTATTTTCCTGGAACTCGCCATTGCATTCCTGCTCTCTTGTGCAGATTCGCAGGCTCGCACCAATGCAAGCCTGTCATCTGTGGAGGGCGGGCTTTAGGCGCGGCAAGCTTCAGTGGTTGGTCAGGACCCACGACCAGCCGGAAGCCGCCATTTTGGAAGCTGGAAGCTGCCATTTTGGAAGCTGGAGCAGTGCGGATCTACAGACCTCGCACTGCTCTGATTCGCCCTGGACCAAGGAGGAGCCCTGCAGAAGGGCTTCAGGGACAGTCCGCGTTGCTTCGGACCCCAGAAGAAGCGGTGAGTAACGGCATGGAGCGATTCCCTCACCTCGTGCGGAAAGGGCCACAGTTGGGAACTAATTTTAGTTATGTCTTGTTAGTATTTGTTTTAGTTATCTGTAGCTGTCTGTTAATGTTTGTATGGATGTATTTTTGCTTATTGCTTTGTACGTTTGGATTGTGCTGGTTTTTTATTTTTTAAATTAAAAAAAATTTACCTTGCTAGAGCTAGGGAGGATGGCAGTTAACACAATAAAAGTCATGTTTCCTTTTCAAAAGAGACAGAGCAGCAAGTGTTACCTATTCCAAGTTAAAATTATTTATTTATTCCCCCTGTTGCTCTGGTTTTCATTACACTTATACTTTCTCACTTCATAGGCAAAACCTGTACAGTATTCCATAAAAAAAAAAGGGATGTTAATATAGCAAAGATAATTCAAAATAAGTCTAAAACTGGCAGATCTCTTTGGCTGATATCCTGGAGGCTGATAGCCAAGAATGAACATTGTGGATCTTATTCTTTAAATAGAGACCGTCTTGCATGAATATGCAATTAACAGGCTTGGGTATATTTGTAAAAGGATGCCTAAAAGTATCCATGCCGAGCCCCAAATAGGCCACATCAGTGCTGGAGGTGAACATGCTGTTACCTAATTTGGAGTGTGGTTTACTTGTATGAAAGTCTAATTACACTGTATTGTTTTCATTGTTCTGTAAGTTACTTGGTTTGTTTTTTTAGAGTAGAAAGGTGGTATGTACAATGGGACTGTATGTACAACTCCATTTGTGTAATTTGGACTGAATGTGGACATTCTAAATTAGGCAAAAAACAAAACAAAAACAAAAACAACAACCAACTGATTACATAGGGGAAGTTACACATGAAACCGAAGAAAACACCCAAAATGCTCGCAAAGACCCCCCTCCACAACAATGTTCAATATTATGAGTAAACATTACTCTTTAATAATTTAATGATGTCATTACTTTGCAAAAGTAACATCATTATGCCCTTGTTACCTATCAGAATAAAGCATTACGGTAATAATGTTATTGTTTTTCAAGTCAGCTCTGACTTATGGGGATCATATCACAGAGGTTTTGGGCAAGATTTATTCACAGGAAGTTTACCATTTCCTTGATTTGCTCTGCGGATTTCCATGGCTGAGCAGGGATTTGAATCCTGGTCTCCCAGAACGCTAGTCCAGCACTGAAACAGCTATACTATATGTTGTTACCAGCAATGTATTGGTTCAACGTCTTGTTAGAGGCATAAATGCAAGTTCTTCCCCTCCCCCCATGTCACCCCATGGGTAAGCTTTGAGCATTCAGTGCAAAGGTTTGAAGAGTGTGTTTGAATGCATGATGCACTCTCCACATGATCAGGAACACTTTCTTAGCAGGCACTTTGAGCATTGTTGGTGTGTGCCCTCAAGTCTTTTCCAAAATAGGGCAACCCTAATGAGAATCTATCAAATTCTTGGCAGAATTTATTCAGAAGGGTTTTTCCCTTGACTTCCCCTGAGGCTGAGAGTGTGCACTTGCCCAAGGTCATCCAGTCGGTTTCATGGCTGACCCTGATTTCCAACGCTCAGACCGCTATACCACACACCTATAACTTGGACATACAGAGGCTTTCAACTAGTGATGCTTAAGGAATTCAATTTCAGGCCATGTCTAAGAAGGTTGTCTCGGTCTGCTGTTTCTAGTTTGTCTAGCAATTTGTGTTCTGGAATTTTTGTACTGATATCCATCGTGTATACATTTGGAAAGTCTGCAGAGAAAAATGTGTGCATTAAAAGAAACCTGTGCATTTCAGATGCATGCAGATCACTTTAGTGAATGAGTAGCTGCATCTAAACAATGCCTGCAGCTGAACTCTGTGCACCTTGACAATAAAGGAGAAAAGAAAGGGATCTCATCCTTTTTTTAAAAAAAGCCAATGAAACTGTGTATGCGTTAGACGTGAAACAGGAGAGGGAAGACACTTATGGATGAAGATTTTATGGATATTACTTCCCTACTTTCAACATACTTGGAAGCACTTTCACACTGAAAGACAGTTGTTAACTCTTTTCTCCCATGCCAGTTTTTCTATTTTGCAGTGCAGTCCTCTACATGTTCTCTTGGAAAGAAGGCCCACTGAGCCCCATGGTGTTATCTGTCAGGAAAGGCAGCATGGTGAAGTGGTCTAAGTAATGGAGACCAGGGCTGAATTTCCCATTTGGCCATGGACACATACTGGCTGACTTTGAGTGTGTCACACACTCTGAACCCCAGAAAACCCCACGATAGGTTTGTCTAGGCGTCACCACAGATTGGAAACAACTTGAAGGCACACAACAACAAATCTCCTGCATGGCTCCCTAGCTGCTCTTAGTCCTGCTGAAGGAAAGCAAATATAAGAATTTCTGTTGTAGCTGTACACTTCCTGGCATAACCAGGATTCCTTGATAACCATAGAAGGAAAGCCCTTGGTGTCACTGCTCTAGTCAAAATCACAGCAATTGTGGCTGTTTTGGAGTAAACAACAATCCTTATAGATGTCCCAAGTCATGTCTATTCTGGTCCACAGTGAATGGTACTGTGATGGAGATTATTATATGGATAGAATAATATCTGGCCATATAGGCTCATATATCAACTGGTAACATTTTTTCAATATCTATT
The DNA here is from genome assembly GCA_030412105.1 of Cyclura pinguis. Classification (NCBI taxonomy): domain Eukaryota; kingdom Metazoa; phylum Chordata; class Lepidosauria; order Squamata; family Iguanidae; genus Cyclura; species Cyclura pinguis. The sequence continues at coordinate 108,567,187 of CM059599.1, read as the reverse complement.
GCACTAAATTCTGTACACTTAATGTATTGTATAATACACTAAATATTGTACACACACCCAAAGAAGGCTTACTGGTGGTACTGATTAGGCATGCTGTGTGTTTTCTTTTCCTTTTCTTTTTGTTAAACACACATGCATAACTTTATTGTTCAGCCGACTTTATGAAAGTCAGCAAAGCATACATTTCTCATTGGTGACTAATCATGTGCCAAGTGGGAATGTTTAAAACAAAACCATATTGGAGTCATCTGAGAACCAAGAAAGGACTTGAATGTGGGGGAATAACCTTAAAAATGCAAATCATCTTCAGCTTATACTGCCTCTTAAAGGATAAAGTTTGAATATACATATGGGGTTAAAGGGGGAAATCCTTTCCATTAAACCTTTAATGCCATTATGGTGACATTTCACTTACTATTTCAATAAATGTTGTTTTCTCTTTCCATGATTAGGTGTGGAACCAATACTGAACTAGCCCTGATTCCACAGCATTTTCATGCATGCATTTTATTAGGTATTCATTTCTTTTTGTAAGCTAAGTCATCACCTGGAGTTTGTATTATACAGAAATTTTGAAGTTTGAGAAAGCCTGAGTGATTCACACTATTATTACTTTTGGATTTTGTTTGCAAATAAAACAGGGCCAGGCCAGGAGAGATGAAAAGGGCACACTTCTTTTGTTATCTACCTTCTGAAACCTTCGATTATGCTACAGAGCACTAATAGCATATGGTTTTAGAATGGCTAGTATAGAGTGGGCAAGAATACAGGGCAAGATTATACGTTAGCAGGAAAAAAAAAGCATCTTTTCACTGTCCCATTCCTGAAACGAAGGTTGTATTGTCACCTGTTTGATTGACTTCCAAATCAGTTGGAATCCACAAACATTTTTCCTACACACTACAACTACATTGTACAGGTGATATTTTCTTTTCCTATCCAATGTAAAGATCAGGTAGGCATATTAATATAAGGACGTATATACACTCTGCTAGTTACAAACAGTGGAGGGTAGGATAAGATACTCAACTGATTAGTGTGAATCTGCCCAGGATCTGATTCATATATGTGTATACATACACACACACACACACACACACACACTAAATTATACTAAAATAAACCATATCCGTGTGTGTGTGTGTACATATAGATAGATAGATAGATAGATAGATAGATAGATAGATAGATAGATATAGATATATATAGATGTATGTGTGTGTGTATAAGAAGTTTAAGGAGATGATTTTGCCTCTCAGAAGAAAAAGTTTCTCTTTTCAGTTGTACGGCAGCATTACATTATAGGACTACAGGCTATACTGGAAACAATTTTGCACAGGAAAAAAAATCCAATTACTAGGATGTATTCTGGTGTAATGTCTTCTGTTTATCTAGGATCCTCATGAAGAGAGACATGGAGCTATTTCTGGATGTTAAATAAGAAATGTTGTGCATTTTAGCTGTAGTGGTGATGGATAGTTAGAAAGGCAGCAAGTATATTTGACTATACCATCCATGACCTCAGTTGAGAGAAAGGAAATGGGTTTTCGTTGTCACTTCAGCATTATTTCCAGTCTAATTGCATTTGACCCAACACTGTTTACTGTCAGTCAAGATTTAGAAAGTCCACTTATAGAAGGGGAACTTGATTCTTCTGAACTATGGATTCCAGTCAGAGGCTGGCAGGTCAATACTAGCCTCTTTTTTTTCTCAGGGGGTGAATCTCCTTGCTACTGTTCCTACAGTTGGGCAAATAACAGCTCTGGTGCATTTGTGATCCTGGTGGTAAATGGTGGTGTTGGGATCAATGCAAACACACAAGCACACATATGCTAGAATAACATAGCCTCAACTTTCCTGTTTTGGCAGGGGCTATCCTGATTAACCCCGTGAAATCCTGCTTTTTTCCACTGCTTTTACAATCTACCAGTTTCTCTCTCCTCCTTTCCATTTCCCTCTTTGTCTTCACCTTACTTCAATTGCTGCAAGTGAGTTCAAAGTGCAAAAGTAGTTTGCACTCAACTCAGTAAGGGGGGAAAGAAGTGGAGGGATCAGAATCTTGCCCTTCCTACTAGGTTCCGGACAAAGGAAATTGCTGCATCCTTTCCTAGGCTTGAGTTTTCTTCCTCATTAATATATTGATCACATTCTTGATGTTGCTTGGCCACACATGTTCTGCTTTTTATCTGTGAAATGTTGATGGTGTATGGAGTAATGTAAGTCTACAGCTTTATTGGTTACAGCTATACAGTAGTGACATAGTATGGGATGTGGATCCAAGTATTAGATGGTCCTGGTATGACAATAAAAATGGGATCCCACATGGGCACATGCCACTGACTAGTCTCCTGCTACTAGGGGTGAAGATAATTCAACTTCTCCCAACATGGACTTGTCCCAGGGGATTATCAGAAAGAAGAAGATATATGTGCAGGCACTCTTCCTTTAAAAAAAAAAGTCAAGATAAGCCAGAACCAACCCCAGCGTCTTTAACACAAACAGCAAAATAGCTGGCCAGTCATCCATTATCTGAGCAACATGTAGGGAAAAGCACAAGAACGGTCTTTAGCCAATCTGAAAGTAGTATCAGAAGTCCATATATGTGAACCAGCAAAGAATAAGCAGAATAGTATGAAACAGAGTCACTTCATCAAGACAAAACAGGAACATGGTAATGCTAGGCAACCAGACAAGACAGTTATTAGCAGCACTGAAACTGAGAGGCAACTGTTATATTTATGAACTGGGAGCAACTGTCATATTTATGATCAGCTCCTTCAAAGTCAATAGGTGTTTCATCATTGTTTATTACTTAAATTAAATTTATATTACTTACTTTTTTATATTACTTAAATTAAGTAATAAACATTGTTTATTACTTAAATGGTTCTGGGTTTAGCATTTTTCCCTCCATCTCTCAATGAAGGATGGGAGTGTGTCATCTTCAGTAGCTGCAGTCTTTGCCATGTTTTGTTGAGGAAGAGGATCCTCCTCAGCCCCCATCTCCTCAGACTCAGAGAAAGCTGCAGTCTCCTGGCAATTTGCCTCCTTCTCATCGTTGTCATCTGAGTTCTCCAAGGTGTGAGTTATGACACCCAAGTTGGATTTTTTTCTTTAAAAAAGAGATCTATGCAGTGTGCTCAAATAAATACAAATGACAATTGTGATGAAAACATGCAGGTACCAAATGTAATGGTCAGGTGGGTGGAAAGTATGCCAAAGGCTGAAGGACCAACATGGCAACCAGGGAATGATTAAGTATCCTGGAAAAGATGGATCAGAGAAGAAATATCCTCTTTGTTGTCCTCTTCCTGCAAGATTGCCCCCAGCCTGACCGATTCTCACCTAATTGACCAGCTGGGTGAATGAAGCAACATAAAACCCCACACTAGCCCATTGGTTCCTGGAAAGCTGTTGCTGTAGCAAGGGGACAAACTGGTGGCCCAACAGCCTCCATCCACCTGCACAGGGTACAGAACAGGCCTTCTGGTACACTGGAGATTCTTTCTTGTTGTGTAGTGATTGGTTATAGTGCTGGACTTACACTTGAGAGATGCAAGTGAGCTCTCAATACGAAGCTCATTAGGTGAGAGATTCTCTCTCATGTCTGACCCAACTTAGAGATCTGAAGATAAAGGATGGGGAAATCATGTATGCCCAGTTCATTGAAGAAAAGTGATATAAAAATACATTAATTAAAAATTAACATGAAGCACAATGACACAAGTAAAACACCCTGGCTCCTTTGTGACTGATCAGGAAATATTTTGAGCTTAAATTCAGCAGGACAGCTAAATTTCAGCCATACCTTACCAAATGTAGGCATTTCGCTACTGTAAACCCAAGCATTCCTATATTCTCAGAAAGGAGAAATTTCTATCAAACTCTTATGAACTTGACTGTTTACTTGACAGAATAAAATTTCTGGAGTGCTCTCGTAGGTAAGTGTGTGATTTGAGGTGCTAACTTGTAGCCACAATTGTCAATGTTTGTTACACAATGTAATTTATTGCAGGGGTGCTTGCTCTTTCATAAAGAGCTCCCCCACTGAAACACAAAATTTTCTGAGATAAAAATTAAATATTCTCAAAATGTGGCACAGCATTAGTATAAGTTTACTTACCTTGACCACTTCCATGGGGTGGGTCTTATGATGGAACAACTTCTGTCAGTGGAATTGGGAGCAGGGCAAATTCATCCTTCCATGCACCCTGCAAAACCTGCAACCAATTCCCCAGAGTCAGATTTAGAGAGCCAAGGAGGGCTGCTTCTGGGGGTGGGATAAAGTGGAAGAACATTCCATTGAACTGGTATGAGACTACCAGCACAATATTGGCTTTAGCTCTTATATCTCATTCATAAATCACACCTGGTTGGTTGGTAGGTAATGCATAGTTCAATTAATACAACTCTGTTGTCATATCAGTGCTATTTAACACAGTTTTTGCAAAGATTGAACACAAACTATGTTAATAGATCTACATATGGAAAAGATTTGTTCCAGAGTATATGAATTTCGACCACCACATTCTCTTTCTAACAGAATGAAAGTAGAACAATGCCAACTAAATGTCAGTGTTTTGCTGCTTGTCTCCTAGGCCATCTATGAATCATGAATGTTTTGAAAGCTTGTAACTTTACATTTTTAATGTGCATCACATCTGCACATCTTGGAGTTATCCATCTATATGAACAACAGCTGAAATACCTCATTCTGTTCCACTGCCAATGGCCTTTCATGTATATCCCACTAGTTAACGCAGAAGGAACCAATTATTTTTAATGGGAAAATGTCACCAAATCCTTTCTCAAATATTTAAGATATTTTGAGCTAATCACATTTTCTTAATCCTAATACAGCTGTTTCAGACCCAGGCATAGCAACAGAACACATGATAAATACCTCAGAATTTCTTCTTGGGGTTTATTAGCTGCCCCCGTCCCCATGGACAGCTGAAGCTAAGATTATTATGCCTTAGATAAACTCAAATTCTCATCTGCAGTGTTGATGGCTTGCATCATATACCAGCCTGGAAACAAGCAAACATTTTGATGGAATAGAGCAAAATGCAGTCTCTGAATTGGATGGTTGTTTTGCACCTGATAACACAAGTCGTACGTATCACAATGTGAAAAACTACCCTACAACTTTTAACCACACGTAAAGGGAAGCCTGCATATCTCCTTCACCTTACTTTAACTGTGAATCAGAGTTTCCTTTAGTGAGATGAGTTAACTCAGCCAACATGTGATCTCACAAGAAATATATATTATGAGCAGAAAATCTCTTAGGGATGTTCCTATTGCCTGTTTCTGTATTTTTTTAAAAAATGCTTATCCCTTTTATGAACATTGTGAATGCCAGTGTGCAGCCATTTTGCCCTTTTAAAAATATTTTTATTGCAAAATAACCAAATATGCAATCAACTGCAACTAGATCTGTAGCTAACCATCAAATTCATGGTTCTGTGCCTTCAAGTTGTGTCTGATTTATTGTGACACCCAAGTCAGGGTTTTCTCGGCAAGATTGTTCAAAAGGAGTTTCTTTTTGCCTTTCTTTCAGGCTTAGAGAGTGTGACTTGCCCAAGGTCACTTACGCAATGGGTTTCCATAACTGACTGGAGATTCAAAACCTGTTCTCCAGAGTCACAGTCCGATGCTCAAACCACTACATCACACTGGCTATTCAACTATCAATTACAAAATCATTTTTACAAACCACATTATTTCCTATTATCGCAGTTTTGCGTATATTCCATAATCTTATTTCCTGAAACTATAATTATTAATTTCCCATAGATATTATATTATTCGACGATCATTGCCCTCACAATTGAAGTAAAAAATTCTGTCCATAAGAAACTTATTAAGTGCAGCATTACACACTACGACTACTAGTGCTACTACTATGACTGTGATTAGGACTACTACTAGCTAAAGTTCTCTCACATTTTGAGATGGAAAATGTGGACTACTCCAACTCCCTTCTCTCCTTTTCATCATTTGACTCTCCTTGGGCAGAGTAACCAACAGGGCCTAGCCAAGATCCCCTAATCCCAAAGATTTTTTCCTGCTTCCTGCTCTCTCCAGGCAGAGAACTCTTAGATTGTAAAGAAAAAGCAGAAAATATTGCACGCTCCTACCTGAAAGCTGCACTTGGACAGGCAATAGGAGGGTTCCCCCCACGAACAGAGATAGGTTGTAGAAGCAAGGCCTATGTGATTTAAACTGGATTTGGATAGGACAGTTCATCAAACAGAGGGCATGTTTATAAACAGAGGGTTGTATACCCTCCAGCTGTTGTGATTTGACAGCAACAGTTCCAATTAATTTTATGTCATCCCACTTTTTCAGATGCTTTTAAAATGTCCTAGTATCTCTCTCTTCCTTCCACTTTCCCCCCTTACTCGTAGCTTACTTAGTGCTATGAGCTGAGTTCAAATTGCAAAAGTAGTTTGCACTCAGCAGATTGGAGAGGACAGGCAGTAACAGCATCTTAAGATGACAGCATCTTATCTTTCCTAGTAGGCTCAGGCAAAAGGAAATTTCTGCAGCCTCTCTTAGCTTATATGTTCTTCCTCATTAATAGGGCCTTTCTGCACTATACTGTTATAGTGCTATTATTCTACTTTCAACATCCTGTAGAATTCTGGGGCTTGTAGTTTACTGAAGCCAAAGAGCTGTTAAGAAGCTTGTGGTAATAACAGATGCTGTTAAGATTTAACAATGTTCAAGAAAATTAACCCTTGAATGCCTGTGTGTTCACAGATGCCTGTTTAGAGCTATGTAGTGTCTCAACAAATGAGATAGTACTCCTTGATGAATAGGTGTTTAATATATGGGGGACTGAATTCTGTACATGTGAAAGCCTTTATGGAGTGTCTGTATGTCCTAATAGACACTATGAGAGGTACAAAAGAACTTGATGATGATAGATAGCTTAATTATCCTGTTTAAGAGAGTAATATTCATATCTGTTAACTGTGACAAAGCCTATAAAGAAAAGCAGAGAGATAAAGCTTCAGTCCTTATGAAAGATCTTATGAGAGTGTAATATCTCAATGGCCATATAAAGTAATGTAATGAATCTGTGATGCCTTACATGCAAAGTAATGCAATAAGATGTAAGCAACATGGATGTTGTTTTCATCTTATTGCATACATATATGTATACATATACAAATGAATGTATATAATGAATAGCCCAAAAGAGTTCCAAAGGGCCTGTCATTGCTCATGTAAACATCCTGAGATTCCAATACTTAAGAATACCTAAGTGGATGGTTGATGTTAACTCTGACTGTCCGGTTAAACCACCATCATGAATTGGGCACTCAGCTGCCCAGAAGGTGTTAATGGAACCCCAGACAGAATTCAGATTAGCTGACAATGGGCAAGGACTGGTAGTCTTAAGAGATAGGGGAAACCACACTGGTTTCAGCAGGTTTCATGGCCATCACAAGACCTCAGTATGAGATCGAAGGTCATGACTTTGAGCCACATTTCAGGGGCTGCAGTGTCTGAGAAGACTTTATGAGATCCCGGAAGTCTATAAAAACCTGCTGAATTCCTGGTCAGCCATTTTGGGTATAGATTCTATGAACAAACTAGCAATCAGACTTGTAGTCATAAGGAAGGTCCAGATATTAATCAGCCAGTGATCTCTTTAAAATGATATATAGTATCTGGCAATTTTGCCATTTAATATTAATGGAGTTTTAAAAGCCCTTCTGGCTTCATTTATCTTCTCTAGTCCAAAACACATTTTTATAACATTATCATCATTTTCAGAGCTACCCATCCCACAAGCTAATAGTTCTTAATACTACTGATTCACAGACTACTATATTGTAGACATATGCTTGAATCCTAGATCAACTACCCAGTTACTTCCATGTAACTAAGTAGTATGTCCTGGACTGACCACTCACAGTCCACCTTAAGAGGACTTGTGACAAGGATCCTCCTTTTGATTGCCACAGGATTGCTCACTGGCAGGAAGTGGTAGAAATGTCATCCTCCTTGCGCCCCAATCAGAAGCTGATTGGACCTCCTTCACCTGATCTGGTAGCTGTTTCTTAAGGGGGACTGAGGTGTCATTTATATAGGTTTCCAATAAGGCTATGTCGTCTTACTGAATATGGACTAGTTATGGATCTGTAACTCTAGGTATCAAACCCGTAGTTACAATACTGAATACCAGCCATAGCATTTTGATACTGGTGTTTGCTTAATCTTTGTAACGAAAAACCATTCAAAGGAAGAATGCCTTACAAAAAAGCTTCTGAAAAATACTTGTCCGCAAATTGCGATCATCTCCAAGGCAAGAGAAGTTGCCCAGTTTGTGACAGCAGCAGTTTCATGGATAAGGCTAAAGTCAGTAGACTATTATCCCGATCGAAAAATATTCATACAGTCTGATGGGCACACTGCGAAAGACAGTTGTTAGATGCATGAATAGTAACTTGCATTGCAATATGAATAGAAATGTCTGCCTATATCCTGTGCCGTGCAAATGAAAACCACATGAGTTGGTTGCATATGACAGTACACTGTAGTACTGAGGTAAATCTACATCCAGACTGTGTGTATAGTTTCAAGGGAATCATCTCCTCACAGATGCTTTTCTCACAGACTTTCTACATTGATTGTCTGAGCTGATAGTCTTCAAAATATTCAAATTCTGGAAAAAGTGCTGGTTTTTGAAATATGCAACTGCTGTATTACATAATGTGTGTTGTCAGCCTAGCATAAAAATAGCAGCATGGGTTTAAAATATTAAACTGCATCTTTAACTTATTGATAAGCCAACACTATTGGAATGTGATACAGGTATACTAGAATCCAGATATGTTTGTTACATGTGGTTAAAACCTTATGATTAATGTTACAAATGATTTATCGAGGCCGTTTGTTAAAAACATATAACAAGGATGATTCCATTGTAGAGAACAAAACGTATGTTGTACTTTTGGCTTGAGTAGAAGCTATATCTCAGAATTACAATGCAAAGCCAAGGAAATAACAGTTTGCTGTGGAAACACTGACAGATTCTTAACTAGAGCATATTATAGGCACTGTTATAAATATACTAGGCATGATGGCCTTCAGCCAAAAGAAAGGTTTCTTAAGATGTATTAAAAATTAATCTATTCCTTATGTGTTTCTCTGCTGAAATTTCTAAGTATTGCTTTTATTCAGTTGTGCTCATTTTCAGTCATCCAGTGTAGGCAAGAAAGAGAGAGAGAGAGAGAGAGAGAATATCTATTCTTCAAATGCACTGTTCGCAGCCCCTGTGGGAGTAATGGAATGTTATACGTGGAGATATGTTTTCTTTAAAAAGCCAAGAAATATACTCAGCATCTGCTTAGGCATTTCTTCAGGTATATCTCCTGTAAGAATGGATTTAAATATATAACAGATTTTATACTGGGAGGATGAGACTTAGAAATTTATACTGAGCATCAGCCAACAAATAAATACTAGTCAGGGGGATGTTTGGTGCATAAGGATTTGTGGCCACAAATATTCAGTCTAAGCAGAGCAATTCAGTGCTGTGTTCCTGAGCCTGTTTGTTTGATTAAAAAGATCTTCAAGTCTCTTTTAAGGCTCCACTGCTCACAAGGCAGCTTATTCCCCAACACTTCAGAATGAAGATGGGGGCAGTAGGGAATTAAATCTTCACTACAATGAGCGTTCAGTATCATCTCCTCAAAAAACTGTGGGCTGTTAACTAAAGGGAAATTAAGCATTAACAACACAGTGAACTCCAAAGCTTAACAAGAAAGGAAACCATCTCTTCTATCACCTCAGGCATATCCTCTATGCTCAAGACGGCCACATACAAGAAAATGCCATAGAATTCCTCTGCTACCAAAAGGCTCTCTTGGGTGTTAAACCTGAATCACTGGCCATTTCCTCACTACACTGTTATAGTGCTATTATTCCACTTTCATCATCCATGGAATGCTGGGGTTTGCAGTTTAGGGAGGGGCCTTTAGAATTCTCAGTCAGAGAGCTCTTTGGCTTTAGTAAACTACAAAGCCCAGACTTCCACAGTGGAATAATAGCACCATAATAGTACAGGGTGGAGATGGCCACTGTTTCCAGCTTGTACTCTCTGCTAGAGATTAAAATAGGAAAATAAATGAGTAGATGCCAATCCCTCCATATTTAAAATCCTCTCACTTTTCTAAAATATGAAGTAGGGGATCCAAAGGTCATTTAAGGGTGCTCCCAACAGGCTACTGGAAAAATCCCATATTGTTTTAAAGGAAGGATAAATGGTTACTGTGAAACAATGTAAGATCCAAGGGTCTTATGTAAATTCCCCCAAACCTCAAAGCATGTCATAACCTCCTCCTCTCACAGCTTTTCACTCCTCCAAGAGAAGTAGGAGGCAAATCAATTTCTGAGCACCAGACAGCAAACTAATATAGTACAATATGCCAATAAATAAACATAATCATAGTAAACATTCACTTCAAAAGAGATTAAAATAAAAAGGATCAGTATAGCATCAGCACTGGAGGATGGCTTAGAAAAGTTGGTTTTTTTGGTTATAGTTCCCAGTATCCTGCAGCCAGCATGGTCAGTAGCTATAATGGCTAGCAGCTTCTGAGAGTTGTGAGCCAAACAAATTAATTTGTGAAAATTGGGCATATCTGGAAAGTCTGATCTTGTTTTAACATACACAAACATACTAATAACAACACCTATAAAAACACACAAAAAAGAATGAGACAAAAATTGAAAAAAGTCAATGATAACAAAACGTAATTCATATTAAGAATGGTGCTTCACTCTGTATCAGTTAAAAAAAGAGAAAAAGAACAAAATTTGAATTAAAAAATCATTACAACTTGTACTTGTTTTTGTGTCCCTTCAAGTCATTTCTGACTTGTAGTGACCCTAAAGTGAATCCATCTCAGGGTTTTCTTGACAGAATTTGTTCAGAACGGGTTTTCTTTTGTCTTCCCCTGAGGCTGAGAAAGTGTGACTTGCCCAGGGTCACCAAGCGGTTTTCCATGGCTAAGCGAGGATTCCAACTCTGGTCTCCAAGAGTCATAGGCCAACACTCAAGCCACTACATCATATTGACTTTCATAATTTGTACTTTATGGTACAAATAACAGGTGTTATAGTAACGTGGGTTTTAGGGCACATATTTTGTTTACTTCTTTCTTGTGTCTTTTTGACTCCAAGGCCAGCTAAAATATCTTTCTAGGATTTTAGGTGATGTTTTATCAGATTACATAGAGAATGTTCTCTATTTACAAATGAAATGAAGAGAGACTAGATTTCAACAAAATTGTCCATTTGTTTATTTCCTTTCACATATTTTCATTTACTTGTCAATTTTTTTAATAGGGTTGTTGCCCAAATTCTGTTTAGTCAATTATGCTGATTCTTTTAAAGTTTTCCATCACTAGGCAATTTCAGCCCTAGCTGCAGCAAGGAGAAGTCCAATCAGTTCTTTATGTTTAAGTTGTTTGCCTTGTAAATATTGTTATTGTTGTTTGCCTGGTAAATATTGTCAATAATGTAACTTTTCCTTGGGAATATATACTGTGATTTGTCATGCATGAAAAAAGAGAAACTATCTGGTCCCAAAAAGATCTCACATGTTAGAATTTTAACCACATGTGTTTGTCAGACCCAGTTTCACCACATCCTCTCCAGCAGGCTGTGGACAAATTTTTATAAATACGTAAAAGTTGGACAGGACATAGAAGCCACCTGGGTGTAACTTTCAACATGTTTTCTTTTGCCACACCCTTTCTGCATCTTACCTTTTTTCGGCTCTGGGGTGCAGGGATCGTGCGAGCAGCCTTCAGCGAGAGGCTCTCACGTCCCCACTGCTTCAGCTCTGCATGAGCTGCCTCCTCCGGAGCAGGCAGCGCAAGAGCCCCATTCCTTCTGCAGTGCGGCCTGGGAGTTTCCCAGGCCGCGCTGGGGCAGGAAGCTCGACTGCCGCGGCTCCGGAGGCTCCGCACGCACGGCAAGTGCATGTGGGGCCCTGGAGCAATGCGAGATCATGCACCATTTTCAGCTGAAAACCGAAAATGAAAAAGTGCATGAGCGGTGCCTGCCCTACCTTGGAGCATCGTGCGATTATGACTGAGCTGTGCAGATCGCTCCTCACAATTGCATGACGCTCGAGGGGCCCTTTTGCATGGCAAATGCTGTGCAAAAAGGGCCATAGATTTATATGATGTCCAAAATTTCTTCCTATTTTCTTCTGAGATTTCTATGTTAAAATCTGTTTCCCATGGAATCTTAAAACTCCATGGTGTATCAAATGTGTTTTTTGATAGCCAACTAAATAAAGCAGATACTTGTCCTTCTGTATTCGTATTAGTGGTGATGTGATATTTTTCGCACAGTCTTGATGCCCCATTGATCTCATATAACATTTCTTATCAAACAAAATAATTTGGTATTTTTTGAAACTAAGTGGCTTCTGAATTTCCTAATTTGCTGTCTAACTTTTCCATTGATATGGACTTTTCACTAAAAAAAGGTCTTTTAATTCGTACATTCCTCTCCTTCTCCCTTGCAAAAATTGGATAAATTTATCAGGAAAGGCAAATGTTGGATGCAAAAAGACTGGAAATAAGTGTGATGGCTGTGGAGCTAATATTTTCACACAATGATACAAACTTTTTAAATGCAAGATTGATTGGTCATATCTTACATCTCTTTAGATCTCCATGACAAAAAAGGGTATTATATCAACTTACATAGATATCCACTTTGTAGTAACCTCCCCCTTGATAAATAAATAAAAAATCAATTTTTGATCAAACTGATTCTGCTCTGGTGCAGAGTGGTGCCCATTCCTTAAATCCATACATACTGTGCTCACATTTTTTTTCTAAATGTGCACATGTTTCTTTGCTATTTTTGTGCATGTGTTTGGAAATATGCTCCAGTTGACTAGAATGATGGCTAGATCCTCACCGAAAGTGGTGATCTATAGATGTTAGATGGAGGGGACTGGAAAACTCACTGAAACAGGTTTTGGATGCCATGGAAAGCTTCAGACAAAGAAGAAACTTCCAAGGATCCACTACTTGGGGATCTGATAGATTTAAGGGTATCTGACAGTTGTTCTGCTAATACCTCTCATCATTTATCTGAAATATTAAATAAAACTCTCCACTTCAGATAATTCTCTGCATTTTAAATAGGTCAACAAAGCCCTGAATGATGGCACTAATGGTATTCCAGGTGAGTTTTTGTCTGAAGAATTAATATAAATGGGAAGTTTTAGTGTCTTCCCAATACAGAGCTAACAGAAGGCCTCACTGAGGCTATCCTCCTTGAAAGAGTTTCTAACGAACAAATGTCATCAAGATTTTGCAATCAGTCCAACTAAAAACACTGAACCACTTGTTTTTCCCAAAATTGGGGTGGGGAGAAGTATTTGGTTGAGGAAGGAACTGACAATGAAGGGGAAATGTCTCCAGCACATAATTTGCAATGTTCTAATGCCAAGGAAACCTAGGACTAGCTCCCAATATTATGATAGCACAAGCACCTAAACTATGCCAAAATGCTGTCATTTTAAATCCTGAGGCAAGGGGACATACTTTGTATCTACCCAGTACTTCCAAATATGATACTGCATCTATAAAAATCTGACAGAAAACTGCAAAACACTAAAGGCCTTTCCTCCCTACACTGTTATAGTGCTATTATTCCACTTTCAACATCCTATGGAACCCTGGGGTTTGCAGTTTGGGTGGGGGGCATTTTGACATCTCAGCCAGGGAGCTCTTCAGCCTCAGTAAACTGTAAATCCCAGAATTCCATAGGGTGTTGAAAGTGGAATAATAATACTATAATAGTGTAGGGTGGAAAAGCCTTAAGCCAGACATCCCACTGGTGACTTTTCCGCATGGCATTTGCCATGCAAAAGGGCGCCTGGAGCATCGCGCAATTGTGAGGAGTGATCTGCATGATGCACTCACAATTGTGCGATGCTCCAGGGGCCAGCAGGCGCTGATTGTGCACCTTTTCATTTTTGGCTGGAAGCTGAAAATGGTGCGTGATTGTGCATTGCTCTCGGGCCCCGTGCACACTTACCTGGCGTGCGAAGCCTCCGGAGCTGTGCCAGTCACGCTTCCTGCCCCAGCGCAGCCTTGGAAGGTCCCAGGCTGCACTGTGGAAGGAAGAGGCGGGGCTCTTGCATGAGCAGGGAGCTCGTGCGGAGCTGAAGCAGCAGGGATGTGAGAGCCTCTAGCCGGAGGCTGCTTGCACAATCCCCGCACCCCAGTGCTGGAAAAAGGTAAGGTGCCGAAAGGGCCATACCTAAGCAAAAGTCCAAAGTACGCCTGTGTATGACTTTTTGTTGTAGTTGTTGTGGAAGAGGTTGTTATTCTCTTTCTCCCTTTACAAGCCTTCCAAGGACTCCTCACTATAGCCCCTACTACATGTCTATTCAGTAGCTGGTGAAGAAATGGTACAGAAGCATCTGGTTTTGCTTCTTTGACACCCCCATCTCTGTCATCACTGAGTAGCCATGAAGTGAGGGCTGCAGCAGCTAAACAGTGAGTCCTGGAGGGGATGATGGGTAACCATGTTGTAGTTCTGCTTATGGAACTTTTACACTATGCTCCAGAACACAGGATCTCACCTTAAGTTTTAAAAGCTATGATCAAATTGCTTTGCAACATTTGGAGATAGATAGATGATTAATATAGACAGACAGACAGACAGACAGACAGATAGATGATAGATATGATGGAATCAGAAAACTCAAATGATTTAAGTTGGCCAGCCTTGGACTCATTAAGAAGTCAAGTTCAATCATCCAACTACTGTGTACTTGGGAATTTGTGAGTCAGTCTCGATGCAATCACAGAGTTAAACTGATAGCATTCAAGGAAAGATAAGATTTCCTTAAAACTTTTTTTTTCTGGAATGTAGCTGCTTGGAACTCTAAATGTAAAGATGAAGAATGATTATTTGAATCTTTTTGACATGGTTTTTCTTCAAGACACACAATGCTGCAATCAAAATTTGTATTAGCAGGTTTCTGTTCGATGTTTTCTTGCCCTTCCCCAAAGAGGTAAAAGTAAAGGTCTGTGTTTTCTAGTGTCTTTCTCTCTTGTTGCCAGGATAATACAATTACCAATTTGTAACTCTTTTACATTGGCCTTGGTTTTGGAGTTAAGGGCCTCTAACTTGACCCTACTTTTGTTTAACATATGTTTTGTTCCAGTGACCCTCAGAAAGGATACTGTGTCAATCTGGCTTAAGGCTGAATGTTATTATTTGGAACAGATGGCTAAATTCCCTTTTATTTCCCCTGTTATTGTGGATGATTGTGACACAAGAACAGGAACATATCTGGTGGATTTCCCTACCTACCGTGACCATCGAAAAGGAGATAAAGAACAATTTAAAGCCGTCTTATGGGATTCCAAAGACAGTTTGGTGAATCATGCAGGAATAGGACTGCTTCAATATGTTTCCAAATTGGTAGGCATATTCTGAATGAATCTAACCTTGGTGAACTGTGGGGAGAATTTACATTTGTCTCCTTTATTGGGTTCAAGTGTTATTGATACTATTTTAATTTTTAAGTATCTGAAAACACTTGTGTGTAAATTTAGAGTAACATATCACTCTGACAGAGATTATCTTTCCTTGGAATGTTGCTTGTTATACCAGTCTTGCTAAAGCTGATTGTGCAGCATTGCACATCCTCCAGTCTGACCCCCGCCCCCCCCCCCAGTTCAGTTAAAGATCAAATGACCCACTGGAATTGGGTAGTTTTCCACTCTCCTTGCCTGGGAAATACCATCAGCCAAATGAACATAGACATTACTCCTGTGAACAGTATATTTGTCTATGAGAAGGATATACAGAATTTATATTCCTTTCTTCATAATTCTGTCAGCACTATGAACTGCCTGAGAACCCATATTGACAAGTGGTTTGATCAGGAGTATGCTAATTTTAGGACAAAAATTCAGTCAATTTATGAGTACATTGCTCCCCATAGTCACTGGATCTAATGTGCCTTATCTGTAACATTCCCTATTTAGGATGCCTTATTGTTCTAAAATATAGGAAGGCTTTTTCCTTGGCAAGGTTTAATGTTCTTTACCCTGGTTTATTAGATGATAGATACAGTATGAAGAATCTGTCTTGCACATACTCCTTCTTTGGCCATTCCCGCACGGGGTGAGGGAATCGCCCCGTGCTGCTACTTACTGGATCTTCTGGCTCCCCGGTCCGGTCCAAGCGGCTCTGGAGCAGTGCGTGATCATTGATCCGCTCTGCTCCGGTGTCCAAAATGGCGGTTTCCGGTTGGTCGTGGGTCTCGACCAACCGCTGAAGCTCATCAGCCTAAAGCCTGCCCTTGGCAGATCGCAGGCTCGCAGTGGTGCGCTTCGTGCTTTTGAAAGACTGGGAAAATCAGGTCTTTCAAAAGCACACTGGAGGACCACTTGGGGATGTTCCGGAGCGGACTGAGGTGCGGATCTACACTAAGTAGTCCGGACCCAGTCTGCTCCAAGGTGCAGACGTCCTCCGTGGAGGATGCACTGCACCGTTTTTATTATCCCGTGTGGAAAGGCCACTGTTTTGAAGGGATTTGAAGGGGCTATACCCTTTTACAAAATCTTGTTGGTGCTGCTTTCCTGAGTGTCTCATGATCACCTTGCCCCAGAGTTTTAATCAGGCTGTCACCCACCAAGTGGCTAAGGGCTCCTCCAGAGTGCCCAATAGTTCCAATGAATGTAAGAGTTTTATGTTTCAGGATTTCATAACGTTTGTTCCTCTCTAACTTGCTGCCATGCCATAAATATACCGGGCCCTGGTTTGTTGCTTGCTGTAGGCTAATTTAGTGCTATTCCTAATCTGTATGTTTCTTTTCAACTGCTCTTTTCTCCACTTCAGGTGCAGTTAACTATATGATGGGTGTGGTTTCCCTCCATCCCCCTGGTCATCTTCTCCTGCCCCCCTAATCATGATCCAGTATTCATGCTCCCTCTATCACACATCTTTTTTTACATTAATGCCACCTTAGAACTATAATTGTAAAAGAAAAGAAGAAAAATGTTGAATTGGAAATACAATCAGAGAAGGAAGTTCAGTGGAGAACCTCTTGGTTAAGCTGAGGTGTGGATGTAGCTTCCCCTCATTCCCCTGTGATTTCCTCCAGTCCCAGTGTTGGGGAAAAGGTAAAGTACAAATAGAGTGACTGATAGCTAGATGAACTCAACACCTCCCACCATGCTTTTCTCCCAGTATCCATAGTCCCTGTCTTGCTATCTATCTATCTATCTATCTATCTATCTATCTATCTATCTATCTATCTATTGTGGTGACATGTTACATCACTTTCATGCTATAATTGTAAACGGAAGAGAAAGAAAAAGAAATGCTAAACCTGGAAACATAAATGTTGTGTGAGGGGAATTAAGGTCAGGGGAGAACTTCCTTGGCAAAGGTCACACCTCCATTCCAAATATCATCAGTGGGATGGTCCAAAAGTACACTGGGAAGAACTGAGACAAAGGATACAGATGTGTGGCATCTACCCTGGCCTGTCCCAGGGGACAAACAAAGCAAAGTAAACAACAACAACACCCATACCTTGCAGTGGCTTTCAAAGGTACAGGAAAATACCAGGACAGGAAAACATTGTATGGGTATCAGAAAATCCTCTGATAACTACAACTGTCGCTCATGCCAAATCCCCTGGCTCTTGGCCAGTCTAGGGGCACCCTAAGTTTTTAAATATAACTGAATAATATTATTATCTTTAATGCATACGTATATAAATACTAATTCTCTTTTAGATGTGCTAGGAATATTTTACTAAAATGTATGTTCTAATATGTTTTAATATGATGTTTTAATGGTCTATTGACTGCAACAAAGAGGTGATGATGAGGAAAGAGTGGAAGAAAATTCAGATCAAAATGGTCACTTGATAAAGAAATACACATTTAAAGTTTTGCACACAGTTCTGAGGGGTAGATTGGGTGCATCTGTAAAACAAAAACAAAAACAAAATACAGCCCTTGACAGAATGAATTCCTCACAAACTCATACAGAAGAGAATACAACTTCAGAGTTTTTACCAAAGATCTTTTAAACCACACCATGGCAAAAACAGGTGACACTAGAGAACTGGAAACTCATAATAGGTTATGCTGCTTAGTGCCAAACTTAAGTCAAATTGCTTTGCTTTATACCCCTTAAGGTTTGGTATAAATTAAATAAATATTTTTTTAAAAAATGACTTTTTTCCCAATAAATGTGTTTCTCTGAAAGTTAAGTATTTAAATGGGATAAGATTTGTTAAAAAAGAAAAGAGGAAAAGGAAAGAGGAGATGAAAAGAAAAGAGGGAAAACATATTATAGATGGCTTGACTCAATAAAGGAAACCCTGGCCTTGAGCTTATAAGACTTGCACAGGGCTACTGATAACTGAGGCCTTGAAGAACTCTCATTTATCCAGTTGTCTTAAGTCAAAGCTGACATGGCAGCACACAACAAAAGTTTTGTAAATATATTGAGATTCCATAGTTTGGAGATCTGAAATATACTTTCATCTGTAGGCATTTCCGTTCATTTAACAGCTGTATTACTGATATACAATGATTTATGTAACAGCTATATGGGCAATATTTGACATAATGAACAACATATAATAAATAAAAAGCAACAGATTACCACATTAAAAATATCTAAAATGGAGACATAAAGGGGAAATAGATAAGGCTAGTAATCAGTAATCTGACCGCCAAAGACAAGATTTCTTTACTTCACATTCTTTTGTCTTTGTAGGAATTATTTTCTCCAAGCTATAGCCTTGGCTTCATATTGATTGAGATTATTTGTTGTAACAGACTGGCTATTTAACAATACACATGATTGCAGTACCGCTACTAATTCAGTTCATATATTATAATCAATGGTTTAAATTGCATAAAAGAAAGAGAAAGATTTAAGATGAAGATTTAAGTGAAATCTAATACACAACTAGGTTTTTCAGATTTTTTGAATATCTGCATTGGAAGCCACAGTCTGTTTTCATGTTGGATTCTGAGATTTAAAATAAGTTAAACTGGGCTGCACTAAAACAGGGCCAAAACAGATGTGTCTCCAATCTGGAAAATATCTGAAATACAAACCCTCAGTTGGCTGTGATTTTGTAGGGCCACCTAGAGCTAAAGTAGCTTTCCTTGAAGCCCTTATGCTTTTCATGTGCTTCATTTCCAGTCTGAGCCATAGTCAACATAACATAAGCTTCGGGCAAAACCAGCTTGAGCAGTGTTTTTGAGCAGTGTTTTTAAGAAGAATGGGTATTAGTTCAGGTATTTTAAGATGCATTTGTTTCTTGTGCAAAACTGACTCTCAGGCATAACTTTTTTTTTTCCCAGCTCAGCAGAATAAAGGGTAATCTGCTATATATTAACATTAACCAACCTGGTGCCGTTCAGATGTTGGGTTTCACCACCCATCATTTCCAATGAAAACAACCCCTGGTTTATGATTAACATGTAAAAGATATACAAGTCAGATCCACAAGCAACAGCAAGCAAACAACAACAAATGAAAGTGAAATGCTGTGTGAAGGATCTAGACATAAGGAATGAACTGGATATGGAATTCTTTTCTTTTTTTTTATTATTATTAATTAATTATTTTATTGCAGATTAAATTACAAAAACAGATTAACATTCAAATCACAGATGTTACTTTCCAAAAATAGTATAATTCCCCCCACCCCTCCCCCCAGTGGCTTAGCAGAGGTTTAATTAATTCTTCTCATATAGAAAAATCTTCATTCAGAATGTGGGATATGGATTTGATTACATTATTGATTTCACCGTACTCCGTATCCTCTTCAATCTTTATAAGCAATAATTTCCAACCTGATTTCCACCCCCCTTCCTTCAGTACTCCCATAAACTTTAATCTTCTTTCCCTCAAAATATAGAACAATAAATTTTCAGCCAGGTATTTATCAACTTTGTTTATATTCCAAATTGTTTTATCTTTCCATCCTAATGCTAATACAGCTTGTGCTGCTTTTAATATATTTATAACCGCTTTTTCCTCATTTTTCAGCCCCTTTTCCTTTAAATTTAATGTTATACAATTCTCCCTATTCAGTTGTATATCCTTACCTATTATTCTATAAATCTCAATTTTAACCTTGTCCCAAAATTTTTGAACGAAGGGACATTCCCACCACATATGTATATATATGCCTTTAGCCCCACAATCATGCCAACACTTTGAGGATATATTTTCTCTAAAAAATGCTAATTGGGAAGGTGTTCTATACCATTGACCAATCAATTTCATTTGTTGTTCTTTTATCCTACTATTCTTATTTTTCTTTATTTCTTGTTTCCATATTTGAATATCCTCTCTTTCTATTTTTAAATCCCTTTCCCAATTTACCTTTAAACAATCTAGGACTCTAGTCTGATAACCTAACATTCCTCTATATAGTTGTCCAATCATACATTTGCCCTCATCTAACTTTTTTTTAATGATCTCCTAGAGTGGGGTTGCGTTAACCTGATTTGAATTTTTGATTATTTCATGTAGCGAATGATTTATTCCAACCGTGTGTAGCCAATAATTCTTACCTATTAAATTAGTAAGTCTATCTATTCCCCATGGCCTTCCTTGTTCATCAAGGAGATCTGCTACCACTCTAATTCCTTCATTATTTAATCTCTTTAATATTTTCCCCAAATCTTCCCTATTGCTTATGTTCAAACTCTCTAGAGGGTACAGTTTTTGACTTTCTATTTTCATTATTTTTTGCCAT
Organism: Cyclura pinguis; assembly: GCA_030412105.1. NCBI lineage: Eukaryota > Metazoa > Chordata > Lepidosauria > Squamata > Iguanidae > Cyclura > Cyclura pinguis. Next base: position 108,546,372 of record CM059599.1, on the reverse strand, counting down.
TTACCCCGTATTTGATTGTTTAAACTTGTGGGTCCAATCAAATTGCCTTTTACCTTTTGCTCCATGCCACAGGGTCTCATCAATGAACTATATTCCATGTTACCAATTAATCTTTCTATCTTTACCCATTTTTTCTTACGTTCATATTCAAATTCTAAAAATCTGAGTGGCTTCAAAATAATTCTCCAAAGACGGGGCACCCCAACCCCCATCCTCTTGGTGTCCATATAGTAATACATTAGTAATTCTAGGTTTCTTACTTTCTGATATCCATTGTTTAATTGTTCTGTCCCATCTTCTTATTACTCTAATGGGTATTCTTACTGGTATCATTAGAAATAAATATAAAAATTTGGGTAGTATCATCATTTTGAACATTCTTAGTCTTGTTAGCATATTCCATTTTTTACTTGGCCATTTATTTATGTTTATATTTAACTTTTTCCACACCTGATTGTAATTCCCTTGAATAATATTATTCACATTTTTCGATATATGTACTCCTAAATACTTCATTTTTTTGTCCCTAACTTTAAATCAAGAATAAGTTTTATTTTCCTCTGTTCTTTCCAGTTAGTATTTAAAAACATTATTTCTGATTTACGCATATTTATCATTAGGCCAGATAACTTCCTAAACTTCTCAATTATTTCTACAAGTTTATTTACACATCTGAAGGGCTCCTGTGTTGTTATCAATGCATCATCCACAAATAGATTCAATTTCAGTTCCTCCTCACCAAATTTATAGTCTTTCACTGAATATGGAATTAAAAAGGAAGGACTTGAACTGGGAAGTTGTACTTTAAAAAAGATTGTTCATTGAGAAGAAAGGAATGGATTGAGTTGGCTGGATTTACGAACGGATAGTAGAAATAGCAGGAAGGATATAAAACAAGCCACCACAACAAACAGAAAGCTGTTTCAGATGCTGCTACCACGTGAGAGAATAATTTGCAAAAGGTCACCCCCCCCGCAAATGACTGGAGAGTCTCCAGTCAAACATGACCTATGATTCAAAGGTGAACAGTCACTCAACTCTATTCAACCTTCCTCTTTCCAACCTGAGTATTTTAAGAAAAATAAAAAGATGATACAGACAAGCATACACATATGTAGCTGTGTACATAGGCAGTCCTTTGAAGCACAAAATCACCTCATGATGGTTCACTCTGGAAAAACCCCTGCTTTGTCCCCAGTAGCTACAGACATAGTCCATAGGGGCTCAATTCATCTTTGAGTTTTGACATTTGGCTGCATCTGATAAATACCCCTATTTTATACTGAAGGAGATGCTCCCTGAATAGCAGATCAGAGTACACTTGGTCTAGCCTTCTTGTACTCTTTCTCCTTGACCAATCAGTTTAGAATATATGTTCCCTACAGTTTTTTTTTTAAATCATGTATTTCTACAGTTGCTTTCATAGCTGACTTTTTGAACTCTCTGTCTGGAGCAGGTTGAAGATGAAATGCAATGAATTTTCCTGTTCATGAGTAAAAATATTCTGCATCGTTAATTTGGGGAACTCCATGTGGTTTACTTGATTTTCTGTGCTTTATAATAAATATGAGTTACTCACTATAAAATGTGTTAATTGATTTGATTGACCATACAAAAACATGGTGCTCAGCAGAAACCTTTACAAACATGTGTAAAGGTGGCAACAAGCATCAGGGCACACACTTCTTCCTGGCTGAGTTGAAGGTCAGCATTTTGAACTAATAGCTGACCTCTTTGGCCTACCAAAGACCATTATGCTTAATAGCCAGAGTTAATTTGCTAAGCTACGGACTTGGCTGCTTTTTATTCCAGTCTCCAGTACTTTCTCCTCTTTGTTGGGAAAGCAAATGCTCTGATATAATCCAGCTGGCACAAGATTGCCCAAGGGAATCAGCCAGCATGCTGCTTTGAGACAGACTGTGCCTTAATTCACTGAGTCTCGACTTTCCAGGAAAGAAAGGAAGAAAGGGGATGCTGGACACATAGCAAGAGACAACAGGAGGCGAGGCCAAGGCAGGGGGAGAGTAGAAAAAGGAAATGAATTGAGAAACACCAAGACTGACATCTCTGCATACAAAACCTGCTTTTTCAGCCTTGTTTTTGTTTCTTAAACCAGTTTTGAAAGAATAATGCAGAAGTAATTTACTGCAAAGGAGCAAAAAATAGCTTTGACAGCCTCTCACTTTGCATGGAATCACAGATGCTTTGCAAAGCTGAAATTAGCTTGTCAGCCCCAAGTACGTCTGCAGCTCTTCCTGTTTTACCAAAAAGACACCATGAATATATGTCAGACATCACCAAAACAAAATAAATCCAACTTTTTACAACAAGCGTAAACACAAAGTGGCAAATTGCCTGACATGGTATGCCTTGATGCCATGTCTCAGTCAGAAAAGAAGTTTCAATCCAGATAGCTTTCTTTGCAGAATAGATGCAGCTACAAAGTGCCATTGATAATCACTGCCAGGCTTGCAGACTCATCAGACTCTAGTATGGGCCTTTTCCCTGCTCATTGTTATGACCAATGGGAGAAACAGAAGGCCACTGTGGACTGTATTCCCTAACTCAGTGCAATGTTGACATAAATATACTGCTGGTATTTTTCAAGGGGTACTCCCTGTTGGGGGGAGGGGGAATAAAACTAGGTGATGCATTTACGATGTGGTATTTTGGTGTCTGTGTATGCGTGTGCAGACCTCTCCCCCAAGTAGTGAAAGAGTCTGTTGGTCAAAGCACATGATTTTTCTTCTCCTATATATATTGTATTTGGTGTGTTTTGTGATTTTTCATGCAGAAAGGATCAGTGAAGCTTATTTCTGCAAGGAAGTTCAATTCAAGGGGGGAAAAGGCATTAATCTTAGTGAATACTTTCCCTTTAATGTCTAGTTTGATCCATACATTATTTGGACTATGCATTCCTTCAAATGTTGATGCACATTCTTTGGCTCAGAAATGTTGTGCAAAACCATGCATGTTAGGGGTAGTTGCATTAAAAATGGAGGTATTAGGGAAAACTGCATACAAAAATAAGTGTGTCTCAAACTGATGCAAAAATTGGATGGAAGGATATGACTGTATACATGCAAGACTGACACAAACCAGAAATAGATTGCTTCATCCCTGCTGATAGTCAAATATGCCTTCAAGGATTTATAAGTACTTTTGTTCTCTCAGATCCTTTTACAGGGGTACAGCATTTACTTAACCTCTTGTTTCTGTTGAGTGAATGCCATAATGAGGTTCTAACTGTACAGGTAAAATGCTGCATGAAGTTAGAATTTTGGAAGAGGTCTCTGTAAAATTTATTATGCTGTTGCTGGCTCTTTGGTGGGCTTATGTTGGAGTGTTCTTATTTCTGTGGAGCAACATTTACGGAGTGGTCTTATGGGTTATGAAAAGAATACGAATAAAGGAGGCCTCTAGAATCAGTGTGGCATCCTGCTTCCCGTAATGAGCAACCAGAAGTTAGAGGTAGACACACGCCAAGAATCTTATGTAAAGCTGTCCCATCATCACAACAATTAATGGACAATATATGTCCATTAGGAACTTTTTAGTTGGCTTCTGAATATAGGTCTATGGATTCTGATGAAGATGTAATATGTCAGTGGAATTTTTTGTATTATTTGCTTGCATTTCTTATAATCAGCATAATTATTATGATGTATCTTTCAGTCAAATTGAGGAAGCCAGTTTCACAAGATGTAGTGACAACTAGGACAACAGTAGGAGAGATTAGATAAATTGATGGAAGTTGAGGTCGTTACTCGCTACCAGTTAGAATGGGTTTAATAGCACCAGTGTCAGAGGCACAATGTCTCTGTATATCAGCGGCTGGGAAAACATAGGATCGAGGATCTAGTTGCATTCATACCCTGCTCATGAGCTTCCCATGGGCAACTATTTGGCCAGTGTGTGAACAGAATGTTATATTAGATGGGCCTTTGGTTGGTCTAGGAGGACTCTCCTCCCATTCTTAGTTATACGTTCAGTAATTTAATCACAATGTGCATGGAGTAGATATGCTTGAAGGATATATCCAGTATTCATAATTCTAGGGCAGTGACCCTAGAGGGTATTATTTTAGAAGGCAAACTATTTATGGGGGAAAATTGTGGCCTTGAATGGTTATCCAGATGTCTGCTGTGGTTAAATGCAGTCTCTTTTCTGATATGCTTTGTTGCATATAATATTAATTGAACAAAAATTGGCTTACTTTATACAAACAACAGCTGAGAAAGTTAAAGTTCCCCTGTAGGTGGTGCTATAATGCTGCAATCTAATTCTAATTAAAACTGTGTCCAAAAGGCCTCCATTACAGATAGATTTTCTCTACATGGATTTAATACACTTAAAGGAAAAAGAAACCTTATATGAAACATATATTAATAATCAGAAGAAGTCCAAAGCTTTGTTACGTTGTTTGCTTTTAATAAACACAACTGTCTTTCAAAGAAGTATTGTTTACTAATTAACTTTATTAAGAGGTCATTAGTAGTGGCACTCAACTTATTTAGCATTGAGCAGTTGGGAACATGATTGCATTGCAGTGCTGCTGTTGCTGCTAATACTTCTGGTTTTCACTGAGTGTGATTCTGATCTACCAAGTCTCTGTATATCAAGCACCTACATTTTATTAGTAAAAAAACAACTCTCTCTTTTGTATTCAAAAGATATTATAGCTTTTACATTTTCCTGTAATCTTTGATTTGAGTTAGCATAGTAGTGGTCTGAGTGCTGAATTAAGACACTGGGAGAACAGGGTTCAAACTCCTGCTTGACCATGGAAACTCATGGAAACCCACCTCAAAGGAAGTCAAGGGTGAGCTTCCTGTGAACAGATTCTGCTAAGAAACCCAAGAGAAAGATTTGCCTTAGAGTTGCAATAAGTCAGAAATGACTTATGGTATACAACAACAGCTACAATCTTTGCTTCATTATTCATAGAATCATAGAATCATAGAAATGTAGAGTTGGAAGAGACCACACGGACCATCCAGTCCAACCCCCCACCATGCAGGAATACCCTCAAAGCACTCCCGACAGATGGCCATCCAGCCTCTGCTTAAAAACCTCCAAGGAAGGAGACTCCACTGCACTCCGAGGCAGCATATTCCACTGCTGGACAGCCTTGACTGTCAGGAAGTTCTTCCTGAGGTTCAGGTGGAATCTCCTTTCCTGCAGCTTGAATCCATTGCTCCTTGTCCTGGTCTCTGGAGCGGCAGAAAACAAGCCCTCTCCCTCCTCTACATGGCATCCCTTCAAATATTTAAACATGGCTATCATGTCCCCTCTTAACCTTCTCTTCTGCAGACTGAACATACCCAGCTCTCTAAGTCTATCCTCATAGGGCATGGTTTCCAGGCCCCTCACCATTTTGGTCGCCCTCCTCTGGACCTGCTCCAGCTTGACCATGTCCTTCTTGAATTGAGGTGCCCAGAACTGGACACAGTATTCAAGATGAGGTCTAACCAAAGCAGAGTAGAGTGGTACCAGTACCTCCCTCGTTCTAGACACCATACTCCTATTGATGCAGCCGAGAATTGCATTGGCTTTCTTGGCTGCCACATCACACTGCTGACTCATGTTCAGCTTGTGGTCTATTAAGACTCCTAGATCCCTTTCACACGTACTGCCATCCAGCCATGTGTCCCCCATCCTATATTTCTGCATTCCATTTTTTCTACCTAAGTGTAGGACCTTACACTTCTCTCTGTTGAATTTCATTTTGTTAGCCTTGGCCCAGCTCTCCAATTTGACCAGGTCATTTTGAATTTTGATCCTGTCCTCTGGCGTATTAGCAACCCCTCCCAATTTGGTGTCATCTGCAAATTTGATCAGCATGCCCTCTATTCCTTCATCCAAGTCATTGATGAAAATATTGAACAGCACTGGGCCCAAGACAGAACCCTGTGGCACCCCGCTAGTCACTTCTCTCCAGGATGAAAAGCAGCCATTGGTGAGCACCCTTTGGGAACGGTCAGTCAACCAGTTACAGATCCACCTGACAGTAGCTCTGTCCAGCCCACATTTTACTAGCTTCTTTGCAAGAATGTCATGTGGAACTTTGTCCAAGGCCTTACTGAAATCGAGATATGCTACATCCACAGCATTCCCTTCATCTATCAAGCTAGTAACTCTATCATAAAAAGAGATAAGATTAGTCTGGCATGACTTATTTTTGAGAAATCCATGTTGACTTCTCATGATTACCACCTTGCTTTCTAAGTGATTAGAAACTGACTGCTTAATGATCTGCTCCAGGATCTTTCCGGGTACTGACGTCAGGCTGACTGGGTGATAATTATTTGGGTCCTCTTTTTTTCCCTTCTTGAAGATGGGGACAACATTTGCCCTCTTCCAGTCTGCTGGAACTTCTCCTGTCCTCCAAGATTTCTCAAAGATGATAGCAAGCGGTTCCGAAATGACCTCTGCCAGTTCTTTTAATATCCTAGGATGCAATTCATCTGGCCCTGGAGACTTGAATTCATCCAGTGTGGCCAGGTATTCCTGTACCACCTCTCTACCTATTATGTGCCGCATTTCCCCTGCTTCCTCACCTGCTCCCCAACCGCCAGGTTGAGTGCTTGTATCCTTCTGGGAAAAAACTGAGGCAAAGAAGGTGTTAAGTAGTTCTGCCTTTTCTCTTCCCCCTGTCAGTAATTCGCCATCTTCTCTGCGCAGCGACCCTATCGCCTCTTTCTTTTTCCTTTTGCTGCGGATATATTTAAAAAAACCCTTTTTATTGTGTTTAATGTCTCTGGCCAGCCTAAGTTCGTTCTGTGCTTTAGCCTTTCTGATCTTCTCCCTACATCTCCTGGCTACTTGCTTAAATTCTTCTTTGGTGGTTTCCCCCCTCTTCCATTTCCTGTACACGTTTCTCTTAACACTTAGCTCAGCTGAGAGTTCTTTAGTCAACCATTCTGGTTTCAGAATATCCTTGAATAATGAGATTGTAACCCTATCAAGGCATTCAAACCTGGGTAGAACAAACATGTTAGAAGGGTGAGCACAGTAGCTTCACCTCTTTATCATTGTTTCTATCACCTTTCACATATGGACAATGATTTTCTCTATATCTAGAGGATCTCCGCATGAATTGCCAGCATTCTGGATCCCACGGAAAGTGTTCACACAGGGGAGGCTCCTTTGTTCAGAAAATTGCTTTCTCTTTGTGAAGAGAGTAATGGGTAAGGGAAGTACAGGGCGAGTGCGTTTGTCTATTTGTTCTTCTTGACTTTATGGCACCTGAATAGGATTCCGTGAGAAAAGTTTTGTCTATAATGGTTGCATTTCTTCAGTATCATGACAAGCAACTAGTTGTTACCCCCCTCTTTTTTGGGGGGAGGGCTATCTAAATCTATTCTAACAGACTTAGGGTAAGAACAACTAGTGTTCTCAAGGACATTGTTTGGTTAATATGTGACATGTGCTTGTGAGATGGTGAGAGATTATCTGCCATACTAGGGTTACTATTGTGACTTTAGATACCTGCCAGGGTGTAGTAGACTGACATGGTAGGCTCCATAGACATCTAATAATGTTTCTAAATCCCATGTGGGCCTCAGAGGCATTCTCAGAAAATAAAAATGGCATGCAACTGCAATGAAACTTTGGAATGTTACTTTTAAAAAAGAAGCTGTTACTTTACTCATTCCTTGTAGTCCAGAAATTGTAGTCCAGAAAAGAAACACAATGAGCTACTCATTACACTCAAGTTACCATAACTGTTACTGTTGCCACATTAGAAAACACAGGAAAATACTCTCTTGTTCCCCCATGTGGCCAATTCAATGTGTACTTTGGAAATGTTGAGAAAAATGTAAAAGCCATTACAAAGTAATTCTTCCTGGCTGTAGCATGAGACAGCCACTCACGTGATTCTACTTCCTTTCCTGCTCGTTGATCAGATAGAGTAAGCACACAAACATATACACACACAATAATGAGTAATAGATGTACAACCTGGTACTGTTTCACTGACAAGTAGCAAATATGAGCCAAAACCATTACAAATAAAAAAAGTATCTGAATTGCAGCTCATTACTGCAAGAGGTAAAAAGTCAACAAAGTAACTCATTAGAAAATGACTTATTTCCTAGTTCTGGCTACAGCTCTGTGCTTCATTTTGAAGCATATTGAGCTACTCAAGAAAAGAAAAGAAAAAAGGAAAGTGTGTGAAAAGGAAAGCCTACTAGGAAACCTTCTGGACATAACAGTGATTGGAGCAGCATCTGGAATGCTAGAGGGAATGTAGGTTGTAAGAAGGTATGCTGTACTCTGTGAGTGTTGACTGGTGTGTGATTTTTGAAGTGTGATGTGTGTTGCTTATTTTTGTATGCTGTCTGGTTTGTTGAGATCTGCGTGTGTGTGTGCGCTCATTGTCTCTCTCTGTTTTTTTGTGTGTGTGTGATGTTTGTGTATTTGCTGTGGTTTATTCTGTTGTCTGTGTCATTTGTTTGCATTTCTGTGGTGTATGTCTGTCTGTCTGTAAGAATTACCTGTATTTTCTCTGTATTTTCTCAGAGCATTGGCAGTTTGTCTTCTTTCCATATCTGCTTGGGATGAAAATATGTGATTTAGTGTTTGCAGCTCCACACCCAACTGTTACCTTTATCTAGTTCCTTGGCTTTATTGCTTTAAAAGAATAATTAATTGGCAGAAATTATTGCAACAGTTTAAATAACTAAATTCACAATTTGCTCATACAGGCTTGTTATCCTTGAATTCAAAACTAGGCACCCTGTTTATATAAACCAGGAGCTCTAGGTCTGCTTGTGCAACGCTGACAGCTTCATAGAGAAAGGTTATAGAGTTTTTTTAAAAGAATCATAGAATCATAGAAATGTAGAGTTGGAAGAGACCACACGGTGCCATCCAGTCCAACCCCCTACCATGAAGGAACACCCTCAAAGCACTTCCGACAGATGACCATCCAGCCTCTGCTTAAAAACCTCCAAGGAAGGAGACTCCACTACACTCCGAGGCAGCATATTCCACTGCTGGACAGCCCTGACTGTCAGGAAGTTCTTCCTGAGGTTCAGGTGGAATCTGTGCACCAGAATGATTCAAGATATAAAGAGAGAGAGAGAGAGGGAGAAAGAGAGCGAGAGGAAAGGAGAGGGAAGGAGTCAGGGAAGCAGAGAGAGAGAGAGAGAGAGAGAACTTTAATAAAAATATAAATTGTCCAACATGCTTCAGTACCTTCTTTAGGAGCACAAGAATATAAGTAGTTGGAAAGGTCTGGCGGAGTAATATTGTTATGCAGTTTTGTAACCTACTTCATTAGTTCAGCTAGATGAGCATTTTCCAGAGAAGGCAAGGATGTAGTGTGAGAAAACAACAAGAATTTTATTTGACAATAGCTGTTCTTAACAAATCAGGTCTTCCTGTCTTACTTTGTGGGGCCCCCAACTCCACTCAGCTCTCCCTTCACATCTTTCCCTGCTATTAAAGATGTATACAGCATACATGGGGTTTATGTTATCTCATGTTTTAAAGAAATTTCCTAATGTATACTGTCCTTGTGTAATCTGAGCACCCCAGTCATGGAAGCACTGATTTATCCGAATGGTACTTCAACAATTCTTCTGCCAATAGCTAGAATCTTGCTGAAGGATTTGTCCAGGGATAGTGGCCAGTGTGAATTGAAGGTGCTATCTCCAACAGTTCCACAATTTGATATTTCTGTAGTTCATTTGGGAACATGCAACTTGTGTTGGCTGGAGAATCAGGCTCAGGGTCGTGACCTTGGAGGTGATAGCATCACCTTGTGAGAATAAGGCTTTTTTTTTTTTTAAACCACTTGGTTTAAGTCCTATCATGAGTATAGTGTCAGAAGAATATGTGGGGATATCCTGTGTGACACAGACTGTGGGAGATTAAGTATTTTCAGCAGAGAACTTTGTTGTTAGAGGTGTATGTAGGATAAATGTAGTGCCTAGGGCAAGCGTGGAAGTTCTGCCCCTACCTCTGTGGCTCCCTCCTCCTCTGATGCACTGCTTTTTTGGCACTGCTTTTTTGCACGCCTCTGACATTGGTGCCCAGGGCACGTACCCTGTTTGCCCCACACTAGATATGCCTCTGCTTGTTGATGGCTGCTGTTGGGAGATGTGCAGAAGTGTTATTGTTCTTTTAATGGTAAAAGGGAAAATAAGGGGAGGAACCTTTGGATACTTCACATTACAATGAGGTAAGCCTGTAACTATAGTCGTATAAAGTACTTCACAGCTTGGGGACACTCTACCTGAAGGAGTATCTCTTCTTGTGTGTTCTTTTCTTGGCCTTAGGATCAATATTTAGGGGCCCTATTCATTAGAGATGTAAGGATTATTTGAAAGTATTTGCAAAATAGTAAAAAAAACCCCCACCATTCTTTTCAAATGTCAAGAAACAGTGTTGGGAAGAAAGCTGGACTGATAAGAGTCTTTGCGGTCTGGGACTTAACGCTGCACAAAATTCTCATGTGGTTGTTTTGTGTGGGAAAAATGGTTTTCTGTGCAGAAAATAGCATTTTCTGCACAGGACTTAATTATTTTTTACACAGAAATATTTCTTCCTGTGGAAATAAACATTTCCTGTGCAGAAAATTCTGTAATTGAAGACTTGTTGGTTTAAATCATTTGGGGATTTTATCTCTGCATTTTTGTTGCATATCACTCTGAGAAGTATTATCAATGGATGACTAATAAATCTTACAAATAAATAAATAAGCCATTTTGCCAAATACCTACACGGAATTTTTTTTTAAAAAAATAAAAATTTGCTAGTTATGTTGCTCTTATTGAAGGATGAAAAATATCTTGTAGTGGCTGATGATTTATTTGATGGAGTATTGAAACACTATTTCTAGGTGAAGATGGAAAAAATTTGCAAATACTAAAAGTCTATTTCAGACAGTTTTTTCCCCCCCCAAGCCTGACATAGAGATGGCAACAACTGAACCTGGGACTTTTTAATTCAGCTTTTCCCACAGATAATGGTACCCAAAGAGGCTTTCAACTTAAAATAAGTCATTAATGTTCAAAACAATTGATTTCAACAATGAAGATAAAAGAATGATCCTTTTGTACAACAAAGATCTTTTAAGTAGAGGGATGTAAGAGTCATATATAGAGTTGAATAAGCTGAGTGGCTAAATTTTGTACAGTACTATGTCGTAAGGGACTTTCAGCACTACATTGTTATATATTATTCCACTTTCAACATCCTGTGGAATTCTGGGGTTTGTAGTTTACTGAGGCCCAAGAGCTCTTTGGCTGAGAATTCTAAAGGCCCTTCCCTAAAACTACAAGTCACAGGATTCCACAGGATGTTGAACAGTGGCAGATTTGGAGTGTGTGGAGGGGGCGGAGGGGAGGTATGCCTACAGTGCAAGGGGTGTGGTTGCAGTGTGTGTGGGTGTGCAGGGGTGTGGCTACGGGCTGAGATGCCCCAAAAACATTGCAGCCTGGGGCAAAACACCCCCTCGTCCCCCTGTCCCTATGTGACTGATATTGAAAGTGGAATAATAGCACTATAACAGTGTAGGGAGGAAATGGGATAAAAATACTGCCCCACCAATGAAATTTTCTTTCACTCCCAAAACTTAAAGTATTGCAGTAACTTAAAATTTCAGTTCAGTAATAAGAAACAGAGTTTAGGTAACAAAAGAAAAGGGGAGGAAAAGTTATGAAAGGAGTAGTAATAATAACATTGATTTTTTACTTCCCTCTACCCATGGATCAAGATGGGGAACAAAACAGATTAATCCATAACACATAACATCAGTTAGAAACAGAACATCAGTTTTAAAAAGTGTTAAAATGCATTATTGTTAAAAGAAGAAATAATGCAAATACCTATCAAAACAGTCATCACATATTTAAAAATAAAAGTTAAAATTCACAGTTTATAATAATTTGGATAGGCCTGCCGGAAGAGATTGGTGTTTAATGTTGTTTCAGATTTGGACAGCATAGTCAGCTGTCAAAACTCTTCCAGCAGGTCATTCCACAGTCTAGGGGTGGCTGAAGAAAAGTTCTCTCGGTGACCATTGCCAGTCTAATCCTAGCCAGTTGAGATAAATGTCTCCCAGAGGACCTGAGTGTGCAGGGTGGATTATACAGGAGGAGGCAATCTCATAGAGAACTTGGACCCTGACCATGTAGGACTTTCCATAACCAACACTTTGTACTTTGCCCAGAAACTAATTGGCAGTCAGTGGAGTGACTTTAAATTGGTGTGATATGCTCACTTCTAGATGTACCAGTAACCAGTCTGGCTGCCATGTTTTGAAGCAATTGAAGTTTCTGAACTTGATACAGAGGTAGCCCAAATCACAATGCTTTGGAAAAGTCCAGCCTTACTAGCATGTACACTACCATCTTTAAGTACTCTAGCTCTAGGAGGCAGGCATATCAGCCAAACAAAGCAAATATAAGAGTTATAGGTGTGAATGGTTTTCAGTGTTTCACTCTTTTAGGAACTGGGGGAAAATTCCACTTATACAATTTGGTTGCAGCCCTGTGCTTACTTGGAAAATTCTAGATGCTGAAATCCTTCTGCTTCTGTGAAGGAATGCTTCATACCTGTCATCCACCCTTTTCTTTTTTCCTATGACTTTCGTAGCATCCTTTCTTGGATGCTGCAGAGGTTGGTATTCCATTCCTTCCTCTGAAGTCTCTATCCTGTGGCTATTCTGTGCTTTGCTGGGAGCAAGCAGGATTGGAGAAGTGTCTGTCTACACCCCTGTGGGCAGAAATGAAATGATTGCTGCAGTGCTGAGACCTCTGGAGGACCCTCACGTATTTCAAAGCTGATGTAAACATTTCACATCTGACTACAGGAACATAGCCAGATGCTTTTCTGATCATGCTTGCTTCTCCCAAGGCATGGAATGGTTATGCAAGGTGGCTTCAGAGGCTGTATACTAAGGCTATGTGGGTTGGTATTTGAGTTGGCTTAACATAGGCCTGCATGCAAAACAACTATGCAGCCTTAAATTGTCTTTATTTAATTACAATTCACTAGCCTCTGAACTTAACTCTTCTGAATTTTTTTAGGTTTATTCCCTAGGAATATTTCTATCACATATACCATTTTTCAAACAAATTGCTCAAACAATGACAACAACATGGAAGAAGGCAAGGGATTATTACTCCCCACTGAGCACTCTCCTTACTAGGAATGTAAAAAAATTATAACATTTTTTCCTTATCATCAGAAAGATAGAGCGGCTTGAGACACTGAGGCACCCTGTTTGGCATCCTGTTAATGAATTATGATAGAATAAATTGCACTTACACCAGCCAACCCACTTATTTGATCATCGTGGAGGTCAGAATTCTTCCACGCAACAACCAAATTCCCGCTCACCCAGTTTGTAAGCAGTACAGCATTTTCCCAACATGGCCATTTACATAGTGCTGGAGAGCAGGAGGATGAACAGGGCTATTTAGATCTATGCTTCTGTAGCTGCATGTAATGGAAAGGCACCATCTTCGGGGGCATTCTGAAGACCCCCAGACGTTCTTCCTGATACCTGTCACAGCATGTCGAGCTGAACATGTCTCTGCTGATCTCCCTGTTTTCCAACAACATGGATACAAGGTAGCTTTTGTGGGGCAAAAAATTGAAAGATGTACATATACAGATGTAACTATAGGATACACATATGTCTCCTGATGCAGGATCTCAACTTTGAAGAATATTGCCTGTGTCCTTATTTTATTGTGATATTTTGTTTGTAATTTGTGACTCTTTTTCATTTCTTTCTTTAAAACTGTTTCTGCAAAAAACAAACCAACATTTTTTTACATAGGAACAATGTATTTTGTGCAAAATAATCTGGTGAGTGTTTGTAGAAAACCTGACTTGCTCCAAATCAATATTTTTGTAAAAACGTACAAAAATGCCAAAAAGAAAGAAAGAAAGAAAGAAAGAAAGAAAGAAAGAAAGAAAGAAAGAAAGAAAGATGTGCAGAAGGGGAAAAAAAAACCTTTTGATACTACTCATTCTTCCATGCAACATAAACACAAATTCATTGACCCTATCCTGAAATTTCCCTGGTATCCAACAATGACGATTTCTATGCTATCTGTGATTTTCATAACATTTTTTCATAAAATAAAATAAATGAATGAGATGAGTCTCTCTCTTTCTCATGATCCAAAGACAGTAAAGACTACTCTTGAGCAAACCCCTCTGTACCCATTTATATTGTACTGTGAAAGTATGATTTCCCTGAGAGGAGGCAACTGCCTGTAAATCTGAACGAATTCCACAATGAAATATTTTACAATATATTCCTTTCACTGTCTCTTTTTAAATCAAAATTGAAAGACACATAGCAGAAAAATCCTTCCATATCTTTGTCTGAAATTTGGTATGTGCGATCCTCTTTAGCTACTAAGTTTAATGAAGTCTGGTGAATAAGAAAATAATAGCTTTTTAAACTTTCAAACTCATTGGGAGGCAGGAAGGTTTGGACTTCATAATCAAGATTTGGATTTGAAATTTGGTAGCCTTCAGATCAGTCCAAGTCAACCATTTAGTCAAGATCCTAATCAAATGTTGTGGCTGGTGAACACCCCAGTTTCTGCATTACGAAAGTATGCATTTGTGGGTTTTTCTGACATTTTCAGTACTTTAAAAGAAAGTCATCATCATCATTATTGTCATTGTCATCATCACCCCCACCATCACCACCCCCACCTGGTATGTTGTCTTCTGAAACGCAATATTGTTACATTTTCAGAAACGGCCATTCCATGGCTCTTACTCTGTTAAACAGAAACTATTGTGAAGCTGGTGTGATTGACAACCGGTTATAGTCTTGAACACAAAACAAGATGTCTAGTGAGGCAGAAAGAGCTATGCATTAATTATATTAGAGCTTTTTCTGGACGAGTACTCTGTCAACACAAAAATGAAAGAACTCAGCTGGGAAATTCTTTTTGCAACTAGAGCTACATTAAAGTAAAAGACAAAGAACTGAGTATCGGGACTATTATTTCATCTATTTTTCTGGGGAATTAAAAAAAAAGTCCACAATAAATGTCTTTGGAATATAAACATAACTTTTAATATATGAGTCATAATCACATCCACTGTATTCTATTTTGATGTGTTATGATCAAACCATGATGATAATGGCAATGATTTAGATATCACTTTTTAATGTGTTCACAGCAGGTGGCTCACATTATCTCAGAAAAATATCTCTGTGAGGTAGCCCAGTGTTATTACTCCCATACTTCAGTTTAACATAAATAAATAATCTAAAACATGAAAATAATATATGATATTTTGGGATGCACCACCTCATTTTCAAAATGCACTGAAGGCCTTTTACAATATGAAGTCAACATATACAATATAAAAACATTTACAGCAACACACATTAAAAACTAATTAGGAAGAGCGTTATAATAACAAGCCAGGAGCATTACTACAGTAAGAACTCAGTTAACAAAAGCAGAGCTTCAAAACAATAATGACAAAAAAGAAGGGGGCTGGAATCCCATTGGTTAATAACAACTTGAGTAGATCCATTCAGTGCAATATTTAATGGTAACTCAACACAAAAGTAAAACCCACTGATTCAATGGGTATGCTTTATTGGGATGTTTTATTTGTCTTTTTAACATTTATATACTTTTAAATGATTTTATGTTGTTTTTTGTGTGTGTGGGTTTAATTGTTTTTAAATTTTCATTGTTCAAGATCATTTTTCTTTTCACTCTTTCTGGGAGCCATCTTGGGTCCCACTCTGGGAGAAAGATGGCAAATCTCCCCCACTCCTCGGTAGGACTAGCAACAGAATTCAAGTTGACATCACTAATACAGCCAAATCACAACACAACTGAAGGCCTTCTTAAGCAGCCACATTTTAATTGTTTCCTTGAGACATACAGTGGTGTGGCTGACGGAAGGGTATTCTAAAAGACGGGTAAAACTTTCACAAGCAGCCTGATTCTTCTTAGGTCCACTGCACTACAGATGACTGAGGAATATGAGTAAGGACTCAGATAGTGCAACGTACCAAAG
This sequence comes from Cyclura pinguis, assembly GCA_030412105.1. Taxonomy (NCBI): domain Eukaryota; kingdom Metazoa; phylum Chordata; class Lepidosauria; order Squamata; family Iguanidae; genus Cyclura; species Cyclura pinguis. The sequence goes on along the minus strand of CM059599.1, from coordinate 108,530,343 downwards.
GGAGAGGCATTAAAAGATGCCATAAGGAAAAATGGGAGGAGTAGACTGAGATACAAGAAAAGAGAACGGAACCACTTATCTAATAATGAGGAGGAGCAAGATAGGGAAAAAATTGGCAAGATGCATTAAGGATAGCACATAGTTTATAATAAAGTGGGTCTGGGCCACTGCCTGTGATTAGCGGGCCACATTGCCCCCGGGGGCATTAGTGGACTGCAACTCCCCAATGATATCCTCGGTGAGCACAGAAGCCATTTTGCCACGTTTTTGGTCTCCTATGGGCCATTTTAGACTCAGGAGAAGGCCTTTTCACCCTGCTAAAGTAAGGGACCTAGGTGTTAACTCAGAAATCGGCCTCCAGTTGATGGGGTTGGAACAGAAATTTTACCTGACCTTGTTGGTTGATTCTCTCTCTCTCTTTCTCTCCCCGCCAGCCCTCCTCCTAGCAACAGGCTGGGGGATTGATTTATATTTGCTGTTTAGCATTGTTATGAGTTTTTCCCCTTTAATATTCTCAGTCTTTCATATCCTCGTAGGCTGGCACAGGAAGCACTGGGTTAAATTTATTTCAGAGTTTGTTTAAGCATTTAGTTATTTAATTGTACTTCTATCCAAATCACCTCACAGGTGGGTTTAGAGGCCATGTGTTAGCCTACTCCCCATAAGGGGTGAGTGTAAGCTACCAGTCTCCAGCAGAGCTCAGGGGCTGGGGCTGGTGATAGGCAGGGCTTAGCGAATGCATTGACAGGCCCTACATGGCTATCATTCCAAACATCCTGTAGCACATGGATTAGTTTGTGGAAACTGACCAGCAGTTGGAGTGCCCTATGCCTTGCAAAGTGATGCAACCTATGAGCCAAAAAAAGGGTGCTTAACATTCATGGAAGCCCTGTTTTATTATTGCATCTCAAATTCCATAATAATTGATGTGCATGCAAATGGATTAAGCTGAATTGTTTATGCAGAAAAAAACTTGATCCTAGAAAGTTAGGTGGTAACAATTTGAGCGAGAAACCCATCTAAAATAATGTTTGGGAGTTCTATTTCTCAATAATATAGGGAAGACAGAGAATTTTACATTTGTTTCTGATGGCCAGTCTAACCTGTTTACATTACAGAAAAGGAGTACTTTAAGAATAAGCACTGTTCTTATGTTATTATGCTGTATGCATATGGAATAATGTAAAACAACTGAATGCAAAAGCTCAACATTTTGAAAATAGAATACAGTTTATAAAATAGGTAGCTAATAACAGTTGTTGTTGTTGTTGTTATTATTATTATTATTATTATCCTTTATTTATATAGCGCCATCTACGTACATGGCACTTTACAGATTTAAAATACAACAATTGACATAGATAAATACATAATAAAATGAAGATATAGAAAATGGAAAAGGTCAAAGATATATGCAATTACAACTGGTACAACATAATGTTACTATAATGCCAATAAAATATAATATCTAATTAACAATAAAAACTAGTCCAGCATTCCAAAAATTTTGGAAAACAAGAGAGTTTTCAATTTAGATTTAAAAACAGTAAGAGAAGGGGCAGTTCACAAAGTCACCAGAAGGCAATTCCATGCATAGGGGGCAGTGAGAGAAAAAGGGTGTAACCGAACTGAAGAGGAAGAGAATTTAGGCTAGGTAAGAAGACACCTATTCACAGAATGTAGGTTTCCAGTGGGTTGGTAAGGAGAGATGAGACCAATAAGATAAGGAGGAGATAAATTATGTAAGACCTTAAAAGTCAAAACAAGGAGTTTATAAAGGATCCTACAAGGAATAGGTAACCAATGAAGGGAGATCAGGAGAGGGGTAATGTGATAGAAATGGTGGGCTAAGAAAATAATTTTAGCAGCAGAGTGAAAAACAGAGACCAGAGGGTAAAGGTGAGATCGAGGAAGGACAGTAAGTAAAAGATTACAGTAATCGAGATGAGAAATAACAAGAGCATGGATTAAAGTCTTAGCAGAAGAGGGAGATAGGAATGGTTGGATTTTAGATATGTTATAAAGAAAGAAGTGACATGATCTAGCAACAGTCTCAATATAGGAAACAGAAGACAAAGAGGAGTCAAAAATATATCCAAGACTGTGAGCTTCTACCACCAAATGGATAAGTGTGTTGTTGACAGTGATAGAAAAAGTGGACAGTTAAGAAGGTTTGGGGGAAAAATGAGTTCAGTTTTCGCCATATTAAGTTTCAGACGATGATGAAGCATCCATGAAGAAATACCAGAAAGACAATCTGTAATACAGCCTTCAATATCTGTTGAAAATTCAGGGAAGGAAAAGTATAGTTGAATATCATCAGCATAGAGGTGATATTAAAACCCAAAAGAATGAATAAGATTACCTAGGGAGAGAGTGTAAAGAGAAAATAAGAGAGGGCTGAAAACAGAACCTTGGGGAACCCCCACTGAGAGAGGAAAGGAAGAGGATTTATGATTATCAACTACCATGCTAAATGAGCAGCCAGAAAGATAGGATGAAAGCCAACTAAGAACAAACTCAGTGAACCCTAAGGTATGAAGCAAGCCTAACAAGACAGTATGATTAACCATATCAAAGGCAGCCAAAAGACTGAGAAGAATAAGGATAGAATATAGGCCCTGGGACTTGGCTATGAGAAGATAATTGGTTATTTTAGTAAGAGCTGTCTCCGTGGAGTGTAAAAGACGATATGCAGACTGAAAAAGATCAAGTATAGCAGCCTGAGACAAAGACGAAAGACAATGTGTATGGACAACATGTGCCAGCACTTTAGAGAGGAAAGGCAGGAGAGAAATAGGGTGATAGTTGGTAAGAGAAGAAGAATTAAGCGTAGGCTTCTTAAGAATTGAGGAAACAGCGGCATGTTTAAAAGCAGAAGGAAAGGAACTGGAAGAAGGAGACAAATTAACAACATGACACAAGAAAGGAAGAATAGCAGGGGAAATAGTTATTAACGTTCCATATTTTTGATGATGGGTCCAATGCTGTGAGGACAGAACAAATCTCTACACATTTAGTTCTGTAAAGATTAAGAAATAAAGGAGTTTTTTATGGATGATATCAGTATACTTTTGAAAACTATAGGTATGGAATTGTACGCCAGGAGAGGGAAAGTAGCAGGACCTCATTTACATTTCCTAAGCTCCCATAAGCAGCTATCCAGAGTTTTAAATCAGCGGTTGCTCTCAGGTATAGCAGGTATAGGAACCATGGGAGAAGGGGATGAATAAATGAGTTTTCCAAAGGCCTGACAAGGCAACATATCAAGCCCAATATGACCACTGTCTTTTCATCTCTCCTCAAGCATTAGATATATCGTTCATGGGTTTGAAGGATGTGCATGTGTTATGCTGGTCAATGAGATAAGCAAGAATCAGGTGAAAAGCTGGAATGTGCCCAGGTAGAAAGTTGAAATGTTACCAGTATCTGTGGTGCCTGAATCCACTAACCAAGTTTCAATAAGCAACACAGCCCTCACTGTTGCATGTCTTTAGTGACACTATCATGTAACTATATTTAATTATATATCTAACATAATTACATCATCCCATTCATTGTGTTTTTCAGTTAGCTAGACAAACTAGGCAGCAATAATTTAAGCCAGATGTAAGGAATTGGCACTTCTAATGCCTAGGCACTATTCAGAGCAGAGCTTGGCACATACACTCTGATTTGATATATAATAAGCAACAAATACTGCTTTGCAATAACCAGTATTTGTTGCTTATATATCTGTGTTTTTTTTTTAATTATTATGAATGTGTTTGGGTGAATTTCAGGGGAGGGAGGAGGAGTGGAATGCTCCTATTGATGTAATCTTGGGCAGAAGGAGGTATGGTGATGGAGGTTGGACTTGGCAGGTAAGAGAAAGGTGGGACAGAGACGTGTGATCTGTGCCATGTTTCACTTCTTCCCCCATCCCTCAAGATTCAGGTTGCCATTTCAACTTACCCTGTGACCTGTTGGTACCACTTGTGAATGTCAGGTTGGTCCATCTTCATCATCATCATCATCATCATCATCATCATCATCATCATCATCATCTGTCCATGATTTCTTTGTGGATGAAGAGGTTGACCTGGTATGTATACAGTGACCTGGATGGATGAGCTTAGAGGTCCTAGCTTTGTCCCCTTGGATACTCAATACAGCACTGAGTTGCCATCATCCATAAGAATTCTATTTTCCCCATGAGCAAATCCATTACCCAGGCACCAGTTTTGCTGGTTTGTACCTTGATTTAGACCAGAGAGACAAAGCAGGACTGCTGCTGGTATACTGCCTACCCTATTGCCCAGCAGTCTCCTTGTCTGAGCTGGCCACGGTGGTCTTGGTGGCTGTGTTAGAAAATTCCAGGACTATAGTTTTTGGGAATTTCGAGACACACATAGAGGCTGTCCAGATGGGGCTGACTTAGCACTTCATGGCTACCATGACAACCATGAGGCTGTCTTAGGGCCTTATTGTATGAAGATGTCACACTGCCAGAACAATGTATTACTGCTGGTTCAGTAATGGAATGGTCGATGGGATGGGAATAGGAGGTACTGTTCTAGAGTGGTTCTGCTCTTATTTAGAGGGCCAGTTCCAGAGAATAGCACTGGAGGATTCATGTTCAGTGCCATGGCTATTAAGCTGTGGGATACTACAGGGTTCCATCTTATCCTCTATGCTGTTCAGTATTAATATGAAGTCTCTGAAAGAGGTCATAAGGAGATTTGGGATGGGGTGCCATCAGTATGCTGATGACCATCAGCTCTATTTCTCCTTGTCATCAGAGTCAGCTTGGGCTGTGCAGGTGGGGGATCAATGCCTGGATGCTGAATGGGCTGCATGAGGGCCAGTAAATTGAAACTAAATCCTGATAAGACAGAGGCCCTGTGGGTTGATGGTTCTTGGGTTTGGACACTGGATAAACAGCCTGTCCTGGATGGCATTATACTGCCTCTGAAGGAGCAAGTGCACCGCTATCCATAGCAAATGGACCCTGTGGCTTGAAGTGCTTGGTACCAGCTTTGACTGGTGTGCAGTTACAGCATTTCCTGGACAGAGATAATCTAGCCACCGTAGTCCAGGCACTGGTAACTTCCTGATTAGAGTTCTGTAATGTGTGCTGCATGTGGATGCCCTTGAAGAAGACTTGGGATCTGCAACTAGTACAAAATGCAGCGGCTCAACTGCTGACTGGAGTACCACATGGACAACATATAAAGGCAGTCTTAAAAAGTGATACTGTCTGCCAGTACATTTACAGTCTCAATTCAAGGTGCTTGTGATGACTTTTAAAGCCTAAAAGGCTTGGGACCTCGACACTTGAGGAAGCACCTCTTTCTATATGTGTCTTCCCAAGTACTGAGGTCCACTGGGGGGCAACCTCATCTGTGCCCCACCTGTCAAGGTCACAGACCTGGGCAGCGAGCCAGCCCAGAGAAGGTAGTGTGAGAGCCAGCAAAGTCCAGTCAGGAGGAGACAAGCAAGCACTTTATACAAGGGAGTTCATTCACCAGAGCATCAAGTGAAAGCAGTAGTCAGAGTTCCAAAAGCCAAGGGTCAAGAGTCCAGAGATCAACTCAAGGTAGCAGGAACCAGGTGCTGGGAGCAAGGAACAGACAAGAGGAGGGCTTGAAAGAAGTTTGCCACAAGCAAAGGAAAGCTTCCAGGCAGGCAGTTATATAGCCCAGACACAGGTGTGGCTAGTCACTGCTTTTTGAACTTAATCAAGGAAGTCTCCCTTTGCTCAGCTCTCTTGAGTCTTCGCCTTGTTTGTGGGCTGATTGGCACAGGCTCCAAACCATCTTCAGAATCCGATCCCTGTTGCCCTAAAGGAGCAGGCAGAGGAATGTCCAAGCCTGCTTGGCCCATGGCAACAGGGGGAGCTCTTGAGCTACAGGACTTATCTCCAGCCAGAGCCACAGGGACCAACAGCTGCTGCTTGTCATCTCCACCCTGAGCAACAGGGGCCAACAGCTGCTGCTCGTCATCAGCCGCTCTGACAGGGGTTTCAGTTTTCACACCACCAGTGAAGTCAGTGCATTATGCTGGAGTATGGAAGAGGGCACCTCAACTGTGGAATGGCCTCCTTTTGGAGGCCATATTGGCACCAACGCTCATTTCATTTAGGCACAAAGTGAAAACCTGGCTGTTCATCAAGAACTTCAGGCCTCATTAATTTTTCCCAACTACTGTAGTACATAGTTTTAACAGTCTTAAATATTTTAAATCTGTTTTAACCCATTATGATGTTTAATATGTTTTAGCTTATTTAAATTACTTTTATTGTTTTAAACTGTTTAACTGGTTTTAATGTTATTTCCAAAACACCCTGAGATCAGGAAGTGGTTTAAATATTTTAAATGAATGAATGAATGAATGAATGAATATACCACCACTCCAGATTACTTAGCTTCTGCCCAAAACAAAATACAAAAAGCTATGTCAACAACAACGACAACAACAACACATAATCCACAGACTGGTGAACTGATATCATTTGGGATAACTTCACAGTTGCCAAAGGGACCATGAAGTCCACAACCATTCATGACAACTTGGATTGCAAATAGATATTGAAATACTTTTGTTATGGGAGATTCTAAGAAAGACCATCCTACGTTGCTTGGCTAGGAAAACTGTAATGTGGAAGATGTTTCAAAAACCCAGATAGATAGATAGATAGATAGGTTAGCAGTTTTTAAAAAGCATTCAGGAAGCAGGTATTATTACAAATTATTAACAGTAGTCATAAGACCCTGCTTCTGAGAACATCTTACTACTTAAAATGATGACATCCTGAGCATGGATTCCACTGCAACATTGAATTGTTACAGTCTCATTTCTGGGAAGGAATAGTGTCATTCTCTTGAGATTTCAGAAACCACTCTTGTAAGGTTTGGTGGCCATTCTATCAGGATACATCAAAAGACTTTTTCGCAACTTACCTTTTCATGGAGGTGAGGGGCGGCGCTTGTGCGAGAAGCCTTTGGAGGAAGGTTTTCGCGTCCCTGCTGCTTGGGCTCCGCAGCAGCTTCCTGGTCACGTAAGCGCCCCACCCGCGCCCCGCCTCTTCCTTCTGCAGTGCAGCCTAGGAGTTGTAGGCTGCACTGAGGAGAGGAAGCACAACCTGCCTGGCTCCAGAGGCTCCGCAGGGCAGGTAAGTTCGCTCCAGGCCCCTGACCGGTGCACAAGTGCGCACCATTTTCAGCTAAAAGCTGAAAATAAAAAGGTGCATATGCGCTGCGCGTCATGCTCTTGAGCGTCGCGTAAATGTGAGTGCGTCATGCAGACAGCTCGTCACATTTATGCGACGCTCAAGGGGCCCTTTCGCTTAAGAAATGCAGTGGAAAAGGGCCAACGTTTTAAAAAATGAGATAGCTCCATTTGGTTCCTCTTTTGCCTGAAGTGTTTCATTTCAAATATGTCAGTGCAAGAACTTAGTAATCTTAAGGGGGATGGGTTTGCTTGTTTTCTGCCTCTTTCTTCGTATCTTTCCTTGCTTTTGTTTTATTTTTGAGGATGTTTATTATTATTTCATGATAATATGAAATACCTTTTTGAAAAATGCATATAGCAGCCACTGGGCTGTGTGAGTGCGAGTGAAGTATTTGACACAGAACAACCACTGTAGTTCTGATGAAAACCACTCCTCTGAAGCTGCTATTTCCATTAGAAGGAAAAGTAACTATAGTCCTCCCTCCATATTTGCAGGTCTGACCTTTGTGAATTTGATTATTTGTGAGGTGTGCACGTGTCTTTCCCCTTCTCTTCCTCTTATTCCCTTGCGTTTTGCCAGGCATGGAGAAGGAAGACAAGTGCCTGAATAAAAGACATGGGGGGCATGCACAGACCTTACTTCTCCCCTCTGGAGTTCCCCCTTCCATTCCCTTGCCTCTGGCCTCAGGGCTGAGAACTTGCACCAAGCTAAAAGGCAAGGAAATTGGAGAGAAGGGGAGGCTTGCATAAGCCTTCCTTCTCCCCTCCAGAGCTCTCTTCTACCATTCCCTGGTCTCTGGCCCCAGGGCTGAGAACTTGTGCTGAGGCAATAGGCAAGGGGATGTGAGGGAGGCTCATGTGAGCCTTCCTTCTACCCTTTGGAGCCCTCACTCCTGTTCCCTTGCATTTGGCCCCATCACAGGCCATTTCTGCACTACACTGTTGTACTGCTATTATTCCACTTTCGACATCCTATGGAATCCTGGGGTTTACAGTTAGGGACGGGCATTTAGAATTCTCAGCCAGAGAGCTGTTTGGCCTCAGTAAACTACAACCCCAGAATTCCACAGGGTGTTGAATGTGGAATAATAGCACTGTAACAGTGTAGTGTGGAAATGGCCACACAAAAGGCAAGGGGATGGGAAAAGTAGAGGGGCCACTGCAGCAGCTTCAAAGGAATTATTTTTATCGGCGGGGGGCACAAGAGGGAGAAAATGGTTAAACTCTTCCCCTTCTTCTGTTGTGATCTTGAAACTTATCACCAGCCCTGTTGGTTGAGCAGTTAGCAGTATGGCTGAGCCAATAGGACAGCAAGGTTCTTTGCTGCATTCCACTCCCACCATCTCATGAGAAACGCTGGATGTGTTTCTTTCTCCTTGTCATCCTTTTCATGCATTCCAGCTGACTGATGAATACAGCTTTCATTTCACAGGTATGCAGAATAGCTTGAATCACTTCCAGGCATTTGATGCAAGTAATTGTGGAGGCAAGTATTTTGGCAACAGAGGATTTTATAAAGATGTGCAGTACAAAGCTGAAAAGGCTTGAAGAGAATCCTTTGATCTTAAATACTGTGTCCTGGGGTGACTGGCAGTCCTAATGATGGTGCACTGTACACTACTGAATTTTGAAAGTGGAAAGAAGTGTCTGTTTATGAAAATAAGCATTTCTTTTAGCATCATCCCCAAAACATACACTACTGAAATTTATACAGTTTAGGCACATTACATACAAAACAGGTTTGGTCTCACATGCCTCCTTTACCTTACTGTGTGTGTGTAGAGTAATATAAAGTTTTACACACATTGGCCTAAATCCAATTCAACCGTTGTGCTGATTCCTCATGGAACAACTGATTGGGTGGGAACTAATAAACAAGGTTTCAGCCACTCTATTTTTTGTTCTTTCAACGTACTATTATATTACATTTTTATGGTTTATCTTGTTTTTGTAAATAGCTCTGAAATCATTGCTGATGGGTAGTCTATACATTTTTTTATATTTAATAAAAACAACTAATTAATTATGCTGACACAGTATCTGTTTTCCTCCTCCATTTCATGGATGAAATATTTCCTAAAGATTTAATCACTTTTCTAATCAGGCTTCCAAGTCATTTTCTGACTTATGGTGACTCTAAGGTGAACTTATCCGAGGGGGTTTACTATTGCCTTCTTTTGAGGCTCAGACAGTGGGCTCCCATGGCCAAGTGGGGATTTGAACCCTGATCTCCTGGAGTCCTAGTCTAATACTGAAGCCACTATCTCACATTGGCCCTTCTAGTGTAGGGAAAGAAAATCTGAGACCTTCTGTGGTGGTGGAGGACTTCTTTCATTTGACCATTACATTGGCTAATGTTTTTTTCCTCTCCATTTCCTTTCCTTTATGGGCAGAAACAATTTTGCCACTGCTTGAAGTGCTGTGCGGCCTAGCTATGTTCTTGAAGACAAAATGCTCTGGGGGGTGCAAGTAAGAGAACTGTGTTGCCCACCATGCTGGATGAATATGTGAGAGAAACAGTTTTCAGTGGCAATGGGAAGAAACAGAGAGGTGAAAAATTGCTAGCTGGACTGCTTCAGTTCTTAAGCGGGAAGGAGGACGGCAACTACATGATGAAATGTAATCTGTCCATTGCTCTTTGTTCCACTATCTTACATACAATTGTCTTTCTACAGCAATATAATATATGAAATTGGTGCATTTAGCTGTTTTTTTTAAAGGAAATGTAATATATCAACTGTAATTGGCTACATGAGGGCCAGTAAGCTTCCGCTCAACTGTATGTCTAAAGCAATGTAATAGCTGACCTGGATTTACCTACCATTCCATTTCTAAAACCACTTAATATATGAACTAAGTTACATCAAACTGTGAAACAATGCAATACATAAAGTGTGTTTCATGTAACTCTCTATCTAGAGCAATGTAATGTATGAAATTTGTGCACTGGCTCGCTTCCATTGATGGCCTATTTATAAGTAAAACAGATAGTATAAGACAGTTTAAACTTCCAGTGCTTCTCTATCTTGAACAGGACTGCAGTATTTGCTTTTTGAAGTGCAGGAACTCAGCATGGTAGCTCCTGTAGCCAAACCCCTAAAGACAGTCTGAAAATGTGGGCAACCATGTTGAGCCACAATAAAAAAAATGTTCCACATTTCTTATCTAGTAAAAAGGCAACAAAATGTCCATTTTAGTCAGTGAGATGCTTATTTTAATGTGTAAAATAATTTATTGTGTAAGAAATTCTACTACAAAAATGGGGAGAGTGAGTAGTTTTTCAAGGAGTACATCTAAAGATCCCCTTTCCTCCCATAGCATGGCTGCTATTCTGTGCATAGTTACCTGGGAATAAGCTCCACTGAACTCAGGTGTAAGTGATCTCCCCTCTTCTTACTTCTGACACTAGAGATTCAAGTGCAAATCACATTGAGCTATACTGCATTGCCAGTTGAAATGTAGACTTTAGCTTTTATTTGGAAATGCAAACCATTTGCTAATATGAAGTAGGAACTTTATCAAAGAAAAAGAAAGAATATCCAATAGTGGGAATCCTGTTGGTGCATTATACTGGCTCACCTATACCTAGAGTGATGGTGGTGGTGGTGGCAGGCAGCAAAGGTGCTGCAGACATGAAGAATGAATATTCTGCTCAGAGCTGGAAGATTTTGTCTGCTTTCCCTCACCACTGCTGCACGACCCAGTGGATCAACTATTAGCGTAGTCCACCTACTGGATTCTGGGTAACCACTGCTTGATTCTTTAACTCCCTCTGTCTCATACTTTTTGGACTGGAGCAAATCTGCCATTAAAAAAAGAAATAGTAAAACCTGAAAATCTTATCACCCCATTCACACACCAAAGCAAGGAGAACCCTGGTGATCTGGTATGTCATATCTCATTCCTGTTCTTAAGCAGGTGCTGAGCTCCATCATATTCCCTTTCCACCACACTTTGAGCATTTCTGCACAATGATGCTCTTCCATGTCATCGTGCTGCAATTCTGGGTTCAGAAGGGAGTGCATCAGCAACGCTCCGCTCCGTACCTGCTTGCTCCATGGAGAAGGGAGTGCAATGGTGCTGCCTCTTCCTTCCACAGTGCAGCCAGGCACTTTCCATTGCTGCATTACAGAAGGCAGCATTGCCATTGCACTTCTGCAGCTTCTGCAGGGCCAGGAGAGACAGAAGCACTGTGCGATCACAGGCACAAAATTGATTTTTTTCCATTTTGTGAAAACTGCAACGCTTGGGGACAGGATGACCGTGGACCAGTGATGACATCTTGTGTAAGCACGATCTGCTGATCACTGCCATCCTCTCCCAGAAGCAGCACAGCCCTGCTGTGTGGAAATGGCCTTTTATTCAGAGGAAACGAAACCCAGTAGCAATTTCCTTATCACTTCTCACAGATCACATGTGTCTCTATATATGTACCTGGGAGTCTTATGAAGTGGAGAATGGCTTCAGGTCACATTGTAGGCAAGTCAATGTATTGAATGCTTCTTCAGATTTTAAATCCGATGGCCGTCTCTTACTGCTGATAATTGTTTTCCCTGAAAGGATAAAAAAAAGACTTGTGTTTGAGTACTCCAATTTTCACAGCTGGCACAGGTTTGAAAATTTGATTACTGTTAGTAGCTGTCATAGCTCTAGAAGGGAAAGTAACATGGGAGGTGTCCAAAATTCTATGGAGGAAAAATTCTTCTTTCAATCAGCACAAGGAGTCGTAAGTGTTATTATGTGATTTTTTTTGCCCCCCCTTCCATTCCACGCGCTTAACAGAACTATGGCAGAGTTGAAAAGAATGATTATTCAGAAATGAAAGTATGAACTTTAAATCAAAATTTACATTTATGTGATTTCATAAACTCAAAATTATCTCAATGAAATTTGTTTTTAATATTTCTATAATGAGAGGACATTAAATGTAAAAGAAACCAATGATATGATAATGTCTAAAGCATGCTGTGAATCTTACAATTTATTGTGTGTTCAGAGAACAACCCAATAGAAGTGCTGAAGTTTATGCAGTACTTTTGGACAGAGCAGAGTTCCAAATATGTGATTTCAGAATTTAAATTTCTCCAGTTTTTAGAGTCTGAACAAGGAATGGCAATATCATGGTCCATCCAAATATATTTACTGGCCAAGCTATTTTTTGACTATGACTTTGGTTTTGTATTTAGTTTGTATTTTTAAATGCTCTCTAAATAATTAAACTAACTTCTTTCGTTTGGAGCAAGAACAGTCTACTCTAAAAACAACAGACACACTTGGACAAAATCAGCTTTTAGAACAGATGTTGGACCTCAGCAAATCAGAACAGCTGGACCTCAGCAAATCAGAAATGAATCAATCCTCTATTTGTTTGCTTAGAATTAAATCCCATACATTCACATAAGCGGGCATACAATCACAGCTGAAAGGTGATAGAATATGTTCTTAATCACTTTGGTAATGCTCCCTATTTGAAGGTTTATGGTATACTGACATATCCACACTATAAATCATTGCTAGTGTCTTAATGACATCTATGAATTAATAGACCATAATGTTTAATGAGATTCTGTTAGAAGCCATCACCTAGCTTCACAAAAATACCATTCCTAGTAGAAAAGAAATACACATTAAACCAGTTAAAATCTGTGTGTCTATGTGGAAAGAGGCCAAAGACACCTTTTTATTAGCTTCTGCTTGCAAGCTCAAGGTCATGGATTCTTTGATTGTCCACTTGTAAGTCCACTTGTAATGAGGATTTCATCTTTTCCAACTGCTTTCCACGTTGCCAAGTATTGAAATGTTTTCTAATTTGTCTCCTAATGTGCCCTGTATAGAATAGTCCCCACCCTTTCTGTAAGTTACTAAATGGCTGTGTTGGGGAAAGGTCTGCGTTTGTGATCTAGGATGTCAGCCCTGATTTCAATGTACACACTCAATCCAAGGATTACTGACAAGGATTTCCATATTTTAATTAACTATGACTGGAAATTTTTAAAATAAAACAAAACATAACTGATTCTGACCCATGTCAGCACAATTTCTGAACCACATATACGTGGCAAAATCAAAAGACTTGCCATGAGAAGGATATGTACTGTCCTGATGGGAGGTGGACATTGTGAATCATTTTTCTACTTCAAAAGCATGAAGTTACTTTTAAAATCATGGGGAATAGCAATGCAATGAATATGGCCTTCTTCATTTTCCATGGCTTGGTTCCACATTTCAGATTCCAAGCTGACTTCAGTTGGTATTTTTCCCAGGGCAATCTTTTTCATCTTTTTTTTTCTGATTATTGTTGGGGATGATAGGCGTCTCAGCCCCATGGAAACGCAGCGGAAAAGCCAGAGTTCAGCGAGCCAACAGCAGCAGCCTTGTTCCCCAGTAAGGATACTACACACAGAGGAGTTTCTTCCAAAACAGGAGGCACTTTATCTTGCAGAAAAGTTCCGTTATATACAAAACATAGAACAAACAGACAAAGACTTGCGCCAGACACCAGTTTTGGTCAACAGACAATTACAGACTGGCGTTGCTTTGTTATATACATATCTACGACCAATCAGGTAGAGGTTTGCACACCTCCCTCTACCATCTGCAGACAACCCCAGTTTCTTATGCAACCTTGCAATTACCCACAGCTGGGGCATGATGCAACATCTTTGCAGTGGGCTGATCATTTTCCCAGGGTTCCCTGTCTGGAATCCCTGACAATCTCCTCCAAAATGGTCAGGCCACTGTGTAGGACATTTTCGCAATCCATACATGTCATACAATACATGTTACATAATACATACAGTACATACATTCAAGGGTACAACTCATCTTACACCTTACACCCTGGTGGCAAAGCCCAGTTCACCTGCCAACTTCTCATGGCCTACTACTGGAAGGGCCTTTGTGAGCAAATCCACAATATTGTGTTCAGATGGACAATACCGCAAACACAAAATCCCATCGTGGATCATTTGCCTCACATTTTGGTACCGTACCCCAATGTATTTAGTTCTACACTTTAAGTTTTCTGCCTCAGCCATTGCTATGCAAGCTTGTGAGTCTTCATGTATTTCCAGAGGTATGCTGCAAGGCTCTTGTATGTCTGTCAGCATTTGTCTTAGCCACTGTACTTCACTAGCCATTTCTGACAATGCTGCAAAATTCAGCCTCTGTTGTGCTTAGCGCCACACAACTCTGCTTTCTTGATCTCCATACTATGAGACTTTCCGCATACCTGGCTACCAACCCAGTCACTGACTTCCTGTCTGCTGGGTCAGCAGCAAAAGAGCTATTGACATAGTATTCCAGTGTTTTTTGGCTTCCCACCATTCTCAGACATAGATCTCTTGTCCCTTTGAGATATCTGATGACTCCTTTTACAGCCACCCAATCTATCTGTCTGGGTTTGGAAGCTCTCCTGCTTAACAATCCAACAGCGAAACTGATGTCTGGTCTCATGTTGTTAGCAATGAATAACAGGCTTCCAATGACAGAATGGTATAGCTGAGGGTTCACAAACAGCTCACTTGCTTCCAAATTTGCGAAGTCTGTTGTCATGGGAGTTCTGACTGTCTTTGCATCACACAGACCACATTTAGCAACAAGACTGTTGATCTTTTTCTTTTGGCTCAGAAAAATCTCACCATCACTGGTTCTCTCCACTTCGACACCTAAATAACACGTCAGACTGCCTAGATCTTTCAGCCTGAATCGTTTCTCTAACTCCATCTGCACACGCTTTACATCACTGGCACTTCTGGCTGCAACACAAAGATCATCAACATATATCACTATTATGACACAGTTGTCACCTGCCCCCTTGGTATATACGCATGCATCTGCGATGCTCCTGATATACCCAAGTGCCACCAATTGCTGATCAATGTATTTGTTCCAACAACGAGCGCTTTGGTGAAGACCATAGAGAGCTTTGCGCAACAGGTATACTTTGTTGTCTTCTGCGCCATCATACCCTGGTGGTTGCTCCATGTAGACTGTTTCTTCTAGATCAGCGTTCAGGTAAGCTGTCTCAAAATCAAAATGTTGAACAACCATTTTCCTCTTGGCAGCAACAGCTAATACCATCCTCAGACTTTCTGGTTTGGCTGTGGGAGAAAAAGTCATGTCAAAGTTGGTGAACCTTTCCTGGGAGAAACCCTTTGCAACCAGGCGTGCCTTATACTTCTGTGTACCATCAGGCATGTCCTTTAATTTAAACACCCACCTGCAACCGACTACGTTCTGGTCGTTGGGCCTGTCTACCACCTGGAAGACCTTTCTTTCGACAAGTGACTGAAACTCAGAGTCCATGGCAGTGTTCCACTTTTCCTGTTCCTCCTTGGGATACTCTAACAGTTCCTGATAACTTTCAGGCTCACTAGCCACAACACTGAACAGCTTGGCCCCTTGAACAACAAATCTGACAGGGGCTTTTCTTACCCTCTTGGATCTCCTAGGAATGAGCACCTTAGATCTTCCTGACTCAGTTTCGCTAGGACTACTGCTGCTCTCAGTGTGAGGCTTTTCTTTGAGTGCAGTCCCAGGTTTGAAGCTAGGTGGTGGTGAGGAGTTATGTGAGGTTCCAGGTTTTTCCTCCTTTTCATCCTCAGACATCACTGCCCCTCCATTTTCAGGAATTTCGGGAACACTTTTGTCACTTTTACCCAGGGGTATCAAAACCTCTTGGTTACAGTGCAGTCTATCCCATCCTGAATGGATTTTGAAGTCTGCACTCCTAGAATACATTATTTTGCCAGCATGGTGTAGAAATCTATATTTGTTACCTTCATATCCCACAAAGCGTAACCGTCTAGATTTCTACTCTCCAGACTTTCTGAAACTTGGGGGAACATACACACTAGCAAACTGACCCCAAACACGTAGATGCTGCAGGTTTGGCGCTCTACCATACAATAGGTAATATGGAGTTTGTTTCACACTTGAACTCCACATCCTGTTTAAGTGGTAGTTTGCTGTCACTATTGCTTCTCCCCAAAGTCCTGCTGGGGCTTGGGCATCCTCCATCATACAGTCCTTCATTTGTTTTAACAGCCCAATTCTTCTTTCTACAAGACCATCCTCCCCGGGAGACGCGGGGTTGATGGTTTTATGCCTTTCTTATGCATCCAGGCTTGCAGGCTGTTAGACAGGAATTCTCCCCCTCGATCTGACACAAGACTGGCCACTTTATAAGGAAATTCCCTCTCAACAGCATTCACCCACTCTTGGAACTTATCTGCTGCTTGGCTCTTCTTTTTCAGTAGATAGACATAGGAGAACCTGGTGTGTCTGTCTACAATTACCAGGACATACCTATTTTGTCCAGCAGTTGGCTTAAAAGGACCTGCCAAATCTGCATGAACAACCTCAAAAGGACGTTGGGTGACACACTTGCTTTTCTTGGCAATGGGGTAAGCCTTTACCTTAACCTTTTTGCATACAGAGCACTCTAGGAACTTAGGACAATTTTGGACCTGTAACCCAGGGCATACCTTTGCCAACTCTTGCTAACCTTTGTAGCTGGCATGATCCATCACTCTGTGGTAGGTAATGTACACACTTTTCATGTAGAGGTTTGTTACACAAAGGGTTAACGTTTGCCACTTTTCCTTTGGGCAACATGTGGTACAACCCCTGCTTTTTCACCCCTTTTGCACAAAAAAACACCATTTGCAGTAATTATACATTTCTCCTCTTCAAACACCACTTTGTAACCCTCACTGGTCATTTGGGAGACACTCAAAATACAGTTCTGCAGATTTGTCACGCACAATACATTATTAAATGATTTACCAAAGCATGGCACATATGCAGTACCCATCTTCTGCACCTTGCTGGGTGCCCCATTTGCAAGGGAAATTGCTTGTATGTTTGCGTTTGTAACATTACTCAACAGCTTTAAATTGTTCACCATGTGGTGAGTTGCACCACTGTCTAGCAACCACACACCACTCTCAGACTATTCTTTTGCCACAAACACATGGCCTTCAGCCTGTGATGACACGCCCCTCCGCTTCTGGGCTGTCTTCTTCCCTCTGCTTGGCGCTGGCATTCTGCAGTCCTTCTGGAGATGGCTGACTCTCTTACATCTGTAGCAGCGTCTGGCAAAGCTGCACACTGCTCCTTCTTCCAGGTCAGGTGCCTCCTTGGGAGCTGCCTCTTCCTCTTGGCGACTGGCTGTTCTCCTCTCCGAATGCAGTCTGGAATCGAACTGCTTACGTTGGATTTTCTCCAAAATCCTCCCAGCTACCAAGTCTACAGTCAGCTCTTCCTCACGCACACCCTGGAGGCTGTACATCAAAAAGTCCCACTCCTTAGTGAGGCTTCCCAGCAGAATAAAACTTTTCTGCATTTCTGGGATATTTATCCCTCTGTTGGCTACCTCTTGAAATAACTGTTTCATCAGCATTAGGTGCTCTCTTACACAGCTTCCGGGACATAACTTTGTGTTATATAGTCTTTTCGTCCATAGCATTTTGGACAAACACGAGGAAGATTGACGCACACGCTTCAGAGCCTCCCAGAGCTGATATACTGTATCCGCAGCAGCAGCGTGAATCAACTGGGAAGGACTTAAAGTAAGCAAAATAACTGCTTTGGTTTTTTCGTCAGCAACACAATACGCTGCTATCTCAGCAGCCAACGCACTGGCCGGCGGCAGACCCTCACTCTCCAAAACGTGCCACAAGTTCTCCTTTATCAGAGATGCTTTCACATAAATCCGCCAGCTTTGATAATTCTTGTCATTTAGTCTTTCAAAATGCACAAAGCTTGTTTCAGTCATTCTGCTGCCTTTGTAAAAACAAAACACAGGAACGCAGCTGGCCGGTCTCCTTCTCCAAAGTGTCCTTGAACAGCACCGGACTAAAAATTAACTGTCTCTCTGCCAAAACATAGGCTCACAAAGCACTGGAGAGCCAGGCAAACAGTCAAAAACAGTTCCAGTATCCAGGGGAAAAACAATTACAGGTGTGCTGTGGATGCTGTGCACTCTGGGCCTGGGCCCATAACCACTGTTGGGGATGATAGGCATCTCAGCCCCATGGAAACGCAGCGGAAAAGCCAGAGTTCAGCAAGCCAACAGCAGCAGCCTTGTTCCCCAGTAAGGATACTCACACACAGAGGAGTTTCTTCCAAAACAGGAGGCACTTTATCTTGCAGAAAAGTTCCGTTATATACAAAAGACAAAGACTTGCGCCAGACACCGGTTTTGGTCAACAGACAATTACAGACTGGCGTTGCTTTGTTATATACATATCTACAACCAATCAGGTAGAGGTTTGCACACCTCCCTCTACCATCTGCAGACAACCCCAGTTTCTTATGCAACCTTGCAATTACCCACAGCTGGGGCATGATGCAACATCTTTGCAGTGGGCTGATCATTTTCCCAGGGTTCCCTGCCTGGAATCCCTGACAATTATATTTTGGAAGAAGATGGGCAGACATTCTAAGTGTGGTATAAGTGGTTTTAGGAACACATTCACTTCATTCCAAGGCATTTATTTTTAGGGAAGTGAATATGTGTGTTCAGCTAATTCACACTACACTCTAGAATGTCTGTCTGCCTTCATCACCCTAAGCATAGTTAAGTCTTCCTTCCTTATAGCTGTTTTTAGCCAGTATTGATAACTTTAAAAAATCAGGTGAACTTTTCTGCTTAGGAAGAAGTTAATAGGAGGCATGCACAAATCTTTATCAGATCAGAAAGTAACTCAAGAAGAGGTTTTTCTATAGCTGCAAAAGACATCACACAGAGAACGCTCTCCTGTCGTGTATCTGGAAATACATTGCTTTAATGAACTTGCCTTAAGCTGTTGAAAACATTTGAGAAAGGAGTGATGGCATTTATGATTGTAATTCCTCTGCTCTTGAAAACACAGAGAGCCTGTGTTTCTGCCTCATGCTGATTTTTACTCAGCTATTAAGCCTTCCAGATTATCTGCAGTTATATCACAAGGTGGCTGTAGGTGCCTGAGGGAGAACAATCAGAATGTGAAAATGGCGTATTTTACAAATGATTAGTAAAAACAGCAGTCTTTGCATAGAAATGATTTTTTTTAAAAAAATATTACACTGATGATGAATTCCGATTTGAAATAAAAATGGTGTAAACATGTATCTGGCAGGTGGTTGGGACTGGGAAGGTACAACTTGCTAGAATCCTAATTCTGAACTCCTGCTGACTGAAATAGTAAGCTAGGTATGAAATTTCTTCAGGCTTAATCCAGATACTAATTTGCCAAGTTCTTAGAGAAGATTCCATGGAATTTGTCTTTGTCCTAGAAAGAGAGAGCCATACTAGTTTCTTCAAGTGCTGAGATGAAAGTGGTGTCAAGGGGAACATGCAAGGCCAGAGTATGTACTCAGACAAGACCCCAAGACACCTGGCAAACTATATCTGAGCAGCCTGGCATTTTTCTACTTGTCCAAAGAGGAATGGTGGGAGACAGGGGGGACAACAAAGGAAATATTTCTTCACTCTATGTACAATTAGACTGTGAAGATTGCCATGTTCATTTATTTTTAATCAACCTACCAAATATTTTTTTATTCAATAGGTCTACATGAGTTGGGACTGACTAATGGATTTCAATCTCTATAATCTAAAGTTATGAGGTTTAAAACATCCAATTTTAAAAACAAATTGTAATTTATTTTTTAAAGAAATCCCTACACAAATAAAAAACATGACTTGGCACTGAAAGTTACACAGTGTTCGCACTAGACAAACATCCTGTGTGAAGACATCCCAGTGTAAGGTAGACTGTCACAAATAAGTCCCTGGATTTTGTAAGTAGTTATCATGTTATAGAAGCACACAGGGGATGGCCATCCCTGTTGATCTGACTGCACAGGAGGTTAGATGTAGGCACTGCAGTAAGATGTGATGATGGTCACCAGTGTGGATGGATTTTAAGTGGCTACTGATGACTATTAGTCATGATAGCTATATATCATTTCTAGGGATGGGACGAATCCAGAATTTTCTGAATCTGAATCTGGATCCGAATCCCTAGAAGGTTCTGGGAATCCACGAATCTCGAATCATTCTAATCCTTTCTTAAAAAAGGATTTAAAAAGCAAGGGAAAGAAGGATAATCTTGGGCAAGACACACTCTCAGCCTTAGCAAAAGCCTAGGCAAAGGCAAACCTCCCTCTCAAGAAATGTGGCCAAGACAATTGTCATAGTTTTGCCTCAGGGTCTCCCCAGAGTGAAAATGACATGAAGGCCCTTTCTACAAAGGCAGGAAAATGTGGATTAATCCCACATTTTCCTGCCTGTGTAAACAGGGTCACATACTATAGCAGAGAGCTAATCCAGGTCAAAACTGGATTTTCTTTGCATAGCCCCTTATGGCATCCTGGGGTTTGTAGTTTGATGATGCTCCAGTATGCTTTGGCAGAGGCCCTTTTCACATGTGGGAGGGGGAAACGGGCAAAAACGCCCAAAAATGGAGCTTACCTGAAACCGGGTAAGTCCGTCGCCATGCGGAGAAGCGCGAGCTCGCTGCTCTGCAGTCCTCCAGCGTCCCAAATGGTGGCTTCCGGTTGGTGGAGGCTCTCCACCAACTGGAGAAGCTCGCCAGCCGGAAGCCCACCCCCGGCAGATCTGCAGGCACGCACTTGCGCGCACCTGCAAATCCGCTCCGGAGCCAGGCGACGGAGCGGTGCGGGGCTGCATGCTCTGTGCTTTTTAAAAACCTCGAAAAAGAGGTTTTTAAAAAACACGCAGCCCGGCTAGTTCCGGCAGCTCCTGAGTGGATTCTGGTGTGGAACTACAAAAAGTAGTCCACGCCAGTCCACTCTAGGGTATGGAAGACCTCCGTGAGAGGTCGCTCTGCACCATTTCAGAAACCCGGTATGGAAATGGCCAGAGAAGGCACCTTGTAAAACTCCAAACCCCAGAATTGTGTCTGAAAGAGTTTTGCAAGGGAGCTATGCAAAGGAATGTTTGAGCTGTCCTTGAAATCTCAAGAAGACTGTCTCTTCCAGTCAAATGCTGAACTTAAATATTAAATATTCAATTTGAATATCTTAGAATAGAACCCCAGAGGTAATTTCTGAAATTGTTAGCGAAGGGCATTATTACTCCAAGGGAAAAACTTACCTACTTGCCATCTCTCCATGTGGGTCTGGTCTCCCAGGTTTTTATGTGTCCCAGTCTCTCATGTTTTCAGGCATCCTGATCTCCCAGGTTTTCAGGCGTCCCAGTCTCCAACATACTATTTGGTTGGTGGATTTGAAAGATTCAGTTTGCCTATTGTGGCACAGGTATTCGGATTTGTGAATCTTGAATCCTTCCCCAGGATTTGAGGATTTGAGGATTTGGTTAGGCCATCCATAATCAATTGTAATACCAAAGATAATTTGTTTCTTTAAATAACTGTTGATTCAGAACATAAGCAGGAGTATGCTAATACTTGTAGCCTTCTCACAGGCATTTGATTAGCTGCTGGAGGGACAGACTGCTAGTCTAAATGGGCTTTTAATCTGAGCCTAGAGTGCTCATATTTTCTTCTGATTCTTGTGCTAAATCAAATTGCTAGTTCCAGTTAGAATAGGCCTGCTGAATCAGTGGAGCTAGTGTAAGTGCTGACTTACAGTTCAGCAATTGATTCAATGAGTCTACTCTAAATGTGACTAGAAATTGGACTTAGCCTTCTGTTTCCAGCTATAGGTTCCATCTGTACTGTTCTGGATGGCCTCATTTAGGCATATATATTATGAACAATAATAAAATAATATGAACAGGTTGGATCAGGTTTCTTTCAAATGGAGGATGCCTTCAAATAGAAAACTACCCTCTGTTCTGCATGATACATGGTCACCCTCCCTGGAAGTCCTGGATGGGGGTGCATTTCCAGATGAATAGGTGGTGACAAAGAACTCATGACGTCAACAAACTTATACCTGGCACATTAGGAGATGATGCTTAGGATTATTTACATTTTGAGGTTGAAGGTTGGGTAATTAAATCACCTGAGTCAAATTTCATCGCAAAATCCACACTGAGCGAGATCTATAATGTATGCATTCTATAGCAAAATCAACTGCGCAGCTACAGTGTCCCCAATTTTCCTCTGACAAACCTATTAATTTTTGCCATTGAGACACTTTTTTTCTCACCCAATAAGACACACCGATACTGAAAATATCCTATATTGGTCTTTGGGGAAGATGAGAGAGGGTGTAGCTATGGCATCACCTCCCCCAAATAACTATGGGAACTATGTAATGGACTCACATTTCTAACACTGTGGTATCATCAAATTTCAGCTGAGTCTTAGAAATGTAGTCCAATATCCGGCATCAGTGGGCATGACATGTAACTTTACAATGACATAGTTACGCACCTGACATGACAGATGACTGTTCTTCTGAACTGCAATGACGCCCATCAAGTAATCCCATGCAGTGTCCCACTGTGCAATGGGACCCATCATCTAGTGACATCCTGTGTGCAAGGGGCACACCACTGGCTCCACTTGCACAATGGTCCTAGACACTTAGCTACACCTCTGCTCCCTCCTGAGGATACAGATGTTGTCCAATGGCACAATTCACCTTTACATGCTTGCAAGTTAGTTTTATGATGTTGCAAATACCAGATGCCAGCAGCAGTTTAGCTGTGCAAAGTAAAGGGACAGACAAAATTACCAAGGGACTGTGAATGCAGCAGATTGTGTGAATGATTTTCAATGTCTTACTTTCTTCAATGCTAGACTGATCTGGGGAATGAAGGAAAATTACATTGGTGGATGTCATACCCTTATTGTGCCCTCCACATTTGTGCTTACATCTTTGTGGTTAACTGTGATGCCACAAAACACAAGTGATGTTGTCAATAAATTGGACCCATTAAGAGGAAACTGATTTTTTTTTCCTATAGAGGGAGAAAATCAGAATTAATTGGTTCAGGAAATACCCTATAATGCAAGAAGCTTAAGGTTTTGTGTTTAATTCTATTGAATTTTATTGTACTTTTATTCCAATTGCTTTTTCTGATTTGGGCAGCTACACAAGCAAACACTCCTTTGGGCACTGGGCATTTTTTTGCAAAACCTTGAAATTCTCAGTGGAGACATAAAAACCCTCCATGTGTGTAAGGGTTAAGACAGTTCCATGTCTACCTAGACTTCTTCCCATTTTTTGCATCTAAGGAGCTCTGGTCCTGGTTCAGGCTCCCAGTTGAAAAAGCTGAGAGGGGGCATTATCAAAATGCGTTGATAATTGCAAAGATAAAAAAATCTGTACATTACTAAATATTAGTTAAAGAACTTTCCATCTGTGGTCTTTCCAGTGTTTACATGTATCACAAGGATGATACAAAACCTGATATTTGATCATTTTTCATTGTAATTTATTAGAACTAAGACTGACACAGTTATCTAGTAAGTCTCAGATGTTAAATTAGTTTGATAAGTTATGAACTGATACCTATATTAAGCAAAAGGATAAACCGATTTGTTATCCTAACAGATCTTGGACAAATAGGAAACAATATTTTGCTGATGAATCTGATAAGTTTTTGAAATTTTAAAAGTCAAATCAGTTGTACTACTTTGAGTATATAATCAGATGGACTCTTCTGTGTGTGTGTGTGTGTGTGTGTGTGTGTTAAAATGCGGTGTTCAAAGGTGGAACATTTTTGCTGGCCCTAGAGGTTTGGAAAATAGAAAATACTGGCTGTATGAACTATGAAAACTTGACAAAAACAGTCCCTCTGTGCTTTTAAACATGTAATAGTTTGTGACCCACAGAAAAACCCAGCAAGTTAACTAATGTCACAAAGTAAAGCTCACACCAAAAGAGCAATAAAAATTTATCAGGCTTGCTACTGCCACATGTTTCTGAAAACAAAAACTAATTGAGAACATGTGAGGAAATAGCAGCTGTTGATTATTAAATTGTTGCAAAAATTAATATCTGCTTATGTATCTAAGACCTTGCTCTGTTATCCAAGCAGAATAGTTGCTGTTTTGTTATGCTTCTCTTTCCTCAGTGGGGATTGGTGGCCTCCATCTTAGGGTAATGATAAGTCCATTTTGGATTTTATTCTGAACTTTAAATGAGCTATCCAAGGTACAGGATTTAGAATCTCCCTCCATGTTTAGACTAAAACCTAGAACAGGCTGACCATCATATATGATGAAAGATGTTATCTGCTACTGTCTTTCATGCTATTTGATGTCATGTTAAGCAGGAGCATCGTATGGAAGGGGGATGGAAATCAGACAGATCACACCCTCCCATCACATTACTCAGGGAAGTACAGACTAGGCCTGCATATTTTGGTCTTTAAAGGCCCCTCCCTAAACTGCAAACCCCAGGATTCTATAGGATGTTGAAAGTGGAATAATTGCACTAGAACAGCCTAGTGTGGAAATGCCCAAAATTTCTACTCTCCCACTTCCAAATCACTCAGATCAGTTTGGGGCACTTCATAGAGGCACATGTCAGAAAACAAAGCCCAAAACATGAGAATATGTTACTCTAGTTATCATGGTAATCTGAAGAATCCTGTAGAAATCTGTGCAAAGCCCTGATGAAGAGTCATTTGAAGAAGAACAGTCTGAAGAACCATCTTGATGGAGGGTGTATGTGTGTATGAATATTAACATACACATACAATGCCTATGATAATTATTACTTCTGTGTTGGCTTTGGAGTATATCTTCGTTCAACTATAGTGCTCCATGAAGTAATCTAGTGACTAGTCTATGCATAGGAAAAGAAAGCTGCCTCCTGCTTAGTATGTGATTACACTGCACAGATTGTATATGAAATGACAGTTCAAGTCAGCGCACTTAATATATGAGTACATGTGCTTATTTAATGCTTACTGTAGTATGCATTACATTTGATGGGAGAGGACTTTTTCAGGGTAGAGATATGCCACAGTGAGTGTGCAGTCATTGCACTGATATAGTCAAGCTTTGCTTTTCCACCCTGAAAGCAAGTGCAGTAGACAAGACTGCACCATGATTTCCCCATAAAACCTCAGGGCTTTACAAATGCCGGTGGCATTATTTAAAAAATTCCTCCCCAGAATTTATGTCAGAATATCAGTTTGTGAGTACAGACAGGAGGAAATATGTGTGCGCACACACATACCTCCATTGAAAGTCCAAGGTTTAGAGATTATTCTGAGGGAAGGGTACTGGGAGCAAAAAACCTCTGATTTTGTGTGATGTGTTTCTCCTAATATATTTTACATGATGTAATACTTACCTCTATACTGGAAAAAAAATAAGACATGCACTTATTTGGAGAATAAGATATAGATAATCCTGTTGGTGATAGCAGTAGGAGGAAAAAGGAAATGTTGCATTGGGTTCTTAGGAAATTTGGGTTAAGTATCCAGCTAAACATAGATAAATATCACCAACTGGGGGTGATGAAAAATTATTCTTTCTCAATTGAAATATATGGAAGGACTAGCTTTGGGCAATAAGTTCCCAAGTTTTTACTGATTTTTCTTTTCACTTATGTTTTAGGATTTGTGATCATATTACACATTTATGCACACACATATAACACAAAATGTATCTTGGTATGACAGTATCTGTCAGGCCATTCAAAAGTTTCACCACATCCAAGGCATCCAGTCACCACTTCATATGTTGGATGGTTAGAACAACATTTGCCAAACCATTGTGACAAGCTAAACTAGAAACCATTCCAGTTGTAGTCATTTCAGTGGGGTGGATCCAGTAGATCTAGAAGAAAGATTCTGCTGACAGAAGGTGCCCTCTTAGTAGATCCAATAACTTTCTATAGCATTTTTGGGGTATGTAGGAGCAGCTGTGGAGAGAAGAAGGGGTAGAGAAACCTCCTTTGGCAAATCTGTTTGCTCACAACCAAATCTGGATCCAGCCTGATGTCTGAGTCAAAAGATAGCCCTCTCCTCTGACTGAGAATAATGACTACACATACTGTTGGCATGCTCTGGAACTCCCATAGATGGCAGCAGAATGTCACACCAGAGTGTTTTTGAAAATGATTTCTAGATTTTGGTGGAATCCACCAAAGAGGGGCAAAAGATCTAAAGCAACCAGGTCAGATACACAGGCAAGACCACCCACACCTTTCCCTTGCTCAATTTTGTTACTGCAATCATAGATCTACCCAAAACCCATCTTTCATACCATTGTGAGCTATCCCTTTACATTTCTTTCCAACAGCTGGCTATGGCTTGGACTATTCGAACACATAGAGACCGTCACCCAAAGGGTACATGTTAAAATGATTTCAGTTTTTCTTTCAGCATTTCAATCATAGTTAGTTTTGCCAATCAAGGAGACCAGTGTGGTGTTATGGTCTGAGTGTTGAACTGGATTGATTCCTCGTTCAGCCATGGAAACCCACTGGGTGACTTTGGGTGTGTCATATACTTTTAGCCCATCAAAATTCCATGATAGATTTCCTTTAGGGTTGTTATAAAGTTGCTATAAGTTGGAAATGCACAGGAAATGACATTTTCTGCACAGAAAATAATATTTCTGTGCAGAAAAAATTCTGTAGGTAGAGATTTATTCAGGCAAAGAATTTGCACATTTTTGTACAGAAAATAGCATTTTCAACAGAAGAACAGTGGTTTTTTTTTTTCAAATGAAAATAAAAACTCCTGTGCAACAATATAATTTTCTGTGCGGAAATGCTGTTTCCAATGCCGGAAGTGCTGTTTTCTACACAAAAACACTCAAGTGCAAATTTTGTGCACAGTAAGTCTTGAATTGTGAAAATTCCCATTAGTTCATTTTTTTTCTTTCCATTCTACCCACTGCATATTATGTTTACCAGCTGTCTAATCTGCAGTACTTTATTCATTCTGAGTGCAAATACCTGATTTCTCCTGTGTTAAAAATCCACTGGTCTTCCTGCAGTCTAACGCTCTTTCTTTCTCCCTCTCTCTCTCTCTCTCTTCACTCCAGCTCTTTTGCTTTCACCCTGCAGTTCTTTTGCTCTCTACTCTGGTGGGGGATGTGCTACAACATTTGGCATCCTGGCTGAGATATCTAAAATGACCCTGCTGTGCCTTGTGTTCAGCATTATTGTCACCAGCACCATGTTTGTACGATGCTTTTCCATGCTGAGACACTACCCAAAGTGCCTTCCAGTACCACAGTACAAAACAATGACTGAGATCTTGCACTGCCAATGTAAGTACGATGACAGAGTTCCATAAATGCTATCTACCTTTGCAGCCTGGCAGCACTCCAGCTGAAGCGTTTCTGAAACACTGCATATCAGGGCTCTACACAATCATGTCTGCTGTCTTGGTTGGGGTGGGTCAAGAGCAAGAAGCTGGGGAGACCTCTCAGGGTCCTACCACAACTGCTTGTCTCAATGTGTCCTGTGACTGGGAGAGTACCCTGCAACTGGGAGAGATCTGCAGCTTATCAGAAATGCTTCAGTCCATGCCTAGTTTGGTTAAGACCATGGATACTCTTGAACAATTGTAAGTTGTTGGCATTGGAGGGGCACGATCTGCACTTCGGGTGGCATGCCTATTTATGGTATGGTAAGGCAGAGCTGCAAAAAGCGTTCCTCTGACATGTGATTCGGAAACCTCTTTTTAGGATTTGGATCAAGTATAAACCCCTTCTATGTGCTACGTTGCCACCGACTACCTCTCCAGCTGAAGCACTTCAGATAAAAGGTTTAAGGGGAGAGGGTGATTGGTATACTTATAAAGATCTAGCTTACCTAGAAGGTGGGATAATTAAATTGAAAGAACAACAAAAACTTCAAAAAGAAGGCATGAATATACAGTGGTTTCCCTATCTCCAGATCAAAGAGAGGTTCAAAAAAGATATGGAAATGGGGGGTATGACCTTGGAACCCTCTCTGTTAGAAAAACAATGGCAGCGTGGAGAGACCCACCTATTGTCAAAAATGTATAAATTGATACTGGAGATTGAATTGGAAGAGGAAACCATAAAAGAATACATGATCAAATGGGCATGTGATGTAGGTCACAATATACACTTAAGTGATTGGCAGAAGGTGTGGAGAAACTGTCGTAAATACACACGATCTTACATCTTGCAAGAAAATGCATTGAAAATGTGGTTCAGGTGGTATCTCCCGCCTGTGAGAATTGCTAAAATGTTTAAGAATGCTAAGAATAGATGCTGGAAATGCAACAAAGAGGTAGGTACCTTCTTCTACCAATGGTGGGGATACCAAAAGGTTAAGAAATTCTGGAAGAGGATACGTTCAAAAATTCAAAAAATACTGCAAGTCAAATTAGATTTAAAACCAGAATTCTTCTTGCTGGAGATTTTCCAGTTGGATAATCAAATAGAACAAAGATACGGTAGGGTGTTATGGTATATGGTCACGGCAGCAAGAATCGTACTTGCTAGATATTGGGAAAAAGAACAGACACCACCAGAGGAAGAACGGATAGAGAAATTGGCTGAAATTGTGGGGATTGAGAAACTTACATGTAAGATAGAGAACAAACCAGACGAGGAATTCTTAAAAACTTGGAAACCAATCTTGGAGTACATAGACACAAAAATTGAGACAAATAAATAAAGAGGATAATATGCATAAGATCTTATGCAAAACAAGATTTGAAGGGGGAAGTATAATAATCAGAGGTTTAGAGAGGGTGATTAAAATAAAAGAATCGTGAAAGTGGAGATGTTGCAATAAGATTGGGGAAAGTCTGTATATACACTGATATAAATCCATCTATATTTCGAAGCAGGGGTATATATAATGTACGTAGATATTTATCTATTTAGCCTCTCTCTTTCTAGTGTGGAGGGGGACCGATAAGTTAAAAATTAGGCTGTTTAGTCAGCAGTGGGGGAAGTACTTTTATATAACATCTGTGAATCGACAACTGTTCTTGTTTGGTTCTGTTGATAATAAGTTTGTAAATGTTATTAATTATTACTATGTTGTCTGTTTAGGAAAGGTTCAGTGGAAACAGACTCTGTTTAAACAAAAGAAGTGTATGCAAACTATTGCATCAGAAAGGTTCAAATTTGACAAAACCAGTTGGTGTGAGAGTTTTAAAAGAGCCTGAGGAAAGAGTAATAGGCTTACACATTGAAAATGTATCTGTAGATTATCCTGGGTAGAGTGTTCATGTAGAGAATGGTAAGGTACTTATTTATGATTGTGAATTTCTATTGATCACGTTTGAAGTGCACTTATGTGTATATTAGGTAAAACTAGAACAATACGTTCCTTTTTTGTCCTATTACACCAATGTTTATTCTTGTGTCATTTTCCTTTCCTATATTGCTTGGTCGAAAAAAAACCCCTCAATAAATATAATCTAAAAAAAAAGAAGAAGAAATGCTTCAGTCCGAGCGATGATGGGCTGCAAAGGTAGGGTTTGGGGGTCCTGTGTGGTTATTCATGATTGTAAACGTGAATCCCCAGCAGTTACAAGATTGTAAGTCCAGCTTACATTCTCAGAACTGCTGAACAGGAGCCCACCAATATTTCCAGGTAATTCAATAAGTATTACAACTCAAGATTTAAATAACTGCAAGGTAAACATTTCAAAGTAATAAATATACACTAAGATAAAACTATCCCCTAATAATTCATACTAAAGTCTAATGTTGCAAATGAATGAATGAATGAATGATTTAAATGATTTTTGACAAATGCCATAAAAGAAGAAAGAAAAATTTAAACAGCAGAAGAATTAATCTTATGCAAACTAAATGTTGCTTCAGCCTCAGTGTCTAAAGAACACTCTCTAAGTATCTTCAGCAGCCTCTGCTGCTCTATATTAAGGATGTACAATCTGCAGGCCACAACCCCAGCCCATTGTTCAGCCCATCCAAGCCCCCCAAACGGTGATGACAGAAAAACTGGCACTGCTGCCAGGAGCACTGCAGGGATCCCTGGCTTACTGCTGCTAATGCTGGCACTATAGCAAGAATCAAAGCTGTTGGAGTGGAAATGAATGACCCAGTGACCCTAAAGTTGCCAGGATCACTGCTTTACTGACAATAAGGGTGATGGTAAATCAGCGATCCAGCTCAGAGGGGGAAATGGACTGGACCCTGGGCATGGAGGTTTCCTAGATTGCTTCTGTAAGGCCACATTGCCATTTGTTTAGAACCAATCCACCAGTTCATGGGATGAGATTAGATTTCAATCAGAAACCTTATGTCTCACTTGGCTTTTTTTAAAGCTTTTTTTGTTTTGTTTTAGCTATTACTAGCTATTAAGTTACTAGGTGTAGTCTAAGTCACCAGGACTGATGTACCATTACCTCCACTAACGTACAGTAATGATCAATTAACATTATTGATAGTAGCAGCAAGTTACTTGCCACTTTTGCCCATTCATGAACAGTCCTAGACTAAATAGAGATCACGCTTACCCACTGCATTAGAAACTGCCAGCTCTTAATTTAAGCAGTGGGGAAATGTGCTTTGTTTTGTTTGCAAAGGATTATCGAGATTACACAGTTGTTCTCCTTCTAGCAGTATATTTGTGACTGTGTGGAAGAGACAGAGAATCTGGAATCTGACTTTTTTTTTCCCTTCTGATTTTGAAACTCTTAATCCTGTATTCTCCCACCTGAGCTCTCCAAGTTGCTTGTCATTCTCAGTGAAGGGACACCAGGAGATGAAGGCACATGCAACAGAGCAGTGTTCTCTCTGTGTTCAGATCAACTCAGTGACATATTTGTAAAAAGGCATGTGGAGCCGCAGACAGAAAACAGTAGCATTAATTAATATCATCTTGACTCAAACTGACTCCCTCACAGAGATAACAGAAGCAGTACACAGTCTGTCTCCTTTCTGTTCCTTGCTGATGCAGGCCATGACTTCCTCTCCCTCCTTGGCCTGATGAGAACACCCCCTTCCTCACTTCTTCTTCTGTAGCAGCCTATGGCTCAGGGCACAGGGGAAAGGAAATGTTAAAATGCAAGCCTACCACTCTGAAACTTCCCATATGAAAGTACTGTTTTACAAAGCAAGCAGAAATTTAATTCCCTGCATAAAGCACACAAAATAATTTGGACTTTTTTAGTGCTGGGAAGATATCTGAGATGCTTATAGTATCAGTAAAACTTTTGTTGTCATTGTTTTCCTTTTTAATCTTACCACAGTGTTGGTGACAGAACAAATATCTAAAAAAAAGCACTGCATAGAAACATTTTGATCAGAACTAAAACACAACTACCCTATTCTAGATCATGGCCAAAGTAGCTCTCAATCTACATGTACCTCATGCCACAGATAGGCAAACGACACAGAATCAGTCACTCTTGTAAACAAACAGGCTTCTAAAGAATTAGTTTGATTCTGCATCATCTGCCCATTTGTGGCAGGAGGTAGATGTAGATTGCGAGGCAATAGGGCCATAATCTGGACAACACATTTACTGTTTTAATCTGCAATCCTATAACCACTTCACTGAAAATAAATTCTACTGAAATCAGTGGAACTTACTTTCAAACAGATAGCCTCATCCAAATCAATGGAGCTCAGATTTGTCATTTGTGACTAACTTGTTCTGTTTGTTACAATGAGACTTAAGAGTGGTTCACTCTTATTACACAAGAGGCACCAATTATAAATCGTCTGAATGGCAAATGAATGATTGTTTCTTTGAAATGTTTATCTCCCACTTGTAAATGCTTCAGACAGTGAAAGTCTGAAGATGTGTTGTCTTTTTGATATCTGTCTGTCTGTCTGTCTGTCTGTCTGTCTGTCTGTCTGTCTATCTATCTATCTATCTATCTATCTATCTATCTATCTATCTATCTATCTAATCTTTCCAGTGGAGGGTGATCCACTTATCCCTGCTACCAGGTAAATAATCAATACAAGTTCATTTATCCAAATCGGATGGCAGTGTCCAAAAAGAAAAAGGATGGAAAAATCATCTGATAAAGAGAAACAGAGTCTTTCATAGAATGAAAAATAATCGTCCTTACTGAAAAAGAAATTCTTTCCATTGTGAATCTATCTTCCCAGTAATTCAATAAGGAGAAGGTATAGTATTGCTGCAGTTAAACTATTGTTGGGCTCATGTTTTGTTAAGATTAATCTTGTGAGAAAATACAGAGAAATACAGAGAATTTTATGAGTTACAAGTGCAGTAATATTTATATTTTATTTATTTATATTCATTTAAGACATTTATGCATTCCCCCTCAGCCCACCAGAGTCCTCAAGGCAATGTACAGCAGATAAAAACACTGCAAACATTAAATAAATAGGTTACTTTAAAAACAAACTAAAAACAGTCCTTAAAATAATTTAAAACCAGACATATGGATTGGTGTTCACCTGTATTTTAGGATAGGCTGACTTATGTTCGGCTGCTGTTTATTTTTAGTTTCCTCCATTTCAGCCTTTAAAGTTCTGTTTGAATATTTCTACTGCCATCTATGGCAGCTTCACCCATGCACATGCCCTAGGCTACAGCATCCACTGCAGTTGCCCTCTTACTTGCCATGGTGTAGCCCTCCACAGCTCACATGATCAGTAAAGGCCAGATATAGGTTTGATACTCCAGGACCATCCATGTTCCAGGCTAGTTGATTCAGCCAGTGAGAAATTACACACTGCTTAAGTGGATTCTGAATTCCACAGCTACCATCCGGCTCAAATCTGAAGAATATATCAAGAATGTTGTGATTGATTCCCACACATTCTGATCTATAAGGATTTGACTACAAACACCCCAGTTATGGAAGTCCTTCTGTAAGGAAAGCAGGCCAGCCTCTTCTTTATTATGTTTCAAAATTTTAATGGAGACTTCATGGTTCCATCAAGGTTTGAGTGGTTTCTGGCTTTGCTTTCCACTTTTATCTCAAGGTCTTTGTACTTGGCATGTTCTTATTGTGTTTTCTTCTTGTTTTCATTTGAGTTGTACATTGCCTTGCATGTCCATAGGCAGAGGGGTAATTCATAAATATGTCATATGAACAAACTTGCTAGTATAATCAGCATGACTTTGGGTTTAACATTGTTTTAACCCTGTCCTCAAACCACTCTGCTAGGAACAACAAGAAGGGCACACTGAGGATTTAAGGGAGAGTTGATCTTGCAAAATACTTTCTAGGAACCTTGGCTCATTAAAAACAAGAATAATGACACACATCTCTCTGGCCTTGATCCTGCAATCACATACACATGGTTTAACTTTACTGCCTTGAATAGGCCAATTGACTTGAATAGGATTATTTCAGGGCAAAATGTTCTTGAACACACACAGAATTTCCTGCTACACAAACTCTTACTAATTAAAACTGAAAGCCCTCATTTGCTTTTGTGTGTTTGTTTGCACTGTAGCATTTGAAACAATCATCTCATCAGAGGTCCTTCATACATACAATATAATGTGGAATTCCAGCAGTTATAACATCAAGGGTTGCAGTCTTGCCTTTTTTCAGTTTGTATTTAGTAAATTAGATATTATAATTTTCATACTGTTACTTTTAATTGCATGAAGTACATATTGCAAAAGTCACCAAAGGAAAAAAAGAGGAGGCCATTTAGTCTGAAACAGCTCAAGCATAACTAATATTCTAATTAACAAAAAGGGGCCAAATATTTTAATTGCTCCATTTATAGATAACATGAATTATGCAAACTATTGTTACAAAGATATAATTGCTTCAGATATACCACCATATTTATAAAAATTATTTATGGCTTAGGTCCAGGCTATTTGAAGGACTGTATGTCTCTCTATGAGCCCATTAGAGCCCTGAGATCTTCTGCAGAAACTCTGTCTGTCCCATCACTTTCTCAAGCTTGCTTGGTGGAAATAAGGGAGTAGGTCTTCTCAGTAGCTGCTCTCCGACTTTGGAACTCCCGCCCTGAGGAGGCAAGGATGGCTTCCTCCTTGCCCTCCTTCTGTCAACAAGTTAAAAAATTCTTGTGCCATCAAGCTTTTAGAAGCTGAATGAGGTGGGCATTTAATAATATGTTGTTTTGTCTTTTGGTTTGTACAGTCTTTTAATGAATTTTAATGTTTTGAACTTTATAAATATAATTTTTCTTTTAAATAACTTTTGTATTTATATTTTTTGAAGTATTTGTATAGTTTTTAACAATCTCTTTTTTTAAAAAATATGCTGTGAGCTGTCTTGAATCCAATTATCGGGAGAAAGGCAAGATATGACATTGTCGCTAGGAATGTAAAAAGCTCTCACTTTCCATTTCACTGATGTCTCTATATTCCACCTATATTTCTCTCCTATCTTTGCTTCATGCTAGGGATGGGCCAACCGAATCCTTGAATCCTTGAATCTTTGGCAGGGATTTGAGACTCAGGAATCCAAATCCCTGTGTCAAAATAAACAAACGGAATCTTTCGAATCTGCCACTCAAACAGTTTGTTGGAGACTGGCATGTCTGAAAACCTGGGAGACTGGGACACCTGAAAAATTGGGAGACTGGGATGTCTGAAAATTTGGGAGATCAGGAAGCCTGAAAACTCGGGACCAGGAAGGGATCCCACTCCTCATGTGTTTCCCCACCCAACGTGGGCACAGGTGATTGGCCGGCAGACCAGCATAAAGCCTCGCATGCACTGGAGGCCACCATTTCTCCCTCCTGCTGCCTGTGCCCCTAGTGCTGCCTCTCCCTGCTGCTGCCTCCCTCTGCAAGGTAATTTTGGGATAGGGATTGGGAGGTAAGGGACAGAGGAGCAAAACTGAGTTTGTGTGGGGGGCTAGGAGCTTGTGGGAATGTCCCAGGAGGTTCCGAAGACTGCAAAAAGGGATTCAGGGGTTCCATGCAAGCCATGCCAGCCATACCCTTCACCAGTTTTCTTTGGTCAATTCTGGGACTAAGATTGTCATGATGCCACTTCTTCTCTTAGGCCATTTCTGCACGAGGTGAGGGAACTGCTCCGTGTCATTACTCATTGGATCTTCTGGTTCCTCGATCTGGTCCAGGGTTAATCGGAGTAGCACGTGGTCCAGATACGCACTGCTCTGGCTTCCAAAATGGTGACTTCCAGTTGGTCGTGGGTCCCGACCAACCGCTGAAGCTCGCCATGCCTAAAGCCCACCCCTGCAGATCGCAGGCTCGCATTGGTGAGAGCCTGTGAATCTGCAAAAGGGAGCAGGCACTCAGTGGTGCGCTCTGGCACTTTGAAAGACCTGATTTTTCCGGTCTTTCAAAAACACACTGGAGGACTGTGTGGGACTGAGGTGCGGATCTCCGGTAAGTAGTTCGAACCCAGTCCACTCCAAGGTGCAGACGTCCTCCGTGGAGGATGCACTGCACTGTTTTAATTACCCCGTGTGGAAATGGCCTTAGTTTCTGTGTCTTGAATACATGAATACTTTGGTTAATTTGTTTTGAAGCTCCCTGTTAGAAAGTCTTGTTATGCTTCTCAACTCCTTTTCCTCTTTTTCCTCTGTCTAGCTGCAAGTTTATAAGCAGCATTGCCACTGGAAGGGTTGCAAAGGAGAACTGGAGGAACACAGACTTTTGGTCTTGTGTTGCAGCGGCATGTCTGTGGTAAACAATGAATGCCAAAAAACCTGAGCTGGGAAAGAATGGGATTCTACTCCAGCTGATTCTATAGGAGGAGTGTGTGTTGCCTACAACAAACAAGGTGAACAGTAGCTGCCTCCAGAATCGTTTATTGAGCATGCATTATTCTGTATTATTTTTTGATTTGAGACTGGAGGGTAGGGATTGGGAATTGTTGAGACACGCCTAGAGATTTGACTTGAGTGTCCCTTGCAAGACTTGAGGGTAGAGAATTGACTGGACTAGAGGCATGTGTGTGTGTGTGTGTGTGTGTGTTTAAGTGCTTTCTTTGTTGCAGGACTTGGGACTTAGCTCTTGAGACTGCAGGGTGCAGAATTGAGATTGGACTAGAGGCTGTTTGTTTGCTTGTGTGTTTTAAGTGCCTTCTTTGTTGCAGGACTTGAGACTTGACTGGAAGGTACAGTCTACTTGAGATATCAAGGACAGCTGAAGAAGATTCCTTTGCATCGCTCCATTGCAAAGCTCTTTCAGACACAATTCTGGGCTTTGTAGTTTTATAAGGTGTCACAGCCTTCTCTGCCAAAGTGTGCTGGCATATCATCAAACTACAAACCCCAGGATGCCAGAAGGAACTATGCAAAGAAAAGCTAGTTTTGACCTGGATTATCTCTGTAGTATGTGGCCCTGTTTACATAGGCAGGAAAATGTGGGATTAATCCACATTTTCCTGCCTGTGTACAAAGGGCCTTCATGTCATTTTCAATCTGGGGAGATTCTGAGGCAATACTATGACAATTGTCCTGGCCAGATTTCTTCAGAGGGAGGTTTGCCTTTGCCTAGGATTTTGCTAAGGTTGAGAGAGTGTGTCTTGCCCAAGATTATCCTTCTTTCCCTTGCTTTTTAAACCTTTTTTTAAAAAAGGATTTGACAGATTCGAGATTCGTGGATTCCCAGAACCTTCCAGGGACTCGGATCCGGATCTGGATTTGGAAAATTCTGTAATCATCCCATCCCTACTTCATTCCAAGCGATGAGATTTTCTTTTATGTTTGTGTGCTGAAATTTATACAGTTGTTTTTGCACCTTTCCCCTTGTTTGTCTTGTTTTTGCACCTTTGTCCTATTTATCTGTGCAATAGTCTAATTTGTCCAATAGTCTAATGTATCCAACTTTTACGTATTGACTGGAATGTTTTATTGAATATTTCCCTCCCCAATTACGTGCATTTCAGCTTTTCATATTTTAAAACCATGCCTATTATTTTGCACACATTTTGCTTCTCAGAAATATTCTGTAAGCCTTATAAATGTGGAAAGATTTGAGGCAGGGTGCATGTTTTCTTATAACAAGTCTCAGGAGGGGCAAAAATTCTCCTTTTATTGAGGCCATTGAATTCAGAAAAACAAATCAATGAAATAACAGTGGAGAAAGGGGAGAGAAAACCGCTTGTGTTTCTGCTTCTTTCTACCAGAAGCTCCAATGGATCCCACTGCTAAACAAATAGACAAGCAACTTTTATTGAGAATGTTGAATGTTATTTCATGTATAAAATGGAACAGGGTGGGAGAAATGGAATTCAGCAGGACCTTTGAGATGAGATCTCATAGATATTAATCAAGTGCACTGATGGAGTAGGATGTCCAGGCACACACATATTAGAGCTATAAGGTTATGGTAATGGAGTTTATAATCTAATGGAATTAGAAGATGCAAATTGTGATCCAGATGATGATAAACTTTCAGGAAGATGTATAATAAGGTCTGAAAATTTGCTTCTAACTCCATCTGTGCATCTGAACAAGTAGAGAGATATCACGTAGTGCTCATGCTGAAATAAATCGATGTAGTCTCAAAGATGCTCCTGAATTCCTTCATACCTTGTTTCCCTCCATTTTACATTGAAACAGATTGAGATGATTCTGTCTTTGGAATCTAGTACCTCTGTGATTTTTAAACTGAGCTAAGCTGTGAGAGGTATCTCCTCATGCATTACAGACATTCATAAAGGAGGTATGCATATGTACATGGAGGAGTCAGAAAGGAAAACCTATAGAACACAGGTGGCCCAGCCCCCTTTTAAAAGCTGCATGTCCCCACTGAGTCCCCTGTATGCATACCTTCTATATGTACTGAGGGTATAGCTACCTAACATGATGCCACATTCCCTTCATGCAACCCTCTCATTCTTTGAATGACTGAGAGATTTTATGTGAATCTCCCATATTGTTATTTCCAAACAGAAGTGCCAATGGAGTTTTAAACAGCAGTGAATTTGTCAGAAAAATACTTCTATAGATTTGTTTTAACCTCTTATTTAATTTATTTTTTTTAAAAATCTGTTCAATATACTTTAGTATTTGAGTTGTATTACTGTTGGAAACACATTATGTGCCTCCCTCCCCTTTTTTGGATTGGAACTTAATTAATAAATACATTTCAAATCTCTCAATACCCCACCCCACCTGAAATGACCTGAACTGCATTGAGTTGTCCCAACTAGAGTAGACCCGTTGAATCATGTGTTGAACAGTAAGTCAACACTTTGTAAATTGTCTTGATTTACTGTGGGACCAACAACTAGATATTCTAGTTGAGACTAACAACAAAATTCAAGCTAATATGTGCATTGTAAACAATCTGGCTTAGTCCTAAATGATCATTGTAGCTGCACCAAGATTATATCCTGAGTAAATCATAAATGTGTTGGTTGGGAAATGTATTCCATTCAGGTCAATGCATTTTATTTTCAGTCTACAGCCTGATCTTGAACAAACCATTGACCCCAGTGGAGATCACTTCCAAATTAAATTTGCTTAAGATTGAAATTAATAATGTTCAGAGCAACCTTAAAAGTGATTTTAATGCTCGGGATAACCTTAAAAGCAGATTTATTTTCCATTTATTTTTTCACTGTTAAACAGACAAAAAAAATATAAATATACATAAATATCAAACTAGCTGATACATAGATTTGATTTCAAAATGAAATAAAAAGGATTCCACTTCAAGATAATTAATACTGTCTACTTATTCAATTCTTTGATAAGTCACATCTTAACAGAATTCATTGGTATTTTAATCAGTTGGAATTTTTGATAGATATGCTTCCAGATAAACAAGGAAGGAAATCATATGGGTGAGACAATCAGTGAGGGTCAAAACATCAGGACTGCAGTTCCCATCAGTTCCAGCCAGTATAGCCACTGGTCAGGGCTGAGACGACTGGGATCTTAAAAATATTTTGAGAGGTGCCCACTTAGACGATGGTGCAGACATAGGCATGAGAAAGGTAAATACTCAGAGCGCCACTGAAATGAGTGAGATTTAAGTCCACAATTAAATGTTTCAATCCCTTTGGTTTCAAAGTGCACACACAGCTTTCTCTGTATCGCACCCAAAGCCTTTTAGTAGTTTGATTTATGGATCTAATGCCAAGAAAATACTTTGAGGATTAAGCTGTCCAAGTTTTCTTATGGTACCAATTAGGATGTGCTAGCAATGAATAGTTTGCTCACTAGCACCTAAAGCACAAGAGACACATAATTGGATCTCTAATGTGAAGGTAATTTATCTTACTGCTACTGAAGCACTTCACCTGTTGACTGCTTTCAGCGCAAGTGAAAGATCAGTGCAATATTGTTCAGATGAATGAAATGTGGAGGGGAAAGCAGTCACACTGCATTTTAACACTCTGCAAACCTGGACATCTTTCCTTGGAAGCATGTAGATATATTTGATTTAAATGCAGTTACATTAACGGTATAAACCTATGGTGACAGAACAGCCTTTCCCAACC
This sequence comes from Cyclura pinguis, assembly GCA_030412105.1. Lineage (NCBI taxonomy): Eukaryota > Metazoa > Chordata > Lepidosauria > Squamata > Iguanidae > Cyclura > Cyclura pinguis. Next base: position 108,490,881 of record CM059599.1, on the reverse strand, counting down.
CTGTGAGTTGGATCACAAGGCCATTTCTGCACTAGTCTGTTATAGTGCTATTATTCCACTTTCAACATCCTATGGAATCCTGGGGTTTGCAGTTTAGAGGGGCCTTTAGAATTCTCAACCTTTGAGGCCCCTCCCTAAACTGCAAACTCCAGGATTCCATAGGATGTTGAAAGTGGAATAATAGCACTATAACAGTCTAATGCAGAAATGGCCACAAGTTTCATCCCCCACGGCTATTGACCATGCTATCTGGATGTGATGGGAGTCATAGTCCAACAGCATGTGGGGTCCATGGTTAGGGGAAGCTGTTATAAAGACTGTTTGGAAGAGACAGTTTCACTACAAAATTGCCTTCCATTCTCTGATTTCCAGTTTGAACGTTCATTTGAATATTAAGATTGTCTGAGAAGGATGTGTGCTCCCCCTTAAGGTACTTATTAGGATGTCAGGCACAGTAAAATCATGATATTTTTTCTTTTTCTTCTTAAAAAAAATAACTACACAGACTTGTTTGCTGTGTAAAAAGGAACCTAACTTAGAATGAGTGACTGGAGAAACTGGGTTCATTTAAAAATTTGCCAGAATTTCTCTGGGGTTAAAAATCATAGATGACTCTCTCAACTGTTCCCTTTGAAAATGCTACCATAGTATTTTTAAAAATGCTAATACTTAACAGGCCATTTCTGCGCTCCACTGTTATAGTGCTATTATTACACTTTCAACATCCTATGGAATCCTGGGGTTTGGAGTTTAGGGAGGGCACCTTTGGCCTCAGTAAACTACAATCCCCAGATTTCCACAGGATGTTGAAAGTGAAATAATAGCACTATAACAGTGTAGGGCAGAAAGGCCCACAGAATCCAACCACTGTCTAGAATATACATTTTTTTAAAAAATGTTTAGTATACCTTATGCAAATGTGTAGTAGATGGATATTTGCTTTTGATTTCTGCAAGGCTATTTTGGCATTATATTGGTGAATATGCTGAGGCCCTTTCCGCACTAGACTGTTACAGTGCTATTATTCCACTTTCAACATCCTATGGAATCCTGGGGTGTGCAGTTTAGGGAGGGACATTTAGAATTCTCAGCCAGAGAGCTTTTTGGTCTCAGAAAACTATAAACCTCAGAATTCCACAGGATGTTGAAAGTGGAATAATAGCACTATAACAGTGTAGTGCGGAAATGGCCATAGGTGAAACTGGGTTATAATGGCAGCTTCCTCCCCTTATATATGTGTTCGCTTAAGACAGTTTTAGAGTAGCTATCAAGTACAGAGCAATGACATGGAGTTTTTTCTACATTTTAAGTCATGGAATTTTGATTTAATCTTGTTTTAAACTTGGAAGGAAGGAAGGAAGGAATAAATAAATAAATAGAGATGGGATGAATCCAGAATTTTCCAAATCTGAATCGGAATTCCTGGAAGGTTCTGCGAATCCACGAATCTCGAATCTTCCAAATCCTTTTTTACAAAAAGGTTTAAAAAGCAAGGGAAACAAAGCACTTCTAATGAAAAGCGTTTTGAAGCAGAATTTGACATCTTTGTTTAACGAAAAACAAATTAAATGATAGTTTTCACTTTCAGGAAAACATACCCATATACGTCTTGTTAAGAATTACATGTAATTTGGAAGTAACTCCAGATCTGGAGGATGCTCAAGATGATGCCATCTCCTGGGCTGACTATTACAAAAAAAAGAAAAGAAAAAAAAGAGCAAGGATAATCTTGGGCAAGACACACTCTCTCAGCCTTAGCAAAAGCCTAGGCAAAGGCAAACCTCCCTCTGAAGAAATGTGGCCAGGACAATTGTCATAGTTTTGCCTCATGATCTCGCCAGATTGAAAATGACATAAAGGCCCTTTCTATACAAGCAGGAAAATGTGGATTATTAATCCCATATTTTTCTGCCTGTGTAAACAGGGCCACATACTAAAGTCCGGAGATAATCCAGGTCAAAACTGGATTTTCTTTGCATAGCTCCTTATGGCATCTTGGGGTTTGTAGTTTGATGATGCACAAGCACACTTTGGTAGAAAAGGCTGTGACACCTTGTAAAACCACAAAGCCCAGAATTGTGTCTGAAAGAGCTTTGCAAGGGAGCCACGCAAAGGAATCTTCTTCAGCTGTCCTTGACATCTCAAGAACACTGTACTTTCCAGTCAAGTCTCAAGTCCTGCAACAAGGAAGGCACTTTAAAAAAACAAAAAAACAAAACCACCAGCCTCTAGCCCAGTCTCAATTCTCTACCCTGATGTCCAGTCTCAAGTCCTAAAACAAGGAAGGCACTTAACAAAAACAAACTAACACCAGCCTCTAGTCCAGTCCCAATCCCTGCTCTCCAGTCTCAAGTCAAAAGAATAGGAAGAAGAGAACGATTACCTTGCAGAGGGAGGCAGCCACAGGGGCAGGCAGCAGGAGCGAGCTTGATCTGGGGCTCTTGCACCGGCTCAGGCCTCCTGGTGTGCAGGAAAGCAACTCTTGCCGGCCCTGCATGCCTGTGTGGGCCTGATCCAGGGCTCTCGCACCGGCTCAGGCCTCCTAGCATGCAGGAAAGCAACTCTCGTTGCCCCTGCATGCCTATGTGGGCCTCATCCAGGGCTCTCTCACCAGCTCGGGCCTCCTGGCGGGCAGGAAAGTGACTCTTGCTGCCCCCCCACCCCTGCACGGGCCTGATCCAGGGTGCTCGCACCAGCTCAGGCCTCCAGGCACGCAGGAAAGTGACTCTCGCCGCCCCTACATGCCTGCACAGGCCTGATCTGGGGTGCTAGTGCCAGCTCAGGCCTCCTGGTGTGCAGGAAAGTGACCCTTGCCATGCCTGCACACCTGCACGGGCCTGATCCAGGGCGCTTGTGCTAGCTCAGGCCTCCTGGTGTGCAGGAAAGCGGCTCTTGCTGGCCCTGCACGCCAGTGCGAGCCTGATCTGGGGCACTCAGGCCCCGCGGTATGCAGCGAGTTGAAAGATTTGATTCGCCTGTTTTGGCCCAGGGATTCGGATTCGTGAATCTCGAATCCTTCGCAAGGATTCAAGGATTCGTGGATTCAGCTGGCCCATCCCTATAAATAAATGTGTTGGTGAAAAATGGATCATGTGTGTACAGTCATATATTCAGGAACAGAGTATCTGAACCAGTGGCAAAAAAACATGTGGCCCAACAGATGTGGTTGGAATGCAACTCCCAATTGTCCTTAGCCAGTACAGCCAAAGGCAACATACTTTTCAATATTTCACAGCTGGAAACTGAAATGTGTGGCCAAGCAACATCAGAGTGTGGTCAAAATAGCAATCAATATAAATGAGGAAGAAGACATAAGCAAGGAGAAACTGTAGCACTTTGTTATTTCTTTCCTACGGGAAGGAGTAACATTCTGCTCCTGCCTTTCCTCTCCCCCTACTGAGTTACTTGAGTGCAAATTAATTTTGTTCTTCGTATTCAATTTGCAGCAACTGAAGTAAACTGAGAACAAAGAAGAAAAGTGGGAGGAGGACAGAGAAACTGGGAGCCTATCCAGGCTGGCCAAATATATCTGAAGATCATGGTTTTTATTCCTATAATTACTGCTTTCATTTCCAAAATTCAGATGATGCATTGGTAATTCCAGAATGCTTCACTTTCCCCCTTCCTTTCATGACTCTTTTTATTCCTATCAGCAGGGTGTTTAAAGAAAAAAAAAACTCTGATACCTACTAATCTGACAGTCTTATCCTTTTCATTTCCTTTACCCCTCTCCTATGTATTTTAAGTTGGATCTGCAGTGCTCTCTGTGTGCGTGCGTGCGTGTGTGTGCATGCGCATGCATATGTGAACACTTGCACACAGTCAGACATGCCCTCAAAAGCAGAGGAGAGAGGAAAGGAGAATATAGAAAGAGACAGTCCCTTCCCGCTACTTGCAAAACTGCTCTGGGAAGAGGGAGGAGGCAGTAAAAGGAAGAAAAGTGATTGCAAGAAAGAAATAGTCAGAATTTCTTGTTGAGTTTAAGCTACCAGAAGGCTCTTGCAGTGTGTTTGTCAGGGAGAGGTGATTTTATTCAATAATTATTATGAAAGAGTAGATCATAAAATCATAGAATCATAGAGTTAGAAGAGACCACAACAGCCATCGAATCCAACCCCTTGCCATGCAGGAACACACACTCAAAGCAAATGGCCCCCAGCAAATGGCCATCCAGCCTCTTTTTAGAAACCTCCAAAGAAGATGATTCCACCACACTATGAGGCAGTATATTCACTGTCGAATGGCTCTTACTGTCAGGAAGTTCTTCCTGATGTTTAGGTGAAATCTTTTTTCCTATAGGCCAAGGATACATTAAATGTAGCTGATTCAATTGGCACTAGTTGCCAATCATCTGCTGTGAAGTTGACTTGGATCCTATGAAAGCGAGACCTCCAAGAGCCCTGGTCATCAACTGCCCTACTCAGGTCTTATAGTCCCAGGAATGTGACTTCCTCGACGGAATCATTCCACTTATAAAGCAGTTCTCCTCTTTTCCCATTACTGTCCACTTTTCTCAGCATTTTCATCTTTTCCAATGAATTGCACCTTTTCATGGTATTTCTAAAGTACAATAGCCTCAGTTTAGTCACCTTGGTTTCCACTGAGAGTTCAAGGCCTGATTTGCTTTTTTGTCTTTTTAGCAGTCTATGGTAACTGTAGAATTCTACTACAGCACCACATTTCAAGTGAGTTGATTATTTTACTATCAGCTTTCTTCATTGTCAAGCTTTCACAATCCAAAATACTAACGACATTGATGATTCTGACTTCGATATTCAGTTATACATCTTTGCACTTGAGGATCTCATCTAGTTCCTTCACAGTTGCCCTTCCAAGTCTTAGCCTTTTTCTGATCTGTTGACTACAGTCTTCATTTTGATTAATGACTGAGTCAAAACATAAATTTGTATCTTGTATATGCGTACAAGATACGTATATTGAAATAGCTCAATATTTTCAGTACCTTGGGCTCACTCATTAATCAGAATGGAGACTGCTGTCAAGAAATCAGAAGAAGACTAGGAAGGACAGCGATGAAGATACTAAACAAGATTCTGAAGTATAAAAAATATATCACTGGATACTAAAGTTAGGATTGGCCATGTCATTGTATTTTCAATTTCTGCGTATGGGTGTGAAAGCTGGACAGTGAAGAAAGCTGATAGGAAGAAAATAAACTCCTTTAAAATGTGGTGCTGGAATAGAGTTCTATGGATACCCTGAACTGTTAAAAAGATAAATGAATGGGTCCTAAAGCAAATCAAGCCTGAACGCTCCCTAAAGTAAAGATGAGGCCGTTGTACTTTGGCCATATCATGAGAAGACTTGACTCATTAGAAAAGACAATAATGCTTGATAAGGTAGAAGGCAAAAGGAGAAGACCACATTACAGATGAAAAGATGTAATCCAGGCAGACACTCCCTGAATCTGCAAGACCTGAGCAGGGTGGTTGATGATAAGGGGACTTGGAGTTTAATCAGTCATAAGGTCACCATAATTCAAAGTCAACTTGACAGCAGTTAACAATAACAATATATACAAGGTTTGTATTTATACAGACACTGCTATCAGTTTGCTTCCATCAGCTCACAAGCAGGTTGTTAGCATAAAACCAAAAGAAAAGCAAAAATCATTGCCTCTGCAGCTAGGTTTAAGAACTCTGACGGCGTTGCCGCAGAGAGCATCATGCTGGAGAGAAATCACCTTCCAAAATGCTCAACTTGCATCAAGCATCATCATTCTACTAAGTTTGAATTTGGGATCTCCTCCTAAGGTGTATTCCATCCTTGGGCTATAAATGATTAAATATTTCATTTTTCACTTTCAGGAAAGAAAATTTTCAAAAGTATTTTTGCGAATGGATGATATTAAGAGAGTTTTGTGCATTTTTATTATTTTTTTGTGAGGAACTTCTCTATGAAACAATCTTTGACACAAAAATTTTATTTTGTATAGAAAACATTTGTGCAAAAATTTGTGCTTTCGTGCATTTTGTTTAGATTTTACATAAACTTTTTTTATAAAGTTCTGAAATGCCAAAGAACAAAAACAAACAAACAAACAAACAAAACCTTACATCCATTAATAGCTTTCTCAATAGGATATTTCAATATGCTCCTTGCCAGGGGTCAAGACATTTTGTGAGTATTCGTTACATCATCTAGATTCTCTGCAAGCTTCAAGGAAATGGGGCATCCTAAAGCCATGACAAAATTGCAGTCTAAGAGCATCCAGTATCTGAGAAACATTTCTCTTGAAAGGTTGTCTAACATCCATAGATGTGCCTCTAGATGAATGAACATTCCATCACTCTTTCCCCAACCTTGGAAATAACTTCTTGCAAACAAGTTACTTGCAATGCAAACACTGAAGCATAAACATTACATTATTATTATTATAACAAGGTATAACTTCATATTTTTGGGGGCAAATCTAACTGTTTTAGTTACTTATACAGCTACAAGGGGTATGGCATTCCTGTTTAGGTATGTTTTATATCACAGGCCAGCAGTTTATAGCATTCTTTTCCTAGGAAATCAAAATAATTGAGGTCATTTTTAAATAATGGGAATGTACACATTTTTGAAAAATGTAACTAATTAATTCACACATTAACTACTTTCTGGATTCTGACTTAACTCATTAACTACTTGTTGAATCTCTGACTTATAACTAACAGGTTTTTGAAAATAATTTCCCAAGCTCTTTTCATTCCCCTATCCACACTGTAGGCAAATCCACTTGGAAAATATTACTCTGTAAGCTTAACCAACTTTTCAGGGTGAGGGGCAGAAAAAATGAGACCTATTGCCTAAAATAAAGTGCCAACAGTGCTAGCATATGACTGAATATAAAAGAGGGTGAATGGGATCTTTTCACTTGATCAGCCCAGGCAGTGGCTAGAAGCTGTCAGAGGAATACAATGACACCACTTCTTTAAAGGAGAGGCAAGAAGTAAGGATCTGGAGCATGGGGGGAGGTAAGCATAAGGCATAAAGTTTGAAGGGTGTTTATTTAAATCGTACATTTATTCTATTAAAAGTGTTTATTAGACTCCTTTAGAAGGCTCAGGAAAGCTTATACTAACAGTTAAAAGGATTTTAAAGAACCTCAAACCACAAAGAATAGCACAAAAATAGATTAACCAGCTAAGCCAAAAGTTAGGTAAAATGCTGCCCTTCTGAAAAGTCTACAAGAAAAGCTCAAAAGGATGATCATTCCACAGCTTGATAAAAAAAGGTCCTGCTTCCAACCATGACAGTTCTCATTTCCCTGACTTTCTGCAAAGATGGCTTGGAAGACTGCTTGAGGAAGAGTACATCTGTGGGGTTCAGGTCATATGAGGTTTTATTTGTAATCACCCTGTGATGGCTGGTGGATTCCATGATGGTGAGGTGATAAAGTTGCCCTGGCTTTTAAGAGGGTTTTAATAGAGGTATTCATAGCTTTGCTTCCTTCCATGTGCATTTTTTTCTGCAAAAGCATCACATTATTTTCATTTTGGTATATAAATTCTGGTACATTTTTACTTTAAAAATATAAAATTCTCACCCGTCTCTAAATTATAATCCCATTGAATATCAGCAACAGAAAAATACGAGACCCATTTGGAGGTTCTTGTTTAGGGCAAAATTTTTGCTCCACATACTTGGCCAAGTCAAGCTGTGAATTTCATTGGCCAGGCACTTCTATAGGTATACCTCAGTTAATGAAGTAGATGTGTTCCAGAACATTGTTTCTTTTAACAGAAAATTTGGTACCAGAGATAGAAATAACATGGAAAGAATAGGGACAGGTTCCTATACCACTGAAAAGAAAAGCAGTTCAATAAGCTCCAGCAAACTTTTTATTCAAATACAAACATAGGCGTATGTGAAATAGGCAGATCACCTAAGTCTTGCATAAGTAATCTTCTAGAAACACTTGAAGTCTTCTTCCCAAAATGCATCTAGGGAATATTTTTTTTCACCATCCTCTGCTTTTCTTCTAATTTCCATTTTGGTGATCAAACTTACAGATCTACATTTTTTTTTAACATGCGGGGAACAACTGGTGAGACAGGCTCAACTTTGGTTCTTCATTCTTTTCCAGCTCAGCCTTTATTGAATTGTATATTGCAGGCTGCTGCAGCCTGACACCAAAAGTCTGTGTTTGTCCAGTTCTCTTCCATTCCCCCAATTCAAATGCAGATAAAAATCTTCCAGCTAGATAGAGAAAGAGGAAGAAAAGAGGGGTTGGGTTGACATAAAAAGGCTGTGCAAAAAGGACCTTCTTTATCAGAGGTTTTGTTAACTGTGGTATGGCCTGTAGCATTTGTCCTGTTGGTGATCTAGGACTGGTAAACTAATTTTCCACATAATGGGTAAAGTTGAGAATACCTAAATCCAAAGTTATCAGTGATAAAGTGATAAAGTAAAATGCTAAGACACATTAAGAAAATCCTAGGAAATTCATGAAGTCGCCATAAGTTGACAAGTGACTTAAAGGCACATAGAGACACATTTGGAGATTTATACTTGAGAGAAATATTTGAGTAAGAATAACAGTGATAACATTTTGCAAAGGCCCTTGGCTAAAAGCTATAAATATTATGATGGTCAGACTAGCAAAATTTATTAGCAGTAGTGTTTCTCTGAGGTTATGTTTCCAGAGGGAATAGAAAGTAGGACAGAAAACTCTTCTCACCATATGTCCTTAAGCTTGGATTTCAGAATTTTAAATTGTTCAACTCCAGCAGCAAATTAGTAATCCAAGAATATAACATTATAGATTCATAGAACCATAGAATTGGAAAAGACCATGGGGCCATCCAGTTCAACCCCCTTCCATGCAGAAACACACATCAAAGCGCTCCCAGCAGATGGCTTGAAAACCTCTGTTTGAAAACCTCCAAAGAAGGAGTTTCCACCACACTTGAAGGAAGCATAGGCCCTTTTCACATGTGTGTGTGTGTGGGGAAAGGATGTAGAGCGACCTCTCATGGAGGTCGTCTACACTGTAGAGTGGACTGGCGTGGACTACTTTTCGCAGTTTCACACCAGAATCCACTCAGGAGCAGCCGGAACTAGCCGGGCTGCGTGTTTTTTAAAAACCTCTTTTTTGAGGTTTTTAAAAAGCATGGAGCGCGCAGCCCCGTGCGGCTCCGTCGCCCGGCTCTAAAGTGGATCTGCAGGCGCACGCAAGTGCGTGCCTGCAGATCTGCCAGGGGCGGGCTTCTGGCTGGCGAGCTTCTCCGGTTGGTGGAGAGCCTCCACCAACCGGAAGCTGCCATCTGCGACGCCGGAGGAGTGTTGAGCAGCGAGCTCACGCTGCTCCACGCGGCGACGGACTTACCCGGCTGGAGGTAAGCTCCGTTTTTGGGCATTTTCGCCCATTTCCCCCCTGACATGTGAAAAGGGCCATACTCCACTACCAGACAGCTCTGACCACCAGGAAATTCTTTCTGAGGTCCAAGTGGAATCTTCCTTCCTGCAGCTTGAATCCATTGCTCCTTGTTCTAGTCTCTGGAGCAGCAGAAAACAAGCCCGCTCCCTCCACGACATTACATCCCTTCAAATACGTAAACATGGCTATTATGTCCCATCTTAACCTTCTCTTCTGCAGAGTAAACATACTCAGCTCCCTAACCTGCTCCTTATAGGGCATGGCTTCCAGACCTTTCACCATTTTGGTCGCCCTCCTCTGGACATGCTTATTATTAAAGTAATATATTGTTGTCCACATGTTTCATTATCAAAAACCAGTGCCCATCCCACTTGCGGATATTTTTAAAATTGTTATTATTTATTTTCATTTGCCAGAAAATCTGCAAAAACATTGAGTAGTTTCACTCTCTATAACAGCTGAAAATGGAAACTGATAGAGGCACTGTCTGTGCAAAGGACAAATGGAGGGATTTAGTGATGCTTTAGAGCTGCTTTCTTCTAATAGCCTGCTCGCTTCCAATTAAACCTGCGGGGCTTCATTAAACTGTAGTCCTGAAGCATAACAGTACTTTATATGTGCATTAGAATGTAGTCTTCATTGCTCCAGAATAAATAGTGTAGGGGTGGTGACTTTAAGAGATTTTGTAATAAAGCCATACGTAGCCATAAGAGAGCAAAACCACAGTATTACATGGCTTTCAGGCATTCTATTCCTTCATGATTCTAGTGCTCCTCATGGAACATACTACTTACCATTCTAGTTCCTCCCTACATCCTGCTCAAGGATTTTTCTTGCACTCCAGTATAGCATTCCCCATGTACATTCCTTAAATAAGTATTTCTTCCTGAAGGAAAGCAGACCACATACATATTGCAGTTATTCTGTTCACACATTTTAGAGACTGACCCAAATGATCTTGAAATCTGTTGAACTTCCATCCAAGTCTATTTTGTTTTTTTCACGCTGTCATTCACTAAGGCCCTTTCCGCACGAGGCGAGGGAATCGCTCCGTGCCGTTACTCACTGCTTCTTCTGGGGTCCGAAGCAACATGGACTGTCCCTGAAGCCCTTCTGCAGGGCTCCTCCTTGGTCCAGGGCGAATCAGAGCAGTGCGAGGTCTGTAGATCTCCACTGCTCCGGCTTCCAAAATGGCAGCTTCCAGTTGGTTGTGGGTCCTGACCAACAGCTGAAGTTCGCCACGCCTAAAGCCCACCCTCCGCAGATGGTAGGCTCGTATTGGTGCGAGCCTGCAAATCTGCACAAGAGAGCAGGAACACAATGGTGCGTTCCAGGAAAATAAAGACCTGTCTTTTCCGGTCTTTCAAAAACAAGCTGGAAGACCACTTGGGGTCGTCTTGGAGCAGACTGAGGTGTGGATCTCCAGTAAGTAGTCCGCTCCTAGTCCATTCCAAGGTGCAGACGACCTCCGTGCGAGGACGCGCTGCCCTGTTCTAATTGCCTGGTGCGGAAAGGGCCTAAGTCCTTCTCCCCACATTACTGAAAGGCCAAAATTACATAGAATCATAGAATCATAGAAATGTAGAGTTGGAAGAGACCACACGGGCCATCCAGTCCAACCCCCTGCCATGCAGGAACACTCTCAAAGCACTCCCGACAGATGGCCATCCAGCATCTGCTTAAAAACCTCCAAAGAAGGAGACTCCACCACACTCCGAGGCAGCATATTCCACTGCCGGACAGCCCTGACTGTCAGGAAGTTCTTCCTGAGGTTCAGGTGGAATCTCCTTTCCTGCAGCTTGAATCCATTGCTCCTTGTCCTGGTCTCTGGAGCGGCACAAAACAAGCCCTCTCCCTCCTCTACATGGCATCCCTTCAAATATTTAAACAGAGCTATCATGTCCCCTCTTAACCTTCTCTTCTGCAGACTGAACATACCCAGCTCTCTAAGTCTATCCTCATAGGGCTTGGCTTCCAGGCCCTTCACCATTTTGGTCGCCCTCCTCTGGACCTGCTCCAGCTTGACCATGTCCTTCTTGAATTGGGGTGCCCAGAACTGGACACAGTATTCAAGATGAGGTCTAACCAAAGCAGAGTAGAGTGGTACCAGTACCTCCCTCGATCTAGACACCATACTCCTATTGATGCAGCCGAGAATTGCATTGGTTTTCTTGGCTGCCGCATCACATTGCTGACTCATGTTCAGCTTGTGGTCTATTAAGACTCCTAGATCCCTTTCACACGTACTGCTATCCAGCCACGTGTCCCCCATCCTATATTTCTGCATTCCATTTTTTCTACCTAAGTGTAGGACCTTACACTTCTCTCTGTTGAATTTCATTTTGTTAGCCTTGGCCCAGCTCTCCAATCTGTCCAGGTCATTTTGAATTTTGATCCTGTCCTCTGGTGTATTAGCAACCCCTCCCAATTTGGCGTCATCTGCAAATTTGATGAGCATGCCCTCTATTCCTTCATCCAAGTCATTGATGAAAATATTGAACAGCACTGGGCCCAGGACAGAACCCTGTGGCACCCCGCTAGTCACTTCTCTCCAGAATGAAAAGCAGCCATTGGTGAGCACCCTTTGGGAACGGGCAGTCAACCAGTTACAGATCCACCTGACAGTAGCTCTGTCCAGCCCACATTTTACTAGCTTCTTTGCAAGAATGTCATGTGGAACTTTGTCAAAGGCCTTACTGAAATCAAGATATGCTACATCCACAGCATTCCCTTCATCTATCAAGCTAGTAACTCTATCATAAAAAGAGATAAGATTAGTCTGGCATGACTTATTTTTGAGAAATCCATGTTGACTTCTCGTGATTACCGCGTTGCTTTCTAAGTGATTAGAAACTGACTGCTTAATGATCTGCTCCAGGATCTTTCTGGGTACAGACGTCAGGCTGACTGGGCGATAATTATTTGGATCCTCTTTTTTTCCCTTCTTGAAGATGGGGACAACATTTGCCCTCTTCCAGTCTGCTGGAACTTCTCCTGTCCTCCAAGATTTCTCAAAGATTATAGCAAGCGGTTCCGAAATGACCTCTGCCAGTTCTTTTAATATCCTAGGATGCAATTCATCTGGCCCCGGAGACTTGAATTCATCCAGTGTGGCCAGGTGTTCTTGTACCACCTCTCTACCTATTATGTGCCGCATTTCCCTTGCTTCCTCACCTGCTCCCCAACCACCAGGTTGAGTGCTTGTATCCTTCTGGGAAAAGACTGAGGCAAAGAAGGTGTTAAGTAGTTCTGCCTTTTCTCTTCCCCCTGTTAGTAATTCGCCATCTTCTCTGTGCAGCGACCCTATCACCTCTTTCTTTTTCCTTTTGCTGCGGACATATTTAAAAAAGCCCTTTTTATTGTGTTTAATGTCTCTGGCCAGCCTAAGTTCGTTCTGTGCTTTAGCCTTTCTGACTTCCTCCCTACATTTCCTGGCTACTTGCTTAAATTCTTCTTTGGTGGTTTCCCCCCTCTTCCATTTCCTGTACATGTTTCTCTTAACACTTAGCTCAGCTGAGAGTTCTTTAGTCAACCATTCTGGTTTCTTCAGATGCCTTCCATTTTTCCTCCTTATTGGCACAGTTTTAGACTGTGCCTTCAGTATCTCCCTTTTAAGGAACTCCCATGCCTCCTGAACTCCTTTCTCTTTCACTATTCCTGACCACGGAATTTCAGCCAGCAGCTCCTTAAGTTTACAGAAGTCCGCTTTTTTAAAATCTAAGATGAGTGTCTGGCTACACTTATCTTCTCCTTCCCACTGAATGCCAAATTCCAATAGGGCATGGTCACTCCCCCCTAAAGATCCAACCACTTCTACCTCATTAACAAGGTCATCCCTATTGGTCAGGATCAGATCTAGAATATTTGATCCCCTTGTGGCCTCTTCCACCTTCTGGACTATGAAATTGTCTGCAAGACAAGCAAGAAACTTGCTGGACCTTGCTGTCTTGGCAGAGTTTGACTGCCAACATATATCCGGGTAATTGAAATCTCCTATTATTACTGTATCTCTCCTTTTTGAATGCGCGGTCATTTGGTTGAGGAAGGCGTCATCAAGGTCCTCAGTCTGGGTTGGAGGTCTGTAGTAAACCCCCACCAGAATATCCCTATTGTTTCTCGCTCCCTTAATTCTTACCCAGATGCTCTCGACCTGGCTTTCTGGGTTCAAGTCATGGATCTCTTCACAGGTGAAAACATCCTTGACATACAAGGCTACTCCTCCTCCTTTTTTGTTTGGTCTATTTCTACAAAATAGGCTATACCCCTCTATTCCTACATTCCAGTCATGAGACTCATCCCACCAGGTCTCAGTGATGCCTATCAAATCGTATTTATTTTGTTGTACTAGGAGTTCAAGTTCATCTTGCTTGTTTCCCATACTCTGCGCGTTAGTGTAGAGACACTTAAATCCCCGGGCCCTTCCTGCAAGTCCTGTACTATAGTTTCTACTCCTCCCACCACTGGACGCTTGTACTACTTGGTCAATATAATTTGGGCCTTTCCCCCCTGCACTTGCCGTGTCTTTGCCCTGGATAATGTTGTCTCCCTCCCCAGCAGAACTTAGTTTAAAGACCTCTTAATCCTCCGTGCAAGACTGTTTGCAAAAACATTCTTGCCAAGTTTCGTGAGGTGCAGCCCATCCCTTGCCAGAAGCCCACGTTCATGGAAATTCAGGCCGTGTTCCAAAAACCCAAACCGTTGCTGGCGGCACCATGTGCGGAGCCAGTTGTTTACCTCTGCTATTGCCCTTTCCCTTTGTGCACCATATCCTTGAACAGGGAGGAGAGATGAAATGACCACCTGCGCACCAAGGTCCTTAAGCTTTGTCCCCATAAGCTCGTAGTCCTTTGCGATGTGGTAAAAGCTGCGCCTCGCAGTGTCATTGGTTCCGACATGAACCACAATGAGGGGCTTATGGTCAGTGGGCTTGACCAGCCTGGTTAGCCTCTCTGTTATGTGGTTGATCTTGGCCCCAGGAAGACAGCAGACTTCTCGATTGAACTTGTCGGGTTTGCAAATTGCCGGTTCAGTTCCTCTGAGCAAGGAGTCCCCAACAACCAGAACTCGCCTCCTCTGAGGCTTGTCCGGGGCTCCTCGACGAGCAGGTTCTTCTAGGACTGGCTGGACACTCTGTTGAGGCTGGGAGTGTTGATCTAGTTCCTGTTGCTGATGTTGGATTCCTTCTTGTTGACATTCTGTTCCCTCCTCCTGGTGCTCCTCATCGTTCATAAGGCCAAGAACTTTGAAGCGATTGTGTAGGTTGAGAGTCTCTGTTTCCTTCCTGGTCCTCCTACTCCTCCGTGTGACATTCCTCCAAACATCCGTTTCTTGGCGCAGTGTGCTGACTTCCTTATCAGGCAGCTCCCCCGCGCATTCGGTCTTCAGGAAGGTCTTCTCTGCCCTATCCAAAAACTCCTCACCTTCCCTAATAAGAAGAAGATTAGAAACTCGTGCCTCCAGCTGGCGAACCTTCTCCTCCAAGAAGGTCACCAGCTTGCACTTGATGCAGGTGTACCTGACAACATCTTGTGGCAAGAAAAGGAACATCCCACAAGTGCTACAGGTGACCGCGGCAGCTCCCTCACCTTCCATCCTTGATACTACAGACAGTAGTACAGGGAGTAGGTCTAGAAAGAATAACAGGGCTTTCTTCCTAAAATTCAACTGAATCAAGTATGTCTCCTCTGCTGATCACCAAGGGATGAATTGGAAGAGTTGAAGAAGAGGGCTTCAACTGCGCGCGCCTTTGGCGCGCGCCGTTGGGAGCTCCTAATAAGACTCCTCCCCCCTAGCTGGCTCCTCCCCCTAGTTAGTCAGACCGTGTGCTCAGGGAGAGCACACGGCCAGCACAAGGAGACCTAACAAAAACAAGCAACAAACAGACAAACAAGCAAGCACAGCCCCACAAGCCTGTAAACAACACCTGGTCAAGGATGTCTTCACAGACCCAGCTCACCCTCTGCTCTCTCCTCTGGGAATGAGCTAGAGGGCCGTTGGGAGCTCCTAATAAGACTCCTCCCCCCTAGCTGGCTCCTCCCCCTCGTTAGTCAGACCGTGTGCTCAGGGAGAGCACACGGCCAGCACAAGGAGACCTAACAAAAACAAGCAACAAACAGACAAACAAGCAAGCACAGCCCCACAAGCCTGTAAACAACACCTGGTCAAGGATGTCTTCACAGACCCAGCTCACCCTCTGCTCTCTCCTCTGGGAATGAGCTAGAGGGCCGTTGGGAGCTCCTAATAAGACTCCTCCCCCCTAGCTGGCTCCTCCCCCTCGTTAGTCAGACCGTGTGCTCAGGGAGAGCACACGGCCAGCACAAGGAGACCTAACAAAAACAAGCAACAAACAGACAAACAAGCAAGCACAGCCCCACAAGCCTGTAAACAACACCTGGTCAAGGATGTCTTCACAGACCCAGCTCACCCTCTGCTCTCTCCTCTGGGAATGAGCTAGAGGGCCGTTGGGAGCTCCTAATAAGACTCCTCCCCCCTAGCTGGCTCCTCCCCCTCGTTAGTCAGACCGTGTGCTCAGGGAGAGCACACGGCCAGCACAAGGAGACCTAACAAAAACAAGCAACAAACAGACAAACAAGCAAGCACAGCCCCACAAGCCTGTAAACAACACCTGGTCAAGGATGTCTTCACAGACCCAGCTCACCCTCTGCTCTCTCCTCTGGGAATGAGCTAGAGGGCCGTTGGGAGCTCCTAATAAGACTCCTCCCCCCTAGCTGGCTCCTCCCCCTCGTTAGTCAGACCGTGTGCTCAGGGAGAGCACACGGCCAGCACAAGGAGACCTAACAAAAACAAGCAACAAACAGACAAACAAGCAAGCACAGCCCCACAAGCCTGTAAACAACACCTGGTCAAGGATGTCTTCACAGACCCAGCTCACCCTCTGCTCTCTCCTCTGGGAATGAGCTAGAGGGCCGTTGGGAGCTCCTAATAAGACTCCTCCCCCCTAGCTGGCTCCTCCCCCTCGTTAGTCAGACCGTGTGCTCAGGGAGAGCACACGGCCAGCACAAGGAGACCTAACAAAAACAAGCAACAAACAGACAAACAAGCAAGCACAGCCCCACAAGCCTGTAAACAACACCTGGTCAAGGATGTCTTCACAGACCCAGCTCACCCTCTGCTCTCTCCTCTGGGAATGAGCTAGAGGGCCGTTGGGAGCTCCTAATAAGACTCCTCCCCCCTAGCTGGCTCCTCCCCCTCGTTAGTCAGACCGTGTGCTCAGGGAGAGCACACGGCCAGCACAAGGAGACCTAACAAAAACAAGCAACAAACAGACAAACAAGCAAGCACAGCCCCACAAGCCTGTAAACAACACCTGGTCAAGGATGTCTTCACAGACCCAGCTCACCCTCTGCTCTCTCCTCTGGGAATGAGCTAGAGGGCCGTTGGGAGCTCCTAATAAGACTCCTCCCCCCTAGCTGGCTCCTCCCCCTCGTTAGTCAGACCGTGTGCTCAGGGAGAGCACACGGCCAGCACAAGGAGACCTAACAAAAACAAGCAACAAACAGACAAACAAGCAAGCACAGCCCCACAAGCCTGTAAACAACACCTGGTCAAGGATGTCTTCACAGACCCAGCTCACCCTCTGCTCTCTCCTCTGGGAAAGACATAGAAAAGGAATGGTTCCTTCTAATGATTGATTTAGCCGGTTACTGCAAGGAAGCTGTAAGGGAAAACTCAGGTACTGAGGAAAAAGAGACAGGAACCACAAGTTCAAAGGAGCCCTTAAGTTTGCAGATATTCAGTCCTCTGAAATTTAAAAACGGGACAAATAAATCAAAATACACTGAAGCCCGGACATTCTCATTAGCCATGGAATGTAAAGTAGTAATTGCAGTGGAAACGGGGGAAAAAGGAACTAGTGGGGAGATGAGCATCAGAATGTCCTTGCTTGACAGAGGGAGTGGTTAAAACCCAAAACTGAAACATTCCTTTTAAGAGGAAAGACAGATGGCAATATAGTTGGCCCCTTGTTGATTCATAATGAGCAACTATTAACAAAAGTTAATGCAGGAGGTGGAAGTAGTTTCCAGATCTCAGAGGTTTTAGGTCCCTCTCCCTCTCTTCTGAGCCTCTAGGCTGGAGTAGAAATCTCAGAGTGACAGTGCTGCCTTGAAAACACTCGCCCCCACACACATTTGGACCCCTCTGCCGGAAGTTGTTTGGAGTAGCTCCTTGAGATTTCCTAGGGGGTCTGCCAGACCATCTTTTTTCTTTCCTCCTCCCTTTCTCATGGTTTATCAAAACATGGTTCACTATATAATTCGAGGGAAAGAGTATTCAATGACAGGAAATGACTGAACTGCCTCAGTATTTTCTTCCTCAGGGGACACTGAATATGGTATTACTGCATCCTGCTTTGTGGCTTTTTCTAGCTTAATTTTAGGTAGGGTTGCCACTTTAGAATCACTTCAGACCCCAAGATTTCCAGGCCAAAATTTGAGAATTAGGAACAACCCTGTATAATGCATTAGCAAGAGTGACGAGAGAGACAGAGGGAGAGAAATATATTTTCCTGTTTGGAAATCAAGGGCCTTTCCACCCTACACTGTTGTAGTGCTATTATTCCACTTTTAACATCCTATGGAATCCTGCTGTTTGCAGTTTAGGGAGGGGCATTTAGAATTCTCAACTAGAGAGCTCTTTGGCCTCAGGAAACTCCAACCCCCAGAATTCCACAGGATGTTGAAAGTGGAATAATAGCACTATAATAGTATAGTGCGGAAAGGCCTTTAGACAGATGTCTTAGCTAAAAGAGCTGCTTTCCAGATCATGAAACTACTAAATCCATAACCATTTCCATGAAGGCCTTACAAATTGTGGCAAGCTACTGCTGTCCTAGCTGAGCTGGAAGCTTGCATACAGACCTTCTTCTTGCCA
Source organism: Cyclura pinguis (assembly GCA_030412105.1). Classification (NCBI taxonomy): domain Eukaryota; kingdom Metazoa; phylum Chordata; class Lepidosauria; order Squamata; family Iguanidae; genus Cyclura; species Cyclura pinguis. Next base: position 108,472,604 of record CM059599.1, on the reverse strand, counting down.
GGAGCTGGGCTCAGCAAAACTGAAAAATTTGCATTCTTATTTCTGGCCTGGAGATGTCCCATGAAAATTGGAGACTCAAGGGCAGGCCCTCAAAGCTGGCACTTCTGCTTTCCAGTTTGTTCTCACCTTCCTCACTTTCCCTAAATGACTGAAACCACAGAATAATTTCCTTTCTTTGCCTGAAGTGTATGTGGGTTGTACCATTGTTAGCAAAAAGTATGGCATAAATGCCCTTTTTCAGCTGTTTGACATTCCCAGAAACTGTCCTTATATGTTAGGTGAAATCTTAGGGCTTGGGATGCTCTCTACCTGGCAACCCTGTTTGGGAACTAGCAGGTAATTGCTTCTTGTGCAGCACTTCATATGCTAGATGATGTTTGGCTGCTGAAATCATCCCATCCCTCTCTGTAGCGGCAGCTAGAGTTCCTCTACCTTGCACTTTGGCCACAGACTGTTTCCACTGTTCCCCACATGAGAAGGGGAAGGAACAGGCAAGTGCTTTCAAATGCCCCTTGAAAAAAGCAGCTGAGTCCCAACGCTGGGGCTCAGTTGGCAGCTGCAAGTGCTGGCTGAGTTTGGTATGGGAAGGGCTTCATACAGTGGGAGAGACTTTTCTGTTGGGAGCTTCCCTGTGCCAAAGTAGGCCTGCAGCCTCCCTTGTCCTCCTCCCTTGTGTCACAGAGATCCTTGTTAATCATCTACTTGGGTAGCTTTCCAGTTTGTGACTCAACTCTGTTTAACAATTGTTTGAGATATTTACTAATGAAAAGCAGTTATGTCATTTTATCTTCTAAGAGTTACACAAAGGCAAAGAAATGAAAGGTGCCAAAACTATTACATTGCAAATGGTGACGATGAGTCAATGTTTAACAGTTGGAAATAATTCAGCAATTCATCTACAAAATGTTTTAATTTACTCTTTTATGAGTGCCTCAGGGGTTCCATCATCCCTCTTCATGACGAAAATGTGTCAGAGCACTTCAGATCCACACATCTACTGGGTGGGGTGGGGGGACCCTTTAACATAGCAGAATTTGTCTTGCAACAGATTATATAGCTTTCTTCCAAATACCAGTGTACTGAAACAAAGAATCTCCTCATTTTTTCTTAGCTGGAATTATTTTTAACAATTGCTAGCAGCTGGTTCATCTTATCAATGTAAATTACTGGTGGTGGGGGTGTTGCTACAGAGAATTAAAACAAATTTGAGGACTCAGAGTTTGTAAAGTTACTTTTACTTTTTTTAAAAAAACAATTCATTAATTATGCAGTCATGCAGAAAGTAATTTGGCACTATTAATGTGCATTTTTAAAAAACTAATTATTTTACATTACTTTTTAATGTATTTTTTTATTAAGAGTTGTATAAATACAGTAAAAAGGAAGAAGAAGAAAAAAGAAAGAAGAAAAGTAAGATATCGAAAGAAATAGAGAACAAAAGAAAGTGTGATTAGTTTTTTTTTGAGAGGAGGGGCAGTTGTAGGTACATATAATATAGTCAAACATCTATAACACTATATCATTTTGTTCTTCCACTAACCACATCTATTTGCCAAAACCAAAAGCAGCCAAATCATTTCCTTTTTTTGTAAAAAAAGCCTATAGCGGGTTTCCAATCTTTCAGAAATGTTTCCAGCCATTTTCCCTTATCAAGGCTAATTTGTTCATTTCTGCTAGCTCAGTCACTTTCAACAGCCATTCCTCCCTCTTAGATATTATTAAGCTTTTACATCTTTGTGTGTACAACAGTCTTGCTGCTCTGATCATATAGTGAAGTAATCTTCCATTTTTTCCCCCAACTGATCATCCATATGTACTAAAAGAAAAAAGTTCTGATTTTAATTGAATATTAATCTTTAAAATCCTCTGCATCAAAGTAAGTATCTAAGCCCAGAACCTTTTAGCTTTTTAGCATATCTACCACATACGGTAAAACATCCTTTCTTCTGTTCACAGTTGCAACATACATTCAAAACATCTTTATACATTCTAGACTTTTTTTTGTCATGCCCAAAATATAGCAGAGATTGGCCCCACAGCTTTGGAAGCGTGCCCAGCAGCAGAGAATACCTTAGCAGCAATGCACTGTAGCCAGGAAAAGCTCACCCACGCCAATTGTTCTCTTCCATCAAGGAGGCAATTTATTCTTCATTTACAATGTGTACATATTTACAAGATTCTCCAGAAAGCATTCCAGCATCCCTCTGCTTGCTCTTTCTGACAGACCCTCCGGCAGACACGTTAGGCAACGTGTGCAACTTGCTGGCTAGCTCTCAGCTATAGTTATGCTCACACTAGCCGATGCAATCCTGCCAGCCTTTGCATTCTCCCCACACGTGATGCAACCTTCTCCCCTGCTTGCTCATCAGCATGACTCAGCTAAGGTCACATGGCTCTCCACAGGTGCACTTAACGATCCACATCACAAAGTATTTTCTACAGGTTTGGTCCAACCTTTACTTGACATTTTTCTGGTGCAATATATGAAGGATACATTGTTTTATAAAAGTTCTCTTTAATATCATAACATAATGCATATTTCATCCAGATTTTTTCCTATTATTCCATCTGTATGTCATATCCAAAATTCCTAGCCCATTTTTCCATTCAATCTTGCTCATCTTCCACCTCAAATTTTAACAATAGTTTATACACTTTCCCAATCACATGTTCATAATTGGCAGACAATTGCAATTCAAGCTCTCAGTAATTTAACCCCGCCCCCTTTTTTTGGCCTTTTTTTTCAAAAATAATCTTCTTGTGCTGAGACCTAGCAACGCATTTTTTGGACACAACCTGGGTCTGTATCTGTTCAATATTCTTAATAGGGCATGTTTCAGAAAGTGATTATTAAAAATCTACATTTACCTTCACTTTATCATGCCATATATATGCATATTACACAAAGATCTCTTATTTCACAGCACCATCCATTCTTTTAACCAAACCAAACAGCAGGCTGCAAAATACAGTTTCAAATCAGTGGACTCAGTCTTTTTCTTTCCTTTGCATTTTGTATGACCTTATATTTGACTCTTGGCTTTTCCCTTTTTCATATGAACTTAGATAAATCCATCTGCCACTGTTTAAATGATGAATTGGTTGTTAGAACTGGTATTGTCTGAAATAAAAATTGGCTAGAGTTCTAGGCAGCTCCCTCCATTTTTCTCACTGAGATTCTTCTCAACAATGAAAAATTTGTTTTTGTCTACATCATCTTTTCTCTTGCGCTTTGTCCCATTGCTTTTCCATAGCTTTTTGAAAACTCACTCCTTGGTATTGACAAATGAAAACTTCCTTTCCACCTTTTAAAATTTCCCCAAATGGCCTGAAAAATAGAAGTGGTAACTACTTGTTATCTCCCATTCTGATGGGATATTGCTCTCATTGTTACTTCTAAAATACAATTTTGTTCCACCTATGTGACGAAAAGCTAACTCATTAAAAGTTAGCTTGTTATTTGTAGCTTATAACTTCCAAGCCTAGTTGTGGCTGTCATGCCCTGCCCTGGAGACCCTGGCAGTGAGGAGAGGGATTCAGAATCTGAGGCAAAGGCTTCTCCAGAAGCAGAAGTTTCCCCAGAAGCTTGTTCGGGAGAAGATAACAAACAACAGCAGGGGCCTGAGCAGGGGGAACAAATACAGAGGATGAGGCAATACAAACTCTTACTGTGCAAGAGAGATGACACCAGAAAGAGGGGCTGTGCTGCTCTGTGTGTTTATGTAACAGGTGAGCCCTAATGAAGGAACACCTGTGGCAATAGTATGAGTAAGTTAAAAGGCTGTCCGCTGCCCCTTCCCTTTCAGGGTCTGTAACTGATCTTTCTGGTAGTTGAAGCCCTGTGTTGTGGTCTCTTGCATCTAGATTACCTTGAACCTTTGCCTGTTTGATGACATCTTGGATTTGCCCTTTGGATTTGTTTGCTCTGAAGCCTGAACTTTGTTTGGACATTTCCCTGCTCTTGTCTTGTGAGTAAGCTCTAATCTGTCACTTGTTGATTAATTGTCTGCTCTGCCCTGGACATGACAATAGCTTTGAAAATGCATTTGTAATTATTTGGGTGTGATGAATCATACTGTGGATTTTCTCTGGATTGCCTTGGTCATGGACTGTGGGGAAGGTGTAGATTTACCCTGGTCATGGAACGTTTCATGTAAATTGAAGCAAATCTCAGATGGACGGAGCTTGTGCTATCTAGGGTTGCCAAAATGAAAACTTGAGAGAGCTCTTGTAGCTTTAATGATTGCATAGAAGAGGGAAATTCAGTAGATGTTGCTTCACATGCAACCAGATAACAACTAACACCTGCTAAAATGGCCTTTTCTGTTGCTGTTGTTGTGTGCCTTCAACAACCCTAAGGCGAACTCTAAGGTGAACTTATCACAGGGTTTTCTTGGCAAGATTTGTTCAGAGGGGGCTTGCCTTTGTCCTCCTCTGAGGCTGAGAGAGTATGACTTGCCCAGGGTTACGCAATGTGTTTGTATGGCTGAGTGAGGATTCAAATCCTGGTCTCCAGAGTCATAGTCCAACACTCAAACCACTACACCACAGTGGATCTCAATATTCCTTCTTCTACACAAACATTAAAGGTACAGGAACCGCCTCCAGTTTTCACTCTGGAGACCCTCACCATCACATATCCATATATGTCCAAAGGCCAAGTGATTAGGATTACAGAGCTTAGTTAAAAGTCAGTGGTGTTGCTAATACACACAGTCGTGTAGGGACAGGGGGCGGGGGGATGGTTTGCCCTGGGTGACAATGTTTTTGGGGCGTCCCGGCCTGGCCATGCCCTCACGCACCCTGGCCATGCACTTCAGGCCGTAGCCCCTCCCCCTCCGCTCCACACTCCAAGCTCCGCCACTGAATACACCAGTTTTCACAAACAATTTCTTCACCCACCAATTTCTTTTCTTCTGGACTAGACACTGCAGTGGAATAGGGATGGAACAATAAAGTCTTAGCTAGTACCTTGATCACCGAATAGCTGTAGTCACCAAGATTCCTTTGTTTGTCCTTTTCCTCTAGTAATAAAAGCTGTGGTCTTAAAACTTCTCATTGGAAGGCACTGTGTTCCCTTAAGACAGGATTCCTCTACAACACCATTTAGTGTACAGGAAATGGTTTGAGGGTTGCAGCTGGAGTAAAGATTGGTCAAATTTTTGGAGGAGTGAGGTCACAGACTTAGAAGTTAAGAGGAATACTCACAGACTGGAGAGGTAAATTCCACATATTTCTTACCCTTAGACTACATTCTGGATGGAAAAGTCAGGAAACACTAAACAGCTGAAAGGTAATGGATGTACTTTCAGCTTTATAACTGCATATATTGCCACCTGCCTTCTTCATCTCTTCATCTGATCCACCCAGTCCCAGGACATTTTGTAGTTATCTGCTATATCACTGATTTGTTAGGACATTTTAGAATCCAGCAAACAGCATTTTCCTCCTCTTGGTCCTTTCTCTGTTTAAATGTTCACTTCTGGGTGGGGTATGGGGTGGAGAAACCATTTCAGTTCTAGAACAATACCACCGGCTGTCTTTAATACCATTAGGCTCTCCTAACCTTTCAGTTCTTCAGCTTCAATCCTGAGGTGAGCTTTGTTGAGATTATGACTGATAAAAGCCTGAAAAACATATATGCAAGAGCCCTTGCATTTATTATTCCTATTCATGTCAAGATACTTACAGCCCTTTCTAAAGGACATTTGCCTCGACAGATCATTTCAGTATCATGAAATGCTTTGAATATGTGGATGTGTTACACAAGAGGAATAATCCTTAAAAGAGCAGGACTTGCTAATTTCAGGTTCCATACAAAGATCCAAATCGTAGCAGAGCTTTGGACCGTGATCATTATATAAAAATAATGAAGAAGGGACCATCATGTCAAACTAGAATATCATTGACTTTATCAAAGATTCTTTCCAGATATGAACGTTAGGTTGGTTGACAGCATTTGTCTACCTGCAATCAATGAACTGGAGTAGGACGTTCTTAGTTTTCGTGAAAGTTTACTTTTGACCAAATAAAAGTGTACATGATCCCCCCCCCCTCATTCTGAGCTTAGAGCATAGTGATGAATAGACAGGTCAGCTGCAGACCAATAATGACCATACAATGACACAAATTACAAATAATACAAATAGATTTACAAGGGAGCCAAAAGGGTCTTTTCCCTAATTAGTCCTGAGGAGAGGATTAAAAAAAATAATTGGTTTACTTTTCTATAACTGCTACTACTACTACTTCTCCTCCTTCTCCTTCTCTTTATTTGTACCTTGCTTTTTTTCCCAGGTTGGGACTCAAAGCAGCTTACAGATTTAAAAAGGCGTAGTTAAAAATTCATAAAATACAAAACTTTACAACATAAATAATTGAAAGAATTAAAATGGTGAAATACATGATTAAAACTCAATTATTAATCAAAGAATGCAATATCCAGCATATTTCTATTAGATAGGCCGTATATAATCATACGTTGAATGCCTGTATAAATAAAAACATCTTTGTCAGATTAAATAGTCCTCACTTAAACAAAAAGGAAGGGAGGAAAATAGAAGAGAAGAAGTCAGAGCAGATCAGTGGGTCCTTGTAGCAGAGTTGTCTCTCTGGGCAACAATGAAGATAGGTAGTATGCAGATGTCCAGATGTCATTGAACTGCATCTCCCATCAGCCCTAGCTAGAATAGCCATTGCTGGGGATGATAGGAAATACAATCCAAACACTCTGCAGGGTCACACTTTTCCACTCAGTATCTGCTATACAAATTAGTGTAGACAGTGCAATCAGCAGATTCTTTCTGTCTGCATAGGGAAAAAGTTGTTAGGCGGGCTACTTAGCAACCACTTGAGTGAGCGTATTTGGGGTATAAGCTTTTTCTAAGTTTCTTAATTTTTTACTACATAGAAATTCAAGAAAATTTGCTACCAGAAAGATTGTGGTTTCTGTGTACAATCACATTTGCAAATCAGAGCCTGATTCTAATCATTTTATTTAGAAGTAAATCTCATTACTATAAATGGGATTGCAGTTAGACTGAGTTAGATTGCAGATGAAGCCTTAAATTGAAAGGCGAGTCTGAGATTATCCTCTAAATCTAAGAGCACTTGAAAGACACTGAGCATGTCAGGAGCCTTCCTGAAGAAAAAAAAAAAGCAGTTTGAAAACAGCTCTTTTGGAATGTATAAATGATCTGTAGCAAAATACTACTGTCTGTCAAAATCAATTTCCCTTATTTTCTTACATCTACTCAGTATTTCTAAAATACTTATTCCTTAGTTGCAGTTGGTAGTATTTTTTTTTTTTTAAAAAATAGTGATAAAATTTTTGGGTGGGTGGGGGACACTGTATATTTGAATTTTCAATAAGCACAGTACAAGCATTTTAAAACAGAGTTTTATATAAAAAAGACTCCAGCTTTCTGTCAAAAATTAATATATCACATTTTCAAAGTGCTTCATGTGTATTATCTAGGAATAATCTGAAAAGAATTTTCTAGAATAAGTTAGCATTATTAACCTTCTTGCAGATAGAAGGACTGAGGGCCTTTCTGCAGTACACTGTTATAGTGCTATTATTCCACTTTCAATGTTCTGTGGAATCCTGGGATTTGCAGTTTAGGGAGGGGTCCTTAGAATTCTCAGCCAGAAGGCTCTTTGGCCTCAGTAAACTACAAACCCCAGAATTCCACACGATATTGAAAGTGGAATAACAGCACTAAAACAGTGTAGTGCAGAAAGACCCTAAGATTTGGGGACAGCAGTATGTATAAGGATACCTTGTGGGTTCATGGCACAAGTGAGATGCAGATTTAGGGTGTGACGAAGTTGCTTTAGAGGTCATCTATCTGGCATACAATTGCAACTGGATGGCGGGTTGCTAGGCAACAGGAGTGATACCTTAAGAGTGAAGCCTAGCACAGTGGTGTATGTGGGAGGGGCTTATGGATAATAAGAATTATATATAAGTCAAAGAGTCTGTTTGTAAAGAGAGCTTTCATTGAGATCTTGGCCAGAGAGGGTGAAACCCTCTTGGAACCCTCCAATTATTTTGGACTTCCATCAGCTCTAGTCGGCATAGCAAATGGATGGTATTTGTAGTCCAAAACATCTGAAGACACCAGAATGGAGAAGTCTGGCTTTATATTATTCAGTTTAACCTCTCAGGGCTTATCCAGAAAGGAAAAAAAAGTCCCTGGAACTATTGAGGCATTTCTTTTTGACAGTTCTTTTTGTTTTGACTATACCTATATATTCATGGTTTTGCATCCAAACTTTTTCTTGAAATGTCTTGAATTTCCCTCAAGCTCTCCTCTATTGTGTTCTTCTAATTTCCTCTCCAGCTGATGACATGTCAAATTTGGCAATGTTTCAGAAATTGACTTTTACCAATTTCCACTGAGTCTTCCAAAATGATTATTCAGGAGTTATAGTGAAAATATTAGGGTCCTTTAGCCATGTTACACTATTTAAGCATTAGGATCATTTTATTTTACTGCTAGCACTCCTCTTTCCCTTGCTTGATCTCTGTTAAATCTGGATCCTGGAAAAAAAAGTCACTATTTCTGGCAATGACCATCTTAGCTAGTTTTGGTGTAACACAGACAGCCATGGAGAGGTACATTTCATTTTGGGGAAATAGTGGGTTAATTTAAAATGGCCTGGGAAGTAGGAATGAAAAGTTCTTGGTAATGTCAGGAGCTTCTGGGAAATCCTTTGGAATGAAGAAAATACCATGTGGATCTCCAAAATAGAATTGGTTGATAGCAGAACAAAACCTGGGACTTTCAGAATCTTTTCTTTTGGAGAGGCTCCCAAGATCACCTGTTTGTTCTGGTTCTAAACTGCTCATAAAACAAAGTATGTAATATATGCATCCTAGATGGAGAAACCTAGAAAAAATGTGGCGGAAGATGGGATCCCCGTATTGTGGCTTGTCTATTCATGCTACAAAACTGGTCCAATCCATGGTTATGTTCCCTATTATGTACAATAATATATAAGCTGTTTCTCCTCCCTTCTCAACAGCATTTTTAACATACTATTTAGCTCTAAGACAAATTTAATTATCAGTGACAAGAGTCTAGTGAAATACTGTCAGACCTGCATAACAGGTCTGCTGTTATACTGCCAAGGCCAATTAGGTAGAGGGCCTTTCCCCCTGAAAAGCACCAGTGGAGGAAATGAAGATTTAAGTCTGTTTGACAACTTATAGGCACCACAGAGAGCATTTAAACAGCTGTGGTTGTGATCCATGCTTTCTTCTAAGTAATTTCCATTGAAGCCCATGGAAATTACACACAGCACAAATACTCTTGGACAGGGCATAAAACTTTTAAATTTAGATTCCAGTTGAAACCAAGCGGTTTCAAGGCCCTCTGATTTCAATGCAAGAGTTAAGAACATGCTTCATGTCTCATGGTGGTGCTTAATGTCTCCATCTGAAATCCAGGGAATTTAAAGTACATATTTTTTTACTCTGATTGTGTCTAAAATTTGTTACATAATGTGCATTTATGTATATTGTGGAATGAACTTGGTGTGAGAGTGACTAAAGTAATTCGCAGATATATTTTTGATTTTGCAATGTTCCTGAAGATGACTGCTGATCATGCAACACAGAGGCAAGGAATATGCAGTAAGAACAGGGACACATTACCAGAAATAACAGATAACAGAATGGAGAGCTCAACACTGAGATGCCCTTTTTAAATTCAGCCTCATGTTTCCAATAACTATGGCTGAACTAAACATTCACCTGTTTCAATTTTGGGTTCAAAGATATTACTTTGAGGGGAGAAAATATTTCCCCATACTGTGGCTACTATGGCTAGAATCCTATTGGTGACATATGTCAGAGTTAGTTAACCTTACAGTAGCAGTTGCTCTTCTTAGGGCACTATACAAGTCTTATTCTGATTCTGGTTGTGCAAGTGGAGTTCTGCTGGTGTTGCAGAAGTTTGTGGGTTGTGTTTGGCTCATTGACCATAAATGACTCAACTACATAGGTGATGGAGGACTGTTTGGCCTTATGGACCAAAACTTATGGAAAACTGTGTTAAAAAGATGTTTTGGAACTACCCATTGCCACAGAAGTTTTTTTTTTTTCTGGAAAGTTTCATTTTCAGAGAACTGTGGGTCTGACTATTTTTTTCTGTTGGTCTCCTCCTATCCCCCTTAGCAGTGCTGCTAAGAAACAGCTTACTCCATGGGTTCAGATCCATCTGAATTTTGACAGCATTTAATACTGTACAGTGCAAAGGAATTTTTCAGGCTTGTGGTACAAATCCAGCAATTCATTCCCAGCTCTGACACTTGCTCTATCATTGAAATCTAGGGACTCATACACACACACAATTCTTTTACATGATTGATGGGCTTGTCCCAATGACATTATTTGCTTGGACTTGAAGGCCATAGTTCTCAAGCCTTAACTAATTAGATGATGCTAGACAAGTATCTGTATTGCTGTGTTTCTGTTGCCTGTCAGTATCTCTGCCTCATGGTCAGTTAGCCTTTTCGAAAAAAGTGATGTGGTATACAAATGAAACCTGGAATACATAAAGGAAACATATATTTTTCACTAAAAAAGAAATAAAAAACTTAAATCAGTATCACATATACCACACTATTATAATTCACACTGCAGTAAATATTTGCAAAATGCAACCTTGCAAAATGCAACAGTTGTATAATGCAACATATTTAAAATTAACAACTTGCAAAATGTAGCTACAGCTGAGATCCTGTACTTCATCTCCTGATCTGACTCTCCAAACCCACCTTAAAATCCAGCCAACCACACCAAAGGATGGACTTCTGTAGCACATGCGAGTGGGGTGCTGAAGAATGTTGCATCCAGCCACCTTCTGCCAGCAAGGCGTAGTGACCTGACCAGGAGCAGGAACCACGTTGCAATCCATTAGTGCACCACTGCTGGAAGGTGGAAAGGGGCTAGATACATCATCCTTAAGTTCCTTGCTTGCCAGCACTGCAGAGCTCCATCGCTTGATATGGCAGTTTGGATTTTAAGATAAGTTGGGGATGTGTTTATGGTTGTGCCAATTGTACCATGATGGTAATAGGAAAAAGCAGGTTATAAGTCTAACTTACAATGTTGTAATTGACTAATAGGATGCCAGTCTGCTTTTAGTTTTTCACTAGAAGGTTAAATGTTTATATTTTAATAATTTTGAAATGAGTTCTTGCATATCTGAAAAGGCAGAGAAAATAGAGTTGGAAATACAACATGCATACACACAAAGTCCTTACATTGCTCTTCAGTTGATTAGAGTCTATATTGGCCAATAACCAACATCATTTTGTTACCATTAATACTTTGAGATTTTCCAATTTTCCAATGGATATTTTAAAAAAATGACAAATAATCCTTTACCAAGAAGGATAAAAACATATGCAACCTAGTTGGGCCCTGGGTTCCCTCCAGTCTGCTGTGCCCCAGTAATTTTTACTGGTCCCCCTGCCACTAGCTCTCCTCCAGCATACTTATAACTACAAACTTTAGTTACCTGTTACTTTTAGCAGTGCTTCCCCCCACTCCCAAAAGGACCTTCTTTCTTGTAATTTTAGAAGATTATCAGCTGTATAATCTTTTCCACCAATAAAAGTGCAGCATTTTGTCAATGATTCCTATCATTCTGTATGTTAACTTACATATGAGGGGATCCCACGGTGATCAAACATGTATTAAATTAGATTTTGAAATTTATTTTAAAGATAGGCTGCTCAAAGATACATTTAATATTTTGCCACTAACTGCAGTGCCCTTATTGTTTAGGAGAATACTTAATCATGATTAATAATCTTTAGTTTCAACTGCTCTAGAGAATGAATTTCTTATCTCTTTGGGTGTTCCTCATGTTGTCCATCAGTCTCTGTTGCTCTTGAAAGAGCATGCCCTCTCCTGATCAGCTGTAAAACACACCAATCTATGTAGATAAAAAAAAAAAAAGGGGTGTCCCCAGAGTTGCCCCAAGTGAATTTTGAGTACTTGACATAGTATATATATTTAGCCAAACCATGCCAAATATGCCTGCCAAATTGGGTGAAAATTCATCCAACCATTTACATGTGATGTGGTATCAGACAAACATACAGAAACTTTGTTCATATTATGATAGCAAAACTTCAAAGATGTGTTTTTTTTTTTAAAAAAAAACTCAACTCATTGAAATATTTGAATGACAATGACAATGATGATAATATTTATTTATATCCTACCTTTTTTTCAGTTTGGGATTCAAGGCAGCTTCCAAAAGTTAAAAAAGCACATAGTTAAAAAATCCTCCAGCACACAAATACACACACACACACACACACACACACACACACAAAAGTTAAAACAGAAAGCATTAATAGGTTTCCGATAAAAATCTAGTGCATTTTACATGGCCCATTTGCTCTAAAAAATCTGTTCTCAAATGTCTGTTGGAATAAGGAAGGTCTTTGCTTGTATGTGGAAAGGGAGTACGAAGGGGGCCAGCCTAATCTCAGTGGACAGGGAATTCCAGAACTTGAGAGAAACCACAGAGAAGACCCTATCCCATGTTCTCAACTGATGTGACTGTGAGGGTAGTGGGACAGAGAGAAGGCCCTCATCAGAAAATCTCAAGGGAAGCTCATATGGGAGAATAAGGTCCTTCAGAAAACCTCCACCTGAGTTGCATGTAGCATTATAGGTCATACCAGCACTTGCAATTATGACTGGAAATGGACCTCTGACTACCATACGCTATTTCAATATACATCCAGCAGATCCATGTATGACAGGAGCTATGCATCCTGACATTAGTATTGATCCAGAATAGGTCCTCAAATAAGCTCTAGCCTGTTTTGATCTACTGCATTCTGAGTTTTCTGCCAATGTTGCTTTAGTTGCTATCTCACTTGCTTCATCAGCACGGGTTGCCTGGAAAATCATTGGGTAAGTTTTCCTTCACTCCTTGAGAGTGGATGTTCAAGAGAAACTGCATCCACCATCCTGGACATCCTCCTATTCCAGATGTAGACTCAGGCCATTTCTGCACTAGACTGTTATAGTGCTATTATTCCACTTTCAACATCCTATGGAATCCTGGTGTTTGCTGTTTAGGGAAGGGCCTTTAGTATTCTCAGCCAGAGAGCTCTTTGGCCTCAGTAAACTACAAACTCGAGAATTCTATAGGATGTTGAAAGTGGAATAGTAGCACTGTAACAGTGCAATGCAGAAATAGCCCAAGACTCTGACAGAATCACTTGCCAAGAAATCAGGAAACTACCCAAGAACCATCAGGAATCCATTTGGATCCATAAGCTTTTGAGGGTGGACTAACTTAGTGGGTTCACCACGCCTGCAGAGGTTCTAAATTTCAGCAAGTCTAAATGCCACCAGGTAGTGATTTGTTCATGACAATGGAAATATAGACAGTTCTTCCACTTCTAGATCACCATCACCCTACAGGACAGAAGACAAGGTCCAGAGAACCCAGCAACATAGCAGACATGAAGTCCTCAGTTGAAGTCCTGACAGGGCAGTCTCAGTTTGGATCTTGAGGTCTTCCAGTACAACAAGCTGAGGGAACTTCAACATCAATCCTGAGACCACACTGACAAACTCAGGAAAGGAGATTGTTGAGCTGTGGGGTGGGTAGTATACTCTCAGATTCCCTGATTTGTCCTGGCCAGCTTCATGTATGTTCAAATCCAGAAAAACAAACACACACGCCAAAAAATGCAGAAGAGAGCACCCCTTCAGGGGGACAGAATCCTGGTAACTCAGTGCAACTCTACCTTCTCATCCAACATGCCTTTCTTGTTTCTCTATGGAGAACCCTGGGAGACAAACCTGAGGGAGGTTAATGCTCCCAGGGAGTTGTACCACATTCTTCTGTATGTATGAATGGAAAAATAATTGGGATGATCCAAGGTCTCCCCAAGCGAATTTTGTATATGCATTTTGTATGAATCAGACTACTCCATAAATGCCCTCTAAGTGTGCTAAAAATCTGATGAAAACATAATTGAAGTGTCCCCATTCCCCTAAGTAAATTTCACATATGCCATTTAGCATATATTTTAATGAAGACCGTCTAAAATATGTCCTCCAAATTTCATGAAAACTCACCAATCATTTTTTTGCAGGATGCAGTAACAGATCAACAGACCAAAACAGATCTCTTCACACATACACGTGCAGATTTAAAGTTTTAGCATAGCAGAGTAACAGCGACAAAGCACGCTGTGGGGAATCAGTTCTGTCAGAAATATTTGTGAAATTCACCCTAAACGATACAGAACCAAACTTACACATCATCATAGAGAAACACAGCAGGCGCTTCCTCTCCTTTTACAAGCCAAATGTAGACTTGTGCCTGTGTAGAATTCATTTTTCTTTTCAGGCAATTGTGTCCAATGCATTGTAGAGTATTCTCTGGAGAGTGTTGCCTGTACTGTATCATTCATTTTATTTTATTTTCCTTGACAATTTGTTCAGAGTGAGAAGGATTTGGAAGTGTTCCTGTCCCCATCCTCCCGAATTATTTGGATATTGGTGACAGGAGTATTTGTCACCTTCCATCACCATTCCCTTTGATAACAATAAAATCCAAACACTGCTCTAAAATGATCCTCTAAATAATGACCTTGCTGTGTTTTTTGAAAATAAAGTATAGATAGGGAACCTGAAAAAAAGGACAGGAGAAAAGACAGGCCCATAACATGATTAGTAATAGGTTTTTTTTTTTGTGTGTGTGGGGGGATATACCATGACACTAGTTTCCCAATGCTGAAAGCTGCACAAAAGGAACTCTTTAGTTCTACCTCCTTTATGAACTCTTTATGGTTCGGTTAATGCAAGAACTACATTTTAACAAGGCAAATGTTTCCTGACATTTCACATCTGGGCCTTCACATGTTTTCACACCCACTTGATCGCTTTTTACAGTTGCTCATGTGGAAAGGGCTGAAAGTGCAGACACAAAGTCAAGGTCATTCCCTGCCTGGAAACTTGTATTTGGAGCAGAAAATATACTTTGAGTTTGGAGAGAGCTTTGAAAAATGTACTATGGAAAGTTATTAGTGTGAAGTTGGACTCTTTTCAGGGTTTAATGGTCGCCATTTTAAAGTGCGGTGAGCTCATTCATCAATCTGTTTAAATTAGCGGTGCCAACTGTGTCATGTAAAACTGTAGGGAGCTGGCATTGGTACTAGCATCTCAGCATGCACCGAGGCATTCTAGTACCAATTACTTCAGCTTACAATACTCCCCTGCTCACCAAAGATACTCCTTTCCCTGCATTTACAACAACATCAATGTCTTTGCATTGAATTGTTCATTCCCCCTTCATCCTCTCCATTCCCAAACTTGATTAGAGACAATGAGAGAGCATTTCATTTTCATCTCACTCAATTAAGAGTTTGTTTACAATTTGCTACAGAGTTCAGGGGAAAAAAAATAAAAGAACTTTGTTAAACAAACGAGCAAACAATGGGTTTAGGAAAATCTAGATATTAGCCAAATAAGGGATGGAGAGCCGCCATGGGCAGGTTGCTGACCACAGGCATCTCCTCTGCAATCTGGCCAGTTAGCTTCTTTTCCAGTAGTCTCTGATTAGTAATCAGAAATAGAGGCATTTAAAGATATTTAGACTCTAGATAACATGTGTAGAACTGAGCTGTGTTCCTCAGGAAGCAAAATCTGAATGACATTTTGCAGCCAAGAAAGCTGTTGCACTGGGACATATTCCTGAGCAGACATTATTTCTCAGTCATGAGCCATTATTTCTCAGTCTGTTTGACTATCTATATCTACATACAGATAGAGTCCAGTACCTTTAACTGAATCAAAAGCATCAAAATACCATTCCAATAACAATCAAAACAATATAACAGTGCCAGTTAAAACTGTAAAATGTAAGATATGTAATGTAGGCTTGCATAAATAAAAGGCAGCTTGAAATATTCCAGTCTGCAAGACCTAAAATAGAAGGGCATTCTGTAGGAATGGGGGTGTATAGGGGGGAAAAATATGTCCCTGTTTCTTTTTCTCACTAACGTGATAGTAGGGGGTATTCTTTCAATTTCAAAAAAAAAAATTGGGGGTATTTGTGGAGCCATTTTTTTCTCCCTGCTGGGTGAGATCATAAAAGTTTTCAAGTATTTTTTTGAAAATATTTTGCTTTGTCCAAAGGACTAGATTCTCTCATATGAGCTTGTTTTGAGATCTTCTGGGGAAGACCTTCTCTCTGTCCTGAAACCTCATGAGTACATCTGATGTAAACATGGGAGAAGCGCTGTCAGTGGCTGCTCCCAGGCTCTGGAAATACTATCTAGAGAGGCTGGATGGATGCCCTCTTTGCTGTCCTCCTGTAGGCAGGTGAATACCATTTTCTTTGAGGAAACCATTAAGGTCTAACTGCTCAGGAAGTAAGGACCTGTTGTAATTTCTTGTATTGTTTGTATTTGTTGTTTTCCTTTTTTCATGACCATGCTTTTAGTTTTATTGATAATTTTATTACATTTTTAACTTTTGTATCATGTGACTTTTTATCTGTGTCTATTTTAACTTTTGTAAGCAAGCTTGAGTCCCAGAAATTATTATTATTTTAGGACTTTTTTTGCAACAGTTCCATGAAGAATTTCTTTGCACAAAACAATCCATTTTTTGTGCAAAATGCACTCTGTGCGAGGTTCACAAAGATAAAAAAAAATCTTGGGTTCAGTGTATGTGTGCTTACTTTTTGGTAATGGAGGAGAAAATTTAAGGACATCCTTTACAACTCCAGGTAGGATGCAGGCAAATTCATGTTAGTGCCGATGCCCTGAAATTAATTCTAGTGGACAGTTATCCATCTTTTTTTTTTAAAAAAAATGTTATACATCATCACAGAGATTAACAGACTAATGGAATATGAAATTTGAAATATGAAAACAGACATATGAAATATGAAATATGAAAAGGCAGTACTTACGGCAGCCAGTGCAGGAGGTATAGGGAAAGTCTAGGCCTCTGACAGTGCTTATATAGGAAGGGCTTGTTAATTAGGGCACAGCTGGCCAGGGGGCTAAGGCTATATAATCAGAGGCATCAAGAACAGAAAGTTGCTGGAATCAACTGATGCTATTGGTGATTACAGCTGTGGTGATTCTTGCATTTGCTACCTGTGTGCTTTGAACCTTGGACCTCAACACTTCACTTGGATTATTGTTTGGCTTTGAACTATTCCCTTTCTGGACTGTTGTTGTGGTTTTTTTTGGAGAATTTACTTCAGCCCTGAGGCTGCTTTATGGAGCTGCTGTTATCTAGCTCACTAGGTAGCTGAGGAGCGTTGGTGGACTGCCAAGCCTAAGACAACTACTCTGATGAGGGGGATTAAAGGGGGAGTACTAGGGCATAAAATAAGAGAAGCTTTGGATCCAGAGGTTTGAAGGCCATCTTTGTCCTTGACAATGCTCCCAACCTGGAATAGAAGATAATGTAACTGATTTCCCTTCTTCCATCACTTCCCATGATGGATGTATGGCAAATGCCACTCCCCTATTACCTCCTCATTGTTGATAGTGGTTTGGACATATTAGGAGCTTTGACCTCAAAGCACTCCAGTTTTGAAGATAATATTGCTCTCTGCCTGTTGTTACTTTTCTTTCTGCTTTGCTCTGTCTTAAGAAGAGATTATATATAGCATGGACTGAACATAAAAGGAGCACCTTGCTGGAATGCACTAAAGGCCCATCTTTCTCCAGCTGGATTCCCTGTGGAAGCTCACAAACTTGGGATAGTGGTCGTGACACCCATTCTTTTTATTTGTCTTGTCTTTTTGTTTGGCCACATCACCAAGAAATCAGAACTATGCTTCCTTTGAAGGCAGGGTTTCAATTTATTTCTTAAATCAAATCTATCACGCTCAGTTTCCTAGAGGTTTTCATCCATCCACACATTAATTCCTTTTTTCCTGTTTCCACAATGGATTGTGACTTTATATGGAGGAGGTGTCTGCAGGAACATTGGTACACATTTTCCATATTTTTCACAAAATATATTTTGGTGGGCAAAAGTGGGAAGCACACTTTTTATTATTTTGTTAAACAAACAAACAAATAAATAAAACATGACAAGAGAGCTGGGTGTGAAGCCCAACTAGAACAAATCCACTGAATCAATGGTATTTGCATAAATTTTGATGTACTGTTTAGCTATTGATTCAGAATGTCTGCTGTAGCTGGGTACAGCACTTGGACTTAGCCAATTTTTTTTTTAAAATGCAATGAACATGATTTTCAGAATATTATTATCCTCTCACAATATGGTAGGCAAAAAGCTCATAACAAAAAGAAATATGGCCTTTTCTGCCTGATGACACTCTTCCATGTCATCCTATCACAATCCTGGCAGTGCCTCTGCCAGGATGCAAGCATGTTCCCAATGCTCCTCTCTACGTGTGACCTGTGGAAGGGAGCGTGAGGGACATGTTCTGTCCTTATGAACTGCAGCAGGCCTTCTTCCCATGATGCAGTATTCTGGCCCTTCTGCATGGCCGGTTGCAATGGAAGGCTTGCATGTTTGGGGGCCATTGACAGAGCTTCTCTGTCAATGATATAGCCTGCAATTGTGCCAGCTGGTGACACAAGAAGAGCAGGACTGTGATGACATCATGCTCCTCTCATGTCTCCATTCTGGGATGCCACTGTCATGCAGAAAGGGCCCATAACTTCACTAATGGTCATCTTTACTGCTGCCACCTGTTGGCTCATGTGTGTCAGATGGCGGGAACAACTTTGTCATGATGACTACAAAAATAAGGATGGGGAGCAACTTCTGTCATTTGCCTGCTCACTAGTGTTGTTCCTCACCAGTGAAGAGGTGGGAAGTAAGAAGAATGGGGCCCACAGAAGAAAGGTCTTACTGATCAGCATACACATACACCTTTTTCTTAAAGACCCCCTCATAACTGAGCTGCTTAAGCAAATGTTGCCTTCTATGAGGGTCACCGTCAAAGTTCTGAATACTTCTTCCACCACTTCAGTTTCAAGAAACTGAAAAGCAGACTTGGAAAAGGATACAGAGGTACCTCCCAAATATCAGCCATCTGTTATGGCTCTAACAATCATCATTACGACAGTTTCCAGCTGATCATCCTTGTTTCAGTAGGAAAACTAAGAAACAGCTTGGTGTTCGAGTTACTGTAATCACCTGGGTTCATGTGAAATACCATCTTTCCTCATAAGTCACGGCTATTATTTACACTGCAGAAGGTCTTGTGTTATCAGTTCTCCCCATATACATAATTTACACTATGTTGCTGATATACAGCAGTCATATTCTTTTTGAAGTATTTTATAACTGATTCCTATCTCCCTTTCCTATTTAATCCAGATTTTGCCAGTTAATCTGGGTTTTTATTTTTCCAAATATTTCAGAAATATTGCCTCAGCTTGCCTCTGACATTGTAAGGGCCAGAAAGTTGAATTTGGAAATGGGATTTTCATACAGTCCTCTATACACAGCAAGAGTGTGTTTTCGAGAAGAGATGGAAAGTTGTTCCTTCTAACAGAGAACTTGAAAAAGTTACTTTTAGAACTACAACTGTGAGTGTCCTTGAGCCAGCCAAGGTTGTGCTCTCACACTAGTTTAGTATGGTAGGCTTGAACTTTTCATGAACGATAGCTAGCTCCAGTATTTCATTCTCTTTGTGGGGTATTCTTTGGCTTAAGCATAATTTAAAAGCAATATGGGAATAGCTTTCTGTTTTCCAAATCTTGAGTTATTAAGAAAAAAACAACAACTAAAGAAAGAGGAGGAAGTGTGCTCTCAGAACAGATGTAACATCCCTACTTGGACTTCAATTAGTGCAAATGTAGTGTGGTATCGCACAGTATGGATATTATGACTTATACATTTCTGACAGGTCCTGAAGCCTGTCGCCATGGTGCCAGCTTGGATTCTAGGACAGAAGTAAACTGAAGACTGTAACTCTTCTTACTTCCAGCAGTCACTGTGCTGCAGTCTGCTCTGCTATGGCATCACGAAAAATATACATTTTTCTTTAAAGGCAAATTTCTCTGCCCTTCCATGAAACATAAAGAAAAAGGAAACATGCTTACATGTGTTTTCCACATTTCTTCTGTAATTTCAGTATGCATGCAAACCCACAGAAACCAAACACTTCCAAAATGAGACACATCATAAAGTGTATGGATGCCTTCCCCCAAACCTCTCTAGCCAGAGCTCCCTTCTCCCCTAAAGCACTCTATGGAACTTGATAGGACAAAACTAAATATCAATCTGTACATGTAATTATAGGCTGTCCCTCCTGAATACTAAAACCTGTCTGCACCAGCTGCTACTCTGACATGACAAGAAATGGGAGGAGGGAGGGCACATGGCACATTAAACATCTGAAAGTGGGAAAAATCCATGCAACAATCTTCCAAAAACATCCAGATAATAGCAACACAGAGATGGCAAATCTGGCTTTGCTTTTGGATTTCAGCTTAATTGCATATCACTGTGGAGTCAATCTAATGAATGCACGCTTTAGTGTCAGTTATGTTGGTTGGTTGATTGCTGGAGTGGTTCTGAAATCTGAGTATATCAAAACACTGACAGCTTAATGAGCTAAAATGGTCGTTCAAAACACACTCACTGAAAGAATAAGAACTCAGTGAAACTTATTTCTAAGTAAGCATGCTTACCTTGTACATGATTCACATTGTTTATGAAAACAATATATTCTGCCGGTTCACAGCAGCAAGAATGATGTTAAGCAAAAATTTGTCAAGAGTATTTTACTGATTTCAGTGAGCTTTGATCGATCAATCAATCAATCAATCAATCAATCAATCAATCAATCAATATGTTTAGACCATTAGTGGCAGGCGTTGGCTACATATTGTTCGGATTACTGTAGTGTGTTCTATGTGGGGCTGTTTTTTAACACTGTCCACAATGTTGTTGCCAGGCTGACTGAGGGCACTTGCACACTACACAGTTGTAGTACTATGATTCCACTTTAACTGCCATGGCTCATCCTACAGATTCCTGGGGTTTATAGTTTGATGAAGCATTAGAATACTTTTTTGCTGAGATTCTAAATATCTTTCCTGAATGGAAAATGCCAGTATTCCATAAGATGTTGCCATGGCAGTTAAAGTAGAACCATAAAACTATAATTATGTAGCGTGAAAGCACTCAGGGGTAACATGTAGTGTTAGACTACAAGTGTTACATTGGTCCAGTCCTGTTGCTGGTCCTTTTGTGGACCAAACTGAAAGTGCTGGTTATGCCTTATAGAGGCCTAAATGGTTTGTGATCAGGCTACTTGAAAGATTACCTTCTGCCTTGTGATCCTACTTGGGTGCTGAGATGCTCAAGAGAGATCCTTCTCTTTTCCACCAACATTTGATGTCTGCATGGTAGAAACTTAAGAAAAGGCCTTGTCAGAGGCTGCTTCCATATTTTAGAAGTTGCCTGTTGAGAGAAAATTGTCTAGCCCCTTGTTGACCTCTTTCTACTGATAGGCAAAAATCTTTCTTAAATAAGTAGTGACTTACCAGGATGACTTGCTCTGCTGTTGTCTTTTCTGTTTCTAATTCTGTTGAATTAGAATTCAGTGATTGTATTGAGTTACTGCTGTTTAAAAAAAGTGCTTGTGCCTACTTTTCTGAGATATTGATTAGGTGTTTGTGACTTAGAGGTTTTATTTTATTGGTAGATTTTTTGTTTTACACTGAATTGCCTTGGGCCATTTTATGCAGAGGTGTGGTATAAGTGCAACACATAAAATATATACATAAATAAATAGCAAGGATTCCATTCACTTCAGTAGATACTGTGAACTTTAGAACAACAGCTTCACAAACATATCAACTACTGTTGCACTGCTATTAGGTGATAAAAATCCCTAATAATATCTGTTATTAAATAGCTACACTATTCTAAATGAGCAATTTATTATTCTAGGTATTCAAAGAATATTCAAAAGCATTCACAAATGGTTGAAAAACATGCATTTTGAGTGTTGAGAAACCCTGATGAGAAGACTCCTGGACCAACAAGAATCTTCAAAGTTTGGGACTTATTCTGTACAAAATTCAGACATGGTTGCTTTGCACAAAACCCAGCATTTTCTGCACAGGAAGCAACATTTTCTGCATGGAAATAATATTGCAGTATAGAAATTTTAGTTCTTGCACACAAAATGTTGCTTACTGTCCAGAAAATGCTGTAATGGAAGATCTTTTCTGCATAAAGCTTGCACATAGTTGATTTGAATAGAAAACACAATTTTCTGTGCAGAAAACAGCAAATTGTCTGCAGAGGAATTAATATTTCTATGCTGAAATAATATTTTCCAGAAAATGCAGAAATTGGTGCTTTCTTCACAGAAAATGCCGCTTTCCATGCAAAAATGTTTTCAGTACAAAACAACCAAGTGTGAATTTTGTACAGAATGAAGTCCAAATTGTGAATAGCCTTCACAAATAGCACAGTTTTTAAAGACTTCCTCACAGCAGGAAGAAAATTGCTGAAATTACTCATTGCTGACTTTGAGAAGAAACTTAGCAAAGAATTACATCTTAAAGTTATTCTTTATAATAATTACCATGCACCATCAAATATTCTAGTTGTATTCTGTACCTGAGACCATTTTGTCCTTCTGGCCCTCCCAGCCAGTAGTGATTGAGCCAGTAGTGATTGAGCATGTTCAGTAACTACAGAATCCTTAATCACTGTTGGCCGAGGGTGGTTGAAGGTCAGTAGAACTGAGTGATGGATGACAGGCTGGACCAGTTAATAGGGGAATTCCACAGGCTGCCATTTTGGTACTACACTTGATCTTAGCCAAAAGGTGAAAGTGAATTTTGTTACAGGTCCTACCTTTAATAAGAAGAAAATGTCATTGATGAGGTGCAAAGTGCAACTTTCTCATTTCTGAGTAGTCACAGCTAGTTTCTGCTTATATGATGATTGAATAGTTGATCTCTGGGGCCCTTTTCACACGCCAGTCCTGTTGCAAAATGGCCTCGGGAGCATTGCGTGATTGCGATGACTGTTCCGCATGACGTCCTCACAATCGTGTGTTGCTCCGGAGGCCATTAGGGGGCAATCGTGTATTATATCATTTTTGGCTCATTGCCAAAAATGATGTGCGATCGTGCGTCCCTCCCATGCCCCACACGCACTTACTTTGTGTGCAGAGGCTCTGTCAGGGTCAGAGACCCAGGCAGTGAGCCAGCCTGGAGAAGGGAGAGAGAGAGATAGCAGAGTCCCACCAGGAGGAGTCAAAGCAAGCAATTATTCATAGGCAGTCCATTTACCTAAGCCTGAGCAACAAGCGAAAGCCATAGTCAGAGTCCAAAATCCAGGGGTCAGGAGTCAGGTGATGGAAGCAAGGAACAGGCAAGGAGAAGGCTTGTAGAAAGTTTACCACAAGCAAAGGAAAGCTTCCAGGCAGGCAGTTATATAGCCCAGACACAGGTGTGGCCAGTCACTGCTTCTTGAACTTAATCAAGGAAGCCTCCCTTTGCTCAGCTCTCTTGAGTCTCCGCCTTGTTTGTGGGCTGATTGACGCAGGCTGCAGGGCATCCTCAGGATCACAGCTGGATCCCTGTTGCCCTAAAGGAGCAGGCAGAGGAACGTCCGAGCCTGCTTGGTCCATGGCAGCAGGGGGAGCTCCTGAGCTGCAGGACTCCTCTCCACCCTGAGCAACAGGGACCAATAGCTGCTGCTTGTCATCAGCAGCTCTGACAGGGGCTTCAGTTATCATAGGCTCTGGATGTGCAGCCATCGCGCTTCCTTCCCCCTAGCACAGCCTGGGAAAGTACCCGGCTGCACTGCGGAAGGAAGGGACGGAGTGCTCACGCTTCCTTCTGGCCAGCACAGAGCTGCTGTGGAGAGGAAGCAGAGGGGATGCGAGTGCCTCCCGGACGAGGCCTTTTGTGTGATCCCTGCGCAATGCCAGCGGCACCAGGTAAGGTGCAAAAAGGGCCTGGGACTATTGCCATGGTCTTACCTACCTGTGAAAATCTCCCTATCTGTGGAAATCTTCCTAATTTTTGCTGAATTTCTCAGAATACTTCGAGCACTTTCATACCTTCCCTGTTTGCAAAATCTGCACATGGGTCTGCACATGGGTATTTTGCACAGAAAACATTTTTTGCTAAGAAAATGTTGCTGCTGCTGTTATATTTATTTGTATCCCACCTTCTTCCTAGAATTGGTACTCAAGATGGCTTACAGTTAAAAGAGCAATACAGATATAAACATACAGAAAGTGAATGTTAAAATAGAACTAAACTATGCAGAAATATAGATTTTTGTGCATAAAATGTTGTGGTTGGGGATTTACTTTGCACAAAATTCACACATAGGTTTTTTTTTTTTGTGTGTGTGTGTGTGTGTGTAGGAAACAGTTTTTTTTTTCTGGTCAGGAAATATTATTTTCTATGAAGAATAAATTATATGCAGAAGATGCTGCTTCCTGAACAGAAAATGCTATTTTTTGCTAGAAGAAAGCACCAATTTTGTAGAGAATAATTGCTAGATTATGGAGATTATTGGCAGTCCAGAATTCTTCTCATCCAGTTTTGCCACCACTTGAAAATTTTTTAAAAAATTATTGACTGTTTTTGTACATTGCTTCCATCCCTGCTTGTAGCAGCAGCTGTCTTAGAGGCATCTTGTCACAAGTAAATGTACAATCTTTTTCTGCTTGGAAATGTTTACAAACCGTTTAGGAAGACTATCAAGAGTGGAAGTCCCTGGGTCCCAGAATCCCAATTCCTTAATTTTAACAACTAGGCCACAACCCAAATTGACAAAATACTTTCTGGCACTGGGCAATGAATTGTGCTGACAGGTTATATAAATCTCCTGCTTTTTGTATTCACTAATGTCTAAGCTAATGGCTTCTTGGAGCTCTGTAACCCTCCTTAGGGGAGGTGTGCCTAAGCCAAAAAAGAGAGAGTGAGCACAGGGATGGTTATAAATACTTAGCTTCGACATCTGCATTATATCCATTCACTAGGGAAAGAGTGAAGGATGTTTTAAAATTATAAGCATGCAGTTAAAGGTAACATACTATTTTTGCCCTCTAGCTTAAACTGTGATAGTATGTAACAGTCATTTCATCCAAAATATAGAGACAAAACAATGAAAAGACGGGAGTCTATGGTACATATAACTTATGCCAGACACATGACAAATATTATATTATTGTTGTTGTTGTTGTTGTTGTTGTTGTTGCTAGGACATGACATCTAAAAATGTGATTCTTTTTTCTATCCATAGGAAGTAAGCAGAACCAATCAGATATGTAAAAAACAAGCACATTAGTTTTGAAATATAGTCTACACTTTTAGTTCTAGATTTAAATATTCTAGAGAAGGAGGAGACCCTCTTATGAAGCATGAGTAATACAATAAAATGACTTTGAACTGTAATCCTAAAACAGTGTTTTCAAGCCAGAACAATCATGTATCAGGGTTATCCTGCCAAGAATTTTATATGCTATTGCTTAGTATAAAAATGTAAATTAACCACATGATTCTGTTTATTTGGATATTACTGCCATTGTACTCAAGGAAGTATGCGTTGGATTGTATTTTAAGATACACATTTGAAACATTTTTCCCTTGCTTATGGTCAAGGCTGACAACCTGTTTGTTGGCTTTTTCTTGGTAAAGACAATGTCAGTTGTCTTTGTGCCTTTTCCACAAAGTCACATGTGTGACAACATATTATCTGATGAAGGATATGGAGTCTACAAAAGATTATGCTACAAATGTCTTTCTCCCAGTTAGTCTCAAAGGTGCTGCAAGTTTCATTTTTATACTGATACAGATTAATATGGCTATGTCTTTGATTTAAATAAGTCAGTTAGAACTGAGTCTTACATTCATTTTTTTTTACATGATGTAGCCATTGGGGGATAGCTTTCTCCCATGTTTTCCATGAGACGAACCTCTCACAACGTAGACAAGGACTATAAAAATGAAAATATATTTCTGCACAACAAATAACTGAAAACAGTACAACTCATTCCATAGCTTCTCAACTTTCCCACCTGCGTGAACAGTACTTGTCTTAGGTGAAAATATTTTCTTTCTTTTCTTAAACATTTATAAGCAGTGTTTCTGGATCACATTTGCCATTCCAAGCTGGCAAACAAAACAGAGCTATAAAAATAATCTATAAAATAATTTTATAATAAATGTCAAATAATATAACCAAGAAAAAGCCACAAACATTAAGATATTATACCCCCAATATAAAAAGACAGAACCAGAGCAATAGGACATCAGTAAAAGAGGATCATGTCCAATATAATAAGACTTACGTGCAGCTTCCAGTATGGTTTGCAAAAACAACATGAAATACATATGCACATGCCCATGCTCTTTCTCTGTCACATATAATATACACTCACACACAAAGCCTGGGATAATAATTTTTTTTTCTGATGCCAGAAGGATAACAATTTTGGTGCTAGGTGAAATTTCAGGATGGAGAGAGGTTCCCCAAAGGGAGAGCCATCAAAATACTTGGCTGTATTTGTCTACTCAGTAATGTGTGAATATTTCTAATGAAATTAATAATATTATTCACTATAGCACTGTGGCAATGGCATACATGAGCATACCAAATACAGGACATCAATTAGTTAAAAAGAACCATGCATCAATGTACAGGAGGATTTTTTTTTTTCAATCTAAAACAAAAATGAGGAAACTTTTTCCTATCAGCCTCCACATTACTCCAGTGTTCGCATTCCAGCAGTTTTGGGAAGGATAAAGCTAAACATGGCTAGAACTGGAGGGAAAACCACTCCTCAGTTAATGAAAGTATCTGTAGGAATAGATACCTAGCTTGGGAGCATTCCTAGATGTGTCTTTGTCACTGGAGGCCCATGTGGTTTTTGTGGCTCAGAGCACTTGGGGTCAGGTTAGACTGATTTGTAAGCTATGGTATTTCCTGGAAAAGGATAATCTAGCCACTGGAGTTCATACACTGGTAACGTCCCAATTAAATTGGTGTAATGGTCTGAACATGGGACTACTTTTGAAGATAACTTGGATACTACAGCTAGTGCAAAATGCTAGAATCCTAACCAGAGTATCGCACAGACATTATAACTTCAGACATAGAAGAAGAGTCCCAACTGCCAATATGTTTGCAGTCTAAATACAAGATGATTGTGACAGAATTTAGAGCTGTAAATGGCTTAGAACCTTAATACTTACATGAGTGCTTCTCTCTAGATGTCTACTGACTGAAGTTTACTGAAGGGGCCGTCCTTTTCTTTTTCTTCACCAGTGGGAACAATATACTGAATGATGACATAGAAGAAGACCTTCCCACCTGTGGCACCCTGGTTGTGGTATGCCCCTGCTTGGTGCCCTGAAGTGCTGCCCCTGGCTTCTTGGGTTTTTATTAGAGCCTTTGGGGCCTGGCTGATTTATTAAAAATGTACCTGTGCATGGGTTTAAATTACCTCAACCAAACCATTTTTGACTTGTTCAACTGTTTAATATCCTTTTTGTCTGTTTAAATTGTTGTTCTTGGTTTTAATTTCAAACTGTTTTAAACTGCTTCAATTTATTTTCCTTGTATATATCCCTGAGATCTTATAAAGGGCAGGACCATGGGTGTAGCTATTGGAGGGTGTGCAAAGTGAAGGTAAAATATGTCCCCTCAAATAAGAATTTTGTTCCCCCGAAATTTCCTTCAGTCCCTGAATTTCTAATATTGCAGAGTGAAAGACTGAAAACTATTCAAACCTAAAACTCTTCTAATTCCTTTCTTGGCATTTGTTAACTTTGCCTGCCCCTTTTCTTGGGTGACCAAATTGTGTTGCTAAATGCTCAACTGAAGTTTTCGGTTTCTGCAATGCTAGAAATGTGAGGACTGAGGGAAATTTTCAATGGAGAAACAGAATTGCTATTTAGGGAAGCAAATCCCTCATTCCTTCCCCCATAGCTACACCCCTGGACCAGACTTATATTCTTTCATTCCTCTCTCCTTTGGAACTCACTATGTGGAATGGTCTTCCCAATGAGATTAAGTTATCATTTACCACTTGATTTGAGTGTTTCCATTGACAGTTAAAGACTTATGTGCTTTTGTTGTTATTTGCCCAGTCATTTCCCTGATTGCTTTCCTTCCACCAAACTTGTTTCCCTAAGAGTTGGGGGACATTGTGGTTGACCCACAATGCCTGAGAGTGGAGGGTAACAGCAGGATCTTTTCACCTATGTATACCAGTATTAGCTGTAGAGAGGACTCTAGTTAAAGTTAACAAAGTATTTTATTCGAATTGAAAAACACTTAAGAAATCTGACACTCTTGAGAATTATACAAGGCTATTGGAATGTGAGGCAAGAAAGGTTGAATAGAAAAAGATTGGATGAAAAGGGTGATAGTTACCAGTACTGAGGGAGGGGGTCACAACACAGGGACTCAGACAGTGTCTGAGGGTAGCATGGAGGAATGGATGTCTGGGGCACCACATACAACCTGTTACATCCAATGTACTACCAAAAGGCTGGAATCAAAGCTAGGATTTTTATACCCCTATTTCACACCCTTAAGGAGTGGGATGAAAAAACCATAAAGACTTTCCTATGGGATTGACAAAGGGGTCCAGAATGGACTTCTTGTTTAACTCTGGAATGACAAAAGATTGATGGGACTCATGATGATCTCTTAATGTTTGGTCAGGTAGAGTGTATAGGGAAGATCTCTGTAGGTTAAGACTGAGGGATGGTCTCTAATTGCTCGCCAATCCGGGCGGTTTGTCATTAATTGTATTCGGAAATGCAAAGAGGCTAGAGAGGTAAAGGATTAGCACAAACTCATTAGTTTCAAGTTTGTCTGCCTAATCCTCTCTAGATTTATGACACTAAACATATATCAGGTCAGCTTGATCCTGAAGCACGTCTCTGATTAGCATGACCTTGATCATGTTTTCCTGTCATTAATATGTCCAATTTATGAAAATTGCACACCTCATAGGAGTGGTGGTAGTGTTTAGTAACAACATTACCAGCTACTTGGTGGTTTCTAAGGATTTTATAGCTGTTGTTGCTTTATGCTTCTAAAGATTAACTTTGCACAACTTCCAGAAGGAAATAACGTATCTGCGTTACGGAGTTATAATAGTTTAATGCCACTTTCACTATCATGGAAACTGGGACTTGTAGCCATGTGAAGTAATTAGAATTCTCTGCTTGGAATGCAGTAAGGCACTTCTCTGAACTATTCATTACATCTCTGTAGCAGGGAAACACTAGGCTGAAATACTGCTCCAGTCTTACACAACAAATGCTGATTTGTTATTATTACACAGCTGGCTTAGGTTTGTTTCTCTCTCTCTCTCTTTTTCATGGCTGTGCAACTTCTAATAAAGTACTGTTTTAATTTCTGCCGTAACAGCTGCTAACCAACCAAACCAGACACAAGTAGTGATGGCTGGCCAAAGCCCAAAATGGCAGGGTTACTGCTTACCTCTCATGCCACCCTTGGCTAAAGTAGATACAATGTTGCTCACATGTTTAGCCCTTGTGTGATCTACATTATACAGATAGGTAAACAGCAGGAATGGAGGGAGGATCATTGTAGGTCATTGTGCATTGTGCCAATTCAGATATAGCCTCAAATGATACATTGTCCTCCAATCTTAGCAGGGAAAAATGGGTTAAAATCATTCTCTTACTGTTACTTGTAACTGCTTACTGTCTTGTAACTGCTGGAGAGTCATGTTTATGGTTGTGAATGACAAAACCTGACCCCCAAAACCTACCTTTGCAGCCTGCAGGACCCCGTCCAAGATCTTTCTGGAGTGGCTGCAGTACTCTCCTAGTTGCTGGGTTCATTGAGATGAGCAGTTGTGGCGAAACCCAAAGGGGTCTTTTCAGCTTCCTATTCTCAATGTACACCATCACTGGGAGAATGCTTCAGATGTCGTTTCTTAGTATCCCAATCTCCAGCATCTTGGAAACATTTTGGGAAGATCACTGCTAGGCTACAGGGTTGGGGGTGTGTGTCAGTGGCATTGTCAGATGCAACCACAATATAGAGTTCTGGATTTAACCCTAAGTGTATTTGAGTTTAACAAATTACGAACTTATCTTTGCTTATCTATTGCTTTTTAAAATTTATGCACTGCTTGCATATACACACCCCAGGCATGTTTTTATGTAGTTATTGGACCCCTGCAAGGTTGTTACACATTAACTTAAACTGAGCCTGTGTTTCACCGTGCTGCAAACCGTTTGTGTGTATTCCATTTTTACTGTCATGGATTCACATTTATTATTGCAACCATGAACACAGTGCCAACCATTTCCACTGCAGTTTACAAGTACAGGGCAAGATAGTAGTCCTATTTATTCAGGTGTAAATATGTAATAATCTGGTTCTCAATTTATTCTTCCATCATACTACTATGTAGCAGATAGCTAGCAGATAGATAGATAACGTAGACTAATTTCTAAAGAGGTGAGGTGTTTTGCCTCCTAAAAGTTGCATTTACTTAATGTACAAGACATTACAGGAAGAAAGCAAATATTATAGATATAAAGCTCTATTGCTAACACATCACAAGATGGAGCCAAAGAGGCTACCTGGAAGAAAATACAGCCAAAATATATATATAAAAAAAAATACAGAAAAAAGTGGATTTTGAAGATGAATAACTTATTTGCCTTTTAGTAACAATCATTAAAAATTGTCCATTATAGCTCTAATATAGAGTTCCATTTAACGAAATCTAACCGAATAAGAAAAGTTGCTGTGATCAACTCTGTTCATTAGAATGGTGATAATGACACTTTTTAGTGGGTACTAGACAAATAACTTCATTTGAAAATGTGGACAGCTTTGGATTTGCAGAAAATCAATATGACTTCTTATTTATTTGGGTTTTTAAGAATTATTTGTTAGATATAAACATTATTTTTATTAATTATCACATGTTCCCTACCAATAAAATGATTTTGTCTGTGAAGGTTTATTTAGAAGCCTCCGCTCTTCCCTTTCAAATTTCCTGGGTCACAAACTGTTGGGTTCCTTTGACTACATGTGAACTATCTAAACTGAATATAAGAAATGCAGAAGAGAGGCAAGCTAATTCTAGGAAAGAATTCTACAGCTTAGGTGACACAGTTGAAAAAGCCCTGTCTCATGTTGCTGCATTTCAGAAAACTAGGATGGTGATGGAAGTGTCTCAGCCAGGTTTGAAAGGTTGTGTTGATCACTTTGGGAAGTTTGTATGAAACAAATTGGTCCCTGAGATGTCCTAATTGCAAACTAATGTGTGCTTTAAAATGGACGACTAGCCACTTTTACCACTGCCTGGGGAAAAAGGATTCATGTCTCAATCACTTCTCTTTTAGATCACTTTAACACACTCTACATGGTGTTGCAACTTGATCATGAAGCATGTTCAAGAAGTGCGGTTTGTGCAAAATGCTATGGTGAGAGTGCTTTCCCCACCTTTGTTTTATGGACCACAGGGTTGCCATGTTAGGAGCATCTCAGGCTCTGAGATTTCAGGTCCACATCCTAAGACTTATGGATGGCTCTTAGTGATGTTATGGGGGATTGTGTGGGCCCTGGTGATGTCATTAAGCATAAAACACTAAATATTGTCCACTGCTGCATAATTCAAATTAAAAA
This sequence comes from Cyclura pinguis, assembly GCA_030412105.1. Taxonomy (NCBI): domain Eukaryota; kingdom Metazoa; phylum Chordata; class Lepidosauria; order Squamata; family Iguanidae; genus Cyclura; species Cyclura pinguis. The sequence goes on along the minus strand of CM059599.1, from coordinate 108,440,929 downwards.
AAAAAGAAGAAATCTAATGCAATTGAACTTTCCAAGTTCTGCATCAAAATAAAAAAGGGGAAAAAAACTTTTCCCAGCTCTTTTAAAAACTTTTACAAGCATTGCTTTTAAGAAAATGTGGGAACTACAGTCAAACAAAAGAAGTTATCCAAGTCTGCTTTGAAGGGAAAAGCAAACAAACTTCCCAGTTCTATATTAAAGCTTTTCCAAGCGCAACTTTTAACACATGGGAATTGTAATTTAAGAAAATAAACCAAAAATAAAGTTTCCCAAACTCTGTTTTTATTACATAGTTCCCTTTAATCAATGTCCTTTACTGGCCACATCTTCTATGTCATTGGTCATTTCCTCACTACACTGTTATAGTTCTATTGTTCTACTTTTAACATCCTATGGAATCCTGGGGTTTGCACTTCAGGGAGGGGCCTTTGAAGAACCACTCCCCCACCCACCCATCATCATCATCATCATCATCATCATCATCATCATCATGCCACTGATAAAAATCAAATATCTGAGAGGGTGTGATAATGGATGATACAATGATGGACCTATAGGGCAGTAGAAGCCAACAGAGCAAACCTATCTATTCATTTCTGCTTGGAAGCAAATCTTATTGTGCTTAATGGCACTTTCAACTATTAAATGCTGAGTATCAAAACAAGAAGAACTGTGTAATCTCCAGATGTTGTTAAGACTGCAGTTCCCAGCAGCCTTACGCAGCATAGCCAATGTGAGAAATACTGGGAGTTATAGTCTAATGACCTCTGATGAAGGCCATGCACAATTACCACTCCTAAACTATCATATTCTGGTTATGTTTGAGTTTGTTCCTCCCAGAACAGACAGAAAAGGAGATAAGGGGAAAGAAGATGGTGACAGTAGCTTGAACAAATGGAGGTGGATGGATAATGATGAAGAAGAGATAGAACAAGAGGAATGGTGAAAGAGGAAGAAGACAAACGTAGCCAAGAGAAGTAGTGAGGTAGAAGGTGAAAGATGAAAGGGGATGAAAGTGTGGGAGGGCAGCTAAGGGAGGAAGGTGAGAATTTCAACTAGAAACTCTTGGCAGGAGGAAGAAAAAGATGTTGGGGGATGATAGGAGTTTCAGCCCCACAGAGATGCAGCGGAATAACCATAGGACAGCAAGCCAACAGCAGCAGCCTTGTTTGCCAGTAAGGATACTCACACACGGAGGAGTTTCTTCCAAACAGGAGGCACTTTATCTTGTAGCAACGTTCCGATATGTACACAACATGGAACAGACGGACAAAGGCTTGCGCCAAACACCGGTTTGGTCAACAGACGAATACATACTGGGAATTGCTTTCTTATATACAAATTTACAACCAATCAGGTAGAGGTTTGCACACCTCCCTCTACCATCTGCACACGACCCCAGTTTCTGATGCAACCTTGCAATCAGCCACAGCTGGAGCATGATGCAACATCTTTGCAGTGGGCTGATCATTTTCCCAGGGTTCCCTGCCTGGAATCCCTGACAAAAGAAAGACAGAACAAAGGAACAGAGAAGACTTTTGCCAGGATATTTGAGAGAGGGAGACAAAAAGGCAAAGAGATAAGTGAAGGAGAACATGTTTAGCAATTAATTGGGATGGGGTGGGGAAAGAAAAAGAGATACATATGACAAGAAACAGAGGAACTAAAGAAGTAAGAAGAAGAATTGGAGAGGGGAGAAGGGAAAGTTGTAGGTAGGACTTGTAGAAGAGAGAAGGGAAAAGAGGAAGACAGTGGACAGACAGGCAAACAGGTGAGAAGCGTCCCTAAGTTCCTGCCTGCCCAAGTCAAGCTCATTGGTATCCTCTTGATATCCTCTGTTTTGCTGTCACCATGCTCTGTTCATTGGATCCCTAAGAGGCCATGATCAAGGGTATGGAGTAGAATGAATCATTCTGCCAGGGACTGAGGCAAGCAGGGCAGTCAGCCTATGGCCCTCGAAACAGCCATGTGTCTGTAAGAGAAAATTACAATAAAGATCATTTTGTAAGGACTTTTAAGAGAGAGACCTTGTAGGATGTGAAAAGGTAGTGCTCAACCTATGAAGGCAAAAGGAGGTATGGATCAGTGGGGAAGGGGGCAGGCAAGGCCCTGTGTGGAGGGAACTTTATATTCCATGTTGGGAAAGGAAGATATTTCTTCTTCCCCCAAACAAGTTCCTGTCTGTTTCCCCCTTCCATGATGGACAATAAAAGCATCACTCCTCCCTCCTTCCATTTCCTTTCTGGTCTTTTTGGCCTCAGTTCATTTCCTTGGGCAGTGTTGACAGTGCGATCCTCAGCCTAGTCCTGGCTCTAAGAAGAAACATAGGTCCCTCTCTTCATTTGCTTCCTCCTTCTCAGGATCACTCCAGCCTAGCAACAGTCCAGGCATCCTAGCCTTTTCTCCGTTGTGTGAAACCATCCTTCTTTCCTTGCTTGCTCACTTACTGCCATCCACTTTTCTCTGCTTTGCTGTCTTTCAACTCAGGATGTTCAACTGCCATGGGTGAAGAAATATTAGTTATCTCCCACAGCAGGTAGAAAACTACAGTAATTATTCATTCTTGCACATGACAATGATACAGTTGAGGATTTACATCCTTTTAAGAGCAGACAATTCTTAATCTGAAATTTTTGAAAGTCTTTCAGCAAGTGTAGAATATTTTTGTGCACAACTAAATAAAGTGTTCCTTTCTGCTTCCCCACCCACAATCAAGAGCAGAGCTTTCCAAACTCTGTGTTGCAACACATTAGTGTGTCAGCTGCAATGTGTAGGTGTGTTGTGTGAAAGTAACAGGTGGAGAGGCTGCCTCTCCCATTGTTGTGGTGGGCCAGGGCTGAGTGAAGGGGCTGCCTCTGCTCCGGGCCAGTGAAGACCCTGGTGAGGGCGGCAGCAGGCGAGGTTTGGGTAGAAGGGCTGTGTATTCTGCCATCACTGCCCTAGGCCATGAAAGACCCTGGTGAGGGTGGCGGTGGTGGCAGGCCAGGCTCGGATGGAGGGTCTGTCTTCACATACTGAATAACTTTGTTGTGAAATGATACATGTCTAAAAAGTGTGTCACCAACTTGAAAAGTTTGGAAAGCTCTGATCAAGAGTGTGATCTGTAAAGATCAGTGTCAGAGCAGACATTTCCTAAATATAATTTGTGGCATCTGACCCTTTAATAATCAAGTATATAACAAGCTTACTGTTCGTTGGACCCATTTTACATTAAATGTATAATTCAAAAATGGTGGATAAGAAGAAGGAGAAGGCGGATGGTAAAAAGCAGAATAGAAAGTGGGAAGAGAGGGAAACTCAAGAAAGAAAGAAATGAGAAATGGATTTGAGGACAAACTTTTCACTTAATTATCCAAGAACCTTGTACTATGTGAGTAATAGATTAAAGAATTGAAACGGGCTTCAATGCAGCCCATCCCAAATAATATTATAATGTATATTATACAATAAGATATATTATTATAGAACAATATACAATAGAAATCAATTGAGAATATAATTAAGAGAGGGCGAGATGCTACTGAACAAAGGGCCTTTCTGCACTACATTGTTACAGTGTTATTATTCCACTTTCAACATCCAATGGAATCCTGGGTTTGCAGTTTAGGCAGCGGCATTTCCTGTTACTCCACTGGAAAATCCTGTCCCTGGGTCTACAATTTTGATATTAAATATGATTCCATGTGCCTGAGAGGTTGCATGGATGGGCATGCAGGCAGTAACGGTCGAATGATCGAAAACCAGGTCAGGCCAGTAAAATCCCCAGTAACTTAGCCCCAGGAGACCTCAAGCTGTGCAAACCCACAGTAAACAAAGGGTCCTCAGCCCCTGAGAAGATGACTTGAGGGGATTAGCGTGTTTGTCCCAACTTGAGAAAATCCTATCAGGTAGAAACCATTTACAGAAAGTCACACCATAACCTAATGCTACCGAAGATCCTGAGACTTTGGCAATACCTTGTAATCTCATCACGCAAAGGAAGTTACCATTGTGGAGCTTCTTTCTCGTAGCAACATCCATTGTTCTCCCCGGGAAAGGATTAGCCCTCCAGGTACTTTTTCCCCTACAAATAGTCCCAGTTTTTGAGTGGTTCTTTGGATCACTCCCAGTCATCCCAGATGACTGTTTCTCCATCCGTTGAGTAATCCCCTCAATCCTCTCTGTGCTGAGCTCTACTTCTTTGCTGTTTTTCCCATATCAAGGACTTCAGGAAAAGGTGCAGTATTACCACAGCTACAACTCCTTCAATATTACCCTATCCAGTTTCCTCTCTTTTGCTTCTTAATAGGTCTTGAGTGAGTGTGTGAGTGATTGCGTTGGTGCATGAGACTTTCATTCAGTAAAATCATTTATTGGACATTTTTGTTTGGTTTTTGGCTTGGCCTGACCCCATAAAAACTGGGTAAAAGGACCTCGCTAGGTTACCCTGCCTCTTGCATTGCTATTGCTCGTGCTCTGGCTAGTTTCCATTCCCCATCACGTGGAGCACATTGAGGTGTCCCCTCAGGGACCCCAGAAATCAGGCTAACATTACCATTCTTAGCCGAAGAGCTCTTTGGCTTCAGTAAGCTACAAACGCCAGAATTCCACAGGATATTGAAAGTGGCATAATAGCACTATAACTGTGTAGTGCAGAAAGGCTGAAGTTACAAAGCACCCCCTCTCCAGAAAGACTTCCAACACTTCCCTTCAACACAGGTCTGAGGGGGAGCATTCTGAAAGGTCCCTGGCTTATTAAGGGCTTTGATCTCCTGCTAAGAATCAGATCATTCCCTTAGCCCATATTTCATTCCAGACTTGATTTATTTCTTCTTTCCCATTCTTCTTCTTTTCTTCTTTTTCCTTCTTTTCTAAGCTTAGTTGCATCTGACCTTGGTTCCAGAAACCACTTTTCCCCTTCATTCTCTTCCCTTCTGTCTTTTCAAAGAAATCAGGCAGTCTATTATTAATCTGCCTAACAACAGAGTGAAGGGACACATTTCCTCCATTTCTAATAGTTCTTCTGAGGCAGCAGGCCTTTATGTTTTACTGAATGTGACTGGATTCTAGTAATACATTCTAGTAACTTAATTCACCAAAACATATTTTTAACTTCAGTGTTGCTTGTGTAATCTAGGAAGTTAAGTGAAGTTGTGAGAAAAATTCAGTGAATTACCAATTTAACTAATCAAAGAGGTAATTTCAAGTCCTGCTCATTCCTGCCTCCTGGGATTTTGGGGAAAATTAAATGTTAATGACACACATCATAAATAAAACCCGAGGCAAGGAGGCTCCAGTGTTCCAACAGGACATGCGCAGTTAATGGTTCTTAAAACAGTGAAATGTGGTGGTATTCCTAGAAAGGCCATCTCACAGTCTAATATGTATCTCACCATATGTCATTTGTGTTTGCTGTTCCAACTAACTGTTCCAAATAACAACACCAGTTTTGTTAGCTGCTGTAAAAGGTGCAGTTACATTGCAAAAAGAACGGCATTATTACTTGCTAAATTATAACTACAATATAATTTAGTTATACTGTCATTTTTTTAAAAATGAATTTCATACAAGTAACTAGTTATGAGCATTAGGAAAATAATAGATTCTACTAATGAGTTATGTAATTTTACATTTCACTAGCATTCTAATATATTACCAGGGCCTTACTGCCATTTCAGTTTCTGCAGTGATTATCCTATTTCTTTTCCTGTGGTATGTTTAAATAGATGCAAATTATCTCCATTTTGTGCTCAGTGTGACAGAAAAAGGAAAAACTGCACATTCTATATTGATCAAGGGTATCCCATCTCAGCTAAACAACTTTGCCTCTTATTTTTAATGTGTCCATCTGTCATGATTAATATTTTATCAAAAACTTTGCATTTGATTCCAGATAAGACTGCTAAAATAGTTTTCATTGTGGATGCTGCGATGGAGAAGTGAGTTGCAGGATAACAAATTCATGCATTTGTAAGAAAGGTCCGGAGGATCATCTGACCACCTGAACTAACATTGCCATTTTATAATTTTCTAATACCCTGCATATTCTACATAGGTCCAGTTCACACATTACTTCTGCCTGCAACATGATAGAATTCTCAGGCCAGATCCATACTACATATGCTGCAAGACTGTGTTCAGAAGACTGTAGCCTGAAGCAGAGGTTGTCAACCTTATTTCTTCTTTGGACTGTATCTCTTGGAATCCTCTAGCCAGCATGGCCAGTGGGACTTGTCATCCTAAAATGTAACATTTTAAAAATCTCATTGGGAGAAATGTCTTCAGATCATGGAAGACCTTTTATCCAATATGATAAGTGGAACTGCTGTGGCTACTTCTGTGTGTGCAAATCTTTCCAAAAATCAGACATGGTTGAAGATAGCTCAATGGTGTTCTTTTATGGGAACAAAATATGGAAGCAGACCCAAAGTTTACTACATAGCTAATTGGGAATTTGTTTTTAACAGATTGACACCAAACCTTTAGTCTGGGTTCCATGTGTTAAATTATTTAGAAATGTTTTATTTTTAGTTCCATCCCTTACCCAAGAATTCCTCACTTGAATTTGCCTTTCTTGGTGGTGCAACATAGTTTTAGTAAACTTTCCACTATGTTTCCAAATTAAGGATGTGATATATGCTTGTTAATATTCACATCCTTGAAAGATAAGAGGAAGAGAGAGAGACAGACAGACAGAGAGACAGACAGATGCTTCAACACTTGAGATGCTCTGTTTAGGAAAAGGAAATTGGGCTGAGATTCTTACTATTTGGGGCTCTGTTGGAGCTCTGTTTCTCTGTTGGAGAAAATTTGTTTGCAGAAAACTGCACATGGTTTTCCTGTGCTGAAAATGTTTGGAGGCATAAAAATTATATTTTGCACAGAAAATATGAAGAAACACATGTGTGAAAAATGTGTGAAAGCATTTATGGAAATTGTGCATATTTTGCACAACTTTATGCAGTTTGTCCAGGCACATAGATTCCTGGGAAAAACAAACAAACAAACCCATAACCCTCCAGTTGTTTTTGGAACAAAAACTGTATTTTTGAATTGGAATCAGTGAATTTTGCACAAAATATGTATTCTCTCCTCCAAAATCGTTTTTCTGCATTGAAAAAGCATAGAGTATTTTTGCAGGAAAGAATTTTCCCCAGCAAAATTCCAAAGTATAAATACTGCTTGAAAATTGTAGAGAAACTCATATTTTCAAACAGAGTGTGCATGGGTGGAGGAATGGGTGAATTTTTTTAAATTCTTACATGCAGGAATGAAATAAACAAAGATTTACAATCCTTTTTCAAACTGAATCCCTTTTCTGGGGCCCATTCTGCTAACATTTGGATAATGTGGCACCCAGCTTTATTAGCTGGGTGCCACATTAACCACTCAGGAGACCTTGAAAGGTTGTACTCCCACTGCATCTAGCACAAAAGTGAATACAAAAGAATAGAATAGAGTAGAATAGACTACAATGTTTACCCCAAAAGCCCTCTGAGGCATGGGGATCATTTTGTCCATGCCTTTTTGGAGGGGACAGATAATTTTAGGTCCAAAAGAGGCCTTTCTTTTTCCCAACAAGAAGTGATTAAAATGCATCCCATGCCCCATAGAAGGCATTTGGGGGCAATAATTTTTTGTTCTCTGGGAGCCCTCTGTGCCATTAAAATGGCTCTGTCAGGCACATGCATCCCATGGACTGCACATTGCCCAAGTCATATCTTCCATTGGCTCGATCTAGAAGCATTGTTTTGAAGCCCTTCATAGGCCTTTTCCACACGAGGTGAGGGAACCACTGCGTGCCATTACCTACTGCTTCTTCTGGGGTCTGAAGCAATGCGGACTGTCCCTGAAGCCCTTCCACAGGGCTCCTCCTTGGTCCAGGGCAAATCGGAGTAGTGTGAGGTCTGTAGATCCGCACTGCTCCGGCTTCCAAAATGGCAGCTTTCGTTTGGTCGTGGGTCCTGACCAACCGCTGAAGCTTGCCACACCTAAAGCCGGCCCTCCGCAGATCACAGGCTCACATTGGTGTGAGCCTGCGAATCTGCACAAGGGAGCAGGAATGCAATGGCGTGTTCCAGGAAAATAAAGAGCTGTTTTTTGCGGTCTTTAGAAAACACGCTGGAGGACCACTTGGGGTTGTTTTGGAGTGGACTGAGGTGCGGATCTCTGGTAAGTAGTCCGCTCCTAGTCCGTTCCAAGGTGCAGACGACCTCCGTGAGAGGACGCGCTGCCCCGTTCTAATTGCTTGGTGCGGAAAGGGCCATAGTCTGCAATTTGGCATCATCCACTAACTTGGTTGGCTTCTTCAATAGACACACTGATACCAGACCTTTTATGCTTAAGTTAATGGTACCAGGTCCAGTGCAGATATTTGGTAGGCTCTGCTGCTCTTTTGTCTTCAGTATAACAAGTATGCACTTGTTTGTATCCAGTTGCCTGGTTCGTAAGACCTATTCTGTCATTCTAGTACTTCTATATGTCTGAGAAGCCTTGGTGAGAACCATGAAACCAAATCCTTTGTATATCTAGTCAGAAATAAATCCCCTTGGTTTCAGACTGCTATTCCCAAATGTGCACACAACTGAAAGCAAGTCCAAGGCCATCATTGTAGTCTACCATCATGAGCATGAGACTTTCTCTTGGCTTTCAGCTTTTCATTTTCAGATGAATTTCAGTGATTATATCTTCATTTGTTTAAGTGGTAACAGCTCTTAACATCAATGGAGCTTGGCCAAGCTAAACCAGAAAACCTTTGTTCTGTACATGCAGAAGAGTATTAAAGTTAATTTAGATGCTATATATTATGGCTGTGCAAACAGTTCAGTTGAGTTCTGAACTGAATAGTGTTGAGTGGGATCAGATCCATCCATATCAGATACAAATCAGGTCCAGGATAGTCTGAATCTCTTTGGGCCTTTTTGAGTATCCAAAGGAAACCAGATGGTTTGTCTCAAAGATGTCTTAAAACAGCACCATAAAAGGAGAGGGGAATGACTGTGGAGCAGTCACAGCTTCCAAAATGGGCAAATATCTCAGCAGCACTCTCTAGTCACTGCGCTGGGTGAGGATGGAGTTATGGTGGCTTTTTGCTAGTTCTCTGTGAACAGGAAGAAAGTTTTAGAAAAAACTTTGCAAGCTTATTGGAGGTCAGTAGTAGTTTTGTATTTCTCCTTCCTTTATCCTAACAGTACAAACCTTCAACGCTCTTCCTTTTCTGAAACCCAGGGTATAGCTATGGGAAAGACAAAATGAGAATCCCTTCAATAATAAATCTGCTCCCCAATGAAATTTTCCTTCAGTCCCCAAATTTCTACTATGGCAGAGTGGAACACTGAGAATTGTTCAGATCTAGAACTCTACCTTTGGCTGTTTTTGCATCCCGTCGTTATTTTGCCTGCCCCCTTTATTTGAATGAACAATTTTTTTAAATGCTCAAAATAAGTTTTAAATTACTTTAACACTAGAAATGTGAGACTCAAAGAAAAGTTCATTGAGAACAAAGCCCTGATTTCCCCTCTCCAGCCTAATCTCTTCCTAATCCAATCCTGTCCTTCCTTACTCTATATTTGGTGGTTATTTGAAAGAATTTCTTTTGGAAACACTATTGTTTTAGCAGTAATTTTATGTTACAGCCCCATAATCATTAACCTCTTGCTCTATTCTATTTTGGTCTTAGTTTTGTAGTTTAGGCTTGGGTTTGTTTTTATTCTCTGTTGTTTAGCAATCCTTTTGTTTCTGTTAGTCTGTACTCTGTGTGTGTTAGTTACTGTACATAAAGAGAGCAAGTGTTAAGTGCACAAACAGAATTTGAAATCTGGCAAGCTTAATGTATTCTAGGGGGAACCTTAATGTCACCAAATTTTAAGCAAAAATAACTGAACAAACAAACAAATAAAATTCTGAATTTGGTTTCAATTCATGTCCACATTGCTTTGCAGAGAGGCTGAGACAAACCCATCAAACCTGAGAAATTGGATTCCTAACACATACCAATCAGAGATATGGAATATCTCTTTCTGAAGGACTTATGACCTAAGTTGACAGTTTCAAGCAAGACTAAAATAATTCAGTGCAGGCTTTGGCCATGTCCGCACCAGAGTGGAGGAGTGTTTCACCGTATGTTGTGAGCAGTGTTTTTTAACTTGACTTACTCCAATTTTACTGGATTGTTATCTGCATGCCCTCCGGTTTCTGTTGAAGTAATGCAGTGAAAATTGTTTGCTGCTTCTGCTCTGTCAATTCTTGTGAAACTCCCATCCTCCTCCCACTCCCTCCCTTGCTCCACACCGCCAGCTCTGATTGGTCAATTTTTTTTTTTTAAAACCCATTGCTACATATCAGCAGAGGTACTTTATTTCCTTCTTACAGAAGACGAGCCCCCACCCGAGTCTTGGAAATGTATATTACATGTTATAAATAAATCATATATTTTTAAAAATACAAATGAAAGGTTTTCATGAGATATGTTGTGTCCCCATACATTTCATTATTACAATTTATGTATATGCCCGGATCTCTTATAAGGGGTTAGTTTAACCTCTGGTTTGCTAGTAAAACTGCAAGAAAATTGCTAGTAAAATTACTGTGTCGCACAATGATGCATGTCTAAGAAGTGCGTGACCAACATGAAAAGCTCTGGTCTAGATAGCCAGAAGTTGAAAAGCAACCACCCTGAGGATCCCAGCGTATTTCATTGTATTCCAGCAGTCCCTGCAACACAATGGCGCCTGCCCTGCGTTTGAGGGGCAGAGACAGGAGCAGACAGAAATTATGCCAGGAAAAGGTGGGATCACCTACAGAGAACCACCTCTGTGTGTACACCTTCTGCATGTTGTCAGAAATGCAGCTGAACCGGTTTTTGTGCTTTACATTGGAGTTTTTCCAGTTTTACAATACATCAGTTTTACGTCGATAATAATTGCGCTAAGAGCTCAGCCATGCGAATCCACAGAGGAAACATCGATACTAACCAGTTTAATGTGCAGATGTAACAGCAAGAATACGATGCCAGTGCGATGTATTGCCGTTGTGCGGAAAAGGCCTTTGTTAAGTAAGAAGGGCAGGGGGGGTTGGTCAATGGTGGAATTGGAAGGAACAGAACAATAAGACAGAATAGAGCATTTCAGATAAAGGAGGACAGAAGACCAGTAGCAGGAAGTTGAAGAGATAAAGTAATTGACAAATGATACATAGAGAGTAAGAAAAAAATTTCATGTGGCAACTTTCAAATGATTATATTTTACCATACCAGTTTTACATGGAAATGAACTCTACTGGGATTTTACCATAAAACTTTGAAGGGTTCAAGTACACTAGTACAGAGGTGTGTGTGTGTGTGTGTGTGTATACACACGTCCATGTGCAGGCATAAGAACATGGAGTATCAAAATAGTTGGGTTTTTAGGGTTGTCTTCTACATCATGATTGGATGCAAAATAATTTTGCATGTTTTTCAGAGCCTGGAAAGTTCCTTTTTCAAAATTAACCATTCCATAGCTTATTAGAGTGAGTAAAAAGTAACCTGATGCCATTGCTCTTTACAATGCTGAATGCATGTAACTTGGTAAATGATTTGTTGCACTATTCATATCTTTTGCATTCCTTTCTGTGGCTTTTTAAAAGCCATAGGGATTGATAAACTCCTAGGACTGATAAGAGAATGACACAGAAAAATGACACAGAATTACACAGAAAAAAAAATTACTCTGTGACAAGATTTTTCAAAATGCCCTGTAAAATCAAGGTTAAAAAGTACTTAGAAAAGATTATTCATTACACCAATAAATTAACAATGCTCTTACCAATTGCATTACTTTTTAAATATGGTATTGTTACACCACAAAATATTTTCAAGCTCTAAATTCTTTTGAAGTGTTTCTTCTCTTCTGATAGAAATGGAAAACTATAAAGATTTATGCAGCATTTCAGCTGCTCTCCTTTCTCTTAAGGGGAAAAATGCGTTACTAATGTGATATTTTATTGCAGCTTTTCTGTAAAACATTTTGAAGCTTTCATACATTTAAGTGGCCATATAATTGTATTAAGGCTGTATCTGAGATGCCATATATTCCTTTTATGCCAGCTATACTATAACAGATAAGGATGTTGTTGTTTTTTCCCTCTCTTTTTCACAGACCAGGTATGCATTCTGTGGTTTATTAGCATCTAGATTTAGTTGTTGTATACCAACAGGTCTTAAAATATACTCTCCAACAGTGTGTTACAGAAGGAATTGCAGCAGAGGATGGTGAATCAATGCCAATGGACTCCTACTGATCTTACTTTCATTATCTGACTGAACTGTCTAACTCCACAAAACATACTCAGGAGAGAGGTGAAAATGGCTATTTTTCACCATTGCAAAGATCTTTCTCATGATTTTTTTCCCCACCAATTGTTTTGAAATGTTAGTACATTTCCTACTCATATTGACACTGGTATCATTTATAATACTAATTGCAAAGTATGCTTCTTTTGAGTTTTTAGGGGGCAAAAGTGTTTTATTTGAAGAATTCAATGGACTATGTTCACAGCTGCATCTCTAGGCTGTGGTTGCAATACAGAAGGCAGGTACAAAACTATGTAAAAGAAACCGAGAAATAAATCCAGTTGTTTCACCTTTCTGGAGTAGCCCTTTCAACTTGTACTAATGACTAATAATATAATACAGGGTATCAGGTACTTAACAAATATTAAATTTAAAAGGGCAAGGTAGAGGTCAGATTTGACCATGGTAACACATGTCTTGATTATTTTCCATTTGGATTACACTCTATTTGGTGCAGCCTTTGGAAACTGTTCAGTAACTGCAGTGGGCCAAAATGCTGTAGCCATATTGGTAACAGTGAACATATAATTCCCCTGTTGAAATGATTAATGTTGCTACTGGTTAATTTCCCAGCACAATTCAAAGTGCTGGTTATGACATGTAAAGCTTGGGTTCAGACTGTCTGAAACAGCATGTCTCCTGGTATGAGCCTCACAGAGTTTTAAGTTCCTCAGAGGAGGGCTTTCTTTCGGTCTCACCATCATTCCAGACATGTGTGGTCATGATACCAGGAGAGAGTCTTCTCAGTGGCTGTTCTATGCCTGTGGAATGCTCTCTCCTGTGCAGCTAGGTTTGTGCCCTCTCTCCTTTTTTCCTACCTGCAGGCAAAAACTTTATTTTGCTTACCCAGGTCTTTGATTGTTAACCAGCCATTGCAGAAAACCTTTCAGCTGTGGTGTGCTGTATTTTTTATTGTCACTATTACACCTCAACCGCTTTTAAAATGGATTTAAATGAGTGTTTAAATATAATTGTTTATTTAATTCTTAAAACTTTTTATTGTGCCTTTTAACTGTGTTCTTTTAACTGATATTGTAAGCTGCCTTCTATGTCATATTGGGAGAAAGATGGTATTTAAATAAAACTGACTAATTAATTGGCTAAATAAGCCAAGTTGGTACACCACGGAACTTACTGACAATCTTGTTCCTGTGCAGCAGTGATGGTAAATCTCAATTTTCTAGTTCCCAACAGATGCCAAAGAGCACAATTCAATTTTTCTTCTTACAGCTGTTGAGAAACACTGTATAAGAAGCTGGAGGAATTCACCGAAGTAGAACTTGTTCAGGCACCCAAAGGAAATTGGAGAGATGTCTGTGGCAATCAGGAGGAACCAACAGTGCCAGCAATGTCAAGGAAGGAAGAAGACAACTTATCTTTTTGGTGGAAACAGCTGGAAAAGGGTGTGGCTTTAGCAGGCTACCTTGGAAAAGCTAGGAGGAGGAGGAGAGGCTAGGCTTGATATGGTTTTCATTCCAAAGATCTTAGGGTTAACACACATTAGGGTAAATATACAGGTGTTAGGGTTTTCAGTATCTGATCTGGGATACTTCTGCATAGTGTGGATTAGCAGAGAGAAAGAGGAGGAGGAGTAGAAAATGGAGGTGGTGGTGGTGGCTTCCACTGTAAAGATTTTAGGGTTAATACAGATCAGGCTTGACATTACCTTAGGGGGAAGGGGAGGATGACAGGAATAAATTAGAGATCTGCGGTATTTATTGAGATCAATGGGATTAACAAAATTAAAATGCTAAGAATCAAACCAACATCATTCCCCTCCTTTCTGTCAGTATAGTCCACGCATAGGTGTCCCAGACCAGTGTACTAGAAAACCTAATGTCTGGATGTTTACCCTAATCTATGTTAATTCAAAGATCTTTGAAACAGAATCCCTCCTTCTCTTCCAGATGAGTTCATACCATACAGAGGTCTCCCAAATCAGTAATATCTGGATATTAACACCAGTCTGTTTAAGTCAAAAATATCTGAGGTGGAATCTTCCTTCCACTTCCATCCCAGTTCATATCTCCCAGATCAGTATGCTGAAAACTCTAACATCTGGATGTTTACCCCAATCTGTATTAACCCTAAAATTTTTGGAGTGGAATCTCTGTCCATTTTCTTTCCTCCACCTCTTCCTCAGTCATAATGGCCCACATGACATGGAAATCAGTGTATTGCAAACTCTTGGTGTAGCATTTTGGTTTTTACCCTGGACACTTTTTTTGTAACTTTGTGTATGTGTGCGCGCACCTGCACATGTGCTTTCAAATCACCTGTTGACTTAACAGCCACTCCATGAATTTCATAGGGTTTTCTTAGGCAAGGAATACTCAGAGGTGGTTTTGCCAGTTTACCCACAATGAAAAATACTCAAAGCATCTACCTGGTTTCCCCTTCACATTGTCAAATTCCTGCACAGTTCAAAAAGTGGTGCAGTTTGGCTGTGCCAATTTCAAGGATTCTGAAGGTTTTTATATATTTTTTTTTGTACCTCTGATTCTGAAGTGGTTGGGAACTCCAAATGACCATGGTTGGGAAATTAACGAATTTCAGTCCCATCCCTGCTCTGCAGGTACAGAGATGCACAAGCAAGAGGATGCCTGAGCTGGTAGATCATAATTCTTGTCCACTGTCCTCTACATGTGCTTATAACTCTGCATGTGTACAGGATTAATGCTGAATTTTCCCCATGGCCCAGTGCATATGCCAAGGCAGAGTCTCAGAAGAAATGAGCCAGTAGTACAAGAATCCTTCCTTCCAGGTAGCTCAAGATGGTGTACACTGGTACAGATTTGACTAACAGTGAAATTGTGTACATGTCTGCTCAGAGATAAGTCCTGTTGAGTTCAGTGAGCCTGTAAAAGACTACTTTGCCCAATTCCATTCAAGAACTGGACAGGGTTTGAATTCTGATGTCACACTGCAGGTCCAATAGTTTATCCATGTCACCAGGTGTCATGCCCTCCTTCCAGAACCCAGAAATGGTCTTTGACTCAGAGACTGAAGCAGGAGACATGCCTGGACCTGTGGCTGAACAGGAGGAGGTTACAAAGCCACAACCCTCAGATACAGATGCAAGTGCAGTGCCAGCACTGGCAGAGACCCTTGCCCCTTCAGACACAGATGACAACTTGTCCATACTTACCTTTGCTGAACAGAGACAACAAAGGGAGACCCAGAGGATTTAAAGGAAGCAGCAATTAGTTCAGCAGCTGCATTAGCATATATGTAGGCTTTCCTTCCAGGAATTGTCAGAGATTATCTTACCTACCTGACTGTTTGTCATGTTCCTGAACTCTATGCCTTGACCTGGATTGTGTTGACTGATTCAGGACTTGTTTGCCCTGATTCGGATACTGTTGAACTCTGTTTGTGACTATGATTTTTTGCTTACTAAGTAAAGTAAGTGTCAGACCTTAAACTGCTCTGCTTCATTGCTTGGTAGTTTGCCTGTGTTGTCTTTTTGCTATCAACTGTGCAGCTGCATGCCTTTGGCTGGATACCTGGACTGAGACAGGACACTGTGCAAAAACAAGGGTTGATGCTAATGAGTGAAAACTAAAATATGCTCTCTTCCTGGAGGGATATCTGATTTTACACATTGTAGCAAAACTACAAACAGTCTGGTAGCACCTTAGGCCATTTCCTCACGGGCTTAAAGAAACAGTGCAGAGCGTCCTCCAGGGAGGACGTCTGCACCTGGAAGCGGACTGGGTCGGACCTACTTACTGTAGTTCCACACCTCAGCCTGCTCCTGAACGACCCAAAGTGGTCAACCTGCTTGAAACAGGTCTTTCAAAAGCACGAAGCGCGCCACTCCGTTCCTGCGCTCCGGTGCAGATTTGCAGGCTCGCACCAGTGCGAGCCTGTGATCTGCCAGGCATGGGTTTTAGGTTGGCGAGCTTCAGTGGTTGGTGGAGAGCCTCCACCAACTGGAAGCTGCCATTTTTGTCCCCGGAGCAGTGCGGAGCGGCGGCCATGCACTGCTCCAGACCAGCCTGGACCCAAGCGTGGAGCCAAGAAGTCCGGTAAGTACCAGCATGGGGCGATTCCCTCGCCCCGTGTGGAAATAGCCTTAAAGACAAACAAGTTTACCATGACATAATCTTTTGCTAGCTTTCACTTACACATATATTGCAATAGATAAGTAAAATAATACTTCTATCATCCTGTTTGTGGTGAGGTTGGGGGGGGGGCAGGGTAAATGTGATAAAGATAAACTTTTGAAAACTATCTGAATGTTTCACCCCCTCCCAATTAAATTTACACATTTTTCTAAATGTGCTTCAGAGTTGTGCTAGCTTTTGAACCTGACCAGTTTGAAATGAAGGCAGATAAATAATATGTTCTAAGTTTAATGAGGGCTGTACTAAGGTCACACTAAAATAAGAATAATTTGTAAGTTTACCCTTATTTACATAGTTGAAGTTCAAATTAGCAATGGATTTTCATTCGTTTCTCCTTGCCATTGCAGATTCAAGTGGCACTTTCCCCACTGTCCAGAGGGTCTTCCAATGATGTATTTAAGACTTTCACTCCAAGTCTCTAGTCAGGTCTCAAGTCAAGTCTCAAGTCTTCGCAAGATACTGTCAAGTCAATTCTAGGAGCCAACTTTAACAGAAAATAAGGTGGTGGTGGTGTATATATATGTGTGTGTGGGGTGCTGGTGGTGAAATTTTAATAATTAGAAAATCAAGAAGACATATACAAAGTTAGGTTAAAAAAATAAATTACCATTTGCAAGTTCAACAAGGCTTTACTTCAACAAAGCTGTGCTGTTAATCAAATTTCTTCTGAACTGAGGGATAACATCCTTCTTCTTTCCCGTTTCCAAAGCTGGAGGGTTTTTTTGGAAGTGAGGAATAGGATTCTTCTTACTCCCCATTCCTGAAGCTTCAAAAGGACAGATTCTTGCTCCTCAAGCCTTCTGCCTAACACATTTGCTGTTCCCCTCTGAGAAACTTGCCTTGCACTCCAGAGGTGAGTCTTACGTACTACTCTTAGGAAAAATTTTAGAAGGCTCCTCTGATATGCAGAGGGGACAGGCTGCCAAGTAGACCTCAAACCCAACTGAAGCCCATTGCTTAATGTGTTTTCTGTTCCCTTCTGAGAAATGCGCCTACACTTTGGGTTTGAGATAGATCATCACATGACCCGTAGGGAAGAGATGGAAGCATTGTTCAAGTCATATTTCTGGATGAATGTGTTATGTTACTGAACCAAGGGCAGCAAGTCAGTTATTAAAAATATGGAAGTCGTGAATTGAGTCAAGTCAGTGTGCTTTGCCAAGTTGAGTCCAAGTCAAGTCAGTGTAGTGACTTGAGTCTGACTTGAGCCAGAGTCAATCAACTTGAATCTACGTTGCTGGGGTCTTCCAGAGGAGATATTCAGGGAACATAAGGGACTACAGAGAGAAGAATCAATGGTGATCCCTTCCCTCTTCCATTTGGCGACTGGTAAAGCTCTGCTGGATTAGAAAGTTCTTGCTAATGGAAGGAACTCTTCTGTTCTTTGATGGCATTTGCTGGATCCATTCCATTCTGAGTAACACCTTGCTAGTTTCTTTGGTAGCAATTTCAGTGAAGACAATGAGCTCTACTTCCTTCTGTTAAGGGATACAGAGGATCACGCTGTTGGAGTTCCTTATAAAGTTCTTATTTCTAATTTTTCCCTCTTGATTTCATTTCCAACTTTTTCATTGACTATTTAAGGTACTCTAAGAGATAGCTGTGTTACTGTAAAAAGACATAAAGGAATCCAATAGTGTCAAGGTCAGAGACCCAGGTGGCGAGCCAGCCCGGAAAAGGGAGAAGGAGAGACAGCAGAGTCCCGCCAGGAGGAGTCAAAGCAAGCAATTACTCACAGGCAGTCCATTTACCTAAGCCTGAGCCACAAGCAAAAGCCATAGTCAGAGTCCAAAATCCAGGGGTCAGGAGCCAGGAGATCAATCCACGGTATCAGGAGCCAGGTGCTGGAAGCAAGGAGAAGGCTTGTAGAAAGTTTGCTACAAGCAAAGGAAAGCTTCCAGGCAGGCAGTTACATAGCCCAGACACAGGTGTGGCTGGTCACCGCTTCTTGAACTTAATCAAGGAAGCCTCCCTTTGCTCAGCTCTCTTGAGTCTTCGTCTTGTTTGTGGGCTGATTGACGCAGGCTGCAGGGCATCTTCAGGATCACAGCTGGATCCCTGTTGCCCTAAAGAAGCAGGCAGAGGAACATCTGAGCCTGCTTGGTCCATGGCAGCAGGGGGAGCTCTTGAGCTGCGGAACTCATCTCCAGCCAGAGCCACAGGGACCAACAGCTGCTGCTCGTCATCTCCACCCTGAGCAACAGGGACCAACAGCTGCTGCTTGTCATCAGCAGCTCTGACAGGGGCTTCAGTTATCACAAATAGCACCTTTCAGACTTTACTTGTTTTTTAGCTGTTTCTTTTTTAAAAAAATTATTGTTATTTTTATAATTTTATATGTTTTGCATATTTTTAATTGTTTAAATGTTTTTAATGCTTTTTAATTTTGTGGAAGCTGCCTTGGGTCCCACCTTGGGAAAAAAGGCAGGATATAAATTCAATAAATAAATAAATAAAGAAACAGGAAAAAGAAATTTGCAGCATAAACTTTTGTGAATATGTGGTTATGTGGATCATGCCCATGAATGCTTATGTGTGAAATTTCATTTTCCCAGTTAGTTTCAAAGGTATGGCCCTTTCTGCAGCACTCTCCCATCCCACCATGGGGAGAAGAGAAGGACGGGACTGTGACAATGCGTCTGTATGATGTTGTCACAGTCCCATCGTTCTCCTGCCCCTAGGTGGCATGATCACAGTTTGAAGAATTGGCGGCTTTTCCCTGTCAATGATCTGCAATCACACCACCATCCCACATTTACCGGTCCTGTGGAAGGGCAGGAAGTGCAATGGCAGTGCTTCCTGCCACGGTGTAGCCTGGGAAAGTACCCAGCTCCACTGTGGAAAGAAGAGGCATGTCCATTGTGCTCCCTTCAACAGGGAGCTGGTCCCATGTGTCAGGGAATGCTCCCATTGTGCTCCCTTCTTTGTAGAGTCACTGCTGGGATCACCCCCAGATGCCATCGCAAGAAGGCAAGCTGCAGAAAGGGCCTAAGTTTCTGCATACTATGATTCTCTGGAAATATGATTACTTAGCAATTAAAAACTATTTTTTTTTGCATCCTGGGTTATTTGCTGTGTTCTTCATGGTCTCTTGCTAACGGAACAGCTGATGGATGGAGCAGGGTGCAGTGATCAATACAATAGCATGATTAAATTGATCACAGAACTGGACAACAACCTTAGTTTTTTGTGTGTAGCAATAACAGGTTAATAAAATCTTTATGTGGTTCCAATTTTTACACATTCCACAAGCAGCTGTTCTTCATGAATCTTATCCTGACTTCACTCTGAAATTTAAAAGTAATTTTCTTTTACTAGTTGAGTTCTCATAAAAAGCAAAAGCATGGTCTTCTAAGGGAGTCATGTATAGACCTAAGCCAGGTGCACAAGTGCATGGTCATGGCTGAAGCACCTCAGGAACCTCTGCTTACTCTTAGAGATGAAAAAAAATGCAGATGTGACCACTAGGGAGCAATAGACTTAGGGACAGGTAGTTAGAAATCTCTGGTGTATCAGGCCTCCCCTCACAAGTCTGTTGCACACTTAGTCATATAGACAGTGGTAGCAGTCTTCACTTTGTGTCCCAAATATAGGAACATAGTAAGTTGTCTTACACCAAGTAATCTAATCTCCTATTATTGACTGACATAAACTCTCCAATGCTTTGGGCAGGATTCTTACTAAGCTCTGTCTTAGAATTTCTTGTCTTTTCTGGTTGTTCCCCATCTATTGACTAGGCTTGACTGTGAAATCAGCCCGAGACAGGGTGTGTTCAGGGTGATATGATGGCCACACTATGTGCTGTTCACTTTGTCTGTACTGATGATGGTCTTTTATTGATGACTAGAGCAGCCAAATTCCATACAGTCTGATATTTGTTTAGAAGTGGTCAGTGGTTCTGCCATTACAGGGTAGGAAATCTGCCCTCAGTTTTAATGGTAGTCATTGGTTTTAATGGCAGTGCCCCCATAATTGTTCTGAGTTGAGTGGGAGCTATGCAGATGCTAAACTTATGCTAGGAATATGTTTCAGCCAAACCAGGCGTGACTCCTAAGGGACTGAAGGTTCATTGCCACTAGTCAGCTAAACTATATCTAACTCGAGTTCCCACGAGTTCATTGCTTTGGTCTTCTGAATTTCCTGAAGTTGTAAATATTGGTATTATCCAGTAGGCAAGCTAACATCAATTCTCACCTTAAGATTCTCTTAAGCATTGGAATTCAGGATAGTTAAGCCTGGAGAATAAGCAGTTGGCATTGTAAACTTTTAGGCTGTTTATTAATATAAACTGAATAGCAACACACACACACACACACACACATTTACACACTGTGTCACTCCCCCTTCCCCACCAGAGGATCATTACAACATAGACTTAAATTGTCTAAACACATTATTTACAGATATTTCAGTGCCCAAGTTAACATCACTTATAAGGAACTTTGTTCAGTTATCAGCAGACTTATAAGTAACATATCGTGAACAGTAGTAAGGAGTACTGCGTTACCCTACATAATCCATACATAAGCATAATAGATTTCATATACTTATAAAAAATTTATAGTGCCTAGCACTATATCATTACTTACACACATTCTTATGGAGCCCAGTCATCTATCTAGAAAGGAGTATCTCTCTCTGTCTCTTAGTTACCAGCATTATATGGTATGACTTCATGCCAGGGACAGCACAGGAGACAGTAGCTGGAAACAGCTGTACATGAACCCTCTGTAAGTAGTTACAAGATTGCTTTATCTTTTTTGGACTGGAGATATCTTTTACACTGTGTCTAGTCCTTCCTCACTTGCCCAACATCCTATCCATCTCTTAAACATTTATCTAGTTTTCTGTATCTTCACCAGTTATGTTACTGTCAACTAGGTATGGATTTTACTAGGTTTTGTAAATCTGGCTATCAGCTATCAAACATGACCTAAATAATTACAAGGCTGAATTCCATCTGATCAACTGTCCTTTTTTCTCTCTCTGGGTGAGTGGATTCTTCCTTGTTTATTGTTTGTAGTTATATTATCTTGTTTATACAGTTATACCTAAGTTAATAAAGGCTCTGACAGTGAAGCTCCTTTTGGCAAAGGGTTTTATGCCCTCCCAGACCCCCTTTCCTCTTCATTCATTCTCTAGCTAGACAGTTTTTAGCAGCATCAGCATGATGATAATTGTGAAAGCGGCCTGGAGAAACACATACTTTGCTGTCAAGTTGCAGCACCATGTCTGTAGTAAGCAATACAATAAACGAAGCTTGAGTTGGGAAAGAATGGGATTGTACTAGCCAATCCTATTGTAGCTATGTATCCTTGCCATGAGAAGGCAAGGTAAACGACAGCTGCTCCACATTCCCTTCTTGAGCATGCATGAATGGCAAAGTAGAGAGAAGAGACAATAATCCTGCCTTACCAGCTACCTCAAGCATGTTAGAAAATCATAAATATAGTCTTGGTCATCAAAATGGAAGTCATAAGAAAATGGAGGCTAAAAGAAAAAGTTATCTCTGGAATTTTTGAAGAACCTTCAGGTGGTCTCTAGAAGGCTCAAGATGTTTTTGTGTACTTATGTAAGGTTTACCTGACAAATTTTTCATTTCATGTGTGTATTGGTTCTGAGTAAAATGTTTGCTGAAACATGTTAAACTGCTCTTCTTTTTTGTAGTCAAGGAAACTGTTTTTCCATGTTATTTCTGCTTCTAGTAGTACATTTTCTGTTAAAGAAGTAACGTCCAGGAACACATCTGTTCCTGAGGAATACCTGCAGTTAGGTCTTGCACCATGCCCAGACAGAAGTGTCAACTATTCCTTTAACATGATATGCTCTGTCTGTCTATCTATCTATTCATTTCATTTATATGCCGCCTTTCTCCCATAGTGGGACCCTAAGCAGCTTCCAGACAGAGTGAAAAACAAAGCAAAACAAACCCAAACAATGAAATTTTAAAAACAATTAAAATCAAAACGTAAAACAATATGCCAGCATTTAAAATAATACAAAAGTTAAAAAATATAAATAAAACATCCCAATAAGAACCTCCCCTGCTTATACATTAAAAGCCTGCTTAAACTAAAAGATCTCTCTTGCGGCCTTACCAAGTGAACTTGTGAAGGTAGTGGGACCAAGAAAAAAATTTCCCCTGCAGATCTTAATGCTCTGGTAGGTTTGTATGGAGGACGCAGTCTTTCAGATAGTCTGGATCTAAGCTGTATGTGGCTTTAGAGGTCAAGACAAGCACTTTGAATTATGTCTGGTAATGAATTGATATCCAGTGAAGCTGTTTTTAACAAGGGAGTTATATACTCTTTATAATGGGCCCTCGTTAGCATTCTGGCTGCAGTATTTTGCAATAGTTTCTGAAAAATTTCCTAAGGCAGCCCCAAGGTAGAATGCATTACAGTAGTCCAACTGAGATGTAATCAAGGGATATGCCATGGTAGCCTGGAATGGGCACAGCTGACGCACAAGTTTTACCTGTGCAAATGGCACTCCTGGCTACTGCTGAAACCTGGGCATCTAGGTTGAGAACTGAGTTAAAGGCCATTTCCACACTACACTGTTATAGTGTTATTATTCCACCTTCAACGTCCTATGGAATCCTGGAAGTTGCAGTTTAGGGAGGGGCATTTAGAATTCTCAGCCAGAGAGCAATTTGGCCTCCATAAGCTACAAACCCCCGAATTCCATAGTGGAAATGGAATAATAGCAGTGTAGTGTGGAATTGGCCACAGAGAACACCCAAGCTCTGAGCCTGAGATTTCAGGGGCAATGTAACTCCACCCAGCACAGGCAGAATCCCTATTTCTTGTTCTGTCTTTTGAGTGGCCAGGAATAGGTGTGAGACCTCTTGTCTCATTTAAGCTTCAATTTGTTGGCCATCATCTGGCCCATTACTGGCAAGAGGCATTGGTTCAGTACTGAGACAGCTTCTTTGGAATCAAATGGAAAAAAGAGGTAGATTTGGGTATCAACAGCATATTGATAATGCCAAGCCCCAAAACTCCTGATTATCTCTCCCTGTGGTTTCATGTAGATGTTAAACAGCATGAGGGACAAAACAGAACCCTAAAGGAGCCCACATGCTAATGGCCAGAGCATCGAACAGCAGTCCCCCAGCACCACCTGTTGAGTTTGCCCCTTCAAGAAAGACTGGAACCACTGCATAACAGTGCCCTCAAGTCACATCCCCAAGAATCAGCCCAAAAGGATACCATGGCTGATGGTATCAAAAGCTGCTGAGAGCTTCAGCAGAACCAACAGGAACATATTCCCCTGTCCAGTTCCCTGCACATGTCATCCCTCAGCATGACCAAAACTGTCTTTGTCCCATAACCAGGCCTGAAACCAGGCTGAAATGGATCTAGCTAATCTGTCTAATCCAGAAACTGCTGGAGTTTCTTATACCATTGGAAAATCAGGGCCTGAAATTTGGCAAAACCTCATTCACGGTCTGAATTTGGCAAAACACATATAATGCAAATAGTATTTGGCCTATAACATAGAAACAGGATAGCTCCTATAAAACTTGAAACAGCTATGGAATTGCTGCTAGTAATACCATGGGCTGCCACTTAAAGGGGGATTCCCCAATCCAGAGTCACCAGCCACCTCTGTAGTTATTAGCTGATTTAAAATGTTCCTGGAATTGGAAAAATTGTGCCAGCTTTATTTGGAAGACAAAAGATTCCCCACCCTTGCACTAAGTGATGAAATGTGACTTTCTATACTTACACCAAGCTCATCCCTCTTGCTTCCCTCCCCAATTTGTGCAGATAAATGAGAATGATGTTTGAAAAAATCATCATGGAAATATGGTTGTGTTCTGCTGCTATTGATTTCTAGGCTATTATTTATTTTGAAGGGGAAACATCTGGTTCTTTTTATGATTTCATATCATATCTGGGTACTTTAAAAATAAATCCACATTCTCTTATTTAAAGAAGGTATGTGTAAATGTCAGTAATAACAGAGGTGGTACCATACTGTGCAGAAATACTCTCCAGAAACTTTTTCAGTTTCTAAATCTTTACCTTTTAAAATAGAATCTTGTTGTGAGCTGCCTTGAGTTCCAGTTTTGGGAGAAGGGTGGGATATATAAATCAAATGTATAAGTAAACCAGGTGTTTGAAATAATCTGGTTTATAGGTTACATTTAATTTATTGCCTTACGTTCCAAGTGCTTTGATGAGATTTTTTATTTTTTAAAAATGATGGTATGAACATTGCATATTAAAGTTTGTCATTAGAACTCTATGAAATTTCTGTGTTCTTATGGATCAATTACTTTTCTTAATTTACTCTTTTGTTACAGGAGATACAGAATAGTGTTTAGATACAAAATGCGGGGTAGTATCTCAGATTGGGACTGGAGTCTGACGGTTATACTAAATATGATGTTTAGCATAGTTTTTCAGAGTGCCCTCAAATGCTGAAAGATGTCTCTTTGACACAGCACAACTGCTCCTCACTTATGTATACTGCAATTAGTGTCTCTTGTTTTGTGAGTGATCATTGGAACATAAAAATGGGATTAATTTTGAAATATGATTGTACCTTGGAAAAAATCCTACTGAAGGAAGGAAACAGATCAGTTGCAAGGAATATACATTCGTTATAACTCCCACTCTGAAGACTGGACATCCAGGTTCAAACTGTTTATTCAACTATAATTCTCCTTTGGCCAACTTAATCCCCTCAGCCTGATCTGCTTTATAGTGTTGTTGTGAGGATAAAAATACAGAAGGTGAACTGTCCACATAATGCTGTCCTTGTTGGACTATAAAATTTAATAAGGAATAAGCATAATGAAAAACCCAAGAGTTATTTGCTAATATTTTAGCTTTATAAGTACCACATTCAACAATGCTCTCAAGTACACAGTTTATAAAAGAATCACAACTGATTGCAAACCCGCAATTATAGAGAACTGGAATCTAAACAGTATTGATTCCCTCTCTCTCCCCTCTTCTTTTTCTCCCTCTCCCCACCGCTACTCTCTTTTTCAGAGAGAGGCAAACACATTCATTGTCTTTGTTTGAAAACAAATGTTGTGAGATTATGGGAAATCCCCCCAGTGGCCTTGACATTCTTCCAGAAGAAATTAAGAGCTGAATCCATCAAGCATTTAATGTTAAGGAGTCAAAAACGCTGGAATGTTTGTCCAAAGTCCCAAGCCCCACAGAAAACTTTGTCATCCTGCCGGGCTCCAGTCAAAAACCAGAGCCAAAATAAACACAGACAGAAACTGCATCTGACTGATCCTGTGGAAACAGCTGTAACCACTTAGGTGGAAAACCACCTCAAATTCTTCTCCCAGAAAACACAGATGACATGGGAGAGGGCAAGCAGGAAAACTGTCAAGTTCTCTTCAGCTGTGGTCAGGAAAATATTTTCTTTCCCCAGCACTGTAAATAGATGGCTCCAGCCACGATCACAATTAAATGAAGAAACAAAGAAAGAAAGCAGGAAAGAAAGAAAGAGAGAAAGCAAGAAATGAACAAGCCACAGGAATGTTAAATTCCTTTCTCCATGCTCTTCCTTTCTTTCCCTTGTATATTGTTAAAAATATGGTGTGCATTTCTTTCCACAAATTTATTTCTTGATGGTGCCTTAACAATGTGTTTCCTGGGGGCTAAATGCAGAATTCTTCAGTCTCCAAAGTTGGCCGCTAGAGCTGCCTATTGTGAAAGATTTCCCTCTCTTTTAAGAAAGATGAGGAATAATTGAATATCTTCAGTCTGTTATTATTCTTCCCTAAAGTTTTCAAACAGAGACTTATGTTTGTCTGTTTCATTATGGAAAGAAAAGGCGGCAGGTGTGTGTGTAAGGGATGCAGTGGCATCTTTAAGACTAACGGGTTCATTTTAGCCTGAGCTTTTTTGGTTTTCAGTTCTCTTCTTCAAATGAATTGATAGAGTATAATACAGAGCTATTTGAGCACAGTTACATAGTTGTGAGGGAATCAGAATGTAATGAGACAGAGAAAGATGCCAATTGTGATATAATTATTCCCTAAAGAGGACCTTTCTCTGTTTCACAGAAAAGGAGGAAATGTCCTGGTAGGGCTAAGAACACGAACAAAACTGAAACTAGGGCCCTTTCTGCACGCGGTTATTAAGGTGGGCCAATGTGTCTTGCCACGAAGGTCTTCTGCACCTTGGAGCGGACTAGGTTCGGTTTATTTATCTTCGTTCCACACGTAATTCTGACTAAATGCACCCCCATGTGGTGGTAAAGCGTGCTATTTGAAAACCGGAAGAAATTGGTTTTCCAATTTTCCAGATTGAGCCAATTTGTACTTTCATAGTGGTGCAGACATGTACATTCATGCCAATGCAAATTGGTGGTCAGGGGAGGGCTCATGGGAGGGGCCAGGGGGTAGTATGGGCTTTCACATGTACACACGTAGGCAATGACTTACTAAACCATGCCAAAAAAAAAGGAGGGGGGCCAAACACAGCCGACGGAGTGGAGTGAGGAGAGTAGTGGGAGTGGCCACGGCAGAGGCAGTGTGGATTCATGAACTCGCACTCCTTCGAATCAGAATGGAACATACGCAGTAGCTGTGCGGAAGGAAATGAGGGAAAGTCCGCCTTGTTTCGAGCTCAGAAAATCTGGTAAGAAATGGCACAAACCGATTCACCAGCCTCGTGTGGAAAGGGCCAAGGAGGTGGTGGTGGTGGGGAAATGATACCTTCGGCAATTGGATTATAGCTGTCCAAGCTGTAATTGGCTTGTGGGGAAAGAGCAGTATAAGAGACATCCAGGGAAAGAGAAATAAAGTTTAGAAAACAGACATCATTAGTTTTTAATGGAGCAATCCTAGACGCTTTCCGCAGTTTACCTTTTAACGATACTGGAGTGTGGGCCTTGAGTGAGAAGCCTGGGCAGGAAGGCTCTTGCAAGCCTCCTGCTTCCCTGCTTCTCGGGCTCCGCAGCTCCTTCCTGCTCGCACAAGAGCCCCGCCCGCGCCCCTTCCTTCCTTCCGCAGTGCAGCCTGGGAGTTGGAGGTTGCACTGAGGAGAGGACGTGCGACCGGCCTGGCTCCAGAGGCTCCGCACTGCAGGTGAGTGTGGCCCAGGCCTGTGAGCCTTGCGCAAGTGTGGGTTATTTTTGGCTAAAAGCCAAAAAATAAAAAAATGCGTATTCGCTGCACGTGCTGGCCTTGAGCATGGCGGAAATGGGAGTGCGTCATGCAGACCACTCCTCACATTTACGCGATGCTGAAGGGGCCCTTTCGCTTGCAAACTGCCATGCGAAAAGGGCCCTAAACAAGGCAAATGGGGAATGAAGTAGCACATCCTCCAATCCATCCAAAGCTCTGCCTGCTTAAACCAACCAGGATGAAAGGTATGTAGAGGGGCAGGAGAGGCAGCTTTGCTGGGCTTCAGGGTTCTGCAGATTATAAAAATGTCTCCACTGAAAGCAGTGGAGGGGAGTCCTTAGTACACCAGCTCTATGCTGGGAAAGCAGAGGGTTTCGATCTTGGCACTTTTTAAGAGAACAGAGGAGCTTTGAATCCAGTGGATCTAAAGCAGGTTCCTCCCTGATAGATGACAGAAACACTGACAGGGTCTTGTTCTATGTCTAATTGGCTGTCCTTTTCTTTTTTAAGTGTGCAGTTCAGTGACAGCTGGTGACTACCATGTCAGTGGGCTGTTGAATCTGTTCTGGGTTTTAGTCAGAGCTTTAAGTAGCTGAACCTATTTGGAGTATAGGATTCAGCATCTTGGATGGCTCCTTTGACATTCAGACTAAAATCTGGAATGGATTCTCTGTCTCACCATCACAGAAGTCATGAGCCACCACCAGTGTAGTGGGACTCAAAGGCCTAAATCCTGTGGTTAGACCTAACAACTAAAGCAGATCCATTGAATCTACTGGATTTACCTACTTGCTGACTCACTATTCAACAACTGATTCAGCAGGTTCACTATTTGGGAACAGCCAGCAGGATTCCAGCCTGAATGTGGAGCTGAGGAAAAATGCAGTTGTAAAAAAAAAAAAAAAGGAGGAAATAAGTCTGTGAGAGCCAGTATGGTGTAGTAGTTTGTGTTGGACTACAACCCTGAAGACTAGAGTTTGATTCCCCACTCCACCATGGAAACCCACTGGGTGACCTTGGCTGTATCACACATGCTTAACCCCAGAAAACCTCATGATAGGGTCATCTTAGGGTTGCCATAAGTCACAAATGTCTTGAAGGTGCACAACAGCAGCAACAGCAATCACCATTATCACCACCACCTCAATCTGTGATCATTAAGAACTTCAGTGTCCAGCAGTGTCAGCAAAAGCATGTAATACAAATTATATACAGGTGAAATGTATTCGGTTTCTGCAAATTGCTCAAGCCATGTTAAAATGACTTCTTATTTTTAGTTAGAACCACTTATTCTGCACTTTCATCTTGTGGCAAATAAAGTGTGGTCACATCCAAAAGTGTGGTCACATACAAAGTACTTCTTTGGCCTGCCTTGTGCCCTATGTTGCTTTTTTCTATAGTCAGTGCAAAATAGCTTGTCTGGAGTCCCATTTGACCCTTGAATGGGGTCCCACTTGATTTCAATATTATAAGGGATATGTGTTTTCTTTTTCCACAGATAGACAGGCTCCACTTTTAGTTCTGAGTACAATGCTTACTTGCCCCCCAAAGTCAACTCTTTGGTGGCAATCATGTGAACAAATGACTATTGTGATGGCTCTGTAATTTGGTGACCCTGTGAAAAAACTGACCTTGTGTCTCAAAACTGTGGTGCACCAACTCTCAGCTGCTCAATATTTTGTATTTCTTCATATTTGATTTCCTGACTGGAGAGATTTAAGTCAATGCTTCCACACCTTCATGACATCTCCATCCAGTGGAAGGGAAAAAATGGTTGGGCAACACTGGTGATGTTGTCATCAGTGCTGAGGGTTTCTTCAGGGAAATTACTGAGAGCCTCAGTTGCTTCAGTGCAAACAGTGGTCACATCTTGGGTCTCAGTTACAAACTTATGGGACTCTGTGACCTCTTTGTATTCTTTGCCCATTGTAGTGCTCCCATATATAGCCTCCACCCACACCCTCAAACACATCATAAATGAAAACTGGGACATGTGTGGCAAGACATTATCAGAGTGTACTCCACATGGGAAAAATAATTAATGAGGAAGAACGCACAAGCTAGGAGAGGCTGCTGCGACACTTTGCTTTTGCTTGACCTTACTGAGAAGGGCAAGATTTCACCCCCTTGACTCCTTTCTTCCCTGCTGATTTAATTGAGTACAAACTACTTAAGCGCTTTGAGCTCAGTTTGAAGCAACTGAAGTAAATTGAGGACAAAAGGGGCAAGTGGGAGGACAGGAGAGAAACTGGGACATTTTAAAAGCAGTAGAAAAAGTGGGGAGACAGAAGATCAAATGGAGTTGTCCCTGGCAAATTGGAACAGTTGAAGGGTATGTCCACCTACCCACTTAGCAAAGGTTTTTCTGCCAGAGCAATGGATTTTAGCCCTGATTGACATTGTCATCCAGATAATGTTATTGGGGTATTTGCAGGACAGAACAATTGCCCCCTCCCCCCGCAATGGCTGTGCAATGAATTTTGCAGTCAGAAGACAGAGAATTAAACTCCATCATAAGTGCTGGTCTTCCTATTCAGAATAAAGACTCTACAGGTATATTTAATAAATAAGGAAACATGTGGGTGAGGCCTACACGATCACATGTGATTTGATCACTGAAAAATGACAGATGAACTTTCCATAAGCAGGGTGGACCCAAGACATTTTGTTGCTCAAGGTAAAAAGAATCAACTAATGTGCTCTTTCTGCCAATAGGACAGTATCCTCCTCCTCTACACCAGAGGGCAGCAAGCTAGTCTAGGGGGTGGTGGGGAAGTGGTGTAGCACCCACAGTTCTGTCCTCACTGCAATCTTTCCTCATTTCTCAGCATCGGTTACTTGAGGCAGCTGCCTCACCCTTCCTAATGGAAACACCAATGCTGCCTGGGAGACAGTTTATTTGGTACTCCCAGTGTGTATTCACATTGTCCAGGTGCAGGAAAAACACTGCTCAAACACTGAATGTAGTCCAACTATCTCAAGCATTTTTGAAACCAATGGGTTTCAATGTGAGAAGAACAAAGCAGGTGCTTAACTGAATTTCTCCCATTGAAATGCGTAGGATTTAAAACTGCTTAACTGTGGATAAATTGTGCCCAGTGTTTTGTTTATAGCATTAAACTCTTGCACTTAGGAACAGAATTTCAATAACCTCATTTTTGTGTTTGGAAAAAAAAATCCCTTTGCTAGGGAGAAGCCACAAGAGGATTGGTGCTAAGAAACTGATAAAAAGGGTGTGGGTTGGAAGAGGAATCCCAAGAAATCCAATTACAGGGTGAACAAGCCTTACCTTGATAAATCAGTGCCAGGATGATGTAAAGCCAGAATGAGAACAAGACGATTCTATTGTTCTGTAGCTTTTTTCTACAGCTGCAGCTGGACCATTGCCCAGGAGGCCAGAGAAGCTAGCAAATCCTCTTCCTCAGAGTAACAACATAACAGGAACATCTGCTGCAGGCGAGAAGAGAGGGAAACTAAAACTAACAGGGAAAGCATGGACAGGATAGCTATTTCCCACCCCCATCCTGAGGATAAACAAACAAAGATCCCTGAGCATAACACATTCCTTTCCTTTCAGAACATACCTCAACCTCTAACTGTTTATGAACTCAAGGGGGAAATCAGTGGTTACAACAAAGTGGAGGACACAATGAGTGGAGCTTAATTCTGTGGGGCTGAGGTGGGCAAATATGACCCTCCAGATGTTTGGATGTACAATTTGCCTCAGCCAGCTCAGCACAGTAAGGAATGATGGGACTTGTAGTTCAACAATAGGTAGAGGGCAATAGTTTTCATCTGGGTGTGGATCCTCTCTTTGATCACCTGTGAGTCATTATATTCTTATGGGCAAGGACTCAGAGACTTGAACAGAGAACTTCCAAGTATGACAGTGGGACAAAGCTTGAAGAGAGGAACTGGAATGTGTGGATTCAATCATCAGATCCATCTTCAGTTGCCTGCATCTCTCCAGCAAGATTTGCTAAAAGAAACATGTACTATTGGGATGAACACGTTTTAGGATATCATAGGGTACATTGGCCTCTACAGAACCCTTTAGTAGCTATCCAATAGTGTTGCCAGTTCAAGATCATTCCAGACCCTGAGGTTTCACTGCCAAAATTGAGACCTAGGGACAGCTGTTGGTGATTATAACTTCTCTCTTGTTTAGAGAGCTGGAGAATTTGCACCATCTCCTACTCAGAGATAACTCACAAAAACTGGAGACTCATGGCCAGCGCCTGAGATCTGATAACCCTACTTTAAGAGTTTAAGCACAGTATGTACTTATGACATTTCCTTTTTGTTGGTATTAACTATACCTTCTCTCTTCCTCTATCAGTTTAATCTGCGGATAGTCTGAGGCCCTTTCCACACAAGGTGTGTGAAGCAGTTCATGCTGTTTCTTACCATGGCTTATCTCATCCAAATAATGTGGGTTTTCCCTCATTTGCTTCCGCACAGCTCCTCTTTATGTTTCCTTGTGATTCAGAGGAGTGTGAGTTGATGCATCCGCACTACTTCAGCAGTGACCACTCCCACTATTCCCCTCACCCCACCCCGGGCGGTTGTGATTGGTTTTTTTTCTCTTGTGGGTTGGTGCATTTGTATGTACCTATGTACCTATGTAGGTATGTATTTGCCACTGTATAAGAGGCACTCACCCCCCATGCCTTCTGAAAATGGGGTGCGAATATGGTAACTCCCCCCACCCAGGCAGATCACCTGGGAGAGCAAAGTTGGGAGAGCGATCTCGCTCCCCCGCTCATCTCTGCCCTGGTGCTGACACGATCCTGCCCCAGAGAGGAAGGGTGGGAAGGAGCTTCTTACAGACACACACATACACACACACACACACACACATGCTCCCTCCCTCCCCTTCCAACCTCGGCAGGAAAGTTTCCTTGCGAGGAGGAGAGGAATGGGAGGAAGGAGCTTCTTACACACACGCACACAGCCTCTTCTTTCTGCCTGGGCAGGGAGGTTTCCCCCACTCAAGCAGATAGGACAGGAATTGGGAACAGAGTACTAAAATATTTTTTCCTAAATAATATAGTCCAAAAATAGGGTGCTCTTATAGGACAGTGTGTCTAATGCCAGCAAGTATGGTAAAACATTTGCAAAATAGAAAACAGCTCTCTCCTTTTAACATGCCTGTGCTGTATTTTGTCCAGTTACTCCATTTTCTAAAGTTTGCTGAATAAAACAAAAAATGGTGCCTGCCTGTCCTTTGGTGGGCGGGGACAGCTGGAGAAGGTGAGCACTCCCACAGCCCACACTCCGCTGCCCCCCAATTCGCATTGGTGCAAATGTGCGTATCTGCACCACTGCGAAAGTCCGAATCTGCTCAATCTGAAAAATTGTTTTGGATTTTTTCTGGTTTTCAAATAGCGTGCTTTCCCACCACATGGGGGCGCATTAACTCGGGATTATGTGTGGAACAATGGTAAATAAAGCGAACCTAGTTCGCTCTCACATGCAGAACAGCTCCGTGCCAAAACACATTAATAACCCCATGTGGAAAGGGCCTGAGTTTGTTCATTTTCAGTGTTGTAGTCTGAAGTTCTCTCTCCCTCTTCTCAAATTGGAAGAATACAGGTTAGAGAGCCTCTCACTTTGAGATGTTATGAACCCTTTAGTATTTGTAAATAAACCTACTTCTTATGTTTGTTTGCTTTTTTAGAAAAAAGACTAAGCCTGCTTTATTTTTGTGCTAGACCCCATGTGTGGGTGATGGTGGTGTAGGACTGGCTGTTGCTCACCTCGTGCTTCAGAATGTTAATTACTCCATTGTAAAATATGCTACTATCTCTGCATCTGATGAAGTAGACTTAGGGTCTTTCCGCGGGACACTGTTATAGTGCTGTTATTCCACTTTCAACATCCTGTGGAATTCTGGGGTTTGTAGTTTACTGAGGCCAAAGAGCTCTCTGGCTAAGAATTCTAAACACCCCTCCCTAAAGTACAAACCCTAGGATTCCATAGGATGTCGAAAATGAAATAATAGCACTACAACAGTGTAGTGTGGAAAGGCTCTTAGCCTATGAAAGCTGATGGTAGCAACAACTTCTTCTTCGACAGGCCCTTTCTGCAGTAGCCTCACATCCTGGCATGGGGTAGGGAGAGGATCGGGACTGCGGTGATGCTTCTGCATGACGTTGTTGTGGTCCTATTTCTCTCCTGTCCCCAGGGAGTGTGATCATGGATTAAATCATTGACATGTTTTCAATGACCCATGATTGCACCACCATCCCACACTTACCTGTTCTGTGGAAGGGCGATGGTGGTGCCTTCGGTCTCAGCACAGCCTGGGAACGTAGCCACCTGTGCTGTGGAAGGAAGAGGCATTTCCGCCACATCCCCTTCCACAGGCACCTGGTCTGATGTGGAGGGGAGCACTACTATTGTGCTCCCTTCTTGGTAGAGCTGCTGCTGGGATCGCCACTGGAGGACCATGCAAGAAGGCAGGGTGCAGAAAGGGCCTTAGTCTCAAAGGTGCTACCAGATCTCTTTGCTTACTGTTCTAGGCTAACATGGCTATTACTAGCAAGGAAGAGGCCGTCTTGCTTCAGACTGGGTTTGAATGAAGAAGAGATAAAATGATATATTTCCTGAAGGTTGAAAAAGGAATGTTCTTATAACCATGAGTTCTGTATGAAAATCATCATCAACAACAACAGTAACCAGAAAACAGTTCTGAACATTTCTCTACAAAGTGAGTACAATTTATTTGAGAAATGACAAGACCAAACATTTTGTGTGAACAAAAAGAGGAGAGACCTACCCAATTTACCTATTACTCCTACTAATATTACTGCTGCATCTTATAAGCTTAAGATAGAACTAACTCTACAGCCCCCATATTTCCAAAACCTTTCATCCTATTCATTGTTTCATCTTATTGTCCACTGTTTCTCACTAAAACTGACATAACTCTTGCCTCCATTCTATTTTGTTCTATCTCCTTGATACAACCAGTCATACTTAACCCCATTCCACTCCGTTCCACCTGTCCACTCACACCCTTTCCACATGTGTGTGGGGGGAACGGGCGAAAACGCCCCAAAATGGAGCTTACCGGCAGCCAGGTAAGTCCGTCACTACGCAGAGCAGCACGAGCTCGCTGCTCCGCAGTCCTCCGGTGTCCCAAATGGTGGCTTCCGGTTGATGGAGGCTCTCCACCAATCGGAGAAGCTCGCCAGCTGGAAGCCCGGCCCCCGCAGATCTGCAGGCACGCACTTGCGCGCGCCTGCAAATCCACTTCGGAGCCGGGCGATGGAGCGGCATGGGGCTGCGCGCTCCGTGCTTTTTAAAAACCTCGAAAAAGAGGTTTTTAAAAAACATGCAGCGCGGCTAGTTCCGTCCGCTCCTGAGTGGATTCTGGTGTGGAACTACAAAAAGTAGTCCACGCCAGTCCACTCTACGGTGTAGAAGACCTCCGTGAGAGGTCGCTCTGCACCATTTCAGAAGCCCGGTATGGAAATGGCTGTCATGAACCCGGCTGAGCAGGCTGCCGACTCAGACGGGGACTCTGAGTTAGAAGGGGAACCCCAGCTGGGGGTGGATTCCTGGGAGGGAGAGGGGTCTCCTGCAGAGGCAAGGGAGGGGCCTGCCAGCGACCCCACAGCAGTCCCCGAGCCAGTACCTGCATCAGAGGAGACCAGTGCTTCGGGCTCGACAGAAGCTGCTGTTCCTGACTCCAGCCCGGAGTTTGCTGCAGACCCTCCCCCCATGTTCCTCCAGAGGTGGCGAGAGAAGAAGGCGGTTTGCAGATCAAAACGCTTGCAAGAGAAGTGCCTGAAGTCTGAGGGCCTTCAGCTGTGAGCTGGGCCAACGGACGCTTGATCAGCCCAGCTGGGTTAAGGACTATGTATTTAAGCCAGACGCTGGGGGGAGTTGGGCACGGGGCAACAACTGTCTTCCATCTGGGGAATCTGTATCCTGTATTTTTCATTCCAGGCCAACCCTAGCTGTTGAGTTTGCTGTCTCTTTTCGTTTGGGTGATGTAACCTCTTGTTTATTTTACTAGTTATTACTAAAAGCCATACACTTGGGCTCCTGCCTCTGTTTTCTGTTCAAGCCGCCATCTGACATTGACAATGGCCAAAGTCTACTACATAGTTGCAAACTTAGGATGCACCAATGTGGCAGTTTCAGTTTCTCCCAGATTCTGTTTTATTTAAATTCGGCTTCATTCTGTACAGTTTATGAAGAAATTTGTGAATTTGGTGAACTTTTTAACAAAAGTAAAATTCTTTAATAACCGCACTGGCCAGAACAGACTATAATGCTTGGTAAAGTGAAAGACAGCTGGAAAAGAGGGAGACCACACTACAGTTGAATTGATTCAATCAAGGAAGTCACAGCTCTGAGTCTGCAAGTTCTGAGCCGGGTAGCTGCTCATGGAGATCACTCATTCATAGGGTCACCATAAGACAACTTGATGGCAGATAACAACAACAATAACAACAAACAACTATTGCCGGCACATGAAAGGAAAAAAGTGTTCTTCCTTGTCATGCAGCTGCTGAAAATGAGAGTCCTGACAGGAAAAAAAAAAGAGATGTGTCTGTCATTCCTAATCTAGCGGCAGAAACTTGGCCAATTTCAAAGGAATATTAAGTGAAGCATTTAAAGCTCTCTGCTTGAACAGCAAATCTGTTAGACTTGCTTGCTCCTACTTTCATTTAAAACAAGTGAACAAACACATATGAAGTTCTTGTTTTGAGTTTGTGAAGAAATATTCACATATTGAAAAGCTCTTATTCTTCACACCTACTTCAACTCCCCTCATCACAATGCAGATTCTGAATGGAGACTGTTGGTTTCCCACTGCTAATAGCATCTGGGAAACAGGGATCCCTTTCTGACAGCCTGACTGAGGCCTGATTGCCTGGACCATGGGGAACAGTAGGAAAGACATAGTGGGGGCTGGGGAAAGCAAAAGTCATCCCTGGGTACATTTTGGAAGAGCTTTCTTCTAGTCTCTCAAAAGTTTAGAATGTTTCTGTCTAGTTATGGAAGGCTTATCTGATCTGTTTGTTATATTTTACACATTCATAATGTTAGTTTTGGATAAAAAGTTTGCTGAAACATGTTAAACTACTCTACAGTTTTGTGGTCCAGGAACCTATCCCTGTTACTTCTATGTTATCTCTATCTCTGGTCCTGTTGGGGGATTATAGGAGTTTCAGCCCCATGGAAACGCAGCGGAAAAGCCAGAGTTTAGCGAGCCAACATCAGCAGCCTTGTTCCCCAGTAAGGATACTCTCACACAGAGGAGTTTCTTCCAAAACAGGAGGCACTTTATCTTGCAGAAATTTCCATTATATACAAAACATAGGACAGACGGACAAAAGCTTGCGCCGGCACCAGGTTTGGTCAACAGACAAATACATACTGGCGTTGCTTTGTTATATACATATCTACAACCAATCAGGTAGAGGTCTGCACACCTCCCTCTACCATCTGCACACGGCCCCAGTTTCTTATGCAACCTTGCAATTACCCACAGCTGGGGCATGATGCAACATCTTTGCAGTGGGCTGATCATTTTCCCAGGGTTCCCTGCCTGGAATCCCTGACAGGTCCCCCATTTCCTGTTCAGGAATTAATGCCCAGGAACACATTTACTCCATTAACTAAGGTATACCTATAACATTATTTAGCTAGTTCCCGCCTCTTAGCAACTTCAAATGCTGAAAATGACAAAAGGCATCTTGCAATGGTGTTCGCCTGTGCCAAGGCCAGATCAGCTACTTGTGAATATTTGGGCCAGGTTTTTTCTTAAGTTCTATCTTCTATCATTCACAGAAAACATACATTATTTTAGATAGAGCAATAGGTATTCTGTTAAATCAGAGTAAGAAGGAACTTTTCTGAAAAAAAAATTCACACTTTGCTCTGATGACGGCATGCACATAATATTTCCCCACCTCAGTAGTTTCAATATTTCTTAGCAACAGCTTCTGATGTATGCACCATAGAAATGACACTGCCTAGAGTTGCCTGCTCCTAGCACTACTTCTTTCCTCTGACATAACAGACCTTGAAAATATTACTTTTCCCTGTCTGTGGGATTCTGCGAGTTGTTGTCCAAATAAGCAATATTTCCAAGCTCTGGCTGCCTGCTATATTTGGAGATGCTTGGGTCATACGCTGTGTATTTTTGTGAATGGATACACTGGAATGGTCAAGATTGCCTGCCCAGAGAAAGCAATGCATATATTAAAGAAATGGCCCAGTGTCATCTCTGAAAAGTGTGCCATAGTTTAGAGTGCCGCAAGCAGAGAGTAAGAAGCTGTTCTATCTAAACTCTACCAAAGAGCATGGCTATGGGTGGATAAGAACTTTGTCCTGTTTTTTTTAAATAGTTTTTCAAATCAACACATTTCTTCACAAATGGGACGAAAGCAACTTCAGATTTTTTTTTTAAATCAAATGTGAAAGAACTCAGTAGACATCAAGGTCTTAGTCTGGTACCATTTCCTCTTGGTGAAACTCTCCCACATCATCTTGTAGCAATCCCAGCAGTGCCTCTCCCAGGAAGGGTGTGTGACCCCAATGCTCCCTTCTGCACCCAGTCAGCTGCCTATGGAAGGGAGCATGAGGGACTCATTCCTTCCTTCCACACTGCAGCTGGCCTTCTTCCCATGCTGCAGTGAAAAAGAAAGCACATGATCAAGCTTCCACCCCTTCCACATGGCCAGGGGTGATGGGAGTGGCATGCAATCATGGGCGCTTAATGGATTTTTTTCTGTTAAGTGAATATCCCACGATCATGACATATGGGGCTGCGGGACCATGATGATGCCATTCAAAAGCATGACCTACAGACCACTGCCATTGTGTCCCCAATGTGGGACAGCCACGCCACATGGAAGTGGCTTGGGTTTATTCATGTGTATTTCACTGTATGTGTGATACTGAATTGGGCTATCAACAGCATGGCAGTCAGGTACAACACAGTCTTCTCCACACTGGGAATAGCAGTATCCGTCCACTTTGGCCTGTGTAAATGGTTGATAATTTTGTTCTGATTTTGATAAGAACTTAAGAAAATTTGCAAATATCTTTTTAAGCAAGAGAGAAAGACTTCAGATTTTCTTTTCTTTTTTAAAATCAAAAGTAGAAGTACAAAGAGATTTGGCTATCTCGATATAGTACTCTATAATCTAGTATGAAAAGGAGGAAGGAAGAGGGAAAGAAAAAAAAGAAAAGTGGCAGCACCTTTAAGACTAACTGGTTTTTATTTTCACATGAGCTTTCATGGCTATAAACCCAATTCTTCTCATGCAGTACCAAGTGATGTTAAGGCCTCAGACTTAAAGCATGTTTATATAGTTGCAAGAGTGTGATAGAATACAAGAAGATGTAAATCCTGTCACTTACCTCAAATTTTAAAAGATCTAAGTGAGGTGATATCGGTCTTTCAGTCCTTTACTGTGGTCAGTTAATGTTAATGTATGAAAGCATGCTTACCAAAAGTACCAATCTGCCTACCAAAAGTCAGTTTCCATGTGTTCACAACTCTGAGAAGATTCATTTTGTTATGTGTGCAGTAGCAAGACATCTTATATTATTATATGTAGTGTACTGTGAAGCCAGTCTTTGTTCATATCTCTGCTAATGGACTGGAATCTGTGAATATAGTTCAGCAGTTTCTCTTTTTGGTTTTTCTTTGTGATTTCCTTGTTCAAGGATCACAATCTCTAAATCTTTTACTGTGTGCCCAGGAAGGTTGAAATATTCTGCAACTGTTTTTTGCGTATTGTTATTTCTAATGTCATATTGGTGTCCATTCATTCTCTTGTGTAGAAACTGTCCTGTTCGTCCAATTGTTACCCTGATTCCTGGGGGTCCCGGGAGGGACACCTAAATGCGCTCTCAATTATATAAGTTGGGGAAATTAGCCAAGAGCACAGCCTAGCAATATGAGAGGCAGGGTAACGTAGCAAGATCTTGAACCCTATGTCTACGGGGTCAGGCCGAGTCAAGGAGCACACAGAAGTTGAAACAATAAATGATGTTTTATTAAAACACAATCAAACAGTGTATGCAGCACACTCACACAGATAGCTAAGGAAATAAAGGTTGGAGTGTGATAGAGGGATTTTTAGAGGAGTTGTTGGTTTGGGTGATACTTCACCTGTCCTGAAGCCCAGTTAGAAGTGGAGAAGCTGGGGAGTGTGGATCTCAGCACGTGGAGCTGAGAGGAAGGCTCGCTGGACAAAGCGACAGCAAGGCGGGATGGAAGCCAAGAGCGATCCAAGGAAGCGCTCAAAGTCAGGGGTTTTTATAAGGACAATTGAGACTGCAGGCTAGTTTGGACTTGGGGAAAACAATGGATTTGGGGCTGGAGACAATGCCTCTGAAAGGTCAGAATTTGAATGATTGAGTTATAGCCAAATTGTCAATAGAGTAGCCAGTATGCAAACGCGGAGTGCTTGAGCGTTGTACAGCTCGATCGTCAAGCTGCCAGCGCGGGGCAGAGGATCTTTTGAAAGTTGCGTGCATACATAATAGAGTACTTGCCTTGAGGTCTCCTGAAGCTGCGAGTCGGCTATTTCTGGCCTGCCTGTATTGTGTTGGAATATTACGGCGATTATCGGCCAAGCCTGTGTGCGTGCTTGTCCGGGGGCCTCGCAAGCACGTGGAGGGGAATGGGTATGTGAGGCTGAATTATTGGTGTCAAGAGATATCTTTTTATATTCCCCAAGCTCAGGCTAGCCAGGGCAGTAACACAATGTAAAGTGCAGAGGAGCATTGCTAGCATGGATGGCATATATTGCATTGAAGGAAGAGGAAGTAAATCTACCTCTGATGTTATGAGTGACAAATTCACTTTCTTGACACCACTGTGCAACTCCACAATGGACTTTTAAGCACCATACTCTATTGAAAAACCAATGATTGCTACACATATATATATGCCTCCAGTTTCCACCCAGAACACACTATTATATCTAACACAAGACTAACAAAACTACTGCTCTGAAAACTACAATCCAGTACAATAAGTCAATGGGAAAATGCCCTCAGGACTTCCCACTGGAGATGTTACATAGGAGAAGGTTGCATGTCATTTAGTGTAAGTGTAAGGTCCTACACTTAGGTAGAAAAAATGGAATACAGAAATAGAGGATGGGGGACACGTGGCTGGATAGCAGTACGTGTGAAAGGGATCTAGGAGTCTTAATCGACCACAAGCTGAACATGAGTCAGCAGTGTGATGCGGCAGCCAAAAAAACCAATGCAATTCTTGGCTGCATCAATAGGAGTATGGTGTCTAGATCGAGGGAGGTACTGGTACCACTCCACTCTGCTTTGGTTAGACCTCATCTTGAATACTGTGTCCAGTTCTGGGCACCCCAATTCAAGAAGGACATGGTCAGGCTGGAGCAGGTCCAGAGGAGGGCGACCAAAATGGTGAGAGGCCTGGAAGCCATGCCCTATGAGGATAGACTTAGAGAGCTGGGTATGTTTAGTCTGCAAAAGAGAAGGTTAAGAGGGGACATGATAGCCATGTTTAAATATTTGAAGGGATACCATGTAGAGGAGGGAGTGGGCTTGTTTTCTGCCACTCCAGAGACCAGGACAAGGAGCAATGGATTCAAGCTTCAGGAAAGGAGATTCCACCTGAACCTCAGGAAGAATTTCCTGATGGTCAGGGCTGTCCGGCAGTGGAATATGCTGCCTCGGAGTGTGGTGGAGTCTCCTTCTTTGGAGGTTTTTAAGCAGAGGCTGGATGGCCATCTGTCGGGAGTGCTTCGGGGGTGTTCCTGCATGGCAGGGGGTTGGACTGGATGGCCCGTGTGGTCTCTTCCAACTCTACATTTCTATGATTCTATGATTTACATAAATTGCATGAGGGAGAGATGATTCCTCTGTTAGATACAACAGATTAAAGCTTCTTTTATCTATGGAAGCAGAATACAGGCATTTAATTTTGAATCTAATTTTTACTGATCCTTCTTTTTTAAGGGGGGTATTAATGTTTCCTAAGTAAAGAAGGAATGTGTATAAAGTTGGTGTTAGACTGTGATTTCCTGCATTATCCACAATTGGCTAGGCTGGCTAGGGCAGCTGGAAGTTGCAATCCTACAACATCTCAAGAGGAACATGATTTCCGTCCCTGATGCAGAAGAATATTTGAAGGCCTGTATAATGTTTTATGAGCCTTTTTCAGCTCTATGATCTCTAGAGGAGACCCTTCTCTTTGTCCTATCATTTGGCGGGAACAAGGGAGAAGATCTTCTTGGTGCCTGCTCCCAGGCTTTGAAATTCCCTTGCTCAGGAGGCTAGGATAGCTCTTTCCTTGCTGTCCTTCCACTGGCAAGTAGAGAATTTCCCTATCCCATAAGGGGTTGAAGAACTGACTGTGATGGGCTTCTCATAGCTTACTGTGGTATTTTGATGATTTTTATCTTGTGTTTTAATGAATTTTAAATAGTTTTAACTCTATTGATTGTTTAACTGTTATTTAAGTGTGTTAAATAACATACACACATATATATTCCCACACATTGTTGTTTTGTATATGGTTTTTATTCTATATAGTTTTTAACAATTTGTAAACTAACTTGTCTCCCATTATTGGGGGAAAAGTCAGCATACAAATAAATAAAACATTAACAACAATAACAAAAACAACAACTTAGAAGACTGGAATTCTCTCACTTTCATCTACTATCTCTAGATCCACCCACCACATATGACCTCTGCATATGTAGAATAGGCCTGAAGAATTAAGATGAACCTCTTCACTTTTTCATATCTTCTTCTGAGAAGGAAAGCACATTGAGAACCTGAAAAACTGTGAAATATCTGAAGTAAAAATTAAAGAAAAGCATGCATTTGAGCATGTGTGTGGAGATGGATTTTTTTTCTTTTTTGGATGCAATAGGAATTGATTTTAGCATTTTCTCATCTCCCAAGACTCAATGTAACAATAAATGAATGTTTCATTCCCACATTTGCATGGCTTATGAGGTATATTGGAAAGATGAAGCACGCTCAAAGTATACATCTTGAAGTGCAAATGACTAAAAATAGATAAAATTGGGGGAAAATGCATACAAACACTTTAGCAAATGGGAAAGATCTGTACACTGGGCTTAATGTATATGCAATGTGTGCAAATTTCAATGCAGAAAGACAAGAATGCTGTATTGCAACCATATATGAAAAGAGGACATGATATAAATGAAGGTGGAATTGAGAGAAATGAGGCTGAGAGATTTTCACATCCCTGGCAGTGTGCCACTACACAGAATAACCAAGAACAGTTCTAGCCCACCTGGGATGGGAAAATGAACTACCACCATTCAGAGAATGATTTTGAAAAAG
The DNA here is from genome assembly GCA_030412105.1 of Cyclura pinguis. Classification (NCBI taxonomy): domain Eukaryota; kingdom Metazoa; phylum Chordata; class Lepidosauria; order Squamata; family Iguanidae; genus Cyclura; species Cyclura pinguis. The sequence goes on along the minus strand of CM059599.1, from coordinate 108,398,037 downwards.
AGTCTAGTCTCATTAAATCTGCCTTTTAGTATTAAGTATTTGTGGATATTCCATATTGCATATTTTTCCCAGTATAGGGCCCAACATGGTTCACTGTCCCTATCTCTAGCAATTAAAAATAAAATGGAAAGGATAATATAAAACAGCAGTTTTGTTGCTCTTTTGAAATCTGGTGTCTGATATCTCTACCTAATAATAGAACTTAACATACTCTCGACTATAGTCTATAGCAGCCTTTTCCAATCTAGTTTGGTCAAATGTGTTGGACCTGGGGTGGAAGGAGTGTTAGGGAACTAGGAAAGGAAGAAATGTTAGTAAATATTCATTCCTAGGTCAGAAAACAGGTTTCCCAACACTTGGGAAACTCTGTCAGAAAGTGAGAATTCTGCACAATTTTCTCCTGGTGTTTCACATCCTGTAGTGTTGCATAGGAATTATTTTGTTAGAAAAACATGTAGTTTTGGCACATAAATCTGTTTTCTGTGCAGTACATGAGTTTCTTAATTCCTTCACAGGTAACTCCTTTTCTGTGCATAAGACAGGGGGTGTTTGTACAGAAAGACACATTTTATTCTATAGAATTATTCCTGCACAACACTTTGGGGTAACTGAATACATGGAGCATGTATACGTAAGTATCTTCAAGTTGCCTGTAGACTTATGGCAAGCCCATGAATTTCATAGGGTTGTCTTAGGCAAGGAATACTCAGAAGTGGTTTTGCCAATTCCTTCCTCTGGAATATAGTCTACAGCAGCTGGTGTTCATTGATGGTCTCTACAGTGAAGGAATATTCATTTTCTCCCCCAGTGGGAAGAAAACTACTTGAATTATTTGTCCCTGCATGTCCAGATGAAATAGTCAAGGATTTATAGCCCTAATGAAAAACCAAGCATACCTGGAAGGCTCTGGAATGAGGGATTTATTTGCATCTCTATAGCTAACCAACAATTGCCAGCATGGATGGAATATTGCTGCTATTGGATCATAGCAACTACTGTGAGGTTTCTGGAAACAGACCACCCCTACAACCAAATAACACCAACACCAACAGTGTATCAGTGGTATGCATATGACCTGCTAGCTACCTTCAGTTCCATTAGCAGACAGATAGGGTACTATTCTATTAATAATTTTTCTGCAGTTTTACAAATCTTCATTGGTAGGTCATGTCTTAAGCATGTGAGTATTACAAAAATAATTTTATATTCCCAATTAAGAACTGGGGTTATTATCAGCTATTCCAAGTTCGCTATCAGCAGACAATGCTATGTATCTACGGAAAATATAATGAAGCCTATAACAAGGATAACATCATACTGTGTTGTAAGCATGTGGAAAATCTGGGCTAGACAATGCTACTGTTAGGTTTATTTGTAATTGGTTGACTGACCAAACCCAAAGGGTGCTCATCAATGGCTCTTCTTCATCCTGGAGAGAAGTGACTATTGGGTGCCACAGGGTTCTCTTCTGGGCCTAGTGCTATTCAAATCTTTGTAAAAGAGTTGGATGATGGAACAGAGGATATTCTTATCAAATTTGCAGATGACACCAAATTAAGAAGAATAGCTAATATCCCAGAGGACAGGGATCAGAATTCAAAAAGACCTTAACAGATTAGATCAGACAGCTGAGCCCAAACCAACAAAAGAAAGTTCAAAAGGGAGAAATTTAAAGTACTACACTTATGCAGAAAAAGTGAAATGCACAGAAATAGAATGATTGATAAGGGGAAAAAAAATCTAGGAGTCTTAGCAGTCTACAAGTGGAACATGAATCAACAGTTTGATGCAGCTGCTAAAAAAGGCCAATGCAATTCTAGGTTGCCTCAAAAGGAGTATAGTGTTTAGGTTCAGGTCAAGGGTAGTAATAATACCACTCTATTCTGCTTTGGTCAGAAATCACCTGGATTATTGTGCCCAGTTTTGGGCACCACAATTCCAGAAGGATATTGATAAGCTGGAATATGTCCAGGGGAGGGCAACCAAAATGGTGAAAGATCTGGAAACCATGCCCTTTGAGGAATGGCATTGGGAGCTGGGTGTTTAGCCTGGAGAAGAGAATGTTAAGAGGTGACATGATACCAAGTTTAAATATTAGAAAGGATGTCATATTGAAGATGAGCCAAGCTTATTTTCTGTTACTCCAGAGACTAAGACATGGAGCATGGCTTCAAACTACAGGAGAAGGAATTGGACTGGATGGCCCTTTAGATCTCTTTCAACTCCTTGATTCTGTGCTTCTGTGAAAAGAATCCCTCTTTACATTATCCTGTTACCTGCTGTGGAGAATTTTTACCATAATTTGGAAATTTGGAAAAGGAATGAAAAATTAAAAATTCTGTTCACTGCTTGGCTGAATGACACAAACATAAGCATTACAGAAGCAGAGCAAGACATATTGCTACTTGAGTTTCAATGAAATTCCATTCTGCAAAGACCAAAATTCAGACACAAATTCCTGCCTTTAAATGTCTCATTATGTAGCTCTTTCTCACAGTGCCACCTAGGGTAGAAAGCTTGACCCTATTATGTGGCAGGCCTGGCTCTACCAACTTAACAAATAGTTATAAGCCTGGTGCTGTGATACTGTGTTAGCATCTGGTAAACAGCTGGTTGCGTTCACCTTATGTTGATTTCATCACTTCTCACAATGCCTTTGTGACTTCATCCACCAGAGACAGCAGCACTGCTATTATTTACATGGTTACTTCAGTTCACAAGGAAGAAGTATCAAGGTTTCATTATGATTCCTGCAGTTGTTGATATCCTTTCTGTTCCTTTCAGTCATTGATCCACAGTTTCAGGGGAGAAAATCCCAGGAAAACTGATTGTTTAGACACGCCTTTAGAACTTGCCAATTGAACAATGTGCTGAACTTTGCATTGCTTTATATTCCAACTGCTCACACATTGGCATTTCCCCAGATCTATTAACTAGGAAATAAAACTGTTAGAGGCCCTTCAGGAACTCTGGGGAAACTCAGAATGAAAGGATCAGAGAATAAAGAGCCTTTCCTGGCGATCTGTTGTTTTTAATCTCATCAGCTCCATCAGACCCTCAAAAAGGGTCTCTTGCTATCATTTGACAGCTCAGCCAGATGGCTTGTCTACGTGAAATAATTGGTGAAGTTGGGACAGCTTGTAGGGACCAGATGTCTGCATCATCACACAAACAAACAAATGAATCTACAAACACATGTTCAATGATGGCTTTGTTGGCACCCAAAGCAGAGAATTCCAAGTGGCAAATGAGAACAGTGGATCAAGGTTAGAGATGGTGATAAATTAGTTCAGGGCCCTGCACTATAGATTGCTAGCACCTGTACTTGGGACACATACACACACACAAAGGAAAAGAAAAAAATAATGGTTAAAGCTGTGAATTAAGCACCCATCAGACATAGCATTTATTTATCCAGTGATGGAGAGAAGAAAATGTTTTAATTTTTCCTTTTTGGAAAACATTGGAGTAATGGAATGCAATGAACTGTTATTAACTGAGTTTGAACCATAGGCTGTTATCCTATTGGTCAGTTTTACCACACTAGTATAGGTGGTGGCAGCTGCATAAGCAGTGATACGATGGTAGGGGCCAAATGGTCACATTTGTTGTGACACTGGGGAAAACAGTGATTGCCAGCTCTATCAGAAGAGAAAGCTACCTTGCCAAGCCACCTAGGAGCTGACCGGGCAGATTTCTCAGCTGAGAAGGATGGCTTTCTTTGCTGTCTCCCTGTTGCCACAACACTCCAAAAAGTCCTGTATGGGAGTATAAGGTGCCAACAAGATTCTTTGTATCCTGTGTATCCTGTATCCTGACGTGCCCAGTATTCTCAAGAAAATACTGTGGTTCTGAACATAGCCAAATTGATAAAGTTTGATAAAGTTTACCACAGGCACATTCCATATATCATATCAGTTATCAAGACCAACAAGCATTGCTGAGATCACAGTAAATGTTAAAATTTGATCTCTACTAAACTTCGAGACACATTGTAAGCCACATTGTAAGATATACAAAACCAGTTAAAAGCTTGCTGCCCTATTTAATGACAGACCCTACTACTGCAGCCGATCAGTCATTAGAAATATCAAACTGTCTACAAAAAGGCGCTGCTGGTGACAGTGGGAATCTCAACTGCTCACTGCTTAATTTCATCTTTCCAGATTGTGTGCCTTCTCCTTCCAGAGAGATTATGCGGGATTGTGTTTGGCAGTTGTCTCTCTTCTTAGAGAATACTAATCAGTCAAACTGATTAATTCCATCCCCATCTCATCCATCATAAGCTAAAAACCCACAAGAGAAAGAGCAAGAGGCCATGCACCTTGATGTTGTTGTCAACCATACAACATTGATAATCTGCTAACCATTCAAATGCTATACAATTTGCTTTTGAGTCCAATTCAAATTGTTATTTATTCCCTTTAAGTCCCTAGATGGTTTAGATTCAGAATACTTTCCAAAATTATTGTCTCCCTTGTGACTCCCCGCAACCTTTCAAACTGGCTTTTGCAAAATGTGCCATTGCCTTCTTTGGTATGGTTGGTAGCCATACACAAGGACTTTCTTTTTAACAGTACCCCATATATATAGTTCCTTGCTCTGAGAGGTTGGGATATCTTCCTCTCTGTTTCTGCTGGGAGTGAATAACATTTCTCTTAAACGTATTGTTGTTCTTGTTTATTATTCTGCTTTTTTCTCAGAATTGGGACTCAAAAGTGGTTTGCATTTAAAAAAATAATATCACTAAAGAATAAAACTACAATTAAAAAAAGATAGAAAGTTATTTAAAACAATAATTAAAACAATATAGAACCCCCTAAATTATTATATAAAAACTTTTGGTTTTAGAAGCTGTCTGAATAAAAATGTTTTAGCCTGCCACTGGAAGGATAACTTGTGGGCCATTCCGGCCTCCCTAGGAAGAGAGTTCCACAATCCAGGGGCCGTCACCATTTGTCCTTGCCTTACAGCATTCTCCCCTTGTCTAGTCATCTGTGTCATCTACAAACATCTGTATTGTCCCAATAACTTCCATTGCCAGAAAGAAAATTAAGTCTTCAGATTCACAATGCAAGGAGACAGATAATGGTTTCACACACCTAGGGATATTTTATGATTGCTAAAGTATACTGACTACATACATCTTGTGTAACTCACTGTGTGAGCAAGTATGCTGTTGTGTCTGCCCTCTTAACATCTTCTTTTTTTGTACCATTTCCCCCACTTCATTACATATAGAATGATTACTATGAATGAAACAATCCATTTCATGTATTTGTTTACCTGTGTGACATACCCAGTCAATTCCCAACTCCAAAAAAGTCAATTTGCAAACTTTTGAAATTAGTGGAATGCAAGCATGTTCATTAAGGTGTCATCTACTCGCTTGTCCTCATTTGCCCTCTGCTCTCCTGAATTGCTTTCAGAAGAAGTGCTTTCTTCATTAAGAGAACTTATATGATAAGCTACCATCCAAAGGGAATTTTCATCCTTAAGTTAAAACCCCTGTAAATGCTATTTTAGAATAGAAAGACAGCTCTCTAATCTATATAGAGTCACTAACTCAGTGCTGTAATACCCCTATCATCTTCTTGCAAGTTATGTCACATAAATGTGTCAAGATACTTGTCATTTTGTGAATAGTTGTGGGAAACAAATGGAGCAAAATTTGCATAAATACTTTTTAGCAAGAGACTTGACTTTGGAAACTGAACGTACACTTTCTACAACCAAAGAAATGATAGTGCTGATTTTCATACCATAATGGGATTTCTGGACAAATAAATTGGTCCACTTCACTTCTGTAGGGCCATTACCAACGATGCCGTATCTCTCCTTCATCTTTTGTGTAAATTAAGTTGTGCTGTACAGCTTTTTCTCTTGATCTATATTTCACCAGGACTGAAAATTTGAGATGAAAGCAACTCAGATCAGAAACACGATTTGTGTTACGTACATTTATGGGCTAACATCTTCACGCTCCTGCCCACCTGCTAAAACTCTGAGAACCAGAAACATGATGGCAGAATTCTCTTAAGGATTTGTAACATAATCTAGGAATGTGTTAAATTTAAAACATCAGATGAAGTAGTGCTGTCTTAAAAATTGCAATTCTGGAGATCAACGATTTTTGCTGCTGCTGAAGATCATTTAGTGACTGATACAGGATCCATCAACGGACAGTCACTTTTCGGCATTGCTGCTTGGCCACTAGTACAATGGGACTACCCTCCTTTCTCACTGTCTTCAGCTGTCTGTGCCACCAGAAAACCTGTTTCACATGGTTTCTCAGCCATCAGAACAGATTTGAAGGTGTGCATAGGGGATTGCTCGAGGTAGAAGAAATTGTCCCACTACAGACCAAGTGCTATGTGGGTATATATTTTGCAAAATGTAGCCCCTGAAGCCTGAATATCAAGGAAACAAGCATGTCTGATTATAGTAAAAAACCAAATGTCTGTAAGAAATACTACTTTATCATCTAGTTCTGTGCATGAAGCTACCTAAAGCAAACCAAAGGAGATAAGGAGAAAAATTGTCTGACAAGAAAATATTAAACAAGTGAGCAGTGTATAATGAAACAACCAAAATGACGTACTGCACTGATCCAATAGTGTTACTCTGGCTGATACAATCAGCCACAATCCAGCTGTTGCAGTCATTCCACTGCTGATGCAATCATCCAATGACAGGCACCAGAAGCATTGGCTGGTGATACTCTCAAGTGATTGTTCTCTTAACTGGCCTCTTATAAATCTCACTTCCCATTGGGGGGAAGATTATTCTTGCCATTAATGGGGATTAATTAGATCAGTCTCTCATGAGACAGATAAAGGCTGGGGACAGTATAAAAGCTACCTCCTGAGAGACAAGAGTTAGGTTATTTACACATCCTGCAATGCCCAGACCAGGCTGTCTACAACAGCTTTTATATTGCAGCTTCTGTTCCTTGCTGTAATAGGGAGAGAGGAACTCTGCTCTCATTTTTAAATAAGTTGTATTAAATATCTGAAAAGAGACATACTTGTTTTTATATAAATAAATAAATAAATAAATAAATAAATAAATAAATAAATAAAAGCTTTGCCCAGGATTTTATTTTTTCATAGGTAATACTTGTTAGAAAGATTTGAGATCCTGTGTCCCTAATTCCCCAAACTACCTTGTCCAGTACCTGTAACTTTTCCCCATATTCCCCAATCCAACCTGTATCCAGACTTATTAACATACAGAGGTTGGGTTCCTGAGGGAATATAGTGTCCTTCTCCTTGCTGCTAGGCCTCATCTCCATAGCATCCGGCCTATTCAAGACAGACACAGTTGACTCTAAAGGTCCCTCCCTAAACTGCAAACCCCAAGATTCCATAGAATCTTCTTAGGCAGCTAATCATATGAGATCTTTGCCTGACACAGACAAACAAAATTTGACTTTTATATGTGAGATAAGAGAGAGCGAGAGAGGGAGGGAGAAAGGATGCTATAATGTATTGCAATGTCTATGTCTTTCATCCAAAGATGATATGTGTGACTCCTTACATGAAGTGTAAAGTCAAAATATAACATGTGCATCTACACAATGTGAAGTCTGTTCATCCCCAAGAGGAACAGTGTGTGTTTCTCCATTTTAATAAAATAGCCTAAACAATCATTAAGCTGTTTGCTTATTCTTCCAAGTAAAAAAACCCCCCCAGATTCCAAGACTTAGGAGTGATTAAATGGAGTGTTGATGCTAAATCTGCCTGTTTGGACTGGACCTATGGTTACAGATTGGAAGCCCACATAACCACAAAGTGACAAGTGCAGTCTCCAAACAGATACAGGTTAGCTGACAAATGACAAAGAACCCCCAGTCTTAAGAGGTAGGAAACCACACCTGTTTCAAATCCTTTCAGTCTCAGTGGTGAAAACAACATTGTCAGTGGTATGAAAATGGTGAGTCCCACTCATAGTGTGAACAGTACATTCCTATACATGTTTACTCAGATATAAGTCCCCTTCAGTTTTGTAAGGTTTACTGCCAGCAAGATGGATATAAGATTCAGACAAAATCTATCTAGAAAGAAAACCAGTATTTATGTATGTATGTATGTATGTACTGTCTAAATTTTCTTTTCCAGATTTTGATGCCTGCTATTTTTCAGATCAATTCTGGGTTGTAAAATATTTTATGAATAATATCTGAGGCTATTTCCTCACTACATTGTTATAGTACTGTTATTCCACTTTCAACATCCTGTGGAATTCTGGGCTTTGCAGTTTACTGTGGCCAAATAGCTCTCTGACTGAGAAGTCTAAATGCCCCTTCCTAAACTGCAAACTCCAGGATTCCATAGGATGTTGATAATGGAATAATAAAACTATAAAAATGTAGTGCAAAAATGGCCTCAGTGTCTAGTATCTGCATTTAAGTAATTATTCAAAGCTGGAGCATATGAAAAGTGGGGGGGGGGGGGCTGCAAAAATTGTTATAGCTCCAGTTTATGACAGGTAGGATCATGTTTTGTGCTTGCCCAAGTTCAAATTGAAGCATGCACCCAGAGTTCATAATTTACAGCCAGAGAACATAGGTATTTTTCAGCTGTGCTGTCTGTTGAGAAAAGGCTGAAATGTCAGAACATCCAAAGAGAAGTTCCATCCATGAGGCTGAGCAGAAGCAGTGACCAGGTTTCTCTTCTGCTTTCTACCTTCAATCTCTCAACACCAATTACTTCCTACCAAGGATGAGAAGGTTTGGAGAACAAATAGAAAGAGCCATGGAATGGAACAGGTGGGTTAGAATTCTTGAGTTTTCAAGATCAACACTGTCTATGCTCAGCTGCACTAGAATCACCATACCAGCATGAACACAACCTTTTTTTTTTTTAACTTCAGAAACCTAAGCAGAGATGGGCATATTTGGTGCTTGGATGAAAAATGAGGAAACACAGGAGATCTCCAGGTAGGCTTAGGAGCGAATCTTGCCTGAACTCGGCTAGACAGAGAGAGATCTGACTTTACATAAAGCATCTTTCTATATTGCTTTCTATATTCCTATTTGGAAAGTTGTTTTGGGGGACTTCATATCCCAGAATTCTCCAAAGGTAACCTTTTCCAATCTCTGATTAAGCTGTACACTCAGGTTCAAATGAGCTGATGTTGGAAATCACCCTTACCACTTACCATAGAGCACAACTAACACTCTGCATGACACAAGAAGATAGTGTAGATGGGCAAGTTGTCCTTCAGGAGTACCTTTCGTTGTGTAACTCCATGTCATCAAACAAATAGAGGGCTCTCAGAACACAGTTTGAAAATCACCAATAGTACATAATATTTAAAATCATTGCATGGTTGTCATGGAATGGCATTCAGTTTCATCCTTTGATAATCGGGGGGTGGGGGTAGTGGGAAGATGAGAAAGTTCTTTACATTTTATATCCTTATGAATACCAGCTTCTAGCCTAAATCCATCATTTTTTCTAATTGTTGAAAGTTAGAATTACAGTTCTTTTCCTTTGCGAAGTAAAATCTGGTGTTACACAGTTGGATACCTTGGGGTTTTACTAGGCAGAACTGTATACATATTGTTGCCCACCATCACACCCTTTAGGTGCCTATGAATTAATAACTCCTTATTTCAACCTCCAGTATCTGACGAGGCTGTCCTGAAGATTAAAGTGGAATAATCTTCACAAACTTCTTCTAAAGTGCCTTGGAATGAAGATTGAAAGCCAATATGAGGAAGCAATGAAACAGAGGTTTGTGAGGCAGATGAACCATCCCTTCAGAATGACTCTTGGGTTTTTCCACCCCAAAACCCAACATTACATTAAGAGGTTTCCTACTTGCTGTGGATCAGTTCAGTTGTAAAATCAAACTGCTATGTTTGGGTCTATAAAATACATTCTGATTGTTTGAGACCGCATTAGAGAGTTTTAAAAAGTACTAAACCCATGTGACATGTTTGGAAGCACTTGGAGAAATGATATGTTGACCTACTTTGAAAGATTCAATGAGTTGGAATGAGGTGGTGCTGTTAAACTTAACTGCCTCCCTTTGAGATTGCTGGAGGATTTTGCTGTGGAGTCCTTTCCATACGATTTCTTTTTATTAATACTACGGGTTCTCCTTAGAACTTGGGAGTCTCTAGATTATTTTCATTATTATTCGGAGGTAAAAAGAAAGTCAGCCATGGGGTGTGGGTGTATAGTATCAATTTTCTTTGCAGCCAAATATTCTGAAGTTGTGTATGGAAGGGAAAACCCACCTTTTCAGCAGGGCACTGAAACATGACACCTAGATCACCACAGGAACATGGGAAGGCAGCACATGGGGTTTTGTTTTGTTTTTAAACCCTTCAGATTCATGTTAAATTCAGATGTTTCCATGCTAGAGACAGCTTTACAGGAGATCAGATTCTACCACTGGCCTGCTGCCTTTTATTAGTTTAAGCTGTCTCTGGCTGCCCAGAATGGAAAATTCTCCATGCCGCCAGTGGTTAGGAGTTATTATTAACAGGACAGCCAGAGAAGGCTCACATGCCTGAGCAATTTTATTCAAAGATCTTGTTTAAAAATGTGAAAGACTTCACGAGCCATTCTTAAAACACAGCTGTCATTCATTTAAGTGTTACTTTTAGGGAAAATCAGGGCTTAGTGCTTGCTGCTTTGTGGGGAACACTATGCCAGCTCTACCATGAGGGAGAGTGATGTGGCCACCTCATGAGTCCAAAGATTGTCAGCAGGAAGCAGGAGACAAACTTGGTGGAGAGTTAGGGCACAGAGTTGTTTGTGTGTGATAACAACCTGCCCTGTGTACCATAAGATAATTTATTGCCCTCAAATGTGGCAGAGGACACTGTCCTTTCAACAGAGTAGAAGTAAGCTTCAGCTACCTGGTTCAGTTGAGTTCAGTGTGTAAAATGGCCATCATCTTGTCCTTCCCCAAAGGCAGCAAAATATCATAGGCCATTCAGTGAACAGGCTTATATATACATATCTGGGAGAAGGAACAAAAGAGAGAGACAACAGGGGTAAAAAGGTAAGGTCTAAGTGTGAAGAAGTAGAGTTACACATTATAGGGCAATTCTATGTATTTATTTGCTAGTAACTCTCACTGTGGCCATTTCAGCACGGGGCGAGAGAATCGCCCCATGCCGCTACTTACCGGATCTTTTGGCTCCCCGGTCCGGTCCAGGCTGCTCCGGAGCAGTGCGTGGCTGTAGCTCTGCACTGCTCCAGCATCCAAAATGGTGGCTCCCAGTTGGTCATGGGTCTCGAGCAACTGCTGAAGCTAGCCAGCCTAAAACCCGCCCTCCACAGATCACAGGCTGGCATTGGTGCGAGCCTGCGAATCTGCATGGGAGAGCAGGCACGCAATGGTCAAATTTGCAGATGACACCAAATTGGGAGGGGTTGCTAATACACCAGAGGACAGGATCAAAATTCAAAATGACCTGGATAGATTGGAGAGCTGGGCCAAAGCTAGCAAAATGAAATTCAACAGAGAGAAGTGTAAGGTCCTACACTTAGGTAGAAAAAATGGAATACAGAAATATAGGATGGGGGACACGTGGCTGGATAGCAGTACGTGTGAAAGGGATCTAGGAGTTTTAATAGACCACAAGCTGAACATGAGTCAGCAGTGTGATGCGGCAGCCAAGAAAGCCAATGCAATTCTCGGCTGCATCAATAGGAGCATGGTGTCCAGATCGAGGGAGGTACTGGTACCACTCTACTCTGCTTTGGTTAGACCTCATCTTGAATACTGTGTCCAGTTCTGGGCACCCCAATTCAAGAAGGACATGGTCAGGCTGGAGCAGATCCAGAAGAGGGCAACCAAAATGGTGAGGGGCCTGGAAGCCATGCCCTATGAGGATAGACTTAGAGAGCTGGGTATGCTTAGTCTGCAGAAGAGAAGGTTAAGAGGGGACATGATAGCCATGTTTAAATATTTGAAGGGATGCCATGTAGAGGAAGGAGAGGGCTTGTTTTCTGCTGCTCCAGAGACCAGGACAAGGAGCAATGGATTCAAGCTTCAGGAAAGGAGATTCCACCTGAACCTCAGGAAGAATTTCCTGACAGTCAGGGCTGTCCGGCAGTGGAATATGCTGCCTCGGAGTGTGGTGGAGTCTCCTTCTTTGGAGGTTTTTAAGCAGAGGCTGGATGGCCATCTGTCGGGAGTGCTTTGAGGGTGTTCCTGCATGGCAGGGGGTTGGACTAGATGGCCTGTGTGGTCTCTTCCAACTCTACATTTCTATGATTCTATGATTCTATGGTGCGCACCTGCTTTTTGAAAAACCTGAAAAATCAGGTTTTTCAAAAACACACTGGAAGACCACTTGGGATCGCTCCGGTGTGGGCTGAGGTGTGGATCTACACTAAGTAGTCCAGACCCAGTCCACTCCAAGGTGCAGACGTCCTCCGTGGAGGACGCACTGCACCGTTTTATTTAACCCGTGCGAAAATGGCCTGTGTTCAAGGAGCTAACTCTCAAGTGAGTGCAAACAGGGTTGCAACCTAAAGCTACAGTCCTATCCTCACTTATCTGGACATGAGCCTCAGTGAACTCAGTGAGGCAATAGGTATGTGTTCGATGTTAGTGTTCAACTTTGTTTCTTGATATTATTATGCGTAGATGGTCCATCCATTCTGATGCAAGTACTGATGCCATAAATGCCAAATCACTTCATTTCTGCTACTAAAAAACGAAATGGTGCGATAGAAAGTTCTGTAACTCCATGTTAGGCCTAGTCCCCTCTTTTTTGTACAGTGCTATTGTTTTGCTATACTTTGAGCATTGTGATACCTAGACATGTTGAAGACAAAGAAGAAAACTTTGCACTGTACCCTCTGCTGATGTTATCTCAGTACACACAAATGTGAGGTTGTACAAAGCTTTGTGTCCAGCTATTGTCAATGGAGACACCAGGTGCGCGGGTGCACATATGTTACGTCCATTAACAATAACGGACAAAGCATTCATGTTTTTTGTTTTATGTGAGGGTTCCTGAAATAGAACCCCCACATATATGGAGGATGCATTGTATTGAATTGGTAAATATGGATATAAGCTACACTCCTACCATTAGGCATAATGAGACAGGCCATTCAAAGAGCAAACACTAAGAGGATGGAGAATACTGTGAGGTCTTGCAGGATGGAATTTTATGAACCATACTGCCTGTCATGGGACCCTCGGGGAGACTGCTGCCTTTCTGTGCCATTGTCACTGTCAGCATAAGATGCAACTGTCCATCTGATCAACTACTTACATGGAAAGGGGTGGGTCACCATCTTGTCCATTGTCATGGGTAGCAAAATGTCTTGGACTAAGGCAGGTTATACTTTAGAACATCTTGATTTAGGAGGTAAAAAAGCTAGAGGGAAAAAATTTTTCTCTGTGATATTTCAAATGGTAAATCTCTTTCCAAAGTCACTCACGGGTCCTGAAATTTAATAGCAAGTGGGTTTAAATACAGGATGACAGCATCTTAGCATAAAGTTTAAAATTCATGAAAGAGAATGATACCGTTATCTGCTCTATGTTATTAAAGGGTCCTTAGTAAGAGTTTAAGTTCTTGATGGGAAATATTTTTAACCACATAAGCTCCCATCCCACAAGCCAGTTACAGGGTCAGGCATCCTAATCATGTAATGTGAAAAATATCAAACTCACAACTTCAGCTTAAAGAGGCATTGTGTAAGGAGATGCACATACAAGTGAAAATGTAGAAACTTCATCCAATGTTAGCGGAGCTTGGAAAATTACTTTTTAAAAGTAACCAATCCTTGTCACTTCTTATAGCATTGAAACATTTTTGTTACCTTTGAAAAGTTTTAGAAATAACATGTTGTGTTAATCATTGCATGTGATTGGTTGCTTTTTTCATTATTTTTCTATGCTTGGGGGGAATTTAAAAATGATAAGCAAATAGGGCAAAACTTGAAAATTACTTATGTCTCTAAAATTGCCTAAATGCCTATTAAAGCAACTTTCAAAATAAGAAAATAGGACTGAATGAATGAATGAATGAATGAATGAATGAATGAATGAATGAGGTAATTCTGACCGAGGTCCTATTTGCTGTCTGTGAAGCATAAAATTATGCTAAGGTATCTATGTGGGAGTTACTGGATTGCACTGCTGTGGTGGCCAGTATGCCTGTGCACTCTTCTACTGAACCATAGTTGATCCACCTGTCCACTGCATAACTGCTGTGCAATAGTTTTCTTTAGTGCAAGGACTTGTGCAACTGATACAACTCTTGCACAGCCTCTGACAAGGCTTATGTAATACCGATATACCAGACTGATTTAACCGCATGATTTTTTTTTACCAATCCAGCCAACAAGTTTCCATTTCTTTTCAAATGCAACATTGTTCCACCCTTATAAGAAACAAATAAACAAAAAAGGAATAGAGAAGAAGAAAAAAAAAGAAAAAGAAAAGGAAAAAGGGAGAAGGGCTTTTCCCAGATAATTATATTGCCTGTCACTTGCTACTTCCAAGATCTGGCCGGGAAGGGAGTGTGACAGCAGCACCATTCTCTTCTGCATGGAACCAGCTCCCTGTGGAAGGGAGTATGATGGACATGCCACTTCCTTCCACAGCACAGCCAGCAGTCGCATAGGGACAGGGGTGATGAGGGTAGTGAGCCCCCAGTGGCAATTTTTTGGGGGTGCCACACCTCCTTGCTTGCCCCTCCATGCACCATAGCCCTGTCCCCCCCGTGTTGTAGCCCTGGCCCCTGTGTTGTACCCATGCCCCTATGCGCTGTAGCCCTGCTGCTGTGCATCATACCCATGCTCCATGTGTTGTAGCCACGCCCCCGCCCCTCTGCCCACCCCCTCCATGCACTCCAAGGTCTGCCACTGACATCCAGGTACTTTCCCAGGCTGTGTTGGGGCAGGAAGTGCTTCCTGCCCTACTGCAGAACAGGTGATTGCAGGATGGTGGCTTGATTGCAGGTCATTGGAGAAAACCTGTCAATGATTTATCCCGCCATTGCACCATCTGGGGATGGGAGAGGGATGAGACCACAATGATGTCATGCAGAAGTGTTATCATAATCCTGTCTTTCTCCCATACCCATGATGGGATGGGATGGTGCTGCAGAAAAGGCCTAAGTCACCATCAGGATTCCAGCCTTGATCTCCTGTGGTGCTGGGCACTGTATTTGAACAGCAAAAGAGCTGCAACAATAATATCTATTATATAATGAACAGATTTTACCTTAATTTCTTTTTCAAACCAGAACTATAACTCTACTGTGTTCCAGATTGTATACTCCGAACAATCTGTGTTTTCTCCATTACTGCATAATACTTATTATATGAATATGAACACAGATAGAGATCATGACGAACTTCACTCAGTTCCTGGTATCCTGGTACTAAATATTGTAAAAACTCAGTATTACCATCTTTCTGCAGAACCAGCTAATCTCCAAGTGAATTTACAAATGCAGAATAGCACCAGCTGGTCATGGAATAAATGCCATGTCAGTATCTTCTTTTCTTCTTGCTCTGAACATTTTAAACAGACATTTGGCTTGATAAACAGCATTCTTTCACTTACTCCATACTTCATTCTGCACATGCTGACAACTGAATGGGAGACACACAAATTTAGAATGGTAGGAAACAGGGAATGTTCAAATAATTGAGCTATATTGCAATAACAGGAAACATTTTAATCATCATCTTTCACTTTCTCTTACTCAAAAAAGAATCCTCAAATATGTTTTTTTTTAAAGCAAAGATACAGTGGGAAAGAAACAATAAGGTTTGAAGAATACTCTGTTAATTTCTTGTTTACAGAAGACAAAATTTGAAAAAGATCTGCTAGTTCATTGAGGAAATATGGAAATACCTGTCAACATGTCAAGGCTGTACTAGCAGGGTATAAGGTAGTAAGCAAATTCTTGAATTCAGCAGTATCCTTTTTGATAACGCTAAGCAACAGTAAATTATGTTGACAATGATGATAGAAATTCAGTCTTCAATAACATTGGCCCTTTCCACACCTTACCTTGTTCTGGCACTGGGGTGTGGGGATCGTGTGAGCAGCTCTCCCTTCCCTGCTGCTTCAGCTCTGCACGAGCTGCCTGCTCGCGCGAGAGCCCCGCCTCTTCCTTCCGCAGTGCAGCCTGGGACCTTCCCAGGCTGCACTGGGGCAGGAAGCATGACCAGCCTGCCTCCAGAGGCTCTGCATGCCAGGTAAGTGTGTGAGGGGCCTGGGAGCAATACGCGATCACACACCATTTTCAGCTTCAAGCGGAAAATGAAAAGGTGCGCGATTGGCCCCTGCCGGCCCCTGGAGTTCGCGCGATTGTGAGTGCGTCATGCAGATCACTCCTTAGAATCGTGCCATGCTGCAGGCCCTCTTTCGCATGGCAAATGCCGTGCGAAAAGGGCAATCATCCTAAGACAGAGCAGGAAAGATGTTACCCTTATAGTTAGCTTATATTGTAAGGTCTATAAAAGCAGTCTTAGATAGAATAAAGAAACATTTCTCAAAAGCATTAAGACCTGAAGTTATTCATATCTGTTTGTAGTGTTGATCAGGATACAGGGACAAGGGTGACTGCTGAAATAGAGGGACACATAGCGGAGATTAATTAATTATGGGTCTTTTGCCCAGTGGAGCAAGTATGCTCCCCATTCAGTAGGTAAGCTTTGAGTGCTGTGTTTGGCTTCTATTGACCTAATGTGCCATCTCAATTAATCTTTAGCTTTTCTAATATGAGGGCTCCTATGCTTCTCTGCAATTCTGTTCCCTGCCTTAAAAGGTTTCTGAGTGTTTTGATACTATTGAAGAGAGACACTGAATAACTACCAGCTTTTATGTTTTTTCAAAGAAGAGTAGCTATGGCTGTACAGCACTTATCCTGTTAAACCTTATGTTTGTGGGCAGGTCACTATTATTCCTATTGTACTGATGGAGAATCAAATATATGGCAGAGATCAGATAGAAGCACTCTGTGAGTACACAGCAGTGATGAGATAGGAATTCTAGTTTCCACAGACAGAACTACGACTTTATTGACTGTCAGTGTTCCAAAATTGTATACCATTTTTAAAAGATCCATTTGAGGGAAAAGTGCTTTAAGTATTTTAGATGGACAGGTTGAAAACAAAAGACAAAAGAAAGTACTGTTCTCTGTCTCCTTGTTAAAGCACATTAACAATACATATGATTCTGATGGGAAAATTACCCAGCCCTGAAATAGCTACTTTAGATACATCTAAAACACTAATCAGAAATTTTATATTCACATCTTTTTGAAAAGAGTGAGGAAGAAGCAGGGGCAAATAGGTATTATCCTAATGGGCAAGATCTCCCCATGTTTGGTTCATCAATTGCCTCTATCATGTGCCAGTTACCCTGGTATTTCCATGTACAGCATGAATATTTTCAGAAACAGAGCCTACATAGAAGTCTTCTGCTTGAATCCTGTCCGTCACTCCCAACTAAAGCAGACCCATTGAATCCATTGTAAATGGATTGATTCAACATCTGGATAAATTCAATGAATCTATTCTATTTGGGACTAATAATGGGATTAGGACTTTTATGAAACAATCAAATATAGCAATAGGATTCAGCTATAAATGCAGATGCTTAATCATATGCTGGTGAAGTTGAGTCCATTTCCCTATGCATGCATCCATTCATGCATGATAGGGCAATGTTTACAAAGGCCTAAGGTAGCAGTTGTGCTAAAAATCAGCAGAGAGGACAAGAGGAGAAAGCCAGAGAAGGATTATGAGAAAATAAGGACAACCAGGAATTTTCCCAATTAACCTCCGTCCTCCCATCACAGCCATGTTATTTGAAACAACAGCACTTGACTGATACACCTTTTCATCTATTCAGCTACTAGAAACTTGATGTTTCTCTGACCTATGGCATGTTTTGGGATTATATGAGGTTGATGAAACATGCGTTCAAACTTAAATCTGTTGTGCTTCGGAGCTCTTGTAAGTTGGCATATTTTCAAGGTGTAGGCCATTGTTACTGGTCTAGGAGTTGTGCCACTACACAATGTCATCACTATCCAACTGCTATCCCATCCCCAACGGTCGCCAAACTGCTACATTCTATTTCCAGAAAAAAGCTCTTAAGAGCCTCCTTTAACACTTCAATCCTATCAGCTGGCTTAGTGTGGTATCGTTATAGCACTTGATAGTGCTTCTTGTTAACGTGGGGTGTGGGCATGCCCAGCTTGTCCCTCCCTCATTGACTTCCATGGCATGGTAACTTCAAAATCTGTCACCTCTCCATGTTTATTAAATATTATTTATTTATTTTAATTTATTTAATTAATTTATTTAATAATTTATCTAGTTAATTAATTAATTAATTAAATTGATTACATTTCTCCTTTGAGTTGAAACTTTTTTTTTAAAATACAATTTTCAGCATTATAGTGCAAAAGTGCAATAATGTACTGGTATGTCATGCTGTAACAACATTGCTGTGTTAGGATGGCTTCCAAAAACAAAACAAAACAAAAGACTAGTTGGGGCAGTGGAGCAGGGTAAAGGCGGGGAAAGGGAGTGATTAGGATGCTGTAGTGTAAAAGGAACACTGCTGGCAATACTGCTACTCATCTGCTTAAGGCGGAATGGTGCAGAAAAGGGCGTTCCTAACCCAACAGTATCATGCGAATGGCAGTGTTGGAATTGTAACAGTATAACACGCTAATGGTATATAGTGTGGGAGTGGCCATAGTCTCCTTTGCTTTCCTGCTTGTTGCAGCTGTTTTAAATATTTTGTGTTTAATTCACTCATTACATAACTTTATTGTTTTCCCCTGCTTTTTTTTCTTTCTGAACCTCCTTGAGGGGAAGCTTTCTCCCAGAAGGTGGAATAAAAATAATTTAAATAAATACAATGATGTTTTGAAATGCTGCCTATCTCCCCCATACTAAGTTTTTCTACTGGTTGAATATTTGCCAGCACAGACATAATAAGAGGCCTGGCTTGACTGTGAAGTACAGTCAGTTGTCATGCCAAGAGGAAGCGATATGGCTGGCAGAAATAAGAGTAGATTAAATGGCTGTTGATAAGGAAAAGACTGTGAGAGAAGTAGAAGAGGGCTGAAAAGTTCACTAGGTGACAAAGCACTGATTAATAGATAGTGCAGAACAATTTGGAACACAGTTTTTTTGAAAAATCAAATTGGCTCTTTCTTATAGAGTCTTTTCCCTTGTTTTACTCTTTTTGTTTAAGGCATTAAAAGGTTACAGTAAAGTAAAAAGACTTAATCCATTAAATGAATTCAGGAGACAGACTGCTGACCAGGAGCTTTCTTTTGAGACCTCCCTCTTCAGCTACAGCAATCTGCATACAGGTGAGGCTGAATTAGAATAATCGTCTTAAATGGACTACATTATTCCCCTTACAGGCCACAAGTATAGTAGATACTCTTTCAGCATAATCCTAAACGTGAATGTTTGGATACCCCAATGTGTCCAGTGAGATTTACTCCCAAGAGGAAAATTGTGCATGGGATTGCAGCTCTAAGCTCTTTAAAGTTCTTGCACAAACAATGAGAGCAGAATCTGATTTGATTCCTTGTGTTTCTGAAATCTTTTCTCCAGAAGTTTCCCTGATATCACAGCCTGACGTCTATCCCAATAGCTACAAATAAAGGCGAGGAGGATTCTGTCTCATTTTTGTGAGTTTTTTTTTTTTAAAAAAATCGAGATCGTTCAGAGACTCGGCCTCTCTCTCGCTTTTCCAAGGAAAGTGTTGCTGAGGCCTGATTTAATGTGATGCAGAGCCAACACTTCTCTGTGGGGGCATTCCTCATGTTCATGTGTCACACAAATAACTGACAAATAACTGACCGCATACACTGGCCCACACATGCATAGTGATAGTATCTCAGTAAACAGCTTTACTCAAGGCTTGTGTTAAATTAGCTCTGAAAATTTACTGAGGGCAGGATAAAGTATCTTGCTGGAAAAAAAATATATATGAAAATCATAGGTTTGGGATATACTGACCAGATTGCCAAAGATGGCATGAGATCAGCATTTAGGGAACATTATTATTGCAGATACAGTAGACATTCTGGGAGAAATGTTCAGGATCTGGCAATCATTTATTTAGCTATAGTTCTATTTCACATCTTTGCTGCATTTTCTTGGTACCTCTTTATAGATATGAAATAATTCTTTCCCACAGGAGTTGTCACTGGTTATATTCAGAAGTAGTTTTTTGTGATGCTCATTTTTATACATTAAAAGATTACTTTGAAATGTTTGTCACACTTCTCTTTGCAGTTCAACTCCCCTTTTCCATGGTTGCCTTCCCACTTCACAGGACGTCATGCAGAAACCATACTTTATGGAACTTCTTGTTCTAAGCAATCACCCAAAATTCTTTGTCTGCCGGCTTTACACAAGTTAAAACCATTAAGAACAATATAGGAGGTCTGTACAAGACCTCTGACTAGTACACTGCTACCATTTCCCCTTATACCTGGCCACATGTAGGTTTCATTTATGCACAGGTTTTTTCCTGGTTGTCCTTATTTTCTCATAATCCTTCTCTGGCTTTCTCCTCTTGTCTCCCTGCTGATTTTTAGTGCAACTGCTAACTCAGTAAACATTGTAAATATTGCCCTATCATACATGCATGGATGCATGCATGGGAAAATGGACCCAGCTCCACCACCGTAAGCCATATCTGCTATCCATGTCCATAATGTAGGTAGATTTCCATGTATGTTGCTTTCATGGAATCCATATTATGAATGTGAAAGGAGAGGCCTATGTACATACATATAACCCCAAGTGTCATTACATAGAAATTTAAGTACATGCTGCTACATACATAGGCCTCTCCTTTCACATTCATACTATGGATCCCATGAAAGCCAATGTGCGTATGGTGTTACACATGTAGCTTTCCTTTCTGAAAATGTCACTCTGTACAAGCAGACATTGCAGGAGTGGAGTTGGGAGTATATAGTGCTTAGAATGGGTTGGGAGTTATGTTTTGTTTTCATGTTTAGAACTTGACATAGAAAGGGATGGAAAAGAAATTTTCATTAACTGATTTCCTCCCAGAAACATCCAATTCATGGTCTGCAATGCCATTAACAAAAGTGTGCACATCTTTTTTAGTTTCGGGTGACTTGGAAAATAAACCAGAAATGTGATATTCTTTCTTTTCATTTTCTGAATTATACTGATAAAAGTGCACATAAATAAAATGTGTACCTATAAAGAATGGATACAATTTCACTTTAATCAATGGTGAAAAATGCTTGCAAAAAAACTTTCCACTGAGTAAAGTGTGTAAAAACGCATACAATAGGAAAAGTATGTATGATCTCATGTAGAAATTTTCATATGAACCTCCTCTCCATCCCACACCACTGTTTCACAACTCCATATGAAACAAATGACAGAAAAAAGTGCAGGTAGGATTTGAACACATGCAACTAAATCAAAACTGAGATATTATTACCTTTGAGGCCCCTCCCTAAACTGCAAACCCAAAGATTCCATAGGATGTTGAGAGTGGAATAATAGCACTGTAACAGTTCAGGGAGAAAATGGCCTGAGCCAACTGAAGGGATTGAAGTGCTAAAAAAAAAAAAAAATCTTGATGGATTTTTTCCTGTGAATGGCAGTTTTGCAACACTTGGGGACAGGATAGCAGTTTGATAGCGACAACGGTGTGTGGTAGCACAATTCTTGGACCAGAAACAACTCACTGCTATAGTGTTATAGTGACATTGTGAGGAAATACCCTAAGTCTTTAACTGTCAAATTTCTCATCTACCTTTTATTCTCCTTGTCACAGTTTCCCAACACATGAGAAACCTGTTTTTGAATATTCAAAGTAATGAGCTATGTTTCTTTTTCATGATACTCATGCTTTTGATAGTTAAAAGTAATGCTAGAGTCAACATGTTCAATTCCCCACTCAGCCATGGAAATCCACTGGGTGATCTTGGGTGTGTCACACACTCTCAGCCCCATAAGAAGCCTGTGATAAGTTTGCTTTAGGGTCAACCTTAGTCAGAAATGACTTAAAGGCACACAACAGCAACAGCAGCAATAACAACAACAACTATAGGAGAAGAAACACTGCAAAAGGAATGGTTTATTGCCTGCATTTAAACAGCCATATTCTGTGTGTCCTTTATCTTATGGTGAACCTGAGAACTGTGCTTGCTGGTCAGATGCTGGTACAGTCAAGAAAAGGAACTGACATTGAATGTATTCTTTTATGGGGAATTGCTGAATGAATTTTTCATTTCCATGTTTCTTCTCCAAGTCCCAGTGGTAACTGCGAATCAGATGCTTTCAGTTTTAGCTAATTCTTTCTTCTTGTTTTTTGGGTCCATTTAAACTGTGAAAAGACCGTGGAGTGATGACATTTCAAAAGAGGGCTGTGTAAAGGGATGCACTTATTCCTGCCCATTGATTTAAGATATTGATAAATAACATCACTGAATGATGAACTAGACTGAATTAAAAAAAACAAAGGAGCACTGTTTTCCACTGTAAGTTATTTGGAGAAATAAAAATTAATCTTGATTTTGTTTATTGGACTCCAGCAAAAGAAAATTGTGGGAGGAAGAAAAAACACAAAGCAGATCTTCTAGGGAGGGAATCGACTGTAACTTCAGCTTTTGTATTGAAAGCTAAGCCCATGCCTATAGGCAGTTTGCTCCTGACTTACAGGCGTGGTGATGGATAGATGCTTTAGTTTAGAGATTCGGTCTATGTGAGTGAGCCACATTTCCTCTATAATCTCTGCCTGAGTGCACATTTTGCTTCCTGCTTCTAGCACTGAGGAGACCTGATTATATCAGTCCTACCGGACTGCATAACCGTCAATTTGCTAATTCCCAAATTGGTGTCCCATGCTACGAGATGCCCTTTTCCCAGAGTCACCCAATAGGGATGGGTGGAAGGCAGACAAAAAATAGCTGCCTACTCTTAATAAGGAGGCTTTTTCCAGTGCCTTATTCCCTTTACAGCCACAACTTACTTTGGCATAACTAGGCTGGTGTAGTGTCTGAAATAAGATGTTGGCCTCTGTTTCCAGCTGCCAGATCATGGAAGCCATGTGCCATAAATTTTATCCAATTGTTTTCCCATTGACATAGCCAGTGCAGAAAGAATCTTTTGGTGCATTAGAATAGTAATAGTAATAGTGACAGTAATAGTGACAGTAGCCAGCACCACCGCCACAACCCAATTATACAGCATATCTGAGGCATTCAAATTGTTCTACATTTCATCAGTAAAGACTTCATTTGAGCAATTCATTTACTATGAACTTGATTTATTTCTTTACATTAAGAACCAGAGTTATAATAATATGGTTATTTACCCTTTGGTACTTGTTAGCTCCCACAACCATGAAAAATTAATATTTTTCTACTCCCTGTATTAAACATGGGGCCTTCCTTCCTTCCCTCATCCCCTTTGCTTTTTGTAAAAGTATGACATATATTAACCAGCTTGCTAAGCAAAATGCCCTCTTGGCTATCAGCCCAGACCAGCAACTATAAACATATGTTTAGTTTTCAAGCAGCATTATTCTCCAGATATTTTATCATTTCCTCACTGCAGTCATTTGATTTCACGCCATTCATCAGACCTGTGCAAATAAATCACATCCCCCAAACCTTTAACAGTCTTCCTAGCAGAACCAGAGTGCCAGCTTTTCTCCATTTGAAAGGAAGACCTCAAAGGATAGCTTAACAGGCATTTGAAATGCTTACTTGACTTTCTACGGCTTTGGTTGTATTGGTCCCATCCGTTTATATCATGTAGCTGCAATCCTAATCATCTCCACAGGAAGCAAGTTACACTGGACTCAAGGGAACTAAGCCTTCAAGAAAACATATCTAGGATCTATCTGTTAGAAAGTGACTAAGCCAAACTTGGTCAGGGGAAAAAAAAGTAGAATTTCTGTTCGTATGCTCAGGTCTAGAGGAATACATTCTGTGGCTTGAGGTGGAGAGGCAAATCCAGTCACTCAAGGTACAAAATACCCAAAGCTTAATTTGGCAAGTGAGACAGGAAAATCCCATAAGCTTCCACACTTTCCCTAATGGAAAAGCCAATACTGCAGGTACAATAGACAGGCAATGCAAACAGCAAATGCTCAAAGAATACACACACACACACACACACACCAATATTCAGATTGAAATAATGAAAGATAGCATGAAGGTACATGGTGCAATGAACAGTTAACTGTTTGAGCTAAGAACGTGAGCCTTGTGAATTGCCCTGACAGAAGACCCCGTGAGTATAGCAAACTGCTCTGAAGCAATTTTGAGGTACTTTGAGCACTAAGTACCTGTGTGGTCTGCAACAATTAACCAAGGAAGTAGCTGAGGTTATGCTATTTGGTGCAAATGTCAAACTGCATGTGAAACTGTCAAGGCTATTTCATTTCCTCATAGTATCACCATGAATTAGGCCCCAAAGAGTATTTCTATTTTATTCTGATATGGAATTTCAGTCCACTATAGACTGAAAGCATGGATGGGGACAGAACTGTATGTGTTGTCTTGCCACAATGCCTCTGTATTCAACAGCTGGTCAGAGTGCTTGGGCACATGGAAGGCAGTACATATGTAAGCTGTATATACAGAAGTATCATTTCCAGAACTTCTATTTAATTGATGGAAGTCTGGGCCATGCATAGACCATGGACCTCATGTTTGCAACCTCTGAATTCTTCCAATCACTCAAAGTTCCCTGAATCACCCAATTGTTTTTTTTCAAATAATTCAGTGCAAATTTAAGACCTGAATGACCCAAAAATTCTATCAAGTCCTCTTAAATGCATATTAACACACACATAACCCCCCAACACCCCTATCCTTCCAATCCAAACCACCCCTCAAACACTTCATTTGCCCTCCATTTCTGCTTCAAAATGGCAACAAGAAGTAACATGACTTCACTTTCCATCACCATGTTGAAGAAACTGAGAAAAAACAAGGTATTTTGGGTGCCCGGGGGTGACACAGGGGGACGGAGGGCATGAAATTGTCCCCGGCACTCAACAAGTGCCACCCCTAGTTGCTCTTCAACAAATTTGTATTACTCCCCACTCAACATGAAATGCTGCCTGAGGAGGCCATCTCAGGCTTCCTAATCATAGTAGTGGCCCTGAAGAAGGCTCCTGTTTTGTGGACCAAGGGTCACCAGCACTGAAGCCACAGGAAGCCTTGAAGGCAACATCATTACTATCTCCCTAAACTGCAGGCTGAAATAAACCCTTTTTGAGCATGCCACTTTTCTAGCCAACACTTACACAATGGAGAGCAAGCACATAAACAAGAAACTGAGCTTAACACTTCACAATGGCCGAAGGACAGCTTTGCCTCAGACAATGAGACTTGCCCTCTGTATGCAATTTTTTTTCCTGCTTTCACTACTCTTTGTCTTCTATGTCAGCATCCTGCTTAGTCTTAACAAGCCTGATACAAACTGCAAAAACAAGTTACGCAACGTTCTTCATCAGAAAACCTCTTCATTGATTTTGCCCAGCACATGACTGGAACCCAAGCCATTCTCTCACGTCGCTCTAATCTTTCCCCTCTTTTCTTACTGATAGGCTTTGTGTGTTTGTTTCCTTTCTGCAGCTCATTTCTGACTTTGGTTCTGGATGTTCACTTGATAGTGCAATCCATTATTGAAACAAATTCCTTTGGAAAAGTGTGATTTGTTCATAGGTCACAAAATGAAGCTTATGAAAAGCAAGAAGCAGTCCATACTTTGTGGAATGTTGGTCTTTGTACTAGTTTTATTTATGAGGGTATGTATTAGATAAGATTTTATTAGGGAGGCTAACAAGGAAAACCTCCAATCCGTACTATTTGGCATGACTGCATCCCAACTTCCTTCACAGAAAAATCTTTCACCTGTTCAACAGAAGTAGAGTAAAAGATGCCAAGTCTGAAATCCTGTAATATATCAGTGAATGAGTGCATGAATTACCTGTTAAAATACTTCAAGCTGGGAATTCTGGATGACACATGCTGTTACATAGGAGCCATGATTTGTAAAAGCACATACTGCCAATGGAGCTATTGCCCTCTGTTTTCTCTAGTGAGGAGGGTGAATTTCAGTTCAGTTCATATTCGGTCAGAATTTGCCAAAAATTCTATATGTTTTCATATAGAACTTGATTTTAAAAAAACAAAACAATGGAATGGCAGTGCTGAAACTGAAAGATTCATTCATCCAGGCTTAGGACTGTAACTTAAAAGTTCCCGAGTCTTCAATTTCCTTGTTACTCTCTGGGTCAGGGTGCAACCTACCATCTACTGGAGACTTTTAGAAAGGTTGTGACTATTTTTCAAACAGTTCACCATTTTCTTATTAGGTGGTGGTATCAAGAATCAAGATCTCTCTATCTTCTAAGACATTTCTTTTTATTCAAGTTCTCAGAGATGATTCCAGAGCACAAAAATAGCCATTGGTTCTAAAGTTGGATCTGTGTGGCATCCTAATCATTTGTTTGAATATGAGCTGAATTGAAATAAGTAAAACCTTCACACAGTTGGCACCACTACTGTGGTGTGTGAATCTGTATTCATGCTGTGCAACAATTATTTTGCTGGGAGCCAACCCTTCCTTCCAAGTAAATATGAAGTGTGAAAAGAACAATTGCTTGCAGGCTAGATGTAATGTCGAATACCTCATGATTGCTCTATCTGTATGTTTGTAGGTTTTGTGTCCTCAGTTATTCATTCATTACTGAGTTCTGCTGGAAAGCTCTTGACATCACCAGCTACTGTTGATTGTATGCAGGCAGATTAATAGGAGGCAGTTTCTAACTTAAGAGTCAAACACAAAGCCTTGTTTTGCACAAGTATCTCTGCAGAATCAAAAATTGAATGACTGACATTACAATCCAACCTTTTCGCTTCTAGCTGACGCCTGGCATAGTATGTGTGTGTGTGGAGTTACAATTGTGGCAGTTGTGTCACATTATTGGCTAAGCAGTGGTTACCTAGATTCACTCATCTATAACTTTTTTATATTCACAATTGCTATTTAGTCATGATTGTAACAGTATTGTCAGGATTGTAATACCTGCTCTCAACCTATGTTACTAGCTGCATGGGGAGAAGTAGGTCCATTCTGCCAGCAACTGGAATACAGGTGAATTACATTTCTGTCAGGTTTGGGGAGG
This sequence comes from Cyclura pinguis, assembly GCA_030412105.1. NCBI lineage: Eukaryota > Metazoa > Chordata > Lepidosauria > Squamata > Iguanidae > Cyclura > Cyclura pinguis. Next base: position 108,370,854 of record CM059599.1, on the reverse strand, counting down.
TCAGGCCAGAAGAGTATACTTAGATAAGTACAGTAGCCCTCTGTATCCATGGATTCTGCACCCATGGATCCAACCAACCACAGCTTGAAAATATAACCTTTTGAGTTGCTCACCATTTTATATAAGGGATATCATTTTACTACACCATTGTATACAATGGAAATTGAGCATCCAAGGATTTTGATATCCACAGGTGATCCTGGGACCAAATCCCAGTGGATACTGAGAGCCACTGTGTACTTAACTAAGTAGCTGATACAGGATTCTGGCTAAGATTTTTTTTTTCTTTTAAAACCAGGAGAATGAGCTACTGAAACTCGGTTACAAACACAAGAAAACAAAAAGCAGAACCACGTAAATAGCTTTTAGCAGAGCTAAATATTGCTTACTGAGCTTCAGGCTTCAGTTGGCCCACATAATGTCAAATACACGTTTGAAAATATATAACCAGGGACCTTGATTTATACCTTTCACAAACACATTCAGTTTTCCTCCCTATAGTCTTTAGAGGTCCGTTTGTTAAATACAGTGAATTTACTCTAAAATGCTGCCAGGCTATTTTAGCACCACATTTAGGAATTAAACTCATGCTGTGGTTCATATTACTTTGAAGCCATTAACAATAAAATATAGTACTGCAAAAATTTTCTATCAAATCAGTCTCTTTTCTGCTGGGCCTGCAGAAGGTATAATAAGAAAGCTCCCTGATGCCTCGAAATGAATAATTGATTGATGAGGACTAGATCCATGTAGTGGCTTTTCTTTCCAGTTCTGTGGGCACAGTAGATGAGCCTTCTTTAGAGAAGAAGAATGAACGTGAGAAGTATGAGAAGAATGAGCAAAGGCAGTAAACATGAAGTAACAATACAGAACCCAGGGCTTCCTTTACAAAGCACTCCTTGCAGTTCCAGGTATGTCTTGTTCTGCTGCCCAGTTCAGTAGAAGCAGGTTATTTATGAGGCCATAGACTGATGAATATCTGGATGAAAATGGAGTGGAAGTCCTTGCTCAACTTGATTTCAACTTTAATTGGAGCTGCTACAACTGAAATAGTAAGACCTTGAAATATCACAGAAGGGCTATTCATCTGATGTTGGTTGAACTGGCTTTGGTGGGCTGCTGCCCCTGAAAGTTTGGCAATAGAAGTTTGAGCAGCAAGTGGAAAATGCAAAAGGCAACTCTACAGAAACATGGAACGTGCTCCCCCATCTTAAATTTCAGACCTAATGTTGGATCAAGGCCCATCTTTGATGCATGTGGCCTTTTGGTGCAATGTTTTCTACAATGATACAGTAGTTAAATAATTAACAAGGTCATAAATAAAAAAAACCCTTAAAATAACTTAGCACAAGCAAACTTTATGCAGATCTATGCTGTCTTTTGCTCTCTCTTGGTATCAATCCTCAGCAGTGCTAATGTGAGAAGGATGTTAAAGAACGCTGAACAAATGATGCCTCTTCAAATTTTGTCATGTATCGTTTTTCGTAGGCTTCAGTCATTGCCATGATGGAAACTATCCCATTCCTCATTTCCTACTCCTAATTACACGATCAGTTTGATTAGCTCATGTATGTTTATGAAGAACTAAGCTGCATGATAAGCAGCCATTCATGATGTATCTCCTTATGTTCCTTATCACACCACACTGTTATGCTGCATTATACCATTTGAAAACCACTTAAACTGTACTCACAGCACATTTGCCACATTTGTGCTATAATGGCATGGGATTTGCACAGGGTTTTTTTTTTTCATATGCACTATTGCTTTTATCTCCACCCCATTTGCCCCACCTTGTTCTTTGTGATTGGTGTACTTCAGAACATTTTTCTAAGTCAGTCATTTCAGGTTGTCCTGTGCAAAACCCCTGCTTCACTCATACTCATTATGCCATAATGACACTATTGCAGCATGACATCATCACAGTGCACCCATCACTGCCTGTATTTCTCACTGTGAGAAGTAACATAGGAAGAGAAATGAACCGTACCATCCCCCATCATTTTTGATATCTTTCTCCTATAAAAAACAAAAGAGGTTATCATGGTTGTTGGTTATTTCAGGTTGTCCTCTTCAAAAATCTCTATTTGTATTCATTAAGCTGTAAGAACACTATTATGGCATAACATCATTGTGTCATTATATCATTAGCTCTAATTTTTTTACATTTTTTTTTAAAGTAACACTGTGGTGGCACCATTATGGTGTGTGGTACCACCAGAAAGCAGTGTGAAAATCTTTCTAAATACCCCCATGTAGTAAAGGAATCTTGACAGTGACTTTAAATGGTTAAAAGGTCAGGACCACAGTGTTATTTCACTATAGCAGCAAATCATCTATCTATCTATCTGTCTATCTATCTATCTATCTATCTTTCTATCATCTATCTATAATCTGAAAAGATTTCAAGGGTTTCACAGAAAACACAGCTATTCTCTTTAGAAATCTTGTCCTTCTGGCTCAAGCACTGGAAGTAGTCTGAGGTTTCCTTGCTGAAGATTTCTTTGGGAATTTCCAAAGAAGGAACAACCAGACTGCACCCAAAACCACTAATCAATCATTCTCACAGTGAAGTGGGATTAGACATCTGCACTCAAACTGGCTACTGAATCATAGCAGGAGAGGGAGTCATTTTCAGCATGAAAAAAAAAGTCATGTTCCCAACAGCTGTTCAGCATAACAACACTAGGAGAACCATGATATTGTGTGATAAGGTTGAGACAAAAGCAGGACGAAACCATTGCTATGATGGTCTAACAGTGTGGTGTGGTAAGGACCTTAGACCGTTCCATTTCTAACTGAACTGGGAGTGAGAAGCTGGTTTGAATCTTTCTGTACAGAAAATGTTCAGTTCATATACAAAACCAGCAGGTTAGGAAGAAAATTGTAACCTCATCTTTCCTGGCATAGTTATTTTGAATTCAAAAGAAACATATGCAGTTTTGATTACCATCATGAAATGCTTCTGTCAAGCAACAAAATTGTTTCTGAGGCTGCCTATTGCCTATTTTATCTGTAAGAGAGAGACAATTTTCAACAAACTCCTAAGCATAGTTCAGTTACTAGAGCCTCATGCAGTTATATCTGGATGATGGAAACAGTGAGGTCATGCTTACTGGCTATCTCTTTGCCATTGCATCTCTTGATTACCATCTTCTAACCCTCTACAGAGTTAAAGCCTGACATGGGTACGTCTGGATATCCTGCACAGGCGCATAAGGCTCCTTGATGCTTGCAGGTTTGCTTGTCCTTAGCCAGAAAGCATGTCTTGGCAGCTGACTGATGATGACACAACATTAAAATATAAAATAAAATACATCAGAATAAATTGTTATGATGCTTTACATGGGGGGAGGAAGTTGTGAAAAATCTGTGCAAAAAAATGAGAGTTTTGTACAAAATCCGTTGGTTTTGCACAATTTTTTTTGCCACAAATTGCTTAATTGTGAAAACAAAATTGAAAAAACATGTAATTTTGCCCAGTAGAGTCTAAACTTTTGAAATTCTTCATGCTTGCATTCAAGAATGAAATAAATGAAGGTTTCCATCTCTGCATCTGGACAATGGGGATAAAATGGCTGAGAAAAGGGCAGTAGCTGGGGAACAACTGTGGGAGAAGGCTCTTGTCTTCATATTTTTATTGTGGGATTCTCATAACCACCCAGTTAACTACTGTAGGGAGCAGGATGTTGAACTATTAAGTCCTTTGGTCTGTGATCTTGTGTCCTTACAAGTAGAACTTACAGCAGTTGTTCATTTTCATGTAAAAAGAGAACTGAAGTGGAACCGAATGTTTAAAGTTGTAAATGTTTCATTGGTATGGAGAATGACATAGTGTACACTGGGGAAGGAAAGAAAAGTTGTCTTTTTAAAATGTACTATTATGCTTGGCTTGCTAGATCTACAGTGTTAACTTAGAATTAGAAGGGCAGTAAATAGTAACTGTTATTAAAGTGCTATCATGTTTTTATTGTAATGCAAAGATACCATAAAATACTATAGTACTACTGAAACACTACTACTTTTCAAGATATTTTTTCTGTACAACTAATGCAAAAAAGTGAAGGAACCTACAAAATGTTCATGACTGTTTCATATCATAGAAAGATAGAGAGAGAGAGAGAGAAATACTTAACTGACTTCTACTTAATCATATCATCAAGAACAATATTATGTGATGACAAGATGTGTTGCAAAATAAACACAGAATACATTTGTAATAAGGCTATATTTATTTAGCTTTACCCTTGGTTCGGTAGAGGCTTAAACATTTTAACCAGCTTAAAGGTGTGAATCCAGACACACTAGACTAAAGCTGAACTCTATCAAATTTAATGCAGAAGCACTAGGTTAGGTAAACTTCCTAGATGTTTCAAAGGAACTATTTCCTCGAAATAGAAATAGTAAATGTAATTGCAAAATTTCATATTGTAGAAAAACTGGCAATGTACAACTCATTCAATTAAATCCTAAATAAAATAGTAGGTTGGACTGATGCTGATCAATCTATGTGGGTTCCATAATGGATCATATGGCCACAATTTGGTTCCTGAAAGAAAAATACAATTCCAACAGCTCTCAAATCCTCAGGTAAGCAGGAGAAAAGCCAAACAGTATGTTTATAACATGAAGATAATGCCAAGTTGATGTGATATATTTGTGTGTGTCTGGATTCCTGAATCTTGATTTGGATTTGGGGTGCAGATCAGAGTGAGGCCCAAATCTGAATTGTGGAACTGGGTTTCAAATCAAATTGGAGGCCTTGTACACAATCTTAAAATACTTTAAACATCATGGAAAATATCAGCACCACTCTGCCATATTAGTAATTGCTTTTGAAATCTTCTTTGGGTTCAAAAGGAGGTTGTAGTGTGGTGTGTAGAAACTGGTAAGGTTTTCATTAGATTACATTTTAAAGTCAGAATTTACCAACGTCATGAGATTTCTTCATATTCAAGATGGAATGACATTGAATTTTATGTCTGTCTCCCTCCCTCCCTCCCTCCCTCCCTCCCTCTCCTGCCTCTCTCTCTCTCTCTCTCTCTCTCTCTCTCTCTCTCTCTCTCTCTCTTTCTTTCTTTCTTTCTTTATGTGGACATTGGAAGTCCATGCTCTAAGCAGAGGAGCACTCTATCCTGAAGTGGGATAAGGTACCCTTATTTGGGGAAGTGAATTTGGGGAAGTGAAGTGAATTTGGGGAAGTGGAGGAGACAAAACTAGCAAATTTATCCATCCAGCTCTAAGGCTGTGATTGCTTAGCTGGTAAAAAGTCTGGATCAGCTGTTTATTCAACTATGTCCATGTCCATGCCACCTCTCTCTCCCCCTGCCCCATCTTAATACCTAAAGACCAGGAAGATACAACTGGATCTTCTCTGTGCCTGTTGAATTTGACTAATGGCATCTGCAATCCACTCTGATCCAGACTGCAAATCAAAATCAAGATTCGCAATTCTCTCCCACTGACTTGCATTGGGAAACCAAAGTGGCTATAGCTGGTAAATATTCTTGCTTCCGTGTATTTTTGAAGAGATTAAACAAATTTTCAAATATCTTCATATTTGGGATGGAAAGAATTTGAGGTTTAAAGAATTCAGATGTCAAAGAAATTGAAAACGGCATATTTCCCCATCCGTAGTCACATGTAAACATGTTTTTCATGAAATATTAACTTCAGTCCTGCTTGGATACATGTGGCAGTGTGGTTCTTTGGATGCCCTTCTTTCTATATTGGGGCATTCCCCACTGTATGATCACATGATGTTTAATGGTGACAACAGTTACCAAAGCATCAGGGACTAGGGCATTCTTGCCTGCAAATAAAACTGAATTAGGTTCATTGGTTAATATCAGGGAGGATGACCATCTTCCAAAAATATGGAAAACACTGATAGAATGGGTTCTCCTCCCCGCTACAGCCTCCAGAGCACTCTTAATATCTACCCCAGAGGGTTCAGACACTCTCCTGAACATATGTACCAGGTTTTGGGAGCTAGGCAAGGGTGAAGACCACTGTGCAAGACCAGTATCTCCTTCATCCCCTTGCTTCTTTCTCATAGTTTTCTTTTTAAAAAAAAATTGAAAAAGTTTTTGTTTAAAAGTGGTAATATTTTCTAAACTAACATTTCATTTTAGGCAAATGATTGACTGAATATTTGATCTAAAACTCAGCTGAAATACTGCTTAGAAGTAGGTTTTTGTACTAACACAACCTAACTTGGGGAAAATGGATGACAGGACGGTTCACGGGAAACAGAATACCTCCTTTTTCATCTATTGGTATGCAAGGTACTCCAGAACAAAAAGGAAGAAAGAGTATTGTGTGGTTCAGCTTAATGCCAAGATACTCTGCAAATATTTATGTAGATATACCGGATCCCTAAGATTCTAGAGTCTGTTCTTAATTTTGAAATCCTGTACAACTGCCTGAAAGTAACACCAGATGGGCAAAGCACAATCTGAATGTATTGGAATCCATATCCTTAGTTATTTTCTGCAACATTCTAATACATTTTGATATCTTATGATTGTAAAGGAAGCATGCTTATTAAAGCCAGATTTGAAAGAAACACAACATTAATCACATGATCTATAACTCATGAAAGGATTTTTCTGTTTTACTTCCTTACAGGCGTTTTATTCTTTTTATGAAATATATTTTAAAAATGCAGTTTAAGCCTTTAATTCATTATGCATAGTGTTTTAAATATAGGGGTGGAGGGAGGATTATTCTCAAGTGAGCTAGACGTTGATCACAACCCTGATAAATCTCTGGCTTATCTGCAGTGGTAGGCAAATGGACCTCTATTCATTCTCCATTGCATTTTTCAATGGCCTTACATTAAGTACAAAGAGATCACTGTGATCCTACAAGGCCCTTGTGTTCAATATCCCATTGAATTCCAAACATTTTTCCTTGTTAGAAATAGATAGCCTTTATTCCATGTTTGAGACTCATCTATATAGATTCCACAAAACTTCTGATAATGAGTACCAGGTCACTCTTTGTCCAGAGGTGGAATGTGGGACACTTGACTTCAGTTGTTTGACGCTTGTTTTTGTATCCTCTTTCGAAGGAGTGAGACTCAACAGTAAATACATCTCAGTAGTAAGTTTCAGCTTCCACCCTAGGATCTTCTTATGCATAGGAAAGGAGTATAAGCCATAGAATGTAATTACAACAGAGCAAAATAAAAATTAGTGGTTGGTGAATGGCTCTCAGTAACTTTGTAAGCTTTATTTTTTTCATTTATTTACATCTGTGTTGATGTAGAGAAATGCGGAGTGTAGAGGGCTGGTGGAAGCTTACTTTCTCTTCATCTCCTCTCTTAACTATCACCATACAAATTCACTCCAGAAGGTTGAAAGATTCTGCTGAACTGTGAGTGAAGAGGAGCTCTGGTACATTCTCCAAAGGACCAAACTAGTTTTCTGCTACTCCAGAGACTCCAGAGATAAAATAATGGGTTAAAATTATGGGAAAAAAGATTTCACCTAAATATTAGGAATAGCTTTTTTTACTGTTCAATAGTGGAATGGACTATAGCTGTAAACAGCAGAATGCACTGCTTTGGTGCGTGATGGATTCTCCATATTTGGAAGTCTTTGAGCAGAGTTGGATAGGTGTCTTTCAGGAATGCTTTAGTTGTGTGTTCCTGAATGGCAGGGTGTTGGGCTAGCTGACCATTGTGGTGCCTTCCAGCTGTAACATTCTGTAAGTCTATGAAAAATATTTACATTTAAAAGAGTTCTGTTCCCAAACCCAGGTTTTCCCTCACATGTTTAGAAAATTAAACTCGTGTGTTTCTGGAATATCTTTTCTGAGGCAGTCTAAACATTTTAAAAGTACCAGAGGGCAAAAGAGCTGATCCCTTGCTCTCACACCTCGTATCATCTTCAACTGGCATACCAAGTAACAGCAAAACTAACAGATTTCTATCTGTTATCTATCTTTAGAATATGAGAATTTTATACATACATACATATATACATATACATATATATATGTATATGTATATGTATATGTATATATGTATGTATATGTATAAAATTCTCATATTCTGAAGATAGATTGTGTCTAATATATAATATAGTACAAGTATTTCACAGAGAAGTCTGATATCAAAGCATGGCTTGTTTTCAATGTTAAGGTGTTGTTTGAATGTTAAAGAGAAAAGAAAGCATTTGCAGAGATGATCATTCTGATAATTCTCCTCCAACATAAAAAGAAGGAAGGGAGGAGATGGGGAAAAAAGGAGGAATTAAGAGCACCTTTAAGACTGATTTTTATTTTAGTATGGACTTTTTTGGATATAAATCCACTTCCTCAGTTGCAGTACAGAGTGATATCCTCAGAATATAGCACATATTTACATAGTTGTGGTAGTGAGATGGAAATGTAACAGGATCCAGAAATATGCAAATCATGAGTCTTGCCCTAAGTTTTCGAAGGGCTGATAGAGGTGATACAAATCTTTCAGATCTTTGCAGTGGTCAGTTAGCGCTGCTGTATGAAAGCAATAAGTATGCTTTAAAAAAAGGAGTTTCTTTGGGTTCAAAACTTTCTCTGAGAAGATTCCATTTGTTATATGAGCAATGGTGAGAACTCTTGTATTAATACATGTAGTCTGCCATGAAGCCATTCTCTTTGGTCATGCGTCTGTTAATTAATTGGAATTTGAGAATATAATTCAATTCAGCTGTTTCTCTTTCTAGTTTACATTGTAATCTCCATGTTCAAGGATTGCAATCTTTGCTGCAAGAGACTAAGGCCCTTTCTTCACCACCCTCCCAACCCGCCATAGGGATGGGAGAAGGATAGGACTGCAATGATGCTTCTGCATGTCCCCAGGTGGCACAATCACAGATTAAACCATTGATGCATTTTCCCCATCCATGACCAGCGATTGTGCCACCATTGCAGACTTAGCTGTCCTGCAGAAGCCTGGAAAATACAATGGCTGTGCTTCCTGCCCCAGCACAGTCTGGGAAGGTACCTGGCTGCGCTATGGAAGGAAGAGGTGTGGCCATTGCACTTCCTTCACTATGGAGCCAGCCAGTACAGAGGGGAGAGCTCCCATTGTGGTGCCCTCCCAACAGAGTCAATGCTGGAATCTCTACCAGAGGACTCCTGAAAAGGGTGTGGCAAGGGCCTATCATGGCTACTTCTTTATAATCTCCTCTGGAAGTTGCTAAAGAGCAAACATAGAACTAATTACCAAAGAGTAATTATATTTATATAGTACTTTTCTGATGTACTTTTCAAAAATATGTACTAAAGGCAAGTATGCTGAAACACTGGATTTTTTTGTTCCTAAAAAATCTTCTCCAAAAGGAGAGCTAGAACTTTCCCCTACTGTGTCTGCTAAACTTAGTAATGCTTTGGCTTAAAGGTTTTAAGAACCAAACCAATACTGGTGATAGAGACACAGCCCCACTAATATGATTCCCCTTGCTTTTACAACTTAGTAACATTTTTATCTGGGAAGTGTGGAGACCTGAATCTGTTTGTACCAGGATTAATGTTAAATCTTTCTGAGACTACTAAAAAAAGACAATTCTAGAAATCTCAAAGTCTAATTTACTGTGAAACTAAAATGTTTGTTGTTTTCATTAGACATAATTTACAAGTCTGCCTTTCCCATCCCTCTAATAGTTTATATCTTTCCCTTTTCCTTTCTCTTTCAGTTTTTGACAACCACTTCAATTAGGGACCATCTCCTGGACAACAGAAGGCATAAAGTGCTGGGCACAATAGTGATGCCACACTTGCTTAAAAATATTTGCCCATACAATTTCAAAGACTGGAGCTTAAGAGTTCATGCCAGAAACATCTGCCATCCAAATCACACAATGTCTGTACAGAATATAAGACATAAACCATTAGAAGGAAAACGAGAATCTTTAAATAACTTCAGTCAGAGAATAAAGCGAGCTATCTGACATGAACATAGAGGAGTCATAGTCTTGAATATAGATTTGGGTCCTTAAGAGAGGGATTGAACTGGACTTGAATTGAAATAAACAGTGGAGTCTCAGAAGTTTAAAGCCAAAAGGAAGTAATCAATCAGAGGGAAAGAATGTCTGATCTGACATGCAGTAGTATAGCTCACAATTGCTATCTCCTACTGCATTTATCTCTAGTCTCCTTGCAAATTCCAATAATAGAAGAAGGCATCCCTTGAAGAAAGTCAATGCGTTCAATAAATGTGAACAGAATTTTGTATGGAATATAGACACTGTTAATACAAAGAACATCTGTGATGATATAATTTCTTACTTTGGTAGATAAGTATTGTGGATACCGTATTTTCCCCTGTTTGGTTACAGAAATCAGAATTTTCTCATAAAAGCAATTGTTTAATGGATATTGTCATAATATCAGGCAACAACAACATTGCACAGCTGGAAGTACTAGCAAACATTTGATGAACTTCAAAAATATTTACTCCTAACTTTGTGTTCATGAATATAGCAATCTTCAAATTTATCTAGAAAATTCTGTGGGATGGCTATATCAGTCTTTTCTAGCAAAGCCAAATCTGTTGCATCACTATAAAGACTAACAGATGCAGATAGCACACTTATCTGGAGCAAGTTCAGGAAGCTGCTGTTATCCTATGCAACAGTCCAAGTACCACTGCCTTTAGAAGTAGAACTTGCTTCTGAGTAGACATTTATAGAATTGTATTGTTATTGTGGTACTAGTGTATTTATCCAGCGTTGCCTGGGATTTTATTTTACTCTTAAGAACTCACCCAACTGTCTTCTCCAGTACCTGTAACTTTTCCCCATATTTCCCAGTGCAATCTGTATTCAGAGTTATTTACATACACAGTTTGGGTTCCTGAGGGAATACGCTGTTCTCCTCCTTGTTGCTAGGCCTCATCCTCATAACAACGGGCCTATCCCAGTACTTGTAACTTTTCCCCGTATTCCCCAATCCAATCTGTATTCAGAGTTGTTAACATACAGAGGTTGGGTTCCTGTGGGAATACATAGAATCATAGAAATGTAGAGTTGGTAGAGACCACACGGGCCATCCAGTCCAACCCCCTGCCATGCAGGAACACCCTCAAAGCACTACCGACAGATGGCCATACAGCCTCTGCTTAAAAACCTCCAAAGAAGGAGACTCCACCACACTCCGAGGCAGCATATTCCACTGCTGGACAGCCCTGACCGTCAGGAAGTTCTTCCTGAGGTTCAGGTGGAATCTCCTTTCCTGCAGCTTGAATCCATTGCTCCTTGTCCTGGTCTCTGGAGCAGCAGAAAACAAGCCCATTCCCTCCTCTACATGGCATCCCTTCAAATATTTAAACATAGCTATCATGTCCCCTCTTAACCTTCTCTTCTGCAGACTAAATACACTGTCCTCCTCCTTGCTGCTAGGCAACATCTCCATAGCAACTGGCCTATTCTAGTACCTGTAACTTTTCCCCATAGTCCCCAATCCAATCTGTGTTCTCTGGTCACATTGATGTACTAGTTTTTGATTTTTTTGCTTTCTATTGAAATTGTGCAATGGCTTTACATTTTTCTGGAAGCATTTTTTTGTTTTGAAATTCAGCTTTAAGATTCTTCACGCATGGAACCCATACAATCTACTGTGTGAGGCGAGAAGACCTGGTAACTATCCTGTGTATGTCACTTTAATTTTTCTCACATATGCCTCCCAAATGTTTTCTGGCATCCTTATTGATGGTAGGCCTCATCTCCATAGCAACCAACCAGGCCCAAGAGCTCTCTGGCTGAGAATTCTTACGGCCCCTCCCTAAACTGCCAACCCCAGGATTCCATAGAATCTTCACAGCCAGCCAATCATACGAGGTCTTCTCACCTCACGCAGTCAATCATACGAAGTCTTCACAGACAAACAGACAAACTCACAGACAAACTTTGACTTTTATACAGTAGATGAGCGCAAATGGTCACCAGCTCACTTTATCAAATATGCGAAAGGTTTTTTTTCTCTCATAGTTTTACACAAACACATATCCACACTTACGTGCATAGATAATAGAGGGAAAAATCTAAACACCAGGGCAAAAAAAGGTTGTGAAACAAAACGAGTTCAAAATAAATACATAATATTTCTATACAGACCCCAAATGTATACAACATAAGAGCAGAATGCCCCACTGAGCACAGCAGTAATTCTGATGGTACTGTGTTTCTAGCTGAGTGATACTGATTCCCACTATTGTGAGAAAGAAAGAAAGAAAGAAAGAAAGAAAGAAAGAAAGAAAGAAAGAAAGAAAGCAAGAAAGCAAGAAAGCAAGAAAGCCAGCCAGCCAGCCAGCCAGCCAGCCAGCATTTGAGTTAAGTCTAAATGGGAAGGAATCAAATTTGCCAATAAACTGTCACTCAGCAATTTCATGATGAATGTTTGCCTCATTTTGAAGACTTTGTGGTTTTGTTGAAAAAAATGATCATTTTAAGGCCAGAAACAGAGACAATGAAATCTTATCCCTTAGATTTTTATACATTACCATCTTCATTGTTAGGTGTTTTTTCATGCAGAACTGACCTGTTTGTGCTATGTAGTTAGCAAAAGAACACAGCTGGAAAGTGATGAAAAAACAAACTCTTGATTTCCTTGTTGAGTTGTCATATACTGACAACTCAAAGGCTACCTGCATTAGCACTGACTTGACCCATTTCTCAGAGTTCAAGAAGGGCCTATACTTACAGTACCTGAAGAACATACATGTAGTTATTAATCTATTCATTTTTTAAAAAACCATATTGTTACATCACCTTTTCCAGATTGAATGTATGTATGCATGCAGGTGAGAGTTGGAGGGGATACAAACAGGGAATACTTATGTTTGAAATCTTGTATGTTCAAAATCCCCTAACTTTGGGAAACAGTCAAAATGGAAAGAAAGAAAGAAAGAAAGAAAGAAAGAAAGAAAGAAAGAAAGAACCCTAGCCCAGCTACTTAGTTATGCTTATGCAATTAATAAAAAATCTCCTTGCCCGTACACCCACACTCCAGTTTAAGAGCCAGCTGCTGGATTGAGTAATGGAGTTTTGTTCAGCTTTTCATCTGGACTCAAGGAGGATGACATTCCTCCACTTCCACCAGCAAACAAGGCTGTGACAAAAATTTATGACAAGATCTGCTTCCGTTTGTAACGGACTCAGGCTGGGGAGGGGTCGGAAACATCCTTCTTGCACCTTCTTGCACCCCAGTCAGAAGCTGAACAGACATTCTTTGCCCAGTCTGGTGGCTGGCTTTTAAGGTGGACTGGGAGGAGTTTATGTAGACTAACAGTACGATTACATAGTCTTCTGAATACAGACCAGTTACGGATCTGTAACTTTAGGCTACCAATCCGTAACTGCAATATTGAATACCAGAAGTTAACTTAAAAAAAATGAAATCGTGAACCAATATAAGATCTCCTTGGTTTCACTTCCATTTCTTATAACATGGCTGCCAAGAACAACAAATGTCACTTTCATTCCTCCTTCACTATCCATCTCTCATTTTTTGGGAGAGCTTATAGTGGCACCAGAAGTCATCCCTTTGTCTGCCTCCTGGCTGCTGACATTTTATTTTTCAAGCAGTTACACCATTCTAGACTATTTTAGGTTGGAGTAAAGCCAGCTATAAAAAATGGATACATGAGTTTAAAAAACCCATTTGGTATGTACGCTTTTTGAACATCATAGCATTATTAGGTATACTGGGCCTGGAAATTAGAGAGAAGTTCCTTGATTTTAACTCTGTTTCCCTCCCTCCCTCTGTTATGCCTGCTGGAATACAGTCATCACATTCTGGCTGGCTATAACCATGTCATAGTTCACTGTGTAGCACGTGCTTTGTATATATAAGATTTCAGCTTCAATTCCCAATATGTCCAGTTGAAGCATTTTAGATGGTAGGTGAGGGGAAATATCTCTGCTCAATGCTTTGAAGAAGTATTGCCAGTTGTACAAGATAATATTAGGTTAGATGATGCACCAATGATTCGGTATAAGACTCCTAAAGCAGTTCAAAATCAGGTCACATAGATTCCTCAAGGCAGCTGCAAGGTCAATAGCCAACTGCCCCAGGAATATGGAAATGGTTTCATTCTTCTCAACCGCTTCCACTAGGAAATGAAACCAGGTTTTCATTCAAATTGAAAAATGATGTTCTTCATGATTTTGTTTAATCCAGTTACTTTTAAAAACTAGTCTGTGCTTTGTATTCACATGACATTTCTCCTCTAATGTTTCATGTTGCATTTTAACTTCCTCCTCACACAGTTGGCAAGCTTGATGGTTAACCTTGAACCTGGAGGCAAGCCCACCACAAAAAACTGTGTTTGTGGAGGTAACATACATTTTACAAAGTATATTGTCTGTTCTTGGGTGTTTGTGCATCTGGGGAATTACCTCACAGGACTGAAGTTGGTTGGAGAGGCTGCAGCAGCTGAAACATAATATAGACTTGATGATCCTTTAGTTTGGTACTTTAAGGGAGTTGTCACCGTTATGATTAAAGACAGCGTGGATACTCCTTGGCCACTAAATGAAAGAAAATTGTTACTGAAAGTAACAAAGAGAATGTTATTTCATATTTTCGAGGATGCAAGGATGGCCATTCATCCGAAATGGTACTGGTAAATTCTTTTTCTGTCCAACATGGAGAAGTGATGATCTGGAACTTAATATGAATGGAGAAATTCACTTCCCAAATGTGAGTATTCCATGGCAATCAAAGGGTACCATTGATTTGTTGGTGGTGGGGGGAATGAGTGGAGAGAGAGTCTGATTGTCTCTTTTGCAGCATTTTGAAAATTTGGAGAGGGACATTTCAGCATGAGCTAGTTTTAACACATTAAATCTGCTATTGTTCACATTCAATATGATGTGTCCTACAACTTATCCCTCCTAGTTCCATATTCTCCTTTTGTTTTTCCTCTCACAGTGCAAAAGCTATGGTAGAAAGCTGTAAAAAAAAGTCACATTTTGTTGTGAAGTCTTCTGTTATCTTGCTGCAGCTATTGTCAGGTTGTTGTTTATTTTAGAAAAAGTCTCAGTAAAATCTCAATAAAACTGTAACTCTGTCTCATTCCACCATGATTTCCCTAAACAACTGAAATTACCTGCTCATTCTAGTTTTCAGATTATAGGAATTTCTTTGGAAGACTGCTGTCAGCAGCTTTGTCACATATTGCGGAAGCTGCCAGTGGCAGTAGGCAGAGACTTTTGCTGTTGGGGTTGCCTCCACCCTTCCCAATGTGAGCTCTGCTGATTCTCTTGTCACCAGTCTCCTCTTGCTTCTGCTTCTCTTGTTTCTCTTCCTCCTCCTTCTTTCTGCTGTTGTTCCTCTGCAGAGACTGAAAATGGAAAATGCTGAAGGTTGCAGCTCTCGGGATGTGATAGGAAGTGGGAGGAGTCTATCACCAAGGACACACCACCAAACACAATGTCATGCTTATGAAATAAGAAATGGACATTCATTAAATCAGATAGAGCTGATATAACCTACCACTCAAGAAACACGCTGGTGCAAAACATCACAGCACAGTCATGGTTTGTCCCAAAAATGAAACAAACGCTGAACATGATGCTGATGGATGGGATAAGGTGTGGATCATGTGAACTGCAAATAAAAAAGATGAAGTACTCACTCATGACCTACTCCCCAGAAGAGAAGCAAAATCATTGTATAAATTACCTTATTGTTAGATGATCTGTATTTGGATAGGAAGCCGATGACTCCTGGGTTTCAAGGATACCTTGGTATAAGAAATATAAATACAAACAGTCTGTTGCTGGTTACCAATTTTTTCTTCTTACTAGAACTCTTACGTATTTTATCACAACCACTCATTGGTCAGCATAGAATTACTAACATGAGCAAGCATAACAGCATGTTACACCTGTGTATATCTTCTTCTGATTGTTGTGCAGCTGGGTATTCTCTTCCACCTTCGACAATGACCCTGTAGGTTTTTCTGCAATAGCCCCCTGAAAGGGCATTCTTTGGGCAGTGGAGAGCATGGGGATCAAACAGACTGACTATGTCCCGTAACCAGATACTGACTAATGACATCATCTACTGAGCCCCTGGTAGATCTTAGCAGAAGATGACACTGGTTTGGGGCACAGCCAGATGCTGCTCCAGTTCCTCTCCTGATCCCCACCAGGGACAAAGTGGCCATTCGGGAAACTATTGCAAGACAACCATGAGTCTTGTGAGGGGGTAAGTGAGGAACCACAATAGAGTTTCACCTATGGAACTCTTATGCTACACTGGGCAATATAGGAACTCAGCCACTGTGTGAAAAATATGTGTGGAGGATGATTCACAGAAATTATATTATCCATGGGTATATTCAAGTGCATCCTGTTGGGAATTAGAATTTCCCAGGGTGTTAGCCCTATTGGGAAATTCTATGAAAACTAAAACTGTAAGGATTCAGCTGTGATAACTGAAGCCCCTATCAGAGCTGCTGATGACAAGCAGCAGCTATTGGTCCCTGTGGCTCTGGCTGGAGATGAGTCCTGCAGCTCAAGAGCTCCCCCTGCTGCCATGGACCAAGCAGGCACGGACGTACCTCTACCTACTCCTTTGGAGCAACAGGGATCCGATTCTGAAGAGGCTCTGGAGCCTGGTTCAATAAGGCCCCAATGAAGGTGGAGACTCAAGAGGGCTGTGCAAAGGGAGGCTTCCTTGGCTAAGTTTAAGAAGCGGTGACTGGACACATCTGTCTGCCTGGAAGCTTCCCTTTGCTTGTGGCAAACTTCTTACAAGCCCTCCACTTGCCTGTACTTTGCTCCCAGCACCTGGTTCCTGATATCTTGAGTTGATCTCTGGACTCTTGACCCTTGGCTTTGGAACTCTGACTACGGCTTTGCTTGGTGCTCTGGTAAATGAACTTCCTTGAGTAAGTGCTTGCTTGTCTCCTCCCAGCTGGACTTTGCTGCCTCTCCCACTCTCTTCCCCGGGCTGGCTCTCCACCCAGGTCTCTGACCTTGACATCAGCCTTCTTTTAGCAGAGTAGCAGAAAGAGCATGCCCAAATTTCTGTGTGGCTTTTCTGATCTGAAACTGACTAAGAAAAACAAAACAAATGCAGGAAGTTTCAAGTTATGAACTTAGAAAAGTTTACTAGTGGCTTCTACATATACATATGCATTGGGGAACCTACATCCAACTAACTAATGAATAGATCAGTAGTAGCTTCATTGTTAATTTACCAACTTCTGCTGTTGATGAGAAGCACGGTTGAAGTGAAGATAGAGGAAGGAAAAATGGAGAAGAGAAGAAAAAGATCTGAGACAGGGACACTATTTATAAGACTGATGACCAAGCAACAATTCTGGGTTACATGATCTGATCACCTGAACACTAAAGGTATTTATGATCATGTATTTAAATGACACAAAGACAATTGGTGAAACTTTGGCATACAAAAGAGGAGGCCCCATACTAACTATGCTCACTTGCTCTAAGAACAAGATGAGGGGGAGAGAATTCTTCCAACACATCTCCCCCACCTACCATCATTATGTCCATTTCCACCCTACACTTTATAGTGCTATTATTCCACTTTCAACTTCCTGTGGAATTCTGGCGTTTGTCGTTTACTGAGACCAAAGAGCTCTCTGACTGGGAATTCTAAATGCCCCTCTCTAAGTTGCAAACCCCAGGATTCCATAGGATGTTGAAAGTGGAATAATAGCACTACAACAGTGTAATGTGGAAATGGCCTATGAAATTAAAAAAAATTATCTCCACCATTTTTTAACATGAAGCACACATTAAACTATGGAGTTGTAATTTGTACAATATATAAACCACTCTGCATTCTAAAATTATAAGAAGTTTGAGAGGCACTGCCAGCATTTGAGAAAAAAATATGAAGCCTATCATGAGTTGGTTATCAGGAATTGCAGCTCACTTGGAGAGCTTTTTTTTAGGAAAGGAGGCTAGAATGTAAGGCTGCCACATATTTCCACAAGTTGGGTCAAAGTATTGTAAGTGTCAGGAAGAGTTGGACAAAGGATAGAAGTCAAAATACTTAAGAATCCAAAGTCTTTGTGGAATACAAAGATTTCTGTGATCTTCTGGCAGTAAGTCTGCAACCTAAGAGCTAGTAAAAACAAATACTAGCCCTGCTACCTGTCCAAGTACAGCAGTTCACTTGGCACATGAGGACAGATGCTTCTTCCAAAGCTCCTTGGCAGGCCAATATGGGCTGCAGGAGGATGAAAGTGATGGTTGTCCAGAAAAGTCATATAGCTGCTTAGCATAAAGCTGAAGTGATGCAACAGTAGTACACACCCTTTCTTAGATCAAGATTTACAGCCTATAATTTGTGACATTGCTCTTTTCCAAAGGGACATACATTCCATAGCACTGCAAGCATCACACTAGCAGGGAATAGGGGACTTGGAAATTATTTACAGGAAACACCCACACTAATTCTTTCACAAAACTCAGTGATAAGCTGCAATAATTCCTGTGAACTGTCCAAAACACTTAAGGCAAAATTCTTCTGAACTGTGAACAAAATCCTTCTGAACTGGTATAAACTATTGTGCAAGTGGTTGCTTGCTCTAGTAGATTTCATGAGGATGGTATCATAATCAGGATTATACAAGTGGTGTTACACTAGTGTAACCATTACATAAGTAGTGTGATCTGGTATATCAGTTATGTAACAACTGAATCCAGCACAAATCTGATGTAACTCTGCCGCTTTATGTTATACTATATTAACTTTGAACATCATCTTAGCCTCATTGTACATTTGGAAAGGTATCCTGAAATTCTTTCTCCCCATTAGTTGATTGTTGCAAATATTAGTAGGTTAGCAGTAGCTACACCCATCTTCTTTTCAGCCAGTGGGACCATGCTCTTAACTGATTGCACTTGGAATGCTCCGGTGATGGAAAGGACACAGGGTAATTTTTAAAAAACAGATTCTGCTTTTCTGCACAACTGCCTGCAGTATCACAAAGAATCCTCAAACATTCTGGAGAATAGTGGGGCACAGAGGACTGCTAAGGGATGACGATCACCCAATGTTTTGCCAACCAGATTTCTCTGCTGGTTCACAAGGTTCTCAAGCATGGAAAGAGATTTTCAATATGCAGGAGGAAGAGTATTGATCCAATCTATCATTGTTTAGTAATCAGTAGGCTGCATTTATTTGAAAATGGTACAATCCAGTTCCTTAGTGAGGCACTCGCCACTTCTAATACTTATGCAGCCAGGCCAGCCCTGGAAGATTTCATAAGCCGTGATACAGTTGAGGGTTCAAAGAATAGCTGGTTAGTTTCAACTCTCCAAGCAAATTGTCCACATCTTCAGGCTGTAGGAGATCAAAATGATCCATAACAAGACTACATGGTACATTGATGATATCCTTCTCAGAATCTGTTGAAACTCTGGCAGCTAAGTTAGAATGATTATTAGCGATTTAGACCATGAATTGTAATGTGAATTTCTTACAATGGGACTTCAATGGTTCAACAAGTTGATCTCCAGGGCTTGTAATAAATAGGTCATTGCCTGGCACTGATGTAATGGTTGCAGCACATTGCTAGCACCACAGCATAGTCTCTAAGCCTCTGCCCAGTGCTGTAGGATAGCCTGTGATCAGTAGGGCTCACTGGGTTTAAGTCCTGGGACTTTTTGATTAGCAGATAATGCCACCTCCTTGGACTCGGCTACTTTTTCCTAAGTTTAGTTGCAATCCTTACAGTAGCTGGAGGGGATTCTTCTGGCAGCAATGTACTGATATGAACTATCCCTGCTGCAACCTAAATTATTTGGAAGGTGGCTTGGTCCTAAGCGATCAACTTCCGTTAGATTTACAAAAGGACTTCTCCTGCTGGAGATGAAGCTGATATACATGTATAAATAAATAAAAGAGATCAACACACTGCATTTTACTCTGCTTGGATATGTTACTATAGGGCCATGAGGACATTCCCAGGATGGCCTCCAGAACAGCTGGGAAGCTACCAGCCACATTGGTGTCCCATTCACCATCACTGCCACCATTTTGATCTGCAAATGTGCACCAATAGAGCTGTATGTTCTGCTGGTGTTAAACAGGAACTGGACCATTATTGCACCATGTGGGAATGAACCACACTCTGATTTAAGAACATATTACATATTGTCATTTTTTGAAAAAAATCTCAAAGTGGTTTACCTTAAAAATGCATATAATAAAATCAATAGCTAAAAACCCAATATAATAACAATAAAAAGTAAAATACATTAAAACAATTTGTTAAAAACTAGAGGTAACTAGAAATGTAAACCATTAGAGAAATAATCAGAAAACAGAACGTTAACAGATCTTGGAACGAATGTGTCGGAACCATTGACATTGTGAGATGCAGCTTTCACTGCATCACGAAGGATTATGAGCTTAGGAAGTTGAAGGACATTCATGCACAGATTGTCATTTTGTCTCTCCTCCATGTGGAAGGACATGGCCCATGAAGGGAAAGAAGAATAATGGAGATCAACAACTGGCTCCAAAGATGGTGCCACCAGGAGAGATTTGGGTTTTTGGATCACGGTCTCCATTTCCACGAAGATGGTCTTCTGGCAAAGGATGGCCTGCACATCACAACTGTTGGCCGGAACGTTTTTGCTAACAGTCTTTCAAAATGGATCAGGAGGTCTTTAAACTGAGCTTGACTGGGGAGAGAGACAGTATTATTCTGGGTAAGGATTCAGTGAGTGCTGCGAAAAAATACCCCAAATAATATAGATAGGGCAGGCCAGGTAGAACTACAGACCAACAGGGAGAGGGAAAGTACCTTTAGTACAGGACTTCCAGGAAGGGCACATGGTCTCAAGTTATGCACAAATTAATGTACAGAGCATGGGAAATAAGCAAGATGAACTCCAACTCTTAGTACAACAAAATAAATATGATTTAGTAGGCATCACTGAAACCTGGTGGGATGAATCTCATGATTGGAATGTAGGAATAGCAGAATATAACCTATTTCGCAGAAATAGACCAAACAAGAATGGAGGAGGAGTAGCCTTATATGTCAAGGATGTTTTCACCTGTGAAGAGATCCATGACTTAAATCCGGGAGGCCAAGTTGAGAGCATCTGGATAAGATTTAAGGGAGTGAGAAACAATAGGGATGTGATTGTGGGGCTTTGCTACAGGCCTCTAGGCCAGCCTGAGGACTTGGATGAGGCCTTTCTGGAGCAGATGACCACACATTCAAAAAAGAGAGATGCCGTGTTAATTGGAGATTTCAGTTAGCCTGATGTTTCTTGGCAGTCAAACTCTGCTGAGACTGCAAGGTCCAACCAGTTCCTTGCTTACCTTGCAGACAATTTCATGGTCCAGAAGATGGAAGAGGCTACAAAGGGATCGGCTATTTTAGATCTGATCGTGGCCAACAGGCATGACTTTGTTGATGAGGTGATGGTGGTGGGATCTTTAGGGGGGAGTGACCATGCCCTTTTGGAGTTTGTCATTCAGTGGGAAGGAGAAGCCAAGTGTAGCCAGACGTGCATCCTAAACTTTAAGAAAGCTGATTTCTGTAAACTTAGGGAGTTACTTGCTGAAATCCCATGGTCAAGAATACTAAAAAAGAAGGGAGTTCATGACGGATGGGAGTTTCTTAAAAGTGAGATACTGAAGGCACAATTGAAAACTGTGCCAATAAGGAGGAAAAATGGCAGGTGTCTAAAGAAACCGGAATGGTTGACTAAAGAACTCTCAGCTGAACTAAGTGTTAAAAGAAATGTGTACAGAAAATGGAAGAATGGTGAAACCATCAAAGAGGAATTCAAGCAAATAGCCAAGAGATGTAGGGAGAAGGTCAGAAAAGCTAAAGCGCAGAATGAACTCAGGCTTGCCAGAGACATCAAAAACAATAAAAAAGGCTTTTTTAGATATGTCTGCAGCAAAAGGAAAAACAAGGAAATGATAGGGTCATTGCATGGAGAAGGTGACCAATTAATAATGGGGGGGGGGGGGAGAGAAGGCAGAACTACTCAATAGCTTCTTTGCCTCAGTTTTCTCCCAAAAGAACAGAAGTACTCAACCTGGGGGATGGGGAGCAGGTGAGGAAGTGAGAGAAATGCAGCACAGAATAAGTAGAGAAGTAGTACAGGAATATCTGACTAAACTAAATGAATTCAAGTCTTCAGGGCCAGATGAATTACATCCAAGGATATTAAAAGAACTGGCAGAAGTCATTGCTGAACTACTTGCAATAATCTTTCAGAATTCTTGGAGAACAGGAGAAGTCCCAGCAGACTGGAGGAGGGCAAATGTAGTTCCCATCTTCAAGAAGGGAAAAAAAGAGGACCCAAATAATTATCACCCGGTCAGCCTGATGTCAGTTCTAGGAAAGATCCTAGAGCAGATGGTTAAACAGTCAATTTGTAATTACTTAGAAAGCAATGCCGTAATCACTAAAAGTCAACATGGATTTCTCAGAAATAAGTCATGCCAGACTAATCTTATCTCTTTTTATGATAGGGTTACAAGCTTGATAGATGAAGGGAATACTGTAGACATGGCATATCTTGACTTCAGTAAGGCCTTTGACAAAGTTCCCCATGACATTCTTGCAAAGAAGCTAGTAAAATGCAGGCTGGACAGGGCTACTGTTAGGTGGATTTGTAATTGGTTGACCAACTGAACCCAAAGTGCTCACCAATGGCTGTTTTTCATCCTGGAGAGAAGTGACAAGTGCGGTACCACAGGGTTCTGTCCTGGGCCCAGTGCTATTCAACATCTTCATCAATGACTTGGACGAAGGAGTAGAGGGCATGCTGATCAAGTTTGCAGATGACACCAAATTGGGAGGGGTTGCTAATACACCCGAGGACAGGATCAAATTTCAAAATGACCTTGACAGATTGGAGAGCTTGGCCAAAGCTAACAAAATGAATTTCAACAGAGAAATGTAAGGTCCTACACTTAGGCAGAAAAAATGGAATGCACAAATATAGGATGGGGGATGCATGACTGGATAGCAGTATGTGTGAAAGGGATCTAGGAGTCTTGGTAGATCACAAGCTGAACATGAGTCAGCAGTGTGATGCGGCAGCCAAGAAAGCCAATGTGATTCTTGGTTGTATCAATAGAAGTATGGTGTCTAGATTGAGGGAGGTAGTGGTACTACTCTATTCTACATTGGTTAGGTCTCATTTGGAATATTGTGTCCAATTCTGGGCACCTCAATTCAAGAAGGATATCGACAAGCTGGAACGTGTCCAGAGGAGGGCAACCAAAATGGTGAAGGGTCTGGAAAACATGCCCTATGAGGAACAGCTTAGGGA
Source organism: Cyclura pinguis (assembly GCA_030412105.1). Lineage (NCBI taxonomy): Eukaryota > Metazoa > Chordata > Lepidosauria > Squamata > Iguanidae > Cyclura > Cyclura pinguis. The sequence goes on along the minus strand of CM059599.1, from coordinate 108,347,566 downwards.
GCTAGGTATGTTTAGTCTGCAAGAAGAGAAGGTTAAGAGGGGACGTGATAGCCATGTTTAAATATTTGAGGGGATGTCATGTTGAGAAGGGAGTGGGCTTGTTTTCTGCTGCTTCAGAGACTAGGATGAGGAACAATGGATTCAAGCTTCAGGAAAGGAGATTCCACCTGAACCTCAAGAAGGACTTCCTGATGGTCAGAGCTGTCCAGCAGTGGAATATTCTGCCTCAGAGTGTGGTGGAGTCTCCTTCTTTGGAGGTTTTTAAGGAGAGGCTGGATGGCCATCTGTTGGGAATACTTTGATGTGTGTTCCTGCATGGCAGGGGGTTGGACTGGATGCCCCCTGGGGTCTCTTCCAACACTATGATTTTATGATTAGACCTCCCAGAATCTATCTACACATTTCTCCAAAAAGCTCCAAAAAGTATTTTCTAGGATTTGCATGTTCCCATCTACTGCCACAAAAAAGAATTACAATGCCCTGTTGGTGGACATCTGAGAAGCAGCCTGCTGACAACTCCTGCCAGTAGCAGTCTGTCTAGGTGGCCAAGCTGGTGGTAGTATTCTGCACTTGAAGTTGGTGCCTCCCATATCAGTGAGGTTGTGAAAGCATGCCAAATTTTAATCTGAATTTTAAAGACATATTCCAAGATGCTGATGCAAATTTGGGGTATCAGTTCAGCAGCCTAGATAGTTTCTTTCTGGTTTGGACCATAGGGTGCCAAACTCAATACCTGATAGAAATGAAAGAGAAAGTACACATGAATGAAAGAGAAAGTCTATAGGGCTAACTTGAACCCCCATCTTCCAGTTAGGTTAATCACCAAGTATGGCAGAACAGAGTATCTTAGCACCATATTTCTTTGAAATAACAGAACCTTCCATTTCTATTATTGTATTTCAACTTGGCTTCTGTAACTGGGGCTGCGCAACTGAAGAACTAATGTGTAGATAAATGTGTGTGTATGTGTCTTTGAGCACGTGTGTGTATGTGCACATGCATTCATGTATCTATGCACACATGCACACACATAGTTTTTTCTTTCTCTGTATCTAATTTGTTTCAGTAGGCTTTTAGTGTGCATGTGTTGCAATTCTGCCTCAGCTATCATATATTTGCTTTCACCTTTTTTTATGGTGATTTCTATTTTTTAAAATGTCTGGAAACATCACTTCCCGTATTTTAAGCTTCATAGGCTGTAGTACTTAAACTGATTACTTTGATGGCATTTTGTTGATTTTAAATAAATCATTTCAGAGGATGTAATGTGATGGCTGTAGTTGGAGTGCAGCTTATATATAATTAGGATTTATTATCATTATGTCTCTTCTCTCAGCTCATATTGTTCTTTCTTTAAAGAGTTGATGAGGATTGATAGCATTTAGTGCAGCAGTGTCGGGGTCTGCATTAGGAAAATAATAGCCCTGGCATTCTTGCACCCAAATGCTTCCCTTTTTCTTCAATTCATCCTTACTGGCATGCTGCAAGTACATCAGATTTCTGGGTCTGACATTTCAAAAGCTCAGCTACATTTAAGAAATGGGCATGATTGTAAGTAAATCCTAGTTAATAAATGAAAAACTCTTGGCAAAATACAGATGCTAACATCATCATTCTGTATAGCAGCATTGAGTTAGTTCTTTGGCAAGGGGGGGGTGCCATTTTACAGAAGAGATTTTTATGAGTGAAAGATTATTTTTTTTTTAAAAAAAGAAATCTCTTTTCTCAGAACAGAAGGCTATCAATTGCAAGAAAAAGAGCTTTGTAAGCAAGATTCTTTCTTTTTCTTTCCCTTTTTTTCTTTTTCTTTTTTTCTTGGCCTAAAGGAATACTTTCATGAGGCCTTGAGATTCAAAAAGGAATTTTTGAGCAACTGTTTCTCATATTAACATAAGTTAGGAATGCTCAAGCATCTTGAAATGGTGACAAATTAGAAAAGAACAAAACCCTTTTCCTATGGCTTTATAGGGCTCTTTTACCCTCTTGTTTTCTTTTACATAATAGGGCAAAGGTTCAAAGCACTTTACAAACATCAGCCTTGAGTGAAGAATGACATTTATGGTCTTTCCCACTGTATCACCAGCCAGCCATATTTTGTTTAAGAGGTAAATGGCTCCTAAATCATAGCAGGAGAAATATCACAGAATGAATATGTTTTACAAACATTAGAAGTAGGAAGAGCTGTTGGTGAATGGATCTGGAAAGCTTTATAATTACCTATTATTCACAGTTAAGGCAGCAACATATTTACTCTATCAATAAAAACATGTCTGCACTGGATGGCAGGGAGCGGGCTCAGTTGTATTTGAAACTGTGTACATTCTTTAGTAAAGACTTGGTAAACCAAAAATGAAGGAATTTCCTATGCCCTCCAAATAACTTATTGTTCCTCTCCCACTTTTAAATGGGAAGCAATTCTTCTACACACATTTGAGATAACTAATTATGAGTGTAGCACTTAAAGACTTGAATTGTACAAAGAAATATGAATTCATAATAGGAGATTTAATGTAGCTAAGTGGTGGATGACACAAAAAGTTTTTTTTTTTTGCTTTGTGTTGGATGAAAGAACACCAATGAAATAGTGGCAACTACCAAAGAACACTGGCAACAGAGAATCTATGCTTGAAGAGTTGCTTTTAAAGATAATTAGGTAGAATTAGAATTCTGAGGCCCAATAAATAGAGTACTGGTGAAGATGGTCAAGGATAAGCTAAGCCAACGCTAGGCCAGTTGAACGTCTATTGATCCAACCCCAGTGTTAGAAATTGTATAGGACTACCCTCACCACTACCCGTCTTTTCACTAGCATGGTGCTTGTGTCCCTGGGATGTAGTAAGTTTGGATTTGGTGTACCTAAATTCTTTCTTCACCCAATCCCTTCTCTATCCATTTTTGGCTGTTTTGCCAGCAGAGCCTGGCCAGTAGAGCTTTTCTGTTGACAGACTGCTCTGTCAGCAGATCTCTGAGATCACCTGGCAAATGAAGGTTCTCCTGGAAGAAGAAGCTTGTGCCCAATCCTAAACCTATTTGTTCAACCTTGTAGTTAAGATTACACAGCCTGCTACCATTATTATTCCATAGTTTTAAAAACAACTGTTTAGTTTTCTGTTTGTCAAAATTAGTGAGTTAAAACATATGTGAATCCCATTGTTTCAATAAGTCTGCTCTTGCTAAGAAGTACCAATAGAATTCAGGTGTGTGTTTCAGTCATGGCCTGCCCCCAATAGTACCATAGTTTCATCATCAGAAGTTACTTGGCCTAGCCAAAAGCACCGTCCACCACCATCCTTGATGGCAGCAGGCTAGCTGAGAGGTTGCAGAACTGGCTACCAGTCTTTCAGTCTACCTGTTTGACCCAGTGCCTTACTGTTGGTTTATCTGTCTATCTACTTGCACCTTGCAACCTCTACTTTTCTTAGTGGTGTGCCTGGGCCTGATGTCTGTGTTTTCCTTTGTGTGTTATTGTCATGTACAGGCTAACTCCAGTATCAGAAATTAGGCTTAGTAGGTTACAAAAAGCCTTATTCAGGAACACTAAAGTAACAATAGACCATTCTGGTAATTGCCAACACTAAAGTACTATTGAATTTACCATGCTTTATAAGCATTAACCTTATAGATTTGCATGTGCAAGCATCCTGTTTGCCCAAGCTTACATCCCACCTGCAGGCCTTGCACCTGCATTTGTTCTCTCTCTCATAAAAAGTTCATTAAGACAACATTCCTTCATTCCCAATACACGGTTTTTTCATTCAGTTCCATCATCCCCACCCAGCCCCTTGTTCAAAGCACTACATGGAATTACATGGCATGGCCTTACATTATACTAAAGGTCAAAGTACTCCCTGACTTTAAAAGGCATGGCATGGAGAGCAAAGCTGACCTGACAGTTATCTTTTATTATGGATGCAAAAGTGCTTCCTTTCTTCTACGTGCTGTTTCATTGAGTACCCTATTATCAACATTGCTCTATAGCAGGGGTGAACAAATTGCAGACCTGGGGCCACATGTAGCCCCAAGGGTGTTTATGTGGCCATTGACATCCCCAGACTGCCTTTTTGTGCTCATAAAATAAGGGGAATTGCTGCTTCCAGAAGCCCCCAGGTGCAACAATTTATCTTTTAAATAGGCTGAAAGACCTCTTCCTATTATTTAACATTAAGAATACATTTTTGAGAGCCAGAAGTGGTCTTCTAGTCATTTAGGGTTGTTTTGTTTTATTTTTGTGGCTCCTGTGGCCCGCAGAGGGTCCCGGTGGCCCCTGGACCTCTAGTACTTGCCTATCCTTGTTCTATAGGCTGCATCCTCATTTCTTATATGAACTCATACAAAATTGCTAAAGCTTACATGCTCCTGAGGACTTGCTCCGGGGTTAGTCAAGAGCCTCTGAGAGAAGATGGGCAGCACAGACCTTGGGAAATGACATGGACTCTGCCAGATGCAAATTTAGTTACTATTATTATAGCTGTTTGTTGACAGACATTATGCTTGTGGGGAAGGTGAGGCCTAACCCTATTGTGCAACAGGATTCTGATTAACCTGGCTGTGTTACCTTGTCATTTCCTCCCTTCTATTACAAGCAGGGATTACACTCATACCTTCTTTATACAGACATACCTTGGACTTATAGCCATATAAAAATGAACCAGAAATCTTATGTCTATTTAAATGATGAAACCAATTACATTTAAGTTTGCAATCCTGTATGCGTTTATTTGAGCATAAGTCTTCTTTTATACTTTTTTTTACTTATTTTTTGGGCCAAATAGGCATAAAAGGGGGCTGCTTCTCCCACCCACCAATAAGATTTGTATTTACACTTCATTTGTGTTTTCCCTCAGAATTGATTCTTTACTATTAGCTGAGTAGCAGACTTTTTCATAGCTTTGTATAGCAAAATATTGTTCAGATAAGCCACATTGACAAAATCTATTGTAAATCCAGTGGTAGCAAGCAGTTGAGAAAGAAAACATTGCTTGTCTCCAGGTTGTACCTTGATACATGAAATTTGTTACTGGTAGTTGGTGGCTGGTGGTCCTAGGTAGTTCTAAGGTATGGTTGGTGGCTGGCTAGTGTGGAATGCTACTGATGAGGGGAAGACGAGGGGCTGTTGGACTCAGCATCTCTTTGCCCCAAATCTGTTTCTGCCATTGACCCATCTGTTTTTATAAAGCTTTCAAGTTATATTGCTTTGGAGCTTGTTAAGAATTTGTTTCATCCTCACACTCATCTTTATCCTCATCAACTATTTATTTATTTCCTGCCTCCCCTCAACAGCCCTGAGACTCACGGTGGCTTATAAAAAAAAATACAGGTTAAAATACATGCAAAGACATAAGTAAAAATATATAAAAGTATTTTTAAAATGTAATCAATCTATAAAATTAATCAGTCTGTCTATCCATCTGAAAACTGTGTATTTGTTAGCTTGTTTGGCTGTAGGAAACGTTTCTATCCCACATTTATGTTTTGCATGGAGACCTCAATATCTAAAGTTTCCCTGGATTTAAATTTGTATTTGATACAGTAAAAAGAGAGAGCCAATGAGGTATAGTGGTTTGAGCATTGGACTATGGCCGTGTAGACCTGGGTTTGATTCCCTGCTTGGCTGTGAAAAACCTCTCAGTGACCTTGGGCACATCACACACTCTCACCATAAGTTGGAAAGGCTTGAAGACACGCAACAACAACAACAACAACAACAACAACACACACCAGCAACAACAGTAAAAGTTGGTATGAGTGTATTAGACATCACCACATCTCTTTAGGAAGAAATTGGCCAGTTTAGTTAAATGACAGTGACAGAATACAGGTACATTCTCTTTGTGGCATATTGTGTGGATTTGTATACTAGGAATGGAAATGATATTCATAATTATCCATTTCATTGCAGAGAACAGAGTTTAAAAATAGATATCAAACTCACTAGGAAAAATAGAGATGGCCATGAGATTGTTATGATTTTTGTTGTATTTTCAGAAATATTCATCTGCAAAGAGAGACACATGGTTTTTTTTCACAGAAAATGCATTACTGTGCAACAAACATGCTTCCTGGATAGTGAACCCTATGTTTGGCATAGAAAAAAACACTTCTTACTGCATGGAAAAACCAGGTGTATTTATAAGCACACAGATGCCTATCAAAGCATGAATAGTGACTGGGAACTGTGCAGGAAGCTTTGTGCTCTTGCACAGTGGAGAGAATAGTATGGGAATTCTTCATTCTTGTCTGTGATGATGAACACAAAGATTTACATCTGTAGTATCTCCCATGGTGGATTCTTTATGGTTGGTTGCTTTGGAGACTATTAATTATGTGTTAGAAAAAAAAATCCTCTGACATTTGTGAACATATACATTTAAATTATGTTCCTATGAGCTGCAGCTTAACTCATGGTCAGCTTCCAACGTTGAGTCATCAGAGTAATTTACTATTTTATCTACACATCACTGTGAATCTTACAGACACCAATTTCAATCACTTTTTTAAGGAGGAGGTCAGCTTATAACCCATCTATCTTATATACTCTCCTCTTTCCTTTATGCATTTTGTTTCCATTTACAATTAAAAATGTAGATAACAGAAAAACACGAAACAACTTACACCTACACACAATAAAGAGATGAAATAGAAAAAACCCCCAGATCTGTAAAGAAGATAGGGTTGCCAAAGCCTAGTTGTCATGTTGGCCATATATTACCACCAACGTATGAAGCTGTATCCTTTCTCATACCAGTTTCTGGGAAAACCAAGCAACAGATAGCGTGCTGTTGTTTTCATATCCCTCTTAAGAACTTCCCACAGGCATCTGGGTTGGCCAGTGCGCAAATAAAACGCCAAACTGTTCTGATTCAACATGTTGCTTCTTGTAGTCTTCCTCTTAAAGAAAAAAGGAAAGAAAGAATCAAACAGACTTCAGTCAAGGCTTTTCACACCTCTTTCACATATCAAGGAATCTCCTCTGAAATTCTGTTATATGATCACCTTGTGTACTTGTAGAGAAGTTGTAAGGGAATTACTTATCAATGTTATTTTCAGCAGGACAGAATTTCTGAGGATGACCTGGATTCCTTTCAGGTGGCTGCAAGAGGGCAAGTTTGGTGAGTCAAAAGGACTCAGAAAAAATAAATTCAGAGGGCCAAACATTACTTCCAAGTTGTTAATGTTATCACATTTTGACAGATATTTTCTGCCCGGAATCACTGGGAAGCTCTGGAGGTCTTAGTGGTATTCTGCATCTGGAAACATAGCCAGACTCTTCTCTGATCCACTCTGCTCTCCATCATAAACAGAATGATGTTGCAAGAGTCTCTTGAAGGGGAAACTAATGTGGTATCACATAGGTTAACCCAGTAAAGCTTGTTTACGTGGCCAACTGATGCACAGCCTGTAGTCAAAGCATCTATCTAATTTGTTGGCTAAATGCAATTTTCTCAACTCAGGTGTTTTGCAGTAGTGACTCTGCAACCTCAGCAAACTGTATCAGAGTGTACGACCTCATAGCTCATGGTTCTCGTTTTGTTCAGATTCTGGTCTGTCAGGATAGCAAACAGAAATGCATATCTTTCCCTAAATAAAGCTGGATCCTTCATTCTCCAGGCCTGATCTTCTAATTTCTTCTAGAGTTATGGGAAAATAAAAGTCCCCTTCACTATCAAAGTGCAATAGTGAGTCCAGATGAACTTTGAATGTTGCACAGGGAAGAAGAGAATACCAAATTCCACAATGACCCCCCCCCCAAAAAAGCAAGTGTAATGTGGACTTCTGTTGTGTAAGTCATTAACAGGATACCAATTCTGTTGCTTTTCTGTGTCTTTCATGTGTGCACTTCTGCTGAATAATTTTTTCTCCTTCTTGATTGTCAGCTTGTCATAAGATAAATGTTTCCAGGTTTTCAAAATAACAATAAGGGACCTCAAAATTTCTAACATGCACGGTTAAAATCAGGACGCAGGTATTAACAAGGTCGTGTTCTACCTAAATACCAAATGAAAGTATTAATTTTATTTTAACCATGTGCTTCTCTGTAAAACTGGCAGATTGTTCACATTCACAAATTACATGAGGTACATATTTCTATCTTTATGAAGGAACCATACCCCAAAATATGAGGGGGGGGGTTTGCATCTTTTTTTAGTTTAAGTAAAAGAAAAAACTCAAATGAGGGACTTCCCTTAAAATAAGGGACACCTGTCCACCTTATAAGAGGCCTGTTTTCCAGCCCCCAAATAAGGGACATTTGACTACCTTATGATCTCAGAATTGCTACAGCCAAAGGAAGTGTGGTTGGTTGGATAAATGAATGAATCTCTAATTAAGATGTGGTTAAACCTGCCTCTCATGTAGAAGGTGATGAGCATTTATAGACTGGATTTTTTCCTCTTATATCTCTCTGCAAAGCCTTTTGTACACTTGGTGGGATGTCTTTCCCCTCCCAGCAACAGTGCATACCATATTCACTAATCTGTAAGTTAGTAGGTGGCTCATAGTTTAATAGGCCTCTGACTGTATGGATTTCTGACTGTGTCCCAACATGTTCCCCTGTAATAGGATTGGGCAACTGTGACTCCACATTTTGAGCACCAACAGCCATCACTCTAGCCAGCACAACCAACCCATTAGGTATCATGGAAAATGTGGCCCAGAAACATCTGGAACACCATAGTTACCATCTCTTCCCTGTAGCAAGGATCTGTGGATATCCAAATGTATGTGGACTACAGCTCCCATAATCCCTGACCCTTTCTTATGTTAGCTGAGGATTAGGGGAATTGCATCTGGAAGGCCATAGGTCCCTCATCTCTGGCCCATGCAGACTGTATTCTTTATATACTTGTTTGAATGTGAGTATACCATTGAATCTAATTGGGCTGGATTTGTTGTCAGTCTGCCTCAGCTCCACCCCCTCCTCTCCCCTCCACCTCCTCCCCACCTCCTCCCCTCCTGAGGCCATTTCCACACTAGCCTGTTATAACATGATGATTCCACTTTCAACATCCTCTGGAATCCTGGGGTTTGCAGTTTCGGGAGGGGCCAGCTGGCCCCTCCCGAAACTGCAAACCCCAGGATTCCAGAGGATGTTGAAAGTGGAATCATTGTGCTGTAACAGGCTAGTGTGGAAATGGCCTAAGTCCTGCCACAACCACTGTGGTAGTGCCTACCAGTTGTTTGTAATGTCAATGGAAATGGGGTGCTTCTCACTACATTTAGTATCAAGAGCACTGTCGTTCTGCTTTAGTGTTCTTCTAACTGCCCACTCAGGTACTATGGGAGGAAATCCAAAGCCCTTCTATTCCCAATGACAGCTCTTGGATTGCCTGGAGCTGGTGTGATTGATTCTCTTCCCCCTCCCCCAATTGGTTTCAATGGAGTAGGAATAGGTTTTTTTTTAATCAAAAAAATCTGAAGTGAAAGGACAGAAAACCATCTTCCCCCATTCTTGCCAGTGAGACCAGGCAGGGCTTTGCAAGTAGGGAACAACCTTCTATTTGCTCCCCTTCTGTATCACTCCACTTAGGACTGACCTCTTAAGCAATCTTTGGAGAAAGCTCTTTCTGTACAACCATTCCCCTATGATTCCCCCTCAGCATGCAAGGATTGGGGAGCTTCTCATTGCTACTGAGAAGAAATTTCTTGCTCTGCAAAGTGAACAGCTAAAAGTCAAACCAGGTGGATCTTACAGTATCAGAAAGCATATTAGAACTGGGTTTCGAGTGCCAGCTGAAATGAACCATAAACTTATGCATTTCTGATGCTGCATTTGAGCAGAGCTTGAAAGTCATGGGTTATCAGCAACACAGCTACTCATCACTAGTTATGTTTTCACAGCAACAAAGGTGTAGTGACATTGTGTTTCAAAACAAATAACACAATAAGTAGGAACAAAATAACTTTATGAGAATAGCAGGCAACATTTTGAGGTACTGTTACCCTGTGTACTGGGGGTCCCGGGAGGGACACCAAAATGTGCTTAACTAAAGGTGGGGAAAATTAGCTCAGAGCACTGCTTAACGTTACGAGAGGCAGAGTAACTTAGTGAGCTCTTGAACCCTATGTCTATGGGGTCGGGTCGAGTCAAGGAGAACACAAAAGTTGAAATAAAAAATGATGTTTATTAAATACAAGCAAAACAATGTATGCAACACACTCATACAAGATATCTAAAGAAAATAAAGGTTGGAGTGGTATAGAGGGATTTTTAGAGGGATTGTTGGTTTGGGTGATACTTCACCTGTCCTGAAGCCCAGAAAAATAGAGAGCGAAGCTGGGGTGCGATGTAGCTCAGCACGTGGAGCTGAGGGGAGGCTCGCCAAGCAAAGCGGCAGCAAGGTGGGATGAAACTCAGGAACAATCCGAGGAAGGTCTCGGAATCAAGAGTTTTTACAAGGAAAATTGTGACTGCAGGCTATGCCATACTTGGGGGAAAACAATAGATTTGGAGTTGGAGACAAAGCCTCCGAAAGGTCAGAATCTGAATGATTGAGTTATCATAGCAGTTCTCAATAGAGTAACCAGTATGCAAACGCAGAGTACTTGGGTATTGTATAGTCCACCCATCAAGCTGCCATCGCGGGGCAGAGGCTCTTTTGTAAGTGGCGTGCATACTTAATTAGAGTACTTGCCTGGAGGTCTCCTGAAGCAGTGAGTCAGCTATTTCTGGCCTGCCTGTATTGTAGTTTGAATATTACGGCTATTAACTGCTGAGCTTGTTTAAGTGCTTGTCCGGTAGCCTCGCAAGCACGTGGAAAGGAATAGAGAAGTGCAGCCTAATTGCGATATCAAGGGATATCTTTAATATCCCCAAAGTTCGGACTAGCCAGGGCAGTAACAATTCCCCCACCCCCGAAAATGGGCGATGTTGGGGACAATATCGGACATTTTCCAATTAAAAGCAAAAATCAATTTAGATCCCAATAGGGCTTGCAGGTTGGTAGCCATATCACTCCTCAGGAAAGGGAATTTCGGGAAGAGCAAAGGAATTCCTATCTTATAAAGACATTCCTAACTAAAACCTAAACCTAAACACCCACACACCAATGTAAACAATAGCGCAATAATAAGCAGTTAAACTATAAACAATGTCCAATGTCCCGTCAATAGGGAACTGTCGAAACATGAGCAAATGGCAATAAATAGCAAATGTAATATGAGGCAATCAATGAAATAGTCAATGGAATACTGTAAGTCCAATGCATGGTCTGGCAATGAAGGCAATCCAAGCAGTAACACAGTTCAATGTGGAATGAAAGTTCGTAGTCTGGGGGAGGTGAGGTGCAAGCAAAAGTCTTGGCACCCCACCCTTGCAACAGGAAAAGTCTTTTGGGTGGAGTGGGCGAGCAAAACATAAGTCCATCCAGGCAACGGAGCATGAACAACAACCAAAATGTCCAAGTCGGTGCAGCTCGGCTTGCTGCAAGTTCAGGAGCAATGAGTCTTTGCAGAGTTTGGAGCCTGGAATGGTCCATAGGATCTCTTAGGGTCAGCAAATGGTAGCAAGAATGGCAAAAGTTCGTGGCAATCGGAAGGCTGCGTGGTCACCTCCCCTCACAGTCATGGGTGTCGTCGAAGAACCAGCAATCTCCAAGCCTCGGCCATCAGATGGAGCGGCAACTTTCTTCGTCACCCCCCCCCCATGGTACTTGAGGGTGATGGTACGGCCTCAGGATCTTCCCAGTCTTCTGGAGCGATAGACCTATTAGAGTTTTAACAGAAGAACTGACATGATTATTATCCAATGTATACCGTTAATGCAAATAGCCGGCTCAAAGCCTACTGGGAATGAGAACTGTTGGAAGATGGGGATCTACTGGGAGCAGCTGGTGGACACAAGATGGAACCAGATCTTAAAACCATACCAGGAGAGGCGATGTTAAGGCCACTGCAGATCATGGTCACCCTAGGCTGGTGACACATCTGCCAGAGCTTGGGGAGTTCAGTTCCTAACTGTAGTTCACTCTGAGTAAGACCAGACCTGCAAAGTTCAGGGGTCTGATGGACCAACCTGAGGCCAGGCTGGCAAATTTTGCTTCATCCAATATTTCACTGGATGGGCCGTGGCTGTGGATCACATCAGCAGGGTGCTTTGTTTCAAACAGCCACCCATAAGTTGCCCCTGCTGAAGCCCCGTCTGCAATGGCAGTGGCACTCACATGCTCAGACTGAACTAGGCTAGGCCCTGACCCCACCTTTTTTTTTTGCTCTGCCTGGTGGCGGGGCCCCCAAACTGGTGGAAAAGATAGACTAAACCAAATCAGAGACAAGCGAGTGTACGCTTGCTCGTTGCCAGAGTGGACGCTGACTCCCTCGGTGATTGGTCCGGCTGGATGGACGCACGTATGCAAATGTTCTACTAACATATGCAAATGAGACACAATGCACCGGGCCCGGGCGTCAGGCCGATTGTGTGGGTCTCCGGCCCTTATGGGGCGTCGGAGAGTGGTTCTAAATTGGGGAAGTCAGAATTGCATGAGGCAACAAACACAATAGCGGTGCCAATTGTTCTCATCCTAACAATCCAAGCACATGAAAGAAGTGGGGAGGAGGCCCTTGATGGGATGAGGGGCATACCTGGGCAGTAGACCAGGAGTCCAGAGTCAGACCTGGTTCTCCTGAGAGGGTCGTGAGGCCCCCTTCGTCTCACCCTAATCCCACCAGAACGCCCTTGCACAAGGCAATCCCTCTGAGTGAGAGAGTGCTGGCGTTCGGAGTGAGAAAAGGTCAGCACTCCGGTCCGACTCACCTTCCTCAGAGTATCAGGGCTGACTCTGTAGGCCCGATCTACCTCAGAGGACAAGAGGATCTTGGGACAGCCATCCCAAGAATCCGTTTCCTCCAAAAACAAAAACACCCTCCCTCAAAAGGTCAAAGGATAGACTCAAACACACTATACATTATACAACAAGCAACTATTTACAAAAGGGGGAACCTCTTCCCTTAATAGAAGCGGATGGCTTGTAACATGAGGATCTGTTTCTTTATCCAAAATACCAAACCAACAAAACTGACTATCAAAATTATCTGAAACACCACCAAAACGACTAAAGGGTGGAGAGCGAAGTGTGCTATAGCCTGGCCCGTGGAGGACCAATTAAAGATATCCCACCACGAATGTGCTGGCTATTGTCTGAGCAGTATGGTTAACAGTCAAGGCAATTTGGTGGAGGGAGTGCGAGACCTCCTTTATTCGTTGCGACAAACTGGTAAGATTCCTGAGCCATAAAGACGCAGGGATCTTGTCCTCAAGATGGAATCCCACTAACTCGGATTCTGTAGGTGCATAGGCACTTTCAAACACATGATCTCGTACTTCCCGCTAGAGATAGAAGTTCTGGCCAAAGCAGTCTTGGATCATCTGTGAACAAAAACAGGGGTTCCCAGCGGTACGGTTTACTCTCACACGTGGAAAGGAATAGAGAAGTGCAGCCGAATTGCGATATCAAGGGATATCTTTAATATCCCCAAAGTTCGGACTAGCCAGGGCAGTAACAGTATGTTCGATTTTTGCAGCCATTTGAGTAACTGTTTTTTTTCCAGGTTTTATGCTATTCTATTGTCAATCGTATTTTTGTTTAAAAAATGGAATGGAAAGCAATAAAAAAGCAGTGACCAGTACACCAAATAACATGTGCTACTTTTTCCATCAGTGCAATAAACAATGACGTTGATTTACTCCTCAATCATTGAGAGGGGGGAATTAGCTTTTAAAGCTTCCCCTTTGACATAAGAGAGCAACATGTTTTCCTCTTTCTGGAAGGAAACAAACTGCCCCATCTATATGAAGGTAATGCATTATCAAATTGCCAAACTGAAGTAGAACATATGTGTTCTGTAAGAAGGAAACCTTAATAAGCAGATGCATATTTTCGTTTGACCAGGAAATGGTAAACTCTGACATCTAAATGTCAAGTGGATTTGCAAAACCTGCGGTATTTCTGTTAATAGGCTTTTGTTATCTCAGCTTCCTTATGGATGTGCAGTAATGGGGGAGCAATGTGTACAAACAAAAAATGAAGTATTTTTGTACTCACTGTCAGACAACAGTGGTTGATCATTTCAATGAGTATTATGCTTACCAGGGTTGCCTAGTAACATGAACCCATTGCTGATGTGTCTCCTGATGAGGCTAGAAAAGGAATTAGAGATGGGAGTAAGCTTTGCCTGTTTGTGTTATTGAAAGGAATGGGACTAATACTAGATTCTACAGTTAGATAGAGCTTGGAGTGGGGCACTGTCCTTTCTAAAAAAAAAATTACTTCTTCATCACCCATTAGTAATGTGAAATGATATGGGTTTTTACAGATTCTGTGTGAAAGCCATCAAGTACAACATCCACAAGTTGGTGAGCTGCGCAAAGATGATGCATACCAACTGTTTGTTAAAAACTTTATGATTTCATTTAAAACAATAAGAAATCAATGCTAATGTTAAGTTCCACTGATTCAATGGGGTCTACACTAGTGGAGATTCAGACCATGTTTCTAATCCTAACATTCATTCTAATAGGCTGTGTACAACATAAGGCTAGCACCTATCTGTTAGTGTACTGGATTTCCATGCTACCTATATCCTCAACCCAATAGAGGTAGATTCCCTTTACCCAAGCATTCCATGCAAAGACATACTACAAAGCCATCTTGAATGATAACCCTAAATTTTGATTCTACTGGCTGATGAATTTTGCATCTTTCCCATCACATACATACCTACATATATCTGTATGTACATACATATATCTGTACATATATTTGTATGTTATCCATGCCTATAACATTCATGTGGTCAAATGAGGATTGAATACCTTTTTGTGCAAGTATCCTGACATAACACATGACACATGGAAGGCCCATGTGGAAAAAACTGGATATGTGTAGGGATTCTTATGTAGAGGTCAGATCTTCATGTGTAGACATTTTATCATGAAGTCATTGGCAACACTCTGGGTATCTCTTGTCTCCACACAGCATGCTAAGAGATTGATCACACAGTTAGAACAGAGATTCCTTGACTGCTGCCACAAAAGTTTCACCTCCACCTGTAATAAATGGATTCATAAAGGAAGAAAAGAGGCTCTTAAATAATTCCAGTGACATCTACAGCATCATCAACTTGAGCCTGGACCAATCAACCCTCTCTTAGTGTTAAATTAGCATAGCAAGGTAGGATTATTATCAGCAACAACTGTGATTCTGACTGGACCACTTCATTTTTGTCAGTTTATTTATTTATGTAAAAGATTTATACTCTACCTTTCAATTTGTAAAAATATGACATTGGTTTCACAAGCAAGAATTATAGTACATAATATTAAAACACTATTTTTTTAAAAAAATGAAAACAACCCTCAAAAGTCCAGTACAACAACGTATGCAGACGTAAATATAAAGTCTAAACACTGGGTGGGTGAAGGAATCACAGTTTAGTTGAAAGCATGAGCAAATAAAATAATCTAACCCAATGGGTAAAATATAAGAGATTATTGACTCTGTACAGAAGCATGTCAGAACCACAGCTACACTTTGCTTTATTAATATAAAAGTATTATTATTATTATTATTATTATTATTATTATTATTATTAATCCAAATAGCACTGATAGAACATAGGTGTGAAAAAATTTGAATTTCATTTCTTCAGAATATTTTTCATCACATTTGGAGGTTATTCATTTAGAGATGATTTATTTATTCTGGACTTCCCAATTCACCTTTGCAAATACTTTTTTTTTAAAAAATGCACACTCCAATCCAGAGTACTTTGGTTCTAACTTTGTAATTGGTATATGTCAATAAAGCCCAATAGTTATATTGCCTTTGTAGGTACCAAAATAGTTTTCCTTGGCATTTTGAAATCTGTAGCAGTTAGATAAGCTTTAAGCCAACTCTCACTCTTAAGTTTCTATTTCTTCTTTGAGCTAAGCATTATTAATACAAGTTTGTATTAATTACTCTGTTTATCCTTGTCTGCAAATATTATTTTTTTCTTCTCAAGCATTATTTATTTTCTTTTTAAAGAATTAAACCGGAAAGCATTTTGCTGTGCCTCTTAAAAGAGATAACTCTTGACCACCAACTGCTTGTCAGCTAAGCACTAAGTGATTACAACAGTGATGTGGGATATAAGAAGCTAGTCTATTTTATTATTGATTGATGAGCTGCAAATTAAAGGATTTCTCTTTTATTCCTTCTCCAATATTTCTTTTCCAAAAGCTACCCACAGACAAACTAGAAGTGTCATATTCATTAAAAATTTAACTGATAGAGTTCCTCTTGCCTTAGATTCATTTTATTTTACAAATACATCTTGTCAGATATGACTAAAGTATTTACATTTGCACCTTCTGTGACATTATTTTCCTATCTAGTCAATTTTCAGCATTGGCAAAGGTGCAGATTACAGACTAGAAAACAAATTACTTCCACTTTGGAGGAACAGTTTCTCAAACAGTAGGCTGAAACATATTATTGTACTGATTTAAATATTTTTTGGCTGAAAATCATGGCGCTTTGTTACACCAGGACCTTTACTATTCATCTAAAGAGTACAAAGAACAAGGGTCAAAGGAACTGCCTTTCCCCTCCCCATGTGACTCAGGTCATGGGGGATGATTCTCCTCACATGGGGACAGAATAGCATGAAAATTTTACCTCAAGTATGCATACAGAATAACATGTGATTCTTTCCTCTCCAAAGGAGAAGAGGAGTGGTGGAAAAGAACCTCAATTCAGTGCCCCTGTGTAGAGTATTTACATTATAAGTTACATTCTGTGTGGAATGGAAAGAAGGAAAATGCACATACTCCTGTTTTACACATGAAATGATCAGCACTGGATGGCTTATGGAATGGCCCAAGTATTTATATCCAACTGGGAATTTTTTTTTTTCCCCAAATGGGTAAAAAATACTGTTTTCAGGACCATAAATACTGTTTTAACTCCAACTGTTCTGAGCACAGTTAGTTCATTCTGTCAATGGGATCTTGGTAAATCAATGCTATTGCAAGATCTATTGCTTAAGCAGGGATTGATAATTGGTTTTTGGCCAAGATTTCTAATCCTAGTGTTAGTCCAGTCTAAAGCCTCCATCCAATCTCATGCTGGCAAGCATCTGCTAGTGTGGTAGGACTTGCTTCCCTTTCTTCCTGAAGCCCTCTGTGCCATCCAAAAACTTGCTATGCAGTTGTTCCCCAGATCTCTGGAGCAGATTTTGAGGTACATGAGACCAGAAGGGGTCTGGGATCATTGTCTTCTTGTTCCACTGATAAAACAGTTTTGTGAGTGGAAAAATTCAATCCTGGATAGTGTCCAAGATCAACTATAGTACATCTGGCACAAATGGCAAGAGTTTTGGTTTAAGAGAAATATGAGGAGGTGCTCTGGCTCCTAGATGTCCCTCCACATATTTTTTTTCTAATTTTGATTGAGAAGAAGAGTGGAACACCACAGCCAGATATAAGGGATGGAGAAGAAGGATGTGATGACACCCACGTTTGGGAGATAAAAGCTCAAGTCTGGGAGAAATAGTCATAAGTAGGAGGCAAAATACTCAGGTTTATCAAGACTGTGTAGTCCAGCCTTGAATTACCAGTGCCTGGACCACTGTAGACAAGCTATCCCTGTCCAGGCATGGCCAGAAGCAGAATACCAGCTGAAGTGGATGACCATCTCTCTGAGTCACTTAAGTCACTTTGGCTGCCAGTGACAAAGATAAACTCAGTATTTTCAGATCCCATATAATCCTAGTTGGGTAATTTATCATTCTTTGTGATGTGGGACCTCTGTCTTGCTGAGATTTGGCCTCACTGTTCTGGTCCTCATTTGTGACAAAATTTCTTTAGGGGTAAGCTATTTAGAATGCCAGTGCAACTTGATGGTGAGTTGCTAGGCAACAGGAATAGAGCACCTCAAGAATGAAATCTAGCACAGTGGTGTGTGTGGGAGGGGCTTACGGATGCGAAGAAGTCTATATAAGGCAAAGTTTCTGTGTGTCTTGAGCCTTCAGTGAGAACTAGCCAGAGATAGGATGGCTTAGGTACGATTAAGCAGTTGAGGAAAAGACACAGTGAACTGCTGTCTGAAGCATGGATTGACTGTCAAAGTCTGTCAGAAGTTTAAACTGTTCATGTATCAACACTGCACTACAACTCAATTTTATTTCCACTGCTAGTATAATAAATGTTATAGTTTGTTTTATAACTACTGAGTCAGCCTGAGTTGTCTAAAGTCACTGGTAATAAATAGAACAGGCTACCTTAAATAAAAAGTTTAGTTCTGAGGAACAATTAAAACTCTACCCCTATCATGAAGGTTGTGATAGAAGGGTGGAGGCAAGGCAAAGTGATATCGTCAGGGTGCCTTAGCGAATTGGAACTGCCACACCAGTCTGAGGGGGAATAAGGGCTAGTCACAAATTAAGCTCATCACTGCATCCAGGCACTATTTCGAGACCTGCAGAACCATATCTGATTCACTAGTAACAGAGAAATAGTGCTAGCAGAAATATTGCTAGGTGTCACCAGTATACTGGCCCCTGTATATTTGGCCTCAAATTCTTATAATTTACTCCCAATGGCTTAATGCAGATATTAAACAGCACTGGGGATACTATGAGTTTCTACTACAAGTTGAAACGGTTTCTCCATGCCTCTTTCTGTAACTTGCCCTGCAAGTAGCTGAATCACCGAAGTGCAATGTCCCCAGCTTCACAAACTCTGTTGTTAAACCCCTTGAACAGGAGATGTCAAAAAACAGCATTCATAAACTGCTTTACTTAATATATGCAAGGCTAGTTATTGCAGGGGAGTAAAGTCACTGGAACTAGAAGGTCTTTAGTAGAATGCTACTCTTCTAAAGCAGTGTGTGCCAAAAGCAGCTGTGGGGCTACATGTGGCCCTACTAGGTTGTTTTAGTAGCCCTTCATCCCTCCTGGGGCATCCTTCTTTTCTGGCCAAAAAGGGATAGAGGATGAATGGCCATACCTGGAAACTTCCAGAAGTATGATTCATATTTTAAACAGACTGCAATCCCTACTCCTCTGTTTGACATTAAAGTATACCATTTTTCCCAAAACCAAGAGTGGACTGTCAGTCACTCTTAGTTTGGGTTGGGTTTGGGAGGATTTGTGGCAGCCCTTGCATCTCCCAAAGGGTCCCCTGGTACAGAAAATTTTCCTCTGGACCATCTTGGTTGTCCACACTGATCTAAGGGAATATCTACAAATCTAATTTGAGAGCAAGAGTGAGAGTGGGAGGGGATGACAGGAATCTTCAGCATATGCTTCTTTGTAGCTAGATTAAGACAGTGAGAGAAAAAATTTACAGAACATAAACCAGTTAACAATATCAAAGTCAATGATACTGATTAAAGATACTGATGGGATTTGGGAGGATGGTCATCAGTTTATGTGCCAGAAGCTTCACTGTAATTTGGCTCTGAAAGCCAGCACAAATCTCCAATTGTTTAGATGTCTGTACAAATGAGATTAAATAATGACATTTTACGTGGCTCTATTCATAAGCTATTCAGTTGGATCAGGAATTTAATTCTGTATCTATTTAAACATTGCCAGTATTTCAATGCTGACTTTTTTTTAAGACTGAAGTCCTCTCAACGCAGTGAAAACATAAAATACAACTGACAATTTGTGAAGATTATAAAACTAAAGCAGGTATTTAAATATAGTCTAGCACAGAACGCCTAGAAAAACTATTAAAAACCCAAAGACAGTCAATAGCTCAATAAATGATCTGATGAAACAACAAAAAAAGCATTTTAAGACTTGTGTAAAACATGTCCCAAATTATATAACTGTTAAGCTTTATGGAAAGGTAGTTTAATTTGTTACATTCATGGGATCGATGTAAAGAAAGAGGGCACTGCCATGCCAGAAGCAACTTAATTACATACTTGCTGTTGTTGTTAAGCGCTTTTGGCTCTGACTTACTGCAATGCTTTCATTGGATTTTCTTGGCAAGATTTCATTCACAGAGGGCTTGTTTTTGCCTTCTTCTAAGGCTGAGAGAGTGTGACTTGTTCAAAATCACCCAGTGGATCCAAGTGAGGATTCAAACACTGGTCTCTCAAAATCCTAATCCAAAACTCAAAGCACAACACCAGCTCTTTATTACATACATGGAAAACTATGCCAATCCTGTAGCTGGTGGCGTGAATTTCTCCCCATTGAAAGGGAAATAAGGTATTTAGACACATAGATAAAAATGTGGATGCTGGTTTTTTTTTTAGGGGGGGAGAGAAAGCCACTCTTCCATCTTCTTGAGCTCAAGTCAGCATGAGGTTAACAGCATTTAAGTCTGATATTTTTTTTTCACCACAGATGTTCCTTCCTTCCTTCCACAAGATGGGTCTACCCACCATTCATTTCTATTATTAAAACAATTATTTTGTTTCTGTCTATGCACCTGAAAATGGCAGTACTTTCATTATGTGCCAGTCTTCATCTGGTGAAAAGAGGAGCGAGGAGTCCTGCCCCTTCCATTGGCCGGGGAGGGGGAAGCTTTTTGAAGACTGAATCTAGAATGTAATCCTTTGGCTGTGGGTTTTTCTTCCAATTGTTATGGCCTCTAGCACCTACAAAATTAACTAGATCTGCTTCACAATTATGATTAGGCTCATATGATGCTAATGTAATGGTGATCACTCAAAGAAGGCAGGAACCAAGGATGGGATCTTATTATTAATTTATGGGGCACAGCAGATATTCCCTTCAAGCTTCAAGTTTCTTTGCTTTTGTCCATGTTAAGCAGGATCAAGAAACAGTTTAAAGTCTATAAGGAAGCTACCTATTTTTGGTATCAGTATTATCCTACTATTTGGAATATGGGTATATTAAGAGAGTTAATTTTTTCTTCTCTATGCAAAAGAAAATCTGTTTCTGAGCCAGAGCTGTGCATGACCTGGATTTCAACTACCTTATAAAAGCACCACATCATCTTTAATTTAGACACTCTGTGCAGTAATTCATATATTCTCAGTGAATTTTAAAGGTACAATATATTTAATTTATTAAATGCAGGGCCAGAATCAGATTAGAAGCCACTGAATCAATAAGTCTAAATGGAAGGCTTCTGAAATATATCTTGTCTGAAAAAAAAATATCTGAAAAGATTAAGTTAAAAGAATAACAATTTTCCTTGTAATGATTGGAGAAAGAAATTCAAGTGACTCTGCTTTGGTTTTAGCAAAAGTCTACAGGCATTCTAATTTCCTTTTGTGTGCATAGCACTGAAAACATGTGTAATATTGGGTCTAGTTTGAGGGACACAAGCTGATTGGTCTTTTCTGCTCAAGTGAGTTGAATACAATCTACAATGATTTCTAACAGTGGTCTTGGTTGCTTCATCACTTGCTATTTGTAGACATACTGAGTGACAAAATAGGAGGAAGGACATGGAAGCTGTGGGACCCAAGTAGATATGGGGAACCAGTCTATTATCGAGGAAAATATTTTTGAATGAACATTAACCACACTGATACAATGATTGTGGAAATTTCTCATGTTCAATTTCACTATATTTCTCCCAATCTTGTCTGCATTTTTCTTATCATTCTTGTTTTGCATTAGGTTGTGATATTTTCTTTTGGTGTACATTTGTGCACACTTGGAATTCCCTTGGCAGGGAATAGAATCTGTCATTTGAGGTCTCTTTCCAGTTATGAGAAGTCAAGAGTTCTGCACTAACAGTCTAATAAGACCACAGATAGGATAAATCAATAAAAAAATTGATAACATACATTTTTTTTCCTTTTCTTAACCACTTTCTTTAAAACAGAAGACATCCATGGCAGCATATGCGTCCTAGCCCATAGTATCAAGGAAAGCTGAAAGTAGGAAGTGTTGCACAGGCATAAACCATGAGCCAGACAGAACTTGGAATTAGGCTGACCATTAATTGGAAAACCAAAAGAAAGAGGAGGAGACTGATTTCAGAGAATGGAGGTCCTCATATGTTCTGCATGGCTTTCTTTCTCCTCTTAAGTCTTCCGCATTCAGCTCAGCACAAATCTTTGATGGCTATGTAGTATCAATGAAAAGAGGATTTTTCCCATTGATGGACTATGTGTATATTGATGCACTGGCTATTCATGGTCCAGGCTGAGTGGGGCACCTGTGCAATATTAGGTTGCGATTCTTCCTGCCCCTGCTTATTTTGCAGGCCACCTTTGCTATAAGCTCAGTGCGTGACTATGGTAAGACTCCACAATTCCTACAAGTCTGAACCATGTCAGGATGGTGTTCCTCAAATTCATGAATATACATAGTTCATTCAGTTGTTATAGGCTAGTAGGGTTTGGCTGGATTAAACACAGCATAGTTTCCAAGCTGAAGGAAGTAACAGTCTTACCATATTCTGTACTGGTTAGGTTTCATCTGGAGTACTGCATTCAGTTCTGGATACTTCAGTTTAAAAAGGATGTATACAAGTTGGAGCAGGCTCAGAGAAGTGCAACGTAGATTATTAGGGTACAGAGAATGAAACACATAAGGAGAAGTTGAAATTGCTGGACATGTTTCTTTGTGAAGATAGCACTGAGGGATGACATGATCACACTCTTTAAATACCTCAAGGGCTGCCACAAAGAGGAGAATGCAGGCTTGTTCTCTGCTTTCTTGGAAGGGTAGAATTAGGTGTAATGGTTTTAAGTTACAGGATGATAGATTTTGAGTGAACATTAGAAGGAGCTTCTTGAGAGTGAAAGCAGTTCAACAATGGAACCAATTGCCTAAAGATTTGGTGAGGTCTCCTTCTTTGGATGTCATCAAAAAGAAGCTGGGGATGCTCAAGGTGGAGATACTGCAACAGGCAGGGATTGGAATTGATGGCCCATGAGGCCTCTTCCAACTTTTTGATTTTATGGTTCTATGATTCTCTGCAACAAACTAAGGGAAGTCAGTGGTCCAGCACCGGGGTCTGTACAGATGCCTCTAGGAGCAGTCATTGCTACAGCCTTTTTGCCTGAGCTGGGCAACATTCCATAAATGATGGGCCAGAACCTGCCTGAGGAGATGGAGCATAAAGTTTTGCCCAGGCGACTGCTTCTCTGCTTCCTCTCTCCTCTCCCATAGGACTCACTTGGATCTTGGGGGAAAGGGTGATACACCCATTTAGTGGTTATCAGAAAGCAGGAGGTAGCAGAAAAACATCCAACTATGTCCTTATAGTTGGACATACAACAAAAAAGTAACCCTCAAGAACCTCCCAGGAGTCTTCTGGAGTTTCCAGAGGATGAAGCTGTTATTGTGTGTCCAATCATGGGCATATAGGTGGGTGCTTCTCCATTGCCTCTCACTCTCCACTGGCCACTGAATGTCTATGTCAATTCCCCTGTGCAATCCTTGTGAGAACCAGAGATCATGGTCATTGCATGAAGGAGATGGTGAATTCCTTCCTCTGCACTGACCAAAATCAAGATGCCAAAAATTGTTGTCAAGTCATTTTACCACTTTCATTTGGGTGTAGAAGGTGATGAGGTCTTCGTTTTATTTCTCTTGCAAATGCACAAAATAACATTCTAAAGACTGTATTAATGACTTTTTACAGAAAATGTTTGGTTGGGTTATCAATAAATCCCTTAATTATTGATTCAGAGAACCTCATACTGAGATCATCTTCTCAGGGACAATGAAATATTTGATGCCTGCTGAATGAATATGAGTAAAACAATTTGAGTACAGATTGACTTACTCCTAGGTAAATGCATATAGGATTGCAGCCTTAG
This sequence comes from Cyclura pinguis, assembly GCA_030412105.1. NCBI lineage: Eukaryota > Metazoa > Chordata > Lepidosauria > Squamata > Iguanidae > Cyclura > Cyclura pinguis. The sequence continues at coordinate 108,323,825 of CM059599.1, read as the reverse complement.
AAACATGTGAATGCCTTGACAGTATACGTAACCTAGTGAGAAATGCGGCTTTTGTGATTCAAAACAGTCCAGACGTCAAAAAGCTGATAAAGTCAGTGTGAGTGAAACTAATCAGGTGGAGGGATGGATAGAAAGATAGTCTGGAGAAGCCTTTTGCCAGAACTCTAAAGAATCAAGGTCAAACTATCAGAGCTGGGGGTGGGGGAGATAGCTTTCATGACGTTGCTTCATTTGATTAGTCTCCTAGGCCACTCTTCTCCTTATCCTAGTTAGGTCTGCTTTATTTTAACATTCTCCTAGTCCCATATCGACCTGTACTGTACCTGGTTGATGTTAATTCTGGACAATAGAAATACTAAAATTATTATAGTTAACAACATCTGGAGAGTTTTGAGTTTGAGTTTTGGATTAAGACTAGTCCTGTGACATGGTTTGAAAGGAGGAATCGGGTATCTTGAAAGATAAGGGCCTTGCCAAGAAGATGTTCCCCCTACATGCCTATCTCCTGAAACTTCTTCTTCCTCTGAGGAAGAGGAGAACATTGACATCACTAATGCCATTCTGTAACAGTTGCAGGCCATAAAGAATGGCAACCAGGTCAATGCCCATAAGAAAGGACCTAAGGTAAAGTAGTAATCCAAGTGGCTGGATCTGATAAGGATCTGGTAAGGTAGTTATCCAAGCAACTGTGGCTAATGAGATCCCTGCCCATCTCAATACTTCTGAGCAGATTAAGAAGACCCAAAGGGAGTGAGAAAGCTGCTTAGTCCCAAGAAGAATCTCCTTCTCCTGCTGTTGCTGCAGTGACCAATCTCACCTAGGTGGAAAACACCAATGCTGCTGGCCAGGCAGGTGAATACAAATAGTGGGGTGTATGGCCACATGGGACCCCTGGAATACGCCACCTAATCAGTCCCCTCTCTAGGCTATTTTTCAGAATATGCTGGGAGCCAGCACTGGATGAGTCTTCTTCCACCAACAAATGTGACCATGCTCATTCACTTTTTGGGCACCTTGGTATGCCATTCCACAAGGGAAGTGTCAAGTTAGTTCATCAGGTGAAGGCTTAGATGGATTAGTTCAGTCAGTCTCATTGAGTCAGGTTGCCCAGGGAGCTATGGCATCTGGGGAGCCGATGATCACCTTTGGTGAACGTCTGTCCACTTCTGCCACCAAGAATATTCCAAAATGCAACTATGTAGATATCTTCTCCCTCCTTTTTCAGGAGTTGCAGAAAACAGAAGAGTAACTTGATGACTGGGAAAAAGAGTGCTTGAATAGACGTAGGATAGACTGATATTGGGCCAACTGGCTTTCTGACTTTTTTATTTATGCAGGAACAACAGTGAGGGCCCAGTTCCATAGAGCTTTTGCTGTAATTCTTAAGAACATTATTTAAAATACATATGTAGACTTCTCAGGTCCTACTTGGCTGCTTTAGGACAAATCATTTAGGATGAAAGCAGCCAAATATCCCAACATGCATTGGGATCTCATACATTTTCAACCCTGGATGCAGGTGATGATCCCTGCACAGCTCCTCCTGGGGAGAGGGCCAACAGTGGGCACCTGGTCTAGACTAATAAAGGCATCATTGCTGTATCCTCTCAGGGCACCCAAGGTCAGAAGTAAAAGCTGCTTTGTTGGGAGTTTGGGGTACAGGGTGGTTGTATGTGCCATGTCTGTAGATAAAATATGAATGTCTGATTTGTGGGGGATCTCATTCCTGTTGCAAATGCTCCAAAGATAGAGAGGGTCAGTGACAAATTGGGCAAAGCTTTGGAATTTTGAGGTCTGACATTGGGTTCACAACAAGCTATTAACTGCTTATAATTCTAAAACAGAACAGAAAGGGATTGGAGTGGTCATAACTGCAAATTTGTAATGATATATCTTTATATCCTATCAGGGCCTTACAGAAATATTTCCAGGTGCAGGGCAATCATTCTGGCCTCTTGTTCTGCCGTGCAGGTTTGACACTCCCAGCAAACACCAATTTTGGGCTGTCATCTCCAGGCCCTTTATGCCTTAGGTTTACAAGGGGTTAACATTGAAACACATTTGTTTTGTATTGGGGCTGCATCTACTCCAGCAGTGTTTGGCATGGGGCCCAACCTTATCCAGCAGATTGGGCACTGGAGATTGACAGCCTATCAGAAGTGCAACAAGCCGTTGCCATTCTAATAGATACCTGGTTGCTCTATTTGTCTTACAGATTCTAGGTTATGGCTGGTAAGGCATCATGTTCAGATCTGCAGCCAGAACATTGTCTATTGGGCGGAGTGCTAGGCTTGGAATGGCCACTACAGATGCCACCTGGCTACCATAGAGTGGCAGGGCAAGAAGGGCTTTTACTGGCATGATCTACTGCCACTATTGTTCAGGGAGCATTGTGGGCTCCCACCTGATGTACTGGCCATTCACTTTGAAGGCAATGGCCTTGGTTTGTTGAAGGGTAATGCCCTTATTTTACAGACCATTCATGATACGCAAAGTTTTTAGTCCTCCTGGTCTGAAGTGGTCCTTGTCTGGTTAGGCATTGTACTGAGACAAGTTTGGCCCAGGAAGAGGAATCCCCAGTGCTTTAATGTTGCCCAACATAGAGTTAACAGGGAAATAGGCAATGCCACATCCAAAGGCTGGGTCACTACGTCCCACACTCCTAAATTATATCCCAAAGACCTAGGATCTACCAAGCTGATGGGGTTGATTTGTCTGTAGAGGGGAACCAGCTTTTCCTTGGAGATTTGCAACAGGGTGTGAGGGCCCTTTTAGCTAACCTGACAAGGGATAAGGACTAACCAATGCTCATCCTTATTGGTGGCAAGTAATGGGTGGAGAAAGTAGGGTTTAGGGGAACACTAAGGCACCTATTTGGTAAAAGAGAGGCCTTCGGAGCTGCCTCTACATGTCCTGTGATCTGGGAGATAGGGAAAGAGCCTGGCCTGAAGGTTTAGCTCTCATTTCTAGTCCTATGACAAGGGGGGATCCACCTTCCAGTAAATGGACAGCTGAGGAGCTACACAACCTCCTGGGCTTGGGGTGGCTCATGCAGGCAAAGCTGGAGGAGAGGCCTAGGGCTGACCACTTATGTCAGCTGCTCCCACACTAGATCTCCCCCCCCTTTACATATTTCAACAAATAAAACCTAAACAGGGAATAGGTTATATAAAGTGCCCCATATTTTAACCCAAACTTTATTGTGCAGTCTCATTATTTCATGGGTTGGTCAGCAAATGACCCTCTAATAATGGGAGATTTTTTTTCCTTTAAAGACAAATAGGACAGAATCTTATGATTTGCTCCACTTGGCAAACAAAAGATGTGGTTTAGTTTTTTTTATTATCCATACTGTGCTGTTTATACTAGATTGTGCAGTGGGATAGAAAAGAAGAATATGTGTTTTAACATATTTTTTCCCTTAAAATTTCAGAGATTACAACTGCCTAGCAGCCATCAAAGTTTTTTTTTTTAACCTCTGGGGGAAAAATCAAGTGAAGTTAGAGATAATCAATGACAGATTTGGTTCCAGTTTTTTTAAAAAGTATCCTACTTTACTTGATGTTATTTTTATTGCTGGCTCTACCCTCCCTTTGTAAAGCTGGTGTAAAACTAGAGCTGCACTTACTTTCCCCCTTTTAACGCTCTTTGTAAAGCCCTTCCCTGCCTCATTGGAAGCTTTCAGGCCGGTGATGAAGAGCTGAACTGACAAGGCGGAAGAGCAAGTCTCTGGTCCTTTTTTCTTTCCACATAGACACCACTACATGGTTTTAGCTGATCATTTTCCTTCAGCTTCTGACTTTTTGCAAAATTAATGATTTTGTGTCTTAAAATATTAAAATCTCCTACCACCCCTGTGCATTTCAAATGTCCTTGCCCCAGTCTGTCATGGTACAAGGACAAAGGGTTTGGAAAGAGCAAGAAGAAAGAACACGTGAAGCACTTCATCTGTTTTTAAGGCACTGTCTCCTTTTGCGGGATGATTATTTTTAACACAGTTTTTTTTAAAAAAATTAATCTGAATGGAGAAAGAGAAGGGAAAACAGCTTGCATATTTATATATTTCAATATCTGGTATAGTAGAATGGATAGTGGGTTTGGATCCAAGAATGCCATGTTCAAGTCCCTGAGCAGCTCATACTTTTAACTCTGCAGCACATAGCCCAGTTGTTCCTACTAAAGCTGAACTTGTTTTAAGAGTACTGACAGATATGTAACCCAGAAAGGGCTATAGAGGAATAAAAGGGAGGAACCTGGGATCTGCACAACTGCAAAGAATCCCTACAAAGACAAAAGTAGGAATAACAGCCTACCCGAAAGAGGAGAATCAGCACTATATAAGCATTGTGTTATACAGAAAAAAGGGAAGGTAAGGGACAGCGGCTAACTGCAACTGAAGACCAATGACAGCAAGCCGGCTGGCTAAATGTCAGCCCTTGCATTCCAAATTCGTGCCCACCCTCCATTTTTAAAACATTGGTGCAGAGCAAGATCCAGGATTTGGAGTGAGGTGGGGATCCTCAAAGTTGTGGTAAAAAAGTAACTTTATTAAGCTCTATACTGATACTATGAAATGGGGATGCTGGTGGTTTCTAAGCCAGTATATGATGAATCTGCTCTGGGTTTTAGTATAAACCTAAAATTGCTTCAAGTCTAAAGTAAAGTAAAGTAGCTATTCAAGATGGTGTACCTATTGTGATGATAGGATTCAGCACTTTGGATAGTTCCATCAACATTCACATGTTGGATAGCTGCTTCAACATTCAGAGTGGATTCATTGCCCCTCTAACATAGGAATCACCAGAGCTCTCTTGCAACAACATATGAGGAAGGAGGAAGAAGAGATACAGGAGGAGGAGGAAGGGAGAACAGCGCCCCCCAGAAGGTTAAGAGCAACTAGAGGAAGAGAGAGGTTGAGTGTCCAGTTGTATGATTCTGCTACTCTACAGAGGAAGTACAGGGGCTCATAGATCCTTGCATTCCAGATCAGTAGACACATCCCACCATCTAGCTGGACCACTTCATTTGCCTCTTTGAGGCTGAGTATCCAGTGCATTAGTTCCCAGTTTTTGTCTGGAAGAAGATGAAGAGAGAAAAGGAAAAACTCTGCTGCCTACACTGAAGTACTGAACAAGGAGAAACAGAAGAAAGAAGTTGAGTCACAGACAGATTGTTAAGGAAAAAAGGTGGGCAAAAATCCCCAAATTCTGATCCATGAAGAATACACAACTCATGATGAGTTATAGGGAGGTTCATACATATCTCAAGCAAAACAATTGTCTGAGATTTCCTGACAAACTAAGTCACTTGCTTTTTAAAAATGGTGTGATATTTTGTTTTAAATACCAGATTTTTCTGTTCTGAAAAGGATAGATCATATATAAGACATGATAGTCACTTCTTCCTAACCAAATTACTTTAAGGCCTTTTCCCTGTATTAAATAACATTGATTGATTTCTTGGTTGGTTTTCTATGAAAAACAAAACACACATAAAACAGCACACGCACATTTTGTAAATGAAAAAAATGACTTATTAAACCATCCAATAAGAAAACCATGAATCATAAAGAGTAGATACATGAGAGTTCTATTAAGTCATGCACATAACTATTTATCTACAAATTTTGGTTTTGTTATAAATATCTGTGTTAAATTAACCTGTCTTTTAATTGACGAGAACATTTAATTAAATATTCAAGTAGACACTTTGAGCTACCCATTTTCAAAATAGATACTTCTGGTGATCTGTCTATCAGAAATACTGGAAGAACCTGTCTTGATAGTTTTAGAGAATTTATTTAGATAATTTTATGTAATTGTATATAAAATAAAATATCACACACACACACCAGCCTTTATATGTGATTGTTACACATCAAATTAAAATTTAAGAAACTTGTGACCTTGGCATGGAAACCATATAACAGGAACAACCAACGTGGCTTCTCTTTACAGATGGTATCCAAGTGGTGATGGCAGATACAGTCATGCAGAATTTGATCCAATACTGTTAAGATGATGTCTAAACCAGGCCCAAGTAACACTTGTGTTGCTTTTCTCTTCTGTCTCATACTTTGGCATGTGTAGTGTAGTTGAAGAAAAGGAAATTTGTCAAAGGAAATTCTGCTTTTATCCCGTAATTCTATTTTACAATAACCCACTGAAGTAGTTCTGCAAGGACTATAATGGAGACACCTAGAGATTGAAAAGTTACTTTTAAAAGTGGCTAGTTGCAATTACAGTTCTGCACACCTTTCTCTGAAGTAATTAACTGCAGTTATTGCAATATTTTAAAAGTAACTCTTTCCTTATTATTCAAAAATAACAATTTTATTTATTTATTTGTTTACAAAACTATCAGTTAGCTTCAAGCTGCTGATTTATGGTAGAAAACTTATCTAAGTATTGAGATGATCTCCTCCAAATGTAAAAGTAACTAAAAGTTACATTTACCCCATAAAAGGAGTGATGTTATTCTTCACTATACTGCAACCATAATTTAACTTAGGCCATTTCCACACGGGGTTTTTAAAACGGTGCAGTCCATCCTCCAAGGAGGAGGTCTGCACCTGGGAGCAGACTGGGTTGGACCTACTTAATGTAGATCTGCACCTCAACCTGCTCCGGAATGACCCCAAGTGGTCATCCAGTGTGCTTTTGAAAGACCGCTAAAAACAGGTCTTTCAAAAGCACGGAGCGCGCCACTGCGAGCTGCTCCCTTATGCAGATTTGCAGGCTCGCCCCAATGCAAGCCTGCAATCTGCCGGGGGCAGGCTTTAGGCTGGCGAGCTTCAGCGGTTGGTCAAGACCCTCGACCAACCGGAAGCCACCATTTGGGATGCTGGAGCAGTTTGTATTGATGAGCATGCACTGCTCCGGAGCGGTGTGGACCAGACCGGGGAGCTGAAAGGTCCAGTAACGAGCGGCATGGGGTGATTCCCTTGCCCCGTGCAGAAATGTCCTTAGATTTGCATTAGTTCTTTAAAATAGAATTAAAGAACCAGTGTGGTGTAGTGGTTTGAGCATTGGACTACAACCTGGAGACCTTGGATTTGATTCTCCACTTGGTAATGGAAACCCACTGGGTAACCTTGGGCATGTCAAACACTCTCACACCTAGAAAACCCCATAATAGGTTTGCCTTAAGGTCGCCATATGTCAAAAATGACTTGAAGGCAGACAACAACATCATCAAGAACAACAACTCATTTTTTTGTAATTAATCACTTCCAAGTTCTACAAATGGCACAGGACAGTGATTATGAAAGCAAGCATGGATTCACCCCATGGGAGATGAAACTAGTACAGAGAAAGTGATAAACAGGACTGGCCATGAAAGAGAAAGTTTGAGCATGGAAAAATCGAACATTCGTTCATGTCGCTTGTGAATTAACCTTACTGTGACACTTTTTCCATACTAAGTTAGTATATTGCTTTATTACACAGTTATATCATCTTGTCAAACATGCTCAGCAGCTTCCTTTGCATTTGTTCAGAAGGCTTCCTTATGCATATGGTAAGACCAATAGAACCACCAGAATCTGCTGGGGTCTGTTATTGGAGAAAGGGATCCGCTCCTTTCCTAAGATGGAAGAAACAGCAATAGTGATTCAAATAAGGAGGAACCATGCTATTGAATACCAAGTACCTGCAACCTGCCTAAATCCCCATGTATACAAGTCCCCATGTATGAACCCATGGCAGGCAACTGCAACACTTAGCTCAGGCAGGGAAGGGGATATCACCTTTCCTCATGCCAACTAGGTAAACTTCCAAGATGATCCCACCCTCATTTAGACCCTCAGAGGAGTCCTGAACAATACTCTTTGCTTTTCCTGCTCCAATCATCTTGAATATGTCAAGGGCATGCCACCTTCATGCTAACAAGCTCTGAACTGGTAAGACAGAAAGGCCTGAGGATGTTTCTTAGAGGCATCCCTCCAAGCAAATAAGATCCAGGTTTTCTCTAAGGATGTTCTCTCTCCCAGTGCCTCAAGGCTACTCAGAGTGCATCCCTACAACTGTTTCAAGACCTGCACTGGAGTTTGAGGTTATGGCAATATGTATATTTTCAAGGTCACTAAAATTGTCAATGTCTTGTCTCTGCCCTTGATCAGTCACGTACAAGATGACTAAACCTATCGGAACTTACATGATTATTGATTTACACCAGCCCACCTGGGTTAAAGAGAAATAAATAAATAAATAAATAAATAAATAAATAAATAAATAAATACATGATTACTTGCCTCTTCAGTTAGCATCCAACCAATCTCATACTGACTTGCTTCCCAATATAAGGTGACAAGTTCAAAGTACTACAGAGAGGCAGCTTAGCCAATTTTGAACAGACAAAACAGAAGTGTTTTGCTATTAGTCTGCATTTATAGTGTGATGTTTGTAAATACAGCCTGCCTGGTCTTCACTCTGGTCATCTGTAACGATAAAGAAACCAGTAGAAGAACACTAAAGCTTTTCTGGAATACCTATCTGTACTACAGTGTTTCTACTAGAAGATAGTTATGGATTCCACCCAGTTTCAGTTTTAGAGGTTAAGGTAAGCTAGTGATCCAGGAATGCAGCAGTGTAACCACTGAGGTGCAAAGTGAGGACCTTCCCGTTCCCCTAAATAAGGATTGTGACCTGACTGAATAGTCTAACTGAAAATTTCCTTCAGTCCCCTAATTTCTAGCACTGAACAGAGTTAGATGCTGAAAATCATTGTGCCTAAAATTTTTATACTTCCTGTGTTCACATTTCCTTAGTAGTCTTGCCTCTCCATTTTCTTTGGATACCTAACTGTATTTCTAAATGCTCAAGTGACATTTTAAGTTACTCTGTTGCTAGAAATTTAGGGACTGAGGAAAACTTCATTGGGGAGGTGAATTCTTATTTAGGGGGCATTGTCTTCATTTTGCTTCCTCCATCTACACCCCTCTTTTCATTTATTTTGCTAAGTACTTTTTAACCATACAAGAAGCTATGCTGCTACTATGTGTTTATTATTTAACTTTTTTTTACTATACAGTAAATAAAAAGGATGCATTCCTTTCCCATTAATACAGTTTGCAATTTTCAAAATATTTAAGCACATGACTTGTTTGAAATGGTAACTCTAAATGAAATAGTGCATGAAATCTAATCAGAGTGGTAACTCCTGGAGCATTTTGTTGCTGCATACAATCCCAGCATGAACATTCAGTGACCATGGCAGAATTTTAAAAGAAGATCTATTGTATTTTGAGCAATGAAATATTCATACAAATTAATATGGCCATTTTTGTTTTTTTCTTAGATCTTGTGTGTCTTCTGTCATCTTGCCAAGAAGTCAGACACTCAGATCAATCTCAAGTCTCCTCTGCTATTTTTAATGTTTTTTGATTCATTGACCCCTATTAAATATGGAAGAGGTTTCAGTGAAGCAGCAATTCCTTGCACCTAATCAGGTTAGTACCAGATTTAATGCAGTCCACAGGCTCATTTAAGACTGGATAGAATTCAATGTTCATCAAGGAACAAAATGTTTTTTATCATTATGTGTGTATTCTGTAAACGAAAATAGCAACATATTGGTAGTAAGGCAACAATTTATAAACAAGTAGTATTAATCTCCCCTTACTTCTAATGATTAATAATCCACTGACAGCAATAGACTGCTTTAAAATAGAATAGGTTCAATGACCTGTGTGTTTGCTCATAAGTGAAATGTAAAGCATTGGGTAAGTGCCCATCCTCCATCACTTGAGTCAATTCGTATAAACCTTTTAGTAGGGCAACATGTTTCTAGATGGGAGTCTTTAGCAAAGGACACATTTTTTAAAAAAGCAAACAGAAATGCTCTGAATTATTTTGTGGCACTTTCTAGTCAGGGTGAGTAGCACAAGTATTTCAACAGAGAGTCCAGACACTGATTGAACTGGACATACAGTATGACAGATGCTGCTGCTGCTGTCATTGAGAAGCAACTGATTGTGCAGGGGGCTGAGCCAGTGGCTGAGCAAGTCAACCTGCAAACATCCCCTGCACTGGAAGGTCAAACAGAGACTGAGTTGCCCAAGCCAGCTCATGACGGAGAGGGAACCAGCAGTGATGCAGAGGAGTTGCAGCCAGCTGTGCCCATCAGCCCTCAATCAAGCAGAAGGCTGAAATGGGTTGCAGAGAGGGAGGCTGCTTGGACTAGGCTAAGGAAACAATAATGAGCAGCACCTGCTCACAGGGGCTACTTAAGTTTGCCGGTGTGGCTGGTCCTTGCTTGCAGGAAATCATTAGCAAGCCCTCACAACCTTTGTGTCTCCTGCTCCCTGAAATTCTCTGGACAGATCTCTGCCTCCTGAACCTTTAGACTGGACCTTGACCTAGCTCGACTTGTGTTTTCCTGGTGTTTGGTATATTCAGACTCCCCAAGTGTTCCTGGCCCCTCTCCTCCCTTGCTGGCTGCAGCCCAGCAGGGAGAAATTCCTGACACATTGTGCTATAGATGTTAGCAGACTTAGGCATGCTCCTTAACATGGTGGACCTCTACAATTCCATGCGGAAATAGTCTGCCCACTTTTTCCCCTTGAATGTAGCTGCTGTGCACTAATGAGGAGGTAAACATTATAACTTTGTCCCTCAGCAGGGAACTTTAGACTTTAGGAAGGACTTAATGGTAATGAATTACATGAAAGGCTTTTGAGGAGGATTGCTTATGGTATGGTTGATTAATTGATTTTATGTATCATTGCAGAATAGGAATAATATGATAGAGTAGTAAAATCTGTTCTAGTCATATGATAAGATAGTTATTAGATGAGTTGATATAGTTATCAACTTGTTTTAATTTAGAGGAAGAAGATTTAATAAATTACAGCTTAGCCATTATTTCAGGAGTAGGAAGCCAAAAGTTTAACTATTTTTTCCTGAATGTTATGTTGTTTGATTGTTGTTTTATGTAGTAGTAGAGTTAGCAGTATTTTAGCAGTTTTATGTTTAATTCTAGAGATGGTTTTCCCCTTTTCCCTTATATATTGTTTTATGTATCTATTTAAAATATCTAATAAATATTTTATTATTTAAAAAAAACACTTTGTCCCTCAAACTACTCACATACCCACCTCTTACTTGCTTCAAACTGTATTTAATGCAAGCCTACGTGCTGGTTGCAGAAATCTACCACCTACTGACTGAAGATGGTACTATAGACCACAAACACAGAAACATATTTAAATTCTTTTGAAACGAACTAGCCTACAGATGCACAACACTCTTAATGGATCCCTCAGTACATAACTAACTCCTAAGTATTTATGTGTCCTGGTCTTAGAGCTATGTCTGTAACAGAAAGACAAAAATCCTCTTTTATTGTTATATTTTATGTCTGTAAAAAACTTTGGCTGTCTATTCTAACTGTTCCATTGAATAGCTCTGTCAAGCAGTGTCAGAATTGTCCTATAGAAAAATGCTGCTAACTGCTTTCCTTACCGTTTGACTATGGTCGTTTCTGCACTACACTGTTCTAGCACTATTATTCCACTTTCAGCATCCTGTGGAATTCTGGGGTTTGTAGTTTACTGAGGCCAAAGAGCTCTCTGACTGAGAAGTCTAAATGCCACTCCCTAAACTGCAAACCTCAGGATTCAATAGGATGTTAACAGTGGAACAATAACACTATAACAATGTAGTGCAGTAAGGACTCTGGAGACCAGGCTTTGAATCCCTGCTCAGCCATGGAAATCCACTGGGTGATCTTGGGCAAGTCATAGTCTTTCAGCCTCAGAGGAAGGCTGTGGCAAATTTCGTCTGAACAAATCTTGCCAAGAAAATCTCACGACAGGTTTGCCTTAAGGTAACCATAAGTCAGAAACAACTTGAAAGCATGTAACAACAATAACATTAAAACAATACACTCTTTTATCTTAGTCTATATCACATGATCTCTTGCAACAACAAAAAATCAGTACATCCATTTGTCTGCCATTTAAGCATGCTTTCAAAGTGAGTGACTGCTTTCACTGCCCATCACAACAGAGTGTTCTGGCTTGATGTTTCATTCATTTTAGAAGACTAAAAAGCAGCTAATCTAACCTCTTCCTTGCAGTTTGCTTGAAGCTCCAAAGATGGCTGGTATCAAGGTCATGAGCTAATAGAACCAAGATTGGTGAGCTAAAACCTCAGAGGAATATCCCACTGAAATTGTAGCTCGAGCAAATGAAATCACATTGCACTCAACTAAGTAAAGAAGGTTGTTAGTATAATATTAAGCAAATGCAGAAACGAAGAAAGATAAATGACACACCAAGCAGCTCTTTAATCACCACAATCGGCTAGTCTTGGAGAGCCATTTGATTCTGGTTGCCAATTTAAAAGAAAAAAAAAACTGGGCAAGATCCAATGAGCTATGTTTAATGTTAGTTCGTATCAGTTTGTTTTCTGACTGAAACGCCTCTAAGTTCATGCAACATTTTTTTAAAAAAATGTTTTGTAACTCACATTCTTTCCTTGCTTATATACAATTATTTCGGAATTTTTTTAAACAAAAAAAATTATTGTACTGGTATGTGTATGCAGCTAGAAAAAATAAAATAAAAATGGTAATGGAGGAAAGAGTGTTATATGTTCAGAATAAGAACATTGCCAAAGGCTCCAGAGTGTGTGAAAGCAACAAGAACAGACAGACAGTATAAAATATATAATTTTCAAGGTTGTCATAAAAAGGACTTAGGAAAGTATTATTCATTATTAAAGAGAAAGGCAGACTGCCTGGAGGAAGCTTCTGTGAGGAGGACAATATCCTAGTCATAGCTGGTGTCATTCAAATCCACAGAGCGAAGGTTTGTCTTGCTGCTAAATTATGACTGTTTCATTTTAAACTTCATGATTTTAAAAATTGTTTCCATTTGAAAATTGAAACAACTGTTTGAATTTAACCTCCCTCCCTTTCGCTGGCAGCTCAAGGGCAAAACACAGGGGTGAGCATGAAGCTCCTTGGGTTTGATTCTTATAACTTTTGTTGCATCAGAAATGTATTCATTCTACTGTATCAACAATCAAGAAAGGGTTATGCAACATGAATCTGGCTTATACGGTGTCTGTAGTTTACTGAGGCCAAAGATGACCCTTCCCTAAACTGAAAAGCCCAAGATTCCATAGGATGTTAAAAGTGGAATAATAGCATTGTAACAGTGTAGTGCGGAAAGGCCCCTAGAATGACTGTTTTCTGTTCATGATCCCTATGTAGCTCCTAATTTAGGAATACAAGATATTATTATGTACCTTCAAGTCTTTTCTGACTTATTACAACCCTAAAGTGAACTAATCAAAGACTTTTCTTGGCAAAATTTATTGAGCAGAAGTTTCCTTTTGCTTTCCTCTGAGGATGAGAGAGTGTGACTTGCCCAAGGTCACCTTGTGTATTTGCATAGCTGAGTGGGATTTAAATCCTGTTATTCAGAGTTATGGCCCAATGTTCAAGCCACTACACCACACTGGCTCTCATAGGCACCATGAAAGTAGCCACTTATCAGGCAGAAACTCCTGCAATTGATGGCGGGGGGTCTGTTCCCTCATTGTCTGGGAAACAGCTGGCTAATGATCCCCTTCACGTGAGCATTCTCCAGCATGAGGTGGAATTGTAGCAGGGATTTGCTTCTGCCTGTTTCACTGAAGATCACTCATGGGAGAGTGGGAACTTCATGGAGGGGAGTCACTGCAAAGCACTGTAACTTACACATTTGTAACTCTCCAGCTTATGTTTTCTTGTGTGTACTTTTTCAAACGTATGCAAGCCCTGGAAAGACTCACTCTCCCTCCCATATAAATGTATGTACTGTATTTTCCTGTTATTCTTGGACTTACCGTGGATAACAAAAAATATGGACAACAGTGAATGCTATTTTTTTCAATGAGATGAATGATGTAAGCATCGAGATGAATATGCAGCTTGGAGAGGAGGCTGTGGAACCAGACAGAACTTTCGAGTCGAAGAGAAAGAAGGCTTTGCAGCCATTATTTGCAGTCCAAAGCCAGTGCACAACTGATAAAAAGATAAAATGAACAACTTGTGGTCAAAAAAGAGATGAGAACAAAATGTTTTCATATGGAGAAGGTAAATAGTAGCCTAATACTAGTGTCTCAGTGCTGTAGTGTTGGTTAGTAATGACCTTCTGATGATTCCTTCTTCACAGTTTCATGGATGGAACATTCGTTCTTACCGAAGATGTTAGCAACCTCAGTACACAATTTGTTTTCTTTTCTTATTAAGCCAGAAACTTTCACCACCATCACCACTCTTGCACTTTGGGGCCATTATTAACTGCACAAGCACTTTACAAGTAGAATCACTTTATAATCACAAGCAGTTTACTGTACAGTACTGGAGAAACACAAGAATTTTACACAAGTGCACTGTACCATGATCAGCTCACATAACCAAGAGGCTTACTAAGTGGCTGGATATTGTATAGCACATGCATACAGTGAGAAAAATGCGAGGCAGCTTGGATAACACAAGACATTGTGAGAGCATGAGCTATTGGTGCATCATTTCTGAAATGTTCCATTACCTTCAATTTCCCATGTAATATTGTACATGAATTTCCACTCTGCTTGTGCATTTTCCTTTATTACTTCAATTTCCATTTAATTTCAATTAAATTCAAATCATGATTTTCAGACTGTATTTCAGTACAGGTAAGTGAAATTGCATATATTGGTCATGTGATGGGCATAGTGTATATAATTTCAGAAACATGAAATCTGAGGGCAAAATATTTTCTAGTTCACGTTTAGGTTCAGGGAGTGCACATTTTATGAGTTCATATTGAACAAAATAAATAATTCACCCATCCCTAAATCCACTTTGGAATTCCCATAGATCTAATTTGATGAGGAAATCTCTAGATAGTGCTAGATCTCTTATCATACCATTTCTGGAACAATACGCATTTCGAGATCAGAGTCCAGTTAGAATGAATTCTTTCAGTACCTGTGGCAAAAGTTCATTCTGAGTCAAAAACGCTCACAAGATAATGATTCATAGCAAACAGATGTTGAGTTATAGCAGTGATGTAGCCAAAACAAGGCCACTGATAGACCAAAAAAGAAAAAAAAAGGAAGAGCATGGTTGGGGAAGCCAAGAAAAAACTGTTAATAAAAATATCATAAAGTCCCGATAGCTCAATGAAGACTGTCTCTGCTCAGCAGCCACTGAATTTTTGTTAAGAGGAAGGAATGAAAAAAAGGTGTTTGCTGCATGAAATAATGGTTGGCTGACTGAGACAATGACAAGGGTCTTACATGTTGCACTATTTTGTTGCAGGTCCCACTTGGATTTTTGGGGAAAAAACGGCACATTGCTTTGGACAAGCCTAAGTTCTACAGACTGCATCTTTAGGGATGCAGATTTTCACTGTCATCTGTAGAACTGCAAAGATCTGTGTGCATCCATTGGTGCAAGCACTGATTTTGACCATGTCAACTGCCTTCATATTGTTTGGATCGGTTGATGCAATATGGCCTAATAACAGGCAAGTGTTTTTTGTATTGTTGTTGCCCAGTTAAGAAGCTAGTTGATTCTTCTTCAATTAGGTTGCTTTCCAGATGTTGCTATAGTTCCTATCAGCCCCAGCCAGGATAGCTGGTGGTGAGGAATGATGGGAGCTCTAATCCAAAGGAGTTGAACGACCCCTGCCTTAGGCCCATTATGATTTCCTCCTCCTTCTTTATTCCAAATCCTTGGCAAGATATGCCATTCTCAGTCCTTTATCAAAAGCCACATTCAGAATGTTAACATTCTATACTAATATTTGTACATTTGAGCACTCAGACCAGATGTTGTGGAAGCAGAACCTGGTAATTAACTTTAAGGACCACAGGAAGCTGCCTCATACTAGATATCTGTCCGTCCAGCTCATCATTGTTGATTTGGACTTCTATCCAAGCTCTTAGGCAGAGGTCTTTAACCATTGTTACCTATCTGATCTTTTCAACTGGAGATCCCAGGGCTTTCACTGAAAAGTGTTTTTAGTGTAAAGCATATATTGTGCTACTCACTTGTGGTCTCCCCCTGGTCACTCTATGATTTGGCAGTGCTTCCTCTGCTAATCTTGGTACTGCTACAGCTGGCTGGTCGGGCAAGTAGGTTCAGCTTAAAGACTTGTATATACCTTATGTTGCAGGTGGGAGTCAAATATGCTTCATATAAGTCTTCAAACTAGAAAAGGAAAAAGAACTCCCACCCAGAGATAACCATTTCATTCCATGTGCTCTTTCCTGCTTCAAGGATACATTAATTTCATATATGTTAAGGTAAAGGTGGACACACAGAGAAACATACACAGATATTCACTCAAGGGTGGATTGGGAACATTCATGACCCTTCTACATTTGTACACATTTTTCTACACATTTTTATCACTGCCAAGCAATTTCTACAGTACACTGTTGCATTTTCAACTTTAATTAGATAGTCTGTTTACTTTTCCAAAATGAAATCAGTTTCAATACACATGGATTGATTTTACACATTTGGGAAAGAGCACATTTCTTTAAACATCTACATTCTTTGCATACCATGCTGTATTACTATACCTAAAGGAACCATAAATCTTTCCAAAAAGTTGCATGACTCTGTTTTGTATAATGCTTCACTTAAAAGCATTGTAGTAGTTTCAAGAATACAGGAACCGACATACTACTCCCTGTAATAATGACTGAGTGCCTATCAGTCTAAAAGCAAAAGAAGGCCACTCAGAAGTAAAGCACTGATTTCTGTATAAGCAGGGGACTCCACAGACACATAGAAATAATGACATTTGCAAATGAAAACAAATATATTTTTCAGCTCACATACACACACAATCAATGAACCTTTTGGGACCTTTAAGTTTTCAGGTTCTCAATAGAAAGTTGAGAACATGGGTTCAGGAAAATTTCAGAATAACTTAGCATTGCCTACGTGAGGAATTTCTGAGTTCACAGTGAATGGCAGCAAAATGAATTCCTGCCTTAACAGTCTTAAGGGGGAAAAAAAGCAGTGATGGCTTCTGATCAAGGAAAATAGAAAATGGACCCATAGATTGTATAAGAATTACATTCAGGACTGAGGGCAGTTTATCACTGAATTGTGAAGAGGTCATTTTAAAAGGAAAAAGAGGAGAGAATTTTTACCACTCTAATAACCTATACCAGTGCTACTGAAAAATGGCGGCATGCAAGTCTGTGGCAACTTTCCAGGAAAGAAGAAACACTTGTAGCAAATGGGCACAGATGTGATCCCAGTTCCTTACACTCTGATGAAAAATAAGCAGCTAGTGTAGCACATCAAGTAGCTTAAGAAACACAGGCTTATACTATCCTGGAGGTAAGGTGATACATTCTGTTAGCATTTTTTTTTTTAAGAAAACACTTTCTCATCTGCCAT
Organism: Cyclura pinguis; assembly: GCA_030412105.1. Lineage (NCBI taxonomy): Eukaryota > Metazoa > Chordata > Lepidosauria > Squamata > Iguanidae > Cyclura > Cyclura pinguis. The sequence continues at coordinate 108,306,425 of CM059599.1, read as the reverse complement.
CCATATGGTAACAAACATTTAGCTTTAGTAGTATGGCAGCCAAATTCAATCCCTTATAGTGCTCCTCAGTATGACACAGTTCATGTGGGAAGAGCAGAAAGCCGGGATAGTGCCTATTTACCGCACACCGTGCTGCAAGACACCTATTCCAGGCTAGTTGGGAGCGAAACAACTTGTTCTGGAGACCCATTTGGGTTAATTGGGTTTTGTTTATATATAAACACATACAAATACACACACACACACACACACACATATACCCATATATGTAAAACCCAATATATATATGTTATATATAAAAGTCAAAGTTTGTCTGTCTCAGGCGAAGACCTCATATGTTTGGCTGCCTAAGAAGATCCTGTGGAATCCTGGGGTTTGCAGTTTAGGGAGGGGCCTTTAGCATTCTCAGCCAGAGAGCTCTTGGGCCTCAGTCAACTGTGACTGTCTTGAATAGGCTGGTTGCTATGGAGGTGAGGCCTAGCAGCAAGAACAAGGGCAGTGTATTCCCTCAGAAGCCCAGCCTCAATATGTTAATAACTCTGAATACAGATTGGATTGGGGAATATGGGGAAAAGTTAGAGGTAATGGATAAGACAGTTGGGGAATTAGAGACACAGGATCTCAAATCTTTCTAACAAGTATTACCTATGAGAAAATAAAATCCCAGGCAATGTCGGCTATATATGCTAGTGTGTTTGCATATATGTACGTATATGTACGTATATGTACGTATACATACATACACACACACACACATACATACATGCACACTATATATGTTGTGTGCTGTATTTTCCAAACCTGGCTTTAATATCAAGCTCTTAAAAATGCATACAGAAATTTACCAATAAAGTGTCCCCATAACTACTTTAACTAATCAAGAGTGAGATTACTTTTTTAAAAAGAAAGTCTGAAAGCACTCGAGATGTTTAACTCAGAAAAATACTGGCCCCATGCCATTTAGGACATTGTAGGTCAAAGTTAATTCCTTGAATTGAGTTTGGAAGCAGATTGGAAGCCAGCGCAGATCTTGTAAGATCAGTGTTGTGTAGTTTCTAAAACGCACACCGGATACCAGTCTAGCTGCTACATTTTGCAGTAGCTGCAGCTGTGAATGTAGCCCCATGGAGCATCTTACAGTAGTTTAATCAGGAGGTAACTGATGCATGAATCACTGTGACCAGATCAGCCTTCCTCAAGAAAGGATGTAGCTGCTGTGCCTACATTTATGAATCACTAGTTTGCATGTTACTATTTAGGAGTTTAACACAGCATATATTTATGTTACCTTCTTGTCTGATAGTTTTTTTTCCCACACTTTCTTTTCTCCTCTACCACTATAACCAGCAATCTTCTCTCCCCTCCTCTGTCTTCCATTAGATCACAGATTTGATTCTGCAGAAGTAATCTATAAGTAAACCTAGCTTTGCAAGGTTCAAAAATAAGACTAAGGGTTTTTTTTCAATCTGTTGGCATGCATGGGTCTGTATAAGTGGTTATTGCTACGTTTTATCCTTGCCATTTGTTTGTACTATTTGAGAAATTTACTACCATCTTTCACATTTCATGAAAGAATTAACATTTTGGTAATAAAGAGATCATAATTAGGTCTTGAAATATTTAACAGAACTGATCAAGCCTACCTATTTTCTTGTCTGCACATACCAGTGGGTAGGCAGGATCTGATAAAACATTCAGAAGCTTGGTTGGCAGGGCTGCTGAGGTGCTGAAGGGTTTTTATATCTTGAAAAGAGCCAAACTGTTAAAATTGCTATACACTTATAAATAGAGAAGTAAATCTTCACTTATATTATCCTCACACACAAGAATGAAACATTTCAAAAGTTTACTCTCCACTTTGAAAGAAAGAATTTCTATGTACTTTTCAATGATTTTTCATACTTGGTACTTTTTAACAAAGAATGCATTTGCCCAAAGTCATTTGCTGGCATCCTGCTGGGTATTTACAATGTTGTAAACTGACTTAGGACTACACAGTTTAGTGTAGTGGTTGTATTCCCAGAAGGAGAGTAATAACATAGCTGCGAGAGCAGCAGCACCACTGTGTAAGCAGAGTGACCAGCATGGCCATTGTGCTACGGTCCTGGTGCACCATGGGACATATTGCACAGTGCCCCACATTGTCACATAGTTGCGTATCATGCTAGCGATGTAGATCTGTCACTCTAAAGTCATGCATGGTTGCCTCTGATGAAAGACATCAGCTATCATAAAGGAAGACTGGAGCACTAGGAGTCATTCACACTATGTAATTATTGTGCTATAGTACTACTTTAACTGCTAAGGCAATATTCTACGGAATCCTGAGATCTGCAGTTTAAGGATAGGCATTTAGAATTCTCAGCTAGAGAGCTTTAGCCCCTTACCACACCACAAACCCCAGGGTTGCATAGGATGTTGTCATGGCCAGTGTTATAATTTTGCAGTGGGAAAGGAACCAATGATATGAAGCCTCCCTGTAATTTGGAACCAGGTGAAATTGCTGTATCAGGATCCAATTTGGACAATATGAGGACTTACCAGCTTTTCTTCAGATTTTCCCTGCTCGCATTGTATTACTACTTGATACATCCAGTATCTAGTTTTGGCCCAGTTTCATTCATATTGCATTTTAGGGAGCAGTGGAGAACAAGTAGCTATATTTGGCAAGGGATGTTGGAGAAGAACAACCTACAGGCAGCAATTGAAATTTTTTTTAAATAATTCACAAATCTAGTCTGGAACAAATTGCCCTCCTATTGCTAACTGGTGGTCAGCTGTCATTTTGAGTAGACATCAATGGATGTAGAGATAATTTTTTAAAAATCACAGTGCTAACCTTTGTGGAAGAACTATGCAGGAACAGAATATATTACCAATACCTTCCAGAACAGAACATACTGTCAGTGCAGTTTACTTTCTTCAACATAACAATAGCTAGGATCTAAAGAGATATTTTAGGCAGGCTCAAGGGCTTGTCTTCCCCTCTTCAGAAGTGGGGAACCAAGGGAAAGCTGGAGTTCTCAAGGAACAGATCAACCTTCATAGGATTGGCAGGATTGTATTAGACTAGGAGAAGGACTAAAACCCTGAAGGCACCAGACCCCTGTAATCATGGAATCTGAGCAGGGTTAGGCCTGGTTAGTACCTGGATGAAGAACTGCCAAGGAAAATCAGGTTCTGTAGGCTATATTGAGAGGAAAGTAACTGCAAAATACCTCTGACTATTACTTGCTTAAGAACACCCTATGAAATTCATGGGAGTTCCATAAACTGACAGGTGACTTGAAGGCACACACACACACAAAGCAACTGTACAGCCCATGGGCCTCATGCAACCCACTAAAGTGCCCTATGCAGCTCCTCAGGTCCTCCCATTATTTAAAAAAAAAATTCCCCAAATTAAGAATCGTAACCTCAGAAGCCTTCAAGGGGCATGGTTATTCATGTGATAGCTGGGGCGTTTTCCAGGTTTTTTTTTTTAAATGGCTAGGTGCAGCCCATAAGGGTTAGGGGAGGGTCTTAAAATGGTGCAGCCCTCACACCTCTGTATTAGATGATCAAGAATGATTTGGTAAGGGCTGAAGAACTTTGGAGAATTTCCAGACTGACCATTAGCCTCAATCTTATCCAAAGATAGACTAAATCTTTGTGTGCCTGCACACACAGGTTCTGAAGATCCAAATAGATTTTGCCTTCTCAGATTAGGAATTTCTTAGAGTTTTGTACTTCTGTGATACTCTATGATTTCCTAGTAGGCCCTTCAGTATCTCTAGTCAATGAGCCCAGGGGAGTGTGACCTATGTGTCATTTGTGTGGGAAGGTAGGGTTCACTTCGTCTCTGGATTTGGCTGTTGGATCTACGATTGTCTATTGCCATACCATTTCCCTTCTTATGTAGTTTACTGCACAACATGTGAGTTACAGGTTGAGATTCAATATTATGATTGGGCATACACAATACTTTACACCATTCTCAAATTCTGATGAATTTGTTCATATTTTCAAGGAGTCTAGGAAGAAGTGGTACCATTGCATCCTTTTGACTTAAGCAAAGGCAATCATGGTGCAGACGTTAATCACAGTGTTCTGTGAATCCAGCCTCTAGAAGTGCCATGATTGTCTTCAAATTCTGGATATCTTTGACTAGAATTTTATAGACATTTCATTTACCCATTGTATGTTCTACAGTGCTATGAGCATGATAGGAGATAAGCAATGTTTAAAGGAGCTTGGAAAAGTCCATTTTTGGATGACAGTGCCACAAAACTCCTGGGAGTATTCTGGGAGTCATAATAATAATAAAAAGGAAATTTTAAAGCTCTGATACTGCTATGTAGGACCTACTATTAGTATTACATGCCAAAGTAGGTCTGACCCATCATTTTTGCTCTCTCTCACATAATGGCAATTACCAAGCTGTTTCATGTATGCACACCATTATGCTGTAGTTGTTATGAATTTATTAAACTCAAGTTGCATTTACATATCCTTTTACCTGTAGCACTATCAGGGAGTACCTCTTACCCTTTTGATAGTGATTATATTGTTATGAAATACTGTTTCTGAAATAGACTATAGCACATAGTGTCCATTATGTATTACCCTGAAGCAGCAATTTAAATAATTGAAAGGCACTCTAGATTTTTTTAAAAAAATTTTCAGGTGTTAGTGGGATTAATTACTTGAGCACCAGATTTAGCTCTATCTCAGTTCTAGTTATTACATTAGAAACTTGGAGATTCTTAGAACTTTATAAGAATATTATGATCCAAATCAATTAGACTATCAGCTGGCTAGAACGGGACTGGCCCTCCCATCAATTACACTGAGGCAGCCACTTCAGGTAGGAGATGCAAGCCAAAGGGAAAAAAATGTCCCTTTGGCATTCTTTCATTGTCCTCTGGCCATTCTGCTCTGTTGGAGGACAGAGCTGTGGATGTGATGCTAATAATACTAGCCCACCATCCTCAGGTGCATTGGTGAACCTTGCCAATATTAAAGTTAAATTCCACTAGAACTCCAATTGGGTTCTCTATATTGAATCAGGAAGAAGGGGTACCATTGCATCCTTTTGACTTAAGCAAAGGCAATCATGGTGCAGACGTTAATCAGAAACAGACTAAATATGGAGGAATATTTCCCACACTTTGGGTCTAGATTAGAAGCAAAGGCTTTAAGCATGCCAACACTTTTCATTCTGGAAGCAATTAAAACTATATATGATTTTGAAGCACAACTCTAGCTGGCAAAGGTGACCAAACTATAGCTGAGCTGATTCTAGGCTGGCTGAAGTGGTAGTAAATCCAAACATGTCTCAGCCTAGGTGATAGAAATGCTTAGGACTACCCTGTACTAAATTTGAGCAGCCATTTTGGCTAGGAAGTAAAAACCAGATTTTCATCCCCTTTTAAATCCATTCAGTTGATGCCCAGCACTATGTACATTTTTATAGTTAAATGAACTGAGTGCAAATTTCACCCAGATTTTTAAAATAGTTATTTCAAGTAACAGACTGGTATAGGAGGTACACTAAGGAATTTGTTACAAATTTGTTACTTTACTAGATTCCTTGTTGTTTTTCACTGAACTGGTTGGATGAAGTACAGCAAGATTTATTGCAGCTTATTTGCACAATAAGATCACTCAACATGTTAAGCCTGAAATGAAACTCAATCAGAAATCAATCAATGAATCGATACTGTGAGATATTGGATTTCCAACAACCTTGATATTCAGCTTTAGCAGAAACAGTAGATTCACTCCTTAAGCTTATTCATAAAGAAGAGAAATGGAAAATGTTCCATTCAAATACGGGAACAATATTATACTCTTGTCTAGGCTTAAATAGTAGCAACAAGACAGGTCTTGAATGTTTTTGGTTTTACAGAATATATATACAGTAAAGGGGTTAACAATGAAATTAACACAATACTTACCTTTTTTTATTATTATGGTTGAAGTTATGGACACACAGAAGAGGATAGTAAAATCATGAGGAAGGGTCTCAATCTCTTTCTTCTTTTCCATTTTCAAAAGATGGTAGATATATTTATATGTGCTCCCTAGCAAATGTAGTTAAAGCATACTATTTGTTCATTTCTTTCTGTCAAATATTGGTTGCAATGTGGAAAAGAGAGAAAGAAGGAAGGGAAGACCACAACTCCCTCAGCAATCCTTTCCGAACTCATATTTCTTTCACACAGAAATTCAAGAAGGAAATAAAGTCATATATATTTGGGCCAACTCATTGTTTCACAATACCAGCTGTCACAAATGGAGCAAATACTTAATTTTAACCATATATTTAATCCTCTAGTGTACATTATACTTTTTAAAGTGATGCTAGCATGGTCTAAACATCTATACAAAACATTCTGGAAAGGAAATAGCAGTTGGTGTAATTCATGTCAATCACCACATGAAATTCCTTTAGTTGTCAAGTTTTCCCAGCGGAATTGTATATACAGTTTAGGAAAGCAAACTCAAATGTAAAATTCAAAGAAAAAAATGAAAGCCCTAAAAGTTTTTCAGAAATTATTTGCTGAAACCCAATGACCAAAAAGGCTCTATATCTGTTATCATTTGTTTTTGTTTGGGCAATTGTGTAGCATAGCTGAAACAACTCGCTGCATATTTTCTTGTATACATAGAAAATAGTGAAATGTTTCTGTGACAGTGTGAGGAAAATGCTACAGATAGCTTCTTAAAATTAGAGCATATTGAGATAAATCAAAACCTACTAAGTCTTATAGGGGAATGGGATACGGCACTGATAGCCTAGTTTGTATCCCAGAAGTATATTATAAAAGATATATTTTTTTACAAAGGCCCTTTTTGTACCTTACCTGGTGTGAGTCCTAGCAATGGCTTTGCTGGGAGGGGAGCATGATAGGAGTGCTCCCCTCCACACCAGTTGCCTCAATGTTCCAGAAAGTATGATGGCCATGCTTCTTCCTGCCACAGTGAAGCTGGATAGTTTCTCAGGCTGTGCTGGGGCAGGAAACACAGCCATTGCACTTCCAGGCCCTCTGCAAACAAGGTAAGTCCACAATGGTGGCACGATTCCTGGTCATTGATGGGGAAAACCCGTCAATGATTTGCAGCCTGATCGTGCTGCCTGGGAACAGGAGAAGGACGAGACCATGGCGACGTCATGCATAAGCATGGTTGCTGTCCCGTCCTTCTCCTGTTCCTATGGCAGGTTGTGGGAGGGTGGAGCAGAAAGGGCCAAAGAATTAAATCTCTATAAGAATCTAGCAAGAATCTCATACCCACATCTATGGATTGCAAAACGTAACTCTGGGCGTGTGGAATTATGTGCTATACAACCCTAGTGTTGATTGGTAAAATTGGCTTCCACAGGGCAAACTACACATGTGTATGACACCAATAGGATTTCAGCCAAGCTGTTTTTAAATAACATATACACTAGGAACTAGGGATGTGCAATGAATAATTACTTACTATGTCCCCACTGCCAGATCTTGAAAAACTACGCAGGTTTTGAAGAGGTCTTGCAGGGAAAGAGAATCTCTGTCAGGATGGGATAGCTGAAGGAGTACTGGGGAGGCTACTGGGGAGGGTATAATATTCCATGATCTTCTTTTGGCTTTTAGACACTTCAGTTACTTCTGCCAGCATCTTCTCTCTAATGGTCCAGCCCACTGACTTTGAGTTGATCCTGCCTTTCGAACTTTCCAGAAAAAAAAAATCCTGCGTAAAGTTTGCCAGCTTGGACTTACCAATAAGTATGTAAATTGTGTCTTGATTTGTCTTCGTGAGTTGAACTAAAGACTGCATTTTTTTTAAACATAGAGTATTGAAAAGCAGACACATTGGATGAAGTTTCTGCATTGCTATGAACAACCAGTGTATCCTTCTGAGAAGGAAGAGATGGTAGCAACATTTTTGTGCAAATTTCACAAAAGCAAGAACAGAGGGAAATGCTTGGTGTCTCACTGGAACTGAGCTGTTTCCCCGCAACTTGAGAATCTTCAGCAGCAGGCTGTCTTGTTATATTGAGAAAGCCTGTTTTGACCATAAATTTGACACTGGTGAAATTTCACCTTCCTGCTCACATAGTAGTCACAAAACACTATAATTACTGTGTCTAAATCTCAGTTACCCCCCCCCCCCAATTTTCTAAAGCCTTTGGAACTCCAATTAAATTTTGCCCTTACAATTTTGTATATTTAGATTATATGTCTCCGGACTATTTGTTAGTTACATTAGTCTCTTCTTGCTCCCATGTTCCCTTGGGAATGTATGCCTCTGGCAGGGGTGTTTGTGAAGATGTTGTTGTTTTTTTATTGTGAAACACTGCATACACTGATGGCACTCTATAAAGAAATAATTAACCACAATAGCAGCAGCAACAACCATAACTACAATAATATGATCAGTCATATTATAAGCTGATTCTGATGAACAATCAGCTTCAAAATTATGTGTGATCTGTTTGAAAGGCAGGATTTAGCAGGTTACACTACTACATGCAGTAAAAACTGTATCTTGCATTAAACAGGCTGAAGTGTTATTCATGGCACTTAGTTTCAGCATGCCAAATATTCACTGTAACAGTAGAGTTCCGCTATTTATAGATGAAGACTAATGGCAATATTGTGTACTTTTCCCTGCAGTTACAACGCAGTGCTGTCAATGGGAAACACACATAAGTTGGGGCATAATATAACGTTAAGTTAATGTTATTTCCATGCCACTGCCCTCTTTGCAACCAACAGTTACCGCTAGCAATGCTAAGCTTTCGCAGGAAAAATGAGAGCTTAGGTGTATTTTTTTTTAACCAACAGAAAGCTTAAGTGCAGCAAAATATTGTATATTATGCCTTTTAACCTATTCTTTGTCAGGTTGTTTAAAAAAAAGGAATAATATCAATATGTGGAAACTGTAGTGAGTGCACTCTTATTTCTCTTTATTCAATAACCACAAATATTTCTTGAAAGGCAGTCAGTTTTGGCTTTTGATGCTACAGCCATCTAAAATAATAAATTTCCAAAAATGCAAACACATTTATTTTTCTCTTATAGAGTCCAAATTACTGGGAAGTTTTTTCTGTGCCTGCATGTCAAGATAAAACTATTTCAAAAAGGCACCCAAATATACTGGAAGTAGCATACATTCTGAAAGTATCAAAATAGTTTTTGTTGCATCGAGTAGTTGACTTGTCTAACAAGTACATTTCTTCAGGAGGAAAACCATGTAGTCGTTGATAACAATCCAGTGAAAAATGAATCTTCTGCTGTCTTTAGAAACATGATGATATACATAGATCATCCAATGTCAGTAATCTTCCTTTGTCAGACCACAGAATTTGCTGTCTCATGAACTCAAAGAATATATTATCTATAAATCATGCTTTGCCAATAAGATACAGTAAGCATTTTCTTCTCTCAGTGTGGCTGATGTCTGGTAAAGTAGGTTTGGTGGGGAGACCAGGCTGGGAGATGTTACTTAGTTATGCATACATAACAAAGTAACCCATGTGGAATTCTGGTCCATTGTTGTTTGGGCATTATTTCTGTGCCAGATGTGCTGGCATGAAGAAAAATCTGGGAAGAGTGCTTTCTGTATTGAAACCTTTCAGCCTGCCCCATCCTTGCCTCAAGGCATGACTCTCACCCCTTCCCTACTCAACATTTCAATCATTTCTTAAGGTGCCTCCTGCATGAGTTATATGCCCTTCTAGATGCTGTTGATTACCCTACCAATGCCCTTAGTAATGCTATCTTCCCTGGACATTCCTGTCCAGTGGAAGTTTTTTCTTGTCTGCCTGGGCTTCAGCTGATGAGCCAGAAGGACCATAGCAGGTGAGTTTCTCTAGCTTCCCACATCCAGGTTCAAACTAGACATTACGCGGAAGATTTTATTACCTTCTCTCTCACAATGAGATTTCCTCAGATATACGTGCTTCTGCAATCAGTCTTGCAAAATAACCATTCACAAAACAAAGCAAAGTAAATGATGCATAGGTGAGGAACAACACAAGTTATGACAAACGGACATGAGAAATCCCTTGAGGAAGCAACTTTTCTAAATAAGTGTATTGTCTAGTTTGACCTTTAGTCTAAATGTAAGGAAATAATCAAAGTATTGCCTAAAGTCCATTTAAAATCTTACGTGATAACGTTGTTCCAGAAGGGCTTCCCTTCTCACAGGCCTACTCAGGGCGTGCTTACATGTTAGGGTAATAATATGGCTTGATTTTGTGTCTGTTTTTGTTAATTTAATCCTTGGGGTGTGTGGCAAGAAGGCAATTTTGTTAAGGACCACAGTTCAGGGGGAGGGAAGATTTAAGCTTTCCTTTTCTAAATATAATCTGGATGAAAATCAGTCTCCTGTGTATAAATAGCAAAGCAGGGAGAGGTTTCTATTGGAACCAGTGGGTGTATTTTCCTTTCACTGTTTACAGTGCTTGGAGCAATTTTGGTTAAGAACCCACAGCTGGGATAGAAGGGTTAAATCTCTGCTTTCTACAAACTATAGTCCCAGTGGAATTTCCCCAACATGCACACCTAGGATTAAATGTTTTAAAATCCTGACATGGCTGCAAGGCTCATTGTTAAAGTAATGTGCTGCTAAACCCTGAGTTAGAAGCCCTTATTTGAAACAGACTAAACTGAATGGAAAAAAAAAATTAAAAACATTTCTGAAAGACTCTCAGAGGTGAAAAACTAATACTCAGCACTATAAATGCCCAGAAATGTTCTCATTTTTATTATTATTTAACATATTCCAAGGCCCAGCCCTGGCACTGTACTGCAAACAGGTTCTGAGAAGTGGGGATATTTGCCTTATTATATTCCATTCCTCTAACCATCAAATATGGAACATTGGATGGGTTTTCTTATAATTCTCTGTAGTGCCACCAAGGTGTTATTATATAAAAATGGTGCCTTGTTTCTTCATTTCCACTATCATCATTCAAACATCATTTTACCATATAATCAGAAGTGAGATTCTGGGCTACATGCATGTGGCAAATGGACAAATTTGTAGTTTAAAATAAGTGATGGGAATCTACTTCTGGCATTATGTTAGGATAACTGCTGGTTTTGCCAGCGGGCATAGTATTTAAAGTCTTACACCTGCATAAGGAGGTATCCAGTGTCCCTTTATGAAGCTGTTTCCCCTTTTACCTGCAGCACAAAAGGTCATGGGCACAATTTAACTCTGCTCTTCCACAAGTGGAATGGCCTTCAAAATGTCTGGAAGCTATGGTCTCTTATTGTCACCTCCATCCATGAAAGTCCGCTGGCTGGGCTTCATGCTATCCCAGTGTTAAACAAGATCCTGGCCTTTAAATGTATTTATGTATTATGTATTCAACCACATAGAAGGTCAGGTGTTATTGATACATGTTAATGATTATTGCTGGATGGCCATCTGTCGGGAGTGCTTTGAGGGTGTTCCTGCATGGCAGGGAGTTGGACTGGATGGCCCGTGTGGTCTCTTCCAACTCTACATTTCTATGATTGTTTATAAGTATTCTTTCCTGAAGGAAGCAGCTTTTTCCTTATTCACTGTTTTTTGTTCATTTACCTATTTAACCAGCCTATAGTGTCTCTGAAATTGGGGCCTAAAGCTTCATCTCTGATGAAGAGCTCACTGGAAGGACACAAAGTTGCTTTCTTCCCCTCTCTCGCCCCCTCTAAGTAATCTATTACATTAAACTGATAACTCCTTGATGAATTATTTTCAACAGTTAGGCATTCCTCATTCTTCCCTGAAATGTTACTTCTGGGTCAGAGACTTGACAACAAGGAAAAGAGAAACCATACAATTGCTTCCTTTCAAAGTCTTGTCGCTTCTTGAGGCCAACTGCCTTTTGCTAACTATCTGGCAAGAAGACCTTCTGAATGGCTGTTGGAGTCTCCCTTTCCTAGCAGCTCAGAGTTTCTATCTTATTCCGTGTTTCCCCTTAGGTTACGCTGCTGACTTCTCCTTCCTCAGCTGACATATTTGCTTCAGCTGTTCAGAATGAGCCTAGACATTGTTGGGACTGTCTTTTCATGTGCTCTGTCCAGAACCATTGGCCATTTGTAGCAGTAATTGTTGTTAAATGTCTACACTTTTAAATTATGTTTAATTTTATGGACTTTTATCTATACCTCTTTTAACCTTGACTTCCAGGTATCAAACAAAAATAGAATTGAAATTAATGGATGGATGAATGAACAAATGAATACCTTTCATACCATTAGCTGTGCATCTGGCGTCCTACATCTAGCATTTTAAGGTAACACTAGTGGAGTGAAAATCTTCTCCAGTCCAGTTACTGTTGGATTGTATATTTGTATAAAGTGGCCGTGCAACTGCTTGTACAACCTTATATGCAATAGCTTATACAAGAACTGTGCAATTTCTTATACAACCACTTTTCAAGCTGTTCTACAACCACTTGATATTATCATTGGTGCTATAAAAATTGTTGTATCCTTTGCATTAACAATGTGAAACTGCTAGTATACTGCCACAATCATTAGATACAGGGCAGTGTGTTCCTAAATTGGGTTATCACAAGCTGAACTTTTTTATTCTCCTGTACAATACATCACTACATGATCCAACAGTAAATCTGTTAATCTTATAACTGCTTCTTTGGTGACAACGATAGCAGTTTTACTGACAGCAATCAGGCTGCTAACAATAGGTCTCAACTGCAAATTAATTAGTATGCCTCAGTTACAGATAACCTTTTCACTACTTGCATTTAACCGCTTACCATTGCAACACATTTCAAAACGTATTTACAAGGTTGTGCTACATTTTGTTAACTTTCACTGCAGAATATGCTGTTAATTCATGGTAGCTAAATGTAATCACTAGGGGCACTTCAGTTTTCCAAACATTGTTCCTTAGAAGTTCCAAGGATAATTATAAAATGGAAGCCCAGACAAAAACCAGCTAATTTCCAAATTAATTCAAGTCCCTTATTTTGCTGTAAGATGTTCAGCCCAAATCACTTCTCTTTCCTCCTTCTTCCTTCCCCCCTCCCCTGGCCGCTTTTTCCAGGAGCAGCCACTGAGACTGCCATTTTGCATGTTCCAACTAAAGGCAAGCATGGGATGAGAATATGGTGGGCTTCTGCTATCCCTTTCTTTATCAGTAAAAATAGATATTTCTTCCTCTTCTGTGAAGTTAGTTTTCCATCATGAATCCATGTATGGATTACAATTCAGAGAAATGAATGGAAAACTAATTCTCCATCTTGCTTGCGCATAGTCTTTTCTCCCCATTTCTTTGACTTTTAAGATTGAGACATTCCATTAGGCAGTGATAATTTTTTAGTTTTTTGTTTTTGTTATGAACTATTAGCATAACCCAACATGATATATTTTTCACAATGATTGATTTCACATTGAGAGGAGAATCATATAATAACATGTGTGAGTTTGCATAAATTAAGATATACCTATCACTCACAGATATTTAGGAAATCTTTGTAATCCCATGGTGAGAGTACACTTAACTTTAACTGTTTAGCTTGTGCCAGCATTTTTAAAAATTTTGCTTAAAAGTTAAACACACAACTGCCATATGTTCATAATCAAATACACATTGATGAAAGATCTATAGTACAAACACATCCATTTGATATAAATTTATCTACATTTTTTGCAATTATACTTTGATTAAGGTGTTGAGTCTTGGGGCCTTTCTGCCGTATACTATTATAGTGCTATTATTCCACTTTCAACATCCTGTAGAATTCTGGGGTCTGGCTCAGAATTCTGAATGCCCCTCCCTAAACTGCAAGTCCCAGGACCCCATAGGATTTTGAAAGTGGAATAATAGCACTATAACAGTGCAGTGTGGAAAGGCCCTTGGTTTAGCCCTACATAGAGAGCTAGAGTTTCCACAGTTTCTGAAGAAGGCAGATAACAAATAACCAAGTATAAGTCTATATTGCACACCTAGCTGATGGCCACTATGTTTTAGAATTGATGCTCCACCTCCACTCAGTTTTGGAAATCCATGAAAGTTTGCTGTAACAATGGTTAAGCCAGTGGAAGAACCACCATTTCCTAAACTATGCAAGAGTGGGTCAGTCAAGATTAAACAAGGGAGAGTGGTTGAGAAATTTCTTCCTCTCTGCCCTTCTACGTAAATGGTCTCTAACAGAAGGGAATTTATTAAATCAGCCCTTGAAGTAGCACAATTTCCAATTCAGTTTTACTGTAGGTGTGATAGGTATGAAAATAATATTAGTAGTCATTCATTCTCAGGTTGAAAAAGTTTCCCAACCATCAGGAAACTCTGGCCCTTTCCGTACCTTTCCTTGTTCTGGCGCTGGGGTGCAGGGATCGTGCAAGCAGCCTCTGCCGAGAGGCTCTCCCTTCCCTGCTGCTTCAGCTCTGCACGAGCTGCCTGCTTGTGCAAGAGCCCCACCTCTTCCTTCCGCAGTGCAGCCTGGGATCTTCCCAGGCTGCACTGGGGCAGGAAATGCAACTGGCCTGGCTCCAGAGGCTCTGCATGCCAGGTAAGTGCGCACAGGGCCCGGGAGCAATGCGCAATCATGCACCATTTTCAGCTTTTAGCCAAAAATGAAAAGGTGTGTGATCGGCCACTGCCGGCCCCTGGAGCATCGCGAGATTGTGAGTGTGTCGTGCAGATCGCTCCTCACAATCGCTCGATGCTCCAGGCCCTCTTTTGCATGGAAAATGCCATGCGAAAAGGGCCTCTGTTAGGAAGAAGAACAGACCAGTGAGAATTTTGTACAATTTTCACCTGGTATTCAAAAGCCCCAAGGTATTGCAAATGAATTATTCTGCAGAGAAAAAACAAAACAAAAAAACAGGGCAGAGGGTTTGGGGGATAAGAAAAACAAAACAAAACAAAACATGCTTTTCTCCACAGAATAATACCTCCACAATTCTTCAGGACATTGAAATATGGAAAGAATATGATGGAGGAATATTTGTTTTCTCACGCAATGGTGGGAAACTGGCTGTAATTATTTATCCTTGAATGTGAAGTTGACATATTTGATAATTTACATTCTTAATCTGTGAAATGAGAAGATCTAAGATCCTCCCCAAACTGCCCTTGTTTTGTCTTTCCCATTGGCTGGGCTGCAGAGGCTAGAACATCCATTGGTGCCTAGGCAGGCCTCTACTGACAGACCTCTTTCTCCTCATACTTTCTGGCCTGCAGGACACCTTTCAAAGTAGCACAGGTTTGTACCTGAAGGTGGAAATAAAACCATTTCCACCACCATGATGTTAGTGATGATGGTGATGGTGAGGATGATAATGGCAGTACAACCATAAGTGTGTTCCTTCTAATGATTTTGTTTGTCTTAAGGAATATTATGCAAAGCTGTGTTTCCCTGCATGTCCCATTTTTGCTCCTCCAGAGTCTCAGTCACTTCTCCAAATCACGCCACCTGCATTACACAGGATCTTTCTTTATTGTACTCAGTGGGCTAGAGATACAGCAGAAAAATTGTTCTTGTTTTGTATGGTTCACTGCATGCAACAAATACTTCAATTGTATGCTAGCTGTAGTAATGCAAGTGACATCTGCACTCATCTCCTCCTTTTTATGAAAAGAGAAGGAAGAGAAGAAACAGTTGGTGGCTTATGGAACAGGCCCAGACGGCTTTGCTTTGGGAACAGGGAGAGTGGTCCCCTGCACTTTCCAGAGCAAGAAATCACATCTATTTATATGGAGTAAATAAATGGCATGTTTAGATATTTGTTCTGCTCTTATGCTGCTTGTTCATTTTGCCACAAAAAATGAATGTGACTTGATTCCAAAAAGAAAAAAAATATGAAACACTACATCCTGAGCTGAAGGTCAAAGTAAGCATTTTTCACTGATCCTAGTATAAAGGCAGTTCTGTTTATCTGAAGAGCCAATGGAATTTCCAACACATAGACATGACGTTGTTTAAAAATTTTATGTTACTGTTGATATGTTTTGATAATATATTATAATTTCTGTTTATTCTTGCTTTAAACTCCAGGACATTTTTGTTGTAGGGTAGCTCACACATGTGCACACCCAGTCAAGCACAAATATCTCATATTCTGACAATTACAGCTACAGCAATTAAACAAGCTTGCTCTGTAGGAGGAAAGAAGTATAGAGTTGGCACTGTAGCCTGGAGGATATGCATGTGGCAGTCCTTCAGTTCCTCAGTATTGTAGGACAATGGGAAGCTGAAATCCTTTTGTCTCTTCTGCCTGCCCTCTTCTACGTGACAAAATGAGACGTCTAAGGGCCTTTCTGCATTACACTGTTATAGCGCTATTATTCCACTTTCAACATCCTGTGGAATTCTGAGATTATATGTGTCTGCACTGAGTTTTGTGTTGTCAATTGCCATTTGATGTTTGCATTGTTAATTCCCATCAAATTAGCTTTGAAATATGGTGAGTATGGTGAGCCTATGAACAATAGACTTCTGAGTCAAAGTGTTACTAACAGCACTGCTCAGGTCTTGCAATCTCAGGGATGCGGCTTCCTTGAACTAATTAATCTATGTGTAATGTGGTCTTCCTGTCTTTTTTTCCTAGTGCCTTTCATTTTTCACAGCACTATCATCTTTTCCAATGAGTCATATCATCTTGTGATGTCTTCAAAGTACAACAGCCTCAGTTTAGTCATCTTTGCTTCTAGTAAGGGTTCAGGCCTGATTTGTTCTTGGACGCAATTATTTCTTTTCTTCAGAGTCAGTGGTATCTATGGTACTCTTCTGCTCCACCCAATTTCAAATGAGTTTATTTTCTTCCTGGCAGTATTCTTCATTGTCTAGTTTTCACAAGCATATATTGAGATTTCAAATAGCATGGTATAAATGATTCTCACTTTGATATGCAATGATATATCTTTACATTTGAGCATATTATCTGGTTTCTTCATAGATGCCTTTTACATAATTTTCTGATTTCTTGACCACTTTCTCCATTTTTGACTAAGCCAAAATATAGAAAACCTTTGACTAGTTTGATGTCTTTATCATCTGCGTTTAAGTTGTGTAAATCATTTGTGGTCATTATTTTTGCCTTTCTTAATATTCAGCTGTAATTCTGCTTTTGCACTTTCTTCTTAATTTCCATCAGCAGTAATTCCAAGTCTGCTATTTTCTGCTAGTAATATAGTGTCATCTGCATATATTAAATTGTTGATGTTCCTTCCTTCCATTCTTTCCTTCCTGTCTCCTTCCCTCACTTTCTGTGTGACATGTTCTGTGTGTAAGTTAAACTGATAGAGTGATAAAATGTATCCATGATCAACTGGAAATCTTTCTGTTTCTCTATATTGTACCCTGACATTGATCTCAGTGATTTCCTGAGTATAGGTTGTTCATCAGGACAATCAAAGGTTGTCACACATTTTTTTTTTTGAGAGAGAGATACATAATTTTTCATGATCTGTACAATAAAAGGTTTTTCTATTTCTGCAAAGAATAGTCTGGTTTTATTCTGAAATTCTTTTATTAACTCTATCGTCCAACATATGTTTGCTATACGATATCTAGTGCCTCTTTCTTTTCTCAATCCAGTTTTCTCAATCTCATCTGGCATTTCTTGTTCCATATATTGTAAAAGTCTTTGTTGTAAAATCTTGAGCACCATTTTGCTTGCTTGGGATATTAGTACAACAGTCCAATGGCTTTTCTAATCCCTAACGAACTCTTTGTTGGAGAATGAAATGTACGTGGTTTCCAGTCTATGGGTCTTTGTTTTGTTTTTTCATATTTGCTGGTAAATTATTGTTAGAATTAGATGGATTATCTCACTGTAGCTTGAACAGCTTTGCTGGTATGTTATCTCCTCCTGGTAATTTATTTCTCCCAGATGCTTTGACAGCAGCTTCGATCTCACTTCTAAAATCATGGATTTATCAACAAAAGGGTCTTCCCTGATGGAATCTGTCATCTTTTAAAAATCTCTCTTACATAGTTCTTTTGAGTACTGTTTCCTTTGTCTTTTTATTTTGTCTGGATCCCCTGTTGGTTAGTGAGGTTATTAAATCAAATTGTAGAGGACACTGTAGAGCTGTATTGTGCTTGTTTAAAGTGGCTGTGATTCTCTGAAATATAATAAAAGAGAAAATAAACCCAGTTATTCAGATAAATAGTGACTCATAAGCTTTTGTTTACTTGACAGTTCTCACAATAAACTTCACTGTTTCAGTAAATGGCTGTAGTATTGTAAATCAAAGAATGCCATGCACACACAAATAGACACAAAGTGCTACTGTGGAGATCCATTTTCATGGATCATCACACGTTTCCCTCCTCTTTTCATCTACCTCTTCACAGATCCCATGAGAAAATAATGGAGATGATTAGTCAGCCATTTTTAAGGCAAATCTTCATCATGCAGCTACAGGGCCATACAGTCATGAAAAACTAAGCCACAATTTTTTTTTTTAAAAAAATCCGCATTCATCCACAGTTAAGATGTGCATGTACTTGCTAGACAGTTTTCTTGAAAGGAAGAGCAGCACGACCTCTCACTTCTTCCATGAGAACAATACTATACTATGGCTTGTGGCCTGATAACGCACACATGCCCCAAATTTCCATTTTTCTCACAATACGCACTGGTTTGTGGTCCCCCCAATGAGTGAACAGAGTCATGTAAAAACTTGCAGAACTTGGAATTTACCTTTTATATAGATAGCAGTCATCATTCCTACATCTACATCATGAAAATGTCATAACCCTCTGGAATCTGAGAAATCTGAAACAGAGGTGTTCATTTGTAAGGAGTTTTTGGCCCCAGATGCCAGCTTCCTCCCCAAATCTGAGGGCAAAAGCAGCAGTGTCATTTTTTCCTCAATAGGACTTGATGGACACCAAAGAGATAGCCTATTCTTTGAAATCTGGCAAAGACAGAAGGAACAGCAATGTAGGATCCAATTTCTGTGAAATAGGAAACACTGAGTAATCAAGCACTTGGGTCCGGAGTTAGCCACCTATGAATCTCCCAGTAGCTTATGGGCATCCTTGTTGTTTGCCACCGTTCATTCTCCCAATTGGCAGTGTTCCCTGTGCTCATGTATTTCTTGGGATGCTTGACCTGTGGTTTGTCTATGTTTACCATCTTCCTGTCTTACCCTTTCGATTTTGGTTTCTGGACTACTGGCTTTATAGTCCAGAAACCAAAATCAAAATTTTGGATCAGTTGAGACATTGCCCCTTGTCTTCCTTTATCTTCGATGCAGTTGCGTAGGGATGGGGGGCCGAGGGGGGGTGGTTCGCCCTGGGCGACAATTTTTTTGGGGCATCCCAACTTGTAGCCATGCCCCCACACACTGTAGCCACACCCACTCCCACCATGGCCACGCCCCATGCACTGTAGCCCTGCCCCCTATGCTGTAGCCCCCCCCACTCCACATGTTCCAAACTCCACCACTGCTTCCATGAACTTTCCAGTTTACCCTTTCGTGAGCCGTTTCCTCTACAATAGCTGTTACTTCTACAATAACCAAAGTCTCTGAGCATTTGCCACCCATAGGCATAGAGCACTCCCAGCACTATTTATCATGAAGCCCCTCCAGCTAAGAAAAAAGAATCTGAAAGTCTTGTTTTGTTTCTCTGCCAACGTATTTTATTTTAGAGATCCACATGGCATTTTCCTCATTCCCAAGTATTTCCTGGGAACTTCTGGCATTACCAAGGAATTTTCATTCCTGTTTTCTTGGTCTGTTTAAATTAACCCAGACTTTCTCTACTTGGCAGTCTATATCTATTATTCTGGAACTAAGAAAGATGGCTGCCACCAGTAAAACACAGCTAGTTTCCAGGTCACAGCTTCAGCAGAGTCCTGTGAGGGAAAGAGGAATGTCAGCACTAAAAGAAAATGATTCTAATGCTTAACTAGTTTAATATTGTTAAAACACCTAGTGCTTTGATTATAATTCCTGAACGACAATAAAGAAGGCTCTTTGCTGAAACTGCTGAAAATCATTTTCTGAAATGTTGCATGAGCCTAGACATGACGTGTGATCAGTGGCACAGGAAGAGGAAGATGATAAAGTGGGGAGAGAGGGAAACCCATGATATTTCAGGAAAGATTTTGGATGTAAACTTGAGGATATGCAGGCAAAATCAAAACAAAAAGAACTGGAAAGTCCCAAAACTCCAAGAGACATTTTTTCTTCTTCCTGGATAAGCCTATCAACATAAATCTATTTTTCAAAAAGTAGAAGTAGATTTCTGCCCCGTTCCTGTTTTAATTTTTTTATTTATTTGGGGTGGTGGTGGTGTATGCAACCCTTGAAGGGTCTCAGTAGCAGAGCATTGTGGCCTGGACCCACCACAATTGCCTATCCCTGCATTATGCATGACCACAGAGTGGCAATTGTGTATGGAAAAAACAAATAGCAGCATGGTGGTGCTACGAAAGTCAAAAGCTGTTCAATGTAGATTCCAGGGGACTCGTCCTCACAGGGAATGGTGAATGCTCCATCATGGAGCAAATCCATTCTGGATTTTAGGTTTGTTCCTCCTTTAGCTGCTCAGAATTACACAAGAACTCTTCTGCTGCAGAACTAGGATCCAGATGTCCAGTTCAACTTGGAGCAGCCACAGGGGGAGAGACTTTATAACCCACAGTGTACATTTCACTTGCATGGCAGCAGATTCACTGCCCACTCTTGCCTATTCCCTTGTTCAGTCTGCTGCCCAGGTACTAGATATTGCTTGGACAGCTTTGAGTCCACTGACACCTCTTCTCAGGGTCCTTTAAATTGGATTTAGGCTGGACAACCCTTCAAAAACAGGACACTTTCAACTAGAGGACTGTCCTCTATAAAGTTAGATACATAGGCCATTTCTGCAGTACACTGTTACAGTGCTATTATTCCACTTTCAACATCCTGTGGAATTCTGGGGTTTATAGTTTTACTGAGGTGAGAGAGCTCTCTGGCTGAGAATTCTAAATGCCACTCTCTAAAGTGCAAACCTTAGGACTCCATAGCATGTTGAAAGTGGAATAATAGCACTATGACAGGGTAGTGCAGAAATAGCCACAGTTGCCCAAGCAGTCATTATCAATACTGACCTCCATCCATGTATGGTTCTGTGCCTTTAAGTGGAAAGAAAGTAAAATAAGAGCAGCCTGACAGAGACCAGCAGAGACAGACTCCAAAGATCCCTTCTCTCAAAGTGTGTTTGGCAGTAAGACTGTGGAAATGTACGACCTTTTACATACTTAGAGTGAGAAAGATGAGTTCCTGGGGAGGAAGAAAAAGTGCTCAATGAGATTAGCAGGGGATATCTGCACTGCTGGGAATCCCACCACAATGTTTGCTCATCTGGAAGGAATCTAGCCCTGCTGTTTATATTTGATTAATAGCATTTTAACATACATCACAAAACTTAATACTTATTCTGTGGGAGAGGGCAGTCATTTTGCAACTTGAAAAAAAAAAGAAAAAGAAAGAAAGAAAGAAAGAAAGAAAGAAAGAAAGAAAGAAGGGGAAAGAAAACACTTTTGCAAAATGGGCCAAGTACAGCTAAGGGAATGTTGCCCAGATTTTTCCATTAATATTAATTCATTTCTGTAGTAAATTCACACCAGTGAGATTTGCAAGGCCCATTTGTGTTTGCAGTTAGTCTTGTGACCAACTGTTCCCTTGCTTCATCAGCTAATTTGCTAGAGTTACCCCTGCAGTGAATTTGGCTCTTCCTAGATACTGTAAAGTTTCCGAAAGGGCAACAAAGAGCTCCTAATGAAACAGCAGCAGCTTTGACCATCAAAGAGGTGACATATTTCATAACTGTAGCTACTTGGATATGGTATTCTTGAAAGGAGGGGAAAAGTAATATTGTTCAAGATTACATTTCCATCTGTTTCACCAATACATGCGTGTGTGCATGAGAATATTCACTATATAAGATGTGTTTACTTCTAGAAGCCCTGTAAAGCAGCTGATTGTGTGGTAAAAAGTGTTATAGGTCAGCAAGATCACTTTATTGAATATTTCTTTATATTTAAACAACAACAACAAAAAACCCTTCCTTGAAATAGGAAGGTACATGTTAAGAAAGATGGTCTAGTCTAGTCTAGTCTTCTCTCATACACAAGTTTGCTGGTTTATGGCCTGAACTTCTATACTTACTTGCCATACGTAAGCATTATTTAAGTGTATGAGAGATATTTCTAAATAGACATACATAGGATGGCATGAACATACTCTTTCTGCAGATACCGGTAATGGTGGTATATATATTCAGTTATTCAGGAGGTGATGGTTTTTGGCTTGCTCCAGTGACATATGGCAATGTATGGACAGTATTGGAAAGCACTACACTTCACACTACAAAGTTATAGCACTATGATTCTACTTTAACTGTCATGTCTGAATCCTGTTGGTTTGTAGTTTGGTGATGTATTAGAGCACTCTGGCTGAGAATTCTAAATACCCCCTCCCTTAGCTGCAAATCCTAGGAGTGAAACTATGGCAGTTAAAGTGGAGTCATAGTACTGTATACTGTGAAAGATGCTCTAAGATTCTCTATCCGTGATTTTTCAATCTGAGGTCTCTCCTTTCTTTGGTGGAATTTTTTATTACTATTCCTAGCAGTAACAATATTTGAACACTAGTTTCTGATTCATTTCTTCATTATTAAATTGTACATTTCTTCTCTCACAGTAAATGCAGAATTTTTCTCAAAATTCTCTTCAGATGCACATACAGTTGCGGTTTTTTTAACCCATGTGTAATACCTTCTCCACATCTTTCTCTATTTTCCCATTCACTTATTTACTTTCATGCTCACATATCACTCTCACATCTATTATGGATTATTGCAATTTGCTCTGTATCTGTCCTGCAACAGTTATCTTGGTTACCAATCAATTCTGGGGAGTAATGCAAAGTGTTAAAGCTGTTGCAGCTTGAATCCAGGGTGTTTCTATGGGATGCCATCCTCTTACTTAGCTGGCATGCTTCCTAATAGAGGTGGATTCAAAATTTGTTTCAGGTTGCTTTTTATATGAATTTACCTGAATCTGCAAATATCTTCATGTTTGGGATGGAAAGGTCCTGAGGGATTTTTTTTTTTAAAGAGAGAGAAATTGAAAATGACAGATTCAGAGTCATAGCTTTGAGTGCTTCATTCATAAAAGCATGGATTTGAATCCCTGTGTGTGTTCAACTGTGTTAGCACTAGTTAGGGATGCCACCTCCATTTTCTGAATGGATCCTTGCCATTAAACTTTATACTGCAGGCAGTTACATATTGTCCTGAGAATAGCTGTACTTATTAATTTAGTCAGTTCAGGTGGGGAAGAATGTCAGTTCAGTTTAATTTTGAGGAATATACCAAAATTTTGCAAATTTTTACATATTCAGGAGGATAGAGAGAATGAGAGTTTGTTTTTTTTTAATGTGGGAGAAAATAAAACTGACCAGTTTTTTCATCCCTATTGCCTAAAGTTTGGTGGAAACTTTGTTGTCATGCCTCATCTATGGCAGAGACTCGGTTGGGATAAACTAAAGGGCTGTTTCTGTCGCCTTATCCACACTATGGAGTTTTGTGCCTCATGAGGCTTATTGGCTCTTCTCTTACTGTTTTCAGTACGAAAATCAACCTTACATGGCCAACTAGTGGGAACATGGGAAAGTGCCTTCTCAGTGACTGCTCCTAGTCTCTGGAGCTTGAGACTGTTGTCTTCAATGGTGTCCTTCAGGTGGCAGGCAAAAGACTTTTTTAGTTCAACAGGTGTTTGGGAACTGACTGTTCAGGAAGAAAAGGCCTTTAATAGTGTGATGTTTTTGTTGCTATTCTTGTTTGAATGGGTATGCTTTTAAATTGTTTTGATTCTATAGATACCATACTATTAGTTATATTATAATTAGTTATTAATGATGATTACTTATATTTTAATACTTCTATGTTTTAGTGGTGTGAACATTCATCTCCATCTGTTTTAACTTTGGTAAGGCTCCTTGAGTCCCAGGGCTGGGAAAAGATGGGAATAAAATAAAATAAAATAAAATAAAATGGCAATATATATTTTCTGTCTGATTCTTGTGTTGTATCTACTGAGCTGGTCTTTGTTTTTATTTTCTATTGTTATTTTATGCTTGCATTATTGTATTATGCAGCTGCCTTTAATTGTTATAAGCTGCACTGAATGATGCAGGTGCATTAGATGGGCAGGATACGGCCCTCTCTCTAAATAATGTTGACAAAATAACAAGCTACCATTGCTG
Organism: Cyclura pinguis; assembly: GCA_030412105.1. NCBI lineage: Eukaryota > Metazoa > Chordata > Lepidosauria > Squamata > Iguanidae > Cyclura > Cyclura pinguis. Next base: position 108,282,221 of record CM059599.1, on the reverse strand, counting down.
TAAATAACACTAGATCATTTCCCTTCCATGGCACATAGCCCCATCTGTCAGTTTGGCTTTTGTGCTACCAGTTTGAACTCCTACACAGTGATGACCTCAGATGTCAAGCCAATATGGAGAGAAGGTTCATTTCATTTGCACATTAAAAAATAGCATATTTACAGTTAATAGCTTAGAAAGCTTCAAAGATGGCAACCAATTGTGCCTTGGGATTTTCCCCTGTCCCATTCAGTTTCTGGATCAGGCGAGGGGGAGGCAAACTGGAAAATCCACTCTTTTCCTGAAAATATGTGCAGTCTAAGGTCTAGTAGTAAGGCAGTTTAAGGTCATCTCTCTGCAACCATAGCAACTGTCCTTCATTTTTCTCTTAGGACAGTAACTTAGGACATAGTTACTGTCCTAAGGCTTGTACAAAACTGCCTCTGACCTCACAGATGGAGGATCTTCTCTGTGTCTGCTTGGGGGCGGTGGAACTCCCTTCCAAGGGAGCCAGGTTTTTTCCCCTTCTAGTGGTGCTTTTTTATTCAAAAGGCCCCCCCCCCCAACAATTGACTAGCTGCTGAAGCTGGGTTTTTAACAGGTAAACACTCTACTTAAAAAAAAAAAAGAGATGTGCACTTCAGTGGTTTTAAAGTCAGTTGTGCTTTAATATTATAGAGTTATATCAGATTGGGCTAAAGAACAGTGAGTTCTTGCAGTATAGATTATTGGGTTATGCTGAATTTTGCCAGTTCCACTCCCACTGATTCCATTCTTTTGAGGGGCTGTTTGTTGCTATATCTTAGATTGAAACTAGGGCTAATCATCATCATCGTTGTCGTCGTCATCATTTTCATCTGGGGGCATTATTTGCTGAAGTGGTCTATAGTTTGAAGAACATATTTTCCCTTCCTTGATTTTTTTTAAAAAATCTTTTATCCTAGTGTTATGGTAGCAAAGTAGAAAAGTGTTATTCCACTGAGGCACCATAATTGTTTAAAAAATAGAAACAGAAAAGAAGAAGAGAGAAGGAGATCTCCCTATTTCAATATCTCTCAGAATTAAAAACTACTCCCAAGGGTAGGAATGAAATGTTGCAGTTAGTGCTGGAAATTGATAGAAAATAGTTTGGGACAACAGAAATGTCATTTGGATATTTATTTATTTATTTATTTATTTTGAAAACAACAACCAAGAACTACAGCAACAAATCTTTCAATCTCCCAGCACCTTTGCCCTTTCTAGAGAAGCCCATAGTTTATTTAATTGTGCTTCAACATTATAACTTGTGTTTTTAGTCCCACCTATTTTTAACCATGCTGGCATTTGCCTTGAGTCCTCATTCTGGAGAAAATTAGAATGTAAAGGAAGCAAACAAATCATCTTGGTTGTAGAAGAAAAGAAATAAATCAGCTGAAGTGTCAAGGGACAGCCAGGGGGAAAACCCTCAGAGTTTTGCATTGTTCCAGCATCTTCTCTCTATCTAATTTTAGTGTGTTTTAAAAACTTGGAAAGTCACCGTTCACATTCCAAATAATCAACCTGGACAGTCCAGAAGCTGAGTTCTACAACAGGATATTCAGCTCTTGAAGACTGCTGTCACAGGTGGCCAGCAGAGCAGCTGCAAAGAACTTCCTGCCAAGGGGGCAGAGTGGGTCCACAGGAAGAAATGTTCCTTTCCTCTTTCAGTCTGTTTTCAACTATAAAGGAAGACACAGCCTACACGCCTAACATGATATCTGCCTGCACAGCATTTTTCCTCCTTCTTTCTGTTGTGGTAATACCCGGAGTAACATTTTGAACAATAGATGTCACAGGAGGATCAAATAATTCATGGGGGATTCTAAACAACAGGAGGCCCTTTGCTCAGCCACAATGCGGCCCTCAGGGAAAAAAGAGAGTATAGCGTTATTGTGATGCTGGTTTTGTCCTTTTATCTCTTCTGCTAGTGTTAGTGCTTTTGAGAGCAGCTGAGAATGTGTATGAAGGCATGGAAGTTTTCAGACCCCAGAGAATATACCAACAATGGGTGTCTCCCTGCTTTGCCTTTCTGTTTAATGTGTTATTTTATTTCCATTTGTTTAAGTTTTCTTAAAGTTTTTTTTTTAAAATAAAGTCATTTGGCCAGTTTACAGTGTTTATTGTTACATTGGACAGTATAAAACAGATGAACAGAGAAGCAAATGCTTTCTTTCTATTCTGATAGAAAACAAAACAAAAGGTTTTTGCATTTCTCCCCACGTGCATACAATGAAATCAATCCAAGTGTGTGTGCGCAGGATAAGGACTGATTTTTGAACATAAACCCAGTGATGTCACTGGAAAGGAAATTATTTATTGATTTTTCTCTTGGTCTCACTCTTGACTTATGACTCTATATATGGGTGGAGATCCCTTAACTTCCATTTTTTTCAACATAGATTTGGCTTTTAATATCTCTGCTGGGATATGTGACTCACACATATGTTACTTTTGAATCAATTCAAGGTACAAATGCATGACCCCCTCTGTCTTAGAATTTTCTGTAGAATGAATAGCTCAAATAAAATATTGGAAATATCAAATCAGTACAACTAATGGAGCCAGAGACCTAAATCCAATTCTACCAAGGTAGCTATGCTGGATTGTGCTATTGTGTAACAAATCTGGTGTGCTTTCACAAGTTGATGTTTCTCAGTTTTAAAGTGTTGTTTTCAAAATACAGTCAGGAAACCCTCACCATGCCAAACATGAGTCCTTTTGAGGAACCATGTGGTCACAATATGTGCTATTCATTCTATAGATATTAGTGCATCTTATTGACAGCAAATTACATGATTGATCTACGACATTTTGGTTTCTTTGGCAAAGAACAAGATAGTGCCCCTCCCATCTGATGTACAGAAACAGTCAGTTGAGCCCAGTGGTGATGGGATAGGATCATCCTCCACACCATCACACCACCTGAGGGTAGAAAGAAGGCTTCAGGTGCAAGGCCAGGTGTACAGCCCACAAAACCATCCTTCAAGAGAATGGAAAAGTCAGGAGGAACAGCCTGAACATTTCCACTGAGTTGGATAGCTGTGATTGTTGCCTAACTCTACCTAATAGTAGAACTTGCAATGGTTGGCTGTGAACCTTTACTAATGCATAGAATTTTATTAGATGCCTGTTTATTTTTTTATATAATTTTTATTGAAAGTTTGACTCGAAAATAACCTTCCCCTCACACTTCTATGCTTAAATCTTCCCGTTGAAATTGCTTATTTCCATTCCATTACAAACATAATTTCCATCTTACAGAGAGAAGAACAGCTACATTATTTCTTCTTTGATTTCTTATACATTTATATCCTTACCCAATCCAATACTCTTTTCCATTCTTTCTCAAAGTTCTGGATAGATTTATTCTTCAAAGAAAATGCTAACTTTTCCATCTCTATCATATCCAGAACTTTTAACTTCCATTCTTCTACATCAATATGTTTCTTTTCTTTCCAGTGCTGCGCATATGACAACCTTGCCGCAGTTATTAGATATAATAATATCTTCTAATGACTTCTTATTTCCCTTTGGTGCCCTAGCATATTTAACAAATAAATATTAGATGCCTGTTTAAACGTGAACAGTGGGATGTCTGTAATTCTAAAATAATTAGGAAGTACACAGACTGGAATGTGTGTGCGTGTGTGTATACACATGCACATACACGCACACACACACACATACACACATATGATGCGTATTAGTTATAGATGCATGAGATGAAATAAGTGATGAAAATAGGGGAATTAAATATATTTATTCTTTCTTTTCCTTCCTTCTAACAGATAAAATCCTATTTCCTTTACAAATCTTTACACAGTTCTCACCCAAGACATTTGGCTGCCTGAAGCAGAGACGCAATGATACCCTTTATCCCTGGTATCTTTATCACCTGCCCAAGTTTTAACCTTTTTCTCATCCCCACCACTGTTGCATGTACATTCTCAGTGGTTGCTCTTAAGCTGTGGAATTCTCTTCTATGGGAAGCTAGGTTGATTCCCTTTCTCCTTCTACTTGCAGGCAATTTTTTTTTTTATTCTGATAGGGCTTTGACTGTTCACTCATTGTGGCTGAAACTCCTTTTAATGGGATGTACTGTTGTTTTGGCTTTTTTACTATGTTTAATTTAAAATGCTTATGTTATTCAAAATTTGTGGTTTTTAATAGGATGGTTTGGTTATTTTTTAAAAACTTTTGTATTATATATCGATTTATTTTTGCTTTAATCTTTCTGTGAACCGCCTTGTGTGTGTGCGTGTATGTGCGTGCGTATATTGTTTTAGTACAACAAGAGGAACATATACTGTATCAACTTATCAATTTTTGTTGTGGGATTGCAACTTCTGTCATGCCTTACCAACTGCTTTCCTGGCTGCTGAGAGTTTCAGTCCAATAAGAGCTAAAGGGCCACAACTTGCTTTAGAAAAGAATATTAATACTGAAATAATCACAGCCAGCTTTTATACACAATCACAATACAGTAAGTTGAAAACAACATCCTTTCCTGTATTTATTGAGTACATGCATTCAACTTGAAGATTTGTGATGTCATTGCTGGGTGTAGTCCTTCTACTGGTGCAGATGACAGCTATTCCACATCATCCTTATTACAGAATCATGGAGTCTTAGAGTTGAAACGACCATTCTTGCCAAGCAAGAATGCACAACCAAAGCACTCCTGAAAGATGCGTCTGCAATCTCTGTTCAAAGAGCTCCAAAGAAGGAAAGTTCACCTCACAAGGCAGTCAATTCTACTGTTGAACAACTCATACAGGAAAGAAGTTCTCTGTAATGTTTAGATGGAACGTCTTTTCTTGTTATCATAGATTCTGTGGCCAATTCATAAACTAATGCCAGACTACTTATTAGGTTTAGGGGAAACCCACTTTGGAAATGTCTGAAGAAATCTGAAAGATTTGCTTTTGCAAATGCACTTCTTTAACCTCTTACACAATAAAATTTTAGAGTCAGTATTATACAGCATTAAAAAAAAAGTAAGCAATTAGTAGAGCTCAGGTAAAGGGAAACAAGGAAGGAGTTAACCTCACCCACATTTGAACTGCTGCTGCCAAAAAACCCTGTTTTCAAATATCAACTAATTTAGTCCACTGAAGTGGTGGGACATTTAAGAGGGCCTCTTCTTCCTATTGTAATGTGGGGCAAAGAAATTTGATGAATCAAGGGGCCAATTTTGCCCCTCTCCTAAGACCTGCTGTGGGATGCATTTCATCGTCCCTCCCAAATTCAGCAGTAAATCACACCACTGAATTTCAGTGGCAAATCTGGAGGAAAAAAAGTCATTAAAACAAGCAGGGGAATATATATATTTGCTGCTGAGTTTCAACAGTAAACCATGAAAACTCCTTTCAAAGCAAGCAATACTTTCTTCTTTTAGTGTCTTTCAGTGGTTTGGCATCAAATTCCAGTGGCAAGATCTGTGCCCAATTTCAGTTGTGATTTTTTTTTTGTGGGGGGGGGCTACAACCAGCACCTGTTATTGCCTGTAGCTGTCATGAATTATGGGGGAATTCATATAGAAGGCAGCTTCCCCTCAGATATCCTGGCCCCAAACATTTTAGAACTTTATTAATTCAAAAACAAAACCATGAATTTTACACCCCACACCCTACCATTCTTCACTGCTTTTGTCTAGCAATTGGCCGTGTTGCCTCCTGTTGGTTATTTTCCAATTAACAGTTCTTTGAAAACTTTTTCCACTCATTTATTCTTTCATTCTCTTTGGGAATACATCTAGATCATCAGCTTTCCCTTTTAACTTTCCAGTGATTAAGGTACCTTGTTTTAGGTCTTATCTTGTCAGGTACAAATTAGGGTCTAATAGGCCAGTGGCTCACAAGATTACCTGTTCACATCAGCAATTTGCACAACCCTGAAAAAGCACTGAGAGAAATCACATCAATCGAAGCTGCTTTGTGCTCCTTGCTTTCCTGGCTTCTTACTTCTCTCGAAGGCACAATGTTCCAGGGCTGTCTTTTCCCGAGACTGTTTCTTTGTGAGAAGTAGACTGGAGTCCACAAAAGCTTATGCCAAATATAACTTGCTAGCTTTTATAGAAGGTGCCACAAGGTGCTTGGTTGCTTTCACAAATCTTTGTACATGTGCATTAGTCACAAACTGAGGGTAAAATGGGATGGAATGGACATGGAGAATGAACTCCTGTGAAACTGATACGGACTGGACGTCAACTCATCTGTTGCTTCTATATGAATACTTTAGTATTTAGTATTTGGGAACCACTTCGCAAGATACACTGACTTAAGAGAGAATGCTCCTATGAGCAAGTAATTAGTGATTTGATGTTGAGTTGCTTCACCTGTGGAAGAGTATGGATAGTCGAATTGCACCAGGAAACCTGATACCTAGTTCATTAATTACCTTCTTACACATAGTGCCTCCACCTCTTCTCCATTCTTCTGGAATGAAGGTAAACATTCATTTCAGAGAATTTATAAGCCATTTGATAACTGTGATGAGAAATGTCTCATCTGTCCACTTATATATGTATCTATTAGCACAATTTGAAGGTTTTTTTTTCCAAACAACTTTTCCACATGGTTTGCTACTGATCAATCTTGATTCATGCCATTTCATTTTTAAAAATGAAATCCAATTATTTTTGTCTAATAGAAACAAATTTTTATAGACAAGTAATGTAAACGGCTTTCCCTGGGGTACATGTATGTTCCCCTGCAACTTGGTTGGCCAACTGGATTTGTGATATTTGGTGTAAAGTTAAAGTTGCTGGGAAATATATGAGAGAATGGTGTATCTCTCAAGTACTGTGATCAATTGACAAGGCAAAAGCTGAACAATAAACAGACTCACATCTGCCCATATGCATGCAAGTTCTGACAGAGAAAGAAACATCCTTAGCTTTCTAAGCATACAAGAGTAGCTTTACATACTAATACCTTTGCATAGTCAAATACAGAGAAGAAAAAGGGAAAATGCTGCAAGTTAGAATGATGCAGGAAAAGAGTAAGTGGAAAAGAGTGGAAAAGCAAACCAAATGGAAGTCAAAATATGCAGTCTAGCAATTAGTATAATCACGAGGGGTGGGACGAATCCAGAACTTTCCAAATCCCTGGAAGGTTCTGGGAATCCACGAACCTCATGAATCTTGAATTTTCTGAATTTTTTTTTAAAAAAGGTTTAAAACGCAAGGGAAAGAAGGATAATCTTGGGCAAGACACTCTCTCTCAACCTTAGCAAAAGCCTAGGCAAAGGCAAATCTCCCTCTGAAGAAATCTGGCCAGGACAATTGTCCTAGTTTTGCCTCAGGATCTCCCCAGATTGAAAATGACATGAAGGCCCTTTGTACACAGGCAGGAAAATGTGGCTTAATCCCACATTTTCCTGCCTGTGTAAACAGGGCCACAGAGACAAGCTAAGTCAAAACTGGCTTTTCTTTGCATAGCTCCTTCTGGCATCCTGGAGTTTGTAGTTTGATGATGCACCAGCACACTTTGGCAGAGAAGGCTGTGACATTTTGTAAAACTAGAAAGCCCAGAATTGTGTATGAAAGAGCTTTGCAAGGGAGCTATGCACAGGAATCTTTGAGCTGAGCTGTCCTTGAAATCTCAAGAAGACTGTACCTTCCAGTCAAGTGCTGAATGTAAATATTAAATGTTCAATTTAAATATATTATAGTACATCCCCAGATGTAATTTCTGAAATTGTTAGCAAAGGCCATTATTACTTCAAGGGGAAAACTCTCCTACTTGCCATCTGCATTGTGTGTCTAGTCTCCTAGGTTTTCAAGCGTCCCAGTCTCCAACAAACTATTTGGTTGGTGGATTTGAAAGATTTGGTTTGCTTATTTTGGTACACGGATTCAGATTTGTGAATCTCGAATCCTTGTCCAGGATTCAAGGATTTGAGGATTTGGTTGGCCCATCCTTAATAATCATGCAAAGGGTACTAACTCTAACAAAAATGTTCCACATAAATTATCCCAGGAACAATTTTATAATATGGCAGGTCAGTATCAGTAGTCTCAGTCCTTTCCAAATTGTCACTATTATAGCAAGACTGTGCTGAACAATGTTTTTTCCCCCAATATCCAATAACATGGATTAATTTTTTCCACTATCCAAAGGTATGGGGCAAATTGATAACTACCAGTTTCTTAGAAGTGCTACATTGCAGGCCTACATCTGTGTAAATTCTGCACCAAAATGTGCAGCTGGTTTAATATTTCCTGGGGAGAGTTTAATTTAGAAGATATGGCTAATTTAAAAGGGCCAAAAAAGGTGAAAAGATTTAATTTTACCTATCATCATTCAGTTATATGAAAATATCTGGGCTTTAGTTATAGCTAGTATCAAATAGACAATTAATTCAAAAACAGACCAAATAATTACAATAACTTTTTGTCTTTATAAAAATACTGTAGAATTAAGATTAGTCTTACCGAGTGTGCCTAAAATGATTTTCGGTATAAATTCTTTCAGAAATGTTTACCTCTCTTGCTGTATGCTATATATGAAGACTGCACTTTGTTGGGACTTTCAAACATGGTAAAGAACATCCAACTCTTTTTCAAAATGCTAACTTAAGAGGCAATGGGCAGCAGCTGTCGGCTTCCATGTCGGTGGGGCTTGCCAGCTTTGGTGTAAACCTTGAAGTAGCTATCCAAGATGGCAAACCTATTTCAGGGACAAGGCTCAGCACTTTGGATAACTCTTTTTAAGTTGAGATGAGGACCTAGAGTTGATTTCAGAAACTCATTGACATGGAAGCCACCAAAGCCATGCTACTGGATACAATTGTGTTCTGCCTTATTCTTTTTAACAAATATTCTGCTGCTGCTATTTTTTTTCCCCTACAAAATTGTTCCAGATGTTTCTTATTTGTAAGTAACAATAGTTGCAATCAAAATATATGTCTGTTGTCTGTTGCAGTCATCACTAGCTTTGCTGAGGTCTTAGTTGTTCAAGACAGGATGTTAAATGAACACTGCTGACATATATTCAATTAGAGAAATCTCTGGGAATATTTAGCTCTATGTTCTAGCTCTGATGCTTTGAGAAAAAATATGTTCACTTTCTGTTGTTGCTGATGTGCAAGGGAATAGCATACCTGATTTGAATAGAAACAGCAGAACAGGAAAATTAAAATACAGCTTGCAAAACCCCACTTAATATTAACAAAATCCAAAGTATGCCTTCTATGTTCAGTGTTATTATGATTGTCACACTTAAGCATATCTTTTATGTGATCTTTGGCTATTAAAAGAATTGCTATACATAATCAGGATCAGATCAGAATATAAAATACTGAGTGCTTAAGCCATTTTAGGTCAAGTACTGTACATTCTGTTGGTTTCAATCGGAAGGCTAAACAGGCATTTAATTTTCTCCTACAAATGGAAAGCAAACAAATGTCCTCAGTTTTACTTAATGAAATAGTACAACATGATGATCCCCTCCAATAGATTTCACATTGCCTGTGGTTTAGTGGAGTTGACAATTAGTTTATGTTTCAGACCAATCAGCAGAAGGCATTATGTTACCAACACTTGAGACATATTAATGAAACCACTCATTGTTTGTCTTCATTTCTTCCTAAGAGATTACTAAGATATTTTATTCATTTATACCTATTTATTTTAGTTTTCCCAATAAGCAGTGCTTGCTGTATGGTTCACCTATCGGAAGGATTGATTCTGAGACTGATGGAATCTGGTAGGTTCTTGGATGTTCTTGTGTTGTTGTTGGTGGTGGTGAAGTTTTTTGTTTGTTTGTTTTTACTGAAGAGAGCTGACAATCCTAGTGGTTCCCTGATTTTGCTGCGCAACAGGTGAGATGCAGTGGTCAATGTACCCAAGCGCTGGAGTGTCGTCTCTGCTACTGGAGAGTCCATTCTGCTTCTTTGGTGTGCAAGGGAGATTCCATTAGTGAAACTACTCAGCTGATGGCTAGGTTGAAAATGGCCAAAAACTGGAAGTGAAAATGATTGCCCATGTGTTTGAGTCTCCTGCAGCTCACTACATGTAGTAGTCATGCCTATTACATGGGATAGGGGGCAGCAAAAGCCTTTTCTCAAGCTATACTGCTTCACGTGGTGGTGGGAGGCACCATGAGTTGGTGGCCTGGAGAGAAGGAGGCAAGCAGTAATAGGCACAGCAGCCTTAATGTGCCATGTGGGGTCAAAAGGGCAGAGCAGTGGTGGCTTAAAAGCCAATGCTGTCTTCTTCATTCTCTCCTTGTTTGGCCCACCTTGCTGCCCTTTAGTGCAATGCAGGTGGAAGCTGGTCACTTTGGGCTGGATGGGAATTTTTTATCGCATTTTCTGGGGAAATGGGTCGCCTGCCCTGCCCTGTGTCCATTGGGAATTGGAAATTGACTCAAAGTGGTTCTCATAAATAGGTGGCTGCTTGGCACCTTGTGTGGGAGTAGATCCCTATGAATCATGTTAGACACCATTTGCTTAAGGGTTGGCCTGTGAAACTGCCTTTTTAGGTTGCAGGATTTGAGGGGTGAGGAAGGACACTACCACTGGGGTTAACCTGAAGTTCATCTTCACTTTAAGTCATGGGACTTAAGGAAGCAGATTCCTTGTGTGGGCCTTCCTTCTAATAGGGCAGGCTGGAAAGCAATTCACTGAGATGAGTGCTCCTGAGGGTCATGTACTTTGCTCAAGGGTGGCTGAGAAGGAAGTACAGGACAGATCACTTGACTCGGAAAATCCCATATTAGATGTCCCTTATTCCAGCTCTTGAAAACCAAAGCTTTAAATTGGTTAAATAAGGTTTCTCTTTGTATCCTGTATCTCTTATCCAGCCTCTTTACTTCTAAATGAGTCAACAAAGAGCATATTTTATTGTTTCTGTAGCATCATCTAGTAGAAACCCAGGTGGTCTGAAGTTTATTAACATACTCTCTTATGGAATGCTGAAAGCCTCAAGAATCATAGAAACATAGAATCATAGAGTTGGAAGAGACCCCAGGGGCCGTCGAGTCCAACCCCCTGCTATGCAGGAACACCCATCAAAGCATTCCCAACAGATGGCCATCCAGCCTCTGCTTAAAAACCTCCAAAGAAGGAGACTCCACCACACTCCGAGGCAGCATATTCCACTGCTGGACAGCTCTGGCTGTCAGGTAGTTCTTCCTGAGGTTCAAGTGGAATCTCCTTTCCTGCAGCTTGAATCCATTGCTCCTTGTCCTAGGCTCTGGAGTGGCAGAGAACAAGCCCTCTCCTTCCTCAACATGACATCCCTTCAAATATTTAAACATGGCTATCATGTCCCCTCTTAACCTTCTCTTCTGCAGACTAAACATACCCGGCTCCCTAAGCTGTTCTTTATAGGGCATGGCTTCCAGACTCTTCACCATTTTGGTTGCCCTCCTCTGAACATGTTCCAGCTTGTCGATATCCTTCTTGAATTGAATTGAGGTGCCCAGAACTGGACACAGTATTCCAAATGAGGCCTAACCAATGCAGAATAGAGTGATACCATTACCTCCTTCAATCTAGACACCATACTCCTATTGATGCAACCAAGAATCACGTTGGCTTTCTTGGCTGCCACATCACACTGCTGACTCATGTTCAGCTTGTGATCTACCAAGACTCCTAGATCCCTTTCACACATACTGCTATCCAGCCATGTGTCCCCCATCCTATGTTTGTGCATTCCATTTTTTCTGCCTAAGTGCAGGACCTTACATTTCTCCCTGTTGAAATTCATTTTGTTAACTTTGGCCCAGCTCTCCAATCTGTCAAGGTCATTTTGAAATTTGATCCTGTTCTCTGGTGTATTAACAACCCCTCCCAATTTGGTATCATCTGCAAATTTGATCAGCTTGCCCTCCACTCCTTCATCCAAGTCATTGATGAAGATGTTGAATAGCACTGGGCCCAGGACAGAACCCTGTGGCACCCCACTACTCACTTCTCTCCAGGATGAAAAGCAGCCATTGATGATCACCCTTTGGGTTCAGTCAGTCAACCAATTACAAATCCAACTAACAGTAGCCCTGTCCAGCCCGCATTTTACTAGCTTCTTTGCAAGAATGTCATGGGGAACTTTGTCAAAGGCCTTACTGAGGTCAAGATATGCTATGTCTACAGCATTCCCTTCATCTATCAAGCCTGTAACCCTATCTTAAAAAGAGATAAGATTAGTCTGGCATGACTTATTTCTGAGAAATCCATGCTGGCTTTTTGTGATTACAGTATTTGCTTTCTAAGTAATTACAAATTGACTGTTTAATGATCTGCTCTAAGATCTTTCCTGGAATTGGTGTCAGGCTGACCGGGCAATAATTATTAGGGTCCTCTTTTTTCCCCTTCTTGAAGATGGGAACTACATTTGCCCTCCTCTAGTCAGCTGGGACTTCTACTGTTCTCCAAGAGTTCTGAAAGATTATTGCAAGTGGTTCAGAAATGACTTCTGCCAGTTCTTTTAATATCCTTGGATGTAATTCATCTGGCCCTGAGGACTTGAATTCATCTAGTTTAGCCAGATATTCCTGTACTACTTCTCTGCTTATTCTGTGCTGCATTTTCCCCCCTTTCTCACCTGTTCCCCACACCCCAGGTTGGGTACTTCTATCCTTCTGGGAGAAAACTGAGGCAAAGAAAGTATTGAGTAGTTCTGCGTTCTCTCTTCCTCCCGTTATTAATTGGTCACCTTCTCCACGCAGTGATCCTATCATTTCCTTGTTTTTCCTTTTGCTGCAGACATATCTAAAAAAGCCCTTTATATTGTTTTTGATGTCTCTGGCAAGCCCGAGTTCATTCTGTGCTTTAGCTTTTCTAACCTTCTCCCTACATCTCATGGCTATTTGCTTGAATTCCTCTTTGATGGTTTTACCATTTTTCCATTCCCTGTACATGTTTCTTTTAACAGTTAGTTCAGCTGAGAGTTCTTCAGTCAATCATTCTGGTTTTTTAGACACCTGCCATTTTTCCTCCTTATTGGCACAGTTTTCAATTGTGCCTTCAGTATCTCACTTTTTAGAAACTCCCATCCGTCATGAACTCTTTTCTCTTTTAGTATTCTTGACCACAGGATTTCAGCAAGTAACTCCCTAAGTTTAGAGTAATCAGCTTTCTTAAAGTTTAGGATGCATGTCTGGCTACACTTTGCTTCTCCCTTCCACTGAATAACAAACTCCAAAAGAGCAGGGTCACTCCCTCCTAAGGATCCTACCACCTCCACCTCATCAACTAGGCCATCCCTTTTGGTCAGGATCAGATCTAAAATAGCTGATCCCCTTGTTGCCTCTTCCACCTTCTGGACCATGAAATTGTCTGCAAGGCAAGCGAGGAACCTGTTGGACCTTGCGGTCTTTGCAGAATTTGACTGCCAACAAATATCAGGATAATTGAAATCTCCCATTAACACTGCATCTCTCCTTTTTGAATGTGTGGCCATCTGCTCCAGAAAGGCCTCATCCATGTCCTCAGGCTGGCCCGGAGGCCTTGTAGCAAACCCCCACAATCACATCCCTATTGTTTCTCACTCCCTTAAATCTTACCCAGATGCTCTCGACTTGGCTTCCTGGATTTAAGTCCTGGATCTCTTTACAAATGAAAACATCCTTGACACATAAGGCTACTCCTCCTTTCTTGTTTGGTCTATATCTGCGAAATAGGCTATACCTCCCTATTCCTACATTCCGGTCATGAGATTCATCCCACCAGGTTTCAGTGATGTCTATTACATCATATTTATTTTGTGGTACTAAGGGTTGGAGTTCATCTTGCTTATTCCCCATCTCTGTGCATTAGTGTAGACACACTTGAGACGATGTGCCCTTTGTGGAATTCCTGTACTAAAGTTACTTTCCCTCTCCCTGTTGGTCTCTAGTTCTACTTGGCCTGCCCTATATATATCATTTGGGCTATTTTTCACAGTACTCACTGAATCCTTGCCCAGAATAATACTGTCCGCCTCCCCAGTCAAACTCAGTTTAAAGACCTCCTGATCCATTTTGCGAGACTGTTAGCAAAAGCGTTCTGGCCGATGATTGTAAGGTGCAGGCCATCCTTTGGCAGAAGACCATCTTCGTGGAAATGGAGGCCATGATCACAAAATCCGAATCATTCCTGAACCCATCATAATTTTCTTTTCTTTTAAAAGAAACACTTTGACAATCAAATCACTTGTCTTCACACCAAATTGGATGCTGCAGTTTTAGCAAATCCATTTGAGGGGTTCAATGTCTCCACCTGATTTGGTGGGATCAGTTTCAATTGTTGCAGTCTGATGCAGTGGAAAATATGCTTACAGCACCATGCCCAACCATGTGCCTTCTAGATTCCTGTCCATTGCGGTTAATCAAAGTTAGTTGGGAAGGACAACTAGGCAGACCCAAAGTATGCCAAATGCATCATCATATGAGGGGCTGGTGCTCCTCTCAATGAATAGGTGGTGCAACCACTCTTCAAGAAACCTACTCAAGACTCTATAATTTTGTGTAATTAGCACTCAGTCGCTAATATTCCTTTTCTGGCTATGATTCTCAGGACAGTTATGCAAATACTCTTGCAAATACCCTTGGAAGATACTGATTACCTAGACTCATACATATTGTATTTATGGCCTAGTGTTGGGATTGATTCAGCTACTTAATTCTGCTCAGTATCACTTCCTCCTCCTCCTCGATACCAGTGACTAGCTCCATATGTTTATAGAGTCAAAGGCAGTGGACTTCAGTATTTCAAAATCCTACCCATAGGACCAGTTATAGAAAGTATCAATGGCTGAACACTCCTTTATATGCTTTTTGAGCTGTAGGGTTCTGCAAAGTACTTGGTATTCATTGGCAGGCTCCCATCCAAGTTCAGACCCTGCTTAGCTTCCAAGATCAGACAGAATCTGGTGCCTCTAGAGTATTTTGGCATCTCTAACTAAAGTAGAATCCATGAATCAGTGGGCGCTTGGTAAATCAACACTTATGTAAATTCCATTGAGATAAAGGGTCTACTTTAGTCAGGACTACCAACTGGATTTAAGTTATCATGTTCTATTCGCTACTGCAAACTACCTTGAGAAGACAGTTTACCCTGAAATGTAGTTAAAAATTAAAGCACAGCTATTAGCTACCTATTCTGTGACCTTCATTTTATGGAGCCAGCTCAGCAATAAAACAGGAGGGCTATTCAAATCATTACCCATACATTTTATAATGAGATTTCAAGAGATTATTCTTCTCTCAAATCTTATTATTTAATTTCTTTAAATGAGGAAGTGGTCATTAAAAAAGCATTTGTTAATGAATTCTGCCTGCAGGACTATAATTTCTTCATACAAAAAAAATCATATATTATATGGTTAGTCTTTACTTCTGGGAAAGATTGCTCGCTGCTTTTAAACCTTCTAATAGTCTTGGAAATGTAAACTCAAGATTATTCTTTTGAAATAACACATTGAAAAGAAATTAAAATTGTTAACAGTTTTAAATTAATTTATACACCTGGGCTTTGCTCACCTCTTAACATTTCCCTTAACTGATCCACAAATGTAACTATGATGAACTTTCCTCTGAGTCTCAGGCAATTTGTTTTTCATCAAGAGTTGCCATAATCACGTAATTACACCACTAGTGATGAATTGCATTAATGAGAGTTCAGTATCAAAAATGCAGCATGTCAGGCATGCCCCATTTCCAGAAATCATATGGCAATGATGTATGACAGATCAACTGTAAATCAATGCTATATTTCCAGATCACTTCAAACTTACAGATCCAGAGACCAATGTAAGACAATCCTCCCTCTGAGAGCCAGACAAAAATGGTAAGTGAGGAAGTGTTATAATAAAGTGGTAATAGATCTTTGCAAAGGGCATGTAAGAAAGTTTTTTTTAAATAGCTGCTGAGGTCATAGGAAACCAAGCTTAATGGTGGAACCCAAACTATGGGTTGGTCCAGAAGGAATTGGATAGCATAACCATGTTGAGAGGAAGAGGTTTTTTTCTTCTGTAATAAACAGACAGCTGAATGGTTATTTCAGGTTCTTAAGCCCTGTGGAGACATTTAAACAACACAGAGATAAATGCTGGAGTGGAAAATAAGACTCCAGCTCCTGCCCCTCCTCTCACCCAATAGATGTTGGTCAGAGCTTGAACATATAAACCTGTGTGTGTGTACCTGAATGCATAGATTCTGCATATTTAACTCATATTGCAGCAGTAAGATAGATAGATAGATAGATAGATAGATAGATAGATAGATAGATAGATGCAAAGGAAAAAAATCTCCAGCAATTGACTACTGAAATTCAAGAATGTGTAATTACTTTTTTCTGGAATTGTTGCATTAGCAGCGTCAGTGTTAATTTCACTTTGACTTTCCACAAACATGAGGAAGTTGTGACACAGATATATACTGTCTTTACAAAATTAATTTTGTAATTAATTTAAGTAGCTTTAACAATTTTTCAAAGCCATTAAGCAACAATTAACAATGAAGAATACCTATTGTTTGGTGTGGCAACCTCAAAGAACTAAGACAGATTTCATTTCAGACTCTGAGAATGTCCCTAGTGGTGTTTATCAGCTCTCATCTGTAAAGGAAATGGTCACCTTTTTTCCTACAAAAGAAAAAAAATACCTGTTTACATAGCTCTGATTTGCCCTTGCTCTTTGTAAAACTTCCTCCTGGACTCCCAAGCAGGTTGAGGAAACTGAAACATGATTTTGAATGGATTAACTGATATATTTGTGTCAATATGAACTAACCTCCATTTTTGTGGAGGCATATGCTGCCATTTAAGCTGTAATCATATATAAGATGTTGATCATGGCTTAAGTTCTGTCAGAGATGTCCTACGTAAAATACACTGAGACAGACAATTCTTTGTGTGTATAGCTATATACACCACTATACACCACTAGACTTCACTGCTGATTTCAGTCTGTGCATACAAAGGAATGTAGATGTTTGATCAGATTAGAAAAGCCCTCATAAACGGAAGAGCTCTGTCCACAAGAAAGCCCCATGTCCCCAAGAAATGAGTTGGATCCAACATGTTTTTCTGTTGAGCTGAGAATACCCTGTGTAGCATTTTGTTCTTTTTCTGTCTCCAGCATTGAGGAGAAGGAGACAATAATCAGACTTCCTCCTTTATGCGCAGCTCCCAGTGTCACCTCCACCACTGTTCTGGAAGGTTCTTCTGCCTTCCAGAACAGCAGAGGGCTTAGGGTCAGGGCCAACTGCACGGTTAGGCAGTGAGGCAGCAATCTCAAGAGATAATATATATCACACATAGTAGGAACTTGTTAGTTATTTGTTACCACTGTTTTTTTACTGGAGGGAGGGCACAGAAAAGAGGTGCTTGTGCAATTTTCTGCCTCAGGTGCCAAAACAACTTGCCAAGCCTTGGGTACTGTACACCTTAGTAAGGAGGCACTGTTTGCTGCTCAGCCTCATTGTTGTGGCCCTTTGTTCAAAAATACTGTATGTAAACATTATACAATGCAATTTTTGCACAAAATACATTGAGTTTGTTGCATCAAAAATGTACAAGTTAAAAAAAAAGGAAAAGGAAAATGAGCAGAAAAACACTGGTATTTTTATTATTTTTTTTCTAGGGTGACTCCCCCATCTAACCATTTTTTTTTCAACAGAATATTTCTAGATGCTGAGGCACCCTATCTCAGTACCATTGGAAAAACGTGTGAAAGTTCATTATAACTCTTCATAAAGCTACGTCTCAAAATGGGTGGCATTTCCATTTTTAAGGGAGAAAATGAGTATTGCCAGAAGAGTAAACAATGTAAAACCCTGTCAGTCCAAAGGTATAAATGGAGGAGGCCCTGAGGACACAGAAGAATTTAGATTGGTGGGTTGTGTGAGTTATGTGAGATTATACAAAGGAGTGTTAGGATAGAAAAGTAATGAGAGTCTCCATTGAAAATATAAAAACTAGTAGTTTTATCAAAATTGTCTCTGATGCCAGTTCCACCTGGAATTCATTATGGTGTGTGTGTGTGTGTGTGTGTGTGTGTGTGTGTGTGAACTCTCCAAACAGTTGGGAATGTTTGTCTAACTTCACTTTTTTTCAAAACTTATGTGGAGAATTTTAAAAATGCTATACTTCATCACATTAGAAGTAACAAGTGCCTTTTGCTAATCACAATAGTGTATAATTCAATTGAAGTTATAATGGCCACTGTTTTATAGCCACATATCATGCTGGTTTTCAAAAACAGTGAGGCCTTAAAGACAATTAGTTTCTGGCACTGTAGACCTTTATGAAGTTTATATCAGAGCCAAAATTCTTGGCAGAGGGAGAGAAGGAATGAAGAAAACAGGCCCACTGTCCCAGTTTGTTAACACCTTCCATGACCCCTGAAATGATTGAAAGTCTGCTCCTATGTACATAGCAGCAAGACCCACTGAACACAGTCCTCTGGGAGAGAAACTTGGTCTTATTGAGAATGGAAAGCTCCCTACAGAATATGATGATTCCTTTGAGGGGGTGGTAGGGCTATAGAAGTGTTTCATGTAATGTAGCTCTTTTTTGTTATTACAGTGAAAAAAAATTCAAAAGAGCTCTTTGAAAGATCTCCAGTATCCTTGGGGCTGTTTGAAAGCTGCTGCCACATTCAGTTTGGGTTTGTCAAGTTGAATTATGCAACTAGATGAACTCAAAAACTTTATACATTGTACTTGCAAAAGTTGTTGTACTTAGTTTTACTATGTAATTTTTCTAGCATTGTCTTAATATTTTCCTAGTAATGCTCTAGTAATTGGTAAGTAAACGATTACATAAGTAGTACTGATTCAATGGATCTGTCCATTCTATTTGGGACTAACAATTGGATTTAGTTTATTAAATTAATACTATTTATTTCAGCATAAATAATGTGCACAGGTTGAACCTGCCCATCTCTATTTCTGTCATAGTGTCATGTGTATATATCCAAATAACGGTTTTGATTTGTGTCAATTTAATGTGCTCAGACTGGATCAGATCTTAAGAAGTAGGCACAGTCAGAGTGCTAAGTCAGTATTTTCTAAAACAAAGAAAAGCAATAATCCAAAATGCTACAGGATGTAAAAAATTAGTTTTTCTCCCCCAAGGTGACTGTTTGACCTTAAAGCAAATGAATAATAAGAACAAAGAATGATATTTCAATGGATAAGCTTTCACAACCCAATCTGAATTCACTCAGAAATGATCCAAGTTATTTTTTAAAAAAGGAAAAAAATCCCTCAAGTTATATTCTGAACCAGTCTTAAGGTTAAAATCACCGTCTTTCTCTCTAGCAACTGTTCTAAGTCTCCCATTCTTCACACCATCACCCAAACCTAAAGTTTCACCTCAACCTAAAATTTCAAAAAGTTATTTCAGGTGGCTTCAACTCAACACAATCCTCCAGTGGCCACTGTGTGTTGCACAAAGTAACTTTGCCAAGCTCTACTGACTGCTAACTCTTCTTCCCAATTTCAATTATAAGTTGACAGACCGGTGGCAGAGTAAGAGTAGAGAGGAATTCTGTCTCTCCTTCCTCAATGCTCTGACAGACCTGGTGGAAGGGGCTGTTTGGAAGTGTGGATGGTACAGAAATCAGATGTTTACCCCAGCTTTAAAATTTAACCCAAGAAAAAGTAATCAAGAGCTTATGATGCTTACTTCTTCCCAGAATCACCCGCCATTGTATGATATATCTCTGCCAGAAAGCTGCTTTGAAAAAAACATACGACTAATAGTTTGCCCCATCCCAAGTACAGCTTTCAGGTGTTCTATTTAGCTCTGTTCTTGAGTGTTGCTGCTGTGGTATTTCCTAGCTCTGCGGGTTTGATGGAGAGTACACGCTGTGAAGGAGGCCTCAAACTTGCCTGCCTGAAGGATAAAAAGTGGGAGAAGACACAGTAATGGTGGTCATCATCCTCATCCTCATCACCATCATTGTTATATTTTTTTATACCCCACTTTTTCCCAGTTAAAACAGATACAGCTAAAAGTCTACGTCATAAAAAAAATTAAAAATATGATTCAACCATCAATAAAGTTAAAAAAAAGCAACAAACCAACCATTAAAAAAGAACAGCCAATAATAACAACACAGCAGGTGAGAGACCCCTTTCCCTTAAGCAGTCAGCCTTTAAAGGCCTGCTAAATCAGAAAGGTCTTTACATGCTCACAGGTGGATTATAAAGACAGTCTCTGAACAGGGGGTTCCAGAGTCTGGGAGCAGCCACTGAGAAGGCCTGCTCTCATGTTCCCACCAAATGTACCTGTGAGGGTTGTGTAACAAAGAGAAGGGCCTCACCAGAAGGTCTCAATATGGGCAGGTTCATATAGGAAGATTCAGTCCCTTAAATAACCTAGACCTGAGTCATATAGGGCTTTGCATATTCTACCAACACTTTCTGGAAAAAGACTGGCAGCCAGTGGAGCAGTTCAAACAAGGGAGTTGTCTGTGCTCTGTAGCCCACCCCAGTTATCAATCTGGCTGCAGCTGTTTGGACCACTGGAAGTTTCCAAATGATCTTGAAAGGCAATGCTATGTTACAGTAATCCAAATGGGATGTAATCAGGGCATTTGTCAGTGTGACCAGATCCAATATCTGAAGGAATGGGTGCAGCTGGTACATGAGCCTTAACTGTGTGAATGTACTCTTGGCCACTGCCAAAACTTGAGCATCCAGAGTCAGTCAGGGTTGAGTCCAGCAGTACATCTAACCTACAAACCTTCATTTTCAGGGGGAGTATAACTTCATCCAGCACAGGATGAATCTCTGTTCCCTGATTTGCCTTTTGATTGACCAAAAAGCACCTCTGTCTTGCCTGGCTTAAGTTTCTACTTGTTCACCCTCATTACTCATTACTGATGACAGTCAATGGTTTAGAAGAAAGACAGCTTCCTTGGACTGAAATGGAAAAGTGTAGTAGAGATTGGTGTCATCCACATACTGATGGCACTGGATCTCTAAATTCTGGACAGCTTTTCCCAGTCCACTAAAGACAGGCACTGGTATAGAATCAAAATAGTTTACTTGGATCAAAGTGAAAAGTAGTAGTAGAGCTAGGTGTCACCCACATACTGTTGGCACCAGAACCCGAAGTTTCAGACTACATTTCCCTGAGATTAGTATATATGTTAAATAGCATGGTGGTAAGACTGAATGTTAAAGTTAATGCCCAAGGTTAATGGCCAAGGAGTTAAACGGTATTTCTCTAGCACCACCTTCTTGGTTCATCCTTCCAGGAAGGAATAGAGCCACTGAAAAACTGTCCCAAAGTGCCATTCTAGCCAAATGATCCAGAAGGATACCATGGTCAATAATATTGAAAGCCACCAATATGTCCAGCAGCACAAACAGGGACACACATGCCCTGTCTAGTTCCCAGTATAGGTCATCCACCAAAGTAACTAAAGCAGTTTCTGTTCCATAGCTAGGCCTGAAACCAGGTTGAAATGGATTTAGATAATCTGACTTATCCAGGAACACTTAGAGCTGTGTGGCCACCACACACTCCTATACCTTGTCTCAAAATAGGATGTTGCAAATTGGCCAGCAGTTATTCATTACAGTGGGATCCAGGGAGGTGTTTTTCTATGGTGTTATAACTACTTCCTTTAGTCACAGTGAAACTGTGCCTTGTTTTAAGTGAGGCATTGGCCACTCTCTCCATCCACTCACCCAGCCCCTTTCCTGGGTTCCATAATAAGAGAGGAATGGCAGGTCTAATACACATGTGTTGGGTCTCATCTCTCCAAGGATCCTATCCACATTCCCAGGCTGCACAAATTGAAAAGTATCCACTGCCATGGACAAACAAGGGTCAAAGTTACATCCACTGGACCTGCATTAATGATAGCATCCAAGTCAGACCATATCCAAGCTATTTTATTTGTAAAGTGCTGAGCGAGTTGTTCACAGCTGGCTGTGACAATAATGTGGAGAATCTTCTCAGTAAAAGAAAAGAACACCACAACAGCACCACAACCACTGTATAGACGGGCAAACCATAGTTTAGTCTAGATCATGCCAAAAACAAAAAAACAAAAAAACAAAAACAAAAAACAAAAAAACCCGCACATAAGGAAGAAGAGGACTTCTCTAACAAGTGATAGATATGCTATCATTTGTTCATCAGCAGGACAGAGGGTGGTGGCTTCTCATACACTTTGCTTTTATAGTTTTCACAGAAAAAAAAATATAGCATGAGAAGCTACATCTCCACATTTTGTCTTCTTTCATTTTGGCATTCCTTTATGCTTCAAAGGTTTAAAAATAAAAGAAAGAAGAAAAGACTGCAAGGAGATATGACAATCTTATTCATTTCAACACACACATATACTGTCTCCCATCCGGCTGAGGCTCCATTACCTCCACTGGGAAATAAGGATGCATGCAAATCAATGGCCAGTCCATCTCTGCTCTGTGAGAGGAGGCCAGGGAGATATCCTAGGAGACCAGACCTCCATCTATTCTCCCATAGCTATGTGTCCATCACCCTCTAAATTTCACCCAAATGCATACATGCGGAGAACTCCATGATTAGACAGTGACCCAGATTACTTTATGTGCTTCCTGGATTTCAGAATCATCTTGTATTACAGGTAGTGCCAAATCAGCTTCTTATTGAGTTGGGTGCCTTTGAGATGCTTGCTGACCTCATACAACAAGATGTCAGTACCTTACTGCAGCTACTTAAGTAGAACAAAAAAGGATCACTGAAGCAAAAAGAAGTGCTTATACAGCTAAGCTTGCAGGGGAAACCCTCACTTTTCTAAAGCAGGCACAAATGGAAGGAGAGATACATATTTTACGGATTGTTTAGTTTTTTGACACATTCTCTTTGTGGGTGGTGTTTTTTATTTTTGTTTTTGTTTTGTTTGTTTTTGCTACCCAGCAATACACATTGAAGTTGTAAATATACAGCTTCATGACAACATTACTTTCCTAAACTGCTGTTGCCAGAGTGCCCTGTCAAACATGGTCCTGGGTAATACTGGCTGGGGAATCTGGGTGTTACAGTCCAAAAAAGTAACATTTCCCAGCTCTATTTCTGAGAAACGTGCAATTATAAGACCTACATGTTTTTATTTCATAACAGTAATGCTGGGAGTCAGAGCATGATCTGCAATGGGTAAGTAGTGGACAGGAACAGTTGGGGTTGCCTTACCCTCTTCCTCTCACTGATTCTCCTTCCAATACCTCCCAGGTCTCTGTCTTCAACCCCCTCTCCCCACAAGATTTCCATATGGCGTATTCTAAGGCTAAAGCCACCAGAGCTTAAACTCAATGGTTTCTGGAGGCCATTTCTCTCCTGAGAAGCAAATTACATTGAATTTAGTATGTCTTACTCCCAAATAGGTGGGTTTAGAACTGCGGTCTTCAAGCAATGATACAATGGGCACAGAACATTGGACATCCAATTCAGTTGGAATGGTGGGAACAAAGTTGGCAACAAAAAAAGAGATTCACGGTAGCTCAGAACCTTAAAGAAAACTACTATAAGTTATTTCATAGATGATACATGACACCCGAAAAATTAAAGACAATTTATAAGACGGGTACAGATCAATGTTGGAAGTGTCAAAAGACTGCAGGCACATTATTTCATATGTGGTGGACATGTTCTAAAGCAAAAATGTATTGGAATGAAATTCATAAGATAATATGTGGTGTATTGCAGGTTCAAATTGATAAGACTCCTGAAATGTACTTGTTAAATGTGACACATATGTTAGAGGGAACTGCGGTAAAGAAATATTGGCGAATAATCCTGTATATGGCCTCGACTGCCTGTATTGAATTTGCAATGCTTTGGAAAAGTGATATAATATCAACGACAGAACAATGGTGGGCAACTTTTATTGAAAATAGAAATGCAGATATTGTTTCACAGAGATTAAAAGGGAAATCAGATGATGATATCTATAAAGAATGGCAGATGATTTCAGAAGCGAGAGGGGTCTTGACAGGGAATAATACATAATTCATGGTATTAAAGGTTCTTACAAGATAAAATTCAGAGAAATATCATGGAACAAGTAAAGTTGGGTAGAAAAACAGGAACTAACAAATTAAGTAGATAATACTAACAATTTATTGTGATGCATTGATAACAGTTCAATGGAATGATAAAGATTGTAATCCAGAGAGGAAGGAAGACAGTTGTAATACGACAATTAAGAATACAATGATAATTGTTTGTTTTATGTGTTGGAACTTTAATAAAATTACTTAAAAAAAAAAAAAGAACTGCAGTCTTCATCTCAGATTTCCTTTTCATACAGCTTAGAAATCTCCACTGCTTAAAGCAAGGGTGGAGAACTGTCAGGGCCTAGGGGGCTGCATTAGTCCCCCTGGATACCTTGGAGGGCCATGCTCTTGGCCAGAGCTTTGAGGGTGCAAGAAACATTTTTACCATGTTTTGGCCCCTCCCTTGAATATTTTAGGGCCAGGTCAGGCTATTTTTTTTAATAGGAAGTGACCCAAAAGCCACTTAGGACCTAAAATGGCCTGGGGAATAAAATAAAAACATGGTGAAAATGCTCCCACACTCCCTACAGCCCTCCCTTTTTTTTTATTCCCAGAGGGCCCTAAGAACTTCACATTGCTCACCTCTTGGAGCTATTCACACTATACTATTATGGGGCTATGACTGCACTTTAACTGCCATGATTGCATCCTATGGAATCCAGAGGTTTGGAGTTTGGTCAGGTAGTAGACCTCTCTGGCTGACAATTCTGAAAGCTCCTTAAATGGCAAATCCCAGAATTTCATAGGATGGAAGCATGGCAGTTAAGGTAGAATCTTAGCACTATAATTATATAGTGTGAAGGGGCCTCTGGTTTATCTTTGAGTTTAATACAGATTATTCTCCATGATAAACTACTAACAACCCTCCCCCTCAGTGATACACAATGTTGAGTCTTAGGCACTCTTTAATCTTCTAATTTAAACCCAGCCTCTTAAAATATTTCTGATGTTCTAGACTGCCAGACCAACAAAATCCAATGATATTGCATTCGTACACAAAAAAAAATCTACTTTTCAATATGCATTGAAAACCTATCATTAGATGAAATCACAATTTCTAGTTAAGAAATCATTCTCTTAGGCTCATTTGTATTGCACAGTTCATGAGGGATATAATATTGAAATTCCCTTGCAGTTCTCCTTCAGAATTCAGTCTAAGTTCATTTAATATTTGCTAAAATAAAAAATAGCTCATGTTATTTTTTCCCCATCAATACGCTTTGAGAATTAAAAGGATTAAGCAGCACTACAACCTGTTGGATGAAGTATTATAATTAGCAGGAGAGAAGAAGGATTCATAAGTTATCCCAATTGTAACTTCACTGGGCATTTCTGAACAAACCACCATTCCCTCCTAAACTCAGTCATTTAACTCTCTATAACAGAAGTAAGGTACATTTTCCTCTGGGTGTTCTCTGCATGGCAATGGACAGTGACTGGGGACCATAGATATGCACACATGCTTGTATACCAACACATATGTAGCAAACACATACACTTGAGCACAACTTTCCCCCACTGTCATTCACATCGATATGCACGCTCTCTCTGACAAAACCCTTGTACATGTAGAGACAGTGTTTCTTCCCAGAAAATTACAGAGGGATGAGGTGGTTGAAGCTCCCTCTCCCTAAGTGTTGAAGCAGGGGTTAGGAAAGTTACTTTTTAAAGCATTACTTTTTGGTATTCTAACTCCCAGAGTCTTTCAATCTGTGTGGCATGTTGACTGGGGGAGTCTGAGAGTTGTAGTCTGAAAAAGTAACCTCCTCAAGCTCTGGATGTTGATGTGACTTTCCACATTCCCTATAGACCTAGCCAGCTGAGCAGCAGAGGATCATGGATGCAAGTTTGACGGAGAATATGGTGTGCAGGCATGGCTCTTCCCAAGCTTCCTCCTTGTACAGTCTCAGGTTGACAATGCAAGGGGTGTACCTCCATGACCAATCAGAGGCTGTTGGCAGAGAAGATTCCCAGGCACCATCCAGCTGCAATCATACAACCAGGAAAAAGCAACAGCCTCATACTTTGCGCACCCTCTACATCCATGCACTCATGTTGTCAAGTTGTTTTGCACCACCAGTGACAGCAGAGGCCCAGTGGCATTGTGCTGGCAAAGATTTACAGTCTGCCAGTGTATTTTTGGATCTTGGCCATACTGTTTGGGCAAAAACATCCATCCATTTCCAGGGGAAGAACCAAGTGACCGATGTTGTTTGTTTTGAGGAAATATACAAGAATCAAGAAATACCAGCACAGGTTAAAGTCTCTGATCTCAGTTTCAGAATCTGCAGGGATCTATGGCAAGAGCAGAGATTAATGTGACTTCCAGCACTGAAGTTAATAGCTATGGCTGTTTTCCAACGAGAGCCAAAGAACTATAAAACAATTAATATCCACCATTAAGCCCACTTATTGTATTAAGAAAGAAAACTGATAAAATGTTTCAGCTGAAATTCATCTTTCTGTGTATTTTACACAGATATCGTAATGCAAAGAATCATGATAATAGAGGACACTTGTATATAATTTAAGTTATTAATGACTATAGCCAGTAACTCAGAAATAATGAACACCCTTTACTTTTCCCAGAAGACTGAAACTATATTTGGCAAACTGATTGGACTTGTTTCTGGTCATCTAATACCTGTTTTCTTTTCTCTTCAATAATGTTCCTGCTAAAATCATCCCTTCCATTTTTCCCCCACTTGCAAGATGGTGGTGGTGGTGGTGGTGGTGGGGCAGAATAAGCAAGTCACTTTGCTGAAGATTGGAGAAGTCATGTTCCCCACAAAATCTGGACAGTCAGCCAAAGGAAGCTAGTGGCTCTGATAGTGGGACGGTAAATCTGTTCCAGCTTTTAGTATCAACTTTAAAAGGGCTATGGAACTGACCGAACCTCTTTATGGAATATGGATTAGTTCCCTGGACACTTCTTTACAGTTTGCACTAAAGCCAAGAACAGATTCTACCCCCACAGAAAACAGAGCCACTTGATTCTTCAGAAGACAGCCCATACAGAACATGTCTCTCAATTACAGAGAAAAATAGGGGGCCATTCATTAAAGTAAGATTGCTCTTTCCTTGACTTCCAATGTGTCCTTCATAACCTAACAATGCAGTCACAAAAGGCACAGACCAAGGACTGCCCTAGCCTGACCCTGCAGGGGTCTACATCCAGTAGAATTGCACTATAAGGTTTTAATTCTATGGTTCTTGAAGGTATGTTCCAGGGGCCAGTGGATGTTGCCAGACCTTTGTGTCTCTGAGCAGAGACATTGGTCTGCCTTTTGAGATCTTATCTGGATGGTGGAAGAACTATTCACCATCAAGCCTGCTCTGTTGGTAATGTTCTGCAAATAGTGGGTCTGAAAATGAACCAGTTAGAGTACATGTTGCTGTGGCTAATCTTAAACTCCCACATTCCTCTGGCACCCTCCTCACCAAAACAGTAAAAAGTACACCAGCCCAAGAACTGACAATGTAAATTCCTTCCCATAAGAGACAATGGGGCTTCCCACTTTCTGCCATGGCAAGCAGAAACTAGCAGGGTTTAGAAGATGACAAGTGCTCTCCCTCAGACTCCACTTTAATGTTGTTGTGTAACTCAGTAACAATGCGCTGCTACAAAGTCTTCTCAGAAATCTCACAGGTCCTGGGGGACTTACTTTCATGTACATGTTTATAAAGTTGCAGCCAAAAAAAGTAATTCTAAAGAACTTGAGGGGTGGGAGCAGGGAGGTCCAAGGCAAGGGAATCAGTGATGTGCCTACACTGGACTACTGGGGAGAAAAATCTCATGCCAGGTCATACTACACACAGAATAGTCTACTGTGGCTAGGGCCATCATTTTAGCACCTGTTCTGCATCAGTGAGAACAGCACCAAAACAATAACTACAAGAACAAAACTTTTTCTCTAACTATTTTATAATGACAATTATCTGGGAGAGTTATTCAGGTGCATAAGGCACTATTATATCTAGCACAGTTCAGGGTGGTAAAGAGGAACCATCTAAAGTCCACTGTGAACAACTTTCAAAACATTGTAAAATGTTGCATCTAGGAAAAAGTCTGGTTTTGGAAAAGAATATGAACTACCTGGCTTATTAAATGAGATTTATAAGAAGTAATTGCAACTAATTTTCAGCAGTGTATATAGCCCTGTGAATTCTTTGCACACCAACAGTGATGGTGGTAGATGCTGCAAGAACTTTCATTGGTACCCTTTCTATATTAATTAAGCCACCTAGCCACCCTGTCTATTGAGGGTGTCTATTGAGTGTGAACCTGGAGATAAAAAGCCAGAAAAACAAAACATTAAAGTTAATGAACCTCATCTGTTCAGCCACATTTTAAAAAGTCAAGACATTGACAGGATAATTGTTACCCTGTGTACTGGGGGTCCCGAGAGGGACACCAAAATGTGCTCAACTAAAGGTGGGGAAAATTAGCTCAGAACACTGCTTAGCATTACGAGAGGCAGGGTAACGTAGTGAGATCTTGAACCCTATGTGTATGGGGTCGGGTCGAGTCAAGGAGCACACAGAAGTTGAAACAATAAACGATGTTTTATTAAACACAAGCAAAACAGTGTATGCAACACATTCACACAAGATAACTAAAGATATAAAGGTTGGAGTGGTATAGAGGGATTTTTAGAGGGATTGCTGGTTTGGGTGATATTTCACCTGTCCTGAAGCCCGGAAAAATGGAGAGCGAGGCTGGGGTGCGATGTAGCTTAGCACGTGGAGCTGAGGGGAGGCTCGCCAAGCAAAGCGGCAGCAAGGTGGGATGAAACTCGGGAGCTATCCGAGGAAGGTCTCCGAATCAAGGGTTTTTATAAGGAGAATGTGACTGCAGGCTATGCCGTACTTGGGGGAAAACAATAGATTTGGAGTTGGAGACAAAGCCTCCGAAAGGTCAGAATCTGAATGATTGAGTTACCGCAGAGGTTCTCAGTAGAGTAGCCAGTATGCAAACGCAGAGTACTTGGGTATTGTATAGTTCACCCATCAAGCTGCCATCGTGGGGCAGAGGCTCTTTTGTAGGTTGCGTGCATACCTAATTAGAGTACTTGCCTGGAGGTCTCCTAAAGCAGCGAGTCAGCTATTTTCTGGCCTGCCTGTATTGTCTTGGGAATATTACACCGATTAACGGCCGAGCTTGGTAGCGTGCTTATCTGGTGGCCTCGCAAGCACGTGGAGGGGAATAGAGAAGTGTAGCCGAATTATGATATCAAAAGGATATCTTTCAATATCCCCAAAGGTTGGACTAGCCAGGGCAGTAACATAATACTTAAAATAATGACCAGAAAGTTACAAAATGGTTAACAAATTTATTGGACTCTGAGGCTGTATGTATAGCCACACAATTATTAGCACTTTAACTTCCATGTTTCCATCATATAGCACGCTGAGATTTGTAGTTTAGCAAGGGGTACTCAGAATAGTCTGCCAGAGTGCTGTCATGTTCTACTTCACAGGAAAGCATCTTACCAAACTACAAATCCTAGGCCATTGGTTTCTGTTTACTTGAATCTGTTCATCTCTGGTCTCAGGCTTGGTTTTGAGATGGAAATAGTCCTGCTTGCATTAATGACCTATGCCAAGAACTACATGTGGGGAGTGTGCACTTTTTAGTTTCTGCTGTAACTGTTCATGGTTTTCAGTATCATTAAATACAGTACTATTCTGGGATGCTTGACCAGTATGGGAATTGGAGGTTTTGTATTATACTGGTTGCAGTCCTATTTGGCTTAGCATTCCCACAATATAGTCTTGGGAGACAATTGTTCAGACCATTGGCTTTTGGTGTGTGGAATTCTTCCAGGCTCTTTCTTGTATGCAGTGTTTTAACATCTACATGACACCACTGGGTGAGGTCACTTTGGGGGTTTGATTAGTACGTTTATGATGCCCAGCTCAATCTCTTTGTATAACTAATGCCAAGAAGGCTGTGAAAACCTTGAACTGTTGCTTGGGTTCGTTGAAGAACTGAATGTGAGTGAATAAACTGATGATAAATCCTGGCAAGATGGAGTTTGTGTTAATCAGGAGAGAGTTGAAGTTGCTATTGGGAGTACAGCCTGTTCTGGATGAGCTGCATTTCCTCTGAAGGAGCAAGATGAAGCTTGGAAGTATTGTTGGATCATCACTGCTCCTGGAATGTCAGGGGACAGAAGTGGCCAAGTATACCGTCATCCATACTTGATGGATACTCTAGATACATGTTGGGCAGGGTGGACCTGGACAGAGTGGGCTGTTCTAGTAGTCTAATGATCTTGTGGCTAGGTTATTGTAGCATGATGTGCATGGAGCTGCCCTTGAAAAAGTATCCAGAAATTATTACCAGTACAAGTAAACTCTGCATCCAATTTTATAGATCACATAACATCAGTAACAAAAGCATTTCATGGCTTCATATTTGTTTTAATGTCCAAATTCAAGCGCCTGATTCTTACCTATAAAGCCTTAGAAACCTTGTGGCCAAGGTATCTGCATAAACAAAGCCTTTCATATGAAGCTTCTTGGAGGTCTTGTTACATGTTCCATCCCCTTCAGAGGTGAGAATGCCAAGGACTTAAGACTTCTGTAGAACATGTGGAACTTTCTGCTGGAGGATATTAGGTTGGCTCCCTCACTGTTTATTTCTTTTTGGACAGCTGGTAATAATTATACTTTTCTGTCAAGCTTTCAGTGATAAATGCTACTGTGATAGTAAATGCTTCTCCACGTTATTACAATTGAACTATTTTGTTTTAGCTTTACTTACTTTAACTTATTTGACTTTAAACTCTGTTTATACCTTCTGTCCTATATCTATGGACCACAAGTGTGCAGAGAGACAGATTTTTGCATGGGAAGCAGCTACAGATAAGTCAAGTCAACCCAGGTCATGCATGGGTTATCCAGGAAGTTCAGAGGAGATGAAAAGAGGGGCAAGAGTAGGGTGTTAGCCAGTTCAGTATGTTTGTATGTAGGTATGTATGTAATTAACTTGTATGCAGCCTTTTTCCCAGAGTGGGACACAAAGAAACTCACATAAAAAAAATCGACATAAAGCTTAACAATAAAAATTTAAAAACAATTAAAAATCAACACATTCAAACAGTATAAAATCATTTAAAAGGCATTCAAAAGTTAAAAAAAATAAAGTACACCCCCTAATAAGAAGCTTCTCATCTCACACATTAAAAGCCTCATTGAACAAAAAGATCATTGCCTGCCAGCAAAAGGAGAGGAGGAAGGCGGGGAGCCTAGTCTCCTGTGGAAGGGAATTCCAGTGGGTGGGAGCAGCCACTGAGAATGGTTTCACTTGTGTCCTCACCAAGCAAGCTTGTGATTGTGGAGGGATCTAAAGTAAGCCTTCCCTTATGGATTTTAAGATTCTGGCGGGTTCATATAGGGAGATATGTTCTTTTAGATAGTCTGGACCTAATCTATCTAGGGCCTTGTAAGTTATGCATAGCCCAGAAACAAACCAGGAGCCAGTAAAGCTATTTTAACAAGGGAGTAATAGGCTCGCTGTAACTGGCTCCAATCAGCATTCTGGCCACAGCATTTTGGACCACTGAAGTTTCCAAACAGTTTCCAAAGGTAGCCCTACCTGGACTGTGTTACAGTAGTCCAAAGAGGATGTAATCAAGGCACGTATCGCTATAGCCAGATCTGATGTTTCAAGGAATGGGCACTAGTTTGGGCTGTGCAAATGCATTCCTGGCACTGCTGAAACCTGGGCATGCAGGCTCAGAGCTGAGTCCAGAAGAATGCCTAACCTGCAAGCCTGAGATTTCAGGGAGAGTGTAACCCCATCCCGTAGGAGCAGAATCCCTATTCCCTGACTGAGTTGGAGCACCTCTGTCTTCTCTGGATTAAGTTTCAATTTCTTTGTCCTCCTTTGGTCCATTACTAACAGCAGACACTGGTTCAGTTCTAAGACAGCTTCCTTGAAATTTAACTTAAGAAATAGAAAATCGGTTACACTTAAGTTTATGCTCATCTTCTTTTTTCTTTCTTTAGACTTTTGTTTTGATGTTTGCTGTCTTTCTTTTACCCATTTCTTCTTCTTTTTTGTTTCCAATTTTGCTTTCCTTTTCATCTTACATTGGTGAAAGAAATTAATATAACAACAAAACTAAACTGATAATGTTTGCTTGGTTGTTTGCCATCAAGATGATAAGGTAATATTCTCTGAGCTATTAATAAAACAAGAATTTGCTACAACAAAGCCAGCAGTCCAGATAACCAATACTAAAAGGGTAAGACTACAAAATATTAAATGTAGACAGTTAATTGGTCAAGAACCGGAAGAAATAGAGTACATGAACACAGAAAGCACTGCCAGCCAGGGAGACAGACTGATTCCAAGTAATCAGGACTTGCAGAAACTGCTAGGAGATTTATAGGTGTCTGACACTAGACACCAGGTGCTTGATTACCCAGGGCCCTATCACACTATACTATTATAGCACTATTATTCCACTTTAACTGCCATGGTTTCATCCTATGGAATCCTGGGATTTGTAGTTTAGGGAAGAGCATTTCAAATTTTCAGCCAAAGCCTTATTGGCCTCACAAGCCAGCCTGTCTGCTTGACTGGTAGTGCTCTCTGTGCTCATATACTGCATTTCCTTGGATTCTTGACCTGATTACATTTAATATTTCAGTGTTTTCTGTTTAACAGATGTTGACTCCTGTGTCACTGTTCCTTCTTTCTTTGCTGGACTTCAAAGCATGGAGCTATCTCTTTGGTGTCCATCAAGTCCTGCTGAGGAAACAGTCTCTCTGCTCCTTTAGCTGCCAGTTTCTCAGATATGGGAAGGGAATCATATCACCTGGAACCAGAAACCTCTTCCAACCTCATTCTTCTGTGCAGATTCCTCAGGCTCTAGAGGGTGAGTTATGGCACATTTGTTTAAAACATAAAGAAAGAAACAAAAGTATAATCAGAAACTATTAAGTTTATTGACTTTCATGTTTTTCTAAAAATTCTACTATATTTTGTTTTACTTGTTCTACATTAGTTTCTTTCCCCATAAATTAAGAAATCTAGACTAGGTGAATAAGTGATATTGTGTGCGCTTGTACTGAAGCCAACAGCTTATCAGTACTATAGTCAACTCAGCCTAGTAAGTTGAGCCATCTGAAAGTTTGATATTACCCTCTTTTAATTTTAATGAGGCACACCCATCTATCCCAGGATTTACATTTAAAAAACATGGAATCAAATAATCTTTCTCCGATTTTCCCTTATGCTTATGCATTAATCTTTCTCAGCTCTTATATCTGAAATATTTCAGGAACACCCTTGCCTCTGAAATCTGATATTCCCTTCATCTGCAGGTCCAAACCAGAAATAGGTCACACCCTGCAGACAAATCAACAGTGGATTTTTATTCAGTATGACAGTGATTATATTCAGAGTCATGAAGGGCCATGTGATTTCCAAGAAATGAACCACTGAATTTAGAAGAAACAAGAGGAGAGAAATGCTTTTAAGTGCCTCGTATTTTAGAGAAAGCACCAACAAATTCAACTGTGAACTGAAGAAGACTACTGTAAGTCTGAGTATGCACCATGGAAACACTTTATTCAAAGCCAGGAAAAGTTACTTTTTTGAATGACCAATGTATGGTCAGTGCCAGGGCCGTGCTGGTTCAAAGACTCTGGGAAGTAGAATGTATGTATATGTGTTTATGTATGTGTGTGTGTACACACACACACACACACACACACACACATGTATATATATAATGCACACACATATATTCCAAGTTCTTATTTTAGATTAAGCTGTGGGAATGTGTGTATATGTGCATATGCACAGAAGTAACTCCCCTTTTGCACTTATAGAAATATGCAGAGCACATGAATTTACCATGGCTGTAGGCTAAATCAGCTTGTAGTTTTATGCAAAAGATTATTATCAATGGATGATATCAGCCTGCTCTTTTAAGTGTTTATCCTTAACTGTCTTTACACAGTTGTGAATTCCTAATACCTTTCCTTTAGGATGTTGAATAACCCAGCGTGATTTAAACAGAACTGTGCAAATTACAAGGGCATATATAGAAATGAATGTATTTTCCTCCCTGCAAGCAACTCTTTTTCTCAACAATACTGTCTTTGAACATAGGATTTATATGTAATTATAAATGCTGTTAGCTTGCAGAGCTTGAGAAAAGTTACTTTTTTAGACTACAACTTCCTGAATTCCCCAGTCATAATAGGTAGGTGGTCTTGCTGCCCAGGGATTCTGGGAGATTTATGTCAAAAAGGTAACTTTCTCAGCTATGGATAGGAAAATCTGTTTCCTTTTCTCCTGAACACAAATTTTTGAAACCTCAAATCCCTTCCTTCTCAAATATGAAGAAAATTGCGATTTATTTAAAAAGAAAAACTTCAAAAATGAACTGAAATGAAATTCCACACCATTGCACCCACCAAATTTAACAGGCACAGGTATTCCCAGCACAGAGAACACCATGGGATACCTGGTTGTCATATAGGTATTGGAGATTAGATGTTCTTCAGAAACAAAGAAATGGCAATGCTAATTTAGCACTAACTTGGTGGACAGGGATTCAAGCTCACACTTTCAAGATCTGGGCATTCAAAATCTGGGGTTGGACATATGAGTCTGCCAGTTTCAGTTTCTCCCACACTGGGATTTTTAAATCTCAAATTCATTCCATCCCAAATATGAAGAAATTTTTCAGTTTTTTGACATTTCATATAAAAAATGAATTGGAACAAATTTCTCATCAATATCTCTTTCCATCCCCTAAAACCATGCTATCCTTCAGAGTGTATATTCTCAAGGACATCCTAAGACAATGCAGACTTCTTCATTTTCCTGTCTGCTTTCATCTTCAAGAAAGGTATCCAGTGATTTTTATAACTGTTTTTATGATATGTTTCTAGTACTGAGATTTCAAACCATGCTGTCTTGATACTTTGGATGGTATTCCAAAATGACAGTAGCACAGGCAGTTTATTTTTTTCTTTTTATTAAAAAAGATCAAATACCCATACAAATTTTGGATAACATGATGCAAAATGTACACATCATTGCTTCTTCTTCCTCCTATCAATGTTCCATTTATTCATTAGTTAAATCTTGAGGTATAATTTATCATTATATCTAGTATCTTCTTGTTTTGGAAGGGTCCTTGGCATGTTGCTCCTCTCCTGTTAAAGAAACTTGGCATGGCAGGTACATCATTACAAATGCCCAGTTATGCACCTTACTGACAAATCATAACCATAAGAACATCACAAAGGAACATAGGAATCTGCCTTATACAGAATCAGATCCTTTTAGCTACTATGATTATAACCTTCTCTGATTGGTAGGGGCTCTGTAGGGTTTCAGGCTGAAGTTCTTCTTAAGACTTAACCTGAGAACTTATGTATCCTGAGACCTGGTCTCTCTTTTACATCTAAGATGTTCACAGGCTGATGCATGTCAGCAATCTTGAGTTGGGTAAGAATGACAGAAAGTATCCATGCAATGAAGCAGTGGCTACATCAATACAGAAGCTGTGGAAGACGCCTTGCCCTGAGTCAGACCATTGGTCCATTTAGCCCAGTATAATGAACTCTCGCTGGTAGTGGATTTTCAAGCTTTAAGGCAGGATTCTTTCCCTAGCCCTATCTTTTCCTACACCTAGTTTTCTCTGGTGGTCTCCCATCCAACCCATCCAGCAGGCCCAATCCTTTTTAACATCTGAAGTCAGACAAAATCACATATGTTCAGGGTAAGCATGCTGGTATCAGAGAGTGCTGGGCTACACATATGGTTCTTCACTTTTTTTCGGTCATCACAATAATTCCCAATGTCGTGTCTTACATATATAGCTGCTGTGTAGAATGTTCTTCCACACAACAGGTACTTCTACATATTCCTGTTTGGGTTCATGTTGTGACCACCTAACACTTGAACTACTGAACAGCAGGAATATAAGAGTAAAAATGGCTGCTTTCCAAATCAAGGACTTTAGAAATTCTATGGTTCCTCTGGCTACATTACTAAAGGAACATTTCCCCACATTTGGTTGTATACACTTAATACTTACAGCAATGAGCTTTACCTATCTATAACTGGGCACTAGAATGTCACCCATCTGTCTCTCACATCAATCTTACTTAGTAGAGTGCTCAAGGCCAGACTTCATTACAACTTTTATTGATGGTAACTGAATGAATTATCAGTTTAAAGGAGGCTTTATTTAAGAGTAGATATTTCTAAGATCACAGTCTAAACGTGAACATGAACAGCATTGAGAAACTTTGTGCTCACTGAAAGAATTAAAGGGTGGTTGTTGTTGTTTAACAGTTTGCTTTAATGAAGGAAATGAAAGGGACATAAATGGTAGGACTTTATGGGTCTTTCCAAATGGCTTTGAAGAAACTAATAAATGAGATTCCAGGACCAGGAATGAGTTCTATTGCTTCATAAAGGATTGCAGTTCCACAAGGGAGCTATAGAACTACTTAAGCATGAAAGATGACACCAAATAAATACCATTACTGGTATTTGCTCTGTCTTCTGCAACATTATTGCTTATTTTGCTTACACCATGAATAAATAGGGATGGATACCACTAGCACGCTGCTAAAGTCTATGGATAGAAAATTCATCAGCTCTTTACACCCTTCTGCACATCTCCTGCATGATGCCAGAAGGCAAAAAATAAACTGATTAAAAAAAAACCCCACGATGCTTTGGTTTTCAGCACTGTCATGTTCCTCTGTGCTTTACTTGGTGGCTTTGTAGCTTAGCATTCACTTTTTATTTAATGCTTTTCTGTTCTTCTACAACAAGATGTACACCAGCAATAGAGTGAGTTTACAAATCAACTGGGAATTTTTGTCCTCTCACAAAGTCACAGCTTTGAGATCAGGGACGTAAATTACATAGAACTTTCTGAAGTGACTAGGAAAAGGAGAGAATCCAAAGCTAGATCCCCTTCTTCAAGGGTGGAGATGTCTTACTGCCAGTCTTTCCAGGGTCAGCTGGTGGCTGCCATGCCAGTGAAAGGGTGAATCTGTCCCAACTTTTAGTTTGAGCTTTAAAGGAGCAATCTAAAGTACTGAACACTATTTCCCAAAACAGATTCAGTACCTTTATAATGGAAAACCCAGATGTTTTCTGCAGCTTACTGGATCCTGGTGGTGTCCCATAGGGATCTTGGTAGAGCCTCTCCCTGGAAGGGAGCATGAAAGAAGCACTCCCCTCCACACTGGCTCCCTCCATGAATGGAGGAAGCATGATGGCACTGCCTCTTCCTTCTGCAGCATGACCAGGCACTGTCCCAGGCTGCGCTGGGGCAGAAAGTGCAGCCATTGCACTTCCAGGACCTCCACACCTATGTAAGTGCAGGTGCATGGTGGGATGGTGGTGCAATCACCAGTCATTGACAAGTAAAACCTGTCAATAATTTACTGCATGATCATGCCACCTGGGAAGAGGAGAACAACGGGACCTCAATGAAGTCATGCAGAACTGTCATCCAGGTCTCGACCTTCTCCTGTCCGCAATGCAGGATGATGACGTCCTGCAGAAAAGGGGTGGATTCATCACTCCATTGGTAGGGAGGCTAGCTGACACTACTATATCTCTTCTAAGATTCCAGGGAGCATAGGATTGTAAATCAATGCTCCTATCCTAAATGTATTTTCCATTGATTCTGAGAGAATTTAATTTCTAGTAAACATTTTTTTTTAAAAAAAATCAGTGTAAAAGGTCTATACCACCTCTGATCCACAGAAGCATTTTTTGAGTGATGATCTTTCCTTCCTTCCTTCCTTCCTTCCTTCCTTCCTTCCTTCCTTCCTTCCTTCCTTCCTTCCTTCCTTCCTTCCTTCCTTCCTTTTAAAAAGAATCTGCATTATCTCAGTAAAACATGAAACTAATAATGACGAGAGCCCATAGCAACAGCTCATAAACCAGCTAAAATGTTACCATAAAACAAATTAAAATACTTTGGCACATGAAAATATTTTAACCTGGCACCTTAAAGTACTGTATAGACATAAACATGAGGGTTGCTAAGAATCAAAAGAAGGAAACTGCATATGGCTTTAATATGATAAATATAAGCACTGAAGATTTTTTTTTAAAAAAATCTGTTTCTAAATACAACATTGACAGTGAATATTTTTAAAATAGCATTGTCACGTTACTAAGAATGAGTAATTATAAAAACTAGCAGCCAATTGATTTCCAGTATAATTCCATTTTTTCTACAAAACCTACTTCAGGAACTATGTTAACTCACAATAACACATCAATAATAATAAAAATAATAAACATAAATTTCTTTTTTTCTCTGAATACATGTTCAGAACTTAAAATATTTTACAAAATGTCTATTCAGCTTGGAACAGGTCTTTTGAGATTTACATTTAGAGTAGTGAAGAAAGAGAGTTTAACTGCTAAGTAATTTTTTTAACATGCTGGCTATATGACTGATATAAAAAAATGGAGAACATTGTGCTATTGACCAATGTGTTTGCTAAGAAATTGGCATTTAGTAATTTTAGATTCCCCTAAATATGTAACTTAAGGTGTTCCTAAAAACAAACATACATACATACCTAAAAGCATACTAGTCTAAATCCTATTGGTAATCCTAGACTCAATGAAACAAACAGGTGTTGTATAAGTGTTGACTTGCCATTCAACAATGGGTCAGTGTTCATTGGGTTAACTTCAGCTGGGAATACCAAGCTATAATTAGAAGGCCAAAAATGTCTCTTCTCAGACCATCTTCTCTGTAAGGAACTTTGCATATACTCAAAAAACATGGGATTCTACTGTTATTGATAACATGTAACTTGCTAATTTTGGCCATTTCCACATGGGGCGAGGGAATCGCCCCACACCGCTACTTACTGGACTTTTCAGCTCCCCGGTCCGATCCATGCCGCTCCGGAGCAGTGCGTGCTCGTCGATATGCATCGCTCTGGCGTCCCAAATGGCGGCTTCCAGTTGGTCGAGGGTCTCAACCAACCGCTGAAGCTCGCCAGCCTAAAGCCCGCCCCTGGCAGATCACAGGCTCGCATTGGGGCGAGCCTGCAAATCTGCATAAGGGAGCAGCTTGCAGTGGCACGATCCGTGCTTTTGAAAGACCTGTTTTTAGCGGTCTTTCAAAAGCACACTGGACGACCACTTGGGGTTGTTCTGGAGCAGGCTGAGGTGCGGATGTACATTAAGTAGGTTCGACCCAGTCCGCTCCCAGGTGCGGACCTCCTCCTTGGAGGACGGACTGCACCGTTTTAAAAATCCCATGCAGAAATGGCCTTAGACAGATATTATTGGTTGTGTGCGTGTGGCGGGGTGATTTTTATTCTTTGACTAGCATATTTACCCAGCATTGTCTGGGATTTTATTTTCTCAGAGGTAACACTTGTTAGAAATACCTTACTTTACCTTAGGAGTTAGATGCAATTGCAATACACAGATTTGAGATCCTGTGTCTCTAATTCCCCAAACTGTGTTGTTCAGTACCTATAACTTCTCCTCATATTGCTCAATCCAGTCTGGATTCAGAGTTGTTAATATACAGAGGTTGGGTTTGTGAGGG
This sequence comes from Cyclura pinguis, assembly GCA_030412105.1. Lineage (NCBI taxonomy): Eukaryota > Metazoa > Chordata > Lepidosauria > Squamata > Iguanidae > Cyclura > Cyclura pinguis. Next base: position 108,242,647 of record CM059599.1, on the reverse strand, counting down.
GACTTGCTGCTAGGTCGTGTCTCCATAGCAACCGGGCTATTCAGAGCTTTTTGGCTGAGAATTCTGAAGGCCCCTCCCTGAACTTCCAACCGCAGCATTCCATAGAACCTTCACAGCCAGCCAATCATATGAGGTCTTCTCACCTCACGCAGCTAATCGTATGAGGTCCGTGCCTGCCTGATGCAGACAAACAGACAAGATCACTCACAAACTTTTATACAGTAGATTACATTCCCTAGTTCTTTATTCTTCCAGTTTCCCAAATAAATTTCCTTTTCATATCATCGGGACATAGACCAGCCTAATCTTTTTTTTCCCTCTCTGCTAAATATCTTACTCATATTCAGGATTTTATAATCACAAAGCTACTATTCATTCTGTCCTCAGGATACCTCGCAAAGTTTTAATAACCCTGATTTCTTTGAAGCAAAGAAAAATCCAAAGCATCATCTTCTTTACTTCCCCCCCCCCCAATGCTGGGCAAAAGGGGTTTGGGGAAGCCGTGGCAATGGGACACATCACTTCTCCAGGCAGCTGAGCAATGCTGCTACAGTGTTCAGATGAAAATTACCCTGTGGTGGTAGCCTGTACATAATTCTCCTTCTCAGATCTGTAAAGGAGAGCAATTTACATTGGAAAGCAACATGAAGAGAAATGGTTAAGAGTAAAAGTAAGTAAGAGAGAAATGGTTAAGCCTGCCTTCCCTAGAAGCATTGCTCTAATCAGAATCCAAGCCCCTAGGAGGTAGCTGCTTCTTAAGTAAAAATTGAAATATTGGCATATTTCTCACATATTATGTCCTCTGGCTATAGACTGAATGTCTATACTAAATTAAATGCTTCTATCCATCACTGTTCTTATAGACCCACAGATGACACCAAAAGCACTGTTGCAGATTTAGGATGGTTGTAACCATAAGGGCATGCCATGATTTACAGCAGAAAAGAGAAACAGAATTAAACCCTTGATTTTATGTAAGAACCTGTAGGAGAAGCTTCTAGGCTGCTCATAGACAGGATTAGGATGTGTTTTCACATCTGAATCAGGACTGGAAGCCCAGGGCTTTATCACATGAGGCAGGTAAATCACAATTGCAGCAAGACAGTAGTGTCTTTGGCTGGGACTTATCACACGCTGCTGTTTCTCTTCTATTGTTCTCCTGGTGGGAAACTGTTTGAAAAGTCTTTATTTTATTAATACAACAAATCTGATAATGACCTCCTTTGTAAAAGAAATGGTCTTCCACCTGGAGAACAACAGAAATGCAACAAGGTACTGGGATAAGTCCCAGCTGAAGACATTATTATTCTGCTGCAGTAGCATTTTTTTTGTTTTGTGCAATAAAGCCCCATGTTTTATTCTCTGACTTTGGACCAAGATCTTTCAACTGCCTTCTCCTAGCTTCTCTGGACTTTGAGATTCTCAGCAAAGGCCCTGTTCTGGGTTAGGCCCTGTTCTGGATACATACAACAGGGCTTTGTTGGTTGTAGAACCCCAACTATGCATATCCTTCACATGGAAAGTTACGCTGGCTCCACCCTCTGACCCTCTGACCTTCTGACAGGAAGCCAAGATTGCGTTGTCTTATATGGCCTTTGGTCCTTCAGAAACAAGGATTTTTTAAAAAAGATATTTTAGTTATTTATTTTTAACTTCATTTTTAAAAAAATGTTTTGGGCTGTTTTTAAATAATGGTTTCATGTGTTATTCTTCACTTTGCGGGCCCTGGTATCCTGAGAGGTAATAAGTACTAAAATACATAGAAAAATAAATTTCTGGTGCACAGGAAGTTCTGGGAGTATAAGAAAGTATACTAGCAGATTTTCAGACATTCAGAGATTTTTTGGTGCAATTTTCAAGCAAAATACAGCAGAAAAGCAAGTCAACACAGGTAAATGAGGTGCTTGTGGCCACACTTTATCATTTCTGGTTTACATATACCTGAAAGTCAACCCCTCTAATAAAACTATTGGCTAAGCATTTAATTGGCATGCTAACCAATCAGAAACAAATATGAGATGCAAATTTTGCCGTTTCCTCTGATCTCTCTGTTTGCCTTCTAAGTGGAGGTTATGCATCCAAAAATATCTTATCACCCAAGCGATAACAGTGGTCAATGAGATGAACTTATGTTTCAGTGCCATTACTGTGACAATCATTCATCAAATAGAAAGTGGCCTCAACATTTACAGGGACTGGAATTTATTCCCATTACCCAAGCCCTATTTTTCAGAAAATTGCATTCTTATTTTTCTTAATGCTCTGCGTGTATGTGTGTCCAAGAACAATAACTCATTAACTGGATGACTCTGGGTCCAGTTTCCTGAATCAATACTACCACTTTAGCAGAAACATAGAATCAGACAATTGCATAATGAAGCTGTCTGTCTTTATTTACACAATGTATTTTTGTACTCACTAGGCCAGAAAGGACAGTTCTGTGTAGCAGCTGTCATTGTCTTTTCCCTCCATATCTGTGTCCCATTTGCCAATGTTATAATTGACCAGCTGACACCCGCCTTGGCAAAGCCCAAGTGGAGCTCTTTACTGCCAAAGCAACAACAGCAGCAATCTGAACTATGACACAATTCTTCTAAGTCTGAGTTAATAACAGAGGTTTTCTATGTGGCTTTTTCACTGTCCTGTTGATACACTTCACTGCCATGGGAGTGCTGTTCAAATTAGTGCTGAGAAACAGTTACCACTCTGTTATATCCCAAGGATAAAGACCATAGGGAAGGCCTACAGGACCAGCTGTACAGGTGGGGGCTAGGAGTGAGAGGATAGTTAGCCCACAAAAATAAGCTTGAAAAAAAAAAAAAAGGCAGGACTGAAGAGTTTAAACACTGGAGCTCTACCTGCAAACGATCTCTACTGAGTATAAATGGGGCCTTCCTATTTGTATTGTCCAAGAAGCAAAAAAGAGATAAATTTGATTTAAGATGTTACTCTACCCAATTTTTATTTCCCATTTCTCAGAACAGTTAATTGGGAATAAACTAATTATTCATATGCAGCAGTCCACTGAGCAAAGAGAGATTGAGAGGGAGGGAAAAAGTGTGTTCTACAAAAGGACAGTGTTTCTGGCAAAATGAAGAGAGGAAACTAAAACCCAGAATTTAGACTCATATCTCTGGAGATTCATAAAATGTTCAATTAAATGTTGGCATTAAACAAAACCTTGATGAAAGTTTGTTTCTTAATCTATCCCACCACTGGATAACAACTATGAAGCATTATGACTCACTTATTCTTAGTGGGTGGTAAATTTATGGACTATAAAGTCTTGTAGATCTTTTACCCAGTTATGCCTCATCTGCAACTTCCAGAACCTCCATTCTGTAGAGACTTGCTCCACTGAAATAGTATAATTGTTTGTTACTACGCTGTACTCTAGAGCCAAAATGTTATTTATTGAGTCATTCATTCACTTAGTTCCCACAACAATGTCTAGCACTTTCAATTTGAGTGGAAGAAATGATAAAATATAGTATTGGAAAAAAAGAACAAAATAGGGAATGACAGAAGCAAGCAAAGGCACAAAGTTCTAAACTAAGATTCATACCACACAAGTATTCTTGAATGTATGCTCTTTTTCAAATTTATACTAGTTCCTGCATGCGCATATTCCACTGAGCACTAATTTGTTCCTCTAGTACATGTACAGAAATGCTGGTACTCCAGGTGTTCTTAACTTGGGTCTGCGTATTTCTAGGGGGTTCACAGATGAGCTTCAGTGGGTCCATGAATTCAGTGCAAAATAAATAAAATAAAATAAATGAATAAAAGGCTAGCATTCTATTAGTGAGTTGTCCTATTAATGAATTATAGTGGTTCAAATCCAGTTAGAACATTGTGATCATGTTATAATTCCTATCAAAACACGTTGTCTGTACTGACCATTTAATTAGCAAAATCCCTCCCAAACTCTACTTTTTCTCTGTTGCATCTCCACTTCATGACAGCACTGCCCAGGATCTCCCTGGACTCTTCCAAAGGTCCCAGAGAAGGACATAATTGCTCTTCCTTCAGCTATCAGAAAGTCACTGATTCTCTGCCACTAGTCCCATTGTCCAGTGGCCTGGAAATGGATGTGTTGAGGGGAGCAGCTGCAGGAAGAAAAAAGGTGAGTTTTTTGTGGGAGAGAGGAGCAGAACAGGTGATGTATTATAGATACACTTGTGCAACATATCTCCTGATGCACCTTCTCAATTGAAGATTTTTTTCTGGTATTTACTTCTGATATTTTGATTTTTTCTCTCACAAAAAATTTTAAGTTAAAATGTTTTTTCAGGTGTCCGTTGTAATAGTCTATGTGAAAGAAATCTATTCCCAATGCAAAGAAACAAAAAACAAACAAAAAACCCAACCCCCCTCAAACCGCTGCTTGTAAACTTTTGCATGTACATTTACATGTATCTTTTTTCTGGAAAAGAGGCCCATGTTATCATCAACGTACTTGCAAGCAGATTCCTGTATAATCCATTCTAATATTTATATTTCTCCAGTTGTTATATTCCAATCATTGGAGTCATCTCACCTTGTCTGTTATGTCTGTAGTCATATTTACCTTTCTGCACTAGGACTTCAAACTTATCTTGTTTATTTCCAAAATTCTGTGCATTACATCATTTGTGACATCTTATAGTCTACTGTGAGTTTTGCTGTAGCTCCCATTCCCTCCCTGAGCTTCTCCTCCAGGATTCATATCCTTGTGTTTAGAGCTTGCTTTTGAACAGATGTTTGAGTGATCATGTCCAATCTGCCGAAGATTTACAAAGCCTTGGTGATCATGATTTTGCCAATGTCATTCTTCCTGGGCTACATGAGGTATAGCCCATCTGTAAGTAGTCCTTCCTCTAGGAAGTGAAGATGATGGTCTTAGAAGCTGGTACTGTGGTAGTTAGTCCTCTCCCAGGGTCTACAATTTATTAATATCAAATATTAAAACTATCTCACACTTATATCAAGAGATTTTACATCAAGAAAGGGTAGAGGAGACAGTTAAATCGACAATGATATTGTGGGCTCAAAATGTCGGACATTCAATTCAATTAGAGTGCTGGGAACAGAGCTGGCAACGGACTCAGAAATTTACTGCAGCTCAGAACCTAAAGGAAAATTACTATAAGCTTCTTAATAGATGGTACATGACACCAGAAAAATTAAAGAAGATATATAATAGGGGAACAGGGCAATGTTGGAAGTGTCAAGAGAATGTGGGTACACTATTTCATATGTGGTGGTCATGTCCTAAGGCTAAAAAGTATTGGAATGAAATACGTAATATGATATGTACAATTCTGAGGGTTCAACTCGATAAGATACCTGAATTATACTTATTAAATATGACACATATGTTAGATGGAACTGCTGTAAAAAAATATTGGATAATAATGTTATATATGATCACGACAGCTCGTATTGAATATGCAAGGTTATGGAAAACTGAGCAAATACTTACAATAGAGCAATGGTGGGTAACATTTAATGAAAATCGAAATGTAGATATAGTCTCTGAGAGACTAAAAGGAAAATCAGATGATGACATTAACAAAGAATGGCAGCTTGTTCTGGATATGGGTTGGGTCTTGACAGTAAATAATACTTAATTCATGGTAGTATGTGTAGCTAGAAGGAGAAAATCAGGGAAATAACATGGAACATGTAAAGTTGGATTGAAAAGCAGGAACTATCTCTCTATAATAACAATTTATTGCGATGCATAAAGTTAATATGTCAATGATAGAACAGTTAATGGAATCCATAGAGGTGTGGAAGATAGCTGTAACAATTCACTAAAATGTACAATGAGAAATGTTTGTTTTATATATTGGAACTATAATAAAATTACTATAAAAACAAACAAACATCTCCACGTGCTTGAGAGGGTCCCCCGGATGAGCATGCAGGCAGGCACGGCTGAATGGCCATGATCTGGAAAAACCCAGTCTGGCCAGTATACAATCTGTCACATAGCCCCAGGAGCCCTCCAGACATGCACACATCAGAATTTACAAAGAGTACTCTGCCCCGAGAAGCCAGCTTGACAGGATTAGCAATCCTGACAGTCTGTCAAGTGAGAGCAATTTACGTATGGCCACGGCTTTTGAAAAGCCCAGCTAAAACTAATCAAACTAAGATCCCTGACATTTTGGGGCTTTGTCCTCTTAATAATGCACATTTTGGAGCTTTGTTTTAGCTCCTCCACCTATCGTTCTCCCCGGGAAACGATTAGCCCTCCAGGTACATTTTCCCATATAAAAAGGCCCAATTTTTGAACGGTCCTTTGGATCGCTCCGGTTTCTTCTCTGCTCCACGTCACTCCGGCCGGCAATCCCCTCACCCCCCATGTGCTGAGTTTCCTCTCTCGCTCCGCTGCTGTCTCTGACTTCAGTCTCCAGGACCAGGTGCAGTATACCCCGAAAATACCTTCTCAAAATCCCCTATCAATTTTCCTCTCTTCTTATTTTTCTCTAGGGTCTGTGTGAGTGAGTGCGTAAGTGCGAACATGCGCAAAGACTTATTTTTAAATAAGAATAATTAAAATAGCAAATTGGTGTGGTTTTTGGCTTGGCCTAAGCCCGTAAACATTGGGTTGGAAAGATCTTGCTAGGTTACCATGCCTCTTGCGGTGCCACAGCTTGTGCTCCAGCTAATTCCCATTCCCCATTGATAGTGGCATATTAAGGTGTCCCCCTTGGGACCCCCAGAAATCAGGGTAACAAAGCCAAACCCATCATTCACCTACAGTTTCTTCCAGTTACAGTTTCTTCCCATCCCTGTGTGTTCTTCTATCTTTCACAGGTAGAATTGAGAACAATACCACTTGGGCCTCTAAACTCTTCACTTTCTTTCCAGAGCTTCAAAATCCAAGGTGATCTACTGAAAAGTTTCTTTGCAGTGTCATGGGAACCCACATGAATCTAAAGAAAGGGGTACTGCTCTGTGTTCCTGACAAGTTTCAGCAACTTATTTTAACTCTTTTCTACTGTTCTTGTTTGTTTTAACTTGTACATCAGCTTCAACTTTCTTGAAATAAGGTGTGGTAGAAATGTTTTAATAAAAATAAATCAGTAAAATAATCTGAGGTTATACCAGTGTAGACTACATATAGGATTCTAGCCTTTATACGAGTATTATGTAAGTCTGCATCAGGTGGTACTTGTAACAGTGAAAGCTACTCTCCCAGTGTTTTGGAACAATACGAGTTGATTTCAAAGAACTGTCTGAATTTTTTAGAATAAATGTTGACTAGTGGTAACATTTTATGCAATTTCAAAGGAACATTTAAAAAACCCCAACCTTCTACACTGGTTTACATCCTCAGAGAGTTGGTTTTTATCCCCATAAGGCATTCAGCATTAAATTTCAAGGTTTGCTAAACCTGTCAAGTTTAAAAACCCATCCTAGATTTCTTCTCAGTGTTTGCTTCTTTTATCATACCTAAAATCTTTGATTAAAGATTTTCTTTTAAAAATTACACAAAGATTACCTTTCTTATCAAACAGCTCCTTATAAATTATATTATGAAGTAATATTCCATAAACAGTTCAGGGGGAAATGGTGTGATGTTGAGTTTCTGACTATCCAAACACATTATATTTGATTATGTACTGCCAGCTGGTCATGTTAAGAATTACAAAGATTCACAGGGCACTGTGAATGTGTGGTAGTTAATGAATCTGCCAAAGATTATGATGGTTTATATATTTTAACATACTGTGATGTGACCTTAATCTCTACCAGACTAAAGAAAAAGAAATTCTGCCTCTTTGTGGGAGATCCATTATCTACTTGGGGATAATGGTGTTTGCTATGTGTATGCATGTGCACATATGTGTGTGTTATGTTGCTGTGTTCGTATTCTTTAAAAAAAAATTATACATTTTGGATGTGATACAAATATTGATTGTTTTCTTAACTGGCCATCTATTTATTAGAGGTTGATACTCACACTGGAGAACAGTGAATAAAAAAAGCATGGAAATGGCAGTTCACAAAATTACAAGCATGTGAAAATATTGATAATCTTTATGTTGTTCGTTTGGATTATTTCCCAAAGGGACTTCAGATATGGAATACTTCTAGTATTCTGGTTCCAAACAGAGAAGTAAATAAACACCACAATATGACACTGAATAATAGAAACCTGATTCCTCTAATATTTCATAAAATAATGTACAGCTTTCAAAAGCATACTGTAGATGAGAGTAACAGTATAGTAAAATGTGCAATATGTTTTCAGAGCATGTGGACAGGGTAGCAAAGGGAATCTTACATATGTGCCCCCATGCACTTAAGGGTCATGAGTAGGAATCAAGTTCCCATACTTGTATTCCTTGGTGGATAAGCAATGCTATGACAATAGATACATCTCCAATGTAGCCTCTGAATGGTGGCAATCCTGATGGGGAGAAGCACCGGGGTTAGTAGTCGCAGTTTGCCTTCCTCTCTTCATCAAATAGCTCAGCAACAATAGAAGCAAGGTTGTCATTGTCCTCTTATACACCATCTGCTTCACACACACATTTGGATTAAGATAATGAAATTTGCATATTTCATGTTCTGAAATAATCAGCAGAAATTTGAGAACATCTGTTAATCAATAGCACTCTTTCTTTCGATGCATGTGAGTTTCAGATACTAATTTCTCTTCCCTCTGAACTCCTGTATGTGCTCCTAACCTCTGCTGGAGACGTTTGGGAGTACTTATGGATCAAACAGCATGGCTGCAGAGGCCTGTTGCTTCAAGAAAGGGAAACAGATGAGCATCATAGACTCCCCACTGAATCAGGGACACCTTTGGACGCAAGCCACTATTTATTGTGAAAAGCCTTCCTCCTCCTCTGCTGTTGCATTCATGACCATTTAAGCTATTGTAATGTAATAGGTAAAATAACAGAGGACCTAGAAAAGTCTTACTAAAAGTAATGGATTACTAAAGAGTCTGGATAACATTTTGCATCGTCAAGTGCTGGTTAGCATTTCCAAAGTATGCAGATGTCCAAGTCCATAGCAGGTCCTGAACTCATGGCCTGAGCAGTAGTTGGACAGGAATTCAAATTGTACATCATTATCTGGAGGCACAAGATTTTCCAAGAAGGAAAAGTCATTTGCATTGGTCAAGTGCAACAAGAAAGCTAAGAATTTATATAGCACTTCCTGGGCCCTAGAAAACATTCAAAACAGGCTTACACTGCCTTCAGCAGTGATAATGGGTGGCTTCCATGTCAATGGGGAAAAGAATACACCTTGGGTTTTAGTTTGAAACTTTGAGGAACTAGCCAAGATGTTGAAAGTCCAGCAGCTTTGGTAGCTCCTTTAAATTTCACACTGAAATCCAGAGTGGATTCATTGACATGGAAACCACCACATACAACTGCTCCACAGATCTCTGGATCTGTCAGAAAGGTTTCTATGACTGCAGTAAGTCACAAATGCCTTAAGCTCAGCATCAGTTGTCTTTCATAAGTTTCATTAGAGAAATTCATGGGCAGAAATCCAATGTGTTAAAAGAAAATCATGTACCAGTAACTAGCACAACATGATGTGTGGTTTATGCATTAATCAGCAGCACAATAGTGCTTCTGTCATGTAACAGATGGATGGGGGCACTACAGAGCTTTCGAAGGTACACACTAATAACAATAGAAATACAATTTTAAAGAAGAATTGTTGATTACTATATTACTGACAGGATATCCCAGAAGTGTTCTTATTCTAGGAATCTCAGTGGCAGTCAAGTGAAATGTACTAGAAGAAGGATGTGACATTGCTATGACAAAAACATTTATACATCCAGGTGATTGTGATGTGTAGAAAACAAACCAAATCTTTCGAGGAGGAGGAAATTGCCAGCAGATAGTCTTGTGATATATTTGTACTAGACACTCTGGCCATGTTATAGATACCCCATATATCACCAAGCAGAGAAGGAAGTGTTATGTGTTTTTGGTTTCTGTTATTTTATTTTGGTTTGAGAGGTTCACAAATAAATTAATATTTGTCTGTTTGCTTCACAGTTACAAAGCATTCAGTCTGGCAGGCATTTTTGGAGTAATGAGGAAAAAAACAGACAAGCTAGAAGAGGCTGCAGCAGTTTGCTTTTGCCTGAGCCTGCTCCCTTCTCTCCTTTCCCCCTTTCTGAGCAGCTTCAGTCCAAACTACTGTTACACTTGGCTGGATTGCTGTAAGGCACTCTACATGGGGCTGCTTTTGAAGAATGTTCAGAAACTTCAACTGTTCCAAAGAGCTGCAGCCAGATTGTTAATTGGGGCTGGCTACACAGATCATACAACTCCCCTATTGCAAGAGCTCCACTGGCTGCTGGTCCATTTCAAGGCACAATTCAAAGTGCTGGTGATGACCTTTAAAGCCTTCTACACGGCTCAAGTCCAGGTTATTTGAAGAAACTGAGTATTCTCCCCAATGAACCAACCTGGGCCTCAAGATCTGCTGGAGAGGTCCTTCTCTCCATCCCCCCAATCTCACAAGTAGACCTGGTGGCAACACAGCAGAGGGCCTGCTCAGTGGCCGTCTCTAGTCTCTGGAACTCCCTTCCCAAGGAAGTCAGACTGGCACCCTCCCTCCTATCCTTCCGTAATCAGATAAAAATGTTTTTATTTAGACAGTCATTTGATTATGATTATATGTGGTCTGTCCAATAGACATGTGCTGGGTATTGTGTTTTGATTAATAATTGAGTTTTAATTATGTATTTCATTATTGTTTAATCCTTTCAATTGCTTAATTATGTTTTAACTTTTGTATTTGATGAGAGTTTTTTTGTCTGTAAGTTGCTTTGAGTCCCAACCCAGGAAAAAAGCAGGGTATAAACAACGATGATAACAACAAAAACAACACATTTTGAACTTATTTGCAGCCAATGAAGTAAGCTGAGGGGCAAAGGAGGAAAGTGGGAAAAAGAAAAGGAAACTAGAACATTTTAAGAAAAGTTTGATAATTGGGACAAGATTAATTGGGACTATCAAACTGGGACAATTTGAGGGCATGTTTTCTTTTCTGCCTTTGAAGTATTCAGTGGAGACTATGAGGGTGGTCAAGGTATCAGCAGAAGCATGAGGTTGAGCTCAAAGAGACAAGGGCTCAAGATTTTGAATTTCAGTATACATGTCCCTTGAAGTACCATGCCACTTCTAGAATGGGTGGACTTACACAAGTTTGACAAGGGTCTAGATATGCAGCTATGTGTTTCCAAGCTCCTCTTCACATTTTGAATATGTTCTCACATATAGGAAACCTCGAAGTTCCATGCCACTTCTAAGAATGTGTGGTCTTATACAAATTTGACATGGGTCAAGATATACTGCTATGAATTTCCCAGCTCCCCTTCACATTTTGAGTATGTTCCCACATACTGGGAACCATAATCTTAGCATATGCCAGACCGTTCATCTTGCAAACTACAATGTTGCGTGTGGTATTGAAAAAATTAAATGTACAAGCAGTGTTTTAACACATAACGCTATGTTAAGTAAGTTTTTGGATTGAGAGGTCAAACAAACATAAGAAGAAATCTGCTAGATCAGACCACTTCTCAGTTTAGCAGTGGTGCACCAGGGCCTCAAAGGAAAAATCCAGGACCTTATAGCTAAGGGAGCCTGCTGAATGATCACCCACCCAGACAACAGCAGAGCAGGCAATGGATTAGTGGCAAACAGGCCTATGTCAACATTTGGGATAGCTTCTCAAGGAAAGTCCAAAATTGAAATAGCTATATTGATCAACCTGTCTGTGTGTGAGCGTGTCTCTCTCATATTCTCCACATCAAAGAGCAGCAATACCTAGCGTAATCCCCAAGATTATTAGCCTCAGCTAATAACTTTGAGCTGGAAAAGGACAACATATCATGTTAGGGTTGGGCTGGTGAGATCAGGGATCTCACTAGAAATTGAAAGGAGAAGCCAACATATTTCCATACGGGTCAAGATTTTCTGAGAGTTTCTTTTTCCAGAACGTTATTCTATAGAAACTTGTTTAACTGACATACACCACTACAGAGTAAAATGTATCCTTGGTTACTCAGGATGATCATGGTTGCAACACATCATGCAAATGTCAAGCAATACTGAATTGCTGTTTTCAAGCATTCATCTCAGACTTTGTCTCTCTGTTGCATCACCACTGCCTGCCACCTCAGAGGCTTGACTTCTTCCCCTCTTCCCTTCAGTCTTATTGAGCTGTAGCTAATCCCCGTAGCCATGATATGGTGGGAAAGTATATAGAATTATGGCCAGTGATGGCTCTGTTTGTTTGTCTGGCCTTGCATAATGAACAGGGTTCATGTTTCAGTTGCCCCAGATTTTGGAGAATGTGTCTCTTTCCCTCACCTCACCAAGTTCTTAACTGCTGCTATTATGTTTCCAGACAAAACCTACATTGATTCCTATCAGAACAGGCAGCTTTTTTTTTTTTACGGATTTCCTAAACACATTTTGGTATTGTCATTGTGTGTATGTGTTGGTGTGTGTGTCTGTATCTGTCTGTGTCTGTCTGTGTTATCTCTTGCCTGCAATAGCAAAGCAGTTCAGGAGCAAAATATACACACAGATTCTTGGGATGTTGTTACAGAAGATTTCCAAATAGACTGTTTATTCTCCCTGAACACACCAACATGGCTGGTAAGGCCAGAGTCTGTTCTTGGGTACCATGGCAACTGGTTGGGGGAAGAGAAGGAACCCAGATCTAGAGCTGTGAGTTGGTCACTGAAGCAAGGGAAGTAAATCTATTAATACTTGGCAGATCCTTTTGGGGCTGCTTGATATGGGGCACAGTTAAAGCTACCTTTCCCTCAGCTTCTAATTTCACCTTCTTCAGGAAAAGAAGTTCTCTCTTGGTGGTTTCTTTCTTCCGGCTTAGGTCCTGTGTCTCACCAGCCATGGTGGCAGCTCTAAAGGAGGGTCACTTTGGTTGCCAGTTTAGCAAGCTTCTTTGCAATTGGTCTTTAATTTTTTTAAAAAATTATTTTGGTAAGAAATGTTCTGTATTTAATAGCATCCCAAATGCTCTTTTCATTATGTTAACAACCAGAAGTCTATCTTCTGTTTTATTTCAGTGTAAAGACGGTACCCTGTGTAAAGGCAGGCTCGGCACTGTTCTAGGAAAGCACAGCTAAGAACATCAAACAGAGCAAGCCATTAAAGTGAGAGTAAAGGACTGAAATTATAAACTCACAGTGAGAGCCCTATTGTGCTGTAATGAAGTGAAATTAGGTGCTCAGGAAAACTGGAAATAAATTAGATTTCTACCCAGCCAACAACGAGGGAACACAAAACAATGTTTCTGTAGTTATATCCATTCTAACCTAGGAAGAAAATGACAGTGTATGAGTCAACCAAAGAATGGTTTGCACTGTTCTCATTTTTCTACTTTTTATCCCTATCCAGTGAGTATTTACACATTTTTGCTCATGATATTTAATTTATTGTAATGCAAGGCCTGTAGTGCTTTATTGAAGGCACACAAAAGGACTAGAATTTGGTGTGCATAATTTCTGAAAGATCATAGAATCATAGAAATCATAGAATCATGGAAATGTAGAGTTGGAAGAGACCACACGGGCCATCCAGTCCAACCCCCTGCCATTCAGGAACACCCTCAAAGCACTCCCAACAGATGACCATCTAGCCTCTGCTTAAAAACCTCCAAAGAAGGAGACTCCACCACACTCCGAGGAAGCATATTCCACTGTGATCCCATGTGCACAGAGTTCCTTACATGCAAACGGTCACAGGAAGGAATAGTGGGGTATATAGGTATGGTTTCCCTGTTCTGCATATTCAGTGAACCTCCTTCGCATATTTACACAGATCTGTAATCACGGCCAGCGTTAGCTTTCTTATTTTATTTCTTAATTTCCTGAAATATGTGTATCCCACCATATATCACAGGGATGGACAAAGGGCAGTCCATGGACCCAGGGCCATTTTCTAGCTCCCAGAATTTCCAAGGGTTATTTATTTTTTTTTTAATCTGTTCCAAAATGTCCCAAACATATTTTTACCACATTTGGAGCTTTGCTGAAATCCCTGGGGTAAAAATGAAATTTCACAAAAGTATTCAGTTGTGGGTTTTTTTTCCCATATTATGCTTAAAATCCCCTCTAAGGGACCAAGGAGACTCCAAAATATGCCTTGCAAGGCTTTTGGGGACACTTGGGGTCTTTTTTATTTTCTTTAGGTATAGGTGTGGTGAAGGTGCACAGTGGCATACAGAGTGATACAATCTAAATTAAATGAACCTCAACTCATTTAAATTAACTTGTTTACATTTAAAACAATTTAAATTATTTCAAGGAATGTTTTTACATTGTTTTTATGACTGTTTTTAAAGATTTTTTTATTTGTGTTTTTAATATTTTTATTGTTTTTCTCTCATATATTGAGGGGTTCTGATGTACTGAGATGTGATACATAAATGCTATAAAGCAACAACAAATAAACAGCTTAAAGCAGTAGGTACAGTTTAAAACAGTACAAAATACTGAAAACAGTTTAAAACACTTGAGCATTTTATCTGTATGAACTCAAGTCAAGTTGCTTAGATCCCCACAGTCTTAGGTAAATATCCCTGTTTCAGTTTGTCACTGAAATGAATGTCAGCACCAGTCAGGCCTCCAAGACAGTGGCAGTTTTTGACTCCTATCTCAGTGAGGCAGTAAACCCATTCCAGGTGTTAGCCCAGTCCTTAAAGGGAGCTACCCAAAATGGTAAAAGGTCTGGAACTCTGGCATAGGGAGCTGGGTATATTTAGCCTGGAGAAGAGAAAGTTAAGAGATGACATGGCAGCCATGTTCAAATATTTGAAGACATGTCTTATGGAAGATGGAGTGAGCTTGTTTTCTGCTGCTCTAGATACTAGAACATGGAACAATGGATTGAAACTACAGGAAAAGAGATTCCATCTAAACATTAGGAAGAGCTTCCTAATAGTAAGGGCTGTTTGACAGTGGAATACACTGCCTCAGAGCATAGTGGAGTCTCCTTCTTTGAAGGTTTTTATACAGAGGCTGGAAGGCCATTTGCTGAAGGTGCTTTGAGTGTGTGTTCCTGTGTGGCAGGAGGTTGGACTCAATGGCCATTGTGGTCTCTTCCATCTCAATGATTCTATGATTTTATGTCTCTATAGAATGACAACAGCATCCTCTGGGGCCCCCTAGAGGATTATGCTGTTGTTCTCATGAAGACAGGATGATGAGGTAGAGATATAGTGTGGATCTGCCTGGACAGAACTTTTTGCAATGTCTTCTGAGGCAGGATCTTGGCTCGCACTTGAACTACTGCTGAGTATTTCACAAAATCAATAAAACATTTCCGTGTTCATTATGCCAGAATAATGTACATCAATGGCTTTATTTACCTCCAGATCTGACAAATATATGATAGCCTTTCCAAAAGTTGAAGAAAGGAAGAAGAATTGTGTCAATTTTCAGCCTTTTTTTAAACATATTGCATCTCTGGTAGTGTTTATATTTCTTGTATCTCCAGCAAATTCATAAACCTCATCAAGCAGACTATGAATGCCAACTCAGAGGTTGCTAGCTCAACTGCCATAATTTTTATTAGCAATAGAATGCTAGGACTCCTAATGGGTCCCTAATGATTGGATCTTTTTGGATGTGTGACACATCTTACTATTACCCTGCTTACTGGGGGTCCTGTGAGGGACACCAACATGTGCTCAACAATAGGTGGGGAAGATTAGCTCTGAGCACTGCTTTAGCGTTACGAGAGGCAGGGTAACTTAGCAGGATCTTGAGCCCTATGTCTATGGGGTCAGGCTGAGTCAAGGAGCACACAGAAGTTGAAATAATAAATGTGGTTTTATTAAAAACACAATCAAACAGTGTATGCGGCACACTCACACAAGCTAACTAAAGAAATAAAGGTTGGAGTGGGATAGAGGGGTTTTTAGAAGAGTTGTTGGTTTGGGTGATACTTCACCTGTCCTGAAGCCCGGTTGGAAGTGGAGAAGCTGGGGAGCGTGGATCTCAGCACGTGGAGCTGAGGGGAATAATCGACAGCAAGGTGGGATGGAAGCCAAGAGCGAACCAGGAAGCACTCAAAGTCAGGGGATTTTATAAGGAGAATTGTGACCGCAGGCTAGGTTGGACTTGGGGAAAACAATAGATTTGGGGCTGGAGACAAAGCCTCCGAAAGGTCAGAATTTGAATGATTGAGTTATAGCCGAATTGTCAATAGAATAGCCGGAATGCAAATGCGGAGTACTTGAGCGTTGTATAGTCAGATCATCAAGCTGCCAGCGCTGGGCAGAGGATCCTTTGAAAGCTGCGTGCATACTTAATGAAGGTACTTGTCTTGAGGTCTCCTAAAACTGCGAGTCGGCTATTTCTGGCCTGCCTGTATTGTGTTGGAATATTACGGCGATTATCGGCTGAGCCTGTGTGCGTGCTTGTCCGGGGGCCTCGCAAGCACATGGAAGGGAATGAGTATGTGGGGCTGAATTATTGATATCAAGAGATATCTTTTTATGTCCCCCAAAGCTCGGACTAGCCAGGGCAGTAACAATATCATGCCTTGCATATATAATCTCACAATGTGATGCAATGATTAGAATGTTGGACTGGCACAAATAAATGAACACTGCTTAGCTTCAAATTGAAGCTGAACTCTCAACCCCATTAGGACCTGGGGCTGGGGGAGGGGGGGAATAAGCATGGGTCCTGGCTCATATGTCTCTGAATATGCACAACTTTTGTACTGTATAAAACTGGAAAACAGATCAAAAGGTTTAAACACAGTACATATGGAGTATCTTTCTAGAAAGTGAGTATATTGGTGAGATTTATTTAACCAGGAAATAGAGCATTTTAAGAGAAATGTACTTCATAAGAATACAATGATGTAAGTATATAAAGGATATCTATGAAACAGAAAGAGGATATCATTTTACTCTTGTATCACTGTAGTGTAATACATTGAATTCTAACACTTGGGAGTGATAACATGAATGGTAACAGAGGAAAATTTTTGAGACACTATGATGATGTGATAATTGAGAAAGGTATATGTGTATGAAAACTATTGGACCCCTGAAGTACAGGGTTTTTTTAATATACGAAACTAGGGACCCTACAGCAGCAAAGTAAATCTTGATTTCTTTCATTCTCACATTCAAGTTTTTTTTTTAAAAAAAATTCTTCCGTCTAGCTTTTACCACAAACATGTTCTTCAATGATTTCTCATATTGAGAATTTTTCCAAAACTTTTACTGTTCATTCTTTCTCTTTCTCTCCTTCTTTCTTTCTTTTTTCTTTTATGCAAAAATGCATCCGTATGTTACACCTGTGTATATAACTTTTTTGGCCATGGCAAATGGAGGAATTCAGCACATCCTTTCACTCTGACTCCTTACATAAGACACTAATGTGTTTTCTGCTTGGGTGCCCCCCCCCACATAATCACCAAAAGAGAATAATGTGAGTATGAGGGGCAGCCATGTAGCCAGCTGGCTCACTTCCTGCAATTGCCTGCACTAAGAAAAAGGCATCCTCCTCTACTTCTCAGAGGTCTTCCAGAAGTTCAGAAGATCACCATCATCTTCCTACAGCTGACTATAGGAATGGAGCTGTCTGGCAGTGTTACCCCAAAACGATGCCACAAAGGCCCACCAGCGATGCCAATGCCCCCATTCCAAAGAGGTCTGCAAGAGGGGGGAAGCTTAATGAGATCTTTTCCACCAATGTTTATGGGAACACATAGGAAAGAACCAGCCAGAGACTCAAAAGTAAACTAAAATGTGTTTTATTGAAGGGAGGAAAGTGTGGATACTTTCTGGGATGAGGCAATAATTACTGGTCTGAAGAGCAGCGAAGAAAGCAGCGACATGGCTTAGGTAGGTACCTAAGGACAGTTCTCATTGGGGAATCAAACAGACAGCGTGGTGTTCAGAAAGGCGATAGACTGCACTGGACAGCTTGAAATCAGGGGTTCTTATACCCACAAAATATCCTGTGGGTATGAGTGTGAATCACTCTCCCAGCCATGCAGACAATGGGAGTTGCAACTCAAACAGTGAAGTCTGGACAGAGTTAATAGTCTTAATGTTTCGGTGGCAAAAGAATGATGGTTGTTGTAACAGCTCAATATTGTGGAGAGGTGGGAAAAACAATAGAGAAACATCCAGGTGTTCAGGATCAGAGTTAATCACAGTTTGATGGGAATCTCCCCTTTCAGCTCTGAGATGTCCAGCTTGTCATCTTTAAGCCTATTATCTCAAGAGTGTCTGCACTATTAGCCTGAAAATGACTTGGTTTCTGCCTAAGAGGTGGATGTGGCTGACCTGCTTTGCTATCTCACCTTTACACTCAGTAATTTGCCTCATCCAGCTTGACCTTCCAGTTAGCTCAGCATCATTTATATCAATGCCAGTTAATAGTGTCATATAATGATATTTGCAAATTAAACCATGCCAATTGTAGGAGGTACATGGTGCTGTAACAGCAGTCTGGTCTCCCTCTTGTCCTGCTGTGATTACTGAATGGGCATGGGAAACATCCAACCAGAAAGCAGGTAGGTGAAGCATGAAGGGAAGAGGAAAGGAGCATAGTTATTCCTGGGAGAACTTTCGATTTGCCAGTGCAATGCAGGATCTCAGCCACAGTGTTTTGTGTGTGTGTGTGGGTTACATAAAATGACATCTTTTTTGCACACATACACACACACACACAAACACACCACAATGAGAAATGTCTTTTATGGAAAAAAAAATCCTTTTGTGAAATTTTCACAAAGGAGTCCCAAGGTGTCAAAATTCTGTCACAGTTCTTGACATTTTTAAACTGCTAAGATTCTCCTCCTTGATGAGGATGAAAAAAAAAAATTAAGATGGACTCAGAAAGTGGGACCTGATGCCCCAAAGGATGTAACATATTGGAGAAAGCATAAGCCACACTTCAGATTGAAATAAGTGGAAACCAGAATACAATGCACAGGAACACAGCAGGGAACTCCAGGGGACAAAAGCAGATGAATCAAACCATACCCAACCATATGTAAGAGCTCCAGTGTCACAGAGATAAATAATAGTGTCGAAGGTTTCCTATTGTAGCATCAGACATAGCTTAAATTCTTGCCTAGCATATTGGGAAGAAATATATAAAACATGCTAATATTGATTGTTTGGATATAATGTGTGAAAGCAGAAAAAGGAAATGTCAAGGTAAAGAAATGTCAAGGAAAAAAACAAACAAAAGATAATAACCCATGAGATTTCTTCATCTTCATCTCTTGGTGATAAGTGGTGGCCTTGAAATATAATTAGGAACATTATACATTGCCATTAAAAACAAGGCAAATATTCATCAAACAAAATAGTATAAGGAGAAGTACAAAAAAGAAGGATACCTATTGTTCACACTGGATTTATCCTGAAAGACAGGTGGACTGGATCCCACAAGGGATGTAAGTTTGGTATTGCAATTATAGAGCAAATACCTGTGTTATATTTTTGTGATAAATGTTCTTTGCAACTCACTTTGGGAGCCTATCCTGGTTGAAAAGCAAGGTTTAAGTAGAAACAAACAGACATGCCCATGCCCTGATGATGTCTTTGGAATGCAACTGTATGTGGGAGAAAAGGCAGCCAACACAATTTTGGAGTCAAAATGTCTTGAAGGTTCACTCACCCTGACTTAGAAGTGAATTCTCAAGCTCCCAAGTAGAAGCATGCTTAGAAGACCCCCCGAACCAGGCTGGCTGGCCTAGCTAGAGAACAGGTGCTGGGCTGGCTTCCTATCTCTTCCTGTCCCCACCTGTTCTCAACTCCCAAGCCACTCTTCAAATTGCTAGCCTCTTATATTATGGCTGGTGGGGGGAGCTAGCAGCAGCAAGAGAGGAAAAAAGAAAGTTTGGCCCTGTTTAATGATGGAAACAAAGCTCAATGTATCTGTGTGTGCCTGCTTTGCACAGCAGTGCTAGACCAGCTTTTTCTGACACATTTTAATCTAAGAGATTTTATTTTAAAAATCAGGGGTGAGAAAAGTGTGGCCCATAGGATACATACGGCTTCAACCCTTTTCTTATGTTCCCCTCACCCTGCCAAATGCACCAACATGTCATGGTTGCCTTTATTTCCCTCCCAAGTTTCCCCAGCCTCCCAAAACAAAACCAGTCAGGAATTTGAAAAAAAAATAAAGCTAAAGCAAAACTGAAAGCAACTTCTGGTTTTGCTTTTGCTTCAATGTCAGGGTTGGTGTAGCCCATTTGGAGCGGCAAGGTGCAGTGGCAAAAATTGGCCATCTGTGCCCAGTATTGCTACCCACCCCTTTTATAAATAATTGATACCTTCACAGCAGGAGCAATACATTTGCCTGCCTTCAAGGAACAACAGTAGGTCACCTCTACCCATTTGAGGCACATAGGCTGACTCTCAGTTTACTTTTACTTCATATAAGAAGACTTTCAATGCTATCAGTACAACAATAGAAATCAATATGGCCATATGGCACACCCAGCTCTGCCTCTCCATGCTTTCCCACTGCCCAAAATCTACTGTCACCGGTATCTGTTTCACTCTACCTAACAGTAGGACCAACTGTGTGTGTTTGTCAGCTCACAAGGCCAGTGGAAGTTAAGGGGTGATAAGGACCTCTGGACACCCTTTTGAGAGTGAAAAGTTTTTCTCCAGACCTCCCTCTAAAGGCTGAGGAGGTTGGAGGTTGGCCAGCTGTCTTTTCAGGGAAAATGATGGCAATCCAAGCAAACCTTCCATACCGCACTGTTTGTAATGGTAGGGGATATTATTTTCATTAGTTTCTGTATTACAAGGAAACTCATAAACAAGCCTCCTGCACACACACATAAAAACATAGTGACTAAGACCATTTCTGCACTAGACTGTTACAGTGCTATTATTCCACTGTCAACATCCTATGGAATCCTGGCTTTTGCAGTTTACAGGATTCCATAGGATGTTGAAAGTGGAATAATGAAGGAACGATTCAAGATGGCAGACTGTGAAGAAGCTTGGTAACAATGTGGGTTTCTAAATTATTATCCGGTATAGATTAGCCGGTTCAATAAGAAAGCTTGGAACCGGTCCATAACTCCCCCTATAAAGGGAGTTCAGAGGGGGTTGGAAAGGGACCTAATAAATGAGGTTAATCTTCAAGAGCCAAAAATAACTGGTTCGGAGAAGATGACGATTGGAGTCGAAGAGCTGCCACGTCTGCGCTGGGGAAGCCTACTATAAGGTTGAAAAAGACTTGGAATTAATGCTTACTTATGCCCACTGAGACTAAGAACAAGGAATAAAGTTAAAACTGAATATTAAAATTGAATATTAAAGATAAGCAGAAATAAAAGAGAAAAAGAAGACAGAGAGAAAAAAAAGAACATTAGTTGTAAATTTACCTGGAGTGGGAGACAGAGGCAACGAAAAGAAAATGGCGGATCGCGACTGCATCTGCGGATGAGAATGACAAAAAACAGCAGATATAAATAGAAACACAGTAGGAAAATAAATCCTTAGTGGCAAAAGAAATAATAAAAGTACACAGTAAAATGAGACTTAAAAAATACAAGTTGATAACTAAATAAAAGTTGATTGCAGCTGTGGATGAGACTAAGGCGACGGGGGAAAGACAGTGGAGATGAATAAAAGCATAGTAGGAAAATAAATCCTCATCATTAAAAGAAATAATAAAAGTACAAAGTAAAATAAGACTTAAAAATACAAGTTGACATTTAAAGTAACTGTAAGTTATGGATGGAGACCGAGAGTCTGAGACTGAGGGTACATACTTTCGGAATAAATAATTAAATATTGATTAGAATATTGGATAGAACCGGAAGAAAGAATATAGAGAGACGATAGAGGAAAATAAGTAAATACAAAGAGAGACTTTCTTGAGAAGATAGGAAAAGAAGGAAAAAGAAAGAAAGAAGAGGATTTCATATAAAAGACAAGGATACTGGATGTTAAAATTAAATGTACTGATTTAACTTCTTTTATCTATTTAATGTAACATATGAAATATATTAATATTTTGATATTTAATATATTGGTTAATAGTTATTTATATAACTACGGATTAATATTTAACAACTTATATTGATTTAGTTGTGCAGATAGGAAATAGAGGAAAATAGAAATAGGGATTGTATAGCATAAGATATAATATAATAGAATAAATTGAGACGGGGAAGAAATTGAAATATTACTGAGGTAATAAATTGAATAAGGAACTTTAAAATTAAAAGAATTGAAATGTATAATTTATAAGTAGTGAATTTATAAGTATTGTTTATATAAATTGATATATATGATTTTATTTGATTTATAATTATTTATATGAATTATGTGAATTGCAATATCTGAATTTATAAATAAATATGGTAGTAATAAGTAGAGTAAGTTGTAAACAGTAAGATACAAATTTAATAGATGTAATAATCCACTTAAGGAAAGATTGTATTATACCAAGATAAACTGACTTTGAAAGAGAAGGGGAGAAATATAAATTACCATTAATATTAGAAAACAAGTTGAGAATATATGAGCTTGATTTGTTGCACTATTGAATGAAAGAAATATATTTACTGATACAGATGCACAGATATATATATAAGAATTTAATAGACAAGTAATTGAAAAGAAGTTGATTGATAGTATAATATATATTTTGATATAAGTCAGACTATTTTGCTGAATTATTTGATACAGATATTGAAATATATAGATTTCATTTTTTAATGCAAGTGAAGAGGTTTTCTAAAAATCCAGGACACATAATTTTACAGAATTCAAGACATTACAGTGATTACAGTTAGTGCAAATAATCAAAATTTAAAGAGCAAAACCAATATGACTACGAATAAGAAAAGATCAAATAGATCTCAAATAGATACAGAAAGAAGGTTATCACTGGAACAACCCATACAGACAGCTGACATTGGTTTACAGATACTAGAGGAATTAAAAAACTTCAAATAAGAGATAAGACAGGAACTTAGAGATACAAGAACAGAGATAAAGACAGACATTAGAAAGGAACTAGAAACATTTAACAAGAAAATTGATAAAGATGAACAAAGAAATAAAGATTATACAAATAGAATTAGAAGATATAGAAGAAAGAACAAGGAAAGCAGAGATTGAGAGGAGAGAAATAACGGAAAGTCAAAACAGAATTGAAAAAGAGACAGAGGCACATGAAATGAGGAATAGAGACAGATGTCTCAAATTAAGAGGGATAGAGGAAAGATCTGGAGAGAAGTTATATGAAAAGTTAATACCTGAACTGGCGGCTTACCAGAAGAAAATATCAGGAATATCAGAAGAAAAAATGGATAATGAAGTTGATCGGATATTTCGAATAAACTCAAGATTGGCAAAAGAAAAGAATTGGCCTAGAGACACCATTGTATGCTTTACATGGACAAGATTTAAAGAGAGATTACTACAGAAAAATTATGAAGAGAAACTATTCATGAATGGAAAAGAAATAAAAGTCCGTAAAGATATTCCGTTCCAGATCTTAAAAAGAAGACAGGAATATAAGAATCTAATACTACTATTACAAAGATATAATATAAGATACAAATGGGAAAGATTTGAAGGGGTCTCCTTCACTTATAATGCTAGAAGATATAAATGCATAACACCAGAACAGGCAAGGGAAACATTAGAAAAAATAAAAGAGATATGGGAGATCAAAAGGAAAAAAACAAGAGAGGATATAGAAAAAGATATAGAAAATATAGCAAAGCAAGACAAATCACCAGAAGAAACAGGGATAACAGGACAAAGAGAAGAAGCAGAACAGAAACAACAGATTTGGGATTTGGAAAATAGTTTAATTGCAGAAGAAGAGGATTAAAAAGATTAAAGAGAGACACAGAAAATGAAGATTAAGTGTACTTGCGTGCATACCTAATAGAGTACTTGCCTTGAGGTCTCCTAAAGCAGCGAGTCAGCTATTTTCTGGCCTGCCTGTATTGTCTAGGAATATTACGGCGATAATCGGCCGAACCTGTATGCATGCTTGTCTGGGGGCTTCACAAGCACGTAGAAGGTATATGTGAATCAATGGATATCTTTTTATATCCCCAAAGCTCGGGCTAGCCAAGGCAGTAACAACTGTAAACATTAATATGTCTTATGAACTTATGCTTGTAAGGATGAAAAAATTTTTAATAAAAAAAAGAAAGTGGAATAATAGCACTGTAATAGTCTAGTGCAGAAATGGCCATAGAATATATTCACTTATACATCAGCTTATATATTGCAAACTTCAACTCTATTAACTTTTTTTTTAAATGACTTTCCCTTAATCCTATAAAAATGTTAGGGACATATGAAATATAAATGACATGAATTCATAAAGCCATTATCCAAATCAGCAATACCTAATTTATTTTTAATACATTGTTTCACTGGATTTTCTCTTCCTAATGCTAAATTCTGTTTTTGCATGCTACCTCTAATTGATCCCATCTTTTTTGACATTATTAATACTCTCCTACTGAATGTCTGATTCCTCTTCCACAGTTTCTGTGCACAAAAAGCTTGCAATAGTGATTATATTCTAATAAAGCTCTTGTTTATCCACAGGAATATATAACTCAATAAACTCTGTGTAGGGTCCAGTTTAAGATTTACTTGAAAAAATTCATTTAACATGCCTATTGCCATCTTTCAAAATTCTTGCAATTGGTTTCCTGTGTTGATTATATGGACAAAAAGAGTGGGGCTGGATGGGGAAGAGTCCATGACAGAGCCGGGGGGGGGGCAACAGGAGGACTATATCCTATGGAGATGATGGTGATGATGATCATGATGATGATGGTGATCATGATGCTTTTTCCGAATAATTTTTGCAGCATTTACTTTTGCAGGAATAACTCCACAAATCCTTACTTTTTAAAAAATGTAGTAGATAGAACATGACAACCAAAAAGGAAGAACAAGAGATTTCTTCCACAAGATCTGAGAAATCAAAGAGAAAATTACACAAAGAAGAGATGGTATACAACAGGCAGGGGAACACATGACTAAGCACAAATAAAAAGATGACAGAAATAATACACTGAAGAACTATATAAAAGAGATGAAAGGATGAAATATTCATTCAGGGAAAAACCATTTGAAGGTAAACCTACAATTTTAGAAAGTAAAGTAGAAGCTGTATTCAGACCCTTTGGGAGAAATAAATCACCAGGAACAGATGGCTTACCAATACAGCTACTTCAAGCTACAGAGATAGAATCTACTTTAGTTCTATCTAAAATCTGTCCATAAATATGGAAAATATATCAGTGGTCTGTAGACTGGAAACAATATGCATTCCAATCCTCAAGAAAAGGGACATCAGGGATTGCAGTAACCACTGAATCATTGCATTAATCTCCTATGCAAGCAAAATGATGCTCAAAATTCTACAACAGCAGCTTTTACCATATATGGAACAAGAAATGTCATATGTACAAATCAGGTTCAGGAAAGGAAGAGGCACTAGGCATAATATTGCCAACCTATATTGGATAACAGAGAACATTTTATTGTCCTGATGCATAACCTGTACTCAGGACAAGAAGCTACTGTTAAGACAGAATATGGAGAAACAAGAGTTTCCAGTTGGCAGAGGGGTCAGGTAAGGCTGCATTTTATTACCCTACCTATTTAACCTGTATGCTGAACATATCATATGTAAGGAAGGATTAGACTTGGAGGAAAGATGTGTGAAAACTGGAGGACAGAACATCAACAGTATAAGATATGTAGATAACACCATACTACTAGCAGAAAATAGGAAAGACTTTGAATGGTTACTGAAAAAAGCTAAGGAAGAAAGTGCAAAAGCAGGTTTACATTTGAATATTAAGAAAAGAAAAATAAGAACCACCAATTATTTACATAACTTTAAAGTAGACAATGAAGACATTGAAACAATTCAAGAGTTCCCACACCTTGGCTCAATCATTAATCAGAATGGAGAGTAAACTGAGACTTTCGTACTTTGGACATATCATAAGAAGACATGACTTACTAGAAGAGACAATAATGCTTGGTAAGGTAGAAGGAGGTAGGAAAAGAAGAAAACCACATAAGATGACTGTCTCAATCAAGGAAGCCACAGCCCTGAATCTTCAAGACCTGGGTAGGGCTGTTGAAGAAAGGGTGACTTTGAGGTCTCTCCTTCATAGGGTCGCCATAAGTTGAAGCTGACTTGAAAACAGTTAACAACAAAAACTATCTGCCATAATATTATTGTTTGCTATTTTAAAGATTTGAAATACCAGACACCTTCCTACATGTCACGTATTTCATGCTGTCTTATCTACTCTTGCTTTACTGCTATTCCAAATAAACTCACTAACCACTTTTTGCCATTCCTGTGCAAGTTTGCTTAATGTATGTTTTAGCAGCAAGTTAACATTTCATTCAAGACAAACTTTTACAGCCATTACATTAATATCCTTGATTTAAAAGGAATTGTTCAAACTGTCTGTCTGTCTGTCTGTCCGTCTGTCCATCCATCCATCCATCCATCCATCCATCCATCCATCCATCCATCCATCCATCTATCCATCTGTCTCTCATCTATGCATCTCTGTCCATCTAGATATGAGTACATGTTAAGGGAAGAAAAAAATCAAACTACTCAGAATATTTATTTAATTTATTTATTTTATTGTATTTCTAAGCTGCCTTTCTCCCAAAATTGGGACCCATAGTGGCTTTAGCTACCTTTACCAGCTATCTTGAAATAATGTCATATTTATATACATAAATATATGCATAATAAATTCTAGATTATCTTATAGGCACCATCTTGGGAAGGAGAAAAGATATTCTTTCCAATTGAAATTTATAGAAAAGACTATTAAAATGCCAGGAAAGCTGGGTAACCGGAACACATCCATGAAGGGATTGATCCTTAAATGCTTTTTTTCTGCCAAAAGTAGAAATCATAGCCAATTACAACTATCATACATACATATATCATGCAAATAACAGCAAATTGTTTGATTGACCAAATCATTCAATATTGATAAAAAAAGTCAGGTTTCTGGAGGACTGATTAGCTCTATGCTGCAGTGGCCCCTAATGCCTGAGATTTTGAAAGGGTGTGCGTGGTGCTATACTGCAGCTGAATTAAGAGACAAATGATGAGTAGTAAGTATTTTTCCTTTGTTGTTTCTTTTGTTCCAAAATATAAACATACCAATTCAAGTAAAAGAGCCCTAGGCTATCAGGCCCATCACTGACTGCTTCACATCATCTTTCAGGTCATTTTAGAACAAGAGCTGACAGACTAATAACCATTTTTGAAGGGCCATCCAATCAATCCCACACAGAGTGATGATGCAATTACTTTTGAGCAATTATCAAAGGTTATTTTTGTCAGAAGAAAACAGTCTTGCAGGGAGGAGGCCAAACAGGCAAGTAAACAGAGACAGACCATAGCTAGACAGAATCATAGAATCATAGAATGATAGAGTTGGAAGAGACCACAGGGGACATCCAACCCAACCCCCTGCCACGCAGGAACACACATCAAAGCATTTCTGACAAATGGCCATCCAGCCTCTGCTTAAAACTCTCCAAAGAAGGAGACTCCACCACACTCCCAGGCAGCATATTCCACTGCTGAACAGGAGGCACTGACTTGAGTCTTTTTTTTTTTTCAGTGTCACAATTTTGTGAGAACAGAGGCTGCTTATGCACAAAAAACAGGTGGATAAAAGTTCCCAGATTTATGTTCTTCAAACATCAGGCCTAGTTTTGCTCAAAGAATGGGAAGACACTGTGCTCTTGTGATTTAAGTCTTGTTAACAAACTCAGGAGCATAAGCAGTATATTTCAGGGGTCGAAAACATAGCCATATGTCACTCTAAACCCCTGGATTCTAGGTTTCTTTATACTGGCAAGAGAGCACAATGTATTTTATTGGCAAATATAATGTTCACTGGCACAAATATGTCTTGTTTCATTATGCATGTGATGGAATCTCCCACCTGTGTGTAACTGTCCTATTGTTTGCATTATAATAAGAGAAATCAGAGATCAAGGCAAAACCCACAGTCATCCTGGGATTTTGTTTCTAGCACAAAGTTGCAAGGAGGAAGATCCTTGAGATTTATTGTTTTGGGGGCTTCTAGACACTATGATGGGAAATGGGGAGAAACTCATTCAGTTCACATTTTGACTTTTCCAATGCTGGTTTCAAAAAATTAATGCAAAAATTTGTTTTTCAGGGACGTGTTTTAATTGTGTTTTAATTGTTTTAAATTGCTTTTTTTTTAAAAAAATAAAATAAATAAAGTTCTTTTAATTTCATATTGTTTTAATAATTGATCTTGTCTTGTGTTTTAATTGCCTTCTTCCTTTATTACTGTTGCCCTGAGCCCTGTTTTCTGAGCAAGGCTAAGATGTAATAATAAAATTAATAAAATAAATAATAGAAAAATTAAAATGCATGCATGAGTGGAATTAGCATTCAAAATGCATCATACCAGGGAAACTGTTCTCAGAAATTGTGTATGTTAGACACAATGGAATAGAAACATTTATTGATGAAAACATGAACAACAGTTGATACAATTTTTATGTGTTGTTTTTTAAAAAGATATTCTCAAAATTCAGAACAAACAAAACTTAAGACTGGAAAGCTGATCTCAAATACTATATGGCATAGATGTGGGCTATCTGGTAGACTATATTTTCCTATTAGTTTACGCAGGCCCTGAAATCATCAGGAGAGGGGCTTCTCTCATTTCCTTCATAGCCACATCTGGTTGAGGATGTGAAATGGGGCCTTCTGAGTGGCTGCTCCTAGATTCTGGAAATCCCTTCTATGGAAGGCTTGAATGTCTGCTGTGATCCTTTATTCTCCCTCAGATTGGTGTGGCAGTTCCAGTGCAATAAGGGTGCCCTGTTGGTATCACTTTGCCCTGGCTCCACCCTTTTACCACAACCTTCTTATAACAGGGCTAGAATTTTAATTATTCCTCAGAACCAAACTGCTGCTGCTGCTGCTGCTGCTGCTGCTGATGATGATGATGATTAGGGGTGGGCCAACCAAATCCTCGACTCCTCAAATCCTGGGTAAAGATTCGAGATTCCCGAATCTGAATCCCTGTGCCAAAATAGGCAAACCGAATCTTTCGAATCAGCCAACTAAATAGATTGTTGGAGACCGGACCACCTGAAAACCAGGGAGACCATACAAGGGAAGATAGTAAGTAGGTGAGTTTTTCCCTTGGAGTAATAATGACCTTTGCTAACAATTTCAGAAATTACAGCTGGGGTTGTATTCTAAGATATTTAAACTGAACATTTCATATTTAAGTTCAGTACTTGACTGGAAGCTACGGGCTTGACATTTCAAGGACAGCTGAAACATTCCTTTGCATAGCTCCCTTGCAAACCTTTCAGACACAATTCTGGGGTTTGGAATTTTACAAGGCGTCACAGCCTTCTTTGCCAATGTGTGCTGGTGCGTCATCAAACTACAAACCCCAGGATACCAGAAGGAGCTATGCAAAGAAAAGCCAGTTTTGACCTGGATTATTTCTCTATTGTAGTATGTGGCCCTGTTTACACAGGCAGGAAAATGTGGGATTAATCCACATTTTCCTGCCTGTGTAGAAAGGACCTTCATGTCATTTTCAATCTGGGGAGATCCTGAGGCAAAACTATGACAATTGTCTTGGCCAGATTTCTTCAGAGGGAGGTTTGCCTTTGCCTAGGCTTTTGCTAAGGCTGAGAGAGTATGTCTTGCCCAAGATTATCCTTCTTTCCCTTGCTTTTTAAACTCTTTTTTTAAAAAAGATTTGAAAGATTCGAGATTCGTGAGATTTGCGGATTCCCAGAACCTTCCAGGGATTCGGATTCAGATCCAAAAAATTCTGGATTCGTCCCATCCCTTATTATTATTATTATTATCATCAGTAGTGTGTTCTTCCTATTACAATGACTTTAGACTGACTGACTCAGACTGTTATAAAACAAACTGCAACATTTATTATCATAACAGTGGAAATATAGGCCGTTTCCGCATGACATTGCTATCCTGTAACAGCAGTGGGTTGTTTCTGGTCCAGGAGTCGTCACTATCCAGCTGCTATCCCGTTCCCCAAACACTGCAAAAGCACCTTATATCATATCTGGAAATAATCCATTAAGAGCTTCCTTTAGTGCTTTAATCCACTCAGCCAGCTCAGTGTGGTACCATAACAGCACTTGATTAGTACTTTCTGTTGTTGCGGATCCAGGAGTGGGTGAGGTGTGGGCGTGCCCAGCTTGTCCCTCCCTCAGCTACTCCCAAGGCATAGTAACTTTGAAATCTATCACCTCTCCATGTCTATTTTAAATTTCTCCTTTGAGTTAAAAATACATTTTTAAGCATCACAGTGCAAAACTTCAATAGTGTAGTGGTGTGTCATGCTGTTACAGCAGTGCTGTACTGGTATGGTTTCCAAACAAAAAAACAAACAAAAAATGACCAATTGGGGCAGTGGGGCAAGGGAGTGGCCAAGGACACCGTAGTGTGGAAGGAACATGGGGGCAATACCCCTACTCGTCTACTTAAGGTGGAAGGGTGCAGAAGACAGCGTTTCAAATTTGTTACCATTGCGCAAATGGCAATGCTGGGATTGTAATGGAAGAATGCGCTAATGGGGTATGGTGCGGAAAAGCCCAAAGTATCTATTACAGTTCAGTTGTAGTACAGTGTTGTTACATTAGCCGTTTGCACTTCTGATAGACTTTGGACAATCAGTACACCGATTCCTTGTGCCTTTTCCTCAGCTACTTAATCACAAACCAAACCTACCCTCTCTCACTCTCTCACACAGAAACTTTGCCTCATATAGAATTCCTCTTATCCTTAAGCCCCTCCCATACACAGTACTGTGTTGGGCTTCATTCTTGTGGTGCTATTTCTGTTACCTAGCAACTAGCCATCAAGTTGCATGGGCATTACAAATAGCTATCCCCCCAATAACTTCATCACACACCCGTCCTTACTTTGCTTCTATTGCCAGCTGAAGGCTTTTTGATTCCAGTTGTGATTTTTTCACTCAAAGGGCTCTGAGCAGTGTGTTTCACTAGTTTTAATTGAACTGTGCTTAAACTGCTTATTAATTTAGTAGTATGTTTTAAATTATGTTTAATCTTATTGACAGCTGAATTACGTTTTAATGCTAACCTTCTTCATGTTTTTAACTATATAGTATTTGTAGCCATTTGTACGCTGCCTTGAGTTCCAGATTCAGGATATATATAAGGAGGAGAAGGAAGTGGTTCAACTGAAAGAAGCCAAAATTGACAGACTTCTCTGTTCTAATGACAACTGTAATAACATTTTTATTATTGCTAATAAACTGTAATAAAGAATATATTGTTGCTAATAAATACTTTATTACACAGATATTGCTAATAATTATTTCAGTACACAAATACTGGGGTTTGCTTGCAGTCCACCGAGCCCCCCCTCCACATTCCAGATTGGTCTCCTCTGCAAGAAAAAAAGACATAAAAATGTTGAGCTGCACCCCCAGAAGCCTCCAAGGGGTAAAATTTGTCCACTTTAAGGCTGTTTGGTTTTGGAAGGTGTAGAATGGGTCATCCCTTAGCCCTGCTGAAGTTGCCCACTCCTGCTATAAATGGTTAAACAAGTTAGCAATATACCAAAAGCATGAATCCCTTTCCTTAAAGAAAAGACTGTTTGACACGTCTTCTTTGAAACAAGAGCCAGCTGTAAGATGTGGCTTGATAACATTCCTGTAGGTGTTATGAGATATTACATAGCAAACCGTGTCACAAATACAAGGTCCAACAAATTCCTCACTTGCCTTGCAGATAATTTTGTTGTCCAGAAGGTGGAAAAATTTTAGACATAATCCTAACCAACAGTGATGACCTGGTTACTGGAGTGGAAGTGATGGGATCCTTAGGTGGGAGTGACCATGTTCTCCTGCAGTTTATTATACAGTGGGAAGGGGAAGCCAAGCATAGTCAGACACTCATTCTAGACTTGAAGACACTTTCTGAATCACAGCATACTGGCATGGGCCCTTCTCATGTCTCCAGCCAGCACTATCATAGATTATATCCTTGAAGGAGAAACTCCATCAATGACCCCTAATCACGCCAGCCTTCCACTGCAGCTGGCCATGCAATAGGGCCAGAAGCACAATCTATGTGCTTTCTCCCCTACTGCAACATGGGAAGAAGGCCAGCTGCAGTCTGGAAGAATGGAATGTATCCCTTGCACTCCCTTCCGCAGGCAGCCTGTCGCGTGTGGAGAGGAGCGTTGAGGACATGCTCCCATCCCAGCAGAGGCGTTGCCAGGATTGTGACAGGATAACATGGCAGAGCATTATTGTGTGGAAAAGGTCTAAGAAAGCTAATTTCAGTAAGCTTAGGGAAATACTGGGCGTGATCCCATGGTCAGCAATACTAAAAGAGAAGGTAATTAATGATGGATGGGAGTTTCTTAGAAGTGAGATATTGAAGCCACAATTTCAAACAGTTCCAATTAGGAGGAAAAATGGAAGGTGTCTAAAGAAACTGGGATAGTTGTCTTAAGAAGTTTTAATGGAGCTAAGATTGAAAAGGGGACATGTATAAGAAATAGAAAAAGGGGGAAATCACCAAAGTGGAATTCAAACAAATAGCCAGCATGTACAGGGAGAAAGTCAGAAAAGCTCAAGCACAGAATGAGCTCAGCCATACTAGAGAGGTTAAAAACAATAAAAGTGCTTTTTTTGATGTTGTTGTTGTTATGTCAACAGCAAAAACAAGAACAAGGAAATGGTAGGGCCACTGCATAGGGAAGATGGCAAAACGCTAACAGGGACAGAGAAAATGCAGAACTGTTCAACACCTTCTTTGTCTTGGGCCCTTTTTGCATCTTACCTTTTAACGCTGCTGGGTTGGGGTCCTCGCGTGAGAAGCCTGGGCAGGAAGGTTCTCGCAAGCTTCCTGCTTCAGCTCTGCAGCTCCTTCCTGCTCGCATGAGAGCCCCACCTGCGCCTCGCCCCTTCCTTCCACAGTGCAGCCTCGGAGTTGAAGGCTGCACTGAGGAGAGGACGCGTGACTGGCCCAGCTCCAGAGGCTCTGCACAGCAGGTGAGTGTGGCCCAGGCCTGTGAGCGTTGCGCAAGTGTGGGTCATTTTCAGCTAAAAGCCAAAAATAAAAAAAATGCGTGTTCGCTGCGCGTGAGGGCCTTGAGTGTCATGTAAATGGGAATGCGTCATGCAGACCACTCCTCACATTTATGCGACGCTCAAGGGGCCCTTTCACTTGCAAACTGCCATGCGAAAAGGGCCTTGGTCATATCGCAAAAGGAAAACAGTGCTGAACCTGTGTAACATGGAGCAGAAGATGCAGTAGGGGAAATGCAACACAGAATAGGTAAAGAAGTAGTACAGGAATACCTGGCTACTCTAAACAAATTCAAGTTTCCAGGTCCAGATCGAACTCCATCCAAAGGTATTAAAAGAACTGGGAGAAGTATCCTCAGAACTACTGGCAATAATCTCTGAGAATTCCTAGAGAACAGAAGTCCCAACAGACTGAAGGAGGTGAAATGTTGTCCCCATCTTCAAAAAAAGGGGAAAAAGAGAACCCAAACAATTATCACCCATCAATACCATGAAAGATTATTCAGCAAATCATCAAACAGACAATCTGTAAGCACTTAGAAAGGAATGCTGTGATAACTAAAATTAAACATAGGTTTCTGAAAAACAAGTCATGCCAGACCAATCATCTCTCTCTCTCTCTCTTTTTTCTTTTTTTTTTGGACAGAGTTTCAATCTTGGTAGATGAAAGGAATGCTGTGGATGTAGCATATCTTGCTTTCAGTAAGGCCTTTGACAAGTCCCCCATGATATTTCTGCAAAGAAACAAGTAAAATGGGGGCTGGAAATGCTACTGTTAGGTGGATTTGTTATTGGTTGACCAACCAAACCCAAAGGGTGCTCACCAATGGCTCCTCTTCATCCTCAGAGGCAGAGTGGAAGAGGCTCCATTATACCTAAACCCAGAAGCACATGAAATGCCCTCCTTTCATCCCAACTGCCACTGCTGTGGCCTTGGAGAGAGATAAGTAGAAGCAACCACAAGTCTATCATACCTAGGATCAGAAGAAGATGAAAGGCTCTCCCTCCATCCCAGATGCCACTTCCCTGGCCTCAGTGAGAAAGAAGAGAAAGTTTCTGCTGGACTTAATCCATTTCCCTGCTGCCATTCCCTTTCTTTGTGTGTTGTGTCTTTAGATGGTAAGCCTGAGGCCAGGAACTATTTTTTCCTCCTCCTCCTCCTCCTCTTCCTCCTCCTCCTCCTTCTTCTTCATCATCATCATCATTTTGGAGAGATGTGACCAATGGGAGTGTCACATGGTTCTCTCCTGGGCCCATGGCTATTCAACATCTTTCTAAATGTCCTGGATGATGGAACAGAATGCATTCTTATCAAATTTGCAGATGACACCAAATTAGGAAGGGTAGCTAATACCTCAGAGGGCAGGATCAGAATTCAAAATGACCTTAACAGATTAGAGAGCTGGACCAAAACTAAAAAAAAGAATTGCAGGAGAACACTTGCCAAAGGTACTACACTTATACAGGAAAAATGAAGTGCACAGATATAGGATGGGTGACACCTGACTTGCTAACAGTACATGTGAAATAGATCTAGGAGTCCTAATAGGCTACAAGTACAGTAGCTAAAAAAGCCAATGTGATTCTATGCTGCATCAATAGGAGTAGCACCACTTTATTCTCCTTCGATCAGACCTCACTTGGAGTACTTTGTCCAGTTCTGGGCACACAGTTCAAGAAAGATATTGACAAGGTGAAACATGTCCAGAGGAGATTAGGGCACAGAGCAATGGCTTCAAAATACAGAAAAAGAGATTTCATCTAAATATTAGGAAGAATTTCCTGACCACTGTTTTGACAGTGGAATACACTGCCTCAGAGTGTGGTGGAGTACTTCTTTGGAGATTTTTAGACAGAAGCTGAATGGGCATCTGTTGGGAGTGCTTTGTGCATTCCTGCTTGCCTGGTGGTTGGACTCAATGGTCCTTGTGGTCTCTTCCAACTCTATGATTCTGTGGTTCTATGGCCATTTCCATACCTACAGGAGTTACTTTCTGGAATTTTGCCAGAATCCTGGATTCAGGGGGGAATCCTGGGATTTAGGAGGAAAAATCAAACAATTACAAGTGATCAGGACTGGGATTCAGCTTGACTGAACAGCACCTTCTAACCATAGTGCAGTGCTGCTTTAGTACTCTAGTACTGCTGTGTTGTACGTGCCAAGACAGATTCCAGACAACCATATGTTGACTCCAGACAGAACTCAGTAACACATCCACCCAAACATTCTGCTTTGGGTTAAAAGAGCAATATTAAATCAATGCAAGTTCTTGAAAAGAAAAATAACACTCTGTTTGGACAGATTTCCAACATTTTTTCCATCGAGCATTTATTTCCATGGAAAAGTGAAAATATCCACAGAAAAGTGAAAATTCTTTAATCATGGGAAAGTGAATGTATTTTTCACTTCCTGATCAGTTCAGTTCAAATTTTTTTAACCAATGTATTCAATGTAGTAGTCTTGAACATTCAAAGTTCACTGGATAAAAAGTGCTGGGAATAAAATAGTTATATAAACATAATGTAATAAACACACATCTTGCATAGGTAGTATTTTTTTAATAAAATAAATCCTCCGTCCAACAATCCAATAGTGGATTATTCAATAACACCTCTATCCAACAACATCATTCCTTGGCTACAGAAGGGCCTTTGCTAGTAGTAGCAAAATTTCAGATTTAATATAAGGGATAGTGCAAGGGTATAACTGAATACAGGTTTTTTTTTTTGGTACAAGCTGTTGGGCAAGCAGTTGGGGAAAAGGTTCAACGAGATTGTGCAAGTAGTTGCACAAAAGGTTACAGAATAGGTCATACATCTGCTTTCACATCCTCCAGAGCAAACTTTTAACCCAGAATAAGTGCATGAGCAAAGATTTTTCACTTTCCTAGGATTGTGTTATATATGTCCCAAAATCTAGCAGCAATAACAATGGGTTAGTCTACAAATGTAAATTTAGTGGTTCTATGAAAAACTCTTTGATCATATGAATTACTGTGTAGGACACCATATTCAGTTGTAGCTGCTTGCACATACCCTGGCAACATCACATGTCCAAATTTTTTAAAACATTCAGTATATTAATCTAGAATATGGATCTGGTCCCAGGCCATCCAAGGTGCTGTGGGAAGGATCTGCTTTTGCTATCCTTGGATGGAGGAGAGGCCAATGTTGATGCCATCCAGTTGCAATGTGCCATGATGTCAGGTATCTGGGGGCAGAGTTAGGGGGTTTATTAGCTCTAGCCATCCCTTTTCACTTCTTTTTGGATTACGTTTTGACCCACTCTCCTGCCTCCAGTACAGTATGAGCTTTGCTCTTTGCTTTGAGGCCAGTTTTTACCTGTTTTACCAGTTTTTTTTCTTTTGGCCTACCCTACATTGTATCTGGGGAACTGTGTCAGTTGGCTTGGTGTGGTGTCTTTAAATAGGTTGTCACTTGGCAGATAGTGGTGGTAGAAACAGGAGTTATAGTGAACACCTTGGCACTCATTTGATGATGGGAGGGCTCTGGAACTGCCTCTTTAGGTCCTGCGGAGTGGGGGCTAGGAATAGAGACTACTGTCAGGGCTGGCCTTTTTTTTTTTTTGCCCTCAATTAAGTTCTGCAATTTGGGGTAGGATTCCTGGGTCTGCCTTCCAGTAGACGACCAAATGGGGAGCAACCCAGCTATTGGGTTGCCCTAAGGGCCCAGGTGGTTCATCCAGGAGATGGCTGAGGAAGCAGTCAAGGAGTGACACCTGACCTCAGCTGATCCTGCACTAGGTTACTCCTCCCCTTGAGGTTCAACATAGCTTAAATAGGTTCAATTTAAGCCATGTGGCTCCTTTCAATCCAATTCTCTGTGTCTGGTCTCACTATTCCATGGCTGGTCAGCAAACGGCATAAATTTGGTCCTTCTGAAGAAAGTGGACAATGGGTAACACACTGCTGCATTGTGATACACTATTTATAATTAGTGTATATTAATAATTTAGTACATTATTTAGTACATTTAGCACATTATTTCTTCTTACTAGTAATTTCCTATTTATTATATTTAAATCTACTATATAAAAGTCAAAGTCGATATGTTTGTCTGTATCAAGCAAAGACCACATATGATTGGCTGTGTGAGGCAAAGACCTCATGTGATTGGCTGCCTGAGAACATTCTATGGAATGGTGGGGTTTGCAGTTTAGGGAGGGGCCTTTAGAATTCTCCGCCAGAGAGCTCTTGGGCCTGGCCAGTTGCTATGGAGACAAGGCCTAGCAGCAGGGAGAAGAGCAGTTTATTCCCAAAGGAACCCAACCTCAGCATGTTAACAACTCTCAATACAGATTGGATTGGAGAATATGGGGAAAAGTTACAGGTACTGGACAAGACAGTTTGGGGAATTAGAGAGACAGGACCTCAAATCTTTCTAACAAGTATTACCTATGAGAAAATAAAATCCTGGGCAACGCTGGGTATATACAGTAGTATTCAATAAATATTGACTATTAGATGTATTATAGATATAATTATATTCATGTATGCACCATATGTACAATTATGTGCATGTAAAACTGTGCATTCTGCATTACACTCTTTCATTATTGGTTATATTTCATTAAAAGGGCTAAATTATGTTCTTGGATGGACATATGATGAAATTGGCATATTCCATTGTTTAGGACTGATTTGTGACTTCCTGGTTTGATTGTTATTTCTCACAAAGGTCATCCTTATTTCAAAACACTTTCGACAACCAGGGCAAAGTTTCTGAAAAGAAACCTTCTTTACCTAACTGATTTTCATTTATAAATGTGTCAACATGCAGACAATGGAGGGAATTTGGTATGGGAATTACATCTATGTAAGTGGACTTATGTCTGAGGGAAACAGAATTGAGCAGTTTAGTAATGTCCATTTTCAGCAAAGAGGCTGTCGTGACATTACAATGTAGGAGAGCCAGCAAAGTGAGCATTGAGCATTGGAACCAATGCACATTCAGACTGATGAATGCACATCTGGACAAGGAGTGCCAGTGTGCATCAGTAGACTTTCTTGCTGGCCCTGATGGACATCTTCACAACTCACTAGGAATGTTCCAGAGTATCTCTGCTACATAGCTAAGTGTGCCTAAAGTTATACAACATAGACTGTGATATAGAATCATAGCCAATATGATTCAAAGCCAACCTATATAGATTTGACAAGGCCTATATCAGCCTCAGTAACCGGGTTATGAGAACATTTGTATCCAGGCTGGGCCTCTTGGTCATCACAAGCAAAGTTTCAAACCTCCTTTTCCTTCCATCACCACTGCTATGAAATGGAAAACTGAACTATTTTGTTAGTAGAACTTCCAAAAAGAAGTGATGTTTATAGCTTCAATCCCAACTTCAGAAGAGGAAGGAAAGAGGATTCTAAACTTATTCTTGCTTTCCCATTCCTTGTTTTTATTATGAGACTTCCAGATTTTCCCCACATTGAGCTTCACTAGCCACTTCCCTATTATAAAATAACAAGAATTCTGCATGGACTGGAAGAGCACCTCTCAAGGGCTGCAGTCCAATGCACAACTTGGAAAGTCTCACTGTATGCATAACTGCACATAGTGCCAATGCATTGCCAGAGTTTTGGGACTATAATTTCCAGATTATCACAACCAGCATAGCCACTAGCCAAGTTGGTAGGGTAGATTCTGGGAGGTGTGATCCAAAAAGAATAACTTTTCTAAGCTCTGCCTTGCATCCTATTCTACTTCTATTTGGGAACAAGCACTTCGTTAGAATAACTCATGGTCTTGGATTAGGATATGTTTCTTTATTTCCGTCCAGATACTTAGACAGCCTGTCCAATGG
Source organism: Cyclura pinguis (assembly GCA_030412105.1). NCBI lineage: Eukaryota > Metazoa > Chordata > Lepidosauria > Squamata > Iguanidae > Cyclura > Cyclura pinguis. Next base: position 108,203,662 of record CM059599.1, on the reverse strand, counting down.
TCCTCAGACCAGGACCACAACATAGACCGCCATCTACCAGCACATTGCATTGGTTGTTCATGCAGACCTCCTTTGTTGTGTTAAGATATCATTCCGTAGTAGCAGAAAAGTGAAAATGCATTCATCTTAAGGTATAATGAAGAGCAGAGCCAGACAGTTTGCCCATAGATTAATCTATCACAGCTCTCAGTACACTGAGAAAGGAAGGGCCAGAGAAACTGAAAAAGGGTTGGTGGTTTAACAGTTAGTTATGGTAGGAGTCTAAGTGGGATCTGGAAGTGAGGAGCAACTGGAAGAAGGAAGAGAGAAAGAGGCACTTAGGAGTTCAAGGAGAGCTGGAAAGGTGTAACACTGACAGAAAGCAGTGAACCAGCTGCTTGCTTGTTGTCATAAAAAAGCTGTTTTTTGCGGGGGGGGGGTAGAGCAGCTGTTCCTTGCTGTCTATCTTCTTCCTAAGCTGTTTCAGCTACACACCATCAAGAACCCTAAAAACACATACACACTTGTCTATTTTTGGATCCACCTTAGAATCACTGTAGTGAAACCACAGCAAGGGTATAAACTAGGTAGTAGGAGCCCAGAATTGCATGATAAATGATTAACATGGAAAGGCATGTCTGTCACATTCATTGTTGCATAGGCTTATATTACTATTGTATGGTGTAAAAAGATGAGCAAAAAGCATACAGAGCTGCTAGTTATGTTGGTCAGATGGAATTAGTTAGATTTCATGACGTCAGTCAAACTCACAAAATCAATAGGTTTTCTTTAAGCTGACTTTTGATTGACTTCCTGGTTGAAAAACAAAAGGCCTCTCCTGGTCTTAAAATAAGTAGGTTGTATATGAGCAAAAAGATGACGAAACAGCCCCTGGGGCTCTCAGAGCGGATGGGAGGCCCTGTTAGCCGTGGGCTTCAATTTTCTTATCCCCACCCTAAGTCTACCAAATCAGTGGGATATACATAAGTGTTGATTTATCATTCAACAACTGATTCCATAGGTCTACTCGGGTTGGGACTAGGAATTATATTTTGGCCAACAAATAAGCCAATGAATAACAGTTATCAGTTGCAATATTCTGGATAAATCCTCAGAACATCAGGCTTGTTCAAAGCGGTTTGTCAAATTACATACAGATAAACAAAACCCAGTATATATTCTTTGCTTCTAAGCATGGTGTTGCCTCCTCCAGCACTAAAAGGGCCATTCTAAATTGGCAAAAACATGTAAAGAAGTATTTTGAAGAATATAAACTCCCTGAAGTGCATTTCATTTGGTATCTGTGAAATTCACTGAATTATTTGAGGGTCTGGCCTGGATACAAACTTAGATATGTCAATAAGGGAAAGAATCTCTTATTGTCTTTAGTGGGTTTTTAAGTGTAGGCTCTATGTCCTTGCAAGTCTCCAGAACAAATATTTCAGAACTTCATTCAATTCACAAAGCTGCATTTATATCTGGAAAATAGGCAACTATGCGGTGAAAGGGCAGGAAAATGGGATTAGGCTCAAGATGAAAGAAGGAGAAAAAAGCATGCAATGCCAGATGGCCTTAGCCATTCCAAAAACGCCTCCTGTTCTTATCTTTCAATGGCTGTCTTTGCTTTTAAAAGCATGCAAGTATATTAACAATGATCTGAAAAGGGTGTTGGGGGCAGGGAACAATAGATATCCTGCAACAAGATCAAGGTTGCAGAATATGTTTTTTTTTTAAAAAAATGGATGACATCTTTTTAAAGGCTAATTTCATAAGCCTCAAAAAAAATCAAGCTCAGAAATTTTATGAGTATTCATAGTACTTTACAGTATCTCACAGTACTTTAGAGGAAAAAAACAACAATAAAACTTCTTCTGTAGTTGTGGGTGTTAGTAGCTCAGTATTTACACCACAAATCATCATTGCTCTTTGGAATAGAGAAGTCTAAATGTATGGGTTTTTTTCTGTTTATATTGCTGCCATAAAAGGAATAACTTTTTTCTTGGATACTTCGACATGCGAGGCCTGTTAAAGTGTAGGAAGCTACAGTGAATTACAGAAGTTGTGCTATAAAGAGATTTCTATCAGTATATCATGTATACTGAGATTATTACCAGGAACAGGTTTCATCAAGGCTCTTTTAAAAAATTACTCAACCCATATCTCAATTCCTGTGCCTTTTGACACAGTCACATTTGACACAACACACTATGTCATGCATCTTTTGTTGAGGAAAATAAGCACACAAAAATATGTATATTAAGGGAAATTGCACACAAAATTAACAGATTGGGGCATCCCAAATTATGACCAAACCTGCTTCATGTTTTTATGTGTGGCAATCAAATGGATCAGGTAGTTCATGTGATAAGTCTATGAGGGCACTACTGGCACCTAGCAATAGCTCAGTGCTAGAGCAGTAGCCTTTCTGCTTTTTGCCTAAGGGTGAAAATTAATGTTGAATTTTGAGCAAAAATTACTCACAGGCAGACCCATTCCTAGGGATTTCAGAAGCAAAACCTGGGAACAGGGATTGGACCCTTGTAATATTACAGATATGGTGCTTGTATTATCAGAGAAAAAGCAGGAGCGAGTTGCAGGGGAAGAACTGCTTCTAAGCCAGTTGATAACAGAAACCAGAACAAGGGGAATTTAAGTAAAGGAGTTGCCTGGCTTACCAGGTGGATTGGTTGCTGGTCAGCCTGATGCGTATGTCTGGCAGCTCACTTGGCCATGTCAGGTGCTGTATCTTCTTTCCAAGGGTCTGAGCAGCACTGCACAGCCTCTAGGGAAGGAAGCTGTAGCAGTCAATGAATTAAAATGGATAGATTTGAATTCACTGGCTGGGGGAGGATCCAACCAGAGTGACCCAGATGTAAGATTTTCACTCTGGTCGTGTGCTGGGGTATTCATCCCCCTGTGCTTCCAGCTCCTGGTCAGTTCTTTCTCAGTTTCAGTGGGGCAACCCACCCTTTGTAGTGTTAGCATGGGTTCTGAATTTGGGATGGTACTTACTGGTGTATCCCAGGCATTGGTAATGTATGGGGGTCCCCTTATGGGTCTCAAGGGATGTGAGGTGGAAGCAGTCACACACAGCACAGAAGTGGCACAAATTCTCTTGTACCCCCTGGTGGCAGGGGGAGCACTAGTGGGAGTTTTCTCCTTGGTGGGCTTTTCCTGTTGTTCCAAAGGGTGTGGTGGCAGGTTGGAAGATTGGGCTCATCAACAAACAGGAGGATTGATTGATGGCCAGATGTGGACCCATGCATCTGCCAACCCAATCAACAACCGTAACCAATAAAGTTGTGACCTTTTTTTCTTCCACTTCTGTGTCATGTGTCTATTCTTAGTAGCATCACTTACCCCTGACTATGCAAAACTAAATAACAAGGTAATATGGCAGAGCAAACGAAAAGAAAACCACTTCTGAGCAGGCATGTGGGCAGCAAAATACACTCTGCAGTAAATGCTACATTTTCTGCTCCTTGCATCCCATGCATCCCACATGCATAGAGTTTTTCTAGGCCTCATTCTGCCATCTGGGACTGGTAGAACACATCACAAGCTTTTACTTGTTTGTTTCTATGCTGCGTGGTACACAACTTGTGCAATAAGAAGGTTCATTATGCTGGCCCTCTCCTCTCTGTCTAGTTATAAATGGTGCAATGAGTCATTTCCTCTCCCCCCACTTCCTTCTCATGTTCTTGGCTTTCTGGCATGCTTACCTCAAAGAAGCACAATGCCCATGCCAAAGCCTTCATATGGAGTCAGTGGTGCATCAAGCACTCTCCTCTTCCAGAGCCATTTGCAACTGTGGCTCATCTCCCTTTCTGCAGACCCAAAGAGGCACAGTCATTCCCTGAGACTTTATCTGGCATCTTCAGTCCTCTGCTTCTGCCGCTGGATAGCAGCCATGCAGTACTTTAAGCTTCTGGTAGGCCATGGTTTCAACTCATTCCACCACAAATTGAAAGGGTTATTCAGTGTTTCCATAAGCAAAATATATCCACTTGCCATAGGTAAAATAATGAGTCAGTTGTGTCAGTATACTGTTGCTTTAAAAAAAAAAAAAAGCCAGACTGATACTTTGTGTTTCCTCTTTTGCCCCCAGTTGCATCCCTGTTGCCTGTCCTCCTCTTTTTGGGGCTTGGTGGCAGTTGGAGTTATCATTGCTGCCAGGTCTTCCTCCCTCACCATTTCCATGCAACATGGGAGGGTGGCACTTTACTCTTCCTTGTTTTATAGAGCTTAATTGCAGCTACGCATAAATTGAAATATAATAAATAAATATAAGTAAATATAAATATAGAATCATAGAATCCCAGAGTTGGAAGAGACCACAGGGGCCATCGAGTCCAACCCCCTGCTGTGCAGGAACACACACATCAAAGCATTCCCAACGGATGGCCATCCAGCCTCTGCTTGAAAACCACCAAAGAAGGAGACTCCACCACACTCCAAGGCAGCATATTCCACTGCCAGAAAGCTCTAACCATCAGGAAGTTCTTCCTGAGGTTCAAGTGGAATCTCCTTTCCTGCAGCTTGAATCCATTGCTCCTTGTTCTAGTCTCTGGAGTGGCAGAGAACAAGCCCACTTCCTCCTCAACATGACATCCCTTCAAATATTTAAACATGGATATCATGTCCTCTCTTAACCTTCTCTTCTGCAGACTAAACATACTCACCTCCCTAAGCCATTCTTCATAGGGCATGTTTTCCAGACCCTTCACCATTTTGGTTGCCCTCCTCTGGACACGTTCCAGCTTGTTGACATCCTTCTTGAACTGAGGTGCCCAGAACTGGACACAGTATTCCAAATGAGGCCTAACCAATGCAGAATAGAGTGGTACCATTACCTCCCTTGATCTAGACATCATACCCCTATTGATGCAACCAAGAATTGCATTGGCTTTCTTGGCTGCCGCATCACACTGCTGACTCATGTTCAGCTTGTGATCTACCAAGACTCCTAGACCTCTTTCACATGTACTGCTATCCAGCCACGTATCCCCCATCCTATATTTGTGCCTTCCATTTTTTCTGCCTAAGTGTAGGACCTTACATTTCTCTCTGTTGAACTTCATTTTGTTAGCTTTGGCGCATCTCTCCAATCTGTCAAGGTCATTTTGAAATTTGATCCTTTCCTCTGGTGTATTAGCAACCCCTGCCAATTTGGTGTCATCTGCAGATTTGATCAGCATGCCCTCCACTCCTTCATTCAAGTCATTGATGAAGATGTTGAATAGCACTGGGCCCAGGACAGAACCCTGTGCTGCTCCACTACTCACTTCTCTCCAGGATGAAAAGCAGCCATTGGTGAGCACCCTTTGGGTTCGTTTGGTCAACCAATTACCAATCCACCTAACAGCAGCCCTGTCCAGCCCACATTTTACTAGCTTCTTTGCAAGAATGTCATGGGGAACTTTGTCAAAGGCCTTACTGAGGTCAAGATATGCCATGTCTACAGCATTCCCTTCATCTATCAAGCCTGTAACCCTATCATAAAAAAAAGATAAGATTAGTCTAGCATGACTTATTTCTGAGAAATCCATGCTGGCTTTTAGTGATTACATTATTTGCTTTCTGAGTAATTACAAACTGACTGTTTAATGATCTGCTCTAAGATCTTTCCTGAAATTGGTGTCAAGCTGACCGGGCGATAATTATTAGGGTCCTCTTTTTTCCCCTTCTTGAAGATGAGGATGACATTTGCCCTCCTCCAGTCTGCTGAGACTTCTCCTGTTCTCCATGAGTTCTCAAAGATTATTGCAAATAATATAAATAAGCTATAGGTGGTGCTGTACCCAGCTTGAATCAGTTGCTTATGCTATTGTTCTAGATTGTTCTTTAGGCCCTTACCACACCATGCCTTAATAGCATGTTGTTCCATTTGAATTCTAGCATTGCCATTTCCGTGATGGCATTGGGTTATGAACACCCTCTACTGCATCCTTTTGACTTCAGCAGGTGAATAGTGTTATTGCCACTGGCATTCCCTCTGCATTACAGCATCATCAATGAGTTGTTTTCCTAGTCTTTTCCCTGCCCCACAGTTTGTGATTGGTCATGGGGGTTTTTTCGTAAGCCATACTAGCACAGCAATGTTTTAATATCATGACATGCCCATACGCTATTGCATTTTTGCATTATAATGCTAAAAAATGTATTTAAAAATTTAAAAAATTAACTCAAAATAAGAAAAAATAAACAAGGAGAGGTGATAGATTCTAATCTTGCCACATCGTGGGAGTAGCTGAGGGAGGGACAACTTGGGCATGCCCACACTCTGTCCACATCTCGATTGGCGAAGACGGGAAGCACTATTAAACACTATTGGGAAATCTTACTGACCCACATGATGGGATTGTGGCAAAAAAGTGGGCCATTACTGGATTTTTTTCTGTCAGTGAAAAAGGGCTCATTTCCAATTCATGGGAATGTGACAGTAGCCGTTTAGTGATGACATCGTGTGATAGCATGGGTTCTGGGCCCAGGAACAATGTATTGCTCTGGTGGGATGACAATACCTAAACAAAGATATTCTTCAGTAAATCCAAATGGCTGTGGTTTCTATCTAAAATAACTTGCTCCAGACAGCAGGAAAGCTTGGGCTGCCCCTCTGTCCAGGTAAGGGTATGAACATAACTCCAACTGGATTAGAACTACTACAGTAGACCTACTGAATCAGTGGAACTTACATAAGTGTTTCTTAACAATTCCTCATTTATTCAGCAGGTCCACTCTAAGAAGGACTAACCATTATATTTAGCTGCTAATGTGTTTAAGATAGCAAATAGAGATTGAATATCAGCCAGTCTTGTGCTGGTACTAAAAATGCATAGCCTACAAACTAAGTAGATGGTTTTAAGTTTAGTTTATTTCAAGGCTGCTTTCTTAAGTACACTTACTAGAGAGTAAGCTCTGAGCAGACAAGTACAGGACTCTGATCCCAAAGAAGCACCATGGCTTCTTTCTCTTCAAAATTTCTAAGTAAGTTATATATCTATATTTTTTTTCAGTCACAGCTTTGGAATGAAAGAATAAGCTACCTTGATAAATGTGCTTTCTTTTTGGCCTTCTTGAGTGGTCACAGACTCTGTTCCTTTGGGAGAAATAGCCATATTGCATAATTGGCAATGCTAGGTAACAGAAAGGTACAACATGGCCTTTTTCATTTTCCATTTGGTTTAATTTCCTAGAGCTGCTTACTAAATTATGACAGTGCAGATGTTAAGAATGTCATTTGGTTCATTTTTTAAAATTGAAAACTTGGACAAAATGCACAAATTTATTTATACATTGGATGAAAATACTTGGCCTTTTTTTAAAAAAAAATCTGAATGTGAGGGGGTAACAAGTGAAGATTTGTCCATCGCTATATTAGATTTTTTTTCTTTAAAAATGTTTATCCAAGTAACTTTAAAACGTCAGTTTGTCTAAATTTCATAGTGGAAGTTTCTGTTATGTGTTGTGTTCTGTCCACGTTAGAGAAAATGTATCTGGCACAAGTACAGGAAAACCTAGTCAGATTGAAATGTCAGCACATTATAGACCAACGTGCAGCTGGCCATACAGCATCTCAGACTGGCACTGGAGAAATGACCCAAAGTGATTGGTTGTATGAGCAGAAAAGTACCCATATGGTAGGGCTTAATATGTTGTTGTGTGCCTTCAAATCATTTCTCACTTATAGCAACCGTAAGGTGAACCTATCATGGGGTTTTCTAGGGGCTGAGAGTATGTACGCACCCAGGGTCACACAGTGAGTTTCCATAGCCAAGTGAGGACTCAAACTCTGGCCTCCAGGGTCATAGTCCAATACTTTAACCTCTACACCATTCTGGCTCTTATTATAACACTTTTAAAATATAACACTTTTAAAGTGCATTTAGTGTTTTCCTCAAAACACTTTCTTAGGTATTAAGAATTCCTTTAGTTTTGCCTAGCTTGCAGAATGATCCATCTATACTGAATATACAGTTTTTCACTGAAAAAGATAAGCAAAATATCTATGAAAATGGCCATCATCTATGCAGAATTACGTAGATTTAATATACGCTTAGTTTCCTATAACTTGTTTCAGCCAAAACTAAAACTAAACCTTACTTTTTCAATTTGGAGATGATCAGATAGTTATCAGTGATGACAGACAGTTGGGTAGTTCAACAGGGACTATTTTCCTAAAATACACACATATTTTAGATCCCAGTATATGCTCTAAGGAAAGTAGCTTAATGGTAGTGGAGTGATTTTTTTTAAAAGGCATACTTCAAAATGAAATAGGGAAAATGGGGGGGGGGGGAGATTGAGCATTGCTGTACTGTGTATAGTTGTTAAGTGTATAAAAGTTAGTGGCCAGTTATATACCCGAAGGCTCATAGCATGCTCTCAACTCCACATTTGTAGTAGTTGTGCATTCATAGCCTATTACAGATGTTTAATTAGGCTAGGTAGTTGGGTGGAACAGCACTATGGCAGTAGGCTCTGCTCTCAAGCTTTGCTTGTTCATTAAAACATCTTTGGGAATCTTTTTCATGAAGAACCACATAAATGACATTCTCTACACTGTTGGGAATTTTTGCAGCACTGGCCTTACCATTAGGCAGATTGATAACAGTAGACTCAGGAGGCAAGTCCCACGGAATAGAAAGGAGCAATGACATAAAAAGGCAGACTGATAAGTGCATGATTCACTTTACCTTGTGCCCCCTCTGCTAGTCTGTTGCTATAAAGTGCAGTATAGGCAGCTGGAACTAAAATACAATCTGTCTGCCAGCCTGGTCAGCTTCTGTCTACAGAGTGTGGAAGTGCTATTTTCTCCATTTGCCTTTGGGAGCAAAACATCTTGAGTCAACACTTCTTCTTTGCCAGGTTAAAGCTGCCTAAAATGAAATTTGAAAGTGGATATAGAGGTTCCTCCTTGGTAGGAATATCTAAGAAACTTAACAGAAACAGAAAATCCTAAAGCTAATTAAATTTCTTCGAAAGACACTGTGTATCCTTATGTGGCATAGTGCCCAGTCCGTGTGGTGCACCACTACACATAACTCAGCAGACAGTAACAGCTGCTGCATGAAAAGGTCTCAGAAGACCTCCCTTGGGCAACCATAAGATATAAACAAGTCCTAATTCTCAGGACGTGGCAAAATATTTAGAGGAGCTCTTGGTCAGAGTGGTCTCTTTGGATATAAATTCATCAAGTGTCACCATTTACAGCCAATGTCAACAAACAAGAAGTCTAAAGCTCTCTTACTACTGTTGCCCTCCCATATAACTCCCCAGTTCGTTCTCCTCATTCACTATGCCTTTAACATTGGTCATATAATGTTTTGCACCTGAGTAACGGGTTATCATTGCAAAGAACCCTTGAATTACATTTGACTTAGGCCCTTTTCGCATGGCATTTTTAAAGCGTATTAGGCATGCTCCCTCCCCGCTTCATGAGCCGCTGTACCGCATGACGTTCTGGCGAACCAGGTGCTATCACAGCCATGGATAGTGCTGATAGTGCATTTTCTTATTTTCTCCTGAAAGATGAAAATAACCGCCCTTTCATGCATCGGTGGCGCGACCAGAGGGCCTGCAGAGCCGTCGTCCAGTGTGCTTCTGGGAAGGACCTGGGAGTGGGTGGGGTGTGGGTAGTCCCAGCTGCCTGTCCCTCATGCAGCAACTCCTAGGGGACGCTCCGCCCAGCAGCAGCCCGGCCACTGCCCCCATCGCAGCAGCGAACACTGCACAACACATCGCTGCGAGAGGCCACCCCAGGGCTGCATTGCCACTCACACTCGAGACGACAGCAGTCCGGCCAACTGTTTTTGTTTTAAACCCGGCGCTATCATTAGCACGTTAGCATGTTACCAACGTAGCACGAAACAGCCTGTTGGCAGGATCTATCGTGCTAATGTTAGCACGATAGTCGATGAAACTATAAAAAAAAGGAAAGAAAAACCACCTACCAATCAGGGGTGGTGGGGCAGGGACAGGGCAGGACCTGGGCGCGGCCCAGGATGCCCACATGCGGACAAGGCACCGGGCCGGGACTGGTGCTCTCTCGCGAATGCCCTACTGTGTGCAGACTGCAAGGGGCTCTCTACTGGGCCTCTTGCGATATTGGCAATATTGTGAGGGCTCTAGTTTGTTGAGCTATCAAGGTAAGGTGCGAAAAGGACCTTAGTTTTGCTGAGCTACAGTTCTGCTGTTCCAAGGCAGATAAAATTTTAAAACAGAGGATCCTCGCAGTTTCATCTGAACCTTGTTTTCAGCCACAAAAGACTAATGTGCACATAAGAAAGCTAGCAGATAGCATAAAAGACTGAAAAATCTATTCAAGTCTGGCTCTATTATGAAACAAAATGAGAAAATTGCTTCAGGTGTAGGATTCCCCGATCAGGAGCATTCCAGGCCCTGACATTTCAGAGCCCATACCTCAGACCTAGGGGAAATCCCTGATAATGTCACAGAGGAAGGCCCCTGGTAATACTGTTAAACATGACACAATCAGCATCACATGCTCAGAAAAAATCAGTAAAATAAGAAAAGCTAAGCAACAAGCTCTTCACTTAGCAGAAAAAACCCACAAACTTTCCCCCGCAATGTTTCAATATCTTTGTAAGCACTGCTTTTAACAATGGCTAGAAGCTTGCCTTTATCAGACAATAGGTTTGTTGCATGATTGCACTGGCTTGGTTCCATGTTTGATCTTTCCTTATCACATGATGTTGTGATTCTGCCACTGTTGCCTTGCATTTCCATTGTTACTGGATTGTATCTTTTCATTGATGAAGAAAACCTGTTAATGGCTCTAATGTTGCCGGTGTTCAAGTGTTGCTTCTTGATGCAATTGTTTTTTTATGCTGCAGTTCTGATGTTCTGACAGTCATGTGGTATGAGGGAGTATGGTTCTCTTCTTCTCCCTCCCTATCCCCAAGGCAGGGTAAAGTCACTCCACTTCTGGTGTCTGGAAAAAGAGGACATCACTGTGCACAAGAACAGTGTTACTTTTATTCCATTCTTAAGTATGTTTTTTTTAATGTTTCGCTGTAATTCCACAATTGCACTGCTGTGACAGTCACCAGCATGCTGCAATTATGCCATTACACCAACACAAATGAAAAAAGAAATACAGACAAATTGGGGGGGGGGGACAGGAACACCTCTGCTTTAATTCCATTCTATACATAATTTTTTATTTGCTTTTACTTTTCCATAATTGCACAATTGTGGTGGTCACTAGCATGCTGAAATTGTTGCTTTTACAACAAAACAAATAAAAAAGCAATATATGCCGGGAACTCAACATTGTGCAATTGTGGCCAATTAATCAATCAATCAATCAGCACACTTGCTGTATGTACTGTGGGCATGTGTAGGAAGGTGGGGTCAGTGAGGCAGAAGGCTGCATGAAGGAATGGGCATCACCAAAGTGGCACCATAGCATTGCTGCAGGAAGATTTGAAAGTGATTGTTTCCATACTGGTATGTTTTTGTTTGCTTCAGCAACGCAATTGCTGCAAGATCACAGGCTGGTGTGATAACGCCCACTGCAGACCTATTAAAGACAGTTCTCCAAGCTCCACTTTGAGCTAAAAGGACCATACTTTTCCCAGCACTCCTTCTAAGAATACATGGAAGCTGTAGGCTGACATAAAAAGTTTTCCTAAGTTTTCCCAGCTCTGGCCATTTCCACCCTACACTGTTATAGTGCTACTATTCCACTTTCAACATCCTATGGAATCCCAGCACTTGCAGTTTAGAGAGGGGCATTTAGAATTCTCAGCCAGAGAACTCTTTGGCCTCAGTAAACTACAAACTCCAGAATTCCACAGGATGTTGAAAGTGGAATAATAGCACTATAACAGTCTAGTGCGGAAATAGCCTTGATCTCTTTTCCCATTTGGATCATGTGATTACTGTTCTAGAAACAAAAGTGAACTGGATGAAGACTGTATACCTAGGCCACCAGTTCTGCTTAAGAGCTCTTCGTGTCTCCACATCTGTCTTCATACTGTCAACATGAAAAACAGGACTCCATAGTTGCTTAAAGAATCCTCTTTATGAAGGTATTGTATATATGACATTGTATATACGTCACTGAGCTCCGGCTAATTTTTTTTTTAATGGTTACAAAGGCATAGTAGTGACCATGTTGTTGTGTGCCTTCAAGTCATTTTTGACTTATGGTGACCCTAAAATGATCCTATTATGGAATTTTCTTGGCAAGATTGGAACAGATGGGGTTTCCCTTTGCCTTCCTCTGAAGATGTGGCTTGCCTAAAGTCGCCCAGTAGGTTTTCATGGCCCAGCAGGGATTCAGACTCTGGTTTCTCAGTGTCCTCATCCAACACTCAAACTTCTACACCACTGTGGCTGTCATAACTGGCCTAACAATCTTAAATAGTGCCTGTTTAGGTTCTGGAAATACTTTAGGGATATGAAAACTAAGACTGTTTCAAAACAAGTTAATTAACTCAATATTCCCAACTCATATAGAAAGCCAGAGGAAGTGTTAGAAAATATATACCACAGGTGAGATGAGATCAGGAAATTTCTGACCCCCAAAACATCAAATAGAGATGGGCCTAACTGACATATGTTGCAAAGACAAACCATTCTTTTCTAAAGGGGGGAGGAGTAAGGTTACCATCTGGAACCATGTTCCCTCTTGAACATAGCTACGATAAATGAAAACACGTGCTTAAATGCCACCTCAAATCTGTTTGACCCTATTCTAGTTTGTCAGAAAAGGTTAAACAGCTAACAGGAGTGCTTTCTTGTTTTGAAATTCCATTAAATTGGTTTCGAACAGGGATAATTCTTTCCTGGTTCATATAAGCCAAGCACACTAAAATGGGAGGTGTACAGGAGAGTTTTATTGACATAGCTGTGATGGGTTGTTTGTTGTTAAGAACATAAAAGAAATAGAAATGAGCTTAGAACTGTTTAAACATTGGCCCTTGCCTTTTATTTCTTGGGTTTGCAATAAATTACATACTCTGATTGCCGTCAACTGTTTTATGTTGCAAGTACCCCCCCCCCTTAATCTGCCTTTTAAAAAAAGTACATCACAGACAAGAAAATGCACATGCCTCAAGTCCCTGTTGCAATGCCCTCTGGGTGGATTTTGGTGACATAGTAATCTAAAGCGTGCATGATAGTGTGAATACCAATTCACAATGTCAACAAACATTCACAGAAGGCCTATTGGATGGATATCAATTTTCATAGCCACACATAACTGGTCTTGCTATGCAACAGGATGAAGCAACTGCTTCATGCAGCACAATTGGCTAGTGAGTGAGAATAGGAGAAGGAAAAAACTGGGTGATGGGATGGTGCAACAAGGATATTTCCTTTAAGATTTGAAGGTGTCTTCTATTTGACAGGCTAACCAGTTCAAGTATAGGGAGAGCTGGGTTCTCAGAATGCCTGTCAAAGGGTAAGGCCTGTTTTGCCCATACTTTTGCTCTACTGTCAGACTTCCAAAGTCAGAGAGATCTGGGCCTCAGACATTTCTATGGGAGCAAGGAGGAAGGATCTGAGGTCACAGCTCCTCTCCCTTTTTGTCCTTAGAGTAGACATCTAATGAGGACTTGTTCCCTCTCTAGGACTTGCTTTGGGGCCATAGGATTGCAGGATTAGCTGATCACCATAGAACTTACTTATTAATTTAAAATGCTGGAACAGACTAAAACCATAAATAAAGGCAAAAGGTCAAGTAAACAAAACCATAAACTGCCAGCATAACCTTAAAATGAGCAGGATGAGATGTTAATGTGAAAAACTAAGACCCCTCTGGTAGAATTTTTATATGTGCTTCTTTCTTTGCAGTTTAAGCATAGCAAGGCTGAGAAAGGGTAGCATCACCATGCAAGTTTCCTTGGAGAGTAGCTCTATAAATGGCAACATGACTAAAATTATCCTCTCCCTGGTTACCAGCCTCCTCATCTTTGATATTAAGTTCACCCAAAAGAGAGCATTACCAGACGAGAGCAGGTGTTCCTTTATGTCTGTAGACTGTAAGTAGAATCAGGCCATTTATTTTGCACATTACAAGTGTTCAAAATGCTACCTCAGAAACTGGTATGTTTTACCTAAAGGAAGAGGCAAATGTCTGGACTGCTACCAACCTTTTATTCCCCAAAATGAAGACCCATAATTTCTCCATCTTGGGACTATCCTTAACTTCATGCTTCAAACATCCAGATAGTTTTGTGGACTTCTATACTTTCCCCTTCTCATACATAATTTTTTAAACTAACAATTCTCATGAAGGATTCTGGGAAACCCAAAACCTCGCATACTGTTACAGCATTACAGTTGGTTTCAGTCAAGACACTGTCCAGCTGTGGATTTTGGATTTAGCTTTATACATTATCTTGACAGTGCTTACAATGACTTTGCGTGGTAGACAATTATTTTTATCCTACTGTGTGGATAAGTGCCTGAGGCTGAGATACTGCAGCTTTCCTAAGCTCACCTAGCATTCTTGTGACTCTGGTGAGATTTGATTAAGATATTTCCCAGTTCCTAGCTCACTCTCTTACTCGATGCTACATATCAGATACTTATACAGAGATCAGCTACACTGGAGCTATTTATATAATCATGCCACTGTTTACAAATTGTGCTATGTCTCAGGGTGCACTGATAAGGGTGCAATCCTATCTCCATTTGCCTGGGAGTAAGCCTGCCTGAAATCAATGGGACTTATTTCTGAGTAGAAATGTACAGAATTGCTCTGGAAAGTATGGCTGTAAAAAGTCCTGGCGGATCTCTCAGCATTCTCATCCGGTCTTCCCCATAACAAGCCACGTCGTAACAACATCTGAGAGTCTGGTTTGGAGCACATATCGGTCACAGAATGACGGGACAGTGTATTTGCCTCTCTGTCTCTCACACACACTGAATACAAACACATCCAAATTCACTTCAGCTGTAATTTAATGCTTTTAAAAAATGCAGGCAGTTTGTGTAAACTTCCTTGATTCCTGGCAGCACCACAAGTCAGCTGCAATCTCCCAGCATAATAAATGCCTTGGTTCAGATTCTCCTCTCTGCTGTGCGTCCGGGTTTGTCTGCAGCTCATTAAAATGCTGAAGGCTCTATCCAGAGTCCAGATGTGTTTTTAAAATGTAGCTCAGCGAGCAATAACTGGATGTAGTGAAGGATCTTTCCTGTCTTTAGCAGTTTCCATTTCACAATCAAGCACATTGCGATAAAATTACCATGGCCATCAGCGATTGTTTTCCAAAGGAAGTAATAACTAGCAACTAAAGTTCATGCCTTGAAAAAACAAACACACATACACTAGCATTTGGTATTCAGCAATTTGAAAATTAACAATCTGTAAAAGTACACACTGAACCCAGCATACCTATGTGACTTTCCTAATTGCAGCAAACTTTAAAGGCCAGTATCTTAGGCTTCGACTATACATTTGGGAAGCCCAGGTTTGCAATGAACAAATTGCCAAGAGGCTGGGCAAGAGAGTATTTTGCAGTAGAAAAACAGAAGCCTGGAGGAATACGCTTAACTCTTCTCCACCTTTTGGTTTCTTTCTTCTCTGTTTGCTTTTTCTCCCAACACAAATATTTGAAATCCTATGGGGGGAGGAGCCACAGCAGCCAGTCAAATTGGAACAGACCTCTATTCTGAGTGTGATGAAATTCTTCCTATTGCTTTTATTGGGTCTGTCACCATAGCATGATGTCAGAGCAGTAGAGTTGGCAAATATAGAGCAACTGTCATTTTCATAGAGTGCATAAGATACTCTGCTTAAAACTCTTTGCTCCAGTGAAACAAAATCTTCATTATCCCTTGACATTTGGCTAGCCTTAATTTATGCCTTTTCTTTAACAGAATAATACTTTGGAACTATCTCTTTCTTTCCATCACCACTTTTAAATGGTCTTCATACAACATAGATAGAAGAGAAGGTTTTGGTCAGATAAAAGGCCTGTGAAGATGACAGGTCCTATCACAGCAGGTGCCACAAAAAGCAAAATAAATGTGTAACCTCTTGTTCTTCAAAACAGACAATTGTAAAAATACTTTGTGCAATGTTCAATGCACGATATTCAATAAGTAGTCAGTTTGGCCAGTATGGTCTCAAGCTGGTGTATAGATCAAACCTCTCTAAAAGTTATGGTCTGAGATTAGAAATAGGCAGCTATTTAGACCTTCTTTCAGGTATCCTGTTGCTAGGAAATCCATTTTCCTCATAGCTATTCTGTAGGTTGCAGAAATGCACAGAGAGGACAGGAATGGGGTAGGATTGTAGGGATGTAAATCTTCATATGTTTTGTTTTTGGGGATAATAACAAATAATTTAACCATTTTTCTTCCTCTGCAAGAAAGTCCACAAAAACTTTAGTTTTCAGTGATTATTCACAATTTAATATTTATTCTGTGTAAAATCTGTTTGCGGTTTTTCTGCACCAAAAGCACCACTTCATGTACAAGAAGGTTGTTTTCTGCACAGAAAATGTTTTCTGTACAGGAAATCTCTCTCTTTTTTTTCAGAAATAATGTTTCTGCATAGAAAATGCCATTACTTTCTAAAACACTCTACTCCGAACAAGTCCCAAACTGCAAAAATTCTCATCCATTTAGCACTCTTTTTGGCAGATTATCCTGACATTTGGGAAATACTTTTTCATCTGGGAATCAAATATTCTTGAACATTTTTTCTGTCCATAGTTGGGTGAGAGATGATGTTAGCATCTCCGCTAATCAAAACACCCTGATGTTTTTGCTTTTATTTTTGTTTGTGAGATTTGGCTGCATGACAGCAAGCCTCAGACTTGTTGTGTAAGACATACAGAGCTTCAATTCCTCATTCACTAATACACAGCTAAGCCCCACTGAATATGATAGTTTTCCTGCCAAGTAAACATGCATAGGATTGTCCATATTATGGTGTTCCCTTTATTGGGCTAATCAAAAGGTGAAAAACACATCATGCGAGCTTTACAAGCTCACAGGCTGCTTTGTCGGCCAAAGATAATTTAAAAAAAAAGCATGTAGGAGAAGGAGAATGGCAGTGTGTTGGTGTAATGATGTCTACATTTTTCTTTTAAATGTTGCTGAGGAACAATCTGTAAATGGAACAGTTGGCTGTGTATCCCCAAGGCCATGAGCTGACTGGGACAAAGGCAGTAAAAAGAAGGGTAATAAAGTTTTCCTTCTCCATTTGATGTTCACAGAGCACCCCCCCCACACACACACACCTTACAGACTACAGGACTGGATTATAACAAATAAATTGTCCACATTATTTGGAGCAAAGGAGGAGCAGTTTTCAGGAATCCAGCGCTGTGGTCCACTCAACAATATTCCAATCAATTCATTCCAGATTCTATAGGTAATATATTTTACGTCACGTCACTCATCCTCAAGTGAAGGAGCAACAATCTTGTCGACTTTCACCTTTTGAGAAATTATTGTGTAAACAGAGGAAAACAAAAGTGAATCAGAACCTGGCGCCTTAGGTTTGAAAATTAATTTGGTAATATTCAAGATCCTAGATGGGGAGATGTAGATGCACATATTATATGCAACAGAAACCAGTCCATAACATAATCAACAGAGGAGTGCTCCCCCAGTATCCTGTTAGTGAATTATGATGGCATAAGTTGTGCTTAACACTGTCTCAGCTCACTTTTTTGTGTTCATTGTATATGTCAAAATCCTGTTTTGACCAAAGACCAAAATATCCCCCAAGCTCACCTTGTAAGCAAAGCAGCTCCTCCAACACAGCCACTTCCATGTTGTCAGAGAGTGGGGGATGGGGGAGAAATGAGTGGCGATATGTCAAACTATTTTCTTGTAGGTAGATACAATGCAATGATGTCATATGCAGATAGCTTACAAGGACTCCCAGAAGTCTCTGCAGATACCTGCCACAACCAATCCAGCTACAGAAAAATAGCCAGATGCATCCTTTCTCATCCAACAACACAGAAAATGGCTGTGGGGTGGGGACAGGCCTGTGCTGCTTACCAGTTGATTCTTTTGTAGGGATCAGTAGATAAAGTTACGTGATAAACATTCATCTTTCCATGGAGGATCTTGGCCCTTCATCTTACTAGAAATAACCAAAGAAAAATGAGACATAGTTTTTGATTGTCGCATTCATTCATTCTTTAGAAAAGCAGTAAGTGATACTGATTATCCAGTCCTGCCATGCCACACAAACATGTGGGG
Source organism: Cyclura pinguis (assembly GCA_030412105.1). Taxonomy (NCBI): domain Eukaryota; kingdom Metazoa; phylum Chordata; class Lepidosauria; order Squamata; family Iguanidae; genus Cyclura; species Cyclura pinguis. The sequence goes on along the minus strand of CM059599.1, from coordinate 108,185,482 downwards.
TGATATCTGCCACTTCTTCAGAAAAAATCATCCTTTAATGTTATTTCTCTGATTATCAGTATCACTATATCCTCCGCAATTATCAATATGTTGTCTTCCTGGTCCACTCTGGTGTTGTTTTGCTTGTGGTTGTTTGATGTATTGCTGTTGCATTTTGTCTATTTGTTACTAAACCTTTATTGAGAAAAAGAGTCGGGTGGGGAAGGAAGAAGTCATTTGGTTCTTGGCCCCAGTCTTGTTAGTTATTTAACTCGAGGTCACTGTCAAAGAGCATTAGAACTTTCTCTTTTCTCAGTGTTCAAAAGCTTTAATCCTGGGATTAGTTGTGTGGTGACAGTTTATAAGAGTATGACTTTCAAACTCATTCACCTGAAGTCAATGGTCATTCTTTTACAAATTTACAAATTCTGCAGGTTCTCACACCCATACGCCTCTGGGTAGTGTGATTTAACTCCTCTGGCTCTCTTTCCAATTGTTTGGCTCCAGAATATTTTTTTATGAGCTTTCACCAGGATTTTGAGGAAGACTCAAATGACAGGCTGTAAAATCAGAAACTGAGATATTTACGAGAAGAAACCTACTTTGGGGAGGAAGTAACTTGCTTTCAGAGAAAACATGTTCAGGACTGACCTGTATAACAACAAGCATTTGAATTATTTTTACAGTGAGACCAAAGCAGGAATTATATACATCTGTAAAATAAAAAATCAGTACATAGGAGATCAGTACATGTGTTTATACATTTGTGATATTTTTTTTCTTTTTTTTCTTCCGTATATCAGTTTACTCATGCTTTACTCCCTGGTAATATGTATACATCTGCAGCCTCAGCTTACTCTTATTTGCAGAGTTTTAATAGTTCAGAGCTTTGGTTTTTGAAGTAATTTTGTTGTGTAAGGACCTTTCCACACTACACTGTTATAGTGCTATTATTCCACTTTCAACATCCTATGGAATCCCGGGCTTTGCAGTTTAGGGAGGGAACTCTTTGGTCTCAGTAAACTACAAACCCCAGAATTCCAAAGGATATTGAAGGTGGAATAAGAAGACTATAACAGTGTACAATCAGCCCTCCACATTTGTGGGTTTCACTTTTGCAGATTTGATTATTCACGGATTATTTGCTGTCACCTCTGCTGCCATTTTTAATAAGGACTACAAGCCTTCTGGGACTGAGAAACTGTGAAAGAGGCTTGTAAGTCTCTATTAAAAATGGTATGGGGCAGCCGTAGAGGGGGCAGTAAGCCCCACCAGCCAGCCACTTCTGCCTTGCGAAGTAACCCTGATGCCTCAAAGGAATCCATGATGGGTTGAATATGATGATCATTCCTTTTTTTTTCTATGTTAAATATGGTTTGGAAGGGCCTAGAGATCCACTTTGACAGGGGTTCTGTGCCTGTGACCCTAGCAAATGTGGAGGGATGACTGTAGTATCGAAATACCTTAAGTCTTTACAAAGTGTCTTCAGTAAAGCCATCTGTCAGAAAAAAGTTTGGTTTATTTTGTTATTCATTTTTTCCATTATTCTTTTTTGCAGAATTGGATAAGCATACCTCCTAGAATGCTTAAACCAGCATGGTCACTGGTCATGCTGGCTGGGGGATTATGGGAGATATAGTCTAAAAGTCATTTCTTCTAGCTCTGTTTTTGTTAGTTTTTTTAAAAAACTTTAAAAGTAAGAAGATAACCAGAATGAGAATGCATTTGTCACTTTCTATGTCTCTTGTTTGTTTGTTCATTTGCTTTGCAGAATGTGATCAAGTTACTTTTTTGGAATACAGTTTCCAACACTCCCAGGCAGCTTTATCACGCTAATCCTGCTGTCAAACTATTTTGGGAGATGCAGTTCAAATGTAATTTTCCTATGTTCTGCCATCTTCTTCTTTTTAAATGGCTTAAAAATTGGAACGGACATCCTTAAAATCTTCCAAGGATGCTTTTTTATTCCCTCACCTGCAAATGTTACTTACAAGAGAAGGTAACAAAATTGCTAGTCATTACATTGATTGCAAGGGAAATGTTGTTATGTGCTTGCAGCCGCAAAAACTGATGTGTAACAGATTCACATTATTGTTTGTAAAATGTTATTTCCAAACTCTGTTAATACTGTTTATATTCTTCCAGAAAAGTTTGTCTCTTTCTTTCAGCCTCTCTTCCTCTCTTTATCCCTGTATATGTAACATATGCAACTACTTCTAGGAACATGCACAAAAGCAGGTGGTGATGTAACCATTGACCCTTAACTAACCCGACCTTTCACTCCAGAAATGAAGGCTAGAGAATCCCTCCTCTCAAAATGAGTTAGGCCATGACTGTTTTTTAAGCTAATGTCTCCTAGAATCCTTGCTTATAGATCTAACTGGCTTTGTAATAGATCAGGACATCAGCTTCTCTAGATCCCATAAGGCTAAGATGCCCATGATTGAATTAGGAGCTTAGCTATACTTCTCTCTCAGACTGTGAAACATCACATTCCATTTCAAAACATGCTGAGTGCTGGATGACTTGACTAAATCATTGATCTGATTTCCTACCCCAGGCATACATTTTTTTCCCACTGGGGTCATTTTAACTTTGCTTTTAATTATTATTATATTATTATAATCTCAACTGATACTTTCAATTAAAAAAAAACTAAAATAAAGAAAAAATACCCTAAGGAAAAGTCTGTGTTGCTTGATAAAATTTGTTAACAAACACATTTAGCTTAATAGCACCCACAAAAAGTGATGATTTGACAGTAACATAGAGAGGAATGGGAAAAGAAAATATTCTAAGTAGTTACCTATTTCTAAAATGTGAATGATAAGACAAAAGAGGTCTTGGGAGGAGAGCATTCTTCTCCCATTATATCTTCTTTTGTGGGGTGGGGCATATGAGACTATCTGGCAAGGTGTAGTGCACACGACCCTCCCTGGATTGGGCGGCTGTGCAAGGTTTGAAGTGTGAGATGCTGGGAGGCAAGAACCAAGCCAGTTCTGGTCTTTGAGGATGCAGTTTATTAAGCAAAGAAGCAAAAAGGAAAACAAAAGGCACACAAGCATACATACACTCTGACTCTGTTGGAAAGGCAAAGCGGACGACGGACCCGGGTTCTCTTTGTTCCAACAGATTATATAGGCTTTTCGTACGCGAGTGGCAAAACAGGCTGCCAATCCATCAACCCACCATGCCAAAATGGGCAGGAGGGGGGCTATCCCACCTCAGACGCCAATTACTGAGGCACCCATGGGCCAGGTGCATGATAGGTTTGCGGCCAAATCCCATTACCTGCCCGAAACAGCAGCGGATGGTCTCTAATCAGGCTTTGCTCTCTCCCCACCATACCAGACAACACAGGGAGTGAAGCACCCATTGTTAACATTCCTTGGCTATTCTCACAGGACTGCAGCATACAGGGCAGCCTGACCTAGCAATCCAACAGCATGAACTAACCCCCAAAATATGTTCGCTAGTTGAAAGCAGGCTGAACTGAAATGTGTGAGTGTGTAATACAGGGCCTACCCAGAGGGCCGAGGGCCCAACACAAGGATCTAGTAAATTATCTCCCAACATATATATAAGCTGAGATACCCCTCTGGCTTCTGCTGTTTCCAAAGCCATGTAGATCATGTATCCCTTATTACAGATACATCTGGAACGTGCTCAGTTCCTCTGCTGTAAAGATGCATTGAACTTTCACAGAAGATGTAGGAATGACTATTTGATGCCAAACTTTGACATCACACTTCCCCCAGCCAACATTCTGATCCAGCTTAAATTCCATACACATTTCCTGGGCCTTGTCTAGAGCCCTTTCCGCACGTGGGCTATGAATCAGGCAGAAAAGGGCAGAAATGGGACTCACTGGATTTTTCCTGTGACCGGGTGAGTCTGTCGCGAAGAGCAGCAGCGCGAGTTCGCCGCTCCACAGTTCTCTGGCGTCCAAAATGGCGGCTTCTGGTTGGTGGAGGCTCTCCAACAACCAGAGAAGCTTGCCAGCTGAAAGCCCGCCCCCAGGAGAACTGCAGGCACGCACTTGTGCACGCCTGCAAATGTGCTCTGGAGCGCAGCGATGGAACCAGACAGGGTTGCCCACTCCGTGCTTTTTAAAAACCTCAAAAAAGAGGTTTTTAAAAAGTACGCTGTACGACCAGTTCCGGTCGCGCAGAACTGGACTGAGGTGTGAAACTACAAAAAGTAGTCCACACCAGTCCACTCTATGGTGCAGAAGACCTCCGTGGGAGGTCGCTCTGCACCATTTTAAATACCGGGTGCATAAATGGTCTAGATATCTAGGCTTCTATATTCCTTCCGCATTGTTTTGCCAAACAGCATGGACAGTGAATTTTCTGATAACTTGCAAGGGTACCTGTTGTCATCCCTCAGCAGTTTGGGAGTTGGTGAGACCCATCACAGAAATGGCAGTTGTAAGTTTCATTAGGAGAATGTGGCTTCTACCATGTGCCCCACTCTCCTTCTAAGAGAGGTAGGCAAAGGTAGGCCTTTGACAAAGTTCCCCATGACATTTTTGCAAAGAAGCTAATAAAATGCAGGCTGGACAGGGCTACCGTTAGGTGGATTTGTAATTGGTTGACTAACTGAACCCAAAGGATGCTCACCAATGGCTGCTTTTCATCCTGGAGAGAAGTGACAAGTGGAGTGTCACAGGGTTCTGTCCTGGGCCCAGTGCTATTCAACATCATCATCAATGTTATTAGCTTGATAAGGAAAGAAGGAATGAAGAAAAGGACAAAGAAGGAAGAAGGAAGAAAGAAGAGAAGAGAATTATATTAGACAAACATATTGATACTTTAAATGTATACTTATTTATTGGTGAACTTGTTTAAGTTGCAAGTGAATTTATCGTATCTTGATTCTGTATGAACTGTATTTTCAATTCTTATGATAGTTAATAAAGTTTCTTAAAAAAACAAACAAACAAAAAAACATTGTCATCAATGAAGGATGAAGGAGTAGAGGGCATGCTGATCAAATTAGCAGATGACACCAAATTGGGAGGGGTTGCTAATACACCAGAGGATAGGATCCAAATTCAAAACAACCTTAACAGATTGGAGAGCTGGGCCAAAGCTAACCACAGGAATTTAAACAGAGAGAAATGTAAGGTTCTACATCTGGGCAGAAAAAATGGAATGCAGAAATATAGGATGGGGGACACATGGCTGGATAGCAGTACGTATGAAAGGGATCTAGGAGTCTTGGTAGATCACAAGCTGAACATGAGTCAGCAATGTGATGTGGCAATCACGAAAGCCAATGTGATTCCTGGTTGCATCAATAGGAGTATGGTGTCTAGATCAAAAGAGGTAATGGTACCACTCTGTTCTGCTTTGGTTAGACCTCATCTGGAATACTGTGTCCAGTTCTGGGCACCTCAATTCAAGAAGGATATTGACAAGCTAGAGTGTGTCCAGAGAGGGCAACCAAAATGATGAAGGGTCTGGAAGCCATGACCTGTGAGGAGCAGCTTAGGGAGCTGGGTATGTTTACTCTGCAAGAAGAGAAGATTAAGAGGGGACATGATAGCTATGTTTAAATATTTGAAGGGATGTCACGTCAAGGAGGGAGCGGGCTTGTTTTCCACTGCTCCAGAAACTAGGACAAGGAGCAATGGATTCAAGTTGTAGGAAAGGAGATTCCACTTGAACCTCAGGAAGAACTTCCTGACAGTCGGAGCTGTCCAGCAGTGGAATATTCTGCCTCAGAATGTGGTAAAGTCTCCTTCTTTGGAGGTTTTTAAACAGAGGCTGGATGGTCATCTGTTGGAAGTGTTTTGATGCGTGTTCCTGCATAGCAGGGGGTTGCACTGGATGTCCCCTGTGGTCTCTTCCAACTCTATGATTCTATGAGTCTATGATTCTATGAACTGTAGCCTATGTTGTCCCAAGGTTTTTTCTGGAGCCCTTAACTCCCCTCAACAGCCTTTTTTGCCCCACCCATGAACTGAACCTCCTGTAAGCTTCTAGAATTAAAAATTCATGCTCCCAAAATGTCAAAGATCCTGATTGTGATGTTTGACATGAAAACAGCAATTTTTCAAAACCAGTAGAGGATGATGAGTTTGTTGTAGTGTGCCTTCACATCACTTCTGATTTATGATAACCCTAAGGAGACCACAAGGCCTAAAGTTTTCTTGGAAGAATTTATTCGGAGGGGGTTTGTCCTTGCCTTCCTTGGGGCTGAGAGAGTCTGACTTGCCCAAGGTAACCCAGCAGGTTTCCATGGCTGAGTGTGCATTCAAACTCTGGTCTCCCCATGCCTAAGGCACTATACTGTTATAGTGCTATTACTCTACTTTCAACATCCTGTGGAATTCTGAGGTTTGTAGTTTAGGGAAGCCAAAGAGCTCTCTGGCTGAGAATTCTAAATGCCCCTCCCTAAACTGCAAAGCCCAGGATTCCAGAGGATGTTGAAAGTGGAATAATAGCACCATAACAGTGTAGTGTGGAGTGCAGAAATCGCCTTAGTGTGACTTTAGATTTGGATGTAAATTCCACCATGTTTATTCAACCAAGGTCCAGTTTATAATATTAAATGAGAGATGGCAACCCTTTTATTCCCAGGCACTCTTTAACACTCACAGGTGTCAGGCAACATGATGTTTATGCTGGAAATAGTTATATTTATTGAGTTTAGCTGGTGTGTGTGTGTGTGTGTGGAGGAAGGGTGTAATTTCAGTTTATTTATGAAGAGTTTGACCAGAAATTGTGAACTTCTTCAAAAATCAGGATGGAAAGTATTAAAGAGAGAATGTGGGACAAACGAGAGAGGATGTGGAGTAAAATGTAATTGGCGTCTATACTTTCTACCCTACCTCTGCCAGTATATGAACAGTAATGAGCCTCTATTTATCTTCTCTCTTCCAGCTACATTAGGTACAGGAAGAATATTTTTTAAAAACATTCAAAATATGATTGAAAAAGTGTTTCTTGAGCATTGAGAAATTCTAGTGAGAAGACTCCTGAACTGATCAGAATTTTCACAATTTAGGATTTATTGTATGTAATATTCGCACATTGTTGTTTTGGGTAGAAAAAAACAAATGTTCTGCACAGAAAACAATATTTCTCTGAAGAAATATTTTCATCATAACAATGCTGTTTCCTGCACAGAAAATGCCTTTTTCTGCATAAAAGTGCCACATACTAATCTTGCACAGAAGAAGTCTCAAACTGATTGATAATAGTCTTTTAAAAACTGTATAGTTTTTTGCAGTGAGAAGAAAATAGCTAAAATGGCTTCCTTCAATAAATAATTAGTGAAAAATTGCATTCCTAAGCCAGATCTACCCAGAACTTGTAAATGCTACTTTTTTGACATGTTAACTTCCAGAAGTCTCTGGCCAGTACGACTAACTGCCACACAAGCTTGTCATTCTAAGACCTGTACTCCAAAATAAAAATAAATGCATAGATAGACAGATAGATAGACAGATAGATAGATAGAATCATAGAGTAGGAAGAGGCCACAGGGGCCATCCGGTCTAACCCCCTGCCATGCAGGAACCCACATCAAAGCACTCCCGACAGATGGCCATCTGACCTCTGCTTAAAAACCTCCAAAGAAGGAGGTTTTTAAACAACCAAATTAATGAACAACACTTCTAGAACTTTGGATGGATCTACAGCTACTATCCTGCAGCCTGCAGAGCTCACTAACAAATGCCTCTGGCCTGCTGAAAATCTAGTTCTCCAGCAGAGTATGCAAAGGATGAATGTTTTAGGAGGAGAATTGCTCCAGGCTTTGTATAAATTGACTTTTAACTGGCTTAAGCTCATCTTTACCAAATCGGAGCCACACTGCATCAGTTTCATTTCCTTTGCTTCCTTTTCCATTTCTTCCTGATCCATTTTTTTTCTTGCCATTACCAAAGCTGCAAACAAACAGATGGAGCATCTCTAAAGAGATAGATGGAGGGGAGGGGGAAGATAGAAACCATGGGGAGGTCCCAAGGTCCCCAAAGTAACTGCTTAAACCTGACTCCTAGCACAGATGGCAAGGTACAGTAGGATAAGGGCAAAATATTTGATTACTTAACTCAAATTCCCCCGGCTTTCTTTTGAACCTTAATGGACGACAGGTAGTACAGTTTATAATGTGATTTTCTTTTCCTTCAGGCTCTTAGTTTCCAACAGTCTAAGATGCTCCAACTAAGCCATTTAAGAAACTCCAAACACATAGACACCCCCCTACACACACACACAGGTATAGCTCTTTGTCTGCAGGCCTGTGTGGAGAATCCTAACCTTGCTATTAGGACAATGATATTGACAGCAGTAAAACCTTCCATCCCATGATTCTGTGGAACGACACTTTGGCTTAGTAGCAATTAGCATGAATTATATGATGGAGCTCACTGGGAAACTGCCTGCCCAGCTCTCTCAGGCTGCAGGTGCAGGATTATTATGCCAGTGACCCTTTGCTCCCAGAGCACTTAATGATGACAGGGGTGGGAAGCAGTCAGAAGAGGAACTCATGCCCGTTCATCCTCCTCAAGCATTATCAGGTAGCTTAGCTATTCATCCCAGATTCCGAGATATAAGATCAGCATCAGAAGCAGCAGGGAGGGCAAAGGATCACATCCAGGACACTGGCTTTCTCTGCCAGGGTTTTCATTACCCACATATCCCCTCTTTTATTCATGTGTGCATATCAGGACAGATGCATTGCTTCAAGGGCAGAAAGCAAGCTTATTATGTTATCTGGGAAGGAAAAGAGCAGAAAAACAGAGAAATGAACACCCCCTGAAATGGACCACTTTGAGCAGCAGTCAGTGTCACAGGTTTTGTGGGAGTGCTGTTTTTTCAAATATTGGTGTTCTGGCAGTGTGTGTTTGTTTATGTGTATTGGTGTAAATGTGGATCCTGGGGCCACTTTGAATTTGAATGAGAGCTGATTAGCTGTCATCATGAAGTCAGACCATACAGTGCTAGAGAACTTTCAAAAGACATGCAGAACAGGCAGGTGTTTCCTTGCTACAGAGAGGAGATGTGATGAAGAGCCAAACAGCTGTTTCAAGGAAGAAAAAGCTGAGTGTGACAAAAAAACAATGTAAAATATATCTGGAGGAAAGAAAAGAAAGAAGAAGAAAAAATACCCTGAAGATTTCAAGATTCATTTATCTAATCATCACATGATGGGGTAATATGAGTGATGATAAATCTGTTACCTGTAACTCCCCTTTCCCAAGGTTAAGAAGAAAATAATATTTCACATTGCTGCTTGTTAGTATAAATTTACAATCTAGAAGAGGAAGGAAAAAAACCCAAACCAGAACTCAGAAGGAGGAGGAGAAGGAGGAGGAAGTTATTTTATTGTACTGATTGATAACTGGCCTCATCCAGTGATGCACATGGTTGATTATTTTGGGATTTTGTTAGTATCCATGCATGCTTTTTCATCTTGGACTCTTAAATTTGTAATATGTAAGCTTGTGGAAATATATATTAGGATTTTTGCACTAATATTAAAAGTCTAACATGATTTGCTCATACTAACACAGCTAACTACAGGGATGACTTAGAACTTTATCTTGTTCATTTTTAGACAAGAATTTTCAAGCTTTGTCATTTTTCTCCTTATTCAACCCAAGGAATCCAACAATTTAAAAAAAATGGTGAAATTGGAGCCAATAGCTTTGTGCATACAGGGAAGGACTTTGAATATTTAACTGAAAGTTTCAATTCCTGTGTATTCAACCATGTTTATCGTGCTGAATTTTGCTTTCTTTGTTTTATCTGATAGGCTTCCTGTCTTTAACACTTAACAGACAATTCATTGGCAAGTACAATGCAGTCCTCCCTGTCCTGGGAATTAATGAATCTGACCAGTTCAGGTGGCTGAGAATTTCATCTGGTTTGTTTCTGACAAGAGTTTACCAAAATCTGAAAATTTGTCATAAACCCAATAGAACTTTTTTGAATGTGAGAGCAAGTGAAACTTGCATGTTTGTCTGTTGCTAGCGGAAGTTAATTTCATAGATCTGTAATGTTCCTTGGATAAATGCCCAGCTATTGCTAAACAGTGATGTTCTAACACCATTATTTTATGTGTTCCCTTATGAATACCTTGGTTCAAAATGTTATGTTTTGTCCCGGAAAGTTTGAAATTAACGATCTAGGAGACTGGAATAATGTGCACTTGAAATTTTCCCACCGAAATCTGTATTGAAATTGACAAGGGAATGTTCACATTCTCTCTACAATTGTATGGGACTTCCTGAACTTGTTGATGTTCAATCTTTATCTGGTTCCTAATCTCATCAGTACAACTAAACCATCTAACCATGAAAACCCAAGAGATTTTGAGTGTCTTTTACTTTTTACTTGCGTTAAGATAATAATCTTCCTTAAGAGCAGGGATGGTCAACTGCACAAAGGCCAGGGGTCAATCTGTTACCCTGTTTACTGGGGGTCCCGTGAGGGACACCAAAATGTGCTCAACAATAGGTGCGGAAGATTAGCTCTGAGCACTGCTTTAGCATTACGAGAGGCAGGGTAACTTAGCAGGATCTTGAGCCCTATGTCTACCGGGTCAGGCCAAGTCAAGGAGCACACGGAAGTTGAAATAATAAACGTGGTTTTATTAAAAACACAATCAAACAGTGTACGCAGCACACTCACACAAGATAACTAAAGAAATAAAGGTTGGAGTGGGATAGAGGGGTTTTTAGAGGAGTTGTTGGTTTGGGTGATACTTCACCTGTCCTGAAGCCCAGTTAGAAGCGGAATAGCTAGGGAGAGTGGATCTCAGCACGTGGAGCTGAGGGGAAGGCTCGCTGGACAAAGCGACAGCAAGGTGGGATGGAAGCCAAGAGCGATACAAGGAAGCACTCAAAGTCAGGGGTTTTTATAAGGACAACTGTGACCGCAGGCTAGGTCAGACTTGGGGAAAACAATAGATTTGGGGCTGGAGACAAAGCCTCTGAAAGGTCAGAATTTGAATGATTGAGTTATAGCCAAATTGTCAGTAGGATAGCCGGTATGCAAACGCGGAGTACTTGAGCGTTGTATAGTCAGATCATCAAGCCGCAAGCACGGGGCAGAGGATCTTTTGAAAGCTGCGTGCATACCTAATTGAGGTACTTGCCTTGAGGTCTCCTGAAGCTGCAAGTCGGCTATTTCTGGCCTGCCTGTATTGTATTGGAATATTACGGCAATTATCGGCTGAGCCTGTGTGCATGCTTGTCCAGGGGCCTCGCAAGCACGTGGAAGGGAATGGGTATGTGGGGCCGAATTATCGATATCAAGAGATATCTTTTTATATCCCCAAAGCTCGGGCTAGCCAGGATAGTAACAAATCTCCCAATCGCCTTACAGGATAACCTCACCTGTTGTGTGTGTATATATTTTCCTTCAAGTTGTCTGTCAACCTATAGTGACCCCATGAATTCAATAGGGTTTTCTTCCACAACGAATATTCAGAGACGGTTTTGCCAATTCCTTCCTGTAAAATATATGGCCCTTTTTGCACGGCATTTTCAATGCAAAAGGGCCCCTCGAGCATCGTGCACATGTGAGGAGCAGTCCACATGATGCACTCACATTTGCACGACGCTCCAGGGCCTGGCAGGGACCACTCACGCACTTTTTCATTTTTGGCTTTAAGCCGAGAATGGTGTGCAGTTGCGCATCACTCTGGGGCCCTGCGCACATTTACCTTGCACGTGGAGCCTCAGAAGCCGGGCCAGTCGTGCTTCCTGTCCGGTGCAGCCTGAGAAGGTCCCAGGCTGCACTGCGAAAGGAAGAGGCAGGGTTCTTGTGCGACCGGGCTACAGCTGCAGAGCTGAGAGAAACGGCACGCGAGACCCTCTTGTTGGAGGCTGCTTACAAGAGCCCCACACCCCAGCACCGTGAAAAGGTAAGGTGCGAAAAGGGTCATAGTCATCCAAGGATTAACCAGGGCTATTAGCATGCCAAAAATAGATCTTTTGCTGCTGTATCTTGACCAAATCAAAGTGATATTACCTCATTCCATGTTGCCATTGTGACTGATTTATGGCCAAAGAGAGATTTTTTTTTTCAGAGAGTGCGGGGTTCTGAGACAACTTAGTATGAGAGGGTATTTCACATGATTTGTGCATGTTCTGGGGCTTTTCATTCTGGATCTTGGGTGAAAATTGATAGAATGCAAAAATGTTGGGATTCACTGCACTTTGGGGAAATGTAGAAGTCTTCAGAAGCTGGAAAAAGCTTGAGGTAAGCCTGTTGCAGTCCAACGCTATTGTTGTCCTTAGTACATCTGAGCTTCTCTTTCAGTGCCACTCTACTACCTTGACTAAATAATCTGAAGTTAGCATGATATGCTCTTATGTCTTTGAAAAACATGGTAGTTTCTGGGCCAGTTTGCAGGACAGACAGAAGAGAATAGAGTGGACCTGGCGCCACAACAGGAAATGAGACCTCTGGCCTAATGGAGCAAAATGGCTCTCTGTGCTGTCATTCCATTTTTGAGAAGGGCTTATTGCCTGAACACATAGAAATTATGTGTAGACAAGTGTATAGATATGTGGTGCCCCAAGCAAATGTGGTAAAACAGTGGATGTCATTAAGATGATGAATATATTGATAAATCTTCTCCCAATTTCAGAATGCTATTCTACATTGCGCAGACAATGGCCATTTCTGCACGGGGTGAGGGAATCGTCCCTTGCTGGTACTTACCAGACTTCTTGGCTCCACGCTTGGGTCCAGGCTGGTCCGGAGCAGTGCGTGGCCGCCGCTCCGCACTGCTCTGGGGACGAAAATGGTGGCTTCTGGTTGGTCGAGGTTCTCCACCAGCCACTGAAGCTTGCCAGCCTAAAGCCCACCCCCAGCAGATTGCAGGCTCGCACTGGTGCGAGCCTGCAAATCTGCACCAGAGCGCGGGCACGGAGTGGTGTACTCTGTGCTTTTGAAAGACCTATTTCAAGCGGTCTTTCAAAAGCATGCTGGAAGACCACTTTGGATCATTCCGGAGCGGGCTGAGGTGCGGAACTACACCCAGTCCACTCCCAGGTGCAGACGTCCTCCCTGGAGGACGCTCTGCACCATTTCTTTAAGCCCGTGCGGAAATGGCCAATATGTTTTAATTCGAATTCTTTTAAAACAAATTCTGGAAACGACCCCAAACTTATCAAAGAGCCCTATAGCATGACAGGAATAGCCCTAGAGCACGTGCAGTGTCTCAGCTCTTTGAAAAAAAATTGTCTACGGCTCCAGGTTCCCATAGACAGCATACCCAGACAATGAACAGGTTTTCACATGAAATCATGGAAATGGAGGAAATCTTGTAAGGTATTTAGTTCAGTGGACACTTATTCTGGCTCTGGGGGAATTTTTCACCTTGTGACACCATGCTACCACATTGAAACTAGAATAGACTCAATATCACTTCCAGTTTCATTTTTAGCCATTTTGGGAAGATGGTATTCTCTTGGGAGTTGAGGGGTTTGGGAACTCAGGAAGAATGCAAGAAGCAAACCATTGCATGTCATGATGGAGTTGACCTCTGTTTCTGTTTTGGGGGCAAAAAAGTCCCTGTCCATATTTTGAGGTCTCCAAGGAAGGCCCTTCTCTCTGGTCCATTACTCTTACAAATATGGTGACAACACGGCTACTCTAGGCTCTGGAACTGCTTCCTAAAGAGGCTTACAAGGAACCCTCCAGAGTGGCCTTCTAGTGGGAGGCAAAGACTTTTTTTTGGTTCTACAGGTCTTTGAGGAATGACTGCTCACAAGGAAAAGGTGCTTAATAATGTGCTGTATTTAGTGTTTTTTTTTTAAATAGGTATGATTTAAAACTGTTTTTTCATTGTAGTAATACTTTATTTCTTTTTTAATTTTTGTATGCTTTAGTGATCTAAACCTTTACCCATATCTAGGGGGAAAGATGGAATAATTCAAGATGGAATGATTCATAACAATAACAATGACAATAATAATGGCTCAAAATAAATTGCACTAAGGGCTAGAAAACAGAGTGTTGCATTTGACTCATAGACTGCACTTTCCTCACCAAAAGAACATCTACAGAACCAAAATTGGTGTCCAAAGCAGGCATCCAAATAAATGAAATAGAATTTAAAAATAAAGACTGTGGTCCTCAAAAAATGATTCAAACAACTCATTGGATATATTACTGGGTTGGGAAGATCACTAGATCACAACCTATTTTTCTTTTGCTGTTCTATCGTTGCAATGGACAATATATCTGCAATATTACTGTCTAGTAAAGTGAAGCATTTGCTTGCTCTGGCAATTGAAAGAGGGGTGTGCATGACAGACCCAAAGATATGCTAGAGAAGGAGAAGGTGTAGGCACACAATTACCAAACAGTTAAAGACACAGATAGGATCTCTACTTTATAGCCTACAAACTCTGGATTCAGTACAATGTCATAAAACCTTGACAATCAGTGAAATACCACAGTACAGTTGCACAAACCCTATGCGTATGCTGAGTCAAATACAGAAAAAAAAAGCTCGTAATGATTATGCAAGATAAACATGAATGATGCATAGATATTAAAGTACTTTTTGTGATGAAACTTACTGAATTCTCCTAGTATTGTTCCAGAATACTTCAATAAAGATTAGTGAATAGTAACCTGGATATTTCCATTAGTGCTCATCAGTGATATCAAATTTCTTTTATTCCCAGTAAATATACTGGTTTTTCTTTTTTTAAGAAAATAAAAACCCTTTTAAATCTGTGATGCATTCACAGAAGAACAAAAACTTGCTGTAGAATCGTAGTTCAAAGGAAATGGAGGTAAACTGAATTGGATGGAAAATCCTGTAATTTTATCAACACATAAATGAAAGCGCTACTTTCTGTGAATTTAAGCACTTCTGAGAATGGAAGTGGAAAACAAGTTCTTGATAGGAAACTTGAAACAATTCAATGCCAGCTATTATGGCCAGACATTCCACTTGCTCAATGCACACAATTGCCTAGACATTGTAGAAGACCTACGTGACCAAAACCTCTCTGTTGTGATGGTATAGGTTTTGATTACATAGCTCTTCTAGCATGTCTAGCTTCTGTGCCTACAGGCACAGAGAAACACCTGTGTGTTTACAACTCAGTAGATTGTGAAGGATACAAATATTAGCTGTGACTCAAGTTGATAACCACACATCATTGCAAATCCAGAATGAGCATTTTGGATGTTGCCCACAAAGAAAGTATGACCTGAGCAAATACTTCAACCATGCATTCCCAACATGCAGTGCAGACATAGTGACAAAATTTGAGAGGCTCCAGCCAAAGTTGATCAATAGCTATAAGAACGGAAATGTGTTCCTGGTGTGAAGATTTGATAGAGAGCAACCGGTTCCATCTATAACTACTTTTTCCCTTCACTTTTACAAGTAAGTAAAATGGAACCAAAATGGCTTTTATAACAATAAACAACTGGAAGAAATGTAATTTCTCTCCTAGCCAACATTCTATTATCTCTTCAGCGAAGCTGTAGTACCCTGTTTAGCACATAGCTGTTTACGTATGTGAATAGCAAGGAGGATATAAGACAAACAAAATCAATGTTCACACATAGCAACAACACGTTTTATGCAAGGCCCCAACATGAAAACATGCTAGTGTATAAGAATTATATAAGAGACACCATGAGCAAATTCCAGATGTTCATCCCAACTGGAATAGTCCTACTGAAGCAATGGAATTTAGATACATGTCGTTTATGCAATCAGTAATGGTTTCAGTATGGACCTACTTTAGCAATTTGATTTAGGCCTGCAAGGTGAGAAATTGTATGGCCCTTTAGATGTGGTTGACCCATATCAACCATAAGCTCTAGTCAGCAAAGGCAATGGAGAAGAATGTTGGAAGCTGCAGTACAGTAACATGTGGCAAGCCATACAATTCCCATGTCTGATATATTGATATGTAAGAATTAAATTGTATTGCTGCCTGGTGTATGAATAACAATATTGGTTCAGAACTGGCAAATGTTAGCTGTGAAAGCTGCTCTCAAATTCAGTAGCTCCATCTGTACCTGCCAAATTTTCCTCTGACTTCCCACACTAAACTTAAAGGCATGTACATTAGGTACTTTTATGTGTTTAAGTGCTGACTTACTGCATTTCTTAAAGCAGACAGTAGAAATTCCCAGCCAATGCCTAAGCTGGCTCATAGAGATACTCTGTATGATTGCTACGAGTGTCTTCTGTCCTCAGTGACTGGAGATGAGAAGCTATTTAAATTCTGGACAATTTTGTGTGGAAATAAATTCTGATAAGCATCCTTGGAGGGTCTACATGGAACAGGAACTGGTTTGTATTTCAGGAAGTTTCTGCAGGGCAAGAAGTTCTGACTTGTAGACTAGTGAGGTTTAACATGGAAAAATGGTTTGTGGAGTGGGATGTATTTTAATAGAATACAATAGAATAGGTTGGTGACTACAGTGGGTCTGAGGGTCAATTTTCTGCTCTCAAGGGCTCCATGGACTCCCCAACATACCTTCTCTGTTATAGTGCTCTGGTGCTTCACCAAACTACATATCCCAGGATTCTGTAAGATGGAGCCATGGCAGTTAAAGTGGTATCATACTGCTCTAAATCTGCAATATGGTTATAAAACCCCAGATCACCCAGTGATTTTAAAGATAAGTACAGACTAAAACCGGGATGTCTCAAGTCGCAATCCAATATGCTAACAACTAATCACACAGGCTGCCCTACACGACGTGGTTCTTCCTGCTCTAAGGTGATTCCTTTCCAATTGTCTTGATTCAGATATTCTGAAATACCAGGAACCTTTTCTCCCATTTGTTTTCAAAACTGAAGTCTGTTTTTTCCCTTTCAGAATTGTAAACATAACACATTCCCTGGTTGTAGACATTTGTTAAATTAGGCGTCCTGGTCTAAAGCTCTTATGAACTGGCACCACAGGCCTTCAGGCTTTTGGTCAATTTAATCTTGTGTGAGTTTTAATTGCAACACCTGAAGATATCAGTTGAACTCTAATTTAGTGTTCTGCTTTTCATGTCAGAAGACAAAAGGTAACCGAAACCTGACAGATAATTTTCCTCTTTGCACAAATGTCTAATCCAGCCAATTTAAGATTGTGAAAAAGGCCATTGTGTTCAAGAGGTATAGCCCAATACATGAAATAAGATTTTGGAAGGATGATGCAAGTTATTTGTGATTTACAAAGGAACAGTTCTCTTTCCCTCCTCTCTCTCAAACTACCCACTTTGGTTTCAATTGCAGCCATTCCATCTTTCCAATCTTCTGTTTAATTCCCTTTCATTAGCTTTAACAGCAGCTGCCTTGCTGTGACCAAATGCACCTAAGAAGTTATAATGCATTTCTATGCATGTTAGAAGTAAGGCCATTTCCGCATGAGGTATTTGAAATGGTGCAGTCTGTCCTCCAGGGAGGATGTCTGCACCTGGGAGCGGACTGGGTCCGGACTATTTAACGGAGATCCGCACCTCAGCCCGCTCCAGAACGACCCCAAGTGGTTGTCCAGCATGCTTTTGAAAAAACTGTTTCTTTCGGTCTTTCAAAAGCATGGAGCGCACCAGTACGAGCCTGCTCCCTTGTGCAGATTTGCAGGCTCGCACCAATGCAAGCCTGTGATCTGCCGGGGGCGGGCTTTAGGCTGGCGAGCTTCAGCGGTTGGTCGAGACCCTCGACCAGCCGGAAGCCGCCATTTTTGACGCTGGAGCAGTGCGGAGCGACGAGCATGCACTGTTCTGGAGCAGCCTGGACCAGACCGGGGAGCCATAAGACCCGGTAAGTAGCGGCATGGGACAATTCCCTCGCCCCGTGCGGAAATGGCCTAAGTCTCATTGATTCTGATGGGACTGCAAACTTATTTTACCATCCAACATGAACATCCCCTAAATACTAGAGATGTACATGGGGGAGGCAGGTGCACGTCACAGCCTACTTCAGGGTTTGAAGGTATGGTTGCTTTACTTTGGTTGTTGCGTGCCTTTAAGCCATTTCTGACTTATGGTGACCCTAAGATGAACCTATCACAGGGGTTTCTGGAGCTGAGAGTGTGTGATATGCTCAGGGTCACCAGTTACTTTAGATTGTTTTGAGTAAGAGACACTTTGTTTAGAAATAAGGTAGATTCTTAACCTTTGGGTGCCTGCCTGCCTGCCTGCCTTCTCTTTCTTTCTGTCTTTCTGTCTGTCTTCCTTCCTTCCTTCCTTCCTTCCTTCCTTAACAGCTATATGCTGGTAGTTCTCATGTCAGTAGAGTGGTGAGACCAGTCTGGATTTTAGCCTGAACTTTGGGGAGATAGGGTTCAGTACTTTGGATAGCTCCTTTAAATTTCAGACTAAAGCCACGAGCAGATTCACCACCACTCCACAACATGTAAGCAATTAATAGTCACAGAATGTTTTTTAAATCTGAACTGGAGTAAGTTAAATTTAAAGGCATAGTAGCATGTTCTGAGTAGATGAAAACTGATAAATCTTTTGACTGATCGTTTCACAGCCACTGTGCTAGGCACTTTTAAGCTGATGGAGTAGAAAGGTTAAAGTCATTTTATCATCTCTACCTCTGTTTTTCCTGATAGTATATATGAACTTTTCCGTGCTCCTGATTTATCCTTGAAGGAGTAGATGACAATTCAGTGGAATCTGACACGTAATGCAGTACTTGTGCATGCTATAACAGTGAGTGTCCTGTTAGTGGCATGTGCATGTTCAAAGTATGGTTTGTCTGTGCACCTGTCTCTTTTTGGATGCAGTGTAAGGTTCGATTCTATTCCAAAGCCCTCCTTTTCCACAGCTGTCAAGCCCTGGGAGGAGTTGCTGCTCTTACTGTTTACCGGTGAGGAGAAGAGCAAGAAGGGTGACAGTTTAGACAACATAGCTCCAAATGGAAGGGATAGGAAAATTCCCATCTGCAAGCACAAACTCATTTCCTTCCCCTCTGAGCTGAGACAAGCCAGTTCTTCATCATTTAACTTGACTCCCTGTAAGCTATAATAACAGTACCTCTGGACAGCTGAGGGAGCAGAGATTTCAGATGGAGTGCAAAGGGCTAGAGGATAGCCAAGTGAAACCCTTAAAAAATACATATGCAGGAAACAGACACAGAATTATGGGGGCAGAGCATTATGCTCCACCAGCTTGATGTAGGATTTGGGCCTGTGTTTTTATGTGTGTGTTATTCATACTTAATGGAGCTACAGAGGCCAGACAAATGCTATTGTGTCATTAGGGCCTGTTCACAAGCAGAGGAGTAAGAGAATGCCTGTTGATCCTGCCCCTGCCCTCTATGCATTCACTTGTAGGTCAGAACAGAGCTGTAGGTATGTACAATTATGTGCACATGCCTACAACTGGGAGCCCTGCAAAAGGCAGGATGCTCAATAGCACATAAGGAGTCACAGCTGCACAGCTGATATTTGTACAGAATGTTCAGATCTTCAGCTGAAAAGGTGGAGCTTATGGGCAGGCTTAGCAGGTATGACATCACTTTCCTTGCTAGTGCAACTTCCACAGAGTGATGTCATGCCATGACTGTAGAAACTAAAACTTGTAGACTTCCTCTACTATGCAGCTGCTGATCCCTGCAGCAGCCACAGAAAGGTTTAGACTTCATAGCCCATGCTCCGTTTCTGCTCAGCCTTTCCTGTCTTTGCTTGTTCATCTTCTTCCTGCCAAGACTACAGAGCATTATCTGTACTAGTTTTCACCAATGTGGTGTCCTCTGGATGTGTTGGCAACACTGTCTAGCATCCTTTAATAACCATCCTGTTGGCAAACTCTCCTTGCTCCTTTCCCACTGTCACGTACATCCTTCCTTCAGACTCATATTGTAAGGCTATCTTCTTCAGCTTCAGCTTCACCCTTGAGATGATCTAGAGCAAGCCTCATGGCTTTTTAGTGGGACTTTAACAATATACTTTTGGCATAAGTGGGTTGAACTCATAAGTTTTCTGTTTTGGGGGGTGGAGGACTTCCCATCTTTGGCAGTTTTTAAACAGAGGTTAGATGGGCATCTTTTAGGAGGGCTTTTCATTGAATTTGGCAGGGGGTTGGCCTAAATGGCCCTGTGGACTTTTTTCAGCTCTTAAGATTCTGTGATTCATTGCCACAGAATTGATTTCATGCAGGCAAGGCTACTGTTGTGAGAAAATAGCTTGACTTATCTGTGTATTAAACGTATATTTTGAAACTCTTTCTCCAACCCTCCTCTTCAAATCCTTACTTCTCTTCTTTTCTACATATATGTTACAAAGTCCAATATTAGAAGGCCAGGCTACTAGATTATGCATGCCACAAAAATTTAACTTTTGGAATTTCCTTCCTCTTCTTTGATATGGCTTTTGTCTCCCACCATCTGTCCAAGAGCAGGAGTACTCAGTCAGATAATTACCTCAGCACTTTTAGCCCATAAGTGCCAACTTTATTTTTTCCTTATTGACCCTGTATAAAATCTGCTCCATATGCTTCATCAGAGTACATATTTTTTCTACTCATAAAGAGATTCATACTGGAACATTAAACCAAACATATAAACTCCCACCTTTAATGGATGAACTCTGAGGAAATAATATTAACATGGCCATGACCCCTAAATCTTTAAATCCAATAAAATCAGTTCTTGGAAATGTTGAAAAAAAATCACATCTGGGGTACAGGGAATCCTATGAAATTTTAAGCTAGGAAGATGTGCTCCCAAATGTTTCTTCCCAACAATTGTTTTCAATCTCAGCAGTGTCATAATTCCATTCATCCTGAAGTTCTTCACATTTTAGAATACTTTTTGAAAACAGCATTAGGATGCCAGTTTTCTTCTACCAAAAAAAAGGAAGGAAATAGTGCTTTGTTTTGTTTTTTTAAATTACTGTCATTTCAGCAATTGCTGGAGATATTTTTAAAAATGTCATTATGCTGACTTTTTTTCCCCTATCTACAGTGAAATTTGCTAAAAGAAGTCAGTCCCAATTATTCTGGTAGAGCAATCTGGTGAAGCAATGGGCTTCATCTAACAGTCAGAAATTGAAGTCCTTTTACTTTTAACCTCCCTATGTCAGCAAAATTCACAACTTTCAAAACAAGGAACAAAAAGCTGTGGATGTACTGTTTTCTGGTTAGTTACAGGTAAAGTGAGAGGTGAAAGCTACTATAAGAATGATTTAATAAAATCTCATTCAACAATTTAGGCTGCTCTTTCAAGGCACATTTCAGGGACAATTATGTAATATACATATGGCAGGTGAAGAGCTAACAAGGACAGATTCCTTGTGGTTTTAAGGGAAACTTCAAACTTGCCTTCATGTTGAGTTTCACTCATGGCAATCCTATTCTGGAGTTTGCTTGGCTAGATTTATTCACCAGAGGTTTGTCATTGGCTTCTTCTAAGGCTGAAAGTGTGACTTGACCAAGGTCACCCAGAGCTTTCTATGACTGAGTGGAGTTTCAAACCTTGGTGTCCCTGGTCTAATACTCAAACCACCTTACCACACTCCTTTTTTGACCTGAAGCTACAGCACTGTAGAAACAAGCCCTGCATTAACAGAAATAGAAATGCATTTTCAAAAGATGGAAGGGGAGGAAGAAGGCAGATGTTGCACAAAAGGTTTTTTATGTGAGAAGCCTAGATTAAGGGCAAAACTTCTTTAGCCTCACCTTGTTGCTAGACAATACTCTTCACTTGTGTGACCCTGTTTACATCCAAGGCTCATTCCATGCACCGAACACAGTTAATTCAGAAAGTTATGGTTGCTCTCCTATGTTTAGGTGTCATCTTTTGCCATTCCTATTCCTGGACCTTTTCCTCTGTCCCTACCAGCTGAAATTTACAATTGTTTTGTGTCTTGATCTTTGTTGAATCAAATTTGGGGACCAGATATTGGTTCAGAAAGAAGGGTCAGAGCAAACTATCTCATAATAAATGACAAAAAATGCATTTAATTTTGTATTTATGTCTTTATTTATTTATGGACAAGGGTAGTAGGTGCTAACATGAGAGTGAAAGCCGCTCATGTGGGAAAACAGGCCATATGGTTATTTATTTTAAAGCGTACTTAACTTAGTATAAAAGTATAAGATGGTAGTATAGTATAAGATGGCAGGTAAAACATGAACCAATATTTTTTAAAGATCTGTACCAGAATCACTGCAGTAGATAAACTAAACTATAATGATCCACCTGTGATAACTGAAGCCCCTGTCAGAGCTGCTGATGACAAGCAGCAGCTGTTGGTCCCTGTGGCTCTGGCTGGAGATGAGTCCTGCAGCTCAAGAGCTCCCCCTGCTGCCATGGACTAAGCAAGCGCGGACATTCCTCTGCCTGCCCCTTTAGAGCAACAGGGATCCGATTCTGTGCCTGCTCCTTTGGAGCAACAGGGATCCAATTCTGAAGAGGCTCTGGAGCCTGGTTCAATAAGCCCCCAATCAAGGTGGAGACTCAAGAGGGCTGTGCAAAGGGAGGCTTCCTTGGCTAAGTTTAAGAAGCGGTGACCGGACATACCTGTGCCTGGGGCTATATAACTTCCTGCTGGGAGGCTTCCCTTTACTTGTGGCAGACTTCTTACAAGTTCTCCTCTTGCCTGTACCTTGCTCCCAGCACCTGGTTCCTGATACCTTGAATTGATCTCTGGACTCTTGACCCTTGGCTTTGGAACTCTGACTACAGCTTTGCTTGGCGCTCTGGTAAATGAACTTCCTTGAGTAAGTGCTTGCTTGTCTCCTCCTGGCTGGGCTTTGCTGGCTCTCCCACTCTCTTCTCTGGGTTGGCTTGTTGCCCAGGTCTCTGACCTTGGCACCACCAAATTTTTTTTGGGGGGGAGGGGGCTTTTGGGGGGGAGGGGGCCTAAGGAACATTAAAAGAAAAGTCATGATGTGTGTGGGCTCAACATTAATAAAACAAGCAGAAATAATGTTAGGTGTAGTAACCACTTGCTTAAATCAGAAGAAATCAGAAGACTACCTTGTACAGTAGTAGGAAAGGAAGAGGAGCCCCAAATCCACTTAGAGCAGCAGTGGCAGGGCAAAGAAAGTTCAAGGTGGGTCTGTCAAGTCCTGTCCTTTTCTCTCTATTGCTTCATAGGGAGAATAGATATGGAGAATAGAATTGGGTCATTTGAATACTTCATGAATAATTAATCAAGATTCCACTTTGTCATGAGCAAGGGAGAACATGTACGGCAGTCTGTCAGAGTGAGTTACTCAATTACTCTGATAGCCATCAAAAGCCAAAGACCCTGACATTCTCTTAAGTGAATTACATTCCCATCCAATATGTGTCTACTTAGAAGTAAGCTTCACTGAATTCAGTGGGATTTACTTCAAGGTGAGTGAATTTAAGTTGAACCTAAATACTCTAAACGTACCAGATCCTATCTGATCATGGAAGCTAAGCAGAGTTGGTCCTGGTTATTACTTGGATGGGAAACTGCCAACTGATGTCAACTGCTGTAGGCTGTGTTTCAGAGAAGAGAACTGACAAAGCTACTTCTGAGTATTCCTTGCCTAAGAAAACCCTATGAAATTCATGAGGTCACCATAAGTCAACAACTGACTTGAAGGTGCAAACACACATACACAATTGAGTTTAAAACTGCAACCAAATCTTTTTTAAAAAAACAACTAGAATGATAAATACTCCCTTAAGGAAATTGCCAAGAAAATGATCTGCTCTGTGACTTGAACAAAGCAGTATTTTATTTAATGAGGAAAGTATTTCTTTCAACACAGATAATTTATTCATGTTCTTGTAATAAACAGCAACCTTCCCAAAAATTACCTACCTGTACAAAGACCAAACAGGGATAAAGCACTGGTCCAACACCTGATGTCACTTGTACCATTGTCTTTTTCAGGTGAAGATGGGACCAATTGTATGAATTGCTTCTGGAAAGGCCTAATATGTAGTGAATATCATATGTCAAGAAAGCAGCTAAAATATGATTACTCTTCAATTATGCAGGAGACAGTACTATGTATATGTTTTAACAGAAAAATAAAAAACAACTGTCACATTATTTTCTAAGTATAGTTAGCAGGAAGATAAGATCAGCCTTTTTTTTTCAAACAGTACAGTCTAGGCCTGAGTCCAGTGGGAATTATTCCCAGATAAGTGAATAAAGTACTGCATTCTGAAATCTAAATCTATTTGTTAGTCCCCACTGCAGTTAACCCATTGAATCAAAGGAGTTAATAAAAGTGTTGACGTACTAAGTTGATTCAGTGGGTTTATTCTTGATGGGAATAAACAATTGGATTTAGGCTTAAATTGTCAAGAGTTTTGATGTGTCCACTTCACTGTTAGTAACCAAACCTAGCTTGCTTTTAGCAAGAAAGCCTTTGCCTAGAATCAGCATCCTAGATGAACAGAAAATTTTGCTTTATCATTGAATCTTTGTATTATCATTTAATTTGGTTCTTATTTGTTGCTACTGTTGTTTTAATCAGTTGTTCTAAACTCCATGTCAGAAGTAACTCTAGAAGACGTTACGGGATTTGCTCAAAGCTTAGCTGCTATAGGGTGTGATCTTTTGTTCTGCACACCAGAAGAGAGGCTGGATGTGGTGGTCACCACATCTAGACTTTCCCAGAAACTGAGATTTCAGAGACAATCTAGGAATGATCCCTTGTGGTGCCACAAGGAAGCAGCTCCTAGTGATACCATTAATCATGATGCGTTCAAATTAAAAAAAAATACCAAGAAACACAAGCACAGGGCAGTTCTTTCAGCCTGTCTTGAGGACCAGAGAAGACCAGTCAGGCCCTGAGACTTGGCAATTCCTGCTGTGCAGGGGCACAGTTGACGGGTTATATAAATTCAACTTAACTCAGCCTGTTTGTTGCATTGTTGTTGTTATTTTGCTATGGCCTTTCCCTGAAAGCAGTACAGGCTAAATCTGGGTTGCTTCAGGACTGGAAGGAAAAAAATAAAAATAAAAAGAAGATAGGTGAGGGAAAACAGAAACAAACATGCTTCTTTCTTCTTCACTTTTGTCCTGCTGGTGTGAGATTCTCACCCAGGAGTTCCCCAGTGCCATGGAGACTTACTCCATCATTTGGTGAGTGAGCAGCAGAAGGGATGGCCAAATAGGTAGATGTGTAATCTTTGTGAAACCTCACTGCTTGTACACATGCTTTCTGAATCAAAGCAACAAGGTCAGGTTTCCCACACAAGATTGGCCTTGGTTCCTATTTTAGCTGTGCAAAAGTACCATCAGTTATGAATTAAACTTGGCACAACAGTGACTAGGAGACACAGGGTTCCCACATATATTGTTATTATGTTATAGTATTCTGGCTAATTTCAGTCTCAGTTCTTACAGTGTAATTCCTATTATTCCAAAATCATAGCCTGCTTGTTCAGGGCTACATAAAGAGACCACTTATTCCAGAGTGTATGTGTTCAGAGTCTTTATATACCTGCTCTAGAGGCTGATATTTCCCCTCTGTTCTTGGATATTATGCTCTTACACATATTGAAGGAAACAGAATTACAGCTGGAAGGAGCCAAAGAAAGCACAACACAAAGCAGAGTCACTACAAACATGCAAGCTTTATTCGTTTCCAGTCTGTCCCAAGATTCTCAATCTTCCTTCTCTTGTTTTGTTTTGTACCTTAGATTGGTGAAAGAATGGTAATGGAAGGGGAACATGTGAATTAGATAAGACAAGTTGTGACAAACAAGACCAAAACAAGTGTTTTAGATTGATTTGGAAGCATAAAACATGTTTGTAATTCCATTCTGTTTGTATTTTGGTTGTCTGCTTCTTCATTTTGGTCATCCATGTGGTACAATAATCCAGTGGATAAGCAAAGAATGTGAAACTTTTGGACAGACTTCCTCTCTGAGTGTAAACATAAAGTATTAGCCATGGAAGACTTTTAAAGTTTATTTGCAGAGTTCGTTTGGATTGGAAACACTCCTGATGGGTGTTTCTGGGGCAGAACAACATAATAGTCCTGCTATTCTAGCAGTCACTAACATGCATGTAGGATAGCCAGGATCCTATTCATTCCAAG
Organism: Cyclura pinguis; assembly: GCA_030412105.1. Taxonomy (NCBI): domain Eukaryota; kingdom Metazoa; phylum Chordata; class Lepidosauria; order Squamata; family Iguanidae; genus Cyclura; species Cyclura pinguis. Next base: position 108,159,515 of record CM059599.1, on the reverse strand, counting down.
AAGAAAAATCAACATTTTAAAACGTCTCATTTCATAACAAAACAGATAGCAATATGGGGAGATCCTCATGGAAAACCCTGGCATTAATGGGTTTAGGATAATCCTCTCAATGACCTGGCCTACAAATATAGTAGAAGATGAGACTTGCACAAATGAAGCAGTCAAGCACCCTTGCTGTGTGCATATCCTACAGAGACCTTTCCCATTCACTTTACCCAACCATGACATTAAGAGACTATTATGACTCCCACCAATGTTTTGTCACCTAAAGTTAAGACAATCAGCCTGTTCCAGATCCCTTTGTCTGCTGTGCCAGAAAGCAATTAACACATACCCCTTAAGGGTAGGAAACAGAGTATAAAAAGCTTAGTTGCAGCCTAGGCTAGTGTGTTGGGCATCACACCACACCCCAGACTCCTGTTCCTCTGTATTGCCCTCAAACTCTTGTTTGAGCCACTGCAGTTCAATCTTCTGCTTCAGGACCAATAAATACCACTCATTCCACCCAAAATCTCTCTCTATCCAACCCTTTTCGCCTTTCCCTTCACAAGCCTTGTACGGTTCTTAGGCTGTCTGATTTCCTGTGTGTTTGTTAAACCCAAATAAAACACTTTGTTAACTTCAGCTGGAGTCCTCTAACAGTTAATACTGGTATATACAGCGGAAAATATCCTGTGTTACTTTTCTCTCACAGGCATCCTTTGAGCTTATTCCCCAAATTCTAAGGAGATGCTGGCACTGCTGATGGACCTCAAGCTCCCCCACAACTTAGGGTAACCCTTGTGAGAAAAAAAATTGGGGAGGTGTGCAGAAGTTATCTTTGGAAGCAGATGCATCATTGTACATCTTTCTCCTTCCCTCCCTCCCACACATAGCTAACTGGTGCATGTTGTGCATTCATTCCCAGTTGCAAGAATGGATTTGAGAGTTTTGTTGGATGTTTGTATATTGAGTGCTGAAGAAAAAAAATGCATACAGCAGAAAAAAGTGCTGGGATCTACCTTTTAAACAAAGTGTATAGAAACTGTGCACCCTGTTTTCTAGCTGCCTAACGAGCCCAGGCACTTCCTGTAAGCACTGATCAATGGAAAAACAAGATGTAGATTCTCTCAATTTTTTGTTTTAATGGACTATTCTGGTTAGGAGGGGGCTACCAATGCTATACTACTCATGTTCAACAGTGGGGGATATCAAAGACCAAAAAGAGAGAGAGAGGTGGGGGGAGAGGTGGGGCTCCATGCACTGCTCATGTTTTGCCCACAACCTAGTGTAATACATTTAGCAATGTTCTGGTGCAGAGATGTGGTATACTTCTCCAGTCCTACTCCACATTATTGGCTTCCTGCTGCTGTTGGGAGGCAGGGCATGTGCAAGAAAGGTTGTAACACTTTGCAAAAGTAAACAGTCTGTATAAATGATACGTGGAAGTGATGGTAGTACTTTGGCTGAACTTTCATGTAGCTGTGTTGTCTCGACAATTTGCCAGGAAATGAGTAAAAAGAGAGCCCTCAAAAGGGTCAAAGTGGATGTACGGATGTCAAGCATCCATATATACACAGAGAGACTATGCTAAACCTTCCCATTCTCATGATAATCAAGAAATGATTCCACCTTGCCCTTTATTTCAGAACTGTACATGCTCCTTACAAACAAAAGAATTCTTTTAGATCTCTTGTCTGCATATCTGAAGATTTCCTGCAGCTAAAACCTCAAAAGTTGGCTTCTACATTTTTTTAAGGCCCTCACCTTTGCACAAACCAGAAAACTCACATATATTGACACAGAGCCATTTACAACTGCCAAGTTTAAGTTTGTGAGCACTCAGAGAAAAAAGCTGGTGGATCTGCCAGAATTCAGACATGGACTCTAGAGGGAAATGTCAGTATTTCCATCAACATATGTAGATATTCACTATAAAAGTAAGGATGAAACTCAAAATGTGGTTTTCATATGCACAAGTCCCAGGTTAGGGATTTTTGAGGAAGTGAAAGAGTTGATAGAGGGTGGGATTTTAATTGACCATGGGCAAGAATGGGGGGGAAAAAAAGCTGTTCCTGCAAAGCAGATGTGCCCTCTATTCTCATGGGTAGATGGAAGTGAAAATTTTATGATAACTTCAAAACTGAGCCACAGCCAAGTAGATTCCACAAAAAGGCAGTGCCTTTAAGAAAAAATAATGAGGCACTATTATGACCCACTGATTTAGACAAAATAATTCATTAGATGTCTCACTACATTCCCTTAAATTCAATGTAACTTAAAATTGCTTCATTTTGGCCAGATCGTATCTTGAATCAGATAATTATTCATCAACTAAAAGAGCAAGCCTAAGTAGTGGGTGAGTATGTATGAACTGACTAGCATCCTCTTGTTTCTACCTGCCAGCGTGGGACATGAGAGAAATCATTTTATTTCCTAGGTTATTGTTGTTTTTAACTTCTCCTTAATGGATTCTATAGGTAGGCTAACTATGTTACCCCAGATTGACATATGGCATAGGGCTGTTGCACAGGCATATCTCAGTTAACAGTCTCTGACAAAGAAGTTCCTTTTTGCAAAGTCCTTTTATGACTACCCATTCTCCTCTTCCTCTTTGTCCTCTGTCTAGCTGGAAGTTTTTTGTTTTTGGTTTTTGTTTTAAATGGCAGCAATGTGAGGACAGTGAAAGATGGATAGAGGAATATCAACTCATAGTGCCAGGTTGCCATGGATGAAGTAATCTTCTACTCTGTCTGTGCAATTTTTGTTTTCTTGTCAGAAAACCTTTCTGACTACACTTGCAGCAAGTGCAGACTGGTGACTCCCTTGGAAGAGAAGTTCAGCACACTTCAGCAACCATATTGACATTCTTCAGTGCAACCAAAAACGTGAGGACTTCCTGGATGGAACAGAGGGAGGATTGATTACAGAATCAACAGGAAGAAACTGCCAAGGAAAATGTAGAGGACAGTATCATTGAAGAAGCACTATCGGTAACAGGCCACACGTAAGGGATTCAAGAACCACTCTAACTAAGCAATCACTTCCTACATCTTGCTGAAGATAACTGTGTCAAAGATACCCAAACAGGAGACCAACAACAGGAGAACTGCAAACTGAGGAAGGAGTCAACTTAACCACCAACTGTGGCAAGAAGAAAAGAAAAATGCTAGTTGGTAGAGGACTCATTGCTCAGGGGTACAGAGGCATCTGTGTGCCAGGAAGTATGTAGTCTCCCTGGTGTGTGCATTCAGGACCAACAACAAGGTGAAGAACACTTTTGTCCAGATCACCTCAGACTATGAAACCCTGTGAAAGAAAGAGAAGGGTTAGAGGCTCAGGTGGTTTTCTTGCCAGTTCTACCAGTGAAAGATAGAGGACCACAGAGGGAAACGAACATCACACAGATGGTGATGATAGGAGACGTTTGGCTTCTGGGACCATGGTCTTCACTATTTAGAAGAAAGACTACTGCTACAGATGAGCTGTACCTCATGAAGACCAGGATGAATGTTTTTGACAAAAGCATGAAGCAAATGATCAACAGGGCTTTAAACTGATTCTTTGGTGGCTTGGACATGATAGCTTAAATGTCTGTCCAAAAGCAAGCTCTAAATATAAGGAAGAGAATTCTAGCGAAGAAGCTGAGGGAGAGGATGGGAGCCACAGAAAAACTTGTAGTAAACTATAAGATGTGAACCAACAAGGTTTTAGATGTCCATACACCAGTGCACAGAGTATGAGAAACAGACAAGATGAGCTTAAGGTCCTAGTACAGGAAAGTAAATATGATTTTATAGGTATAGCAGAGACTTGGTGAGGTGATTCAAATGATTGGAATATAACAATTGATGGACATAATCTGTTTACAAAGGATAGAGAGGGACGAATAGGAGGGGGAGTAGCATTGTATGTCAAAGATGAGTTTACTGTGATGAAGATGCCCAAACAAATTCACTTGTAAGAAATTCACATGAGTGATTAGACTGGACCAGTTGAGAGCAGTTGAAAAAGAGAAATGGAGCATTTTTTGTTTCCATTTTTGGGCTAGCAATATTCTGGCAGTATTGCTTAATTGGGGGGAAGTCATGGGTGATTGAACAATGAGACTACAGTGATAAATATATATTAGGTATGTATGTAATATATATTAGGTATGTATGTAGATAACTAAGTGTTATATTTTTGATGAGCTTGGGTGAATGTTAATGTTGTCTTATGTTATTGGTTTTTTTTTAATAAAGAAAGAAAAATAAATGGAGAAAAAAATAAAAACAACATTACAGTAAGTGGTAAACTACAGGCCACAAAACCAAGATGAGGTGGTAGATGAGGTGGTTTTTTTAAACAAATCTCAGAAATCTCCAAGAAGCAAGAACTGGATTTCAGTTATTCTGATATCTGTTGGGAGACTAGCTCTGCTAACCATAGGGTCTCCAACATGTTATGGATGTGCCTTACAGATAATTTCTTCCCTCAAAAGGTAGAGGAAGGAACAAGGGGATCTGCAATCCTAACTAACAGGGAGGAGTTGATCTCTGGAATCAAAGCAGTTGGGACTTTAGGGGGAAGTGACCAGAATTTGTGATCGTGGGACAGGCCAAACAAGAGTAGAGTTAAATACAAACCTTAGATTTCAGGAAAGCTGATTTTATCAAGCTCAGGGAAATACTGGAAATAAGAATCCCATGGCTAGAGATGCTAAAGGAAAAAGATACTCAGCGTGGGTGAGATTTCATGAAGAATGAGTTGCTTAAAATACAATCACATGCAATTAGAATCATAGAATCATAGAGTTGGAAGAGACCCCAGGGGACATCCAGTCCAACCCTCTGCCATGCAGGAACACCCATCAAAGCATTCCCAACAGATGGCTATCCAGCCTCTGCTTAAAAACCTCCAAAGAAGGAGACTCCACCACACTCCGAGGCAGCATATTCCACTGCCGGACAGCTCTAACCATCAGGAAGTTTTTCCTGAGGTTCAAGTGGAATCTCCTTTCCTGCAGCTTGAATCCATTGTTCTGGAGCAGCAGAGAACAAGCCCACTCCCTCCTCAACATGACATCCCTTCAAATATTTAAACATGACTATCATGTTCCCTCTTAGCCTTCTCTTCTGCAGACTAAACATACCCAGCTCCCTAAGGCATTCTTCATAGGGCATGGCTTCCAGACCCTTCACCATTTTGGTTGCCCTCTCTGGACACGTTCCAGCTTGTCGATATCCTTCTTGAATTGAATTGAGGTGCCCAGAACTGGACACAGTATTCCAAATGAGGCCTAACCAATGCAGAATAGACTGCTACCATTACCTCCCTCGATCTGGACACCATACTCCTATTGATGCAACCAAGAATCACATTGGCTTTCTTGGCTGCCGCATCACACTGGTGACTCATGTACAGTTTGTGATCTACCAAGACTCCTAGATCCCTTTCACATGTACTGCTATCCAGTCACGTGTTCCCCATCCTATATTTGTGCCTTCCATTTTTTCTGCCTAAGCATAGGACCTTACATTTCTCTCTGTTGAACTTCATTTTGTTAGCTTTGGCCAAGCTCTCCAATCTGTCAAGGTCATTTTGAATTTTGGTTCTGTCCTCTGGCATATTAGCAACCCCTTCCAATTTGGTGTCATCTGCAAATTTGATCAGCATTCTCTCTACACCTTCATCCAAGTCACTGATGAAGATGTTGAATAGCACTGGGCCCAGGACAGAACCCTGTGTCACTCCACTACTCACTTCTTTGCAGGATGAAAATCAGCCATTGGTGAGTACCCTTTGGGTTCGGTTGGTCAACCAATTATCAATCCACCTAACAGCAGCCCTGTCCAGCCCATATTTTGCTAGCTTCTTTGCAAGAATGTCATGGGGAACTTTGTCAAAGGCCTTACTGAAGTCAAGATATGCCACTTTGACAGCATTCCCTTCATCTATCAAGCTTGTAATCCTATCATAAAAATTGATAAGATTAGTCTGGAATGACTTATTTCTGAGAAATCCATGCTGGCTTCTAGTTATTACGGCATTGCTTTCTAAGTAATTACAAACTGACTGTTTAATGATCTGCTCTAGGATGTTTCCTGGAATTGATGTCAGGCTGACCGGGCAATAATTTTTAGGGTCCTCCTTTTTCCCCCTTCTTGAAGATGGGGATGACATTTGCCCTCCTCCAGTCTGCTGGGACTTCTCCTGTTCTCCAAGAGTTCTGAAAGATTATTGCAAGTGGTTTAGAAATGACTTCTGCCAGTTCTTTTAATATCCTTGGATGTAATTCATCTGGCCCTGGAGACTATTGAATTCATCTAGTTTAGCCAGATATTCCTGTACTACTTCTCTGCTTATTCTGTGCTGCATTTCCCCCCCTTCCTCACCTGCTCCCCACGCCCCAGGTTGGGTACTTCTATCCTTTTGGGAGAAAACTGAGGCAAAGAACGTATTGAGTAGTTCTGCCTTCTCACTTCCTCCTGTTATTAATTGGTCACCTTCTCCATGCAGTGATCCTATCATTTCCTTGTTTTTCCTTTTCTGCGGACATATCTAAAAAAGCCCTTTTTATTGTTTTTGATGTCTCTGGCAAGCCTGAGTTCATTCTGTGCTTTAGCTTTTCTGACCTTCTCCCTACATCTCTTGGCTATTTGGTTGAATTCCTCCTTGGTGGTTTCACCATTTTTCCATTTCCTGTACACGTTTCTTTTAACACTTAGCTCAGCTGAGAGTTCTTCAGTCAACCATTCCGGTTTCTTTAGACACCTGCCATTTTTCCTCCTTATTGGCACAGTTTTCAATTGTGCCTTCAGTATCTCACTTTTAAGAAACTCCCATCCATCATGAACTCCTTTCTCTTTTAGTATTCTTGACCATGGGATTTCAGCAAGTAACTCTCTAAGTTTAGAGAAATCAGCTTTCTTAAAGTTTAAGATGCATGTCTGGCTACACTTGGCTTCTCCTTCCCACAGAATGGCAAACTCCAAAAAGCATGGTCACTCCATCCTAAGGATCCCACCACCTTCACCTCATCAACTAGGTCATCCCTGTTGGTCAGGATCAGATCTAAAATAGCCGATCCCCTTGTTGCCTCTTCCACCTTCTGGACCATGAAATTGTCTGCAAGGCAAGCGAGGCACCTGTTGGACCTTGCGGTCTTTGCAGAATTTGACTGCCAACAAATATCAGGATAATTGAAATCTCCCATTAACACGGCATCTCTCCTTTTTGAATGTGTGGTCATCTGCTCCAGGAGGGCCTCATCCATGTCCTCAGGCTGGCCCGAAGGCCTGTAGCAAACCCCCACAATCACATCTCTATTATTTCTCACTCCCTTAATTCTCACCCGGATGCTCTTGACTTGGCTTCCCAGATTTAAGTCCTATAGAAAAAAGAAATTCTATGGAAAGAAGAAAAATTGGAAACATCTGAAAAAGTCAATGTGCCTGCATAGTAAATTTGAAGAGCAAGTAAAATGAAAAAAGAACATGAATAAAGAATGGAAGGAAGGATGAATCACCAAGAAAGAATGCAGATGTGTAACCCAAGCTTGTAGGAATAGAGTAAGGAAAGCTATAGCTCAAAATGAGCTAAGGCTGGCTATGAAAGCAGGAAGCAAGAAGAAGTTTTTCAAATTTGTTTGAAGCAAGGGAATGACGAAGGCAATGGTGGGATCACTACTCAACAGAGATAAAAATCCTAATCACAATGAAAAGACAGAACTGCTCAATACCTATTTTGTTTCAGTTTTTTCCCCAAAAGAGGGCTGTGTGCTTCCATGTATCAACAGAGACCTTGGGTGAGGAATCTGTATTGCAAATCAAGATTGATAAGGTGTTAATTAGGAATCAGGTTGTTGGCCTAAATGAATTCAAATCTGCAGGACCAGGTGAACTGCATCCCAGAGTAATGGAGAAACTTGCTGAGGTACTTACCATCATTGTTGAGAAATCTTGGAGAAGGGGTGAGGTTTCAGAGGACTGAGGACAAGCAAACATTGTCCTTGTCTTCAAAAAAAAGATCCAGGAAACTACAAGCCAGTCAACCTAACTTCAATACCAGGAAAGATATTAAAATGGATTATACAGGAATCTGACTGCAAGTATTCTGTTGACAATCAATAGGAGCCAATATAGGTTTGTCAAGAGCAAATTCTGCTAAACTAAATTAATATCTGTTTTGATCACTGGTTTAACAGATGGTTGGAATTCTGTGGATGTCATTTATCTACATTTCAGCAAAGCATTTGATAAGGTCTCTCATAACATTTTGATTAGCAAACTGATTAAATATGGAATAGTTAGAAACACCATCAGATGGATCCATCAAATGGATGGATACTTGTTTGGAAAACCATACCCAAAGAGTCATCACCAATGACTGCTTCAAACTGGAAGGTCTCAAGTAGAGTGCCTCAGGGTTCTCTCCTAGGCCGTGACTCTTAAACATTTTTATCAATGACATGTGACAGGGTGGAGGTAATCCTTACCAAGTTTGCAGATGATACCAAACCAGGAAGGGTAGAAGATAAGAACAAAATTCGAAAAGACACAGCTAAACTAGAAAATTAATAAAATTAGTTCAATAGAGACAAATGCAAAATGCTATATTTAGGCCACAAAAACCAAATGCACAGGTACAGGATGGAGAATACATGGTGACTACATGGCTTAGTGGTAGCAAATACAAAAAGTACCTTGGGATTATAGTTGATCATAAACCGAATATGAGCTAGCAGTGTGATGCTACAGCAAAGAAGGTGAATGCTACTTTAGTTTGCATTAGTAGAAGCATAGTTTCCAAGTCAAAGAAAGTAATATTTCTACTATATTCTGCATTGGTCAGACCTCAGCTGAAGTACTGCATTCAGTTCTGGGCACCTCATTTTATGAAGGATATAGGCAAGTTGGAGCTAATTCAGAAAAGGGCAACAAGGATGATAAGAGATATAGAGAACAAAACATATGAGGAAAGGATGGAGGAGCTGGGCTTGTTCAGATTTGTGAAGAGAAGGCTGAGGGGGTTACATGACTGCACACTTTAAAAGCCTCAAAGACTACCACAAAGAGGGGAATGCAAGCTTGTTCTCTGCTGCCTCTGATGGTAGAATTAAATCTAATGGTTTTCAGCTACAGGAGGATAGATTTCAGTTGAACATTAAAAAGAACTTCTTGACAATGAGAGTGGTTTGGCAATGGAACTAATTGCTTAGAGAGATGGTGGGATCTCCTTCTTTGAATGTCTTCAAAAAGAGCTGGACAGCTACCTGCTGGGGGTGGTCTAGCTGGAGATCCTGCACTGAGAACAGGATTGGACTCCATGGACCTTAACCAATGCCAACTCTATGAGTCTAAAATCATCACAAAGTTACACGCATTCCACATGGAAATACTGTAAAAACTATCAGAAATGTAAAATCTGGCATAATAAAAACAGATTAAGTGTGCAGTCCTAGGCAGGTTTACTCCAAAATAAGTTTTGCTGACTTACCTTTGTGTAGACTAAAGATGCATCCAAACTGAGTAAAAGTCCCATAGTATACTCCTGTCCTTCATGATTTTATATGGCTTAAAATAAACTGATATGATCTGGGACTTTTCAAACCTTTTTAGTCAGTCTGGATGCATCCACAGAAAGGATGGGGCTGAAAAAGAAACAATAAAAAAAAAATACCCAATGTATAATAACATTATTCTCATTCCTCATTCCTGAAAAGATTTCTTTGAAAAGATTGGAATTTTTTGGCCAGACATGTCTGGCAGATTTCATCCTGATTTTCCTTCTTTCATTCACAGGAAAAGAATCTGTCCGGTACGATGAAATATTTGGAAACAATGCAAACGCCATGCTAATCTTTCCCCTCTGGAAGGCAATGTTTAACCTTTAAAATAGATGGTATTCCCTTGTGTCATCAGTGATGATAAAACCATTTTCAGCTACTTAGGTTAGGTCACAATGAAATGCAGAAATATCCCTAAAGCTTTAAAAAGTCTTCAGGTAAAATTGCTTCGCTTTGTGTCAGCTGCTTCTGCTGTTTAGATTTTCCAGCTTAGAAAAAATTACTTTCGTGGACAGAAGATTCCAGAATCCCCCTGCTGACTGGGGATTCTGGGAACCAAAGCCCAGAAAAAAAATGGCTTTTCTAAGATTTGGAACCTCTAAGTGAGCAGCAGCCTGAGGGACGGTTTAAGAGTAGCAAGGAAGACATGAGAAAAGAATATGATGTGTAAAAAATCCCATAGTATCTGCACTCCTTATTTGGCATGTCATCACTAGAACAACTATGCAGACAACTACATGGTTGGCAGGGGGCAATTTCTATCTGCACAACCTCCTCTCACAGGCCACATGAGCACATCCCAGCACATCAGATGTGGTGTCATATTTCTTCTGGTTGCCATTTTCAGCTGCTTTTTAGTGGACATTAGGTGCTTTGGAGTGTTAGAGGGGTTCTGTGGGTGTTGAAAAATGAATCTGCCACCATAATTCACCAGCAGGACATCAGCCCAGATGTAGGAGAAAGCGAAATTCCCTCCCCACTCTGTAGAAGATGAAAAACCAATTGAAAAAACCAATTGGGGCTAAATGACATGCATGCAGTGTAGACTGCAGTGACCTGATACATGTCTACTGTGCATCTAGACATTATTTTAATTGCTTTTACTTGGGTTTTATATATAGTTATGAAATTTTCTTACAGTATTTTATTGTTAGATTCTTGTTGTGCCCTTCACAGGATCAAAGTGATAAACAAGAGCATATTGCCACCATTCAAATATAAAGGCTGGAATTCATGATCACAGTTAGAAATGTATAACCTAGAGTTGTACATTCAAAACTGATTCATATTTATGATCCTGAAGTATTCAATAGTGTCCGGAATACACAGGGATCATAAAAGTGCATTGGTCCAGATTTGGTCCAGCTGCTACTAGGTATGTCATCACTAGGTAGCGGCTGTTGCAAGTTACAAGGGTCTGTTCTCCTACCAATTGGGGTTCAGCAAGAAATCTTGCTGACGAAGAATTGTGATATGGATCCTGCTTCTGAGTGTCACACTAGAGATCACTTGTGGGAGGGGAGAGGAAACAGGAGATCAGATGCTTTGGAAGTCAGGATTGGGAGGTCAGGCCAAGAGACATTACTTAGTTAAGGATAATTAAATCATGTATACTTAACTAAGAATCTGAAATTAGTTATGCAATGTGCACTTAAAAGTACATCTACAAAAGTATTCCAATTTAGTCTATAGGCATGACAATGTATGTTTATACAGCAGATCTTGCACCTACTGTGTATCATTTATCCTTAGCTAAAACTCACAAAAAAGCTTTTTGAGTGAAAGACGCAAACTTTACAGGCAATGACAAGTAATAGAGTGGCATTCCTTGGGAGCTCCTTGACTATTGTTGTTGTATATTCATTTATTTGTAAATATTTATATTCTACTTACATCCCAAAATTTCAAAGCGGTGTATATTACCAAAACCTAAAAAAATATATAGTACACAAATGTACACATATCCAAGGAATACTTATATGAACATAGGTTCTTTATGAGACCCAAGAAGCTCATGCCAAGTTGGGCTAAACAGAGAAAGCTTGTTCAAATAAGTATGTGAATCAAAAACCAAGTCTGTGGAGCCTTCTCCTTATCGTCGTCTTTATCTGCCACCTTTCCCAAGAATTAGCAGTCAATGTAGAATGGTTTTGATACATACCCATTTAAAAATAAAAAATAAAAATAGCACAGTCTGCTATTAAACCCCATCATCACCACTGATATTCTACACTGGCTAATTCGTTATATCCACATAGCTAAGTAACATCTCTTGGCCTGACCCCCTCTCAGACCATAGACAGCATTTTGAATCGTGCCTCTAAACAGACTGCTAGCAAATGGAGCTGTTATAACCAGGGAACTGTAACCAGACCCAGTCAACAATCTTTAATCAGCTGAAGCTTCTGAGCATTTTTCAGTTGTAGTCCTACATAGAATGTATTACAGTAATCCAAATGGGAGATAACTGAGGTATATGTTGCTATGGTCAGATCAGACATCTGTAGAAACAGTTGGCATACTACTTTCAACTGTGTAAATTGACTTTGCAGAAGCCTGAGCATCCAGGCTCAAGGTTGAACCCAAGAGCAGACCCAAACTAAAACCTGCACTTTCTGGGAGAGTAGAATTCCATCTAGCAGAGGCTGGATCTATACATCCTGATTTGTCTTTCAGCCAGCCAGGAGCAGTTTTATCTTGTCTGTCTTTATGCTTCATCTTGCCCATCTTCACCCAATCCATTATTGATATCAGACTCTGGTTTAGAACAAAAAAAACTATTAAGACCAGAGACAGAGAAGTATAAAAAATATGCCGGGATATTGGCAATACACTTTAAGATCAGCCCAATTCTATTGCACTAATGAGAAGGACTTGATACATACCTATTTATATTTTATCTAATAATCCATATTACCTATGATTTTAATTTACTTCATGCACTTTTTTATACTAATTTATACTATTTTACGCATTTATGTCCTATTTTTATGCTTTTATATCCTGCCTATAGTCTATTCTATTTACGTATTTGTATCCTATTTTTAGTAGGTGTATTTTATCTATACTGTACCATTGGATGGTTTTGCTATGCTGGGTCTATTGACCATAGAATAAAGTTTGTTTATTTGTTTGAACAAAAAAAGTGGCTTCCCAGATTTAAGTCAAAAACAGAAGTAGAGTTGAGTCATTATCATACTAGTGACATTGAACCCTTACATTCCAGGCACCATCACCCCCCCCCCAAAAAACCGAGGGACTCCACAAGCCAGTGGCCAAGGAACTGAACAGGAGTGCCCAAGAACTATGAGTCTGAGCCTCTAGGAAGAAACAGAATACCAACACTGACTCCAAGTCTCATCCCAGAGAAGAAGACCTTGGGTGATGGCTATAATGCGGAGACATTCAGAACCATTCCTTGGCAATTTCTACATGACTTTCATAATATATGAAAAGGGAATAATTGAGATGCATTAAAATTAACAGGGGTTCTATAGTTGACCGGTGAAGATTTCACCGGTTCTGTTTGTATTTAACGTCATTTTTAAAAATTATCCCAAGCACTACCTTCTACCCTATCCTAAAGTTTAGAAATTTTCATTTTCTATGAAGAATACTTGTTTTTTCATACGTGAAATCATCTTAAGTTTACATGAGACTCTATAGACCCATATTTAGAAGAATCTGGTGTTATCTACTAACATTCCAAGGCTAAGAATTTAAGTACTGAGGAAACTGTAAATAATAAAGAAGGCTGTATTTTAAGAAAGAATGTTCTGTGTCAGAACTGATCCTTCCATTGCACAGTTCATATTTTGCATTCCATTAAATCATCCTCTAGCAACATTAAAAATACAAGAGAATCCCTAATTTTTTTTTTTTTAGTCCTTTTCAGTCTGTGGCTAAGATCCTATAAGATCACAGCAAAATGTCAGCTCCTCCAAAATGGTTATGCAGTAGCTTCCCATGGGTCTATGGAAAGCAGTGGAAAGAATACTGAAAAGCATGTGTATTAGCAGGAAAGGAGACAAGGTCCATGCGTGATGAGATGACCAATTGTTTAGTCCTTTAAAAGCCCAATGTGTTTTAGCCTACAGAGAAAAGACCTGTGCTGTGAGGAGAAGATGGAGAAGTGGTTACAGGGGACAGAGAAAAGGCAGAACTACTCAATGCCTTCCTTGCCGTGGTCTTCTCCCCCACTCCTGCAAAAAAACAAAAACAAACAAACAAAAAAACCTAGTGTGGAGAAAAATATTTGGAGAAAAACATATGGAGAAAATGGAACAGATGACGTAATAGGGGAAATGCAGCACAGAATAGGTAAAAAGGTGGTACAGGAATACCTGGTTACTCTTACTGAATTCAAGTCCCCAGGGTTTGATGAACTACATCCAAGAGTATTAAAAGAACTGGTGGAAGTAATTTCTGAACCACTGGCAATAATCCTTTAGAGTTCCTGGAGATCAAGAGAAGTCCCAGCAGACTGGAGGAGGGCAAATATTGTCCTCATCTTCAAAATGGGAAAAAAGAGGACTCAATTACTGACCAATCAGCCTGACATCAATACCAGGAAAGGCCCTAGAGCAGATCATTAAACAGACAGTCTGTAAACACTTAGAAAGGAATGCCATGATCACTAAAAGTCAACATGAGTTTTCAAAAAGAAGTCATGCCAGATTAATCTGATCTCTTTTTTCGATAGGGTAACAAACTTGGTGGATGAAGGGAATGCTGTGGATGTGGTGTATCTTGATGTCAGTAAGGCCTTTGACAAGGTCCACAATGATATTCTTGCAAACAAGTTAGTAAAATGTAAGTTAGAGAACATTACTGTTAGATTAATTTGTAATTGGCTGAATGGCCTATCATTAATCTTATCATTAATCACAGTTAGATCATACCCATTGAATCAAAGAAATTTACAGTGTTTGACTCACCATTCAACTGTTGGTTCAATGGGCCTACTCCAGTAGAGACTACTAACAGGATTCAGGCTCATGGCTTGTTAGGATATCACACTAAATAAACCATAATTGGAAAGTCTGTGGTTTGTATAGCTGTGGGAGGAACAAAATGGGGATAATTAGGCATCATATGCCAACATTATTGATAGCTGTTATACACCAGAACCCTGGCATTCAGAATGGATTGGTTGGGAGTTGATAAAACAAGAGGTCAGTTCAGTCAATATGGATATTTTGTAGGTAGTTTGTTTATAAATGTTGCAGTTTAACACATTCTAGGTATGGCTCCATTTCTCCCTTAAAGATCAAATTCTTTAGCTAGTGGTGCCACCCCAGGACAAAATCCTTTCAAGCACTTAAGAAAGCCTCAACCTTCCCCCTACAAAGATTGGTCAGTCACTGTTATATGTGCTAAGATTAATGTCCATATCAAAGTACTGCAGTACCTTATGTGTGGAACCGCATTTGAAAAATATTTGAAAAGTTCAAGCAACTTAGAATATATTACTCAGACATTTCATCATCGTGGACTGTTTGAAAAAGCTCCACTATACATTTTTAGGATTGAATCATAGACCACTTCAGCTGGCATCTTTCATAATCAGTTTTCAGTACAATATGAAAACAAGTTTATTTGGTCATGACTTTTAAATTGTTCAGTTGTGGTTTTGTTATTATGGTTGCTTTTTCATGGCTTTATTGTTTACTTTTGTGCTTGGCTTGATTTTCCTGTTATCATTCTCTCTAAAAGAAAATTCATATGGCTGCATGCCTTATTCTCTGTTTGGAAACGAAAAGGGGCAATTTCTACATATCTGTGGGATTCCCTTGGTATGCAGA
Source organism: Cyclura pinguis (assembly GCA_030412105.1). Lineage (NCBI taxonomy): Eukaryota > Metazoa > Chordata > Lepidosauria > Squamata > Iguanidae > Cyclura > Cyclura pinguis. Next base: position 108,144,182 of record CM059599.1, on the reverse strand, counting down.
AATATACACTTTTTTCTTTTAGAAAATTCCTTAAAAAATAGGCAAGCAAACTAAATCTCTTTGAAAAGAACCTGTGAATTTCTGACTGGTACTCCATGTTGACAGTATATGAGCCTCTAAAAAGAATGGGAGAGGGGAATCTAAAAGAAACCAGAGGTTGAGCTGACAATAGGAGTCAATTATTCAAGACTGTGGTTGAGAGAATTTATGGAACAGCATCTTAAAAAGAATATTTACCCTTTGCAGATGTTTACCTGCTCACATGTACGATTCAGGTGGGGAGGGCAAAGCTTAGAAAGTGATCCTTTAAAAAGTAATTTATTACAGTGAAAGTTCCAGTGTTCCCAAAATGTAGTTACTGTTTCCCTCTTTGGCAAAAGAACTATACTTTTGCTTTTTCATTATATGCTTCTGACTTGTGGTATTAATCACATTCTCTTCCTTTTTACCTCATTGTCACTTCTGCACCCATGGCCACACATGATACATCAAAACAGGCCAGCACTTGAACCATTTCATATTCTTCATCCCTCCCATTAAGTGAAGCCACATTCCCAAATTATAAAACTAATTCAAAAATTCACAGTTAATTCACAGAAGAAGCAAAGCTATCCTTCACTGTATGACAATTGTTCTTTTTTTTGGGTGGGTGGGTGGGATTTCTTTTATATTAAGTTTTCTCAACCAAAGTTACATCGATATAAATCTCAATCATACAATTATTTCCATTACACATATACATTAGCATACATTAGTTAATCATTGTCACATCAAATTCTTGCTAACATTTTAGCAACATTGTCACATCTAAGGCCCTTTCTGCATGAAGGGGCTGCACTGCTGTGGGGCCAGGACAGCAGCAGTCAACTGGTCATACTTCTGCAGAATGTCATCACTGACCCACCACCATCTTGCCCCCAAGTGGCACACACATACAGTATTGACAAAATAGAAAAAATCCAATTTATACCTATCATCGCCCAGCTGCACTGTGGAAGGGAAGAGCCTTGGACCAGTATGCTCCTCTCTGCAGCGACATGGTGAGGGGCAGAGGGAAGCATTCCTGGTGTGCTCTCCTTCCTGCAAGGGCTGCAATGGAAGGACATTGCAGAGACCCATTGCGCAGAAATGGCCTAAGTCTGCTCTTGCTAATTTTCACCTTTTTCTTTCCCATAGTTGTGCAACTTTTTCCCATTTCTCTTTAATGTGTCTTAAAGGTTTGTTGTTTAATAAAGTGATTAATTTATCTATTTAATACATATCATAGAGTTTTAATACTCATTCTTCTTCTCTAGGTATCTCACTATCTTTCCATTTTGGGGCATAAATTAATCTGGCTACTATTATCATGTACAGCTACACTCTCCAATATTTTTTTCCCTTCTTGACATGTAGAATCTCCAACATGGTTAGTAAATACAATTCTGTGAACAATGGAAATCAAATTTTAGTGTCCTTGTTATTAAAACATGGATCTATTTCCAGAATTTCTTTGTTTTGGTACATTGCCACCACATATGATAATAAGTTCCTGTTTTATCTCCACACTTCCAACATGCATTTTTCATCTTTTTATAAATTTTTGCTAACTTATTAGGTGTTAATTGGCATCTATAAAATATTTTATAATAATTTCATCTTAGGCTGGAACATTTTGTAAAGTTCAGGTTTTTATTCCATTTTTCTCAATAGCTGAGTTGTATTGTGTGTTCTATGTTCTGTGCCCATTTATTAATAGTCTCTTTCATTATTTCTTGTTCCATTTCTAACTGTATTAATATCTCATAGCATTTCGTTATTATATTGCTTTTACCTTTTACAACTGAGAATCAAATCCATCTTCTTTATCCTCTTTTCCTTTTAATTTTGAGTCTAATTTAAATCTTCCCATCAATTGTCTATGAGTTAGTCAATATGTAATACCCTCTAACTATAGCTCTTCTCTTGATTTCATTCACTGCATGACAATTGTAAGATAGTATAAATACAACATTTTTATTTGAGAAAGGGCATTAATTACTATTAATTAGTTATTTGTAATGAGTAACTTCTGAGCTTTGCAGGAGGAGGATATAGGTGCATAGTGAATCCTACCATCATCTTCCCAATGCAAAAGATATCTTTCAAACATTTGCACCGAGCTACTATTTAGAACTAGAATCCTTTGCAGTCACTGGTGTTTAGTGCATGAGGGAGTGGAATTTATTGTAAGGATATGTCTTCTCTTGACTTCAACCCTATACATGAGAAGATAAATAAGGCCATAGTAGCTTGCCCAGAGGTGTAGCAACAGGCAGGGCAAAATAAGGACTTTGCCCTCTACAGATAAGAATTTTTCCACATGAAATTTCCCTTTAGTCCACAAATTTTTAGCATTGTAGTAACTTAAGAATTAGCATTTAGAAATATAGTTCAGGCATACAAAGAAAAGAATCAGAAAAAGTCACCAAGAGAATGGAAACACAGTGAATGTAAGAGTTAAGGTGTGAACAGTTTTCAGTGTCTCACTTTCTGGAAAGTTAGAAATTAGGGGACTGACGGGAAATTTCACGGGGCAGTGCAGAATTCTTTTTTGGGGGGCATACCTTCATTTTGTCCCCCTCTAGCTACATCCCTGGACTGGTGACTTTCACCTCAATAGAACAGCAAATATACTTTTGGTTCCTGTCTAAACTTCCAAGAAAGTATTCAAAGTGATGACCATAACAGATTCAGCTATTCTTGGATTTGGATTAAAACTAGAAATGGATTCACTGCCCTCACCAACATGGGAGCCACAAGATGCAACTGTATAGGGCTAATGAGGAGAAGAAAAAGTAGACATAGGAGGAAAGAATAAGCTGACTTGCTCAAGGTCAGGCACCCTCTTACAGAAGCTATCCTGGAAAGGCTGCTCAAGCATAGAGATGGGAAATGTGTGCCATAAGGCTAAAAACTATTGTTGTTGTTGTTGTTTAAGAAATGTATTAATGACTGGGACAGTGGAATATAAAGCATACTTATGAAATTTGCAGATGACACCAGATGGGGGGATGGCTAATAGCCTAGAGGACAGGATCAGAATTCAAAGTGACTTTAATAGATTGGAGATCTGGATAAAAATAAACAGAATGAATGTCAACAAAGATAAAGGTACGGGACTAACCTTAGACAAGAAAAATGAAATGAACAAAAATAGAATGTAGGATGCAGTAGGACATGTGAAGAGGACAATGTGATGCAGCTGTTGAAGATGAAGCAGTTTTCACCTGCTATGGAGACTAAGACATTGAAACATTGGATTAAGAAAGATCAAGAAGGAAGATGCTGCCTAAACATTACAAAGAACTTCTTGACAATAAGAGGTGTTCTACAGTGGAATAGACTGCTTCAGAATGTGGTGGATTTTCCTTCTTTGGAGGTCTTTAAACAAAGGTTGGGTGAGTATTTCTTGGAAGAACTTTGAGAGTATGTCTGCATGGCAGGGGTTGGACTAGATGGCCCTTATTTTTTCCAGCCTTATGATTCTATAAAAATTCCCTTTATGCTATACATTTTTAAGAATAGAAAAGTTAAGGGAATCCAACAGGGAAGTGAGAGTGAAGTGGGTTAGTTTAGGAAACTGTAGGATATCTAACTGGGCAGTTGTCCTACATGTATATACCAAATGTGTGACTTAGTACCCCACTTTATAGATTTGGTCTGGAAAATTCACAGATGTGAATTTACATCAAGACTGAAGTAAGATAGAGTCTCACAATGAAATATTAGACTGTGTTTTAAGTTTGTTCTATTCATTTCATTTTACAAGTCTATTTTACCTTTTTTTGTTTTTTTTTCCTCATTAAAAATATTAACACAAGCTATTCTACTCTATTTTTACTTGTCTTTAACAAAGTCTCTTTGCCCCCAACAGTCAGCTGTGTAGGATTGGGAACTGGGTGGTCCTCCAGATTTTGAACTGCAATTCTTAGCATGGGTCACTGTTGGCTACACTGATTGGGGCCATTTCCGCACTAGACTATTATAGTGCTATTATTCCACTGTCAACATCCTATGGAATCCTGTGATTTTCAGTTTAGGGAGGGGCTGGCTCCTCCCTAGGAGGATGTTGAAAGTGGAATGGTAGCGCTATAACAGTCTAGTGTAGAAATGGCCTGGGTTTGATAGGGGTGGCATTTCAACAATGCCTGGAGGGCCACATTAGTTCCATTCCATTTTAGAATAAGCCTCAGTGCAGTAATATCCTGGATTACAAAGTATGGCTCATTTCTAGACATGGCTACTCAGGTGCATACCCCAGGGAAACAACTTTTAGGCTGCAAAGCATGAAAGATGGAAATAATATTCAAAAATATTGGAAAAATAGTTAAAAAGCATGTTTCTTGAGTGTCAAGGAACCCTGATCAGAAGAATCCTGACTGATGAGAATCTTTATAGTTCTGCACAAAATTCACATGGTTATTTTGCACAGAAAACTGCCTTTTCTGCATGGAGCACACTTTTCCTGCACAGAAAATGATTTTTTTTTTAAACAGAGAACACTGTTTTTCTGCATGGAGAATGCGGTTTCTGAGTAGAAAAAATGTTTTCTGCAAAAAAACAACCAAATGCAAATTTTGCATGGAATAAGTCTTTAATTTGAAATACATCTATGGAAACTGTGCAGTTTTTGGAGACTTTCTAGCAGTAAAGAAAACTTGTCAAAATTTCTTGTTGCTTTCTTCCAGAAGAAAATTAGTGACAAATTACATCTGTACAGGTTCTACGTAAGAGTTTTCCAGGCAAGTTGTCTGCAACAAACTGAAGTTCAGTTGCATGCAGCAACCTCCTTGGCTTTAAGTACCCTCTAATGAGAGTGTTATCTTACAGATCAGAGATAACAGCTAATGAATTGAGGCTCCTGGCCCATCTTTTGGACCATTTATTAAAGAAAATATTTTACCTCTCCCTGTTTTTAAAATCCTACCTAGCATAAGCTGTATGATATGTCTTCAGGATGAACCGGAAAAGAATTTGTTTAATGATTGTAGTATGGCATTTAAACTCAAAACCTAGTTGGTAGATTATTTCTGCCCTTACTTTGGCATATTTTCTTAAACCAGTATACATCGTAAGAGTGTAAATGATCATCTGACCCCGATTTGGGTTTAATGTGCAGAATGCCACAACAATTGTTGCATGCCTATGTGTTCAGCACAAAGCAGGCCTTTCCCTGGCAGACTTCGACATTCCTGAAAAGGAGGTTTTAAACCTTCTCTTTGCCTTAGAACAAAAAGAATAAAGCGGGGGGGGGGGGTATTAATTAGCCTTTTAGGTTAACTGCTGTGTGAAATGGCATGAAACACTTTTTATTTTTATAGTTCTCTTTTTAAAGAAGGGAAAGAAAAGTCAAAGCCCACTGTGAGCAACGGTCACCCTCACCTCAAGGAAAAGACAGAAGAAAGATGGCCATGTGCTTAAATGTCCATGTTGTCCCAAAGGAAGGTCAGAAGTCATTGTTTATTTTGAGACAAGAAACTTATGGGGAGGTGAATAAATTCTTATGTGACTTTCTTTCTTTTCTCACTCTAATTTCCTGTTCTGGAATGCAGGCAGCTCACCCACAGGAACCCACCAAAGAATTGACACTGGAACATTCGTCTCAGTGGGTTGAGCAATTTATGTTAACCCAGAAATGTGCTGTTTACTTAACTCAGACACAGTTCCATGACCTTCAGTTGCCAGTGGCTGGGCAAGGCTCTGAAAAAAGGGACAGAAATAATTCAGGCTTGTCATGTAGAACAAGTATGTCACAAAAGTGAAAATTGCTTTTTAATAGTGTCCGATTTAATGTTGCTTTACAGCTAGAGATGGTGGACAAGTTAAAGTACAACTTCCTAAATGCCAGTTTCCTAAATGCAAAATGTTCGTAACAGGAACATGTCAACATGTTCATTTTTAGACTAATGTGCATACTGTATATCCTAAATAAATATTTCTACTACTTCTTCTTCTGGCATTAAATACCCACCCACCCACACGCACACACAGGAAATACAAGGCTATGTCCTGACTTTAGATAATTTTCCAGTGAAGCTTACCATAGCATTTAAATGAGTAAATACTAAAAGGCATGGAATTCATTATTCCAGGCACAGATCTTAAATCCTAAAGTCATATGCTTATGCTTAGTTACTTTGGATCCAGCCCTATTGAAAGAGAAAGGATTTAAGTCGTATAATATGCACAACACATATCAGTTTCATACCACTTTGCTGGGATTTAAGCTGCATACATTTTCAAAGAGATAGCAGTGCTTGTTGTTTCAGCATCAAGTGGAAAATGGGTGGGTGGGTGGGTGGCTGGGATAATGCAGCACCTTTGAGACTAACTGGTTTATTTCAGCATGAGCTTTTATGGATAACAGTCCATTTCTTCAGATGCACTGATAGAGATGGAAGTACACCACAGGTGTCTATGTGCTATATATGTTTTCTCTGTTTCACACCACCTATAGGCTTCTCACCTCTGTAATTTGGTGAAGTATGTAGAATTATGTGCTACAGAGCTTTTGGTCCACTGCTCTGAACCACAGTTGCCAAGGTGAACCATGTCTCTGGCCACTTCCGCACTAGGCTGTTATAGCGCTATGATTCCACCTTTAGCCTCCTATGGAATCCTGAGGTTTGTCGTTTCGGGATGGGCCGGCCAGCCCCTCCCGAAACTGCAAACCCCAGGATAGGAGGTTGATAGTGGAATCATAGCACTATAACAGCCTAGTGCAGAAGTGTCCTCCGTCTGCATGACAGCAGAAACTTGATATAATCCTCAATTCCTTTCTCTTCAGGGTCACTTTGTACCTCCTATACCTTATCAAACTTCAGATTCTGGAGTCCCTTTGGAGAAAGTCATGATAATTGAAGTGGTATGGAACTGAATGAAAATGTGCAATGTGTAATGCATATGCAACTTCATTTTCAAGGCAACAGGGAAATATATATAAAATATAGCTGCATGCCATATTTTACATAAGGATAGCAGTCATTTCTGGTTCACAGAGAGGAGGGAGGGAGGGAGGGAGAAAAAGAAAGGAAGGAAGGAAGGAAGGAAGGAAGGAAGGAAAATTATTTTTCTATAAGACACATTGTTGTTGTTGTTGCTTCTGTTGCTGTTGTTGTTAGCATTATTGTGTGTCTTCAAGTCACACAACTGTAAGGTGACCCTAAGGCAAACCTATCATAGGGTTTTCTGGGGCTAACAGTGTGTGACACATCCAAGGTCATCCAGTGGGTTTCCGTGGCTGAGTGGAGAATCTAAACCTACTCTCCAGGGCTGTAACCCAGTGCTCAAATCACCACACCATGCTGGCTCCCAAAGGCACATGGCTCCATAATATTTTTTAAAGAAAACTCACATTTTTGCAAAATATCAGTGTTCTCTGGGTAGAAGAATTTCTGCTCTGAGTTTGAAATACTAGGTTTGAAAATTAATTGAAAATTAATTTGATAATGTTGTTAAATTAATTTATTGTCACCAGCACTATTGATTGAATTTAATTTATTGTGTCATTGTTGGTCAATTAATTATTTAAAGCATTGGTTTTCAGGGCAAACTGTGGGATGTACAGAGAACAGCATAGAATTTGAGCACATTTTGTTACTGGCGTCTTGAAATGAATTTTTGTTCATTTGTTATTTTAATATTGCCTTCACCCAACCTAGATTCTGCCCCCCCCCCCCCCCGATGTGCTATGAACCCTATGAGACAATTGTTGCTTGGCACTGATAGAAGATCCCCTAAACTCATGACTTGGAAACCTGGGCAACAAGGACATTGGGGATTCCCCTTGGGGAATGCCTGTCTCTATCCCAGAGTTTGAGGTATGATGGCATCTCTCTAAACAATTAACATTTAGCTGCCTGGTTAGGTCCTAAACCCTACTCAACTGTGTATATTCAATACCCAAATCAGACAGCAATGAAACAACTATGGTTCCTCCACCCCATCTCTGGGTAGAGGCACTACACATTCAGTATTTTATGCTCCCTAGTCCATGTCCAGTGAGAGTTTATTAGAGTTCACTATTTTGGCCACCTGAGATCCCAATGTTGCAAACAGAAGTAGTGTCTAGAGCAGGGGTGTCAAACTGAATTTCACATTGGGTCACATCAGCATGATGGTTGTCCTCAAAGGGCCGGTTGTATCTGTAAGGCTATATAAATGTATCTACTCTTTTATCATATTAAATAATTGCCTCTGCATTCGAATATTACTGGTTTTTAAATTGCCTTCCCTCTGCATCAACTTTCTTGGACATTTTGGGGCTATTTGATTGTAGTTTATTGTCCCTATACCAGCAGAATTGGTCAGTATATCCAAAGTGTGGCACTTTCTGCTCCCTAGTCCCTCTCTATGCCTTTCTGCCCCCAGGCTTGCCAGGTGGTGGTGGGGAGAGCCGCAGATGCAGGAGAGGTGCGAGGGCCACATGAAATGGCCTGGCGGGCCGGATTTGGCCCACGGGCCTTGTGTTTGACACGTGTGGTCTAGAGGGTCAGGGCTAGCACACTCCCCTTCCTGTGTGTGAAGTATAAGTCTATACTGCTTATGTGGGAGGTATGTGAATAGGGCTAGATGGAGAGGGTGAAGCTGGCTGTGATACAGTTGTGGTCTCAGCCCACAGAGGTTTATTTGCATCTGTCCTGCAACTCTGATGAATTAGATGATTGCAGATTTCCATTTGAACAACTAATAATGCCCACGGCCCTTGTTTAATTCAATATATCTGTATTGTCCCATTATTCCTAAGTGTGGCTGCAAGTGTGCTGCCTACTAGGCAATGTCAGACTAAACTGTATGTCAAAATTCTATTCAAGCTGTTAAAACAAGCAGTAATGGATAATGTAAGTCATTCAATTGCTGGCCATGAAATTTCTGTCTAAAGCCTGCAGAGTTCCAGAGGCTGTACACTGGAGATTTAAAAAAAATCAGGAAGGTGTTGGTAATTTAAGAAAACCAAAAATTGCTAATTATTATAATTATCTTAAAATGCAATGTTTTGGTGCTGATCTCCAGTATACAGTGAGAGATCATTGGCTTGCAGCTAGACAGACTGGCACACAAAAGCTGAGTGTACAAGAGTGTACCACTGCTGCAGACCAATCACGCACGTGTGTGCGTGCACGCGTGCACACACACACACACAAACCCAAACCTGTGTTTCAGAAATAAATATATAATTGAACATTACAGACATTTGCGGAAGTAACAGGCCATAACCCTAAAAATGGGGGGCTGGTAATCATCATTTTGGCATCTTCTAAGCTACCTCTATTTACCTCTCAAGGCAACAACCTTTTAATTTATTTTAAGTACAGATATAGTTAGATGATAAAGCTTGATTTATCCTGAAGTTGAAGTCCCCATAAATCATTTCAGCTGTGATTATGTTCTGTCTTCTCTCTCCCTTCCTTCCTCACATATACACAGAAACCTGCCATCTGAATTAGATGAGGCGATACAGGTGCTGGTGCTTGAAATCAGGCTGGATGAAGGACAATGAAAGGGAAGGAAGGCTAAGCACAAGAGTTGGATGTATGAAAAAGAACCTCAAAGCAGGACCCGGAAATAGTTTCTTTGTCACAATTACCTTACTATGATGGGGGTGGTGTAGTCTTGAGCATAGGCCTTAGGTGAAGATAATTTTTCTGTCCATGTAAATGAATTGATGTCTAGCCTAGGATGTCTTACATTTTCCAAAGTCAAAATAGTGTAATTGTTATAGAGGATTGCTGCATGCTTAATAAAATCTTACATATTTATCTGGAGAGGTCTAGGTGATGGACATGCCTGTGGGAGTGGGGCCTCAGCCTGGCAAGGGCATGGAGCCCATGATACTCACCTTTTGCAATGGCAAAAATTTGAAGTCTGAAAGAAAATCTAAATCAGGGGAGTCAGAATTCTCATTTGGAGAGGCACTGGTCTCTCTTTACCACACCCTACACTGGGAACTGGATGGGAGAATATGTCACTGTTGGTTCTCCAGAACATTTGGGCAGCTTTTGATACTATCAACCCAAGGTGTCTCTCTGGGCTGCTGCCTAAGATGGGACTTAGAAGGACCACTTTACAGTGGCTCCATTCCTTCCTGGAGAGGCAGACCCTAGGAGACTCCTATTTGGCCCTTTGGCCCTTGGCCTGGAGGGCCCCTCAGCATTTTATTTTGTTCCTCCTACTATTTAACATATACATGAAACCGCTGGAAGAAACTGTCTAGAGTTTGGAAATTCAGTCCCATCAGTATGTGGATGACACCCAGCTCTACTGCTCCTTTCCAAGGAAGTGGTCTTGGTTCTAAACCAGTGTCTGTCTCAGTAATAGACTGGATGAGGAGGAACAAGTAGAATTTTAAACAGATGAGACAGAGGTGCTTCTGGTCAATCAAAAGACACATCAAGTAACAGGGATTCAGCCTGTACTAGATTTGGTTATGTTCTCCATGATACAGTATAGTAGCTGGGGTGTACTCCTGGACTCAAACCTGAGCCTGAAAGCCCATGTTTCAGCAGTGGCTGGGAACATATGCACACAGTTAAGACTTAGGTGCCTATTTCTTGAAATATTGGATCTGGCCACAGAGACCAATGCCCTAGTTACATCCTGTTCAGATTACTGTACAGCACTCTAGGTGAGCCTGCCTTTGAAGAGTACTAAGAAATCAGCTGGTTCAAGGAACTGCAGCCAAATTGTTTACTGGGGCAGGCTACAGGAGAACACATTTTTTCTGTTGCAACAGCTCTACAGGCTACCAATGTGTTTCCAGACACAAGTGTTGGTTATGACCTACAAAATCTTATATGTCTTAGGTCCAGGTTGTCTGAGGAAACACATCTCCCTGAAAGACATATATTTTAAAAAAGAAATAGAATAAAAAGTCCAGATGCACAAAACCATATATGAGGTTGCTTGTTCTTTCCAAAGAAGTATATAGATGTGTGTGTGTGTGTTCCTTCTGTTTTTTTGACTAATACATTTTGTATATTTGCTGGTGCACATTAGATTTTGATGGGTTTTAATTAAATATGATGGCAGACTGGTTGTTATGAATAGTTTAATTACAATTTTATAGATTTTTATTGCTCAGGCACTATGTAGCGTACATCACTTCAAGAGCTCCCTTACTCCCCGCTACCCTTGGCAGAGAATGCAATTCATCAATTTTAAATATAGATATAAATATATTTTACTCACTCATTCAACATGCTACCCACACAGATTCAGGCCTTGGAGAAGTTGCTGTTTTGGACTACAGAATCCTCCAGCTACTACTGACAGTGTGGCCTGCTATGATGCCTGGTGTGTACTTATTGAGTGTATTATAAGTCATGTGGTAGTAAGGGGATAACAAGTGTCTTTAGTGTCATATGGCGTGGAAGATTTAATAAAAGCATAATATTTGAAATGCTTCAGTTTTAATATAGTTCTCAAGTGTGCCCAACACCTTCCAATGCTTTTGACACCAATCTCTCTCAAAAACATCCTGTTCTGGTCCCTTCCCTCCAAGCTTTTACCCTTTCTCACACCATCTTCATTATTGCTATGTTTTCTGCATCTTACATTACTTCTCTCTTCAGCTCTTCTTCTGCTAACTACTCTCCTCGCAACAGCTTGCTTTTTTCTCTGTTTGCTCTTGTCTTGCAGCAGTAGTAGCAGCACCACACCTGCCTGCAAGGAGGAAGTGGGGTTGAATAATGTTCTCAAACTGTTTCCTAGCTTACATATTTTGGATAGTCATGGTGACAGTTCTGCTGGTTTGAAAATGCTGCTGTTGGACACCAGGTCAGTGAATGAGAAAAGAAATGCCATTCAGAATTTGATCTTGGATGAGTGTGTTGACCTGACTTGGAACATGGAAAACTGGTTGGATGAGGCTTGGGGGCTTTAGTGTCTCTCAGCTTTACCCACCAGTTTTTTCTCTGCAGCATCAGGTGAGTTCTGGGGGACAAGGAGGTAGGGTTGCAGTGAATTTAACCTCAGATCCTGCTGGTCCTGTGTTATTGGATATTTTTCAATTTGTGCAGTCCAAGAATATGGACAGGATCCTTGGAGAGGTGAGAGACACCATTTGTATAATGGATCTCCCTAGCTGATTAAATAGGCCAGAGGGGAACTGGCTGAATGGGTGAAGGGGACAGTTAGTGCCTCCTTACAAAAAAGCAGAGTTCCAACTTACCTAAAGGAAACAGTTGTTAGGCCTCTGTTGAAAAAGCCACCCCTGAATCCCTCTATAATGGATAATTATCATACCATTCTTGGGCAAGGTATTGGCTTGCTAATACCAGTTTCAGATCTGGTTATGGAACAGAGGCATCTTTAGTCAACTTGGTAGATGACCTACACTAAAAACTGGATGGGGGAGTGTGTACCTGTTGGTTCTGCTGGACCTCTCAGTGGCTTTCAATACCATCAACACGGTATCCTTCTAAGCTGCCTCACTGGGAAGGGACTTGAAGACGTTGTTTTACAGTGGCTCCATTCCTTCCTGGAGGAGCAAATCGAGAAAGTGATGCTGGGGGATCCTGCTCAACCCCTTGGCCACTGGCCTGTGGGATCTCTCAGATTTCTATTTTGCTCCTCATGCTATTAAATATATACATGAATCTATTGGGAGTTGTCCAAGTTTTTGTGGTGACGCATAACCCTACTATTCCCTTGCATCCTGATCCAAGGAGGCTGTCTTGGCCCTAAATCAGTTTGTCATTAGCAAGGGACTGGATGAGGGCAAACAAATTGAAACTTAAGCCAGAGGTGATCAGGGAATAGGGATTCAGCCTGTGTTAGATAGAGTTACACTTCCCTGAAGATGCAGGTTCCTGGACTCAGCTTTAAACCTGGAGGCCCAGCTTTCTGTGGTGGGTTGGAGTGCTTTTGCACATTTAAAAATCTATGTGCCAACTGTATCCAGAAGAAGCATAAGAAGTGTACTACTGGAGTGCAGGAAGCAACTGCCAGAATGTTGTGAAGGTGCAAGGTAAGGCAAGTAAGGGAGAGAAGTGGGCAAATAAGGGAGAGAAGCACTGGAAGGCATGAGGTAAGGCAAGTGAGAGGAAAGGAGTATTACAGCACTGCACACTGCCATGATGGTTTAATTGGCAAATAATATCTGATTGGCACCATATTAATTGGTATTGATATAAATGATACCTGAAGTGATGGCAAGGTCACACTGGAAGAGGCAAATTACTGACTGTAAACATGACATGGCAAGGCTGGTCAACCCCACCCACCTCTAGGCAAGGGATCCAGTCATTTCAGGACAATAATGCAGCTGTTCTCAATACAATAGGCATGAAATATCTAGCTGGACTCTCAGAGCTGAAATAGGGAAGTTCCCACCAAATTGTGACTGACTTAACCCTGGTCCTTGTGCACCTGGACCCATTGTGTCCCCAGCTCTTCATAACATTCAGCTATTATGACAACCATTATCCCCTTATCACTCAAACATGAAACCCATTAACTCTGTCCAGACTTCTATCATGCCTTGCTTTCAGGACCTAGACATAGACTATGATTCAAAGACTAAAATAGTAGAACCTGAACAGGAAGAGACAGTACCACCCACCCCAGAGACAGAACAGGGGGCAATGCCAACCCTAGCAGAGAGCCCTGCTCCTTCTGACACAGAAGATAACTTACCTGCACCCACCTTCACTGAGCATAGACACCAAAGGGAAAACCTATGCAGATCTCAGTAAATTTATAACAGACAACAGTTAATTAAGTACCAGCTGCGCTGATCTATGAACCTATAAAAGCTGAACTATTCACCCTCCAGAACTTGTTGGTGATTAACTGGCTGTTTCTCTTGCTATGTCTCTGACCTCTGCCTTGGGGTTGTATTGACTGTGCTTTGATTTTTGAATACTGCCAGGACTGTTGTTATGCTTCATATTAAAATAAGGAATTGCATTGTGAGACTGTGGCTTGCTGCTGCTGGCTCTTATCAGATGTTTTTGGGTGACTGCCCGGACTGAGAATGGACAATTTCATTGTCCACTTGGCTGGAAGTGTGAGTCACAATCATACCCTCAGGATACTTTTTGGGTACAAATACCCCTGATTTTAGGCTGTCCAAATGCCACTGTGTCCATCTGACTCCCGAACAAGAACTGTTCTTAGGTTCTCGCCTAAGCCATGTAGCTGCTTTCTCCACTTCTGTCTGGAGTGGTAAATATTGCCCAAATCTCTCAACATCCTCTATCCCACTTTCCTCCTTTCTCTTTGGTAAGTCCTTGTGCAAGTGTGTGTTTGCACTTTTGTTAATAAAACACATTTTTAGTTTACATTTTTACTTTCCAGCTGGTTTTTCCCTGCATGAGCTGTAAACATTCATAGGCAAGATCTCGCAAAGTTGCCCTCCCTGCACAAGGCTTCTCCTTTTGAGCTAATTATTCCTCGCTTTCAAATGGAGGTACCGGCATTGCAGGTTAATCCTTGTGGCACCCATGGTTTGGGGTAACAGGAGATAGGTATGATAAGAAGATTCAAAGAACAAGAGAAGTATGTACAAGGTAGGCAAAGTACAAGGAAAGGAGGTATGGTCTGTAAGTTCGTCCTTGCTTTCCTCTAGAATCAAATGGTAGCTACTTGAAGGAGCTTCCTGTAATATTTTCATGGATCTGTACCTTTTTGTCATCAGAATGAAAACCAATGAAACAAAAACTATAGGGATCTGATGAGACTATAGTAGCATTAGAAATGTCTGTGCATGACATAAATAATTGCTGTTGTTTATCACACCAGGAATGGAATACATGGCCACTTTGCATTGTTCTTGTCCTGCTATTGATCCCCACAGCAATCTTGTAAGGTAGAGTTGCTGAGAGGTAGGCCATTTCTGCACAAGCCTGTTATATTGCTATTATTCCACTTTCAACATCCTATGGAATCCTGGGGTTTGCGGTTTAGGGAGGAGCCTTAAAGGCCCCTCCCTAAACTGCAAACCTCAGAATTCCATAGGATGTTAAAAGTGGAGTACTAGCACTATAACAGGCTTGTGCGGAAATGGCCATAGTGTTAACCCAACATTACATGATAAATTTCATGATCAACAAGGATTTGAGTTTGTGTCTCTCAGTTCCAAGTCCAGCATTTTAAGAGCAGTTATGGCACCAACCAAGACTGAACCTTATTAGTACAAAAAAATATCAATGATTAATGTACCAAATCTGCATAATTGGAATGCAAATCGATATATGCATAATTATAGTTGCATAATATGTCAATCAGATGCCTGGCTTTGAAGCACTGGAATATGGCAATACTTAGAATGATCAAAAGTCTTATTACCTACCTTTTTTGGTTTGTTTCATTATAGAGGGAAGTGCCATGAAAGAAAGTCAACATCTTTGTTTCATGCAATCCTTTACTGAGCCCTTGTTGCAATGTAAGGAGCCAAAGAGTTAAAGGCTGGATTAAGCGTGCATGCAACACATGCACAAACATACACTCACCACCTGTTCATATTTTAAGAGCTATTGTAGCCTTTCTATTTCTTCCTTTTTTTAAAAAAAGGATTAAGCCACATAATAATTTTATGCAGCATAGTGTGGATGAAACATGGCTTTAGGAAGGCTGATTATGATTTCATTAAAACTGCAAGTGACATATAGCTGTGGATTAGAGTGAGATTTCTTTTATTGGCCTAGCTCTACTCAGCAGAGAAATGCATCATCAGCATATACTTCTATTGTCACAAATTACGAACCTGGAGTTCTTGAAATCTAATTACACTTGACACAGACTGTGCAATTGCTAACCAGTGCCAGTAATGAGAACACTTATTCCTATCGGAAATGTACATCTCTCCTCTGCAGTAGAGAAGGGAGGGCAGAGGCACAGAGAAAATTAACTGGAAACAGAACCAGAACTAATCTGTTTATCTAATTTTTGCCAGATGTGCTAAGGTAATCTTGCAGAAGGAATAAAATGAAAATCCCAGGCCAAACTCAATTAGTGTGTGCTGAACTTGTTGAGGATGGCTGAGCACAGGATTGTTCAAAAGACAAATAGACTAGTGGCTGCATATTGCAATGTTTTAGCAATATCTAAACTCAGCACATGAAACAAGCGAACTGGGATTGCAGCTAGAATGTTTGCTAGTATTATTAACTGTTATGGTCTTCTAACTTACCTAACTGTTAAAGCATGCCATTTAAATTCAGACACCTTGTTTGGTCCTATGCAGTGCAATTCGCTGGGTGCATGATCTATAGTTAGACATATTAGAATAGGAAATGATTTATGAAATAAAGGACCACATGCCACTGCAGAGAGAATGCACTGAATGTCCTACACACAATCACTCTATGTAGACCAAAGTTTATATTCAGCGTATCATTTCCCTAATATAAATAATTGTGGAGCACTTCCTAAACTTCCTCATTTTAGAAATAAGGAGCTGATTATACCAAGCTGGGAGTACTGCTAGTAGTTCATCTAGCCCAGGACTCTCTTCCTGTCTTTGTTGTTAATTGCTGCCAAGACTTATGGAGCCCCTATGAATGAGAGACTTCTAAGAGACCTTGTTATTAATGGCCCTGTTAAGATTTTGCAGACTCAGGGCTGTGTGTTCCTTGGCTGAATCAACCCACAGGTAAAGCAGGCTTTCTCTTTTCTCGCTTTCTACCAATTTGTCAAATACTTTCATTTTTTTGTTCTAATGAGTCATGTCATCTCATGCTATGTCCAAAGTAAAATAGCCTCAATTTAATCATTTTGGCTTCTATGGAAAGTTCAGGTTTGATTAATTTTAGGACCTTCTCTCTCTCTCTCTCTCTCTCTTTCTTTCTTTCTGTCTTTCTTTCTAGAAGTCCATGCAGTAGAACTCTGCTCCAGCCACAAATTTCAAATCAGTTGATTTGCTTCCTCTAAGTTGTCTTCACTGTCCAGGTCTTACAACTGTATGTAGTATGGAAATACTATGGCATAGACAAACCTAACATTGGTATCCATTGATATATCTTTACATTTGAGGATCTTATCTGGTTCCTTCATAACTGCCTTTCTATTTCCTGGTCTTCTTCTGATTTCTTTGGCCATTTCCGCACTGGACTGTTATAGTGCTATTATTCCACTTGCAACATCCTATGGAATCCTGGGGTTTGCAGTTTCAGGAGGGGCTGGCTGGCCCCTCCCGAAACCACAAACCCCAGTGTTACCCTGTGAACTGGGGGTCCCGGGAGGGACACCAAAATGTGCTCAACTAAAGGTGGGGAAAATTAGCTCAGAGCACTGCTTAGCGTTACGAGAGGCAGGGTAACGTAGCAAGATCTTGAACCCTATGTCTACGGGGTCTGGTTGGGTCAAGGAGAACACAGAAGTTGGAATAATAAATGATGTTTATTAAATACAAGCAAAACAGTGTATGCGACACACTCATACAAGATAACTAAAGAAAATAAAGGTTGGAGTGGTATAGAGGAATTTTTAGAGGGGTTGTTGGTTTGGGTGATACTTCACCTGTCCTGAAGCCCAGAAAAATAGAGAACAAAGCTGGGGTGCGATGTAGCTCAGCATGTGGAGCTGAGGGGAGGCTCACCAAGCAAAGCAGCAGCAAGGCGGGATGAAACTCGGAAGTATTCCGAGGAAGGTCTCGGAATCAAGAGTTTTTATAAGGAGAATGTGACTGCAGGCTATGCCATTCTTGGGGGAAAACACTAGATTTGGACTTGGAGACAAAGCCTCCGAAAGGTCAGAATCTGAATGATTGAGTTATTGCAGCGGTTCTCAATAGAGTAGCCAGTATGCAAACGCAGAGTACTTGGCTTTTGTATAGGTTACCCATCAAGCTGCCATCGCGGGGCAGAGGCTCTTTTGTAAGTGGCGTGCATACTTAATTAGAGTACTTGCCTGGAGGTCTCCTAAAGCAGTGAGTCAGCTATTTCTGGCCTGCCTGTATTGTAGTTTGAATATTACGGCTATTAACGGCCGAGCTTGTTTACGTGCTTGTCCGGTGGCCTCGCAAGCACATGGAAAGGAATAGAGAAGTGAAGCCGAATTATGATATCAAAGGATATCTTTTAATATCATAGAAATGTAGAGTTGGAAGAGACCACACGGGCCATCCAGTCCAACCCCCTGCCATGCAGGAACACTCTCAAAGCACTCCCGACAGATGGCCATCCAGCCTCTGCTTAAAAACCTCCAAAGAAGGAGACTCCACCACCCTCCGAGGCAGCATATTCCACCGCCGGACAGCCCTGACTGTCAGAAAGTTCTTCCTGAGGTTCAGGTGGAATCTCCTTTCCTGCAGCTTGAATCCATTGCTCCTTGTCCTGGTCTCTGGAGCGGCAGAAAACAAGCCCTCTCCCTCCTCTACATGGCATCCCTTCAAATATTTAAACAGAGCTATCATGTCCCCTCTTAACCTTCTCTTCTGCAGACTAAACATACCCAGCTCTCTAAGTCTATCCTCATAGGGCTTGGCTTCCAGGCCCTTCACCATTTTGGTCGCCCTCCTCTGGACCTGCTCCAGCTTGACCATGTCCTTCTTGAATTGGGGTGCCCAGAACTGGACACAGTATTCAAGATGAGGTCTAACCAAAGCAGAGTAGAGTGGTACCAGTACCTCCCTCGATCTAGACACCATACTCCTTTTGATGCAGCCGAGAATTGCATTGGCTTTCTTGGCTGCCGCATCACATTGCTGACTCATGTTCAGCTTGTGGTCTATTAAGACTCCTAGATCCCTTTCACACGTACTGCCATCCAGCCACGTGTCCCCCATCCTATATTTCAGCATTCCATTTTTTCTACCTAAGTGTAGGACCTTACACTTCTCTCTGTTGAATTTCATTTTGTTAGCCTTGGCCCAGCTCTCCAATCTGTCCAGGTCATTTTGAATTTTGATCCTGTCCACTGGCGTATTAGCAACCCCTCCCAATTTGGTGTCATCTGCAAATTTGATGAGCATGCCCTCTATTCCTTCATCCAAGTCATTGATGAAAATATTGAACAGCACTGGGCCCAGGACAGAACCCTGTGGCACCCCGCTAGTCACTTCTCTCCAGGATGAAAAGCAGCCATTGGTGAGCACCCTTTGGGAACGGTCAGTCAACCAGTTACAGATCCACCTGACAGTAGCTCTGTCCAGCCCACATTTTACTAGCTTCTTTGCAAGAATGTCATGTGGAACTTTGTCAAAGGCCTTACTGAAATCGAGATATGCTACATCCACAGCATTCCCTTCATCTATCAAGCTAGTAACTCTATCATAAAAAGAGATCAGATTAGTCTGGCATGACTTATTTTTGAGAAATCCATGTTGACTTCTCGTGATTACCGCGTTGCTTTCTAAGTGATTAGAAACTGACTGCTTAATGATCTGCTCCAGGATCTTTCCGGGTACAGACGTCAGGCTGACTGGGCGATAATTATTTGGATCCTCTTTTTTTCCCTTCTTGAAGATGGGGACAACATTTGCCCTCTTCCAGTCTGCTGGAACTTCTCCTGTCCTCCACGATTTCCCAAAGATTATAGCAAGCGGTTCCGAAATGACCTCTGCCAGTTCTTTTAATATCCTAGGATGCAATTCATCTGGCCCTGGAGACTTGAATTCATCCAGTGTGGCCAGGTATTCTTGTACCACCTCTCTACCTATTATGTGCCGCATTTCCCCTGCTAGCCAGGGCAGTAACACCAGGATTCCATAGGATGTTGCAAGTGGAATAATAGCACTATAACAGTCCAGTGCTGAAATGGCCTTTATTATAGTTTCTATTTTGGTTAATGACTGAACCAAGTTATAGAAATTCTTTATCTATTTCAGCATTTTCACGTTGTTGTTGTTGTTGTTGTTGTTGTTGTTATTGTGTGCCTTCAAGTCATTCCCAACTTATGGTGACCTAAGGCAAACCTATTGTGGAATTTTCCGGGGACTAAGAGTATGTGACACACCTAAGGTCACCCAGTGGATTTCCATGGCTGAGCAGGGAATCGAACCCTGGCCTCCAGGGTTGTAGTCCATTGCTCAAACCACTGTACCACACTGGCTTTCATGACCCACTTTAAAGTTATGTGAATCTGCTGTAGTCATTTGTTTTCTTGATGTTCAGCTGTGATTCTGCTTTTGCACTTTCTTTGTTGACTTTCCTCAATGGTCACTGACGCATCTGCTGTTTTCTGCTAGTAGAACGGTGTCATCTGCATATCACATTATTGGTGGTTCTTCCTGCATTGTTCATTCCTCCTTTCTCCAAGTCTAATCCAGGGCCATTTCTGCACTAGACTGTTATAGTGCTATTATTCTACTTTGCACATCCTATGGAATCCTGGGTTTGCAGTTTAGAGAGGGACCTTTGAGGCCCCTCCTTAAGCTGCAAGCCCCAGGATTCCATAGGATGTTGAAAGTGGAATAATAGCACTATAACAGTCTAGTGCAGAAATGCCCCAGGTTTTCATATGAAATGCATAAACTAAACAGATATGTCAATAAAATGCTGTCTTGTTTGAGCTGAATGGGAAATCATTCTTTTTTTCCATATTCTGTCCTGATAGTGGCCTCTTTTTGCAGTATAGGTTACATACCAGGACAATGTTATGCGGCACACATTAATATTGGATTGTCTCCTCACGAGGCTTTCAAGGTAAAAGATTCAGAAGTGAGTTATTGGTGCCTCCTTCTGTGCAGTGCTAACAAGAGATATCTAAGTGCCACTGCCATTGTCTCTGGCAGCATTTTCCCAGTGCGGCAGCTGTTGCTGCTGTGGCCCAGTAGCTGTTTGGCACATTTAGTCTGCCTCCTCAACAAAAGCCTGTCTGACATGGATCACCCTACCAGCAGCAATGCTACCAGCAGCATAGCTTCTTGCCACACAGGAGCAAATAATTTCATCACCATGAAAAAACAGAGCTATAGTGGGCTTTTCCAGACTAGCAAGGGCCAGGTTGATCTTGCTAAACTAAATAGGATTGGTAGGATGAGATTGGTAGGATAGTGAGGTGCTCAAACTTCCCCACTGGTGAGATCTCACTCTATAATTCTGAAAAGTGAAACAGAGCTCTCTCAACAGAGAATTCTAAGTACCTCAACACAAACTACAAATCCCAGGATTATATAGGATGGAGCCATGACATTTAAAATGTTATCAGACAACTATAACAATATGCTAGGGAAAGAATGCCATGTACCCTTTCCTTAGTTATTTCAAGAACCACACTCAGTGTTCATCAAACCAGAAAATGTTCCCTGTATGTTGGAGAAGAAACTCCATCCTCTTCCTCTTTAGGAAACAGATAATGTTATAGTAAAGTCAAATAGCACAGAATCCTTTGCATGATCTCAACCTTAAAAAGTATGTGACTGGATGGAAGTTTGCATTGTGTGTCCGTACAGAACATTTATTGACATTAATGTGCCCTTTATAATGGAGGGAGCACATACTCCTCTATCACATCAACAACTCTAGCTGACCTAATAAATGTATGAACCAAGACTAATCTTTAAATTTGTTTGTGATTGTGACTTCTCTGGGTTGGATCTATAGTCCTTCCTTCCAATTTAATTTTTGCTGGGTTGCGACTGAACCAAGTAGTCTGAATATCCCAGTAGAAGTACAGATATCTTATTTCCTAACATTTACACAATTAGAACTGGACAGAGATTATTTTCTCATTTTACAGCATGTCCAGAAATATTTTGGATACATAATTTCAAAACAATATATTGAGCTAGGGAAATTATTTTAAATCATTAAGGTTTGCTATTGCCAAGAACAGACAGGTTGAATGTTCTAAAAGGACACCAGCTATATTGCAGTAATTAAATTCTGATGAGCTACAGGATTTGCTCTCAGCTGTTAATTCACAAAACTGTGGCACAGTTGATGACAGTGTAAGACTGTAACTTGCTATTAACTAACTATGCCTTGCTCTGACGTTCATTAGAAGACTAATACTTGGTTGACCTTTAAAAATGTACATGTTTTCTCAGGGAATTTCTCAGGAAATGCTAACACCTCTATGCTACATTTATGTTGCAATCTTGAACATTTTGGCTGTAACGCACATAATGACTGAAATTGATTTAAAATTTCTTTATTCATTCCACCTCTCTAAGCATATGGGTCTGAACAGCTGTATTCATTTTGAGTTTACACTAGGGATGGTGAACATGTGGAGTTCTGGCTCACACTAGACTGTGTTTCCCATCAGCATTCACTCATATAGCCAATGGTGAGGGATGATGAGAAATGCAGTCCAACAACATCTGGAGAGCCACACATTCCCCATTCCTAGTTTAAATCAAAAGAAAATACAGCAGTTCAGAACTATATCCTCAGGGAACTAGAATACAGGAGGTGTGTCGGGGGTGTGTGTGAGATGATATTATTTTTCACACAGACTTTGGTCATATACGTTAAGACTGAATTCTTCAGCCCTTACCCAAAACCTGTCACACAGAATTATCTGTGGTGTGCTACATGTGCCACTTAGGGGAGGATGAAATCTCTTAGTCTCATTCTCACTAATACTAATGAGCCGTAATCCAACATCTCTTCAGCATACAGTATGCATGTGGACGTGCACTATGCTGGGATATATAGCTTCCCTCCAGCTTACTAAAAAGCCACCAAAACCACCATGCAGTTATTCTCTGCTTCACGGTGAGTAGGCATGCTGAGAGAAGCATCTCACAGCCAAGTGTAATATGATCACAGCAGCAGTGAGACCCCTGGAGGATCCTGTTGAAGCTCAGTGCTGATGTCATTACTTTACCTCTGGCTATGGGGTTGCAGCCAGACACTTCTCTGAGCCTGCTTTCTGTAAAGCATGGAATGGTCACGTGAGCTGGTTTCAGGGGCTTTTCAGCAAGTCAGAGGTCTGTAGCTTGGGGCACTGTGAAGGGAGGAATGAATTACCAACCCCCATAGCACCCCAAAATGGACAATCACACATCTATGTCAGGATGTCCCTAACAGAATGCTGCCCATAGCTTCCAATCTGTTTCCTTATTCTAATTAATTTACATGTTGTAATGCAAGAATTCCCACACTTAAAAAAAATGCTGTGTATTTTGACTCCCATTATATGTATATTGTTGTATGATTTGCCTTCCTTTCCTTTCCTTTCCTTTCCTTTCCTTTCCTTTCCTTTCCTTTCCTTTCCTTTCCTTTCCTTTCCTTTCCTTTCCTTTCCTTTCCTTTCCTTTTCTTTTCTTTTCTACGCCACCTTTCTCCTGGTGAGGAACCCAAGGTGGCTCACAAAAGGAATCAATGCAAACAAATTACAAATTTGTGTATACGTCTTTAGTCATGAACATTTTTGAAACCAGCTCCTTTTTTCACAACAGGGGATGCAAGCCTCACAAATGTAAGTATTCTCAGAGGTATATAGACAAAATGAGGACATTGCTACCTCCAGATAAAAATTTTCCTCATCCTCAATAATTTTTTCCCTTCAGTCCTCAAATTCCTAGCATTGTAATGAATTAAAAATTCAACTGAGCATTTAGAGATATAGTTTAGGGCTCCAAACAAGAGGTGTAGGCAAAGTTACCAAGGAAATGCAAACATGAGAGTTTTAGGAGTTAAAGATTTTTAATGTCTCAATCTGTGCAATGCTAGAAGTTTCAGGGGATGCAGAATTCTTATATTGAGGGGAGGGACAATGCCTTCCTTTTGCCCTGTCCCCAGCTACATCATTATCTATTTCACAAGCAAGAGACATTCATTTCTGCTTGTTACCCTGATTTCTGGGGGTCCCGGGAGGGACACCTAAGTGTGCTCACAACAATGGGGAGGGAATTAGCGCAGAGCACAAGTTGGCAACGCAAGAGGCAGGGTAACGTAGCGAGATCTTAAACCCTATGTCTACGGGGTCAGGCTGAGTCAAGGATGAGGCAGATGTTGAAATTAATAATAATTGTTTTATTGAAACACAATCAAACAAATGTATGCAGCACACTCACACAAGGAGGCTATAGAAATAAAGGTAGGAGCAGATAGTGGGATTTTTAGAGGAGGTTTGGTATGGGAAATACTATACCTTTCCTGAAGCCTGGTTAGAACCAGAGAAGCTGGGGAGCGTGGATTCTCAGCATGTGGAGCTGAGGGGAAGGCTCGCTGGACAAAGCGACAGCAAGGCGGGATGGAAGCCAAGAGCAATCCAAGGAAGCGCTCAAAGTCAGGGGTTCTTATAGGAAAAATTGTGGCCGCAGGCTAGTCCATATTTGGGGAAAACAATGAGTTTGGGGCTGGAGACAAAGCCTCCTAAAGGTCAGTACTTTGAATGATTGAGTTATAGTCAAATTGTCAATAAAGTAGCCAGTATGCAAACGCGGAGTGCTTGAGCGTTGTATAGTCCGCTCATCAAGCTGCCTGCGTGGGGCAGGGGATCTGTTTGTAAGTTGCGTGCATACATAATGTGGTACTTGCCTTGAGGTCTCCTGAAGCTGCATTCGGCAATGACTGCCCTCCATGGACTTCAACACGGAACTTCCACTATCGAGGGGCCACACCACCATTTTGGTAGTGGTGGACCTCCTAACCAAGATGGCCCACTTCATCCCTTGTCCCATGATCCCCACCGCCGAGGAGACGGCTCATTTGGTCCTGGACCATGTTTTCCGACTACACGGGTTACCAGAGGGGATCGTGACAGACCGGGGAGCTCAGTTCACCACCCGCTTTTGGCAGTGCCTACTTTGGCAATTGGACATCGAGCCCCGGCTGTCCTCTGCCCATCATCTGCAGACGGACGGGCAGACGGAGCGCACCAACGCCACTTTGGAGCTGTACTTGCGCTGCTATATCAGTTATCAGCAGGACAAGTGGGTTGATCTCCTTTCGCTGGCGGCGTTTGCCTGTAATAACGCCACGCACTCCTCGACTTGGCAGACCCCGTTCTTCGCCAACTACGGGTACCATCCTAGGCGGTTTCCGCCAATAGGGACACCGTCCACTGTACTGGCCGCGGACCAGTGGCTGCAAGAACTGCAGGTGATTCAGGGTCTCCTGCGGGAACAGCTAGATTGGGCCAAGGAGGCGTATAAACAGGAGGCGGACAAACACCGTCAACCGGGGCCCCCATTGCAGGTCGGGGACCGCATCTGGCTGTCCACCCGTTTCCTACTGATAGCCCGCCCCTGTCATAAGCTGGACACTTGGTTCCTGGGACCTTTTGTCATCTCGGCACAGATCAACCCCGTGGCGTTCTGGTTACAGCTCCCTTGATCCTTGCGGGTCCACCCGGTGTTTCATCGGTCACTGCTGGTGCCTGCCAAGGATGTGCGGGATGACATTGTATGCAGTCCCCCACCGCTTCCAGTTATGGTCAATGGGGAGGAGGAGTTTGAGGTAGCTGATATCCTAGATTCCCGGCGGCAGCAGGGCCGCCTCCAGTACTTGGTCAACTGGTTGGGATACAGGCCGGAGGAGCGGTACTGGGAGGACACGGAGGACATCCACGCGCTGGAGTTGGTGCGGCGCTTCCACCACCGCTACCCGGCCAAGCCTCGGCCTCCACCAGGCGGGGGAGGTGTTATTGGGGAGGGGAGTGATGTCATGAGCCAGGCTGAGCATGCTGCTGACTCAGACGGGGACTCTGAGTTAGACTGGGAACCCCAGCCAGGGGTGGATCCCTGGGAGGCAGAGGGGGCTCCTGCAGGGACAAGAGAGGGGCCTGCCAGCGACCCCACAGCGGTCCCCGAGCCAGTGCCTGCAGCAGATGAGACCAGTGCTTTGGGCTCGACAGAGGCTGCTGCTCCTGACTCCAGCCCGGAGTTTGCTGCAGACCCTCCCCCCACGTTCCTCCAGAGGCGGCTGGAGAAGGAGGCGGGGCGCAGATTGAAGCAGTTGCAAGAGAAGCGTCTGAAGTCTGAGGGCCTCCAGCTGTGAGCTGCGCCAACGGACGTTTGACCAGCCCCAGCTGGGCTAAAGACTATGTACTTAAGACAGACACTGGGAGGAGTTGGGCACGGGGCAACAACTGTCTTCCATCCAGGAAATCTGCATTCTGTGCTTTCTGTTCCAGGCCGACCCTAGCCGTTGAGTTTGCTGCCTCTATTCATTTTGGGTGATGTAACCTCTTGTTTACTTTATCACTTTATTACTAAAAGCCATAAAACTCGGCTCCTGCCTCCATTTTCTGCTTAAGCCACCGTCTGACATTGACAGGTTTGTCTATTGTTGGCTGCGCCTCTGTGCCTGCTTGTGGAGAGGAATGGGTACAGAAGGCCGAATTATTGATATCAAAATGATATCTTAATATCCCACAAGCTTGGGCTAGCAATGGCGGTAACATGCTATTCAGTCTCACAAGGTAGGATGTGGATATTTTAATTCCAAACTGAAAATGTAACACCTTTCTTACTCATCCTTACACTTAATAACAACATATGCATAAAGGCACACATATCTATATTTCATGAAAGATGGATTCCAAAATCTACTGCTGAATTTAGAGTTTGTCCAATCCATTGGCAACCTAAATATGTGCTTCCTTTTATAAATCTGCTTCACACAGAGTGGAGCACTGAGGCCTAATCAAAATAAAATTTACTTGATCCAATTAAAATTAGTGATGTGTATTGTCTTGGGTATGATCAAATCTCCGAGAAGTAGTGAAGTCCATTTCTGTATTTCATCTTCTCTTTTGAACAAACGCTTACTGAAAATCCCATGCAATCCCCTTTGTTTTTATACATACATATCTTCTTCTTTTGCAGCCTCTAATCTCCTGCTTACTCAACAGATTTAACAATGACCAACTCTCAGCACTTGGAATGACAGAAAGATCAAGCTGGATGAAAACCCAGGGCATTAATATTTCATTTGACCTTCATGTAGCAATGACCCTTTGACCCTTCACTCTAGTTTACAGACAAGAATGTAGTACACAGAGACCTCTCCCCTGTCATTGTTCTACAGTTAAATTACCATCTCCTCTCCCTTTGCAAAACCAACACACCTCACTAGAGTAACATTTATCACTTTCTATTAGGCTTGTTAGATTAAAGATGTTAATTTGGAAGCCAGTGAATATTAATTTATAAAACAGGATTCAAATCTTTTCACAACAGCATCCTCAGAGCAGCATTTTTCCCCACTAGAAACTCATATTCTGGTAAATTCAGAACATGAGAACAATTTGTTTTAGAAATGGGAAGTGTACATCAAACCAAATTACAGTAAAGTGATATATTCCAGCATATTAGAATCTTAACTGAGCTTTGTTGTCCTATTTTACTCTGGGGGAGGTGGGTTAGGCTGGGGTGGAAGACAAATTGTGACTATTAAGAGACACTTCGATCTACACTAAAAATTGTGGCACTCAGAATTTGCTGAACAAGTGAAGTATGATCTTTACCTGAACCTATGAACACATTCAGAGCTCCTTTCTCTCACTTGTATAGCCCTACAAAGGATGGTTCCTTATACGTCAGAGGATAGTCCAGAGGACTTGAATACACCCTCTGTTTGGAGGAGCTCTCAAGCACATTGATACTGAAAATAAAAAACGAAATTGGGGCCGTGTAGTTGCCCATCAGTTGTTGGTTTCTGGAAAGCAGATTGAATAGGCACACAAGGTCACCTGGTGACAGTCTTCCCCTCTGTGGTGAGATGTACCATAATTTCTGTGTTTCACGTACTTGGGAAAGTGCCAAGTGAATGGAGTTCTATGCAAAAGCTTTTTGTTATGAGTTACATTTGATCATTGAATGAATCTCATAAGAAATGTGTGGGTCGATATAGAAGTCAAGCCACCCTAGCACTTTCTTGATATATTTCACTGCAATTCCCATCTTCAATTGGATTGTGGATGAGGGGTATAGCTTGAGAATAAAGTGCCAAGGAAAAATTGCTCTGTAACGTTTTTTGCATTCTTTTCTCAAGATTTCCAAGATGCAATATTGGATCATAACACTTTGGGGAAACAAAGAGCATTTACCCATATTTTTCTATATTGACATTCATAGCAAGTAACTCAGAAGGTTACCTTTCTGGATTACAGTAAAAATAATAATCCATTGG
Organism: Cyclura pinguis; assembly: GCA_030412105.1. NCBI lineage: Eukaryota > Metazoa > Chordata > Lepidosauria > Squamata > Iguanidae > Cyclura > Cyclura pinguis. The sequence continues at coordinate 108,116,190 of CM059599.1, read as the reverse complement.
ATGATCAGAGTAATGAGTAACATAACTGGTTCAATTTTGAAAGTAACATCCCAGGAACAACTAGTATTGTCCCCTTGCAGGGACTGCCTCATTCTGCCTAATGGTAGAATTGGTCCTGGTCCAGGGAGGCATGACTAGATCTGAGATTTCCAAAGCCCATATTTATGCCTTTAAAAAGATTTTCTATCTTTTTTAAGGAAAATACAAGAATACAACAGGAATATGGCCTGAATTGTTTATGGCTTAGTATAGTTTAGTAGTTCCTCATGTGGAACAATGCTACGGTTGGTCATTCACACACACACACACCCCCCAGACTTACCATAGAGCTTCTGCAGTACCCTCCTCCAGCCATTTTATGCCTGATACTGGAAAGGTATCTGGCTATGTCCCTGTAGCCAGACGTGAAATGACTGTATCATTTTCTTAGCATCCACTTTCACATCTGGCTACTAGGACATAGCCACATGCTTCTCCAATCTCCCCTCTACCACCAACAGGTAGGGAATGGCCATGAAGAGACTGCATAAGTTTTCAGTAAGTCCAGTCTGCTATTGCGCCAGCTGGCAATGGGAGGATGGGACTGCAACAACATCTTGCAGAAGCATCATTGCAGTCCCACTCCTCTCATGTCCCCATGCCGAGACGCAGTCCTCCTGAGGAAAGGGCCTGTGGGTGCCAAACAACTCAATATGGGGTGAAATGCTTTAAAAACAAGGAGAATGACTCTCAGCTTGGTTTGACCAGGTTTTGTTGTTGTGTGCTTCAAATCATTTTCTGAGTTATGGTGCCCCTAAGGAGAACCTATCACAGGGTTTTCTTGGCAAGGTTTCTTCAGAGGGGAGGTTGTGTTTGCTTTACTTGGAGGATTCCTCAACATAGAAATTCAGCGCTTTCTCTTTGTCTCTATGTACCTCTGTGCTCAAAATGATTTTTTCTTAATTTTTTATCTGTTTTATGAATGCTTGTATGAAGTAAATCAGCACAACATGTGGCCAGTTGAGCAAATTGTAGCCCAAAAGCACGTATAGTGAACCTCCAGAGACTGACTAAATCAATATCCTGTTTTCCTGGCTGCCTGGAATTTCAAAAGTGGGAGGCAGGAATGTTAAGTTCCTGGAAGGCTGCAGTATATGGCTGGTGGACAATTCAACTAGGTGGGACATATACTCTGCAGGCCTCTTAGAATACTACTTGGGAAACGAATTGGTTTGAAAGAATTTGCTATGTGTTAATTCTGTGAAAGTAAAACTGGGCAGACAGAGGCTGTAAGGACTTGGAGTAAGTAGCTGTTTGTTGCCAAGGTACAACAAAATTGCTTTAACTAACTAACTAACTAATTAATTAAAATCCTGCCTTTCTCCTTGTACAGGAGCCAAATTGACATTATGACTGTCCCTTGAAAAGATATAACTTTGTTAAGTTACAATCCTAATGTAGCAACTAGTCTCCAGAATCCTATATTATCTTTTACTTAATGTAATGTTAGCTAAGTAGTATAGGCACCAAGAAACTCTGTTACTCAACTGCAAAGATGCATATCAGGACACTAGCAAGAGTGCCCAATGCACATCAAGGCATGATGCAAATCAGTGTGCAAAGTACGTTAGGCACTTTGCCTGTTCTGCTATGTAGTAACATAATAGTAGTCCTCTAATGGATACAGATATTATGAAACTGCCCAATTCCAGTTCCAATACAGGATTCCAGTCAATGGAGCTTGTTAAAAAAAAACTCCTTTTGTGATGTAACAGCAACTTATAGTTAATTTATACCTGGGAAAGTATTGCCTTGCTGACAGAGAGAGGATTAATATTATATTATTCATGGGCTGGTTGATACTACTGCTTTGATATCTCTTGTAGATGTTGAGTCAGGCAGGAAATAGATGGAAGAGGTGTTTAGAAAACAAAAACCAAAGAATTACTTTTTAAAATTGTTAACTAACTACTATGGCACTTTGGAACAGTGACTGTATGGTAGCAGGGAGCCTGCCACATCAAGATACTTGGTAAGGGGACAACACAAGAAAAGAGGCTAGCCATGGACTGTGGGACGTTGTGGCATCTGGCAACAATCAAACCAGTGGGCACTCTGTGCTTCCTCCATTGGCTGTGATGTGGAAGGACAAGCCAGCATGAAGGCCTGAGGGAGACTGGGAAGGGTGGAGCAGCAGCTGCGAAGTGCAAAGCGAAAGCCGAGAGAAACGTAGGGAAAATGCTGAGTGGATTTGAACACTAGGCAGAGCAGGATACATCTTACCTGAAGGATGATGGAACTGAGTGTGACAAGAAGCAAGAGGCAAGGGAAGATAGGAGCAAGGCATACAGGAGGAATGAAGAAGAAAGAAAAAGAGTAGGAGGTAGAAAAGACACCCTCCTGAAACAGGTGGTGCCACAACTGGAGAATACTGGGTCCTGTTGAGAGATGCCAAAAGCCTGAGAGGGGAGCATTAGAGAAAAGACTCAAGCAGTGCCACTTGCCCAGAGCTCCTGCCTGCCCAAAAGGTTGGGGAATTTAGGAGCAAACCACCACTGACTTGTTTCCTACCCGCTATGAGACATGGCCACCCCAAGAAGCTCAGAGCTCTAATCCCAGTGGCTGGCTCGAGGAACTCTCACTAAGCTACTCTGGTCCCTAGGCTACAGCTGGAGGAGAGAATACTCTGGTTGGGAGAGGTCTAGGCCATTTCCTCACCACACTGTTATAGTGCTATTATTCCACTTTCAACATCCTATGGAATCTTGGGGTTTGCAGTTTAGGGAGGGGCATTTAGAATTCTAAGCCAGAGAGCTCTTTGGCCTCAGCAAACTAAAAACCCCAGCATTCCACAGGACATTTAAAGTGGAATAATAGCACTGTAACAGTGCAGTGTGGAAATGGCCCTAATTTCAGCCATCTGGTGTGAGTCTGGGCAGCTCAGTTAGCCATGCCCTTGAGTGAGGAGCCAGACTGGTTTTCTTTCCATGACACCTTTACTTCACCTTGTTGATTTCAGGGATTTCCTTGGTTAACCCCAGTTCAGGGAAAGCTTATTTTAAGTGACTAAATTCTTCCCTGTCTAGAGAGGTAGATGCTACTCACTTCAGACCACAAATGGGAGTCAATGTCATGAATGTGATTTCTTGAACAGAAGAAGGTTGCAGAACATTGCTGACTGACTGTGTTGATTGTTGCCAGGCATGAGACAAGGGGCAGGTAGGGTCATCCCTACCTACTTGTGAGTGCCCTCCGTCAGAGACTACAAAAAATTACTTTAAAAAATCCAATAACATTCAACACTCTGGAAACTATATGAATGGGGGGAGGGGGAGAGAAAGATATTGTTATTTTAGTCTTTGAACTATATGACATTGCCACCTGATGTGCCTTGTGTTTTTGATGTTCTCTTAACTGAATTCTGTTCATCTCAGTGGGATATCCGCTCTCCAAGAGTTAATAGCTTTGCAATCCATTTTCCTGACTGTAACTGAAAATCATACCCAAACTGGAAAATGTCTTCCCTGAAGCATTTCTTTTTCCATGCTTGTTTGCCTACATCTCAAAGATTCAATCATTTCTTTACTACATGTACTTCATCTGTCATCAGACAGAAAATAGTGCAAGTTAAATAAATTTTAGCATGTAGATGCTTTCCTGTGAAAATTTTTGTTTACCTAAAACAACATACTCGGTTTATCTTTTATGCTGACTTCACACTAGAGGTGAACTTTAGAATGCACTGTGGTGGTGGCGGTGGTGGCGGCAGTGATGGTAAGATTAATTTTAATTTATTCACCTCCGGAGAAACATTTTGGCTTTTCTACACTTCTCAGGCTTGTTATAGGGCTGATTAGAATTATAGATGAAATACATTTTCCAGCTCTCTTCCAAAGGCCTCTGCATTTTTTGTCAATACAGTTTTTCAGAAACATTCAAGCAAGATAATAAGATAATGAAAGAAGATAATGAAAACAATCTTTATTTAGTAGCATCAATTGATTTAATATTGGACCTGGTAAGATAAACTATATTGATAAAGTATGAACTGGTAGTAACACATAGGCCATTTCCACACTAGACTGTTACAGTGCTATCATTCCACTTTCAATATCCTATGGAATCCTGGGGTATGCAGTTTAGGGAGGGGCATTTAGAATTCTCAGCCAGAGAGCTCTTGGGCCTCAGAAAACTACAAACCCTAGAATTCCACAGGAAGTTGAAAGTAGAATAATAGCACTATAATAGTGTAATGTGGAAATGACCTTTGTCTTGTTGAAAATCGTGTTTAATATTACTTTTCATACCTTCCTTAAACAAGATTTATTGTGCTTGAGGTTTAATGCAACTTCACTGCCTCTTTCAGCTTTCATTCTTAGAACAGACTGGACAAAACCTATATTTCTATGAGATTCTATGTCCCAAGATTATGTTCCAGACCTATAACTTTATCAAGGATAGCCCCCTGGATTTAGCAAATTGTTGGAAGCTCTTGGGTGGGTAGTAAGTAAATGGGTAGTGAGTAGCTTATCTTCATACAGGTAGCTCGCCTGCCTGATTAACTGTTTATTTTGATACTTGGTAGCTAGGATTTCTTTTGCACTTGTAGAATGTGATTGATTCCATCTGATTTCACTGTTAGGAAAGAACTATATGTTACTTTTACAACGGTGATATTCAGATGATCTATTTGGATACAAGATCAATATACAAAGGGGCAAAGTAATGACGAGCTGATAGGAAAAACATAGAGAAACCTCCAGATACAGAAAATATGTCACTTAGAGCTATAAATATAAACAAATATGCCAACATTTCTAGCAAGTTTCCTTGGTAACTAGTTACTGGTTGCAGTAATGAGCTGGAATGGGGTTAATTTTTTGTCTATAATACCCATAGCTATAATTCACAACTTTTCATTGGAACAAGAACAAGTTACGGTTACTGTGTGCTTGTGCTGACCCAGTGTGACTCATGGGAGTGTGAAGACAAAGGATCACACAAGTGGTTACCTTGTACTGCAGTCAGCACAAGGATGAGAGGCAGTGAGAAAGAGATATAAAAAGAACTAAACTAGGGAGGAGAGAGAACATGCATTGACAACATGAGTTGTGCTAGAAATTCAGACTAGACAGGCAGCAAAATGCACTGAATAACTGCAACAATTGTGTCCTTCCCACTAGGACTTCCATTCAGCAGATGGGACATGTGGGTATTTTTCCCATACACTATGTTGTCCTTGGTGCTTATGGAAGGCTAACTACCAACACTTTCCCCAGATTTGTATAACATGCAAGCCAGAGAGTTGTAACTCTGGCATTTCATCTTGTTGTTGTTGCATGCCTTCAAGTCATTCCTGACTTATGAGACCCTAAGGCAATCCTATCACAGCGCTTTGTTGGCAAGATTTGTTCAGAAGGAGCTAGCCATTGCCTTTCTCTGAGAGAATGTAACTTGCTCAAAGTCACCCACTGGCTTTCCATGGCCAAATGGGAATTTGAATGGTGTTGACTACTCAAATCACTGGAACAAACTAGCTGTCACATCATTCCTTATCTTGCTTCAAACTACATATGGACTGAAGTATTTGGGCCCATAATGCCCCTCTTCAATCTCCTCTCTGTCATGCCCCACTGCCAGGACTCAGATGCAAACACAGGCAGGACAATTCTCAATAGCCACAACAGAGAGACATGAACAGGATAATACAGCAGCCAGTGAAGATGAAAAGGGGAGAGCCCATGAGACTCAAAGCATTTATATAGGGAAGATGCATTAATTCAGCAGACAGCTGCTGGAAGCTATCATCCCATAAATACAGGGGAGAGGAGGGGAGAAATCTGTTGCAGACAACTGGTGTCACAGGTGAAAGCAATGTGTCCTACTACATTCGGATCTCGGACTTGTGTTCCTGGAAACGTTGACCCTCACCTTGTGTGCTGACTTCATTACTGGATATTCCTTTGGACTGTCACTCTGAATTTATTAATGACTTGGACTGCTGAAACAACAAACAGTAACTGGGTGACAAACTGTTGTAAATTTTGTACATGGCTGCTGATAAAGACTCTGGAAAGCTGTGAATCTTGGCTGGCTGCCAGCACAGGTCATTCTCTTTGTTCCTGTTTTCTTTCTTTCTTTTTTTTTTTTCTGTTTTTTCCCCGCCTTTGAGGGGTGCATCACCATTGCACAGATGCAACACACATGCAAACAAATATGCAGAACCAGAAAGCCAAGGTACCGGCTGGACATGGGTAGAGAGGGATACCCAGGTTTCACAGCTATGTCAAATGGTGTCCTGAGACCTGGAATCCCTCAGTCCAACAGGTTTCAGGTGATTATATTTTTCCGGAGACCTCTGTGAAAACAAACCTATCTGAATGTTGCGGGGAAAGTGCAAATGTATTCCATTAACAAAAATTAAAGAAAGAGCATTACATAGAGGACATTATCAAATATAATTATTCAGAATTTTTCAGAAATCAAGGATGTAGTGTAGAATTGGAATCAGAAAAAATTCCTTTGGAAATGTAGGCTGGCATTAAGTAATGGATTCATAACCGCTCTGTATTCAGTAATGGATTCATAACTGCTCTGTATTCAGTAATGGATTCATAACTGCTCTATATTCAGAAAGACTACTTAAATGCCACCCCAGCTACCTTAAGAACCAGCAGTTGGATTGGACAAAAAATATCTGTTCAGCTTCTGATTCAGATGTAAGTGAGGTAACATTTCCACCTTTCCCACCAGCAAGTGAGGTAGCAATAATCAAAAACTAGACCTCTCTCATAAGTCCTCATCACAGCCTCATTCACTGTTTGGAGGAGGGTGGAAACACCATACTTCTTGTGCCCTAATTGGAAGCTGAATGGGCTTCTTTCACCCAATCCAGTTGCTGGTTCTTAAGGTATGGGAGTCGGGCCAGGAGATGTTACTTAGTTACACCTGAGGCCCTTCCCTAAACTGCAAACCTTAGGATTCCATAGGATGTTGAAAGTGGGATAATAGCACTATAACAGTGTAGTGCAGAAAGGCCCTAAGATAACCCTTCATGGGGTCACCATACTTTGACAGATGACTTGAAGGCCCATATAAACACACAATCTGTACTGTTATTATTTTAACAGTTACTGTGTTCAGTTCAGTATGTTCTGATAAAGATTCTGGAACAGTAACCCCCATTTAACCTGACTGCCTCCTCATAAGATGATCTCATGAGTTTTACGTTTTCCTTATAAATGATAGCATTTAATCTGTGAAATGATTGTCCCAGCTTATTTTTTCCTGTTGGCTCAGAGGACCACCAGAGGAAACTGAATCCTCAGATGATCATTTTTTTCTTCTTATTTAACCCATTATCTTTAATTGTGAGCGAATCAGAATATGGTGGGCCAGTGGTTTTAAAAATGCAGGTTTTGTAGATTTTGAATTAGTTATTATTTTCCTTTTGCACAAGTGTTGAAACTTTTACAGCATATATTTGAGATATTATTCACCCAATAATGGTTAAAATTAGACATGGAACATAATTGCAAGAGCCATTTTTCACAAAATACCAGAAGCACAGTTTTTAAAAAATGAGTCAAAAGCATTAACGTTGTACAACAGTTTTTCTTCCACATTATATTCCATGAAGTTTTATAGTCCTGGTTAGCCATGTTATATTTTCAGACATGCCACAAAACCCACAGTTTTCAATTACCATTGCTTTTAGACATATAAAGAAGCACATGGTAATGTAATTAATACCATTGTAAGGTTGACATTTTCCCTGAGCTGTTCATTCCTCCATTTTTTTTTCCAACAGACAGATAGAGTCTTCTTGCTCAGTATCACCCACATAAAGGTGGGCAACTTTAGCAGGCCTGCAGACAAATTCTGCCCCTAGGGCCCTCATGGGATCATGCAGACTATAGGACATTTAAAAAAAAATCCTGCAAAGCAAAACTAAAATCAAAAGTGACTGGAAGTCCACTTGCAGGTTTGAAAAGCCGGTTTAAAAATTGTTAAACTGTTTTGGGAGGGAGTCAATGTGACCCATTTAACAGTTGAATCACCAGACCCTGAGGTCTCTAGAAATGGCAACTCTAGAAAAGGGGCAATTAGTTTGGTGGTTGAGGGTTTCAAGAACAGCTTCATGGGCTGTCCCTTTACTCCAACGGCCTTACCACAGTACATTGTTATAGTGCTATATTTCACTTTAACTGCCATGGCAACATCCTGTGGAATTCTGGGGCTTGTAGTTTAATGAGGCCTAAGAGTTTTCTGTCTGAGAATTTTAAATGGTCCTCCCTAAATTGCCAACTCCAGGATTACATGGAACGTTGCCATGGCAGGTAAAGTGAAATAGAGTGCTAGAACAGTGTAGTTTGATGAGGATTCTAGTCTCCATTGACTGGGCATAGAACTCCAGTTTGCCAGACAAGGCTCTTTCTACTTTTATTGAAGATGTCAGGGACTGAAACTACAGTCTCCGACATTCAAAATTTGCCACCTACCACTGAACGACACCCCCTTTGTGTAAAATACTGTGTGCTGGTGATAAACAACCTAGATATTACGTATAGCTTTTTCACAGGATCCAAAGTGGAACATTGGATCCCATGGGCATATGTTAAAATGTTGGAGTCATTTTGGAGGAGGGATGCTGAATAGAAACTAAGGGCACAGTGGAGATCCATGGCAGTTTTATATAGGCAAACTTTCTTTTTTTTTAAAAAATTTTTTTATTAATAAAAATATACTTTATTAAACATACAAATAAACAAAAACAAAACAAAACACACACTAGACACACAATAAAAAAAACACAACACTACAAAACAAAACATACAACCACACTTATCAGTAACAACAGTTCTTAATACATAGAATGATACCCCTCCTTCTTTTCAACAGGAGGGGATCCTGCTTCCCATAATTTATACTTCAAAATATTATACAAACCTACATACAAACCATTCATCCCTGAGCAATTCTTCTAATTTCTTGCTCCTATCTTCACTCTCTCAAACATATACTAACATACTTAACTTCTTCCACCGAACCATTGGAGAATCTACACGAACTCTTCTTGTATCCCTAAAATATATAGGCAAACTTTCATAGTCAACGGTTGGAGCAGATTGGGCAGCAAAGTAGTAGTAATAAATTGTTTTTAAATTATGGGGCAAATGAATGTCAAATGGCAAGAAATATTGTTGAGAAAATGTTGACTCATGACTCAGATACAGGGCTGTTAGCTATACTTTGTGAAAGAAGAAGTCAACACACAGTAGAAGATGGTCAAGACTAAATAATTAACAGCTTCCATGTAGAAGAAAGTGGTAAGGGGAGAACCCTCCTTAGAATAAGCACAGGATCAGAAGGCTCTGGTGGCATGTACCAGCAAAATGAGTATTTTTGCAGAGTTGTTACTGCCCTGGCTAGTCCGAGCTTTGGGGATATCAAAAGATATCCTTTTGATATCAAAATTCGGCTTCACTTCTCTATTCCCCTCCACGTGCTTGCGAGGCCGCCGGACAAGCACGTAAACAAGCTCGGTCATTAATAGCCGTAATATTCAAACTACAATACAGGCAGGCCAGAAATAGCTGACTCACTGCTTTAGGAGACCTCCAGGCAAGTACTCTAATTAAGTATGCACGCCACTTACAAAAGGGCCTCTGCCCCGCGATGGCAGCTTGATGGGTTAACTATACAATACCCAAGTACTCTGCGTTTGCATACTGGCTACTCTATTGAGAACCGCTAGGATAACTCAATCATTCAGATTCTGACCTTTCGGAAACTTTGTCTCCAACTCCAAATCTATTGTTTTCCCCCAAGAATGGCATAGCCTGCAGTCACAATTCTCTTTATAAAAACCCTTGATTCCGAGATCTTCCTCGGAACGCTCCCAAGTTTCTTTTTTTTTAAAAAAAATAATTTTATTAAATATCACAAATATAAAAAAAAAAGGATTATTTGACTTGTACTTGTTACATGAATTTTCTTCTGTTCTTCCACGCTGTTCTGGTCAACATGTCCCGCAGCTTAGTCCGCTTGTTACATTGGTGCATCACAATAAATTGATTATCTCATCTGTTCGAACACACATTTCCTTCTCCTAACAATCATAATATAGTCATTCTGGCTAGACAGTTCCCGACCATCAGTCTCTTCTGCTTAACTCAAATCGTCCTGTTCCAAAATAATATCACTCTCTTGAAGCTTCTGTTTTCTCCTTATATATATATATATTTTTCCCTTTAACTCTCCATTACCTACAGCCCAAAATCTTAAAATTTTTAATTATTTCTGTCATTGTGTATCTGGCAGTCTGAGCAATTATTACTGCAACAATCCCCCATCTTCTTACCCTAAATTCCATGGTACTAAAATGTCTTGTTTCTCCTTAAGTACTTTTTAAACCCCTTCTCCCATTCAGGAATATCACAATGTTCGTATTCATGAAATATATCGATACATCATCAATTGCAAGCTTAATTAACAATGTCAAAATAAAAATCCATTTGTGTAATTCAGAAGCCTGTGCAATCGTCATCTTCCCGTTCCCCTCTCTCATCTGGTGCTCTGCAGCCCGGATATTCATTTACAAATTCTCTGTACTCTTAAAGTCGCTTATATTCCAAGCTGCACCGCGCCTAAGAGAGAGGGTATTTTACTCCACTTATCAAATCGGAATCCTGTGACTATATCCACTCCTTTCCCCCCCTCCCTTCCTGGACTTTGCGGTCCAGAGTCTATTTCTGAATTTTTACTGTGTTTTCCTAGTCGCTTAAGTTCCTAGCCGCTCCGTCCAGAAGAGTGAGGGTCTTTACTTGACTAACTTCCATCACAATCTCCCCATTCCCCCCCTCCCATCTTGGACTTCGCCACCCAAAATTCATTTCTAAAGATTATCTGTAATTTCTTTGTCGCTTAAATTCCAAGCAGCTCAGTCCATGGGAGGAAGGATCTTCCAATCAAGTCTCTTCCATCACAGGTTTCACAGTCTCAACCCTTGACATCACATTGTTTATATTACTGACAATATATCACATAGTAAACTTATTTGACATTGCTGAAATACATTGCCCCTTCTCAAATCCAGAACCCTGTGCCTTTATCCGCTTTATATTCCCTCCTCCCCTCTTGAAGCTGCCCGGAATTCATTTCAGAAGATTCATTGCACTTTCATTGTCGCTTAAGTTCCAGGCTGTTCCATCCGTGGGAATGAGGATGTTTTGGGTTAGATGACCTTCAGCACAGTCTCATAGTCTCAACAATCCAAGAGAATCAAGAAACAAGAATCACTCCACAGGAATAAAAAAAAGAGAGACGTGCAGCTCAATAGCTTTCAATCCCAAAACATTCCTCCAAAATCCAAAATCCAAACCCCTAATCCATGAATCAAATTCCAGATCTTCTCAGTCCAGCCAAAATATCGAAGTATTATACTGTAGAAAATTTAGTGTCCAAATGGAGATTATAACTCATTTGTAATCCGTCAGTCCAAATGATCAATTATATGCCATCTTATACTATAAGTCCCAATTGTGATTCATAAGTCTTTCTTTTTTCTTTAAAAAATATTAACTTCAATCCTCGTGAGTAAGCAGCACACCCAGCTAGCCTTTTCTTAAAATTCCAGCCGCCCCTTTAAGACAAACTCCCAACCATAACAAACTCACCCAGGCTCAGGGTCCCCTCCATTCTTTCGCTTCTGCCCACCATTGCATGCCAGAACTGCTGCGATATTAACAGAATTGCGACCAGAACAGGTTAGATGACTCTTATTAAATTCTTACATGTTGTTTGATGTCTTCTTTTAAAAGTTGATGGTGGCGCTTGTGCCGCTCCGGCGGCGATCCCGCTGGCTCCGTCTTGGTCCTTCGACCCCCCTGGCGCTTTCCGCTCTCCCAGACGGGCAGAGCAAACACCGGTTTTGGGGTCCCCGTAGGACCCGTTCCGCACCCCTCATACCGGAGGGGTGTTCTGCCACCTCTGTGGTGGCAAAAGAGGTGGCTGGAATCCAGCGGATGGCTGCTCGGAGCCACGCCATTGCGCAGCTTCAATCCGAGCTGCCACTTACGCTGGCCATGCAACTGGAAGGGGGAACGCTCCCGATTTTCATCCTGCCTTGTTGCCGCTTTGCTTGGTGAGCCTCCCCTCAGCTCCACGTGCTGAGCTACATCATACCCCAGCTTCGCTCTCCATTTTTCCAGGCTTCAGGACAGGTGAAGTATCACCCAAACCAGCAATCCCTCTAAAAATCCCTCTATACCACTCCAACCTTTATTTTCTTTAGTTATCTTGTATGAGTGTGTCGCATACACTTTTTTGCCTGTATTTAATAAACATCATTTATTGTTTGAACTTTTGTGTGCTCCTTGACTCGACCCGACCCCGTACACATAGGATTCAAGATCTCGCTACGTTACCCTGCCTCTCGTAACGCTAAGCAGTGCTCTGAGCTAATTTTCCCCACCTTTAGTTGAGCACATTTTGGTGTCCCTCCTGGGACCCCCAGCACACAGGGTAACAACTCCAACCTTTATTTTCTTTAGTTATCTTGTATGAGTGTGTCGCATACACTGCTTTGCTTGTGTTTAATAAAACATCACTTATTGCTTCAACTTCTGTGTGCTACTTGACTCGACCTGACCCTGTAGACATAGGGTTCAAGATCTCGCTACGTTACCCTGCCTCTTGTAACGCTAAGCAGTGCTCTGAGCTAATTTTCCCCACCTTTAGTTGAGCACATTTTGGTGTCCCTCTCAGGACCCCCAGTACACAGGGTAACAGAGTTTTAACATAAACTGTTTCTGGTTTACACTGAGATATGGCTGAATATTAAAGAATCTAAAATCAGAAAAAAATGTAAGAAATTGAAGGAGATATGTCGGTGTTCAAAGCTATTTGGTTAGAAGTGTAAGCAGTAGAAAGTTTGAATCAACTATTATTCAAACAATTCATAAGTATTCAGCTGTGTAAATGCCATCTCTTTGAATATGGTACTTAGAGCCCTCCTGATTCTACTCCTATTTTGTACACACAGTTACAGGATACAAAATAGGAGTGAAGGATAAGTACAATATGACAGAAAGATGTCTAAATCCATCCCTGAATTACATATTGCACATAATGTCCTTAATTACATATTGAGCTGTAGGAAAAAGGATTTTTTGAATCCAAAAGGCATTGTGAGGGGATGATGATGAGATCATTAATACATTAATAATTAACATTAAGTACATCAGCATCAGTTTCAAATGTCAAAAGAGAGAAAATGGAGGGTTAAAAGGATGGGGAAAAAATTAGCACACTCCAAACTGGTGTTCAAAACTGGTGTTCAAAAGTAGAGATGTGTATTTACATATTACATATTAACACGCATTTTGACTATTGCCTTATTCCATTGTAACACTCTGCCACCTCCTAGTAGCAGCTACTCACTGTGTTATGTGCAATTAGGGATCCCTTAATTAATCTACTCAGTCTGTTTTAGGTTTGCCTGTTTTGAAACAGAAATCATTCCTGTGCCGTTTGCACTCTAATCTGATTTTCATGAAAATTGATATTTACTTCAATCTGCAATTTGCCCTAACTTATTTTTTAGTGTATTCCCTTTAAAATGTCTGTTTTTATGCTGACAACTGCATCATAATGTATGCCGAAAAAATAAAAACCAATGAATAAATGAATTCTAATCTGTGTAGTCTGGGAAAAATTAATCAGTTCACTTGCCTGAAAAATCTGGTCCAGGTCAAACTCTCCCTGTCCTTACATGCAATGGAATCCTAATAGCATTTTGTTAGAAATAAGTTTTACTTTACTTTTATTTATTTAAGTTACATTCCATCTTTCTGTTTGTGTGGGACCAAGGCAGCTTACAACAAGTTAAAAACAAAGTACAGCTAAAATCTAATTAATACAAAAGTTAAAAAAACACAAATAAACAAATCTCTTAAAATACAAAGTCAAAACCATTTAAAACACATTTGAAACACAGAAAAGCCTTAGGTTTTGAAATAGCAAGCTGCTTATGATGTTACTATAAAGCAGCTGAATAAAATTACAGAAGAGCCTCTTGACCATGAAAATGATGTTGGCCAGAATTCATTAAGGCATTTACAAATGTGTAACCTAGAGTTATACATTTGTGACTGGTTCATATTCAGAATCTTCATGTATTCACTAGTTTAGGGAAAAGATAGGGACTGTGAAAGTCCTGCAGTCCTTGCTGACTGATCAGCAGTCACTGTGAGAGACTGAGATCTGTTCCTCTGTAAATTGAGAATCCGCTGACTGATGTTTCCACTTCTCCACACACACACCTAAAGACTGATCACCAGGAATTGTGAAAAGGACCATGCTTCTGACCATTGCACTAGAGATTGCTTCTGGGAGGGGGTTGGAAACCTCAGTCAACTGCTTCTTAATCAACAGAGGAACAGACCCCTGTTGCTCATAGCTCTAGTAAGTGAAGATTGCAGAAGCTGTGAGACACTATGTAACTACATAACTAAGGCCCTTTCCGCACGGCATTTGCCATGCGAAAGGGTGCCTGGAGTGTCGCGTGATTGTGAGGAGTGATCTGCATGATGCACTCACAATCACGTGATGCTCCAGGGGCCAGCAAGCGCTGATCACCCACCTTTTCATTTTTGGCTGGAAGCTGAAAATGGTGTGCGATTGTGCATTGCTCCCGGGCCTTGCGCGCACTTACCTGGTGTGTGGAGCCTCTGGAGCCGTGCCAGTTGCGTTTCCTGCCCCAGCGCAGCCTGGGAGACTCCTGGGCCGCACTGCGGAAGGAAGAGGCGGGGCTCTCGTGCAAAAAGGCAGCTTGTGCAGAGCTGAAGCAGCAGGGACGCGAGAGCCTCTCGTTGGAGGCTGCTCGCATGATCCCCACAGCCCAGCGCCAGAAAAAGGTAAGGTGCGGAAAGAGCCTAAAAAGTGGTTACGCATTTGTAACTGGCTTAGTGAATTCCAGCCATTATGTTTAAATGCAATGGGCATGCCCTGTGTCATGATATATATTTTCTACTTCTCACTGTCTGTTTCTCCTCCTTCTCTTTGGAAAAATTCAAATGTCAATACCCATGAAATTTCAGAATAAACAAACAACAAAATATTGTGTACGATTAATTTTCCCTCCTTGTCAAAACTACCCATGAACTTCTCAGTAGATGTCCAAGCACAGAAACATTTTCCAGCGAAGAATTTGTAAGTTAAACTCCCCTAGCAACCACTAAATTGTTGGCAGAAGTGACCCAAGAAAGGGGTGTTCCCAGCCTTGGGGTGTGATTTTGTCTATCCTCCAAAGAATAATACACTTTCCAAAACACAGCTGTATGCAATAATTCCTGCTGAGAAGGAACTGAAAGGGAGCATCTGTTGTGTCCTCTTAACCTGTAGTGACAAAATAAGCAAGGAATGAAGATTGGAAACAATTATTTCAGTTTTTCTGACCTCCAAAAATGCAAGGAAGTTCACTTTTACCATACTGTAAAGCAACACTCTCTTTGCCTCATGGCGATTTGTTTAGTGAACTGTAAAAGCTGCCTTTTTTTCCTGACAGCATGATCAAAAAAATGTAGCAAATTACTTCTAAATGCTAAATACAGTGAATTCAAATGACAAAGATACCTCATGGAAAGGGGGGAGTTTGTAAGGAAGATGTTGATTTGCATAGCAGGCTGGTATGGAGAGAGGCCTGTGAGAATATTGTTCAAACATAGAGATAGTGCTTTATCACACAAAGTAGGTAAATCGCAATTGCAGCAAGAATTGCAGTGTCCTTGGCTGGGTCTTATCACATGACTTCTGCTTCTCTTCTGTTGTTCTCTCAGTGGGAGACAATTTGAAAAGCGTTTCTTTTATTAACACAAAAAACTTATGGCTTCCTTTGTAAAAGAAGTGCTTGCTAAATAATCTCCCACCAGGAAGACAACAGAAGGGGACTGAGGTAATGTAATGAGTCCCAGATGCTATTAGCCTGCTATACTTGCTATTTACTTGCCTCATGTGATAGAGCCCATAGTGAGGGTAAATTCGGGTTAACAAAGTACACCCTGTTATGCTTCATGGGTTCTCCACTCCCAGACCACCTCCAACCTCCCCATTCTGGGACCCTGGTAGTACACAGACTCACATGTGGCATGTCCAGTTTGCCTCTTCGTGACACACTGTGTCCTTTAAATGTAATTTTCCTCACTTCTGAACACTTGTTTTCTTTTTCTTTTTCCTCTTTGGCTAAGGAAAAAAAACCCTTTTTTGAAGAAAATATACCCTAAAATGGCAGACTGGTTGCTTTCCATTTCTGAAAAAAGGAGGTATGTCTCAATATGGTTAAAAGAAATTGTTTTCTTAGTTTTAAAAAAAACCTGATGAATGTCTGCCTGTTGGCACTACTTTTTCAAAAGCTATTTAGAATCAAAGTCCAGAAATTTCAGGATTGGGGCCTCTCAAATTATCACTGAATAAGTGAAAACTACTTGTCAAGCAAATAGTTTTGGAGTTTTGGAGTTCTTGGTCTAGCGGTTCTTTGAAAATTTCTGAACTTTGGCTGGCATCCTATTCAGCAGTTATGACCTCGTAACCACTGGGAATTCATATGTGCAGTTGTGAAAGACCACACATGACCTCCAAAACCTAGCTTGGCAATGCTGAGCTGAAGGGGTTCGTAGGTACTGAAGACAGAGGCACTGAGAAATGATGTCTATGGTGCTCTTTCAGCTTCATAGTGCAATGAGAGAAGCAATTGAAGCAGAAACTTGAGGCATCTCTCTAGCTGCCAGTTCTCACTGCACACTGGGACCAAGAGAGCATGGCAGACATCATTTCCCAGTGCCTTAGAAAACCATTCATAAGGGGCACTGCCAAGCTGTAAAGGTAGGTTTTTGGGTCATGTTTGGTTATTCATTTCCCAGCACCCCAGTCACCAGCACCTTGGAAAGGCTTCAGCTGAGGCACTGCCAGGCTGAAATATGGTAAATTGGGGGCAGGGGGAGAGCATCATCGGATGTAACTACAATGGTGGTTCTCTGTCATTACAGTTACACTGACTATGAAGGATCTCAGCCTTTATACTAAATAGCTCCCGAAAAAAGTCATGAGTTTACAGAGGCCAAAACATGTTGGGATTTTTACTAATAAAATAACCATTTTTCAAACATCTTGAGACATGTTTTCAGCTTCTTCTGTGAATTGCATTGTAGTCTTCTCTTATTTCTTAAAAAAATGCCTTTTCTGCCTCCCTCACGGACCAGCAGGAAATTGCATCTAGAAAGCCAAATCTCTTACACTAATGGCTTCTGTATTCAGTCTGGACTTTTCAATCTACCTAGTGTGACAGACTAGTACCATTTCCCCATTGTACCAGGGACCAGTCCCATATTTGTGCCACATTGTTATGGTATTGACATAGTTTCCTGTAAATTCACAACAGCCGAGCTGATGGTTTGCAAGCTACCACCACTCTGTGCACCACAATTTTGACTAGTACTGCACTAGGTAAGTTTTGGTGAAGCTTTCTCAGACAGTCCTAACTTAGCCATCTCTTGATACTAAAAGTATTTCTGTGCTTTCAAACAAGATCTGGTTGACGCGCTGCTTCAGGGTCATTGCTGAACAATAGACAAACCTTTAACTCTTGGCCTTCATCAACATTTTGAGAAAGAAATAGGAATTCTAGGTAGGCCACTACTAGCAGAAAGAGATTTGGAAGAACCCTACGATATACATAAGTCGTACAAACATCAAAGAAAGCTTCAGCAATTTCTTCCCCTTTGCCATTTGAATATATGTGTTAAATATATACGTGTGTGTGTGTGTGTGTGTGTACTATGGCTTTGCAAAGCAAATAAATGCATATATGCTTTGCTCCTGCCCTCCCCCGTAGACCATGCTTTGCAGATATTCAAGGGATATTCAAGTGATAATGTAAATCAGAAAAGTGGGCAGCCTCTACAAGTCCAAGCATCCTATGCCTCTTCCCAGAACCTGCTAAAGATTACATCTCGTCACGAGGGTCCCCAACTTCATAACAGTAGTGGCAAAAGTTAACTTCACCACCATGCTTGTGGTGTATAAGTCTTATGTTCCAAGCTCATAGGATTCCCATAAGGCTTCTGTAGTGTTATTAGCCTGAGGAACAAGGCTAACATAGGCTATGCATCTTGTTTTGAATAAAAAGACTGGGGCGGGGGGTTGTTAGTTTTTTGTTGTTCCAGAACACACAGCCACAAGAATGTGGGAGCTTTGGGAGGGCCAAAAAAAAAAAAAAAAAAATGATGGGGAGAATGCATAGTTCATGGACTACATGTTGCCTACCCCTGATATAGAACCTATATATGTCAGGGGTGTGTCATATACCACCCTTCATTTTGCAGAATCTGAAATGAAGCAGAGAGAAAGAGATAGTAGAACTGATGAAAGGATGGATAGAAAAACATGAATTCACAAACAAGATGATTTAGATTTTGGATAATAAGCAGTTCCAGTGAATTTAGATCTCTGACCTGAACACTGAATTGCAGCTGTTGTGTTTTGAGCATTTCAAACAACTTTCTGTGGTAGTTGTGACCACATGATGTTTTACCTACTGTATAGGTCAGCCAATGTTCTCTACAGTTCTAAGGAAGGGAGGGATATACTGGCAAGGAGAAAAATTTCTTGATTAATATGGACTGGCTGGTGCTCATAAATGCTTGCTCCTGAAATTAGCCTCCAGAGGGAATAATTTAAGTGGCCTCAAAGCAATCAGATCATATGCAGCTGTTTAAAGATCCACTGATATTCAGGGAATGTACTTCTAAGATGTTGTGATTAGCAGCATAGCCTAAATGGTATTAATCAGGTATCTCTGTTTCACTAAATATTTTGTCTTGAGAAATCTGATAGCCATAGGTAAATATGCTGTGTCTCCTACAGAAGATAGTATCTCCAATAGTAACTTAATAGAAGAATTAAACCATCCAAGTAATTTCCTGAAGCAATCTATGATGATGATGAAACAGTAGCCCTGACTACTATCATTTGTTTACCTTTAGAATTTAGAGTAATATTTATATCTTTCTCTGTTTTCCTCTGAATTTATCAATCACCTTAGTGCAAAATGAGATGCAAAACAAAAATCTCCATTTTATGCAGCTATAGCTAAAGTGCTGCAAATTATAACATGTTCAAGATCAAAAAGTGAGGCCAAGGACCCTCAGAAATTAAACCCAGATTTCCTGAGCACATTCCATTGTTACAAGCAAGAAAGCACACATGGCGTCTAAATGGATGGCTTGCTATTTTTTTAAGGACTGATGGTATGTTTGCTACTGAATTAGACACAGACCTGAAACTCACAGAGGAAGTGGATGAGACTTTCCTTGCAATAGGAAAGTAGATCAAAAATCCAAACATGAAGACTATAATTGCTGCTTATAATCAAGATCTAAGAAACTGTAGAAAACAAATATCATCCCTTTCATCCCTAACAGACTCAGGGCAGTTGCCTTCTTCGAGTACTCAATTTTAGGAAGTAGTAGCTAATCATCTCTAAAATGTACAGCTAGGCAACTATTTTTTTTCCAGAGCAAGAACTCAGTCACAGTGACTTGGATCGATAACAACTGAGGCCAGGTTGAAATTGGCAATCCAGAGAGCAAACCACAGTAAAACTACAAACACTGAGTGAAGAAATGCTGCACACCTATTAAGAAATGTTAGACATACTAAAATTTAATGATGGCTACCACAAAACCCTTTTAGCAATGGGCAGGATTAACTACCTCCAAAGGGGCTACCATGTTTTCAAAGGCTGTGTGTGCACTTCTGTGAAAACAACAACAACATTGTGGTTGTTTTGATTTTTTTTCCCCAATGGAAATCAATGACAGACACGAAAATTTCTGATTTAAATTGGATTTGAATCTGAATCAGCCCCAAATCAGTCTGAACTAAACTGGAGCCTAGTCTGAAAAACTGAATCAAGCCATGATTCAAATCAGTAGGGAAAGAGTTTGCACAGTGGAGTGTAAAATGGTATGTTTATCAAAGCTGTTGCAGGCATATAATTTTTTTCTGTCAGGGCTGCCTCATTATCTTATTGAAAATATGCACTATTAGAATGCTACCTGAAGAAGCCTGAAATCCGTACTCTCAGTTGACCTAAAAATGGTCATCACATTTTAAGAAAGACACTGGAAAACTAGGCATGTCTAGAGGATTGAAATTAGGATGCCAAGGAAATAATTCTTAATGATGGGCAGCAGAAAGACCTGGGTACATTTAGCCTGAAGGAGAAAAATTAAGGCTTGTAGAACACAGCATGGTGTTCAAATGTTTGAGAGATATTATAGCTTATACTAGCTGCATCTCAAAAGTGTGGCTGTTTTCTGAGGCAGCTGTTATCTAATGGCAAACCTTGTAAACAACACCTTGTAAAACTAGGTGTTGTGACACCTTGTAAAACTAGAAAGCCCAGAATTGTGTATGACAGAGCTTTGCAAGGGAGCTATCCAAGGGAATCTTTCAGCTGTCCTTGAAAGCTCAAGAAGACTGTACCTTCCAGCCAGTCAGGCCTTTGGTGGCCCCGGGAGGCACCAATTTTTAAAACAATTTTTTCTTTCTGCTACATGTAGTTTGTCATGCGGCTCATGAGAAACCCTGACAGACATTTCACTTCTCATCCTATTCGAGCTATAGGTTTACAACCAGGCACTGGTCTTGTGGAAGAAGATACGCTGGCCTACATGTGGCAATCACTGGATGAGATTGTGTGACCTTGCCCTCTGGCCCACTACTTCTGATAGGCGTCAGACCCTCTGACCCCAGCACCGATACACGCCATTGATTTTCAGCAGAGAAAATAGTGCTGATCTTAAATATTAAATGTTCAATTTAACTATATTAGAATACAACCCCAGATGTAATTTGTGAGATTGTTAGCAAAGACCATTATTACTCCAAGGGAAAAAGTCACCTACTTGCCATCTCCCCTTGTATGTCTGGTCTCCCAGGTTTTCAGGCATCCCGGTCTCCAACAAACTATTTGATTGGTGGAGTCGAAAGATTCAATCTGCCTATTTTAGCACAGGGATTCAGATTCACGAATCTCAAGTCCTTGCTGAGGATTCGAGGATTCGCTGATTCGGTTGGCCCATCCCTATTCTGAACCTTCACTGTGACAACCACATGCTTTGATGCTATGGTTTAGTGGTGGAGAGGAATATAACACAGTCTGCCAATTAAACACTCTAGCCGCTCAGTTGACCATACCCTTTAAGTTTTAGAGTGAAATAGTCTTTTCTTTCATGCTCATCTAACAAAATTGCTCAGACCTGATTCTAATCACTGTAACAGGAAATAGTGTTTTCCATGAAGGATGGTGTTACTTTGTATCTAAAAAATAAACAAAAAATTATTTAAAAAGGCAAAGAATATACAGAAAGGGTGAGAAATGGTTTCCTAGCTGACTTCGTTTTATCTGTGCCTAATGTAGCTGAAACATGGAGAAAGAAGTAGGAAATACACACAGATATTAGGAAACACTATCTTAACTAATATAATGGACACACAATTCTTTCTTCAGACTTTGTTACACAAGGCTGGTAAAT
This sequence comes from Cyclura pinguis, assembly GCA_030412105.1. Lineage (NCBI taxonomy): Eukaryota > Metazoa > Chordata > Lepidosauria > Squamata > Iguanidae > Cyclura > Cyclura pinguis. The sequence continues at coordinate 108,094,615 of CM059599.1, read as the reverse complement.
TGCAACTGCAGCAGGATCATAGCGTATTTGGCTGGGACTTATCACATGACCATTGGTTTCCTTCTGTGGTTCTCCTGGTGGAAGACCATTTGAAAACTATTTCTTTTATTAACACAAAACATCTGTTAACAACCTCCTTTGTAAAAGGAATGCTTTCCAAATATTCTACCACTGGGGGAACAACAGATGAGGACTGCCATGTGATAAAGCCCTTTGCAAGCACACAATTATCCTGTTAACAGTGTCAAAGGGGAGCTTTGAGTGTTTACCAGAGACCTAAGATCAACCTCCTTGCTCTGTTTCCATGTATCTTCCCACCACTTATTCATAAAGCCAAACTTTTATACTTAAACAAGCATTCCTAAAGCAGGATACTGAGATCCTAAGATTAAGAAGACTTCATGTATTAAAGAAATGGAATTCTCACCAGTAATGAGCCAAATTGCTTTGTGCACTTAACTCCACTGAGAAGAAATAATGAGGAGAATCAGGCCAGGCCTGGAAGTTTTTAAATTTTCTCAGTGGGGTATCTACCCAAACTAAATTGACTATTGCACATTACAACAAATTGGTTTGCTCAGGACTTGGCAAAATGAGCATTTGTTTTTGGCAAACAAGGAATGAAACACTGGGTGGCCTACTTTGATTTAATGAGTAAAAACCTTGAGATAAATGGACCAAAAGTCCTACTAGAGAGGGCAGGACTGCCCAAATGGTGGTCCATGAGCCAGTGCTGGTCCTGAAGCCATTGGATGAGTAAAAGCTTAACAAAGTTTTCTACCAGCACAAAGTCCAGACTATTGTATTATGCTGAAACCAAAGGGAAATTACTCAAGAATGGCACACAGTTCTTGTGAATCAGCATATAACTCTTTTTACCAAAGAAGATTTTTTGGTAAACATGTAGTACTGAATTTGGTCTAGCACTTCCTCCTCCTCCTCTTCCTCCTCCTCCTGTACATCACATCCTAAATCATATTCATAACTACATAAATGTAGCTATGAATGACTTAAGCAACTGATCCCTAATTCCCACCTTAAACTCCAGGGAGCCATATAGTGAAAGGAGCTCTGTGGTGTGGATGACTGGGGTGTTTCAGAAACACTCATCCAGCCCTCCCCCGGCCCATAGAGTGACAAGGAAAAACAATAGTTTTGCTGTTGCTTGTTGTGCTGTGGTTTGGAAGTGGAGGGACTGATAGAAGCTTCCCAAACCTCTCCTCTCAACTGCACCGCACCCTTCTGATGCATGGACTAGCTCCCTGGATTTTAAGGTGGGATTCAAGGAAGGGCATTTATGATTGTGGCAATCGTACCACAATCATGGATGTCTAGTGTAGGGGTATATAGAATAATTATAGGACTGTAATTCCATAAACCCATAGCTGCAATGCAAGATGCCAGCCAATATTTATATTCCATCTTTTCCACAAAACAACTATAGTTTTGTATATGCATGTTTTGTTTTTTATGTTACATGGATCCCTCCTTCTTTTTTGCTACATTTGTTCCTTTGCTGCCTTCATGAAAATATTTTTCTCTTTGCAGCTTCTAACCTTGATATGCACAATGCCCTTCACTACCACCTCAGGACTGAATTATTCATAAGTTTCAGCACTACTTGCCTTCTCATAACCATGGGGATGTTACCAGGAAGTCTATACATAATTCGAATGGCTGTCAATCATGGCATTCCAACTTTTGATGCATTTATTCCACTTCCACTTTGGGTGTTCGCTAATATCTAGACGGAAGGATTAAAAACCCACCTTTTCCCAAGCATTTGTCATTTAGTAATAATACTTTCTGCTGAGACCATGAAAAAAACTAGCAGTGATGGCAGAAGCCTAAAATTAATCCTAATCCCTTGAGCAGTGTTTATCTTCCAAGACTGCCCAAAGTCTTTTTAAAATGGCTATACTCATAATCGTACTAGGAAAGTTTCTCCTAAAATACTTGATTCCACAGACACTCATGTTTATGAACAGATCAGTTTGGAGTCACCTCACAGAAAATTGTACCATGAGTTTATGTTGGGCTCACAATGACAAAGAAAACAAATAGAAGATACAGGCCTTTGGTTAATTTTTACTCCAGACAGGCCTTTTCTTTTGGCATAGTGTAGTTTTTTTCTGGTATTTAGAATTCTCTCCCAGAGAGTTTTAGTGCCTCATCAAAACACAGATCCCAGGATTCTATAGGATGCAGCCATGATGGTTAATGTGGAATCAGAGTCCTATATTTGTGTAGTGTGAAAGGGGCCATGGTGATCAAAGGAAATTGCTCTAGTATGGCTTTCAATTCATTTGAAATCATGATAGTGGTAATATTACTGTTATGCTGACATCATAAGCAATCTGGAATATAAAAATGTGCATGAATGGGAGTATGAATATCTGGGTATACACATCTGTATAAGGTAATATATAATATTACTACAATTAAGGACAAAATGGATTGTAATGAATTTGACACCAATTTGTGTCTGCTGAAATTTTTATTTGATGTCCTGGTATTTCACAATTATTTAAGGACTTGGCAATTATATAAATCTTTTTGATGATTGGCCAAAACTCTGCCACAGAAAGAATGAACACACTGCATGTTATTTTTAAATGAGTTGAGATTTCAACAGAACGCTTGTCAAAGTTGACCATTAAAAGCTGCCAGTCAATAACAGCAAATGACAATGACTTCATCGGCAAAGCACGTAACAAAAGAGAGGCACAGAGAGATTATTATAGTCTGGTTATTGTGACACAGTTTCAGATTATGCCTTTAAGTTTCTGTATCATATTCTGCAGATTTTTTTTTAAAGCCACTTTCTCTCTCCTGTCATAAGCCCTTTCCGCAGCTCACCTTTCCTCGGCGCTGGGGTGCAGTGCTCGCACAAGCAGCCTCTTGTGAGAGGCCCTCGCGTCTGGGTTTCTTCAGTTCCGCACGAGCTTCCGGCCCACGTGACAGCCCCTCCTCTTCCTTTCGCAGTGCAGCCAGGGACCTTCCCAGGCTGCACTGAGATAGGAAGCGCAACCGGCCTGGCTCCTCAGGCTCCGCACGAATGTCAAGTGCGTGTGGGGCCCCGAAGTGATGCATCACCGCGCACCATTTTCAGCTTAAAGCCAAAAATGAAAAAGTGTGTGAGTGGTACCTGCCAGGCCCTGGAGCATCACGCAAATGTGAGTGCATCGTGTGGACCGCTTCTCACATTTGCGCGACACTCGAGGGGCCTTTTCACATGGAAAATGCCATACGAAAAGGGCCATAGATACCTACTTTTACACACCCTACAGGGTAAGAAAAAGGACTGGTTATAATGTTAGTTAAAAATAGACCCTTTTAAAATATTGTGGCTGATGAGAAGGACGTTGAAAGGAATGTAGCAGGAAAACTAAATTAGCTCAGTGTATAAATTATATTCTTGTGTCTTGGCTTTTCTCTGAGTGACTTTTTAGAGAGGCAGCAAATGCTTGTAATATTTTCCCATTCTGACTGTTCCCTCACTGCAGGCTTTCTTGTTATGGGGCCACCTGGGATCAAAGTGATTCTCCCTTCCTGCAGTCTCAGCTAACTCCATTAACTCTAATTACAAACACTTCTGTTATACTAACCAGATTTTATGGCTTCCAAAGGTTGAGCCTCATAGGGAAAGAGAAAGTACATTTGGCCTGGATGATTCCTCCATCATTATTGTGGTCATACTATACATTAACCTTTAAAAAAAATAAAAAATAAAAAATTAGGTAGCTCTGAACTAGAATTACTTGGTTTTAACTGATGCAATAAAATGACACTTTAATTTTAACCTGAAGTGCACCACATCAAAAATATACTTGGGAGAGTGAGCGCAATGAACTTGAGAGCTGAAGCAACATTTACAATTTGCCATGCAGTTATGAAACAAAATAAAACTTGGGTCTTGCTACACTCATTCATGCTGTTGACAGGCACTGCTCGGAATGCAGTGAGATCAAGTGTGTCATTCTGAAGGCATAATGGAAGAAAAGGCGCTGCATCGTCTCCACATGCAAGTTTGCCATTGTTGTGTGCTTCTTGTTAAAATTCAGATAAAATTTGTGCGTCAGATGAGTCAATGAGATCTGACAGCCCAAGGATGTTTTAAACAAAGCGATTACCTGCCAGCTTCTTCAGTGCTGTGGTTATTGTATGGTGGGTGGTGTGTGTGTGTATGTGAGCACACATGTGCCAGGAAAGGAGATAAGTGGTACACAGCTGTCCCTCAAGTGAAATTGTGTCATGCTGATTTGCCACAGAGAGAGGCAGGCTCTCTCTGAATAGATATTTAAGCCTGAATAAATAAGCCTGAATGGCTTGTCACACAGTCCTGAAAGTTTGGCACAGAGGTGTGGCTCCGGGGGGTGGACTGCCTTCCCAAATAAGAATTCTGCCCCCTTATGAAATTCTTTTCACTTCCCAAATTTCAAGTGTTTCAATGACTTAAAACTTCAGCTGAGCATTTAGAAATACAGTTTAGGTATCCCAAGAAAAGGGGCTGGCAAAGTTAACAAAGGAATGCAAATAGAGCAAACATAAGGGTCCAGGTACAAACAATTTTCATTTTTTTTTCTCTTCCTGCAACTGCACCACTGGTTTGCTGTATCCCACTTATCTCTATCTGCATGAATTAGCTGGCTATTTTTGAGAAGCCAAGGAGACATTATTCTCCTTCTCTGCCTGATTGACAAAGGCCACCCCACACTCGTCCTCCTTCACCTACTTTGAACTGCCCTGCAAAGTTTTAGTCAGTAGAAAGCTTTAATACAAGTTTGCCACTTTTATCATCAGAGTAAGCTTGAAGGCTCAGTGTGGGTAAGAGAGAGAATGTGGGCAGTATGTACATAGAGAGAAAAGGGAGATGCAAAGCAATTATTACTTAGGCCCTTTCCACACCTTATCTGGTCATGGAGACATCCAGTATGGGTTCTGGTGTCGTGTCTGCTGGGAGGGGAGTGAGATGGAACTGCTCCCCTCTGCACCAGCTGCCTCTGTTTTCTGGGAAGTGTGATGGCCATGTCTCTTCCTGCTGCAGTGCAGCTGGGTAGTTTCCCAGGCTGTGCTGGGGCAGGAAGCGCAGCCATTGTGCTTCCAGGGCCTCCACAGACAAGGTAAGTCCAGGATGGTGACACAATCGCCAGTCATTGCAGGGGAAACCTGTCAATGATTTGTGGCATGATCATACTGCTTGAGGACAGGAGAAGGACAGGACTATGACAACATCATGCATAAGTGTCATGGGGGTCCCATCCTTCTCCTGTCCCTGTGGTGGGGAGGATGGAGCAGAAAGAGCGTTAGATTTCTAAGCCCAAATTGGAACTCACCATACATAATCATCAAGATAAATCACATGATGCTTCATACATTGCCTTCAGCACTCTCTGACCAGCAGGTTCATCCCAAAATCAACACATTAACATGGGGTATACAACTTGGAATGCTGACATCTACCAACCAGACACAAAATGGTGGCTCAGGGAGCCAATCGATGAGGCATACAGTGGGACACAAATGTGCATGTGACTTATCACAAATCAGGAATTACAAAACAACACTAAAATTGGCCAAAATTGAAGAAAACCTGGTGAAATGCAACAAATTAGTGGTTCTACTTTACAGTTGAGAAATACACTGGGAGGGGTTTATTTATATATTTACCATTCAATTGTAATTCTGTCTTTTGTGAGATAATTACTAACAGACCCCAACTTGACTCAAGGACATTCAGATAATGAACATCTGTCAATCAAAGATATACAGGAAGATATTCTTGGTGATTCTCCTACATAGGTGAATGGCTCATTTTTTACTTATGGAGACTCTTTTTCACTGAAGGCATATCTTTCCCCAGAAACACAATTCACAGTATGGGAGCTACTTAGTATGAGACTCATGCAACTACTTGTCAAAGTAAAGATCTTGGCTTATGCTCTACAGTGACATCAAACTTCCTTGAAGTCATGAATCTGTTCATATATGACTACCAGTGGATGACAGCCATCTACTACCTGTGTTGTATTCCAGCCCAGTCTGTCTGAAGTGATACAGTCCAGTAGAAACTGTACTACACGAGTTTGCTGTTTGTATAGCTTGATTTACCTTTGAACTTAATAATTTTGGCATAGCAGCCCTTTGCTCAGAAAACCACAGGTTGTACTTTGGATAATATAAATTGAAGAGCTGGCAGTATTACCTATCATTTTGATACTTGTCAACCCAAATGTACAAGTTATATTGGAAGACACTCAGAAATTTTGTGTGTTTTGATTGTAAAGTAAACAACAACCCCAAACCAATCTGTTCCTCGATGTCTGAATTTGATATATAACAGGAAACATTTGTGGGCTCTTCTTCATATGCTTTCCTACTGGTGGATTTCAGTATTGCTGCAAAAAGACAGTTGCCATAATTTTTCATTTAACTTCAGGAAAAAAAAATGTCCTCTGCTAGTAGCAGCTAACTTGGTGGAATGTTGACTGTCTGAAGCCTTGCCAGAGAGAACAGATAAATGGTATGATGGTTGAAAACAAGGCATAATATATTTTGCATAGTGTCAAAAAAATTAACAGGATGTCCCTGGCTGGCTCTGTTTGTGAAGTCTGAGACAATCCCTGCTGACAAGCTTGATCTGATGCTCGTCCAAAAAATGAGCCATTTGTTCTCTGCACCCCCTGAACTTGAAAGCACAATTGAAATAATACACCAAGAATAATAGTAACTCCAGATACATTCCTTTTCATTATGAAACCAGCTCAGCAAGGTATTTAAGGCTGAGTACAAGCATGAGAATGTCTTCAGGATCATTTAAAATAAAAGTCAATTGTTATTTATTCAGTGCAGCTGCTTCTTGGCCTTTCCTTTAAGAACTGATCGGGCCTTGCAGCTTATCTTCCTAACTCTGTGAAGGAGGGTAGGATACACAATATGCTTTATGGTTGGCTGAGAATCTGAAGCAAGATCTTTCAAGTCTCCAAAATTACACCCAGGTTACAATACCACATTCAAATTCCTGACAGGAACAGATCCTGTTGAAGCCAGGAAAGCGAAGCAAAGGTACAACCAAAATAATCTGTGAGCTCATTGCTTGTGTCATTATAGTCTATCTAATGAGGAGATGTTATAATGTACTTCTATACACACAAACCTAAACTTAATTGCTAGTCCCAATGACAGTAAACTAACTGAAAAAACAGGGTTTTTGTAAGTGTTGACTTACCATTCAGTAATTTTTTGATGGGTCTTCCCTAGCTGAGACTAGCAGCTGAATATGGGTCTTAACATTTTGAATGATAGAATGCTTTTAATTAATTGCAGCAGAAACAGAAACAGGAACTTGCTGCTATCTGGAAGCAGCCAAAATCCACAAAATACAAGTAGAAGCATGCTAACTGGTTGTTCAAATAAAAAGGCTATTTAAAAATACTTGGCAAATATTGTAATGTCATTTTTTTGACCACATACCATTCAAATGGTGTAACAGCAGAACTGATCACTTGTTTATTATCTTATCTAGTCTAGAATTGATCACTTATTTATCATCCTGTATAATTTCTAATTTTAATCAGCTAATACTCTAATTTTATTATCCTGTCTAATGGACAATTTCAATGGGACTTCCTTCAGTTGCTTGAAACAGGACATTCAAATAATAAATAAACAAACAAACAAACAAGTAAGTATTTTAGGATACTTCCACCCCAATGCTGTTCAGCATTGCTGGTATATCACTTTGCTCCAGTTAGCTTGAAGCAGACTTGAAACAAAATATAACACAGTTTTCATACAGCACTGTATTAATGAGTAGTGCTCTTTCCTAGGGCTATGAGACATCTCCATTTTCTCAAAAGCCAGTTTTGCCCAAGAAATTTCAATTCTGATTGAAATGTTACATTGTCAGTCTTGCTTGTTTTTATTGATAACCCAAACAGTATGTGCCGGGGACTACTGCTGACCTGGCCCCTTCGTTGACCTAAAACCACTTATTAGCCCCATCCAAAATAGAACCATTGAACTAATAGGAACTTGTATTATGTAACATACGTAAGTTCCACTGAACCAATGGATCTCCTCTAGTTGGACTTGGGCTATTATTCCTTATTGAAATCTAAATGAGACATTATGTTAATTGTGTTTTTGAAGTTAACCTATACATATTTTAATTGATTTTTTCAAATGCAAACATTAGAGAAAATGAACAGGATCAAGGGTTTAACCCTTTTGCCCCATGCTGTGGTTCTATCTGTGGAAAACCGATTTGTAGTGGAGAAAATTTTCCATGATTTGGGACAGTGCCCACCCCCTGCCAGCAATGCCTGGAAGGACACAAAAGCCAAGATCCCATACATTTGTAGTGTAGCCAAAATATACACCAGCATAGTAATTCTGGATCTCACAGCTGCACAACTGCTTGCACAGTGGCACCAAGGCCTCAACTGCATTGGCTGTACAGCAGTCTGTTATCTGCCCACACAACACCTCAAATGTGTGAGAGAGGACTAGGTACGTGTGCTTGCAGATGGATTGACTGCAATAGGGACCACACTCTGAGAAAGCAGAAATGTTTGTATAATGTTTTATATATCCATGTAGTGCCCCAACAGCATTTTGACCTATGTCATGGTGTAGTATAATTCATAGAGAAGCATTATAAAGGAATACAGTAGCCTGCATTGCTGTTTATGTTATAGGCCAGACAACATTGTTTAAAGAATGGGATGGGAGGAGGGAAGCCAGTGTTGCTGCATGTTTCCTGTTAACTCCCAGATATGTGACATTTATCCTCTCTAGAAGAAATTTCCACTCTTTTACTTTTTTGGCCTGAAAAGGGATCCACAGAGGCAGAAGTGCATTTCCAACTCAGCTGTATGACAAACAGATTTTCAAATTAAGCTAACAGTTCCTTTTGAAAACTCTCATGTTGCTTTGCCCAGTTGCTTTGCACACTGGACAGGATGTTGCCACAAAGGCACTAATAATAGCAAAGAACCAAGCTGCCGTTCCAAGAAAGTAGTAATGCAAGTCCATCCAAGTCCCATGTCTTGTATCATCTTTCTTTACTATATAGACCTCTATCTGTTTCTTGGTTCCAATGTTCAGGGTTCATGTGGCTGACAGACAAAGTACCGTCTTCTTGTCAGCTATTCTGAATTTAAGGGCCCTTTCATACTGCACAGTTATTGCAATATGATTCCCCTTTAACTGTCATACAAGGGTAAAGCTTTGGAGAGGTAGACAAAATGAGGGCATTGCCACCAAATAAGAATTCTGCCCCGCCAATGAAATTTCTCTTCAGTCTCCAAATTTCTGTCATCACAGAAAGTGAGATATTGGAAATCATTTGCGCCTAGAACTCTTCTGATTGTCCATATTCTTTTCTTAACTGCCTGCTTGCTTTTCTTGGGATGCCTTAACTGTAATTCTAAATGTTCAGTTGAAGATGTACATTACTGCAATGCTAAAAATGTGTACTGAGCAATATTTCCTTGGGTGGTCAGAATTCTTATGGGGGATCATTTGCAGTTTAGAATTCTCAGCTGGAGAGCTGTAGCGCCCTCTCCAAATGACAAATCCTTGGATTCCCTTGCATGTAGCCATGTATCCTATGGAGCCATGCAACTAAAATGATTAAAGTGGAATCACAGTGTTAGAAGTGAGTAATGTGAAAGGGTCTTGGGAAAAGTGAAAAACTGGATGTGTGCCTTTGAGAATAAATTTTAAGGGCAAACTTGTTTCTGATGTGAGCTGATGAAATTGCTTTACTCCATCCTGAACACTTAAGGAAATGATCCTGTTTAATCTAGGCTTGGATGGCAGAAGTCCCAAAATAGTGACAAAAATGAAATATCTGGCAAGATTGATGCTTAAATCTGTTATGGTTTGTTTGCAGTGATGAAGCCAGAAGAAGAAATTTCCTTCACTATCACAAAGGTCAAATAAAGAAAGCAAATATCATATGTATCTGCTAGCCAGCTCACAGACACATGCATATTGATTAAACTATCTGGATTCTTTAATGAAGTGTAATTGAGACTTTGGAGACCTTATTGGCAATTTCTTGATTACCTGTGACATCAATAAATCCAGATTTAAAATATTTCTGGTATGACATAATAGATCTCTTTCTGCCTTTCCTCCCTTTTTTGGCAGTGGACAAATTTGTTGGATGTTAGGTGAAAATATTAAGAAACAAAATTTACACAATACGTCAGGGCATAGATCCAACTGCAGTGTTTCTCATTTTTCCAAGCTATGTCAAGATAAGTCTGAGGTCAATTCCCGGCTATTTTACAAGGCATACAAAATGTATTTGCACACTGAATACTGGGGATCCTCTGTATTATTGCAATGGGAAAGCATACACACATACATATTTGTATTAGCCATACCAACTTCGGTTCCAGCAATATCCAGTGTATTTGGCAGTCATTTTTTTGTTTTGGAGCTCTTTAAGTGAAAATATTTGATAGCATGGGCACTTCACAGTTTGTGACTAAGGCAACTACAGCAGTTGTCCCAGAATTACAGTATACAGTTTCCTGCTGAAAACACATGAAGTGCATGAGTCATACAAATTTGTATGTACACATATGTTGTACACAGAAAGAATGTTTCTGCCAGTGTTCTCAGATGTGAATCCAGAGGAGTTCTATTTTTTATGTTAAAGATAACAGATACAAAGATGTTCTGATGCTCCCACAATATGAAGCACACAAAGTAAGAATTCATGATTTACACCATCATATATGGAATTGTCCTGCTATTAATCCAAAGAGACCAACTCACATATCAGAATTATCCTGAGGATAGTATGCCCATTTCAGATAAATGAGAATGCTGGATCTAGCACAGAGGAAAAATGTGGGCTGCTCCGACCAAATGAACTTTGTGACAGCAGCTACAACCTGCTGGATCATGATGGTTCATAACCCCTTACAGTTGACACTGGCATCAATCCCACTTTTTAAATTTATTTTAAAATATATTTATTGATAATAAAAAAATAAAGAAATGAAAACAAAGTAAAACCAGCAGATGATACTAAATCTCAAACGTGTTGGATTTTATGTATTTATATAAATAGATCATACCAAAATTTCTTAATGATATTGAAGATGCTTTCCATCAAAAAGAATATGTATAGCTGTCTCATTCTAGCTGAGCTTTTCACAGGTTCCCACGGATGGAACTCTAGAGAAGACAGGCTTTCTTCTAGTTATCATATAATGATACCTTCAAGCTGTGTGTCTTAGAACATACCTTGCCCATGAGAACAATGCCTTGTTTTCGGTTGATCTATTGATATTTCCATCAATGTGGTTGTCCTCATTATGGCTTCCATTATTAGTGAGAAATATGATGTTTGCTCTTCCAGTGTTGACATCGTGAGGATTGTGTTGGTGCAGGACTGAATATCTTTACTATTAGAAAGGAGAAATAATTGTAGTGATATTGGTATTCACCTCCACAAATACACCACATTTTAACTCCACCTGGGTTCGATGAGGACATCACCATCACAGTAGCTGAAATTAACTGCACTAAAGGAAAATGTGCCAAACTCCTATTTCAACTTTAGTCTCCGGTAACCTGAGAACAGTTCCTATGGGACACCTATCTCTAAGATATAAAGATGAAAAATAATCCTAACATAAGGACTCAATCTTATATTAGGATACCTATAGAACCTGCTCAGTCTGATTGAAGAGAAGTGGGCAAGTGTTGGTCCCAAACCTCATCTCAGAGCTATATGCACACACACACACACCCATGCTCACATACACAAAGTTTCAGATACATGCTTGTACTTTTCTGTAGCTTTGGCTCAAGTCCAATGACTCCACTAACTGGAGAAAGAATATCATTTTCCAAACAGCTATATATTGTGGTCCAGCTGTTGGAAAAGCATTGTTATCACTGAAATGTAAGTGGGGAATACTCCAATCCTGTACAATAAGGATGTAACTGGAGGCTTTGATCACTAGCTAAGCTCAATGGGTTCCATTGAGGGAATCAAGACAAAGCAAACAAATATATAGAAAGAATAATCTTGGATCATGACTTGTCAGTCTCACCAAAGTGATGGCTTCAACATTGGAGAATGCCATAGGTTTCATAGTCTGTGTTATCATCACTGTAGCTCCCTGCATTACCTGTTTTGACCCTTCATCTTAAAAAATTAGGCCAAATAAGTGGAACTGCTCCCAACAGGGTTCATTGTGGAAGTGCATGAAAAACAAGGCAAGTCAAATTAAAGGCCAAACTATTCTGTGTGGGTATGTTCAAACTGATAATCTCAAACTTCAAGTGATTAAAGGCTGCTAGAAATAACATGTGTTGCTTTGGTGCAGTCATACAGACATTAATTAACCATTTCTTTCTGATGACCCTGTTCTAGTTTCCTGATCTAAACTGACCCTCAAACACATATTTGCTTGTGGGTGGGAGTATAGGGTCCTGTGTAATGCCCAAATCCTGCCCCTTTCCTGCCTTGTCTCAAAAAGTGGTGTGCAAATATTTTAAATAGCATACAATTACATGAAATAAATGCTGGCCTAGCTGACTTGGTTGTGATCTCATAAGGTGATGTGCCCTGTTTCCAAATATCATTCTGGTGCAGAATTTTTCAGTAGAAAACTTCCATGGGATAAGCTATTTTGTTAGGACTGGGTGAACCAATGTGGCTTTATATGTATGCAAATGTATGCATACAAACACATCATTTTACCTATGTAGATTTTATGAACAGGAACACAAGAACAACATTTGACAGAGCCTTTACTGTCTTGGTGTGGTAGCAATGAATGGGGGAAAAAAGTATGTCCCTGATTTCTTGGGATCACTGACTTAAGCCATTTACACTCTACCCTGTTACAGTGCTATTATTCCACTTTCAACATCCTGTGGAATTCTGGGGGGTTTGCAGTTTCCTGAGGCCCAAGAGCTCTCTGGCTGAGAATTCTAAATGCTCCTCCCTAAACTGCAAAGCCCAGGATTCCATAGGATGTTGAAAGTGGAATAGTAACACTATAACGGTATAGTGAGGAAATGGCCTTTGACAGTATCGGAACATAACAGAGCCTGGTCAGAATAGATAGTTTTATAGTTTGCCTTTTCTACTGTTGAGATGTTCTAAATCTCCATGAGGAAAGTGACTGTTCAGAACTGTGGCTTTAGAACCACTGTAAGCACGGCACTGGATTCTCTGTTCTATGTGATAGAATAGATAATTTCTTTAGGTGTTGGGAGTCCTTGGACTCAGGCAGACCTATTATTCAGCAGACCTTTGTGACCTTTTTTTTTAATACTGTGCAATTCCATTACAAATCATAATTGTCAGTCCTTTGAGGGAAAACACATCCTTAATAATTCAAGGAACTGATACTGAAATGTGGAAGAAACAGAATGCAAAAGCATTATCAATACTGAAGCAACATTTTCTGAACTTTCTTCTCATCCTTCTCTTTTTCATTACCCAGGCTAGGACCATGAAAGTCCATCTGAAGTTTTTGACAAGCCTCTTAGCTGACACTCTCTCTGAGGGTGCTAATAGGATGAAGGGCAGGAGTTACAGGGCCATTCTAATTTTAAGTATCCTTATGCTCCTTAAGGATTTTTAGTCCACTGGCTTTCAGGCCTGGAGGTGACAGCTGGATTAGCACAATACAATGGATTCATTGTGAGGTCTGAAAGTTAAGAATCAGCAGCCTACAACAGATTTACATAATAGACCATATTGCTTCTCCTCCAGCTATTTGATTGCAGTGAGTAAATATTACAGGGGGGCCATAAATTCTGGACAGGTACTAAACACACATTTACCATATTAGCTGTTAAACGACAACTGGCCTGAAGAAAACAAGTTAGCCCATGTTATTTACACAAGCAGATGAATATATGCAGTGCATTCAAAATGCAGTAGTAATAGAGCATTTTTATTCTTTAAAGGACCCATTTATCCAATTAGCGAAAGCGGGCATTGCACAAATCAGGCACTGCTTCTTCTTGAAAAGAAAGAGAAGTCAACATTGAAATCTTGAGTTTATTTTTGGATTGTCCACTGCTTCCAACCCTTGAAATGACTCATTTACATGGTTTTATTACATGCTTTGCCCTCCTGCCTCCACTTTCTTCCTACTTCCACAAGGCAGATTTTGGCATCCGAATGCAATTTTATAGGCTTGATTTTGATTTCAAATACCTTGCCTAGTCTGGACTTTGAAAGGTATTGTCCTGATATTCACATACAAGCATACTCAGTTTAAAAGGCTTTGACATAAAGAAGCTCCTTTTTACAGACTTACTTTGCAGATCCCACCCCCTTTCTTACCTTGTCCTTTGTGTAACTGGAAGCCATTTTTTTAACAGAACTGGAATTGGGAGTACAGCAAGGAAGGGTCAGAGAAGCATGGACTTTAGGGTTTGGGTTTCCACAGTGTATCCACAGTAAACAATGCGATAAACCTTGAACAGTGAGGGAATGGGATTCCCCACTTGCCAATTTCACTGTAGCTATGTGTGTTTGTGTACAGCACGCAGAGTTAACAGCAGCCCTTACTATGTATGTACAGCAAAACAGAGAGAAAAGGGTAGAGAAGATAAGCCTGCCTCACTAGTTACACTTAGCATATTTTTAAAAAGCACAGATTTGTAAATTTGGCCACCAAAAGATAAATCTTAAGAGACATGGAAGTGGAAGCCTGGATTTTATGATTTTATGATTGATTGACTGATTGATTGATTGAATTCATGCCCCACCTTTCCCAAGATGGGATCTATGCCTTTTAGAAGAAGCTTTCAGCTGGTCTCTAGAAGGTTCAAAACATTTTTGTTTCCTTATGCTTCCTTTGAGGCCCCTCCCTAAACTGCACACCCCAGGATTCTATAGGATGTTGAAAGTGGAATAAGAACACTGTAACAGTCTAGTGCGGAAATGGCCTTAGTTTTGAATAGAAAGTTAGCTGAAACATTTTGATCTCTTCTTCTTTTTATAGTGCAGGAACCTATTCCTATTCCTTCCATGTTATTTGACCCTCTGGGACCAAATTTTCTGTAGTAGAAGTAAGGTCCAGAAACATACTTACTTCATTAACTGAGGTACATCTCTGTGCATTTATCAAATAATTCTGTGATCAATGGCCTGCCTGGAAACATTGAAATCAGCACACATCCCTGCATTCAGTGGAGAAAAGCATCAGGACAGCAGTAAATCTCATGCCCGTCCCTTTTTTAGCTGTCATATTCTGAGGTATATAAATGAAAGTTGTAAATATATTGCTGAGAGAATTCTGTCTTGCTTGGGAATGGTTTCTTTTCCCATCCAATCTTGTTTATGCTCCATTTGTCTGAAAGAGATTTGGAGATTTTGACTGACCTAGTTTGTGTAAAGAGCAGATAAGGTGGTAATTTATGCTTGGGCTGCACTGTTTCAAAGATCAGCTGAAGTGTTGCTGTTGTTGTTCCTACAAAATGTAGAAATTTTCTAAGTGCTGTGTAAAAATGTAAGACAGTCCTACCGCACAAGTTCATAATCAAACAATTTAATGATTTAAGGGTGGTGGGAATTGGAAGGGAAAAGAAAACTGAGTTGTTACTGTAAGCACCTGTAGGCACCACTTCCTTGTTTCATTTTAAAAGCTATAATGCAGCTGAGATAGAAACAGTTCAGAGAAAGAAGAAATCAAATACAGTTAGCCCCAGCTAAGTGGTTGGGCTTGCCCTGATTCCTATCTTTTCCTCTCGTAGAATTTAGAGAATTTAGAGAAATGGCTGCTCTTTTGACAAAGAGGAAAACCAGATGGACTTGATTTCTCAGAAGGGCTGATGGTGGGTCTGCTTTCCTTTCATAAATGGTTCTCTTTCCCCATCCCATTTAAGGACCAATAAAAAGCTCCAAATGAATAGGTTTTCTATCCTTGGTTAGGACGTGGGCAGGGAGAAAGCTCTGTCAACATGCATGCATACCTTTGAATATTGAAAACAAGAATATATGCGGCCAAGGAGCATCTGAATGTGATCAAGATGACAAAAGTTATCACTGAGGAGGAGGACACAAGCTAGGTGAGGCTGCAGCAATCTGCTTTTGCCTGAGCCCACTAGGAAGCATATTCTGCACCCTTCTCTCCTCTCCACCTTGCTGACTCAATTAATGCAAACTGCTTTCGGAGTCTGAATTCAGTTTGCAGCAGTTGAAGCACAATAGGAGGAGGAGGGAAAAGCTGGGTTATTTTTAAAAGGAGCTGAAAAAGTAGGAGGACATAGAATTGAACAGGACTGCCCCTGCCAAATCAGGATAGTTGGAAAGTACGTGTATGCCTCGCTGTTAACTGTTGCTAGAGAGGCCATGATTTTCACATATTCGACAGGTCTTTCTCTGTACCCAGTTCCCTGTTCCAAGCTTTGCCTCAATTCTGAGTAACAATATTGATCAGTCATGCATCTGATGAGATTGGCTGCAGTCCATGAAACTTCTGTCAAATAAAATTTGCCAGTCATTACTGTGCCACAAGACTCTTTAAGATCAGTGTCAATCTACTTTGTTTGGTTCCTGAGTTCTCTTGGCTGGCAGTCCTCTTTGTAAAATTGTTCCAGTTTGGGGAAAACAAGTACTGGATGAAAGAAGCCTCTTGCCTTTCCAGCAAGATGAGTGTCTGACACAATATGGTCTACCTGACTCATTGCCCTCCTCTCTCTTTCCTGAGATGAAGAAAGTATGGCCTGCAGGCCCCACGCAGGCCAGAGACTAAATTTTTGTGCCAACCCAGCCCTCCCCCAGGAGACTGATTTTAAGTCTCCAGACACAATGCCTTGCCTTCTCCACAACCCCCTAGCCCCATCCTAATGAAATCCAAGGGCAAACGAAACTGGAAGTGACATAATATCACGTCCATTTGGTTGGGAATGTGCCTGTGTTGCCTGCTGATGGGTTGCAGGGATGAAAATTGGCCCCTCATCTCCAGCAAAGTTGTCCACCCCTGTTCTACACACACATACACACATGCACAGACACAGACACACAGACACTTGTGTGTGTGTTTTATGTGCAGTAAAAAAAGAACAACTCAGGAAACTGGGTATGAAAATGCATCCTAGAACTCTAGATCTGTCCTATATCTGTTGCCCATTTTTTGGTGAGGCCCTGATGAATGGAAACACAAGAACAAGATAGACTGTACCAGACCCCTGAATGGAAAGCAATGTTAGCTATTCAGCATAATACTGAAGGGAAAGGATTGATTAATGGAGAGGTGAAAGGGCTTTTGCCATGCAATATGAAACAGGAAAGAAAGGCATCTCTGAAGGATGGAGAGCAAGAGGAAGAAGTAGTCAAGCTGGAAAGAAGTAGATCAAGAAGAGCAGTTCAGAAGCAAAGCTGCAGCAGGCACCCACTCAAAATTGATTGCATGGAACCATCTCCCCATAGAGGCCTGCCTTACTTCATCCATGCCATTCCTACAATAGCTAAGAAAGACCTGGATTTTTCAGGAAAGCTTTGGAATTGGCTGGAGACTGGACCACTAGCCTCCACTTCCTCTGACCAGAGCCATAAGCCCCCTTTTTTCTCTTTTATTACAATTTTGCTGATTTTTAAAAGTCTTAGGTCTATAGGGACCTTATGTTGCTGTTGGTGATGCTGTATTGCTTTCTGTTTGGCTGATATTTTGTACTACTTGTTCTTTTCATATTTATTTAAAAAAGTGTTTATTTATAAAAATGTGCATTTTTAATATTAAATTGTTTTAAAAATGAAAAGAGTTAAAAACCAATTAATAATGAGGTCAGCAAACAAACAAATCCTTATGAGCACATTTGAATAAATGTTCCAAGATTTCATGGGCATTTGGCTCCTCATAAACATTTATAGATTTTCACCTGCATTTTTTATGGGGGCTATTCAGAGTTTCTGTGGCTGCTAATCTGTGTGATGTAAAGCAGGTACTTTGTCTATCTATTGGTAGAAAGGTTGCTAGACTGGATAAGGGACAGGAGTCTGGTGAATTTAATCCTGAACACATTATGGAGCAAGACAAGGTACTGTATAACTCTGTCAACCAGTACAATGGCACCTGCCCTCTCTAACCTCCCAACCTCCAACTTTCAACTGCGTGTGTCTGCTCCCAACACAACTCCTGTCTCTCCGGTGAGGAGCAGGGGAGGCAATATGGTAGCACTAGCAAGCAGCGACAAGAACAGAGCTGGACACTTCTCTGCAGCCCTCCACTAGGGGGGCAAGAATCACGTTGGGAGGGGACAACCGCAACTGAAAATTTGTCTATTTGTTTATTCAATTTATACCCCACTTTTCACTCACCAAAGGACCTAAGGATGCTTACAAAATTTAAAATAGAAATTGGCTGTTGTTGTGTGCCTTCACATTATTTTTGACTTATGGTGACCCTAAGATGAGCTTACCATAGGTTTTTTTGTGGCAAGATTTGTTCAGAGGATGTTTGCCACTACCTTCATCTGAGGCTGAAAGCGTGTGACTTGCCCAAGGTCACCCAGTGGGTTTACATGGCTGAGTGGGAATTGGACCCTAGTCTCCAAGGCATGTTTATATTTGGTAGGTAAGACATGCCAGGTATCCTGTTTAATGGAGTGTTGGGGTACCTCATTGTGCTCCAAAATCTGTTCAGGATTACAATCACAGGAGGCCATTCCACCTAGTCTCTAAGACATGCAGGGCCAACATAGAGTAACTATGCTAACCTTGTGAACAAATGATCAAAAATTGATTGAGTGCATGGCTTCAAAAGAAATCTTCTTTCCTTTCACCACTAACTTTTAAGCACTGTAAGTGTGAGGGCTCAGCCAAGCTGAAAATACATATCCAAAACACATCAAAGTTCAGCATATTACAATTCTAAAGCTTCAGTTTTAAAAGACCTAATTTCTGAAGAAAAATTCAAAAGATCTTTGTCTATAAAGCTCATTATATTTAGTTGAATTTACGATGGGGAAACGTCATCATTGGGCCTTTCAGTGGGCAGTTGTCCCCCTTCTAAATTTACTCTGGCTTCCTAGAGAGGCAAGGCTGCTCAGAAGAACTACTGGAAGATAAATTTCCACAGCATTGATTGACAGGAGACTTCATTAGGCAGATCCACATCTCCT
Source organism: Cyclura pinguis (assembly GCA_030412105.1). Classification (NCBI taxonomy): domain Eukaryota; kingdom Metazoa; phylum Chordata; class Lepidosauria; order Squamata; family Iguanidae; genus Cyclura; species Cyclura pinguis. Next base: position 108,075,493 of record CM059599.1, on the reverse strand, counting down.
GTCACATCTGGCGATATTACAGAATACGATCATGAACAGAATCTTCTTTGCTGGAAATATCTGTAGAATATCCTATTCATCTGAAAATTCTTCCTCAGAAGGGAAACTAGATAACTCTTGAAAATGTACTCCCCCCCCCCTTTATGAGTAACTTTTCAACTGAGGATACTCTTTTTTATTAAGATAACCTAATTCATCTCTCTCTCTCTCTCTCTTTTTTTTTAGTTTAAAAGATTTGAGCTCACTGTAATACAGGTTTAAATTCTTTTCCAATTATTCCACATGTTTTTGCATGTAAAATATGATCATTGGTCATTTTGGACTGAACTGCCTCCATTTTAGAATCAATGACAAGCAATTCAGCATTTAAACATTCCACTAATAATAAGATTAAACCAAAAGAGCATTTGTTCAAACCAGCAGCCCATTTAGCCTTGAAACTTAGATCAGATGTAAATAAACCTGGCTTCTTTTTAATCTTGAGGCCCTGAGGGATATATTCAACTTTACAATGTTCAGCTAGAGTAGAAGCATGTAAATCAATCCTAACTTTTTCAGAGTCTCAAAATCCTCCCAGTTCATAGAATGATGAGACTCTAAGTCATCCCCAAAAAGAGATCTATTGGAAAGAATGTGAGGTCAGTCATCAGACTCATTGAAAGCAAAGATGTTCTTCCATTCTGCCATGATGAACCCTAAAAGCAAAGTTCTGTTGAAAGAGATTAAACAATTTCGGTTCAGATCAGGAAAATAAACAGACCGAGCAGTTAATTTATTTTGGTATTGCAAAATTCCCACAGTCCACAGTGTGTGAAGCAGGGGTAGGCAAAGTGCAGCCTGAGGGACACAGGTAACCTCCAGGGGGGGAATCTAAAAAATAAAATAAACTAGCATATATACTCAGCGTTGCCCGGATTTTATTTTCTCATAGGTAATACTTATTAGAAAGATTTGAGATCCTGTGTCTCTAATTCCCCAAATGGTCTTGTCCCATACCTGTAACTTTTCCCCATATTCCCCAATCCAATCTGTATTCAGAATTATTAACACACAGAAGTTGGGTTCCTGCCCTCCTCCTTACTGCAAGGCTTCGTGTCCATAGCAACCAGCCTATTCCAGGCAGACACAATTGACTGAGGTGCAAGAGCTCTCTGACTGAGAATTCTAAAGGCCCCTCCCCAAACTGCAAACCCCAGGATTCCATAGAATCTTCTCAGGCAGCCAATCATATGAGGTCTTCACCTGACACAGCCAGTCATATGAGGTCTCTACCTGACACAGACAAACAAAGTTTGACTTTTATATATTAGATATATATTTATATTGCTCCCCCAATGCCCCCAAACATCCTCTAGGAGTTGTAGAGGCATTTTGTCATAGTCTGGGCCCCACAATCCTTTTCATATTCTGGGTAGGCCTTTAAAAGAAAAACTGGAAGAAAGCAGGAATTTACAAAGGTATTTCCTGAGCCTAGGAAGGGAGCTAAAACGTAATAAAATTGTTCCCACATCCCTTAAAGGGCATTTGGAGGCTCTTTTTTGGTAGGGGTGGCGTACAGCAGGGAGAGTATAGCCTTCCAAGTCTCGAGGGTGTGTGTGTTAACAGAGCCCCCTAACCTCTCACAGTTGCCCAGCCCTAGTGTAAATCTTCATTTGGTAGAGTTATATGAAACAGTATTTAAAATGGCTTATACAATAGGACTTCATGGACTTCATGGAAGTGTCAAGTCAGGATGTGCTTGCTGTAAACAAAGGCAAATTCTATGTTGGGTGAAATTAGAAAAGGAATTGAAAATAAAACTGCTGATACCAAACTGCATTTATACATAACACTGGTGTAACATGTGGAACATTGTGCAGAGTTCTGGTGATCACATTTGGAAAATCTGAACAAAATGGTAGCCTGAATGGCTGCCAAGGGGTAGGAGAAATTCCCCTAAGAGGAAAAGTTAGGAGCTTCTTGGTTTGGAGGGTGGGGAAGGGAACTAAGGGTATATAGCAAAGGTATCTTTGGATAGGATAAGCTTCTGTCACATTTACATAATACTAAAACTTAGAGGTCATTCACTGAAGATGAATACTCAGAGGTTCAAGACAAGCCAAAGGAGGTACAGTCAGTCCTCCACATTCATGGATTTAACTTTCATGGATTTGATTATTTGCAGCCTTCTCCAACCTCTGCCCCCCTCATTCTTTTTCAGGGGAACCTTCCCTCTCAATAGTTCTAATCAGACCACACAGACTTTTAAAAAGCTGCCTTCGTTCCTTCCTCTCCTGCACCACCAGCCACTGCCTGGTCAGCTAAGGATGGCTTGCACCCCAATTTCTCAGCATCACAAGCACTGTCCCAATGCCCTCCCACCCAAGGAAGAAAATGGGCAAGAGAGAGGAAGTATAGGGTGATCATGCTGACCCAGCCCCTTTCTCTGACCTGGTTTGGACCCTGATGTCCACTGTATTCTCCATGCCTCAGCTCCAACCCACCCACCCCCACACATTTTGACATTTGTGTTTTTCCCACTTTTTCAGGGATCCTGTGCCCCTAACCCCAGTGAATGTAGTGGGCTGATTGTACTTCTTCACAGAGTCGTGGCTTCTACAGGTAAAGCTAACTTGTAGCTGAGTATTACATTCAACTTCATTCACTGTAATTATTCCAGTTACCCAATTTGATTTGCTCATTTATGATATGACTCTTTAATTGGGGGGGGGGTTGCATTTCCATGGCCCTTTTCGCACGGCATTTGCCATGCGAAAGGGCACCTGGAGCATCGTTCGATTGTGAGGAGCAATTCGCATGACACAATCACAATCGCGCAACGATCCAGGGTAGGGCAGGTGCTGCTTGCGCACTTTTTCATTTTTGGCTTTCAGCTGAAAATGGTGCGCGATCGCGCATTATTCCAGGGCCCTGCGCATACTTGCCATGTGTTCGGAGCCTCTGGAGCAGCAGCAGTCGCGCTTCCTGCCCCAGCACAGCCTGGGAAACTCCCAGGCTGCACTATGGAAGAAAAAGGCGGGGCTCTCGCACTACCTTCTTGGGAGCAGGCAGCTCATGCGGAGCTGAAGCAGCGGAGACGCAAGAGCCTCTCGCTGGAGGCTGCTCACACGATCCCTGCACCCCAGCACTGAAAAAAGGTAAGCTGCGTAAAGGGCCCATAAGTGGAAAAATATCCCTCTACAATGAATATCTTTCTGTAATATCTAATTATGAAAACACTTCCATTTCAGAAAATCTTTTGCAAAAAATTTCCATTGAACATTTCTGATTGCAGAGACCCTGTCCATTCTAGGAAGCTTGGATCACTGTTCCACATTCTTCTTTAACTTCCCAATGCAATTATCTTATAAAGAATGTCTACTGGCTTTGGTAAATCATCAAGAATCAAAGTATTACATCTTTTAATTTTTTGCTCCAGTAATTTTAACCATTAGCACCCATTACTTTTACTAGTCTAAAAGTTTCTTCTTATAAAAGAATTTGTGATAATGAACTGAAAAACAAATCACCATTTCCACATGACGACACTCTCCCGTGTTATCCTGTTGCAATCCCAGCAGATGGGAATGTGTCGGGTGGCTGGCTGCGTGTGGAGGGGAGCTCAAGAGACACACTACTTCCTTCTGTACTGCAGCTGGCCTTCTTCCTGTGCTGCAGTGGGGAAGAAAGCATGTGATCACACTTCCACCCCTTCTTCATGGCCGGAGGCAACAGGAGTCTCGTGTGATTGGGGGCCATTGATGGAGTTTTTATATCAATGGTATAACCCCTTGATCGCACTGGCTGGGGACACGACAAAGGCAGGACCATAATGGCATCATACAAAAGTGTTGTTGTGGTCCCACTCCTCTCTCATCCCCATGCTGGGAGAGCACTGTCCTGCAGAAATGGCGACAAGTTTCAGCATATGAAACTAAGCAGAAACTGGGGATACCCAATGAAATCCACAGATGAAACTTCAAAACATTTGTCGCTTCTCCAGTAATTTGAGAGTCCTTGTCCAGAAAAGATGCTGAAAAGATTTTGGGTGTTTTTAATGATAAAATAAGCATATTTGGAACATCTTGAGATATGTCTCTAGTTTCTTCAGCAAAACTACCAAGATAACATCATCAGCCTATACAAAATCTTTACGAACCTCACATCCTCTCTTTCTGTTTTCTTTTTAATTCCTGGTTTCAATGTTTTGCTGCATTTGCTTTTTTAAAAAATGTTTTTTATTTGTATTTGTTCTTTGTTTCCTTTATTTGAGTTTGAGAAGACTTTTAGTCTTGAAAACAAAATCCAAATCTTTGAAATAAATGAATGATTGAATAAATAAATAGTTCAGGGCATTCTTTTTCTCTTCCCTCCCTAAATTATGGGTAGCTAGTTTTATTGCTTTTCTCAGAACTAGTTCCTGCAAGAGTTCAACATCTTCTGAGAAAAACCTTGAAATATGCTATGATCATCAGAAGGTTTTTTAAGTATCCCCATTTGTCTTGTTTGATTTTTAAAGTGGTGTCATATATCATGAACAGCTGTGTGACTACTTTTGTACAAATTACAGAAATCTCTGCCTTTCTGATAAGCATATTTTTTTCTTTGTTTACGTTGTTTTGGGCATGCCAGCCAAAGAGGGATCCATCATACTGACTTTTTAAAAGAACAATTTTCTTAAGTATCAAAAAGGTTTTCCCAAATTCAAACTTTTATTTTGAGATAGAACTGGTTTCTTTCCTGTTTTAAATATATTATACATTTTGGATGTTACAGTTTTCAGGTAACTATAATCAGCTGTAACAAATGATACATTTCAAATTTGCAGAAAGTAATTCTAAAGAAAACACATCTAGTATTGACATGCTGAAGCCACTAGCTGCTGCACAGTGGTAGAATGATGCCCTGGCTCCCAGAGCTTCATCTTACCACTAATATTTTATGAGCAGTTTCAGCAAGTTATTAGTCATTCTTTTGCTTAAAATCATTTTCTAAATCCTACAAATCTGTATGCATTGGCTTCCAGGTTGCAGAATATTATGGATTCATTTCCATCATTTGACTTTCTGCTTGGATAATAACAATCTTGCCATAGGTGAAAAACAACACATTGGGTCCATGCAATCACTATACTGACTAGCCTTGGTTTAATAGTTAGTCTTATGTTCTGTTTCACTTAACACTGAGCCAACCTACAGAATAGAAGATGGATCAGTCTAGACTGATCAGTTCTGGACAGTTGAGAACAGAAGCGTCTATTGGCCCATTGGAATCAGGATCGTGAGTTTATTTAAACTTGTATTGGATACAATCTATGAGCAAGCCTTAGCCATATATCTGTTTAGGAACACGAAACAGACAAAGCTACCTGTCTAAAACCCACAGATGGCAGTAAACAGAAAAGTGAAACACTTTCATTTAATAAAATATTGTCTCAATAAACTTGGCAAGCTGCACCTCCATGTTCCTAATAAAAAAAATACATTTTAAAAAATCTAATCACACAGAGAGAGAGAGAGAGAGAGAAAACACACACTGATTTTGAATAGACATTAAAGGGTCTGCCCTTGCATTAACATTGTGGGATGTGACATCCACTTCTCATGAAGCTTGCTGCTGTTTGTTTTTCCCTTTACAAATGTAAAACTAATGAAGTACTTGAAATCATAATCAATCATCCTGTATTGTATGGGTGAAAGCGTGTGTGTGTGTTTTTGCACAGCATTTCTAATGCTGATCTACCCATTAGATCAGCTATTCTGCAATGTTTAACAGTGATCGTTTTCTGATTTCTGTTTATTGATTGAGTCAAAGCAATGCTGTGCAATCACCCTTTGTAAACACCACACACACTTTCACATGTACTGTTGTGGACACAGCAAAATACTGCCCTGGCATCTCTCCATACTGGCAAGCTGTGTGATGTGTTCAGCAGTTTGGCTGATTTATGCTGTAGCCAGTTGCCAAACTTTTTGTCATTTGGTTTAATCTACTGATTGTGCCTTTAACATTTTTTTTCACTCTCCCATGAAAGATTTTTATTTTCCTCAGTAAAGCTGTAATTCGAAGGTATAATTAGCATCTTGTTAATTGTCAATAATTAAACATGTCATTCAAAGAGCTCTTGCAAAGGGCATGCAATTCATTTAACAGAATTTCCTCAGGCTTGTATTATAAAGCCCCTAATGAACAGAGAAAGGAGAAGGGGAGGCTGTAATGATATGAATTAAAAATGGGAACAACAGCAAACAATCTAAATATAATCCACTTGGCCAGTTCCTAAGAAGCAGACAGAAATGGGAAGCATCATCAAAGCAGTATAGGCTTTGTTCATAGAGGAAACCCAAGAAAGTTGATTTTGGATGTTCGGTCATGTTTCACTTTTTAAAAGCTTAAGGTCTACCCTGAGCCTCTTAGCTTGAGAAAACTGCAGAGGTGGTCAGGTTTTGCCGAGCTCTGTTTACAGCACAGGTAGGCAACATGTGGTCTTCCAAATATTGTTGAACTTGAGTTCCCATCAGCTCTATCCAGCCTAGCCAGTATTGAGACAGAATGGTAGCAGTAATTCATCAATATCTGGAAGGCTGAAGGTTCTCCGCAGATCCTCTGAAGATGCCAGCCACAGATGCAGGCAAAACATCAGGAGAAAATACTAATAGAACATAGCCTCAAAGCCCGGAAAACCCACAACGACATATGTTCTCCACTTGCTTAACCATCAGATTTAGCCCAGCAAGCCTGGTTTGTCATACAGCCTTACTCCCAAGTTTTCCCACTCTTGTGAATAAGCCAGTGTTCAGATTGATAATCAACTGGTTGGAATTCTCAGCATTTGTTCAGAGAGGAAAAACCAAATATCTACCCATTGTAAAATATGAGAAGACCTAGTGTGTTATAATAGTATGAGAATTGCACTATGATCCTGGAGGCTAGGGTTTGATTCCCCACTCAGCCATGGAAACCCACTAGGTGACCTTGGGTGCATCAGGGTTTTCAGTCCCAGAAAACCCTGAGATAGGTTCACATTAGGATTGCCATAAGACATAAATGACTTGAAGGCACACAACAACAACAATAGAATATGACATCTGAGGCAGTATGTCATATTCTTTCAAACTACTGTGTTTGTGATAAATAAGCCTGCTCACATCTTCTGTTATATTTTTATTTTATTTTATTATTATTTATTAGTTTTATTATTTATTTATTATTCTATTATTATCTGAAAGACTGTCTCCTCTGTTATGAACCTGCCCCAAAATTAAGATCCTCAAGAGATTGCAAATCCCAACATCTTGCATTATTAGGTTGGTATGCACATACAATAAGGCTTTCTCTATAGAGAAATTAGGCTGGCTCCATCTCTTTAGAGCTTCCGGTGGGCAGCTAAAACAGTGAATTGCTCTGCTTTACTGTTTTAGAAATGTTTTTTAGGATTCTTTTCAGACTGTTTAAAAAAACTTTTTAAAGAGTATTTTAATGTGTTTTTAAAATGTTTTATATTTATATTATTTTAATTGTTTTTATTTGTTTATCATCTCCAGAGCCTTTGTGGGCTGGGAGACAATGTAGAAACTGTCTTAAATAAATAAACATTCTTTTTAAACTCAAAGGGGTAGTTCCACTGTAGTTCTATCCCAAGCAGACCTAATGAAATCAGTACTGAAGTTTTTTAACGTGCCCCATTTATTTAAATGGATCTACTCTAAGTAGGACCAATAATAAATTTAGATCACAGCTAGGATTTTCATGGCTAGAATAGTGAGAGTTGGTTGGTTTATTATTGGCTGTGGATTATGACCAGCAAAGGAAAAGCCCTATTTGTTAGGGTTTCCAGTGCAATGTGGCAGAGAGCTCCTCTCCTATTAATAGTTGTATAAAAGAGAGAATTTCAGCAACTTATTGCGCTGTTCTACCCAACCATTAGTCCTGTCCCTGGCAATCTACTACTTAAGAAGGGGAAACATGTTCACCACGGGTCATCTCACCATTGGGCAAAGTAATGTCATCACCTGGAGCAGCAGATTTTAGGTGTCATGAAAGGACTACAAATTATAATGCCAAAAATCTAATTCTTAGCCCCAACTAGGGTACACCCATGGACTCAGTAGGAACTTAAAAATTCAACACTTGGGCATGTTCCACTGATTCTGTGGGTCAAACTGGCAACTAGGTTTGGGCCTAGATGTTTACTTTGAAAGAAAGCCAGTGTGGTCTAGTGGTTTGAGAGCTAGACTATGGCACTGGCACTCTGGGTTTGATTCCCCACTGGGCCATGGAAATCCATTGGGTGACCTTCTGTGAATCATACACTTTCAGCCCCAGAACACTCCATGATAGGTTCACCTTAGGGTCACCCTACATTGGAAATGACTTGAAGGCACAGAACAACAACTTCCTTTGTAAACATGCCATTTACTTTTTTCTGTTATTACTCACTGAGATGACGTGAGGTGCTTACAGGATTTTCTTCCTCTTGTACCAAAATAGCTGGGCTGACTTTTGAGACAACACCTTGATTCAAGTGAATGAGGGAGGTATTGCTTGTCAGCCTCAGGCAGGAAACTGTCTCGGGTAGCTTTGGCTACTGCCCAATCTTGTCCTCCTGAATAGGAGGGTACGTATGGTTTTGGATATGCTTTAAACTGGGAAGAAAGTGTACTGTGTTCTCATTGAAAACAAAAGAAATTTTTTAACTCTACAATAAAAACAACATTGCTTTCAGGAAGTACTAAAATGTCACTCTGGTGATATTATTTGGTTCTTTTTGATATTTGTTAGTGTTATTAACAAATGTACAAAATATATCGGTGCTATATAATGACAGTCAGGTCCTCCATCCTCTAATAGTGTTCTACATCCTCCCACTGCTTGGAAAATATGTGTATCAAATTAAAATCAAGTTGTACTTTTTATGTAATATGAACATATAAAAATTAATACAGGGAAATCACTGAGCCATTCAATGATTCAGAACAAGACACAATTCTAGAGGCTCTTTATATCCTAGAATACTAATACAGGGAAGGATTTAGCCTTGCCATTTATGCATGTGTTCTGTAACCTGCCTTCTTTTTTCCCCCTCAGCCTTCAGTTTCTATAGACCTGTCTGTCACAGAACATTCATTCATTCACTCATTCATCCATTCAAAAATCAGGCAGTGTTACTTATTATCTGGGAGGAAAGTGTTTGGATGAAATAAAAAGAAAAAGTGTAGGTTATAGAGTACACATTTACCTTTGGTTTTAAATATATATAGCTGTAAATGGTCCTAGAGGAACAATATCAAAGGAAACAAAACTAGTGGCGCTAATAAAAAATAGATAAATAGATAAACCAAATGCACACACACACACACACACACACAAATCAAACAACTAATTACAATTCACAAGCAAACTTTTAGAGCTAGATACTGCTACGGTTCTATATCTTACCAATATAATATTCAACTTTCCTTGTAAAAGAATGAATTGCTAATAGCTGGAAGAGAACGAACTAGAGAAATCCTGTGTTACCAGCTTTTTTACTGTCGGATTGTTCTTTTTCCTTCTCTCAATCTCTTTCTCTTTCACACACACCCTACAGAGAAATGTGCTAAAATGTGCTGAAAAGTTATTTTTATATATATATTTAGTTAGTTGGATTCCAGTTTATTTCTAACCTCAGGTCTTGTGTAGACCTATTAAAAATCTCTGTTTATAAAATGGTTGAAATAATACTGAAATAGATAATGTGCTTGAATATCCATAAATATCCTGTTGGTCTAACTCCAACAACCAATGCCAATCCAAATAAAAACACCAGAAAAGGTGACTTTGGGTGAGTTTTCAGTCAACCATTTTCAGGTGACCACCCAAATCACCTTTGTGCTTGTTATGTGAGCCTGACTACCATTAAGCGTGGTGGCTGCTGTAGCCAGGCATAGCAGCATTGTGCCTTGATTCCAGCAGCTGAGGGAAGGCCCTCCCGCCATTCCAGCAGCCATTGTTCTGGCCTCTGAAGGAGAGAACAGCAGTCAGCATCTGCAAGACTTAGGGCCTTTCCTCACTACACTGTTATAGTGCTATTATTCCACTTTCAAAATCCTGTGGAATCCTGGGCTTTGCAGTTTAGAGAGGGGCCTTTAGAATTCTCAGCCAGAAAACTCTTGGGCCTCAGTAAACTACGAATCCCAGCATTCCAAAGGATGTTGAAAGTGGAATAATAGCACTCTAACAGTGTCGTGTGGAAAGGCCTTTCATCTTTTCCCTCACTGCCCACCCCTTTTTTGTGTGTGTCCTGCCTTTTTAGATTGCAATCCTGAGGGCAAGGAATTGTCAAATTATCTATTTGTAAAGTCCTCCGGGTGCCTTTTTGGCTGAAGGGTGGGATATAAATACTCTAAATAAATAAATATTGATGCTTGAGCAGTTTATGCTTCTGCAAATCCACACACAAAGTGGGACGTGAAGATCTAATCTCTGGTAAAATGTGTGAGCTTGTAGAAATATGCTGGAGTTCAGGAATATCTCTATAGAGCCTAAATTCAGCTGCTAATACCAACCAGAAAAATTGCTAATGCCAACCATTGCCTCAGCTGCTGAACAGTATGTCAATATTTTTTGGCTTCAACTGGGACTAGTAGTTGGCTTTAAGTACAAGTGAAATCTACATCACCCATTGAGAACAGGAATGAAAAGAATGTTTGCAAAAAAAAATTCCCACTCTTGAGAAATGTGCGCCAAGCAAAAAGCAAGTGAGTACAAGTTGTCAAGGTCAGTGCCTTAAGAATGCAAGAACTTAATGGTTTATGAAATCTTTGAAAGAAAACTTTGCAATAGACAATGAGCATTTCTACTGAACAAATAAGGTTAGCTTGCTTCATATTTTTTCTTGGAGAATTACCACTGCATCAATACTCAAATGAGGCAGTTTCTCTTTTACTTTCCATTACAGCCTTTACCACCCAAGCCCTAATTATTTCATTCAGTTAAGACCCAATTCACATATTACAAGAAATGGTGAAATACTTTTAATTTGGGAAAGAAACCCATGCAAGAAATTTTGTGTGGTTGTGATGAGCATTTTCACATTTGTAGGAATGATTTTTTTTCCCCACAAACTTTCTATATTTATGTCCTTTGCTTCGTTAATGAAAAGACAGCAGCTTTGCTCAGAAATATTTTGCACACACTGCAGAAGCAAAAGAAGAAAAAGCAATTCTTATCTCATTCTTATGGTGGAAGCAAGAAACCTTGCAGAGTTGGGAGATTTTTTGACTAACCATCCAAACTGTTTGCAATGTTTCCTTTTTAAAAATTTGCAAAGAAAATGCCTATTTTGCAATAAAATCTACATTATTGTGAAAAATAACTCCCAGATTGTGAGTAGTCTTCAAAGTCAGTATAGTTTTCCAAGATTTTCTCTCAGTGGAGGAAAAATGCCAAAATTATTCATTCTTAACTACAAGAATGAAACTTAGTAAGAGTTACATCACTAACTTTTGGGTGATTGAACTTTGAGAAGCATCCTGTAAACCACACAATAAATTAAGCTTTGTCTTTACTTAAGAGTAAGCTTCATCGAATTCAATGGGATTTGCTCCTAAGAAATTCAGTGGAAGTTCAATGGGACTCAGTCATGAGCCGTATACATGAGATCCACTCTGTGAGTATTATATCATTCCCCTCTTGTATTGTGGTTTATGTGGCTCTCAGGGGACTAAATGATACGGCTTGTGGTTTTACTCTTAGCCCTGCTGCTAGTTGCTTCTTTCTCTTTTGTTTTTATGATCAATTTTATTGCGGGTGGCTTAATTACAATATGTCACTTAGTGCCTGCTTATGGAAAAGTGGTATAGAAAAGTTAAATAAATTTGCTCCTTCTGCAGACTCTCTTTGTATCTATACCACAAAGCATAAATCTGTCAAGCAACTGTGGTGGTCCATGGGTTGGTGCCAGTCCATGAGCTGTCAACTGCTGGATCTTGAGAGTTTCCAGGAAAGAAAGAAAGAAAGAATTGTTGCCAATGGGCACAAATATGGCAGCATTCCTTGGCACAATGGGGAAAATAACCTGCTGGCCCCCCACAGCAGATTGGTTAAGAAGCACTGCTGTGAATTACTTTATATGTACTTGGTTTTTAGTCTGTATTGTAAAGCTATCTTGGATCCCATGTTGGGAGAAAAATGGGATATTTTAAAAGTAACTTGGGGGGAAACGCAGAATATAAATAGAGAGGATGATGGTGATGACGATGATGTAGATAAGGGATGAAGTGAGCATGATGAAAACAGCAGCCTCATATCCATCCCCTTCTCACCTCGAGAGCTTAGATGACTACTTCTCAAAACAAACTAAAAGTATTCCTTAAAATAAACATCAAACAGTTAAAACAACCAGAGCCATTTTAAAGACCAAAGATCATGTGGAAAACCCCCATTTTAGTTGTCCACTGGAAGCTCAGAAGAGATGGCTAACTTCCCTTGGCAGGGAGTTCCACAGTCTAAGTACAGCTACAGAGAAAGCCCTCCCACAAAGGTTTGTGAAGTGTTGAGTACAAGGATTCTGCTGAGGATCTCAAATTTCTAGGGGTTCATACAGAAGGAGATAGTCTTTCAGATTTTGCCTAGTGCCGGAACAAGACGACAGTTGTGTGTACATGTACAGCATACTATATGTACACTGCTGAACCAACACTAAGAAAGATATAAAGTCTTTGCCTGACCTTCATTTTCAGACATCACTCTCTAGTGGACAAGTGGTGATTGGAGTCTGTATGGATTATTGTAAGGGTGGAGAATATTTGGCCCTCTTTGAGTCTATAGCTGCCATAATCGCACATCAGTGTTATGCTAGCTAAGCCTTCTGGGAACTGAAGTACAAAATATCTGGAGGGCCAAAGACTGTCCATCACTCACTTATAGGAATAGAATGTGCTTTGTGAGTGCCTCAGATGGAAAGAAGAAGAGGCAAGCACAGCTCTATCATGCCTAGGCCCAGAAGCAGATGGAAGGCCCTCCCTCCATCGCAGCTACCACTGCGATGAACCAGCAGGGTCTGCTGGATTTAATTCCTTGCCCCACTGCCATTCCCTTTTTCCTTGTGTGTCCTGTCTTATTTTGATTGCAACCCTGAGGATAGAGAACTGTCAAATTAACAATTTGTAGACTGCTCTAGAAGCCTTGGAGTGTGATGGAGTCACCTTCTTTGGAGGTTTTTAAACAGAGGTTGGATGGCCATTTGCTGGGGGTGCTTTGAATGTGTGTTCCTGCATGGCAGGGGGTTGGACTCAACAGCCATTGTGGTCTCTCCCAACTCTTCTATGATTCCTTTTTGGCTGAATAGCCAAGTATAAATACTGTACACAAACAAACAACAGAACAGAAAAGGCTACAGGAGACAAAAAGAAAACAAAACAAGAAGAACCAACAAGCAAAACAATAGCAACATGCAGGACGCATCAGTGCTCCTTGGATGGTTTGCTGTTACAAGCATCAGAAGATCTATTTAGGTGCCCAGCGTTCCCACACTGGGCAGCTCTTATACAAACATGTCTATAGAGCTAATTGTAAAATACATTTTGAAATACTTATTCATTGAACCTTCTACCTCATTTTATCCATACCAAACCATATGAGGAAACACAAAATAGTTAGGAAATCACTTTTATATGCAACTTGTTTATTGAACTAAGAGAGGCAAGTTGTCCCAAGTGATGGGAAACAAATGTGAAAACTGTTGGCTTTGCAATTCTTCTGCCGCACACAGCGAGTTTAACAAGCAAGCAGCACTTTCTGTTTTCAAAGAAGAGAAAGAGGGTTTTTTTTGGGGGGAGGGAGGCTACCACTTACTGGAACAATGGCCTGCAAAGAATTAGAAAAAAGAAACACAATGTGGGGAAATGTCTCCAAGAGTTGCCTACAGAGATGGTTTTGGGTTTTAAATTTGCTTGCTTGGTCAATCTGCTTAGTGCTTTACTATTCCTTAATGATCAGAAGGAGAAGCAGGGCTGGATAATCAAACAAGTAAGAGTTCCTTAATGATCCTAGTATGACAGACGTTGAAAAAAAATCCCTTAAACCATGAAAAATGAAGACCCGGATTTTCTGGGTGATTGAGTTCAGAATATATTTCCAACATTGAGAGGAAAGCTAACATGGGGAAAAAACTTAGCCATACTGGGCTTACTTGGGTGAAAATATTATCCAACAAGGGAAAGCATCTTCAACCATCTTAAACGTCACGTGGAACAACTGTTTTAATTTTAATTCTGGCTAATTATGGAAAGCCAGTGCCTCAGCAACGTTGAGTTTTATCGCATGAGATAGGTAAAGGACAGTTTTAGCAGGATAATAGTGTCTTTGCCTGGGATTTATCACATTAACTTATTCCTTTTCTATTGTTCTCCCAGTGGGAGACTGATTGGAAAAGAAGCACTATCTAAATGGTCTCCCACAGGGAATAAAACAGAAGAGAAACAATGTCATGTGATAAGGCCCAGCAAAAAAATGTTAATATCTTGCTGTAATTATGATTTACTTGCCTATGTAATAAACTCCACTACCTAAAAAGCTCTGGTGTCAAGGTAACTATTGTGTCTATTACTCAGCAATAAGGTGGTAAATTTAGAAGTGTGGCCACTCAGAGTGACAGCCCCCATATCCATGTCCCCAAGGAGAATTTTTTAAAAAATGCAAGAACATGTGTTAGATATCATCAAACTAGTTCTAGCAGGATGTCTTTTATAAAGCTAATGGATCTTAAATCCCCATTCTGGACCAAGCTATTCCAAAATACTTTATATTACAAAAGGTGTAGTTTCTATCAGTTCCATATTCTCCCAGGTACTGTGATAACTGCAGCTAAGCTCAGAAGGAACAAGCAAAAATAAGGGGTGGCAGATGACACTATTGTCTCTGCTAATCAATAAGCCCCCGTGTTTCAGCCCTGCAAATCCTGGCTCCACTATACTGCTGTTTTGTATGAGAGGGTTCATATAGTTACCACCGGACCCTGGGATCCAGGCACAAAAAAATTGGCAATGATGCCACATATGTAATATATAAATCAACTCTAGTGCTCCCTTATCTTTTGTTCTCTCATTTGAACAATATCTTTCTGTCTTTGAACAAAAAAATAATGGTGGCTTAAGTGTGAGTGGAGTAATGTGATCCAGCTGCTTTAATGACTTATATGTGCTCACAAGAAAGCTGCAGCATATCAGCCTGAACTGCATTTCCTGATTCAGGTCCAA
This sequence comes from Cyclura pinguis, assembly GCA_030412105.1. NCBI lineage: Eukaryota > Metazoa > Chordata > Lepidosauria > Squamata > Iguanidae > Cyclura > Cyclura pinguis. The sequence goes on along the minus strand of CM059599.1, from coordinate 108,060,275 downwards.
ATTGACTCCCAGTGATGTAATAATTGCTGTGTAATCACTCCAACTCCACACTCAGTTCTTAAAACACTCCACCCTTTCCTCTTCAACTGTGGGTTTCATGCCTGAAAACAGAAATTGTCCATTATTCTTTCCGCCTTTTCTGAATACACAGCCTGTGGTCTCCTTCGATTCCATCCTGCAGCACTGAAAATGCTCTCCCTCAGGAGTCTGTGCTTCCTAGTATAGCTGGCTTCTCAGTGTAATCAGTTTACACTTTTAGAATCAGTTGTTGCTTGACCGTATTTTCAAAGTAGAAAAGGCCCACTTTAGGAGTGTGTGTGTGTGTTTTTTTAATTTTTAGAACAAATGACATCCTGAAGATGCTTTTAGACTGAAGTGAGTACTGAAAACAAAAACAAAGCACCTTTTGCGACTGCACTTTAGTGCCGCTGCAGTTATTTCTCAAATCCAATTTCATTTGTCTATACATTTCAAAGCAGACAATGGGCCATTTACGCTAATGTGAACACAGCCTGCTATGAAATCCATTTTTATTTATTATATCATACTGCTCCAAGCAATACAGTGATTTCTGCTTATGGGAGAGTTCCCTGCTAGTCACTCTGTTCATTTTTTTTTTAAACACCAGAGAATATGGGGGTGATTTATTCCCATCTGCTTCTTCCACTTCAGACACAGATATTGTGCACCATTTCTAAAGCTGCGCATTCCAGATTGGAAGGCCCTGTCTGGTCTAATATTTAGTTATAGTGAACCCACTGCAACATGGTTCCAGCCCACACCACTCAAAAGTGCCAAACCTCTGAGGTGACATGAGTCCAAGTACAGCTTTCTGCCTTGTCATTGCCATGTTCCTTGTATCACAGCATACAAATGTGAGTGTTCACCTACACTCTTTAAGGCAGAGCTAGGGATCAAATTCTATATATAGTTGTGAAAGCTGGACAGTGAAGGAGGCTGACAGAAAGAGAATCAACTTATTTGAAATGTGATGCTGGAAGAGAGTTCTCCAGATACCACAGACTGCCAAAAAGACAGATAAATGAGTCCTGTTGCAAATCAGGCTGGAACTCTCCCTAGAAGCCAAAGTAATGAAACTGACGCTATTGTACTTCAAACACATCATGAGACAGCATGATTCATTGGCAAAGACAATAATGCTTGGCAATGTGGAATGCAGCAGGGAAAGAGGAAGACAACGCTACAGGTGGATAGCCACAGCCCTGCATTGACAAGACCATAGCAGGGCAGTTGATTACTAGGGATCTTGGAGATTTTTTATTTGTAGGGTCACTATAGGTCACAGCCGAGAACCAGCATGGTGTCATGATTTGAGTGTTGGACTACGATCATGGAGACCAGGGTTCAGCTCTCTGCTTGGCCATGGAAACATGCTGGGTGACCTTGGACACATCACACACTCTCAGCCCCAGAAAACCCTGTGGTAGAGTCTCCCTGAGGAAATGAATTGAAGACACACAACAACAACAAGTCAAAGCTGACATGATGGCAAACACCAAAAACCAGCAACCATGTAGCCTTCCGGTTATTCTTGGACTCCAGTTCCCATCAGACTCTGCTAGGCTAGGCAGTGATTAAGAATGATAAGATTAGTCATTCAGTAGTGTTTGGGAGGTGAGGACAGGCTTTGAGGGGAGCATAAACTACATCAGGTCATTACACCTCATTCACCCTAGTTAATTCACATGCATATTTAAGAGAGCCACACTTCTTCTTTACCCATGTTTGGATGATATGACTGTCCACGCTCATGTGTGGTGGTTGGTAAGAATGTATTTGTTAGGAGTCCCGTAAAGCTGATCATGAAAACATTAAACTTAATTGCACAGGAGAGGGAGACAATACTGCGCAAGGCATGGGAAACCACGTGTTGAGGATAGTAATTCAGCAGGAATTGGACCAACAGTACAAGTAGTCAAGGTGAACAAAAAAGAAATGGCCAAGAAGCAGCTGGAGTGAATGGCCTTAGATTTATTTATTTATAAATAAACTTATATTTATTTATTTACTTATGTATTTATTTATTTTATAAATATAATAAATGAATAAATCCCATCTTTCTACCATTCAAGGCATCACACCGCATCTAAAAACAAAAAGTACAATTTAAATATTTTTAAAGCAAAAGTAAAAACACAATAAAACTAAATTTGATATTAAAAGCAGTATTAAAAAATTTAAAACTGTATTAAAACTGAATGAATAAGAATAATGAAAGAATAAAACACCCCTGGTTAAAAGCCCTATGTACTGCAACATACTAAGAACTGAATGCCTCTTTAAAAAATAAACCTGCCTGCCAGTAGAAAGATGACAGAGAGGCGGCCAACCAAACCTCTCAGAGAAGGGAATTCCACAACTTAGGAGCAGCCACTGAGAAAAGGCTTTCTCTTGTGTCCTCACCAGACATGCCTGGGATAGTGGTGGAACCAAGGGAAAGCCTTCCCCCTGCAGATCTTAAGAGCATGGGCAGCCTCATATGGGGAGATACAGTTTTTCAAATAACCTGCACAGAGCACAGGAAATAAACAAGATGAACTCTTAACACAGGAAGGTAAATGTGATTTAATAGGCATCATTGAAACTGGTGAGATGGGTCTCACAGGTGGAAGGATGTAACTTATTCTAAAGAAATTGATCAAACAGGAAAGGAAAAGGCTGGCCTTATAGGTCCAAGGCCCTTTTCGCACCTTACCCTTTCGCGGAACTGGGGTGCAGGGCTCGCATGAGCAGCCTTCGGCAAGAGGCTCTCGCATCCCGGTCCCATAGGCTCCGCAGCTGCTTGCTGGTCGCGCGAGCGCCCCGCCTCTTCCTTTTGCAGTGGCAGCCTGGGACCTTTCCCGGGCTGCACTGCACAGGAGGCGTGACTGGCCCGGCTCCCGAGCAAGGTATGTGCTGCGAGGCCCCAGAGTGATGTGCGACTGTGCACTATTTTCAGCTTTGAGCCAAAAATGAAAAAATGCATGCGCGGTCCGTGTCAGACCCTGGAGCGTCGCACAAATGTGAGTGTGTCGTGTGGACTGCTCCTCACATTTACGCGACGTTCAAGGGGCCCTTTTGCTTCAGAATGCTGTGCGAAAAGGGCCCAGGATATGTCTACCTTTGAGGAGATTTATGATTTAGGCCCTTTCTGCCCATCCTGGCATGGGAATAGGAGAGGAGTGGGGCTGCAATGATGCTTCTGCATGACACCGTCACAGTCCTGCTCCTTTCCCGTGCCCAGGCAGCATGACTTCGGATTAAATCATTGACCAGTTTTCCCTGTCAATGACATGCGATTGTGCCACCATCCCACACGTATCAGTCCTACAGAAGGGCAGGAAGAGCGATGGTGGCACTTCCTGCCAAAGCACAGCCTGGGAAAGTGCCAGGCTGCACTGCAGAAGAAAGTGGCACATCCATCATGCTCCCTTCCAGAGGGAGCCGGTCACCTGCAGAGGGGAGTGCTGCCATCACACTCCCTTCCCAGCAGAGCTCATGCCTGAATCACCACCGGAGCATGACGGGACAAGGTAGAGTGCAGAAGGGGCCTTAGACCATTAAAAACAGATTGAGAACATGTGGGTAAAATCTAAGAGGGATGGGGGAAAAGTGACATCATTGTGGGGATCTACTTATAGACACTACTGTCCAAGCCAGAGTGGATGTACGAAGAACTTTAAGAAGATCTGAGTTTTTAAAAAGATATGTAGAAGACATTGAAGAAAAGGAAAATCATTAGAGAGGAATATAAATGAATAGACCGTACTTGTAGGAAGAATATCAGAATGAACTCTGGCTTGCTAGAGAGGTTAAAAAAATAAAAAGGGTTTATTAGCTATGTTTGGAGCAAAGGGAAGCACAAGGAAACTGTAGGGCCACTGCATATAAAGAATGGTGAAATACTAGCAGGGGTCAAAGAGAAGGTGGAACTATTCAATATCTTCTTTGCCTCAGTCTTCTCTCAAAAAGAAAACAGTGCTGAACTTAGTGCAAATAGAACAAATGATGCAATAAGGGGACTGCAGCCCAGAATAGGTAAAGAGATAAGACAAGAATAATTAGCTACTCTAAATGAATTCAGGTTTCCAAGGCCAGATGAACTGCATCCAAGGGTACCAAAAGAACTTGCAGCTGTAATCTCAGAGACACTGGCAATAATCTTTGAGAATTCTTGTACAACAGGAGATGTCCCGGAAGACTAGAGTAGGGCAAATATTTTTTCCATCTTCAAAATGGAGCAGGGAGGAGACTCAAGCAATTACCACCTAGTTAGCTTTAATATCAATACTAGGCAAGTTCCTAGATCAGATATATGAACTTTCAGTCTGTGTACATTTAGAATGGAATACTACAATTACTAAGAGCCAGCATGGATTTCAACAAAACAAATCATGGCAAACTAATCTTGTCTCTTTTAAAAGCGTAACAAGCCTGATAGATCGGGGAATACTGTGGATGTATTAGATCTTGATTTCAGCAAGATTTTTGACAAGGTCTCCCATGATATTTTAGTAGAAAAGCTGGTAAAATGTAGGATAGTCAGTGCTACTGCTAGGAGAATTTGTAATTGGTTGACAGACTGAACCCAAAGAGTACGTGAGTCAACAGTGTAATGTGGTAGCCAAACAAAGAAAAACAAAAACAACACAGTTCTAGGGTACAGCAAAAGGAGTATAGTCTCTCAATCTAGGAAAATAACAGTTAATACTCTACTCTGCTTTGGTTAGAACTCACATGGAATATTGTTCTGGGCATCACAGTTCAAGAATGATATTGACAGGATGTTACTGCCCTGGCTAGTCCGAGCTTTGGGGATATTAAAAGATATCCTTTTGATATCACAATTCGGCTGCACTTCTCTATTCCTCTCCACATGCTTGTGAGGCCACTGGACAAGCACATAAACAAGCTCAGCCGTTAATTGCTGTAATATTCAAACAACAATACAGGCAGGCCAGAAATAGCTGACTCACTGCTTTAGGAGACCTCCAGGCAAGTACTCTATGTATGCACGCAACCTACAAAAGAGCCTCTGCCCCGCGATGGCAGCTTGATGGGTTAACTATACAATACCCAAGTACTCTGCATTTGCATACTGGCTACTCTATTGGGAACCTCTGCGATAACTCAATCATTCAGATTCTGACCTTTCGGAGGCTTTGTCTCCAACTCCAAATCTATTGTTTTCCCCCAAGTATGGCATAGCCTGCAGTCACATTCTCCTTATAAAAACCCTTGATTCCGAGACCTTCCTTGGATCGCTCCCAAGTTTCATCCCACCTTGCTGCTGCTTTGCTTGGCGAGCCTTCCCTCAGCTTCACGTGCTGAGCTACATCGCACCTCAGCTTTGCTCTCTATTTTTCTGGGCTTCAGGACAGGTGAAGTATCACCCAAACCAGCAACCCCTCTAAAAATCCCTCTATACCACTCCAACCTTTATTTCTTTAGTTATCTTGTGTGAGTGTGTTGCATACACCGTTTTGCTTGTGTTTGTGATAAAACATCAGTTATTGCTCCAACTTCTGTGTGCTACTTGACTCGACCTGACCCCGTAGACATAGAGTTCAAGATCTCGCTACGTTACCCTGCCTCTTGTAACGCTAAGCAGTGCTCTGAGCTAATTTTCCCCACCTTTAGTTGAGCACATTTTGGTGTCCCTCTCGGGACCCCCAGTACACAGGGTAACAAGGATGAAATGGGTACAGATGAGGGTGACAAAAATGATAAAAGATCTGGAAAAAAAGCCTTATGAGGAATGATTTAGGGGGGTGGATATGTTTACCTTGGAGAACAAAAGATTGAGAGATGATATGATAGCCATCTTTAAATATTTGAAGGAATGTGATATGGAAAATGGGATATGCTCGTTTTTTTGCTAATCCAGAGTCTAGAACATGAATTTTAGTCTCTAGTCAATTAAAATTATAAGAAAAAGGGTTTCCACGCAAACATTAGGAACAACTTACTGAATGTAAAAGCTATCTGATAGTGAAATAGACTGCCTCGGACAACGGTGGGCTCTCCTTCTTTGGAGGTTTTCAGCAGAAGTTGGATGGTAAACTGCCAGGAGTGCTTTAGTTCCTGCATGGCAGGAGGTGGGACTACACAGCCCCTGTAGTCTTTTCCAGCTCTATGATTCTATGTAAGTCCCATTGATTCCATTAGTTTACTGTAGTTGGAGCTAACAATAAAATGTTAGCCCCAACCAAAGTAGACAAGTTGAATCAGTGGATGATTCCCCATTAGGTACCATATTTGCTGGTGTTTAAGGCCATTTCCACACTACACTGTTATAGTGCTATTATTCCACTTTCAACTTCCTATGGAATCCCGGGGTTTGCAGTTTAGGAAGGAGCATTCATAATTCTCAGCCAGGGAGCTTTTTGGCCTCAGCAAACTACAAACCCCAGAATTCCACAGCATGTTGAAAGTGTAATAATAGCACTATAACAGTGTAATGCGGAAATGATGCACCACATTTTCAAACAGTATTTTTCAGGACATTTTTTTTTTAGTACATTTCTGATCTACTATATTTCATGTTTAGGCATTCCTGTGCTGCCTCCTTGCTGTTCTCTGTCAGGGAGCAATGGCAGCAACAGCCAGGGAATGCCTAGATGCAAAATTTGTCAGTGTGTAAGACCAGCGTATAAGACACGTCCCATTTTCAATCAGTATTTTTTGGGGGAAAAGTACATGTTATATGCCAGCAAATACGGTATTTGAGTCAATGGATCTCCTCTTGTTGGTACTATCATTAGGATTCAGATCACTGTTTCCAATTATTCACCTTAGTAGCCAGTAGGCCACTATTACTGCAAGAAGGAAACATTGTATTTAACTTACCATGTTGCAGGTAGGTTGTGGCCCTAGATTCTCATGCGTAAACATGAACAGCAACACATTTCTAAAAACTCAGCCATTTTCACTTGCATTCATTTGTGAATACTCAGGGTAAAAAAACTCTGATTGAGGGCAAAGAAAGGAGTGCAATGTAACATACATTTGTCTCTAAGTACTTGTGCACATAGGCCCAGAACTGTTCTGAACCCTGAAAGATATTATATAGGCCTAGCCATTCAAGTTGGCTTTGGGAGCTGGGGACTATTATTAGAGAAAAACAAATCTGAACTGCCCCATTAGGTTCCAAGAACACTGCACAGTCCCTTTGGATCCTTGGGCTTATGTATATCTCTGTGTTTTGCACACATCGTTTCCAAATCCACAAAGTTTTCAGCAAAGACTGCCCTTCTATCTGCAGTATCCTTGAGCTATCAAGCAGAGTTTTAATTTTTTTATTAAAAAAAAACTCTTTAAATTTCATATAATGAAATATGTTCTTTAATAATTTCATAAACAACAAGTAACTAACCAAATGACTATTAATGTTTTCACCATCTTTTTTAAAATCTAATTTCATTTATACTCCTGCAGGGGGGGGGAGGTTATATAAGAAACATTTAAGCATTAGAGGTTTATTTCTGTTACCAAAGGATGCTTCAAATAGCTTTTCTATAACAAGATGAGATTATTATTTGGCTGTTATTGTTGTCATAATTTAGAAATGATGGGGGGAAATGGAAGTATTGTGGGGGGAGCTGAAAACTGTCATAAAGGCCATAATACTATTGGAGTTAACAGAAGACCTCTTCTCTGTTAATGTAACTTAGGCCCTTTTCACATGTGGGGGGGGGGACGGTGTAGAGCGACCTCTCACGGAGATCTTCGACACCGTAGAGTGGACTGGCGTGGACTACTTTTCGTAGTTCCGCACCAGAATCTACTCAGGAGCGGCCAGAACTAGCCGGGCTGCGTGTTTTTTAAAAACCTCTTTTTAGAGGTTTTTAAAAAGCACGGAGCGCGCAGCCCAGCGCCGCTCCGTCGCCCGGCTCTAAAGTGGATTTGCAGGCGCGTGCAAGTGCGTGCCTGCAGATCTGCCAGGGGCGGGTTTCTGGCTGGCGAGCTTCTCCGGTTGGTGGAGAGCCTCCACCAACCGGAAGCTGCCATCTGCGACGCCGGAGGAGTGTGGAGCAGCGAACTCGGACTTACCCGGCTGGAGGTAAGCTCTGTTTTTGGGCGTTTTCGCCCGTTCCCCCCCACACACATGTGAAAAGGGCCTTAGAATAAGAGATTCAGAGGGGGCCTTGGAAGCTAAGTAGTACAATGCCCTATTGATCTCAGAAATCCAGAGTTATAGTATGCCAAACACATGGTTTTCCAGACTCTTCCTGAAGACCTCCAGAGAAGGAAAAAGTCCATCAATCCTCTGGGTAAATGCATACCCTGCAACTGTCCTGCTTTAAGTAGGACAGCCATGCTTGCTTACCTGGCTTCTGACTTTTTCATGTGGTTTTAATATGTCCCAATTTCTCTTCCCATTTCCCAAGCTTTATTTTTTCTTTAACAAGCAAGTGGTATAGTTTCAAGGCAAGGGGCAAAATGTGTATAGCACCACCAACTTAGCTGGCTTCTCCAGAGGGGAAGGTGTAGCACCGCTGCTTGGCTTGGCTGGCAAAGGCTTCGCTAGGCTGGGTGGAGGAAGCAGAAGCAAAGAAGAGGAGAAGGAGGATAGTGACCTTAGCAGCCCTGCCAGGTGGAGGAAACAACAACAGCTACAAAGACAAAGGGCCTTTCTGCACTACACTGTTATAGTGATATTATTCCACTTTTGGAATCGTGGGGTTTGCAGTTTGAGGAGGGGCATTTAGAATTCTCAGCCAGAGAGCTCTTTGGCCTCAGTAAACTACAAACCCCAGAATTCCACAGGATGTTGAAAGGGTAATAATAGCACTATAACAGCATAGTGCAGAAAGGCCCAAAGAAGAGGTAAGTGACTTGGTTCTTCATGACATTTTTTTCACTGTTGCACAGCAGCAACCATGAAGACAGAGCCCTCCTTCTCCTCCTCCTCCTCCTCCTGGGGTGTGAGGTGAGGCAAGAGTGACTCTCTGAAGCTGAGACTATCTTTTGTCATTGTTCCATAGCCCATTAGAAATCAAAGACTACTGTTAGCTTGTGTTCATTTCAGTCTGCACGAATTGCCATGTTGACAACTGTAACATTACCTGTGCAAAAAGCAGCACCAATCATTCTTGGCGCTCTTCATACTCAGCACTCTTACCTGCGTTGGACGGTCCAGCGCTTCTGGCAGAACAGCAAATCTTTTGATCGCTATTGTTTTTTAACTAGCTTTGCCTGAGTGCAGGAGATGATTCACTTAACTGCTTTTTATTTGATTAAGAGCACACAGTTATTCCTTTCATCAGAGTTTGGTGTTGTCAAGTCTTATGACTGCTGCAGCATACCTGAGTTATGACTCACTACTTTCTGATTCAACCTGGGGGCCCTGTCAGGTCATATGCCATCAACATGACAAGCTATGTGAAAGATATAACTGATTTCCTGAAAAAAATACAGCCCATCCATAACTTCCCAGAGAACACCATTCTAACCACTATGGATATGGAATCCCTATATGTCAATATCTCGCACCAGGATGGACTACAAGCCGTGAAGAATACCACCATGAATGAGGCTACAGCAAACCTAGCTACCAAACTTTGCCACTTTGTACTTATTCATAAGTACTTCACTTTTGGGAATAATATGTATCCCCAAGTCAGTGGCACTGCTATGGGCATCCACAATGTACCATACTATGCAAACAGGGTCACGGCTTATCTAGAGCAACACTTCCTTTTCACATGCCCCCAAGAACTTCTCCTCCACCTGTGATTTCTTGATGGCATCTTTGGAATTTGGCAACATAGAAAGCAATCACTTAAGAAGTTACACAACAATTTCAACAACAGCCATCCCGCCATCAACCTGAGCCTGAAGCAATCCACACAACAAATTCACTTTCTTAGCACCACTGTGCAATTGTACAATGGCCTTCTAAGCATCACACTCTATCATAAACTCACTGATCACTACACATACTTACATGTTCCCAATTTCCACCTAGAATACTACCAAATCTATTGTTTACAGCCAAGCTCTCCGATACAACTGCTCAGATCCATGAGACAGAGTCTCAAAACTCTTGGATTTATAACGGATATTTCTTAAACTACAATATCCACACCTAAGGAGGTAAAGGAACAAATCAACAAGGCAAGATTAATACCCAGAAACCATTTACTACAAGACAGACCAAAAACACAAAAACACCTATAGTTCTCGGCTGAGACCACTCAAACACATTATCAATAAGCTACTACCAGTTCTGGAAAATACCACAGCCCTCTCACAAGCTCTGGGAGGCCTGCCTTTTTTGTCTTCCAAATCTTAAACAATTACTCACTTATGACAGGATACATAACATGGATGGTGATACAGGGACAAGATCCTGCCACAAACTCTGATGCCAACTCCATCCCCAAATCTACTCTGGGAGAAATATTATAGGGGCTGATGACATCACTCACAACATCAGAGGTACATTTACTTGCTCTTCTTCCAATGTGACATATGCCATTCTATGCCAGCAGCACCCTGCTACACTGTACACTGGACAGACTGGAGAGACTCTATGCAAGAGGATAAATGGACACAAATCTGACATTTCAAATGGTACTACCCAAAAACTGCAGAACAGTTTCAAAACATTTCAACCTTTCTGGACATACAGAGCTGGATTTAAAGATCACAGTCCTTGAACAAGCAAACTACAAAGGAAGACTAGAAAGAGAAACAGGTAAGCTGAATTATTTTCACAAATTCCAATCCATTAATAGAGGTATGAATAAAGACAATGGCTTCATGGTGAACTATATATATTAATACAAGAGTTCTTGCTAATGCACATGCAACAAAGGGAATCTTCTCAGAGACAGTTTTGAACCCTAGGAAACTGACTTTTTAGGCAAGCATATTTATTGCTTTCCTAGATCAACACTAACTGATCACTGTAAACATCTGAGAGACCTGTATCATCTTATGCAGCCCTTTGAAAACTAAGGGGAAGGGTTATGATTTGCATCTTTCTTGATCCTATTACAGACTATTCCATTACCACAACTTTATAAATATGCTTTGTACCTGAAGCCTTAATACCACTGGTTACTGCATCCAAAGAAGTGGATTCACAAAAGCCCATGCAAAAAGCCCATGCAAAAATTAAAAAAAACAAAACAGCAAATCTTAAAGATGTTGCCACATCTTTTTCCTCTCCCTTCCTTCCTCCTTTTTGTGCTGCAGGAGACTAACATCTCTACTTTGAGACCTTCAGCTGGCTGAGCATGCAGTAGTAAGGGTCTTCACAGAAATTCAGACATGACTGCATATGCCCAAATGAGAACACCTGCTTTGATTCCCAGTACATTTCTGGACACAATTCAAGGTGATGGCAATGACAAATAAAGCTTTAGATGGCTTGAGTCCATGGTACTTTTAAAAAATCCCTTCTCATACCATCCTGTCCACATCCTAAGATCTGACAGAGAAATTGCTCTCCTGTGTTTTCCTCCCAACACAGATAGAGGCAAACTTATTTTAAAGGGCCTAAAAGGGACTTTTCTGTGACTGCACTTCAACTGGGGAATTCTCTTCCATGGGAGATTCTTTTTTGTATTTTCTGCTGTCTAATTCATAGAGTTTTGTTTAGGCAAACTTTCCATTAGCCACTATGACCTCTTTTCTGACAATTGTCTTTTATGCCATTTTCTATTTTTTCTTGTTTTCATTTTGACTTCTTTTGCAGGAAATGTTGCTAGCCACTTGCTTGAATGCTTTCAACAAAGCCAATGATCTTAATTAAGTAATTCATATCTGAGCCTTTTTTCCCAAAGCATTTTTGTGTATGTGCCTTCAAGTCATCTCTTGACTTATAATGACCCCATGGATTTCATAAGGTTTTCTTAGGCAAGCAATACTCGAAAGTGGTTTAGCCAGTTTCTTCCTCTGAAATATAATCTAGACTATCTGGCTTTTTTTAGAGGGGAGGTCGCTCATCCATGTACTAACCAGAGATGAGCCTGCTTTGCTTCCAAGTTAAGTCAGAAACTAAGCAGGGTATTGAGGCCCTCTGTGCAAAGAACTGAGTGTTTAATCTTCATGCCATTGTCATAAATATGTGTATATGCCAAGTACCTTCTTGCGTACGCAACGTGTACATGTGTGTCATAGTACAATGCAAATTCGTCATAGTACAGAATGCAGGCATACAAAGTAATTTACTTTTTTACAAAGTAATTTTATAGCTGCCGAGTTCAAAGTAAATTACTTTTACAAAGTAATTTTATAGCTGCCGAGTTCCCCTTGTCCTCCTCATTCTCTGTCTAGATATGTATGTATGTATATACTTATGTACATATGTAGCAGCATTGCCATTGAGAAGATGGTGAAGAAACACGGATGTTTGGTGCTGGGCTGCAGCAGCATGTCTGTAGCAGCAAAACAGAGAGAAAACAGGAAAGCAGATAAAGCTGCCTCACCAGCCACCCTTAGCATGTTAACAAACCATAGATCTATAACTACGGCCACGAAAATGGCAATCCTAAGAAAAATGAAGAAAGAAGTAGTCCTCCCTGGATGCATTTTGGAAGAAGCCTCCAAGTGATCTCTGGAAGGTTCATATGTTTCTTGTTTATTTCCCCTTCCGCTTATGTAAGGCTTATCTGTCCTGATTATTTTATTTTACATGTGTATTTTTAAAAAAATGAATAAAAAACTTGCTGAAAAATGCTGAGCTGCTCTTCTCTTCTGTGGTACAGGAACCTATCCCCATTCTCCCCATGTTATTTCTGCCCCTGGTACCAAAGTTTCTGCTAAGGAAGCAATGCCCAGGTAGATACTGACTTTATTAAGTGAGAAATATCTTACACTCAACAGACTTACTAAACAGCTCAATAATAATTATGAGGGTAAAGCCAAACAAGCTTTTAACTGATAGATCAACCTCCCTATAGATATTAGAAGACTGCTAATCAAGGGGGCACAGTTGGAACTAAATCTGGCCCACCACTCATTTTAATAGTATCACTATGTCACTAAAACAATGTATATTTAGCTGCTTGCATACCTCTTGGACAATGCTTAGAGCACCTCTCTATTTTCTTTTTCTCTGACTCATCTAACTGTCTTTTCACTCAACTGATTCTTGGGTGACTACCATAGCCTACAGTCCGACTATTCCTAGTGGTTCCTGGTACTGTTAACTTTATATTAAAAATGGTGTTCTTCAGGGTTTCTCTTTTTTGACATTTTTCTTTCTGAAGAGAGTAAACTTTTCCATCCTCAGCTGTTCTTATTCTCAGTTGCAACTCAAAACTTATCCCTCAATTCTATCCAAAGCAAATTTATAGAGAACTTTAAAGCCATGTGTTTCCTTCTCCCTAGACATTTACTAATGGATTTCTTTCTGGGGCAACTTATTTGATTTCAGCTCAACTCACTTGTGAGACTTAGCGCATGTACAGATATTCCATGTTTGAGAGATGGTGATATATTTGAAACTACTTGATTAAATGGCATAGATCTTCCCTTGTGGGATGTTAGTCTTTCAAGTGGTCCAACTTTAAAATCTAGCTTCTTACTTAAAGGAGGCTTTTCACCATGTTAGCATCACCATGAGTATGGAGATACATTAAATGGTGGCTTGGATGGACAAACATTTAGACAATCCACATAATAGCAGTGCCCTGGGACATCTAATTCCCCTTCTTCTATAAAAACATATGGAAGAATACTGCTGGGTCATGTCAAGATTCAGCCTGGTGCAGCAAGGTTGACAAATATTTGGGTCCTTGGGATCTGTTATAGCACTATTGTTCCACTAACTACCATGGGAATATTGCATGGAATCATGGGATCTGCAGTTTAGGGCGAGGCATTTAGAATTCTCAGGCAGAAAGCTTCAGTGCCTCACCAAACTGCAAGCCCCAGAAGGTGCAGGGTGCAGGGTGCAGCCTGAGCAATTAAAGTGGAATGATAGTGCTGTAACAGTATAGTGTGATAGGGACCTCAGCAGCCAATGTAGGATATTGCCAATTGTCTATAAATAATTTGCATAAATAAATAAATACCCAGACCAGTGCAACTGCAGATACCAATAGGGACTTGAGTGGATTGTAACACAAGCAAGAATATAAATCCTTGACTATTTCATCCTTATATGAAATGAATAATTACAGCAATTTCCTGCTTGTGGCTGTAGAAAATGAACATTTCTCCAGTGATTTTGACTTGAGTCGACTGAATCAAACTCAAGTCGGACTCAAGCCACTTCAGTGACTCAACGGGATCTCAACTTGGCAATAATATTGCACTACTCGACTCCAGACTTGTATATTTTTAGTGACTGACTTGCTGCCCTCGGTTCAGTTATGTAACACATTCATCCAGAAACCTTACAACTTTGAGCAACACTTCCATCTCTTCTTGCCTACTGGTCATGTGATGATCTGTCTCAAGCTCAAAATGTGGGCACATTTCTTGGAGGGGGACAGCAAATATGTTAGGCAATGGACTTGAGGTGGGGTTGAGGTGTGCTCAGCAGCCTGTTCTTGCTGCATATCAGAGGAGCCTTCTAAAATTTTTCTTCAGAGCAGAAGGCAAGACTTACCCCAAAGCATAGGGCATGTTTCTCAGAGGGGAACAGTAAATGCGTTAGTCAATGGGCTTGACGAGGAACAATCTTTCCTTCTAAAGCTTTTGAAGCTTCAGCAATAGGGAGTTATAAGGATCCTATACCCCACTTCTGAAAAAGCCTCCAGCTTCGCAAATGGGAAGTAAGTAGGATCCTATCCCCCAGCTTCTGAAGCTGCAGATCCTTGTATGCCCATTGACACACACACACACCACCTCCTTTTTTTCCTGTTAGGGTCTTTCCACACTACACTGTTATAGTGCTATTATTCCACTTTCAACATCATGTGGAATTCTGGGGTTTGTAATTTACTGAGGCCAAAGAGCTCTCTGGCCTGAGGCTGAGAATTCTAAAGGTCCCTCCCTAAACTGCAAACCCCAGGATTCCACAGGGTGTTGAATAATAGCACTATAACAATGTAGTGTGGAAAGGCCCTAAAGCTGGCTGCCAGACTTGAAATCTGACTTGAAAGTGTCTTGCAAGGCCTTGAGACTCAACTTGAGACTTGAAGGTAGAGACTTGAGACTTGGAGTAAAAGACTTAAATACATCACTGCATTCCTCTGCGGTATTCTCTCCTCCTCAAATGTTGTGGGGGATTTATTCTGCAGACAAAAACAAGTTGGGGGGACTGTCCAAAATGTCTGTTTTCTGTGCCCCCCCCAAATAGTTTTTGTTTCTGTAAAAAACATAATTTTCTCCACAGAATAATTTCTCTGCAACATTTCAGACATCAAGTGCCAGGATTATGCATTATTCTCACTGGTCTACTATTCTTCCTAATGGGGGCTTCCTAGCTGTTGGGAAACCCTTTTTTTAAAAAAAAACCTGAGAATGAATAATTATGAATATACTATCCATCGCTAACAGCAGGTGATGCTCAACTGGTGTTCTTTAGCAAGACAGTAGCTCCAAATGTAAATGACAGGCTGAGTCTATGGATGTCACATTTCCTGCTTTGTATCTCATAAACCTGCCTGAGTGATTTAGTGAAGCTTTGCTGGTATAAATGGTTATTAATAATCCATACCACAACAGTGACAGATGGTAATAGTTGCCAAACCAGTCGAAAGCGAGGAAGATTTGTGGTCGGCATTCCTCACCGGCTTAATGAAAGACAGCTTCTATCCCACTGAGTCTGGCTGCAAGCTGACTCACCCCAGCACTGACTCTCAAGTTTCATCTCCTTCCAAATGACTCGAGTCCTGGTCCCTTAATTTGCAATGGGTTTCAATCAAAGAACAGAAAGTGGTGGCAAGATGTAAAAGGAGACAGGAAAGGAGGCATTATTACCCGAAAGGTTTTTTTTTTAAAGGTATTTCCTGTTGCTCAATAGGGTTCCATTAACGTTTCAGTTAAGAAGCACTGCTTATTTGAAAAAGATGTATTTATTTTCCTTCACAAGCTAGGGCTTTCAAATGTGGAAATGGAATGCAATTCATGGCAGCTGTCATTCTGTTCCACTTCCGCTTTCCCTTTTGCTCATGTGAGCCACAAATAAAAGCTTTTAGAAATAACTAGGTGCCAGCAAAAGCATCTCTTAGACTCTCAGTGTGTATTCTTCTGAATGGAGAAAATTGCAGGCCTGTTTGGACATAATGCAAAAGTTGCAAAACTTCTGTTTCTAAATGTCATCAGCAAGGCTCAGTTTCTGTATGAAGCCAGAGCAACTTAACATCGAATATGGCCTGTGGCAGCTGATGAGGGGGCAGGACAGGGCATGTCTTTGCATCACAAATGAAAATACTAACAATTTTTTTTTAAAATGGTAGGGTGGTACCGGACAAAAATTTGCCCAGTAAGTCCAATACTGAAAGGTCAGCTACTTATTTAAAAAAAGGAAAAATAAAAGGCTGGAAAGGGCAAGTATGTAGGTCCAGAAAAATTTCCTGCCACTGGAACTTTCCAGGGCCACATACTTCCACCAAAAATAGAAAAAACAGGTGTGTTTTTTTTAAAAAGTAGCTGAATGTCCACTTTTCATTATGAAAAAATGGAAGGGGGCATCATAATTTACAGCTCTGGGAGGCCTCAAGTCTATTCAAAAGGTGAATAGCTGCATCTGGAAGCCTTCAGAAGAGGCTGCTTGTCCTCTTTCTCACTCTTGGGCAGAAAAGGTATGTTCAAGGAGTCCACAGACTGAAGGCCATGTGAGGTACTTCTTCAGGACAATACTTGCTTATTCTTCTTTTAAGATTGCCACTTAGCCTATTTAAATAGCGCTAGCAATAATAACAACTCTTAAAAAGACTCCTGAAAGTCTACTGTCTAGTTTCAAAAAGACTGTCATAAGTGATGCTTAAGAATGCAGTTTATTCTGACACCTCAAGTGCACGTGTTTCAATAAAACATATGAAGTGAGAGGTGCAGAGGTTATGTTTCCAGTCAGAGGTACATTTTGATCAATGTGGCCCTTTCCATTTGATTCTAGCAAAGCAAAAATTCATTATTTTCTTTTTTGTAAAAAAAAAAAAAATGGAAAAAACCCCACCTCATTTTAAAAGCACAAGTTAATAAACAATAAACATAAAGCCACTGTGTGAAAACTGTTTACAATACTTGAAGATCTTAACCTGGATAGAATAATTTTTATCACAAGAAGAGTTAATTGAAGAAAGACATTCATATTTCATCTATTAAGACCTCTTCTGAAGTTCCTGTAAGATGTCAGTGGAGCAACATTGCTATCTTTCATATGATTAATAAAATTAATAAAAGTGAATAAAGTTTTATCAAACATAGCACTGTCTCTCTATCCACTAGCATGCCTGATCTGACATGTCAATTTTTCTAGTAAGGCTAAGTTTAAGATTTCATCATGCCATAAATCTAGATTTAGGTTCTCACCAGTTACAGGCAACTACCTGTCTGGCTGCCAGCAAAATGAAGGAGATATTCTTCACATTAGCACCACTTGTAACTGGCACACTTACAACCAGAAAAGTAGAAGGTAGTATGGCTGCTTTTTTCTTTATGTAGTCATTATTTTTTATTGCTTACCACACCTCCAATGAAAAGGCCACAGCTCTTTTCTTTCTCAATTTATCCTCATTTGGGAGAAAGGCAGGATATACATTCAAGGAAGGAAGGAAGGAAGGAAGGAAGGAAGGAAGGAAGGAAGAATCTTCTGTTATACATCAGGTACAGAGACAGTGAGTGGTTCAAGATTATTCAGTAACTTAGTGGAGACTTGAACTTGGATTTCTTAACCTCCAGTCTAACATGCTCCAATGTACACTAGAGAGAAGAGAAATATATTAGGAAGTGGTGGTATTTGTACATACCACTTTTTTAGAAAAGGAGGAGGAGATCCAAATTATTATTTGAAAATCATGTCTTGTTTCCTCCTTTTTTGCAGCATACCAAATTACTTCGTGCCTACTAAAAGGTAAGCTTTTTTAAAAAATAAAATGGATACATTTGGTCATCCTGTGAACTGTGATGATCAAAGTAGATGTATCCAACTCCTTACATCAGGGCTTTCCAAACAGTGTGCCGTGACACATTAGTGTGTTGCCTGAAGTGTATAGGTGTGTCACCTACACTTGGAAATGTCTGTTATTATTTATAAATCATATATTTTTAAAAATATAGGAAAGGTTTTCGTGAGATATATTGTGTCCCCATATATTTTGTTATTACAATTTATGTATGTGTCTGTATCTCTTATAAGGGGTTAGTTTAACCTCCAGTTTGCTAGTAAAATTGAATTACCGTGTCACAAAATGATGCACGTCTAACAAGTGTGTCACCAACATGAAAAGTTTGGAAAGCTCTGCCTTACATGCTCCCTGTTTCCAAGATGTTTCCACCCTCTTATTTATTTCCATTTTCTTCCTTCACCCCAGAATTCCTCCAGTTAATGATTTTAATTTTTTAAAAACACCCTTGCTGTAATGATAAATGAGTAGACCTCTGCTCAGAAAAATCAGTCATGCACAGACAGTCAGTTCCAACTTGAATCATCAAGACTGAGAAATGAAAGTGAGATATCACTGGAAACTGCCCTCTACTTTTCTTCAGTTGACTATAGAAGCCCCCACCTTTTGACACTGTTATCTGACAACTCACTCTTTTGATGCTTAAGGACAAATTCCATGAATTCAATGGGGGTTCTGCTCCTTCCTCAATTCTTCTTGTCTAGAGGCTCGCTGGGGACAGGTTGCATGCGTGCACTGCTTGCAAAGTGAGCTGAGAGAGGGAAAAAAAGAACCAAGCTGACTGAGAGACTTTGTATGCAGCACATGAAGTTGGTCCCAAATAAGCCTCTCTAAGTCCTTCCTCCACGGAACAGCACACGGGTTCCATTTTTCAACCAATTCCATTTTCTGACAGTGCTCTGGTCTGTAACCTGTCATATAAGTGGGAGAATCCTGTACTGTGCAAATATGCTAGTTTTTTTCCCAGGCACTGGGTTCTACTACTTAAATGCTAGACAATACAGTTGTTTTTTTTAAAAAAATAGTAATTTTCAGTCTTACAGTGCTAAAGTGGTAAACTGTAATGGTACTTCTGTATACCTAAATTAGTTTCCTTGGAATAAAATCAACACACACACACACACACAGATGTTGGCATCCTGTTGGTTAATCCCAACTAGAATAAAACCATTCAATCAATTACTGAATAGTGAGTCACCAGATACATAACTCCAGTGGTTTCACTGGGACTACTCTAATCAGGACTTAGATAAGATTCAGACCACCAAGTATACTGAAACATTCAAGAAGACAGTCTTGAGAAGGAATATGTGGTGTGTGTGTGTGATATTATTCGAAGGAAACAAACAGCAGTAGCACCATTACAGTTTGCCATTACTGCACTCTACAAGAAACTTAAAAAAAAAAAAAGAGGCACTGGGAGAAAAAAAAGGACACATCCAGGAACACAGCTGAGGAAGTCTACAAGGGAGTTAGATATACCCACATTTAGTGTCACAATCCATGGCCCTTTCTGCAACTCACCTTTTTGCGGAATTGGGGTGTGGGGATCGTGCAAGCAGCCTCTTATGAGAGGCTCTTGCGTCCTGGTTCCTTCAGCTCTGCAGCTGCTACCTGCTCACACGAGAGCCTCTCCTCTTCCTTCAGCAGTGCAGCCAGGGATTTTCCCAGGCTGCACTGGGTCAGGAAGTGTGAGTGCTGCAGCTCCGGAGCTCCGCACGCACAGCAAGTGCGCGCGGGGCTGGAGCGATGCGTGATTGTGCACCATTTTCGGCTCACAGCCGAAAATGAAATAGTGCACGGTTGGCGCCTGCCAGCCCCTGGAGTGTTGCGTGACTGCGAGTGCATCATGTGGACTGCTCCTCGCAGTCGCGCAATGCTCCAGGGGCCCTTTCGCATGGCAAATGCCATGCGAAAAGAGCCCATGTCATAAGAAATATACACATGAATGAACCAAAATATGACACCTTTCTATTGATTGAAAATGTTAAGGAACACTGAGGGCCTTTCCGCACTACACTGTTATAGTGCTATTATTCCATTTTCTACATGCTGTGGAATCCTGGGGCTTACAGTTTAGGAAGGGGCATCTAAGCCACAGAGCTCTTTGGTCTCAGTAAACTATAAACCCCCGAATACCACAGGACATCAAAAGTGGAATAATAGTACTATAACAGTGTAGTGCAGAAAGGCCCTGGGGAACCATCCGGGTCAAGGTGTTGAGAAGGGGTATTAGCACAATCGAAGGAAACTTCCTGAGACTGCATCCGTAAACCATGTGGAGGGAGATGGTAATATGACGTCTAAGAATTCTGGTCTGTATGAATTCAGATTGCAGGTGTGTTGGATGTCATATTTTTGAATTATGCTCTTGTAAAAATTCCCAGCTCCCTACATGTAATTACTTACTGCTTTCTAGAAAAAAAATAGTCTTCTCCTTGATATGCTAATTTAATACAGGAAATGTGCTTTTTTGATCAAGGAATGTTATAGAGAATACCATTCTCTGCTTATTTTCTAAAGTGGCATGACCCATAATTCTATCACTTCCATCCCTCACTCCATTTGATATAGTATGAAGATGGGCTCTGAGTGCTGCAGATGGGCACTTCATAACTGCTGACAGTAGCATTTTTTTTTCTCTCCCAGCCCTGCAACCTTTGTTCATAGGTATCTGGATCACTTCAAAATACTGCAGTTTGGAGCAGTGTAAAACCCCAGCATGAACTGGAATGCACTGTTGACACCAAATTGAGTGGCCATCAGAACTTTCCTGTAGTGCCTTAAATATTCATAGAGCATGAGGGGCTGCTGTGCAGTTGTAAGCTACTTCACAGTGCAGCCACAAACTCATAAACTTCTTTTGATGTTTACGTAAAAGGTTGTGAAAGAACTATATATCTTGGAGGAGAATAGCAAAGGCAGCATTGCCTAAAGAACTCCTGTCAGCCTCTGTCACTTCAATCTATGAGAAGGTGGCTAGAATCTGCGAAAAGCAAAAATTCTCTATGCTCAGCCTTACTTTGATATCGAGATAAATACATCAGACATGATCATAAAAGAGAAATCGAAATCATCACCATCATCATCATCATCATCATCATCATCATCATCATCTGTCCACAGCAAAACTGTTGTTGGCCGTGGAGTGGAATCATATGCCATGTCTGCTCAGGAGTAAATTCTATTTAGTTCATACCTTCTTCTGGTAGCTGCATATGTCTGGGGCTTTAGTCAATGGCACTGACTATTCATGATAACTGTTTGATACTTCTCTTAGGAATAACAACAGAGACATAATATTTAAAGTGCAGTTATGGCAGATTATTCAGCAGCTTCATTCTCTAGAGTTCAATATATGGAAAAGCAGAAGAACATGAGCTTGTGTTTTTAGAGTCAGGGTTAATTGTTTGGCTAAGCTGACTGGAAGCTTGTTTGTGTGTTTTTGAACGTTTTGAGCTGTGTGCCCTCCCTGAGGTCTAAGCAGGAGAGGCATCTGCTGAGCGGAAGTAAGTCACTAACTTGGTTGGGGGCAGAGCTAGCACCTCCTAGCTCTGTAGAGATTCTGTCTCAGTCTCTGGAACAGGAAGTGAAAAAATAGGTATTTGGGGTGGGTATTTGAGGGAGAGGCTTGTAAGTGCTATGCCACTGTCTTTATAGGGTGACTGAGCATGGACAGTGAAGGACCTGTTACAGTGACCTGCAATATCTGTATCATTTTTTTTTATAGCAGGAGGCTATGGCCCTTTCTGCACAAGGCTGGTGAATCAGTTTGTGCCGTTTCTTACCAGATTTTCTGGGCTTGAAACAAGGCAGACTTTCTCTCATTTCCTTCTGCACAGCTACTGCGTATGTTCCATTCTGATTCAGAGGAGTGAGAGTTCATGAATCCACACTGCCTCTGCCGTGGCTACTCCTACTACTCCTCTCACATCACCCCGTCGGCTGTGATTGGCCCTTTTTTTTTTTGCATGGTTTAGTATGTCATTGCGTACGTGCATATGTACTAAGTCCATACTACCCCCTGGTCCCTCCCATGAGCCCTCCTCTGACCACCAATTTGCACTGGCATGAATGTACATGTCTGCACGACTGTGAAATACGAATCGCATTGATCTGGAAAACTGGAAAACCAATTTCTTCCGGTTTTCAAATAGCACACTTTACCACCACATGGGGGTGCATTTAGTCGGAATTACATGCAGAACAAAGGTAAATTAAACCGAACCTAGTCCGCTCCAATGTGCAGAAGACCTCCGTGGCAAGACGCATTGGCCCGCCTTAATAACCAGGTGCAGAAATGGCCTATATCTATGACTCTACCATTCTTGGTGAAAGAGGTAGAAGAGTTACAAAGTGGTAAATATATGTTTGTGTGAGTAAACCTCTGCCTATCCCCTTAATTGAGCCCCTCAATTGTTTTTCAAATGATGTAAAAACACTCCAGAAATTGCAAGAGCAGAGGAGCTGATAGTCATAGATATTTTCCTGAAAATGAGAACTTGGTCAACTTTGATGGGCAATCTAGATTGTTCCCCTCTCTCCCTCCCTCCCTTCCTTCCAGTAAGTCTTTAATAATCTTCAAGTAGAGGACAGCTTCAAAAAGGAGACTGTCTTCTGACCATCCTTCAAATAAAGGGTTGGTGTCTGTAAAAGGTGAAGCCTGGCCAACCTAACTGGATGTAGCTTCTATATTTGCAAGTGGTGCTCAAAGAACTTCCTGAATATTGTGGATCTGTTCATTATGTATGAATCTGGGGCCCCTTGCCTATTCAGTGAGGGTTGTAAATGCAAAAATCTTTTGAGTGTCTCCCACTAAGAACTCACAGAGCCAGCAAGGTGAAGTATGGTTTATTAACTGTCTGTGGAAAACAACTACTAAGCCCTCTCTACCTTGACTCTTTTTCCGTTGGCTTTTTCCTTTTATCCTAGGAAAAGGAACATCTCTCTAGCTATTTTTCAAATTTGGAGAGAAGAAATATTTGAAGGAGAAATGGTGGCAGCCTCCCTCTCTCTTTTTAAATACTTGTCTCAATTTTTTCAGTGATTTGGGGTTTCATTTTCCAGGTACACTTCTATTCATGTCATGACAGCAACATCCTGTCATAGGGAAGGAAGAAGAGCCCTTGTCTCCTTTTGCTATTCTCCTAGCAGCATTCTTCAGACATGAATTTTCAGCCAAGTGCATTCAATCAATGCAATTGGAAGATGAGAAATATCCCTTCCCTGATAAAGTCCCTCATCTCACTTTCCACTCTCCTCACCTCCATCAAAGAGCTGGGAAATCCTCTGGAGCCCTTTTTTAGGGGGGAGGGGGATGTTATAAAGGACTGGTAGGAAAAGGAGAGAAAAAGAGTGTTCTACAACGCTGGTACTGTAGTGCCAATGGGATTCTGGTTTCATGCCAAGAAAGGACATTCTGCTCTCTTTTTGAAGGTCCTGACATTTCAGCTTCCTAAATTGCTCAGAAATTGGGGGAACTGGGGTCAGCTGGATGATAGAAATAAGAAAAAGAATCAGAACCCTACATATGCCCTTCTCTGTAGTTCTATTTCCTTTCCACCGGGATTAAAGCTGGAAGAATAAAGACCATGCTTCCTGGGGGGGACAGTTCCAGAACTTATCCTCTTAACTTTGTTGGCGGAAGAGTACCTGCTGCTGCTTTATCTACGTCATTATCATCACTACCATCTTTATTCCTCCTCCCCACACTGCAAAACCAAAGCCATTTCTGCACTACACTGTTATAGAGCTATTATTCCACTTTCAACATCCTATGGAATCCTGGTATTTGCAGTTGAGGGAGGGACCTTTAGAATTCTCAGCCAAAAGGCTCTTTGGCCTCAGTGAACTACAAATCCCAGAATTCCACAGGATGCTGAAAGTGGAATAATAGCACTATAACAGTGTAGTGTGGAAATGGTCCAAGTCTCAAGGCAGCTTACAACTTAATACAATATCACTAAAATATGCAAAAGTTTAACGTTAAAATGTAATTGAAGTGTCAATAACATTAAAAGCAGTTTAAAACATATAATTAAAGTAATTGAAACTAGTTTCTTAAAAAAGTACAGTTGGAAGGATACAGCACCTTGCTAAAATTTCTTCCTTTAAAAAGAGATAAAGCTCCAGGAGGACATTTGAGACTAACAGAGAAAAAGAAATTTCTACCATAAGCACCTCATTGGAACTGATGAAGTTGACTGTAACCCACCAAAATTTATTCTAGAAATTTCTTTTCCCCATTTAGTCTCAATTCTGGTAGATTCCTCTATGAGTTTTATGCTAAGACAGACTAAAATGACTATCTCTTTGAATATCCTATCTTTAAAAGCACATGAAGTCCAAATCCTGTTTTTAAAAAAAGTCTTTGCCTGACAGCACGACAGCAAGGAGGGGAGTCATATAAAGCCTCTCTACAAAGGGAGTTCCAGAATCTAGGAGCAGCTACTAAAAAGACTCTGTTCTGTGTACCCATTGAATATGTCCATTAAAATGATGGCAGAGGGGCCTCTCTTGAGGATCTGAGGGCACAGGTGGGCCAATATAGGGAGGCCTGATCTGTCAGCCTAGATTAAGGCTGTATAGTGCTCTTTCTCACATGTTGGCATATAGTGTATTACTGCTGGATAGTGGGATACATTCTGGGTCATATTAAAGTTTGCTAATGGCCTTAGAGCCAAAGGAGGACCAGATTGGTCAAGCTCTGGAAGAAACAGAAAATGGAAACAGCAGCAACTGTGAAAAGAAGTTTTAATTCCTTCTCATTTTTGATATTTCACTTGATTACTGAATAAAATAATTGAAAGTGAACAGAGTCTCTCTTGTAGGGAACCTGATTTGTTTTTGGTCTATAAGAAAAGTAAATATAATCCACTGTAAGTGGTTGGTACGCTAGTACTTTATTGACAAGCATACCAATTAGTTTGAGCTGGAGGGGAAAAAACCCTCCTAACAAGAACTTACCACAGTTTCCCCCATGGGGTTAACAGCTGAGACCTTTGGGATTTCCCTTGTATTTTTAAGCAATTTACTTCTTGAAAACAAATCCCTCACTTCCTCTTCCAGCAGGGGAGAAAATATTTTATTGCTGCATCGCTTGGGTCTGCAAATGGCACATTGCCACAAAACAGCATTTCCGTGAACATACGAAAACAAACTGTCAGCATGACCATATCAGTAAAGCTACAGTGAAAAGAAGCACCTTCACAAGGACTATTAGTTTCTCTCCGCAAGCTTTTCGCAAGATCAGTTTCATTTTTTACATCTCTTTTGATTCCTCGTATTGCCATGCCAAATGTTTATCTGTTAAAAGTACATAACCTGAAGCCAAAATACTCTCAGAAAATCACCTTAATGGTTGCCTTAATGTTTTTCTCAGCCTCTTCACACCTGTTATTTCCACTGTTTCTCCCTGATATGCTATAATTATTTACTCCTTAGGGTTTCTTTTGCTCCTTAGGGCCCTTTCATACTAAACAATTATATTCCACTTTAATTGCTGTGGCAATATCCCATGGAATCCTGGGATCTGCAGTTTAGAGAGAGGCATATATGATTCTCAACCAGAGAGGTTTAGGCCATTTGTGCACTACACTGTTATAGTGCTATTATTCCACATTCAACATCCTATGGAATCCTGGGATTTGCAGTTTAGGGAGAGCCTTTAGAATTCTCAGTCAGAGAGCTTTGGCTTCCACAGGATTCCACAGGATGTTGAAAGTGGAATAATAGTCCTATAACAGTGTAGGGCAGAAATGGCCTTAAGTGTATAATTAAACTATAAACTCCAGGATTCCACCAGATGGAACCATGGCAGTCACACTGAAAAGTGCTCACAATAGCATCATAACTCTAAAACAGACAGATTGATAGATAGGTAGATAGATAGATAGATAGACAGACAGACAGACAGACAGACAGACAGACAGATGCATAGGAGAAGAGAAGGGAACACATTGTTCTGCTACATCTCAGAATTAAAAAGAATGTGGGTATAAAGTATTGCTGCTAGCATGGAGAATTTCCAGAAAAGTAGTCCAGGATGAAAGACATATTGTTTGAACTTCAAAACAAAACAAAACAAAACTACAGATACCACTACCTCCTGACCCATTTGACCTATGTGGAGGACCCCTGTTTCATTGATTTCCCTTACATTTTAAAGATGTATACAGGCATAAATCAGTTAACAAAACCTTTGACAAAGAAGTTCCTTTTTTTACAAAATCTTTTTATAGGACCTCAGCCTGCTTCCCCTTTTTCTTGTCTTCTCTCCAGCTTTGTTTGTTTGTTTGTTTCAGCATTGGCACTGGAAAGATAGTGAAGGAGGACTCAAGAAACACAGACTTCCAGTGTTGGTTTGAAGCAGCATGTCTGTAGTAAACAATGCAATAAAGCTTGACCTGGGAAAGAATGGGATCCTACTCCAAATGACCCTACTGCAGCTGTGTGTGCTCATGTACAACAGGAAAGGTAAACATCTGCCTCCAGAATCACTTACTGAGCACGTATGAAAAGCAAAAACAGAGAGAAAAGGGGGAAGCAGATTAGCCCACCTCACTAGCTATGCTGGCATGGTGAAAAAAAACATAGATCTTTACATTTCACCACCAAAAAATGGAAATCATAAGAAAAGT
Organism: Cyclura pinguis; assembly: GCA_030412105.1. Lineage (NCBI taxonomy): Eukaryota > Metazoa > Chordata > Lepidosauria > Squamata > Iguanidae > Cyclura > Cyclura pinguis. The sequence goes on along the minus strand of CM059599.1, from coordinate 108,033,604 downwards.
GGAGGCTGGTGAAAGAAAATAACCATCCCAAGATGCATTTAGGAAAAATCTTCCAAATAGTTTCTAAAAGATTCAAAATGTTTGTGTTTACTCATGCAAGCCTTGCGTGATTTGGTTATTTAACTTTGCATATACACAATGTTCATTCTGAATGAAAAGTTTGCTGAAACATGTTGAACTACTCTTCTTTTTTGTGGTGTAGGAACCTATCCCTGTTTTTTCTGTGTTCTCTCTACCTTTGGCATCAATGTTTCTTTTAAAGGAGTAAAGCCCAATGTACAGGTATACCTGTATATTTATCATCATTCAGTTTAATCTTGGAGAAATCACTGAAAAAACAAGGGCTTTCTGACACCTCATATAAACATCTCTGATTCCTCCTTGCTCTTGATTTTGTAGCCAGCTTCTGGTTTTTGTAATCCAACCATTCATCACTCCATAAATTTATAATTATGATTCTCCCTTGACTGCCATGACATCCTGTGGAATTCTACGCTGTGTGGAGTTTGGTGAGGCAACAAAGTTGCTGGCTGAGGATTCTAAATTTCCATTGGAAAGCCTGGGACTCTTAGGACGTTGCCTGACAGATAAAGTGGAATTATATAAATGTGTAGTATGAAAGAGCTCCTGGTTTCCTGAAATTCTTGGAGGGAGCCAAAACATGATACTAGGGGAGCATGAGTCTCTTTTCCTTTAAAGAAACTTACTGGGTAGAAACAGTGGAGAGGTTTCTGGAGGCTCTGGGGCTGCAAAATTGGTGGGCATGGAATCTGTAGGTCATGAGTTGTCCATTCCCCTGTTTCAACCTGCCTTTCTTTCATTTTGCTCATACTTTCATTTTGCTCATTTTATTTTCATGTTGCCTTCTTTGGAAATTAATTTGCAAGATGAAATGTGGGCTTATAAATCGCCAAGAAAGAAATAAACAAACTCGCCCAGGAAAGCCCTTAATTCACATTTGAAATAGAAGGCAAAGCTACATGTTACAAAACAGGAAGACATAAGGCTGAAAATGGCTGCCTTATGTTGGTGGTAGCCTTGTATGTATTCTGCACGTAGAGTCTCATAGAGACTTTGCTCCTTCAGGTGGAGCAAAAGTGTTGGTGAAATTTATTTGCAGCACTTGTTGCTATAGTTCTTGGAGGTATTTATTTATTTATTTATTTTAAAAGATCCAAGGAAATTTCTGTTGTCCCAGTCTATTTTCTGGCAGTATCTGGAACCAGCTACAACATTTTATCTCACCCTTCCTTGGGTTTCTTTCTAATTCTGAGACATATCAAAAGTAATCTGGTATGCCCCCTTCCTTCCTTCCTTCCTTCCTTCCTTCCTTCCTTCCTTCCTTCCTTCCTTTTTTACTCTTAAGTTATAGTGCATCAGTGAAATGCCATTTTTGCACTATAACACTATTAGTTTAAGAAAAATATTAAAAAGGAGAAAATGTGACTTATGCAAAGGACCATCTCAGCAGATCACATCTATGGACTGCACAGTCTTTGGAAAAGGCCTTGTGAGGATCCAAGCAATTGTGACAAACAGCCTTCCAAAAGAAGGGAAAAAGTAGATGCCAAGGAGATAACAACCGGCAAAACTCAAACAGCCATATTGCAATAACTCCTGCTTCTGTAAACTAGTCTGGAAGAGTCTTATGTCTTTTCCTCTGAATGAATTATGTTACTGAGCCTTCTAAACATTATGCCAAGACCATTCCCCAACTCAAAATTAATTGACTTCAGAAAAATGCTACTTCATCTTTAAGAAAAAGCATATTACAATTTTCTGGCTTAACGTTCCATCAGATTGTTTTTACTACTATGATATCATTAATCATGATACTTTTGAAAATATATACAAAAGTCCAAATTTATGTTTGAGAACTATTCCAGAATTGCTCAGGCAAAACTGAATATATTGTGTTTGGGTTTCAGATTGCGGCTAGTTCTGACCGCCAGTGTTCTAATTTGTCTCTCTCTTGAAAAATCAGTACTGAGGAGCTTCACTAACCAAATATTTGTTTGCAGAAAAAGCTATTTGCTGGCGTTAGCATGATTGACCACAGTAATTATAAAGAAAGCTATTTGTGTGTTATTTATAATTCTTCTGGATAGCTTGTTTTGGCAGGGCCTAAAATTTCAGTCTTTAATCCACGAGAAACCTGCTTGCAAATCTTCACTGGAAATTATGAGTGGGGGAAAAGAGGAGGAAGTTGGTTGTATTTGCTCACATGTTCCATAAGCTATGCTGCTCTAACTGTGCACTTTGGATATTTAGGCACTAAAAGAGCAATGGAATGAAATAGCAGTGGGTGCTGAGTGGCAGCACACCAAGGCAGGCCCAGACGTGGGTAATGTGAGCTCACCAGCACTGCCCAATCAATGTACTCCTTAACAGTGACCTGGATGGATTATATCCAAGGGTGAGAAGGTCAGTCAAAATGTCAACAAGGCCAGCTGGGAAACTTGGATGTAGACACCATCAACTCCTTAATAGACTTCAGGCTATATTCAACTGTCATATGGTAAGAATTTTGGTTACCATACCAACCTAGACCAAATTCAAACCAGTGACCTAGGACCGAAAGGCTCCGTATCATATTGCCAACCCCCAGGGCCATCCAGGCTTTGCAATTGTAGCTTTTAATGCTTGGTTAGGAATTCATACAAGAGACTAAGAAAATTAAAGCTGTCTCCTTCCCTGGTAGTAAGGAGGCAGACCCTTCCCAAAGGTAGAATCATTTAGAAAGACATATGGAACTTGTCAAGTTTTCGATACTGTATTTGCATTTTGCAAATTGGATATGTCTTCAAATCCACAGTCCAAAGAGAAGAGTAGCAGTCACTTTCTAGGCCAAGTATTTTGGAAGCAATGATTTTGCTGCGTTAAAATGAATGACTAATGTCCTAGAAATTATGTTAGCTCCAGAGAATGAGAAACATGGAATCATGCTTGAAACAGAAATTGTTTTAACAACGTAATATATATAGAGAGAGACAGAGAGAGAGAGCAAGAGAGAGAGAGAGAGTGCACAGCTGGTGGCTTCCAGGAGAATGCTCATTCCAGGTTTTAACCAAAATTTTAAAGGAACCACTCAAGATGCTGAACCAAAATCTCTCAAATAAATGTGCATATTTTTAAATAAAAGTACCAGATCTTATTCGATCTTAGAAACTAAGCAGGGTCAGCCCTGGTTAGTACTTGGATGGGAGACTACCAACAAATACAGGATGCTATAGGTGCTCTAGGCTACATTTCAGAGGAAGGAACTAGCAAAAACACAACTGAAAATTCTAATTCACGGGGTTGCCATAAGTCAACAGGCAACTGAAGGCACACACACACAGAGAGATATATTTGATAAGAGTATAAGCCATCAGTTTAGCAAAGTAAGGACTCTTTCATGCTACATAACTATATACATAACTACAATTCCTCTTTAACTGCCACGACATCATCCTGTGGAATCCTGGGCTTTATAACTGGGGCAGAAACTAGAGCCCTCTGGCTGAAAATTCAAAAAGGACACCCTCCCTAAATTACAGATCCCAGGATTCCACAAGATGTAGCCACAGCAGTTAAAGTGGAATCATACTGCTCTGATGTGCTAGTTAATAGTGCTGTAACTGTGTAGCATGAAAGGGCCCTGAAATTAATTACAAAAGTGCAACTTCACGACCAAATTACAATAAGGATACCTCAGTTAATGACATAAATGTGTTCCTAAGAATGACTTCTTTAACAGATAATTTTGTACAAGAGATGAAAATAACACTGAAAGAATTGGAATAGGTTCCTACTCCGTATACACACAGAGAGACATGCACACACACACACACACACACGACCAATTTAACATGTTTCAGTAATCATTTTACTCAAAACTAGGAATCTGCACATGTGAAGTGAGACAAGCAGATCAGCTAAATCTTGCACAAGCAAACAAAAACATGTTGAGCCTTCTAGAGATCATCTGAAGGCTTCTTCCAAAAAGCATATTTTGCAAGTCATAAAGTTCTTTATTGAGTCATCTTTTAGAATTTATACCCTGTTTTTATTCCACGTGAATGCAGTTTTAATCATTTGCCAGATGGATATGGTGAGTCATATATGAAGCATTTACACACACACACACACACACACACACACGTTTGTCAACTACAAAATCAAAAATTCTAATGCTATGCAGGTGTTGTTATTTCTTTTCATTTTTATATTCTCTCTTTCAGAGGAGTAGTTCCTAAAAGACAATTTGGTAGAAATAATATTTGATTTAAAGAAAAAAATAGGAAAGGGGAGCAAATCTGAATTAAACACAAGCCCCCATCTTTTATCAGTATGTGAACCCACTCTAACCACATGTTGAGTGATGATTTCAGTACAAAAGAATGCTCATTTGAGTCAGAATGGAGGTGACACTAGATTATCATTTAGCAGGCTCTGAATTGGCAAACACCATTTCAGAGAACTCCCTAGATTCCAGTGCAGTTCCTTCCTTTACACATCCATTCAAAGGACAGGAGTCCCACCTTGTTTTTCACCTGGCAACCCAACTGAATGTGTATATGGATCTGCATGTGCATGCCTGTATGAGTGCACCATGGTATCACATGTGGAACTCTACTTCCACAACTTTGAAGTGAGTGCAAGTGTTCAACATCAGGCAAAAATATCCAAAGATCTTCTATAGGAGAACTTATGCATGCATAAAGAAAGCCAGTGTGGTATAATGATTTGAGCACTGGAGTATGATCTTGGAGACCAGAGTTCAATTCCCTGCTCAGCCATAGAAACACACTGGGTGACCTAGGATGCATTACGTACTCTCAGCCCCAGAAAAGCCTGTGATAGGTTTGCCTTAGGGTCAACGTAAGTCAGAAATGATTTGAAGGTACACAATGACAACAACAACAATGTATGTATAAGACACTAACAGAATTTCAGCCACAGTGTTCCTCTTTTGACAAGCTATGAGCAGGACCATTTTTAATAGACTTTCTTTTATTTCAAAATTGGTTGCTTGGGCCCACCTGAATTTTTTGCTTCACTTATGAAAGTATTAAACAGCATCCTACTCAATGGCCATTTCCGCGTGAGGTGAAGGAATCGCTCTGTGCCGGTACTTACCAGATCTTCTGGGCACAGACCAACGCGGACTGTCCCTTAAGCCCTTCCACAGGGCTCCTCGTCTCGTCCAGGATGAATCGGAGCAGCGCGACGTCTTAGATCTTCACTGCTCTGTCTTCCAAAATGGTAACTTCCGGTTGTTCATGGGTCCCGACCAACCGTGAAGCTCACCACGCCTAAAGCCCGCCCTCTGCAGATCGCAGGCTTGGTGTGAGCCTGTGAATCTGCACAAGGGAGCAGGTACGCAATGGTGCGCTCCGAAAAAATAAAGAACAGTTTTCTACCGTTCTTTAAAAAATGCGCTGGAGGACCAGTTGGGGGCGTTTTGGAGCGGACTGAGGTGCAGATCTGAGGTAAGTAGTCTGGACCTAGTCCACTCCAAGGTGCAAACAACCTCCGTGAGAGGACATACTGCACTGTTTTAATTCCCTTGTGCGGAAATGGCCTATATTGTGCTTATGACGTCCATGCTATTGCCCTGATTCCCTGAGAAAATGACAGGAAATTAGCATAGCCCAAGCAATTACTCTTGTTCACAGACCACTGTGATGCAAAAAGCAGCAGCTTTGATGCATGCATCTGTGAGGTCAGAATAAACACCCTGGCAGTCCCAAGATGGCTGGGAAGATAAAGTGCAGAACTGGGAGTCAGCTTTCTATGTATTCTTATAAGAGAAAAGCAAGGAAACTCCTCGCCTTCAGGTTGTTTGTTTTAATTTGTTTGTCAGTTAATCTAATTTGCTGATTATTTAAATAGGAATTTAATTCTTACTGATGCATGGGAGCTTGTCTATTGCAAGAGAAAGTATTTGCAGCTGTCATGCCTGCCAGCTTCTGTTTGGACACTGAAGCAGACTTAACTAATTAGGAGAGCCTTCCATCTGGTTAGCTCTGTGTGAGCACACTGAAGAGCCAAGTTGGAGATGAAAGCTGCTAGTGGTCAACTGGCAGGAGCCAAAGAAGGAAAGAAAGAAAGAGGTAAAGGAGAAGGTCTTCTTTAGTCCTCATTGAAGGGTAAGACCAATAGAAGTCAAACATTGCACCAAACATACAGCCATGTTACCCTGTTTACTGGGGGTCCTGTGAGGGACACCAAAATGTGCTCAACAATAGGTGGGGAAGATTAGCTCTGAGCACTGCTTTAGCGTTACGAGAGGCAGGGTAACTTAGCAGGATCTTGAGCCCTACGTCTACGGGGTCAGGCCAAGTCAAGGAGCACACAGAAGTTGAACTAATAAATGATGTTTTGTTGAAACACAATCAAAACAGTGTATGCGGCACACTCACACAAGATAACTAAAGAAATAAAGGTTGGAATGAGATAGAGGGGTTTTTAGAGGAGTTGTTGGTTTGGGTAATATTTCACCTGTCCTGAAGCCCGGTTGGAAGCGGAGAAGCTGGGGAGCGTGGATCTCAGCACATGGAGTTGAGGGGAAGGCTTGCTGGACAAAGCGACAGCAAGGCAGGATGGAAGCAAAGAGCGATCCAAGGAAGTCAGGGGTTTTTATAAGGAGAATTGTGACCGCAGTGTTACTGCCCTGGCTAGTCCGAACTTTGGGGATATTAAAAGATATCCCTTGATATCACAATTCGGCTGCACTTCTCTATTCCTCTACACGTGCTTGCGAGGCCACCGGACAAGCACGTAAACAAGCTCGGCTGTTAATAGCCGTAATATTCAAACTATAATACAGGCAGGCCAGAAATAGTTGACTCACTGCTTTAGGAGACCTCCAGGCAAGTACTCTAATTAAGTATGCACGCTACTTACAAAAGAGCCTCTGCCCCATGATGGCAGCTTGATGGGTAAACTATGCAATACCCAAGTACTCTGCGTTTGCATACTGGCTACTCTATCGAGAACTGTTACGATAATTCAGTCATTCAGATTCTGACCTTTCAGAGGCTTTGTCTCCAACTCCAAATCTATTGTTTTCCCCCAAGTACGGCATAGCCTGCAGTCACAATTCTCCCTATAAAAACCCTTGATTCCAAGACCTTCCTCGGAACACTCCTGAGTTTCATCCCGCCTTGCTGCCGCTTTGCTTGGCGAGCCTCCCCTCAGATCCATGTGCTGAGCTACATTGCACCCCAGCTTCGCTCTCTATTTTTCCTGGGCTTCAGGACAGGTGAAGTATCACCCAAACCAGCAATCCCTCTAAAAATCCCTCTATACCACTCCAACCTTTATTTTCTTTAGTTATCTTATATGAGTATGTTGCATACACTGTTTTGCTTGTATTTAATAAACATCATTTATTATTTCAACTTTGGTGTTCTCCTTGACTCAACCCGACCCCATAGACATAGGGTTCAAGATCTCGCTAAGTTACCCTGCCTCTCGTAACGCTAAGCAGTGCTCTGAGCTAATTTTCCCCACCTTTAGTTGAGCACATTTTGGTGTCCCTCCCGGGACCCCCAGTTCACAGGGTAACAGCAGGCTAGGTCGGACTTGGGGAAAACAATAGATTTGGGGCTGGAGACAAAGCCTCCTCCGAAAGGTCAGAATTTGAATGATTGAGTTACAGCCAAATTGTCAATAGGATAGCCGGTATGCAAACGAGAAGTACTTGAGCATTGTATAGTCAGATCATCAAGCTGCCAGCGCAGGGCAGAGGATCTTTTGAAAGCTGCGTGCATACCTAATGAAGGTACTTGCCTTGAGGTCTCCTAAAGCGGCGAGTCGGCTATTTCTGGCCTGCCTGTATTGTTTCGGAATATTACGGCGATTATCGGCTGAGCCTGTATGCGTGCTTGTCCGGGGGCCTCGCAAGCACGTGGAAGGGAATGGGTATGTGAAGCCGAATTATCGATATCAAAAAATATCTTTTTATATCCCCAAAGCTCGGGCTAGCCAGGGCAGTAACAGCCAGGAAAGAAATATTATTGTATGCATTTTTACCATAAGATTAATATGTAAAAACTCATATCCAAGTCCATTCAACATCACACTAACCCTTTCAGAGAAATCCCTATTCATTCCTTCTAACGGCAGACTTAGGTGGTGAGTGCTCACAGTTTGCAGCCCAAATGAGATCATATTAAAAACAGAGGGAATTTTTGCAGTGACAGTAGGAACTGATGTCTTTCATATCAGCGGGCTGGGGAAACTTTAGAAGAGCAATCCAAAATTCTGAATTCATTCTAGGGATCTGATAGTACCTTAAAATTCACACTAAAACCTGGAATGGTTTCAGTGCCCCATTCCGATTCAGTGTTCAGTGGTTCCATCAAAGTAGGGGTGGGAAACTTATGTGGAAGGAGGCAATTTTTGTCCCCCACAGCTCCACACAAGTCATACCAGCAAGTTCAAAGATGCTGGAAGTGGCATCACAACACTTCTGGTTGTCTTTCTGCTCCATTTTATTTTGGCTTAGACAGGAGTTGGGAGTGACCTAAACTTCCACATTGATGGATGCTTTGGAAGAAGCATTTTTGTTGGTTTTTGGGTTAAAAAAGAACAACGAAAATTGAGAGAAATGATTTTTGAAAAAAACTTGGAGCATTAGAGGAGCTTTGGAGGCCACAAAAGTGTGTTGGAGGAGGGCCACACCTTCCTTACTCTTGGTCAAAGCAGAAGTTTTAAATGTTGAGAGAAACCTAGTGGTGCAACTGTACAGATACAACACCACAACAAAATTCAAGTAGGAGCTTAGATGATCAAATATACCCCAGACTAAAAAATCCTTGAGGTGGAAAGTTAGTATTATAGATGGATAAGATAACGGTCTAGTAGAGACATCTCACTGATGTGCTGTCTTTCCATATGTAAATCCATTTTTCACAGAGAAAGCATTTTTTGTAAAAACAAACAAAACCATTGTCTACATTTTGACACAGTAGGGACCTGGGGAGATCCAGATCAACTTAGATAATGTATAGCATTGTCTGAAGTCTGAAATCTATTTAGAAAACAAACATATACGAATGTTGCCCAAGCCTTCATTGCCAAAACACTTTAGTATAGAATCAGAAAATAAAAGATGTGTGGATAAACAATATACAAATCATGTTTGTGAAGAAGTAAACAAGTCAGAGTGTGGTTCTCGCAAAGGCATGTGACTTAGTTTATATCTACAATCTACTCCACCCCCACTATATAAAATAGCCCTGATGGGATGAATAAGAAACAATTTACCACATTTTGCACGTCACTGGCAAACTTGATTACATTTGCCGCTTGATCCCATTCCTGAAGCTTTCTGGAGGCTTTAATCACAAGCATATGTACATAAGAGTATTTTAAATATTTCAAATATTTCATCAATATTCACTGTTAGGTAATTAGGATAAAGGACTCAGACTCCCATTTTGTCTAATATTCAGACGTACAATCATAGAGCTGAAAGAGATCACGAGTGCTTCAAGTCCAACCCCCTACAATTGCAGGAACACTCCTGACAGATGGCCATCCATCCTCTGTTTAAAAACCTCCAAAGAAGGAGACTCCACCACACTCTGAGGCAGTGTATTCCACCGTTGAACTGCTCAAATGTATGAATTTGAATTTGATTTAGGAAATAGATTAAGAAGAAAATAATTTGCCTCACCATACAGTAATCCTGTAGTGAAATTCTTCTCCCATTGACAATCCTGAAACATAGATGCTGCTCAGTGATGTAGCTCTGTGGGGTGAGGTAAAAACAAAGGCACTGTTGCCTCCACCATCAGAATTTTGTCCTTGCAAATGAACTTTACCTCCAGTTCCCAAATTTCTAGCATCACAGTAACTTAAAACTTCACTGGAGCATTTACAAAAAGTGTTTAGGCATTCAAAAAAAAGAGGCAGGCAACGTTACCAAAGGAATGCAAACACCAAAAATGTAAGAGTTTTAGGTGTGAAGGATTTTCATTGCCTTTTGCTTAAGGAAAATTTCATTTGGAGGCAGAACACATGAGGGAGGTTAATGCCTTCATTTTGCTGCCTTCTCCCCTGTGGCTACACCCCTGATGTCCCAAAGTGCCTTGGGAAATGCAAAGGGAAAACAGCCCAAGTCTTTTTTTTTTTTTTTGTCTTTTTCTTTTTAAAGAACTTTGTATTTCTTGAGGCTTCCTTCCTCAGAAGAGGGCATCTCAGTCACGTACTGGGCTGTTCCCAGTTCTCAGTCACAAGTAGAAAGATTGTTGGAGTTTGTAATTTCACACTTTAAAACTTTGCCCAGCTCATAGCATTTAGCTGTCTTATGTATTAAATGTGATTTGTCCCAGCTGTCCATCCCCAGCTCAGAATGGTTTTTTAAAGATATTTCTTTATCAGTTTTAACACAAAATAACATAACCACCAACTGATATTTTTAACATAAACATAAACTATAATTAAAACCCTTTAAAATAAAAACGCTAAACACTAACTCACTACAAGGCTAACTTACTAATTAAACACTAATTAAGACACAAAAGGGATCTGACCTCTCAAACTGTAATGAGAAAGAGAAAATAAGACTACACACACACACAGAGACATACATAATTTTACCATTACTGATCAACCTCAGCAAATTTACTAGCTCGGAATGTTAAGAAGAGTCTCCACAGGCAGGTTCAGCAACCCATCTCTTTTTAGAAGTCTATGTATGACAAGGGCCATTTCTGCACTACACATCATCCTGTAGAATTCTGGAGTTTATAGTTTCTTGAGGCCAAAGAGCTCTCTGGCTAAGAATTCTAAAGGTCTCCCTAAACTGCAAAGCCCAGGATTCCATAGGATGATCAAAGTGGAATAAGAGCACTATAACAGGCTAGTGCGGAAATGGCCCTAGTGCTATCAAAAGGAAATGCCAAGTAGCAGCACAGTGGGCTCAGAGTAGACTCATCTGGGAGACTGTTTCTCTGTCTGCTTGCTGAGAAAAGGTCTAATTTTGAGCCAGTTGAAAAGGAAGTGGATGGGTTTCTCACACACCACTGAACTCAGGCAAAATAACCAGGTGCAAACATCCAATGGGTTTCTAGATCTTCTTGGACTTAAAGGTGTGTGTGTGTGTGGGGGGGAGGAATTCAGTAACATGAAAATTTTTGAAGTTGCTGCTGCACTTTCTTGTGATAAGCTGCTCCCGGCAAATTCTCCCTTCAGTGACATTTTAAAAGTACAGAGGACTTTAATGAACCGTAGAAATCTTTTGAAGTCAGAAATGTGTGGAAAAGGATCAAGCAAGTTTTATTTTGTTTTGTTTTGTTTTTTTGCAATAGGTGGTTTGGGAAGACAGAAACAAACAAGCATTTGTGTTAAACACTTGAGGCTGAGATATAACTACATCACATGAGGCTCAGATATAACTACAACAATAGAGCTCCATCTCATGGCACCACCCTCAAAAACCTCCTTTATCAGCCAGGCAGGATCCTGACCAAAGGATTTTTGTGGTGCTGCAGACTGGGGTAAATGACCTTTGCAGTTCTCTGCCGGTCACAGGATGGATTGAGAACAGTCAGCTGGAGAAAAAGATCCCCAGGGTCCTACTATAACTTCTTCTCTCAACCCCCCTCCCCATGACAAGGAGAGTGCCCCAAACCTTGGAAATCCTTCAGGTGCGGAATGCCTGGCTGAAAAGGTAAGTTTTGGGGGTCACATTTGGTTGTTGATAACTTTAAATGTGAATTCCAAAAGAAGCAAGATTGTAAGTCCAGTGTACAATCTCATAACTACTGAACAGGGTGCCAACTCTCACTTTTGTATGTGCGCCCTCTTAATTGGTAGATATTTTCACTCACTTTCCACTACAAATTACAGAGTGGAGAGAGTTCAGTGAATCTTTCCTTCTGATAGACCTTCTGTCAGCTGAATAAGGAAAAGGTGATTCCTCCTGCCTTCCTGCAGTCCCTTCCATACCCTCAGAAGGTGGAGGAACCGCACATAAGTGGGATACTTTGGGAGGTATGGGGCCTGTAGGGGGAGAAGAAGAGGGGAAATCCTATTTCATGACTGGAAACCTACCTTAGTGATATTATCTTATACCCAACATGGTACTGATATGGCCCTGAAGGCCAGATTTCATTTTAATGTTTAATTTCTTTCATTGTAGAGCTTATGTTTAACCTGTCTTATGTTTCCTGAGGATATTCTCTTAGCAGAAAATGGATGGACATCTTTCAAGTGATTATCATACCAGCAAAGCAGACTGTTCTCCATGCTACATTATTTTTTCTGGGTTGTTTTGTTTTGTTGTAATATCTCATTCATGAAGTAAAATGTTTTTAAATGTAGCATTTTAATCTGCCACTGGTTCCCCATGAAACAACTGTGCAAATTTTTTGTTAACCAAACAAGTTTCATTTCCTTGCAAAGTTTTATAGTAAGAAAAAGGAAGGGTAATTTATTTTACAAGTGGAAATGGTGACCTTTGTGTCTTGAGAACAAGAAAAAAAACCCTTTAAACTATTCCTGTTACGTAAACTTTTTTAAAAATCAGTAATGATCCCATATGATCTCTTTCTAAATAATGATCTTTTATCTGACTTCTCTGTAATTTCCCAAAGCATTCCTCTAATTTTGACATATTTCATCATTCATGGCAGTACTAAGTAAGAGCTCATTCTCAAGATGAAGGATTCATCCCTCCAGTTTATTCACATTTGTCTCCATTTTTCCAGTGTTTTACATTTTCCATTGATTAATTAAGATTATTCTCACTCCCCACACTTCTTTCAAAGAGAGAAAGGGAAAGGAAAGGAGAGAGAGAGAGAGAAATGCCAAAATATTTTTTTTCCCAGGCTTTTCACACAGCTCTTAATTTATGCTGCAGTCACACCAGGATGTGACTAAAAGAAGCTTGGCGTTTCCTGCTTATGCATGCTTGGGATGCATAACCTTAAGATGTCAAGAAGTCAGTGGGTCACGGATACAAGGCTTGATCCACAGGTTGTGTATTTGCGGTTTGGAGATATGAAGCACGTAAACAATCCTTTGAAGGTTTACATTTGATGGATTTTATGGTTTAAGGAAACCCACCAGATTAGCTTGTGGATGTTTTTGAAAGAAAGAAAGAAGGAAAGAAGGAAAGAAGGAAAGAAAGAAAGAAAGAAAGAAAGAAAGAAAGAAAGAAAGAAAGAAAAAGAAATATTTTGATTCTTAAAAACATTTTCTAGTTTGCGGTTCAAAGTGTGAAAGACATGAAAGAAAAAAAGGATGCATATTTATGGGAGAGCAAGCATATCATATGAAGAAATATCTAATCAAATCAGCATTGGTGAAAGATGGGACAGTTTCAACCTGTTTTTGTGTGTGTTTTTTTTCAGATGTGGTTTTGATTTTTTCTTTCTCTTGAATTGACTTGCAGAAGTTGTAATCAAAGAAGACTCAGCTGTGCACTGAGGAAAACCTCGAGGCCTGCATCTTACCATAAATTTACAAACACCTCCAGGTCCTTGGTAAATGAAACAGAGAGGAAAAGAAAGGCCATTTCTGCATGATGATGTCATCCTGGCATGGGGACATGTTGTAACTGATCCTCAATGCATGCCATCACATAATGTTGTCACGGTCCTGCTCCTGTCACGTCCCCAGCTGTCACAATTGCGCAATTGCCTCCCTTCATGCAACAATCATGTCATCTGCAGCCGTATGGGAAGGGCAGAAATGATATCAAGCACTTCCTTCCTCAGTGCAGCACAGGAAAAGGCAGGCTGCACTGCGGAAAGGAGGAGCATGTCCTGAACGCTACCCATCCGCTGGCAGCTGGCTGGATGTGGAGGGGAGCGTTTGGATCCTGCTCCCATTCCAGCAGTGGCAGTGCCCGGATGACACTGGGACATTGTGGGATCATGGTATGATACAGAAATGGCCAAAGAAGTTCATGTACAGAGCCTACCTCAGAGCTTTCCAAACTTTTCATGCTGGTGGCACACTTTTTAGACATGCATCAGTTCAGAACACGGTAATTCAGTTTTACTAGCAAACTGGAGGTTAAACTAACCCCTTATAAGAGATACAGACACATACATAAATTGTAATAACAAAATATATGGGGACACAACATATATCATGAAAACCTTTCATATATTTTTAAAAATGTATGATTTATAAATAATAATATACATTTCCAAGATTATAGGCAACACATCTGTACGCTTCAGGTGACACACTAACATGTCACGGCACACCATTTGGAAAGCCCTGGCCTACATTTTGTTGAAATTAATAAGGAAGCTTTGTATCTGGGAAACTTCTTGGATTTTTGGAGTCCATGTTCCCAAGTGATTGCTGCATTTCAGAATGCTAAATGTTTGATACAATTCAGATTGAACTCATCAATGTCTTGGAAAAATCCTGCCCTCCTCCCCCCAATATGCCTCATGCAGAAGAAACCGTGGAGATAATTCTTCAGTAGGAACATCTTTAATGGATGCATATCCTCTTCAAACATTTCTGTCCCATGCCAGTCAGATGATTTTTTTTCATCAAACAAGTACTGAGAAGCGTGCTGCTTACGTCAAGTTGCATTACATAAAATAACCATCACATTTGAACTGCAGACCACCAGCCATCTCTATTGGCTATCCATTTTCCTATTTACTGTTTGTTCCTCTTGCTCTGTATTCCACAGAAATACAACTCCATTGTCAGGCAGGCAGGTTTCATGAGGGTTTCACTGTACCTCGTCTACGTATCCCATCACAACAAGGTATATAGTAGTGGTCCTGTGTCCTCACTGATCTCTTTTTGTTGATGTGGGAGAAAGGAGGGAGGAATAAGTCAAAGTGACTGGCATGATTTATCTTTTGTTGTTATGAGAAAGTGTGGGGAGTTTGTCATTTCTTTTGTGGAAAGTGCAACTTGGCATACTTTTTGCTCAGCACTAAGCCTAGAAGTGTGGCAAGCTCCTACTGGGGTGTGACATTATGGAAAATCATTACAAGTAGGCTGGGTCACCCTATTCTAGTGTTTGGTTTGCAAATACCACAAGGCATTAATATGTTCACCTGTTGGGGGGTCCCATTCAGAAATTTGGGGGTACAGGTATACAGAATCATGCCCAGCTCAGAGATAAGGATCTGCCTCATTCCAAAGTAGTGGGGAAACTACATTATGATGACAACCATGTGGCTTCCTCTGACCACATTGTGGTTGTCCCCTGGCAGTTGGGTGAGAGGACAGAGGACATCAGATGGAGCAGTACAACATGCCTAGCCAACACTCCACAGCTGTAATGATAAGTTGTGGTTTTTTTACCCTCAGCCTTATGTAGTGTGTATGTTTTCATTGTCTCCATCCAATGACACTGGCCTCACACTACTAGGCACACAACAAATGACTGCTCTTTCACTATAACCTGCAGCTGAATTTCAACTGATGTTTCATACTATCAGGGATATAACTTTTTTTTCTGTATGTTTGTTATATTTATTTTGCTATGTCTCACTGTGCTATGCTCTAGCCACACCATAGATACTGTGGATAAGGAAAGGGGAAAGCCTGTGGGGCTGCTTGAAAAAAACAAACCAAGCCATCTTTATTTTAAAGTAAAAAGAAAATCTATTATTCATTAAGTAGTGAACACATTAATTTAAATATGGTAGCCTGTGGGAACCCATGAAGTGTGAAAAACAGAAACCAAACCAGACCACAATGTGTTTAATGTTTGGCTAAGATGGGAAGGGTCGACTGAAAATAAACTTTGATTTTTAAAAAAATATAATATTGAATGGAGGTAAGCAGGAATTTCTCTACTTTAGATTTAGATTGGCATTTTAATATTGTAGTACTATAACATTATTTTACTTAATGAATAATATTACATATTATATATATAATATATAATATTATATATTTTTAAAATGCTATATATGAACAACAGTTTGACTTATGAATGTCTTCAGTTAGAAATTATTTACTAAACCTCCTGTAACATAGAGCAACATCTGATGTGAAAGAAACATAACAACTTAATTATTATCTTGGTCTCTGGGAAAATAACGCAGTAGGAATGTGAAGATTTTTCACTGAGTTGCTTGAACCTGATGAGATAGGGTGCCCTGAGCTTTTCCAACACCCTGCCAAGAAATCAGCAACTCCCCATAAGATTTCTTTTCTCACACAAATCAACAATCTCTTCAGTTTTGTCAAGGTTTCCACAACTTGTTCAAGTTTTCTCTGTGCAAAAGTAATAACTTTGTTGGGGAACATGAGAGATATTAGCATATCTGACAGACAGAAAAAATAGCAAAGGGTGAACAACAACCAGTCTCACCTCCACCCCACCCCACCCCACACACAGGATCTAGCAGAGAAATAAAGCAGGCTTAGTTCTCTCAAAAAACCTATGAAGCAGTTTTACTTACAAATAGTTAATGTTTCATAACACATCATAATATATCAAGGTGAGAGACTTTATAATAAGTGGCCTTCAAATATGGGCCCTTTCCGCACCTTACGTTTTTGCGGAGGTGGGGGGCAGCGCTCACGCGAGAAGCCTTCAGAGGAAGGCTTTCACGTCCCTGCTGCTTGGGCTCCACAGCAGCTTCCTGGTCGCGTGAGCGCCCCACCCACACCCTGCCTCTTCCTTCCGCAGTGCAGCCTGGGAGCTGTAGGCTGCACTGAGGACAGGAAGCGCGACCGGCCCAGCTCCAGAGGCTCCACAGGGCAGGTAAGTTCGCCCCAGACCCCTGAACAGTGCGCAAGCACACACCATTTTCGACTAAAAGCCGAAAATAAAAAGGTGCATATGCGCTGCGCATGAGGCTCTTGAGCGTAGCGTAAATGGGAATGCGTCATGCAGACCACTCCTCACATTTACGCGACGCTCAAGGGGCCCTTTCACTTAAGAAATGCCATGTGAAAAGGGCCATGGAGGGGAGAGAGAGAAAAAAGCAAGTTAACAAAATAGGCAGTGAACAAACTTGGACTAACCAAAGCAGGAAGAGAGTATGCATGGCTAAGAACAACAGATAGGAAATTACACGAATACATGCTATACCGAAACTCTGAAAGAGACATGCAAACCAGCAACAACTGAACATACACAAAAAAAGTGCTAACACATTTTCCTTTTGAGAAGCAAAGCATACACACAGGCACAGCAATTAAAAAAGCCAAACTAATTGGCAAAGATGTGAACAACTCATCAAATTCTTATAGTTGTTAAAAGTCCCTGCAACAAAGCAGCAGCAATCATTATCTGTGCAAACATTTGTTCATGTGATGTGCAAGGATTCTCACTGAGATTGTGAAAAAATCTTTCCATCTCACAAGTGAAGGGGGGGGGAGGAATGAGATTTCTAATTTTTGCTAGAGAGAATGATCAAGAAATAATTTACATTCTTCTAACCACCAGTACTCTTATTAGCTTCTACCCAAAACCAAAAACGTTTCCTTAATCCCTTTTATTCTTCCCACTAAGTCTACCAACATTAAGGCCTTCTTGGCTTAATGGGTAGTGTACTACAGAACAAATAATGGCATGGCTATGATGGTGCCACATTGAAGTTCATAGGCTGAAATACGGTGGATTCAGCTATCTGATATGTCCATGTCAAAATAATGCCCCTTTAAAAATATTCTATGGGGTGGTGATGTCCACATTTGCAGAAGTTGTACTTTTCTTCTGTCCTTAAGTAAAGGACATTTCTGCTGAAAGAAAAATGATGGCAGCTAGACTGAGGAAAAATGGATGGATCATAAACTGATAATAATGTTGTGTATGGTCTCCATGTAATGTAGCTGAACAACTTGTGGTACCATTACATTGATAAAAAGGTTTTCTGGGTTGGTTTGCTTTGGAATGGGAAAATAAAATCTTTCATTTGCTTCATGACATAAAACTGACTAATTGTTGTCTTTGATTTAGGTAAACAGAAGAGATTGCTTGACAACATTGCACAGCAAGAGGGCACATGCTTTGGCTTTGAGGAAAAGGTCCATGTCTCCTCAGTCACTTCCTCGAATGTGGCGAAATATCAAAGAACAACATCTGCCCTCATTTTAGCTTTAACAGCAAGATGTTCCTTGAGGGTGGCTCTTAGAGATGATCACTGCCTTCAGGCTGTAGATGCTTGCTGTTCAAAGCCTTTCTAGTTTCCCTCCTCTCTGAAAAGCAGAAGCTAACAACTGGGGTATTTTCAATGTTACTTCAAGATGCATTCCCCCACCTTTTCATATTCTACTTCCCCTCTCTGTTTTTCCTGGTATCTCTCACCTCCCCTGGCCCCATTGCCCTCATAAAACTATCAAGCAAGCACAACTGAATGTCTCAGAAGCACCTTCACCTCAAGACAACACTGCCCCATTGACTGCTTTCTCGTTGCCCCGTTGACAGGAAGCCATTAATAGAAGCAATATGGTCTGCCACTTAAAGGGATTGGGGATTTTGAAAATCTATCAGAACTAGAAGTATTTCATAGGCTCAACACAGACTAACATCATCACCATATAGAGCTTAGATCTGTGTTTTAAGCAGCTGGGTGGGAAAGGATGTGAAATTGCTTTAAGAATTCAACTTCATGCCAAGAGAATGTGATCCACTGTTTGGTATTTTTTTTTCCAGAAGTTTTGGAAAATGCATGAGCTGGGCCCCTTCACATATTATGCACTCAATGCAATCTAAGTTTTTGTTGGATGTCAATTTCTTTGTTGCTGCTACTTTAAATATGAGATCAGAGAATCATAGAATCATAGAAATGGAGAGTTGGAAGAGACCACACGGGCCATCCAGTCCAACCCCCTGCCATGCAGGAACACCCTCAAAGCACTCCCGACAGATGGCCATCCAGCCTCTGCTTAAAAACCTCCAAAGAAGGCACCTCCACACTCCGAGGCAGCATATTCCACTGCCGGACAGCCCTGACCGTCAGGAAGTTCTTCCTGAGGTTCAGGTGGAATCTCCTTTCCTGAAGCTTGAATCCATTGCTCCTTGTTCTGGTCTCTGGAGCAGTAGAAAACAAGCCCTCTCCTTCCTCTACATGGCATCCCTTCAAATATTTAAACATGGCTATCATGTCCCCTCTTAACCTTCTCTTCTGCAGACTAAACATACCCAGCTCTCTAAGTCTATCCTCATAGCGCATGTCTTCCAGGCCTCTCACCATTTTGGTTGCCCTCCTCTGGACCTGCTCCAGCTTGACCATGTCCTTCTTGAATTGGGGTGCCCAGAACTGGACACAGTATTCGAGATGAGGTCTAACCAAAGCAGAGTAGAGTGGTACCAGTACCTCCCTCAATCTAGACACCATACTCCTATTGATGCAGCCAAGAATTGCATTGGCTTTCTTGGCTGCCACATCACACTGCTGACTCATGTTCAGCTTGTGGTCTATTAAAACTCCTGGATCCCTTTCACACGCACTACTATCCAGCCACGTGTCCCCCATCCTATATTTCTGTATTCCATTTTTTCTACCTAAGTGTAGGACCTTACATTTCTCTCTCTTGAATTTCATTTTGTTAGCTTTGGCCCAGCTCTCCAATCTATCCAGGTCATTTTGAATTTTGATCCTGTCCTCTGGCGTATTAGCAACCCCTCCCAATTTGGTGTCATCTGCAAATTTGATGAGTATGCCCTCTATTCCTTCATCCAAGTCATTGATGAAGATATTGAACAACACTGGGCCCAGGACAGAACCCTGTGGCACCCCGATAGTCACTTCTCTCCAGGACGAAAAGCGGCCATTCGTGATCACCCTTTGGGTTCGGTCGGTCAACCAATTACAAATCCAACTAACAGTAGCCCCGTCCAGCCAGCATTTTACTAGCTTCTTTGTAAGAATGTCATGGGGAACTTTATCAAAGACCTTACTGAAATCGAGAAATGCTACATCCACAGCATCCCCTTCATCTATCAAGCTAGTAACTCTATCATAAAAAGAGATAAGATTAGTCTGGCATGACTTATTTTTGAGAAATCCATGTTGACTTCTCGTGATTACCACCTTGCTTTCTAAGTGATTAGAAACTGACTGCTTAATGATCTGCTCCAGGATCTTTCCGGGTACTGACGTCAGGCTGACTGGACGATAATTATTGGGGTCCTCTTTTTTTTCCCTTCTTGAAGATGGGGACAACATTTGCCCTCCTCCAGTCTGCTGGAACTTCTCCTGTCCTCCAAGATTTCTCAAAGATTATAGCAAGCGGTTCCAAAATGACCTCTGCCAGTTCTTTTAATATCCTAGGATGCAATTCATCTGGCCCTGGAGACTTGAATTCATCCAGTGTGGCCAGGTATTCCTGTACCACCTCTCTACCTATGTGCCTCATTTCCCCTGCTTCCTCACCTGCTCCCCAACCACCAGGTTGAGTGCTTGTATCCTTCTGGGAAAAAACTGAGGCAAAGAAGGTGTTAAGTAGTTCTGCCTTTTCTCTTCCCCCTGTTAGTAATTCGCCATCTTCTCTGCGCAGCGACCCTATTGCCTCTTTCTTTTTCCTTTCACTGTGGACATATTTAAAAAAGCCCTTTTTATTGTTTTTCATGTCTCTGGCCAGCCTAAGTTCGATCTGTGCTTTAGCCTTTCTGACCTCCTCCCTACATCTCCTAGCTACTTGCTTAAATTCTTCTTTGGTGGTTTCCCCCTTCTTCCATTTCCTGTACATGTTTCTCTTAACACTTAGCTCAACTGAGAGTTCTTTAGTCAACCATTCTGGTTTCTTCAGATGCCTTCCATTTTTCCTCCTTATTGGCACAGTTTTAGACTGTGCCTTCAGTATCTCCCTTTTAAGGAACTCAAGATATAAACATAAATTGGAGGGAAGTATTTGTGTGGGAGGAAGGGTTCTGTCTCTTATTTTCCAAGGCTCAAAATGAAAAATATCAAGCCTGTAGAGGAACATAGATGGTTCTATGAAATACTTTTTTTTTCTAGGAAGAAAATCATTTGAGGTATTGTCCAAAAAAAAAAGTAACCTTCTGAAGCTCAGAGCCAGTGTGCATGAACACTAGAAGTCAACTTTGCTGGTGGTCTTCTTGAACTTGTAATACAAAGGAAAAAGAATGAGATTTCAGTGTGGGCAAAGGGGGAAACTTCAGGGAAATTAGCAGGTCCTGCTAAGTAAAACTCCTTGAATGAATACAGGAACAAGCATTTTGGTGGATATTCTGTCATCTGAGAACAAAGAGAAGAAACCATAGGGGTTTGTGGGATAGGGTGTGGCATTTCTCCCCAAAATGTCTTTGTCTTGCCTTAGGAACATTGGCTGCTCTGCAGTGTAAACATGATATGAGGCTCATTGCTCACTTGAAAAGCACAACTTCTTCCATAAATTAGGCAAACTGATCAATTGCTCTGCTTTCATAGGCAAAACTGGTTGCACACATGTGAGAAGATATAAGTCAGGCAAGTATAACTCATTTTGGATCTCAGCCACAGATCCAGGCAAATCGCTTTCACCCTCACCTGCAGTTGGCCTGTCTACATGTTATCTATGAGAATCTCTGAAACGGGTCCTACATTTCCTGGCAAGATCTAAATTATGGTAATATGAGAGTCTGCCATGCTGGAAGTTCCTGCTTAGAATACAAATCTTGTGCTGGAGGTAGAATATTGCCCTGCCAAGTTAAACCTTCATTTGTTTGCAATAACCATGTTGTGTAATTCCAGAAGCACAGAAAAAATATTGCCGAGCCCCCAAACCATCTCATTAGTAAGTGTGCTAACAAGTAGACTTTCCCACTAGGTTTAACACCTAGTTCCCAACAGCTTTAACAAAGAAGGTGAGAAGGGGATACATAATATGAGTTACTGGACAAAAGATGAGGGCTGAATGTTCTAGATTTAGATTGTTGAAAGACCATTTCTGCATATTGCCCTTCCAAAGGTGGCAAAAATGGAGAAACTTACTATTTAACTGTGTGTTGATCCTTCAAAACCAGACATTTAATGAAGTGATTCTCTTCTGGTTATGCTGGCTGAAGGATTTTGGAAGCTGTTGCCCCAAAAAACCTTAGCAAGCTTTGGTTCAGTGCTTTGCTTCCTGAAGGATGCAGCTAGGTCTCCAGGCACAAGAAAAATTGCTAGTTTTCTAGATTATCCCTTTTTCCTTCATTTTTGTGATAATATAAAACTGTTGCTGTTGGCTGCTTAGAATTCTTTTTATGTTTGCTGGTTTACTGAGGACTGGCAGCAATAATCTGTAGGTATTATTGGACTGCAATCATCCTTGAACATGGGACATGCTATCTGCAACTGACAGCAGTCTTCACTGAGGATAATGGGATTTAGTTATTTTTCTAGCCTCAGTAATTAGGATGCATGGTACTTCTGTACACAGAGGTTATATTTAAGTATCAGAACCAATAACTATTGGTGAAAGGCTAATTCTTCATTCATAATTTGAGATCCCTCAACCCCCCACATGTGTGGGCATGTGAATTTAGAAAAACAAATAATGTAATTTTCTGCACGTAGTAGCTCTGATCTCTAAAGAGGGCCCAAGCACTTACTAGGAAGTAAGAAATGGCCTAAATGCTCTAAAGGCAACAGATCCTGTTTGATCTTGGGCCATTTCTGCATTAGACTGTTACAGCGCTTTTATTCCACTTGCAACATCCTATGGAATCCTGGGGTTTGCAGTTTAGGGAGGGACCTGCTGGTCCCTCCTGAAACTGCAAACCCCAGGATTCCATAGGATGTTACAAGTGGAATAATAGCGCTATAACAGTCTAATGCAGAAATGGCCTTGGAAACTAAGCAGAGTCAGCCCTGTTTAGAACTTGGATTGGAGTCCATCAATGAATATCAGGTGCCATAGGCTGTATTTCAGAGAAAGACACTGGCAAAACCATTTTTTAAACCATAAAAACACTTTTATCGAGTATGTAAAAGTTTTGAGATAGCTTAAGGATAGTTGTAAACCATTAAGAACATGGTGGTACCTTAACAATGTTTCCTTTTACCCTTTTTCCCCCTCCTTCACATTAAACAACTAGTAACAAAGTTTTCAGTGGTGCTGAGTGAGTAATTTAGGTAAGGGAGAAGAGCAGGAGAAGGGAAGGAAGAGGCATGTGGTGAAGAGGGGGACTGAATTATTGGCATAGGAGGGAAAAGAAACAAGAAATGACTGGTCCCCAGCAAACAGTCTTGAATGAATTGATCTGAATGCAAGGTGGGTCCAAAAAGAAATAAATAATAAGATTAGCAAAGTGGAATTCTCGCCACTATATCCACATACCCACACAGACACACATATGCGTACTCACCTTCAACTAACCTGTGCGTAGAAAGGTCACTAGTGTTACAGAGGAATCCTCCTAGTAGTAGGTCTCTTACAATCAATTCAATACAATACAATACATCAGGTTGAACCCAGATGGCAAAACCATTTCTGAGTATTCCTTGCTTAAGAAAACCCTATGAAATCCATGGAGTCAATATAGGTAGATAGGCAGCTTGAAGATGCACACACATGTGCATGCATGTGCACACACCTACATACCTACACACAAAAATTAGGAGAAAAAGTGAAGTTCTCCTGTGTATTTAGTGTAAACTTAATATAACATTTAGCTCTAAGTTCAGTAAGGAAAGTAGAAATGAGAGTACTTCATGGCAGGAAGTCAGAAACATGCTCCTGAGGAAAATGCCATTATAGTATATCATATTTTATTGATCTTTAAAATATAGCAGAACAACATTTTTAAAGATGCCTCAAGGGACATGAAATTTGTTTGGAGGTGGGAGGCACACTTACATGCATGCAAAGAATGCAACTGTTTAGTGTCATGAAGCTGAGTTGTTCTCCATCAACCTGTGACTTTCTTAGCCCTAAACAACTGTTTCATAGGCCATTTCTGCATTACATAGTTACAGTGCTATTATTCCACTTTCAATGTTCTGTGGAATTCTGGGGTTTGTAGTTTACTGAGGCTCAAGAACTCTCTGGCTGAGAATTCTAAATGCCCCTCCCTAAATTGCAACCCCAGGAGTCTAGACTATTGCCCTTTCCACACGCGGTTATTAAGGTGGGCCAATGAGTCTTGCCACGGAGGTGTTCTGCACGTTGGAGCGGACTAGGTTTGATTCATTTACCTTCATTCCGCACTTAATTCCGACTAAATGCACCCCCATGTGGTGGTAAAGCACGCTATTTGAAAACCAGAAGAAATTGGTTTTCCAATTTTCCAGATCGATGCGATTCGTATTTCACAGTGGTGCAGACACATACATTCACAACAGTGAGAATTGGTGGTCAGGGGAGGGCTCAGGGGAGGGACCAGGGGGTAGTATGGACTTTCACATGTATGCAAGTACACATGTATGCACGTACACAATGACGTACTAAACCATGCAAAAAAAAAAAAAAAGGCCAATCACAGCCGGCGGGGCAGGGTGAGGGGTGTAGCAGGAGTGACCACGGCAGAGGCAGTGTGGATTCATGAACTCGCACTCCTCCAAATCAGAATGGAACATACGCTGTAGCTGTGTGGAAGGAAATGAGGGAAAGTCCGCCTTGTTTCGCTCCCAGAAAATCCGGTAAGAAACGGCATGAACCGATTCACCAGCCTTGTGCAGAAAGGGCCTATGTTAAAAGTGGAATGATAGCACTATAACAGTATAGTGCAGAAATGGCCTCAATCTAGAAAAGACAGAGATGTTTCTAATCAGTCGGTAGGTAGATCAGTAAACAGGAATTCAGCCTATACTTGATGGGGTTTTGCTCCTCTTGAAGAAACAGGTTCAGTGTTTGGATTTAAACTTGAGCCTGAATGCCCAGGTTTCTGCAGTGGCTGTAGTCCATTTAAACTAGCATAGTTGAAGCTACTGTGCTGGCTGTTCCTGTTCCTGGAGATGTCTGCTTTTGCTACCAACTCTTTTTACATGGGGCTCTGTGAAAAGTGTTCTGAAGCTTCAGCTCACTCAGAGAGCTGCAGTTACACAGGGCACACAACTCCCTTGTTACAACAGCTTCGCTAGCTACTGGTTTGTTTCCAAATAAAATTCAAAGTGAGCCTTATGGCAGAGCTTTCCAAACCGCGTGTCACGACATGCTAGTGTGTCGGCTGTGGTGTGTAGTTGTGTCGCTACTACCGCCCTAGGCTGAGAAAGACCCCGGACAGTGGTTAGTTAGCTTAACCTCCAGCTTGCTAGTAACTAACCTCTTATGAGAAATATAAGAGATACGGACACATACATAAATTAGATAACAAAAGGTAAGTGGACACAACATATTTTATGAAAACCTTTCATTTTTTAAAAAATATATGATTTCTGCTTTATGATTTATGTCTAAAAAGTATGTCACCAACATGAAAAGTTTGGAAAGCTCTGATTATAGCCTTTAAACTCCACCCCCACCCCCAGCTTGGTCCACATTTGCTGAAGGGCTGTATTCTTCCGTACATGCAAGGCTGGGCTCTGAGATCTTCAGGGGAGAGCCTTCTTGTGGCTTCACAGGACCTTTTCACATGTGGGGGGGGGGGGGAACGGTGTAGAGCGACCTCTCACGTAGAGTGGACTGGCTTGGACTACTTTTCGTAGTTTCACACCAGAATCCACTCAGGAGCGGCCGGAACTAGCCGGGCTGCGTGTTTTTTAAAAACCTCTGCTCCACGCGGCGACGGACTTACCCGGCTGGAGGTAAGCTCTGTTTTTGGGCGTTTTCGCCCGTTTCGCCCCCGACATGTGAAAAGGGCCACAGTCTTCCCATGCATATCTCATGGGCATACAAAAGAGGACCTTCTCACTGGCTGTTCACCACTTCTTTAACTCCCTTCCAACAGAGCCTGGACTGGGTCCCTCTCCTTCTCTTTCCATTGGCAGGCAAATACTTTTATATTACTGCAAATTTTCAGTAACTAATTACCTGTTTTAAGAAAAGGGCTTTAACAGACTTTTGAAGGACTCCTTTTAAAATTGCTTTCAGTTAGCTGGTATTTAAAGCTTGTGGTTAGTTTAATTTCCTTTTGAAAATGGTAATCTTTTTAATGTTTTAAAACCCTACTCGTTTTTATTTGTACCTATTTTAATTTTGGTAAACTGCCTTGAATGTCAGTTCAGAGAGAAAGACAAGATATACTTGAAATAAAATGTTCCTCTGAGGGGAAATGTGAATTGCAACTGGCTCTGAACTTATTTCATGTAATTTTTTTTTTAAAAAAATTCTCATTGTGTGTGTGTGCGTGCCTTCAAGTCATCTTGTCAACTTATGGTGACTTATGGTATTTGTTAGTGGTCTCCCATCCAAGTACTAATTAGAGCTGACCCTGTGTAGCTTTCAAGATCAGGCAGGATCTGGTGCCTTTAGGAAACTGAGGCTATCTATTTCTGGTTACCTTACCTGTGTACAATTGCAGAGTGCTGGTTGTGAGAAACAGTGTAAAATACATGACATACTTTATAAAGCATGAAGTATCAAAAACAGCACCCAAGGATTTCCCTGTCTTTGGCATCAAATGAACGTTTACACTTTAGTAGTGACTTTTTTTGAAGGACAGAAATGAAATATACCAATCCTGAGAGCAGGGCAGATCTTGTAAACATGAATGTGATTTTTCTGAAATATCTCATGTAACACACATGTCTATTACTTGAGAGGACATTAAACATTTAAATCACAGCTAGGTTAATTTTGAAGTGCTAGTTCCTATTTAACTAGCTGTCTGTATACACAGCCATTAAAAAGAAACAATGAAATCCTGGCTAAGATAAATGTTGCCCCTGTTGTTTTCAGCCCACAGTGGCTTCCAAAGTGTAACTTGATTCTTTGCACTTTGTGTGGCTGTTGTTGTTTTATGACTGACAGGACAGCTAATGAAGGTCAGAGAAGGGGGTGGAGGGAGACAGCAAGAGGTACTTAATGCAGGCCAGACTACAGTCTTGCTGGGATGAGCAAACAGTCAACACAGTTAAGCAAATGGTGTGCTATTGATAATGATGCACAAATAGTTTTTGTAACAGTATCAAGAGAAGACTAATAGCCTGGACTTCATGTCTAGCCCAAGACATTCTTTTCCTTCAAGAAATACACAATTGCCCAATCATATGGGGGTCTGCACCGTTTAAGTCTAGACTCTAATAGTTTATCTGTACCTTATATCACTTTGGTACCACTTCAACTACCACGGCTCGGTCCTAAGGAATCCTGGGATTTGTATTTCATGAGGTGCTAAGCTGGACTAGAGCACTGAAGCACAGGATTCTATGTACCTTCATCAAACTCCACGTCCTAAGATTCTGGAGGATGAAACCATGGCCATTTCCGCACGGGGCGAGGGAATCGACCCGTGTCGCTACTTACCGGACTTCTTGGCTCCCCAGTCCGGTCTGCGCTGCTCCGGAGCAGTGCGTGCTCGTCGCTCTGTACTGCTCCGGGGATGAAAATGGTGGCTTCCGGTTGGTCGAGGGTCTCGACCAACTGCTGAAGCTCGCCAGCCTAAAGTCTGCACCCGGCAGATTGCAGGCTCACACTGGTGCGAGCCTGCAAATCTGCACCAGAGAGCGGGCACGGAATGGCGCACTCCGTGCTTTTGAAAGACCTGTTTTAAGCCGTCTTTCAAAAGCACGCTTGACGCCACTTGGGGTCATTCCGGAGTGGGCTGAGGTGTGGATCTATGTTAAGTAGGTCCGACCCAGTCCGCTCCCAGGTGCAGATGTCCTCCCTGGAGGACGCTCTGCACCCTTTCTATTAGCCCATGCAGAAATGGCCCATGATAATATAGGCCATTTCTGCACTCAACTGTTATAGTGCTATTATTCCACTTTCAACATCCTATGGAATCCTGGGGTTTGCAGTTTAGGGAATGACTGGCTGGCCCCTCCCTAAACTGCAAACCCCAGGATTCCATAGAATATTAAAAGTGAAATAATAGCGCTATAACAGTCTAGTGTGGAAACGGCCATAATGTCAAAATGTAATCATGCCTCCTGTTGCAGATCTCCTTGTGACAGTCCAAGGTATCTTGAGTGCTGTTCAGAAACTGCACACCTAAAAGAATGATGTGATAATCTTATCTAGCATCTTTTTGTCTCCACTCTCAACTAGATTACATTCATAGTCTGTCCAGCCTTCCATTGT
This sequence comes from Cyclura pinguis, assembly GCA_030412105.1. Lineage (NCBI taxonomy): Eukaryota > Metazoa > Chordata > Lepidosauria > Squamata > Iguanidae > Cyclura > Cyclura pinguis. The sequence continues at coordinate 108,005,554 of CM059599.1, read as the reverse complement.
CATCGTTGTCCCACCCTGACGTCCTCATATCTGCCCGTCTTGTTGTGGCCCAAACCATTCACTTCTTAAATTTCTGCACTGAATTCCTGTCTGTGTCCAGGGCTGGTACAGGCTCTTGGTCCTTCAAAGTCCACCATGATCTTCTCCACCATTCTCATTTATTTGCTCATATATTCCAAAATTTGCTAGATCAAGAGCATCTCAGGTCCTAAGATTTCAGAATCAAAACCTGAGGCTCAGGGATAGTGAAATCGTAGGGTGGGACCATCAGAATGTCATTACCCATGATGCATGAAACATCAGTCAAAGCTTGCTCAGAGACATCCTTCAACGCAGATATATACACAAGCACACACAAATGGGGGGGCAGAAATGCGGGGAGAGAAAGAGAGTCTAACAAATTGGGGAAATATGACTCTGGCTGGAAATTGAGTTTTCCAAGCTCTGCTGTTGATGGGGGCGGAGGAGACTTCTCAGCTCTGTTTTTATCCAACCAAAGAACATTTCACAGGATCTACTTTGAACAGAAGAACCAGCACTTCTCACAGCTCTGTTTATAACACTTTTCCAAGAACTGCTTTAACAACAAATGGTAGTTGTAATCCAATCAAATAAACTTTTCCAAGCAAAAACGAAGGGTTTCAACTCTACTTTCAAGGAATCATTCCCATTAACCAGAGTCTCTCACTGGACACCTTCTCTTTTCTTCTTTTATTTTTTTAATAGACAGATTGTTATATAATCTCTCATGCCCAAAGTAATAATAATCACAATAATGATAAAGGCCTTGAATTCAGTATGGGACTTACATCTCTGTAAGTGGACTTACATGCATGGGAAATAGAACCAAGCAGTTTTGCAAGGCTCATATTCATTTAGGGGCCGCTGTGACATTATTACATATGGCCATCTGTTGCACAGTGATGAAGTGGCTGGTGCACCATGACTCAATGTGCAATGGGCACCAATGTGTATTGGGGTGCTCCAAAGAAGAAGCACCAGAAGAAACCAATGCACTTCATAAGAGTCCAACGTCCACCAGAAGAGCCCATAGCACATTGGAAGTATCCAGTGCACATCACACGAGCCTAATGCACATCACATGTGCCTGATGCATCTTGGAGGACTCTTGCTGCTGCCTTGATAAGCATCTTCACAATTCAGTAATAGGTTTCATTCCACTTCTGCAATGTGGCTAAGGATTCATTAATCATAGACTGTGAAATAGAATATCAGCCAATAATGGCACTGATAATCACTAAATAATTTGGAGAGGGGAAGATAATGATAATAATAATGGAGATAGTCAAAAAGCTCAATAAAGACCAACAGGACAGTCCCATTTATGCATGTCTATTCAGAAACAAGTCCTTTGGACTATAATGAGTCTTATATCTTTAAAACCCTGAGAATCTAACACATCTCAGTCTTTTTTGGTTTTGGGGGATGTGAAAGGAGTAAGAGTAAGAAAGGAGTAAGAGTTGGAGAGACAGAGAATGAAGGAAGGAGAAAGAATGAGAGAAGGAGAAAGAAGATGGTAGGTAACTAGGACAGTGAGGATAGAAGGATAAAAGTACTGAAAGGGTAGAAGATGTTCGATCTGTAGTTTGGGGTGGGAAAAGGAGAAAAAAAAGGAGGGATCCGAATCTGAGAAAGAAGATGAACATTGGTAAGTCTTGTGGGGGAACAAGAGAAAGAGGATGAGTAAGAAAGAGAAAAATAAAAAACAGAACTGAAAAAGAAAGACATTAGTTTCATCCTAACCCCTATTTATTGTTGTTGTGTGCCTTCAAGTCGTTTCCAACTTATTGCAACTGTAAGACAAACCTATCACAGGGTTTTCTTGGCAGGATTTGCTCAAAGAGGGCTGTCAATGTCTTCCTCTGAGGTTGAGAGAGTGTGACTTACCCAAGGTCACCCAGTGGGTTTCCATGACTGAGCAGGGATTTGAATCCTGGTCTCCAGCGTTCAAATGGCTGCACTACTCGGATGCTTCTACCTCCCACACTTCCATGATTTTCACTTCTACAGAGTCACTTCTCTCCAGTGTCTGAAGATCTTTTCACTAGCTGCCTGAAAAGACTCTGGCCATTTCTGCATGAGTCTGTTATAGCGCAATGATTCCACTTTCAACCTCCTATGGGATCCTGGGGTTTGCAGTTTCAGGAGGGGCCAGCCGGCCCCTCCCAAAACTGCAAACCCCAGGATTCCATACGAGGTTAAAAGTGGAATTATCGCACTATAACAGCCTAGTGCGGAAATGGCCTCTGTCAAAGCTTTCTTCTGTGCTGCTTGTGAGCTTAGAAGTACCTTCATGAACATGTATGCATGATTTCATTTCTTTAACCTCAAAACAACTGTTTCTGTGAAGCTTTGAGCACAACCTATAAGCTTCAGCACATGCAGTAGAAATATCAACTTCTTCATCCCATGATTATTCCTGCTTACCTTTCCTCTCCAATTTCCCGTTTTCCCCTGTGTCAGGTTTTGGATTGCAAGTTCCTTGGAGGAGGGACTTGTCCTCTTCTTCTTTTTTGAGCACTCTACACACTAGTAGTGCTATACAAATTCATAACCTTAAAATGCATTTAGTCCCCAAAATACTAAATACAAAGAAAAAAAAAATCCAAACTCTGCTTTGAACAGAAAAACCCAAACTTTCTCCAGTTCTGTTTTTAAAACTTTGCTAAGGACAGGAACCATTGATTTTTTAGAACTACAACCATGTTTTTTGGGTTTTTTTACCGTCTAGTGGTGCACTCTTCTCCCCACCTCCCTCTTTTTCATTCAGCAATAGGTTCTGTATTGTAATTTATTAATGATTCCAAAGCAATACTTTATTTTCAAACCGAATTTCTAGTCTAGTGTCAAGATGTAAAAATGAAAAGGTCTTCTGCAGGAACAAATAGCTCCAATTATTTGGTGGGTACAGCACTGGCTGCTAAATCTATCTATTGAAAACATTTTATACCAATATATTAAACATGAGTTCAGGTTTATTTATTTTCTGTAAAGTCTTCCACACACAGCCAGGAAAACAGTTCTTCCCAAGAGATAAATATAAAAGAAAGCAAAGGAAAGAAATTGATTGCGACACACTTGCACCTTAACACAATGCTGTTTATTTTTATACATTGTTTTTTCATACAAAAGTCTAACAAAATGGTTCAAGCTAATCTATACACATGCCTGTAGACTATAAGCAAACTATTTCTTATGCAGGAAGCATCTGTCGATGCTAGAGGGCAAGGGTGAAGTGGGAAACAATGGGGCAGTTTAAGGGAGAATGATTGACTATAGGGAAATCAGGAAGTTCAGACTCAAGAGGAGATCCACGGGTTCCACTTGAAACATGAGTTTCCAGGGAATCAGAAAGGCAAGGGACTTCTGCTGGTATGAACTATGCAGCTAGAGCAATGTGTGGACATTATCTGAACCAGTATCGTATTTTGGAGTAGCTTCTATCACATGGGATTGAAGGGAGTCCAGATAAACAGATTAAAGATGTGATTTTAGAACTGACATACTGTGCTTGTTGTGTGCCCTCAATTCATTTCTGACTTATGGTGATCCTATGGTGAACCTATTATTATTATTATTACTATTATTACTACTATTACTATTACTATTATTATTATTATTATTACTGTGGCAGAATTTGTTCACAGAGTGTTTTTCCTTGTCCTTCACTGAGACTGAGAGAGTGTGACTTGTCCAAGGTCACCAGGGGCTTTCCATGGCCATGCAGGGATTTGAACCCCGGTCTTCCAGTGTCCCAGATCAGTACTCAGACCATTACACCATGCTGACTCCTGTAGATCATTACAAGAGAGTCTATTGAACAGATGATGCAGCAGTAGAGGTACTTATTAAAAGGAGGAGAAGAAGGAGCAATGTAATCTTTGCAGAGCTATATTAAGATGTGATTCGACTACTACCTTGAGAACTAATAAGTAATTACATTAATAAAGTAGCACTGTACTCTGCATAGCTGACTTAACTTTCTCTCTGTCAGGTTCTGTGAAACCTACCTGGCAAATTGTCCAGCCTTTAATTTCAAAATTGTTCAACAAAGTTAATTAGCTAGCTAGCTGGATAACTAGTTAGTTTGTTAATATCTTGTCAGCATAGGATCCAGGCTGGTTTATATTATGAATTAAAACAAGGCATTGCTAAACCTATGCATTTTAAGTTTAAAGTGATTTTTTTTTAAAAAAATATTAAATAGCTTTCATTAAGACATATTTATGTTTTTAAAATCTTTTTATTCCCTGTGTTACCCAAAACATACTCATTCTTTGAACCTAAGACCAGTTAAAACAGCCAAGTTGTGCTCAAGAAGGAGTTCCACCAGTGAAGTCTCACAAAATGGGATTCTACAGAAAAAGCGCTGTCAACTTTCAAGGTGAACCTGCCTTGCATTTGTTTCTGTTCATAAATCCCTCAGGGGTGTACCTGCAGGGGAGCCAAATGAGGCAATTTCATTTCTAAAGAAGAATTCTCTCCTCTTGAAAAGTTCCTTTAGTCCCCTAGCAGTTCCCAACACTGTGAGACACTGAAAATCATGTTTCATTCACACTCAGAACTCTTGTTATTTGTTGTGTTCACATTCTCTTGTTATCTTTGCCTGACCATTTTCTTTAGATGTCAAAGCTGTAGAGTCATCCCTCCACATTCACTAGGGCTAGGGGCACAGGACCTCTGTATAAATAGGAAAACTGTGACTAACTCTAGGCCTTCCCAAACCATATTTAGCACACACAAAAAGGATGTTCACTATATTTAACCCACCATGGATTCCTGTAAGGCATCAGGGTTCAGTGGCGGAGCTTGGAGTGTGTGGAGGGGGGCCGGGAGGGGGCAGGGCTAAGATGTGGGGTGTGTGGCCAGGGCACGCAGGGTGTGGCTGCGGAATGGGATGCTCCAAAAACATTGCTGCCCGGGGCGAATCGCCCTCATCGTCGTCCATCCCTAGTGACTGTCAGGGTTCCTTCACAAGGCAGAAGTGGGCAGCTGGTGGGACTTACTGCCACCTCCACTGCTGCCCCGCACCATTTTCAGTTGAGACTTACAGGACTCATTCACAGTTTCTCAGTCTCACAAGGCTTGCAGTCCCTATTAAAAATGGCATAGGGAGGCAGCAGAGGTGACAGCAAATCATCTGCAAAAGTGAAACCTGCACATGTGGAGGGTTGACTGTATTTCTAAATGCCCAGCTGCAAGTTGTATGTTACTATAATGCTAGAAGTTTGGGAGAAATTGAAGGAAAATTTCATCGAAGTGGGCATAATTCCTATTTGCATGGGACAAATTTTGCCCCTGCCCCCGAGCTACACCCCTGCTTCACCTTTTCCACCTCCTTAAAACAATTTTTAAGAGCAGCAGAAAGGGCAAGTCCAGAAGGAAAGTTTACAGGATTACAAAGGGGAGAGGAAGGTCAAAGCACAACAACAGTGTCCCAATTCCTTGGAGCTCACCTACCTGGGAAATTCAGAAGGGTGAAAGAGCTCTGTCAGTTTGGGAAAGGCAACGAGGCAGTTTACTGCCTCATGAAGGCTGGATAATCCACGTAAAATAATGTACTGAAGTCAGAGTCAGTTACATTTATGGAATGTACAGCAGGAATGAGAGGCCGGGCGAGAGACGACCCATTAATTCCCCACCGTCAGTGATCTGATGCAATTAGGAATCCACCCACAGCACCTGCATGCACTGTAACACAGCGGGGCACCTCTGCGAGCGACCTTTTCAACAGGGCTGCACAGTATTTACACAGTCACTAACCAGATTAGGGTGGCTGCACAGCTGTTTTCATTCTATTGTTCGTGGGTGGCTTTCAAATACTTGCTTTGCCAGGATCCTTGAAACAACAACAGGATGAATCTCCTTCAGGGATACTTCCACTCACATTCTTTCAGTGAAAGGAAGCAGTATTTTCTCTCTTGTAGTCCTTGAACTCGCTGGCTCTTTATCCCTCCATAAAATGCACAAGTTCAATCATATTTTCCTCCTATTTCCTTTACTCTTTTTTGGCCTTTTTTTTTTCTTAAGTGCTAACATTAAGACACAGGCCAATATAGTTCAAACTAAAGCTCGTCACATAAACAAGCAAGAGTATAACAAATAAGGCCTCTTGTATTTGAAGGGTGAACATTTGGTGGAGTCAGGTTGTTGTTGTTGTAGCCTCACACCATGCGAATTTAGAATGACTGTTTTGCTCCGTTTCTCTCACAACGGCAAGAGATATTGCCAGCACCAAGACTGTTCCAAATTCACCACTGGTGAACTCATATATAAGTGCCAGTGTGGTAGTATGGTCTGAGCATTCACTAGGACTCTGGAGATTAGTTTGAATCCCCACCTAGCCATGGAAACTCAGTGGGTGACCTTGAGCAAGTCACAGGCCATTTCCACACTAGACTGTTATAGTGCAATAGTGCCTTTGAGTCCCCTCCCTAAACTGCAAACCACAGGATTCCATAGGATGTTGAAAATGGAATAATAGCACTATAACAGTCTAGTGTGGAAATGGCCACAGTTTCTCAGACTCAGAGAAAAGCAATGGCAAACTCCCTCTGAACCAATCATGCCAAAAGACCTTGTGACGGTTTTGCCTTAGAGCTGCCATAAGTTGGAAATGACTTCAAGGTGCACAACAACAAACTTCCATATGTGTCAAGAGAGCAAAAGGTTAGAATTTGCCACTAAGATGAAACAAGGAATGGTTATTTGAAGCTGCTTCCATGGGTCTAAATCCACTTCTGGCTCCAGCTACAGGAGACCCATTGAACCAATGCAATTTACAGAAACTGATCCTGATCAATTAAATAAGTCTACTCTAGTTCAAACTACCAATGGGATTTAGATCATGTGTTCTGGTGGCTTTAAGTGGGATAATTCTACAGGATGCTGAAAAATGCTAATTTACAGGTCACACCACACCCACTCTCCCCAGGAAGCAGAAAAGCTTAAAAAAAAAGAAGAAGAAGATGGCCACTGGCTGGGCAGGATGGTTGCCCATGTTATCATTTCTTCACTGATAGGAAGGTTCCATCTCATATAAATCTAAATTTTCAACAGAATATCCAGAACCTGGAAAGGGTATTTCTTTGTGCTACGCATGTTAGAATCCTCCAACCAGCATGGCCACTGGCTACGCTGGTTAATGGATTTGGAAACTTTTAATCCAAAAAGTAACTTTTCCAATGCTGAAAAACATACACACCAGAATCATGTCTAACCGCTTACATTTCAGAACTTTACATATACCTAGCTATGTAGCAGAGGTGCTAAGAAACTCCTTCAATGAATTGCAAAGATGCATAATGAGATATCAGCAAGAGTGCAGGATGTGCATTGGAGCCCAATATGCATCAGAACTGATGGGATGTACACTGAGACCAATGTCCTGTTTTGCATTTGTCCCATTGTGCATTGGGCATCAGTGCTCATCAGTCACTTTTGCTAGCTCTGCTACAAAGTAACATAACAGCAGCCCTGTACTGGGTATGGATGTTACAGAACTGCACAGTTCTAATTTCCCGCACATGTAAGTCCACTTACAAAGGTGTAAGTCCCCAACAGGATTCTAGTCACAGTTATAATCTCTGCAATGTACAAGATATTTGAGATTAATCCTCATCTACCACCCATAGTTTTATTAGTGTAATTTGGCATCTATTGTCTGCTACAGAGGTGAAGAAAATGTAACTTAAAAGGCCACATTTTCAGGCATTTGGGAAATCCTTCTTATTCTTTCACAGGCCGCTTTTCCAAAGAGAAAGTGACTGACCACTTCCTGTTTGGAAAAATACCTATAAAGGCCTGAGACAGTTGGGAGGGAGATGCTAAAATGCCCCTAAATGCAATGAAATTGCCAATAGCATCTCCCTGAACATTCAGACAGAGTTATTGGCTCTTTGGGTTTCAGGGCAAAGAACAAGTCAAGCCTGATCTCCCTAGAAATCAAAATGATCAAACTGAGGCTACCATACCCTGCACACATCATGAGATGACATGACCTAGTGGAAAAATTGATAATTCTTTGTAAAGTGGGAGGCAGTAGGAACAAAGAAGACTGCATTACAGATGGATTGATTCAATCCAGGAAACCACAGCCCTGTTTGCAAGACCTGAGCAGAGCAGTTGATAATCTGGGCTCTTGGAGGTCCTTTTCAGCAAGGTCAGGATGGCAAATATTAATAACAATTGGCCTCTGTGTGTGTGTGTCCAAATTTTAGAGGGAGACATGAGGGTGAAAATGAACCTGATGCCCTGCAGGATTCCATATGGAGATGATGCACTTTTAAAACCACAAGCAGATTCTGGAAAAGAATTGTTGTTGTTGTTATATATATTTGTATCCTGCTTTTTCCTCAAAGCAGATCGCAATTTAAAAGGCAATACAATTAAAAAGAGAGAAGGGAAGGAGGAGAAATTGTCACTACATAAACTACATGCTATGTTAAAATGAGTAGTGTGCACCTGCAAATTGTTTTCTGTGTTACTCAAACACAAGTGCATGAGGGGCCAATCCTGTGTGATCTTGGAAGCTAAGCAGGGTCAGTCCTGACCCTGGACTTGGATGGGAAACTGCCAATGAGCACCAGGTGCTGTAGGCTATATTTCACAGGAAAGAACTGGCAAAACCACCTCTGAGGATTCCTTACCTAAGAAAAGCCTACAACATTCATGACATCGCCATAAGTCAGCAGGCAACTTGAAGGCACGTACACACATGCAAAGTCTCCTCAAAATGTAGCTCTAAAAATGTCAACACAATTAACCAAACAGTGCACATTTCAGTCTCAGCAAAGCTTAAAACTACGGCCTATAAAATGTAGGGTGTAGACCAGGACTAATAGTCAATGAAGAGTCTTCTGAACCCTCCAGGTCTTTAAAGTTCATGAAAAAACAGTCAAATACCTGCCTAAGAAGGGCATTGCATAGGGACAGAACCACCACAAAAAAGGTCTTTTGGCTGCCAGATAATGAATGTGCTTTGGACTTCCATTTGAACATGCCATTCCTGTGGTTCTGAGTTTTTGGGCCCCAGAAAGTGATGTCTAAGTCTCTGTTTGGGGCAAGAAATGGCAAGGCCATTAATTTCTTCAAACTCTGAAGCTTCTTTGAGTGTGACACCCTCCTGGATGATGGTTTCAGACTGTTATTGGTATTTACTTGAGATTCATAAGTGCTAGGACTAGCAATAGGGCCCTCCTTTTCTCATCTTATCCAGTGCTGGACTGCATTTTGACGAATGTGGTTGGACCTCCAAACATTGGGAGGATCAGACAAACAGGTTGACAAGAAAGTTTTAATCCAGAGAGGCAGTTATGGGATAGACTGAGGAAAACAAGCTGAGATAAGCTGAGTTCGCATTATTTGCTCCTAGGCAGAGTTTTAAAAACTGAAATATTTAGCTCATTTTCTACAGCAAACAGCTATTTTATCCATACTTTGGAGCTCTACCTCTATTTTCTTTCGTACTATAATCAAAATTATCTCATCTATAGAAGCTTTCATACATGTTAGACAAGAACCATCATCACATTGCTTCTTGACTGCAAGTATGATACAAATATCTAGAAAAGTGGCCCCAGAAAGTTTCCCAGACCTCCAGAGCCAGTTTTTCAGATATAGAGAAGACGGTAGTGAAGAAGGGTATTTGCCCACTCCCCAGACAGATGGAGAGATATCAGCAGTACCACTCTTTTGGATTCTAGCCATAGACACACATTATGTGGAAATATGGCTGGGCCAAAGATCACTGAAAACTCTATAAATCACATTAATTAATTTCCTCTTCATAGTCATATTTTTTTACTCAAAATTATTTACTGAGAAACTAAGATCCCGTTACAAACTGTTCTGAAGCACATAAGAGCATTTTTCAATAAAAGGACATGATTTCTGCTTCTGAGATGATTAGAGTTGTTCCATAATGACTGAGTCTAAAAAAACATGTAATAGAAGACCTTGTTTTTAGATTCCCTTGCAACAGGATCTCCGAGCCAGAAAATCTTGGACGGCATTCCCATGCTGAGTGTACACATTTCCTTTTTGGCAACAGACAGTGTATCCTAACCTGTCTTGATTGCTTTAATGTCCTGAGGGAGTGCTTCTTATTTAATTAAGAATTAATTTCCTCTATTTAGCTGGGAGGGGGGTACACATGCAATCAAATAGCATAAGATCTCCTATCTGATAAATCATAGCTCTCAGGTAAGGTCTCAAGAGTTCAGATGTTTATCAAGAGACAGTATGTGCAAGCCTGTAAAATATGGCTAGAAAATAGGCCGAAAGCAGACATGCTGATGAAATAGCCAGTGTTCGCCGGTTTGATTAAAGAATCTTAAGTGTCAGTCAAACCATGTTCCTCTTTTTTTTCCCCCAGGTAGAAGGAGCAGGGTCCATCCACACATGCCTATGCATAACTGGCACCGTGGTTGCAACCATGTTTACTTAACAGTAAGATCCATAGATGTCTAGAAAGCTTACTGCTGTGCAGAAGTGAAAAAGAATTATCGAGTGTTGATACCTTTGGAAGATCAAGTCTCCCTTCAAGTGTTATCTTGTTCAGACAGTAATTATTTGGTGATGGAGGTGTGAAATGTTGCTGACTTTAGAGGTCAGTGGGCAAATGGAGAATTTTATCTAAAGTGGATCAAACACCTATGCCAACCAGGAAGCAGTCAAGCCTGATTATCACATGTTTGCTCCAGTTAACTTGAAAAGACTTTGAGCCAATGACTGTGACCAACAGAAAAATATATGGTTTAGGCATGAGTTGCATGGGTCCATATATGATGGGATGTCACAAAATGTTTATCTGACAACTTCAGTGTAAGTACCAGCTCAAAAATTAAGCCACATTTTCTACTTCTTTGCCACATACAACACTGGAAACACTTAGGGAAGGGTTGCTGTAAAACTAGCTTTTTGCACACGAAACATCATAGGAAGATAATGGTGCCATGCGAAAGAGCCGTATTGTGGGCTTTTCTCCATTTTGGACTATAATTCCCAGAATCCCTCAGACTCTGAAGGATTCTAGGAGTTGTCATCCCCATAAGTAACTTTTCCAGACTGGACTTTTCATCTAAACCCTCTGCTGTTTTGAGAGCTCCCAAACCTGTGGGAGCAAATAAGTCTGTTGACTGCTTTGCCTTCATTAAATCTGAGGGATTTGACACCCAGTTTCTACTTCATCATCTGTTTTACAGGGGATGGAATCAACCCTACAATCCTTAATAATATACATAAATCAGTGCAGATCTTTCTTGAAGATGGACAAAGTTGCTGGCCATTCCTGGAACAAGAAATTGCCCAGTACTTCCTCCTAAAGAATGATTGAAAAAGATGCACACAAAAGGAGAGAGGGCAGTTTCACAGTCAGGACTAAGGGAACAATGGTTGAGCCATGGTCAGCTGAACTGGTGTGTGTGTGTGAGTGAAATGAGTTTCTCTCTGTTGAAGTAAACTCAGAGAGCTCCTGCTGTGCAGAAAGGGGGAACTTTACAGTCCCATTGGCTTGTCTTCTGCTTTCCCAGCATTGTGCTGACCTTCACACTGTGTCACACATCCGCCCCACAAGGCACAACACAGCTGCAACAGCAGCAGCACCAGCTTAAAGCTTTGCAGGCAGGAGACCGAGAGAGAGAGAAAGAGAGAGAGAGAGAGCAAATGCGATCAAGTTTTTAAAAGCTTAGGATAGAAGCAGCCACTATACAGGTTCAGTGGTCATTGTTATTCAGATTTTATTCTTTAAGGAAAACTTCTGCAAGCACTGATTTTGAAAGGACTCATTATGCCATTAGGGGAAGAAAATAGTTGGTTTGAGGAGAAAAAATCAAAACGCATCACGATAATACCTAAATTCAATAAATTTTCCATATTTATGTTGAAAGTAATAATTAGCCCTTTTTGCTCCCTCCTTATTTGTACAGCTGTCACCAGGGTCAATTGGTATTTGATGCCATCAGGAAAATAACAGAAAAAGGAATCGTAGAGTAGAGTCGCAGACATAATGCAGCCCATGGCTACTAAAGAAAATAAATGAAAGCTGGAATTTAACATCCTCTTTGTTAACTGAAGTAATTGTGGAAGGTTCCTGGAAAGGTCATTTCACTTAAAGTCAAAAATCATTTCTGAACTATTTTATTCCTCTAGAAATTCCAGTCATCTTTGTAAACACCATCCATCTTCTCACACAAAGGATGTGTTCCTGTCTGTGGCTTATCTCCACACTCCACCACTCATTTGAAGCATGTATGCTCTATAGCCACGCAGGAGTAACAGATGCTTACTTACTTCTTTTCAGTCCATATGCCATTAATGGGGCAAGGCTCAGCCTTTACAACAAGCCCTGCTATTAGAATCATAGAATCATAGAATCATAGTGTTGGAAGAGACCCCAGGGGCCATCGAGTCCAACCCCCTGCTATGCAGGAACACCCATCAAAGCATTCCCAACAGACGGCCATCCAGCCTCTCCTTAAAAACCTCCAAAGAAGGAGACTCAACCACACTCCAAGGCAGCATATTCCACTGCTGGACAGCTCTGACCCTCAGGAAGTTCTTCCTGAAGTTCAAGTGGATTCTCCTTTCCTGCAGCTTGAATCCATTGCTCCTTGTCCTAGTCTCTGGAGCAGCAGAGAACAAGCCCGCTCCCTCCTCAACATGACATCCCTTCAAATATTTAAACATGGCTATCATGTCTCCTCTTAACCTTCTCTTCTGCAGACTAAACATACCCAGCTCCCTAAGGCATTCTTCATACAGCATGGCTTCCAGACCCTTCCCCATTTTGGTCGCCCTCCTCTGGACATGTTCCAGCTTGTTGACATCCTTCTTGAATTGAGGTGCCCAGAACTGGACACAGTATTCCAAATGAGGCCTAACCAATGCAGAATAGAGTGGTACCATTAACTCCCTCAATCTAGACACCATACTCCTACTGTACCAGGAAATCAAAATTTTTGAATGTTACTCATGAAAAGAACCACCTCCATGTCAAATTGGTCCTCCAATACTTCAACTTTCCTGCCATCTCCAGCCAGAATTCTTTTGATGACTCATATGTTGCAACCCTGGTTATGTCAGCATTAGTACTTCCCTGGTGGTATCCAGTGCTTCTTGGGCAAAACCTTTGCCCCAACTGTGCATCAGAATTCTAGTGATACATTATGATGGTGTCATGATACAGTATGCCTGCATAGTACACTTTGGGTAATGTTGTAAAGTGATGGGGGGCAGAAATAGTCATCTCTGTTGTGAGAGGAAGATGCATAGTAGGACACCTTTCCCTCCTAGCAGAGGCAGCTTTCTTTGCTGACAGTCCTCTCCCCATTGCTCCTTTGCTGTAGCCATTTTACCCCGCCACTTTTGCTGCTACTACACTGCCATCATCACTGCCACCACTACTACCACAATCATCACATGGGCCCTTTCCACACCAGGCAATTAGAACAGGGCAGTGCGTCCTCGCACGGAGGTTGTCTGCACCTTGGAGTGGACTAGGAGTGGACTACTTACTGGAGATCCGCACCTCAGTCTGCTCCAAGACGACCCCAAGTGGTCTTCCAGTGTGTTTTTGAAAGACTGGAAAAAACAGGTCTTTATTTTCCTGGAATGCGCCATTGCGTTCCTGCTCTCTTGTGCAGATTCGCAGGCTCACACCAATGCGAGCCTGCCATCTGCGGAGGGCGGGCTTTGGGTGTGGCGAGCTTCAGCGGTTGGTCAGGACCCACGACCAACTGGAAGCTGCCATTTTGGAAGCCGGAGCAGTGCGGATCTACTGACCTCGCACTGCTCCGATTTGCCCTGGACCAAGGAGGAGCCCTGCAGAAGGGCTTCAGGAACAGTCCGCATCACTTCGGACCCCAGAAGAAGCGTTGAGTAATGGCACAGAGCGATTCCCTCAGCTCGTGCAGAAAGGGCCTTAGTTACACCAGGCAATAGGACTGTGGCTGGAAGTTTAGCACAGATCTCTCCCTACTATTTTAGTGGCTAATAGGAAGGAATCTTTTTTCCCATATCGCAGCAGTTCCTGAAGTTCCTGGAGTTTCATGGAGCTATGACAAAAATATGATCATCTAATGAAATGGAACATAGTAGAATACTCATTATAAGTTAAGCAGAGCTAGCCTACTAGAAGGGACAGAATGAAATTACCAGCACAGGCAAAGATGCTGGGTGGGAGGGGATGCCAATAAGTTTCAGGTTTATGCGTTCTTCTTTGTACTGTTGAAAACTTCTTCATGAAGAATTTCTCACTGCTTGGGCCCTTGTTTAGCTGTTCCTGACCGACATCTGCTCAGTCCCAGCTTCACAAACACATAGCATTTTAATCTCCTTTCCCATGTGTATCTTGACAAACAGGGAAAAAAGAATTAGCAGGATGCCTTATTGTGAGGCATAATGAATGAGCTACCTCAAGTGTCAGATACTGGCCAAAACCTTATTGGACTAATGGAGAAGCATACAGCTTCACCAGAATACTTAGGTTCATGCTCCAAGGGGCCAAGGCTGCTTCTTCTTCCCCAGATCTATAACAGCAATCAGGGCTGTTTCAAATTATGCAGCTATAGCACTATGATTCCACTTTAACTGTCATGGCCGCATCCCATGGAATCCCAGGTTTTACCTTAAAACATTAAAACTCTCTAGTAGAGAATTCTAAACACCTTGTGAAACTACAGATACCATGATTCCATGATTCCATAAATGGAATCATAGCATTATAACTGTTTGCTGTGAAAGGCATACTTCATAGCTTACTCAGTGATAGGTGGGTGAAAGTTTAGCAAGAAGCAATTCCATTGCCATTACACAGGCAGGGAAGAAGACATAGTTTTGGACTCCTGTACAAGGACAAAGACTGCTCTTTTGCCCTGACTGCTCAGAAGCACCTGGATGGCCCTAAGGTGCACCTACAGCCTATCCAGCAGCCTGTCTGTGGCTTGGGAGGCAGAGCTGCACTAGGAAGCGATCTGATTGTCATTTCACAGCCAAGACAAAGGCATTACACAAGGAGGTACTAGAAACTTCCTTGTGCAACATCCCAAAAGTACATACAAGAGTGTACCTGGGTTTTACACCAGTGTAAATCAACAACAGGATTCTGGTCACAATCAGTGGGGGGAGAGGGAAGTCATACTGTTGGAGGTCAGAACTATATGTGTCATCAGGCCTGCCTGAGGCTCCTTAAGGCAACTTGTAGCCCTCTGTGGGTACTTAATAACACTATGCACTGCCAGAGCTGGAAGCTACTATTGTGTTCACCTCAGGCAGTGAAATGTTTTGTGCAGAATCTGTATCATTGGTGCTACAACAGATGAAGACTGATGTGAGAATTACATAATAGTACAGACAACCATCCTACTTAGCTGGAACAGACATCCCCAATTATGTTGTATTCTTTAGCTTCCTGGGGCAGAATGTAAGAAGAGGGGAACACCTTTAAATTACTAATGTCCAGTATTTAATAATATTTAATAGTGCTATGCTGTTTAAAACTACTTCAAATCCATGGAAACAAGAGTTTAAAATGGCAGCCTTCTAAGAATAATTGATTCATTACTTTGGGTGGCACTCCAATTAGACACAGTGTGGTGGCTAGCTCAGGGGGCAGCTATAAGGGCAGGTTGTAGACTCAAAGGACAGAAGTACGCCACGTAACCTACTTGGCATGCCCTAACTTAGCCTGTCCTCCTGAAGTGAGGACATAGGCATTTGCTCCATCATTAGCATTAAAGTAAGGTTCAATTTCCCATCCTTTTTTTTTTTTACCATGAGCATCAAAATATCTCAGGTGAACCCTGGAACAACCAAAGGTCTAACAGGTAGTTAACTAAGGAAAATCTGGTAACTCAGGAGGGTCAGTTCGATTGCCTCTGGAGCATCTTCCATTTGCCCGATTAAAATGTGGATGTCTCACATTGCAGGCAAACAAAACTTCTTTGCTCACTTTCCTCGCAGTGCTTCTGGGACCAAAGAGCAGCACTTATGCAAACCAACAGTGAGTGTACCCACCAAATGGTTCAATTCCTACGCTTCTGTCATGCCTGTGCTCTTTGTTGTGTGAGGTTTCACTGCCATAATTGTATGGATGCTCTGTTCTTTTTGGATTTTATTGGTTTATATTTCACCTTCTATGATCCTAAACAGTGACTCACCACAATATAAAACCATAAAATGTTACAATAACATTAAAATGCCATAGTAAGGTATCACAGAACATTAAAATAGCTGCAAACTAATAAGTATATATTCCCTTAGCTTTCAATAATAAAACTGTAGCATTTGAAAATAAACAATTGTGTGAATCATGAGAGGCAGTGGCTGCTGCTGTGGTTCCAGTATGAATCCACTCTGGGGTTAAGTCAGAAATTGGAAGGAGCTGTCCAAGGCACTGTAAATAGGTTCATCACCATGGACAACTCCTTCTACATCTTGCCTTTGACCAAACTTTTGTCCAGATTCATCACCCCATTGTCATGCACCAGCTGCCACTGGTAGGGGGTTAAAGTTTGAAAATAAGCTACTACATCAGTCCTTCAAATGACTGGCAAATCAAGAAAATGTTTACAAGGCAAGCATGTGCAGAGGAGGGTGACCAAAACGGTAAAAGGCCAGTAAACCATGCCCTAGGAGGAGTAGCTTCAAAAGGTGGGCATGTTTAGCCTGGAGAAGAGAAGGTTAAGAGGTGACATAATAGCCAGGTTTGAAGGGATGTAATATGGGAGATGGGGCAAGCTTGTTTTCTGCCGCTGTAGAAATTAGGACATGCAGCAATGGATTCAAACTACAGGAAAAGATATTCCATCTAAAAATTAGAAAGAACTTCCTGATGGTAAGAGCAATTTGACAATGGAATATGCTGCCTCAGATTGTGGTAGAGTCTCCTTCTTTGGAGGTTTTAAAAGAGAAGCTGGACGGCCATCTGTCAGGAGTGCTTTGATTGTATATTCCTGTATGGCAGGGGGTTTGACTTGACAGGTTCATGTAGTCTCTTCCAATTCTATGTTCCTATGATTCTAAGCATTTCTTAAAAAAGAAAAAATCTTCACAGGCTGAAATGTAGCACCAAGACTAGTGATAACAAAGCAAATTGAGTTATCAAGGAAACTAAATAAAACCTGACAACACACTCTGGGACTGAAAAATAAACCTGAAACTGACATATTTCTTCTACACTGCAGCTTGGAGAAAAACCAAATGAAGTTGCCTTTGGTCCGTTAAACTGCTCTTGATACAAATACTGTCTTGATGTGCTTGTTGAATGTACTGATTTGCTTCCTACATCCCATAACAGAAAAGCTCTTTGATCTAAAAGGACTCTGCATTTTAATATCTCCTCATCTAACTATAAGAACCATGTACACTGCTCCAAACTCCTTGGCCAAAAGATAAGATATAAAAGTAATAAATAATAACCTAATACTGTACTATCATCATCATCATCATCATCATCATCATCATCATCATCATCATTCCTGGCTTCTCCCTGAAGTTGGAACTGAAGACAGCTTACCATTTAAAATAAGAACAATGCGGCTAAACACATAACAAAAAGTGAACATTAAAATGAAATTACACTATTCACAATATTAAAACAATTTAAACGCACACTTAGGAAGATAAGATGGAATCCTGTATTAGCTACTTAGTTAACTAAGTAACCTCTCCTGGCTCACCTCCCTCATTCACCTGTGCTCCGATCTCCAGCAAATGGATCTCCTTCTCCCTGTGCAACTAATACCCAGTAAAGTAAGTTTGAGAGAGGAGAGTTACAATCATGGCAATAATGCCACAATCATGATTAAGTTGTTGTTGTTACTGTTGTCGTGTGCCTTCAGGTTGTTTTCAATTTATGGCAACCCTCAGGTGAACCCATTGCAGAGTTTTCTTGGCAAGATTTGTTCAGAAGGGGCTTGCCTTTGCCTTCCTCTGAGGCTGAGAGAGTGTGACTTGCCCATAGTCACACAGTTGGTTTCTACAGCCGAGCGTAGATTCATCTCCTGGTGTCCAGAGTCTTAGTCCAACAATCAAATCATTACATCAAGCTGGCTCTGAGTAGTGATTATGAATACCAGTTATCTAGATTTACCGATCCAAGAACTATTTCTCATTCACAATCACAACTTAACTCTTGATTGTGACTCTGTTGGCACAACTGTAACTCTCCCTCAAGCCTACTTTACTAGGTATTAACTGTGGGGGGCAGGGAGAGGAAGAAGGCCATTCTGCCCTCAAGTTTGCGGAGGTTACTTAGTAGCTAATACAAGATTCTGGCCATAAAAAGCAATTTAAAAGATTAGAAGTAATCTAGTCTTTTTAAAAGAAGTTTAAAACTGAATCTTCCCTCTGCCAGCAGTGCAGAAATGCAAAGAAAAGAATGCACAGAAATAGCAGAAGACTTGTATGAAAAGTGACCAAGAATAACCAAACACGAGAGACCATTCCTGCAGTACACTGTTATAGTGCTATTATTCCACTTCCAATCTCCTGTGGAATTCCGGGGTTTGTAGTTTACCGAAGCCAAAGAGCTCTCTGGCTGAGAATTCTAAAGGGTCCTCCCTAAACTGCAAACCCCAGGATTCCATAGGATGTTGACAGTGGGATAATAGCGCTATAACAACATAGTGCAGAAATGGCGAGGGACAGAGCTCTGAATGTTCTTACAGTCATGCAGTTTGATATACTATTACAAAAATAATTCATCCACCATTATTAGGGAAATACTGATCAGCCTGTGTGGTTCGTTGCAGCAGCAGTCCTCCAGGGGTGCATGGAAGTTACTTTTTTAACTGTGGGGGACTCTTATGACTGCAAAAGCAGCCTAAAAGGAAAGTGTTAACCATGCCTTCCACAGGGCTACAGATGCACTTGATTTCTCAGCTAGTACAAGGCAGCCCCTTTTCTGTTTTCTAAAAGCTGAAATAGGGCTGGGTGGGATTGGAAATGCCATTGGGGCACCTGGAATCTTTGTTGTTACAGGATTGCTGTTGTTGTTGTGTGCCTTCAAGTCATTTCTGCCATATGCCGACCCTAAAGTGAACCAATCACAAGGTTTTCTGGGGGCTGAGAGAATGTGACATGCCCAAGGTCACTCAGTGGGTTTCCATGGCTCAGCAGGGAATCAAAAGTCTCTGGGGCTGTAATCCAGCTCTCAAACTACCACACCACACCACAGGATACAGTTCAATAACTGGACAGGGGAAAGATGACTGAAAATTTCATAAAGGCTGAGCAATACATCAAAGGCAAAACGTAAGAGGCCATTATCAAGGAAAGAAAGTACTTTCAAGGAGCACAAAAGATCAACCCAAAATAGCCTTCTAAATGACTTATGCATGTCAGTGGGACAAATATTTCCTTTATATTGGTTTTTAAAAGAAAGAAGTGGATATCACATGTCATAAAATATATCATCCTTGCTTTTGCACCTTGACAGACAATTTTGGCATCAGAAGCTTTCTCTGTCTCGCTATATATAGACCTGTGCTAATTCAGACCACAGGTCTATCCAGTTCAGTACTGTGTTCACATGGCAGCTATTAACTTGGAAGCCACCAGCGGGGCAAGAGGATGACAGCACCATCCCATGCACGCTCCTCAGAAAAGGAAATACAAAAACATACAGCCTCTGCAATGCTAGCAACGTTCAAAAGCTTGAGAAGACATTATTGGCACCACTGCCCTGCCTCATCTGGCCACTTTCTGAAAAAGGTTGGTTGCAGCATGACACAAAGGCCAAATTATCTCCTTGTTGGTGGCAAGGGGGAAAATCCTTACAGTTATAACATGTTTTCTTCCTGCTGCAGCGTGCAGGACTGGTTGGCTTCTGTCCAGGACAGTACTTAAGAATTTGACACCATCAAATCATATCCAGAGTAATCAACTTAAAATCTTTTATTGATGGAACATACATTTTATCTTGTTATCAAAACTTTGCAAATGAGATTGCTGAGGGAGTGGAATGCTTTAACTTGGCTGTTTCATCAACTGGCCTCAGAGCACATATTAGTGTAATAGCATAATAACCTCAAAGCAGAAATCCATAGGGCTTTCATGTGCTTCTAAATGCCACTTTGATGAGAGGTTTTGCTATTCCTTGTAGCAGTAAGAATGTTCTTTGTGTACCTCTCTACTTGTTCTCCTGCAGTTTGACTGAACAAATGCATAGCTTGTGAGTAACTAGTTGCATATAACCAGTTGTTTGTAATTAATTAACTTCCACAATAGCAAAGACAGAACTACAATATATTATGACTGCAACCAAACAAGCAACAGTGCCTTCTGAAGTATAATGTTTAACATTCTTCTTCTTCTTTTTTTTTTAGTGTAACAGGGTTTTCTCACTGAATGGTAAAAGAGGAATGTCATATGATTCAACTGCTTGCTTGTGCTCTGTTTCATGATGCTGAATAAAAACACTCAGAAGTTTTGAATAGAAAATTAATTCAGTTACTTTTGAAAAATGGGATAGTAAATATAGCAAGTATAGTAAATATTGGGATGGTAAAAATAAAAATGGGGCAGTAAATATAACTATAGTTGTAACTAGCTCTTAGCAGGGATGTTGGAAGTGTATGTGAAATAATTTATTTTTAAAAATAAATGTTCAAATGCTGAACGAGAGGCTGAGATCTGAAAACATGTCACGCATATAGCATGGGTATTTTATTGCACAGGAGCAGAGCAATGGACAGCATCACCATTTTCTTTTGAAACTTCCCTTGGATTAAAGATGGGTTTGCCACAAGACATGGGAACCCACTATACACAAGACCAATCCACTTTTGGAAACAAGAAACTACTTGCAGAATGGATAGGACAACTGATTTTATATATAGGCCATATTGAAATATCATTGTGTCTTAGGGTCCTTTCACACTAGGGTTCTTTTATAGCACAATTACGGTGGTATGGTTGCACATTAAGTGTCATGGCAGCATGCCATGGAATCCTGGGATTTAAACTTTAGGGAGGGGTATTTAGAATTCTCAGTCAGCACTTCATCAAACTACCGACCTCAAGCTTCCATTGGATGCAGCCATGGCAGTTAGTGGAATCTTAGGCCATTTCTGCACTAGACTGTTATAGCGCTATTATTCCACTTTCAACATCCTATGGAATCCTGGGGTTTGCAGTTTAAGGAGGGGCCGCCCGGCCCCTCCCTAAACTGCAAACCCCAGGATTCCATAGGATATTGAAAGTGGAATAATAGCGCTATAACAGTCTAGTGCAGAAATGGCCCCAGCACTATGACTGTGTTGCATGAAAGGGCCCTAAAAAGTGCAACGGCACTGCCAAATTACAGTAGGTATACTTCATTTACTTCATTCTTGAGAATTGCTTCCTTAACAGAAAATCTGTTACCAGCGAGAAAAACAACATTTAAAGAATAGGAATAGGTTCCTACACCACAAAAACAAAGAAGACCCATTCAACATGTTTCAGTAAAAATGTTTATTCAGAACTAGGAAGCCGCACATATATAGTGAAACAAACACATTAGCTAAGTCTTGCACAAGAAAACATAAACATTTTGAGCCTTCTAGAGATCATCAGAAAGCTTCTTCCAAAAGGCATCCAGGGATGATCCTCTTTGATGTTATCGGGCTTAGTTTCAGATTTTGAGGATCCCCAGCCAGGCTGCCTTGAACCCACCACCCAATAAAAACCACCACTTGGGGGCCTCAGTGGTGACTGCTAAAACTATTAGCCTCACCTCCCTCCCACTGCGGTGGCTCTGCAATATGGGCAGCAACACCACTCTTGTGAATTGACATGTTTAACCTCATTTTTGTCAATTCATAAGACCAGTTTTGCTGCCCATATTACAGAGCCAAGGATAAAACCTATCTAGACTCCCTTGGAAGAGAGTACCAGATCCTGGGAGCAACTGCTGAGCATGTTCCTACCAGGTGGGACTGTGAGAGTGGCAGTACTACAAAAAGTCAAGCCTCTTATTTTAATAAAACATATAATGCATTACAGTGCATTAGCAGTCTATTTAAAATGTAATCAGTGTTAAAATGTGAATAACATGTATCTATAGTTCAATTTTTAATATCAGTAACATCAGCAAGATATCTATATTCAACAACCCATTTCTCATCTTAAAGAGCTCTTACAAAAAGATAGCACACAGAGACCAAACCTAGCAGCAACCAGTGGCAGAGCTTGGTGCAAGCGGGATAGGGCTGGGGACATAGGGGTGTGGGCAGGGATGCGGTATACAGGGGGACAGGCAAGGAGTGGTGCTGCTCCCCAAAAAAATGCTGCCCAGGGCACACTGCCCTCATCGCCCCCCGTCCCTAGGCCAATGGCAGCAACAGATAAAAGCATATTGATCAAAATCCCCAGGTTCCATACTTGAAACTCCCAGCTAAAATAGAATGCAGTTCACCCTCTATATCCTCAGATCAATGGATTCAAATCAACTACAGCTTGAAAATATTTTTTAAAAAATCCAAAAAACAAACTTTTATTTTGCCATTTTATTTTTATATAAGCGACACCATTTTACTACACCACTGTACTTACTGAGACTTGAGTATCCATGAATTTTGCTATCCATGGGGAGTCCTGCAACCCAACTCTAGCAGATACTGAGGGCTTTCTCTTTTAGTGCAAACTAGGCAGACTTTCTCCCTTGCTCCAAGAAATATATCATTTTGCTGTGTTTGGGGTAACCTATGGATTGAATTGTCAGCAATTTTGAAAACTTGTAATGAATTTACTAAACATGAAAGCACAAATCATGTTGTTTATATCCTTGTGAAAAAATGACAGGTATTTTTATTAACAGAGTAAATTGGCATCAATATTAGAATTTGTACAAACTTCTGCTGTACAATATGCTTATTCGTGTCTGATATAAAGATAAAATAAGTTATCACATCCCACCCTGTTATAAACATGGTGATCGTGAGAAATTTGAGATGCTCCTGATCACATATGTTGCTACAGTAAAGCTGTGCTCTTGGTCTGATTTCTGTTGTTAGTTCCAACTAGAATGGACTCACTGACTCAATAAGATTTAAATGTGTGTTAACTGATCATTCAATAACTGATATACTCCATTTAGGACTAATCAATAAGATTATGTTACACAAACATTGTCTGCTTGAAGGTAAGATTGGTAAGATCCTTGGAGACTCACTACATGGAACTTTCGCCATTGCCTTCCTCTAATGCTGAGAGAGTATGACTTGCCCAAGGTCACCCAGTAGGTGGTGGAGGAATATTGCATTGCAGATTTTCATACCTTGGTGGGGATTCAAACCCTAGTCACCTAGAGTTGAGAAACAGCACTCAAACTGCTACACAACACTGGCTCCACCAGCTTAAAAATTCAATCTTGGTAGCTGAATCACAGAAGTAATAAAGGAAGGCGAAATACTGACAGCATTAAAAAAGGTTGCATTCAACCCTTTTCTTTAAAAACAGGAAGGGAGGAAATTGGCTCCTTCCATGCTATACTCCTTCTGTGTGATGGAAGTTCTATGTGAGGCTGACAATGAAGAAAAAAGATGTTAACAGATGACAGTGGCTTCAGATGAACTTTTCATTGTATCTTTGTCTTGCTTCATTTACACAATTCACTGTGGATTCAGACATAGGTTACTGAGGGATCAGACACAGTTATTTCCCGTTTGTAACCTTCCTATTGAACGGTTACGTTCATATATCTTTTTCTCTTACAGCAAAAATTTTAACAAAGAGGAAAAAAAGAGGGTGGAGGACTGCAGAGTACCTTTTGATTGGTAGTGCCAGGATCTAGAAGTACCCGAAGTGAGAGGGACTTCATAGAGAAAGTATTGCCCACATTTTGAACTAGCTTTTATTTTCCACCTATGATGAAGGTGCCATTTCCAGGAATGGGCACACTAACTGTGCCGCTTCTCCTGTGCCCTGACTGATGGACCTGTTGTTTTCAAATGTTCCAGGGTGAATATCTCCAGCAAGAAGTTTATTTTATTAAGGTAAGCTGCCTGTATAGTTCTAATTGTCCTGGGTTAGTAAACTCATCCCTGGAACTAGCACACTAATCCTTATAGTGCTTCACACAATTCTAAGTGGAGGGCATCCTATCTCAGTCCTGGCACAGCTGGTAAAACAAACAAAACAAACTGAATAACTCTCAGCTCATTACTTACTTCCAGGCACTAAGCACAGAGTCATAAATAAAGTCCAACTGGGTTCCAAAGCAAGCAATTGTACAAGGTCAGTCAGGGTATTTATCAAGGGATCTGGAAGGGCAGAAAGTCAGATAAGCTCTGACAACTCCTGGAGGGGAAGGACATCAGCTATATAGGTCTGAAACGTAGTGCAGCTGTGGCTTGATTAATTTTTGTTGGTTATACATTTTGAGAGGGCGACGCCAGGTCTCTCTTTGCTGTCTAGGCTCTGTAAAGGTGGGTACAAATAAGTGCTTTTCTGTGTCTGAAGAGGCAGGACTCTCTGCTGGAGCTGGCACTGCCCCCTGTTCTGTTTGTGGAACTGTAACCTCTTCCTGTAGAGCAGATCCTGGCATGCCCCCTGTTTCAGTCTCTGGCATGCCCCTGTTTCAAACTCTGAGTCAGAGTCCATGTTCTGGAAGCAGAGCATGACAGAGGGGAGAACTGAATAAGGCTACTATGACAGCCATCTACAAAAGAATAATCACAATATACACTTGTTCACTTCTATGAGTCTGGTCCCAGTGGCATCTAATTTGGCAAAAATAATTGGTGTGTTTTCTTGCTGCATTTCAAGAGTGTTCTGTCTATTCTTCTATACCAACTAGCAAGATGCTCACCCATAATGTTGGGAATATGTATATAGCAGCTGTGCCGTTCTTCTCAGGGTGCCCACAGTATTTATCTGTTCATTCCACTTATGGGTCACCCTATAGCTGAAGCTCTCTGGGCAGTGTACATAATTAGAAATTAAAACACATTCATCCTTAACCCTTTGATTCCAAGTTGGTGGCACACAGAAATCTTTACTGGTGTAGCCATCTATGGCTCTATGGGAGGATTTCTGGTTACTATACAATTTATTAATCAATGTGTTAATGAATTTATCCAATTTGTGGCCTGTGAAGCTATTAACAAAAGTAGGTACACCAGGGCTGTAGCTACAGGAGGAATGTGGGCAAAATGAGAGTATGAGCTCCCAAATCTGAATTCTTCCCCCTGCATGAAGGGGACGGTAGGAAAATTTCATTGGAGGGAAGAATTCTTATTGGGGGGCATTGTCCTCATTTTTCTCCCCCATAATTATACACCCTCCTACTTGTTGCATGCTTACTTTGTATTTTTGTCACAGACAGAAACCTAGTAGATTCTTTTGTTTTCCTTTCCAAATGATAGGCAAAGACAAGTATGCAATGCAAAATGTGTATAGTGGAAACAGGTGTGCAAATATACTTTAGACAATGGGGAAAATGCATATAAAAATGTTTCTGTTAAGAACAATGAGTAGATGAATGTTTGTGACAGAAACAAATGCACAGCCAAAGAAACATATTTCCTCTCCAAGAAAAAAAAAAAAGGTCCTGCAGTCTGATATAAGAAAAGGAGGGATGCAGTTGCAGAGAAACATGGCCAGTTCTCACATCCCTAATTGCCAGACATGTAAGGAGAACTGAAAAGAAAGTGGTGCAGCTTTCTGGGATTGTTGATGCTACAAAAGGATTGATAGCACCCTTCAGCAAAAGGAAATAGTACTGCTTTGCCTCTACAGACTAGGGAAGAAGTGACAGATGTGGTAAGAGGTAAAACCTAACCTATATCTTTCCTCTCCTCATAGCATTATGATGGTAGAGCCCAGAGTCATACCATCAGAGGAGCTAGCACTTCCTGTTCATACAGGGTTTTACAATAGCTCTTGTAGTAAGGGAAAATGATTGCTACTGTGCTTTTGGATATCTGTGGTGGCAAAAACAGAAATGAAAAGCTGTCATATACATGCTGTCATATAAAGTGGCCCCACAAAAGCTGTAATATACAGTGGTCCCACAATATTGCTAGTGTTTGGTTCCAAGACAACCTCCCCACCATGCATCCAACATTTATAGATGCTCAGGTCCCATTATGTACAGTGGTGTAGTAAACTGGCATCTCTTATATAAAATGGAAAAATCAAAATTTGCTTTTTGGATTTTTTTTTTAATATTTCCAAGCCATGGTTGGTTGAATCCAGGGATACAGAATCCAGAGATATGGAGGGCTGATTGTAACCTTTGTTCCTCCTGCTGCCTTCTGCTGTGTGTTCATATCCAACTTTTGATGGTCCCTACGGTGCAAGTCACCCTTGGGCTCCATTGAAGGCTATAAGTGAATTGAAGCCTGGTGAACTTCTGTCTGCATTTCCCAAGCTCTACTTGCTTGTCTGAAGAGAAACAGATTGGTTGATTTATTTTATCTATACTCCACAAGGTGCCTTGCGACATACATTAAAACACAAAACACAGCTAAAAAAAAAAAAAAATCAATCGCAGTTATAGGCACAGTTTAAAAAACATAAAATAAACTCTTTTATTAAAACAGCACTTGTTTGAAAAAAAAGTAGCTAACAATATGGATAAAAGTATGGCACGCTCCCCTCCCCATTAAAAAATCTGTATGGAATGACCTGGTACTGGCTAGAAAAGTGTTTTAAATTTTGAAAAGGTCTTCACATGTGAGTAGAAGGAAAATAGAAAGAGAAACATGCTGCCTGGCCCCTCCCTAAACTGCAAACCCCAGGATTCCATAGGATGTTGAAAGTGGAATAATCGCGCTATAAGAGTGTAGTGCGGAAATGGGCGAAGAATGGACAAGCAAGAGGAGACTGCAGCCGTTTTCTTTTGCCTGAGCCTGACTCCCCCTCTCTTCCCTGCTATTGAGTCAATGGAATGCAAACTCTATCATGGATGTGAAGGGTGTGAGTTGTGGGTTGTGTTATGGGGAGAGGGAAGATAAAGGAAAGAAAGGTTTGCTTGGCAAAGCTTGCTTGGACTTGCCTGGGACACAAACAAACCAGGCCTACTTCCTTTTCTCCCTCCCTGGGGTAGCAGCACCCCTTTTAATATTATTATCATACCCTGAATCTCTCCCCACACTTGGTTACAATCCTGCTTTCCCTAAAATCCACAGCCTTCGTGGAAAAGGGCAAAGCTTATTAATAGTTACTCCAAAAAGAAATGGATAACCTCTGCTAGCATGTTATTAAAATAAAACTGAAGAAAACACTCTATTGAGGCTGTACTTATGGAAAAATAGAATGAAATCTTTATCAAAAGAACAAGGGGAAAAGTATTGAGGATTCAGAAAGAATCATACAAAATAACATTTCCTCACAGATATTTAACTATTTTCTTCAAAACACCTCAGTGTTTCCTCCACAGAGCTTTCCCACACACCTCTTTGGGTCTGCAGTACAAAGGTCTGTTTCCCCACTCAGGGTTCCACTCTCCGACCCTTTCAGAAGTGGCTTGGTTACTTCTCCACCCCACACCAAGGCCTCTGAGAAGCTAACCCTCTCCCAGGAAACTCTCTTTGGTTAATGGACACTCTGACATTCTCTCTATGAAACTCATTGAAGGACTACAACCAATTCTAACCCACACTACCAGTATGTCTGTGTGTGTGTGTGTGTGTGTGTAAACACACACACACACACACACGCTATCTGCTGTCTCGCCCACAGCCTGTCCCTCTGGCTAGGGCTGGGTTCTTCTCAGTCAGAGAGCCAATCTGATTACATCACCCTCTGTTAGTAAGGCTACTCTGCTAGACCTGCTCCCAGGCTCTGTCACAAACTCCTTTTGCACTTTGAACCCAACCTGCAGCAGTTGAAGTAAGCTGAGGACAAAGGGGGAAAGTGGGAGGAAGAGGGAGAAACTGGGACATTTTAAAAGCAGTTAAAAAAATGGGATGACAAAGGATTAATCAGGACTGTCCCTGCCAAATCGGGACAAGCCACCTAGTCTGGAGACAAAAGCTTCTCCCACTTTATATAATCCCCTATTCCTGGTACTGTTAATGACTTTAATTAGTCATGTGGGAAGCGTGCAACTTCTTAAGTGAATGGAGTTCAGAGAGAGAAGATATCTGTGGGGTCCCTCTGGCTCAGCTTCTTCAAGACTGTGGCCATTTCCACACTACATTATTATAGTGCTATTATTCCACTTTCAACATTCTATGGAATCCTGGGGTTTGCAGTTTAAGGAGGGGGCATTTAGAATTCTTAGCCAGAGAAGTCTTTGGCCTCAGTAAACCACCACCCTCAGAATTCCACAGGATGTTGGAAATGGAATAATAGCACTATAACAGAATAGTGCGGAAATGGCCTGAGAATACCAGCATAAGCCTCTGCATTAGGAGCCTGTTCTCGTTGCCTGGAGCCCTAAATTTGGCTAGCTCATCCTCCCCTAACATTCTTGAAAGCATTCTCTCCATACATTTCTGCAAAATCTATCAATGCTTGGTTCTTAGAAATTGGAGGCAAAAGTTGAGTTGGTTTTCTAGGGTTAGTCACCCTTTGCTAGTAAATAGGCATCATTATGCCCTTCAAACATTCAGTGATTGGCTTTTTTAAAAAAAATATTCCTCTCCTTTCTTTTTTAGACCAGCTGGCATATATGATGCCAACAAAGACTAGTGTTCCCTAGACTTCGAAAAAGGAGATTTCCATCTCGTAGTAACAAAATTGTTTTAAACTGCAGCTCTTTGAACCGGTGCTTTCAGAATGGGGACAAATCACTCTTAATCACTTGGGCATTATTGAAATTCATTATTGTAATTCAGCCTTCAAACTTGACTCATAGGGAAGTTTTCAGTTTGGGTGAAAAGGCTCGTAATATGCAATTCTATTGGAATTCCATTTTAATGAAAGACCCAGTGTTCATTCAAGCAGGAAAAAAAACAAAAAACCACTGGTCCACTCATGGCAGCATTTTTAGCAAAACCCTTTCTTAACAGAAGAAGGCTATTTTTACCATTATGCTTATAATGAAAGAAAGCATGGTTTGTTTGTTCATTTGTCTGTTTGTAGCATTTATAGAGTACCTTTGGGAGCATTCCATGTTTTTTCTTAAGAAGTTACAAAATTAAAACAGTATTAAAATTCAGGTGCAAAACCAGTAAACAACAAGGTGCAATCAACAAAGCAACGTGGAGAGGTAACAGAATATTCCAGAGACTAGCTGGAAAAGAATAACCCTGGCCTGTTGTCTGAAAGACATAAAAACAGGAACAAAGACTGCTTTTGGGAGGGAGGTCTGAAGCTTGGGTGCCACCCTAGAGAAGCCCTTATTCTCCTTCACCACAAACCAAGCTTCGGCAAAGTAAGGTCCTGAAAAGGTAGAGAAAGAACATTGGTAGTAAGGCTCAGAACATTTAGAACATTATGAGCAAAAAAGTAGTACTTTTAAACTGAACGCAGGCAAAAGAGAGTTTGAATTAATTCAATTTGTTACCATAATCTCATGCAATTTTTAACAACAATTTAAAAAGCTGTTTTTCTCCTAATTTTAATATCAGTGTTGCTCACAGTCTGAACACTGATGAACATTTTATTCTATTTTAATTCAAAGGGGGCATCTTTAGTCATTTTATTTGATCTTTAATTTAAAGTACTGCATCACTAATGTGCCACTCTGGTCTAATTTAACATACTGATCTCAAAATTCATTCACAGAAATGAGTTAATATTAATGAACTATTTTACAAATTAATGTGAACTTCATCATTAACATGTTAGGATGAGCGCAAACATTTTCAAATTCTGCAGTGAAGTTGTTATAAAATTGCTGTCGTACACAGTACCTCCAAGTCCACTGCTTCTAGCTATTATGGCCTACGCCAGGGCTCTTTCTACTACACAGTGATAATACTCTCACTAACTGCCATGGCTGCATACTTTGAGGCCCATCCCTAAACTGCAAACCCCAGGATTCCATAGGATGTTGAAAGTGGAAAAATAGCACTAAAACAGTCTAGTGTGGAAATGACCCCCGTGTAATGAGGTACTAGAGTTCTCTGGTGGAGAATTCTAAAATACTTCATATTTATTTATTTACTGTATATGTTTGCCACCATTCTCCCAGAGTGGGAGCCAAGACAGCTTACAAAACAGTTAAAAACAATTTACAATAACATTTAAAACTGTTAAAATTAACCACAAAAAACAGTATTAAATCATTATAAAAACATAAAAACTAAAATAAAACTTCCCTAATAAAAATTAAAAACTCTCCTTCTCATACACTGAAAGCCTATGCTACTGCCCTGGCTAGCCCGAGCTTGGGGGATATAAAAAGATATCTCTTGATATCACTAATTCGGCTTCACATATCCATTCCCCTCCACTTGCTTGCGAGGCCCCTGGACAAGCAGACACACAGGCTCGGCCGATAATCGCTGTAATATTACAACACAATACAGGCAGGCCAGAAAATAGCCGACTCGCAGCTTCAGGAGACCTCAAAGGCAAGTACTCAATTATGTATGCACGCAACTTTCAAAAGATCCTCCGCCCCGAGCCGGCAGCTTGGTGATCTGACTATACAATGCTCAAGTACTCCGCATTTGCATACTGGCTATCGTATCGACAATTCTGCTATAATTCAATCATTCAGATTATGACCTTTCGGAAGCTTTGTCTCCAGCCCCAAATCCATTGTTTTCCCCAAGTCCGAACTAGCTTGCGGTCACAATTCTCCTTATAAAAACCCCTGATTTTGAGCACTTCTTCGGATCGCTCTTGGCTTCCATCCCACCTTGCTGTTGTTTTGTCCAGCGAGCCTTCCCCTCAGCTCCAAGTGCTGAGATCCACGCTCCCCATCTTCTCCATTTCCGACCGGGCTTCAGGACAGGTGTAGTATTCCCCAAACCAACAACTCCTCTAAAAATCCCTCTATCCCACTCCAACCTTTATTTCTATAGTTTCTCTGTGTGTTTGTGTTGTATACACTGATTGATTGTATTTTTAATAAAAATCACATTTGTTATTTCACTCCGGTGTGCTCCTTGACTTGGTCTGACCCCGTAGACATTGGGTTCAAGATCTCGCTACGTTACCCTGCCTCTCACAGTGCTAACTTGTGCTCTTTAACTAATTTCCCCCAACTTGTATTTTGAGAGCAATTTGGTGTCCCTCCTGGGACCCCCAGAAATCAGGGTAACACCTACTCGAACAGAAATGTTTTTGCCTGCTGGCAAAAGGAGAACAGGGAGGGGGCCAGCCGAGGGCCTTTCCGCTCTACTGTTATAGTGCTATTACTCCACTTGCAACATTCTATGGAATTCTGGAGTTTGTAGTTGACTGAGGTCCAAGAGTTCTCTGGTTGAGAATTCTAAATGCCCTTCCCTAAACTGCAAGCCCCAATATTCCATAGGATGTTGAAAATGGAATAATAGAACTACAACAGTCTAGTGTGGAAACGCCCCTAGTCTCTTGTGGAAGAGAGTGCCAGAGGGTGGGAGCAGGCACTGCCTCCTTCCTTCTCTCCCTCCCTCCCTCTCTGGTGTCCCCACCCAGCAGGACTGAGAGAAAGTCCTCTCTTGGAGATCTTGAAACTCTGGCAGGTTCATGTAGGGAGACACAGTCTTTCAAATAGTCTGGACCTAAGCTATATAGGGTTTTATCGGTCATGAGCAACATTTTGAATTGTGTCTGGAAATGAACCAGTAGCCAGTGAAGCTGTTTTTTAACAAGAAAATTATATACTCTTTATAACTTCTTGTGGTCAGCATTCTGGCTGCCACATTTTGAACCCACTGAAGTTTCTGAACAGTTTTCAAAGGCAGCCCCACATAGAGCATGTTACAGAAGTCTAACTGAGACATAATCAAGGTGTGTGTCTCTGCAGCCAAATCTGACATCTCAAGGAATGGGCACAGCTGCTGCACAAGTTTTAGCTGCACAAATATGCTCCTGGCCACTACTGAAACCTAGGCATCCAGGCTCAGAGTTGAGTCCAGGAGAATACCCAAGCCGTGAGCCCGAAATTTCCTTGATCTGCCTTTCAACTGACCAGGAGCACTTCTGTTTTGTCTGGATTAAGTTTCTGTTTGTTTGCCCTCAGCTAGTCCACTACTGACAACAGACATTGGTTCAGTACTGAGACACTTTCCTTGGAATCAGATTGAAAGGAGAGACAGAGTTGGGTGTCATCAGCATAGTGGTGACACCAAACCCTCTAGGTCAGAGCTTTCCAAAGTTATGTCGTGACACGTTGGTGACTTGGTTGCAATGTGTAGGTGTGTCGCACAAACATAACAAGTGGAGGGGCTGCTTCTCCTGCTGCTACGGTGGGCCAGGTCTGGGTGAAGGGGCTACCTCTTCTGCTGCACCGCCCCAAGCTGAGGAAAACCCCGGTGAGGGCAGCAGCAGCTGGCCAGGCTCAGTTGGAGCGGCTGCCTCCATGTACAGAATTACTTAATGAATTACTGTGTTGCGAAATGATGCGTGTCTAAAAGGTGTGTCACTAACATGAAAAGTTTTAAAAGCTCTGCTCTAAGTGTTAAACAGCATGTGAGACAAAACAGAACCATGAAGGACCCCACAGGGTGTTGAATAGGAGTCCCCCAGCACTACCTTCTGAGTTCGGCCCCCCAGGAACAACCAGAACCACTTCAGAACAGTGCCCTCAAGTCCCATTCCAGAAAGCTGGCCAGGAAGGATATCAATGGTATCAAAGAGAAGTCCAGCAGAACCAAGAGGGACATACTCCCCCTGTCCAATTCCCTGCATAGGTCATCCACCAAGATGACCAAAGCTGTTTCCATATAATAACGAGAATTGAAGCTAAATTGAAACGGATTTAGATAATCCATTTCATCCAGAAACCCTTGGAGCTGAGAGGCCACCAGGCACTCCAGAACCTTGCCCAAAAATGGAATATTAGAGACTGGCTAATAATTATTCAGAATGGTGGAATCCAGGGAAGTCTTTTTTAGTGCTGGTCTCACCACAGCCTCTTTTAGGCAGGATGGATACTTCTCTTGTTGCAATAAGGCATTCACCACCCCTCTAACCCACTCAGCCAATTCGCCTCTGGCTGCTTTCAGAAGCCAGGAGAGACAACAGTCCAGTATACACACAGTGACTCTTACTTCTTCGAGGATCCTGTTCACATCCTCAGGCTGCAAAAATTGAAATATATCTAATAATACAGGACAAACAGGTGCTAAGATTACCTCCACTGGACCTGTCTCAACTACAGCATCCAAGTCAGAGCAATTTTGTCTGCAAAGTGTCCTACAAATTCATCACAGTGGGTTGTCAAGGGATCTTTATTTTCTTCTTGTGGGCCAGAGGTCTCTGACCATTCAAGAGAGCTCCACTGGGCAACACTGTGCAGATGAATTTATAGCAGAGAGCTTTCATTTCTTCACTCCCACCAGCACCATGGCTTAGGCCTTCCAATGAGTTCTGCCCATGTTTGATCAGACTCACTACAAGTATTCTACCAACATCACTCTAGTCTCTGTTCCATTCATTTCATCACCACCTGCTCCCTAGTAAACCAGGGCTCGCTTGGCTCCACTTTGTGGGAGAAGACACCTGGGGCAATCGTGCTGACTTCTTCTAAGTCCCAGCAGGCATGCAGTTTTTATCCCCTTGCAAAGTGGGATGGGTGGTCCTCTAGCTTATCTAGCTTATCAAGGCTCCATGGCCACTGGACATCCTCAGTCCTTATTGGTCTATTTTGTTCTCATTTTTATTGTGATTCTTTCTGAAAGGCTACCTGAGGTTTCACATTCAATGAAGCTTCCTATTAGTAACTAAAAATTGCTTTTATCAACAGCGTAGTTGCAACCACCTAAAGTTTCCAGACATGCCACATGAAGTGCATTAGAGTACTGTAATCTCAATATCACAAAGCATGAATCACTGTGGCTTCATTATTCATTGCCAAGGGGAAAAAATCAGGCCTGAAACCGGTTAAATAAAATAAGGGCTAAGATCTTAGCAATTTATTTATTTAAACTGATAATTTGCTTTTCTACTTTTCCCCAAAGGTCTATAATACATAAAACCACCCTTCCCCCCCCCACAAAACATCAAAACAG
This sequence comes from Cyclura pinguis, assembly GCA_030412105.1. NCBI lineage: Eukaryota > Metazoa > Chordata > Lepidosauria > Squamata > Iguanidae > Cyclura > Cyclura pinguis. Next base: position 107,971,493 of record CM059599.1, on the reverse strand, counting down.
TTAGAGATGCCTAACTAAAACTACCACTCAAAATCTAAAGATGTATGAAAATGGCTAAATATCTCCAAATGCCTGGCAGAGTAGGCAGACCCCAAAATAATCCTAAATTCCTGAGTTTCAAAGACATTTAAGCAGCCATAAACTGTGTAAGGATGAAGCCAACATTGGTGACATTTTCTTTAATCTTAACAATATAAAGTATAATCCACCCCCCAAGTGAAATACTTAAAAACTAAATTCTGTACTTGTCGATGTAGAGGTAAGTCCCACTGGTTAAAATCTGGATTACTGTCATACACTGTACATCGCTCTGCCTTTGGAAACTGTGCAGAAACTTCTGCAGATCCAGAATGGTGCAGCCAGAATGCTGACTGGGGTCAGTACAGGAAGCATATCATTAAAACAGTTTCACAAGCTACCAGTTCATTTCGGGGAACAATGCGAAGTGCTGGTAATGGTCTATAACGTCCTATATGGCTTCGGTCCAGACCATCTGAACGATCATATCTCACTATACATATCTACCAGAATTTTAAGATCTGCAGGGGAAGGCTATCTCTTGGTCCTGCCACCATCATAGATTTGTTTGGTGAGAACCTTCTTGGTGGCAGCTCCCACATTCTGGAATTTCTTTGATGGGAATCTAGGCTGACCCCCTTGCTGTTCTCCTTTTGCCAGGAGCCATAGGCCTTTTTCTTTATGCAGGCTTTTAATGCATAATTGCTCACAGGAGCCGTTTCCACCCAATACTGTTATTGTGCTACTATTTCACTTTCACCATCTTATGGAATCCCGGGGTTTGCAGTTTAGGGAGGAGCATTGAGAATTGTCAGCCAGAGAGCTCTTTGGCCTCAGCAAACTACCACCCCCAGAATTCCACAGGAATTCCAGCAGACCTACCCAGTCTATTTTTAATTACAATTGTATTTTAATTATGATTAATTCTTATTTTAATTGACACATTTGTATATTTGTATGCCTTTCAATGATTTTATACTGTTTTAATGTGATGATTTTTAATTCTATTTTTAAAATTATTGTCAAGTTTTTGTTGATTCTTTTTGTGAGCTGCCTTGGGTAAAACTGAGGAGAAAGGTGGCATAGAAATGACGTGATATAAATACATGAGATGTATTCCTGGAGGATTGAGTTTAGGATTGCAGTGATTGGCTTAAATTATAATGTTAGTTTCGCCTACATTATACCAGGTGCATCAATGATAATATTGACCTAATTCAAAACTTAAGTAAGTTCCATTGATTTAATGGGTCTATTCTAATTGGAACAAACAGATTTGAGACCTAAAAGTTTTAGGTCCCATTTATTTGAACAAGAAAAGAACAAGTTATGATTTAAACTCTCCCAGTGAAATCAATGTGACTTTGAAGTGTTTATCTCGGGGGTACATGATGTCCATAGGGTACCAGTATGGTGTAGTGGTTTGAGTGTTGGACTAGAACTCTGGGGCCATTTCCACACTACACCGTTATAATGCTGTTATTCCACTTTCAACATCCTATGGAATCCTGGGGTTTACAGTTTAGGGAGGGGCATTTAGAATTATCAGCCAGAGAGCTCTTTGGCCTCAGTAAACTACAAACCCCAGAATTTCAGAATGTTGAAAGTGGAATAACAGCACTATAACAGTGTAGTGAGGAAATGGCCACTGAGATCAGGTTCAAATCCCTGCTCAGCTGTGGAAACCCCCTGGATGGCCTTGGGCAAGTCCTACTTTCTAAAACTCAGAGGAAGGGAATGGCAAACCCTCTCTGAACAAATTGCAACAAAAAAATGCAACAAAACAAAAACAAAACACCCTAGGATAGTGTTGTCATAAGTAGGGATCAACCTAAAGGCACATGACAACAAGAAATATGTTGCCCAAGCTCTCAAGGGAAGTTAATGGCATTGTTAATGGAGCTGAAATTTAATTGCCTGCATTTTACAACTCTGCCTCTCAATGCCCATATGACCAAAGAGAGGTATGAGCTCTCCCTGCATTGACATCCCTCCAGAGTAGCTTTTTTTAAAAAAAAATTTATTGAATTTTTCTAATGAGAAAAGAAAAAAAAGGAAAAGTGGAAAAATGGACTACACATATAAACAAATCCATATGAATAAATAGGGTATAAGGTATCCATGCATATATGCAATAAGTCAAAGGGATACATGCCACCTAATAGTCTAACTCTAACCTAAAAAAGTCCCACAGAGGTCTAATCCATTGTATGATACAATCTAATCAGAAAAGGGAATTTAACAAATATCACTGGACGTACAAACAAAAGACACAAAAAGAACTTCCCCCACTGGACAGAACCAGCATCTGATAAAAATCCTTATTACCCCTCTGTAATTCATCATTTTCCTTTAAACTAGTACATAACCTCATGATATTAAACTATAATAAAATAAAATAAGTTATAATAAGAGCCCCTAAACAACTGTTTTCCTTAACTAGTCTCCTTCTCTTTCCCCAAAGAAGATAACAATTTCTTTCTGCCAAGGGGTTAATTACCTTTACCTCTTAAGGGGCTTTTATTGTTATCCAATATAGTAGATTCGAATTTTAAGTATTTGAAAAGGAAAAGGAAAAAAAATACAAATGTGTCATGGTATCTATATCCTCCTTAACGCCTCCGGTTTGTTTACTTCCTATGATAGAAGAGAGTGAGCTTTTAAAGAATTCTAGTGAATCTGACAAAGGACGCCTCCTAAAGAGAGACTTTTTAGCTTCGATTGTTACTATCCTGGCATTTAAATCTATTAACATTGCCCATTTCATATTATATAAAATCTATCAGTGGTTTCCAACTTGAAAGAAATTTAGTATTCTTTTCATTTTGTAGCATATGGGTGAGTTTGTCCATTTCTGCTAATTCTATTAATTTAGCTAACCATTCCTCTTCTGTTGGAATAGAGGTATTCTTCAAGTGCCTTGCAAATACAATTCTTGCTGCCACTAACATATGCCATATCAGTCTGTCATGGATATTTTCCTGTTTTTTATCTACCGAGTTGGGGATACCCAAAAGAAAAAGAGTTGGTTTTAATTCTAACCCAATACCAAGGATCCTTTGCATCTTGGCTCTTATCATAAACCAAAATTTTTTTGCTCTATTGCAGTTCCACCATAGGTGGAAAAAGGTCCCCGGTTCCCTTTCACATTTCCAACATCTATTACTCACACTAGTATACATAGTATCTTAAATGACAGCAAAAACAGCATTTTGGTAAAATGTAGGCCTGTGACTCTGAGATCATCAGTTTTTTTTCTTCTCCTGTTTGACTTCTAACACCTGTGCCTGATGAAGAAGCCAGTGGAGCTTTGAAAGCTTCCATGATGTATTTTGTGCATTTTTGGTTGGCCTAATAAATGTTTTGTAAATTTTGGATGTTGTTATATTTTGCTGTATGGCAACATGGTGGCCCCCTAAATAATGATGCCTGTACATTTCTTTGCAATGGAACTGGTTGTATGCTAGAGAAAAGAGTAAATACACCTGATCTTGTTTGATTTTTGGAAACTAAGCAGGATACAGTCAGTCTAATACTTGGATAAGAGACTGCCAGGAAATATTTGGGGTCTCCAGATAGCACTGACAAATACTTTTGGCAAAAATCCTGGAGATCCACTGCCTTTCAGAATTGGACTAGACATACCAATGGTCTGGCTCAGTGTAGGGCATCTTCCTATGTTCGTGTTGCAGCAAGACCTCATTTGAATAAGTGCGTCAACCTCTGTCTTTATGCATTAAATGGTGATGTGTGGAATTTCCTCTTATTTTCTAAGGAATTACAGAATGTTAATTTGTGCTTTTAAAAGAGAAATCAGTCCTTATAGGGAAATTGCCTATTGCATCATTTGCTAGTATAATATGCCAAAACTGTGCTGTAAGTGCAGTAATGTGAGTTCATACACACACACACACACACACACACACACACACAGCTGGCATTAGCAGATGACTTAATCATGGCCTTCCTTTGATGGAACCAAACATGACATCTTAATGTATGCAAGAAAAAGTGGGTGGAAACTTTTATTAGGGGAAAAAAAGTCCAAGAGAAGGGTTATTTGGAGCATAGAAGTTTTGCATAAAAAGTTTTAGACCTGCAACTTTTCTGCAGCGGTGCCTCTTTCTCTCAGCTGCTTCCCTTCTACAACACATCAGGTTTGAAACATGCTCATTTATATGCATCTAGAACTATATGGGAAGAATTAGCTGCCAGAAGGAGGGAAACATGCAGTGGACACATGATATGTAAGTATGCGTGTGCCTTCAAGTTGCCTGTTGACTTATGATGACCCCATGAATTTCATAAGGTTTTCTTAGGCAAGGAATACTCAGAGATGGTTTAGCCAGTTTCGTCCTTTGGAATACAGCCCATAGCACCTGGTGTTCATTGGCAATCTTCCATTCAAGTACTAACCAGGGCTGACCCTGCTCAGCTTCCAAGATCAGACAGGATCTGGTGCCTTCAGAGTTTTTACGGAGACCCCCCAACACATGGTGGGTGGATCAAAAGTTAAGTTTCCTCCCTCCCACTGTTGTTGTGCTACACATTCACACAAACACAGATAAAGTGATCTTCCTTCATGACAAATAACCACCATGTAAATTTTGATTTCTATATTTGCATGTATGTTTTAGTTCCATCCTAAGGTAAACTGTTACTTTATTTTCTACCCCAAATTAGCAGCTGGCTATTATATAATTTGCACAGCTGCACACAGTGAATGAAACTAAGCAGACAAATAGAAGGTAAGAATGAAATATTCCCTGTTGTGATCCAACTATAGCACTGTTTTCTAGTTAAGGGCTCAACCAGACTGCATGAATATATTAAGAACTTCCTGTACTTTTTGTTTTGATTGTACCTATCCAGAGTTTTCCTGCTCTTCCATCTAATCCTTTCTTGAAAGATCTCAGGTTTGCCTCCCTTCCTTGAATCCTCTCCCTTTCCTTTCTCACTGCTCATGTGTCATATCCAGTCTCATGCAACATTTCAGAAAACGATTTTCACCAATTTCCATGAGACTTTTTTATTTTTCTTTAGGAGTTACTGTGCTAAAGTCGTTAAGCAATATCATATTAATTAAACATTAGAATCAAATGGTGAATCTGTCTTGGAAGCAAATGTTGTGTTTACTTGGTACCCATCCTTACTGGTTCTGAGATAGTGGACCACACAGCCAAGTAACTAATCCATTTTATTTTGGGGTATACTGGGTTAAAATTAGTTTGTGTATGAACAATACCTGGCATCCCTGGAAGGTTTTTTAAATACCTCTCCGGAGGCTCAGTTAAATCTGTGGAAAAAACATCCACGGCAACTCAGAGATTCAGCCCTGATCTCTGTACCCTTGGAACTGGACCCTGAGTACTCTTTTGCACCTCCTTCTACCTGTTTTGGTTTTCCCAGCTACTGACTGATTCCTTGGCTTCTTGACTTCTGGACTGTTAATTACACACTGAGCTTCTTTCCTCTCCCAGTGAATTATAGCACCTAAATTTATCTAAGTGTGTAAAGGACTGCAACCTGACAGTCAGTAAAGTCAGAACAAGACAATTCTAATTCTGTCGTAGATTGTGGCTGTTACCTCCCCATACCTACAACACAGGAAATTTCCACAAATCACAAACTTCTTGTAGATTGTGGCAATGAGTTACATATAGATGTCTGCACTCTCCACATCATAGATTTCAAGCTAGATCTTGATACCCTGCATTTTCTATGTCAAATGTGGAGCCATTCAAGCATATTACTATTTCATGTAGGGTTGACAAACATAAAAGATGTTTCTTATGTTTAGAGGCAATGTGTGTATGTTGCTTTCATCTGCCCTGTTCCTGAAATTAAACACAATTCATACTAACTGCCAATATCAAAGATATTCAATACTAGATCCTGTTATGCATCCTATAGCCATATGTATCTTGCAGTAACGACAAATGTAACAATACAGCTAGGTGAGGAGATAGGAACACCACACATAAAGCTTTATCATTATGGTCTCTCCTTCACTCAATCTGCTGCCAAATCAACATTCCAAACATTTTCCCATTTCCCTCTGTCAATATTTGTTTGAGAGTGTGGCCCACATGAGCAACCCAGCATTCACAGGAGCAAAAGTCATCTTCATCTGAGAATTCAGGCCTCCATAAAGAAGTGTTTTGCATTCTACAGTGTTCAAGTCATGTATCCCCTGCTCTGCAGAGAACGGGACTTTCCAAGCCAGGATAACAAGAAGCTTCTTCTTGGGTACATAGGCCTCTGGGTTCTCTCCTGGAGCTTGGTGCTCCACTACATAGAGGGAGTTGACCATCTGACCCAGCCAGAGGATCTGGACAATCTCCCACATCCATGGGTGCGTGTCCAGCCTGACCAAATTGTGAGCGGCTACCATTGACTCTGATGGTGACATGCATAAGCAAGCCAGTTGGCTCAGGTTTTGCCTATTGGCAGTGGGGTAGGAGTGGGCAATGGCATTAAGCCACATGATGCATATGTCCTTGTTGAGGGGACCTAACTGATCTGCAATCATCCTTACCTCTGTATCTCTCTAGGGGATCCAGGGGTCTACCTCCTGGACTTCATTCACCTCTCTGGAGGCATCCGCCTTTCCCTTTGTAACCGATCTGGTTTTGACAGGGTTGAGCAGCCCCAGATCCTCCCAGTTGGGATTGTGTGGGGTAAGTGGGGAGTTGTGGGGAGTGTGAGCTCCTCCCAGTTGGGGTTGTGGGGCGTGTGGAGCAGTGACTCCTCCAGAATGTGCATGAAGAAAGGAGGCAAAACCTCACAGCAGACTGTGGCAATCACAGCCTCCTAGGTGACCAGTCTTTGGCTGAGTTCAGTGATCTTGCAATCGCAAGTCTCATGGCTCACATTTGCACATTGAACCTTTGCCTGGCTGGCTACGTATTGGGCAGCATGCTGTACCTTTGTGTATTCATCTTCCAGGGTGGTCACTCTGTCCTGGAAAGTTTGTATTTTGTTGAGGCACTGTCCAATTTGGTGTAGGTCTCTTGTGCAGTAGATGAAAAGGCCAATTTATCCACTAGTAACATGGGATTTTGGGCCCAATTCAGTGGCCTACCTCCCTGATATTTTAGTAAGTTCCTAGACGGTATGAGTGGCCTTGCTTAGGGCCATCCAGAAACCCCAAGCCACCACCGCATCTTTGGAGGGGCCAAAAAGTGACCTCAACTTGCACTGCACCCGGTAAGTGTCAAGAAGAATCCCTCCTTTCATGGGTTGTTTCTCTTTTTCACAACCCACTTCCCTAATTTATCAAGCCTGTCCTGCTTGATAAACATTCTTGCTGATTCACTTGCCAATTCAGCCAACAAGAAGAAAGCAAAGATGCATTCCTAACACACACACACACACACACACACACACAAATGTGACTTTTGCCTTCTGTGACTTTTTCTGACTTAAGGACACCCACACAGGTTTCTTTCAAGCTCCACTGGCCAGGACACACCCTCGAAACTGGACATAGAGGACCAGGCACTCAGGGACAGAGAGACCATCGAGGTCCTTTTGGAGGGATTCCCTAGCATCTGACACACATATAACCACTTATGAGGAGATGAACCCTAAGGAAATTAGTGTCACTTGGCCAAGCAATGGGGAGTGAGGGATCAGGGTCCTAGCTGAATCCTGCATTATTACAGCTGTTTTTTCAGACTGAGGGGTACTTTCCTCCAAGTTCAGGTGAAGTGCTTAAATCCAGGGCCAGTTGCTGCCACACACGATGTGCACACTGCCCAAAATATAGGTTGCCACCCCCACACAATGTGCTGACTATGAGTATCTCAGGGAGCTACCTTGTCGAGCTACCAATACAAGAGAGATTGGGGCTTCCTATCTGCCCTAACAGACTACAAGGGACACAGACCTGGAAGTGGCACACAGCCCACATGAAATGGAAGTTGAGAGGACCTAACTTTACTTTCCCCCGTAACCTTAAGTGCTTCTGACTTGGTGTGTGTGTGTTCTTACTATGTCTTTGCCCTAAAACTTTGGATCCTGCACCACTGGACCCAAGTTAGGAAGTGATTCCAAGGGCAGCCACATGCAAGATCCTTGTGATCTACTGTGGCTCTTGGAAAACTCATGTGGCCAGATAGGTGGGGCTGCCAAAACATGGACCAAGATAGAAAGGGAGACAGATTCCCAACCCAACAGTAGCTCTTTTGGCTCAAGCACATAAGATCGCAGTCACACATGTTCCTACAGATTTAGCTGGGATCCCTACAATTCCCAATGTATGTTTCCTGAACCACATGCATTGATTCATGGGACAGAAAAATAGGGTGTAGCCCACATTACTTCACCAATCTTCTCGCCTAAAATATGGGTGACTCAGGAGTCCACCTGTGATGCCAGTACCTCCATGTGACAATGGGGAATTGATTAGCTCAATTGAGAGGCCTGGGAGAGGGGGTTATCTAACAAGATCTTCCACCAATGTTTACAGGGTCCTCGCAGGAAAGAACCAGCCAGAGTTCCCAAATGAGTGAAAATGTGTTTTATTGAAAAGTTCATTCATGCACACAAAAGATTCAAGCACTCACACATTTGCACAAGAGCTAACTGAAAGATAAAGGGAGTAAAGTTGTTGATAGAGTTTTAGGGAATGGACAATAGTTAACAAATCAGAGAGCAGTGGAGAAAGCAGCAATGTTGACTAAACTTGTGCCTAAGGGCACTACTTTTTCGCAAATCAGAGCAAGAGCATGGTGTTCTGCAAATGAGGAACTGCATCAAACTGCTCAAAATGGAGGGTTTTTATTCCCAAAATCTGCCTGGAGGGCACAGATGTGAATGGTTTTCTGACTGAGCAAGCAATGGAGGCTGCCACATGGACAATGGGGACTGGATGGAGTTGATGATCTTAGTGTTAGGTGACAAAGAGTTAATGGTTGTGGTAATAGCTCTGTAATGGTGGACAGTCAAAGAGACAATATAGGGAAATGTCCAGGTATTAGGAAGAAGGGCTGAAACAATCAACATTTTGGTGGGAACTTCCCATTGCTATTGTGTGGTGTCAGAGACATTACAATTTCATCTTAAGCCTATTATCTCTGGAGTTACCTGACAATCTGCCTGACAATGACCTTGGCTGTGCCTGGAGGGCATTTTCTGACCTACTTTGCAGCATATGTGTTCAGTCAGTATTTTCCTCTGCTCAGCTCGACCTTACAGTCACCTCAGGATCCATTTTATATCAATGCCAATTAATATATTTTGCCAATTAAATCATATTTTTCCAAATAAACCATATTAGCTCTGGGGGGTTTGCGGGCCAGTGACACCAACACCCAAAGCCTTTTTTGTGGGCTAGGCCTTTGAGAAATTTAGCTGATTTCATAGAATCATAGAAATGTAGAGTTGGAAGAGATGACGCGGGCCATCCAGTCCAACCCCCTACCATACAGGAATACCCTCAAAGCACTCCCAACAGATGGCCATCCAGCCTCTGCTTAAAAACCTCCAAAGAAGGAGACTCCACTACACTCCGAGGCAGCATATTCCACCGCTGGACAGCCCTGACTGTCAGGAAGTTCTTCCTGAGGTTCAGGTGGAATCTCCTTTCCTGCAGCTTGAATCCATTGCTCCTTGTCCTGGTCTCAGGAGCAGCAGAAAACAAGCCCTCTCCTTCCTCTACATGGCATCCCTTCAAATATTTAAACATGGCTATCATGTCCCCTCTTAACCTTCTCTTCTGCAGACTGAACATACCCAGCTCTCTAAGTCTATCCTCATAGGGCTTGGCTTCCAGGCCCTTCACCATTTTGGTCGCCCTCCTCTGGACCTGCTCCAGCTTGACCGTGTCCTTCTTGAATTGGGGTGCCCAGAACTGGACACAGTATTCAAGATGAGGTCTAACCAAAGCAGAGTAGAGTGGTACCAGCACCTCCCTCAATCTAGACACCATACTCCTATTGATGCAGCCGAGAATTGCATTGGCTTTCTTGGCTGTCGCATCACACTGCTGACTCATGTTCAGCTTGTGGTCTATTAAGACTCCTAGATCCCTTTCACATGTACTGCTATCCAGCCACGTGTCCCCCATCCTATATTTCTGTATTCCATTTTTTCTACCTAAGTGTAGGACCTTACACTTCTCTCTGTCGAATTTCATTTTGTTAGCCTTGGCCCAGCTCTCCAATCTATCCAGGTCATTTTGAATGTTGATCCTGTCCTCTGGCGTATTAGCAACCTCTCCCAATTTGGTGTCATCTGCAAATTTGATGAGCGTGCCCTCTATTCCTTCATCCAAGTCATTGATGAAAATATTGAACAGCACTGGGCCCAGGACAGAACCCTGTGGCACCCCGATTTGCTGCAAAAGAGTCTTTTAATATATGCAGATGATACTCTGCCCCCCAATTTATGTGTTTTTAATTTCTGTTTGTCCCATATTATCATTAATTGGTTTTGTGTACTTAACTGCACTCATTTTGGTTAAACAAAGTATCCTTGAGTACCATTTTGTGGGGAGAAAGGCAGGTTGCAACTTTTGTAAATAAATCAATGCATTGTGAGATCTTAATCCCTTCTCACCTACCACAAACCTTTCCTGGACTTCATACCATAGGATCTGTCTTTCCACATCCTTACATTAGGATGCCTTTCCCATATTCAGAAAACCCTGTGATAGGTTGCCTCAGGGTCACTATAAGTAAGGAACAACTTGAAGGTGCAAAACAACAACAACAAAGTGCTTTGGAACAGGCTTTCTGTAGCTTCTGTTCAAATGTTTCAATACAGGGGTGGGTGATTTGAGCCCTCTAGATAATTGCAGATTTCAACTCCCATAATCCTTCACCATTTAGCTATGAAATTAAGATTTATATCCTCTCATCTTCTTTTTCTTTTCTTTTCTTCTTTTTTTTTTTTTGGCTACCTTTTTTATTAATTATATTGTAACTCAATAAAGAAACAATTAAACAAAAAGGAAGTTAAGATTGGTGGGAATTGTACATCAAAAACATCTACAGTTGATCTCTCCTGTCTCAGTAGATCTATGGCATCCTTTTCCAGAACAATGATATTCTCTGTCAAAATAATAGCAATGTTTCTCAGAGTTTAAAAATGTTATATCTTTAGATTAAAATCAAAAGCCACTGGCCCTGCTGGCTGGGGGTGGGGGTGGGAACTGTGGATGTTTTAGTCCAAAAAGTTACTTTTCCAAGCTCTGATAAAGAGTGCTATCATACGAAAGATAAATACTCCTTTGAACAATTATCTAAACTGGACCTTCCTCTGTAAATCTGCTACAGTGCAGGAAATGTTTACATGAATGGGAGTTAAAGGTTGGTAGATCCGAATGCTAAAACCTGGCTGGCATTGCAGAACCCCTCTGTTAATGACATGCCATCTCTGCTTGAGTTAAACCAGCCCCTTTGCTGGCCAGCCACTAGGAATGTTTCACATCAAGAAGGCAAGACTTTACTTTCTTCCTGCAGATGCTCTGAATGCGCACTGATCCTCTCCTGCTACAGCTTTTGTTTTCGGACCTCTCTTTTTTTCAGTGGTTGCCATAGAGTCCCCCAATTATCATATGAATGGCACACACATACAAAACCCCACAAAAGCCTGTTGCTGAAGCCATGGCCATTTTATTTTTTGAAGTAGTATTGTTATGTTCATGTAGAAAGAGGAGGAGACTTGAAGTAATATAATTGGTGAGGTTGATGCTAATTCTAAACCTTCTCTAGAAGATTGTGATTGTGATTATTATTTATTCTGTTAAACAGGTGAACTAAATCCGAACTTTATTTCTCCTGTTCAGCTGTGTCATAGCTATTATGGGAAATTAATTCACTGAAATACATTTTAATTGCTCCGTGAGTCATGGGATAGACATGCATTTTTCTCACATTAATGCATTATGCACACAGCTCTAGTTTGAGCTTGCCTGATTTTCACTGAATGTTTCAATTATCAGTTCCCATACACTGTGGGAATTTGGGGGGGGGGGGTATAATGCCAAGAAAAAAAATGTTAATAAACCCCACTTTGACTTGATTATGTCAGGGCAACTGCTTCTGTTCTTCAATAATGGCTATAGAATGTTGTTCAGGTTGCCCAAGAGATAGAAGATGTGTTTTCCAATTGTAATATCATTAAGAGTGGGGTCTCAAGCCCAGTGAGGTAAGGCTGTTGTTGGATTGGCTCTTCTAGTGTCAATTGTGAAATAACTTGAGTTATTGTTATCCTCATCTGGCAACGTCTAAGTTCCATTACCTGGGCAATGTAAGCTTTATTGATGTGGACCCAACTCACTTTTTGTGACCTCCTCATGCCCCAACGTCTTTCTACTGAAATAAAAATAAAAATGGTATAGATTGCCATCAAAATGTTATTTACTATGATCTTTCAAAATTAGCAGCACTGAGTCTGCCATATGTTGAGATTTTATAACTCAAGTTATCATAATTTATTAAGAGTACCCTGGTTACACAGCAAATTTTGGAGAATGGCAGTTTTTTGCATTGAAAGTTTTGTGCAAATTCCAGATCTGCTAGGGACAAATTCAATGCTGTCTCTGCACCAGTGGAATGGTGTAACAGATTTTGCTTCTCTTTTTCAGGTTCCCATGTATGTCTTAGAGCAGATATGGGGGCCATGGAGTGTACTGGGAAGCAGTGGCAGCTGGTGTCTCCTATGTGATTGGAGGAATCATTCCAGGTTTTAATTCAGGCTTTAAAGGAGCTCTCCAATGTCCCGAATCCTATATCTGAAGAGGTTCATCACTATGGACAGTTCCTTCAAAGCTATTAAAAGCTTGGAATGGTTCACTACCCCAATGATATGGGAGCCACCAGCCACCAGTTATGTACCAATAAGCATCTTGTTCCTTATCATTGCATCTGAGGGATTCTTTGCTATTTATTGGCTAAGTCTGTTTTTTTTCCCCTGAAGTTACCTCTGGTTACCTTCTGGTTACCTAGGCTTCCAACTTGTGAACAATGCTATTATCCAGATAAGGAGATTAACATCAACTCTCTTTTTCAATATCCTTAAAACTTTGGTATTTCAAGAAATTTATAATGGGAGAATGAACAAATGACTTTATATTGTTCTATGCTGTCTATAAGTCTACAAATCAGTAATATACATTTCTCTGTTTCTTGGGAGGATCATTCATATCATAAGGGCACTACTTAGTTTAGATACATTGCTCCTTTATAGCCCTTGTGCAAATTCATCATATACACATTTCCCGTCTAGGCTTGCTTATATACATACATACATATACATATACATATACATATACATATACATATACATATATGTCAGGGCTTTATATAGGCTAGGCATCTTGCTTTGATAGACATTCCACTGCCATTGGCCATTTCCATACCAGGCTTCTGAAACAGTGTAGAGCGACCTCTCACTGAGGTCTTCTACACCGTAGAGTGGACTGGCGTGGACTACTTTTCGTAGTTCCACACCAGAATTCACTCAGGAGCGGCGGGAATTAGCCGCGCTGCGTGTTTTTTAAAAACCTCTTTTTCGAGGTTTTTAAAAAGCACGGAGTGTGCAGCCCCGTGCCGCTCCGTCGCCCAGCTCTACAGTGGATCTGCAGGCGCGCGCAAGTGAGTGCCTGCAGATCTGCCGGGGGCGGGCTTCCAGCTGGCGAGCTTCTCCGGTTGGTGGAGAGCCTCCACCAACCAGAAGCTGCCATCTGGGACACCGGAGGAGTGTGGAGCAGCAAGCTGGCACTGCTCTGCATGGCGACGGACTTACCCGGCTGCCGGTAAGCTCCGTTTTAGCGTGTTTTTGCCCATTTCCCCCCCCCCCACATGTGAAAAGGGCCTTTGCCAAAGTATGCATCTTATCTCTTACAAAGAATATCTTTCACACTTATATGGCACATAATATTCACTGGTAAGGGAGCAAATTCTTCCACTATATTGATTGTCTGTATGAGCACAATTGATGTCACATTACATCTTAGAGGAACTTACATATCTCTAAACAGTTGTCTCAATATATTTCATTAATTTAGCATAGCTGTGGTTACAGAGAGTTCAGCTCCTATTGGTCATGGCATAACTATATTGGTTAGAATTCATGGCCACAGGTGTCAATGCATAACCTAGAATTACACATTTGTAACAGATTCATATTAATGATTCCTATTATTCAATAGTGTAGGGGATACTCAGGGATCATAAAAGTCCCTCAGTATGATTGTCAGGAGCAGCATCTCTCTTGCAGTTCCTCCTTGTACAAAAAAATTACTTGGTGTGTGTGTGTGTGTGTGTGTGTGTGTGTGTGTGTAAACCTTAATCTTCTGCATCCTGATCAACAGACTCCACATTGCTCACCGAGCCTGTTACCCACTAAGTAACAATTGGGGAGGGCTGGGCTGAGAGATGCTACTTTGCTAGGCAACTAAGATAGTTCTATAATTAAGTACTGCATGTAGAATGCCATCCAGTATTCTTACCCATGTAGGGACTGCATGCAGCCAAACAGCCTTACATCTTCTGGCATGGTCTATTAAATGACCAGCCTTGTTGGTTCAGCAGCCTCTGGTCCTGTTCTGTTGTCTTCTCAGTCTATTTATAGAGGCCACAAGGCTTTGTTTATATTATCTCAAATAAGCACTGAAGTAGATTTTCCTTACTGGCCAATAATACAGTAGACCATAAGAGATGCCTTTAAGAGACTCCACTAACTTTCTGTTTTGGCTTTCTGTCTTCACATTGGCTATGCCACCTGTTCACCTAGTTCCCCTTGAAAGGTGGAATATCAGAGACTCTCACTCACAAACTGTGACTCTTGGCCTAGATTTCCTTATTTGTTAACTCTATTTATGATGTGGCTGTACCTTTCCAGCTGTGCCAAATCTGTGAAACTTATCATGTTATCTTTTGTTTACTTTTTTTATCTGATTAGGAGTGCCTTAGCCCACAGATTTCACTGTTACACTGACCCTTTATCATGGCACAGATCTTATTAAACACTATGGCTGAGATGCTGCATCAAACACTTAACCACATGGTCATAGCTGTGCTTTAATTCCCCATCCAACTCCTGAAACTCACCTTAAAAGCCAGTCATCTGTCTGGAGTGATGGAGATCTGTTCTGTTGCTGAGCAGGGCATTCAAATATCACATGAATAGCCCCCTCCTGCTAGCAAGTAACATTGCAATGAAGAGTTGCAACAGGTCCCCATGACTTCCTGCTTCTGCTCCCCACAGCATTGCTCACTGGCTGGTCATACAATTCTGCGGCACCCTGCTTGACAGTAAAACAGACCTCCATCCTTCAGATGGCCAACTGGCTTTTAAGTTGGATATCAGGGTCATTTGCAGTTGTGGGAATAGTTTCACAGTCACAAATGTGAATGCAAAGCATTTATGATATTCTAAGTCTACAGCCATTTCCGCACTAGACTGTTATAGCATTATTGTTCCACTTTCAACATCCTATGGAAACCTGGGGTTTGCGGTTCCGGGAGGGGCCAGCTCCATGACTTGGTCATGGAGATACACTGGGTGACCTTGGGTGCATCACACACCCTCAGCCCCAGAAAACTCCATTATAGGTTCACCTTCGGGTCACCATAATTCAGAAATAACTTGAAGGCACACAACAACAATGACAACAAAGTCTAACTTAGGGCTTCATAACTGATCAGAGGAAGCCAATCATTATTTTTTCTTAACTAGTGTTCAGTCACTTTCATATCAACTATTTCTATATTCTGAAACTGGCAAAATATATACACAAAATATAGCATCCAGCCTGTAACAAGTTACTTTATGTAATTCCTGACTGGAGATGAAAATAACAATTTACATAAACCAAGGTTTTTAATGCATTTGTTAGTTCATGATCTGTGGGCTACCCTGGACACGTTCCAGCTTGTCAATATCCTTCCTGAACTTTAGTGCCCAGAACTGGACAAAGTATTCAGGTGGGGTATGACCATACCAGAATGGAGTAGTACTAATGCTTCCATAGACACTATACTCCTATTGATTCAGTCCAGAATCGCATTGCCTTTTTTAGTTGCCGCATCACACTGTTGACTCATGTTCAACTTGTGGTCTACTAAGTTTCCTAGATCCCTGGCTTGAGGGGGTCTGTAGTAGACCCCCACAATGACATAACTGTTGTTTCCCTTAATTTTTACCCAGATGTTCTCAACCTGGCTTCCAGGATTTTAGCCATGGATCTCTTCACAGATATAAGTATCCCTGACATACAATGCTATTCCTCCTCCATTCTTATTAGGTCTATTTCTCTGAAGTAGATTATACCCCTCTACTGCTACATGCCAGTGAGGAAACTCATCCCACCAGATTTCAGTCATGCCTGTCATATCATATTTATTTTGCTGTGTACAAGTTAGAGTTCATCCTGTTTAATTCCCATGCTCTGTGCATTAGTACAGAGGCTTCTGAGACCATGAGTCACTCCCCCTAGCCATTTATTTAAGTATCTTTCCCTCTCACAGTTAGATTCCTGTACTGTTTGCCCAGTTCTCCCTGTAAGATTTGGACTATTATCTCCTGCTCTCAACAATACTGTCTCTCTCCCCACCACCAATAATTCAGTGTAAAGCCTTCCTAATTAGGTTTGTGAGACTCTTGACAAAAATGTTCTTGCCAACTGCTGTAAGGTACAACCCATCACTTGCCAGTGGTCCATCTTCATGAAACTGCAGAGTACTATCCAAGGAGCCAACCTGTTCCTGGAAGCACCATCTGCAGAGCCAGTTGTTCACCTCCACTATTTTTCTCTACATTCTTGGGTTATGTCTTTCAACTGGGAGAAGAGACAAAATGACAACCTGTGCATTAAAGTCCTTTGACTTCCTACTCGGAGCCTCGTAATCCGTTATGATCTCTTGAAGGCTATGCTTTCAGTGTCATTGGTTCCCACATGTACCAAAAAGAAGGAGTATTGGTTAGTGGGCTTGACCAGTTTTGTAAGTCATGTTACATCATGACTCTTTGTCCCAGCCAGACAACACACTTCATGAGACACCCTATCAGACCCAGTTATTGTCATACAAAACAGCTCATATCAGTGAGAAGAGAGATAGGTCCTTCATCAGGCTGGTTCCATTCTGGTTAAACTTCTGATAGGCAGGCAGAACCGTACTCTTCCATGCAGCCATGTTGAGACATTAAAAGTATGACAATTATTGGGGGTTGAGGGGAGAGAGAGGGTGGTGAGGACATAGTTTATATGCAGACAATATTCTTTCTTTCTTTCAGACGTAGAGACCAAGATAATAAAACTTAGAAGACACTTGAAAGAAATTTTGTAAATATTCAGGTTGAAAAATGAATTAGGATAAATCAAAATGATTTTGTATCACCATTCCAATAAAATAACCAAATTAATTACCTTTCCAGACTATCCCTTCAGTTACTCCAGTGTTAAGTACTTTGAAGTGATGTTGGTATCACTCCAACAGCTTGTTCTTAGAAATTATAAACCATATTAAAGAAAAGTTAAAAGGTTAGTCTTTCCTTCATTTACCAATGGCAGGCAGACTAGCTCTTCTCAAAATATGTCTTATCAAAATCTATTTTATTTGCTGGTATATAAGACTCGCATTTTCCCCCAAAAAATACTGTTTGAAGATGGGGTGCATCTTATACGCTGGTGTGTCTTAAATGGAGTGTGTCTTATACACAGGTGTGTCTTATACACCAGCAAATACAGGTATGTTTTTATTTCAAGTTATCTCTCTTAGTCAGCAGTTTAAAAAAATTAGGGATTGACAGATAGATTTGGTTTAAAAAATGTTGCATAGGGAGGAGAATAAGATGCACTAATGGTCTAAAATATAGTTCTATAATAACTGGTGGCTTTGTTTAATTTGGAGAAATATTCTCAGAAATTCCAAGTAATCAAACCATCAACATTTTGCAAGCCAATGAGATAATAGAGTGGGTCAAAATTGAACCTGGAAATAATGACTCTCTGATTTTTCTTCTAACATTTCAAAGGAAATTGGAAAAGTAAAGCATCCTTTTGCGAATGAGATCTTCAGGATTTGGTATAAACATATTTAGATGCTTGCTGCACCAGTTTTTCCTTTATGCCCTTATCTTATCCATTCACAGTTCCAACCAAGGAGACAAAATTTTAACAATATGCTAACTAGAAAGGTAAGACAAAAGTAAGTGAGCAATCTTAAAGAGCAACAAGTTGAGGACCAGACTCACAGGCTATTGCCCAAAGAGATTACAGGTACTTCAGATTTCGACATAGAATCATAGAAATGTAGAATTGGAAGAGAGCACACGGGCCATCCAGTCCAACCCCCTGCCATGCAAGAATACCCTCAAAGCATTCCCGACAGATGGCCATCCAGCCTCTGCTTAAAAACCTCCAAGGAAGGAGACTCCACCACACTCCAAGGAAGCATATTCCACTGCCAGACAGCCCTGACTGTCAGGAAGTTCTTCCTGAGGTTCAGGTGGAATCTCCTTTCCTGTAGCTTGAATCCATTGCTCCTTGTCTTGGTCTCTGGAGCAGCAGAAAACAAGCCCTCTCCCTCCTCTACATGGCATCCCTTCAAATATTTAAACATAGCCATCATGTCGCCACTTAACCTTCTCTTCTGCAGACTAAACATACCCAGCTCTCTAACTCTATCCTCATAGGGCACGGCTTCCAGGCCCCTCACCATTGGTCGCCCTCCTCTGGACCTGCTCCAGCTTGACCATGTCCTTCTTGAATTGGGGTGCCCAGAACTGGACACAACATTTATATCTATAGGTCATATGGGCCCCCTTGACCTCTTATTATTATTTTGTTTTTATTATTATTATTATTTTATTATGTTGCAGTTTAGATCATTCTAATGTGTGAATAGGGTTTGGGTATAAACTCTACATAGCAATAATTTAAAAATTATATGGGTTAAATAAAGGATTCCAAAATAAATCAGGAATCATATTTGTTGGTTATTAGAGAGGGGCAAAAGTAGAGTAAAATATGGAGATCCTTTCCCTACAAGTCAATATCATAATCAGCAAAAGGGGGTGGTACATCAATGGCATTTCTATCAGTTAAAGATATATAAAATATAGCTTTATGTTTATGTATTTTCATATTAGAAAAATGCTGGAAAGGATGTTGGACAATATAAATAATCATATCTGACTATATCATCTTAAGGTAATCAAGGTAATCAAATTATCAAAAGCAATTATCGAAGGCCTAAACAATGTGATAAACCATATTATACAACCCAATGGACTCTTACTGGTACTTCTAAAATTACTAGTAATTTTTAAAGATACAAATGAAAATTTAACAAAGATCTACTTTCAATACTTTATATAGAACAGCTAGAATGGAAATTGCAAAACAAAGAAGAATCTGCAGAGCTTTTTGTTTTGCAGATGGCTAGCGTTTGGATGCTGGCCCTGATGGAGAAACCAACTTTCAAAACATGTAAGGCAAGAGAAAGATTAGAGAATTTTGAAACTATATGGTATCCTTCTACTATATATGCTTTACAAATGAATTCTACTCATCAAAATGTATGTCATTTTGGACAGACAAACTATAACTTGATGGGACTTATAGTTGTTTAATAGGACTGGCTTGTAACTGTGCTTGCATTATCGAAAACTCTGATTATTATGTGAAAAAAATAATAAAAATTGAAAAATTCTCCACTATACTTAAAATTGGGCGAAACTACCTGAAACATTTAATGGATGTCAAGTATGAATACCCCCAGCATGTGTAAGAAGGATGTCAATAAAGACATCTCCAATCTAAGACCCAAGACATTTTCCTGCCTGAGGCAAAGGACAAGATGGTATCACTTCCTACACATGGAAGTGTAATGAACTGGCCATTGAACCTTACTTCAGTACCGGTGATGAGCCATGTCATCCACTCTCCCCAAGAGCAGGAAGGAATTTACAGGATAAAAGTCAGGCTGTGTGGACTGGGAACTCAGAAAGAAAGATCTCGGAGCTGACCCATTATTTGCTGCCTGAGGCAGTTCCCTCACTCTGTCAAATGTCAGGGCCAACTCTGCTGTTTGGTAGATGCTCTATTCTGCAACTGAACACTCCAAGCCATCATGCTAACTGAACCAATCCATATCAGTGCTGTACAAGCAATACAGTGTAGATGTCATCTTTTGATTGCATCAATCTCCTAGATTTTTGTAATGCCTTCCATTTCTATGATTAAAAAAGACAAGCATTTCTTTGTGAGACTTCTCTTTGTGGACTTTTTTTGTTTTTAAAAACAGGCATATTCCTTGTTTGCCATTTGAGCATAGCAGAAGGATACTTGAAATTTAATCAGGTCTACCAAAATGCTTAACTAGTCATTAAGAAATGTTTTGCAGTTTCCAAGTGTTTTTGATTGCACCTCCAGTAATGTACAGTTGGAAACAAGATGTTGCATCAAGGCAGCAAATCTGATACAGTGGAAATTCAATACCACACAGAGAGATGTTTTGTTATAAAAAAAGACAAATTTGAAAATTAATCATCTTTCATAACCATTAAACCAGCCCACTGGTGAGGTAAATAATAAGACACAGTACAGTGTTGTTTCTTAGCTTTCTAGAATTATTTGCTCCACAAGTGATGCAGTCTCAAGTTGTGTCCCATGTAATAGTCATTACTCAAGAGGCCCAAATTGTTTTGGTAGTCCAATACCAATCAGAGTAGACCCAATGAATCAAAGGGATTTTCATAAATATTGACATACCTTTGAACAATTGAGACAACAGATGTCCTCACATTGTTGTGTTTGATGTTGTCAAAAGCATTTGTTTCCTACTTATGGCAACCCTATGGTGAACCTATCATGGGGTTTTCTTGAAAAGATTTGTTTAGAGGGAGTTTGCCTTTTCCTTCCTCTGAAGCTGAGAGAGTATGACTTGCCTAAGGTCTCCCAGTGGGCTTCCATGGCTGAGCAGGGATTCAAACTGTAGTCTCCAGAGCCATAGTGATAAGGAACATTTAATTTAGTGTACTAGCTTCTAGGCAGAAGGTAGATTCATAGCAGAGTGGAGGGTGAGCCCTGGCACCACAAGCACCAGAAGAGAAGCTAATACATAGAGTCTTTACAAACTGCAGCATCAAATCCATTAAGGCTTGGAAACTGTATGAGGCTGCTGCTCTACTAGTTCTTAGATCATAGAATCATAGAGTTGGAAGAGACCACAGGGGCCATCCAGTCCAAATCCCTGCCATGCAGGAACCTGCATCAAAGCACTCCCAACAGATGGGCATCCAGCCTCTGCTTAAAAACCTCCAAAGAAAGAGACTCCACCACACTCCAAGAAAGCATATTCCACTGTTGGACAGCTCTGACCATCAGGAAGTTCTTCCTGAGGTTCAGGTGAAATCTCCTTTCCTGTAATTTGAATCCATGGCTCCTTGTCCCAGTCTCTGGAGCAGCACAAAACAAGCCTGCTCTCTCCTTGACATGACATCCCTTTAAATATTTAAACATGGCTATCATGGCCTCTCTTAACCTTCTCTTCTGCAGACTAAACATACCCAGCTCCCTAAGCCACTCCTCATAGGGCATGGCTTAGAGACTGTTCACCATTTTGGTCACCATTCTCTGGACATGTTCCAGCTTGTCAATATCCTTCTTGAAATGAGGTGCCTAGAATTGGGCACAGTATTCCAGATGAGGTCTAACCAAAGCAGAATAGAGTGGTACCATTACCTCCCTAGACACCATACTCCTATTGATGTATCCAAGAGTCACGTTGGCTTTCTTGGCTGCCGCATCACACTGCTGACTCATGTTCAGCTTGTGGTCCACTAAGACTCCTAGATCCCTTTCACACGTACTGTTGTCCAGTTATGTGTCACCCATCCTATATTTGTGCATTCCATTTTTTCTGCCTAGGTGTAGGACCTTAAATTTCTCTCTGTTGAAATTCATTTTGTTGACTTTGGCCCAGCTTTCCAATCTGTCAAGGTCATTTTGAATTTTGATCCTGTCCTCTGGCGTATTAGCAACCCCTCCCAATTTGATGTCATCTGCAAATTTGACGAGCATGCTCACTATTCCTTCATCCAAGTCATTGATGAAGATGTTGAATAGCACTGGGCCCAGGACAGAACCCTGTGATGCTCCACTAGTCACTTCTCTCCAGGAAGAAGAGAAGCCATTGGTGGGCACCCTTTCAGTTCAGTCAGTCAATCAACTACAAATGCACCTAACAGTAGCACTGTCCAGCCTGCATTTTACTAACTTCCTTGCAAGAATGGCATGAGGAACTTTGTCAAAGGCCTTACTGAAATCAAGACATGCTATATCCACAGCATTCCCTTCATCTATCAAGTTTGTAACTCTATCATAAAAAGAGAGAAGATTAATCTGGCATGACTTGTTTTTGAGAAACCCATGTTGACTTTTAGTGATCACTACATTGCTTTCTAAGTAATTACAAACTGACTGTTTAATGATCTTCTCTAGAATCTTTCCAGGTATTAATTTCAAGCTGACTGAGCAATAATTATTTGGGTCCTCTTTTTTCTCCTTCTTGAAGATGGGGACAAAATGTGCCCTCCTTCAGTCTGCTGGGACTTCTCCTGTTCTCCAAGAGTTCTCAAAGATTATTGCCAGTGGTTCTGAAATTACTTTTGCCAGTGCTTTTAATATCATCTGGCCCTGGAGACTTGAATTCATCTAGAGTAGCCAGGTATTCCTGTTGGACTGGAGATTTGCCAGAAGTGGAGTCCATCAAAACTGCAGAATTTTCACCTTCTTCTCCCATTTGGAGATGACCCATGAAAGCTGAAGATTCAGGGCCAGGCCCTGAGATCTGACAACCCTACTGTCTATAGAAGTTGCCCTAATCAGTTATGTATTTCTTTATAATATTCATCAACATGAATTTTAGCTTAGCACATTAGGAGATGAGGAACCCTGGAGCCCTGTAGAGCTTTGGAAAAGTTACTTTCTTTGAATAACATCTCCCAGAAACCCATACTTAGTGGCCAGGCTGTCTGGGAGTTTTCCAGGAGATATCATTCAGAAAAGTAACATTTCCAAAGCTCTAGGTCTTCTTTCTGCCTCTCACGGTACAACTGTGCTTCAGCCAATAGCTTTCTATTGTATTCATTAAAAGTAGGAGGGATTTTTCTTCACCTCCCCCCAAACTTACGTGCAATTTCCTCCCCCTCTACAGTAATAAGTTTTAGACTTTTGGGTGAAGTAACACAGTTCATTATTATAGACAATCTGCAGTAAGTGCAAGTAACAAGGGAGTCCCAAAATTAATTAAAATACAGGCCAAACAGTTACTAATGGTTGAGGACTTTGATAGCTTTTATCATCTCAGGTAGTGTGTGACTACCAACAGGCTAAAACCTCTGAAAAGGGGTAAGTATGGAAGACCCATGAGGTACAACCCTTGGTAAATGCCTGGACAGCTGGCAAAGAGAATTTTGTCAGGGAGGAAAATAAAAAGAATGACAAAGAAACACTCTAAAAAATAAATCCTCCTCTCACTGTGTTCTCTGAATGGCCCTGTAAGGTAGGTTAGCCTGAGAGACTGTGTCTTGCCCAAGGCTACCAAGTGAGCTTCATGAATTTTCTCTGTCTTAGTCCCTAGTCCCCAACATACTAACATGTTTGCTTTCTGCTGGGCTTGAGAGATCCTGGAGATTAAACATTTGATCTTTGAGGAATCTGCAATTTTAGATTATGGAGGATAATGACAGTAAAATTCTCCTTGCCACTTGAGAGGTTGATGCAGATGAATGGTTTCCCATGTGGTTGGTTACACGCATTCCATCACAAAATGCCATAAGCTGAACTGTTGCTTGCATTTATCTACTGTCAAGGATTAGGAGAGCCTCTATTAATCATTCACAACAAATTGGCTGAGAAGGTATCCTCAAGCCAACCCAGTCATTTGTTTGGATCTGAGAGAAGACATCCTTATCTTCTCTGCCTTCATAGTGTGATGGCATTGTGTTTACTGTCCCTGAATATTTAAATTTTACCTACATCCGCAAAAGTCAAACTTCCCCAAACTGGGCCATGATGAATGGTTTATTCCTGCTGTCAATTAGTCTGTCATAGCACTGATTCCTTGAGGTATTTCTCTATATGATCATCTTTTTTTATAAGTCTCCATCTTTTCTTAGAAGGCATTCTTTCTTTGAAGGGCTGTCCAGTGAAGAGACCATTTGAAAGGGGAAGGAGGGACCACTACCAGTAAGACTGAACACAAGTCCCTTGGTAAAAGAATTCCTTGCAGTGGTAAGATGCATTACATTTTTTCTTTTAAAATTATAGTAATAATTTCTTCATTTTTTTCTAAACACAGAGAGACAACATAGTGTAGGGGTTTGAGTGCTGAGCTAAGACTCCAGGGTTCAAGTTCCTGCACAGCCATGGAAACCTGCCAGGTGACCTTGGGCAAGTCACACTTTCTCAGTCTGAAAGGAAGACAGTGGCAGAACTACTCTAAATAAATCTTGCCTGGAAGACCATAGGATGGGGTCGCCATAATTTGTAGTAGCCTTGAAGGCAGATAACAATAAATCTATAGATATAAATTAGCATAAGAGAAGCAACCTCAAACTTGTGAAAGATCAGACTCCAAATCTCCATCTTTTCTTGACTATGCCCTTTGTAGGGGCTGAATCTCTTGTTGCTAGTCACTGAGCCACTGATGTTATGTGGGGTTTTGTTTGTACACCCTCCGACTCCCAATTTGCACTTTTCAACTGGTCTTTTAAGTGCTGGCTGAAATCAAATCAGGCTGGCTGAGAGTACTTCATTTCTCCTGCACCCAGCATATTTTACACACACACACACACACACACACACACACGAAAAGCATGTTGCATGGACAGGGGCAAAAAGTGCTCTGAAGACAGATAACATGACACAAAATGTCTTGGAAGAGAAAAAAAGCCACAACTTCATTGGCTACAATTATTGTTGGGCCTGGTGCATGCCTGGGCCCAGATCCGGGCATTGACCAAGCCACATGTTGATTGATGAGCCTGACCATTCAGCCCTTGGTATGCCACCGTATTTCTTAGATTTCCATTTCCTAAGCAGAACGAAGTGAAATTATCTGACTCAAAAAATCTCATTTTTGCCTTCTTTACTCGGTCACCCCAAGTATTGTCATGTTTATACATTCCCTTTCTTGTTTTATGTTTCCTAGCTTCCTCTGATTTATGCTTTTCACATTCCATGTCCCTATAATATGTGTTGTGCAGCTTCAGACTTTCCTTTTGCCTCTGAGCATGTCAACAGCTGAACATCCCATTGGCTTGAATCCAGTTGCATCATTAGCCACAGTGATACTCATACTTGTCCTCTGCTCTACCCCAGTAGCTGGTTGAGTGCCATCGGACCCGGGAGTCTCATCTTCTGACGCTATCTCTTGTTTTGTTTTGAATTGTCTCATCATAGGGTTTTCATGGTAAAAGACATTCATAAGGGGTGTACCAAGCCTTCTTCTGTGCAGTATAAACAAGCGTTAGCTATGGTGAAACTTCCATTGTCTCTCGGAGATCCTTTGCTGGTGTCACCCTCCCATTACTGCTGCAGCCCAGTAGCTGTTTGGCACCTTTAGTCTGGCTCCTCAGCAAAAGCCTGCCTGACATGGGAGACCCTTTGGAGCAGCACTGCTGCAGTCAGCATAGACTTTTGCCCAGTGATGTAGACTCAAGTCGGTGGACTTGGACTCAAGTCCGACTTAAGTCTCTTCAACGACTTGACTTGCACTTGACTTGTCAACAAGTGATTAACAGAATTGACTCGACTCGAGACCTGTCTTTTTTCAGTGATCGACTTGCTGCCCACCTCCCCCTCCAGCCTTTTCCCAATCAGCAGAGAGGGAATGTTATCCTGATGACCCAATCAGAGCTACACGGGCTCTTTTATCCCTACCTCTCTGCCTCTCTTTTGTTTCCCACCTTTCTCCAGAAGCTGTTTATAGGAAAGCAAAAGAGTAGGACAAGTTAAAACGGGGAAAACAGGGCTTTGCACTTTTTTTCTAGTGAGTGTGGGCAAGGTCTCTGCATCTGGGTTGAGGGGAGGGTTAGGGGTTGAAGTCCCATCAATGTTAATGTGAAATCCTCTTCCTCCTCTCCCTTCTCCATTTAGCCCCTCCTTGCTCATTCACAAGTAAACAGAAAAGAATGCCTGCTTGCCCATGAGTATATGGGAAGAAAGCCTGCTTGCTTGCGAGTAAATGGGAAAGAAAGCCTGCTTGCTTATGAGTAAGTGGGAAAGAAAGCCTGCTTGCTTGTGAGTAAACAGGAAAGAAAGGGTATCCTTTACAGCCATGACAGTGTGGAAAGCAGTTAGCTTCAGAGGGGCTTTTCTATTCTTCCATGGTTGAAAGCTTCTTTCCAGACCTGCTTGCTCTCAACCCCCCTGCCAATGCACAGATCACTAGCTCCTTTTTTTTTTCTTTTTCTGTTGGCTCCCATACTTGAGACTCAACTTCAGACCTCATTTGAATTATTTTGTAAGGACTTGAGACTTGACTTGAGACTTGGAGTAAAAACTTAAATACATCACTGCTTTTGCCTCACAAGAGCATGTAATCTCACCACCATGGAAAGGTAGTACCATTATAGTGGGTTTATATATAATGTTATGTGCATTTTGTTAGGTATTTATTGTGAAAACTACCTTTCAACATTCAGAGAAGTGTTAAATTGGAAGGTACACTGTATGCTGATGGGTACATTAATTCAGGTGAAAATCAGGTCAGTTCACTTCCAAATATAGAAAAAAATGTAATCTGTAGACATCTCTAGTTCATGGAGAATCCTTGTGTCATTCAGTTCCATGAAAACCAAAAATCAAATACCTGCATGAAACAGATACCACCACCATTAAACTACAATTCCCAGGATCCTTGTGACGTAAGCAATAAGAGTAAAGCCTTTTACTGATCATGTGGTATGTAAAGTAGTGCAGATACACCCACATATGCATACACTAAAACGCAAATGAAGCAGAAATACAATATAAATGTAAAAACTCTGAGCAGCCTCTAGTTTGTGCTGCTTTCCTTTTATTTGAAGATGAAGCTTTTCATCTGTTGGAACGTGTATTCTTCTTCAGTGCCACCTGAATTCAATACCTATACACTAAGTATGTACCAGACTCTTCAAAAGTAGTTTTTGCATGCAATTGGGAAAGAATGAATGCATATTTTTAGTCCCAAACAAATGGACTGGATATTGGGATGCTGTGTTAATTGTGTGTTTGTTTATTTATGGGACTTGCTTTTAAAAAGTGTTGCAGAGCTGACAACACTAAACTTGCTTCTTTGAGGTTTTAGTGGATCTTCTTGGGCTCATGAAAAAGGCAAAGGAAAACAAATAATATGTATTCTACGCTATTCCTTGTTTCTGTACATCACAGAGCATTTCCTCCATCTCTGCATGTATTTCTGCACACTTCTAACAGTGATTTTCCATTTCAAATTTGGCATGTAGAGTAAGTGGATGTGGTCCATTTTTCTTCCTCTGGTGAAAACTGGGGCAAGTGTGTGTGTAGAGTCAGAGTTGCTTCAGCAGACAACTGTAGCTCAGGTTCCCACAACACAGTCACATTTAATGGCACTATTCACCAATCCGATTTTTCAAGCTTAATGATAGCATGCTCTTTAAACCCAGATTAGGGAAGTTGAGGACTTGAGGCCAGTTTTCAAAACAAGGACCCCCACAGTGCACTTGATCTGTACAGTTTTATGAGCACTGAAGAAAAATCTGTTGTTTGTATTGGATTTGAATACAGTAAAAGAGGGCACTATCATAAAAGTAATGCATAAAAGTATGCATTAATAAGAACCAGTGTTGTGTTAGTGGTCTGAGTGTTAAACTAAGGCTCCAGGAGAGCAGGATTCAAATCCCTGCTTGGTTGTGGAAACCCATCCAGTGACACTCTCTCAGCTTCATAACAAAGCAATGGCAAACCCTGTCTGAACAACTATTGCCAAGAAAGCCCCATCATAAGATCACTTCATGGTTTCCATAGGTCAAAATATGGCCTCAAAGTACACAACAACAATGTATTTTAAAAAATGAAGGAAAATTCACTATGTCTTCTTTATCTTCACTGCCTGTTAACAATGCCCCAAAACAATTTAGGGTGTTGAATATGAATGCCCACATTTCAAAATTCAAAGAAAAATAGCCTGAAGTGAAGGAGGATGGTAGTGTGACTCTCAGCGCTCATCTTGCCATAAGGAAGAGTGAGAAAGTGTTCACCTGAGGGGTTTGCCCAGGAGTCTTGCAAGACAGATGGCTGCACTGACCCAGATCAACAAAACAATCCTATCTGTGTTCTTATCTATCAGGAGTGTGTCTTTATACCTCTCTTTGGCTTTAATTGCCTATTTAAGACCAAACAACCTACCAAATGTTTCACATTTCAACAAATCACAGAGACACACTGTTCCAGCTACTGTGAAGATGGCAGGTAAGCTCAGAATGAAGTAGCTATAGCTCTACTGTACCTCTGCTGTTGTCTTCAGGTACAATGGAGTCTTCAGGCACAGTGAAATGCCAACAGTGTACAAGGAAATGTCATCTGCCAGTGCAGATGGCTTTTGTAAAGTTGTTATCATGGGTAGCAGAATGTCTAGTGGCAGAAATCTTGGTGGTGATACTCTACATCAGGGGTAGGAATCACACTGGCCTTCAGATCATGGATAGAATCTCATTGATTACTCCTAGAGTAGACCCATTGAATCAATGCCTGAATGGTGAATCAACATATTGGCAAATCCCATTGATTCAATGACTCTGCTCAGGACTAATAATAAGATTTGGATTGTGGTTAGACAGTGATTGCCAGCATTCCTTACTAATGGCTGTGTGGGCCAAGGCTGCTGGAATCCAACAAAATCTGGAGGGTGGCATGACATTCATCGGCTGTATGATCCTAGATTGTTGTTGTACAATGTACCTCTACGCCCAAAGAGTTGTACAGTGTTGGTGCTACATCATTCTTATTGTGCATTCTGACGTTACACAACTTTTCACAGAACTGTCGATGTACTTGCTTGTGATCCCATGGCACAATGGGAATGCTAAACTGTAATGAAGGATGTCTCATGATCTCAATGATCAAGTGGTAAACTAGAGAGCTCTTCCACATTGGTCTAAAGAGCATTGATTCTCATGATACAGCTCCTTGGGGTTTGGTGGCTGTTGTTGCCTCTTATGTCTACTTTTTCCATGGAGTGTGTGTGTGTCTCGTTTATACTAATTTCTTGGATCTGCACTAGGACTCTTCCAAATATGGTTTGTTTGTTTGTTTGTTTTTTTAAATGCAGTCCTGGTTTGCTGTGGTGATTGTATAGCTTGAAGGACAAATTCTCTCCTCTCTCAATTTTTATTTTTATTTTCCTTAAAGTTATAGCCCAGACTCCTATATGGAAGTTGTGCCTTTGTAACTGGTCTTACCAATGTGGGAATAAAAATTGCACAGTTTTGTAACATCTGTAGCCAATAGCAGGCTGCTGTTACCTTACTGCTTACTCTACGTAGCAGAGCTGGCAAACTGACTGCTACGTAATTGGTCCATTGCACAACAGGACGAAAGCACATAAGGCACTCTTGCCATTGTCCCAATATGCATCTTCACAATTCACTAACAGGGTTTCTTAGCACCTCTGCTACTGAGCTAAATATACTCAAAGTAGTGTGGAGTAAGGCCATTTCCACACCGGGCTTCTGTAACAGTGCAGACCTCTCATGGAGGTCTTCTACACCGTGGAGTGGACTGGCGTGGACTACTTTTTGTAGTTTCACACCGGAATCCACTCAGGAGCGGCGGGAACTAGCCGCGCTGCGTATTTTTAAAAAACCTCTTTTTCGAGGTTTTTAAAAAGCACGGAGCGCGCAGCCCCGTGCTGCTCCGTCACCCGGCTCCGACACGGATTTGCAGGTGCGCGCAAGTGCATGCCTGCAGATCTGCCGGGGGCGGGCTTCCAGCTGGCAAGCTTCTCCGGTTGGTGGAGAGCCTCCACCAACCGGAAGCTTCCATTTGGGACGCTGGAGGACTGTGGAGCAGCGAGCTCGCGCTGCTCCACGTCGCGACGGACTTACCTGGCTGCCGGTAAGCTCCGTTTTTGGGCGTTTTCGCCCGTTCCCCCCCCCACACGTGGAAAGGGCCTAAAAGGTGACACAAGGTTCTGGTGAACATGTTACAATGCAAAAGTGATATCTTGCTCATGCACTATCCCTCTAATTTTTTTAAAAAGAGAGTGAGACAGGAGGAGAAGAGAAGGATACGTTTTTGTTTTGACATGTTACAGGGTTTTTTAAAACAAAATACACTAGGGTAGGAATAAAATGTTGCAGCTGGTGCTGGGAATTTTCAGAAAAATAGTCCAGGATGACAGAAATGTTGTTCAGATTAAAAAAAAAATAACCAAGAACTATGGCAACACATTTCATAACATCTGAAAACATTTGCCCTATCTGGAGAAGCCCAAGGGCTCTGAGAAAGTGCAGTTGCACACTTAATAATTGTAACTCTGCTTGCACAACTGTGAACTGAATTATGACCATAGTACAATGGCTGGAAAAGTACAATCGCATTCATAAGAGAGCTTACATGGGTGCAGGACATGTAGGCCATTTCTACATTACCCTATTATAGTGTTGTTATTCCACTTTCAACATCTTATGGAATCCTGAGGTTTTCAGTTTAGGGAGTGGCATCTATAATTCTCACCCAGAGAGTTCTTTGGCCTCAGTAAAGTAGAAACCCCAGAATTCCACAGAATGTTGAAAGTGAAATAATAACACTATAACAGTATAGTGCAGAAGTGGCCTCAGAGAAGCCCACTGCCTTTACATTC
This sequence comes from Cyclura pinguis, assembly GCA_030412105.1. NCBI lineage: Eukaryota > Metazoa > Chordata > Lepidosauria > Squamata > Iguanidae > Cyclura > Cyclura pinguis. The sequence continues at coordinate 107,940,630 of CM059599.1, read as the reverse complement.
AAGCACACATATAACAAGATGAGCTTTCATAGGCAACAGCCATTTCATCAGATATGTGAGGTGGATAGATGCTGATGGTGCTGGCTTTTTCTGTACTCACCAGTTCCAGTGGGGCTTGGGGATGAGCATCTATTTTACAAGGTGAGATTAGAAAGACAAGGAACCCACTGAGAAAGTAATGATCATGGTGTTTGACTTTACAGAGAAAGAGATTCAGAAAGACTTTCTCCAGTTTCTAATCTCCCTCTCCTCACACCTTCCCACAAAAACAGACTAACAGACCCAGACAGTAGCTAATGTGTGAGGTCAGGACTGGTTTTCCATCTGAGCACTTCCCTTCATATGTGATGGGGAAAGCAGTGTTTGACGTGCTGTAATGTATATTTATGAAGTTGTGCTGAGTTCACAAAGGAAGTGGTGAAGTGGTTGGCAGAAGGGAAACCAATTGTCAAATTTACCAAGAGAGATGTGTAAAAGGTTGGGTTAAAAAAAAAAAAAAGAGGCACAGAAACATTGATTTAAAGGTACATTTGTAATACCTGGTCTAAATATATCCCTGGCTTCTTCATATTTGATAGTGTCTGTTTCTTCTCGAAAGGACTGCTAGGTACATTATTATTTTTTCTATAAAAAGCAGCAAGTCTACTTAATCTTGGAATCCTCTAGGAGTGCTTTTTTCTTGGGCTCTGGAACAGCGAATCAGGTTGCCATGGTAAAATGGGTCAGTGCAGTAAGCAAGTCAGTATGAGCAACTGAAATGCAGAGGAAGCAAGCCACGCAGGCCCAAGCAGACAGTAATCTAGTGGAGAAATCTAGGTCACTGGGATTCTTTGAAGCTGCAGCTGTCTGTCGGACCTCTCTCTCTCGCAGTCAGGGCTCACAAAAGAGTCATGACGGCTGGGCTTCTGATTAACGGTTGCAACAATGCACCGACGGCTGTGGCTGCCTGCTTTTGTCTTCAACCAGAAAAAAAAAAATCACCATTTTAGATTTCATTTGATGATTAGATAGCAGGCTGGCCCTATCATTAGACAGAGGGAGGCAACCATGTGACAGAAGATGCGGGAAATAGTGGCAGTCCTTCTAAAGCAGTCCTTAGGCCTTCCTTCAGAACTCCAAGAATTTACCTCCATGGAAGGTGAGAACTATGGGTACCACATGGTCTTTCCTCCACTCTTCAACTATCTCTCAGGGACAACAGGCAACACCGTCCTATCATGAGTGCAGAAATAAGAGCCAACTGGATTTATGTAGATTTTGGGAGTGGGGGAAAATTGTCTTGTCTTTTACTTCTGGCAGTAAAATGTCTTGTGCCAGCCCTGATTTCACTTGCACACCTATAAGCAAACACACACACACCACACACACACACACAGCATCGATCACAGATCTTCTTTCCTGCAGACGTGCGTCTCTTTGTTTTCATTGGCAAAATATGCAACACAACATTAAATCATCAAGGAAACCAGAGGTTGGGCAAAATGCTGTATTGGACCAGAACATATTGTCCTGACTTGGCAGAGACAGTCTGATTAATACTCTGTAATCTCACTTTTTAAAGTGCTTTTAAAATGTCCTACTTCTCACTCCTCCTGCCACTTTCCCCCCTTGTCTTCAGCTTATTTTAACTGCTGCAAACTGGGTTCAAAGCGAAATAGTAGTTTGCACTCCATTAACTTAGCAGGGAGAGAGGAGGAAAGGATAGAGTCTTTCTGTTCCCATTAGACTCAGACAAAAGCAAACTGCTGCAGCCCAGTGCTGTAGCTGGGGGGTACAGGGGGACAGTCTGCCCCACGTGGCACTTTTTTCGGGGCGCTGCCAGGGAAGAGCCCCAGCCACCGGGATGGCGAGGAAGTGGCTGCTGAATGAGGCATCGCAGGCCTCATCCATGGATTCCAACTTGCAACTGGTGGCAGCTGGGCAAAAGATAAGCTGCTCTCCTCCCCAGCCAGTTGTTAAGTCTAGCTCCTTCCTTTGTTGAAGAATGGACTCCCGAGCACCCTCTTGCTTGTCCTCAAGCCTGCCCACCTGCCGGTTTGCTCCTCTCCGCCGACCAGCATTGAAGGACATGGTGTAGAAAGGCGGACTTTTAAAGGCAGTGGCATAGCTGGGGGTGGATGGGATGGTCCATCCCAGGTGGGAAAAGCTCTAGCTATGCTACTGGTGCAGGCTCTCCTAGCATGCACGTTCTCATTCGTTAATACCTTTTGCCGTCTTGACTGTACTTTCATCTTGCTTGGCCATACAAGTCCCAGATTTTAGCTGTAAAATGTTGGAGGTTATGCCAGGACCCTCAGAATCACCCAGGCATCATAGCTAATGGTTATGCTGTTTGGGAAGTAGTATCTTTAAAAAATAATATTTCCAAGCTGTGCAGGAAGCCATCGTTTTCATTCTGTCTTAGGATAATAAAAGGAATTATTACTCCAAAGAAAGAGATGAAGAGTCACTTGCAATCATAAGTAGATTGCCACCCTCTATACTAAATACAGCCACAATTTCAGGCCTCAGGCAAACTTTTCTTGGAAATTTGGTGAAAAAGATTGGCCGGGGGGGGGGGTTGACAGACAGATCTCTCATTTCCCTTCATCCCATGCCCATATACAACATGCAAATCCCGCTGTACCTAAAGAAAGAGTTGTTGACATTGTTATTGCTGCTGTGGCTTCTGCTGTTTTAAATGTATTATTAGGAAGGAACCCAGTGCTGATCCTTCTATTTCTGTGGTTCTTAACCTGGGGTCCAGGAACCCCTCAGGGTTTACAGAGCCCTGCAAAGCCCTGCTGCTGGACACCAACATCATCAGCAGCAACAGGGACTTGCTAGCAGGAGGATTTCTGGGTGTTGAAACTGCTCCTTTATTTGCAAATGAGGGAGTGTGTGCACTCATATCCCTACTGTTCCTGCCAAAAGGGACATGTCGGTAGGCATGTGTGCAACTCCCGACTATGACTCTGGAGACTAGGGTTTGAATCCCCACTCAGTCACGGAGACCCACTGGGTGACTTCAGGCACATCACATTCTCTCAGTCTCAGAGAAAAGCTAAGGCAACAAATCTTGCCAAGAAAACCCCTATGATAGGTTTGCCTTAGGGTTGCCAGAAGTCAGTGTTCAAAGGGGAGAGACTTGATGGCGAGAAAGAAGCCTCCCCCTGTCTGCGGCACTTTGCTGTTTTGTGCCTTCGAGTCACTTCTTACTTATGGCAACCCTAAGGTGAACCTATCACTGGGCTGGTTTTGTTTTGTTAAAAGGTTAAGAGCCACTGTTCTATTCTATAAACCTCTTTACATGTTTTGAGCTTTATAGATTAAATTGGTATGTTTTAACAATTTGATGTTTAGATTTTTAAATTATACTTTTATTTAAATGTTTGTGATTCTGTAGCTCACCATATTTTTGCATTGCTCTTTAGTTATCTAATTGAAGAAGTCATTTTGAATATTAGAAACAATGTACAATCAATTCAAAGCCATCCTGTTTAAACAGCTGCTTCTGAAAGTATGAATCTCCTTGGAAGCTTCTCTGGACGGTGGCCAATGTGTTGAGGATGAGTGTTTTAGCAAATTAGCTGTATCTCTTGTAACTGATAATTGGAATAATTAAAACAATAAATACATATTACAGAATGTCAGTAAAGATGACATTTTGAGGAATATTTAATGATGTTTTTCCTGCCTCAGTACCACCAATGAGGCAGTAAATGTTTTGAAATTCATTGCAATGTCAAGAGATATGTGGATGGAAACTGTATGAAGCCCTGAATCTCTTTCAGAGACACAGTTCTACCACCAGTCTGTTTAGGAGGAAAAAATTGAATTTGTGTTTAAGGAATTAATTAATTGTACTAATTAATCCATGCCCAATTTATAAGATAGAATATTTTCTGGGAGCTCTAAAATGGGCTAGAAGCCAGAATTGCACTGAGTTAAACTATTCAAGTTTCAAGACATTTCTGCACAATGGGGATGTGCCGCTTCTGGGACACAATGGCAGCATCATGCGATTGTGAGTGCGTCATGCAGATTGCTTCTCACAGTCATGCAATGCTACAGGCGCCCTTTCGCATGGAAAATGCCCTGCGGAAAGGGCCTAAATATGGTTATTCCTAAGGAGCACTGACATAGGCCCTTTTTGCACGGCATCGTGCGAATGTGAGGAGCGGTCCACACGACGCAACGCTCCAGGGTCTGGCAGGCACCGTTTGCGCACTTTTTCATTTTCAGCTTTGAGCCGAAAATGGTGCGCAATCACGCATCGCTTTGGGGCCCCGCACGCACTTGCTATGTGTGTGGAGCTCCAGAGCCACAGCGCTTGTGCTTCCTGCCCCAGCGCAGCCTGGGAAAATTCCAGGCTGCACTGTGGAAGGAAGAGGCGGGGCTCTCGCACGAGCGGGCGGCAGTTGCGGAACTGAAGGAACCAGGATGTGAGAGCCTCTCGCTGGAGGCTGCTTGCGCGATCCCTGCACCCCAGCTCCACAAAAAGGTAAGCTTCAGAAAGGGCCATAGATTGGTACCTATGGTTCTGATCTATAAAGTCCTATATGATTCGGGGCTTTTATTTTATTTTATTTTATTTTATGTTTGAAAGACCACATTCTACTATATAAATCTACCTAGTTTTTGAAGATGTTTGGGGAACTCCTGTTCCTGGTCCCAGACTCTGAAGTAGTGGATTCAAAATCTGAAATACCCTGGTGTGGAAGGTTAGATTCACTGGCTTCCCACTGCCTACTTGCCAGTCACCTAAGACATTTCTCTTTAGACAGGCCTCTCATTTTGGGGCAATTTGTTACTCAAGGGATTTTAAAAATGATGCTGTTGATTTCTTTTATTGCTATGGAGAGAGAGAGAGAGAGAGAGACAGACAGACAGACAGACAGACACGCTAGCATATTTACCTGGCATTGCCTCGGATTTTATTTTCCTCTTAAGAACTCACCCAACTGTCTTCTCCAGTACCTGTAACTTTTCCCCATATTTCTCAATGCAATCTGTATTCAGAGTTATTTACATACACAGTTCGAGTTCCTTAGGGAATACACTGTTCTTGGCCTTGCTGCTAGGCCTCATCTTCATAGCAACTAGCCTATTCCAGTACCTGTAACTTTTTCCCATAGTCCCCAATCCAATCTGTGTTCTCTGGTGATGTTAATGTACTGGCTTTTGATTTTTTTGCTTTCTGTTGAATTAGTGCAATGGCTTTATGTTTTTCTGGAAGCATTTTTTTGTTTTGAATTTCAACTTTAAGATTCCTCACATATGGAACCCATACAATCTACTGTGTGAGGCGAGAAGTAACTATCCTGTGTATGTCACTTTAATTATCCTCACATATGCCTTCCAAATGTTTTCTGGCATCCTTATTGATGGTAGGCCTCATCTCCATAGCAACTAGCCTGAGGCCCAAGAGCTCTCTGGCTGAGAATTCTTAAGGCCCCTCCCTAAACTGCCAACCCCAGAATTCCATCTTCACATCCCGCCAATCATATGAGGTCTTCTTGCCTCACACAGCCAACCATGCGAGGTCTTCTTGCCTCACTCAGCCAATCATATGAGGTCTTTGCCTGCCTGACGCAGACAAACAGACAAAATCACAAACAAACTTTGACTTTTATAGGGTAGATATATATTGCTTTTGCTCCTGGACAGTTCCTGAATATCTACTGGCAACTTGGGGGGGGGGGCTGGTATCTCCCCTGGCCACTGATTGTCTGTGGAGGCATACCTTCCTAACCTGGGGTTGCATGTAGGGGATCATTATACAAGCGGAAACAAAATGCATATGCAGGGCCCTTTTCGCACGGCATTTGTCATGCGAAAGGGCGCCTGGAGCATTGCGCAATTGTGAGGAGCGATCTGCATGACACACAATCGCGCGACGCTCCAGGATAGGGCAGGCACCACTTGCAGTTTTTCATTTTCGGCTTTCAGCCAAAAATGGTGCGCAATTGCGCATTGCTCCAGGGCCCCGTGTGTACTTGCTGTGCGTGCAGAGCCTCCGGAGCTGCAGCGGTCATGCTTCCTGCCCGAGGGCAGCCTGGGAAACTCCCAGGCTGCACTGAAGAAGGAAGAGGCAGGGCTCTCGTGCTGGCTGCTTGGGAGCAGGCAGGTCGTGCGGAGGTGAAACAGTGGGGACCGAGAGCCTCTCGGCAGAAGCTGCTCGTGCGATCCCCACACCCCCACTCCACAAAAAAGTAAGCTGCGGAAAGGGCCCAGCTCGGAAAGGGCCCAGGTGTAACAGGAGATTGTACCTTCGCATCTTATAAAGGAGTTCAGTTTAATCTTCAATATGTTTAAAACCTTCTGATGATCTTCCTTCCATCCATTTCACAGTTTGGCTATCATGATTAACTCTTGTTGAACTGTAAGTATCCAATGAGCCTGGCCACCTATGGGGACGATGCTGGACCAACAATCTAGAATGGCTGGTATGAAGAAGGTGTCTATGTCCACATGCTTATATAGATAAACATGTGGGTGTGTATGTCAGTCTGCCCAAACACACACATCATTTCTTACTGTTCCTGCTCTTGGACAATGAGAGTAATTCAGGAGTGCCCATGCCTTTATAGTTCATTTTGTGCATATTAAGATCCAAATATTTGTGTGGAATTTCATGGTTCCCAATGTCCTTGAAAATCAATATGAAGCAACAAAAATTGCTGAAATACTTGCTCAGGCAGGTTCCTTCTTGCAAAGTCAACAAGCAACACTTAGTTCAAAAAGAAGCACAATTGAGGTCAACAGCCGGTTGGTAAAAAGCACAGGTCAAGCAATATGTGCCTATAGCTCAGCAAAGCACACCTCCCTAGGTATCTGCAGATGTGTGTTAAAGATCTACTATGATGCTGATAAAATGTTTTCCATTCTTTACATGCTTAGATAAACAACACTGAAGGATCACAGATACCTCCTGACTTCCAGGCCATCTTACCTGTTGCTGGCATTGTAGCTTGGTATTCCAACTATGTTTCTAATGCAGCTTTATTGCAAAGAAGTAGCCCAATCTGGAGCCTTGGGTACAATCTGACGCTTAAACTCTTTTCTATGTGGATGTTCCAGTTGTATAATTTCTGATAATGGACTTCCATAGACTCACTGCATACACCCTTTAGCTAGGAATGTGTAGTTCTTTAGTTTCTTTGAAAAGTGCTAAATCAGCCCTACTTGCTCATTCTACTGGGTGGAACTATGGAAATCAGCCCCACAGTCCTGGCTCTTCCATCAATGAACCTTAGCTTTAAGGACTGCACACACAAAGCACGTGTCCTCACCATTAATATGAGTAGAAAAGTCACTGCACAGTGTACTGCACTGCATGTGCACAGTGTATATTCAGAAGGAAAATGGGTCAGAAAACATGGGAAAGTAACAAGCAGAGGAGAATAATAGAAAAGCAAGTAATAGCAGGAAAGTAGAAAGTATGAATTATAACTCATATACATGACTTATTTGTGCTCAGGGTAATCTGGGATTGCATGCCATTTGATGAAGAAACCTCCATGACAAAATTCCAGGGAGGGTTGTGTTAATCCATGGAAAGAAAACTGCTAGATAAATTCAGGGTTAGGTCACATTCCTTTATAAAAGAGCTAAGAGTCATCTCTTCTTCTCTGGCCAAGCACTGCTTGCAGGAGAGAAAAATAACACAAAGGAACAGTTAATTTTTATATTGCATTTTTGTCAGAATCCTGTATAATCAAGATAGAACAGATGTTCAATATAAGGGAAATGCTTTTGCTAGCATGCAATATATCTCCAAGGATTCCTGCCTACTTGAACCTTCCAGGAAGCTACCAAGAGATCAGCTTATAGGAGAAATGGACATTTTGTACAAAATGTGACCAGCCAATGGGGAGAAAATCTGTAAAACCTTTAGACTTCTGCAATATAAAAGCTAAATAGCTGGAATTATGGTTGCATTTTGATCCAGCCACGTATAGGCAGACCACTGAAAAATGTTGTCTTTGTGTGCTGCCTGCCTAGTATTGCATATTGAGGCATTGGCAAAAGTGCCTGATGTGCATTGTTCCCATTGTACAATTGCCCCATTGAAACAATGGTCACTGGTTTTGTGATATTGAGGGTGGCATACACAATATACATGAATATACATCTTTTGGGCTGCACTTTGCCATGATGGACCAGACCAAAGCATTCAGCATTCTGTCTCCAGAAACAAGGAGGATGTGAATCTAATAGTGTTTTCCTGCTTGCAGTTAAAACTAGTAAACAAAGTCATACTTCCTCTGATACAGTCACTGATCTATAGCTGTCATGACTAGTAGCATTGATAGCATTATCCACCATGAATGTATCTAATCTCCTTTGGAAGCCTTCCAAGGCGGTGGCCATCACTACATTTTACAGAGGAAAATTCCACAGTATACATCTATATTGTGTGAAAATATATTTCCTGTTATCTTTCTTAGATCTCCTCCTATTCAGTTTCAGTGTGTGATTCTGGGTTATAGTTTTATAACAGAGGGAGAAAAAAAACCCTCTTTCTCTCTATCCTCTCTACAACATGAATAACTGCATATACCTCTCTTGCATCCCCATCCATCCACCCATTTTTCCAAGGTACTTGTTGGCTGCCTTCAAGTCACTTCCAACTTATGGCAACCCTAGGGAAAACCTAACACAGAGGGTTCTGGGGGCTGAGTATTTGTGACACTCCCAAGGTCACCCACTGGGTTTGCATGGCTGAGTGGGGAACTGAACTCTGGTCTCTAGCACTGTAGTCCAATGTTCAAACCACTACACCACACTGGCGCTCTTTTCCAAGCTACAAAGCCCCAAAAGTTGTTATCTATTTTCCTAAGGGAGTTGCTCCAGTTTCTCAGTCATTTTGGCTAGATGAATCACAAACTTGCTTTCACCATAACCTAACCATCCCTTCATTCTTCTGATCAAAGCCATTATTGATAGGTACACAGCATCAATACGCATGATTTTTTAAAATGATGCTTTCTCATGCATGCTGCTTAGTTCTAGGCAATCTTCACTGAAATATTCTGTTACCTTGGAAAGGAAATCTAGCTTATAAAATAGTATTTGTAAGAAACCATTTACCTGTAGTCATATCATCCTTGTCCCAAAAGACTGAAGGGGAGAGATAAGTGTTTCTGTATCTTTTGGATATATCACTCCCTAGAATATTGTAAGGAGAGAGCAAGACTTTGGTATGTGTATTCTTTTTTATGAAATAACATGTCCTTGGATCAAAATATTCTTCACATAAATCCCCTTTTGAACTTGCCACTCTCTCCAGCATTATTCTTATCAACGCACAAAGTGGTGTGCAATGACAAAATATTGTGAATACAGTAACATGTTCAGCATCTATGACTGGAAATTTTTAGTGACACAGCTGTGAAGTGGACATATAGCTGATATCCTTGAAAATTCAACAAAGAGATTTACTGTTCCAAGGCAGCTTGCTTTGAAACCACTGTAGCTGTCATTGCTCCATCCTGTGGAATCCTGGTCTTTGCAGTTCTGTGAGAGACAGAGCATATTAGTTCTTCATCAAACTACAAATCCCAGAATTTCATTGATTGCAGTCATGCCTCTTAAAGTGCTATCCAAGTGTTATAACTGTGTTGTGTGTAACATTGCTAATTGAAGTTTCAATCTTGCTGTTTCCATTCTCTAAGAAAAAAAGTAATTCAGAATTTCCAAATTTAAAATTGTAAATGTTGAGATGAATTTTTCAACTTCCTGTACAAAGTTAAAATAATTTAATAGGGAAGATGGTTCAGGTCTATTAAAGTCTCATTTTGGACTGAGACAAAACAATGATTTATTTAGAATGGGATAAACACTCAGCTGAATTAGGTTGGTTCAGACAGATCTGAGGGAAGTTTGAATTCAAGCAGGACTTCTCCAAATACACCAAATCTGAATCTCAGTACCTCTAAGGTGGTGGTAAGGTGCGCCATCTATGCATCTGTAACACAAATGTTTTTGTGCATATTGCCATCAAACTGTTAAAAGGGAATAATTGAATCAAATGACTTCCACTTCAAGCTATTATTTTGTTTTCCATATTTGTTGAGAGAATTTAGCTTGAACTAGAGTAGATTCTGTCTTAGTAGCTTGTAGCAGCTGTGTTGGCATGACATCCTAGTACTGCAGAAAGGTAGTGCCACAGTGAGCAGAAGACTGATAGCCTGTTGATAATTGGAGACAGAAGAAGCACTACCCTGTTCCAGACATGTATGTATCTGTGTGTGTGTGTGCAAGAGAGAGAGAGAGAGAGAGAGAGAGAGAGAGAGAGATTGATTTTATTGCATCTTTAGAGAAGTATATTGGCCTTACGACAACCATCTCAAACTTCTTTTGATGGAAAAGGAGAAGGGCAACAGTGATAAGCAGATATGGTTTAGGAAGAAAAGCATATCAACTCATCCATGGTACAAGCATAGAACAACTGCTATACCTTTCCTCAAAGAGTTCTAGGAATTGTATTTCTGTTGTAATAGTATCTAGGATGTTTAGCAGTGAAATCAACCTCACAAAATTACAGTTGTCAGAATTCCATGGAAGAAAACCAAGTGTGCTTAAACAGTGTGAGAACAAGTTTAGATTTATAGTATACATGTGCTCCTGCATCTCGTAGATCTAGCAGAGATAGGACCTGCCAAGGCCATCTAAGAAAGTAAAGCAATTGGCTTCCCCTGGATGGGGGTAAGAGGAGATGAACGTTGCCTCTAATGGGATTCCAAACAGGATGTTTTTTCTAGTAGAAATAGGTATACCAACCTGGCTCTGGTACAAGCAGCAAAGTGTTTGGGCCTGGCACAATCTACAATGAGGCACCATGTCCTCAGCCACAGAAAAAATTATTTAGGGCACGATGGCAAACTGATGAAATGAAAGCAGGCCATTTTAATTGGACTTTAATTTGATGGTCTTGATTAAAGTAATTTGCTAGCATCATCCAGCTGTGAGCCTTCAGTGGTGGGGCTTTCAGAATCAGAGAATGTGGAAATTTCAATGAAATTGAAGTGAAAAGTTTAGCTAGAGCTGATGAAAGATATTTTCCCATTTAATCAGTGTCACTACATTAGCTGTGTGTGTGTGTGTGTGTGTGTGTGTGTGTGAAAGAGAGGGGAAGGGACTGGAGGGAGAGAGGATAGGTAGAAATGTCCGTGGCCAGCCATTGAGCAAATTAAGTTACAAATATTTCTTCCATAGCCCATTGTTCAATTTGTTTTCAGCTGCACTTCAGCTGTGCCATGTTTCTCCAGGACAGCTAAATTATACTGTTAACTGTCAGACAGCTTTTTTAAAAGAAAGCAAATGTCACCACTATGCTACAAGTAGATTTTATTAAGATAAAATTATAACAAACTCCTATGAAATGGCAGTGAATGCCAGAACAAAGTTCACTGGTAGTTTCACAGTTGGAGATAACAAGAAATAGCAGCCTAAATAAGTAAATAATAAAGGAAGCTGCAAACCTTTTCGTGTGTATATTTGAAAGTGAGCCATGTTTGTCTTACTGGAATCTCCTTCCATCATAAGGAAGCATTCTTGAGTTCTTACGCTCAAAATATTCTATTTTTTAAGATTATAGCCACTTATGTATCAAAAAACACAGCAATTTTGCCTTTTACCACTATGGCTTCAGCAGACTTCACTCTTGCAGAAGCACTCAAGAATGATGGTTATCCTTCGTATTAGGCTATTTCCAGCTCCACCAGTGTGAGGTTTTGCTCATGGGCCTGGAAAGACTGTGAAGAACACTGTGTATCATTGGTACATCTCTGTGTTGCTTCATCCTGATAGTGACATACACAAGCAGAATTCAACTTATGTTTGCACATGTACTCTTTCGTCATACTTTGTGGAAGCTGGCATTCCCTTCCTCCCTCTGCAGTGACCAAAAGCTGTCCTCCACGATTTGCAATGTCACTGAAATAGCCTCCTTCCACAGCCATTCTGTTGCTGGTGTACAATGGATTGGATTGAAGATGTCTCTGGCTATATTCCTGTAGCCAGACACAGACCAATGACATCATGTGCTGATATCTCTGGAGGACCCTGCTAGACCTTGGCAGAAGATAGCTTCAGTCTGACTGACACTTCTCTGATCATATCCTCACTTTCCGTTACCCATTGAACAATTGTTTGGGGTGCAGTTATCACAGCAACATGGTGAGTCCTGAGGCTGGTGACAGAGGAGCTGTAGTGGAGTTCCAGATGTGGAACTCTTACACCACACTACAAGATCTTAGCTACAGTCAAACTCATAATTTGCCACTTCTACATTTTTTTTAAATGCAGGGAAGGGCTTTGAGGTTGTCCTGGAGGGCTTGGAAATATCAAAAATCAGTTGGGGACCTACCCTTTGCCCACCCCAGATCTACAGTCTACTGAAGGGGTGGAACTCATGAGGATCTCCAGATATTGTTGGACTGCAAGTCCCAGCAGCCCTTGCTAACATATACACTGATAAGGAATGCCCAAATACTGCTAAAGTCACCTCTCATAACAGCTATTGTTGTCAGTTCTCCTCAGAAAGGGATGAGGGTGAAATTCATTGCAGTTACTCTTGATAGTGATTTTCCAACATTGACAATTTTCTCCATATTTGGAACACAAAAAAATTGAGGGCTTCTTCTACAAACCGGAATGTGAGAGAACATGAAACTGAGAGATTCATCCATCCAGGCGCAATGCTTTGAGTGAATAATTCTTAGAATTCTTGGTTTCCCACTGTATTCAACTATATGAGTGTTGATCTAAGGCTTCCACCTCTGCGGGCTCCTTATCTTTAACTCATGGATGGTAAGTAGGCATAACATGCTCTACTCCATACTGAAAACTGTTGTAGCTGTTGATTTTGCCCAGCACAGGTAAAATATTAATTTCAACTTGTTTCTGATTAGTTTACTGAAATTCAGGATAGAACGGGGGGGGGGGGGACTTTTGAGTTTTTTTAAAAAATCTGAACGTGGAGAAAGCACACTTGACATAGTTCCAAAGAGAAAAGAATTGTAAGCCTCTCAGTAATAGAATAGCTAAGTGGTGCTGGCAACAAAGCTTTTCTAACTTCATGACATCTGACCATTCACGAAATCCAGGAGATCACATTTTGTGTGTGTGGTTTTTTTTAATGTTTTAAGGAGAGATTTAAAGTTTTTGCAAGATCATGATTCCTGATAATTTTATGGAGTCAGTGGAACCAATTGTGAGCTCTTTGTTTAAGAACTGAAACTCTAGCTTCTTTTGTCTCTCTCTTTTTCAAAACTAAGTTTAAATCACATATCACTCTGTGTTGTCTATGATTGGCCAAAAGAAGAAATACAAGAAAAAGTAAATGATCACTGTGAGAAATGTGCTTGGCCAAACAGAACTGCTCAGAGAGTGAAAAGGAAGCTTTCCCAGCAAAAACATGATCTCACACATAGTGAAAGGGCTTGAAATGTCCCTAATTAAAAATTCAAATGAGACCCTCTGGACAAAATACAAACACTAAAGAAAAGACACAGACAGTGCTGGAGTTCAATTTCACAGACATGGTACATTCCCAAGGGACGGCAGTTGTGCAACTTTTTGCAATGTTATGCTAGTTTCACAAAAAACCAACCAAACCAAACCAAACAAAATCAAAACAAAACAAAAAACCAAATACCCAACTCAAAGAGAAAATGCAGCTGTTATCTCACTTCATGATTTTACACATTCACTGTTCTTGGCAGATCTCAGTTGATGTGAGGGAGAAATCAATGCAGAGTACTGAATATTCAAAGTCCTCCCCCCTGTCCTTTTGTTACCTCATACTGTGGATGCCATGCGGGCCAACCTGTGATGCCAGTATCTCCATTCAAAAGTGGGGAATAATTAGCTCAAAAATAGGAGGCTTGCAAGAGGTGAACAACTTAGTGAAACCTTGCCTACCAATGTTTATGGGCTCACACAGGAAAAAGAACCAACCAAGAAATAAAATGTAAACTGAAAATGTGTTTTTATTGACAAGATTCACACAAGCATGCAAAAGCTCAAACACTCACACACTCACACAATGACTAACTGAAGGTAAGGAAAGAAAGTGGGATAGAGGACCTTGAGGGATTTGGGCAATATTTACCAGGCCAGAAATAAGTGGAGGATGCAGCAACATGGCTTAGGCAGGAACCTAAGGACAGTTCTTGTTCAGGAAACGGTTGGACAGAGTGGCATTTAGATCAGTGAGAGATGCACTGGGCAGCCTAAAATCAGGGGTATTTGTACCCCAAAAATGTCCGAAGGGTATGATTGTGACTTGCACTACCAACTAAATGGACAATGGGAGTTGCAACACAAACAATGAAGTTAATTAATTAATTAATTAAGAGTTAATGGGTTTCGTGTTTGAGTGACAAGAGGATAATGGTTGTCATAATAGCTGGATATTGTGGAGAGGTGAGGAAACAATAGGAAAACACCCAGGTGCACAGAGACCAGGGTTAAGTCAATCACAATTTGGTGGGAACTTCCCTATTTCAGCTGTGACAGTCTAGCTCAATATTTCATGCCTATTGTATTCAGAGCAGCTGCACTATTGTCCTGAACTGACTGGGTCTCTTGCCTATAGGTAGGTGAGGCTGACCTTCCTTGCCATGTCATGTTTGCAGTCAGAAATTTGCTTCTTCTAGTATGACCTTGCCATCACCTCCAGTGTCACTTATATCAATGCCAATTAATATGGTGCCAATTGAATTTTATTTGCCAATTATTATTTGTCAGCATGGAGTAGTAATACCTTTTTCAGGTATAAACAGTTTTGGTTTAAAAAGAAAGGCAGTTCTTGAGCAACACGTCTGCTCTTTTGCAAGTAGGCATTTCTGTATAGCTATTCAGGCTATAAAGCTGAATTCATCACTCTTTGATGATAGTATTTCAGATCAGGAGAGAAAAGGGGGTTGAGAAATTTCAGGGGTGGTAGGACAGCCAGTGTGGTATAGTGGTTTGGGCATTGGACTATGACACTGGAGACCAGAGTTTAATTCTCCCCTCAGCCACAGAAATCCACTGGATGACCTTGGGCACATCACACACTCTCAGCCCTCAGAAAACCCTATGATAGTTTTGCCTTGGATCACCATAAGTCAGAAATGACTTGAAAGTACACATGACAACAACAACAACAACAACCACAGGGATATGGCCTGAGGCATGAGAATACTTATCACATCCCCATGTTTCTCTGCCACTATTCTAATCCCTAAATCTTATTTTTCCTCATCTTACTCAGTCACTTTTTGCTCTCTCCAATGGCTTGTGTGTGTAAATGCCTTCAAGTTGCCTGTCAACTTTTGGTGACTCCATGAATTTCACAGGGTTCTTAGACAATGAATACTTACAGGTGGTCTTGCCGGTTCCTTCTTCTGAAATATAATCCATTTCTGAAAAGTTAAAAATGGTGTGTGAAACTAGAGGAAGGTCTGGAACAAGTGCTCTCATTACTCAGGCCCAAGTGGCTTGTTTCTTGGTGAGCCATGTCAAACCTCAACCCTGAGTTCATGTTTTAAAGATCCAAAGTCTGCTGCCTTTTACCTGTCTGAGTAATATGACCAGTCCCTACCAATCAAGACCTATCACACACACTTCCCTCTTCAGCATAGCTTGGTGCCTGTTCTTGTCCTCTGTACACCTGCCTTTTTGACCTTGTTGCCCATCTAGCAAGACCTATCTTAGATTATGCCATTCATTTCCCCCATGTGGGGTCTTTGCCTGATGCCTGCCCTTTTTGCACCATGCGGCCTGCTTCAGGCCTCTTTGACTTCGAGCTTGTTACCTCTAGAATACAAACCTGGACCATGTTACTCACAACTAGCCCTTAAGACTAATGGGTCACT
Source organism: Cyclura pinguis (assembly GCA_030412105.1). Lineage (NCBI taxonomy): Eukaryota > Metazoa > Chordata > Lepidosauria > Squamata > Iguanidae > Cyclura > Cyclura pinguis. Next base: position 107,924,779 of record CM059599.1, on the reverse strand, counting down.
TCTGTGGGCTGTGAAACTTGACAATGTGTTGTTGTTGTAGAACTACTAGATTTTTTTTTCTTAAAAAAATCTGTATTTTAATCCTCACTAAGACAGATGGAAAAAAATGGTATTGCATGAATTCTGGAGTATTTTCTGACTCCATGGTAATTTCTGTCTATTTCAGGGGATAAAAACATCTTAGATCCACAGAAGTGTTTGTGAGGGTGAAGGAAGGACATTCCCAAACAGCCAGTCAGAATCCACATGTTCACAGAAGGTGGAAAATTTATTTTAAATAGCCCTCCTGTTCTGGAGCATATTCAGTTCAATCTTTTTTTTTCCCCAGCTGCATGTGCAATGTTAGAGTTATTGGGACAGTACTTCTATCCTGAGGCGTCATCAGCTGTGATTGTACCTCCCCTGTTAGTTAATTGATTCCACGTACTTCCTTGCTATTGTCATAATATGAAAAGTGCTGGCCAGCACCATAATGGGAGCAAAGATCTCTGTCTTCACCCTGCAAGGGTGGGTAACGGGGCCTGAGCTAAGAGAGGAAATGTGAAGATGCTCTACTTAAGATGTGAATAGAGAACATATGGACCACCAGTCCTATATATGTGGCTACACACATCATCTCCATCATCTCAGTGCCCCTCCCCTCCAAAACATGCAGAAATCAGAACTGGTGCCATAGCCCTATGTTAAGCAAACACATGATACTGCACAGGAGCTGCTAACAGTGTTAATGCTGTTGTAAAACAAGCCCTAATTCTTACTCCCATGTGACGTTGTTGTTTAATTATATTAACTACTTCTAAATTGTATGTACACACACACACATGCTCATGGACAAACACATACAGAGAGAGAGAGAGAGAGAGAGAGAAACAAGCACCTGGAAGCCATATGCATATCTGTCTCCTGTTTTGTCCTTTTCTCTGGGAGCATTTGAGAGACTAGGTTCCAAACTCCTTAAAGGCTATGCAAATAGGAGGAAGATTATGGGCATTCAAGAGTTAGTTTTTCAACAGCCAGAAGGAAAACAGACGCCTCTTTGCAGATCTATCTGCAGTCCTATGCATTCACTTGACTACAACCAAAAATGACAGCTCTGTGTCAGGTTTTCTCTTCCCACTCCAGTAAACATAGTAACACTTTCTGGGTATTTTGCTTATCTCAGGTGGTGTATTTCTCTACTCCAGCTCTGATCACTGAGTGCCACTGGAAAAATCAGATGATATTATCCAGACATGGGCTACATTGACTGGATCAAGACTTGGCAGAAAGTTGATTGAGACCTATGGGAAGTCCTGGGGCAGTCTACACTAGATCAAGCAAAGGGTTCTGAATCCCAGAGGTTTAACAAAAGTCATCAAAAGACTATCCAGGACCAAATCTAATGAAACTGTTGAAAGGAAAATAGCTTGGTTAATCTGAGAGCAGATTTTCTGTGCAGAAAGACTGTGAGCCCAGTATAGTGCTGGTATTTGAAATTAATTTCTGAGCTCTGAAAAAAAATATCTAAATAAGTTTTTGTCCCCTACTGTGGTTGGTGGATCTTGAAGGGTGTGTATGTGTGTGTGTGTGTGTTTGTTTAGATCCATTGTCACTAGTTTTTCCTCTGGCACAACTACCATGCCTCTGGTGTGATCATCATTCCATCATACTAAGCAAGCTGGAAATAGGAGTGCTATGATGGGGTAGCTAAGGAAAATCTTAAAGAATTTGTAGCACCCAATCAGAATCCAGGGAAATTTTTGTAAGAAAAACTATAACAGATGGGTAGGAAGTGTGTCCTGTAGGACTGTAACTGTCATCAGCCCTCATCTACATAACCAATCATGAGGGAAGATAAAAGTTACAGTCCAACAACATTTCAAAGGCCATATGTCATCTCTGCTTTAAAATAAACAAATCCTTCCAAATGCTGATCCAGCAAGTGTGATGTTCAGTGCAGATGAGTAGTCTTAACATCTGGATTGCATTCATTCTGTATCCTGGCCATTGCCAGTATTATTAGCAAGTTAGCAACTCGCAAAACCTCACTGATTCCTGTAGAAAACTGAAATAGGCACTATTTACAAAGAAATGTTCTTTTTAGATGGCACCCTTTTGTACAAGGCATGTGAGGGAATTATAAGAAGGGACAGGTGCAGAGCTGGCATCAGTACAGGCCAAAGCAGATGAGGTAGAAGCAAAAGAACCAGATGCCAGGGTTGCAGCAGTAAACTCTCTTCTGTCTACACATCTTGTACACGTTAGGGGGCTTGGGCCTTGCTCCAGGCCCTTTCCTGTAACTTTTCATCATCTCTCGCCTGTTCTGAGCTAGCAACCATGCTGCTCAGCATCCCCGCCACAGCCTGGGTGAGGAAAAGGGCAAAGCCAAAGCCGGGAGAAAAAGAATCTTTTGTGACTTTCTCTTTTTGAACTTTGTTGGCAATTGAGACTGAGCTTTGTCACAGCCTATTGGCCTGTGACACAGGGGTTTGGGGAGACAGGCATTCTTTGAGATACAGAGCACAAGGGAAGAAAATGAAAGGAGAACTGTAGCTGAGCTGATTAGGAAATGAAATGTGTGCCTACTCAGAACTATTTAGCATAAAAAGACATGGAGGAGGGGGGAACTATCCATTTCAACTGGGATTGCTACCTGCCTTCCATTCTGAGGGATGGATTGCAATTTTTTTTAAAAACTTTATGAAACACTTGTGGGAGGTAAAGATCTTCTTCAGCTGCCACCACCAATACCCACCATTTGTTTATTTATATTACTACTCTTCTGCCCGTGTACTTATTGATATGCCCACAAGTGCTTCACTAACTAAGGACACTTTCTCATCTCAGTAAGTACACTGCAGTACTAGACATGCTTACAGTTTCTCAGTCTAGGATATTTTGCTGTTTGAGTCAGAGCAGCAAATAGCACCCCATGCCCCCACCCATCCACCCACAAATCAAGGTGCATAGTATCCCAAGCCAGCCAAGTTATTGTGCCACATGTGACAGGAAACCTCACAATTTCCTCTTCCCATTCCTGGCAGTAAAAAAAAAAATGCAAAAGCAACAATTACAGCACTTATAATTTGTTGCCCTTTCGCAATACCCAGGATCTTCCACTGAAGATTACTGATTCACTCTGCCTAACAGCAGGACTGGCTCTGACTCTGGCCATTTCCACACTACACTGTTATAGTGTTATTATTTCACTTTCAGCATCCTATGGAATCCTGGGATTTGCAGTTTAGGGCAGGGCATTTAGAATTCTCAGCCAGAGAGCTCTTTGGCTTCAGCAAACTACAACCCCCCAAATTCCACAGGATGTTGAAAGTGGAATAATAGCACTATAACAGTATAGTGTGGAAATGGCCTGCGTTAGGGCTCCATTGTTGCAACAGTAGCTGTAATGGAAGATTTTTCCACAACCTTTCCACCACAGCTCTCCATGTTGCCTAAAAAATGGCTCAGGAGCGTTTCTGTGCCCTGGGACGTATAGGGGAGCATGCAGTGGGGAAGTGAAAGCCACCCTGCGATCGTGTTCATAATATTTTAATCCTACTGCCAAATCCTGGAGAGGCCACTCTTCCATGGTTTCATCTATCTGTGTGTGGGTGCATGTGTATGTGTCAGAAGTGTAGCTTTGGCAGGAGAAAACAAAGGTATTGCCTCCTTGAATAAGAATTGTCTCCATTGCAATAACTTAAAACCTCAGTTGAACACTTAAAAGTGGAGACATCCAAAGAAAAGCTGTGGGCAAAGTTACCAAGACAGCGAGGACAGCAAATATAAAAGTTCTATGTGAAATGATTTTCATTGTCTCATCCTCTGGAATGCTAGAAATTTAAGGATTGAAGGAAAATTTCATTTGGGAGTTGTTGTTGTGTATTTTAAAGTCATTTCTGACTTATTGCAATCCTAAGGAGAATCTATCATGGGGCTGGGAGTGTGCAATGCGCCCAAAGTCACTCGGTGAATTTCCACAGCTGAATGGGGAATCGAACCCTGGCTTCCAGGGTCATAGTCCAATTCTCAAACCACTACACCATGCTGGCTCTCTATTTGGGTGACACAGTTCATGTTCATGGGACAATGCCCTCATTTTTCCCCTCCCTGAAGCTATATCCCCTGTAAATGTGGGAGGGGAGGGGACTGGGGGGGGTCACTATTTCCAAAGGCCAAAGTTTAAGTGAGGGTATTAGAAACATGTCTGCTTGTTCCTTTCACTTTCAGTGCTTAAAAAGAAGAAAACAGAAACAATCTGAGGAAAAACAAAGGTACTTTGTGAGGGAAGCTGACCACAACACTGTACAATTCCACTGCATGAAGCAGGATTCTCTGGGTCCCCTGTGGGAACAGGTTAGAAGTCATGACTGACTTGGTGTTGCTTGAGATCCTCTGGTGCATAAAATGAATTCCATGGAAAACCATCCAGACTTCAGCAGCTAATCATCCTGTCTTGCAGAGCTCTTTCCATCCCAGATGAAGTGAACAGAAGACTGCAATTGTATCTGCAAGCTGAGCCTCATTGTGACTAGGCTAATCCACACCCATTTCTAGGACAGAACTACTGTAGCAGTGAACAGTTGAGAGTAAAGTTTTGCAATCAATGGCTCCTCTGACCTAGATCTGCCAGAGTTCAGCCCCATATCTTACATGAGAAGCTTTCGTAGAATTTCTGCCTTATTTTTTTCTGGAGGGCACCTTCAAGATACCCGTAATGCCTTTTGCTACAAATATAGCAAATAGCTGCTCCTGTTCAATTGTTGATCCTAAAGGTACAGAGGGGGCAAAATGAGGCCATTTCCCTTCACAAATAAAAATTCTGTCCCCTCCCCAAAATGAGATTTTTCTCCAGTCCCCACATTTCCATCACTGTAAGTAACTTAAAACTTGAGTCGAGTATTTAGAAATATAGTTTAGGCGTCCAAAGAAAAGGGTGCAGGCAAAGTTATCAAGGGTATGCTAACACAACAAACAAAAAGAATTCTAGATGTGAATTATTTTCAATGTCTCACTCTCTGCATGGTTAGAAATTTGAAGACTACAGGAAAATATACTGGGGGTGGAATATGGAGGAAAGTGCCCTCATTTTGTCCACCCCCATCTATACCCTTGCAACCACTCAAAATAAAAAAAGCGATCATCCCCAAATGGGTGCATTTTAATGTGTTCTCTAATGTTTGCTGTGGACTGTTTCATTTTAGTAACAAATGATCTGCTCATTTGACAATACAGTACATGTTCCCTCTCCAAGCCACAAGAACATGTCATCTCCCATGCTCAGCTTTGGCCCTGCATTCTAGTCTGGATTTTAATCAGGCCCATTTCCTGCATCCAACACCAAGTGAAACTCTCATCTTCCTGTCCTTTTGTAAATGGTGCCTCAGCCAATTGTTTGAACTATAGGTGGAATGCCTTGGGGGAGGGTTCCTTTGGTTCAGAGACTTTAGACAAAACTGAAAATAGAGGGGGATACTTACAGTAAAGGAAGTAGCACCCCAAGGCCCCTCATTAAACATTAATTGGTAGGCAGATTTTATGGAACGGAATCTCATTACATTAAATTATAATGTGTCATAAGAGGTCAGAGAACAATGACCAACAGTTTGGAAGCTTCATCTCACTCAAGAGCAGGCGAAAACTTTGAGACCATACTGCAGTGAAAAGCAACACTAACCTTGTTTTGTTGACGTGTGTGTGCACGCACTCCACAGTTTGGAAGAGATGTCACACGAATGTACCAAGATTTTGTTGCTTTCTGTAATTTTGACACTAAAGCAAATGAGATGCAGCAGATTGGCTTTGAAGTCTGGAGTTTGTTTGTTTTTCCCCTTTCCAAAACCCAAAAGTAGGATAGGAATCAAAAGCAATCAAATCTAATGGAAGCATTCACAAAAACACTTCATGAAGGAAGATCATGAATCACACAGCTCAGATGCAAGTCCCTGATGCTGTTGCCGTGTCCCAGATTTTGGCATGTGCAAATGGGCTAACAGAAGCAGATTTCTCTGCCCTTCTTTCCCATGGTAGCCACTCCAGAACCATGAAAATGTTACACATTTTCAAGGAATCTCATACCTGCCAGCTGTCCCAATTAATCCCATTTTTTTCCTGCTGTTTTTAAAATGGTCCAATTTATCTCTTTTCTTCCCACTTTTCCCCTTTCTCCTCAGCTTAGTTCAGTTGCTGCAAACTGAGTTCAAGATGCAAGAATAGCTTATACTCCTTAAACTTAACAGAGGAGAGAGGTAAGGGGTGGATAGAATTCTGTCCTTCCCAGGTGGCTCAGACAAAAGCAATCTGCTACAACCTCTCCTATCCAATGTATTCTTTCTCATTAATCACTTTTGCCATCTTGACCACACTCTTCTGTTGCTTGGCTACACACGTCCCAGAGTTCATTTGTGACATGTTGGAGGGTACTGGATCCCGTTCGAAGAACTGTGCTGTGTGTGGAGGGCAAGGAAGACACCACAGAAGGTTGGGAGAGGGACTTTTCATAAGCAAAATGCTTCTTCTAGCAGAAAACAGATCTTGGCCCAAACTCTGAGGGCCTTTCTGCACTACACTGTTATAGTGCTATTATTCCACTTTCAACATCCAATGGAATCCTACAGGGTAGTATGGAAAGGCCCTGAGACTGATGCTCTTTACAATCCTACTCCTCCCCTCACAAAGTATCAGTCTGGTACAGAGCCTGCGGAAACTACTTTTAAAGACAAGAAACTCACGTTGCTTGTTGAGTTCTGAGACTTTTCCAAGCACTAATGTGGCCCAGTGTTTGTCATACTATGGGGTGGGGTGGGGTGGGGTAAAGAGGCCATTTTGTGTCCTACACCCCAGGGGGAATTCAAAAAATTCCAAAATCTTCAGAAACAAATTTGCTCAAAATGCCCTCTAGCAGGTATAGGTGCATTTTAGTAACATTCCTCTCCACTGGGCCACTTTAGGGCCAGGACAGGACTTTTTGAAAAATGGAGTAAACAGGAAGTTACTTCCAGTCACTTCGTGTTGTTAAGATGTGGTCTCTCTAGGGCCTGAAATGGCCCATGAGGAACCAAAACCATGACCAAAAAAAATGCTATTCACTACCTAGCAAGTCTTTGGGGGAAGTTGAAACAAAGCAAAATCTTTGAACAGAGTCTCAGTGGGTCTTGTGGCCCTCCACAGTCCCCTGGAGGACCAATGCACCCCACCTAGATGCTCACAGTCGCCTACCCTTCCATGCCACATGCTGGGACATATTAAAGTTCTGGTCTTGCCTCCTCCAAACTAGGCTCCTCCAGACATGGACCATTTGGAAACATTTTGTCATCTGGTGGGAACTGCATCATTCAGTGGCTTCCAAAGTAGAGAGGAACCAGAGCAATGGAGAGGGCATAATTTAGTTCTTGCAAACATCCTTTGCATACAAAAGTCTCTAATCCAATCCCTGACATCTCCAGACCAGGCAAGGCAAGAACCTGGTCTAGAATTTTGCAGAGCTAAAACTAATCAAAATAGACAATATTGTCCTGAATGGACCAAGGGTCTGACTGAATAAGAATCAGCCCTCAGAACATCCACAGCTAGAAGGGTGGCTCAGAGAGGTTCAGCAGATGAAATAGGTCACTTTCTTGTATTTTCAAAGACAAACATTTCCATATAAGCATGAGGCATATCTTCAGTAAGAAGAAAAAGTATATTTCAACCATCAGACATGTCAAAATATTGGATTAAAAAAGATCAGCATTTGGAAAAGTTATTTTTGGACTATAGCTCATAGAATCTCTAAGCCAATATAGCCAGCAGTTGGCCATACTGGTTGAGGAATTCTGGAAGTTTTAGACCAAAAAGCTGCTTTTCTAAACTTTGTCAAAAATGTAATACGGTGATGGTCTGCCAGGTTGACTTCAGAAAGTACAATTCACCATTTGTAAATGTAGATTTGCTATACACCAGTGATTACCAAACTCTAGTGTTCCCAACTCCCTGAAGTCCCAGCTGCCTTGGCCAATGATCAGTGATTCTGGGAGCTGAAGTCCAAAACACCTGGAAGACCAGAGTCTGGGAAACACTAGTGTACAGTGTATGCTTTTTATGTTTTATGCTTTATTTTCTGAGCTGCCCGGACAAAGCCGACTATCAAGCAGTCCAGAACTCAGTGAATAAACCAAAGAATGTTGAAGCTCTCTACGCAGCTTTGCAACATCCTGAATATACAAAACCTTTCCATTTCACTCATTTAGTTTAAAACATTGAATCACTGGCCCTTTCTGCACCTTATCTTTTAGAGGTGCTGAGGCACGGGGATAGCGCAAGCAGCCTTTTGCGAGAGACTCTCTCGTCCCCGCTGCTTCACCTCCCCAGCTGCTGCCTGCTGGTGAGCAGGCAGCGTGAGGGCTCCTCCTCTTCCTTGTGCTGGGGCAGGAAGCGCGAACACCACAGCTCCGGAGGCTCCGCACGCATGGTAAGTGCGTGCAGGGCCCTGGAGCGATGTGCGATCATGTACCATTTTCAGCTACAAGCCAAAAATGAAATAGTGTGCAATTGGCGCCTGCTGGCCCCAGCAGCATTGCACAATTGTGAGGACGTCATGTGAGGACGTCATGTTGCATGACACCCCAGAGGCCCTTTCACATGGCGAATGCCATTCGAAAAGGGCCACTGATTAGGGTCCAGGCAAAGGATGTACTGCTTAGAAGTTGGGGGTGGTTCGGAAGAAGTACACAAGCAATGAAGAGAAATCTGACAGCTCCTTATGTGTACAACAATCCCTTAAGGATTGTTATGGATTATTATGGATCCCGGTAATTGACTGAGAATGTAGAGGTTTAAATCATGATCCTTGGAGGAAATATAGTAGAGTTGGGGCGTGGAAGGTAAAAACACCAGGACTTTTTGATTGGCATAGAGGATGATGTTTTCTGCCAGAAAACCTTTCAGCCTTTCCTTTCAGCCTTTTCAGCCTTTCCCTCTGAGCTTAGCTGCAGTCCTCACAGTAGCTGGGGTAAAATGGATCAGCAGCAAATGTGGATGTATTCCTGATGTGGTGGAAAGTGTTTTGGGATAGCTTAATTTTGCTTTGCAATTAAAATCCATTAGATTTACAAAAGATTTGCTCCTAGCACTGATTTGAAACAAGATGGCTGCCTGCATTTTTAGTGTCCCTTTGGGGTGTGGCTATGGAATTGACATGATGAACACTTGCACTTCCAAATTTACGATTATACCATTGTGCGTAAATTCCACTGAACTCAGACTTACTTCTGGATAGATACATACAACTGCATTGTCAGGTCCACTTTGACAGTTCTCTTCTTGTTGGACTATAAAGAGATGCATATATCCCATAATATTTAATGTCCTGAACACCCCTCACCATACACAGACTAGATGGAACTTAGCTATAAGGCAGGGGTGACAATCATGTGGTCCTTTGGATGCTGTTAGACTGCAACTCCCAGGATTCCTCAGAATTGGCTATTTCTAGATAGCTGTGAGATAGAAAAGAATGACAGAGTGGATACTATTCTGTATAAAACTACTGTAGTAGAAAACACTCCTCGTTAAGAGCAGATATCTACAACTGTTTTCAATGGAATGTTTCCAGTCCATCCATTCCAAATGCAAACTATTAATTTTCACACTGATTTAGCTTGACAGTCAACATCTGTTAATTTAACAGGTTAGAGATTTTGTACATGGCACTACTGGGGAAAAAATGGCAGCAGTGCAAGGCTAAGGAGGCTTCTTCTCTAAACTGTCTAGGTTGGAATTTCCAGCCACGGTCTCCCTCCTGGAATAAGAGTTTGTTCGTTCGTTCATTCATTCATTCATTCATTCATTCATTCATAAATAAGGTTTGTTATGACACATTCCAGACTGATAGCCTGGCAATACTGTTATTCTCCATCCTAGTTCTAACCAGGGCCATTTTTACCCTAGGCTGTCATCGTGCTCTTATTCCACTTTCAACATCCTATCGAATCCTAGGGTTTGCAGTTTAGGGAGGGGCCAGCCAGCCCCTCCCAAAACTGCAAACCCCAGAATTCCATAGGATGTTGAAAGTGGAATAAGAGCACCATAACAGTCTAGTGCAAAAATGGCCCAGGCTAGGAAGTCTGGCAGATGGAATGAGATGGCAACCATGTGTATATTGACTGATGCAGGAAAATCAGACCAAGGAATCATGTCCAACAGAGATGGGCTGCCAAGTCTTCTTAGTTCTGAATGCCAGGCTTCAGAGCTCACATATAGGAAGATGTTATACTAATAAACAGCTGTAATGACATTCCATGGTTTTTGACGGCAGACACAAGAACAGATCTCATACCTTATGGACCAAGCCCAGAAGTTGAAACCTTCCTCACAAAAGTAAGATATCACCCAGTGGATTTCCATACCTGAGTGGGGATTTGAATCCTGGTTTCCCAGAATCCTAGTCCAACAATCAAACCAGCATACCATGCTGGCTAATTTTTAGTTTCCATAACCTTTATAAGCAAGAGGGTTACAGTGACAATGGTCTTCATTTCAAAAATCATCCAAAATCTTCCAATGATGCTCAGTCAAATTAATTTGACAACTTTGACCTTACTCCGTCTACTTCTACACTTCAGTACTATAATTTTAGTTTGTAGGACAATTTTAGTTTGTAGTAGTACAATTTCATTTAGAAGTACTCACAAATTTATGTAACAAGGAATCTGTTTTCAGTTTTGTTGCCATCAGGGCAAATACAGAAATGTGCAAGTATTGGTTGAAAAAAAATGGACTAATATTTTATTGTACGAAGAGAAGACCCAATGCCATGTTTTCTGAAACTATGGCCTTTACAGCACAAAGTTGTTGTCCCAGCAGAGCAACGCATTGCTCCCAGTTCAAGATGCATGCCGTGATACGACGTCATCACTCACCTACTGCTATCACATCCCCATCTGTGGGAAACATGACCTTCTCCACTACCAGAAAAAATCTGGTAACAGCCCCCCTTCTCGCCATGATCCCATCAGCTGCTTGTGTGCAGGAAAGGCCAAAGCACTTGATAGCACTTCTTTCCACAATACAGTGCAGGAACCAACCAATCATGGGACATAGGGCAGGGAAGAGACAGGGAAAGGGACTCACCATTGACACTGTACTGTGGAAGGAAGGACAGTGTCCCAGACGCTACCCGTTTGCAGCAGCTGTCTGGGTGCAATGGGGAGCATTCAAGCCCCAATCCCATCCCAGCAATGGCAATGCTGGAATCCTGCTGGGATGATGCGCTATTGGAACATAGTGTGATAAGGGCCTATGTTTCTGTACAATCCAAGACAAGGCTAGTCAGAATTAATTCCTATTGAGTTCAGTCAGAGATACCCCAGATTAAATACATTTTTTCTTTTCATGCGTGTTTTCTCAAACCTACACCAACTTACCCAGATAAAAAACTCAAGTCACTCACTTCTGAGTAGATATGTGCAAGAAAAGCCAACATGGTGTGGTAGTTTGAGTGTTGGACTACCACCCTAGAGACAAGGTTTAATTCCCCTCTCAGCCATGGAAACTCACTGGGTGACCTTGGGTACATCACATACTCTCAGCCCCAGAAAACCCTGTTGCCAGAAGTAAGAAAGGGTTGCCAGAAGTCAGAAAGGACTTGAAGGCACACGGCAACAGCAGCAGCAGCAACAACAACATATATACAGGATTCTGCTATTGGTTGAAGAACGAGAATAGTATGATCCTCTAGATGATGTTGAACTGCAAGTCCCAGCATTCCTCACCACTGGTTATGCTGGCCATGGCTGTTAGGAGTTAGAGTTAAGCATCTGGAGGGCTGCATGATTCCTACCCCTATATTAGCTAAAAACCTCCAAAGATGTGGGGAGGTAGTTACACATTTCCCTGTACTGTGGGCTGTAAAATACCTTGAAGGCATCTGGCTTTTCTTTCATTGCTCAGCTGATAGGTGACACACAATATGTTCTGAGCTCTTGATTTTTTTTCTTTCTTTTTTTCTACCACCTGAAGTTGGCAGTGCATGGCTCACTCCATTAAATAATCACAAAGAGAGTCAAACAGGGTCATTGGAAGGGCTAAGCATTAATTATACATGTGTGACATTCCCTTATTAAGTTCTAGTGAACACTGGCAAATGAAGTCAAGAATTTGTTTGCTTGAATTTAAAACTCATTAAAATAAAATATTTAATTGTCCTGTGTTGAACACAACAACACAAACAAAAGCAGAGTGGTTGAAGGAATAACAACAACAACAAGATAGCATGACAAAAGTTGACTTGACTAGATCAAAACTAACAAGAGTACGTCTCCAAGTGATAAATGCACTGTAATTTGCTGTACGTTCTTGCAGCATTTCCATGAATAGAGGTTAATGTAAGTTAGTGGAACTACTAATCAATGTCCCTTTCTTAAATAAAGAAAAGAGGGAAAGGTTGAATGAATTGAAAACTGTACCATCCTTGAAGCTTAATTCTTCCATCCAGATGAAACCTGCTAATTAGGGTACCTAGCATGACTCATTCATCTAAGGTGCTTCCAGACAAGATTTTATAATGTTATTCCTCTGCCTTGTTCATGAAATTTTGCAAGGATTCCAGAAGTGTGTCCACATTACAGCAATGTCATACCACTTTAACTGCCATGGCCAATCCTAAAGAGGCTGGAGATTTGTAGTGTTGTTAGATTCTTAGAGTTCTTTGCTAGGGTGCCATAGTTCAAGGGAATGTACCAGAGGATTTTAAGTACCTGACCAAACTGCAGATCCCAAGATTCCATAGAATGGAGCCATGACAGTTAAGGTACGTATCACACTGCTATAATTCAACAGTGTGATACACCCTTAATCTTGTTGTCTTTCATTTGTAGTCTGCCTATGTTTTCTCACTGTTTCTCCTAAAGGAAAATATCCATCAAAGAGGGAAAAGCCAGAATAGATGTGTAATTATTTTTTTTTTAACTGGTAACCTAAGAAGCCATGAGTCAGGAAGCATCCTCAGTCACTAAGCTTCTTCTTGAGTCAGGGTTGAAAATGCAAACTTCCTGAGCTCCCTTCCCCATGCTTTTTATATTGCTAGGGACCTGCAATGAATACTCTCTGGTGGTCCTTTACCGGTGACTTCTATTCGTCTGCCCTTTCTAGAGTGGATGGTGGACTAGATGCAATTTGCATTCTGGAATTGTACATTACCAGATGGCGGCCATCATCTCTGATCAAATACACACATCTCAAACATGTGCAGCCTCACAGTACAAACACATTAGTTGGAGTAGGGGGAACAAAGTAAACAGTGAGTACAGTTAAACAATCCACACAAAAAGTGTGCACTTTTTGAAACAAACACTGCCAAAAAAATAAAGGAATAGACTTTGTCCTGATAAGCAAACAAAAATAACCAAAAAAATAGACAGAAAAAAACCCCCCATAGACTGGGCACAGATATGAGAAAAGTAAGACCATAAATGGAAGCCTGGTAGATTTGCTTACCCGATTATAACCTGACAAGGAGTTCTTTTTTTATTATTATTATATATTTTTATTATGAAAATAACATAGACGTTAGACCGACATAACACATAACTTCAGACAAACATAACATACACTTGGTAATACTCAGAACATCAAAAAGACCATGACAACACATACACATGCACACCAGAAACCCTCCCCCCACAAAAAAAGGAAAGGAAAAAAGAAAGAAAGAAAGAACTTCCCCCTTCTGTAGAACATAAAAGCTTGCACACTATTTTATGAGATTTTGACTGCTCCTAATAAAGATCTTGCCCATCTGTGGTTTTTAGAGTTTCTGTTTGTTTGATATCCTAGCATGTGATTCAAGGCAGTGTACAATGTTTTAAAAGCACAATACAGTTTTTAAAACTCATTACAAAACTAGAAGATTAATTTTCTAATGCATATTTGCTTGGATCCATGAGTGAATAGAAAGAATTCAAAATATAGCATTCAAGTAATATTTTTCTGCTTTATTCAGTTATTGTACACAATGCAGATCACATCTTCCAAGCACTGAAGGAAACAATCAGAAGTGGAGAAAATTACTTTTTGGACTACTGTTCCTGGGTTTGGCACCGGCCGTGCTGACTGGACAGTTCTGAGAGTTGTAGTCAAGAAAAGCAACTTTTCTAAGCCTTGGAAATAAGGATGAGGAAGTTCCTAGGAGGTGGCCATCCATAAATTGTGTTATTTGTCATCATACAAGTTGTGTCATGTATCTTCTTAGTTCTCATATTGCTGCAATAAAAGGTTCTGCCCTAAATGCAATCTTGCTTGAACTTCTTGCTTGAGCTCCGTATTATATCACTGACTATAACAAGATACAGGATAGCAATTGGAGGTTGTACAAACATTAAAATACTCTTACAAAATTGCTTTACAGAATTTAATACATATCATTTCACTGAGAAAAGTTTGGTTTTGGTCCAAAACTATACATGCATCATTAGGCATTGTTGATTGCATAAGCTTGTACCCAAGTGTCATGGTATCCACCTACTCATTCAAAGTGAATTACTTCTATTTCACTTCTTCTGTTTTGGAAAGGTACTGAACGGGACTTAGAAATTAGAAGACTGGGTTTGGTGAATCAAGGGTCCAATTTTATTTAGAGAAAGAAATGTATATCTGTCTCCTACCCTGACAGACCAGAATCTGAATAGAATGGGAGTCTTGAGTCACAAGTTCTCACATCCTAATATAGTTTGTCAAGGTTGCCAAGTCACTATTGCAAAGCATACAGGCTTGAAAATAATCCATCAAGCTAATGAACAAGATAGAAGTCAAAACTTCTACATGTCAGTTGATTATATACAGCATTCTATAAGGTTTTAAAAAGTGCTATGTAATCTTCACAGAGTCAGCTTGTTCATTTGGACAAATTTCCTCAGAACCAGGATGCGCAAATAACAGAGAGGCAAGCATTTTTGGGGTTAGCACATGCAAAGCTATTTTCATTCCCCCTCATTTCCCCCTGTCTCAGTTCAAGGAATTGAAATACAGCCTATTTCTATCTCTGTATGTCAACTGTCATCCTCTGCCGTGCAGCACAAGTTCCCTGAAGTGGGAAGAGATGTGCTGTTGTTGTTGCTGCTGCTGCTGTTGCTGCTCCAGTCCCAACAGCCACTACTACACGTGCCCCATGTCAGCCTCCAACTGGTTCTGCTAGCCATCCCTGTCTCTCCCCTCCACACTCCTCCATACCCTGAAGAAAAGCACCACCATTGTCCACTTGGTCCTACATCAAGATTCATTAGCCATTTTAAGTGGCCAGCATTTCCTTACATAGAGGGCAATTGGGCAGCTGTGCTGTGAAGTCAGGGCTCACAGAGGGAAGGATGCAGAATGGATGGGAAATGAGAGTGTTGCTGAGACCTGTTTTCAATTTTCAGAGCTAAGTTGGCTTACATTTGGACTAGAGCCAGCCCTTCCACTGGGCAACATGGACAAATTCAAGGGACCTGATTTGAGGTGTCACAACAAGACAACAAATTCTTGTTATTTAATTTACTGATATATTGCTTTTCTGTCAGGAGAGTGGGAGAAGGCGCCTTGGGGGACTGTGAGATGTTCTGCCTCGGGTGCCAAAATAATTTGGCTGGTGTTCACTTCTATAAAGCTTTAGGAAAAGGAGTGTCATTTTTTGTTCTACCTTGGCAACAAAATATCTTGGTCTGAGCCCTGGCTTTCCTTCACATGTCAAGCTAGGGCATTATGAAAAAGAACTTGTCTTGTTGCAAAGATGTGACTACAAGCCAACCCCAGCTCTCTGCAAATCTGTCATCTGCATAGAACCATGGCATTTCTCCACGAGAACTAGGGGGGGGGGGTCAAATGCAGCTCCTCTGCTGTGGACTTATTTATTTGTATGGAAACAAACTGTCTTTTGTAGTGTGGACAGAGAATTCTTACAACCAGCATAGCCTGATCTAATGTCTGAAGCATGAAAGAATTTGAAAGGGGCCACCCAAAAATACCATGGAGACTTCTAGGCATAAATATTCACAATGTTGTACAGTAAGCAAGTGATGAAACATGCATAGAATGAAGCCTGTTTCATGGCACTATATAAAGATGTCCATAAGTACTTTGTCTTTTTCATACTCCCCCCCATCCCTGGGTAATAGCTAATAAAATATCTTGATAAAAAGCAATGGTGTTATGATACTACTGAGCTTTGTTCATTCTCCAAAAGTGCTATAAAGAAATATATTTTTATGGCAAATTTAAAAGTTCCTATCCATCAATCCTAATCCTGGTTAGATAAACATTAGCTGCATTTATTTCAGTATCACTTACTCCCCACATAATTATACTTTAGATTATAGCACAGATCTTTCAGGAAAAGTCCAGCACCGGTTATTTTCTCATCTGAATTACCAGGAGATTTTATGTGGAAACTAGGGTTAGAAGCAGAGAATCTTGTTGAAGGACATCTTCAAGACATTCCTTTTGGAGACCTCCTTTCAAGCCTTTTGGGGAAGACTTTTCTCTTAGATTTGCCATGCTGAAGAGCATTTATGCCACAGTTCTTTTGAATTTATGCCATAAAGTACTGCCAATAGGGTTCTTAGGGAGAGAAAAAGTCATTTAACTCACTGAGGTCAAGAGAATCTTCAGACAGGACATCATAGTCACTGGGTTCTCCTGGGATTATAATATTTGCCCTGCAATGTTTTAAGGCTCAAAAACAGGCTAGGCCAAATTTGAACAAAGTGTATTTGCCTGCCCCAAACTCAAAAGAAATCATATTTTATTTTTAAAAAAATTGGCATTGGCATCTATTGCCAAAACTGAGAGGCAAAGAGCCACTGATAAATGGAAAGGAAAAGTAAATATTTGCTGTATAAAACTACCACAGAAAAGACAATCCAGCTAGCATTTCTGGTCTCCTATGTCTTTTCAAGAAATCTTTTTGAGACTTTTGAATTAGTGAGTCAAAACTTTTGCATTCTTTAAACAAGAAAACATGAAAATATTTTCCATTCTTCCTCAAATTATTACTGGTCATTTCCTAGCTAGCCACCTCTGTACATTTATGATCCTGAGCTCCACTGGTAACCACGGCCTTGCAGTTGCTTCTACCAGACTTCCAGCTGTTTCACTGCTGCGATCACTGAATGTGCTACTCTCTCATTCCTAGTCAAACTACTGGGAGCAACCTTTCAGGTCACCTCCTGACAACCTCATTCCACTATTGTAAGTACTGGATTTATTACTCTTGGACTGTTGGCTGACTCCTCCACCTCAGCTACTTGGACTCTGTTCTGATTTATGGCTTCTTGACCCTGAACTGATTATTATTGATTATCTTCTGTTGCTATGGCTTCTGAACTCTGGTTCTGTCCTAGGGAATCCTGGGATTTTTACTTTGTTGGGGTTCTCATAATTCTCAATCGGAGAACTCTAGTTCCCCTGGACTAAGGCAATAGAATTTTCTGGGAGAGAATTCTAAGGCTATTTTCCACACCTCTCAGTTATACTGCTATTATTTCACTTTCAACATCCTGTGGAATTCTGGGGTTTGTAGTTTACTGAGGTCAAAGAGCTCCCTGGCTGAGAATTCTAAATGCCCCTCCCTAAACTGCAAACCCCAGGATTCTATAGGATGTTGAAAGTGGAATGGTAGCACTATAACAGTATAGTGTGAAAATCGCCTAAGTGTTGCACCAAACTTTAAATCCCAGAATTTCATAGGTTTGAGCCATGGAAATTAAAGTGGTATCAGAGTACTGCAACTAAGTAATGTGGATACACCAGAGTGAGTAGATGTAGGTCATCTATGTACAAATGTTAATCCTCATGACTACTACCATTCCCTCTCATATTTAATTCTTCCTTCTAAATCTGTGATCCCAATGAACCCCATTCCCCTCAGCTGCTATTTGTTTTAGAGGAGAATACCATTGGTACCCTCAATCTTTCAGCCAATACGTTACCTCAGCTTAAATAGATCATCACGCTCATTAAATGCATACTTATTTTTTTGAATTTATGTTCCGCCTTTCCTTCACCATGTTCCAGGTGGCATATGTGATTCTCTTCCTCAGCATTATATCCTCCCCACAACTGTGTGAGGTTGGTTAGGCTGAAAGGAACAATGACTGGTCCAAAGCTGTCCTGTATGGTTGCCAGTCTCAGGACCTTATCCTGAGTCTCCAGTTTTCATGGGTCATCTCCAGGCATGAGATGAGGGTACAAATTCTCCAGTTTGGATGGGATAATTCCAGGCAAGAAGAAAGGGCTCTGTGTAAATTTCCAGCTCAGCTAATAGAGTAGCATCTTGTTACAATTCACAAGGCTTAATTAATTTGTTGCTACAACTTGCAAAGACCCTGGAGGGGGGGGTGTCTGTGTATTTATGGCCTCCTTTCTTCCCAGTCCATGTGGTTCCAGGGCTCACCCTTCACTCTGTTTTGTATTTCTTACCCCATCTCCCAAAGTAAGTATCAAGGAATAATTTCCTAATTTCAGCTTGATCTTGGAGCTGCCCATTTACCAAAGATTTCTGTCTTAATTTCCATACAAGAAAATACCCAGCAGCTGTGGTTGGTACTTAATTCATAATGTTTAATGGCATCACCAGGGGCTGTCTCAGACTTTCATCCATAAACCTCTTGACCTGGGATGATCCTGAACTGTCAGCCCTAATTCTGTGAATTTTGTGGCTCAATAGAAATTTGAAAAATGATATCACAGTCCAACATCACAACCACTGAATCATGCTTGCTCTTATCCCTCGTCTTTATCTTTCTGATGCTTTCTGTCCAGGCCAGATCGTGAAATTATTTTCATTCTTTTATCCATCAGGACCTAACCCCATTTGACATCCTGACGTGACTTTACAGTGTTCAAACTGCCTCACATACTTTCATCAACAGGAAAAGCTTGAGTAGGATGAACTGGAAACGGGTAGGATTCAGGAATATGTGCCACTGCTACCACCCATCCCGCAGTGTTACCCAGATCAAAGTTGTCAGGTTTCTGGTAAATATATGTATGCTTCTTTCCAGGTCTGTTAGGGGACTGTCCTGCCAAAGGACTCCAGGGAAAGCCACAGTGACTCATCTTTGGCAAGAAGGTTGGGCATTCTCAAATTGGTAGCTATGGATTTCTTACTTGTCAGCAATTGGAAAATGAACAGAAAACAAAGAGTCATGTGGAGAAGCTTTACAAAAACCTAACCTGGAATGCTTGAAGGAAATTCTTGACTCTGTGATGCTTTTCATAAGAGTTGGAGTATGAGCCAGGGTGGTTTCAGGCATATTTTAGGTCCTGTAATTACTATTCTGACCAGTTCATTAGCATGGGAATGCCACTTTTATTAGAAGACTGAAACTACAGGACAGTCTCTCAAGCCGGGACAGGAGGAATGTGTCATTTTATTTCTGTGTAACAGTTTTAGATGTAAAGATGGTGCTGCATCTCATGAATAATAATATTGTTTATCAGTTTTATAATGCATTGTTTTCACAATGCTTCACAGACACTTACTGTTTCAGTAACAGTGCAATCCCATAAAGTCAATCAGTTTTATAACATCCATAATACAGATACAAGATACATTCACCTAGTCAGATTGTGGCAGGGTCAAGATTTGAATGAGGGACTTCTCAGGTCAAACTTCATGTAACAGTTTGAAGCATGCTTAAGAAAATCTTATTAACTTGAATGGGACTCGCAGCTCTGAGTGTATGTGCAGCATAGAATCTTATACCATTTGATACTACTTTAATTGCTATGACTCCATCCTATGGAATCCAGGAATTGGTAATTTTGAGAAGTTGTTCTCAAGTCATTTCTGACTTATGGTGACCCTAAGGGTTTTCTGGGGCTGACTGTATGTGACACACCCAAGATCAACCACTGGGTTTCCTTGGCTGATCAGGAATTGAACCCTTGCCTCTAGGGTTGTAGTACAACACTCAAACCACTATTCTAAGTATCTCACCAAACTACAGATCCCAGGATTCCATTGGACAGAGCCTTGACAATGATATCAAAGCACCATAACTGAGTGTAGATACACACATTGTCTAGTTTAACCCCCCCCCCATACACACTGCTATGTCTAGCATGTCAAAGTGGGGGAAAGAATCACACAAATCTGTGTGATACTTGCATGGGGCCTTTGGAGACATTTCCAAATTCTTTGCCTTCCATGGCCTCTAAAACACACATACATGTACCCGTACATGCAGAGGGACACACTGATCATAGATCACCCAACATCTAGTTTGTTAACCTGTGTTTGTGCCTGTGTACATATGTTTGTATCTGTTATTTTGTAACAACAAACAATTCTATAATCATTGCCTTACTAACTGTGTACAGATCTATTCCTTCTGCTGCCTGACCAGCTTGAGTTTCAGGAGACAATGAAAGATAAGGAGAAATGGATGTGATCCAAGAAGAATAATTATTCACAACAATGTTCCAGAGACATCTTTTTATTGCCAAGCAAGCTACCCCCTTAATCATTGTGTTAAGGACAAAGGATTCCCATTGGATATTCAAAGTGAGCCTACAATAGACCGGCTCTACCTCAGAGAGGCATTACTGTAGGTTCCACCTATGATGCTGTGGTTGCTATGGTATGTCCTTGTTCTTTTCACTAAATAGTACGGCAGAGGATCACGTACAATTCTGCTTACATGAGCAGTTCACACAGTTTTTATACAAAACACACAGGCACACCACAGCCTTGTGGCT
The DNA here is from genome assembly GCA_030412105.1 of Cyclura pinguis. Taxonomy (NCBI): domain Eukaryota; kingdom Metazoa; phylum Chordata; class Lepidosauria; order Squamata; family Iguanidae; genus Cyclura; species Cyclura pinguis. The sequence continues at coordinate 107,904,088 of CM059599.1, read as the reverse complement.
AACCTCCTTTTCCCAGTCTCTTTGAAGGGCAGGGTAAATTTACAGCAAGGAACCATTTATATATTATTATCTTGAAAAGAATGGAACTGAATGAATTTTACTTTCCACCTACCTATTCTGTGCAAGTTCAAGATGCTGCAATAAGCCTGGGCTATGCTACATCAGAATGCTTTGTACACAGAAATGTGTGCGTGTGTGGGGGGGTGAGGGGCGAGTGTTTGCAGGCTTGACACATACACAAAATCTCTTGTGCATGAAGGAACTAGCACCAAATAATAAAAATAAAAAGCTGATCCAGAATACACCTCCTTCATGTGCTCATTTCTGCGTGCAGAACTTACTTTTTTCTCCACAAGGGAATCCCTTGCTTAACAGTCTGAATGTATAGTCAGAGAAACACGATACTGCAACGTGTGCAGCTTGCCTGTCCAAGGACTTCAGAACTAGCTTTTGGTTGAACGCCCATTCCTAGCTCCTCATAAAACAATTCTCAGGAGTACCACAGCAGTTAAACTGGAGTTAGGCTTGTACTGAAGACATGTTCTTCCATCCACCAAGTGCATCCACTTGATGTATCTAAAACGTATGCCCTACATTATGATCTTGTTTATATCTATAAAATTAATTGTTTTTAAAGTTGCTTAAAAAAAAAAAAACAGAGAAAAAGAGGGAAAATGCAATTTCAGCAATTCCTTCAGTGATGATGGAAAATGTATGGTTGTTTTGCCAAGACTGAGTTATTATTGAATACAAGACTGACAAATCAATACTGCATTAGAAGAGAAAATGCTGTTTGAGGACACATTTGCAAAGTTTCAATTTTTTTTTTATCAAGCTTTTGTGGGTTGTTTTCCCTTTTAAAATTCTTTTAAAAGCCAAAACCTCACAGCAGCCAGCACATTAGTCAGGGAAGCGGAAGCTTATGTGGGAGAAATGGTTTGTTTCTCTTTACCCATCCCTTTACCCATTTCTTCTGTACTTGGTTCATGTGGACAACAACAATGCCACAGATAGCATCTGATCAGAAAAGGACCTGGGTTGAGGCAAGTGGTTTAACACTTTCTTCAGTTCGTTGATGCTCCATTCTGCTGATATGCACATCCATCCAAGAAAATGTGATCCCATCATAACGCTCCAGCTGTGAGTTTTCCACAAAATACATTCTTTAGGCCTACACTGCCCTGATCTATGAGAACTTCTTTCCCCACAGTCCTAGAAACACTTGACCCTCTCAACAGGTTTCTGATTTTTGTATACCTTCTAGCAGTGATGTATTTAAGTCTTTTACTCCAAGTCTCAAGTCAAGTCTCAAGTCCTTGAAGATACTTTCAAGTCAAGTCTCAAGTCTGGAAGCTTTATATCCCAACCTATATTCCAGAATTTCTGGACAGAGTTAAATAAAGTCAGTTTGTGATTTTGCCATCTGCAGCACATTTGCAAGTTTGCCGTCTGCAGCTTTGGAAGTGGGGACTAGGATCCTTCTTACTTCCCATTTCTGAAGCTGGAGGATTTTTCAGAAGTGGAGAATAGGATCCTTTGTGCTTCATATTACTGAAGCTTCAAAAACTTTAGAAGGAATGATCCTTCCTCCTCAAGTCTACTTCCTAACACATTTCATGTTCCCCTCTGAGAAATGCACCCTGCATTCTGGAGGCGAGTCTTGTCTTCTGCTCTTAGGAAAAGTTTTAGAAGGTTCCTCCAATATGCAGCAGGGACAGACTGCTGAGCACACCTCAAGCCACTGTCTAACCTGTTTTCTGTTCCCCTCTGAAAAATGTGCCCACACTTTGGGCTTGAAACAGATTGTCACATGATGAGAAACACTGTTCAAAGTCATAAGGTTTCTGGATGAATGTTTTATGTTACTGAACTAAGGACAGCAAGTCTTGATACAAGTCTTGAATCAAATCAAGTCGGTGCATCATTTATTGCCAAGTCGAGTCTGAGTCAAGTCACTGAAGCAACTTAAGTCTGACTTGAATCCGAGTCAGTTGACTTGAGTCTACATCACTGCTTCCTAGCCAGATGTCGACTCCCCATCTATCTTGTGAGAACACAACAAGAGCAACAACAAATACCCAGTGCCAGCTGCCCAAAGGCAAATGGGTTTTAAGCAACGTATGCCCATCCATCTTCAAAGTCCAGATGTTTGTTGCATTGCATGCAAATATACCATGAGCTTTGGTTTAAATTTAGTCTCTTGTAACTATTGGCTATGTTACTTCCCAGTTTTGGGTGCTTGATTTAAACACAGAAACAAACAGAAAAATTCACAGAAACTCTGCAGGATGTCACCACTTTTCTTTTTAGAAGGCTATGTGTGAAGAAGGTGATATCCTTCCATTCCTCCAGACTTGTTTTAGATTATACAAATCAACAGTATGCTGTTACATACTGTTACACTGATACAGCTGAGATGGTTGTGTCAAATGACAAGCAGAATTTTTATTTCACTCAGATGGTTATTCCTTCCCCAAATGTCCACCTTTTCTACAGCTGAACTCACTTGTCAAAAAGTTCTCAGCACTCATTTCTTTTGAAAATGGATTAAATTCAGTGATAACCAGGGTTAATTTGGCAGTTCACAGATGCTTTAACTTACTCTGAGTGGCAGTATGAAGAATCCCTATTTTTATGATCAGTCTGGATTGTCAAAGATAATATTTATCCCTAACAGTTTTGGAGCTGTTAATTATATTTGTGTCAAGCTTTTTAAAAAGCATCATCTTGTGATGTTTGGCACTCAAAATGTCCCTATCTTCATGTGAAATGTTTGAAATATAGACAGTTCCCGTACACCAGGCCAGACTATTTATCCAGCATTGTCTATATGGCAGGCTAGAAGAGTTAATTTTTTGGACTACAACTCCCAGAAACCACCAGCCAGCATGACCAATGAAGTATTCGGCAGTATTCTGAGAGTATAAAATATAAATTTCTCTAAGGTTTGGCCTAAGGGACTAGCAGAGTATCTCCAGATATTGAATAGATACCTCTCTCATTACTAGCTACTGAGGCTTATAACTAAAGAGACCAAAGACGGAACCTGGAAATGTATCTGTGAAAAATATGTGCTATGCTATGCCATTCAGCTATTTGTCGAGCTTCCCAAAAGCTTTGTCTGTTCTCCACTAACAACCAAAATGAAACAAATTCGTTTCGGATCTGGTCATGCCTACTTAGAACATTGGAAATGGAATGTGTGGTATCATATCAATGATGTTTTTCATGTTCTAGGATAAAATGGTGGTGATAATTATCACTGAGGAATGCACATGTCATAACCAATATAAGGTGGTGGCAGTCCAGTGCAAATCTACAACTTTTCAGGTAGTAGTGCTAGAAGAGGTCAAAGATTTACCTACACCAACATTCCGATGCAGCACTGGACTACTTGCCCAGCAGGCATCAGCCTGGAAAATTCAGCTGAACCAAGATCTTGTAGGCTACAACAAGAAAGTGTCTTCACCACAGTAGAACAAGCAGTTGGATAACATTCTGCAAGCAGGACCCTGTGCAGGGTCATCATAGCTTAGCATGCCTGTGTCCTGGAAAAGTAAATGTTGTTGGACAGCAACTTTCTGCTGTCAACTCTAGTTGGCATAGCCCGTGGTGTGGAACAGAAGAAGCTGCAGCCAAATAACATCTGGAAGAGGCACAGTTTGCATATCCTGCTCTATCCATTCACATAAGTTTGTGCATGTATGTGTGTTCAAGTCGCCTGTTGACTTACAGTGAGCCCATGAATTTCATAGGGTTTTCTTAGGCAAGGAATACTCAGAAGCGGGTTTGCCAGTTCCTTTCTCTGAAATATAGCCTACAGCACCTGTAATGACCCTGCTCCACTATCATTCATACATGGCCAGCTCCAGAGAATACAGAGGTGAAGCAGAAGCCAAAGACCATCACGAGAAGTCAACATGGATTTCTCAAAAATAAGTCATGCCAGACTAATCTTATCTCTTTTTATGATAGAGTTACTAGCTTGATAGATGAAGGGAATGCTGTGGATGTAGCATTTCTCGATTTCAGTAAGGCCTTTGACAAAGTTCCACGTGACATTCTTGCAAAGAAGCTAGTAAAATGCGGGCTCGACAGGGCTACTGTTAGTTGAATTTGTAATTGGTTGACCGACCGAACCCAAAGGGTGATCACGAATGGCTGCTTTTCATCCTGGAGAGAAGTGACTAGCGGGGTGCCACAGGGTTCTGTCCTGGGCCCAGTGCTGTTCAATATCTTCATCAACGACTTGGATGAAGGAATAGAGGGCACGCTCATCAAATTTGCAGATGACACCAAATTGGGAGGGGTTGCTAATACGCCAGAGGACAGGATCAAAATTCAAAATGACCTGGTCAAATTGGAGAGCTGGGCCAAAGCTAACAAAATGAAATTCAACAGAGAGAAGTGTAAGGTCCTACGCTTAGGTAGAAAAAATGGAATACAGAAATATAGGATGGGGGACACGTGGCTGGATAGCAGTACGTGTGAAAGGGATCTAGGAGTTTTAATAGACCACAAGCTGAACATGAGTCAGCAGTGTGATGCGGCAGCCAAGAAAGCCAATGCAATTCTCGACTGCATCAATAGGAGTATGGTGTCTAGATCGAAGGAGGTACTGGTACCACTCTACTCTGCTTTGGTTAGACCTCATCTCGAATACTGTGTCCAGTTCTGGGCACCCCAATTCAAGAAGGACATGGTCAGGCTGGAGCAGGTCCAGAGGAGGGCAACCAAAATGGTGAGAGGCCTGGAAGACATGCCCTATGAGGATAGACTTAGAGAGCTGGGTATGTTTAGTCTGCAGAAGAGACGGTTAAGAGGGGACATGATAGCCATGTTTAAATATTTGAAGGGATGCCATGTAGAGGAAGGAGAGGGCTTGTTTTCTGCTGCTCCAGAGACCAGAACAAGGAGCAATGGATTCAAGCTGCAGGAAAGGAGATTCCACCTGAACCTCAGGAAGAACTTCCTGACGGTCAGAGCTGTCCGGCAGTGGAATATGCTGCCTCGGAGTGTGGTGGAGTCTCCTTCTTTGGAGGTTTTTAAGCAGAGGCTGGATGGCCATCTGTCGGAAGTGCTTTGAGGGTGTTCCTGCATGGCAGGGGGTTGGACTGGATGGCCCCTGTGGTCTCTTCCAACTCTACATTTCTATGATTCTATGACCTGAGATGGGCAGGCAGTGGCCTATGGAGGAAGCTGAGCAAAATCTAAACACAAAAGCAACCCATCTCCTTTCTCTTGCCTCTTTCCTCTAGCTGCTACTATATAGCTAGAGGGCAGTGGTGGCATAGGGAGCGTTTAGTTTATACCAGCCACTGATGCACAGAAGGTGATGGTTTTGATTTAGGAAAACTTAGCATGTATCTTGTATGGTTGGCGGAGATTTGAGAGGGGGTGCCCTTTGTGGGTTTGCAGTTGTTACTAGGACCTATTGGTAGTTTCTCCTCCAGCCCCTCGCCCTTACTTCCCCTCACCCACCATATCCTGACCTGAATGTAGCCCTGTTTAACCTCCTGAGCTGCAGAAATTAAGCATCTGAAGCTTTCCCTTCAAGTTCCCTTTGTTTATTGCTTATCCCTACTGTTTCCCCATTCTTTCTACCCCTTTCTAGCAGCAGCATTGGAGCTGGCTTAAAACAGCCCTTTATGATTTTCAATTTCCCACTTCATGGACCCACAGCAGGGGATACATAGTGCTTACCCCCCCTCCTAAAATGATCAGGCAAAATTAGCCAAGACTCTTACGTAGTTGATCCCCCCCTCTGTCAGGAATTATCACTCAGAAATGTATTAAATGATCCAGCACACACACAAAACAACATCTACTGTAACTGAACTTTCCCAAGAACAATGATCACATTATGCACGCCTGCTTGGAAGTAAGCTACACTGCACATGTGAGAATCTTCATGTTTAAGGATGATTGAATAATAAGGGATAGATGTAGTTTTTGCTTCCCTTTCCCCACAACTGTGACCTCAGGCACTTTGATAGATAGCTGTTTTAATGGTCTGACTGAAGATTGCGGATCATTGTAGGAAGTAAACTGTCCTGTTCTCAGTGACCCTTGGAATCATTATGCTCTTGTCATGAATTTCAACCATCCCATATTCTTGTTTTGAAAAGCTATTAACTCTAGCTGAATCTCCTACCATTCAGTTTCAGTGGATGATGCTGGGTTCTGATGATTCTGCCAATTATAAAATTATGCATCTCTCGTAATCCTGAGAACCCGAGATCAAATACTGTAACTATAATGTCTCCCCCTTGACTTTTTCCTAAATTAAACAGTGCCAAACATTGTGGTCTGTTCTCATAGGTGAGTTGCTTCAGTCCTTCAATTATTTTACTTTCCCTTTCTGTAGTTTCTCTTCTACACAATATTCTTTTTTAAGTGCAGTGACCATAACTGTACACAGTTGTGGTCACACTTTTGATTGTATAAGGACAGTATGATATTGGCAATGTTATTTCTGACTCCTTTTTAAATAATGCCCCACCTGGAATTTGCCTTTCTGTATAGCAGCTACACACTGGATTGACATTTTCATAGAGATATAAGCCATGACCTCAGGATCCCTTGGTCAATTGCTGCCAGCTCATATCCTATTTATATGCATGTGAATCTGAGAATTTTTTTGCTCCAGTATTCATCACTTTATTTTTGTTTTCACTGAATTTTCTTTTACCATTCTCCAGCAGCAAAGATGACTACCTCATTATACAACTCTAACTCCAGGTTTTGCATCAGGAGATTCTCTATACTTGAAGCCTGAGGCATGTTCATATTTTGCATTTTCCTTCTAAAGTATGATAAGGACGATCTAACATAACTTCACAGCTTCTGCCTTTAAAGTAGTGTAGTGGATAATGGATGTGTTAAAAGACCTTGCAGGACCTTTGTGTTCATTTCATAGGGTTGTACATATTGTTCCTTTTATTTTTTAATCAAATTTTCTAATATTTTATAATGTTTAATCTATTATTTTGTCACTGGTTAAGTTGGTTGTTCCAGTTCTTCTGTTAATGCAGTGCATTCTGTCTTTTTATTCTTTTGTAAAAGTACACCTGCAAATAGGTACAATTAGTAACGACTGGCCTACCAATGTTGCGGACCCACACACATTAAAGAACAGTTCTGTGGTCCCTTGTGTTACTTTCATTCTAGTGATAGGCTCTTCAGGTGCATAGAATAAGTACTTAGCATTCACATAGTGCATTCAAAGTGTGCACATCTCACTACATGTGCATGTATTTTACATGTATCTACCTCTTCAGTCAGTATGTAGGAATTTGTGTGTCTAATCTGGATACAATCTGCCTGTGCCAGTTTACACATACAGCTGCAAATTTATGAAGAATTCCTATAATTTGAATATAAACGTAGTGCATCTCACCTTAGTAGGGAACATTATGACTAAGGCCGTTTCTGCCCTACACTGTTATAGTGCTATTATTCCACTTTCAACATCCTGTGGTTTGTAGTTTACTGAGACCAAAGAGTTCTCTGGCTGAGAATTCTAAAGGCCCCTCGCTAAGCTGCAAATCCCAGGATTCTGTAGGATGTTGAAAGTGGAATAATAGCCCTATAAGAGTGTAGTGTGGAAATGGCCTAACTAACCTGTGTGACTGGTGAGACTCCTATCCAGATGTGATTTGCTGATGGCCAGCTTTTAGATCTTTCTTCTTATGTTTATCTTTAGACCAGACCTGGACTGAATGGCCCTTCAAACAGCCCCCGACTGCCTTTCAAACAAAGGAATGTTCTCCATAAAGTACTCTATAAACTATGTAAAGTACTCTATAATAGTGGGACACATGGCTACTCTGACAATACAGCAGCATCTGTGGACTATTAGAAAATGAAACTTCTGAGAGTGCTTTCAGCCAGTACAAGTTACCAAGCATGCTGAATCAGCAGTGTGGGTACTCACAATCCACAGAGGGATTTTTCTGATTCTTGTTCTCTATTCTAGTAATGGGGAAGCACCAACTAGACTTGTGCAAGAGGAACAAAGCAATCACCAGGTCGAATAGAAAGAGTCTTGTGGTACTTTAAAGTCCAACAGATCTATCGTGGAAGGATCTTTGACAGACTAAAGCACACTTCACTAGCTGTATAAAGTCTTAAATACTTATTAAGGATATATCCCTATATTAAATATTGAAGACAGAGACAGAGGGGAAGAGGGAACTCAGAGATAGAGAGGACGAGGGAACTCAGAAGCAATGAAGCCAAATAGCCTTGGAAGGTAAGAGCCCATTGACCTGTTTACACAAAATTCAGATGTATATAAAAACAATGACTGTTCTCAGTCATAATAATTGTTAGTGGCCTTTTTTTTCCTTTTTGGCTTTGTTTTGCTATGCTAATTTTACTTTGAATGGGGACAACAAAGTAAAGGGTGGGGAAAATTCAAGGGTGTATAAAATGAAGATTGTTAATATTCCTTTAACACCTGATCTGTAAACATTTTCTTGAGGGGCATTGCCTTAAACAGGTTAAAATGTATACATAAAACAAACAAAAACAGGAACATTGAGCCACATGTATATCGGAATTCAAAAGAAAAAGAAAAAAATAAGGAAAATGGCTTAGTTTACTTCACCTTTTTCCCCCCTTTCTTTTTTGTTTTCATTTTGAACTGTGGATGGCACAGATTGCTAAAAAGACAAATGAATAGGTCCCAGCAAAAACAAGGCCAGATCTCTTCCCTAGAAGCCAAGATGACTAAATTGAGGCTGTTGTACTTTGGACATTTCATAAACAACATGATTAATTATAAAATAAGTTTGCTAAAGTGGCAGCCAATATGAAAAGAGGAAGACCCCATTTCAGGTAGATAGACATAAGCAAGGAAGCAACAGTCCTGGATCTGCAGGACCTGAGCAGGGCAGGGGATGACAGGGTGTCCTGGAGATTTCTCATTCATGGGGTTGTCATGGCTTGACAGCAATTAACAGCAAATAATGTCTTGGAAGAGAAATAAAATCAAACAAACACTAACAACACCTAGACATCAACCATACCAAGCCCCCTATGAGCCCATCCCGGGAGAAAGGCAGAGTATAAATTCTATAAATAAACAAATACAAACGTATAAATAAGTCCCTTACTAGCCCTTGACCTCTTTCACCATGATCCATCACTTGCCAACAATGGCCTTCTGCTGCTCCCAAACTAAACACAACCCTATTGACACTGTCAACAAACAGGCTAAAAGCAGACTTGAAGCAAAGCAGGCAATGCAAGGACCCTGATATTTCTGCCATTTGCTTAGATCCTTCCATCTACCTGCTATCTGTTTCTGAAAATGCTGTGTATCATAAACAGCGTTTTGAGAGGTAAATATGGACTATTTTTCTTAAGCATGGAATGATATAGAGTACCCAACCTATCCAAAGTATATGCAAGAATCTAGGATCACATCCAGCTGCTTTAAACTAAAAAGTGGCCATGTTAATTATGTAGATAGAAGCATATCGTTTGCTCTGGGGTTGGGGGGACAGATGGAAACAGGTCCAGCATTCAAAAAGGCAACCCTTATATGTTTTATTGACATCAATGGGATTCACAAAGTTTAACTGCTAAGAGTCAAACTAACGTCATTTCTTCTTCTCCTCCTCTTCTACACTGGTCCATCTAATTAGTGCACTGAAAACCCTAGTATCCAGATGTTAACCTCAATCTATGTTTACTCCAAAATAGCCTCAATCAGTGTTAACCCTCCTCTTCTCTGCAGGCCACCCCATACAAAGGTCTCCCAGATCAATGTACTGAAACCCCTTAACATTAGGTGCTACTGTTGACCTAATCCTTGTCAAGCCTAAACTATTTGGAACTGAAATCCACCCAGCTTCTCTGCTATGCTGTCCTCCTCCTCCCTAGTCCATCTATGCATTAGTATGGAATGGAGTTCTACCTTCCCCAGTACTTCTGCATATGTAGACTAGTGTGAAGGAGAAGGAAGAGGAAGACTAGAAAGTCCAGTTTGACCATCACTACCTTTTTACTGAAGGCAAAGTTTCTGTTTCCCAAGTGCTTTGAAAGAAAAAAAAAGTGTTGCAATGTAACAGCTTCCCCTTTTTGCAACCACTGCTCCCACTCTCCTTGAGTGCAGGGCCCAGGCACACTTCCCTTTAGCTGAAAGGAGGAAGTCTTGGTGCCATTGCAGGTGCCACCTCCACGTGGGGCCTGGGAGTAGGATCTGCAGTGGCAGTGACTGCAACTGAACCACCTTCGTGAAACCCATCTCCTGGTCTGGCCACTTCCAGGAAGCGAACATTATAATATCTCAGTGGCACCCCTTTGAGTTTGTTGGGATGTCCTGGGATGCTCAGCACACAGTTTGGGAACTGCTGCCTTAGATTATAATGTGCAGTAAAGCTGAGGCTATAGGAAGACCATAGGAAGAAAGTAAGACTTCATTACAGGTGGATTGATTCAGTCTAGGTATCCACAGCCCTGAGTTTGTGAGACCTGAAGGGGGCTGTTAATAGCAGGGTGTCCTGGAAATCTCTCATTCGTAGGATCACCGTAAGTCCAAGCCAATGGACAGCAAATAGCAACTATTTACAGTATTCCATCTCAATCTTTCCTTAACAGTTCCCTCCATGGTAGTGATCTCCCCTCCCAACATATACACAGAAGAAGCAGTGGAAAACCACAGGAGGATTAGAAGTGGAAGACAACAATGTCTGGACTCTTCCATAATTTTCCAAGCCTGAAGTAGGACAATTGCACAATAAAAGCACCCCCTGGTTGTCCTCTAGTCCCTTGCTTCTGGATCTTTTTTTAAAAAAATTCCACACAGATACTTCTTGTGAAGTCTATTTTATCAAGCATCCTTTCATCACTGTTGTTTGAGAGTGGAAAAATCTTCACATTAAAATCAATCCAGTAAACCTCCTGAAACTGTCAGGTCTTAAGAAGTCCCTGATATTGTTACTGAGAGGATGTCATTAAGTACTTAGTTGACTCTCCAGCTGTGGGTTAGTGCTGTCGCTCTCCTCAAGGAAGGCCTCTACAGTGAGAGAGGTACTTTTGCTTCAGTCTTAGAAGTAATTTCCCCTTGTGGTGTTATTGATAACCCTGGCATATAAAAGCCTCACTTAACTACCAGAAGACTATTTTTGCTAACTCCTTATTTGCTTTCATTCAAAGAGTGCATTGTCTAACTGAAGCAAAGGAAATTAATTTGAATCGGTATGAATATATTAACAAAGTCTGGAACTGAGCCAGAACCCAGGAAAAAATTGAACTCGACTTTTTAGAGAAAAATAACAAACCTGTATTTTCTTCCTACTGAACATTCTGTGCAAACTGTGATAATGTCAATGCTGCTAAATGCAAAGTGAGGACAGATGTAACAATCTAACAGTGCAGAGAGACATATCTACTGGTGGCAGTAGTTAAAATATATCTTTTCTGACCTAAAAATGTATTTAATACAGTGAAAATACATTCAAAAATGTGTACTCAAAATTCCAACCACATCTACTGTATACTCAGGTTACATGTTACCTTCCTAAAGTTCTCATTTTTCTGTGCCATCTGATCAAGCATGATCTGGATTTAGTTTACCTAACATCCTCTGGGCTGCTGGAATAAGAAGTGATATGTCATTTCCAAAGCTGTGATGGCATGACCCATAGGAATTTTTTGGCTTTTTCCTGATGTAAGGAGAAACCAACAGAACAGATATAATACAACACCATCCTTGAGAGGTCATTATAGTTGAACAGCCATACCAGTTGCCTGACAGTGTTGAATTTGCTAAAATCTAAAGGCAGAAATGGGGAATTGCCAAAAAGTAAAATAAAAAAGGTTCAGCAACGCTGTGGAAAAGTAGCAGTCCAAGGGGAAAGGGTTATTCAAGAGTAAGAAATCTAGACCATGTTATTGCCTCTTCTTTCTTTTCAGCTGGTACTTTCTTCACTCTTTGCTCTCCCTGCCTCCCAGGATGGCCACTTATCCATTGCCAAAAAGAAAGAAATGCATCACCAAAAAAACAGAGGACAAAAGAGGAAGCAATAACTTGCATAAAATAGATTCATGTTAATTTATATGTGCAGAAGAAAATTTAGAAATAATTGCTATAATTCTAATGGAAATACCAATCACTCACAAAAGCAACAGCACAATACAAGCAGGTACCATGCTCTACTGAGTTTATTATCTCAAGTTTAGCAGTGGGGACAGAATAGGAGAGATAAGAATGAGGGGGGTAACATGGAGTAAATGTGAACAAATGCATATGCACCATTGCAGAGTTTGGAAAATTACTGTGTAAAAGGAAGTCATTTCCATTACTCTATACACTGTTTAAAATGTTATTTGTTGACCCTCCCTACTGTACCGTTGTCTTTAAAAGTTACTTGATGGAATATATTTTACCTTTTGTTATTTTCGTTTTCTTTTTGGGGAGAGGGGAAACTCTTAGGATTGCCCAAAGAAAGTTTCAAAAATTTCATTCATTTTGCTTCTAAAAATGTTATTTAAAAGTAAAATAGAGAAACTCATTTGTTATATTTTTAATGCCTTTCCAATTCTCTTACTTTTGAAATGTAATTTTTGGCCCTTATTACAAAACAAAAAGAGTAATTTGTTGCTATTAATTACATTACTTGTAATTCATTAACTTCCAAACTCTGGTTGTTGCAGGGGATTGTTAAGAAAGGAAATCACCCAAAAGTTGGATTTTCCATAGATTATCCTCTTATGTTGAGGTTTTCCTCCTTCTCTTCTTTTTATTTAATTGCTCATCGGGTACTTTAATTTAATAGGCAGGAATATAGGAAGCTATCTCGTAGGGAGTCATATTCGGTCCATCTAGCTCTGCATTGTCTATACATACACAGACTAGCCTTGGCCATTGCCAGGGTTTCAGATGAGAGCTTTTCCAGTGCTGTCAATGGGGCAGTGAAAGAGCTCCTGATTTTAGTCTGATCTTTAAAGGTGTTATCCAAGGTGCTGAAGCCTATACTCAAAAAATTGGTTTGGCACCTTGAATAGTTCCTTTAAAGTGCCAACTAAAGTCCAGATTGGATTCAATTCCCCACTGACATTGAAGTCACCAGCTGCCACTGAGTTTTTGCCATTCATATCCAGGAACTTCTTCCTGTAAATCATGTGTTCTGTTACTGATCTGGGTCGCCTCTTAGGATGAAGCCCAGTGAGTTGACTTTGTCTGTTAACAGTGAATTAAGAGGTCACCTGTTGGAAATGTGAGTTCCCAGAGCACTCATGCTGATGGCACCAGGAGCATACCAAAGACTAGAAGTTTCAGAGTGAAAGTGACCTTTCTACTCCACCACTACCATACATACACACACATGCCCAGCTTACATTACTTACTGAAGATAGTCTCATCTAAATCATGAGGAATGCAAGAATCTATGTTATGTACATGTGCAATCAATCCATAGGTTTATCATCAGGAGAATGACAGTCTGCTCACACCTTCTTCGCACAATTCAGCCTCACCATGCTTCATGTGGGATGCAAGATGTGTTTCCGAAAATTCATGGATATTCACTCCTACCTTGTCCCTCTTTTCATCTTCTAATTATTCCTAATGGTGGATTATTCGCTGAAGCAATTTCTCCTGATCCTGGAGAAAGATAGTTATAATAACCTATCTTTGGGGTTAGGTAGAAGCTAGGCTATCCTATACTGACTTCGTTCCACTGATCTCAGTGGAACTTCCTTCTGAGTAGATATAAAGAGGCCAAGATCCTATATGATTGAGCATAGAGTAGAAATTCCATGGGAGGAACTGTGCTATGGCCCTCCTGTCACCACCCACAGGTCTCACTATTGTGCTGTAATAATCTAACACAAACAGCCATTCTATTTCTAGTGGAGATTGGGGAGAGGAGGATTGGAGCAGCTGGCTATGTACCCATAATCAAACACAGACCAAAGACATCTTCCACCAAGATCTTCCAGACATCTTCCACCAAAGACATCTTCCACCAAGATTTCATTGGTCTGCATCTGGCTGTAGTGACATAGCCAGATGCTTCTCCAATTCCCACCATTCTTCACCAGCAATGCCTGGAAGGGGAAGCTATCACAGCACAACAGTGAGTCATAGGGAGCTTTGGTCATTTCAGAGGGAGGAAGAAAATATCAACCTTCGGAACAACAACAAAATTATATACACAAATGTAAGCATAAGTGTAAGCTTGTTTATGGTACTAACAAGATGCCAGCCAAAGAACTGTACTACAATACTACTTAAGAACTTAGATAGTGACTAGAACAATATGCAACAAAAGCAACACATTGTTTTTTTTTATTTCTAAGTATTAAGTATCTAAGTATTAAGTAAGTATTTCTAAGTACTAAGTATCTGTGGTTAGATAAAAATTTGCTTTTTTTAAAAAAGTTAATCTAGACCTGCCGCTTCTTGCCTCGGGTAAGTAGAGCCCCACAAAACAGATGTAATACAAAAACACACCACAGAAAAGTTGTAACAGTTCAGCAACTCTACTAGTTGCCTTGCAGTCTTGAATTTGCTACATTCAGAACCAAGGAATGTAGTTCATCAGTGTTGAACTGCATTTCACAGTCTCTAGGCCTGTGGATTTCTGAGGCTACCATCCTACACACACTTACATGGGAGAAAGCCTGGATGAACTCAGTGGACTAACTTCTGACTAAACATGCACAGACATGCACCATAATACATTTGTGTTTCTGGACTGTAAATCACAAAATTCTGGGAGGTATCCTACCACAATAACTTCCTTTTAATTCTCACAGGTCTGTGCACTGCTTGAAGTCTCATTAAATTCCATTATTCAACACAGTCAAGATGTTTACCAGGCAAACATATGCTGTCCTTCCTTCCTCAGGAAAAGCTGAAGAACCTAAACATATATGTCAGAGTGTTATGTTCAACTCCATCTCCCCTTATAGAGGGGAAATAGCTGAACTAATATGCCTCACTGCATATGGGCCTCCAAAAAAAAAAAAAAAAAAGAGGCATCGATGCCACATCTTACATTTGATGGAATTGAGAAGGCATATATTTCAAGTGCTATCTGTAAGTATCTGAGCCAAGCTGTAGGGCTATCTCACATGTGCATTACTCAGAATTCTGTTGGTGCCCTACAGATGGATGTGTATGACCCTTTACACACATGTGGATGTACATTTCGGCTCTCCTGCAATGGACATATTAAGCTCATGGCTTCTTAAGTAAAGTTCCACAAATGAAACCATTTCATATTGATCATCCCATTTAGACTTGTGCCATTGAATTAATGAGATTTACTTGTTCAAAAACTGATTTCAGTGGATCTGCTCTAGTTGGGATTAACCAACAAGGCTCCAGCCAAGCAGATGTGCATTTTTGGATGTTGTGTAACCATTTGTTAGTGCCTTCAAAATACCTTGTTCCTCACTAAGATTGAAAAGACTCTTCTCCATTACACAATGGCCTGAGCATGCTCCCTCTTGCAGTTCCAACGTGCCTTAATTTTCCTGGATGTGGCCAAAACTTCTAAGATCCTAAAAAGCAAGAGCTAAATGTAAACTACTATTATTTGACTTCTTTCCATTCCTTCCCTCTTCTCTTCCCTCCTCACCCTAGTCCTTCATCCCCCACTCCCTTTTCTCTCACTTCTTCCTCAGTGTCACACTCCCTCTCTCACTCCCACCTCTCTCTCTGTATAATAGAGTAAATATATATTTTTATATACTAGCGTATATACCCAGCATTGCCTGGGATTTTATTTTCTCATAGGTAATACTTCTTAGAAAGATTTGAGATCTCGTATCTCTAATTGCCCAAACTCTCTTGTCCAGTACCTGTAACTTTTCCCCATATTCTCCAAGCCAATCTGTATTCAGACTTATTAACATACAGAGGTTGGGTTCCTGAGGGAAATACACTGCCCTCCTGCTTGCTACTAGGCCTCATCTCCATAGCAACCAGCCTATTCAGAGTTCTCTGGCTGAGAATTCTAAAAACCCCTTCCTAAACTGCAAACCCCAGGATTCCACAGAATCTTCTTGGGCAGCCAATCATACGAGGTCTTTGCCTGACACAGAAACACAAACAAACTTTGACTTTTATATATTAGTAGATTAGATATGTGTGTATAATATACGCACATACCTGACATAAAATTACACACACACACACGCAATTTAAAAGCAACAATTCCCAAGTTTATTTCTAAAGAATAACCGCTATTTGTAGCATTTTAATGAGACATTACATTGCCTTCATCTTTGCTTTCCTATTCCACATGTCAATACATTTGCTGGAGACAGTCTATTGAAAAATAAAGTGTGTGAATCTATTATCTATGCTTCTAAAAAGCAAAACATTGGTGATGCAGATGGATCAATCTAAACTATAAATGACAGTAACTTCAAGCTCCATACTGTAGCTGAGTAAAGAGTGCGACTTCAAAAAGAAAGAAGTTAGCAGCTGTGTTTGTGCTCCAAAAAGAAGAGGGGCAGATGGAGCTAATAAAACCACCTAGTTTCATCTCCAAATGCCTGGTCTCATGGCTCATTGCATCTGACATCATCAGTGTTGGCCTCTCCTCCATTGGAGACCATCAAAAGCAAGTCCTACCTTGCACCTTGTGTGTCTGAATCCATAGTTCCTATCTGCTAACTAGACCCTCACTTTGCACTAATACAATCATGTCATTACTTCTCTCTGTTTTTCATTTAACATTTCAGCATCAACCCAAGAAGAGCAACGAGGAACAATGTATTTCCATCTGTATGGTAAATTCAAAGGCTTGAATCCAGATTCCAGACTACAATAACCACATTTAGGTCCTATTGACATCAGCCTGATAAATTAGTTACCACTGAGTTATGCCCCACACATTACAGTTACACACATGTCAAATAAGTGCAGCTAACTTAGAGCCTTGTTGCACCACCCTGTTATAGTGCTATTATTC
The DNA here is from genome assembly GCA_030412105.1 of Cyclura pinguis. Classification (NCBI taxonomy): domain Eukaryota; kingdom Metazoa; phylum Chordata; class Lepidosauria; order Squamata; family Iguanidae; genus Cyclura; species Cyclura pinguis. Next base: position 107,887,148 of record CM059599.1, on the reverse strand, counting down.
CACTTTCAACATCCTGTGGAATTCTGGGGTTCGTAGTTTACTGAGGCCAAAGAGCTCTCTGGCTGAGAATTCTAAATGTCCCTCTCTAAACTGCAAACACTAGAACCCCATAGGATGTTCAAAGTGGAATAATAGCACTATAACAGGGTGGTGCAGAAAGGCCCTTAGTCTAGAATAGATGGGGCTAAACTAAAAATAGTGATTATAATAATAGTAGCAACATAACAATAGTATATTCATCACCAATCATTATATTCAATTTATTTCTCATTATTGATTTACAGCATAGTCCCAAAATTGTTTATTCAGAAGTAAGCAACTCTAGGGCCTAAATACCCTGAAGATACCAGAACCCATCTGATCTTGGAAGCTAAGCAGGGTCAGGCCTGTTTAGTACTTGGATAGGAGACTGACAAAGAATACCAGATAGCATGGGCTATATTTCACAGGACAGGAAAAACCCTATGAAATTCATGGGTTACCATAAGTTGGTAGAAGACTTGAGGGAATGTGTGCACACATACACATGCAAGTCACTCTCATTTGTATCCAGTTCTGCCCTTCCATTCATGGAAGATTCAAGTCTTATCACAGCATGCAAAAACTATTTACTTCCTAGGCATAATAAGGAAACAGTGTGGCACTCTGGAGTTTGACATTCAAGGCTGTGGGCATTATCTCCCTCCCCAGGATTCACATGTATAGCACAAATATCTGCAGGGGACAGGCCTACTTGCTTAACAGAACAATTGTATGTAAGTTGACCTGCACATGATTCTTTACGTAGGGCTGTGTACACAAGGACTGCCATAGAGAGGAGGGGGCAGGCCTGTTCTGTACTGTCTCAAAAAGTAGTATCAGGTCTCATGGTTTCAAGTTACAGGAAAGTAGATTTCACCTAAACATTAGAAGAAACTCCTTGACAGTAATGCCATTTCCGCACTAGAGTGTTATAGCGCTATTTTTCCACTTTCAACATCCTATGGAATCCTGGGGTTTGCAATTTAGGGAGGGGCTGGCCGGCTCATCCCAAAACTGCAAACCCCAGCATTCCATAGGATGTTGAAAGCGGAATAATAATAGTGCTATAACACTCTAGTACGGAAATGGCCTAAGAGTAGTTTGGCAACAGAAGTAACTGCCTGGAGAGATGTGACATCTTTAAAAAGAGACTGGGCAGCTACCTGCTAGGTATGCTTTAACCTGAAAATCTTGCATTAAGTAGGGGCTTGAACTAGATGGCTCAGGAGGCCCTGTCCAACTCTATGATTCTATGACTCTATGACTTTTTTAGAACTACAGCTCCCTAAATCCCCCAGACAGCATAGCAAGTGAGGATGTTATCTGGGGAATTCTGTGAACTGTTGTCAAAAAAGCCACTTTTCAAAACTTTGAGTTAAAATTAGACAAATTCTCTATAGTCCAGCCATATAAGTTAAAATTCTGGCCCCAGAATTGTGGCCTGAGGCCAGTCATTTAAGCTTATTGCTCTCCCACTGTTAAATCCAACTTTGTAAATTTGGATGCCCAGTTTAAGACACCTTGGCCCTGATTTCTACCTACTGAATGTGCTTGGCAGTGACACTGCAAAGCAAGCCCAAACTATGTAGAGCTGGGTACTCAAATAATAACAGTTTTTGAAGCCGGTGGGAAGTGTCAGCCAACTTTCCATTGCCTTCAAAATGAGACAAGAACAAAAGGGTAATTAAAGCAATTCATGCCTGTAAACCTCTTTGAAGATGCAAAAAAGGAGAAAGTAGCAACAAAAAAAAAAAGGAAAGCAGGTTTCTAGTGAAGCTATTTCTCCATTACTCATGGTGTAATTTACAAAACATCTACACATAATATTCAGTTGCAGCAATGAACTCCTTTACCAGCTATTTTATGAGATCCCTTTCACCCTCTCCTGGGCCTACTGCTTCAACTGAATTTAGGTCTATCCCCTTTCTGCCTCCAGTATGCCCATTCTTATTTGCATGTGAAACCTATGTTGGTTTACCACAATTTCAGAATCTGAGGGGAAGTTATTTGGGGGGATTACAACTTTTAGAATATACAGCCAGCATAGTCTGAACATATAAGTTTTCCAGATTCTGAATGATACCAACAAATGATCATTTTTCAGACTTCATGGAATTCTCAGCACTACATGCAAGCAATATACTGGAACTGGAGGCCGGGGTATGGTTTGGAGAGAGGTAGTGTCCATGTATGCGGAACAAGAAGGACTGGATGTCCTGCTGAAAGCTAATGGGCTAAAAATAGTTCACTTCCACTGCCATATTTGCTATCTTTCCCCCTCAAGGTTGATTGTTTTGAAGGGAAAGAGTGAGCCTTAGGAAAGATGTTGCAGCTAAACTTGATGGGGATTGGGAGCCACTCATTGCTAGAACATATGTCTTGTATGGAGAAGATCCCAGATTTAGCCCATGGAAGTGTTGCAGTGCTTTTAAAAGGGGACTGGAGTCAAGATGCAGGTAATGTAAAAGATTTCTGTTGACAAGCATAGAGAGCTGCTGCCACTCAGAGGAGTCAACATTGATCAGAACAGTATCATCTCATGTAGTGTAATGAAACCTTCCTACTTCTTAAATGTTTTTAAAGCATTCAGCACAGTTTTTTTCCATGTTCTTAACACACTAAAACATCTAACCAATACCCACTGTGCACATATTATGCAACCATGCATTAAAAACAGCAAAGCTTGTAAAAGTTGTTGTTGTTGCTGTTGTTGTCATTGTCGTCGTTGTCGTTATTATTATTACTCCAAGGATTTTGGACTGGGAGTTGCAGTTCAAAAAAGTAACTTTTAAAAGCTAGACAATGATCTAGACAGTGCTTCTCAGGATATCTGATATGAAGAAATGAAGAGACTGATTCTCTGATGGTACCAGATCCCATCTGATCTTCGAAGCCAAGTAGAGTTAGCCCTGGTTCGTATTTGGAAAGGAGACTGCCAGGAAATGCCAGGCACTACAGGCTATGTTTCAAAGGAAGGCAATAGCAAACCACCTCTGAGTATTCCTTGCCTTAGAAAATCCTATGAAATTCATGGGGTATTCATAAGTACATAGCACATACACAAACACACATACACACAAAAAGATTGGCACTAAATCTGTGGTCATTTGTTACAAGTGTTTCTTTCTGTTCTGGAAACTTGACAGGTGCCAGAAACTGGTGGCCCGGGGACTGGCACTGGTCCAGGGACCACAACTTTGAGTACAACTGATCTAGAACATCTAGCTATTTTCAACACACACACACACACACTTACGTCTAAGGCAGGTTAAAGACAGAGACTAAGGGGTTAATACGCAGAAGGTATCACTATTTGTCTAATAGACTGAATGAGCAAAGGCAGTCACCTTGAGTCAAGTGTTTTCCCACCTGAATGGATATTTATACCTAACTGCCAAAGCCATAGCCTAAGGTTTCACATTTGCAAACTACTTTTTTTTAAAATTTGAAATATTGCTGTATTTTTAGAATGAATGAAGAAGGACCAGCTGAAAATCCTATTTTTCCCTGACACTTTGCTTTTGTTTGATTCCAGTGGTATCTCTGTAGGAAGATCACTTGTATTGTTAGGTACTTTAAACTGCAATGTTTTACAATGCACATAACAAGTACATTAAACAAGATGAATGAAATGACAACGTAGTCAGAGTGAAAATAAGGTTTCAGCATAACTTCTTACAACATTCTGCCCTATCCTCCTGAAGATAGGGGAATACCACCATCCAACAGTTAACATGCCTGCTCTCTTCAGGTTTTGGAAGATAAGTAAAGCAGAGCCTATCTAAGACTTCTTGGAAAACCCATACTAGAGATCTTGGACCACTGATTGGTATCATGAGCTGGTTCTTGTACACCAGCTCAGACTCTATCGGCATGTAAGCTCTTTGCAGCAGCATGCCTTGAGATGTCAAGGATGGAACCAAGATGCAGGGCTGGCCCAGGATATTTGCTTGAGGCAAAGGACAAGATGGTACCCCTCACCCACTCCTTTCACGAAAGCTAATTGAAATGGTAATTCAGACTCCAACACTGGTGATAGGAGGGTGTTGTCTATTACAGTAAAGTTGAGTTAGCCAGCAGGACCATCCATGTGGCATGCAGAGATTTACCTTCTAATAGAGAGGAATGCCTGGGGGGATGGCACTGCTTTCCTCCATCTCCCAGGATCCACCTGAGGTAACAGCTTCATTTTATCTAATGACAGAGTCAGGCCTTTGACAATGTCTGTGTTGAACACATCCCAGAGTTCGCACATAATGCCAGCCAAACCCCACCATGCATTCTTCATGATGTTTGCAAAGGGACTGTTGTTCTCCTCACAATAAGGAATCCTCACTGACAAGGATTCCAGATTGCATCAAGAGCCGAAAATATGTCCCTGCCAGTGAATTGCGGCTTCATGTTCCAGAGGTACTACAAATCCCACAGACATTGGAAGGACGTGTGGCAAGTGGTGAAGACATGGAGAAAAATGTGTTCTAGAGGACATATGGCAAGTGGTGAAGACATGGAGAAAATCGTGTTCAAAAGCTGTTGAAGCTAAACATTCAAAATCTCTCAAGGCTCCAAACGATGGAGTGCTGAGAATTTGAGTCTTCTGTGAATGCTAACTAAAAGTCCTCAGCTCTCATATAATTCCCAGTAAACTCATTGGAAGTTTCCGCACTAGCCTGTTATAGTGCTATTATTCCAGTTTCAACATCCTACTGCCTTTCACTTTACCAAGCACTATTGTCTTTTCCAGTAAGACTCACATATGTCCAAAGTCTGACAGCTTCACCTTAGTCAGCTTGGCTTCTAGAGAGAGTTCAGGCTTGATATGTTCTAAGACCGATTCATCTGACTTTTAGCAGGCCACGCTATCTGTAGAAGTCTCCCCAGTATCACATTTCAAAAGAGTTGATTTTCTTCATATCAGCTTTCTTCACTGTCTGTCTGGGTTACTCCCCGGAACCTATGCACAGGATTGCGCCAGAAACAATAACATTTCCCCTCCCCGCATTTTGCAATCACTGTCACCAGAAGTAGAACTGCATAGATAACGTACCGAATTTGTGATGCTCTTTACAAATTTGTGACCAAACATATATACAGAACAGAGAAGGCACAAAGGCTTAATAAAATTAAATTTATAGTATAATATTTTATATTATAAATAGTGATGTTTTCCTTCAGCACTGGCCTCAAGGTGGCTTACCAAAGTGAAAACAGATACAGCTAAAAGCACACATCAAACAAAAGTTAAAATGTAATTAAACTATCAATAAAATTAAAACCAATTAAAAGCATACCATTAACACAGGGACAAAAACAAACACAGACAGTGTGTGTGTGTGTGTGTGTGTGTGTGTACTGTGCCTCCAAGTCACTTGTCAACTTATAGTGACCTCATGAATTTCATTGGATTTCTTAGGCAAGGACTGCACAGTTGTTGTTGTTGTGTGCCTTTAAGTCATTTCTGACCTATGGTGACCCTGAGGTGAACCTATCATGGGGTTTTCTTGGCAAGCTTTGTTCAGAGGGGGCTTGCCCTTGCCTTCCTCTGAGGCTGAGAGAGTGTGACATGCTCAAAGTCACACAGCAGGTTTCCATGGCTGAGCAAGAATTCCATTCCTGATATCCAGAGTGGTTGTCCAGTGCTCAAACCACTACATCATGCTGGCTCAGTACAGCATACTATTAAAGACCCTGTCCTGGTAAGAAACCAGCCCTCAAACTCCCATGGAAACAAATAGTCTTCATTTGCCTATCGGACCATGGCAAGGAGGAGGCCCATCTAGCCTCTCTAGGAAGGGAATTCTAGAGCCTGGGAGCAGCCATTTTCTGGATTTAGATTTTACAATGCATAAGAATAAATAAATAGGGCTAAATAAATAAATAATACAGAAGAATCACAAAAGCAACAACCTGGAAATGACACATCAGCATTAAAGGAACAAGTATTGCAAATCCTTTCTAGGACAACCTTAGCCAACCTGCTTTGGAAGATAGTTTTGAAGATGAGTCTGAAAATTGCTGAAGCTTACTGAACAGATGGAGAGGATAAGGGAAATAATAGGCATTCAGGGGAGCCAAAGCTAAAGTAAACAACAAATTTGGGGCAGGGGGATAAAAGCCAAAGAGGTGGGGGAAGGGAAAGATAAAACAATGGCAGGACGAAAGGCCATCCTTATGCTAACATCAGCTGGACTGGGCTGTACCCCTACATGATATCATCGTGCTTAAAAAACACACAAAGAAACTGCAGGATTGGCCCTTCCAGACTGTACATCACCTTTAAAAACATGGCAAGTGGCTACATCTTCCCTCCCCTTTGGTTTACACAGAAGTAAGCAAAGGGGATCCAGTCTGGATTGAAACGCTAAGTGGGGATGGGTAACTTAAAATGAACAAATGTGACCGTAGGGTGTATGTGCCCTCCAGCCTGGTTTTGTGCCTCTGAATTCCTTTTTTAAGCAAAGACTGAATTATCTCTCCTCAAAATCTCCATAGGCCCCTTCACACAACACAGTTAGAGCACTGTGGTGGCATTTTAGCTTCTATAGCCACAGCTTATGGAAGCCAAGGATCTGCAACTCAGGGAGAGGTGTTCACAACTGTCAGCCAGAGCGTTCAAGTGCCCCACTAAACTACACATCCCAGGATTCCATAGGATGTTGCCATGGCAGTTAAAGTAGAATCACAGCTCTATAACAGTGTAATGTGAAAAAGTCTCAGGAGAGGTAATCCCCTTTATTAACAAGTTGCCAGGCCCTCTGTGTTGTTTAAAGTTAAACAAACCTACCATTTTCAAAAGCAGAAGTGGAATTCAAAAGTGGTTTCATTGTGTTCTGTTTGTTTTTGTTTTGATTGTTTTCCCTATTATTTTGGCATTTGGAAGGGCATGTGTTCCTCCAGTGGGTTCCAGAAGTAGAAAGTCCCATCTCAGACCTGCTATATTTGCCCACCGCTGCTTTAACCCTTTGTCCTCTGGATTTCTTAACCAGATAAGGAGCCTTGTGTGCTTGAAATGTATGCTGCCAAAATCTGAACCATAGAAACAAATGGATCAAATTGGACATGCCAAAGGCAGGCCCTGGGTCTTGTTATTGCGAGAAAGAAGCTCTATCCCGGGGTCTACAATTTGTAATATTAAAATATAGCTCTGTATGTCAGAGAGGTCCCCCGAAAGGGCGTGTTGGCAGGCACGGCTGGAAGACCAACAACAGGGTCAGACCAGTAAAATCCCCAGTCACATAGCCCCAGGAAAGCCTCAAGAAAAACAAACCTACAATAAACAAAAGGTCCTCAGCCCCGAGATGCTAACTTGAGAGGATTAACGTGTGTGTCTCAAGTTGAGCAAATATTCCATCAGGCGGGGACCAGAATTCACATCACAAAACCTCCAAAAATCCAGAGACTTTGACAACACTCAATAATCCTATCACTCAAAGGAAATTACCAATATGAAGCTTTGTGTCTACTGCAACTCCCATTATTCTCCCCGGGAAAAGATTAGCCCTCCAAGTACTGTTTCCCCTATAAATAGTCCCGGCTTTTGAGGGGTTCTTTGGATCGCTCCCGGTCACCCCACCCGACCGTCGCTCCGTTCGTTGAGCAATCCCCTCAGCTCTCTCTGTGCTGAGTCCCACTTTGTGGCTGCTTTCTTGGACCCAGGCTTCAGGACAAGGTGCAATATTACCCCAACAACACCCCTTCAATACTCCTTCTGTCCAATTTCCTCTCTCTTTATTCTTAATAGCTCTTGGGTGCATGCATGCGAGAATGCATTGATGCGTGAGACTTACATTTAATAAAATTATTTATTAGACATTTTGCTTGGTTTTTGGCTTGGTCTGATGCCGTAAAAACTGGGTAAAAAGACCCCGCTTGGTTACCCTGCCTCTTGCAGTGCTATAACATGTGCTCTGGCTAATCTCCATTCCCCATCAAGTGAAGCACAGTGAGGTGTCCCCCCAGGGTAACAGTCTTCAGTCCAGGGAACAGAGTAGTGCAAAGGGTTAAATTGGCTTTACCATGAAGGATAGGTTCCTGTTATAGATCAGGTCCCCTTTACCTGCTTTAGAAGAAATGAGAAAGAAGAAAATAGCTGAAATCCAATATCCTGTGGGAAGAACACTGCTTATACAGTAAGCTTTCTCTACCTTTGGAATAGACTTTGAGAGGGTAGGTTCTGCAGGAAAGTGAGTGAACAAACCTCCTTTTCCTCGCTGAAACCCAGTAAATGAGCTTGCCATTGTACGCCTTCAAGTCATTTCCAACTTAAAGCAATGGCAAGGATAAGGTGACCTTAACATGGAGTTTTCTTTGCAAGATTTATTCAGAGGGAATTTGCTCTTGCCTTCTGAAACTGAGAGTGTGTGACTTCCCCAAGGTCTTTGTTACCCACCTCTCCCCAAAGGTACAACATACACACACACACACACACACACACACACATATATATACACCTTGAGAATATTCCATCTTGCCTGGAGGACTAGAGAAAACGGTTCAGGTTCTGAAACTGAGGGGCAAAATTCTATAATTGGATATTACCCATTGCTGATAAAATATAAAGACATATCATTAAGTCCCAAAGTCAGAATCATCCTGGTTGCTGTATTTCCAGTTTCTATATATAGTTGTAAAAGCTGGACAGTGAAGAATCAATGGGAATCAACTCATTTGAAATGTGGTGCTGGAGTATTTTTCTATAGATATCATGGTTTGCTGTAAGACAAACAAATAAGCCCTACAGCAAATCAGGCCTGAACACTCACTAGAAATGAAGGTGACTAAATTGAGGCTGTTGTACTTTGGATACATTGTGAGATGACATGATTCATTGGAAAAGACCGTAATGCTTGGCAAAATGGAGGGCAGGAGGAAAAGAGAGAGGTGGCAGTACAGCTGGATTGATTCAATCAAGGAAGCCATAATCCTGAGTTTGCAAAACCCAAGCAGGGCCATTGATGACTGGAGCTATTGGAAGTGTTTCATTCATGGTGTCATCATTAACTAAAGTTGACTTAATGTTGATTAACAACATTGCTGCTACCTACAATATACATTGAGAGAAAGGAAGGGCAAAGGGCAATTTGTGGGCTGCATGTGACTCCCAGGGCCCTTTTTGTACCCAAAGCCTGCACAGATATCCTAGTGCCTCCACATGCCACACGGAAAATGTAGCACAGGTCTCCAAAAGTGGTGGGCTAGCTTTAAACCAAGGGTTCTGAACCTCGGTTCCACCACATATTTTAGATTTTAATTCCCAGAATCCCTGACCATTGACTATGCTGGTTGGGGCTTCTGGGAGATGAAGTCAAAAACTGGAGGGTTAAACAACCCTCCAGCACTCCAGCCACCCTCCCCCCCCCAAAAAAAAGAAAAGAAAATCCAAATCATAGCTGGAAGTCAGTGATTTGTGGCTGAAAATATAGTGGTCGGGCTCACTCTGGATGCATGCAGGTGAGTACTGGCACCATCTGCATGCATCAGTGCTTTAAAGTAAGCCACTCTCAGGAAGACTTTAACTGAGGATTCCTAAACTAGCAGGGGGATACACTAGATGGCCCTTTGGATCCTTAACTCTTATCATTCTATGATAAGTTTGGTTACCATATTTATATAGTTTGTCTCTTAACATTCTGACACTTCATAATGAAGTTGTCTCTAAACAGGCTGCAGAAGAGGAATCTGTAGTTTGGTGAGATATTTAACACATCTTTGCACAACACTGCTATAATGCCACAGCAGCAGGTTGCTACTGGTCCAGGAGCCGTGCTACCGCATGACGTTGCCGCTATCCAGGTGCTATCCCATCCCCAAGTGTTGCTGAAGCACCTTATACTATTTCCAGAAAAAGTCCAGTAAGTGCCTCCTTTAGTACTTTAATCCTTTCAATCGGTTTTAAGCATTATAGCATGAAAATGCAATAGCGTGCCAGCCTGTAGTGCAGTTACAACAGTGTTGCACTAGTACAGCTTCCAAAGGGGAAGAAACAACAACTGACCAATCAGGGTGGTGGGACAGGGTGAAGGTGGGGCCAGGGACTGGCACAGGAGGCTATAATGTGGAAGGAACACCAGTGGCAATACCATTACCCATCCACTGAAGGTAGAAGGGTGTGGAAAACAGTATTCCTAACCTGCTACGATCGTGTGAGTAGCAATGCTGGGATTGTAACAGTACAATGGCATCTAATGAGGAAATGGCCTTAGAATTCTCTGCCAGGCAGTTCTAGTCCTGTAGTGCAAAAGAGCGGACTATTGCTCTCTAAGCAGAGAATCTCATCACACGACAAATCACAAGATTCCATGGGATGGAGCCATGGCAGTCAAAGTGGTATCATAACTGTGTAATCTAGATCCACTCCAGGTCTCTCGACTGATTGTTTGATTGATTGCATCTTTGGGTACAATGCTGCTTTTGCTAATGTTATTCAAACTTATTTACTCCTTCCATTCTTTTTTCCTTCCGGTCATCTTCTTCTCCTCAAACCATCTGCTCTGGAGCCTCACCATGCGGCAAAGGATTCTGGAACTCATTCTATCATTCCCTCTCAGTTCATTTTCACAGTTCTTCCAGATCTCAAAAAGGCACTTATCTTTAGGTTTTGGTAATATACATCCTTATCTCAATACAATTGATCAGTCTGCTAAAAAGACAAATGGCCAGTCATCTAACATCACTGAACTGGTTGACCCTGGAAATGATTAAAAATACACTAGGATCCTTGAAGAAATAAAGTTGTCCTGGATTGTTGCCATCCTGCCATGTGAGAAATTTAATTGTTGCTTTCCTGATTTAAAAAGCAGAAAAGAGAGTACATAAAAAAACAGAACAAGGTAAAGCAAACCAAATCAATTTAACCTTGTCCACTTAGTGCAACATTCTCTCCCATTAATGGCTATTCTAGATGTCCATATGCATGATGCATATTAACTATTGCATAAGAACTCAGTGATAGCTGACAGATAAATGTTATATATAAATCAGAAACTACAGCTGTGGAAATACGCTTTTCATATCACTGTAGCTCTGGTTTTCCCATACTTCTGGGCACTTACCTAAACCTACATGCCATTGCTTAGCAATCTAATCTCTGAATCTAACAGGTAATGAAATTAAATATGTAGAAGCACAGCTTCAAGAAAGATGGCTTAAACTATTCCGTTTTCTTTAGCATTAGTGTCACATTGGTCCCTTAGACCTACTGCCAAATAGAACATCACCTCAATTTCAAAAAGGGATGTGCTAGCCTTAACTGAATGATATTGCAGCATTGCTAGCAAATCATGCCAGGCTTTTACAAAATGCTTTTTAAGTGAAAACCACTGCTTCATCACCTAAGATTTAAATAAATGGACACAAAAATATACTAAAGTAATTTTTCCTAAGCTCAGGTCTTCATTTCATGTTCTTTTACTTTGACAGCATAATTGAAAAACCAGATTCTGTTAGTTTCAATGTTTTTAAAAATTCAGTGAGATTATTAGACTTGAAACATAGAAAAGTAGATAAGAAATTTCATTCTGACAATTCAGTGGTCAAGGAAGATAGTGGCCAAGAACCTAGACACATGTTGTTGTTGTTGTTGTTGTTGTGTGCCTTCAAATAATTTCTGGCTTAATGTGATGCTAAGGTGAACCTATCATGGGGTTTTCTTGACAATACTTGTTCAGAGGAGATTTGCCTTTGCCTTCCTTGGAGGCTGAGAGAGTGCAATTTGCTCAAGGTCACCCAGCAGGTTTCCATGACTGAACAGGAATTCAGACCCTGCTCTCCAAAGTCCAATATTCAAATCAGTACACCATGCTATCCTTCATTATACACTTTTACTGTACACTTACTACAGCATATATATGTATGTATGTATGTATGTATGTATGTATGTATGTATATGTATAGTTATGCTTGATCCTTGTTGTTGTTTTGTGCCTTGAAGTCACTTCTGACTTATGGAGACCCTAAGGTGAACCTATCATGGGGTTTTCTTGGGGCTTCCATGGCCAAGTGGGGAATCAAACCCTGGTCTCCAGGGTTGTAGTCTAATACTCAAACCGTTACACCATGCGGGATCTGACAGGGCTGGACCGAGGTTGCTCAGTTGATTGTGGAAGGAGTGCCTTTGACTCACACATTGTACAAAATTCAATTACCTCCCCACCCACTAAGTCAAAAAGCAGAAAGAAGGTTGTGTGGGTACTTGTGGAAGGATTGGCTGTACATGAGACCACTCTTTCTTCCCAGAGGTCCTTCTCTCAGTCCCACCACCATCACAGGAACGGTTAGTAGTGGTACAAGATAGGGTCTTCTTGGTTTTCTTGGTGGCTATTTCTAGACTCTGGACTGTCTAAAATGTTTTCAGTGTTTTTACTGACTTTAATCATGACTTTTAAATAATATTATTTCATTCTTTTTTTTAAACTTTCTTTTTTTTTTTTAAAGAAAAATATTTTTATTGAAGTTTATAATTGAAAATAACCTCCCCCCCCAGTTCCAAGCTTATTTTCCAGTTGAATCTGCTTGTTTTCATGCCATTCATACATAGTTACTGCATACTCAAAGGAGAAGATGGTCTTACATTGTTACATCTTACATTATTACATTGTTGCTTGGTTGCATTACCTTATTACATTGTTACATTACATTACATACAGTCTTACTTTGTTCCTTTTTCTTTTCTAATACTATGTCTTTATCCAGTTTAAAACTTCTCTTCATTCCCTTTGAAAGTTCTGGATACGTTTATTTTTCAAAGAAAATGTTAACTTTTCTATCTCAACCATATCCAGGACTTTAAATTTCCATTCTTCTATATCAACATATTTCTTTTCTTTTCAATACTGCGCATATATCAATCTTGCAGCAGTTATCAGATATAACAATGTCTTCGGGTGACACCTTATTTCTCTTCGTTGAACTAGTATATTTAACAGATAAAACTCTGGCTTCATTTCAAAATTTATGTTATAAATTCTTTGAATTTCATCATGTATTTCCTTCCAGAATTTCCTTGCTATCTTACGGGTCCACCACATATGAAAAAACGACCCCACCTTTTCATCACATTTCCAACATCCTGTATTTCCATTTTTGGTTATTTTTTGCAATCTTTCTGGTGTCATATACCATCTATGTAACATTTTATAAAATTTTTCTCTTAAATTTAAACTTGATGTAAATTTTATATCTGTTTTCCAAACCCTCACCCATGTGTCGAATTCAATTGGATGTCCAATATTTTGTGCCCACCTAACCATATTATTTTTAACAACCTCTGATTCCATTTCTCTTTCCAACAATAGTTTATAAAATTTGGAAATTCTCTTCTTCTGGTCCCCCCTCATCAATAGATCTAATTCATTTTCTTTTCTTTCAAATCCATATAATTTTTGGTCCATTTTAAATCTCTCTTTAAGTTGTCTCCATGGGAACCAGTTAAATTCATGTCCTAAAGCTTTTAATTCTTCTTCAGTACGCATTCTTGGCTTGTCCCCTTCCCATTTCAGCAACTTTTGATAAGTTAATAGATTTCCTTGTTTTGTTAGGGCAATTTTATATGCTTCTTGGAGTGAAGTCCACATCGGAAGCCTTCTATAAAATTTATGCTTTATTTGTGACCAAACTTTCAGTAGTGTCTTCCGAATACAATGATTATTAAACTCTTTCTTCACTGTTATTTTGTCATAGCATAGGTATCCGTGCCATCCAAACCTATTATTTATTTCTTCCAATTCTCTGATTGTTGTATTTTCTACTTGTATCCAGTCTTTAATCATGTCTAAACAACATGCTTGATAATAGATTTTTAATGATGGCATGTCAAATCCTCCTCTCTCTTTTGTATCTTGTAATATTTTAAATCTTATTCTTGGTTTTTTCCCTTGCCAGATAAATATTCGTAGTTCTTTTTCTCATTCTTTAAGATCTTCTCTCTTCCTATTATTGGTAAATTCTGAAAGAGAAACATGAGTTTTGGTAATAAAGACATTTTAAAAGCATTTATCCTTCCTAGGAGAGATAAATTTAATTTTGTCCATTTTCCCACTTCACCTTTAACCTCTTTCCATATCTTCAAATAATTGTTTTCAAATAATTCTTGATTTTTGTTTGTTACTATAATACCTAAATATTTTACTTTCTTAGTTAATTGATATCCATATCTTCTCTCCAGGTCAGCTTGTTCTTTTTTTTCCGGTTATATTTAATGTCGTCATCATTGTCTTTTCTCTATTTATCTTATATCCTGACATTTGTCCATGTTTTTGTAAAATATCCATCAACGCCTGAATTGATTCTTGAGGTTCCTCAAGAAATATGATTACATCATCCGCAAAAGCTTTGTATTTTATTTCCTTGTTCTTTATTCTCAAACCTTGTATCTGTGAGTCTTCATTTATTACAATCAGTAATACTTCCAGTACGGCTATAAATAATAGTGGTCATAAAGAGCACCCTTCTTCTTTTTTTTTTAAACTTGCATAGACTAATGTCTTAGCTCAATCTTTTTAAAATTATTATAAGCACCTTGAATCCAATCCTGGGAGAAAGGCAGGCTATAATTCAGTAAATAAAATAAATAAATGAATAAATTGCTTTTTATCTTTCTAATTGTAAGTTATCTTTTTAAGTATATATTTCGATTATTTTAAAATTGTGAATAGATTGATTCCAATTTTTTGTGCATTTTTTAATGTTTTTAACTATATTGTACCTTTTTAAATTGAAAGCCACCTTGAGTTCCAGTTCTAGGAAAAAAGTAAGACATCTTCATCCTGATTATTGCCCAAATTCTGAGAAAGCATAACCACTTGGGGAACTATTTCTACATTAGCATAGTGCTCCAGCAGATTTAGCAATAGCAATAGCAATAGCATGTGTATTTCTATACTGCTTATCAGCTAAGTGGTCTCTAAGAAGGTTACAGTGTGTTAGCTAATTGCCCCCAACAAGCTAGGTACTCATTTTACCAACCTGTAGAAGGATGGAAGGCTGAGTGAACCTAGAGGTCGGCAAGATTGAACTCACTGTTACCCTGATTTCTGGGGCCCCTTGGGGAATACTTCAACGTGCTCCACACAATGGGGAATGGAAACTAGCCAGAGCACAAGCAATAGCAATGCGAGAGGCAGGGTAATCTAGTGAGATCTTCTAATCCAATTTTTCTGGGGTCAGGCCGAGCCAAAAACCAAGTAAAATTGTCTAATAAAATGATTTTTATTAAAAATAAAGACTTGCGCACATTTGCACTTATGCACTCACTCACACAAGAGCTATTTAGAAATAAAAGAGAGGAGATTAGATAGGGGGCTTTGGAGGGTTACAGCTGGGGAATACTGCACCTGGTCCTGAAGTCTGGACATCTGAGACAGCAGCGGAGAGAGAGATGAGACTCAGCACATGGAGGGCTGAGGGGATAACTCAACGGATGGAGTGACGGTCTGCTGGGAAGCCGGGAGCGATCCGAGAGCTGTCCAAAGAGCCGTTCAAAAACTGGGTCTATTTATGGGGGAAAAGGTACCTGGAGGGCTAATCCTTTCCCAGGGAGAACAATAGGTGGAGGAGCCAGAACAAAGCTCCAAAATGTCAGCGTTCTTTGCATGATTGAATTTGTTGTGGTCAAAGCTTCGGCTGTATGCAAATTGTCCTTGCTTGACGAGCTGTTTGTCAGATGCGTTAGTCCCTTCAAGCCGGCTTCTCGGGGCTGAGGACCCTTTGTGTATTTTATGTTTTACATGTCTGGAGGTCTCCTGGGGCTATGTGACTATGGGTTTACTGGCCTGACCGGGTTTTTCCTGTTTTCAATCATTTGACCGTGCCTGCCTACATGCTCATTCTGGGGACCTCTCAAGCACGTGGAGATATTTTTAATATTAAATTGTAGACCCTGGGATAGGGTCTGCCTACCGCAGTAACATCACAACTTGTGGCTGCAGCACCAGCATTTAACCACTACGCCACCAGGGTGCAGTGGCCATTATATTACATGTATATGTACTATATGGGCAGTGCTGCATGTAGGGCCAGTTCTGCTGCTCCCTTCTACATGATACAAGATTTTGCAAACAAAACTCTGACTGATTTAAAACTCTTTAGCTGTTACATAGCTCATGTCAAAAATCTGGACCTCAGATACATTTGCACAACAGCTCTTTGCTGTAGGCCATCATTACTACCCCTATATTGCAGATGAATGGGCAACCAAGATGTGGCATCAATTGTGTGAACAATCCTGAGACAGTTGAGATTTCTCACACAGCTATTTATGTAACAGACAAACATAAATATATGTAAACTGCATTCACACCGTTTACCTCAAATCTATTTTGGCACCCAGTAGAGAGAGTAGTATATTGGTAATCTAGTAAACTCTAGAACAATGTGAATTTTGAACCTTAGACTTCACAGCTCATAGTTTACATTCTTACAGTGCAATCCTGTGCAAGTTAACTTGGATGCAAGACGAACTGAATTTACTGGACTTAGTCCCAAGGTTTGCAGCCTTAGCCATGTTGTAGTTCTAGGTATGCCTGCTTAGAAATATATGCTACCACACTGCATGAAATTTATTCACAGGAATGAATCAGATATAGCCCACACTGCATTAAAGATGCTAAGAGGTAGTAAATCACAATGTGCCAGAAGCCTTGTCTTGAAAAAAGAGCTGAATTGTAAGGCCTGTTAAGAAATATTAAGATAAAACATAACCCAATTGTTTCAACACAGCTGTCTGTGAGAGATTGTGCTTGTGTTCATACTGGAAGCACAGGCATCAGGGCTGCCTTATCCATTAGGCAATTTAGGCACAGCACCTTGGGCCTATGAAAATTTTAGGAGGATTTTAGGGCCCATAAAAACATCCTTAGTGGTACATCAAGGCAAGGTGGGGAATTGAATACAAGAGTGCGTAGGACCTAAGAAAACCTTAATGTGCCCTGACAGGCTGTGTCCTGGAAAGTGTTGGCCTCAGACTACCTGAGGAAGAAAAGCAACTCCCCCGCCCCCCTACTAAAGTCAAAGTGCAGAGATCCCAATTGCAGCCAAGTTATTTTGATACATGAAGAGGAAAATGTCATACCCACCCCACTGTATTTGTCCCCTGGCAATACAAACGCAATACAATAATAACAAATCAAATGCCTAACCATTTGAGTTCATTCCATGATATCCCAAAAACAGGTGTCCTTGTTCTGCTTAATGTGGAGTTTGTCTTGGGGACGCTAGCATCTCAGTCTATATGAAAGGTATCACATCAGGCTGAGTTTCTTCCCCATCCGCCCTTTACATGTCCATACACTCTTCAAAAATGGATGTGATGTTCAAAATAAGCATGGTGTCCAAGATTAAAACACAGAATTTGTCTTCTCAATGAGGGTATCAAATTTCATTCTGATATCCTAACTCTCAATGCAAATACTGTGTTCCAGAAACCCAGTATGTACCATGCACTAAGATACCATGTGAGAACATGAGAGAGGGCCTTCTGTGGTGCTCCAGTTATGAAAGGCCCTGTCACTGAAGGCACCATTGCCATTCACGCTGGTTTCATTCCTGTGTTAAGTGAAAACACAGCTTCTTATTAAACTTTTTGAGATGCAATGATTTTATCTATATCTTGTGTTATGGCCCCGCATACCCCCCAAGATTGATATGGCTTAACTGGCAAATATTTAATTGGTACTTCATTAATTGGCATCTATATAAAATGGCACCTGAGGTGACTGGAATTTCAAGCCAGAAAGAGGAAAATTACTGACTGTAAATGAGAGACTGCAAGGCAGGTGAGCCACCCCCCTCATGCAAAATTGAAGTCATTGTCAGGCTAATTGCAAGGCAACCCTGGAGAAAATAGGCTGAACACCTCTGTGCAGAAAGGGGAAGTTCCCACCAAACTGCGACTGTTTTAACCCTGTTATACCTGGATGTTTCCCTGCTTTGTATTCCCAACCACTCCACAATACAAAGCTATTATAATAGCCATTACCCCTTTGTCACCTAAACACTGAAAACATTAACACTGTCTGGCCCTCCTTGTTTGTGTTGCAAATCCCATTGTCCACTTGGCTGGGAGAGTGATTCACACTCATACCACTAGGGTAGATTTTGGGTATAAAAACCCTCAATTTCAAGCAGTCTCTCACAATTTTTCAGCTTCCTGAATGCCATGCTGTCCATTTGATTCCCAAATGAGAACTGTCCGTACATGCCTACCTAAGCCACATTGCTGCTTTTCCTTGTTTCTCTCTGGACCAGTAATTATCACCCAAGCCCTAAAAGTCCCCTATCTACAACTTTCCTCCCTTTACCATCAGTTCATCCCTGTGTGAGTGTGTGTGTGTGTGTGTGTGTGTGTGTGTAAATTTTCCAATAAAACAAATTTTAATTTACATTTTTGAATCTCTGGCTGGTTCTTTCCTGCATGACCCTGTAAACGTTGGTGAAAAGATCTTGGTAAGTTACCCCCCTCTTGCTGACCTTCTAATTTTGAGCTAATTAATTCCCCATTGTCACGTGGCGGTACTGGCATTGCAAGTGGGCCCCTGAGTCATCCACATTTTGGAGTAAAACTTGTCCATGTGCATGGTTTAGTGCTGTTTGATGGTCTTTTAAATTATTCAATTGTTTAATACTGTCTAAATTTTTTTTTGTTATATATTGTTTCACGTTGATGGATTGATTGATTGAATAAGTTATATCACACTTATATCACAACATCTCAAGGCGGTGTACAAGTAAAATAAATTTAAGTTCGCCAAGATTCTTCATTGTCACTACAGAATGGAGCTCCATCATTGTAGTTATGTCTGACAATTGTGTGTGTGTGTGTGTGTGTGTGGCTTCAAGTCACCTGTTGACTTATGGCAACCCCATGAATTTCATAGGCAAGGAATACTCAGAGGTGGTTTTGCCAGTTCTATCCTCTGATATATAGCATAGAGCAACTGGTATTCATTGGCAGTCTCCATCCAAGTACTAACCAAGGCTAACCATGCTTAGCTTTACAGATCAGACAAGATCTAGTGCCTGTAGAGTATTTAGGCCCCTTATGTTTAACAATGCCACCCCCCCAAACCCTACATTTACCATCTCTGTGTGTGGGTATGTACGTGCCTTCAAGGTGTGTTTATTTTAGAAATACTCAGGATGGCGATGTACATGGGAGCTCTCACCAAACAAGCACTAAACAAACTCTGCAAATGGCACTACCTAAATGGCCCCTTGTTTCTGAGGAAGAAGTGGCTAAACTCATACATGCGCTGTCAGCAGATAAAGCACCTGGTGAGGATATGATTCCAGCAGAGGTATATAAGAATAATTCTGAATGGTGGGCTCCTATTTTGGCCAAACTATTCTCTCATATAAATTCAACAGCTATCTTTCCTGAGGGATGGAAGCAGAGCATAGTTGTTCCAATATATAAGAAAGGAGATAAATCTAACCCACAGAATTACCGACCTATCAGTTTGCTGGATATCAGCTCTAAGATCTATACTCACTTTCTCCTTCAGCAGTTAACTAAATGGGTGGAGGAGAAAAATGTTCTTCACCAGGAACAAGCTGGTTTTAGGAAGGGTCATAGCACAGTGGATCAGATTTTTGTGTTATACCACTTAATTCATAAATATACCATAAGCTTTTCTAAACGGCTTTATGCTGTATTCATTGATTTTTCCTCAGCCTTTGATACAATTAATAGGAATCGTCTGTGGAGCAAACTTGCAATGACTGACATTGATAAAAGACTACTCTTCCTAATACAGGAATTATACACAGATACATCTATGAGGGTCAGGATCAGCACAGATGGAAGGCTGACACAGGAAATCAATACAACAAAGACAGGGGTGCTTACTAGCACCCCTTTTGTTTAACCTTTATATAAATGATATAGTAACACAGTTAAATTGTCCTGATCACTTTCCACCCTCCATAGGAACACGTAAAGTAGCACTTCTAATATACGCTGATGACATCGTACTACTCTCAATCAATAAAATTGGGCTGAAGAGAAGCCTCAATAAACTCTACGAGTTCTGTCATACAGAACAGCTTAGGATTAACTATACCAAATCCAAGGTGCTCATCTTTGGTAAGTGACCACCTAAAATTAAATGGCGTTTGGGTGGCAATAATATAGAACAGGTCCCTTCCTTTAAATATTTGGGGGTACATTTTGATGAGAAACTTACCTGGAAGACACAATTATGTAATATAAAAACAACAGTACAGAGGTCAGCTCATGCTACTTTGAAGTTCTTTTATTCCAAAGGGGGGAAATTAGTGTTTCCAGCTTTGAAAGTGTATTCAGGAAAAATAATGGCCCAAATGCTATATGGTGTAGAGATTTGGGGGGTAAATCACAGGAACCTGAATGACCTGGAAGTCTGCCAGAATAAATTTTTTAGATCTTTGCTGGCAGTACCACCTGGAACCCCAGCTGCATTCCTCAGAACGGAGTTAGGTGTACCATCTGTAAAAGCAAGGTCTGAGTTGGCAATTCTTACGTATTATAAAAGGGTCCTTGACATGACTGATGATCATCTGCCTAGGTTGTGCTTAGCTGAGCAATGGAAGATTGGTGGCTGGGCTAAGCTAGTTCAGGACCTGCTAATAACCAAAAGTCTCTCAACAGATATTTTTGTCTTTGAGGGATTTAAATTTAAAGTGAGGGATTATATTTATAAATTGGATAATGAGCAGGACCTAAGTGTAATTAAAAGATCAAAGTTTTCACATTGGTATTGTATGGTGAAATCTAACCATCTGAGAGCTCAGTACTTACATACACTCACTTTTCCCTCTTTGAGAATAGCATTCATGGAACTGCGTTTTCAAACTATGCCAACATCTGTTTTAGATGGCAGACATAGAAATATTCCAAGACACCTAAGGATCTGCATTTGTGGCATGGGGGAGGTAGAGGACATCATACACTACTTATTCTTCTGCCCCCTTTATCAAAATCCTCGAAAGAGATTTTTGGGACATATCCTGGCTCCCTTGCAAGGTGAGACTTCCTATGTAAAACTGTGCTGGTTGCTCTCAGACTGTGATTCACTGGTTACATATAAAACAGCTTTATTTGCCAAAGCTGCCAAAAGCATTCGTGCAAACTATTTGAAAGAGATTGCTATAGACTGTGCCGGGGATTCTTTGATCTAATATTTATATGTATGTATATAAATATATTTTATATTGGTTTTATGGTTTTAAGTATAAGTTTTGTAATGGCTTTTAGTCAAATACAATAAATTTACTGTACTGTATGTGCCTTCAAATCACCTGTTGACTTACGGTGACCCCATAATTTCATTGTGTTTTCTTAGGCAAGAAGTACTGAGAGGTGATTTTTGCCAGTTCTTTCCTGTCAGGAGCCCGGCTGAGCATGCTGCCGACTCAGACGGGGACTCTGAGCTAGACGGGGAACCCCAGGCGGGGGTGGATCCCTGGGAGGGAGAGGGGGCTCCTGCAGAGGCAAGGGAGGGGCCTGCCAGCGACCCCACAGCGGTCCCCGAGCCAGTGCCTGCAGCAGACGAGACCAGTGCTTCGGGCTCGACAGAAGCTGCTGTTCCTGACTCCAGCTCGGAGCTTGCTGCAGACCCTCCCCCCACGTTCCTCCAGAGGCGGCGAGAGAAGGAGGCGGTTCGCAGATCAAAACGCTTGCAGGAGAAGCATCTGAAGTCTGAGGGCCTACAGCTGTGAGCTGGGCCAATGGACGCTTGATCAGCCCAGCTGGGTTAAGGACTATGTATTTAAGTCAGACACTGGGGGGAGTTGGGCACGGGGCAACAACTGTCTTCCCTCCGGAGAATCTGCATCCTGTATTTTTCATTCCAGGCCAGCCCTAGCCACTGAGTTTGCTGTCTCTTTTTGTTTAGGTGATGTAACCTCTTGTTTATTTTACTACTTATTACTAAAAGCCATACACTTCGGCTCCCGCCTCTGTTTTCTGTTCAAGCCGCCACCTGACATTGACATTTCCTCTGAAATATAGCCTATAGCACTAGATCTTCACTGGAGATCTCCCATCCTAGTACTAATCATGACTGAACCACTTCAGCTTTCAAGATCAATCAGGTTCTGGTGTCTTAGGGTACCTAGGTTTGAAGGTGTCCCAGATGAAGTGTTTTTGAGTTGCTGGAGAATGGGGCACCGGGGAACGATGTCAGCAGTGTTCTCCCAGCTGTGACAAGGAGTGGCAACTGGAGAAACACCTTGGGACCGTGCTGTAATTGCTTGTCTCCAGGTGTGCCCGGACCAGAAGAGTGTTAGAGACGTCAATTCCCAGCACCGTGATCTCCAACATCTCAGTCAGGGTGCTGCCAGGCTGCAAAGGTGTGTTTTGGGGGTCATGTTTGGTCATTCACAATGGTAAATGTGAATCCCAAACACTTATATGCTCAGCTTACAATCTTGTAACTGCTGAAAGAAAGAAAGAGGGGTGGGGAAGATGGAGAAATGAGCAAAGGGTACTTTTTTCTTCCAGTATGTTTATGTCAATAGGGAATTAGAAAGATACCCACTTGAGACTGGAATAAATTGTTGTATCTAGATCTGTCCAAAAAACAACTGAAATGCTGAGAACTACAGCAACAAATACTGCAACTCCTCCCAAAACACTTGCCTTGTGAGGAAGATCCCATTGAGAGTAAAAACCATCTGAACAAGAACACTGAAGAAGGCAAAGAAGCCATCTTTGCCTGTGTTGCTGTCAAGCTGCAGTCTTTTAGCAGTCTACTTAGGACTTTCGTATGTAAACAACAATAAGTGATTATAGGCTATAGAATTGTATGGAGTCCTCTGTGGACATCTGCAAAAGTGTCTAGTGAATATTGACCGATGTTAAAACCAAACATACCCTGTGTTTTACTTCACTGTCATAAAACAATGCTTGCCAAGAAGAAACCCCTGAGGCTAAAAAGTCAGGGGAGACTGCAAGTACCTGAACACCCTTTCTATTTTGCAGAGTTTTGTATTGGGCTCAGCCGCCTTGTTTCATCTCTTCTACAACTGCTGTTCCCCTTGCAATCTCCTATATGTCTGTATCGGATTTTAAATTGAGGGTGTACAAAGAGCCCTTTGATCTATAGGCTTGTGGGTTTTTTACTTGTTCTGTTTTTAAAGGAAGCTCCATTGTTTTAGAAATTTGACATTAGGCAACTCAGAGGCAGAACCAAATGATAAAGTAAACATCACAGTTGACAGAAGAATTTCCCATGTTTGGGTGTGGTTGCAATGGGGCTGGGGTAAATGCATCCAGGTAAGAATTCACAGGGAAAGATTGAGAGAGAAATCTGATTTAAACAAGTAGTCACAATGGGTTACAGCTAGAATCAGCTATTATTCGTACTACAATAAAGTATTTACACTTATACATTTCAAAAGGGGGGGGGATAGCAATTAAAAAATAATTCAAGCTAAAATTAGTTGTTTGTTTATTTACACATACATGTACATTTCCAAAACACTAGAAAAAACTTTCAGTTCCTATGACAGTCGTCTAACATTAACTATTACAATATTATTGATTCCCAAATAAATCAGTTCACATGCCATCTGAATACATTTCACCTCAGGATCAGTCAGAAGCAACACTGACATAGGTTTTGAGAAAATGTGTTTGTGATTGCTGAAGTATGTACTTCTGGTGTAACATGCAGGTGGGAAGTTACCGACAGCCTCTATAAAGGAGCTCAAAGGTGACTGTGAGCATTAAGATACTAAGATTACTAGATTTCTCAGAGCATAAAAAAATCACATTGTAATGAGAACCTAAAGGAATGAAGTACACACACATACACACACAAACACAAATACAGAGACACACACACTGTAAAACACATCAGTTGTACAATGAATAGGACTACTCTGCAATTCCCCTCTTTGGAAAAAAGCCCAAATATTACTGCACAGTTTTTGCTTGTTATTTGCACATCCCATAGTATTTCAGAAAATTACAAATGCATGCGGGGTTTTCTGTTAAAATTTTCAGAGTTCTGCACAAAAAACACTAGCTGAGATCCTGCTGCAGGCCCGCACTATCTCTCAATTTGACCCCTGAAATCCGCCTTAAAATCCAAACAACTGCACCAAGGGATGGTGTTCTGCAATACTGGTGAGCAGGGCATTAAGGAATGATGTATTTAAGGACGGCTAATCTCCTTTTCTAGGCAAAGATATTACACAAAAGTACTATTATTTAATGAAATATATTACTGTTACATAGTCCAAAAAATTCTGCATAAATTCATAACAAGTACAATATTTTTTTCTCGCCACGATATACATTATTTTTCTGGTTTAAATGGTGAAACAAATATAAATCTCATCCATTCATAGGTTTACTTTGATTGGGACTAGGTATACAAAGATCTGGAAAAAAATAGGGGGAAAAATTCCCCTGTTTTAGTCCGAAGCCTCCTTTAGTGGAGGGATTAAAAAAAGGATTTTGGAATGCTTTCTTTTAAAATGATGGATAAAATATTGAAGATAAGGTGTTCACGTATTAACTGTCCTGAAATAATTTCTAAGAATTTCGTGAGAAGGAGACTGTTATGCAAGACTATTCACATTATCAGATTGTGACAATTCCTGGCCTTGGTCTTCTTTTTCCAGTTCTTTTTATGGGAAATGAGTGAATTTTGTGTGCTTGACACTATGGAGAACAAACGGAAACAAAATAATTTTTGATTTTTTAACTGGTAAATTGGTTTTAATTTATGGTTTTCATTGGTAAACTGTTGAATATATTTTTCATCTTTTAAAATTGTTATAATTTGTTTTATTTGTTTATTGTTTTAAATCAGTTTTATAGTAACTCACCCTAAGATCTTTGGATATAGGCTAGGATATAAATATTTTAATACAATAAGTAAAAATAATTAAATATCCTAGCCAGATTTGACCATGGGAAAAGATTTCAGAGAGTTCTCGTTCAACCAGTTTGATGAACACCATCACAAAACAGGTGAACACCATGGCAACTGGAGAGGAACCTATGGCCCTTTCCACATGCGAGAAAGGAAACGGGTGAAAACGGAACTCACCGGCTTTCTTGATCGTTCGGGCGAGTCCGTCGGGACGAGGAGCAGTGCGAGCTCGTTGCTCCGCACTGCTCTGGCGTCCAAAATGGCGGTTTCTGGTTGGTGGAGGCTCTCCACCAACGGGAGAAGTTCACCAGCCTAAAGCCCGCCCCCAGGAGATCTGCAGGCATGCACTTGTGCGCGCCTGCAAATCGGCAGCAGAGCGCAGCGACGGAGTGACACAGAGTTGCGCGCTCCGTGCTTTTTAAAAACCTCTTAGAAG
Organism: Cyclura pinguis; assembly: GCA_030412105.1. Classification (NCBI taxonomy): domain Eukaryota; kingdom Metazoa; phylum Chordata; class Lepidosauria; order Squamata; family Iguanidae; genus Cyclura; species Cyclura pinguis. The sequence continues at coordinate 107,861,834 of CM059599.1, read as the reverse complement.
AGGTTTTTAAAAAGCACGCTGCACGACCAGTTCCAGTCGCTCCTAACCAGACTGAGGTATGGAACTACAAAAAGTAGTCAGCCCAGTCCACTCCACGGTGCAGGAGACCTCTGTCGGAGGTCGCTTTGCCCCGTTTTAATAGCCCGGTGTAGAAATGGCCTATATCAAGATGGATAGTCTTTTATAGATCCAACACTCAACGAGGTATGTTCTATATGCCAGAATTATTGCTTCAGGACCCATGAGCAAATCTCATGGATAAATGAACTGAGTAATCAACTTAAGATTCAAATGGATAATCAATGAAGATTTCTTTAATACAGTTTGTTTTGTCTGCCCTCTGCTAAACATACATGCAGAAGTTTTGTTTACCCATGCTTGAGTGAGTCATATTTATGTCCAGTCTTGGAATGTGTTTGCTTTGTTCTCCCTTTTCTTACCAAAAGCAGATTCCCCCACCTCACCTCACAGTGGCTACTTAAATAGCATGAATGAAGAGGAAAAGCATCATCAAAAGAGGACAAAAAAGTGTGCTCAGTTGCTTAAAATCGTACTGCTTATCTGTATGTGCCAATGTACAGATTAATTTAATTATAAGACACAAGTCTGGCCCATAAACTCTCTCTCTCTTTCTACACACACACACACACACACACACACACACACACACGTAAACATATATAAACAGAATTATGGTACCTTTCACTCAACTGTGGTTGACCAGGTGATCTGAATGTCTGCTGAAGCTGCTGTCCAGATGATAAGTGTGGATTGGCCACATCAAGGCCCCAGATCCTAATGGTTCTTTTTCTTTAAATCTGACTTGGAATGAGGAGCCTTTCAAAAAGATCACCCATCCAAAAAGAGGCCTGTCCTCTGAATAAGATGACACACAAGCACCCTTTAATAGACAGCAATATTTTGCCATTTAGACTATGCCTTAGCTGTATCAGCTTGGAAGATGAATGTGTCCTTTTCATAACTGCAATCTGTTGAGTTCATTCTTTTATTGCAGACAAGATAGATGTGATGTTTCCCCTGTGATTCCCCTCAGATCTATGATTCTATGATTTCTGTTTTGGGTATGAGTGATCTTTTGCAGGTCATTCAATGTGACTTTCTTCTCTTGCAGAATGTAACAAAAGAAAGTTGACAATGTACAGTATACATGTCTCATTCAGCTACTAGAGAAAAGAAGGGTGCTCTTTTAACATGGGGAGGACAAGAAATGCAGCGTCCCAGTCATATACAGCTAACCAACACTTCTGCATCCTAGAAAGCCAAATATCCCAGGATAAATCAGAAGTATGTGCTTGGCATCTGACATGAGGATGTACAATTACAGGATGAGAAAGGACACCATTACTACAGGCTATAGCTTATAACAATGTGAAAGGAGAAAGAGAGAGTTCCTATTTTACCCCCAGATAAGCCATTATAGAATACATGAACATGAATGGCACAACCACTTGGAAAATGAGTAAACTTCTGTTCCAGAGTATGACAGTATTTTTTTTTTCCATGAAGGATTATACATGAACCAGTTTGGACTGCTTTGGTTCCTCAAGGCTTCCCATCAGAGCCTGTAAATATTCCCATTGTCCTCTACCCTGTAGGATCTAGTCATTAGTCTGCCCAACAGATGTGAATGATCAAATATTTTAAAGAAAGTGAAAGCACGCCCTAAGAATGATATTGTGATGATTGAAACAGAATTGATCTGGAAAACAGACACAGTTTTTGTAGCGTCAAAATCTGTGTAGCACACACATCTATGTTAGGCAAACTGTAAGAGAATGGACCTCCAGAAAGCCATTTTGAACAGAAGGAGGATGAAGATTGTTAGTTGCTGAGTCTAGCACTGGTGGTCCAGATCTTTCAAGATCATCTCAAGCCATTTAAAGCAGCACTCTGAGCTCTGGGACCCATTCACATGATACAATCATAGCACTAACATCCCACTTTATCTGCCACGGCTGCGTTCTATGGTAGTTTGGTAAGGTACTAGAACTCTGTGGCTGAGAGCTCAAAACACCCTCCCTTGGCTGGCAATCCTGGGATTCCATAGGATGCAGCCACAACAGTTAAAGTGAAGTAATAGTGCTATAATTCCAGTGTGATGTAGTGTTTTGAGCACTAGGCTATGTTTCTGGAGACCAGGGTTCAAATCCCTACTTGGCCATGGAAGCTCACTAAGTTTTTCCGTGTGCTTGGGTTGCTTTACTATTCAAGTGCTAGTGTAATGCAGTAACTAATAAAAAGGGTAATAAAACACAAAGACACTGGTTTAAATCTCACTCTTGCTTCGAACTGACTGACTGGATGTCCTTTATGCATGCTGCTCTCTCTCCCTTAGGCACCCCCCATCTCACGTCTAGTAAAGAATTAAGACTCATGGCTTGCCATGCAGAGTTCTTGTACGAATTACTTGTATGTATTGTGGATATGCATGCCTACACACCCACAAACATTCTTCCTTTTATTCTTCCCTGGCCTCTCTCTGTCTTCAATATCTTACAATCCTCCTGTACTTGAATATGTTTTGTTGTGATTACACAGGTGAAATCTAGTGATGATTTTCCTTCCTGTGCTAACTGTACAACCCTGTGTGTGTCTGAACAAACATAAGAACATATAGAATTAAACAGGGCTTATTTCCAGGAAGTGACTATAGTCTAGTTTCTTATGCTGACCCCCCAAAAGACCTTATTGTGATTCCTTCAGAATTTTATGAATTCACGCAAGAACCCAATTCCACATAAGGTATACATACAGACTCACACACACACAGAGTCTCTTTCAGCAAAAGGATGCCAGTAATAAAAGAATTAGAGAAAAAAATACAAAATGCATCTGATACAGCCAATCAATGTTAACTGACAACAAAAATGCAAAACTCCTCTCTCACCATGGTGACAATTACGATGATTAGGAAATTTTAAAACATAAGGAGAAAAGGTCAAGACTGTCTATTTTGTGAGCAAAATCATCAACACCTGCCTAATGCAATAAACAGCTTTTATAAAAAGATTTACTGAGGGGGAAAAAATCCAACCCTGAAGCTGACTTCTAAATGCCAGTGCAGAATGGATGATACTCTTGAAATGTTGCAGTGATGGATTTTTGTGACAGCCCTTCACTTCAGAAAGAAAATGAATAATGAAAGACATTTATGCCCTTCTATGCATAACAAAGAATTGAAGAGGTCACTTTATCAGATAGTTAATGAATAAGCTGCCTGCTTCCTTAACATTTGAATTTAAGAAGCAGAATTATTTTTTGAAGCCCAAAGTAAGCTAAAAAGACTCAGGTGGTTTTGGTTTATAATGGGCATGCTACAATGAAGACTTCACTGAGATTCATAGATGGTGATGTTGGTTAACTACCTAAGATGGACAAGGAGATACACCGGGACTGGCATCATTCATGGGCTGACATCTTCCCTGTCAGTACTTTTCTGCTGTATTGGACAGGAACAAGGGAGGAAGAAATTCAGTATCTGAATTTAAAAGGATAGGAGACTGAGGTTTTACCTTTGCAGATGATGGCAAAATAATGTTAAACAGAATAAGAAAAAAATTCTGGATGTGACATGAATATAAAAGACACAAGACACTATCCAAAAAGAGAGAGGGGGAGGAAGGGCTGAAGGAGCAGGGGAGCTGAAGAAGAGATCATCCATTGGCATGCTGATGCATTTTCATCAGCATTGGTTCAGTTTAGATGTAACAAGAAACCATGTTGGAAAAAACAAGCGGCAAGACCTAGAACCTTTCTGCATAATGAATCCAGCCCACCATCGGGCAGGACAGACGACACTTATGCACAAAGTCATTTCAGACCTGTCCGTTCATCTCCAGGCTGTGCAATCACACCACAAATCATTGACGGGTTTTCCCAGCAATGGCCAGCAATCATTCACCATCCCGCTGCGCACCTGTACTTACCATGCTTGCAGAAGTCCTGGAAGCACAATGGCTGTGCATCCTGCCCCAGTACAGTCTGGGACAGCACCGAGCTGTGCTGTGGCAGGAAGAGGCATGGCCATGGTGCTTCTTGGATCCCACAGGCAGCCAGTACAGAGGTGAGTGCTCCATTGCGCTTCCCTCCCGCGAGAGCCATTGCCACCATTGTCATCAGATGCCGCTGGGACAGAGGTAAGCTGTAGAAAAGGCCCTAGCCTTCTGTGCTTCATTGTTCCCCACCTTCCCACATGAGGGGAAGCGATTGGAAGATTGTTTCTGGTTTGCAACAAAACATAGCTTGCTATTTTATCCAACTAACATTTGTCTTAATACCAGAATCCCAAAGAAGAACCCAACTGTTATTTGGGGTTCTGGTTTGAAGTCAAACTGGTTTGTGCAAACCATACTTTGTCACATTAATACATAGAGGCAAGCTACAATTTGCCACATACTAAAAGCCAAATCCAGTAGCAACAATCACAGCTGAATACATCAAAGTATGGGAGAGATCATGACAATCTGAAGAAAATGTTGCCTATCAGTGCTGTAGACTGATGTCTTTTCTGTTTTTTTAAAAAAAGGGTTTTCAGCAAGTCCTTGACATATAACATTGCATTTCAGTTGGCTCAATCACAGTTTTGGTACAATACAAAAATCCAAATTGTCATGTAATAGAAGATTTTTATTATCTGTGCTCATAGAACACAGCACTTTGGCAATACCATCCCAATGCTATTTGCAAACCACTGTTCCAACAAACCAAAGCTACAAGCTGCCCTTTTAACTTGCCCACAGTGTCTCAAATGTAGCACTGCTCTAGGGCATTGTGGTAAGATTAAATATAAACTTCGGTATTGGAAACTATTAAATTTCCACCAGTGTCCCAGTAAAAGTTGATAGCTACCTACAGCTAGGGCTGTTCGAAAGGATACCATGCCAAAGGTGTCCTAAAGCTTGTGTGTGACCCTGCTGGAGTCAGACACTTCTTTTTCTTTCTTTTTTTTTAAGTAATTTTATTAAAGTTCCAACATATAAAACAAACAATTATCATTGTATTCTTAATTGTCGTATTACAACTGTCTTCCTTCCTCTCTGTATTACAATCTTTATCATTCCATTGAACCGTTATCAATGCATCACAATAAATTGTTAGTATTATCTACTTAATTCGTTAGTTCCTGTTTTTCTACACAACTTTACTTGTTCCATGATATTTCTCTGAATTTTATCTTGTAAGAACCTTTAATACCATGAATTATGTATTATTCCCTGTCAAGACCCCTCTCGCTTCCGAAATCACCTGCCATTCTTTATAGATATCATCATCTGATTTCCCTTTTAATCTCTGTGAAACAATATCTGCATTTCTATTTTCAATAAAAGTTACCCACCATTGTTCTGTCGTTGGTATTATATCACTTTTCCAAAGCCTTGCAAATTCAATACGGGCAGTCGAGACCATATACAGTATTATTCTCCAATGTTTCTTTACCGCAGTTCCCTCTAGCATATGTGTCATATTTAACAAGAACATTTCAGGAGTCTTATCAATTTGAACCTGCAATACACCACATATTATCTTATGAATTTCATTCCAATACATTTTTGCTTTAGAACATGTCCACCACATATGAAATAGTGTGCCTACAGTCTTCTGACACTTCCAACATTGACTTGTACCCGTCTTATAAATTATGTTTAATTTTTCGAGTGTCATGTACCATCTATGAAATAACTTATAGTAGTTTTCTTTAAGGTTCTGAGCTACCGTGAACCTCTTTGTTTGTTGCCAACTTTATTCCCACCATTCTAACTGAATTGGATGTCCAATGATCTGTGCCCATTGTATCATTGCTATTTTAATTGTCTCCTCCTCACATTGTTGTTGTAATATCTCTTGATATAAATGTGAAAGTAAATGAGGTGGATTTTCTCGTAAAAGCTTCAGCAGATTCTCTTGTTCTTTCTGTTCTATTCCTTGAGTTTTCACGTCCATCTGAAATCTTTCTGATAGTTGTCTGTACGGAAACCAGCTTAACTTTATACCTTCAATTTCCAATTTCTCTCTTGATTTCATCTTAAAAACATTTGTATTTGTGTTCATATTTGTTTTCTCCAATATATCTTCATATCACAACCCTTTTTCTGTATCTGACCATCTTCCAAAAAAGGCTTCTTGAGGGGACACCCAAGTGGGTAGCTGCCTAATGTTCTTATTCTTATAGTCATTCCATATTTTATAAAATGATTTCCTTACAAAGTGATGCATAAAATCTTTATCAATTGCCGCTTTTCCATAGAACATGTAGGCATGCCACCCCATCCTTAAATCTGCTCCCTCTAAAGCCAGCATTCTCGTATTTTGTAAATCCATCCAGTCCTTTATCCAAGTGAATGCCGCAGTCTTAAAGTATACTTGTAAGTCCGGTAATCCGAAGCCTCCTCTTCTTGGTATGTCAGTCAAGACTTTCCATTTTATTCTTGTTTTTTTGCCTTGCCATATGAAATTAGTTATATCTCTCTTCCATAGTATGAAAGGTTTAGCATTTGTGATTATAGGAATATTTTGAAAAAGATAATTCATCTTTGGTAGTACATTCATTTTTATAACAGACATTCTTCCCAGCATAGATAATTGCATTTGAGTCCATTTCTCTAAGTCTTTAGATATCTCTTTCCATTTTTTCACACAGTTATTTTGAAAAAGCTCATTGTTTCTCTTGGAAATCCAAACTCCCAAGTATTTTGCTTTCTGTCCTTTATTAAATCCTGTTATCTGTTTGAACTCCATATCTTCTTTCTCTCTCATGTTTTTTGTTATGAACACTGTCTTATCCTTGTTTATCTTAAATCCTGAGTAATCTCCATACTCCTGAATAGTATTCATCAATCCTTGTATACTGCTGAGAGGATCCTCTAGAAACAAAACCAGGTCGTCCGCAAATGCTTTAAGTTTATACTGATATTTCTTTATCTGGACACCTCTTATTGTATTTTCTTCCCGTATGATATTATTAAGAATTTCCAGTGTCATTATAAATAACAAAGGCGACAACGGACAGCCCTGTCTTGTTGCTCTATGAAGTTCAATCTGTTTTGTTCTCTCTCCATTAATAATCAGTCTCGCCATTTGCTGACTATAAATTGCTTCAATCCAAGAAATGAATTTTTCTCCTGCTTGTGCCTGTTTAATAACCATCTTCATAAATGCCCAATTAACCATATCAAAAGCCTTTTCCGCGTCGACAAACACCATAGCTAATTTCTTTTCATTATGTCTTTCATAGTATTCGATTATATTTAATACTGTCCTGATGTTATCTCGCATTGTTCTCTTCGGTAGAAATCCATTCTGGTCTTCATGTATATTATCTTGAAGAACCTTTTTAAGTCTCTCAGCTAAAATAGCAGCAAATATCTTGTAGTCTGTATTTAAAAGTGAGATAGGTCTGTAATTCCTGACGTCGGTTAAGTCTCTTCCTTCTTTAGGTATTAAACTACGTTAGCTTCCTTCCACGTATTTGGTATACCTTCTTTTCTTATCTCATTCATTGTCTTTTGTAATGGAATTGAGAGTTCATGTTCCAAAGTTTTGTAGTGTTCTGCTGTAAAGCCATCAGGTCCAGGAGATTTACCATTTTTCATGTTTCTCATAGCTTCTACTATCTCCATCATCAATATTGGTTTATTTAATGCTGTTTTTTGTTCTTCTGTAAATCTCATTTTATTATTTTTTTCTAAGTAATCTTCAATTTCCCTCTGATTTTTAACTGAGGAGATATTACTCAGCAACTTTACATAGAAATTGAAAAAAGTCCATTTTATCTCCTCTTGCTTTGTAGTTTTTCTTTCCCCAATTCTAATTTCCGTTATTGTATTTCTTAGTCTGCTTTTATGAAGTAAGTTTGCCAAGAGTTTAGATGGTTTGTTAGCCTGTTCAAAATAGGTATGTTTCGCTCTGCGCATTTGGTGTTCTATTTCACCCAAATTTAGTTGATATGGTAATCTTACCATCAGAGGTGTAGCTGCAGAAGGGGCAAGTGAAGGCAGTGCTCTTCCAAATAAGAATTTTGTGCTGAATAATGAACTTTTGCTGCAGTCCCAAGATTTCTAGCATTCCAGAAAATGAAACATTGAAAACTGTTCATGCCTAGAACTCTGTATTTGCTATGTTTGAATTCTCTTGGTACATTTGCCTACTCCTTCTCTTTGGATGCCTTAACTGTATTTCTACATGTTGATCTGAAATTTTATGTTACTGTAATGTCACATGTAGCTGCAATATTACAAATTTGGGGACTGAATGAAAATTTCATTTGGAGGCAGAATACTTATTTGGGAGGCAATATCCTCCCTTCATCAGCAGCACCACCCCTGCAGCTATACCTCTGCTTACTACAGCATATCCACATCAACAAACTCTGGTTTGCTGTGACAATTTGATCATGCCACCTTTCCAACAGTATCCCAGCACAAATTTTTAGGCCTTCAGCCTCTCATTTCTAATCTGGATTCCTTTTCAAATCTGTCATTACAGCCCATTAAAAGGATAACTGTTGCTACTCCCCACCACCACCACCGGCTCTGCAGGTCTTTCTTCTATGAACTGATTAGGTTTGGGTAAAGTGGTTTTCTTTTGCCCTCTTAATCAGAGGCAGTCCTAAGTGGATTGAGAAAGATATTCCATTATGCAATCAGCCCATTACATTTAAAGTGTCTACAGTGTGAAGGAACCATTTGTATAAGAGCAAGTGTTATTTATTAAGTGTACAAATTAAAAGCATCATTACAAAACAGTTTGCTGAACGTGATCTGCTGCCAGCTTGTCAGAGATATTGTATGTGTTGCTCTTCACAAAAGTTGCCAACTAAAAGCTAAGCCTTATTTGCATACAACTGTAAATCTTCCTTCTTTGAAACATAAATGTTTTGACTATCTAAAATTGATTTAATCTCTTGTAAATTCTAAATTGAGGATGGGAAACATGTGACACTATTTCCATCATCCCTCATAATTGGTGCAGTAGAACTCCCATCATCCCTCACAATTGGCTCAGATGCTAGGACGGCTGATAGTTGCATTCCAACAACACCTGGATGATCACATGTTCTCCCTCTTTGCTGTAAATGTTGTTTTCCAGGCAATAAAACATACAGATGTGAAATGAAGTATATGTGGATTTTGCACAAAATCCATAAATTGCCACAATATCCTCTCTCTACTATGTTGAGCCTTTTTGTAGAGATGTTAGATCTGGCTACAGTGACACATGCTTTGATTGCATCCTTACTTGGGGCTGGCTTTCAGAAGTGTTCAGAAACTTCAGCAGGTCCAAAATGCTGAAGCCAGAGTGCTGACCAGGCTCTGTTAACAGGACATATACAAGTTGCTTGTTGAAGTAGCTTTACTGATTTCTGGATTGTTTCTGGACACAACTCAAAACATTGGTTGTGACCTGTACAGCTTAAGTCTAAACTACCTGAAAAATCAGATCCCTATATGAATCTACCGGAGTCTTCAGACTCTCTGGAGAGGGCTTTCTTGCAGTCCCACCCCATCACAGGCCCATCTGGACACGGGAGAGAGGCTTGTTGGGAGCTACTCGCAGACTGTGGAATTCCCTTCCGTGAGAGCCTGTCTCTTGTCCCCTTTCACAGGCAGGCAAAATTTCCCAGGTGTTTGATGATTAATTTGTTACCCCAAAGTGTGGGTACCACAAGGGCCAACCTCTGAGGCTGGTACCTCCATTTAAAAGTGGGGAATAATTAGCCCAAAGTTGGGAGGCCTATGAGAGAGGAGTAACTTAAGAAGACCTTTTCTACTAATGTTTACAGGCTCGTGCAGGAAAGAATCAGTTAGAGAGTACAAATATAAACTAAAAATGTGTTTTATGCACAAGATTCACACAATGCACAAAAGCTCAGACACTCATACGCTCATGCAAGGACTAACTGAAGGAAAGGGAGAAAAATGGGATAGAGGACATTGAGGAGTTCCGGCAATATTTACCAGCCTGGAGAGAAATGGAGAAAGCAGCAATGTGGCTTAGGCAACAACCTAAGGACAGTTCTAGTTTGGGAATCGGATGGACAGAGTGGTGTTCAGAATGGCAAGAGACTGTACTGGTAGCCTAAAATCAGGGATATTTGTACCCCAAAAATATCCTGCAGATATGATTGTGACTTGCACTCCCGGCTAAGCAGACAATGGAAATTGCAACACAAGCAATGTGATCTGGATGGAGCTAATGATCTTAGTGTTTAGGAAACAAAAGATCTTGGTTGTCGTAATAGTTGAGTATTGTGGAGAGGTGGGGAGACAATAGGTTAACATCCAGGTGTACAGGGACCAGGGTTGAGAGAATCACAATTTGGTGGAAACTTCCCCATTTCAGCTCTGAGAGTCCGGTTTGGTGTTTCACGCCTATTGTATCCAGAGTGGCCACACTATTATCCTGAAAATGACTGGGTCTCTTGCCTAAGAGGTGAGTGCAGCTGACTTGCCCACAAGCTGAACATGAGTCAGCAGCGTGATGAGGCAGCCAAGAAGGCCAACGCAATTCTTGGTTGCATCAATAGGAGTATGGTGTCTAGATTGAAGGAGGTAACGGTCCCACTCTATTCTGCATTGGTTAGGCCTCCTTTGGAATACTGTGTCCAGTTCTAGGCACCTCAATTCAAGAAGGATGTCGACAAGCTGGAATGTGTCCAGAGGAGGGCAACCAAAATGGTGAAAGGTCTGGAAGCCATGCCCTGTCAAGAACAGCTTAGGGAGCTGGGTATGTTTAGTCTGCAGAAGAGAAGGTTGAGAGGGGACATGATAGCCATGTTTAAATATTTGAAGGGATGTCATGTTGAGGAGGGAGCAGGCTTGTTCTCTGCCGCTCCAGAGACTAGGACAAGGAGCAATGGATTCAAGCTGCAGGAAAGGAGATTCCACTTGACCCTCAGGAAGAACTTCCTGATGGTCAGAGCTGTCCGGTAGTGGAATATGCTGCCTTGAAGTGTGGTCTCCTTCTTTGGAGGTTTTTAAGGAGAGGCTGGATGGCCATCTGTTGTGTGTTCCTGCATAGCAGGGGGTTGGACTCGATGGCCCCTGAGGTCTCTTCCAAATCTATGATTCTATGTTTCTATGATTCTACTATGTCACATTTCCAGTCAGTAATTGGCTCTTCCAGTGTGAGCTTTCTGTCACCTCAGGTATCATTTATATCAGTGCCAATTAATATAGTGCCAATCTAATATTATTTGCCAATTAAACCATTCCAATAATAGGGGGTGCACAGTGCCACAACAAATTGCTTGTGGGAAATCTTTTTTATGGGGGAAGTGTATTGTATTTTCATCTTCATTGCTTTTTTTAAATGATTTTACAAATTAAAATTAATGGCATTTTACATAGTACATTGTAAATATACTTTACCTTGTTTCAACCTTGTTGTAAGCTAACTTGGGTCCCATGACAGGAAAAGGCAGGATATAAATTAAACAAATGAATAAAAATGCTAGCTGGTTTGCTTTCATACACAGTGGAATGAGTAAAATTCTCTAGGTAGCATCCCAGAATCTATGTCATGTCACAATTAGATTCTCTTCACGTGTACTTCCAGTGGGGACCACTTCCATAGGATACAAGCAATCCGATACTACACAGATGCAGTTAGGCATAGCAGCACCTTGGAGAAGAGTTATCTGTGTGCATGGCAGGTGATGATTCCCGTGTCAGTGGGCTAGTAAGTCAGCGCCGGGTTTCAGTCCAAATTTTAAAAGAGCGGTCCAAAGTGTCAAATTAATGAAAAAGATCCTCAGTTGGAATCCTAGATCACTTACTTGGTTGAGGAGAGGTAAGTAAGGAACCACTCTATTCTGCGTTGGTCAGACCCCACCAGGGATATTATGTCCAGTTTCAGGCATCAAGAAGGATATTGACAATCTGGAACATGTCCAGAGGAGGTTCACGAAAATGGTAAAAGGCCTGGAAACCATGCTGTATGAGGACTGGCTTAAGGCACTGAGTATGTTTAGCCTGAAGAAGAGAAGGTTAAGAGGGGACATGATCGCCATGTTTAACTATTTGAAGGGATGTTATATGGAGGATGGAGCAAGCTTGTTTTCTGCTGCTCCAGAGACTAGGGCATGGAGCAATGGCTTCAAACTACAGAAAAAGAGATTCTACCTGAACATTAGGAAGAATTTCCTGACAGTAATTGCAGTTCAACAATGGAATATGCTACCTAGGAGTGTGGTGGAGTCTCCTTCTTTGGAGGTCTGTAAGCAGAAGCTGGATGACCATGTTTCAGAAATGCTTTGACTGTGTATTCCTTCATAGCAGGGAATTGGACTATGGTCTCTTCCAGCTCTACATTTCTATGAACATGTCCTGGCCTGACACATACCTCTAGCCCATCTGAAGAGTCAGCCATCAGATAAGGCAAAAATGCTGGCAATCATTCAGCTATCAATCGGGGTGCAAGGAAGATGATGATTCCACTCCCTCTCAATGACAAGTGAGGCTGTAAGACAAGGACTTGTGACAGGTATCCTGCTTCTTACGGCTGCAGGCTCAATCACTGGTGGAAGGTGGGTGCCTCAATTGCTAGCTGAATGGACTTCCTTCAACTGATATGTTGGCTGGCTCTTAAAATGGGCTGGAGTGGCATTTATGTAGGTTAACAGTAAGACTATGCAGTCAGACAGAGTACAGATCAGTTACTGACCCACAGCTGTAGCTTACAAATCTGTTACTGCAGTTCTGAATACCAGCCCATATTTATACAATTGCTGCAAAAAGTAAGATCACAAGACATGGAAGCAATTCCTACAATGCTAAGAACATGTGTAAAAGGGACATTAGTTATGCTGGCTCCTAACCAGCTTTTCTTGCCATTTTCTAAGCAATATAAGATAACTGGAGTCAAAGTCTAGAATTCTTTTTTTTTCAACCACCCATCCCTCTTTTTACATTTCAAGTTTTGATATTAATAATGTATGTAATCCATTGCATGAGGGGGTACACTTGCATGTGCATACACACCCCAGGCAGTGGCTTGAATATATTACTAGTAGCAAAACTTGAAGCAGAACAAGTATGATAGGGCTAGTTAAGACAAGCACAGGAGGACAAAAGTGCCATTGTATATAGAATGAACCCATTTTAATGAAGCTAGAGCACAAGATATTCTTGACTGATTGTGGCTATCACCAAGGAGGAAATAACCAGAAAAATTTGTGACCAGAAGAATTTCACTTCCTTGTGCATCAAATAGAAAGGCGGAAAGGAAAGATTTCATCTTTTCACCTAAAGCCTGGGATAAACCTATGAAGCTTCAGTGTGAAGAACTGGAGGTGAGAGATTGGAGGTGAGAGATTCAGGTCAGAAAGCTGGAAGTTAAATTGTGGGATTCACTAGCACAAGATACAGTAATGGCTGCCAACCTGGCTGGCTTTAAAAAGGGATTAGAGAAATGTGTGGAAGCTATCAGCAGGTATTAATCATGCTAGCTATCTTTTATTTTCAGTAACAAAGCTAATATACCACTCAGAAGCAATTCCTAGTAAATGCAAGTGTGATTATACTGCTGTTTTCACATAGTGTTTCTGGAGTTATCATAAGCATCTGGGTGGCTGATGCTCTGATCTGACTCTGCTTAAGTTATGTTCATAACTTAGGCCCTTTCCGCATGGGGGGGGGGACGGGTGAAAACGCCCGGAAATGGAGCTCACCTGAAGCCAGGTAAGTCTGTCGCCACGCGGACCAGCGCGAGCTCGCTGCTCCGCAGTCCTCCGGCATCCCAAATGGCGGCTTCCAATTGGTGGGGGCTCTCCACCAACCGGAGAAGCTCACCAGCCGGAAGCCCGCCCCCGGCAGATCTGCAGGCACGCACTTGCACGCCTGCAAATCCGTGTCAGAGCCGGGCGATGGAGCAGCACGGGGCTGCATGCTCCGTGCTTTTTAAAAACCTCTCGAAAGAGGTTTTTAAAAAACATGCCACGCGGCTAGTTCCGGCCGCTCCTGAGTGGATTCTGGTGTGGAACTACAAAAAGCAGTCCACGCCAGTCCACTCTACGGTGCAGAAGACCTCCGTCAGACGTCCTTCTGCACCATTTCAGAAGCCCGGTGCGGAAATGGCCTTAGTCTAACTTGGCAACCCTGTTGGTGAACCAAGTAAGACAGAATCAGAAAGGGGCTGGTACAATAAATAATGTCTCAAAACATATTATTTCTGATAATTATCTAAGACTTCTTCATACTTCAACCATGGTCAAAGTTTTACAGATCTTCTCATCTTAGGCAGAGATGAAGGTATGTGCATTGTGCTCAACAGCAGCACTTTAGTAAGCAGTCAGACAATTTTATTTATTAAATATTTACACACTGCATTGATATAGCATCCATCACAATTCTGCCCTCTCCATGTTATCTTCAGAACAACTGTGAGATAGACTGAGCTTTATAACATAAGTGAGCACAGAAGACTAGCTTGCCAAGTCATTAGTTTTGAGGTCTTCTAACTATAAGGCAGTTGGCAAGGGAGAAGAAAAATGTCACCACATTACTGATAACATAGAAAATTAGGTAAATTTGTGGTGGAAAACTTTAGCCCTCAGTGAGCAAGTCATTGCTTTATCTTAGTCATATAGCAACCAGATCTTATAATGGAGTTCACATAGAAAGAGAAACACAGTGGCCACAGTATGGATAGGCCTTAACGTGTAAAGCACACCAAATCTCAGACTTCAGACTAGGTCCTGCCTTTCACATTCTGAATGAAAATTTCTGAATGAAAATACACCTGTCAAAAAATGTTTCTGATGTAGTTACAAAGCAAAGCAATATGTCTGTCAGACTGACTCATGTTCTATATTTTTCTTCATTTTTCTGTTCCTGGAGGAATACATTCTCTGAGACAAACTGGTAAAATTGCAACTTCTGATGTGTTTGATATTATTCTAATGTCAGGGTAGGGCAAAATTTGATTAGAGTGACTGCAGAATTATTTCCTTCTCAGGGCTGACACTCTTGAGTTATTAACTGCAGTCACAAGCAACCTTTTCAGATTAGGCTATGATGATTTCAAAACAAAACCATGGAAATTTTGAATTCAAATTCATTCAAAGTCAAAGATCTGAAGGGATACAAGAATGACCTATAAATTCTAAGGGGGTTTTTATCCTGGCTGTTTGAAGGGACTGTAGTTTCCTGTGTCACCCAGCCTCTCTCTAAGATCTGCTCTCAGGACCTTTTCATACTGTACAAGTATAGGGCTATTATTCCACTTACACCACCATAATTCCATTATGTGGAATTCTTGGTTTTGTACTTTAGGGAGCGGGATATATAGTTCTGAGCCAGACAACTCTTCTAGTGCTTCAATAAACTATAAACCCCAAGATTCCACAGGATGCAGCCATGGCAGATAAAGTGCAATCATAGTGTTATAACTGTGAAAGAGCTCTCAGTCCCATAACCTACACAGGCACATCTGAAAGAAGGCTGCTACTAGTCTTTGAAATTTTCTCCCTTCCCCAGGAAGGTGCAATGGCTCCACTTTGCTGTCCTTCAGTTGACAGAGTGAACACTTTTCTCTTCCAACTCATTTTTGAGAACTGACTGTGAGTGTTTTTAACAGTGTGCTCAATTTTAATGGATTCATTTTTCATTATTTTAATTCAATGGATAGCTGACCTGCATTTTAACCTGCTAGCAAGTTTTGCTTGTGTCTTTGTGTGTGCTTTTATCTCTATTTGTTTCAGTTTTTTGTAAGCTACTTTGAGTTCCAGCCTTGGAGATCAGGTGGGATAGAAATAAATTCTTCATCATCCTCATCGTTGTGTTTTTCAGAGCAAATGGTCAAAAACATAAGGCATGAATGGTACTATATAGAATAAGATGGCAATAGGAGGTAGATTGTCTGAAAACATATTAGGGTCCACAGCTCTTGGAAATACTCTTTGAGATGGTGGGGCAGGACACATTGGGGCCAGGCATTTGCTCTTAAGTGGCAGTTTGGATGAATGAGATATTATCCTCCCAGTGCTACTAGAATGAGGAACTTATCCCCTATGTGCTAAAAGTAAAGCTGTGGGATCTAATAGCCTGCAAATTTGATCTGATTAGACCATGAAATGTATTTTGTCATTAGCATCCAAAATTCACAGAGTGTGAGGTCCTACAAGACAGGGCCTTCTCAGTCATGTCACCATGGTTGTATAACTGTCACCCTATTCTAGCCAACCAACTGATTATGAAGAGTCACAATACACAATGCTGTCATTATTGAATAAAGTAGTCTTGCCATGGCTGCTGTTCATATATTTTCCACCATTCTTCCAGAGCTTTTCAGTTGTTCAAGAAGAAACTGAAATGATTTTGCCTGGAGACAAGAATGGCCAGCATCTGCCTCTCCCTTTCTCAGCAAAGCCAAGGTTTAAGTTAGAATGGCTGGCAATGATAACACATGGCAAACATTCAGTTTTGTCTCCTAATCCTATATGTATTGACAGCATAGCACTGAACTGTTTTGGAGAATATGGTGTATGTTCCTGAATGTAAGCTTCCATCGTATAACATATTTATAGCATCGTAAAGCTGGCGGAGAACTCGGCAAAGATCAAATGTAAATATAAATCAAAGGTAGGCCCATTGCCTTACCAGCAGTTCCAGTTTGGAAAGCCCTAAATTCCAGAGGCAGATTTTATTGGGATGGCATGGGGGCACAAGTACAATTTTGTTGGGGCAGGACAGATATTCACAGTTGTAGCTCTTCCACACGTGAACCTAGCAGTAAATAAGAGTGTTGATTGTATCCAGCCAAGGAAAGACTTGGGCCTTAGGAAAGAAGCTATTGACTTTACTTTTATGTGAGCCCTTCCTCCTGGGCTATCAGTGAAAAGAGGCTTCATGGTGAATTATGAGGAAGATTAATGTTTCAGCCTACCAGCTGGAGAAGGCCAACAGGGTACTAGAAACTCCAGGGCTGGGGAGAGGGAAAGGAAGGGGGGTGAACACATAGCTCCCTCTAAGACTGACAAGGACAGACTCTGGAGCAAAAGTGAAACAAATTTAACAAAATGCTCATTAAAAAAAAAACCTTACTATTAAACACAGAAGCACAGTCATGTCTTGGATCCTGAAAGAATTGGATTCTGGGTGTTTTGTTTTGTTTTGTTTTGTTTCCTGAACTGTGCAAAGTTGCCATGTGCCAGAAGACTGAGATAAAAACAGAGACAGTATGCCAGTAGGCAAATTCATTTTGATGTAGCAGCTAATTCATGATAAAAAGCAGGGAGAGAAACAAAAGGAAAAAAATGCAAAAGAAAAGAAAAAAGAAAAGAAAGGGGAGATTCAAAAAGGGTCTACAGTCCCTGGAACCTGAAAATGGATTAACTTCGTCTCTAGGCTGTGATTTGCCATGCTGATATGAAAAGCTGAGGCGGCTGCAACTCAGCACTGGAGTAGCTGGCAAGCAAACGGCTAAGCCTCAAGGAAGCCTGGACTGACAAATAGCCCAGCCTATCCTGAAATACAAGTTCCATCTGTATTTGTTTGCATCACAAATGGCAGCTGCCAACCATCTTGGCAAAATAATGATGCAACTTGAAACTGCAGACAGATGTGTATAGCTTCCATGCATGTGCGTGCACATGCAAACACACACACATGCACACGTATGGGGGTGGGGAGGGTGTCACTATACTAACGGAGAAGTGTGTCAGCAATCCTAAACACACAGAAAGGTTTTGCTGCCTCTGTTATAAGTTCACAGAGTTGCAGTATCATTTGAGTGGTTCCATTCCGTCTCTGTGGCATTTATTGAACACATATTGATTCAAAAGCCAATGTCAAGTGCAGAAGACTTCCTTATTCACAAAGTTTCCATTGATGAAATGCAGAAGATACATTTTCCCACAAATACAGAGTAAGACAGCATCATCAGTCAACTAGTTCTGTTTTCAAGTAAGACAACATCTAAACCTTCCAAAATTAATAAGATGCTAAAGATTGCCATCTTTATGTTTGACTAACAGCAAAACTAATTATATTTTTCTGTTATAAGAAAATTGCAGGCACACATGGAGTGATTAATTTGAGATAATCCCAGTCTTAGCTAAAGGTGTTGAATGATCTACATGTCCATCACATAACTAAAATATAGAATATTTGGAGCACATTCTACAGCTTAGTAAATCAGCAAATACCTAGCCACTTAGAGGCACAGGAAAACTTAACACACATGAGAATGGGAAGCAGGTACCATAATATTGCATTCTGCTTGAATTTGCTCTTGTGGAATTTTTGCTAATGAAAATCTTTCAGTGTAATTTAAATATAACCTTATGGGGAATTAGATTTATAATTATAAGGAATTGTCCACAGTCAGAGCATGTGAAGAGACACATGGCCCTATATAAATAAATAATAATACAATCATCGCCATCGCCGCCGCCGCCACCATCATCATCTTTATTTGGGGAAGTAAAGTGAAAGCCACACTCAGGCCCTTGGAAGAAATAAATCACCAGGAACAGATGCACCAATACAGCTTCTTCAAGTGAAAAAGACAGAGGCCAACAAATACAGAAAACAAAAGAATGGTCCATAGGTTGGCAATACTCAACATGCATTCCAGTCCCCAACAAATGAGACAAGAAGGATTGACATAACAACAGAACCACTGAATCAATTTCTCATACAAATAAAGTGATGCTCAAAATTTTACAACAAAAACTTCTGTCATATATAGAAAGAAAAATGCCAGATGTCCAAGCTGGGTTCAGGAAAGGAAGAAGCACTAGGGATTATACTGCAAACATTTGTTGGATAATGGATCACACCAAAAATTTCAGGAAAAAAAAATCAGCCTGTGATTTATACATTATAGCAAAGGCTTTGATTGTGTAGATCATGAAAAAATATGGATTGCTCCTAAAGAAATGGGTGTGCCACAACATTTGATTGTCATAATGGACAATCTCTATACTCAGGACAAGAGGCTACTGTCAGGACAGAATATGGAAAAACAGAAAGTTTTCCAACTGGGAAGACAGTCAGGCACAGCTGCATTTTATCAACCTATCCATTTAACTTGTATGCTGAACATATCATATGTAAAGAAGGATTAAAGTCAGAGGAAGGAGGCATGACCATTCAAGAAGGTAACATCAGCAATTTAAGATATGCAAATGACACTGTACTGTTAGCAGAAAATAGCAAAGCCTTGGAAAAATTACTGAAGTAAGTCAAGGAAGAAAGTGCAAAGGTAGATTTACAACTGAACATTAAGAAAATAAAAACAATGACCCCAGACAATTTACTTAACTTTAAAGCAACAGCGAAGACATTGAAATAGTTCAAGATTGCCCCTGACAAAAGGGACACAGTGGCAGTTGTGTGCATATGCCCAGACTATGGGTCTTTCTGCACTACACTCTTATAGCGGTATTATTCCACTTTCAACATCCTGTGGAATTCTGGAGTTTATAGTTTACTGCACCATCTCTGGTTGAGAATTCTAAAGGACCCGCCCTAAACTGCAAACCCCAGAATTCCATAGGATGTCGAAAGTGGAATAATAGCACTATAACAGTGTAGTACAGAAAGGCCCGATGATTCTGGAGATCAGAGTTTGAATCCCCACTCAGCCATGGAAACTCACTGGGTGACCTCAGGCAAGTCAGATTCTCCCAGCCTCAGAAAAGGGCAAAGGCAACATATCTTGCCAAGAAAATCCCCATGATAGATTCACCTTAGAGTCACCGTAAGTCAGTTTTCAAAAATGAGAGACATGATAGCTAGGAGGAATCTTCCCTTTGTCAATAGCACTTTGTTGTTGTGTGCCTTTAAGTCACTTCTGACTTATGGTAACCCTAAGGTGAACCTATCACAGGGGTTTGGGGGCAAGATTTGTTCAGAGGAGGTTTGCCTTTGGCTTCCTCTAGGCTAAGAGAATGTGACTTGTCCAAGCTCACCCAGTGTCTGAGTGGGGATTTAAATTCTAGGCTCCAGAAGTCATCATAAGAATGTAACACATTGTTAAGACAGAATATTACATTCCATTTACCTGCTACAGGAACATTTCTGCCCTTTACAGAACACTACTCTGGTTGGTCTTCTAGGGTAATCCATAACTTTTAATGCCAAAAATTACCTATTGATTTGCAATATGTTGATTTTTATTATTATATTTACTTGTATTAATAACTTTCATCTAAAATATGCCTATATTGCCCTACATTAACCACATTCCAGGGCCATTTGCAACACAGGAAGATCATAATACAATAAAGCAAAGATATTAATATCATAAAAGAGACTGCAGAATAGTTACAAAGTAATGGATAGGACTTATTTTTAAATGTCCGGGTAAATAAAAGTGTTTTCACCTGTTGCATTTATATGTAAAGCAGGCACAGTACAGATCTCTTAAAGACATTAGAAAATTTATTCTTTGGCTACAGCTCCCAGAATCCTTCCAGCCAGCATGTATTACCAGATTATCTGTAATAGCTCTATATAAAAGCTGGAGATGGCAGAAGCACCTTCAGATGCTTCCTGACTTCACCAACCAAGGACTTATTCAGACAAGGATATACTCTCGTTTGCTTGCTAGCTGCCAAGTTGACTCCAACCCATGGATGCTCCATGGCTGAGAGTTCCCCAAGTCACTCTGTCCTCAACTGCCCTGCTAAGCTCCTGCAGACTCAGGGGCATGTCTTCTTCAATGAGGCCCTTTCCGCACGAGGCTGGTGAATCAGTCCGTGCCGTTTCTTACCAGATTTTCTGGGCTCGAAACAAGGTGGACTTTCCCTCATTTTCTTCCGCACAGCTACTGCGTATATTCCATTCTGATTCGGAGGAGTGTGAGTTCATGAATCCACACTGCCTCTCCCGTGGCCACTCCTGCTACTTCCCTCCCCCCACCCCGTCAGCTGTGATTGGCCCTTTTTTTTTTTTGCATGGTTTAGTACATCATTGCATACGTGCGTACATGCATAAGTCCATACTACCCCCTGGCCCCTCCCATGAGCCCTCCCCTGACCACCAATTTGCATTGGCATGAATGTACGTGTCTGCACCACTGTGAAAGTACAAATTGGATCGATCTGGAAAACTGGAAAACCGATTTCTTCCGGTTTTCAAATAGCATGCTTTACCACCACATGGGGGCGCATCTAGTCAGAATTACATGTGGAACGAAGGTAAATAAACTGAATATAGTCCGCTCCAAGGTGCAGAAGACCTCCGTGGCAAGACACATTGGCTCACCTTAATAACTGCGTGTGGAAAGGGACTTGGTCTGTCCACCTGTAACATGGCCTTATCAAGCATTATAGTCTTTTCTGGTGAATCGTGTCTTCTCATGATATGGCCAAAATATGACAGCCTCAGTTTAGTCATCTTGGCTTCTAGGGAGAGTTCAAGCTTGATTTGCTCTAGGACCTATTCATTTGACTTCTTAGCAGTCCAGAGTATCAGAAGAACTCTTCTCCAAGACAACATTTCAAATGAGTTGATTTTCTTCCTTTCTTCACTCTCCAGCTTTCACAACCATACATACAAATTGGAAATACAATTGCATAGATGATCCTAACTTCAGTATTCAATAATATCCATTCGCACTTCCAGATCTTCTCTACCTCTTTCATAGCTGCCCTTCCAAGTCCTAGGCCATTTCTGCACTAGCCTGTTATAGTGCTATTATTCCACTTTGAACATCCTATGGAATCCTGGGGTTTGCAGTTTAGGGAGGGACTAGGTGGCCCCTCCCTAAACTGCAAAACCTGGGATTCCACAGGATGTTTAAAGTGGAATAATAACACTATAACAAGCTAGTGTGGAAATGGCCCTAGTCTTCTTCTGATTTCTTAACTGCAGTCTCCATTCTGATCAATGATGGAGCCAAGGTATGGAAAACCTTGAATTATTTCAATGTCTTCATCGTCTGCTTTAAGGTTATATAAATCATCTGTGGTCATTTTTTTCCCTTAATATTCAGCTGTAAAACTTCCTTTACACTTTTTGCTTTGGCTTTCTTCAGTAATCATTCCAAGTCATAATTCCTTATTATTTAATTTTTCAAGAAAGAATTTGTGCAGAGGGTAAACTGAGGTTATAGCAAAATTTTCTCTTTTTTTTGTGCTTGTTTGTTTTTAAATACTCCTAGGCTGATTATTTAAAAACAGAGGCCATTTCCGCACTACAGTGTTGTATGCTATTATTCCACTTTCAACATGCTGTGGGATTCTGGGATTTGCAGTTTACTGAGGCCCAAGAACTCTCTGGCCAAGAATTCTAAATTGCAGGACTCCATAGGATTTTGAAAGTGAAATAATAGCACTATAACAGTGTGGTGCGGAAATGGCCAGAGAAGCAAACAAGCACAAAAAAGATAATTTTCCTATTACCTCAGTTTACCCTGTATACAAAGTCTTCCTTGAAAAACACTTCTAGGCTGATTATATGAGAGCCAACCTAATGTAATGGTTTGAGACCATTTGAGACCAGGATTCGATTACCCGTTTGGCCATGGAAGTCCACTGGGTGACCTTGACCACATCACACACTCTCAGCCCCAGGAAACCCCATGATGCGTTCACCTTAGGATGTCTATAAATTGGAAATAAAGGCACACAACAACAACAACAACAACAACAACAACAACAACAAGATGATTATCTGATCATAGTTCCTAAAGGCACTTTAAAAGCATCTTAATCTCCGGAATGACAAAGCAATCACAACGCAATAAAAACAGAATATAAACATTAAACAGCTGAAGACTTTTTGTTTAATGAGAGCCAGTGTTCTCTAGTGGTTTGAGCACTGGACTCTAAGAGACTGGGATTCCAATCTCCACTTGGCCACAGAAAAATTCTGGATGACCTTCGGCAAATCACACTTTCTCAGCTTTAAAGGAAGGCAATAGCAAACCTACTTCTGAACAAATCTTGCCAAGTAAGCCCTGTGGTAGGTCCACTGTAGTGTTGCCATAAATCAGAAATAACTTGAAGGTAATCAACATTTATTTTAAAATGTTATTGAACAGATCAATAATCAGCAATCCCAATCCAGAAGAGATTGTTCAAATATAATAATCTAAAAGTCAATGACTTTAACCAATAAATTTTTAAAAAATCATGAAAAATACAAAATTAAATAATCTCAAGATGTAGTATGTGAAATAAACAGGCAGACAGACAGACAGATCTGTACCCCTGTTGAGAAGGATTTTTGTAGGTGAGGTTTACCAGTGATGTATTTAAGTCTTTTACTCCATGTCTCAAGTCAAGTCTCAAGTCTCTACCTTCAAGTCTCAATTCAAATCTCAAGTCCTTGAAGATACTTTCAAGCCAAGTCTCAAGTCTGGGAACCAACTTGATACCCCAACCTATATTCCAGAATTTCTGGACACAGTCCGATAAAGTCAGTTTTAACAATTTAAGAAGAGCTGGCCCTCCACATTTGCAATTTTGCCATCTGCATCTTTGGAAGTGGAGAATAAGATCCTTCTCACTCTCCCTTCTCGAAGCTGGAAGCTTTTGTGCCAATGGACATAAAAGAGTATGCAACTTCAGAAACGGGAAATAGGATCCTTCTTACTTCCCATTTCCGAAGCCGGAGGATTTTTCAGAAGTAGGGAATGGGATCCTTCCTACTCCCCATTACTGAAGCTTCAAACGCTTTATAAGGAAGGATCCTTCCTCCTCAAGCCCACTGCCTAACACACTTACTGTTCTCTGAGAAACACGCCCTATGCTTTGGGGACAAGTGTTGTCTTCTGCTCTTAGGAAAAGTTTTAGAAGGCTCCTCCAATATGCAGCAGGGACAGGCTGCTGAGCAGACTTCAAACCCTCCTCAAGCCCATTGCCTAACCCGTTTGCTGTTTCCCTATGAGAAATGCACCCACATTTTGGGCTTGAGACAGATTGTCATATGACCCGTAGGCAAAAAGAAATGGAAGGATTGTTCAAAGTCATAGGATTTCTGGATGAATGTGTTATGTTACTGAACCAAGGGCAACAAGTCAGTCACTAAAAATATACAAGTCTCAAATTGAATTGAGTCCATGCATCGTTTATTGCTGAATTGAGTCCGAGTTGAGTCACTGAAGTGACTTAAGTCCAACTTGAGTCCAAGTCAGTTGACTTGAGTCTACATCACTGAGGTTTACTGTGGCCATTTCCACACTACACTCTTATAGCGCGATTATTCCACTTTCAACATCCTATGGAATCCTGGGGTTTGCAGTTTAGGGAGGGGCCACCTGGCCCCTCCCTAAACTGCAAACCCCAGGATTCCATAGGATGTTGAAAGTGGAATAGTCGCGCTCTAAGAGCGTAGTGCGGAAATAGCCTGTGTTTGTTTAAAATGTAAATATCTCCAGGACAGTTACAAGTTAAAACCACAAAGGGTATGCAAGTAACAAAGCAGATAATTAAAAGATAAAATCAGGATAAAGCCACAAATGGGGTGTCATTTGGGGGCACCCATCAAGTAGGGTTCAACTGCTAATCCCTGGAGCCTCTTGGCCTTTCAAAAACTTACTAAGATTATTCACGTATTTCTTTGACTTCTTTTCTGCCCAAGTCAAAACTATTTGGCGTTTTGCTTCATCTGCTTACTTATGTCATATGAGCTTGACATCATTTTCCCTAGAGCTACATTTGGGAGGAAGGAGGAAATGAAAGGGGTCTATATACTGCTGCAGAGTTCCAGAGTTTATATCCTCCCTTTTCTTCTTAAAGAGTAAAGAATTTATTACACTTAATTTGAAAGGCCACCTCAGGTTTTGAATGAGGGGACAACTAATTCACCGAACAAGGTCATTTTACCTCAAGAAAAATAGCCATTCATTTGCATGAAATCATTAACTTAAATAAATACAAATTCAGAAATGTCCACTGTTGTTGAGGCAACATTGTTTTTGGAAACAAGAAATGCAGCTAGTTTGGAGACTGACCAGGTTGCAATCTAGGTGCAGGTTTTAGTGGTAAACACAACAAATCACTTCAAATTCTTATTGATAGAAGAGGCTGTTACAAATGTAAAATACAAGTGTTTAAAAGAAAATACATTCCATATTAATGAATGAACTGGTAATCTTGTAAATCTAAAAAGAAAAGGCAAATGTTAGCAGCCAGCACAATTTATTGAGATAATGAATTCCATTGGTCCATTATGTGATGCATGAAGAACATTTTCAGGCCTTAAAATCTACCACCCATTAATTATGGTACAATTCCTATTTTTCATGTGGAATATTTTCTCTGATCATTCTTTTAAGGCTTGCATTATCTTATAAACTGGTCAAATCTGAGTTAACAAACATAGCTAATTTAGAATTTGTTGTTAACTAGGGGCACATTCACACTTCAGAACTGTACACTATGGCCATTTCCACACTACATTGTTATAGTGTTATTATTCCACTTTCAATGTCCCACGGAATCCTGAGGTTTGCAATTTAGGGAGGGGCATTTAGAATTCTCAGTCAGAGAGCCTTGGGCCTCAATAAACTACAAATCCCAGAATTCCACAGGATGTTGAAAGTGGAATAATAGAACTATAACAATGTAGTGTAAAAATGGCCTATTATTCCATTTTAACTGCCATGTTTGCATCCTTTGGAATCCTGGGTTTTATATTTTGGTGAGGAACTAAAGGAGCTCTCTGGCTGGGAATTCTAAGCGCTCTTCTCTAGACTCCAGAGCCCAGGATTCTAATAGGATGTTGCCGTGGCAGTTAAAGTGGAATCATAGTGCTGCAATTCTGTAAGGTGAAAGGACCCCAGTACAGAAACCTGGACCAAGGGCAATTACACTAGATCAGGAGCTGACAGATCTTTCGGCCCTAAGGGAAACATGCAAAAGCCAAACTCTTACATGAGTATGTAGCTCCATACATGGAGTTCTGCATCCTTTCATCACCCAACAACTGTCAAGACCCTGGGAGGCGCCCCTGCCTCTGTCACTTACCAGTGCAGAAGGGAGGGACGAGGAGGCAATTCAGGCCATACAGAAGCAATTTGTCTCAGCTCATTTGGGAGAGGGAGAAATGAGAGTGCACTTTCATGGAGTCAGATGTTCAGCGTCTGAATCATCCTCTCTTCCTTCCCTTCCCTCTGGTAAGGAGGAGCAGCACAGCCACTCCCAGGGATTGACGGATGTGTGAGAGGTTTTTTGGATAGAGGACCTGGGCAAGAGAATAGTCCTCTGTGCCCCATCCAAAAAGGGATAGAGGTGTACTTAGACCTGTGCAAGTTACTAACAGAATGCTGGCCACAGTGCCATGTGAAACATGTGCCAGCATGTTTATGAAACCTACACAGAAACACGCGCACCTTTGTACATCCTGTTCCAGATGACAAGGATGAGAGAGAGACTTTGCAGCTCACCCCTAACCAGTGAGCGTGATCACGATAAATGGGATGGGTTAAAGAGCACAATTCCCCTGCTGCTACCCCCAGTGACCCTAATAAAGATAACCTAATGAAGGTCACCCTCATTCCTACTGGTCTAGGAATGAGGGTACATAAAAGAGTAATCCATGTGTTCTGTGCCATGGGTAGGTAAAGACAAAATAATGACATTATCTCTCAAATAAGAATACTGCCCCCAAATCAGCTTTTCATTCAGTCCTCATATTTCTATGATTGCAGTAGATGATATATTGAAAATTGGCCACACCTTGGACTCTCACATTTGCTTTGTTCACAGTAACTTTGCTTTGTTCCTTCGGTAACTTTGGCTGCCCTTTTTCTTTGGGTGCCTAAAGGATATCTCCATACCCTCCAACATTTCACAGATGAGAACTGGGGTGCATCCAAGCAGCATTAGAGTGTGTCCGCTTATTAATAAGGAAGAACATAGAAAAAATGAGAGGGTTATTAGGAAAGACAAGATTCTGCTTCCCTCTCTTCTCCCACTTCCCGAGTTAACTGAGTCCAAATTACTTTTGCACACTGAATTCAGTTTGCAGCAACTAAAGTAAGCTGAGGACAAAGGAAGAAGGTGGGGAGAGGAGAAAGAAACTGGGGCATTTTAAAGGCAGCTTTAAAAGTGGGATGATAAAGGATTAATCCTGTATTGCCCCTTCCAGATCAGGACAGTTGGAAGGTATGCATCTCTAAATGCTCAACTGAAATGTTAAGGTAACTACAAAGTTAGAGATTTGGGCACTGAAAAGAAATTTCATTTGAGGGACAGAATTCTTACTGAAGGACAAAGTCCTCACTTTGTCTTCCTCTCATAGTTCAGTCTCTAGTCCTTTCTCTCCCACTGTGATCAGTCTTCCGACAACACATCAGACAGCTGTGATTGGAAGCCTATGTTGGGCCAGATGTGGAGGAAGGCTTTTCTTTCTCACCCTCCTTCCCAGCATGACCAGACATCTATTTGGTGGGAGCTTGACAGGCATCAAGGAAAGTCATCCTTGTGCATCCTCATCCTTACCAAAGTTGTGGTCACAGTAGGAAGAGGGGATACCTACACTGAGTAGGCCACACTGCTAACCTCTGAGGCCTTCATATGCTATACCTTGGAAGCTGATAGCTGTCCGTCCCATCAGTGCATGATGATTGTGGACTTTGAAGCTTGAAATGGTCTGGCCACAGGGAAGTTTATGGAACAGTTTCTTTACAATTATTAAGGTCTGTTCACGGGGAGCCTGTGGAAGATTCCACACCTTAGTAAGGCACACCAAAACTGTATCTACCTATCCAAGCCTATCCAAGTTTTAAGATCTGCAGGGGACGGCTTTCTTTCAGTCCCACCACCATCATAGGAACTTCCAGTGAGGCCTCAGAAGAGATACTTCTCAGTATCTCTTCCCAACCTATGGAATTCTCTTCTGAGAGAGGCTTGCTTGGCCCCATCTCTGCTCTTTTTTCACCAGTGAAGACCTTCTTTTTTCAAGCAGGTCTTCAGCTTTTAACTAGTTGGAGTAGTGCTACAATTATGTTGATTCCTAATACGTAATAGGGTTTTGGTGTGTTTTTCACTGTTCTAGATTATTGTTTTTAGATGGATTGTTATTTAATACTTTTAAATTTTTGTATCCAGTTTGTTTTACCTATTATGTTTCAATTGTGCATGTAAGCCACTTTGGGACAAATAGCAGGAAACAAACAAACAAACAAATGGCACCCTTCTGGAGAGCAGAATGCCAACTCATATCAAGCCACTGCAATGGCTGCCAATTTATTTTTCTTATCTATTTCCTGACTTTCAAAACAACAACACTGCAACAGCAAAATGAGTTGACACTCATACAATAAACAACTGTTCTAATCTATGTATAGCTGGTAATCAGAAGGTAATCAGACACGCAAAACATCAAGGTAAGCCAATAGTTGCAACAGCCAGGGGAACTTCTAGTAAGCAATTTGGTCTAGCTGGAACTGGAAGATTCTGGTGCCAGTCCATCCCATCTAAGCTGTACCCCCTTAACTTGTAAGATGAAGATCCTTTTAAAAAGCCAACTCACTCCCCTCTAGATGGATGTTTCTTCTTCCCTCTGTGGGGTCCTAGTCTGATATGCTCCTTGTGCTGTTAGGCTGAAGCAAAAACAGAGCTTTGGAAAGTTACCTTTTTGTATTACAAATCCTAGCATCCTCTAGTCTGTGGAGCTACTGATCATATTGGCTGCAGGATTCTGGGAGGTGTAATCTTTAAAAGTAAATTATCCAAGCTCTGGAACAGTGAAGGAGACATGGGAGAGATCAGAAGGAGAGTGAGCTCTGTAAGATCCTGGCTCCAGTTCTTCAGGCTTCTGGGTACCATCTCCAGGCTCAGGAGCCTCTGGCTCCCTGTCAAGAACCTGTTCTGGTTCCTCAGACACAACAGCCTCAGCCTTGCCTGGTTCCTCCTCCTCCAGCTCCATCTTTGAATTAGACCCTGGATGATGACAAAAACCAGGTAGAAAATTAGGTGAGCCATACTTCATTTTTTTTTCAGATGCATAGCATCTTGCAAGATATATAAAGGGATAAATCACATTTGGGACAGTTGAAAATCTGCTTAATCAGCTCATCAGCCCCCATCAACATCTGCAGTTTCCTGTGACATAGGGGACCATCTTGGTTCACTATGAATATTCCATGGTAGATTACAATACATCTGCAGTACAGTTTATGTACTGCTTGTAAATAAATTATAGAGGATTTCATGGAGTTCAGCAGAAGTTCACCCATTCTGGACGCAGCCTTTAGAAGACACAATATTATTTATTTATTTGAAGACTAATAAAAAAAAAGTCCCAGCCATCAGATATGTTCTCTGCGAGCTGAAAAATCTTAAAACAATTTACAGTTAATTGATGAAACGTCAGCTTACATTGAATGCTGTTTTCTGAGTGCTGCCTCATACTGTATTGTTACCAGTTCCTCCGGTCGGTTCCCTAAGGCAAAAGACTGAGTAAATTGATTGACCTTTCCACAATGCCTTGAAGGTCAACCTATGCTTTGTCAAGTCAATTGATGAGAGACGTTTCAGAACCAAGGGCCTCCCTCTATTTTTCAGTTCAAACATCATCTCCGTCTGCTTATTCATAACTGTCTGCAAAAACATGGAGAGGTGAATTGTTATTACTACCAATAATTAGACTGTATTTCGTGTGTGTGTGTGCGTGTGTGTGTATGTAAGAGCCAGAGTGAGAGAGGAAGGGAGGGAAAGTAAGAAGGAGAAGCAAGGGGAGGAAGAGAGAGACTTTCATTACATTCTGTGTTAATGACCTCCTCAGCTTCAGAGTAAGAGACCAGAAAGCATTTGTGTGTATAATTTATGTGATGTTACACATTAACCTCTGAAAACTGTCTCAGCAGTTATACTCTTACTTATCATGCACCATGTTTTACATTAAATTATGCAACCAGTGTAGAGGTAGGAAAAAGGTACCATTTCCATGTCTCTTTTGTACTATTTTGGAAGTAGACTAAGGTTGCTAAATTCAGATGACTGCTAAGCCATGATGGATCTATGTGGCATTTGTGACTCAACACCACACCCATTTTTTCAAAGACAGGGTAAAACCACTGGGAAATCTGTCACAAATGTCCCCCTCCTTAATGTTAAATCTCCAAACTAAAGTACCTTAGTCATGCAAGCACGTTCTTCAGCAGATTTCCAAAAATATGAACCAGCTGTGAGGCAAGTTCAAAATGAAATGGAGCTGGTTTATTATATATGAAGGTTTGGTGGAAGATAGTTTCATCCTTGGTTCATTAACAATAGATAGAGTACATGGCTTTTGCTACAACCAGGGTAAGTGCCTTCATGGAGGCAATTTATGAGTTGGAAAGATGATCTAGTTGCAAAATGTGGATAATCAATCATCTTTGCAATCAAGTTTGACTGGGCCAGAGCAACCCAAGGAGAGGAAAAGGGGTAGTCATAAATAGCAAAGAGAGAGCTGTCATAGATACTGATTCACAATTTGCTAACCTTACTTCAAATTATGGCTTTGTTAAAATCAGGGTTGTTTTGTTTCCTTTTAGAACCCGCTCTTCTATACGATATAATGCGTTTGGAATATGGGACGTTGCCCTTTGCCATGTCGGAACATTGGCCCATCTAGCTCAGGATTTCTTCCAGCACTGTATCCACTGGAGCTCCAGATGTAGTTGGACTTCTGTTCCACCATTGGTTATGCTGGCCATGAGCCACTAGTATACTGACTGGCACTGTCTCTCTAAGTTTCACACAGGAGGCTTAAGCTAGAGATGCCAGGGACTGAATCAGAGGTCTTCTGAAAGCAAAGTGTGTCAAAGGTGTATGTCCTACTCTGTGCTCTCTTTTCACCAACAGGCAAAGACCTTTTTCTTTAGACAGGCCTTCAACTTCTGACTGGTTATGCAGAAGGGTTTTGTTAATGGAGTATGCTAGATTTTGATCTGTATGTTTTAAACATGTTCTAAAATGCTTTTAAATTTTTATCAGTTTTCAATAGTATTGTCTATTTTTTAAATTAAAAAAACTTTTGTATTATACATTGTTTTAATGTTTTTTTTTTACTTATACTGTAAGCTGGTTTGGAGGAAGATGAGACAGAAATAAATTTCAGCTAAAAGAAATATCACTGAGCTACAGCCTTTGCCCAAGTTGTAAAATGCAAACAGGATATTAAGCACCATAACCACTGACTTGCTGAATATGCAGCTCAGGTTTACATTGCTGGAGCAGAGCATCCACTCTGAGTTTAAAATTCAGATATGGTACTGAAAGAAAGGTGTGAGAGAGAACAGGGGGTATTGAATACACATGCTCCAGAGCAGAAAACCTTCATGAGGGAGATCATTGCTTCTTGAAGACACTCAAGATGTGGTGTCCATGCCATAATGCCCAACTAGCTACTCTATTTTATTTTGGCAATGGAAGGATAGATAGACATATATTGGGCTGCTATTTACTAGGGTTTGGGCACCAGTGGTGGCTGGTGGCTTCAATGTCAATGACGTGGTCAATCCACTATGGGTTTTAGTTCAAACTTTAAAGGAGTGGTCCAAAGTGAGAAACCTATAAGAAGGACAGAATTCAGCACTGTGGATAGCTCCTATTAAGTTCAGAATAAAAACCAGACGAGATTCAGTGGCTCCACTGACATCAGGGCCATGAGTCACTGCTGATGGGCACCAATGACCAACAGCCAACTTCTCACAGGTTTACCTTTAGGTGAGGACATGGTAAGGGGCATCACTGCTTGGAGGTACATGCCCTCCCAAATCATTGTGACTGGACGTAAAAGCAAGCCATTCCCTGATTAGAATCTAGAATTGACAATGAGAGATCAGTACAATCCAATCTCTGTTATGCCTCTCCAGACCAAACACTTTGCATTTGTGGATACAAATATGTATGAAAATTGTTTTCTAGTTTTTTTTAAAATAGAAGTCTTCCTGAGACTCCAAAGCACAGTGGCCCCTCCACTTTTGTGAGGGTTTGGGACACAGAACCCTCAGAAAAGTGGAACCACCATGCATAACTCCCCCTCAGGCAATCTGGTCTCACTCCCTTCTGCCATGTTGGGACTAAAGGCAAGGGAACGGGAGAGGGAGCTCCAGAGGGGAAAAAGAAGGTGAATGCATGCCTTCCCCCCTCCCCAATCCCTTGCCTTTTGACTCACTGTGAGTTCCCAGAGCTGGGGCCAGGACAAAGGAAAGGGAGGGGGGAGCTCCAGAGGGGAGAAGGAAGGCTTGTGTGTGTGCCTTTCCCCAAACATCCCCGTTCCCTTGTCCTTTGCCTTAGCATGCATTCCCAGTGCTGGGGCCATAAGCAAAGGAGGGGGAGCTCCAGAGGAGAAGGGAAATGCATGTGTGTCTGCCCCCTACATATTCCTTTGCCTTTGGCCTGGGTGCTTGCCTTCCTTCTCTGCACCCAGCAAAACTCAAGAGAATGGGAGGAGGAGAATGGAGGGGAAGGCATGCATGCGTCCCTGCACATCCTGAATAATCAAATTTACGAAAGTCAAATCTGCAAATGTGGAAGGAGGACTGTAATTCTGAAGCCAGAGCACTCTACCTCCAAAAATCTCTGTGACTAGAATCCGCTGTGACAATCTAAATATCTCTGAGACAGGGATCCCTGTGAACACGCAGCTCCCCTAGAATCTATCTCACAGGGCCCTCCCTACATTCTTATTCTCCCTGAGTGTCTTCAAGAAGAATTGTTTTCTCTGAATTTGTTTTGATTCGATGATTATAGGGATGGGCCAACCAAATCCTCGAATCCTGGGTAAGGATTTGAGATTCCTGAATCCAAATCCCTGTGCCAAAATAGGCAAACTGAATCTTTCGAATCCACCAACCAAATAGATTGTTGGAGACCGGGATGCCTGAAAACCAGGTGGACTCCTGAAAACTGGGCGACCAGACATACAAGGGAAGATAGTAAGTAGGTGAGTTTTTCCCTTGGAGTAACGATGGCCCTTGCTAACAATTTCAGAAATTACATCTAGGATTGTATTCTAAGATATTTAAATTGAACATTTCATATTTAAGGCCCTTTCCACACCTTACCTTTTTGCGGAGATGGGGGGCGGCGCTCGCGCAAGAAGCCTTCGGAGGAAGGCTTTTGGATCCCTGCTGCTTGGGCTCCGCAGCAGCTTCCTGGTCGTGCGAGCGCCCTGCCCACGCCCCGCCTCTTCCTTCCGCAGTGCAGCCTGGGAGCTGTAGGCTGCACTGAGGATAGGAAGCGCAACTGGCCCGGCTCCAGAGGCTCCGCAGGGCAGGTAAGTTTGCCCCAGGCCCCTGACCGGTGCGCAAGCATGCACCATATTCGGCTAAAAGCCGAAAATAAAAAGGTGCGTATGTGCTGCGCATGAGGCTCTTGAGCGTCGCGTAAATGGGAGTGCATCACGCAGACCACTCCTCCCATTTACGCGACGCTCAAGGGGCCCTTTTGCTTAAGAAATGCCATGCGAAAAGGGCCTAAGTCCAGTACTTGACTGGAAGCTACAGGCTTGCGATTTCAAGGACAGCTGAAACATTCCTTTGCGTAGCTCCCTTGCAAACCTTTCAGACACAATTCTGGGGTTTGGAATTTTACAAGGTGTCACAGCCTTCTCTGCCAGAGTGTACTGGTGCATCATCAAACTACAAACCCCAGGATGCCAGAAGGAGCTATGCAAAGAAAAGCCTGTTTTGACCTGGATTATCTCTGTGCTGTAGTATGTGGCCTTGTTTACACAGGCAGGAAAATGTGGGATTAATCCACATTTTCCTGCCTGTGTAGAAAGGCCCTTCATGTCACTTTCAGTCTGGGGAGATCCTGAGGCAAAACTAGGACAATTGTCCTGGCCAGATTTCTTCAGAGGGAGATTTGCCTTTGCCTAGGCTTTTGCTAAGGCTGAGAGAGTGTGTCTTGCCTAAGATTATCTTTCTTTCCCTTGCTTTTTAAACTCTTTTTTAAAAAAGGATTCAAAAGATTCGTGAGATTCGTGGGACTCGTGGATTCCCAGAACCTTCCAGGGATTTGGATCCGGATCTGGATTCGGAAAATTCTGGATTCGTCCCATCCCTAGGTGATTATCTCCTGCAAAATCAATTGATAAAAGGATTTTCCTGATTTAGTCAAATGTTAGTACTTTTAAGTCTTGTTGATTACAAAGGAAAGACATGTCAAGTCTCTTTCATGTAAACAGGGGCAGGAATCATGTGGCTCTTCAGATAGTAATGAACTGCAGCTCCCAGCTTTCCTCACCATTAGTTATGCTGGCTAGGGATGTGGGGAGCTGTAGTTTTAAAAACATCTGGAGAATTGCATGCTTCCCACCCATGACTTAAGCAAACAGAGGAATCATTAATATTGACCCAAATCTTACACTTTAGTTTCACTCTGTGAGTTGACAGCAGTTTTGTATCTACGTTATTAGCCCAGTGTATAATCAACAAAAGCATAATCACAGCTTGGGTTCAAATATTTCCTGAGTGATCCCAAAGTTAATGATCCTATGGAATCTTATATAATGCTGTATAACATTACAAATACAGCTCTCCCTATTGTTAGCCTGTTATCTGACTTGGTTTTGGATTACTGCATGTCTGGAAGAAAAGATTTCACATTTGGGTGGGGAAAATGGGAAAATATTTCTCTCGTGAATTGGTTGGAGAGTAATGACAGCTGTTACAAGGCTGCTCAAGCTATAGGAATGTCAGTCTCGAAAGCCCTCCCAGATGGGTCAGCAGGCAAAGGGCAGGTGAGGCAATCTAAGGTACTGGATGACGAATGGCATTTATCCCACAACTGTATCATCACCACAGCCCCACACCCATATGTGCCCAGCCTGCAGCCTTTGTGTCAGAGATGAGAATAAATCATGTCTCTGAAGGAAGATGTATTTCATCCTCAAGAGCATTAAATGGCAGCTCAATCCAAAAGGATGTAAACAAACATTACATCTGGCTGCTGTCCACACATACTCACACGGTCGCTATGCAGTGTTGTGTCCAGGTACATCTTTCTCAAAAGGATTTTCTCACATGTACTGCAGACCAAATGCACACGCAATCTTGCCAGTGTAGCCAGAATCACCTTAGAGAACTCGTAATGAAACTGATGGTTATTTCAGTTTTCATGTCATCAGAGTAGCAGATGTACAGTATAACCAGGGAGTCAGAGAGGGGGAGCTTGCTTTCTGCTTGCTGAGCAGGTGCTGAATTAGCTCTCACAAGGAACTTTCATGCATGGCTTTCGAACCAGTTGAAAAGGAGCCAACAGTAAAGCTTCCATTTTACTCTTAGAAATCCAGCTGTTCAACTGCATGTGTACACAGGCTCCCCAAAGCAGCTGAGAGAGTGAAGATGTAGAGCTTCACACTTTGCCATCAGGATTATCCTACCCTTCAAGGAACAAGCCACCTGCCCTTCGTCTATACCCTCGTTGCCCAGCTGCCAAATATGCCTGTCAAGCAATCTGAGGTAAGAGCTCAAATTAGGGCTGAGACCAAGTGACCATAGTTTTTCTGGTGATTACTATATCCAGCACCTCAGGGGAAGAAAAAAAATGTGTCTATCTCCAAATGTGCTAAAGGAACCTTGGGAAAGATCAGTGGGTGATACAACAGCAGGCTCAGCTATAAGATTGTGATTTAGACTGCCAAATAATTTAATTCCAGCTGGAAACAAAATCTGGGTTTAATAATTATGTATAGAAAACACAGGCTGTTTTCAGCTATTCTCAAACTGTGTGTATGTCACAGCAAGGACCTGTTCTCACAACCACATTATCTCATGATTGGAAACATTCAGTCCATCAGTGTTCAATCCCAGCTGCATCTGGGCAGCTATGCCTATTAATGGCACATGCTGGATTCAGAGATCCCAAGCCACCATCATCTCTTGTTTCCTAGCCAATTCTATGTCTTTCCAGTAAGAATTTAGTAAGCCTATATTCAGTAAGCTTTCTTCCCACACTATTATTAACAGAATTGTTTGTGGCCTGATGGTGGTTTGAAAGCATGTGCCAAACTCTGCCCACTTGTGTACTTCAGAACATGTCACCTTACGCTAATGGAACGTAACAAAGTCATACATATGGCAGCTTAACCAGGGTTTCAGTGCACCTATATTTCCTACCTGTCTGGGGAATGAGTCAATAACACACATTAGCCAACTGATATAGTACAGGGGCTTAAAAACTGAGTTACAAATAATGAAGCAAGCACTAAGTGGACCATTGCCTCTCTCATCTTTCCCACCACTATCACCCTCATAACCACATGGACACACACCATAGACATCAGGGTGGGAAAAGAGCAACCATCAGGCTGCATAGGGTCCCTGAGCCACCCCCCTTTTTTCTTTTTCAGGCCATCCAAATTCCTGCTAAAGCCACCAGACCCATTTTTAAAAGAAAATAGGGCACAGAAATGCCCATTAAAATGGCTCCAAATGCTACCTGAAGCCCTGGGGAGGGGACCCACTCCTCCTGCCAACAAAACTTCTATGTCATATTTTGGCATGGTTACCAGTTGATATACTCAAGATATTCAACACTGTTAAGGTGAAATATATTTTTCTTCTGAGACCTTAAGTAAACAAAGTAAACAAAAGGAAGCTGGCACTTGTGGGTTGTGCAAGTATTCACATGTACCTCCATGTCAATCCTTTCTAGAAGCACCTTTGGTACCAATGACAGCTAAGAAATCTCTTGGGTAAGTCTCTACCAGCTTTGCACATCTGGATCTTGTGATTTTTGCCCATTCTTTTTGGCACAGTTGATCCAGCTTTCTCAGGCTGAATGGAGACCATTGCCAAACAGCCATGTACAAGTGTTGCCACAGATTCTCCATCAGATTGAGGGGTGGTCTTTGACTGGAAAATTACAAGATATTCAGGTCCTTGTTTTTGAACCCCTTCAGGGTTATTTTGGCTGTATGTGTAGAATCAGCCTGCTGGAAGATGAACCTCTGCTGGAGTCCCAGGTTTCTTTCAGACTGCAACAGATTTTCCTCTGGAACTGCCCTATATTTGGCTCCATTCATTTTCCCCTCAGTTCAGACCAGTTTACCAGCCCCTGCTGAGGAAAAAACAGCTCCCCAGCATGCCAGCACCATGCTTCACCGTAAAGTTGGCGTTTTCAGGGAAATGAACCCTGTTGGCTTTGTGCCAGACATACTATTTTGTAGCAAGACCAGAAAGTTCAGTTTTGATCTTGTTAGACTACAGAATGTTTCGCCACATGTTTGTTATATCTCTCACACGTCATTTTGGAAATTCCAAAGGGCTTTTATGTGGATTTCCTTCAGAAATAGATTTCTTCTTCCTACTCTCCATAGCACTCAGCTCTGGAGAGCACCCAGGTGAGAGTTCTTCCACAGAAGCTTTTCTCTTATCTCAGGTGCAGATCTTTCCAGCTTCTTCAGAGTTACCAGTAGCTTTGTGGTTGCTCCTCTGATTAATGCCGTGCTTGCGCAAGTGGTGAATTTGGAGAGACAGTGTTTATTAGGCAAGGTCACAACTGAGACATGCTTTTTCCATTTTGTAGTAATGGCTTGAACAGGGAGATGTTCATAGTTTGGGATTTACTTATTTATAACCAATCCTAATTGGTACTTCTGCACAACTTTACTGCATCTTTTAATAGCTCTTTGGTCTTTGTGATGCTTCTTGACTTGAACTTCCACAACTTCTCCACTTCTCCAATTGAACTCCCGTTACAGAGAAAAACCATGGAACTTGGAGAAGTTCTTTCTTGAAGGCTAGAACTCCCAGTGTTGGACTAGGAGTCTGGGAGATCAGGGTTCAAATCCCTGCTCAACCCTGGAAAGCAACCGGCCAAGTCACACTGTCTCAACCTTAGAAGAAAGCAATGGCAAACCTCTTAATAGATTTTGTCAGATAAACTCTATGATAGAGTTGCCATAAGTTGGAGTTGACTTGAAGATATGAAACAATAACAAACAATTCCAAGAATCACTCAGCTTGGTGATTCTATAATGTAATAGAAAGTAATAAAATGATAATGACCAAAAATGCACATCTGACAATAATGCTACAAGTGACGTTTGGTCTAATAACGGAGGGAGCTAATGCTTCTTTTTTCATCCCCAGTCTGTGGCAGATTCCCCATGAAGACTTATCTGCTTAAGTCACAATTAAAGACACTCGCCATGGCCATTTCCTCACTACACTATTATAGTGCTATTATTCCACTTTCAACATCCTGTGGAAGTCTGGGATATGCAGTTTACTGAGGCCAAAAGCTCTCTGCCTGAGAATTCTACATGTCCCTCCCTAAACTGCAAACCCCAGGATTCCACAGGAGGTTGAAAGTAGAATAATAGCACTATAACAGTATAGTGTGGGAATGGCACATGTTGGCATTGCAATCTGGTAGTATGAATGTATTTGGTTGATTTCATACATCTAAGTGAAGCTTTGAAGATTACAGCAAAATGGAGATGGAGATGATGGTGATGGTGATGATGATGGTTGTCATCACTGTGATTGTGGGCCATGATTTGTGTGCCACCCTTTCAGAGCTGAAACAGATCCACCTAGTGCTTTCTTTTTCTCCATGCCTTAATTTCAGAAAATGGCCAAGGGGTAACTTTTAATGTATTTCAAAGAGTGTCAAAAGGCTGAACACATTCTGCTTCTTGTGACAGCCAAATAATGTGTGACTGGAACTGCAGTAAGAACTGTCAGACAAATAAACAGCATTGCTTAGTAAATACATTCACACACATAATGTGTGTACCCTCTGGCACTGCAAAACAATTAAAAATAGCTTTCATCTTTTTCCAAGTGGTTCACTAAGCTGACTAAGGACTGCTTTAGATGACTCTCTTCATTGATGTGAGGGCACACATCTTCTGATTCACATCTATGTCACTGCTGAATCTGTGGCCACCTTTCATTCCCAGATTACTTCTGTTTCCCAAGAACACGTGCAGAGAGGAGGCTCACAGAATGATAGCCCTAAATTTCACGCTGGAGGACTGGCTGTGTTATGAAATTGGTGTAGATCTCCCTATTCAAAAGTTATGCTGATCGATATTAAAACATCATTTTTAAAACAGTTTAATATGTGAATAAAAAAATTAGTGATAAATTATTAACAACTATAAGGGTATATCAATGCAGTGAGAGCTGGCAGTTGTGTATGGACACTAGTGGTCCTTCAGATATCTAGGTTCTAAGCCAGGATGGCCTTTCAAGATCAAAACCATCACTTAGGGCAGAGCTTTCCAAACTGTGTGTTGTGACACGTTAGTGTGTCGGCTGCAGTGTGTAGGTGTGTTGCATGAACGTAACGGGAGGAGGGGCTGCTTTTCCCACTGCTGCAGCGGGTCAGGCCCAGGTGATGGGGCTGCCTCTACCACCACCCTGCGCCAAGGAAGATCCCAAGGAGAGCAGCAGTGGGTCAGTCCAGGTGGAGCAGCTGCCTCTTCTGCTACCACCCTGGACTGAGGAAGACCCTGGCAAGGATGGTAGCAGCAGATCAGGTCTGGGTGGAGGGCCTGCCTCCACTTACTGAATTACTTACTGAATTACTGTGTCACAAAATGATGCATGTCTAAAAAGTGTGTCACCAACTTAAAAAGTTTGGAAAGCTCAGACTTAGGGTAACATTTGCATGAGGCTGGCTGCCACTCATAAAAGTGTCTTATATCATTCCATGAAGTGCTGGAACGTTGGGTTATCGCATCTCATAGAAGCTACTCTCTTATACATTTATACACATGCCCAGAACTATTTGTGGGGCATATCCTCACAGTTTTGCACTCACTTTGGGGTATATTTGATATTGTTTGCATGTGTTTCTAGGCCTAACAGAATCCTTATAATGAATATGGAACTCCGCCAGCTCACAGAAGCTTACGGGGACTTGGATTGTACAGCTTTTTCATTTCTACATACTTTGGGCCTTGTGGTAAGGGGATAGAAAGCTCGCAATTTTGTGGACCATTTCGTAGTCCAACATAACATTAAGTCAATTACAATTCTGTCATATCTCATAGAGATTTAAGATTTAAGTACAGCAGTTAGCATAGCCCAAAGCTCGTTACACACCTCCATTTACACACATACACACACACACGAGCGTGTTCGTGTTTGTATTTGTGTGTGTATGTAGCATGGCAGTATGGCTGACAGTGTTTGGTAGTCAAAACTTGGGACAACAAACAACACTGTGGCAACTTATACACACCACTGTTTTAGAGGTACACCTAGGATGGTACAGCAGGTTATCTCACCCCCTCGGGCTCTTTTGCACTACATAATTGTAGCTCTTTGGCTTTATTTTTAACTACTGTGGCTGCATCCAATGGAATCCTGGGATATTTGGGGGAACATTCAAGTTCACTAGAAGAAAATTTTAAATACTTCATGTAACAACCTGTCACAGGATAGTATAGAAGTCGTGGACTAGGACTCCAGGAGCCCAGAGTTCAAGCCCACTGGATGACCTTGGGCATAGGTCATTTCCCTACACTGTTTTGATGCTATTATTCTCCTTTCAACATCCTGTGGAATCCTGGGTTTTGCAGTTTAGGGAGGGGCAGTTAGAATTCTCAGCCAGAGAGCTCTTTGGCCTCAGTAAACTACAAACGTCAGAATTCCAGAGGATGTTGAAAGTGGAATAATAGCACTAAAACAGTGGAATAATAGCACTATAACAGTGTAGTGCAGAAATGGCTATACTCTCTCAGCCTAAAGGGAAGGCAAACTTCACCTGAATAAATCTTGCCAGGAAAACCACACAATAAGGTGCCCGTAAGTGGGAATCAACCTGAAGGCTCATTACAACCATACCTTCAAGGATACTGTAGGATAGAGCAACTAGTGCTGTCACTGTGTAGTATGAAAGGGCCCTCCCTGAATGACAGAGCCAGCCCTGGGTATGATTTCTATTCGTTGTGATTTCCAGAAGAAATCATGATTGCTGCAGGTCTACCATCTATTTACCTATTGGCATGCACACCTTGCTTTAATAAACCATTCTATTAGAGAAAATGTTCCACCTATCTGAGAGATAAACACACATTCATTAGGATAAAAAAATCATCAGTCTCCTGCCCCACCCACATGCCCTTTGTGCTTACATCTGTACCAAAAGAGTTTTTGTATGTGTCAGTATATAACTGTGCTAAGTTGCATCCTTTTAACCCGTAAAGTCATTTTATTCTGCTATGGCAGAAGTTAGAGAAATGTTTCTCTTAACATGTGTTTTGTCTCTTGGTGAATTACTTTTGTTTCTTCAGATGTAGTAACCTTTGTTTATAAAATCAGAATAAATCGATTAGCAAAGGTTGGAGGTGATATGCTACAAAAGCCATATCACTCCTGTTTGTTTCTCTTAGCCATACTCTGTCTCTTCCTCCATCAGTAATTCTGAGTTTGTCTTCTGTTTTGTTAATTTCCAGTTCTCTTTCTCTCTCCTCCATATTTGAAGAGAAGATTGCAGAGCCTTTCACCATGTTATGAAATTTCAGGATTTGTTATGAAAGCTACTTCTAAGCTTGCTTTATTTCTCTGCTAGAACCTGTGGGGGTGGTCCTATGGGACTGGTTGTTGTTCACCTTCTGCTGGCAAATACTAATTAATCTGCTTATGAGACATACTACACATCCCACCCTCAAAATGTATTTTTTTGTAAACCAGTGTATGTTTTGATGTTTATGTGCTGTCTGACCAATTCTAAGGACTTTTGTGTCCCATTCATTTAAAGGGGAAAAAATTTATATCTTATATTGAGAGCAATGAGAGCTAAAACTGCTTAACTTTGGGCCGAATTACATACTTTTTTCCATGTTCTGATTGTCTGAAATACAGAACAATGGGAATCATGTGCACCAGTATAAATCCATTGAAATACTATGGAATTCTCCATTTCCTCACACAGCAGACATTAAAAGAATAATCAGATCTATACATAGCAAAAAAAAAGAAAAAAAGAGGGGGGATACATTTTCGCCAAATGAAAGACAGATGTTATCAGGCTTAGATAGAAACACCACTCCCATATTTGCCGACATTGTAGAGTGGAATGTTCAGGATTCATGCATTGGGTGTGGCGTCCCAGGACCTGAAAAGGAAGATAAGGGGACAAGGGCATTTTCTGAATCCTTCCAAGATGAATCATGTGAAGGGGATATTCACTAACGAGTTATGTTGCTAATAAAACTTCAGAGGGGCAAGTGACAGGGCCACAAAGTGGTGTGAAGAAACAACAGTCTATCAATTGAAATCACCCTGAGTCTAAGGCAACTCAATTAGTCTCAGGAACAATGGAATGATAAGAAAAAACTCTATGTCCATTCTGTGAGGAAGGAAACCTTTGTCCTTCACAGAACTCGTGGGATGATGTCTCTTCTCCCGAAGTCCCTTTCAAATTGCACCTTTGCTACAAAGCCTTTGCATAATCCCCCAGTCTTACCATTCCTACTTCTTACAAGGTCTATAATATATGAAACTACATTTGTTCACATTTATTTATTTATCCACAGTGAAGTATTTAAAAATCGTTTCTCTGCCCTCCGAGGTTAATGCCAGGAGTGCATATACACTACGCAGCCATGGAAGCTCTAGACCACTTTCTCTTTCGTGGCTAGATCCAGTAGAATCTTAGGAAATGCCATTTGATGAGGCATTTAGAGGTGTCTGCTAACACTCTAGTTCTGTAATGCCAAGAGTGAACTGGAGTGCTGTAGCTGTGAGTTCTACTTACCCCAGCAAACTACACATTCCAGGATTCTGTCCATCTGGATCTGTGACAGCTAAACTTGTGTAGGTGTGTATCTGCATCACTCCAGAAGTCTACTTCTAGTTTTGACTTCCAGGTTTTTGGGATCAATTTTAAGCTGGTTTGAACAGTGCTGACAGGTCAGCCCCTCTAGGAACAGGGATTGACATGTTAGGGGTGATTTTACTTTTTTTTTTAAAAAAAAAAAATTGGGATATGGGGACTTGGGAGGGCAGGAGGCTTGGAAGTCTGCAGAAAGAAATTGTGGCTACATACAGCTCCTAGCTCACATTTCCCTATCTTTATGTAAAGGGTGCAGAAAAACCCAAAACTTATTTATTTATTATTTATTATTTTTGTTTGTTTATTAGTTTTATATCCCTCCTTTCAGAATGGCTTGTAATAACTTAACTACAAAAATAATATCCTCCTCCTCCTCCTCCTCCTCCTCCTCTTCTTCTTTTTCTTCTTATCGTCACCATAACCACCACCGCCATTTATTTGTATAATGCCATCTCTGTACATGGTCTTTTATAAGACTGTCAGGCTTAACAATTTAATTAAGACACAACACAAAAGGAAAAGGGGATGGCAGTGTGGAAGGGGATTAAATCCTGCAGATATCGTCTCTTCTTTTCTCCTTCTGGATACATAGTAGTGGCAGTCGGGATGGAGGGAAGGGCCTTTCATTTCCTTCTGGGCCTCGGCATGATGGAACTGTGCCTGCCTCTTCTTCTCTTCCTCCAAAGACAGGGCAGAAGTAGATGAAATGCCTTCCCTTCCACCCTAACTGCCATGTCGAGATGGAGAAGGAGAGCATTTCACCTACTTCTGGGTCTAGGCATGATGGAGTTGTACCTGCTTCTTCTCTCTCTGACTCACATGATTATTCAAATGAAGCTAGGTTTCCAGATCCCCACAATAGATAGTCACTATATTCTTTTCTGCACTAGACCG
The DNA here is from genome assembly GCA_030412105.1 of Cyclura pinguis. NCBI lineage: Eukaryota > Metazoa > Chordata > Lepidosauria > Squamata > Iguanidae > Cyclura > Cyclura pinguis. The sequence goes on along the minus strand of CM059599.1, from coordinate 107,818,231 downwards.
TTATAGCACTATTATTCCACTTTCAACATCCTATGGAACCCTAGGGTTTGCAGTTTCGGGAGGAGCCTCAAAGGCCCTCAAAGGCCCCCCCCTAAACTGCAAACCCCAGGATTCCATAGGACGTTGAAAGTGGAATAATAGCGCTATAACAGTCTAGTGCAGAAATGGCCTATATCTCATCAATCCCATTTGGTGTACTAGAAATCAGTAGCTCACCAGCAAAATTTGAAAGGATGGAAGAATGCCAAACAAAAATTAATTTAATAAAAGATTCACCCCATCCAAAAGAGGGAAGGCCATTTTGTGCACAACTCTAGGAAAACTTAATTTGACTTCCATCTTCAAGGCCATTAATAAAGTTGAACATGGTTCTATCAGCAGCTTGATTCTCTGTACCACAAACGATATACACGCTCCCAACTGGTGAGCATGAAGTGAAGAGTAGGCTTTTAAAGTGGTTTCTCTCATTTTGTGTGCCAGTATTTTTGAAATCCTGGGTTGGCTTAGGGCATCTTTCCTGTCAGCAACATTTGCTGCCAACAATAAAGGCATCCTTCATTTTCAGGCATCTCATTGGAAACTCTACTCTTCTAATGAGCAAATTTCAAAGGAGATTTTTCTCTCTCTTCACATTACAGAAATAATGGTTTCCATTCCATTCAGCTGTACTTTTGAGGTTACAGTCGAATAGTTTGTGTCTTTTCTAAGCCAGATGTCTGTGGAAACTGGCCCTTTCCAGTCATGGGATGCATATTCCAATGATCCTGACATAATGTAACCTTCATTGCCAGGACTGCTGAGCCAGGTCAGCTGAAAACATATTCAAGAATGTAGAAGTAAAGTTGTAATGGCCACTCACTATAAGGAAAGACTCTTAGCTAAAGAGCTGGATGAACCAATGGCCCTTTTCACATGTGGGGGGGGGGAACAGTGTAGAGCGACCTCTCACGGAGGTCGTCTACACTGTAGAGTGGACTGGCGTGGACTACTTTTCGTAGTTCCACACCAGAATCCACTCAGGAGCGGCAGGAACTAGCCGGGCTGCATGTTTTTTAAAAACCTCTTTTTAGAGGTTTTTAAAAAGCACGGAGTGCGCAGCGCCGTGCCGCTCCGTCACCCAGCTCTAAAGTGGATCTGCAGGCGCGCGCAAGTGCATGCCTGCAGACCTGCTGGGGGCGGGCTTCCGGCTGGTGAGCTTCTCCGGTTGGTGGAGAGCCTCCACCAACCGGAAGCTGCCATCTGCGACGCCGGAGGAGTGTGGAGCAGCGAGCTCGCGCTGCTCCACGTAGCGACGGACTTACCCGGTTGGAGGTAAGCTCCGTTTTTGGGCGTTTTCGCCCGTTTCCCCCCACACACATGTGAAAAGGGTCAATGAATTTTTGTATAGTTTTCCTTCATTTCTTTTTATGTCCCTTTCTTTTAAAGGGTGTCAACCAATTAAGCAGTTTCAGTCAATTATCAAGTTTGCCTTTAATGGACTAATCAATCAATTAACTGATTGTCAGGCTGAGAGAACTACTGTCCTTTGAGTCAAAGGATTAATTCAAGCATTACAATTCCACATACAGGTGACAAGCTTAGCAAAGTTCTTTTTGTAAAACATAACTCTCAAAATCTCCCAGCTTGTATGGCTTTGCTGTCTTGGGGGATTCTGGGAGTCAGGCAGTCCAAAAAAAGTATGTTTTTTCAAGATCTGAGAGGCAGTAGCATTTGTAAGCTACTTACCAACTGGGTCAGCTTAATAGGACACAGAGAATCTCCACATTCATGCCGTGGGCCACCAGAACACTCCATTTCAACCAAGATTGTGCCTGAAATATGGGCTGACCTACATGTAGATGCTTCATAACTCTTACTGTTGTTGTGTGCCTTCAAGTCATTTCCAACCTACGGTGTCCCTAAAGCTAACCTATCCCTGGGTTTTCTGGGGTCCAAGAGTGTGTGATGCACCCAAGGTCACCCAGTAAGTTTACATGGTCAAGCAGGGAACTGAACCCTCCTCTCCAAGGTCATAGTCCAACACTCAAACAAATATACCGCACTGGCTCTTTTCATAACTCTTACGGTCCCCAATTGAAATAGCTAAGAATAGCTAGACAAAAAATGAAGAGAGCGAAGTTCATATCTGCACTTGGCCATAAAACTGAGTAATCAACAGTTGCCATTTGGAAAGTACAGCTTCTCTTTATCTGGATGAACCTCTTGGGTGGGATTTGTGTGGCCCTCCAGATGTTGTTGAACAGCCCCTGTCAATATCACCACACTAGTCAACAGTATCTGAAGGGTCACACAATTCCCACCCTGAATTAAAGGCACACACCCAAAGGCAGGCCTCTGCAGAGACGGAGCTAGAACATCTACTCTTTCTGGAGATATTACAAAAAGGGGATGATACCATATTACCATTTATATTGCCTTATAATACACTCTGTTGTTGTTATGTGCTGTCAAGTCATTTCTGACTTAAAGTGTATCATGGGGTTTTCTTGGCAAGATTTGTTCAGAGGGGGGCTGCCTTTGCCTTCTTCTGAGGCCCTTTCTGCAACTCACCTTTTTGCGGAGCCGGGGTGTGGGGTTCGTGCAAGCAGCCTCTTGCGAGACGCTGTCGCATCCACGTTGCTTCAGCTCCGCAGCTGCCACCTGCTCACGAGCAGGTAGCGCAGGAGCATCTCCTCTTCCTTCCACAGTGCAGCCTGGGATTTTCCCAGGCTGCGCTGGGGTAGGAAACATGAGCACCGTGGCTTCGGAGCTCCTCACACACGGTAAGTGCACGCGGGGCCCCGGAGCAATGTGTGATTGCGCACCATTTTCGGCTCAAAGCCAAAAATGAAATAGTGTGCAATCGGCATCTGTCAGCCCCTGGAGCATTGCGCGATTGCGAGTGTGTCGTGTGGAACACTCCTTGCAGTCATGTGACGCTCCAAGGGCCTTTTCGCATGGCAAATGCTGTACAAAAAGGGCCTCAATCTGAGAGTATGATTTGCCCACACTGTGATTTGCTCAGTGGGTTTCTTTGGCCAAGCAGGGATTCAAACTCTGGCCTCTAGTGTTGTAGTTCAATACTCAAATCACTATACCATGCACTCTTAGGACAATATAAATGCTATTGGCTAATGGCAAAAGCAAAAGTAGTATAATGGTTTGAGTGTTGGACTAGGGCCATTTCTGCACTATACTGTTATAGTGCTATTATTCCACTTTCAATACCCTATGGAATCCTGGAGTTTGCAATTTAGGGAAGAGTTTTTAGAATTCCCAGCCAGAGAGCTCTTTGGCCTCAGGAAACTACAAACCCCAGAATTCCACAGGATGCTGAAAGTGGAATAATACCACTACAACAGTGTAGTGCGGAAATGGCCTTGGACTCTGGGAGCCTTTCCGCCCTACACTGTTATAGTGCTATTATTCCACTGTTATAGTGCTATTATTCCACTTTCAGCATCCTGTGGAATTCTGGGGGTTGTAGTTTCCTGTGGCCAAAGAGCTCTCTGGTTGAGAATTCTAAATGCCCCTCCCTAAACTGCTAACCCCAGGATTCCATGTTGAAAGTTGAATAATAGCACTATAAGAGTGTAGTATGGAAAAGACCTGGGAAACCAGAGGTCAAATCCCTGCTCAGCCACGCAAACCTACTAGATGACCTTAGACAAGTCACATTCTCTCAACTTAAGAGAAAGGCAATGGCAAAACTTCTTGGAACAAATCTTGTGAATAAAACTATAAATCAGAGGTGCCTGAAAGGCACATAAAAACAACAGCAAGGTCACAAAAAGTGAATATCAACTTATTTTATGAGGGCAATTTTGAACCATGTTAGGGATGCACAGGTTTTATTCTGGCAATGCTTTCATTCTTACTATTGGAGGAAATAAAAGGAAGATTATAAAAGGTGGGCTTCCTTTTTAGCTAAAACATTTGCTTTAATTTTACATTTTATTCTTTCTATAAATCAAATAGTACGTATACTTATTTGGAAATGCAAGACATAGTTGTACCACTCTTTAGCAGAGTAATCAAACAGGCAAGGGATTAGCCTAACAAGTAGTCTCACAGCCATCCACCTCAGGATTTAGCCAAGAAAGGAAACAGGCTCAGTCTTCTTGGTTAAAGAGCTACTTACAAATTGCTTGTGCATAGTCAAATAAATGGTACAATGAGATGAGAGAGAGACAACAGGGAAAAAAATTGGCTGTAGGTTTGAATGATATAGGAAAAGAATGGGAGTGGCAAAGCAGGATGGCAGCAAACATGCAAATTGGCAATTAGAACAGGCATGCAAATATTGCTAACTGAGAGCACAGAGGTTTAGGTAAGATACAAATTTGTTTAATTTATGATTTGTTTTGTTTTCTTCATATTCTGCCCTTTTTCAGAGGAGCCTAGTTAATTAATATAATTAATTGATTACTTAGCTATCTAATAATCTATTCCCCTTTCCCCCCTCTGAAAAACAGTCTTCCCTTTTTTTTTTTTTTACTTCAAGCGTGTCTCCAGGAGCTGCGTGTGCCATGGCATCTGGGGTCAGAGCATCAACATACATCAAAGGGGGGAAAAAAACATGCCTTGCAGCAGCCAAGGAAGATACTGAGAAATCCATTAAACTGTGAACTTGAAAGGGCAGAGTGTATCCTGCCTGTGAAAGCTGCCTCCTCACAGACTGGTTCCTCCAGCCTGCAGAGAAAGGATGTACATTTAATCAATGAATGGATGAGAAACACATTTTTGTTTCAGTTTTAAATAAGGAGTTGAGCAAATTCACAGATTTCTTCATATTCTTGGTAGAAATAATTTGAAATTTAAAGGAAAGCCCTGAATGTGGGAGAAACTGAAATTGACAGACCCGGACATCCGTTCAAGCCCCAGAGCTTGGACTGCTTGAAGGCCTGAGTTTGAATCCCTCCTGTGTATTCGACCATTATAGTGCTGAACTGGGATTGCCACCTGTTTCTTTTCCTTCTTCCTTTGAATGGCCCTTCATCTTTAACACCTAAATGGCAGGCAGAATCCACACAGAATCATAGGAGTTGGAAGAGACCGCAGGGGCCATCCAGTCCAACCCCCTGCCATGCAGGAACCCCCATCAAAGTACTCCCAACAGATGGCCCTCCAGCCTCTGCTTAAAAACCTCCAAAGAAGGAGACTCTACCATGCTCTGAGGCAGCATATTCCACTGCCGGACAGCATTGACTGTCAGGAAGTTCTTCCTGAGGTTCAGGTGGACCTCAGGAAGAACAAAAAAAATATGGGCCTCTCTGTCTTGTAATTAGCTGTATCACTTGAATCCATTTGGGTGCAAATGCAGGAAAATGTGCTTTGAGGTCTTTATTGAAAAAGGTATCCAACTGCCAACTGTTCAGGATGTAAGGGACCTGATTTTTTTAAAAAAATGATTGTGAGAGAAAGCTCAACTGATAGATTTCCTCATTCCTGCATGTTGTTGGACTGCACTACCCACTGCCACTCCGCATTAGCTATGAGGTCTTACGCTTCTGGGAATTGCAGTGCCCCAACATCTGAAAGGCTGCACGTTCCAGCCTTTACTGTACCGAGTCTGATCCTGTGCCCAACATAGAACAACAGAGCAAGGAGCCTTGGCAGAAAAATAAAAGCCACTAACACTGTCAGGGTAGAAACCCCAGCTGAGTGATGGAAAAGGAATTGCTTCCATCTAATATGCTTTTGGTTAAGGAAAAACTCTATTGGTTCCATAGCAACACAGGGGTTTCCCAAACATATAATGAATAGCTACGTCTTCAGAGAGCAGTGGGGAACAAGAGATGCATCTTGACATCCCTTTTAATGCTCTCACCCTCTCCTGCACCTTTCTGTGCTTGCTGCCTCCCATCCAAATGTGTGGGATGTGACACATATTTTCCTCTTCATTGATAGAGCAAAGATGCCCATTTTGAATACTCAGTCTCAACACACACTGCTCCCAAGCAACTTGTTTTCATAAAGCGAAAGCTAAAAATAACAACTGGTGAATGTTATATAAATTCACACAGAGGACAACCTAGGTGTGATGGTAGATAGATTAATCTTTCTCTGGTCCTCCCTCCCTTCTATTCTTTTACAGCAGGAATGGATAACATACCCTATGGGCCGCAAGGGCCCCCCTCCCCACATTTTTCCAGCCCTTGAACCCTTCTGGATGTTGCTTCTACTACTGAAAAAAAAAAATTGGAAAGGAAAAGTCCTGTTCTTAGAAGCCTTCCGGAGCAGTTCCCCCCACCCCTTGCCATCATGTCTTTCTTTCCCACTTTTTTTTTTTTTTTTAATGAACCTGGAAATGGATTTCTGTCTACTTCTGGTTTCAGTTATTTTGAGAAATCCATGGCAGGTCCTGGGAAAAAAAATTGGCCACCAGATCTGGAGGTTGCCTACTTCTGCTTTAAAAGGTCAGCTTTCGGAAGGCCTGATCTCTGATGGGATGATGACATGGACACAGGGAGAGGTACGAGCCTCACTCTGGCACAGCGTGGTGTATGAACACGGTGGAGGCCCAGTTTCAAATGCCCACACAAAATCATTCAGGTTGCTGGGTAACCTTGTGCCAGTGGTTGTACCTCAGCCTAAGCTACTCAAGAATCTAGGAAGCCATATCCTCCAGCCGTCCCAATTTGGCAAGCACAGTCCTGATTGCTTCTCTGTCATCCCATTTTTTTTCAGCTGCTTTTGAAATGTCCCACTTTCTCTCTCCTTTTCTTCCCTCTCCCTTTGCCCTCAGCTTGTTTTGATTGCTGCAAACCAAGCTTATAGTGCAAAAGTAGTCTACACTCAGTTAACTCAGCAGAGAGGAGAGGCAGAGTCTTGTCCTTCCCAGTAGGCTTGGGCAAAATCAAACTGCTGCCAATTCTCATAGCATGTGTGTTCTTCCTCATTAATAAGTTCTGCTATTTTGATTACACTCTGATGATGCTTGCCCACATGTATCCAGTTTTCCATCTGTGAAATGTTAGACGGTACAGGAAGCTTTCTTATACTGAGTCAGTGACCACTGGTCTGTCTAATCCAATTTGTCACCTCTGGCTGGCAACCACGGATCTCCAGGGTTTCAAAAAGGATTCTTTCCTAGCCTTACCTGACAAACCTGGCTATTCCCTAGTGATCTTGTCTCCTATCCAAGCACTAACCAGGCCTAGAGTTGGTTTGTATTTCACAGAGCTGTTGTGAGAATGAGATAGTAGGTGTGGGAGTGAATAAGATTATTTATACCACCTTGTGCTTCCTGGGAGAAGAAGTAGAATATAAATATTATGAATGTATTTCCCCTCTGGACCCTCCTCACATCTTGGAAGATTTCATTTGCTCCCAAATGTACAGTTTCAGCACATGGGTGAGCAACTGTCTCTCAGCCTCTGTTTTCACATTTGGAAAATGGAGTTGTTACAAAAATAAATGAGATGTAGCTGCAGAGCACTCTATGCACCAAAGGAAAAAAAAAAGATCTATTAAAAATTAAAACACATCCCTCAGAAATACGAAGAGAAACAAAGGATCTCCTCAACTGGAAGGAAACAGTTCTTCTCTGATTATTCAAAACCAAGGGTAGGCAAAGGGCAGCCCTCCATTTGTGGTAGGACTGCAGCTCCCATCCACCATAGCCAAAATAGCTAATGGAGATGGATGCTGGGAGTGGTAGACTGGATACATTTGGGCCACCTTCTGTCCACCACATGCGTTAGTTAGCTTGGCTCATACTAGCGTATTGATGGTTATTGACAAGACTTTGGCAATTGGCCACTGTTAATAACATAATTCTCACTACCAATAATTTCTGCATTTACTTTCATTTTGATTTTACTGTGTACAATTGCTTTCCCACCCCTGTGTACTGTGTATAGCTATAGCTGACGTTCTGGGTAATACTTCATGCAACTGATGAAGCATGCTGTAGTCCACAAAAACTCAGGCTGTACTAAATACGTTAGTCTTCAAGGTGCCATGGAGCTCTTCCTTGTTTTTGCTCCCTCTGAATTACTGCAGTAAAGCTGTAGCTCATGAGCAAATATCGCATCACTTTTCTCTCAATGTTCAGTCTGACACGTTGTTTACAGGCAGGGCCCAACCCTTCCTCATTGTGAAGATAACCTTCCCAGTAGCAGAGCTAACATATTCTGTTGCCTCTTTTAACCATTACTGCCCACAAGGACTAAACACAGTGATTACATCAAATCAAACTCCCAGGCAGGCCCCATTCATTGAAGAGAAGTATTCTTCTTGCTGTTGCTTTAAAGGTTAATTGGAACAATTCAGATGACAGTATTAATCACACACTGGTGCACAGGCATACATCTCACCAATGCCAAAAAAGCCCCGAGGAAGGTAACACTTAAGTTAAAGGAATCTCACTGCTGTATCTGCTTTGAAATGTATCTGGGAAAGAAGCATCTCCTTTTCATCTAGAGCTGGGACTCTGGTCTTGATTGTTTACTCATATCTGTGAACTGATTAAGTTGGAATGAATCTGTACAAAGTTGCTTCATTCTCTGGTTTTATCTCTCCCTAGTCACCATCCTCTCTAACTGATATGAAGATAGGATTGTCTTTTCACCATTGTAGCAACTTCAAGCATCTTTATCCATTATAAGCCAGAAGAATGTTCTCTTGCCTGGCTCTTCCTGAATTTGCTGTTGCATCAGACACCCTACACAGAATTGAAAATGTCATTCAAAGCACATACATGTTGCTATGTTTGTTTTTATGTTCAGTGTATATAATTAAATAACACCAATAAAATAATGGCTGTAATAAGAATAAATGGGAATCATAAGAACTGACTATAATTGTTAACAGTGCTCAGAAAAAATAAAGTAATATTTAAACACGCACACACATACACCCAAATGTTCTGGTAGATGAGATCAAAGATCTTCCTAATTCAGGATGCTGTAGGTACACAGGCTGTCCCCAGCAGTGAATAGACTACACACAAGTATTGTATAATGGTAAAAGATATGCCCAATCATTTCTTCAGTCAGTGCCTCTGAACGGAAACACTTTATTTAGCTCTCATGGCTGAAAGCTGCAAAGGAACTCCTCCTCTAGAAGACCAAACCCACAGGGGTTCTGGAAAGAATTCTCAGTCCTTTCACTGAGCCAAGGGAGAGGTTCCTCCTCCTCCATTCTCCTTGTCCTCTTCTTCTTCATCAATATTAATGTTCTCACTTGGTTTGCAGAATTGCTGCAGTAATCTCCCAAATACAAGAACTCTGGCTCATTGTACTTCTTGGCCGTCATTCGCTCTCTCCTTCCACACAGCTCCTCCAGATAGGACAAATGTTTTGGGAGGTTGTAATATTTATTGCTGGGGGGGCTGGTAAAATGCCCAGACAACATCTCTGTTGTCCCAGCCTATATTCTGGCAATTACCAGCATCAGCTGCAACATTTTATTCTTCTCTTTTGCAAGTTTTTTTTTTTAAATTCCAGGAGATATTGGAGGAGTATGTTCCCTTGTCTTTTCCCCCTTTTAAAAAATATTTTAGAGCTCAAATGTATTAGTGAAATTGCACTTTTGCACTATAACTTTGTTAAAAAAAAATCAAAGAGGAAAAAAATTTGCCCTTCAGACGATAAGACCATTTCAGGAAACCACATCCAGTTCAATGCAGATCTCAGCAACAGCCCCTCAAAACAGTAATGCGCAGTAGACAACAACTAGCACAGAGCTATATCATGACGGCTTATGCTTCTTTAGACCCATTTTGAAAGAGCCCGTAAAGGAGCAGAATACAGAAGAATGAGCCCAATGAAGAGAGCAATTGTGGTTTCTCATCTCTGTGTTGGCTTCTGAGCACCACAATGGATCTTCTTTCCTGGATGAATTCTCCAGGGATAGTATATACGTATATACCTCAGTGTACAATGTAAATGTGTTTCTATGCATTTGACACAAAAATGTGTTACTAGAGGTAGAAATAACATTACAAGAAGAAAGTTAAGTTCCTATACAACAAAAACAAGAACAGTTCAACATGTTTCAGCAAACTTTTCATTCAGAACTGACAATATGCACATGTGAAAGGAAACTAGCAGGTCAGGTAAGCCTTTGAATAAGTAGCCAAAACATTATGAACCTTCTAGAGACCACTTACAAGCATCCTCCACAATCCATCGGGGGTGGTTTTGTTTTCTTTCACTAGCCTCCACTATTCTTATAATTTTAATTTTAGTGGCCAAACATATACATCTTTGCTTATTTTAACATGCTAAATAGGGCTGGTAAGAGAGGCTAATCTGCTTTTCCCCTTTTTCTCTCTGTTTTGTTTTTCATGGATGCTTAGCAAAGAAACAGCTGCTGTTTACCTTGCTGTTATAAGCAGGCATAAAGAGCTGCAGGAGGATCAACCAGAGCAAATCCCATTCTTTCCCAGCTCAAGCTTTATGACATTGCTTACTGCAAACTGTAGCAAGCCAGTACTGAAAGGCTATGATTCTCCATCTCTCCCTCACCATCCTCCCAACACTAATGTTGCCAGGGGTGAGTGGAAGCTTCCCTCTAGACAGAGAATGTGGAGGAAAAGGATACTGGGGGGATATAAAAAGACATTGTAAAAAAGGAGCTTCTTTTTCAGATGCTTTGACTGAGGTTTGCCTGTATTGAATTGTGGCATTACAAACAACAAACCTATTGGCCTAAATCCTACAGCTCATTCCAACTAAAAAGGACCCATTAAATCAATGGATTTGCGTAAGTGTCAACTTACTGAGTTATGTGATGATTTGAGTTTGAACTAGGACTCCAGGAGGCCCGAGTCTGAATCCCAACTCAGCAATGGAAAGCCACTGGGCAAGTCATACTCTCTTATCCTCTGACAGGGCCAATGGCAAAGCCACTCTGGTCAAATCTCGCCAGGAAAACCCAGTGATATGTTCCTATTACAGTCTCCATAATAAATAACTTGAAGGCATACTACTACTACAACAACAAAAACAACAGTTGGGATTAACAATTGGATTTAGGCCTCAATGTGCTTTGGGGTTAGAGGAAATATTGCTATAATATTCAAAGTTAGAATCCACAAAGCTCTATGAAGACTATAATACTCATGCTTGAACAAATGGTAGTGTTGTGTGATTTGATTCCAAGACACAGTATTCAGAACTCAAAACAAGTGTTGGTAAGCCTTTATATATTATCTGGAATAATAGATAATTCATAATTGGTGTAATCTGAATTATAATCTCTGCATGTTTCAACACTATTCCAACCATGTTAATATTTCAAATATTTATGAATTTTTCCCCACTGTCCTGTTTAAAGGAAACAAAACTGTAGTTTCAGCTGCAATCCTCTATTTACTTACCTGGGAGTAAACTGAGTTTAATGCGACATCCTTATGAGTGATAGGTAGTAGAGAATGTACTGTCCTCAGCATCTTCTCTCACACACAATTTAAATAAAATATGATAGACTGGTTGGTTAAAAACTAGAGCATGGTAAAATTTCTTAAGTATCTCCATTATCTGCTTATTTATTCCATATGCATCCTGTCTTTTCCGCAGGTGAGCTCAAAGCAGCGCATGCAGCTTTTGTCCTTCCCAATTCATCTTCACAACAACCCAGTTAGATGAGTCAGGCTGAGAGAGAATAACTGGCCCCACACCCACCAGGGAGTTTTATGACTGAGTGGGGATTAGAAACTGGATCTCCAGCCCTGAATCAATTATTCTAGCCACTACAGTTCTGGATAAATTGATCTCTGCCTTATTTGACTTTTTACTGAATGGCCAAATTACACAAACAAAGGGACATAGTGAAAATGGAAATTATGACACAGCCATTTCTCTACCATGTTCAAGCCTGTAAAATTCAAGTCCACATCAAAGAAGGGGATAGCAGCATATAATTTGCTTCTTTTGAGGCTTGGTTCCCATGAAACTCTTTCCACTGACTGGAAAGAGGGAGGGAGGACTTGTTGAATTTACTCTATGTGACTAAGCATTTCTGTTCGTGCTTATAGCAGCTGTAGGCGAAGTACTGTTCCCCAAAGGCTATCTTTTCAGATACCTTGGCCAGACTCTACACTCTTTTTTTTTTTTTTTTGCCACAAATGGGGGTGAATTGCCTCTCCTAGAAGCTGGCAGGGCTGTAGTTACAGGAGGGGCAAAATGAGGGCACTTCCCCCTCATATAAGGATTCTACTTCCACCCCCACTCCATGAAATTTACCTTCAGTACCCAAACTTTTAGCATCAAAATTTCAATTGAATATTTAGAAAGACAGTTTAGGCAGCCAAAGAAAAAGTTCAGGTAAAGTTACCTATCAAATTACCAAGTATAAGAATGTGAATCATTTTTAGTGTCTAACTCTCTACCATGCTAAACATTTGAGAACTAAAGAGAAATCTCATTTGGGTCTAAAATTCTTACTTTGGGGGCAATGCCTTCATTTTACACACATCCCAAGTGGCATCCATGTTTCAGGACCTCTGTACTATTTAGCATTTTTAAAACTATCTTTAAAAATTATATTTACTTGGTAGTGAAGGTTGTGACTGAAGTCCTCCATGGGTAGCTCAGAACTAGAATTTTCAGTTCTGACAATGCCCTCAGTACCCAACATACGGTCATCTGGGGAAATTTAGAGACTCAGCCATCTCATATGACAGGACCAAGACAGCTTTTAGTGCCATGGGCTGATGCTTGATCTGGGCAAGGTGTTGCTTTCCAGATGTTGTTGGATAGGAGTTCCCAGCATTCTTCTTCTGTAAATGGGCCAATGACAAAAAAAGAAGGCAACTTCCAAGATTCCTTTACTGCAGAGGAATATTATTCATTCTCAACTACTGTAATGTTTCTCACAGAAACTTAACTGTTCTGTTGTATCCTCATGATCTCAAATGTTGGCTTAATGTCATTCAGTGGTCTTCATACAAGTGGAAGGGAGCTCACGTTTGGCAGTCTGTTCCAGGTGGTAGTATTTTCTCATACCTCTCAAGACTAGAATGACAGATAACTTGGGGGAGATATTTAATGAAACTTTTTATGCCTTTGAAATGCAAATCATGCTATAGGGAACTGTTTGCTTTTTAAAAGAAGGGCCTCATTCACTGGCCAGGGATCAGTGCAGCAATGGCAGCATTTTCAATGGCACCAGAAGTGTTCTCACCATCCCTCCATGAAGAACAAATTACATCTGCATGTCATTTAGCACCACCCTCAAACTGCATGCCTTTGAAACCTATGGTGTCTCTTCAAAAGACTTTCAAGTGGCCTGGCAATTAGTCACCCCACATTCTGATGTTGCTAATTGTTACGAGATAATCAGGGTCTAGATTTGTTGGTGAGCTGACTGGCATAAACAGAATGCCAGAGGAATCAAGATCACTGCAGACTTAAATTATTCTACTAGTCTAGTTTGTTTTTTATTAACACATATACAAACTAGGTCATGAGAGTCACAAGACAACTTAGAAGTGCTTTGTTTTTTATGGTGTATGTTTAAAAGAGCTCTCAAGCTGCTCCCCCGCTTATCAGATTTCTATATCACTTGTTTGTACACTAATATTGAAGTGGCTGATCAGAGAGAGGGAGGGAGAGAGCACATGGCTGCAGATACTCACTGGACAAGTCTGGGCAGCATAAGGCAGGAGCAAGAGACAGAAACATCTGCATTCCCCATATCTTGTTCTTCTCTCTACTTCATAATAAACATACACAATCAGCATATTCTCTTTCCTGTGGAGATTGGTCCACAGCCTGGGAGCAGCCACCAAGAAGGTTCCCTCACCCGTCTTCACCAAATGTACCTGTGATAATATTGGGAGAAAGCTCTCCCACAAAGATATTAACACTCAAGGAGGCTCATATAAGGAGGTATAGGGCATTTCTGCACTACGCTGTTATAGTGCTTTATTCCATTTTCAACATCCTGTGGAATACTGGGGTTTTGTAGTTTACTGAGGCCAAAGAGCCTCTCCCTAAACTGCAAACCCCAGGATTCCATAGGATGCTGAACGTGGAATAATAGCACTGTAACAGTGTAGTGCCGAAATCGCCATAGTCTTTCAGAGAATCTAGATCTAAGCTGTATGCACTGTGCCCTTCCTTTTCTTTCTTTCTGATACTTTTTGTAAGGTATTTAGAATTCTTTGTCAGAGAGCTCTACTGCTTCCCCAAACTATGAACCCCAGCATTCCATGGGACATAGCCATGGTATCAAAGTGTTATGATTGAGTAGAATGACACTTCTTTGTCTTGGGGATTTTTGTTTGCTTTAAAATGAAACTACAGAGAAACAAAGAAAATCAGGGGAATTCCACCTCGTGTTTCACCTCTTCTACAGGCCTGTGGAGAGAGCCAGAGTGGTGTAGTAGTTTGAGCATTGGATCCTGATTCTGGAGGCCAGGGTTGAAATCCCCACTCAGCCATGGAAACCTACTGGGTGACCTTTGACAAGTCACATTCTCTCAGAAGAAGGCAATGACAAACCTGCTGTGAACGAATCTTGCTGAGAAAACCCTGTGACAGGATTGCCATAAGTCAGAAACAACTTAAAGGCACACGACAACAGCAGTAGCAACAACAAGTCTATGGGAAGAAGGCTCTCCTTGCCAGTCAACATGTTGCTTGCACCATGCTTGAGGAAACTATGCAAAAGCTCCCTTGACATTGAGTCAGAGCAAACTGAGCCAAAACATAGTGCCCTTTATCCAAAAAGATGGTGCTCTTTGTCTCTGGTATCCACCCAGCAGTCCTGACCTGCCATTTTGAAATTACTCATCTGTCCACAGACTTGCCCTAGACTGAAATGTCAGGACTTGATTCTCTGTGCTTGGAAAAGTGCATGGCAGACATGTGAAACATTTTCTTTTTCTCTGGTGGGTCTCTTGTCAAGTTGTGCTTTTAATGTGAGAACTGATAATAAGCTTCAGGTTTGAGGTGCCATATATATGCCCTGTTACAAGGAAATTTACCCATAGCTTAATTTTTTAAAAGATATCATATAAATTATATCATATTCTGTTGTAAAAGAACTGTTGTAAAATAAGAGACAGTGAATCATATATTTAAAACTATGGGCCTTTAAGGCTACAGCGCTATACATACTTGTCCAGATGTGAGACATATTGAATTCAATGGAAGTTACCTATGAGTAGGCATATATGGGATTGCTTAACATTAGCTTAATAATGTCTGTTAAGGTCACAATTATAGAATGCCGCATGCAGAATATTAAAGAAAATATAGCATACAATGGCATATAATTCTGCATGGTGCAAAGCAAAATGTTAAGAGTTTATTTGCTCTTTTTCTGCAAGCAGCAGCAAACAGTTTAACATATGGACATCTGCCCTCAAGTATCTGTTTTATGACTCTGTTATTTTGTCCAACTCCAGAAAGAATCAAATTTAGCTGAGTCTTTGGTGTCTAGTAACACATGAAAACAAGAAGCAACAAATGCCATGGCAGATTTTCAACTATTTAATGTCTAGTTCCCTTACGTTTAGTTCCCTTCTTTTCCTTTCTTTTCTTTTATATATAGCACTTATCTTTCAGTTGGTGTACTTTTGAAATTCTGCTGCAACTTATAATTAAAAGCAAAATGTCTTTTATTAAATATTTTACGGAAATATATGTACAAGGACTTCAGTCCAGTAGTCATGTTCAAGCTCCATTCAAACCAGGAGAATTCACTTGCAGTGATCAATGTAAGGCCTATTATTTAGAATGTAATGAGCACTACAGTCCTATGTTTACCCAGAAGTAAGTCTCATTATGCTCAATGTAGTTTGTTCGTAATAAATGTGCTTATGCTTGCAGTCTTAGCTATAGATACCTTTAGATGGATTTGGAGCAAAAGACACATTATATTTCAAATGGAGTATTTGTAATTATATATAAATACATAATATTGTTACTATATAATGTTGTTACATGTTTTGTATATAACAACATTGTTGCAATGATTGGACAACATTTTGCTGCATGATACTTGAATGTGAATTTCAAATATGTTTTACATATTTTTATTTTCTTTTATATGCAATGTGAGGTTTTTGAAAGATATGTCTGTGTAGTGAAAAAGAGAAATGGATGGATTTTAAGAAAGTTGTTTAAAATTATACCATCATTCAAAATGAATATTCCACAGCAACTAACAAAATAATAATAATAATAATAATATAATATCTGAACAATCATCAACTAACAAGAGCAATAAAAGAAGATAAAAGAAAAAATAATAAATGAAAAGCCGCAAAAGGTTAAACAGATCGGGGAAACAACAGAGTGAATGCCAGCCAAGTGTCCCTGGGGGCACAATTTTGTCCTGCCCAAAAGGCTCAGGCAAAAACAAACTGCAGCAACCTCTCCTAGCTTCTGTGTTCTTCCTCATTAATAACTTTTGCCATCTTTGGTGTTGCTTGGCAACTCATTTCCCAGTTTTCATCTGTGAAATGTTTGAGGATATGCTTTTGGAAATATAATGCTCAGAATGCCCCAGCCAGAGTGGTTGTTGGGAAATTCCTTAAGTTGCAATTTTTCCAAACTGAGCTTGAGCCTGCTATCTGTAGTCAGCTGTATGCGGAAAGAGCAGCAAAGTTTAACAGATGAGACTGGTAAGTGCATTGTGTTAAGGTGCCATGTGCTAATTAAATGAACACACTTCTTTTGTCATCTAGGCTATCTTACATTTGGAGTTTGCGTAAGAAGCTCCTATGAATGCTCATAGGCTCTATTAATACTAATTGCGTGTTGTTTTGATTTGCCATAGTGATTGTCCTAGCTACAGGTCAGAGCAAAACTTGAATTCAAGTAAGGAATTGGTAAAACAAGCCAATACATAGCTCTGCATCTGCAAGGGAAACTGAATATCTTCTGGGTTGTGTTTCAGCAGTTCAGTGAAAGTACATGAAGCTCTTCTACTGCAGAAAAGGAAAGACAAATTCCACACAGAGAACTGGCTTCCTTGAAGGGTCAGGGAATGAAAGCCGTAAACACTTGGGATACCATGTAATTATGGGGCTAGGATACTTTAATGGTGGGTCTGAGATAGGAGTGGGTGAGTACAGATCCACATTCCCCTCAAAAAAAAAAAAATGGATACTGCAGACAGCTAAATGAACTATAGTCAATAGAAACTCAGTGCACATTAGGCAATGGGATAGTCAATAACATGTTCAATATCACATTTAGTTGTCAATATCATAACATATTAAAGTAGAACGGTATATTCACTGCAACAAAGGTGCAATCTAATACTGTCTTTGAAGTAAGGCCCACTGAACTCTCTGGGTCCTACTTCTGAGTAGACATACCAGGGACTATGCTGTTAGATGCCAAGAGCTTCTTTCCATAAAATCTAGTCCCCAAGCATAACCAAAAAAATGAGAGGAACTGGAATTTAGGAGATATGTGCATACATTGTATTAGGTTCTAAAGATGGAACCAGATGGGAAGGCTATTCTAAATAAGTTTCTGGAGAAGCATTTGGTGGTTGGAAAATGGGATGCCACAACATTTTCCCAGAGAGATTTGAACCATTTCTAATTTTTTTTTTCAAAATGAAAGCTGAGATTCTCCAGGTTGTAAAAATGGCCTAGCCATAAATCTTTCATCAGCCTCTGCCAACCAGATGGCTGGATTTATACATGCCCGAATGAACACGTTTTCAGTCTCAGAATGTCCTTAACTACATTTTTTTTCAAAAGTTGGTGTGAGTGGCAGGATGGAACTTTGTTCCTGATACTTTTTTCTCTGATTGATCCAGTGCTGTTTACATTCTCAGAAATATGATTAGGGATTAGATATATGTTCTTAAAATGCTGGTGAGCCTTGAAAGGGGAGTAATATGTCCATAAAGAGATACAAAACTCCACCCTATACTTCTGATGTTGCTGGGATGGATGCCCTACGTCTTAATAGTGTCTTCCTGTCAGTGGCAAGACCTATTTTTTAAAAAACCAGTTGTATATAAAAGGGATGTAAAAAGAAAAGGGATATTTTACAAAAACATGTTACCCTTGACATTACCTGTAGCTAATGGAAGCTGGTGTCGTCCATTTCATTGAGGTGGCTGCTCTGAGTTACAGTCTAAACTTTAGAAGAGTAATCCAAGGTTCCAAATCTTCTTTTGAAGATAGGATTCAGCTCCCTGGATAGCTGTTTAAAGCTTGCAGTAAAATCTGGAGCACATTGGCCACTCACTGACATGGACTTCACTAGCCACCACTGACTGCCTCCCTGAAGCCAAAACTTGGCAATTGGCATCAAAATAGAAAATAGAACTCTGAAAAAAAATAAATTCTCAGGAAAAGGAAAAACTGGGGAAAGGTCCAGAGTGCCTTCAGGTTGTCTTTTCTCTACATGAAATTCCCAAAGCCTTCCTCAGTATATTCTAGATGACAGATTAGTGGTCCAGTAGGGTTTTTCTTACATTCTTAGAAATGCCTGTTGTTCCTCTGAGCTGTCACTCAAGGGGTATCACCAGATGCATGTCACTCAAGGACCAATACCTCAGGGGAAAAAAATTGCTAAGGTGGTAGGTTGGAAAAATAGGTTTGGAAAAGCATTCTTAATGCCTTTTTTTCCCCCTGGAGTTGCCTTTCTTCTTACTTTCTCATATCCAGCCTTTAGGCTACTGCTGCAATCATAAGGAAAGGTTTGGAGGAAAAGACCAAGAGCAATACACGTAAGCAGGGAGTATCCTTGCAGGAAAAAATGTTTGCAAATGTGTAAGAGAGCACGGGATTTCACAAGCAAATTAATTGCATTGGCAAGGCAGAAGCTGAACAACAACTAGTCCCACACCTAGCCACACACAGACTCAGGGTCTAGCAGAGAAAGAAATAGGCTTTGTCCACTTTATAAAATATGTACAGCATTACAAATTACTTGTGCACAGCCACAGTCTTATAAAGAGAGAGAAGAGAAAATGGTGGCAGGTTAGAGCAAACCACAAAGAGAGCGGGTATAGTGAAGCAAACAAAAACAAAGTCAGTAAATATACAAAGTAACAATTACTGACTGCAGTTGGCCCTCCACATTCACTAGGATTAGGGGTGCAGGACTTCTGCAAAAGTGGGAAAATCACAAACATCAAAATGTGTGTGTGTATGTGGGAAGGGGAGAGAGGCATGGTGGGGAAACGAGGTCAGGGAAAGGAGAAGGAATTGTGGTGGGTCATCATGGTGGCCCTATATTTACTTTCTCACACACATCTCCTTCCTTGGGTTGGGGGAGGGCTCGTGATGCTGAGGAATCTAGCTGTGAGCTGTCCTTAGCTGGCCAGGCAGTGGCCGGTGGAAGAGGACAAGGACCAGGGGCAGCTTTTTTAAGGGCTGTGGGGCCTGACCCAGTTCCCCCAGAAAAGAAATGCCTGAGGTGGGGGAAAAGGGTTTGAAGAAATTCACAAATAATCAAATCAGTGAAAGTGAAACCTGAAAATGAGGGCCAACTGTTTGGGTATACAAGGGTTTTCAACTCTAACAGAAACATTACATTTCTTTCTTCTTTTCTCTGTCCATAAAGAAAGCCTTTAGCCACTTACTGTGAATATTCAAATGGCAGGCATGGTGATTTTTCTTTGGCCCTTTCCAGACGTGGGGGCAGAAACAACGGAACACGCTACTCACCAGATTTTAACTTCGTCCGGGCGAGTCCGTCACAACGAGGAGGAGCGCGAGCTCATCGCTTCGCACTCCTCCGGCGTCCTAAATGGCGGCTTCCGGTTGGTGGAGGCTCTCCACCAACCGGAGAAGCTCGCCAGCCAGAAGCCCGCCCCCGGCACATCTGCAGGCACACACTTGCACGTGCCTGCAAATCTGCTCCGGAGCTGGGCAACAGAGCAGCACGGGGTTGCGCACTCCGTGGTTTTTAAAAACCTCTAAAAAGAGGTTTTTAAAAAACACGCCGTGCGACCAGTTCCAGTTGCTCCGGAGTGGACTGAGGTATGGAACTACAAAAAGTAGTCAGCCCCAGTCTACTCTACGGTGCAGAGGACCTCCGTTGGAGGTCACTCTGCACCATTTTAATAGCCCGGTGCGGAAAAGGCTTTTATTACTTAATACATTCGTATTATACAAAGTAAATGTTGAAGACAGCTGTATTTTATGATGGAAATGGTGAACTTGGGTCAAACTGCTTTGTCAGATTTTGCCATTTATTGTTCTTTCTTACAGCTGTCATATATACATGCCCACACACTTAACAGAAAAACAGTTGCCTCTCTAGAAGAGGAAGAGGCAAAGATGACAGACAGTAATATTTGTTTTTCAGACAGCAGTGGCTATAAATCCAGCACCAAATATAACAACAGCTGAAAGCTGCATCATGTTAAAAGAGCATTCACAACATTATGAATTTAGAGGCTGCAGAAGAAAAATCCTCTTCTAAACACAGTTCAAAACAGCAACAAAAACAGAAAACAGTTTCTTCCATGAGATGAAATGGCTTTAGAAATTGGGTTCTGCCCATCAAGATGGAAGACAGAATTTTAAAGCTAGTTGCCAGACCTCATTTTAAGGGTGGCACTGAAATCTAAAACCCACTGCATGTAAAATTTATTTTGGGGTACTATTAGGCTCTTTCCATACCCTACGTTTTTACAGAGATGTCCAGTGGGGATACGGCAACAGCTGTGCCACAAGGGGAGCACAACGATGGTGCTCCCCTCCACAATGGCTGGCTCCATGGTGAAGGAAGTGCCATGGCCAAGCCTCTTCCTTCTGCAGCACAGCTAGGTACTTTTCTAGGCTGCGCTGGGGCAGGAAGTGCAGCCATGTGCTTCCTGGGCTTCCACAGGACAGGTAAGTTCACAGTGATGGCACAATCATGGTTCATTGACAAGGAAATCATGTCAATTATTTAGTTCATGACTGCACTGCCAAGGGACAAGAGAGAGATGGGACTGTAACAACATCATGCAGAAGTGTCCTTGCAGTCCCATCCTTCTCCCATCCCCATGTGTCAGGGTCAGAGACCCAGGCAACAAGACAGTCCAGAGAAGGGAGTGGGAGAGCTAGCAGAGTCCTGCCAGGAGGAGTCAAGGAAGCACTTACTCAAGAGAAGTCCATTTACCTAAGCCAGAGCAACAAGCAAAAGCCATAGTCAGAGTTCCAAAAGCCAGGGGTCTGGAGCCAAGAGATCAATCCAAGGTATCAGGAGCTGGGTGCTGGAAGCAAAGAACAGGTAAAGAGAGGGCTTGTAGAAAGTTTGCCACAAGCAAAGGAGAGCTTCCAGGCAGGCAGTTATATAGCCCAAGACACAGGTGTGGCCAGTCACTGCTTCTTGAACTTAATCAAGGAAGCCTCCCTTTGCTCAGCTCTCTCAAGTCTCCGCCTTGATTGGGGGCTGATTGAAGCGGGCTCCAGAGCATCTTCAGAATCGGATCCCTGTTGCCCTAAAGGAGCAGGCAGAGGGACACCCGCGCCTGCTTGGTCCGTGGCAGCAGGGGGAGCTCTTGAGCTGCAGGACTCCTCTCCAGCCAGAGCCACAGGGACCAACGGCTGCTGCTCGTCATCAGCAGCTCTGACAGGGGCTTCAGTGATCACATCCTGCTGGGTTGGGAGGGTGATGCGGAAAGGGCCTCACTCTCAGATCAGCAGTGAGCCATTAGGGCTACTGGCTACAGTGACAGGGGAATTCTGAGTCTTGTAGTTTAAAAAGTAACTTTACAATCTCTGAAAGAAACCTGCATTCACTGTAAGTGTCCTGTGTTCTCTAGGTACGAAACATCACAAAAGAAGCATGAAGGCCATTTAATTTTCATGGTAGCTAGGCTGGATATCTGATACCAAAAAAGGACTTTGTCTAGTGATACAGGTTCCCCCTTACCCCTTTTGCCACAGTGAAGTGAAATTGTGCCATGCTCCTGAAACAAGCAAATAAGCTTGGTCATATTTGCAGTTTGCCCTTGAGCAATGGGTTTAGCTGGAATGTGAATGTAGAGGCTGTGGGTTAACTGCCAGTTAATAGCTATCCAAGTGTGGATGACAGGGGACAGCAAAGTCAAAGACAGCTGATTGCTTAGAACCAACCCAATGGTAGAAAGAAGAAGAGAAGAAAAGGTACAAAACTCAGTTTTAGCTTCAGTTATCCACCAGAGAGACATTTCAGAACACAGAGGAATCCTACTGGACATCCAAGACATGTCTGATTCACCATTTTGGTTCACAGCTGATCAGAAACTTATAGGAAGCCCATAAGCAAAACACGTGTGTTGTGCTGGACAAAACAGATAGGCTTGTGGCTAGTTGGCTATTGGCAGCCTCATCCTCCATAATATTTGCATAAGATGAGCGCTTCATTACTGTACTGTTGGAACTGACACCCTAACTTGAAAAAACACCAGGCTTGGAAAGGCTGCAGCATAATCTCATGGATTTCATCTGACAATCCTATAATGCTTACATGGGAAGACATCCCATGGAGCCCAGTGTAGCTTCTAAGTCAGCAAGCATACGACTGTACTGCCAGTTACCATTTTTAAAGTTACTGTTATTGCCCTCTATAGAAGAAAGAGGTCTGCCTTTATACAAAAGAAATATCTTTGTCCTAGACATGATAAGAAGATGTGTTCCTGGACATGACTTCTTTGACAGAAACTTTGGTACCAGAGGCAGAAATAACATGGAGAGAATATGGATAGGTTCCCGCACAACAAAAAGAAAAGCAGTTCAAAAAGTTTCAACAGACTTTTTATTCAAGGCTAACAATACGCACATGTGAAACAAAAGAATCAGGTCAGATAAAGGTTGCATAAGTAAACAAAAACATT
The DNA here is from genome assembly GCA_030412105.1 of Cyclura pinguis. Classification (NCBI taxonomy): domain Eukaryota; kingdom Metazoa; phylum Chordata; class Lepidosauria; order Squamata; family Iguanidae; genus Cyclura; species Cyclura pinguis. Next base: position 107,795,509 of record CM059599.1, on the reverse strand, counting down.
TTGAATCTGTTTGAAACCACTTGAAAAAGCTTCTGGAAAAATGTATCCAGGGATGATTTTATTTTCTTTCAACAGCCTCCATTTTCCTTCTGATTTCCATTTTTTAATGTATTGGGGGTTGCTGGTGAGGCAGGCTAATCTGCTTTCACCTTTTCTCTCTTTTTTGCTGTTCGCACATGTTCAGTCAGGAAGTCTGAGCACACCAGCTCCTCACCTTACTTTGTTCTGGGCAGGCATACATGGCTACAGAAGGATCAACTACAGTAGAATCCCACTGTTTCCCAGCTGTGAAGCTTGATAGTGTTGTTTACTACAGGCACACTGCTGCAAATCAACACTGAAAGGCTGTGTTTCTCCAGCCCCCTGTCACTATCCCTCCAATGCCCATGCTGCTTAAAAAAAAACCTTCTAGCTGGACAGAGGACAAGGAGGAAAAGGGGAGCTGGCCATGAAAAGACGTTGTAAAAAGAAACTCTTTGTCAGAGGCTTTGTTAACTGAGGCATGTCTATAGAACAAGAACAACAATAAGCTAATGAGCAGCCAGACCTATATTCTACATTTTTATGTCCCCAGCAGCTGAATGTAGAAACAAGCCCATATATCATTCATAACCCAGGTGCCATTCATCACTTTTATGCCTACCTATCATCTAGCCGAGCTCTGATGTTATGATGAATAATCAGAAATGCTTCTGAAATACAGTTTGTTGACTGATACTATTCAGCCTGCTTTTCAGCCTATTGCGTAAATGTGTGGAATCAGAAGAACTGAGTGAACATAACAAAATACCAACAAATAAAGTCCAAGCTTCTGACCTCAACTACTGGCTTAATTCACACAGATAGCAGTTGGAGCAGAGATTAAACTCTTCTTAGACTGTACCATATCAGACTGCAAGAGTACATCAAATACTCCCTAACTTTAAAAAAGAAAAAAAAAGCTTTACATAAAAATCTAGACTGTCAGAATGCTATGCTCCCTAAGATCTAGCTTTAAAATCATCTCCCTAAGATCTAGTTTTCTACATGTTGTAGTTGTTGTTGTTGTTTGACTTCAAGTTGTTTCCAACTTGTGGTAACCTTCAAGCGAACATTTCATGGGGTTTTCTGGGGCTGAGAGTGTGAAATGCACCCAAGTCACTCAGTGGGTTTCCATGGCTGAGCAGGAAATTGAACCCCGGTATCCTAGATCATAGTCCAATGCTCAGACCACTACATCACACTGGCTCTCTTTTCTGTATGTAGGAAATCCTATATATAGGGCATCATGCAACCAAGCAATCTTCCAGACGAAGCTTGAAGAGGTACAATGTCCCAATAGAGTTATTTTTATTGTTTGTATCAATGGAGCTTAAGAGGCAATAAATTCATGCGCTTGACTGGTCTTGACTGTGGAGAAGATCTGGACACAGACAACATTCGTAGACAGAAAAATTAATTCACTGGGGAAAAAATACCACCCAAAAGGGGGGTGGGTGGGCAGAGTTACTAGGCTGCACTAAAATGTAAAGACATTTCGTTAGTCCTTTTACACATGTAAAGAAAATCTAGTGTAGCTTCTATGGGCATATTTGATTTCCTTGTGAAAAATAATCTTTCCCTATAGCTCTCACTTAACCAATGCTGCTGGGATTGAAGAACACTTGAGTGAGCTATGTGTTGTACTGTGGTGATATTATTGTTCTAGCTGTTCTTATTATTTGTTAATTGCATGTAAATGAAACATAACCAGCTCATTTTAATTCATAGTTGACAAGCTAAAACTGTGGTATTACAGAATGTGCTCCTCAGTGAAGCATACTATATTTGGCTCATGTTTACTTTTATTACTTGAGAGGACTTAATGCCAAGAATAATTAGAGGAATAACTAAGTTCAGCAATATTCTGCTTTGATTGTACTAGATTGCACTAACTAGAGGACATTTATCCATGGAAGATGTATGTGGTTACTCACTGACTACTAGTTCTTGTAATATTTAAATTGTCATACATATGACCGAGATATTTACTTTGTAGAAAAGCAGGCATTTTCTTTTAAGAAATACAATATCATAACATTTTTATGTAGCAACTGGTAATAAAATCCTTTTCTTGTCTGCTTAGAAGTAAACCTCAGAGTTTAGTAGGACATATTCCCAGGATTGCCAGCTAGGACCCCTAGAAAATACCGGAACTTCTCTCAACCCAGACTCTTTTTAATGTGTCTAGTTCCAGTTCCAGTCATCCCAGACAGTGCAACCGTGTTGACTGGGGAGGACGGGAGTTGGAGTAAAACACATCAAAATGGCACTGGCTTTGGAAAAGCTAATATGCTGTTAAATTTTACTAGAATTGTTTAGAACAGTTTCATTCCCTTCCTTTTTAATCTATTTCATACTTTAATTTTCTCAGGCTAGTAAGGAAACAAGAAAGATTAACTCTTTTCCTACCCATTATTGTTCCCTCAAAATGGCCTCCCAAGCAGGCTGTTCATGGTTTTCAAACATGACTTTGAAAGTCCACTGGAAAAAGTTCTTTGGAGCATACAAAATGTTGATGGAGTCAGGGAAAGAAAAGAGTACTGTGTTCTTCCCCAGTTTCTCAGCTCTAAACTCCTTCCTGATGCAGCTCTCCGTTTAAAAAGAGGGTGCCAGGTGACCATTCTACAGAACTAGTTACATTTTAGCAAAATTAGGTCAAGATCCTCTTTGATGCTAGTGACACTTGATACTTAAGTCAATAGGTCAGCGGGATGAAAGAAGTCTGGAAAGGCAACTACTGCTGAGAGGGTAATGGGCATGGAAAGCGCTTTCCTGCTTCCACTGACCAACCAGTAGCCATTTGTACTAGTGCAGGGAGTGTTACTGTGCCCATCAGCAGCCTGGCTGCTGTTGTGGAGCGAGGAAGAAACTTCTTTACTGCAAGAGCTACTCAACACTGGAATAGATTGACTTAGAGGGCAGTGGACTCTCCGGCCTTTTCCACACTGCACTGTTATAGTGCTATTATTCCACTTTCAACATCCTATGGAATCCTGGGGTTTGCAGTTTAGAGAGGGGCATTTAGAATTCTCAGCCAGAGAGCTCTTTGGCCTCAGTAAACTACAAACGCCAGGATTCCACGGGATGTTGAAAGCAGAATAATAGCACTATAACAGTATAGGGCACACATGGCCTCCGTCTTTGGGGGCCTTTAGGCAGAAGTTAGATGGCCGTCTTTCAGGAGTGCTTTAGCTGAATATACCTGCAAGGCAGGGGATTGACATAGATGGTCCTCATGGCCCCTTGTAACTCTAAGATTTTATGATTCTGTGACTCTATTTCCTCAAAGAGGATCTTAGCCTAATTCTGTTGAGATGTAGCTAGTTCTGTATACTAATATATCAAAACAATCAATATATCAAACAATCACTGGGCACTGTCATTTAAACCAGCACCATCACACTTCTTGTTTGGGGACTACAACAGTGTTGTTGAAGCACAACTTCATGCCACAGAGACCTTTTTGCTCATGAAACAGTTCCCACACTATTCTGCTTTCAGCCGGCTTGTGTGCTCCAATTGCAATGTATGTATTGAGTCCCAAAAACTCATAATATTATACCTCCTGTGGTTCCTAGAGTGGAGGCATGAATCCATTATTGAAAACTTTCACCTTAAGTTTTTATTGTAGATGTGCATCTTTTAATGATTCATTACTAATCCCTTTTCCATAATAACCCAAGATTTTCAACTCTATTAATTTTAATTAATTGGAAAGGAAATGAGGGGAAATTCACATTATCACAAAAGACATTACAGTATGTAAGAGAGCCTAATGCAGTTCTGCTATGCACTATAATTAACTATAAGCCCAGGCAAGTTTCCATGACCAAGGTTGTAAAAGCAGAAGTCTCACAAAGAGCAGTTCTAAGAAAAGTAACCTTATTGGGCTTTTCTCAAGTGGCCCACTTAGCAGTGGCATAGTGGTAAATATTGAAATGCAGATGCCTATCATGACAGTCCTGCACACAAAAACTAACCATAGCTACCCATAGCTCATCATGGCATACCCCCACTCCAAGGAGAGATCAACTGTGTTGATCCATGTGGGGGAAAAACTAGTTCTGGCAATTTTCATTTCTTGTGTGAGCAGATGTTTTATAAAGCTAAGGAATCTTAATTGCCCATTGCAATCCAAATAAAGCTAACTCTCAACCATGTGTTTTTGCTAGAAAAATCCATTCACATCTCACTCCACTATGGTGAAGATTGCAACTAAGTACAAGGAAATCTGAACGGTTGATAGATGACACCTCAAAGATGGAAGTCCTCAACTGCATGGAGAACGTCCATTCTTAGAGAAAGCTCTCCTATGTAGATTGGTCATGATGGTGGGAAGATTCTGGGGGTTACAGTCCAAAAAAAAAAGAGGAACTTTTTCATGTGAGAGAAAGGTAATTTTTAGGTCGGAATTCTCCTATTTTCCATGCGACAAAAGTGACAGAACTAGAGAGGGAGGAGGCTGAGCTCAGTGCTCCCCCTCTTCATGTGTTGATTTGACACATGCCTTATGTAATGGGTGAAGAGGGCTGTTAACAGGAAAACAATGTCTGTTACACATCTTTATGTACCAAGTGTACCTCAGATACACAATCATTTTACATATCAATTTTGAAAATATATAGCTCCCCTCTACTAGCAAATGTTATCATCAGCATCATTACCATCAATTTTATAACCAGCTTTTGCTCCAGATTGGGACTCACGACAGTTTTAAAAATTACAATAATTACAATATAATTAAAGACATACAAAAAGTCAAGATTAAAACAGAATTAAGCAATTAACAATTTTTTTAAAATTGAAAACATAACACTGAGAAAAGGATAAAAAGCAGTTCAAAACAGTTCAACTTAAAAGAATACAGAACGCCTTTGAAAGCCCTTTCTTTAAAAACCTAAACGCCTGCCAGAATAAAAATGCCTGCTTGTTGGAAGGACAGCAGCAGGGCAGCCATTTTACCTTCCTGAGGAAGGACGTTTTGGACCCGAAGGGCAGCCGCTGAAAAAGAGGCCCTATCTCATATCCCCACCAATTGTACCTGTGAAAGTGGTGTGATTGGAAGAAGACCCTCTCTGAGGATCTCAGGGTCTGGGCAGGGTCATAAGAGGAGGCACAGTCTACCAAACAGTCTCCACCTAAACTGTGCATGAAACCTTTGTCCTGCTGAAATGATGGTGAAGTTGCTCCTGCTCAGATTGCAGGACAACTGTGGACCATGACCACAGTTCATGATTCCTTTTGCAATGGAGTTGTTAAAACCATAAACACGTGGACTAGGAGGTAAGTCCAACTGAACACAGCGAGTCTAACTTATGAGAAGACAGCACAAGATTGCACTCAGAAGATCCCTGAGCCCAGCTGGCAGCTTCCGTAAAGGATGGCAGCATTAGATATTAAATTGGGGAGGGGCATTACTTTTTCAAATTGTAGCCCCCCAAATCTCCCAGGACATGATGACTAGGAGGTTCTAGGTGTTCTAGTCAACAAAATTACTTTTTTTCATGCTTTGTTGAGTGTGAGGGGTAATATTTAGGTAGAAGGAAAATTATTTTTTAGTTGCAGTTCTGATTCCAAGACACAAAAATTAGTTGCTTTCTGTTTCAGCTATTATTTTATTTACCAGTACAAGTAACACTTTACTTTTGCATTCCTTACTTTTGTGACAACACTTTACTTTTTAAAATATCAGAAAGCCACAAGTTAACTGTCCTAAAGTATAAAATGCACCAAAGTAGTGAGGCCACATACAACATGACTGTAAGAAAAGATGTTTTCTCTTCTCACACCACAAATTGTAATGTGACTAAGTTATGTCCTAGTTATAGAAACTGTCATTATTTGCAAGTAACCTGTCATTTTTACCTAGTTACTTCCAAGCATTGGAAGAGGCCTGTTAGAATAGGGGCTTAGTACGGAAAATGTATTGCACCGTGCCAGCTATACCAAATTCACTTTGATTTACACTGTACCACCCATACCAATCCTTCTAACCTATTTGGATTAGCAAGAATCACCACAGGAAATGTGGCTTGAAGGTATGTTGGCTCTGTTTGACAGTTTCCTTTAAAATCCTCCCAGCTCTGTTACCTTTCTTTGGTCAAACACACTTACCAAAGCAATTTGTTAGTCTCTTTAAGCCAATGAGCTTTTCATAATGAGCAGGAATTCATGTGGTATATAGAAAGCTGTTATGTATAAAAATCACAATTTTAAAAAAATGTAAAAAACAGTAATTTGCCACACTGAATGAATTTTTAATATACATAAATATAATGTAATAAGAGATATTTTAGTCCTGGCAAAAATGCCAGCAAACTGTAAAACATTTTAACCAGGAAACCTGAAAAAGATTTCCACACGGAAAGTATTTTTTAGCAGCAGCTGACCATTTCTCTGAATTAACAACAGATTTTTACTTCATTTTCTTTTGACAAAATGTATATGCTGGAATATGTGGCATGGTTTTTCCTTTGTGTCATGGAAAAACAGGATCTATAAAAATACAGAATTTCAGCACAGCTGGTATAATACTATTTGTCAAAATGAAAAGTGAGTGGATTTAAAGGGTTTTTTTTTAAAAAAATGCTTTCTAAAATATTTGTAAGCCAACTCTATTGTCTATACATATGCATAGTTATAGTGTGCTGCATGGCAGCCAATGTGTTTTGCTTGTTAACGTGGAATTGTAGCTAGTCTTGGCTCCCTGGTATATGGGGCTAAATGCATATATTTATTGCATGCATACAATCTGCATGTTTATATGTAGAAATAAATGTTATGTTTGCAGCATAGCATGCAAATCAAATCTTAGACTTTGCAGTAATTTCTGTATACATCTGTCCACTCTATGCACACACACACACAGCGTTTGCCTTGTCCCATATTCTTTCTTGGAAAGTTAATGCTTCCTTCTATTTGTGAATGTGCAAGGTAAACTAAAAGATTTTGTTTGTTTGTTAGCCCCTAAAAGGAACACTTTAAGCTATAAAGCAGGAAATAGGTAGTTAAGTAGATGCTGTATCTATCTATCTATCTATCTATCTATCTATCTATCTATCTATCTATCTATCTATCTATCGGGAGCTGTCACACTGAGTCAGACCATTGGCTCATCTAGCCCAGTACTGCCGATGCTAACAGGCAAAAGTTCTCCAGGGCTTCAGGCAGCATTCTTCTCTAGCTCTACCAGGAGCTGAGAGAAAACATATTAACATATTAGCACAATTACTTACCTGAACACACAAGGAGGCAGCAAGGCTGGGCTGCAGGCACATCACAAAATAATAAGCATTACACAGCCCGTCAACCCACCCCTTTCCTGCCTTTGTGCATAGATCTGTATAGGTTGTGTTTACAGATTGCGTGTATGAACATAAATATCCCTTTTGGACAAGTCTACGTGTAAATGCAAGAGCAAAATGCCTGGGATCACAACCAGGATATGTTACAGGCCATGCTGATGAGGGTACTTGGGAGCCATGATCAAAAAAGTAAATTCTCCAAGCTTTGGGTTGGATCTTGTCATAGGGCCTTTTGGCACTACACTGTTATAGTGCTATTATTCCATTTTCAATATCCTATGGAATCCTGGGATTTGCAGTTTAGGGAGGAGCATTTAGAATTCTCAGCCAGAGAGCTGTTGAGCCTCAGAAAACTACAAATCCCAGAATTCCACAGGAGTTTGAAAGTGGAATAATAGCACTATTACAGTGTAGTGCAGAAAGTCCCTTAGTCATGTTTAGGTGCAGACTCACTGGAATCTGTGGGAAAAGTAATCTTGGCATACATCCAATTGCTTTCAACAGCCTAAATCTAATTGCTTGTCCAACTACAGTAGACCCATTGAACTGAATACTAAATGGTCAATCAACACCTATTTAAATCCTATTAATTCAATGAGTCTACTCCAGTGGTACAGCCAACATTTTGTAGAGGTTTGAGTGTTGGACTACAACTCTGGGAGATTGGGGTTCTAATCCCTGCTCACCCATGGAAACCCACTGGGTAACCTTGGGCAAGTCATATTCTCTCAGAGGAAGGCAATGACAAACCTGCTTTGAATAAATCATGCCATAAAAACCCCATGATAGGTTTGCTTTAGGGTTACCATAAGTCACAAATGACTTGAAGGTAGAGAATAACACTCCGGTAGGACTACCTAAGATTTGAGTTAAGTCAATGGTTCAAAGCTAAATAAGGTGATCGAAATATAGCCCACTGTATGTTTATTGCGTATGCCAATCAGAACTGTATTTGGATATGTACCTCTGCAAGAAGACAGGGCACTGTCAAAAAACAGAAATCATTGAAAAGTGGAACCCAGAAAGAAAGAAAGAAAGAAAGAAAGAAAGAAAGAAAGAAAGAAAGAAAGAAAGAAAGAAAGAGAGGGAGAGATAAAGACAGACAGACAGACAGACAGACAGAAGGAGAAGGAGAAGGAGAGAGAGAAAAAAGAAAAGAAAAACTGGCAGCCTGACACCTTCTGCTTCTCCCTCTGTCCCTTTCTTTTCCCTGTTTTTACACCATGACTTGGATCTCTTCAGCAACCAAGAGACAAGAGAAAGGGACATGAGGACTGGAAGACCTGCTGCTGTCTCCCAGTTTGTTGAAAGCCACCACTAGGGACTCTTTTTCTCTTGCTCTGTCCCTCACACAACCCACTATGAGGGGCCAGCACATATTACACATAAGCCCTTTCTGCAGTAGCCTCCCATCCTGGCATGGGGACAGGAGAGGAGCGGGACCACAACAAGGCTTCTGCATGATATCATCACGGTCCCACTCCTTTCCAGTCCCCAGGCAGCATGACTGTGGATTAAATCACTGATGGATTTTCCCCATCAATGGCCCACAATGGCACCACCATCCAGAACTTATCTGTCCTGCAGAATGCCTGGAAGCACGATGGCGGTGCTTCCTGCCCCAACACAGCCTGGGTAAGTATGCAGCTGCGCTGCGGAAAGAAGCAGCAGCTCCATCGCGCTCCCTTCCACAGGGAGCTGGTCCTGTGCAGAGGGGAACTTTCTTGTCATTCTCCCTTCCCATCAGAGCTACTGCCAGGATCGCCACCAGATGCTGCCATAAAAAGGTAAGCTGCGGAAAGGGTCTTATACTCCACACACAGGAAGGGGAGCATGCTAGCCCTATGCAAGAAGGTAGGGTGTGGAAAGGGCCACACATTCACACATGCGCACAGGTGCTGACAGAGCAGGTCCTCAGGCACAGGGAGAGGAGGAAGATGGAAGCTAGTCAGGCACACCAGCATTTTGCTCACTGCCCCCTCCTTTCCACCCAGATGGGCATCTCCTCTTTTGTCCTGCCAGGGAGACAGAGCAGCTAGAATGGAGGGTGCTGAGGGGAAGGAATTAAAAGCAGTGAGTGGTTCCTTCTCAACAATCTGCTCTTTTAACCCATTTCAATTAGTATGCATAGTCAAAAGAGTGGACCATCCATCAACTATATGACTTCTGACCATAACTGAAATGGGTCAAAACAGCAGATTGTTGAAAAATGGACTGTCAAAAACAAGGAGATGCCTGTATGTGGCCTCTATTTATGTTATCTGATTTGATAATGAATTATAGATACAGATGAAAAGTGGCCCTGTGGCTATTTGGGTATCTGTTTCCAGAGTGCTTGTTAGGTGAAAAAATAAATTGAGTAATGTGTGTATGTTTGTGCATATTTTTACTCATGATTTTGAGAAAGTGCCAACCGCAAAAAATTTAAAGGTCTCAGTCCAAAGCATGAGTTTGGTTTATAACCAGTATAGTACAGCTTTGACAAAACTGACTCATTTAGTTTCAAGAGATGATGGTACATGCTGAGATCAGAGTCATACCAGTTCACCACAGTCATGTAAATTCTTTAGACAAAAGGGAAAAAAGAGTTGACAAAGCATAGCCGGGCATCAGTGAACTCAGAGTGACTCTGCCAGTGCATCAGCAAGCTATGTGACAGACCAAGGTATCACTCTACACAGTTTAGAAACACAACAAAACAACACAGCTTTCCAATTAAATGCCAAAGAACCTGATGCTAAGAAATGAGTCTGAAGCTGTGCTAAAATGGACTTACTTATATCAATTGCCCTCAAAAGTCTTCATGGCAGTTTGGATGTCGGATTTCTGTTGAACATCCACTGAATATTTTATACCTGAATCAGCACCCAGTGTTTTATGACTCTATTAAGAACATAAGAAAAGCTGTACTGAATCAGACTAACAACCAGAGCTTGGAAACTTTGCTTTCTGAACTATAGTCTCTAAAATTCCCAGCATGACAACCTTTGCAGAGGGAGGAAAAGGAGCAGTATTAGTCTGTTGATTCTGCTTCACTTCTCAATGCTATTCCAGAGTGCATATAGATACAGATACAGTAAATTTACACTAGATCATCTTTATCTTGATGGTGAAAGTAAAATAAAATCTCCAAGAATCTGTATTTGTTTACCTGAACTATAGCTTGTTTTTGAATACTCCATTTCACTGTGCACTCTGTATTGCTAAGGATGCTGAATTCTTTTCATCCTTATGAAATAATTTTGTAAAAATTGCAGTGTGAAAACAAGGAAACTTCCTTTGTGTTCATTGCACCTCCATGCTAATTAGGCAGCCCAATCAACTGACAGAAACAAACTTCCAACTTGGCTGGTTCTGTTTTTGTTTTGTTGCTCTTAGTCATGAAAAGACACAAAGACATACCTCAAGCATCAAAAGGATTTCTCTTTCCCACCTCCATGTTTCTAAAACAAACTCTGGTCCTGCTTTTTAAACTGTGGTGTATCCATGCTGCCAGCATGAGGTAATGGTTGGAATGTTGGACTTGGACACTGGGAGACCAGAGTTAGAATTCCTGAACGGTCATGGAAGCTCACTGGGTGACCTTGGGGAAGTCACATTCTTTCAGACCCAGAGTAAGACAAAGGTGAACCCCATCTGTTCCAATTTTTCCAAGAAAACACCATGATAAGGTCACCTTAGAGTTTCCATAAGTCAGAAATTCTTTGAAGGCACACAATAACAATTGATGTTGCACTTTAACTAGCATGGCTCCATAACCCTGAATCCTGGGATTTGCAGTTCAGTGAGGAATTTGGGACTCTCTGCTAGAGAGTTCCTCTAATGTTACATGTCAGTAGAATTCAACAACTAGAACTCTCTAGCAGAGAGTCCTTTGCTGAACTATAGATCCCAGGACTGGCTAGGAAGGAGCCAGGGCAGTTAAAGTGATATCATACTGCTGTAACTGTGGCCATATGTTGAACAATGACTATTAAAGCCAGAGTCCACACAGGAGAGAATAATATAACAGTAGTATAAAAGCTTGTCTAATACAGAAGCCAACTGGATTGGCATCTGAATTTTACTTCATCACAGGAAACAGGAGTTTCTGCCACCCAGAAAGCAATAGGTGGTTTTAGGGGATATGGGACAGGCTGTGTGGCATGCATAGCTTTGGCCTCCAAGAGACAGGAAAGGGGTGAGGGGACTTCAGAAGGAAGAACTACCACAGTTGTCTGCCACAGTTGTCACACAGCACCTTCTGCCTGAGGCAGTTGCTTCCCTGTCTAATAGTGGGATTGGTCCTGCTATTTGTCAAGGCACTAAAAGACAGGCCTGTGGCATAGGAAGGGAGAAGCCAGAAACTGGATTGCGTTTCAAGGAAGGTGCACCATTAATTTTGATTACCAATTATAATACTACAAATTACTGCCAATTTCACCCTAGTCTCATCTTATATCAAAGATAACCTACATGCTACTAGACATGATGGCACCCCTTATCTGGATTTTTTTTAACATTCTTACACATTAAAGTTAGGTAACAGTTAAACAATTTCAATAATCAATCAACATACCAGTCAGTGTCTTGCCTTGATCCTGGCCTTGTGGGCTAAGAGTGACCTACTTTATGGGCCAGTCCGAATCTGGTCTCAAGTTCTAAGCTCCTTTGACTTTTAGAACCAATTTATGTTCTTCATTTCCCTTTGCAGAGCAATGATCCGTATTTTATCACAGGGGAGTTTGTAACCTATTTTAAGTGTCTGATTGTAAATTTGGGGGGAAGTTTAAGCTTTTAGATAGGACTACCCTGTCATCTTCAATCACATTTCTCCGTAACTGCTGGAAATATGGCACCAAACTCTTCAGTAAATAATATTCAGTGTCATAAAAATAGTTCATCTACCTGGGATGACTGTCATCACTAGCAAACTAATGGTGACAGGTTCACTGCTTCCAAAGGAAAATTGGGGAAGCGTTATGTACTTGGTGAAGTAGCTTCTGTGTATTTATGGAGAAAGTCTCCTGAAGAACAAGTAGGCATGGAATGCTGTTTAAACAACCGTGTTTTATTTGGCTGAGTTGTGGAGACAGAAAGAGTTCTTTTCTCTTTGAGGTACACAGTAATCAAACCCTTAAATCTCCAGTTAACCATTGTGTCTCATTTCATACAAATCAGGAAAGTTTGGTAACCAGCCTTGCTTAAAACAAGCCAGAATTTTAAGCCACAGCTGTATACTTCTGAACACACTAATCATAAGTTTCCCAGTTTGGCTAACACAAGAAGCAATAGTCCAAAATCTTTCTGATTTGCTGCTTACTGCAAAGGGAGGATGGAAGAGGCTGCATAAATAGCTACAAACTTCACACGCATCCCACTTATTCAGGTAGATAGATTGTCCCAAACTGGCCAATGAAATATTACTGATATTTGCATATGTATGAGTATAGTTTTAAGCCAGATTGATAGACTTCATCTAAAACCTTCCTTGACTAAATGCAGTCCAGGTCTCTTTCTGACTACACAGTTATAGCACTATGATTCCACTTATAGAATGCTGGAGTTTCTTTCTTTCTTTTTTCTTTTAAATCATTTTATTCAGTTTCACATTATAAAAACAAACATAGTAACTGACAATTTACTTGACATATTTCTGATCTTCCACTCAGATCTAGTTTTACATACTATTTTTCAGACATATAATATGGTACTACATTTTACAACTATTTTTACTCATTGATTCTTGCCTTTCCCTCCCATATTCCCGCCTCATGATATATATCCTGCCGCCCACTCCTATCTTATCTTATATCATGAAATACTAATTTCCATCTGTATACCCAGCAATTACCAACAAAATAGTCCTCTATTCAAAATATAAAACACCATTTCTTACTTACAGTCTGCTGGGACGCTTCAAGTTGCACCTTTTAAAATCGTTACAAGATCAGAATTATTGTAGTTTTTTTTTTAAAAAAAATAAAATAAAACTAGATCAATCATTTACAGCTGCTTGCCTCGTCTTCTTATTTTAAAAGTCGGCGGCAGCGCTTGGGCCGCATAAAAAATGGCATCCCTGCTGGATCCGTCTTAGCCCTTCGGCTCTCCAGACGCCTCCCGCCCCTTCTTGAACAGAAGGTGCTCAGCACCAATAACGGAGCCCCCTTCGGGCTATCTTCCGCACCCCCTTTACCGGGGGGGGTGTCTAGCCACTTTCTGATGGAAAAAAAGCAACTGGATTACCGCAGGAGGTAACACGGAGCTTCGGAGCTTCACTCCGTGCGACCTCACACACGCGCCATGCGACCGGAAGTCCAGAATGCTGGAGTTTCTAGTTTGTTGAGACACTAGAATTCTCTGGCTGAGAATTAGAAATGCCCCTTCCTACAGTACAAATCCCAGGATTTCATAGGATGGAACTATGGTGGTTAAACAGCAACAATAATGCTATACATGTGCAGTGTGAAAGGGCCCAAAAAGAAGGGCTTCCCCCAAAGATCTTAGAGCCAGTCCTACAGTCCCTTTAGACAGCCAGGTCCAAAGCCTTCTGAAGATTTATAGGCTGTCCCTATATCCCTTCAGATCTTTAACTCAGAATGAATATGAGTTCAAAACTTCCATGGTTTTGCTCTGAAATCATCAGACTGATCTGAAAAGGTTGCATGTGACTGCAGTTATTAACTCAAAAGTCAGCCATGTCAACAAACAGAGGGAAATTATTCTTCAGTCATTCTAATCAAATTTTGTCCTACTCTAACTTTAGAACAGGCAGATTGACAGACCTCACCTAAAACTCTTGCTGACTAATGGTGAAAATACAGTCCAAGGGCTCTTTCAAACTACACAGTTATAGGACTATGATTCCATTTCACAAGCCATAGGTGCATCCAATGGAACCCTGGGGTATGTAGTCAACCAACACAGCTGATGCAGCCAGCTTGTTGTTACCTAGGGGAACATTCACACTACAGAATTATACATCATGATTCCAGTTTAACTGTCATGGCTGCATCCTATGGAATCTGGGATTTCACAATTTGTTGAGGCACTAGAGGAGCTCTTTGGCTGCAAATTCCAAATGCCCCCTCTCTAAACTGAAGATTCCAGAATTCCATAGGATGTTGCTATGGAAGTTAAAGAGGAATCATAGCGCTATAAATGCATAGTGTGAAAGGGCCCTAGATGCAACAGTAGTTGTTGAGCCTTCTTCTCCTGTTTCAAACTATGGCCCTTTTCGCACGTTACCTGTTAATGCTGCTGGGTTGGGGTCCTCGCGTGAGAAGCCTTGGAGGGAACGCTCCCACTTCCCTGCTGCTTCTGTGTTGCTTGGCCTCCGCAGCTCCATCCTCTCGCACAAGCGCCCCGCCTCTTCCTTTCGCAGTGCAGCCTGGGCCCTTTCCCAGCCTGCACTGCCTAGGAAGCGCAACCAGCCCAGCTCCCGACGTACCGCACACCAGGTAAGTGCGCGTCAGGCGCTGGACCGATGCGTGAGCGCGGAGCATTTTCGGCTTGAAGCCGAAAATGAAAAAATCTGTGTGCACTCTGCGTCTTACCCTTGAGCGTCTCGTAAATGGGAGTGCATCATGCAGACCGCTCCTCCCATTTACGCGATGCTCAAGGGGCCCTTTCACTTAAGAAATGCCATGTGAAAAGGGCATATGACAAGTCTTAACAGTTAATATTTTTATCACATTTTCAGTTTATCAAGTAGTTTATAGTATTTAAAACAACTGTATCAGGCAAATATTGCTCTCAGTTTATAAATGTGTGAACAGAGACAGCAGAATATTGTCTTGCCCAAGACCACCCCAAGAATTCATGTTAGATATGGAACTTGAACCTAGCCATCTTTGATCTATGCAAATCTTTTCATCTACCAGTGTCCCATACTGGGTTTCCAGTTGGACACTTGCCTATGAAACTGTCATGGACTAATAAATTATGGATTTTTTTCCCCAAGCATTAAAGAAAACCCTGGAAAATATGTGAGAAGGAAATGTTTGATACTGTCATAATATATTCTGTCCTGTGCAGCTAACATTAGCTACAGTACAACTGTGGTAATTTTTGCCACTGAATGTCAGAACCAATGCAACTTGCTGTACTGCTTTGTCATATCACAGGACCTGATACCAAAAGAAGTATTCTTGGATAAAGCCAGAACCAATCTAAGGTAACATCAGTTGACTAATTCTCTTCAAACATGAAGGTAAGAAGGAATCCCTGCATAGACTTTCCAGAGATGATCGATGACGTACAAGAGAAGAGTCAGGATTGTACCCATTATCCTCTCTCTTAAGCTCCATCATGCATTCATCATCACCATCATCACCATCATGCAATGGTGCTCAGTATGGACACCTAAATGTTTGCAACATTTATATGTGAAGATTTTCTGAATCACCACTGCCACATGTGCTCATTGGTTGTCTGGAAAGAGCTTAGACCATATAAGAACAGATAGTAATCAACAATTTTTGTGTTCTTTCATATTGAAACAAAAACAAAAGTACCAATATGTGACCAAGAAATCCAAATTTAGTCATAAGAATAATTATGGCCACAGAATGAAATTGTCTATATAATATGCATTCGTACAGATCAAATCATTTATATGTTCAAATAATCGTGATTTTTTAAAATAATGAGAGTGGGAGAGGCAACTGGAAGAAACAAGAGAACATGAAGATCAATTTGATCTGTAGCCATGAGTGCTAGAAACTGTTTTAGCTACATTTTGTTTCAAATTATAAAGTAAGTCATTTTGGGTCCCATTTTGAGAGAAAGGTGGGGTATAAATGAAATAAATAAAATAAATGCAGATTCTAAAGGCAGTGACTGGTGGCTTTTGTATCATAGGAATCGGTGAATCTATGCTGGGCCTTTGTCCAAACTTTAAAGTAGCTGTCCAAGAAGCTGAACCTATTCTGCTACTAGCATTCACCATCTTTGATAGCTCCTTTAAAGTTGAGCACATAGCCCAGAGCGGATTCAGCATCACACTAATGTGGGAGCTATCAGCTGTCACCAGTCCCTAGCGTAGCCATCATTTCACATATAGAAACACAGTCATCTCACACACTTTTTACCAAGAGAGTTGGGAGCTCATTGAGTGTTGACAAATGAGTGAGCTCAAGACTACGCCGCCTGTGTTGTGCCCCTATGGGATCCAGAATTACTGTGCAACATTCAAAAAAACTCCCTGGCCTTAGCCAGCTGCAGAAAATGAAGCCTACGATAGAGACAGAAGTAAAAATGAACTGAGACTTCAATGTAATGCTGGTGAGTACGTGCTGGTGACTATAGATTAGAAAAGTCTATAACGTCTTGTACTTTGCTGCAGATAAAAAATGCTAGGAAAAGGAGGGGGTAAAAATGAATCAGGACCTCAGTGTACTGCTGGTAATCATTTGTGTGTTGTCCTGAAAATCTTGGGCAAGTACACATTAGAATTATGGAATCATAGAGCCAGAAAAGACCACAAAGGGCATCGAGTCCAACCCCTACCATGCAGGAATACAAATTCGCAGCCTTCCTGACAGATGGGCATCTAGCCTCTGTTTAAAAACCTCCAAAGAAGGAGACTCCACCACACTCAAAGGCTGCCTATTCCACTGTTGAATTGCTCTTATTGTTAGAACGTTCTTCCTGTTGTTTAGATGGAATTACTTTTCCTGAAGTTTGAAGCAATTGTTCTATGTCCTGGTCTCTGGTTTGCTCCGTTCTCCATATGATATCCCTTCAGATATTTAGTTCATGTTTGCAAAGTTTGTAAAGTGCTATTCAGAAATATAACTGCAGTGGGGCGGCGATGTGGGCTTTGCCCCCCAAATAAGAATTATGCCTCCCCAAATGGAATTTTCCTTCAGTCCTCAAATTTCTAGCATTGCAGAGAAAGAAATATTGAAAATGATTCACACATTTATATTTTCTACAGTAGTAATTCCTTGGTAACTATGCCTGCCCCCTTTTCTTTGGATGCTGTAGCTGTATTTCTAGATGCTCAGTTGAAGTTTTCGGTTACTGCAATGCCAGACATTTGGGGACTGTAGGAAAGTTTCATTGAGAGGGCCAGAATTCTTACTGGGAAAGCAGGGCCCTCATTATCTCCTCCCCATAGCTATGGCCCTGAAGTTTTGGGTATACAATCTATACATATGTAGACAAATAGATTCCATTCCTGAGTAGTACCACTGTTTTCATGGACGAACACAAGTACTCTTATACATGAGCTTGTGTGGATTTATTTATTTCTGTTCTATCCTTCTACTGCCTATTCACTAGTCAGGATGTCTTACAACAACTGAAAACCACAGTACCATCTTTTTTAAAAAAAAAAATGCATTCACTTGAAATAAAACTGAGACAAAGGCCATTTCCACACGAGGGAATTAAAACGGCGCAGTGCGTCTTCTCACGGAGGTTGTCTGCACCTTGGAGCGGACTAGGTCTGAACTACTTGCCTCAGATCCGCACCTCAATCTGCTCCAAAACGCCCCCAACTGATCCTCCAGCGTGCTTTTTAAAGAACGGTAGAAAACCGTTCTTTAATTTTTCGGAGCGTGCCATTGCGTACTTGCTCCCTTGCGGAGGGCGGGCTTTAGGCGTGGCGAGCTTCGCAGTTGGTCGGGACCCACGAACAACCGGAAGCCACCATTTTGGAAGCCAGAGCAGTGCGAGTCTAAGACTTCGCACTGCTCCGATTCACCCTGGACGAGACGAGGAGCCCTGTGGAAGGGCTTAAGGGACAGTCCGTGTTGGTCCGTGCCCAGAAGATCTGGTAAGTACCAGCACAGAGCGATTCCCTCGCCTCGTGCGGAAATGGCCAAAATCAAACATAAAGCACCAGTATTTAGGGAAGCAAAAGGTTATTAGGATGAAACTATATTGGCCAATGGGGAAAAGAGAGTCACATACCCCCCCGTTTTCCTGATTTGGCAGGGATGGTTACCATTACAATCCTGTTACCATCTCACCTTTTCATCTGTTTTTAAAATGAGAATTTTTTCTCTCTCTCCTCTTCCCACTTGCCTTCTTCATTCTCAGTTTACTTCAGTTGCAGCAAATGAGTTCAAAATGAGTTTGCAGGCAGTTAACTCAGCTGAAGGAAGAGAAGAGGAACATGCTGGATCTCGCTCTCCTTACCCTCCCAGTAGGCTCAGGCAAAAGCAAACTGCTGCAGCCTCTCCTTAGTTGTGTATTTTCCCTCAGTTGTGTATTGTAATAATTTCGGCCTTCTTGACCACTTTCTGATACTGCTTGGCCACACACGTCCCTCTTTTCTTCTGCGAATTGTTGGAAGGTGTGAAGTCTCCTGTGTTTCACAGAGCACAAGCCCCACCATGTCACCTGCCCCCTGGGAAGTGGGACCGTGTAAGTATTCTCCCTTTGCCTGGCACACAATTCTTACTTTTGAGTGCTTCAAAGTCTGTCTCTGGCATTGTCTGAGCAGCTGACTCAGTAGTGAACATGCATCCTCTGAACTGGAAAAAGTCATGGTCAGGCTCATTGTAACTCACGCATTTTATTTGAAACTGTGTTTACACATGATAAAATATCTTAATGTACACAAGGCTATTAAGTATTAGATGTCTGGGTCCTTCTTGACCTATCAGTTGTGGTTTATAACAGACCATTAATTTTCCTAATATATCCTTGAGGACCTTTTTTTTTTTTTTTACATTCTCCCAACATTTGCTCAGCAAATAAACCTTGAAACATCATGATGATTAAAGTGGGGAATCACAGTGCTCTGTGTTATTTTGTAAGGGCTGGAACTTAAAGTTTCCATGTTACATTGATTTTTAAAAAAATATTAATACATCTATTGCTCCTCCTGTGCATAAATAGAGCACTTTGCTTTTAAGAGCCATGATTAAAGCTGAGATCCTGTGCACACTTATATGCTCCACTGAAAACTTTGGGCCTCATTTCTAAGGCTATTTCTGCACTGGACTGTTATAGCGCCATTATTCCACTTTCAGCAACCTATGGAATCCTGGGATTTGCAGTTTAGGGAGGGGCCGGCTGGCCAGCTGACTGGCTGGCCCCTCCCTAAACTGCAAATCCCAGGATTCCATAGGATGTTGAAAGTGGAATAATGGTGCTATAACAGTCTAGTGCAGAAATGGCCATAGTCGTGTTTCAAAGCTGAAAGCTCTGTACCAAGCAAGAAACAAAAATTAGAAACAAAGGCCAATGCTCTTGCTTCCCAGCATGAATCTCTTTACACCACATAGTGAAATGTGTATATAAAACTCTCTTCTGGATGTATGTCAGTTTCACCCTGTCGGTGTAAGATCATAAGGACATTGTCTACAGTAAACTCATCTTCACTTCAAAGAACTGCCTCTGGGCTATTTTTACCCACTTCCTATATAATGAACTTCTTCATTTCTCATCTTAGGGCCTTTAGAGAAAAACAAAGAAGACACATAGTGTTGCTTGTTGGTTGACCTCAGTCTGCATCATCTTCCCTCATAGATGATGTGGACTTCAGTCGTAGTACCATCTCCTCTCTGTAGCACTGGATGTGTAGTATTTTGTGTCTGAAGGGGCAAAAAAAAAAATGAAATGCAGGCTTATGAATGCTTAGGGTAGACCAGGTGAGAATCGTGCCACTCTTCAGATGGTGCTGGGCTGCATCTCCCATCCACTGTAATTAACATAGCCAAAGATGATGAATGATGGTAGTTTCATTTCAACAATATCTGGAGGGTTGCACAATTCCCATCCCTACAGTAGACTAAGTAAAGTGAGTTAGATTTAATTTAGTCATGGTTATCTTGTTTCTTGGATTTCAATAATTCTTCCCCGAGTGTCACTAAGGCCATTTCCACACTAGACTGTTACAGCGCAGTTATTCCACTTTCAACCTCCTATGGAATCCTGGGGTTTGCAGTTAGGGAGGGGCCGGCCAGAATAATCGCGCTGTAACAGTCTAGTGCGGAAATGGCCTAAGTCTAGATCCAACCCACTGTTCATCCTTTGCAATTACTACATCTTATTGCAGTTGCCAAACCAAATGTAAAAATACTACAAGTGTACTGGGGCCCTTATTGAAAATTCCTGGTGATATCAAGGGTCTGCCATTATTCATTGTACCATTTGGTTAATACCAATTTCAGAGGCTTCATCTTCCCCTAGAATAACACTCCAGTGCAGGAGTAATTCAACTAGCCATTTTTTAAAAATCAGCTTCAAAGCAATCTTCGTCATTCTTTCATCCTGCAGACATTTCATTGAAGATCTGGTAGGACTCTGTTATACCACGATTCCAGTCTCCAGAATCAGAAGCAACAGGCATCTAAGTGCTAATTGCTGGACAAGAACATCAGGGGAGGGCTATCTTCTTGCCAACCTGTTTCTAGGCTTCCCGTAAGCATTTGGTTGTACAATGTCAAATGGACTAGATTGATCTTTGATCCTTTGGATGCACTTCAATATGTGTCATGTTCTGATCTGGAATACAATTGAAAATTTGCATATGAAGAATAGTGGTGGCAAGTGCCTAAAAGTATGAGTCTTTTCACATTTTACCTCTTCGCGGTACTGGGGTGCAGGGCTCGCGTGAGCAGCCTCCAGACAGAGGCTCTTGCTTCCTTGCTCCTTCAGCTCCGCACGAGCTTCCTGCTCATGCGAGACCCCCGCCTCTTCCTTTCATAGTGCAGCCTGGGACCTTCCCAGCCTGCATTGGACAGGAAGCGCTACTGGCCCAGCTCCCGAGGCTCCGCACGCAAGGTAAGTGCGCGCGAGGCCCAGGAGCGATGCACGACCAAGCAGCATTTTCGGCTTCAAGCCAAAAATGAAAAAATGCGTGCGCAGTCCGTGTCAGCCCCTGGAGTGTTGCACAAATGTGAGTGCATCATGTGGACCGCTCCTCACATGTGTGTGATGCTCAACGGGCCCTTTCGTATTGGAAATGTCATGCGAAAAGGACCTATATGTCTATCATAAGTCTATCATATAGTCGTGGAGAGCCAGCATGGTGTAGTGGTTTGAGCATTGGTCTACAACCCTGGAAACCAAAGTTCGATTCCCTGCTCAGCCATGGAAACCCACTGGGTGACCTTGGGCCTGTCACATACTCTCAGCCCCAGAAAACTTCATGATAGGTTCACCTTAGTCTCACCCCAAGTCAGAAATGACTTGAAGGCAAACAACAACAGCAACAAAAGCAACAACCATCACCATAGCCATTTCCACACTACACTGTTATAGCACTATTATTCCACTTTCAACATCCCATGGAATCCTGGGGTTTGCAGTTTCAGGAAGGGCCCACTGGCCCCTCCCAAAACTACAAACCCCAGGATCCCATAGGATGTTGAAAGTGGAATAATAGCCCTATAACAATCTAGTGCAGAAATGGTCCATATACTCTTTGCACTGACCAGGTATTTTTTTTTTTTTTGCCTTCAAGTCATTTCTGACTAATGGTGACCCTAAGGGGAACCTACCATGAGGTTTTCTTGGCAAGATGTATTCAGAGGGGGTTTGCCTTTGCCCTCCTTTGAGGCTGAGAGAGTATAACTTGCCAAGGTCACCCAGTGGGTTTCTATGGTTGAGCAGAAATTTGGTCTCCAGAGTCATAGTCCAATGCTCAGACCACTGGCTTCCGACCAGATAAACAGAGATGATAAATTAATGACAAATAATTTTCCTTTACAAATGCTGGGATTGTTAAATTTAGGTTCATTCACTGGAAGAGGGTCTGTTTGATAATATACCTGTATTTCTTTTGTCCTTCTTCATTTTTTTTCCATATGAAAAGAAAATTCCTACTTAGCAAGATTTCAGAGGAAAGCTGGAAGTGATTGGAGAGGTTCCCATATCTCTGAGTTAATCCATAGCCCATTAATTAAAAATGAAATTAATTAAGGATTACAGCCCAGAGAATATTTCTAAATGATAGCGTGCTGCTGTTAACTTGCTTGAGGAGACAAGTTAGCTGAACAGATGTAATTGTCACAGTTTCTTGGGGGGGGGGGGGTTGGATTTTTAAAAAAGAAATTCCTTGTGGTCACTGTTATGTAACATAGAATATCAAATGAGGAAACAAATGCTGGAACAGTTTTTTAAATGCTGACCATCAAGACTCTTGTTACTACATAACAAAAAACAAAAATGTTTTCTAGGATGTTCACTGATGGTATTGTAGCACAGCTATTTGATGCTTCATTTCTTAAACATGTTTGGTCCATGAGGAGTGACTCAAGTATGTCTAGTGCAATGGTGGGAATCATGCAATTCACTAGAGGTTGTTGGACTGCAAGTGCCAGCAGCCCTAGCCAGCATGACCAATGATGAAGCATATTAGGAGCTGCAGTCTAATAGTACCAGGAGGGATGTGATTGTTGTGCCTCTGGTGAAAAATTCAGTTCTCTCCATCTCTTTGAATTAGAACAAGGGACAATTCACTGGGAGTTGGGCAGTGTAAACAGGAAGGTGTGCAGGGAATGGAAGATGTCTCATCTATATGTCCAGCTTCTGTGACTGAAAAAAAAACCCAGACCTTGCAAAACTGAGGCCCTTTCCGCACCTTACCTTCTTCCAGCGCTGGGGTGCAGGGAACGCGTGAGCAGCCTCCGCCGAGAGGCTCTCTAGTCCAGGGTCCTTCGGCTCTGCATGAGCTGCCCGCTCGTGCAAGAGCCCTGCCTCTTCCTTCCTGGGGCAGGAAGCACAACCGCTGCGGTTCCAGAGGCTCCACACGCCAGGTAAGTATGAGTGGGGCCCTGGAGCAACGCACGATCGCACACCATTTTGAGCTTCTAGCTGAAAATGAAAAGGTGCGCGATCGGTGCCTGACCTATCCTGGAGCGTTGCACGATTGTAAGTGTATCGTGCAGATTGCTCCTCACAATCACGCGACGCTCCAGGCGCCCTTTCACATTGAAAATGCCGTGCGAAAAGAGCCTGATGAGTGAAGCACTGCTGAACAGAACAGAATGTCTCATTTAAAGCAGTTAGAACTGTAGCTTCTGCTTCCAGTAAACTATACAATAGCTTTGAACAAGGAAGATCTTCACCATGGTCTTTGCTTAGTCCCACAGATGGTGCCATGGTTTCCCTTGTGCTGTTTTCTTAAACAAATCTCATACCATTCCAGCCACTTTTTATTACCATTAGCAAAACCAGTGCCACCTGGAGGCTTCCATATCAGTATGACAGTAAATCCACTCTGGTCTTCAATCTGAACTTTACAGGAATTATAGGATACAGTAAACATACTTGGGTTTGGATTGCTTTCTAAAGTTCAGACTAAAACCCTGAATTAATTCATTGCCCCACTGTTATGGAAGAGACCGGCTCCTGGAAGAGAAAACCCAATGAGTGTATAAGACACTGCTCATCTGTTTAAAGAGCCAGTGTGGGTAGTGGTTTATAGGCCATTTCTGCACTAGACTGTTATAGTGCTATTATTCCACTTTCAACATCCTGTGGAATCCTGGGGTTTATAGTTTTCTGAGGCCAAAGAGCTCTCTGGCTGAGTATTCTAAATGCCTCTCCCTAAACTGCAAACCCCAGGATTCCATTGGATGTTGAAAGTGGAATAATAGCACTATAACAGTCCATTGTGGAAATAGCCTAAGTATTGGACTAGGATTCTAGAAGGCCAGGGTTTAAATCCGTCCCTGGCCATAAAAGCCCCTCTGGGTGACCTTGGACAAGTCACAATCTCTGAGCCTCAGAGAAAGGCAATGGCTAACCTCCTCTATGCAAATCTTGCCAGGAAAACCCCATGATATGTTCACATCAGTGTCACTGTGAATTGGAAATGACTTCAGAGCAGATAACAATAACAACATTTCCTTTAACAGTAGAGACAACAGTTGGTTACAGGGGAAATTTTTAATGGGAAAACAGTGAAGGGAGAATGCCTGAGTTCCCTCGTCTCTGTGCTGATCAAGCTCCCACCATCACCAGCAGCAGCCACACCATAGCAGCTTCAAAGAAAAAAAAAATATGGATGGAGACTGTACTGATGGACTTTTGGTGTCACCACACTCCAGTGCAAGGGACAAGACACATTCTGCATTTGATAGAGCGCTGGCTTGCATATTCATGGCAAGTGGCATTTTGAAGGGCCAGCACTCATCATAAGGGTCCTCATAGCTATGCCAACTATGCTTGAAAGGGAGTCCAAATATACAGACAATTGTTTTGGTCCATACATGTGTGTGCATCCGATATCTTATTATATTATGTGTGCCCCATGTTATACATATATATGTCCGTATGTGCATGTGTATGCATGTGTATGTGTTATATATATTTGTCATTGTGTGCCTTCAGGATGTTTCTGACTTATGGTGACTTTAAGCCAAATTTATTATAGGCTTTTCTTGGCAAGATTTGTTCAGAGAGTGTGGCTTATGCAAGGTTACCCAGCAGTTTTCCATGGCCGAGTGGGGATTTCAACCTTGTTTTCCAGAGTTGTAAGCCAATGCTCAAACCACTACACGATGCTGGCTCTCAAATTGTATGTGTGTTCCATATTAAGTAAGTGTGTCCCGTGTTATATACTGTTACTTTTGGGTGTAGCAATACATAATGTAATATCAAAAAATCACAATACAATACATAACATCAAATTTCTTAGAATCTGATGAGGTAAAATATGCTGGACATTAGCTGGCACAACCAAAGGTGGCCTGAGATTGCATCAGTAAAAGAAAAAAGGGAACACAACGTATCCATCAAAACAGAATCAGACCACCAGCTCATGATTTTCCATGAGTTTCTTTTCCCCAGACCACCATGAAACATTTTACCTCAAAGTCAACAAGCCCGTTTTGGCAGTTTTTCTTTTTACCAAGAGGCAGCACATAATTCCCACTCGAGATCAAGTCTAATGGGCCTTAATTGCTCACTCAAGATCAATCCCCAAATACTTTGCATTGCAAGAAGAACAGCTCACAACAATATGGCTACTGGAAAGATCCATTCCCTGTCCACTACATACCCAGCCATTATAAGAATTGCAGCTATGCTCAGAGGAAGCAGGGAAATCTGAAGGTGGTTCAGAGACGGCACTCTCAACCTTCTTAATCAAAACGTGCCAGCATACTGATTCTGTTGCCCTGACTCCACTACACCACTGAGTATGGTGCTTTACAAAAGCAAATCCCTGTCCTGAGGGGCTTACAAAAGACTAAAGCTGAAACAGCTCCACAGTTACAATACCATCTATCTATCTATCATCTGTTCTGTCATGGGCCTGGTGCTATTCAATATCTTTATTAATGACTTGAATGATGGAATAGAGGGCATGCTGATCAAATTTGCAGATGACACCAGATTGGGAGGGATTGCTAATACACCAGAGGACAGGATCAAAATTCAAAAGGACCTTGACAGATTAGAGAGCTGGACCAAATCTAACAAAATGAGTTTCAACAGAGAGAAATGTAAGGTCCTACACCTAGGCAGAAAAAATGGAATGCACAAATATAGGATGGGGGACACATGGCTGGATAACACTACGTGTGAAAGGGATCTAGGAGTCTTGGTGGAGCACAAGCTGAACATGAGTCAGCAGTGTGATGTGGCAGCCAAGAAAGCCAACATGATTCTTGGTTGCATCAATAGGAGTATGGTGTCTAGATCAAAGGAGGTAATGGTACCACTCTGGATTGGATGGCCTCTGTGCTCTCTTCCAATTCTATAATTCTATGATCTATCTATTTATATCTAAAATATCTCCTGCCATTCAGATATTTATATCTGGGCAGTGCATCTAATAACAGTTAAAATCAACTGTAGAATTTAATAAAAATCATAAAACAGACAGATGTGACAACTAAAAGATGAATTACAATGCATGCAGTAAATACCTGCCTAAACAAGAAGTTCTCCCGACAGGGTGAAATGCTATCAAAGAAAGTACCAACTTAGCTTGTTGGGACAAAGAATTTCATAATTTAGGTGTGACGACTGAAAAGTCTCTTTCTCTTTTCCCGCATCAATTGCATCTCTGTCCTAGTTGGAAAGGACCTCCTCATTGGACCTTAGGGCCTGGAGAGGCTGGTTTGGGAGGAGACAGTCCTTAATGAGCCAGCGTGGTGTAGGTGTTTGAGCATTGGACTACAACCCAGGAGACCATGGAAAACTTCTGGGTGATTTTGGGTGCATCACACACTCTCAAGCCCTAGAAAACCTCATGATAGGTTTGCCTTAGGGTCACCGTTAGTTGGAAATTACTTCAAGGCACACAACAACAACAACAATCCTTAAGATATTTTGGAGCTAAGTCATTTAGGTCTTTGAATTCACATTGTACAGGACAGGTGCAGTGTGATCTTGTCAGGAAACACCTATCGGCATGCTTACAGCTGCCATTAGACAACACCCCAGAGATACGCCAGAGCTCTTTGTACATTAAGGTAGGATACAAATAATGAAATAAGCTTTTAATGAGCTCAAGTTTAAGAGAACAGAGGAAAGATTTTGTTTGTTGGTTGGTTTTTAAGGAGCTAAAAACTCTTGCATTACAATCCTGTTTGGATTTACTCAGAAATTAATCCTGCTGTGTTTTATTATTAGGCTTATCTGTATTCCCTGATGTGTGCCATTTTTTGAAAGTAAAATAGGGTCATATAGTCGTGTGTTTCTTAGTAAAACAGGCCAATACTGTGTTCTCTGACATTCATTGTCAAACGTGAAGTTTATCATCAGCTGTCCCAAAACAAGGAGTAAGTTGTCTAGTTTACGACATGATGCACATAGAGCCCATGATGAACCTTGCAAAGAGACTTGGTTTATCCTTCAGTAGTATAGTTAACATTTTGCCTGCCATCTGGTGAGAAGAGCCCAGAAATTGACTGGAGGGAAACAGCCATCTGCTTTCATCAACAAAGAAGCTACATGGATTGCTTGAGGGTTGATGCAAGCCTTCTGCAGTGCAGTAGTGAAGAAGGGAGCGTTGCCTTGAGGATGAGCAAAACATTCTGAGTTTGTAGCAATTACATCTAAAGGCAAAATACTATTTGGATTCATGTTTCCAAGTAGTTGTCACTATTTCTCCCCAGAACTACTATCAATGTGTAGACTTTTTTGGTGTGTTGCTTATGACTGTCCGTGACATTCTGGCAGACCGTCTCTCACACCAAAAGCAAGAATATAGTGACTCCTGTTACAGCTGTCAAGGACATTTGTATGTAATGGTCAGATCTGGATGAGTACCTAACTTTCATAAGATCTAACACATATATTAGTTTCTTCAACTTACATATTTAGTATTTTATTTTATTTATTTACCCTTCATGGAATCATAGAGATAGAGAAGAAGTTGCACACTATCTGCTTTATCCAGGAAATCCAGAGCTAGGATATCCTCAGCTATAAAAAGCCCTCTGGTGAGGAGAGCTCACGCTCATGCACACTCAAGGACTTTCTTCTCTTACCAGAAAACTCTTAATATCAGAAAACTCTCAGGATCACATCTCAGCCCTCCTCTATGGGATTCCCTTTGAAGTATCTGAAGAATGTTGTCATGTTTCTTCTCAATCTTCCTTCCTCCATTTTATAGGAAGATCTTCCAGCCTCTCCTGATAAGACTTGTTTTTCATGCTGATGAGAATTTTCATTGCCATCCTCTGGATCTATTCCAATTTATATCATTTTTAAAGTGTGGTGCTCAGGACTGGACATAGTCCTTCAGCAATGATTCTGCTACTGAAACCTGATTGATTCTACTAATGGAACTATGGCCCTTACCACATGATATCACCATCCCAGCATGACAATGTGTTGCCGCTCATCTGGGACACGTGCCATCTCATAACATCATTGCAGTTCTGCTGCTGTCATGTCCCTAGCCATCATGATCATGTGGCATACCATTGCCAGAAAAAAACTAGTAATACCTCCCTTACTTGCAACAATCCCATCAGCTGCAGGCATGCAGGAAGGGCGGAAGTGCTATCAAGTGCTTTCTCCCACAGTACAGTGCAGGAAGAGGCAGGCCATACTGTGGAAGGAAGGCACATGTCCCTAATGCTACCCATCCACTGGCTGCCAACTGGTGCAGTGGGTAGCGTTCAGGTACTGATCCCATTCCAGCAGTGGCATTGCTGGGATTGCAACGGGATGACAGGAATCACAGCATAGTGGGGTAGGGCCTATGTGCTAACCTGTATACAGACATTCCTCAGTTAACAAAGTCTCTGACAAACAAGTTTCTTTTAATAAAGTATTTTTATGCCCACCCAGTTTCCCCACTTCCACTTTTTTCTTCCTTGTCCTCTGTCTAGATGGAAGCTTTAGCACTGGAAGAAGCTGGAGAAATGCAAGTTTTCAGTATCAGGTTGTAGCAGATTGCTTGCAGTAAACAGTGCAATAGACCTGGGAATGATTCTACTATACTGATTGTAGAAGCAGTGCATGCCCCCCCCCCACAACAGGCAAGGTGAACAGCAGCAGCTTCTGGAACAGCCTCTAGAATTCCTTACTGAACATGTGTGAACATCAAAACAGAGAAAAACAGAAAGCAAATAAGCCTGCCTTACCAGCTGTCCACGACCTTTTTTTTTTTTTTTTTAATAGATCTATATGTTTGACCACCAACATGAAAATCTTTACAGAGTTGGATGCTGGTGAAAGAAAAAAAAATGCCTGGATGCATTTTGGAATAAGCTTTGAAGTGGCCTTTAAAAGGATCAAAATGTTTTTGTTTATTTATGTAAAGCTTACCTGACCTCCTTGTTTCATTTCGTATCTGCACATTATTAATTATAAATAAAAAAGTTTGTGGAAAACCTGTAGAATTGATCTTCTTTTTCATGGTACAGGAACCTATCCCTATTCTTTCCATTTTGCTTCTGCTTTTGCTACCAAATTTTCTGTTAAAGAAGTAATGCCAAGGAACACTTGTGCTTCATAATTGAGGTATCCCTGTAGTGCTTAGAATTATCCCCAGAAGACCATCCTCCATTTATTTAGTGGATCTGATTAAGTTCAGAATAACAACTGGGATTGAGCATAATCATTTATGCAAGCCTAGTTGAATATTTTTCCACTTCTAACACAACAACCCCTGAATTCTTTTCACATATACTACTGGCAAGAGCGTACCTTAATCCCTGCACATTTGTTTTTGCCTAAATGCAGAATTTTGTATTTACATCCATCGACTTTCATCTTGAGACATTTCCACATGGAACACCTAGTGCTACCCAACCATAATTGTTCTTTCATTGTAAACTACAAGTGTAATCACCTATCCAGGTTAGCTATGTTGACCAAGCAGCAAAATATCACAAAATTCAGAACACACATTACAGTGATACTTTTATTAGGGCAACCAAAAGGTGCAAAATACTTTATGCAAGCTTGTGAACCTCAAAGGCAGATTCATCAGGCATACATGTTAAAAATCATTTCTGAGGGGAAAATGTGACAATGGAGAGACAGTTGCTGCGTCTTTTTTGAGATGTTAAATAGGGCAGACTTATGCAAGATTTACCCCCTTCTTGGACATGAATTGGCTGTGAACATAAAAACAGTCAAAGCAAAGCAAAAGAATATCCTTCTCCACTGGTGCAAACAGCCACAAATGCAGAACCCTGAACTGTGTGCATATGTGTCTTCAAGTCAACTTATGGCTATCCCATGGATTTCATAGTGTTTTCTTAGGCAAGGAATAGTTAGAGGTGGTTTTGCCAGCTCCTTCATCTGAAATATAGCCTATGGCACCTGGTATTCATTGGCTGTCTCCCATCCA
Source organism: Cyclura pinguis (assembly GCA_030412105.1). Taxonomy (NCBI): domain Eukaryota; kingdom Metazoa; phylum Chordata; class Lepidosauria; order Squamata; family Iguanidae; genus Cyclura; species Cyclura pinguis. The sequence continues at coordinate 107,765,479 of CM059599.1, read as the reverse complement.
AGGGCTGACTTTGCTTAGCTTCCAAGATCAGATGGGATCTGGTTTCTTTAGAGTATTTAGGCCAAAGGAAATCCTGAACTGGAGGGAGCAAATGTGGAATGGGACTTATTCTCTGAGGTTTTCACCTTCAGCAAAAGGAAAGCAATTTGAATTTGGCTTTCATTGATGCCTTTTATCTTTTACAACACATAAACGTGTCTCCCGATGTTTCAGTAGAGAGCCCTACTGAGAGACGAACTGCATTCTGCCTACAAAGGGGCTTGTGGACTGACATAGGATAGATATGCCTAGATCTGGAGAGGGATATTTTATTGCTTTGCTTTGGTTGTTTCTGTCCACAGTAGCCTCATGGCCAACAAGGGGGGTGGCCTCTCCTGCATCAGCCCTGCCTCCAAGACCATCTTAAACAACATCTTTAACATCTGGAAAAAAAGATACAGCTCTGTGACTCTCGACATCACATTTTCCCCTTAGAAATGATTTAAAACATGTATGCTTGATGAAGAAGTCTATGAGATTCAAAAACTTGAATAATGTATTTTGTACCTTTTGGTTGCTCTAATAAAGGTATCACTGTAATCCGTAAACATGTGGAATTGCAATTTATCTTCCACACTATTTGGAGTACTGTGCTTATTGTGTGCATGTATGGGCCCTGTGAGTCACCCATCAACTTATGGCAATCCAACTAATTTCTTAGGTTTTTCTTAGGCAAGGGATACTCAGGGGTGGTTTTGCCAATTCCTTCTTCTGAAATAAAGCCTACAGAAGCTGGTATTCACTGGCTGTCTCCCATCCACTACTAATGAGCTGACCCTGTTTAACTTCCAAGATCAGAGATGAGATTTGATGCCTTCAGGGCTTTTGCTGCCATATTCTGTCCACACTAATAGGCATGACAAACCTGCTGAAAGTAGAGCCATCTAAAACACATATTTGTTTTGTTTCCTTTCCTTTCCTTTCCCCATTCCCCTTGTGTGTGTGTGTGTGTGTGTGTGTGTAATTGTACAACCCTGCTCTTGTTTTAATTATTGCTAAAATACTTTCTCCCTTGATTTTTTTTTTAAATAAAGACAGGAAAACACAATAAAGACAGAAACAACATAATGCTATACACACATACACATTTTCACTGAAACCCCCCCCCTACTTGGAACAGTGTTGCAGCAGTAAATAAAAGTGCTGTTTAAAAAGACAAACAAGGTGATGAAAAGATGCCCACCATAAAGGATATAATGAATGCGTGCTGAATTATTGTAGTTGTGATAGGTTCACTTAATATGATACATCAATACTGAGGTCAAAGTCCCACCATTTAGAAAAGATGGCAGTCTAGCCCTTAGAGCATATACATCTGTGAAGACTATATCTTTCCTCCCCCCACCTTTTTTAAAGAGAAAGAACAAGATGACAATGACAATGACAAGATGAAACCGATCAAAGGAAAGGTGTTGATTTCACACCAAACTGTGGAAGCACCTCAGCTTAGTTGTCCATTCTAGCAAGGGGCTCATTCACACTGGTGATTTGTGCCACAACATTTAATGCCACTGAATGCCTTCTTTTGATGTGTCTTTATTCAAATACTTTTTTTTCAAAAATACTCTCCATCCAAATGCTCCCCTTGTTTTTTCCCTTGATTTTTATTTTTCTCAATAATCTCTCTAAACGATTATCATAATAGCACGAAGCACCAATGACACTGTTATTTGCTGTGCTGGGATGAGATCAGCCACCAGTATCTCACAATCATATAACAGCAGTCTTGCAAAACCTCTGCTGATATAATCAGGGATTATGGCCCAGAAATGTAAGATCAGCTCCGGTACACCTCAAACAACAAGAGAGTCTTGTGTATTTAAACTAAATGGGCAGATTTACAGAGAGGCTATTTGCCCCATTTTTAATTCCTATCTCCACTGCTACCTCCCTCTTCCCTTCTCCAACATGACCTCTCTTTAGAATATTTATCTTTTTTTATTTCATTAATGCATTTTATTACCTCTTGACCCACTAGAACCCCTGAGGTGATGGGTAAAAACATGTTTAAAATATTAAATAAATAACTAAAAGCCAATTTAAACACTCCAGACTTTTCTTTCTTTAAAAAAAGCTTTAGAACCAGACAAAGATATTTTTAAAGGGTCTACCAGAGTAGATATCCCTAACTTTAAGAAACAAAGGGCAATCAAAATAACCCAATCCTCACTTTCCACTGGAAACTCATATGGGATGGAGCCAGTCTAACCAACTTCAGCGGGAGGGAAAGTTCCACAGTAGGGATGCTGCCACAAAGAAAGCCCTGTCACATGTACTAATCAGAGCTGTTCCAGGATGGTAGTGGCCTCTTGACCTGGTGAACATTCTGATGGAATGCCAGGCATGCAGAGAGATTGAGAGAGAGAGAGAGAGAGAGAGAGAACACTTAAACACACATGAATTAAGACATGTATGGGAGTGGGTTGAAGGTAATGAAATGGAGAAGGAACCTAAAAGAAGGAAGAGAGATTGACCCATTCCACCAGCACTGATGTATATTGATTGGGTTCATGTAAGACTGGTGTATATGGATGGGGAATGGGTCCGACTCATCCATCATCATCATCATCATCATCATCATCATCATCATCATCACAGAATAACTGTAAGAACATTCAGTTCTTGGGTAAGGAGATCATTTTTTTTAAAGACATTTTAGGGACAGAAAAAAATGAGACTGTGGATTGCAAACAATCTGGGAATAAAGGGAGACTGAAAGGATAGGCTCTCTTGTTCCATAGTATCGAGAACAGAAGCAAAGAAATTAATATGCCATGACAATGAGACTATCACTCTGGCGATGGCTATTCCCATACCTTTAATGGACTAAGGTGAGGCATGTACATGTTGACTACTTGAAAAGCTACAGCCTGCATACACTCCTTTACATGCTGTGTGAAAGATGTGCAATATGCACTGAAAATTGGCCCGTGTAATTCAACAAAATGCATTTTGCCGATGTCAGGTGAAGAGATAGAATATGCTAGGTTCTTCTTTCTTTTAAAAAAAAAACTATTTTTGTTCAAACTGAGAATTTTCCACAAGTAAGCCCAAGTTAATAAAGTCTAGTATGATTAATTAGCATGAATTTAAAACCATAATTAAACTTCTGTTGCCTCAGTCAGAATTGGCACTCTATTATTCAAGCATGTTTACCATCAACATAAAAAGAAATGCTGTACACAGAGAGACACTATTACTACAGTACAGAAAAAAAATTGAGATTGTGATACTTTTTGCTACGTGCATGCAATAAAGCTGCTTTCTTCCTTGTAACCATACCACGTACTCAGATTCTTATTATATCGATTTGGGAGGTTTTCTTTTCATCAAAGAAGAGACTGGTGTCAGTGCATTGCTAGTGTAATACTCTACAGCAGAGATGGGCAAAAGCAGACCTGTAGATGTTGCTGGATTCCATTCCCATCGGTCCAAGTTAATAACCCACGGTGAGGTGTGTGGAGAGCCCAACAACACCCGGGAGGCTGTTCTTTGCTCAGGTCTGCCTCACTGCTTGGTAGAGTGGACAATAAATCTTTCCTATACTTTTAAAATTTTAGTAATTTCCTTGAGAATCAAGAAAGTTGACATGGAAATTAACAGCTAGCAGTTAATGAATAAGTGCCTGTGTGTGGACACATCATAAGAGATTACTGGGGAGAGTCTGACTTTTTATGACCAGAAATGTCTCAACTGGTAAAAAGGTTGTTAGGTGATCCCAACTTCTCTCAGTGTCAGAAGTCCAGAGAGGGCTTAGTTTTGTTTGGAGGAGAATGAGCACTAAATCTTATGGAATCTTTGTAATTTGTTTACAACTATACAAGCAAAGCATGAGGACAGCCAATATATTCCTAAATCAGATTCCCTCAAAAAGCTATTGCACCCTAAGAACACTTCAAGATTAACCAATTCCAGCTAAAATTTCCTGAGCTTTCTAGTTCTAGCTGTGTGTTTGTCCCACCCACCCATGCAAATAGAGGTCACATTCTAAAGTCAGGAGCTATGAAGAAGCTGACAGTCCTCAGACTGCATATTATTCACCAGGTAAGTAAAGTTATATTGATAAATCTATCCACATTAATTCAGAAAGCCCACACTCCAAATGCCACATTACAAGGACTGCTTTCTTAGGCCATTTCCGCACTAGACTGTTATAGCGCTATGATTCCGCTCTCAACGTCCTATGGAATCCTGGGGTTTGCAGTTTCGGGAGGGGCCTTTAAGGGGCCTTTAAGGCCTCTCCGTAAACTGTAAACCTCAGGATTCCATAGGACGTTGAGAGCGGAATCATAGCGCTATAACAGCCTAGTGCGGAAATGCCCTTAGATTCTCATTGAGAAAGCCTCTTATGTTCTCAGGCTTTGGAGAAACAGTAGTCACTCTTCCAAAGTTGTCTTTTCATGTCCTTTATCTTCAGAAGCTCCTTCCTTGCAGCTGACAGTTAGCATTGCAGACTTGGGCCCTTTTCGCATGGCATTTTCCATGCGAAAGAGGGCCTGGAGCGTCACGTGATTGTGACGAGCGATCTGCACGACGCACTCACAATCATGCGATGCTCCAGGGGCCGGCAGGCGCTGATCGCGCACCTTTTCATTTTCGGCTAGAAGCCGAAAATGGTGCACGATCACGCTTTGCTCCTGGGCCCCGCACGCACTTACCCGGTGTGCGGAGCCTCCGGAGCCGCTCTGGTCGCACTTCCTGCCCCAGCGCATCCTGGGAAACTCTGGAAGGAAAGAGTTTCTGCAGAAGGAAGAAACTGCGGAAGGAAGAAGCGGGGTTCTTGTGCAAGCAGGCAGCTCTTGTGGAAGGACCCCAAACACAAAGGACCCCAGACACAAGAGCCTCTTGCTGGAGGCTTCTCGCGCGATCCCCACACCCCAGCGCCAGAAGACGGTAAGGTGCGGTAAGGGCCTTGATGTTGAGGTTGTGTATAACACTTGGTACATTGGTGCATTTTTCAGCTAAGGCCTACATATTTGGCTGAGATATGAAATGATTTGATGAATAAACTGGTGACCATTTTCTCTAAGTGCTTCAATCTCCCTTTTCCAATCCTTCCTCATGAAAGGTATTTTCTGTATGCCTACTCTATGCTGATCTATATAAAAATATTCTCATTAAACTCCAGAAATGGTCTTACAGAGTGGCATTTGTTGTTGTGTGTCTTCAGTTCATTTCCCACTTGTAACAATTCTAAGGCAAACCTAGAGTTTTCTTGGCAAGATTTCTTCAGAGGACGTTTGCCATTGCCTTCTCTGAGGCTGACAGTGTATGAATTGTCTGAGGTCACCTGGTGACCAAGCAGGGATTTGAATGCTGGTCAAGTACTCAAACCATTATATCACACTGGCTCTATAAAATGGTGTACATTCTTTTAAAAAGACTTGGCCAACAAGCCGTGGGGCCATTTCTGCACCGCACTCTTATAGTGCAATGATTCCACTTTCAACTTCCTATGGAATCCTGGGGTTTGCAGTTTCGAGGGGCCGGCTGGCCCCTCCTGGAACTGCAAACCCCAGGATTCCATAGGAGGTTGAAAGTGGAATCATCGTGCTATAAAAGTGTCGTGCCGAAATGTTCAAAGGTTGTATTTGCATATACTCCATGAGTGCACTGTATGTGTGTGTTAGAACGTAAAACCATTCGCAAAATTAAAAAAAAAAGAAAATAACCTCATAATTTTATGCAAGAGCAGCTCATGTCAAATAAATATGTGAAAAATTGCTTCAGTTTAAGCAAGAACAACATGACACTGGACATCCATGCACTGCCAGTTCTCCCAGATGCTCTCTACTGAACCGACACCATGTTCGGCAGGCAAACTGCCAATTCAGATTAGTGTGGGGAAGGGATGGTTTAAGACACATTGCTGCCTGAGGCAGAGAGGCAAATGGTGCCCTATACCCATCCCAGTCAAGGTACATAGTACCTAAAAGGGGCCAAGTTAGTTTGGCACATGAAGCAGAAAATCCCACGAGCATGTTTTCCTATTCCTGCCAGCAAAAAACATATAAAAATACTAAATCAATAACAGTTTTGCACTGTTGCATTATGCCCAGACCCATTTGCCCAACATAACCAAGTTCATTCTGTCTAATTCATTCATGCCAATATTACCATGGAGCAAGTATGCTGAATACTGAAGATGCACATGTGATTCTTAACTAACAATATGTTAACCTATCAGAATATAGTTCTAGATGCAGCCCAGTCTTGAATATGCGTGTTTGGAAAAAAAATAACTGAGCTCAAGGGGACTTACTCTCATAAAATGCACAAAGAATTGCACCCTCAGCCAGTAAATAATAATCAAGGATGTAAGGAGAGCTATAACATCTTTCTTAGTATAAAAGTGATTGTCCCAAGCTTACTGCTTTGCATGCACAATAAGATAGGTACAGGCTATTAGCTGTGTTCCCATTTTTCTCTTTAAAGAAGTAGTTTCAGGTATAAGCTACCAGAAATGACTGACCCATAGCTTCCTAGGAAGGGCATTAACTCCCAGGAACAGCTGATATATACTGACTCCCAATTACTCCATCACTAAATCTTACCAAGCTCTCATCTTCCTACTACAGAAGATATAGGAGCAAGGTGGACTTCACCTGGCAAACAATGTTGGCCTTATTTAACAAAACCTTAGTAAATATTAGTAAAGGGCTGAACCCTAGCTTCAGTAGCTACAATAGATAAAAAAGACTGAGCTCTGAATTGTACTTCATAATGGTGGGAGAGAACAGTAAGAAACATCACGAAAGAGAAGAAAAATGGATTGTTCAGAAGTCACAATGCTAACCTACTACAGGAGTAAACAGGACTGCAAAACGTTGCTTCTCTCAGCCCAACTGATTGTCCTTGTTCTCAGTATTAGACAAATGCATCTGACACAAAACAAGGCCTAAATTGTTTTTCCCTGACAGGCTGAAGGTTCCTGGGGAGAACAAGATACTCTGGCTTTCTTGGGGATCTGTTATATTGTTTCTACAAAACATAGAGGACAATAGAAACATCATGTTAATGTAACCTGTGATTACTTGTTCTTATTTATTGCTTTTCCATTCTGTTTTTCAAAAGGCCTTGAATACATATGGAACAAGTGACCTTTTCATTTTTTTTTCTCAGATGACTGAGGTGCAGCAGGAGGTGGAATGGTTTGGAACTTTTTGGTAACTTTTGGAAAGTTAGCTTGGGATTTTTTTTAAAAAAAAAAAGGAAGAAGAAGCACACAGAACACAGCAGCAAGTCATTTTGATCCATAGCCTATATATTTTTTCCTCTTTCTTATTTTTGTGGTTGTTGTTGTATTCCTTCCCATCATTTCTGGGAAGCTCTATGGCAGCTCTAAGGTGAACCTATCACAGAGGTGGGGGTTGGCAAGATTTGTTCAGAGAGGGTTAGCCTTTGCCTTCCTCTGAGAATGGGGGAGTGAGATTGTCCAAGGCCACTCACTGAGTTTCAGTGACTGAGCAAGGATTCGAACGCTGGTCTCCAGAGTTATAGGCCATTTCCGCACGAGGTGAGGGAATCGCCCCGTGCCACTACTTACTGGATCTTCTGGCTCCCTGGTCTGGTCTAGGCTGCTCCGGAGCAGTGTGTGATCGTCGATCCGCTCCGCTACGGCGTCCAAAATAGCAGCTTCCGGTTGGTCGTGGGTCTCGACCAACCCCTGAAGCTAGCCAGCCTAAAGCCCACCTTCGGCAGATCGCAGGTTGCATTGGTGTGAGCCTGCAAATCTGCACAAGGGAGCAGGCTCGCAGTGGCACACTCCATGCTTTTGAAAGACCAGAAAAATCAGGTCTTTCAAAAGCACGCTGGAGGACCACTTGGGGTCGTTCCGGAGTGGACTGAGGTGAGGATCTACACTAAGTAGTCCAGACCCAGTCCGCTCCAAGGCGCAGATGTCCTCCGTGGAGGACGCACTGCACTATTTTTATTACCCCGTGTGGAAATGGCCATAGTCCAATGCTCAGACCACTGTACCATGCTGGCTTCTCTTTCTTGTTACAATCCTTTAAACAAGTTTTTGGATTTTTGTTTGCTTGTGTTAAGAAACAAAAGCCAAACACTGATTTTAAAAATGAGAGCCAGGACACATGTGGCCAGGCTACATCCAAGTGTGATCATGATGGCAAAAGTTATTAATGAGGAGCAACAGACAAACTAGGAGAGGTTGCAGCAGTTTGCTTTTGCCTGAGCCTACCAGGAAGGGCAAGATTCTACCCCCTCCTTTCCACTCCTCCTCCAAGGAGTTAACTGAGTGCTAACTACTTTTGATATTTGAACTCAGTTTGCAGCAGTTGATGTAGGTTGAGGCCAAAGGGGGAAAGTGGGAGAAGGAGAGACAATCTGGGACATTTTAAGTTCTCATATTGCTTAATCTGATAGGAAATCTGTAAAGATGTTCTACTTGAGAACGGTTAAAGCCTTTCAAACTTTATAAATAGTAATGGTGGTGGTGGTGGTGAGTTGTTGGTGATTGTCATTGTTGTTGCTACTGCTTAACAGCCTTTACATTAGTAGAAATGAAATTCCTTGTAACTCTTTCAAGGGGCTGAGTAGCTGTGTTAATCTGTTGCAGCAAATATGAGCTTGTAGAAAGAGTGGGAATTGTTTAGGTCTCTAGATGTTGTTGAACTGCAACTCCCAGCATCCCAGTTGGTTATACTGACTAGTCTGGGAGTTGCAGTACAGCATCATTATATCAGCCAATATTTCACAGATGCAAATTGGGACACGTGTGGCTATGCAACATCAGTGTGTGGTAAAGATAGCAAATATTATTAACAAGGAAGAGCTCATAAGCCAGAAAAGGCTGAACAGTCTGCTTTTGCCTAAGCAAAGGGCAAGATTCCACCCACACTGCTCTTCTCCTCTCCTCCCTGCCCAGTTAATGGAGTGTAAACTACTTTTGCACTTTGAACTCAGTTTGCAGCAACTGAGTAAGCTGAGGGAAAGGGGGAAGGGGTGAGGAGGAGAGAGAAACTGGTACATTTTAAAAGAAGCTGAACAAATGCATTGATAAAAGATTAACTGAGACTATCACTGCCAAATCAGGAAAGTTGGAGGGTATGCAACATTTGGAGGGCTCTGCTATAAGGACCAATAAGCTACATTTGACACACTGTCATTCTGCAGTCCAGCATGTGTATAAATATCTAACATATTCATGCATCTGATGAAGTGCTCTGGAGTTCATGAAAGCTTATGCCAAATTCAACCAGTTACTCAAGTTGCCGCAAGAAAAATCTTATACAGTCAGCTCTCTGCATTTACTAGAGTGAAGGGTGAAAAAAATCACAAATACCAAAATGTGTGTGTGTCTGTGGGAAGGAGGCCAAGGCATGGTGTGGAGAAGGGACACCCAGGGTCCAAACCACATCAGAGAAAGGAGAGAGAAAGAGGTGAGTTGTTATGGTGGCCCTATACTTCGTCTTTCTTGCCCATCTACTTCCTTGGAAGTAGAGTATTGAGAAAGAGTTTGCAGTGCTGAGAAACTGGACTGTGAGCTATCCTTAGGTGGCCAGGCAGTGGCTGGTAGAAGATGAGAGGCAGGTTTTTAAAGTACTGCATGGCTTGATTGGAGATGCTGAGAGGGATAGTTCCCCTAGAAAAGAAGCACCTGAGGTGGGGAGGGGCAGGAGTTGGAGAAACTTGCAAATAATCAAATCTGTGAAAGTCAAACTCATCAATATGGAGGGCCAACATTATATGCAGACTTCATGCAAAGCTTCATAACTTATTTAAACTGCAATCCTGGTCATGGCCCTTTCCGCTTGACGTGCTGAACCCACCATGGGACGGAAGAAGGGCAGGGCTGGGACAATGCTTATGGATGACATCGTCCTGGTCCCTCCTTCTCCCGTCCCCAGGCAGTGCTATTGAGCCATAAATTGACAGGTTTTCCTGATCAATGACCAGTGATCACGCTGCCCTCCTGGTGAGCACCTGCAGTTACCCTGCTTGTGGAGATCCTGGAAGTGCAATGGCTGCGCTTCCTGCCACAGCACAGTCTGAGACAGTACCTGGCTGTGCTGCAGCAGGACGAGCATGTCCATTGTACTTCTGGGATTCCAGAACTGCTGCTGCCATCGTCACCAGATACCATCAGGACTAAGATAGACTGTGGAAAGGGCCCGTGTTTCCTTAAAACTTAGTCCTACTGTATTCAGTAGGCCTATTTCTGATAAGTATGCATAAGACTGCAGGTTATTTTGAAAACAGTCATTTCAGTTCTATTATTTGTTGCCCATAAGCTATCTTTACCACCTCGGCAGCAAAGCTTTAAATTTTCACATTAGCATAATCAAATTAGTAATAATATCTTCCTCTTTTTCGTATATAAGAGGTAGGAAATAAAAGTGGTAGTTCATTTTTGTTGCTTAGTCAAATGGTTTCTAAAAAAGTCACTTCTTGTTGAAAATATCACCACTTATACTCAAGTTTGTTTGTTTTTTTTGTACATGAATCTTCCATTGATTAACTGTATTTAGAGAAGCCTTTGGTATCTAAGCTGAGTTGTCATTGAGAGGACTTTGGCTGGGTGGGTTTTTTTTTAATGTGTCTTTAATAAAGTTTTTAATCTGCTTCTTATGTTTTCATTTGTTCTTACTATTGTTAGCCAACTTGCATGCAATGAATTGGTAGAAAGTCATGATCTAAGACAAAGAAGTTTAATCTCTGTTACCGTTTGCAAGACCATTTTGCCATATAAATATGTCTTTGCCTCAATTATAGTCTTACGGACAAAAAGAAAAACCTCTTTGTATTAAAGAATGAAATGCGTGTGAAAATTTCCTCAGTCACTCTGTATTCCTGTGAATACTTAGCTGGAAAGAAAGCCCACTGAGAGCCAGCATGGTGTAGTGGTCTGAATGCTGGACTATGACCCTGGAGACCAGAGTTCAATTCCCCACTAGACCATGGAAACCTTGGGCATGTCACACACTTTCAACTCCAGAAAATCCCATGATAGGCTTGCCTTATGGTTATCATAAGTAGGAAACAGCTTCCTTCCGGTTGCATGGCTGGCGCGAGTGGCAGCTCGGATTGAAGCTCCGAGCAGCCACCTGCTGGATTCCAGCTGCCTCTTTTGCCATCGTAGAGGTGGCAGAACACCCCTCCGGTACGAGGGGTGTGAAATGGGTCCGACGGGGACCCCAAAACCGGCGTTTGCTCTGCCCGGCTGGGAGAGCGGAAAGCGCCAGGGGGGTCGAAGGACCAAGACGGAGCCAGCGGGATCGCCGCCTGAGCGGCACAAGCACCGCCGTCAACTTTTAAAAGAAGACATCAAACAACATGTAAGAATTTAATAAGAGTCATTTAACCTGTTCTGGTCGCGATTCTGTCAATATCGCAGCGGTTCTGGCATGCAACGGTGGGCAGAAGCGAAAGAATGGAGGGGACCCTGAGCCTGGGTGAGTTTGTTATGGCTGGGAGTTTTTCTTAAAGGGGCGGCTGGAATTTTAAGAAGAGGCTAGCTGGGTGTGCTGCTTACTCATGAGGATTGAAGTTAATATTTTTTAAAGAAAAAAGAAAGACTTAAGAATCATAATTGGGACTTAAAGTATAAGAAGGCGTATAATTGATCATTTGGACTGATGGATTACAAATGAGTTATAATCTCCATTTGGACACTAAATTTTTTACAGTATAATACTTCGATATTTTGGCTGGACTGAGAAGATCTGGAAATTGATTCATGGATTAGGGGTTTGGATTTTGGATTTTGGAGGAACATTTCAGGATTGAAAGCTATTGAGCTGCACGTCTCCCTTTTTTTTTTATTCCTCTGGAGTGATTCTTGTTTCTTGATTCTCTTGGATTGTTGAGACTATGAGACTGCGCTGAAGGTCATCTAACTCAAAACATCCTCATTCCCATGGATGGAGCAGCCTGGAACTTAAGCCACAATGAAAATGCAATGAATTTTCTGAAATGAATTCCGGGCAGCTTCAAGAGGGGAGGAGGGAATATAAAGCGGATAAAGGCACAGGGTTCTGGATTTGAGAAGGGGCAATGTATTTCAGCAATGTCAAACAAATTTACTATAAGTGATATACTGTCAGTAATATAAACAATGTGATGCCAAGGGTTAAGACTGTGAAACCTGTGATGGAAGAGACTTGATTGGAAGATCCTTCCTCCCATGGACTGAGCTGCTTGGAATTTAAGCGACAAAGAAATTACAGATAATCTTCAGAAATGAATTTTGGGTGGCGAAGTCCAAGATGGGAGGGGGGAACGGGGAGATTGTGATGGAAGTTAGTCAAGTAAAGACCCTCACTCTCCTGGAAGGAGCGGCTAGGAACTTAAGCGACTAGGAGAATACAGTAAAAATTCAGAAATAGACTCCAGACCACAAAGTCCAGGAAGGGAGGGGGGAAAAGGAGCAGATATAGTCACAGGATTCTGATTTGATAAGTGGAGTAAAATACCCTCTCTCTTAGGCGCGATGCAGCTTGGAATATAAGCGACTTTAAGAGTACAGAGAATTTGCAAATGAATATCCGGGCTGCAGAGCACCAGAGGAGAGAGGGGAATGGGAAGATGACGATTGCACAGGTTTCTGAATTACACAAATGGATTTTTATTTTGACATTGTTAATTAAGCTGCAATTGATGATATATCGATATATTTCATGAATATGAACATTGTGATATTGCTGAATGGGAGAAGGGGTTTAAAAAGTACTTAAGGAGAAACAAGACGTTTTAGTACAATGGAATTTAGGGTAAGAAGATGGGGGACTGTTGCAGTAATAATTGCTCAGACTGCCAGATACACAATGACAGAAATAATTAAAAATTTTAAGATTTTGGGACTTAGGTAATGGAGAGTTAAAGGAGGGAAAAAAAGATATATATATAAGGAGAAAACAGAAGCTTCAAGAGAGTGATATGGAAATATTTTGGAACAGGACGATTTGAGTTAAGCAGAAGAGAGTGACGGTTGGGAACTGTCTAGCCAGAACGACTATATTATGATTGTTAGGAGAAGCAAATGTGTGTTCGAACACATGAGATAATCAATTTATTGTGATGCATTAATGTAACAAGTGGACTAAGCTGTGGGAAATGTTGACCAGAACAGCATGGAAGAACAGAAGAAAACTCATGTAACAAGTACAAGTCAAATAATCCTTTTTTTATATTTGTGAAATTTAATAAAATTATATTAAAAAAAAATAAGTAGGAAACAGCTTGAAGGTATACAACAACAACAAGCCCACCGAACAGAAAGGGACATAGAAAATTGCAGAATCCTGAGCTGGACCACTGGGCCAGCTAGTCCAGTATAGTGAACTCTGATTCGAAACAACAGTTCTCCAGGGCTTCACACAGGATTCTTTCCCTGTCCTATCAGGGGATCGCTGGCATTCCCTGTTGCTCTTCTATCCAAGGATTAACCAGGTGCAACTCTACTTAGCTTCTGAAATTAGATGAGATTGGGTATACTCAAAAGGATACAGTACTGCGGCCATTCCCGCACTAGCCTGTTGTAGCGCTATGATTCCACTTTCAACATCCTGTGGAATCCTGGCATTTGCAGTTTCGGGAGGGGCCGGCACTGCAAACCCCAGGATTCCATAGGATGTTGAAAGTGGAATCATAGCGCTATAACAGGCTAGTGCGGGAATGGCCTGAGTGAAACTTGTTTTTAATAATACACACATAGAACGTACTGTGGGTCATACTTTAAAACTATATTGGTATATCTTCACCAAGAATTTTGTTTAAAAAATTCGTACTTTTTTTTTACACTACCCTGTTGATAGGAAAAAAGAAGAAATATACCTGGAGATGTTAATATCTTTGGGAGACCATCTGATGAGCAGCGAATAGCATATGTTGTGGATGACCTTGTCCTTGGCTCAAACACTATTTCTTAGTCTTACTTCACAAGGTTCTTTTATAGGGAAAATAATGGTGGAAATCCTCCAAGAGTTCCACGAAGAAGAAATAATACGAACACATAAATAGCTTGCCACTACCAATAAACCTGGCTTGAAACCATCCATCACTTGTAAGTGCTTGATTAACAGTTGCATTGCAGTTGACAATATAGCATGCTGCTATATACTAGATAGAAAGCCAGCATGATATAGTGGCTTGAGTATTGGACTAAGGCCATTTCCACCCTACACTGATATAGTGCTATTATTCCACTTTCCACATCCTGTGGAATTCTGGAATTTGTAGTTTACTGCAGCCAAAAAGCTCTCTGGCTGAGAATTCTAAATGCCTCCCACTAAACTGCAAACTCCAGAATTCCATAGGATGTGGAAAGTGGAATAATAGCACTATAACAGTCAGAAATGGCCTATGAATCCCCAGATGTAGGTTAATATCTCTGCTCATCCATGGAAACTCACTGGGTGACACTGGGCAAGTCATACTCTCTCAGCTTCAGCAGAAGCTATTGGCAAACCTCTGAATAAATCATCCCAAGAAAAATGCTGCTATACAATATATACAGGTGTGTACTTTCCAAAAGTACAGCTCTGCTCACTGGAGAATTTTGATTGCTGAAGGGAGAAGGACTTTATTACACGTGCTAAGCCACATACAGGTTTTCTGTTAACATTTTCCTATCTTGCAAAGCGAAGCTGAAATCTTCTGAGAAAGTCCAGCAAAAAAAAAAAAAGACGAGATATGAATACCCATACTTTTCTTCTCATGAATGAGAACAGATGAGGACAATGTATGGATTTATGCACAAGCTGAATAAGCCACAGTTATCACTTCATATCAAGAAGGGCCTCTGAATACAAAAAAAAAAGGTATCAGAAAGATATACTCATTTTAATACTATGATTCACTATTTAATGGTGGTCTTCTACAGTTTTTCAGTAATAGCTTTGAGGCCTTTGCCGTATTGAATGGCCATTTTAAGTGGTAAACTATCAGGTTTATGAATTCCCATGTTTTCTACAGAGATTTGTAGCCTATGACTATATTGTATTTTTTAAAAAGAGAGAGGAAATGACATGAAACTCAGTATCATCTTTAGGCTGGCCAGAAGTGTATCTCTGAGAATGGCAAAATGAGGACAGGGCCCTCCAAATAAGAATTCTCTCCCCCTCCTCAAATGAAATTTTTCCTTAAGTTCCAAAATGTGTAGAATTGCAGCAATTCAAAATTTCAGTAGAGCACTTAGAAATACAGTTTAAGGTCCCAAAGAAAAAGGAAAGGTGAACACAGCAAATATAGATGTGAATGAGTTTCAGCATCTCTCTGCAGTGCAACAGATTTGGGGACTGAAGGACGATTACAAGGGAGGGGGGTAGAATTCTTATTTGAAGGGGCAATAACATCATTTTGGTGAAGGATGGAGCTTTAGAAGATAGAAATGGCCCAAATTTCATGCGTTACAGAAAATAACACTACATTAGGCTACTTCTTCTAACCCTCTACATCCAACAGCAAAGCAACTAGTTGTTACTATTTATGGCTGTATATCCCACCTATTTGCCAGCACTGAGACTCATGGTAGCTTACAAAATTAAAACAAATAGAGTTGTCCATCCACATTCCCTGGAGTTAGGGGTACAGGACCCCCACAAAAGTGGAAAAAACACAAATATCTAGAGGCTCCCTCAAACCGTATTTAACACACACACACAATTCAACCCTGAGCGGATTCAAATGTACAGAACACAATGCATTTGAATCTGCAGTGGGGAGCATGTCAGCTGCCTGGTTCTGCCTTCAAGATGGCAGAGCTCCTTTGCAAAGCAAAAGGAGGTGGCTGGCAAGGCTTGACACTGCCTCCACTGCTGCCCTACTCCATTTTTAATGGGGACTTACAAGCTTTGCCTCATGTTCACAGTCACTCTCAATCCCACGAGGTTTATAGAGAGACTGCAAACATGAGATGAGATTTACCAGTCCCTATTAAAAATGGCATAGAGCAGTAGTGGAGAGAGCAGCAAATAATCCATGAATAATCAAATCCGTGAATGTTAAGCCCACAGCTGCGGAGGGCCGACTGTACAGATAAATCAAATATAAAGGCAAAAGTAAGAACATACAAACAGTTATTGTTAAAATGCAGTTAAACTATCCACGGAATTAAAATCATTTAAAACAAATGCATGAAAGAGAAAAGATAAAAATCCGTATAATAGATAGACACCTGGTTGATCCAACGAAATCTTCCCTTTCAGCTAAATATTGTATAATCCTTGCCACTGGCTATTTAAAATAGATTGTAGAGGCAGATCAATTCTTAAGAAATTTAACTCCAGGGCACTTCCCTACCCTATACTTCTGGTTTTTAACATCTCTACAACTTACCTTATATAGGATCAAGTTGATGTTATCTACATATTAGTGATTTGTACACATCCAGTGTGTCAGTTCCTTTCCAAGCCCATTATTATTTTTAGTGCATTCTTATTTTTGGAGCACTAAAATGCCTCTTTAACATGCCTTTCTTTGGAAAAAGCTCAGTAAGTTTTCACAATGTAAATAAAGCATTGCTTACTGGTTTAAAATACAATGTCAATGTTGTTGATGAAGATGAGGATGAGGATGCTGTTGGCTGCCTTCAAGTTGTTTCCCACTTATAGCAACCCCAAAATAAACCTAACACAAGGTTTTCTTGGCAAGATTTTTTTTTTTGGAGGGGGGATGCATTTGCTTTCTTCTGAGACTGAGAGAATGTGACTTGTCCAAAGCCACCCAGTGGGTTTCCATGGCTGAGCAGATATTCAACCCCTGGTTTCCAGAGTTGTAGTCCAGTGATCAAACCACTATACCATGCTGGCTCTCAAAATATAACTCACCATTTACCCTAGACAGGATCAGTGACATTTACATAGTAGCCTAAAATCCTGAAGCTGTGTCTTGTGTCTGTGTAATTTACTTATTGTTTGATTTCATTTACTCAATCAAATTGATTCTCTTCTATGCAAAATAAAAATATTGAAGCTTCCTCACAGCAATAGGGTTATGAAAACTGATATTTATAAAAGATTTTACAAGATAAGCTCCCTTTGGAACATAAAACTGAAAACATAACATAATAATTAATCACATGCATAACACCTTGCGGTGTACCAAAGTGCATTCCTATCTTTATCTCATTTACACCCACACAATACCACACTAAAACTTCCATTTTTATTACAGATGGAGAAATAAGGTTGAAAGCCAGTAACCAACACAAAGCCACCCAGCAAGATTTAAATCCTGAATTCTGAGGCTCAAGTGCTATAGCATCATACTTGCCAGGTCTTATCCCTTTGCCTAACTGATCCATAGGACTCATAACCAAGCAGATCAACGAGATTTATTAAATCCATCTTCTACTTCCTACAAATGAACTCCTTGGAAAGGAGGAAAAATTAGCTGGTCCTCATTCTGTCCACAGACAATCAAATATAGAAACAGAGGTCTTTGGATGTACGCCTGACACCCCTTTGATTTCACCTATACAACAAAGTATACAGTATGTTCCCCATAACTGTGTGACCAGTATCCATGGATCTACTCACCCACAATCCACTCCAGGGTCATGGCTACTGGCCAGGGTCCTTGTTCTGCACAGCCAGCTGAGAAAGCCTGGGCTTCCCATGCCTCTTTCAGCCAAGGAAGAGATGGATACACCTTCCTCAGTGGAGAGAGGCACATAAACCCCACCACATCTCACCACCATGCTTCTCTCCACCAATGAAGAGATGGATGCTCCTTCTTTGGAGAGAGAGGCACTCAAAGCCTAGCATAGCTCCCCACCATGCTTCTCTCTGCTGAGGAAAAGACAAACCCTCCTTCCTGGATGAAGGCCTGCAAAGCCCAGCATGGCTCCCCCACTGCACTTCTCAGCTGCTTCTTCCTCTGAAGAGAGGTATATGATATCGGAGGCAGCTTGGCTTCCCACCATGCTTCTCTCTATCAAGGAAGAGATAGACGCTCCTTGCCCAGTGGAGAGAGGCACACAAAGCCTGGCACAGCTCCCCCTACTTGTTTCACTTTGCTGAGGAAAACACAAATGCTCCTTCCTTGGTGGAGAGAGGCATGCAAAGCGTGAGTTTCACATGCCTTTCTTGGCCAAGGAAGGAGACAGACATTTTCTCAGCAGAGAGAGGCATGTGAAGCCTGCCCTCCCCTACCCCTTGTTATCAGTGTTTTTCACCATCCACATTAAGTCTGGAAGTATATCTGTCACGGATATGGGGGCCCTACCGTATTTCCCTTTTTAGTCTTTCAATCAGTTACTTACTTTGTATATGTCAGTTGGATTGGGTTATCTTGATATAAGCATTTTTCGGACAGATAGCTGGAATCCTGATTCAGTCACTACATCGAAGCAACCATCTTTTTTCTTCATATCATATTCCTATGTGAATGGTATGTCAACTTGTATAAGCCCTCTCAGAGGTATTTTCAGCCCACAAGATAGCTGCTCAAAATCCCTTGTTTTTCTACACTACTAGAGAAACCTGTTTCTAAAGGAATTTTAAGATGTTAAAGGCACCTTTGCCCTCATGAACTTGTTCTGAATATCTGGTTGCTATCTTTCAAAACTGTTTTGCACTAGTTTTTTGTTTAATCTGCACATGCTTGTTCAGATGAGATGAAAGAGATTCAATATAAGTGACATGTGAAACTGGAGTGCACCAAATTGAGACTGATTGATTCATTTTTACTGAACAGTGAGCTGCTGGCCCTGACCCTTCTGTAGAACAGGGTGTATGCTTGCATAGTTAAAACTAGGACTTGATTCTGACAGAGAGATTTGTATTTTTCTGTGTGACTTGATCTTTCAAGGAATTTAAGTCACAGAATCTATTGTGCATAGACAGCAGAGAAAGAGAGAGAGAGAGAGATTGAATGAGAGACTGGAGGAACGCAGAGATCTGGCAGGAGTGGCAAAACCATCAGGGACACTGATCCTAAGTAGTAGGAGCTAGTGTTTCTGGTATTGAATTAAAGGGCCTGAGCAGTGTATGAGAAAATGTCTAATTCACACAGACATAAACCTGACATGTCTCACTATGAATGCAAATTACCAGATTGCATGTATTAGGTGAGATAATGTCACATGTGGGAGAAACCCCAAATTTGTACTAACTTCCCCATACTTGAGCTCTGTCTTTGCTAGTATAAAGCACCTAAAGATATTGTGGATCAGTTCGCTGTGACCGCCTCTGCCCACATTCACAGAACAATGAAGCTTAGTGAGTTACACAACTTGCGCTTTCTCCCAGCCCAGCCAGCATGATGTTGTGGTTTGAGGGCTGGACTAGGATTCTATGAGAGCAGGGTTTGAACTTCCACTTGGCCATGGAAATCCATTGGGTGACCTTGGACTAGTCATGCTCAGTCAGCCTCAGATGAAGGCAGCAGCAAACCCCCTCTGATCAAGTCTTGCCAAGCAAACCCTTTGATAAGGTTATCTTAGGATCATCGGAAGTCAGAAACAAAGTAAAGGCACACAAAAACAACAATGCAAGGTATAGTCACATAGTTTTATTGTAAACAAATCTTCTGACCTTCTTAAAATAAAGGCAGAATGCACATATAATAAATAAAGTATGCAAAATAAGCTCTAAATCAGGGATCCTACTTCAAGATAATGTATTCAGGATCAGGGTGTAAATTTTTCCAAATTGTGCACACTTGCCGCTGGGAATCATAAATGTTCCCTATGTATATAACTTATATTTATATCTCAATTAATTAAGCACTGTGAAATCCTTTGGGGAGTAAAGGCATGGTGCATGGATGCCTGGTGCTTATAGCACATTTATTTGAGATTTGTAGTGTGAACGTTAAATGAATACTTAAATGCAGTTTCTGCTCTCTTTTGCCTTACTTCTTTCAATTTAGTGGTCTACAGGCATCCCCCACTTATTCAATATGTTAAGGGACCAGAGCACTGTCAAAAACCAGAAATCATTGAAATAAGAAACCCAGTGTTTTTGTAGATTTTTTAAAAAAATCAGTATGAATTGTGAGAAAAAGCAGTGGGTTGTCGCAGAAGTGTGTGCAAAGTTGTGGAAACATGATGAAACAGGTTGAAAGAGCAAACCATTCATGGAATCTATGGATTCTGGTTATAACTAAAAAGGATTGAAAGAGTGGACTAAAAGTGGGGGGCACCTGTAATTATCATTCTGATACTGTATTTTTACTGGCAGAAAATGCTTGTATCCTTTTATGATGTATAATGAGTAAACCTATGTTTCCTCTATAGTAGTTCAGTGTGTGTTCTGTGTTCAGTGAGATGTGTTCAATGAGACTAACCTCAAAGTAAGGATTCACAGGCTGAACTGCTGCCTTAAGAGATTATATTCACTGAACTTTTATAGGGTGCTGGTTTAGCTGGAAATAATACAAGAACCTGGCATTTTAATTTCTCATTAATACTTGGAGATTTATTGTTATTTTTAACCACTTGGATATGCAAACAGAGTGGTGGAGATGAAATAGAGAAATCCATTGATCACAGACATGACTGCTTAACTTAACTTGGCTTCAGTCAAGTTAAAACTTTACAAACTCCATGGGGTCGGCAACTTGTGGCCCTGCAGACGTTGGCAACTGTAGTTTCCATCACACTTTTTTAGCTATGCTGAAAAGAGCTGTTGGCAGCTACAGTCCAACACCAGGAGAGCCACAAGATGCTTACTTCTGCTGTATATAGAGGTTTCAAATTGCTTAGCCACAACAGTGCTTCACACACAGCAATTAAATAAAAAAAATCCCTTACAACACAATTTCAGTGGTTACCTAAAGCCAGTGATGTCATCTCTCTTCAGCTAGGTTGCCTGGTATGCCCATAAAGAAGAGGTTGTCAAAGCCTATCATTTCATTGTTGGCACAAACCAGTTCAGGAAAACCCTGTTCAAGTCAAAACCGTTTGTGAGAACACACATTAAATTGTTTGGACAAAGCCTTGAGTCAGCCAGGAAAGAAAACAATCTGTTAGCCTTGCATACAAGGGTGGTGTGAATTAGTCCCAAGAATCAGCTCAGTGCTTGCTAAACTCACCCTGACCTGTATTAGGAAAATGTCAACCTCTCTTTCTCAAAAGATCCCCCCCCCTTCTTGCCTTAGAATAATTTTTTAAGAAATCATCATGAAAAAAACCTAAACCAATCACCAGCTTCATGGCAGAATAGCCTTAAATACCAGTAGCAACAGGCAGAAATGCAACAGTTTCTACCAACTGTTCTGCACCTGTTGAAATTCTGATAATCACCTACCTCTGAAAGAAAATAGGAGTCTCTCTTCTAGTGAAATAATCTCACCCCCATGTGTCTTAAGGAGAGCCAGTGCGGTGTATTGATTTCAGGTTTTTTTTGACTAGGAGGAAGAAGCAGGAATCCTGGCTTAGCCTGAGAACCCACTGGGTGACCTTGGGCAAATCACAGTCTCTCAGCCTTAACGGCAAACCTGCTCTAAATAAATCTTGCCAACAAGACCCCATGATAGCCTCTGTCTGAAAGAAGGCACACACAACAACGCTGTCCTTCCTAGGTAGAGCAAAGTTGAACCTGTGTGTGCGTGTGTGCGGTTTTTGTCTGTCTTTTGTCCTGCCTCAGCTCTCCCATTCCCCTTCATTCTATTCTTGATATTTTTTTCCCTTCTGCACACTGGCTTTTTTCCTCTTCCTGGGCCTGAAAATTATTCTTGTCTCTTGTGCCTCCCCGGGGGTCGTGCCAACTACCGCCCCCTCCGACAAGTGCTGAAGTGGCTCCCCCGCCTACTTCCTCTCTCGCCCACCCAGTCCTTTCCCTGGAGGTGTTTCACGAGGGTCTTCCTAGAAGAAGCTCAGAAGAGGAACAGGCCGAGGAGGCTGCGGCCGTACAAAATAAGCCAGCTTTTCCGAGAAAGAGGAAGCCGGTCGCTTCCTCGGGTCCCTTTTACTCCGCCAACCCCCCCCCTCTCCCTCCCTCCCTCCCTCCCGGAGTCTGTCTCCGCCCAGCCAAGGGCAGGCCCGTCTTTCTCCCCACCCCCGCCTCCGTCCCTCCCTCGCGAGGACCCATCTGTTTGGTTCCTCGGCGACCCTCTCCGGCGTCGCCTCCCATCCACCGCCTTCCTCACGCGAGCCCCTCCCTCCCCTTCCTTTCGAATCTTCCCCGGCCGTCGCCTAGGAAACCAGCCTGATACCGTGTAAATAGGCACCCTGCGAAAGCAATGCAGCCGGGTAACAAAGAAGCAATAAAGGCGCCGAGCCTCTCTCTCTCCAATGAGACTGGGCAGAAAAGAAAGGGCAGGCAAGGAATAAAAGGAGGGGGGAAATTCCCCAGACTAGCTCAGTTGCCCTCTCTTTCTCCCTTTGATGCGGATGCTGGAAGAGAGATGCCTCCAGCTTCAGCTTCTTCCTCCTCCTCCTCCCAGCCAGGATTCGTAGCGATTTGAAACCAACAGCCACCACCAAATAATACAGATGGACAGTAACTGGGTTGTTTGCCTGGTGGAGAAAATCAACAGGCTCCAAAGTGCGTCTCACAAGCACCTGGATGTTTAATGGATTTATTCAGATTACGTTCGGTTGGAGAGGGCCACGTGTGTGTGTGTGTGTGTGTGTCGCGCGCGCACACACACACACGGAGGGGGGGTGGAATTGGTTTCCATCAACTAGTGCTGCCGACTGCCTGCCCGAATTCCCCTGAGGGCGATAGGCTGTGTTTGTTGGCACGACGCACCTCTGATCCCCCCCCCCTCCAAAAATCACAGCGGCCGAAGCCGCGGAGAGGGAGGGAGGGTCTGAAACCGTCGTCCCGGCTCCTCTTTCCAAAAGAGAGAAAATAATGATTAAAACAAAGAAGTCGCGGTTGGCGGGCATGGCTTTCCCCCGAATGATCCACGTTCCCGTAGTCCAAGCGGGAGAACGGAATTGTGTTTGGAGGATTGTAGCGGGGGAGGAGGAGATGGAAGGAGGAAGGAAGGAAGGGCTCGGGGGTGGGGAGCTTGATGTAAAAACCAAATGCCTCGTGGTGCATTTTGCCCACCAGAAGCGAAGTATTCCTTGAGCGAGTGCCATTTTGCTAAAAATACTAGGCTGTTGGCAGCGAGAGGGAGGGGTCTTTAAATGTCAGCGAAAGCAACAAATCTGGACCCATTACACAATGAAGTCTTTAGGGGGAAAGAAGAAGGATGATGGCTTGTTGGATCTTGACTCCATCATCACGACTGCTTCGCTTCCTTCCGCCTGCCTCCCCTCCAACACACATTATTCCTTTCGAAACCCAACTACGTATCGGGCTTTTTTTCTTTCTTTAATAATCCTTCTGAGGAAAGAGAGCTGACGTTCTCTCGGACCATACCGCCTCGTGGTCGCTTTTGAAGCAGCGCGGCAGATTTCTCTCCTCCCAACTCTCTCCCCCCCCCCCCTCCCCGCTCCAGTTTTCAGTGGTCGCGATCGCTCCTTGGTAGCCACGGAAATGGAAGGGATGGAGGGATGAGCCCGCTACTGATCCAGCTCGAGCTGCAATCCTTGGCAGGGTGAAGCGTGTCTGAACCCCTGGATGGCGCGGAGGGAGGGCGACCTCTTCACAGGATCCGGCTACATGTCGCTTAAGATGGCCAGCCCCCTCCCCCATCGCTGTGGAAATTCAGACCCCGGGGTACTCTCGTACAAACCATCATGGCTCCGACGTGCAGCACATGAAAACGAATTCGACTCGAGTTCCAGTTGACTGTGAGCGTTTTCAGTTACACGTGGATGCTTTTTTAAACACACACACACACACACACAACAGATCATTCTGATGCATCAGCTCCATCTTTTTTCCTTTTTTTTTAAAGCTGCTTTGCAGTCTCAGCAAACAATTGCTTTATAAAAAGAGAGCGCGCGAGAGAGAAATCAAAGCTAATCAGGCAGCGAAATTTAATTAGACCCGTAGGCTCCTCGCAAAATTTTTTTTATTTCAAGCCAATATCAGTGGGGGAAGGGCAGGCTCGTTTTCCACAGCCATGGCAGCGACAACAGCTGCTTTAAGCATTTTTCACATCTGGCCTACAGACCTAATAATTTTCAACTCGTGATCTCGTTTGGCGAAACTCGATCTTACGTGGTTTAAGTACCTTCCAAATTGGGACGACTGAACGCTTTGCAACCGAATAAAACAAAAACAACCACAACAAAAATCCCGCAAGCCTTGCTATCTGTTGATTTTCTGCAAGAGCAGAAAAGGGGAGGGGGGCGGCGGGGGCGAGAAGATGAAATCACAAACACACACAAGTCAAACCATTGTCTCTAACTTAAGGGGGGGGAGGAGACAGACACCAAACAGAGGCTACACCACTGCAAATAATCAAGCCATTCCCCCCTCCCTGATTTTCAAGAGTGCTTGTCCGTCGCCGTAAGGAAAGGGCGATAAAAAACTCCGCCGATTTTGACTCTGCGAAGAGAAATCAAGGTGTATGTCTTAATCCCGTTAATTTATTTATATTTTTCGGAGTATTAATTATCAGTCCAAGACCGATTTCAAATTATTGCAATCGCAGCTCCATTGTTCGCTCCAATTGGAGGCCCCGCCCCCTCTTTTGTCTGGCGGCGCCGTGATTGGTCGGCGGCGGGCGGGGGCTGCCGTCAGCGCTCGGGAAGCCCATTCATCTGTGCACTTGGGCGTTGGACTCCGCATCTTATTAGCGACCAGGGAGATTTCTCCATTTTCCCCTTGTCTACAGTACGGCTACAAATCCGGGATTTTTTTATTACTTCTTTTTTTGTACTAAACTTGGGCTTCTAATATTTTTTTTGCTCGACTCGTCCCCGTCTTTCCCTCCCCCTTTCTTCCTGCGCTGCTGCTTTTTTGACCTCTCCAGCTTTATTTAAAACAAAAGAAAAGAAAACCACCGAGGAGTGAATATATATTTAAATACAATCGGCTGTCTTCTCTTTTTCCCCCTCCTCCCCTTCTGGCGTGCGTGTGTGTGTGCGTGTGTGTGCGCGTACGTGTAGCTGCTCTTCAGGCTGCTGTGGTCTCGCAGCATTTATACGAACCCACTGCTCTTTGTTTCCCCCTTCTTTTGGATCTGTTGAGTTTCTTTGTTGAATAAAACCAGCATGGGTGCCCAGTTCTCCAAGAATGCTGCAAAGGGCGAAGCTGCTGCCGAAAAGCCCGGAGAAGCAGTGGCTGCATCGCCTTCGAAGGCGAATGGACAGGTAAGAAGGGAGGAACGATCGATCACTGTGTGTGTGTGTGTGTGTGTGTGTGTGTGTGTGTGTAATCATGGGTGTTTATTTCTGCACCGAGAAGAGTGTTTTATTCTGTTTTACGCTTTCTCTTGGCGGAGAGGGGAATGCATGGCTTTTAAAAAAAGCCCCCTTAAAAACATTGGAGCGGTTTTCTTTCCCATCTCCGTGCTGTTTACTCTGGGTGGGGGGGATTTTCCTTTGGACCTAATTTTTGGTTGTGGCATGGCGGGCGGAGGTGGTGGATCGGGATGCTTCTCTCCCGTAGGGCGCCCGGGCAGTATGAGCGGCTTGGTTGTATTTATTGATGGCATCTTTACCTTTTGGCTCGGTGTCTGTTCTGATAAGGATTGGCTAGACTGGATGCTCCCATATGGCTTTCTAAACTGCAACAGCTTCTTTTCTTCCTTACAACCCCCCCCCCCAAAATTGGTGCTTCTGGGGAGGGGGCATAGTGGATTTTGGTGGTAGTGGTGGTGATAAGAGAAATCGCAAGCTGTACGGGGAAGGGGGGGGGCGCTGGAGAGTTGTCGCTGTATTGAGGAAGGGGCTGTGGAGACTGTCTTCTCCATCTTGTTTGCTAGATTCCTTGCTCTGCTCATCGCCGAAGCCTGTGTGTCCGC
The DNA here is from genome assembly GCA_030412105.1 of Cyclura pinguis. NCBI lineage: Eukaryota > Metazoa > Chordata > Lepidosauria > Squamata > Iguanidae > Cyclura > Cyclura pinguis. The sequence continues at coordinate 107,739,664 of CM059599.1, read as the reverse complement.
AACAAATCCGGACTTGTGTGTGTGTGTGTGTGTGTGTGTGTGTGTGTGTGGTCAGTTTCTCCTGCTCTGACAAACGCGGTTTTCACTCTTGTGGAATTTGTGGAGCTTAAGTGTATGAATTCGGAGGTGCCTCCTGGTTGTGTGTATTTGAGCGGCTGCTAAGGAATACACAACAAGCGCGTCTGGCGGCATCGGGGTGCATGTGGGGCAGATATGGGGGCGTTCCAGGGCTCCCAATCCCGCGCCCCCTGCGTGTGCGCGTGAAGGGGCTCGGTTTCTCCCCTTCCTTGTGAATTTTTTCCATTGCAAACTCGGCCAGTCCGGGCTGGGTGGCTGCAACCCCCGAAGCCTCCGATCTGCCGCAGCTGCTCTTGCCTGTCTCTCCCTCTTCTGAGGGAAGTCTGAGGCGGGTTTAAAGAAGGGGAGAGGGAGAGAAGAGAAAACCGTAGCGAACGGATGGGAAGGGGATGCGCCTCTCCCTGACCGAACAATGGCGGGAAAAGATCGGAGACGGTCTTTAAACGCACCGACACGCAGAAAGACGCATATGAGCGCGTTTTTTTGTTTTTCTTTCCTGTGTTCGAGCCTAACGAGAACGCAAACGGGGGAGAAGCGAGGCGCGGAGCTTTGTTCGCCCAGCAGCGCCGATTGTGGCCAAGGCGCGCCAGAGAGCGAAGCTTCCTCCTGCCTCGCCAGCCCTCCTCCTCCTCCTCCTCCCCCCCCGTCTCCTCCCTCCACGCTGTCCCTTCCCAGCGCCGCCCGTCTCGCTTCGCGCTCGCCTCCCCCGCCGCGCGCTTCGGCTCTTTCTTCCAAGATGGAGCCACAGTGCCCTCCTCAGGCGCAGACGCGTTCCTGCAGTTGCCGTGCCTTCTCCAAGCTCCCGGGTGTTTGGGGGGGTGGGCTGGGGTGGGGTTAAGTAAATGGCCGAGGGGCGGGCGGTGGGGAAGCGTGGCCTCCTGCCGTGCGGTGCGTGGTGGGTTTCCCGCCGCGCCTCCCAGAGAATGGACGAGGGCCTCCCTCAGGAGAGGAGCTGGCGCGGAGGCCGCCCGGGGAGGGGCTTGGCTTGGGCGCCCTTCTTCTCCACAGCCTTGGCACCGGGTCACACGCGTTTCCTCGGGAAAAACAGCGGGAAAGTCTACGGCATTGTGGTGCATGGAGAGGAGGCCGAGCCAAACGTGAATTGGCTTGGCTTTTCCGAGTCCACACCCCCTGCTCCTGGCTGTCAGAAATAGACGTTGCCGGTCATGTGGGTTGCTCCAGTATTGACAGTGGAGTTTGCTATTCCCCTGACCCCTTTTTTCTGGTTTGGTGTGGTACAAAGGAGATCTAGAACAAAAAAACAAAATGGGTGAGGGCCGCCAGCTGCCTGCGCTTGGCACCAGAGGTCTTCTATCCAATAATGCTGAGTTACTTTTCTTCCAGGAGAACGGCCACGTGAAGGTGAACGGTGATGCTTCGCCGGCGGCTGCCGAGGCGGGCAAGGAAGAGGTCCAAGCGAACGGCAGCGCGCCCGCCGAAGAGTCGGTGAAAGAAGAGCAGACTCCATCTGAACCAGCCTCGGAGAAGGAGGCCGCGGAAGCTGAGAGCACAGAGCCGGCTTCTCCTGCCGAAGGGGAGTCCTCCTCTAAGACTGAGGAAGGGGCCACTCCCTCTTCCAGCAATGAGACCCCGAAAAAAAAAAAGAAGCGCTTTTCCTTCAAAAAGTCCTTTAAGCTAAGTGGCTTCTCCTTTAAAAAGAACAAAAAGGAATCTGGAGAAGGCGCCGAAAACGAAGGCGCAGCTACTTCTGGAGAAGGGGGGAAAGACGAGGCGGCCGCTGCCCCTGAGGCCGCAAGTAACGAGGAGACCAAAACTGCTCAGGAGGCCTCGCCTTCTGCAGATGCAGCCGCCACTGCTGGTAGCGCAGAGGAGACAAAGGAGGAGCCAGGTGGCTCCCAGGAGGCCAAAGTGGAAGAGACTGCACCAGAGAAGCCTACAGGAGAAGAGGCCAAGCCAGCTGAAGAACAGAAACCGGCCGAGGAGAAACAAGAAGAGGCGCCGGCTACTCCTGCCCCTAGCGCTACCGCCGAAGCCACCTCAAGCGAACCAGAGGCACCCAAAGCAGAGGAGCCAGCGGCAGCCCCTACACAGGAAGCTCCGTCTGAGTCCAGTCCAGAAGCTCCACCAGCTGAATCGGCAGAGTAAAGGGGAAAAAAAGATGATGATAATGATGATGATGATGATGTTGATGATGATGGCAATTTTGAGATGATTGAACTTTTCTCCCCCCCCCCCGTTTGTTTGTTTGGAGTGGTGCCAGGTACTGGTTTTGGAGAACTTGTCTACAACCAGGGATTGATTTAAAAGATGTCTCTTTGTCTCTACCCACACAGATCCCATCTCAGATCATTCTGTTGCCACCATTCCAACTGGTAGAGGAGAGACTAAATGCCTCCCTCTGCTTTGTTCCTCTTTTTTTGCATCAGTATTAAATTTTTTTTTTGCATACTTTGCATCTTTATTCAAAATGTAAACTTTTTTTCTCTCTCTGTCTCTTTCTCTCTTGTCAATCTATGGACATGCCCATATATGAAGGAGATGGATGGGTCAATAAGGGATAGAAAATGAAGTGATAGGGGTCACAATGGGGAATTAGTGGTGCAGATAATTTGCCAAGAAAATGTGCCACAAGAAATAAGGGGTTAGTCTTTTTTTAAAAAGAAAGTTATTACAATGTATTTTGTGAGGCAGATGTTCTATAAGGTTTACAACACTACAAGTCTTGACTAAGAAGGAAGAAGAAAAATTCCAATACTCAGATTTAAAAAAAAAATCATAGTCTTAGGAAATTCATTTAAACCATAGGAACTTTCACTTATCTCATGTTAGCTGTACCAGTCAGTGATTAAGTAGAAATACAAGTTGTATAGGCTTTATTGTTTATTGCTGGTTTATGACCTTAATAAAGTGTAATTATGTATTACCAGCAGGGTGTTTTTAACTGTGACTATTGTATAAAAACAAATCTTGATATCCAGAAGCACATTAAGTTTGCAACTTTTTCCACCCTGCCCATTTTTTGTAAAATTGCAGTAATCTTGGACCTTTAAAAAAAAGCCACACAATTTTAAACTCAACCAAGCTGTGATAAGTGGAATGGTTACTGTTTATACTGTGGTATGTTTTTGATGACAGCAGATGATGCTTTCTTTTTCCAGTTGTCTTTGAGAATAAAGAAGAAAAACCAATTTCAGATGCAATGGTTTTTGTGTAGCATCTTGTCTATCATGTTTTTTGTAAATACTGGAGAAGCTTTGACCAATTTGACTTAGAGATGGAATGTAACTTTGCTTACAAAATTGCTATTAAATTCCTGCTTAAGGTGTTCTAATTTTCTGTGAGCACACTAAAAGCGAAAAATAAATGTGAATAAAATGTAGAATTTGGCTGTGTTTCTTTTTCTGGATACTCTTGATAGCTTAGTAGGTTGCCTGAACTCTCTAAATTTGTATTAAAAAGGCAATTTGTTTGCCACTTAACATTACTCGTAATTTCTAAACTATGGATTGTGTGGTCTCTTGGACCTACTAAAAGTTTCTCTGTCATGTGAAGGCCTTTTAACTAGAGGAGTGCATTGGATGCTAAATTAACCTGTGCCACTCTAGACACTTGATTGGCTAATGTGAGATCTGGGGAGAAGTGGATTGGAAAGAACTAGAATATGTTTGTAACAAGTTTGCACCAGTTAACAATTAAGGGGTGGTGGTGGTAAAAAGCCTGGAGGACCACTTTATGTTACATTAGATTGTTATTTCGTATAGCTTGAGTTGACTTGACACTTTGACTGTGGTAGTTTGGAATGTCTTGGGCCTTGGCCTGAATTTCCAAACAATGGCACCTAAGTTTGGGTGTCAAAACAGCAAAGGTCCAATCTTACCTGCGAGTTCTTAACCATTTCAGCATCTACTTCAGTGCCTGACTTTAAGCAGCCAGCCTTGGAAGTATGGGCTAAAGTAAACATTTTTGTTCTATCAAATTGCTGAGCAATACTTTTTTTGTATGTTACTCCCAGCTGTAGGTGAGTTAACAAAAAGAAAAACATTAAAAAAATGCTATATTTGTCTATAAGAGTCATTTGGTGCTTGCCTTTTAACTGTTTAGACTTTTGGGCTAATTTCCACCATACTGCTCAGGGCAAATATATGCCTTAATAAAACAGTAGGCTTTTGTAAAAAAAAAAAACAAAAAACAAATACACAGTAGTTAATGGTGTTAGAGGGTGGAAATTGATTCAAGGAAGTGTTGCTCCTAGGTTTATAGGTGAAATTTAGTGTTACGTTTAACTTGCTTCCACCTATGTTTTCAGCAGTAACTTGCTTTGGAAGCAATTACACTTATTTTATGAGAGAGTGGCACATTAGCACCTTGTTCCCTAAAGAACAAAGCCTGAGCTGAATGAAGTTCAATGGATTCCATACTGAATACATACTCTTATTCAGCTGTCCACATCTTTTTACTTTTTATTTTTGGCTTGTATATATACTCTGGTCACCCTGGTATTTCTCTGTAGTGTTAGAAATGTATTGACTATTATGTTTTAAATGGCCATGGGATGAAATAAATGGATGTAAAATGAGATATTCCATACCAGTGTCATTATTGGACTCCATCTGTTGGGGAACAGGTTCCATTCATAATTTTTGCTAAGTGTTGACAAAGTAGTTGTACACCTCTGATCTGTGACTTTGGCCTATCATAAATATGTTTTCTAAAGTAGTAAAAAAATAAAGCCAACGTGACTTTTTACATGTTATGCACTGTGTGACTTAAATGGAATTTCCTCCCTCCCTTTCCAAATTACCTTATTTGGGCCATAGTTAGAGATAAGGCTGGTTTGTACACTGCAGGTTTTGGGAAGCGCATGTAAGGTACACTTAGCATGGAGCCCTGATTAGGGCAGTTCCATGTATGGCAACATCTAGTAGCAGATTGTATAATTATGAAGAATGGGTCTTCTAATGCATTGCAGATTGTAAGCTTTAATTTCTTAATTCTGTTATATATTCTTTGAACAGTCAAATTTTTCCAGCCTCCAAAAAGTTGCTAATTTGCATTGTGCCAGTTTCTTGGTCATAAATCAATTAAGTGTATATGCAACCCAAAAAGTACAAAGCTGTATCATGAAAAGGCAGTGCTTAGGTACCATCAGTGTATTGGCTTGGGCACTAGGAGACCTGAAATCTAGCAGTTCTTGTGCAGTGGCTACTCTTTATGCTGAAGCTGGATAACTAGTCTTACAGTGCAGTCCTTTACTTGTCTGCTCAGAAATAAGTCCTATTAAATTCAATAGGGTTTGCTTGCAGGTAAGTGGATTTGGAGTCTAAAGTATTTCTTGGCCTGTTTATCAGTTGTCCCATTGTTCTGCAAATGAGTTAAATGGACTAGTTTGGTATTTGGTAGGCAGAATACTTGAATATTTATATAGTACCGTTCCATAGAAGTACATCAGCCATTTACCACTGAAACTGTTAACTGCCAAATAGTTCAGACAGGTAGCAGTATTTTATACAGCCAGGGTTGTATTGTTACCTAGAAATAAGTCAATTTATTTACTGGCACTTCTAAAGCAATATAGAAACGGAATTATGTTTTATTAAGCCTCATTATATCAGAGACCCCTTTTTTGAAATTAGAAAAATTAGGGTTAGTTTAGATTTTAATTTATATGCTACTATATAAAAGAAATTTTGTTCAAGGTGGCTCATGTGATAGTTGTATTCCAATCCATGCATATCTAGAAGTTCTACTACTGTGTACATGTGGTTGGGATGGGGCTGTGCATTTCAGTTCATAATTCCAAATGTGTTTACTCAGAAATAGCTTTATGAATGTTAACAGGATTTCCACAAAAGTGTGCTTAAGGTTAGTGGAGGTTCTGACAAATGAGGCTACGTATCCTTCAGGAGTTTTAACTACTACTTCCATAAGCTCCACCACCATGGTCAGTGGCCTGGGATTATGGAAGTTGTAGTTGAGAATACATGGAGGGCACCAGGGCACCAGGTTGCCCACTCCTGACTTAGTACATCTGAGTTAAGATTTAAGCATCTTTTTAAAGTCTTAGTGCTCAGTGGTTGCTAAGATAATGTTTTCTGGTAGTCACATGTTCATAGTAAACTGCTATGAATGAACAACTTGAGTATGCAGGTCAAATATTTTCTGTTCAGTCCTTTATGTTTTAAAAATGTAATAATGAAATATATATATAATATAATGGATAAAAACATTTAAACAAATAGAATTATTCTGGTTGTTTAAGTAACACAGTGGATTTAGTCTTAGTTAGGAGTTTTCCCAAACAAGAAAGAAGCAGTTTTCACTACATTAAGAGCTGTCATAGAACCATTCCTCATGGAATGTACAGTAACCCATGCTCTGTTGATATCCAGTTGTGGAATCTACTCACTTCCTTCAAATCTTATTCTCTTCCATACTCTTAAGCCATTTCCACACTAGACTGTTATAGTGCTATTACTCCACTTTCAACATCCTATGGAATCCTGGGGTTTGCCATTGTGGGAGAGGCCAGCTAGCAAACCCCAGGATTCCATAGGATGTTGAAAGTAGAATAATATACTGTGACAGTTTAGTGCGGAAATGGCCTTAGAGTATGGTAACTGCACAGATTTACATTTTTGAACAAAACCATTCAAATCTTGGCTTTCAAAAAGAAAATGTTTATTAATAGTGCAAAAATATCGTAGTTAAGCATCCCGAAGCATAACCTAGCCCTTTCATGCCAGATTCAGTTTCTGCTTGTTTTGTTGAAAGTGAGAGATGTGCACATTAATAGAAGATTCTTCATGCATGAATTGAAGCAACTTTGAGTCCATAGAATCTTTGGATCCAAGCTATGATTTATGTAGGCCTAGTAGAAGATTAGGACAGACAGAAAAATAAAGGACCAAACTGTCCCGCATTCTAGGGGTATACTTCATGTGAACCTGATTTGAACTGCATTTGAAATACCAGATTTCCAAATCAGATTTTGGGTATAATACTTTTTTGACATGGTGTTTTAAAAGGTGACTTTTCTGAGCATGGCATATATGCATAAATAACTGTGGGTATAGCATGGAACACAGTGGGGTTTTTTTGTTTGTTTGTTTGTTTAATGTATTTGTGAGTAAATATATCGTTGTGGACAAACATTTTCATATGAAAGTGCAATTCAGTTTTTGAGGATTTTTGTTTGTTTGTTTATTTGGAATTTTCAAGAGCAGAATACTCTATTTTTGAGAAAATCAAGCATCCTTTCACAGACCTCTCTTTTCTCATCCACACTACCTTGTGCAATATTTGGTGAAAGTCAGTAACCAAACATAAGGTGTACTTTGAAAGTTTTGGGAAAATCCTGTCTGACTGATTCATCTAAATGGAGTGGGTGAGGGAGGAGAACCCAATGTAGAAAAGACTGTGGTCCTTCATTAGGAAAAAAAAGATCTTTATAGCAAATAAATCATACACATTATGATTTTTTTATCAGCTTATCTCTTTTTGAATTGAAGTGTTGCTTCTCCTCACCAATAAAGAAAAAGCACCTGTTCATAAATGATATAGAAAGGCCATTCAGAGAGGCTATAAGTGGTTTTGTTGGGAGTAAGATAAAGTCATTAAGAATCATGTAGGTTGGTGTTTCACGTCACCCCCTTTCATATAATTAGCCCTGGCAATATGAAAATTATGATTTACATATACTATAGCCTATATAGTCTTGAGGAATTACAAGAATTTCAAGATACATTTCTTTGCTTCCTGAAAGCCCTTGGCAATTTTTGTACCTAATAACTATATCATATGTAGAATGTTTGGTTAGTGGAATTGGAAAGTGTTTACAAGGCTTTGAGCTGTTTGGAATACTACCTGTCAACTAACCAAAAAGCACTAGGAATGAGCTGTAATTTAGGAAGTACATAGATGTTTATATACTTAGCCTTTTTGAACATAGGCTTAAAGTGGAATTCTCTAAACATTGACATTAAAATATATTTTTTAAAAAATAAAGAATATTGTGGATTTTTACAAGTAATTTCTCTGATGTACAGCATTTCAAATGCTTGTAACTGGGTTACATTTTCTGGAGAGAAATTAGTATAATTTACTAAGAAGCTATATGGATCTGAAGGTTTTAAGAGATGGGCACAGTAACATTATTATATTGTTACCCCAGGTTACCTCTGGAGAGCAGAGACTAGTAGCTGTGTATGATTACATGGAGCAGTGTAGAAGTAAGTTGCCATTAATCAGTTTAACTTGGAAAAAGAAAAATACTTATACTGAAAAGTACTAATTTACCATCTCTGTACTTGAGTTCAGCCAGCATGGTTCAAGATAAAAAACAAAGTTTAGAGTAAATCTATTGTGACTTAAACAGAAGAAGGGGCATGTGTATTGGATGTGTGTATATTTTTCACCATTCACACCAGTTAAGACCACAGATACCAGTTAAGATTAAAATAAAGGAACCTGAGTTTATGGATACTTGAGCTGTATGAGAAATCAAAACAAAGGAGCATTTTAATGAAACCAGACTTTTAATGTTAAGTATCCATGTAAGATGAGATGACTGGTATGAATTTATGAGGCCTAAAATGTGAATATTGTCATTCAGAAATGAATGGGTCAGTGTTCTTGTTTTATTTCAGCCATGATCTATTTTGCTTCCTGTCCTTCGCATAACCATCTTTGTTCTGCTTGTCTTCGGGTACCACAGAAGACTGTGTTTTACATGCTATCAGAAGATTTCAGGAACTATGCTAATCAATACTTCAGATTTATTACTGTGGTCCTTAATCTGTCTCTCCATCATCTTGATTTGCTGTATTTTACTGACCAGCCAAATTGGTACCCAGTGGAACTTGATACAGCTCCCCAGTTGGGGAAAGGCTGTTTACTTGGTGAGATTTAGGTTTCCAGGAACTCAGCACCTCTGCAAGATGATCAGCTAGTCTGCCCTACAATTTCTCAATGACCGGTGGCATTTCCTGCTGCCTGAGTATTGCAGCATTGGTGGATTTCTGCAATGGGGAGATGACCTGGATGGGTGATGTCATTGCTTGATTGTCCAACTTCCACTATTTAAAGTGCAGTCAACATGCTGACTTTCTGAGGATCCTGGAGTAATGAAGCATCGTGAATGGTGGCTAGAGTGACAATGGAGCTGACAGAACATGGGCTAGCCTAGCACTAATTCTGGAGTCTACTTAATAGCAGTGATGGCAAAGAAGGATTACTATTCTGTCACTATTGCATCTTCTCAGGATCCTCTAGAGGAGCTGTTCCAAATGGTCAAATGTCTACTACATGCTGCTCTCAGGGGAAGTCGAAAGACACCGTCAATCTACAAAACATTTCATGGATAAAGTCACCCGTAAAATGACTCCAGTGTGGATTCCAGATTAATCCATATTTTGTTCTAGATGTTTGTCTGCTCATGTGTATAAAGGGGAAAATACTAATGATGGGATAAGGATTTGCTTACAACTCAAGGCATGAAAGAAGTGAAAAGGAAGTATTGTCTAGAATGAGTTATAGATCTGCAATCCATTTTAAGCAATGACAGTTCTCTCACATAAGCTTTGGGGGGCCAGTCTTCCTTAACCAACAGTTGTGTCTCCCACCTTTACTCCTGTGTGTATATAAACTTGCCAGTTGGCTCCCAACTGGCAGGGGGTGAGAAGAGAGCTGAGCTGTTCTATCACTTCTGCTCAGAGAGCAACTGCCTTTGATTCTTCACAGCTGGCAGCATTCCGTCACGCTGCCTGATTTTTTTCGATACTGTCTTGTTGTGATGACTGTAACTTTAAAAAGTGCTTTCCAGTTTTCCTTCTCTTTCCCCACTCCTTTCATCTTATGGATCATGTATTTAAGACTGCAAGCCCAAGAACAGGGACTATCTTACTCGGCTCGCTTTTTTGGATAAAGTATATAGTGGAATTTTTGACATAGATGAACCAACTGATAACTCTGATAATGAAGGCTAACCCTTCACATATGACATAAAGTAGCCTCTAGTCCACTAATGTATATATCATAATAAATATGCTAGTCTTCAAGGTGCTGCAATGACATCCATCTTGTTGTCTTTGCTGGGATGGGCTTGGGAACCACTGGCTTATGATGACTACTTTCATTTCTGGAGAAAGACGATAAGTGTTAGACTTTAATTCGTGTAAAATTAACTCTAAAATCCTGCATCAGAGACCTCAAGCCTTATCAGACTGCACCTTTATAGCATTATTATTCCACTTTAACTGCCATAGCTTCCTTCTGTGGATTCCTGGGGTTGCCAGTTTGGGGAGGCCCAAGAGCTCTCTGGTTGAGAAGCCTAAATGTTGCTTCCAAAACTACAAATTCCAGGATTCCATTGGATGTTGCCATGGCTGTTAAAGTGGAATAGTAACACTATAACAGTGTAGTATGATAGGACTCTACAATGTGTACCTATAACAATGGAGCTATGTTGCTGACACTGCACAACAAGCACCATGTAAGCTGTCCCATTGTGCAATGGGGGCTTCCATTGTGCATTGGGACACATTGCATAACAGCCATGCTACTGGCTCTGCTTGTGCAGTAATCTGGATGAACTAGTTATGTCTCTGCTACCTTCCTAAGAATACAAATCTTCTGCAATTCAGCTTTACATGATTGTAAGTCAGTTTGGTTTTGGTGTTTCTTCAAGACATTCCTGACTTATGGTGACCCTAAGGTGACCCTATCATGGAGTTTTCTTGGCAGACTTTGTTCAAAGGAGGTCTGTCCTTGCTTTCCTCTGCGGTTGAGATAGTGTTATCTCCCCAACATCATCCAGTGGGTTTCCATGGCTGAATGGGGACTCTAACCTTGGTCTCCGAGTGTAGTCATTCAACACTCAGATCCCTACACCACACTGGCTTTCTACGATGTAGTAGTTTCTCAACAAAATGCAAGCCATTGTGTGATTTTGTCTGGCCCCAATCCAAAGTCTAACTATATTTTGGTAGAAGAATTAAGAATTTAAAAACGCAATGGTCTATTGATTCTGTCCACTAATTTTGGAGGACTCACTCATGATTTTTAAGAAAACAAATGTAGATTTTTAGATTCCAGAAAACAAATGTAGAAGAGAAACAGTGACACCATTCTTTGGCCCTTGCCATTGACCTGCAGATGCAGATATTTCAGGGAGTGGTTCGTCCCATTCTCAAAAAGGATTTTGCCAGCACAGGACCTGGCTGGACGATTCATGCTTCCAGTTACATATGAAAAATGTAATTTAATAGTCATTACATATTGGAGCATGTCCACAGATGTAAAGAATGCAGAAATTACCCATGACTTAAAGTGGCGGTGGACAACTGCATGGGGGCTAGGGGCAACGTTTACTCTCAGATCCCCCAGTGGACTGCAACTCCTTGAGCAAATCAACAAACCTCTATTTTCCTCTGCAGTCCCTCTCAAAATGGTAAGAGAAAGTGACCAAGTGACCACACATTTCCTGTTGCCATTTTGAGAGGGACTGCAGAGGAAAATAGAAGAGGTCTTTGGGGGTAGTGTAGGGTCCTGGAATGCTGGTGGAGATGGAGTGGGGTATTTGTGCATGTTTTCATGCATGAGGGTGAGCTCTCTGTGTTGGTTTGGGGAAAAAATTGTGCTTTTAAAATAAAACATTAGGGGGTTGGTGGTTTCGGGGCCACATGCTTCATGTGGCATGTGAACTGAACTACACATAGGTGGATTTAACATCATTAAATAATCAAGTGTGGTTATCGACTATTCCCCACGATGTTGAGTTTTTGAATATTTAGAGAATACATTTGCCTGTTCTGACTCTGAGCCTTTAGCTTAAAAATACTGACCAGAACTACACCAGCAAAGATAGCAGTTGGGATAAGCGGCCATGGGAACTGCAATGATTGGTGGGGAAGTAGCAGAAGCTATCTCTGACAAAAGAGAAAGCTGACAAGGCAGCTTTTTCTCTTGAGAGATGGTTTTCATAGCTGCCTTTCATCAAAAAATAGGCAGTTATGCTAAAAAAATGGCCATTATTTTGGGGTAGGTGACCAGTAAGGTTCTGGCCATTGTACCCATGGGATGCCAAAAAATTTGGATGGAGGGGATTCGGTCCAAGTCAAATAACATTCACATTTCAGTTATTCAAATGATTAAATAATTTTAATAAAATTATTGATGTTTAGCTCTCAATCTATCTTGCAAGCAGCAAATTAACTATTTCTGTCACAGCTTCAACTTCTGTCCCATCCTTCAGGCTTTAATCATATCACTGCATCTTTCCTTTACCTCTCATTGATTAGAGTAGATGAGGAATTAACACACCTACAATTTCTGCGTTTATCTGTTTGGGGAAATGTACATGGATTTTGCATCTCAATATGTCTTGTGGTCCTTTTTCTCCACAGGTGTTTTTCTATGGAGGATTAGCTTTGGATCAGAATTAGCCCCTAGAGGGAGATTTTCAATTTAAACTCCTATGTAAGTTTGGCTTGCATCATTGATTTTACATGTCGAGTGGTGCTAGCCTTCCAGAACAACTGAACAGAGCTGAATCTGGCACTTAAATAATGAATGGGCCGAAGCTGTTATGTTAAAGTCAGGCCTATTTTGATTAAATTGGATCATAACTGCATGAAAGTAAACATGAGGAAAATATGGGCTTCTTACAAAGTTCTCTAGTGACACGGTGAGGCCACTGCAATGTACTACGACCAGGGTGCTTATTTCTGTAGCTTACTCTTATGTTTGCCACAGAGGAAATATGATTATTCTTAAAGAGCGCTTTCAAAATTAACAATGGGGGGCCTCGCCCCCATGGGCTAATATGAAAAATGCTAACTAACCTTTCCTCATGACCTGTTTTTTATTGAACACAATCCAGGATATTATTTGCAATTCAGGCTAGTTTACAAACCTCCATATTGATCACTTGACAGCTGTAATATCAAGTAGTGATCATTTTTGTCCATGAATAATGTGCCACAAACTAGATTCAGCTACAGAAAGGAAACTTTCACAGTTGCTGCTATCACAGTCTGAACAATGTTTATCAGTGGAATTGGCTTTCATACTGCTGATCGTCAATGATAAGGGAGTCAAGTGTATGTTATCAAATGCACCAGTTTAAAGCTTAATTAAAATCAATGTGTTTTATGCTTTGAATTCATTTAAATGAATGAATGTTGGGTGTTACTATTTTCTGTGGATCTTAACTAGCATTTGCAGGGTTGTTGTCCCTGTTTCAAACCAAGTGCTTCAAAAACCTATTCTTATTTTTTATAGGAACACACCATCCTGTTATACCATGCAGCCTCCTTTGTGTGTTAACATGCCCAGTTCTTGTGTTGTAAAATGTTATTCTGACAAGCTTTATTCCAGGTCAACAGTGGCTGTGAAGCTAGCCTTGTTAATAGACAGAAAGAAGCAAATATCTCAGGAAATACTCTATTTTCCAGTGTATAAGGTGCACCAGTGTATAAGGTGCACCCCATTTATATGCCAGCAAATACCATATATTTATATTATACTATTTGCTAGTGTAGAAGGTACACTGGCGTATAAGATGCACTCCATTTTCAAACAGTATTTTTCGGGGAGAAAAATAGGGAATATGCTGGGGGACTACAGTGACAGAGCTCATCTGTTCTTCTTCAGGTGAAGATTATTCTTGTCTGTTGAAGGACCAAACTATGATGGCTCCCTATCCTGTTTGGGGCCTTTTCAACATGTCCACCGCTCAAATGTGGTGGATGCTAGCACTTTTAAAAGTAACATTAAACTGCCAGTCTAACTGGATTCTGTGTCTGGCCTTCTGTTAATGACATATGCAAGTATACGTCCAACATAATGCCTGTGTATGTCCTTTTTTGGTCATTGTGGGAGGTCCTTCCTCCATCCACAGTGACCAGCATCCCCTGAAAGACTCATTGTTTTTTGTGATAGCCCCATCCACAGAGTTCCAGTGGCTGGTGGAGAGCTGTGGGGAAAGATTTCAGAGAAACTGCTGGCTATGTCCCTTTAACCAGACAGAGACTCATTTCATTATCCACTGAGACCTCTCTAGTACCCTGGAAAAACTTGGTGGATGATGCTGTGAGACCGTGAGTCCATGGGTTGGTGAAAGGGGAGCTGTAGCATAGTTCTCCTTGTGGAACTTTTACATTACAGTGTTATAAGCTCTTGACTTGAATATAGAATGGGGAGAGGGCACCATCCTGTCCTTTGCCTCTGGTTGCAAAAGGTCTCAGGGCAGTCCTGAGTGTATGGTGCAGTGCTCTCCTGAATGGTAATGATTTTCTACCTCTAGGAACTGCTGCATGAGGAAGGGAATTTGCTTCTCCAACACAGCACTTGGAGTAAGCTGGGTGAAATGAGTGAAGACAGACTCCTTAAGAAATGTGCAAACAAGCAAATAATGAGAAAAATCATGGCTATCTTTTCTAAAATTCTATCAAATTATGATTCTAGTGTAAAGACCTTAGGCATTTCCAGTTCTAACATATATATAAAAAACATTTTTAAGCAATTAATAATAGATGTTAGAGCACAAATGGACACTCTGGCCTGGTCAAATATAAAATCTATGAAATGGATAGCAAATAGAGATAAAATGGATTTCCAGGAGAAAAATATTTGTCCTTCACAATGAAACATGAATAATGTATGGCTTTTACTCATCTGTAATTCAAACAATTAAGACAGAATGACACAACAAGGAAGATTCCCAATATCAAATAGACTCTGTGTAAGTGGTGCAACTGCAGTGGAAAATCCAGCCCACTACTTACTAGAATGCTAGCTGTATTCCAGTTGTAGGAAACATGATTTGTCTCCTTTTTTTAGGCATATGGGAAATTGGAGGGTTAAGGACAAATTGAATTTTCTTCTGCAAGGCTCTAACCGCCGAGCTCATTTCCACACTAGACTGTTATAGTGCTTTTATTCCACTTTCAACATCCTGTAGAATCCTGGGGTTTGCAGTTTAGGGAGGGGCCTCAAACCGCAAACTCCAGGATTCCATAGGATGTTGAAAGTGGAATAATAGCACTATAACAGTGTAGTGCGGAAATGACCCTAGTGATATAGAAGGTTGCCCTTTTTGCAGTTAAAGCAGCCAAAGGAAAAATATTTAATAACAGCATCATTATAATAGATTATTTTTCCTTTTATTTCAAATTTATTACATTTTTTGTGTTTTTGATTTTTTTGGGGGGGGCCTGTTTTTGATACGATCTATTCACTTATTTAGTGAGCTTTTTACTTACGAGTGCATCACTTGAGAAGAAGACAGGCAGTGGAAATGTAGCCGCTGCTACCTTACAACTTGTAGGTGTAAGTTTATTATGGCAACATCATTGGAAGACACTGAAAAGGAATTGATTGCTCTCCATTTCTGAAGATAAAATGACAAGTGGAATTTAGGGAATCTGACCATGTCTGAGTTGAAATATATAAGTTCTTGAATAGGCCCAGAATAGAAATACAAAATAATACGGCAATCTTTATGTTAACAAATCTGGCGTTTAAAATTAGGTAGTGTATTAGGTTTAAAAAAAAAAGGTTTGTGACAGAGTTTTAGATTAGCAAAAAAATCAACAAATCTAAAAATCAAGCCAACCTTTAACTTCAGAGAAAATTAAAGGAGCATTTAAAAATGGGCAGCAATTTTACCTAAGAATAATAACTTGCAATCTACATAAATCATCAATCAGATGAACTTCATCTGACTCATCAGATGAAATTAGTACACAACATTCCATGAATCCTCACAACTTGTTGATATACATGTACATTTTACTGACTGAGCAACATTTTTTCTTGGGGTGCATTCATTATAATTTTCCTGTAAATCTTTTCAAATGGTTGAATTAATTTTCCTGTTTCAGCACAAGTTGTTCTTTGAAATATGGTATGGGATCATCTTGCATCCAGCAGGCCTTATTCAGCAGGAAACACCTTTGAGCTGAGCCATAGAATTCCTGTTTGCTTACATGTTCCTAGATGTCATAGAAGAGCCAGCCAACTAGCTAGCTCATAGATAAAAAGTTCAGGACAAGAGATTTATCTCTGTTGGTTGGATCCTAGGTTTATTTATTATCCAAATTACAAGCTATGCATCCAAGAAAATAAATCCTACATATGTACAATTAATCCCATGTAGAAAGCTGACTAGTGAATGATTCTACCAGCTTTGTCCCAGACATTATTTTCCTTCCACCCCAGCTAGGAAACTGTTTTGATTTTGATCTTTCAACAGCACAATTGCCATGTGGGAGGCTGGGAGATGTATTTATACATACAATAAAAGATAGAGTTTTGTTTCAAAAGAAAAATGAATTATTTTCTTATTATTGAGTAGTTAGTGCTAGTTTGTGAACATGCGGCAGATGTAGAAAATCTGTTTTTATTCCTGATAAAAGTTCCAGTGGTGAAGATGTAGTGGATGAGAAATGGATCTGATTATAAAGAAGATTGATTTTGGGTGGGACTCACACTGTGGGAGCAGGTAGGAAGAAATATAGCCATTGCCTTCTGTCGTGTTCTTTGGTTCCTTTGTTCTCTCTCTTTCTCTTTTTAGATTGGAAGCCTTTAGAACAATTAATGATTTTGCTTTCCAATCCGCTGCATCACTATTTCCCCATAATACTTAGCACAGGACAGGCTGGATACTTGAACTGTAAATGTTTTTTCTAGTCTTGTATGTATGTAATTCTAGTAAAGAAGGAAATGGATATTTGAAATTATGGTACTGTCCTAAGGACTGCTTTATGCATCTTTTCCCTACACAACTCTTCCCTGGCATTGAAACACTTACAAAGAACATGCCAGGGACTATTTTTCTGGTTCCATGCCTGTTGGGAAATTGTAATCAGTAGCAGAAATCCACTGATTGTGCATCTGCTAAACAGATGTGGGTGATCTTCCTATAGGACAATAGTTAACTGTGTATGTGTTTTCCCCTCCACCAATTTATGCAATGGGAATAAGTTGGGTGAAGCAACCCCAAATGTGTATACAGGTTCACTGAAAATTCAAAGCTTAGACATTTCTGAAAGCAGTATTTTCCATTGTTATTTACAATGTTTAAAAAGCAACCCATTCTTATTACTTATTACAGTGCCAAAAAAAGTAAGCTCATTATTTTGTTGCATTGCTTATTACAGTTGTTGTTATTGCACTGCTTGCTACTTATATTACTTTTTGTTATTGGCCAAGATCCTAGATCAGCTACTTAGTTAACTATAATTACATTGCGTCGCTTCTCCAGTCCTGTTTTATTGAGTGGCAGCCAATGTGAACAATGAAAGTCTATTCTCCTATCAATCAGGGTGCAGCATATGGATGCTTCCACCCCCTCTCTCCTGAGATTTCGGGTGCAACAATCAGAAGCAGGATCTTTGTGGTAATTCCTCCATGCATCAGATATTGCAGGTGGTGGTGGTGGAGTGGAAACGTCAGTATTCTGTGCCCTGGCTAATAGGAGAAAGGACCTCCATTGCTTGCAGAGGCTACTGCCTGGTAAAGCAGAATTGGGGGACTTTTATGATCAAGGTAATAGTGCAATGATCGTGAATATGTAGGGACAATGAATATGAATCAGTTATGGATCCATAACTCTATGTTGCGCTTCTGCAACTGCAATAGTGAACTTGAACCATTTTTATTTAGAGAGAGAGAGAGAACCTTGATAAAAGAATGGCATAGAACTTGAGGCATTCCTCCTAATGCACCTCTTAAAAGTAACACACTCTTAAAAGTAACTTTTGAAAATAACCGAAAATTGTTATTCATTATATTAATAAATTTACTTTGCTTTTACTTTTTCGGTTGCTTGTAAAATGCAATTACACCCTCATTAAAGAAGGAGGTAGTTCAGGTAACATATATTTGTGACGTTTTGGCCAGAATACTGTTGGGGACCTATGTCTTCATAAGTAGACTTCCATCTGTGGGAATTAGAATTGGGCAGTTCCATAGCAGTGATATCCAACAAAGGACTGCTGTTACATTACTACACAGGGGAGCTGGCAATGTGACTGATGTACGCCACCTTGGTCCTGATGCACACTAGTCTTGTTGCACATCAGTCCTGTTGTACATCAGGACATCAACTAGGGAACGCCAATACACACTGGGACACTCTTGCACTCACTAACAGGGTTTCTTAGAGCCTCTGCTACGTAGCTGAGTATATGTAAATACACACCATGATAGGGAATTATGACCTTCATTTTCATTTTCTGAAAAAAAAAAATGAAACTACACTTGATAAAGGCCTCTGTGTGTGCATGTACCTTCAAGTTACCTGTCGACTTATAGTGACCCCATGAATTTCATAAGGTTTTCTTATACAAGGAATACTCAGACATGGTTTTGCCAGTTCTGTTTTCTGAAATATAGCCTTCAACACCTGTCATTTGTTGGCAGTCTCCCATCCAAGTACTAACCAGAGATGACCCTGCTTAGCTTCCAAGATAGGACAGGATCTGGTGCCTTTAGGACATTTACTTATGCTAAAAAGATATATCTAAGAAATAGGTATTCTTGAGAAATAGGTAAATAAACTAACCAGAAGAGTGTGTGTGTGTGTGTGTGTGTCAGGGGGGAATACTTGTTTTACTTTTAAATGCATATTCCCTTCTCCTGTCTGAATTTACAATAACTTCCATTGTTCAACAAACAAAGAAAATGCAGGATGTTCCTGACTCACTTGGATGAAATGTCATTTCCAGTTTGGTTTGCAGTTTGACTAAGAACAGTTTTAGTACCTCGGTGACCTGGAAAAATGGTGGGAGGCATGCTAACTTTCTTGATTCACAATTGGTCAGGAAGCTTTGGAGCTGTGGATCAGGACACTTTCTTACACAAAGTTGAACCTGTTCGGATAAATGTGTTCTTCATGTTTTAATCTGTTGTGGTGAGCCAACTCCAGTGGCTGATTCTTGCTCTCCACTCTGGGAACTGTAATGTGATTATTTATAGACATCTATTTTCTCATCAGTGTCATCTGTTTTCTAGATGAGGCTTCCACAGTTATGGGATTACGTGTAATTAATACACTGAGATACCCAGTCCTCTATTTTATTTTAGCTATGTGCCTAGGAACAGGGTTAAGTTAAGATGTTTTGCTGGTTTGAAGCAAAGGGCAAGATGGTACTCCTTCCCAGTCCACATACAGAAGCTGACCATTTCTGGGAATGGGATAGGATGCTTCACCACACTAGAAGGCAGCAGGCCAATTTGGGGTATCAGAACAGCTCATGTGGCACACAGAGCTCTGTTCTCAACCTGAAAGGGATGAATGGAGGCTGACGATGGATGAAGATGTTTCCTGCTGCTCCAGAGACTAGAACATGAACCAATTGATGTTAATGACAAGAAAAGCAATTTCACTTAAACATTAGGAGGAATCTCTTTACTGTAAGAGCTGTTTGCCAATGAACTGGGCTGCCTCAGAGAGTAGCAGACACAACATCTTTTGAAGTTTCTAAACAGAGGGGCTGGGTGAGCATCTTTCAGGAATGCATTAGTTGTATAGTGTTGGACTATATGGCCCTTGTGGTCCCCTTCCAACATTACAACTCTGATTCTATGAATGTGGGGCTCAGCAAGAACAGCAACCCCACCACAGAGATTAATCATTTCATTGCTTTGTTGGTCTGTTCTATACCACCCAGGTTAGAATTACTGACTAGGAGTATTAACCCACTTCAGCTCAAGGTTGCATGGAGAACACGGAAGTCAATATTAAAATTTTATATAGTAGATACAGTGTGTTATGTGCTTAGAATCTCACACAGTAACAATTTAATTTACCAGATTGGTGTTACCAAGACTTACTGATACTTCCCTGATATGACTTGGAGGATTTTAGTTGCACATCTGCAATGATTTTTAAACCCCTTGTTTTAGAATGTGAACTGGATGGATACTGGTAACAACATTATTATATACATCTGGAAAAGCTGGCTTTTCAGTCCAGATGGCATGCTTACCCCATGTTATGCAGAGATGAAATGTTTACATTTTTATTTATAGCACTGTTACCCTGCTTTATGGCCAAGAAGGCTCTCAGAGCAGTTTGCCTATAAGTAAAGAGGGCAAAAACACAAGAGACTCCTAGCCTCAGGCCTACAACCAAAGGAAACATGACGCAGAAGGAAAAGAGGACTGCAAGGGTGGGTTGTGGGGTGGAGGGGAGACAACAAAACTCAGGCACAAATTCTCAGTGTTATGAAATTCCTTAACTTGGTGGAATGGCTAAGAGTTGACAGCTGGAAAGAGGCAAAGTCCAATTTCTCAGACCTTTCTCAATGCAGATTTTTTCTCCCCCTCAGGTCTGCTTTCCCTGGGTGCATTCACACAGACAATTATTGTACAACACATTCACACCTTAACTGCCAAGACTCCAGCCTATGGAATCCTGACACGTAAACTTTGGTGAGATACTTGAGATTTTCTATGGTAGTTCAGGGGAGTGGACTAGAGTTCTTTAAGCAGAGATGCGCACTAAACTACAAATCCCAGAATACCACCGGATGCCACCATGACATGGTATCAAACTGCCATAATTGTGCAGTGTGTGTATACATCTCTCTCTGATCTGCAGTCTAAAATGGCTAGAATGGCTACTGGATGACTATGGATATACGCATATACCACTGGTTTCCATAAATGTAATACTTCAAAAAAACAACAATTATTCAGTAGTGAGAAAACAACTCATGAGATCTCATTGTTTTCCTGAACATATTTATTTTCATTTTTCTCACTGCAGCACGCTGCCAGGGGTTGCCAGTCAATCTCTCTTGATCAAACTTGCTGGAAGCACCAGCTACACCATTCACAAGCCCTATGCACTCATGCCTCCAGGACAGCAAAAACTGGAGGTGCAGCTGCAGAGCTTTTAAAAAATGGCCTGAAGAAGAGAGAAAAGCAGGACAGTGAAAGAAGGAAAAGCAGGAAAGAGCTGGTTACTTCTGGTGGTAGGTGCCAGGGCATGGAGTGCAGACATGTTTGGTGAGTGGTAGACTGTATGTTTGTTTCATGGCCTGCCCTGCAGCCCCTACTCTTGTCAAGTTAAGGGGAGGTTGATCCCCAGTCCCCAGCACTGAGTCAATTGCTCATTTGGTATTCTTCTGAATAGGGATGGGAGTGGGTGGGTTCTTGTACTCAGGCAGCAAAACGTCTTGGCCAACAGATGCACCATTTCCACACTAGGCTGTTATAGCGCGATGATTCCACTTTCAACCTCCTATGGAATCCTGGGGTTTGCAGTTTCGGGAGGGGCCAGTCGGCCCCTCCCGAAACTGCAAACCCCAGGATTCCATAGGAGGTTGAAAGTGGAATCGTCGCGCTATAACAGCCTAGTGCGGAAATGGCCATGGTCCAGTGTGGCCATTTTCCACCTAAATGGCAGGCAGAAGAATATAACTGAGACAGGGAAGTTGAAGAACAGATGGTGGCTGCACAGTGGCAGGAGTCTACCAGAAAGAGTCAAAGAGCAGAGTAGGCGTGGATAGGGGGAATTTAATATTTCCTTGTGATAGCAAATGTGTATATTTAGTTGAATCAACTGTGACCAGAAGAAAAACAGTCACCACTACTGTTCTGCAAACATTTGCACAAATGCTATTGGAAAAATTCATTTCATTCGCTAGAACAGGCAACCTGCTCTCAACTTTTCAGGTGAGCTTGCACAAGTGGAAGAGCATTTTTGGATTTAGCATTCTCATGTTTTCTCATGCAGTGCTCTCTTGTCTTTCCATGAGTGGAAAGCACTGCTTACATGCAGAAGGGTGCCTTTAGATAACACTCTATGTTTTTAAAGCACCTGAATCTTTTTACATTTGTGGTTCTAAATTAGAAGAGTACCAGTAGGACTCATCCAGACAGCCTGACTAGATTATAAAGCATCAGGTTTAAGGTTTCTTTTACAGATGCCATTTATCGTCTAAAATATAATGGCTGGTACTATGTTGGTGATATATGCAGGCATAGCCAAAAGTTACCTCTGCATAGATGCTTTTTTTGGTTGTGTTAGATGGAGAAATTCAGTGCCACCATCTGCTATGATCCTCCCCCCCAGCCACACTGTAGTTTGTAGCTGGGTGGCCTGCCACTATGGGCGTTCAAGTCAGTGACTAGGGCAGCCAGCCAGCCAGTTGTGTGGGAGAGTTGCTTTTGAGACTACAAATACCAGAATCCCTAGGAGGCCATGCTTGCTGAGAGATACCAGAGGTTATATTTAAAAAAAGTTTTCAGACTCTGAATATGAGAATACTTATTTTTTATGGTTCTTCTTTTTTATGGAGCCTGGGTCTTTTCACATGAACTTTCAGGTTAGTGATGTAATTTGAGTTCACTTCATTAAAATCATAAAAAAGATGAAACAAAGAGGGACATTTCTGAAATTACGCCCTTCAGGTGATGCTGCAGTTGCTGCACTTACTTCTTGCCATACAAGCAGGCCTTCTGTCAGTGGGCTTTATTTTATACATTGCACAGATTCTCAACTTTCTTGCTTTCATTTAGAAAACTCTTTGTGCTGTTATAACTGGTTTTCAGGTTGGGTTTTTTTTTGGGAGGAAGGTATATACTCAGTTGAGGTAGCTATTTTTGCTTTTAATGATATAATCAACATTAAGCATAATAAATACTGAAATGTCACACACAGTGCTGCCTCTCTTCAGGCTCTATCTTGCAAAGTTGTTTAGCTGGCAGTGTTAGCCTGTCCTGTGCAAAGGTCAACTATACTTTTCTATGTTATAAATTCTTTCCAGTAGGATTCTGTGCTCCAATAAGGGATTTGTATCTACACATACATGTGTGCCTTCTTTTCCAATGCTGCTCAGGTTTGTTTGTGAGTACATAGAAGGACAGATCCAGTGTTTGAGCATCAGACTATGATTTTGAGGACCAGGGTCTGAATCCCCACTCGGCCAAGGAAACCCCCTGGGTGATCTTGAGCAAGTCACACTCTCTCAGCTTTAGAGTAAGGTGAAGGCAAAGGGAAAAATCATTCTGAACAAAACTTGCTAAGAAAACTCTGTGACAGGTTCACCTTGGGGTTGCCATAAATCATATACAACTTCAAGGCACACAACAACAACAACACACAAAAGAGATCACTTTATCTATCTCACTTTACATCCATAGTCACAAATTTGGGCATTATTAAAAAAAAAAATCCAAGCAGCCCTAATCAGTACAGTTGGCCCTCACCTTTTGTGGGTTTAATTTTTGCGCTGCTACTTAACTAGTAATATAGCTTTAGGTATAGGTGCTGATAGTACTGTACTGTAATGATGGGGATCAACTCCCGGCCAGGCTGCTAGCACTCCCTCTCTCCTTTCCTCCCTCCTGCTCCTGTTCTCCCAGTCCAAGCCTTCCTTCCTGCCTCCTCCTGAACACAGTGAAGATTTTCGCAGCTCATCCTCCTTGCCTAGCACCCGCGTCTCTACCATCTGCTCCCCAGAAGCAGGGGAGCACAAAATTCTGCCGATCACAAAGCACTGTCCAAAAAGGGACTTGTGGCAATGGAAGTCAATAACTCTGCTCTCTAGAAGCAGGGGATGATGAATCATGGGCCACTGTTTTTTTCCTGCTCCCCAGAGGTACACAGCACAGAGAGACAAAACAGGTGAGCAAGATTGCATCCATACTTGCCAGCCCCCCTCATGTGTTTTGTTGGCCAGAAAAGAGAGGAGGAAGAACAGGAAGAAGAGAAGCTGAAAGGGATGGAGAGCAGCCCCCTGTTTCGTTTCATTTCTCTTCTCTTCTCTTCTCTCTCCCCTCCCCTCCCTCCCTCCCTCCCTCCTTCCTTCCTTCCTCCTGGAAAAGGTTGACAACACAGAAGATTTTTTGCAGCAGCAGAGACTCTAGCATGCATGCTGGGGGATCCTAGCGATATTTGCGGTTTTTCCACTTTCATAGGGGTCCTGCACCCCTAACTTCCACAAAAGTTGAGGGCTGGCTGTATAGCCAGTGAGGACAAACTCTGGGCATTACAAATACAGCCACATCTGGAAGTATTAAGGAGAAGTTCAGTGAGGTAGCTTCATTACATCTTACAATATCTTAGAAAGAATTCATTTTAAACAGATGGAATGGCATTCAATCTTTAAGAAAACTCTGTTTGATACAGTCTTGGGGCTGCCTTTGAAAATAGTTTGGAAACTTCAGATAGTCCATCTAAGATGATTAGGAGAATAGTCTCAATATATGCCAGTGATCTGTCATTTGTCCTGGCTCCCAAGGATCATCTTCTCTTCCCGCATGAACTTATCTGGATGCTGTGATTATCTTTGGAGAGCCTTCACAGATGCCAATTGAGGTATAGCAGTAGTGGCCCAACAAGGTATAGAATATCCACCCAAGAGAAGCTTGCCTAGTGAATTTTATTTTCATAATAATACAGTAGAAGTAGTAGTAGCAGTAGTAGTTATTTCAGCATCAGTAAAGACTTTAAAAACAATACCAGGCTGTTAAGATCTGAACACCCTTTATTCACTGAATTCTAGAACTACTGTGCACTGTTAGCATATTTTCCTCTATGTCTTGCTTGCTGCCATTGGTATGTTTATGAAGTTTTTTTACTGTCTTGTTATTGACCAGTTGTATTTCCATGTTTCATTTATATAAATCATTCAAAGAATACTGGTACTAAGTGGCATAAAAATATAGGTATTGAAAACAAATGTGTGTAAAGCTTTTCTTTGGATTTGAAAACATGTTTTTAGCATTTAGTGTATAGTGAGGCTGATTGAAATTGTGATACACAGTGAGCAAAGCTGCATTCACTCTTTTATGGTATGTTTAAATGTAGAACAGAAAAAAGAGAAAGGCAGATTTTGAATTTGGATACAATTTCTCTTCAACTTGACATTCAAAATTAAGATGGGTTGGTCTCTTTCTCGAACTACTCCAGATGATTACGGGGCAGGATCCAAAATATTTTTTGAAAGATTATTGCTGTTTGGCATTTCTGTGCTTGGGAACAGAGGAATGGTTACCAGCTAACCTTTGGAGCTCTTTCTAAACATGTTTAACAGTGATAAGACTTGGCACTGGTCTTAGCTATATGCTAAATGCTTTGCTGTCTGGCAACCAGCGCATATGCTATCACTGGCATCTATTTCCGTTTAGCAGATTATTGGCTAACTTGCAAGTGTGATCTACATGTTGAACAAGCCATCTTAAAACTGTGGCTTGTTCAATATCCACTCAGCCAGTATAGGTCTTCTGATACAAATCTCCTAAACTGTAGATCTTGATACATGTGGCAAAGACCCTAAGGCTTAAGTAACATTACTGGTCTGAACAGAAGTACTTATTGAGGGTTGAAAAATCAGAGAGAGACCAGGAGTCTAAGAATTATATATGAAATACAAGTTCCTATATCTGAGGCTACCTACACCCTACATCTCCCAAATTGAAACATTTCCTGGACTGACAGTGGGATCAACTAGATGACATCTGGGATCATGTTCAATTGTACAGTTCTATGATTCTATCATTTACTGGTAGCCTCTGTGCATCCTTCAACTTGTTTACTCTTTCATAAAGTCCCAGTTCTGGACTTCAGTTCACACAAACTGGGTCTTGACTGCTATGGTCTTTTGTTTCGGTGGAGTTGCTTTGTTCGAGTACAGTTCCTAAAATCCATAGGCTGTTCAAGCTGGTCAGTTGTGGGAGACGCAATCCAAAAAAAGTAATGTTTCCAAGCCT
Organism: Cyclura pinguis; assembly: GCA_030412105.1. NCBI lineage: Eukaryota > Metazoa > Chordata > Lepidosauria > Squamata > Iguanidae > Cyclura > Cyclura pinguis. The sequence goes on along the minus strand of CM059599.1, from coordinate 107,713,900 downwards.
TTACTTGTTGGTATAATGTGGATTATGGCATAATCCACCTTATAACACCACTCCCAGCACTTGGTCTCCAGATACAGGGCCAGCGGGCACAAATGTCTAGATCCAGATGGGCTATTTCAAGCTCTCTAGATGTTTTGAACTCCAGCTTCCACAGTCCCTTAGCATTGGTCATGCTGGTTAGAGTCACGGGCCACATCATCTGTAGGACAAAATGGTCTTCACCTCGGTCAAGCTCACAAATGCATCATCCTCCAGTTTCACTCTGCACATTTTATTCCTTTCTCTCCAGTGCATCTCTTGATCTTGGAAAGTTTTGTTTTATTTTACTTTATTTATCTTGTCTTCCTCCCAACAAGGAAAACGAGATATAATTAAAAACCTCAAGGTACAGAAGTTTTAAAAAAACTGAATTAGCTATCAAGTTAAAGTTAAAAGTCAAGTTAAAACAACCCATAATTTATAACAGTATAAAATCATGTAAGAATTTGGCTGTTCGGACTAGGTCAAATAAAACTACATTTTTTGAGGCTTTATTTCTCCTGGCGCTTTGATGTCCAGCTGAAGTGAACTTTATTTTTATGCCCCTTGCTTTAGTCCCCACAGTTTTACTTCCTTGAATAAAACTGTGAGTCTACAAAACTCTTACAAGTTAGCCTATGTGTTTGGAACTGGGAGACTAAATTCACTCATGCTGTGAACAAAGGCACACAGTTCTTTTTCTTCATTTAAAAAAGAAGACGAAGAAAGTCATAGTTCAAACTACAGCTTAATAGTTCTACAAAAGAGTTTCAATCAACAAATCCATGATGCCATTTTACAGATTTGTTTGAAAAGTTATCATAACTTTAATCAGCCTGCATTCCTGTACACTTAACAAAAATATTCTTCCTTTTTCAAAAACAAAAAAGCCTTCCCTCAACTCAAACAAAAACTTTGAAGAGATTCCAAACTATTTTTCATTTCTTTTTTCTTTTTGTGTTCTGCCTGCAGAGCCAACTTTGCCTTAAAATGACAGAGGCCAAAGATGATTGCTGCACTATCATTTCATTTAAAATATAATTACACTTTTAAAAAGTGGGAAATAACTGCTTTTAGTAAGCAGCTAAAAGGCATTATAGATGCTTTATTCATCTGTTGCATAGCTCAGACAACACCTTTCCATCCACACAATAAGTTTCCAAAGTCACTGTGCTTGGTGTCATATATTTAGGTATTTACTTACTAAAATTCAAACTTCATCGTTCAAATAAATTATTAGAGCAGGCATTATTTTACTATTACAATAAAATAATACATTAAAAGCTAAAACAGCAGTCTGTAATAGCAGCACAACAATAATCTAAGTAACAAGTTTTTCTTTAAAAAAAAACTAGCAAAGCTTTTAAAAATCAGTAATGCGCCAGAATGTGTTCTAGAGAATCATCTACGAGCAGAAATGTCTAAACCCAGAGCACAACAACAACAGGCCTTGCCCAGTATCATGCAGCACCCCTCAGATGCTGTAAGAAATCTGAAGCAGAGATGGGAATCATGTGATCCTCCAGATGCTGGATTGCAGTTCCCAGCAGCCCTAGCCTAGCTTAGCCAATAGTGTGGAATGCTTGGACTTGCATTCCAATGACGTCTGGAGTGTCATGTGGTGTCCATCTCTGACAGTAAAGGCCAATATCTTCCAATATAGGCAGGCACATGTGGAGGCAGATGGGCTGTTCTTCAGATATCTCTCTCAATGCTAAGTAGTGAAGAGTGTTAAAAGTCAAAAATAAGCTGAGTAGATGCCAGAAAATGACTGAAAAGCACTGAAACCATTATGTGTTGTCTGAGCAATTACAGGCAGGTAGGAAGGAAGCTTCCCATGCCTTGCAGATCATATGGCGGTCTTTTTCTTTTCAACCACTTTTTTGGGGAAAAAATGAAGATGGGGGTTGCTTGTAGCCATATGAGGCCTATGAGCTGTACTTTCTCAACTCTTGCTCTGTCCTACAAACATTATCTCAATATGCAGCTACACTTCACAAAAAGAACACATGCTACATTAATAATATAGCTGATCAAGTTGTGGGTCACTGGATCTCTGCTCCCAACAGTGTCCCTTGTTTTCAGCACTGATAGTGCAATTCCCACCTTGTTCTGCCATAATGTTTTACATTAAGATTCCTGCTGGATTAGATAAGAAGTTAATCCAAACTGATATCCTGCTTCCCGATATCCAAACCAATGCTTCTGGCAAGTCTGTAGGCAAGATATGAAGGGTCTATCCATCAGAGCCAATGGTCAATGGGAATGGGAGTTAAATCACCATTCCTGCACAGCAGCAATGAGTCTGATGGGACTTCCTTCAGGGTAAATATGTTGAGCAATGCTACTCCAAGTGATGGTCCATGGAGCAGTGCTGGTCCATAAGCCATCAGCTGCCAGTGTGCAGTGAGTTTCCAGGAAAGAAAGTTAACAGTTGTAGTCAATGGACAGAAATATGGTTCTGGTCCCTGGCACATTAGGGAAAATACCCTGCCAGTTCCCTACATCAGATAAGTTAAGAAGCACTGATCTAGAAGACAGCAGCCTCAATTACTAAAGGGTTTCATTTGCAACAAACAAAAGGATGATTTAACTGTAGAAACTGAGTGAGGCGCAAGTGAATTCCATTCATGGTGGTTTCCAGGTATCAGTGGAATTGAATAATAAAAGCCTTTCATCTTCTGTGAATAACAATCATCTGCAGACTGAAACAAAATTTCAAAGACAAGAAAGTTAAAGACTTTCTGGATATCACACACTAATCCTGGAAGGTTCTGATTTTTAAAATATTTGTGAATGAGTCTTCACTCAAACAATTTGTAAAATACTAGTTTTTTTTTTAAATCCTGGGAAAATCCTTTTCTCAGAGATACAAGTTCCAGAAATGCTGCATTTTCCTCTTTATGTTCTGCTGCTTATTCTTTACTTGCACCTCTGTCCACCACCTAACGTTATACTTATTAATATTAGAGAAAACCTTTTCAGACCAGATCATTTACATCCCAACCCACTTCTGTAGCTTTACATAATATTTTGGAAACAATATTTCACTTTAAACCTGTATTATCCCAGTTACACTAGTTGGCAAATGCCTGTGTCAAAAATGACTGTTACCCTGATTTCTGGGGTCCCTTGGGGGACACCTCAATGTGCTCCATGTGATGGGGAATGGAAACTAGCCAGAGCACAAACAATAGCAATGCGAGAGGCAGGGTAACCTAGTGAGATCTTTCACCCAATTTTTACGGGGTCAGGCCGAGCCAAAAACCAAGCAAAATTGTCTAATAAATGATTTTATTAAAAATAAAGACTTGCACACGTACGCACTTACGCACTCACTCACTCAAGACCTAGCAAGGAATAAAAAGAGAGGAAATTGGATAGGGGACTTTGGAGGGTTATAGCTGGGGAATACTGCACCTGGTCCTGAAGTCCAGAGGTCTGAGACAGGAACAGAGAGAGAGATGAGACTCAGCAAGGGAGGGCTGAAGGGACAGCTCAACAAACGGAGTGACAGTCTGCTGGGAAGTCAGGAGCGATCCGGAGTGATCCAAAGAGTCGCTCAAAAACTGGGTCTATTTATGGGGGAAAAGGTACCTGGAGGGCTAATCCTTTCCTGGGGAGAAGAATAGGTGGAGGAGCTAGAACAAAGCTCCAAAATGTCAACGTCCCTTGCATGATTGGATTTGCCGGGGTTGTCAAAGCCTCGGCTGTATGCAAATCGTCCTCGCTTGATGGGCAGTTTGTCAGATGTGTTAATCCCTTAAAGCTGGCTCCTCGGGGCTGAGGACCCTTTTTGTATTTTATGTTTTACATGTCTGGAGGTCTCCTGGGGCTATGTGACTATGGATTTACTGGCCTGACCGGGTTTTTCCTGTTTTCGGCCGTTCGACCATGCCTACCTACGTGCTCGTTCCGGGGACCTCTCAAGCATGTGGAGATATTTTTAATATTAAATTGTAGACCCCGGGATAGGGTTATCTATTGTAGTAACATGACCATATTACTGATATTTTGTCAGAGTAGCAAAACCAATGTTAAGAAAAAATAATGCACTGCAATTCTGCTATAGACAAATGTTACAATATATCCCTCCCATTTCAGGTTGAATGTGGTTGACAATACAAAGTGAATACCAGATCATCTCTATTCTTTTTATCTCTTACAACTTGTTGAACCAATTCTGGGATTTCTTAAAATGAGATAAATGTCAAAGTTCAGTTAAGCTGGAGCTAGTCCATAGTTTCCAAGACACAAGAAGTAACACTTAAACTTTGTTCTAAACTAGTCAGACTTCATTCCCAAGTATTATGCCCAGTGCCCAGTATCACATTTTAAATGAGAAGTTCTGAGAACAGTAGTTCAAAACAGTACCTACCTTTCCTACGCTCGGCTGAAAAGTACCAGTGCTGATGCTGGGTCCAACTAGAGTTTTACTGTTCTCTAACCTGATTAGTGATTCAATATGTTTTTAAACACCAGAATTTAGAAATCAAAAGCTGTGAAATTGAATATTTGGGATATTTAAGAGCATTACAGGAGCGGAAATATTTATATGAGATCATGTAAATAACTTCCTGAATGATTTGTGTTAGTTTGGGCTCTTTTTTCCACAGCAGTAAAAACATAAAACATAGGAAGAGCAATGCTGGATCAGATTAATGGTCTGATGGGTCATGTTAATGAATTGCCTATGAGAAACCTATCAGAGAAACATGAATACTGTATCTTCCACATCCTGGAGTGCTGGAAACAAGAACTATGGGCTAGAGCCTGACCACTTCCAGTGAACAGAGTCTTTGGATCAGAAATGCCATGATGGACCTTACAAGTAATGCAGAACATGAAGGCCAAAGTCTGCCTTTAAGGATGAAATATTGGAAGAACGACTGGAAAATACCCAGGGATTACATGTTACAGAGGGGCTAAAGAAAGACTTCTGAAGATAAGAAAAGACTTGTGTTATTCTGCTATAGAAGACTCTCTCCCAGTTTAAAATACACTTTAAAAGTGAAAGCTTGTGTCTTAACTTTATCCCTGGCTACAGAAGTATAAAGCAATCATGGTAGTCAAAAATTATTTTTAACATATTTTGTTAAAATAATCATAATTTTTTATTTTACTGCTGATGATTCTTTTTGTACAATGTTACAGCTCTGCCACAGAGTGGGAATAATGTCTATTTTAAATTAATTTTATTTTTCATTGTAAAATTCATGTGATCAGTATTGGTGTTACCATGTGTGTCTCTGAGACTATGTTACACTTTCTTTCACCCTGCCTCTAAAACTGAAGAACTGATGGTCATTGTTTTAATTAACAGTTGAGTAACAGATTGTGGAGACATGGCTAAACACTCAAAAGAATCTTGGAACACAAAGAACTAAGCTTTGACACTGAATGTTAGGACATTTTGCAGCTAAACAAGGAACATCAAAGAGGTCTTGTAAGTTGTGGTACAGCAATTAATCAAGATGGAGGTAGTTTTCAAAAAGAGATATAACAGCAGATCATAACGTACAAAAGATTTACAGCACTAGGAACAACCAGTCCTGTATAATCTGGCTTGACACAATTGGATGAGGGCTACTGGATGTTGTTTGAGGTTTTGATACTTTAAATCAGAGCTAGGCAACGGGAGAAGGGGCATGGCCCATTTTGATACCTGGAGATTTCCCCCAGGCAGATGCCACATCACTGCTCCCCACATAATGTCATGCTAATGCCAGTTTCATTTTTTGGCTGATTTTCAGCCTACTCAGGGGTGTTGAGCAATTATGGGCAAAACTACTGTGCTGACAGACATTTTGAGCTATTTTTTTTGCTGTTGGTCAAAGTTTTTTGGAACTATTTATAGGGAAGGATGAGTTGGGGCTTTGAAGGCTGCAAAACAGGCTCTGTGGCCCATAGGGCCGTCTTTACCTAGCTTTAAGCTGTTTGAATCATGAACTTGAAGCTTGAAGAGGAAAGAGAGAGAGGCCACACAACTATTTGAATATTTTTAGCTATTCTTATTTATTCTCTACTACAACTTTCACTCCGAAGGCCCGAATACTAACATCTACATGAAACTGCTGGGAGAGGTCATCTGGAGTTTTGGGGTTCTGGACTTGACTCTGAGCCTGGATGCCCAGGTTTTAGCGGTGGCCAGGAGTGAATATGTACAGCTAAAACTTGTGCACCAGCTGCGCCCGTTCCTTGAGACATCAGATCTGGCTACAGTGACACATGCCTTGATTACATCTCGGCTGGACTACTGTAACGCGTTGTACGTGGGGCTGCTTTCGGAAACTGGAAACTTCAGAGGGTTCAAAATGCAGCAGCTAGAATGCTGACTAGGGCCAGTTACAGGAAGCACAAATCTCCTTTGTTAAAACAGCTTCATGAGCCACCTGTTTGTTTCTGGGCCCAATTCAAAGTGCTGGTCATGACCTATAAAGCCCTTTATGGCTTAGGTCTGGATTATATGAAGGACTGTAGCTTCCTATATGAACCTGCCAGAGCCATAAGATCTGCAGGAGAAGGCTTTACCTTGGTACCACTACTGTCCCAGGTTTGCCTGGTGAGGACACGAGAGAGAGCCTTCTCAGTGGCTGCTCCCACCCTCTGGAATTCCCTTCCTCGGGAAGCTAGGTTGGCTCCCCCCTTGATCTCCAAAAACATTATTATTTAGGCAGGCTTTTAAACAGGCAGGCTTTTAATTTGTAGGTTTTTATAATTTTGTATGTTTTCTAATTTTTTAATTGTTTTAAACGTTTTATTAATATTTTTACTTTTTTTGGAAGCTACCCTGGGTCCCACTCTGGGAAAAAGGTGGCGAATGAATGAATGAATGAATGAATGAATGTATGAATGAATGAATGAGCAGGCTTTAATATTTTGGGAACACAATATTTTCCCTTAACTTTTTTGCATTTTTGTTCATTTTGGAACAGTTCCAAAACTTCTGACTGGACAATCTTTTAAAGACTTTCTCAACTGTTAAAGCCTTTTCTTTAACCCATTACAGAATCCTGGATTATCTGCAAGAGTAGTATGTATGCATTTCTTTTATGGCTGAGAATTTTAAATGCTTCTGTTAGACCAGAGCGGATGTTAGACCAAGCTGAGGTTTCACGTTTAATATTTCTTTGTATTTTTCTTACATAAAATTTTCTATTTATTATACTTTAATCACTATTTCATTATTTCATCACAGCGTTCTATGCTAGTCTTAGTGTAAATGCTTTATTATGGTTTATGCTAGATACATGGTCACTGCTTCAACAGTTACATCATCATCATTATTATTGCTACTACCATTACTTTATTACTATTACTACTACTATTATAGGTGTTACGATTGTTGTTGTGTGCCTTCATGTTGTTTCTGATTTATGGCAACCCCAAGGAGAACCTATTATGGAGTTTTCTGAGGCTAAGAGTGTATGATGTGCCCAAAATCACCCAGTGAGTTTCCATGGCCAAGCAGCGAATCAAACCCTGGACTCCAGGGGAATAGTCCAGTGCTCAAACTGCTACACCACACTGGCAACCAATATAGTACATTCTGTATTAGTTGTATTTTTATAGTCATCTATTGCTCTTTGCTATCATGTCTGTCATTTCAATAAAGGTTTAATTTAACAGAATAATTGGTATTATTTTTGGTATTGTTCTGGTTCAGTGATCAATCTCCATTATGCTCATTGAAGCAAAAAGAAGCCATTTTTCAGTTTGGCTTTTATGTTCTGCTTGCATAGTTTAAAGCAGGCATCTGTTTGAGATAGTTAAGAACAGAGCGATGGAAAATATTATTTAATTGCATTCTTTATTTTAATATTTCAATTTACCTTTTCTACCAAAAGTCTCCTGATGTAATTTACAACTTTTTTTAAATAGCCTTCTCTAATAAAAATACAAATGAGAAGAACAAAACCATGCGTGCTAGGTTTAATAATTAAGGTTTTATTGGATTTTAATGGAGTTAACAGTGTTTTTATTACTTTAATACTGTGAAGCTGTGCATCACCTCTGGGAATTCGAGAGTCAAAAACCAGAACACTAATGGAAATCTCTTTAAAAATAAAATAAATACATGCATTCATTATGATGGTGGAAATAGCTGGGGAACCACAAATTCCCCTCAATTAACTTCTCTTTTCCACACACTTCTATAGGTCTTACCCACTGTAGCTTCCTCCCCTCTCCCTCAAGTAAAGTCAAGGATTATTCCTCTTCCTTCTCTAGGTAAATGTTGTACAAATTCCTCTGTAAATAAAGTGACACAAATGGATAGCACCCACTTCAGTAAATAGACTGTTGGTTTACAGAGTGCTCTTCAGTATTCACATCTCCCTTCCTGAATTAAGACACTTTCTCTTCAAGTTTAGTGGCTGGCTGACCTTTTGAAAGTGGGCTTTGTTGTCTTTTCTTTGTTACCAGCCTGTTTTAGTTGAGCTTCCACATTAGTGGTTCAAGAATGATGTAAATCACTTCCTGGGAAGAAAGAATAAAACTGTTTTATAATCTATTAAATTAATAACATTTCACTGAAAATATTCATGGGGCTTTTTTTTTTTAACTGTATGGATATGGATGTTGAAATAATCTGTTCACTCTGCCTGGGGTAGGCAAAAAAGTCTAAAGGCACTGTAGCTAATCCATTTTATTTAACATTTAAGTAAGCAAGATATTTTTTTGTCTTTCAAATGCCTATGCCTCCAGTGGGCCATGCCCAGTTTTTAAGACTTCTCTGGGAACCACAGTGAAGAGATTCATCAGGCTATTAGAGTTCCCATTCACCACTAGAATTACTGGATGAGGCAAAAAGTATCAATACAGGTATGTCTCAATTAACAGAGTCGATGTGCTCCTGGGCATATCTTCTTTAAGACAAAATTTGTTACCAGAGGCAGAATTAACTCAGAAAGAATAGGGATAGGTTCCCACACCACACACAGCTATAGGAGGATCAGCTAAAGTAGATTCCCACTCTTTTCCAACTCCCACTTTGTTCCACTGTTTACTGCAGACATGCTGCTGCAATCTAACACTGAAAGTCTGAATTTCTTGAGAACTCCTTCAGCAGCCACCTTATGCCAATGCTGCCAAATAACTTCCAGCTACACAGAGGATAAAGAAGAAAAGGGGGCTGGGCGGGCATTAAAAAAAGAGCCCTACTGTCAAACTGTTGTTAAGTCTTTGTATGTCTGTACCTATTTTACAGATATTACTCTTCTCCAGCAATAGTACAGTTGATATTTCTTAACTAATATTGTTACGAGCAGGAGTTTCTTTGATAATTACAGTTATCCCATCATAGTCGTGGGTTTCACTTTTGTGAATTTGATTATTTGTGAGCTGCCCGCTCCCCCCCCCCATTCTCCCCTTCCCATTCCCTGGCCTTTTGCCTGGGCGCAGGGAGGAGGAAAGATCTTCCCTCCCCTGCACTCCCCCACCTGTTGCCCAGAGTACAGAGAGGAAGATCTTCCCTCTCCTGCACTCTTCCGGCCATTGCCCACTCGATTGCACTGGCAGTGGCCAGCAGGAGAGTGCAGAAAGGAAAATCTTCCCTCTCCTGTACTCTTCCACCCGTTGCCCACTTGGTTGTGCCGGCAGCAACCAGCAAGAGAGTGCAGAGAGGAAGAGCTTCCCTCCCCTGCACTCTTCCACCCGTTGCCCGTTTGATCGCGCTGTCAGCAGCTGGCAGGAGAGCGCAGAGAGGAAGATCTTCCCTCTCCTGCACTCCTCCACTGTCATCCGTGCAATCGTGCCAGGAGCAGGCAGCAGGAGAGTGCAGAGAAAAATCTACTCTCTCCTGCACTCACCCACCGATTGCCTGCTCGATTGTGCGGGCAGCGGCCAGCAGGAAGGTGCAGAGAGGAAGATCTTCCCTGTCCTGCGCTCCTCTGCCCGTCGCCCGCATGATCATGCTGGTGCAGGGAGGGTGCAGGGAGGAAGATCTTTGCTCCTTTGCACTCCTCTGCCCATGGCCCGTGAGGACACATGGATAAAAGGAAGGGAGTGTGAGTGGCAAGCAGGAGAGTACAGGGGGGAAAAACCTTCCTTCTCCTTTACTTTCCTGTTTGTAGCTCACGCGGGAGCGCAAAAACGAGGCAGTGCACAGGGGCAACAAACAGGAGACTGGAGGGGGGAAGGTTTTTCCCCCTGTACTCTTCAGCCTTTCTCCTGGGCGGCAGAATGAGGGAGGGGGGAATGCTCACTGGAGGGTAGTTATCTGCAATTTTTTGACATTCGCAGGGGTTCTGTACACCTAAACCTCATGAGCGTGGAGGGTCTACCGTACATCTGAACTGCTGTCTTGAAAATTCCACATGAAGAAAAATTAAGAGGACAAATTATTTAGCTGGTTTTTAAAAAGGAACTGTATACATTCAGGGGATATATATATTTGCTTCTAGCTTACAAGGCTTTATCTCACTGACATCTAGATTTTGCTGTGCTCTTAAGATGAAAGGGAAATATGAAAGTAATATATCTGACTTTGAAAAACCCATCTTCTTTTGGAAACCACATGCAGAGATTGTCAATAGACTGAAAATGAAAACCATGCAAGATGTGCAGTTTAGAGCTTATACATACTCACTCAAATCTTTCTATGGACCAAGCAAGACATAATGTTTGCTATGTATTTTGTTTCTGCATAGTTGCCTTTTGTTTCACAAATAATTGACATCTTACTGTATGCCATGGGGACTGGACTGGGGCTGTGGGATAGCAAGAGGGGGCCTTTTAATCTTTTGTTCCTGCCATGGCCCTGAGCAGCACTGAGTCCTTAATCCTGGAACTTGTGAGAAGAGGGCAGCTCTCATTGAGGCTAATGCAAGTTTTCTTCCCATTGTGAATTAAAGGCAAATAAGAGGAGGATTCAGTTGGAATCACGGTGAAAGAACAGCATTAAAGCAGGCACAGGCAAAGTGTGACCCTCCAGATGTTGGACTGCAATTCCCAGCTAGCATAGCTAATGGTGAGAGATGCTGGGAACTGTAGTCCAACCAACCTGGAAGGCCACACTTTGACCACAACCAAGTTAAAGTTTTTCTTTATATACCATGCTCCTGATCCATCAGGTATCTATGAAACAGAAATAAACTACACAAAACTAAATTATGTAAGGAATGTCACAGTGGGAATGAAGAACAATCCTTACAATCCAGTCCTATGCAGCTTTACTCTTTATAAGTTTTATTACTTTATTTTATCCTAAGTTCTGTCAAATAAAGTGGGTCTTTCCTTCAAGTAAACCTTAGAATGGTCCCTAGCTTTGGGCATGAGCCAATTTTTTTGTTAGTACTGCAACGTGTGTGCTAATGAATTTGTCTTGTATTGTAAGATGGCAGATACTAAGAGCACAAAGGCATCCAACAGTCATACATCCCCAAGCAAGGTTTCCAGATGTGCAGGAGCAATGAGGGTCATGTGACACAAAGACCATTTGCTTACTCAAATGACCAAGCTCCAAAAATAAAGGGCATTTAGGAAGCATGATAGAGGTCCTCTGCTAGAAGAATATGAGGGATATGAAAAAATCTTAAAATATGGGTGAAAAAAAAAAAAAAGAAAGCCACAGTCTTCTGCTTACAGGGGGGAAAAAACAGAGACCTAAATGAGAAAAAAAATGATAAGCAGAACCAAACAGTTATAAATATAATTATTAACTTGTCCTTTACACATTATTTACATTTTTTATTAAATACTCAGTACTCAAGCTGAATGTGGCATCCGGCTTTTCTCTGCAGTATGAAATCTGGAGTAGTACAATAGTGGCACCATGCCTCATTTCAATTAATTTTAGCATGTTAAAATGACATGTATCTGAAACTACAGACCACTGAGTAGGCTACAAATCAAATGAATATGTAAAATAAAAATATTATGGTACAAGAATGCACCTAAAACAGGAAAGATATGCCATTTTATAAGTGCAGTTCTATGTATGTTGACTCAGATAAGCTGTAGGGTGACATCACAAAAAACCAAAAACACCTAAGTGGTGGTTGTGGGTTTTCCGGGTTTTGAGGCCATGTTCTATTAGTATTTTCTCCTGATGTTTCACCTGCATCTGTGGCTGGCATCTTCAGAGGATTTCCACCTGTACAATGTACCTTACCTGCAGAACTCCAGAATCTGTCAGAAGTTCCTCACAATTCTCCACAGCAGAAACAGGAAGGAATGCCTATGCTCAGAAGAGAAAGAGAATCTGCTCTGTTTAACAGATATACTATTCCAACACAACAAACTCTTTTGCCTCTCACTCATTGGGTTCAATGCCACTTACTCTCTAAATTGTGTGTATATATATATACATGCGTGCTTGTGTTTGAAGTTTTATTTTTCAAAGATTATTTTTATACTTTGCAGACACCAGGGATCTTGACTACACACATGTCAACACTCACTGTCAGAGTCTGTATTTCAGGGAATGATTTTGAGTGCTGGAATAAAGATCACAGCAGTTCTTTTATGAGAAAAACATACTGCTCGTCACCAAAGTGCTCTGTTTCCAGGGCAAGGATGCAAAAAGAATAGAGCCAGCAAAAAAGGGCATGCAATTCAGTAATAAAAGAACCCACAGAAATTCAAGATAGTTTGCAGTTTTGTCAATGGTATGAAATTTGGGGACTGCTGTGGCCTGAACCAGCTGAGAAATAAGCATGGAAATGTTTCAAACCTACACTTGATCATTTGAGAGCATTTCACATTGGCCACAAAGATACTGCCAAAACCAGCATTTTTGGAGTGGGTCCTCTTCAGGGACAGAAGTCAGTATAACGTTTAACACTGGCTTACCGTATGGATCACCACCATGTAGATACCCCTCACCAAAGATGGCAGGAACACAGAATGAGCATGGAGAGTCATCACATAGTGGAAGTCATTTTTGTGGGCGCACCATTCCAAATGTAACAGCAGAGAGACAGCACAGCTCACACATAAGTTGCCACAGGAATGGTATTTATGGTATAATGTGTTTTCAGCTCTTAATGTGGTTTTGCAAAGTTTCCAGACATCTGTTGGAGCCAAAACAGCCCCACATCCATGCTGACAGTGTACTTCATTAGCAGGCTGCAAGCTGTGTTATATGGCAGGAGTTCCCCTTATACTGAATTAGATGTCCATTCACTGATGCTATGTCTACAGCGTAACTATCTCCCTTCTAATCTGAATCCTATACTTCCTGGATTCATCCGTTCTGCCCATTACCTACTGTGTAATACATCCCTCCTCAGCAATAGTTATTGCCATGTTCAGCACAGAACCTGGTTTCTCCTTTTAGCAATTAAGCAAAAGGGATAATTTCTGGGGAGGCTGATTTTCATATCACAGAGACAGCTAAGATTTCTACTGTTCTTTCTATCCTAACTCAAGACATTTTGTTGCTTGGAGAAAAGGACCAGGTGCTTCTACCTCCTGATTCCAGGTATAGACTGCTAGACTGGCAGCTGAATCTTAGTTCTACACTGATTATGGACAACATTTTCCACATTTGAGGAGAAACATTTTACCCCTTTTTTGGCCAAGAAGGAGGGATGAAAAAAACAAACAAACCACCTGAAGTCAACTAAGGGGGGGAAGGTGGGCACATCTAACCCTATGGCTACACTTTGACTGTCAATGTCAAAGAAATAGGAACCTGGCTCATACTGAAAATTACAGTCTTACTCTGAAGTAGCCTGAATGGTCTGATATAACAGGGGTTACTTTTAGAAATACAAACTCCAGTTTACTCCCTATTTTGTTCACATTTGTCATCAGACCAGATAATTGCCTAAGAGAAACAGGAGGTGGAGACTGGACCTTAAGCTACTGACTTTGCTTTGGAATTGGTTTAATGCTAAGCTGGGGCACACATAACATGTAGATTCCTATGTCTGATTCTAGGGCCATTTCCACCCTATGCTGTTATAATGCTATTATTCTCCTTTCAACATCCTGTGGAATCCTGGGGTTTGCAGTTTAGGGATGGGCACTTAGAATTCTCAGACAGACAGCTCTTTGGCCTCAGGAAACTACAAACCCCAGAATTCCACAGGATGTTGAAAGTGGAATAATAGCACTGTAATAGTGTAGGCCAGAAATGGTCTACGTCAGATACTTGGTCTGTGTGGCTCAGGAGTAAGCAACCTAATGCATTCCAGATATTTTAAACTAAAACTCCCATAATTCCCAGTCAGCATGACAAACGGCCAGGGACTTCAGAAGTTATAGTCCAAAATTTATGGAAGGTGAAAGCCAATCTAAGTAGCGTTACCTATTTTGAGTTGTAGGAGTTTTCCGAGGTCTAGGCCTTGGAAACCCCATAGTGTGGCGGCTGGAGCCTGCTCCATTATTGTATTTCCCCTAAATATTTTAGAGAACCAGCATGGTGTAATGGTTGGACTATGGAGAACAGTTCAAACCCCCACTTGGGAATGGAAATCCACTGGGTGACCCTGGGCAAGTCACTTTCTCTTAGTCTCAGAGGAAGTACTGGCAAACCGATGCTGAACAAATCTTGCCAAGAAAACCCTCTGTCAGGTTTGCGTTAGGATTGCCATTAAGTTGGAAATGACTTGAACGGGCACAACAATGGTTACTTTTTGTCCCCCCCCCCAAAAAAGCTGAAAATGGTTCAAAACTACTCCAAAATGCTGACCCCCCTGACCTCCCCAATGATCTACAAAACAAAAAGAGAGAAAAATTCAGCCTAAAATAAAACTGGAAGTGACGCATCACATCCAGATGTGAAGGGAGCAATGTTTTGACCTGTGGAAGGAAAAAGTCCCCCCCTCAACACTTTCCAGCAGTCCACTCTGGTACAGACAGGATACTTTCCAACTGAGTAAGCCAAAAAACTTTTCTAACTGGAAATAGACAAGACTGAACCTGTATATACTTTGGAACTTCTGTGTCCAAAACATATGAACCACCAGTATCTCCAGTTCTATCACTTCTGTCTTTAGTGATATGGAAATCTTTTAACTAGCAGTTAAAAGCTTTTAAAATAAAATCTAATCTGATTTGAAGCATACTCTGCTAAAAATAGACATGACATGGAGGACCAGATGAACACATGAATTATCCACAAGGAAGCCCACTGGTGAATGCATGATGTGGAACTTGCCCGCAGTTCAGTCATGGGCTTTTCTTGGCAGTGGGAAAATACTGTCACTCTCACAAAACCTGGGTGGTCACATTTATTTCTGTCTGCCTCACTGCCAGCTCAAATGCCCTTTTCTTGGCATTCATTAGGAACAGACATTCTATGTTATTTTTTATTCATTATTAATAACTCAAAATATCAAGCGATATAGCTAAAAACTCCTGCAGAATGTAAATGGGCAGCTTTTAATGTTGCCCACTGTATGTCTCTATACCATCTGTGTTGATGTATAACGAAAGAGACAGAGCAGACTGATGCAAATTACTTCTAGCAAGGAGAAAATTAATCACTGCAAACAATTAAAGGGACATAGGTGGTGTCCACTCCGATGCTGTTGCTCATATTTTACTATTAAGCTGTTGCCAAATAGGTTGCATGAAATGCTAGAGTATTTAGCATGTTTTAAAAGCAAACCTTTGAAACCACATTAAAACATTTCTCAGAAAGAATCTAAACCTCAACCTTTATAAACTTTTATCTATTTGCCAGACACCTGGAAGGATGGAGATGCTCAGTCTTTAAAAAGTGAAATACAAAGCCAAAAGCCATAAAAATGACAGGCAAACAGTTTTAAAAAGCCTTTCAAGCATTAATCTACAAAAATCCCACATTATTAATATGTAACATCTTTCAGTAATGAAACTGATACTTGTTTTGATAAACCGCTGTAAGTTCACTGCTGCAGGGGAGAAACTGTTTCTACCACCAAGAGAAGATGTTCTATCAGCTTTGTTCCTTCCAAACAGATTCTCCCACCCTGAGAGCTCCAGATTGTCACCAATCCAAAGATTACTGAACTCTAGTGGGGAAGGAGAAGTCTCAACAGGCATCTCTCTGCTATCTTGTTCTGGAAGGGCAGAAGAAATCACTGTAAATCCTTCAAATGAAACATGGATCTGAATCTACGCAGGCCATCATCAAACCCAGTAACTTTGCCAATAGCATTTGCGATGAGGATGATTGACTGTAGCTTCTCCTCCTTGTCCTCAAGGAGAAACACTGTGTTGGGTCGTATCTATGATGACTCCCAAATACTAGATCCTTTGAACTGGATCCAAATGACTCCTCTCCCTGTTGACTGCAAACCCATGAAATTCTGGATAGTACAAGGTAGTCTGGACATATTCTCTGTCTCCTTACAGTCAGCGTGAATGGACTGAAAGACTGCCCAGATATGAGTTGATGCGCACTCTGTGCGCCCTCAGATACACCACCAAGGTGACCAACACCTCTATGAACACACAGGAGGATGCCAACTGTCAAAGTGAAAGGATTCTGTACTGGAAATGATCACTCAGGTAAGCAAACTTGAGATACTTCTCATTAGCTGGGTGCACCAAAATGTGCAATTACACCTTCAGGAGGTTGAGATGCCAAACAATCTCCCTCCCTCCACCCCTTCCAAAACACAGTGTACAGTTTCCATGAAAAACTTCTGCTTCATGACGAATTAGTTGACCCTTCACAGGTTCAGTTTAGCTGTCTAGTCCTTGTTTTTCTTGGGGACGAAGAATAGCATTGAGATCCTAAAAATCTCTGGTGATGATCCGTTGGCTCTATGACTTTCATCTAAATCAGTTATGGTTTGGAGCATTCAGTGGTGGCATGTGGCACAGAACAAAGTAATCTAGAGATTTCTGAAGGAAGTCCCTCACTGTCCCGTAAACCTTAGCATCAGGGTATGTCTGCACCAGCAATGGCAAAATGTTGGCGAAATGCTAACACTGGAAGATGCCCCAAGTCAGAAGGACTGGTGTGGCCTCCTATACTGTTTGTTGATAGAGGAGGCAGACACTTTAATAAACTCCAATAACTGCTGTTGTTTAAATAGTGGCTTGGGAGAATTCCAATTAGATCTGAAAGGTCTGAACTCTTGCTGTCTGTGATCACAGACACAACACATAGTGTCTGTTAACATCTTGTCTAATCCTAGTCTCATCCCTAGGGATCTAGGAAAGCAAATCTTTGGCATACCTAATAGACACCCTCATAAATAGAGAAAAAAACTGAAGCTACTTGGATGGCAGGATCAACAGTATTGTGAGACTTCTGTAAAAACACTTCTGATTTTTTATCCACAGGATTGAGTGGGGGGGTCATCCCCATCCTTAGGGAAAAGTGTACCTCAAACCAATCCAACCACAGAAGCATCAGTAAGAGGCAGCTTTAACATCTCCATAACCTCAGGTGGTAGAGAAGAAAGGCATTTAGTATAAGCTGGTACTGCCCTGGTTAAGACAATTCCCCTTCCACACTATCTGCTATAATTTCAGGAAAGGGGTCGCAAGAAGATCCTGCCTAGCCTTAGATCTGATTTCTGATATCAACCTTCCCCTCCTCTGGAGAAGGCCCTCTTTTGCATCTCATCTATCTGATGAGATGAGAGACTGAGACCACAGATTCCAGCAGGTACATAATAGGAGAACCATTCCTTTTAACCTCCTTGCCTTGCAAGGGGAAGAAATCACTGAAGGCTCCTCTCTTTGCATTTCCTCCTCCTCTCCTGAGAGGTGGGAGAGGACTCAGGAATGCCTCCATGAGTACTTTGAGCATTTATAGTTTTTAAGGGCCCCTGCACACCAGACTGTTCCACACAGGGCCTGCACTGGTGTTTTTTGCACCCAGTGTTCTCAATCTGCCCACCATGTTAGGCAGTGGCTAAAGCTGCCACTGCTTCACCTCTGCTCACTAACCCCTGACTGCCAACCACTTGGTGAGCAATCAAAAAAATTCAGGTGGAAGGATTGGTCCTCAACAAGGAAGGGCAAAAGGGAAGCAGAAACATTGGAGTCACTCACCCATGTGGCCAAAGCTGTGCTTTCCATGGGCTCAGCTCAACCATGCTGGAGTGTCATTGCAGGCCTCTGCACCTCAAAAAAGTGCAGCATCTGATCCCCCAATAACAGTAGATTGAACTAGAAGCTGGACGGACCCCGCATGTGTCCCTGTCATCGTCCAAGTGCCCCATGGTTCCTTCTCTGAGGATAATAAAAGACTGCAGGCTAGATACATCCCCCTGTCTTCTGATCCATTAGGGGGAAGAAGGAGCAGAAGTAGTATTTTTAGATTCACAGTTCACTAGAGCGTAGCAACACCCCTGTCCTGTTCTGTGAGAGGCAGGACAAAACTAGGTGGAGGGGCTAGCTCTCCCACTTAGGTTGGAGAAATCTACTGGTAATTATTAAGCCCTGCCTCAGAAGTATGTGCGAGGAGCAAGATCCATCATAAGGCTTCCCTACACATACTGCAGGAAAACTAAGAATTTTAATATCTTCCTGCTTCTGCCAAAGAAAAGAAATGAGTGAAAATTTCCTCCATGCTTGAAAAGATGATACACTAGTGGATAAGGCTACAAACAGGCAAACTTGCCTAGCAGTAAGTCTCTTTGAACTCCATCTGAGTTAGTTTTCAATGCACATATACAACACTGCACTGTAAGACCGGCAAATTTTTATGGAATAAAAAAATATCAGGAATACTAATAACAATTACTAAATGATCACCACAGAAATTGCAAGTGATATGTAGCAATGGACTCAATGTTTTCCAAACCACATTCTGCTTTATATGCTACAACCATCTATAAAACTTGATGGACACCATGCATAGTTGAACTGTGGAATTTGATACCACTACATACAAAATGCTGTAGGCTGTATTTCGAAGGCAGGGACTTGCAAAACCACCTCTTTGTATTCCTTGTCTAAAAAACCTCTATGAATTTCATGGGTTTGCCTTGACAGGTGACTTTAAGTCAGAATACAGAATACAGAAATACAGAAACATACCCACACAGACACATCAGGACCACCAGCCAATTCATAAAGAATAAGACTAACAATGGATACAGACTATGATGGCTACATGCCACCTACAGAATCAAGGGCAGCACAGGGAACAGATGAAGAGGCTATTTACCCTTGTGACCTGCTTGTGGGCATCCCGTAAATAACTGATTGAACACCATAGGAAACAGAATGTTGGATTTTCTGCATGCAAGAAAACAAGATCAAAAGCAGTTTTTCCTTTGAAACTAACCAGTTACCTGTGCTGTCCAAATTCACTGGATTATTTAAACTGTGCAAAGAATAAGCCCAGATCAGACTATGGCTATGTATTAGAATATGTGTCTGGTGAGAGAAGAGGAAAAATTGCAAGAAACTTAATAGTAACAAAAATGACCCATAGTTCTGTTGCCCTCTGCTAAACAAACGGTTAGAGTAACAGAATCATAGACTTAGAAAGGACTGCAAGTGCCATACAGTCCAACCTCCTACCATGCAGGAATACATAACTGAAGTACTTCCAAAAGATGTCCATCCATCTTCTACTTAAAGACCTCTGAAAGAAAGAGAGTCCACAACCCTCTGAGGCAGTTTATAAATCTCTGAGCCACTCTGTGTGACAATGGCCATTTCCGCACTAGGCTGTTATAGTGCTATTATTCCACTTTCAACATCCTATGGAATTCTGGGGTTTGCAGTTTAGGGAGGGGCCTTAGATGTCGCTCCCTAAACTGCAAACCCCAGGATTCCATGGGATGTTGAAAGTGGAATAATAGCACTATAACAGCCTAGTGAGGAAATGGCCAATGTCCATTAACCAGAGTTTGGACATCATACTTAGCTGTTGGTCTGGTAGTGCAAGAGTGGGGAGTTTGCCTATGATACACCACTGGTGGGATGTGTTCCTCTTGGGCAGCTCCATATTGTGCAGCCTTGAATCAAACTGAAGAATGTTTAGGACAAAAGAGTACTTATAGATGAATATAGTATGTCATTATTTATCCAAATACTGAAATTTCATAATGACATAGCGCCTTTTGGTTTTATCAACACTGAAATCTTAAACACGATTGAAATTTAATTAGTTCGTGAGAAGTCTTCATATTATCATTGTCACAAGGAACTGTGAAGTCTTTAGTCAGGGAAACTAATATTTCAATCCAACATTCATTGTTCAACCGAATAGCAAAGCATTTAAGAAGCTTTTCTTATGAGCTATTTTAAAACAGCTCAGTACAATTTCGAACTTCACTCAAGATCTTTGTAACAGTCTTACCAGTGTGACATTTACACAAGTGTATACTAGGCAATGACAGACAAGGCAACCAAGTACAATTTTTTTTAATAAAGATATAGTTACAAAAAGGGGTAAAATCAGTTCAGGAAAGGGCAAATTTTAACAGATCAGTATAGACGCTTAACATAATGACTCACATCCATTTTAAATACTATTACTTAAAGCCTGGTGGAAGGAAGGAATTTCTCCATCATAATTAGGAAACACACAATACAACTTGCAAAAAAACAAAATACAGTTGTTTGAAAATAAATACGTTCCATGCCGAATTGTACAAAATGAAAATCAACAGTCTCTTCCCATATGAAAAAGTTCCATTTAGCATTTTTTCACTTTAGCATTTTGTCCTTCAATTGATGTGAGGCTTTATACTCAAGGATTGCTGAGCTGTTCCGACTTTGTGCTGTTCAACAGGGAGGGGGAAAAGCCAATTGTTAACATGGGTCACAATTTAATGTAGTTTTCAGCTCATTTAAAAAGGGTGCATTGCTTACAGTAAAAAATTAATAGCTACTGACATGGATCTATTCTCATGCATAATGGATAGCAGATGCATAATTAACATTTCAAAGTTAATGGATATTCTGGATCATAGGTACATTAAAGGAGAGCCACAATTTACCTACCCTTTGGTATCAGCCTTTTCACCACTGCTATCCTTGGATTTATCTTCCTCTTTAATATCTAGAAACAAGGAATACCAATATAAACACTACAATCCCTTATATATCTGCTCAAACTTCTGGTTAATTTCCTGCTTTGAAATTGCCTCTCTCCGGGCAAAATTGCCCTCTACCTACACCACAGAGTACAGACAACTCAGTTTGAGGGTTTCTTTGTTTTGTATTGTTAAAAAAAAAAAATCAAATGCTTATTCAAAAACATTGGGTGGTGGGAAACCTTGCGCAGAGATGTGAAGGCCTAGAAAAAAAAATAAGACACTACCTATTATTTAACTCTGGCAATGTTATTTCTAAAAACTAGATAGAGGTAGACTTTTATATAAGATTGTATATTGGATCTCACATCATTGCAATTACTGGCTTTGCTTTCATTTTCTCATTTCTTATGGCAATGAACATTTTACTATGGAGGATTACAGAAGACAAAATAATATCCTTTGGTTTACTAATATTATTTTACCCCTGCTTTTATTGTTTGCTTTTGCTAGTTTATGCAAGACCAGAACAAAACAAAACAACATGGTGCCTTACAGTTCATGTGCTCCTTACCATTCAGGACCTTACATGTCCGCAAAAAAAATAATGACATTTTCAAAGGTAAATTCAATCTATACTTATTCTTTGAATAAACTTGACAAGATACATTTACATCAAGCCAAATTATACATAAGGTAAATTATGCTCCTGAAGTAACAAAGTGATTTTAAATCTGTAAAGTATGCTAATGTTCTGTGCTTTTCCCCAGAAAATAACCCTCCACAAAAAAGAGAAAAAAAATTCCCCCATGGCTTCAAAATTTCTGCAAATTTTATATCTTTACCAATGAGAGTCTCAAAAACACCATGGGTGGGATCTTACATGGCCCACAGGCTGCACTTTCATCAATTCTGGTATATAGGATTGCAGCTTCCAACTGTTGACGACTGACTGTGAAAATCTTTTAGTGGCGCTTTTAAATTAAGAATTAAAATTGCACAGGCTAAAGATATCCTCTGGATAGGATTAAAAACCACACTAACAGTCTACTCTAGAAATTCAAGAGTTGTGGCCTAAAACAAAAGGAAGCCTAGCAGTGATGCCTCACAGGCTACAAAATGTTCAGTATCTTGGTTGTCTTGGTAGACACAGGAAAACAGCAGAGATAAGTAGGATACCCACACTTGGTTTAAGCTAGAGGATGTGCAGGCTTAGGCTAATATTTACCATATTTTCTTGCCGTTATGTACTGTCAAGTCAGCTTTGACTAATGATGACTCTATGAATAAGAGATGTCCAAGAGATCCTCTTATTAACAGCCCTGTTCAGGACTTGCAAACACAAGACCACGGCTTCTCTGACTGAGTTGTTCTATACGACATTAAGTCAGAAGCAAATTCAATTTTTTCCAGAACTTACTTACACATGAATATATGTTTGGGATTACAGCATAAAATGTAACTAGAAAAGAAAAACTGATATAGGCATTGTCTTTGTACCTGCTTTTTTGTCTTCTGCCTCTTTTTTGTCTTCTTCTAATCGGGCTTTCTTTGCACCTTTCTTGTGATCTGCAACATTTCTCCGCCCACCTTCACCTTCATCTTCAGAATCAGAAAATTCTTCATCACAGGCTATTCGCTTATCAGATGCACGAACTAAAACAGCAAGATTTGAACAAAGAGTCTTGAAGTATTTCTCTGTGCATTTCATTTCTTCTACCATCAGGATGCTAGCAAAAATGATATCCTAAGACAAAGTCTTTTTCCAGTAGTTGAGGGTGGGGGTGGAGAAAAAGGAACCACTTTTACATCAAGATTTCTTTTTTTAATCTAGGGAGCAACAGAGGGTGGCAGAAGCTTAAAAAAAACAAAGGCTTGGGGAAATGCATGTCACCCAAGGGTTGTGCTTGGTCATCCCTGATATAGAAGTTATAAAACAAACTTGACTATAGGGTTACAATTTTTAACTTCCTCCCACTATGGAAAGCACTGTCTATTTTCAATCAAGAGACTAAGGCCCTTTCTGCATGTGGGGGGGGGGGACGCCCGAAAACGGAGCTTACCAGCGGCCGGGCAAGTCCGTCGCCATGAGGAGCAGCGCGAGTTCGCTGCTCCGCAGTGCTCCAGCGTCCCAAATGGTGGCTTCCGGTTGGTGGAGGCTCTCCACCAACCGGAGAAGCTCGCCAGCCGGAAGCCCACCCCCGGCAGATCTGCAGGCATGCATTTGCGCGCGCCTGCAAATCTGCTTCAGAGCTGGGCGACGGAGCGGCACAGGGTTGCGTGCCCCGTGCTTTTTAAAAACCTCTAAAAAGAGGTTTTTAAAAAACACGCCACGCGACCAGTTCCGGTCGCTCCTGCATGGATTGACATGTGGAACTACAAAAAGTAGTCCACCCCAGTCCACTCTATTTTAAAATACTAATGTGGAAATGACCTAAGTAGCATCTCTACTATTATTAATTTGTGTCATATAAGCAAGAGGTTTTAGGATTCAGAACAGTACCTACTGTTGCAAACAGCAACTGCCATGCAATCTTGGACTAACTGCTTCCTTCCAAGAAGATGGAATAAATATAACCAGACTTCAGGACCAATTATTGAATTCCAGTTGTTTAGATATGTCCTGTAATTTTGGAGTTGGTCTAACATATAATTGTCTATGTGTCAAGAGAATATAGTCCAACTGTAAAATAGAGCTATAGTAATGAAAAAGGGAAAAACAGAACTGGCCCAAGACAGACAGGACATATGCAAAGACCAAGCATATACGAATGATTTCCAAGACTTTGTAAGGAATATAAAAAATTATAATTATATATCAGAACGTAAATGCAAAGAAGCTGGCCAGAAATGATAACAAAATCAATAAAAAAAACTGTTCCCGTGCAATAGATTAAGGCAGTGATTATTAACCTGGGGTGTGCAGACCCCAGGGGTCTGTGGAGCCCTCACAGGGTGTCTGCACAGGGCTGTCATTCAACCCAGAAAGCAAAGAAAATCCCAGCTGGTTGTGGCCACTTGATGCAGCATGTCCCAGATTCCTCAAAGCAATGACGAAAGTGGCAGCAGCAACAAGGTGCTGACAAGCATGTTATCCTGTACTGGAGGCTCTAGGCGTTACTGTGCAGGTACACCAGAAAGTCCAAAACATGGGAAGGTGAAAGGAGAGCTGAGAACATGAGGGAAGAAGCCCATCCCAGGCCTCGTGTGGTCAGTGTGACAACTGTACCTGAACCCAGGGCCAGGCAGCGCGGCGGAACTTCACTTCCAAACAGCCATTAGAATGGGAGTCCCTTTACTCTTGCTTGGAAGTGGAGTGGCAAGGGTCTCAGTGCTCCTTTAGGGGGAAGCACAAAAGAAACACCATCTCCCTGTGAAGAAGCACAGAGAGTAGAGAGGGTAGATGCTTTCAAAAGAAGCACCTACCCTCTCTATTCTCTCAGTGCTCCTTTGGAGGGAAATTGCATTTCTTTTGCACTTTTCCCCCAAACCAGCACTGAGATCCTTACTTTCCAGGCACTGCTTAGGGGGAAAGAAAGGGCAAAAGAAATGCCATTTCTCCAAAGGAGCACCGAGAGAGTAGAGAGGGACATCCTTACT
This sequence comes from Cyclura pinguis, assembly GCA_030412105.1. Taxonomy (NCBI): domain Eukaryota; kingdom Metazoa; phylum Chordata; class Lepidosauria; order Squamata; family Iguanidae; genus Cyclura; species Cyclura pinguis. The sequence continues at coordinate 107,689,397 of CM059599.1, read as the reverse complement.
GTCATGGCACTGCTTTGGGGAAAAGGGGAAAAGAAATGATTCTTTAGGCCTGTCTCCCATTCATAACCTTCCTTTAGGAAGTTTCAGTTTATGCTACTCTCCTGGCACTTGAAGGATCTCAGCATCCTTTGCATTGTCTACTGGAAGAATAAGGAATAACTCACCAACTGATGAAAAACTTTAAATAAATATTTGAAGATGTAAATAAATATTTGAATATTTAAATCTAAATTTAAATATTTAAATCTTGAGTTAAGTCTTGTGGGTCCCTGACAAATTATATTTACAAGGGGTAAAGAAAAGGTTAAGAACCACTGGATTAAAGAATAAGGAAATAAATTCTAAATTATACGAACGTATACATAACACATTTCTACTGTGACAGCTTTACGAGGCTACTCAAACTTTATATCGACTTGTTTTGTGTTAGTCCTCTCTTACTAGAAATACGTTTGTCTGGATCTTCAGCATCTTCATCCCCGCTGTCTTCGTGAACAGCGTCTTCAGGAATAGCCTGCATTTGTACACCAGGAGCATGGGGCAACATGCGCAAGTTCTCAAATAAACGCTGTCTGCAAGGCAAGTAACCCAGGGAAAAATTGTTCATTAAGATCCAACTCCCTGCTCCTATAAATGTTTCAAGTTTCTTTATTCTTTTACGCGAAGAGAAAAAAAAGTTGTCTACTGACCACAGCAGGCTATAAAACAAGAACACTGAGGCAGTTCTCTTGCCAGTAGGGTGTGACAGCCTAAAGGAGATGTATGTCAGGTAAGATTTTAATGGTCTTAGGTCTATGTGTATCTGTACATGCCAGATGAATAATTATGGCAGAAAGGGAACATGCACCTGTACGCTTATGCTTGTGCATGCGCATATACATACACAATAGTGCTAGGAATTTACTGCTGGTATCCAAGTTCAATGTAAAACTATTAACAACCAGGAGCATAATTTCACAGTGATTATATAACAGATTTTTTTAAGTTCAGGTATATTAAATATCTATTGATAAAACAGTTTCCTTAAATTAGGATTTCCTACACAAAATGCTCTATTTTACTTGTTAACCAAATAAGATTTTATTGACAGAGGTCAAATACTGGAAAAAGCAATAACGATTTTTTTCCAACTGACATCAACAGTTTGCCCTATCTCCTCTTTAACTAGTAGTTTCAACTGCTGTCTCAAGAATCCAGGACCTTATTTTCCTCCCTCTCCCTGCTGCTAGGAGAAAAATAAAACATTCCTAATGACTTGGCTCAACAAACAGTCGCAAACCTTCATAAACTGCTTATCAAAAAGTAAATCTCTTTGGGTCCCATTTAGGAAATAGGAGGGATATAAATTAAATTCAATAAATGAAGTAGTATCTCATACTTACTTAATTTTCTCCATATATTCTGGGGTATTCTGATTTGTCATATTTGATGGACTAATATGCAGCTTGAAATCTGGTCCAAAATATTCAAAGTAGTCATTGTACGGCAATTCTATCAAAGCAAAATTGAGGTGGAACAATTTGTTAGACCACTTTACTACTCATTTCCACAACAGATCTTGAGATCGTAACACTTTTTCATATTTCACAACATTTCAAAAGCATAATTATCCATTTTCTTAATTCAGAATGAAGACATATAGGGGGAGTCAATCAAACAAACACTGCATGAAACTGTGCACAAAGTTTTCTTCTAAGTAATGTTGTACTTTTTATTATTTTATTCATAATTTATATAATATTTGTGCTCAAAGATTTACTCATCTAGCCATGTCATTTTCAGTTACCAGAACCCTGATCGAAGACCCATAAGTCAGTTATATCAAAAAAGATTTCTTCCTAACAACTCAGCTACTGTAGCAAAGAAGAGTACATATGTCTACAGCATGTATGTAATTACTCTAATTAAATCAGTGTCACACTATTCATATTCAGCTTTTGTAATTATTTTTATATCCCATGTTAAGCTACAAAATTAGATTTTACAGAAGCTATACTTTCAAGTTAGCATCCTAGTAGTTAATTGATTTCTATTTCTTATTTCTATTTGAAAGAGACAACAAATTGAAGTTAGCTGGTAAATAACAGTATACTGCTTATGATTTCTATTTTTTTTTTTTTTATAAAGATATTGGGGAAAAATTCCAGGGGTAACGAGTGTTTCACCTGCATATTCTATCCGTATGAAAAACATGTTAGAAGAGATAACGGAGAGCTGTCATAATCCAACGTCTGATAACTAAACCCGACAAAAGTGCAGGATGCAGACAATTCTCTGGGGGAGTGAGTTCACACTATGATACTTTTCAGAGTATTTACCATTCGGAATTTCACAATCTAAGGCAACAGCAGTCTCATAAGTCCAGCACCGAGCAACATTTCGTATGGTATATCCACCTCCTCCAAGCATCAGAAGAGGTAGGTTGAAGGTCTTCACAACTTCCACACATTTAGCATGACCTGTCACCAAAAATAAATAAAATAAAATAAAAAGGAAGACATGCAATCATATTAAGTCTCACAGAGTTCATCCAAAAACTATACAATGACAACTTCAAAATGAAACCTCACAATTAAAATTAAAATTAAACACAACTTAAATGAATAAAAAATTCAAAATGGGAACACAATAAGACAAGGCACTCATCAATTCAATTTTGAAATTTGATATTCTGTTTTGCATTTATGATAGTCAACTGCTTATACACAGATTTTGTTACAAGTTTTACAAAAGCAAACAGAATCATTCTCATTCTCAAGACTGTGTAATCCATACATAAAAAGTGTTTGGAAGCTGTAGCTAGTGCAAAATACAACAGTCAGGCTGGCATCAGGTGTGTCTATCTAGAGACCATAACATCACCAGTCTTGCAATAATTGCATGAGTTTCCAATTTATTCCTGAGTTCAACTCAAGATAATGGTCTGGATGTACAAAGCCCTGAAAATTTTGGGGCCAAGATATCTGAAAGCGTGCCTCCTCCCATATGAGCCTGCCAGAAGTTTGTGATCTTCAGAGGACATCCTGTTGTGTGTCCCAACAACTTGTGAAGTTAGGTTGGTGGGTACATATATTACGATAAATACTATTCTACTCATGGTATTCTGCATAGCATTCAGTGTTTGTTGTTTAAACTGTTTCAGAACTGAATTCTGGAATTGTTTTTAGACTGCTTTTTAAAGACCATTTTAATGTGTTTTTAAAACGTTTTTATTTTGGTATTGTTTTCATTGGTTTTTATTGATTCATCACCTTGGGGGCCCTTGTAGGCTAGGAGGTGATACAGCAATACTTTAAAGAAATGATAAATAAAATAAAATAAAAAGACACTATATGTTAATCATTCATTTATAGAAAAATATTAGCATTCTTATATTTTATATATTATATGATGCGGAAGGCTGGCTCAAACGTAGATGTACATTACTGCATTTCTCTTGACATGCCATTTGGCAATCAACGTCTAACAAAGTTGACATTCTCAGGATGGCATGGAGGAGGAACCCACAACTATTGGGTAATCCTCGTGTGCCAACCGGAATTGGCAGGAGTCCACGTTCTAAATCAGTTACTACCATCAGGACCCCGTGCCTCCTCTGTCAGTTTTTCTTATCCTGCCTAGCAAGCTGGATGAAATTTTCCCTTCTCTGTCAGAGTGTGAAAATAAGTCATTTTATTTCAATAGCTACATGGTGAGATTGTGAGGAATGTCTTTGGAGATGGAATCTCAGATGCCCGCAAACCAGTGAGGCTCTTAGGAGGAGAAGAAAATCACTGGTAGAAATGTTTCTCCTCATCATCCAGTGAGGCTCTGAGTTGGAGATAAACGATGATTTGAGCAGAAGTACTTCCCAGATGGTTGCAGGGCAACGACATTTCGGGGAAGGGAAAATGGTGGAGTTAAGAAAAGTATTTTTATCCTCCAGAGAGAGCAAAGCGGAGAAGGTAAGACCTTCGGAGAATCAGAATTCCGACAAGAAGGAAAGTAAAGATAAGCTGGTTAAGAGAAAGAAAGTAGATACCAGTCTTGAGAAGGGTCCGGATGCGCTTTCTAAGAAGGCTAAATCAAAACAATGAAGGGGAAATGAACAAAGGCAGCTTCAGGCCGCCATGTTGATTTCGGACATTCTTCAGATATGGGAGGGGCTCTTTTGGAGCAAAGACCTATCTCTGGAGCAGGTGCAGAGAGCCTGAAGGAGCATGCACTGTTAAAGGGAGGAGATTTGCCAGAGCGTGCAGGGATAGCGTGCCCGGCAGCTGTCAATCACGTGCCGCGTCTTCCGTGGGCAGGAGGTAAAGGCACGTGTGGTGAAATGGAACAGGCAGCTCAATTCGAATGGAGCAGTTGCCGTCCAACCGCTCATAATACTCCCACGGAGTTGTTTGTTTTAAGAGGTGGTGAGTTAGAGCAAGGCAGATAGCCAAATGTGAATATGGAGTGGCAATCTTTGGGCTGCATTAAGGATTGGCGTTCAGCTTTAAGACAAAGCGCCTGGGTTGCACCACCTACTGGTGACACAAATTTTCAAATGAATTCATGAAACTTGTGTGATTTACAGAGCACGATTAAACAAACTATTCTAATGAACTGCATCAAATGTTATACAGAAAATCAATTTAATAGAGTTAATGAATTTGACCCAGTGATTAACCAAAGATTAAATACTATGGTGAATTTGAATAGTCAATCAAATGTGTACACAGCGTTTTCACAAAATGAATTTTGTTCAGAGGAGAGAAGTAGAGGCCAAGGAAGTAAAGTTTTGGATGTGGTTAAAGAAGGTCAAAAGGAGGGAATATTGAGGAAAAGAGGAGTGGATAGTACAGAAAGTATAGAGAATGTTTATAGTGAGCCAAATGTCAAGAAGAAAAGGAGGAATGAGTTGGAGAATGAAGAGGATGATTGGCAAGAAGATGAAGTGGTCTCAGAGGAGTTGGAAATGGAAACTGATAGCCTTTCTGAAGGCGAGATAGAAAAAGAAGTAGGTAACAGTAGATTATTTCAGGCAGATGAATTTCAGGGTCTGCTTAGGAAAGTATTACATACTTTAGGTTTACAGGTAGATGAGGATGGTGGTAGTTCTAAGGAGTCAAAGGAAAAAGAGGCAAAAGTTGCAGCTGTAATTAAAAAGAAAGAAACGCATGGACGGAGTATGCCTATACCAGAAATGTTTAGGGAATTGATTTATACAGAATGGGAAGCTTCTTTAAATACTTGTAGATTTGTAGGACATTCAAATAAACTTTATTGTTTTGAGAAAAAAAGATGTAGAATTTTTGAAGGTCCCTTTAGTGGACTGTCCAATTGCTGCGCTGATTTCGGGAGCCCTCGGGAGGGCGATACTATGTTGAGAGATGTGGATGAGAAGAGATGAGATTCTGCCTTGAGAAAAGCTCATGAGGATTCAAAGAGTGTTATCTAGACTTAGAAAGGTTTTGGAATATGTGGCGGATGCCAGTTATGATGCAGTGGCTCTTATGGCAAGGAATGTAAGTGATGTCACTGTAGCAAGACGTTCTTTATGGTTATGTCATTGGGACGCTGATCAGAAGTCGAAGAATAATCTTGCATTTGTGCCCTTTAAGGGAGATTTGCTGTTTGGTAACAAGGTGTTAGAAAAAGTGTTAATTGAGAACAAAGAGAAAAAACATGTTGCAGAAGAAGAAGGTGGAAAGGAGACCATATCGGTCCTCATACTATTACTTTCGAGGCAGAGGAAGTGGTAGACAGCAACACACAAGGAATGGTCACCAGCAATGGTATAGGCCAAAAAGCCAGTTTGGAAGGTCAGGATCTTTTAACAGGAAAGGACAAAACGCTGAGAGAAATTCAGGAACCTCAGCGTAAAGGTCGGAATCAGTTCTGACAAGCAGAGCCCTTGTGTGGGGGGAAGACTGCTGCACTTCAGCATTTTGTGGAACCAAGTAACATAGGATCAATGGGTTTTGCAGGTTGTGACAAAAGGTTACAAGACATTGTTTGACAGAACGCCAAAGTGCAGATATGTTGCTTACCCAATACCGGTGCGAATGGAGAAAAGGAAAATAGTCTTGAAGGAGATAGATCATCCAATGCAAATAGGTGCGGTGGAGGATGTACCACAGGATCAGTGGTTCTAGGGAATTTACTCCATATTTTTCACAGTTACAAAAAGCAATGGGACTTATCGTCCTGTATTGAACCTAAGACATCTCAACAGGTTTGTGAAGTATCTCAGGTTCAAGATGGAGACGTTACAAACAATATGAGAGAATCTGAGGGTAGGCAACTGGATGGCTTCCATCGATTTGAAGGAAGCTTATCTGCATGTCCCCATGAGGAGATCAGACATGGAGTATCTCAGATTTCAATTCATGAACCCTCACAGGTTCAATCAAGTACCTTGTTAGCTGAAAGAATATTAAATGGTTTATTAAGATTCTATCGCACAAAAGGGGGCAATAAGATTCAACCAACTTTAGAACTCTATAGGCTCAGAGTCCTGCCAAAACTGCTGTTTGGAGCACCACTGTGGGCTCTGGCCAATTTAGATACATTAGAGAGAGCACAAAATAAATTTCTGCGTAGACTTGTGGCAGTTCCCACTTCCATAAAATTAGCATTGCTCCGTGCAGAGTTAGGCTTAATGCCAATTAAAACAGAGGCTCTTAGATTAGCCCTCCTCTTTTGGTTAAAAATTATTTTTAAGCAGGTATCTGAGCTCCTTCTGATGTCCTTTGAAGAACCTGGTCCAAATTCATGGATGCATAAAATGCAATTGGTTGTCATGAATTTGGGGTTCTCTGTTCCTTTTTTCCTGACTCAAGGGTATGATAAAGCAAAATTACTTATACTTCAAAGACTCAAGGATATAGCGACGCAATCCCAGATGACTGAGATTAAGTCCTGCCAATCTAATACATTTTTTGTTTCTTTCATTCCGCTGAACTCATCCCTTCCTCATTATCTGGTTGATCTTCCAACTTTTAAAATGAAGTTAGCCTTTCTGCATGCTAGATTGAATGTTCTCCAACTGGCAATTCCGATGGGCAGGTAAAAGAATGTGCCTATGAAGGACAGAGTATGTGTTTGCAACTCTGTTTCAATAGAAGATTTAATTCATGTTCTGCTTGAGTGCCCTATTTATAACGATCTTAGAAGCAAGTATATTTTTCCTTTATTGAAGTCTTTTAAGGGAAATTCCTCCTTTGTGAAGGTTTGTTTTCTGCTGACACTGTGAAATATGTGTCTTTTAGGATATCTAAATTTCTTGTTAGGGCCTTACACTTACGTGCTATAAAGAACAAAGAGGGGTATGGAAAGTGATTTATCTATTGTTGATTATATATTACATGTAAATTGGCTGGATTATCCTTTCTCATTTCATTTCATTTTATTTTTATTTTTGTGCAATGGCTGGCTGCTAAAATGCAATAAACTTGACCTGACTTGACTTGACTCATGAACAAACATTGCCAGTTCAAGGCTTTGCCTTTTGGTTTGGCTTTGGCACCAAGGGTTTTCACAAAAGTTTTGGTTCCTTTGGTAGCGCATTTAAGACAACAGGGGGTGTATATCTACCCTTATTTGGACGATCTGCTGGTGAAGGCAGATTCACAGCAGAATTTAATGGAGAGTGTACAGAGAACTGTGGAGGTTCTAGAGACATATGACTTTCTAGTGAATTTAGAAAAGAGTCATTTGAGTCCCACAAGGAAGCTGACGCATTTAGGGGCAAGACTGGATACAGGCAGTGGTCTTTATCTCTCGGAGGAGAGATGTCTGAAGGTTCAACAGGTGATGAGAAAGTTGATGGCAATGATGGTAGCAGATGTGATGTGGTTGGCTCAAGTAATGGAAACTCTGGTGTCAACTATCCAGTTAGTTCCATAGGGCAGGTTCCATTTGAGAGGTCTGCAAAGATTGTTGATACTTCATCAATGGAACATAGGAAAGAAAAGGCATTATGGTCAGACTACCAACCTCTTTGAGAAAGGAATGGCTGTCGACAAAGGTCTCAAATTTGAACAAAGGAGTCCCATTTGTAGTCGATCATTACATTCAAGTTACAACAGATGCCAGTCTGACAGGCTGGGAGGGCATATATCAGGGAAACAGTGCTCAGGCTGTTTGGTCTGGTGTGGACTTGAGAAAGAATAAATATTTTTTGGAGTTAAAAATTATTCATCTGGTACTTCTCAAATTTGCAAGCTTGCTGAGGGGCAAGCACGTTCAAGTCTGGACAGACAACATGACAGCCCAAGCCTATGTGATGAACCAAGGGGGTCTACACTCAAGAGTGCTGATAGACGAGTCAAACAAGCTGTTTCAATGGGTAGAACAAAATCTGCAATCGCTAACAGCGGTGCATTTGAAGGGGAAACTGAATGTGCAAGCTGATTTCCTCAGTTTAAACAAGTTACATCCCAGAGAATTACCAAGTGTTTCGAAGTTTGAGCAGAAAATTCAGGCCTTTTCAAGTCAACTTATTTGCCTCAACCAAGAATTCCAGACTAAAAAGATTCTTTTCAATTGATGGAAGCAGGTTTGCAGAGGCAACAGATGCTCTATCAGTTCCGTGGCTGAAGGGTCAACTGTATGCATTTCCGCCAGTGCAGATAATACAGAAAGTGCTATTGAAAATAAAAAAAAGAATACGCAAGTGTGGTGCTGATTGCACCTTACTGGTCAAGAAGGCCTTGGTTCTCCTTGATGGAGACGTCACTAAGAGAGCCTTAGAGGCTGCCAATCTGAAAAGATCTATTAAGTCAAGGACTGGTCCGCGATCCGGATCCAAGACGGTTGCATTTGACGGCTTGGGCCTTGAGAGGAACGCCTTAGAATTGCAAGAGTACTCGCCAGCTGTGGCAGATACCATCATGGTGTCGCGGCGGAAATCGACTCAGATTATATACAGTATGACTTGGAAAGCATTTGAAAAATGGTGTTCTGCTGGGCCCTTTCAGTTTGCTGAGGTTCGGGTGAAGCATATTTTGCAGTTCTTACAAGATGGACTCCAAAGGGGACTGACGCCAAACACTTTGAAGTGTCAGGTGTTGGCATTGTCTGTGGTATTAAAGTTTGATGGAGTTCCTCTTTCAGCGCATCCTCATATTAAGAGGTGCAGTGTTGACTTCTTATCTAACTAAGCATAGATTCCCAAGTTGATATCTCAATGTAGTGCTGGACTCTTTAACAAAAGCACCCTTGGAACCAGTGACGGATGCTTCTTTGCGTTCATTAACGCTAAAGACTGTTTTCCTGGTAGCAATAACATCAGCTAGACGAGTTTCTGAATTGGCTGCATTATCTGTTAATGCTAACTTGTGTAAATTTGAGGAGGGAAGATTGGTACTAATGTTAGATCCAATTTTTCTTCCTAAATGTGCATGGAAAACAGTGGCACCAGATGTGATTTACTTACCAACATTTTTCCCCATCCAAAAAGCACAGAAGAGAAAAGGAATCACACTTTGGATGTGAGGAGAGCTGTCCGTCTTTACATTAAAAGAACTGCACATGTTAGAAGAACAGAGGCTTTATTTGTATCATATAATCATAAGTCTATGGGGCAGAAAGCATCTAAGACTATCACTGGAAGATGGATTAAGAGTTGCATCTTTCAATGTTATGATGTGGCAGGCCAACCTAGGCCATGCAATGTATATCCACATTCTACAAGATCTATGGCAACCAGTACTGTTTATAATGTGACTTCATCATTACAAGATATCTGTAATGCAGCAGGCTGGTCGGAGCCATCTACCTTTATAAGACATTATAAAGTGGACAAGTTTAAAGTGGAGCAGGCTGCTTTTGGCAGTAAGGTACTCCAGACGGTTCTTCAAAGTAAATAAAAGCCCACCCATAATGTGCCTTGGGTATGTCCCAATCGTTGTGGGTTCCTCCTCCGTGCCATCCCAAGAATGAGAAGTTGGACTTACCATGAACGGTCATTCTGGGATGGCAGGAGGAGGAATCCACGCCCTCCCTGATGGTATATAGTGTATGATGTAGGCATTGGGGAGGTTAAGCCATTGTGATGAAGGTCTAAGGTGGATTTTGGTGAGAAACTCGGAAGTTAAGGAAGCCAGGTGGTGAAAACTTCATGGTATGCATGGCTGGAGAAGAAACTGACAGAGGAGGCATGGGGTCCTAACAGTAGCAAGTGATTTGGAATGTGGACTCCTGCCGATTCCGGTTGGCACGCAAGGATTACCCAATCATTGTGGATTCCTCCTTCTGCCATTCCAGAGTGACCGTTCATAGTAAGTCCAACTTCTCAATCACACACACATAAAACACAGGGCTCTACATGGTACACCTTTCCAGGTGTTCTTTGTTCTGTGACAATAGAAGGATGCAAATGAACTCTCCACCACTGCTGCCCAATTGTCTAAAGATTACTGATGCTGTTGGTAGTCGGTATTGCTGTTGCAGCTTCTTTCACTGTTATTATCATCACTGTTTATGTCCCACCTTTCCCCCCAAACCAGGACTCACAGTAAGTACAATATAGTTAAAACATACAAAGGATTAATGTCAAAATGGAACTCAGTAACTACTATTAAAAATATTTTAAAACATACAATTAAAAATATTAAAAAACAGTTTAAAAACATAGCTATTAAAACAGTACAGCATGCTCATAAAGCCCTTACTTTACAAATCTATGCTCAAAAAGCCTGTTGGAATAAAAAAGCATTTTCTCAACACTGACAAATGAAGGACAGAAAAAAGAGGACTTGCTGGTCTTGAAGGATATGAGAATGGAAACTCATCAACTATACAGCATTTACATTAAACATGGTTCAAAAATTCTATCTACGACAATGCATTCATACATATAAATAATAATCCTTGCAATCACTTAGTGATGACTTGCATTTACACCTGAATGTATCATATACTGCTTGGAAATTTAGATAATAAAGAACAAAACAAATGTAACTAAATGCAAAGAGCAAAGAGCTGATTTATGAAGAAAAGGGAAATATAAGGAAAAAATTAATGCAACCCAATTGTTTAAAAGAAATCAGTAGCTACATGACAGATAGAAACTACAGATCCAGTTGAAAGAAGAAATATCTGATGTTCTTTAGGATCCTAATTCAGATTCCTGGAAGAAACTGGAGTTCACTAAAACGAAGTTCACTAAACATTGTCAACAAATTTGTACTTAACAGAACTGTGAAAGATTACGTAGTTGTGAATCTTCTGGAATGTTTTACTCTCTTACCTTTGACAGTAAGATTAAAACATCCAAGCCTATCACCAGACAGAGAATCTGCCCCACATTGCAGCACCACAGCACTAGGTTGGTACATCTCCATGACTTTGGATATAATCTGTAAAGAAGTAACGACAATAGTAAGCCTCCACCTCCTCTTCAACCTCATAATATCAGCTACAAATCAGTTTTCAGAATATACTCACAGGTTTAAATATCTGTCCGTAGGATTCATCATCTATTCCATCTCTCATTGGAAAGTTGACAGCATAATATTTCCCTTTTCCAGCACCTATGTCCTATAATAAATACAGAACAAAACACTCTGATATCAGAAAACAACACAACAGTTTGTGCTTAATCTTAGCCCTACTGGAGCTATGATAGATGCTGCTGTAGACTTAAGAAAAATGCAAAGCATGAAATGAATATCACTAACAGAGTGCCAGATATACTTAGATATTCCTGATTGAAATTTTCAGAGCAAAGCATTTGATCAGTGCAGAAGAGGAAATCAATGTACAGGGAGGGTATCCAGAGGAACAGTAGGATAGACATGTGACAATATAGAAGAATCAGATCCAAAAGCACAGTTTGGATTTCATGACGACATTCAATCTCAACCAAGTGTGGTTTGAAGTTATTGGAGGGGATAATATAGTGTCACCAAGAGAAGGGATGGTATAAAACAGGCACATGTGGGCAGATTAGTTTTGAAAGACAACCTATTACCTGGGGATAGGGAGCAATGTCAAAGGCCTGTTCGGTCAGATCCATAAAGTCACATGCTATTATATCTACAAGAAACGTGCCACAGGCACTAAGGAAAATATAGAATACTGTTACTTTGACTCTACCTGTCAACATTAATGATACATAAATGGAGTATCAGCTTCTCCTTTTACTAGACTAATAGTTACATTCTTTAAAACAAAGGGTACAAAGGCACTCTTCATTTTCTTGACTTTTTATGTTCACCAACATGAAGTTATATTTTTATTTTCTTGCAGCATACTTTTTTGATGTTTAGCTTCGGTAGTTGCTTCATATGTTTGGATACATAGTAGGTTATGCTTCATGTTATGATGTAGTGAAGATGAACGTCTGTTGATAAGAAGCTACACTAGACTTTTCAGCTGCTAAGTGAAACTTTGACTTCTAAAAAAAAAGTTATTTCCTGCCTCTTCCTTTCACTGGTTGTACTTGGTGTTATGAACTTCCTATATTACATTTTTAAAAAGAACAAAACAATATGAATGTACAGTATCACAGCAAAGTTCTTCTTTTTTTGTTAACTGTTATGTTAAATTAACAGTTTTGGACAAGTAAGCAAACTACAGTAACGTACAAGTGGATGTTTTGGACAGGTAAGCAAAGGAGCTGCCCAGAGAATTGCCTTTTTCCCCTCCAAAATACAGCCAAATTACTAAATATGCAGTACCATGAAAGTACATGATACTACAAGTTAGGTCAATAACCTACGGATATTATATATTATATTGTTATATACCAGAGTGGACCAAAAGTCCACCATGATCAAAGTTAAAAAACACCAACAACCAAAAAACTATTTCTGCTTGCTTTAGATAAGGCGCTGATGTTCAAGCTAGCTCACTTGGTTTTCTAGAAAGTGAGAGCACAACCACTTTACTTTTCCCACTGTTGTCATTGACTGTCTTTTTCTTTTCCTTCCTCCATTGTTTCTTGTCTCTAAAACTATGAAATGTGTGAGTGAAGCGAAAATATGCCTGGATAGCAAGGCAGGAAAATAAAATAATAATAATTAAAAAAACTTCCAGTGAAGGGTGCTGAGTCAACGGACAAAACACAAAAACAGCTTGAGACTTTGAACTCCTGCACCTTTGGATGGAAGGTGAGGAATAATCCATGACTGAATCAATTGTTCTTCTGTGCTATCCAAAGAATGACTGAAGAAGGGTCTGAATCTTAGTGGTAATCCCAACCAAAGTAGACTCTGAATCAACTGCTGAATATTCCAACACTTATATAAATCCCATGGACTCAACAGGTCTACTCTATTTGGGATTAACAACAAGATTCAGGCCTAGATTTCATAAGAAACAATCCCTTTATTGTATTTGACAGGTTAAGAACTAGTTTAAGACCAGTGCTTCTCAATATTACAAGAAATTGCTTGTTTTTTTGCATGAAGCAACAGTACCATCTTGTGGTCAGTCAGGTTCAAACACAAACAGCTGCCTCACCCAATACGTCTAATTTCTATTAATTAAATAAAAAAAAGTCCACAGGTAGCAACAAAAGAAATGGCTATGACTGTATGCAATAGGCTGAGATACTCATTTAAACCATTACTGCCCTAATACATTTAATGAAATTGAAAATATACCAATCTAAAACTGATCTCAGAACACAGCAGAACGAGTGCTGTAGTGCTTCAATTCTTCTGCAACGCAATAAAAAAATCGATGTAATTGATATAGTTTTCTTTCCCAGAAGATTTAGAAATATTTAAACCTGTGGTTAAACCTGTGAATGTGGTCTATATCCAATTTAATCCTGAGCAGAGCTCCTAATCAATGGGATCCTGGCATGTCAATACTTGTTTCATTCCACTGATTTAAAGGGAGGTCTACTTTGATAGGTAAAAATAACTAGATTTAGCTTTGTGTCTCAACTTGGTGGTTTCTGTCTGACAGATTTGGGAGTGCAACTACAGTCAATACAGACACAATTTTAAATAATGACTAATTAAACTGCCTCTGAGACTAGATGCCTTGGCCAATGACAGCCTTTACCCCCACTGCTTATTTCAAATTTTCTTTCAAATTTCTGTTTTCCCTTTCCACCACCCATGTACTGAAGTGGGCTCGAGTACACAGCCAGTGACGTATCACAGTAAAAGTCAGACCTTTTTACTTTGACCAATTTTAAGTGTCTTTGTTGGGAAGAGCAGAAACTAATAATTCAACTTGTGAAACAGCCTTAAAGATACCATCTGCAAGGTACTACCTTAATTAAATGGTAAGCCTGAATCCTAACTCACCCTCAAATCTCCTGTACCAGGGAAATATTCACCATATTTATGGAATGATACAGTCATAACACGATCTGTCGTATAAAATGCTTCTTCAACGCCATCACCATGATGGATATCAATATCAATGTAGAGAACTCTTTGGTGGTACCTGGAAAACAGTATTAATGAAAACAATATCAAATGAAACTCACTAGTTTTCCTTCAGAAATATACAATGTGTATTTCCTTCTTGGGCTAAGTAAGGCACAACAAGCATCTCAACAACCCATATGTAGTTCTGTTGTTCATTTCTTAATAGAGAGGTAACACAGTTCTTAAAATAAGGTTGTATCATACCACAGTATCAACAAGCAACAAAGTGATGGCATATAACCATGCCCGCAATTAGTTAATAGGTTAAATAATAACCTGAATTAACAACTAACAATTATCTGAAAATGATACTTGCTACCAATGTACACCTCATAGCAATTGTGAGGATTAGAAAACATCTTCTGTTAGGTAGGACTTAATCTTCCCCTCATGCTACTAATAGGCTGTGCTGAGGGAAAACTGTACTCCAATCAACCTATAGTTGCCAGAAATAAGAAAGCCAACTTTGCCTGATTTTGAAGAATTCTCCCCCCACACGGCCATCTCCTCCTGATCCATGAAGCTCCTACGGCTCTAACAAAGAAACTGTGGGGCCTGGCAAGATTTGCAGACTACAGTGGAGTCTCTTTCTCTATGCAGAGAAGTACAGAATGATCACTGTGTCTTTCTTTGCAAAAAAAAAAAAAAGTCATGCATTACAACAGACATGGTGCTATGGGCAACCCATTCTATAAACAGTACCTCCCTTTAAAACTCCAGTGTTCAACTTAGCTCAATTCATCTCTAGCCTAATTATTTCAGAGAAACTGGATCTACCTTCAGCTCATTCATCCTCCATCTCTATCTTCCCTCCATGCATCTATGGAGGATACATGCTGACTACTGTATTTGCTAGCGTATAAGACTCACTTTTTTCTCCAAAAAATACTGTTTGAAAATGAAGTGCGTCTTATACGCTGGTATGTCTTATACATCGGAAAACAGTATTTGCCAGTGTATAAATGGGGTGTGTCTTATACACTGGCAAATACAGTACTTTCCTTCTGAATAGTTTCAGTTCCAAGGCAGAACACAGCTTGATACTACTTATATTCTCCTTTTGTAGCTTTTGCTTTTGTTTTGTGCCAAAATAAAGGGACCAGTGTGGCTCTGTTGGGCCTGGTTCCCTGTTGCAGACAACTACTGAGATCCAGCACAAAGGGATTCAACCGATCAGAAGAACCTGTCCCCCAGGAAAAAGAGCCTTCCCTCATTCCTCCTTCACCCCGAAAAACAAGGTATTTATGTGCTCTGATTTCTTGTCTTTCTGCTTTTACCTCCCCAGTATTCTATATATAGCTTTTTCTATTCACAGTGCCCCAAGCCTTGCACACCTCTCTCTTTTGTTTGGTGAATTCCTATGAAACTTCCTAGGTTTGCATGTTCTTTAGTGATGCATGTATATACTTTGCATCAGTTTGCCTTGAATTTGATAATGCTCTCTGAATAAGCTGCTGCAAGTTCAACAAGTTGAGTTCTGCTTCTTTAAGCAAACATTTCTATACTGCATTAAATTTGCGTATCAATCAATATTTACATATTTCACAATAATGTATTCACGTATATATTATCTGATCTAAGCCTTGATTTGAAAGCACAGTGTAAACTTCCTGTGATGCACCCTAGTATGAAGATCCTTATTTTCCTTTTAGGTGCGGGTCAAGGACACACACACACTTCATTCATGTGTGACTGAAGAGACAAAGTAAGAGAAGTTCCGGAGTTAGGTTTACAAACCCCGCAGATACTCTATGTCTTGGATAAGCTTCTCTGAGCAGGTATCCAAAGCAACCCCAATCTTAGCACAGCTCAACATCTTCCCCTTTGACAGAGACATTCATAACCTTATCCTGCAAAGAAACCACATTTTCTACATGGAATTTTTCAACTGGGATCACCACAGATCCAATTCAGAAGTATAGCATCATCAAGTGATACATTCCAAAATGTTCTCTTACCACATGATGATTTCAGTACTTTAAAAAAAACAAAAAAACAAAAACTACAACTTTTTATTGTTACAGCGGACAAAAATTCATCCAAACAATGAGGACAGGACTAATCTCCTAATACCACACATTAAAGTGAATATGAGCAACTGGATGAAGCTGAGACAGTTTACGTTTACTATGACATTCAAAATCTTGATCTGCACAAAGAGATTTAGAAGACCACCAAAAAAAGATGCATTTGTTTACAGTTCCACAGCAAAGCTACCCAATGGGTGCAGAAAACAATGAACACATATGCTTTCAGAAAAAAAGTAACTCAAAAGAAAGAAAGAAAGAAAGAAAGAAAGAAAGAAAGAGAGAGAGAGAGAGATTGTAACACAAGTATCTTAATAATATTAATTAATATTAACTTAATAATATTAATAATATTAATTACAAACCTGGAACAATCATACTACTTTAAAAGTTTTACTTCTTTCACATTTATGAGACATGTTAGAACACACACAAGGTCTTTTTGGAACAGTCAATAAAAACATTTCAAAATTAAGCTATTCAGAACAAAGAGGATTTATAGTGTGTTATTCTTTAATGTTACAACTAAAAAAAAGTTTGAAGGAACACTGATTCCCAGTTCTTTGATCATATCAACCTCAAGCCCCCATACCCATCTTTTCAGTATCTTTGCTGGTTAAGCTGTGGGTACATCTTCAGAATGAACTTACTTCAGTAATTCAAGAATAGCAAGCACAATATCATTGACGTAACAGAAACCAGATGCCTCTGACTTTTTTGCATGATGAAGTCCTCCAGCCCAGTTAACAGCCATGTCTGTCTGTTGTCTGTTCAATTTTACTGCTCCAGCTAAAGAACAATTGTGCAGGAAAACACAGTTTAGATGATTGATTCATAGTGTTTTGTAAAAAAGAATTAGCTCATACTCACAATTTTAAGTGTTCATTTTTGGACACTTCTTAGTTGCGATACACCATATCATGTCCCGCAGTAAATTACTACTGTGGCTTTTTGTTTCTGTTTCAGTGAATCATTTTACTTCCAATTTTATCAATCCTTCCCCATTATCGAAAAGCCATTAAAGCACTAACTATATTACTTCATGCCTTATTCAATTTTAGATGTTAAAATCATATTCACATTTTTAAAAATTCTACTACTTTTTAATTAGATAGCCTTTTAAAAGCCATTCTTTCAAAACGGATGGGCAATTCTAAGGAAGATGGACTTACCAACAGAACCTCCAGTTGACAGCTGACAGAACTCAAATAGTCCATCAAACACAGGACAGTCTTCCCCAACATTAACTGTAAAAGTAAGTTCAGTTAATCCTCAGGTACTATTCCAAGTTCTATGTAAAATACTACCTTTTTTTTTTGTTAGCACACTAGACAATTGCCCATTCAAATACTGCCAGATATTCTACAAAATCACAGATGTCATGTGGAGATGCCAGATTACAAATTGAACTCTTACCACATGGTGATTTCATCACATCTTCAGAAGTTAATTTCACTGTTTCTAAGTAACCGTTAATTACCAATTTTCTTTTGTTCTAATAAAAATTAATACTTTCCTAATTCATGACAATCATTTGACAATTTTTTTAATCTGATTTTTTTAAATCTAACTTTCAAAATACCTATCAGTCTTACTCCTCTGAGTAGGTGAATACTTGACAGAAGCACCTTTGGCAGCAAGTCTCTATCAGTGTTGTGCGTTTGGTTCCTGCAACTTTTCCCTATTCCTCTTGGCAACTGCTGCAGCTCTCTCAAGATGGACGGGGACTAGGTTGGCACCATCCACCCTGCCTTCAATCCAGACCAGTTTCTCAGTCTCTGCTGAAGAAAAGCATCCTGACAATGCGTTGCCAATATTGGGCAATACTGTTCTCAGGGCAATGAGCACTATTGGGTTTGTGCCAAACACAGTATTTGCAGCAAGGCCAATTCAATTTTCATCTTGTTAGATCGGAGAACCTTTCTCCATGTTTGTAATGTCTGCTGCATTGGTGCTTTTGTACAACTATACCCTGGACTTGTCTGGATACCTTCTTGATCTTCATGATGCTAGCTGTTTAGCTACGCTGTCCAACAAATCATGGTGCCTTCCAGAAACAGGTGTATTTGAGATTATACAACATTGAAACTGTGCACAGGTAGACTCTATTTAACTATGTACGTGACTTCTGAGGCCACGCATTGCACCAAAGGTTATTTCATTATAGTAGAGCAGCTGACTATGCAACTAACAAGTGCCTGTTTTTGTTTCTGTAATTTTTGTGCCACAACGAAACACTTTTTGCACCTCCACAGTGGAGTATCTCATAGTACCTCGAATGGTGAGAATGTAACTTAAATCATTCTGAGTTCCAGGTTCTAACCTAACAAAAATTCAGCAAAGTCAAATGAAGTGTATAGGTGTGAATACATTTGCAAGGCACTGTTAAAACTCCAGATCAAAATCTAGCTTATGGTATAAATCCAACTGCTAGTCCCAATGACAGCAGAACCACAACATCAATGAAATTTATATAAGTGTTTAATTACCATTCAGTAGTGCCTATTCTTGCCAGAACTAGGCCCATGTTTTATCAAATCAGCACCTAACATTTAAGATGATCTAGGATATTTTCCTTGAAGGAAATATTTAATCAATTAACCAAACAGAACCGTTTCTAAAGAATCAAAGCTGTTGTGTGCCTTTAAGCCATTTTCAACTTACAGCAACCATAAGGCAAATCTATCATTTTTTTTTTTTTGGCAAGTTTGTTCGGAGAAGGTTTGCTTTTGCTCTCCTCTGAGGCTGAGAGGGACTTGTGACTTGCACAAGGACTTGCACAAATGAGTGACCAAGGCTGAGTTGAAAATTCAAACCTTGGTTTCTAGATTTGTAATTCAACTTGGAAACTACTTTATTACATTTTCAAGGCAAAGAGGATTTCTTATTTAATACAAAAATGTGCTTAAAGCATAGTGTAATAATACTGATGACCAAAATCATGCCAATCCAGTGGGGCCATCACAGCTAAGGCTAAACCCCCACCTCCACACACATGGAACCTCACAACACAAAAAGATCACTTCACCAACTAAAAAGGCTTTACCCAAATAAAATTTTGCAAAAGTAGTATCAGACTCTCTGAACACTTCTAATATTTTGCTATGCCGTCATTCAAAATTCCTTTTGGAATCCATATTCAGAAACTGAAAGTAGTCTGAAAAGACAGAGATTGCAGTTCTCTTCCCTGCTGTCTAATATAAATTTTAAGGGCAGAATCCTTTAGTTATATTATGCCAATTTCAGATACAGAACATCTACCTGTAGTTAAGGGTTAGCTAATGCCACACAGTCTAACCCTCAAACCACAAGCATCCCTTGGATTCCAGCATTCTCTCCTTTATCTCCTTGCTAATACTAATTACGATGTAGTATTAGAGATATGCTTCAGTAATGTAGCATTTATATAAGACATTGAAGGCTGAAAGTTATTTAAGTTTCTGCTTTAGAAGTTAACCAAGGTTAACCACTGTAGCAGTTAACTTTACCCAAGAAGCAAAGGACTGTGTGAACCCGACAGGAAGGAAACATGGACCATGGTCTGGCAATTTGGCAGCAGTACGTCTGAGCACTGCTGGAAAGTTATCAGCACAGTACAGCAACTAACAACTCAAAATATTAGTAACCAACAAATACTGTGACACAATGGTTACTCTATATTAAACAAAAATATACAACTTTCCACTTTCAAAAGATCAAGTCCCCAAGACAAAATTGAAGAAACACTATGCAAGGCAAAGAAATGAACATAGCAATTAATTTAGAATTTTAATGTACAAAGAGTCTCCCAATCACCTGTGTTTGTATTTTGGAGAAAGGATCTCAAAAGTTAAGGAATTATTTATAGTTACTTCAATATCAGACTTACATCTTTGCATCTGTTTGCTATACTCAGACATATTGTCAGGTCTTATCGAGCGAAGAAATTTGATGTACTCATCACTATGGTACTTTGTCATTTCTTCTGCTGTGGCTTTGTGTGGTCGCTAGCAAACAAGAAAGATTGGAATGAGTCTGACACAGAATAAGAGGCAACAATACTTCATAGGGCTTTAGTCAGATACATTTTGAATTCACACTTATTTATAATGTTTAAGCATTTTAGTTTTCTGCCTACGACATTCATAAATACACAACAGTTCTTGTACAGATTTTATTCTTACTAGATTGATACAATAAAAATAATTTTGCTTTTAGTTCTTAGATTGTATCAGCCATGTAAAAACTAAATACAACAGAATGTGATGTTCTCACAAATAGAAGAGAACATCTGTAGTATATACTATCAGGATATCCACTCCGTATGAATTTTTTTTCTTGATGTAGCTTTATATCAGAAATTTTATGAAAAAAAAATCTTGATATAATATTATAGGTATTCTTTTTTAGAAGAAAAAATGCTCTATGAATAAGTGTTTTCCAGAATTAAACATAATACTGATGTGGAATTCCTAAGAACATTTCTCAAAATTGTTGTAGGTGAGAAGTATTACATTTACTATTACAATAACTATAATAAATACTATAATAACATTATTCATCAATAGTTATCATCATCTGTATAAAAGAACTATAAATGTATACTTACATAGATTTCCATTTTTCTGTACAAGCCATAATTCAGCAACAAGTTGTGGGTCATACGGATCCTGTGAGGTTTCATAGGGTGTCCCTGCCCATAATAATAGTTCCCAATATCACCTAGAAATAAACAAATGAGTCACACTTGAATGTCTAACCACAGGGGATTTTTTTTTAAACTTTACTTTGTCAAATTTCTCTCACTTTATGATCCACGAAATGGTAGCTAGTCACAACAAAATCTGTTTTCTTCTGCTGCTCTCTGAGTTTCACATTCAGGCTTGGAAGCAGGGCACACAGGAAGGTAGAGATGTCTCATGATTGTATCCTCTGAAAAATGGCTTATTATCACAGTCAGAGAAAGCCTGTGGGTTCCTCCTTTAGAATAACCAAATTTTATTCTAAAAACGGCAAAGGACCATTACACATGTCCTTTTGTTATTAACTACTGCTGTATTCTTAATTCTGTCTAAAACTACATGAAGGTAAAACTTCTGCCCAAATCCAAAGCTACACAGGTAGCTGGAACACCTGACATTCCCAGTTAACAAGACTACACCCTCTAGGCACATACATGTTGCAGTGTCCCTCCACTGAATCACACAGCGGAAACGTTCCCATGAGCCTCGTATCTTCCACATGTGAGCCTACAGATTGGTCTCAGTATTATTTTATTAGGTTTGTAGACATCACCAACCTTCTTATCCCCTTCACAGATCTCTTTCCTATTTGAGCCCTAAATGCTTAGATTTGGCTTGACTTTGATTTCAGCCTGACTCTATTTTAGGTATTTGTTTACTCATCACAGATACTACCACAATGCAGAAAAGCTGCATAAATATTAGTAACCTGTAAACGTATTAAAAGACCCACCTGCAGGACTGACCTGTCTGCAATGCTGTCTGAATTTTTAAAACTTAAAAATTTAAAAAAGTTCTAAAGATCTATCTCTTCCGGCAGGCCCACTGGAACTATGCATTTTAAATTAGCATACAGTATTTCAAGTGACTTTGTGTTTTAGCTGTATTTTAATTTACGATGTACCCTGCCTCAAGCCTTGGGGAGAGGTGAGTAAGACATAAAAATTTATCACCATCATCATCATCAAATACTAGCTGTCGGGACTAAGTTACCATCTCATCCAAGCCACATCCAAGCCTTACTCTGTTAAATCAAAACACCTGAGTATACTGTATACCAGGACTACACAAGAAAATTACCTATTTTTGGAGACGTTAACTTGTTAGAATGTAGTAACTGCCTTGCCTTATTCTAGAGCACAACCATATCAAGTAACTGCAAAATTTAAAAATTATATGAATTACTGGGAATGTTCAGCAATAATCAAACTTTACGATACCTAATATTTTTGTCAGTCCAACTTCACACTATCAAGATTAAAGATATGTAGAAACTTTCGAAGAGACAGAGGTCAACAGAGCTTCAAAAATCAAAAATGCAGAATAAATATTACCATGATCTAATACACAAGCTATAACTTGTTTTAATGGGTGTCACATTCATGTGTAATATAAATACAACACAATAGAAATGAAAATAGTTATCAAGCTTTCTTAGAATAATCAGAATTCTAAACCAAGCACAATCTGACCATTACTGCAAAATTAAATATGACATCCCCCTTCAAGATATTATTTAATTTATTTACTAACGGATCTACTAAATTATTTCAAAAAACTGATCAAAACATGCTCGTCAATCATTTTTATAAATATCTTTAAAAATAAACAACTGTACCATAAAGTTTAGAACAGTGTGAAATCCAGTGAATAGACTGCATGGCAAACATCTGAACAGTCTGGGAGGCGTGGATTAAAATGGTTCACTTGGAAACAGAGAGAACAAAATCTTCAAGCAGCCCTATTAACAGGTGATGACTCTAACTCTACACTGTCATCTGCAATGGGTCTTCCTTCCCTTCCCTCTAAAAACCTTAATGCTCCGCAAATATCTGTTCTGGAGAGTTTCCCCACCCTACCAAGCAGATTTGAGAATACAAAATGGATTGTGCTCGCCTACTAATGCTAATGGAGCTAATCTCTTTGGCTACAATCACTACCATAACAATTCTTCAGAAGCTGAAGTTTTGCTATGGGCATAAATTATACTAGTTTGAATACAGATGTGCATGTTTCTACATCCTTCCGCCTTTAATATGAACACACAGAGGTCTATAAACACATGAAATATGCACACATATGGGTATATATTAATCTAGGATCGGTAAATGTATCTTCAATGGTCACGTAACCTACTTTCTTGAGAAGCAATAAAACTGCTGGGGCCAGGCACCCACAAATCTCTGCCAGCTCACCCATCCCTATGTCAAGTCAGACCTTTTATATCACCGTCTCTTTTTCATGGTAGTTTCTCAACAGTTAAGAAACACCAGATGACCTTTCTTAGCAATGGATGAAAACTCCACTTTCTTTCTTTAAAATCTTCACGCACCACACCAATGAACTAAGACCACAGCTACATCTTCTCTGCACACCCAAGGATGCTGAGGAGAAGACTGGTGATGAACACAAGTAATGACTAACTAGCAAATCAAACCAAAATCTGTAGACCAGGCTTAGCTGATCTCAGATGTGAAAGCAACAGGAGGACTCAAGCCAGGTCCTACTAATTTTCTGCAAAAATGAGATGAGATACACTTTAAAATCACAACATGGATGGGCAAGGAAACCTTCTTTTAAGCTTATAAAAAAAGAAAAAAGAAGAAAAACAATTTGGGGCCAATAGAGGAGAGGGCTCAGCTCTCCCTACTCTAAGACACCCCCAGACACAGACCTCAACTTACTGGTAGTTCCAATCAGAGTTGAATGACTTAATCCATAGTTGAATGGTGAACCATTTCTCATGAGCATCCCACTGATTCAATGGATCTATCTGACACCACCAACAGAATGCAGACCTTGGTAATCAAGTCAGTCACCGTATTTGTCTTGTTTAGCACTTAGGCCAGATTTAAAAGACATACCTCTGCAAACAAGAGTTTACTGTTTTACTGTTTGTCAACTCCAGTTCAACAAACAAAGCAAGACATCTTCACTTGTCTTGTGAAAGTAAATGGATCTGAGACACAGACAAACAGCGACTGCCTAAGAGCGACAAGCACCTCATTACTTCCTTCCAATATGTTTGCATGTTTTTATGCTAATAAAAACAATCATATGCAGCAAAGAGAAACTCCTGATTAAGCACATGCTACTGTTTACCACCTAGATTATTTTCATATGTGCAAGAATACAAGAGTAACACATACTCATATTTATGCTATCACTCAAATTATCTGGATTATTTCAGACGAACATTAACAACAAACAAGGCTTGTATTTCTGACATTCCATAACATTTAGACCATTTTATGCGTATGTAAGTTCAGCCTTGAAAATACATCAAGATTTTCAGAGTACTAGGCATACAGCCATACTCTAGCCCAGAGCTTTCCAAACTGTGCGTTGTGACATGTTAGTGTGTTGGTTGTAGTGTGTAGGTATGTTGCACGAACTTAACTGGTGGAGGAGCTGCCTCTCCTGCCACCGCGGTGGGCCAGGCCTGGGTGAAGAGGCTGCCTCTCCTGCACCCGCCACCCCAGGCTGAGGAAGACCCCAGTGAGGGTGGTGGGGGCAGGCCAGGCTTGGGTGGAGCAGGTTGCTTCCACTTACCGAATTACTGTGTTGCGAAAACATGCATGTCTAAAAAGTGTGTCACCAACATGAAAAGTTAGGAAAGCTCTGCTCTAACCTCTCCTCTTTTATCAGCATCAGAATCTCAGTTTATTAAGAGGTATCCCTACCAATGAATGCCTTTCTTCCTCAAGATCTAAACAAAGAAGACTGAGCAACAAAGAGGGCAACTGCCAATAACTTTCTTGGCTAATTTTCAAAAATCTAAAGGAAGCTACAGTACTTTGGTCTCTGTGAAACAGAATTTACAGTGTACGGTCCCCCAACTGATGTCAACAGCTACGAACTGCAAAACTGTCAGTGTGAGTTATAAAAAAGTGCAGAACACCTCTTAAGAATATAGTTTTCATGTGGCTCTCTCCAAACAAAACTATTTGTCATTTATTCATACCTCACAGTGACAAAAGGATACTTTGTAGATCGGTGGTCATTCATTTCAACCCCCAAACATAATTGCTGTTTGCGTCCTTGTAAGTAAAGTGGTCCCTCTACTTTCGCCAGGATTCAGTTCACAGAAACCTCGCGAAAGAACAAAAACTGTGAACAACTCCCTCCTCCACAATCCCCCTCTCATTTCCGTCTGGGGCTCCCTGTTCCCATTCCCTTGCCTTTTCCCATGGCGCATGAACCTTCCTTCACTGGGCCAGCGGCAAGGGAATGGGGGGGAGCCCCGGAGGGTAGAAGGAAGGCACACAATGCCCCCCATTCCCTTGCCTTTTGCTTTGCCGTGCGTTCTCAGCACTGGGGCCAGAGGCAGGGGAATGGGAGCGGGAGTTCTGGAGGAGAGAAGAAAGGTGTTCACATGCCCCCCCCGCCATTCCCTTGCCTTTTGCCCAGGTCTGCTTGCCTCCTTTCCCTCTGCCCAGGAAAAAACAAGAGAACGGGAGGAGGAGAATGGGGGGGGGAGGTATACATGCACCTTGTGAATACTCAAATTCACAAAGGTCAAACCAGTGAATGTGGAGGGAGGACTCTAAGTCCTCCAACATTACCTCTTGATTTTTTTAAAAAAACCAGCCTACTGAGTAGAACAGAACAGCAACACTTCTATGCTGGGCCTGGAAGACAGGATGGGGGTTACCTTTTTAAAACTGGTATCTATGCTTGGGAGACAGCATGGTGTACTGGTCTGAGCACTGGGTTACGACCCTGGGGACAAGGGTTTGATTCACTATTCAGCCATGGAAACCTACTGGGCGACCTTGGACATGTTACACAAATACAGCCCCCAGAAAACTTTATGACAGGTTCACCTTAGGGTCCTATAAGTTGAAAATGACTTCAAGGCATGCAAGAAATCTATGCTTGACATACATATGGGATGGAGTACACTATCCTCCTCCATCAGCCTGTTCACGTGCCTGCCTTAAATTTTATGCAGGGGTCTGGCTAGCAGTTAAATACAAGGTTAAGATGTTTGATGCAATCCTGAACTCATTTGAGAGCAGTTTTTCAAACAGATGTTTTCAAAAGGAATGGCAAGTTAACATTTCTAGGTATCACAACCATTCGCTTTGCAGCCTCTTTAGACAGAGAATGTGATTTTGCAGCTTGACACTTTCCCTGTTGAAAAAATGTTGTTTTGGCTTCTTTTAAGACTACATGTTCTGCTTTAAGATGTTCTGCTTTGGTCAGACTTCATCTGGAATAATGTTTCCTGTTCTGGGTACCTCATTTCAAGAAGGATATTGACAAGCTGCAACATGTCCAGAGGAAGGCGACCAAAATGGTGAAGGGTCTGGAAGACATGCCCTACAAGGAACGGTTTAGGGAGCTGAGGATATTTAGTCTGCTGAAGAGAAGGTTAAGAGGGGACATGATAGCCATGTTTAAAAATCTGAAAGGATGTCATATCAAAGAGGGAACAGGTTTGTTTTTCACTGCTCCAGAAGCTAGGACAAGGAATAATAGATTCAAAGTACAGGAAAAGAGATTCCACCTGAACCTCAGGAAGAGCTTCCTCACAGTCAGAGCTGTCTGGCAGTGGAATACACTGCCTCAGAGTGTGATGGAGTCTCCTTCTCTGGAGGTTTTTAAACAGAGGCTGAATGGCCATTTGTTGGGAGTGCTTTGATGTGTTCCTGCATAGCAGGGGGTTGGACTGGATGGCCCCTATGGTCTCTTCCAACTCTATTATTCTATGATTCTTGGAATTTATTGAAAAAAGTACTGTGACCCTATACTGAAACGTATTATGAACAAGTATTAGCATTTTAAAGATGGAGAGATGAAAAACAGTTTTCTTCACGTCATAAAAACTTTTAAAATTCCCCCTGTTAGCAGCATATGTCACAACACAGACAACACATCTCCATGGATGCAGTATTTAATCTTCTTTTCCTAATGATAAATACCAACCTGAACATTAGTAAAAATTACGTTATCGCTTAAAACAATGCTTCTCAGGCTAATTTAAGTGAAGGGTGAGCACTTTTTTTTCCTTATGTGGCAAAGAATGTTAGCATAACTGTGTCTATTGTCTACCACTATTTCTTTCTTTCCTAGACAGTTCTGACAGTGAAAGCCAATGGTTTGAGGGCTGAAAAGGTCCAAAGACCACCATCAGCTTAAAATATGCTCATGTTTTGAGGAGCATTCTCCTTGAAGGATGCTTTTCCATTCTAAAGTTTATAAGACATAACATCAAGGAATCTTAGAAGGAAATGCATTTTGTCATTACTAACAACTAGCTGAGACGCCAGTTAGCATTCTATTTTTGAACAACCAGAGAGCAAGGTTCAAATATTATTTACATATAAATCCTTAAAGAAAACCTCCCCACACTTTTTAATTTTTAAATATTTAATAAGTGTTTTGTTTTATACAAGGAGGGGGACCTGTGGTCCACCAGATGGTGTTGGACTCTAGATCTTGCTATCCCTTACTATTGGTCAGACAGGCTGGAGCTGAAAGGTACTGAAGTGCAAGTGTGTGTGTGGCATAAGGTGTTTAATGGTTGGACTGGGACTTTGCAAATCTGGGTTCTAATCTCCACATAACCTTGATATTCACTGTTTGACTTTGGGGTAGTCAATCACTCTCAGTCCAAGCTAACCCTCAAGCCACCCAGAGCTCACTGAAGCAATTAACTACAAATCTGGTTACAACAACATCTGGAGGATCCATAGGCTTCCTGTCCACCTGATACCCCCTACTCCTCCTTTTGTTCTTTTTGGGAGGGAACAGCCAATTATTTCTGCAGAAATTAATAAAGGTGACTCTCTCCTTTGCCTATACCAAATAATTTATTATATCTTTTCTTCTGCTACCCGAATTTCCAGGCAGACAATACTTCAAAACATTAACTACCGTGGTAAGTGAGCAAAAGCCAATACTTAGTATTAAAATTACTGGTTTCTTATCAGGGTTATCTTGAGCTTTTGGGGAGAGAGGAAAAGCAACTGTAAAGAGATGCCCTACTGAGCAAAGAAAAAGCAGCATTAGAATTCCATGTGTCTCTCAGTGTACAGAACTCTGGGCTTTGATCCGAGAGCAAATCCTTTAAGTTCTTCCATGGGTTCATCGCGTGGCCTCGGGTGCTCGATGCAACACACTTAATGGCTAGCAGGAGCCAGTGAACTCGGTAGGGTTTCGTGCCGAGCACAAACATAAATGAGATCCCCACCTGTAAAAGTCGGGCGAGGAGGACAATAGCTATCCTTCGAGGTGGATGCCTGGGCATCCCCGTTCTACCCTTTACAACTCCTTTTGCAAAGTATTTACAAACAGAATCGTGAGAAGGGGGTGCAATCGATACGAGACCGGGGACGGGGACAGAAATGAAAGAGTCTGGGCCAGCAACTTCCGTCTGGACAGAAGCTCTGCAGACACAATAGGTGGGAAAAAAGAAGCGAAGAAAGGGGAGGGGGAGTAGGGGAGGGGGCGGGGCTGCCGGCGGCGCGTGCGCCGGGGGGGCGAGAGAAGGCGCGCGAGGACAGGAGGAGGGGGCGCGAGGAGGGGGAGGGGGCGCGCGCAGAAGAACAGAACCAACGAACACGCCGGAGAACGAAAACGAGCCGCGAGCGGCGGCGATCCTCACACGCTTCTCCACCGACGGACCGAACACACCCCCCACAAAAAGAAAACCCCGAACGAAGCCCCACCTCCTCGGCCCCTCCCTCACCGTCATAATAGTAACAGACTTTCTTCTTGCCGCCTCCCTGACTGTACGCCATGAAGCCGTCTGAGGGGAGAGTCCCGAGCTGCCTCTGGACCAAGCGGAGCCGGCAGGGAACGGCGGAGATGCCTTACGCTAGGGCGGCGGCAGCGGGAGGGACGCCGGCGCTGCGTAAGGAAGAGCCAGTCCCGCCTCCTCCAGCCGCGCGCTCGTGCCACCTGAAGGAACAACCCGCCGGGGAGGGGGAGAAAAAAAACAACCCTCGGGCTCCGCTTCCCGTTGTCTCCGAAAGTTGAGATCCGACTCCGTGCGAAACGGAGGTAGTTAGTTGTACGGAGGACGATGCAGTTCGTGAGACTGGAGGCCTTAGGGTTACAAGGAGAAACCGAAAAATTGCCGACTTCTCTTCCCCCGCTCTCCTCACAATGGTACAGGCTGCGTAACGAGGCGGGACGATCTCTCTGCTCTCTCTAGTCCAATGAGCGTGCACGTAGGACGCAGGCGCAGAGCCTTCGTTGCTTGGCTATTAAAAGGCCGTTTTCGCGGGGGGGGGATCCCCGAGGCTGGTGGATGCTGCCGGCTGGTTGTTTGGCGTAGTGTTCGTTCTTCAATTTGAAGTTTCTTTTACAGTAGGGCGAGCTGTTTGGTTTTGCTGGACGAAGTCACCCAGGAACATTGCTTTCCATTGTAACAGGGTTCCTCTATAAGCCCAGGCTGTTCCCTATGGAAAGGTTGCATTGCGTCTTTTGCACCTTTATCCTAATAAAAGTATCATCCCAATGTACGCTTTGAATTTTCATATATTTTGCTGCACAACTAGCACGGCTACGGCCATTTCCGCACGAGCCTGTTGTAGCGCTATGATTCCACTTTCAACATCCTATGGAATCCTGGGGTTTGCAGTTTCGGGAGGGGCCAAGGGCCCCTCCCGAAACTGCAAACCCCAGGATTCCATAGGATGTTGAAAGTGGAATCATAGTGCTACAACAGGCTCGTGCCGAAGTGGCCTACATCAGGATATAGATTTTTAAGGATGCCGCTGTGAACAAGTGGGAAACCGGCGCTGTGCATTCCCACTCTTAGAAAAGAGGGGCTTCAGCCTTGAAATGGTTTCACCCCAGTCAACAGAGTTACCCAAATGCCTCTCTTTGCTGTCAGCCATTTGCAAGAGAGGCCTTTGCAGAGTGGTTCTTTTGAGAGCCAACCTGCACATCCTAAAGTCGCTAGGGACTTTGGATGCAGCCCCTTTAGCTATGCAATCTCTGCTTTTCGTGAAGTGTAAAAAAAAAGAAACCCTGCGTGTGAAGACTTTGGCTAGGATCTGACCAAAATTTAAGCAGCAAATAACCAGATCGGAGACCATTTTGAGGAGAAAAAATGGGTACGAATTCAGATCAGGACGATCGTTAGGATATGCTAGATGTGGCCCGGCTGCTTGTTCTCCAAAATAAAATCGGCCAGGCTTAGCTTGCTTATTCAAATGTATTCCTAAGATCACAAGTTGTCTGGTCCCATGTATTGAGCCTGAGTATGTCTCCTCATTTAACTCCACAGGACTTCCTTCTAAATAGACATAAAAAATGAAAACTGCTGAGTTTCTAAGCAGTTCAAAATACATGATGGCTATAAAATGCAACACTGCAATAAAAGGGGAATGCTGTATAATAACATACAGGTGGTTACAGTAGGTGAGAGAAGTAGTGCAGCATGTTTACTATTTTAATTTTTTTCTATGACTCAGAACCTTCAGTAAGTTCACAATATTCTAATAATCCATAACACAAATAAATAAAATAAAATAAAAGCAGTTGTTAAATACAGAAAATATCTAAACATTAAGAGCGACAGAGATCCCTAGGATCATAGACAAGGTTTTTATAAGAAGTTCTGCTACATTTGGAGGATCACATTGCCTCCGCATGGAATAGATCCAGTAAACACAGTAATGTCTGTGATTGTCCTCTGTCTTCCTTTATATGTGAATTTCATTGGTTCCTATGGGAAAAAAAAGTTGAACATATTCACTATATAGCAACAACTTAGTAACTGAGGTTAGGATGGCAACACAGAAAAATCCAGATGGAGTTATATGTTGCTGCACTTCTAGTATACTTTTAAGAAACAAGTTGCCATATTTTACCATGTGGTAGGCTCATCACGTGTCCCCCCCCCCCATATATCATTACACAGTGTGCACAATAATAAAAACAGTAATATGCAGGAGAGTTCACAACAGCTGAAGGACCAGCTAAGACTGTATTTACAGTTAGCCCTCCAGATTTGCAGGTTTATCTTTCAGGGATTTGATTATTTGCTAGTTTCTCCAACCTTTGCCCCTACCACCTGAAGGTCTTCTTTTCCTTCTTTTCCAGGGGAATCTTCTTTCTTGACCACTCTGATTCAGGGCCCACACAGCCGTTTAAAAAACAGCCTCTGGTCCTCCTTCACCACCCACTGCCTGGCCAGCTAAGAACAGATCACAGCTGATTTCTCAATACCACAGACTTTCTCCTAATGCTCAGCCCCACACTGAAGGAGAGAGATGAGCACAAGAGAGGAAATGTAGGGCCACCATGCCAACCCACTTCTTTCCTTTTTCTTTTCTGACTTGGTTTGGACCTTGGTTGCCCACTCTCCCCACCTCCCCCCCCCCATATTTTTATATTTGCAATTTTTCCACTTTTGTGGGAGTGCTGTGCCCCTAACCCTAGCAACTGTGGAGGGCCAACTGTATTTATTTAAGGCATTTCTTTATTATTTTTTTACCCACATATGATTCCAAAGTGATGTAAAATGAGTCAAAACACTTTTAAAAACATTAAATATATAACTAAAGGCCAATTAAAATACTCCAGACTTTTTTTATAAAAATACTCTGAAACCAGAGAAACAGTTTTAAAAACAGCTAGAGCAGACACCCTTCATTTTAAAACCCAAAGCCCTGCTGAAAACCCAGAAGAGATGGAGCAAGCCTGACCTCCCATGGGAGGTGGGGGGGGGCTACTACTGCTACTACTACAAAACCCCCCCAAACTATCATATGTACCCACCAGTCTAGCCTTATAGAGGGGTGGAATATATAACAGGGCCTCTGCTGGTGATCTTAGATTTTAGACAAACTCCTGTGGGAGGTGGTAGTTTTTCAGATATCCTGGCCCCAGGCTGTTTAGGACTTTATAGGCCATGACCAGCACCTTTAATAGGTTTTTTAAAAAATACATTTTCAGGGAACATATCAGTGTTGAGGTCTGAGAGACTGGAGGGGAGATCATTCCACAAAGTGGGCAACACCTCAGAAAACATCTGTCTCCATGTCACCGTGAAACAGATATCTGTAAATTATGGCACAGACAGCAGGCCTTCCCCAAGAATATTGTGGCCTTAAGTGTTGGTATGCAGTGAGATTTTTCTGGAGGTAAATTAGTTGTGTTATTCAAGGCTTTGTGTACTAATACCAGGACCTTAATTCTAGTTCAGTGGTGTACCGGCTGAAAATACAGCCCTTTAGCAACCTGGTGTAACATGTAAGCCACCCCAATCAGTGATTTAGTCACTATGTTCTGCACTAGCTGCAGTCTCTGAACAAACCTTGAGGTCAGTTCTGCATAGCATATTCCAATAACCCAGTTTTGAGGTTTTGTGGTAGCCAAGCTATCCCTGTCCAAGAATGGGTGAAGTTGACATGCCAGCCTAAGTTGGCATTAGGTGCTTTGAGCAGCAATAATAGAGTGAGGTACATTCTGTTACCCTGATTTCTGGGGTCCCGTGAGGGACACCTCAATGTGCTCAAAATACTGGGGAATGGGAATTAGCAAGAGCACAAGCTAAGCAATGCAAGAGGCAGGGCAACCTAGCGAGATCTTGAACCCAATGTTTACGGGGTCAGGCCGAGTCAATAATCAAACAGAAGTAAATAATAATTGTTTTCCTTTATTTTGAGATACAGTCAAAACATATGTATGCAGACACTCACACAGACCTAGTGAAAGAAAGGTAGGAGTTGGATAGAGGGTTTTGATAGGGATTTTTAAGGGGAAATACTGCACCTGATCCTGAAGCCCGGTTTATCAGAAGAAAAGTCAGTTGTATCAGAGATTCTCAGCACGTGGGAGCTGAGGGGAAGGCTTGTCGAACGGAGCAACAGCAAGGCGGGATGGAAGTCAGAGCGATTCAAAGAGACACTCAAAATCAGGGGGTCTTATAGGGGAAAATGTACCTGTAGGCTAGTCCATTCCCGGGGAAGACAATGGGTTTCGGGCTGGAGACAAAGCCTCCGAAAGGTCAGTACTTTAGATGGTTGAATTATGACAGCGTTGTCAATAGCATAGACAGTATGCAAACGCGGAGTGCTTGACAGTTGGATATTCAGCTCGTGAAGCTGCCTGCGCAGGGCAGGGGATCTTTTGTAAACAGCGTGCATACATAATGTGATCTTAAGAGGGTACTTGCCTGGAGGTCTCCTGAAGCTGCAGTCCAGCAATTACTGGCCTACCTGAATTTGTTTTGAATAGTTCAGCTATTTTCGGCCATGCCCGTGTGCGTGCTTGTCCGGGGGCCCTGCAAGCACATGGAGAGGAATGGGTAGTGAAGGCCAAATTCTTGATATCAGATGATATCTAATATACCACAAGTCCGGACTAGAAACTACAGTAACAATTCCTAAACTGCAAAATCTATTTCTTTAGGAGGAGCACAACTCCATTCAGAGCTGGAAATTCTTTTAATTCACAATCCTGGGAACCACTTATCCACAGTACTTCTGTGTTATTGTGATAAAAGGGACTTGTGAGAGAAAGAAACACAAATACAGGGTTATAGGAAATGATGTTATCATGGTTAACAAGCCGAATAGCAACCAACAATGTAATTCTATGACCTAAAAAACCCAGTGCTATTTAAGCTGTATTGACAGCATCAGTTTGTCTAATCCTGAAGAAATAAAAATATTCTTCTATTCACCTGCACTGACTAAATTGGCATCTTTTGAGATCCCACACACACACACACACACACACCACACACATACATACATTTTATATATTTTATTTATTTTTTTTATATATATATATAGGGAGAGAGAGAGAGAGAGGGCATACAATTTACGGCACAGATTAGGATTCAGAGAGAGTTTCAGCACAATTATCTGAAAAACAGGCAATATGAGACATAATTGTGCTTAATGAAAAGGACCATATAATCACATATTTAAACTGAGCAGGGATCTGGTCTTCTGATTTTCTGGGCAGAAGACCATCTGAAAAAGGAAATCATGTAGAAAGTTGCTTTGACCTTGACAGAGGAAGAGCATGTTACATGTAGTTAGTAAATATAGATGGGTCTAGAACAGGGATGTCAAACTCAATTTCATCTTGGGCCGCATCAGCATTATGGCTGCCCTCAAAGGGCCAGTCGTATCCGTAAGACTATATAAATGTATCTACTCTTTTATCATATTAAATAATTGCCTCTGCATTCGATTATTACTGGTTTTTAAACTGTCTTCCCTCTGCATAAACTTTATTTGTCTTGGACATTTGGGGACTATTTCATCATAGTTTATGGTCCCTGTACCTCTGTAAAGTAACATAGAATTGGTCAGTATATCCAAAGTGTGCCTCTTTCTGCCCCCAGGCTCGCCAGGCGAGGGGAGTGCCACTGCTGCAGCAAAGGTGCAAGGGCCACATGAAATGGCCTGGTGGGCCAGATTTGGCCCACGGGCCTTGTGTTTGACACCTGTGGTCTAGAATGATCTGTCTGGGCTGCTCACTTGGGCTGATTATAGGGAGCATATAAATCCCATGTTGAAACGGCACCACGGGTTACCGGTCCATTTCTGTGCAAAATTCAAAATGCTAGTTATGGCTTTTCACACTCCATTTGGCTTGGGTCCTAACTATCCAAGAGATTTTATCTCCTACTCTGAGCCTGCCCAGGGTTTTAAGATCTGAGAGGAAAGGCTGTCTCTCAGTCCCAGTACCATTACGCCTGCATTTGGTAAGGATATAGGAGAGAGCCTTCTTGGCAGCTGCTCCCAAGCTGTGGAACTCCCTTTCCCGAGAGGTTCAGCTGACCCTCTCCCTACTGTCTTTCTGCCATGAGGCAAAGACCTTTTTTTATTTATTTAGGCAGGTTTTCAACTTGTTGCAGCAGACAGAACTTTTAACTGAGTGTGTTGTGTGTGTACCTGTCAGGATTCTGGCTCCTGCCATAAGGTATTTGCTGAATGCGTATTAGAATAGATCAGGCAGCTAACTTAGGCATTGCTCTAGTTAGTTAAACAGCTACAAAGTATCAATTGCAAATTGTTGATTACCACTACATATCTGGTTGAAGCTTGTTTGTGTATTCTAGTGCATCAAATGGTTATTTGCTTTATTGCTCCCTGACACAATGTATCCAGTTGAGGGGGGAAAAGATCAGAGGAGGGGGAACAAAAATATAGAAAGGTGTTGTGTGAACTGGAAAGACTCAAAGATAATAAGGCAGGAACATATTCCAGTCCCAAGGAGGAAAGGGGCGTAAATAACTGTGAGTCTAGGAAAAGGTCTAGTATGGTGGGATGGTGTGAGATTAATGATTATTGCCCAATCACAGCTTTGCACACCTAAATTTCTATGGAAAGGTATAAAACCTGTAACTACCATGTATGCCTTTAGCCTCAGCAACTTTGCAAGAAGTGTGCTGTGTTGCTTGCTTTGCTACAAATAAATGCTGCTGTTTAACTCTGAGTAAAGACTGTGGAGTGCAGGTTATCCAGGGCATGAAAGTACATTTTTGTTATCCTTTGAATGCATTTTTAAACTGTTTTTAGCTTTTTTAAAAAAACAGCTTGTTTAATTGTTTATTTTAAACTTTTGTATTCATGGTTTTTAAGCCATGCTTTGTTTTAAATTGCTGTAAGCTGCCTTGAATCTTGTGCTAGGAGAAAGGCAGGATGTGAGTTCAATCAGTCAGTCAGTCAGTCAATTGCCTGCTGTAAGGCAGGGGAAAAAAGACTAGATCAGTGTTACTCAAGGTAATGCTCTGTGAACCAATGTTGGTTTGTGATCTATTGTCTGTGGCAAGTTTCTAGGAAAGAAAGAAGCATAGACAGTCAACAGACACAAATATGTTGCTGGTCTCTGGCACACTGGGAAGAAACTCTGCCAGTTCCCTATAGCAGATAGTTTAAGATCCTCTTAGATCCTTTTCCAGTTCTGCAGTTATACTGTACAGAGTTAACTTCACTTCATAATATGGATTTAAATGAAAACTGAAGCTAAACTGTGAGGGTGTGCAGAACAGGGCTCCTTTCTGCCATCAATCTGAATACTTGATTTGTACTCATGTAGCACCAATATGTGTGTGTGTGTGTGTGTGTGTGTGCACACGCGCACGCGCATACATGTTGCCAAGTCTCATGTTGACTGATGGGGAGCCCATGAATTCCATAACGTTTCCTCATGCAAGACATATTTAGAGGTTGTTTGCCATTGCTTTCCTCTGAAACATAACCTATAGCAGTTGGTGTTCCTCGGTGGTCTCCCATCCAAGTACTAAGGAGACCTGGCCCTGCATCACTTCCAAGATCAGATGGTGTCTTCAGGGTATTTAGGTCTTATGTAGCACCAATACCGCCTGTAAAAGTATGAAATCCCATTAAAACACTGCCCACCTATTAACATTCTCGCATTGTAATCCATGGCCCTCAACACTGACCAAAAGAGGATAAAATGCAAAGTGTAAGCATTATATGACACGAGCAACTTTGATCCTGGCTATTTCTTCTCTCTTGCCTTCATCCTCCATTCCTTTGCACCTGGCACCCCTCTGTGTAACTTCTTAAAGTACTAAAACCTGACCTAAAAGCAATTAAGAGATACATATTCTTAGCCCTCTTTGAATCTTTCCATGCAGTATGTTTTATGTGCCAGCTGTGATCCCTGCTAGAAATGCAGATACTGAAAGCCAGACAATAAATCAAAGGGTTACATCCAACTGTGTATGTCAGCAGGATGGACACCAAAGATGGAATAGATTTTCTTTTTCCTTTGCACCCCCACAAATTGTCGGGGGGGGGTGCAGGCCAGATTTGATGAGAAGAAAGGAAAGTGAAGGAAGTTTATATGAGGTTGGATATTACAGTTTAGAGTGCAGAGAAGTGTTGTATTATCTTGACACAAATCTGTTCCAAGGCCACATTTGCTATGCTAATGCTGCTTCCCTGGATAGAAGGAGTACTGGTAGAAGAGGTGTGCTTAACCCTTCCTCCCATTGTTGATCCTCCCATAGAAATGTTTGCTCCCCTTCACTTATCTCCCCTGGCTTCAAAAACTGGCTTCAAAAGCTGGCTTCAAAAACAAAATAAAAGCAAAACAAAAAAAACCCTAGTGTTATATTCAAGGACAAATTTAGCACAAAGAAGGAGGCAAAACTCAAACAAGGTGCCAAAGAGGTATGATTTACATAAGCTTTCCTAATAGTTTCCTGTTACTTTTTGGGAACT
This sequence comes from Cyclura pinguis, assembly GCA_030412105.1. Lineage (NCBI taxonomy): Eukaryota > Metazoa > Chordata > Lepidosauria > Squamata > Iguanidae > Cyclura > Cyclura pinguis. Next base: position 107,652,114 of record CM059599.1, on the reverse strand, counting down.
GCATAAAAACTTTATTTTGGAGGAGAATATGTTCCTTCCAGAAGCTACTCACTGGTGTACAGATGGGGAGGGCAATGAGGGCAGTGCACCACTGGCAGCAATTTGGGGGGGGGCTCCCCACAACACCGTGGCCATGCCCCCACACGACGTGGCCACGTCCTTGCCCCTCCGCCCCCCCTACTCGCACTCTACGCTATGTGGCTGAAGGTGCTTACATCCCATCAGTCTTGACTGAAGATCTCTCCACTTCATAACATGGCAATGTGACACAAATAATTTAATTCTTTTGAAAAATATGGGTATTCTGCCTTTCATCTGAAAAAAAAAATCTTCAAACTTACATTAAATATGAACTAAGTACAGTTTAAAATTTTACCCCAACAAACCCCAACCAATGAACCCAAAGACCCACAAGTATTAAACAAGATGTGGTAGTAATATTCCAATATAAATAAAAAAGAACAACAATTGGGACACACAGTAAGCTTTCCATAAATAAGTGCAAAGTGTGATGGCTAAAAACTAATAGGTGTACTTACTTTGAGTCACAGATAGGAAATTACACTGTTCTGGTGTCACTATAGGTAAGGCCTCATCCTATGAATTAAATTGCCCTGTAAGAGGCAGTGTAACACACATTGTTGAGAACTTCTTGCTTGTCTTATAATGCTTACTTCTCCCTTTATTTTATGCTATGCTTTGGTTATCTCAAAAGTACAACTGCAAAGAGTTGGCTCTGAGGGCTATATATGAAAATTAAACTCTTTTCCTTGAAAGTACAATGTGCAGAAATGACCTGGTTCTAAGTTTTATCTTTTATTTTTTGATCATGAGAACATATACAACATTTTTCTTTGATCTCACTGGTGCTGCCCATAGTAATAAAATCAAGTGTCTTAACTCATAGTGTTTATTGTAATTACATTCTCTGTAATGAAAAAAGCTTCAAAAGAGGACTATCAAGAGACTTTACCTGTCATCTTTTGCTAGGCCAAGGTAAGAAATGCATGCAAATAATCTGAAAGAATCACCACATCCAAGATGGAGACAATGGACTTTATCTGCCAGATACATTTTGTGTTTCCTCAGCTTTTATCTTTAAAAAGAAAAAAAAACTATAAAGTTACAATGTTGAGTTGGTTGATCTAAACACTACTTTTAAATCCATCATAGTGGCAAAAGTTTGTATTCCATTTCTGTTTGTTTAGGTTTAGATTTCATTCAAAAAGGTCTCCATAACAGCTTACAGAAATTTAAGACACAGCACAAGAAACACAAGAAGTATGTACTGAATTTTTTAAAGATATGGCCCATTTCCTCTAATTTGTGACGGAATACTACTTCACAATATTGGGTACATAGTCCTGATGTTTTTGAACAAAATATTCCTTAGAGCATGGAGAAGGTTGCAGCCTTCTCCTACTAAGAAAAGGGTTGATGTGGGTGTGACCACAATACTATTTTTATGGAAAGGGCAGAAGCAGGCAGAGATCAGAGCTGTGAGCTGGACGAAGTGAACATGAATGTCCATTCTGTGGTATGATATAGCACACGGGGCCTTGGAAGGAATATTTACTTCTTGTCATTCTCTGCCTCTCTATTTGTAAATAAAACTATTTTCAAATATTGTGTCTTGTTGCCTCTGGAACCCAAACCCAGGTAGACTACCCTTGCCTGTTCACATTGCTCAGGGAAGCGAAGAGTTCAGAGCAGTATGTTTTATATAGGGCTAGGAAAATTTTGGGACTGTTCTATAAGAAACTAATCTCAGATTTTGAATTTGTCTAACAGAATAAATTCAAGCTAAGCTAGGTACAAATGATAACTAATAAAAGAAAATAGAGCATCATGTGTCATATAGTATAAACACCAGTCTTAAAAGAATTCCATTGTCTTACATCTTGGATAGATGCAATTTACAACACACAAAGAACTCAACTGGTGATTAACGGTGAAAAACCAAGACCTATATTTATAAAGAAAGGAACCCGACAGGATTATCCGTTGTCACCCCTACTGTTTATAATATCTCAAGAATTGCCTCTTTGCCTGTGAGTTTGCCCAAGAACTCCATACCATTTGAGAGACCCACCATGCCTCTCCTGTCTCTGTGACTGGAAATATGGTGGACGGATATTCAAGAGAGAGCTTTCTTATTTGTGATGCATGAATTCTGGAATATCCTGCAAGACAGGTATCGTTACCCATCATGCAGGAGTGAAAATCGTGTGACCTTTCCGATGTTATTGGACTACAACTCCCAGCATGCTTCATCACTGGTTATGCTGGTTAGGGCTGCTGGAACTTGCAGTCCAACAATGTTTGGAAGGTGGAATGATTTCTACTGCTGCCTTAATACTACTGCTATCAGCTGATCAACATAGGTAACTAGTACCTCAGGGTTTCCAGAACTGTATTATCACAGGATAAGGAATTCCTGTGGGTCTAATTTCTTGAGTCTTACTGTTTTTAATGTGCTTTTGCTCTGGATTTAGTTATTTTTTGTTTTATATTGATGTTATTGTTATTGTTATTTTTTTTACTTTTTTAAAAAAACTTTTGGAACTTGCATTGAATACCTTTTATAGAAAGAGAGCTTAGAAACTGGCATCAACATAATCACTATGATGATTAGTATTAATAAATATGATACTAAAATCATTATCCAGAAGATGTGTGACCCAGAGAAGAGATGCAATGGAAATATCTTTCTCTGATTTGGAAAGCTGTTATTGTTCCTTTAACTTCCTAAATTTTTACTAAGCCATCTCATCTCACTTGTACAACGGAAGCACAACGATGTGCTGGAGCACAACTGAACTCCAAAGAAGCACACTTCTGTTCATTTCAATCACAGCAAAGTGGCTGGAGAAGCACCAGCTTGATAACGGTAAAAAGTGAAGAGCAGAGAGAGAAGAGAAAGTAGTAGAGAGACACATCTCGAGTATATAACTGGCATTCTAGGCAGTGAAATCTTATTTAATATCTATCTGGGAAAATCTTGGTTATTTATTTATTTGAGTCAGATGTGCACACTCCTATCCCAAAGCCTTAAACATTTAAATACCATATCATAAAAGAATTTTAACATATATTTTTAAAAAGCCACAGATAAAGATTTAATAACCTAACAGTCTGTACTTCTGCTCACCTTTGCCTATTGCTGACCCCATCCCAGCTATTGTTTGCTAGTGTGAAGAAAAAAAATCCATAATGATTGGTCAAACACCACTAATACCAAATCTTCAAAATTCTTCCATAGACCTAGGTATTATGTTTGGAGGTAGCATAAAATTGGGATGGAAAGAAGATCATTATATGCCATGACAGAACACAGGGCATCAGAAAATGAGATAGGCAATACCTTGGAAATGCAAGCAGTTGGGTATTACAGGTGAAGGCTAGTAAATCTGAATTTTGCTCATGAGGCTGAAGAGAATGACTCTGGAATGATGTGTGATGTGTTTTGTTGAACCTTCGCACCAGGAAGCTGACTGACATATTGTCTTCAACTTGTGGATGATCTGTCAGGGTGGCCTTTAAACCACAATTGTGGTACACGCTGGCAGTTGATGTGAGGTAAAATTCTTATTCCTGGGTGACAGAGATGACTGAACTACTCAGGGGTGAAAGAACTTGCCCAGAGTTCTTTGATTTGATTTGATTATGAGTATGAGGTCATACTGTCTGGATAGACATTAAGGGCTGCAGTACAAGGAGAAATTTTCTTTCTAAGGGCACCGTTTAATGCAAGCTCTAACCTGTTCACCTGATTCAGCTTGGGGAGAAAGAGATGGAAATGGAGTGTTATTTTAACTTTTGTGTAAAAGAAAAAAGAGAAAAATATTGGTCAAGAGAGGGAAGAATTATCACCTCTGCCTAAAGCTTTTGGGCAAGACAAAAAAGAATTCCTTCGTATGTACTTTGAAGTGTACAAAGCCAAGATCAGTTCTGACTAAAGCAGTTTCTTCCAAGCTTTGAAAGGATATAGGGACATTTAAAATCAAATGGATGAAGAAGCAAGTAGAATAAAATGCCATTTTTAAAAATTTAAAGAGCCAGATTAAGAGCTAGCAAAAGTTACTTTTTGGAGTAAAGCTCACAGAATCCCCCAGCCTGAGTCAAATCTTTTGGATGCTGAGCTTTAAATTAATCCTGGGGGATTCAGGGAATTAAAAAAAAAAATCCAAGCAGTAGACAATTGGTATTGCTGAACTTCTGTGCCTGACTAGCTAAGGTTCTAAAAGGAGATTAAACAAACTGATGGAGGTTAAGGCCGTCCTTGAATACAAGCCACTTGGTAACAGATGTGGGAGCAGACTCATGCACTTATGGTCTATCTGTTTGTGGGTGTATGGCTGGCCACTGTGGTAACTGGAATGTAAGACTGTGTGGGCATATTGGCCTGAACCAGCAGCGCCCTCTGGATGCTCTTGGATGCTCTTCTTAGCATAATACAGAGATGGTTACAGAAGGAAAATACACAACGCACCCACCCATCCATTTCAAATGAACTGGAACCAATACATAAATAAATAAATATCCAGTTTTGTTCAGAATATTCTAAGGATCATATTAAGGATCCTATTAGGAGCTAATATGTCCCCTTTGTTACCCTGATTTCTGGGGTCCCGTGGGGGACGCCTTAATGTGCTCCACGTGATGGGGAATGGAAACTAACCAGAGCATGAGCAATAGCAATGTGAGAGGCAGGGTAACCTAGCGGGGTCTTTTTACCCAGTTTTTACAGGATCAGGCCAAGCCAAAAACCAAACAAAGATGTTCAATAAAATGATTTTATTGAATGAAAGTCTCATGCACCAACGCACTCACTCACGCACTCACTCAAGACCTATTAAGAAGCAAAAGAGAGGAAACTGGATAGGGGGAATATTGAAGGGGTTGTAGCTGGGGTAATACTGCACCTTTTCCTGAAGTCCGTGGTCCAGGAAGAACAGCGGAGAAGTGTAGCTCAGCACGGAGAGGGCTGAGGGGATTACTCAATGGACAGAGAAACGGTCGGCTGGGATGACCGGAAGTGATCCAAAGAACCACTCAAAAACTGGGACTATTTGTAGGGGAAAAAGTACCTGGAGGGCTAATCCTTTCCCAGGGAGAACGAGTGTCGCATCGAGAAAGAAGCTCCACGATGGTAACTTCCTTTGCATGATGAAATTACAAGGTGTTGCCAACGTCTCAGGATCTTTGGCTGTTGTGGTGGGACTTTATGTAAATAGTCCTTGCCTGATAGGATTTTATTGCTATCGGTGCTCAACTTGGGGCAAACATGCTAATCCCCTCAAGTCAGCTTCTCAGGGGCTGAGGACCCTTTGTCTACTGTGGGTTTGCACAGCTTGAGGTCTCCTGGGGCTACATGATGGGTGATTTTACTGGCCTGACCTGGTTTTTGATCATTCGACCGTTGCTGCCTACGTGCTTTTCAGGCACATGGAATCATATTTTAATATCAAAATTGTAGACCTTGGGACAGGGTTTTCCAGTGAGGTAACACCTTCCTCTTTGCCCAGGGAAGATATTCACACCACAATATTTCCAGAAGAATATTTGCAATGGAAAATTATCAAGTATGCGAGCTTCTGTGGCCATGTTCTCTCTAGAGTATAACCATGTGCCTAGGCTACAGGTAGACCTCAGCTGACTGAATGTTTTCTCCCACTGAAATAAAAATAAAAATACTGCTAACTAAAAAGCTATCATGTCAGGAAGACAGTTACCCTAACCCTCTAACCTCCACTTGCAAGGCATTGCCCCCACCCCCAAGGTAAGTCTACTATCTGTTGTCTAATATGGTCTGATTCCATCATTGTTTCTAGATCTGCCCCACCCAACCCAAATCAGTATGACCTGAAAGAGCCAGTGTGGTGTAGTGGTTTGAGTGCGGGATTACAATTCAGGAGACCAGGGCTTGAATCCCCACTCAGCCGTGAAAACCCACTGGGTGGCCTTGAGCAAGTCACACCCTCTCAGTCTCAGAGAAAACCAAGGACCCCCACCCCCACCCACGCAAACAACTCTTGCCAAGAAAACTCCATGATAGGTTTTCCTTAGGGTTGCCATGTGTTGGAAATGACTTGAAGGTGCATGACAACATGACCTGAAAAATCTGTAGTGTAGATAGAAGATGATGTTCACAGATTTTATTTCAAAATTTCCTCAATCCAGCAATTCTGGAACAAGGTTTATCATCAGTTTTATAATTAGTTAATGACTCTTTAAAACTAACTAACTAACTAACTAGCTAGCTAACTATTCACTCAAACTCCAGGATACCCATTCATCACACTTGATTTACGCTTCAAGTAGAAATATTTTTGAATCTGGAACAAATTCTAGTCCTACTTTGTTTGCCTCTGAGTATGTGCAGAAGCGAGGCAGAAAATGTAATACATTCTTACAGTGCTTGTAACTTCTCCCCACAACAGCCATGGTAGGAAAGCATTTTTAAGAGAGAAAACAGCACAGAGCAAAAGTTAAACTCATCCCCAGTCCTGTGCCCCTGAGCCAAATCAAGAGTGCCTTCTATCTCCTACTGAAACTGGAAGTACAATATAACTATCCTGAAGATAGCAAAACTAGGAGCAGAGACTGGAAAAAATTTTCTGACTGCATCTCCAAGAAATCTAGTCATTGGGAGTTTTCGAAAAGTAACTTTTCCAAGGTCTGACAAGGACCTCCCTACATGCTGTTCCTTTTGCCTTGTTTGCAAACAATCTCTTTGTTCAGTGGATGGCAAAGCTTCCAGGGTCACCTGGCCTGTGCTCCCCACATCCTCAATTTTTAATTTTAATTCAACATTAGCAGGTCCTGTGGGGGAATTTTGCCATGTTTTTCATTCCCTGAGCTGGTTTAGGTTCAGAGGAAGTTTTTTTTCTGAAAGTGAAAGTAATTTTCAGTCCTTTCTGTTTAGGAAAATGGCCTGAAATAGAACAGGGGCCTGAAATGGCCTGAAATTGTCCCCCTTCGCCAAGGGTTCCAGAGAGTGCAAGAGGAAATTGCCACAGAGGAGCTATGACCCTCCCAAGTCCAACAGTGGATATGTTTGGCCCTAGGACCTGGGGAAGGTGTCCTTTCCAGCCTTAGGACCATAAAAGATGTCACATTAGTGACCTGAATGCCATAAATGTGCAAAGGCTGGGAGACTGGATTGGTACACACAAAGCATCCAGGAGGAAGCCTGAGCAATCTCCAGAATATGAAATATAGGGAGGGGAACTTTAACTTTTTCTTTGTCATAGTCCTGACAAAACTGGCCTCTTCCAAGCCGATGCTGGTATTTCAACAGGAACTGCTTCTGGCACTGTGACAAAACAAGCAAAGATTAATTTGCCTGGGGATTAAAAACAAAAACAAAAATCCTTTTGTGGAGATATGAATGCTGGCAGAGGAGATGGGGGGAACATTTTGAAGCAATGGCCACATCTAGACTATAGGGCTGGAGATTTACTGGATGCCTCTCGTATTTCCTTTCAAAGCTACTCCTCACTGCACACAAAGAAGTTCCCCATACAATGCTTCCCCCATTCTGAGGAAATTGTTTTTCATGAGCCTGTATTGGAAACAAGGAAACAAAGCCTTTGAAAAGAAACACCTGCAAGAGGACTCCAAACTCTTTGCAGGTGAATAAAGCTCAGAGAACAACTCTGTTTTTCCTGCCATCTGCTGCATCAAACACATTCATCAAGTTTTGCAAATAGCTTTGGGAACTATACAGATCTTCTTGTTTTCTAATGCCACCACACAACCTATCAAATCTGGACATTGACTTTTTAGCACAGTTAGTTCCTTTGAACCTGATGAACTTCCAGTGCCCCCGAAAGCAACTTTTGTGCTGGAAAGTGATAATGCGAATTTTTCAAAAGGTCACTGGGATGTAAACAAGGGCACCCTGGCATGAGCAGTAGCGTGTGGTATTTTTATTCCCTTATTTAGAAAGTTCAATAATGGATAGGGCTGAAAACATCTCGCTTTCAGCTACTCATCCAGAATAGCAAACAGGCACCTTGAAGAGGCTCTGATAGCTGAGATTTCTCAGAAACCTATTCAATGAATGCTTTCTTCAATAATGAATCAGATGACACATTGGGTGGAAATGCAGGAGTATGTGAATTCCAAATGATTCACAAAGCGATTCATATTGAGTTTCTAGAAGACTGAAAAGGTCAGCAGTTGCTGTGGGCTTCACACCCTCACCTCCCTTTACCCCAATAAAAACCTCTCATGATCTTATTTTGGTCCAGGTTACTGAGAGTGAAATTAGATGTTTGATGAGATCTCAGCTTTGCTTCCAGATAAAATAGTGAGAATGTGCAGATGAGTGAGAAACACCTCCTGGTAAAAGGTAGGAGTGCTTGACCTCTCTTGCACCTATGGATTCCCCCCACCTCTGTAAATGCCTTGTACAAACACATATTTCCCAGTTGTACTTCATAACGCATGGAGAGAAGTTAAAACTAAAGTCAGAAAAAGTCAGGGGAATGGGTTCTCAGAACTTTCCATGTGCACACCACTGGTGTAGCAGAGCCAGGGCTCATGCCTTTGGAGAACCTTGACATCATCACCATCATCATCACCACCACCACCACCACCATCACCACCACTACCAGCACACACACATATTAACACAAATATCACGATTCATCTTCCTTTTGAGCTTGTTATCCTTACAGTAGCTAGAGGGCATTTAAAAACAACCAAAACCCCCTTATCCCTGTTGTAGTCCCAAGTATTATGGAGTGTGCACTGTGTCTGAGTTTAGCCACCGAGCAGATGGTTGTTAGAGAATGTGGTTATAGTGTCATATACACTCATGACCTGACCACCCAATGGGATGGAAGGGCTTATTTTGTACTTAGAGTCAAGCCTCACTATTAGTCTTAGCAGAGGATTCCACAAGATAAGATGACTTGTTTTCTTATGAGAAATTGTTTTCTTATGAAAATCCCTCAACTTAGGTGGAAGAGATGTGTGGGAGTTTTAACAGTCTGTTTTCTCCATATCCCATGCTTCTACTGTTAGGCTCAGTGCCTGTGGATTCTTGTGTCTAGACTTTATTGTAAGGACCCTTCCACATGCATCCACATTTTTGACCTAGCGGCAGAGTGGGAGATGTGCATAGACATGTGGGTGCCTGAGAGCTTCTGGACTGTTCCCCATAGCTTTGGGGTCCAGCTATTCTAGTATTAACTGCAAAATAGATTCAGCTCCTTTAAGGCGGAATGGCAATCATGGGACCCTCAGATATTCTTGGACTGTGGCCCCATGAGTGCTACTCCTGCCTTAAAGGAACTGAATCTATTTTGTAGTTAAGGTTCAGAACCCTGTGTAGCTCCTTGGAAGTCTGCTACCACTAAACTATGTCCTTTCCCTATGTACTAGATCTTCAGGAGGACTTCCTGTGTTCCCCACCAAGTATTTTAGAATCCAGCTGGGTTGTTGTTGATGTGGACATTTAGGTAAACGGTGTTTTATACTAGTGGCTTTCCACTTTTGGAGCTCTACATGTTTAGGAGTTAAGTTTCCACAATCCCTAATCTTTGTTGTCTGGGTCTTATGGAGGATGAGTCTGGAAAATCAGAGGGACCAAAAGGTGAGAATTACTGTTTTATAGGGAAAGATAATGAGCCAGCATCATGTAGTAGTCTGGATGATGGCCTAGGACTCTGCAAGACCACAGTCTGGATTGCTGCTCAGCTATGGAAACTCACTGGGTGACCTGGGCAAGTCGCAGAGCCTTTCCACACTACACTGTTATAGTGCTATTATTCCACTTTCAACTTCCTGTGGGATTTTGGGGTTTGTAGTTTCTTGAGGCCGAATTGCTCTGTGGCTGAGAATTCTAAATGACTCTCCTTAAACTGCAGACCCCAGGATTCCGTAGGATGTTGAAAATGGAATAACAGCACTATAACAGTGAAGTGTGAAAAGGCCCACACTCTCTCTTCCTTAGTGGAAGACAATGGAAAGTGTCCTCTGAATAATAAATCTTACCAAGAAAGCCCTATGGTACGATTGCCATAAGGTGACTTGAAAGCACATAGCAACAAGAACAAGAATAACATAAGGATTTTTGAAACGGTTGATGAGCCTCTGTCTTATAGAGTGATCACAGAGGCAGGGAAAGATAAGAAGAAAGTGTCGTGAATAGTTAAAGCCAAGGATGTGAATATGACACACCACAATCATGTATGTGTCAGGGATTCCAGGCAGGGAACCCTGGGAAAATGATCAGCCCACTGCAAAGATGTTGTGTCATGCCCCAGCTGTGGGTAATTGCAAAGTTGCATAAGAAACTGGGGTCGTGTGCAGATGGTAGAGGGAGGTGTGCAAACCTCTGCCTGACTGGTTGTAGATATGTATATAACAAAGCAACGCCAGTATGTATTTGTCTATTGACCAAACCTGGTGCCTGGCGCAAGCTTTTGTCCGTCTGTCCTATGTTTTGTATATAACGGGACTTTGCTGCAAGATAAAGTGCCTCCTGTTTTGGAAGAAACTCCTCTGTGTGAGTATCCTTACTGGGGAATAAGGCTGCTGCTGTTGGCTCGCCTGTCAGGGATTCCAGGCAGGGAACCCTGGGAAAATGACCAGCCCACTGCAAAGATGTTGCATCATGCCCCAGCTGTGGATAATTGCAAGGTTGCATAAGAAACTTGGGTAGTGTGCAGATGGTAGAGGGAGGGATGCAAACCTCTACCTGATTGGTTGTAAATATGTATATAAGAAAGCAATCCCCAGTATGTATTTGTCTGTTGACCAAACCGGGGTCTGGCGCAAGCCTTTGTCCGTCTGTTCCATGTTGTGTACATAACGGAACGTTGCTGCAAGATAAAGTGCCTCCTGTTTTGGAAGAAACTCCTCTGTGTGTGAGTATCCTTACTGGGGAACAAGGCTGCTGCTGTTGGCTCGCTGACCTCTGGTTTTTCCACTGCATTTCTGTGGGGCTGAAACTCCTATCATCCTCCAACATCGCTGAACTCTGGTTTTTCGGCTGCGTTTCCGTGGGGCTGAAACTCCCATCATCACCAACAGTGGTTATGGGCCCAGGCCCAGAGTGCACAGCATCCACAGCGAACCTGTAGTTGTTTTTCCCCTGGATACTGGGACTGTTTTTGACTGTTTGCCTGGCTCTCCGGTGCTTTGGGAGTCTGTGTTTTGGCAGAGAGACAGTTAATCTTCAGTCCGGAGCTCATCAAGGTCACTGCGGCCAGCTGCTTTGTTTGTTGAATTTTCCTTACAAAGGCAGCAGCATGACTGAGGGAGGTTATCTGCGATTTGAAAAGTTGACCGACGCTAATTATCAAAGCTGGCAAATTTATGTGAGAGCCGCTTTGATGAAGGAAAACGTGTGGCACGTTTTGGAAAATGAGGGACAGCCCTGCTCAAATAGCAGCGTTCAGGGTTGCTGACGAAAAAACCAAAGCAGTTATTTTGCTTACTTTAAATCCTTCCCAGTTGATTCACGCTGCTGCTGCAGACACAGCATATCAGCTCTGGGAGGCTCTGAAGCGTGTGCATCAATCTTCTTCATGTTTGTCCAAAATGCTATGGACGAAAAGACTGTATAACACAAAGTTATGTCCCGGAAGCTGTGTAAGAGAGCACCTCATGCTGATGAAACAGTTATTTAAAGAGACAGCCGACAGGGTGGTAAATATCCCGGAAATGCAGAAAAGTTTTATTCTGCTGGGAAGCCTCACTAAGGAGTGGGACTTTTTGATGTACAACCTCCAGGGTGTGCATGAGGAAGAGCTGACTGTAGACTTGGTAGCCGGGAGGATTTTGGAGGAAGTCCAACGTAAGCAGTTCGATTCCAGACTGCAGTCGGAGGGGAGAAAAGCCAGTCGCCAGGAGGGAGAGGCAGCTCCGGAGGTGGCATCTGACCGGGAAGAAGGAGTGTGCAGCTATGCCAGACGCTGCTACAGATGCAAGAGAGTCAGCCATCTCCAGAAGGACAGCAGAATGCCAGCACCAAGCAGAGGGAAGAAGACAACCCAGAAGCGGAGGGGCGTGTTGTCACAGGCTGAAGGCCATGTGTTTGTGGCAAAAGAACAGTCTGAGAGTGGTGTGTGGTTGCTAGACAGTGGTGCAACTCACCACATGGTGAACAATTTAAAGCTATTGAATGATGTTACAAATGCAAATATAACAGCAATTTCCCTTGCAGATGGGGCACCAAGCAAGGTGCAGAAGATGGGTACTGCATATGTGCCATGTTTTGGGAAATCGTTTAATAATGTATTATGCGTGACAAATTTGCAGAACTGTATTTTGAGTGTCTCCCAACTGGCCAGTGAGGATTACAAAGTGGTGTTTGAAGGGGAGAAATGTATAATTACTGCAAATAGTGTTTTTTGTGCAAAAGGGGTGAAAAAGCAGGGGTTGTACCACATGTTGCCCAAAGGAAAAGTGGCAAACGTTAACCCTTTGTGTAACAAACCTCTACATGAAAAGTGTGTACATTATCTCCACAGAGTGATGGGACATGCCAGCTACAAAAGTTTGCAAGAGTTGGCAAAGGTATGCCCTGGGTTGCAGGTCCGGAATTGTCTTAAGTTCCTAGAGTGCTCTGTGTGCAAAAGGGTTAAGGTAAAGGCTTACCCCATTGCCAAGAAAAGCAAGTGTGTCACCCAACGTCCTTTTGAGGTTGTACATGCAGATTTGGCTGGGCCATTCAAGCCAACTGAAGGGCAAAATAGGTATGTCCTGGTAATTGTAGACAGACACACCAGGTTCTCCTATGTCTATCTACTGAAAGAGAAAAGCCAAGCAGCTGAAAAGCTCCAAGAGTGGGTGAATGCTGTTGAGAGGGAATTTCCTTATAAAGTGGCCAGTCTTGTGTCAGATCGAGGGGGAGAATTCCTGTCTAATAGCCTGCAAGACTGGATGCATAAGAAAGGCATAAGGCATATAACCACCAACCCCGCATCTCCCGGGGAGGATGGTCTTGCAGAAAGAAGAATTGGGCTGTTAAAACAAATGAAGGACTGTATGATAGAGGATGCCCAAGCCCCAGCAGGACTTTGGGGAGAAGCAATAGTGACAGCAAACTACCACTTAAACAGGATGTAGAGTTCAAGTGTGAAGCAAACTCCATATTACCTATTGTATGGTAGAGCGCCAAACCTGCAGCATCTACATGTTTGGGGTCAGTTTGCTAGAGTGTATGTTCCCCCAAGTTTCAGAAAGTCTGGAGAGGAGAAATCTAGAAGGTTACGTTTTGTGGGATATGAAGGTAACAAATATAGATTTCTACACCATGCTGGCAAAATAGTGTATTCTGGGAGTGCAAACTTCGAAATCCATTCAGGATGGGATAGACTGCACTGTAACCAAGAGGTTTTGATTCCCCTAGGTAAAAGTGTGAAAAGTGTTCCTGGAGGGGCAGTGATGTCTGATGAGGAAAAGGACAGTATCCCAGATACACTTGAAAGCTTTGAAGATGGAGGGGCGGTGATGGCTGATGATGAAGAAGAAAGTACTGAGGAAAGTACTGAGGAGGAGAAGCCAGAAGTCTCACTCGACGTCACACCAAAGAGTTCAACACCGCCACCTAGTGCTGAACCTGGATTTATGATCAAGAAAGAGCCTCGCACTGAGGTCAGCACTAGTTCCAACAGTGGTTCCAGTGAAAGTGGGTCAGGAAGTACCCAACTTGCTGAGTCAGGACGTAAAGTTATGCTTATCCCTAAAAGGTCAGGAGGAGGGTATTTTGCTGTCCCGTGTGACTGAGGCAGAAATTTGAGTGTAGGACTACATTGGGGTATGGTATCTGAAAAACAATATCGCGGATTTGCTTACAGAGGCCCTTCCAGTAGTAGGCCATGAGAAGTTGGTAGGTGAACTGGGCCTTGCCACCAGGGTGTAAGGTGGAAGATGAGTTGTACCCTTGAATGTATGTACTGTATGTATTATGTAACATGTATTGTATGACATGTATGGATTGTGAAAATGTCCTACACAGTGGCCTGACCATTTTGGAGGGGATTGTCAGGGATTCCAGGCAGGGAACCCTGGGAAAATGATCAGCCCACTGCAAAGATGTTGCATCATGCCCCAGCTGTGGGTAATTGCAAGGTTGCATAAGAAACTGGGGTCGTGTGCAGATGGTAGAGGGAGGTGTGCAAACCTCTACCTGATTGGTTGTAGATATGTATATAACAAAGCAACACCAGTATGTATTTGTCTGTTGACCAAACCTGGTGCCTGGCGCAAGCTTTTGTCCGTCTGTCCTATGTTTTGTATATAACGGGACTTTGCTGCAAGATAAAGTGCCTCCTGTTTTGGAAGAAACTCCTCTGTGTGTGAGTATCCTTACTGGGGAATAAGGCTGCTGCTGTTGGCTTGCTGAACTCTGGTTTTTCCGCTGCGTTTCCGTGGGGCTGAAACTCCTATCATCCCCAACAGTATGTGTGTGTCTACTCTAAAAGTATTTTTTTTTTTAGTTCAGTGGGGCTTGCTTCCAGTTAAATGGCTATAGGATGGAACCTTTATTTCAGCTGAGTATAAAAATTAAGAAGATCTGTTCACTGAGTGGTGTATGCCTTCTAACATGAATAGAGAACTAATAACTTGTTATATATATAATCACCTCACAGCTGTACCATTTAGACTGCCTTCTCGAAAACATATGAGAAAAGATAAACTGTGAGAAATTTTTTATTTTGATTTTTATGACAACAAATTATTTTTATGATGACAGCCCTACTTCCACATCAGCTTTTTTTCAGTCTAGTATGATTCTAGAGACCAACGCTAGAAATTTTGCCAGAGTGAGAAGAACCTCGGAAAGGTTTTCCCCTTACCCTTTTGCAAAATGACATCTTAATTGTGCAGCATCATGAGAAGCTTTCTTCTGAAAAGAGGCACTGATGAGGTGGCAGAGGAAAATGCCATGCTGACATGAGAGTGGGATAGGGAATTCAATGCTCTCCAGATGTTTTTGGGTGACAGCTCCCACAATTCTGATTCCTGGCCATGCTGTTTATGGCTTAGAGAAGTTGAAATCCAAGCCATTTTGGCGAGGAACACAATCACCAAGCCTTTAGGACTGGCCCAAACCATTTTGTTTTCTGGGACATAGCAGCAAAAGGCACCCTATCAGGTCAAGGTGTATACAACATCCAAAGCTGGCTAGGTTCTTGTGACACATGAAACAGAAAACCAGATATGTGCCTCTTCCCCAATAGTAATCCAATAGTAATAAATAACATTTTTGACACTGTGTCCCTCTGCTATCTTTGCTAGCCCAGCACAAAGGATGGAAATGGTACAGTCCAAAGTTGGCTTCCAATTGTAGACAAATAAACAAGGAAACATTATCACAAGAGTGTGGAAAATGAGACCAATGGGCTTCATGCAGCCCCCCCACCCCCCGCACAGGACTAGCACCCCAAATATCAGCCAAAATGTTATTTAGTTGTTCAAATATTTCCAGCCTTCCTTTCACCCTGGGATCTCAGAGCAGCATATGATACAAACACTTTAAAATACTTCCAGATTAAAACAAGTTTAAAAACATACTAAGCAACAGTTAAAACAACTTTAAAAGCTACAGCAGTTGAAAATCACAGACATGTGTGCTTTGGAGTAAATCAGTCCCTAGAGGCTTTAATAATAAGCCGTGTTTGGGCTTGGTGCTAGAAAGAAATTACCAAGGGTGCCGGCATTCCACACTTGGGCCACCACGATGGAGGAGGCCCTCTTCCATCTCTTCCCACTGGTGGGACATAAAGGAGGGACCCTCCTGCAGATCTCTGTTCTTGGGCAGGTATGTGTTGAGTGTGTGAGTTCTTTTTATTTTTGCTAAAATAGCTGGGGAAGAGAAAAGCTGGAACAAATACTCGAGCCTCCCCCTCCCCAGCTATTTTAGGTCCAAGAGAGGCATTTTGTTAGACAGGATGAAAACCAGATCCATTTTTCGTCCTATTTTTTGGGGGGGGGGGGGTTCTCCAGAAGGGTTCAAAGTCATGGCCCCTACAGGATGCAAAGCCCTTCAAGTGCCCACGAGGGAGTTGGCAATGTGGCTCGTCAGTGCACCGCAGTTGCCCACACCTGCATTATATGATCCAGGTACCTGTACGCATGGGCTGTGGGAATTGGGCCTTGTGTATTTCTTTGTGTTCGTGTGGCAGTGGCAAAGCTCTTCCTGAAGTCAGAGAGGGCAGGGCACCTCATGGAACTCACGATTAGGAAGTGTTATATTTTATCACCTCTAATGCAGCATCTATTTGAATGTGCTGTCCTTTACGCTAAAAAAATGACTTGTGTTTTAGGAATCTACTGCCTGCTCCAGTCAGCTGATAGGCTAGAACCATAACAGCTTCTAATATTGTCATCTTGCTTTAATTGATTATCTTTTTTTATTGTTATTACTAGCTGCAGTTTATTTATTTATTTATTTACTTACTTATTTACTTATTAAAAAAACACATTTATAATGTTAATTTTCTTCTCCCATCCCTTTCATTGATGTTTGCTCTCTCTGGTTTTATTTATCAAACAATTACATTACCATTAGCAGATGGTCACTGTGGTGTATAACATGCAAATCCATCCCGTATCAAATAGGCATATTTTATGACAAAATATAATTTATAAGCATGTGGCAACTGCTCTCTGTGTTTGAAAACAAAACGAAGGATAATAGGGATCTACAGACCATCTTATTTAGATAAATTAAAAGCAAAGCAAAGCAAAAAAATTCATTTTTTTAAAGAAATAGTGTTATTAATATTATTGAGCTCATAAATACTTGGGGAGGGGTTTTAAATTTTTTTTTCAAACCAGTCATTCATGATGTCAAAACAGTACTACTAAGATATGTGAATGTTCAGCTTGGTGGGTGATACTAGTTCATCAGTTGCCTTAGGGGTGGAATCATGTGGGCCCTGCAGATGATCTTTGATGGGAACTCCCAGCACTCCTCATAGTGGGACATGCTGGCCAGGGCTGGTGGGACTTATAGTCCTTATAGTCCAATAACAGTTGGAGTACCACATGATTCTCACTCCAAGTTAACTCTTCACCAGAGAGATTGCCAACTGTATTTTAACTGTCAGTTCAACAGGGTATCACTTGAGCTTTAAGGATGGCAGAGAATATGAATCCAGCAGTTACTCGTGTAGTGTGAGGCCCTTTTCGCACGGCGTTTTTGAAGCGAAAGGGCCCCTTGAGCGTCGTGTAAATGTGAGGAGCGTTCAAGGGCCTGACGCAGACAGCGCATGCATCTTTTCATTTTTGGCTCAAAGCCAAAAATGCTGCGCAGTCACGCATCGCCTCCTGAGCCGCACCGGTTGCGCATCCTGCCCCAGCGCAGCCTCTAACTCCCAGGCTGCACTGTGGAGGGAAGGGCTGGGGCACTCGTGCGACCAGGAAGGAGCTGCGGAGCTGAAGCAGCAGGGACACGGTAGCGTTCCTCCCAAGCCTTCTCGCGCTAAAACCCCAACCCAGCAGCGCGAAAAGGTAAGGTGCGAAAAGGGTCTGAGTCTTGTGGGGGAAAAAAAAACAGTTCTGCTATCTAAGACTCAGAGCCTCTGTTGAAACTGAGAAGAACAGTATTCACCTAAGGATGGATGAGAATTTCAGTTCAGTCTGTTTTTAATCCAATCCCCAATTCACATTTTTATCGCAATTGCAATGGAGTGAACTTGAAGGGTTTTTCTTTTTTTCCAAAAAAAATTGAACAATGTGAAGGAAAAATGTATTTCATCCATCTAAGGCCAAAGCTTTTAGTAGTTAAGTCTTAAGTTTGAGTCCCTGGCCCTTTCTGCATCCTACCTTTTCTTGGCGCTGGGGTGCGGTGCTCACGCAAGCAACCTCTTGTGAAAGGCCCTCGCGTCCAGGTTTCTTCAGCTCCGCCCAAGCTTCCTGCTCACGCGAGAGCCCCACCTCTTTCTTTCGCAGTGCAGCTTGGGACCTTCCCAGGCTGCACTGAGACAGGAAGCGTGATCAGCTTGGCTCCCGAGGCTCCGGACCCCAGGTAAGTGCACGCGGGGCCGGGGAGCAATGCGCAACTGTGCACCATTTTGGGCTTAAAGCCGAAAATGAAAAATTGCGGGAGCAGTGCCAGCCAGGCCCTGTAGCGTCGTGCAAATGTGACTGTGTTGTGTGGACCGCTCCTCACATTTGTGCAATGCTCGAGGGGCCCTTTCACATCAAAAATGCCATGCGAAAAGGGCCCCTATGAATTCAACCAGGTTCGTATAGAGGTAGTTCTGCCATCTCTGTCTTTTCTGAGAGGTTCCTATATGGCAGGCAGGTAGAATATTGTGCTCTCTTTGCTGAGAATAGCTCAACCTATTGGAATTGGCCAGTGCACATAGGGACTTTTATTTCAATGTATTTTTTGAAGAATATACAGTCCTCCCTCCACATTCATGGGTTTGACCTTCCCAAATTTGATTTTTTGTGAGATGGCCGCTTGCCTCTCCCTGTCCCCTTCTCATTCCCCTGCCTTTTGCCTGGGTGTGTGTGCCTTCCTTGTGCTCAGACAAAACACAAGCAAATGGTGGGAGGAGACATTCCTGTGCTTTCTCCAGGTATGGGGCTGCCCTTCCCATTTGCTTGTCTTTTGCCCAGGTGCCAGCTGCAACACGCTTGGACAAAAGGCAAGTGAATGGTGGGGGAGGCCTGGAAGGGAATGGGAGGAGGAGAGCTCACATGAGCTGGGGGAAGTTATTTGTGTATTTTTTGTTTTTTGTTGTTTTTTTTACTTTCGTGAGGGTTCTGTGCCATGGACTCTTGCAAAAATTGAGGGCCACTGTGCCATTTCTACACAGTTGGGGCAGAAAGAGATTTCCATTTAAACAATTCAAACAAGAGGAAAAGGGAAAATGTCAGATTCTTCCCATTTTGAGAACTAATTCAAGCTAGGCCATTTCCTCACTAGACTGTTATATTGCTATTATTCCACTTTCAACATCCTATGGAATCCTAGAGTTTACAGTTTAAGGAGGGGCCTTTGAGGCCCCTCTCTAAACTCCCAACCCCAGGATTCCATAGGAAGGTGAAAGTAGAATAATAGTACTATAACAGCCTAATGCGGAAATGGCCCTAGACACTCTTTTTGTCCCACAGTAAATGATGCAAAAGAGACAATGTGAATTTATTTAATTTATTTATATTCCACTTTCTTTCCAGCCTTCAACCTCAAGACAACTTACCAAAAAAAAAAAAAGGAAAAAAAATGAAGACAGATGCAAACAAAAGATTAGTATCTGTGAAGATATACAAAAGTTAAAATACAATTGAACTATCACTAGAATTAAAGGGAATTTTAAAACATAATCCCTTAAAAAATAAAACAAGAAATACAGTCCATACAATACATTGTTAAAAGGCCTTTTGCCATGAAGAAGCAGTGCCCAAAGGCATGTCAAAATGAGACAGTCTTCACTTACCACCAGAAGGACACCTTGGAGTGGGTATGGTCAGGGGTTACTTTGGTGGCCAGATGTTAGATTGATAAAAAGATGTCCACACAGTATTCCACATCACCCAGTACATTCTTAGGTGACATTTCTCCTGAGCAAAGTTATACTAATCTGAATATTTTCACTTAACATTAGAGCAAGTAGTTTAGTAACACAAGTCCTTGTGGCACTTCAACAGTGCTGAATCAAACAACATGATGGTCTTTAGACTCAGCAGAGTTCACTCCCAGGCAATCGTGTACAGATTTGCAACCATAGCACTAACCACCAGAAAATATTGCATAAATTCAACAACTTTTTGCAGGACCAGAAAACTCAGGCTGCTTGCAGATACCTATTTATTGTAAAGACTTCCCCATTCATCTGTTCATGCATATGCATAGATGTTTTCTCTGTGAAGATGAATGGGAATTAAAGCTACAAACCTGAGCATGGTTAACTGGGAATACATCCCATTGAACACTGTGGGATTATTTTCTAACTATGAGTAGAAATGAGCTAGAAGTAAATATTCTCATTGCAAAAAATGGGTCAGCCTATGTGTGCTAGAATACACACATTAGAACATAATACTGATATATCTTAGATTCTTGGTTCTCTTATATCACTTTTTTTCATTTTAAAGAACAGCCTCTTATTTTTGTGTGAGAATACATAATGGATATGAACGCTGGTTCACATCCATTCTGGCATGATGTGGTTCAATCTTTTGATTTAAGCTTGTGGTAGCTATTTAATTTCAAATTGGGAGCTGCTCTTATGTTTGCATGAACTTTTCAGTTTATTCCTTGAGGGGGAGCTCTTGTTCATGAAAATGGTGTTAGTTAAGTTGGCTTGAGTGGAAAATAGAAAATCCTTTTTTAAAAAATGGTTAGCGTTGTCAAAATGGTTAACTTGGACAGCAAAAGAGTCTTTGCTTACACTACTGGAATTTTTTTTTTATTGTCCCAGTCATGTAATTTTGCTTCATCTTATTCTCTTCTTGACAATTCACATTATCTAACTTTTCTGAATTAAAAGAAGCACACAAACTTCATTTAATCAAATAAATCCAACATTATCGCTCAACAGAATATCGTTTTCTATTTCATTTAAAGATTTTTTTTTTTGGATCATTGTTTTCAGCTGCAACATTTGAAATGGCTAGGGCTGTAATTTCTCACAGGTTGTGAAAAGAGTTACAGCTAGAGATATTGATTTTTGTCCCAATCCAAAGAATTGCTGGTATTCTAGACAAAAAAACACCCAAGAGATCTTCTATGCTGTATCACATTTCAGTCTGTTTTTGAAACTCCCCTGCAGCTTTTCAGTGACTTTGTCTTCAGGGAAAGGAATTTGGAGCATCATGACAATTACAGCAGAGGATCCTACAGTTGTCTTACAGTATGTGAAACCTAAATATGCTACTTTTAATTAGACTTTATCCACCCTAACCTGGAGATCCAGCATGTTGTAGTGGTTTGAGCATCGAAACCCTGGAGACTGGGGTTCAGTTTCCCACTTGGGCATGGAAACCCACTGGGTGACTTTTGCTATGTCACAAATTCTCTGTCCCTAGAAAACCCCATGATAGGATCGCCTTAGGGTCATCATAAGTCAGAAGCTACTTGAAGGCACACAACAGCATCAACCTGAAGTGGTTCTCTGTGGAGGTTTTCTCAGCCTTTTTGGGGACACCAGAGTCTAAATCAGGGGAAGAGAAGTGTGGCCACAGGTGGCTTTTTATATATATAAATATATATATGTGTGTGTGTGTGTGTGCGTGCGTGCGTGCGCTATATACTTCATATCCTCCAGGGACATGAAGATAATTTTGCCATGTTTTGCCCACAGCTGTTTTAGGCTTAGGAGACAGTAAAATCCTCCATATGCTTCCTGGAAGGCATGGGGGCATTTGGAGTATAATTTAGTAAAAAATTTAAAAAGGGAGAGTGGGGAGCATGGTGTGTGTGTGTGTGTGGGGGCATCCCATTTGATCTAGTGAACGGCATGCGTAGCTCCATCTTAAATCCAACTGCTAGTCTCAAATAGAGTATATACCATGAATAAATTGCTGAAGGGAATGTCAACACTTCTATAAATTCCATTCCATAAGGATTGGATTTAGGCCCTGGAATTAAGTTTATGACATTTTCATGAAAACATGTGATCTAACATGAAGCTACAGCCCTTCCTCTAGTTTTCTGCAACTAGATCTTTCTGGCCAAATAGGAGAATGTGAAAACAGCATGATGGCCTACAAGGCAGCTATGCCTTTTTGTGATGTCTACTTTTGTCCTTAGCTTGTAGTTTAAGATGTAGGTTTAATTTGTAGTAAGGGATAGAGTATGATGTTTTCTGTTAGCAGGGACAGGAGAAGTCAGTTTAAAATCATCTTTCCAGGTTTGGTACCCACTTACTGTCCTCTCAAATCCAACCTAGATCTCAACTGCAAATCCTTGCTTTTGCCAATTTTCATTACAAATAGCTGTTTGTGACATTTGAATCACAACTTGGAAAAGTTACTCTCTGGGGCTAATGCTCCCAAAATCTCTCAGCCAGCATGGCCCGGTGCTCTGATCTGAATCTAAAATAAATTGCTGTAATGTCATGTGTTTTCCATTTTAGGCAAAGAGTTTTTTTCTTTTTTAACAGAACATTTAAGAACAATTTCTTGAGTATTTGTAAAGCTGTCAGAAAGTGATACAGAACCTGGGGCTACCTGAATTTGCCTAATCCATTATGGTATGATTCTTTACTTTCTAAAAAAAATCAAATTTTGAGCTATCATTTCGAATAGCAAGCTTTCAGAAACATTTTTTTTTTCTTGTAATATGTGAATGGAGCCAGTATCAGTTTGCTGTTGTGGGAACTAATTCTTTTGCAAAGATTAGCATTGTCATAAGTCCTTATCTATCTCCTCATGCATAACATGCAGAATTGAAAATAAGCAGGTATCTCAAAACCCCCATAAACCTCCAGTAACTTTTCTTTAAAGGAAACTGATCCTATAAATGACTACCTTCAAAACATGTCATTTCTATGGAAAGTGGAGATTTATGCCTGGCCTGTATTCTCCAATGACTTCTTTCATTCAAAACAAAAACAAAAACACAAAAACAAAAATTTCCTTTAAAAAAAATGAGGGCTGGGATCCTTTGAGGCCTTACATCTTTGTCAGTGGACTGATACCTGCAGGGATTAGATCTGCACAGTAGCATAATGTCCATATCCAGTAGAAAGCTGCTGTTCCGTTTCTATTTGGCAGAGCTGGCAAAGTGCACAACGCTTATTGTGCATGAGGTGCATTGGTGTGCATTATACCCTGATGTGCATTGCATACCAATGGACATTGGGTGCTCTTGCTGGTGTCCCGTTGTGACTTTCACAATCCAGTAAAGGAGTTTCTTAGTGCTTCTGCTATGTAGCTAGGTATACGTAAAGTTTACATAACGTAACAGTTGGTCACATAGGATTCTGGCAAAGGTTTTCATTTTTTAAAATATAGCAGACTGTTGCTAATCATTAGCCTTGGCTCAACCAGACTACCTCAGGATTGCCTCTCCCTGGTAAACCGACGTAAACACTCTTATGTGTGTATGTTCATGTGTGTGAGAGTGTGTGTTCATGTATGTGCCTTCAAGTTACCTGTCGACTTATGGTGACCCTTAACCATTATTAATTTTGTAGCCTATAGTTCACCCATACTTAACAATCATCCACAGAAACATAAGGTAATTACGCCCCCCCCCCAAAAAAAAAATGGGGATGAGGGAAAGGGAAAGTGACACCAAAAAATCCATCTTCAGAATGCTTTATTATTTTATTTTATTATTTATTAATTTTTTTAAATTGCTTTCTATCCAGAGATCTCAGGGCAGTGTACAATAAAAACAGTTTGAAAACAGTGAGACAGTAGAAATAATAACAATGCTTTTGAAAGGCAAAAAACATACCTAAAATGTTTACAAGTTAAAAAGGTAGACCAAAGGAGTTGATATAATTTATAGCCATTTAAATAATGTATAGCAATTTGTACATGCAACGGTCTTGGGAAAACCAGTTAGGCCCTCACAGATTTAGTGAATGACCATGATTTCACTTGGTGCCCGAATGACAGCAATATTGCCATGGATTGGGCCTCCAGAGGGAGGCTATTCTGTAACTGGGGTGCCTCAGCAGTGAAGGCTCCACGCTTTCAAACAGTGCCGACTCCTTCAAACTGTTCTAAAAAAGTGAGGCATGTATTCAGATATTTCTTTTAGGTCTTCCACTTACTAAGCACCATTTTTCCTTTGTGACAAGTTAAACTGAGGCTTTGTCTTGTCTTGTCTTGTCTTGTCTTTCGTCTTTTCTTTTCTTTTCTTTTCTTTTCTTTTCTTTTCTTTTCTTTTCTCCAGAGTTCTATCTGTGCAGTTTTGAGGGAGTTAAGGCAAGATGGCAGAAGAGTTGAAGTGCTGTAGGGACGGAAATGTCTCACTCTTTTCTTCTGTAGCCCATGTGTATTTTCAGAATTCTTGTATCTCAGTTACATTTTCATAAGTTTAAATCATCAGGCCTTAGCGAAGTGGCTTTTTGGATTACAGCTCCCAAAATCTCCTAGTTGCTATAGGAATTTGGGAAACTGTAGTCAAAGAAGGAACTTTTCTAAGCTCTCAGTAGATTCATACACTCTTTGGGAATTGCTGACCAGCTTTCAACTGCTGAACCTAAAAGCAGTCCCAAAGGATTGATAGTTCATAGATGATTCTAGTGAATTGTAAACTAGGGAAAAAAACATCAAAAGGCAGTTTGTTTTGAGTTGTAGCCCATACTCCAGTGACAGTTATGGGCCTTCCTGTCATTTAAATCTCTGCAACTTTCAGATGTTTACACTCTTAGTTTGGAGACAAGATGCCCTCCAGTATTTCACAGATGAAACCTGAGACTCATGTAGCCAAACAACACTGGAGTGTGGTCAAAATGGCAAAAATTCTTAATGAGGAAATCACACAAGTAGGGAGAAGCTGCTTTTGCCTGAGCCTACTGGGAAGAGCAAGATTCTGCCCCACTCCTCTTCCCCTGCTGAAAATTAATTTGACTTTTGCACTTTGAATTCAGTTTGCAGTAATTGAAGTAAGCTGAGGACAAAGAGAGAAAGTGGAGGGAGAAACTAGGTCATTTAAAAAGCACCTGAAAAGTGGGATGACAGAGGATTAATCAGAACTATCCCTGTCAAATTGGTACACTGGAGGGTATGGGATAGGTGGCTGTTCTTTAGAGCACTGATGGTGACCTGAGAAAGGCCATTTCCACACTACACTGTTATAGTGCTATTATTCCACCTTCAACATCCTGTGGAATTCTGGGGTTTGTAGTTTACTGAGGCCAAAGAGCTCTCTGGCTGAGAATTCTAAAGGCTCCTCCCTACACAGCAAACCCCAGGATCCCATAGGATATTTAAAGTGGAATCATAGCACTATAACAGTGTAGTGCAGAAACGCCAAAGGTTTTGTGGCCTACCACCACCTCTATTCACAATTTTTTTTTCTTCCTCCTCCAGGAAGACATCAAAACTAGTCAGAGAAAATGGTCGTGCCACCCAGGAATCTGGGCTTCCGCAACAGCATCTTCTACTGGCTTAAAAATGGCTGTTTGACTCCAACCTGATGACAATTTCCCAGCCTTAAATCAAATCCTTCACTGCTGAGGCATTTGTTGCTGCTCTGGAATGTTAATATATGGCATTCAGCAGAAGACACATTTCTTCCATTTCTTTGCAATCCCCTTTAGACCTTTGCTATACAGTGAAAGTTCCTCATAGGCGTCTTGAAAATTTAATTAGAATGCCGGCTGCATCCCTTCGTACCTCTCTGCTTTAATATCTCTAAATGACATCTTTTATTAGCTCGGTTAGTGAAACATGACCATGCCTTCTCTGCAATAGGCTGCCCATTCTTAATCAAGACACGCTTCTTTCTTTAGTGTTCCCAACAGATATCTAAAAATAGCGTCCAAACCTTTCTGTGAAATTGAAGTTAAACTAACTGGTCTATAATCTTCTGGAGTCCCCTCTGGACGTCCCTTAATTATGACATTAAGCTGGCCAATTTCCAATCTACAGGGTTCCCTCTCAAAATCACATTAACTGAGTGTTAACAGATCTCTGTTAAATTGCCTTTAGCTGCCAGTTGCTTTCCTTCAGCCACAGAACCCCTAGACTTGTTTATCTTTACAGTTTTTGTTTTTAACTGTACTGAATAAACTTATTGAATCTCTTCTTTTACCAGTGGAAAGAGAACAATGTTACATAATTACCTGTCTCTTCTCAAACTAGTACAAGCAGGAAGCAACATGGAAGCAAACAGGAAGCAGTGAGACACGAAGACCAAACTCTTTAGCTTGGCTAAAGATTAAAACTGAAGAGAATTGCCTAGCCACAATGTGCTTCCCCATCTATTGTTCTTTATTCTGTACTAGTGAAATGGCTAGCATTATTTTATTATATATTACAGTGACCCCTGCAGGTCCCTATCAGTGGAGGCCAATCCACTTCCTTGAAAAGAAGATGGGGAGCTTTTGGCATTTGTTTAAGGACAAGGGGTCCTTAGATTCGTTTCTGAAAACACAAGCCAGTTCCTTTCTCAAAGGAAAGGCATTCTGGAGAGGCATAATTTAATTCTGTCACTGCAGTAATTATATGGTGTTGCTGCTGGTAACACTTTAGAAATGTACTTTATTTAGAAGTGTTTTACAAAGCACTTTTCTCACATTAGCTCAGTATTTCTTACAGCAAACCTAATCGTCATCAGGTTGGTATGCCTGTATCCATTTTGCAGACAAGATGTGACTCCAGTTACAATTGCTGCTGTGACAGAAAATGTTGGAGACTATTTAGCTGTGAGTCCTGCAGTGCCTAATCCCTGGTCTTCTGTTTGGCCCATTTGGTACCAAACTTACAAAGGTAGCCCAACTGAGTATGAGTCCAGCTATAAGAGTGTTGGCTATTGCTGGCCTCTGGAAACCGGAGAGTGGAGAGAGTCTTTTTTATGTATAGTGGCTAGGGAAAATATATAGGCCATATATTTTGCTAATATTTATTTTTCTGTTAGATCTTAGTATGACTTAGTAACGGACTGTTTAATCTTAGTGTGTATTTATTACTGTCAGTTGATTAGCTTATTGTGAAGTTATTTAAACCTGAGTTGTAATTGTTAACTGAATTATTTTGAAAACTTTCGGTTTGCATTATGTAACTTTTTCTGATGTTATAGAAAGCCACCATATACATGGATTTACCATGGAAAAAGAGACCCACAAAGAAACATGATACTGCTGACTTTGAGTACAACTCTATAATTTTAGATGCCTCTGGGAGGATCTCAAGCTTTGTGGAATCCTCTTTCCGAGGAAAGCTGTACCTGTTGGTTATCTGTATTTCCTGAAGTTCTTAAAGGCACAGAAGTTCTGCAACAGGTGCAGTGTGGTAAAAGAAAGGGGTACACAAACTACCATGACTCTCCCAAGCCATGGCCTGCTTCCCAGCTTTTAGATGTTCTCATGATATGGAAGATATGTCCAAAAAGAATGGACATCTCCAATGCCAAAGAGGTAGGCAAGAAACACTAAGAGCTTGTAACACTACCAACTAGCAATACCTATGTCAACCCTTTGGCACAAATAGAACCATATGGTAGAGGCCTGTCTCAATGAAGGCTTCTCACCTTTCCTTTTTCTCTTGTGCATTGACTGTAAAGCTTCTCTACAGCCAGAATCTTCTATATGCCCCAATCTCTTTGCATGGAACATGGGCCTGAAAGGACCAGAAATCTCCAATGATGAATGGAGAAGTAAAATAATAGTTTTATGGGGACAACAGACAGTGCCTTTGCAAAGGCACCAGCCAAATCCCATTCACTGAAGAGACCAAGTTAACTGCCAGACTATAGCTCCAGCCACTATCCTCTTTATGCTTCTACACAACCTTTTCTAGTTGATCTGGAACATAAATCTGAAAAGAATAGACTTCCTTTGTGTCAAATAGGTGGCAACAAACAATATTGGTTTCAAGGTCCTGACTCGAAGGGAACAATGGGGAACAGGACTACCTCATCAGTGGCCATTCACTAAATGGCTTCTCTTCTTAATGCCTCGCTGTGGTTCTTCACATTGTTGCCTCTTTCTGATCCCATACAATCAGACTGCAGGCCAGAAACAGAATTACAGTGGCAATCATTGTCCAGTACAGACTGAAGTGGGAGTCAGACCAATTTGGTTTAGAGGGAGCTTACTTCTAAATAAGTATTGGATGCACTCTGTGGCCCAAGAGTCTCAAATACACTGGAAACAAATCAAGGAAATGGGAACATTTCCCCCCCAGTTGTTGTTACTCTCTAAATGCCCAGAAAGCTGGATTTAGAAACAACAGGCTTTTAAGTTGTTCTATGCTGTAAGAGGACAAAGAGCATTGCAAGGCTACAAAAGTATGTAATGATGTCACTTATGTGCTTACACTGTGTTAGAAGAAAGAGTCTGGCATGCTCTATAGTGGTGGTTATGCAGGAGTGAAACATTTGTGTGGCCATATATTGTTTGTGAGAGAAAGAGAAATTGGGATGGATTGGGAGGAAAGAGCTGAGAGAAATACGGACTAGGTTCATATCTCATTCATGTTTATTCACAGGTTTATTCACCACTCATGTCTATGAGATTTATTCCTAACTAAGGAACGCATATGATTGCAACTTCAAAGGGTCAGGGAAAGAGAGAGAGAGATTTTAGACCAGAAGACAGTGTGTATAACCTATTACATGGGGAAAATGTGGCACCTACTATGTGGAATACGCTTCTTGCAGAAGCTCAGTGTGCTCCAATCATTTTTAGTTTCAGGTCCATGTTGGCAGAATACTTATTTCTACAAGCTTTCTGGGTATAATCGGTGATGTATTATCTCTTATGTGTTTTACTACTGACACTACTTTGCAATCATCAGATTAAATAAACTACCTATCAACACATATTAAGATAGTTCAAATGGAAGCCAGCATGGTGTAGCAGTTTGAGGGTTGGATTATCACTGTAAGAATCCAGGATTTGAATCTCTGCTCTGGGCAAAGTTTCTTAGCTTCAGAAGGTGCCAGTGGCTACTCCCACTGAATAGATCCTGCCAGGAAAACCCCATGTTTGATTTGCTTTAAGGTTGCTGTAAGTCAGAAATGACTTGAAGGCACACAACATTTCAACACCAATATTTAATACATGTTAAACACATGGCACATGTTCACAGACCAGTTTATATTATATGAATGCAACCTAAAAACAATAGCAATAGCAGTAACATTTCTATACCGCTTATCAGTACAAAGCACTACTGGCCCAAGCGGTTTACAATGTGTTTAGTTAATTGCCCCCAACAAGCTCAGTACTCATTTTACCAGCCTACAGAAGGATGGAAGGCTGAGTCAACCTGGAACCCTGCAGGATCGAACTCACAATGTTGTGGCTGTCATACCGGTATTTAACCACTGCACCACCAGGGCTTTTTTTTTTCTTACAAATTTATGTTTAGTGATAACTGAGATGAAGACTGATAGAAAATGTTTTCAGCAGTTTTCTAAAGATATATGACATCTCTAAAGTTGACCAGAACTTAAGATATTATAAAGATCCTCTTCCAGATATCCCTGTCTTGAGAGATTAGGGAGATGGTAAATTGGAAAAGATCATATTTAGTGGTAGTTCTCCAGTTATGGAATATGCTCTCCATGAAGATTCAGCTGTCACTAATTCTCTCGTGCTGCTGCTGTTTAAATTGTTTCTTCTTCTTCTTCAGCAGCAGCTTCTTTTGTGGCTCCTCCTCCTCCTCCTCCTTTTCCTGAGAGAAAGCAATATGCAAATTCTAGGAAATTTCTCTGTCTTGATCTTGATGATTTTGCTTATGATTTGAGAGAAAGAAAAAATTGAATGGGAGCACCTACAATCCCTAAAATTTGTTGTACAACACATGCCATACATAGCGTGGCATTTCTGGGAAGGCTAGAAGATTGCTTAGTCCCAAATGTGCTCAAAAGTGTTTGTGATGTTAACTTAAGTGTAAATATCCGTTTTCATCAAAACCAGCTTATAAATCTGTACTCCAAGGTGAAAAATTAAATTAAATTAAAGCAGAAATTTGAAATGTCTGCTTGGAAGCATTGACAAATTCAGACCACAAGTATACCACAGTTTTCATTTTCATTCCATTAGATTACTAATGGTGACTTTATGATCAAGTGTGTAGATCTGTATAGTGCAGCAGGGAGGTAAACCTTTCACATGAACTTTGGAATTTTGTTTTTGTTTTTGTTTTTAAAAAAGTCAGGCTTCTCAGTCACATTGAGAGTCTGCTTATGGAATGATTTTACACAGACACAGTCAAGAGATAGAGGATGGAAGCAAGAACTCTGGCCCTTTCTACAGAACAAAGCTCTCATATGTTGTCCTGTCACAATCTCGGCAGTGCCTCTGCTAGGATGGGAGCATGTCCCCAACACCCCTCTCTGCACCTGACTAGCTGCCTGCGGAGAGTGAGGGACATGCTTCTTCCTTCCGCACTGCAGCAGGCCTTCTTCCAATGTTGCACTGGGGAAGGAAGTGCATGATCACATTTCTGGCCCTTTTGCATAGCCAGCTGCGATGGAAGCCTCACGTGATTGGGGGTCATTGACAGAGTTTTTCCGTCAATGATATACCCCACAATCATGCCAGCTGGTGAAGTGAGAAGGGAGGGACTGCGATGATATCATGGGGAAGTATAATTATGGTCCCTTCTCTTTCATGTCCCCATACTGGGAGGATGCTGTAATGAACCCTGGGAGGGAGTGGCCAGCAGAGCCACCCTAGCAACAGAGGGGATTTAATCTGATTAGCTCTCTGACTAAGAAGAATCAGTCTAGCCAGAAGGAGGTGCTGTGTAGGAGATGACAGCAGATAATAAATATACAGGGAGTGTGTTAGATAGAGGGTTCTTTTAGTGAATGAGATAAGAGAGAGAGGGGAAGAACAGCTAAAGGCTTGTTAGCTTAGGGAAGTGTTTGCCTATGAATATCTGGAAGTTCTTTGATGTTTGAAAATACTGATTTGCCCAGTACCTTTCCCTTGTTAGTTCTGTTAATAAAGATTTTATTCTATTTGCTGTAACAGCAGCCTCAGTAAAGTGTTTTCTTCAATTTACATTTAACAACATGCTACCACAAATTATACCTTTCTTTAGGTGTACCTTTCTGATGCTTTGCCTTTTTTCCACAAAGGTTGTGGTTTTAGGGAAAGGAAGAGAGGTGTGATAAAATTGTGGAGAGGGAGCCAGGGGGTGGTAATTATATAAAAGGGTGCTGCTTCTCCAGGAAGGGAGAAAAGAAAGCAGGTCTGGTCTGTTCTAGCCCTGGCTGGCCCAGATCTCCACAGATACCATCCTGCAGAAAGGGCCTATGTAACAAAGAGAGAGATAGAGCATTCCTTTCTTGTTTCCAGTTTCCATTTGTTGATGTTGTATGAAATCATTATGTGTGCAGGCTCTTCATCTGATTGAGAACATTGATTTTTTTAAAAAAACAGTTCTTCATGTTTCATCCCTACACATATGCAAGAATGTATGGATGACTACACATCAGCAGGAGAACAGTGACACAATCTCATTCCCTCTCCACATATTTGGTCTGTTGCATTCTATTTTATTTATTCCATTTATTAAACACACAATAAAATATTTCTCAGTTCAGTTAACCTGATAGTGAGTTACTCACACATGTAGCTCGTTTGTGACTAGTTGGTTTCATGAAGTTCCATCTCCTTTCTGTAGGGTCAGCCCTTCCAGAGAACCAGGTGAATCTCCTACTACAAGCTGCAGAATTGAGGAGTGGCAGAATTAGCCTCCACTTGCACTGGCCAAATTCAGTGGGTCCAGCTACTGTCATCATGGAGATGAACAGTCCTTTGGAAGTGGGGAGAGGTGGCAATCCTAATTCAATACTAACACAGCTGTACAAACTAGCATCCTAAGCCAGAATTTTAAAAGTTAATTAAAATAGGCGCCAGAGCTGTTTTTGTCACCCCTCCAGGCACCACAGGGGTCAATATTTTTTTTTCCAAAATACCCTCTAGTGGGTGTGGGGGTATTTCCACCATGTTTGGGTGGCTTTTTTGAAACAGGAAGTAAACAGGAAGCCACTTCCGCTCATTTTCTGTTGTTAAAAAGGTCTCTTCTGTACCTAAAATGGCACAGGAGGGCCCAGAACATGGTGATAATGCTTTTCATGTCCCCTTGAGTGTGTCTGGAGCATTTGCAGGGACTAATGTGGCACCGTAGCCTTCCACAGTTGTACATCCTTGTCCTAGAGGAATGAATTAATCACTTTCAGGTTCATCTACATTTTTTAAAAAAATATTTCTATCACAAATCTGTAGCCATACACACATTCTGGCAAATTCTTCAAAAAATGAACCAAGTAGAATTTCTGATCCATACCAAGTCTAAAGTGTCACATCAAAGTACTACAGACTCAGTATGTCTACCAATAACTACCCAGAATAGCTGATTTTAGGCCAAATATTTCTGGTACAGCAATAAATCTTATTAATCTGTCGACATTTACCTGTAGTTCTCTGATGGTAGTTTATTATTACTATGTTTTTCTTCCCAAATACGGTGATGTAGAGATACAATTATAGAAAATGCAACTATTTGGAACTCACATTGCATTTCCCATACATCTGTCTTCCTTATACAAGTCTGATTGTATAAACTCACCCTGCAAATGGCAGTAATAGGATACATTAAAAACCATTCCATTTATTCCTAAAACTGCAGAAGTCTATTTAGTTAATTTTTTTTGTTTATTTCACAAATAGGTAATAAATGGGCATGTCTGATGTTATTTAGGATAATAGCTTTAGAGAAAAATGGCTTTTGACAAGGCTGTTTTTCTACAACTCTGCTTCACAATAGAAATGACTCAAATTTTTCCCATGTTGAGAAAACAGAGCTTTTCCCTGAATGTAATCCTATCAGGATTCTGATTAAATGGGTTTAAATGGTGCTAAGCAGTAAGTCTAGCTTCTCATGAGGTAGTATGCCAGAAAGAGTAAGATGAATTATTAGTTTCAAGTCTACATAATTTGTTTCTACACAGAAGATTTTAGAAAGCAACTCTTGAACATTTTTGCAGAGATACTTGACAAGATGAGAATACAAAATTAGAATTAATTAGGTTTGAGCCACAAAATTTTAATTCATAGATGCAGCAAACATTTTAGCAAACTCAGAAACTGCACATGCTTGTAGCAATTCATATTTTAAAGTGGTCCTTTTATTTATTTCAGACGTTAGACTAAATTCAAGCTAGAGTAGAACCCTTTAATTAAAGGAACATGCATAAATGTTTACTTACCAAGTTTCTGTTGATTCCGTGGGTGTACTTTAGTTGAGAATAACAAAATTTAAGGCCAGAGTTGCCATGTAAAAACTGTCAAGGGTGAAACAACCCATAGAAACAAACCAGTCATAATAGCAGCACACTTCCTTAACCTGTAGAGGTGAGAAATTCACCATTGAGGAATTCCCTGCTTGAGTGCTGTCAAAAGGTGAACTATTCAAATGCTTATTTGTTAGAATAAAAAAGTAAAAAATATATTAAAAAGTTCCATTACTTTTAAGTACAAAAATGAAACTTCAGTTGCCACTGCGACCCTTTCTTCCCAGTAGATACAGATTAGGAATTTTAAAACTGTTTCAAAATACAAAATTGTATATTGTAATTCTGTGTTGTATATTGGATTATAATGGTTGGAATCCTGTCAGACAGTTACAAGTGCATAATCTAGAATTATCCGCTTGTGACTGTTTCACATTCACAGTCCCTGTGCAGCCTCCAGTTTAAGGGCTATGGAGGAACTGTGAAGTTCCTCCAATCTCCACTTACTGGGAGCAGCCACTGTGTTTGATAGGGGTCTCTGCTCCTGTTACTTGGGAAGCAGCTGACGGTCCCACACTCATACCTTACACAAGTGATCTCTGGTGTGAGAAGGAATTGCAACAAGGGTCCCATTTCTGCCTCTCACACTTTCGCTCAAGAGAGGGGATGGGACAATCAGTCAGCTGCTTCAGTTTACAGGGGAACAGACCCTATTGATCACAGCAGTTGCAGCCCTATAAGTAGAGATGGGGGGACTGGGATAGGATTCAGTACATAGCGCCATAACCACACACACAAATCCCCAGCGGGATTCCAGCCAATATCAATATTCTTACAGTGTTTACCCATACATAAATCCCCAACTGGATTCTGGCCCACATGACTGTCTTTGCAAGGCTATTTCTTGAGAGTATTCAGGGAGAGTATTTCAGTGCAGGTAAGAGATGATAGGTGGAGGGATGTACTCAAAAGTGATCATTTGAGAAAAGCCTTAAGCCACCCTTCCTCCTGTTCATTTCTTCATTGGTAAAGTTATTTTGCTATCCTTTTCCAAAGAAAAACTACAGAAAGGGTATTTGGAAAAGAAAGCTATTTATTGAGGAAGCAGTGTGGAAAAGTAGCAGGCAAAGAGAAGTAGTTCACTCATTTCTGCTGCCAATTGTACAGTAGGAGTTCACCTCTCTGGTATCTGGACTTCTTTTCTTTCTCTTTTAATGTCAGGACTCTGTAACATATCATTTGCTCCTTAGATTTTCAGAACTTTAGGATAACCACAATTTGGATAACAGCATTTTTACTGGAAATGGTTTTAGCCACTAAGGTATGACTCAGTTCAGTTTCATCATCTTATTCAGATGATTAGTGAATGTGTGCCCGAACCTCACGTTCGCACCTGGTAACTCTTACAGGGGCAGTTTCACATAATGTGGAGGAAGAATGTGCTTTGTCTGCTTTCCAAGGGCCACTTGCATCTCATCCATGACATGATCAGGCAATAAGATACTGGGACTGGCTCCAGCACTTTGGCAGAAGTCCAGCTGAAGCAGACAGGATAAAAAAGAGCTGCATGTGTGGTTACTTCAAATAGGACAATGGACACATTTAATCTACAAAGTGTGAACTGACCTTAGGATAATAGCAGGATAGCTAGTTGATGGGGTTGTCAGGTTCTGGCTACGATATAACCTTGCAAAACCTGCATATGTAAAAGACAAAGGGTTTAAAACATAACATAACAAAACAAAACAAAACATCCTCCTCTCTGGGAGGGAGTGGCAAATTTGCTGCCCCTCAGTGGTTTGCCACCTGAGGCAGCTGCTCACCTGGCTTTATGGCAATGCAGGCGTTCTCTGTGCCTGTCTGTCCGTCCGTCCGTCCATCCATCCATCCATCCATCCATCCATCCATCCATCCATCCATCCATCCATCCATCCATCCATCCCAACTGTTTCTCAGTCCCTCTGCTCATCCACCTATGCACCAATTTATCCCATAGAACTATGAATATTCAAAACAAAGAATTGATATATGGAGTAAGTATGAAACTACCAAACCTCTAGTTTTTTTCTGGAGCTCATTGCCCCTCAGACCTCTTTCTAGAAGAATCTCTATATGAGAAGCAGATGTGTGGTGATCTTTGCCAAAGGTGGTTCATTGAAATTCTGTTTTCCTATTCCCAACGTATTTGGATGCTTCTGTCTCCCTTCCATATGCTGAGGGAATTGTCCATACCTTCATTTTATTTTTCTCTGCGGACTCTGATAAATATGTTGTCTTCACAGTTCAGTGGAGTGGAAAGTCTTCATCAGCTGGAAATCAGTTGAGGATCTGGATGATGGTTTTGTGTATTACAAAATATTCAAACTGATCTACCTGGTATCTGGAATGATTAAAAAATGTACAATCAAGACACGACTTGGGATTAAAAGAATATACCTGGATCCACAGAAACTGAGCACTGGCTGGATTCTGGTTTGTTTCTTATTTATGCATATGTTCCCTTATGGAATCAGCTGGATGTTTTTGTCTGACATGCAGTATCTGCATTTTGTATAGGGTCATGGCAGCAGCAATGACCATATGGTGTCATTGTATATGTGGATGTGTAGTCTTGGCTGATGTGTATGCATCTGCCCCCGCTGAGATAGTACCTTTGGTTGTATGTTATGTTGCCTATTTGGCTGTGCAGTGTTGCCATTCAACACAAGAGTCACGGTACAATCAACACATATCTCCACATCCAGAGATTTACACTATATCACCCCAGTGAAGAATCTTAGCCAGTATTTGGATAAGCCTGTAGTATAATTCATGGAGGGTGAAATAAACATTGATGCATTTTGTTTGACCCTTCTTCCCTTCCATGGACCATGGGTTTTATGCACACATTGATCCTATTTAATCTGTGAAGTACTTGAAGTCTGGGAGCCCGTGTTCTCCAGGGTTCTTATGGTTGAACTTGAATTTGAATCCGGGCATGCTTTTATGCTAGGTCTTTTCTCTGGAATTGCCATTTTTTCAAGGGGGGAGGCGATTTGCATTTTATTGAGCATCTGTACAATGTAATTGTTATCCCATGGTTTTCCGCACGTTCACAGTTGAGCTGAATGATTCCCAATAAATAGCCTCTGGTTATCCACTTAGCTAACATGGCAATCCTGTTCAGTGATGGCTTCCATGTCAGTGGGCTGGTGAATCCGCACTGGGACTTAATTGGAACTTTAAACAAAGTGTCCAAAGTACTGGAGCTATTCTGGAAGGATCAACACCTTGGAAAGCTCTTTTTAACAACTGTTGAAGTTGAAACATCTGATATACCCAGTGCTTTGTAAGTGAATGAGGAAGTGTTTGAAAAGGTTCCCTCTCTCCCATTTCTTTACAATAGGAGAGAAAACTCTTATATCCACTTCAAGACTGTTATAAAGCTGTTCCAAGCTGGGGTGTGGTTAGTGGCTGGTAAAGCTTCAGCAACTTTGGACCCATTCCAAGCATCTTGCATTTTTCCCATGTCACATCCCAACCATGGCCTCTTTTCCCTCCTTCCAAGTTTGAGAGCGCTAAGGGAGTAATTTGATTTCCCTTATGATCTAGTCAGTTTTATGGCCTTTCCTTTGGCCAATTCAGTTCTTGTGGCCTTTTTGACCCTTCCAGTGTACATAATGCACAGGATTGCATTGGAAATTCATAAAATCATAGAATTAAGGAATCTTAAGAACTGGAAAGGATCAGAATCCATTTTGAATCCAGATTGCCCCTACAGCAAGTGTGCACATGTAACACCTGTGCATGTTCAATTATTGATTTCCTTTTTGTTAGTAAACATCATCAGAGAGGGAAGAGGAGGATGGGGAGGAGATTACAAAATCCCACGGGGGATCCAAACTTTCCACCTACCCCGGCACATCAGAACTTATTTATCACTAATATCTGGATTAACAGGGGGCCATAAAGCAAGATGAAGTTCTGAACATAAAAAGGGTTTGCTTAATGAAACTATGTGAGTAGACTTTACACAGGAGTATTGGTCAAGAGGAAAGGCATGAACTGTGTGGAACTTTTGTTTTAACTCCACTACAAGCTAATTGCTGAAGAGCAAAGCTCAGTTCCACTAAAGAGTCCAAGTTCATGCTCCATGTCCAATGCTGTAAACGGCACACTATGCTAAATACGCTCTTTTACTGTCAAGACAGTGTGCATTCCCCAGTCTCAATGAGGAACATGACATAGGAGAAGTTTAAACGTACCCCCTAGCCATTCTGTCCCACTCCCAAATTCCTCCCTTTTTTAGCCATAGGGAGAAGTTTGTAAAAATGGTTGGAGGAAAGATTTAAGCCTCTGTCACTTGTGCTTTATTGTCCTGATTGTTACCCAACAATAAAAAGAGAAGAGATCCTAAACTGCAGACCACATATTTAATGTAATGTCTTTGTGTTTGGTTTATGGAATAGACAGAACTGCCTTATACCAATTATTGGTCCATCAAATTCTGTCTATGAGCTGCTGGGGTCCTGCGCAAGGAGACTGGCAGGACATTGATTAGTCAAATACGTTTGATGTACGTATGTACGTACATACATACATGCATACTGTCTTGTCATCAGTTTGCTCAGAATTTTGCTTAGAGTCCTTCAACTGGAAATTCCAAGGATTGAATTGGGGTTCATTTTACACACTAAGCTGCCAAGATCCAGCTATTCCTCCAAAAAGTTAGTCTCTGCAGCTGCCTGTTGCATCCAGCTACAGGAAAAGGGCCAGATGCCTCATTGCTCAGCCTCCCTGCTCTCTGGCAATTCAGAAATTAGCATGCTGAGGAGCTGCATGGTTTAAAAGAGTTTGGGGGAGATTTTGGTCATTGCAATGGCACAACAGTCAAAGTGAATCATGAAGTCAGAAGTAATTACCAAACAGGCTTATATTCTGAATGAAATTGTGTGCCTTTTCACTGTGTCCACAATCACGAAAGGAGAGATGGGTTGGCAGCGGGACCACAACAACATCGTGCAAAAGCATGACCTGTGGACCACTGCATTGCATCCCCATTGGGAGACTGTGATGTATGTGGGAATGGCCTAAGTCCTGCTTTGGAAGCAGTTGGCTATTTTTGTCTGATGTGGAATATCTACACTGAATTCAAGTTTTCAGAAGTGGGGTTATGTATGCAAAGGCATTGTGCATACAGATGCACACGTACATGCAGAGGCACATGTGGTTACACATGCAAATTCAGTTGCACATTCAGGTTTGCAATGTGCAATGGTACCATAATGGTACAATATTATATATTAATCTCAAATCCTAACTGAAAACTAAATCATTGTTCTAATGAAGCAAAACAGGCATGATTTTCACCAAACTTTTGAATCCAGTTGAATGTGATGAAATGAGTTATTCATTTTCTGCTCTTCAGTAGTACCTGTCACAATCTCCAAAGTTACTCATGTTAGGTTCAAATATTCCAGCCCAGTTCACTGTAAACTATATTTCTTTTCCCTTTAAGACAAAGTTTTGAGTTTTAAACATGAAGAATCAGCAAAGTGTTGGCATTACTATCATCACTTGAGATTTTTGAAGAAGAGTGGTGGAATTAGCATCCCAGCTGTTGTTGAATTTTCTTCCAGCACTTTAATCCTGATGGTAGCTTTCAAATCAGAAACTCTGAATTACTCCAATTGATTTTCAGTGGCATTATTCCAGCGTAAGCAGTTTGAGGACTGTGATTATGACTCTTGGCTCCATAGAACATCTGGAACACAGCATCTTTTGACTGGTTTGTAGATAAGTTAGGCTGTAACAGCCTTTAAAAGAAGCCTTCTCCTGAATATGTGTTTACTGTCTGAAGAAAGTTAGCACCTTTTTTTTTAAAAGATTCATCAACATATTTCTTAAAATAAAGCTGACCACTAGAGGGCAGCCAGAAGAACAAGATTCACATAAGAAAAAAAGAGGCCTCTGTGAAGATTTCTACTGCGTCTACAATTTATGGTTGTAAGACGTACAATCAAAAATCCAGGTCATCTTTCCATTACTGGATGATAGCATCTCAGACTGCCGGCAGCTTATCACATACTTTGGCTCAGGGACTCACCTGAAGATGTTTATATCTGGACTGGTTCAAACAAGTTGGGAAATGTATTCACATTAGACCAGTTGATGGCATGAGAAAGTTCAACTGCATAATTCAGATGTTTTCCAAAATATCTGCACTTCAATTTTTAATGAAATTTTTATTTGAGACATCATTTTGCATTTGGACTTATTTTCACATATTTGTGTAATACACTTGGGTACTGAAGCTTATATCCTATATGCTAGTTCAATTACTGTACACCCATTTGTTCTACTGCTGAAGGTAATTTCTATTGATTGAATATTTCTTCCTTTGGGAATATAGTTCAACAAGTTAGTTACCTCCTTTAAAGTTTGGTCTAAAATCCAGAGTACATTCCTTGCTCCCCTTGCCCATTGCACTAACCCACCTGCTGTTGAGGCCACTTGATAAAAAAAAATTGTCAGGCTCAAATCTATTTGCTAATCTGAAAGTCTGAACAATTTTATCTAGTGGCTCTGTTGGGGTATGGAGAATGGAGGCAGTGAATCCACTCTAGCTTTTAGGCCAAATGTTAAAGGTACTTCCCAACATGATGAGACGTATTTTCAAAACAGGTTTAATGCCTTAGACAGCTCCTTCAAAGCTCAGATTAAAACCTGGAACAGATGCATAACCCTATTGACATCATAGCCAGCAGCCACCACTGTCTAATGGTGATAACTTCATTGTAAAGCAGGCTTATGCACAACAAATAGGACTTTTAAAAAAAAAAATTCTCGAGGACTGACACTTTGTACTGTAAAATTTCTTCTAGTCTTTCCATATATTTATACCTGGACCCAAGATCCTATTTAGCTTCTATTGTGTGTGATGTTCCACAAGCTACTTAGGCAAGAAGTCCAGGTGGTGGCAGATGTTTGATGTGTAAAGGTGTGAAGTAGCCCTCTTGGCACACCTCGAGCCAGGGAGGCAGAACTGTGCCTGGCATCATCCAGCAATCATTGGCCATTTCCACATGGGGTTTTCAAAATGGTGCAGAGCATCCTCCAGGGAGGACGTCTGCACCTCGGAGCGGACTCGGTCGGACCTACTTAACATAGATCTGCACCCCAGCCTGCTCCGGAACAACCCCAAGTGGTCGTCCAGCATGCTTTTGAAAAACCTGTTTCTTGAAGTTTTTCAAAAGCACGGAGTGCACCAGTGCGAGCCTGCTCCCCTATGCAGATTCGCAGGTTTGCATTGGTGTGAGCCTGCAATCTGCTGGGGGCGGGCTTTAGGCTGGTGAGTTTCAGCGGTTGGTCAAGAGCCTCGACCAATCAGAAGCTGCTATTTTTGTCCCCGGAGCAGTGCGGAGCGGCAGCCATGCACTGCTCTGGAGCAGCATGGACTGGACTGGGAGACCAAAAGTCCGGTGAGTAGCGTCATGGGGCAATTCCCTGGCCCCGTGCGGAAATGGCCATTGTGCAATGGGAGAAAAGCACAAGAAAGAACTGAATATCCCTCTGCACAATGTTCACAGACATACTTGTGCTGGCACAGCCCCTGATTATATCAACATAAATCCAAGATGATTGTAGCCCACGTCTACTGAAACTCAGCAGTCCCACTGAGTTCACTGGGATGTACTTCTAGGTAAAGTCATTAGCCTTCATTGTGCCTTTTGTGGGTGCACAATGTTAGTTATAAACAACTCTACATGTATTCCTGTGTATCTCTGGACATAATCATTCACAGTTATTTCTTGGCCTGATGGGTAATGGCAAATGCATCAATTACTGGTAATGTTGAAAGGAATAATGTTATTTTACAAACCACTTAAATACAAAATAACCATGAACTGAAAAAACTCCAGACAGTCC
Source organism: Cyclura pinguis (assembly GCA_030412105.1). NCBI lineage: Eukaryota > Metazoa > Chordata > Lepidosauria > Squamata > Iguanidae > Cyclura > Cyclura pinguis. The sequence goes on along the minus strand of CM059599.1, from coordinate 107,611,349 downwards.
AAATGTGCTTCAAACAATAGTACTGCTTTCCCATGTTGCATTTCAGTTTGCTTCTTGAATTTTCCCAAGCTTTAGAAACAGTTTATTCACAGATAGGATGCATATACAGACAAAAAAGTGGGACTGTGTTCATAGAAGATCTCTTTGCAGCCCGTTTCTGAGTGTGAAAAATAGATACCTACGTATTGAGAGTCTTTTCCCCTATAAAAACACAATAGAAAATTGCTTTAGATACACTGATCACTCAGGTTACATCGTGAACCTTCTGTGGATGTAAGTCCATGGATTCCACTGAAACTTAACTGCATGTGAAATGTGCCTTAAGATGCCAGCTGCATCTGAAGGGAGCTGGTTTGTGCCTTTAGTTCCTTTTCAAGTGTACTACCACACAAATCTTTAGTATTTACAGTGTACTGCTACATGGATCTTTAGTATTTACAGCCATATTTATTCTTCTGACATCCTTGTTAAAAGTATACAGTATGAAGTGGTGCATTCATGCAGCCTAGAGTACAACATTTGGGAAGTCCTTATCCTACTTTGACCTTAAATCTTACTCTTCTGTCTGAATAGTTTAGTGTTACTCATTGAGTTTTAATATGGGACGTCCCGGGTAAGCTTCAATTTCATTTTAACTCAAAACTATTTTTTAGATCACTATGGTTTTAAAGCATACATTATAAATTTCCACTCTTCTATTCTGTAACACTCTTCTATGTTTGTTCATGTTGTGTGCTTAATGATATTAATTATGTATGTTTTCATTTTATAGTTAAAAAAAACTTAGCACATTGCAAAAAATAAGATATATTCAGGAAAAAAAAAACATAGCCTGGTTCACATTTAACAAATAACCCAGAATTCTGGCTGATTAAGCAAGGCTGTTGGTACATACTATGCAATTGCATTGTTTAGTGGGAGTGGCCAAACTGCCAGGAAGTCACCTGCAGATAAGGACATTTCCACACTAGATTGTTATAGTGCTATAATTCTTCTTTCAACATCCTATGGAATCCTGGAGTTTGTAGTTTAGGGAGGGCGCCTTGGGCCCAAGGCCCCCTCCCTAAACTGCAAACCGCAGGATTCCATAGGATGTTGAAAGTGGAATTATAGCACTATAACAGTTTAGTGTGGAAATGGCCTAAGTGGTTAGTGTTATATCTGAACAAGCATTCCTGGCTTGCAACAATCCCTGCAAGCTAGACTCTGGTGCCTTTGTTCTTAGCTTACTATTCTTGACTTGTTTGGCACAGACAAGCCAGGAATCCTGCTTGGAATAAAACACTAAGCTTTTGCTTTCTGTTTAATTTAGCTAACACCAAATCCAACTACATGACTGTGCAGTAAGCACCAATGTACTTGTTATTGGAAGCAGCTGATTCTGTTTGTTATGGATTACCTAATGTACCAAATGTCCGCTGAAACACATATGCACAAATATCATTTGATATTCACTCAGCTGAAATTGGGAAATGCCTTCTTAGAAAATTATATTTACAGATTGGTCAAGAAGACACCACAGATCCCTTTCCAACCATGACTCAAACAGTTCTAAGTAGAGTTACCAGTACAAATGCCTGAATGCAACTCTTCTTGAAACTTGACAACAGATACTTACACTGGTGGTAATCTTGAAGCAGCAAGATTGCTGATCATCATACCACACAGACAACATATCGCACTGGTCTAAAAGGAGCTGCACAGACTGTTAGTTCTCCACCCAGTCTGAATTCAAGGTGTTGGTGATGCTGCTTAAAGCCTTCCATGGATTGGGCCTTCATTAATACATGAAGAGTGCCTTTCCATACACACACCTATTTGACAACTGAGGCTTCCATGTATGGAGTCTCTGTCTGTGTCCCACCAGTGGGAAAATACGATGTGGAAGAACATGACAAAGGGCCTTGTCAGCTGTTTCACTCCAGTTGAGGAACGTCCTCCCCTTGGAGGTCTGTTTGGTGTCAGTGTTGGTTTCTTTCCAGCACCAAGTCAAGACAAGGCTTTTCCTCTTGGGCTTAAATTTACTTTCAGTGTATATGCACATGGTTTTTAATTGCTGTAACTTTTAAAGCTGTTTTAACTAGTTGTGTGTTTAATGGCTGAAATTCACTAAGGCAGTTAATGGGTAACCTACAGTTTGCATTCATGATCCCTACATATTCACTAATTTAGGAAACGCACAAGGACTATGGAAATCCCCCAGTCCTCATTTACTGGACATCAACTGCTCCAAGCAACAAGAATCTGTTCTTCTTTCAACCAAGAAGCAGCTAACACACTTCCCCTGCTACATGAGCAATCTCCAGTGTGAGGGGAATTTCTGATGAGAATCCTGCTTCTGAATGTCAAACTGGAGATCACTCATGGGAGGAAGTGGAAATGTCAGTCAGCTCCTTCCCAATCGAAAGGGGAAGAGGTCCCTGTTTAGGAGTTGCTACCCTGTGAGGATGGGGGTGTTGGGCTGGGAGACACTACTTAGCTACATATCTAAAGTGATTACATAGCTATTTAGATGATACAGGATTCTGGCCAACATACTGAAACTATTTTTTTGTTTTAATCTGGAGTTGTTTACAATTATTGTTTTATCTACAAACACCCAGAAATCCCATAATAAAGGGCATGATATAGATATTTTAAGAAATAAAATTAATTCATTCTGACAATCCATTTCAGTGTAAGCTGGGATGGGTTAAGAAGGGGATTTACAGAGATAATTCATCTTCTCTCTATATAGACAAAGAGAGGACAACTGATACGACACTGGATACAAAAGGGAGGCAGAGAGCTAACATTGGTCTCTGCAGAAAATCTGTGAGATCCCCTAGGAATCACACGTAATGCTGTGGACCTTCATTTTATGTTTAATGTATATATCTGTCTAAACAAACCATGTATCACAGAATCACCATGCATATCATATGACATTCTTCTAAGAAAATTGAGCCCAGGGTAAATGTTGGAGCCCCTGAAACTTCAGATGGCATGGAAATTGGGTACACTTATTGAAATAATGAGACCTCATAAGATAGAATCAAAAACGCAACAGAGAGAAAGAAAAAGCCACTTGCACATATAGCAATTTTAATCCATTCCATTTTAAATACCACAATAAATTTAATTTTCACAATAAATTAAATAGCCATATTCAGTTTACAAAATAGAATTACTTAGTGTGAAACCAGTATTTACAAAAAATGTACAATATGTACAGCAGGTTTCTCTTTGTCAACATACAAGCATAGAAGGGCAAAAAAAGAGACTTCTTTTTCGACACATGATTGACATGCTACAAGTGCCAAGATGATCCATACAATAAGAATAACAATAATAATTAAAAAACAATAGTGCAAACTCACCACAGGAAATTTGAAACAATGTTGATTGCGTGACAGAATTTCTCTTCAAACAATAGGAAAGACTTCCAATAGAAATCAGCATCATACAGGGTGTATCTTTACACTGCAAACTTGTATTGGTTTTTTAAAAACTAGTTTAGTGGGCATGGCTTCCATCAAAAAAGGCCCTGGAAACTTAACCAGGTGAGGATTAGAGATCCCTGGCACTCCCCTACCCATCTTGTCACAGAAGTACAAGTCCCAGGATTCCTATCGAAAGCAAAAGTTAAACCAATGTAAGTCTGAAGCACAGATTTACACCTTTAAAGGGTCAATATTCTTTTAGCAATAGGTATTCGTAACAGCCTGCTGTAGACCTTCCTAAATGAGATTATTCAATGACTTCTAAAGTAATATTCCACCTTTCCTCTAGATTTGTTTGGTATTAAATTTTGCAGAGCAAATAGAGTACTGACCCTTTGAACTGAATAGCTGAGTTAATTTCTTTAAATGACTTCTTCCCATTTAATTGTATAGCATAAAATGATGCAATTATGCAGAGAGTAAATTTCATGTTATTCACTGCTCTGTAGAAAAATTGATCCCACCTTATATTTGGTCACACACTGCATATGTACACGTATGCATGAAAAAAGGATTACTTTGATAGCTGTGTATACGAAAAGTGCATATTTTTTATAACTCTAATAGAGACACGGTTGCATATCTCTGGGTGCAACACACAGTGTTGTATGAAATTTACTTTAGGGCCAGTTAAATGTCCTCCCTGTGATCTGGTAAAATTTCTGATTAAAAGGGTGAAAAAACTTGCGCAATTTGGTAATGACAGAGGAGTCGACCTCTGGATGGATGCGTCCCTTGCTTCCTGCCAGGCACTTGTTAAAGACAATGTTAAATCGCAAGCAGTAAAACCCTCTGGTGGCATTGAAATATAAATTATATTGACTTATCCTTGGAGGAAGATTTAAGAACTTCTCTACCAGCTGGAGTTCTGGCAGCGGTTCTGTAATGAGACGATCGCCATCGACAATGTGAAACTGCTCTATGGGAAAGTACTTTAACCACCTCTCCAGATGTTTTGTGTAGATGCTGGTTCTTACAGCCTTGTATTTAGTGTTCACTTCACAGGTATTAGGATCAATGGACAGCTTCTCAAATTTGTAATAGGTTTTATTCTTCCTTTCCTTTCCCTCCAGCACCTGAGTGTAGTCAGAAATAGCTCTTGTTGTGGGTTCCCTGACAATGATCAGTAATTTGATGGATGAGTTCATTTTATAAATCCTTTCAGGTACCTCCTCGGTAATAAAGTATGCAGGACTTTTCTCAATTGTTATTTGATGAGGATAAGAAAATGGCATTTTTTTCCTGTACCACTCAATGCCCTTGGCATAGTTCTCATCATTATCAAAGAAGTGGATTTCTTGAGAAGCTTTGACCACTGCTGGGTGGAGATTTAACATTTCGAGTAGTGCTCGGGTTCCTCCTTTCCTCACACCAATTATTATGGCCTTGGGAATCTGCTGGACCAAACTGTGAAGTTGGATTTCCTCCTTGCTGGCATTGCCCTTCCGGAACTCATGTAACAATCCACGCTTAAACTGTAATGCTCGGAGTGGAATTTCATCTTGGCCATGGAGTCCAAATCGACCATCAATTGGGCAAATGGGTTGCAATCTGCAGTTGAGAAGAGGAAGAAATACTAGTTTAAATGATTAAAACCAAACCAATACAAATGCACACTGAAGTCTCATTAGCTCAGTGGGAAACACCCCAGGCAAGTGGGTATAAGATTGAAAAGAACCCTCCCCTATTATGCTATTAAGATTCCTCTGCTGAACCAGAGGTGTTCCACAGATAGCAAGACTCCTTCCATCTACAGAAGGCATACCCTGAATTGAACCTGATGTGTTGATTGTAGAAATATGCATGCCTGCACACCCAGTATTGTTTTTACTGTGTATATTAAGTAGTTAATAGAGCTTAAATACCCTAACCAGTTCCTGCCTGATCTTGGAAGTTATGGAGGATCACTCCTGGTTAATACTTGGATGGGAAACCACCAATGAACAGCAGATGCTGCAGGCAGTATTTCAGAGAAAGGAATTAGGATAACCAACTCTAAGTACTCCTTGCCTAAGAAAAGCCTGTGAAATTCACGGGGTTGCTATAAGTCAATGTGGCACTTGAAGACATGTATAAACCCACACATGTTATGTATTTACAGGTTCACCTTAAAAGCACAGTGTCTTGGATACAAGGGTTACAAAGAGTGCAAGTGGGCAGGACTACCAAGTAACTAGCAGCCCCAGAATTCCAGATCTGTCACCAACTGCCAGCCAAGTGACCCTCTCTCACTTTGCCCATATTGATCAAGTCAGGCAAATAACTACATTCAGTCACAGAAAACATTCCATGTGAGAACTGATTAAAACATTATATGATACTGAAACTGTCTTGAACACATTATAATTAATTAATTCAAACAAACTAATTAAATTGCATATCTAGTTAATGAAGAAGATGGGGGAGAATCATGGTGGATGGAAACGTTATCTGAGATATATGTTTGGACTACTCTTATTGTTATGAAATCAACATGGGGGAAAAATGAAAACATCAAAAATATACAATAGAAAAATTTAAAAGGGTATGGCCCTCAGGCAGTTCCACAAATCCAAATGTGGTCCCTCATCCCACCATGGCTGCTCACCACCGTTCTAGAAGGCATTTCTGGCTTTAACAGGGCACACAGTGTCATTTATTTACCCTACCATGACCACACTTTCTTAGTTGTAGTTAGATTTTAAAAATTCACATTTTATTTGCAGTCTTAAATAACCCCACATGACATTTCATTTGCAGACTAAAACATGGGGAGGAATTGAGGCTAAGGAGGTTCCAATGTGGAGCCACTGAATGTGTCTCTGTGAATTAAAACAGGTATCAAGAGATATAAAGAGAAATGTAGTCAAACAACATCTGGGTACCCCACATTCTCCATCCTGGGGCCAGATCAATCTGTTTAGATGCTCTCATGCTGTTTTTGAAGGCAAACGGGACAGCAATTCTTTCATGAAATATAAGAGTAGAAAATCTGATTCAGGTGGGAAAGTGTTTCACTAAAATCAACAGCTGTCTGGAGATAAAACAGATGCAAAGTGATAATTTCATGTCAGGGACTTGCTGTGCTGTGTGCTGAACCACAGAGCTATGATTTTAGAGCAGCTCCCTAAGCAGTGAAGTCTTCCAGGTTCTGGACCTTCTTCACAGGAAGAGCTAAAAAAGACTTCTCATTTGTACTGAGACTTTGCTTGGGGCTACGGCTCTCTTCCTGCCTTTGGTAAATTTTGGTTGTATTTTAATTTGGCTCTCATTCCTGGCTTTGCTTCTGAGTTCTGTCACAATTCTTGCTTCCCACTGCTACCTGTTGATCAGTGCTGATTAGGATCACAAAGTGTCTGTTATTACAAGACATGTCCCTTATTTCAGGGCCAGAAAACTGGTCCCTTACTATGAAGGGATGTCCCTATTTGAGGGTTGGAAAGCTCTTCCTTTTATGATTAAAAAATCCTGCATGTCTGGGTGTAGGCCTTTCAGAAAGACAGCAGTGTGTGTATCATGTAATTTATGAATGTGGAGAATATGCTAATTTTACAGAGAAAAACATGGGTCCCACTCTGGGAGAAAGGCAGACTATAAATATAATAAACAAACAAACAAATAAATAAATAAATGTGGCTAAGTTAACTGAAGTCAATGCTTTCATTAGGTTTTCTGAAAGAATGCAAACTCATTAACAGCTGCTTCCTGACATCAATCCTACATGTCATGAATTTCTATTGTACTTTACTGCTATTATGAAAACCTGGCAACACTAATGCTGATACTCAGAGCAGTGACTGTAGGAATCAACACAGCTTAGAAAAATTCCTTTTTTAAAATTTCCTTTCTCAGAATCCCCCTGCTACATGGCCACTGGCTCAGGCAATTAATTGAGATTCAGAAATATCAGGAGATGAGGAAGGAGTAGCAGCAACTATTTGCATGTCCAATGGTGTTAATTTTCATACTTGCTTTGTGACTGTAAGAGAGATCAAGGGGGCTATAGAAATACCCTGACTTCTGTACCAGATTCACCACTGAATCAAAATCCATCACAGCTTCATTTTTTTTAAATAAAAGAAGAAACAAATACATAGAGAGAATGAGAGGAATAAACCCTTCTTGCCATTAGCAATATTATATATGGATCCTATGGAATACACTACTGCAGGAGTTCAAGGAGTCAAGTACTGTGTCTGGATAATTTTATGACCATTAATAACATTTGTAGCTGTGCAAGCTTAGATTGGTGATAAGGTTAATTAAATTTCATGCCTTGGGGCACAGGACAAATTCCTGCAGGAGTCAAGAAAGAATTTTCATCCCATACATGAAACTGTATAATAGGCTATGGTCGTTTTGCATATCTTTATAATATGAGACTTTGCTGGGAGATGGTAGGATGATGCTAGCCTCAGCACATGAGCCTGCCTTTCTCAGCAGATGCAGGCTTTCCTGGACTGAAACTAGGACATTATTGCTATGAAAAGGAAAACAAGTAAAGGCAGGGAACTGATGGAAAGCAATGTAGCATTAGTCAGTAAGCAGATCTTTTCCCCCTGTTATTTAGGTTTACCACACAAGCTCAGGTCGTTTATCCATCCCTTGGAAATTAAACAGCAAACCATGGCTGGAATCTTGTTGAGATATTACGAATGAATAATGCAGAGTTACACGCTCAAGACTGTTATGTATTGACAATCCCTACCTAGCCCCTAGTTTAGTTTGGGGTTACATAGGGACAGTGGAAGTCTCCTTACCTTCATTTATTGGGAAGCTGCTGCTGAGGATGACAGGGGTCTTTTCCCCTGTCAGCAGGGAAGCAGGTGGCTGATGGTACAGTCCCACCTTGCTAAAGCATTCTCCACTGTGAGGGGGACTTGCAACAGGGGTCCTTTTTCAGCCTGTTATCCCAGAGATCACTCATGGAAGAGTGTGGGTATGTCAGTTAGCTGTCTCCTGTTTAACGGGAAGAAACTCCCATTGATTGCAGTGGCTGATTCCTGGTAAGTCAGTATTGGGGACCTGGAACGGGATTCACTGCCTAGTGCTGGAACTTCGGTGTTTACACATATATAAATCCCCAACAGGATTCTGGCCCACAACTACAAGTACTCAGATACAGCAAACTCCACAGAAAAAGTCCTAAATCTATGGCAACCAATCCCATGTCCAGAAGCTTTTAAAAAGGAAGTGGGATGTACTGTGCTCAAAATTCTCAGGTATGTCCAAGTTCTGCTTATTCCCGGCTCCCTGCACCAGAAAGGTACAGTTAAATATTTCTTTCCTAATACTCTGCTCTAAGTCTTTGATTTAAGATTAGTGAAATTTGGCTGCTTTGTCATCACTTTTCTCATCACATTTCCACTTTTTGTCTTAGGAAGGTCAATACTGTACTAAAGTAGGGTTCTCAGGGACTAGACATTCTGTCCAGTCCTCAGGGCAAGGCTGAGGAATCTCTGGGCAAGAGTGCTGCCTTGAAAAGCGTGTGTGCATATATTTTTTTCTCATTTGTCACACTTTGTGTTTTGGATTTGAATGGCACACTCTGCAATTGTGGTTGATGCTTAAGCATGACACCACCAAGGACTTCTGCTTGTGACATCACCCTTCTAAACTCACCAGACATTGCATCATTCCTTGGTCTCAGATTTTGACCCTGAAATCTTAGAACCTGGGATAGTTCTGATATGGCAACCTCCTCCTCAAATAATAAAGCAGTGTCCAACTGTCAGTTCCAACAGTGCCTAACAATAGGAGGTGCGAAGACCATGAGCAGGAAACAAATGCATTAGCACCCTCCCATTTGTATTCCCAATAAGAATTAAGGCATTTCACTGTCTCTAATAGTTTATGACCTGGGGTCAAACTTATCCCCTCCCACATCAGCTGGGTTCCAGGATCTGGTCTGAGGGCAAATAAGCTTGAGCCTAAGGTGTGGGTCTAATGATCAATTCAAATCACGGCTTGGATGGGAGGCTAGTGGAGAACTCTGTGCTGTTTTCAGTTCCACTGTGGAAAAAAAGTGGGACATAAAGATGAATGTTATCCATGTGGTGGAGTGGAGAAGATCAAGTTTATTCCTGTTATCTTATAAGAATGGTTCCAGATTTATCTATCCTGTTTCAAGAATGGGCAACCTGTGGCATTCCATATGTTGCAAGACTGCAACTCCCAGGACCCCTAGCCAGCACAACCAGTGAAGAGGAACAATGGGAACTCCAACAACTTCTGGAGGCTATACTTTGACCACCCCATGTGTTATGAGGTTGTCTTTGCAGTGTCATGTATATATTTTACAACCACTGTGGAACTTAAATTACCCACTCATTAATTTCAGAAGACAGCTTACATTCCCTCACCCAATTTCTGTGGAGCATGTTATGTGGTCCTAATTAGCCATGAAAGTTGGTAGTTGTGTCCCAATGGCCTGCTATGCATAGAATCAGGAAGGAACGTTTCCTCAAGGTCAAATCCAATAGTAGTTGGCAATGACAGGAATTGTTATGTCTCCAATAGTTTCTTTGAGGATATCTGTGTTCCTGGCCAAAAGTTTTTTTTTTTTAAAGCAGGCCCTAATTTTGTGTCCATGGCTGACCTTTCATTTGAGAAAAGCATTCTGAGAGAGAACTTCCTCATTCAGCATATCATCATATCTGAAAAGTATTTTATTTTTAAAAATTAAAAAGAACACCGCAAACCTCACCAAAATTGCCTAATTAACATAGTTAAAATTCCTTATCCCTGCAGCAATCTTTCAAGTGCAGGAGGATTCCAAGCTTGACAAGCAAACTTCTGCAGGCTCATACATAATTTTAACTACCAGTGTAGCACATTAATTGCCTGCTCATAAATTTCAGAAAGGAAGATGCATAAATACATCATAACTGTTTGTTGAGATTTGAGGTCAACCTGCAGATGCACGCAGACAAAACTGGGCTACCGTAATAACATATTTACAGTATGCCACTTTAAACTCCTTCTGAAAACAACTGCCCGTGCTCACAGAATATAAATGGAAAGGCTGAAATGCACTTTTCCAGGCAAGCTGAAACTCCTTCAGTATATGCACACTCTCTTCCGTCCTTAAAGGGAAGTAACAATGAAAATCAATATTTCAATACTTTTCAGATATTAATAGTAAGACCAAGAGCTAAAAGAAACCTATTCAATTATATCCAAAGGTTTAAGAGGGAGTCCCTGAGGTGGTGGTGGGAATAACCCCACCTGATGCCATCTACAATCACAGATGTCACCTGTATGTGCTAATAGAATGACTCACCTATCCAAGCTCCCAACTCTGGCAACTAGATATAGGAGACTTCCAATAGCAAGGCTGCCTAACACAAGGAGCTTCTGTCTCAGCAACACCTGCTGTTTGAATAGCATGGCCCTCCATCAATCTTCAGGACTTCTTCAGTCTACAGGGAACAGAAAGCAGAAACCATTTGTAAGCAAGTATCAATATACATACAGGCAAATGTTTATTAACAGGCAATCAATTCTGACATGAGATTAACCTGAAAAGTAACTTCTGAGCTCTGACCATTAAATCACTTGCATTTTCCCGAAAATCATACAAGTGATATACATACAGGCCAATGTTTGTTGGGTAATCAATTCTGACAAGAAATTAACCAGAAAAGTAACTTGTCTGAGCTCTGACCACTAAATCACTTTCATTTCCCCTAAAATCATTTTATCCTAGCAGATAAGGTACAGGTTACTCCAGTTTGCCTTGCTTCCAACATCTCAGTTCTCTGTTTATGAATATTTATAAACAGTTGGAATCTGAAGATGTCAAAGTCGCACACAACAATCATCAAACATTCGTTAAAAACAATACACAAAATCAAAACAGAATACTGAAGTTATCACTCAATTACACAACCCATAAAATAGATTTCAGAGCTGAACTAAACTATAATGTCTTACAAAAGTGGGCAAGCGTTTAAAGATGTGTCAAAATAGAACTGTCGGTACATAGTTAGCATCTGAAAGATGACTACGGCACACACTGCAGGAGTGGGCAACTGAGATGAGTCTGGAGGCAGATCCTCTCCCTCTGAGACCCACTGGGATATCTTGGACTGCCAAAGATACTAAAAATGGGGAAGGGGGACGCAAACCAGAAATGGTCAGAAGCCTACTGCTGGTTTGGAAAAACAAGCTATGGTGGGCTGTTAAGCAGAAGAGGGGAACTATATCACTGTGGTAGATGTCACAGTAAATGCCATCTTCCGAAGGACTGCAGAGCTGGTTCTAGGAGCACTGAGAAACCTACACCCTAACTCTTTTGTACGCATGCAGGTTCCCCTGCTGGAGGGCTGTCTTTGCATTGTGGCAGATCAGGAGAAGCAGTGCTGTCAGGGTGACAGGATCCCTCACCAGGACCACAGTCAGCCTCTTTCAGGTTCTCCTTGCCTTTTTCTAAGACCAGAATCTCAGAGGAAGCAATCCTAAGGTGCCCCCACCTTTACTCACTTCACACTTGGGAAACAGGGTGGTAAACAGTATCAATGCTGAAGGACACAAAGTTCATTACTAACTCCTGGAAAGGCTGAGAGAAATCTACAGTCCTCCACTCCCTTGGAACTTTTCTTTCCTGGCAGCATCACAGTACAACAGGCATGTGTGTGCAGAGTAGAGTTGTCAGACTGGAAAGGGCTCCAGTATTTTTAATGGCTGTGTAAAGAGGGCATTTCAGCAGGTGTTGCTTGTTACCTGGCTGGATGACAAGCAACACCTGCTGAAGTTCCCTCTTCTTCTGTCAGAAGTCCTGATCCAGTTCTTCATGTGAGAATAAGGCAAGGCACCTTGTGTAAACATGTGGATCTCATTGATGTCATGATTTTGTCATGAACGCAGCTTCAGATACGAGAGAGAGAGAGGGAGAAAAAAAGAACTGAAGACACAATTCAGATTCTACAGGATAAAGTTTCAGTCTTTACACCGTGAACATGTATCAGCTTAAGGCAAATGGAACTCTGTAACAACTTTGAAAGATTTACATCTTTTAGGTGAGTCTATAAGCAAATGTAAGAAGGAGAAAGGCAAGCAATACCTCACTAGCAGGTAGGTAATCAACCCTTTTCACATTTCCTTAATGTTTTAATTTCACATAACAATGCCATCTTTATCTCATTAGAGTCAGCAACAAATCTAATGAATCTAAATCTAATGGAGCACTGGAAAATAAACTCCTTAACAATGAATTATTTTCATGCATTTCATTTACTTTTAAGGTTTCATCAGAGTTGCTGGATTTCTTTCTTTTTTTTTTAGTTTCCTGCAAAGCTCTTCTTAAGAATTCTCATTAGAACTGTTCACGCATCCAGAGAAATTACTGGAAATAAAGCATTCTGAAGATCAATATACGAAACAGTAAACAAATATATTTCCCCAGGCAAAGATATCCGAAGAAGGATCTCTATACGAAAAGTTGTACAGGTAATTCTCAAAACTGATGGATGGGTAAAGTGATGGATAACACGACTAATTCTTTAATAGCAAAGTGAAATGAGTCATTCTGAAGAGCTTTGACTGGAGTAACATGTCTAACAGAGCTAAGAAGAACTCAATAAAGAGAGACTGGACTTCTTTAGAAAGGGACAAGGCGATGGACATCCCTGATTCCCCCCCATTCCAACTTACATATCCAACTTAGGGCCTTTCTGCACTACATTGCTATAGCGCTATTATTCCACTTTCAGCATCCTGTGGAATTCTGGGGTTTGTAGTTTACTGAGGGCAAAGAGCTCTCTGGCTGAGAATGCTAAATGCGCCTCCCTAAACTGCAAATCCTAGGATTCCACAGAATGTTGAAAGTGGGGTAATAGCACTATGACAGTGTAGTGAGGAAATGGCCTTGGTTGCATTAAGAGCACAAGCGATAGTTTGGTCCTCCGCTTATGTTGTGGGCTACAGCCAGAAGTGAATGAAACAATCCATGGCACTTTACAAGCTTTTTGTTTGTAAAGTATCACTCAACATACCTATAAAACTCTTTCACATAATCCTATAAGGCCCTGACACAGTACCATCCTTTTCAGCATGCCTTTTCTAGAAAGCAAATTTCAGTAGCAGGACGGCCAGTTTTTGCATGAACTTTTTAAACTCAGAAATCTTTGAACATCATTTTTGTCTCCCAGCTTAAAGATGTTTAACAGGACAAAGTCTGATATCTAGTTTGCCATGGGAGAGGCACAGCTGCAACCTTCCCCTCCACTTACCCATAACGAAGCATAAGAAGATCCATCCTGGATAACAGCAAAGTTGCATGTAGTCCAGCCTCAGTAAACTACAAATCCCAGAATTCCAGAGGATGTTGAAAATAATAGCACTATAACAGTGTAGTGCAGAAATGGCCCGAGTCTATCCTCTGTAAGATGGTCTTCCTCTTTTTTCTACTGCATTCTACCTTATTACCCTACCAAGCATTATTGTATTTTCTAAGGTGCCCCTGAGGCTGAAGTTCTGTGTGGCTAGGAGCTACTGATTGCCTTATCCTCCATGTTTTGTGGTCAATATGGCCACTGGAATGTATGTGACGGGCTTATAATAAGGGGGAATCCTATCTCATGGAATGATTTCACTCTAAGACTGCTGACACTGGTATAGATCTGCATGCATTCAATTAAATGGCTCTACTTCAAATGGAAAGCTCATTATGAGATGTGTATGGAGCTCACTAATGAACAGTGGTTTTTGCTTTCTCTTTCATTCATTCATTCTTTCTTTCGGCAGCAAACACACTTCTGTTGTAATGTATGAATCACACCTAAGAACCTAGTTTAACAAGAACAATTACCACAAATATATGATAAAATAATAAGAAAGAAGATTCATGGACCCTGAACACCTGTGTAAGTCCCCTTGAAGCTAATTATTAGTGTAAATGGTGACTGTCGTATTTCTGTTCCATCTTAACTCCTACCAACTACCTAGAAAAGAGCGTGACGGAGATATATTTTACACAAATCTAAAAGCAAATCTATCAGGAGAGGAAAAACAAGATGATGTAAAGAGAGGAAAAACTAGTTTTAATATGTAAAGGTATATTTCCATTTTTGTTTAATTCTTCAGGTTTCAAAATATGCTGAAATTTACTATTTGATCATATTCATTTGTGCCACTTTTCTTTTGTGCCAGAGGATCAGTCACAGTTGGCAGGGAATCTCTCTCTCTCTCTCCCTGTGTTAAATCATTCATAAATCAAAGAAGGCTCTGTAGCAAGGAGGACTGAGGAGCAGCAGATCTGCCTAGTATGTTTCAAAACATACAACGTATGTCAGAGATGGAAACCTCCAGTACTTCATGTTAATGACGTGCAAGTCCTATCATCTTGCACCATGAGCTACATTAATGACAACTGAGGTCTAAACAGTATCTGACACCCCACCGTTTCCCCAGCCTGGCTGTCTATTTCATATGTAATACGTGAATATTTTGGGTAGCTGCTTGCTTGAAACTCTGGAGGATGTTTGAGCAAGATATATTCAGCAGGTCTCCTACAGGGGGAAGCCACCTTCTCCTTACTTTGGTCCCTTCTGTCCATCTACTTGTCCTTGTTCTCTTGGCCTGAACTGACTAAACAATCCAAACTGTACCATCCAGAGGGAGAGCACAAGTCATGAAAGCTGCTGTTACCCTGTTTTCTGGGGGTCCCGGGAGGGGGTCCCAAATTGCTATCAAAATTGTAGAAGTTGGGGAAATTAGTTCAGAGCACAAGTTGGCAAAATGAGAGGCAGGGTAACTTAGCAGGATCTTGCAACCCAGTGTCTATGGGGTCAGGCCAAGTCAAGAAGCAGACCGGTTTGAAAATAAGGAATGATCTTTATTAAATACAGGCACACAATGTATGCAACACAAACACACAGATAACTAAGGAAAATAAAGGTGTGAGTAAGATAGCGGGATTTTTAGAGGGATAGTTGGTTCGGGTGATACGAAACCTGTCCTGAAGTCCGGAAGAAAATGGAGAGCAATGCTGGGATTCGATGTATCTCAGCGCGTGGAGCTGAGGGGAAGCTCACCAAGCAAAGTGGCAGCAAGGCGGTCTGGAACTCGGGAGCGATCCGAGGAAGCGCTCAAAGTCAGGGGTTTTTATAAGGAGAATTGTGACTGCAGGCTAGGTTGGACTTTGGGAAAACAACAGATTTGGAGTTGGAGACAAAGCCTCCGAAAGGTCAGAATTTGAATGATTGAATTAGAGCCGAATTTATCAATAGAGTAGCCGGTATGCAAACGCGGAATACTTGAGTATTGTATAGCTCGATCATCAAGCTGCCAGCGCGAGGCAGAGGATATTTTGAGAATTGCTTGCATACCTAATGGAGGTACTTGACTTGAGGTCTCCTAAAGCGGCGAGTCGGCTATTTTCTGGCCTGCCTGTATTGTCTAGGAATATTACGGCGATAATCGGCCGAGCCTGTATGCGTGCTTGTCCAGGGGCCTCGCAAGCACGTGGAAGGGATACGTGAAGCCGAATTAGTGATATCAAATGATATCTTTTATATCCCCAAAGCTCGGGCTAGCCAGGGCAGTAACACTGCTCTATATGGTCATGCCAGTCAGTGAAGAGGCAGTCAAGAGTAGCAGGATCCAAGAAATGCTGTTGGTTGACAGTGAGTACCCTGCAATGGTATGGATCTTGGGAGGTACTTAACAATATCTCTCCTTGATGCTAGCCCTGATTGCCAATGTAAAGGTAAACAAGCACAATAGCCTTTTTACCAGGAGAGTCTGCCTGTCCCTTATATTCAGAATTTAACTTACCATATACAATATGAGCTGAAAGTGCTGCGCATAAGAAGTAAGAGACATAACAAATTAGAGAGGCAATTAAAGCACAAAGATGGAAATGGTCTACCCAAGGCATATTTCTGAGAGAAGCTGCATGAATAATCTACATCCACATTCAAAAGGGTCAGGAAAATTCTCCCACCTGAGTGTCTCTTTTTGTATTAAGGTGATTAATCTGAAGAACTGTTGCAAACAGCTGAGTAAGAACAAGAGACTGAGGAAAGGCATGATAGACTAGGAAATTATAATTTTATCAGTTCCAGGTGATATTCTTCTACACCGCCCTCCAAAGAAATCTCAAATAAGAAACTGCAGAACTATGGTATGACAAAAAAGAATAATTTAAACCTGTTTTATTGGTTGAAGAATTAAACACAAATTGAAAGATACTTTTGTTATATGCTTTCAGTTACAGAAGAGGTAGCACAGCTGAAACACCAATGGGCTTTGTATCATCCTAATGGTTCCACAAACAATTCAGGAAGCTACAGGGCAATAAGCCTAAAGGTACTATGAGCAATTCAGATGTGTAGAATGTTGTACAGAATAAAGCAGCTATGACACATTAGAAATACAACAAGGGGAAGTAGATTTTCACTGTAGACTTTTCAGGGGCAGATCTTGGTTTGGCTTGCAATAATCTCATGGGAGTATCTGTCTTTGTGAGATCTGTGTAGAATTACTACATCACCCTCACAAGAAGACCCACAATTGAATTGTTCTAAATGATAAAAAATTTTACTAATATATTTATTTGGGGCTTCACGCAATAACTCTCAGGTACAATCCATGGCATCTCCAAGTAGGACCTTGGAGAACCGCTCCTTCAGTGTAGAAAATTCTGAAGCTAGACATACATCATTTGTGGTTATCATGATGAACAATCTATATTGGCCCTATGGCTCAACAGAAGGAACTTCTTACATTGCTAGGAGTAATTGCATAGACTAAGACCTTACCTCACAACGTTGCTATCTTGGCATGGCAAAACATTGCTCCCAGTCCAGGACAAGTGCTATTGCATGATGTTGTTGCTGACCAGGTGCTGGCATGTCCCCATGTGCTGTAAACGCACTGTATACCATTACTGGAAAAAAAATCCCGTAATGGTCCCTTTCCCACTATGATCCCATTGGCTGTGGGCATGCAGTAAGGACAGAAGCACTTGATAGTGCTTCCTTCCACAGTACAGTGCAGGAAGAGGTGGGGAAAGGGACTTGCCATACATGCTGTACTGTGGAAGGAAGATGGGTGTCCCTAACACTACTCATTCTCTGGCAGCCAACCGAGTGCGGTGGGGAGAGTTTAGGTTCTGGTCTCATTCTGGTAATGGCACTGCTGGGATCCCGCTGGGATGACATGATATTGTGGCATAATGTGGTAAAGGCCGAAGTCACAAAATCTGCCAATGTTGTTGGCTAAATTGGCTTCAAACACTTCAGGCCTATACTAAAAAGGCACATCTTAAAGTCTGTGATGCTATTTTGTGTTGTTATAGTACTTGTATCTTAAGTTTTTATTGTTTTTCAAGCAATAGGAATCTGTCAAACTAAGACATGCACACATATATACACATATACGCCTACATTTTAAAGTTTCAATGAAATAAGAACATTTCTTGACTTTTCATAAAAGAATTATGACACTTATACAAGTTCATTATAAAGGTTTTACAATATGAAATGAAAATGTCACCATTTCTAGAAATGAAATAGTGATTAGTATTGTAAGAAAAATTGTACCTTTAGAAAGTTTCCTTCTTCTACTTTTTTCATTACTATAATTTTTTTTAAATTATATATCAAGATATATGGTACTGAAAGATATTTTCAATATGATTTTGCTGTGATCATACAAACATGCAAGCTCACAGAGTTTCCAAGCTTTCTCAATTTTATAAATGTGCATCATTTTAGGGACTGGCTTGCACTGATGATGACACAGTATCACAAAGAGAATGGAAAAATTTCTTTTTTGGACCACAAGTCCCAGAATCCTCTAGTCCGGAACTCATGGGTATACAAGCCACTGACTACTTACAATCTGTGCAAAGCAATCACAGATGTACACAGAACTCATTCATATGCATGCTTAGTACTGTATTGTTGTATTTTACAGTACAAATGATACAAGTTTTTTTAAAAAACATTAATGCTGTATTCACTTTTAATCCTTTCTCATTCTGCTACTAATGTATAACTATATCACATCTGAAAATGTTGCAGTAACTAACGGTCACATCTGCATAGCACCCTGAGTCAGACTAAGTGTCAAATTGGCACAATAATCCTTGTGTCTTCCCCCTTCCTTCCTTCCTTCCTTCCTTCCTTCCTTCCCTCTGTCCACAGTGATATGCTTCACAGAATGAGGCAGTTACATGGCTTTAGATTAATTAAAATCTGGGAGCTGTTTCAATTTCACTTTCTTCCTATCTATTATGAAGGTAGTATTTTTAGGAAATAGGCATGCTGGAATTCACTAAGATTTGAAGATGCTAATATATGTTCAGATCACTGAGGAGGAAACAAACGACAAAGTCACTCATGCTGGAAATGTGTTTTAATGCTACATTACAATTGCTGCAATAACTATGTAGATTCTCCTGTTACTACTAGCAGCACACAAAAATCACACAGTACAAGAAGGGGCAGAGACACCATTTGCCATGTCTATCAGCATTTTGGGAGGTTTAGCAGAAAAATAAGTTGACAAACTCTAGTGCTCCTTCAAAAATTAATTTTTATTTTCAGGAAGAGAGCTGGATTGAGATCAAAGAGCTAATGCAGTAGCAACGAACAATACAGATATTAGTACCATTTCATACGCAACTATTATCACAGTGAATGCAGGCAAAAGACAAAGTGACCAGAGAACAAGCTTGTTTTAACTTAGGAAAGGCAGCAAGGCCATGGGTTATTCAGGAAAGATACACACATTCTTGATCAATAGTGACCTTCATCTGGGCAACATTTTTTCTTGACCTCCAAATGTGACAATCTGTGTGAGACTCTAGTTCACACATCCTATGTATCACTTGATGATTGCAATATCAGTTGTAAATGAAACCCTGCAGTTGAAACCCTGCACCAAAGCACAGTTTTCATACTGAATCACTTCACCCCTGTGGAATACTTTTCAATGTGGTTAGTTCACATATTTTGATGTCTGTGATCAAACAAGGTAGATACATGGGTGAACCAGGCCTTAGCATGAGTAAACTCCACCTCCTTAGAAAATAGTTCTGTCAAGATTGTATTTAGAATTATGCCTATCATCCAGGAAATATTGTACAATTATTTTTATTACACATCCTTGCTTTTTGGGGGCCTGTAAAATCCAAGTTTTGGCAAGCCCTTAGCTTTCAGTCATGAAACACAAATGTATGTAAGATGCTAATTTTAATCCTCAGCCTACTTTAGTTAAAGTCTATTAGACGACTGGACTGAAAAACAAAACAAAACCCTTCTCCTGAAGTCCCTGCAGTGTCACCATGAGGAGATACATTGTGTCAGAGATGGGCCAAAGAATATGATTTGGCATATGGTAGCATACATACCATGTGTAAAAAGCTACATACCTAAAATTCAAATGGAGCTGCATTGTGATGAATTAAATACATACTAAAAAGCCATGTAGAGGCAAGCTTTTGCAGACAAAATATTTAGGCCATTTCCCCAGAATGTAAGGCTTGCCTACAGAGTATTACCTAATAATGTAAATTCCAGTGGGTCACGCTTTGATTCATTGCTCAATACAATTTTACTTTCTTGTGCCCTTCTCTCATGGGAAGGACGGGTCTGATGACATTTCCCCCAGATCAGGGATTTGCGAGCACCATCAGCTGAATTGCTCGTAATTGCTCAGCTTTCATTAAATTTGGAAACCATAAAGACTTTTTCCTTCGATGCTCTCTGGGGTGAAATTTGAAAACTAAATTTATCTCATGAGCAAGTGAACAGTTTTTTTTCTGCAGCAAAGACAGTAGATTTCATTTAGAATTTACTTTGTGGAATAGCCTAGCTCAGCAACTATTTGCCAGGTCTACATGGCACCTCAGGGGATAATCTATAGATCTTGTGGTTGGGAATTCAGAGCTGCTGCTGCTGCTACCGCCACCGCCTCCTCCTCTATGTAATGGTAGTAAATTCTTATATTAGGCAGGCCCTTCTATTCCTTGCAGTTGCAAGGGAAGACAGTCTACGATAGAGAATTTTTCCATACTTCTCACTAGAGATAAAGTAGGGCCATCCATTTCTGCATTACACTGTTATAGTGCTGTTATTCCACTTTCAACATCCTATGGAATCCCAGGGTTGGCAATTTAGGGAAGGGTATTTAAAATTCTCAGCCAGAGAGCTCTTTGGGCTCAGTAAACTACAAACCCCAGAATTCCACAGGATGCTGAAAGTAGAACAATTGCATTATAACAGTGTAGGGTGAAAACAGCCTAGCTCCCATCCCTAGATTTCTCCTGAGGCCATTAAAAAATTGGCACACTGCAAAGACAAATCAAACAGAAATCCCCCACGCCACCCCAACACACATACTCAGGAGCAAAATAAATGTTGAAAATAATACCCTGCTGATTGACAACAGGAACATGTATGTGTGATCACCTTTCAGGAAAAAAGCAGGTAAGGCGACATTGTGATGGCAATGCAGAAACACACTGGGAGAAGCACATTCTTTTTTAAAAAGAAGAAGCAGAAGCTGTGCAACAGCCAATTGGGCTCAGCTAAAGCTCCCATTATGGAGCTGGCTAGCAGCCATCAGGCACAAGGATCTCATTGCTTGTATGCCTGAGATCTGTGTGCCATATACATATATCCTCAATATATCTATGTGTCAGAATAAAATTGCCTTGTATTGAGTGCTGTTTTTATGTCCTAATTTTTTACTTGTGCCTTGGGTTTTTTTTTTTCATGATAATGTTGTATACTTGGTGAGTGGGAGTGAATTAAAAGTAAGAATCGCTGGCCTAGATGCTACTTCTTTTTCCCAGAGGACTTCTGGTGTTCCATGCTTTCCTTCTTTTGAAAATCTATATAACTAACACACAAGGAACCAGGGTGCACACATGATTTGTTGTGTTTGTTATGTGCCCTCAAGTTAACCCTGACTTATGGTGACCCTATCATAGGGTTCACTTGGCAAGATTTCATCAGGAGGGCTTTGTCATTGCCTTCCTCTGAGGTTGAGAGAGTGTGACTTACCCAGGGTCACCCATTAGGGTTTCTGTAATTGAGCAGGGATTCAATCTGTGGCTTGCTGGAGCCCTAGTTCAACACACAAACTACTGAACTACACTGGCTCTTTATTACATGGCCAGTATGCTGGAGGATTACAAGTAGCCTTTGTATGTAAAGATACTGTACAGAGACTGTTCAAAGTGGCCTGTAATATATTCCATGATGGAATATCATAAAGTACCCCATGATAAGGATCATAAATTATTAGTCTATTTTACTTGCTTGAGCAGCCATGCACAGTAGCAACCTTTTAAAGGATAAGATTTGGCATAATGTGTGATTTTCTGTACAATGCCTTCATGGATC
Organism: Cyclura pinguis; assembly: GCA_030412105.1. Lineage (NCBI taxonomy): Eukaryota > Metazoa > Chordata > Lepidosauria > Squamata > Iguanidae > Cyclura > Cyclura pinguis. Next base: position 107,589,529 of record CM059599.1, on the reverse strand, counting down.
ACAGACTACAATGGGGCTCTTTCACGATAACATTGTAGACAACTGAACTGGGGGGAAAACATCATGTAATCCTTAGCAGAAAGCTTCTCTCCAAAAATTCTGTTTCTTAAAATACATTAAGAATTTCAAAGTAATTTTGCATACTTGAAATTATTACAGAAATAATTATTATTGGTACAGCAATTTCATGGTCAGGGTGAGTTCTCAGTGGTCTGTATGCCATTCAGGACAGAGAGGCAGTAAGGCAAGAAGAGGGCAGAGTGCCAGCCTGGGCAAGCTTGATTCACATCAAGGAAACAGACAATGTGAAGGTCAGCAGGTGGAAAGATCCAAAAGAAGGAGGTTGACGAATAGTATAGTCAGCGGCTAGAGCTGTAGTACCTGAACAATCTGGAGTTCAACAGCAACAATGCCTTGACAAAGGCTAAACCTCAAATGAGCTTTTTATACTCTGATCAAGCAACAACCGCAGGAACTCTGCTCCTTATGTTGAATGTGTGAGGAATTTAAATGCTCAGTGCCGTGACTCTGAGCTTCATATTGCAACATTATAGAGCAGCAGTTATTGTCTGTTGAGCCTTGAAATAAGTACTTCTAGGGCAATGCTTACAGTTTTAGGTGGTTGACAAGGTAAGGATGAGATGTGAAATTAAAGTAAAATATGTAAGGATTGCTAGGAAATAATAGCTGTGCCATTTTTTCCACATCAATCAATCTCGCAAATAAAAAAAAATCTGATGTATATCACCCATAGTTTTTGACATCTCCTTAGCTGTATTTATTCACAAAGAGCAGAGTATTAAAATGACTTATCTCAGCCCCATCAGCCACATGCTGGGCTGCTATGATGACATGGAATGTTCAACAACATTCTCACTGGTAGCATTAGGGACTGAAAGATTTGTGTTGGTAGGGAATGAAACGTAAGGCTGGACCATACTGAAATTGTGATTCATTGTGTGAGAGAAGGGTATGGATGTGATTGGGATGTAATTAGGGCTATGTGAGCACTATGAATTGTATGTGAGTGTGTATATGAACTGGGCGTGGGTGGGCTGAATGGTACACCAGCAGTGGGGATATGTCCAGTGAATATATTACAAATAAAGCTGCTACAGAAAAAGCTGTAATAAGAACAACCACCACCTAGTACTTCTTATAAGAATTAAAATGACTTCCTTTATTTGTCCACTTGCTATTTGGTACATTGGTTAAATATTCAATCTGCGTATTAACCCACCGAAAAAGCAGGCTTTGCTTTTTTAAAGGTTCAGGAATAACTCAAGTACCATTGATATAAATTTATAACATTCCCATTCTAAGAAAAACAGTTTTAGAAAAGCTGTTCACATACGAACAGAGTGTTCTGTTCTGCTCATTTGTTGGTCTTAAAGAGTGAGATGTTTGGGGCTCACACAAAGAATGTACACCCTATAGGGATAAAACAGTCCAAGTGGAAACAAAACCATCTCACTCAGTTTTATCAAGTGGCTCTCAGTGTTATCTCTTTGTTTCTTTCTGTAACCATAAAATAAAAATTGCTGTGAATAAAAAGGGCACAAGTTTATGAATTATACACAGTTATAGAGCTTATTACTGATCTGTGTTCATCCTCTTGAGATTCACTGCAGGAAATGCTTTGAGCAAATTCCAGATTTTGAAATGGGTTCTTCATTTCTGTATCTCATTCAGCTTTTGATATTGTGCATACATTATTTATCATAGCTCACCACTCTTTCGTTAGCTCGAGCTGTCCTCTGGCACCATGTCGGCAGAATGATGTTCATTTTGCATTTGCAATTACCAAACTTAAAAGAAAGTCAGTTTAATCCTGCCTCTGTTAAGCTCTCTCATTTAACAGATTGTTAAGGACCGAGATGTGAACAGAATACCATTGTGACACAGAATCCTAATTATTCCTTTAATCTTGCTATTTCTCTAGAATATATAAGTGCAAGTTTACATAAGAAATATTGTTTTTTCTTTCACAGGAAGGGATAAAAAGGTTATCTTCTCCCTTCCACCAAGTTCTCCCCACCTCTACTGAATTGCCATTAGAGCCCCTGTGAATTATAAGCTGTTCTACCATATCCATTGTACAAAGACAGAGACATGTTAGTCTGGATTAGCATGCAAAGGGATGTTGCGGCATCTTTGAGACTAACTGAAAGAAGATGCTAGCCTAAGCTTTCACAGACTTAAGTCTACTTCATCAGATACATGGAGTAAAGTACCTACGATCAGACTTTTAGGGGCAGGCTGTATGTGTGAATAGCAACGTCTGGTAAATGAACATAAACCAGACATTAGGAATGGGAATATACAAAATCCAACTGAAGAACACTTCAGTCTTTCTGGGCATTCCATCTTGGACAACTACAAATGAAGATTCAAAAGGACGGCAGAATTAAAATAGATCCACAAACTCCAGTCCATTGACAGTGGGTTGCACAGAGACAATGATTAACACCCCAGACTAATGAGGGCTCTCTTGGCCAATTGATCACATCTTCTTTCTGGTTCCCAGCCAGCCACCACACTGAATTCAGATAACTCTCTCCACCATTCATATGGTTATCTACTCAGTTTGCCTTTAGGCAAATCTTTCCTCCTGCATTTGTCCCACAAGGACCATGCTTAAAACTGAACTTGTCACCTCATCACCATACTCACAAGTTTTGCATTTCTATTGCTATTCACGCATGCAGTCTGCTCATAAAAGTCTGTTCGTAGGCACTTCAATCCATGCATCTGATGAAGTAGACTTCAGTCTAAGAAAGCTTATGGTACCAATTTCCTTCCCTCAGTTAGTCTCAAAGGTGCCACAGGATCCCTCCGCATATATCCAGAGCAATTCCTCTTATCATACAATTTAAGAATTGTACCTAACCACTTTAATTTCTAATGTAGTTCTATTTGGAGTATCACAGCCCCAGAACAGCCCTGGTTCTCCATTACGTCATGTGAAAAAAATGTGAAAGAACTACCTACTTGTCACCTTTTCTAATAAATAAAATATATGCCTGAGAAAATCTTGTTTTCTTTTGGCTGAATTCCTCCCCTGCTATTCCCATGTCATGCCTGTCTCTCCCTTCTGCCCTTTGCCCTGCCCCATCACTGACACTGAAGTAACTATTGGCTACCAACAGCCTCTGAAGACCTTTTCTAGAGTGAAGATGCTGGCATTAGTTTCAAGAGAGCTCCAATCCAGTTCACAGCTGACAAGTGAAGTGATTGGTGTGGAAAGGGTGAGGTTGTAAGTGACCGTGGGTAGGATGATCTGTGCTTGACCTCAGCCTAATTAGCTCAGAAACAGACCCTGAAGGATTCTGCCAACCAATCCATAGGAACCTGTCTTATACCAGTTCATACTATCTGTCCATTTAGCCCAGTACTGTCTACTCTCACTGTTAGGGATTCTTCAGGGTATTCAGCAGAGATCTTTCCCATCTCTTCAGCATTCGTACAGAGCTCAGAGGATCCAAGCTGCCTCTGAACTTCATGGCCACCATGACAACATGTTGGGCTGTCCCAACATGTCAGCAGCTCAGTATTTGTACCAGGAGCCATTCTGGATTTGGTTTTTTCAACCAGGAAGGAGAATAGTAGTCTGAAAGTGGAGGATATCACATCTTTTGTCAGGCCCAGATAGCATCTTATTGAGGTTTAGATTTTTCCATCTCCAGTAGTGGGCAGCACTATTAAAAACAACCTGCCTTGGAAGTTTATGGTTTCTTTTATTTTTTTATATATATATATATATATATATATATATATATATATATTGAAATTTTACACAGAAAAATACTCCCCCCCCGCTTCCAACCATCTTTTTTCCAGTTGAGTTTGTGTTTACATCCCATTTATACATTATTTCTATTTAAGAGTTAATCACACTATCACACTATTACTTTTAACATTGTTACATTCAACTTATACTTATTCTATAACATCCTTAATTTTCAAAGGAAGTTTATGGTTTCTGAAATTATTCCAAAGGGCTCAGCCCCCCCCCCCCCCACACACATGGTGTTGGTACTCCTTGTCTGGGCTGTTGACACAAATATGCCCAAGTGCCCTCCATCTCTGAGTACAATCAGGGAGGCTCTGGCCAATAAACCAGAACAGATGATGACTGGAATGCAGATGAAGGAAAAAATTGATCTGAGGCTGGCCAAACTGCCTTGGTTACCCTGTGGGATGATCCATGCTGGAAGAGTTTTAGCTTTCTTAGATCTTTAGCAGCTTTTGATACTGCTGACCATAGTATCATTTTGGATAGCTGCGATGGAGGTTGGGGACACTGTTTTGCAGTGGTTGCCACACCTAATCAGTTCACTAAACCCAGAAGGTGGTGACTGATGGGAAACCCTTGGAAGCAACATTCCAATGTACAATAGAATGACATCTTGACCCTCATGCGAATTAATTTTTACATATGAACCTATTGGATGATGTAAAACAGAAATTTAGGTTGAAGCATGAATAATGCTGAGCTCTACTTTTTTTCTTTTAAAAAAAATCAAATCCAGGGCAAACTGTGCATTCTAAATTAATGTGTGAATGTGGTAATAGACTAGATGAGGGACATAACTCAACCAAACAGAGAATTTACTGGAGAATTAATCTGCATAGTTGTTTCAAATTTGTGCTGGTGTAGTGGTAGTGAGGTACATTCTCCCTAAAGGATCACTTGTATAGTTTTGAAATACACATTTACCCAGCACTGTTCCCTAGAGTCACAGGTGGCCCCAGAAGGTCCACACTTGCCAGCACTTGGTTGATACACCAACTATGGCCAGAGGAAGCCTGATTACCTACATCTTGGATTACAGTAGTGGATTACATGTGGGGCTGTGTTTCAAAATCATCTGGAAACTTCAGTTAGTGTCAAATAAAGCTGTATAATTGCTAGCTGCACTGATATCAACAAGGTGGAGTGTAATGTTATGCTTGTGCCTATTTATATCCTGTCCTTACTCCAGCAGCTTTGGAGATCCCAGAGGGGCCATAACTGCAGCTGCTTACCAGTGGAGAGAGGAAGATGCTGCTGGCCTGGCCTCCAGGTCAAAGGATATGGAGGGTGCGCACCAACAGAGTGCAACCTCCTTACCCTTCCCCCCAAGAGCAGACTGGCCTCATCTTTTATTGTCAGAATTGTCTCCCCTCTTTAACCCTTCCTCACCTATAAGAAGCAGCAACAGCAGCACCTCCTTCTCGGGCTTGAAAGCTAAGAGGGTGTAGAGGTGTTGGATGGTGGGGAAAGGGTTATAGAATATCTCTCTGCAGCCTATGCAAAGACAGACATATGCACATGAGTCATACTTATATTTATTGCTTTCAGGCACTGACCACTGTAGAGATCTGGAAGACCTGTATCACATTACACAGCCCTTTGAAAATTTAGGGCAAGACTCAGGATTTGCATCTTTCTGGCTTCCTATTATCTTCTATCCCACTCCTGTATTTGTGTAAACATGATTTATACCCAACCATTTATTATCACTCCATACTGCATCAGAAGAAGTGGGTTTATATCCACAAAAACTCATGCAAAAATAAAAAAGCCAGTTAAGTCTTAAAGGTGCTGATAAATTCCTTTTTCTTTTTTATCCCTCCCTCCCTCCCTCCTATTTATGCTCTAAGAGTCTAACACAACTACTTTGAAAACATATATTCATTTACGTCTTTAACAGGGTGCTGGCCATTACGTCACATTAGTGCCTTATCAGCTATTCTGGCTTCCATTCCTGTTTCCAATGTTACTAAAAAAAAAAATCCTCAACAATCTTAAATGGGTTGGGGCAGGTTGCTCTACCCAAACAATTTTACTATGAAACAGCATAGAAATATTACCACTTAGTCAATAAATCACTACTTGATCAATGTAACTGCAGTTAGATGTCAGGGGAGTGAACTTGTGGATTTTCTCCATGCAAAGAATGCTTAACTATTGAGCAGTGATCTCTCTCACTTTTCTGATCTGGAATAATTGATGAAATAACATCTCATGGACACACTTTTCAATCTGCAGGGTTCTTGTTCCATCCTGAATTTTTTTATGCTTTCTTTCTTAATATATTGGTCAGTGTCAGGGTCAGAGACCCAGGCGGCGAGACAGCCCGGAGAAGGGAGTGGGAGAGCTAGCAGAGTCCTGCCGGGAGAAGTCAAGGAAGCACTTACTCAAGGGAAGTCCCTTTACCTAAGCCAGAGCGACAAGCAAAAGCTGTAGTCAGAGTTCCAAAAGCCAGGGGTCTGGAGCCAAGAGATCAATCCAAGGTATCAGGAGCCAGGTGCTGGAAGCAAGGAACAGGCAAGGAGAGGGCTTGTAAAAAGTTTGCCACAAGCAAAGGAAAGCTTCCAGGCAGGCAGTTATATAGCCCAAGGCACAGGTGTGGCCAGTCACTGCTTCTTGAACTTAATCAAGGACGCCTCCCATTGCTCAGCTCTCTTGAGTCTCCGCCCTGATTGGGGGCTGATTGACGCAGGCCCCAGAACATCTTCAGAATCGGATCCCTGTTCCCTTAAAGGAGCAGGCAGAGGAACGTCCGAGCCTGCTTGGTCCATGGCAGCAGGGGGAGCTCTTGAGCTGCAGGACTCTTTTCCAGCCAGAGCCACGGGGACCAACGGCTGCTGCTCGTCATCTCCACCCTGAGCAACAGGGACCAACAGCTGCTGCTCATCAGCAGCAGCTCTGACAGGGGCTTCAGTGATCACAGTCAGCAAGAATGCACAGATCATTATACAAGTATATGGTCAATTTGGTGAAAACAGTTCAAACCATCTGCTTTCACTAATTTGACACATTTATTTTATGTTTTTTTTTTAGCAAGTAGGGTAACAGGTACAAACTTTAAAAAAAGAAATCTCCAATCTCAATGTCAAGTTCCTACTCAGCAGTTGTTTTTTTTAAGAGGATGAAACAGGTCACCTTCTGATAAAATGGAGTAAAATATTCAGATAATTCTATACCAACCAGAGGAAAATAGTTCCATCTGATTTGCTATAAGTTAACAAGATTTGTACATGCAGCAGAAAAGTGCTGTGCAGAGTATTGGTGGTGGGGATGGTGTCGTCGTTATCATCTTGTATTATTCCTTCTGACTGTGAGAAAGGAATTATAATATTTGAATAATCAGTCAGAACTCTTCTTTTTCAATATATGGTGTGTATTTTTCACACCTGCTTTTTTCTGTCTGCACATACTACACTGCACACTTTTTTCTAAGAAATCCTGTGGGTTTCCATGGCTGAGCAGGGAAGTGAATTGAACCCTAGTTTCCAGGGTCATATCAAATGCTCAGATTACAGTGCCACACTGGCTCTCACACAAGTGTATGCCTTCAAGATGTTTCTGACTTATGGTGACCCTAAAGTGTACCTGTTGTGGGCCTTTCTCGGGCTGAGAATGCGTGAGGTACTCAGTGTCACCCAGTGGGTTTCTGTGACCAAGCAGCGAATAAAATCCCGGTTTTCAGGACCGCAGTCTAATGTTCAAACCACTACACTACGCTGGCTCCCAAACAGTATTAATATTATTTAATATTAGTCCACCATTTATCCATAAATGTGTTTATGGATTTATCTTTAATATTGGTTCATCATTTATCTGTAAACAGGTTTACTCTAAAGCATCTCAATACCATTTATTCAGCCAGACACATACTTAATCATCAGTTTTTCCCTTTTACATAAATTGTTGCACATGATTTTATCCAGCCATGACAGATTTTGATTTAATATGATTAACTTATGAATAAGTGGAAGGAGCATAATTCTTTTAGTATAATTCTACAGGCAACTGGTAGGGGCATAATTCTTTCACTAATTCTTTTAGTATTAAAAATTTGACCTAGCTGGAGGAATTTGGACACTAAACTTTCTGGAGAAGGGAAGAAGTCTGTTTCCAAGGGGGAGAAATGTGTTGAAACAAATATATGGTAATAAAGGATAAAGTCCAGAAAAGAGTTAATTACTCTAATCCCAACTTTGTTTACTTATTCATAATAGTTTAGAACTTGCACATACTTGTTGATGACCAGCTATACATTTTGGGTTCTTCTTTTAGATACATTTGAAGCAGAGGAGCACAGGCAAGAGCTGAGATGTCCATATCGAAGCTAAGATGAATAATTTTGATGATTTTGTCTGATCTCATGTTTTATATCTGAATGTCTAACAGTAAACAATATTCAGAGCCATACAGTAAGAATCAGGCAAACACTCCTGCTTATGCAGGCAGTCATGCCAAAGTATCCTGACTCCTCCCTGCTGCCTTTTTCTACACTTCCTGTTCCCTACCACACAGCATTCCAAAGGGTCTCTTCACTGCCCCACCAGCAGGAGCTGGGAAGGAACAATAACAATAGCAGTTACATTTCTATACCACTTATTAGTGCAAAGCACTCCCTAAGCAGTTTACAATGTGTTAGCTAATTGCCCCCAACAAGCTGGGTACTCATTTTATTGAACTACAGAAGGATGGAAGGCTGAGTCAACCTGGAGCCTGGCAGGATCGCACTCACAACGTTGCGGCTGCAGTACCAGCATTTAACCACTGTGCCGCCAGGGAACAGATGTGGCTTCAATGGGAGAAAGCTGTATTGTGTGTGTCTTTATCTGGATCCAGCTCTGTTAATTTTATTTCTTACTAACTGGCACAATTCTCTGTTTCTTGGTAGAGTAGCAAAGATTTCCATCAGTAAAAGAGGAAGTACATATGTGGCCAATGGCTTATGTAGATCTTTTAGCTTTGATCCTTTAACTTGCATCCTACTGATTTTAACACACTGACTTTATTTAAGTTATGCTCCCACTGCACTCCCATTATGCTATTATGGGCATTGGCTTGTCATTTCAGGCAGTGACTGGATACACATGAATTGTTATATCACCAGGTCCTTGAAAATTTTCAGTGGAAGAGGCTGCTTCCCTTTTGCTTTGAAATCTGGAAAATATAAACTCTGTTGCCAGCAAGCCAAACAATAGATGCCAGATAACAGCTTACAAAGAGAGCACAACAGTACAAACTTAATGCTACAAGATCAACCATGCAATTCCCATTAAATCAACTTGTGAATGGACTCTAAATTATGAATATTGGGCTACATATTGAACAAAACCACTTTGGTATAATTGGAAACATTCACACACAAAAAGAAATAATGTGCTTAAATGTTAAGTTCAATTGCACCCCAATTCTACATAGCTTATATAATAATGAGAGGAATATCTCATTGAAATCAATGAAATGGGCATTAACTGTGTTATGCACAAAGAATGGGAAGATTTGGGCTGTGTGCTTTGATCACAGCTTGAGACAGAACCAAGAAATGTTTAAATTTTGTGGAAGGAGTGGACTTTTACAATACTCCAGATATTTTTGGACTGGAACTCCCATTAGCAATAGCCAAAATAGCTAACAGTGTGGAATGCCAGGAGTGGCAGTCCAACAATATCTGGATGAATGTACAGTTGGCCTTCTACATCTTGTGAATTTGATGGTTCTTGGATTTGATTAATATGTTCTGTCTAGGAATTGCTAAGACATCCAGCATGAAGTTACAGGAAGCTGACCCTAAAGTCATCCTAGAATCTCTAGAAGACCTAGAGATTCGGAGGAAAAATAGTCTTTCGAATTGTTATATTCATGGTTTTCCCACTTTCACAGGGGTTTTGTTCCCTGAACCTCTGCAAAAGTGGAGTCCACTGTAATTTGGTTATGTATCTTATATTTTCCAAAACATTATTTTTGTTATTTTCACTAACTTATCCCCCAAGTTCAAGATGAAACTTTCAATTTATCTTATACCAATAGGCTAATCCAGCTAGGTCAACAAAACTTGGCCTGCATTCCCAAAGAAGATACATACAAACTACATATATATCACTCTCTGCTTTTTCTCTGTCTCTCTAACCCTGTTCTTTCTTTAATATGCTGCCTGATTAAGAGTTATGAAAGATTAAGTTGCCCCTTATTTTGTGAGATTTTAATTGGTTGTAAAAATGTACTGCCTTCCTGCAGATTTTTTTCTCCTCTAAAAGGCCATCTTAACTACCTGTGCTTTTTATACCTTCTGAAAGCCTAAAATAGTTTCCTCTTCTCTATTCTACTGAAAGTTAAATAATTTCCTGTTATATCCTACGGCAATTGAGAGCTAAAACATTTTTGTACAATGGTTTCATATACAGAATGTTGGAAATGAAGTTGCAGTTGTGAAAAGTACTCACCTTAGCATCTTTTAAGATAAGAACTTACAAAAGTTTATAAAAGGAAAGTTTGCCAGTCCATCCTATCCCTTACAGCCCATTTCCCTAGGGAAATATATACTTTGCAGGATTGATGGGAATGTGCAAACCATGTGAGATGGTTGTGTTAATGCAAGTGGAAGACAGAATAATCTTCCACATTATGTTAGGTTTGGGCAATTCTCCCATCCCCAAGCAGCAACCTATAGTCCTCCTGTATCATTCAAAGAACTTGTGGGCGTACATATGTGCATAGGTTTTAGGTGATAAGAAACTCTATGAACCTTCTTAACTTATTTTAGGAATACAAACAATGGTTGGTGTAACAGGACTTACAGAAATTAGATTTGGACACAACTCCTAGCCATTGTGTTTAAGTATAATGTCACTTTATTTAATATGACATTAAAAAACTCTAGAATTAATAAACACTGCAAAATAGTTAATTCTTTTGGAAAGCACAATTTTGGACTAGGTATATCATTATTACAAATTTAGAACACATTTCCTCTCTTCATATCACTTTCTAAATGTCACTATTCCTTATACCCCATTATTTTATTCTAGACACCATTCCCCTCCCCCCAACATATTTTGACTACATCTTCAAACCTTTAGTGCACAATGAATAGCATTTACTTTTGTGAATAATGGCATCGAGTTGGATGGGACGATGCAGTGACTAAAAGAGATTAATTTTGTGCTGAAAAATATGACCCTCAGGGAATTGCTAATTATGTACAGAGCCTTTCAGCTCTAGGTTTTGAGCCTGAATCCTGTCCATTAATATTCAGGTCAAAGCATACATTGCCACAAAGTCTTCCTTGGCTTTTGTTGTACATAGAATGAAGTTGTAATGCTTAAGAAAGGGTGAAGATCACTGGTGATGGCTGTAAGAACTGTTTGCCTTAGCGATAGGCAAAATGAAGCCTTGGGGTTACATACTTCACCGTCATTTTTTCTGGCAAAAGGAAAGGGCAACTCAATTCTCCTGAAGCCTCCATGAATGATGTTTCACCTTTGAAATAGTTTGTTACCTTCACTATCTCTTTACATAAAAAGAAAAGGTTTTTTTCCCCCCCAAAAAAATCTGAATTGGACTTTTGGCCAGTCCCAGTTCTCTTTTCATCTTTAATTTTGTTGGCATTTTTGACAGTTCAACCCCTGGAGGATCCGGTACAGAAACCTGACCTCCAGACATGCTAAACTAAGGCCTTTTCCGCACCGGGCTATTAAAACGGGGCAGAGCGACCTCTGATGGAGGTCTTCTGCACCGTAGAGTGGACTGCGGTGGACTACTTTTTGTAGTTCCGCACCTCAGTCCGCTCCGAAGCGACTGGAACTGGTTGCGCAGTGTGCTTTTTAAAAAGCACGGAGCGCGCAGCTCCGTGTCGCTCCATCGCTGCGCTCCAGTGCAGATTTGCAGGCGCGCACTAGTGCACGCCTGCAGATCTGCTGGGGATGGGCTTTAGGCTGGCGAGCTTCTCCGGTTGGTGGAGAGCCTCCACCAACTGGAAGCTGCCATTTTGGACGCCGGAGCAGTGCGGAGCGACGAGCTCGCACTGCTCCTCGTCCCGACAGACTCGCCCGGACGCTGAACAAGTCCAGTGAGTAGCGTTTCTGCGCGGTTCCTTTCCCACGTGCGGAAAGGGCCTAAGCCATTCCTGTCTTTTTGTGTGTGAAATCCAGTGATATGTTTGTGTGTCTGTCTACGTGTGTATTATACTTTAATAAACCTTTAATAAACTAACAAAAGTTTCTAAAAGTAGCTACAACTACAGGACCACTACAAAATTATTGATGAGCAAGAGTTGAGATAAAGGCCATTTCTGCACTACACTGTTATAGTGCTATTATTCCACTTTCAACATCCTATGGAATCCTGGGGTTTGCAATTTAGGCGGGGGGGGGGGCATTTAGAAGGCCTCAGTAAACTACAAACCCCAGAATTCCACAGGATGTTGAAAGCGGAATGATAGCATTATAACTGTGTAGTGCAGAAATGGCCAGAGTACAGATACAGCATGTTTTCAGTACTTGGCCTTAACAGGGATGGAAAGTAAAGTATCTGACCTTATGAAAAGTCATTTCCTCGGCCCATAGTAACCACAGCCAGATTTCATGCAGCTAGAAATTTCCAAGAATGCTTGAGGATCACTCCACATTTTCAGAACTGAGATATGGTGAGGAGGGGCAAATCTGATTTTAAAGAACTTGGTTAAATGTCTACTATTAAGCCTAAGGAACAGGTATTTATGAACGTCCTTGTATCTTTCCTGTTTGGAAATGGAGAGATACAAGCTCTCTGAAGTAAATGTGATGAGAAACATGAGTGGAAACATGGAATTTGCTGCCATCTAAAAATTATTCCTTCAAAATCTTCATCAACTAAAATGAAGTTTGCTCAGCTGGTGAGCATAGGGAAGGCAATGAATCAAAGTATTTGTAATTCTGAAGGTCACAAACATAAGATGTCAGATTTGCTGAGGTGCTGAGAGACTTCTGGAAGGAATTATAACTAACTCATTTACATACAACTCCCAAGATTCCATAGAATGGAACCATGGTAGTTAAAACAGGATCAAAGTGTTATAATTGTGTAGTGTGAAAGAGACCAAACACAGGGTGTCATCTACCATGCATTGGTAGAAATATCTGTAAATACTATTAAATGCTGCCGTTACCGACTAGAGCTATTTTCTCAACAGATTTCCAATTAATATCTGTAAGTAGTTAAAACCTGTACTTTAGCTGGAGACATAAGTATCAATTAATTAATTAGAACTTTCAACACAAATGAGAAGGATTTGGATGCAGACTGACTGAATGAGCTTTTGCTTTCATACACTAACTTAATATCTATACACACACACACACACACATACACTCGGCAAACTATTAGCCTTTTTATCTGTGTTAGAATTATGTTCCTGTAAAGTGCTAACAAAAAGGCTAGTACTCTGAAATGGCTATTCCTCCTTTGCAAAAGGCTGGATATAAAGTTATGTAACCATAACAGCTGCTAAGCTTATCTCTTGAATAAACAGAAGATAATGCAATTGAGCTCGCTTTCAGTACAGAGATAGGTCATTCCACTGGGATATCTAATGCTTCAGAATAAAATATGGATTAGTGGACATATTCAATATTTGAATTCCACTGTAAACATGATACTTTAATATGTATTCCTGTCAGTTTCCTAGATACTTGCTACTCTTAAACTACCTGTGTCAATTAAAGAATCAGAAATAAGCAGCAAGGAACGTACAGCTGGACAACAGAAAACTTCCAAAACCCATATTAAGGCAATACTTTTATTAGATCAGTCAAAAGGGCCAATATTATTTATTATACTATATTTACATGCTGCTTTTCTCTCAGTAGTGGGACTGAAAGTGGCTCATAATACAATTTTTTTAAAAAAACCTACAGAGGTAAGAACTCTATTGCTCTCCTATGCTACTGCCATGGTCCATTATATCAGTAGCTGAAGTTTCACACAGTTATACATTAAGGCAAAGTCATAATCCTCATTGTCAGGCCTGTTTCTCCAATGCCTGGGTTCTGGACAGGGTCCTTGCAGGCATGGAGTTTGGGAAGCCTGGCTTGGACATTTTTCTGTTTTCAAGTTTGATCTCTGGTTCGCTTTTTTTTCTCTCCAAAAGACCTCTTGATCCACAAATGGTCCAGTCTACCACCTACCTAATGTGGAAAAATTAATCGTTGGCTGCATGACCTTTTGTACTTTAAAAAGATCTTGATGTTCAATTGTTTTTATTAAAGGTTTATGCTGCTTGATAACTATGTCTGTTGTAATATGGTCCAGGTTTCATAACCCTTCTTCTATACTTTCTACTTGCCATCTTAACACTTGTAGTAATCTGGACTGGAGACCTGTCAGCTAAATTTCTGAATATTTGTGAATCAAAATATGTTGGGCTCAAGAAAACCTGAGTTGCATTGAATATCTGTTAAAAGAAAAATCCTGATGGATTCATAAAATGATCTTTAAGTTTAAATGTACTGGACACCATTGTTTTTAATGTTATTACAAATGAGTCTAGTATAGGCATGACTGTTTTTTTTGGTCTTGTATGTATTCCCATTTTTCTTTTTGTCTTTTATGCAGTACAGATCAATCAATTCTTTTATTACAGCTCAGTGACTTATTTAGAATTTGCGCTGATTTTGATATACAAACTATACAGTAAAAGAAATTATCCAGTACCCATTTGCATTGTGTTAACAAGAAGATAGCATATCCTTCAATATTTCACAGATGAAAACTGGGATGCATGTGGCCAAGCCACATCAGAATGTGTTCAAGATGGCAAAAGTCATTAATAAGAAAGAACAGTGTTCCTGCCCTGCCCTGAGCTTTGGGGGATATAAAAGATATATTTTGATATCACTAATTCGGCTTCACATATCCCTTCCACGTGCTTGCGAGGCCCCCGGACAAGCACGCATACAGGCTCGACCGATAATCGCCGTAATATTCCGAAACAATACAGGCAGGCCAGAAACAGCTGACTCGCCGCTTTAGGAGACCTCGAGGCAAGTACCTCCATTAGGTATGCACGCAACTTTCAAAAGATCCTCTGCCTAGCGCTGGCAGCTTGAAGTAGTCCACATTTGCATACCGGCTATCCTATTGACAATTTGGCTCTAACTCAATCATTCAAATTCTGACCTTTCGGAGGCTTTGTCTCCAGTTCCAAATCTATTGTTTCCCCAAAGTCCGACCTAGCCTGTGGTCACAATTCTCCTTATAAAAACCCCTGACTTTGAGCGCTTCCTTGGATCGCTCCAGAGTTCCAGACCGCCTTGCTGCCGCTTCGCTTGGCAAGCTTCCCCTCAGCTCCACGTGCTGAGATACATCGAACCCCAGCTTCGATCTCCATTTTCTTCCAGACTTCAGGACAGGTTTCGTATCACCCGAACCAACTATCCCTCTGAAAATCCCGCTATCTTACTCACACCTTAATTTTCATTAGTTATCTGTGTGCTTGTGTTGCTTACATTGTGTGCCTGTATTTAATAAAGATCATTCCTTATTTTTCAACTGGTCTGCTTCTTGGCTTGGCCTGACCCCGTAAACACTGGGTTACAAGATTCCGCTAAGTTATCCTGCCTCTCGTTTTGCCAACTAGTGCTCTAGACTAATTTCCCCAATTTGTGTAATTGTAAGGTTATTTAGGTGTCCCTCTCGGGACCTCCAGAAAACAGGGTAACAACAGACAAACTAAAAGTTGCAGCAGTTTGCTCTTGTCTGAGTTGACAGGGAAGGGCAAGACTCCCCCCCCCCCCCGCTGAGTTAATTGAATGCAAACTTCTTGTGCATTTTGTACTCAGTTTGCAGCAAGGGAAGTAAGCTAAGAACAAAGCGCAGGGGGGTGGGAGTAAGAAGTGAAAAACTGAGATGTATTTTAAAAAATGGGATATATTAAAAGCAACTGTCCTGGCAAATCAGGACATTTGAAAGGTATGAATTAGTCACTATATAGTAACATGTTCTGGTCCAATGAACATCAGGACAGGACTGAAATTTATGCAATGAGGATTGAAAAATCAATGCACAATTCTAATTTGTTTGTCTGCATATAGGCTATAGCTTCAAAAAAGCTTATTTCATTTTTCCAGACATATGCCTTGCATTTCTGCACAATTGGGGACATCCAAAACATGACACAAGAAAGTTGTTTGGACTTTCTCAATAGCCTGGCTGAAAGCAGTAATCTAAATGGAAATAGGGTATTGCAACAACTGGGCCATAGGTTTAGCTCTAAATATACAAATGGCTGAAGGGATATGATGTCTGCTGTGAGTGTAAAAGAAACAGACAACTACCAACATTTTGCAGTTTTTATGTAATACCCTTTTCTTGTATTTAGGCTTCCAGTCTGTTGAAAATGTACAACTATTCAGCTTTTGCTAGGGGGAAGAAAGGTAATCTTTACCAATGGTTTTTTAAACATTACTACAACGTCACATGAAGCCTAATTTCCTATGGATTTCAAAGAAACCCTAAACTATGTCAAAGAAGGTGAGTTGCAGTTAGTCCCAATGGAAAAAACAGATCTTTTTTTAGTTATGGTTAATGTGTTTCATTGATTTTAGTACTTGAGTAACATGCGTAACACGCCTACTTCAGCACAGACCCATTGAAATCAAAGGGACATACTTCTTAATAAACATGTAGGGGACAGTGTTGTTAAGCACAATTAATTTTACAGGGTCTTCAGCTAACAATAGTATTAGAAGCAATAAATGAACATTCAGGCAATTTACACTGCACTGAATATCTACATTTGGAAACTCCACTTGTATATGAAACTACTTTGCATGTTGATATTTAGATATGATTGACGTAATTTGAGAAGCATGGGCTATTAGTCTGCTTTGTAATCACACAAAATGCTGACAATGATTATCCCAATTGACTAAAAACATCTTTCACATGGCAAAGTAAATAAATATGGTTGGAAGGCTTTTTGTTTCCAAATGATTGCTCCAAGTCCCTAATGAGTATGTTGAGTCATTTTAGAAGCTCTCCACTATTCTAAAATCTTTAATGAATTCTGTCATTATAATTCCTCATTTCCTCTGTAATAAAGGAGAGGAATAAATCCCAAACTCTTTTCAACACTGTATATGAAAACTATTTTTTCTTAAGAAAAATGATCATAATTTCTAGAGCATTCCTGGAAAGCACAGAATGACTCATACTTTTAATACTATTTACTCAGAGCCAGGGTGATGCAGAATGCTTGGTGTGGTTACAAGTGTCCTTGGGCTGAAACTTTCCTTTGGACAGTCTTGGGACAAGTCTCTCATTCCAATTTGCTCACAGTATTGTTCTATTACAAATTAAGAATCGGTTGTGAAAACATAGGCCATTTCCGCATAGGGCGAGAGAATTGCCCCGTGCCGCTACTTACCAGACTTCTTGGCTCCCCGGTCCAGTCCGTGCTGCTCCGGAGCAGTGCGTGCTCGTTGCTCCGCACTGCTCCGGGGACGAAAATGGCGGTTTCCGGTTGGTCGAGGGTCTCGACCAACCGCTGAAGCTCGCTAGCCTAAAGCCCGCCCCCAGCAGATCGCAGGCTCGCATTGGTGCAGCCTGCAAATCTGCACCGGAGAGTGGGCACGGAATGGTGCGCTCTGTGCTTTTGAAAGACCTGTCTTAAGTGGTCTTTCAAAAGCACGCTTGACGACCACTTGGGGTTGTTCTGGAGTGGGCTGAGGTGTGGATCTATGTTAAGTAGGTCCAACCCAGTCCGCTCCCAGGTGCAGACGTCCTCTCTGGAGGACACTCTGCACCGTTTCTATTAGCCCGTGCGGAAATGGCCACAGTCTGTACAGCAAAGAGTGGTGTAATGGAGATTCTTTGGCTTTCTCCAAGAACAGACACAGCCTCTTAGGAAGTGATTTAAACTATTTTAGTATGAAACAAAAGTAGACCATGTACCTGCTACAAGCTATCCGAAAAGTAACAACAGAATTTCATCCTATGCTTCCTCTAAGATGCTCTTTCTACAACTCTTACATTTTTTCTGTCTGCATTTTATCACGTATCACTTTATCATTTCTATAATTAGAATCAAATTTATCCGCACAACAACTTCATCACATAGGTTAGACCTTTTGGCTAGCTTGTTATGGCGAATCACAGTCACATCCCTTGGACCTTCTTTCAAACTTCAAGTTTAATCAAAGTTCTGAACAAAAATCTGAACAGTCACGTGATGGCTCTCTTCAGACCTTTGGGTGACTTGAGAATGGAGATGGGAAGATCCAAATTTCTCTCCTTCTCCTTTCACTGAACATTTCTGATTGGGTCCAGTGTCTCATAGGAAACATCATGGTTCAAAGTGGATTGGATCTGCTTTTTCATGTAAAAAGCAACCAACTCAGTGGGTCATTTCATTACCTTTGACTTTTGCCATGAAGGAAACTTTTCTAGAAGACTCTGGAAATCTTTTGAGTTCTGCCTCTAAGACAACCTGACGAAATAATGAGCAACTAATAAAAAACAAATGGGACTATTACGCAGTTTATGGGAAGTTTAAATTTCTCCCAGTTCTGTAGGCCAGAAGTTGAAATAATTCGCTTGAAATTAGGAAGTGGGCCTCGCAAAGAGTCTGCCTCTTTGGCTGTGTCTGATGGCTATTCACATTAATTGCTATTTAATTCAAAATAGTGAGTAATAGCTGAAGAAACTGACATATGCTTTTCCTAAAGAGGGGAATTATTAGTCTTCATGTGCCTAATTATAATAACGTTTGTTATCATACATCCCAACTACTTCAGTCTCTCAGGGATTTGGTAGCATGTAACAATAAAGCAAGGTTACTCCAGCGTCCAATTAAGCTTTTCTTGGAGGATTAATAAGGCATGTCTCATCAGTCCTGTTACACCCCGAAGTGTTAATCTTCACCTCATCATTGTAATCTTACACAAAATTCTGCAGATCAAGAGTTGCTGAGTTAATTGCCCCATTAGAGCAATGCAGTCTTCAGTCTCATGTCCAATAATAGGCTATTGTATTCCCCAGGCTACACAGCACACACTAACCAGAAGCAGAGGCAAAGTGTCACTGCAGCAGCAATTTAGAGCAGCGTACCAATGCTCAATGCTACCCTGTGCTCTTCTTCTCCCTTTTTTAACAATCCCAACAGCAAGGTCAAGAGAGGGTGATCTCTACTCCTGCCCCTCTTTTGTTTCTTTCAGAGTTTAAAGGTTTTAAAGATTGGCGAGGTTAGTGGTGTGTGTGTGTGTGTGCGTGTGTGTGTGGAATAGGTAGGTAGCTTTGTCAATACTGGAGAGTTGAACATGCTTAAAACATGGACTGTGGCTGATTTTTAAATTTATTATTCTTTTAATTGTTGCTTAGAAGCACAGTTTGTATGAGGCAATAAATGATTAAAGTCTTAGTAATTAGGCCTCATTTTACAAACATAATAAAATCGTAGTACCAAATATTATTTCAGGAAAGCAAAGCTGTCTGTTTTATTGGAAGACATGGATGCTTTCATTTGGTATAACCTTAGATGATAATGTATTCTTGAGTAGTTTATTGAGGAAGGTAGGAAAGATAAAGTATGACTGTATTCATGATCTCCCCTTTCAACTTGTATGATATGAAAGTACTTCATGGATTTAAAGAAAGGGGAGAAAGACAACTATCAAATGTTTATACTCTTACACCATCCGGATCTCAGTAAACAACTTATGTGCTTCAAACTGCCATTTTCACTCCTGTTTCTTATGCCTCGTGCAATATTACCACAGATGGTTCATTATTTTTCAAGGACTATTCAGGATGGTTCCTGGAAGGGGAACAGCAAAAACTCTTGTATATCCTTGGTATTTGGCACACAATTCTTTAGCATATGGCTATAGATACTTCACCTCTTTTGTATCTGAACTTTGATAATATCTTATGTCTGCAATCCTGCAGCCACATCTGGGCTGGCCCTCCCATTATGAAGAGGCACCCGGCTGAGTGACAAGGCCAGTGAATGGGCACACGCCACTCTATAATCTCAAGAGCTTTGCTGGCCACTTCATAGCTGCAACAAATACTGTAAGCAAGAAGTGGCTGTCCTAGATCTAGTAAGCAGTTTGGAAGAATAGCATATAATAGAATAATAATAATGACAACACTATTATTCCACTGTAACTGCCATGGTTACATTCTGTGGAATTTTGGTGTTTTTAGTTTAGTGAGGTAGTGAAGAACTCTGGCTGAGGATTCTAAATGCCCCTCCTTGCAAATTTCAGGGTTCTACAGGACAGAACCACAGCAGTTAAAGTAGAATAATCTGATGATACGAATGGGTCCCAGGTCAAAAAGCCTTGCCCTGTGGGGTCCTCCAAAGAAGGCTTTGTGGCAGGATACCCTGTGAGACTACTTATTTTGAGGCAGCACAGACAATATCCCAGAGCATTTTGGTTCCCTAGCGCTGTGGGATTACTGGCAGCCACTTTGTCCAGCCATCACTACCCTCTTTGTATAGTACTCTGTGTTCAAAGACAGAGGATGGGCAATAGTGATGGAGGGCAATGTATCTGCACTCACCTCAGGCAGCAAGAGAGTTTGGGTTACCAATGATCAAGCTATACTGAATTCATTATCACATACTTCTGAATATATATGCATGGGCATATGCCATTAGCTGCCCTCTTACCACTGGAAAGAGTCTACATTGTATTCTAACTATGTTGGTATGTATCAGAATTATATTTTCCTCTTCCTCTAAAGCAGTTTACATTCAGTTTCCAGGTGATTTTGTCATGTAAATTACTGAAGCTTTACAAGGTAAGGTCCAAATACAGTCAGTATTGGCACTGTGCTCTATCAGTTCACAGTATCAAACTATCTAGCTTTATACCTCCCAGATGTGCTGGACTACAAACTCCAGTCATCTCAAACATCAGCCATATAGGATGACGATGATGGGAGCTGTAGCCCACCACAGATGAAGGCTGATCTGCAACTTCTTCAGATGCTATAAACATCTATTATCTGATATGTACCAAAATATTCAATTCTACTGCCCACCTTTATACTGCCCACCTTTCTTTCTGAAAGCACTGATTAGTATTCAAATCCATACTTTCCTTATGCCTCTAAATGGCATAGTGCTCTCCAGTGGCTCTTATGTGGGAATTATCACTTCCTATAAAATAAATTTAGTGTAATTTATTTAACATACTTTTCCTGGGAACCTTCCAGATTCCAAATCTGTTTTGCCCATTATGCCCTTCAAAATCTGATTCTCTTTTTCCTTTGCCTAAGAATTTTCTCAAAGAAGAAGCTGTTGACATCAGCTGTGCTAGGCATCATGTCCATTTTACTTCAGTAAAAGGAGGAAATTTGATGCTTGGACATGTGTAGCCTTGTGGAAAAGGGTCTTATTTCACTCACTGACAAGCATAGCAGAATGTCTGGCAGTATTTCCCTGGGGACAACCTAGCTTTAAAAAAAAAATCAATATTGACTCTTGACACATTTTCATTTACATCAGCGCATGACTTTCAGTCTGGGCACAAATCAATACCCAGCTTTTAACACTGCTCAACTAGTTTGTTCTATGTAAAAGAAGACTGATTTGGCTTGAGTGGCTTGTTTTTTTCCCTGGGGATATGGGCAGGTTACTCATCATTAACACACACTGATCCTTAGGAAGGAAGTTTGTTTCCCCATTTGTCCTGAAAATGTTTAGAAGGACTAGAACTCTTGCATTAATCACATTACATTTACTTGGCCACCACTTACAGTCAATTGACTTTGTACTTAGTGCTGGTTCACACCACTACTAAGCGCATGGTCAGCACTGTAGAACAACCTGTAAAGCTTGAACATATCGGCTCTTTGCCTGTATTCAGGCAGTTATAGGCAGCTGCCTCCACAAGCTGATCAACAGACTGTCCCAGAATTTTGGAAATGGTCATTTAAAAGACCATACAAAGGACTTGGTTTTGTATCCTGTGAAGCTGCACGTACATAGGGTTTTCAAAGAATTAGCACAAATCCAAAGAGCCCATTTTACTGGGTTGAAAAAGTATTGCAATGACTCCTCCCCAAAATTAACTTGTTTTAAGATGGCATGTAAGATAGTACTGTTTTACATTCAGTTAGCCCTCCATATTTGCTAGGGTTAGGAGTACGGGACCTCCACAGATGTGGGGAAATCACAAATATCAAAATGTGTGACCATGTCTATGGCCCTTTTCGCATGGCGTTTTTAAAGCGTATTAGGCATGCTCCCTCCCCCCTTCATGAGCCGCTGTACCGCATGACATTCTGGCGAACCAGGTGCTATCACAGCCACGGATAGTGCTGATAGCGCGTTTTCTTATTTTCGCCTGAAAGGCGAAAATATCCTCCCTTTCACGCATCGGTCGCGCGACCAGACGGCCTGTGGAGCCGTCGTCCGGTGTGCTTCTGGGAAGGACCCGGAGTGGGCGGGGTGTGGACAGTCCCTGCTGCCTGTCCTTCATGCAGCAACTCCCAGGGGACGCTCCGCCCAGCAGCAGGCTGGCTGCTGCCCCCATCGCAGCAGGGAACACTGCACAACACGTCACCTTGAGAGGCCACCCCGGGAGCTGCGTCGCCACTCACACTCGAGACAACAGCAGCCCCTGGGGTCCGGCCGACTGTGTTTTTTTTTTAAAAACCCGGCGCTATCATTAGCACGTTAGCACATTAGCACGTTACCAATGTAGTACAAAACAGCCTGTTGGCAGGATCTGTCGTGCTAACGTTAGCACGATAGCTGGCAAAAAAATAAAAAGAAACACCACTGCCCAATCAGGGGCGGTGGGGCGGGGACAGGGCAGGACCTAGGCGTGGCCCAGGATGCCGACATGTGGACAAGCCACCGGGCGGGGACTGGTGCTCTCTCGCCAATGCCCTGCTGTATGCGGACTGCAAGGGGGTCTCTACTGAGCCTCTTGCGATATTAGCAATATCGTGAGGGCTCTGGTTTGTTGCGCTATCAAGGTAAGGTGCGGAAAGGGCCTATGAGAAAGGGCGTAAGATATGGTGGAGAGGAGTGGGTACTCAGGGTCCAAACCAGGTCAGGGAAAGAAGAGGAAAAGAGGGTGAATTGACACGATGGTCCTATACTTCTTCTCTTTTGCCCATCTCCTACCTTGGGTGTGAGGGGTGCATTGGAAGAGGGTTTGTAGTGCTGAGAAATTGGGTTGCAAGCTGTCCTTTGCTGGGCAGACAGTGGCTGGTGGAGGAGGTGGACCAGAAGTGGGTTTTTAAAGGGCTGTGTGGCCTGATCAGAACCACCAAGAGGGAAGGTTATCCTAGGAAAGAAGAACTTGAAGTTGTGGGGCAGAGGTTGGAGAAACTTGCAAATACTCAAACCCATGAAAGTTATATCTGCAAATGTGGAGGGCTGACTGTATTTATGAATTAAAACTACATGTGGTTGAATTTTATGAAACCAGCAGTTAGTTCTCCATGGTTAGAGCTGCAGATGATCAAACCACAAGTATTTTTTGTTCATTTTTTCCTGTTTAAATTGAAAGAAATTTCACCCTTTTCTTTACAGTTATTTTCCCTAGTCCAACTTCTCAAAACTACTTCTCACTTCATGGGGTAAAGTTCATAGTGTATCTTAGGTTTTGACAGCTGGGAAAATCGGAATAAAACAGAAGTTATGGTAAGCACAAGAATGATTTTTATTATCCGTCTTATAAAGGGTGGCCTAGATCCAAAGAACTATATACAAAAGGAGGCTTTGGGCTTTTGTTTCTTGAACAGCAGGCTCTGTGTGCCTGAGGAGAGCTTTAAAAGCAGTTTGTGAAATGGCATGGAAGTCTTCTGTTCAAAGCCAGAAGGAGTAAAATTCCCACTGGCTATTCCCAAGCCCCTGGATGCACCTAAAGTAGCTCTTCAGATCCTTGCCAGTCTGTAGACCTCTGTCTTATCATATTGAAACAGAAGAAAGACATATTTTTAGAAGAAAAACAACTGAAAATCCCTGTGGTAGAATAGCAAGGGATTTCAATATTCAGTTAAACTTTCCCTAAAATTCCCTTAGTCGTTTTTTATGCTGTGTATAGAAAGTACAAGAGTACAACCCAGTATTATACCTTCCTCTGTCCAGGATTTGTTCTAGATGAAGTTGCAATCACTGTTAATGATCAGGTTTTCTGTTTCGGAGGGCTATTAGATATGACCCTAAGTTAGGCTAGCATCCTGTTAGTTACTTCTGACGAGAAGAGACCCTATTCAATTGTTGAATAGTAAATCAATACATAGGTAAATCCAACTGATTCAGTGGGTCTACTCTAGCCTAGATTGAGTGATAGACTAGGGTTCTGGGATACCAAGGCTCAAATAGTACAATTGCATTTTAAGCTGATCTATAATTTCTCATTCTGAATACCCACGCACACCCACCCACAAATATTACTATAAAAATATTTCATTCAACTTTACAAAGGACAAGTTTTGTCATATTTCACGAGTTCCTTCCCACACCTTCTCATTTCTGTTTCCTCAATTCAGACAAACTTTTATTTCCTCTTCTTGCGCTGATTTGGGGCTTGATGATGGCCACCACACCAAAACAGATTCAATAATAGTCAAGATAAGACAGAGCTTTTGGTGCAAAAGAAGATTTATTGGGGTTTCATGGATACAGCAGGTGTTTTGCAACAAAGAAAGACCATTTCCTATTCTGTTATGGCAAGTTCCTCACCCATGAGTTGAGTTCCTCAAGTCAAGATAAGGCCAAGAGAGTGGCTGAAAGTAGGGGTTTCTCCATAGTGTCTGGAAAAGTTTGACAAAAAGTCATATTATGCAGATGCAAGCCTCCTGCTCCTGAAACACCCAGAATGGGAAGTTTAATAAGATCTCTGTTCCTCTCACCACCTCTCATGGTTAGGCCAAGAGGAGAACGGGGAAGGAAGCCACCACATTCTCACAAGAAAGTGCTATAATCTTGTTCTTTAATGAAATGCCATGCTGAGGTGAACAGTTCAGTAAAGGCTACCTCCATGTCTTTCACATCTACTTCAGTGTGCACAGTGTACTGTGCACAGTTCAAGTCCCAAGGGTGGTGCTCATATACACCCACTTCAAGGCTGTCACATCTCTCTTCCTTTGCTTAACATTGAAAGTACCAAACGTACAGTAAATAACCCCTTACAGTTGGCAAATATAAACCGATAATTGATCATACTACTGAGTATAAATTGTTACTGAATATTCATTTTATTATATTAAATTGCCTGCATTATAGCCTGAATAAAGAAGGGTTAGATTGGGACGCTTGTGCAATACACTGTGTTACTGGGGTGGCTATATTCAGTCCACGGTTCACACAAGATCCTAAAGCAGTTTTTGTAGGCCCTGCTCCCCCTTCCCCAAGTCCATGTTGTGGAATTTTAGAAACAAGCTGGAAAAAGCCCTTTGAAACCAGCAAGGAAAAAAAAAGTACATGATGGGAAGGACATTCTGCCTCCAGCTAGAAGAACAAAGCTCAGTCTTCTCTTCCACAAACACCATGTCAAAAAGAAGCCATCAGCCAAAGAAGGAATATCTGGAGAGAAATAACTGCTCAAATCTTCAGTTCCCTTGGGACTGTAGAAGTGAGACAAGTCACACTATAGCCTTTGCCTCTGCTTCTGCCCAGAGGAACAAGTGCAGTTCTTTACATTGCTGTATTGTAAGTTGTTTTTTTTTTTAAAAAAAATCAGTTGACTGAAAAGCAGAGGATATGTCCAATCAACCAATAAATCAATCACACTGGTCAAAATGATCAGAGTATTAGATTACCTGTATATCCTGCAAAAGAAATACCACTATATATCTGTAATACTGAGAGTCAATCATTCAAAGAAGTCAACAAATTCACTGAATTTCTTAAGAGGTCATGTGCTAGACCATTCTCCAGCATAAAACAGTTTTAATCCTAATGTGCAAACCAACTTCTGAATATTTATTTTAAATCTGCAAATACTACATGCCCTGAGTTTTCAGATAAATCAACAACATTATTCAGAAACAAAGTGAATATCAATTATAACAGTAACACAAGTCAAAATGTTTCATATATTTCCATAATATAAATTGTACTACAAGAAACACTGAGAGAGATATTTCATAAAGAGTACTTTGGTAATAAAATTAGTATCAAGAAATTATGAATTGAATAGGTAGATACATGAATATAGTAAATAATTTTCATTCCCCACAAAAGATGAGGCATCTCCTATAGCTGGAGGTATGTTTGGGAATTTGTTGGATTAGACAGTAAAGGGAGAAAGAAATGAATCACTCATGGATGTGATGCTATATAGCTGCCATCATCTATAAGTAAAATTTTAGAATATTTTAGGAACAGAGATATATTGCACAAGGGTTTAGATTCCATATCGGTTCTAAATATTTACTAACAGAATTATGTTATGCAACCCCTGTATCCAATAGCAGAATGTGTATTGATCAATGGTCAATACACATGGGTGATGAGACATTGTGCAACTATAATGTAAAATGTGGAAAGGCAAGGCAAAGAGGCAATCTGCTTTCATATGACAGTCTGTGTACTTTAATGTGCTAACACATGCACAATGGTTCTACATGCACAAGCTGCTTATCCCACTATCAGCTTAATATGACCATTGTGCATTGCTCAACTTATGTCTGCATATGTCACTAACCAGTTGCTGGCCACTTATAAAACAATAAATAAAAGTTTTGGTATGTTTCAGGTATTATATGATGAGCATTCAGAGTATTATACTGCAGCTTGCAAATAGGAAATGAACACACAAGCTGTTCCCATAGTTGGAGCAGGACATACAAGTACGATAACATAGCCAAAATGAGTATTTCCACATATATACTTAGTCCTCCACATTTACTAGGGTTAGTGGCACAGGGCCTTTGCAAATGTGGGGAAATTGCAAATATCAAAATGTGTGTGTGTGTGTGTGTGTGTGAGTGAAGGGGGCTGAGGCATGGTGGGGAGAACCATTCAGGGTCCAAACCAGGTCAGGGAGAGAAGAAGGAAAGGGGTGGGTTGGCATGGTGGTCTTATACTTCCTCTTTCTCACCCATCTCCTTCCTTATGTGTGCGTAGGGCATCAGGAGAGCGTTTGTGGTGCTGAGAAATTGGCCAGGGAGCTGTCTTTAGTTGGCCAGAAAACTGCTGGTGGAGGAGGAGGAGGAGAAGGACCAAAGGCAGGTTTTTAGCATGCATGGCTTGACTGAAGTCATCAAAGAGGGATGGTTCTCTCAGGAAAGAAGCACCTGAGGTGGAAGGGCTGTGGTTGGAGAAACTCTCAAATGACCAAATCCATGAAAGTCAAACCCACAAATGTGGAGGGCCAACTGTATAGGCTTCCACATAGAATTCACTGCTGTGCATGAGCAATGAATTACAAGTTTAACTCTTGCACACGTTGGATCCTTATGCATATATCCTGGCTTCTGCATTGTGTAAGAAATCCAAGAATCCAGCCCCTTACCTTAATGCAAATCAGGATTTCTCAATGAGGTTGCTAGGGGTTCTGCAAGAGACTGTGATTGGAAAAAATAAACCTTTTTTTCAGCTGTGTGTGAAATAATTTTTATGCAAGGATTCCCTGAGACCAGAAAATTATTTAAAAGATCTCCCCAGAGTAAAAAGGGTAATAAAGGCAGATATAAACATATTTGGCCATGATCCTGTATTATCAACATAACCACAGTGGCAGAGCTCCACAGCTGTAGTTACATCTGATGATGCTAGCCCACAAGAAAACCTACCTTTGGAGCCTGGCAGCACCCTGGTACTGGAGACTGATTTCCACAGCACTCTCTCAGTCATGGGGCACATCAAGACCAACCAACTGGAGTGGCCCCTCAAGGTCTTGCCACAACTGCTTGTCCTAATGTGTCCCATGATCAGAAAAGCACTGCGGATATCATCCCCCACAGCTCTAATCTGCAGCACCTTAGAAAAGCTTCTGTTGGTTTGCTGCTACCTTTCATTAATGCAAGGGCACCTGGTACAGTGAAAATGAGAATGAGTGATTTTCTTGATTTTCTGGCTGGGGAAGGAAGCAATTCTAAATGATCCACCCCCTTGGCAGCCACCATCTCTGCTCCATCTGCTCTTTCAGAACGTTTGGTAAGGTGACACAGGGGGGCTGCAAGAAGAGGAAAAATGACAGAATTTGCTTTGTCTGATACGGTGAAGAGGTCTGAGTGGAACTCTGCTTAGAGTATAGTTGGTAGACTGAAAACTGGGAAGGGCTCCTGAATGTTTAATGGCTGTGCAGAAGAGGGAATTTCAGCAGCTGTTGCTTTTAACTCAACCAGGTAACAAGCAACACTGGTTGAAATTTCCTTTTCTATGCATCCCTTTAAGGTACCAGAGACCTTTCCAGTTTTCTCTCTGGCAACCCCAGCTCAGAGAATGTTACCACTGGCAGAAGAAAAATGCTGAATCCATTCCATTGAATCTACCAGTCAGCTTCTTTGTCATTCAACATCTCTATGTTTCCCCATTCCTTGTCCATATCCAGAAATCTCTGCTAAGCGAAAGCGGTGGAGGCATCAGCTCAAGGATTTGACTAAACCAAGGCTGCACCTCCTCCTAAATATGACCTTTAAATATGTAATGAAGAATCTTGTGGCACCTTTCATTACTGCTGCAACAAGGCACTTTCTTGTTTTGGGGCAATACACTGACACTGCTACCCTATCCTGAAATTCTCAAAATAGTTGGGAGGTCCTGCTGATCGTATGTCATATATTTCATTCTGCATCTCGACTGTTCCAACAGCTTTTAAAAACTATCTCATCACATTGTTTTGTGGAAGTAAAACTACAGTGCACATCAGAGTATATGTTATGGGGCATGAAGCTTAAAAGGGATGGTCATGCAACCAATTATCACTGCATTTTCCTGAGTGCTGCATGAAAAGAATGGAACACTGTATGTGACAACTCCGAGAAATGCCAGCACACAGCTTGAAAGAAACAGTATCACAAAGTGATAATAGAGCTGGAATAAATAAATATGGATTGAAGTTACAATTACACGTGGATCCATCTTTGCTGAACTGCTCTTTCTCTGAATTTCAGAGAGGAGTTTCCTCCTTTGGGTCCAGAAGAACAGCTCTGAGAAATTCATATCCTTGCACATTCGGCAGATTCTGATCTACTAAGTTCGATTGTACCTGTTTAATCCTCATGAAAGGACATATTTAGGACAAGTTCTAAAGCAGAGTTTCACAGCTGCAGAATATGTCTTTTTATTCGAATTATTCTTTGATGTATGAAAAGAATCCAGTGACTTGCACAACTTCAGACCATTGGTCTAATAAAAGCTTTCTATCCACATATTCTCTATTTCTCATCCTGTGAGGCCAACGCTACCAACACTGCAGACAGAGAGAGAGCCTTTACAAGTTTCACAGCATGCCAAACTCTGGATTAGGCATCCACAATCAAGGTTCCATGACTGGGTAGCAGAGGCCTTGGCACAGTTCAGGAGCCAGCGTTTCAGGCATCTGCCAGGAAACAAGTGACTTCAAATGCCTTTATCTGTCAGGAGGAAATAAATTAGGAACAATACTAAAATGATGCTTTTGTTGTGATGGAAAAAATGGCCTGCAATTTTTTACTTATCTGCTTAGAAGAAAATGACACTCGTGATCCTCGCTGGTGTATACAGTCTGGAGCCACTCTCTCTCTTCTTTCTCAAACACAAACACACACACGTCCATGCAGGTGTGGGAGAGGGAGGGAGGAAGTGATTGGAAATAATTCCCAACTGAGTGCTCAAAGATGTATTCCATAAGATCTCCTACGTTAAAGTTCATAATGTGTGCTTGTTGGTCTAGTGTAGTGGGTAAGGATCAAGCCACAGAAAGTAAGAAATGTATGATTGAATTTTGAACTTTTTAAAAATTTCAGGTGTGGAGGTCTTTGACGTTGTTGTTTTTGCTTATGGGGGGGGGGGCATTTTTGCATTACACTTCCAGTGGTATTATCCAGCTTTCAACATCCAGTGGAATCCTGGGGTTTGCAGTTTAGGGAAGAGCATTTAGAATTCTCAGTCAGAGAGTTCCTTGGCCTCAGTAAACTACAAACCCCAGAATTCCACAGGATGTTGAAAGTGGAATAATAGCTCTATAACAGCGTAGGGCAGATATGGCCAGAGAGAGAAAGAGGGAGAGATTGTTAGCTCTTTCTCTGCATTATTTTCCTGACAAAAATGCTCCCATTGAAGCTATTTTTCCAGCAGTTAGAAAAAGAGATCACTTTTTTTTTTTTCCCCACCAAGGCCAAATACTAACTTTTGGGATCGGGGACTGACCAGGAAAACAATGTGTGTGGGAAAATGTTGCTAATTTGATTGTTTGTGAGGCACCAGCTTGCCTTCCCCTCATTCTCTCCCTTCCATTCCCTTGCCTTTTGTCATAGGCGAGCTGTGCTTTCTTTCCACACACATGGGCAAATGTTTCCAGTTCAATGTCTTTATTGCAAAAAACCAAACCAAACCAAACCAAAAGAGAAGTTAAAATATTTTCCAAGCAACATGAACAGACATGTCATTGCTTTACTAAATTTGTCAGAATGCCAGCAGTAACTCACTGCAATTTCTTTGAGTAGAAAGGACTTTCCTGATACAACTTTTAAGCCAGTCTTGACTCTTTGCTATCCATGTACACAGAGATCTTTCACAGATATAGGCCCTTTTCACATGTGTGGGGGGGGGAACGGGTGAAAACGCCCAAAAACGGAGCTTACCTCCAGCCGGGTAAGTCCGTCGCCACGTGGAGCAGCGCGAACTCGCTGCTCCACACTCCTCCGGCGTCGCAGATGGCAGCTTCCGTTTGGTGGAGGCTCTCCACCAACCGGAGAAGCTCGCCAGCTGGAAGCCCGCCCCCGGCAGATCTGCAGGCACGCACTTGCACGCGCCTGCAGATCCACTTTAGAGCCGGGCGACGGAGCGGCACGGGGCTGCACGCTCCATGCTTTTTAAAAACCTCGAAAAATAGGTTTTTAAAAAACATGCAGCCCGGCTAGTTCCGGCCGCTCCTGAGTGGATTCTGGTGTGGAACTACAAAAAGTAGTCCACGCCAGTCCACTCTACGGTGTAGATGACCTCCGTGAGAGGTCGCTCTACACCGTTCCCCCCCCCACATGTGAAAAGGGCCATAGTCAGAGATGTTTAGACTTGACCAATCAACAGCCATGAAGGACTTGGCTACGTCCACCAATGCTTTCAGAAGTACTTACTGAACAGGAGGCTAAGTCACGGGATTTTTATAGCCTCTATATAACTGGTGTCTAGGTATATGTGTGTTCAAGTTGCCTGTCAATTTATGGGACCCCATGAATTTCATTAGGCTTTTTTAGGCAACAAATACTCAGAGATGGTTTACCATTGCCTTTATCTGAATATAGGCTACAGTACTCCTTGGCTACTCCCCCATTCAATTACTAACTACGATTGACCACACTAAGCTTTCAAGATCCAAAGGGATCTGGTGTCTTCAGAGTATTTATGCCTTTATACAGCTGGGTATATTCATTTGTCAGGGGCATTTCTGAACAGGGAAAGATGAAAGTAGGATATGTCACATTTATCATACAGCGCTCCTATTAAAGCATTTCTGAAAGTGCAGAAAAAGTTTCTTAAAAACTGACTTGGAAAGCATGTGAATTAATGCCAAGGAAATTGCTAAATGATACATGCTTCCCTAAGGATTTGTACTAATTGGAAATCAATACAGTTGTTAATGTTGCCAGAAGTAATAGTAATTTCTCTTCATGTTATGTATACCATGCAGACTATATAGGCAATAGCTAATGCTAAAAATAAAATAAGTAAAAACAAAAAACGCCGTTCCCAATCTGGAATTTGACTAAGGACACATTTGTGCTCTGTTATTTCTTGACTCTGGTGAAGAAGATGGTACGAAGATGGCGTGAGCCCATGTATGATGTGCTGAACTTGGATCAAAGGCCATTTCTGCCCTACACTGCTATAGTGCTATTATTCCACTTTCAATATCCTGTGCAATTCTGGAGTTTGCAGTTTACTGAGGCCCAAAAGCTCTCTGGCTGAGAAATCTACCCCCCCCCCCCAAATCTGCAAACTCTAGGATTCCACAGGATGTTAAAAGTGGAATAACAGCACTATAACAGGGTAGGGTGGAAATGGCCTATATGTTCTATATTATTCATTATTGTGTTGCAACACCTTAATTGCATGATCCTCTTTCAGCCATGAATTTGGCTTTCAGTGGGTCCCTTTCACATGATCAGTGGGAGATGTTCATGAAAGGGCTCATCGCTACAGATTTTCTTCTTAATTAATGCTATACTAATGTATTACATTTGGTTTTGTGAACCAGCATTATTCATGTTTAGATTATTAGAATAAACCCTGCAAAAAAGATCTCCCTGATTAGGGATCCTGTGAACAGTGGCCACCGCAGGGTAGTGATTCCCAAACATTTTACCCTGTGACTCCCTCTACATCTACAGAATGCCTCCCTCTCCAGGTTGTGCCTCCCTCGTGTCCTATCCTATGCCCCTCTCTCTTTCACAGTCCTCTTGTGCCACACATACCCTCTGTCTTAATACTGAGTCCTCATGCTCTCTGCCTCCTCTCTTCACTTCCTTCTCACCCCACCCACAAAATTGCCCCTAAGGGAAATGCTCCTGCTGTGCCAATGATGGAACATTCAGAGAAGTAGAGTGGGCAAAGCACAAATAAAGGGAAGTCAATTTTTACTGTCTGAGTGTCCTATCTCAGTCCTGCACAGCTGATAAATCAAGCAAACAAGCTGAATATCTCCCAGCTTGTTACTTACTTCCAGGCAGTAAGTAAAGATCATAAATAAAGTCCAACATAAACAAAGTCCACCAGGGTTTCACGGCAAGGGAGTGTCCAAGGTCAATCCAAGCATTTGTCAAGGCACCCAGCAAGGTAGCAGGTCAGATAAGCTCTGGCAACTCTTGGATGAGAAGGACGCCGGTTAAATAGACCCAAAGCCTAGCGCAGCTGTGCCTTGATCGATTGTTGCTGGTTATAAATTCTGTGAGACTGACACTGGGTCTCTCTTTGCTGCCTGTGCTGTGCGAAGCTGGGTCTAGGTAAATGTTCCTCTGTATCTAAAGAGGCAGGACTCTCTGTTGGAGCTGGCACCATCCCCTGTTCTGTTTCTGGCACTGTAACCTCTCTCTGTACAGCAGGCTCTGGCATGCCTTCTATTTCAGCCTCTGGTGTGCCCTCTGCTTCAGACTCTGAGTCCATGCTCTGGAAGCAGGGTTTGACACTGAGGTTGGTGGAAAGCATAATGGGAAGACGCTTTGTGCTGGTCTTTGCAAAGACCAGTCAATCCTCAATGGTGTGTGTGTGCCTGTGTGTGCACGCGTGTGCGCATGCATGCACACACGCACATACACAGAGGCTTGCTCTTCTTTTTTATATTTGCTGTACTTGCAGGTTGAATTCTCTTGCTTCCCCAACCAACTATCACACCCCACCTTAGGGTCTCATCCCACAGTTTGAGAGTCACTGATCTACAGTGTGAAGCCAAAGCACATATTGTGGCAATACTTTTATTAGGCCGACAAAAAGGAGAAAAATTAATCATATTACTTTTTGATGCTCACTGACTTCATTATCAGTCAAAGACAGTGATGGAAAATGATGTGTTGAAGTCACAGTGTCTACATCTTGTTTTGTGATGGTGTAGAGGAAGAGTCCACGTAGATGAAAAAGTTGTGTCATACTCTCTCATGACCACACAATAACTACGGACAAAGGCAGTCAAAGAATGGCATATGTTTTTTCCCCCTTATTTGAAGTTACAAAGCACCCCCCTTGGAGAACTGGCTTTGCTGCTATCCAGTGAGAGCCCCTAGGCTTCTTTATAGGAAGAATGAAGGAAGCTCCTGGGCAAGTCTCTATACTGTCAAGTCTGGAGATAAATTGAGATGTTGAAACAACTAAAGCATGCTAATAGGAGCCAAATGGATTGCTTTGCTTTATTTCAGTGGAAACCAACTCTCATAAAATCAAATTCAGTGTAAGATGACATATAGTCTACTTTCTTCAGTTTAGAATCCCCCTATTGAAAGGCTAAATCCAGTATTTTCCATTATAACATCCCTCCTCCCACTGGGGTAACCATGTTGACCACAAAACAAAATCCAAAACACATATTGGAGCAACATCTTTATTAGAGCAATTAAAAAATGAAAATGCATAGGACAGTTGGCCCTCTACATTTGTTAGATTTAGGAGTGCAGGACCCTAGCAAAAGTGGGAAAATTGCAAATATCAAAATGTATATGTGTATTTGTGGGAAGGGAGCTGAGGCATGGTGGGGAGAAGGGACACCCAGGGTCCAAGCCAGGCCAGGTAAAGGAAAGGGAAAGGGGTGGGTTGTCATGGTGGCTCTGTATTTCTTCTCTCTTGCCCCTCTCCTTCCTTGGGTGTGTGTGTGGGCATCAGGAGAGGATGTGGTAGTGAGAAATCAGGCTGGTCAGGCTGCAGGTGGTGGTGGTGGAGGAGGAGGAGGAGGACCAAAGACGGGTTTTTAAAGGACTATGTGGCCTGATCAGAGCCACCAAGGGGGAAGGTTACCCCGGAAAACAAGTTTCTGAGGTAGCAGGGGAAGAAACTCTCAAATAATCAAATCCATGAAAGTCAAACCAGCAAATGTGGAGGGTCAACTGTACTAGCTTTTAAAGCCCAATGGCTTTATAAACTCAAACAAAAAGAGAAAAGTTTACTGCCCTTTTTTGACTGGCTTTGTCCTTGGCAAGATGGGAGTTGTTATCTTTTTTCTTTGTCTGCATGGACTACAAGAAGCAGACAGGATGACTCCAACACCACCACTTTTCTTCCCTGAATCCTTTTTTACCTTTTTTTTTTGCATGATTATTTTTGTGCCATTTGGTTGACCATCTAATGAAGTAACAACATAATGTGGGCTTTCATGGGTAACACAGTTAGTCCTGCATGCAAGCACAAACATACTTACAAACACAGTAAGTCACAACTAACTTTATAAGCTTACATGTTATTTAATAGCTGCTATTAAATGTGAAATACTGGGTCCTTTGTTAATATCCCACCTTATTCTCAATATGGGGTCCATAGTGACTTAAAGTGTAATTTAAAAACAAATTTAACAATGTGTAATACAAAAGTTTAAAAAAATAGAAAATACTATTAAAAATAACTTTTAAATTAAAGACCGTCAAAAAGTAAAGATCAAAGTATAGCATATCTCATAAAAGGGCCTGTTGAAATAAAAATGTCTTTGCCAGTGTAGGAAGAACTGAAAGGGGATTAGATGAGATTCCCATGGGAGTGAATTTCATTGCTGGGAGCAGCTACCAAGAATTCTCTTTCCTTCATTCTCAACAAATCACTTGTGAAGACGGAAGCAAAAAAAAAAAAAGCCCTCCCTTAGAGATCTTAAAACTTAGGCAGGCTCATATAGGGACAATACAGCTTTTGAGACAGTTTGGACCCAAGCAGTATAGAGCTTTATAGGTCATAACCAACACTTTTAATTTTGCTTGGAAATGGACCAGTAGCCAGTGAAGCTGTTTCAACAGGGGAATTATATGTTCCTTATAACCAACTGTCTGGTTACAGCATTTTGGACTCGCTTTAGCTTCCAAGCAGTTTCCAAAGACAGTTCCATATCAGTAATCCACTAGAAGTTACTCCCAGTGCCTAGAAGATTGTGTCACCCTGCAGTATGTTCACTATCCACATGCACTGGAGAAGCTGACTTTTCATTTTTACTTGTAAACTGTTCCATGGCCTGAGAACAAAGTTGGAAACATTGCAAGTTCTAGCCAGGTATCAACTTTTCAGCCTGAAGCACAGGGAAAAGCTATAGAGCTGCCTAGTCCAGACTGAAAAGTAGAATAAGCATGTGTTTATTTTGAGGGCAGTGATGAAACTATCAAACTTCTATCCCTCTCAAAATGTCAGGTTTCTCTTCATTATCCTTGCAGAAGAAAATCAGCTTCTGTTTCCTAAATATTTTCCCACTCTACTCACTCAGCTTCTGTTTCCCAAATATTTTCCCAGTCCACTCAGATTGGCTTCTCTGCTCATTTCAAGCTTTAGACCCAGTCTTAAATTCCAAGCAGAGAGAATTTATTTGTGCATAAACTCCTTTGAATGTGGAGAATGTTTTTTTCTACTCTGTTTACATTAATAACCACTTTTTTTGTAGTGGCTAGTTAGAGTGTTTGACTTAGATCAAGGAGACCAGATTCTGATCTCTTTGCTTGACTCAACTCTAGTCCCTCCAGTGGCAGACCAAGCTAGGGGCGGTGAAGGGAGACTGCCCTAGGCAGCACTTTCTGGGGGGGGCGGCGAAGATTGCAGAGAAACCAACTTTCTGATTTTAAAGAGGACTGGTCTCAGCAAGTATGTAACTTATTGCCTCAAGGAAGGGTTTAAGGGAAAGAGTGTCAGCAGCCCCTGCTTCCTTCAGCTAAGCCCACCTCCCAAGGCAGAGTTGGGAGGAGCAAGAGCCAAAAGGAAAGGAAAAGGGAGTGGGGGTAGAAAGGGAAAAAACAGCAGCAGATTTCAAGTAAGTGTTTCCTCGCCTGGGCTGTGTTCTTTCTCCCTTCCATTCCTTTCCTTTCCCCTCCCCTCCCTTTTCAGTCAGTCATTTGGTCACTGATAAGGTTCCCTGGAGCTGCCTCCTTTCTTCACACACGCACACACACACCAGGCTGGAGGGAGAGAAGGACCTGCGTGCATCTTCCATCTCTCGCTTGAAAATTTTGGGATGGGAGAGGAGAGATCCTACTCTTGTGAGACCTGCTGTGGGAAAAAATAGGGTAGGAATGGAAAATTCTTTGTGGTACCTATAATGTTTGCCACATATATAATCCCTCTTTCAATTTTGGCCTTTTTTGGGCTTGGATTTTTTAACCATTTCAGCAGCTGTTTTTGTTTTCCTTAAATGCAGAGAAATACAGACAGTTATTTCCAAATTTCAATTATTTCCAAACTTCTGTCTGTACTCATAAGGGAGCATATGTCCATTTAATACAAATCTATGCTCTTTTATGTCGTCTTTTGGTGGTGGGGTGAGGTCAATTAATATCCTCTGTTTAAGCACTATGTAAACAGCCAGGCTGGTCTAGGTTCAGAGAAGGAGTATTTGTCCAAACTGCTTCTGGGCCCTACAATTTCAAAGATATTGAAATACTTAACACAACATAAGAGCACTGTATGGCTGCTTTACCTAACTGCTAAAAAATTGAGATGAGAGAGCAGAAATGAATCTTCTTTCCTAAGCTGTCACTGTCCAAATTTGGCAGGGACAATCCTGATTAATACTCGTCGTTCCACTTTTTCACCTGTGTTTTAAATGTCCCAGTTTCTCCTCCCATCTCCCCCCTTTGTCCTGGCTTACTTCAATTGCCACAAACTGAGTTCAAAGTGCAAAAGTAGTTTGCAATCTATTGGGGGGGGGGCTAGAAGAGGAGGGAGCAAAATCTTTGCCCTTCCCAGTAGGCTTGGGCAAAAGCAAAATGCTGTAGCCTCTCCGATCATGTATATTCTTCCTCATTAATAACATTTGCCATCTTGACACTCACCTTTGTTTGGCCATACTTGCTCTGGTCTTAATCCATGAAATGTTGGAGAATATGTTGTTTTCCTGTATGAACTCTAGCCATAACAGTCCTCTGGAGTCAGTGAGAAAGTGGGCTTTAAAAACAAAACAACATCACCACTGTCACTGCAAAACCCTCAATAAGGTCACTTTAAAAAGAAGAAATGTATTTCCCTATATGTCGTTTTGACTTTTTGTAATATTTTTGGTGTGTATTGAGAGGGTG
Organism: Cyclura pinguis; assembly: GCA_030412105.1. NCBI lineage: Eukaryota > Metazoa > Chordata > Lepidosauria > Squamata > Iguanidae > Cyclura > Cyclura pinguis. The sequence continues at coordinate 107,551,911 of CM059599.1, read as the reverse complement.
GCAAGCTCTGGCACTGCCCCCGGGCAGCACAAGCTCTTGCTACACCACTGAGTCCCTCTCTTTCAGGCTAAGCTTTCTTATAGGGTTGGTGTGAGGATAAAATGGAAAATGAGCAGGAGAAAATGCTAGACTGATTTCCTTGGGGGAGGAATCTAATCAGAATGTAATAAACCAAGAAATTCCCTTTCTGAAACATTAATCTATACCCACAAATGAGTACAAACAGATGCACGAACTGAGTGACTCACTGTTTTCTTTCCCTGAAACATACTTTCTTCCTGTATAAAACCATGATAGTGCTGAGAAGTGTTTGTGGGATTTTTCCGCAAGACAGTTAAAAGCCTACTACATTTTAAACACAGGATCTTAATTAAACCCTCTTTAGTGGCATCACCAATCTCTTGTAAATGGAATTTTCTGCTGAAGAGCCCTTGAGAAAAACTGCTGTACTGTTGGCAGACACAGAAATATTTGCTAACAATTTCATGTTTGGTATTTCATTTTTAAGATCTCAAACCACTAACATCTTCTGCTGTAACATTTTAAAAATCTTATTTAAGGTAGGAAAAAACAACAACAACTCTCAACCACCCTACTTTAGGTGAACTGATGAGAATTATACATACATACTCTCCAATTTTTCTGTTTCTCCTATCTTTTATCTGTTGCCCTATTTCCTGATATGATACTTAGTTTCCTGAATCGAACAGCCAAATTATAGTGAATCATATGCAGGTTCTCATCTCAGCCTTTCAAATATGGCATGTGCTAGAAGGAATGCTGACAGGAGGTTGTCTATGAAAGCTAATGGAAAAAAAACCCTGTCATTTAATAACAACAAAAATTGAACCTTTATTGACAATTCAGAGAACAAATAAATTGGAAGCATTTATGTGTAAAGTTAAAAAGAAATCTCAAGTCCTCTTTGAGATTACATATTGCACAATTTTTGGGAGTGCAGATACAGGTACTTAGTGCAAGGACCTGTTTTGGAAGTGCCCTGGCCAAGGTGCCCCCTCCAACTCATGGTTCCCATGGTGCTCCCCCACTCAAATTTATTAGGCAACAAGAAAGGCAGTGACAGAACAGCTGCTGAGAGGCCACCAGATTATGTGGTGGCATCCTCAGGCATCCTCCCAAATACACCTGGAACCAAAGTAGCATCATACTGAGACATTTTGTAATTTCCTTAGCAGGTATCTCTATACTCAACACATAGCGGAATATTAACATTTTAACATAATATTGGTATGTCCTCACCCATATTCCATCTGTGGAGGAAACCCACAGACATCCAAGGGAAGTTACATCCCTGTGCATTGCTGTATGTTGCAGTATCCGTTATATATTTATGAATATTCACATCAGGCTCCCATTGTTCATAATGGGTATATATTTACCAAGATAGGAAATGTATCTAGCCTGTTTGAGAACAGAAGTTCTCTCTTACCATCATGGTCTGGGCACTTATCTGTGTGGGCTGTCTAACAACCACATCTGCATAGAAGGTTGACAGTCAGGTCTGCTTGCTGTGTCTCTTTCTTTAATCAATTTTATATCCTTCTCAGCCTCTGTTTGTTCAATTAGATTAGAGATGCTTACCAGTGTCTGCTGATATAAACATTATTCTCCTCTAATCAGAATAAGGATTTTACTTGTGATGTAACACACTCAATGGGAACTCAGTTTTGGCTGCCTTCTATCAGACTGCAGACTGCATCAGCCAGTCACCCTTAAATGAGGTACCTATCTTGGGTTTATTATAGGTCCATTAACTGTTCCCATTTTCTCCCTAGATTATCACTGTTTCTAGCTAGGTTCGCTTCCCACCTGGAACTAGCCACTGTCTATGTGCACTCATTCTACAACACATGAAAGTTTTTACTGTATAGGATAGTGGTTCTTAATCTTTTCTGGGGACCTCCTATAAATGTAACTTGTTGCTGGGGAACCTTAATACTTAACTCAAGATTTAAATACTTAAATATTCATTTAAATATTCAAACATTGGACTTCCGGCCAAGATGTCGGCGCAGCTGGTAGCCTGATCCACTGGCTCAGGACTACCGCTACGAATCCGTAGGGAAAACATCTCCTGGAGACCCTTTGGCCCCCCAAAAAAACTCCCCCTTGGCTGGTAGGGGGAGTGGAGCAGCCCAGAGGTCCCAGAATATTACTAGCGCCAGCAAAGGAGTGGAGGTACCGGCACGAATGGGACGTGGGACGGAGCCAATGCTGCGGATTCGCAGCCAGACTATCTGATCAGCACTGGTGAGAAACCTCTTTGAAATGAAAAAGGTTCAAAGAAAGTATCCAGTTGAATTTAATGAAATAAATGAGAAGAAAGACTTCCAAACTGCAAGGATTCAAAGATCGACTCTTACTTGAGGTGGAGGCTTGTCGGAATGGGCAGCGGAGTGCAGAGGTGCTGCGGTGCTGAACAGACTTGAGACAGTGATGGAGGACACAGTGGAGCTCAGTGATCCTGGTGACCAGTAGAATGATTTTACCTCCTGGCTTGTGGTACTAGAACTTCTTCCCCCTGTTTTCCTAATACTAAATACGTTCTTTAATACTAAAATACTGATGGGACAGTTGTTGTTTTACAGAATCCGTACTTTTTCTTGGTGTTTGGTTTTGGCTTTTTGGACGGACTGTGGAAAGGTGGGGGAAGCGGAAGACAAGAGGGATATGGAAGAGTGAAATGAAGAAGTGGAGCGAGATGGAAAATTTGAAATTGAAAGAGGAGGGAAATATGGTGATGACTGTGTCTTTTTCTTAGAACTGAGGATGTGATGACACCGTTTTGCCTTTATTCTACAAGGTATATTGGCTAGTTAGTGAACCCTCTTTCAGCAATATAGTTTGATTTTTTATGAAAGCGTTACCAGGTTATGGATTAGCCTCTGGAAGAGAGGTGAAGAATTGGAACGTCAAGGAAGAGAAACTGTAAGGATAAAGAACTGTAAGCAGCATCAAGTGTTTAAGTGGCTGAATGTTAAAGTGTATATATGGCTGAACTCTTTTATATGACTGAACTCTGGTGAGGAAATTATGATAAATAATATAAATAATAGGACAAAATAACTGGTCAGAGAAATTTAACAATTTAAGGAATTATAACTTTTGGAACATTGATTGGCTTTGGTTTCTGAGATAGATTAGCCTCAGGAAGAGAGGTGAAGAAAACAAGAAGAAATTACTGACTTGGATGGGAATTGGGTTGAAAATAGAATATAGAAAATGATTATTAGAATGGTTAATAACTGATATTAATTGTCAACAATGAATTTCTTTCCTATTGTTCAAAGAAGCTGAATGAAATGGAAATGAATTGAAAGTACATAAATCAATTGACTGATACAACTCAAGTATAGCGGAAATAGTAAATTTTTTTCTGAACTTCTCCATAGGTGATAGATTGATAGAAATTTAAGTCTTTGCTTTGCAATTACTAGATTCTATAATTATTATCAGTAATAAAAATTATAACAATTAGTAGAACTTTATGAATAAGTTGATTTAGATTTTTCTAATATTGACTATTGGATGAAAATTTTCTTTTTAATATAAGAACTTAGAAATTGGACTTTTTGGATTTTGGGATTATTTTTAGAAGTGAGTAGTAAGCCAAGGTATGGCAACAGGTCAAAAGAAGACAACACAGACACAAATCCAACTACAAGTGCAGGAAAGAAGAGGATCTATAGGTTCCAAAACAATGGACATGAACAGGCTTTTGGAGGAATTTCAAAAAATGAGAATGGATATGATGGAAGAATTAAAAGCAACAAGGACAGAGATAAGAACAGTAAGAATAGAAATTAAACAAGATTTGAAAAAAAAAGTTGAAAATCTGAATCAGAGTTTGCAGAAACTCACTGCAGATCTAACAACAATAGACCAAAAAGCAGAAGATGTCCTGGAAAAAAGTCAAAAATTGGACAATCAGGTGGAGCATATGAAGAAACAATAACAAAAAGACAAAGAGACTATAATGAGATTGGAAATTCGTCAACAAAATAGATATCTGAAACTAAGGGGTCTCCCGAAACAAAAAGAAGAAAACTTACATCAAAGAGTAAAAGATATTCTGGCACCATATATAGGTCAAAGAAGAGGGAGATTTGAATTTGAAATAGATAAGGTCTTCAGAATTGAATTGACAGTGGCAAAATGAAAATACCTACACCAAGACATTGTGGTTTACTTCACCAGGGAAAAGATTCGGGATCTAATCATGGAGCAAAACTATAAAGAAAAATTAACTGTTGATGACTCTGAAATTCAAATTTTTAAGGATATAGCGCCAAGTGTGATGAGAAGTAGAAGAGAGTATACATTTTTGACAAGGATTCTGCAATCTCTGAATATAAGATACAGGTGGGAGATATCAGAAGGCCTTTCCTTCTTTTTTGAGGGCAAGAGAATAAAGATAAGTTCTGTTCAACAAGCAACAGAGTTCGAAGAGAAAGAATTGAAAACCGGTTCAAAGACAGCAAGAACTGACACCAAAAAGAGACCAGAGAAGACACCAGAATCTAAACAAATGGGTGCAGCAGTGGCAGATGAATCTAGTCGAATGTCTGAAGAAGAGTTAGAATTGGCAGAACCAGAGGAAAAAAAGAAAAAAGGGAAGTAAAGATAACAAATCAGCAGATATGAAGATTGTTTCATGGAATGTACAGGGAATCAATTCACAAATAAAGAGAAGACAGATTTTCCAACATTTAGAAAGATTAAGACCTCAAATTACTGTTCTACAAGAGATTCATATAAAGAAAAATCAAGAAAAATATTTGCATAATTCAAAACTAGGACAATGTTTTCTGTCCTCATACTCAAAGAAGAAAAGAGGAGTCGCAATTTATGTGGATAAAGATATTCAAGCTAAGGAAATTTTCAAAGTTGAAGAAGGGAGAATATTGGGTGTAGAATTCTTGAAGAATGGCAAAAGAATTTTATTGATTGGAGTCTATCCTCCAAATGAAAATAAAGCTGATTTTTATCAGAAATTATGATAAAAAATATCAATATATGAGTATGAAGACTAGATTCTCATGGGAGATTGGAATGGAGATGTTAAACTGGACAAAACAATCCCCCAGACAAAGGAAGAACAAGTAAAGAAAGGAAAATTGCCAAATAGCTTCTTTGAGATGTGTGAAGAATGAACTGTAATGGACGCTTGGAGGACTACTCACCCAAATGTTAAAGACTTTACTTTCTTCTCTGAAGTTCATCAAACTTGGTCTCGAATTGATATGATTCTTATCTCTAAACACGAAGCAAGGAAAATGGAAATATTACCTAAGATTATCTCTGACTACCATCCGGTGATGCTACAAATGCAAGAAAAGATTAAACAATTCCAGTGGGGATTGAATAACAGTCTACTAAATGATGAAGAGATAGTTAAAAAAGTGAAAAAGGTTCTAAATCTCTATTTTAAAGAAAATATAAGGGAAGAAACGAAGGTGAAAACGGTCTGAGATGCATCAAAAGCAGTAATACGAGGCTTTTTTATACAGCAGTGACAAATTCAAAATAAAAAAAGGTGAGAAAAATATCAAGCTCTATTGATAAAACTTCAAGAGAAAAAAAAGAATTTAAGACAAACCCACTTCAAAAATCATTGCAACAGGAGATTAAGAAAATACAGAAAGAAATGGCGATAATTACAACTGAAGAGATAGAGAAAAAGATGAAACAGATGAAACTTACTCAATTTGAACAACCAAATAAAAATGGAAAATGGTTAGCATATAAACTTAAGAAGAGGAAAGAAAGAAATATAATTGTATTACTGAAACATGGTAAGAAGTTGATCATACAACATGAAAAAATAAAACAAAAATTTGAAGAATATTTTGGTAAATTATTTTATGATATAAAAACCCCTCACCAATATAGGAAAAATTTGTCTGAATTCTTTAAAAAAAACAAGTATCCCTAAAATTTCAGTGGAAGTACGAAATCAGTTAAACAAATCAATAACACTCTCCAAAATAGAAGAAGCTATAAAAGATTTGAAAGTTGATAAGGCACCAGGTCTGGATGGTTTCACAGCTTTATATTACAAGAGATTTACAAAAGAACTGATTCAACCAATATATGCAACCTTGAAAGAAACAGAAAAATATGGTAAACCGAAATCCTGGGGAGAGTCAAACTTGTACTGATACCTAATGAGGGGAAAGATAAAAGAGAAGTTAAAAATTATCGACCAATCTCCTTGCTAAACATAGATTACAAAATTTTTGCGGCAGTGCTGGCAAAAAGGCTGAGAGATATTACAGGATAAGAGTCAGAAAGGTCAAACAGGCTTTCTCCTGAGTAGATATATGAGCAGCAATGTAAGAACAATCCTAGACACAATTGAATACTATGATAAAAATCCAGGGAAGAAAGCAGCACTCATTTTTTCAGATGCAGAAAAAGCATTTGATAACATTTCCTGGGTGTTTATACATTGGATATTGAGAGAATACGATATCGGAGAAGACTTTTGCAAATGGATTGAGGCGATTTACAAAGAACAATCTGCAAGGTTATTAATTAATGCAGATATCTCAAGCTTTGTTATAAATAAAGTGGTACAACAAGGGTACCCACTATCACCATTAATATTTATTGCTGTTTTGGAAGTCTTGCTAAATATAATAAATGAGGATTCACAGATAAGACGTTTGAAAAAAAAAAGGAACTGAAATTAAAGGCCTTTGCAGATGATGTTATCATATTTTTGGAGGATCCACAAGAATCAGTTCAAAAGCTGTTCAAAATCTTGCAGAGATTTGGACAAGTAGCAGGAAACAAGATAAACAAGGAAAAGACAATGATAATGACACTGAATATGACAAAAAAAGAGCAAGCTGACTTGAAGGGAAGGTCAGGATGTCAACTAAGAAAACAAAACACTTGGGAATTATTATTACGAAAAAGAACCAAGAACTATTTGACAACAACTACTTGAAGTCATGGAAAGAGATCACAAATGATATGGAAAAAATGGAACAAATTAAACTTATCTCTTCTGGGAAGAATAAATGCTTTTAAAATGTCTTTATTACCCAAACGCGTGTTTCTCTTTCAGAATCTACCAATAATAGGAAGAGACAAAGTATTTAAAGAATGGGAAAAGGATCTTCAAAAATTTATTTGGCAAGGGAAAAAGCCAAGAATAAGATTCAAAATACTCCAGGATGCAAAAGAGAGAGGAGGATTTGATCTATCATCACTGAAAATATATTATTATGTCTGCTGTCTAGGTTGGATTAAAGATTGGATTCAATTAGAGAAATCATCAACAAAAGAATTGGAAGAAACAGATAATAGATTTGGATGGCATGGATATTTATGCTATGATAGGTTAGTGGTGAATAAAGAGTTCAACAACCATTGCATCCGGAAGACATTGTTAAAGATTTGGCTACAAATAAAGCAGAAATACTACACAAAACTTCCAACTTGGACCTCACCCCAAGAAGCATTTAAAATTGCTTCAACAAAACAAGGAAATTTATTAACATATCAAGACATATTGAAATGGGAGGGAGATAAACCCAAAATGCGATCAGCAGAAGAATTGAACGCTGATGGCCATGAACTAAACTGGTTCCCTTGGTGACAACTTAAAGAAAAATTCAAAATGAATCAGAAATTGTATGGATTTGAGAGAAAAGAGAATGAATTAGATTTATTGTTGAAGGGAAATCAAAAGAAGAGAATCTCTAAATTTTATAAATTATTGCTGAAGAGAGAAATGGAACCAGATACAATCAAAGATACAATGGTTAGATGGGCCCAGAATGTGGGACATCCAATTGAATTAGAAGCTTGGGAGAAAGCATGGAAAGCTGATATAAAATTTACACCAAACTTAAATCTAAGAGAAAATTTTTATAAGATGCCTCATAGATGGTATATGACCCGAGAAAGACTACAAAAATAACTAAAAATGGGAATGCGCAGTGTTGGAAGTGTGATGAAAAGGTTGGGTCCTTTTTTCATATGTGGTGGACTTGTAGGAGGGCAAAACATTTTTGGAAAGGGATACATGACGAAATTCAAAAAAATTGTAAAGTGAACTTTGAAATGATCCCGAAATTCTATCTTTTAAATATGTTAGGTCAGCAAAGCAAGATAAGAAATCATCAGAAGATATTATTATATTTGATAACAGCAGCGAGGTTGACATATGCGCAATATTGGAACAAGAAGAAAGACACTGACTTAGAAGAATGGAAATTAAAGGTTCTGGATATGGTAGAGACAGAAAAATTAGCATATTCTTTGAAAAACAAACCTACCCAGAACTTTGAAAGGGAATGGAAAGGAGTTGTGGATCGGTTAAAAACATAAATGTATAAGAAACCTAAGAAAGAAATTGTTGTAGTCTTTTTTCTCTTTTGTTAATGGAAACAAAGTAGATTCAACTGAAGAATACAAATATGGAAGTCGGAGGGGAGTGGGATATATCAATTGTGTATGTCCACTCTGTTTTTTTATGAATGTAAAATATTAATAAAAATTACTTTTAAAATAAATAAATAAATAAATATTCAAACATTTGTTTATTAGTTAAAGGCTTCTGGGAGTAGGATTCAAACCCCAACTCAGACACTGGGTAACCATGGGCAAGTTGTATTCTCTGTCTCAGAGGAAGTTAAAGGCAAACTGCCTCTGAATAAACCTTGCCAAAACAAACAAACAAACAAACAAAACAACATCGACATCAACAACAAACCTTGTGATACGTTCACCTCAGGGTTGCCTTAAATGAGATGTAACTTGAAGGCACATAGCAACAAAGTGCAGCTGACAGGGGAAGTTCTTTCTAGCTATCATGTATTTGAAAACTGACTTACAGTGACCCTAAGGTGAATCTATCATGAAGATTTTCATTGCAAGATTTGTTGCCTTTGCCTTTCTCTGAAGCTGAGGGAATGTGACTTTCCTGCAACCACCTGTTGGGTTGCCATGGCTGAGTGGGGATTCAAACCTTGGTCTCCAGTTTTGGTGTGCACACATGCCTGCCACTGTGTACCTTTCGTGAGGGATGCAGCAACAGAGGGGTGGTGGTGTAAGTGCCAAAACTGCTCCCTTGTTTGCAAATGAGGGAGAAGTTTCGGTACCCGCACCCTCTACTGCTGCATCCTGGTTGCTGCTGCTTCTATTGGTGTCCAGCAGCAGGGCTTCGTGGACTCCAAGTTAAGAACCACTGGTACATGATTTCCTTTATAAATCACAATAGATAAGTTTTCAGGTCTTACATTTTGCAACTATAATCTAAATCAGTGCTCAGCCTATGTCACATGCATGTGATCATCTTTTCCTATTACAGCCATTATCTTTTCTTATTACAAGTAAAACAAGTAAGACTGGCCTTGGCCCTTCATATGAATAAAAGAAGTGCTAAACCCTCTACGTCTTACCCAGAAATTAGATGCAAACAGCCTGACTTTGCAAGTGGTAAGTCGGGCCATTTCCGCACTAGACTATTATAGCACTGTTATTCCACTCTCAACAGCCTATGGAATCCTGGGGTTTGCAGTTTAGGGAGGGGCACAAGGCCCAAGCCCCCTCCCTAAACTGTAAACCCCAGGATTCCATAGGATGTTGAGAGTGGAATAACAGCACTATAACAGTCTAGTGAGGAAATGGCCTAGGAGATGCACTGATCTCATCTGTATTTACAAGAACAGAAGACCAGGGATTGCAAATCTTAGCAGAATTGCATCTTAACTGGTCACCTTGTATCTTAAATGGCCACCTTGAGGGCCAGTTAGTAGCTTTGTGCCCCTAAGTTGTTGTTGCTGTTACTACTAATTACTGGCAGAACTGGGTTTCCAATTATTTGTGCTTACTGGTAGTATTATAAAGAGCTGACTGGTGGCAAGTTTTAACAGGAGTGGACTTCCATAGGTGGCAAATGGGGTTAATAGTACACCTCCTGGGAACTCCTTTCTTTAGACCTAAGATGTTCTCTAGGGAGATATTTCTGCCGGATGGCCATTGACATCCTGCAGAGCCCCTTACAAAGCCCTGCCTCCTGTCAATACCTCGAACAGATGATGCATCAGTTCCTTCTTGTTCTCACAGAGCCAACTGACCTCTCTCCTCTACATGTAGCAGGTTCTAGCTGCTTGGACTCTTTGTCAAGAGACTGTAGGGGTTCAGGAGCCAAAAAAAAAAAAAAAAGCAGATGTCTGGATGTTGTTCAGCATAATGAAAGATTCAGTGGCTGCTCAGTGGCATCTTATTCCTCAGGAGCTCTACCTGGCTTGTTCATCCCTGGTCCCTTTTCAACTACACAATTACAGCACTATGGTCATTTCTGAACTACACTGTTATAGTACTATTATTCCACTTTCAACATCCTATGGAATCCTGGGGTTTGTAGTTTAGGTGGAGCATTTAGAGGGCCTCAGTAAACAACAAACCCCAGAATTCCACAGGATGTTGAAAGTGGAATAATACACTATAACAGTATAGTACAGAAATGGCCTAAGTTTTTTCTTTAACCACCATCAGTCCAGCCTAGGGAATCCTAGGATTTACAATTAAGGGAAGGGTAGTCAGAATTTTCAGGCACAGAACACTAATGCCTCACCAAACTACTAATCCCAGGATTCTATAGGATGAAGGTGTGGTAGTTAAAGTGAAATCCCTTTTCTTCTGAGCACTGCCTTCTTTTTCAGAGATTATAAGTAGATGCTTTCTTCCACTCATCCTCCTCCTTCTGAATCATCTGCCCTTATATGGAACTACTTGCACCTCTGTCCATTGTATCTCTTACACCACAAGCCTTCTGAGCTGAATGAACAGCTGTGGATGCAGTGTCACAGACTCCAGTCCAGCCAGCTGCTCCATATCTAAGGGGCTGGGGGATGTTTGGATGCCTCTTTATGATGACAGCCCCTACTACCAAATAAACATGGGGTATTAGGCAAACACAAGGATGTTCTGCAACGGCCACAAGCGCCTAAGAAAGTGACAAGAGCAACAGAATAATGCAGATTAGCAAATTCTCGGTTTTATTATTTAGGGTGTATGATAGACAAATAATGCTTTAGGCTACTGTTACTTGCTTAAGGGGGTACAGTAGAACTAATTAAATAGTGTAAAGGTAAGGAAAGCCCTACAGATACAATTACATGATTATCCTGACATAAGAAAGTTACGGTTTCTAGAATCTGCAGGGAGAAGAAATCTTGTCATGTTACTCCTCCAAAACTAGAGGTATTCTTGAGATTTGATTACCTCTCTGCATTTTTTTTCTTTGAGATTTGGTATATCTGAAAACCAGAACCAAATTAGACATCCAGGAGATGTTTGAATCAAAGAAAGATCTCTCAAAAACAGACTCAATCAGAATCTAACCAATCATTCCTTCTAATTAACTTGTGTTTTTTTTCCCCTTCTGAAAACAGGCTTTCCTAAAAGACGTACGCTCCAGTAATCAGAGGTTTAGCCTCCACTTGCTGTTGTTGTACGTCTTCAAATCATTTCTGACTTATGGCGACCCTCAGGTGAAGCTATCATGGAGTTTTCTGGGGCTGAGAGTGTGTGATGCGCCCAAGGTCACCCAGTGTGTTTCCATGGCCAAAAGAAGAATCAAACCTTGGTCTCTAGGGTCTGTAGTCCAATGCTCAAACCACTACAACACACTGGCTTTTCATTAACCAACCACAAAACAAAACACACTATATGTAAAATATGTAGGTAGAGACAATCATATTCTATGAGAAACCAATGTCCTCTGCCACTTGAGAGAGTGGCTCTCTTAAAGACATATTGAGCATGTGAGCTTATTTGACCCTCAAAATCTTCATACTCATTTGTGTAATGACTGTTTATTGTGGATCCTTAGCGCTCCGGATTCAGTGAGACATGTAAAAGTGGGAGTTTCTAGGCTGCACTTTATTGTAGCTTTGGAATGTCCTCTTGAGTGAAGTTTGCATGGGACGTACACATACCTTCTTTAGCTTGCAGCCCTCCCACACTTCTCTTTGTTTCTTACATCTATTTTCTTACCAGAAAAACTCAGGGTAAAAAAAAAGAAAAAAAAAAGAAAAGGAATAGCTGCACAATGTCTTTTAACTGCAAGTAATAGGAGCCCTGAGTCTGGAAGGACCTGGTGTTTCTTCAAAATAGATACATTTCTCCCGAAGCAATCCACATTAAGGAAAATATCATGATGGGGAGAGAGGAAAGGGAGAGGAGGTGGTGCAGTTTTGTGACTGATATAGTTTCATCTTCTAATGACAATGAATGGTTTGGCCAGTGCTCTCCAATACCAGAGTTTTATCATACCAGGCTGTTGTCTCTTATAATTCACATTGTTTAAACAAACAGAAACAAACTGGTATGGAAACAATCACTTTTACAACTTCTCTACAATAACACTATGGTGCCACTTTGGTGATGCCTGTTCCCACAATCAGTCTTCTGCTAACCCCCCCTTCCTACCTGTGTTCATGTTACATAGCACATGCATGCTAGTTTTTTGTTTGTTTGTTTGTTTGTTTTGCTTTGTTTTTGTAATTGCACAATTTCAGTTCCCTGGTATATATTCATCTATTTTGCCATAAATGCATAATTGCTGCATGCTGGTAACTGCCAGAACAGCACAACTGTGCAATTATGGCAAAACAAATAATAAAGAAAGAAATATGTACCAGGGAACAGAGTAAAGGCAGTGTTGTTCATGCGCACCACAATGTCCTATTTGTCCAAACACTGGAAGTAGAGTGACTTCACCCTGCTTGGGGATCGGGGGGAGAAGAAGAGACCCACACCCACTCATACTACATGACTACCAGAACATCAAAACTGTAGCAGAATCAAACAATCATATCAAACAACAACAGTTTAACAGCAGTGATACTGGAGCCATTAAGGAGTTCTTCCGGTCAATGGAAAGATATAATCTAGTAATAATAGAAATGCAATGCAACAATGGGAGAGTCATGACGTCATGTGATAAGGAAAGATCAAACATACAACTAAAGCAGTGCAATCATGCAGGAAACATATCGTGTGGTAAAGTCCCCAGCGTTTTGTGGTAGGGATATTGAATATTTTGCAAGACTCTCTGTTTAAGTCACTGGAGATGCTTGCTCTGTTTACATGAGAATATCTACATTGCCAGTTAGATTTTGTCCTCTCCTTTCTACACATTTAGAGTGTGCAACAAAGAGAGAGGCAAAGGAATATGTTCTCTGGATTTTTCATCCATGCTTCTAAATTATTTCAAAATAATTTATCTGTCTCCTCTGTGACTTGCTTCACTTATATGTATTTTACAGTCATCCCTTCTTCCAACTTTCATTATCCTTCTTTTGTTCTCAGTGTCCTTGGCTGCTACTTTATGTAGAATAATCTTCACAGTATTCTTTCTCTCAATCAAATACTATACAAAAATAAGTGTTTTCTTTTTTCTCTGTTCTTTCTAAGTAATTTATCATTCTTCCTTATGGGCTACATGTTTTATTTACCTTTTTTTCCACTGGAATATTTTTACCTCTTTCCATAATTTATATCTTATACTCTCCTCTGCCTTCTATTATTCAGTACAGTAAATCACGGCTAGAATTCCTTCCTACAGAAGAAATCTATTTATCATGGTCTTACAGAGCTACTGCTGTGCTTTTTCTAGGTGTCATCCTAAAAAGGTTCCTAAGCCTTAGGGCCTGGCCTTGAGTCTCAGGGCCTCAACAGCCATCAAGTTGAGAGAAGGAATCTCAGAGTGAGAACACTACCTTTAAAAGAAAGGGTTTTTTTTTCTGCTTTGCTTTGGTTTATTACGGCCATTTCTGTACCAGACTGTTATAGTGCTATTATTCCACTTTCAACCTCCTGTGGAATCCTGGGGTTTGCAGGTCCCTCCCTAAACTGCAAACCTCAGGATTCCATAGGGGGTTGAAAGTGGAATAATAGTGCTATAACAGTCTAGTGCAGAAATGGCCTATGTGTTCTTGGCTCTGACTGCTGCAGGCTCCTTTGGACTGACTGTTGTATAGTCTCCAGAGATCTACCTGGACACTTTCTCCTATTCTGTTCTCAACACCAGGATTGAGGACCAGGAAACAGCAAAAGGGAGTGGTTAGTATAAGGAAATATTGCACTATTTCAGAAGTTGCCAAATATATTACCAGACTGCTGTTTTGTTGTTTTTCTTATCTTTTTAACCTTTCTAGTTCTGCTCCTTCCTTCTACACCTTATTGTAATTGGTTGACGCCATAGTAAAATTTTCCTTTGTCTGAGGTGCACGTGGCCTGCACCATTTCTAGGAAAAACAAACAAACAAAAAACTGGTGTGGATGCCCTTCTCCAGCTCTGTTTTGGCACATGATTCTTTTCCATTCTAAGGCCCTTTTTGCACGTTACCTGTTAACGCTGCTGGGTTGGGGTCCTCGCGCAAGAAGCCTTGGAAGGAATGCTCCCGCTTCCCTGCTGCTTCCCTGCTGCTTGGCCTACGCAGCTCCTTCCTCTCGCACGAGTGCCCCGCTCCTTCCTTTCGCAGCGCAGCCTGGGACCTTTCCCAGCCTGCACTGCCCAGGAAGTGTGACCGGCCTGGCTCCCGACGCACTGCACACCAGGTAAGTGCACGTGGGGCCCCAGAGCGGGGTGTGAGCGTGCACCATTTCCAGCTTAGAGCCGAAAATGAAAAAATCCATGCCCGCTCTGCGTCATGCAGACCGCTCCTCACATTTACGCGACGCTCAAGGGGCCCTCTCGCTTCCAAAACGCCGTGCAAAAAGGGCTTAATTTTTGATTTCACTTCTGTTTCTCCTTCTATTACCCAGCTCCTGCCTCTACTTATTTTTTCCCTCATTCTCTTTTTCATCTTCATTCTCTACTCTCCTATATCTCCTGATCAAGCACCTTTCTTCTTCTCTCCTTCTCTTCCCTTCCACTGAGTGTAGAACTTGGGAAACTTAAATTCCAAACAAAGAAGTGTTTCCTCATTTCTTAAACTATGGCCCTTTTCGTATGGCAGTTTGCAAGCGAAAGGGCCCCTTGAGCATCGCGTAAATGTGAGGAGCGGTCTGCATGATGCACTCCCATTTATGCGATGTTCAAGAGCCGGACGCACAGTGCATATGCTTTTTTTTATTTTTGACTTTTAGCCGAAAATGACCCACACTTGTGCACTGGTCAGGGGCCCCACGTGCACTTACCTGCCATGCGGAGCCTCTGGAGCCGGGCCAGTCACACGTCCTCTCCTCAGCGCAGCCTCCAACTCCCAGGCTGCCCTGTGGAAGGAAGGAAGGGACGCGGGTGGGGCTCTCGCGCGAGCAGGAGGGAGCTGCGGAGCTGAAGCAGGAGGCTTGCGAAAGCCTTCCTGCCCAGGTCTCTCGCATGAGGACCCCAACCCAGCAGCGTCAAAAGGTAAGGTGCAAAAAGGGCCTATGTGGGGTTTTTAAATCTGAACAGAACAAACTGTGACTGATGCTTAATATACCACGGTCAATGAAACCACTAGAGCTTCCCTCCAAGCCATCACTAGGGTCAGCCCTCAGTGTATATTTAACCCTAAAATCCCAGGGCCCAAGATACTCCTGATTTGGCAGCCCTACTTCCTACACAACTAGCTTTCTAAATTAATCCTCACAGAACCATAATCCACTATATAAAAGTCAAAGTTGGTTTGTGAGTTTGTCTGCATCAAGCAGGCAAAGACCTCATACAATTGGCTGTGTGATGTGAGAAGACCTCATATGATTGGCTGGCTGTGAAGATTCTATGGAATCCTGGGGTTCGCAGTTTAAGGAGGGGCCTTTAGAATTCTCAGCCGAGAGCTCTTGGGCCTCAGGCCAGTTGCTATTGTCAATGTCAGATGGCGGCTTGAACAGAAAACAGAGGCAGGGGCCGAAGTGTATGGTTTTTAGTAATAAGTAGTAAAATAAACAAGAGGTTACATCACGTAAACGAAAAGAGACAGCAAACTCAGCAGCTAGGGCTGGCCTGGAACAAAAAATACAGGATGCAGATTCTTCGGAGGGAAGACAGTTGTTGCCCCGTGCCCAACTTCCCCCAGCGTCTGACTTAAATACATGGTCCTTAACCCAGCTGGGCTGATCAAGCGTCCGTTGGCCCAGCTCACAGCTGAAGGTCCTCAGACTTTAGACGCTTCTCCTGCAAGCGTTTTGATCTGCGAACCGCCTCCTTCTCTCGCCGCCTCTGGAGGAATGTGGGGGGAGGGTCTGCAGCAAACTCCGGGCTGGAGTCAGGAACAGCAGCTTCTGTTGAGCCCGAAGTACTGGTCTCCTCTGCTGCAGGCACTGGCTCGGAGACCGCTGAGGGGTCGCTGGCAGGCCCCTCCCTTGCCTCTGCAGGAGCCCCCTCTCCCTCCCAGGCATCCACCCCTGCCTGGAGTTCCCCGTCTAGCTCAGAGTCCCCGTCTGAGTCGGCAGCATGCTCAGCCGGGCTCATGACAGCTATGGAGACAAGGCCTACTAGCAAGAAGAAATGTAGGGGCATAATAATTAGGAAATAATTAATCAATAGCTTAATAGGAGGCACACTGAATTAGGAAAAAGAGCAATGTGGCCAGGGAAAACAAGAAGAATGCTTATGCTTGCAGCTGGATGCAGATAACAGAAAAATCAGCTTGTAGAACTTAGAGTGAGAGGAAGCCAAGTAGAGCAATGATAGATAGTAAAAGAGATAACTAACTGAGAAGGTTCAACAGGTGTGAAAGAGAGGCAGACTTTGTGGGTTTGAGCATCTGGAGTAGGCCAAACTAGGTCAAGGGGAGGGGGAGTGACCACAAGAGATGAACTTTGGTGACCGACAGCCTCATAAAGCTTCATTTTAATATTAAAAATCACACCCCTAGGGAGGGGTCTGGTATTAACATTTGGGACTGCCTCTAGGGGCATGCGTAGTGCTTGTATGCCGACATAATAATGTTTTTTTTAAATTGGTTTTTCCATAACAACTCTAATACATATCAACACATTAATCCCCTCATCTCCCAAACATTCACTACGTAACAAACAATACACTACAGTACAATCATTCATTAATTAACTTTACAAATAATTCTAACACCACCATTTCACACTACACATAGAAACATGTGACTTCCTTTTTATCTTTTATGTTCTTTATCGACATTATTATTTACATCCTATCTTTCATTTCCTTAGCACTTTACTTCAATTCATACATCTAATCGGTATCCTGCTTTCTCTTATCAACTTATTAAACCTATGATTTTTTGTATCTCTAATTGTCGCTTCGGAACTAAAAGTAAAAATTAGTTCTTTAAATGCATATTAGTCTGTGGACCATGATATATACTATTGGATTCAGACACCTGTAACTATCTCTTTCTTCTATAGCGAAACTTACCTCGCGTTATCATTTACTAACTTATTTTTTTTGTCTTTTTTATTTACATATTTATTTTTATATAATATATACTTGTTATTTATTTATTCTCTTATTGCTATACTTGCTATTTGTCCCCATCTATCTTCTAAAATCTTCTTTATAGGATTCCATGTTAATCGAAACTCCTTTAAATCCTTACCTCTCAGTAACAGCGATAACCTGTCTAATTCCATCAATTCATACATCTTAATTAGCCACTCCTGGAGAACTGGCGGACCTCGTTGCTTCCATGTTTTCGCATAGACCATCCCTCCCGCTGTTATGATATATAATAGCAGTTTTTGTTGCATTTGGGTCAAATTTGGGATTAGGTCTATCATATTAAGTAGATATATATCTAGCCGCATGTCAAATTTCTTTTCCAGTGCTTTCTCTATCTGTCCGTGTAATGTTTTCCAGTATTTTTGGGCTTGGGGACAGCACCACCACAGGTGAAACAATGTCCCCTTATATTCGCATTTCCAGCATTTATGGTCTGAACTTTTAGTCATCTTACCAATTTTTACTGGAGTATAATACCATCTGTTGAAAATCTTGTAGTAGCTTTCTTTCAACTGACTAGCTTTTAATCATTTGTTCGTCTTTTGCCATGAATTTTCCCATGCTTCAAGTTGGATCGGGTGACCAATATCCTGTGCCCATTTAATCATATTAGATTTAATTACTTCCTGTTCAAATTCCAATTCCAACAATATCTTATAAATCTTTCCTATATTCCGTCCAAGCCCTTTTTAAGGATGGCATCAAATTCATTTTCTACTGTCATAATACCTGTATTATTTAAATCTGTCTTTGCTTTTCCCAAGAGTTGGGTCATCAATAGCCAGTGTGTTGATAGTCCAGTTTCTATCAATTCATCTCTATTCTTGCATCTCACCTTCTTATTTTCGATCATAATTAAATCCCTATATGTAATCCATTTTCCTAATCTCGGACGCTCCCTTCTATAGAAGGCTTCATGTGTTGATGCCCATAATGGGATACCAATATATGGCTTTGTTTTGATTTGTAGCCAGATCTTAAGAAGTGATCTCCTGATTATATGACTACTAAATTCCTTGTTCACCTTTGCCTTATCATAAAATAGATACGCGTGTCACCCCCAGGCTAAATCAGCCCCTTCCAATGTTAATAGCCTCTCGTTTTCAAGCCTCAACCACTCCAAAACCCATGAAAGGGCACAGGCTTGGTGGTACAGCTTCAGAACAGGCAGCCCCATTCTACCTTTTTCCACTTTGTCTTTTAAATTTCCCATTTTAATACGGGGCTTTTTCCCGTTCCAAATAAACCTTGCTAGATCCTTATTCCACATATTGAAAACTGCATTGTTTGTAATTATAGGCAAACTGTTAAATAAGAAGATCATCTTTGGTAAAATATTCATCTTGATGGTGGCTATTTTCCCGCACAACGATAGATCAAATTTGCTCCATCTCTCTAAGTCTCTTTTAATTTTCTGCCAGATTATTTTATAATTGTTATCAAATAAATCATTATTAGTTTTTGAGATTTGTATTCCTAAGTACTTCACCTTCTTTACCACTTTAAATCCTGAGTTCTGGGACAGTGTTTCTTCTTCATAGTGAGTTATATTTTTTGTGAGGAGTACTGTTTTTTCCTGATTTATTTTAAAGCCGGATAAAGATCCGTATTCATGCAAAATCTGTTTCAGTTTTCCCATTCCTTGATTCGGTTCCTGCATTATTACTACTAAATCTTCTGTGAATGCTCTTATTTTAAAGGTTTGGTTTTTTACTTGAATACCTTTGATCTCTTTCTCCGTTCTTATCTTTATATCTCTATGATTATCAAAAAGATAAGTGGAGATAGGGGGCAACCCTGCCTCGTCCCTTTACTTATAATTAGCTGTTCCGTCCTCTCTCCATTAATAACGATTTTTGCTCTTTGATCTCTATAAATTTGAGATACCCAATTTAAGAATCTGTCCCCCACATTTATCTTTCTCAACAATTTTTCCATAAATATCCAGTTCACATTGTCAAATGCCTTTTCGGCGTCAAGGAATAACACCCCCAGCTTTTTCTCATTACGAATGTGACAATGTTCCAAGTATCTACAATCACTCTTATATTCTCCTTCTTCCTGGGAGGAAGCCATTTTGGTCATTATTTATCCATTTACTTAAGAGCTTTTTCAACCTTTCTGCCAATATCATAGCTAACAACTTATAATCAGTATTTAAAAGCGATATTGGCCTAAAATTCTTTGGTTCTAACAGGTCTTTATCCTCTTTGGGTATCATAGTAATTAACGCTTCTCCCCAAGAAGCCAGTCTAACCCCCCTGTCTAATTCACTTATTACTTCATATAGATAATCTATTAATTCTTCTTGGAATACTTTATAGAAAGTTGCCGTAAAGCCATCTGGCCCTGGCGCCTTCCCTACTTTCAACCTTTGGATAGCATCTCTAATTTCTTGTTTTGTAATTGGTTTGTTTAAGATCTGGATTTGACCCTCATCTAAGCCATTTATGTTCAATTCTTCTAATACTTGTCGATTTTATCAATCGACTGCTCTGCCTGTTTTTGTTCCTTGAATAATTCTTGAAAATATTTTTGGAAGGTTTTCTTGATTTTATTTTGAGTTCGATGGATTACCTCACCTTCTTTGATTTCACAAATAAGCTTCCTTTCAGCCTCCTTTTTTAACTTATAGGCAAGCCACTTTCCAATTTTATTCAAATTTTCGAAACACCTGAGCTTTGTCTGGTTTAATTTCTTTTGTAATTCCTCTGCATCCAATAAACTTAATTGTTTTTGGAGGATTTCCAATTCTTGTTTAATCATTTTATTATTCGGAGCTTGCTTTAACTCCCCCTCTTTTTTGGCTATATTTTTCAATATTTCTGACCTTTTTTCATTCTTTCTCCTTTTTATCTGAATCTCTTGTTGAATTAGTATCCCTCTTATCACCGATTTACCTGCCTCCCAGTTGACCTGGGATGTTACCTCTTTCCCCCAGTTTTCCTGGAAGAATGATACTATTTGCTTTTTCAATTTTTCTACCACACGTTCGTCTTTTAACATACTATCTTTCACAATCCAATTATATTCTTTTCTTCGAGGGCCAAATATCATTTGAATTGGACAATGATCAGAGATGCGTCTCGGCATAATTTCTATTCCCTTAAGCTCTTTAGTTAGGCCCTTGGATACCAGGACCATATCAATCCTTGACCATGTGCTATGAATCTCTGAGTAAAAGGTATACTCTTTCATTTCTTTGTACATGAAGCACCATACATCCACTAATGTCAGTATGCTGACATAATAATGTATTCATGACATAGTTCCTATATGCTTGTATTTGGATTAGCCAATAATTAGCATTTCTTGCTTCTGTAATGGATGCTTAGCAGGGTATAAATCTACCTGTGTGTAGCCATTTCTTTGGTGTAGTATATTTTTAGTGCCTGATGCACAACTGCTCCCCTCTTGTACAAGGGGAAATTATTTAATAAATTTCTTACATTTTTTTGCTGCTAAAAAATCCTGATGTGATTTTGAATTAATGCGGTAACAGAAGAGCAGTATATTCCCTCAGAAACCAAACCCTCTGTATGTTAATAACTCTGAATACAGACTGGATTGGGGAATATGGAGAAAAGTCACAGGTACTGGAATAGGCCGGGTGCTATGGAGAAGAGGCCTAGCAGCAAGAAAGAGGGCAGGGTATTCCCTGAGGAACCTAGCCTCTGTATGTTAGCAACTCTGAATAAAGATTGGATTGGAGAATATGCAGAAAAGTTAAGATACTGGAATAGGCTGGTTGCTATGGAGACAAGGCCTAGCAGCAAGGAGTAAGGCAATGTATTCCCTCAGGAACTCAAACTGTGTATGTAAATAACTCTGAATACAGATTGCATTGGGAAATATGGAGAAAAGTTGCAGGTACTGGAGAAGATAGTTTGGTGAGTTCTTAAGAGAAAAATAAAATCTCAGGCAATGTCAGATTAATACACTAGTCTACATATGTAATTTTTTTAAAAATAACTTCTGTGGCACTGTCGCCTGCATGAAATGATTTTTCTCCTGTTTGTCTCCCTCTTCCTCCTGCTACAATCCACTGTTTTCCTGCCAATCTATGTCATGTTTGACAGCTTCTTTGGTCACATAATCTAAACCAGACGATCCCAAGACACCTCTGCAATCCCTCACTCAAGAACTTATTAAGAAAAGAAAAGAAAAACGTTCACAACAGCACAAGTAAGAATATATACACTTTATCTTAATACAAAAGCCAAAAAGTGTGGCCTCCAGGAAAATCTTTTCAGAAACAATGGATTCAAGGTTATAAACATACCAGGTCAGATTATTTACCCATCAAAATCAGTATCATCTATTCAGACTGGCAAGCGAGTCTCCTGAGACTAACAGAATTCTTTCACATCATCTACTTCCAGGTATTTGCAACTGGAGATGTTAGAGACTGAACCTGGAAAACTCTGTATGCAAAGCATGTACTGTATTACTGAGCTTCAGTGCCTCCTCGATGTAGCATGAAACGGCACACTTTCTAAGCTGGAACTCTGTGCAAAACAGGTTTTCTGCTCTCAAAAGAAGTGTGTTCGCATGGATAGTTTTCCAGAGGAAGAAGTATCCAATATTTAATTTACCTGTATATGCCTATATAATTCTAAGTTGGTCTCTTCTACTGGTTACACTGAATGTTGTCGTTATGCCAAAGAAAGTATTGCTTTGTCATTCCTGTTGTTTTTTGTCACTGCCTCTAGTTTTTGTGTTCCTTTAGTTTTTAGGTTCATTGCGAATGGAAGACAGAGGATGTTAGAGTGATGTTAACAACTATGGGAATTTACAGAACAATTCTTAACTGCATTGAACTACACTGTCCACGAACTTGTCAATTTCCACTATATAAAAATCAAAGTTTGTGATCTTGTCTTTTTGTCTGCATCAGGCAGGTGCAGACCTCATATGATTGGCTGTGTGAGGCGAGAAGGCCTCGTATGATTGGCTGGCTGTGAAGATTCAATGGAACCCTGGGGTTGGCAGTTCAGGGAGGGGCTTTTACAATTCTCAGCCAGAGAGCTCTGAATAGGCCGGTTGCTATGGAGACAAGGCCTAGCAGCAACTCCCCTCATGAACCCAACCTCTGTAAGACTGGATTCAGGAATATGGGCAAAAGTTACAGGTACTGAACAACACAGTTTGGGGAATTAGAGACACAGGATCTCAAATCTGTGTATTTCAACCACATCTAACTCCTAACGTGAAGTAAAGTAAGATAAGGTAATTCCTAAGGTATTTCTAACAAGTATTACCTATGAGAAAATATAATCCCAGGCAATGCGGGTAAATACGCTAGTAAGCAATTTTACTTAAAAGGCATTTTCATGTAAATATATGAAAATGTTTGTGGCATACTCTATTTACTAGTGGAAGGTGGCTTGTGGAGATGGGAAAAAATATTCAAGCTCTTATTTACTGATATATTTAAAAAGCACCATCAGCATCTAGGCATCTTTCTCAGTACATATAGAAAATTAGATGCTGTGTTTATGAGATAAATGAAACTGTATTTGTTGGCAGGGGAGCACTATCCCCATAATTTTAGTAGATTTTATATGGCGATTTTATCCGTAATTCTACTTCAAAAATACCTTTTTCTGATGCTGCATGTTATTGTATAATTGTAGTGTTGAGTTGGCCTATGACCGTTTTAAAATAAAATTCAAGAGCTCATTCTGCTTTTCTCTCTGTCATTGTACAAAGGGTATTCCATCCTTATAATGGCGATCACTTGAAAATAAAATAAAAGTCTTGGCAAAACATTTGCTTTTATTGTTGCAATTCTAACTCGAAAGGATAATTTTAATTTCCCCCATTTTTCCAAGTCCTTTCTAATTTCTTTCCAGACTTTTCATAGTTATTTTAAAAACAATTGACTGTTATTCTTTATAACTCCCAGATATTTACATCCCCCCCTTCTCCATTTTAAAATTTGGAAGAGCTGTTAGTTCATTTTATTGTTCCAAAATTATATGTTTAGTCAACAGCTTTGTTTTATCACAATTCACTCTAAATCCACAACATGATCCATACATCTTAACGTATTCCATAAGAGACTTCTGTGGGTCCAGTGGATTTTGAATTATTATCACAAGATCATTTACTCCACTTATTATCTAATCTTATCCAGTATCTCTAATAAAGTCTCCAACACCAAAATAAACAACAAAGGTAAGAGAGAGTAACCTTGTCTGGTGCCCTTTTGTATCTCAATCCATGCAGCTGCAATGCCATTTACCAAAATTTGGGCTTTTTTCAAAGAATATATTGTATTTATTGCCCAAATAAAATTTTCTCCAAATCTGTTTTCCTCTAGTACTTGAAATAAGAAATCCACAAAATATTATTGAATGCTTTTTTCTGCATCTAGGAAAATCAGAGGTCCTTTTTTATCATTGTGATATTTGAAATATTCACTGATATTAAGAACTGTTCTTATGTTGCTCGTTAGGTTTTTTTTGGTTTTTTGGCCAAAAAAAAAAAATTCACTCCGATTCTCACGAATATACTAAGAAATTTGCTTCTGCAGTCTATTGGCCAGAATAGAAGTAAATCTCTTATAGTCATCATTTAATAATGAGATAGGTCTATATTTCTTTGCTAAAGTCTCATCTGTATTACAATAATATAGGTGCTTCTCTATGAATCTGGCATCTGACCTTTTCCTAATATCTCACCACAGACCATTTTTACTGGCTGGAGTACTTCCCCTTCAAATTTCTTGTAGTACGCTGCAGATAGTCCAACTGGGCCTGCTGCTTCCCCCTATTTGAGCTTCTTAATTAATTCAGTAAGTTCCATTGTTGCCATAAGACCATTCAAATTTGTATGGCGGGCAAGAAAACCCAGAATAAAACTTAAAACATTTTACAGTTGTCCCTTCACATTCACTAGGGTTGGGGGCACAGAACACTTGTAAAAGTGGAAAAATGGCAAATATCAAAATGTGTGTGTGAGTGTGTGTCTGTAGGAAGGGGGTAGAGACTTGGTGGGGACAATGGGCACCCAGGGTCCAAACCAAGTCACAGAAGGGAGACAAAAAGGGAGTGGTCAGTATGATGATCCAGTACTTCCCCTCTCTTGCCCATTTCCACCCCTGAGTGTATGGGGAGCATCAGGAAAGGGTTTGTGGTGCTGAGAAATTAGGCTGTGAGCCATCCTTAGCTAGCCAGGCTGTGGCTGGTGGAGGAAAAGGGCAAGAGGTGGGTTTTTAAAGGGCTACATGGCCTGATTGGAGTCACTGAGGAAAGGTTCCCCCAGAAAAGAAGCACTTGAGGTACAGGGGCAGGGGTTGAAGAAAGTCACCAATAATCAAATGCATAACAGTCAAACCTGCAAATATGGAGGGCTGACTGTATGTTATGAAAGAATGATGTGATCTGGGAATGCCTAATATTAAACTGTACTGTTTTCTATGGTTGAAGGAACAGATATTACTCAGAGATGAGAAATTTTGGAACTTGACAGTCATGATTTAAGATGTGGGTGGCAAATTTGGGTGGCACTAAAAAGTTGGATGTTGCACCATACAAAGTTTGGGAAGTTCACAGGAATGCAAACGCAAATTGTATGGCAACATGATCCCATGCTGATTAAAATATCAGCTGATTTCTGCTTTTGGTACACCTTTTCTCTGCATGTGTATTTGTATATGCCTTCAAGTTGCCTGTTGACTTATGGAGACCCCATTAATTTTTTACTTTTGGTCACTTTTGTGACCAAGCAGTTTGGTTCCAGAGTCCCCCAAAATGACTTAGCAAGCTGTTGAGTCCCACAGTCATCACTGGAATTAAAGCTATCTTTAGATATACTAGATGGGGTGGGGTGGGGAGGAAGTTGATACCCTGTATAAAAGCACCTGTAGATCAGAACTTGTTCCTTCTGTAAGTATCCAAGACCAATATCTGTGGCCAACCAGAAAGTATTCTCTTACTTTTGTGTCCCCTTATCTGAAAGAAGGTACATGTACCCATTTAGACTCCATCTTTTCCTCTTTCTCTTGAAATTGCTATAAGCCTATTGATTCTGGCCCAATGATCTGCAAAGAATCCCCCAAGGTGTGTGTGCGGTGTGTGAATGAAGACCAGTGGAAACACAGCACAATGTACACTGCCTTTGCTATTATACCTGTGTATGGCAAAATATAGTTTGTTACCAAAATGAACACGTGACTTGAAAGGACTGTTTGTACATCTCTCTCTTCCCACTTAAGCTCTATGCAAGCACGCTCTTAGGAAGAGAAGCAGAACTAATACAGAAAGTACTAACTGTAATTCAGAACAAAAGGTTACACACACTTTGCTGAGATTAGGACACAGCACCTAAAGCACAATTCATTCTTCTCTACACAAGGCCAGGAACTAGCAGAAATGGTTTTATTTGCTTTGATCCATTTTGGCCTTGTAAACTACAACACAATGTTCTTGGCAGATGTCTTCAACTACTTTGCAGAACGTCAAGATTCTTCCCTAAATATAATACTTTCTTTCTGAAGATGAATATCCATACCACATCCTTGAAAAAAAAATACTGGGATGAAAAAGTCTTAGGTTTCTGCTTATGTGGAGACTATATTATTACAAATCATAAGAGAGGGACACACATCATTTTTTGGTATCTTGTTTTCTTAATCACAGCTTTGGTCTTCTCAGAATGAAAGAATTCTTTCCATGAATGAATGGAAAGGGAGCGGGCTTGTTTTCTGCTAATCCAGAGACTAGGACAAGGAGCAATGGATTCAAGCTGCAGGAAAGAAGATTCCACTTGAATCTCAGGAAGAGCTTCCTGATGGTCAGAGCTGTCCGGCACTGGAATATGCTGCCTTGGAGTGTAGTAGAGTCTCCTTTTTTGGAGGTTTTTAAGCAGAGGCTGGATGGCCATCTGTTGGGAATGCTTTGATGGGTATTCCTGCATAGCAGGGGGTTGGACTCGATGGCCCCTGGGGTCTCTTCCAACTCTGTGATTCTATGATAATGAAAGTACTCCAGTTCAGCAGAAGCTTCCATTAGAAGAAGAAGGACAGGATCCACAAAAAGGTAATTTTTGCCAAAGCTCTGCCTTGCTATCTGTTTAATGCTACTGTTATCCACATCACCCTGGAGTTTTCTGAAGAACAGAAGGAGGAAAAATGTACCAGAGACAGTCCATCTTTGACCCTCTCTTGCCAACCTGCTCATAAGAAGCTAGGATCCAAGCCAGAGATCTAGTTCCATGACTCTTTGAGGCCACTGAATCAAAAAGCTCCTAGGCTTAATTTACAACTTGCACAAGCTTAGGAAGACTTCTTTTTTCTTTTTCTTTTTCGCTTGGCATCTGCCAAACCCTGCGAGGAAAAGTAAGCAAAAGTAATTTCTCCCCATTTTCCATGAGCAGAGCTGTTCTGAGTCAAACCCCACACGGACTGTCTGCCGAGAGATGATAAAACTGGTTCTAAACCATATTTTTGTATTTTTGGGGTGTGTGTATACATGTGATGGTGACAACTTATAAAAACTCTCTGTCATACTCAATGTAGTATCTGACACAGGACTAGAAGAGGGTCTTCTCCTAATCTACTCTACGTAGAATCAGGGGCTGGAGATACATTATAAACAAAACCATTACATTTTGTTCACTACAGCACCATAATGCCTTGGCTGTGTAGATACCAATCAACACGAAACAGATATACCGGAATATTTCCACAGTTCTGCACCACTGCATGACTGATGTGTGTTATGCACCAAAAGGTTTTGTTTTTTTAATTACGCCTTCAAAACCAAATATACAGTTAAGAAAAAAAGTGGTATTTTAAATATATACAGATTCAATTACATTTAACTTTAAACTGTTTCAGCAATATTCAGAAAATGGAATGCTTTATTTGAAAAAATGTATTTCCTAACAAGATATTGCCTGTTAAAATTATGATTGCCAGATTTTCC
Source organism: Cyclura pinguis (assembly GCA_030412105.1). NCBI lineage: Eukaryota > Metazoa > Chordata > Lepidosauria > Squamata > Iguanidae > Cyclura > Cyclura pinguis. The sequence continues at coordinate 107,524,527 of CM059599.1, read as the reverse complement.
CTAGAGTTTCAAACAGCACAGTGGTTCATATCAAGGCGGTATTTCTGAAATATCAAAAGAGCCTGCCATTATTTTACAGCAGCAGCACATTTTCTTTCTTTTTTTAAAAAAATTAAACAATACTGCAAACAAAACATATTTGTCTTTGAATTTGTCAAACCTGCTTCTTCAGCTTTTGCTCTTAATCCAATATATTTATGTCCTGAAACTTCAACCCTTAAGACAAAAATATTCTTCAACCAGCAAAAAACCCATAAATTATTTTAGTTAAATTGACCTCAAGAAAATAGTCCCATAAAGCTCTAAAAAATGTATGTTTCTTTCAGTTTCACACTCACTTTTATGGCTAAGAATTGCCAGGCCCAACTGTTCTGCAAAGGAACCTAATCTTATTTAAAATGCTAGCTGCTGCTCTTCTTTTCCCTCCTCCTCCCAGGCCATTTCCACAGTAGACTGTTATAGTGCTATTATTCCACTTTCAACCTCCTATGGAATCCTACGAGTTGCAACCCCCAGGATTCCATAGGATGTTGAAAGTAGAATAATAGCACTATAACAATCTAATGCGGAAATGGCCCCAGTCTCTCCTACATACACAAAGTTCAGTGTGTGTGTTACTCCATCCAAATTACCACACATACTCATGTATAAGTTGACCTCATGTATAAGCCAACAGCAGGTTTTGGGGTCAAAATTATGGATTTTGATATAACCCATGCATAAGTCAAAGGTCATTCCACAGAGAGGGGAAAGCACCAGTGCCACTTCAGGGGGCCAGCCACCTGTGGCCACTGCCACTGCCACTTTTCCACCTTGGCATTGAAAAAGGCTTTTTGCCACTCTACTCAGAGAAGGAGATGGTTCCTTTTTTAAAAAAAATAAAAGTTAAGGTACAGTATTAATTCTTATCAGAAAAGGAACCATCGCCTTCTCTGAGTGCAGTGGTGAAAGGTGAGAGCTTAGTCTGTCCTAGTAGAACTTAAAAGAAGCACTGACCGCCCTCTACTCTCTCAGGAACCCTTTGAGGGGAAGTGCCAAAAGACACTGCCGCCACCACCATTTTCCTGCCCAGGCATTCAAAAAGGCCAGAAGTCACACTCGGAGAGAGTGGTGGGGTGTGTGTTTGTCAGTGCTTCTTTTAGGTTCTTCCGGGATGAACTAAGTTCTTGCTTTTTGCCATTCTACAAAGGGAAGGAAATGGTTCTCTTTTTTGATAAGAGTTAAGGTACAATACTTGCATTGACCCATGGATATGTCAACTCAGGTTTCTTGGGTACATTTTTTGACTAAAATTTCTAGACTTATGAGTATATACAGTACTTTTCTTTTTATTGTTTTTTGTTTGTTTGTTTTAATATGATTTGCTGTTGTTTGCTGGGCTAGCAATGATGAGATGAAAGGACCCAAATAATACAACACAAGGCTGTGATGCTGGGGCTGAACAGCAACACCTTTGTTGACTACAGATATCTGAGCCTGGGTGCAAGATAGGGCAATGGATCCATGCATCGGATGACCTACCTACCAGCTGGTGACGTCCTTCCCAACCCACTTGCTAAGGGAAACTAGCAGGATAGCAGAAAATGAGACTGATACAGGCAGTAGCCACTGCATATTTTCTCTACCATCTGGATGTAATACAGAGACTAAGGGCCTCTCAGTGAGCCATCCCTAGGATGCCTAGCTGCCCAAGAAACCTTCAAGAGATCTCCAAAGTGTGAGGAAAAAAAGCACACAGGCCTCAATTCTCCACACCCACGGGTCTAGCCCAATGCTATATCTGATAGTCTACACCACGACAGATACACACATTCATCATCATTGCTTTTTGTATAACTATATCTAAATTTAACCAGACCAGGGTAAATGTGGCAGAGTGAGAGCAGGAAAGGCTACTGAAGCAAGACAGAACAACAATGCATCTAGGTAATGCTGAAATGTTCCCCTGCACTCCTACTTTTGAAAAGTCCTGCCAAGCACCATGATCGACTGGTTGTTCCCTGATTGAACAGAGCTTGCACTGGGAATAAAAAAGATGTCATCCTTCCCTCACCCCCACCTTTCCTGAAGCTGGCAACGGTGGCACCTGATAACTTTGGAGCCTGTGCACATGCTCTGCTAGCTGTCCTGAGCTTCCTTTTTAGGGCTGAAGATAAAGTAAATAAATGATTATATAAATAAGTGTATAGATGACCACGCACTCCTACACAACTTTGGCTGTGTACTTTTATCATATGCACAAGCTGGCATGCGATCTTCAGTACATACAGAAAGATCTGTCTTTCAATGCAGTTTAAGGCTGAGGAAAAGGCGGGATATAAATAAATAAAATAGTAATAATTTACTATTTACTTTAAAAAATAAAATAACACAAGATTCCACAGCTGCAGGTGGAAACTCAGAGTGGATAGCAAAAGCAGTCTATTCCTCCACTAATACAATATCATGGATATATTAAAGGAATCACAAATTAGCTAGGCCATCAGTTTTTGGTAAGTCAAGTCACTGTAATTACTGCTTTACCATATCCTGTACGGCAAGATGGAAGGCATCCTAGTGGCAGAGAAATGAGCTTATTTTCTTCAGAGTGCAAGAGAAGGAGATGAATAACAGGAGCTAGACAAAAATCTTCAGGGATAGCTATGTTGGCTATTAAACAACAACAACAACAAAAAGCCCAAAGTCTACCTTGTGTTAATACCTTTGTTACATCGAGCAAAAAGGCACAAAAATGTCACTCTAGCTTTCCAAGCTTACAGCCCTCTTCATCAGACGGGTGGCAAAAAAGCATTAAGGGGATGGGAAGTGATGGTGCGACAGTGATGGTGCGGCAGCCCCAGCATCTACCATTTTTGGTCTGGAATGTCATAGAATAAGTGCTCAGAGGGAATTGCTCTGTAACTTTAAATGAAGGGATAAAACAGGCCCTTTCTGAATCATCGTCCCATCCCGCCATGGGAATGGGAGAAGGATGGGACTGCGGCAACGCTTCTGCATGACATTGCTGAGGTCTTGTCCTTCTCCCATCCCCAGGTGGTACGATTGTGGGTTGAATCACTGATGGATTTTCCTTTTCAATGACCTGTGATTGCGGCACCATCCCGTAATTACCTGTCCCGCGGAAGGGCAGGAAGCGTGATGGAGATACTCTCTGCCCCAGCACAGCCTGGGAAAGCGCCCCGCTGCATTGTGGAAGGAAGCAGAATGGCCACTGCACTTCTTTCCCCAGAGAACCAATCTTGTGCAGAGGGCAGCGCTCCCATCGCGCTCCCTTCACGGCAGAGCTGCTGCCAGTATCCCCAATGGATGCCACAGCAAGAAGGTAAGCTGTGGGAAGGGCCTTAATTGCTTCCATTTTAATGCCTTTGTTCCCAGGCAACTAATGGCTGGTGTATATTGTGTACCTAAAATTTTCTTTATATAGACACTTGCTCTACAAGATCTTCCTGATACCAACTACACATTTACCAGGGGTGGGAGCTATGTGTCCTTCTAGATGTTGTTAGACTGCAACTCTCAGCAGTCCTAGATAGCACAGCTGGCTAGTGGTGAGAAATGCTGGGAGACATAATTCAACAACATCTGGAGGATCACACAATCCCCACCCCTATATTGTACCTTAACAACTGTTATTCAGCCTAGATATATAGTTTTTTTCCTCTCACGCACAAATCAGAAAATAATTCTTTCCAGATTCATGTAAATTTCTATATAGTCCTAAATTTCCTACTGACAACCCATGCTTCTTGTCCCCACGACCTAATTTGTACCTTTGAGAAATACCCCCTATTACAAGTTCAACAATCTTCTAAGTAGCAGTAGTTTTCATTAAGACAAACAGATGTAGCAACAAACTATTCTGTTGCTAGCAAGCTTGTTAATTAATTGTTCGAAAGGTTAGGCACAGTTTATTCATACATGACTGCCAGAAGTCTCAAAAGTTACTGTTTAATATACTGAACGGGTTCCGGATCATTGTGCATAAGGGAGTTAAAGGTATCCCCTCAACAAAGTGGCAGATTTAATTATCACACGGCTCACAGAAATGAACATAATTGAAAAATTATATTGAAAGAAATGTTTTATTATTTACCTACAGAAGAGTTTTACTGAAAACATGTTGGAGCCTTTTTCAAAAAATACAATTTTGCACTATTTTTTAGTTTTGTTCTTCTTTTTCTTTATTAGATCTAATAATCACCTGGGATCCAAAAAGCCCAGTTTGTGCACAAAAAAGTGCTTCTATATGCAGGTGGAAGTCTGAACATGGGTGCATAATTTCACTTTCCATCTCTACAGCCTTTCTTATCACACTGATAGCCACTTTGGAAGGTATCGTCATCTTCATGAGTGGCTTTTCATGTGTAAAAGGGATTGTAATACCAAAAGGATCATTAAACCTTTGGTGCAGACAAAGTCCTTTGAATTCTGGCCATTTAGAACAAGTCAAAAGCACATTACCTAGCTATCTACCTGTCTTTCTGTCAATTATCTGTCTGCCTATTTGTCTATCTAAATATATACACAGTTTTCTACTGTAAAGCTGACTATCACTGATATTCTACCTCAGCTATTTCGTTATATATGTGGTTGACCCTCAGTCACCTTAACAGCCAGCAGCCACACCAGGTGAAAGAGGTCTATTAAGCTTGTGATCAGGGTGCAAAGAAGATGATGTTTCAGGCCCTCTCCCACAAGTTAGCAAATCTGTGACACGGAATTGCAATAAGCATCTTTCTTATGACTGTCTGGTTATATGAGGCTAAAAGTGTCATCCACTTTGTGTCCTGATTAGCAGGTTACAGAATTTTCTCAGCTACTGCAGCTGCTGGCTATTAGAGTGGGAGCCTTATTGAACACAGAGCAATTATGGATACATAACTCTAGGTTATGAATGCAAAACTGCAATACAGCATATCAGCCTGTGTCATGTGATCTTCTGCATGTAAGGCTGATTTATTACTTGTTTGATATTATTTAGCACAATCATTATTTATTAAAATATTAAAAGAAGAATGGAGACTGAAGACCATCCAGAAGTTAAGTTGGAAAATGTTCAGCTGAGGTCTTCTGTGAAGGATCAGAAACAAATGATGACAATTATCAGAGAGAATAATTGTGGCTATGGTGCTATTTATTGGGTTGCCAGGGTTGTTTCCTACTGGGCAAGAAGAAAAACCATTAAAAAAAAAGAGTGCTGGTTGTCATTAACAGGCCTTGAATTCTGACACGCTAACAGAAAAAATGATGATAGAAACGGTAACAAATAGCAAGAACATTTCTTTTTATGTACTGTATACTTTTGGGGCAAATATTCATATAATGCAGGAAGCTATGGATTTCAGCCAAAAATTTTATGCTCCAATTAATTATTTGTTTGATTGCCCAGGAAGAAACAGTATATTAATTGTGGCATGGAGGGGGAGGAAATCAAAAGATGCATGTTGCTTTCAATTAAAGTATGCTTGTTTGAGCCTGTGGTTTGTTTTTTTAAAAGACTTGTGACGGTTATGAGCTCAAGAGTGATCAAAGGTGTTTCCTCAATGAATTTCTTGGATTTCCCATACAAGCATGATTTATAAAAATGATATCTGGCAGTTATACAGCACAGAATTCTCAAAGCACTTTCATATATTATCCAAACCAGGTTCAACTAAATTGTTCCACTGGCTTCAGTGACATACAGTCTCTACAGAGGAAGTCTTCAAGAAATCCAAGGATAATTTTCACTTTAAGAGTCTAGAATCCTGGACTGCTTGCAGCCTCTTGTTCTAGTTATAAAATATCAAGCTGATCCTAAACGTAGTGATTAGATCACTTCTTCACTTTTTGGCAATCACCAAGTTCACTAAAGAAAACTTACTCCGAATGTGTTCATTTCTTTAGTGAAAGCACCAAAAGTCAAAAAGTGTCATCAGAAGTCTAGATCCTTGGCACAGACCTTCAGACTGGTTCAAATCTGTATCCCTTTACTTCTCAATTATTTCTTTAACTATAAGAAATAACAGTACTAAACCTCTTGCTACTATATAATTTTAAAGTGTGTGTGTTCTTTCTACTAAGTACATATGGCTTATCAATTATTACCTCATAAAATCAGAAGTCTAAGTTTGACCTAAGAGAGATTTTGGTATTGTTGTTGCTATTGGCATGGCATATTTGTAACATCTAACACTTCAGGAGTGATGTTCTCGGTAAGGTTTTTAATTGATTCAGACAGTATTAGGAATGAAGCAATAATTACTCTAATTGCTTCCTATTAAACTAGCTCTAAGATGATATTCTACTTCCATCTGAACTGTGTTGCAGCTGTGCTCTGTTAATATATCAGTTCATTTTAATCTCTTTGCTGCCACACTCAGCTTTCCTTCTTTTAAGAACTCTGTGGTGCTTCCTCAGTTCACTTCAGTGATTAGTCATATATCCTCAAACTATGCACTAATCAGTTTGAGCCTGAATAGTATTTCAAGATGAAAAATCTTTTAAGTTTTGGACTGATTGATACAGAATTCTTGATTAGTAGGAAACACATAACATTGCATTCTGAAAAAAAATGACAAGAAGTATGTTCTTTTCCACTAGTACAAATCCTCCCACTGAGACATAATCACTGATTTGGAATCGCTACACCCTGTCTTCTCCTTCTCTGCTCTGTCTTTGGAACCAGTAGAGCAAGGCAACATTCTTGCTGGAAGTGGACTGGCCCACATAGGACCCCTTATACAGTAGACTATGGGCATTTCTGCACCATGTCACTATAGCACAAGACCACCGGGTTGTTTCCAGTCTAGGAGCCATGCTACTGCACAATGTCATCGCTATTGAGCTGTTATCTTGGCCCCGGGCATCACCGAACTGCCGTATTCTATTTCCAGAAAAAACCTGTTAAGAGCCTCCTTTAGCGCTTCAATCCCATCAGCTGGCTCAGTGTGGGACCACTATAGTGCTTGATAGCACGTCCTGTTATCACAGATCCAGCAGTGGGTGGGCTGCGGGCGTGCCCAGCTCCTCCCTCCCTCCATGATTCCCATAGTATGGTAACTTTCTATCACCTCTCCATGTTTTACTTTAAATTTCTGCTTTGAATTGAAACTCTTTATTTTTTAAAATATACTTTTAAACATTATAGGGCAAAAGTGCACTACTGTACTGGTATGGCATGCTGTTACCGCACTGATGTGTTAGTACAGCTTCCAACCCCTGCCCCCCCACAAAAAAACAGCAACCCACCACCCAATTAGGGGCAGTGGGGCAGGGTGAAGGCAGGCGCAGGAGTGGCCAAGGATCCTGTAATATGGAAGAAACATTGGTGGCAATACTGCTATCCATCTGCTTAATGTGGAGGGATGTGGAAAAGAGCATTCCTAAACCAAGGGCATTGTTCAAATGGTGATGCTAGGATTGTAACACTACAACTGGCTAACAGCACCTACTGCTGAAATGGCTTAAGTCTTGCAGACCCAATCATACTCCGTCTTCCTTGGAAAAGGGGTGTCATCCTTAAGCTCTTTATTTATTTGTTCCATTTTTATAGCATTTCGTAGGTCTTCTGACACTCCTGGCAAGTGATGTGATTTCTGGGCAGATTTGCAGGGTGTTCTAGTTTGCAGCTTGAAAGACTTGCCTATTGTTTCCCTCTACAAGTAGTTCCTTCAAACTGGGCACTGGTTCAACTAGACTCCTTCCTTCACAGCTGTTTCCTCTTCATCTGTGCTTCTATAGATGAGACTTAGTATTGTGTAGCAGTATTATCAGATGTAAAAACAGACATTTTGTTCACATTGTGTTCAACTGTACCTTAAAGAATGTATCTAATCTATGTTTCTCTTTGGAGTGATGTGCAACAACAACAAAATGACTAAAGAGGAAGACAAGGCCAAATGAAATGGAAAGTTGGGGTGCACTGACATAGGATTGTGTGCCATCAGTGGTTCAAATGATGGACACCAGATAAGAGTAGATACATTAAATTAAATATTGATATGTTAAATGTCCAAAGCTGTCACCAGTGAATGAGTCAGCCAAGTTCAAGCAATTCCATCTCTCAATCCCAATGCTATTTATGAATGAATGAATTTTTACACTTCCAGATAGACTACAACTTAGTCACAAGAAGCTGTTTTCTTTTCCAGATAAGAAAATGACTATAAATGTTATTCTTGTCCCATACCCAAAATAAAATCAATTGCATATGATATTCCCAAAGGGATGTAAGAAGTGAGGTTTTAATACCATAAACTATGTTAGCCTTATTATTGATTTTTGCTGCCTTACACTTTTTTTTTTCTAAATCCTATAATGTTGTTACTAGACACTGGAAATGTGCAGACCAAGTAAATTTCTACTTATCACGAAGAAAAGGTGCACAATTACTTTAAGGTTTGTTTAGGGAGATAATAAGAAAACAACATTTCCAGCAGGGTTTTCCTCTGTTTAGAATGCTTAACTATAAAATAGGTTTAAAATTTCATCATGAATTTGAAGCACAGATTAGTGACCCTTACCTAAACAGCAAATTGCCTGGTGATGCTGGCACAATACTGCTTTCAAAACTCAATTGAGTTCTGCAGTTTTTATGATTCAGTGGTTCCAGCGTATGAAGAAATGACTCAAGGAGTTCAATCTATATTTTCATGTAATAAAGAAATCAACAGCTCTATACTTCTGCTGTATGATATAACATGACATCGTCTCCACTCCCCACATTGACTAGCCTTCCTACATTATTGGGTTCCTTAGGAAAGGAAGCTGGCCAGCAAGTGCAAGACAAGATCAATACTATTTGATTGTTTTCCCCTTTAGGACAGTAATACATCCAAGCATTTCACAATGGGCTGTCTAAAGCAGCAAAAACAAACATGCTGGCAGGATAATTAATTTAATGAGATTATCTCACCAGTAGTGGCCCTCATTTCAGTGGTACTGATATTTGAGACACAGCCTAGGCTACAAATAAAAGGGAAAGAGGTTGCATATGCCCTTGTTTTATACTCACAGAAATATAAATGGTTTATATTTACAGAAGTGGTAAAACACAATGCTTTCTGGTAAACTTGTAAACTTGGTGTGTTACCATGCATTTAGAAAATTAGACATTCTTAATTTTTTAGAATTTAATCTTTAAAACACAGACCTATTTTCATGTAAATGATGAATATTACACTGGTAGAATAATCTAAGTTAGATAAAATAAACAGAATACAAGAAATAAGTGAAGAAAAAATACTGGTGGAATTGTGGTTGTACGCAAATCTATCAATATTTGGTTTTAATTTTATCTCCTTTATATATTTTTATCTAAGAGTGCAACTCAATTTTTATACAACTCATTCCAAGTTTAATTAATACTTAAAGCAGAACCATTAATTAAGGTGATATAAGTTAGTACACTAGATTCTAATGGCTTTTCACCAGATTTCTGTCTCACTCATTGCACTGTGGCTACTTCTACACTACACTGTCAATAGTGCTATTATTCCACTTTGAACATCTTATGGAATCTTGGGGTTTGCAGTTTAGGGAGGGGCATTTAGAATTCTCAGTCAGAGAGCTCTTTGGCCTCAGTAAACTACAAAACCCAGAATTCCACAGGATGTTGGAAGTAGAATAATAGCACTACAACAGTGTAGTGTGGAAATGGCCTATGTAAGTCAGAAATCAAACAGTAACAATTGTGGGAGAGATAGTTCTATGTTCGTTTTATGTTATGGACACAAGTTTGGTGTTTTATTTGTCTTTGTGATTTTTTGAAAAAACAAACAAAAACAAGGTTATCATTCCCATTAAATTGTAACTTTTTGTAATAAATACCATCTACCCAGAGAGAACTATCTTTTTGAAATAGTGTTATATACTAGATTTTGTAATTAGAGCAATTTCTAATAGAAAACCAGCATAAGACCTTGCTGGACAGCCGAGGAGAAACAATCATTTTATTTGCATAAATCTCTGAAGAAACGATATTCTGAGTCTCAAAACACATCAGGATTCTTCAATAATGCTACATGTAAGACTTTAATATTGGCTTGCTTTTTACTAAATAAATAAATAAATAAATCTCTAGCTCTTTTTAATTCCAGACATCTGTTGTATTGTTGTGTTGGTTTTATAGTGCCTTCCTACTAAAGCCATTACTACTAAATGCAGACAGAGGATATTGTGTATGTTCTCCTATGGCCTAAAGTGACTTAGAACTGCAGGGTATGATACAATTTTATGCTGATGCAGTTAAACACCACCCTTGACACTGACAGTGAATTATATCCTCTTTCTCTCTTTAATGCACATGAAAATAACAACTTCATTATTCTTATTATTTATTGGTTGATGTTGTTATGTTTTATTTACCCTAATTAGGAGATTATGTCTTTACATATCTGTGAAGGAAGTCTTTAATATATGTATGCAGGTTTTCTTAACACACCCGTGCATAATGCAAAGCTGTAAATCCAAATGACCCCATTTAGTTCTTTGCAAATGACAGCCATGAAGTCAGCCTGGTAATTCTTGCATTCTGAACCATCTATGTACAAGTTGATGCTTGGCAAGTGCAGTAATGCAAAGCATGCATTTCTCCCCTGTTAAGTATTTTTTTTTTTAAATCAAGGCTAAATGTCAAAACAATGCTGTAAAACCAATTAAGAAGAAACAAAACAAGATTAGAGGTGCTACTTGAATTATTTATTGTTGTGCACTGTTGCCAAGTCTTTAAATAAGTAGTTAATAGACCTTACAGTAACTCTTTGCAATACAGTAATTTATTTAATGTGCAATTCAGCAATGCACAAACATTAATCAGAAAGACTCCATGACAGTCTATACCTTTGTAAAAAACAATAATAAACTACACAAGGTGCTTCCAGCAGGAGGGCAACAGACTGTGACTGCTATTTGGAAATTCATACAGTGGTACTATTTAGCCACACACTTTTGGCTAATCTACAAGCAGTAGCCAATTAAAAACAACTGCTAGACAGACCCATCTTCCTTAGAGTTATTAGTCCTTAGCCAAAGGTGGCTGGTGGCTTTGTTGCTTCCAAATGCTGAATCTACACTTAATTTTAAAGAAATGTTTCATGGGGGTTTATAATGTGTTCGGCTGATTTTGTGGGGAGGGTTCAGCATCTTCCATGGTTGCTTGAAAATGCTCCCATAAAACAATAGTAGCTCCTGGACACTTGTTGAGAAGCAATGGAGCTGCTGACTACAGCTGCCTTTAGCTACTGTAGGATCCAATCACTAATGGAGGAAGTGTTAATGTTTGGAAGAGATGATTCTGTTGCCTTTTCAGAATTTTTAAGAATCCTGAACACTAGAGGTAGCTCAAGACTTTTTTGGTACTTTTCCCAGCAAAGAACAGTCCTTTTCCTCCAAGGCATCTACAGCAGGTAATCTCATAACTAGCTTCCTTCCTTACAGTTAGAATGCAATGATAAAACAAGCAAATGAGTTCTTTTTACACAGGTATTTAGCATTTGGGGACCTAAATATCCTAAAGACACCAGATCCTGTCTGATCTTGGAAGCTAAGTAGGTCCAGCACTGATTAGGACCTGGATGGAAGACCGTCAATGAATACCAGATGCTATAGGCTATATTTTAGAAGAAGAAACTTGAAGCACCACCTGTGGGTATTCCTTACCTAAGAAAACCCTATGAAATTCATGGGGTCACCATATGGTGACTGGCAACTTGAAGGCATACACACACATTTAGCAGTAAGTAGGTATAGGAAGCATTTTTGAACAATTGTTTGTGACAGCAACATGCAAACAGAACAAAGACGGACTTTTCTGGTCAGCCCTAGACCACTATCAGTCATTTCAACAGTCCTTTACCTGGCAAGTGCCTTGACTGAGCACATCTCAGTTAAACTGGGCATTGTAATGGACTGCAAACACTGTGGTGAAGCACAAACTGACAGGTGGACACTAGCTAGGAGCTAGCAGGCCAGTCCATGCAAAAATAAATAGCTAAGCAAAGTAAATCCAAGTGTACAGACTCCCATTTGCTACTGCGAATTTGCCATTAGAGAATTAAATCAGAATCAAATAGATTCCTGGCTACAAATAAAAGAATATTTAAGAAATAATAGGGAAATGTATGTACACTTCATATTCTGGGCTTCATTCCAAAGACTTATTCTCTTTGTGCTTGTTTGAAAAATAACAGCAAGACCTTACTCACATTAACCTGTAACTTTTTGTAATAGATACAATCTATCCTCAGGAAACTGTCTTTTTGAAACAGTACTACATACTATATTTTGTAATAATTGTTCTAATTAAAAACCAATACAGGGCACTGCTGGGCAGCTGAGGCTCTATCTGCATGTCTATATTACAATTAACATCCTGTTGTTGTATAGATATACCTTACTGATTCCATATGCAAAGGACAATCTAAGCAACACCAGGAGCTTGTAACTCAGCTTTCTTGTAACCTAGAAAGCTGAGAACTGCATGACCACAAACACAGCATTAATCTATTTCAACATGGATTTGATATTTCCCTCCTCATGTTCACACTCTTTTGCTTTTGAACACTAATTTATTCCACAACACTTCTGTGCTGCCTACTAGTAAAACTGACAGCTTGTAACTTCAGGTACTACTTGAAGTAGATGGCCTATACGCTGGTATTCGTCTGTGAGATATTGCCCACTAGTCTCTAGCCAGTTTCCAGGAGAGAAAGAAAGAGTTGCAATGGGCGCAAATATCCTGCTGGTCCCTGCTCACGGGGGGGGGGGGGGTCCTGGGCATTCACCACAACAGACAGATTTAGAAGCACTGGCTTATAATAAAGAAAATTTAGTGCAGAAAGCATAAAGTCATGATACTTGATTTAGTCTAGCCACACTTATTCTGTATTTTTCATTTACATAATTTCAGCCTTAGCAAACACCACCATTCTGTCTAGATTTTTAAGTTATCCTGATGAGGCCCTGCTCTAAGTGTCTGTTCCAAATTAGCTGAAGACAGATGAGTACTAAGAATGGTGTCTCTTTGGTAGCATCGTCCTGGTTAAAAATAGCCTTTTCCAGTAGGTTTGCCTGGTACCTTCTTGAGTGAAGGCTTTTTTGTTCATCCATTCTTAGTGCAAAATTTTAACCATATTTTATATTTTAATGCTATATGTCTAACATGGCAGTTATAAGCTGTCTGAGAAACTTGGGTTATGAGCTGGCAATATAAATACTTTCAGTAAATAAATAAATGTTAGCAAAGCTGGCTGGAGAATATATAGCATGGAGAATTGTGTATCTGCACAAATTTCTGTGACCACTGGGACCCCTGAGTGGTATGTGGGGTAAATTACCCGTAAACCTTTCACACTTACCCACCCCATAATACAATAGGATCGCTGTTCTGGTCTAGAACTTAATTATTTCACCTTTTCCAATTATCATTTAATTGACGGTACACATAATGATTATGTCAGGATTCCCCCTCCCAACAATTTATATTTTTTAAGCACATGAGAAAGATTGTACTAATAACATTTATATGATGTACATGTGGGTCAAAAAGATCTTTTGAAATAAAAATAACAACAAAAGGGTTTATTAGAGAGAAAAGGTAAAGAAAAATAACAAATTAAACCCTGTGAGGCAACCATTTCTCCCTTTGATCTTAAATTAAATTTGTAGTATGTACTATTAGTGTTTTTCCAAGTCATTGTTAACTTTTTTTGGAAATAAAAGTTTTGTAGTTCTTGGTATATGGAAATAAATAATATTGACAACAGTGTTAGGAGAACATAAAATTACCTGTTATTAAAAACAGAGCATACTTTTCTAGAAGAAATATATTACCCAACTGTAAAATAATATGTTTGCCATTCACTGTAATGCTTCAGCATTACAGCTCAGTTTCCTAAAAAGCTGACATGGAAAATAGCGGTGTAATAAACCAATTCATCATAATGTGTAAAAGAAAGCCCTGGAATAAATTGTGATAACCTTTCAAAAACTAGCAGCTTTTAAAAGTATTAATTTCTACTTGAGATAATTGGAAAGGACACCTGGGTGGTCAGGCAATATTTTTCATGGGATTGCCCTGTCAGGAACTCAAGATTGTCTTTGGAGTCAGGAACAATCGTTTAGTGCTAAATGACACTGAATCTTGCAAATGGGTCTTCCTAGATGGTATTGCCATAAATTACTGAACTGAACTTCCCTCAAGGTCAGGCATGAAAGAGGACAGGTATCAAAATGGCCTTCAGAGAAGTCTGAAGGAATCTTCAAGCTTAGCACAAATGGACACTGGTTGTGTTCCTGCCTTAAAGTCTGTTTAATGGACTGACAACATAAATTTTCATCAAAGTTTGATGAAGTCCCCACACAGATCTACATAATGCAATAAAAGATGATTTTTTTGAATGGAAGGAACTGGAGTTTTCTGCTTATGCTCACTATAAGCACTACAACTTAATTCTAAAGTGCTGACAGACATGCATATTGTGGTGTATTTTGTAGTGAAAGCAAGCACTGCTTCAATGACATGAAGAGGGAGATAGCAGTAAAGAAAACAGTTCAGTATGATCACACTATTACAATGGAATTTTCATTTCCCCCCTTTTTCCTTTATAATCTCTTTTGATATTTTGTCTCTATAAATATCAAGGATGCATGTGTTTAAAACAGTGTTGCTCCCTCTCACAATGTTTGTGCTCAGCAGTCACAGTGATAGGGACGATGTGCTACAATATGCATCCATGAAGTAGAAAAACAGGATCATGAAGAATCAAAGAAGAAAGAGGCTGTAGCAATTAACCATATTCCACATTAATTGAAGTACCATAAACAGTAAACAGAAGTTCAGGAGCAAGTATAGTGGTCTTCTGAATCAAAATAAACCAATCACGTTCAGGGTTTGTCAAGATAGCATTCTTACTAAAAAGGAACTATGATTCCCTTTTCCCCCTCTATTGTTGCAAGGTGAAAGAGCAAATTGTGTTTGTTTTTGAGTGATGGTGTGGACATGTGCATGCAAATTGAGTTTAGCTCAAATTCTCATTTTTCAGGTACTAGAACCTAATAAAAATATTCCACATACCTTCAAAACTATATTTTTTGGCAAGAAAGTCAGTGCTGTGTAGTGGCTTAAGCACAGGACTATGACTCTTGAGACCAAGGTTTGATTCCCTGCTCAGCCATGGAAACCCACTGGGTAACTTTGGGAGCGTCACACACTCTCACCCCAGAAAACCCTGTGTCAGATTCACCTTAGGGCTGGCATAAAAGGGACCTGAAGGCACACAACAATACCAACAACAAACAAAAGAGGGTAGTTAATTTTCTTTATCAGATTCCACCCCCACCCCCGACTACTCATTTTTATCTGCTAGCATTAATCGAAAGGGAGCAGCTTCCAAAGCTGTATTTCCAAAGCTTTGCTGCTGGTTTTCAAGTGGCTGAAAGTTCACAAGCATTTAAAAATTAAAAAAAGTAAGCACTTGGGAATCTTCTCATTCTTCCATAAATTACTGAAGGCAAAATGGTGGGAGAAAGAAAGCACATTTTAGTTTAAAGTTATTACTGCTAGTAACTAAGCCTTAAGAAAAGCAGTTCAATCTTTTAGTATGAGGGGAAATGTAAAAATTCTGGTAAACCACTAACTGATGATGCCCTGGTCAACCAGTCTATCTGGATTTGGCCCTAGGGCTCAAGGTTCCCCACTTCTGAAACAAGGCAACTTCTTAGATTCCTAAGCCACTGTTTTAGAGTTCAAACATCAGCACAAATTGCACCAGTAGTGCAAAAGGAGAAACAATTCCACCTGCCAATCCAGCATATATATCAATGCCACTAGACCCAGATGAAATCCCAATGCCATTTTGCATAACGTGCCCACCTTCATCTCTGTCTCTTGTAATGCAACGCAACTGTTTTATTAAAGATCTCCCCTCTGCAGATCCATCATTAGAAGCCCACAATTCTATTATTTATTTTAAAAATCAACCAGGTTATATTAATAATCTGAAGCTTGGTATGATCTATTTGATGAGGTGTACAAATGTGCCATATTTCAGACCTATCTGATAAGCACTACTAGAACCAAGTTAAAACGTACTGAAAGTTGACACATTGGCCCTTTGTCTTCTGATTTTTCTTTTTTTGAGCCTTCTGTTTTGCTCCTTCCCTTTCCCTTCACTGCAAATTCACTGTTTACCCCACCCCATCCCTTTTTTTCCAACCCTGCTTTGTTTTATACTACTACCTCCTGGTAGTGCTGGCTGTACCTTGCAGCAAGGGCTGCCTGAAATGAAGGAAGCAAGAGTAGAAGGCAAATGGTCACAGTAATACTCTCCATGCTAAAGGTGAGGGAAATGAGGGAGAAAGAATGAGGTTTGCTGGATGTGTGAATACTGGGTGAAAACTATTTGGAAATATTCATTTTTTTTCTGTAGCAGGGAAAAACTATGCATGTGAGTATGAAATACTCAAACACTTACATTCCGGTTCTGCTCCCATTTTTTGAGGGCAACTGTGATGTAAAATGGCACACAACATAGAGGCATAAGTGCAATTGTGTGTACGTGTGTGTTTTGGAAAGGAAATCTTCAAGTCTCTCTGAGGCCATTTCTGCACTGGACTGTTAGAGCGTGATGATTCCACTTGCAACATCCTATGGAACCCTGGGGTTTGCAGTTTCGGGAGGGGCCTGGCGGCCCCTCCCGAAACTGCAAACCTCAGGGTTCCATAGGATGTTGCAAGTGGAATCACCGCGCTATAACAGTCCAGTGCGGAAATGGCCTGCGTGTTGATTTAACCAAGTGTGAATTTAGTGCAGAGTAAGTCCCTCATTACAATATTTTCTGTGCAGGGAACAATTTCTTCTGCATAGGAAATAATATATTATAACAATACACAGAAATAATACACAGAAATAATATTTTCTGCACAGAAAAAGTGGCATCATGTGCAGATAATGCTATTTTCTATGCAAATCAACTATGTGCAAGTTTGGTGCAGAATAAGTCCCCAATTACAGTATTTTCTGCATAGGAAATGGTTTTTCTTGTGCAGAAAGCAGCTTTTTCTGTGCAGAAAATGCTGCTTCCTGATCAAGACAGCCATCTGTGAATTTTGCACACAAAAGTTCTAAATTGCAAAGATTTTCATCAGACTAGGATTCTTCTCATTCAGGATTCTTCACTCTACACAAGCATCCCAAAACTGAGTAATGTAATTTTTTTGAGTAGAGGGAACATGCTAACCTCATTTCTCTCTGTCATCATTTCTGTCAGCTAAGATCCCCTATAAGATGCTTCATGGGACGGTTGTTAGATGCTTTATAAGGCAAGATACCAAAACAAGGACACCTTTGCTGATTCCAGGCGTTCCTCCTCAGGATCTGGCTTGGAAGGCCAAGGCAAAGTATGCATGCATGGAAGGTAAAGTTGTAAGCAAGCACAATTTGTGACGTTGCAGAGCATCTTTCCTGGTTACACTGAACATATTTTAGAGCGGACAGCTGCACATGTCTCCAGAGACCCTTTGCCTTCTAACTATCAGCCTAGATCTTTCTGTGGAAGTTCATATCACTTTGCCTCTGCTCACCCCCATCATCTTCCTCAGAGCACACAGCAAAACTGCTAGAGCAGTTCCTTTATCCCCTTGTCACATGGAAAATGAGAGGGCTAATGGTGAGCAAGTAAGCAAGCAAGTTAACTGGAAGAACAGCAAGAAGCAAATTGCACGATTGTTAGAACCACCACTACTGTCTCAATATCCATTGCCTTTTTGGATTCCTAAGGTGTGTGTGTGTGAAGTTACTCCCACCTTCCCTATTTTCCCCTATATATTATGCACCATTTTGTCCACTGGAACACACTTTGAAATAAATATTCATAGGATCGTAGCTTTAGTTGTTTATATTTCTACATAGGGAAGGCTCACAACTCTACTCCTTTTGCTCCTTTAACTACAAGACTGCCTTTCCCTTCTATAGGATATTTCTTAGCATATGCCAACATTTAATATATCTATCTATCTATGTGTGTGTGTGTGTGTGTGTGTAAATAATCATAATGTAGGCCAGGGAACTCAAGTGGTGATTTGCAGCTGCATGGTGCCAAGTTTCACAATTCACCTTCCAAATCTTTGGCACCATGCTTCTGGTTTTATATAATTGTAAAACAACACCTTCTCCTTTCCCTCACACTTACTCACCTCCTTCCTGAAGAGACACAGGGAAAACAACTGCAAAAGGAGGTGGATTCTCACATCCTCCCTTCGTGAGCTTCCTTATCCATGCTATAACTCAGAAGTAGGTCAACCAGCCTATTTCCAAAATATCACACTGATTTCTGAACAATTTTACAGCTATGTTCCCGAGGTTTCCTGCACAGATATTTTAAAGGGGGAGGGAGAGAGGAATAATAAGAGAATGATCTGCTGTTGGACATTATTTTTAGCTTTTAAATAAATCTGTCATGCTAGTTGAAGCTCAGCCTAATGACAATAATTATACAGGCTCTGAAGAAATCCGATTAGGTGAGCTAGGAAACCCATAGCAACTATTGTCGCTCACTTTCTTGTATGACAGGGTTGTCATTCTAGTGATCACTGGAGCATATGCTTAATGACTGCTTGAACTTAGGACCATTTTCTTGGTGGCAGTGGGGGAATCTGCAAAGTTGGAAATTGACTACAAGTCACAGAAACAAATTGAATCCAGTAGCACTATACCCGATCAGAAGGCTTTTATATTAACTTTACTACCCTTCCCTCTCTGGATGCAGAAAACCCTTTGCAATTCAGCTATTGTGGGAAAAGGAGAGCAAAGAAGAAAGCGATGAATCATCAAAAAGGTATCATGTGACAGAAAGATCAGTACTGAAATTCTGTGTTATTTCTCCAGAAAGAACAAGGAGCTCACAAATTAGGAGTACAAGGATCACAGTGGATTTACATAATATTGAATCCAGATAGGGCTATAGACTTCTCCTAGTTGTGAATGCTTCAGCAACTTTATTTTTGGTGGGGGAAGGGGGAGAAGTCACTTTGTTTTGTATTAAACCAATGTAGCTATTCACACTGAAATGTTTCCTTTCTTGTCTTCCAGTTCACACGCTTTTTGTATCACTTATCTTAAAGCTGGAGAGGTTTGAGCGTGAATAATGCAGTCTGATGATCCAGTGGGTGGGCCACTGTTCATACTGCACATCCATCCCCCTCCCAAATAGTCATAGAGTCCAAGGTGCCTTAGTAGCCTGATGGAATCCTTTTTATCTAATATATAAAAGTCAAAGTTTATGAATTTGTCTGTGTCAGGCAGACAAAGACCTCATGGGATTGGCTGTGTTAGGCAAGAAGATCTCATATGATTGGCTGCCTATGAAGATTCTATGGAATCCTGGGGTTGGCAATTTAGGGAGCGGCCTTTAGAATTGTCAGCCAGAGAGCGCTTGGGCCTCAGGCTGGGTTGCTATGGTGATGAGGCCTAGCAGCAAAGAGGAAGGCACTGTATTCCCTCAGAAACTGAACTTCCATATGCTGACAACTCTGAATACATATTGGATTGGGGAATATGGGGAGAAGTAACACGTACTGGACAACACAGTTTGGGGAATTAGAGACACAAGATCTCAAACTTTGTGTATTTCAACCACGTCTAATTCCTAAAGTAAGGTAAGGTAATTGCTATGGTATTTCTAACAAGTGTTACCTATGAGAAAATAAAATCCTGGGCAATGCTGGGTAAATATGCTAATTTGCAATAAAAACATTCTCTCCTACAGTTCATTTTTAATTGTTTTTGTTTCAGTGATTCCTAGCCTTTTGAAGTTTTATGCAGTACAATCCATGAGAGGTCCACTCAGAAGAAAATCCAGTTACATTCTTACCCCTGTATAAAACTTACTCATGTTTACTCAGAACTAAGCCATACTGACTTCAGCGGAACTTATTTGCTCTTGTACTCAGGAAGTATTCCTTTTGCCCTCTCCCCTGGCTGAAAAGGAAGGGCAGAAAATGAGTGACTAAGTGTGGGTGTTACAGTGAAAAAGAAGAAGGACATGCTGCTGCTCCTTCATGTAGGTCCCATGGTACAGGAGGCTGTGCATGTACATGTTTGCCAGAAAATGTGTCCACTTCAGTTGACATGTGGCCAGGGGAATGGAGGTGGAGTTTGAAAATGGAAACATGCAACACAGAGTATGCATAAACAAAAACAGTACGGAAGAAGAGAAAGCAGCTACAGAACATCATATTGTTCCTTCTTAAAGTACTAAAGAAAAGCTACTGGTATTAGTGGGAAAACACATTGTTTTCTCATTGTCCTTTTCTTTGCATGCATTTTATGGGAAGAAAACTGAAACACAGAAACATCATCATGCTATTATGTACCGTAGGCACAACTTTTATGCTGTTTGGATTCATGCTAAGATTTAGGGACTTTCCACCGGACAGCTATCTGTGAAAAGGAAGGTCTGTCTATATTAAAGTACATATTTCCTGAATTCCAGAAAAACAGTATTACTGTGATTCATTTTACACTTTACATGTGTGGAGCCATGTCTACCACCAACAGGCCTCATCTTACACTGTGATTCCCCACTGAAAGTCTAACTGTGTCATACAATCACACAGTATATTAGCCCTTCCTTATACTTCACAATCTGCTGCCAGTGGACAGGGATGGAGCTGGGCTGGAAAAATGTTAACACGGTGATGTTTCATCACAACTGCAAGACTTGATAGTGGACTCTGAGTTACATTTTTTGTATTACATGTTCTAGCACGTAGGTTCAGGTTATTATAAGGTGTACTTATGGATGCAGAGGAAGAGCTATAGACATCTACTGTCTGCTCTGGTCTATCTCTTCGTATATTTTCACTCAGCACCTGATGATTTGCAACTGAAAGCTTTCACTGAAAAAGACTGTGTCGGGAGACTGATTTACAGCACCAGCACAAAATCCTCCCTGGAACCGCCGCACTGTGGACAAAAGGTGTCCCAGAGGCAAGCATAACATAGCAGAGTTTCAAAACAGCAACAAGCGCATGCAGCAGAGTGTAACTTACGGCATGAGCTCTGACCCCTCTACCCACTGGTTAGTAACTCACACACACAGAGTTTGTCATCCAAAATACCTGGAGGCTTTAATCTTCACTGTTGCAGTATATACGCATCTGTACACAGGATACGCAGATCCACAGTCATAGACTCAGCGTCACAGACACATCAAGCAGAGGTTCACTCAGACAGAGGTTCGGGGTCAGAGGGTTCTCCCACCCCTCTTTTATACACACCTGCTGATAGGTCATCAGCTAGGGACAATGGCTGATGCAACCCCTTGCCATGATTTCACGTTGCCATGACTCAGCCTTGCTGTCCCCTAGGGATTACATCATGACTTGCCAAGTCATTCCCCAGGTGTATCCCACATGCTCATCAAATGTATTTTCAACTGGGGCAAATGTCACAGCATTTCTATCCAACAGACTGCGCTTGAGGTAATATGAATCTCCCATCTCTGATATCTGAGTCACACCTGTTAAATTACCACTTTACACAGCAGGTCTACTATATAAAAGTCAATGTTTGTCTGTGAATTTGTCTGTTTGTCCGCATCAGGCAGGCGCAGACCTCATACGATTGGCAGAGTGAGGCGAGAAGGCCTCATGTGATTGGCTGGCTGTGAAGATTCAAAGGAATCCTGGGGTTGGCAGTTTAAGGAGAGACCTTTAGAATTCTCAGCTGAGAGCTCTTGGGCCTCAGGCTGGTTGCTATGGAGATGAGGCCTACCATCAATAAGGATGCCAGAAAACATTTAGGAGGCATATGTGAGAAAAATTAAAGTGACATACACAACATAGTACATAGTCTTCTTGCCTCACACAGTAGATTGTATGGGTTCCGTGTGTGAGGAATCTTAAAGTTGAAATTCAAAACAAAAAATGCTTCCAGAAAAACGTAAAGCCATTGCACAAATTCAACAGAAAGCAAAAAAAAAATCAAAAGCCAGTGCATCGATGTCGCCAGACAACGCAGATTAGATGGGGGACTATGGGGAAAAGTTACAAGTACTGGAATAGGCTGGTTGCTACGGAGATGACGCCTAGCAGCAAGAAGGATGACAGCATATTCCCTCAGGTACTGGAGAAGACAGTTGAGTGAGAGGAAAATAAAATCCCGAGCAACGCTGGGTAAATACACTAGTATTGAATAAGAATCCACGTGTAAGCCACTCCCTAGTTTCACCTCTGTTTTGGGAAAGCCCTCATATACTTTAATTCTTCCAGATTCCAGTGGCAGAGAGATGATTCTCAAGACAGATGAAAATATATATGTGCATCAGACATGTGTATTTTCTCCTTTGTCTTATAATGTAGGAGACAGCGAGAGAGAGACTGTGTCTTGCTGCAGAGCACATGGTTTGCATGCAGAACACTCCAGGTCCAGCCCCAGCAGTTCTTATTTCTTTATCCTTTAAAGATTATCACTAAGAAAGGAAAGACTGCTGCTTGAGAATTGCTGTCAGCCACAGCTGCTAGTATCAATAGGGTTTCACAGGGTTTTCTTAAGTAGGAATACTCAGAGGTGGTTTTGCCAGTCCTTTCCACTGAAATATAGCCTACAGCACCTGGTATTAAATACTAGCCAGGGCTGACCTTACTTAGAAGCTAAGTATGGGATCTAGTGCCAAACACTCATACTCTCTCTCACACACACACACACACACACAGAGTGAAAGAGATAGAGAGTGGAGGAGTAAGAGTGTGTTACACCTCCTTGAAGATCCTCATTATTTTATTAAAGACAGCATTTACTGCTTCTCTATCAGTAGCAGACTGATGAAATTCATAATTCCAGCAAGAACAATGGGATTACATAATTTTCTGGTGCTCATTTGCTCATGAAAAAGCATGAAATTGCACAAGTGAGCATGCAGAGCTCATTTTCTAGGGTTGTTTGAAATGCAAGCATGAAAAAGAAATGTGCTACCAAGCTTTCTCCCTCTTAGTAAAGGCATCTATAATGCTTTATGGATACATAAGGAAAAAAAGGAAATGTCTGAAGACAAGATAAACTTTATATTAAAAGAGCTATATATTAAAGTGTACCACAACAGGGCTAGTTAGGTCACTGTTTGGGCCTATTGCAAAAGTACATTACTACTAATAAAAAATCTATACAAAATTTGACCAATTGATTATTGATAAGTGATGATTTTAATAAATTAAATAATATGAATAAATCAGTAATAAACTAAATTGAGGAGTATAAAAATTGGATGATATAGACAAAATGTTCATGATTCATCAATTAAATGAATGAACTAAGACAGTGGATTAGAAATGATGTTTCTGTCTTGTGTAAGTTCTCAGTTTAAGTCTGAAACTATGTAACATTTACATCATTCAAAAGTTACCACTCTAAAGCAGAAAATACACTTTATAATGGTAAGAAATAAATTACATGTAAATAGCAGAATAAAATAGTAGTAGTTTCTGATGCAACAGCTCCACTGAACTTCGTGGAACACTAAAACCACAAGCTGACAATGCCTGAAACAAATTGTTCAAACACTATAGGAACAGTGAGTAGATTTCAAATTATAAATGTCTTCCCTTGCAATCATTTGGATAAATCTGTTAGGATTCAGCAAATTATGTTGAGAATTGTCAGGATTGCATTATAGTTCATTTAAAAGAAAAAAGAAAAAGAAAAGTTTTTTTCATTCTGTCCCTTGGACAGAGGTGAGACTTGAACTTGGTTTGCATCTTAGTTTCTTGATAACTATGCTATGACAAGCCCAAACACTTAAGCAATATAATTATTATACTAGTAGAATGTATTAGATCCAGGCTCCTCTAACAGAGAACTACAGAAAAATGTCCCAAATAAATGAAGCCTGATATATCATTTTATTATGTCAATTATAATGTCAATTTATGACAATTATTAATTAATCATAAGGGAAATAATTGATTTATCTATACACAACACTATCTGTCCAAACAGTACATGCAAGTTGTTTCACATTAGCTACTTCCTAATTTACTTCCCATCACTACAGGCTTTCCCTACTAGACCAGGTCAACAGTAGACTAAGGCAGTTCAGAAAACGGAATTGATCTGCTTCCCAAAATTATCTTCTACAAATGTTGACACCGCATATTTACTGAATATTCCTTTTAAGGGTTGCCAAATGTTGGGCATCTGGGATAATGGGGGAGGAAGTCCAAAAGATTTGGATTATATCAGGTTGAGGAAGGTTCATACCAGGTTGAGGAGAGCTCCAGCCAGCAGGGCTCACTGGATGCTGTCCATGGTACTGAATTCCTTGTTGGAAAGCAATTTGACCTTTCCTGAAATTGCCTGACTCAAAGTGACTTCAATGAGTTGGCCTGACTGTACTTCCAAGCATTTCTTCCCAAGAGAAGAGGACTGAAAGTGTGTGGCGGGGGAAGTGCTGATGGAAATCTGCACTCTACAAGTGGAGCAAAGGATTCAAGCCATTATCATCTTTTCATGACAATGCATACGGCTATGCAACTGACATAAAGGTTTTCAGACTGAGAAAGTCACACTACCATTCAGTGCTTGCAAATATGAGTACGCATCACGCTATTGTAGAAAAAGTAATATATTGATAGTATCATTATATGGAAAGATGTGCATCAATACTGCCTACCAAAGAGGCTTTGCAGCTTGAGGCTTCTAATGAATGCCATGCAGAAAAAAAAATACGGACTATTTATGTATTAATTTCCACTGATCTCTATTCCTCCTTCACAAAAAATTTACAAAAAAGGCCACTGCAATTACTTGTTCTGATGTTTTTCACATAAATATTTTACATAGCGTAAAAGATATTGGTACAAACATAATGTCAAACTGTAAACTGCACAGTGTGATATTTAGTGCTAAAGCTGTACAGTATAAAATTATCTTGTATTATTTAGATGACAGTACAAGTTTATTAAACATGTTTTTTGTAATGATTGACCACTTTTATTAATTACTACAAGCTTCTGAGGTCTGAATATACTGCCAAGTTTAACTAACAGGGTGGCTGTGAGTCCTGCTTTAGAAGAAATAGTCATTTATTTGAAGAACTAGCAGAAAAAAGGTTGTTTCAAGCAACAAATAGCCATATCTCATTTAAAGATACAGAATAAAGAGAAGGTGGAGCAAGAGCTCTGGCATTACGCGTCAGCATTAAGCACTTGGACAGCAGATTGATTAATCATAATATTCAGCAGTATGATAGGATGAAGTGCATTTGTATGTAAACTGCAGTAATAATTTCCAAATTTACACCTATATGTATAAAATAAGATATGCAAACTGTACTCATGCATTGGTCCTCTTTTCTTCTCCTTTTTGATGATATATGTCTTTTTTGTGTGTGGGGGGGTGATGTGCTATCAACCATGACTATTAACATTGCAGAGCGGTAACTCGCTCTGTTTTCTCCCCTACATGCCTGCTCAGAGCAGACTGCAGAAAATCCCTTCATAAGCAGTTGACCGAACTCTCTTACTCCATCCCATAATGCTTCCCTTGCACTAGAAAGACAGCTGATGTGTTGGTATGTTCTGTTGCAGGAGAAGAAAAGAAAGGATGACACTAAGACACAAATGGAGAAGCAGATCACAGCATTTCTTTCCATGATAACCCATTTAATCCATTCAAAGGATATGCTCTATACTCTTCTATTATACTTGACAGTATCCTCTGAATGAATTAGACCAATTACCATGGGAAGAAATGTTTCAAGACTTGAAATATTTTGGCCCATTAAATTACTTTCAGTACATGATGAAAAGCTTCTCTTTCTGTTTCTAAATTGCACCACAACAAGCCCTTTAATTTCACACACAGGGCTTTCTAGGCATAACATCTTTTCTCTAGGCCCTATTCATGGTTCAGCTTTACTATCTCCAGACAAACAGCTTGCATGCTGGTAGTCTATGAAGACACAAGCTGCCAAGCCATACCGTAAACTATTTTCATTATATATGAAGCAGAAGAGAACTCTGGTTAAACTGAATTTCCAGCCACAACAGATCACGGACAGCATCTTGTTACTGACAAACACAGACACAAGTGCAGAGAATTATTCTATACCCCTTGGCACTCTGTCCTTGTCAAATCCTAGGAGGGGCCACTGCTGTTGCTGCTTACCAATGGGGAGGGGAAGAACTGGGAGGCAATTTAGAGATATGGCTGCTCTGGGATTGCAGGGGAAGGAAAAGGAAGTGCACTTTCATTCTCTCCCCTCTGATCCATGACCAACTGCTTCTTCATTATCTGAAACGATTTCCTTATTTCTCCACCTCCCACTGACAAGCAGCAGAAGAGGTCATTCCCAGGATCTGACAGTTTTGGCTGATTGAGGAGGACACGGAATTGTGTTGCATGAGCATTATGTTCCACCTGATTGATGGAGGATCTTGGCCTATGTCTGCACACTGTTGATTTGACAGGGGGGAAAAAAGGGCATAGAGAAGGAGGAGTCAGCTTGATTCATATGAATATCAATGATCAAACCAGCACTTTTGAAAGCGTTGGTCTCAATTAGCCATCATGGCCTACTAGCTGTTGATAGTATTGATAACCACTGATTAATTTACCTAATCACATTTAGAAATCACTGAAGTAAGTATCAATCACTAGATCCTAAACTTCTTTAGAAGTTACTCCTCAGTGGATTTAAGAATGCATGGCAGGGAAGCATTCTGCATGTTCGCTGTTCCTGTCTTGACCTTTGCACACTGAGTTTAAGTTTTATCTACATGAATATCTACAGGACTGTGACCCATTTCTT
Source organism: Cyclura pinguis (assembly GCA_030412105.1). Classification (NCBI taxonomy): domain Eukaryota; kingdom Metazoa; phylum Chordata; class Lepidosauria; order Squamata; family Iguanidae; genus Cyclura; species Cyclura pinguis. The sequence continues at coordinate 107,497,741 of CM059599.1, read as the reverse complement.
AATACAGTAACAGATTTACAGTTACCTTTCAGCAACTAATTTAAAATAGTATTCAGAGGACTTTTATTTTACTAGTTGTCACTTGACACCAGAGTTTATTATTATTTTATTTCTAGTACTGAAAAAGGCTCATTATAAATCTGGACCATAAACAACCTAGGCATGATTAATCTAATCCTAGTTATTTCTACTTTTTGTGGTTGACTGCCTCTTGGGTCATGCAGCCGATGAAAACAGCTATTTTAAATGTGTTTGCTTATATTTAATTTAATATAATTACCAAGTACAGTTTCCAATCAGTGACACAGTCATTGAACATTCATTATTTATGAAACAGGATCTAAATTATAGTTAAAGCTTTGATCTTCAAAAGACTTAGAAAGCAATCCAGAGTCTTTGTTGTTTTAGCTGATATTTAATGCAATCTCTATCTCAGAAAACTCTAATATTTAAAAACTTTATTGCTGCCATGCTACATAACAAGTCATATCCTTTTTTCATAATCCAATTTGCCCTGGAATTATTGGGTGGCCAGGGATGTGCCTCCCCCTTCTATTTTTCCCCTAGCCAAAAGAATACTTGGCAGAAGGTATTCTGGATTGGTTGAGGGATTAGGTTTGAAAATATTGTGCTTACTATTGTTAGCAGTGGTAATTTTCTTAAAAATTTTGAAAAGTGTCTTTCCAAAAAACATCTTTTTAGTGGTGTCCCTCAGTAGCCACCACTTCCCCTGATAATATTGCAGAACAACACTGTATCTGGAAATTCTACAGGGAAAATAGTGCTTAAAATATCAATAACATAGTAGTAGTAGTAGTAGTAGTAGTAATAGTAATAGCAATAGTGGTGGTGGTGGTGAATGTTGAAGCTGCTGTAATTACCAATGGAAAGTCTCACTCCCAAGAACCTTTTAATTTTTAAGAAGCGTACCCTATCAGCTCAGTCTTACGATTTGCTATTTTTGCAATAAATGCATTTGCGGGATATAATTACAACCTTGCAGAGCATATCTAAGGGCAAAATAACCCTGCAGTTAGTCTGGGTTCATATGTGATTTTTCATAACATAATCACTAGTAGCCGCAACAAGTATATTCCTTGTAACAGATATTAAAGCAGCTTTTATATCCCAGAAAGGGAGGAGGAATGAGTACACGGCAGATAAACATACTCTGTGAAGATTTGTCTGTGAAGGTTTGTATCATTTGTCTCTGTTGACAAGATACTTGAGCAGCAGCTTTTATTCTTACAAGGCAGTTGCTGCTGGAAATCACGAGAGAGAAATCTGTTTGTGACAGCAAGACCCTGGCTTGGGGCTTACCTGCAGACCTAGAAAATTTGGATTTGAGTTCTTCTGGCTTTGTAGAGGACACATCTACCAAATTAGATCATTTTGAGTGACATGACATACACTGAAGAAACACAAAGACAATATCCCATGCAGTCCTACACACTGTCAATGTGCACCTTCTCCACGTTTCCGCAATGAACTTCCCCTTGAATTTCTTTCCCCCTCAAGAGTTAAATTTGCTCTTAAGCATTATTGGCAGAGAGCCCCTGAACTTATCCTGGCAGCACAACAGAGAAAAGAGTTTAACGTGGATCCAGTTCAGACAGAACTGGAAACCATAGTTTTACATGAGGAAACCACAGTAAGCTTTACTTTCTCTTCTTCTTCCATATGCCAGAAGAGTTGAAAACTTACATTTGTGAATTTAAACATATGATCCTGTGATATCCAATTAGTGAAAGCAAACCAGGTTCAAATCATGGTTTCTTATCCTGATTTCCTGACTTGTTTTAACAAACCATGGGTCTCTAGAGTTGGACGTCACAGAGGAACATTCCACAAAAGTGGAACGAAACGACTCCCTACGCTTCTGCATTAGAGTTGCCTTTGCAATAGTGCTAGATTCAGTTTTTGTGCCTCATTCTCAAGTGACATTTTGCTGGTGTAGAGGTAATAATGTGTCTGTGGAAATCTCATACAGCTTTCCCCTTGGCGGATTTGGGACTGTATAATTAATAGGATCTTCTCCTGTTGCTCCACGTTTTCATTACGTTCTCCCAAAATATCTTTTTCTACATGTTACCCATTGAATTTCCTAAAACATAAATTACATTACTTACAATTAGTTTCTTTGCTTTTTGCAAGCCAGGAGCCAATACATTAGATGTAGAGAAATTTTATTAAAATCAGTGTTACCCATCTGAACAATGTGGTTCACAGACTAGTGTTAAATTTCTTAAGAATGCCTATATTTATATAGCTGAAATTTATTTTGCTCACCCACTGTATTATCTAGTTTACAAATTAATAAAGAGACTGATTCAGAATTACTCCTTCCTACATGGGACACACACACACACAAAAAAAGACTGATACCAAATTTTTACCACTTGAACTCATTTTTTTGGGTGCACTTAGATTTCTTAGATGTACTTAGATGACTTTCCCCACCATTTTCAGTGGATACATAAGAGTTAAATTCAACAAGAGTTTCACTTGCATTCTTTCCCTCAACAGCCAGCCACAAACACACAGAAATTTCCTCTGGAAGGTTACCACATCTGTTCTGGAGAGGAGAAAAGGAAGGAAAAGCAGCATCCATTTTACTAATGGAAAAACACTAGTTAGCTGGCTGATGATACAGCTGAACGCAGATAATTATGGTACTTTCATTAAAGTGGAGTATGATCTTGACTGTGCACCTCTCAATGTACATTTTAATGGGAAGATTCTTGGTCTGGCTTTCTTGAGTGGGCATAGATTAATGTCACCTTGGGATTGATTAATCTGCTAATGAACTGGCAAAATAGCTGACTCCTAATGTTCTTATTTACTATTATTGTTTGTATTTAATGACTCCAAGATTTCTGTGGTGGTGCTGAATACAACTCAAGTATACTGAAGCAAAAATATTGTGTTACAATACAATTCTTTTAACATTTGATTTTGCGACAAGGAACTTTGAATAAAATCCAAAAACCAAACAGAACAGAAATATAAGAACAAGAGATCATTAACTATATATTAATAAAGGTAAGTATTATTCTCTCCCCCCCCCCCCCGCCCTTCCTATTCCTATTTCTATATATCAATTTTGTGTGAGAGAGGGGCAGCACGTGGCATTATTCTGGTGATAACTGAATAGTCCACAGGAATTAGTTTGTTCTGGTAGATCGCTAAATGTGTAGGAAGAAGAAAATATCTCTGAAGGAACGAACCTCAAATTTTAATTTTGCTTTCTATCTTCAGCATGCTGAAATGCAGTTAGCAGCACATGTTAATGACAGATAAGGGAATTGTTGCTAATCATATAATTATGCCGTTCTTGCCATAGTGGAGACTGGCAGTAGAGCAAACCGTATCATCACATTATTAGGGTAGTTACTCTGCATGACAAAAATCCATTTTTACACAGTCACAGAGAGCCATTTTCTGTGACTTGCCCTTACAAAACATAATACAGACAATCTTTTTTGGCTGAACCTTATCATGCACTTTCCATACAGGTCATACGTTTCCACAAAGGACAGAAATACACCAGATCAAGAAAAATAAAACATGTAATTTCCCCCTGTACAGAGCCTGCAGAGTCGTTTTCCAAAGTATCATATTCTACTGTTTTGGAATGTTGTTGCGTATTCAAGACATTTCAAATTTACACCAATTCTAAGGTGAACCGATCATGGAGTTTCCTTGGCAAGATCTGGTCAGTGGAGGTTTGGCACTGCTTTCCTCTGAGGCTGAGAGACTGTAATTTGCCCAAGGTCACCCAGTGAGTTTACCATTTGGCTATTTCCTTTTTAGGTTCTTCTCCTGTCTTCTACCCTTCCTCTCCCCTTCTCCTCCTCATAGGCATGCAAAGATTATTACTGAAGACCAATTTTCAACTACATTCAGCTCTCCAACATAGAGAAAAGCTCTTCTGTGCTCATTTAAATGCCATGCAACTTCCTCTCTTGCACACTGCAGCCCTAGGAACCACCTGTAAACAAGATCCAAAGAGCTTCTCAGCTCTCTTCTCCAAGTGTTTGGAGGCTCTTAGAGTGCAGCTGTGGCATGGGGAGATTGTCTCCCCACTGACACTAGATTCCACTGTTGTGTGAACAAATATATAGTGGTGGATACATTCCTAAATAACCATCCTTAGAATCATTAGATGAATCATTTGTCTCCATTGAACTGTCCACCAATACTGCAGAAGAAATGGTTTTCAAATAACCTGTTTGCAGTTCAGGATTTATTTTGTAAATAAAATGAAATGAAAATGTTATTTTCTCCATATATTCCCCCAAATAAGTGCTGAACTCTGATGATTCTCATATGTGCACGATTCTCCCGACACCTATTACCCTAAAAGGTCGGGGACTTTGGGGTCATTCTGCAATGCCAGCATCTCTTTAGAATTTGGGGGAAATTATGGCTCAGAGGAGGCCTGCAAGAGGAGGTTAACAACAAGATCTTTTCACCTATGTATACCAGTATTAACTGCAGAGAGTTTAAAGATAAACAGTATGTTTTATTGGAAATGATAAACACACACAAGGAAACAGACACTCTCAAGAATCATACAAAGTTATAGGAAAGTAAGGCATGAAAGTCTGGATACAGAGAGATTAGTGATGAAGAAGGGTGACAGATACCAGTCCTGAAGAAAAGGATCAAAACAGAGAGACTCAGACAGTGCCTGAAAGTAGCACAGACTAACAGCAATCTGGGCACCATGCATTATGTCTGAAATGCCACAAATTGCTGGAGCCATAGTCAGGGTTTATATATACCTTGTACTATTCTGAAACTTTCTCATAGGACTGATCAGAGGGTTCTGGGATAGGTGACTGCTTGACAATAGAGTGACAAAATCTATAGGAATCATGATAACCTCTTGAAGTTTGGACTAGTAGGGAGTGTAGGAAAGGTCTCTGTATGGTGAGATCAAAAGGGATGGTCTCTGACTGTCTTATCCAGGCCTGTCTGGAAATGCAAAGACCTGAGATCAGGGAAGAGATTAGCTTGAACCCTTGATCCCAGAGCTTTCCGCCTATTCCTCTTTGAACTTATGGTCTGACCATGTCTAGCAACACATTCTTCCAGTCGCTGTGGCTTTGATCATACATTTCCAGCTATAAACATGTCCAAATATGAAAAAAAGGGGGGAAAAAAGGCAGGATGGGGGTGTCAGGGTGGTAACACACCCATTTTTGAAATATTTTTGAATGCTCATTTCATCTTCTAATTTATACAACCACCACCCCACCTCCAGGGAGTATACACCAGTTATTGTTGTTACTGTTGTTGCTGTGTGCCTTCAAGTTGTTTCTGATTTACAGTAACCCTAAGGTAAATCTATTATGGGTTTTTTTTGGTAAGATTTGTTAACAGGAGGTTTCCCTTTGCATTACTCTGGGGCTGACAGAATGTGACTTGCCCAAGGTCACCTAGTGGTTTCTATGGCCAAGGGAGAACCCTGGTCTCTAGAGTCATAGTCCAATTTTCAAGCCACTACATTACTCCGGCCCACAACCATAAATAAGCAGAGCATGGCAAGGCATCCAGGTATATTTACTCACGTCTGCTCTTTTCACATATGTCTGTGAAAATCTAGCTTTATACATGAAATTGAATGCAAAAATCAGGATAGTAAAAGCAACTCACCTTCCTTCCAGGAATCACTTTACTTTCAAGCTTTTCCAGTGTAACTGGGCAGGCAAATATTGGGCTGGACTGCGAGAATATTGTTTGCTGAGATGAAAGATACTTAGCTCCTTCCAGCTGTGCTCTCTACCTCATGTAAAAAAAGAAACTCTCTATCCAGTTTTATTTCTGAATGGGTCAGATTTGAAGAAAACCAACATCACATTTAGAGACTGTAACATCTACTTTGGCCCTTACTGACAGATATTAAGATAATGACAAAAATGTGCATTCAGGTTGCATCAAAGACAACAAAAAGGCAACATTTGTTTTGCTGTGCTTGCAGAATCCAAGAAAAGGAAGAGCTAGTTAATTTCATTTTCACATTGTTCTTGTTTTCAGCACAATGATGTATTTTTGAATTTCATGGGTTTCTTCATAATCATCAGTATTCTGACAGCTGATTAAAATTCAGAATTGGCTTCTCCTTGGAAAGTCATTTATATGTGGAAAAGATACAGGAAAACCAGCTATGTACTGCTGTGAATCAATAACATTTTCATATATATGTAATTGTGAAAGTTGCTATGGGAATTCACTGCCATTTTAATGGTTTATGAGAAATACATAATATAAAGCAATTCAAAGAGTTTACCATGCAGAATCTTATACTCAATCATTTGGTTTTGCAGGAAGAACAAAAACCATCTTCTGACATAGAAAAGCTAACTGGAGGATATGCTACATGAGAATCAATGCAGCTAATGCCAGAATAAAATTGTTTTAGAATGGTGTGCATGTATCACAAAGAATTAAAAGTCTAACTCTGGGGCAATATGACTAGTTAAACCTCCAAAGGTAATATTACTTAGGAAAGTGACCATAATTTTATTGTTATTTTATTTATTTGTTTGTTTGTTTGTTTATTTATTTATTGCTTCCTTTCTGAAGTAGAAACTTTTTCCTGTTAAAGACGACATTAATGCTGTCAAGGTGCACATGTGTGGAGTTATGGATGTGTCTCTCACATCCATGGAGTGTAAAACTGGGGAAGAAACTTGTGCATGAAACCGTTGTCCTGCCTCTAATCTATGCAAGGTCATGCTTTGCAGGTGGATGAACAGAGAAGAAAGGAGCTGAACATATATTTAATCTGCAGAAGGACATGAGAAGGGGCTGTGCTGCACTGGGGGATACAGTTTGGAAGAGTTTGGAGGTCTCTATTGAAAGGTCTGGAATTTGGCTCACCCCTTGCCATCACTGTGAGCTAGGTCAATGTGATAAATTTTAAAGGCTGAGGTTCATGGATGGGTTATAAATGGAAGGCAGACTGTCTGGCTCTTTCCCCAATACTCTACTATATAACACTGGCAGTATACAAAGTCCAATTTTACACTGGTCTCAATTTTACACTCCTTTCTACTCCTTTCCTTCTCATCACAATCAATGTGTTATAATACCCTAATGGTGGATCCCTATAGATCAATGTCTAGTTATTGCCACTCAGAAAGACTAACAATCTCACAATAACTTGTACTGTATAAATGTGGGCTGGTCAAATTTTCATACAGAAGTCTTTACATTTCTAAGAGGCACAAGCAGGCCTGGGCAGAAATGTCAGTGATGGTACTAAGGAGTGATTAAACATAGATGGAGAGTAGTGACTTGGCATAGCAGTTTCAGTGCTGGACTATAACGCTGGAGATCAGAGTTCATAAATCACAGAGTCATAGAATCATAGAACTGGAAGAGACCACAGGGGCCCTCCAGTCCAACCCCCTGGCATGCAGGAACCCATATCAAAGTGCTCCCAACAGATAGCCATCCAGCCTCTGCTTAAAAACCTCCAAAGAAGGAGACTCCACCACACTCCAAGGCAGCATATTCCTCTGCTGAACAGCTTTAACCATCAGGTTTAAGTGAAATCTCTTTTTCTGTAGTTTGAATCCATTGCTCCTTGTCCTAGTTTCTGGAGTAGCAGAAAACGCGTCTGCTCAGCAATAGAAACCCAGTAGGTGACCTTGGGAGCATCATATAGGGCCTTTCCACACTACACTGTTATAGTGCTATAATTCTACTTTCAACATCCTACAGAATTCTGGGATTTGTAGTTTACTGAGGCCGAAGAGCTCTCTGACTGAGAACTCTAAAGGTCCCTTCCTAAACTGCAAACCCAGGATTCCATAAGATGTTGAAAGTCGAATAATAGCATTAAACACTGTAGGGCAGAAATGGCCATACTCCCAGCCCCAGAAAACCCTCTGATAGGTTCCCCTTAGGGTACTCATAAATTGGCAACGACTTGAAGGCACACAACAACAGGTCATAAAACATCATTGTGAACTAGCACAAATATAAATTCTAGTGTTTCTAATACCACTAACATTTACTAAATTAATAATGTCAATATATTGTTACTTTGCTGAAAATATAAATTATCTGTTAACTGTCATAGATTCTACACGGGCATCTCTGCAGCTGCAGCACCAACATCAAGACTAGCCAAAAAAAGTGAGGCTCAGATGAGAAGCAAGGCTCTGCTGTCATGACAGCAAGAACTTTCTTTCTTTATCAGGAAGCTTATACAGTAAGGACCTTCCTTCTCAATTAGGAAACACAGACATTTTGCCAAGCTGGCCAGGAGGAACTTCTAGACTTCTCAGTCAGGAAGAAACTTCTGGTATACCTGTGGATGGGTAGGTGGCAGCCAGACACCTTCTAGCCCAGGACCACTATGGATGTGCCAAGAGAAGGAGAAGAAAGAGCTTGGGCAAAGAGGCGAAGGGCATGACTTATCACTGAGCTTTACAAAACAAAGTGCCCTGGTCACGAAACCAGAAATCCCCTCTTGGCCCCCAAATAATGTGTTTTATATTGTAAAGATGGGGTTACTGGGGTTACTGAAAAGACTGGACCCCCCCCCCCCATGTTTGGAGAGAGAATATGACCTGAAGAGAATTAACGTATTCTTCTTCGCTGTCCCTGTGGAAACTTCTGTGATTTCTCCAGCAACGCATGTCTGACATGGAGAATTAGGAGGACACTTTGATTCTGGAGCACTCTGATTCCATCCACAGGACTGCATCAAAAAAACAAACAAAAAAAACCCACAGAAGAGAAAATCCAGATTCTATCAACCTCATAATTAATGGTTAACATTTGTGAAAGACCCAGCATCTCATGATTCTATGTTTATAACTTAATAAGGGATGGTGGAAAGCTTTTCCATATTCATCTTAGACAGTTATCAAAACTGGTTGCTTTTTATAACAGAGCCTTGATCTAGAAATCCTTGTATGCAAGAATGAGCTTACACAACATGCTCTGCAAGAGCATCTCCCCCACCTTTTCTCTGCCACAGAACAGTCATCCTTAGAACTGCTGACCATTTCCTGGAGAAAATAAAAGAGGCAAAGAAGCTTCTCAAGATCAGTGCCTTCTCCAGACTGGCACTAGCAATTGCATCATCAGCCACCTATTCTGCTGTGAGCAGAGGGTCATTCCACATATATTTGGTTAGTGCTGTTTATTTGTGCAGCATGACTCCTTTGCAGTATGTCTCACCACAGACTTGATGCCACAAATGTGTTAAGTCAGCAGAGAAAGAAAAATGTCCCTCTAATCACTTTTCTCTTATGCACACAGAACCAGAATTTATAATATAAACCAGGTTTTATAATATTTTCCAACAATCAATTATTTTAATAGTAAAATCCTCACTTTAAACCTTGATCTACTTAACAAAGTTTGGTTAAATCTGAAAAGTAAGTCTAGCAAACACTATGTCTCACTGCCTATGAAAATTGACTCTTATGCACGGTTAAACATTCTGCTGATTTTCTGAAACTGCAAAGCTCTAAAGTACTAGAAGTAAGCTATGAGTGCTTCACATATTCATTTCCGAAAAATATCACAGCAGCTAGATATTTCACATAACTTTGATGAAGGAAAAAAGTAAACTACACTGAAGATACCAGTTTCTATCTTAACTTGTAGCTCCATTAATGCAATGGGCTTCTATTTCTATCAAAAGAATTGTACTCATGGACCTGAGACCTATTGGCTAGTTCAAACTAGAAGACACCCACTGAATCAATTGTTACATGGTGAGTCAACACATAGCTAAATTCCATTGATTCAGTGGGTCTACATTAGAATTCAGGCCATAAAAGTATGGTCCTAGAACATAAAGCCTTTGTTTTTGAAGATTCCCTTCTGTGGTTAGAAGCTCCTTCCATTCATGAAGTTAAAATTAGGATCTCAGCCACTGACTTTCACAGACAAAAGAAAGGCCAGAAGTAGGATTAGATGTTATCTTGTAACTTGATACAAAAAAAGTATTTAATGTACTTTTCACTTAACAAATAGTATTAGAATACTGTGTAACAGCACCATTCAAATAAAATATGCATATTTTATTTCATGTTCCTCATCTATGTTACTCATTGCTTACCATTTTGCAACTTTGCTTTGAGATACTGCACTGGAGTAATTCAGAGAGATAATTAGATTCGCTTTCTATCGTCAGTTGCAGCTGCCATATAGGGAAGTGGCAGAAACAAATTTCAGGAGCAATCAAATAGGAATGCCAGTAACTTTAATATATGATATTTTATATACATGATACGATATTTTCAATATGATTTTTTTAAAAAAACTACTTTTTTCATGTGATGCTACCTGGAATACTATGTACAGTTTTGGTACCATATCTAAAAAGCACTTTAGAGCTGAAAAGGTAGAGAGAATGACCAGGGGAATGATGATCAGCCCTTCACTTGCTGCTTGTTATGTAATTTCTGGGTGTCAGAGCTGGCATTTAAACTTTTTATGTTCTTGGAGTATGGCAGAATCATAGGAAAGTAAAACAGTAGCTCCAGGAGCCATTTGCTTGGTGCTGATTCTAGGTAAACTAGTGAGGGTGCACCACTTTGCCCAGGATCCTTTCCAATATGGAGGTGATCCTGGCATAATGTATAGTTATGGCAACATGCAAATGCTCAGGTGGAATGGAGATTTCTCAGGAAACAAATTAAGAATTTAGGGCACATGAATAGGTATCCAAAATAGTATGGCACTAACTAAGCTATGCCAATATAAAAGCAGGCTAAAGGGAAAGAACGTTGATAAAAAAAAATTACCCAGGATTAACAAATGCATAATTCAATGCTTGATGTGGAAATAGCAGCTAAACCTTTGTGTTGGTGGGACAGGTTCCTAGATTGTGTGTTGTGCTGAATGTAAATACGCTGCTGTGTGTATATAGTGGTGGTGGGGTTTGTATATTTCCAGATTGTCTGCATTTCCTTTGGAACCTTTCTCATAATTTCCTTTACTCTTTTAGGCCTTCCTGACAAAGCAGTGACAACAAAGTTTTTCACAGCAGGGCACACCCCAAATATTAAAACTTGCTATTCAGCTGACAGGAAATATATACCATCACATGCTGCATAATCAGGTTCTGAAATCACAAATATCATGGAGAATAAAAACATTCTACAAGAGGTATAAACAACAAATGGATAATTCAAAACACTAATGTAAGAACCAAGTGTAGTTGCATGAGAGAGTAACCTTTCTCTTTCTGAAGAAGACAAGAGCAGAATAAACAACAGATATTGTTTGTTGTAAAAGAAGTCCTGCTGCCTCCAGTCAACTCAACCTATCAAACCATGTCATGTGACTATAGTAAGATTTATAGTATTATTATGATAGATGGTAACAACAGAATATATTTCATTGAAATAGTTTTTAAGGTTTTCACAGAATTGGAAGGGACTGCGACGGCCATCTAGTCCAACCCCCTGTCATGCAGAAATATACAGCAAAAGCACTCTTGAAAGATTCCAATTCAAAGCCTGTTTAAAGACCTCCAAAGAAAGCAAGTTCAACACTCTGAGACAATCTTAGGTCCTTTTCACAGGACATTGCCTTCCTGCAATTGGGATGGGAGAAGGATGGGACCACAACAACAGTTATGCATGATGTCGTTGCAGTCTCATCCTTCTCCTGTCCCTAGATGGCACAATCATGGAGAAAATCATTGACAGGTTTTCCCCATCAATGACCTGCAATCGTGCTGCCATGCCACATTTACCCCAGTGCAGTCTGGGAAGGTACCCAGCTGCACTGCAGCAGGAAGAAGCAGGGCTATTGCATTTCCTGGACTGTGGAGGCAGCCGGTGTGGAGGGGAGTGCTCCTGTTATGCTCTCCTCCTGGCAGAGTCACTGAGTGAGGAGGAGGATTCTGAATCTGAGGCAGAAGTTTCCCCAGAAGTTTGCTCAGTGGAAAATAACATCCAACAGCAGACGCCTGAGCAGGGGGAAGAAATATCAGAAGATGAGGCAACACAGACTCTTTACCACACGAGAGAGATGATGCCAGAAAGAGGGGCTCTGCCGCTAAGCTTGTTTAAATAACAAATGAGCCTTAATGAGGGAACACCTGTGGCAACACTGTTAGTGTATAAAAGGCAGAGAGCTGGTCCATCCCTCTCAGGGTCAACAACTGATCTTCCCAGTGGTTGAAGTCCTGTGCCATGTTCTCTTGACTCCTGACTATCTTTTGGTAATCTGAATCCATTGGCTTCACATTGGTTGTGTTCCAGTCTCTAGAGCAGCCGTTTTATAGAAGACTACATGTTATATGATATGCAATATGATATACAATATGATATACACATTTACATACATATTGTAAAATGCAACTATAAAGTATATCTTAAAAAGCCAAAATCTTTTTAAAAAAGTATTTGCAGGGCTGGTTGCCCTATCCAAGTGGATCCAGACTTTTGAGTTCTAGGCAAGAAGTTACAAAGAGTTTTGCAGCCTTAACTACCTCAAAAAATTGTTTCCATACTGGGGGATGTACTTGTCTACTATGTGTTTTGTGAGCTATTTTAATGGAAATGACATACAGAAGAGAGGTGACCCTAGTTATAAAACCTGCAAAAGGTTAGAAGGAAGGTTTCAGCAATTTATGTGGATGGAGAACCTCTACTGTGTGATAAGACCTGACCAATTCCCTTTCCCTTAACCCCTAGGCAACAAACACGTACAATTTTAGAAGGAGAGGGGAAGGACCTAGGGAGTTATAATGAATTACAAATATTTAAGGTTCATATAGTACCAAAGTCACAGAATATGGATGATGGATGGAAATGATGAATGTGGAGTATACAATGACAGAAACAAGAAGAACAGGTTGCTTACTTGTAACTGTGGTTCTTCAAGTGGTCATCTTCTATTTATTTTTTAAAAAGAAAATACCTCATGCTCACAGGTCTCACACAAATTCCTTTAATGTATCTTCTTTCGGAAGAGAGAGTCAGCAAAGAGTATTAAAATAGTTCGGCAATGCATTGATTCAAATCCCTCCCAAAAAGCACCAGGACTGGAGAACTCTGACAAAGCCATCTAGAGGCTAGAGTTGTCAGTCATAAAGCTACCCCCACTTCTTTCCTTTCCCCAGTTAACTATGGCCTTTCTTTTCAGATATGTGCCCACTTCAATTTAGACTTCTCCAAAATCTCTTCAAATTTCCCAAATCTGTGATTCATCTTAAAATATACCTGAATCTGAAGCACACCATACATTCTAATGTTATAATATGAAATTTACAAACATGTTGCTTGATTTGCTTTGTCTGTACACACATAGTAACATGAATAAAATTTTTCAAAAAATTAACGTAGGGTCATTGTGGTTGGCAGCTGAATTAGCAGTCTGTCCAGCTAAATACTGGAACTGCTACGCTGCAGACGTCTATCCCACTCCATGTCAACTTAATTATAATAAACTACACTGCTGCCTGGCAATCAAACTCTTTGACCCCATGTGTTCATTTACAAAGCAAATCTCCAATGCTTTAACTGGCAAAGAGGTGCGTCTGTCTCATTTTGGTAAAGTTGAAAAGGGCACCTGAACTTTGAATGGATTTCAAAGCCCACATGCAGTTAATAATGGATTCTGCTTGGAGGTCTCCAGGCATTTTCACAGCACTGCTTGATAAAGGTCATGAAAGGAGAAGAGCTAATCACAGAATATTTGGCCACATTAAACTAATCCAGTGCAGCAGGTCTTGACAAATGACACCCTTGGGTGTTGAAATGATTTATGTGTTTGGGGAGGCATCCAAGCCAACTGTAAACTCCCTTGAGGAATCTACAAGACACAGGAGACAGAAATGTTGTCTAGTTTTACAATAGGTACATCTCCACTGGAGAACTGCATGGCAAAAGATCTGCAATGCACGGACTAAGGACCTCAGTATATTCCATTTCACAGATAACATGTTTTCATGTTAAAAGATTTCCATTGAGAAGACTGTCTCTTGAATAAAATCACCACTGGTGAAAGACACTGTTGAGAAAAACACAAGATGGGAATTTGGGGAAAACATACTGAAGCTAGATACCAAGAAACACTGCCTAGGAATAACAATAGCTTTAAAATAGTATAGATTATCCAAGGAAGATATAAAATCCCACAGAAGTGTAAGTGCAGACAACACTTGGGCTGATAACTTCAGTCTGGCTGCTTGGAGCAGACCACTTCTTCAGGTATTACGGTACAGGCTGAATATCCCTTACATGAAAATCTGAAAACTGAAATGCTCCAAAATCCAAAACTTCCAAAAAGTGGAATCCAGTTTTGCTTGGGATCATGCACATATACTGATGGCTAAGTCTCTCAGTTGGTTTGGCATCCTTTTTCCTCTGTCAGCTTGCTTGGGATCATACATGCACACTGCTTGAAAAGTCTCTCAATCAGCTTGGTGTCTCTCAGCAAATTTTACAAGCAACAACAATATGCAACAGTATATAATTTACAACAATTTAAATTTACAGTTTGAGGTGTATATGAAACATAAATAAACTTGTGTCTCATCTCCAATATATCTCATTATGTAGATGCAGATAGTCCAAATTCTGAAAAAAAACCCAAATCCAAAACACCTCTGGTCTCAAGCATTTCCAGATATGGGATACTCAACCTGGATTACAACTCAGTAACATTTGCATGATGAAAGAAGGAATGAGTTCTTTTGGCTTTCCTAGATCATCTTCCACTAATCGTATACCTGCCTTCTCATTCTTTGCTAAGATAGCATCTGGTTGTATCTGTGAAAAATTTCATATGTTTTCATATTAGAAAAGGACACTAGAAGGCATTTAAAAATTTCAAAATATTTCCATCTTGGTCCATAGGGCAATTTTTGCCATGGTCCATAAAATTAAATCTGCAAAATTGATCCAAAATCACACCTGTGAATCACTTATAGCTGTAACATCTTGGTTCAGTTGAAAGTTTGTATTTTGAGGGGGAGGGAGGCTTTTGAAGAATTCCCAACCCAACTCTGCACATGTGCATTTGGGGACAAAAGAACTCCTGCATTTCTTAATCCCAAAATTGGGTGCTCAGAGGCTTTGCAGAGTAGGAGAAGTTAAGAGAACAAAAAATGCCCTTCTGGGCTGCAAGCAGCTGCTGGGGTGCATGAATGCCATAATTAGCTATGATATTTGAGCACTATTCGTCATTCAGGACCTTGTTCAAGATCATTTATTTGCATAAAAACACACACATGGTTTTGCTGCTCAAAAAATGTATCGGGGGAATGTGTTTTCTTCTCCAAAATGCATGTTTTCTGAACAGTAATCAATATATTTGCAGAATTTGTGCAACTTTATGAAATGTATACAAAATTACAACATTTGCACAAATGAACTCTGCAGAAATCATGCTTTTTCATGTCTTCTGCACAAAAAGCAAGATGCTTCCATGAGAATGAGCATAAAAAAAATTGTCTTGAGTACAAAAATATTGTTTTTTCGTGCGACAAATTGTCCCACCCCAAAATGCCCCTCGCAATTTCTTCATGGAAAAGCTTTGTGTATTTTTGCACATACAGATTTTCCTGAATTAAGTACTGAAACACAAAAAAACTGGAGTATGAGGACACTATTTTTTTTCACCAAGGAAAGCAAATATTAACCAATATTCTTTACATACCTAAAGGTCACAGGTTCAGTGACAAGTTACGAAGAAAAAACTCTGGCAATGTGGAAGCTTACTATAGATTGAGACCCTGCGAAGCTGATGCCAATTTTTGTAGAAAAGACAGCATTAAGACGGACAAACAGTGTCCCTTGGTAGAAGGAAGCATCCGACGCAGTATGTTTACTTACAGCATACAGAAAACTATCATGTTACAGAGACAACTATGCCAGAAACACCATGCAGTTCTACTGATTGTTTAACTTGATTGTGCAGACAGAAATGAAAATTGCTTATCTTGATCAAAGTGAGACTACCTGGATAGCCCTGATTAACAGCTGACCTGTAATCATTCTACACTGTACATAACTCCTCATCTTTGGTGAGTGATTGTCAGAGTAATTTGTCAAAAGCCCTGACAGTCTTGCCTTGGACTTGGGCTGCTTAACTCATCCTTGATCTTGCTTATTCAGCTCGCTTGTTTTACAGATGGCTCCCCAAGCCTACTTACCTACCTGTGGACTCTGACCTTGGACTGACTCTCTTTTTCTCTCTCCTTTTTTTCCTCCCCTATTGTTTTTTTGTTTTGTTTTGTTTTGTTTTTTGCCTTCACTTCCTTTATGCAACCCTGCAAGGGAGTATGCTTGCCCCAGTGCCTCACATACAATTTTTTTTTGTATTATAAAACATGCCAGCACTGTCACTTGTCAAATAGACAAAGAGCCATTTGTTACCCTTGTCTATGTAGCAAAGAACAAATCCACTACTTACTGCTGTTGGATGACACTGGAAAGACATACAAATGAAACCAGGACAAAAGGAACCAGGTATTTAAGGTTGGGAGTGGACGGCACAGAGGAAGAAGAAAAGAAGATGGAAATGCAAAAGAATCTAAAGACACAATAGCTTTTAAAAAGAAAACAAATTCTTTTCCTGGGCTTTCTATCATTCTTAAATGAGATTACATTTTCCTGAGCAGTTTTGAATAGTGCACTGTAACAATTATCAATACAGCCTCCTGAATACTTTTACAACACCAAACAGTATTCAAAGGCTTCTTAGCCCATTGTGCAAATTCAGTAGGTATTTTAATTTACAGTTAAACACAGCACAATGAAATTATTCCTACACCTTTACAGAAGGACACTCAATAAAAATATAATATTTGAGGAGGGAGAGAAGAGAGAACATTTCCATTCTGTAGACCTGTTAAAGCTGCTACACCAAAGGAAGTGTTCCAGACATACAGCATCAGTAGAACAGACACTAGACTGGGACAGCATATGTGTTTGAGTGAATATTTGTTCTTGTTTATTTCTTCCTGACCACTTCTCCAATCACAGAGAAGTGTTTTGCATGTATTTCAAATATAATTCTTTATTAAATAGTTTTTTGGATAATAAAAATCCTCCTTACCTTCCTCAGTTTATAGTCTTACAGACCATAATCCTACCTACTAGTTCACCCATTCACCTACTAATCAAAAATGGTAACTAATACAAGTAGTTAAAATGACACCAGAACACTTGGAGAATGGATTTTCCAGGGCTATTGCTGAAAAGGTATTTAAAACTTCTCTAGTGTGGCTCGGGCATTCATGTACGTCACCACACAACGCTAAATCATCGCACCAGTGAGACACAGGAGACGACTGGTTCCATATGTAGGTGAACTTACAAGAAGCCTCTTGAACTGAACTGTCAATGCAGAGAAGTTCCATTCAAAGAAGTCCAGTTATCCATGTCTGCAGCAAGCCTGCAGCTGTAGTTAACAGATCTTTCCCTATCATTTTCTGTCTTCAGTTTGCTATAAATTGGCTCAGATATTTTTCTCAAAATGCTAACATGCTCAAACATCCTCCCAAAGGATGAGAGAAATATCCATGAAATATCTTCCTGAAGTGGGCATGGGCAATGCTGCAAATTCATTTCTGAATGTGGCACTTACGTGGAATTCCATTTGCATTAAAGAAGGTAAGTGTCAGCTGGGATTTTGTTTTGCATTGTAATGATTTCCCAGAAGACAATAAACCCAGGAGGAAAAAGGCAGAACAAGCAAAACTCAAGAAGTGCACTTGGTGGGATATGCCAGCCACAAAGAATATATTCGGTGCACATTGTTTCAGGTCTGAAAGGGCTTTATTAAAAATAAAAGCCTATGCTTATATAAAAATAAAATAAAAAAGTATATGCAATGGCTACTGAATTGGATGAAGTGAAGTGTGACTGAGTCAAGGAATAAACAGGCTAAAGCCTGGCAACCTACAGAGAGACACAGCAAGCCCTCTCCTCTCTTTCTTTGGCTGTGGTAAGCTGTTTCTGTACTGTCGGATGTCACTCTGATTTTAAATTAAGCATGGTCTATAGTATGTAGGTATGATACATCCAAGTGTTGTGCTATCGAATTTGACACTGTCAGAACAGCTTGCTGAACAAGAAAAAATACCAGGAAAAAGATGTCATTTACATGATATGTTTGCAATGAAAGTAACTGTTAATTTTAGAAGGTTCCCTAGTTTTACAATTACTATTTTATTAGTTTCATTTAGTGTTTGCATGAAACTCTGTTATTATTACACGGACTTTGATTAATATTAGGGTAGATAATCTCAAGCACTCAATGAGTGGAGAGCAATATCACAGTTTGAAAAGTTCTGAACTAGAGCTCCTGAAATCCTACAATTGTCCAAACTAGAAATTTCTCCGAACTCTAAAAATATTGTAGATAGTTAGATAAACAGACAGAATAACTGCATTGTTAAGTGATACAACATTAGTGATTTTCCATACCAGCAATGCCATAACAGATATTATTTCAAACCACCTGTTTTGTCAGGTTGCTTGGGAAAACACACTTAACAGAGCTAATATTCCTCTAACAGAGTTTTCTGTGACACCACATACGCTTGCTCGTTTGTTGTTAACTCCAGTCAAGTCTTATGGAGACCCTATGAATGAGAGATCTCCATCACTCTATACCATCAACAGCCCCCCCTCAGACCTTGCAGATTCAGGGCCATAGCTTCCTTGATTGAGTCTACACATCTGTAATGTGTTCTTCCTCTTTTCCTACTGTCTTCTGCCCTATCAAGTATTATTGTCTTTTCTAGTGAATCATGTCCTCTCCATGATATAGTCAAAGTATGATGGCCTTAGCTTAGTCATCTTGGTTTCTTGGGAGAGTTCAGGCTTGTTTTTCTCTAGGACCCATTTACTGGTCTTTTTAGCAGTCCACAGTACCTGTAGAACTCAGAACAACATTTCAAAGGAGTTGATTTTCTTCCTATAAGTGACACAGTGCATCGGGAGAAAAAGAAAAAGAATCACTTGTACTGGCTGTCTAGCATCAGTGAAGTGCTGGTTTTAGGCCAGTGTTTTGTCTCCTGGTATACTTAATTAAACCAAAGCTACTGCCTTTACTAGACTTTATTCAAAATGTCTGTTCAGTTTTTTTCCCTTATTGACTTGGGTATATATTATGATTAAGCAAGCTCTCTTGGGAGAAAAAAAAGCATGTTTACCTATGTCCGTGACCTAGAAACACCATTTACAAAAACACAACAACTTTATATAAGTAAATTAGTGCCCAAGCACACTTCACAACTATTGAGTCACTGGGTTCCTGCTCCTGTTCATTTACTCTTTTTTTTTTTAAGTAGTTTTCTTATTTAAGGCTACTGTTACCTGGAAACTTTTCAGTGTAGTCATGTGTTTTGCTTCCTACTGTTGTCACGTGCTAAAACGTATGCAAAGAAAGGACTGCCGTCCACTTTACCAAGCATCGCTGTCTTTTCCAATGAGTCATGACACCTCACAATATATCCAAAGTATGATGAGCTCAATTTAGTCATCTCGGTTTCTAGTGATTTGATTTGTTCTAAGATCCATTCATTTGTCTTTTCAGCAATCCATGGTACCCAGAAACTCTCCTCCAGCATCACATTTCAAATGAGTTATTCCTGAGACCTTTCTTCAGCTTTCACAACCATAGACAGAAATTAGAACCAATGATACAACATCAAAACCAACCACCTCAGATGTTTTCATTCTTAATTCTACATAAGTAATTGTTTCAATAATCTCAGGAAAGGTAGAAAAATTAAATCTTACATAAGGTTTCTACTAGCAAGTAATGATTATTCATATATGATTCATATTATAGTTCATATGGGCAGCTATAAACATATGTGACACATATGATTCATATGGGCAACTATAAATAAAAAATTTGGACAATTTTGTATTGTTTTATGAGACTGGTAATCTATAGGACAAAGTTTTTCTTTCCTTCCTTTCTTTTCACCGAGAAAAAAGAGAGTTTAAAGTAAGATGGGACATGGGCTAAAAAGTCTGGTATACTACCACCCCACATCTTCAGTTCTGGATTCTGTTTCATTCTTTCCACATTTTGGACCAGATCTCTGCTTGTTAGTATATCCGAACTGTAACTCTATGTGTTTAGTCATCTGCACTATTGCAAGAGTATGGCCCCATGAAATGGTGGAGGAAGGAAATCACATGGTTCATGTATGTACTGTGTTCATTGATGTTGTGCCTCAGAGTATGGAGATGACAATGAAGTATTTAGGAGGAGGATGTGTTTGCTACTACAAGGCTACAGCTAATAATATTAAGATTTTTATTTGAAAAAACTAAAAACATTACTATTTACTTCTGAGAAATAGGAAAGTAGAGTTGCTTTTAAAATTTTCAACTATAATAACTGTTTCTTGTTCTCGGAAAATTATAGCGTAACTAATTATTTTTTAAAACTATCTTTCAAAACTTTGTACTTTTCCCTAATAAAACACACTATTTTCATGAACATATGCATATTTTACCCATTTCCATTAATATATGCGTTCTTATAAGAATGTTCTTATTAGCTCTTCTGGGGATCTAGGAGGGTTGCTCCCCTGCCATGCCCATTCTCAATACACCCCCCCCCATTTTTTACCCCCAAAGGTTTTCTAGGGGACACAGGGTTACATTTATCTTTTTAGAGCTCCTGGACCATTTCAGGCCATTTAGACCATTTTTAACAGGAAGTGACCAGGAAGCTATCTTGTGTGAACCTGCTTTTTCTGGTATCTAGGGACAACGCAAGCAGGATGCACTTTGCCCACTACTTTCTAAACACGGGGTAACTGTACCACAATATCCATAAAAAACATGAATACTGAAGCTCTGTCACCTCTTAGTTCACTTATGAATTCAGGAGTCCATTCAAATGTAAATCCAAGTGATTTCTGCCATACACACATACAAGGACTGTAGCTTGTCCTCCATCCCTTAGCACTGCCTTGGTAGTTCCTAGATAGCAATCTAGAACTTGTCATTTTTATACCTTCTCTAATAGTTAGGTGTCTAATTCAATTACAATTCAAAGGAACTAGTACAACTCAAATTGTTCTTCGCACAAGAGATATTCCTGGATGAAAACAGATTTCCAAAGAGATATACTTCGAACAGCTGATATTTGCACTCCACACTGTTTCCTTCCTGCTTCTCTTCTTTCATCTCGTTAGCTTTAGAACATCTGTGCTGCTCTAAGCACCTTTACAATTACAGAGCTATATTCCACTTTAACTGCTATGACAACATCCCATAGAATCCTGGAATCCATGATTTGGTGAGGCAGTAGAGGAACTCTCTGGTTGAGAATTTTAAATGCCCCCACAACCGTAAACTCCAGAATTACAGAGGATAGAATCATGGCTGTTAGAGTAGAATTACAGTGCTATAACTGCATAATATGAAAAAGGCCCTACTCCTTCATTATCTACATCTTGATCTTGATCTCCAGCTCACTTAGGCTCACTATGCATCTATTTTATTTATTAGTGTTAGCATCACCTCTATCTTCTAAGTACATTCAAACACAGTTTGACTCACTCTTGGCCCTCTACTAAATCAACCAAATATTTCTCTTTCAAATGCTGCACGTGTACAACACATACTTTAATATTTCTGTAACAAAGCAAATAGTTATTGTCTTACGTTACTAACATATGTAATAATCAGGAAAAATAATCAGGAGTAGGTATCATGCCCTGCCTTGGAGACCCTGACAGTGAGGAGGAGGGTTCTGAATCTGAGGCAGAAGTTTGTACAGAGGAAAACAACAACCAGGAGCAGGGGCCTGAGCAGGGGGAACAAGTATCAGGAGACGAAGCAATGTAGACTCCTACCTTGTTGGAAAGATGATACAAGAAAGAAGGTCTCAGGCATTCAGTTTGCTTATGTAACAAATGAGCTTTAATGAGGGAACACCTGCAACAATATCATTAGCCTATAAAAAGCAGACAGCTGGCCTCTCTCTCCAGGGTTGACAACTGATCTTCTTGGTGGTTGAAGCCCTGTGCTGTAGTTTCCTGAATGTAGATTCTCTTGGACCTCTGCTTGTCTGATGTAGATTTGGATTTGCCCTTGTGGATTTGGATGCTTTGGGACTTTGAATTCTTGACCTGAACTTTGTTTGGATGATTCCCTCTCTCTTTGCCATGAGTAAAGCTATAGTTTGCTGGTCTGCTACTTGGCTGCCTGGTCTGTCTGGAACATGACAGCAGCCATGTTGGTCATGCAGGCAAATACAACAAAATCCAAAATCCACAAAACAGTGATACCTTTATTGGTCAAGAAGAATGCATAAAATACATCATACAAGCATTCAAAGTTTCATAGGTTTCTCCATCAGAGATGTTAAAAATCACACAGAAGAAAAAAAGTGATGATGTTAGAGTTACAGGCCTACTTTTTATCTCAGATGTTACTTCTCTTTATAGTTAAGAGAGTCTGGAGGTATCTCAGTGAAGACAGAAGCCACTCCCCTTATTGGTTATGTGGGAACTAGGGACACAGAGCAAATTTCAACTCCATTAGCAATGGAAAAGTAACTTCCCTTGGGATCCAGGCTGTCCCTGTCTCATGTAAAGTTAACTATCCCTATCTTAAGCAGAGAACACTGAATTTCTCAAGAAGTCTCTGTATGGTTACATCTGGGAAAAAGTTTTAGGTGCTGTACAGGTAAAACTTGCCAACTGTAATCCAAATGGCCAAGAAGGAAAGTGGGCTCTGCCTGCATTGAGATCCTTCCTGACCATTTTAACTGATAACAGAGATAACATCTGAGACAAAATGGAGGTCTGGGACTCTAACACTCTTGTCTGATGAAGAAGCCAGTGAAGTTTTGAAAGGTTGCATGCTGTATTTTGTGCATTTTGTTTCGCTAATAAAGGTATTGCTGTTTTGTGGATATGTAATAATCACTATTTGGTAACTCTGATTCCCCCGGCTGATTCTCTACTGCTTTTTCCCACCAGAATATCCCAGTTCCTGACACAGTACAGTATGACTTTTGTTTCAAAACTCTAATGTCTCTAGTTGCACACATATGTACATACATATTCTTATAATCAAAACATGTGGTAGCCCCTTTGACCCTCTTTTCCCTGATATACACAGCCACAGTGGGGAACAGAAATCACAGATCCAAAAGCCCATATAAATAATGGCCCTGATATGGAAAGAAGAACATAAAAGCTCATGTATAGGTATCAAACTCTTCACATCATACAGGAAATCATACTTGAAAGAAAACAACAGCAATGATTGATGAAAACAGCAGGACTGGTTGAAACAGCAAGTGACCTTGCATAGTCCTCTTGATCTTTATTTGCACTAGGTTTTGAGTATAAACACTTGAACTAAAACGAGCATCCTGTTGGTCAACGCTAATATAGATCGTGTAGAATTAATTATTAAGCTTAAGTGGAATTAGCCAGGTATTAATTTACAACTAATAAGGACTGCAAGCTGTTTTAAATTACTTTTCATTTTCTTTCACTTCCATCTGTCACAATAGACTCCTTCAGAGCAATATAGGTAAATATTATACAAGTTACTGTCAGTTTTCTTCTTCCATGCTGAATGTTACTCCTCTTATTAAATCCACAATATATATCTAGGCAAACTCTAGAGTGCAGAAAAGGCCCCAAAACAAATTGATTCGAATCGCCTGTCAATGCTAGAGATGATGTTCAGGAAGAACACTGGCGAGGAAAGGAAGTGGGGGCGGAGAGACAAAGGAAGGAAGGTAGAAGTTTATTGAACTCCAATATTGGTTTCCTGAGCAATATTAGTTCTACTGAGTTAAGAAAACTATAGTTAATCCCTTGTGGTTCAACACTCCATCATTTTAGTGTTGGCAAACAGAAGTTATCCTCCCCAGTATAAAAGTGCTGAATGAGAAATAACTGAATAGATGAAGCTAGTACTTCATTGTACTTTCTTTCCAAACTTGTCAGTTTTCACCTGCTGAATATACTACTCAGCTTTTGGAAATGGAATGGCTTTGTTAAGTTTCTAAGCCTTTCTAATTATGCCCATTTGAGAGTGCAGGATTCTTTCATTTGAGACAGCTTACATTATCTGATGCAGCTCTTTCAAAACTACGCAGCACATCATCTGCCAGGATCAAGAGTAATTGAACTGATATCTGTTGGGTTTTATCTGCATCTTTCCTGCATAATTTTTCATTTTTGTTAAACGGCTTCTAAGAGACAGACAGAACATGCCTACAATCCCACAGAGGTGTTTTGACATTAGGCTTAATAAAGCATGAAGAACTCATTAATAAATAATGTTCTGCTAGGTTAACAAATAAGGTTGAATGCATTTGTTGGCCCCAACAGTAAATTGCATCAAACATTCTGAATGATTTGTTAAAAAGATTGCAACAGCTCCTTTGCTGCAGCGTTTAGTTCAACTCAAAACAATTTTCCACAATCTTTTTTTTAAGGCCATTTCTGCACTACACTGTTATAGTGCTATTATTCCACTTTCAACATCCTATGGAATCCTGGGGTTTGCAGTTTAGAGAGGGGCATTTAGAATTTGCAGCCGGAGAGCTCTTGGGCCTCAGTAAAAGACAAACCCCAGAATTCCACAGGATGTTGAAAGTAGAATAATAGCACTATAACAGTGTGGTGTGGAAATAGCCTAAGAATTCCATCAGAATTCCATGTACCATCAAATTAGTGAATAGCCTGCCAGTGTTCAGTTGCTTGAAATTTGTGCAAGCAAGCATCCACGCTACTGACAGAATCAGTTAGATGTTTGCTGTGAGACCACAAGGTACCTGTAATTTTCAAAGGCAGATGGTCAATTAATGGTACCATTCTAGTCCTAGTGTACAGGAAGCCTCCATGTTTTGATGCCCCATTATCCATTAATTTGATGGGAGTTCTGTTCTTTCATCAGTTCTATGGAAGTCCACTTGGAACTGCTTGCATGAATGTGCTGCTTGCAAAGCAAGCTGAGAGGGGGCAAAAGTCTGAGAGACTTTGCAAGCAGTGTGTGCACAATTGGATGCCAAGTAAGCCTCCATAAGTCCTTCATGCTTCCTACAGTACAATACATGGGTTCCATTTTTCAACCAATTCCATTGTCTAACAGTGTTCCAGTCCTTAATGTGTGAGATAAGGGGGTGAAGCCTATATGTCAGTGTGGTGTGTTATAAACAAACAAAGAAACAAAGAATTGCTGTTCTTTTACAAAGATGGCTGAATGCCAAATGAAATACATTAGGCACAATGTATTACATTCTGTCCAGGTTACTGTTCTTTTCATGGGGCTAAAGAGTCTCATAGGGCACTTCTAAGACCTTCCACCATTGGTTTCTGATCCCTAATACTCACTGATAGCACACTGTGCTAGCTACACAGCAATGCATGACATCACTATGGTGTCTGGGAGACTCCTCTGTGCTTCTAATACAGAGTTCCATTATTCATGTGAATTCCCAAGACCCCAGGCTACATGCTTCCCATGTTCCTTTGCCAGGAATCAGGAAGAGTAGGGCATTTCTATTTATTTGCCAGGTGCCCTGCATGGCATCCTAGTTCAGTACACACTGACAAGTGAAAATAAAAGAAGGGAAAGCTTTCAGTAATCTCACGTTGTGATCCTCTCATATGTGCACATGCAGAAGAGAACAGACTATGTCCTGCATCACATATTAAAACTATTCCTTTCCCTTATCAACACAAGCAGAAAGGTATCAACTGCTATCCAAGGGAAAAGATTTCGTATCCCAGCATCAAATATGGCTTAGAAAATAAAGTCTTGACACAGAGTGAAAAACAGATCATGCACCCTTTTAGGATTTTGCAGTGGTTGTTCAAACAGGAAAAAGGCCTTATCACAATCTATTCAATTACACAATAGATAACTTTGAAAATATGTTGCTTTTTCACTCTTTGCATACACTTTGTGGGAAAATTCACAAAATATTTCAGCTACAGCTAAAACATGAACTTTCAACTAGTACAATCCATCAAAAATTGCTAGAAAAATTAGACAAGGAGACAGACATTATTTTAATATTTTCTACTTGAATTACTAATTTAAATAAACATTTGTGATTAAATGTCTTTAAGAAATAGGGTGATAATTTCACTGTATCTGAAGTGTTAAAATATATTTGAATTGCAATAGCAGTTTGAGCATGTGATAATTTCCTTTGCATCTAGACCTATATTTAAAAATTATTCCTTAGCAGAGAAATGTCTGTTCAATTACCAAGAGAAATAGTGTCCCACATTTAGGCTGATTTCTAGTTTTTGTTGCCTTATTAGAAGATTTACCTGACTCAACAAGAACTCTCTAAACTTCCCAGGGGTGGAATGAATTAACAGCTAGCATGCAAGTCTACAAAAAGGTGTCTCAGGGTGGTGGTAGGGAGGGCTCTCATCAAAATGAAATTGGAATAGTAGTTATCGCAATATGATACAAGTGCTCTAACTTCAAGAACTGAGTTCTTTCAGCACTTTCAGTCCCATCAAGCTGACATACAAAGTATGCTTCTGCTCACAGTGCCAGAAAGGCAGTAGTGTAGTAGAGCCAGGGCTTACAAGGCTGTAACCCTAGGACTTTTTGATTGGCAGAGACTAGAACACCATCTGCTATCCCTAGGATTGTTTTTTCTGAGTTTAGCTGCATTGCCCATAGTAGCTGGAGGGGAAACAGATTTTTCTAGCAAGAATATATTATGATGATCTATCCCTGTTGTAACCCAAAATACTCTGGGGTGGTTTGGTTTTGAGTGGGCAGGGACCAAAAGCTTTATAAAGACTTGCTTTTATTGGAAATGAAAAGAATATCTGAAGAAAAGAGGGGCAGGGAGAACTTTGTTGGGTGTCAAGAAACCATTCTAGACAAAGCCCCAACAAGAAGTCCCTGCCTCAGTGAGAAGCTTCTGTTCACACCATCATGCTGTAGGATAGGGTTTTTAAAAAATCTGAATATAAAGGTACATGATATCCTGTATCTAGGGTATAAGCTCCACCCAACAGAACTACAGCATGCCTCATCAATCCAAACCCTGGATACCTACCATTTTCCTGTCCTACCCTCAAAATGATCATTTAGTGTTCTGGGGAGATCTGGGGACAGCCAAGGTTTGTCCATCTATGTTCAAATAGATAGACACATAACAATAATGGCATTCTGCAGGACAGGTGCATGACCCCTTGCAGGTCTGAGAGGACTTGTGCATCATTGCACATCCAATAATAAGTCCACTACACAGCCATGTTAGAGAGCAGTTACAGGAAAACAATGACTTCTCCAGAAGACTGATGATGATGATGACGATGATGATGATGTTGTTGTTGATGATGATGATGGAGGAAGAGGAGGAGGAGGAGAGTGAGAATATCCTGTCTTTTTTCCCAGTTTGGGACTCAGCAGTTTACAATAATTAAAAACAAACACAATTAAAAATTAGCAGCATATAAATGTTTGAAAGAACTAACCCATCATAACATTAAACTCAGTTAAAACAAATTAAAACCTCTACAACCAATAAAAGTCCAGCACATTATACAAGTCTTGTTTACCCTTAAGAATCAATTCTCAAGGTCTACTAGAAGAAAATATGGTTTTATTTGTTTCTGGAAAGACAGTAAGGAGCTGCCACTCTAGCTCTTTGGAAAGGGAAGTCCAGAGCCTGAGGCAGCTACTACACTCTTTCCTGCATTCTCAGCAAATGTACAAGTAACAGTGGCAGGACAGAGAGAAGGGCCTCCCCAGAAGACACCAAAATATGGGCATTGTCCTTCAAATAATCTGGACCTGAACTATATAGAGCTTTATATGTCATCATATGCAGTCATAAATTAGATTTATACCTGCATGTACCAATAACAGGACATTAACTATGAACTTTTATATTTTGATCCAGGTACAAACTTCTCAGGGACACAGCAATGGGGCTAGACCTTTCCTTTGCCCAGTATCTTCCCCCATGTCCAAGCCTGTCCATCTTGCCCTTCCTCACCTACAATTCATAAGACTTGCCTAATTTACCAAAACATACAATGCTTTTGTTGTACTAGCATAACTAGTCCACCACTTTAAAACAATACAATTTCAAAATATATAAATAGTACAAATTAAAATAGAAAATCACACTGTTAAAGAATTAAAACAGCTTACAAAGATAACAACTAAAAGAGTACAGCACTCCCCTAGACCATTCCTTTAAAACTTCCTTTATCAAAAGCCTGTCTGAATAAAAAAGTTTCAGCTTGCCACCAGAAGGATAACAAAGAGGGGCCCATTCTGGCCTCCCTAGGAAGGAAGTTCCAAATTCTAGGGTCAGCCACTGACAAGGCCCTCTCTTGCATCCCGCCAACCATGCTTGAGATGGCAGTGGGACTGAGAGAAGGGCCTCTCCTGATGACCACAGAGGCCCAGGCTGGCTGATATAGGGAGACACAGTCTGCCAAATAGCCTAGACCTGAGTCATATATGGCTTTATAGGTCATAACTGGCACTTTGAACTGTGTCTGGAAACAAACTGGCAGCCAGTGGTGCTGTTTCAACAGGGGTGTCATTTGGTCTCTATAATCTGCCCCAGTTAACCGTCTGAAGTCTCCAAACGCTCTTCAAAGGTAGCCCCAAGTGGAGTGTGTTACAGTGGTTCAAATGGAATGTAACCAAAGCCTGTGCCACCTGGCCAGATCCAGCATCTTGAAGAACAGGCACAGTTGATTTGTAAGCTTTAAATGTACAAAAACACTCCTGGTCACTGCAGAAATCTGGGCCTCCAGGTTCAAAACTGAGTCCAAGAGTACACCCAAAATGTGGCCCTTTCCGCAGCTTACCTTCTCACGCTGCTGGAGTGCGGGCCTTGTGTGAAAGGCCTGGGTAGGCAGGCTTTCGCAAGCCTCCTGCTTTCCTGCTGCTTGGGCTCCGCAGCTTCTTCCTGCTCGTGCGAGAGCCCCGCCTGCGCCTTGCCCCTTCCTTCCGCAGTGCAGCCTGGGAGTTGTAGGTTGCACTGAGGAGAGGACGCGCGACAGGCCCGGCTCCAGAGGCTCCGCACTGCAGCTGAGTGCGGCCCAGGCCTGTGAGCCTTGCGCAAACGCAGCTTATTTTCGGCTAAAAGCCGAAAATAAAAAAATGCGTATTTGCTGTGCTTGGGGCCTTGAGCGTGGCGGAAATGGGAGTGCGTCATGCAGACCACTCCTGACATTTACGTGACGCTCAAGGGGTCCTTTCGCTTGTACACTGCCATGCGAAAAGGGCCTGTGAAGCTTTGTCTTCAGAGGGAGTGTAATCTCATCTAACACAAGCTGAATCCTTATTCCCTGATCTGCCTTCTGACTAAACAGGAGCACCTCTGACTTGTCTGGATTAAGTTTCAATTTGTCTGGCCTCATCTAGTTAATTACTGATTATACACACTGGTTTAGTACCAGGACAGCCTCCTTGGATAGGGATGGAAAGGAATAGTAGAGTTGGATGTCATTTGCACATTTATGGCACCTTATCCCCAAAACGCTGGACAACCTATCCCTGTGGTTTCATGTATATATTAAATAGCGGGGGGGGGGGGGACAGAATGCTGAAGGGATGCCACAGACCAACAAGCTAAGGAGTCAAACTGGAGTTCCCCAGCACCCCTCCACTGTAAAACAGTACCTCCAAGTCCCATCCCAGCAAGGCAACCCAGAAAGATATCATGGTCAATAGTATTAAAAGCTGCTGAGACGTCCAGCAGAACCAACAGGTACACCCTCTCCCATCCAGTTCCCTGTGTGGGTCATCCACCAAGGTGACCAAAGCTGTCTCTGTCCCATGGGCAGGCCTGAAAGCAGACTGAAATGGATCTAGCTAATTTGTTTCATCCAGAAACCCCTGGAGTTGGGATGCTGCCACACACTCCAGTACCTTGCCCAAGAACAGTGAACTGAAATGCTTTCATGATCATTCCTATGAAATACATAAAAAACTTAATTTTTCAGGGCTGCTTCACTCAAGAGTCACAGGGACAAGGAACTCTTTGGGACTGGCCTCACCATCTAAGCAGAGTTAACTGGCTGCTAGGGAAGAGAGCATAACCTGACCAGTCCTTGTTCAGTATATCTTCTGTTGTTTGGTCTATGAAGTACCAGGAACATCTCTTGAATCTGCTCTAGGGCCCTACACCATGGTGTACTTCTCCAACCCTGGAAAGAAGAACAAGCAACTTCCAAATATCTAAAAAGAAGATGTGTCTCCACCATCTTATGCTAACTGAGCTGATTTCTACCATGAGGATAAGCGTCAAACAATTAAAAAGGTTGATGCTTTATCCAGATAGCTGAAGAGATTCTAAATTGTTAATAAAATTGTTTAAGCCCGTGCTCTGGTATCTTGCACCCTTACAACCTGGGGGCAGGATGTCATGCTGCAGACACAGGGGTGTCTCATCAGTTGAACCTAAGATACAATAGGTTCAGAAGCCAGTAGCGCGTCCATTTTTGAGACTACTGGTCACTAAGTTCTGTGGATTCCAAACTGCAATAATTCCTCCCACCCATACCTATTTATTCTCCTCTGCTTAATCTTGTGTTATAAACTATATGATCCCTTTTTGTGAATTTGAAAAGGAAACAACCATTGCAGTATTGTGCATTATAAGCTATGCTCCCATACAAACTACTCTGCATGTATTAAAAAGCATTAAAAACATTATATTAGATAGTATGATATCAGCATATCACATTTCATTTGGTAAAGCTAAGGAATGCTGCATTATGGCTGAATTGAGGGGTTATATGTTCAAAGTATGTGTCACCTGGAATGGAAGTTTCCCAGATACATCACATTAAAATATATAAATCTGCATGATGATGGCAGGACCCCTAATGTGAGGAAGATAGGAAAATCATTATAATCTGCATTTCCAAATTGAATGAGCATTTTGCTCAGCAGAAACCTCTTGGCTGCAAATAGTCTGAAATTACAACCTGCTGTTTAAGATACCTGCATACCTCTTCCTGTCTATATGCTTGCATGCACACGTGTGTGTACATGTTTACTTTTTATGTGAGCACACTTTATCACATTTCTTTAAACCAAGTGACATTGACAATCATAAATCAGCCGAAGGACTCAGTCACTGGAATCTACGCATGGCGAAGACAAGTTATTTCAGAGCAATACTTATTTTATGCTGACCCAAGTGATGAGTCAGCCTCCTACAGTGAAAGCACTCAAGCCTGCTCTTAACAGCTTCGGAATGAAATCTACAGCTGCCCTAAGGGGAAAAAAGTATAACGACTTTGTGAAGGAAAACAAAACAACAACAAAAAAGGAAACACTGCAACAAAAACTCAACTTTTCCATAAATGCCACAATGCACAGGAAAGAAAATTAAACACTGCTGTGAGTTTCAGCATACAGCCAAGATTTATTATCATAAAACTAAATCTCTTTGAGCCCTGGACTCACACTCTACTTCCTTCCTGTGGTGGAGTTGCTAAAACAGTATTAAAAGCTTCCACTGGGGTTAAGCTTTATTATTGTTAGCTGAAACAAACCTGCTCCATAAACTATGGATTGAAGTTGAATTGTTTCCATAACCACAATTAAGATTGACTGTAATTTGTTCAGGTGCATTTGCAAGTTGGAATTTAGAAGGGAAGTGAAAGATTATGAACTCTTCTTTGCACCAAAGAAGGAGGAGCAAGAGGTTGTGCAACAATGCTTAGTCTTGCCATGGCTGACTCTCATAATGCCAAACTATGCTTTAGCTGTACATTCAAACCAGCTCCACAGACAGCAAGGCATCTTCACAGTGATATACCATCTGAGTCCTCAGTTCAGTTAACTTAGCTTCTTACAAGAAGAGAAGCCACATGTACGTGTACAGCAGCCTGTGTAGTATTTTCACACAAGAGAAAACACACAAGCAAGAATGTCTATGCTAAATATCTTTACAATTTGCCTTCGTATTACTTTACTTTCCTTCAAAAGAGGTAAATTTGGCATTTACTTCTACAATGATAGGGAGAAAAGCCATAGCAAAATACTTCTCTAGAGGAAAAAAGACATTCCATACCTGAATTTTACAATACTGGGTAGTGGTATGCAATCCAGTGTAATTCAATAAATATGCAATTCTTAACTCTGAAAGCAAATTTTTACTAAAATAGAGACAAGAAGCTATCAAATTAATGTCCATTTTGTGAGCACTGGCATGCCAGATTTGAAACTGAAGTAGTCTTGCTGGGAGAAGAGAAGTGCTTGTGAGATAGGAATGTTTGTGCTCATCCAAGATGCATCTCTACTTTATGTATATAGTCTTAATCTGATAAGTTGTATCTTTCTGCTTCTTCTCTATGATGGATTTGCAATGTGCATTAACACTCATGAAGTATCACTCATGAAGTATCACTTTTGTAGCAGATTTGGGATGTTGCTTCTTGGAAGTGTGACTTTTAAGATACCGTTACTTCCACCTCTAGGACAGCTACTGTTATCCGAGAGTGAATCCCACTTTTCATTTATTACAGGAGTTATTTCCCTATACTTGCCACTGGTTTCAATATATTCTTATTTATTTCAGTGAAGAATGATACTCCATGCCCCACTGCTGCTCTGTTACATTTGTTATGCAATTATTTTGCTTGCATTTGGAACAGCTAATTGATGCCATTGGGATATGTCCTCTTTTCTTCTGATAAAAACTACATGTTTTCTGCCTCTTATGGTTTATAACTGTACAACATGCTCACAGAAAGCTACAAATTTACTAAAAGAAAGACAGAATTATTACTAGGGTGTAATTTTGCTGAGGGATTTATGTAGTGTCATTTACCACAAAAGCCAAGATTACGATGTCGTAACACTGCAATGTTTTAGTTCAGTCTTTATTAATCACCAAACTCCCTAGCTTTACAACAGGCAAGGCAGAACATATTTTTAGAACAAATTATTCTCAATTTGTTTTCCTTCACACCTGATTTTCAAAGAGCCCTGCCGGGGGAATCCCCAGTCCCAATTAGTAGATGGTGTTGAGGGAGCTTCACTAATAGTATCACTTCAAACACAGTGTGTGTGTGTGTTTCAAGTAAGAGAAATTCAATTATTCGAAGTTGATCATTAAGTCATTCCAAGAACACTCTGCACTGTAATTCTGCATAGGTCAACTCAGAAGTAACTCCTAATGAATTCAAAGGGACTAACTTGTAGGTCAGTGCATTTAGCACTGCAGTCTACAACCTCTTTTCAGACATTACAATGAGGTTTTAATGAACACCCATGCAGTGAAGAAAAAATGTTGTAGCAGTTTCCTCTATGACCTACTTGCATTCATTATAATGTGTGAAAGGAACCTTCAGTCTGTACAGCTGGGGTGGCGTGTAAGACTCTTTATGCATATCACTATGAGGAAGAATAGCCCACAGTGCTGCTTCCCTACTCCAGATCAGGTGATGTACATTTCAATAGGAACGAGACCTCATTCTCTTTTGTTTTCACCTACTGTGCCACCTTTGCTTCTTCACATCTGCTTGAACACAGCCATCATCCATCTCTTCACAAGTCAAAGTAGCGAACTGACAGCAAAGAACTAATGCTAAAGTTTGACTGAACGCAATGAATCTTAATAAGAAGAAAGTGGACAAGGGATTTCAGCCTTAGTTACTGTCTATACATCCTATGTACTACTTAGAGTCATCACTCATATATAAATGTCCAAAGTCAGAAGTGAACAAAGTAGAGGTGAGATGGCTCTAAGTGTAGGAGGATAACTATCAATATTTTGCCTTTTCTGCAGAACTCTAGAGGACTTAAATTAAAGCAAATATAATACAGTTAAAACACACAAAAGCTCAACACTAAAATCAATACCATTTTTAAAAAATCCAAAACATGCAATTTAAATAATAAAGATCTTTTTATAGCACAGTATTCCCTTGAAGTAGAGCATCCTCTTAAATAAAAGTTATTTCTTTAGGACCTTTCAGTTCTCAAAAGCCTTCTGGAATAAAAGATTATTTCCCTGGGAATATGGCAGGGAGGGAGCCGTTCTAGCCTCCCTATGAAGGGAGTTCCAGAGCCAAGGAGAAGCCCAAGGGCAGCTGCTGGAAAAGAGGACCCTTACCTTTTGAGCTTTATAGGTTTGGGGCAGTGCAAAGGGAAGACAGCCAGAACTTAATTCTAATCAAATAATGATATTAAGGACAATTTGTAACAACTGCAACAACCACAGATCAGCATCAGCAGCATCAGAAGTTAACTGTTTGAAACTCTGGACATCAAGTTAAATATTTGAAACTTTTCTTCAGTTAGTTTTGGCAATGTAACCACTTGATGAACACATGTTCAGCACTATGGCAAAACAGTCACTCAAAGATAAAGTAAAGCAAATGTATCCATTGTCAGTAATATGGAGATAAGATATTAAAGTCCCCAAGGCAAGGAAGGACTGTAAACAGTTACCTCTGAGAAGTCCCCAGAGTCCTAAGGTTTTTAACTGGGAATAAGTACACTGGAGAGGGAGAGAGAGCTCAGGTGCCCTCCTTGCCTACACTTTTGCAGATATCAACTGGCAATCTCAAAAGACTGGTTTCCAGCACAAACAGCATTTTTGAAGAGCCAGTATAAATATGAACTAACAAAGTAATTAATCTCCTAGGGTTAAATGTGATGGAGAACATCCATGATCAACTAAACATAACTGGGAAGAATCATGGTCTTGATATTTTACTCCTTGTTTAAAAAGCAACAAAGACTAAACAGAGCTTGCAAACATTACCTAAGATGGCTGACATATTAATAGTCATTGTTACTTGACATTTTTAAAGTAACATTTTAATATTAGTGCAGGTTTTAAGGGTAATATGTCAATATCATGTTTTGAATATGTAATTTTAAACTTGCTTGTTTTGTTCTTATTATCTTTCAAATGTGAAATGACCAAAAGTCCCACTCCCAAAGAAAGTTCATTATGGAAGTAACATGGAAGTAACAGTTACTGTTACCTGGCACCTCCAACCCCGAAAATATTAGCATTACTGTTGAACTGTGAGAAAGAAAATCATTTTCCCCAAAGTAATATATTGTAAGCAACATCACTGGTTTTAACATTTTAGTTCCAAGAGTTATATTTTATTTCACCAGTAGAAATTATCCCATTGAAAGTGATACCAACTTGAGATGGGGCCAGGTACACTGTGGATATCTCTCCTTCCACAACCCTCAACCCCGAGGGCTATGTGCAGCTTTTCAGAACAGGATTCTTGTCAGGAAAACAGCATGGAAGATGCCAGCACGAAGTAACTAACCCATTTTAACCATATCTGCTTTGAAAAAGGGAAAAAAGAAGAAAACCCCCGAAATCTCATAGTCCTTCTAACTTTTTCTTCA
Organism: Cyclura pinguis; assembly: GCA_030412105.1. Taxonomy (NCBI): domain Eukaryota; kingdom Metazoa; phylum Chordata; class Lepidosauria; order Squamata; family Iguanidae; genus Cyclura; species Cyclura pinguis. The sequence goes on along the minus strand of CM059599.1, from coordinate 107,462,405 downwards.
GTTAATTCACATTTCACATATAGTGTTTCTTTCTCTATACACATTTTTGTTATCCAATACTCACATTCAGTACAAACATAGCTTATTTTCTGTAAGTGATACAGATGACCCCATACAATTCGTTAAGGTTAAATCAGTCTAAGGCCCTTATCGCATGGCATTTGCCATGCAAAAGGGCCCCTGGAGCATCACACGATGTGAGGAGTGGTCCACAAAATGCACTCACAATCGTGCGATGCTCCAGGGCCTAGCAGGCGCCAATCATGCACTATTTCATTTTTGGCTGCGAGCCAAAAATGATGCATGATAGCGCATTGCTCCAGGGCCCCGCGTGCACTTGCCGTGCGTGCAGAGCTCCAGAGTCACAGCGCTCACGCTTCCTGCCCCAGCACAGCCTGGGAAAATCCCAGGCTGCAGTGCAGAAAGAAGAGGAGGGGCTCTTGCATGAGCAGGCAGCAGCTGCGGAGCTGAAGGAACCAGGACGTGACTGCCTCTTGCTAGAGGCTGCTTGCGCAATCCCTGCACCCCAGCTCTGCAAAAAGGTGAGTTGCAGAAAGGGCCTAGGATAGCTATGGTTTCTCTCTTAAAAAATACTATATACTACATAAAAAATAAACACATGTGGCAAGAAACCCTGAAGTGAGTTATAAACAGAAACAAATAGTTCTGAGCTGTAGGCTTTCAAACAATCCACCAACCTTTTTATCCTTACGCTCATCCAGAAGATCTGGTACATTTGCTTTAGACTAAGGACATTCAAAGAAGAATATGTCTGATAGTCTTCAATATTCAAAAGCCTTCAGAGTTTATAAAAGAGATCAGTGATATGGTAAAAATGTTCCAGATGCACAAGGAATGAATAGACATTTCTTCTTAAATGTATTCCCACTTGTTAAGGCTGCAAAAAAGAAAGAAAAGAAAGTTATCCTGAAAAAGCAGTGGCATTTATGTAAGTCTTATACAATAATATACAGTACAACTCTGTGCATCAGCACTGCATTTCTACGTATTTTTCTAACTTAATTGGAATTTATCTCTTAAGCCTGGTTTGAAATAAGTTTTATACAAAATTTCATTTCCTGATTAACCAGCAAATTCCATAGGAACAGAATCATACCAATGTACTCTAATCCAATTAAAGCAGAAACAGAAAATGAAGGGAATGAGGGTTATTTCTCCCACCACATATCCCTTGATGAGCTGTACCATTGCTCCTGACGTGACTGGATGTGTCATGAAATCAATTCATTTCATTTTCAGCCCTTTTTTTTTGGGGGGGGGCAGCTGTTGGGATTTATGGGGAGAGAGTTGAGATCAACCTGTGTAGCATTTTGCTGCCATTTGAGGACAATAAGTTACCTGAAAAACGAATTAATTTGGAAGGCCTGGGGTTTGAGGGGGCAGAAAATGGGATCTCAGAGACCACGCGCCACATGAGAACCACACTTTCTCAGCTCCTGAGCGACAGCAATTAATAGCAGCAGCAACCACAATTTGTCCCCAACTGAATATTGTGAGCATTCAAAGATTTTCTGTACACATAGTTCTCCCATTTAAATTCCTGTACTGAGTTGTACACATAAAATCCAGTTAATAACAGAGAACACACATATACAGCATTGAACAAATGTTGACAGATGCCATTCTTTATAGTGAAAATTATTGTTTTTGGTTTGTTTTTCCATTCTACATGAAAATCAACAGTTAAATAGCCTCCATGCTTCCATTCAAACAGGTGATTGTTGTAATCAAAAACTCTAACTGACACAAGCATTTATTGATCAGCATACAGATCCAGGAGCTTAGTTCTGACTTCAGATATTTCTGATCAAAAATTTAGAGAACAAGCCTGTTATTCAGAAATAAACCCAAATATGATGATCAAACTATTATTGTTGTTTTTAGTGTTGTTCTGTGCCTGCAGGTCAATTCTAACTTACAGCAACCCTAAGGTGAACCTATCATGGGGTTTTCTGGGATCTGAGAGTCTGTGATGCACACAAGGTCACCCAGTGAGCTTCCATGGCTGAACTCTGGTCTCCAGGGTCTAACACTCAGACCATTGCACCACACTGTTTCCTATGGCCAAATTACACACTATGTTAAATGCAAGCGGGAGTCCTTCCTCTGCCTTTAGTAATAGGGGCTTGGGAGTTGGAGGCCTACTAGTTCAGAGGGTGCCTTTAACCTCGCTTCAGTTTTGTTTAAATATTTTAGGGCTGCACCCATGTAACCCAGTCTCCTATATTTATTTATTCAGTAATGATTTTCACAGAATTATTTCGAACTATCAAAGCTACTTCATTTCTACTCTGCCCTTCTGTACACAGTTTTTTTTAAAAAGGTAATGTAATCAAGCATAAAATATAATAGGCAATAAATACCAGCAGATAAAAACAAATTACTTAAAAGGTGAGATGTGAAATATTTCCTGTCATTCACAGGAGGGATGTACAACCTTTTCAGCTCCACATCTGATGTCAGGAACAGTAAGCTCCCCACAAATTTGCACCTGTGTATGCATGCAATGTATATACACACAGATATACATACATTCACAAATATATTCTATCTCTCTCACACATACACAGGGGTGGAAACTCAAGACTGCTAGTGTGGCGCGGGGAGGTTTGAACTTCATCCCACAGGGTAAAATTGGTGGATGCTTACAGCCCATTATGTACAATGGTGTAGTACAATGGCGTCTTTATTTAAAATGACAACATTAAAGTTTGCTTTTTGAATTTTTCTAAATATTTGCAATCCATGCTTGGTTGAATCTGCAGGTACAGAAGGGCTGACTGTATTTGTTTCTGGATCCCTTAGCAAGGCATTATTCCTGCAGCCCAGTAATTCTGATTGGGGTCGCAACTTCACTGGCACTAAAGACAACGTAGAAGTAGCAGCTGCAGTGACCAAAAGGAAAATACACTTGTAACACACAGCACGAGGGTCACACAAGAAAACATGAAAGACCACACGTGATTTGGGGGCCACAGGCCTTGCACCCCTCACCTACAGTAGAATAATGACACCACTGATAACAACTTGTCCTCTACTATTCGAATAACTTTAAAAGTTAATTAATTTTAATTAACATTGATTTTTAATGTTCTGGTGCCATTATTTGTAATTATTTAATTATTTGTAGCTGGCAAGAAAGAGGCTTTGAAGAAACACCACTTTTCTACATGTGCCATATGCTCTAAAAGGACTGAAAGTGGAACACTAAGGAGCCTGATCTAGTGGCAGAATGTGGCTAAAAGAACTGGAACAAAGTAGGCTTTTTAAAAAAACTAATAAAAGGAAATATATTTTTGTGTGTCGGGGGGAATTCCTGCATTGGAAGGAAGTGGGGCCCAAGCAGAATGAGGGACTAGGACTTTCTGGAAGGGCATGAGTTGGCAAGGAGAGTTTAGGAAGGCTGGTTAGCAAGCCTTCAGAAAATGGACAGTAAGAGGGTAAAGGACTGACAGGAGGGCAAAGGACTGATGAAGAGCCTAACAGGGTATGTTTACAGTTATGCCTTTTAATCTTCCTTCCACAAAGTAAACTGGCAACCCTACAGGGAACACTAGGGCCCCTATCTCTCTGTTCCTATTTCTGTCATGAAGATACTTTTTTTATGCTGAATCTCAGAGCTTTACATCATGGACAATTTTAACAACCCATAAGTGCAAACTTAGGATTTTCTTTATAAAAATAATCTTTGCTAAATGCTTTGTCGTTAAGTAAAACACATCTCTCACTGCAACATTATGTCTACTAAACTTCCAACAACTGTCACACAAGGAAAATGCTAAGAAGGAATAAGTGCTATTTTCAGACTGATATAAAATATAGTGGATGAGCCACTAATCACAAAGCTGTAGATTCTACATATGACACATAAACCTTTTAGTGTTCATATGAAAATGGATATTAAAACAAGGCAACTCAAAACAATGGATAGTGAAATCTATTCCCTGCTTTTCATTCACAATGAGCTAATTTGTATAAATAATTCTACCTATATTATGTAAAGGCATCAATTTGTAATGAACTATTCCTGATGTTTTATTCTTGATTGCTGCAATGCATCTATTGAGTATACAGTGCTGGACTGTATCTTCCTGGAGACCAATAATAATGTATTGAATGAGTGGTTTTAGATTGAATGCTTCAGAAACACAAGCAAAACAGACATAAGGTCATGATTGCAAAGCTGCATTAAAAGAAGTCCATGGACAGACTGAACCAGTACTCCACACTCATTTAAATTCTTAGTTTTAAAGAAAATATTCCATTTTATACCAATGTCCATTCTTTATTCCAATCATTGCTTCCACATAAAAGATAGTGTTAAGGAAAAAATGATGGAAGCAACAGCTGTTTCTTTGCATACAAGCCATGATCCAGGATTGCACAAATCCACAGGGTATAAGAGTATTAAGACATGTGCACAAGATGTCTTTAAAAGCTGTGTTCAACAATCATAACACAGCTTCAGCCAAACTTCTTATCCTCTGAATATTTTTTAGAATCTCCTATTACATATGTCCTTATTGTCTTCTATGCCACTGACACTCATATTTGTCCAGTGCTTTAGATTCAAATGGACAGCATGGTTTATTTCCGTTTAGAGCAATGCAGGAAAGGACGAAAGGAAGAAGGAAAGGAACTCTAGATAGCCGACTTATTACAAAGTATCATTTATTTATTATACTTATATGCTCCCTAGAGACCCAAGGCAGCTTCCAAAAAAAAAAGTGGCTTCCAAAAAAAGTTAAAAACATTAAAAACATTTCAAACAATTTAAAACATTAAAAAGCATATAAAATTATTAAAACTTACAACAATTTTAAAAAACAGCTTGATAAATAAAAAGCTTTTCTTCTCAGACATTTAAAAGGCTGCTTGAAAAGAAATGTTTTTCCCTACAGAAGAAAAGAAAGCAGCAACTTGGTCAGCCTAGCTTCCCACAGAAGAGAGTTCCACACGGTAGGAGCAGCCACTGAAAAGGCTCTCTCCCATGTCCTCACCAGGCAAGCCTGGGATAGTAGTGGGACCAAGAAAAAAGCAGTCTGCAAGTCAGTATAATTTCCTCCACCTCCAGTTTACATTTATACCATATTTCATTTCAATCTAAACATTGCCAAATTCAATTATATTTACAGCAGTTTCTAAATACTTTCGGAGGAGGCAAGGAGTTGGTGGAAAGAAGGTAGAAACTCTGAGGAAATAGTTTCACTTCTTCCTAAGGCATGGTAGACACTTTTTGACCTTCCTCCATCATTTTAGTTACGTCGGTGCTAGATAAGGGTGGCAGATAAGAGTGTGTGTGGGTGTGTGTGTGCAAAGTAATTTTCAGAAGCACTGTTCATTGGTATGTTACACAGATTTTGTTCAGGGTAAGGCTGCATATAATCTCCATTCATAGTTTCTAAAATACCAATAGAAGATAGGAACGGTAAGGAACAAATGTTGCTCTCCTCCTGCCTCCATGCCTGCAGGGAACTTTGTAAGCACTTTCAGCTGAACCAATTTACAAACTCTTCCAGATTCGTGTACTGAACACGTGAAGCATTTCTAAGAGCAGCCAGATGCACAGAGATGTCAGCTGCAGGATTTGTCTGACAGCTGGACCCAGAAGTGGGCAAGGTGCATCCTGTGGGATACATGCAGTCCTAAGACCACCCCCATTACCAATTTTATCTTTTATGGGTGGTGAGATTGCATTTCAACAACCATGTCATGACATTCCCAACCCAAAAGTACAAGTGAACTTCCAGTCATTTCTGATTTTGAAGGTTGGGGTTTTTTGGTCAATTTCTCCTTTTTTTAGTCCTCTTGAAAGCCCTGGAGGGCGAAAACAGGCTCTTGCATAATCTGAAGTTGCCATGCCTAGATTAATCTTTGCAGGTGAATGTCTACATAGGGCTTTGATCAGGTGTGGGCAGTCCCCCTTCCCAAATAACCCATCCATAGAACATACCATCACTTGGTCACAACTGGAAGTGATGTGACATTACTTCCAATTTTATTTTCAAGCACTTATCTCCTGATGTATTTATTTACTTATTCATTCATTCATTCTTGAGGGTCACAGTGTAGTTGGGCATATGGAGACAAAACTGTTTACATTTTGCTGTCATGCAGGGATGAAATATCATCTGTAAAAAAATAATTTGGCAGATCTTGAAGGTATTGGTGCTCCCCAAAAGTAGCCTCAAGTAGCATATGGGGCCCCTCGGCCAGGTTTTTCCTACTCTTGCTTTGATGAATGTTTTAAAAGGGTTGACATGCCATTAGGAAGTAAGGGGGAAATCTCATGATTAAACCTAAGTTATTCCAAGAGTTAAATAAAGTTATTATAAATACCATACCAGTGAAGTAAGTTGATACAAAATCAAGGGTTTTTTTTATGTACCAAAGTTCTGGAAAAGTCCTGAAGACAATAAAATGTCCTAGAGTCCCAGAAACATTTTTTTAAAAAAATTACCAATTTGTACTCTTAGTGGCTAATTTGTATCTGCTGTTTAGCATGAAGTAACTAAACATGCTGAAATGATAACAAACACAAGTGAGAAAGCCTGTTTTAACAATCATATCAAACATTAAAATAATTAAGGCAAACTTAGCCAAGCTAAAATCAACCAATTAATATAAGTTACTAAGCTAAAATCAAGAAAGAAATCAGAGTCTGAAATACAACTGTTCCTCAATTCAATTTTGTTAAACTATTTGTAAATATGGAATGTGACATGATTTTTTGCTAATGTTAAGTTACTATGCTGATTACTCAGGACAGGAATTTTTCCATTTTAGATGCTTTGTCCATGAAAACACATTTGTATTCCTGCTTTTCTCAGGAGTCAGGGTAGTTCTACACTGCAAAAACCACAGGAGTTTCAATATAAAATACAGCATGCATTCATGTTTATGAATTAGGGTTCCTACATAGCTCTTGGAAATGTGTGCTTGCCATTTATGATGTCCCATACTTTACACGATCTCAATACAAATGCAACAATAACATGCTGAGTAAATTGTGGAGGGTTCATAATATGTTTTGCTATGATAACACAAACAATAACATGAGCAGTAATTAATATTTGCAGAGGTGGTAGAGTTTATATGGTATCTCTCCAGGTGTAAATTCATGCAACAAATCTGCCTTTAATTTCCCTACTGTAGGAAAGACTGGGCTTCATGGCTGCTGGACTCCATACCCTGCCACAAAATTTCTATCAGCAGACTGTAGAATGTACTAGATGGGGTAGAGGGACATGTGGAGGACATAAGTACAGTAAGGGAGCTATCCAGGTTTTTCCACCATCTAGGCAATCTTGAAAACTGAGGTGGTAGAAATTTAATTTTTAATAATCTGCTGATTAAATTTTTAAGAAGTTCACAACTCTATCTTCCTTTATAATATAAAGATGTTTCAGGATCATTTGAATTTGACAGTAAACATGAATCTAAAATGCAACACCAAGGATACCTGAGATAGTGGTGAAGCAGCTAATGTCATGACAGTCAATATACAAACAGGAGTTGAATAAATGCCAAAACTGCTGCTGTTGCTGCTGCTGCTGCTGCTGCTCCTCCTCCTCCTCCTGAGCTCTCCAACTCAGCTCCAACTTTCTGGTCTTTGTTAACAAAGTGGTAGTGGTTTAATGTCTACTCTTGTCTTTAGTTTAAAAAAGTAGCTTGGCAATTAGGGGAAAAAAGGATTGGTGCTGACAAACAAGCTAAAATTTAAGGAAGGAAGCGCACTGTGTCTTCTGCATTCATTATCATCTTTTCTAAAAAAGGCTACCATTACATTGAAAAGATTATGTACGCTTTAGCAAAGAAGCTTTTAAAAAATGTTTCCTCCCAGTGAAATCTTGAACTCAGTATTTAAGAGACAAGCTAAGCTGATAAGTGGAAAGTAGACTGGATTTAAAGCAAGGGCTTCCTTTTTTCCCCCAGAGAATATTTTTAGCTCACAAGACACAAATAACACAAGACACAAACAAATAACTCTGCATCTAAGCTAAGATGCAGTGTAATTTAGTGAAAATGAAGACCTGGCATGAAGGGCTTTACCCACTGACCAACATCCTAAGGACTGTGAATCTTCCTAGGACTTGTATTCTCCACTGCTAACAGTAATGAGACTTGTTCATTGTATTAGTAAATATGCCCCCCTCAATTCTAGGTACAGAGGTATTTCCAGTACAATTTTTCCATACAAATAGACAAGTTTAGTTTTAATGCTTTCTTTATTGTCTTTATTACTGTTCTCCAAGCTGAACACTGACGAATACTCAACTTTTTACATGGAGAACTCAGAATCTTCTGCATTTGATAACTGTGACATCTACAAAGCATTCCTCGTATCTTCTTGTTTATGCAATTATGCAAACTTAGGATAACTATTTCTCTCATATGGCAGTTAACACATGAAGCAGCATTATAAATTTTAGCATTGCTGAAAAATATTCCTTTTCTTTTTTTCCCAAAAAATGCTGCTACCCTGTAAGAGATCTAGCTTGAATCCTAAAGCAGCTAAACCGTAAAACTGTGCATAAAGAAGGCAAGGATAAGCAATGCAAAAGCAAGTAAGTGTCACTCTGAAATCTGTATTCCAAAACAAATGATAATGCAATCTGTAGTTACAGCCACTCTTTGCTTCTCATTTAGACTGACAATAATTTTAGCTCATTAATAGAAAACATCCTATCCTCTGCTACACTACAAAGAAAAGTGTCCTCCTTTTTTGGTCTGGATGAAAAACTGATCCATTTCACACATTATGATAAACCATGGCCCCAAGGGAAAGTTGGCATATTGCTTTCAAGTAGCATGCTGGTGACTCCTGCCTGCTTGCTGCCACCTGAAGCCCAAATAGCTAAACAATTTTTGACATGAAATATAAACCTGGCAAGAAACTGTTTGTCCACAAGCAAGCCAGAGAAAGAACCCATGGGCTGCTGTTAGACTGGTTTCCTTGTTCTTAGCAGTGGTGCTGTCTCATACCAGGGTTTGGACATCACACTGAACACATTGCCTGCATCCTGTTAGGTATGTATATATAGATACCATTCCCTCACTCAAGTGGATGTTCTTTTTTTGGGCACTGTGGGGGTTAGCATTCCCCTCCTTGCTCCACAGTGCCCAAAGCCCCCTCTCCCCTTGAGTTCCTGAAAAGCCTCTGAAGCCCCCCACATGGCTATTCCCTATTTCATGGGGAGAAGTCAGAATCACAGAAGCATCTGGCTATGTCCTTCTAACCAGATGAGAAATGAGGCCGTTAGTGCTGAGATCTGCTGGGATCCTTCAGCAGTCTCGTTGCTTCTGTAATCATTTTGTGTCTGTGTACAAGGAGGCAGATGCTTTTGTGATCCTACCTGCTTGCCATGAAGAATGGAATGGCCATGCAGGGCAGCTTCAGAGGCTTTTTAGTAAGTTGGGGTGGTCGTGGTAAATAGTTCAACGTAGTCTGCACGTTGACCTACTACACTCAGGCAGGACTGTGGCTGTTGTGAACTGAAGGTTGAAGCAGGACTGATTAACCAGCATTGCCTAGAAGAATTTCAAAGAATTCTGCCTTGCTGCAACATCCAAACACACTGATCACTGCACAAAGTTACTACCATGCAATGTGACTGGTGAGAATGCCATTCAAAGAATGTGGATATCAAGTTTTACTTTCCATTTACAGTTTTCATTTACACATTTTATATTAAAATAATCTGTCGCTGTATATTTTTACTCTAGTGTGATGCAGATATCCCACATCTCACAACTGCATCACATTCCATCACAACTGGGTTTGGCAGCATTCACAAGCTACAATCCAAAGACCACTGAAGTGCCTATGCCCTTCTCTCTAATAGCAAGAATCACCAATAATTACCGAGATGAGCTGGATTCCCTAGAACACCATGACATGTGAAGAATATGTGAAAGTAAACAAAGACACGAGACCATAATGCATTCAAGGGATATAACACTCTAAGGCCCTGCTTTGGGAGTCTCTGATATCAGTATGGTTTCGATAGGCACCATATCTAATTGGCACCATACTGGATTGCCAACTGTATTAATTGGCTGTGATATCAAAATCAAACCTGAGAGGTGACAGAGAGGTCAAACCAACAGGGGGGAAATTCTGACTGTGAAAGGCAAGTCAGCCCAAAACTCCCTCCAGGTAAGACAGAGTCATTTGTCAGGCAAATAAATGCCATTCCTATGGATAATAGGCTTAAGCAGAAGCTGGAGTTTTCCCCAAGGAATGTAACTGTGACAACCCACCAGGACAGACAGATACCCATCCCCTATGCACCTGGACTACTTCGTCTTGCCTCACAGCACCCACACTAGACAGCTATTACAACACACATTGGGTCTTTGTCATCCAAAAACTGTGAACACTAGTGGGTTGATAGCCCACTGTCTGTGTTGCAACTCTCACTGTCTACTAGGCTGGGAGAGCAATCAGCTCACACCCCTTCAGAGAGGGAAACAGAGTACATAAACCTTTGGTTTTGAGAAGTCAGATGCAGTCAGATTAAATGCTGGACTCCACTATGTTGCTCTGAATCCTGATCTGTCTGCCCTTAGACAGAAGTCTAAGACACATTTCAAGCTCTTCACTACTCTTCTGGAATGGTAACTATATAACTCCAAACCCTTGGTCTCTTTCTCTCCATATAATTTTTCCTCTCTTCCTCCTTCAGTTAGCTCTTGTGTGACTGTGTGAATTTTGTGTGCATGCATGAGTGAATTCCCCTCAATAAAACACATTTTTTAGCTTATTTTTGAATCTCTGACTGGTTCTTTTCCTGCGTGAGCCTGTAAACATTGGTAGGAAAGGTCTCGTTAAGTTACCCCCCTCTCGCAAGCCTCCTCTTTCCATTCTAATTAATTCCCCACTTTTGCAAGAGGTACCTGGCATCGCAGGGTGTCCTTTGTGGCACCTGCGTTTAGGGGTAACAACACATCCCACAGAGGTGAGAGACTCACAAGGAGAAAACAGACCTGCATCTTCATCCTTCAGTGCATTTTCTTCTGAAAAGGCCAAAACTGTGATGGGAGAGGAATATGAAATAACAGGTTGGAGAGGTATTCAGAGATACTTTTGCAAAAGACTTCTGTCAAGGAAGGAAAACTAAGTATGAAAGGAAGATTTACAGCACAGGAAGAAGCAAGAAACCGGGAAAAGTTCTGAGGGCCATGCACTGGCAAATGGGAGTACCAGCTTGCATACAATAGGCTCAGTGTGCACAGACCAAGCTTGCTAATAACAAGAAGAGTTTATACTAGTATAGTAACAGGTATTGACCAGTTGCTATGAGGTACCATATGGTATGGTATGGTATGGTATCAATGAAATCCACCATTTTCAACTGTAAGGAAAATCCTAGCCTAGGTCCCACAAGGCTGATGGCCTAAATCAGCCTCACACTCTAATTGCGATTCAGAGCCTATGAGCTGACACACTGTATTTGCATAGATTTGCGCAGGAGAACTATGTGGAGGTTGGAAGTTGTGACTTCACATATTCATTATCCCTCATCTATCTATTTCCATGGCTAAGAAAAATAATTACAAAACAGAAAATATTAAATTTTTGAATGCACGAATTAGTGTTAAAAAATTAAGCAAACATTTAAACTAACTACAGATGGTTGTGAAAATCCCCAAAATATTCTGTTCAGAGCCCTGTCATCTTACCTAAATTATCAATGATATGTTTAGAGCTGGAAAAACTTTAGGTTCAGCAAAACAGCTGGTTTTACTAACAATTCCCTGAATATGAATTGGCTTCTTTATTATTCTTGATTACATTCTGAAATCACAAAAGAGATAACAAATCTATTTTGGAATGTTCACAGAGAAGCTGAGTAAGAGAAAAGTAACATCGTATTCCTCAACTGTGGGGTAAGACTGGCTTCCCTCTGGCTTTGCAACTAAACTGACAGGTATGTTTAGCAGAATACCAAGTACCCATCTTGCCTCTCTGGCCCTGCTTCAGCTTAGCTGCCTGCCTTTTTCTAAAACTAGAAGCATCACATACACGTTATTCAAGATCTGAAAAATCCAAGATGGATAACCTGTTTTAGTGATATGATTCAGTACACTGGATAGCTGCTTTAATATGTGGACTAAAATCCAATGTGCCATCCCAATGGCATAAGAACAACTGTCACTATTGGCAATTCTCATTAGAATAAGGTTACCCATGCTCAAAATTTCAGGCTATAGGCTTGAGTATATCTGGATTAAGGGCCTAAATGCCCTAAAGGTACCTGATCCTGTCTGATCTTAGAAGCTAAGCAGAGTCATCCCTGGTTACTGCTTGGATGGGAGGTTGCCAAAGAATACCAGATGCCATGGGCTATATTTTAGAGAAAGGAATTGGCAAAAGCACATTTGAGTATTCCTCGCCTAAGAAATTCATAGGATACCCATCAGTCAACAAGCAACCTGAAGGCACATATACAGATATGTCTGGATTAAATATCAAATGTTATATCTGTCATTATTTAGTTGAAGAGTTAGGTTTAAAAAAAACCCTCAAGTGATAAAAGTTGTTGATTATAAGAATGGACAGCTCAGAAATGAAAATCTCACTAACTGGCACGAATGCATCAAAATCATGTTGCACTGGATATTTTACGATGCTAAATCAAAGACCTCTTTATATCTGCCAGTTGATGACACACTTGCTTTCCTGTTAACTGGCTATATGTCAAGGCAAACATCTCAGCTAATCTGATAGCACAGTAACGATTAGATCTAGGTAAACTTTGAATATTTATACAGAAGGAACTGATGAGTTTAAAAAAGTAATAAAAGGTAAATAGCAATAAAAATACTTTCTGAAGCTCAGAGCTGGAAGCAACTGTCAAGGACATTGAACTGTCATAGTGTAATAACATACAATTCTTTTTCCAGAATGTGAAAAACCTAAAATCCTGCTTGTTATGGAAAAAATCTTCTTGGAGAAAATCTTCTAGGTTCTAAAAATAAAATCTTTGTCAGTTAGAAGAGACAGCTTGGATTCTGACACAGGTCCGCAAGGGGGAAGTCCCATTTTTTGTTGATCTGATCCTGCTGCACGTGCCATCCCAAGCCACTGGGAACTGGGCACAAGGGACACAGAAAAAAGAAAAAGATTGCAATGTATCATCATACTCTAGTATGAGCATAGCCTAGCTATTCTTGAGCACTGAATCATAATGTGACTTTGATAAAGTAAAATTTACAAAATGTTCCTAGGAGCATCTTGTATCTTGTAGAATGTAAATGGGAAGTGTTTATATGCCAAATAGGATAACCAGAGTCCAAAGATGCTCTACAAAATTGCTAAATGCTCTGGAACAGTAAGAATAATATAATTGTAGAAGTAGGTGGGACTGCAAGTGCCAATTAGTGTAATCACATTGGCATGCACGAATCCACAACTAAGGCTGAGATCCATAACTAAGTTATGGCCATCCAATCATTATTTAAAGACCTCAAATGAAACACAGTCTATTATTTCCTGGAGTAGGCTATTCCACTGTTAAACGATTACTCTCAGGAAGTTCTAATGTTTAGGTGGAATCTTTTTTTTTACAACATGAATCACTGAATCATGTCCTAGTACCTGGAGCAGGAAGAAAATAAACTTCTTCCAATTCTACATTGCATCCTTTAAGATATTTAAAGATGTCTATCATGTAATCTCTCTACCACATACCCAGCTCTCTAAATCCTCATAGGGTTTGTTTTCCAGATCTTTTACCCTCTTGGTTGACCTCCTATGGATGCATTCCAACTTGTCAATATCACTGAACTATGGTGCCAAAAACTGGAAACAGTATTCCAAGTGGGGTCTGACCAAAGTAAAAACATAACCACCACAAAGTGGACTTACAGAATTAAAGGAAGAAGAAAAGTGATTAATTACCTAAAATTTAAAGCATACATTGTAAAAAATCTGGATAATATTGTTAGAGCAATAGTATAAATCCATCATAAGTGAACAGTTTTAAGTAGAAATAATTACCATCCTGCCAAAATGTTGACATATTTTAGCTTTGTTTAGCTTCCTTGATCTATATGCAATTCCACATGTGGTAGAAAGCACATCTGAATAAGCTGCTGAAACCTGGATTTTTTTTAAAAAAAAAGAAATTGTTTGCAAACTTCTTGATTAGCATATCTGCTGAAGGAAGACCTGAGTTCCTATACAGTAATCATTTATCTTGAGTGTGACAACACTCATTATCAACTCTAACATGTTGAATTATAATTATGAAATCAGTAATTTAATTGGCATCTACTGCAATGAAAACAAGCTACACCTATGTTATGATTGGAGTGGAAATACCTAGTGCTTTAAACTCAGTTCTACACTCAGTCAACAGATATGCTGAGTAACAGCATAGCTCCAGAAGATAAAGTGATTAGCTACAGTGGCAAGGCTGCCAAAGTAATTAATTAATTTTTCCAACTCTTTACTTTCCCATTAGTTCTGTCTTTTTTGGAAAAAGGAGAATGCAATCAGCCATTAGTCTGTAGTATAAAATACAATCTCCTCCCATTTATCTCGTCGTTGATAAATGCCAATGTCAGTTGGTTGATGTATCTATTCCATGTCAGTTGGCTGGTGAATCTGCTCTGGGTTTTAGACTGCACTTTAAAGGTGGTATCCCAGGTGCACACTAAGCTCAGCAACCTGGATAGCTGCTTTAAAGCATGGACCATAACCCAAAGCAAATTCTCCATCTCACTGACATGAGGCAGAGGCCTTTCCTGCAGCTTACCAGGTCCTCGAGGTGTCAGGTGAGTGCCAGAGTTCAACTCCCAGCCCATGCCTCTCTGCCAGCAAGGGAAGGAAAGTGATAGTACTTGCCCAAGAGAAGGAGGCACAGTGGAATGTCCAATGAAAATAATCAATAGAAGCACTGAGCCGAGCTGAAGTCAAGGTCCAGAATGCTGAAGGTCTGGCCTAAAGGGGTCAAGAGAGCCAGAGCACAAGGGCTGTGAGAGCTTGAGTAGCGATTTGCTACAAGCAAATAGCAAGCCACACTGAGAGATTTATATAGCTGATGGAAACAGGTATTACTCATCATTAGTCTGTTTTCTCAATCTCACCAAAATGCCTTCTCTATGAGCTGCTCATTTTGTCTCCTCCATGATTGGCGGCTGGGGGGCAAAGGTGGACCTAATTCCTCTAAATCATTGCTGGTCCCTTCTCTCTCTGGCATTGGCTACAAGAACTCTGTCTTAGCTGATGGGGGTGTTGGCAATATAGTTTGGTCTATCACTGGCTCTGTCTCTGGCACAATCAATTGCTCATCAACCTTTGAGCCATCATGTATCACAGTGGGGATCTCAGTAGAGTCTCTCCTGGAAGGGAAGCATGACAGGAGTGCTCCCTTCCTCACTGGCTGCCTCCATGAATGGAGGAAGTGTGATGGCACCGCCTCTTCCTTCTGCAGCACAGCCAGGCACTATCCCAGGCTGTGCTGGGACAAGAAGTACAGGTATTGTGCTTCCAGGACCTCTGCACCTAAGGTAAATGTGGGAGGGCAGTGGGAGGGTGGCACAATTGCCAGTCACTGATGGGTAAAACCAGTCAATGATTTACTGTGCAGTCACAGTGCCTGGGGACGGGAGAATGATGGGACATGGATGATGTCATGCATAAATGTCATTCGGGTTCAGTCTTTCTCCTATCCCCAATGGGGGATGACAACATCCTGCAGAAAGGACCTGAGAGTTTGAAACAATGAGTGTGGTTGTTTATATAACAGCATGTTTACATATGAGTGTATACTGAAGAGGGAAAATGGATGGATAGAATGTTTATCCATGTGCACTCATGTGTGTGTATATATATATGTGTGTGTGTGTGTGTGTTGCCCCCAACTCTAACACTACATCTAGCTGTTGGGAACTGACCCCCTTCTCTAGCTAATGTGTGAAAGGGTTCTAATTATTTTGAGCTTGATAACATAAAATCTTTAATACAAAATTTTATGATACAAAATCTAGATGGTCTAGTGCTAGCTTCTTTGATGAAGGAGTCTGAATCTCAGACATCTTTATGTGTACTTGTCACATAAAGCTCTTTTACAAGAATTTAAGAGGAACAGCAAAAAGTGCTCAAGGCTGATTGGTTTCAGCTACTGCACAGTGAAAATGCCCTGCTAGTTGTATCTTTGCTGGAAATTAGAGATGGAGAAGCAAGGAACTACCATATGATAATCCCAGGTAAAGACACTACGCAATCACTTCACACAAAGGCTATGTATCATGGGACAAACTGAAAACCGCTAAATGAATAATGATCAACCAACAGGAATGAATCTTGATTCAGAAATTGGGGGAGAGGAGAGAATGCATGCAGATCTCTCTCTTTTCCTCTCTCTCTCTGTCTTTCACACACACACACACATATACACACAGAGCAGCTGATGAACAACTTCACTGTCTCATTCTTAGGACAGAGACAGTTATGGAAATCTTTATTTGCAGTAGCTTTAGATTTATCATAGGCTTTTAGGACGATGAGAGAGGAATTAACAATAAACATAAGCACACAGAAATTTTATACAGATTTTTAAAAGTTTAAACCAAAATTTAATAGTTCTGAAGAAAAATAATACTCCTGAAATTCTCAGGTAATATGCTGGGTATAGTCCCAAAACATTTTCAGGATCAAAGATTATCAGCTGATTTAGAGAGACAAGATTATTTTTAGACGTCTGTGTATGCCTTTAAGTCACTCTTTGACTTATGGCAACTCCATGATTTTGTAGGGTTTTCTTAGGCAAGGAATACTCAGAGGTTGTTTTGCCAGTTCCTGCCTTTGAAACACAGCTTACGGCACCTGGTATTCTTTGGTGGTCTCCCTCTCTCCATGTACTAACCAAGGCTGAACCTACTTAGCTTCCAAGTTCAGATAGGATCTGGTGCCTTTGGGGTATTTAGGCACCTTGTTATTAGATATACTATTTCAGAAATTCATATATGTTGTTTTTCATTTCTCCATGGAGAAATCAAAAATTGAGTTTTCAAACATTCAGGTTATATATTTAAACTTAAATTATTTTAAAAAGAATGAAATGAAACCGACATTTATTTTAAAAAGCACATAGTATCTTACTACTTTCTATGCACAAACAGAGCTGGATAGCAGGAAATGTAACAATTCATAATTCCAATCACCTGCTCTCTCCCCAGCTCCTTCAACACCACAGTTTGGGCACACATTTGGATTCAGGCAATACTGAAATCTAGAAACAATTTCTAAACAAAACATGGCAGGTAACACAGGGCTAAAGTATCCATCCCTTAAGGTCTGGGATAAAACAGTTTGCAAATGCAGTATGCAACATGAGCTAGCCATTTTGTTATGTGGGCCAATCCACTAGGTATGCACAACCCATGACCCATTAATCTGTATTTTTGCCAAGCATTTAATGGCTGGTTAATTACAGAACAATTAATCTCTTATAGAGCCCAAGCAGACAGGAAAACCAATAATGAACTACCACATACGGGAGGGGAAAGAATAAACAGGTTGCCTACCTGTAACTATGGTTCTTCGAATGGTCATCTGTGAACTCATTCAAGTGGATTATCTGTGCCTATGTGATGCACCATTTAAAACCTTCTAGAGCTAGGAAGAAGGTAACCCCTCCCCCATTGGTACACATGACCAGCATGGTTCCTAATCAGTTCCTCAGTTCCCTAGACAGCACAGCAGAAGCCAAGGAGCTGAGGAAAACAGGACATCGAGAGGGGAGGAAGCATGGGGTTCTGTAAGTCCACAGATGACCACTCAAAGAACCATAGTTACAAGTAAGCAAGTTGTTCTTCTTCTTTCTGGTCTCACTAACTCACACAAATGGGACACAATCAAGCTACTCACCATAGGAGGAGGAAATGTCATGCAGTACAGGAGAAAAGGACAGTTCTTCCAAAAGTGGCCTCAGCTCTGGAGCTTTCATCCAGTCTGCAATGAGTTACGAAGGTTGAAGGATGGGACCACATGGCCACTCTACAAATGTCCTGCAGTGGAATGCCCCTCAGGAATGTGTTTGATGCAGCCACAGCCCTGGTGGAATCACTCCTCAATTGAACAGGCCGTTCCCTCTCACAAAGGACACAGGCAAGTCCAAAAGTGAAAGTGATCAATTTAATAAAATGCTGAGTGGAGATCAGCTGGGTAATAAAGGAAAAAACTCTGGGACTTGTGGAAGGGAGTGCTCCAAGCCTGAAGCAGGATTTTGCACTTGAACAGGCAATACAATGTCCTGGTTGAAGTGGAAAGTGAAAACCAGCTTAGGAAAGAAAGATATGTCTGGAAGGAGGACCACCTTGTCTTTTTGGAAGCCAAGGTAAGGAGGGTTGACTCTCAGGGTGCATAACTTTCCCATCCTCATGGCTAAAGTTATAGCCTCGATGAAGGCAATCTTTCAGCAAGGAGCCTAAACTCACATGATACCATTGGTTCAAAGAACTTCTTTGATAACTGGAAGAAATGAGCTCAAGACTCCACTGAGGTGTAAGGACAAGCACTGGAGGATGGAGATTCTTGCATCCCCTTAGAAACCTTTTAACCAAAGGATGCTGGCCAACGGTTTGCAAGTTCCAAGAGATAGCCAACACGTAGCACTTAACTGAAGAAAGGAAAAGTCTTCTGTCAAAAAAGGATAAAAGAAATTGAAGCACATGATCAACTTGAAGCTAGAGAAATACCCCCCAAACTGCCAGCCTGGGTGTTTGTATGTCTGAGTGCCTCACTCTGGCCTTGTGAAACATGACAAGATCTGGCTGAGACAGCAGTCTGAGAAAGTACCCTTGAGACAAGTGAAGAAGAAGGGTGAACCACATTTGTCTTGGCCACAGTGGTGTGACTAGGATAAACTGTGTCCTGTCCAATCTGATCTTGGCTATCACCCTGGTGATAAGGGTAAAGGAGGAACAACATACAGAATGGGACCTCTCCAATAAAATAGGAAAACATCACCTTGTGAGCCCCTCCTGTAACAGGTCCTGGAGAAAAAGGTCTGGCACTGTTTGTTCTTAGCCAAAGCCAAAAGATCTACCTCCAGAATGCCCCACCTCCTCTTTCAATGAGTACCACTCATGACAAGACATGGCCATCCAGTTAGGAGCATTTTCTTTTTCTGGAAGATGGACTGCAGAAGTGGATGTGTCTTTGTGAATGCATGACTCTCATAGACAAAGGGTAAGATGGAGCAGGGTGTCAGATTTTGTTCTGCCCTATTTGTTCAGATAGAAAACCACTGTATAAACACACTTCAACTTGCCATCTTCATCCGTGACAGTATCTACAAAAGCCTAGCCCACGGTGGTAATGCTGGAAGCATTCACTTACTGCTTGGGACTGTAGACCATGTAAGATCTGGAGATGGTAGGAGTGGCCAACCAGGAACCAAAAAGCAAGACTGATCTGGAGACGCAGAGCACACTCTGCTGGTACCAAGGTGGATGGTATTGACATGGGATCTGAATGTTGGTGTTGACAGTGACCAAGCTGGTGAAGATCAAAATCTTCATGAAGATAATAGTAATCATAGTCATAGTCACAAGAATAACTGTGCCCATGGGATGGAGATCGTTCACAGTAGTAGCACAGATAACCAATCTGGTATACATAAGCCCTGTAGCACAACTACATCTATGTTCATGATGTTCTCATAACAGTACCGATGTGGGAATAGCAGCCTCCATGACACAGACTACAGAACTGAGACCTGTGCAATCTGGACTCCAACTGCAAGGTACAGGAATCCAACTGAGATCTTTCAAGAGGTGACATTAACTAGGCATGTCAGGAGACAGAACAGATGACAGCCTCGGGCAGGTGACAGCAATGGAAGGCTGTGACGTGTGCAATCTGGAGGTGGAGAGCAGGCACTCTAAATGGCCATCCTTCTTCAAGATTTTGGCCCTTTAGGATGAACACTTTTTGAAAGATGTGTCAGTGACCATAAATCTCCAAGAGGCACATAGAGCCAAGTCACAGAAACAAGTTGAAAATCAGAAACTGAATCCAAAACCAGGTAAGCCTGTGAGTTGAAAACAAGCCAAAAATTCATCCATCAACCAGAATACAATGCCAAAATGCAATCCAAAGAGATAGAAATTGAGGTAAGTCTAAGACCCAAACTATGAAGGTGTGAAATACTCCTGCTGCAGTGGATGAAAAGGAACTGAGGAACTGAGTGGGAACCATGCTGGTCATGTGTACCACTGGAGGAGGGGCTACTGCCAAAACACTTAATTCCTAACTCTATAAGGTTATAAACAATGCACTGCACAGGTGTAGATGACCCCATTTGGGTGAGTCACTGAGACTATGAAGAACTTTCATGTTTTAAATACATAAATAACAGTATTTTATTACAAGTTTTGCCAAGCATCCTGGAGAATTTTTTAAAGAGAACCATACGGGGGAATCACAATAATTCAAATAAATACATAAATAAATACAGATGCTAATTTCTCCCCAATGTGATTTGGGAGGGCCGTTGTTTCAATTTGGGTCACAACAGTCTGTTTCAACATGGTGAGGATGTTTTCTACACCTTGCAAAACTCATCTGCAGTGCAAGGCCATTTGTTGTTAGTACCTTGCACGGTTCCTGTTTTGTCTTGTTCAATCTGCACAAGGACCAATCAGGTCAGTATTTACATGGATTCAAAATGTTGTTGTTGCTTTTTGTTGTTGTTGTGTGCCTTCAAGTCATTTCCAACTTATGAGAGACTTTGGGGGAGGCAAGATTTGCCTTTGCTTTCCTCTGAAACTGAGTGTGACTCACTCACGCTGAATTCCCATGGCCAAGCGGGGATTTGAACACTGGTCTCCAATACTCAAACCACTCCACCACTCTGGCTCCTGTTGCTCGTTGCTATCCTCCTTAGAAGGTCAAGCACAATGAGCTTTTGCCATTGGATTTTCTTGTAGAGTGTTACTCTGTAGCTGTGTTGGCAACAAAAGTATCCTAAAGCCTGCACATTTGTTTTCTTACTCTCTCAGCCCCTCTCTAATATACCCAATAATATATGTATTGAGAATGATACTGTTTTAAAATGGAGTCACCGTTCTGTTCTGAACTCATGAAATTTCAGTCCATTTACTCATTACCAGTCTGTGCTGATCTGTCAAAAACAGAACCTGTTTCAAATTCCTAGATGAAATACTTCCATCACATGTTTAAATATTAATAAGTTGTGCTAAATCTGAATCTCAATTATATGCCATACCTCAGAGATGATCATTGTAAGAAATTAACATTTGTGTCATTAAATGTTTAAATAACACAAAATGGAAGGCCATGAAATGTCACAAGAGCTATATTGTGCCATAACACATTGGCCTGTTCTGAAGCATAAAATGTCAGGCAGACTATGTGCTAAATAAAGATTTCTGTGAAGTCTGAGGTATTAACACCAGCCCTCCAGTAACAACAGAAAAGGTTAATTTTAGAGTATGTGCTAAGAAAAATAATGCATTACTCACAACAGGAGAGTGATATGGAAAAATGTTACCATGTGAGCCCATAATAAAGAAACAGCTGGACTCAGATTCTCAAGGACAATAGTTCAGTAGGCCTAAATACCCTAAAGGCACTAGATCCTGTCTGATCTTGGAAGCTAAACTGGGTCAGCCCTGGCTGGTACATGGATGGGAGACTGCCAATTAATACCAGGTGCTGTAGGCTATATTTCAGAGGAAGGAACTGGCAAAATCAGCTCTGAGTATTCCTTGCCTAAGAGAAGAAAAAAAGAAAAAGAAAAAACTTATGAAATACGCATGAGGTCACCATTAAGTCAACAGGAAACATGAAGGCACACAGAAACACACACACACAAAACATATTGTGTGTGCAGATATCCCCAGATTCAATCCTTAAAATGCCCAACTGGGGGGGGGGGATTAAAAATGAAGGAAGAAGAAGAAAAGAATAGGGGGCTATAAAGAAGCCCTGCTACCAGTCAAGGGAGTCTATTCTGTATAACAGATGACCAGTTATCTGGACACCCTTCTATGACGTGCATGAGACAGTTTCAAACAGTCCTCAATTGGGACCAAGTCTATGCCACCTGCTAATTCCTTCTGAAGTAGAGAGTAGTGATCATACACAATGAAACAGACATAATAAAGAAAAGCCAAATGAAAACTCACATCTTTTTAGGTATCAAAGTAAACTGGCTTACAATCATGTAAAGGCGAGTTGTGATGTTGTGCAATACTCATATTCTCAGGAGTGGGGAAGAGATTTGGTAACATCTCCACTGTGCAACCAGGGCCAATAGCATCATGATCCCCTCATGAGTCCCTCTACATAGGATTAGAGTGCTATGGGACTCATTGCCCGATAAGTACTCCAACTGCACAACAAAACACTGTGCAGGAGCCTACAATTACGCATCATCATAATTCACTAGAAGCCTTGTCTGTCCTGTCGGAGACATAGCTATGACATCATAAAGTTATAAATCATAGCTTCCGATGCAGAATCTTGGCCTACAATAATAATAGTGAAATGTGAGTTTGTATAGCAATAACAATCACTGCATTTCATGTTCACTTGGAAATGGTATAAGAATATGGCCAGCACTTAAACCACGTCTGGTACCTTACAAGATAGGGTTCCAGAAACCCATCTATTTTGGTGGTGGGATATAGAGGACTACAGCGGGCCACCTCTTTCAAGGAAGAAGCTTAGAAGCTATGTATTACTGGAGAGACCTTTCTGCATATATTTGAATCTTAGGAAAAGTTAGAATAATGATATTAGTTTTTAATTCAAACTTGAATTAGGCTGGCGTGATCCTCAATAGATCTCTAGGTGGTTATATTAAAGTAAATTTTATGCTGTGGAATTTTACTGATGCACTTTGATTAGTAGATCTATATATTCCACCTTTCCTCACAAAAAGCATGCAGTAACTTGTGGCATACATGAAGCATAACATAGTACAAAAAACTCATTCAGATCATAACCTTAATCAAATACAATAAAACAACCAGGAAAGAAAGGCAACCAAGCACCTGAAGTGCAAGCCTATCCCTCAATAGCTTGCATAAAGGAAATTGGCATTTCAGTTGTAATACTGAGGTGGACTGATGGATTCCTACTGGGAAAGCATTCCACAGCTGGGCTGCCAGCAGCAAAATGGCCCTGCTGTGTGTTTTCTCCTACGGATAACAGTCATCAGCAGTAGCATCAGAAGCAAAGTCTACAAGATATCATGCCTTAGGTGAATTCCCACTTTCACACTGTTGATAGTGGGCCCCACATATCTGTTAGTTTGGATTTAAATAACTCTTGGATAGTTTGCAAGCACTGCAGCATTGATATACTGAACATTGCATGCCATTGCTTGCAGTCTTCAGAGATGGCTGTGTCTCCTTTTCATATCTTAGATCCAAACTTGATCATGTGTTTTTATGTTCCATTATGAGCAGAAGCACTGATGTCTTATATCCATCATCTGCCTTTCATATATAGAAGCGCTCTACTGATAAAAAGTGCCTCCTCTCTATTTTCAGTTTTCTCCATCACAACATCTACTCCATTCACTAGGGTCCCCTCTGTAGCATTATCAGGTAGTTGGGCAAATCTGCTTCGATCCATCCATTTACACGTGCCTAAACTGGGATCTTACCCAATGAGACAATTTAGGCCATTTCTGCACTAGACTGTTATAGTGCTATTATTCACTTTCAACATCCTATGGAATCCTGGAGTTTGCAGCTTAGGGAGCGGCCTTTGAGGCCCCTCCCTAACTGCAAACTCCAGGATTCCATAGGATGTTCAAAGTGGAGTAATAGCACTATAACAGTCTAGTGCGGAAATGGTGTTACTCATAACTTACATAAAGACTTTGGTGGGATTACTCTAAGCATGAATACCTCTGGATCCATCACAGAGACAAATTGTTTGCTTGTGGCCTTTGTGGCTTACTGCGACTTAGATAACTGTACTAGATCTACCAATGTAAAAGTGCATTATGTTAAAATGCTATGTAAAAATACCTAGCTTTACAACTCAGTTACTGGCCCCTTGTATGGTAATATATTGTTGCTTTTAGTTCCAGACTGGAGTAAATCACGACTAAATCATTTTTAAAGCAGAATATCAATCCAAATTCCTGACAGCTAAAAATTAGACTTCCACGATCAAATAAAGTAGGAAAGAGGAGAAAGGTATTTAGCTTAAGGAAGGTGAATTATCAACCAAGTTCTTACTGATTTTTTTTAAAAAAATATAAAGCTGGTCAACACTGACCTCCAGATTAGATTTTCAAATTAGATTGAGAAGACTGATATAATTTTGCTTTCCCTACCTGGGAGGGGTAATCATGGGACTTTCTTGTTATGGAGTACAGGAGAGGAGACTGAGAAATGAACTGAAATTCCTTTATCAGACAATACTTTTTAAAATGTAATAATAATCAGACAACACAATAATAAGCAGACAACAAAATATTGTTTTTGCTTTGCTAATTAAAATAAACGCTCATTGCTTTAGGCTACAGTTAATTTAATTTAACTCCCATTTGAACATAACAGATAGAATAAACTGTTAATAAAAGTGAGAAGGATTCAGAGAGTCAAACAGTGTCTCTCGGGAATTTATCATATTATTCTACCTCTTTTCTGGTGCTCCTACTTCTGCTATAAATATAACACAGAGCTGTCTATATTTTCAATTCCACTGTGGTTCATCTAAACGGTACGTGAGTTTTGAGAAGTGAGCAATGGCAGAGAGAGTACAGTTTGTTAATGAATATCTAAGTGACAGGAGAATCAAAAGAAAGATTTTGGTTTTTTAGCTTACCCCTACCCCCAACTTCTCTCACTGTGATTGGAATGTTAACAAAAAGAAATGAACACAAGCCTCATCTTCTGAAAGAAATATTTTCCTGGCTGTGACAGCAGCTTCCATTGTGGCTAATACTATACTTCACTGAATTATTCTGTCAAATACTGCAAATTATTTTGTTTTTGTTTCCCTGTCTTATATTGTAACCTGTCAGCAATATCAGAAAATCAGAATAATGGTCCAAGAGGCAGGAAAAAAGACAAAGAGAGAAAAAGAGAGGGAGACTTCCATGGTACCCTCTGAAATTTATATGCATCAAGAACAAAGTTACAAAGCTATCTATACACTCACATTTGTGCCTTTCATGAGGAAACTTCAAAACTGTTTTGGACAAAAAAAGTCTGATTTAATCAGACTGAAAAGTATTTTGTTTCAGCCTCTTCTTTGGATTCCGGAAAATACCACTTACGATTGGGCAGCATTGCCAGGTTTCAAAAGTAGGAATAAATTACAGTCAAAATTCCTAACATGTAGGATTGACCACCAGGAAGAAGTTAGTAACATCTTTTAGTCTTGCCTATATACCAAATGAAAATATTGATTTCAGTTAACTTAGCCAGGTGTTTCTCTTTAAAATTAACATATTGTCTACACACACAAATTATAGGATGCACACATTTCTGTATTTATGAAGGTCCAACACCCCAAGATATGGCATTTTTTTCAACACTGTTCAGTTTATACAAACCCTCAGATATAGGATGTCACTTATGATAAGGGGTACACACCAATCCTACAAAGCACAAGCTTTCCAGGGGGTTGGACTAGATGGCCCCTGTGGTCTCTTCCAACTCTATGATTCTGTGAAATAAGGGGCATTGCTTATAATAACAGACACTGGGCAACACTATGATTGATTCAGTGCTGCTTCCATTCAAAGCTATTTCCATTCAAAGCAGGAAGTGCTTTGTCATACTGGATCAGCTCAGATCCAACATTCTGTTAACAAAGTGGCCAATCAGTTATCTACGGAAAGCTTGCCAGTAGGCAATAAACGCTACTGCTCCTTCATTCAGCATCTCCTAGCACATGAAACACAGAGGCCCTTCCCACAGCTTATCTTTCTGTGGAGCTGGGGTGTGGGGATCGTGCGAGCAGCCTCTTGTGAGAGGCTCTCGCATCTCCGGTGCTTCAGCTCCGCAGCTGCTGTCCACTCACAAGCAGGTAGCGTAAGAGCCCCTCCTCTTCCTTCCGCAGTGCAGCCTGGGATTTTCCCAAGCTGCACTGGGGCAGGAAGCACAAACGCCGCAGCTCCGGAGTTCCGGACGCACAGAAAATGCATGTGGGGCCCCGGAGTGATGTGCGATTGTGCACTATTTTCGGCTCAAAGCCAAAAATGAAACAGTGTGCAATCAGCTCCTGCCAGCCCCTGGAGCATCGCACGATTGCAAGTGCGTCGTGTGGACCCCTCCTCACAATCGTGCAACACTCCAGGGGCCCTTTCGCATGGCAAATGCCATGCAAAAAGGGCCAGAGTTGTGCGTGTGATGTTAGAGGTGGTGAAATAAAGTTAATGTCTGACTTTAAAATGACTCCCTTTTTTTTTCTGGAAAAAAATTAGGAGATGTTATCACATTCCAACAATGCAGTGCTAACAGAACTGGGGAAGGGGCACAGAACTACACAATGTTAAATTATTTTTTCTAAGGAGAACATGTGAAGAAGTAGAACAGAAGCATACAATCTCTAGGTGATTCCTAGGCCATTTCTGCACTAGGCTGTTATAGCACAATGATTCCACTTTCAACATCCTCTGGAATCCTGGGGTTTGCTGTTTCGAAACTGCAAACCCCAGGAGTCCAGAGGATGTTGAAAGTGGAATCATCGCGCTATAACAGACTAGTGCAGAAATGGCCCTAGACTTATAGTAGCTAATGGGAGGAGTGAGGACTCTTCAAAAATAATAATAATAAAAAAAATTACTAATAGGAGATCAGTGCTGCAAATTTACACTATGAGAGTGTTAACTCTTCCATCACGGTAAAGTAAACTGGGGGCAGAATTTACTCCCCAGGGTAAAACTGAGTCCTTGCATCCAAAGTCCCCTGCAGTGCTTTGTAATGAAACCTAGTTGGTTTCTACATATAAACAGGAATGTTCTACGAAAAAAAGAAATAATCTCTCCCAGTGCGCTCAGTGTGGCATAATTTTAAAAACCAGACTTTGTAAGATGGTCAAAGTGTTGTCTTCTCTAACCTACTTTAAGAAATGGTTTAGAATGTCACCTTTCCCACAATATGGTCAGGCATTCTATCGTTTCATTCTGTTCTATTCTATTCTACTCATATTAATTTGAATCTGGTTAAATCTAACATTTGAGAGCTTAGTAACTTAGTTTTGTGGTTGTTGCTGTTGTTTTAATTACAAGGATATCTGGGGAACAGGAAATAAAACACTACTGGGCAACTAACCCCATAATTGTTTAGGCCTCATTAATATGTGGTTTAGCTTTCTTTTTTAAAAAAAAGTTTTACAAGCATCTCGGTAACTTCCTTAGCTTGGATAGGTTAAGCACAAACAAGTATACTGAGATTTATATACTGTACTGGATTCTAGCATATGCAGTGCAATAAATGTGCTATTATTTTAAACTGCCAGAATAGAATGCTTCTTGCTATATCAATTTTTGTATGATGACTATAGGGGTTGTGTCCCTTTAAGCTGTTTCTGACTTATGGTCACCCTAAGCTGAATCTATCATGGTGTTTTCTTAGCAAGGTTTGTTCAGAGAGGTTTTCCACTGCCTTCTTCTGAGACTGAGAAAGTGTGACTTGCCCAAGGCCATGTAGTAGATTTCCATGTCCAAGCAGGGATTTGAACCTTGGTTTCCAGAATCCTAGTCCAGCACCCAAACCACTACACTACACTAGCTCCCATGATGATTATATACATTTTCCCAGACTTTTACCCATAAATTTCCATAATTTGAAATTAGATCATTTGCTTGTCTTATTTACTTCAATGAATTAAGAAACAGATGTTCCACACAATTTCTATAGCTCTGGAGGTAACTACCTGGAGCTTTCCCACGATTACAAATTTTGGTTGTGGCACTTTTTCCCAGGTTTAAAGAAAGATTCAATAAAAGGTAATGGAAGGAATAAGCGCACAGGAATCCACAATGTATGTTAATATGTGTAAGGGACTAGAAATGAAATTGTATAAGAGAACCAGACATAAAAAATGCTCACAACATCAATCGACAGTAGCAACTATAGATACACACACATCAGTGGAAATAACAATTCTTCAGTGCAAAAACTTCAAAAGTGAATGACCATGCAGCAGCAATACATTACACACACAATGCAGACAGAAGACACATACTTATAAGCTAAGTTATAAATTATTTTGTCTGCACATAGTTGCACTAATCAATCATTTACAAGATAACACTAGAATTTCTATGCTTTAAATAATACAGTGACCCCTCCACTTTCACAAGGGTTCAGGGTGCAGGACCCTCACAAAAGTAAAAAACAAAACAAAAACAAACAACCAAAAAACACCCTGTGACTATCTAACCCCTCCTGCCCAAGCAAGGAAGCGAGGAAACCCACCTGCATGCTTTCTCTCCTTGCACCTCCCCCTCTTGTTTCCTTCCAGGGTTCCCCACTCTCATTCAGTTGTCTTTTGCCTGGGCACAGGGAAGGAAGGCACACACACTCCTTCCCTCCTGGCCCCCCTCCCATTCCCTTGTCTTTTGTCTAGGTGCCCATGCCTCCCTTCTCTGCATCCAGACGTAAGGCAAGGGAATGGGAGGGGGAAGCCTAGAAAGGAAGGAATGTGGGTGACTTCTGGCTAGATAGCAGTACGTGTGAAAGGGATCTAGGAGTCTTGGTAGATCACAAGCTGAACATGAGTCAGCAATGTGATGAGGCAGCCAAGAAAGCCAATGCATTTCTCGGTTGCATCAATAGGAGTATGGTGTCTAGATCAAGGGAGGTAATGGTACCACTCTCTTCTGCTTTGGTTAGGCCTCATTTGGAATACTGTGTCCAGTTCTGGGCACCTCAATTCAAGAAGGATATCGACAAGCTGGAGCATGTCCAGAGGAGGGCAACCAAAATGGTGAAGGGTCTGGAGGCCATGCCCTATGAAGAACGGCTTAGGGAGCTGGGTATGTTTAGTCTGCAGAAGAGAAGGTTAAGAGGGGACATGATAGCCATGTTTAAATATCTGAAGGGATGTCATGTTGAAGAGGGAGCGGGCTTGTTCTCTGCTGCTCCAGAGACTAGGACAAGGAGCAATGGATTCAAGCTGCAGGAAAGGAGATTCCATTTGAACCTCAGGAAGAACTTACTGACAGTCAGAGCTGTCTGGCAGTAGAATATGCTGCCTCAGAGTGTGGTGGAGTCTCCTTCTTTGGAGGTTTTTAAGCAGAGGCTGGATGGCCATCTGTTGGGAATGCTCTGATGTGTGTTCCTGCATAACAGGGGGTTGGACTCGATGGTCCCTAGGGTCTCTTCCAACTCAATGATTCTATGATTCCCTCTTGAGGCTCTCCCTCTCTTTCTCTTGCCTTTTGCCTGGGTATGGAGAAGGAAAGCACATGTGTACATTCCCTCCACATGCTCCCCTTCCAATACTTTTGTCATTTGCCTGAGTGTGGGCAGAGAATGCCTGCGTACCTTGATAGAAATCAAGGACTTCCATGTTGCAATATACATACATGAACACAGTATGAGAGGAAGGAAGATTTAAATCTTCACCCCAACTATTGTGATCAAAGTGAAAATCACACTCATTCCTGCTATTAGACCAGATAAGAAGGAGCCATTGATACAAAGGTAATAGTTTAAACAGTCTCTAAGGAGATAATTTCTTCTGGTCTTTGCTCTTCTTAACAACATCTACCCTACACTATTTGTCTGCCTTCGTTCTACAGGGACCCTTTTCGCATGGCATTTGCCATGCGAAAGGGTGCCTGGAGCGTTGCGTGATTGTGAGGAGCGATCTGCACAACACACTCACAATCGCGCAACGCTCCAGGGTAGGGCAGGCACTGCTCGCACACATTTTCACATTTTCATTTTCATTTTCGGCTTTCAGCCAAAAATGGTGCGCAATTGCACATTGCTCCAGGGCCCTGAGTGCACTTGCCGTGCATGCGGAGCCTCCGGAGCCATGGCAGTCATGTTTCCTGGCCCAGCGCAGCCTGGGAAACTCCCAGGCTGCGCTGGGGAAGGAAGAGGCAGGGCTCTTGCGCTGCCTGCTCAGGAGCATGCACCTCGTGCAGAGCTGAAGCAGCGGGGACGTGAAAGCCTCTCACTGGAGGCTGCTTGCATGATCCCCACACTCCAGCACCGAGAAAAGGTGAGTTGCGGAAAGGGCCAGGGATCTCACCTGTTCCCCAAAATTCTGAAAGATCATAGATGGAGGCTCTGAGGTTACATCTGCAAGTTTAGATGTAGTTTAGACCCTTGCATGCAGTTGCTCTAGCCCAAGAAATATGAATCAATTTGAAGTAGCTAGATGTCCTGTTCCACTACTTTATCTGTGTTGGTATGCACCCCATCACTGCATCATTTATTCCAGGCTGAGCACTTTTTTTGCCCCCTTTTGGGAGAAGACAAAGGCAAAATAATTGAGCAATTGTGCTTTCTCTATGTCACCTATTAGCAATTTTCTTTCTTCTCTACTGCTTCCATGTCCTTTCTCTTGCTCTCAAGACCCATCTTGGATTCAATACTTTACTTTTAAGAAATTTCCATCCATCAAGATCCTCCTGCTCTTTTAGTATTTATGACCAGGGGTATCATCCATTATTTCCTTAAATTTATTAGTATTGGTTTTCTTAAAGTGTAAAATGCAGCATTCTGGCAGCACTCAGTTTTCCCTTTCCTCTATAAAATGAATCTCCAGAGGACATGGTTACTTCCATCCATGGTTGCTACTACTTCCACATCATTGACTAGTTGCTCCCTTTTGGAAGAACTTCTAAAATACTTCCAAACTGATAACACTGATTAGTCAAAAATAGTGACCACGTCTTTCATTACTATAATATCTTAAAAAATCAACTTTAGGGTTTCATTCTGCCTAACTTTATAGCTTACTTTAATTTTTTAAGTGCTGTGACAACTTTCATTTCACCTAAACTAAAGAGGAACAATGATCTAATCTGTCATTCAATTTGACAGCTATGTTAAAGATTTCTGAAACTTTAATTGCAAATGAAATTCTCTCATCTTACAGAACAACTGTAATATGTTCTGTAATCTCAGCTTTGCCTAAAAATTCAGTAAATACAGTAAGTGAAGAAAGCAGGCACCATCACATTCAAAATAAAGATTATGGGTTTTGAAATTTGCACAGAGCTACAATACAGTCCATGGTGAAAGAATAAAAATACCTCCTATTGTAAATGGCAATTTGGCCAGGGTCTGAAATAGATACAGAAAGTACTGCATTAAAAGGGACAAATGCGTAAATTGCATGTTTCGATATCCTTCTGAAAAGCTCCTATTTCAGCAACCTTGCTATTTTTGCCACAGCTTGTGATAAGAATAAACCGTCCTTCAGCAATCAGTCTGAAGAAGCAAAGACCTTTCAGTACTTATGATAAAAGAAGATAAACATATAAATCACTTTGCAGAGATGTTAAGTATACAAGAACTGAGCTAGCTATTTATTATATAACACTGTTACTGTTATTTAATTGATAAGAAAGAATTGCAAAAATGTATGTAAATTACTGTACTTTTCTTTTAAAGCTTTCTGTCCCTGGCCTTCTCAGGAAGCAATAGAAAATATACCTTCAATAAAATAAAATATGCTGTCAGTAAACTGCTACTTGAGATTCTCTAATACAATCTACATTTTTATGATCCATTATAATTAACATGCAGACAGCAGTCTTCAAAGAAGCATTAAATACTGCATGATTCGGCTTTTAAAAGTACTTTCCTTATCAAACATTATATCCACTGCATACAGCTCTGTAAGCTTTAAAAGACAAATTGTTTAATCTATTGTTCTTTTCATAGGCTCAGAATAATTAGCAGCCCATTGTACTTAAAAAGGATTCACAATCTTTTCTAGACATAATTATAAAAATCATTATTGAATGAATGGAGTCTTAGTCTAATGGCCTCCAACAAATTATACTTTTCACCTCAGGAGCAGAGAAGAGCAGGATGGGGTGGTCCTCTAAACAGTATATTTCAGATGGCAGAAATCTCTCTGTGTCTCTGTCTCCACGTTCTTCCGCCTACCTCCAAAACATACGGACAGACATGTATCTTTGCATTATGATACAAAGTGAACCATTTTCAGAAATTCAGAAGAAGCAGGACTTCCGTTTGTAAAAGTGCGCAGTATGACATACACTATGCTGGTGTTACAAACATAATATAATGGGCCCTCTCACATAACATTCATATGCAAAAATGTGAGGTTGCACAAAGCAGCAGGCACACACCTGGATGCAACAGATGCATGCCTGCACTGCCATGGGTACACACCCATTGCGTTCACTGACTTCAATGGGATACAACACTTCATGTATTTTGTTTTACACAGCGCTTTCTTGAATGGAACCCCTGCACTTACAACAGGCACATTGTATTTCTTTTTCTCTACACGTTCATGTGTGTGTGTGTGTTTTTTAAAAAAGCAAACACAATATTTCAGTACACTACCTCTTGGCTTATATATGTTACCTTTTTTGATAGCTTTTACAAGTTGCATATTTCCTTTAACTAGCTCTGGTCTAGTTGGACCATCCTGAACCAAATTCAGTTTCCAGAAATTCTTCAGAAAGATCTACATACAGAGAGAATAAGAGCAACCCAAACAAGATGTAACCAAGTTATGTATTATCATATTTGGCATTTGCAGAAACAGGTAGTATTTTCAGACAACTTATTATGGAAAGGCACTCCAGGTCAACATCAATACCTGGACATCCAGGCTCAAGAAAAGATTCAGAAGCATAAATTCTCTCTTGACTGGGCTTAAGAAGAAATGGAAGTTACTTTTTTGAACATTCACCCACTAAGAAACATACCCCTCTTTTTAGAAATATCTTGTTGGGTGGCTAAAAAAACTTTGAAGTGTGAATATTATTCCTCATTGCTCTCACTTTCTACATTCCAATCTTCACATAGTACCTCTAAGCAATGGAGGTTGTACTACACACTTTCCCTAGAAACCCGTTCAGAAGCTGAGGCAGTTCACATCTCATGATAACTAGTAGACAAGGAAATATGATACAGGAAGTATTGTTCTTGTTTCAGTTTTGCTTGATTTGCCTATCACTAGCACTGTCATGTGGCCAAGCTGGATTGGCTATATGACATAGAAACATTGCTTCATTCATTTGTAACTCCTGATTGGCTAGACTCACATGTTAAGGAAGATAAATCTTTCAAAAATGATACCAGAAAGCAACAATATGACTAAGAATGGCAATAAATGAGAGCAAAAAGAGAAAGCAAAAGGAAGTATATTTAGAGATGGCTATGGACCGTCAAAAAGGATTTTTTAATTTTTTTTTATTTTATTTGTTGTTTGTTTGTTTCCTGGCAATCTCTGAAACACTTTTAAGATGAGCATCTTTTTATAAAATTAGCTGGACAGAAAACAGAGAGATACTTGCTGTGAGAAGGAACACATATATACAGTCAGCCCTCCACATTTGCAGGTTTCATTTTTGGAGATCTGACTATTCACGGATTATTTGCTGTCACCTCTGCTACCTCCTTATGACATTTTTAATAAGGACTGCAAACCTCGTCAGACTAAGAAACTGTGAGCGAGGCTTATAAGTCCCTGTTAAAAATGGTGTGGGGCAGCAGTGGAGGTGGCAGTAAGCCCCACCGGCCACCCACTTCTGCCTTGTGAAGGAACCATGATGCCTCAAAGTAATCCACGGTGGGTTGAATATGCTGATCATTCTTTTTTTGCGTGTTAAATATGGTTTGGGAGGGCCTAGAGTTATTCAAGGTTCTTCCACTTTCACGGGGGCCCTGTGCCCCTAACCCAAGTGAATGTGGAGGGCTGACTGTAGTTCAATCCCTTATTTATCCAATTATTGCAGTTGTACATGGCCCAACAACCACCATTGCCTATACACTGTGAATGAACAGAAACATGAATAGAAACAGCACATAACAAAGCCAAGATAAAACCCGTAGCAATGAGTAAAATTGCTGTGTCACATAAAATCAAACTAAATGGTAACTACAACAATGTATTCCAAGGGCTTGGTCAGACAAGAACAGATTCTTAAAATATCTAGGGGATGACAAAATTATGGAAATGCTAAATAATTTATTTGTCCACTAATGTATGCATTACAAACAGGAAAATGCCCTCTACTCAAATTTGTATTGGTAGCATTATCTATCACAGAAGGTGACACTGCTGTGCCAAATGCAGAGAGAATACAAGTTTGGAGCTACATACTGAATTCTTTGTATCAATCCAGAGTGTGTAGATCTTTAAGAGGGTTTAAGACAAAATGCTACAGTCTGCAATGCACTTTCTCATTTACTCACATATTGTAACATGAAAAATGCAGCCAGTTCGAACATGTCAACACCCACTTGCCATGAAGGCCACTGAAAAATATTCTGAAATGGTGCCATAAAGGAGGCTGTAATATTTTAAATCTGTTCTTCACATGAATGAAGGGGGTCACAGGACCCACTCACAGGCGCCACTCCCTCAAGCACTGCATACTTCTAGTCTATATGGAGAGTCACAATGGAACAGACCTTAATGTATGATAAATAAATCTGTAATGTTAATCCATTCTACATTTCCTTGGTGGGAAACAGAACTATAATGTTGGTACTTGAAAAATTTATTAACAGTATTATGTATGTGTATACTATCAAAGTGCAGATCATGCTAACACACCCAGGGACAAAAACCAACAGTTGTTTATGGGGTCTTTACAGAGACATCAGCTTTTAAAAAATGTTTTCATGCAAACATACTGTACACTACATTGTATAAGTGACTTATATCATAGCTATCTTGTATCGTGGATTATTAGTTTTCTAGATTACAGTGTATTTAAAGCACACACACATTTTCATTACAGTTTACCTGCAGAGAAACGATTCTGCACAGAGACAAGCTTATGTTATGGAACCATGGGATGAAGATGGATCAGATGGTATAAGAATATAATATGACCATTACATACAGATGTGAAGGCCCAGGCAAGAAAAAGGCGAAATTCCATTATTTCTTAATTTTTTTCTTAAGCTTTCTTTTTCTAGAAAAATTGAGGAAATAGACCATGGAATAATTTCTTTTAGAATTATGAATAAAATATTTAAGACAAGGTGTTCATATATTTACTGTGCATACATTGTTTCCAAAAATTATGTAGCTGGTAGATTTTTATTTAAGATTATGTACAGAGTCTCACATCAATGCAATTCCTGGTCTTTGTTTACTTTCCTCACTTCTTTTTTACAGGAATGAATTATTTACATCTGTTTGGCCTATGAAGACTAGAAGAGACAAATTAATTTGTTTTACTAAAGTTGACAGCTTCTTCTGTCTCATTCAGTTTTTATCCCTGTTCCTCATAAACTGGAAAAAGCAAAGAGGTTCTGGGCCTTGTAGTGCCATTCATAACAATAAAATTTTAAAAAGTAAATTCACTTATAATTGTTTTCCGAAAAACCATGTACCTTTAATATATCAAACATGATGATTTTGCACCTACTCTGCTTTGGTTAGACCTCATCTTGAATACTGTGTCCAGTTCTGGACACCCCAATTCAAGAAGGACATGGTCAAGCTGGAGCAGGTCCAGAGGAGGGCGACCAAAATGGTGAAGGGCCTGGAAGCCAAGCCCTATGAGGACAGACTTAGAGACCTGGGTATGTTCAGTCTGCAGAAGAGAAGGTTAAGAGGGGACATGATAGCCATGTTTAAATATTTGAACGGATGCCATGTAGAGGAGGGAGAGGGCTTGTTTTCTGCCGCTCCAGAGACCAGGACAAGGAGCAACGGATTCAAGCTGCAGGAAAGGAGATGCCACCTGAACCTCAGGAAAAACTTCCTGACAGTCAGGGCTGTCCGGCAGTGGAATATGCTGCCTCGGAGTGTAGTGGAGTCTGCTTCCTTGGAGGTTTTTAAGCAGAGGCTGGATGGCCATCTGTTGGGAGTGCTTTGAGGGTATTCCTGCATGGTAGGGGGTTGGACTGGATGGCCCGTGTGGTCTCTTCCAACTCTACATTTCTATGATTCTATGATTCTAAGATATACACAGTTAGCCCTCCACATTGATAGGTTTGACTTTCATGGATTTGATTATTTGTGAGTTTCTCCAATTCCTGCCTCCCCACCACCCTAGGCACTCCTTTTCTGGGGGAACCTTCCCTTTAGGCCGTTCCAATCAGACCACACAGCCCTTTGAAAACCCACCCTAGTCGTCTTCATCCTCTATCAGCCGCTGCTTGGCCAGTTAACTTCAGATCACAGCCTGATTTCTCAGTACCACAAACCCTTTCCCAATGCCGCCCCAGACAGAGGGAAATATAAAGCCACCATGCCAACTCCCACTTCCTTCTCTTTTCTCTCACCTGATTTGGACCCTGGATGCCTGTTCTCCCCACCATGCCTCACCACCCTTCCCACAGACATACACACACAGAAAGAGTTTGATATTGGGATTGTTCCACTTTTGTGGGAGTCCTGAATCTCAACTTGTAGCCAAGAGGGCCAACTGTATAACATATTTTATATTCTTAAAACAATAAAGTGACCTTCAATCTGTAAAAGGTGATACTACTGCATTTTTTTCAAGTTGTTCAAAAAAAAAACCCAGCCCCCCCCCCCAAAAAAAAAAAAGGCCAGAAAAAGACACATTCTTTTTTATCTTCATGGCTTTGAAATTTCAGGAAACTTTCGGACTGTAATATTCCTTAGGACTATAATATTAATTACATCAGATCTGCACACACAAAAGGGTTTGCTGAGTTGTTACCAGCATTGTGCTGAAAGGGGAAGCAATATAAGTACAGAAGTACTATCAAAGCTTTTACCAATGAAAGAAACCTCCACATCAAGGATGAAACCTCTGTTTATGTATGGCTCTGCTATGTGATGCCTAATTCAAGGCATCTTACATGAACAGGGAGAATGAATACTAAGCTGAATTTAAAAAAAAAACTGGGCAGCAAAACCAAGGGTTTTCAGCTAAGCAATAACATATTCATAGCAGCAGGGTTAGGAAAGAGTTAGCATTTTAAATAGTCAAACGAAGGAAGATAAAACCTGGGGTAATTTTACCATCCACTCTCCATTTCAAAGCTTTTTATGTGTAGGTTTATGAACCATACCCATTAGACATATGGCCAAATTAGTCTTAAATAGCTAATCTATTTCTAACTTGGCCATTTCTTTAGATAACAAATCTTTATGTGACTGAATTATTGTTTTTCTAAAGAATCTTTATTTTATAGATGAAACAGGTTTGATCAGTTAATGCTATCTGAAAATGGTTTTTGTAGCAATGTATATCCAAAAGATATTTCTGATTGCCATATTTCTTTTAAGGGTTTTAAAAGTAGATGGCTGAATATAGTAATTAATGCAGTATAGTGTATTTAAGCTATTATGAGTATCACCCAAAGGCTTTATTGATATTATTGATCATCCAGCATATGACTTAGATATGGACATTTCTACATTTGTATTCTATACAATTTAAATAAATATATAAAATCTTAGCAATAGAGAAACATTGATTTTATCTGTTCTTGTATTCAAACAACATCTGGAGGACCACACTTTGTGTACCAAAGTTTTGGAATTAGACTTTCCAAACTGTGCAGTGACAAAACCGAAACTACAAAGGGAGTAAATAGAAGATCATAACATTAAAAGGTCATGGTTGATTTATTATCCCATTAAAAATAACAACAAAAAGGTTTTTCTCAGCAGAAATCATTAAAATGCCTATCTTCTCTGTCTGACTCTTCACTGCAGATAAAAATTAACACAGTAATTTCCATCATTATGTTTTCATCAACAGCTAGCAACAGAATTATAGAACTAAAGAGTTGAAAGAGGCTCCATGAATCATCTAGTTCAAGTCCCTTCCAATGTAGTAATCTAAAAAAACATTCCTAACAGAGGGGCCAGTTATCACTGTTTAACAGCCTCCAACCAAGGACAATCCACTTTCTTTCAAAGTAGTCTTTTTCACTGCTCTTACTGTCAAGACATTCTCCTGTTGTTTAGCTGGAATCTCATTTCTTATAATCTGAATGTACTGATTTAGGTCCTACTCTCTGCAGCAGCAGCAGAAGCAGAAAACAAGTTGCCCTTGAATGCATAGATTTGCATTCATCTGTGTTGAAATTTATTTTGTTAGTTTTGGCCTAGCTTTCCAATCTGTTAAAGTCATCTTGAATCCTTATTCTGTCTTCTAAGAAATAAACCACCCATCCCAGTTTGGTGTCATCTGCAAAGGGAATGTTCCTACTTGATCATCCAAGTCATTTGTAAAATGCTTTACATCAGTCTCTGGAGAGAACCATGAAGCACCCTCATGTTACTTCTCTCAAGGATGATGAGAAAACATGATGACCTCTCTTTGGGTTCGGTTTGTAAACCAGGTCCAGCAGCCTTGCTAGCCTACTTTTTACCAGCTTATCTGCAAGGATATCACTACCTTATCAAAAACTTGAATGAATTCAAGATAGATTATATCCACCACACGCCCCCTGATCAACCAAGCCTATACCTTTATACAAAAAGGAGAGAAAGACAAGACTGCACTTTGAGAAATCCATGCTGGCTCTTGGTCCACACAGTATTGCTAAGCACTCACAAACTTACTATTTAATGATATGTTCTATAAGTGTCTTGGCACTGATGTAAAGCAAACCCATAAGACGTTGGCCCTTTTCGCATGGTATTTTCCATGCGAAAGGGCCCCTTGAAGGTCGCACAAATGTGAGGAGTGGTCCAAACGACGCACTCACATTTGCATGACACTCCAGGGCCTGGTAGGCACTGCTTGTGCACTTTTTCATTTTCGGCTTTAAGCCGAAAATGGTGCGCAATTGCGCATTGCTCCCAGGCCCCGCGCGCACTTACTTTGCGTGCGGAGCCTCAGGAGCTGGGCCGGTCATGCTTCCTGTCTCAGTGCAGCCTGGGAAGGTCCCAGGCTGCACTGCGAAAGGAAGAGGTGGGGCTCTCGCGTGAGCAGGAAGCTTGTGCGGAGCTAAAGAAACCTGGACATGAGGGCCTCTCACAAGAGGCTGCTGGCGCGAGCACCGCACCCCAGCTCCGGGAAAAGGTAGGATGCAGAAAGGGCCATTGTCTGAGCCGTCTGCAGAGACTTCACATGTTTTCCAAGAATTATCAAAATTACAGAGACATGTTCTGAAATTACACATACTGTTCCTTTAGTATCATTTGATACAGTTTGTCTAGCGCTGGAAACTTGAATTCATTTAATGTAACTAAATCCTCCCATATCACCTCTTTACTGATCTTCAGTTTTAGCTTCCTCAATTATTCTGCTGACACCAGAATGAGCACTGCTGTCCTGTTAGAAAGATAGAAGCAAAGCAGGTGTTGAACAGTCCTTCCTTTGGTGAACAGTCCTTCCTTTCCCTGCTGCTGCTCATAATTGTTGTTATCATCATCATCATCGTCTTCTTCTTCTTCTTTATTTATTTATATTCCATTTTTTTTCTCCAGAACTAGGGCTCCATGGACCCACAGTGTACTTCCATCTTCTCCTACTGCTATCTTGTTCTTTTCCCTGTTCCCCACATACTTGAAATGCCCTTTTTATTACTTTAACTTGTCTTGCATCTTTGAGTTCATTCTGAGCTTTAGTCTTCCTGACCCTATAAATACTGTCTATTTGCAGGATATTACTGGTCTTCTTGGTCCTTTTTGCATGGCATTTTCCATGAGAAAGCGGGTCTGGAGCATTGCACGATTGTGAGGAACGATCCGCACGATACACTCACAATTGCGCAATGCTCCAGGGGCCGGTAGGCACCAATCATGCGCCTTTTCATTTTTGGCTCCCAGGCCCCGCACGCACTTACCTGGCAATTGGAGCCTCCGGAGCCACGCCGGTCGCGCTTCCTGCCCCAGCGCAGCCGGTCCCAGGCTGCACTGCGGAAGGAAGAGGCAGGGTTTTAGAGTGAGCAGGCAGCTCGTGCAGAGCTGAAGGACCCTGGATGCAAGAGCCTCTCTGTGGAGGCTGCCTGTGCGATCCCCACACCCCAGCGCCAGAAGACAGTAAGGTGTGGAAAGGGCCCAAGACATAACAAAATATCTTCACAACAATGACACCCAACCAAAATACCTTCTCAGCACTGGAACAGGTGAACCTTTGCTGTTGTCATATGCCTTCAAGTAAATTCCAACCCATGGTTACCCTATTCCAGGATTTTCTTGGCAAGATTTGTGCAGAGGAAGTTTGCCATTTCCTTCCTCTAAAACTCAGTGTGACTTACTCAAGCTCACCAAGTGAGTGGGCATCTGAACTCTGGTCTCCCAGAGTCCTTTTCAAACATTTAAACACCACACTTACTCAAG
This sequence comes from Cyclura pinguis, assembly GCA_030412105.1. Lineage (NCBI taxonomy): Eukaryota > Metazoa > Chordata > Lepidosauria > Squamata > Iguanidae > Cyclura > Cyclura pinguis. The sequence continues at coordinate 107,421,970 of CM059599.1, read as the reverse complement.
AGGGGGTGCATTAAGCCAGCTGAAATACCCCATCCCAATACACTCTTACGCACAATGAAAAGAAAGTTCCCACAATGATGTCAATGGTAGATTTTCTCCTAATGGAGAAAGAGGATAATTCAAATGAGGATCACAGTGGTTAGGTCCACCACCCACTGTGATCGCCCTATGTTTGTTTGATTTATACCCTGCTTTACTCTGAAAATAGGACTCAGAATGATGCCATGGTTTTGATCGCCCTTATCTGTGGGCATATGTGTACGCACGTGCACACACATGCACGCACGCACACACGGATACCCAACTATCTTGCAGTCAATACTAAATGATGTGACAAATACAACAACAAGATTTGTCCTCAGTCAGGCTGTCAAAACACTTCTCATCACTTTCCAATGTTTGTTCATCTTCACATAATGTCATTTATCACGTTATCTTATTTGTTATCATAAACTTGCCCTTCCACTATAAAGCTTTTAACAGTGAAATGCACTGGGTCATGTTGCCCCACTATTTGGAAAGACATGCTGGTAAATGGACTCAAATGAAGGAGAGAGCTGTGTGGAAATTTCTGAGTTTGTACTAAACTGGTGCATTACAAAGAAGTACTGTACATGCAGAGAAGGAACAAACAGTATCACATATAACGTAACTGGTTTTGGTATTTGTGTAAAAGAGAAAACTACTTTATGTAATCGTATAAATTAACAGAGAAAAATGTTGAGAAATGAAGGCAATGGGGGAATCACAAAAACAAAAATAATAATAAAAACCAGTTAGTCTTAAAAATACTGGCACAATTCTTTTTCCCCTCCCCCTTCCTTCCTCCTTTTTATGCTGTAAGAGACTAACATGCTTACATTTTTTAAAAAAATTAAAAACTGATGAGAGTATGATGGCCATATTTAAAAGAAAAGCAACCAAAATGCCTATCAAATATGAGCAATTATTTTGTATATTGTAAAGACTTCCTTTGACACCTATGTTTCTCTGCACAACAGCAGTTCCATTTTCTCTCCCCATGTAATCCTTTTCATGGAGACCAGCCAACCTAGATTTAGGGATGGAGACAAGGCAACCTTTTCTTGGTGTAACAATGTAGCACTTTTGCACCTAAGAGTAAATGATCTTTGTTCATTAATACAGGGAAAATAGTTGTACTCTGGGACACCACTGGTTGAGCTAGTCTGATTTTGTGTTCTCAGAGACCTCAGTCTTTGAAAATCAAGCCCTTCTATCAACACAGCGTTGGTTCTTTAACTCCTAAGTCCGACTCTCAGGTCTATTTCTTTATCATGTGATGGAACATTCACTTTCAACATACAGGTGATTACTTCACTTAAGAAGAGCATTACAAGCACAAAATAATCTCAGTGACTAACAGGGCCACATCAGACAAAAGTAGGACTGTTTAAATAATGAAGTATACCAGAGTTCTGCAGGGAATTCTCCACTCTGCTGTTAAATCTTTCATCTTAAATTAAGATAGGCTGCTATAAAATGCAACACTTCCATCAATAAATAAATGACTAAACTAGGGTTTTTAAAGGTATGCTATATTGCCTTAAAGCCTCCTTGGAGCATTAGTTGCTTAGTTCATGTGGTTTATTTCCAGGATAGGTACCAGAGTTAAATCAAGCTGGCTTTTGTTAGTAATTCAATTTTCATTCAGTTAATGCCATAAAATTGTTTGCTCTTCAGCAGAGTTAAAAACAGATTCAAGGTTCATGTTCATGTCACAAAATAGAATCGAGGAAGTAGGTACTCATACTAAATTTTGCATTCAGAAGAACTGCTTTCAGCTATTCACTTGATTTTGAAAACAGGGCAACAAATATAACCCAGTATTATCCAGAAGCAACATTTCATTTGCTTGTTTTGAAGAGATTTAGTTGAACATTATGAGTAATATCTCACAAATATTAGGAGCTAAACTAACCTATGTGTTTATGATAATTTGCTTGTTCTGTATTTCTGGTCAGCCAAATATGTGTTCAGAATATATAAGTGGTGTTGCAATTTCAGTCATAACGGGCAGAGGGAGGCATGCTAGTGCAGGCAGAACAAGCCAATGGAGGAGAAGAGCAGAAAGATATCTCACGGCTCTTCCTCCTTCTGGTTCAACATCCAACCGAAAGATTCCTGACTATGCAAATAGATGTCCAATAGACCACAAAGTACTGCTGCTTAACACCAAGTCAGTGACTAGGAAGAAGTGTATGATCCAGGAGTCGATCTTGGATAAGCAAGCTGCCCCCCAGTGTATAACTGAGACCTAATTAACTGAAGAGGAGGGTTTCAACTTGACTCAAATTATACCCACCAGGTTTCTGAGTGCTGAAGCAAGCAAGATCTGAGGAGTGGGGAGGAGAAGTCACAGTGGTCTGTCATGAGCAAATTCCTCTACTGAGGTAAAGTTTGAGTGTATACATGAAGATATGATACATCTCCCTCAAATTTATTAATCTCCCTCAATTTATTAATCTCCCTCAAACTTATTGTGTTAGATCCTGTTGGTGTGTCATTCATTCTGCTGCCCGTCTGTCTGCCAAGGCTGCTGGAGATGAACTCAGAAATGGTGTTAATCTCCCTCAAACTTACTGTGTTGAAAGATTTTAACAACCATGCTGAGGCATCCTAATCAGAGCCAGCCCAGGATTTCATGGCTTCTAGGGCAACCATGGGCCTATCTCAATATCTTCCCCTATGTACAGTATGTTTTGGCCAAAAAATATTTGTATGGCCTTCTTCAGGGCCTATTAATGAAAGGGGAATAATACACAAACATTAATATAGACAACATGTCTATTTTAATTTTCTGTTTTGTATTATTGTCTATGCATTGTCCCCCTTTCCTCAGTTGCCATAATGAAGGCCATTCAAATACTTCTTTACTGAAATGCACTGAGCTTTTTAAACAAACAAAAACTCCTTTTATCTATCCCGAGAGTGAGACTGAGGCCATTTTCACACTATACGCCTTTAGCGCATTGTAGCATTACAATCCTGGCATTGCCATTCACACAATGCCATTGGATTAGGAACATTCTCTTCCGCACCCTTCCACCTTAAGCAGATGAGTAGTAGCATTGCCACCAGTGTTCCTTCCACATTACAGCATCCTTGGCCACTTCTTTGCCCTGCCTCCACCCTGCTCAACCGCCCCAATTTGTCTTTTGGGTGTTTTTTTTTTGTTAAGTTGTACTAGTGCAGCCACGTTGTAACCTCATGACACATCAGTACGCTATTGCAGTGTTGCACTATAACGTTAAAAAAATGTATTTAACAATTTTAAAAAAATTAACTCAAAGGAGAAAATTAAAATGAACACAAAGAGGTGGTAGATTCCAAACTTGCCACACCATGGGAGTCACTGAGAGAGGGACAAGCTGGGCACACTTGCAGCCCACTCACTGCTGGATCTGCAATAATAGGAAGCGCTATCAAGTGCTGCAACAGTACCACACTAAGACAGCTGAAGGGATTGAAGTGCTAAAGGGTGCTCAATGGATTTTTCCTGGAAATAGAATATGATGGTTTGGTGATGCTTGGGGGAGGGATAGCAGCTGGATAGTGATGACCATGTGGTAGCATGGCTCCTGGACTAGAAACAACCCACCACTGTTGTGCTATAGCGACTTTGTGCGGAAATGGCCTATGTCTTTCTTTTACAACAGGTTTCAAAGGACATTATAGTCTCTTTTAATATAATTTCTAGCCAGATGGATTGACAAGAACTTTCCTGCCAGGTGGAACTTGTGTTGAGAATTTTGGCCCAAACAGGATCTTATATTCATTTGTTTGAGAGAGAGAATCTCTCTTGTTTCCTTTCTGTACCCTGCTCCTAATTCTGTGAAGTAGGCAATGATGGTGGAAGCTAAGGACAGTTTGGAGATAAGCCAAGAGGAGCTATAGGTGGTATAGTCAGAATGTTATCATATGAGACTTGGCATCTGCCATAGGTCCACATGAAGAATATAGAAGTAATTGTTGAAAGGGGCAAGTTTGGGCAGGACAAGGGTCCTGGTGTAGGTTAGGAAACTTGCTGTATGCATAAGAAAAGAGAAAGGACATGAGGATGGTTATATATGGGAAAGAAAATAGAGTGATATAGGATGTGTGCCAGAAAACACTAGGAACCACATTTGTAAGATACAATTGTCAAACATTATTATCATTTTTTCTCATCTATTTCCTACTTATTTCAGTATTCTCTTCAGTTTTGCATGATTAAATTGTAATGTCTATGTACAAATCACTAACATTAAACTATTTCTTCTTAATCTATCTCATCTGCCTTGCTCTCATTTCATAAAGTATTATCAACACTCTAACTTGAATTTAATACAGATATACAAATCTGATAATCATCTGATGCAGAATACAAATTTCTTCAGATCATAATGCTTAACAAACAATAACAAAAACCAAACTCTGTTCCTCTCAGAGTTATTTTCTGGCTCTGAATATAAAGTAAAAGGTTGCAAGTTTCTGTGTTTGCATGGTCAGCATTCAGCAAAAGAAGCGTCCAAAGCATTATAAGCTCAGAAACAGTTTTTAGCATTAAATCCCATAATTTTGATAAAATACTAATTTTCTGCTTCTGAACTACATGATGACTTATTTAAGAATATTATTGTTTGGTGAGAACCTTCATGACTGCTTCTCACAAATTTTTTATGTGGGTTGCTGTGTCCCATTCATGTTTTACCACACTTTCTTGTTACAGAAATATCTGTTCCTGGGTAGAAGCCAAATTTGAAACAGCTCTCCACCATGGTCACTACTTGGCACTCCCCAGAAGAATTCCAAGAGGGCAATACGACAAGGCATATATATGTAAAATCAATCACAACAAGTGAAACAACAGCAGAAGCCAAGAGTCAACTCTTATAAATCAAGTAACTATTGTGCTGACTTCAAATAAAGCCAAGGGAAATTTGTTACTGATTTTTAAGACTACAGACTAGTTAAACAGAGCTTAGTGGATGAAATCTACACATGAAATTGCCACATCTCAGGCCCCAGTACTGAATCTCCAGTGTTTATGAGTCATCACTAGGCAGGAGAGACATGGTTGCAAATTCTCCAATTTTGGTGGGCTCAGCTTCAGCAAGAGGAAAGGGCTGTTCAGATCTCCAACTAAGCTAGTACAGCAACAGTTTCCTGCAAGTCCCAAGACACCACTGATTTGTTGATGCAACACTTGTTCTACTCTCCAGTGGGTCCATGTACTTATGTAGTTAGCCTCTTCCTCCTTTCCTCCCAATCACTGTGGCACCAGGGCTCACGTTCCACTCTGCATCCACATTCTATCTAGAAGGCACTAGATCAGATTAAATGTTCCTTATTCTACCTCCAAAAGTAAGTGATAAGGAAAAATCCCCTCATTTCACATTGATCTAGACAAAGCTCCCTGGCTAAGATTTCTGCCATAATTTCCAAACTGAAAAATATGTTCTGCCTCTTTCTTAATGCCTACTGTCATCACCAGGTGCTGTCCCTAGGTCTCAAGTTTTAGTCAGGAAATGTCAAGACCCGAGGCAGACTTGAACTGGCAACTATCAACACATCTGAGAAAAAGCAATTCAAAAAATAAAGTACACTGTTTTTGCTTATTGATACTAGTTTGTGGACTGCTCTACCTCCACCTTCTGTCATAAGAAAAGATTACTTCTTTTAAGATGACATTGGCTATTAATGGTTGTATTATTTTAAATAATAATTTTAATTGTTATATTACTATTTGAAAATATCTTTTCAATCAACCAAAATATCTTTTATTAATTTAAGTATTTAATTGATTGAACACTAGGCCCCCACTAATTTTTAGAGTCAAAAACAGCTTTAAATATATACGTTCAATGGAAAATCAAAGTTATTATTCTGTACTCTACACAGACATCATATGAAATGCTAGCTATGAGAAAAACTAAAGGTAAAAATTGTTTAAAGAGGTTAAGAGGATCTATGAAATGATTACAAAAACTAAAATTAAAGAGCCTCGAATCATTTAAAAAAAAATACTGAAAAACTAAAGTAAAAAAATCGTTTGTGTTTAATATGCTATGCCACAATAGATAGCACATGTTATGAATTAACTTGATCCACAGCGCTGTGGAAGTATAAAGATGGCATCTAACAAACAGTTCAAGAACTGTTAAAATAAAGTTGGACAGGGTAAAAAAAAAGATAATAAGCACATCTCAGTCTATGCCCATAAAATGAGTATTATTTTGCATTCTGACTTCACTTAACTTCATATCAAGGAATTATGTTATGGGTGATCAGCATATTGGAGCAGTGGCACTCTAATTTCCAGACATTCCTTCAGAGACTAAAATAATGTTAACTTTTTAACTGACGATAGAACTCTATGTTAAAGTTGGAGTGGTCTAGCAAGAAAATGCTTCATAAAGCACATATGGAGCACATATGCTTAAGGTGATATTAACTACAACAGAGGGACCCATCTAAAACAAGGGTCATGAGAGAATATAGTTTCACTTTTCACATTTTACTACCCTTCACTGTGACACTGCTGGGATTTTCTATCAACTTGGCTCTAATAAGAAATGAGCACGACTGGGAAGAAAAGTGCCTGGGATGACAGGCAACTGGGAGATAAGATGGAGAAACAGAGATGGTTTGTAGTTCACCTACATTTTATATGAGAATGGGGCAGAAATGATAGAAATAAACATTATGTGTCTGTGTTGTATCTACCACAGATATTAGACACTATGAGATTATCAAACGGGAGTGGCAAAAAATACCAATGCACTTTATGAAAAGTGTTCTTAGTGGGACAACTTAATAACGATTAACCTAAGTTCCATGATTGCAAAAGGAATCGGTGTGATAAACTTCCTCTTGATCCTACCTGTAAATATGAGTAACAGGTTTTTGCAACAATTGGAGAAAAAGTAATGAAGTACAATATAAAATTATTTGGCAAGGTGTCTATCATTTCTGAGTTTTCAACCACAGAATGATTGTTATTTTCAATAGAGTGAGATTGTTCATTGTCACATATATCACAGACGAAAGACAAGTGTATATTTTCTGTAATGTTTGAAGGATTTCTATATGTCTAAAAACATCAAAATGCCTTCCTAGAAACTATAACTGGCCAAAGCTCCTGGGTACATGTTTCCAGACCTGCAAATACTCTTGAAATGTGAATCACAAGGCATAACACTTTTCACTATAATGTCTGAACTGACCCTAACAGAAGTTGTTACTTTTGAGTAGTTATAACAGCAATTAGGTTTTCATGATGGTGTAGCCATTGCTGAACAAATTCATCACCATACCATGGGATATCACACTAGCACCTTGAGCTCATGCATGCTGACATTCCATGACATAGGAATTTCTGCATCAGTCAACACCACAGTTGCAAAATAGCATCATGGTGAAAAACTAAAGACCTGGAAAGAGAGAAGACATTACTATAACACTTAGGTCAGCTATATAACAGTTTAAAAGCAATCGTGTCACCAAAGAGACAGCTGCATCACCACAATGCTGCACACCCAAGAGTCAACTGAATATCTTTCAACAGCTGTGCAACTGATATGGGCAATCACTCCCTATATACTTTGCACATGCTGGCACCACAGGTACACCCAGGCAACATACTCGGTGCAACATCTTAACTACCCTCCCATCACAAACACACAATGGTGTGCCTGCACACTGTGGCTTCCACATCATCTTCAGTGGAATGTTTAATTCCGTGATGTTGGCTGAAAACAAATCCATTTGACATAGAGAACACCTGTCCATGGAGTCTTTAAAAGCAGTGATACTGACATATACCTCAAGGAGGACTGAATGTACGACATGAAACAATTTGGAGTAGAAAGACAGAACCTGTGAGTGGAGTGACAAACAAGTTTTAATTTGCTGTTGAACTTGTTGAACGCTATGAAAATTTGTCTTGAGTAGAAAAAAATATGTTGTACAAATTATCTGCTACAAAATTAAGCAAATAATGTTTACAATTGAATATTTATCATTAAATCACTAAATTAAATACAAGTATATCTCAGTTAACAAAGTAGATGTGCTCTAGTACCTGAGGTACAAATTACCTCTGGTTAATGGAAAGAACAGGGATAGATTCCTATACCACAAAAGATAAGAACAGTTCAACGTATTTAAGCAAACTTTTTATTCAAAAAAACATGCATGTGTGAAATGAAACAACCAGGTCAGGTAAGCCTTGAATAGCTACACAGAAATATTTTTACTTTTCTAAACCACATCTTTCCTTTTTCAACAGCCTCCACAATTCTTATGTTTTCATTTTGGTGGCAAAACTTAAATGATTTATGCTTTTTCAATATATCAGGGTGGGTGATGAGGCAGGCTAACTGACTTTCCTCTTTTCTGTTTTGTTTTTCATACGTGCTCTGTAAGTGATTCTGGGAGCAGCTGTTCACCTTGCCCAAGGTATATAAGCACACCCACGAACTGCAGAGTAAAGTACCTGGAAAAGAATCCCTCTCCATTTTTATTTTTTTGCTTTATTCATTGTTTACTGTAGAAATGCTGCTGCAACCCAATGTTGGATTTCTGTTTTTCTGCTGCCCTCTTTACCATGCTCCTAAAGCCAATGATGCAAATAAACAAACAGACAAACAAATAAACAAATCATGCTAGATAGAATACAAGAAAGGGGGAGCTGGGCTGGGCTCCCTTGAAATACTTTGTAAAAAGGCGCTGCTTTGTCAGAGGCTTTAGCTAATACGCCTGTACTGTGTAAAAGAGATGTTCTGGCTTGTCCTTTATTAATACTGGGAAACACTACATGGAGTCCATATTATTCTCCTGTTTTACATTCTTAACAGTGTTCCTAGAAAATACTACATTACTAGATATAATGTATATCCTTCTATGGAAAAGACAGAAGAAAAAGCAGGAGACCAGGAAGAAGGACACTGGAGCTCTACTCCCACAAACATTGTTTTTGTGTTCTTAACCAAATCATCTGTGCTCACAGGTATCTATTAATTGCAAATATAAATTAGGAACACTGTTATGGTAGTGTTCTCAGGAGCACTGAAGTACTTTTTTCAGGTATTTGCAGATATTTACTATTTACAGGCCTTGCAGAGAAGATTTTTAAAATCAGCAGCGAATAATACCTGTAAACTTTTAAGAGACAGATTAAGGAACACTACTAATTAGGCCAAAGGCCTATCTTGTCCCACATTTGTTTACCAACCAATGGCTGACCAGATGCACATGGAAAGCAGTCAAGTAGGACAATATTCTTCTGCCTATTCTCAACAAATGTTTTACATGTATTCATTAATGTACTCATCAGAAGGAGACACTGATAGTGCCACCATCCATTAATCTTCCTGTCCTCTTTTAAAGATGTCCAAGTTGACACCCACCACTGCACCATGAGAATTCTAGTTTTGCTATATCAGGAATGTTTCCTTTTACTTGTCCTGTATCGCCTGTAATTCAACATGAGTAGAGATGGTCCCAAGGATGAGCCCAGATTCTAGTTTTATAACAGCATGAGAAGATCATCTCCTTCTCCACTCCTTGAACATCACACATAATTTTGTATTTCTCCATCCTGTCTCTCAATTATTTTTTATTTTCTACATTAAAATGCTCCAGAAGTTGCAACTTTCTCTCACATAGAGAGCCACTTGGTTGTTACCAAAATGGGGGTAACTCAGGGGTCCACCTGCAGTGCCAATGCCTCCATTCAAAGGTGGGGAATTATTAGCTCAAATTAGGAGGCCTGCAAGGTGTGGGGATATAACCCAACAAGATCTTTGACACCAATGTTTACAAGGTCTTCTGCAGGGAAGAAACAGCCACAGATTCAAAAATAAACTAGAATGTGTTTTACTGAGGGAAATTCAGTCACACACATACACACACACACACACGAAAGATCCAAACAGTCACACACTCACACAAGGCTAACTGAAGAAAAAGGGAGACAAATTTAAGATAGGGAGATTTCAGTGTAAAATGGGTGATATTTACCAATCCAGAAAAACAGTAAAGAAAGTGGTGATGGGGCTTAGACTTGCAGCTAAGGACAGTACTTGCTTGGAAATCAGAGTGACAGTGTGGCATTCAACAAGTGAGATACTGTACCCGACTATTCAAAATGGAGGGTTTTTATATCCAAAATCTGTCTGGAGGGCAAGGGTGTAAATGGCTCTCTGGCTGAGCAAACAACAGAAGTTACAACACGGAAAATGGGGTCCAGACAGAGTTAATGGTCTTAGCGTTAGGTGATAGAGAGTTAACGGCTGTCGCAATAACTCTGTAACAGTGGACAGGTAAAAAGACAAGGAGAAGAAATGTCCAGCTGCTAGGAGGAAGGACTGAAACAATCAGTGGTTTGGTGGGAACTTTCAGTTGCTATTGTCCGGCAGCAAGGATGTTACAGCTTCAACTTAAGCCTATTATCTCTGGAGTTACCCGGTGATTGTCCTGACAATGACCTTGGTTATGCCTAGAGGGGATCTCTGAACTACTCTGTAGCACTTCTGTTCAGCCAGTATTTTTTACTCTGCCTAGCCTGGCCTTACAGTCATATCTGGGTCCATTTTATATCAATGCCAATTAATATATTTTGCCAGTTAAGTCATATTTCATCAATTAAACTATATCAAATCAGGGGAGGGGCTGGTAAAAAGATGGATGCCCTTTTCTGCCTCTTTTGCAACTCTACAATATCTTTTCTTAGCTACCATAAAGAAAACAGAAGACACTTATGTACTTACTTACTAACTTGCTATTAAAAATTTATACCCTACACTAGACCTCAGGTTAGCATACAAACACAATTCTATGAATAGTTTACTGTGTGCCCAAATAAATCCTGCGTTTTCCTCAACCAGGAAAGATATACATGTGTTCACATAAGATTTCATGGTCACATGTTTCAGCCCAGCAGCTCAAAGATCATCAGTCCCATTATAGTTTATCAAGAAACTGGTGAATCTTGAGGCTTGTTTGTGCAAGAACTTGCTTCAACTGTCATAGGCTACCTCTATAAAACTGCGGTTCATAATTTACTTCAATCCCTAGACCAGGAGTGGACAGCTCATGGTCCTCCAGATCTTGTTGGACATTAGCTTCCCTAATCTAATTAACAATCCAACATTCTCTGAAGAGCTACAAGGGTCACACCCCTGACCTAAACATTATGGAAAACAGTAGCACATGCATAATGCTCTCCTTCCTCATCTTTCAAATAATACTTAATTCTTATATAAACTGACCAGACTGGCAACCGGGAATGAGGTAAAACATTCTTAGGATGTGGTCCAAGGTACTAACTTGATTGTTCTCCAACATAGTTTCCACTTAAATTGTTAGTATTTTTCTGAGCACTGAGCTTATTCTTATCAGTTTTTAAACATTCATTAGTTTGTAGTGAATTTGCTGGCTAATTAAAGTTTTGACCTTCTCTTTGCAGTTACACCAAACTAACTGACTTTAATTGGGAATAAAGCACACCCTCTATTTTTTTCTTGTCTAACACTGTATATACAAGAAAGATCATTACAAATACATTCTTGAATATGTATTCTGTAAAACAAATAATTGAGAAAGCAACAACAGTATGTAATTTGAGGCAAATTAATCACTTGGATAACAGATGTGTTTTGTACCCTCATGTGTTCAAAGGTCCTAATTTTATATTTTTCTGTTTATTTCAACAAATATTCAGGTTGCACTAAGACTTCTGAAGGAACTCATCCTCAATTTAAAGTTCAGATTTAAGGTTTAATGGGTACTCCTTTTTATGAGTACTTTGTGCTCTTGATTGTGTCTAATTCATTGCATAAATCACCTTGAAGAAAGATGTTCTGCTCTCACTTTCCAATCTTGTTTGGAGCTGTTGCTAACAGCTTTTAATTTGGGAAGTCTGTCTCTGAGTTGACTGCGCCTCACTGGTTTCAGCTCAATTGTTTCCCTAGCCAGCAGAGCATTTCATTTTTCCTGAAGGTCATTGCAGACTGCCAAGGCTTTGAAAGCACACCAGCATTTTCATTGATGCTGCAATCTAACATTGCAGTAGCATTAGGATAAATGAACACAGGCATGTATGCGTGTGACTCTTCCTATCAACAATTACAATATTTATTATGATACAAAGTAAACAAGGTCACCAACAAAGGAAGAATGGGAAATAGCCTGTCTTCTTGAGTTTGTCTTTATTTTATTTGTCTTGAAGTTATTATAATATCTTCAGTATTATTCTACTGGGAGGGGAGTACAATGAAAAGACATACATATTGCCTTATAATATCATCAGCTTAGGTAAATGGCTGCTCCAACAATAGTACTATAACATTGGAACAAACCAGAGACGCAGTTAGCAGCATGTAGAGTAAATAGAGACTCCCATTAAAAGAGTAACACAGCAGCCATCTGTTGGAGAAGGGATGCCATTAGCTATAGCAGACAATGGAATTGATCCAGCTTGTTTATTCTCACTCTTTCACACACACACACACACACACACACACACAATAAATTAAGCAGCAAAAAAACTGTAACAGAAATCCTGTTCTGATTTAGTCAAACAAAGGTAAAGCTACATGCAAAACAAAAGAGTAACTACTCTTTCACAATACAGCGGACTTACTGCAACCTCTGCACATGCAAATGCAAGGTCACGCAAAGCACTGCATCCTATTATAGTCAATGGACACAATATGTGTGTGGGTGCGCTGGTGCAGGCACACACACATCACGTCCATTGACTATAAGGGGAGATAAGCATTCATGTTTTTCTGTTTCAAACAGGGGTTCTTGGAACAGAATCCCTGCATATACAGAGAGTACACCGTACAGACATACCTCTGTTAACAAAGCCTCTGACAAGGAAGCTCCTTTTTATAGGTTTTTCTTACACTTGCCCATTCCCCTCCTTCCCCTCTCATTTTCTGTAAAGCTGGAATTCTACTGTAGCTGTGTGGGTCTTCCTGCAACACTCAAGGTAAACAGCAGCTGCCCCCTGACCTTTCTGACCATCTGCAAACAGCAAAACAAAAAGAAAAGGAGCGAGCAGATAAACTTGCCTCTCCAATTACACCCAGCATGTTAAATAAGGCAGAAATCTATTAAGTCAGGTTGCCAAAACGGAAATCGTAACAAAATTGAAGATTAGCAAAAGAAAAATAATCATTCTTGGATGCACTTTGAAAGAAGCTTTCAAATAGTTGCTAGAAGATTCACCAGGGTTTATTATGCAAGGCTTACCCTGACCTTTCACATATGCATATTATTAGCTTTGACTAAAACAGCTGCTTAAAACATGTTGATCTGCTCTTCTTTTTTTATGGTGCATATGAAACCTACCTTTATTCTTTCATTTCTGCCTTGGGACCAAAACTTCTGTTAAAGAAGTAAAGCCCAGGAATACTTCTACTTTGTTAACTAAAGTGCACATCTGTATTACGTACCTAGTCCTAGTCCGGCCAAGTACAAATAATCCCTCGTTTCTTGTGCCCAGGCCACAGCTACATTTTGGTACTGAAAATATTGAGAATATTTGGTTGTAGATGTTTGTTCAGATCCTAAGGGCCAACGACAGTTAATGAATGAAAACTAGAATTGTGTTTTAGGACTTAACTGTGCATGTATTTGTGTTAAAACTGGTTTTTTAAAACAATGGAATAGTGTCTTCTGTTCACTGTTTTGGTAGAGCTAATACTGCTTCCTGTTGCTATTTCCCACCCGACCCCCCAAATACTCAACACATCCTCACTCATGGGAATTTAGGAACAAGACATAATTTTTGGAGCTGCCTTGTTTTAATACACATAAATTTAGTGCTCAGCTATGCTGAACAGCAATTAATCCAAAATGTATTAATTGCCTATGACCTTTCACCACCAGGAGCAATGGCTTGCAGACTCTTGTGGGCCTTCTTCTACAAAATCCTGAGTATTTTGTCCCTTCTGCCAAGCTTTTACACATGATATAAACATCATTATCTTCCATAAGTACTTCAAGTTCTCAGCCAATTCCACAGGACTTGAGAGCAGGGAAGCCAAAGCTAACTGCACATAATGACTGGTGACCAAGTCAAGCTACAGTTTATGAAACCTATGAGAAACAATTATTTGCTCATGAAGCTACACAGTACACTTTAGGATCTTGGATAAGTTGGTTCAATACCAGAAAATGAGAAAAGGTAAAAATGTGTATTTTATTCTCCAATAAACATATGTAACCTTGGCCATTTCCGCACCGGGCTAGTAAAACGGTGCAGAGCGACCTCTAACGGAGGTCTTCTGCACCGTAGAGTGGACTGGGGTGGACTACTTTCTGTAGTTTCATACCTCAGTCCACTCCGGAGCGACCGGAACTGGTCGCTCGGCATGTTTTTTAAAAACCTCTTTTTCGAGGTTTTTAAAAATCATGGAGCGCACAACCCCGTGCCGCTCCGTTGCCCGGCTCCGGAGCAGATTTGCAGGTGCGCGCAAGTGTGTGCCTGCAGATCTGCCGGGGGCGGGCTTCCGGCTGGCGAGCTTCTCTGGTTGGTGGAGAGCCTCCACCAACCGGAAGCCGCCATTTGGTACGCCGGAGGACTGCAGAGCAGCGAACTCGCGCTGCTCCTCGTGGCGACGGACTCGGCCAGCCGGAAAACAAAGCCGGTGAGCTCTGTTTTCGGCTCTTCCCCCCCACCCACACATGTGCAAAGGGCCCTAATTTCTTTTTCATAATAAGCCGGAAGCAGATCAGATTTTTGAGCTGTATGTTTACACTTGTTCAAAAAGTAGATTCAACTGTTGAGTAATTTTCTGATTTGCTAGACAAACGATATCCTAAGTTGAGAGACTGCAGTACTGACCAAAATACGAAGTCAGTTTCTACTAAAGGGATAATTTTGATTAATGTCAGATAAATATATGACTGCATTCCATTTTGGCCCAACAGTACCTCATCTGATGGTCAAATATGGCTCTTCTCAGACCATTTTCTCTACAACTGTTGTCAAACTAAAGACTGTTCAAGTAGGTAAAATGCAACCAAGTTAAATTGACTACTTTTTTATTTGAAACCCAACATGGGTGGATGCTTTCCTTTGATCATTTGGTTTTCCCATGAGCTCTATTTTTATATTTGTATTTTTAGTTTTGTTGTTGTTGTTGTTGTAACACAATTTCTTACTAAAACCCTCCCTGCATACAGTATTACACGGTTACAGAGTCCTCAGGTCCTTAGGGTTTTTCTGGGCAAGAAAACAAAAGACTGTTCTTTCCATTTACCCTAGAGCTGGACAAAAGGGGGGACTCAGAAACTCTCCAAGCAGCAGCACAGGCTAGCATGTTCTGATAGTAATCAGTCAGTCTTTCTTTCTTTTCTTTTTCTTTTCCCTTTTTGTGTGTGTGTGTGTGTGTCTGTGTGTGTGTGTGTGGGTGGGTGGTCTTATGAAGAAGGTGGTCTACCAGTGTGGAAAAATCAGCCTTCCCCCAGGTCTGAGACAAGAGTATATTCATTTCAGAAGAGTGCATTCATTTTAATCAGAAAGAACACATCTTCATCCAATGAATTTCATTTAGATTTTAAAACTCTTTTTCAATTTTATGGTAGGTTTAAGTATAACATACATCAAAATGAGATTTCTTTTTCTTAAATACTAACTGGCATGAATCTAAACTAATTAATGGATCAGTGGTCTTTAAATACACAGTTAAAATACTAAGACCTTTGTTTCAAAAATGCATTTTTTCCTTCAGTTTAAAAATGTAGAAGGGTACACAAAATTAGAGTTTTTACAGGACCATTGGTATTATCCAAGTACCTTAGCAGCAACTGAATGTTAATATGCTTTGGTTTAACAGCCAATCACTTTTCCTGGAGGAGCTTAGTAATGAACACTAAAATATGCCCACTTATTTAGTATGGTTTATAAATTACTAAAATCCCATAACACAGTGTTGTTGCTATGAGCCATCAAGTCAACTTCAACTTATGGCAACCCTGTGAATAAGAAATATCCAAGAGCCCCAATCATCAATTGCACTGCCTGGTATAGTTTTTGAAATATAAAAATAAAACTCCTACTGACTTTATTAGCAATAAACAAGCTGAAAGAGGATGTTAAGACAAGTAGAATCATATTTCAGCCTATAACAACTGCTAGGTTCTAAAGGTATTCTCATAACTATCAGATGCCTATATTAAATCCAGCTGGATCTAGAATTTGGATGTTCACCAATGAAAGTACTACATTCAATTCAAATCTGTTTTGTATGGTAGGACTTTACAGATGAGCAAAATACTCTGGATGATCATTGTAGTTGATGACAGCAACATAACTACACTAGCACTAAAATTAGATACACCAATTCCAAGCTTAATTATCAAGGGTGCCAGTCACATACACCTATTCTTTCTGTTGCTCAACTGCAAGACTGGAACACTTGAACAAGAACATTCCATCTCCATTCTCCCAAACACCAGAATTTTCCTAAACATTTTGGAATGACAGCTACTAATCACAGTGGGGATACTGTTTTGCGCTAAATGAACAGAAAATGGGGGAGCAAAGGAACATGGTTTCCTAAATTGTTCCCCCTGCCCTGTCTAGTAACTGCATTCTCCGTTAATATTTAAATCTACCAGGGACTCCAACCTCTGAAAAAGAAATATTCCCTTCACTGTGGATTTACCTACATATGAACTCCAAAAATAGGAAATATATCATCAAGGGAATAATTGTACATGACAAGTTGTATGTACACATGCAAATTTAGGAAAGATTATAATTTAAACAGAAATAATACCTACATCACTGTATCAAGGTAGACTGTGACCAGGTAAACTATGGTCCTTCTCAGTGTGCTATCCAGATATTAAGTATTAATGAGGAATTTTAATACCCCTGCTTTCTCACCTTGTGGATTTTTTTTTCTTTAAGCCATACTTGGAAGGGACAGCAGCACATGTAGAAAAGGGATTTAAATAGAGGATTGTCCTTTGCAAAGACAGACATATGGTGACTCAGAACAATATCTGAATGTGCTTGCTGCACTCCCTCAGATTTATTCCACCATTATTCAACGGGGCAGTGGGATAAGTGGCAAATTTCTCTGGCAAATTTTACTTTAGTGACAACTTTCCTGCAGTGTGGTAGAAAACTGTTCTGTTCCTTGTGCTATTCTACTGTCATTGCTATCCTCCATCATTCAGGCTTTAAGTTTGCTTGAATGCCATGGAATTGATTTTTGCAAGCCTTTAATTCCTTTGTTAACCTCATCCAACAGTGTAGAGACAAATTTTAACTCACATACAATTTTTATTGAGAACCAACAGAGAGTAGTGGTTTGAGTGTTGATTCTGAAGACCAGGTTTGAATCCTGCTCAACCATGGAAACCCAATGCACCTGTCATACTCTCTTGGCCGTTTTACCAAGAAAACCCTGTGATAGTTTCAGCTTAGGATCTCCATAAACCAGAAACAACTTGAAGGCACGCAACAACAACAGAATTTTTCATTGCAGAATTTTCACAGAATTAAGCTTACCATATCCTCTCGTAAGAGACTGTCACCTAGATGGCAATAAACAATGTCCCTACCTTTCAGCCACATATTATTTAGTTTTCTTCTGTAATAAAAATCAATTGTCTTGAATTCTCCAAGCCAACATAATCTATTGATACAGATTTTTATTTTTGAAAACCAAACTACTAAAATACCCATAGAAATTTATTAATTCTCTGGTCCCAATCAATGCTAACATATTCAGTTTTCTTTAAAAAAAAGTCCAAATGACATTTTAAAAATATGCCCCCACAAATACAAACAATGCTCTCCTACAGCAGCCACACATATGGCTTTGTTTAGGGCACATTTTGCTGCCAAAGGATATCTCTGCATGTGACTGGAATCCCAAATTAATGTCATTGGTCAAGACAAAAAACTGTATGTCTTTTATTTTTTCCCCCCATAAAAGTTAACTTTCCTCTTGACAATACATTGAGGTGTTAAGAAAACTAAAATCTTGGCTCATGCTCGAATTGTGTTTTTTCACTAAATGAATACATGTCATTACATTACCACCCAATACCGCCCCCCCTCAAAAAAATCATAACTGTGGTTTTTAACTATAGTTCAAATAAAATTGTGATGAACACTTCAAGTAGCCTATTTAAAGGCAGCATTGCTCAGGCAAGGGTTGGCAATTTGAAACTGATTTTCCAAAGTGCAGGCAGTCTGTACTACATATCATTAAACTGATTGGTAGTAATCCTTAAAATCATTCTTTCTTCAAAGAAACCTTCCTCTCAGAGCATTGCCTTTTCACTACTTTTCAGCAGTAGTTTGGGGAGCGGGGCAGAAATAGTAGTCCTGTTCCAGAGATTTAATGTGTACTGCACACAAGGAAACATTCAAGAAAACATTTCTGCTTAGTCGTCTCAAGCAATGCATTAGTATATAAATCTCAGTTCACATTGAAAAACAGATGGAAGTACACACAACTAACTGCATGATGAAGGAATACAGAATCCTTCTAGTTAGGATACAAGTATACTGTTGTATACACATTCACTCACATCCAGTTTTAATGATCCAAACAAACCTCTACGTAAGTGAATTGGCTCAGATGGCCATCAAAAGTGATTTACACAATAGAAGCACTTCCTAAATAAGAGCTCTGTTCTAAACATGTTGAATATTTCCAATGTTTGTAAACTAAACAAACAAACAATGAACATACAGAAGAAATACAATTTACTGATGTATTTTTACTATGGAATCACAGTCTTGGAACTAGAATGCTAGAACTATTTCCAACATTCTTGTTCCAATGCTATGTAATTCCATTGTGAATTATATGTCATTAGTTCAGTATTTACATTGCTTTGTATATTCTCCTCATTTTAAAGGAGAAGAAATGTTTGAAAGAATTGACCCCAGAAGTGAATATACAACCTGCAGATTAGGCAGCAAGATAAAGCAGCATCCATATTGATTGCGCAAACATTTGCAGAAATAGTGTCAGGACCTGCCAGTTACCAAATTCTTCCTTCTAACATGATTTGATCTTGGCTACCAGCAATCATTTGCACAACGGGAAATTGCTTTGTATACTTCACTTGCAGTAGCCTTAGAAAATCACTTCAGCTAGTACAAAAGATTTTACACAGGCACAGTATTACTACTGGATCCAGGTTTCAGTGTGTTTAATCAATTGAGGGTACAGTCCTAAAGATGATGCTTTTAGCAGCCTAGTCACTGGGAGAAACACAGATTCTGAGTGACGGGTTACAGCAGTAAGTCTTCAGCAAACAATGCAACAAAGTTTAAGCCAGGAAGGGATGGATTTCTACTCTGGTCACCCTGCTGTAGCTGTGTGTGCCTGCCTACAACAGGCAATCTAAAGAAAAACTGCCTCCAGAATCCCTCACTGGGAATGCTTGAACAGTAAAACACAGAAAAAAAGGAGAGCAGATAAACTTGCCTTACCAGGTTCTCCAGCATGTTACAAAAAAAGCACAGATCTAGAAATCTGACCACCAAAAAGGAAATCATAGGAGAAGAAAAAAAAATATCCCTGGAGACATTTCAGAAGAAGCTTTTGTGTGGTTTCTAGAAGATTCAACATGTTCTTGTTTAAGGCAAAGGGAAACCTCCTCTGAACAAATCTTAGCAAGAAAACCCTGTGATAGGTTCCTCTTTGAGTCACCCTAAGTCAGAAACAACTTGAAGGCACACAATAACAATGTAAAGCTTACTTGAACTGACCTGGTTGCTTCATTTTATACAAGTATATTGTTAGTTTTGGATAAAAGATTTACTGAAACATGTTAAAGTGCCCTTCCTTTTTTGTAGTGTTTTTATCCTTACTCTTTCTACATTACCTCTGCTTTTGGTACCAAATTTTCTGTTAAAGAAGTAATGCCAATGAAAGTATCTGTTTTGTTAATTTGTTAATATACTTGTAACTGAATGCCTATTGTAGATCTATGTGGGGGAAAAGTTTGGAACTCTTTAAAGAAACATTTCATTTAATAAAAAGTGTTATTTAATCTGTTCTCTGTGTATTATTTAATGTGTTCTCTGTGTTCTCTGTGTTTCACTGTAGCTGAGAATGTTATTTCAAAGTTAACTATGATGCAAAGTTTGCCATCATGTTCCATACTAATAAGTTTTCTTATGTCAGCAAATACTTCTTAGGAAACAACGATATCAATACTTAAGATCTACTGTGTTTTCTTTATACAAAGAGAAAACTAATAGTAAGGTAAACCTACAGTGGATTTTGAAAAACCAACTACACCTACTTCTAACATGTATTTTGGAGCTTATAACCTTTACTCTTGCATTCAACGTAGAATTTGAATGTCTTCCTCACACTAGAGACTCAAGTAATAAAGATTCTGTAGATCAAATTAAGATTCCATTCATTCTACCCCTGTTTTAAATCAGTCTCTCTCTCCTCTCTCTCTCTCTCTCTCTCTTTCTCACACACACACACACACACATACATGCACACACACAAAACCTTTAAGATATGGTTGATTGGCACCATAGCAAAGGAATACATTGGATATTAAAAGGATATTCTCTCATATGGATTTGTCTGAAGTCTTCAGTAAGTGCCAGAGGTCCCGCTATGGGTGCCCTGCTGAAAACAGTCTGGTAAGGGACTACAAGAAAGGGCAATTTCTCAGCTGCGGCACCCCACTAATAGAATTCTACCCCCAAGAAAAATCCATTCAGCACCAAAGAAAGCTCTTCTTTAGACATTTTACATTCTTAAATTTTAGATTTTTTTGGACAATTTTCATATACCTGTACAGTATGCCCTTGGTATCCTCTAGGGTTTGGTTCCATGACGCCTGATGCATACCAAAATGTGTGAATGCTTAAGACCCATTATGTAAATGGTGTAGTAAAATGGCATCCCTTATATAAAATGGCAAAATCAAAGTTTGTTTGTTTGTTTTGATTTTTTAAAAAATATTATCAAGCTGTGGTTGGTTGATCCCGTGAATACAGAAACCAAGTTTATGGAGGGCCAAAGGTGTAGCTTTTTACTGTATAGCATTTTAGTGCACGGTATCTTTTTCTGTTAGCCTTTTGTAATCCTCCACGGGAGCTTTTGTTAATGAGCAGATTTAAAATATTATACAAAATTCATCAAACTGGAATTATTCAGACTTTATTGCAGTCATATCCATAGAAAAACTGATTCTTTATACCGAGGATCTCTACTGACTCTGAATTCAAACTTAAGGACTGTTTATGCACTCAATTATGTCAGTGTAACAACCTCTAAACTCTCTTTAGTTTTTTTTATTTGCTTACAGATTAAAGCAATTAATCAGAGGCTGAAGTCATCTGAAAAAGAATTAGCAACCTTTGTCAACAGTAAGAGTTTCTATTATATTTTGTTTGTTTTGGTTTATTTTATTTCAAAAGAGTAAGCAGGCAAACAACAGCAACTTGCTGCCTCCTGACTTCACAATGCCAAAGAAAAACAAAAAGCAAGGGGGATGATAAAAAAAAAAAAGCAAGATGATTTGGTGAAAACAATTCATTACTTCTTGTTTATGAAGACAGGAGAAAGACATTATACAAGGGACTGGCAAGACTCATGAGATCTGGGAGCCACATCGCTCTACACCTGATCAAAAAGAGCTGCATATCCCCACATCCTCATCCCATAACCATATTTTCAACTTTTAAGTATTACTAAGCCACTCCTGCACTCTCTAGGGACAATGCAGGACACCTCTGGCACATTTTTTGAGCTCCTAGCTTTGAAATCCATCCTGGGTTTTGGAAAATACCCCCTCATCTCAAAACTGTGGCAAAATTCTCTCACATGGGCCCTAGGGGGCTTTTGGTGAGAGATCAAGGGGAAAAACTAAAAAATGTATATATAAAAAAGTAAAATTTTGTTTTTCTGTTGTGTTTAGATTACTTTCGTCTACTAAGGAATTTAATTATCCCTGTTACTCAGAAGTGCTGCTTCTGAGTAGACATAGCCTTGTCTAACTGCACTACTTCTAAGCATGAATAACAAAATCCTGTTTCTTGTGCTTTGATTCTCATCTTGCAAACATCTGGAGAATACAGCTGAATTCTTACATTAACCTTTCAATGCGAACATGCACATAGTGAAGCAATACTCAGCCTTCAAAGGAAGGAACGAGTACCATCTATGGGCACAATCTGATTGGATGAGTAGTGGAAAGAAAAGTCTTTCCATCTTGCTGGTCATCCAGAAGTTCAAAAGCTACTCCTTTCCTGGTTGTGCAATGGCAGTTAGGTGGCTCCTAGAGGTAGCTTCAATGCCTGACTGCTGACTGGATGCAAGGATATGCATGGGAACCATCTATCCTCCACTGCATATCTGGGGAAGAAACTACCAGACAAGAATACACGATGCTTCCATTTCCATTGCAGTGTGACAGCAGACAGATAGCAGCTGGGAACACCCTTACAGCCAGTCAGTGGCCAAAGCTAGACTTGTGTCAGGTACTATCTAAATGATCTAATACAGCCACAGCAAATGCTTTGTGAAGGAATTACTGGATGCCTCTTTATGCAACAGCCCCAAAAGTCCTTACACTGGTGTAGCCAGAAGTAACAAAGCTGGTTACACTAGTTTGGTTACATCAGACCAGACTGGTTATGCCCATCTAAGTCACCATCAAAATTCCAGTCCATGGTAGCTACAAAAAGAAAAGAAAAAAAAAGTGAGACACATCCCCAATTGCTCAGTGGATGGCTGCTTTTTCTTCGAGAAGAAGAATAACATGTTTGGGTCAATATATACTTCAATGGCCTTCTTCAGGGGCTATATAAAAACATTTAAAAACTTAAAAACCTTGGGCGCTTGGAAACTTGTCTCCCTTTTTTTCCCTCTTGGATTCCACTGAGTCCTCTCCA
This sequence comes from Cyclura pinguis, assembly GCA_030412105.1. NCBI lineage: Eukaryota > Metazoa > Chordata > Lepidosauria > Squamata > Iguanidae > Cyclura > Cyclura pinguis. Next base: position 107,399,052 of record CM059599.1, on the reverse strand, counting down.
GTTTTTCTCTCTTCTATGTTAGTTACAGCACTTATTTTCACAATTCACTGCCTTTTCAAGGCAGTTCCCAAGAAGAGATGCCAAGGGACACTGAACCAACACTGTCCATTGAGAAGACCCCGGAAAATAACTAAAGGAATAAGAGTATATAATGAGGAAACAAGAAACCTGCAAATATGAGTGAATATTCATGTCATGAAGATACAGGAAAGACTACAGAGAAGATCTGACTGCCGTTCTGAAAATGTTGAATTCAACAAGAATAAGGGAATCAGGATAACTGAACCAGGTTACTGACCCTGACTTATGGCAACCATATCACAGAGTTTTCTTCGTGAGATTTATTCAGAGGTTTGCCATGGGTTTTCTCTAAGTTTATTTTGGTATTTTGACAGTTCGTATCAGACCACAGAGAACTAAAGTGGTGTAGTGGTTTGAGCATTGGACTACGACCCTGGAGACCAAAGTTTGAGACTTTCTTCACCATGGAACCCCACTGAGTGACCTTGGGCAATTCACATTGTCTCAGCTTCAGATGAAAGCAAATGCAACCCCCCTCCAAACAAATCTTGCCAAGAAAACTGCATGATAGGTTCACCTTAGAGCCACCATACGTCATAAACAACGTAAAGGTACACAATAATCACACCACAAAATAACATCCCTATGGTCATTGCCTGAGAGATATAAAAACTGGCTTCAGAACAGAAATACTCCTACCCTTTCAGAATATTGGTATTAGGACTCTACACCCATATCATATATTTGCGCGATATACAAGCATATAAGTGTTTAAAAATGGTCAAGTGTAAAGCAGTGTTTGTGTATGCAGAATCAAGTGATTTCCTACCACGCACCCACCCAAAAAAAGCCCAGAGAAAACACATATCTTATTATGGAATATTTTCCTGATTTCTAGTGAGGTGGGTGGTAGTCCACAAAATCTTGTGAGGAGGGTTTTAGTTTTTAAGGTAACATATGGTGTCACCTTCGTAGAAAGGCACAATATAGATTACTTTTTTTAAAAAAAATTCTACTGCTTTAAAAAAACCAAAGAAATTATGGACACATCTCTAAAATTTCATTCTTCTGCAACGTGTAGCACAACTGAGGATTAAAGAAGGCCGTCTCAGCAAGCAGCAAGCCATTATCACCTCTGGTGAGCACGTAACAGGGATAGGGGACACCTATATAAAGCAATGGAAAAATGATCAATAACTGATCTGGACTGGGGAGGGAACAAGTTCTAGACATCTCTTTGGGAACTTAGACAACAGTATGATGCTTTAAAAGTAAACAATCAGATAAGCACATTGACTTCTTATATAATACACATTATGAAGCTGCAATAGAAGCTATTGAAAGGAAGTACTTCAGGCTCAGCTATTTTTTTCCCTGTAGCAAAATCTCATGCCGAATTTTTCTCTACCTTTAACATTCATATCTGCATTCACAACCATTAAAAGGATGCTGTATTTTGTTGCTTTAATATGAATACATGCATGCAAAACTTCTCCTATTCATGAACAAATGTTTTTCTATTTGCTTAATTATCTTAAGAGAGTCTATAGGTTAATCTATCACACAGAACTGAAAGAGATGCACAATGAGAACATTTCTAGTTGTGCTTAGTTCATATTAACTGCTTTTATAATGTATTGCATCGGTAAAGACTATTAATATTTCTTTCAGATTTAGGTTTAGCATAATACACAATATTCTGGCACTGCTACTGCATACATAATGCCACGTAGCTAGTGTAACTTCTGTTAATACAACCGTGCTCAGAAATAGCAGTATGAAGCATTGAATATTTACCATATCAGAGACAGCATAAGAGAACATGAATAAGAGATCAGTTCGTCCAGTCCAACTCATTAGCCACAAGCCCTATAATATTTCATTCTTCCTTGTGAATGCCAGGTGTGCAGTATTTTCTCAGGTATCCCTTTCCCAACAGATTGCTTGCAAGTCAGCAATCACTCTCAAGTTGATAAACAGCTTCCTATTTATTAAGGAACACATTTAATAATATATTAATGTTTCCACATTAAGCTTGCAAACTGATGACGCTTAGACTGGCTTCCACATGCTCCACCACATGGGCAGAGAAAGTGATGGATAAAGACACACAATGGAACTGAATCATATCAGGCAAGTATCAGAGAAGAGAGCAGACTGTTCCATTTCAGGCCTCTTGAAAATACATTTGCTATACCAGAAGACCAGTAGAGGAAGCTTAACAATAGGTGGACCTTTTTTGTTGGTCTGTAGCCTCAATACACAGTATGTTTGGAACTGACTGCTTTCCTGTGCTTCTTAAAAGTTCAGATTTCAAGGACATAGATACAGAGAAACAATTAAGCAAGCATTTCAGGGATCATGCAAGGTTAAGAACAGCCAGAGATTACCGAAAGAGGTGCAAGATTCAGAGAAATGAAAGATTATTGAAAGAACTACCATGTCACAACAATAGCCACAAATTGAGAGATGTTTTTAAAAAAGTCTTAATTATACCCCTACCTTGGCAGAGTATTATTATTATGCACTAACCACTCTATATCTATATAACTTTGCTTTACAGAATCATGTATGTATCTTACCAAATGACACTTGTAAATTGTGTCAGTCCTATAAACCAAGTAAGCCTCAGCACTTGTATATAAGCTGATCTAGCCTTCAGCAATGAACATACTTTCATAAAAATTGTATTAAAATCAATAAGATTTACTTGCAAGCAAATATGTTTAAGACTGGGGATTGACTTCAATGTGACTAAATCTTTTAAATCCAACTAATCCTTTGTAACTGGTTTGTGGATTAGTCTGCCTACAATTTAAACCATATGCAAGCATAGCCTTCTCTTGAATAGGTACCTCTACTTTGAGGGAACACACAAACTAATCTCTATGTACAATTTTGATGCATATTCTGAACAACATTTCATGGGCACAGCTGTGTTCATCCCCCAGTAATCGTAACATATATCCAAAACTGCAGAAATTATAAATTTAGTCATTCACACCTAAACATGTTCTTCTCTGGAGCCCCCTGAAAAACTCACTATCTCTTTGCAACACCACATAGCCACATAGCAACACCACTGGCATAAAGTGAGTATTGTCCAGCTAAAATGAAATTGATGCCAAAACACTAGTATTAAGATCACTGCTTTTGTAAAATATGCCGCATGGATTTAAATGGAGCACAGATCATGCAAGCTGTGAAAACTAGGGCCATTTCCACACTAGACTGTTACAGTGCTATTATTCCACTTTCAACATCCTATGGAATCCTGAGGTTTGCAGTTTAGGGAGGGGCCAAGGCCTTCGCCCCTCCTTAAACTGCAAACCCCAGGATTCCATAGGGGATGTTGAAAGTGGATTAATAGCGCTATAACAGTCTAGTGTGGAAATGGCCATGGTTACTGTACAAACATCACAATTCAGGCTGCAACATAGCTAACCTTTTGACTGCTGTTTCAAAAGACAAAGCAAGTAATATCAGGGAGACTTCGAAAAGCTCCTGCGGCAGCAGGAAAGAAGAACTGGGAGATGTGTAGGCAAAAGACACTGTAAAATTAACCAGAACCAAAGAACGGAGCTACAGCTCAGTTGTAGCATGTGTACTTTTCTCACATAAGATCCCTGCATGCAGTTTTAATCCTTAGTATCTACAAATAAAAGATCTCAAACTGAAAAGTTGAGGAAGAACTCTCTGCTTGAAAACACAGACAGCTGCTAGTGGTTAGAGGAGGCTGTACCATGCTGCTTGGACCAACATCAGTGGCTGGAATATTTACTTCTTTTGATGACAGCTCCCAGAATTCCCCAATCACCACAAAGACAAGCCATGTTGGCTGGGGAATTCTGAAAGTTTTCATCCAAAAAGTGTGACTCAGTATGAGGCACCTTCCTTCACCAGCGCATAAGTTAGTGGGAAAATACTTTCACCATGGGTGAAGGCTTTAAAATTATACTTTCTAAAACTGAAAAAAAAAAAGCAGCATTGCAATACTACTACTGTTTCCTGTACCAGCTATACACACTTAATTCTTCTGAAAATATATAAAGATAATCACACCAGCCACTCTCTGTTTGGAAGTTCTCTGTTTCCAAGGAGTTACTATCGCTCTCTTTGATGAAGCTTCAGTCATATGACTCATCCTGCAGTTGTGGAGTTTTTAAACTGCTTTTTTCCATTTTTTATTAGCATCTTTTTTTTAAAATGGAATGGAACATTGGTCAATTGGCCAACATGTCTCCTGACTATTGCTATTAAAAGCCCATGGTTACAGCAAATATGCCCTCTAGGAAGACCCTCCTTCCTAGGACTCAGCAAACATGAGAGGGTTGCATGAAGATTTACCAGTTAAAGTTGCATCCAGGAAGATTAATCTAAAGATCTTAACACTATGACCACTGGGGAAGCAATTTCAATGTGCCATATTTGTCTTCTCTAAAGCTAGTTGATTTGCTGGGGGGAAAAAAACGTGAATCTGAACACTTACTACAATGTTAAATGAAAGATATTTAGAAGAATACCAGAATGCCTTCCAAAAGAACACCAGAAGCAGAATGGGGCATTAAAACCAAATGGCAACAGATGGATGAAAGGAAGAATGTACCACGGAGGACCAGGATACATTCTGCAACACGGGAACTGCAAAACTATGCTCTTCATATAGCTAGTGGCCTTGGGCAGTGGATGAAACACTACACCATGCTTCTTGAAATACTAAAGCAAAAACTCAGACTCAAGAAAGTGGGGGGGGAGGTTAATTATTAGCTAGAGGAGGGGCAGTCTGCAGTTACATGCAGACCAGATACTGTGAGAGACATGTTGCCTTCCAAGAGTATGCACTCGAGATGTGACACAGAAACCACTGACTCTCATCAAACTCACTGACTGCTGTATTATGCTATTTCATTTGGAAAGCAATGGAAGAGTCAGAAGAAAATCTGAAAGGCTCTGAGACTCTGAGCAGAAGCTGAAAGGACTACAGATACAAGTGGTGTTTTCACTAGTTCTTCCCGTTGAAGATCAGAGCATTGATAGAAAGAAAAGGATCTTCAAAACTGAATAGCTAGCAACTCAGGATTTCCGCATGACATTACAGTACTGTGATGGGGATGCGATGGCTTTCGCACAACATCATCGCAGTCCTGCAGCCACTGCATCCCCACACGTCGTGATCATGGGATATTTGCTTAACGGAAAAAATCCATTAAGTGCCCGCAATTATGCAATGCTCCCACCACCCCCATCCATGCGGAAGGGATGGAAGTGTGATCATGTGATCACGCACTTCTTTCCCCAGTGAAACACGGAAAAGAGGCCATCTGCGCTGTGGAAGGCAGACCTGTTCCTATTACGCTTCCATTCCAGCAAAGGCACTGCTGGGATTGCAACTGGACACCGGCAGGAACTGGTGAGGTGCAGAAATGGCCTTAATGTCACCAGAGAAGATCAGGTTTTAGGCATTACCATTTATGACACCGATAAGAAGAACTGCAAGATACAGTATATTACACAGAGACTGGTAGTAACATGTTTATGAGAACCTTCACAAACCCGTAGAATGTGGTGAAGCCAAAAGCTATCGACTGAGCAAGGTATCAGGGACAAGAACAACAGTGACAAACAAGAGTAAAAAGTCTGTATCAAGTAATGACTAGTAATATATACATGGCATACTTTGGTGGGCTAAATGCTATCCAAGATGAAAGATGGGTGCATCCAGTAAGTCTATGAAACATGTAACATACCTGTTTCTGTCTTACCACACCACACCATGATTCAAATTTGTTCAGGGATTATAAGAAGCATATAACAATGCTCTAAAGGTAGTCAGCTAGTCTTGATAAAACTGGCACATATTGTACATGTTGAACCACAGATAGTCATTTAAAGCATTTGTTCGTTTTTGAAATCAGAAGGCTAGCAGTAACAACATGTTGATTCATGATTAGGCATTTTTATTTTTTAATGTATGATCAGAGATTAAAGCAACACCTCATTGAAGAAATACTACTTCCTCTCATTTATTGACCTATGCATAGGGGAAAAATACAACAGCTGTGGGTGACAGAAATCAGAAGTTCATAAAAGCATATTTTTCAATATATTAACTGAAGAGTTTATAATTAACTAATACTATACAGTTAACTAATACCACTAGCATGTAAGCTGACAATAGCAAGGTCATGTCTAAACCAGAAAAGTGAAACTTAAAAAGAAATAACACATTGCATACCATAAGAAAAATGTTGACTGTTTCATGTAAAGCACAATGACTCCATCCACACTGCTAAGTAGGGACACTTCCACTTCATTTCTGCATCACAAGAGCACAATCAGTTCAACTGGACTTACTTCTAAGTAAATGTCCACAGGATTGCAGCCCTCACATGATCTAATTCTTCACAGTGAAGCAATGGCCAGCCATACATTTTGCAACTGATGTTAACCCATTTATTATCTATCTATTCTACCTTGACCTACTGATGACTGTCAACTATAAACAGTGTAAATACACACATTTGCTGTCTTCTTACCATTAGCATACTATTATTAGTTTTTCCATTAGTGTGCAAATTAATACTAAAGGTACTGTATTCCCTGAACTTGGTTGCTCAGGAACTACAGTAAAGAGATTCCTGGCCAAGCAATATTGACTTAGTTTCAGCTAAGAAGTTATCAATTGTGGTTTACTTGGGTTTTATCAGGAAAGAGATCTTAATGTTGTAGCCATGGGACAATATATCCCAAATTACTAAGGAAATACTGCCCGACAAGCAGAAATGTGAACAATTCCCACTGTTCTTGTCACTGCATTTTTATGAATTCCACTGGCATTTCTATCGCATTTTTTCTATCTAAGAGTTTGATTTTTTTCTTTCCCACAATGAAATCTGAACTCATTTTCTATAAATCTTTTTGGTGATGCACACATTTATTTATGTAGTTTTCCTGATCACACAAGTTCTCTACTGAATACAGCAAACTTGCACACATTTTTCAATTTTAGACTTTTCAGCCTTTCACAGTTTTATAACTATGTGCATAGTTTCCTGTCTATTTTATTTTTTCCCCCTGAAACATACCACAAGCATCACAAATATGCTAATCTCCTAATCTCTTAAAAGATTATCCAAACTGGATAATTTCAATAAGCATCTCAACTCCACCAAAATTAGTTTACATTCCTGCAAACAAGCTGCTACTTGGAACAGGAACAAAACTCATCCATCCCTTTTATAGTACCTTTTAACACTATAATAAACTCACACAGCATCTCTGACTTCATCTCAGGGGGATTTTTAATCCCTCTTTCCCCATGCATTAGAATTAGACTATGAGAACAAGTGTGACATCTATAACCTCTGCATTAGGTGGTCCACAAGACTGTCACAACTGCATCTCTGTGTTTCTAACAGCAGGCCATACACCATGCCTTCTGAAAGCGCATCCCTCACGAACAGGTATTAGTCCAGCCCTCAATGAATTAGACACTCTTTTATGGGGCCATTTCCATCTTCCTCAGAATCTCTTCTTCCCAGACATTCTCATTTCTCCTTCCCTGAACAAAGTTGCTGTTGGGAAAACTACCACATTCCCAAATGCCCATGTAAACAAAAAATGTCCACAAACTTACCTGCCACTCTCCACTTTTTTTTTTGTAAAAAAACAAAACAAAAAAACAAAGCCTTTCCTCAGAGACTCAGAACTTCATTATACACCCTCAAAAATTTCTGTTCAGTTAGCCAATAGTACTTGTGATACACTCCCAATGGCTTTCCAAATTCATTCTGTTTATCAAGCCTTTTTATTTGACACACTATAGGAAGCAAAGTTGGAAGTCTGAAAGCCCTGTCATCCTTGCTTTTTTCTGAATTCTCTCAAATACTTTGCTTGCTTATTTAACTGTTTACTTTATCAGCTGGAGCTCCCCTTATGACCTACTGAACTGAGCTCCTTGGCTTGTTTCCCCAAAAATCAATACGAAGGTCTTGTTTTGAAAAAAACAGGGTATGGATCAACAATTTGAGCTACACAAAACTCCAGTGAATGGAAACCATCTGAGAACAGTGATTTCAAAAAAGAAAAATCAATGGAATAGCTATGAATAGGTACTAAAGAAAGGATGTGGACAATTCAAACCTCTCACTGTGGGCAGTTCAAATGCACAGACTTATCTAAAGACCTGCCTCCATATACACTTTTCTAACTGTGTGTACTGAATCAAAAACTTAACTAAAATTTTAATTCTCAAATTCAACTGATGTCCACACCTGAATCTTGGCTTATAAGTTGTATTTAAAACCTAAAATAAGTCTATTCTAAGCCTGAAGTGAAAAGCCAAGCCTGCATTTTGTTTCCACTAACTAGATTTGCACTGTGGCCATTGTCAGTGTACAACTTTGTCAGTGTTTCTCATGACCTACCAAAACAGGATTTAGTTGAGAGTTCTGACTAAGGTTTGCTTTGGCCACTTGACGCTTCCCTTATTGCAGCAGAGCTTCAAGAACCGTAAATTTATACGGAATTCTATCACCTAGGATTCAGCATCTGAGCTGAAAATTTCTACAGGACTACTTCTCCCAACTCCCTGAGAATTTAGCTATACCCTGAGCTGCATGCTATAGATATGAAGTCAAGTAGAAATGAATATACCATCTTAAGGCCAAACTAACACCGATGGGAGATTCCTTTGAAATATAAAAAACAGCTTCAGAGAAGAGTTTTATTGATCTGGACTGTGTCAGAGACAGAAAGTGTTAAACTGCCCCTCTCCACCTTACAAAGTCTCAAAGCAGCTCAGGTTTGGCTGCTACTTATATAAGGAAAACGTGCATGTTAACTGAAACCATGCCATTAATGCCATGCTTACTTTTCCCGCTAGGATGACCACCAGAAAGTCTTTCCCAAGCAATGAGTAAGGGAGACAAGTTCACCTCTGATGAAACAACTGAAAGCATCTGCATATCTCTCTCCAAAAAAACCATCCTTTTTCTTGATATCAGGAGAATAATGAAGAATTTTTTTTTTAGCACCTGCCAACATTCCTAAGCTTTGCGTATCCCCACTTCACCCTTTGCATAATGCCTGCTGGCACAGATGTTTTACTTACATATTTTGTTGTTACGGCTGCTGCTGCTCCTGCTGCTTTATCTTGTAACTGACGCAGCTTTCCATTGTGCTGCCACAGCTTCTGATGCTCTACTTGCTCCTTTTTTGTGACTTCTACACCCCAGTTTTTCCAAATTCAGTCTGATGCTGACTGTTTTGACTTGTCAGTCTTCTCTCTCCAGCCTTCTGTGTCATTCTGTAACTCAACCTTGCCTTCACCTGCAGATCTCTTTTTCTATACCACATATTGTGTTGGGCATCCAGCCACGACATTGGGACTATGCACAGAAAACACCCCACTGTTTTCAGGCATGGATTGAAACCCATTAGCCATCTGTTCTCTCTGATCATTGTGAATAAACCCTACTATGGGCTAGTCTATAGTAAGAATTTTTAACATCTCCAATTGTTTCACAACCCCCACTCTGTGCAGCTTTTTTGTTTTGAATAGGGCAGTGTCACTTTGAATATCCTCGTATAATTTGAATCATACTGCAAAGTAACGATAAATATCTTTTTGCTTTCTCAATGTTTTCTTGTGGATTGGCTGCTTTCACCGTGGCCCCCCAGCTGTTATCAAGTCAATCAATAGTTTTCTTTCCAGGTACTATGAAAGGGTTGACCTAATGACACAAGAAAACATCGTCCAAAGATACATCAAAGTGGCATAGAACTGCCTTCTTTCACTTAGAGTGTAAAGGGCAGAGTGGCATTAATGCCTTTTTCTCAACTTTCACCAAGGGATGGCAGAAAATTGTCACATTTAGAACCATGCGAAATACATGAAAACGAAGTAACTCACAATTATTTAGATGGATTTGGGAGTACAAGCTTCTTTAATGCTTAAATACAGGAAAAGGCTTCTCTTCCAATAGTTCTATGAAACATCAGAGAAATGTATTTGAACAGACATACATTTAGACTCCTGTCATTTAAGTCTTGTCTCCTTCTCCTTCTCCTCTTCCTCCTCTACAGTGTGTCAGAATTATGTGCCTAGCGATGGTGTCTTCTGGCCTACTGTAAATGCTGCTGCTTCATTAGAATTGAACATTTATCCTGCCAAATTTGAAACACTATTTTGTGATACCTGAGTCTCCTGTAGACAGATCATCATTTCTATTCATGCAAAGCAAAATTTCAACAAGAGTGTTTCATGTGGTGTCAAACCTTCACTCAACCACAACACTTGCTTGGTTGACCTTAAGCCATTCCCTCCATCTCAGCCCACTCTACCCCACAGAATCATTGTGAGGATTAAAAGGGTGTGATTAGTGAAGAATAATAATATATGCTCACCTGAACTTGTTGGAGGAATTATATATATGTAATAAATAAATAAGCTTTCACCTGCCCTCTACCTGGATGAACCTATTTACTAAAGTGATACACAGGGGAAACAGAAAATGTAATCAAAACACATATGTCAAGACAGCTATTTAACATGCAGTCTAATTGTATTAGTTGTAAGTACTCTAGCCATCTGCTTCCCAAGATCTAATAATGTGCACAAAAAAAGACAGAGAATCAGCACCAGCAAGCTCTCTTCTCTTCTTGCCACAACTTCACAAATAGGTCTCTGAATAAAGAACAGATACCTCCTGTCAGAACTACACTGGTTGATTAGTTAACTGTCAATTCAACCAGGGATGCACCCTTGGTTCAGTGAGGATCAAAGTGACATTTGGATGGAAGCTCTTTCTTTCCTGCAGAGCTGAGCAAACTGCATCTCCTTTGTGTCATTAAACTATAATTGCTGAGTAAATTTAAGATCAATGTTAATAGGAAGCTCTCTTCAGGACTGCCTCCATTCAACTCTTTCTTCAGTTTCTCTCTTTCTCCTTAATCGTTAATACATTTCCTAGAAAAGGATGTTCCGCTAGCATCAATGAAACTTGCTTCTAAGTAAGGTGCTTAAGATCACAGTCACAAGAAAAAATAAAATTAGAAATATGCTCATCTTCTACTTTCACTTTAAGAGAAAAAAATGACACAGTGATATGAATGGGAAGAGAGAAATCAATTACACTTATATGGGTTGACTAGCACTTTTTTTTTCTTTTCTCAACTAGATCAACTCACTGCATTATTTTTAAAGATAATACTCACGTAAACAGGCACAAAATATAAATATTGTAGACAATGTTATCCTCAATTAATAAATTGCACAAAGCCATAGTTTCTTTAGTAATAATGATCTTCTTCATCTTCTTGTGCCTAGAAAATAATTATTCTACACTATGTCCCAATTATCTGGGTTGCTCCCCCTAAGTAATTATCCTAATGACAACTTTGATTATCTGGATAGTTATACTGATCATTTAACAAAGTTATGTACTGGCTTGATGTATAACTGAAGACTAAAACATTCAAATACTAATGAGATTATACAATTGTTAAACTGAAAAAATATTAGCAGTCATGTTGATTATGTAAATGTTGCTTTAGCAGCTGTTTCACTAACTGCCATAGTTAATGGTAACTGTCCAAAATCTCAGTACCATGATACAACCCAGTTTTAGTTACCTTATAAGTACAGTAAAGCAACGGTGCTATGTTGTATAGTAGAGTTGCTTAGCTTGTTATGTGTCAATATTTTAGCTACTATTATAAGAATGACTTTATTCATAAAAATGTCAGACATTTCTATTAAAAAAAATCAATTTTAAAATGTCAGACTTTTCTTGTAATCTGAGTATTTCTGTAAATTACCCAAAGGAAATAGGCAAAGAACAGAAAAAGAAAAACTCAAAAATACATTTTCATCAAAATAGTCATTTCTGTAGTTTTAAGACTGTATTTCTACCACAAGAGTATTTTCATTGTGTATTCACTGGACAAGTCATACAACTGTAGCTCTTCAAGGTAAGACGGTAACAGGTTATTTAAATGTGTATTACATATAACATGGAGGCATTGTGCTGGATCCAGTACTGCACTCACTGGACTTCTGCTGAAAGAGCATTTTTTGCTTAGTCCTCATTCCCACTGCAGACTCTTCTCCTCATACTCATTAAAAAGCTGCTCTACTGGACTGCAGGACCCACTTGAACAGTATGAGAACTGGAAATCCCCATCTTCCTCTTCTTCTAGTAGGAAACCTCCACTAGATGCCCCTTCTATTCATGAAAGGAAGGAATAGAGGAGCAAGTCTGAATCCAATCCAATGTGGAGATGAAATTCTCTTCTTTATCTGTTTTGAACATTGCTTAATAATTTGGGGCTCACTTTATTAAACAAATAAGTGAATGAAATCACTGTCCTGCCAGGAACATCACACTGCTGGGAAGACCATGCTGCTGGTATGGCTGTAAGCAGCAAAAGCTTTCATATGCTGCCATTGAATTCAGGTACTTTTGGACATAGCTGTTTCAAAGTACTTCAGACACGCAGAATCAGCAATGCTCAGTGGATCTGGATAATGGAAACCTAGGTTTTTTTCACATTGCAGGACAGCCCTGGTTTAGCAAAAAAAAATTGGGAAGGTCCCAAACAAAGAAGGAGGATGCTAATCTGCAATGGTTATTGACTTGTGATGTTGTGTTGGTTGCCTCAGCTACATTTATTCACCTTTTATTCCACGTGGCACAGCTGAGAGAAAAAGCTCCAGGCTCCCACTGGTCTTGCATTACCTTCAGTTCTCTTGATGAGAGAGGGACTTAATCCTTAGTCTATGATACAGAACTATTGGAAATTTCAGTTGTGTAAGGTATGCCCCAACACCACCACAACTGCTGCTGATGTTTTGGTTTATCTAGCCAGATCAGACCAAATATGCAGAGCAAGTCAGAGCAGTCCTCTTTACTATTCATCTTTGGTGCCTCCAGATTAAATTCAGAACAGAGGAACATTCTACGGATGCATGCTGACTGTGCATGCTCAGAATATCCCACTCTTTTGACTGTCACAAAACTTAGTTCAGGAAGCAATGAAGCAGTGAATAACCAGGCCACAGAGGTAAATGCCAGGTGGGGGTAGAAGTGGTGGAACAAGAAACAGCAGGGCAGTGCTCTCATTGCTGTGGCAACCAAGCAGCCTTGCTTATATAAAGAAACAGAGTCTAAACTAATTAGCACATCTAACTATTCAACCTTTTTGTCCATTAAAGCCACAGACATATATAACTTTCAGAAATATTCACATTTGTGTTTGAAACTCTCAAGATGAATTTTCTCCTAAGAGAAGAACACTAGAAAAATATTTCACCTTTCTATTGTAAAGAGATCTTCATTTATAATAAGCTGTGGATCAGAGAAGTTCTGTTATGGCTACACCATTCTCTAGTAACTAGTCAAAGTATTTATACAATAGCTTCATACCCAGACAGAAGGCCTTTGTAAGAAAGAAGATATCACACAGCAATAAAGCCTTCATATATGGAAGCTCTCAGTTGCAGGAAGAGAGTAAAGCAGATGAGGTCTAACTCTGTAGTCTCCTCTCCTAACTTTTGCTTTAGAAAAACACTGAAACACCACATGATGACTACTGATCAGCCTCTTTTGCAGGTACCACGCCTATCAGAACCAAAACTGTTTGTAAGACTATCACAGCCTTTCCACATGACCCCATGTCTATTCAATCTGCTTCATTTCAGTTCTGCCAGGTATGAAAGTATAGCTTATTTAGGCATGCTGTTAAACCATTCTTGTTTAGGCAAGCACTTCATCTTTAACATGAAGCAAGTTTACTTGAGTCACGTTTTATCTTCTCTGCAGATGGAACAAAGCTGCTGATTCAGTTACAACCATCATTTTTATTGCTGCTGCTGTCTAAAATTAAATGTTTATTTAAATGGCTGCTCTATCTATTATTTGAGAATTTTTGTGAATTAAAAAGTGGCTTACAAATTTCGAAAGAAATACTAAAAATGCTAGGCTGTATGCAACTGGTCCACTGCATGACTTTGGGTATGTTACAAACTCTAAAACCCAGAAAACCCCATGATAGGTTCGCCTTAGAGTCACTGTAATTCAGTAAAGTAGTTACTTTAAGGCACACAACAACAACAATGCAACTAGTGCAATTTCACTGATGTCATTCCACTGAATGGAGTGCTCAGTGATCCAATGGAGGTTTCAATTTGTGAAATGGAGGGAAAGTGATTTTCAGCAACCCTTCCTCTTTTTTTAGCCTCCTCTGCTTCCCTGGACTCCTAAGGTGGGATATTATGAAGGACCGCCTCCCCACCCTCACCCTGCAAAACCATCTATAACAAATTTGAGAGGATGTAGGACTGCAGGGAGAAGGGGATTTTCTAAAACAGCTCCCACTTCGTTATGCTGACAGAAGGTTCTGCTGGTCTCATCAGTTAAATGACACTGGCAACACAATAAGAAAAACGAACAAGCTAGTTAAATGTGGACTATTCAGAAGTGTGAAGATAATGCTTTTTGTTTGTTTGTTTATTAACCAATCCCTTGTCCTTTCTTGTCCCTATTCAAACACTCCATCCCCAAATTCTAAGGGTTAATGCCTTTACTAATTGTCATCACAGTTCACTGAATCTGAGTTTGATTTTTAGAAGTTGCAAATAAGGCATAAAATAAATTAATGCTTGAAAATGTCTACCAGAAGTGGGCAATTTCTACCTTCTTGGACATTTTATTTCTTTCTTTCAAATGTTTGTTCATCACCTCTCAACCTGCAAAGACCTCCAAAGAAATACTCAAGAGATAAAAATGTTCCTCAAAAACAAACAATTTCTTATAACTGCTTTTTTTTAAATTACATACACAGTTAAGTAGTCCCAAAAGCCAATCATGGGTTTTACAGATCAAAGGCCATATAAAACCATGTGAACTTGGTTGCTTGCCTGAAGTTCAAAAGGGATGAAACCAGCCTGACTTCTCTTGGAAAGGGTTTCTACAGCCAAGGTGCTGCTATTAGCCTCTTGTGGCGGTGGAAAATGCAAAAGTGCTTCTGTTTAAGATCTCAAATTCAGGTAGGCTGACACAGGAAGAGGTAGTCTTGGAGATATCCTAGCCTCAAACCATATGAGATTTTGTGGAGGGTCTAACTACCCTAAAGTCTGGTGTTAGAAGCTAAACAGGTTCAGCTTTGGTTAGTACATGAATGGGAGACCACCAATGGATACCAAGTGCTGTAAGCCATAAATCAGAGGAAGGAACTGGCAAAACCACCTCTGAGGATTCCTTGCCTGAGAAAACCTTATGAAATTCATGGGATTGCCACAAGTCAATGGGTGACCCGAAGGTGCGCACATGCATACACACACACGCGCACGCGCACACACACATCACCTTGAACTGAATTCCAAAACAACCCGGAATGTAATGTAATTGATACAAGACTGGTGAAATATGAACTCTAACATGCACATCAGTTAACTGTCTGGGTGCCACATATTTATACATGTTTTGGTTCCAAATATTTTTCTTTTTTTTTTCAAAAAAAAATTTTTATTAACAAAAAATATATACACATGTCAACATGGGGAAAGAAAACAAATCCTTTAGACAAATATCTAACCAAAAATATAAGATAGGAAATGGGGGGGAGGGGGTAAGGAGAAATACAACAATTACTACAATACAAGAGAACTTCTACCTGGAATGAGGTAACAGCCTTACTAAAATCTCCATACAGAGAAAATATTAGCCTCTCCATTGCACGAAATGGGAAAAATACTACTTAGCCTAGACTAAATAACCTTAAATCATCACCAATAATCACTCAGTACATACTATTATCAAACAGCTAATTAAACTTGAAACTATCACCATTGATAGCATATAACCCTTTTCACCCATATACTGTAATCTTGACAGTACTGTTACACTTCCCTAATCGTTCTAAGAGAAAAAGGCAACAGGTGGCTTGTCTTCTACTTCTTTATCCTCCCATTGCAACAGTGTCCGGGGAGTACCATAGTAGTTACACATAATAATATAACAGGTTCCAAATATTTTTCAAAGGTAGCATCACAAACAGTACATTATGTTGGGAAAGGACAGAAGCAGTAACCACCGTACTAAATCTGGCACAGGAAGTGGCATATCCAGCATACTAACCAGAGCTCATAAAAAGCATTTCTGGCTTCAGCAGCTACCTGGTGAATACTTGGACAATACTTAGTCCAAGGGAACTCCCAATCTGCAAAATTGGTCTTTAAATGGAGTACAACCCCATCCAGAATGCATTGTAACCCCAGTTCCATGTTTGGCTTCTTGTTGGTCAAAAGAACTTCTTTGTTTTCTGGACTGCGCCACAATTTATTTCATCCATATTCAACAAATGGTTCCCCTCCCATCTCCAAACAATTTTCTCTTCCTCCAATTGAAAAAACTGAAACCCATGTATCAAACTCTTCATGGCTTTGTTGTTGTTGTTGTTGTTGCTGTTGTGTGTCCTCAAGTCATTTCCAACTTACGGCAACCCTAAGGCAAACCTATCATGAGGTTTTCTTGGACTGAGAATGTGTGACATGGTCAAGGTCACCCAGTGAGTTTCCACGACTAAGCAGAGAATTAAACCCTGGTCTCCTGGTCCACAGTCCAATGTTCTGGTTCTTAGGGAGTACAGATATGAAGAGATCTGAGCAATTTTGTCTGCAAAATGTATTCCAAGTAATTCACAGAAAGTTTCTGAGGGCTCCTTTTCAATATTTTGAAGTCTAGGATGTAGTTGCACCTTCAGTACATGAAAACAACTGCACTGAACACGATCATGCTGATGCAACGGAGCCAGCAAATGACAGCTCTCTGACTGCATCATTATGATGGCATAGGCTCTAAAATGGACCCTATGCTGTGTTGGAAGATTTGTCCTGAGCCTTTCTCCAACACTGCTTTAGTTCTTCACCCAAGTGCTTCACTGCCCTGAGTTCCTCAGAGAGTCAAAGTGCCTGTGCTCTGCACCCAAGTAAAGGATAGAGTCTAAGGGCAATCCTGTCAGCCACCCAAGTAATCTCCTTATCTCCTTATCAACCACGACATGAACAGAATCACCAACTCTGGCAGCTAGAAAATCCCACAGAACTTTTAAGGAATTCCTTTGCGTTCATTATTCTGTGAGGATGGGTCATTTTAGTGCGCCCCCACCACTGCAAAATTGAACCCTATTATACAGTGAGGTGTTCATGACAGTGGAGTTCTTTCAAACCTTGCTATTCAGAGATGAAGGCACCAACAGAATCTCAGTCTTGTGTCATTGCCTTATTACCACATATATGCACTCAAATCTTGTGAGACAGAAAGAATATCTTGGTGGGAGAATGGACTCATGATAGAAGAGTTGAGACTTCCACTGTGACTCTGTCTCCACAGCCACCAAATGTTCCCTGATGCTGCATCCAGACACCTGTCGGGTACAGTGGGATCAGACTAAGAACCCCTTCCAATACTCAACCAGGTTTCAGTCATACATGCAAAATCGATTTGTTTGTCCAGGATCAAATCTTGGATCAAACAGCTCTTCCAAGGTCACTGATCTGTTGTTAAACAGAGGCACTTTTTGATCCAATGCAATTCCACTACTGAAACCGGGAATCTGTTAGCTAGATAGTAAACCAAGAGATGTTGCTGACCTGAAACCCCCACCATCTTTCAGCACTGGTTATTCTGGATACAGCTGATGAGAGTTGCAGTAAAACAACATGTCAAGGACCTGAAATTGTCCACCTCTATCTTTTACTTTTAGGCAGTCTGAAAAAATATTTACTTTCATTTCTTTTTCTTTTTCTCAACAAAGCATGTTTTTACAGTCTGTGGTACATCCTATACAGATGAGTTGACAAAAGTTTATTTGACACATATGAGTAGCTCTTTTTTATTACAAAATGTACATAATCAACTGTAGATTAAATTATAATAGATTGTCATTCTTGTTTTAAATTAATAATGCTTTAATGTTACAACACACTTAATTATTTTTTTATCTTTTTTTATCATTAGCTTTTTAGGTCTGTCTTGTTTTAAGCCACCAGGGAGTCTCATGTCAGGAAAAATAAATTAATTAATTAATAATAGTTCAAAGATCATTACTGAATCCCACCAGAATTAAGAAGGAAGAACTGTCTTCAATGAAAGAGAAGGCCTTCTCATTGTTAACATACATGGGTCAACTAAAAATAGGACAGCCTGTTTGCTGTCACTGGACATGTAAAAGAAACTTTCCATTTTAAGCAAACATTTTGCTTCTGTCCCCTATACATCTCATGGCCAGAGTCTCTGGCCCAATTTGCATAGCTAAATACAGAATTATACTGATGCGGAATGGATTTCAGGAGATGACAGTAACCAGACATATTGCATAACAATATTTGATTCCAAAATCCTATATCAGGTCCAGACTCTACAGCTGAGGTAGTGTATGATCACTAAAAAGACATATACTCTTGAATAAAAAGACATCATGGAGAAGTCGCTTGAATATTTAAACTTTCCTCATGAATAGTGATTACTTGCTTTTCTCTTGGATAAACCCAATAAATCACACTGCATCAATTCTCTCATGGAAAAACAAACAAACAAACAAAAATCTGGATCAGTTAAATAATTTTTAACTTCCTCTGTATTTTTTTTTCAATTTGAGGCTATCAAGATACAAGATTAAGATTATGGTCAACTGGTACATGACTTCTCCTCCAATTAATGTAAATTTAATTATAAGGAAGACTGACCTAATGGCTACACTACCTGGCTATGTTCCAGAAAATTGTGGGGTCTGACAATTGTTCACAGTTGGTAGTTTTATCCAACTGGCACAAGTGAAAACAGGCATTGGAAATGAGTGTCCTTGGGCTGCAATTCCTTCACCTATCCATTGGCTATTCAGACAAGAGAGTATGAAAGCTGAAGTTCAACAACATGGTTTGGGGGGCATTTTTACTTCTTTTCACAATATAGGGGAGGAGGGAACTGTTCAACATAGTGCTGTTTCATTACTTTGTATGATCTGTATGAAAGCCAGTTGACTTTATTATGCCTGTCTGTCTGACACTTTTTTCAAAAAATTAAGATTTCCATGCAAATTATGCTTAGTATGAACTTAACAATAGGAACCTTCTTGTAGAGTTAAGTTCCTTTACAATGGGAACTTAACTCCATAAAAATGTAATTATATGTGCTACATTTCTGCATAGAATTAGGCCTGCTCAGGTCTTGGAATGCATCTGCATAACAATGCAATTTATCTCTCTATGAAAATGAAGTGTTGCCTAACAGGTGCTTGATTTGAGTTTCCACATTTCAGTCCATCCTGAATCAAATGAAAATTTAGGTACAAGTCGTAACTAGAAAGCAGATCTCAACAGCTCATTCTTTTGTCTTAATTATACCAATAAACAAACTAATTTTAAAGAAGTTTATCTCAAACAGAAAGGTACTTTCAGTGGGAAAGGATTTCAGTTTGTTTTTATTTTGACCAATTCTGTATTTCTCAAATGTAATGCACAAATCAGTGTTGCAGTCAAGTTCCAAACCTCAAAGTACTTTTCAAGTATATGTTGACTTCATAACAGAGCTAATGATAAACATGAAATTGAAATGAATATTTATTTATTTAATGTGATTGAATACCAAAGTCAGAATAATCCAAGTCATAGTATTTTCAACAGCTGAACAATGAAGAAAGCTGGTAGGGAAAAAACCAATTTGAAATGGGAAGCTGCAGGCATGAGAATTCTGCAGATCCCATAGACTACTAAAAAGACAAAAGGATGGACCCTACAGCAAATCAGGCCTGAACAGTCACTAGAAGCCAGGATGACTAAACTGAGGCTGTCATACTTTGGACATATCATGAGATGACATGACTCACTGTAAAAGACAGTAATGACAATAAGCTCGAAAGCAACAGGAAATGAAGAAGGCCACATCTCCATTACAGATGGAGTGGTTCAATTAAGGAAGCCATGTTCCTGAGTTTGCAGGGCAGCTGATGACTAGATCTCTTGGAGGTCTTTTTCAGATAGGGTTACCATAAGCTGCAGTTAACTTGATAGCAAGTAACAGCAACAATAAATGAAATGGAAAGTAAAAAAAAAAAAGTAATCCAACCATAGATGCAAAGAGTGCATCTATTTGTAAATTTTGAAGAGATATACCATGGCTGAATGATCTCACTCTGCAGGTTCATTCCACCATGTTCTGAGCCAGCCTTCACTGCAGAAAATGTAGCAACTGTGTGATAAGAAGAAAGTATTCTGAATTGAAGGGTACAATAGAGTTCCAATACAGTTACCTGCTTCATTCATCTATGAAATTTCTGTTTAAGCATAACAAGTGTTACACACACAAGCATCTGAAGTCACTATCTGGACAAGTATAAGCATTATTTATTGGTATATTAACAATTCACAATCTGATATACTCAGAATGTTTCCCAACAAATGCTGTTTTCAAATAGTAGCACAATAGTATTTAGAGCAAAAGCTCTAAATAAATAAAGTGTGGCAAGTTAAAGAGCACAAATTCTCCCACAGAATCATAAATTCACTGGATCACTCTGAAAATATACACTAAAACCTACTCTGGGCCATCTCTGTTCACATCTATGAGATTATTAATCAAATTTCTATGTACATTTTTTTATAAGAAAAACATATGACAAATATTTTAATGAAAAATTAATCCTTAAAGGCCTTGGTTTGAGGGAAAAAACTTTGTATTTAGAGATATTTCACAGATTTTCCAAAGAATAATTGCCAGTTATCTATCCTCCTGAAGTCTGTAGTATAACGCAGTAGAACCACTGTATTTATGACTGTCATTTGAGGCTACAACAATTGCACACGATTATTCAAGATTAGTCTAGGCATTAGGTTACAAGATTTTATTGCTGCAATTTGAATGGATATTTTTTTTCTCTACAGGGAAAAACATACTGAACCCTCCTTTTTTAATGCAATAACAGAAGAACTTTTTCTCTAATTTCCCTGAGATAAATAAATATTTTTCCCCTCAAGACGTATTTTACACAAGAAAAGTGGCCCAAATCCAATTTTCAGTGCCAACTACAGTAGATCCATTCAATAAGTGAAACTTGATCAGTTACCAAGTTCCCATACATTCAATGTATTTACAGTAGACGAGACTAACAACTGGATTTAAGGTAATAATTTCTGTATTACTCTCCCCACCACAACAACAACGTATACACAATTTGAAGCATGCGATCTTAGCTTATATATTTAAGATGTCCCTATGAGTGTTAAGCAGAATGAGTCTACTTTCCTTCAACTAACCTCATTAAAAAAATACATCCTGATACATTAGGCACATTACAGTCTATGGAACATTACATTGGTGTATGTTTATTCTGGAGAATTTCCATGGGGACCTAATGCTTCTCAGTGAGCTGCATAAACAAATCTGTAGCTAGAAGCTCTTTCCTATAACACTTTTCGCCTCCATTCTTTGAGATGACTGTCATCTCAAGAAGAATACACATGACAAGTGCTTCATCAGAAGAGAAGCTCCATGCAGACTTATCGGAAAAGTCCTTGGACACTTGATTCCTACTCATGTGGATTTTGTGTTCCGATACATTTCCATTTACCAAACAATTTGCCTAGAGTAAAACATAGCAAAGTAGCAAAATAAACAACTTCGAATAGTAGCTTCTGGGGCACTGTGTGTATACATTTCCGGTTCTTTCCTATTGATATTTCAAGTTTCCAGCTTTTTCCCCACAAAAGGATATTGAAAACTTCTTACTAATCTGAAATTTATCCTGAAGAGACAAGTTCAGATGTTTTTATTTATTTATTTTACAGCCAGTCTTTCTCCTTGCGCAGAACACAAGGTGGCTTATATCCAATTAAATTACTGTACTGAAGCAGCAGTATTTGACTGTCAAATGAAAGAAAACAGACACAGAACCCAACAAACTGGTACAATATAGAACTGTGCCAATGACAGATGTACGACACAAACTAGAAAGTCATGTAGGCCGAACTATTTCAGATAGTATGATGTAAATGAACAAGGCGAGAGAATGAGAACTGTACAAGGGCATGCTCAGGTATAACCCCCCTCCCAGCCCCTAAAGTCTGTAGAACAAAGGTTTGCAAACCCATGCTCTCAGTTATATTCCGTTTTCCTTTCCCCAAGTATGTTTATATATTATACAGCCCTTCAAACAGAGTGCACATAATTTTATAACTCCTCTTTTGAATGCCATATGCTATACATAAAAATGTAAGAGGTGAACAGTATTATGTTCTGCTTCAATGTTATGCAGTGCTTTTGTCCTGACATCAGTAATTCCAATGATTTCAAGATACAAGATCTCCTAAGAGAATATCATCCACTTCCAACTGTATATTGGGGATATTCCTGGGTAGTTTTTTTCCCCTATCACAGTTCCTCATGTCCTATTTAAGGCTCTTTGAAATGCCCCATGCGTTTGGCACTATTTTTCTTTTGATATTGTCTGTGGAGTGGTGAAAATAGTGAGTTTGTGAGGTGGTGAAAATAGTTAAGAGAGGGTTTATTGGAAGACCCACAACTCTATGGAACCAAGCCAAGGTGTTTGTCTCCTAATGCTCTAATATGACTGTATTTTAAAACCCTAGCCTAACAGATAGCAAAGTGCAACAAGTCCTCTTAAGGATCCAAGGAATAATTACATTATCTTGATCTAAACATGTTTACTTGAATATTCTTGTCCCATTTATTTTTATTTTAACTTATTTTA
The DNA here is from genome assembly GCA_030412105.1 of Cyclura pinguis. Classification (NCBI taxonomy): domain Eukaryota; kingdom Metazoa; phylum Chordata; class Lepidosauria; order Squamata; family Iguanidae; genus Cyclura; species Cyclura pinguis. The sequence continues at coordinate 107,376,264 of CM059599.1, read as the reverse complement.
ACTTGTAATGTGTCCTTTTTAAAATCAACAGAACTTGTATTCAGAAACATGTGACTAGAAAAACAACATAAAAATATCAAAATACCATATATTAGTTATTTTTCAAACATTTACCCAAGAAAGCCATACCTCACATCACCAGGCAATCTATGAATTTCACTATACAAGTTTTATTTCAAATGTTTCTTTCAGCACAATGACTGTATATATAAAATGGTATTAGACTCATCCCATGGAGAATGGAAATACATTTAAAGAAGTGACTTACAGCTTGCATCCTGCAGAAAAATATAGAGCCATAAGATCAGACACAGATATTTCAGCATGAAAACTGAAAAGTTATTCCCTCTATACATAATCTTGTATGGGAAGAGGAGCTGACCATCCATCTTTATTAACATCCACCTTCTGATTTCATTATTTTTCTTCTTAGCTGTACACTGAAAGTTTTAAAAAGTGCTCAGAATATACTGTCCCAAACAAATAGATGTCTGCCTCCAAAAAGCAAGCAAAAAGTTGATACTGGATTATGTACTTTGAAACTACAGACAAAGAGCATAGCACACTTATTCAAAACAGAATCACAAGAACATGGAAACGGAATGTTTTCTCTATAATCCTTTACTTTCGTAATAATTTCACATAGGTGATATATTGCTAATATATCATCACAATTTTCTATAAGCATCTGGTATTAACACTTAATTATGTTAAAATGGAGACATGTATGTCATCATGAAATACAGGTGACACTACCTATCTTTTCTAATGGAGGAGTACTCACAGCTGGCATGCTGACTGAAATAATCAATAGCACTGCTTCACCGTCCACCCTGCAAAGTACCCTGATTATTGGGTCAGGTTCCCAGTTATGAATTAGTTTTAAGGTACTCAAAGCTACACTGCTCATCTGATCACAACTGAAGATGTCTGTGTGATTGACAGAAAAACCCTAACAATAAAAGTCACTGTAGTTTTCCCTTATTTCCTAAACAAGAAAAGAAATCCACAGGACAAATAGAAGTCGTATTGTGTGCAATCCACAAACTGCTTTGTCCTGAATGGTCTCATTGAGGTCATTATGACTACTTTTAAGAAAGTAGTTTCTGTGTTGTGACCACTACCAACCTCTCCACTACCCCAGTTCTGAGACTTGCACTGATTACTTGCCATCAAAGGATTTCCCGGTTTACCCTCCCCTAATTTCCTAGGACAGTATTTCTACATGGCTCTGATGCTTTTATCCACTGAAATCCATATACCTTTACATTGCTCAGTTCCCTAACAGGAAGCTTAGAAAATCTAGGCTTTTGAACTGAAACTCAAAAAGACATTATTGTCAAAGCATTTGCCTCTAAAATAAAGAAGAAATATTGAAATCGTTTAGCAAAATCCATTAAAAAGTCTCCAGCAATTACCGGCTTTATATGTTTCACACATATCACGCCAAGCAGCGTAAAACAAAAAGGGGAGAGTCCTCTTCAGAGTACCCCCTCCATTCAGCCAAATGCCTCTCACATTTGTCAACCAGAACCATAATAAATCTGAAAGAAGTTCCAACGCAGAAGAACGATTAAAAAAAAAATCCTTGGTTAAATGAAGCCAGGCACTAATTTGATATAAAACATTTTGCAAATATTAAGGCTTCCCTTTAGGGATCCATATTTCACAGTTACAGCCTGCTATTAAACAGATGATGGGGGGGGGGAGAGGGAGGGAAGAGCTGATGAGTTTTCATACCCAATACCTCTTTGGTTCAAGCGCAGAAGAAATGCCCAGCGGAGAGGAAGCGCTAAGAGCAGAAGGCGATCTGGCAAGGGATACGCCGATGGCACGACGTGGCACTGCTTCTCTCAGCGTGGGAGTGGAGTGGCTCGTACCTGGCAAACCTCGCCCACCCCAGGTTGACCCCTCTCCCTCTCACAGCCCTGCAAGGCAGTTCCACCGGGACCAAGTTTCCAGGGGAGGGCACACACCACGCCCTACGCCGACCGACTGCCAAACCAAAGCAATCTAAAACCCTGATTCCTGGCACAGCTCAGCCTACCAAGCCCCGGAGAGAGACGTTGGCCAACCAGCTAGCACACCCCTCGGGCTTTTGGCCACTCGCGATTCGCAGGAAAAAAAAAGAGGGTGATGCACCCTCAACCCGCATGCAATAGGACACGCTTCCAGGTAAAAGTGTGCTTGCGAATAGCAGCCTTTTTCCTCTCTCTCTCTCTCTCTTTTCCAGCAAGGTCTCGAACAATGCACCGCAGAGTGCCTTCACAAAACTGCACCGGAGAGAAACAAGGCGCCTCTTTACCATCACCACACTCACAACCGCGCGCACAGACACACACACACACACACAGACACACACACACTACCCCATGCAATGTGTCCGTAGTCCGTGAAAGCCCGCGAGCGAAGCCAGAGAGAACCAACCCGCCAAACTATGCTGGGATGCCAGCAGGCGGCACAAGCCGAGAAAGCCCCTTCCCGCGGACTGGACACTCACGCAGGAAAGCAGGCTCTCCCTCCTCCTCCTCCTCCTCGTCGTCGTCGTGGCCGCTCCAGCAGCTGGGTGGAAAAAAAGAAAAAAAGTCCTGCCGACGGAGAGTGGCTGGTGGGCGGGTAGAGTGAGGGAGATGCCCGCGCTGGCTCTGCCCGCCGCCTCCCTCCTCTCCCTCTCCTTCACACTGTATTATTTTATCTCTGAGATTATGGCACCGCTTGGCGTTCCCCGGGCATCCTTCGCCAGGCGGAGGTCTCGGGGCTCTTCACCGCAGAAGCCGAGGGTTATTGAGAGAGCGGAAGGCAGGCAGGCAGGCAGGCTGGCTGTAAGGCGGGAACCTGGGCGCCCGGAAAAGACCGAAACCGGGGCGTAGCGAGCGCGAGGAAGAAGTAGCAACGGAGTTCAGGGGAGGCATCGGCTCTACATCCCAGAGCAACCCAGGCCAGGTGCAGCACTGGCGGCGGCGGCGGCGGCGCCGGCACAGCACGGCCGGCCGCCGCGGTAGCAGGAGCCCCTGTCGCTTCACTTTCACTCCGCTTGGCTTGTGAGAAGCGGCGGCGGCGGCGGCGGCGGCGGGAGGAACGGAGCGAGGCGGAGCGGGGAGGAGGCCGAGGAGGTGGGGCTGAGGCGCATTCCTTCTCCTCACTTCCATACGCGGCGTACAAACTCTCTCGAGTTCCAGGCGGGCAATTCGCCCGCCCTCCGCCTTGCCCAAGAAGCCGCCAGCGTCGCCAGCTGGGTGTGCTTGCGCGTCTCCCTGGCGCAGACACACACGCCGGCGCCCCCTTTTCCCTTCTCCCCGTGGCGCTGTTCGCACGCAGCAGCAGCAGCGGCAGCAGCTTGCCTTCTGCTCCCCGCTGCCCGTCGTACGGTCACGGCATCGGCTGCCGCCGGTGCCCCCGCGCCTACCCAGAGGCGCCCGCCCTCCGCCGCCCCTTCCCACCCCTCCCGGTTCTTCCTTCCCCGATCCCGGATCCAGCCTCTTTTCCGCCCTTAGGTCTCTCGCTCCAGCCAACCCAGACGGCCACCCATTCCCACAGGGCTTGTGTCAGCGGCAAAACTGGAAGCCCGCCGAGCGCGGCGCAGGTGCTTTGTCGAGAGGGAGGCCTCGAGAAGAGCCCGCCGGGATGCAGCGGGTTCCCTTCGGGCGCCTCGGATTGCCCGGCTCGCTCCGCCGCCCGCCTGCCAGCCAGTGCGCTGCCGCCAGTCTCAAGGAAAGTCGCCGCGCGCGAGCTGAGAGGACGAGCAGACTTCTCCGCGCCGCTGCTGGCGCCCCGGTTTCCCTATCAGATGGTGCTACCTCAGGCTTTTAGCAGCTCTGCTCCCGAGGGGAGAGGAGGAGGAGGAGGACGAGGAAAGAGAAGCGAGAGGGCAACAGATACCGGTCCTCCTACCAAGATTTGGGGAGGGGGAGCATCTGCTGTGAAGAATTTTGCAAGGCGGGGATATCCTGATTCAGCAGATCTAATTGCTGCAAACCCAACACTAGTAACTCTACTCCTGGAAAATTGTTTATTTTTTAAGGCCAGGGCAGAAGGAAAAATAAATAAATTTCTCTCATCTTCTGGACCAAAGCAGGAGAGAGATTATCCCCCCCCCCCTTGTTCCATGGTAAAGCCAGAAGAACAGTTGCATGGATTAACTCTTAACAGCAGCCAACATGCTCCTGTCCAGTGAAACTCTCTAGTCTAGTCTCGAATGAGTGTCACAGCCTGCTCCCTCTTTCTGATCCCTTTCTACATTGGCTACAGAGCAAGATGTGTTACTTCTTGCATGCTACAATTTGCTTCTGATATGAAGAATTTTGCAAAAGTAACGCAGATTTCATTGTATAGCCAGTTGTGCTTTGGGCCTTGTGTGATATCTGGTCTTGTGTGATGTGAAACCAGTCCATAACACTGCAGATAAGCTGAACTGGCTATGTGTGGATTCATGTTTGACACAGCCTAGTGTATTTTTTCATATGTTTCTAGCTGTTACACTAGATACTTGACTGTATTTCTGAGATACGAATTTCAGGAAGTACAGTTAATACAGAGGATGAATGTTTAATGTGCATAATTCCATTTTAAGTCAAGGTATATCAGATGTGTACTTTGGACACACCTCACAAACTTCAGTGACAATTGAAGAGATTTGGCTGCTCATTTCATCAACAGGTCACTTTTTACTTCACCATTGCCTGTCCCTATGCAGTTGTCCTCTCAGCCCATTCCCTCCCTTAGTTCACTGTTCTCTTAGACCTTGTTTATCTGAATCATTCTCTTTCCCAAGCCTTGGCCTTCATTTCCTAGGCCTGTCCTTCACTTGACTTGATGCCTTCTCAGCCCAGAGGCTACTAGCTTCTGGTTTCCTCCTTCCTGGATCTCTAGTCCACCCTGCCTCACAGTTATGAACAACTTAGCCAAGGACAGCTAGATTACCTCCTTTCATCTAATCACTGCCTCTGATCATCCTGTCACTATCAAAGCCTTTACTGCATGACAGAGTAGATTCTGGAATCAAGCCTATAAATAAGCACACAAATAACATGAATAGGCCCTTTCCCACTTTAATAATAACTGAGGGATTTCAACTTGCTCTTCCCACTCCAATGAATTCAACAAAAGCAAAAACAAAAGTCACAAGACTAGGGCTTTACTATTTGTATAGAAGATGACATAGTGCAGACAGCCCTGTAGGTACCACCCAGAGTCTGCAACCATACATATTCTCCTTCAGCACTGTGTCAATTTTGTTTTTGTTGCTAAATTGGATTTAGGATTACCCCATTAATGCATGATTAGCTAATGTGCTGTTAGTAAATACTTGCATTATTACCAAGTCAAGGGGTGGATAAAATACATTGGCTATGTCACTGTGAACACAGAGTTTATTAAAGAAAATTTAATATTACAGAAGAGAAAAGTGAATAAGGTCAATGATATGCTTTCCCCTTGACCATAGCAAGGCAGTCACATAATAAATCATCTTAAAACTTTATTGATCTGGGAAATAACATAACTGTAAACTTGTCAGTTTGACAAGTAATCTCCCATAGTAATACATCACAATAGAAATGGGTATGAGACATAAAAGGCTACAACAATAAAATATTCAGTTATAAAGAATTAGATAGCTACTTACTTGTATGGCATATCTGCAGTTATAAGCATATATGATCACATGGACTATGGATATTAGTGGAAAAAATATGGAGAAATAAAGAAGTAATTCAGATGCATTGACTTCAATTAAAAAGGTGATACAAAGTTGGTCTGATGTTATTTAGGGACCAAAGGAGGAATCTGAAAAGTTTTACATTTTCTGTGTGCAGTGCAATAGCTGGCACAGAGACTGCTGGTGCTAAATATTTGCTAAAATAACAAAAACAGCAACTGTACTGGTTGTGGGTGTAAGGCTTTGTCAGCATTCTCCACTGAGGCAGGAGTCAGCCTTAAAAAGAAAGAGAGTGGCTCACTATCAACAAAAGAAGAATATTAGCAATTTCTTTCTCTTTAGCATTTTGCTTTATTTCTTCTTCATTTGTGTTCAGGAAATACTTTATTACAGAACTGTCCAATACCTTGTTCATTAACTATTGACAACCTATTGTTGTTGGTCTTGCTCTCATAGCTGATAAGTCAACATTTCATTAAAATATTCTGTTCATATTGTGTGAATCAGAGTAGCTTCTTCTCCAAAACCCAACTTCTCCAAGTAACTTTCCCATGTCCTCAGGTTGAGCAAATTGAAACCCATCCATCAAAACTAAAGAAGTGGCTGATTCAGTTACCTCACCAGAATCTACTCTCAATGTGGAGTCCATGCAGGAATAGATTCAAACCATTTTATCTACAGAATACAAATTCATGACAATAGGTTTTTGAGGAGTGTGGTGCAGAGTATAACAGCCACTTAACTACCTAGAACAACCTTATTATTCTAGGTATTAGACTAAATTTTGCTGGTGCAATTGAGACAGAGAAGGAAAAAAAAAACATTCCACTGCCCAACCCATCATAGAATAGATACTAAAATGGGCTCAAATGTTTGTTTAATTGGATTTGTCCCAAGCCTTTCTCCTTTCTCATGTCATCAGTACAATAATTGCTTAATTGACTCGAGCACCTCAGAATACCAAGGAGCTATAAGGAAAGAATGCTTAGGAGTCATGATGTCAGCCCTCCAGCTTATCTCTCCATTCCACAGATCAAACAGGGCTCTAGAAGCTGGAAAATCTGCTCCAAACATCCAGGAATCCTTCTGGGGTCTATTAATCTATGAGGACAGATCATTTTAAAAGATTCTACATACAGTGTTTAACACGGTCTATGAAAATAGAGGGAGGGTTTAAAAAAAAGTCTGCCCACAGATCACTGTCATTTTGGCTGTCAAATCAGATTGAGAATGTCTCCAGCACCATGTGCAGGGTCAGATATTAAGATAAACTTATGGAAGCCTTGAAATTCCAAGCTACTCCTAATGAGGGATCCTCAGGCTGGATGAAAAAATCCCCCATCACAATTTGCAGGAACTAGGACAGCAACACCACCTGCAACAGCTTGGTTAGCAGTGTGGGTGGTACACCAACAGAATCTGATTTCTATCTTACTTCTGTTTTATTACAGGGTATATGCACTTAGATCTTAAGAGATTGCCATACAAGGTATTTCAGCAGCAGGAGAGTTTCACAAGAGATAAATAGCCCCATCTTTCTGCCCAATGACTCTTCTTTCTTACTGCACATGAAAACTTGGTTGGGTCAGGTTAACTCCCCACCACCTTTGTCCAACCAAATTTCTACTTGACCATATAATCCTTCTTAGGCTGGAACGCACAGTTCTTCCCAATTGCTCACAACATTTTTTGCAGCAATTGGATTCCACCAGATTTTCTTGGCTGTGGGGCATGCCATTGTAAGATGTCTCCTCTTCGTTTTCTTCCAATGGGACTATCTCACCTCCACCAACATACTTCTCCCAATCTATTACACATGAAAAAGCAGCTTTCTTTCTTTCCTCCCTCCCATACTCATCCTTGTGAAACTTTGCAGGTGTATTGCTTCTGTTTGGCCCACTATTTTCATATAGATATCTTCACTACTCCTACTCCAAAAACCAACAGAGAGATTGAAGGGGAGGCAAAGCGCTGCTCCTCCTCCACGTTTTAAGATTTCCTTTCACATAAGCCAAATTGTATCCAGTAAGGTGAATTTAAAAAGTGCAAACATTTTTAGATGTCAAGTTACAGTCAATGGGAAGTTTAAAATACCCGTTTTTGAATCTTAATGTAGCATCCCACCAGACTATATTATCATAGTGCTAATCTTCCACTTCAAAGCCATTTCCACAGGAGACTGTTATAGCGCTATTATTCCACTTTCGACATCCTATGGAATCCTGAGGTTTGCAATTTAGGGAGGGACCAGCTGGCCCCTCCCTAAACTGCAAACCCCGGGATTCCATAGAATGTCGAAAGTGGAATAATAGCGCTATGTGCGGAAAGAGGTTAAATGTCATGGCTACATTCTGTGGAATTCTGGGTTTTGTAGGTTAGTGCAGCCTAAGAGCTCTCTCACTCTCACTCTCACTCCCTAAACTGAAAATCCCAAGATTCCATCATATGTTGCCATGGCAGTTAAAGTGAAGTAATAGTGCTATAACATTGTAGTGCGATAGGGCAGAGTGTTTGGGATCTCTGTCAAAGTGGAGTGGTTCTAGATAGATGCAAGCTGCAGCAAGCCATTTTCTAAAGCACCAAGTCAAAAGGTCAAAGTAGATCTGACGATAAGCGCAGATGCCTGCTACACACAACGCACACCAAAGTCAGAGCAGTAAGTGCCAATTGAAACAGTATCACTCTGTCCAGCTGACTACCTCATATTCCAGTTTGCTCCCATGTTAGTTTTAGCCTCTCTTTTTTTCCTACACAGTAGCCCTAAATCAGATGTGGAAAAGCACATATCTGTATTGAAGGTGTTTAGGGCATTATGACATTCAAGGAATTCCTGGGTTCCACAAGTTATTCATACTGTCATTACTAATTTCCCATCATATGGACATGAAGGGATGGACAGCATAAGGACTGGCATAATCCCCATTGAATCAGTGCTCTTGACACTACAGAAGTGTCGTAAAGTCAATTTCTGTAAATGAAAGTGGCAAAAAGGAAGCCAAATACAAGAATTACTTAGAGGATTCATTCGCAGGGAAAAAGGAGGGAGCTAATCATCAGCATTGTATCCAATTAGTGTGGGTTTCTACCCTTTCTCTATGTTGGAACATTTGTTGGGAGTCAAAACCTGCAGTTAATTGGATACAACAATCACCTTTCAACTTGTGGAAATGGGGATTAAAACTGTATTTGAGAGAGTGGTTGGAATGTTCTGTTGAATAATTCAGTGAATAAAGTCTACTTTAGGAGATCAACAGAATTTGATTTAGAGAAGACAGGGTAGAATTGCAGGATTGGAAATTACAGAAACTGCTTTGAAGAAAAGTCAGAAGTGAATACAGAAAGATACTGTCTGGTGAGTAGAAATGGGATAATGACTCACTGCTACCTTATTTCTGCAATTTGTATTTCTTCTGGTTAATGTCTTTTATTCATCTATTTCTTGTCTCTCTTTCCATTTTTTTAAAAATTCTGTGTCTTGTTCATGCTCTCATATCGAGCAGCATAGATGGGACTGATTCCAAAGAAGCAAATAAATTATTTAACACCAAAGGAATATCATGTGACAGGCAACACATGAGTTACGAGGACCACAGGACTCCCTTGTCACAACAGGTTCACTGGCTGCAGTCTTTTTCCAGGCACATACAAAGTGATGGTTATGACCTCTAAACCCCTATACAGCTTAAGTCCATACTATCTGGCTAGAACCCTATTGGTTAGTCCCAACTAGATCAGACCCATTGAATTAATTGTTACATGGTGAAGCAACAAGTAGGTAAATTCCATTGATTCAATGGATCTACTCTACTCAGTATTAACAATAGCGTTTAGGCCATGTCTCCTTATATGAGCCTTCTTAGTTGCTGAGATCCTCAGGAGAAGCTCTTCTCTCAAGTCCACCACCTTCATAGGTGTGGCTAGTGGCGAAGCAAGGTGGTGTCTTCTCAATGGCTACAGGTAGGTACTTATTTCTTAGGAAGATTAGACTGCCCCCCTCTCTGTTGTCCTTCCACTGGTAGGAAAAAATTTTTAAGAAATTCCAGCAAGCTTTTTTGGAACTAAACATTTTTAAAGAAAGGGCTTCTGAGAAGGTTCAGTATTGTTTTAATTGTACATAATTTTGTTTCTAAACTGCTTTTATCTTTTTTTTATCTTATGTTTCAAATTGTCTTAACACTGTTAACAGTTTATTTCTATCCTAAGAATGATCTTTTGTCTGCTTATAATTATACTGTATTTATTTTAATTTGTAAACTACCATGAGTTCTTGTTTTGACACCAGGAGGCAGGACATAAAGTTAAGATGAGACTGATGGAAAAGGAGAACCAGAGGCAACAATAGTGGCCCCCGCTGCTATCTTTGAGGATTTGTTTGAATTTGTTATACATTTGCCACAAATGCAATGATGCCAAAAAATAGCAAATATTTAAGCCACAGGATGCCCACAGACTAAGAACTAAACTAAAGAATTCAGCAACTTTCTCCTAACTTGTAGAGCTGCTACAGAACACTGCAATCTTCAGTGAAGTACAAGTATTGAAATGAGACTGCTTAACTCCGTATTCTCAAACTTTTCTTTTAACTTAAGAAAATTGCCTACCTTGAACGCTCATTTTCATTCTTTGTGGGGAAAAATATAGGTACAAGTATCCTTTCTTTACGTGCCAGAAGACATATTGAATGGTGACCTTGAACTGAAAAATGGCTGTATGAAAGGCATATGAAAATGTTCCTTCTTCAAGTTCCTATGGTAGCTTTTGGTAGCTGATATCTTTTTTCAGTGAGGAGAAAAGGAAGATATAATAAGCAATGTATATTTGTCCAGAAGGTATTGTTATTCCAGTTCAAACAAAGAGTGCTCCTAATTTGGGATTGGTGGGTAGGAATCATAATATTATAGACTAGATTAATCAAAAATCATTTAATTACAGTCATAGTACCAGCCAATATTTACTGAAAAGGTTTCCTGAATCTCACCAAGTAAGGGTGACAGCATTTATTCAAATTAGAATAAACCCATCTAGTGGAAATGTGCAAATACATTGCGGTCAGTTATCTAAGGTTCTAATGGGAGGCAGAAATGCAGAGATGCATCAGCAGCCACTTCTGAATCATGAAAATAGTCAAATTTGGGGGGGGGGGGCCTGTTTATGGCATTAAAGTCAGTACATGATAGACAAATCTAACCATGCTGAACAAAAAGGAGGAAAATTTGGGTACAAGGGGAAATGAGCAAAGAATGACTATATTACTTTTGCAGATTCTGTACACTTTTATAATCAGACATAACTATTCTTCATCACTTAGATCTCATGTAAAAATGCACTGCTTTTGAAACAAGATGAATCTAAAAACAACAGCACATAACTGAAAGATGATTTTGAGGCTCTGTCCTAAATTAGAGAATTGATTTCAGGGTAATTTAGATGAGTAGTAGATTGTAACATAAATTCATTGAGGGCAGTTGTTTTGGGAATGATCTGGATGCACAGCAGATGGGGGGGAACTGAAGAGTGGTTGATTTGAAGGACTGTAATTGACTAGTAAGTTAACTGAAAGAGAATGACTTGGTTGGGGAGAATGGTGGGGAAATCATGTGGTTTGCCTTTTGAGAAAAGGGTGTTCTTGCCATTTCAATTTCTTCATCAAACAGCAAAAATACATAAAATAAAGTAAAAAGTTCAGATGTAATTTTTGTACATTCGTGTCCATTTTTCATGTCCATTTTCATGTCTGTTTTTCAAATTCTACAGTTTTTGTTCACGCTTCTTCAAATGTATTCCACTAAATAAAGTATTTTCGTGCCCATTTGTCACCATGTACGCCTGTTGCACATTGTTTCAGATATATATTTTTGAGTGCACTTTTTCTAGTATGCACAGACGTTGTATTTAATGCAGTTTGTATGCATTTGGTTTTATGTGTATATATCTCTATAGATACATGGCTTGCCGGTATTTGATATGGTTCTTGGCTAATTCAATAAACTTTCATCATATCATTCTCACACTTAATTTTGTGATCTGTAGCAGAAACCTTTTTTTAAAAAAATGGTTTGGATTTTGAGTTCTTAATGCATTTTGGTTCTTGTTGTGGTTCAGGAAGTGCACATTTGTTCAGTTCTGATTTCAACTGATTTTTGATTGTGGCATAGTAGCAGTATGGATTATGTTAGCAATTTGCAGTAGTCTGGTGTCATCTATGATGGTATAGCTCAGTGGCAGAGAAATTTTAACCTGTATGACTTAGATGAATAGCATGTTGTGGGAAAGTTCTATCTCCTGGGCTATTTGGATTCACATTTTCATCTACCAGGTAGACTCTGGCCCTTTTTGCCATGCAAAAGGGCCCCTAGAATGTCACACAAATGTGAGGAGCAGTCCACATGATGCACTCGCAGTGGCACGATGCTCCAGGGGCTGGCAGGTGCCAACCGCGCACTATTTCATTTTTTCCTGTGAGCCGAAAATGGTGCACAATTGTGCATCGCTCCAGGGCCCTGCGCGCACTTGCCATGCGTGCGCAGCTCCGGAGCCGCGGCGCTCGTGCTTCCTGCCCCAGTGCAGCCTGGGAAAATTCCAGGCTGCACTGTGGAAGAAAGAGGAGGGGCTCTCGCGCGAGCAGGCAGCAACTGCGGAGCTGAAGGAACCAGGATGCAAGAGCCTCTCGGAAGAAGCTGCTCGCGTGATCCCTGCACCCCAGCTCTGCAAAAAGGCGAGTTGCGGAAAGGGCCTCTGTCCAGCTTTGTCTCATGATTTTTTACCCACCAGCTTCCAGATACAGATTCTTACTACCTCAATCTGTGCTGATGAGATGGTCTTGAAGGTAAATTTAGGGGATACTTTTAGAATTCCCACTTATTACAGGCATAAGTAAGCATAGATAGGGCACATCAGTGTGACACTACTAAGCACTACATGAGAACATTTTACAGCCACTTTGCACAAGTGCAAAGACCTTGCAAGTTGGAAGGGAAATTATATTCAGGACCCTATTATCCACTCCTTATTCATCAACATCAAATGAAATTCACTCTGAATGACAAAAGAGAGCTGAGTGGTCTCTTTTAAAGTGTTACGTAAAATATTACAACTTGTATTTACTAACAACCAAGCAACCATAAAATCAACTGAAATGCAATCAAATGAGAGGGAGTATGGCTGTTTGCCAGATCTGTGATCCATTAACCTCTTTAGTTCATTGCTGGTAAGCAGCAAGCATACAATCAAATTGCAGTATTTTAAAGAAATGGCATTTTCTTCCATCCTCATACCCACTCTCCCATATTACAGCTTCGCAGAAGACTTCCACAATGCAAGAAATTACAGATGGAATACACTGTATAGATTTAATTTAAAAAAAAAAAAAGGAATTTGAGCCATGCTGATATATTAAGATAGGAGCATCCAACTCCATTGCACAATGATATGCATGTAAAAAAGCAAAGCAGAACAGGAGAGGCATAAGTAAATCTGACATGTATACATATTTATATTCTATACCAAGGCACCCTTTACACTATATCTTCAGAAGTCCTATTTAGGAAGAGAGTTGTAACTGTGTGATGAAAATAGCTCTGGCTATTTTGCACAAGCAGCATGGCACAAACCACCTCCACATTACTGCATTTTCAAGTGCTTAACACACCACAGACTGCATGTGTGACTTGAGTTTGAAATAATTCAGATCTCAGTTTACTGCTATACATGTTAGGTCTGAAAGGCAGAAAGAGGTAACTCATAAGATTGTGGGAAATGGAAAATTTGCTGACTATTCAATATACTGAATATTGAACAAAGGTATCCAATATGTTGTACAGTATATCTTCTTTAAGCACAAAGTCCTTCTGTTTAAAATAAGAGCTGTCTCAACCCTATGTCCCAACCCTACATCTTCTTCTCTTCTATTCTATGCCTATTCTAGCATTTCCCAACTTTGGGTGCCCCCATCTTCTTCAGGGAGCATAGCCAATTGGCAGGGATGATTATATTTGGCCCTCAGCAATGTCTGGTTGTGGAACCAAGACTGAAAAGGGTTGATCTTTGGATTCTTAATCTCAAGCTGATGTCTCTGATAAGAAACTTAAAAGAAAGCCACCAGCTTATTGCCTGTTCAGATGAAGGCTATTTTGAGTGTTTCTATTAACAAATCCCCTGGGAGTGGCTTATAAACTTGAGGTAGGGATCCTACATCTTCTACAAAAGGGCCTAAATGCCACTGTTAGTCCTGAGTAGGCCTCAGGACTTACAGTATCAGTCAATAAAAACTTGCACTTTTGTAAATATCATTGATTTAATATGTCTAATCTAATTGCTACTATCAGTTAGATTTGGCCAAGATCTGAAAAGTGATTAAAGCTTGCCCTGGAAGTATTTGGAAATGTTCTGCATGTAGGACTGGGAACTTTGGGTAGCCAAAGAACTGCATAATGTCTTATGACCAAATTCACTAGAACATCAGATTTTGTGCATACAGTTCCTCTTGGGGAAGAATTCCACACACGTAGAATACTTAGTTATATCATCCTCTATGGCAATAATAGATCTTGGTGAAAAGGTCTGTTTTTGAAATCTTTGTATTTGTCAAGTTAATCATAATATTGTTATGGCTAAATCAAGGCATTGTACCCAAGAATTCTAGGAAAAAGCTGTTGAATGTAATGTTATTCTTACAACTCTCAAGCTTCATTTTCTATGTAATTTGTGGATAATGTAAGCTGTTCAATGAAAGCACAGTTTAAAGGAATATAACCTCAGCAAGTTTTGGAGTGCGTTCTAGTAAAAATTCTGGATCTGCCAGGAAGGCAGAAGGACCTGCCAAGAACTTGGAGGAAAGTACTGTTCCATGAAGCACTGGCAGATTTCTTACAGCGCATCACCACAATCAATGTAACTGAAGCTGTGTTGCATAGTGAGAAGCATAGTGAGAGGAAAAATCCAGGTTATAGCATATAAACTTTGCTGAACTATGCAAGGTCTTGAGAAAAGGTTTTTGCAAGTGCTTGTACAGACAGCAGAACTCCATAAATCTTTCATCACTTTTTTACATGTACTACTCATACTCTGTCGGAAACAGCCCTAACATGAGCAAAAAAGATTCTCTGCTCCTAGAAGGGCGTCTTTGGTTGCAATTTGATGTATTTTGAGTTCTTCTTGGAACCCGTCACTTTGGTTCCATTGTCCAAACACATTGCCAGTTGAGTGTTGATTCTGTCAGACAAATGCACACATTATGATGGTCGTTTATATATAAACAAATATAAACAAAAATGTACAGTTAACTGCAGAACAACTAAAATAAACAGCTGTCCTTGATTAATAGTCTTACTTTCTCATCTTCGATCTACATTTTCTCTTAACAATATATCCGAAGTAATCTCACTTCCATAAGCTAGTTCAAGAGATAGTAAGCGTCACAAAGCTACACAGTATCCTCTTTCATGGATGGGCTGAGATTTGAACTTGTGACTTTTCTCAAAAAAATCTTCCCAAGCACTCTAAACACTATGCCACACTAGCATCTAAGATGGACAAGAATGCCCAGGTGAAGACGCTCTTACTAGTAGCTCCATTTAAACAAGTGAAGCAGTAAACAGTTTGGTTTGAAACAGTAAAACAATTGGTTCATAGTTGTAAAAAAAATGATTCTTGGGATTATAATTACAGTGAGGTTTCTTTTTGTTTGAAACTCAACAGGGTGTTGCCGGCTTCTAGCTTGTGAGAGCAAAGGACAACAATTCCCTTATACCAGTACTAAGAATTCCAAGCTTAGGCCATTTCCGCACTGCACTTTTATAGCGCGATTATTCCACTTTCAACATCCTATGGAATCCTGGGGTTTGCAGTTTCGGGAGGGGCCAAGTGGCGCCATAAGACTGTAGTGCAGAAATGGCCTTGGGCAGGACTAGACAACCAGGCCAGAATCCAAAGAGATACTTAGGGTGCACATAAGGATCTCATGCCATTACAATGGAACATGTAACTTGTAGAATGGAAAAACAACAACAACAACAAATCACTGATCTCCTGTGCCTTATGTCAAATTGCTTTTAACCCTCTCCCATTTTCCAAAATCATTTACCCTTGATATAAAGGAGCGCTACTATTCTAGACAGAGTCAGCATGGTGTAGTGATTACAACATTGGAATATGACCTACAGACCAGGGTTCAATTCCCCACTTAGTCATAAAAGCCTACTGAGTGACCTTAGACAAGCCATACATTCTCAACCCCAGAAAACCCCATGATATGTTTTCCTTAATGTCACCATAGCCAGAAATGACTTGAAGGCACACAACAACAACAACAACAACAACAACAACAACTTCTAGAAAAAACTTCTAGAAAAAAATGATAACAATGCAGTGTAATTTGAAAGGAATATATGCTGAAATTGGTCCCAGTGAGTTCAGTGGGCTTTATTGTGTATCAAATTTGGTGATATTGCAGCTTCAGGATACTTTAGAATCATGGGTCTGGTTTCATAGCTCTTGGTCCTGATCTCATAGCTCAGTTTTGATCTTGAACTACTTAGTACTTAGTACTCAGTGGCTAGCCACATGGATGGCCTTGTATATGTCATGATCATTCACATTTTAAAATTTTCAGGTACAGAAAAATTTCCCATAAATATTATCTCATATTGCTTGAGTAACATGTTTAGACCCGAGGGAATCAAATGGCATATAAGTAAAAAAACCAGTCTATACAGATCACAAGTTAAATACAATCTAGAAAGATCACAACTTAAGTGAGATCCTATAGTATATATGAGTAAATCCTACTAGTTTAACAAACAATAGGTATAGATGTTAATTGTGAAAGCAAAAAGGTTTTGTGACTTGTTGACCTAATATGGAATTAAAGCTGGTATCTCAACCTATTGCCAACACTTCGCAGCAAAACTTGCAAATTTTATATTTTGAACTGTCAGTCTATTATTGACATTTGTGATTTCTATGAAGCATAGCATCAAAAAGTCTTAACTTTGTTTATAAGGTGAAAAATCAATTCATATTCTAGGAATTCAATAAACCAGAATGGGTAGTTTTATGACTTTTAAAAATCTTATCTCCCAACAGGCTATATTTCACAAGCTTAAAAAAAAATCTAAGAGTTCTGAAAATTTATTTTGAATATGAGAGGAAAAAGTCATTTTATAAAATCATGGAGTTCTATGCTAGGTTATTTATAAGAAAGTTGAAGTTCAGTGAGGATGTCGTATGGATACAAGTGTGGTTGTATAACTATACCAATGGAATATAGTTATTTCTTCAGCAAAAGTCAGATTGGGAACAACTGGTTTTGAGTGAAGAAGTGGTCTAGTTGCCATCCAAGCTGATTTTGCTTGTTCAAAAGTGGATTAGATCTTAGGAATTGTCTATGTTATGATTGGTGATGTCAAAATTTCCTTTCTGATGCTGTCTCATCGTTAACTTTTTTTTTCATTCTAAAAATCCATAATTGAATGAATTCTAGAATTAAACATTTCCAATACAGAAAATATTATGGGTTGGATCCAGATTTGGTCATGCTTACAGTGCATCAACACTGAAATCAATGGGACAAGCTGTACTAGCTATATCATTTAAATCTGGCATAGGTACTAAAGTGGTCTCAGATGCCTTGTGATCAGTTATCATTATTGAGTGAGAAGAAGAGAAATGTGACTCTTTTGAAACTCTTTGGTTATTATTTGACTTATCTTAACTTTCCTTCTCATGCTAGGGTCCCAGTCCGTGCAGTAATGTGCTGATGACTCTGAGAATTCACAGCTTATAACTAAAGAAATAGAAATTGCACATAGAATTTCCTAAATTCATTTTGGAAAATGGAATCTGTGGACATTGAGCTTAGCAGGGTGCTCACTTTAGACTGAAGCAGAGGATGTTTTATATAACTTTGCCAGCAGTTGCTGCCAAAGGGTTTAATGCAGAAAGACCTTAATAAACTTTGAATTGCTGCTCAGAAGACACAGAACTGTTACCCTGACTTCTGGGGGTCCCATGGGGGACACCTTGATTCACTCCAAGTTATAAAAGTTGGGGAAATTAGCAGAGCACTGGCAATAGCAAAACGAGGGGGCAGGGTAACCCAGCAGGATCTTTTACCCAACTTTATGGGGTCAGACCAAGCCAAAAAGCCAGACAAATGTACCAAATAAATGAATTTTATTAGATGAATATAGTATCACACACCAACGCACTCACTCACTCACTCACTCACGCATACAAGGTCTATTGAGAAGGAAAAGAGGTGAAAAATGGATATAGCAATGGGAATGTAGAAGCGGTTATACTGCACCTATCCTGAAGTCTTTGGTCTGGGAAGCGGCGAGAAGAACGGAGTTCAGCAAAGAGACGGCTGAGGGGATCACTCAACTAACAGAGTGCTGGTCAGCCAGCATGGAGGGGAGTTCTCTGAAGAAATCCTCAAAAACTAGGACTACTTATAGGGCAGAACGTACCTCAAGGGCAGGTCCTCTCTCGGGGAGAACAATGATCACAACAAAGGAAGGAATGCCAAGCAATGGCAACTTGGTCATTTGCATGAATGGTTCATGCTGGGTTGCAAGCGTTCAGGGTTGCAGTTGCAAAGGGCTGCAGTGTAAGTTTATATAGATGGACCTCGCCTTATAGGATTTTTCCAGAATCACAGTTGCTCAACCTGGGGAAAACATGCTAATCCCCTCAAGTTGGCTACTCTTGGCTGAGGACCCTTTGTCTATGTAGATGTATATTGCCTGAGGTCTCCTTGGGCTGCGTAACTGGGGATTTTTCTGGTCTTGACCTGTTTTCAGTTGTTCGACCTCTTTGCCTACGTGTCCATCTGAGCAACCTCTCTGGCATGATGGGCATATCTGATATCAAATTTATAGTCCCTGGGATAGGATATGCCGGTGGGTAACAGAACCAACGTGGTATATGACTGTTTTCCTTAACAAGCCTAAATAAAATACATCAGGGATTTTCCAGGAAAAAAAATAGATTGTCAAAAAAGCAATATATAAATATGCCTTTTCAAAGATTAGAGAAAAAAGGCACATCATACATTTGTGAATGTGTCAGTTCAGAGCAGTTTGTAATTTGCTGTGGGTAAGCAGTTTGAAATTTGGTGTGTTTGTAGGCCTTACAGGCAGCTCATGGACTGAGTGGAGGAGGGGGTAGTTCTCCCCACCTTTTTGGTTAGGCATCAGGCCCTGTGATTGGTAGACCTCATCAACAAGATTGGAGATACCAGTTTCTTAGATCAATAGATGTCCTTTGCATAAACAATAGAATATTTGTTAGAAGTGTAACCGTACTTAGCACTGAAGAGTCAGGAATGGTCATTCCTGCACTAGACTGTTATAGTGCTGCTATTCCACTTTCAACATCCAACAACCTTTGAGGCAACTCCCTAAACTGTAAACCCCAGGATTCCATAGGCCGTTGAAAGTGGAATAGCAGCACTATAACACGCTAGTGCAGAAATGGCCAATATCTCAGAGTGGGCAATAGTAATAGGGATAGATAGTCTGAGTGACCCAAAGTGCCCTCTCTTCTCTCTATCAGGTTAATCAGGCCCAGGCTTTTGTTTTTAAAAGATCTGTGAAAGAATTAAGGCAGATCAAAGAACCAGGCCATGGGTGAGAACAAAGAGGCATGGCGACCTTCCGGAGTACTGAGTTAATTCCCAAACATACAGGGAAAAACTTCCCAACATGGATTTACAGAATGGAACTTAAATTAGCAAGAATTTCGCTCTTGGCTGTTTGCAAAGAACAGAGGCCCATGGAAGCAGAGAGCGCTCCAGCTTGGGAGGCTAAGGACCTTGGGGCTCATTGTCTCATTGCCAGCAATCTTATTTGAGGAGACATATAGGTATGTTAAGTAGCCATTTTCAGGTGCTAAATGCTTTTCATGTGGCAAAACAGGAGACTTACAAGCTAATTGTTTTGAGAACAAAGGCTCAAGGCTCAAAGGAAATGGGTGAAAGGAGTGTGACCAAGGAAAGCAGAACAGGCTGCATGAGAGAGATGCAAGAATGAGATGTTGGTGATTATTTTTATTGAGAGTCTTTTGGAGCTAAAAAAAAATTGGCTTTGTAAATCACACACTCAAAAATATGAACGTCTTCAACTTGGACAGTGGGGCAATGTTCCATACGTGTCAGAATGGATCATTTTTCATAGAACTATATGAAAGTATCTAGGATCATGTGTATAGAATAGGAAAAACAATGCTTAAACTGTTAGTCTGTTCTGCAAAACCCTATTGAGCAACTTAAAACATATATCTCTTAGCAATGGCTTGTGCCAGATTTGAGGTCCAATGTGTTATCAATTAATGCCCTAACAAGAAAGGACTTTAAAGAGAAAGATTGTATAGTATATTATTACTAGAAACTGATAATGGCAGGCAAGTGCAGCTAAAGATCTGGATGTAGTTAATTACAAAATGGAATGTGCAAAAATTACCAAACAATGCATGGATGAGAACTATCTTAGATAGTTTGTAAGGCTTCCTAAAAAAGCAAGACATTAAAATGAGACAATTGTCCCATATATCCCAGAAAAAAAATGGAATGACAGAAAGGAAAAACTGCACTATAATGAAATTGCAAAGTGCATGATTCTAGATGCAAGATTGCTAGTAAGACTTTTGGAAGAGACAGTTGCAACCGCAACCTACCTGCAAAATAACCTACCAACTAAAGGCAAAAAGGCTACGCCTCATGAGCTCTGGAATGGACAGAGGCCAAGTGTGAGAAACTTGAAAGTATTCACGTCCAAGGTTTATGCATATAATCCAAAAGAGAACAAGATCCAAGCTTGACAATAAAACAGAAGTAGATATATTTGTGGGATATGCCCCAAGATGTCAGGCATGTGGCAAACAAATAATGATGATATTATTATTAAAGCCAGAGCAGCATACTTTCATGAGAGTGAGAGGCCAGGCACAGAAGAAGTGCTAGATGACAACATCTCTCCTCCAGTTCCAGATGAACAAGAAGAAGACCAATGAGGTGGTTAAGGCACTAAATCTACAAGTAGGGTATGCAGAGATGTAACTCAGATGCTTAGACACCTGATAAAGGAAAACCACCCAGATGTTTTCCCTATGTTGCAAGACTGGAAGAAGTATCAGAACCATCCACATGGACTGATTTAGATAAGATGCCAGCTAATGAAAGAGACAAATAGAGAAAGGCTGCACCACAAGAAATTAAATCTCTACACAAAATGTGGAGGCCTTACGGAATTTCCACAAGGAAAGAATGTTTGTGGGATGTAAGTGGATCTTCAAGGTCAAACATATTGCAAAAGGAGAAATTCAGAGACTAGTGGCAAAGGATATTAACAAGAGTTTGGAGAGGATTATAATCAGAGTTTTTTACCAGTTGTAAAACAGACTACTATAAGAACACTCTTAAGCATTGCAGCACCAAGAAAGATGTATGTAGAACATTTAGATTTAAAGACTACTTTTCTTCACGGCGAAGTAGTAGCAGAAAGTTATATGAAACAACCTCCAGGCTTTATAGACAAAAATAGCAATAATTTCATGTGCAAACTTCAGAATAGTGTTTGTGTATTAAAACAAGCTGCCAGAGCATGGAATGAAAAATTGAATAAGATGCTCCTTGAGAAGGAGTTTACCCAAGAGAAGACTGATAGATTCCTATACTCAAGATACAAGAGCAGCAAATGAATATTTAGTTTGACCTCTGTTGATACTCTAATCATTTGTTGTGAGGAAGGAGAAGACAGTTGATGAAGTCATGGATCATTTAAGCAAGAAAGCAGAAGTGAAGCAACCAGGAGACATCTTGGAATACAGATTGAAAAAGAAGATGGTGGAAGATCTCTTCTTAACAAAAAACAAAAGATAGCATCTCAGGTTAACTGGGGCACACCCAGTTATCACTCCTTTGGAGACCAACTACTGGAAGCCATTGAGAAGCTTATGTACTTAAGCAAACTGACAAGACCAGATATATCAGCAGCTGTTGCGAAAGAACGAACTTACCAACTAAATGTGACTGGAATGCGGTAAAGAGAGTAACCAAGCATCTGAAGGGAACTGCGCACCTAAAACTTTGATTGCAAACAATCAGCAACCCTAAAGTAATAGGATATATAGATGCAGATTGGACTAATTATGTCATTGACTGAAGATCTACAAATGGATGCCTGTTCTTTTATGGAGATGGAATAATTAACTGGACTACATGGAAGCAGAAGACACTTGTGATGTCTTCTACAGAAGCTGAATATGTCTTAGCCTCAGAAGCATGCAAACAACTAAGGTGGCTATACATGTTACTTAGAAGTAGAAAAGCCAACACCAACAAAGATATATGAAGACAACCAAGGATGTATAAAGATATCTCAGACAGAGAAGATCAGACCTCAGCTTGAAACAAAATGTCATTATATAAAGGATGCACATGAACAAGGGCTTATTAAACTGGAATACTGCCCAATAGAAGGCAAGATTGCAGATCTCCTTACCCAACCATTGCCCAGGGACCATATAAAGTTCTCTAAGAGAAGACGAATCTTGTGCATGTGCTATTGAGAAGACGTGTTAGAAGTGTAACAATGCTTAGCACTGAAGAGTCAAGATGCCTCAAAGTGGTTTGTAGTAATAGGGTTGGGTGGTTTGAGTGACCCAAAGTGTTGTCTGTTTTTGTCTACCTATCCTGACCCCTCTGTGATATAAACTAATACTTTCAGGGATGTTTTTCCACTCTTCTGTTCCTGCCAGACCTCTCTCACCTGGAATGAAGCTAGATTAGGTTAACTTTCCTATCTTAGAACAGAGTTCCCACAAATAAAGCCTTTATTTTGTTTCTCCTAGCCACTGGTGTCTTTGTTCCGTAATCATGATCTCTAACCACTGGACCACTCTCTATCAATTTTGAGGCATATAATGATGTTTGCTGCTTGCCTTGACCAAAGGAGAATACTTCTGTCCCTTTAAGGATCTATAATTAGTAAATAATCAATAAAGATGGAGAAGTGCTGCTTATGAATTGAGAAACACAAGCTCATCTAGCTAACTGCAGTCAAGGAGAACCCTTCTCTTTACAATTATATGCTCAAGATAACACATTAACATCACCATCTGGCATTATTTATTCTCTATATTCCTGAATCATTCTAAAAATAAACATGTGTGTAGGATGAGCAACACTACAGCTACAGACTTCCTTCTTGATCTTTGCATGATCATAAAACAAATTTGGGGAAACATGGGGTTCCCTACATATGTTGTAATGAATATATCCATATAAGGCACAGAGAATTGCTGTTGTAATGTTTCTTCCTTATACACGTACTTTCATTTAGTTCTACATTCATACATGCTACTCAGCTTAGAACCTGGAAAAGTCCCCTTTTTTGGATTTCAGTAACTTGAATTTCTTAGCCGGCAGTGCTGAGTGAAGTAAAACTTTCAAAAGCTCTCCCAATAAATCATGGTTTAGATTTTTTTCCCCCTTGGAGCTTTTATTTATTCAATTTTTTTCATTGAAGACTATTCAGTCCTCAGCCCTCATCCTACGTCCCAAAAGAGTTTAAGCATTTTGTCCACAATATTCAGCAACTGCAAAACAAGATCTTAAGCCCAACATTTAAAATTCTTGTTAACTCCATTAACTTTCTAATTTAGAACTGTGTAAAAGCTGTTTTGGTTCCATTTATGGATAAAGAAAAATCCTTAGAATAATTTCCCATGGGGTGGTGGGGCATCGTATGCAATGAAATCCAGTGGTTACACTGCTTTTATTATAACTGAAATGTTAAGTGTTATCTACAGTTTTGTTAAATAGGCAAGCTAAAAATTAGTAATCAGAAACTTGGAGCTGTAAGAGGCTCTCAGTAATTTGTAACATAAACAGGTCAGACTAAATGGGAATATTAGTTTCTAATTCAAATCTTCTGCTATTGTAGTTCCTTTTCTCTTGTGTTCATAAATGCCGATTTGCTTGTAATCTAAAACAGAATGGTTCAGATTCAGATTCTATTTTAGGACTCTTGTTTGGATCCTTTGAGAAAATAGAAGAATTATGAGTTTAGAGAGAGTGTTTGTTCTTGAAAATGAATCAACAGGGCAGGGAAAATTCATTTGTCTCCAAGTAATGTTAATAAATATAAGGATTCTACCTTTCCTAGTGCTGAAAATGTATAAATTAAGAAAGCTGAAAAGTGTTGGGGAAAAGGCGTTTTTAAGGCAAAATTGTGTATCGTATAATTTTCCCACATAGAATGGAGCACGGTTGTAAAGAAAAAAAAATGTTGTTGTCTGTGACTTCAAGTCATTTTTGACTTCTGGTGACCCTATGATGAACTTTTTTGGGGGCAGAATTTTTTTTCAGAGAGAGTTTGCCATTGCCTTCTTCTAAGACTGAGAGAGTATGACTTACCCAAGTTCACCCAATGGGTTTCCATGGCCAAGCAAAGATTTGAGCACTGGTCTCCCATTATCCTAGCCCAATATTCAAATCACTACATCATGCAGTGAAAGTGAAAAATGTTCTTTCTTTTTAAACAGAGGTTTTTGAATGTAAGATAGAAATAATTTCATGATTTCATTTAATTTGGAAAAAGTTAGCTGTTCAGTGGGAGAAAATATCATTTCTATACTCTCAGAGAACAACGTCAGCCAGAAACATTTTGCTGCCTGAAGCAAAGCCCCCATGGTGCCAGAATTCTGCCAGAACTTTTGAGTTCACATATTGAATACATTAATAAATCAATGCTAATTTATTAACATTAGTTAATAGTGCTAGAAAAATTGGAAAGAATGTTTTTGGACAGGCAGAAGAGCATTTGTTCTGTGAACTAATATGACAGTGTTCACACCCCTTCTCCCCGCTGTGTAGCATTTCCTATAATATTGCTTGGTTTTTTTAAATTTATTTTAAGATTAGAATATGTTTTTAAGGCTGCTAAATGGAAAAGGATTTTAAAAAGAAAAATATGTAATCTGCCCATTTACTCTATATGAATGTGAAGAGACCTTTTGCTTTGTGTGTGTGCATCTATATGTAAATACATAGGATGTATTATCTAGATTTTCCACGATTTTACAATGGCTGATTCCTGATTCATAAAAACAATCTTCTCAATATTCTTTGGCAAATTAAATTCCATTTGGAAACTTAGCATACATGTGATCCATCAATGCATGTTATAAGCATGTATGAGTATATGTGAAAGATATTTCAGTATTTTACTTTGATGAATGCAGAAAAATACATGTGCTCGATAATATAGGACTATTGACACACAGTCACACGTATATAGACTGGAATGAATATCCCTGATATATCCATACAGCACATATCAAAATCCATACCAAATCAGAGCAGAGCAACTAGAACTAAGTTGTGTTATAGAACTTATTTACAAATTGCTTTAAAAGTTAAAAATATCTCCACATTATCGACCTAAAAGCCCAATTCTTACTTCCATCTCTAAAGAAATACTGAGGGATTGGAGTAGTGACTTATAGAAACATGGAGAATATTTCTTACCTATTAATTTACTATGCCTGAATTGATATAATGGATAATGACAAGTAACTTGTCACATCTACAGAAAAGTCGCTGTTTAAATTTGAATTGTTCTCCATGTCAAGAATACTAGGTTTAATTAAAGAAAGGACAATGGAGTCACATGGTATTTAATTCAATATGGAACATCTGAGCTCTTTGTACATGGTAGAGAGAGCACTAGATACATGTTGCAAGGTTTCATTTTTCTGGGTCCTCAATGAGTATATTTCATTTTACATATTTGTGTTACATATTCCTAAATAGTGCGGTGTAGTGGTTTGAGCATTGGATTACAACACTGGAGACCAGAGTTCAGTTCTCTGCTTGGCCATGAAAACCCACTGCATGACCTTGGATGCATCACACATTCTCAGCCCAGAAAACCCTGAGATAAGTTTGCCTTAGAGTCTCCATAAACCGGAAATTTCTTGAAGGCACACAACAAGAAAAATGGCTAATCCGAGTTCAAAAACTCAGCCCTGGTGGCACAGTGGTTAAATGTCGGTACTGTAGCCACAAGGTTGTGAGTTCGATCCTGCCGGGCTCCAGGTTGACTCAACCTTCCATCCTTCTGTAGGTTGGTAAAATGAGTACCCAGCTTGTTGGGGGCAAATAGCTAACACATTGTAAACCTCTTAGAGAACCCTTAGCTGATAAGTGGTATAGAAATACACATGCTATTGCTATTGCTAAAAACTACAAGCATAACAAAAAATAGTATTCCACTCCTAACAGCTTCTGAAAGGGAAGATTTGTGCATGACAGCAGAGCTATTTAATAGGAAAGTAAGTAATTTTGACTTTACAGAATTTTCACCTGTGAAATCTGAGGCCATTTCTGCACTACACTGCTATGGTGCTACTGTTATAGTCCCCTTTCATGGAATTCTGGGCTTTGCAGTTTAAGGCGGGGCATTCAGAATTCTCAGCCAGAGAGCTCTTTGACCTCAGCAAACCACAAACCCCGCAGAATTCCACAGGATGCCAGAAGTAGAATAATAGCGCTATAACACTGTAGTGTGGAAATGGCCTAACTGACTGCAGCTAATAGTCAGGTTTGGTAGCAAACTTGACAGCATCTACGGCTGTCATAACTCCAATAATTAGGAGTCATGAGGAGTCACTAAGGACATGCCATTTAGTCCAGAACAGACCTTTAGAGGAAATTTATTAAAATGTATTTGTAATTAAATTTAACAAATTTAAAAGTCATTCGTATTTGACATTATAATGACAAGGACATTAACAATTGGAGTAACAAGACATTTCTTGTTTAGTTTATTGTTTTTCTTGAGGGGTTTGACCAATTTTGGCCATTTTAAGTATTTTAAAATTAATTTTAAAACAGCATAATAAATAATTTTTATTCAGATCATTAATGTCATCTAAATGAATTAAAATTAATATCAACATGTTAGCTTCAGTGCTATTATCTTCAGGTTCTACTCTGAAGGACTACAGCTGAAGGACAGCTGATACTATGAATGGCATGCTTGGCAAGGGACAATTTTGCAGAACTGGTAGCAGCTGGGGGCTTACATCTCAGCACCACAGTGAGTCTGCTCTGGGTTCTAGTTTTAGAGGAGCTATCTAAGGTGCTGAACCCATTATCCAAAATGAGTTGAGCACATTGTTTAGCTCCTTTAAAGTTCAGACTAAAACCTGGATGGATTCACTGCTCCATTGGGCATGAGGAGTACCAACTGCCACTGACCAGAGTGGAAGGTGAGAGGGGATGTTTCCTGGGCTGTAAGTCCACTGTAATGGAGGTAGAAATAGAACCTAAACTGTGGATTGTACTTTTCTTTTTAAAAAAGAATACTTATTCCTGTGTAACTATAACATACATTGTAACATCTGACACAATTTGTTGGAGCCAATCCAAAGCAATGTGAGAGCAGAACAAGCAGTGTTCTGAACAGGAAGCTAGAGACCTTCCAAAACATACAAAGAGAAAAACCCACTCATAATCTCTATTAAGAAGCCTCCTTACATATTGGGCTGTATGCTAATGCCCATACCAGTGTCCCCAGCATAAAGTCATGCATGTCTATGGCCTCACTTCCAAAATCCATCTTTAATCATAGATGTCTAAAGAAGGGAAAACAATCCTTCATAAAGCTGTCTCTCCTACATCGCCCCATTACATTTTAAGAGGATAAGGAGAGAGGTTGTAGTTCCAGACGTTTGAAAGACAGGGAGATAAGCTACCCCAGTGTTTTTTTAACCTGGGGTCTGTGGACCCCCAGGAGTCCACGAATCCCCTCACAGGGGATCCATGAAAGGCTTGAAGACTGCTCAGCCTGTCTTCTCCCACACAACAGAGTGGCAACGTGACAGGAATCAAGGCAAAAGACAACAGAGAGCATGCTGGTTGGCTGGACCTCCTCATTGCCTGTCATGTGGCTGCTCTGCTACAGCAAGGAAGTGGGCTCAGCAGCTGAGTGACAGCAGAGCTGACAGCCAGCCAGCCAGTCAGTGTTTGCCCTTTTTCTCTCTCTGTCCCTCCCCTCATTTCCAGCACAAAGCTGTCCACTCTGCTACACCCCCCCTTTTTTTTTTGCCTTCTTCACCGGGAAGAGAGGAGACTGAGATGGACAAAGGAGGGAGGAAGAGAAAAAAGACAAAACAAAAACAAAAGTGGGTGTTGAAGACAGAAGGGGAATTGAAATAACCCCTCTATACTCCAAACTCAGCTCCACATTTCCATTCATAAGTGCCTTCAACCCACTACCCATTTTTGCCTTTTTCCCTCCCTTGCCCATCTTGGTTTCTTCTCTTCCTGATGAAGAAGGCAAAAAGGGGGCGGGGTTGCTTGAGAGTTTCTGATGGACTTGATGGCTGGAAAAGAAAGGAGGGAAAGAGAGAAGGAGAGAGAGAGACAGAGAAGGGCAAACATTGGCTGGCTGGCTAGGCCTGCCCATTGCTGTGCAATCTACTCCAGCCTTAAACTAATGGGATGAAGCAGGAAAAAAGTCTCTCCCCCCCCCCACAGTCCCCCAGTGCCTCTCAGGGAAGTGCACATTTACTTACTTCTCCCTTATGTCTCAATCTGAAGACCCTTGGTGAGCAATTTTAAATAAATACTTGATGCACTTTAGGGTTTTAAATTTCAAGTTAAGTCTTGGGGGTCCATAGCAGCCAAAGATATTTACCAGTGGTCCCTGGTAAAGCAAAGGTTAAAAACCACTGGGCTACCTTGTATGCTTTCTCAAGAGTGATAAGTCTCAGGATTCATTAGTATCTGCTACATTTCCTGTGTACAGACAGGAGGAAACAATAGAGTGAATATCTGACTAGAAGGTCATAGAGAAGGACAATGTAGCATCAACCATGATTAAGGAGACTAAGTTCCCAATGCTGCTGATAAGAGTTTATAGGTCCCAGAACTTCTATGAACAAATGAGTCAGAAGTACTTAACTCTACGTGCAGAAAGACAAAGCAGCATTTAAAGGGAATTTGTCACTCATGCATTATAAATATTCTGTCTGTCTGTCTGTCTGTCTGTCTGTCTGTCTATCTGTCTATCTATCTATCTATCTATCTATCTATCTATCTATCTATCTATCTATCTATCTATCAATCATCTGCCTGTCTGTCTCTCTCCCTCTGTCTCTCTCTCTCTCTTTATTTTTGTCTATAAATACAAATCAGGCACTCAGAAATATAAGGAGCTTAAGCAAATAGGTCCAAGGAAGCTAAAGGACACCAATCAACCCTCCAGACATTACAAAACAGGCACAATATTTCAGAGAGAGAGAGAAGTTTCTCATATTACAAGTTTGTACCTGGCATAGACACTTTATGGTATTGAATTATGTTAACATGGTATTAACAAATCCTGTCTGTCAGAACAGATCTTTTAAATGTAAACCTCTGCATAAATTGCCAGAGGTAGAGATTCTTCCCTCCCGAGTTCTTGAGTAAGGGGAGGGGGCCTTGCTGCCCGGTACATCTAGTTCCTGCTGCCAAGATCATTAGACACCTTGATCACTACTACCATCTTGGGAGAAGACAAGAATATCTACCAGAATTTGCTGTTACCCCTCTTTGCCCTTTTCCGTTTGGAAAATGGAGTAAAAACTACAGTGAATGAGTACCCTCCCTTCTACCTGAGGAAGTATACCTTGTGTGTTTGAAAGGTTAAGCTACAGTGAAAGCTGATAGATAATCTGCAGCCCTTTCTGCATAACAGTGGCATCCCAGCATGGGGACACAAGAGCAATGGGACTGCGTCAATGCTTCCACAAGACGTCGCAGTCCCATCCTCCTTGTGTCACCAGCCAGTGCGATTGCAGGGTAAATCATTGATGAATTTTCTCTGTCAATGACTCCTGATCGCACAATGCTCCTGCACTTACCTGCCATGTGAAAGGGCTGGAACCATGATAAAGGTGCTTCCTGCCCCAGTATAGCATAGGAAAGAGCCTGGCTGCACTGCAGGAGGAAGAGACATTCCCTTGCACTCCCTTCCACTGGGAGCCCGTCCAGAGCAGAGGGGAGTGTTCCCGTTGTGCTCCCTTCCTGCCACAGGATCATGACAGGAGGATGACGAGATAAGGTAAGGTGTGGAAAAGGCGTTTAATAAGGTATCTTCTATTCTAAAATAGGAAAGTTGCATCATACTAAGAAGGCAGAATTCACATGGACTTCTCTCATTTCAGTTAAAGGACTAGAGAAGCATGAGTACATTGAAACCCAACAACCAACTGGACAAAAATCACAGAAAACTTTGCCAACAATTGTGTACACACCTGCCCTTAATCCTACTTACACTGAGGATGGTGTTCTGCTTTTTGTTCCTCCGCTGGTCCAGGAGCAAGGTGGCTGAATATTCTGTGGCAGGTCAGATGCCACTGGAATGTTTTAGTGAATATAAAACCAGTATCAAGTATGTTTTGTAAGCCTAGTGACAGCTACAGTAACAATTTGATTTAGGCATAAGATAGATTGAGTAATATATTTTATACCGTGAAGTTTCAATGGAGAATCTTCTTCTGAAAATGAACTCCATGGTAGAGTACAGTGAATGCTATTTGAAATCCTTTTCTTACCCAGATCAATGTCGTTTTGTGCTTGATTTAGAAAGAGATTCATGGAAAGTCATAATTATTTAAAGAAGGGAGCAGTGAAAGTGTTCCTTTGCCATCTCTATAAATCTTCACTTATACTTTACAGAGAACTCTGCTCCCTATGTCTGCTTTAGCAGTGTAATGGAAGTATATCATAATGTCATGAGTTGTCAGGGCTTTAGAACTCTTTATAATGCAAGATCACAAGTTGAGACATTTTCATGTCCTACCCTACCGCAAATAAATAGCATTCAGCAGATTCACTGACATCATGCCAAAGGTAGTTTCTTCCACATGTTAATGTATGGGAAATAACCTTATCTGTTAGGTTAGGCGAGTTAATGAGAAGAAGACAGCTGAAATTTATAAATGAGTAAGACTGCTGCAAGAGAGGAGCTATTTCAGGAGAAGGTAAAATACAGAGAAATGGATCCAAAAAAGTAGAGATAAATGCTTTTCAGTAGAAGAGAATGTTTCTGCTGATGAAGCTCCCCAGGGAACTCAAGTATAGGAAATTGCCTGCTATACCATTAAAAAATGTAGTTTAAGACTCCCTTACTTTCCTCCCTTCTCAATCCAGGAAGTCAGTATGAGAGGCCAAAAACATAAGTTCAAAGTATGTATAACTCTCATAAAGATTTAATCCAGCAAATTATTGCTAGTAAAGAACTCTGAAATGTGGCAGACTTATAATAACTGATGCCTCAAAATTTTGCATTTTGACTCCTGGGTATTATGGCTACTATCTATGGCAGAGATAAGAATCATATGGCCCTCCAGATTTGTTGGACTGTAAAGCTCATTAGCCCCAAGGAGTATAGCTAGTTCTGAGTAATGCTGGTAGTTTAGACCCTTATCTAAAGCCTAAATCCAATTGCTAGACCCAATGAAAGTAGACTTATTTAATTGTGGGACTTATGTATTGTGGACTTGCTAAGTTCCTGTTTCTGAAAAAGGTTAATGTGGCTGAGACTAAGGCTCTTTCCGCACCTTACCTTCTTCCGGCACTGGGGTGCGGGGATCGTGCGAGCAGCCTCTGGCGAGAGGCTCTCACATCCGGGGTCCTTTGGCTCCGCACGAGCTGTGTGCTCGTGCGAGAGCCATGCCTCTTCCTTCCACAGTGCAGCCTGGGACCTTCCCAGGCTGCGCTGGGGCAGGAAGCGTGACCGATGCGGCTCCGGAGGCTCCACACGCCAGGTAGGTGTGCGCGAGGCCCAGGAGCAATGCATGATCGTACACCATTTTCAGCTTCTACCCAAAAATGAAAAGGTGCGTAATTGGCACCTGCCGGCCCCTGGAGCATTGCATGATTGTGAGTGCGTCAAACAGATTGCTCCTCACAATTGAGCGATGCTCCAGGTGCCCTTTCGCATGGAAAATGCCGTGCGAAAAGAGCCTAAGAATTGGCTTTGGGCCTAAATCAGTATAGTTATTTCAAAAAGTTCAGTTTCCCAAATGGGAATCATGCAAATAATCTCAGAAAATATGCTCCTGACTTAGAAAAATAAATAGTAGAGTAAGTGAAATAAACAAAGAACTACAAACCAAATTTGAATTTCAGATATACTATGACTGAAGCCATACAGTTTGATAAATGAACAACTGACAGGTTATCCATTTATTTTGTCAAAATACTGTTCCTCACAAGGCTCCAGGGTAGCTCAGAAACATTATTAAGGCAAGTCGGGGTGTACTATGGCAGTAAATGAAACATTCAGGTGGTGACAAGGTACAAACAGAAAACAAAGTTTACAAAATTGAAATATAAACCATAAAAATGGATGGAAACTGGAGTCCGATGGCACCTTTGAGACTAATTAATTTATTTCAGCCTAAATTTTCATGGACTATGGTTGACTTCAGGTTGTCACAAGATCCATCCTTCCTTTCTTTTTTACACCAAAATAGACTAACATGGCTTTTTCTTTAAAAATAGCTCAAATAAAAATAGAATTAGTACAGCAACATTCAGGTGACGCTGGCAATCAATTGGTTCAATTTATAAAAAATTTATAAAATTTATAAAAGGTTGGATATAGTTAGGAAGATGATTAAGGAAGACTTAACAACATATAATGTTTTGGCAGGAGGAAGAAGAGGGGTTGATACTTAATAAGAAGGACATAGGAAGCTGTTGGGAGTTAAACACAGGGATCTAATCGGGTTGGAGATAGATGAAAGTAAGGCAGATAGAGAATTTAAATAATTTTTACTTATCTGAAACTTCAATTGACCTTACTTCTGGGAAGACACACATAAGATATCAGACAGAGGACCTGCATGTAAAACTTGAGTGTGTGTGAATTAGTTTTTCACTTTGTTGTTTCACTTCAGCCTAGAGAGCCAGCATGATGTAGTGGTTTGAATGTTGCATTATGACACTGGAGACCAGTGTTTGATTCTCTGCTCCACATGGAAAGCCACTGGGGGACCTTGGACATGTCACACACCCTCAGCCCTGGAAAATTCTGTAATAGGTTCACCTTAGGGTTGCCATAAGTAGGACATGACTAGAAGGCACACAACAATAACAAAGACTTCAACTTGGTGACCCTGTGATGACCCTCCACAAGGCCCAGTCATCAACCACCCTGCTCAGGTCTTGCCAATTCAGGGCCTTGGCTTCTTTGAGCGAAGCCAATCTTTCCCTTCTTCCTGCTGCATTCCACTTTACCAAGCATTGTCTGTTCCAATGAGTCATGCGTCTCATGATATGTTAAGATTACAACAGCCTTGGTTTAGTTATTGTTATTTCTCATGACAGTTCAGGCCTACTATGCTCTCGGACTTGTTTTTGTTTCTGCTTTTTGAAAATAGTCCACTGTATCCCTAGGTCCCATCTCCACCACACTTCAAAAGTTTATTCTCTTTCTGTTAGCTTTCTTCACTGTCCAGCTTTCGCAACCATTTATAGAAATTGCAAATAGCGTGTCATGAATGATCTCTCTTTGGCATTCAAGGATATCTCTTTACAGTTGAGCATCTTATCTGGTTACTATATAGCTGCTTTTACAAGTCTGTTGGGTGCAAAAATATTTCCGAGCGTTTAATGCCTTCTTCTGATTTCTTGAATATCTCCATCTGGGTTAATGACTAAACTAAGGTGAAGAAAATCTTTAACAACTCAATGTTATCAGTAGCTGTACAAAGTCTTGTCTATTTTCTGAAAGCAATAGGATATCATCTGTGCATCTTACAACAGTGTGCATCTTACGTTGTTGATGTCTCCTCCTCCAGTTTTCACGCCTCCTTCCCCTGATTCTAATACTACCTCCACTATGATATGCTTTGCACATAAATTAAACAGACAGATTGATACTTTTGTCCATGTTTTGGTGTCCTTATAGAGGCCTCTTGTCCAGAGTATAGGTTATACATCAGGACAATCTGGTGGCACTCCCATTTCTTTTAGATTGAACCAATTGCTTTTCATTACTGCAGCAATATCAGAGTGGGCAACTGAGAAATAACTTATGAACCCAGCGACACTGGAGCTGACAGCTGCAGTCTTCTAATCCTCCCAGCTATTCAAATATTATATTTACAGTATGAGGTCTTGTATTTAGTGTCATATTGAAAAGCTTTTCTTTTACATCTAAACAGAGGAATAGACTTTTCAGAGGAAAAAATGCTGCTATTCATATTGACCTCTCTTCTCCTTCCCCCACCCCCTTTAACTCCAAATCAATGAAGAGGTGGATGGAAACGTGAAGGCTTTCTAAAAATATTGGATGAGGATTATTCTGTGTATTACATACTTGTTTATCAAAATGCTTTCAAATAAAGATGAAATTAATGAGAAAATAATATTTAGAAGGTGATTATCCTACACATAATTCCAAAATTTATT
Organism: Cyclura pinguis; assembly: GCA_030412105.1. Classification (NCBI taxonomy): domain Eukaryota; kingdom Metazoa; phylum Chordata; class Lepidosauria; order Squamata; family Iguanidae; genus Cyclura; species Cyclura pinguis. The sequence continues at coordinate 107,342,137 of CM059599.1, read as the reverse complement.
TTCCATGTTAAGACAAGATTAACACTGTAGCTGACTTTCTCAGGTGAAGATCTATTCTGCATTCCTTTGATTTGCCTGGGCCTGGGCCTCGTCTAAAGGGGACAAGGAAATGGAAGGGCATAAGGCAGATTTTTCAGGATTCTAAATGATTTCCTACCACCACCAACAAGAATGCTGAGCCAAGCCCAGCATGTTTGAATTTCATTGATGCCCTTAAGTTGATCTCCTGACTTTTTTTTAAATTATTGTAGCTCAGGAACAGTTCTCAACTGGAAGGAATCAATTTGGGGAAAACTGCCCTTTAACACCCTCTAGTCTAAATAGTGACAAGGGGATTTTTTTCTCCCACTACCTCCATAATATGACAATTGGTAAATGTGCAATGATGTTTGTAGGTAAATTGAAACATATTAAATGTTTTGGGCATGGTATGTCAGTGTAAGCCAAAACGTCCTATGGGAATTTTTTTTTTTGTATTAACTTTCCTTTTAAATGTGTTGATCATTTGCTGGTTAACATACTGAGTGGTTATTTAAAAGACTGGAGACATGCAGTGTGTAACCAAGACCGTTGATCTATTTGTGTTAATTCATCAGTGCAAGGAACTCTTTTGTGGTTCACCAACCAATGATTTGAGAATGGTCACTGTTACCACATGGTAATAAACACTCAGTGAACTTTCTACATTTCAGTCATTTCTGACTTTCTGTTTTCAAGCCCCACCCCAACCATGTCAATATATGACCAGAAAATGATCTTCAAATTGCTTCAGTTAGTGATCTTTCATATCCAGTGCAGCCTTTCAATGCCCTCAAAATCAGTCCTGGAGAGCTAGGAACCCTCTGGATCTCATCTTCAGGTGAGATAGATGCTTTCACAGCAGGAAGAAAGGACTAGGAAAGTTACAGTATGCTAGTGGTTGGTCATTACTGCAGCACTGAATAGCATCTCTAATTAATAGGACACCACCTGATGTATACAGTGGAGAGGTCACCAGTCCATAAAATCTATGCTATAATGTGTGTTATCCTTATTGAGGTGTTCAAGGTAGGGTGAACTAGAACATGTGTGGAGGGACAGCACTGTTCTCTCTATCATTCTCCATGTTTGGAGAGTGATAAATCAGAACCATGAGAGTCTGAGCAGTGTAGCAGTTTGAGCACTGAACTGGAGATCAGGATTCAAATCCCTGCTCAACTACGAAAACCCACAGGGTTTCACACTCTCAGCCTCAGAGGAAAGCAAAGGCAAACTCCATTTGAACAAATCTTGCCAAGAAAACCCTGTGATTGGTTCACTTATCACCATAAGTTGGAAATGACTTGAAGGCACGCAACAGGAAGTCTCAACCAGACAGCTTCTGTTATGAATAGAGGCTCTCTGTGAAATCTGTAACCCTGAAAACAAATAAACAAACAAACAGGTTATCAAATTGTGTGGAGGCTTTGCATATAGAAACTGCTGTCCTCTCCGTGCTGCAGCTCTTCATGCACAGAGCTTGACAACAGAGAGGGTAGGCCTAGCCTGGTTGCTTTCTGTACATGCTTAGGTTAAGTCTATCTTGAATTCCTGAATAGGCTTTGAAGGAGTCATATCTTGTTTTGTTCTTGATCATAGTAACATAGCTACTCGTGCCACATGTCTCAGGTTTCTTCAGTTAGGCAACAGTGAAGCTGAGAGACAATATAGTATACTTTCCTAGTTGGCACAAACAAGTGTTTAGAATGAGCACTTGACCATAATTGATTGTGTATTTTATGATCCTGATTACAGAAAGCTTTAAGTATTTTCCACATATAGAACTCATTTGATATTGATGTAATTTCCCAGATCAAGACTTATTCCCTCAGTAGGACTGGCCCTTCACATATTTTGCTGAATATTAAATTCTTATAAAGAGACTTGATCCATCCAGATTACATACATCATTACATCTACATTAGCTTTCTTAATTACAGGAAAACAACCTGATTATGTTTTCACTGTGGAGGTGGTGGAATATATAAACAGTGATGAGAAAAAGCTGGTATTTGAGGCTAACAGATTTTCAAAGCAATTGGAAAGCAATAAAGCATCATATGTTATTTTTTAAGAAAGTAAGGTGGCAAGCTGTTTTGTATCCCACTTTAATTAGTTGTTTACCAGCTCCCTGATATGTTACCATCCTCTCATATGCAGATGACTTAGGCCTGTCTGCAACTCAGTTCTCTGTGGCCAGGAATGAGCTGCCAAAAGAAAGTGGGTATCTAATATGAAAAATGGATGCTTTCCTCAAATTTTACCAGATGTGTCATGTTGCATTAGACAGTGTGATAGAACATTAACCATCTAATGAGACATGACTTCTAAAATGTAAAGGAGGACACACTTTCAGATTATATACAAGCTATCACTTTCAGAAAGGGAGGAGGGTCTTGGTCTTTTGAGATGCCAGCAGATTCTACACAAAGCAGCTGTGTGTGAATAATATGGAGACAGGAAGGGCACACTTGACTAACTGACTGACTGACTGACTCTGTTCATTAGATCTAAGAAAAAAACATATACTTTTTAAGCATGTATATTTCATCACAGAGATGCATAAATATCAATAAAAATGTATATGAGAATCGCTAATGGGCCAGCACAGGCACCATATTGGTCCCATCTGGTTGCCTGTGGCACCACTAATATCTCAGGAACTGGATTTTGGGGGTTCCACTATAAGGCAAAAAAACCAACAAGTAATCATTAGCTTATTATTATAGTTATATAGGAGAAAATTCATATTTTTCCCAGAGCCTTGAAAGTAACTTTTAAACAGTAATTTTCCCAGTTGTTAATTAGTGTATTAAAAGCACTGTCATTTCTAGTTACAGTTTTTTGAAAAAATAACATTTTCCATTGCTCATTATGATACTCAGTGCTTTTCATTTTCCCCTTTTACTTTGTCCTTTTTTCCCCCTGGAATACCTAAGGACTGAAAAAGAATGACATAAGACTTGGGGAATTCAACTCAATCTGCCTCTAAAAGTGCCTTGAAATTTTATCGAAAAAGTTAAATAACAAATGTTACTTGTAACAAAACAAATATTCTCCATCCCGTCTTATTTTTGAAACATGATTTTGTTATACCGACATTACTAAAGGCAAAACATAAACATCATGACAGCTACTTTACTTGCACCTCACTCCTCCCAAGCACTGTGTTTTGGCAAACCTAATGATATAAGCAGAGCATAGGGCTGTCGGACTTAAAACTAGAGAGGGCTCCTATACAATTATTCAGAACGAGGGATTGCAGGAGATGTTGTTTGTTATCTGGTTGCTTGAAGAAGGAAACAGTTACTGAAGCCCTCTCCAGTTTTCAGCCCGGCAGCCCTATCTATGCTGATACTTATCTCTCTGAGTCCAGTGAGACTTCATACCATATAAGCATGTACGGGACTGTACCCTTGTCTTCAGTTTCTTGGGCAAAGGGCATTTACTTGTCCTTTAATAAGTTATGCTCCCAGTGGCAGCTGTTTTATGGTGAAGATCATAACAGTTTTTCAAACTTCTAAATGCGCAATGACTCACTCTATGGGACATTAACAACATTGATGCTTCTGACAGGTATCTTCCTTGCAGGGAATTTCATTAAATTCTTCTACATGGACCAGGAAGAGCTTAAAGAGGCAGCAAAAACAAAGTGAGCAAGAAAGGGAAGAAATGAGCAAGGACTTTCATAGTTAAGTGTCTACTTCAGTTTCATACCACAAGGAATTTGCTCAAACCTAAAGAGAGGGCATTGTGTTATCTGTTGGAATATCCCCAAAGTTTTACAATTTGACCTTTATTTTTTTCTTCTTCCATATATTTGTTAGCAAATGATCAGGTCTAATTGTCTATTATCATGCCTTGATTAGTTATTCCTGGGAACAATGTTTAGTCTTATTTAGAGTGGTTTGTCTTCACTGGGAAGGTTAACTCTCTTTAATATGTTTGTCTGCAACCAGTCAGGGTTATTGCCTGGAAGGCTTGGTCTGATATTGTTTTTTTCATCCTATCCATACCATCTCTTTTGTTTCAACTAGTTAGCATTCCATCTATCCTCCTGAGCTGTTCAAACTGTGTCATTAATATAGCTGAATATATCATTGATGTGAACATGTTGTTTGACATGCTTAGAGGATAGACACACAGCTCAGCATGTTTTTCAGGCAGAGGAAGCTCTCTTTAAATACTATGACTACCATCCTGTTGGTTAGTCCCTAGAGTAGACCTATTCAATCAAATGATGAGCTACTCAACACGTAGCTAAATTCCATTATTTTGTTACCCTGCTTCTGGGGGTCCCTTTGGGGGACACCTTGATATGCTGCACGTAAGGAAGAGTGGAGAACTTAAAGGAGCACAAGCGGTGGCAATACAAGAGGCAGGGTAACCTAGTGGGGTCTTTTTACCCAGTTTTTACAGGGGTCAGGCCAAGACAAAAACCAGCCAAAGGTATCAAATAAATGATTTTATTGAACGAAAATGTTCTCACACACCAACACAATCACTCACACACTCACACAAGATCTATTAAGGAACAAAAGAGTGGAAAAATTGGATAGGGGATTCAGAGAGGAATTGTGGATGTGGTGATACTGCACCTCTCCTGAAGTCCTTGGTCTGGGAAGCAGCATGCAAAGCAGAACTCAGCAGAGAAACAGCTAAGGGGACTATTCAACTAACAGAGAAACGGTATGCTAGCATGGCAGGGAGTTATCCAAAGAAATTCTCAAAAACAAGGACTACCTGTAGGGGAAAACGTACCCCGAGGACAAATCCTCTCCTGGGGAGAACAATAGGCACTGCAAAGGAATGGAAGCTCCACAATGGCAACTTATTTTGCATGATGGTTTTATGATGTGTTGCCAGTGTTTCAGGATCTTCGGTTGCAATGGGTTATAGTGTAAATTTATGTAGGTGGTCCTTGCCTTGGATGATTTTTCTGGAATCATAAGTACTCAGCTTGGGGAAAACATGATAATTCCCTCAAGTTGGCTCCTCTGTGGCTGAGGACCCTTCGCTTATCGTGAGTTTGCACAGCTTGAGGTCTCCTTGGGCTACGTGACTGGGGATTTTACTGGCCTAACCTAGTTCTCGGTCATTTGACCATTGCTGCCTATGTGCTCATCCGGGCAACCTCTTTGGCATGATGAACTATATTTGATATTAAAAATTGTAGATCCCAGGATAGGGTGTACCAGTGGGGTAACAATTTGAATGGAATTCCATTATTTGAATGGTTTACTTTAGTCAGCACCAGCAACATGATTTAGGCCTATGTCTCTCTCTACTCTTAGAATGTATTCTTGAACTAGAGATCCTTTTTGTGGCTGGACTATAACTTTGGATCACTTATATCACAGTGGACATATACAGGGCTTTGGAAGATCATTTTCAGTTCCTCTGGACCCTTGGCAGGCTATACTAGCATGGTCAGAGATGACCAAAATGATGCTTTGGGTGATGAGATGTCACTTCTGGCCACTTTTTAGTGGGTTTTCTTGCTATTTCATGGTAGGAGCAGTTCTAGCATTTGACAGCCAGAATTGAGGGACACAGAGTTTTTTCCCTCAACATTTTTAAAAATTTTGGGACTGAGGGAAGGCTGTGCAATCCCCCTCCTCCAGGGTTGCATACAGGCCATGTGCCACATGATGCTTACCCCTGACTTATAGTCTGATCCAAAGGATCATGTGTCAGGCGTGTGTGTGTGCAGATTTTAAAATGGTTAGAGTTGTGCAGATCAGCAACTGATGGGAAAAAAAGAGTGGGAAAGAGATCCCTCACCAGAAGCAGATATCCTCCAAAACATCCCCCCTGCAACAATTACTTGTTCAGCAGTATCTGAACATTCTTATGTACAGCCAGTTTTTAGAGTGGGAAAGGAAACTGCAGAGACTGAACACAGCTGGAGATACATACATGGAAGCTTGCCTTCTTGGTGCATAATTCCTGTAATGGATCATGGCATTCATGTTATTTTCTAATAATGCAGAGATTTTTTTTTCTTAAAGAAGCATAAGTTTTCAAGGATGCAATTGAAGTTCTGGTTTATTATCGCCTCTGATAGCCTCCGGCTTTAGAATCTGTTGAACTGCAATGAATCATTAAGATGTCACTAAGAGTAGGGCATGGAGGAGGAGAGTAGACACCTCTTCATACTTTGTTGTTTGGGAGGTTTTAACTAAATAACATCTGTTAGCTTAGATTGTGGATGATTTAATTTTTAAACACGTGCTCCCAACCTTTAATTTTCTGCAAAGCAATGGCATACATTATTAATTCATCTATTTTTCCTCAAGGCGAGTTAGACGTAAGGTCCTTCATAAATATTTAACAACGCCGCTGCAAAATAAACAACAAAAAAACTTCCGTATAACTTTTAATTGCAAGTCCTAGCACCCAATACTGCCAAAAAAAGACAAGAAGAGGGAAAAGAGTTAAGTATTTTTGCTGCAAAATGAAAATAATATGTAACAGGTCCTTACTTAATTGAACTATTTGGACCATCAGGAAAATGTTGCTGTAGTGATCTCTATCCCTAAGAGAAGTGCTGTGTTCAGAGTTCCAAAGCAGCTGGTTTCTATACTTCTGGGTACCATACAGTGTAATATACTGAAGCAGGGGCCGTGGGGACCCTGGGGAGGTAGATAGTAGAATTTCCCTGACTGGCAGCTGGATCCAGTCCTAATCCAGTCCTAACTATATATGTGTAAGCTGTGTATATATGATTAGAAACTTATTTACATTTCTATCTCACCTTTTCTCCAGAGAGGTCAAAGCAGTCTACATGGCTATTCTTCTCTCCAATTTATCCTCACAGCAACTCTGTGAGGTAGGTTAGTTTGAGAATGAGAAAGATACTGGTTCAAGGCCTCCCAGTGAGTTTCTTTGCTAAATGGGTTCTGATATTCAGACACTGATGTTCAAGGTCCCAGTCCAATACAGTGAACATTTGGTAGCCTACAGCAGTTATGTACTTAAGTTGTGCATTCAAAAGCTCTGTAAGACTGTATGATGAGTGGAACTCTTACCAACTTCCTTGGTTTAGGGACTAACAGAAACATATGGTTGCAAATAAGGAAAGCAGGGACACAACTGGAGCTCTGTACCTTCCAGCAGCAGAGACCTCTGGAGAATTTCTGTGTTGGACATCCCAAATCATGTAAGAAATCTGACATGGCAGGTTGTTTCTGAGGCCTACCACCTATTGTCTGTCAGCAGGTAGGCCTACTATTGAAAAAGCTGTTATTGACACCATGGCCATCTTTCTAGCAGTTCCTGAGATGAGGTATGCCTTAAGACATGTGTTCTCTGGCCTCTTGGTGAAAGCAATTAACAGAGGATTTCAGTCTTGGCAACTGAGAAGCAATTGGAGAATAATGAAGTAGGGATTAGATGAGACTTGTGCCAAATCCTTTCTGTGCCCAACATAGGCCCTTTTCACATGGCATTTGCCATGCGAAAGGGCCCCTCGAGCATCACGCAAATGTGAGGAGCGGTCTACACGATACACTCACAATCGCACGACGCTCCAGGGTCTGGCAGGCGCTGCTTGCACACTTTTTCATTTTTGGCTTTGAACTGAAAATGGTGAGTGATTGCACATCGTTCCAGGACTCCACGTGCACTTGCCGTGCATGCAGAGCTCTGGAGCCATGGCGCTCGTGCTTCCTGCCCCAGCACAGCCTGGGAAAATCCCAGGCTGCACTGCGAAAGGAAGAGGAGGGGCTCTCACGCCAGCGGGTGGCAGCTGCAGAGCTGAAGGAACTGGGACGCGAGAGCCTCTTGCTGGAGGCTGCTTGTGTGATCCCCACACCCCAGCTCTGTGAAAAGATACGTTGAGGAAAGGGCCACAGTTGTCTCATGTTAAATGGACTGCAATGAACTGTGTTTCTGTAGAATCATGGACCACATGCAGACTGAAATTATACATCTCAGTGTGGAGATTAATGTGAATGTTAAGTCTGCTTTACCTACTAATTTTTGCAACAAAAAGGGCATCGCTATTTCACTTTATCCTCCGTTTTACTTCAAACGTGTCTTTTCTCATATCTGTATATCTTAAATACTCTTTAAAACAACCATGCCACTAGGTTTCAAGAAACTTATTACAGTACTCCCTCTAAATTTGTGGGTTTGACCTTCATGAATTTGATTATTCATGAGGCACGTGCTCGCTTCCTTGCCATTTTCCTCCCCCAATTCCCTTGCATTGCTCACTCCAGGCTTCCCAGGCTTGTGTTTAAAATGGACATTTTTTTTCTTTTTGAGTGATCAAAACCTCCCTCCCACTGCTGGAGGCATTCTCTCCCCCATGTGGGTGCACATTCTGTTGCGTAATGGCCCCTTTCCTCCTACCTCTCCCTTTTCAAGATGGCTGCTGGAAGTAACTAGAAGGGTTACTTTTGTGCTTTTCTCCCTTTGAGGGGTAAGTACTGGTAAGTACTTCACTGTATCTTTTTTCTCCCCTGCCCCCCAACATTGCAGCCAGAGGCAAAGGAATGAGAGGGAGAGCTCTGGAGGGGAATCACAGGGGTAGGAGTTATTCATGATTTGTCCACTTTCACAAGGGTTCTGTGCCCATAAACCTTGCGAATGCGGAGGGGCTACTGTATATATGTATTGTACTATCTAAATCTACATCTCTGAATTCTGTGTCTTGCTTCTTGTATCAAGCTCAACCCATCATTATGTTGGTAGTCAAATCCAAACTTTCTTTATCTCACCTCCCACTGCAGTTCTCTGCACTGTCTAAAACTGGCTCAAGAGAGTTTCCCAGTCATGTACAGCTGATATGGGTGGTGCCCAGGATGCTGAAGTGGAGCGAGAAGATAAACTCCAAATTCACCAGATTACACCATTCCATTAATGGAGGACCACTGCAGAATGCTGACCATCTTCAACAGGGATGTAATTCCTTAACTATTTTGTCCTTGCATGTGAGGAAGAATAATTAAATTACTTTACTCTCTGCTGAGGGAAAAAATAAATATTCTTCTACTACATTGTTCTAGTATTCAAACAAAGTGTTGTCAGTGCATTATTATGTGGAGAAGAACATGTGGTTTCTGTACAGAAAACAAGTTTTCCCCCATAGAAATTCCATTGAGCAGGAAACCCATTTTCCACACAGAGAACAGGGTGGCTTTTGAACAAAAATGAAAACATGTTTTTCTCCACAATATTTCTCCACAGTATAATTCCTGGACACATCTGGACATACCGTGAGAAGATATGATTTATTAGCGAAGATAATAATACTTGGTAAGTTGAAATATAGTAGGGGCCTTTCTGCACTATACTGTTATAGTGCTATTATTCCACTTTCCACATCCTATGGAATTCTGGGGTTTGTAGTTTACTGAGCCCAAAGAGCTCTCTGGCTGAGAATTCTAAATGCCCCTCCCTAGACTGCAAACCCCAGGATTCCATAGGCTGTTGAAACTGGAATAGTAGAACTATAATAGTGTAGTGCAGAAAGGCTCTAGGAAAAGAAGGAGACCCAATTACAAGTGGATTGGTTAAATCAAGGAAGCTACAGCCCTGAGGTTGTAAGGCCTAAGCAGGACTGTTAATATTGTGACTTAGGGCCTCTCATTCATAGAGTCACCATAAGTCAAAGTTGACTTGACAGCAATTAGCAGCAACAAATACTTCCTATGCAATACTTCAAGATGTTGAATAATAGGTGAAAATTGCACGGAATTCTTGCTGGTCTATTATTCTTCCTGAAAATGAGTCTCTGACAGTCAGAAAATTTGTTTTTTTGATCTCGGAACAAACAATTGCAAATATTCTTTCCATCTCTAATTTCTAGCACCTTGAATTTAAAAATCCTTATATTTCTTCGCCATTTTTCATATGTACGGTATATTATATTCATCATTTCAATGAAGCTTTTCTTCTTTTGATCTGATAAATGTTTAATGGTGCTCATCTGAAGATAACTTCAATCTGAATCCTTTCTCCTGCTTCTTTTCGTATCTATAATCAGTGGACACCTTACAAATCAAGTTCCTGTATCCGTAATACAGCAAAGATGTCTCTGGCTCTTGACATGCTTACTTCAGAAACTGAAGAGAAATGAGTCACTAGTGTTAATAATCTTCAGTGCACGTAGTAATCCTTGTAGCAGAGACAACACATAGACTGGCAAATAGGTCAAGCCAATTAATCCTAGAGTATTCATGGAGGGGAAAATACAGGTGTAAGAGGCATACAAGTAAGTGGGATTGTCCTATAGATCAGATAAAGAGCAATAATCCAAGGAAAGACTTGCTATCAGATTGAACTCTGACAAGTACTTTTACCACAAGGCAGCTGGCTCGGTAAACTGCATGAGATCAAATATTTACTGATAGGTTTAACTGGAAAGGCTTCCATGACCTTTTTCATTGCTGGCTTTGGCTGGGACAGAGTAGGGCTGGGGAGGGAACCTCATTGATGCTGAAAGCCTGAAGTGTTTGTACACATTTTAAGTGATCAGATAATATGAGCTGTCTGGTAGAAATAACAAAGGGGCTAAAGGAAGGTGACTGACATAGTTTGAAATTATTTTGCTGGAGTGCTTGAGAAATATGTGGTTGCTATGTTCTAAAGTGGTTGAGATAGGATCCAGACAAGAAGGTCCAGAAGATAACATATTTTAAATTAAATTAAACTTGCTGCACAGGTTAAGGTAGAAAAGGAAAAAGTAAAGCTGTACAGAAGTGTTTACCATAATACATTGAATTCCTAGAGTTGTCTAGAAATAATAAATTCTAATTTTTAGCTGGTCAAACTTCTTTGTTAAAAAAAAGTCACAATTATTCACATGAGACACCCAATATACTTAACAGTGCATTTCTATCCATGTCTAATTGGAAATACATCCCATTGTATTAAATGAGTTCATCCCAAGGTAAATCTGTTCCTGCAATTCTGTATCCACAATTGGAAATCAATGTATGTGCCATAGAACATCCTGGTGTGTGTGTGTGTGTGTAAGATTGTGTTTGTAGTTTATTTAAATTGTGTATGGCTCAGTAGTAGCTATACATCTAATATTAACAATACCAATGGATCCATTATATTACCAATAAACGACAAAGTATTTGTTTGTTTTTCAGTTTATATTGATTCCATAACTGTGGAATATGCTTCCCCTGAATATCACTAGAATCCAAGCATGGACATTTTTCAGAAGCTACATAAATCTTAAGGCACATATTTTTTTCCACATACGTTGCCTACTAATCCAATAAATACATTAATGAAGTAAATACATCTGGACTCACAATGGTTCCTGTATATGCAATTTTCCTCAAGCTAGTGTTTTAACTAGTTCAGAAGTTTTTATGGCAGCAAGACAGAAAAATTTCATTAACACCACTCAGGAGCTCAGTTATTTTCCATTGCCATTCCTTTTTGACATCATGTAGTGGGTTTGTTTATAGGATCATGGACTGGAATGTCATTGCAAACAAAAAAAGAAGAGGTCAAAACCACAGTGAAGTACTTAACAATATGAAGATTCTGATTCAACGAACATGTTCTGAAATATTTTAAATTCCAGGAGGCTAATTGTTATGGGGTAAACACACATAGGAAAGCCAGTGTGGTATAGTGGTTTGAGCACTAGACTACAGCCCTGGAGACCAGGGTTCAATTCCATGGAAACCCATTGGGTGACCTTTGGTGCATCATACATTCTCAGCCCCAGAAAACCTCCTGATAGATTCACCTTAGGGTTGCCATAAGTAGGAAATGACTTGAAGCACACAACAGTAACCACAACGAAGCAGACAAAGTAGGAAAGTAAGCCTGGGATGTGGAAAGAGCTTCTATCTAAACATTTCCATACGCTTTTGTATAAAGGAATAAAGGAAATGCAACTGACTGAGAGGCTTGGTGCCAAGCAGCAACACAATGCAATTTCAAATTGTTGAGTTACAAGAAAATAATGAGATCTTATAATGGAAATGCTGACTGACCTTTACATAAAGTTGGGCAATGACGCAGTGCGGCTGTAGTGCTGGCAGCAAGAGAGGTACATGGAAACAAGAAACTCTTTTGATAAGAAAACTACAGAATGCCTTTTAAAAACGGGACAGGTTTGACACATTACTTGAAATAACATTGAGAATTCTGCCTGGTTCCACAAAACAGAGTGAAACATGATTGTAAAACTCAGATGAACTATGGGAAGCAGGAACATGGGACCGGCAGAAGGTATATGGAAGATGAAATCAGGTATAGAAATGACAGAAGAGTGGAAACATGGCATATGCTATAATGCCTTTAAAAATATGTGCATGAAAGAACATGCTTGGGGAAGGAAAGAACTTTTACATTAAGAGAGGAAATACAGTAAAGGAAACTTTCCTTCAGTGTCTCCAAGTGTAATACACAAAAATAATCTTATATCATCATGGGCATTTTTCTGCTTTTGAATAGATGCACTACATTCATTAGGTGGATGAGGTTGTACATCAGGGTGGGAGAAAAAATAACTTGTGAGGTGGGATGCATGCAGCTCCCAAGGCCATTTGAGTAACCCTGAAAGTTCAGTCTTTTTGCCAGAAATGCCCCCATGTCTCATAGGGCATTTTGACCCATTTTAAAAAAATAATATAGTTCAGAGATGGAGGCACAGTGGGGTATAGCAGAGAGTTATGTCCCTTCAAGTTCCCATGGATGGACAAAGGATCACCAACTCTAGCACTTACTGACCCGTGCTGTACATGGATAAGATCACAACTATGCCCAGGACAGTTGCCATTATAGAAAAAGCAGCCGAAGGATGGAAGTACCTGCCAGTTGCTTCCATGCACAGCTTAGTCTATCTAAATTTGCCCACACATGTGTGGGACACCACAGCTATAGGATCAATAGCCCTGTATTCTATCTCTACGCCAGGTAGTTGTTAGTCCCATAGGATGGTGGCAGCGGGGACTTCCATTCGTCTTCATGGGGACTTTTCATTGGAGCTAATAACGGCACTGGTAATTTTTTGTCAGGATCAGGTGAGGGAATGATTAAACGTTGTCTGGGCACACTGTGTAGTCTTGATCAAGGGATGATGAAAAGTATTGCTGGTGGTTGATACTTTTAAATGATGATATTCAGCCAGTTCTGAACAGGGTTGTGGTCCCCCTGAAAGAGTCAGGTTTGCCAACAGAGTGTCACTTGTTGATCAGTCTTTCATATTGGGAACACAAGCGTCAGGATTAACCCTCAGATTTCCATTTCAGAGATTGTTCCAATTTAGACATGTATAGAATTGGGAGGTCACTTTTTTCCCCTTCGTATGGAAATTTGCCAGTGTTTCTGCACAAACCTTCCTCCCCGCAAATGTATATATTTTATCTGCCTTTTAAAAATGTATGCATTTTTCTCCTGAGGTTTGGACTGGAATGATTACATTTTGACCCAAACCATAACATTGTTGGGGGCCATGTAGGTAGCTTGCATCCTTATACTATAGATGGAAGCAAATGTCTCTTTTCCATTTCATCCTTTTATAATAATCGTGGGAGACTGCCACAAGGCAATCCTTGGGGATCTTTGTTATTTCTACAGAAAGGCTCATCAGAATGAAAGGAAATTAACTGAGCTTAACAAATCTGAAACATCCATATTTACATATGAAATAAAACTTTAAATATTTATTCATTATGGATGTTGTGTACAACATAGTCTTTGTCCCACAAAAGGACTTCGTTAATCAAGGTCTATAAGAAACAGCACAGACGGTCTATACAAGACAGCACAGAATCACTTTTAAATGCTTGGACTCACAAGGCAGTTATTTGGCAGGTGCAAATCCCTGGAAAACAGCATTAATAGCCAGAATCAGAAAGTGTTTAAAACAAAGAAGCAAGATGACCCAGCAAATTTTTAAAAGCTCTGCTGAAAAGTATGGTATCATGTTTTTCTCACCCCTAAATTGCAAATGCAATTTTAAGAGGCGCCCTAGGGGTTTTATTAGCAATAACACACAATTTAAGCTCCCCTGCTAGGGATAGATAGTTGCCTCTAATTGCTGGAGTAAGTAATAGATGGGTACATCACACAGGATGCTTCAGCAACAGCCCAGTTTTAGAGATAACACTTTAACTGGCAATTATAGTCCAACACAGACCCATTTCTATGCTTAAAAAAAGGCTTAGATGTAATTGTGGGTCTGGTTTATTATTAATAATGAACTGTTTCTCTTTCAAACTTATTATACTCCGAAAGACTGGCTGTTGGTGGAAGGTGTTGTTGAGGAATCCAAGTTTCAGAAGTGAAGTCACAAAGAGGTTGGGATTTGTTTAACAGAGCTGTAGAATATCCCAGCAGGATGAGGCCATGGAGAAAGCCTGATTTCCTTACTGGGCAAGTGAAAACATCTGGAAAACCACAAGAAGGGCATAGAACCAGTAGGCCTTCCATGGTTTCCTTCTTCCCCCAAACCATGGGCCAATGATGAACTGTAACTGCTCCTTCATTCCTCTGAGTGACTGGCATTATTTGCATTATGGTCTACTGTTACCATCGTGTAAAATGTTGTGAATAAGAAGGGGATGGGCGACCTCTTCTGTAAACTTTTTCTAGAACACTCATAATTTTATATACTCTCACCCTCTCTAAACCAAGAACAATTAAAATGCCAGGTGCTGTAGCTTTTCCTTGTAGACAAAGGATTATTCTCCAAAACCCGGATCATTTTGATTGATCTTGACATGACCTTCTCTACACTACATATTTTGAGATGAGACAACTGGAAACGTGTGGAGTATTCCAAAGACAGCCATGCTGTTGATTCATAAAAAAGGTATCCTAGTGTAATCATCAAATTTCATGCCAGGCATTACGGTAAAAGTAAATTTTCTTGCCTAAAGATTATACATTTTATCAGTAGTCCCCGTACTAATGAACCTTGCCTAAATAGCTCTGAAGTTCTAAGGTTTGCCCAGCATATCATTGATCCTACTATTTCAAAAGCATAGTGCTAGATTTGGGGAATTACCAAACCTAGTCTGCCTTCTTTACTTACAGCTTTTGTTCCCCCTATGTTATAGTGGATCAATCTCTTTTAGTGTTATTATACAACAATATGAATCTTACTGGTGTAATTAAGTTATCAAATATGAAAGCTACTTTTAGTCTCAGTTCAGGAGAAAGGCTGTGTGTGTGTGTGAGTAAAAATAAATATAAAAGAATGGGAATATATTATTACCTGCAATTTAGGAAAGCCAGCATGATTTAGTGGTTTGAGTGTTGGACTGGTATTCCAGAAGAGTAAAGTTTAAATTCCTGCCCAGCCATGGAAACCATTGGGTGACCTTGAACAAGCCACACTCTTTTGTCCTCAGAGGAAGGCAATGGTGAAACTCTCTAAAATGAATCTTTCCAAGAAAACCCTGTGGTAGGTTCACCTTAGGGTTTCCATAAATTGCAAATGACTTGAATGCACACAAGATCAATAGCAACTACATGGGAAGAAACATGCTGGAACAAAAATAGGTCCTGGACTTACCTATATCTGCATTTGCTGGCTGAGGGGGGAGTTGCAGGCAGCCACCATCTTCATCAGTGGATCAGTCTTTTCCCCAGGAGTCCATGTTCTGAAGTGTAGTTTCTTAGTGTGGCCTACCAGCCAGTCAGCCAGTCTGGAGCTGGCTGGCTAGCGGAAGACTTTCATGGGGTGGACAGGAGGTCTTCATTCTGGTCCACCCACCAAGAATATAAGCAGGGTTTAGCTGCTCAACTGCCACTTGCTGAAGTGGCTTCCTTGGATACTCTTTTGTTTAGGCAGTGATCATTGTTTTAAATATAGCACTCTACCAGCATTTCAAATTTTATGCTTGCTGTCTTCTTCAGCCCTTTCCTTTGTCACAACTGTGGTGAGTGGCATGTTGCACATTGGGCTGGATCCTTTTCCTGAGGACACCATGCCAGCCTGCATAATGAAGGCATTCAAGGGATTCCTGCATCAGTCCTAGATGGAACAAGAAAGCATGCAGTGGCTGCTCATGTTGATCTCATTCATTACCCTCCCATGGATTCTTAGTAGGCAGGCTGAGAGGTGGTATTTTTTGCTGAATAGGCAGGTCAGCTGATATTGGGATCCACTGTCCTATTATGTGACAAGACTTTAACAGCTATAATAAAGAAAGTTGTGAACATTTCAACTCATGCTGATACATGTGTTTTATGTAATATAGCTTTTGCTTACCCCTCCATTACTCCTAGTCAGGTAAATCCTCATAATACACCAAAAATTGTATTTATGATTATTTTGCACCAAAGTTTTAGTAACTAAATAAATGTCAACTATGCTGTTTTTTTCAGTTATTTCTGTGCATGTGTTTTCTCCTTCCTTTCCTTTGCTTAACTGGTCACTCTCAGTCAATTTTGCCATTTCAGACATTTTTTTCATAATTTATCAAGCCATTCCTCAGCTACAAAATGTGGGAAATGTCTGAAAAGAAGGGCCGGAATGCACTTAATTAGAGACGATTACAGTCTTTACCTCACATCTACCTTCCAGACTTCTGTATGGGGTTCTTTCTTTATAGAATCATTTTGCTAGCTCAACAGAAGGTTAATTGGGTTGAGGAAAATATCATAGCCAAAGAAATATCATAGCCAGTCATTAATTTCACTATATATACTATCATTTCCCAATATACACATATTTTTAGGAAATATCATCAGTCATTTAGAAGGCTGACCTCATGGCTGTGACAGTTAATGACATTTAGTAGTGCTGTTTTTACAACTCTTATCTATCTTGTTCCTGTATGGGAAAGATAATGGAAACATGTTTTTTTGGTAGTACTTTTCTTTAAAGTTGATGAAGGAGAAGTTGATGGGCCTTTTGTTGTTTAAAAAACAGCAAAGTTTCTGAAGGAGCATTGATGCCAGTCATGATTCTATCTTCTTTCCAATGACTGTGCTTTTGTCTCCTAAATCCTGGAACAAGAGTTGTTAAAAAAATGTTTGGTCCTTTAACATTGTACAATTATAGCATTTTAGCTCTACTATAACTGCCATTCCTGCATCCTATGCAATCTTGGAATTTGCAGTTTCCTAGAGGGACTAGACCTCTCTTGCAGAGAATTCTAAATACCCCTTGAAAGTACAAATCTCAGGATTATATTGGATGTTGCCTTGCAATTTAAGTGGAATTAAAGTGCTAAAATTTTAGTGTGAAAGTGCCTCTAGATCTCAATATGCTTCTGACAACTTCTTAGCCCACAAAAGAAGTCTATTTAGTTCAGTAGAAGCTTTGGGAAAGAAGAGGGTTCATAATTTTTGCTGTTTACTGTCATAGCCCCTTCACACTTCCTGATAAAGGCTAGATTTCTTTTTTGCTTTTACGTTTTCTTCCCAATTTCTTTTTTACACAACAGGGTCTGATATACCATTTCTACACTGTTACATTTGTTTGGAAGGGGGTAGTTTAATACAGAACCTATGTAGAACGTATTCTGATTTTAATTTCCTGATTTATTTACATACGATTTTTTTTTTTTTTTGCATATCTGTTTTATATTCATGGTTTCACTGTTGTAATAAATTTTGGATGTTTTAGTTCACTGCCACTGGCATCTCAAATTTTGGCTATATGGTCATGTACTACTTTGACAAAGATCATGCTCCTAGAAGCTGGGATTTTGGGAAAGAAGGGCCAGGCTTTGGGAAATGCACATATGACTCCTGAACTTTTATGCCCAGATATACCCTAATTTAACACTAAATTCACATTCTTGAGAAGATTAGAGTTCAAATAGCTGGACATCTACACGAATGTTTATATATTAATTTTGCAAATATAAGAGACAGAAACAGAATGAACAAACAGAAACTTACACACAAGGAAACAGATAAATAGATCTTATTATTGACAAAGGTTATTTAACAAATTTTTCTTCTTTTACTTTATAATTAGAAATATGAAGCAAATCCATTAATGGTTTGGAGTTTTCTTTATAATTCCCCATAATACAGTTTGTGTTTTATCTCCTTTTATACAGTCTGAAGAAGAACATAGACAGATGTTGAACACCTTATTTGTATATGAAGTAAAGTCATGCCTTGTCTTATTAGAACCATATATTTTAATTTACTTTTAACTAGTCAAAGTTGGTATGTCAATTTCTCTGCCATGGTGATTTGCGGCAGCTCTGTATCCCAAAAACTTACCCTTGAATATTCTATAGTTTTCCAGTATTTTCACATTAATCCGTAAGCTGTCACTATTAGTTAGATGGCACTTTTTCATTCTGATATTTCCAAATCTACTATATAAAAGTCAAAGTTTGTCTGTGAGTTTGTCTGTTTGTCTGTGTCAGGCAGGCAAAGGCCTCATACGATTGGCTGTGTGAGACGAGGAAACCTCATGTGATTGGCTGGCTGTGAAGATTCTATGGAATCCTGGGGTTGGCAGTTCAGGGAGGGGCCTTTAGAATACTTGGCCGGAGAGCTCTTGGGCCTCGGGCTGGTTGCTATGGAGATGAGGCCCAGCAGCAAGAAGAAGGCCAGTGTATTCCCTCAGAAACCAAACCTCTGTTATGTTAACAACTGTGAATACAGATTGGATTGGGGAATATGGGGATAATTTACCGGTACTGGGATAGGCTGGTTGCTATGGAGACAAGGCCTAACAGCAAGGATAGGGACAGCGTATTTCCTCAGGAACCCAACCTCTGTATATTAACAACTACGAATACAGATTGGATTGGGGAATATGGGGAAAAATTACAGGTACTGGAATGGGCCAGTTACTATGGAGTCGAAGCCTAGTAGCAAGGAAGAAGACAGTGTACTACCTCAGGACTCCAAACTGTATACGTAAATAACTCTGAACACAGATCACATTGGGAAATATGGGGAAAAGTTGCAGATATTGGAGAAGACAGTTTGCTGAGTTCTTAAGTGGAAAATAAAATCCGGGGCAATGCGGGGTAAATATGCTAGTTATTAATAGAAATAATACTGGGTTTTCATAAGTAGCATGATGTAGGATGTGTAACATTTCTGTAAGTAACTTCTTCAAAAACAATGACACAATAGGGCATGACCAGCATGTGTGGATGTGTAAACCTTGCTTGGCAGTTTCTCCAACATCAGATACCATCATATAATGTGATAATTTGAAAGAATTCTCCTAAGGATTATTGATACTATTTTCCTTGGTTTAATTATTCCTGATTTGTTCCATAGATTTTTTTTTCCCCATCGTTATCCCAATATTCTTTCCCATATCATTTCAAATTCATTTGACATGCTTGTAGCTAATTTGATTTAATGTGAATATATTTTAGAAATGAATCTCTCTGAGTTATTCGTATGTTCCAATAGAACACATTCAAGTCTCGTATTTCTGGTCTTACTTTGCCTTGCTATAGGACTCATTAAATAGTAATTAAATTGATGGAAAAGAATCCAATTCACTTGTATTCCTTGAAGTTTTTCTTTCAATTTTGCTGCAGTAAGAGTGATAGCATTTTCATTAAAAAAAACCAAAACTCTTATTCTATAAAATCCCTTTTCCTTGCAATTAGCAGAAGAGTATCCTGTATCAAGACAGAGAAAACTGGGATACAACATAAATGGGAGCAATAGGGATATTCATGGGATAGATTTATTTTTCCTCTTGTACCAATTTTCAAAGTAGCATATAAAAATGATTAGCTATGTATTCTAAATCTTTTATCCCCCCCCCCTCCCGATTCATTAACTGTAGATAGTTTCCTCTTACTTCCATACCTGCCCATAGTTCCCTAAGGCTCCCTCTAAACTTCATGCTATGGTTCTAAAGTGATTTGTCTTTTAATATTCATGTAATGTTTGGTTCTCCTGGTCCCTCTTAATCTAATCTTTTTTTGTCCCAGGTTCTTAGCATGCCTTAATTTTTTTTATCTTGATGGATAAATCCTGTAGATTTTTTTTCAATTGTGCCAAATTTTTGGGATCAATTACTAGAGGAGTATTTTGAAGAAATAACCATGGGAAGAATTTGAAAGAAATAATTTAGTTTTTTTAGTACTACCATTTTCACAGTAGTAATCCCGGTCATAAATGTAAAGCTATTTTTGTCTTTTTTAAAATCTAATCATTAAAAGAAATTTAGCTGCTGAAGTTTTTTTAAATTTTCTGAAATAGTCTTAGATTTATGCAGTGCTGGGATCCTATATGTTTTGAAATTCACGTTGCGCTTTGGGTTTAATGTTTGAATACAGTACTCTAGACTTAAACTATTATGTAGTTCTAAAACTACTCTGTTTTCATGGATTTCTCTCATTAATTCTGGCAAACTTCTTTGGGTTTTGTAGTTAATATGGCCACATCCATAACCAGTTACGTATTTAAGTCTTTTACTCCAAGCCTCAAGTCAGGTCTCAAGTCCTTGAAAGATAATTTGAATCTCAAGTCAAGTCTCAAGTATGGGAGCCAACAGGAAAAAAAAAAAAGGAGCTGGTGATCTATGCATTGGGGTGGGGGTGGGGTTAAGTTTATCACACTCAAAATATAGCAGAGATTGCTCCCACAGCTTTGGAAGCGTGCCCAGCAGCAGAGAATACCTTAGCAGCAATGCACTGTAGCCAGAAAAACTCATCCACACCAATTGTTCTCTTCCATCAAGGAGGCAATTTATTCTTGAGTTATACTGTGTACATATTTACAAGAATCTTCAGAAGGCATTCCAGCATCCCTCTGCTTGCTCTTTCTGACATAGCCTCCAGCAGACACATCAAGCACCATGTACAACTTGCTGGCTAGCTCTCAGCTATATTTATACTCACACTAGCTGATGCAATCCTGCCAGCCTTTGCATTCTCCCCACACCTGATGCAATCTTCTCCCCTGGTTGCTCATCAGCATGACTCAGCTAAAGTCACATGGCTTTCCACAGGTTTATCATCACAAAGTATTTTCTACAGGTTTGGTCCAACCTTTTCTTGACAAAGTTGAGAGCAAACAGGTTTCGTAGGAAGCCTTCAACCATGGAAGAACAGGAAAGCCCTTCTGAAGCAAACTGCTTTCCACACTGCCATGGCTGTAAATGACACCCTTTCTTTCCCATTTACTCAAGAGCAAGCAGGCTTTCTTTCCTGTTTACTCATGAGCAAGTAGGCTTTCTTTCTCATTTACTTGTGAGCAAGCAGGTTCTTTCCCGTTTCCTCATGACTGAGCAAGGAAAGGCTAAATGGAAAAGGGAGAAGAGGAGGAGGATTTCACATTAACACTGATGGGACTTCAACCCCTAACCCTCCCCTCGACCCAGATGCAGAGACCACTCCTTGCCCACACTCACCAGACAAAAGGTGCAAAGCCCTGTTTTCCCCTTTTTAACTTGTCCTGCTCTTTTGCTTTCCTATAAACAGCTTCTGGAGAAGGCAGGAAACAAAAGAGAGGCAGAGAGGTGGGGATAAAAGAGCCTGTGCAGCTCTGATTGGGTCAGAAGAATAACATTCCCTCTGCTGATTGGAGAAAGGCTGGAGGGAGAAGGGGGCAGCAAGTCCATCACTAAAAAAAAGAAGAGTCTCGAGTCGAGTTGAGTCTGTCTATCATTTATTGACAAGTCAAGTGCGAGTCAAGTCGTTGAAGAGACTTAAGTCTGACTTGAGTCTGAGTCGATCTACTCGAGTCTACATCACTGTCAATAACACACTCATTGATCTAGTGTATCTAATTCTAAGCTTCTGATATTCTGGCAGTTGTCCAAAGTTCTAAGAGAAGAAGAATTGGGATGACAAAGAACTAGCCTCTTTAGTTTCTCTGGCTCCCTCCAAAATTTCTCCATTCAGATCCATTTAGTCTCTCTTGGTCGAGTGATTATGGCCATTTCCAACCTGCACTGTTATAGTGCTATTATTCCACTTTCCACATCCTGTGGAATTCTGGGATTTGTAGTTTACTGAGGCCAAAGAGATCTCTGGCTGAGAATTCTAAAGGCCTCTCCCTAAGCTGCAAACCACAGGATTCCATAGGATGTTGAAGTAGAATAATAGCACTATAACAGTGTAGTGTGGAAGTGGCCTATGTTACTTTCATTGCATCTGTGTTGATCCATATCAACAACCTCTTTCTACCAATTTTGATCTCCAGCAGATTCTGGCTTTTGCAAAGCTAATAGATCATAATTGCACATTGAAGACCAAATCATCTCAGTATGTTTTTTTTTAACATTAGAAAAGGGATAGCTCACAGTAATATATTATTATTAGGAAAATCCACACAGTTCTGTGAAAATTGCAACTAAGCATGGAGGAAACAGGGAAATCTAAAGGGGTTGGCAGATGATGACATACTGCCTGCTAATAAAACAAACATCTGAGTGCTTTACCCAGTGTGCTTTAGATCCACTGTAACATTGCTCCATGCTCCCACAACTGCACAGAGAGTTTAAGGGTCATTTTCAACAGCATCAGATATGGTACGAGGACAGCAAAAGAAATGAACTTTCATCTCCTACTTGGAGAAGGCCTCCTCAGATGAGGATGAGGAAAAGAAATGCCAAGGTAACAGGTTCAAGTTGGAGGCAGGAAAAGCCAGTGGCTCTGCTCTGTAACTTTTGGAGGTGGAACCCAGGCCTCACTCCTGAAGGCCAAGAGCTAAACACTTCATTGTTCTGAGCACCATAAATGGCTAACACCAGCTGCAAAAGAACAGAAAAAGTCTTGGCCAGACTTAAAAGGAGTAGTTAGTTCAGCAGCTGATTTACAGCTATATATAAATTAGCATGGGAAACACTATCCCTTTAACCTCTACCTATGCCTTGTACCTACATATTTCCTGCTGGGGCTTTTGGTTATTTTTACAAGACTAATGGGACAGCACTCTGAGTCTTTGGCTACCTCTAGTTTTAGACTGCTCCCTCTGAAAATGATGTTCCAGTGAACTGGCCACTCTTCAAATCACTATAGTTGGCCACTGTATGTTTGGACATAACCTTTTCTTCCCAACGTGACCTGTTCCTTCTGGGATTGAGCATCACTTTATCAGTCTTTTTCCAATGGCTCAATGGCCATCAGCCTCTTACCTTTTAACATATAGGACTCTGCACTCTACAGATGGTCTTCTTTTCAAATGCTAACCCACTTACGGAGTGAGTTACCCAGGCTATTACCTCAATTCATTATCAAGATATATAAACCCACCACAGATTTCAGACTAACAGCTCTCTTCCCTCCCTCTCTCCTTTTTGTTTAATTTTCAAACTGATGAAAAGTGGTAGAGCACTCAAAGGCCTGCTCATGACTTCATGACAGTTCAGCTGGTCTCAATCAAGATACAACTGTAATTGTTGGCTTTTTTTTTTAAAGGTAACATCCTAGATTGTTTGTTCTTAATATTAATTTCTAATCTTATTCTTCAGCTTGAGGTTAGGCAACATACTCCAAACTCATACCATTCCAGCGTCTTTCACAGTTTCAGTGGCTTCTGCAAGAGAACTAAATGAGAGGTACCTGATAGAATCATAGAGTTGGAACGAGTCCCAAGAGTGATCTAGTTCAACCCCTTGCCACACAGAAATTCATAATTAATGTACTCTTTTTTAAAGACCCACCCAGTGAAGGAGAGTCCACTGTCCTCTGAGACAGCCCATGACACCATTGAACAGCTCTTACCATCAGGAAATTCTTCCTAATATTTTGGGTGAGATCTCTTTTCTTGCAGTTTGAATCCATTCTAGTTCTAGTCTCTGGAGCTGCAAAAAAGCAAGCTTTCTCCATCTTCTGTATGACATCCCTTCCACTATTTAAAGAGGATTCTCATGCCATATCTCTATCTTCTCTTACAGTTTGGAAAATTAACAAGAAAAACCTTGGATAAACAAATAGGTCTTCAGTTGATGGCAGAATCACATTGGGAAGCCACCTAATTTCAGTGGGGGGGACATACTATGTGGTAGGTGCCACAACCAAGTAGGTACTTCTTTAAACAATAACCAAACAAACCTCACTGGCCTGCAGTACATTATCTTTTCAGCACAGAAAAAGCAGATTATTATAAGTTGGACACGGAGATCACACAGAGAACCTGGTCCTGAGTTGTGTAGGGCCTTATAATCCAAAATAACCATTTTCAATATACGTAGACCATCTCCCCAACAGTCTTACATTTGCTGTTTGTAATGTCTGCCTCACTCTTTCTTCTGATCTTGTTTTAAATATTCATGATTTTGTTCATTATACAGGATTCATAACTGGTGAGTTCCTCCACTATGCAAACATTGTATCTTTACTGAAATTAAATATGCTGCTCCTGTATAACAGATTTCAGTTCAAGGTGTCTGGCAATTAAATTCTGGTGGATTTTTTTCTCAACACATGACACAAATTCACAAGAGAATTTCATAACTAGATTTTTAACACTACCTGAGACTAAAACAGATTCAGATATAGCTGTGGTGGGATAAACTTGAGGGCCATTTGTAAGAGGTCTAATTCAGCTTAAAGAGTAATGCTTTCTTCAAAGATGAAAGGATCTATTCTCCAGTCAGTAAGTGTGCATTTCCTGATAATATTAATCAGATTTATGCATCTTAACCCGACAAAAGATTTGACCTCTAAATGTTCTAATTCAAGACGCTGTGTTGGCTATTAAACAGAGAGAAGAAAATTTGTCTATTGTGTTGAAACAAATATTTTCTGGATCCCGATAAACCCAGGTGAAGTAGGAGACATATTGGACAACTTTTAACATAGGAAAGCAGTGTATTATCTCTGTTCAGCCATGGACTTAACATTTTAATTCAAAAGAACATATCTGTATTGCAAATATATATTGATTTTTATACCAGGTTAAAAGTCATGAATTTCCTCAGAGAATTCTGTAGATTCTCTTACAAATAATGAATCTTTCCTATAGAAATCATATTTCCCATGATTTTTTGTAAGAGAGAACAACCGTTACAGAAATTGAAGTCTGATACATATTAAGGACACCAAATGATAGCATTTGAGAATGAACCTTGGGTACCAGATCAGGAAAAGCCTCTGCTATGGGTCCCAGTTTCATTTCAGAAACATTATTTAGTATAAAGAGTAATGTTTTTTTTGTGACTTACCACATTGGAGGTTCTAGTCCAGGGACATTTTAGGACTATATTAGATGAGCACTTTACAGGAAAAATATGGGTCCTCAGCAGCACTGGGTGGTTGGAAAATGTAGGCTAGAAGCCTTGTGTATTTCAGGCTCCATGTTACCAAAACATGAGTAACTGTGATCAAATTACCCCCATAGCTGCTCCACTGACCTTAGCTACTCTACTAACCTTAGCTGCTGAATGTCAGTTAATGCCAGTAGAGTATTTTGGGTCTCCAAAGATGAAGCTGGATCTAAGAGTTCTGCAGATAATCAACCTGATCCTTCACGGAAAATATAATCTCATCCAAAACAGGTCACCTACCATCTGCACTACATATCAGCTTCCTATCAATAATATGTCTATATTATCAGGACAGAGGCACATTTCTGGTGAGTTGAAATGGAATAGTTTTGCTCTCTGTTTTTTTTTTTTTTAAATTAGAATGGAATCAAGTTGTTCCTCTCAGTCCTACCACAAATATATCTACAGTTATTTTGATGGAAAACAAGGATAATGATAAAGCATTCTGAACAATAAAAAGGTCTATAAAATGACTGGTATTAGAAAGCCCCAAGGATAAATGGTATGGTTATAATTTACAATGGTAGGACTATGGTACAAGAACTCCATGACAGGATGTGACCCTAAGTATAACTGGTAATGAACAAAGTTGTAAATATGAAGGCAATTGTGCTGCCCTTATAGAAATGTGGTGAACTACAAAAGAAAGTGGAGAGAAATGTTTTATGGTATGAATAACACTTTGATTTAGATTTTAGATAACTGCTAAGCACAGCACCATTTCAAGATTCCACCCGCCAAACCTAAAAAGGAGGCTTTGGAAATAAATCCATTTTATAGTATGCAATACATTCTATTCATAGGCCCTGGGGCAATCTGAAGAAGAAAAATGCCAGGGTTTTATCTCCATCCCTAGTCTTTATGCGCTGGAGATAATTCTTTGTCTTTAAGACTCGCATGCAGAGATTAAAATTGCCCTTGTCCTGAAATTACATAGGATGGACTTTTTAAAAATCTTTTCAAAAAAGAAAAAGGCTAAAGCTGTGATTCAGTGCAGTATGGCACTGTCAAATATTTCTAGGGAAACTGTGTGAGCAGCTACATATCTGAAATCTGAGTGGCAGAGATCTGACTGTGTGAGTGTGGCTGCAGAAGGCAAGCCACTCTAAGCATCATCTAGCAATTGAAGCATGGAATGCAACTCATTTTCAGATCAATAAATGTCATGAAAACCAGTTTCAGTGAGCTTCTGCCAGATTCCGATTCCCTGCTAGCCTGAGGATTCAAGCCTTGTTATTGCTTGCACCTGCAAAACCTTGTTTTTGATTTGGAAGCGGCTATAATTGGACTTACCAGTTGGGAGAGTTTTCCTTCTCTCCAACAGACTCACATGAAAAGGCAGACAATGACCCAGGGCCAGAAATCTCTGGACTCCAGAGCTTCTGACTGACCAATTGGAACCATCTAGGGTGCTGTGGTTCATGGGTGTAAAAGTAAGGGTATCCCCCTTGCTTATTTACTGTTTTGCTTTTTGTCATCAAATTATCCTTGCATTCTGTTTATGCTCTGATATCTGTTCTGGTTCCTGTCTAATTAGTTCATTCTTGTATGCATGCATGTATGTATAGTTAGCTTAGCTATACATACAATATTTTGTTTGGTTGTACTATGTTTCCTAGAGAATTATTCTGATCATATATAGCTATCCCTTTTCTTTATTTTTTGTAAATGGACCTCATCTCTTTAATTGGATAATGTGTGCACTTTGTTCTTGAAGTTGCCTTTGCTGCTCTTTCCAGTCTTTGCTTTTTGGCCATTGCTGCCATTTAAAATCATTTGCCTGAAGGTCTAGATAAGAAGGCGATGGCTTAGCTCCAGGCTCGTGGGGTAATCTGGGGTATCTGGGTTTTCCCTGACTAAGGCCATTTCTGCCCTACACTGTTATAGTGTTATTATTCCATTTTCAACATCCTGTGGAATTCTGGGGTTTGTAATTTACTGAGGCCAAAGAGCTCCCTGGCTGACAATTCTAAATGCCCCTTCCTAAACTGCAAGCCCTAAGATTCCACAGATGTTGAAAGTGGAACAATATCACTATAACAGTGTAGTGTGGAAATGGCTGCTACCCCAAAACGTAGGTGCCACAAGGGCCACCCTGCAATGCTAAATACCTCCTTGGAAAAGTGGGGAATTGATTAGCTCAAAATCAGGAGGCTCCGAGAGGGGGGCAACTTAGCAATATCTTTTCTACCAGTGTTTACGGGTGCACGCAGGAAAAGAACCAGCCAGAGATTCAGAAGAAAGCTAAAAATGTGTTTTATTGAGGGGAATTCACTCACGCATGCACA
This sequence comes from Cyclura pinguis, assembly GCA_030412105.1. Taxonomy (NCBI): domain Eukaryota; kingdom Metazoa; phylum Chordata; class Lepidosauria; order Squamata; family Iguanidae; genus Cyclura; species Cyclura pinguis. The sequence continues at coordinate 107,314,681 of CM059599.1, read as the reverse complement.
CAAGATACACACAATCACACATTCACACAAGAGCTAACTGAAAGAAAAAGGGAGGAAAAATTATAGAGAGGCTGAGGGGTTTGGGGGATTTATAATTACCAGTCCAGTAGAGTAGTGAAGAGCAGAAATGTGTTTTGGCTTAGGTAGGACCTAAGGGCAGTTCTCATTCAGGAGCCAGATGGACAAAGTGATGGGTAGACCTTCAAGAGACTTCACTGAGCATCCTCAAATCAGGGGTATTTGTACCCTGAAAATAGCTGGTAGCAATGAAGTTTCCAGATGCAAGGCAAAGGGAAGCTGTTGTGGGCAATGGGTCTTTCGCCTGTTGATGGGCTTAGTGCTTTGATTGACAAAGACATGATGGGTGTTGTAATAGCTGTCTATTGTGGGTGCTGTGAGGAAAGAGGAAAGAATCCAGGTGTACAAGGGATGGATATCTGTCAATCAGAGTCCTGGTGGGCTCCTCACAGGATTTTCCAAGATTCCCTGGAAAATTCCAGCTTCTATTGAAGCCTATTGTTACTGCTCTGGCTAGTCCAAGCTTTGGGGATATTAAAGATATCCCTTGATATCACAATTCGGCTGCACTTCTCTATTCTTCTCCACGTGCTTGCGAGGCCACCGGACAAGCATGTAAACAAGCTCGGCTGTTAACAGCTGTGATATTCAAACTACAATACAGGCAGGCCAGGAATAGCTGGTTTAGGAGACCTCCAGGCAAGTACTCTAATTAAGTATGCACGCCACTTACAAAAGAGCCTCTGCCCCGCGATGGCAGCTTGATGGGTAAACTATACAATACCCAAGTACTCTGCGTCTGCATACTGGCTACTCTATTGAGAACTGCTACGATAACTCAGTCATTCAGATTCTGACCTTTCGGAGGCTTTGTCTCCAACTCCAGATCTATTGTTTTCCCCCAAGTACGGCATAGCCTGCAGTCACAATTCTCCTTATAAAAACCCTTGATTCCGAGACCTTCCTCGGAACGCTCCCGAGTTTCATCCCGCCTTGCTGCCGCTTTGCTTGGCGAGCCTCCCCTCAGCTCCACGTGCTGAGCTACATCGCACCCCAGCTTCACTCTCTATTTTTCTGGGCTTCAGGACAGGTGAAGTATCACCCAAACCTACAATCCCTCTATACCACTCCAACCTTTATTTTCTTTAGTTATCTTGTATGAGTGTGTCGCATACTCTGTTCCGCTTGTATTTAATAAACATCATTTATTATTTCAACTTTTGTGTGCTCCTTGACTCAACCTGACCCCGTAGGCATAGGGTTCAAGATCTCGCTAAGTTACCCTGCCTCTCGTAACGTTAAGCAGTGCTCTGAGCTAATTTTCCCCACCTTTAGTTAAGCACATTTTGGTGTCCCTCCCGGGACCCCCAGTGCACAGGGTAACACTATTATCCACAGGAGTGGTGTGTATTTGCCTGACAAATGACTCAGTCTTACCTGGAGGAAGTTTTGAGTTGACCTGTCCTTCTCACATTTATAGTAAAATTCTTTGCCTTGTTCAGTTTGACCTTTCTGTCACCTCTCAGGCTTGAATTTGATATCAGAACCAATAAAATGTGTTGCCAATTACATATGATGCCAATTAAGTATGGTGCCCATCCAAACCATACTAATATCAGGGGACCCCCAAAGCGGGGCCTTACATGGCCTTAGACTGAACGGACATCCTAAGATGGTAGCAGTCCTCCTTTGCAGAGCTGGTGTTAACCTTGTACATAAGAGTTTGGGCTTATCTGCACAAGCATCCCAGGCTTAGCATCACAATAAAAAAAAAAAATCATACACGACCACTTTCATGTAGCTTAATCTCACATAGCTCCAGTAATGTTTATCAAGATTCACCACACACATAAAGACAGTGATTTGGTTCCTTTCCTGCCACAGTTACCTGTCTGAATCACTCATGAGCACTGGTATTTGTAACTGAATGCTGTGAGGGTTTTTTTTTCCTAGTCAGTGCTTGACTAATTGTGATATAAATGTAAGACTAATGAATATATCAGGCCCAGTCTCATTTGTTGTATTGTAAAGGAAACTCATAACTATGAGGGGGATCTTTGTTTCCCCTCCTTTCTCAGAGTCAGTTGATATCACACTTACATTTTCATATTTGGGGAAAACAAGACATCCTAGATTGCTTGCTAAGACAGTCTGTTGAGTACAGACGTCTAATCATAGGTGAGATCTTTAAACTAATAAGCAAGTCAGAAATTCAGGTCCTGCAACAGTTGCATTCTGAGAAGTGGTAATGGCAAAAAAAGAGTGACGGATCACAATGTACAAAGCAAATTAATTTAGTCCAGGAACCCTTAGGACCCAAAGTTATGATCAATCATACCCACTCTACTTCCTTCTGTCAAAGACACTCTCTGCATACTGTACAGACAGTATGCATTGTTTTCTAGCAGATGCTCACCCTAATATGAAGGAAGGTATCTAACAATGACATCTGGATGTCTTCATGTTTCCTATACATTGTACAAGGCTACTAGTTTTTTTTTGTAAGCAATTGCTCATAAATAGTTCAAATACTACTATAACTTCAACAAGCTGTTTTTTTTTTAATTAAAGTGTTGGTTCCTCTCTCTAACAAACCTTTAGCCAGTTGCCCTACTGGCTCTTTCTCCCGCCACCCCTCACCGGGCAGATATGAGGATTTACCTGTTTTGTTTCTGACTGGATTGCTGCCTGTTTGGATACATAAATGTTTTTTCTTCAGACTTCCTTAGTCTTCATCCTGGTCTAGAAATGCTTCAGGTTTGCTATCTCCTATTGATATTCTTGTCACAGTACTTTCTTGGAGGTAACCTCAGGAATTTACCTCTCTTCACATGAAGACCTGCTGTCCTGACTTCAGCCTTTGCTTTGATTTTCCCACAGCCTTCAGCTTCAGCTGCTGTTCAGTTTTTTTCTGCTGCTACTCAAAAGCTTCTTCAGGGCCCTTTCCATGCGAAAGGGTGCCTGGATCTGCATGACGCATTCACAATCATGCGATGCTCCAGGGGCCAGCAGGCACCGATCGCACACCTTTTCATTTTTGGCTGGAAGCCGAAAATGGTGCACGATCGCACATTGCTTCCGGGCCCCGCGTGCACTTACCTGGCATGCGGAGCCTCCGGAGCCACGCTGGTCATGCTTCCTACCCCAGCGCAGCCTGGGAAACTTCCAGGCTGCACTGCGGAAGGAAGAGGTGGGGCTCTCACGCGAGCAGGCAGCTCATGGGGGGGCCAAATGACCCTGGACGTGAGAGTCTCTCGCCGGAGGCTGCTCGCGCAATACCTACACCCCAGCACCAGAAAAAGGTAAGGTGCGGAAAGGGCCCAGATTTTACTTATTCTTTTCTGGCTTCTTTTCTTGCTGACTCATGCCTTTTTGATAGACTCAGCTGCCTCTATGGGCATGAAACTTGGTCTTGGCTTTAAATATCTTCCACCCCGAATCTTCCACCCAATTATGGATTACTGAATTATCGAATTCTGCCAGAGAGCCAGCATGGTGTAGTGGTTTGACCGTTGGGCTATGAATCTGGAGACAAGAGTTCAAATCTCTACTCAGCCATGAAACCTACTGAGTGACCTTAAGTAAGTTACACTCTCTCAGCCTCTGAAAAAAGCAATGGCAACCCCGCCCCCCCATAAATTTTGCCAAGAAAACCCAGTGGTAGAGTCATTTCAGTGTCACTTTAAGTCAGAAATGACTTGAAGGCACACAACAGCAAGAATTCTGCTACCTCCACTAATTTTAAATAAAGGTTCAATAAGTAACTATGAAAATGCTCCCAAACCAATTAAACAGCCTTTTGATTTCTTCCACCTGTCTATAAGGTAGTAATTGCTCTTTCTCTCTCTCATGTAGCCAGCAACATGTTTGCCATATGCTACAAAATGACATTGTAATTGCTGTTTGGCAGTCATCCATCCTGACATTTGAACACTGTACCTATCTCGGCTCCAAGTTTCTAGCAGCAAACACAGTTGTCTCTTTCTTTACAGCAGCTGTAGGAACCCTGGTGGCCCTCTGGATGTTGCTGGACTGCAACTTGCAACCCCAGCCAGAATAACCGATAATAAGGAAACTGGGAGTTTTAACACAGTGTGCAGTTTTCATGTTTCTGAATGAACACCCTGGTACTCAGCCCATAGCCCTGATGTGACAGGTTTAAAGAATGATCAAGAATGCCACATTAGTTTAAATCTTAATCTTAGTAGATTGTGTGTGGGGGGGTAATATTTAACCCTGCAACTCCCCTGAGGGTCACACCAGCACATCTGGGAGCTCCAGAAGTGAAGTGGTTTCTCTTCTAGTCACTGTTTTGGGAGAATGTGGGCCTTTTGAATTGGGGAATAGGGGATCTGGGAGTGAGTAAAATAAACTGCCATGTGGGTTGCCAAAATTTGTGGCTGTTTTCAAGTATTCTTTTTTCTCTCCCAAAATCAGACCAAAAATGAAGGGCATTGGGTCATTTTGGGTATTTATTAGGGGGTGGGGTGGGGTCACATGTGGTCTGTGGTCCACCTTCCTTACCTTTATGGTAGACAGTATCATTTCCCCTTCTTAACTGCATACTAACTGATTTGCTATATATCATTCAAGATGGATTCATAGGCTATTTCCGCACTAGACTCTTATAGTGCTATTCATTCCACTTTCAACATCCGGCCGGCCCCTCCCTAAACTGCAAACCCCAGGATTCCATAGGATCTTGAAAGTGGAATAATAGCACTTTAAGAGCCTAATGTGGAAATGGCCATAGACAATATAAATGTTCATAAGTCATTCGTTAGGGGAGTGAAAAAGAAAGACCACATTGTTCAGTGTGTGAACTTTCAGAAGCTTCCATCTTGCAAAGCTCCAAGCTGGGAATTTGTTCTGCTCTGGGGATTTGTTCTGTTCTCTGGCATTCTGTTGGGAATAGAATGTTGAATAAGATCAAGAGTGAAGATCATGTGGCCCTCCAGATGTTGTTGGGCTGCAACTCCTAGCATTTCTCACCACTGGCTGTGCTGGCCAGAGCTGGTGGGAATTGCAGGCCTACCACATCTGGAGAGACATATGATTCTCACTCCTGAGCAAGATGGATTTTTGGGTTATCCCATGACAACAAGAAAATTCTAACAAGCACCAAATGTCAGAGAAAGAAATGTGTTACAACAGTTGTTTTCGTAAACTTTTTTAACTGCTGGCAACCCGTCATTCTTGTTGTCCAATTAAATTACAGTCAGATTCTTCTAACACCCTTTTCTCTCTCAGTGTTTGCTTTCTTTGTTGATAGCTAATACAGTATGTAGCAAGCGCTTTGTGGCACAGCAATATATCAGTCGACGTATGACTAGACCAAAAACAAACTTCAATTTGTGTCAGAGATATGTGGAGATTAGATGTTGTAGTATGGTTGAAAATGCCAAGAAGCAGTTTATAATGATTACAAATGGCCAACTAATTTCCCAGTACTTCCTGAAGTTGTAGCCAAGTTGAGCTTTCTTATTCTCACTCACCTGAAAATTACTGAAAGGGATGTTTATGTTTAGAAAGTATAAGGGAAAGAAGGTGGTAGCCTTAAAATAATGCATTTTTCTTAAAAAAATCTATTGTTCTGAAATGCAAAGCTGCCAACAAGGTAAATTGCATGTCTGAAAGGGAATTTATTAAAAGAAGATGAAAGACTTAGGATTATTTTTTCTTCCAACTCTCCAATAGAGGCACTAAATCAAATCCCAAATCTTCAGGAGCAGATATTAGACGTCAGACTTGCAGCTCACACATTTATCTCCCCTGTTCTCTTGATGTGACTTGGCTCAGAGCAGGGCTGGAAGAGGCAGCTGTAATTAAGATGCAAAGGAAAACTCTTTGTGCTCAGTCCCCTCCTTTCACAGCTTAACATACACTGTTTCTCAAACTATGTGGAAGGAACTTTCCGATAGGAAGATAAATCTGGTTAGGGAAGGCAGGAAATTAGGCTGTTGCCTTTTCCACTATTTTTTTAAAATACTACAGATAGATATTTTTTGCTGTAGAAGATGAAAGCATGACATTGGTAGGGTTTGAAAATTATGCTCTTCAGTCCTCATAGAAACACTGCAAAAATGTTCTTGTCACTCAATCCCAGGCTTATTTTTCAAGTGTGATTTATGCACCATAGACTTCATACTGAGATTGTGAAAGCAACAGTGAATGCATCACTAAGCTCGAATGGTGATGCGGGCATTTATGAAATCAAAACCTTTTTTTTTCTAAACAGGAGTTACAATGTTTAATTGTAACAGATTTCTGGTGTTATTAACTCTTGTCAGGAATGTACTGTTGACTAAGCAGTGGTCATTAGTGGTATATACAATTGGTCATCCCACTGAAGACATTGTCAATTGCCACCAGATTTTTCAAAGTTTGGGACATCACTGTATTTAGGCCAATATTAGCCTGCATCAATTTTGGGGTGAAAGTTCAACATACACAGTTCTTAGGATTATGGAAATTTACATGCTCAAACAAAACAAAACAGAAAAACCCTATTAGTCCCAAAAGCATACATAGATTTTCTGTATGTAATAGGAATAAAAGAGTTGGACAGAAATTTCTGTGAGTTTGAAAAATGATGTTGCATTATTATTGACAAGTTCTAAAAGATTGTGGAAATGCAGAGATCCTGGGGAAAAATGTAGAGATTCTGGAAAGCATGCTGTTGTAGACCCAAATGAAAGGCAACATAGTAATACACCAGGTGATCTTTCTTTTATCCCAAGGGACACTGAGTGATTTCCCCACCAGTTATTATATGCCAGTATTTATTTTCTCCATCTTTCATCCGCAGTTCATTCTTGACAAAGTCAATGTCTTTATTCCACATATTTTGTTTCTAAACCCAAAACAGACTATAAACAGGATACATTCAATCTGAGGTGAAGTCCAGCTTTTGAAAACATCAGTCTTAAAACAATTTGGTCTATCTAGTTGGTTTCCATGGCTCAGTCAATGAGATGAAAGTTCAAAAACAGTAAGGAGAAAAATGTCCTGGAGAAGCCATGGCCATGAACATTTTGTGACTTCCTTGTTGTTGCTATCTCCTATTGCTTTGTTTCACCAAGGTGCTGCTGGAATATTCGGGGTATGGGTCATCTTTGACTTTTATGCTGATGAAGACCTGGTGCAACAACAATTCGTGTAATTGTTATAAAATCATAACATCACACTTCCCTTCACATACAGCTTTGATGCAGTTTTCTCTAAGGGCAGAATATGTTGGTAACAATTCGAAAGCATTATAGGAGGTAAAGAGAACAGCACTTACACTTTCTGGGACAATTTAGTCCCATTCAAGTTTAAATTTTCAAAACATGAAATGCCTAGGTTCAAATCTACCTCAAAGCTTTTTATTAATATTTTTCTCACCTTCATACAATTTATGTAAAACACAGTTATTGTTTCCAGGGAACCCATTCAAAAGAGATCAAGAAAGGGAAAGAAAAATATTTGCACCAAAACAAAGCAAAACCAGTCCTAAATATTGTATGAATCTAGATGTGAAACACGATTAGTGGGAGTGGGAAGAAGAAGAAAACAAGAGAAGAGGGAGTGGGGGAAACCTGACATGTTTCAAGAAAACGTTTGCATGAAAACTTACGAATAGGAACGTAAATTCAAAACAAAAAAACCCAGGAAAGTCTTGATGCTTCTAGAGACTTTTTGCCTTTCTGGATAAGCTCACATTCTCCAGTCAAAAGTATTCAAATGAGAAATAAAATATTCCTCTATGGAAAGAATTATTCAGGAACCGTGAGTAATATCCCTAGTGTTATAATAGAAAACACAGACTGGCAATTGCTGAAGAAGAAAAGTGCCAGTCTGTGGTTGCTGCTGCATTCTACCTGTTACTCCCTGCAACATTGTTCTAAAGGAAAAAGAATCTTGCCTTTTGTGCATTCAAGATGGTTATGCTCTATATGTAACAAATGAAGTCATAAGCCTGAATCCTGTTAGTCTCAACTAGATTAGACTGACTGAATCAATTATTTCATGATGAGCCAACATGTAGTTAAATTCCATTGATTCAATGGGTCTGCTCTACTCAGGAGTTAGGCCAACTTTAGGCTGTGGTCCTTTTCGCATGGCATTCATCATGCGAAAGGGCCTCTGGAGCATTGCGCGATTGCGAGGAGCATTTCAGATGACGTCCTCGCAATTGCACAACGCTGCCGGAGCCAGCAGGCACCGATCGCGCACTATATCATTTTAGGCTTTTAGCCAAAAATGGTGCACAATTGCACATTGCTCTGGGGCCCCACATGCACTTACCTTGTGTGTGGAGCCTCCGGAACTGCAGCTCTCGCGCTTCCTCCCCAAGCGCAGCCTGGGAAAATACCCAGCTGCATTGCAGAAGGAAGAGGCAGAGTCCTCATGCTGCCTGCCAGCTGGCAGGTGGCTCCTGCAGAGCAGAAACAGTGGGGACATGAGAACCTCACGGAAGAGGCTGCTCACGTGATCCCTGTGCGACCGCGCCGGATGCAGATCAGTTGCGGAAAGGGCCTGTATCTCCTCATATGAGCCTTCTCAGTTGCAACATCTTGTTTTATCAACCTGCGTTATGCTGTAGAGTTAAATATGCGCTTGTTTTTGGAGATCCATGGATGGAACCCTATTAACAGGCTGCTCCCACTGGAGGGAAAGAATGACTGTGAAGGCAATTTCCTTCTTCTCTAGAAAGTTTATTGGCTTACAGAAAAGTATGGTACTTAGGAGTACAGAGAAATTAGTGAAATTCTTCCACACTTTCCAGTAAAAACTTCTACTTCCGTGTAGAGACGAAGCCCTCATATTAGTAAGCCTAGGCCCTTTCTGCACCCTCCTTATTCCAATATCCTCCTGTGGGGATCCCAGCAGTAAGGGAGGCATGACAGCAATGCTCCCATCCACACCAGCTGCCTCTGCGACAAAGGAAGCATGATGGCCCTTTCTCTTCCTTCCGCAGCACAGCTGGTTACTTTCCCAGGCTGTGCTGGGGCAGAAAGCACATCCATTGCACTTCTGGACCCTTTGCAGACCAGGTAAGTGTGGGATGGTGGCACGATTGCAGGTCATTGATGGGGAAAACCTGTCAATGATTTACTCTGTGATTGCACTGCCTGAGGATGAGAGAAGAACGGGACCATGATGATATCATGCAGAACTGTTGTCACAGTCCTTTCCTTCTCTGTCCCTATGATGGATTGGGAGAGTGTTGTGGAAAGAGCCATAGGCAAGACATGGACAGCAAGACATGTACCAGCCTTTACTTTTGTTTGAGAAAGGTGGAGAGAAAATAGTTTTAAGGCTCTCTTGCTGCTACCAACTCCTTTCTACTTCCCAGGCAACTAGTCATCCTGGTTGGAAACATCTGATCAAACATGGCTGCATAAATGATTTCTGATGTAGCAATGGCTACATCACATTTGGCATCCATTGGTAATTATCATTCCCAGCACACCAAAGAAAGGCATGTGGACACCGTGCTTTTGTGGTATTTCATTTAGCTAGGTCAGGATACCTGTAGAAATCCTCTCCAGTGTATGGGGAAGTTATCTTTTCTGTACCATAGCTCTGACAATCCTGTGTTTTCTCCTGTTAGTCCTGGAATTGACCAAGCTGGCTTGGGGAGCTGTACTTAATATCATAATACAACATTCAGAAAGGGGGGCCCTGGAATGTTCTGTTATTAAAAATATCTGTTATCTTCAGAAAATTGTTCAGGTAAAGCTTGCTTCAGTGGTGGTAACTAAAATCTTTAAACTTCATTTCGACAAAGCTGACAGAGAGTTCGCTGACAAGGTATGTTTGCAGTTTTGCTTGTATTATGCTCCAGTTCTAAACATAAAACTGGGTGATATCTGGAGGAGTTGACTTCATCAAAATAAAAGAAAATTGTTAAGCTGCAGTACTCCCATGTGATTAATTATATCTCTAAATTTGCCTGAGACAAGCACTTTGAAAATTGCTTAAAATAAGACCCATCATTCACCATGAATAAACTTGAAAACAGACATATAAAAATAAATTGGCATCTTTTCAAAGAACATCTAGAGAAACAGGTGCAGATTTCCTTCTAACAGTTAATATCAGATGGGAAACAGCTATGTGAAACAGGATGTAAATTGCTTTCCTAAAGCATCAGAAGAAAACAAGGAAAATCAGCTGTGCCACAAGAATCCTTTTTGAGGAAGGAGAAAATATGTCATTCTTCTTTCTCACAAGGGATGGATGGAATCACCCACTCCCATACTTCAAAATTCTAGGAGTGGAAATGAAATATTTTTTAGAGATGGGACAAATCCAGAATTTTCCGAATCCGAATCCCTGGAAGGTTCTGTGAATCCACGAATCTCACAAATCTCGAATCATTCGAATCCTTTTTTACAAAAAGATTTAAAAAGCAAGGGGAACAAAGCACTTCTACTGAAAAGTGTTTTGAAGCAGAATTTGACATCTTTGTTTAATGAAAAAGAAATTAAACAATAGTTCTCACTTTCAGGAAAACATACCCATATACTTCTCATTAAGAATTACATGTAATTTGGAAGTAGCTCCAGATGTTGGAGGATGCTCAAGATGATGTCAGCTTCTGGGTTGACTATTACCAAACACACACAAAAAAAGAGTAAGGATAATCTTGGGCAAGATGCACTCTCTCAGCCTTAGTAAAAGCCTAGGCAAAGGCAAACCTCCCTCTGAAGAAATCTGGACAGGACAATTGTCATTGTGTTGCCTCAGGATCTCACCAGATTGAAAATGACATGAAGGCCCTTTCTACACAATCAGGAAAATGTGGATTAGTAATCCCACATTTTCCTGCCTGTGTAAACAGGGCCACATACTACAGTACAGAGACAATCCAGGTCAAAACTGGATTTTCTTTGCAAAGCTCCTTCTGGCATCCTGGGGTTTGTAGTTTGTTGATGCACCAGCACACTTTGACAGAGAAGGCTCTGACACCTCTGACACTCTGGAATATTAAAATCAGATTCAACTGGGAAAATTGGTGTCTGCAAGCGGGGAGGGGGGCTTTTTTATTCTTTTTCATTTAAAATTTTAATAAAAATTACTTATAAAAACAAACAAACAAACAAAAAACAAAACCACCAGCCTCTAGCCCAGTCTCAATTATCTACCCTGATGTCCAGTCTCAAGTCCTAAAACAAGGAAGGCACTTAACAAAAACAAACTATCACCAGCCTCTAGTCCAGTCCCAATCCCTACCCTCCAGTCTCAAGTCAAAAGAACAGGAAGAAGAGAATAATTACCTTGCAGAGGGAGGCAGCCACAGGGGCAGGTAGCAGGAGCGAGCTTGATCTGGGGCTCTTGCACCGGCTCAGGCCTCCTGGTGTGCAGGAAAGCGACTCTCACTGCCCCTAAATTCCTGCACGGGCCTGATCTAGGGCTCTTGCGCCAGCTCAGGCCTCCTGGCATGCAGGAAAGCAACTCTCCCCACCCCTGCACATCCACGTGGGCCTGATCCGGGGTGCTCGCGCCAGCTTAGGCCTCCTGACATGCAGGAAAGTGGCTCTTGCCGGCCCTGCATGCCCGCACGGGCCTGATCTGGGGCGCTCAGGCCCTGAGGCATGCAGGGATTCAAAAGATTCATTTCTCCAGTTTTGGCCCAGGGATTGGGATTTGTGAATCTTGAATCCTTCCCAAGGATTTGAGGATTCGGCTGGCCCATCCCTATTCTATGTAAGTCTGGAATGGATTGCGGTAGGTTCCACATTCCACGTTTGATTACTTAGTGCATCTGAAAGATGGATGTGGAGGCTATCTTTTGGAAACCGGCTCAGGACTTAAGTTAATATCAAGCTCTCTTCGGTCACATGTAGAATTTTCAGAATTTTGTGTGAAGCCTATTTACTGCAGCCAAATTATGGACATCACAACAAACATGAGTATTAGCAGTTTTTCTGAGAAGAAGTATTCTTTTGTTCCCTTTCATTTGTGATATTTCTAAAGCTCAAGTTCACCTTCAGGCAGAAGTCATTATGCGTATTGTTCACATTTTTGTACTTACCATATAGCACCCATTTGAAGCACTCACGGACTGACCACATTGCACAGTGAAGCTAAGCTGAGTGTGTGGAATTTATTTTCCTGAACAATGCATTTATTTTCCTGTTACCCCTTTCTTCTTCTATTACCCTTCTCTTCTTCTCTTATCCTCCCATGTCAAATTTCAGACAGTAAAATTGTGAGACAATCAGAAGCATGGAAACTTCACTATCAGCATAAAACTGCAGGAACAGGTTTTCAGAATTCAAGTTTCAGAGGTATACTTCAGTATCAAACACCAATGGAACTCGGACATTCTTGATGCAATCAGAGGGTGTCTTACCCTTCAAAACATGCTTTTCAGGTGTATGAGGGATGCAACTGGTCACCAATTTTAGTGGAAGGAGTAGATTCTAGTGGGCAACCACTAGATTTTAATCGGAAAATCCATCAGATTCAACATCCTGTTCCAATTGTGCCCAAACAGATGGCCCTGGGAATCTTAAGACAAGTGACACACACCCTATTGTTTATTGTTAGTCTCTGATGTTTAGGGTTAAGCTAGATAGCTTCTGAAGATATTCTGCATCCCAATTTTTACCATTTCCTACCCAGTTGCTGGTCTATAGCTCCCATCATTCATCACCTATGGCTATGGTGGCCAGGGCTGATGGGAGTTGCAGCCCAATGGCAGTCAGAGAGCCACAGATTGCTCACCCCTGCTCTAAATGTACACATGCCTGATTATGAAATGGGAAGCATTTTCCTTGTCCATTTCTCCTATAGATTTGTGTTTGACTATTGTATATACTGATAGCAATGCAAGCTACTTGGATGGAATATAAAATAAGATTTGATCCTGACAAAGATCCTTTAGTTCAGCCACAAAAACAAGGTTGAACTTCAACCTGATATGAATGTTTGTATGACTAGTGGCTTTGAAATCAGCTCAGCTAAATGAAAACACTTTTATGACTCCTGCACAGCTACTGCAGTCAGCAAGACTTCTGGTAATCTGCTGTATAAATGCCAAATGTGCAAGGTAAAAATGCCTAAAGGCACTAGGAGTTAAGGTTTATCTCTCTCTCTGTATATATATGTATATATACGTATATATATAATAGCAGTCAAATGCCAAGTTTCATCACCACACAAAAATTAGTATTTCTTTCAGTCCCACCTATGAGAATTCAACATAAATCAGAAGAAAAGCCATATTGATCCAGCTATCACTCAAATTACACACGTTTCTTCTGATAAAACTGCAGCACTTTGACAGCTTATTTCTTACAAGTGAGCAAGGCGTGCCTTCAAGTCTGTCAGGTATTAGGAGGACAACTGGCTGTCTGCAAGAGAAAGGAGGGTGCCCTGCAATTTTGGAATGGGAGTTATGCTACTGTGTTTACTAAAATAACTTTTATACAGTTGAATAATAGTAATAGTAATAATAATAAGTACTTAAATACTAACCAGTATCTTACAAAGACCTCTAGGCTTTTTTAAAGGAAGCAATGCAAACACATCTCACAAACCCTTAATTGGTCATTTATTAATAACAGCACGATTTGGTCATTTCAGTTTGGAAATATTTAAAGGGGATATTTGTGATAATGTGGTATAACAAGGTATGGCAACTAGCTCTGATTGAAAAATTAACTAACACTTCAAATAATTAAAAGAAAGAAAAACACATATTTACTATGGTTTGTTGAATATAAGAAGGGGAAAGAGCTACTGTTGATCTTCCAAAGGCATTCAAGTCTTTTTGGGTGGCTGTGTAAGGAAATAATTTTGATGTCTTTTATTTTGGTATTATGACTGTGCAACTTAATTGAAAAAATAATTTTGTATACTGGTGTTGGGGGTAATCAAGCATAATGTTATAATTTAAAATCAATAAAAAATAAAAATTGATAACTGATAATTGGCTATGTATTCATTCATTCATTCATTCATTTATAATTTTGGGAGGACCCGATTGTTCTGTTCTGGGTCATCAGAATAAGATGTCCCTGTGCTTCTTGAGTCTTAGAGTCAGGTTCTGAGTAAGCATTAGAAATTCATTAATTCCACTACGTTAAAGCTACCTGGATGATAAGATTACTCACATTGGCAGATGAAAATACAAATAATAAGGAAAAATTTTCATGCAATTTAAAAAACATTTTAAATATTAGCTAAACAATTAAATATTGTCACAGAGCAAAATAAAATGGATTGTTAATTTTTTAGAGATTACTAGAACGTAAATGACTACAGATATATACCTCAAAATAGCAAAGTGTAAATGTGGCAAAGTTAACTTAGATGTTTAGTAATGACTTAGTAGTTAACTACAAGTACTGTATTTGCTGGTGTATAAGACTCCTTTTTCCCCTGAAAAATACTGTTTGAAAATGGGGTGCGTCTTATACGCTGGTGTGTCTAAAACACTGGCAAATAAGTGAGGTGCTTTTCATACATGGGTATGTATTCTACACAGGCAAATATGGTACTTACTAAGAGCTGTAGGCAACAAGGGCAAGAACCAATTTTTAGTTATTTGCATTCTTTTTTGTATGTTGTAGTTTGTTAGATGCTTGTAGTTTTATTAGGTACTCTTTGTTTTCTTATTTGAATTGTATTATTATTACGTGTTTGCAGTTCTATGTATTGTTATGTAGTTTTGTTGTTCATCTGTTCTTTTTTTTCTTGTTTAATGAAAAGTGTTTTCAATCTCACACACAGACACATACACACACGAAGAAAAAAATAACAAGGTGTAATAAGGGGGGAAAAAAAACATGGAACTCAATACAAAGTAAATGAAGCACTCCATCAAAATTCTTTGATGGTGAAAGGTTCATCTTCATGGACTTGCTTATACACAAAATATAGGAATGTCCCAAATTAAAAAACTGAAAAATACGATTCAGAGAATTCCCTTTCAATAGTGGAAAGGCTCAGCTTGCTTGGCACTTGGCAGCTGATGTGATCACTGAAGCCCCTGTCAGAGCTGCTGCTGATGAGCAGCAGCCGTTGGTCCCCGTGGCTCTGGCTGGAGAGGAGTCCTGCAGCTCAAGAGCTCCCCCTGCTGCCATGGACCAAGCAGGCGTGGGTGTCCCTCTGCCTGCTCCTTTAGGGCAACAGGGATCCGATTCTGAAGATGCTCCGGAACCTGCTTCAATCAGCCCCCAATCAAGGCGGAGACTCGACAGAGCTGAGCAAAGGGAGGCTTCCTTGATTAAGTTCAAGAAGCAGTGACTGGCCACACCTGTGTCTTGGGCTATATAACTGCTTGCCTGGAAGCTCTCCTTTGCTTGTGGCAAACTTTCTACAAGTGCTCTCCTTACCTGTTCCAGCACCTGATACCTTGGATTGATCTCTTGGCTCCAGACCCCTGGCTTTTGTAACTCTGACTACAGCTTTTGCTTGTCACTCTGGCTTCCTTGACTCCTTCTGGTAGGACTCTGCTAGCTCTCCCACTCCCTTCTCCGGGCTGTCTTGCCGCCTGGGTCTCTGACCCTGACAGCTGATTCAAAATAAATAAATGAATATGTAAATTGAGGGACAATTCTTTAATTCAGGTCTGTGTAGTTTGTATTAAAGGAAAAAAACCCAAACAGTTAGGTGCTCTAAAAGGGAGTGGGAGAAGACCAGAAGGTAAGTGCTGGATCTCTAGGGGTAATACATGACTGTCAACCTGATGGGATACTTAGTGGAAATATGCTTGGGTGTAGAAAAGTACTAGGCTATAGCTAAGAAAAATGGATTTCACCATTGGCACAGACTACTCAGAACCAATGGCATAAATAGTATTGTTGTGTGCCTTCAAGTCATTTCTGACTTATGACAATACTAAAGCCAACCTATCACAGGATTTTCTGGGGGCTGAGAGTGCATAATGCATTCAAAGTCATCCAGTATGGACTGTAGAGTGATGACTGACAGCAAAGGGTCTGGGAAACTGTGAAAGAGGGATTAGCAAAGGTCTGCCACAACAACAACAAACCAACCAACCAACTCACCCACCCAACTATTAGAAGCAAACAAGTGAGGTTGTGAATTTTTGGTGGATGTATGTAGTTTAGGCAAAAGAAATATGCAGAAAAGATAGTCTGGAAGGGAAAGGCAGAATAAAATTTTGGGAATGTGAAATATAGAACAACATATAAACTAACTTTTTAAAGTCACCCCCTCCCCCATATCAGGGAATTCTATATAATTTCTATTTAATGTGGGAATAAAGAGCAGGGGGTGTGGGGATTGTGTTTTGTCTACACATCTGGGTGTGTCCTTAAATATATTTCTGAAAAGGGGGGGGGTTGGATCTGTCACAATTGCCTTTCCACAAGAAAAAGTTGAATAAAGTTCATATTGTTTTTCTGCCTGAAAAAAAGAATGTGCAAGAATGATGATTAAGAAAGCTGAAGGTGAACAATGTTATCTTTTTCTAGCTTGGAATGACATGCTTTCCCCCAGACACTTCTGAAACAATCAATAGGAATTTTAGAGTTTTTCTTTTTGAAGTACTTTGTGAACCTTGAGGTTGAACAGCTCTGAATAAATGTTTCAATTCTTCTATTTGGATTGCAGCGTTGTAAGAGGTTCCATTCCTCCTTCACAAAGTGATATTTTAGTTCCCATCATTGTCTTGTTAATGTACTTGACATTCAAAAGGAAAGATGTTTACATAATTTGATTGACAGGTATTGTTGCTGCTCCCTCCTCCCTTTTTGGTTAAATGGAGAAAATGGAACCCAAATAAACCTGGTAGAAAAACAAAATTACCATGCTGTTTTTCTCTCATGTGAATTGAGTGCCATTATAAACAACTCAGGCTATTTTTTAAATGTTTTCTTAATTTATGATTTTAAAGACTCTCTATCCCACCAATATATCCCTAAATTGGACTTTCACACCAGTTTAAGAATAAGGGCCAAAAGAGAAATTAAACTTTAAAAGTACAACACATCAGGTAAAAAGCATAACAGATCCAGATTAGAAAACAGGAGGTAACTGCATTTCAGAATCACGTATTCTAAAGCACATGTTGGAATTATGTGGGCCATGAGCCTTGTGCAGCCCCTAGAGAGCCAGTGTGGCTTTTGGGATCCCCCCACCATTCTCAAACAATTTTTTTCTGCTGGGAACCTCTCCATTTTTTTAGCAAAAAACAAATAAACAACAAAACAACAAAAACCGTCAGTCCTTTCATTTCAAATAGCAAGGAAAACCCAAGGGAATTGGTGAGTGATGCAAAGCCACTTCTGGTCACTGCAAAATGTCAGCTAGAACAGAATTCCAGGTGACCCAAAACTGAGCTGTTATAGTCCTCTGGCCTGTGGAGCATGTCTACCCCACAGTTTTTGCCAGCAAGAAGGAGCCCAATGGAGTTTCCCTCAGCAGAGAACTCATATTTGGACAGAACAATCAACAAAGCCTTAACCATTGTACTGAGAGCTACACCTCTTCTGTGGATTGGGTGTGATTTAAAGGGGCAACAAGCATCGAATAGAGGAGATGACCTTCTAAAGTGTTTTGGTCCTAAACAGCATACATGCTGCTGTGCCCCCTCCCCTTATTTCTTATTATTATGACTGTGTAAACCATACAGGAAACCATATTTCATTTCATTTGACTCACTAGGAATCAGCATCTGTATCAAAATCATTTTTAAATAATATACGTAGTCATAGTTCTAGTAACCAGGAAGAAGTGAGTATAGAGTCCCCACATGAAAGAAGTATTACTTATTACTGCAGAGTGGGATTGTGTTCCTTGTTCCACCCCCAGTGTTCATGCATTCATGTAGTTGTCTACACCAGTTTAGCACAAGCCTAATACAAAGTGTCTATCTGACCAGGAGAACCAATTGTGCTGGTGTCCTGATAGTGTGAAAACTGTTCACATGTTAATCTTTCTTCAAGGCAGATAACCAGTCTGTGTTGGATATAACAGCTCTCAGTTTTGTTTTGTTTTGTTTTGTTTTTTTGCACCTTTTCTGTTTCCCTTTGCACGACAAAAGCTGAAGACAGGCCACCAGGATTTACCTGGCAGGGGATACTCCATGATGAAATTCCTACCACCTCTGAGGATGAAGAAAATGCACCCCACTGTTTGCCTGCTCCCATAGATCCCCATTTTATTTTTTGTTCAGATGAATCTCCTCCCAGTGGCTTTAAAATGCTTCAAAATGTGGTAGTTTGGCCAGGACAACTCCCCACAACCCCACATACCTGTAATTAAGCCAACAATTGGCTGAAAAAAATTAGGTGACATGATGTAACTTCTGTTGTTATCAGGCATGCCAGTGCAGACTGGGAAGAGGTGTGGGAGTGAAAAATGGCCCTGGCCCCTGCACAGTTGCCAGCTGCTCCTGTATTACTATACATGAGAAATGCAAATACAATAAAACTCTTATAGTATGCCATTATGTCTGTTATTAACCAAGTGAATATGGATCTTTCCCACTAACTTTCATGGGGAGGGGAATCAGGTAAATTACATTGGTCAAGCCAGAAGAGCTGGCAATTTTACTGTTTTAAGACTTTGGCCATTTCTGCACTACACTGTTATAGTGCTATTGTTCTACTTTCAACATTCTGTGGATCCTGGGGTTTGCAGTTTAGGCATCTTTAACCTCAGTAAACGACGAATTCCAGAATTCCACAGGATGCTGAAAGGAGAATAATAGCACTGTAACAGCGTAGTGTGGAAATGGCCTTTGTTTTTCTGGTAAATGAGGTAGACAACAGCCTGACTATCCGAGGGCATAAAATTGTAGGGTTTAGACTCTTTCTTCAGATCTTTACAGTGAACCTGCTAAGATGAAGAGTAGATAGACACATCTACATATGTGGATTTTAGGGGCAGTGGTGATACCCTCTTTTTTCCTGTGCATATTGTGTTCCCACATTTTGAATGCCTAAATATGGACACTGTAAGTGGAGATTCTGATCATGGACCCCTTCATACCACACAATACACAATGGAATCCTAGGATTAGCAGTTTATGGAGAGGCATTTAGAATTCTCAGCCAGAGAGCTCCGCTGCCACACAAAAGTGCAAATCTCAGGATTCCATAGGATGGGGCTATGAAATGAAAATGGAATCATAGCACTGTGATTGTGTAGAGTGAAAGGGCCCTATTACTGTCAATTTCCAATCCCAACCCCAGGTGTTGAGAAAATTATTATTTTGGATGATAAACTTCCTGAATTCCACAGGCAGCATGGCCAATGTTAGTAATTTTTCCAAGATCTACAATTAGCAATGGTTACCAGCTTTTGTTCCGGCCTCAGTGATTAACATTATTAAATATAAAATCCTGTCTGTTCACTTTTCAAATTCCTTAAAGGTCTCATTTCCATGTTAGTGATCTACTACCTAGCGTAGTTGAAGCATTGGACTAGGACACTGAGACACTAGGGTTTGAATTCCCACTCGGCTATAGAAACCCATTGGGTGAGCTTGAGATAATCACTTTCCTTCAGCCTCAGGGGAAGGAAAAAGGAAACCCTATTTGAACAAACTCTTCTAGGTAAACTCATGATCTGTCCACCTAAGGGACATCATAAATCAGAAATGACTTGAAGGCACACAGCATTTTAAAATATTAGAGATCTATGCTTTAAAAAATAAATGTGTAAAAACACCAGCAGTCCTAACATATACCAAGAAGCTCATGTTATGGCAACCAAATAGTTTACAAGTATTATAACAAAAGTATGGAAAATGATCTAAACTCTAACTCTAGTACACAACATGATCTGCTATTTGCCTAGAAGGAAGCTAAAACTGGAGGAAACTATCATTTCAGGAAGACTGGAGGGGGATTCAGTTAAAGAAGTTGTCATTTTGTTATTGTTGTTGAACAGATGATTCTCGCCCTCTCACTTCCACTATGGTTCCAAGAGCCTGTTTGGTGTACAATTAAAGGTGTTGCAGCTTTCCTCTTTCCACTGCTATTAAAATTTCCAAAGTATCAGACCTTGTTTAACACTTTGGAGATTTGATCTTTTCCATTAAAGAGACCATCCCCTCCAATCATTTTGGGCAATATGAGTTTACTCTTCAAGTTTAACAAGGAAGCATTTACAGCACAGATAGAATGCAGTGTACTTTATTTATTAATTTCCATATACTTAGCCAATTGTTTCAGTTCATGCAATCGCTTTGTCTTAAAAACATGTTGCATATGATAAGACATGCCTCTGATCAGTTTCATACAAGATATCTAATTATAGCAGCCATCCAGCCAGCCTTAGCTTTCTTCTTTTGCATTCTTAATCCCACCTGCAGCTTTTCTTTTCCTGTTGTTGTTCCAGGGCATCATTCCCACTCCACACAACAGTTCGGCTCAGAAATGAAAACAGGTACTAGAAAGATAAGTCTGGCACTGGAATCTTATAGCTGCCAGGTGTATCCTATGTATGACCACAGCTGTTCAGTCTGATAAACAGAAGGGGAGGGAAAAAAAAGGCAAGAGAGACAGAGACATTAGGAACCAGCAAGAAGCAATGCTCTGTCATTATTTTAATTACACGGGGGGTGCCAATTTGCTGGGTAATTGCAAAGCTACATTGTTACTGAAAGCCCAAGTTATGTATGGGAAGACATTCTAGCTGTAATTGCTCAAAAGAAGACAAGGCTGCCAAGAGGATGGCTGTTCAGACACTCCAACCAGGGGAGGCAAATACATACAGGATGATGATTTGTTACTATAATTTTACAAGATCTAGTCTGACCTTTACTATGGGTAGGAGACACAAGATGAACAGCTGAAAGCTGCAAAGGAAGTCACATTAGAAAAACATTATAGGAAGAATGCTTAAGCTAGAGAATGGTTATTAAACATAATTCTTCAAAATTGGATAATATAAAATAAATTCACAGAATTCAGATTTTCTTGAATTTGAATATATTTTAAGAAGAAAATGTCGTTGCTGTTCTAGACAGCAATGTAGTTGTTCACTTTCTCATTGTGTTAAATGCAAGCATGGCTCTCCTTGTACATTCTGTTATTCTATGTCCCTTCTCCTGCACAAATGAAAGATCAGAAGTTGAATACAGAAAATATATTTTAACATATTTTTTTAAACAGGGGAAGGGGTTTAAACTCTTCATATAAATATCTTCTTTAGATATTCCAGGCCCAATGTGAACCTTTTGCAACCACTCACACAGAAGCTTAAAATTCACTGAATTGCATTTCGGATAAGTGTGTCTACGGGGGTGTGGAATTCTGCCCCCATAACTGATTTGGCAGAATCAGTTATAGGGAGCATCAAAGCAACTTTAGTTATAATACTTAATCTATAATTAGCTTCCTCTCTGAATGTTTAAACTGCCATAAACTATAAAGAATCTGATATGGCTATAGACATGTAGACGTTGACATAGAAATAGATGTAGATGATTAACAGAAATTTACTCTATCAAATAGCATAGCAGATCCAACTGTCAAACTTACTTGCAAAGTGAATTTTTCCTTGAGAAAATCTGGACTAATTGAGGAATTTTCCTACCAGTCACAGTGAATTACAAATTGCACATAATCCATATTTTACCTTCAGAAAAGAAAATAATGCATTATTATGAGAAATCTTCCATAGTTTTGCTTTCATATTCAA
Organism: Cyclura pinguis; assembly: GCA_030412105.1. Lineage (NCBI taxonomy): Eukaryota > Metazoa > Chordata > Lepidosauria > Squamata > Iguanidae > Cyclura > Cyclura pinguis. The sequence continues at coordinate 107,293,045 of CM059599.1, read as the reverse complement.
AATCTTTCAGGTCATTATTTCTACTAGAAAGTAATTTCCACCTCAGTCAAACAGGCATAGTACAAGACTGTACCAGCTTTGTTTCGGAACATATTTTGGAACATACTCTAAACATTCCATTTTAAAAATCAAATTCAGTCATTCTTCAAAGCATTCTCTCTCTCTCTCTCTCTCTGTCCCTCTCTCTCTCTCGCTCTCTCTGTGGAGTTGTTCCCATATGAACAGATTGTATGCACATCTACTTCAATGCAGGTACTTTTCCATTAAACACAATCCCAAACATATTATGCCTATGGGAATTTATGCATATCTGAATGCACAAATATGGGTTCTTTGTCTATGTGGCATTTGGCTGTGGAATGCATGGAAGTTGGGAGAAGAACAATTATAATGTCAGTCTACCTCTGCCACCTGAACTGTGCTGTAAACAGAGACTATCCAGAGAGGGTTACTCAACTATAAATGTTAGCCCATGGCCCAAGCAGGAGAGGCATCTCACTCCACTATTTTGGGGTGAGGCATCCTCTCTGCAGACCATAGATTACTACCCAACTGTGATGTTGCACATAATTTGCAAGCATCTATTATTTGAATAATTTAAATAGACATCACTACTTTTCAGGAAAGAGTTGTGTATTCTTATGAGTTCTCTTACAAAAACACAGTTGCTTTAACTCCAAATGTTAGAAGGACAAGAACAATTTAGGCTTAGAAGTAAATTGCATTAACACCGTGAGGCTTACCTTTGAAATAGTGGCTTATCTTTGAAAAGGACTGCATTGTTACACATGCAAATAGGTGATGAAAGTTCAAATACAGATTTTGAGGAAGTCATTATTAAATCAAAGTGTTTATTTTCCAAAGAAATCAATCTAATGCCATTGTTTCTATACTGCACCATTATCCTTGTCATTTTCATCATTGTTCCATTGTTATTTGTTGAGAGCCATAGAATCATAGAAATGTAGAGTTGGAAGAGACCACACGGGCCATCCAGTCCAACCCCCTGCCATGCAGGAACACCCTCAAAGCACTCCCGACAGATGGCCATCTAGCCTCTGCTTAAAAATCTCCAACGAAGGAGACTCCACCACACTCCGAGGCAGCATATTCCACTGCCGGACAGCCCTGACTGTCAGGAAGTTCTTCCTGAGGCTCAGGTGGAATCTCCTTTCACAGAATCTGCAACCTTTCTCCATGGAAGGGTTGAATAGAAACACATACAATCAGATAAAAACCACATATCCTGCTTAGGAAATTAGAATCGTTTATAGTGATCCTATCACAGGGGTTTTCTTGACAAGATTTGGTCAGAGGAGGTTTGCTGTTGCCTTCCTCTGAGGCCCTTTCCGCACCATCCTCCCAACCTGCCACGGGGATGGGAGAAGGACAGGATTGTAACAATGCTGCTGCATGATGTCATGTTCCTGTCCTCCTGCTCCCAGGTGGCACAATCATGGATTAAATCATTGACTGGTTTTCCCTATCAATGAACCACAGTTGCACCACCATCCTAGATGTACCTGTCCTGTGGAAGCCACAGAAGCACAATGGCTGCACTTCCTGCCTCTGTGCAGCCTGGGAAAGTACCCGGCTGCATTGCAGGAGGAAGAGGTGTGGCCATCACGCTCCCTTCCATAGGGAGCCAGCCAGTTTGTGGATAGAATTGCTCCTATCATGCTCTCCTCCCAGCAGAGCCGATGCCGGGATCCCCACTGGATGGCCTCACAAAAAGGTAGGATGAGGAAAGAGCTTGAATTTGAGAGAGTGTGATTCAAGCTTTTTACAACCTGAAATTCCAGAAAAAAGTAACTTTTCCAAATACAGCTCTATAGCACTGGAAGGCACCACAAGAGAAGAAGGAAAGAAGTGATACTGCATTTTTAAGAACAAGGACCTTCATATGAAAAGAGGTCCCAAAAATAGTACTTAAAATAGTCTATACATGACAGTTGGCTCTAGTGCTAGAACAACCTTTTTGAGTTTGTTTTGGAGAATATTTTCTTCTCTCTGCTTCAGAAGAGTTCTTGCAAATTTGTTTACCTGTTCTTTGTATGACTGATGGGAATTGTTGGGAAGTGGGAGATGGATCTACTGGATCTATTGCTGCATTGTAAGTATATAATAAAATAATATACCCTCCAACTGTCCCAGTTTGGCAGAGACACTCCCAATTAATTCCCTGTCATCCCACTTTCTCAGCAGCTTCTGAAATGTCCAGTTTCTCTCTCCCACCTTCCTCATTTGTTCTCAGCTTACTTCAATAGGCTCAAACTGAATTCTAAGTGCAAAAATAGTTAGCAGTCAACTAGTTCAGCAGGGGGAGCGGATGGAGTCTTGCCCTTCCCAGTAGGCTCAGGCAAAAGTAAACTGCTGTAGCCTCTCCTAGCTTGTGTTTTTTTCACTCCTCATTAATAACTTTTGCCATGTTGACAACATTCTGATATTGCTTGATTAAACATGGCTAGGTTTCATCTGTGAAATGTTGGAATTTATAAAATAAGCATCTGCACACTTTCTTAGAGTTTATGTGTGTATTTTCTGTGTCTAAACTGAGGTGTCAACAGCTTTCATCATATTTTCGCACTAAATCTGCCCTTGTTACCCTTGCAAACAGCAGTTATGCTTGTAAGTGTAGTCCATAGGTTATGGCTGCTCATTAAAATGAATGCCATCCAGCTAACATTGGTGAGAAACAGACAGACAAACAAATCTCAATTCAGTTGCAATGATTTCAGCACTGCTAAAAACTGCTGATATTGATCAAACCAACCCTGAAAGTAAGACCAGAACATTAACATATGCTGACATGCAATAAACGCTCTGGCTATTATACATAGAAGGTTCAGCAGTTCCTTTGCCCTAGTTTCTACCACTCCACCCTTCAATTTTATAGTGTGCTTCTCTCTTACAGGAATACATTGCCCTCCCTTTTGAGGAAAATGAAGTACTAAGGTTTCTAGCTTTTGAAATAAATTTCACAATTATTTGTGACCTGACGAATTCACCACATGATAGTTTGTTCTTGTCATTTCCTGTGGTTCGGCTTTCTTGAAAAAGTTCCCCTACGTCAACTGATGATTTACTGGCTCAGATAATAGAATAAAGGCTATGCCTAGCAGGATGCTTCTGAAGCAAAGAAAATACTCAGAGCCCAATTAAGAAAGGGAATGTGTACAGCAATCTGACCACTTTGAAGATAAAGTATTATAATGTGCTGGAGCCAGACCTGGCTCTTGGACTTTTCTTACTGGTACTTCTCAGTTCTTTCTCATAGTCCTCAGAAATAAGTACTCTGTCAAAAGTGAACGGAATCAATGTGGTGTAGTGGTTCGAGCATCAGACTATGACCCTGGAGACCAGGGTTTGATTTCCCCTGTTGGCCATGGAAACCCACTGGGTGTCCTTGGGCATGTCACACTTTTAGCCTTCAGACAGATGGATTCGCCTTAGGGTCACTGTAAATCAGAAACAACTTGACGGCCCACAGCAGCAACAGAAAAAGTGAACACAATACTAAACTAGGAAACTAAACTAAAACTGGGAAATCTGATCCAGCCAATGAAGATTAACGGCAAGGTGTTGCAATAGGAGGCTATTGTTTTTAGCAAATAAGATTACAGTTTGGGACTGACGGAAGACAACTGTTCATCAGTTTTGTGGAGAGAACATGGAAACAACTAGAGCAGGGCTGGAAATCATGCAGCCATCCAGATGGTTCTGAGAATTCCCCAGTCAGCTATTGGTCCTAGCCAGCATAGCCAATGTGAAGAGTGTTGGAAACTGCTATCCATCAACATCTGGAAAACATCATATTCCTAGCCCTGAATTAAGGGAACATTACATTGATCAAGTACTGCCTTGTGCTGTATAGTCAGTGCTGAAGCTACAACGAGCTATTTGGTAGGAGAGAGTGTTTTGTACCACAAGTGAATGTCTTGCGATGTTTTTATTATAGTTTTTAAAGTAACTAAAATTGCTAGTTTAATTACCTTTGGGATAACAGGAAATCAAAGGTTTACTTGCAAAGAACTAACTGTATTGGTAACCACCTAGTTTTGGACCTTGGAGGTATGACTATGGCCCTTTCTGCAACTCACCCATTTTCGGCGCTGGGGTGCGGTGCTCACACGAGCAGCCTCCAGAGAGAGACTCTCACTTCCCTGCTTCTTTGGGTCCGCACGAGCTTCCTGCTCGTGTGAGAGCCCCGCCTCTTCCGTTCACAGTGCAGCCTGGGATCTTCCCAGGCTGCACTGAGACAGGAAGCACAACTGGCCCAGCTCCCAAGGCTCCGCACACAAGGTAAGTACGCACAGGGCCCCAGAGCGATGTGTGACTGCGCAGCATTTTTGGCTTCAAGCTGAAAATGAAAAAATGCATGCCTGGTCCATGTCAGGCCCTGGAGCGTCGCGCAAATGTGAGTGCATTGTGTGGACCGCTCCTCACATTTGCACAACACTCAAAGGGCCCTTTTGCATCGAAAATACCGTGTGAAAAGGGCCTATAACTGCCTAATTGCTGTAATTGCTACAGCTGGTCAGAGTAATTTGAGATGGGCATAAAGGTGAATTTCAGATGAATAATTTACTGGTAGGGTCAGTGTTATCCTAGGGATGGCTGGAAGGAGGAGGATGGCTGCCGCAAAAATGATATCTACAAATGGGTGGAAAGTGCCACTCTCTCCCCAGTGCTCCCCAATACTGTTACATCCAAAGTGACCTGAGAAAGAAGATGGTAGCTGCTGAGAACAACTCCACCACTGCTAAAGAAGAAGTAACCCAAAATGGAAAAAGAAATGCTTCTGCTGCAACCCTGTATAGCCATCTTCTCAGCCGTGTCAACATTCTTAGTTTTCTTCATCATGATTTTGCTCTCCAAGGCTTGGAAAATATGCACAGACATCTCAAGTTATTGTACATGCACTATCTCTGCAGCATTAAGTGATTCATTTAAAAAGGTTGGCTGCCTGCTCCTTGTCCTCCCTCCCCCTTCCTTGCTTACTAAATGGCCATGGTGAGGGAAGCGTACCCAATCAGTAAACAAACAGGTGGCTCAAGGCAGCATTTCTAAGTGGGTGAAAGTGCTAAATTCATCCATTGGCCATGACCCAAAAACTACATTTGCAGGTGCAATTTTCAGTGACAACTTTGTATGTCACTACTCAAGCTAGTGTGCTGTAGTGGTTTGAGTTTGGACTTGGGCCATTTTGGCACTACACTGTTATAGTGCTATTATTCCACTTTCAACATCCTTTGGAATTCTGGGGTTTGTAGTTTACTGAGGCCAAAAAGCTCTCTGGCTGAGAATTCTAAATGCTCCTCCCAGGATTTCATAGGATGTTGAAAGTAGAATAATGGCACTACAACAGTGTAGTGTGGAAATGGACTGGGACTTCAAGGGACCAGAGTTTGAATCCCTGCTTAGCCATGGAAACCCATTGGGTGACCTTGGGCAAGTCATATTCTCTCATCTTCAGAGGAAGGCAACGGCAAACCTCCTCTGAACAAATCTTGCTAAGAAAATTCTAGAATGGTGTCACCCTATGGCCGCTGTAAGTTAGAAATGACTTGAAGATACACAACAACAACAATGTTGCACAATGATGACAGCAACAATGCCTCACATAAATGCAAACAATACAGCTATAACATTCTAACAGGGTGATAGCCTTTGTGTGTGCACGTTTGCAAAGGTACATATTTTGAGGCTGTATGCATTTCCTAAAGTAAAACTGGAAAAGGAAAAGAAAACCTGCCAGTTACAGTTTCTTCCCAACAATGAGGAAGCGAAAGAACTGTGCACAGTTACATCTATGATCTTGCAGATCATGAATTGGATACATATATTTACAAACTGGGTTCATTCAAATTTATTTTCCATCCCTGTGCACACTCTTGTTGCATTGACATTATAATTTTTTGGTATCGACTTAGGATCTTTTCATGGTTAATGTACAGATATAACATAAAAATTAGCCCTGTGAAGCTGCTGTCCTAGGCTGTTCAGAAAGCTCAGCACCTGCAACATTTTTTTAAAAAAAATCTGACAGCAAATATCCTTCTCAAAGCAATTCCATTCTTGTTCTATTGAAATATAGAATGTGGCTTGCCAGCTCACTAAGGACAGGGATCTGATTGGTTGGTTGCTCTTTTGTAGGGGAACTGCTGCAGCTAATCGGGAGTTACATCAGCTCTGGGTTTATTGCTTCTGCACAGGAAAGTTGGCAATAAAGAAAACTGTACATTCAGAGTATTTTCTTTCTTTGCAAGGATGCACCTCATGCTTCGAAGATTAATGAAGGATTTCTGGCCTACTGTTTATTAAAGACACCTCTGTTCCATAGCATTTTAATTGTAAACCCTCTCCTTGACATCCTAACTAATGGTTTCTTTCTAAATTAATAAAAGCCGCATATTAACTTTAAATCCCAGATAAGGTTAAGATTGCTGTTTTAATATCCCATCCATATCCTTTATCTATCTACAGGGGCTTACAGGCCAGTAGTTTTAATAACATGCATGAACGAAGATGCTCTTTTTAAACTCAAATAGTGGCAAAGAGTTTTTCCTTTATATTAGCAGGCAATCAATTCCAATAGCTTTTTAATGCTTTCTTAAAGAATCAATTTTGAGGCAGAAGCTCTTCGGGGGACCCTCTTAAACTTCCTCGCAGCCAGTCTCCTAATTTTCTATTACAATGCAATCTAAAGCAGCTACAAAAATAATGCAGATAATGTTTGTTGGGTAATGATTTCCAATTTCCCCATCCCTTGTACCCTGTTATTAGGAAGATCATCTTGGCTGTGTAAATTAATTTTCAATTCACTTCAGGGGAACATTACAATGATTTATTTGGCACCAATGTTGAAGAAAGTGTTGGGAGGATCTTTCAGGAATGTAAAAAACACACATCCGAAAATAAAAACAAAATCAATTTGTTCTCATTATTACTGTGTTAAAATGGAGAAGACAAAAAAAGATTCACTAGAATAAGTTAGGTCTGAACAGGTGTGGTAAAAGAGTATCTGAGAGAGCAATGGCAGCCATTTTGGATCTGAAGGGAAAACAAACAAATCTCTGCATTCATTACTGTTTTTCTGCAGTATGCTTGCAAACTTGTTTGTCCTAGACAAATCTAATTTGTATATATGGTCATGCTATGTTACTTTTTAGTCAAGAATTAGTCATGGTTGGATGTAATCCAATGCACTGCACAATTCAATGAGGTCCTGTACATAGCTCAGAGTACCTTTTTCGGAGTGAAATGTGGACTATAAATTGCCTAACCAGAGTGCTTATCACACAATGCTGTTACACTGTGACAGCAGTGGATTGATCCTATCTTCACCTTAGTCTTAACTCACAACATAATGCCTCCCTCAGTGTTGTTATGCTGTAGAGTCGTTGAGAATTCAGGGTTTGTTTTTCATGCTGGAAATAATCTGTTAATGACCCCCCTCCCTTCACTCTATGGTTCAGTAACCAGTTTGAGTGCGAATGTCTCATTTTGCTTCATTGTGAGGATGATTGAATAGCGTTTGTGGTGGTGTTGTGGTCTGGTTGTCCCTCCCTTGGGGATTCCCAACGAAATCTCCAGCAGGGAAGGCTCAGACTACTTCCAGTGACTGGTCAGGGAGGACTGGATTTCCCAAGATAATAGCTGTGTTCCCTGGACTGTTTTCTATGCTGCACACTCCTGAAATACTTTTTCAATTTTTCTTGTAATTTTTAAAATATGAAAGGTCTGCTTTTATAGTGCGACATGGGTGTGATCTTAACCTGTTAACTTTGGAAGTCACTATTCAGACTCCTTTACTGCATGGGGGCATTTTCCAAAGATATTGCCACTGCTTTCCTATGGTTTCATGTGCTGCAGTGTTACTGCCACAGTGTTACTTTAAAAATATATTTTAATTATTATTAAATTTTTATTTTTTTAAGGCAGTAATGTAATAACGCCACCACATCATGCTGTAATTATGTTATTAGGGCTTAATTAAAAGGGAAATCAATTGTGATGTAGGAAATGGAGTGAACAGTGTGGTGTGAATGGCAGTGCCACTATTGGGAAACTCATTGAGGAACCTCGTTGCTGGCGGTGAAGAAACTCTCATAGCAGGAGCAAGGAATTCTGTGTATCAGGTCAAGGATTTCAACTGTTGTCTTCATTACCTGTTATCTTCAGGAAGTAGATGAAGTGAGTGAAATGAGGGTGTTTGTGTGCATTTTGTAGATATACGCCACTGCCTTGCCGTCAATTTTCACTGCTATGGGACTTTAAGAAGCAGATTCCATTTCTGAGTGAGAAGTCATTGGTATATGGACATCTTGTACTGGAAGAGAAAAAGTCTATTTTGAGCACTAATGAAATGTTTTTGTTATTAAACAAGGGAAAGGCAGTCAGGTAGTAAATAAATAATATATTTAAATATAATATATAATCTAACAGAATGTAATATAATTAATAAATAGTGGAGTTTGGATTGGTTCATATATTTGCCTTAATTTATATTTGCTTACTGTCCTCAAAAATCTTATATTTGAGCATTTTTCTTCATACAATTGAAGTAAAAAAGTTATGGAACCTCCCTTGCCTTGGAAGATCATCAAAGTCTAAGGGCCTTTCTGCACTACCCTGTTACAGTGCTATTATTCCACTTTCAGCATCCTGTGGAATTCTGGGGTTTGTAGTTTGCTGAGGCCAAAGAGCCCTCTGGCTGAGAATTCTAAGTGCCCCTCCCTAAACTGCAAACCCCAGGATTCCATAGGATGTTGAAAGTGGAATAATAGCACTATAACAGCATAGTGCAGAAAGGCCCTTAGACAGTATATATGTCAAAAGCTTGAGAATCTCTGTCTCTGTTTCTCTCCCTCTCTCTCTCCCTCTCTCTCTCCCTCTCTGTGGCCATTTCCACAGAGTGTAGTGTGGAAATTACCTCTGTGTGTGTGTGTGTGTGTATGTGTGGTCCTTATGGCTGGTTGTCAGAAGGCTGAAACTGTGCGAATGGTGGCAGCGAGGTGGTTGGGAGCTAACGATGAAATCCACAAGCCTCATCCCATTTTCAGCTACATGCTTTGAATTTTAGGCAACTGGGATTCCACAAAACAGAGCATGCTTGTTCTGTAATTTGAATTCCAGCACCTTGCAAAAATAGAAGCATGGAAATTATCAAATAGGACTTCAATGAGGGAGCGTAGGGGGTTTAAAACTTTTTTTTTAAAGAAATGAAACTGTTGTCACTGCTGCCTTAGGCCTGGGAATTATAGCTTGCAATAAAGCAGCACTTGCCACTAGTCTTCCCCATTCTGCCCTTTCAGCCTCTGGCTGTTTGTATATACCAGGAAGGGAAGGATCCACCACAAACACAGTAAATCTGTCTTCTTCAAAGTCCTGTCCACATTCTTGGATTGTACAGATTAAAAAGTATCCATTGTAGTTGGACAAACAGGGTCCCAGTCACATTGTGTGACACTCTGTTAGCAGAGATGTGAGTGATTTTTAGTAGAAACACACAGTCAAGTAACTAATATTTCATTGCAGAAGGTACTGGGTTAATTTAAACTGAACTGGGGAGTGGAAATTAAAAAAAAAACACAATAATGCCAGGAGATCCCAGGAAATATTTCAGTGTGAGGAAAACATAATGTTGTAATATAATAACATTGACTTGTACAGGAACAAAGCCTGAGACACCCACAGTCTTTCTACACATTTGGAAGCAGCTGTTATTTGCAAAATGTGACACAAATTATTCATAACAGATCACTGAGTAGCCCTCAGTTTCTTCTCTGGAAGCCCTGACTGAGCTTCACGGAGCAACTGTGCAGATGCAATCATGATGGGAACTAGCATTTGTTTGTTTGTTTGTTTAAATATTTATTATCTTTCCCTTTATTCAGAAATCTCAGGGTGGTGTACAATAAAACCAATCCAATAAATTTAAAACAGTATAATATTTGCTACCACAATCACCACACAGCTGTCTGTATTTCTAGCCTTTGTTTCATCAGATTTGCTTTGAGTTTGCCACCAGAAAAACAAAAACAGAAGCAGAAAGGAACACTGGAAAGAGAAACAAATGAACTGGAGTACATTCACAAATTTCAATCCATTAGCAGATGTATAGTGAGAGATAATGGCTTCTTTGCACATTGCGTATATTAATATACTGGTTTCCATCATTGCAATTTAATTAAAGAATTCTTCTCAGAGGAGCTTTTGACTTCATGAAAACTATCTTTTGATAAAGAGGTGTACTCCTTTCACCCCTCTATACTACAGATCACCTACTTGAAAGACCTGTATCTTGTACTACTCTTTGAAACTGGGGTCACAATTTCCATCTTTTTGTATCTATCACAGTTTGATCCCACTCCCATGACTATGTCACTGTACTTAACTGAGCTGTAATATTGTATTTCGTCAGTGCCTATGATGAAGGGCATTAATAGACACAAAAACACAAGATGAAATAACCTAATTCATCTCAAAACTGCTATTCCATTCCTTTTTTCTTACCACTCCTATTTTTCTTTTTATCATCAAAACTGAAAGAATGCGGCTAATTTTGTTGAAGTCAAAATTTCAAAAACTTTTAAAACAATTTTATACTGCCTGCTCTTGGAGGGTAGCATCTATTATCATAGGAATCTCCAGAGTTCCTAGTTTTGTTTTGGAAAAATAAAATGCACCCAAAACCATGTGTACATTTTACAAATCATTAAAAGGTATATAATTGCAGAATGCATACAAACACACTTTAGTCAATGGGAAGAAAAATCAATATACAAACACATATATTAGAAAAGATGCATATGAAAAATGACTATGAATTTCCAAGCTAGGGGAAATCACCAAAGCTTTGCAAGCTTGAAAAAATGAAAGATAGGAGGAGAGTGCAGATGGAATTGGGAGAAACTGAGACAGATGGGGTGTCTGGTCAGGAGAAAAGAAGCATGGAACATCACTGGAACTTTACCTCCCTGTCACCTAGTCTTGCTTGTTGGAACACCAGCAGCTTAAATGGGCAAAGCTGGGAAAGATTTACTCCTCTGTCTAATCCAAATGTGCTGATGTGCTTATCCAGGATCTCTAACGGCTTTTGTTCTACCATTCACTGACCTGATTCCCATTCACTATACTTCCAGCCCAGAGGGATAGTCACAGAGAATATGCAGACTATTTGACAGTTTTGAAGCAGTCAGCACAATGTTTTGCTCCCTATCCCCATAACAACTTTCTCTGCCTGCCACATACATAATTCTGCCCTCTACTGTTGCATTGTCTGTTTGCTGTTTCTCTGTCCTGTTTTGGAATGTAACCTTCTAGCACAAGCAGGCAACAATGGTTGTTTTTATTTTTAATAGCTACAAAACAGGCAGGCTGATGTACAGTTGGCCTTCCACACTGGCAAAGGTTAGGGGCTCAGGACTCCTGCAAAAGTATAAAACTGGAAATATCAAAATATGAATGTGTGTTTGTGTGGGAAGGGGATTAAGGCATGGGGGGGCATGGACATTCAGGGTCCAAACCAGGTCAGGAAAAAGAGAGGGAAAGGGGGTAGGTTGACATGGTGGCCCTACACTTCCTCTCTCACTCATCTTCCTCCTTGGGTGTGTGTGGGGCACTGGGAGAAGGTTTGTGGTAGCAAGAAACTGGGTTGGGATCCATCCTTTTCTGGTCAAGGAGCAGCTTGTGGAGGAGGAGGAGGACCAGAGGTAGGTTTTTAAAGGGTTGTGTTGTATGATCAGAGCTACTGAGAAAGAACATTCACCCAGAAAAGAAGTGTCTGTGAAAGTTAAACCTACAAATGTGGAGGGCTGACTGTATAGTACAAACTGGCAGTCACAACCTATTCCATCTCTTCTAACACATACAAAAACTGGGACACATGTGGCCAAGCAACATTAGAATGTTTTTGAGACGGAAAAAGTTATTAGGAGCTAGGAGTGGCTGTAGCAGTTTGCTTATGCCTGAACTTACTGGGAAAGCCAAGACCCCATCCCACCCTCTCCTCTCCTCTCCTCTCCTCTCCTCTCCTCTCCTCTCCTCTCCTCTCCTCTCCTCTCCTCTCCTCTCCTCTCCCTCTTCCCGAGTATGAACTACTTTTGCACTTTGAATTCAGTTTCCAGCAACTGAAGTAAGCTGTGGACAAAGGGAGACAGTGGGAGGAGGAGAGAGGAACTGGGACATTTTTAAAGTAGCTGGAAAAGCAGAATAACTTTAATTAATTGGGAGTGTCCCTGCCAAATCAGGACAACTGGAAGGTATCTTGCTCCCTGATCTCCAAGAAATGCGAATGCCCTTCTTCATCCCCCAAGTGGCTTCTCCAAAACAGCAGTGCAAGGGAGTTGGAAATTGGTGGAAATTAAAGGGCTGGTCCTTCTAGCAGTCAGCATTCCTTCCCCATATCCTGCCCGAAGATCCTTCTGGTGCAGCCAGAGCTAAAAGGAAGACAGCTTGATGACACAACATACCCACCCTCTACATAGAGATGTCATCTCTCTCCTCAGCCTCTCAATAGGAAGGTCAACCTGGTAACTCAGCCTTTGAGCCTCATCTCACAAGGGTGATGGATGTTGAGTACAACATAATCTCAAAAGGGCGGCTGATTTCTTCTTATTTCTCTCATGGCAAACAGTTGTTGGTTACTCAGCTCATCATAATACACAGGTGCCCATTCAACAAAAACCCAATGAATACAGGGGATAACTCCTACACCTTTCTATCCATGCCTTTTCTTTCATATCAACAACAAAAGGTATTTAAAAAAAAAGAACAATGAGCCTTCATTTCTATGCTGGGGAAACATTCTTAAATACTATAACACTATTATGGTAAGTACAGTACACTCTGAACAGAAAAACTGCAGATTACAACAAACTTCACTATGCCTGAATGATATTAAAAGTTTTTTTTCTTCCTGCACCTAAAAGCCATTAAAAAGGCTGTCGAAAGAGAAGAACCTATCAGGATTTCAAATAAGAGAAATGAAAAATACATTTATGAATACTTATCTCCCAGATCCTCTCTGCATCTTAAGCAGAAAATGATATATACTGACTTCAGAAACAAAATTACCACATTTATACATGAGTGCTAAAGGAAAACACCTCAGATTCTTTATTAACTTTGCTGCTGGTTTTATTCCAGAAGAGTTAGTTTTACAAAAGTCTGCTTCAGTGAAGGAGGGGGAACTTTCAAAAAAGAAAATGGTACAGGAATTCTTTGCTACTTTGAGATGTTTTGCTTTTCATACACAAATAGCACTGTAGATTGTGTGATATCCTTGTTTATCTGTATAAAGACAAGAGTATTTTCTTCTGATAAAATCATTACCTCAGGATGGTAGAAAAGGGGGGGCATTCTATATTAGGAATAAGTAGCAAGTACATCTCTACAGTCAGCCATCCACATTTGCGGGTTTCACTTTTGTGAATTTGATTATTCACGGATTGTTTGCTGTCACATCTGCCGCCTCGCTATGCCATTTTTAATAGGGACTGGAAGCCTTGTGAGACTGAGAAACTGTGAATGAGGCTTGTAAGTCCCTATTAAAAATGGTGTGGGGCAACACAGAGCACAGACCTACACAAGAGGGATAGGAAGCTGAAAAGCTGTTTTATTATCTTCCATTCTTCAAACAGAGAAATACTGTAATTCTGTATGGATGCTTGCCGATTATCTGGGGAGCCAAGACAGAAGAGTTTCTTATGCTCTTTGAATCAAAAGATCAAGACATGCAGTACATCAAGCAACCAGAGGAAAATGGTACGGGAAAAGGTGAATTGTCATTATAGTGCAGTAGATTCAACATTAACGTGGTACTTAGCTCTTCTAGGAGATGTTTTCAATGCAAGAATGAATAAGGCATAAATAACAAGAGAGAGAGAACCATGGGGCATTTGTCATCGAGATCATCAATGTGGAAGGCTGTAGCTTAGAGGAAGAGAATGCAGTTTGCATGCAGAAGTCTCGAGGTTTGATCCCTGACATCTCTAGGTAGGGCTGGAAAAATTCCTACCTGAAACCTTAGAGACTGCTTGCACTCACTATTGACAGTACTGAGCTAGATGGACAAATGGTTAGTGCTTCAACCACCATGATCATCTCCACTACTACCACCTCTGCCTTTTCATCTGATACAAGGCATTCAAGATAGCAGGGAATAAAATGGAAAAGTAATATGTAATAAATACAATAAGTTTTTTTAAAAATTGCAATGGAGAATGATCAAGGCTCTGGGAGGAAGGTGATGTGAAATCTCAATTCATTATGTGTTAATTTATGGTGGGCAGCTGTGGCCATGCAGATGTTGTTGGACTTTATTTTCCACTATCACTCCCATTAGCTATGCTAACTAGACATGATGGAAGATTCAGCTTAGTAACATCTGGATGTGCATACTTGCTCATCTCTGTCTTTGAAGCTAGTCTAGACATGTAATCATGTACTCTAGACGCTGGAAGTAGGAGTCAAGCCTTTTCGATCTGAGGGTGTGGTTTCCAGTCTGACTTTTAATGTCAGCATCTATTTTTAGGTAATCATCCCTAGAATTCTGCTATTTTAAAAAGAGGTAAATTAGCAGCTGATATAAGAATAATATTGTTCTTAATCATGATAAACTTTTCTGGAAATACCGAAAACATGGTGAAATGGGAGGAAATACTGGGATTCCCCTCCTGTGGTGGTGAGGGAGGCAATTATTAGGGAAAATTACAGAATGACAGCCTGATTTTAAGTAACAAAGTCATCCTCTGTGGGGGTCAGAAATAACATGAAAAGCAAATTTGTTGTTGTTGTTAATTGCTGCCAAGTCAGCTTTGACTTACGGCAACCTTATGAAGGAGAGATGTCCAGTCACTCTGTCATCAACAGCCCTGCTCAAGCCCTGCAACTCAGGGTTGCCATTTCCTTGATTGAGCCTCTCCATCTGTAATGTGGTCTTCCTCTTTTCCTGCCGCCTTACCAAACATTATTGCCTTTTCTAGTGAGTCATGTCTTCTTACGACTTGCCCAAAGTATGACAGCCTCAGTTTAGTCGTCTTGGCTTCTAGAGAGAGTTAAGGCTTGATCCTGAGGCCTCTTGGGAGAATAAAGGGCCTTTGGATCTAACATATCAAAGGCTGCCCTGCCCCAACCTGGTATGCTTTGTTTTAGGAACTTCTTCTGGCAGGGAAACTAGCAGGAATGCCTGCCAAATATGCCTCCCTCACTGGTAGAGCTCTTTTCCATTGGCAGAAGGATGCTTTCACCCAATTCTAAACTCGACTTCAAGGGATTAAGATTGCACCCTAAAACCTGATGGAGTAAGTGTGCCAAATTGGTGACAACTAATTTAATATCCATTGATGTTGACAGGATTATTTTGTAGCTTACTATGCCTTGTCCAGAGCAAAGAGGTGAAGGTATTAATGTTGGAAATGGGTTCAAGTTGGAGTGAAGGTAATAGCAGAGTATAAATATAGTAAGTATACACAGCAAAATTCTTTGCATATTCAGTCGGCCCTCCACATTTGTGGGTTTCAGTTTTGCGGATTTGATTATTCATGGATTATTTGCTGTCACCTCTGCTGCCTTCCTATGCCACTTTTGATAGGGGCTGCAGGCCTCATGAGACTGAGAAACTGCAAACGAGGCTTGTAAGTCCCTATTAAAAATGGTGTAGAGGCAGCAGTGGAGGTGGCAGTAAGCCCCACCAGCCACCCACTTCTGTCTTGTGAAGGAACCCTGATACCTCAAAGGAATCCATGGTGGGTTGAACATCATGATCATACTTTTTTGTGTATTTAAGATGGTTTGGGAGGGCCTGGAGTTATTCATGTTTTTTCACTTTCAAGGGGATCCTGTGCTCCTAACCCTAGCAAATGTGGAGGAAAGACAGTACTGTATTTATTGATCTATCTAATCTATCTTCTTGATCTGTCTTCTTTCTTTCCTTCTTTCTTTCCTTCTTTCTTTCCTTCTTTCTTTCTTTCTTTCTTTCTTTCTTTCTTTCTTTCTTTCTTTCTTTCTTTCTTCTAAACAACACAATCTATTGGGAATATTATGATTCTAAAGAACGGAACTTTCTCCCACAAACAAGAGGCTCTCCACCCACTTGTGCTTCTGGTGGTTTAATGGTTGAAGCTATAGTCTTTAAAGAAAGTTGACAGATTTTCATTCATTGCTTCTTATATATCACTGACTTTATCATCATAATCTGGTTGCTACTCATTTGTTCCTGTGACACATTTAGTGAAGGAAAGGCACTTATCAAAAGGCACTAAACTTGTCTCAAGACTGTTAAAATCCATACTAAAGTGGCTGGTCACAATTGCTCTGACCTTTACAATACTCTTTATTTTGGTTGGCTATTCATTCCACTCCTCTCCATTTACAACCTTATTTCTATGGAATTCAGGAAATGGGTAGGTATTAAACCTGAAAATGTCAATTTTAGTTCCTCCAAGGGTATGTTAAACACTCGAACACTGGTACTTTATTATCATAGCAAAGGTGAAAGCAAGCATTTCAAATAACCCAACATTAGTATATTCTAGACTGAGTGGTAAAATGGAGTGAATTTTATTAAAGAACTCAAGAAAGACTACGGCTTCAGAACAGCTCTTACACTGAAGCTTTCAAGCAAAGTTACATAGCTGTTAGAGCTGGACACATTCTGCTCACATCATATGAATGAACCCATTGCCTCTAGAACTCATAGGTGTGCATCCTGTCATTGTGCACCTATATAGCCTTCACAGGCAAGTCTTTGCCCATCACCCCTTCTCCACTGCCTCATGTCCATGACAGCAAAGAAGCAGCAGTTTTTTAACTCACTCCCTGAATTCCTTCCAAGGTTTCAAACTGTACTGACTGCAGTTATGCATTGATTAGGAAAGTCTTCCTTGGTGAAGAGCAGACTGCTTTTGGAAAAGGAAGATCTAATGCAGACAACCGCTTTGTTGTACAACACCCGATAACCAAATACTCATCCAAAGGTGGTCAGCTTTTTGCTTCTTTTATCAGTTCCTATGAAACACCAAAGTAGGGTACAAGACTTTTGGTTTTAACAAAAACTCTGTATCCAGAAGCATATTTGAAGGTCCATATTGGTTCATACTTGGTTCTTTCAGATGAAATTCCGATGGATAATGGTGTTAGGCAAGGCTGTATTTTTGCCTTGGTTCTTTCTAAGTTTCATATTAATGATATTGCTGTATTTCTGCACAACTAGAATTACATATCCAAAATTTTAAACAGAGCAGTAAACATTCTATTTTATGCAGATGATGTGATCTTTTCAAAATCACAGTCTCTGAAGACTACTATGACAGTCCTGCTCCCAATGTATAAAAAATGATTTGGTTATCAACAACCCCAAAACTAAAGAAATAAGTGTTGGTGAAAAGAGAAAAAGAATTACAGACGGCTTATCATTTCTAAAGAGAACAGCTCAAATCCTATTGTTATTTGAATGTAATTTTTTCATCTTCAGGATCCTGAGAAAAACAAATAAAGAAAAACATACTGAATTCAATGGCCATTACACAATCCTTAAACAGATTACTTAAAGTTCAAAATCCATGTTCAGTGCATCCAATTTTATGTTAAATAGCATGTACATGTTACAGCAAAAAGAAAAAAAGGGTTTTTGTTTTTTTTTTTGCTTGAGTATATACATGCTATTTAACATATCCATGAAACTGCTGGAAGAGGTCATCCAAAGTTTTGGGATCCAATGCCATCAATATGCAATGACACCCAACTCTACTACTCCCTTAAGCTCCAACGTCCTAAACCAGTGTCTGTCATCAGTAACGAGTTGGATGAGGGCAAACAAAACTTAATCCAGACAAGGCAGAGGTGGTCCTGATCAGTCAGAAGGCAGATCAGAGAACAGTGATTTGGCCTGTGTTAGATGGGGCTGCACAATCCCCTGAAGGCACAAGTTTGCACTCAGTTTGAACCTGGAGGCCCAAGTTGCTGTGATAGTCAGAAGTAGTTTTGTACATTTAAAGCTTGTGCACCAACTGTGCCCATTATTTGAGAGCCTGAATCTGTCCAGTGGTACATGCCTTAACTGTATCCCATTTGGACCACCGCAATGTGCTGTACTTGGGGCTGCATTTGCAGGGTCTTCAAAATCTTCAACTACTCCAAAGAGCTGCAGCCAGACTGATAATTGGGGCAGGTTATAGAGACCATGCCCCTGTTGAAACAGCTCCACTGGCTGCCAGTTTGTATCCAGGCATCTTTCAAAGTGTTGAATATGACCGATAAGGCCCCATATGGCTCAGGTCTAAGTTATCTGGCAGACTGTGTCTTCTTATATGAGCCAGCCTGGGCTCTGACATCGCAGAAGAGGCCCTTCTATCAGTCCCACCACCATCACAAGGACAGTTGGTGGGGAAATGAGAGAGGGCCTTCTGGGTGAGCAAATGAAACAGCACTTTTTCTGTAGAGCATTCTGTAGAAGTCCCTGCTGAGGGAAATTTGGCTCACCCCGTCTGTTTTGAGTTTCCAGTGAAGATCTAAAATAGTATTCTCTGCATGGGTCTTTAGTGTTTGAAACTGCTCTGCATTTGTTTTAAAGTTATTTAAAGGCTATTTTAAATTTGTTTTTAATAGTTCTTGTAGAGTACAGTCCTCCCTCCACATTTGCAGGTTTGACTTTTGCACACTTGATCATTCATGAGGTTCCTGCTTGCTTCTCCCCCATTCTCCCCTCCCCTTCCCCTGCTTTTTGCCCAGACACGTATGTCGTCCTTCCATGGACCTGGGTGAAAGGCAAGAGACTGGCAGGGGGCAGCCCCATTGCATCTGCCTTCTCTGGTCATGTTGCTAGCCTCCCATTCACTTGTCTATTGCTCGGGCACCTGGAAGGCAATGTGCCTGGGTGAAATGTGATTGAATGGGGTTTGAAAGGTGTGCATGCATGCCTTCTTTGGACACACAGCTGCCCGCTCCCATTTGCTTATCTATTGGCTGGGTGCCTGGAAGAGCGCATTCAGGCAAAATCCAAGCTAACTGGGGAGGGGGAGCCCTGGAAAGGAATGGGAGAGGGAGCGCTCACTTGGGTTGAGGGAATTATTCATGTTTTTTTTTTTTACTTCCATGAATGTTCTATACCCTGAACCCTTGTGAAAGTTGAGAGGCCACTGTATTTGCTTTTAAAGTTTTTATCTCCATATACTTAATGTTTTCACCTGTTGTTTTTCAACTTAGAAAGTCTGAGATGCAATATATTAAAACTTAATTAATAAAATTAGATAATGAGTAATATACGTTCATGGATGTTCGTGGATGCTCATTTATTTTTACTAGTATTTTATTTTATTTTTACTAGTATTAACAATTCAATATGTTTAATCATATTTTTATTTGATTTTAACTTGCTGATTGCCCAAGGTTGTTGTTATTGTTGTTATATGCCTTCAAATCATTTCTGGTTTATGATAACCCTAAGGCAAACCTATCGTGGAATTTTCTTGGCAAGATTTGTTCACAGGAGGTTTGCCATTGCCTTCCTCTGGGGCTGAGAGAGAGTGTGACTTGCCCAAGGACACCCAGTGTCTAAGAGGAGATTCGAACCCTGGTCTCCAGAGCCTGAGGCCAACACTCAAACTTCTATACCACACTGGCTGTCTAAGGTCCTTATCACACCACACTGTTATACCATCATAGCAGTGGTTTGGTCCCGCTTTTGTCTCAGCCTTATCACAAGACATTGTGGTTCTCCCACTGCTGTTGTGATGTACAGTTGTAGGGATTGTGGGGTTTCCATGCTAAAAATAATCTCTTATTTTCCCTATCCCACTTTAATTCAGTAGTCAGTGCGAGTGTGGATATCTCATTCCACTTTGTGGTGAGAAAGACTGAGTCGTGGGTAGCTGTGGTTTGGCTGTCCCTCCTGTGTTGATTCCCAAGGAAATCTTCAGCAGGGAAACCTCAAGTTACTTCTGGTGCTTGGGCAGGGAGGACAAAAGTTCCAAAAAGAATAGTCGTGTTTTCTTTGGTATACACACTTGAAAACCTTTTAAGATTTTTTTCTATTTTTTTATATAAATGGTCTGCTGTTATAGTGCAATAACACTGTGGTCTTGACCTGTTAACCACTGAAAGCCATTGTTCAGAAGCCTTTACTGCATGAAGGTGTTTTCCAAAGATTTCTCCACTGCTTTCCTGTGCTAATGCACACCACAGTGTTACTATCACAATGTTACCTTTAAAACTTACTTTCATTTTTTAAAAAGGTAATAGTATAAGAAGCAATATGATGTGATGTCGTGATGGCATTATTGAGTATAAATGAAGTGATTTTTGAATGGGACAACATGAAACAACTGATCAGTGTGACAAACACTTTGCTTTTCACAGGAGAAAGACATAAAAAAATGACAGGGTTTGGTGTGGTCCATTTTTCTTCCTCTGTCACTTCTCACAACGCAAGAGCTGGGCAGTGTTGGGTGCATTGCAATGATATCATGCTGTAATAGTGTTATTACTGCTTAATGAGCACAAGTGAAGGAATTTTGAACAGGACAACCTGAAACAACTGACTAGTGCGATGAGCACTTGTCTTTCTCACAGGAAAAAGACATCAAAATGGTGGGGGTTGAGTTCATCTGTTTCTGTTCATGTGCCACCTCTCACAACTTGTAAAGTGATGGGTGTGCTATAATGATGTTGTGCCACTGGCATTATTACATCTTTATATTTTTTAGGATATATATACTGGGGTGTGTGTGTGTGCGTGTGCGCGCGTGTGCATATCTGTCTGTCTGTCTGTCTGTCTGTCTGTCTATCTATGGGGCGAAAGGGAGGAGAGGGGGAGGGAGAAGCAAACCAGCAAGCCAACTATGAAGCCCAGGTCAGGGCAAATGGGGTAGTGATAACAGCATTAGTGCAGAAGAGAAAAAACCTGGGCAAGTCAGGCTATTTCAGCACAAAGGCTGCAAGGATGTGATACATAACATCAGCCATCAGTTATCATTGTGAGTACAGTTGAAGCGGTTTTCAGATAGTGTAACCTAACGTAACAATGTGGTGTGATAAGGACCTAATTGTCTAAGCACCAATGTAATAAACACTCTAAGTCTAAATTAGGAAAACCTTCCAGCTAGTAACTGAAGGTGGAACTTTAGGATTTCCACAGATTTATATTAATTAAAATTGATGCATTTAAAAATAAATCCTGCATGTATGAATGGCAATCCCATAAGTATACATGGCAAGATTAAACTTTCTGGATTTCATGTTCAAAAAGTTAATACTCTGATGGACAGGTATTTCCTCTGATTATAATAGATGTTAAGGGCCACGATCTGAAGTAGTAAAAGATAAAATGAAGATCAGACGTAATTTAAATATGCTTTCAGTTTGGTGAGCAGCCCTGACACATATGCAGCTTTTGAGACTCTATGAGAGCTGGTGAGATCCATCTATGCTTTCTTCTGCCCAGCTTTATCCACCATCCTCTTTATTACTGGTAACTGCGGGTGGTGGAAATCACTGTTTTGCACTGCTATGAATATTTTAGGGACAGCAGCCTTCATAGCAGATCTTCATTTACCAGTCTTCATTGATAAAGCTGGAAGACTAACCATTTACTTCCTTCCTCTGCAACCTTCTACAAGCATAGAAATGGTGATAATCACTGGGATCATGCTAGGAGTGTATGTGTGAAAAAGAGAGAGAGAGAGATTAAATAAATGAAAGGGAGTTGAATGGAAGGAAGGGCAGACAAAGAAGGAGATGAAAGATGAGAAAGCAGCGTATGGAAGTACGAGCTGGTAGCTCCCATTTAATGAAGCAGTGAAACTGCCTTGGATTTTAGTCTGAACTTTGAAGGACCTAACCAGAGTACTGAAACCAATTTGGGAATAGGGTTCATCACCTTGGATAATTCCTGTAAATTTCAGACTAAAACCCGGAAAAGATTCACAGATCCGTAGACATAGAGAACATCAGCTGGCACTGGTATATGTTTAGCAGAAGTCTTGACCAATTTCCAAATGGAAACGTAGTTCACAGACCATGAATTTTGGCCAGCCCACTTTTATTCTAGTCCATTCAATGACTAACTTTACAAAGTTTCTGCTCCACTGACTGCAGCTCTTTACAACCCTAGTGAGTGTAAGAAAGGATGAGGAATATTGGAAACTGTAGCCTAGCATCGCTGGAAGGGCTGCTGTGTGCCTACCTAGAATTAAATGGAAGAATGTTAAACATTTACTTAACAGTCTCACTGAAATAAATGGGGATTAAAATCCTTTGCTTTCTTTGGGTAACGTCCATTTCTAGTACATGATGTGCCAGTCCCATATTTAGCCAAACGCTTTGAATATTTAGCATAATGTTTGCTTCTAAGTACTGTGTGCAACAGTTCCCTCTAGTGGACACAGCACCATGTCAGAATCTGGGCAACCTGCATTCCAATTCTACCCTCTACCATGGTCATTAAAGAAATTTGACTTCTGGACCATCAATACTTTTCCTCATCATTTTTCCCATCTGTAAAATGGAACCACCAGTGGACTACCTTCCACTGCTGTGAAAAAGATTAAAACAACATAGATTTTAAGAGGTGGGGAAGAAATAATACATTACTAGTATGAATGAGGAGTTATTAATGGGGTGAAGTTGTTATATGAACTGCATGGCCCAGTTCTCATTGTAAAATGTACCCTCTTTATGGTGTAACAACAAGAAAACAAACAAAATAATAAAACACAAAATCTAGTAAACAATACAACACAAAAAACAGTTTAAAAGCTGTTCACAGAGCACAGCAAGACAGATTCAACCAAAAACCCATGCAAGCAAGTTGGTGCAGAACACATATAAGTCTTGGTGTTGACTATATCTGACAGAGAAAAGAATTCCATAAATAGGCTGCCTGCATCAAGACCACTGTACCTAGAGAGTACTAGCCAGCCTGGAGAGGGGTCTTTTCAAGGGAGCAGGTTAGGATCCCACCACTCCCATCAAATATATGTGACAGATTCCCTTTCTGGGCTGGCTCCATAGTTTCAACCCCTTGGGGTCCTGCCACTCGTCTTGCTCCCTTTCCTCTCAAGATCCTTCCCCGGATAGACCTGCTGCCTCAGACACCCTACTCACTCATGTCACTGTCTTTCAGATCCAACTCCTTTATGCAATACGAGTAAATTAATACCGACATGGCTGACCTCTTTATTAAGCAAAATAAGGGATCTGCTTAGGCATCAGATGCTAGCAGATGGAAAGGAGACAAAATGTGTACCTTCCGAGATAGCCTACCATATTTGGGTACATAGTCCAAATGCTAGCCTGGGTTGAAATAAATTCAAATGCCAATCCAGTTGTCTTCTGTGTGCTGAAAGGGAAAGTGCCTTCTTGTCCTTTGTCACAGACAGCAAAATATTATGAGGAGTCCCTCAATACTGACCTACTTTAAAGGGCTACACTTTAGTGATACAATTTTATTTATTTCCCAATTTTATCATGATATGGGACCCAAAGTGGTTAACAATTGAAACAAAATACAATATGGCTAAAATCTTAACATACACAAAGTTTTTAAAAATCAACAATTAAAAAGAATTCTATTAAAACACAAAATTAAAACACATTGCAATGTGTTTTAAAAAATGCAAATTATTCATATTATTTTCATTGCAGGGCAAGCAACTGTGGTCCTTCAGATGTGTCTGGCCTACAAGTCCCATCAGTCTTAGCTGGTATAAGCTGGAGTAAGAGATTATTGGAACTGTAATCCATTAACATCCAGAGGGTCACAGCTGTTCACCCCTGCCCTATTAGGTTTTGTTTTTGTTTTTTTGGGCGTAAAAGGAGAAAGAGCCTGAGCAGGAGCTATTTTGAATTGAAGGGTGGGAGGCTGTACTGTAAACGTACAGTGAATAAGAAGTTCCTTTTTTAAAAAAAACCAAAAACCCTGTAATCAGGGCACCAAGGGATTAATCAGACAAATTAATGGATGGATGCTTTCAGATCTTGAAATCAGTGGATTAAATGGACAGGCACTCATTTCCTTCCTTACCCAAATTCCCAAGGCTTTTAAAAAGTGTTTGCTGCTGCAAGCTGCATGATTCAGATTTCTCAACCAAAATAATACAAGACCTAGTTCTGTCTGTTTTCCATGAAAAAGCAATTAGTTTTAATCCAACCTTACCTCCAAGCAACATAGCAGGTCTGGAAAGAATAGAGCAGTTAATTAAGGTGTAGAAAATGATGGGCCCAGAGACATTACAACCCTCAATACAGACACGGTACCCGTGTTTACTTATGTACAATTAAAATCTATCTCCGTTCCTCTGAGAAATTCTGTGCCTCAGGAGGGTACTTGAAGAGATTAGGAAGGTGAGTATGAATTCCAATTTAATGGATCCAAAGGTGCAATTTCAATTTTAGAACTGTATAGTAGACTCATTAAACAAGATATGGGAGGCAAATATTTTTACTAATATAAATGGAAGAAATACTCCCACAAGAAATCCTTGTGCAGTGCAGCTGAATGAATATTTAGTTAGAAACAAGTCCCATTGTGTTCAGCAGGGCTTAGTGCTAAATAAGTGTGCACAGGGATATCACCTTAATGCAGAGCAGGAATGGGGAATTTGTGGCCTTCCAAATGTTTTTGGACTTCAGCTTCCATCATCCCTCACTACTGGCTATATTTGCTAGGTCTGATTGGAGTTGGACTCCAGCAATATCTTGAGGGTACCATGTTTTCCTCCCCTGATGTAGACTAATTTCCATGGAAATGCTGGAAAAGCCTCGGTGGGAGATTCTAGAAGATGCCTTATAGCATCTCAGAGCAAATGTCTGACTTGTGCTGTATTGTCTACTCGGACGGACAGTAGTTCTCTGAGGTCTCATGCCAAGCCTTTTCCTATCACTTGCCACTGGATCCTTTTAATATGAGAAGTCAGAGGCTTAACCTCAGAACTTCTGCACACAAATTGTGCACTCTTTTACAGAATGATTTTTTTTTTCTGGGGGGGGGCTTGAATGAAGCAGGTACTTCAGGTGGGAGATGATGGGCATGAGGATCAGTAATGAGATGTTGGATAATAGGATAGTGTTTGCTATAAGGGCTGGCCTGCCTTGCACCCTCTTAGGTAGCTTGTTTCCTTAGCTGCTGGAGTAGATATTGTTCCATTTCTATAAGTGAAGTAAGATTCACCTACTGTTCCAGTCAGTCCCTGAAGACAAGCCATGGAGTCCCCATGTTGTCTTTTACCTCAGATAGGAAAAAAAGTCTTGAGCTAGTCCTGGTCTCTGGAGTCTTCAGTTCCACAGACGAACTGTGATGTAGCTTAAGTACAATGTATCCATGGTCCTGCTACAGGTGAAAGGAAAAGAGGAGTAGCATTACAGCACATGGTGTAGTTTTTAGGAGAAAGTAAGAGAGATAAATCCTCAAGGTGATGCTCAGAAGGCAGAGTTTTATTTGTGGTATGTAAATCAGCCTAAATTTTTGGACAAGTTAGAACAAGTAAAGCTTACACAAGCATACATCTCACAGAGAGTAAGTTTTACTGTAGATAAATCATGATTTGATAGAATTGCCAACTGACTTGGGGATGAAAATAGCTTGGACTGCCTTTGTGCCAGAAATCAGTAGGTGAGGCTTTTCCCTTCATGAGGGAAGCAATATTGCTTGCTTATATATGCACAACAACCACCAGAGAAAGGCACAGCTGTAGAGGCTGGTTGAAAAACCAACAGTTCTAAGTGAAAGCAAAATGTAGGGTGTCTGAATTGCATTAGCTACGAACCCTCAAATTTGATACCCCTTCAAATATTATGCCAAAGTTTTGCAGTTGTTTTGCAATACAGTCTCTAAGTGTCACAGCATCTCTTCCTGCAACTGACAGATCAATAGATAAAGTGAAAAAAATTTTTGAGTGAAAAAAGACAATGTTGGATTTTGAAGTGTTAACAAGGAACCCTTTTTTTATTGGCCAGTTACTGCAAAACACACAATTTGCAAATCTAAAGCAAAACTTTGGCACAAATGTTGAGGAAGTGCTAAATTTCGGAGTTTGTAGTTAACAAACCCAGGTGGCTAAATGGAAAAAGAGGCAGTTTCAGCAAGTGCAGGTTGTCCTCCAACATTTGCAAGAGCCTTAAAAATGTCCCTGAGCCTTGTCCTCTTTTGTGTTCTGTCCACTCCAGCCAATAGAGCTATCGCCTCTCTTAGCTACTTAACTGCCTAGTTGTCACGTCTTGCCAGTAGTTGCAGCTGGTGGTTTTCATGTCAGCATGGTGATGAATCTGCTCTAGGCATTAGTCCAAACTTTCAAGGAGCAATACAAGGTTCTGTAGCTTTTTTGGGGGAAATAGGATTCAATACCTTTGAAAGCTCTATTAAAGTTCAGACTAAAAACCAAAGGAAAACTGACAGAAAGAGCAGCTGCTGGTGGCTCTTGTGTCAATGAGGCAGTGAATGTGCTCTCTTTTTTTGCAACAGGAATATGTTGGCTAAAATGATACAGTGTTTTCCACCAGCGTACGGATCCATTACACTGTTGTAAGTCACTTTTCGGGGTGTAACAGTGGCAGAGGGATGATAGTGAAATCTGGCTGTCCCAGAAGAAGATGAAATCTAGCCATTTATTACAACTGCTGAGGAGCCAGAAAGGCAGCTCTGTATCCTGCATCTGCTGCTGTCCCCTCCATCGTCTCAGGACCCACAACTACTGTATCTTTGCCACCATGCTACCTCTTTTATCACCACCACCTCCTTCTCCTCCATTACAGTAGTTATGCTAGCTGATAGGATGGCCAATTTAGTGAACCGTACTGCTGTGTTGCAAAGTATTGAGGGTGGTGGTGGTGATGTGATGGCTTGGTACTGAGTGGCCAACTCAGACCCATGAGCTTTACAAAAACCTTCCTGTGTTGGGGGTGAACACTTGTGGATATGAATCAACACACATGCCTGTATCTTTGGAGGCCTCTGCTTGGAGGCATGGACACATCATATATATCTTTTTTTCAGAATTAACTATTACATCACTCTCATTAATAATTCATTGACCGAATCTAGAGATTTATAACTTTTAAGGGGGTTCTTGTTATTTACTGTCAAGTTGACTTTGACTTATGAATGAAAGACTTCTGAGAGCCCCAGTCATCAACTTCCCTGCTCAGGTCTTGAAAACTCCAGGCTGTGGTTTCTTGATTTTCCTTCTGCCTTCTACTTTACCAAGTGGATTGTCTTCTCCAATGAGCTGCACCATTTCATGATATGTGCAAAGTACAACAGTATCATTTTAGACATCTTGGCTTTGAGTGTCAGTTCAGGCCTGATTTGGGTAGAAGACCTATTCATCTGTCTTTTTAGTAGTCCATGCTATCTGCGGAACTCTCCTCCAGCACCATGTTTCACAAGAGTTGATTCTCTTCTTTTCAGCTTTCTTCACTGTCCAGTTTTTACACCCATGCATAGAAAATGGAAATACAATTGCACTGAGGATTCTGACTTTGGTATTTAATGATATATCTTTGTATCTGAGGAAATTCTGTCATTCCTTCATAACTGTCCTCTGATTTCTTGTCAACAGTCTCCAAAAGTGGTGCCAATGTGGAGTACTGACACTTACTAGAAATTAAGTCCTTCTTAGTTCATTGGAACTTACTGCCATGCATATGGTAGATCAGGCATGCTTACTGTGGAAAAACTTGGGCTTTTCCAGAGAGAGAGAACAAATTAAAATCAAAGTTTCAATAAACTGACTAGACATTGCATGTTATGTCATGGAAAAGGTAAGCATATCTGTTATAAGGAAAGTGTAGTTTATGTTGCATAGGTGTACAGTACATTAAAAAAAAGTAGAAACAGTTGTCATTGTGATCTTGCTCTGCTATATGTGATATCTATGATATATATTATATTGAAATTCCACCATACCCCACTTTTCTGTTTCCTCTGGAGTTGTTTCTCCCTTTCCCTTTAATCCTCCTCTTCTTCATTCTCCTATTTAATTTTTATATTTCTTATGCAGGAGCTTGATTATCATCCTTATACACACAGGTACATACACATATACTCCTCTATACCTAAGAAGGAGAAGTACTTCACAATAACTACATTCCATTTACTTGGAGGAAATAAACGTGAAAATTGTCTCTACTTAATAAGTTTATAAAGTGTTGCTTGGTGCATTAGATATGATATCTCTGTTGGCAAAAATGCACATGAGAAGTGAAACACATATGGTTAATACTAGGAAATTATCCAAGGGAAGTAACTAATAAAACTAGCACTAATTTATAAATGTATATGATGTGGTTTTTGATTGTACCATTTAGGACTGGGATACAAAAATATTTATCATGAACCGCATCATTCTTTTTTTCTACACTGAACCACTGGCTACCTTTGCATTCCACTGATAAGGAATTACATTTAACCAAAAATCCTGAATAAACCAACTGAGGGTTGCACACATTAAATATACCTCTTTCTCCATTTTTTTTGTCTTTATCTTCATTGATAGGTTAAAAGCAAGCTATTTCTGATTATATATATAAAAGACTCCCTTTCATTGGCAAAGTGCTTCTTAGATATTAAACTCCTGGAAGACTGATAGAATTTTTTTTCCTCTCCAAATTGCTCACATAAATGTCTGTGTTTATAAATGATTTAGAACAGAGTTATTACTGCTGCAGTAGTAAGTTGATTTCACACAATCTTCAAAATGCCTTTCATCTGGTCTTATAATCTTGTGGGCTACCCTTTTGTTACCCATCAGAGAGATTCATTTTTAAACTGTGATTAATGAGCAAACTTGAAGGTAATTTTTGATTTTAATATGTGGCTTTTTTGTATATCCGTTAGGGCCGGCTCTACCAATCAGTAGATTTCTTCAGGCAGTAGGTACAGTTCTCCCTCTATGTTTGTGGGTTTGATCTTTGTGAATTTGATTGTTCACGAGGAGCGCATGAGTCCCCCACTTTCTTCTCCTCCCATTTCCTTGCCTTCTGCCTGCTTCCTTCCCTGTGCTTGGGCAAAAGGCAAAGGAACGGGGTGGACGGCATGCTCATGCCTTCCTTCTTCATGCACACCTCCCCGCCATTCCCCTGCCTTTTACCTGGGCATGGAGAAGGAAGGTACCTGCATCAGGGCAAAAAGGAATGGGAGGGGGAGCACAGAGGGAGAGTTATTTATGGTTTTCCCATTTTGATGATGATTCTGCACTGTCAGTCTTGATGAAAGTGGAGGGTTCATTGTTCTGCTTGTCACAAAAAAGCAATAGATTTTAAACTACTTAATTTGCTATTGCATTTCTATTGCTTAGATGGCTGAGATGGAAGAGTTGCTGATGGGTTTTTCTGTCTCGTGTGCCAAACAACTTGGTTGACTTTAGGTAGGTGGGGAGCATTATTTGTTGTTCTGCTTCTGACAGCAAAATGTATTGGGTCACCCCAATGGCTACATTCTCTGCTTACCATTATCTAGCATTAATTAATATTTCTTCACATTATGGGGGAATGGCTTCTTCTGCAATAAATATCATTGTGAGGGGTATGGATGTACGTGTTTTCTGTGCATGCATATTCCTTTATAATGAGACAGGAGCGTTAATGCACATTTGTTCCTGGTTGGATGAAATTTCATTTACGGGCTCCTTCTATGGCCATTTTTATTAGTAATAGCAGTATATGGACACTATCAGTTTCAGATATATGGAAGTGACATTATATTCAATATACAGTTGGTCCTTCACATTTGTGGTCTTAACTTTCATGGATTAGATTAAGATTCTCTAACTCCTGCCCCCCCCCATGCTTCTTTTTTGGGGTTTCCTCTAGGTAGTTCCCATCAGTTTATGCAGCTCTTTAAAATCCCACCGCTGGTCCTCCTCCTCCTCCTCCTCCTCCTCCTCCAGCTGCTGCCTGGTGTGAGAAAGGAAGTATAGCACCCCCTTTCCCTGACCTGTTTTTGGACCCTGGATGTCCATTCCTCTTACCATGCCTCAGACCTCTTCCCACAGACACACACACACAGATTTTGACATTTGTGGTTTTCTCACTTTTGCAGGGGTCTTGCATCCCTAACTGTAGCAAAAGTTGAGGGCTGACTGTAGTAATATTTGTATATGGTACAACTATAAATCATCATTTTGTAGCAGCTAAAACAAGATTGGCTTCATTCTGATATAGAAATTTGATAGTGGATGCAGCATTCAGTGTCCTGAATTCAGTCTTCAGTTGAAAGCTTTTTTCCCCCTTTGTATAATGGTCAAGACTGACTTAAGGAAGACAAAGTCTACGTTTCTAGTGGAGACGAGGGTGAAATTCTAAAATCCTGTTTAGTTCCTTGGTTTTTCCCGGTGATATAGAATAAACCATACAGTATAAAATAAAAACATGTCTGATTTGTGCAATGTATGCAAAGTTATAGCCAAATATATGCAAATACATGCAAATCTGCTGTATACAGATCATAGAATTCAGGATTTTGATGTAAAATTAATTGGTTTCTCCAGTTTTTTTTCCTGTGGTATTATATAACTTAGCTATAAGGCTGAAACACCTGCATTTATTTTTTATGTGTCTATAGAAGTGACATCTCTGTGATTTAAAAGACTTTCTCAAGTTGAAAAACTTATAACATTTTTTCCCAGAGCAGTTTTTGGTTGTTCCTGCCAGAATATAGATCTGCCTTCTTTAAGAAGTACTATTCTTTTTTTTAAGCTATTGCTTTTTATGTGTTTTTGTTTGTGTTTCCTTTCATTGCATTGAATTGTTTCCTCAGGCAAGTATATTCCTCCTCTTGTAGAAACAGAAAAAAAGAACTTGCCCAAATTGTGTAGTTGTGATTTAATTAACAGTTAGGAGTAAAACAAAACTGTACTTGTCTTATTTTGTTTATATAACACAAAAAGGAACTTTCCGCCCTGGTAATGATTTAGCTTATTATCTAACAATTTAATACAAAATATTGAAAAGTATTGCCAGTGTATTCAATTAAATGTAAATATGTGAGAGATTCCCAAAACAAATTGGCAAGAATCCTGCATCAGCATATATTTAACTTAGTACTTAACTAAGTATTTTCTCCTGACCCAAGTACCCCAAAACCTGATGAAAACATAATTCAACAGTGTTATGATCATTGACAGAATAGCCCTTGTTACTCTAAGAGGTCGGAGACCTTGAGGTCCACCTGCAATGCCAGTGTCTCCTTAGAATTTTTGGGAATTATAGCTCACAGGAGGCCTGCGAGAGAAGGGTAATGGCAGGATCTTTTCACCTGTGTATACTAGTACTAACTGTAGTTAAAAATTTTTATTTTTATTTCATTTTATTTGGATTGTCAAAACACCCAAGAAATCAGACACTCTCAAAAGCCATATAAGGTTATCGGAAAGTGAGGCATGAATAGAGAGAAAAAGAGAGAGAGAGAGAGAGAGAGAGAGAGAGTTACCAGTCCTGAAGAAGAAATTTGAAACGGAGTGGTTTGGATAGCATCTGGGGGTAGCAAGAATGAACAGATGTCTGGGCACCATATATTACGTCCAAGTACTACAATTTGCTAGGGTTGAAGCTGAGGTTTATATACTTTATTTCCTATCCTGAAGGAGGGTCTGTGATACTAATTGCTTTCTCACGGTGTTGACAAAAGAGTCTAGAATGAGCTGACTGCCTTAACTCTAGGTGACAAAACATTGGTGGGAGCCATGACAATCTCTTAATGTCTGGTCAGGCAGTTTTGCCTTCTGTTGTATTTGAGTATGAATGTAGTCTGAGGTCTTGAAAGAATTATCACAAATCCAAAAGCACTGGATTTTCCCACCTAATCCTTTTTGACCTTATGACCTGACTATGTCTAAGGGCAGCCTGACCTGGCCCTCTTCCAGCTAGTGTACCTTTGACCATGTTTTCCAGCCATAAATATGTTCAATTATGAAAATATGACATCCTGCAGAATGGGGGTGAAGGATGTGGTAACACTCTCCAAATATAGTCAGGTCTGGTTAGCACATGAATGGGAAACCACCAGAGGTGTCTAGGTAAAGACTCAGAAGATTTCTTCCTGAAACCTTGGAGGCTGCTACTGGTCAGAGTTGATATTACTGAGCTAAATACACTAACAGTCTGACTCAGTATAAGGTAACTCTTTGAATAAATAACTACAGATAAATACATTACCCTAAATAATGAAAACTTAGTTCTCATGAATAATGAAAATTGAATTTTCATTTTCAAGTATTTTCAGCTAGATGAGACTGAAATGACACAGTCAGTATGGACACCATTTTTTAAAAAAAATAAAATTAAAGTTGTGAATACAATACAAAATCAAGGAAACAATACAAACTGAGTTAGTATGCTATTACAGCAATGGAAGGTAGATTAAATACATGCAAATTTACCTACAAGTGGTACAAGAGTGGCTGGATCTGGAGGTTTTCCTTCAAGATTGAGATTTTCTTAATTCACCTAGTTGAAATTTCCATAAAATCTGGTATAATCATAATGTATGTAGATGGCACCTAACACCAGTAAGGTTAAATCACACAGATAAGAACTATTCAAGGTTGTGTTGGAGGGGCTTTCAAGAAATTGGTAGTTATATTCATATGTGGTAGAATTGTAGATATGTACAGAAATTTTGGCAAATGGTGTTTAAAGAGATAAAAGAGATAACATAAATTGATATAGAAATATGCCCTTGTATATCATTGTTATCTATATATGATAAGGTTAATTGCACTCAGTCAATGAAGGATCTAATTACAAATTTACTAACTGCAGCAAGGCTAATAATATCAAGAAAATGGAAAATTCAAGGAGAGTTTCAAATAGATGATTGGTATAAAGAAATATGGAAAATCACAATTAATGACAAGTTAACATGTGGAATTAACGATAAAAATGGAATAATGAAAGGGACCGATTTTGATGCAATATGGAAGATATTCGTGGAAAAGGTGTTAGTAAAAGAGGAAGGTGTTACACCTCCACAAGAAGAGTTACAATTTTGGAAGGTAGAATAATTCGAGGTATAGGCTCTGGGGATGAGGTACAGTTAGTACTAGTAAGAGTTTAAATTCAGGATAGAATAGGTAAATATATATAGAGAAAGAGTATATTGATATGTATTGTATAAATAATTTAAAAGAAATAACCATAATGTTTGTAATATTTTGTCTACCTTCTGAATTGTCCATTAATTAATCTCCAAATGAGCTCTTTCTTTGACTGAACCATTAACTTTTAAAAAAATCTCTTTTCCAACATATGTTGATCATGACAGCAAAGAAAAACCAAACTAGAGGTGTTGAATCTAATTTCTGAGTGCTTATGACATAGCGGCATACCAATTTCAGTTTCAATTACCTGTGCAGTTCTGGCCAAGTTTGATGTCTTTATGTCACCTACTTCATAGAAGTCAGGGGACAATCTTTTGTTTCAAAAGCTGTGTAGACCAGGTCTGGTTTAAATATTTGATGCTGACCATGAGAACAAAGATCAAAGGCTATGAAGCTGCTCATCAACATTTAGCACCAAGGCAACAGACTGAGAGGGACACTGGTTACCTGGTACAGTCTCCCCATTATGGTGAGGTATACAGACTTATATTTACATTATAGTACTATACTTACATTTGCTTCCGTTCATCTAAATAATCCTATGCAAATTGTATGCAAATCTGCACCATCTTTTGTTCTCTTTTTAGTAGTAATGCCCACCCAACTGTGTGTGCTTCTTGTGCTCATTGAAATCATCTAGCTTGGCTTCCTAATCAGCCTCCCTGTGGTGTTCTTCTCCCTCTTTCCTTCTGATCATTTCCTCTTTCCTCTTTCCTTCTTTGGTCCTCAGTCCTTCAACAATTACCTGTTTCTTCCCAGGACTCATCTAGTTTTGTTTGGTTTTTCTTAAGCAGAGGTACTTGTTGGCATGCTACTTTTTTCA
Organism: Cyclura pinguis; assembly: GCA_030412105.1. Lineage (NCBI taxonomy): Eukaryota > Metazoa > Chordata > Lepidosauria > Squamata > Iguanidae > Cyclura > Cyclura pinguis. The sequence continues at coordinate 107,259,127 of CM059599.1, read as the reverse complement.
AATGACAAAGGGGCAGAATGTTAATTTTTGCAAAATAATGAAATAATGGTAAAATCCTCAATTGTGAAACAGAAAAATAAACAAATCATCATATCCCAGACATAACTGTGGTTGAGGAGAAGAAAGCTTGAATGATAGATGTGGCAATCTAGGGGTACAGCAGAATTGAAGACAAAGAGAGGAAGAAGATTATGAAATGTTGAGACCTACACATTGAGGTTAAGCATCACTGGAAGAAGAACACAAAGATAGTTCCAGTTGTGCTGGGTGCTCTGGGAGCAATTCCAAATGGACTGACAACACATCTAAATGAAACCACCATAGATAGGAGCACAATAGCACAGTTACGAAAAGCAATGCTGCTTGGATCATATCACAGTATCCAGAGATACCTCACTGATCCTAAATTCTCCAGCAGAAGCTGAATAATTTATGGTCCAAAACTCCAGGCAATAATACCTGGTAGTCTGTGAAGCCAAAATAACCCTCCTCTTCTAAAAACAAAAACAAAAACAACCAATGTGAAAGTTTTTTTCCCCTAAAAAATAATATCCGTTGATGGATGGCCTTTCTACCTGACATTTCCCTCTCATAGGTATGAGCAACTTAGTGAATGGAAGCCAGAGGCTTTCTGGATGACATGACTCTCTGAAACATTAAATTAGGTTATTTGACATTTCTAAATGCTTTGCCACCATCACTGCAACGTCTATGCAGGGATGAGGAAGTGATCCTCCAGATGTTGTTGACATCCAATTCATATCTAGCCTGGAGAATGGTGAAATATGATGGGAATAGCAGTTCATCTGCAATGTGATAAACTGAACTGAACTGCTTCTGAAGGGCCAATGGCTTGCTTGGTTTAGCATTTTACAATACAGAATATTCAACAGTATCTTTAAAAACAAATAATCCATTTACTGTAGCCAGAGTTTCTGATATCTTTAAGGCTTTCTGCAGCAAATTTAAATCAAATAATAGCAACAATGATAGCAATAATAATAGCAATAACATCCAATGAGCCATGCTAAAAGAGCATACTGCATATTAAAGTCACTTCCTGTTCCTTACATTGCCCTGCCAATGAGGCATAAACTTAGAAGCAGGGCGGAAAAATGTCAGCCTCGGCAGATATTTCTTATGGCACAAGGTCATGACTTACATGAAATTACAGTCAGCATTATCCCCATGATAATAACTATTTTTCTTTTTCTTTATCTCTTCCTGGCCTTGCTGTGCAATAACACTCCAAGGACCACAGGGTTGCGGATGAGGCTCGAAACGAAGCAAACTCTTTGAACCACAATTGAAGTCAATTTTCCTGCCCCGGAGTAATGAGCTCTTGCTTTGAAACCAGAATTTGCCTTGACATTGTTAGAGGGCACAGGGCCCACATGCAGCTGCCTTTACCCTCTGAAATCTAGAACAGGAGCACAGTGAATGCAGCATTTCCTGCCCTCCCCACCCTCCTCCACCTAGGGAGAGGAGGGGGAGAAAGCTCTCCATAGAAATATTCCTGTGAATGAAGGCAGTGAATGGAATCAACATCTAGAATGTGGAAGAAACATTACAGGAAAAATATGCACTGGCTCACATTCACATTTGTCAGAGATTTAACCTTACTGTATTTGAATACCACTGAGACTCCACCAGATGTTGCCTGTTCAGTCTTTGCTTTGAGGTAGAGGGGAAAAGGAAAGAGGGCAGGCTAAGAACATATGGAACACTGTGTATTCCTAATAGAATGTAAAACTATGGAATTAATCAGGAATACGTGGAATGGTTACTAAATTCAAGGCAGGAAAGTGGGCGGCACAGTCTTCTGTAGAGTGGAGCTCCCACTAGACTTAGAAACCCTATCAGCATTTTAATTTCCTTTTTTCCCTCCTTCTCTAAATGTACGTTAAAAGAATGTTGGTTTTAACCCTTTGTAATGATATCAGTATTTGGCATTGCTGAAGACACATACCTCTTATTAACCAGTGCTCCAGACTGCATTATGGTGGGCAAAACCCATGCCTTTCTACGCTGCAGACAAATTTGATTTACACTGAACAAGCCAAGTTAAAGCAATGCAAAATATTCACTATTTTTTGTTGTTGTTCTTGTTCACTTAGAAAGTAACACTTTTAACATTGCTAATCAAATGCTGTGAAGGCACAGGAGCAATTATGTGGGAATGGAGGGGGGAATAAAAGCACTGTCCACCAAATAAGGCTTTTGCCCTTCATAATTGTTTCCTTCACTCCCCAAATTTCTAGCGTTTCAGTAACTCTAAACCTTCATTAATTATTTGGAATTGCAGTTTAGGCATACAAAGAAAAGGGGCAGACAAACTTACCAAAGGAATGGGAACACAGCAAATAGGAGTTCTATGCCTGTGAATGGTTTTCACGGGTGAAAGCTGTGAATGATTTACTCTCCATAATGCTAGAAATGGCTACACTCCTGCAAGTGGGGCTGGTGGCTGTGACATCAGTGGGATTCTGAATTCACTGTATGTTTAAGACTTTAAAGGAGTCTGAGATGCTCAACCTGTCCTGAGAGTAGGATTCAGCACCTTGGATAGCTCCTTTGATGGTTAGATTTCAAGTTCAGAGCAGATTCACTGTCCACACTGAAATCAGAACCACCATGACTGGAAGATTCACTTTGCTGGTCATTCATGTAATTCCAAAATTTCAAAATAGATTGTTAGATTATTGTTTGCTGAGCACCTGCTGGTTTTCTGATTCTCGTTTGTCTTCATCCTCAGTGTCATTGTCCTCATTAGAGTACTTGCTGTCTTATCTAATTGGCTATGGTGGTCCATGTGATTTTATCTATGACCATGTGCCATAATGTTATACCAGCCTTAGTACTGTGATACCAGTGATAACATTACATAACTCAGGTCATTTCCACACGGGGTAATAAAAATGGTGCAATCCGTCCTCCATGGAGGGCGTCTGCACCTTGGAGCGGACTGGGTCTGGACTACTTACTGTAGATCTGCACCTCAGTCTGCTCCGGAAAGACCCCAAGTGGTCCTTCAGCGTGCTTTTGAAAGACCTGATTTTTCCAGTCTTTCAAAAGCATGGATCACGCCAATGCGAGCCTGCAATCTGCCGAGGGCGGGCTTTAGGCTGGGGAGCTTCAGCAGTTGGTCGAGACCCATGACCAACCGGAAGCCACCATTTTGGACGCTGCAGCAGAGTGGATCGACAAGCACGCACTGCTCTGGAGCAGCCTGGACCGGACCAGGGAGCCAGAAGATCTGGTAAGTAGCGATGCGGGGAGATTCCCATGCCCCAACTACGGAAATGGCCTCACTCTGTCAGCTTAACCCTTTCCCCCTTCCTCCCTCCTTCCTTCCCTCCTTCCTTCCCTCCCTCCCTCCCTTCCTTTTTAAAAAATCCAGCTTTATTGAATAGTGTTATCGCCAACGAGCAGAGTGAAACTTATGAGAATCTTTCATGGTCTATCCTGCAGGGAAACTTAGCTGTAAGTAAAATCTGGGTTGAAAAAGCTGTAGGTTCTGACATGGTAGCACTGTTAGGTGTGGACCAGGTTCCTAAAAAGTGCTGTTGCCACAGGCACAGGAATTGTGAAACCAAGGCCTCTGAAGGCAAAGAAAGAAGAAAAGGAAAAAACCACACAAAAGTTCAACTTTAAAGCAGAACAAATTGATTTTAATACAGAATGAGAGGCATCTACGGAAAACATACTAGAAAACATCAGTGGTAATTTTAATGTTAAAAAAATCCATAAAAATATAATTGCACTTTTTCTACAATGTGTTCTTGAAGATTCTTTTAGTTGTTTATTTATCAAGAGATTTATTCTGATGGCTCTTGGGATAGGTTCCCCTCACCATATTTATGTGTTTAAATTAATATGCTAGGAATTCTTTTGTAGCTGCTGCACTTGATAGTACTGGGAAGATTCAAACCTATACAAATTCACAACCGTTCCTATCTCATCACTAGCTGACTTTTAAGTTGATAAACAGCCTCAATGATGTGACATTTGATCTGAGATGACCCCCTGCCCCAAAACACAAGCAAGATTATTCCCTTTCATGCTCCAAAGAGTAATCATTGTAGCATCACAAGAAGAGGAATAGATCCATATGTATTTCTGGTGAAGGCACCCCCTCTTCAGTCCATTTATAAATGGTGATTTTAACATGGGGATAGTGCCCTCCACTCCACCTGAGGGAAAAGGCTAATTTAGGGAAGTAGGTTGGGTGGCCTGCAGTATACATATACCTGTCTCCTGAGCTACAGTTTGGGAACTTACTCTGAATAAAAATGGATGTAGTGCCATCATGAAGCCCTCCATAAAAGACAGAGCACACCAGTTTGTTCAAAGTGCTAGTTATGATCTATAAAGTTCTGTATGACTAGATCCAGGTTATCTCCCTATATGAGTCTGCCCAGGCCCTGAGATCACCAGGAAATGCCCCTCTCTCAGTCCAACCACCATTGCAGGCATGGTTGGTGGAGATGTGAGAGAAGGCCTTCTTGGTGAATGCCCCTAGACTCAGAAACTCCCTTTCCCAGGGAGCCCAGAATGGCTTCCTGCTTTTGTCTTTCTGGGCAGGTGGGCAGGTAAAACCCCTTTTATTCCAACAGGCATTTAAAATAGAATGTTTTTAAATAATGGGCTACAAGGTACCATATTGTTTTAAACTGAACAATTTTTAATAGCTTTTTATCTTTTAAACTGGTATCTTATTCTTTTAACTGTTTGTATTGTTTTAATACTGTGAAGTTTGATTCTATTGTAATGTACAGTTTTTGTATGTTTTTAGAATGTATTGTTCTTTTAAATTGTAGTCTGCTCTGAGTTCCAGTTCTGGGAGAAAAGTGGGATACAAAAGTAGAATAATAATGACAAAAGCAACAACAACAACTGGACCTTACTACTAGTCAGTTATGTATGTCTTCGGTATGGCATAACATCCATTATTCTTAAAAAAAAAACATTTCATGCCTTACTCCCAACAGATGAAAACTCATGGAGAGTTCAAAATCAGCAACCAAGAAGCTGGCCCACAGCATCTGCTATCTAAAAGAGTTGTCTCATTCTTCCTAATGGCAGGGCTGCCTCTGCACAAGGTGTGAACACCCTAGGCAGCAATGGATAAGCTACCAAACACAAGCCTTCCTTTTCACCCTCTATAATAGCTTAAATCTAGCTGTGAATCCCAGCATACCCACTGAATTAATTGAATTTATAGAAGTGTTGATTTATCCTTAACAATTCTTTCAATGAGTCTATAGCAGCAGGATTTATATCAAAAAGGGTAGACTATGCCACAACTCTTTGGTGATGATTAATGTGACCTGAGAGGTTATTACTTGCTCTGAGGCTTTGAGGTAGATTGTGAGGCTAAATAAATTATCCAGAGCTGACCATACAGCCCAATGAGAGACTCATAATATCTGAGTTCCAGGGAAGATGACTTCATGTAAACCTAAGCCTCCTACCAGTATGGTGATGACACACATTAACCTTCACATTATCCTGGGATAATGAACCACTTTCAGGTTTCATTGTTTCCGATAGAAACAATCTAGTTACTACAGGTCAGACCTAAGTGTCACAGTATGCAAGTTTCTGTGCTAAATTGCATTGTCTCTGAAGATAATGTGTGTCATCAGAAGAAATATCACACTACTTTGTATAAAAGTGCTCTGCTCTGCCCAGTTTAAATGGGAGGTTGCTATAATTTTTGCTCTTTCCCACTCTCTCTCTTTACTGTGACTAGACTGCCAACTATAGCACATGAGGGGGAAAGAAAGCTGGCACTATCCATTCTTGGCACAAGATCTATTTATAGTGTTAAAAATGCATGAGCTTCCAAGAGATGTCTGCAGTCTGTAAGAGGGATGATCAGTTGTATATGTTGGGTCTTTCAGTCTCACAACTACCCATACAATCAAAAAGAATTATGCTGGTGACTTAGAAGATTACTTTAATGAGTTTTTCCTTTGAAATCATTACATGACAAAGTATGATGTAATCATGATTTGTTTCAGTTATGAAGAAAATAGACCCCTTTCTAACTTCACCAAAAGTGAACAGATCCCCAATCTGATGTTCTGTTTCAGACATGTGAGGGTTTATACACACAGATGTCTCAGACAGGAAGAATTCTTCTAGTTACTTCAATGGACAGAGCTGGGTTGTCTATTGCATACTTTCCCAGCTTAGCATTGATCTACTTTCTCTTGCTGTCTCTAGTTCAGTAATTTGGCCCTCCAGACATTGATCAGACCCATCATTCCTCAGCATTGGCTATGCTGGTTAGGGCTGTTGTGAGTTGCAGTCCAAAAACACCTGGAGGGCTGCATGACTCTCAGTCATCTCTAGCAAAACAAATGGAAAATCTTAGAAGACTGATGCAATATCTGGACCTAGAGTTTGTTAGAAACTCAGCGAGACAAAGGAGTAAAAAGGAATTTAAAAGAAGCATTTATTAATAGTGTGGATCTTATAAAGCTGTTATCATCTTGCAGAAACATGTAATATGTTAACGTCTTTTGAAGGGGAGGCATTTTCAGAGTGGCCCTCACATTGGTAGAACATAGGGATTTGTGTAATTCCAACATTGTCCATTAAAATAGTTCAAAAACCTTTACATCTAATCTGCGTTTCATTTATGAATTATTATTATTATTGCAATCTTGCAATTCTATTTATTTTTTGGTCATTTGTACACTATCTTGTGAGATACATTTGTGCACTATCTGTAAGTGATGAAAGATGGTTTGGAGGTCTGCAAATCCATCCATCACTCTGGAATTTTTGTATTGACTCCATGTTTGCTCCCCAGGAATTCATGCCCATTGGCTGTGACTCAGAGAATGTGTAGCAGTTTTAATCAATAGCTGGAAGTGGAGAGACAATTTATCAGCAGCTCTTCACCCTCCATCCAGAGACTAGGAAGCCAGAGTTCCAACTGTGATAGATTAAGGCAAACTCTCAGCAGCAATTAGTCCTCTGAATGATGGCCAACTGAAGTGAGGCTTACTTTGCCCCCTCCACAAAAAAAAAGTATGGAATCATATGAATCATGTAACTCATGAGTGGGCAAAGCACAGACCATTGCTTCCCCATGGTCCCCCCCATGCACAAATGGCAAATTGTGGTCTCTGAAACTTCTGTACCGACCATCTGGTCACTTCTGTGGGTTTTTAAAATGATTGAAAAAAAAAAAATCCTAAAACAGGGCTGTGGGACAAAATTAAATTGACATGGCTAATTATGTCTCCCAGAGGCTTTTGGGAGTGTGATTTATTCATTTAGGAGTGGGAGTTGTTTTCATGGCTGGTAGCTGTCAAAGCAAGGTGTGGCCCACCAAAGTCCAGGAGAAGGCAAAATGTCCCCCAGTCCTTCAGAAGTTATTGATGCCTAATATATTGGGTTAGGTACAGAAATGCCTTGCCCGGCCCCCCCTTTTTTTTAAAGAATGGAAAGGAGGGAGGCAACTGAAGTACAGAAAAGGACTATAAGATGGGGATTGAAAAGATTCAAACTGTTTTAGAGTGCCAGGAGTTGTTTCATCCTTTTCCTTCCCTTCCTTTTTTTTACAAGATCTCCCTTTCATTCCTCTTTCCCTCAACCCAAGCAAACGTCCCATGACTACTAATGGTGAAGCCACCAAAGCTAGAATAAGAGCTCTTGTTACGATTCCCTAAGTCACCTCAGCTGCTACATCCCCAACTTGCTGTTTGTGAAATGAAAGGCATGTCTCACGTTAGTTCATCCCTTGCTTGTGGATCATAAATTCTACCTTCTGCATGTACTGTTTGAGAACTCATTTTGTCTTCAACTGACTGAAAACTGCAATAGCAATCACAGGCCTAAATCCAACTGTTAGTACCAACTAGACGAGCTGCATTGGATCAATCGGATTTGCATGAGTGTTGACTTACCATTTAGCTATTGATTCAGTGTCATCTACTGGGACTAACAATTGGATTTAAGCTACAGTGTGGACAAGCAGCTGCCTCCACACATCAAACTGTATCTATATAAAAGACAACAGATAACAAAAAGGCAATATAAATCTATTCAAATGAAATGGCAGTTGTTTGGTTGATGATATAAAGTTTTTTTGCATCTATATAAGAGGTAAAGGCTGAAGTAGTCACTGTCTTCTAAATTTGTAAACAGTCATGGATGGTGGCGCTCATGTCAGTGAGGCGGTAAATATGTGTCAAGCATTAATCCAGACTTTTAAAGAAGGCATCCAAGGTGATGTATCAGTTTTGGTGACAGAGTCAACATTGTGGAGAACTCCCTTTAACTTTCAGGCTAAAAACCAGAGAAGATTCACTCCCCCCACTGACATGGAGGCCAACAGCCTCCACTGTTAATCAAATTCACAAAATAATATAGGCCTCCATTTCAGATATTGATTTCCTTAATGACAAAAACAAATTAAGCCCTGTGTATACGGTGTGAAGTAAGGACAGACTAAGAAAGCGGCAGCACTAGCTTGAATGAACCCTGATTTAACCCAAATTAAATCGTTAGAAAGACAGTTACAGGTATTCCATGAAAGTTCATCTCCCAATCTAATTTTCCTCCCCAATGCACATCTCTTTCCCCTAAGTAATGCATTTTGTCTTTGTAAAGAGGATGCCCTACCAACCAGCTGACAGGAATAATTACAGTTTATGTCTTTAGGTATAAAGTACTAGTAGAGAAATGTCAATGTAAATGAGATGATGTAATGGGAGACTGTAAATGACCTTGATAATGCTTGCATACCTACATTGAGGTTGGGTGCAATTTTCAAAGGGCTTTTATTCTAAACCATTATAGAAGTGGTCCCTCCCAGGCCTGTAGAAGCAGCAGCAAAGGATCATAGCACTTGGACCCAGTGAGCTACAGAGGGTGAGAAAATTATAGCAAGGAAGGATGTAGGTTTAAGTGTACAGAGCCTCTGTGTTAAGTGGCCATGTGCCTCTGAGTACCAGTTGAGGGGAAAATAATCATGTGGGGACTACTTTCTCAAAGCCCCCATTATAAGACTGCCAGAAACATCCTGTATCTTGCCATGGGAATCAGAATAATGGGGTAAATGGGATCTGATACAGTAGGGCTCTACTTATCATCTGGCATAGAGCTGAACCAACATTTATCATAGGGGATTCTTCTGAGAAGTATTCTATGGTGCTTGCTTTTCTTGTTTGCTCCTCCAGAAAATTAAAGGAATTTGCAGAACATAATCTTATTATTCTGTACCATATTTGGTGGCAGCTGTGGTTCCCTCCTCGCTTCTCCCATGATGCACCAGAATGATTTTAGGCCTGGAAAATTGTGGAAGATCCAAAATGGTGGCCAGGCCATTGTTGCTGCTGGTAGTGGCAGTAACAGTTGTAAAGAAAGGAAGGGCTCTATTACTGCTAGTAGTGAGTCCAGCTCCTAAAAAAACTGTTTGAGAATTTCTCCTCCTCATGGAAAAATTCAGGGAAACAGACCATCCTTTCTCTGCCCAAAGTTCACGTGGAAAATTCTGAGAGAACATTCATAAACAGCTTTAGATGCAGATGGTACCTATAGAAAATAAGAACCAGAAATGAAAGAAAGAACTGGAGAGTTTCCATGTTGAGTCATGCCCTGTGACATGTAGCTTATGGCAGCATTCTGAGAGTTTCCTGAACCTGTGGTGTGAGTGAGGATGGGGGACATGCTCATTGTAAAGACATAAAGTCATGAATGCCAGTGTAACACAAAATCCTGCTTCCTATGTCAGTCCTGGTCATTTGTTTGATTGGTTTGATTGCTTGTTTAATGTGGCATTTAGTCCAATTTGATTTAACTGGCAATGGCAGACAGCATCATAACTCCAGAATGAAGACTAAAAGAAGAAATCTGAAGGCAGAGAGCAGGGATAAAACGAAGAAGAAGCTGCTAAATGCATTTTTTAACAATGCATACTGTAATCAGGTGCCCTTCAACATTTCATAGATGAAAACTGGGAGATGTGGGGCCAAGCAACATCAGAGAATGGTTAAACTATCAAAAGTTATTAATGAGGAAGAACAAACAAACTAGGAAAGGCAGCATCAGCAGCTTGCTTTTGCCTAAGTCCACAGGGAAAGGAAAAATTCCATTCTCCCCTCTCCTCTCCCTCCAACTGTTTGCAGACTGCTTTTGCACTTTGAACTCAATTTGCAGTAATTAAAGTAAACTGAGGAAAGCGAAAGGGGAAAATGGGAGGAAAAGAGAGAAACTGGAACATTTTAAAAACGGTTTAAAAAAGTGGGATGAGAGGATTAATTGGGACTGTTCTTGCCCAATCAAGACAATTGGAAGGCATGTGAGTATAGACTCATTGGCAAATTGACATCAGTAAATCTCATTGTTTCAGTTTGTCTGCTTTAGTCAGGACCACCAATAGCGTTCAGGCTGATATCACCTCTTTCTTTAATGGGCCTCAAGGCAGAATTTGTAGGTTTTCCCAGCTAATCAGACCCAGAAATGCTTTATATCAGTATGACTGTTCTATTAGGTTCTCTTGGACCCATGCAGACAGTGGTTTTGATAGGTCATGCAAATTGAAGGGGCAACCATGAGGTCCTGGTTAGCCTGAATTAATGTTAGGGAATGGTGAGCCACATTACCTTACAGTGACATCATTATTAATGTTGGGGGAATGATGGGAGTTTCAATCCCCATGGAGACAAAGCGAAAAGAGGTTCTCAGCAAACCGACAGCAGCGACCCTGTTCCCAAGAAGGATACTCACACGGAAAAGCTTTCTTCCAAACAGGAGGCACTTTATCTTAGCTTCAAGGTTCCGATATGTACATGAACACAAAACAGACTGACAAAGGCTTACGCCAAGCACCGGGTTTGGTCAACTGACAAAATGAACTGAACGTTGCTGCCTTATATACATATTTACAACCAATGTGCTACAGGGGTCTGCATACCACCCTGTACCCTTTGCACACCATTCCAGTATCTGATGCAATGTCTTGCAATACACACTGCTGGAGTATGATGCAATGCCTTGCAGTGGTCTGGGCATTTTCCCAGGGTTCCATGCTTTGAATCCCTGACAATTAATTTGCAGCTCCAAACATATCTGGCTCAGAAAGTATATACACTGCAGCTGGGTTGAATGTTCTGTGCAGTGAATCCCAAAGTGTTCACAGGTAAAGCTGATCCAAATATTCTATTTGTTATCTTTTTTTACAAATTAATCTGCATTTGAAAAGTCTCCCAACCTCTTGAGAAAATAGCTACCAGTTCTCTTTCATTGGTCTGATAATTTTAAGTTGAGAGATCTGTTGTCTGGATCAGAGAAGCCTAATTAAATTACATAGCTCCCAAGAAATCTTCATGGCCTAGCCATTTTGGTAACCTCTGTAGTTACTTGAGGGCTGCTGTAAAATTTAGCAAATGTTAGAGGAAACTGTTGGATAAGAACTAAAATTTCATATTTGTTATTATTCGCATGTCATAAAGACATCTTATAGAAGATGAAACCGCATGGATGTGGGTTTTAGATATGCTGAATGAGATGGCCTTCTCCTAACCAAACAAGCTCCCAAAATTTACCCTTCTGACTCATACTAGTCCAACAATATCTTTTCCCACCTTACCTATGGTCTTATTCAACTCCAGATGCTTGAAATTATCTCTACTGCAACACTGTGTTGTACACCTTGTACAACACATCTGCTGGTGAACTCTTTTATCTGACCATGAATTGAGTTGACTAAATTATATGCAGTGAGTCCTCGGTATCTGCTAGGATTTGGTTCCAGGACCCCCCATGGATTCTGTTACCCTGATTTCTGGGGGTCCTGGGAGGGACACCTAAATGTGCTCACAACAATGGGGAGGGAATTAGCATAGAGCACAAGTTTGCAATGCGAGAGGCAGGGTAACATAGCGAGATCTTGAACCTTATGTCTACGGGGTCAGGCCGAATCAATGATAAGGCAGAAGTCGAAAATAATAATTGTTTTATTGAAATATAATCAAACACGTGTATGCAATACACTCACACAAGGAACTATAGAAATAAAGGTAGGAGTGGGATAGAGGGATTTTGAGAGGAGGTTTGGTATGGGAAATACTATACCTGTCCTGAAGCCCAGTTAAAAGCAAAGACGCTGGGAAGGGTGGATTCTCAGCACGTGGGGCTGAGGGGAGGCTTGTCAAACAGAGAGGCAGCAAGTTGGGAGGCAAGTCACGAGCAATCCAACGAGACGCTCAAAGTCAGGGGTTCTTATACGGAAAATTGTAGCCACAGGCTAGTCCATACTTGGGGAAAACAATGAGTTTCGGGCTGGAGACAGAGCCTCTGAAAGGTCGGTAGTTTAGATGATTGAGTTATAGCCAGATTGTCAATAGAGTAGCCAGTATGCAAACGCGGAGTGCTTGAGAGTTGTATAGTCTGCTCATCAAGCTGCCTGCGGGGGGCAGGGGATCTTTTGTAAGTTGCGTGCATACATAATGTGGTACTTGCCTTGAGGTCTCCTGAAGCTGCATTCGGCAATGACTGGCCTGTCTGGATTGGGATTTGAATGGTTTGGCTATTGTTGGCCGCGCCTGTGTGTGTGCTTGTCCGGGGGCCTCGCAAGCACATGGAGAGGAATGGGTGAAGAAGGCCAAATTATTGATATCAAATAATATCTTAATATCCCACAAGCTTGGGCTAGAAACAGTGGTAACAGATACCAAAATTTGTGGGTATTCGAGTCCCATTATATACAATAGTGTAGTAAAATGGTGTCCCTTATATAAAATCAAAGTTTGCTTTTTGGACTTTTTAAAAAATATTTTCAAGCCATGGTTGGTTGAATCCATGGATTCAGAATCCATGGATGTGGAGAGCTGGCTGTAATATATCATCTTGGTTTTGCTTTGATTATTCTTTATTTACTATCTCCTCTTAATCTAAATTATGTTTCTTAAAATAAAATAGAAAATCTCCCTTCCTTTTCCATGTTAACTCCTCCAGACAAATGCATAGCACTGCCTACTCCTGTGCGGTACACAAGAAACTCTTAACACATAAACAGGAATATTCAGAATTTTTGCATAATTAGCTGCTGTATTTTCCTTCCAGGAGAAGGAGGAGATGATTCTACATCAAACTTAAAAGGGACAAATCTGAACATTATTGTCATAATCTAATCTTCTGTCTTTAATTTTTCTTTTCTTTTTTTACATTCTCATTTTAAAATATAGTACTTTCATGTTTTTCTTCTGTATTTTGCTTTATTTCTTTTCAATCAGTTCCCACTTAGGGAGCTCCACTTGTAAGCCAAAAACTTTTTTTTCTTGATTTCTTGATCTTGGGGCTTTTTTCTAGAGTTGTTTAAAAGCATATTTTCTGGACTTTGCACCAGTGAACAATATTGCCTTAAATCATCAAATAGTTCCACTAATCTTTGCTGTGGTATCATGTGAGGGCTTCATCAAGATCATAGATTTACTGATCACATGCTTGATCATATAGTTATTTCACCATGACCTCACTTTTTCAACTGAAAAGACTTTGGGATGAACATCACTGCGTCTTTTGCGAATCTAGCCTGGATACCAATCTGCTCATAGAATACAATAAAATAACGCAGAACAGGTTTAATAGACATTCTGTTGGTCTCTCACTCCCCCACCCCATCTTTTAGTTGGCTATGCACTAAGATGTACACCTCCCTTTGCAACAGAATAAGGCCTTCCCACCAAGACAGCGTGGCATAGCGGTTTGAGTGTCATACAAGGACTTTAGGAGACCAGGGTACAAACATCTGCTCAGCCACTGAAACCCACTGAGTGACCTCACTCGGTCATGTCATACTCTCTCTGCCTTAGAGGAAGGTGTGGCAAATCCCCTCTGAATAAATTCTGGTAAGAAAACACTTTGATTGGGTTGCCATAGTCAGAGTTACATGTAGGCACATAACAACAATATACCCCCTATATAGTTATTTCTTCCTGGGCCAAGATCAACCACATAACGGAGAGGCTAACCAGGCTGGTCAAGCCCACTGACCATAAGCCCCTGATTTTCGTTCATGTGGGAACCAATGACACTGAGAGGAGCAGCTTTTACCACATTGCAAAGGACTACGAGCTTATGGGGACGAAGCTTAAGGACCTTGGTGCGCAGGTGGTTATTTTGTCTCTCCTCCCTGTTCAAGGATATGGCACACGTAGGGAAAGGGCAATAGCAGAGGTCAACAACTGGCTCCGCACATGGTGCCGCCGGCAACAGTTTGGGTTTTTGGAACACGGCCTGAATTTCCATGAACGTGGGCTTCTGGGAAGGGATGGGCTGCACCTCACGAAACTTGGCAGGAATGTTTTTGCAAACAATCTTGCAAGGAGGATTCAGAGGTCTTTAAACTAAGTTCTGCTGGGGAGGGAGACAATATTATTCAAGGCCAGGACTCGGCGAGCGCAGGGGGAAAAGGCCCAAATGATATTGGACAAGTAGTACAAGCGGCCAGTGGTGGAAGGAGTAGAAACTATAGTACAGGACTTGCAGGAAGGGCCCGGGGACTTAAGTGTCTCTACACTAATGCACGGAGTATGGGAAACAAGCAAGATGAACTTGAACTCCTAGTACAACAAAATAAATACGATTTGATAGGCATCACTGAGACCTGGTGGGATGAGTCTCATGATTGGAATGTAGGAATAGAGGGGTATAGCCTATTTTGTAAAAATAGACCAAACAAGAAAGGAGGAGGAGTAGCCTTGTTTGTCAAGGATGTTTTCACCTGTGAAAAGATCCGTGACTTAAACCCAGAAAGCCAGGTTGAGAGCATCTGGGTAAGAATTAAGGGAGCGAGAAACAATAGGGATATTCTGGTGGGGGTTTACTACAGACCTCCAACCCAGACTGAGGACTTTGATGATGCCTTCCTCAACCAAATGACCGCACATTCAAAAAGAAGAGATACAGTAATAATAGGAGATTTCAATTACCTGGATTTATGTTGGCAGTCAAACTCTGCCAAGACAGCAAGGTCCAGCAAGTTTCTTGCTTGTCTTGCAGACAATCTCATGGTCCAGAAGGTGGAAGAGGCCACAAGGGGATCAAATATTGTAGATCTGATCCTGACCAACAGGGATGACCTTGTTAATGAGGTAGAAGTGGTTGGATCTTTAGGGGGGAGTGACCATGCCCTATTGGAATTTGGGATTCAGTGGGAAGGAGAAGATAAGTGTAGCCAGACACTCATCTTAGATTTTAAAAAAGCGGACTTCTGTAAACTTAGGGAGCTGCTGGCTGGAATTCAGTGGTCAAGAATAGTGAAAGGGAAAGGAGTTCAGGAGGCATGGGAGTTCTTTAAAAGGGAGATACTGAAGGCACAGTCTAAAACTGTGCCAATAAGGAGGAAAAATGGAAGGCATCTGAAGAAACCAGAATGGTTGACTAAAGAACTCTCAGCTGAGCTAAGTGTTAAGAGAAACATGTACAGGAAATGGAAGAAGGAGGAAACCACCAAAGAAGAATTTAAGCAAGTAGCTAGGAGATGTAGGGAGGAGGTCAGAAAGGCTAAAGCACAGAACGAACTTAGGCTGGTCAGAGACATCAAAAACAATAAAAAGGGCTTTTTTAAATATGTCCGTAGCAAAAGGAAAAAGAAGGAGACGATAGGGTGGCTGCGCAGAGAAGATGGCGAATTACTAACAGGGGGAAGAGAAAAGGCAGAACTACTTAACACCTTCTTTGCCTCAGTTTTTTCCCAGAAGGATACAAGCACTCAACCTGGTGGTTGGGGAGCAGGGGAGGAAGCAGGGGAAATGAGGCACATAATAGGTAGAGAGCTGGTACAGGAATACCTGGCCACACTGGATGAATTCAAGTCTCCAGGGCCAGATGAATTGCATCCTAGGATATTAAAAGAACTGGAAGAGGTCATTTCAGAACCGCTTGCTATAATCTTTGAGAAATCTTGGAGGACAGGAGAGGTTCCAGCAGACTGGAAGAGGGCAAATGTTGTCCTCATCTTCAAGAAGGGAAAAAAACCCAAATAATTATCGCCCAGTCAGCCTGACGTCAGTACCCGGAAAGATTCTGGAGCAAATCGTTAAGCAGTCAGTTTCTAATCACTTAGAAAGCAACGCGGTAATCACGAGAAGTCAACATGGATTTCTCAAAAATAAGTCATGCCAGACTAATCTTATCTCTTTTTATGATAGAGTTACTAGCTTGATAGATGAAGGGAATGCTGTGGATGTAGCATTTCTTGATTTCAGTAAGGCCTTTGACAAAGTTCCACATGACATTCTTACAAAGAAGCTAGTAAAATGCGGGCTGGACAGGGCTACTGTTAATTGGATTTGTAATCGGTTGACCCACCAAACCCAAAGGTGATCACGAATGGCTGCTTTTCATCCTGGAGAGAAGTGACTAGCGGGGTGCCACAGGGTTCTGTCCTGGGCCCAGTGCGGTTCCATATCTTCATCAACGACTTGGATGAAAGAATAGAGGGCATGCTCATCAAATTTGCAGATGACACCAAATTGGGAGGGGTTGCTAATACGCCAGAGGACAGGATCAAAATTCAAAATGACCTGGACAGATTGGAGAGCTGGGCCAAAGCTAACAAAATGAAATTCAACAGAGAGAAGTGTAAGGTCCTACACTTAGGTAGAAAAAATGGAATACAGAAATATAGGATGGGGGACACGTGGCTGGATAGTAGTACGTGTGAAAGGGAGCTAGGAGTTTTAATAGACCACAAGCTGAACATGAGTCAGCAGTGTGATGCGGCAGCCAAGAAAGCCAATGCAATTCTCGACTGCATCAATAGGAGTATGGTGTCTAGATCGAGGGAGGTACTGGTATCACTCTCCTCTGCTTTGGTTAGACCTTGTCTTGAATACTGTATCCAGTTCTGGGCACCCCAATTCAAGAAGGAGATGGTCAGGTTGGAGCAGGTCCAGAGGAGGGCAACCAAAATGGTGAGAGACCTGGAAGACATGCCCTATGAGGATAGACTTAGAGAGCTGGGTATGTTTAGTTTGCAGAAGAGAAGATTAAGAGGGGACATGATAGCCATGTTTAAATATTTGAAGGGATGCCATGTAGAGGAAGGAGAGGGCTTGTTTTCTGCTGCTCCAGAGACCAGAACAAGGAGCAATGGATTCAAGCTGCAGGAAAGGAGATTCCACCTGAACCTCAGGAAGAACTTCCTGACAGTCAGGGCTGTCCGGCAGTGGAATATGCTGCCTCGGAGTATGGTGGAGTCTCCTGCTTTGGAGGTTTTTAAGCAGAGGTTGGATGGCCATCTGTCGGGAGTGCTTTGAGGGTGTTCCTGCATGGAAGGGGGTTGGACTGGATGGCCCGTGTGGTCTCTTCCAACTCTACATTTCTATGATTCTATGATTCTTAGCTTGCTCCTCTATTAAGTCCCAGTGTGGAGATAAAGCTTTGAGGAACATACTGTGATGTCTAGATTCAGAAGGAAAAGGCTTCTAGATAATTTTATGTGCAAGTAGGGATGCAGAAAGTTGGAACAGAAAACAAGGAACAGGAAATTGAAGTAGAATGTCCACAGTGATCTACATGTTCCAGAGGAAAAACAACAAACCTGATCATCAAGATCTATAAATACAGCAGTGAAATAGAGTAGCATTTCTGTCTACTAGGGGGCAGGAGATATTCCTCCTAGTTGTGCCTACAGTGTACACATGTGGTTGCTTTGTCACCTGAACAGTTGTAAACCATTTTCCAAAATTCCATTCCTTGCCATGTAAAGTTTTTTTTTCTAAAGAAAAAAAATCTGTGACAAGAAATACAGTACAGTACAACAACAAAATAAACTATTTTAATACATCTACCACTTTCTGCCATAGGGGTACTTTTCTATCATCTGCCGGTGTTAACATGCTGAGATAAAAAAATGGTCTCACTGCTTTTCAATGTACAATGGTGCAGCCAAGTAGAAGGCATGTGCTCTGGCTGTCAGTAGTTTGGCTCCAATCTGGAGATATTGTCATGGAGTGAAAAAATAGAAGAGATGTACATTAAGCTCTGGCCCTGAACCTAATCACAATCTGACTCTGATCTTAACTCTTAACACAATACAACCAAATGAAGCTAGAAAATACCGCATATTGAGATTAGAAAATATCGCACAACTCATTGTGTGCATCCTTTTAAATCATTCTGTTGCATGAAGATTAAACAACGACATTGAAATAAAACACAGTGAACCAAGCCTAACGGGGTCTCAGTTGCAACTCCTGCACAAAATCCCCACATTTTTTGAGAAAAAAGTGTGTTTTTTTTCTCACAAAAATACATGATTTTTGTGTAAAAATCACTATTTCCAAACACACATGGTTTTCTTGTGTGTGAAAAAGAACATCAATTTTGCAACAAAAATATGTATATCTGAAAATAGTATTATTATTACTAAAGTAATATTATTTCCATGTCTACTGCTGCTGCTGCTTAAGCTTCAGGAAAAAACAAAAGGGTATATCACTGAACTGCTCCCTTCTTTCTTGTGCCTCCCTTGTGTTATAATCCTTTGCTATTCTGGCATATAAATGCTTGAAGCCTTGCTTACAGAAATCTGTGGATCCTCTTGATTTGTGTTCCCACTGCTTCATGTCTGCTTGTGCTATAGCATCCTTACTGTATTGTGGGAACTGGGGTGGAGTGGTAGTGCATTTTGCTGAAATAAGAAATACATTACAGACATGTGCCCCATCTACCATTCATAAATTGGCTCCTCCTACATGTAACTGAAGAGGTGATGTTATAGCATCATGTGCTTCCTGACTGGTGTGTAGACTGAAGGCATTGTTGCTGTACCCATGGAGTTGCCAGAACTGATGTAACATTTTCTGTTGTGGCATGCTGTTATTTTCTTTTGAGCTATCCTACTGGGAGTACATAGGATCCCAGCTGACTTGGCTACAGTCATCTAACAATGCATAGAATTACTAGACCATGGGAAGAATGATTTAATAAACCAATATAAACTATAGACAACACTGTATGTATAATTAATGTTAGCACTTCTGGAGTGCACATGTTAGAGAAGTGGGAGACTGAAGTATAGCAACTTGTCTAAGGTCACCTAGAAGATAAAGGAAAATCTCAACTGTGAGCTTCCTTGCAAATTCCTCATAATCTGATCCTCTACAGCAGGAGTATTATGTAGTCCTCCAGATATTATTGGATTGCAGGATCTAGCAGCCCTAGCTAGCATATCAGTGATGAAAAATGCTGGGTGTTGCAATGCAAAGATCAATCTAGACGGCTATACAATTTCTACTCCAACTCTACAGTACAAAGACAAGAGCTTTGTGATAAAAGGAATATTAAGTCACAAAGAAAGTTCTTGATTTTAAATAATGCAAGAAATCTCTGACATTTGTGCTATGCAGAAAGAATTGACCGAAAGAACTAGCAACATTTCTTTCGATTCTTTTGCCCCCCACCATGCACTTCCCTTGCAGAAAAATTTTCTAGTTATGATGTAGGACTTGCTATACTTTTATGTGTTAACAGCTTTAGAATTATTTGATGTATTGATCCTGTGCTTTAGAACTCAATTTTTATATGACGGTATTAGAAGTATTTCATTCTTAACAGTAGTTTTGTATACATGGTTAAGAAAGTTCTGAATGAGGAAAAGAGATTGCATTAAACAGTTATTTCTCATTCTGTCTTTGTCATGTGTGTTCTTTGTTTGTCAATTTCCTTCTACTGGGGACAAGAGATTTCTCTTGTAAAGAACAAATAGCTCTGATGCTTCAAATGGAAGGAAGAAAACAACATCCAATTTCTGTCCTGTCCCTCAGTAGATAATGTTGTTATTGTGTGTTCTCAAGTTGTTTCTGACTTATGACAAGTCTAAGGCAAACCTATCATGAAGTTTTCTGAGGCTGAGAGTGTGTGACATGCCCAAAGTCACCCTGTGAGTGGGGAAACTGAACCCTGGTCTCCAAGGTTGTAGTCCAGCACTCAAACCACTATACTATGTTGGCTCTCAAATAGGTGATGACCAGCACTCCATACGAGAGAAAAGGGAGGAATTCTCATACAAAGCTGCTTAGGGCCACAGCCTGCTGCTGTATGTGCAGATATCTGGATCAGGGCTACTCCACACCATCTGTAGGTGCTAGTTTCATTGTTCACATCCCCTAGCACCATTTTGAATGTAAAGAGTTTGATCCAGAAAGACAATTGTAACAAATTAGGACTACTGACAAGGGGCCCTTTCATACTACACAGTTATAGCAATATGATTCCACTTCATCTGCCATGGTTCCATCCTATAGGGTTCCATAGGATGCAGCCATGGCAATTAAAGTGAAATCATTGTGCTGTAACAGTGTAGTGTGACAAGGCCACAGCTGGACGCAGGAACAAATACTTCTTCACACAAGCCCTTAGGTACATCTTCATTAATGTAGATTAGTCTTTCCATTTTTGAACCAGGAACTCCAAAATCCATTAGCTCTGTATGCAGGGAGGAGGATCTCCAACAAAAAATATTTAGTATCCTTCTCAAACTACAACTTCATTGGGAAAAGGAGACATGGCAAATAAATTAGCATTGAAAACAATGTGTAAAACTGTAGCTGTTGTTGGAAGCAACGAGGCATCAATACTTCTATAAAGTGATTGGTGAGTCCCTTTTATTTCAATTCTCAGCTTATTCCTTTGACATCTGTCTCAAGACTTTTTGCTTCCTTTCTGCCTACAGGGTCACTTCCCCCTTCTTAGAGACCTTTGACTCCCTTTTGTCTGGGAAGGAAGTATCCATGAGGCTCCTGCCTCAGGACAGCTTACATTGACACATGAGAATCAGCCTTTAGGAGTGCTTCTATTGAAATTTAGGTAATCTTTTTTTGTCCAACTCCTTTCCTATCTCAGGGAGGATTTCCTGAAACAGTAAATGTGAGCTTTCCCTTTTTTAAACCTTGCAAGAACACCTCTAGTATTTTCTTCTGTATTCTACTACAGGGTCATATTTCACTGCCTATATTGCATTCTACTTGATATAGATACCAAATATCTCTACAGCTGTCTCCCTAACTATTTAACACTCTTTCCTGGACTATATGTAGACTTTGGTCTTTAAAACTCAACATGTAGCTTTCCACTGTAGAGCTGAATGAGAGATTCCAGCATTTTCAAACTGAAAACAACTTTTTGAAGCTGAGTAGAAAACATGCTCATGCTTTGGGGTGAGCTAGGTCCCCCCCAAACATTTGTGCATGTGGGTTTTCTTTACAATATATACAGTATGCCTTTGTCTTAATAGATTTAATTTTATAGCATTTCTTTTCTCCTTCAGTGTGTGCAGGCATGCACTGTACAGCAAGATATCTGCTTAGCATAAAGTGCAATTGGTTGCCAAGTGTTGTTATGAGCTGGATTTTTTCAGCAATTAATTACCTGCATAGTAAATTATTCATATTGTTGTAGTGCCCAGAGGTTCCAAAAATGATCAGAGCCCTGTTGTACAATTCACTATACATACAACAAACCATAATGAGAGACTTTGCTTTCTTCAAAGACTACACACAGGGATGTTTACAAAGGCACCAGAGCATTGGACATTGAAATTCTCTTTGTGTCTTGGAGGATATCCCCGGAAAGAGACAAAGGCTTGGAGAAAACAAGCATTATCAACCCAGTATTATACTGTTTCTGAAATATAGTACAATCAAATGTGCTTCCCTGAGGTTATACAGGACAAAAGTGCAGACAACAACAACTGTTCAAATTGCTTGTCTTGTTTTGGGTATGTGGTTTAGACACGCAAGACCTGGAGGAGGGAGAGAGAAATTCAGTGGTGGTATTTGCACAATAAGGTACCATTCAAACAGCGTTGTTAGAATCTGGTCTATAACACCCCCTTACTAAAACAAAGACAAAGTTAGCCTGGGGCTCATAGAAGAAGTGCAATGCAAACACCACAATCTAAATATACAACACTGCTAAAAATCCTGAAGAGTGCTAGATAAGCTTAAGGGCCCTTTCCCATGTTCCTGCAGTGCTTTTGTAGAGCGGTGCTCCATGCATAGCGATAAACACCTTCAAATGAAATTTTGAATGAGTCGATGATACTAAAGCTGATTGATTTCAGTTTGACGTTGGCTGGCTTTTCTCTGACTCATGTCTGTTAGGTCAGCTTCTATATCCTTGTCAAGAGTTGAAATCTTGCTTTTGCTTTCTTTGAATGTGTTTAACTCACACTGCCATGCTTGGCAACAACTCTGGAGGTGTTTATAAAGCTGTTGCCCTAATTCTGCCTTTTAACATAATCATCATTTAATATTTTTAAGCACCTAAAATGTGCCAAGTGCTGTACATAAGGCAAAGGAGACAGCTCCTAGCCTGGAGGCTCACCATCTCCATTTTATATTGTCACGTCCCCTTCTCCCCTCTCATTTTTGGATCCTCACTTGAATGCAGCTGTAGATGGTTGGTAGGTCAAGAAGAGTAATTGTTTGGCCAGACTCACATCTGAGGCTATAGGATCTGCAAGGGTCATGGGAAATATTTAAACTGCAACATCAAAACCCCATCAAAATGTTAGGATGAATTAAGATACAGCCATTTGGTTTGCATCTGGTCTTAAGTAGGAGAATGCCAGAGTTTCATGCACCTACATGCACTCCTTTTTATGGATGAGTGGCGAGATGCATATTTAATATAAAAAAATTATTAATTAGTTATGTAAGATGGTTCTATGATTTCCAAAATCCTCTGAGGTGGTTCAGGAAGATAGGTAGGTAGGTAGGTAGGTAGGTAGGTAGATAGATAGATAGATAGATAGATAGATGTTAGCTCTCTCTCTCTCTCTCTCTCTCTCTCTCTCTCTCTCTCTCTCTCTATATATATATATATATATATATATATAAAATATCTCAGGTTGGTATTCAGGATTGCAGTTATGGATTCATAGTCTAGATTTACAGGTCCGTAACTAGCCTATATTCAGTAACACCATGCAGTTTTAATGGAAACTGAAGCAAATGCTCCTCCAGCCAATTTGAACAGCTAGACATAATGAAGGTGGTCTATGCAGCTTCCAGGTAGAGCACAACGAAGAGGATATTTCCACCCTGCAACCCCACTCACAAATGAGGCTGTGACAATCAGAAGCAGAACCCTTGTTGCGTCCTTGCTTGCTAGTGGGAGAGAGTAGCAATGCCATTCTCCCTGCTTCCCATTCAGACACTGAACAAATCTCCTTCTCCCGATCCAGCGGCTGGCTCTTAAGGTTGGCTGGAGGTGGGGGAATCAGGCCAGATAATGTTACTTAGTTATGCAGATGTAACTAAGTAGTCAATCTAGAATTCCAGCAACAGATTTTACCATAAAATAAAGAAACAAGTTGTTAAAATGTCAGAATGTTAAAAACTGGGGGAAAAAATTCAATTGTAAAAGAAAAGATTTTATATAGATGGATAGATAGAAAGTGTATTTTATTTGTTTGAATAATACAGAATTTAATTTTTTTATTGAGAGTTGTGCACAGAAAGATCTCTCAATCCATTACAAAGGAAATTTCATCTCTGAATATTTTGTTGGCATTTTAAGATACTGCCATCAGTGCATATAGGAGTTTGGAGGAAACCGATCCCTGCCCTGAGAAGCTTACAATCTAAAATTCAGCACAGACAAAACCAAAGAAGAAGAAGGAGGAAAGGGTAAACAAGAAGACATTATATGCTGTTGTTTCAGTTACATGTGCTTAGGCTCTGTTACAGGCTCAAGCTCAAGAATACAGAACAAAGTTATTTTCTCTTCTGTCAACAAAAGGTCAAGAACTTTCAAAAGAAAGCAAGCCTAAACACTGAGGGCAAAAGAAATGGCTGCAGGAAAAATGGGTGTTTGTGGCTGTTTCTGTGCTATGGGTAAAAACCCCCAAACTCAAATATTGACATGAATAAAACTTAAGTTAATGAAGCTGTGCCGTACTACAAATGGTAAGCACCATGCCTGAGAGGAGAATGCCTCCTTCCTTTTAAGAAACACAGTGAAATGATTTCCCCAGATTCTCAGCCCCAAAAGAGGAGGAAAAATTTTAAATGAGCCAATGTGAGGCAGTAGTTTGAACATTGGACTACAGCTCTGAAAACCAGGGTTCAAATTCTGGCTCAGCCATGGAAACCCACTGGGTGACCTTGATCAAATCATACTCTCTCAGCCTCAGATGAAGGCAAAGGCAAACCCTCTCTGAACAAATCCTGTCAACAAAATCCAATGAAAGCTTTATGGTTGCCATAAATCAGAAATAACTTGAAAGCATACAGCAACAACAGTTTTAAGAGATCATTTACACACAGTTCCAGTTCATTTCCTTAATGTCCTTTTTTGCCCACCTTGCACTCACTAGTGAAGGAGACAGGCAAAATTCAACAAATTTCCTGAAAAAATATACAGTACTATTTAGAGAATGAAACCCAACAGTATATGGCACATTTGTGTGTTATTCCATGTTACTGATCACACCTCCAAGCATAGCTGTACTCAATAGTCTTACTTTTACATTCTATGAAGCTTTCCTGGATGCCCTTTAAACATTCTTTGTATTTTGATTTAATTTTGGTTGTGGTTTAATCCTACATTAAAGGAACATGTAGCTCTTGAGAGGCTAAAATGTCATAGGTAAATGGTATTCAACTCTGCTTGCACATTGGTTAATCCCCTGCAGTGCTTGAAAGGTCTTGAATGTTAGCCTATGCATGTGCTAGAAGAAATAAAAAGAGGAGGCTTGTAGAAACATAAACTGAAAGCATGGCATTCAGGCACATGAATGTCAGCAGGGTCAACTCCTCTTGATTCCCATGTATGTGAACTCTAAATATTTTCATTCAGGTCCATTTTATTACCTTTTTATGCAATAAAGTTAAACTGTGCAAAAGGGATCAAGGCAATATGTACACAAGGTACCATATCCTCTGTTATCCTTACCGTAACCCTTGAACTAGTATTTTGGAACAGGATGTTGTCAATATTACAATCTTTTTAGTTGTGTGGCACAATTAAACTAAATACTGTACACACAATTAGAATTTTCTAAGACTTTTCATTTTTTTTTTAAATCAGGTAATTATAACACTTCTACTAGAGAACCAGCAACAACAATGCAACATATCCCAAACTACATCCGCCTCCCTGCCCCCTTCTCTCTCTGTGCATGTGTGTAAATGCACGCACATTCTGTGCTATGTTCTGATTTGCTATTATTCCAGAATTCCATGTGCCCAACAAGACACTGATACAGGAATTGTATGCAGAAAAGTCCCACAGACTCCTTATTCAAAATGCCAAGGAAATCACATCAGAATTTCAGCATCTTTCTCACACCTGTTTGGTGTGAGAAACAAAGAACAGTGTGTTCCTGCAGGTCAGTCTTTAAAGCTCTAAATTAAAAATTTAAAGATTACCTCAAAAATACAATACCACAACAATTTATGCTTCTGTTCCCTCCTGCAAATACTTCACAAATACTTGCTGCACAAACCCAATTACTCAGGGCAAAATGTTAAAGGACTAATTTCTGTAAAGTGGAAGGTCCCTAAAATAAATTATATAATGGTTTTAACTACAACTTAATTTTCCCTTGTGAAAATACCTGGCATGAATTGTTCCAGTTACAGGACTATTCACTCTAATTCACTCTAACTACCTGGTTCAAGAATTCTTTTTAACTCAAAGGGACCATAAGAAACTGCAAGGACCAGGCAGTTTGAGATTAGGGAAAGTTGCTTTGAGGCAGTTTGAATTTAGGGGAAGGTGCTTCCACTTAATGATGACTGATCTGGTTCATTAAAAAAAAAAAAAAAATTAAATGCACAGGCATTTTGAATGTTAGGCCATTTCCACACTAGACTGTTACAGTGCTATTATTCCACTTTCAACATCCTATGAAATCCTGGGGTTTGCAGTTTAGGGAGGGACCTCAAGTGTGGAAATGGCCTTAGACCATCTGTGCCTGTTTAGCTCTCCACTTTCCCATCAGATTAAACATTTATGAACGGCAGATACTACATTACTATACCTTGCACTAAGTCTTATTTAACACAATGACATTTGTAAGACGGCAGGCATAGAAGTATTGAAAACCTTTCAGTTAAACCTGGGGTCTTCCAGACTGCTACAAAGAAGCGAAAGCTATTGCAACAGAGAGCCTCATTTATTGCTGGTTGGTTTCTCCTAATGCTGCTTTAGCATCTACCTGTAGCCTTTCCATTCCCTGTAGAAACAGAGGGGGGAGGATGAAGGAAGTTGGATGACACTGTAGGTAATTTGGTCAGTCCTCAGTCAAAAATGTCAGTGTTTTTGATCAGTATTGGAACTCAATGTTGTAAGATCCATGGAGCCTTCTTTTTTTCAAAGGAACAGTGTTCTAAAAATCTTAATGACCTTTGTAAGGGATTTCCCTGCCCTCCCTGCCACAGTAAGGGTGAGACAGAATGACCAGGAGCCCATTATTCGTTGCAAGTATTCTATTTTTCTACATCACATGTATTCCTTATTCCAGGTAGAACCTGCTACAAAATACCACACTATGGTTCCAGGACCAGGATCTAAGTAATGCTATGCTAGTTCGTTTTTTAATTTGTTTTCATATATACATTACAAAAAAACAACAACAAATACATACTTCAGTCCTGACAATCCATCATCAAATTCACACTCTACATACATTAACTTCCCCCCGGGTTTCTATTATATTTTCTTTCTACACCTTACAAAGATCTTTCTCTTTACATAAATGTGATTATGATGATTCCATTTTCATAGTATTAAACCCTAAGATTTATCTTTAATTGTTACATTCTTATTTAACACAGTCGACACAAATAGACATGTTGGGAAGGATGCAATATGATGACCATAAAAGTGTGCATGTGTGTTCACACACACCTCTTCCAAAAGAAAATGAAGCAATTCAAATCCTACTTAGCTAGACAATGCTGGACAAGTCACTTTTTCTCAGCATAACTTCTCTCACAGAGCTGTGAGAAAAAATAGGAATGTAATTGCAAAACACTTTTGTCCATAGAAAAGTGCTATGGAAACAATTAACTCTGACTGAAGGTTGGGTATAATCTGTTTGCCTTTTCATTCTGAAAAGTTAGGCAATGAAAGATTTACTGGAGAGGCAAGAGAGAATAGCTGATGTTTCTTCAGGTTATATAAGAACTTTCTATAGGTTATGCAACTACATTTCAAGAATGAATGCTGCTTTCTAGCCCAAGAGTGCATTTTTGCCTAAGGCAAAAGTAAAGGTGTAGAACTGCATGTCTTACCACTTCCTCTTCAGATATATATAAAAAAATTAGATTCCATTGCTGCTAAGCTAAACTTCAGATTATTGTGTTGTTGTCTAATAGCAGAAGCCTTTGGCTACATTTAATGAGTCTAGTGTAAAGAAAATGCGTAAGTGCATGTGTGCGTGTTTGTGTGTTGTGTGAATAATATTCAGTCTCTTATGAGGAGCAACTACATCTTAGCTTTTGTTTCTGTTCACTCAAACAAGTTATATGTAAATAAGTTGAATGGCCAGAATCCTCTATGATAGTTATGCAAACATAACCTTTCTGCACAGCATTTGCCGTGTGAAAGGGTGCCTGGAGTGTTGTGCGATTGTGAGGAGCAATCTGCACACGCACTCACAATTGCGCAATGCTCCAGGGGCCGGCAGGCACCTATCACGCACTTTTTCATTTTCGGCTGGAAGCCGAAAATAGTGCGCGATCACACATTGCTCCCGGGCTGCATGTGCACTTACCTGGCAGAGCCGCGCTGGTTGTGCTTCCTGTCCCAGTGCAGCCTGGGAAACTCCCAGGCTGCACTGCAGAAGGAAGAGGCGGGGCTCTCGTGCGAGCAGGTAGATCGTGTGGAGCTGAAGCAGCAGGGACGCGAGAGCCTCTCGTCGGAGGCTGCTCACACTATCCCTGCACCCTAGCGCTGGAAAAAAGTAAGGTGCGGAAAGGGCCCTAGAGTCATGACTGTTATATATTCTTGATCCCTATGTAGCCCTATGTGAAAGTTCCCAAGTCTCCACTTACCAGGAAGTAGCTGCTACAATTAATGGGGGTCTGTTCCCTTGTCAATTGGCAAGCAGCTGTCTGACAGTCCCATCTTCCCTCACACAAGCAATCTTCAGCAGAGGGGAACTGCAACAAAAGTCCTACTTCTGCCTGTTGCATCAGATGTTACTCACAGGAGGGGGTGAAAACAACAGCCAGCCATTTCCTGAATGACAAGGGAACAGATTCCTATTAATTCAGTGAATGCTGCCTGGTAGCTGGGGACGGAGGGAACTGGGCTTGAAGTCACTGAAATCCACAAGTCTCATACAGGATTCCAATCAACAATTTTCATTTTCATTTTTTTTTCTATGAAAGTAACCTCACTGAGGCTTAAAAAAGGTGGAGAGGGAAGCATTGGAAAGGAGATTGGTTAACATTCTCCCTAATGAGCATTTTTTGCTTGTTCACAATCACATCCTGAAGCTCAGGATGGATATTTGACTGGAACATCATTAGAGAAAGTAAATGTGGTGAATAGATGCAGATTGATCTGAAATATAGACAAAAGTGGAAAGGTTACGTCCTATGTCTGAACATTTCAAATTGAACCTGTCCTTAACGCTTCAGTACATATGGAGGTCTGTCATAAAATGAGTAATACTGGGGAGGTGGCATTTGATTACCCAAATAGTGTCACATGGAACAGCTGTTCATGCTGAATCTGAATGTGTTGCATTTTCTGGTTTTACTCAGAGCACTATTATTATTTAATAGTTAAAATGTTTCTGTGATTACTTTCACTCCATCCATCCATCCATCCATCCATCCATCCATCCATCCATCCATCCCATACTCTTTTCATTAGGATCCCAACCCCCTTGAGCCTGCTTTTCATTAAAAAAAAAGGCAACAAAATTTCCTTGCAAGCATTTGAATGTAACATGTAGTTTATCTATTTTTGTTCTAAGTCTTGTTTCACAACATCTTTTCAGCTATTACTATTTGTAGCTTGGGCATATTTTGATTTCCTGTCATATAAAAATTAAAAGTGCAGAAGTGAGTGGAAAAAAAAATAAAAACCAGAAGAATGCCTTTAAAAATTCCGAAGGTTTCATTTTTGTTAAAAGTGTATTGAAGTAGTATACTCACTCTATGAGTATATTTGGAAGTGAGCATTGATAAAAACAGGGCCACCATAAACAACAGGTGAGGTACTGAGATGCCCATTGGAATGCAAATGTTAAAAAAACTTGTAAAAATATAAAACCCAAAGAAGAAAACACAGAGACACACAGACATGCACGCATAAACCAGTGAGGACTAAGCCGGTTTACTGAGGTCAAAGGCTTTCTGGCTGAGAATTCTAAATGCCCCTCCCTAAACCCCAGGATTCCAAAGGATGTTGAAAGTGGAAGAACAGCAGTATAACAGTGTAGTGTGGAAATGGCCTTAATTTTTAGAAATCTGATTGGAATCCCTGTGTACTCATTTATCATAGTGGTAAATTAACATTGTCTCCTTGCATCCCCAAGCAACTCTTCATATTGTGGGCAGGTCCTACACATGCTAGGAAGAGCTCTGCCTATTACATGTAGAGAATATAAGTGGGAGAGAATTTAGTTTAAGTTCATTTTCAGAGAAGAGCACAACTTTCAAAAATACCATGTTTCAGGAGGAAAAGTCAAAAGGTTCAAAACGTCACATGGGAAAATAAAACTGATATTTCTCTGTCCCTACACAGGTCATAACTCAGTCCCTTTCCACAACTCACCTTTTTGCAGAGCTGAGCTCCAGGGATCACGCAAGCAGCCTCTTGAGAGAGGCTCTTGCGTCCCCATTGCTTCAGCTCCGCAGCTGCTGCCTGCTCGTGAGCAGGTAGCGTGAGAGCCTCTCCTCTTCCTTCCACAGTGCAGCCTGAGATTTTCCCAGGCTGTGCCAGGGCAGGAAATGCAAGCGCCATGGCTCTGGAGCTCCGCATGCACAGCAAGTGCGTGCGGGGCCCCAAAGCGATGCACGATTGCACAAATTTTTGGCTCAAAGCCAAAAATGAAATAGTGTGTGATTGGTGTCTGCCAGCCCCTGGAGCGTCGTGAGATTGTGAGTGTGTCGTGTGGGCTGCTCCTCGCAGACTCGCGATGCTCCAGGGGTCCTTTTGCATGGCAAATGCCATGAGAAAAGGGCCTTAGTTAAGCTCCTCTTAACAGAAAATGGAGCATAACACAGAAGCCATGTAATCTGGATATCTGTGAAGCTCATCTAATAATTGGAACAAGCATGGCTACAAGTCTAACTTCCTCTTTGGAGCATAAAATGAGACTTAATTATTTTCAAGATGATTATCAATTACAATGGTCCTTGAGAAAATTAGATCTATTTAGCTTCACTTTTTTCTCTTTCTCTTGTCTCTGTGATAGAGTGAGAGAACCACTTTGTTAAGAGGGGAAGATCAAGAAAGCATGCCTGTCAGATTTCATTCATTATGTTATCACCTTTCTCATTTGTAAAATGCTGGGTCCATGTTTCTTGGGGCTCTTGTGCAAGTTACACTTAGAAGACCACTTTTGTGCTGTCCTCTCCTTTTTTTTTTTGGTCACCAATATCTCTGGTCCAGTGCACACAGACAGAGGCAGAAACATAGGCAGAAGTTGCTCCTTCTCCTTGTTCCCATCACTGCTCCCTCAGTTAGAGGCGACAGGTGAGCAGACAGCTTATCCCAGTAACACCAACACATGATGCAGGTCTGTCATCTATTCTATCAATACTTTGGATTGTCCAATACTATCAAGGGGATAATTCCCCTTACATGACCTGCTCCAGCATTGTATTATAATTACAACTATCACTTGAATTGTCATTGTTGTTGTTGTTTGCCTTCAAGTCATTTCTGACT
This sequence comes from Cyclura pinguis, assembly GCA_030412105.1. Lineage (NCBI taxonomy): Eukaryota > Metazoa > Chordata > Lepidosauria > Squamata > Iguanidae > Cyclura > Cyclura pinguis. The sequence continues at coordinate 107,228,236 of CM059599.1, read as the reverse complement.
TATGGCAACCCTAGGTCTAAGCTATCGTGGGATTTTCTGGGGCTGAGAGTGTGTGACATGTGCAAGCTCACCCAGTGAGTTTCCATGGCTGAGCAGGGAACTGAACCTTGCTCTACAGTGTTATAGTCCAATGCTCAAAGCACTACACCATGCTGGCTAGTTGAATAATTACTGTTAAAGAGGAGGGTGGTGGCTTGTTTGCCTAGGTCTAATGGTTCTAAGTTACAGGACAATAGCTTTTGATTGAACATTAGATTGAACATTTAACATTTTGACAGTGAGAAGGGTTTGGCAATGGAAACAATTGCCTAGAGAGGTGGTGAGATGACCTTCTCTGGAGGTCTTCAAAAAGAGTCTGGACAACTACCTGCTGGGGATGTTGTAGCTACAGTCCCTGCACTGAGCAAGGGGTTGGATCTGATGGCCCATAAGCCCCCTTCCAGTGCTATGATTCCACAATTCTGTCCTTAAAGCAATGCCTCAACAAAGAAAGTCTGTGGAACCATTTCTACAGATGCAATAAAGAGAATGCAGTCTTTCTACACCGACATGAAAAGTCTGGTATCAGAGGCCAGCAGCCTGAAGTTTTCTGACAGGAAAAAAAAATCACCAGGATCATCCTGGTGGGGCTTTCATGGTAGATCACAGACAGAGGGTCATGCATGCAACCAAGCATGCTATGAATAGACTTGATTAAGTTACACAGATGGACCCAGACATAAAAAGGTGTGCTCTGTGGAGTTTAAACAGATGGGTACACCATGAGGAGTCCAGAGCTGTTGCTGTCATTGTTACTGTAAGGGCATACACCACATACTGAGAGCAAACATTTTTATTTTCTTTGAATTGTCAGTACCTGTAATTTTATGAGATAATTTTCTTTTATCTCAATTTTTTTTTAAAAAAAGTAAACTTGTGGAATGAACAGGTCTTAAAACATCAATTATGGAAGAGGAGCACAGCTGTACTATCTCTAAGTATGGGGTAAAATGGCACAGTTTAGTAAATATTTATTTTGTCCAGATGGAGCTCATGCTATGATACTGGTTAAAAATGACTAATATTCGCTTACTAAATCACTATTTAATGATATTTTCAAATCAGAAGGATTTAACTGACGCACAGTGATTATGGATGGGTAAGAGTATCTTTTCCATTTTTTGTGTTTAGGTGAACATTTTACATATTCAGAGACTTACATGGGTTTATACAAAAATTAAAATAGCAATAAAAACAGTTTGAGCACAGCATCTCATTTGCAAACAGCTGAGAGTCTGGAACACACACACAATGTTTTATGAGCTTTCTCAGCAATCCAAATGTTTTCCTGAAAAGGAAAATCTCAGCCACTTTTTACAAAATGATGAATCAGGCATATCTTTCTGGGAAGGCCCCTTGGAGTGAGTGTGTTTCATAGGGAAGAGCTGGAAGAATGTAGGTCTAGATCTAGTGGTAGATCTCTGGGTGATTTGTAGATAAGCAAAGCCCCCCCCCCCTTTTAGTATAGTTTTATTTTACCTTAACAGCCGCAGCAATAACTCTCCACCCAGTGGATCTCAGGGTTCTACTGTTAAAAAGAAAAATCCCAAAGTATATTCTGCTACTGTGAAGTCTGCCCACACCTGCAACACAGTAGGTTATTGTCTCCCATTGTTCCAGTTCAACTACTTAAAGGATATTTTTGCAGAGTTTAATGTGGGAATTTCATTCTAATATTGTAAACGTAACTATGCTTAACTCTAATGGATTGTAGCTACTGTTTTAATCCTAAACTTCTGCAGAATATGGAATGAAATATAGCTTACGATGCACAATTTGTGTATGTATGTTTTCATTGCTTTCAGCAGTAAGCATAACCAGAACTTGCAATGTAGTTTTTTTTAAAGGAACTAGTTACTTTACTCATTAGTCTGATCACCCAGAGGGATGTTACTGTTACAGTATTCCAGAAACTTAAATTACTGAGACAGTGCCACAGATGCTGTTGTGTCAGTGAAAAATTCAAGAAGATGCTCTCAAATGTTTTCTGGTTCCCATTTTGGTCTGCTATTTTGGGCAGGCAGTCTGATAAGGCAATCTTCTTTCCTCTCCTACTACTTTGCTTCCATGCTTATTCTCTCTGTCTCTTTCTGGAAATGGCAGCAGTCCACATTCCTCCACTAGTCCTTTGGATACCACGCCCTTTCCCGCATGGCATTTTCCATGTGAAAGGGTGCCTGGAGCATCGCCTGATTGTGCGGAGCGATCTGCACGATGCACTCACAATCACACAATGCTCCAGGGGCCGGCAGGCACTGATCGAGTACCTTTTCATTTTCGGCTAGAAGCTGAAAATGGTGCACGATTGTGCATTGCTGCCGGGCCCCGCAGGCACTTACCTGCTGCGTGGAGCCTCCAGAGCTGGCAGGTCATGCTTCCCACCCCAACGCAGCCTGGGAAGGTCCCAGGCTGCACTGCGGAAGGAAGAGGCGGGGCTCTTGTGCGAGCAGGCAGCTCGTGCGGAGCCAAAGGACCCCGGATGTGAGAGCCTCTTACCGGAGGCTGCTAGCACGATCCCCACACCCCAGCGCTGGAAGAAGGTAAGGCACTGAAAGGGCCCAAGAAAAGGAGTAAACAAGCGGTGTCTCTGTCATACGTAAGCTTTTCTCCTGTGAGTATAAGGCTGATCATCTTGAGATACAAATTATAATCAAGGTAACTGTAAGGGCTGCAGAGGCTGAACTGATGGCACAAGGGAGTTAATATATGTGCCACATCCTTTTTGTAACTGTAGGAGGAATTCAGACTCAAGGGCAAGCCTGAGTACACCCGTCTATCCAGCTGTTATTATCTTGTATTCCCAATCAGGTTAGCAGAAAACTATAGAAAATGTGCTGTAAAGCACCTTGAAGAAATAGAATATCTTAATTAAATTTCAGTGTACCTTTATTTTAATCAAAAGCTACATACCAGCACCACATATTCACTCATACAAACAAAATGTTAAAAACTGTAGAATGAACCAGAACATCTCATGTTTTTTTCCATATGTTTTTGGACTTACTTTTAGCTGGAGTGCATAACAGTAAACGGTGGACTGTAGGAGCCACAATTCAATATAATATGTTGTGTTTATGAATTGTTGATCTTTTCTATCAGTTAAGAACAACCAAGCAAATAATTTAATTGTGAGAAAGGAATGCTGTTATCATCTGTGGGAATCACCTTCTTCTATCATTACCATCCCAAGTTGGAAGTATAAAATCCCAAGTCAGAAGTATAGATAGAAATGAAAACAGAATTTTAAAAATATTCAAAAATGTTCAAAAGCATGTTTCTTCTTTGTGGGCTCTGTGACTCACACAGATGGGGGTCATCTGCACCTGGCTATAATTGCCCTCGAATTTTCACACAAAAAACAGTTCTATCTGCACAGAGATCAATATTTCTATATAGAAACATTTTTTTTGTGTAAAAAGTGCTCTTTCCTATGCAGAAAGGTACACACACAACAACAAAATATGCAATTTTTCCCACGGAATAAGTCCTGAACTGCAAATAGTTTTGAAAAACCTAGTGGATTTCAAATACTTTCCTGCGAAGGAAAGAAAATTGCTAAAATTACTCATTGCTTCCTCAAAAATGAAACAGGTAAAAATTTATATTCCTAATTGCAGCCATTTCACATCAATATGCTGGAGCAAATAAAGTGTTATTTTGTGACTTCTGCATTGACTCCTGATTCAGGTATCCTTAGTGGTCTGAGCAGTGAAGTATCTTTGCCTTCCCTATATATGAAGACCAATAAATGCAATCTAATACTACTGTAAAACCAGAATTTCAACAGTTTACAAAGTCTTCTACTGATTATATTTCAGAAATAGATTCTTATCGGAATTTTTCTCTTTCCAATCTGTGAACGGTTTGTTATCAGTTTGTAAAATTCACACATACAACAAGAAGAGTACATATGCAAACAAGAATTATTTTTGTTCCACTAAATAATTCAGCTTTAGGTTATATGAGGTAAACTTGTGAAAAACGCATCACCTTGAATAGAATGAAGATACCATCCCATCCTCTCATTTGCTCTAGTTTCGGCAGGATATGAATGGTCCCCTTTTGATGTTACTGACTCTAACTATTTGGGTCTCTACACTTCCCTTTCAGGGTATGTTTTTGATTCCCTTTTTCTGAAGCACGAAAAGCTAGTAACAGATTAAAATGGCCTAGCTTAAAGAGTTTTTATCAAATTTGTCAGCCACCATTTGTATCTAGGATGAAAACCTGAAGCAATTTTGTGCAGCTGAGATACCGAGCATTCATAGCTGAGATTCATAGCTGATGTATGCTGTACTATATAAGTAATAAAAGAATATATAAACAGTTGGCAATGCACATGATTAGGAACTTTTTCAAATATTATTCCATATCAAAATGCCACACTGCATGCTTCAAGTGACATTGTATTCTCATTTTCAACATAACCCTTTTTCAATAGAACATGTAGATAGCTTTTAAGAAAGAAGCAAAATTATCATATGTATGTTCAGGGAAGTAGGACAAAGTTATGCCATATGTTTTAAATGGAGATTATCTAAAGGGATAGCCATGTTACTCTGTTGCAGCAAAAACAACAGGGACCAGTTTATTATAGCTTTAGCATAATAGGCATGGAAGCTCAAGCGATAATGTTTGTTGAAATTATGTAGTAGCTCAACGCTTGTTGAGCTTGTGTTAATCTATGTTTGTTTTAATCCATTTTTGGTTTTAGTCTCTGTTGTAAGTTACCACAAGTCCCATGCTAGGAGAAAGATGGGATAAAATAAAATAAAAATTGGAAGTTTACTGTCAAGAAGTTTACAGTCAAGTAGAAGTTTACAGTCCCTTGCTGGCAGAAAGGCACAATTGATGAATGCATACTGCAGATGCCATCCACTCTTCTTATATTTTAGGGATTTGCCTTTGCACCTCAACCTCCATGTTCCATTAAGCTAGTAAGAATGTCATCTTAGCAGCCTTATGATAGGACTGTGACCCTAGGTGACACAGTTCAGAATCGTTCAGACAAAAAAACTGCTTTTTTTCCTTCAAGATGGTCCCCTTTATTGCATTCTAAAATAATGAGCAATAAGTAAGTAATTTGCATGTGTTTATTTTTAAATGATATTTTTCATTGGTTTAAGAGTCTTTTCTGTTTTTGTTGCACTACTATCCTATATAAGCTGCCTTGGGTTCCATGGGAGAAAGATGGCATATAAATAAATAAATAAATAAATAAATAAATATCAATTTGGTTTGTTTCATGGCTATCCTATATAATTATTAATTTAAGCATTAATTTAAAAATATCTCAAGAAGAAACAACTTGGTTTATGGCACTTCTTGGGTACATAGTATGAAGTAGGTACTGCATGCAAATGTTTGTTTCATGTTTGCAGTCTAACCAATATGAAAAACACAAAGGAAAGTTGTGAGAAAAAGTGATAAGGCAAGATTGGTTAGAACCAAGAGTAAGACCATGGCCAGTAGCTATATCATTAACAACATTTGTATGTGTTTCACCCCTGACTTCAATATCCACACACTGAAAAGAGGGTAGAGAGAAATAGCCTCATCCAAAAGTTTTTCTTCTCTGTTCTCCAAAGACACAGATCTTACAATAGGGAAGAAGAATATTTGATTGTTGGGGGTAGTCAGTATGATAGATGATGGCTCAGAGGTCAATGAGCAATTAATTGTGCCAGAAACAGAGCCAGTGATAGATCAAACTATCTTGGAAACACCCCATCAGCTGAAAGACAAGCTGAGTCAGAGTTGTTGCAACCAGTGCTAGAGAGAAGCGGGGGGGGGCAGCAACGATTTAGAGGAATTAGATCCACCTTTGCCCCCAGCCCCCAATCATGAAGACAGAAACAAGCAACTCAGAAGGAAGCCATTTTGGCAAGATTTAGAAAGAGCAATGATAAGTAACACCTGTTTTTGTCAGCTATATAAGTCCATCAGCATAGCTTGCTGTTTGCTTATAGCAAATTGCTACTCAAGCTCCCAGAACCCTTGTGTTCCTGCTCTCTGGATCCTTTTGGACTGACCTTCGGCATTCTGGACACTTTGGATTTGACCTTGGCTTCTGCTTGGCTCAGTGTTTCTACTGATTGTTTGCATTGGATACTCCCCACTGCCTCCTCCTCTTGGGCAAGTACTCTCTCCTTACTTCCCTTGCTGGCAGAAAGGCACAAGCAGGGAGCTGAACTCTGACAGTCAGGATCTCCATTCTCAAAAACATTAACTGATCTAAAGAAAGCAAGCTACCTGGAGGATATATGGAAGAACTGATTTTCAAAGAAAGAAATACTATAGAAAAGAATGAAGAGAAAGAAAGCACAGATCTTAATGACTTTTGGAGATCAACACAGTGAGTTTAATAGGAAGCAGAAAAATATGATCACAATGGCAAATAGATAATACTATAAACTCTAAAATACAAGACATAGCAAAAAGTTCTGAAGCAAGAAGCTGGAAGACCAAACCTTAATCATCCCTTTGAATTGCACTGAGTATACAGTTTCTGAGGAACTATACAGTTGCTGTTATTTACTTATTTAATTTATATGCTTCCTTTCTCTCATATGGAAGTCAAGGTGGCTTACAATATAAGATAAACAAAAGGGCTTAAATGAGTGGTTCTCAAATTGTGGGGTGTGACTCTAAGGGAGATGCAATAGTTGCTTGGGGGAGGGCACAGAAGAAAGTACAGCAAGTCAGCACACAAATACAGCTTAAGCATTTAGAACAAGACTGTTGCTAAAGAACATCAGGAAAGTAAGAAGCAGAGTTTTCTGTCTTTTGACTAGGGGCAAGCCATTTTGGCTAGCTTTTCACACAGGTGGCCCCCATCCCTATTTAACCCTCTGTCCATCTCACACTCTCTTCCACCTTCACTGGTCAATCCTTTTTCCACCTTCTTGCTGGACAGCTATAATGGCTACTTTCTTCAACCTCCTCCCTCCCTCCTCAAAGTTTGTGCTTTTCCTTGCCTCCTTTCATCTCAGCCCCTTTCAAAGGAAGGGAAATGTATACAGCCTCCACCCATGATGTGGCATGGGAGGGTGGGATATTTCTTTTGGAGTGGGGAGAGCTTGACATGGTCCATGAGGGAGCATGGCGGGGGAGGGGGACAGGTGTGGCAGCTGCCTCAGGGAAAGGAGGGGTGGGAAAGATGGCAGGCATTGGCAAGTGCTGGGGGAGAGTGTTTTTGATTCTTGGTGTCAGGGACTGTTTCGGAGAAAGCGTGTGCTCACAATTCTTTCCCCACATGAAGAGGCTCTCCTCCTCTGCTTCTCCCCAGCCATTGTGGGGACCTGCATTCCTTGACAAAGGAAAAGGCATTTCAACAAGACATTCCCTGTTTTTGTTTTTGTTTTTTGCTTCTTTTCTTGTCTTTGCAAGAGGAGAGGTGTGAATGAAAGCTCTGTGAGCACATCGGGCAAGTTGATATTTCTCAGTTGATTCACTATTTTCTTCCTTTCTCTATGTACCCCCAATTTCAGACTGATATCTTGGGTGCACTTTATCTGTGCAAGTGCCTGTCTCTCCTCCCCTATGCCTGAGTAAGGAAAAAAAAAAAGGAAATGTGCTGTCTACTTATCTACACTTTAGCCAGTTGAAATGTGACATTCTTCAAGAATCCTGTTGAAAACTTTACTTTGTTGATCAGCTAAATCATTTGAGTTTTGCGGTGGTAAACTACTGACCCCCCTCACTTTTAAGAATGAAGTAGAGATAGAGAGATCCCTGGTTGTTGCCCAAGTTGCAGAGCCTTGTTTGCCCTCTAAATTGCATAGAATAGAAACTTATATATGAGCAGGGTGGGGGGTGGGGAGCTGTGGCCCCCTGTGGCCAACCTGTGGCCAGTTGGTATTGGGTTGCAACTTGAATCAACCTCAGCAAGTACCCCAGATTGCCCTGCACAGTTTCCCTCCATATTCTTACATGTCTATGCTTTAGCACTTTTAAATCATTTTATTAATCAATAATTTTAGTATATACATTGCCTTATAGTCCTCAGTGTAATTGATTATTGCTGCCAAGTTGCAAAGGAATAGGCTCAGGGATTTTTGGGTAAAAGCAGCCTTTCCATTTGGAGGTGTTACTCCAATGGAGAAACCCTATCCTGGGGTCTACAATTTAATATTAAATATAACTCCGTGTACCAGAGAGGTTGCCTGGATAAGCACGTAGGCAGGCATGGTCGAACGGCCGAAAATCAGGTCAGGCCAGTAAAATCCCCAGTCACATAGCCCCAGGAGACCTCAAGGTATGTAAACCCCCAATAAACAAAAGGTCCACAGCCCCAAGAAGCCAACTTGAGGAGATTAGCGTGTCTGACCCAAGTTGAACAAATATCCCATCAGGTGAGGACCATTTACAAGAAGTCACACCACAAAACACAGCCGAAGATCCTGAGACTTTGGCAACACCTTGCAATCTTATCACGCAAAGGAAATTACCATTGTGGAGTTTCGTTCTCACTCCAACACCCATTGTTCTCCCCGGGAAACGATTAGTCCTCTAGGTACTTTTCCCCCTACAAATAGTCCCTGTTTTTGAACGTTTCTTCAGATCGCTCCCCGTCTTTCCAGCAGACCATTTCTCTGTCCGTTGAGTAATCCCCTCAGCCCCTTTCATGCTGAGTCTCATCTCTCCGCTGTCTTCCCAGACCATGGACTTCAGGACAAGGTGCAGTATCACCCCAGCTACTCCCCTTTAATATTCCTCTGTCCAATTTCCTTTCTTTTGTTTCTTAATAGCTCTTGGGTGTGTGTGTGTGTTGGTGCATGAGACTTTTATTTAATAAAATCATTTACTGGACATTTTTGTTTGGTTTTTGGCTTGGCCTGACCCCATAAAAACTGGGTAAAAAGACTCCGCTAGGTTACCCTGCCTCTTGCATTGCGATTGCTTGTGCTCTAGCTAGTTTCCATTCCCCATCACATGGAGCATATGGAGGTGTCCCCCAAGGGACAGAGGATAGCCTAAAGAGGACATATTTAAGCCTGTTATTGTTGAACATTGTTCTGAAAATGGCAGAAGTATCAAAATACTCCTTAATAACAAGCCTACCAAATATCAGCAGGATAGATTTAGCAGTTTATATTGGTGAAAGGTCCTCAATTGGAAGAGAGAGAGGGAGGAAGGAATATTTTCTCTCCCACCTCCACTATGTTTTTTCCCCTAATTGTATGAAATAGTTTGAAATACAGGCAATCCTGGGCAAGAAGGCTGCAGAGGTTCATAAGGACAAGGGGGGGGGGAGGTCAGGAGGGAAGAATGGACATCTCATGGTCTCATCCTTTGCCCACTCCATTTCATCTTAAAGATTAAGCACTGAAAGCAAGCCACTGACAACAGAACATCATCTCATAAGTCCCCTAAATCCTCACTCAAAAGTGTTCTCCCTCCTTCCCCCCATCTCTCTCTGATAAAAGGATGCTGGAATCAAAGTAATCATCCTTTCCCTAAGTCACAGAGAGCCCTTGGAAAAATGGTAGGATTAGAAATGTTTCAGGATTAGAAAGTAGCTGCTCACCCCATGCCTCCCCTCCCCTCCTGCACTACACCCTGGGATATTTCAGAGGAATGAAACCTAAAAGATTTTGGTTTGGGAGACCCCACCTTTCCAAATCTAGAGTCCTCCAGAAAACTGCAGGAACTAGTTTGCATGAGTTCTGGTTGCTTCTGAGGGAAGCTTTGCCTCAATAAATACCAGAACCAGTCTGAAGGGACAAGTTTTGGCTCAAATTCCAGAGTCTCCCAAATCTATTCCTATGAGCAAGCAAAACTCTTTGCAATTATTATTTTAAAAAGACAATGAGATCTTTTTTTCTGATAATCCATCAGACTGGCTGCTACTACCAGTGCCTTACTGTCATTTCTACAGTTTCACGAAGAGAATCTGATCTGTGTCTTCTGTATTGAAGCCACTATCGTAATAAGGTTAGCTCACCTATTCATCCTACCATTATTCCCAAATGTAACTTGACTAGTAATAGATATTAATCGCAGTCACCTCCCCTGGGACCCGAAGAGCTGAAGCAATAAAAGTGTCTCTGAGCCAAGATAATATAGTAACATTTTCTAATCATATTTCTAATTTCACTACCTAGTTATATAAAAACTCTGATTGGGGAGCAAGATCACACAGCCTACTAGATAATAACAAGTCATTCAGACACTCTGGTTCGGAAATTGCAAAGTGGCTTGAAAAGCTTACATAAAATCCCTGAAGTTGTATTGCCGAGGTATTTTCAGAGAAATACAAATGCTTTCGCAGGGTAGGATGGGGGAAAAAACATTGAGGCATGTAAACAATATTGTTTCATGGCTTTCTCAGTATTTTCACCAGAATGTTACACGGTAGAGACAGACTTCTGTCTGGAAATGCACAGTGCTATTAGGCACTTTCCAAAGATAATACTGCATTCTTGATACTGAATATGATCACAAGGTCTACAGTTACTTTGTTCATATTGACATATCCTGCCTTTCATCTGCTCATTCTGTCTGTGTTACATATGACGTGAGCAACATATGGAATTAAATAAACAAACAAAAAATAAATGCCATAGCACAGAATGAGTAACACTGTCAGGATCAGACTCATACATAGGATCAATAAACTTACATAGCAGATTTATTGAGAAGATGCAGAGCAGTGAACACAAACGTCAAAAGACAGAAGTGGCCAATATTCCCAAAGTCTCTAAGGTTAAACAGTTCAGTTTCACACGAGAGATAGGCGAGTGCATATTTTCTGTACTGCAGGTCAGGATGACCGCCAGGTCACCATAGCTACTATCTTTTCCTCTAGCAAATGTTTTGAGAACTGCTACTGAGGAATGTACACCTGCTCTATCTGTACTACAAGGCCATTAGGAAAATCACTAACAGTAATACAATCTACACACTAAACCATAATCCCCTCATATGGAGGGCAATTCCGACAAACACAGACACAGTAACACAGACAGTCTCAGGACAAAAGTCCTGAGAAGAAACTGTATACACACAGGTCTTACCTCTAGCAGAGTGAGGCCATGACTTTCTTTCCTTATGTGTCAGCTGTTCTCTGGAAACTATTCTACGTCTTAGGTTTTACATGGTCCACATTCTGTTCTGATTACATTGAAGCCTTTGACATAGTGCTGTACAACAGGCATATTGTAGATATGTTTCTGTTCATGTAGAGGCATGCTTCAGAGGTTTATCTGTTACCCCACCTACATGCTATGTCCTGAGGATCACAATTATTTTATATCAAACATAGTGAGACATAGAGATCTTGTTACCTTGATTTCTGGGGGTCCTGGGAGGGACACCTAAATGTGCTCACAACAATGGGGAGGGAATTAGCAAAGAGCACTAGTTAGCAATGCGAGAGGCAGGGTAACGTAGCGAGATCTTGAGCCCTATGTCTACTGGGTCAGGCCGAGTCAGTGATAAGGCAGAAGTTAATAATAATAATTGTTTTATTGAAATACAATCAAACACGTGTATGCAATACACTCACACAAGGAACTATAGAAATAAAAGGTAGGAGTTGGATAGAGGGATTTTGAGAGGAGGGAAAGTATGGGATACTTTCAGTATCAATACTGACAGTATGGGAAATACTATACCTGTCCTGAAGCCCGGTAATAGCAAAGAAGCTGGGGAGCGTGGATTCTCAGTGCGTGGGGCTGAGGGGAGGCTTGTCAAACAGAGAGATGGCAATTCAGGAGGCAAGTCACGAGTGATCCAACGAGACGCTCAAAGTCAGGGGTTCTTATTGGGAAAATTGTGGCCGCTGGCTAGTCCGAACTTGGGGATAACAATGAGTTTCAGGCTGGAGACAAAGCCTCCGAAAGGTCAGTACTTCAGATGATTGAGTTATGACCAGATTGTCAATAGAGTAGCCAGTATGCGAACGCGGAGTGCTTGAGAGTTGTATAGTCCGCTCATCAAGCTGCCTGCGCGGGGCAGGGGGTCTTTTGTAAGTAGAGTGTATAGAATCATAGAATCATAGAATCATAGAAATGTAGAGTTGGAAGAGACCACACGGGCCATCCAGTCCAACCCCCTGCCATGCAGGAACACCCTCAAAGCACTCCCGACAGATGGCCATCCAGCCTCTGCTTAAAAACCTCCAAAGAAGGAGACTCCACCACACTCCGAGGCAGCATATTCCACTGCCGGACAGCCCTGACTGTCAGGAAGTTCTTCCTGAGGTTCAGGTGGAATCTCCTTTCCTGCAGCTTGAATCCATTGCTCCTTGTCCTGGTCTCTGGAGCGGCAGAAAACAAGCCCTCTCCCTCCTCTACATGGCATCCGTTCAAATATTTAAACAGAGCTATCATGTCCCCTCTTAACCTTCTCTTCTGCAGACTAAACATACCCAGCTCTCTAAGTCTATCCTCATAGGGCTTGGCTTCCAGGCCCTTCACCATTTTGGTCGCCCTCCTCTGGACCTGCTCCAGCTTGACCATGTCCTTCTTGAATTGGGGTGCCCAGAACTGGACACAGTATTCAAGATGAGGTCTAACCAAAGCAGAGTAGAGTGGTACCAGTACCTCCCTCGACCTAGACACCATACTCCTATTGATGCAGCCGAGAATTGCGTTGGTTTTCTTGGCTGCCGCATCACATTGCTGACTCATGTTCAGCTTGTGGTCTATTAAGACTCCTAGATCCCTTTCACACGTACTGCCATCCAGCCACGTGTCCCCCATCCTATATTTCAGCATTCCATTTTTTCTACCTAAGTGTAGGACCTTACACTTCTCTCTGTTGAATTTCATTTTGTTAGCCTTGGCCCAGCTCTCCAATCTGTCTAGGTCATTTTGAATTTTGATCCTGTCCTCTGGCGTATTTGCAGATGACACCAAATTGGGAGGGGTTGCTAATACACCAGAGGACAGGATCAAAATTCAAAATGACCTGGATAGATTGGAGAGCTGGGCCAAAGCTAACAAAATGAAATTCAACAGAGAGAAGTGTAAGGTCCTACACTTAGGTAGAAAAAATGGAATGCAGAAATATAGGATGGGGGACACGTGGCTGGATGGCAGTACGTGTGAAAGGGATCTAGGAGTCTTAATAGACCACAAGCTGAGCATGAGTCAGCAATGTGATGCGGCAGCCAAGAAAGCCAATGCAATTCTTGGCTGCATCAATAGGAGTATGGTGTCTAGATCGAGGGAGGTACTGGTACCGCTCTACTCTGCTTTGGTTAGACCTCATCTTGAATACTGTGTCCAGTTCTGGGCACCCCAATTCAAGAAGGACATGGTCAAGCTGGAGCAGGTCCAGAGGAGGGCGACCAAAATGGTGAAGGGCCTGGAAGCCAAGCCCTATGAGGATAGACTTAGAGAGCTGGGTATGTTCAGTCTGCAGAAGAGAAGGTTAAGAGGGGACGTGATAGCTCTGTTTAAATATTTGAAAGGGTGCCATGTAGAGCAAGGGGAGGGCTTGTTTTCTGCTGCTCCAGAGACCAGAACAAGGAGCAATGGATTCAAGCTGCAGGAAAGGAGATTCCACCTGAACCTCAGGAAGAACTTCCTGACGGTCAGGGCTGTCGGGCAGTGGAATATGCTGCCTCGGAGTGTGGTGGAATCTCCTTCTTTGGAGGTTTTTAAGCAGAGGCTGGATGGCCATCTGTCGGGAGTGCTTTGAGGGTGTTCCTGCATGGCAGGGGGTTGGACTGGATGGCCCTTGTGGTCTCTTCCAACTCTACATTTCTATGATTCTGTATTAGCAACCCCTCCCAATTTGGTGTCATCTGCAAATTTGATGAGCATGCCCTCTATTCCTTCATCCAAGTCATTGATGAAAATATTGAACAGCACTGGGCCCAGGACAGAACCCTGTGGCACCCCGCTAGTCACTTCTCTCCAGGATGAAAAGCAGCCATTGGTGAGCACCCTTTGGGAACGGTCAGTCAACCAGTTACAGATCCACCTGACAGTAGCTCTGTCCAGCCCACATTTTACTAGCTTCTTTGCAAGAATGTCATGGGGAACTTTGTCAAAGGCCTTACTGAAATCAAGATATGCTACATCCACAGCATTCCCTTCATCTATCAAGCTAGTATACATAATGTGGTACTTACCTTGAGGTCTCCTGAAGCTGCATTTGGCAATGACTGGCCTGCCTGGATTGGGATTTGAATGGTCTGGCTATTGTCGGCAGCGCCTGTGTGTATGCTTGTCCGGGGGCCTCGCAAACGCATGGAGAGGAATGAGTGAAGAAGGCCAAATTATTGATATCAAATGATAATATCCCACAAGCTCGGGCAAGAAACAGTGGTAACAATCTACTGGAAGGACATGTAGGCAGTGCAGCTATGGAGATAGATCAAAGGGTAGCTCTGTTTTCTGTCACACATCCTAGGTGAACATCAAAATGGTTCTCACATTCCATTAGAATGGATTATCAGCAAGAATAACACCAACAGGAGGCAAAAGGTCTCTGGGAACAAATAAACAGTGCAAACAGCCTGGAAAGTGACACCTTGGAGGCAAGCATCCCTGGATAAGATAACCATCTTGCAGGGAACTACAAGGATGTCTGGCTGTACTTTCTTTGAACTACGAAGTTGAGATCCATCTTCATAAAAATGCAGCCATCTGGTCCCAAGGACATATTTTAGCATTGTTCAGCACTATAACTGGGACTTCGTTTCTCCTCCTTTTCAGAGTTCTCCCAGACTCGCAAACAGTGCCTCTGCCAGTGGAAAGCTCCCCTCAGCCCCACCCTCTGAGGTTGAGTTGGGCTTTTCGCTTGTCTTTTTCCAGCCAAAGACTTCTGGATTGGTACAGTATTACCCCAAAACCCTTATGTCTCTCTCTGTCTCTCTCTCTCTCTTAATTTTCACCTCTTTCTAATTTCTATAGCCTCTTGTATGCTTGTGGGAGCTGAGTGATTGTATGGATTTTAATATCTATTTCAATAAAACACTTAAATTTGAACAGTTAGCCTGATTCTCTGTGATCCAACTCTGTAAAGCTGGGCTCAAGATCCTTAATCACCCTGCCCTCTTTGCATTGCTAAAGCAGTGTTTATAGCTAATTTTCCCCACAAATTATAATTTTGACAGGCATTGGAAATCCCCCTAAGGGACCCCCAGCAAGCAGGGTAACATATCCTATATAAAAATACAGTGGGGACATCTCTCCCCCTAATGTTGCAGCTCAGAGTGCTGCCCTTTAGCGATCTGGCCAAACACCTCTCTTTCAAGATACTCCATTTTCTCTCCATCTACTACCTCTCCCCCTTTTCAATAGCCAAGTAAGCATTGGAGACAAACAGGACACACTGCTTTGCTAGCAAAGAGGCAGAGGAGTGCGCCTTAACTAACGATTTCCATGCATTTTTGTGTGAGGCAGATCAGTCCTAACCCTCTGATCTGCCAGATGATAGCGATTAGGAAGGAATAAGCATGCCCTGATAGCAGGGGAGAAGATCTCCTGGGGAAGATCATGAAAATGTAGCACTAATCACCCAGATGGAGGTGTTCTGGGGGTAAGAAGGGGCAATCATCTTTGATACAATCAGTTCCTGTCCTCACTGGTTTCAGTCAGGAGATGAACAGGTTGCTTACCTATAATGGTGGTTCTTCAAGTTGTCATCTGTGAACTCACACAAATGGTGTCATCTGCACCTGCACAGTGTGTGGTTTAGAACTATCTAGCAAGTCCAGTGTCTCTCAAGAAGGTGTTGTTGAAGATACTGATGTTGATACCAGGGTTGGTGCAGACAGTAGGTGGTCTTCGTGCCCCAGGACCAAGTCAGGCAGATGTGTAGAAACAGATCTACCAGTAGAATTGGAGGTAGAAGGTGCCAAAGGGCCTCTTGGTGTCAAGTGCTGTCTCAACTGCAATACTGTTATGAGGTGGTATGCAGGGACCTGTTTTGTGCTCCCATATCAGAGGCAGTAAGCACTTTCTCCTAGGTAAGGTCTTAAGTCTAGCTGCTCCATTTTGCCTTTTCTGCAGTATAGAAGAGCTGACAGTATTGCGAGGCCCCAATGTCGTACCCCTCTCCAAGGCAAAGAAGGCCCTTGTAGTATCTGTCCATCTTTGTCAGGGATCTTTCCTCCACAAAAGGAGTAGAATTTGAAAACAGCTGCAGAGACCATAAACTAGTGAGAAAATTTGCCATTCATCTGCTAAACCAAAAAACCAAATACCATTAAACAGTCCAAGTCTGAGGACATGCAAACCAACCGTGTGATGAAGCAAAATAGAAGACAAGCTGAAAACTGTTAGATGAAGCTGAGGTAATTTGTCAAATTGTACTCTGAAAATGAACTCTAAGAAGGCTCCTAATGGTGCTGCTTCCACAGTGGACAAAAAGGAACTGAGGATTTTGATAGAAAGATGGTTATGAAGCCTCTCAGGGAGTGGGCAAGATTACTGCCAATATGCATGCCATACTGCTCTAGAAGGTTCTGAACTGTGCAGGTGCAGATGACCCCATTTGTGTGAATCACAGAGACCACAGAGAATTTTTTACTTTTTTATTTATTGCTTTAACACCCCACCTTTCTCCCATTATGGGACCCAAGGCAGCTCACAATATGTCAATGCTAAAAAGCTTCCTTGTTTAACTCTCTAGCCACTCCAAGCTGATTAGGCCTTATGAAACCAGTATACAACCTCCCCCTGCCCACAGTACTAAGAATAATTCTGTTAGTGAATTTTTAGGGCTTCCTGAAATGTCCTTTCCCATTTTTAACTCCTAATTTGAGGGTTTCAAATTTAGTGGACATTTGGTGACTAGGAACCATTCTTACTGGAGGCAACATTTATCGTTAATTAGAAAGGAATGGCTTCAAAGAGACAAGAGGAGGCCTAAGAAATGAGTTAGGAGTTAGGAAAAATGATATTGAACTTTCCCTCATGCTATCCAGAATGTCTGCCATGTTTCAAGGGAAAATAGTGGGTAGCAAGAGCTAAAAATGCTGAGGTAATTTCACCAGTGGGAGCAAAGAGGTTCTGGCTGTTATATGCTATGTATCACATTGATGTACTTGTTTTCTAGTTTTTGCTTCCCTAATTTAGCAGATGAGAAGGTGACAGTGGTCCTGAATCAAAAATTAGGGTTGTTTTGCTCTTTATTTTGAGGATATTTTAATTGTTCTCTTTTCTAGAGGTGATTCAAAAGAAGGATGCGCAAGAGGTTTGCTAGACTCAGACCTGTGTTTACACTGTGATAATGACACTGAAAAATGTTTTTTAAAATGAAGTGTTGATGGAAAAAATATTATTAGAGGTGACACAAATTGATAATACATTGTGCAATATACTTTCATTGGATTTGATTTCAAGTAACTGAAAAATACCAAAAATTGGCCTTTAGGTTTGATATGAGCAGGTGAAATGCTGATAAGCGCAAACATTGCATCTTAATAGGAGGCTATGAAATATATTACAATCTGTAAACAAATAAATAATGGTCTGAATCCTATGGTTAGTCATAACTGAAATAGATGCATTAAATCAACGAGAATTGCCATTCAACAGGGGTTTCCATAACTCTACCTGGAAAGAGCCTGGACTGTTCAGACCAGTGTGCCATTCTGCTGTAATTGAAATGTAATGTTTTCAAAGAAAGTATTTGTTTTTTAAAAGACTAAGTATGCTTTGAGAGTGTTAAATGTTTGTTTGTTTGCTTAATAAATTTCTATCCCCACATTGCTATAATTATTATCAATTATAGCAATGAGAGCATGACAATATATAAGGAAAAAATGCAAGGAAACGGATAAAAAAAACAGCAGTAGCAACAGCTGTCTTGATACCTGCAAGTGCTGTCGATTCAGCTTGCAGAATGGTGGCTCATAGCTCTGCCTGGTCACTGCTTTTTCATTTTAAGGCAGACGCAGGAGTTCGATGGACCTGTAACATTTGGGAGTAATAGAAGATATTCCCTGAAGCTTTCCCCTTGTCCTTGGAGCTGCTCTCTTGTGGTTGCACAAAAAGGAATCAAAAGCATACAAATGCCAAAAGGCTAACTTTTAGTGTGCTACTCAAGACTCTTTCGAGGAAAACAACTCCAATCCTTTGACCGGAAATGATCTTGCCCCAGACAGTATTGTGTTGAAATCCACAACAAATATTCACATTCATATGTACAAGAAGTAGTTTTATCTGCATGCGTGCATAATGGACTGGATCCAGGATTTGCTTCCTTTAATGACAGAAAGCCATCTCCTTTGACCTTAACTTGACCAAAGTGACCGGGGAATGTACCTGGAAGCTTCAGTGAGAATTGAATTAACCAACATCCATTTATAAACACACCAACACACAACACATCATTTTACCTATGCAGACCTTTACTATCTGGTGTATCAGAAGGAAAATATTTATGTTCCGGGTCTTTGAACTTAATTACTGTCATAATATCTAAAAATAAAAAGACATATTGGTTGCCAGAAATGAAGATGTACCACTGAGTTCTTTTAATTCACTGACACTAACACTACATATGAATGACAGATCAAACAAGTAAATAGGATTGGTTGATGCTCAGAGACCCAGAGTCTAAAAAGAGAAGGAGTACATTCTGTGGGGAAAAAATAGCTGTTTACCAATTTTTTTTTTTCGTCCTCAAAACTGAATCGGAACAAGCTTCAACAAGCTACTGCAAATGGCTGTTGTTTGTTTTCTGTGCTTTGAAGTTAACTCTGACTCTTTGTGATCCTAGTATAGGTTTTTCTTAGAAAGATTTATTCAGAGGAGGTTTGTCATTCCCTTAGGCTGTGAGATTGTGACTTGTCCATGGTCACTCTGTGAGTTTTCATGGCTGAGCAGCAACTGGAACCTGGATCTTTTGGAGTGTTAGGCCAACACTTCAACCACTACATCTAGCTGGATCTCAGTGCAAATCACAGAGGTTTGTAAATCCTAAATATAATATTTTGCAAGGATGACAGGCCTTGTGTAGCCAGAATCTTTAGTTGAAAAAGATGGGGGGTAAACTGGGGTTACTTATGTGTCTTTCATTTTGTGCAAATGGCAGAAAGAGGCACTTACTACGTCTTTTGTATCTCCATGAAAAGGAAAGTAGAGACCCTGGCAAGAGTGAGTGTCCCCACAATGCAGTGGTCAGGGACATTTTGTGTGTGTAATGGAGCCTAGCAATGAAAGAATTGAAAGAATTACCCAGATGCAGATTTGCAGCAGGCTACTATTCTGGGGCCCACCAACCCCTTACTGCTGCATAACCATGGAGGACTGCCTTTCTCTACACTGGAAGGCAATCTGGCACAATTGCAATGAGGAGGATTACATTTCACTCATGTGGACGTGGGAACTCATTTTAAACTGAGCCAAGCAAAAGTAAAAAGCTGCTAATAAGCTGGACAATCAGTGTTCATGCTGGTGACTTTGTATAGGCTTGCTCAAATAACCTGAAGACTTAAGAAAATCTATTCAGTACTGAGGTCTAGCTCCTAAAAGTACTTATGGTAAGAATCATAGGTTGGATCGAGATTTCAAAAGAGTGGCTCTCACCTTGGTCACTGGGTGATCTTGGTGGACACAGTATTCACTGATTCTTCCTTCTTCTTTCAACTTGGAATGCTGTTTTGGAGGTACTGAAGGAACAATATAGGAGATGCCATGGAAAGCTCCAGGAATTTATGAAAATTGCCTCCACCTATCCTTAGGTGAGAGTGTATCATGGATTTCAGGCTCTTCTGTCCAATAGTGGCAGGTGGCTTTCATATCAGTGAGAATTTCCAATAGGTTTTAGTCCAAACTTTAAAGGAGTTAACCAGAGTCCTAAACTCCATCCTTATATAGGTTCAGTACCTTGGATGTGTCATTAAAATTTGAACTAAAATTTGGGGTAGCTTCATTGGCCCACTGACAAGGAAGCCACAACCATCAGTGCTTTTGTCGATGAAAAAATCCTTCTGTTGATGGAACGGACATTCTGGATCAGCCAAATGAATTTTCAATGAAAATTCATGGTGCATGAAAGGAAGCAATTCTGCAGAATACACATTAACAATTTAGAGCTGAAAAGAAAGTCATTTTAAGACTGCCAGTTGCTGTAAGGGTTGCACAGTTATACCATTTTCTCCTTGCATAACATTATGGTGTCATTTCACAAAGACTGAATCAAAAAATATTATGAAAGGTAAATAAAATGCACTCTGCACATTTACAGCACAAGTGATCTCTTCTTAATCTTTCTTTCTTCTTCCTTCCTTCCTACCAGATAAGAAAATATGACCATGTTTTATATCTAGGATGCAACAGTGGATTCTAATTATCTTGAGCACTACCAATAGTAGGGCTCCAATTCTGGATTACTGTCGTGAGAAAGATGTGTATGATGCCAGTGTTGCACTCTTTGGGGCATGGGTTTAAAAGGCTTTTTATTTCCACGGGCATTTTCAATTTATATTTATATTTCTAGCTAGCAGAATAGTTTTTATGTCCCCAAGTTTCACTGCACTGATGTTTCAGTTTTATGTTTTTCTTGTATTGACTATTTGATTTTTTAAAATTGTCTCCCACTGTGAACACTCTCTCTCTCTCTCTGTGTTTTAAATGCATATGCATATAAACATTTAAAATGGTACCCAAGCAATCGAGTGAAGAAATCTTGGGTCTGTTCACCCGTCTAGGCCAAATCTCTTTATAGTAAAAAAAAACAAAAACAAAAAAACCCCACACCCAATGCCACAATTTATTTAAAGATGTCTATGTCTTCTTACATAATAAAGTGAGAGTCAGCTTGGTGTAGTGGTTTGCACATTGGGCTTCGACCCTGGAGACACGGTTTTATTCCCTGCTTGACTATGGAAATCCACTTTCAGTCTCCAGAAAACCGCACCTTAGGGTTGCCATAAGTTGGAAACAACTTGAAAGTACACAACAGCAACAACAACAACATACTATTTTCTGCATTTGCCTGTAATTTCCAAACCTACTGTTTAATAACAGTAACATTACAATCATGAAATAAAGATAAGATTTACATAAACTACTTAATCTTCCTGTCAGAACAAAGTGGGGGTATAATGTCAGTTGAACATATTCATGCTTTGTGAACAGGACACAAATTGTGTTTGTTAATTGGCTTCCATTTATTCACTGCTTATGGTCATTTGTGATGATCATTACACATTTAGGTGAACTTGATGTGAAGGCTATAAATCAAATTTATAAATTAATTAAATTAGTTTTTTGTTTTTTTAAATAGAGGCTTACTGTGGAAAACAGCCAATCTCAGAAAGCCAAACAGAAAGTATAAATATTTCAGTTTAAGATGAAGTCATGGTCTTAAAGGCATCACAATCATATTTAAATTATGTAGTATCAGATAACTAGAGGTAATAATGAATGTATGTTTTAAGAACATTTAAAACTTAATACTTAAATACACTTAACAGTTAAATATACCAATCTAAGGGAAAGGGAAACAGATAACCAGACCCAAATTCACTGCACATTTTCAGAGTGGCTTCCATACACACAGTATGAAACAATGAGTTTGTTATAGCATGAGCACTTGTGCATTATAGCCCACAACATCCAATACATAGTGTTAATCAGAATGTACAGTGTGCGTGTGCATATATATACATATAGTGTGTATAGTTATAGAAAATCAGAAATAATGGATTTATTTCACACTGCAGATGGCATCCTACTGGTTAATTTCAACTAGAGTAGACCCATTCCATCAATGGTGTGTTAATTTGCAGGTAAACCTCAGTGATTCAATGGATTTACTCTAGTCAGGACCAACAGTTGGAGTTAGGCCAATATGTGTTGATTGTCTTATCATAGATCTACTAGATACTTTGTGTGATCAGCTATGAATGCCCAGTGTTAATAATGTAATTGTCATGATCATGACTTTGGCCATTTCCTCACGGGGCGAGGAAATCATCCCATGAAGCTACTTAATGGGTCTTTTGGCTCCCCAGTCCGGTCCGGGCTGATCTGGAGCAGTGCGTGCTTGTCGCTCTGCACTGCTCCAGGGACGAAAATGGCAGCTTCCGGTTGGTCAAGGGTCTCGACCAACCACTGAAGCTCACCAGCCTAAAGCCCGCCCCAGCAGATCGCCGGCTTGCATTGGTGTGAGCCTGTGATTCTGCACAAGGGAGCAGGCTCGCACTGGCGTGCTCCGTGCTTTTGAAAAACCGCAAGAAACAGGTTTTTCAAAAGCACGCTGGATGACCACTTGGGGTCATTCCAGAGAGGGCTGAGGTGCGGAACTACACTAAGTATAGTCAGGACCCAGTCTGCTCCCAGGTGCGGATGTCCTCCCTGGAGGATGGACTGCACCGTTTCTAATACCCCGTGCGGCCTTTGTACATTAGTTTCCCTGTCTACAGTCCCATCCTGAACTATATGTACTATGCCAGTACCTAAACATTGGGATAACACTCTGTGCATCTAATGAAGTGATCTCTTCTAGTCCATAAATGTTTGTGTTGTAATGAATCTGTTCATCTTTAAGGTGCTGCAGGGTTCTCTGTTATTTTTGCTGTTTTGACTACCCTAGACTAACATTTGTAAATATAAAAGAATAATAAGGTAAAACACAGTAGCAACCTCACTAAATGAAACAACTTCAGAAATGAAAGTGTTTTTATTTGACACTGAAAAATTGGCACAACAAGGGGCCATTTGCAATATGTGTATGTATATGTGTGTGTGTGTAAGCACTTTCCAAAATGCACACTACAAACACTACAAATACATAAATGAGTATATACTTAAAAAGAGAAAAACAGAAAAAAGAAAATATCCAAGCATGCACAAAATGAATTGACATATTAACTAAAAAGCAATAAAGAAAGAAGAAAGAAAAGGGGGAAAATAAAGGAAAAGAGAAAACAAAAAGGAACTGACCTCCGCCTTCCTTTGGACAGAATATAGCCTATCCCCCATTCCAAGCCTCTCAAGAAAAGAAATCTAACCTTTGTTTCTTCCTCCCTTCCACAATTTATTGTTTCTAAAAGAAAATATAAAATTTCTATTTTTGTTAATGTGCATAACACCATATCCATATTCCCTCTTTCAGCTCCTTTGATTCTATTTCAACATACCTGCATAATTTAAAAAATACACCATAAATGACCTTAATATTGCCAAATTATAACACAACTAATTTTTCTAAATACTGCTAACTGACCTCACCACTTATTATTTTCACTAGTTAATAGTTTCACACATACCTATGTCCTAAATACATCTATATTATCTTGTATGCGAAAGACCATTACAGAGTTCATAGACCAACTCAGTTATCATTCTTAATCCATAGCATATTAACCTATTTTAACCAAATCTTCATTTTAAATTTGATACTCCAGTTCACAGAAAATATCTCTTTTCTCATATTTTCTAGCATAGCATTTTAAAAACACTATCCCGAGACAGCACCCTTATTTCAAACATATTTCCTTCTACTTCAGTTTCACAGAGTAAATCAGTCCTCGCTTATGACGCCAAAAAATCACAATCTTGAAACAACATCCTTTTTTGGTTTTTGTTTTGATTTTGTTCAATTTGCATAGAGATCCCAATTAAATTTAACCCATGAAGACAATCTCCCTTTCGTCCACAAAACCCTCCCAGTCATAAATCATCCCTAAAGCAGTGACTCCCTCCTTGAGTTCTGCTTCTGTTTTTTCTTGTCTTTCCATCTTGTTTCAATTCCATGTCCACTTTCAAATCTTTCTCTGTATCTTCTTTTGTATTTGTCCCTCTTGTCTCATTTCAGTTCCTTGAATTCTTGCTTCACAATGTCAATCATGCATTTAACATCTCAAGGTATTTGCTCCATTATCCCTTGTAGAAGTCCCTCTAACTGCTACATGGAAGGTTTCATTTTCAACTAGGCCAGCAGTTACAAAGTTAACAATTCGCTTCCATGGAATCTGGCTAGGTCCTGCGAAAACAAACAGTGCCAGCTTATGCTTTAATTTCCTTTGCTTTCCTTATTAGTGTCCAACATCTTTTTGCAAGTAAAATACAATTCAATTTATTCAAAGAAGAAATACACTTAGATTTTTAGTTCTTAGTTCTCTTTTTAAAATGTCAACTCCAGTATTTAAATTCAACAGTCCTGTCTTATGAGGCAAAGAAACTTACTCAGCTCTTGACTGCAGGAAGAATACAGTTACAAAAAGCTTCACTGGTACACCTTAATCAGAAGGTTTCTTCACTTTTATGTCTTCCAAAGTTAATTGAGGTTTGTTTTGTTTTTTAAAGAAAGCAGGTTGCTAGCATAAGGCTGTCAGATCTTATAATCTAAACAGCTGCATTTCACAGCAAGGGCAAAATGTTGTTTCCTCAGTCTTTCCTATTCACAGAACATTTACAGAAAAGTAAATGCAAATAAAAGGAGTTCCAGCACCAAATGGGTAATCCTCCACTCCCTTTTTGTCTAGTGGGGAGGGTTTCAGCCAGAGATCCCCCTGGCTGGTACTTTACCATGAAAGCTCTCCTTGTTGCAGAGGTGCAATGAAAAGCCTATGCTGGGTAAGGCCACCAGAAGTCAAGTCCCACACTACATAATTCTAGTGCAATATTCCACATTAACTGCCACAACTACATCCTGTGGAATCCAGGGGTTTGTAGTTTAGTGAGGCACTACAGTGCTCTGGCTCAAAATACAAAATGCCAATCCCATGATTTCATAAGATGTTGTTATGGCAGTTGGTGTGGAATTTAGCACTATAATTGGTGTGAAAGTGAAATTTCATGAAAGAATTATAGGCTCAGTGTGCCAT
The DNA here is from genome assembly GCA_030412105.1 of Cyclura pinguis. NCBI lineage: Eukaryota > Metazoa > Chordata > Lepidosauria > Squamata > Iguanidae > Cyclura > Cyclura pinguis. Next base: position 107,203,452 of record CM059599.1, on the reverse strand, counting down.
CAAACCCAGGGGATGAAGAATGAAGATTGGTTACATCTGGTAGTTTTCTAAACAAGGGGTTTGTTGGTGCTGAATTTTAAATGAGGTGAACTGATGGAATGTTGACTGCTACAAATCTTACTGGGTGAAGTTATGGCTGAGGGTCTGACCAAAGAATATATAAGCCATCCACCAATCAGGACAGAATTAGTGAGAAGTGAAAGATGAAGATGAAGAGCTGAAAGAGCATAGAATATAGAAATGATCATGAAGAGTTGGAAGAGAAACAGTAAAGCTGCAGCAGCAAGACCACATAGCCATCTTGAGAACTGAAATCACTCAGGGAAGAACAGAAGGTCTACAAAAAATGGGGAGAAGTTCAGAAGGAGCAGACTCCTGGGTTGCAGTTTATGACAGAGATTCAGAGAAGTGGTCACTAGATCAGAGGGAAGTGCTCAGGGAAAAGTCAAAGTAGTTGCTGGAAGTTTTAGTCATCACGTTCAGAAGCAAGGTTTCATATCAAGGCCTCACTATAACATTTTTTAAATGAGGAGACCAAATGGGCCTAGAACCTCTTTCTTATTAAAGATAAGAATATTTGTGAATATTATTGTTCACTCATATTTTAATGAATATGGAAGACCATATTAAAGATAAAACATACTTTTTATCATTTAAACTTTTGTAATTATTTATCATTTTAAGTTGATTTTATTGTAGGCTGCCTTAAGATCTTCAGAAAAGGGTGTGATATAAATATTTTAATAAATAAATAAATGCTTCTGGCTGATACAAGAATGAGTACAAGAAGCACCAACAAAAATTAGACAGCTCTGTTTTGTTTTTGTATAGGACAAAAGGTCTGCGCCCATGACAGGATGCAAAGCAGGGTTGTCATCTTTTTGTACAGTTGGTGTTCACTTGTCCACTCATCTCTTGTTCTCTAGCAGCAGTCCAAGGCTTTGTAGCTAAAAACAAACATCTTGAACTGTTTTCTTTAGGAAACCCATGCAGCTCTTAGATCAAAGCATTTCTAGTGACTGACTCATTTGAAGGGGTCACCATATTCTTCTGTATCTCTCTTTTCTTCAGTGGTAGCCATAGCAGCAACAAAGATCTGCAAAGAAGACAAAAAATACTGGATAAAATGCTTAGAGATCCAAGTACCTTCACATCTGCTTTCTTCCAAGCTGGCAGAGGGAGAGCTCCACACAGAACTGAGTGAAAATGAAAATGCCCATATTCTACGGAAATACTCTTTTTTCATTGTTCAGGTGGATTCTTATAAAATGAAACAACAATTTGAATCAGTATTTATGCATGATGAAACAACAAGAGTGGAACAATCTTAGAACAGACAATGTTATTTTATTGGAACATCAGCTAAGTCCAATGGAAAGAAATTATTTTTACTTGACAATGCAACAGGCTGTGATTAGTAATCTTAGCATGCATGTAGCAGCTCTTATTTACAATAGTGGAATAATAATTTCCTTCACAGCTGGCAGAGCACTGGATATTTGTTTCTCTGAGATAAAGTGTACCCTTCTGACAAGGAACCTTAGGTGTTCATAATGATACATTCCTTAAGTTGCAGTTGCCTTTCAGCTATGCAGGTAGCTTCGGCTAAATGATGAATTCTATTACATGCCAGGAGAGCAAATCACAGAAAAGCTAATTTGCTGCTTCTCTTCTTTAATAGCCAGGTACTAGAAAGTGTGGCATGTAGCCTTGAAAATGTAATAGCTTTAATATTATGGCCTGGATCCTGCTATCACAGAAGATTTATTCCTCAGTTTCTTAAGATCACTTGCCCTAAGATTGCGTTACCCAGTTGTGAGAGGAAAGGTTACAGATGTACACAAAAACATTCTCTTTTACGCACCTATAGATAGAACTGCACACAGCATGCTTGGTGCACACACTTATGTAAACACACACACACACTCAGAGAGACACCAATCAGTCTTGTATTAAACTATCTGAAATTCATAACTGGGGAAAAATATGCAAATTAGTGGTATGCCATTTTGGCTTGTTTTGTTTTCTTTAAATATGATGTTCACAGAATCACACAGTTGTTTCTCTTCTTTGGTTTTATGAAGCAACTCAACAACAATGAAAAGAGGTTCTGTTGTCTCCAGAATCTTATCTCATTTTCAAGAGCAGCAAGTTTCTAGTACTTACGAAGATAGCTTTGAAAATGCCTAACACTGAAAATCCAGAGATCTCTAGGATGGGTGAACAAGATGCTCAGTGGCTGACAGTCAGACTTTAGTGCCCTACTTAATGCTTTACCTTTCCCCATAGCTAGTAAATCCATAACGGCCCCATATATCTCTGCTCTTATATGGTTGGTATGAGCAAACATCCTTTCTCCATTTTTGATGTGTATGCCTGGAACTCCCTGCTCTCTGAGTTAAACTTGCTTACTATCTTCAGCCCCATCAGCTAAATATTTTTACAACAGAGTATCCCCCTACCAGGTAAATACCCTGGTCCAGGCACCACAACTTAACTTTTATCTACTTGACACGAAGTGCAAAAGCAGATGGAGAATTGATTAAAGGATGGGTGTGGGCATCAAACTAAATATCCCAGTACCATATCCCAACATCCAAAGTTACTTTAGTCCTTGTCTACTGTAACTGAGCTAAAGTACATATGACAGGAGACACTTATGCATGCTTCCTCTTCTTCTGCCTCCATTCAGGGCATCTTCCACTATAGTTTTCATTTTCTTTAAGTTATAAGCCATTTTGAGCAAAGCCTGATTTTTGTAATGTATCATGTTCCAGGCTTCTGTTGCTGCTGGTAATGGTGGTGATGAACACACAAAAGAGAGACATTTTCTTCATGCATAGCCCAAGGTCTTCCATTGCTTCAGCATAGCATAAATATCTGTCAGTGGAGTTACATTCTGCTTTGCTTATACTGGAGAGCTGTGCAGTACAGCAAACATGCATTGGAGACAAATGGGCATGCATCTTATAGTGTAGTTCAATTTATGCCAATTTAATCCAACAGGATTCTGGCCATAATTTACACAAATTTACACAAATTTCCATGACAAAGGATAATGAAGGTGGGAATATAAGTATGTAAGGAAATATATAAAACTCAGAAGAGAGTTTGATGGCTTTTCTCAACTCTCTCTCCTGAGCACTGTAGTCATTTTATGTAACTGTGTGCTTGAAAGATGTTATGTGCTTCCTGCTTTCTGCTGAGTTAAAGTTCAGAGTTAGTAGATTATTTCTGCCATGGTGACATATGGTTCATCCTATCAAGACTACTTTAAGCAAGAGGTTTTTGAGGTTTTCCTTGCTCTCATTGTTCTGCATGATGGCCCTGTTCCCCCTTCTGCCCCCATGCAATCAGTCTACAAGTGGTATTATTGTAACCTTTGTGACAAGAAATGAGCTGAAAGATAGCTCCACCCTGTCACACTCTTTCAACTTAATATTATTGATGGGAATTTAAAGAAAGGAAATTAATTACAGGCTTCAGTTGTTTCCCATCCTACATGGCCATCACTTTCAGCTTCAGTGCCTGTTGTCACTTGTCCCTCAAGAAATACTGGCTTCAAAAAAACAGAAAATAAATAAATAAGCAGAGGAAGCACTCTGGAGAAAAAAAAGAACTTGACAGGGGGGTCATGGCCATTTGAGAAAGAACCTATTCAATTTTTCATAGCCCTCGTATGTGAATAAACCTTGGAGCACACTCATCAAAGGATCAGTCAGGGAGTTTGTTGCTTTGTATGCCAATAAAGGAAGTTTGTATAAGTTGCTACGATAATGGCTTTTTTCCCCCTTCTTCTTTGACTGCCTGATACTGAGGTCAAAAAGAAAAGACTGAGACAGAATTTTTAAAGTGATAGATTTGTCAAAAGTAGAAGTTGACAATTACTAGGGGTCAGAGGGCTTCACTGGCTCCCCAGGGTCCTTGGAGGGTGACAATCACCATGCTGCACTGCTGAAAAAAAATCATGTTTGAAATGCCTGCCAATGCCTGTCTATATCCCCCTGGGTTATGCAGTGCATGTTTGCCACATTTCTTCCTTTTTTTAGGCCATTTTAGGCCCCAAAGATGCTTTTTTTACAACAGATGGGCAACTCACTCAGCTAAACAGCTGTATTCTTGTGGTGGCAAATAACTACTTGGTAATATCCATCTGTATTTACTAGAAAGAGTTTCCAAATTTGGGCCTGGTAATGAACCTTTGGAGCTCATGAAGCAGTCTTCAAAATCAGAGCCTAACTTCAGAAGAACATCACATTCTTCTGCATCTGGAGTTAAAATTTAACTGAGAGATATACCAATGTGTCCCCACCTATTCCTTGCAATCCACTCAGTTACTTAGGATCCCAAAACCGTCCTCTTCCACTTAAACAAGGCTTCCTTGTCAAGACAGCCACAAGAAGAGGGAAGAAGTGAGATATGAGCTCTCACTTCCTCCTCTCTTTGGAATGCTCAAATCATGTCAGGAAGAAAAGCCCTGGCAGATCATGGAAAATCTATATATCTCAAGGGCTACTGGGGAAAGGTTTCAGAGATCTGAGATAGGAAGGAGATAAGGAAATAGGGAGGTTATTTTCATCTCTGGAAAATAAGTTGAATTGTTTCTGATTTTTGAAATAAAAGTTTATTTTTCTGAGTCAGTGCAACATTGAACAAGTCAATGTCACATGTTTTTAATGATCACACAATAGACTTTCTTGCTTAGTGCTCACTTCACTCTCTACCCATAGAACTGACCCTTTCCCAAGATATCTCAATACCAAATGTAGTCAACCTGGCTCATCAGAGTTCATACCTGCCAGTACCTAGCAAAAAGAATCTGAAACCTCTTGAGTATTTAATTATTTGGAACATTTTAAATGCATCCTTTTATACAGAAAATGTATACAAGACACTTAGCCCCTAAGAAGGATCTGAGTAAAAGTCTTCCATCTAAAAGCTAAAACTGGATATGAGTCTTGGGTCTCCATGAAGTATAAAGATGTATTATTGAATACTAAAGTTAGGATTGTTCATGACATCCTATTTCCAATTTCTATGTATGGTTGGCAAAGCTGGAAATGAAGAAAGCTGATAGGTAGAAAAATCAATTCCTTTGAAACATGGTGCTGGAAAAGAGATCTATAGACACTCTGAACTGCTAAAAAGACAAATGAACGGGTCCTAAGGCAAATCATACCTGAACTCTCCCTATAAACCAAGATGACTAAACTGAGGCTGTTGTACTTTGGCCCTATCATGAGAAGACGACTCATTAGAAAAGACACCGATAAGGTAAGGTAGAAGGCACTAGGAAAAGAGGAAGACCACATCACAGATGGTTAGCCTCAATCAAGGAAGTCATGGCCCCGAATTTGCAAGACTTGAGCAGAGTAGTCTATGATCGGGAGACCTGAAAGTTTCTTATTTATAGGGTTACCATAAGTCAAAGTCAGCCTGACAAGAGTTAATAGCAACTTGGGCCCCAAAATGTAGTGCACTAAGGTTTTTTTGTTTTGTTTTTGTTTTGAGTTCTACATTCCTCTCACCACTTCCATGGAGTATTCTGTTCCCTTCTCATTCTCTTTTCCATTTGACACTTAACTGTTCAGCAAAGTTCACTCTTGGTGTTTAACTGTCATAGCTACTAAACCATCCAGTTGGTAAAAGGTAAAAAACCAAGAAAATTAGGAAGCAGCATTATGAACAGGCAACATACTTTCCTTACTAAGTAGTGCAAAATTTTTTTGTAGGGTATATCACTTGCTGCAGCAAATAACTAACAGAAACAAGGATTTTAAAACGTTGTGCCAACATCATCTCCGAGTGAGCATCAGATAAGAGAAATTACTTGAAGGTGAGGAGCATACCTGTCTAACTGTCTTGCAGCGATTCATATCACTATACTAATGATGTTACAGAAAGTTTATTTGTCATGTCATTCTGCAAGATAGCAGCTACAAAGCAAAGCCCTGATGAATCTGTGATAGGAGCCATCATTAATGTGATGATAAGATGTTGTTTAATTTGTGTGGAGCTCACATGCTACTACTCAGGGCTGTAATTTATGCTACCTATTTTAATTTATCTACATAGTTCATTTGGTTTTAGATGGATAGATGATAGTTAACAAAATACATGCTATACTTCTAGGGTACAGGTACATAAAAGCTGAAGTTACTAATCCTAAAGAAGCTGGCAGTAACAAATTTCTCAGCTGCAAAATATGTGCAACCCAGATACTGAAACTGGAGATTCAAAAGACTACTCTAGCACAGAGAAACACACTGAAGTTCTAAACCCATTTACGGTTTTGGCAGCAGTATTATTAGGACAACCCAAGAAGTGATAAATGATAAAATGGTAAAGAAGTGATAAACCACTAGCAAACTTGAATTTCATTTTCAAAGGATGCATGAATAAGAAGCTGCTCATTTTTAATTGTGCCTGTTTCCTATACTTGGGATGGACGGAAAGAAACTCCCTCCCAATCAGATTGGTACTGATATTGCTGGAGTACAGGGATTTTCTGCCTTTCCTTTCTGTGTGTTGCCTTCCTTGCTTGAATAAACTCTGTGATCTTTTTTTAGATATCAGATCTTCTACCTTACACCTGCACTTTCTACAGTATAGTTAGTAGGTCTACATAGTTAGACTGTGTATGTTGATAAAGCAATTTGGGAATTTATTTATTTAATATTTATTTGTTACATTGACACCTTGTCCAAAACAAGGATACCCATGATGGTTAAGATATGTTCCTAAATATGATTAAAATATTCCTAAATTACAATATAAAACTAAATACAAAACAGCAAGGAGAAACAAGTCAGCCAGATCAATAGCTAAAGTGCCATACAAAAACAAGACAAATAAAAAAACCTGAAAACAAACACAAAAAAAGGGACAAAAAACCAAAAGAGAGAGAGACAGAGAGACAGACAAAGAGGTTTGTCTGCCAGTCAAACCCCATCAGCGAGGAACGGCTACTAAACTTAGTAGCAGGGAATACTAATGTATAGGTGGAGCCCCTGAAAAAGTTGTGTCTTTTACAATGGCCTTGCTTTACAGCATGGTCCTTTTTCTTCATTGATGCCGGTCCTATATTCATGTTTCCCCAGCTATCCCAAAAGAGTTTGGAAGATTTCCTCATAACTTCTATTCATAACTTGTCTTGTCTTCATGTATTATATATATGTGTGTGTGTATATGTGTGTACACACACACACATATACCCTTAAAAATAATGAATAAGGGAAAAACTACAAGATTCCCTACTGAGGGCTTAAAAGATTTATAGTATAATGTGATTGTAGCTGAAATGAGTGAGAAAGAAAGTGATTGCAAATAACTGTTTGTATAACTAAATTATGATCACGTGACATAATTAACAAGGGATAGATTCGCTCTTCACCACACTAACTTTAACTTTGAAGTTACATTTATAGTTGCAATTGTGTGGTGTCACTAAATGACAGAGTATAACAGGCTCGGCTGTTTTTTAGATTTATGTCTGCTTCATTTAAGCTCTAGGGGCTGTACAGATGTATCTCAGAGTAGCATATTATGAAATTAAATGCATGTTAGCTCCTAAGTGAGTCAATCTAAGTATAAGCAAAGATAAGAGGGAGATATATAACAACTGGATTTTGCAGCCTTGGGAGACTAGGTGACTAATACTCCTAGAACTCTCAGAAAATCCAAACAGATTCAGATCATCAGGTGTAAAGCAAATAATCTTTAATCATCTACAAGATATGCAGGTGGAGGTACCACACCTCTGTCAGAAGGAGGGATAGCACATGGTTCAAGTGCTGGCTCATGCTCTCTGCTCCATGCTCTGTTTTGGTTCTTGGGATGATGATGATGATGATGATGATGATGATGATGATATTTATTTGTATCCTGCTTTTCTCACAAAATTTGGATTCAAAATAGTTTACAATTTAAAAGAACAACACCATTAAAAATATAGAGAAAGTGAAAATTAAAATAGAATTAAGCTATTTACAATATCATAGAATCATAGAGATGGAAGAGACCACAATGGCTATTGAGTCCCACCCCCTGCCATGCAGGAATACACCATCAAAGCATTCCCGACAGATGTCCATCCAGTTTCTGTTTAAAAACCTCCAAAGAAAGTGACTCTACCATACTCTGAGGCAAAATATTCCACTGTCAAATGGTTCTTACTGTCATTTTTCCTGATGTTTAGTTGAAAACTCTTTTTTTCTACTTTGAATCCAATGCTCTGTGTCCTTGTCTCTGGAGCAGTGGAAAACAAGCTTGCTTAATGTTCAACATGGTACCCCTTCAAATATTTAAACATGGCTATCATGTCACCTCTTAACCTTCTTTTTGTCAGGCTAAACATTCCTAGTTCCCTAAGCTGCTCCTCATAGAATATGATTTCCAGACACTTCACCATTTTGATTGCCCTCCTCCGGACCTATTCCAGATTTTCAATATCCTTCTTCGGCTGTGGTGCCCAGAACAGGACATAGTATTCCAGCTGAGATCTGACCAAAGCAGAGTGGTATTATTACTTCCCTTGATCTCGTCACTATACAGCTAGGCCCTTTTCGCACCTTACCTGGTGCCGCTGGTGTCACGCAGGGATCATGCAAAAAGCCTTGTCCAGGAGGCACTCGCATCCCCTCCGCTTCCCCTCCACACCAGCTCTGTGCTGGCCAGAAGGAAGCATGAGCACTCTGCCCCTTCCTTCCACAGCGCAGCCAGGTACTTTCCCAGGCTGTGCTGGGGGAGGAAGCACAATGGCCGCATGTCCGGAACCTCCACACACAAGGTAAGTGTGTGTGGGGCACGGGAAGGATGTGCCAAAAATGATATAATGTGCAGTCACCCCCTAATTGCCTCGGGAGCGTCGCATGATTGCAAGGACGTCATGTGGAATGGCTGTAATAACTGAAGCCCCTGTCAGAGCTGCTGATGACGAGCAGCAGCTGTTGGTCCCTGTTGCTCAGGGTGGAGATGACGAGCAGCAGCTGTTGGTCCCCGTGGCTCTGGCTGGAGAGGAGTCCTGCAGCTCAAGAGCTCCCCCTGCTGACATGGACCAAGCAGGCACAGACGTTCCTCTGCCTGTTCCTTTAGGGCAACAGCGATCCAGCTGTGATCCCGAGGATGCTCTGCAGCCTGCATCAATCAGCCCACAAACAAAGCAGCGACTCAAGAGAGCTGAGCAAAGGGAGGCTTCCTTGATTAAGTTCAAGAAGCAGTGACTAGCCACGCCTGTGTCTTGGGCTATATAACTGCCTGCCTGGAAGCTTTCCTTTGCTTGTGGCAAACTTTTTACAAGCCCTCTCCTTGCCTGTTCCTTGCTTCCAGCACCCGGCTCCTGATACCTTGGATTGATCTCTTGGCTCCAGACCCCTGGCTTTTGGAACTCTGACTACGGCTTTTGCTTGTCGCTCTGGCTTAGGTAAATGGACTTCCCTTGAGTAAGTGCTTCCTTGACTCCTCCCGGCCGGACTCTGCTAGCTCTCCCACTCCCTTCTCTGGGCTGTCTCACTGCCCAGGTCTCTGACCCTGACAATGGTCCTCGCAATCACACGACACTCCCGAGGCCATTTCACAACAGGACCGGTGTGCGAAAAGGGCCCTATTGATGTAGCTTAAAATCGCATTGGTTTTTTAGCTGCCACACAACACTGTTGACTCATGTTCAGCTACTGGTCCGCTAAGACTCCTAAATCCCTTTCACAGGTACTGTTTTCAAGCCAGGTGTCACCCATCCTATATCTGTGCATTTTATTCTTTCTTCCTAAATGTAGTACCCTACATTTCTCCCTGTTAAAATTCATTTTGTTAGCTTTGGCCCAGCTCTCTAATCTATCAAGGTCATTTTGAATTCTGATCCTGTCCTTTGGGCTATCAGCTATCTCTCCTAATTTGGTGTCATCTGCAAATCTGATGAGCATGCTTTCTATTCCATCATCCAAGTCACTGATAAATATGTTGAATAGCACTGGGCCTAGGACAGAGCTCTGTGGCACCCCACTAGTCATTTCTTTCCAGGTTAAAGAGGAGCCATTGGTGAGCATCCTTTGTGTTTGGCTGGTCATCCAGTTACAAATCCACCTAACTGTAGTGTTGTCTAACCCACATTTTACTATCTTGTTTGCAAGAATATCATGAGAGATCTTGCCAAAGACTTTTCTGAAATCAAGATACACTACATCCACAGCATTCCCTCATCCACCAAGCTTGTAACAATATCAAAAAAAAAAAAAAAAAGGAAGAGCGAGAGAAGATTAGTCTGGCATGACTTGTTTTTGAGAAATACATCTTGACTTTTAGTGATTATGGCATTTCTTTCTAAGTGCTTACAGATTTTCTGTTTAATGATCTGCTCTAGGACTCTTTCCAGTATTGTTATCAGGTTGACTGAGTGGTAATTTTTTGGGTTCTCTTTTTTCTTCCTTTTTGAAGATGGGACAACATTTGCCCTCCTCCAGTCTGCTGGGACTTCTCCTCACATCCAGGAACTCAAGGATTATTGCCTGTGGCTCTCAAATTACTTCTGCCAGTTCTTTTATTACCCTTGGATATAGTTCATCTGGCCCTGGTGACTTGAATTTATTAAGAGTAGCCAGGTAGTCCTTTACCACTTCTTTACCTATTCTGTGCTGCATTTCCCTGATTACATCATCAATTCCATTTTCTCCTGGTTAAACACTATTTTTCTTTAGGGGAGAGGACCAAGGCAAAGAAGACGTCGAGTAGATCTCCCTTTTCTCTGTCTCATGTTATCACTTCTCCATCTCCTCCTTGCAGCAGTCCTGCCATCTACTTGTTTTCCCCTTTACTGCAGAAATAACCAAAAAAAGCTCTTTTTATTATTTTTAGCTTCTGTAGCAAGGTTGAGGTTGTTTTGTGCTTTAGCTTTTCTGACTTTTTCCCTACACATGCTGGCTATTTGTTTGAATTCCTCTTTGGTGAATTCCTCCTTTTTCCATTTTTTTCATGGCCCTTTTAAATTGTAGTTCATCTAAAAGTTGTTTAGACATCCATCCTGATTTCTTTAGACAGCTCTCATTTTTTCTCCTCAATGGAATTGTTTGAAACTGTGCCTTCAATATCTCACTTTTAAGAAACTCCCATCCATCATAAACTCCTTTCTCTTTTAGTATGCCTGATCATGGGATGGCACTTAATATTTTGCTAAATTTACTTAAAGTCTAGAATTCACATCTGAATGCACTTGCCTTCAATTTCTGCTGTATTACAAACTCCAGGAGAACATGGTCACTCTTACCTAAGGATCCCACCACTTCCACCCCATTAATCAGGTCATCACTGTTGGTTAGGATCAGGTCCAAAATAGGATCAGCTATCATGCTCTGCCTTGGAGACCTTGACAGTAAGGAGAAGGATTCTGAATCTGAGGCAGAAGTTTTCCCAGAAGCTTGCTCAGTGGAAGATAACAACCAACAGCAGAGGCCTGTGCAGGGAGAATAAAAGCAGAAGATGAGACAACACAGACTCTTACCATGCAAGAAAGATGATACCAGAAAGAAGGGCTCTGCCACTCAACTTGTTTAAATAACAAACGAGCCTTAATAAGGGAAAACCTGTGGCAGTATCATTAGTGGATAAAGGCAACCAGCTGGTCCATCCCTTTCAGGGTTGACAATTGATCTTCCCAGTGGTTGAAGCCTTGTGCTGTGGTCTCTGGACTTCTGACTATCTTGGATCTCTGCTTGTTTGACAATGACTTGGGTTTGCTTTGTGGATTTGTTTGCTTTGGAACTTGAACTTTGTTTGGACTACTCCTGCTCTTGCTTTTATGGGTAAGCTCTACTCTGCTGTTTGCTAATTGACTGCCTGGTCTGCCTGGGATATGTCAGATTCCTTTGCTGCCTCTTCTACCTTTTGGACAATGAAATTGTTAATAAGGTAAGTTAGGAATTTTGTTGGACCTGATATTCTTGGAAGAATGTGACTTCCAGCAAATATCAGGATAGTTGAAATTTCCTGTTACTACTATCTCTCTTTTTTTCTGAATGTGTGGTCATCTGTTTTAGGAACAGCTCATCCAAGTCCTCCATCTGATTTGAGGGTCTGTAATAGAATCCCAAAATAACATCCCTGTTTTATCTCTCACCCTTAATTTTTACCCAGATTATCTCAACCTGGCTTCCAGAATTTAAATCATGGATCTCCTCACAGGCAAACATCCTTGACATAGGAAGGGAGAAGGAGTAGCATTCTATTTGGTTTATTTCTCTGAAATAGATTGTACCGCTCTATTATGGCCATCCAATCATAAGCCTCATCGCACCAGGTTTCAGTGATACCTATCCAAGCAATTCAAGTTAAAAGAATAAAATGCCATTTAAGAAAGGTAAAAAAGCTCTTAAAAACAGTTCAGTTTAAAACAGTGCAGCACCCACTAGATACCCCTTTAAAAACTTTCTGTTTTAAAAGCCTATTGCTATAAAAAGGTTTTTGGTTGCTGACAAGCAGGGTGCATTCTGGCCTCTCTGGGAAGGAAGTTCCACTATGTACGGGCAGCCATGGAGAAGGCCTTCTCTTACATCCCACCAACTGTGAGCAAACTCATACAGGAAGATATTCATGTGGATGGGAGGAGAGAGTATTTTGGAGCATAGTTGGGATCCGGTTGCATGCAGATTTTTTCTTTCTTTCTTTCTTTCTTTCTTTCTTTCTTAAGAAGGATTAAAAATAGGATGAAGGCTGATTTGTTTTAAAAACAGTGAAAGTTTCAAACCACCATGGCAGGACATTTTAGTCCTCCAGAGAACTATACCTACCAAATAGGCATTTTATATAACATCATCACTTCAAGAATTGGAAACAATATCATCGAACTTCAACCACCCCTCCTCTAGATACAAGGCTGTTTTTCTGCACATTGAACATGGCTGAAAGCAGGAAAAAAAAAATTCCCAACATGCTTTTCACCTCTGGTTTTTTTGGGGGGGGGTATTGGGATGAAAACAGTCACATGCTGACCCCCCTCCCAGCAAAGATACAACAAAATAGAAGTGATGTGTTCTATTTCTCTTTTGGGGGAGACCCAAATTTCATCCTCTGTGGGCACGTTGGAATTCACTAGGTTCAGGAAATACCGTATTTTACAAGAAGGTGTTACCACAGTTTCTGGCCTGAGCTTGTGGTATATTAGATATCATCTGATATCAATAATTTGGCCTTCTTTACCCATTCCTCTCCATGTGCTTGCGAGGCCCCCGGACAAGCACACACACAGGCATGGCTGAAAAAAGCTGAACCATTCAAATCCCAATCCAGGCAGGCCAGTCATTGCCAAATGCAGCTTTAGGAGACCTCAAGGCAAGTATCACATTATGTATGCACGCTACTTACAAAAGCTGCCCTGAGCTGGCAGCTTGATGAGCGGACTGTACAACTCTGAAGCACTCCGTGTTTACATACTGTCTACTCCATTGACAACACTGTCATATTTCAATCATCTAAAGTACTGATCTTTTGGAGGCTTTGTCTCCAGCCCAAACCTCATTGTTATCCCCAAGAACGGACTAGCCTGCGGCCACATTTTCCCCTATGAGAACCCCTGACTTTGAGGGTCTCGTTGGATTGCTCTTGGCTTCTATCCTGCCTTGCTGTTGCTTCGTACACAGAGCCTTCCCCTCAGCTCCTTGTGCTGAGAATCCTTCCTTCCACGGACTTCGTCTTCAGACTATCCGGGCTTCAGGACAGGTGTAGTATTTCCCATACAAAACCTCCTCTTGAAATCCCTCTATCCAACTCCTACCTTTATTTCTATAGGTCTTCGTGTGAGTGTGTTGCATACACGTGTTTGACTGTATCTCAATAAAACAATTATTATTTACTTCTGCTTGCTCATTGACTCGGGCTGACCTCTTAGACATTGGGGTCAAGATCTCGCTACGTTACCCTGCCTCTCGCATTGCTAACTAGTACTCTCAGCTAATTCCCATTCCCCATTGTTTTGGGCACATTTAGGTGTCCCTCCCAGGGCCCCCAGAAATCAGGGTAACAAAAGTTCAGTTTTTTTTTCTATCATACTATTCTTATGTTTTTTGACTTTGTTTGGTTGGAACACAACATTTTAACAGTCTAGAGCAGTCCGGAGCAGGGGGTTACCTACAAGGGGTGTTGTCCCCAACTAAGAATTATAAGCCCCAATGAAATTTTCCTTCAGACCCCAAATTTTGAGCATTGCAGTAACTTAAAACAACTATAGCACATTTATAAATACAGTTTAGACATCCAAAGAAAAAGGGCAAGCAAAGTGACCAAAGGAATGTAATTTCAGTGAGTGTAAAAGTTTTACATGTGAATAATTTTCAATGTCTCACTCTCTGAAACGATACAAATTTGGGGACTGAAAGAAAAATTTATTTGGAGGCAAAATTCTTAAGTGGAGGGAGGGCATTGCTTTCCACTTAACTCTGGACTGGGAGTGTAGCTAAGATATCTTGAGTAGAACCAAGATGGAGCAAATTCTTCCTACTGAGAGTTAACAGAAATGAACTGGTGTATTCTGACATGTTGTGAATGGCACAAAATGTGACAGAGCAGAGCTGGGTTTAGTTAATCGGGACCATGCACCTATACTTGAGCCTTTCCTCCTCTTTCTGAGCAATTAGATATATAAAAACCTAAATAATTGCACCAAGAGGGTGCTTTTACTTCTGCAGTATAGTACAGAAGAAACCAGTAGGCATGGCACCACATGTGGGAAATTTGCTTGTAAGGATCAAAGTGACATCTTTTTTTCCTCTACACAGTAACACAACAAATGGCCTTTCAATGGGGACTGTTTCCCTCTGCAGATACCCTTTCATAATTGGGTAGAAGATTGCCTTTCTTCATTCAAATAAATGAACACAGCTATTTTGCTTCAGGGTTTATACTGATCTCCGAATTTGGGGGTTCAAAACAAGGTTATTTTTGTTGGAACTGGAAATAACAGTTGCAGGGTTTTCTTTAAGACAAAGAAATCATTCTGGTTACATCTCTAGTGAAGACAAGGAGGGGGAGGAGGAGAAAACAAGGACGGCTGACACCTACTGGAAGCAAATGATCTACCTCATATGAAAGTGTTTTCTGGCTTTTGGTATTTGGATAATGTAAAATATTTTTATTTGGTACCAGGAAATACCCCATACTATGTAGAGCATTTTTATACCCTGTCACACAGTGGCGTGCTCATGGAGGTCAGAAAATAAATTCTTTTTCTTTTCTTTTAAATTTTTTTTTGATGGGACATGAGGTTTAAAATTGTAACTATAATGGTTCCTAACTACTTTCCTGGACCTTGGATTTATAACCAGTTGCTTTTAAAAGTACCTTCCCAAACTTTGTCCTTGTCATGTGTTATGATGGTTGCTTGCAGTGAAAAGGCCTACAAGCAAGAAACTCACCACATTTTCATACTTCCATGAAATCGGACACTGATACGATCAACTATTTCAATTGTATGGGATCCTGTGGGTAAATAATCACTCCTGAATAGAGTTCTTCTAACTAATACAGTGGTGTTTGAAGGCAGGGGCCTGGTAGCTTGACATTTGACACAGAGCTACAATCACAACCTGTCCCTCCCAATACCTACTGGTGCCTTCTTCCCACGAGTAATGCTGCAAGAGGAGTTTCCCTGTATAGACACCGCAGTGTGATTCATTCTAGTTTTAGCAGGCACAACAAATCTCCCCTAGGAGTCTGGCTAGAGGAATGAATGAGTTCATTCTTTCTAAATACTTTTGCTCTTAAGATTGTTGATATAACATCCTAACCTTTACATATGCCTTGCTAATTAAATAATCACAGCCCACTGAAACATCTCCTGGGTAAATGTTATGATGAAAGAGCTTGCAATGCAGCAGTGATCTCATTCTTCTGAATTCACTGAGATGAGTAATAGCCAAAGTCATCAACTGCTGTGAAATTTGGGAGTAAAAATTCCAAATTCAGGTGTGCCTGTTCCCAAAGCTGTCTTCTCTTCCCAGCCTAGAGCTATGGCATCTTTTCTTTGTGCCTAAATGATATACAACCTCCTCTTGTTAATGAGACTAATACTCCAGTTAAGGTGAACTAAATATACTTTGTATAACACACTGAAACAGATTGTTTAAAGGTAAAACAGTGCCTGGAATCCTGTTGGTCTCTTACTCACATATAAATTTTGCTACAGAAACAGGTGGGCAGTTTTGTCAGATGTGTAGCATCCACATTCACTTCAAGGTCAGGAAAGCTCATGTGGTTCTTTTGTGTAGGCAGATGTGCATTGGATTGTGCATTCAGTTGTGCAATGTTGCCATTTAACAGAAGGCTTGCATAGGACAATTTGACCTCTGTAACTGTAATCTGTAACTCTGGTTGTAGAGATTTATTCTATCCAACCCTGCAGCAAGACCTCAGCCATTATCTATTAAGGGTCCAGCTAACAGAGTCAGAGATGTGAGGAGTGACGGAAAGAGGAGTAAATTTAAGTTTGAGGTAGGGTGGGTGAGATAAAACACTCTTCCTCTTATCCCACTCTTATCTTCAGGATAAGAGGAAGAAAATTAGCGGACTGACTTGAGTTTAAGGCCCGTTCTGCACAGGTTTATTACTGCAGGTTACTGCGTTGTAGCACTGAACTGTTCTGCACATGGGAGCAAATTAGCTTCACTTTATTTTCCGCCATTCTGCACAGAATCGCATGATAACACGCTGACATGTGGCAGGAAAGCACGCTATTTGAAAACTGGAAAAAATCTGAATCACATTCTGACATCAAAGCAAATTTGGATTTTTGCAGTGATGCAGAAATGTACATTCCCACCAATGCGCATTGGTGGGCTGCAGTGGGTGGGCTGTGGGAATGGGAAGTAATATGTACGGTATTTGATGCTATTAGATGCACCATATTTTCAGGCTGCATTCTTTAGGAAAAATTTTAGTACCCCTGTCACCATTCCATTCTTTGCACCCGTTGGCCACCCCCTCCTGCACCTCTCTGCACCCACTTACCACCCCCATGCAGCTCTCCGCATGCTCGCCTCCCCCACGTACCTCTCTGATCAGGCTGGGAGTGGTGCATGGGGGTGGCGAGTGCACACAGAGAGGTGCATGGGGATGGCGATCAGGCTGGGAGAGGTGTGTGCGGGTGGCAATTGGGCATGAAGAGTGGGTGGGGAAAGTTACTGTATTCGCACCCCATTTTCAGGAGGCCTCTTTTATGCCAGCAAAGAGGGTAGTAGGTACCTAAGTAGGTATGTACAAACATACCAAACCGAATCTAAAAAAAAAAAAGTCAGCTAATCACAGCCTTCGGGGCAGGGTGAGGGGAGTTGGGAGAGTGGCCAGTGACATGAACTTGCACTCCTCTGCAGGAAAACAAATCAAAATGAGGGGCTGTGTGGAGAACAATCAGGGAAAACCGTGTTATTTGGATATGATAAGAACTGGCACAAATCGCTTCTCATGCCTGGTGTGGAAAGGGTCTAAGTCTGAAGGAGTGAACTTGTAGGGGAAACGAAAGCCTCATTAAAGACCGGAAGGGAAAGACAGAAACCAACAGGGTGAGTTTTGGTTCAGATATGTAACACGGAAAGGCACATCCCTAACCACACATATAGACACTGCAACAAAGAACATGCTTACCCCATTCAAAACTTGAGCGCCTAACTCATGAAAGAAAATGTATATAGACAGGAGGAGAAGATCAGCAAACACTGTCCCATTGAATTGGTTCTAATGGAGAGGTTTTCTCAAAGTTCAAGATGTTCAAGGTGCTTCTTTTGTCCTCCCTTGGCTCCTTTGAGAGCCTTACCTTGGTAACTTGTCTGTTTCAAACAGGATGTTGGGGTATAGATCATGGGTTCTGAGTGCCTAACTGAGCCGCAAGTTGCCATTCAGTATGTCCAACTCTAAGAGTGCATTAAACAGTTCTTTCGGAGTTGGGTTATGGTTCACAATAAGGGCTCCTCTGTTGATCTCCATTCTCTAAAGTGATCATTTTGTTTCTAACTTATGGTCGAATTAACACCTCTCTCTCTCTGGTTCCATGGTGATGGATTCCTTTGTGACATCCATAAATCCCTCATGTACATACAGACATACCTTCACAGACCATAATCAGAAATCAGAAGTTCAACTGTGATTTTTTTTCCCTTCTCTTTTACTTATTCAGATTGTTTACCTGTTCCAAAATCTATCTTGAGCTGCTTTGTTTTGGGTTAACCTCTCCCATAAAATAAATATAATTCCATTTATTGTATGGTATCATGTATGCTACAAAAGGATACATTTTGCAAATAATACCCGGAGACCAGGGTTTGAGTTCCCACTTGGCCATGGAAACCCATTGGATGGATTGGATTGGATTCAGCCCCCCAAAAACCCCATAATAGGTTCACCTTAGGGTCGCCAAAAGTCAGAAATGATCTGAAAGCAAACAACAACAACATATATTCCAGAGCATCAAACACGTTGCATTGAATACATAGCATTTATATAATATTTATACAAAAAAAATATTAAACAGTGGTAGAACTACAGAAATAGAATAAGGTATCTGCTTCTGTGGCTAACAAGAAAAAGATGATACTGGACTGTATTTGTAGCCTGCATACTTCTAAAAACACACAGTGCTTTTGTAAGATTTTCACCTGAGATAAAAGCCAGAGGGAGAGAAAGCATATTGATATGCAGGCTCTACTGAAAGCTTTGCTTCTTAGTTTTGAATGAGAGACATTCTTCATTTAGACATTTTGCATGCATGCGCACACACATACTCATATTTACACACATGTACAGATTCATATGGAAAACCACTTCAAAGAAACATCCATGTGCTATCAGGTTTCCTGATAATGTGGAAATCTATTATGTAAAGGGACAACGCTATGTTGGCTTTGTGCTCAAAGTGCATTTGTTGAGGTATGACTAACAGCGGTATTGAAAGTGGGCTCTAAGTGCAATCTTATTCCCCCTTTCAACAACGTATCATATCTGTATTTCAACCTACAAGGCAGAATAGTCTGCAAGGCATTCTTTAGAGGTTGAACAATCATCTCCTGTCCACTATGTGAACTTTCACATGGGAAAATGCAGATATCTATAGAAGGAAAAGGACGGATCCCTTACAATGGCAGCTGGTGACTTCCATCCCAGTAAGCATTGAATCTGCTCTAGATTTTAATTAAGACTTTATAAAGCATCTGTCTAAGGTGATGAACTCTATCCCCAAAAGAAGTTCAGGACTTTGGACAGTGGCTTCAGAGATCAAATTGAAACATGGATGAACTTTACCACTTTGCTGACATGGAAACAAGCAGTCAACACCAGCCCCTTATCCAGAACTTCCTTTTGGCTAAGTCCGTGACTAAGTCTATGGGCCCACTGAGTATGAAAATCTACCATTTCCTAAAGTTCCCTTCTTAAGAGCACTATCTGCTTGGGTAGGAGAGGATAGTGGAAACAAAAGGGGGATTCTTCGGCATTTTCAAGAGAATCCATGCTATTATCTCATTCTCATGGACAGAGTAAGGGCTCCTTGTCCAGTTTTTGAGCACTGACAGAACCTGGCTGAATCTAAGTCTGTGAATTAGCTGGCTTCTGGAAGCACAGGCTGATAGTGGAATGCTCCTCTTCCTCTTTTAAAACATGTGGAAGAGGAAAAGGAGTGAGCAAGACCCCACTCTGCAAACATTCTTAAAGGGGTCCTAGAGGCTCTGTCTGAAAGCAGTTTAGCTCCTGTACCTCTCCACATACACCATGAAAGTAGAGGAGACATGTGGAACAGAATAAGATGCTCATAGGTGGTGCTTCCAAAAGCTCCCTGAGAGCTCCAGTTGATCACTAGTAGACTCTACTCTCCTTGTGGAGAGGAGAATATGGGAGCAAAATCTGGTTCCTAGAAGTGCTGAAGGTTCCATCTAACACTTTGTCTCACAACCTTAGGTCCACAGACATTGTGGCCACTGATGATGTCAGGGACATGGCCATGCTCTCTGATGTTATCTAGTCTATAGAGGACTTGAAGTGGAGGAATCTAGAGTGCAACCACATTTCCATTCCCTGGTACTGTGATGCATGAGAAAGATCAACTCCCATGCTAGGAGAAGGCAACCAAATCACCTCCAATTGCCAGTTCTGTTATGTTTACTTAAAAACAAAATAGCAGAGAGAATATGGATCTGTGGCAGGTGGATCTGTAACTGGTTGACTGACCGTTCCCAAAGGGTGCTCACCAATGGCTGCTTTTCATCCTGGAGAGAAGTGACTAGCGGGGTGCCACAGGGTTCTGTCCTGGGCCCAGTGCTGTTCAATATTTTCATCAATGACTTGGATGAAGGAATAGAGGGCATGCTCATCAAATTTACAGACGACACCAAATTGGGAGGGGTTGTTAATACGCCAGAGGACAGGATCAAAATTCAAAATGACCTGGACAGATTGGAGAGCTGGGCCAAGGTTAACAAAATGAAATTCAACAGAGAGAAGTGTAAGGTCCTACACTTAGGTAGAAAAAATGGAATGCAGAAATATAGGATGGGGGACACGTGGCTGGATGGCAGTACGTATGAAAGGGATCTAGGAGTCTTAATAGACCACAAGCTGAACATGAGTCAGCAGTGTGATGCGGCAGCCAAGAAAGCCAATGCAATTCTCGGCTGCATCAATAGGAGTATGGTGTCTAGATCAAGGGAGGTACTGGTACCGCTCTACTCTGCTTTGGTTAGACCTCATCTTGAATACTGTGTCCAGTTCTGGGCACCCCAATTCAAGAAGGACACGGTCAAGCTGGAGCAGGTCCAGAGGAGGGCGACCAAAATGGTGAAGGGCCTGGAAGCCATGCCCTATGAGGATAGACTTAGAGAGTTGGATATGTTCAGTCTGCAGAAGAGAAGGTTAAGAGGGGACATGATAGCCATATTTAAATATTTGAAGGGATGCCATGTAGAGGAAGGAGAGGGCTTGTTTTCTGCCTCTCCAGAGACCAGGACAAGGAGCAATGGATTCAAGCTGCAGGAAAGGAGATTCCACCTGAACCTCAGGAAGAACTTCCTGACAGTCAGGGCTGTCCGGCAGTGGAATATGCTGCCTCGGAGTGTAGTGGAGTCTCCTTCCTTGGAGGTTTTTAAGCAGAGGCTGGATGGCCATCTGTCGGGACTGCTTTGAGGGTATTCCTGCATGGTAGGGGGTTGGACTGGATGGCCCGTGTGGTCTCCTCCAACTCTACATTTCTATGATTCTATGATTCTAATATCAGAAATGATCTCCTTCTGTTCTACTAATCATCATTGTCATCGTCATCATCGTCATCGTCGTCGTCATCAGGAGAACCATTTAATAACTGGGTGTATCAAGATCTTAAGAATAAACCACTAAAGTGTCTTTCAAGTAAAAGAGAAACCTGGGCCTCCCTAATCACAGGTCAGGCCTCTTGGGTATCTGGGTGAAGATCCCAGGTGTTATTCTGGGGGCTGGGTGGCTTCCACAAAGGGAAATTCAAACTGACAAGTCAATTACCTTAAATGAGCTAGTGACTGAATTCTCCAAGGCTGAAGCTCTTTTCAGGCTTTCTAACTGTGTACTGCATTAACGCATGAGCAGTTAGTATAAATGAAACTTACCCTTCTCAGTTGTTATTTCCTCTTCACACAGAGGGCAACTTCCTGAACAGAAGTTTGTAAAATTATCAGAAAATCAGCGTTCTGGATTGCATGGAGAGTCACTCTTTCAGAAAGTTATTCATGTGGAAGAACAGGAGGAAAGATGGCAGATGGATTGGGGTAGAGCATAATCATAGAATCATAGAGTTGGAAGGGGTCACATGGGCCACTGAGTCCAACTGCCTGTGCACTGCAGGATCTCCAGCTAAAGCATCCCCAGCAATTAGCTGTCCAGTCTCTTTTTGAAGATGTTCAGAGAAGAAGCCCCCCCCCACCTCTCTAGGCAGGTGGTTCCATTGCTGAAATGCTTTTTGAATGTTCCATAAAATGTTCAGTCAAAATCTACCCTCATATAACTTCAGACCATTAGTGCTACCTTTTGAAGCAGCAGAGAATAGACCTGCCCCTTCCCCTCCATGCTGTCAGCCCTTGTGGTATTTAAAGAATGTAATCGTGTCATCCCTCAGTCTTCTCTTCACCAAGCTGAATGTGACCAGCTCCTTTAGCCTTTCCTCATATGTTTTGCTCTCCGTACTTCTTATCATCCTTGTTGCCCTTATCCCAACCTGTTCTAACTTGTCTACATTTTTGTTTTAAATGAGACATCCAGAACTTAACTCAGTACTCCACATGTGGCCTGACCAGCACAGAATATAGTGGGACTATTGTGGTGGTGGTGGTGGTGGTGGTGGTGATGGTGATGGGGTTTTTCTGGGGCTGATAGTGTGTGATAAACCCAAGGTAACCCAGTGGGTTTCCATGGCCAAGTGGGGCATTAAAGCCTAGTCTCCAGGGTTGTATCCAATGCTCAAACCACTACACCACACTGGGCTTTCAGTGGGACTATTACTTCCCTCAGCTTGGAAACTATGTTTCTATTAATGCAGGCTAAAATAGCATTCCTCTCCCCTTTTTATTTTTTACTGCAGCATTACACTGCAGTAAATCTCACGTTCACCAATCCCAAGGTTCTTTTTACCTACAGTACTGATGACCAATGTATCCCCCATCTTATATCTGTGCATTTGGTTTTTGTGACCTAAATGTAAGATTTTGCATTTGTTTCTATTGAATTTCATTTTATTAATTTCTGCCCATTTTTCTAGTTTATCAAGATCCTTTTGACTTCTGCTTCTATCCTCCAATGTGTTAGCATTCCTTATAATCACAAATTCTAGCATTACATAGTCACTTCCCCCTAAGGTACCAACCGCTTTGATTTCACTGACCAACTCTTCCCTTTTGTTTAGGATCAAGCCCAGGATTGCTGATTCCCTTTTTTCCTTCCTCTACCTTTTGAAAGAGGAAATTATCTGCAAGGCACATCAGGAATTTATAAGATAGCCAATTCTTAGCAGAGAGACTCTCTCAGCAGATGTCAGGATAACTGAAGTACCCCAGAACTGCCAGTTCTTGCATCTTGGAGATTTCTGAGATTTGTTTCAGAAAATCATACAGCACCTTGTCTTGGTTTGGTGCCTGTAGTAAACTCCTACTACAATGTTATTTCTATTTCTTTCTCCATTTATATTTACCCAAATGCTCTCAACTGGTCCAGTCTGAGCACTCACATGGATTTCTGTACAAGTGAATTTATCTTTGACCTTTAATCCTCCTCCTTCTCCTCTTCCTCCCCATCTACAGTTTTTGAATAGATTATATCCTTCAATCATTATCTCCAATGATGGGAGTCATCCCATCAAGTCTTTGTTATATCTATATAGTCATATTTACCTTCCTGCACCATGACTCCAAGCTTATCTTGTTTGTTTCCC
This sequence comes from Cyclura pinguis, assembly GCA_030412105.1. NCBI lineage: Eukaryota > Metazoa > Chordata > Lepidosauria > Squamata > Iguanidae > Cyclura > Cyclura pinguis. The sequence goes on along the minus strand of CM059599.1, from coordinate 107,180,042 downwards.
AAACTCTATGCATTGCTGTGTAGACTTGCCATGTTTGTTCACATAAATTATTTTACTGCAAGTTCTACTGTCGCTCCCATCCTTTACATTAAATTCTCCTCTAGAATTCACATCCCTGTGTTTAGAGCTTGCTTTTAGACAGATGTTTGAACTAGCATCTCTCAAGGGTTTAGCCTAAAGCTCACTTTCAGAGTCACCATACTTTTGCCAAAGACATTCTTCCTGCTTTTTATAAGATGTAGCCCATCTGTTGCCAGTTGTCCTTTGTCTATGAAATGAAGACCATGGTCCCAGAAGCCAAGGCTATCCCGTTGAAAACATCTGCATAGCCAGTCATTCACTTCCGGTATCTTCCTGTCCCTATACAGTCCTCTTAGTTTCACTGGTGGAACTGGCAAGAATACTACTTGCTCTCCTAAACCCTTAAAAGTCTGATGTGATCTGGTTAAAGGTGTTTTTTGTAATGTTGTTTCTGCCCAGGAGAAAGGAGTACTGATCTGTGTTCCTGATGATCTTTGGCAAGTTGCAAGTGACATCCCGAATGTGTGTGCCACAGAGGCAGCACAGTTCCTGATTCATACTATTTATTTAACAGACATGTAGAATGCCTGAATAGAGCTTGAATCAGCCTGGAATGTGCATAGGAAAGCAAACTAGAGTCTACAACTGTTTGTCTATTCAAATACAGTTTCCAGAAAGAACTAGGGGTGAGGTTGGATTTTTCCTATCCCTTCACCACATATCTTTACTATATGGATGGTGAAGGCCCGAAGTAAGTATACGGTTTCATTATTTGTGTGCAGTTATGACTGTGCTTGTGAACTAGAATAAAACCTTTCACTTCAGGTCTTGAGGCATGATTTGTTTTTATTTTCATTTCCCCTTTTCCAACTTTTAGTCTTTGGTTATGCTCTCTTAGGTCTTTTTCACAGTACACAGTTATAGTATTTTAATACTTCCATGGCTGCATCCTCTGGAATCCTGGGACCCTTTCACACTACACAATTGTAGAGCAATGATTCCACTGTAACTGTTGTGGAGTTCTGGGACTTTGAGTTTAAGGAGAGTCTGAGAACTTTAATGTCTCACCAAACTACAAACTCTATGATCGCAGTAGATGTTGCTATGGTAGTTAAAGTGGTATCCAAGTGTGTTGTTTAGTACAAAAGAGACATTAAGGATTCACAATTTTTTCCCCATATGACTGCTTCATATCAGCTATATGAACTTGAATATTCAGGTAATGGAGACTAAGTTAGGATAGAAAATGATGATTGGAAACTATTGAAATTATGGAAATTGTTCTGCCATGAGTGACGCCTGTGGCGACTTCATGTGACTGGAAGCAGAGTACACGATATTACCAGGCTTCCCACTTGGACCTAATCTCAGAAAACTATCTTTTCAGAAGGGTTAGGACAGCCATGTGTTAAGTTTTAAAATGATGACCATATGATTGTGGGTAGTTTTGCCATCTCAGTCTATGATTACAAGGATACTTGCACAAAAGCATGTTTCATTTTAATCAATAGGAACTATTACCATATAAATGTGTTTGAGATCAGAGTGCAATTTCAGCTATTCTGGTATAACAACTAGTTTGTGGATCAGATTGCACACAAGCACTTTCGACACAGTAATATGTAATCAAAATAAGATTGTCTTTATAGTGTTGGTTTTGTAACATCTCCCTAATTGGGTTTCATTCTATGTATTGTATTCCCTCTCTTTAGTTTGCTGCAGGCAATTTGGTTTGATGGGAGTCTAAAAAGCTGTAAGAGCACTGTTTGCTGAGACCTAGAACCTTCCTAAAGCAGTGTGTTTAAAAGGATAAATTACACTTCTGTCTTGTCATTATCAGTGTGCAGTGTGATATTTGTGCGGAAGAAAGATCAGAGTTAACAAACAGGATGGACAGACAACAGTATGAGGCTTTGAATGGGCAAAGGCCATCTGTGTGAGGAAATAGGCTTTTCTGAATGATTTTTTTCTTCTTCTGAGATTGGATCCCACATTCTGTAAAAGATGATTTATGCTCTGAAAATCGTTCATTGCAACAGAAAAACAAAAACAAAGCACCCCACCTTTATAGAATCAGGAGAATTCATTGAATACTTTTCAAGTAGGAACAAACCCAGTCTTGTCTGTACTGGGGGTGGGAGAGTGGGTGTGTGCTGCAGATAGTCCATCCTGACAGCTCTGACAGGCACACAATGGGGGCACTGGTGTGAATCTAGGCACCACTTCACCCTCTGTTCCAACAAGTGATCAGCACTGTCAAGGCTGACAGCATCAGTTGTGGATTAATCTCTCACCACTCCACACTTGATGATTCACTGCTCAATAGGTAAAGTGTCTCAATAGGTAAAGTGTCTTGGAAGAAAAATGAAACCTTTGTCTGTGATGTTTGACCTGTAATTGTTCCTTTAAAGATTCATATCATCACCTGATGTTACCACTCGATAATGAAGTTCTTGAGCAATGAAAATCTCTGTGGGAACAGATGCTTGAGCCACACTTTTGCGGCAATGGAGAGACAGACCAAACCAATTTCCTATGGCAAGGCTGATCCCAAAGAATCATTATGGCCATTTAGATTGGTTAACATGTAAAACCTATGGTTGTTGAATGAATATAATCCATATCAACAGCACAGTGTAGAAAGCAAATCAAGATCCTTTTCACAAGATGCAAAATGTCAAAGGAATATTGCTAGTATCTGCTGCTTGCCTTGTACTACCCTTCTTTAGGGGTTTGCAAAGTATGGGAAGAGGAGGGAGCAATGAGTGCACTGCTTCTGCAGCCTCAGTCATCATCCCCTTCATTTTCCATAAATAGAGGGAAAGCTATTCTATTGATGGCAGAACTCTGATGGTTTAGCACCCTTGAAAAATCATGTTTCTAAATCTTGGAGAGATCCTGTATGGATAGAGGAGATTCCCCACTGTAGACATCTACTCTCCACCAAGTAATGGAATGGCAATAGAGAGGCTGATGGTGCTAACTTGATCATCCCGGCTTCCCTGTCTCACATATAGTCACAACATACTTGGAATCAAAGCCTTTGAAAATGCCTGCAAAAGGTTACCATTAATTTTAGATCCAAGCAAACATTGTGAATCCATTCTGTTAACATAGATAATGGATTCCTACTACTCCCTCCTGTTATGTTGCTATGAGACTGTTACTTTATTTTATAAAGTGACAGTGGTGATGGATGATGCTTCGAATATTGTACAGCATCATGTTAAGACTAGAATGAGGTGTGACATTTTTACTATCATCCCAAAGGCTTGGTTTCGCTTTGCATAGATAACTAAAACTGCTTTGCGGTTGTTTTGATTTTTGTCCTCCCCCCCCCCAAAAGAGAGGGAAGTAAGCAGGCCTAGATCATATAAAAGTAAAGCAGTCTCTATTGGAATATTAGGAAGCCTGTAATTTTATGTTCCCGTCTTCTGCCTAAAACATTTATGGTGTCATAAGAGCTACTTAATGAATGTACTGCTTTGTAATACTCCACAGGGTATACTTTATTCTTTATTACTGCTTTTTTTGTGTGGAGATATTTCTAAAAGATCAGTGTTAAGAAAGCAGAACTGTTACCAATCATGCATGTTTATGAGGGTTGTTGGTCATGGAAAATGCTAGGGCCTCAAAAGCCTCAAATCTATGTAGATTTTTTTTTCAAGGTAATTACACACAGATTAGAACTGATGGCTGCAGGGATTTTCTACATTTTGCATATTACACTTGATAATAATATATTGGTATGCACTGAGGCAACATCTTACCTGATACGGTAATCCGTCTTTATGTGGTAGGCTGTTCAATGTCATGTCCTTGCATTTTTCTTAATCCCAAATCAGACAAAAATCAGAGTTGATTGGTTCTTTTCATGCTGCGAGCATAGGATTTGCACACAATTTTTATGGATAATGAACAATTATTACAAATTCTTTAAGGATAATTGAACAGGATTGGACCTCCTGATGATGTGCTAGTTGCACTTCTTTCCTAAATCTGTTCATTAGCTTTTCTCTGTTGTTATTAAAAATCACAAACAGTATGTCCGTAGGTAGGAGAAGACAAGTGTCATAAAGTTGCTGTTCTGCCATAGATCCAGCAAGTGCATTTTCTTTCATACTTTCAAGTTATGATTCACTATCACATTTTTCTCTTACACACATCCTCTAGGTAGTTAGATTTTTCAGAACACCTAAGTGATAAACTTGCCAAATGTAATATTTCTTTACAAATTCAACATTATGTAAAATTGGATTATGTTGGGGAAATTAATTATGAGACTAGTTTGTATCTTATGGAAGCAACAATAAATTAGTGGTATTGTCCTTTTCTATGCAATCTGTGAAAGCAAAAGAATGCTGTACAGCAGTCAAACCCATATTCACCATGTCTCTGTTTCATTTTCTAACACTTTTCCTACAGGGTTGGAATGGATTGTGTGCAATTCTGCAACTTTATATTTGATACTTGGCTGCTGGCTGGCAGGAAAAAAAGTCTGATCAGCTTTCAGAACTTGGAAGAGCCTGTGCTCCAGAAATATCAATGGGTGTTTTCAATGTTTCATTATCTCTTTGACATAGCAAACCAATGAATTAGGGTAGGAATTGTCAGAAATTATCATATTTTTCTATTGAATGGGAAGAACATTTATGGTACCTGCTGTAATTTATCAAATGAGGCCTGTGCAAAATACTTGAAAATGTCAAATATGTCAGTACAATCTGTACAATCGCTTCTTGAGATTCAAGATGTTGACACAGGAACACTGAGAAAGTAATTTGATCTCTTCAGTTTTTCAAGTACCCATACCAGGAAAAAAAACAATCCATTCTGTTTTCTCACATTTTTTTGAGCTAAAGGAGAAAGACATTATTGTGGATTTTACTTTGAAACAAAAGTTCTTTTTCCCAATTATAGATTTGACATTGATACACCCTCTTTAGCAGAGGTGGGTTTTATGTTTGGTTTTGGCTAAAGAAAATTCTCATTTAAAAAAATGCATAAGTTTCATTTGAAATACACTTACAAATACAAGAACTGTGTGATTCTCTGCTTCCCACACCTGGTGATTCAGTTTAGGGCATAATTTCATAATTTGGTTCCTTTCTGGATCACTTCAGACATGATCCAATCTAATGCAGGTAGATATATCGAATATTGCTTTGAGTTAACTACATGAACGTGATTTTTAAAGAAAACTAGTCAGATATTAAAGGTAGTAGAGCTCAAAATAAATGGAGAGACCTTGGAAAGGATATTACCAAGAACTGGTACTAAGTGAATCAGGCAAGGGTGATAGTGGCATTAATAGGCTGTATACCCCATGCTTTGATATAGTTTAATTGGCAAGCATTAAATGGCATAAATATAAATTATACTCTGCTTTGACTGCATGGCCATGATGGCCAGGAGGAAAAGCTGGCCAAACATGTGCATTGCAATATCAGGTCAGGTAAGTCCTTGAGGCATAGACAGGTCGCAGTCAGGAAATAACCAGGAAACTCGACTGATAAAGAACTTACAGTTAGCCTTCAATGACTCAACTTTTAAGAGACAATAGCATCTGAGATCCTCCCACAGGATGGCTAATTGTCTTAGGCCTTCCTCCTCTGACCAACAATCTTCCCTTTTGTTCCCACACCTGTCCAGCAATTAAGGAGCTATCAAAATTATCATTAGACCTTTGTCACCTAATGCTAAGTCCATTAGCTCATTCCAGTCTCCATTGTCCACTCTCTGAACTCCATTGTTTAATCTGCCAGAGAGCTGTTAACATCTCCAGGCCTAAAAATAACCAAAAAAAGTATTTAAACTCCAGTTTTTGACTAGCCAACTCACAGTACATTGGTTGTTGGTCATCACTTTGCCACCCTGATTCCTGTTTGTGTACTGTCCTTGGGCTTGCATCTAAGCCACATTGCTTCTTTGCTTCTCTGCTGGATTAGTAAGTATCACACACTTCACCCTGAAAATCTCACTGTCCAAAACTTTCCTCCCTTTTCCTTCAGTTAGCCTTGTGTGATTGTGTGACTGCTTGGATCTGGTATGTGTGATTGCAGTTCTCCCTATAAAACAAACAAGCTTGCTTTTGGATCTCTGGCTGATTCTTCCCTGCATCAGTATTAGTAGACATAGGTGTAAAAGATCTTGTAAGGTTACCCCCCTCTTATAGGCTTCCTCTTTGAGCTAATATTCCCCCCATTTCATGGAGGCACTGGCATCACTGGTGGACCTCTGAGTCACCCATGTTTTGGGGTAACAGTAGACAGAGAAGAATAAAAGCTGAGCCAAGGTTGAGTTACATTCAGGGGAAAAAAAGCATGCAATGACACAATAAGTTTCATTTTGAATGTCACAAAAATCTCTCCAGCCCATATAAGCACAGTAGACCCATCTGCAGAAGCAGAAAAAACAGTCCATCCTACCCTTTTGTCTCTGTGCCCACCAAAGCACATAGCCTGCGCTTTAGTGAGATCTGTTGAGAAGTGATACACTTGAGTCATGAAGCGACACACCACCTGACTCAAGCTAATTTGAAAAAAAATTGTAAGGAATAGAAAAAGAACAAGGAAATTAAAAAAAGAATTCAGACAAGAGATCCTAGTGATTTACAGAGAATCCTATATAACACTGCTTACCACCATGAATAGATCAGATAGTTCTTGAATCTGGTCTCCAGAACTTCATGCATATTGGCAAAGCAGAGTTGGAAAGGTACTCAAGGGACAGAGGTATACATTGCATAGCCAGAGAAGGTCAGAGGGCCTGCACAGACACCTCTGCCTCCTGAGCAAAAACAACACGGCTGGGTTTCCATGGAGAAATTAGAGACAAAGGGAAAGAGGAAGAATGGAGGAAGCAGGAATCTGTCATTGGCACTTATTTGTACTAGTTTGGTTTTGCAGTTCCAGTCTAATAAGATGCCCTGATGCTCATACTTAGGAGGCCTTTAAACACAACCTTCATGTCAAAGTGCTAGGGCTGTGTTCCCTCAGAACCAAATAGTTTATTTATAGTAGTGTGTTCTTTGCTATCAGCATCTTTATATAACTCAGACCAACTCAGTAGTTATAAAAACAAACTGTTTTCTTTTGTGTGGTAATATCAGAAATAAAGTATCTTGTCAAAGGTCTTGTAAAGTACAGTGCAAGGTTCATGTAAAGTACGGTGTTGTTATATTAAACTGTTCAAACTATGCCAATAATCCCCAGCCTTAGACACCAGTTCTCTGTGTCTTTTCCTCAGCTACTTAAACACAACCCATTCACCTTCTCTGGCCAAGATCTCAATGAAGGCTCCCCTTTTCAAATGGAGTCTCTGCCTTATATATAGTTCCTCTCATCCATAAGCCCCTCCCACACACACTACTGTGCTGAGTTTCACTCTTAAAGTGCTACTTCTGTTGCCTGGTAATCTGCCATTAAGTTTCAATTGCATTTCAAGTAGCTGACCTCCAAAGCAACTTCATCACAGGCACCTCTACACTTCCCAATTGGTGGTGATGCCACTGTGGGTCATGGGAGACTTACAAAGGCCTCCAAGAACAGCAGCATCTCTTGCTGCTGCCACCACCACCTTTAGGAAAGGGGAGCCCAGAAGAATCTCAGTGTTTGAGGAGGAGGAAAGTGGGATGAATATAAAGAAACTAGGTCCATTTCTGCACTACATTGTTATAGTGCTATCATTTCACTTTCAACATCCTGTGACATTCTGTGGTTTGTAGTTTACTGAGGCCAAAAAGCTCTCTGGCTGAGAATCCTAAATGCTCCTCCCTAAACTGCAAACCCCAGGATTCCATAGGATGTTGAAAGTGGAATAAGAGCACTATAACAGTGCAGTGCAGAAATGGCCCTAGTTCCTTTCTCCTCCTCCCACTTCCCTCCTTTGTCTTCAGCTTATTTCAGTTGCTGCAAACTGAGTTCAAAATGCAAAAGTAGTTTGCACTCAACCCAACAGTGGTAGAGGAGCAGAATCTTACCCTTCCCTGTGAACTCAGGCAAAATCAAACTGCTCCAGTCTCTCCTAATTTGTGTGTTCTTTCTAATTATAACACTTTTCTGCCTTGACCATACTCTGATGTGGCTTGGCCACATATATTTTGGTTTTCATCTGTGAAATACTGGAGTATATGATATCAGGTTGGAAGAAGCAGAGATATTTTTCTTCTCAATCTGCTGAAATTTGTAATAACTACAAATTTGTTACTAGATAAATAATATGATTAGAAGTAAAACTCTCCTTTAGCAGATACACATCTGTTAGAGATTTATACATAAAATTTATTATTGTTGTGTGCCTTCACATCAACCCCAACCTATAGCAACTCTATCACAGAGCTTTCTTAGCAAGATTTATTCAGAAGAGTTTTGCCACTGCTTTCCTCTGAATTTAGCTCATAGCACCTGGTATTCCCTTGTGGGCCCTCTTCCAAGGTCTAACTAGGCCTGACCCTGCTTAAGTTATAAGATCAGATGAGATCTAGAGTCTTCAGGATATTTTGGCATATTCTACATACAAAACAGATCCTAATTCAGTCAGAGTTGATCTTCACTATGTCCTGTTGAAAGGACAGGTAATAGTGGCCTACCAAAGTCCTCTTAAATTAAATAAAAAAGCTTGAAACAGAAAAAAGAGCAGAATTATAACTGAAAATTGCAACAATATATATTGACAGCCAAGAAAAAAAAATTGCCTCAGAGATGGAGTGCTGTTCAATATGGATGCTTGAACTTGCCAATTTTGCTTACCTTTGGGGTTATAATGGAGACATCTGTTTTTCCTAAGATTAACAGTGATGTAATTATAACTCATTAACACCCACATACACATGGTGTTTGTTCCACTCAGTGAACTAATACAATATTTACTGACAAATAGAATATTAACTGTCATGAGCTGCACCATGTCAAACAAATGTTTCCAGTGCTTGATTCAGAAAAGGAAATACTTTCAGGAAACAAAAAAAGTCAAAACAAAAAGCAAGTAGAATGGTGTTCTCTCTGGGGGTGGCAACAGATGACTTTATCTCATGCTGGCTGCTGTGACAACTGATTACAAAGCACATGTAGATGTATGTGAACCCTACTGTCACAGTGCAAGTGAACATGGTGTAGTAGCTTAATGTTGGACTGGGACTCCAGGAGACCAAGGTTCTGATATGTTCAGGCATGGAAATCCACTGGAGACCTTGGGGCAAGTCACACCCTAGAACAGGGTTGCCATAAGTCAGATTCAATTTGAAGGCACATGACAACAGATCACATGGTAAGGCAGTGGTGTACTGAGGAGAGCAGGAGGGCGGGACATCCAGTCCAGCATGTTTTCAGGGGCAGCACCGGGCTGCCCTCTACACACTGGCAGATGTCCAGCAACTAGATGGGCACTGGAACCTCCCAGAGAGGTCTGCTGGAGAGGTATGCCACCCCAGGAAAGGGGGTTGTCCTTTCCCCCCTCTTCTCCTCTCTCCTCCTTCTCTCCCTCCCAATCTGGAGTCAAACCTGTTTCCAGCCAAAGCAGCAGTGCCAACCCTGGCAGGTCTCCTGGTTGGGCAGAGAAGTAGGGAGGGAGAAGGAGAGGAGAGGAGAGGGCCCAAGGAGAGGTGCCCGCCTTTCCCCCCACCCCACCTCTGAGACTGGGGATGAGCCCAGCCCAGCCAACCCTCCGAGGAGAAAGGGGAGCGGGAGAGAGAGAGAGAGAGACAGAGAGCACTCACCACCACAGGAATGCTGATGTGTCTCTGAGCACATGCAGAGCACCCCCTCTGAGTACGAATGCCCAGAGCCCAATCACCCAATACCAATTGAGCAGTTTTCATTTGGTATTTTGGATAGATCCTCCCTCCCCTGAGAAGGGCAGCAAACTTAGCAACGCCCCCGGGCAGCAGACTCAGAGACTGCCCCTGGGCAGCAAAAGCTCTAGCTAAGCCACTGTGGTAAGGAGAATTGTGCTATTTAGTGCAATGATTCAGAGAGCTTAGGTAGCAGGGTTGTCATAGAATTTGCCTTATTATGGCTATGTGTTACAGCAGAAGGAGGCAAAGCATAGCCCACAGGCTTCATTTTGCCCCACTTCTGCCTTTTCTCTGCCATCTTGCCAGCAACAGTTTTATCAGTTTAAATGGTGTGTGTGTGTGTGTGTGTCAAACTCAAATCACCCAAACCAGTTCAAAAACACATCAAAATGTTGAAATTTGGTTTGACTTTTCCTCCACAACCTCTTTTTGTGCCTCCTCAGTCACCCAATTTCCCCCCAAGTTTCTTGGCCCACCATAAAAGTTAAATTGCAGGGGTGAAAAACCATCCCTTCATCTCTCAAACCTGTACAAAAACACACACAGATGTTGTGGACTGTCTTTAGTTAGCCTGGTGATGCAGTGGTTAAATGCCGGTACTGCAGCCACAAGCTCGTCACTTCGATCCTGCCGGGCTCCAGGTTGACTCAGCCTTCCAGACTTCAGCAGGTCTGTAAATGAGTACCCAGCTTGTTGGGGGCAATTAGCTAACACATTGTAAACCACTTAAAGAGCACTTAGCTGATAAGTGGTATAGAAATACACATGCTATGCTACGTGCTATGCTACACAGATGCTTTATGATTCCTGACACACACACCCCCACCGTAGGAAGCAGTGGCCCCATTATCAGCCAGCTCATCAAGAGAGAATCTAAAACAATACATTGAAACTGAAACCATTGTGATCCATGAATATTGATCCCCACTCCTGCTGCTGTCCACCATTGACTTAAAGGTTGTTTTGTGCATAAGAGAGAGCTTTTTTTGTAATAAGGGACAGGAGGAATCTGACTTCCAAGGTAAAGTATTGTAAATGACAAAATGCCATGCTCTGTATTTATTATTGTGGGTTTTGTATCACAGCAGAGATTAGCAAGTCACCAAATGTACAAGGATCCAAGAGATGCCAGTTTCATCACACTAGGATCACCCAATGAGCCTATGTATCTGAATTTACACTAGTGTTATACACTTCAAATATCTGAGCTTTGCAGTATGCTGCTATGAATAGTTATTAGATATTTATTAGATGGGCATGTACTTTTAGTGGTGAAATGGTATTTTCCATTGATTTTGGAAACTGGTATTTGAGAAAGTGATCTTGCCTTTTATTTTTACATGTGCACTTACAAAACCAAACAGAAATCTGTTTCTTGTCCTTAAGTAGATACAATACTATAGTGCAAAAGGAATGTGGACAACACTTGATTCAAAAGTTATCAGAAAGTTATAGGAATGTTGTGATTAACTCTCACCTTGGTATTTCATTCCAAACTGAATTGTTGGTGGTTGTTTTGCATGCCTCTGTGGGGATAAATTTGACAGTAAACTACAATTGGCCCTACACATTTGCTAGAGTTAGGGGCACAGGACCACCACAAAAGTGGAAAGATCACAAATATGAGAATGAGTGTGTGTGACTGTGGGAAGGGGGATGAGGCATGAGGTGGGGAGAGCAGGCACCCACGTCCAAAGCAGGTCAGGGAAAGGAGAGGGAAAGAGGCTGGGTTAGAATGGTGGCCCTGTACTTCTTCTCATTTGCTCATCTCCTTCCTTTAGTGTGTGTGGGTCATCAGGAGAGGGTTTGTGGTGCTGAGAAATCAAACTATGAGCTGTCTTTACCTGGCCAAGAAGGAGCTGGTGGAGGAAGAAGAGGACCAGAGGCAGTAAAGGGCTGTGTGGCCTGATCAGAGCTGCTGAGAGGGGAGGTTCACCCAGAAATAAGCACTTGGTGTGGAGGGGGAGCAGGGGTTGGAGAACGTTGCAAATAAACAGATCTGTGAAAGCATAACCTGCAGATATGGAGGGCCAACTATATATCAAATAAATAAAAATAATAAAGGTGTGTATCTCAGTTCAACTGATCTATGTATGTATGTATGTGTCTTTCCGTCCGTCTGTCTGTCTGTCTGTCTGTCTGTCTGTCTGTCTGTCTATGCTCTCATATTTTCACTGCAAGAGCATAGGTCTCAACAGGATCAGACAACTGAGTCTGACAACTGAGGCCACTGTGCCTTCTATTTCTCTTTCATTCACATCCTGCAAAGTGAGTAATTCTGGTCTGTGAACTGTGCTGTGTCCAGAGATTAGTGGACATTTCTTCAAGGTTTTGTGGTAAACTTCACAATCTACCTCAGGAAGAAGATAGATCTGTGGGATTATATACGACATTTTTCCCTTTTCAGCAGAAGAAACTGAAGCAACAGTAACATGTCCCATCCTTGTATCCTTTTTAGCAATAATAACACACACCTAGAGAGTCTCATATTTGCCAGTTCTCATTATGCAGTGCTGATGATACAGGTCAAAAGCCTGTTGCAGATGCCTCTGCTCAGCGCTGATCAACTAATGGGAACAACTAATGGAATTGGAGGCATGACCTGTGTGCTATTTTTCAGACTGCCAGCTCCCAGAAAAAACAATGACTTTTGCAAACCTCTTTCAATATGTAACATCCCACTTGTTGATTTCCCAATATATTCATCACATTTGCTGAATGCAGCAGAGTAAAGGAACTGAACATTGGCCTCAGATTAAATTGCTAGGCTTATTTTATCTTGAAACTTATTAGGAAGGTTGCAAATTGGCTGTAATTTTGCTACCAGGCCAGATTTTGGTATTAACCTATAAAAGCCTAACCAGCTTTGGACTGTGACACTTGAAATAACACGTTCTGCAATTAACATTGGAGACCCTTCTAATTATGCCAGATTCTGGAATTGTCCTCCTGGCAGTAACCAAGAAGAAGAATCTTTCTGTGGTGATACTTTTCTTCTAGAAATAAAAATCTACTCATTCTGTTTTGATATTGACACGTGGTGGTAACGCTTTGATTAGGACCAGTACTAATTAATTTGAGAGCCAGTGTGGTGTAGTGGTTTGAGCTTTGGACCACAAGTCTGGAGACCAGAGCTCAAATCGCCACTGAGCCACAGAAGCCCACTGGGTGACCTGGGGCAAAGGAAGCCAATGACAAAGCCCCTCTGAACGTATCTTGCCAAGAAAACCCATGATATATTCACCTTAGGGTCACCATAGGTTGGAAACAACGTGAAGGCACACAACAACAACTTACTAATTAAGATGTCATTATTCTGATTTTTCACTTATAAACACTGATTGAATTGAATGGCTTTGTGTTTTATTTTAAGTACAAAGTTCTTTTTTTATATTTTTTAAAAAAGATTTCATCATTTTATAGCTGCACATCACAAGGATATACAACTTTTTTTTTTTAAAAAAAATATTGAATGTTTACTGAAGTCTATGCCCATTGTTAGGACAGCCTAATCTTTAGATAATTTTAAAAGTCTGTATATTTTAATTGAATCAATATTAAGTGATACCACAGTGATAAAGATTTCTCTCAGAGAACCAGGTCACTGCAGTCTATATAGTACATTCTAATACATTGTAGCATGCCACCAGAGTATCAATTTCAGTCAAGTATTTTAGAAAGAAAATGGAAACCTGAAATAGACGGTGTAGACACAAGAGATCATTATTCCAACATGTTTTGGTTCTTTTAACCCATATCCAGGTGATTTTTTTTTGTAAAAAAAAGACTTGTATTGAATGAGTTTTCAGACACAGTGGCCCCTCCACTTTTGTGAGGGTTCAGAGCACAGAACCACCATGAAAGTTGAAAAACCATGAATAGCTCACCCCTGCCTGAGTGAGCAAGTGAAAGAATGCACACACATGCCTTCCCTTCCTCACACCCCCTCCCATTCTCTTCCTCCCTCCCGTTCTCTTGCCTGGGCATGCATGCCTCCCTTTTTGTACCCAAGCAAAAGGCAAGTGAATGGGAGAGGGTAGCCCAGAGCACCATGCATGTGCCTTCCCTCCCCATTCTTCCCCTCCCATTTGCTTGCCTTTTGCTCTGGCGCACGTGACTTCCTTCCGTATGAATGGGAAGGGAGAGACCTTCACATGCGCAAGGAAGATGTACACGTGCCTTCTCCCTATCCCCCTTCTGTTCCCTTCTCCCTTCCTTCCACACACCCAGGCAAAATGGAAACAAATGAGTGGGAGGAGCCCTATGCAAGGAGAAGGCACATGCATGCCTCCCCCCGATTCTGCCTCTTCTGCACTTGTTTGGGCATGAATAAGGAAGGCACACATGCCTGGGCAAAAGACAAGGGAATGGGAGGGGGAGAATAAGGGAAAGGCATGCAGGCACCTTACAGATAATCAAATTCATGAAGGTCAAACCCATAAATGTTGAGGGAGGACTGTATTTGCTATATGCATGAGAAATCTAATGTACTGAATGTTAGCAGTAAGTTTAGCATTAACGGAAGAGTTAACTTTACACATTTTTCATTTCTTTAGCCTCCTGATGGTGAGAAACAATATTTTTGCTGGTGGAATGTAACTCTGTAGGCCTTTTCTCATGACAATGGCACAAGGACCCTTGATTGCGCAAGACTTCTGTTGCAGCCAGCCATGCAGAAGGGCTGAAAGCGTGATCTACACAAGAGAAGAAGGCCAGCTGCAGTCTGGAAAGATAGAGCGTGTCCCTTACACTCCCTTCCACTGGCAGCTGGTCGCATGTGGAGAGGAGCATTGGGAACATGATCCCATTCTGGCAGAGACGCTGCTGGAATTGTGACGGGATGACAAACAAGAGCGTCATTGCACAGAAATGGCCTCTGTTATCTCTCTGCATAATAACTCTACTTAGTTGAATACTCTCTGCATAATACTGATTATCTGAATGATGGTGATGGTTTCTTTCCCTCACTCAGATTCAGAAGAACATCCAGAGCCTGCTATGTGCAGCTCTATCACCCAGGGATTGATGGGCTATGGGGATGCCTCCTGAAGGTGAAACATTGTTTGGCTATGGAGTAAAGTTTTCCTTATACATTCAGGTAAAGGGAAGAAGCAGCTATTTCTTCTCCTCTCCTCAGCAAGAAGAGAACCTCTTCTTTATTCTTGGATATGCAAAGACAATTAGTTGGTTCCCATGCCCCTCCTTCTGCAACATCTTTAATCATATTTTGGCTGGTGTCATGCCAATGTAAGCAATCTACAGCATTCTGGTTGGAGAACTCCAATGTGTCCATAAATGGAGCCAACCTATTGATAGTTGATAGGTTCAATGATATTGAAATAGGACTTTTTTTTTTTTAGCTGTGACAAAAAGAATTCACCACTGACAAAAAAAAGTAGCATCAATGGTATATGAGATCTGTTTTGTCTCAGCCATTTTTTTTCCTTGCAGGAAGAAAAAACCCTGTACATGGGAAGTTGCTGAAGTTTGAAATGATTGAAATCATCCAGGTCTCTTGTCCTTACTCCTCAGTTTCCTGGATTGCTGGGTTTCCAGAGGTGGGGAGAGTGGAATTATATTATTATTTTAGAAACTGCTCAAAGTGATTATGTAATTTCCTGTCAGAATCAAAAGCTAAAGCTTAGAGTTTAGGCTGGAAGAAGGAGGAGGAGGAGGGGAGCAACCACTATAGGCCAAACAAAAAGCCTATGTAGTCTAGCACTGAAAGAAATGGGAATCCCAGAAGTAGGACTGGAACTTGAAGAACCCCAGTAAAAGAATCAATAATCCCACACTATTCCATGAAAGAAATTCTCTTTCTCTCCATAAGTAGAAACACTTAGTGTGGATATCACCTATCTGACATCATGAGGCCCTATGGAGTTATATTATTCAAACTTTAGAAGAACAATTAGTTTGAATAAATTTCATATCACCAAGAGACTATTACAGTTGTGTTTATTTTATACCAATAAAATAAAATGGAAACAATGAAAACAAATGAAAAGTTTCAAATGTTTGAGCAGTTTTGCATCTTTTTCCATCATGTGCTGCTTCAGTTGACAATGTGATTATAAACTTGATTTTCTAAACTATCCTGCCCATGGAAGGGCCTCTTAGGGTTATAGAGGGAAATTCAGTCTGCCTTTGGTTAACAATCTTGGCCAATATTCTACATCAGCTACTTAGTTAAATATATGTAACTAGGAGGTCCCTCCTGGCCTGACCTGCTGAAACCATCATTCATACTTCATGGACCTCCTCCTTCCCATGCAGTCGATGTCTCCTGAAGCTGATAGATAGAGAGGGAAGTTTTGAGGGTGGCAATAGTATCACAATCATGACTGAGTAGTGACTGTGGATATGGAACAGTCACCTAGCTTTGCTCATCTGTAATGGTTCCATTGAAATAGAATACTGGCCCTTGTTATCGTTCCCAACTCTGAATCAATGGTGAAAGCGTGGTGAAAGAGTTGTCCTTGGCCTCATTATTCTGAATGGGGAGTCAATGTTTACATAAACTCCATTGATTTGAACAGTCTGCTTTAGTTGGGACTAACAATAAGAGCTGGTCCAGAGTTCCTATTTAAGAAGAGGAGGAAAAAGGCTTTTGTTTTTATTTTGTTTGGGGCCAATGCTTTCTCTTTGTGCACCTCCCACTGGATTCCTTCTGCAATAGATTTTTAAAAAGCTGCTGAGAAAAAGACAAATGAAAAGAAACCTACTCTTTCACAGACACTTCTGGTACCATGATTGACCTGATTCTGCTGATGGGAATTCTGGATCCAAAGCAGCAATATGAACAAACCAGAAAGGAAGGAGGCAAGGAAGGAAGATGAGAAATTGTTCCCTGAAAATTAAAAAACAAACAAACATCTTTTTTGTTGGGGGTTACTAATTAGAGTAATCACAAAGATTCATTTATGAAATGGTAACTTACCACATTGTTTATGTAACCAAACACAATGCCAGCTGTAATGACTTGCTGAGAGGTGAGGTGGTTTTTACCATCTTCTTCCAAGCTATCATTTGGTGGAGGTGTGTTGTCAAATTTAATTCTTATCACCATTTGGCAGATGAATTTGAACTCTCAGTGCTGGCATTTTCCTTAATTGTTCATCCAGCTTTTGGAGCACAGGAATAGTAACTACCTGAAACAAACAAGCAAGCAAACTAAAAAGACAAAAATGGAGGAAGTAATCAGCCAAGTAGTCTATTGATGTGTTAAAGTTTATTTGAAAATCTATTGTGCAGATCCAATAATATGTGATATTTGTAAATAAACTAATAATAGCATGACCATGACATATTTTAGATAAAATCATATATTTCTCCAAGGCACTCATTCAAAAGCATCATTATTACTGTATTAAATACTACTTTTGCCTACTTGGGCTTAACAAACAAATCTAATGGTATGAAAGAATTTAATTTCAAAGCTAAAGGATAATTTGTCAGGCACTGTTAATTCACATAATTCAAAGTTAATTATGTTTGCTGTATTAGGGAGGCTGTAATTTTGGTCTGCTCAGCTGCAGTTTTTCTGAAGTTGTATATTTTGATTTAGCAAATCAGATATTGAAGGAATGTGGAAAACATGTAGCAAAACTGGAACATGTACTTTTTACATGTGCACTTGTGCCCATGTGTATGTGCAAAGATAAAGAAGCATACACATCTACAGTACTATCTTCATATAGTTTGAGGAGGCTTGTAGTCACTTTTTAGAACATCCTTATCCAAAATATCCAGTGGGAAAATTTTTATTTTTATAAATTTATATTCTCATGCATCAAGAAATAGCATTGCATTAAGTGAACACTGTGTACGATAATTTCAGATCTTGGAAACATCAGGTGACAAGCTGGCTGAGGAATTATGGGAGTTGCACTACAAAAATAGCTTCCCTAAGCTCTGAGTAATATTCTATCTTGATCTGAGTCTCAGTTCAAGACTGTAAAATATTATAGCTTCTTGACCAGGCTGTGGACATACTGGCTGCAGGAACTCTGGGCACTGTAGTCCAAAAAAGCAAAATTTTCAACCTCTCTGTTCAAATGTGCAAATAAAAGATTTTCATTGGGCATAACATCACTCTTTTGCTCACAAATGCTGTGAAGAAACCAAGCCAGATCTTATAATTATGCCCTCGTAGCTGCCCTGGTCCAGTTAATATAATGTAGATTCTAGACATACTCTCTCTCAAATCCCCATTTTCTAATATCCCCAGTGAAATGAGTGAGATATTTGGTTATATGCGAAGAAGACTTCAAGCAATAGGAGGAAAACTTCTGAAGACTGGTGAGCTCATTTATGTCCTGTAATTACTGTGTGTAGAACTACAACTTGGCTTCAGGCCTTGGTTAAGCTCACAGTGATTCCAGTAGCACAGGCATTTCCTCACAGTTCTACTCAGAGTCATAAATCACAGAGCTTCAGGATGACACAGATTATTAATAAAGCCATTTTTGTGGGGAAATGCTTGATTCCATTAAGTTGGTCCTGTCATTAGAGGAGATAAGTTTAGGCCTCAGCCTTGCTTTATGTGCCTTCAGCCACAGTGAAATTAAATACAAAGTGTTGTGTGCTTCTAAGAAGAAATGTAATTGCTGGACTAAAAAAATACAGGCTGTTACTGTCCTTGGAGTTCTTAGTTAAGGAGAAGACAGAGGCTGCAACAGCCCGATACAAAATGACAGGCTCTTCAGCTGTTGATGGCAGTCAGTGCATAACTGGTCTGGTTTGATGGAAAAGGCTCCTGGGCTATTGGTCAATCAAAACTGAAGGGTGCTGCCTATCCTCTCCTCAATTCCAACCATGGTAGGAAGAAAAGAGGAACATAAGGGGTGGGCATATCTAGTAGCTTTAGCATACCAGGAGAGATGGACCTTCTTTCACGGTGATGCACAAAGGCTGTTACAACTGATGATGATGCCACCATATTCTCCTCCTCTTTCCACAGTGGAAATGTTTGCTATTTTAAAAAGATGGATAATAGTGGAAAGAGGGGTCATTCCTATCTGGGCTGTTGACATCCCTACACACTGGATGGCAATAGCAACAAAAACTGTTCTACATATAAGTCTACCAACTGATTAACATAGATCACATTAGTTTAAGGATCCTTACCCTTTGGGTTCTAAAATCAGGAAGCTGCTTCTAGAAGGGGACTGGAAGATGTGACATCCCAAGGGGAGTGGGCAATGACGCATGGGACATTTTATTACAATGTATTGTGGGGATAGCCTTTCAACACACATTCAAAAAAAGTAAGAGGTGCTAGCTGAAGTCTCAGGGAGTGGCTGTGTTTCACTGGGTCTGCAATTCAAGAAATAAATCTTAGGGCAAACTCTGCTGGATGAGGAGAAACTTTGATTTTATTTGGTAAGGTGGGTGCCCAACTTCTTCCTGCTCAGTCCAGCATCTCCTGCTAGAGCATCCCCAGAAGGGAG
Source organism: Cyclura pinguis (assembly GCA_030412105.1). Lineage (NCBI taxonomy): Eukaryota > Metazoa > Chordata > Lepidosauria > Squamata > Iguanidae > Cyclura > Cyclura pinguis. Next base: position 107,160,776 of record CM059599.1, on the reverse strand, counting down.
CTATCCAGCCCTTTCTCTGAAGATATACAGAAAGGGAGACTCCATCACCTCTCTAAGCAGTTTGGTACCATTGCTGAACTGCTCTCACTGGCAAAAGGTTGCTTCTAATCTAACCTCCTGTAACTTTGAACTGTTGTACCTGGCCCTATGCTCTGAGACAGCAGAGAACATGCCTGCACTCTCTCCTTTGTTGGAGCCCTTGAGGTATTTAAAGAGTGCAATCATTTCACTCTTGAATCTTTTCTTCACCAAGCTGAACATGCCCAGTTCCTTCAACCTCTCCTCATATAGTTTGTTCTCCATGCCTGTTATCATCCTTTCTGTTCTTCAATCAAAATATCTTGAGGGACCTTAACAAGTGCTTCACTGAAATCCAGATAAATAACGTCCACAGGATTCCCACCATGTATTAAGCTAGTGACTTGTCAAAAAAAAAAAAAGATACAAGGTAAGCGTGGCAGGTTTTACTCCTGGCAAACTCATGCTGGTTCTTATAATTACTGCATTGTCATCAGGATGCATGTAGATGGATTTCTACATAACCTGTTCTAATATTTTTCCTGGTGCTGAGGTCAGGCTGACCTGCCTGTGGTTTTCTTGAATTTTCTTTTTGCCTTCTTGAAGAAAAGGACAATGTTTTCTCATTTCCAGTTCTCTGGCATCACCTTGATTCTCCAAGATTTCTCAAATATAATGGCAAATGGTTTTGTGAGTATGACAGCAAATTCGTTGAGTACTCTGGTATGTAGTTCATCTGACCCTACAGATCTGAACTGATTTAGGTTAACTAGGTGATTCCCAACTAGTGCCTAATCAATCTTGATTTGCAACCTGGATTCCTTACCAAAGTCTATGCTGATGCATGGAAGCACATAGTCCTCTTTTTGGGAAAAAATAAAACAAAATAGATATGGAATAGTTCTGTCTTTTCGATGTGATCTGTTAGCATTTTACCTTACTGAGCAGCAGTCCCACTACTTTTTTTCTTCACTCTCTTGTTTTTAACATATTTGGGGGACCCCCCCCCAACTTTTTGTTGCTTCTTGCTTGCCTAGCCAGTCTCAGGTCATTCTGAGCTCTTACTTTTCTTATACTGTCTCTGCAAGCTTGGGCTACACATCTGTATTCTTCTGTGGTGATTCATCCTTCCTGACATTTTTTTATATATCCTTTTTTTTCTTTTTGCTTCCTTCTTGAATTTACTATGGAGCCACATTGGCTTTTTCAGATGAGTCACATTTTTCCTCTTTCATGGAATTGTCTGCGATTGTGCTTTTAGCAGTTGCTTCCCACCCATGCTTGATTTTTTTAAGCATATCTAGCTATGTGATTCTGTCCAGTATTTACCTGAGTTTGATAAAATCAGCTTTTATGAAATATGAGGTTTGTGCTTGACTATACTCATGAATTCTAGCATTACATGGTTACCCTCCCTCCCTCTCCAAGTACCCACAGCTGTTATTCCAGTGACCAACTCCTAGTTATTGGTTAAGATCAAGCCCATGACTGCTGATCCTCTTGTTCCTTCCTCCACCTTTTCGAAGAAGAAATTATCTGCAAGACTCTTCAAAAATTCATTGGAGAGCCTATGCTTAGCAGAGCTAGTCTCCCAGTGAATATCAGGATTATTGAATTCCCCCATAACTACCAGTTCTTGCTTCTTGATGATTTCTGAAATTTGTTTCAGAAAAGCATCATTCACTATCTCATCTTGGTATGGTGTCCTGTAGTAGACTCCTACCACAATGTTGTCTTTGTTTCTCCATTTAATTTTACCCAAATGCTTTATACTGGTGCAGTTTGATCACTTTTGTGGATTTCTGTAAAGGTGAATTTATCTTCCTCCCTCCTTTTTGCCCCCATCTATTCTTTTTTGAAGAGATTATATCCCACAATTGTTATATTCCAATCTTGGAGGTCATGCCACCAAGTCTCTTGTTATATGTACAAAGTCATATAAATTGTAAATTAGGAAGAAGTGGGAATAGAGGTTAATTTCATGTTGTTGTTGTTTAAAAAAGCGAAGAGGCCAAGATCCTACATCAGGATGGCATAACGTAAATCCCTCCATGCATTGATTGTTGTACACTGCCCTTATGTTGAATGCAAGTATTGTGCAACTCACAACTGAATGAGCAACTATATGCACATCTGATTGTGCAAATGAATCTGCAGCTCTGCTCCCACAACCTTGAGATGAAAGCAAATGTTCTTCATTGGACAAAAACGTCCAACTACATCTATAAGAGAATTTGCACAAGACACTACAAGGGGTCCAGCTGAATTGTTGTTGTTATTGTCATTGTTGTATGCCTTCGAGTCACTTCCGACTTACTGTGACCCTAAGGTCACAGTACACCTACACCTTGCCAGTGTGGTGTAGAGGTTGGAGTGTTGGATTATGACCCTGGAGACAAGTGTTCAGTTCTCCACTTGGCCATGGAAACCCACTGGGTGCATTGCACACTCTCAGCCCCAGAAAACCCCATGATAAAGTTTGCCTTAGGTTCACCATACATCAAAAATGACTAGAAGGTACACAACAAGAAGAACAACAACAAGGTGAACCTATCATGGAATTTTCTTGGCAGAATTTGTTCAGAAAGGGTCTTCCTTTGCTTTTCTCTAAGACTGAGAGAGTTACGCAGCCAGTTTTCATGGTGGATTAGAGATACAAACTCTGGTCTCCAGAGCCATAGTCCAATGCTCAGAACCCTGCACCATGCTGACACTCTCCAGCCAAATACTGCCTCTGATGTCTGACTGATGCAGAATTAGATAGAATAGACATATAACTGAATATACACATAGCTGACATGGACCAGAAATAGATTAGTCGATCAGTCCCTAACATACATTATGGATATATCCCCATACATTTTCTTGTAGTTTCTGGAACAGATTACCTTCTAGCAGAACTCAGATGAGACAGAGTTTCTCTATTTAAGGAACTCAATATCTTGAGAGTATATTGCATGATATCACTAGAAAAGGAATGTGCAACTGTGGGAGGCTAAGGGGCTTTGGAGGACCACCCTCACTGGACCCACTCATGGGGAAAAAAACCACATTTTTTCCCCCTAAGATGCCCTGTAGGGGGACACGGGGAGTATTCCCATCCTATTTTGGGGCTTTCCTAATCTCTATGGGACATTTTGGGGCGAAAAAAGGAAAAAAATGGGACAAAAAAAATGACTTCATGATGCTTTCTCATTAATTTGGAATAGTTCCTGACACACAGGATTGATTGTTATATGTCCATGCAAAACAGAAAGAATGTTTTCATATAACTAAAGGCATGATAAGAGCCAGCATAATGTAGTGGTCTGAGCATTGGACTGCAATCCTGGAGGCCAGGGTTTGATTCCCTGCTTGACCATGGAAACCCAACGTGTGACCCTGGACATATCACACATGCTCAGCCCTGGAAAACCCTGTGATAAGTTCGCCTTAGGGTTGCCATAAGTTGGAAACAACTTGAAGGCACACAACAACAACAACAAAGGCATATTAGAACTCAGAACAATATGATTATTTCAGTCACATATCTTTCGTTTATTTATATCAACTTAAAATACGGGTATGAATGTGTATTCTTTGCTGTGAATGCCATTATCTTCCTACCAGAGACTCCAGCTTGCTGTGTATTCTTTCCTGCCTCCCCAAACTTCCTGGTTATATTTTCCCTAGTAGGCACAGCTGTTAATGAGGATTTCTGTAGGCAGGCTGGGAACAGCTAGACTGCTGTTTGTTTTTTGAAGCAAGCAGGAGAAAGCCACCAAAAATGTAGCGAGGCTTGATTAAAATGCAGCCCTCCACTCATTCGTACAGTCTGATTAAGCGCTGCTGCTAACCTGGACTGCCTATGCAGTCACTGACTAGAAGCAGATGCTTGCCAGGGATGCTACATGTCAAGGAATTCAGCAGCAAGGATTAATTAAAAGACCACAAGCATCTATAAATCTGTGAACAGTGCTTCAGGAGAAGATGGATCTTATTCACAGGAAAATCCAATAGCTGTGCCTAGAAAGGGAGATTGGTTGTTCGTTATTTACTTCACAGGTATGCACAGGAGTGCACGCTGGGTTGCAGTCACATTAAGCAGCTGCTGAACTGCTGTTAGCTTTGAAGCATTTTCGCTGAATGACCCCATTGAAGAACTGTTGGTATGCTTGCCTCTGTGAAAACAAGACCCCATTTCCCGCAATTTATATTTTTTTAAAAAATGTGTGTAGAAACTTCTGCTGTTGAATTGCATCAGAATATTTAATGCCAGAATGGTAGACCTTCAATAATCTCAAATTTGATAGATGGAGGTTTGTTTTTTTGTTTTTTTTCCAGATGTTATTGTGATCTAGAGTAGAACAGATATTTTGCGACAAAGCATTTGGCTCTTCTCTCTCTCCTGCCTCAGCAACCAATGCCACCATCCCAGTCCTCCCAGCCATTCAGATACTGTAGATGAACAGGGGACCATGTTCTTCTGTCAAAATCTGCTCCGTCAGCAGGATGTCAAACTGAACGCAATCCCTACAAAACATACATAAATTTGGACTACTCGTGGCTGTTACCAAACTGAAAGCTATATCATCTAAATTGTGAAATTTTTATTTGTTTCCTTGTTCTGGAAGTAATATGAAATTCCATTTCAGTGTCAAAACTACACTGCTGAAGTACATTATAGTGGCAGATAACCCCCCCGATCTTATTGGTTGTCCTGACTAGAGTGAACCCATTGGATCAAAAGGATGTTGTTAACACCATTCTACAGTTGATTCAGTGGGTCTGCTCTAGGCTGATGTATGCATAACAATTGTCTTTGCTGTTTCTATATACAAAGGGGTAGATTTCGGATGCACTCAGAATTTGCTACCCATGCTTAGTTTTCAGTAATCACCTCTTTTTTTTTTTTTTTTTTTTTATACCTCTAGTTAGATCATATGACTGTCCAGATTTTATTGGGTAAGGAATGGAAAGAATATTTGAAGAGCTGGGAAAGGAAGTAAAAAAGGGGAATCCTAAAGTGCTGGGAAAAACAGATGAGGCAAATCCTGAAGCTCATTTTTCATACTTTCCCTCAAGTCTTCAAATGATTGAGGACTATTCTCAGCTCCCAACACTCACTGTTTTCCTTAGCTACATAGTGGTCTGGGGAAGGTGGGGGTAGTTGAAGCTATGGGGCAAGTGACATTTCTGAGCGCTTTTCAGAGGTAGCCCCGTGTAGCGTGCAATGCAGTAATCCAAACAGGGTGTGAGCAAGGCATGTGTTACTGTGGCCAGATCGGACTTCCCCAGGCATGGGAACATGGGAATTTCAGAGGCGGTGTTAACTCTGAGAGACAAGAGGAAATGGTACAACTTCCCTGCTCTGGTCATCTTTAAAGTACTCTTTCAGTTCTTGTGTTTCCAGAAAGGAAACCAGGCTAGGACATCATTTTCAATTTAGGGAATATTCTTGTTGCTTTCTGTTAGTGAACACTCTCTTCTTCTTCTTCTTTTCAGTCCCTTCTAATTTCTTAAGATGCTACGTGGGACTGAAGCTCTTTCCTGGAGCAACATTTTGTAAGCATAGATTTGCTTTTTAAAAAGACCCTATGATGCCTCAGATATAAAAATGGCAGATGGGCACTTTTATATTTAGTTTAATCAGAACTAGTTCTTGCTCACTTATGCATATAGCTATAATCACAGCGGCAATTTTTCAAGGACTATCACACATGGCTACAAAAGGAAACTATAAATCCATCAAGGAAGTAGTACGATCTTAGGGTAAAATGGTGGTTGAATACTGGAATGATGCACTTATTTTTCCATATACACCTCTCATATTTAAAGCCAAATCATACTGATAATATAGAACTGTGGATATAGGTTTAAGCCATTTAGAAACAAGATATGCATTGATATCCTGCATCAGCTTCTTAGTTATGAATGTGTAACTAAGTAACATCTCCTCCAAGTTCCCCTTAAGAGCCAGCAGCCACATCAAGTGCAGGACATCTGTTCCTCTGCCAAATGGGGCACAAGGAGGAGGGTGTTTCCACCCCCTCCCACCAGGAAGCCAGGACGCAATGAGGAATTGCAACAGGGCCCTAGCTGCAGATTTTTGCAGCCTCGCTCACTAGTAGGAGGGGGATGGGAACATCCTCTTCCTTGCACCCTGATCAGCTAGTGAATAGATCTCCTTTGCTTGATGTAGCTGCTGGTTCTTAAGGTAAGTCGGGAAGCATTTATGATTGTGGCAATAGCACCATGAATGTGACTACATAGTGCTATGTAGATTGTGACTATATAAGGTTGAACTAAATCCAGCTAACAGTAAACTGAGGATTCAGGTATGCTTTTATCTTAATTAACCCACATAATCAGTTTTTCTCTTTTTTTAAAAAAGCACAATATCCTCTTTCATTTGCATTCTAATTACTGAGCTTACAAAATGTCAAGTTTTAATTGGCTCAGAAGGGTTTGGTAGAACAAAGCTCCCATCCTAAAAAGTAGCTGAAGCCTTGTTGATAAACAGCTGTTTCAACATTTTGAATCAGGTCAATAATAGTCTCACATTGTAGTTTCCTATAAACCGTATGTGACACTATGAACTGGGAAGCAGAACAGGGGCTCTTGACTTTTTTTTTATTAGAAGAATTTGTTCATCACCCCTCAGATGGACAAGGCTCTTGAGGTGATGCACAGCAGATAAAAATAATCTCTCTAAAAACATTAAAACAATTTTTTAAAAAAAGAACATGTTTTAAAAAGCACAGGATTAAAGAAGTCCCCTAAAGCTAGCGCTGGTTTGAAGGCGGAAAGGACACAGGAAACAGCACAGTTTTGCCTGCCTTTTGGGAACTTAGTAACAATGAAATCAGCCTGATTCTATTAAGAGGAGTTCCACAGTCTCACAATCCATCCACAGAAAAGCCCTGTCTCATATATTCACTGATATACTCAGGGTGGTGGGGGCATATAACATGTCCTACATGGAGGATCTCAAGCTCTAGGTAGGCTCACAGGTATCATGGCTTCACACTGTTTATGACTTCATAGGTCCTAAGAGCTAGCGTGGTGTAGTGCTCTGACCATTGGACTATGACCCTGCAGACTAGGGTTCGATTTTCCGCTTAGCCATGGAAACCCACTGGGTGACCATTGGGTCACATACTCTCAGAAGACCCCCTGATAGGGTCACCTTGGGGTCACCATGAGTCAGAAATGACTTGAAACACACAACAATAACAGGGTCAAAACAAAAATCTTTATGTTCGGAAACAAAATGGAAGCCAGATGTGTGGTCTCTAAGGTATACACAAGACAATGGGCTGGACGTCACATTTAGCTATAGCTTCTGGACATTCCTCAAGGGCAGCCTCATTTAGAGAACATTACAGTAGTCTGCTTATAAGGCATGTCTTGTAATAACAATTCTCTTGATCTGAGATGCAAAATATATGTTGATCCCAGTGTTTATATTGTTCCACTTTTATTTTGAATGGTATATTAACTGAGTCCTGCTCTTCCAATATGTCTAATCAAACCAGTTCAGTAGTCATATTTGAAGGATTTAAAAAAGAATCTCTGCTCCCTCCTCTGATGCCTTGCTAAGTTCAAGCTATGAGAGGAAAACAACAAAGATAGTTCTGAACTAAAGGCAAGTGTCATTTGCCCTAGATCAAATGTAGCCATCATTGGCTGTGCTGGCTGGTGCTGCTAGAATTTGGAGTCCAATAATGTCTTCGGGGCTGCATGATACTCATACTGAATTAGTAAACATCTCACTAACTGCTGCTGCTACTGATTTGAGATTACAATACGTATATTCCATTATCAGTTGTGCTGAAGTCCCAGGTCAGTATGTATTCCCCTTATAGTTCTTTTGTTAATGATTGATTGAAGGTTCAGCTGCAACATCAATGCTACAGTAACATCCAGAGCCTAACTGGAAAATCCAAGGAACCAAATCCATTCTTAAACTTTCATTAGTGTACAATCATTGAATCAAATGTAATTTACATTAAGCATTAATATACTAAATCTCCATTGATTTAGTGCATCTCATCATGTTGGGATTAACCATTAGATTTAGACCAAGGAAGCCAGCAGTACATTACTTCTATCTGTAGTCACCTTATTTTGTGAGCAGGGGTACCCAGAGGAGAGCATTTGATCTCAATAAGCCAGCTAGCTGGCATCAGAAAAGTACGGTAGGTCCTCGATATCTGCTGGCGTTGGGTTCCAGGACTCCCTGTGGCTACCAAAATCCATGGTCAACGAAGTGTCATTACATACAGTGGCGTAGTAAAATTGTGTCCCTTATATAAAATAGCAAATAACTCAAATGGGTGCCAGAGAGAGACTGAGGATCTGTGAAATAGCAGGAGGCTGCAGAAGGGTATACTTATGCATCAGTGTAATGCTCAGCATGAAGCAAAATCAAGGTTTGCTTTTAGGATTTTCTTTTTTTCCCAAATATTTTCAAGCTGTGGTTGGTTGAATCTGTGGATGCAGCAACCATAGATAGAAAGGGCTGACTGTAATGAGCACATAGAAGAATATAGCTCTGGTTTAAAAGACATGAACCTCGTTCAGGCATTCATAAGGCTAAAACTGGGAATGGTGTGGCCCCAACCATGTCTTTGATTACCCAGATGTAAATTTGAACTTTCCCTGAATGTGCCGATAAAGAGAATCCAACCTCATCAGAATTCCCATTCATGGAAGTATGCATGAAAGAGTCAATTCCCAACATCCCCAAGCACCTTAACCTTAGATGTCTAAAGAGGGTTCTGTTTCAATCAGCCTCCTCAGAGTTCCTGTTTACAGGAGCTTTGTCTCTATGTTCATCCAAATGCAGTTGTAGAGCTCCCTCTAGACATTTGTGATCAGTGAGAGAAGGTCTAAATTACTTCTGGATGCTCAGAGGGATTAAATTTAGGGCAGGGCTTACATCCATGCTCACATCCTTTCCCCCCAAGTTTTGACCTATGTGTGTTCGGGTGAATGTCTAAACAGGGATAGGGAGCTATATCCAAAATTGTCTTTCTGTGAATGGAGGAGTCCTTCAGAGTTCTTCTCTTCGGAGAAAGGTCTTTGATCCAATGGTGGTCTCTGCTAACAAGAATTAGGGGAACCAATTGTTTTACTTTCCCCTTTCCTCCTGATGTCGGGGTACCATTTCTTTTTTTCTTTTTCTTTTAATAATTTTATTAAGTTTCACAAATAAAAAACATCATCTCAAATTGTACTTTTACATGTAATGTTTTTGTTCTTCCACTCTGATCTAGTTTTCATTTTCTAGATATCTACTCACATATAAAAAAATTGTGCCTCACAATTCCATGTTCATCTTACGTGCTTGATCTTGCATTTCTCTCATCAACTCTTGTTATGTTACAGTTATTCCTCTTTAATTTCAACCATAATTCAGACATTTTCACTTGGCAGTTCCCAGCAATTACCCATTACAATTTGCCATTCTGCTTTTATCTGATTGTCCGATTTCCCCTTTAATCTTTGTGAAACAATATCCGCATTTCTATTCTCAATAAATGTCCCCCACCATTGTTCGATTGTGGGTATTTGCCGAGACTTCCACAGTTTGGCATATTCGGTTCGAGCTGTTGTTATCATGTACAATATTAATCTCCAGTGCCTCTTAATGTTAGTATTCTCAAGAACATTTGTCATGTTTAACAAATAAAATTCAGGTTTTTTTACAAATTGAACCTTCAGTATTTCACACATCTTTTTATGTATTTCACTCCAATATTTCTTTGCCTTGGGACATGACCACCACATATGAAATATTGTTCCAACCTCTTTCTGACATTTCCAACACATTCCCGTACCTGTATTGTGAATCTTCTTTAACTTGTCTGGTGTCATGTACCATCTATGAAATATTTTAAGGGGGTACCATTTCTAATGCTTTTTCAGAAGGTACCACTAAACCCAGAGATAGCCTGGGTCAGGTAGAATCGAGAAATATTACCTCCTCTTCTTTGTGTAACAGGAGAATTGCAAACCCTCCTGAAAACAGAAGGGAACCACAGGACACAATGCATGATTCAAACATATGAATAGTGTTTTTTCAAAGTTTTGTCTATTTAACTTTCTTTCCCCAGGAGAAAGGACACACCGCACATTTTCTCTCCAGTTTTTCACAAAATGAGCAAACTGTTCCTAAATTTAGGCAAATTCAGTGCAGTCATTGAAATGATTCATGTTGTAAATAGCATTCCATTGGCCAGGAGTCAAATAACAGGCGCTTTTTTGGATGTGGATGCCTGCTTTCAGAGATGCTTTTCTGCATTTATTCTCTACAAAGAATGAAGAGCAAATGTTGACAAGAAAGGATTCAACTTCCACAGAAAAAGAATAATCTTTCCTCCCCCTCCCCTGCTCATGTAGGCTTTCAGGTAGGTGTTTGCTGTCAATACAAATTTCTGAATAATTAATGAAATAAATTAAAAAATGGGTATTTTCCCCCAAGTGAACAACACCTAATACTTTCTTTTCACAGCAGCATCTATCTTCTTACACTAACATCTTCCCCTCCTCATCTGTTGCTAAACCAAAGATAGTTCTATTAACCTGATTTCTTTGTCTCCTTAGCTTATGGCTTTAGTGAATTCAGTGGGTCTTCTACCAGAGGATCTGATGTGAAAAACTATCATGACTCACAAGCAATTTCCTGATGGTGGGGGATGGTTCAGTGTACTGAAAATACAGAAGCTGAAACCATTTCATTCAAGTCAGGCAAAGCCTTGTTGAATTTCCAAAATATGAGTTTGAATATATTCCTGCAGATATATTATTTATTTCAAAGATGTTTAGCAACTGCTGTGTTATTCCCTAGAATCCCCACAAAAGTAGTGGACTATAGGAAGACAACTTACAACATTCACTGTTGTACCTTTGTTTCTCACCCACAACTCACTTCTACATTTGAGTCTTTTCTTAATTCTCTCTCCTCTCAAAGCTAGATGGTTTTCTGAGTTCCACAATCTTTTAAAATCCCATTTCTGACTCTTCCGTCCCTGAAATAAATTTAATTGCCCTATTAGTGCACCTCATGGAATCCCTTACTGAAATTAAATGCTCTGTTTTCTACAAGGAGCAATATTCTCAAAGCTTTGATACTCTGGTTACAACAGTATTTAAGATTCCATCTATTGATTAATAGCCATCTACTATGTAGCTCTTTTTGACCGCTAATAAAGTTATAGTGAAGTAATAAACTAATGAGAATTAAGTATGGGATTGGAAGTGCCATTTAATCATTCCTACAAAAGCCTTTACTTTAAGCAACAGTCTCAGGTCTTGAGGCAAACATCTCATTAAACATGAGTAGCTTTCTTAATTTCCTATGTCAAAGAAAGGGAGTGTGGCATCAGTAAACACCTCAGTGTATCTCAGGGAATTTGAATATTGTTTCTTGGATCAAGATTTTTTTAAAATGATGGATGAGCAAGACCATAAAGAACAGAGTTGTAAAACACCAGTGTCTGAAACTGTATGTTCTACTCAAAATGAATTATGAACATTTGGTTGAGAAAGCAAGGTAGAGAGATGGATGGACTACCCTCGTCTTAGTTTGTTGTCTTGTTTCACAAATGACTTATTCAAGTTATCTGGAAACAAGTTACTCAATTATCCAGTAGCTGCTGATACCGATTCTTGTTTATTTTGGAATTCCTATTCAGTTCTATCATTAAAACTGAGCTTTAGGACAGGGGTCTGAGGCCCTACTCAGTATAATAAGCAAAAGAGCCACCAAATGCTACAGGGCAGGCTTCAGATGGAAGTGAAGAACATTATCATTGACAGACTTTCAAGGGGTTTTCCACCCTACACTGTTTATAGTGCTATTATTCCACTTTCAACATCCTATGGAATCCTGGGGTTTGCAGTTTAGGGAAGGGCATTTAGAATTCTCAGCCAGAGAGCTCTTTGGCCTCAGTAAACTCCAACCCCCAGAATGTCACAGGATGTCGAAAGTGGAATAATAGCACTACAACAGTGTAGGACGAAAATGCCCTAAGTCTAATCTGTGAAATTACCTAACTGTGATTTCAAGGACTGAGGTGAAGCCTGGCAGGGGTTTGTGAGAAACTGCACATCTTTCTGAAACTGTTCAGAACATTCAGCTGGTCCAAAATGCTGTGGCTAGACTGCTGACCAGGACTGGTTACAGAAAGCATGTAACTCCTTTGGTGAAGCAGTTTCATTGGTTATTGGTCCATTTCAAAACACAATTCAGAGTGCTGGTTATGATGTATAAATCTCTATGTGGCTTAGATCAAGACTATCTGAAAGCCCATTTCTCCCCATATGAGCCTGCCTGAGTTTTATGATCTTTGGAGAAGGGATATCTCTCCATCTCACCACCCTTATAGGTTCATCCGGTGAGAACACAGGAGAAAGCCTTCTCAGTAACTTCCCCTAAACTATGGAACTCTATCCTAAAGGAGGCTTAATTAGCTGCTTCTCCATTCTCTTTTTGCTGACAAAGACTTTACTCAAAATGCATTCAGCCTTTAACTGATTGAGGTAGATGATGTTCAGTGACTGTGTTGTTGTATGTATGTGTGTGTATGTATGTATATATATACACACACACTGACACACAGACACACACACATTTAATGTGCTTAATTGTTTTTAAATTGGTGTTTTAATTCGATTAATTATTTGAAGTTTTTAAAAACTTTTGTACCATGTACTGTTTTAACCATTATTTTAAAACTTACATTGTAAGCCATTTTAGGTACCATACGGGGAGAAAAGCAGGACAGTAATCAAATCAGACTAAATCAATCAAATAAATATAATCAACATTTTACAGACTTTTGATGTTTGATGCATCAGAATTCCAGTTCAGGCAGGGAGTACATGGGCAATTCCACTTGATTTTTCAAACTCAAAATTCAACAGGAAAGGGAAGTCAACGATATATTTGTGTGAAGGACCATCTGCAAAGAAGAAACCACCATGGGGAAGGCTTTATATCCCTTTATATCCAATTCAACCTTAGCTGAGGATGGGCAACTGAGCAGGCTTCTCCAACAGTTCTTAGATCTTGGCCAGGTTCATACAGATGCAGGTAGCTACTCTAAATAATTTGTTTGGTGCTTACAAGTACAAAGACAGTACTTGAATTAAGCCCAGAAACAAATAGTCTGCCACTACAAGTGACATAAAATAGGAATATCATGCTCTGATGACTTTGCCTCTGCTAGTATTCAGGCTGCTTTATTTTGATATGACTGCAGTTTCCAAACTATTTTGAAAGGTATCCCCATATTCAGTGTGTTGTACCAGTGTAATCTGGAAGTAACCAGGACATGAATAACTGTGCAAGACCTGCAGCATCCAGATAATGTCACAGTTGACACCCATTGCCACAATTGCAAAAAGGCATTCTTGGCCACCAAAGGGACCTGGAGTTCCACAGATAGTTCTGAATCTAGGAAGATTCCAAAACTGTAAGCCTGGTCTTTCAGACTATGGATTCCCATCTAGACTGGTTGAACACATCTGGCCACATCTTCTGTCTTTCTCTTCCACAATTGTTCATATCACTTGGATTAGATTTCATTTTGTTCATCCTAATCAATATATATTGGACATAAGGTCACTGTAGCAGCCTTGGTAACAGCTGCTAACTGGAAGGGAAAGGCTTCTTGTTACCCTGATTTCTGGGGTCCCGTGAGGGACATCTCAATGTGCTCAAAATAATGGGGAATAGGAATTAGAAAGAGCACAAGCTAAGCAATGCAAGAGGCAGGGTAACCTAGCGAGACCTTGAACCCAATGTTTACGGGGTCAGGCCGAGTCAATAGTAAAACAAAAGTAAATAATAATTGTTTTCCTTTATTTTGAAACACAGTCAATATGTATGTACGCAACCACTCACACAGACCTAATGAAAGAAAGGTAGGAGTTGGATAGAGGAGTTTAAGAGGGATTTTTCAGGTGAAATACTACACCTGATCCTGAAGCCCGGTTTATCAGAAGAAAAAGTTCGTTGTATTGGAGGTTCTCAGCACGTGGGAGCTGAGAGGAAGGCTTGTCGAATGGAGCGACAGCAAGGTGGGATGGAAGTCAGAGCAATCCGAAGAGATGCTCAAAATCAGGGGGTCTTATAGGGGAAAATGTGCCTGTAGGCTAGTCCGTTCCTGGGGAAAACAATGGGTTTTGGGCTGAAGACAAAGCCTCCGAAAGGTCAGTACTTTAGATGATTGAATTATGACAGCGTTGTCAATAGCGTCGACAGTATGCAAATGCGGAGTGCTTGAGAGTGGGATATTCTGCTCGTCAAGCTGCCTGCTCAGGGCAGGGGATCTTTTGTAAGCTGCGTGCATACATAATGTGATATTAAGAGGGTACTTGCCTGGAGGTCTCCTAAAGCTGAAGCCTGGCAATTATTGGCCTGCCTGGATTTGTTTTGAATATTTCAGCTATTTTCGGCCATGCCCGTGTGTGTTCTTGATATCAAATGATATCTAATATACCTCAAATTCGGACTAGGAACTATAGTAACATCTGTTACCCTGATTTCTGGGGTCCCTTGGGGAATGGAAACTAGCCAGAGCTCAATGTGCTCCACATGATGGGGAATGGAAACTAGCCAGAGCACGAGCAATAGCAATGTGAGAGGCAGGGTAACCTAGCGGGGTCTTTTTCCCCAGTTTTTACGGGGTCAGGCCAAGCCAAAGACCAAACAAAAATGTCCAATAAATGATTTTATTGAATGAAACTCTCACGCACCAACGCAATCACTCACACACTCACTCAAGACCTATTAAGAAGCAAAAGAGAGGAAACTGGATAGGGGAATATTGAAGGGGTTGTAGCTGGGGTAATACTGCACCTTGTCCTGAAGTCCTTGGTCCGGGAAAAACAGCGGAGAAGTGGGGCTCAGCACAGAGACGGCTGAGGGGATTACTCAACAGACAGAGAAACAGTCTGCTTGGATGACCAGGAGTAAGCCAAAGAAGCACTCAAAAACTGGGACTATTTATAGGGGAAAATGTACCTGGAGGACTAATCCTTTCCTGAGGAGAACAATGGGTGTTGCAACGAGAAAGAAGCTCCGCAATGGTAACTTCCTTCAAATGATGAGATTACAAGGTGTTGCCAAAGTCTCAGGATCTTCGGCTGCATTGGGTTATGGTGTGACTTCATGTAAATGGTCCTCGTCCGAAAGGATATTTCCTCAACTTGGGGCAAACACACTAATTCCCTCAAGTCGGCTTCTCAGGGTCTGAGGACCCTTTGTTTACCGTGGGTTTGCACAGCTTGAGGTCCCCTGGGGCTACGTGACTAGGGATTTTATTGGCCTAACCTGGTTTTTGATCGTTTGACTGTTGCTGCCTACGTGCCCATCCCGGCGACCTCTCAGGCACATGAAATCATATTTTAATATTAAAATTGTAGACCCTGGGACAGGATTTTCCAGTAGAGTAACACTTCAAACTGCTAATAGGAGAAACTTCCATTTTATCTGTACCAGGCAGATAGTAAAAGGATATTGGTCAACAAATTTGAGTGGCAGTTATGAGAAGGTCATTATAGACTGAATGATTTGTCACTAAAATAGAGCCAATAGGTGAAAAATATTGTTTGGGGTAAAAATGATTGGTGAGAAGTTCTGGCCAGCGGACTGTAAGAGGGACAGTTGATAGGAATGTTCATAGAATCATGGAATCCTAGAGTTGGAAGAGACCACAGGGGCCATCCAGTCCTACCCCCTGCTATGCAGGAATGTTGCATCAGAGCCTTCCCAACAGATGGCCAGCCAGACTCTGCTTAAAAACATTCAAAGAAGGAGACTCCACCACACTCCAAAGTAGTATATTCCACTGCTGGATAGCTCTGACCATCAAGAAGTTCTTTCTGAGGTTCAGGTGGAATCTCCTTTTCTGCAGCTTGAATCCATTGCTCCTTGTCCTAGTCCAGAGTAGCAGAAAAAAAGCCCTCTCCCTCCTTGACATGACAACCTTCAAATATTTAAACATGGCTATCATGTCCCCTCTTAACCTTCTCTTCTGCAGACTAAACATACCCAGCTCCCTAAGCCATTCCTCATAGGCCATGACTTCCAGACCCTTCACCATTTTGGTCACCCTCCTCTGGACACGTTCCAGCTTGTCGATATCCTTCTTGAATTGAGGTGCCCAGAACTGGACACAGTATTCCAAATGAGGCCTAACCAATGCAGAATAGAGTTGTACCGTTACCTCCCTCGATCTAAACACCAGACTCCTATTGATGCAACCAAGAATCGCGCTGGCTTTCTTGGCTGCTGTATCACACTGCTGACTCATGTTCAGCTTGTGATCTACCAAGACTCCTGGATCGCTTTCACATGTACTGCTATCCAGCCATGTGTCCCCCATCCTATATTTGTGCATTCCATTTTTTCTGCCTAAGTGTAGGACCTTACATTTCTCTTTGTTGAAATTCATTTTGTTAGCTTTGGCCCAGCTCTCCAATCTGTCAAGGTCATTTTGAATTTTGGTCCTGTCCTCTGGCATATTAGCAACCCCTCCCAATTTGGTGTCATCTGCAAATTTGATCAGCATTCTCTCTACACCTTCATCCAAGTCACTGATGAAGATGTTGAATAGCACTGGGCCCAGGACAGAACTCTGTGGCAGCCCAGTAGTCACTTCCCTAATGGTAGCTAGTTGGAAGAGGATTCCTGAATTCACTGCTGAGAAAAATTGAGCCCTTCCTATCTGAGAGAACCATTCAAGAGAATACCTGAGCTAGTAGTTGGGAAGGGCAGAAATCCATGGTAAATCTACATGACATATATAATGGCCATTTCTGCACTAGAGTGCTATAGCGTGATTATTCCACTTTCAACATCCTATAGAATCCTGGGGTTTGCAGTTTTGGGAGGGGCCAGCCGGCCCCTCCTGAAACTGCAAACCCCAGGATTCCATAGGATGTTAAAAGTGGAATAATCGTGCTAAAACACTCTAGTGTGGAAATGGCCATTCTGAACCTCTCCTGAATCCACTTCAGTTCATTTTTGATCCGGGTCAGCCCTTGGCCTGCCACACTAGTGTTTTTAAGTCTGATGCTTATCTGATCTTGTAAGCCACATGGAATAGTTTTCAAGTGTAAAATCAAAGTAAGGAGGATGCCAGCAGTGCATATGAGAGTGTCTCATTAGCACGAAATTGGTATTTTATTGGCCACATGGATTCTATTGACTTGCAGTCCCAGCACTTTTTAAAAAAAGTCCCACACATGCACTTTTCCAGGGATTAGTTATATTTATATTTTATTTTTATATGTGCACATGTGCAGATTCAATATTTTGTCAAATTGTTCATTTTTATTGTGTCTGTTTTCATTTTAAACACAGCGTTATTGCCACCTTATTTGTGTGCACTCCTCTGCATTATCTCTGCTTTATACAATACAATCCTATATGTGACTACTCAGAAGTAAGTCTGATTGACTTTCATGGTACTTTCTCCCAGATAAAGGCTCTCTACCCACTCTTATTTTTGCTGTAGCTAGAAAAGGGGTAAGTCTGTCAACAGCAGCATGGGATTTCTACCAAGCCAGCCAGCTCCCTGGTTCTCTTGAATCACTGCAAAGCATGAGCATCTTTGTATCTTCCATCTCCTATTCATTTTTGCGGGAACACACATTCCTTCTCCTCCCCACATACCATCCTGACACAGATTTTATGTGGTGTTGTGTATGTGGACATGCTCTTAGGCTGGAAAGGGGAAAAAAAGTGGTTTCCATGAAAAAATAGCAAGGACATCAACGTGCCCTCTGCCTGCTGCTCTGATGCAGGATGAAAACTGAGACTACATGTAAAAATGAGGGACAAAACAGGTATGGGGGAAAAAAATAGAAAAAAAAGGTGATTTATTTTTTAAAAATCCAAAATTTACAACTGTGAATGCAGGAAGAAGCAAGAGTTTGACTTAGGAGTCAGCAAATGTTATATGCCAACATAAGGCTAGAAGCAGGGCTGAAATGCCCTTTTAGTCCTGTGTAGGCTAACTCCATGGCCATTTCCACACCGGGCTTCTGTAATGGTGCAGAGCGACCTCTCACGGAGGTCTTCTACACCGTAGAGTGGACTGGCGTGGACTACTTTTTGTGGTTCCACACCAGAATCCACTAAGGAGCGGCCGGAAGTAGCCGCGCTGCGTGTTTTTTAAAAACCTCTTTTTCGAGGTTTTTAAAAAGAACGGAGCGTGCAGCCCCGTGCCGCTCCGTCGCCCGGCTCCAACGTGGATTTGCAGGCGCGCGCAAGAGCGTGCCTGCAGATCTGCGGGGGGTGGGCTTCCAGCTGGCGAGCTTCTCCAGTTGGTGGAGAGCCTCCACCAACCAGAAGCTGCCATTTGGGGTGCCGGAGGACTGCGGAGCAGCAAGCTCGCGCTGCTCCACGTTGCAACGGACTTACCCGGCTGCCGGTAAGCTCCGTTTTTGGGTGTTTTCACCTGTTTCCCCCCCACACATGTGAAAAGGGCCCATGTTATCAGACTGTGATGGAGCTTCAAGCAGAGCCCAGCACTGAGAGGATTCAAACAGAGGCTTTTCAGGAGGGAGAGTTAAACCAGTAGTCTTTGAAACATCTGAACTAGCATGTAAGCTGGATGCAGCAGGAAGTGCTTGAGGCAGAAGAAGAGCAGAATACCACATCTGTTTGTGGTTGTGAATGATTGCCTGGGGTAAAGTTAGAAAAATCTGGTCTGAGGAAAAGGTAACTGAGAGCTAATTTATCTTCAGAAGTAGCTCAAGTTTATTAAGAATTCTTACTGGGTCAGTTTAACCCTGGAATGGATAACTAAGAATTGCACACTTGAGCAATTTTCTTCTAATGTGTAGAAAAGTAAACTTCAGTGATGTCTTTTACTCCAAGTCTAAAGTGAGTATCAAGTCTCTACCTTCAAGTCTCAAGTCGTTGCAATTTGCTTTCAAATCAAGTCTCAAGTCTCAAAGCTGAGAAAATTTATTCCAGAATTTCTGGACAGAATCACATAATATCAGTTTTAACAATTTAGGTCAAGTTAGCACTCTACATTTGCAATTTTGCCATATGCAGCTTTGGAAGTGGGAAATAAGATACTTCATTCTCCATCTTCCTGAAGCTGGAGGCTTTCATGTCAATGGGTCTGTGGCTTCAGAAGTGGGGCATAGGAAACTTTTTACGCTCCATTCCCCTAGCTGCTCTTTTATGTTAGTAGACATAAAAGAGTCTGCAGCTTCAGAAATGGGGAATAGGATCCTTCTTACTTCTCATTTCTGAAACTGGAAGCTTTTTCAAAAGTGGGGAATAGGATCCTTCTTACTCCTCATTACTGAAGCTTTAAAGGCTTTAGAAGGAAGGATCCTTCCTCCTCATTGTATAACACATTTGCTATTCCCCTCTGAGAAACATGCCCTGCACTCTGGGAGTGGGTCTTGCCTTCTGCTGTTAGGAAAAGTTTTAGAAGGCTCCTGCGATATGCAGTGGGGACAGGCTGCTGAGCAGACCTCAACCCTGCTTCAAGCCTGTTACCTAACCCGTTTGCTGTTCTCATCCAAGAAATTTGCCCACACTTTGGGCTTGAAATAGATCATCATGTGACCAGTAGACAAAAAGAGATAGAAGTTTTGTTCAAAGTTGTAAGGTTTCTAGATGTTATGTTATTGAACCAGGAGCAGCAAATCAGTCACTAAAAATATACAAGTCACGAATCGAGCCAAGTCAGTGCATCATTTATTGCTGAGTCGAGTCCAAGTTGAGTCACTAAAGTAACTAAAGTCTGAATCAATTGACTTGAATCTACATCACTGCAAACTTCATTCCATTATATAAAAAACCTCAATTAACAAACTGCATTTAGTTTAGTTTATAACTTTGTCACTATTGATGATGTTATTTCCATTTCTGTGAAGCAGCAACCAAGCTACTGGATTTGTGTAAGAGAGTTTATTTTCATAGCACTTATTAATGTTATTGCAACAATACCTGGTTGAAAAGTCTGCTTGATAGTTCTATTAAACACTGCAGAACCCCACCAACCCTAGCCTCAAATACTAGAAAAGAGAATGTAAGTGAGATAGCCACCTATTTTCTTTAACTGGGAGATGCTCATAACTATGTTTTAAAAAGCTTCTGGGAAGGGAAAGCAAAACACTTGAGGCACTTCTGTGTTGAGGGATAGTAGCCAGTGAGAACAGGAAGTGGGTCTTAGAAGCACCTCCAGTGAGACCATTTGAAGTATTTCTTAAGACCTATAAGGTTGTTTTTTTTCACAAAACAAAGGGTTCTTCCCTCAAACTTTCTTGGCTGTAAATCATTCTAGACTGGATAGTTAAGCAATGACAAGAAGAGCAGGCTGTAGAACTGCAAGATTTTCAAAGTGGAAAGCTTTCTCAAACAAGAAGCCCAGTTTTAAGAGACATGGAAAGAAATGATGAGTGTTTGGACAGAAATGATGAGTGATGGAAAGAAGGTACATAAAATGTACAGTGACTGAAGGGTCATTGGTCAAGCTGTTATCTGCCACCCAGATTCTTTCCTACTGCAAAGATGAAAACCTCTTGTGCATTTACTTTGAATGCATGCTGTTATACTTTTACTTAGGTCCTGTATAGATTCTTCTATTGGAAGTGCCATTATTGAACCAACAAAACATTTCATCTTTTCATAAACCTATTCATCATCACAGAAGTATTTTGAAGCATTCTTGTATTGGAGAAAAGAAACGTTCCTCTGTCTGCACAATATTGAATCCTGAACTGGTTGGAAGAAGATCCAGCTGTTCTGAAGACTATTCTAAGAAGCTGATCTTCACAGAAAAGACCATCCTAAGAGCATGATCTTCACAGAAAGGTGTCTGATTGTGTCTCTGCAGCTCAGGCATCAGCAATGTGCAGCCTGTGGGCCACATGCAATGCCTGAAGCTCACTTTTGTGGTCCCTGAAGCCTACACCAGTCCCCAGCCCCCAAAATTTGTGCATCCAGTTTGTGTCTTTCATTCAGAAAGCCTCTTAAATACATGAAAATATACTAAAATACTCCCCATAAACAACCCAGAACCCTGTACTGCTCCCAAATACCTCCATTTTTTTCTGCAGTCCTTCTCAAAATGTTGACAGGAAGTGACATTCCATCACTTGCCATTGCCATCTTTAGAGGGACTGCAGAGGAAAATGGAAGTTTTTAGGCCTGTCAGGATATGTGGCTTGTGGGGAAAAGAATGCCCTCTGTTGTAGCTGGGCACGCTCCAACAAAGGCATCACTAGGACCTCCCAGGCGTTCCCTGAAAGTCCCAGAATGTGATGTTGTTGATGTACATTAGGCTGTAGGAACACAGCTGGATGCTTCTCGGCCTCCTCTGGCCACTACATGGTTGAGTTCTGAGGGGCCCTGGAGAAAAGTGTGTCTTGAAGGGGTAAGAATTATTGCATGAGAAAGGTAATGATTTAATCTGTCTATAACAACCATAAAAGACATAAGACAGCACGTCACTAACAAGATGCCATCCTCAGTTTACTAGCAGTGTACACCAACCACAAGCTTAAGTCCAGTAATTCGGAAAATGGCAATTTGGAGACTTCTTGGTTTTACTCTAATCTGAATGCTCATGTGTTTCACATTGTCACTGGAAATTAACAAACAGCTATAACATTTTGCTGCTTATTAAAATTGTACAAAATGTTCAGGCACAGCAGCCCACTATAAAGTGATCATTCCTGATAATTTTATACAAATTGTGGTAAAAGGCTATTGGTGTAGGGATCTTTTTTATAGAAACACTGATGTTTTTTTTTAAATTTCTTAGCAGAACTGGATTATGTTTGGAGAGACTGTTGCTCTTTTATTAGAAGAGAAAGGAGCCATTTTTCAGAGGAAATAGTTGCAATGGGTTTTGAGAAGGAACAGCCTTTGCAACTGTAGAGATTAAGAAAAAAGATGTACTTTCCCACTTTTTGGGGACAAATGAAAATTGCAGAGAGCATGGGGTGGCCTTGGTTAAGACATGTGAAAAATTTCAGACGAATAGATGCATTTTTATGTTTGGTTGGAGATTGTTCATGGGATGGCGTTGATCCTTACCATTCTTACAGTTCCATCTGTGGGAACACAAGAGAGAGCCTTCTCAGAGGCTACTCCCAGGCTTTGGAACTCCTTTCCCAGAAAGATTAGACTGGCACACTCCTTGCTATGCTTTAATGGGCAGGTAAAGACCTTTCTGTTTCAGCAGGCCTTTGAGGACTAATCATACAAGGCCTTGGCCCCTAAACAGTAATCCAAATTTTCTTTTTGCTATGATTCTTTTGCCATTTTTTAAAAAAATATGTTTTAACCAATTTAGAAAAAACCAAGTGCAGGAGATAGGGAACTACAATGAATGAAAATCAAATTAAGATGTTTTCATTTGTTTAATGTGCAATTGGCAGCAAATTCACAGAGAGCAAAGGGACAGGAATGGAGAATGGATACAGACCACACAGTGATGGGGCAAAAAGACTTGAGCATTCCACGTTTTCAAAGCAAACACCCAATGCTTCACTCTCTCCCACACCAAAGCACTTAAACATTCCTCCTTTTGAGAGAGACTACTAACAAAAAACACTGAATAGTGGATCATTCCTGTGACACATTATTTCCACTTCTCACCCATAAAGCACTAGGACTGGAGAAGCAATTCACTGATTGGAGGCCAGTGTAGCCAATGCATTACAATCCAAAAGGTCAAATGAGATGCATTATACACATCTTTCCCCCACTTTTTACTACTGTTTTGCTGATAGCCAGAGTTTCCAATTGAAAACATATTGCCAGTTAAAACTGCTAATTTTTGGGTCCATTTGGTTCATTTTGGAGGAATTTTGGTCTGATTTGGATGTTTGAATGTGGTTGATTTGGGGCTGGATTCAGAATTTATCCAAACCATGACCCTCTTGAGAATCAGCTGGTGTAGTGATTTGAGCATTGGACTACAACCTCGGAGGCCATGGTTCAGTTGGAAACCCACTGATTGACCTTGGGGTGTCACCTACTCTCAGTCCCAGAAAACCCCATGATAGATTCACCTCAGGGTTTCCATAAGGTACAGAATAATACAGGAGCAACAGGCCCCTACTACTGCCCGAGGATGTCAGGTGCTGACAATTTGTTTCATACAAATGTTAAGAGTGTAGTGCAAATCCACCTTAAATTAGAATCTGTCTTCCATTCCCTCACAACAGGCTGGTTCAGAGACCCGTATTATACCACGTTCTTTATTATATCTTTTTAAAGTAGTATGCTTGTTTGAAACCATCAAAACTCTTGGTTTTACCTGTTAATATGGCTATTTTCTTTGAGTGTAATGCATCACATTTATCCTTTCTGAAGGTAAGCTATATTCAATTAACCAGTTTATAAAAATAATAATAATAAACCATGCAATGTCATTCTACTTTCTCTATATAAAACATCCAGATATAATAGATCAGACTTTACTGTAGCTCAGTATGGCAGTAAGTGAAATACCCATATAACAAAACTCTGGAATGAAAACAGGTGAAAAGGAGTAAAAGAAGAAAAAATGGTTGGTATGCATTTGGAACAGAGGTAATGAAATTTCTGAATTTTGTTTTCACTATAAAACATTCCACACCACTGCATTAGCAACAGGCAGTATAAAACTGTATCTCCATTTTAGTCCTAGAATACTAATGCCTTCTCAGACATAACCATTCATCCCTCCTGATGTTGACTTTTTAAAAATGTATTTCTTTTTAACTTAAGGAGTCTGTGCAGCACTTGACTCTTCTGGATAACTTGTCAGTTCCTGTGTGATGTGAGTCTATCTTACCTGCCTTTTTAAAGAGTTCAGTTTCATAGCTTTTCTCCATTCTCAGTGCAAAGTTAAGCTAAGGAGAGAGATGTTGATTTAAGCTCATGAGGTTCTGGTGGAGGCTCATTATATCTTCCATGATGTGTTGCCATTTTCATCATGATTGAAACCACTCTGTAAGTGCCTTTCTGTCCTGTATAAGTGGCTCTTTTCTAATTGAAGTTTCAAACTCATTTGAAGAATTGCTTGAAGATTCTGGAATACACAAAAATGTACCCCCCCCCCACATTTCTTTTGGATCTTAGAGCAGTCATAAAAGCAGCTGATCTTCAGCTTCTAATCAAAGTGGATCATTTGCTACTATAATTAAAATCACTTTATTATGAATGTACTTTCATTTCTAAAAGAGGGAGTAAAATCAATGATTTCCTAGCACTGGAAGTACTTTTTTTTTTTTTCATTAGATCCTATCATGCTAATGGGAGTGTTTTTTGACATGATGCCCAAAAAAAGAATGTGTACCTGTTATACTTTTTGCCATTACAGTAGTAGGAACATAACAATAAAACAAACAGTGGTTTAGTATGTAGTCTCGTGTTACTTGATATTAGTTTCCATTACAATCAATCACTCAGTCACTTTATTTACATCCCACCTTATCCCTAAGAGTGGGAATCAGTAGCATTTCTTTCATAATAAAAACATGGTTATTGAGGCCTAGCTACCTGGAAGGCACTAGATTATGTCTGATATAGAAAACTAAGCAGTTGGATGGGGGACAATCAAACAGTACCAGTTGCTGTAGGCTATATTTCAGAAAAGGGCAATGGCAAATCACCTCTGAGTATTCCTTGCCTAAGAAAACCATTTGAAATTCACAGCACCACCAAAAGTTGACAGGTGACTTTAGGGCACATAACCACATACAAACAAAGTTGGGATCAGGCATCACAAGAGATAACTAATTCATGTTCATCAAACTGAGCTAGGAGACTTTGTTCCAAATGTGCGGTGTCCAGGCCAAAATCATTATACAACTTGGTATGTTGTGTGTCTTCAAGTCTTTTCTGACTTGTGGAGATCCTAAGGTGAAACGATTACAGAGTTTTCTTAGTAAGATCTGTTCACAGGGCGGGGGGGGGGGTGCCTTTGCCTTCCTCTGAGGCTGAGAGAGTACAACTAGCTCAAAGTCACCCAGTGGGCTTCCTTGATGGTATGTAGAATGCTTAGAGTAAGATATATGGTTGAATCAGCTGATATTTTTTCTGTTTGGTTTAAAAAAGATCTTTGTTCAGGGTTGTGGAGTTAAGAGAACAGGTGTTTAATCATTGAGAGTGGGAATAGAAGTGGCCTCTAATGGTGAAGTAGAAACAAAGGATCAACATTTTGTCCATCTAAATTTTTCCAACATTTTGGACAATGTACTCCCATGTGGTAATAAGGTATGACTGTGATGGAAAAAATTTTTGCTAGATTTTACAGCCACGATAGAACTAGCATTTTCATACCTCTTCAGATTTTTCTGCAGGAAGAGATGCAACTTGCGTTAAGAAACTCATACATCTGCAATGCTTATGTTGCATTTAGGAGCAATAAAGTACGTGTAAACCAATGCATGCTAAAATGTGCATAGCTGAAAATGTGCACAATCAAAAAAATCCCCATTGAAAACAACTGATGGGGAAAATGTGTCTGTTTACTAAAATATGCACCTCGATGTGTATATCAGCATGCAGCAAATGCAGGTAGGATTTGGAGAAATGCAACCAACTGTGGGATTTTCACATCTCTACATGTGACTAAATTCAATTCCTTGTTGGGTTAGCTTCACTCCCTTCCGTGATTCATAATGTTACTCTGCCATGATAATGAATGCTTCTATACGATGTTATGCCTTTGGATACTGTATGCTGGTATAAGGCTTACCCTATGCAGGAAATGTATACTACATTGTTGTAATCAATGGTCATCTTAGAATAGCCAAAGGTTTGGTTTCCCATCATATGCTGCATGTCTTCGTATGTTACACCTTGTGTATCATTTGAATGATTGTTGCAAATGTGCAATGAGACATGAATTTATTGCCACAGTGTGCTAGATGAAGATGATTGTATTCTTCTAGCTTTTGATATAGGGTTCTGTTAGAGCTGGCTGTGTTAAAGCTTTGTTATACATTACATGCTATATGCCTTGCTGGAGAAATATGTTATATCTCCTTCTGGAAGGTATAGCCATGTAGCACTACTATGTAGTGTTAAGTTACTGCCATATAGGATGGGATTCTGATGTTCCATGCTATGTTAATGCTGTAACATAGTGTACCATGGACTTTGCCGTATGTATATATTGAGGATTGATTATTCATTGTTACTCTCATGTTATGATATATTACCCTTTGCTATATGATTTGCCTATCCTTCCCGAAGGTATTATGTCCTGCCATGTATTAAGCAGGTCTATGAGTGCATGCTTAAATGCTTTCATATTACATTACCTGTACATATTGCTGTTTTCATAGAATATGTTTAGTGCCTTGTTATATTGTAGAAGGGAAGTTGAGTTTTGATACTGTATATTTTATATATATGCTTTTTACTTTTGCTTAGAAGATCATGGTTAAGCAATGGACCTTTATGGGAGAAGGCCATGTTGTAAAAGATTGATAGGTTAGGCTGGGAATTTGAGTGTGAGAACAGAGAAGTTGTCTGATAAGGTTTGATATGAAACAAGAGGCAGAACTAGCCTTCAAGGTTTGTTTGGTCTACAAGCCTGGGGACCAAGAATGTCCAGTGGAGACTTGTAAATCAACAGGGGTAAAATGGATGAGGTGTGAAACTCCCAGGGAGACAGGCTGAGAAGAAACAGAAAGGAAGACATGGTAATAGAGGAAGAGTTAGGTTATCAAGATGCAAGAATGCAAACATTTAAAAAGCCTGGAATGCTTTGGAAGCTGGTGGGGTGATATGACATTTGTAACTTCTACCAATAATTGTGATGTGTGCCAAATAATTGTATACCAAAGGTATAAAACCCTCTTTAGTTAAAATTTGGTACATGACATTGCTAAACTTAACTCAACTAGACCCAGTAAACAAGTACTTGCTATATATGTGTACACTTATTGTTGTGTACCTTGAAGTTGTTTCTGACTTACAGTGATCCTAAGGTGAATCTATAATGGGGCTTTGTTGGCAAAATTTGTTCAGAGAAGGTTCACCTTTCCCTTCCTCTGAGGCTGAGAGAACACAAGAGAATAGTAGACTTACTATTCAGCAATTGATTAAACCAATATACTCCAGCTGGGACTAGCAACTGATTTAGATAATAGATTTTATACATAGCAAACTCCATGTTCATATTAGCACACATGAAAAAAAAATGACCTGAAATGGTTCTGGGAATTAGAGATGCATGCATAATCTACCACTGAATATACAAGATTCCCTGCTAGAATGGTAGTGGACAACTAAGGTGAGTCCAAAGGCCAATTCTCTGCTCCTGGAAATCTGCACTAGCTGTACAGGTCACCCAAAATGCCAAAAAGAAAGAGAGAGAGTAAGAGAGGGAGGGAGAACCGAGAAGTGGCCACTTCTGGTTTTAAAGACAAGTTTTCTTAAGATATTAAGCAGTGTGAGAGGACCTGCAACCTATTTAAGTTGGTACTGGAGGATTTTAGAAGAGATAAATTACCCTCAGAAGGGCAATGGAGAAAGGGACAGGGGTGTGGAGTGGTTAGTGGCAATCAAATGGGGCTTGGAGACCACACACTTTGCCCACCCCTCAACTAAAGTCTGTGTCAACTGTCTGTTTACACCAGGGAGACCTGTATGGGATGGCTGATGTGAACACAAGTGTGTTGATTCTGTATTTTGTTTCCAGGACTGCTGCTTTGTGCTGCTTCAGATGACAGCAGTCTTACCAATGGCTCCTTTGAAGATTATGAAACAAACTCCAACATGTTCCCCAAATTTAACTACGTTCACTAAGCTCCATTGGCAAAGTGGGCAACAGGAAAATGTCAGAGCATTCATCCTTTTATTGGCATGTCCCATTGGTGCCTAAAGCCTGAGATAGAAATTTAGGCCTTTAGATCTGAAAATCATGCATTGTTCCGTCGAGTACAACCCTTCCATCTTGTGACAAATGGAAGTGAAAATTTCATTTCACTGGTCAAATAATTACTTGTCAAATAATTATCAAAGGGACAGTAATAGACAATGTTCAAATAAATGTGTTTTTCTTCCCTGGAATAAAAACTGAAGTATTCCAAGAATATATAACTGGACAGAAGAGAAATACCAACAAAGTTATTTCTCAGTCAAAAGGATGTATGATAATAAATTTTAAACTATTATTTCTGGAAGTACAGAATCCAGTGTTTCTGTATAACTCACCATTAGGTGTAGCTAAACAAGAAAATAGGGTTGAAATCTATGTATTACTTTAATCCAGCATTTTAGGTCTCATCTGTGTGCAGAACAGGAAAAAAAATCCTTTGTTGTATGCTGATATTAAGTATTATAATTTCTACATAGGGCACTTCTGTACCTACAACTTTCCTATCTAAAGCTGAAATGGACTACCAAATACAATATACAAGCATTTTGAAGCCTCAGTGTTATTTCTTTATTGCTATGTCTAGGACTTTAGAAGCTGTGGAGAGATAATTTCAGGTCTGGATTCTTCTTTATCAGTTTGTAATGAGTCCACACACAGGCCTTCTCTGTGGAAGATTTTGTCATTTCAAACCCAATTTTCAGAGAAACAAAACAATTGTTTCTTGCCACACAGGTTTGCCGAACTGCTTTTTAACTTCCCACACCATCATTTACTCTAGCGATTGCTTTTGCTGCATCTCTGTTTATTTTACAACCAGTGACTCAGATATGTTCTGGTTTGGGAGCTTATTGAATGTTTGCTGATGTTTGACATGTTCTGGTGAACTCCTGTGTGCTCAGCATAAAAGTAGCAGCATGAAGCTTTGAACTCATAGCTCAGTGTGTTCCGTAGCTAAGTGGAATTTCGTTGCCTCATTTTCTCCCCTTGCTTTGTAGCTGCTCATATATTACAAATATGGAATTCAGTTCTAGAGATTTAGATCAGTTGCTTCCCAGCATAAGAAATGCTGCTTTCTTAGATTATGTGAAGATAAAAGTTTAAAGCAGAATCTTCAAGCAGTAGCTAGAGAAAAGCAATTGGGATTACTCTAGTGCTACATACCCAGCCCTCAACTTCTTACACCTTGGTGGCTCACTGATTTAGGTAATATCTTCAAAGTAGTGCCTCTTTCACCTTTATAAATGAGAAACAGACACACTCAACTCTCCCTGGAATGAATGTGGAATGTTATGGGCAATGCTGCTTTATTAGATTATGTGAAGATCACATTTTATAGCTGAACCTTCAAGCACTAGGTAAATAAAAGCAACTGGAGATTACTCACTGTGATGGAACCTCATACCAAAAGCCAGTGTAAAACGCTAAATGCTATTCTGGAGTCATTCCTGTTCTAGTCTGCTTTAACTGTATAAGAGTCCAAAGAGAGTGTCAGCATCTGGGATTCCAATAATATAAGACAATCATATTTAGATCTGACTTGCTTACAGCAGGAATTAAAATTGTATCTTGGAGCTCACGTGCAGCCCAGGAGGTTTCTGGGAAAGCTTCTCTCTCCCTCACATACACACCAGCCTGTTGTAACTGCAAACATTTAAAAAAAAAAACCCTGAAAACTGAATATTTTAACTGAAAAATTGCTTCTTAGGGATACAATTTCTTGCTTAATCACTGTTTGAGCTCCATTCTACTCTAAAATGCTAATGCTAATATTAATAATGCAAAATAATGACCAGAAGTAACCAGAACATCATTTCTGGATTCAGGAAAATGGCAAGATGTGGTCTACATGGAGCTGAGATGACTACAAAATGGCCCTCTGACCCTGTTTATATTGTGCTCATGGTGCAATTAGAAGCATGGGGCTGGAAGTGACAAAAAGACATCTATCCATACCTCACTTCCACCACCCTTAGTAACCCAGACCACAGAATAACCAGAGAATGGGTACACTATAGAAAGTGACAAAAACTTTGGGTGATATCATTAATTCAGTAGTTATCAATCTGGCTATCCAGGTGTAGACAGTGAACCCCTCTTAGCAGACCCTGTCCCAGGGAGTATAATTTTAATATTAAAAATATCTGAGCCAGAGGTGACCAGATTGGTGCATAGACAGCCAGGCAGCGATTGGACAAAAGATCAAAGACCAGAAACTTCACCCTGTCACATCTCCAAAGGAAACCTCAAAAAGGCACGTACACACATAATGGGCCATCAGCTACAATAATACTTTGGGGAGATTGCCTGAATCCCCCAGAATGCTTGGAACAAAGCGAGACGTATCAAAGCAAGGTCCAGTTACATGAGGCAGCCATCATGCAGCCATTGGGCAGCTATCACACAACCATTATCCTTCTGGAAAAGGGTCTGACCCCAAGGCACATTTTGCTCTATAACTAGACCCCCTTTTTGAGACCCCATTTTGGAGCTCTCCCACTCTAGTCTGGCAGACCATCATTTTGCTAGTTGAGACTCCCCTCAGCCCCCCCCCCCACTGAGTTGTTCTCTGATTGTCTTTTTCCCCAGGTGAAGACTTCTGGACAGGTGCAGTATCACCCCTTCCATGTTCCCTCTGCTCGTCCCTTATCAATTTTCATCTCTTTCCATCTCGATAGTTCTTGTGTGCTTGCAGGAGTGATTGGCTCTGTGGGTGTGTGTGAGAATATCTTCTAACAAAACATCTTGATTGAACATTTGGTCTGGTTCTTTCGTGGTCTGACTCCATAGAAATTGGGTAAAAGATCTCGCTAAGTGTTGCCCTGCCCTCCGCATTGGTAAAAGCCAGTGCTCCACTAATTTTCCCAATATAGGCATTTTTGGAGCTAATCAAGGTGTCCTCCCAAGGGGACCCCCAAAAGTCAGAGTAGCAACAGACTTCAACAGGCTGAAACAGTGTGGCCAATAATAAGGGATTCTGGTAATTCTAGTTCAGCAAGATCTGCTCCAAGGTTAGGAATCACTAATCTAGCCAAATTAAAGTCATCCTCCTTTCACCTTCTCTTTTAGGATAGGCTTAGAATCTGAACATGAACAAAACATCTATTTGTAAATTCCAAAACAAAATTGTGAGTTAAAATGAAGTTAATACTAGAATTTTACCTTGTGGTAAAATATATACACATTTTCAGTGTGCTTCTGTGAAACTGTTGAGAAATTTGAAGCCCAAATGTTTTGATTAGAAAAAAGCAAAGTCTCTCAGAAAGTATAATTCTGGGTTCTGGATTTCACCTAAAATGAAATTCAAATTGAGTTTTTCTTTGGGCAAACTGTCTGAGGAATTTTTATGGAAGCCTTAATCATTTTAATATGACTCACTACCATTTCCACATATCCTTTCTCCACGGGTTTTCTTTTGTTATAAGAGTTCTTGACATCCTGGGAGAGAGAAGAAATCCCACATTTATGACAGGTGTGTGCATTTGAAACCCTTTATATCTCCAACTCATGCAGTAGCACATAAACTATGAAATATTCTTCTCAGATGTTTGTGGCCCTACAGCTTTGCCTTGGTTCTCATTCATGTTTAGTACAGGCTTTACAGGCTCCCAGTATTAAACTAGCAGAAATTCAATTAGATCAATTTATACTCCACTGATACATGCCCGTATCATTGTCAGGAATAGTGATTTATTGGCACTGGTGTAATTCAGTCATTTATAAATGTTGAAGTTCCTAGGCTGCGACTGTGAGTTTGAATTTAGTGTCTGTGGTTCACAAGGATAGCACTGTGCCAAGTAATTTTCTCTTTCATATGACCATTGGCATTTCAAATTATGTGCTGCTCTTGTGTAGGAAAATCAATTAACATGATTGTAATAACCAGTGGAATGCTGCCAGTCAGCACTGGGAGTAAGAGATACATCATCTAATGGAGCAGAGAACCAATATTTAATTTGGATACTTACACTTGAAGGTGCCTCATCATGCCTGCAATGGCCAGCTTTTCTCCCTTCATATTTCAATAAACACAAACAGTAGCAAATAGATCATCTTGACATTAGATATAAATGCCTCTCCTCCAATGCCAAAACACCTCTTTTTAGGGACGGTTTATTGATTCCCTGCATGATGAATATGCTGTTTGTATAATGACAAGTAAGAATAAAGTAGAGTCTGCATTTCTAAAGAAGAGGTGGGACTGATGTGGTCTTCCAGATGTTGTTGGACTAATCCAAACAGCCCCAGTTGACACAGCCAAATGTGAGGAGTTTTACTCTACCAATGAGGGCTGCACTAGTCCCACTTCTGTTCAAATGGCATGGTTCCAAAAGGGTAAAAAGTAAATAGCTTTTAAGAACATCCAGACAAGTTCTAGATAAAACACTAGTTCTTCATTGTTTGCACACTCTTTTCCAGCAGTACTATGGGTACCAGTATCCTTCTGTGTTCTCTTACCTCACCATGTTGAGTGCAATACCATAGTCTTTGTCTGATATGATAACCTCTATTTTTACTTAGCTTTTGGATTCTCTTCGACATTTTGAAACAAATTGTTTTTGAATATCTTCCCTATGCATGTTGTAATTTGTAATGAAGACATCCTAAAATGGAGATTAAAAAACAGCTGATGGTTGTCTATTTATAAGTTGCTCTAACTATTGACCACTTTTTCTTTGGTGGTCAAAATGAGCAAAGTCACTAATACAGTACTAATACTAATATTGGTGCAAATACTTACAGTGATTGCCCTCTACTCCTAGGCAGAGGACATGCAGGGGATGATTTATGTAATTTAGTTATTTAGTACTACTTCAGAAAGGGCATGTAAAGTAGAGTCCAGGAAAACAGTCAAACAGAGCCACAGCCTATAATGCAGCATTGATTCCAAAGAGGGAGTTTCCAAAAAGTGAAACAACCCCAAAGGAGCTACCACAGCAAGAATCAGAACAGGAGAAGCAAAAAGATTCAACAAGGAATAGTGCAGAATCACATCCAGCAAAGTAGACCACAGTTCCAAATTCACTGTAATGAAGATTTAAGCCAGGAGGTGGCAGGCTACTGGCTGCAACCAGCTCCCCAAAACTGTTTTTTGTTGCCTCTGAAGATCTGCACCAGTCCCTCCCTTTTAAATAACTGGCATGATTCTCAGGCAATTCTCTTTCCTGAAAACCATGCCAAAACATGTGAAAAAAACTGAAAATGCCCTTCCACCATGACTCCCCAATTACTTCTGTTTTCATCTGTATTTCAGCTAAAATGGTGACTAGAAGTTTATTTTATGTGTGTATTTCCCTTGGGCAAGCCACACCCTCAGCCTCAGAGGAAGACAAAGGCAAAGCTCCTCTAAACAAATCTTACTATGAAAACCCCGTGATAGGTTCATCTTAGGGTCACTACAAGTTGGAAACAACTTGAAGGCACACAACAACAACTTGTTTTGTTCATACGCTGTCTTTCTCTTGCCATGAGACTAAGCAATTTACTTTACAAGCTATCTCCTGCCTTGAATCAAAGGACAACTACTGTATTCTTGATCTTGCCTATCTCAATTGTCAGGGGGGAAAAAATGACCAATAGACAGATGAAGTTAAATCCTTTTTAGTCTCTCTTTTTTGTATCAGGGATAATTTAATAATCAGAAATTACGACGTGTAAAGGCAACTTATTTTAAAATGTCAAAGAGAGTCCCAAAGATAAATAAAAATAGATGTTATCATATCAGACTCAGATCATGGTGTTAGTGTTCCAACATCATTCTTGGCTAAGAGATTGGCCCCTGTCCCCTGCTTGTCCAGGTTGATGGATATTTTTCAATTTGTGCACCCTGAGGATGGGGACAAGATTCTTGGAGTGATAGCCACAATATGTATACTAGACCCTTGTCCTTCCTGGCTAATTAAATTGGCCAGAGGGGGACTGTCTGAGTGGTAGTTTTTGTTGCAATGCTTCTCAAACTTTGATTCTCTGGGTGTGTTGGACTTCAATTCCCAAAAGCCTCAGCCTCCTTGGCCAGCAGTCAGGAATTCTGGGAACTGAAGTCCAAAGAATCTGGAAGATGAAAACCTGGGAACCACTGCCTTATTGACAAATTGAAATTGAACACATCAGATGAGCAGACATTTCTTTTTAAAATCCGGATATGAAATTGTTGCTGTCATCACAGAACTTCATACCATGTTCTAAGATCTGCCTTTCTGTCAGAGAACCGAAAATGGTAAATGAAGTGCCATTTTTTAAATCCAAAAGGGTGCTGTTAATATCTTGCTTTGGATTCCCCACAGTCATGAAATGAATTACATAAAAAAGAAGTACTAGTCCACAGAGTGCACAGTTAAAAGGTAGAATTTAGTGACAATTGACATCCTAGATAGCTTTAAAGAGGGACTGGACAAACTCACGGAGGATGGGACTATCTGTGGCTACTAGTTTGGATGGCTAGATATCACCAGTCTTATCAGTTTCTGGGAAACATCAGATAGAGGGTGCAGTTTATGAATGATAAGGCTATCAGTGGTTACCTATCATGATGGATATAAGTTCCCTTCAGCACCAGAAACAGTATCTTTGCTACGCCATACCATAACAAGGGTAAGTCTGCTGTTGGACATGTATCTCTCTCTCAGGTTTCTAATGGGCAACTGGTTGACTATGAAGTGAACAGAATAAGGAATCGACTAGCATTGAACCTGATCCATGGATTACACAGACTTTTGCTCTGATACAGAATGCTTTTTATGTTTTTATCACAGTGACAATAATAGTCATAATATTACACTGAAAAATCACATTGGAAGAGTAGCATGGGACACTACGACTAATTTAGTCCAGTTGATTCCATTCATTTCTATTTTTTCGCCCTGCCAGTAGTTCCAGTCTTGCCAAGTCAGGAGCTGGACTATCTTGATTCCAATAATACTCAGTGTACAAAGGTGCGAGCATCTGTGAAATTATTGCAAAGATAATCCTGATCCAGACAGACCAAGTGTTCTGGCACCATCAGATATTGATAAATTCATGCATTTTCATCACTCTTGCCCTTTGTTGTTCCATAGGGATTTCTTGAGCCTGAGTCAGTATACCCCTACCGTTGTTAACATCCATAAATCTCTACCTTTTTTTCTTTGAAAAAACCCTCAGTTACATTGACTACAGGCTATCACTACATCCCATGATGATGACTTCCAAATGACACATATTGTTTAGCTTTGGAAGAAGAATCTGGCTTTTATGGGAGATTACTGACATGCTGGCTTAGTGATAGGTTCAACAGAAACATATTTATAAATATCCCTTTCATCTCAAACAGCATCTGTGGATGGTGGTGGTAGGTTTTATTGGCTTAGTTATCTGGCTCTTTCTCCTGGCTTGATCAGAACAGAAAATGACAAGCACAACACTAGCTTTTTCTCATCCAGGCATACACAAGCAGTTCTGGGCATAGGGGACATTTTTTCCTGAGATGCCTGGCATGCTGCATTTTCCATGAGAGGAAGTGAGAGAGCATGGTATCCATTTTTGAAACACACTATAAAGCTGAGTTATTACTAGGTCCAGGCAACACTCATAACACCTATTCTAGAAAATTGGTAGAAAGCTGTCACCAGCTATTTTTATATCCCTCTGCAGCCAAATCATTCCTCTTGCCCAAATGTTTTTGCTCCCTCCTCCTCCCTTCCTTTGAAAAGTAATCTGGTTTTGCAGTTGATTACAGGTATTAAACTAATCCAGGAGAAATGATGTTAGGAAAATGTTTTACTACTTCTGTGACAAATCCAAAATCTATGGAAGGGCATTCAAGCAGACACATGGTTCTGGATCACTTTCAATCTGCTGAAAGACTTTTATAGAGCTGATTTTTAAGATCTTTTTACAAGTCCTGCTTGTCCATTTAGATGTCAGTTGCATAAAAATTAATGACTAAGAGTAAGATTGGCAGGGTGGGGATTTATGACTGAGCTGTTGAATTTATTTCTTTGGCTCTGCAAGACACAAGATGTTTTTTAATACAGCTACTGGCCCATACTCACTTCACTCTGTTCATGTGAAATAGCGATTAGGTTGTAGCAGCTATATCCTGCTGCTGACATGGAATTGTTTAGATGATGGATGATGGGGGAAAACCAGCACTTGAAGACAAGGACAATGAAGAAAATCTCCAGACAAACTTTTGGAGAGTTGTTAAGCATTTGTAATTATGCCTGCAGTTGGCCCATTGCCAGTTAGAGAGCCACTGTCCATCCATAGAGATGATACCAGGATAGACAAACTACTGCTATTCCTCTGTGTAAGGGTTCACATAAACCTGGTTGTTGCTGTGGGATTTCAGCAGCCTAGCCATGAGCAATTGCCTTTTATTTTTAGGAACAAGACAGATGCAGGATGTATAATGTTTGGAGTTAGGCAGAATTTTGATGAGGAAACTGACAGTTCTTCAGTCAGAAATATCACCCATTGTGTGCCTTGTTTAAGCATTCGTGAGGCAATAAAGCAGAATAATAAACTAAGTTTAAAATACACAGTAGTCTGGCTTATTGCTGGGTAGATTTGTTATATCTCAATGCAATTTGTATATAGATTATCTATATATTACCATCTCTCCTTGTGCAAGGGCACAGCATACAAAAGTAGATAAATAACTTTAGGGCCAAAGGGTCCTCATCTCCATCAGCAAATATCAGGGCTTTGAGTGATTGGCCCAGACCTCTCCCCACATTGTCCTGCTGAAAATTTCTTAGTCCCAAATTTCAAGTAATGTCCACAGAATGGTCAGCAATATGGCAGTTGTGATTCTGGGGGAAAAGGAAAAAAAGAACTGGCTAAAATGCAGACAGCAACCAAAGATTCCATAGGAAGCTGGCTTTCTTTCCAGTAAAGGGCTCAGATCATATTTTAAATCTAATATAATAATATTCGTTCCTTTGGGTCTTGAATGGTTTCTGTCTGTCAATTGTTCAATCAATCACACTAAAAGAAAATGTATGTCTGTTTCTATCATAGTTCCAAGATCATGAAACTTGTGTGTGTGCGCGCATGTGTGCATGCGAGTGTGTGTGTACGTCCTCCTTCGAATCATTTCCGACTTATTGTCACCCTAAGATGAACCCTGTTATTATTATTTCTATCTTTGATACTCAAGGCAGCTTAGAACAGATTAAGAAAATATATTACCAAAAAAAATCACAAGATATAAAAAGTTAAAATGAGATCAAACAATTAAACTATTAAAGCCAGATTAAAACATAATGTTGTTAAACATACACCAGCACAACAGTTAGCAAGATCCAGTGCATTGTTTAGTAAGGTGGATCATATGTAGTCGCTCATCAAGTGCCTGTCAAAATAGAAAAGTCTTTACTTGTCTTCAAAAAGAAAGTAGGGAGGGGTCCCTTCTAACTTCTCTGGGAGGGGAGTTCCAGAGTCAGGGGCAGCCACTGAAAAGGACCTCTCCTGTGTTCCCACCATATGTACCTGTGAGGGTGGTGGGATAGAGAGAAGGGCCTTCCCAGCAGATCTCTAGCATAGGCTGGTTCCTAATAGAGAATAGTCCTTCAAATAACTTGGACCTGAGCTATATAGGGCAATATAGGTCAAAACCAGTACTTAGAATTGTGCAAGGAAAGAGACTGTCAGTCTTTGGAGCTATTGCAGCAAAAGAGTTGTGTGTTCCTTGTAGGCAGCCCCAGCTAGCAATCTGGCTGTGGCTATTTGGACCAGGTGAGGTTTCCAAACATCACTGTCCAGCCCCATGTAGAGTGCATTACAGCAGTCCAACTGGGATGTAACTACAGCATGTGTCTCCATGGCCAGATCTGACATTTCAAAGAACGGGTGCAGTTGGCAGACAAGTTTTACCCGTGCAAATGCACTCCTAGCCACCAATGAAACAAGAATTGTTCAGAGGGGTTTCTCTATGCCTTCTTCTGAGGCTGAGATGATGTGATTTTCCCGAAGTCACCAGTGGGTTTCCAGGGCCGAGTGGGGTTTCAAATCTTGGTCTCCAGAGTTATAGTCCAATGCTCAAACCACTATATCATACTGGTTTCTAATGCCATATCTGTCTATTATTGGAAGTGGAGAAATGTTCAGCCATGTTTGACAAGTACCAGTGTATATAAGAAGCGATAGAAGTAGAGACAGGAAACGAATGTGCCATGGTACCTTCCTTCTTTGGCCCATCTGGTCTATTGTTTTCTCATTCCTAGACTGATGTTCTCAGATTTGACTTCACTTTTCCCTGGTTATGTAGCCAGTGGTAGCAGAGCTCCATCCTTCAACTGTTACTCCACTGGAGAAACCCTATCCCAGGGTCTACAATTTTGATATTAAAATATGATTCTGTGTGCCAGAGAGGTCCCTCGAAGGGGCACGTAGGCAGGCATGGTCAAAGATCGAAAACCAGGTCAGGTCAGTAAAATCCCCAGTCACGTAGCCCCAGGAGACCTCAAGATGTGTAAACCCACAATAAACAAAGAGTCCTCAGCCCCTGAGAAGTCAACTTGAGGGGATTAGTGTGTCTGCCCCAAGTTGAGCAAATATCCCATCAGGCGAGGACCAGAAGTCACACCACAAAACATAGCCGAAGATCCTGAGACTTTGGCAACACCTTGCAATCCCATCACACAAGGAAATTGCCATGGTGGAGCTTCGTTATAGCTCCAACACCCATTGTTCTTCCCAGGAAAGGATTAGTCCTCCAGGTACTTTTTCCCCTACAAATAGTCCCAGTTTTTGATTGGTTCTTTGGATCACTCCCAGTCATCCCAGCAGACCATTGCTCCATCTGTTGAGTGATCCCCTCAGCCCTCTCCATGCTGAGCCCCACTTCTCTGCTACTTTTCCCGGTCCAAGAGCTTCAGGACAAAGGTGCAGTATCACCCCAGCTACACCCCTTCAAATATTTCCCTATGCAATTTCCTCTCTTTTGCTTCTTAATAGGTCTTGAGTGAGTGTGTGAGCGATTGTGTTGCTGCGTGAGACTTTCCTTCAATAAAATCATTTATTGGACATTTTTGTTTGGTTTTTGGCTTGCCCTGACTCTGTAAGAACTGGGTAAAAGATCCTGCTAGGTTACCCTGCCTCTTGCATTGCTATTGCGTGTGCTCTGGCTAGTTTCCATTCCCCATCATGTGGACCACATTTAGGTGTCCCCCAAGGGACCCCAGAAATCAGGGTAACACTTCCTCACTCTTAAGAATGTAATAAACATCTGTAACAAACATCCTTTCTTTACTGAGACAGTCTTTTCTTTATGATTCCAAACACCAGCTTCCAAAAAGACTAATATTTGATCATCTGTCTGTGTATCACTGGTATGGGCTTAGAGCACAATATTGAAGTAGGTTTGGAGGCATCATTTTGTAGTAGGTTTGGGGGCACAATTTTCTGGTACTAGCATGAATGGTTTGCCATAAATGAGAAAAAATAATAAAACAAAAAACAAAACAGAAGTAGTTGGCAGTTTGATTCTTGTTTTGAAAAACCTTTTTGTTAAAAGGCTGAACAATGTAGAGGAACCCTGAAACCTATTCATAAAGTGAATTGCTTCTTCTGGGGACTTTAATTTTAGAGCAACTCAGTTTTTTAAAGGCTGGTTTGAGAGGCTGAGGTCCACAAACCCTGCCCTGTGGGCCTGAATTTTGCTTGCCCCTGAGGTGGAGGTTAGGCATATGATCTATATCATGGATATCATAAAAAAGATTGGAGTGAGGCTTCTATCTCTTCCAGCCAATGTTTAGTAACCTGAAAAACAGCTTGCTTCAGTTACTCTGCTACTAGACCTTCCCAAAGACTTGTGAATCAACAAGATGCTCTGAAGAGCCATTAAAACTCTAATTTCTTATCTTTTGCAGAAACAAAATCTGAATAATCATGACCATATGGACATCTGTCTTTTTCTTTAGAACGCATACGCTCACTTATGTTGGTTTCTCCTAAATTGATCAACAGTTCTACTGAACTCTTTAATGAGTAGCAGCAGAGGGATCTTCAAGTTCAACTTGTTAATTAGCTATACAGCTTCTAGCCAGTGTTAGGTCAAAAATAATTGATTTCAAAGGTATGTAACATATGTGATATTACACAAAAAATGATCTAATGAGCAAAGAGGTTTTCCAAAACTAGTCTCAAAACAACTCAGATGCCATAGCAACTTCATGGAACATAGATTCACCTAGACTTCAGCAATTTCATTCCTAATTCTTAAGACTATTGGGTTTATTTTAGCTGAGGTAATGTTTTACAGTTGAGTATATATGTAGTAAAGAAAAGAAAGTTGGTAGAAAAGGGTTAATGGTTTTAATTAATTGTTACTAAGCTAAAACATCCTAATGCAATTGTATTTTCTTTGGAATGAGGAAATATTAACTATTTAGTTCCTGTTAATTTGCCACTTGAATTTAAGTAATTTTTTTCCTATTAAAAGTCATAACAGAATGAAGCTTTAAATTTCCATTCTTGACAATTACTGATTCATTACTTCATTATTGATTCCCAGCTGCATCCAAGGCCATTTGCACACTACGCTGTTATAGTGCTATCATTCCACTTTCATTGTCCTATGGAGTCCTGAGATTTGCAGGTTATGGAGGGACATCTTTGGCCTCAGTAAACTACAAACCCTAGAATTCCACAGGATGTTGAAAATGGAATAATAGCACTATAACAATGTAGTGTGGAAATGGCCCAAGTGAAATTTCCAGCTTTAAAGTCACTTTCCTAGGATGGATAAAGAGCCTTGAAGCTACGTCCAGTGCAGAACACATGAAGACTACTTAGACTATCTCCTTCCAAGCTGTCCTTACTGCTTGTTGGTTTAAAATCTTTTGACCTTGGAATTAATTGAACTATCACAAAATCTGTTCAATCTTTTAACACTTCCATATTTAATTAATTAATAACGTAATAAATATTTTGTTTCTAGAATTAAGTTAATGCTGAAATGTCAACTGAAGTAAATTATGTTAATGAAGAATAAATTTAATTCAGCTGTCAATTTTCATTACAAAATTTCCAGCTTAATTGATAATTTGATTGATTTTAACTAGTTAGTTCTTAAGCCTTACTATATATAATCAGCATTAAAATATGTGTCGTGTGTCGTGTGTGTGTGTGTGTGTGTGTGTGTGTGTGTGTGTGTGAGAGAGAGAGAGAGAGAGAGAGAGAGAGAGAGAGAGAGAGGATGTGTGAAAGAGAATATGAACAGATCTTCAAATGTTATAGGAGATGAATGGTTTTTCAATAAAAAGGTTATGCTTGTCAAAATGATATGAAAACCAAACATACATGAAGTTTATTTTGCTTACAGGAATTTGTTTTTTGGTGGTGCTGATAACCTTTTCAGACATTTTTATTAACATTATGGGTTGAAATTATCTTTCACCTGAGCTTACATTTTTTTAATACACGCACACACATACAATACTCTTTGGTTTATAATGGCTTACTGTCTTCCTCCCTTTCAGTATTCAGCTGATGTATAATATTTTGGAATAATGTAGGCAGGCAAATGTATTTGTATTAGATTAAGATTATGCAACACTTAGGCAACTCAGTGATGGGGTTCCTACAGGGTAAAGGGGTTTTCTTATTTGCTTGAACCATTGATCAGAATATTTGTGAATCTGATTCCACTGCCCTGACTTTACTTAATAGTGTATTATCAACCATATATTTAACCCAATGTATTACACAAAAGAGGATGTAATTAGTATAGTAAGACCAAGGCTTCAGATGTCCTAGAGCCTCTTATGTTTCCTAAGAAACCATTTGTCTAACTCAGAAGGTTGTTCAGCAGTCTGGGTGCTTTTGTCTTTTGAATATTAAATCAAATTCCTGGTATTCCAATCTGTAACTCAGACAGACAATTTCAAATGGTCGAAGGACCACTTCTATCTCCTCTGGACTTCTGTGGGCTGTTCTCCTGCTCTGCCATTCTGCAAAGCAAGCACATTTTGTAAAAAGAAAAAATATTCATTTACAATATATTGTATTGGAGGAATTGGACATTTGATGGATATTTGGCCCCTTTCATGACTGTTTTAGGTCCAAGATAAGAGCTATCTTTTAGGTTTAATATAGTGACTCTCCATACAGTAAGACTGCATTTGACCAAGTCCTACTAAGTCCAATATAGAAATAAACTAGACTCACTGAACTATGGCCATTTGATAAATCAATAGTTGATAAATCATACACACACAGACACTCACATGTGCACTCAGAAACCACAATATCCCACTGCTGTGCACCACCATTTTATAAAATCCACACTCACTTCCAAGTCAGGCACATGATAAGCACCTGACTTGTTTTGAAATGGCTGCATGGCACTAGGAGTTTTCTTAGAGCACCATTCTCTTTTAAAACAAGATGTGTACTTTTGATATACCTTGTTTTACAGTAGAAATGCAATTTTTTTTGTCACTGTTGTTGCTATACTACCAAATTCAGTGGAAGGATATCAAAAGAAGAACAAAACTCCAAACAGCGGCTAGTCCATGGTGGCCTACAGACTGCCCGCTTTTGTTCTAAATTTGGGAAAGGATAGGTAAGACCAATCATGGCAATTAAAAAAACATTAAATATTGGAAACCAGATTCAAAGTATTTACTGGTATACCATTATATTCTACAGTTATATAGGCTTCTTGATATCCTATTAATTTTGAATTAATTTTTCCTTTTAAAGTAGCAGCCTTAGTTTAGATCAGATGAACCAATGGGCAGGCTTGTCAAGATACACTCTCTCACACAGGTATGCATTGTATTATTTAGCCCACCATATATGCAAAAAAAATAACAGCTGTTTACAATGGTGGAGTTGAAACACTTACCTTGTCAAATTTTTTTTTATTAATTCTTGAAATGAGGAATGCTAATGATAACACCCATCTAGATAATTACTAGACAGTTAGTGAAATATGCTTTCTAAGAACATTTATTATAGTCAGTTACTTCCAGATAAGACTTGTTTTACTACATTTATTAATTGATTTATAAGCAGTTTACCAAGACTGCATAAGAGAAAATTATGCTGACACGGCTTCATTAAAAAAAAAAATCTGCACCTGAAAGTGTGTGTGTGTGTGTGTGTGTGTGTGAGCAACATTTTCTTGAGAACAATTAAGCCTATGCTCCAAAATGATATTACTGAGGTTCAGAACTATATATTGGGCACAATACCAAGTAAATGAAGCATGACTAAGTGCTCCTGTAATCAGTAAGATTCTGGCATACAAGTAAATAAATCTGACTCATTTTAAAGCACCATTTTCTGGGCTTTATCAATCATCTTCACTTGATTTTAGATTTGACTATGGCTCTCAGAATACCATTGGATACACACACACAGATATATATATAGAGAGAGAGAGAGAGAGAGAGTATAAAACAGCAATTTTGTGAATTCTAAAATTATTTTTTGACATGAGGGCTCCCTTCTATATACCTTTCTGTCTCACTGGCATATTATGATGCTGAATCCCAAGAATTGTGTGTTTGTCATAATTCACCCTCACACCAGAAATTTCTTGTGTAAGAGGGATGGGACTGTCAGCCAGCTGCTTCCCAATCAACAGCAGAACAGAGCCCCATTGGTTGCAGTGGCTGGTCCCCAGTAAATGAGGATTGGAGAATTTTTCACATTCCCTATGTATTTCCTAAGCTACAGGCTGTGCAGAGACCATGAATACAAAACAGTCATGAGTGCATCGATCTATATTATGCATTTGTAACTGCCCAAAAGGATTCTGGCCATTATTTGTATCTATAACCTGGCTTTGTCCCTAAATCAGTTTACAAATTAAAACTAATACATCATAATTAAAAAATACTAAAGATCAACATTAAAATAGAATTTACTTATTAACAAAACTGAAAACATTCTTAAACATACTGTTAAAATG
Source organism: Cyclura pinguis (assembly GCA_030412105.1). Taxonomy (NCBI): domain Eukaryota; kingdom Metazoa; phylum Chordata; class Lepidosauria; order Squamata; family Iguanidae; genus Cyclura; species Cyclura pinguis. The sequence continues at coordinate 107,117,003 of CM059599.1, read as the reverse complement.
TAAAAAAAAAGTTCAAAAAGTGGTACAATTAAAAAAGCACAGCACACATTTTAAAAATTTGTAGTTCTCTAAGTTTTTCCTTCTAATGGAAGAACAGCAAAAAGGGGCTATCCTAGCCTCTCTAAGAAAGGAGATTTAGAGCTCAGGGGCAGGCACTGAGAGAGGGCCTTTTCATACATATACACTAATTGTCCCTATAAAGAAGGTGGGATTGAAAGAGCTTCTCTTGAAGATCTCAAAACCTAGGCAGGTTCATCTATGGAGATAAGGTCCTGCAGCATAGGCTGAATCTCTGTCCTTTCATTTCAGCTGACCAGAAGTACCTCTGTCTTGTCTTGATTAAGGTTCAGCCTCATCCAATTCATCAGTGATTCCAGACATGGTTTTAGAACAGAAGAAGATTCCCAAGAATTTGGTGGAAAGGAGAAATAGTGTTGGATACCACCTGCATACTAGTGGCACTGTACTTGAAACCTCTAGACAACCTCTCCCAGTGGTTTCATACACATACAAGCATATAGTGGTGAGAGGTAGCAAATGAGGACATCACTCTCCAAGTATGGATTCTGTCCCTCAAATGGAATTTTGCTTCAGTCTTCAAATTTCTAGCATTGTGGTAGCTCAAATTTGGTCAAACATTTAGAGATACATTTTAGGCATCCAAAGAAAAAGATGTGATAGAATCCTGCTATACTCACACTTCACAAATTTACTAAAACATTGTATATTTGCAAGAAAGTGTTTCTATTCAGATACACTTTGTAGTGCTATACGGCTCACCTTTGGTGTATCTAGAGTTGTATGTGAAAATTCATTCTCAGCTTTGACTCATGTGCTAACAGAATGCAGGCATTCAATGTTTCATCAAAGAAAAGCGAATGTAGAATCTTGGTTTTTGAAAGTAACATATTTGAAGGAATTTCAAGTGGTCAATTTCTCCAAAAATTTTGTAGAGAACATGACACAACAAGTTGAAATTTATTAACAAACCATTATAGTAGGATGACTTTGTCAACAGGCATTTAAATCATAGTCATTGCTATCTAGTTCACACAACTATTTTGCTTGCAGAAAATCTTACATTCTAAATTGATTTCCATTTTTTGGAAACTTTACAACACACTTGGTATTTGGGGTGTTATTTTTTGTCATTACCTATGAAAATGGTTTTTTTTTTTTTTACAAAAGTTTCCTTTAAAGTGATTGATGCCCAAACATTTCTGCCCCCATTTTTCTCCCCCCCCCATGCAAGTTCTCTCATTACACCCCTGAATTCCCCCTGTCCTGTTCCTTGTAAAGGTCATCCACCAAAGTGATGAAAATTGTACCCATCTCATAACTAGGTCTGAAACAAAAGTTGGAATCAATCAATATGATCCATTCACCCAGGAAATCCTGGAGCTGGAAGGAAACAATACTCTCTAACATCTTGACCAAAAATGGAATGTTGGACACCAGTCAATAGTTATCTGTATGACATCTCCTTTATCACCTTGCCAACCCATCTTCTAGCTACTGTATGCCTTCTTCCAGTTCAGCCAATCATGGCCAGTGGAGAGCTGGAGGATGGACCAGTAGCAGCAAGCTATATTCCTGTACATAGATGCACAGCGGTGAAGAATGCCAACTTGATGGCACACACCTACAATGACTGGATAAGAAAGCTGCAGCACCATGTCACCTCTGGTGGTTCACCATGAAACTGCTTTGAAAGAATTGTTTTTCTCCGGATAACCCACTGGTTATAGAAATAACCTATGCTAAGAAACAACTGGTTGAGGGGTGGGGGAAAAATGGTCTTAAAGAGAAAACATTCTGGGGAAAGAGACTTCAGTTCCCCACTCACTGCTTCCTTTCTTTGTGTCATTGATAGATTGTAGTATAGTTGGCTTATGACCATGTTATGTGTGTGTCATTAACAAGAAACCAGATTTGGAGGGTTAGGCAAATATAAAAGCATCTCAGTTAATTAAGGAGATGTGTTTGTGAGCATAACTTTAACAGAAAATTTGGTACCAGGGTCAGAAATAACATGGAAAGAATTGGGCTAGAAGCATTTAAATTCAGATTACACACATACACACACACAAATATATATGCATATACATATAAATATGCATATACATATACAGAAAGAGAGAGAGAGAGAAAGAGAGAGAGGATTTGTCCAAAAATTGTGTTCTTATTGGAAAGGATCAAGTATACAACTGAGCATATCATGGGGTGAGGAACCTCCTGATGTTGCCAGAGATGCTGGAAGTTTTAGTCGAGCACTATCCGAAAGGTCATCAGTTTCTAACCCTTGCTATAATTCATTTGATAATGCTATTAAGATATATTAGGTTACAGACTATTCTGGGTTGTTTTTCAAACCCTGTGGAAGTTTCTACAAAATGATGATTATAGGTAGCAACAATATGGAATACTGCAAAGATGGTCAAAGTCTTAAACTGAAAGACAGCAATTAAATGGTTGGAATATCATTCCAACTGGAAGACAAAATGTTAAGTAGTATTCAAATATTTCTAATCATGGGGTGAAATAATTCAAACTCCGTTCAAAAGAACAGCACATGACTGGCTAACTATGGATCTTACAATACAAAAAAAAATAATAATAATAAAAAAAATAGAGAAAACATTCATTTTCTGATTTAGTAATGAAATCTATGAAATCTATTTTAAGGGCACTGATTCATTTCAAACAGGTATAGCTAAGCATTTTAATTAGTTAATAATTTATTGATGATCTAAGTTATTTATATGAGTCCCTTCTCAGCTAGATTTTATACTACGTTGGTGCTAACCTGAGTTATTACAAACTTTTAAATTTCAAGTAGGAAACAAATGAGGTTAATACCCCTTCCTCCTTCAAAATCATATTCTAGTCAATGTAGAGTCTAAATTTGCATCACAGGCCATTTTAAAAGCAAACTGATGTGCAGTGCAACTATGGCTATGTTTACTTAAAAATATGTTGCATTATGTTCCATGGGACTTGTTCCCTAACAAGTATGAATAGCCTTGCAGCGTCAGTTTCAATAAAATATCCTACATTTTTAAAAAGAACCTGTTAGCTAAAAGTCTCCTCAAGGGAAAGAAATATTCTTGTACATATGAATTTTCCCCCTCTTCTTCTTCTTCTTCTTGAGTTAACCATTCAGTGAGATGATAGAGAGTATTTCTGTGATGGTATGAAAGGGCATAATATCAAATTAGCCAAAGAATTCTGAAGAGATTTGGAACTTCAATGCAAGATTCAGACAACCTTGCTTTTACTGCTGTCAAGCATATCAGTGTGTTTTATATTAATACGTTTTGAGAATGCATTTGAGAGGAGTCTGTATCTGTCTTCAGCTATACCAAGCACTCAGTCTCCATACATGAGCATAAATAAGTTTCTTGGAAACAGTCACTTGGGTTTCACCAGAAAACTCAATTGTGTCTCCTCTTTTTATAGATCTAAGTAGGACTGAATAATTCACAATGATGGCACTTTTGTCTAAGACAGCAAAATACTCTTAATGCAGCAAAGAATCATTATTATCCATCCTTTGGCTTGATTGTAGGGGTCTTTAAGTGTTAAAAAGTATGGGGCCTTATCCAGTTCAGGATATATCAATATCAGCATATTACACAAAATCCTTGATGGATGGTTTCATTTATAAAGATCATAAGATTGGCTTTACATAGTTAAGGGGATTGATAATTATTGAGAGTGTGAGCAAGAGGGACAGAAGCTGACAATAAATAACTCCAATGATGTAAAACATTCCCAGACACCTAAATCTACTTCAGAGTATTCATACACTCTGTAGTCCTTCATCCTAGCACTGGTTAGGCCTCTAGAGTAGTAGATACCCCAAAATGTGAGTGAATCATGGGTCCATCCATAATGCCAGTGCCTCCATGAAATAGAGGCTATTAGCTCAAAGGAAAGGCCTATGAGACAGGGATAACCTTATGAGGTCTTTTACACCTATGTATACTGGTACTAGTACAGGGAAGAACCAGCTAGAGATCCAAAAGTGAGCTTGCTTGTTTATTGGGGGAATTAACAATCACACACATACAAGTAGTCATGCAGTGACACAAGGCTAACTGATTAAAAAGGGAGGAAAAATTTGGATAAAGAACCTAGGGTGAATTGGACGATATTTACCAATCTAGAAGAGAGACACCAAAGAAGCGATCATGGCTTAGACTAGAAGTTCAAGGGTAGTACAAATTGGGGATTAGAACAACAGAGTGACAGTCAGTATACCCAAAGTACTACTTGTACTATAAGTTGATTTGCTCAGAGCTGGGGTTTAAATACCCTTTTTCCACCAAGGGAGGTGTTAATGGCTCTCTGGTAGAATAGACAATGAAGAGTGGGCAATGGGGTTCAGAATGAGCTAATGGCCTTTGGGTTAGGTGACAAAGGACTGACGGGGAATCATCATAGCTCCATGATTGCTGGGCAGGAAAAGGAATAAATGAAGACTTTACTGAAGAGTGGGAAGAGGGTTGAAGATCATTAGTTTAGTTTCTGGTTCCATTATTGTGGTTGTTGTTGATGGACATTTGCAAGTCCATTGTTGGTGAAGTTCCCTGATGATTTCCTAGCTATGTCCTGGCCATGCCTTGAGGCCTTGCCTGGCCTAGTTCTCATACATGTTCAGTCATTCCTTCATCTTAGCCAGCATGGCCATGAAGGCACAGCAGTGTGTAATTTATATTTATGTCAATTAATATTTGCCAATTAACCCACGTCAAGGCATGGGGGTCTACAGCCTGGTAACATGGATGGTAAACACTGACACCCTTGCATAGATAAACTGATTAACACATGTCTAGTGATGAAAACCCTTTGATCTATTCCAGTCTCAGAAGAGAGAATTGACTTCTTGATCAATTCTCGTTCTTCTGTTTCTTGTTGGAATCTTTCCCATAATATCATCAAGTGGGGTGCAAACAAGAAGGGACTACTTCAACAGTGAGGCTTCTACCTGATTAAAATTTGTTCCTGAGTAGAAGAGAACTTGCTTCAGGAGTATGATCCAGCCCTCAGTATACATAACTGCCCATCTCTAATTTTAAAAATAGGAGCAAAAATAATTAGGACTTATGTGAACCCATGCTTACTGTTGTGAGTAATAAAATTCATTATGTAGGGTGACTCTACCTGCAGTAAAACAGCTTATCATTTAGGCATATATATTGTGCGTTATTACCCTAACCAAAATGTTAAATATGCACTTACCCTTCAGCTTTTAGACCTGTCAAGTTTTTTTTTAAAAAAACCTTATGAAATGTAATAGTCAAATTTTACTTTTGCCAGGAGATAGTTTTTACGAACACCATCTGCTTGCTAATGCCACCTAAAGGAATCAGGGCTGCCATTTTCTTGAGCAATTACCAAGTGAGATTCTTCTGCAAAAAAGTAATATTGCTCTTTTTGTGTGCATGTGTGGAACTTGGAAAGGGGGAAGGGAGCCAACCGAATGTGCTGTTATTTGCTTGTTGTTGCTGTTTTGCTCATTTTTCCATGAGACTGAGAATGAAATTTCATTTCAAATTGTTAGGGCATGGATGATTATTCACCAATGTAAAGCTGCAGGTTTACAAAAGCTGAAACACCCCGAAGCAGGATTTGGAAGATTTACTGAGGCAACATAGAGGACTGAGTGGTATTTTTCTTTTCCTTTTTGGAGATTATTTAAGTAGGTTAAAAGGATAAGTGAGTCAGGCTGAAAGTTTTTGACAATGAGATCTTGTGTGAGAAGGATGTACAAATAGGAAAAGCTTTGTTTCTTTACTTTTTCTTTGGTTTCTCTGGAAAAAAAAGGCACTCCTATTATTATTGAATAGTTACCTTGTGTGAAGAACCACTTTGAAAGCATGTCATGAGCTAGGAGTCAGAATAATTTGGATACACAGTAATGGTGGAATCAATTAGTAACAAATGGAAGTGTAACTCGAGGTCACTCCTTCAAATATACCTTTTGGCAGACTGCAGAAGGAGGTATTCAGTGTCCAAGGTAGCTCCTCAGTGCCAGCACAATCCTTGCAGCCTTTTAATGTCAGTGGGGAGTCAGTTAGTGTCAAGGGAGAGCCATTCAGTGTCAGCAACCTGATGAGAAGAAGAAGAAAAGAGAAAACATCCCCAGCAGATGTCATCTGGGGGCATTATTGACTCTCTTCTCTCAGATACACAACAGCAGCCAGGTGCTTCCTGGGTGTCCCTCACCCTCACCTGCCTGCTGCCTGTTGGGGGGGGGGAAGGGGCATCCTTCAGCATTTAGAAGCTGCCTTTCATGACGGAAGAGGAGCCCTGAGGGAACATATTTCCTGATATGATGTAGGATTGTGATCTTTAGCCATTTCTGCATTAGACGGAATGTGGCCGGCCCCTTCCTAAACTGCAAACCCCAGGATTCCATAGGATGTTGAAAGTGGAATAATAGTGCTATAACAGTCTAGTACAGAAATGGCCTTTGTCTGCATGTGGTAAACATAATTATACTGTATTATAGTATGTGCCAAATTGTGTGCACAAACTCCATGCATTATCCCCTTTCATAAAAGTTTCCCAAGCTTCTCAGTTGATTATTCTGATGCAAATAAATTGAGATCATATAACGGTTAGATGAGCCAATTAATAGTACTGATGATGATGATGATGATGATGATGATGATGATGATGATGTGTGTCTTCAAGTCACTTCCAGCTTTCAACTTATGGCAACCCTAAGGCTAAGCTATTATGGGACTTTCTGGGACTGAGAGTGAGTGATGCACCCATGGTCACCCAGTGGATTTCCATGGCTGAACATGGAATCAAATCCTGCTCTCCAGGGTTGCAGTTCAATGCTCAAACCACTACACCACACTGGATCTCTAATAATAGTTTTTGTTAACTACCATCAAGTTGACTTTGACTTATGGTGACCCTTTGAATGAGAGACTACCAAAACATCCTGTCATCATCTACCCCCACTCGGGGTAATAATAATAACAACAATAGCAACAACAATAACAACAATTTCTTACCTGCCTCTCCCCATGGGTCAAGGTGAGGAACAATGACTTAAACATATAACACAATTAAAAGTGCATATATATCTATTGAAACAGCATACAAACAGTTGAAAAGTGTATAAATCTGATACATATTAAAATTAGGGATGGGACGTACCCAGAATTTTCCAAATCTGAATCCCTGGAAGGTTCTGGGAATCCACGAATCTCATGAATCTCGAATCTTTCAAATCCCTATTTAAAAAATGATTTAAAAAGCAAGAGAAAGAAGGATAATCTTGGGCAAGGCACACTTCTCAGCCTTAGCAAAAGCATCGGCAAAGGCAAACCTCCCTCTGAAGAAATCTGGCCAGGACAATTGTCCTAGTTTTGCTTCAGGACCTCCCCAGACTGAAAATGACATGAAGGCCCTTTCTACACAGGCAGGAAAATGTGGATTAATCCCACATTTTCCTGCCTGTGTAAACAGGACCACATACTACAGTCCAGAGGTAATCCAGGTCAAACTAGATTTTCTTTGCATAGCTCCTTATGGCATCCAGGGGCTTCTAGTTTAATGATGCACCAGCACACTTTGGCAGAGAAGGCTGTGACACCTTGTAAAACTACAAACCCCAGAATTGTGTATGAAAGAGCTTTGCAAGGGAGCTCTGCAAAGGAATCTTTCAGCTGTCCTTAAAATCTCAGGAGGACTGTATCTTCCAGTCAAGTCTCAAGTCCTGCAACAAGGCACTTTAAAAAAACACCAGCCTCTAGTCCAGTCTCAATTCTCTACCCTGAAGTCCAGTCTCAAGTTCTGCAAGGGACTTTCAAGTCAAGTCTCTACTCCAGTCTCAATTAATTCCCAAGCCCTACCCTCCAGTCTCAAGTCAAAAGAATAGAGAATAATTATATTACCTTGCAGAGGAAGGCAGCCGTAGGCATAGGCAGCATGAGCCGACACAGGCAGGCAGCCCCAGCGGACACAGGCAGCCAAGTGGGCACAGGCAGGCAGCCCCAGTGGACACAGGCAGCTGAGCAGGCACAGGCAGCACAAGCAGACACAGGCAGGCAGCCAAGCAGACACAGGTAGCACAAGCGAGCGAGCAGAGGCAAGCAGCCCCATGGGCACAGGCAGCACGAGCAAGCACAGGCAGCCTGAAAGAGCACAGGCAGCAGCCCCAGGCTCAAGCAGCCTCCAGCGCACGTGTAGCTTTATGCCACGATTTTCATGCACCCAGGAGCCCACTGGCCAATCAGGCCTTTGGCAGGCCCCAGAGGTGCCAATTTTTAAAAACAATTTTTCCTTTCTGCTACATGTGGTTTGTCATACGGCTCATGAGAAACCATGACAGACATTTCACTTCTCATCCTATTCTAGCTATAGGTTTACAACCAGGCACTGTCTTGTGGAAGGAGGTACACTGGCCTACATGTGACAATCATTGGATTAGATAGTGTGACCTTGCCCTCTGCCCCAGTACTTCTGATAGGTGTCAGACCCACTGACCCCAGCATTTATACATGCCATTGATTTTCAGCTCAGAAAATAGTGCTGAATTTAAAAATGTTCTGTTTAAATTTATTAGAATACAACCCCAAATGTAATTTCTGAAATTGTTAGCAAAGGCCATTATTACTACAAGGGACAAACTCACCTACTTACTATCTCTCCTTGTGCATCCCAGTCTCCCAGGTTTTCAGGCGCCCTGGTTTCCAACAAACTATTTGGTTGGTGGATTTGAAAGATTCAGTTTGCCTATTTTGGCACAGGGATTCGCATTCACGAATCTCAAATCCTTGCCGAGGATTCGAGGAGTTGGTTTGCCCCTCCCTAATTAAAAGCCTCTATACAAACTTTAAAATTCATAATTTAAAAATCATATGGATAATCCTGAAGGAAGAGATTAGATTTAGTGCCTCCAGCTGTTGAACCTCTTCTGATCAGTCATTCCACAGTCTGGGAGGGGCTGAAGAAAAGGTTCTCTGAATAACAGTTGCCAGCCTAGTCTTGGTTGACTGAGGTAACTGTCCCTCAGAGGACCTGAGTGTTTGGGTAGATTGTACAAAAGAAGGCACTCCTGTAGGTAATCTGAAGCCCAGCTACGTAGGGTTTTAAAGGTAACAACCATTAATGATCACCACGTTAATGTATACAGCAGCAGGCAAGACACGGGGGCGGGAAGGTGAAGTTGCAGTGGTATTTTGGGATAATATCCTCTTAACCAGGTTCCCTCTCCTGCAGTCTGTAGAGTTTGAATGTGTCCGTTTAAAGGTGTATGGCTAGGACAGATTAAAGAATCTCTTTGTGTATTGCCCAACCTGCTGCTCAACAGTCTCTCTTCCTGAGCTGGCCAGAGTGGTCTCGGGGAATGATTGAGTCCTTGTGACATGTGATGTTAGAGGACTTTAACATCCATGCTGAGGCTCCCCTGTTAAGAGTGGTTCAGAATGTCATGTCTGCCATGACAAACGGGTCAGTTCCTCGTTGTATCTGGCCCCATTCATGCTGCTAGACATGTTCTAGACGTTATTTTCTGTACAGGGTTCAATGATGGTGATCTTCAAATGGAGGAGCTTTCAGGCCCTAAAGAGACTATAACCCACTGAACAGCCCACTATGAAAAATTTGCCCACCACTTCACAGATAAAATCACTTGGATTCACTCTGACTTGGATGCCCGAATAGGTACAGGTCTGGTGGTTATACCTGTACAGTCATTTTCTGTGTGGGAATTAATATGTCTGGACTGAAATATTATTTTCCATGAAGAAAAAGATGTTTCCTGCACAGAAAATGCTATTTTCAGCACAAACCAATCACATGTGAATTTTGTGTAGAATAAATCCTGACCTGTGAAGATCCTTGTCATTAGGGTACCTTAACACTCCAAAAACATGTTCTTCAATCACTTTTCAGATATTTTCACATATTCGTTCAATCCCCAGGAACTAGAATGTGTGGTGGACTCTCAACTCCAAGGATTCTTGGAAGAGCTGGATTATCTAGCTCCATTTGAATCTAATTTTAGGTCTGGTAATAGGATAGCTTTGGTTGTCTTGGCAGATGACCTACACAGGGAACTGTAGAGAGGAAGTGTATCCCTATTAACTCTGTAGGACGTCTTGGTGGCTTTCAAATCTATTGACCATGGTATCCTTCTGAGCTGCCTCTCTGGGATGGAGCTTGGAGGTACTGTTCTACAGTGCTTCCATTCTTTTCTGGAGGGGTGCTCTCAGAGGGTGATGCCAGGGAATTCCTGTTTTACTGCTTGGCCATTGGCCTGTGGAGTCTTTCACAATTCTGTTTTGTCCTCTATGCCATTTAATATATACTAGAAACTGCTGGGTGATATTGTCTTGTAGTTTTGGGTTCAAGTGTTACCAGTATGCTGATGACACTCAGCTCTATTATTCCTTTCTGTCTAATTCTAAGGAAGCTGATCTTGTGCTAAATTGTTGTTTGGCAACTGTAGAGGACTGGATGAGGGTGAACAACTGGAAGCTTAATCCAGACAAGACAGAGGTACTGTTGGTCAGTTGAAAGACAGATCTGGGAACAGGGACTCAGCTTGTGTTAGACAAGGTTACACCCTCTCTGAAAACTCAGGTTAGCAGTTTGGGAATGCTCCTGTATTCAGCTTCAGAGCCTGGAGGCCCAGGTTTCAGCAGTGACCAGGAGTGCTTTTTGTATAACTAAAGCTTGTATGCCAACTGTGCCCATTCCTGGAGAAGTCAGATCTGGCCATGATGGTACACATCCTGGTTACATACTGTTTTGATTACTGTAACGTGTTCTGTGTGTGGCCGTCTTTGAAAAGTGCTCAGAAACTTCAGTTGGCCCAAAGATATGCAGCCCAGTTGTTAACTGGGGCAGGCTACAGGAAGCACACAATTACCTTGTTGCAACAGCTCCACTGGTTACCAGTCCTTTTCAGGGCACAATTCAAAGCACTGCTTTTGACCTGTAAAGACCTATATGGCTTGGGTTCAGGTTATTTGAAGGATTGTATCTCTGTTTATGAGCCCCTTAGAATTCTACATCATCTGAAGAGGCTTTTCTCTCTGTCCCACCACCTTCCTAAACTTGTTTGGTGGGAACAAGGGAAACCCTTGCCTGCTCCCAGACTTTAGAACTCCCCTCTCAGAGAGGCCAGGATGATCTTGTCCTTGCTCTCCTTCCATCAGCAGGTCAAAGCATTTTTATGCCATCAGGCTTTTAAAAGTTGACTGGAATGAGGTTTTAATGCTATGTGCTGATGTTTTTCAGATTTGTGTATAGTCTTTTAATGAATGCTAACGTTTTAATATTCAGTGCTTTAACTTTATAATTTGTTTAATCACTTTTCAAATATCTCTTCTATTTATACTTCTATTAATGATTTTGTATAATTTTAATTGCAATTTTCCAATATGTTGTTAGCCACCTTAAGTCTATTTATTGGAGAGAAGACAGAACATAAATGAATTAAAGAAATAAATATAAAATAATATATTCTTCCAAGTTCCAGTTTTGCAGAGTTCCGTAAAGATAATTAAGTTTTTATGGGTGCTATAGTTTTGTATACCATTTTGAAATATTCTGCAATATGGAATGTGTTATATAAATTCATTAAATACACTACATAACAACAACAACAACTTACTAATAGTTAATAATAATGTGTTTTGAGACAAATATCAAGCAATCTCAGTTACAGATAGTTGGAAGTTCCTCCATATTGCAAGAACTAAATGTAACGGAAACTCTGAATTTCAATATTCACTGAAGAAAAGCTGAATGCAGCTTGAAGTACATTGAATGCCTTTATACAATTTGCATTTGCACTTGATCATTGTTCATATTTACTGCTTCATCCACATTGATTGGCTATAATTTTGTTGACCTTCAGCCAGTGTATTCTCCATACTACTGTGAACCTTCTACCTATCTACAGAGTTGTATTAATGTTAGGGCCCTGCTTGCTCCTCTTGCCCTTCTATTTACACAGAGCTTCCACATCTGAGACTATGAACATGCACTTCAACATGCACATTGCTATCCTAAAATACACACAGAAACTTGATGGAGACATCTGCTCTCTTACTACATCTAGAAATGGTGAGAAATATAAGAATTAGACATTCAGCACCCCATAAGATTAATAATTAGGGAAGTTTAAGTAGTTAGGTTGATGTCAATTAATTTGTCTATTAGAACTCTTATTTCAAGAATAGACCATGGGATCTACAGAGCTTGGCATGGAGGATGTCATCCTTGATCCATAGGTGCACATTTTGTTATTGGCACCTTCAGAAATGCTCTTTTGGTCATTTTTAAATTACTTTCCCCCAACATGGAATTCTTTCCACACAGTGCCTAATACAATTGTTGCCTAGAAATGGTGGGGTTCTGTTGTCTGAAAGCTATCAAATTGGGAAAATCTGTCCTAAAGCATTGGATCTCATGTTATAATCCTATTAATTAAGTTTTGTCACTGATCTGAATGTCTTTTTTCTTCTTTTCATTCCTCATACCCTTGCCAACTTCATTACCTTTGAAACACTTTGTTTGTTAAATGTTAATAAGGAGTGTTGTTAAAAGTTAGCCATAGATGATGTGTTAATTTCAGACAGAAATCATTGGCTCACTGTAAGTAAAATAACTAGTGGCTAGCTACAAATATCAGTGAATCAAGGGTGAAAAATTGTAACTCAGAAAGTTTTTGAGTCTCTTCTCCATTCTTTTTCAGCTGATACCCAATCCCACTTCTCTAATTGCTTCCGGATGCTTTTTCTGCTGGGTTTATAAAAAAAAAAATCTGTTCCATCTGTCCTCAAAAAAATCATTCAAAAACAAACAGATCAGCCTGCCTACAAAGGGCCATATAATACATTTCTTCCACTTCTAATATTTATATTTATTTTGTTTTCAGATTTAGACTCCAACTTTCTCCTGGGATAGAACCCAAGGCGACTCATCTCTTCTCCTTATGACTTCCCATCTTACTGAATCCACCAGAAAGAAAGAGAGAGAGAGAGAGAGAGACTCTAACATTTTGTAACAATCTAAAAATAAACAACTTATTAAACTGTAGGATCAGCTCCAGTACCAGTCAGGAAATTTAGTGAGTAAACTGCATTACAGGAAAAGATAATGAGTTGACTACTTAATGTGTTAACGAGCAAGTTATTTTGAGGCTCTGCTACATACTGGTAGAGCTCTGTTTTTTTCTCTATTTTACACCACAAAGTTACTTCTGCAAAATTTTCAGCCAATATATAAAAAAATATATGAGAATCTAGGTCCTGGAGTGTTGGAGGATAGTGTGGCCCCTGTCACCCAGAAGTGTCTTATTCTTGGGAAGTTGTGCCAATTTTAACATTTTGTTATTGTTCTCATTTGCAACTATAACAAATTTCAATACCTTTCTCCCTGCTGGGCAAGATCCTGAGATTATCTGCCATTTGTCAGTAGCTGCTTTTTGATCTTTCTTGATATAGGATAAAGATAAATATTTTAACAAATAAATAAAAGGAACTACTGTTTTTGCAAAAAATATTGATTTTTAGAGTTGTTTTGGCTTTTTTGTGCAGAGTAACTTTTTTTGCTGCAGCTGCTGGAAAAAATGGTGGTCTTTTTTGTTTTCATGCAGATATGAACAGCCTTTTGGAAATTAGCTATTTTTTGAATCCTCATTCAGGATGAGAAAATTTGTCAATATTTTTTATATTATATATAACTTAGCGCTTGGCACTGATATAACTTAGCAGAGATTGTGATTGCTCATGGATGCTAAAGTTCCAGTTTAAAATTCTGACAAGTCCATCTTAGTGTTTTAAGCTGCTTGCCACAGACCAAACTAGCCAATGGCATCAAGAAAAATTAGGGCAGGTGAAACAATGAAAAGATTACAATCCACTAATTTATGAAATCTCATGCTAAAATATATCCATCTGTATTAAAAATACTACAAATTTTTTTTTAAGAAACTGAAAAACACTAACACGTCTTTGTAAACTGGGGTAGGTGAAATTCTGCACTTTTACCATGTTGTATGATGAGCAGCATAGGGAGCTGGGTATGTTTAGCCTGGGCAAGAGAAGGTTAAGAGATGACATGATAGCTATGTTTAAATATTTGAAGAGATGTCATATGGAGGATGGAGCAAGCCTGTTCTCTGCTGCTCCAGAGACTAGGGCCCTTTCCGCACCTTACCTTTTTGCTTACGTGAGAAGCCTTCGGAGGAAGGCTTTCGTGTCTCTGCTGCTTGGGCTCTGCAGCAGCTTTCTGGTTGTGCGAGCGCCCCGCCCCCGCCCCGCCTCTTCCTTCCGCAGTGCAGCCTGGGAGCTGTAGGCTGCGCTGAGGACAGGAAGCGCGACCGGCCCGGCTCCAGAGGCTCCACAGGGCAGGTAAGTTCGCCCCAGGCCCCTGACTGGTGCGCAAGCGCGCACCATTTTTGGCTAAAAGCCGAAAATAAAAAGGCACATATGCGCTGCGCATGAGGCTCTTGAGTGTCACGTAAATGGGAGTGCATCATGCAGACCACTCCTCACATTTACGCGACGCTCAAGAGGCCCTTTCGCTTAAGAAATGCCATGTGAAAAGGGCCTAGGACATGGAGCAATGGCTTCAAATGACAGGAAAAGAGATTCCATCTAAACACCAGGAAGAACTTCCTGATGGTAAGAGCAGTTTGACAGTGGAATGCACTGCCTTGGAGTATGGTAGAGTCTCCTTCTTTGGAGGTTTTTAAACAGAGCCTGGATGGCCATCTGTCAGGAATGTTTTGATGGTGCATTCCTGCACAGCAAGGGGTTGGACTCAATGGCCGTTGTGGTCTCTTCCAGCTCAATGAGTTTCTGATTCTATTGTCATGGCATCCACTAGCCACCAATGACCCCCACTGACATGGCAATTACAATGACATCTAGCTTAAGAGGCACATAAGTGAAAATGTCAGTGAACAAAGAGCTTCAATAGCCCTATAAAAGTAGAGTCTCCCCCCATTCTTAGTTAATGTTATGTACCTCAGAAAGGACTCAAAAATATTTATTACATTTGTATGAGGACAATCAAAGTCACCTGATGACCTCAGACAATGAGAATGGATGTGCACTGGAAATAAAAATGCTGAATGATGATGATGATGATGAATTTCCCTCACTATCATTACATTATTTAGCATTTTTATTTTTTTCAAACTGTGCAGCCTGGAAACTCAAATCTATTCTAAACAAGAAAGTAACAATAATTTTGAAAGATTCTAACAAAATTCATGATAGACTTTGTTTCCACATGTGGAGAAGTTGGATCCAACTACCAAGGGATAAAACAATATGGACATCTGACAATCACTAAAAATTTCCAAAATACCTGGGATAAGAAAATGTCTTTACTTGTTACCAGAAAGAATGCTATATCTGTGTGAGGTGTGCTTCCCTGGAGAAGAGATTCCTTCAGCAGTTTTCTCATTTGCAGCCATCTCACTTGCTTCATTCGGAAAGACCATCTCTAGAAGGTCTTCAGTCCAACATAGCCAAGGTACTCAGCTATAACTAATGAAGGGACAGTTTGGATAGAAAATGGAGCCTGACAGTGCCTGCTCTCATTACAGTAGCATCTGCAGGTATTTTGCATTCATAACCAGAGCAAGTGAATAGCAGGCAATCACTTACAGGCCCATCTCATTTTCTAAAAGCATTTTTGCCAGTTACCTATATGATTGGGCTGATAACGTACTTCCTGTGGCTGCAAGGAGCTATAACGCATCTGAAGTCTCCAATCAGGGACTCCGGTGACCAAACTTGGTAGGTTAGACACTGTCTTATCAATGGAAATGAATCAAGAAGGTTGTTTGAGGGTCAATGAGAGTCAATGACAATGAGACTGAAAGCTTTTCATATCCTATAGAAATCCTATACGACATATAGAAATCCTTCATTCTTGTTGAATTTCTAGCTGCCATTCTTAATCCATTTCCTCATTTGCTTTTGAGATATGTTTTTTGGTCCATCTCTATATTAGGTTTTAGTCATAGTTTTGTAAATTATACATGGGTATTCTGCACATTTATTTTCTTCAAAACCCACTGCCAGGCTGAGAAACCTACAGATTTCCTAGGCAAAAACATCTCCAATTCCATTGACAGTCTCTGGAGGTTTAAAATGGATAGCTCTGTACAGAAATGCAAATCCAACAAATTCTCTTCACATTACTAAAATACAAAAATAAAAAACTTTGCATCTGACCTCTGAGCTAAATGTTGCTTAGCCATAACTTTACTATATTGTTGCCAACTTACAGTAGGTACAAAACAAACGGGTACCCCATTCCTTCTGCATCAGTTTTCTTCTACTAAACACCAGTTTGTATACCAGTTTATCTTGTTTTCAAATGTTCTCTGAAGTAGAAAAATAAAACCACCTGATGAAGAAAGACAGACAGTAAGAATATTCTTTCTCCCCTCACTCTAAGTTCCACTGAATACTGCGACAACAAAGCTTCTATCCGATGGGAACCAGACCTGTGTCACTCCTCTTGAATGGCAAAAGAAAGACAATCAATAAGGTGACGTTCTGGATACACAGAGTTCAAGTGAAAATCTCCATACACCTTAGAAGTGTTAAAGCCTTGGTATAAAATATTTACTGGAGTGTGTCAACCTGTTCTTCAAATAAGAAAAAGACAGGGAGCTATTTACCTACTTCTCTTCCATATTAATCAGAAGATAAACATTTTCGCAATAATGTGGTAGTACAGGCATAGACCAACATTCTGGGGAGATATATACATACATACATACATACATATATATATCATTTATAAACAGTGTGCTACGCTCTACTTCAATGAGCTGTATCTTTCATTATATCCAATCTTTATGCTGTCAGGGTAAAATAACTACAAAGTGAGTTCGTGAGTTTTGTTTTTTAAAAAAGTACTTGTTACCTGAAGCTTATGAGGGACTGCAAAAATGTGATATAAAAAATACCACAACTGCAAAAATGTGATATAAAAAATACCACAACAGCAGTGCTTCTTGAAAACAAAGGAAAACTAAAACAAATATCAGAAGGACCTACTGAAACAAATATATAGCGAAAACAGCAACATACTAAACTAATAAATTTGGAAGGTGCTGAAAAACCATCTCACTGAATACCTCTGCGTATAGAAATCTGAAGTGTTGGCCAAAATAAATAAATAAAAATAAAAACTCTCCAAACGTTGCAGACCTGTCTGAGTCAATTTTCAGTCAATTCTGATTGAGACAAAAACAATTCTGTTTAGAGTGAATCACACACTCTTCTGACAGACTAATCTGTCACTGCTAACAGCATTTTCTGTCCCTTCTGTAAGTAGCTGCTGGTTATTTTTTTCTTCTAAGTTATTTATAACATTTTTGTTGTTTTGTTCTTTCTCCTCTAACTGATGGTATCCAGCTAAAGGGGAAAAGTCCATTTAAAAGAATGTCAGGAAAGTAGATGAGGAGTTGAATACATATCTGCCTGTTTATGAGACTGTAAGCACATACTCTTTTTCTGAAATCATGTGACTATAATTTCACAGAATTCAACAAAGGTACCTATATCTATAGAGCATGGAACAGTATATGCAAAGACTACTATTTTTCCATTCAGTAAAATGTTTGATTTCCTCCTCCTCCTTCTGAACTTCTTGTGTCATTTCTTTCTTTCAAACCAGACATCAATAATCTGTTCCATAGTAAACGGTCAGCATGGAGAATTACCTGCAATCTTATTGGAGCTTGGTGAGTTACTTTTAAAAAACACTTAGTTGTAGTTATAGCTATAAGATTACCACCACCCCCCGCCATAAAAGGCACTACTTAAAGTGGTATTCTTACTCTCTGGTTTAGTGCAGCCATACTTTTATAAGCATAAAAGTAACAAGGAAGTATCAGTTCCACAGCAAAATATATGGCATTATCTCTTGTTGGCCATTTCTGCATCACAGTGTTATAATGCTATTATTCCACTTACAACATCCTGTAGAAGTCTGGGGTTTGTAGTTTACTGAGAATTCTAAATGCCCCTCCCTAAACTGCAAACCTCAGGATTTCATAGGATGTTGAAAGTGGAATAATAGCACTATAAAAGTGTAGTGCAGAAATGGCTGTTGACTTATGATTTGATGTATTTATACCTTTGCTAGTGAAAAATGGAATGGAATTAGCAGCAACTAGTTAACTAGTTAAACACTGAGTAACTACTTAAACACTGAGCCTTGTTGTGCTGCATTAAAAGATCTCTAAGGTTAATGTTTATCTGTAGCTCCTTTAGTTACTTGCATATAGGGGCAGTTAAGTAGGACTGTGCTGTTTACTTCATTCATAAAGATGCATAGCTTTCCCTAGCCATCCATCTTTACAGAGAATTTCCACAAGAGAAAGCAATTTTTTTGGCCAATGGCTTAGATAGCTTTTAAATTAGATTATTCATAATGGTTGATGGAACATGTGCTTTGCATCCACTAAACCTCTGGTTCAACCTCTGGCACCTTATAGGCAGGACAGATAAAGATCCTTGACTGAAATCCTAGAGAGTCATTGACAGGCAACATAGGTAATCCTAGGCCATTTCCACACTGCACTGATATAGTTCTATTATTCCACTTTCAACATCCTATGGAATCCTGGGGCTTGCAGTTTATGAAGGGGCCTTTAGAATTCTCAGCCAGAGAGCTCTTTGGCCTCAGTAAACTACAACCCCCAGAATTCCACAGGATGTTGAAAGTGAAACAACAGCGCTATAACTGTGTAGTGCGGAAATGGTCCTAGTTAGACTAAGTGCCTAAGCATTTAGACTAAGCACTTAGTGTAAGGTAGATTAATTCATTCATAAGTACAGATTTATGGGAAACTGGTCCATCAGTTGCTATTAGTCATGAGAGTTAAATGAAAAAAAAAATCCCTTGCTCTGAATGAGACTAAATGCCAGATGTGGTGGTGGGGGGCAACAGAAGAAAGGTATTGCCTGCATGCCAAGACTGGGGACCAGTCCCAAAATCTCCACTTGCTCACCATGAGGACTCAGGCTGGTGAGGGTTGAAGTCCATCAACATCAGGAGGGCCATATGTTTCTCCTTCTGTCCTCTATGATTTTCTTTTGGGCATCTCAGAAACATCTGGTCGGGTCACGCCCTTTAGCGAATTCTCTCATCAGTGTCCTGCCCTACAGCACAGGCCAGAGTTCCAATACATAATGTACTTACTGTTAAAAGCGGGATTCACATTTCATTCCAAATGGCGTGTTTATGTTCAGTAAGCATTTTATAATCAAATACACCTCCTCTTAAAATACAGTAAATGCATTTGCAATAGTTCCAGACTAGTTATAACTCTTTTGTAAACCATTTCTAGCAACCATGCAGATATCAGCACTCTATAATTATTTAACAAGACATTTATAATGAAATGTACCTCCTTAAAATAAAGTAAGTGCAGTAATGCTGATGTGTTATAACTGTTCTGCCCTGTAAATATACCATAAATAATTTCTAAGTTATTTTATGCAGTGCTGTACACTATCTCTAGTGTGCTTGTATATTATTAATTCTTTACAACTCATTTGTAGGCCACTCTGAAAATCAAATGTTGCTGTTTCTGGATAAAGATGGAGAGGGCAATATGATGAATCAAGTTTCCAGGTGAAACTGTTGCTTGTTGACTAACATTTCCTGTGGATTTTTTTTTAAAAATTAAAATAAAAGTATAAGTACAAACAAGAAGCACATACAAAAAGAAAAAGAAAAGGATCAAGAAGCAACATGATAAAATCAACATCAGTGTGCATAGACTATGGCCATTTCCGCACTAGCCTGTTATAGCGCTATTATTCCACTTTTAACATCCGATGGAATCCTGGAGTTTGCAGTTTAGGGAGGGGCCTTTCAGTTTATCTGAAAAACTTTGAGGCCCCTCCCTAAACTGCAAACCCCAGGATTCCATCGAATGCTGGAAGTGGAGTAATAGTGCTATAACAGGCTAGTGCGGAAATGGCCCAAATCACAGCACTGGGATATCATGCGTAATCACTATTCATTCTATCCAAATGCATCATTCCAAAAGTTTCCATGAGCTGTGGAAGGAGTAGGAAGGACACACTCAACTTAGTCATCTTAGCTTCTAGTGAGAGTTCAAGCCTGATTTGTTCTTGGACCTATTTATTAGTCTTTTGAACAGTCCATGGTATCTCTAGAACTCTTCTCCAGAACCACATTTCATAACATGATCTTCCTGTCAGCATTCTTTACTGTCCAGCTTTTATAACCATACATAGAAATTGGAAATACTGTGTTATGTATGATTCTGCCTTTCTTACCCACTTTAAAACTATGCAAATCATCTGCGATCATTATTTTCTTTTTTTAAATAGTGACTTGTAACCCTGCTTTTGTACTTACTTCCATAATTCATGAGATGTCATTTTAGGGGCCTTTCTGCACTGCACTGTTATAGTGCTATTATTCTACTTTCAACATTCTATGGAATCCTGGGGTTTGCAGTTTAGGGAGGGGCATTTAGAATTCTCAGCCAGAGAGCTCTTTGGCCTCAATAAACTACAAACCCCAGAATTCCATGTCTTTTCTGTTTGCTGTGAGTAATATGGTGTCTTCTGCATGTCTTAAATTGTTAATGTTCCTTCTCCCAATTTTCAGGCCTTCCTCCTTTGAATCTAATCCTTCTTTCCAAATATGTTCTATGAATAAATTAAACAAGTGATGAAATGCAGGCTTGCCTGACTCCCCCTTGACAAAGGGAAAATTATCTGTTCATGCTATGACAGTGCCCTCTTGTCTAGACCATAGATTATGCACCCATTTCTTTTAGAATGAACTATATTTTCTCTACACAGCCAAAGGCTTTGTGATGATCTATAAAGCACAGGTTGATTTTCTTCTGAAATTCTTTGGTGCATTCCATTATCCATTATGTTTGCAATATGATCCCTTGTGCCTCTTCCTCTTTTGAACTCAGTTTGGACATCTGGAACTTTTCACTCCATCATTCACTGTAGTAAAAGTCTTATAAAATTTTGGACATCACTTTTCTTACCTGGGAGTTGAGCACAATACTCTGATGATTGCTAAAGTCCCTGGTGTTCCCCTCCTTGGGGACTGGAATGTAATCTGAGCATTTCCAGTTCATGGGCCATTATGCTCTGTCAATACATAGAAACAGTTTTATTTGTATGCCATCTGATCCTGGTGATTTATTTTTTGCAAATGCTTTGGGAACCCTTTCTTCTTCACTTTCTAAAATTGTGGGTTCATCTTTAAATGGTTCTTCCTCAAAATAATTTGTCATTGTTGTATCTCTTTTATAAAGTCCCTCAAAATATTGCTTCTATTGTCCCTTTATTTTGTCCTGATCAAAATTATTGTGCTCTCCTATTAATCACACATTATCCCTACTCTTGCTATGAATTTTGCCTTAAATTTCTCAGATCTTCTGGAAGAGGTTTCTTGATCTACCTTTTTTACCTTATCATCTTTTAATTCTTTGCACTGACTATCATACAAGCTTTTTTGTTGTCCAGTGATGATTTTCTTTCTGTTTTTCTCCTAATAGTGTCTTTCTGCATTGTTCCTTGACAGTGTCCCTGGTTTCAGTCCAGAGTTCTTCTGGTTCCTGGTCAGTTAGGTTTAGTAGTACGAATCTATTCTTTACATGGTCTTTAAATTCTACAGGGTTGTTCTTCCAGTTGTATTTTTAGTATTATGGTTGATTTAATGTACTTCTTTCAGCTTTATTCTGTATGTGTGTGTGTGTGTGCGCACATGCACATTCAAGTTGCCTATCCAGTTATGGTGACCCCATGAATTTGATAGGGTTTTCTTCGGCAAGGAATATTCAGAGATGGCCTTGCCAGTTCCTTCCTCTGAAATATACCCGACAGCACCTGGTATTCAACGGCAGTCTCCCATCCAAGTATTAAACAGGCTGACTCTACCTAGCTTCCTAGATCAGACAAATGGTGCATTTAGAGTATTTAGGTCCTAGCTGTACTCTAGTAGTGAATATTGGCATTTCATAATCTGCACCACAAGCTATTCCTAGTCTTGTTTTTGCAAAGACAATGGACTACCTCTTCATTAAGCTTTGAATTGCATAATCTGTTTGATTTTGGCTATTTATCATGCAATACATGATACATCCATGTACATACATCTATGTATACTGGTTGTCTGAGTGACATGTTTGTGATGAACAAACTGTGGACCTCAAAAAATTCAACAAGCCATCCCCCTACTTCAAGTATAAATAAAGGGTGTTATCACCATCATCATTACACTATTTGATTTTTTTAATGATGATGCTACATAATGGTATGCAAGCATCATCTTTCTCTACCTTTTCATATTTCAGTACTGAAATAAACTTTCCTGGTGTCCAGGCTATCAAAATTTCTTAAAAAAAAGAGTTAGTCCCTTTCTACACCATACCACAACAGCGCATTCTTCCATCACAATCCCTGCATTGCTATTTGTGTGAAGGTAGCAGGTTAGGAACGCTCTCTTCCACACCCTTCCACCTTGAGCAGATGAGTAGCGTTATTGCCACTGGTGTTCCTTCCACACTACAGCATCCTTGGCCACTCCCCTTCTGCACCTACATCCTGCCCCACTGTCCCTGATTGGTCTTTTTTTTTCTAAGCCATACTTGCACAACCAAGGTCAGAGACCCAGGCGGCGAGCCAGCCCAGAGAAGGGAGTGGAAAGAGCTAGCAGAGTCCAGCCGGGAGGAGTCAAGCAAGCAACTACTCAAAGGAAGTCCATTTACCTAAGCCAGAGCAACAAGCAAAAGCCACAGTCAGAGTTCCAAAAGCCAGGGGTCTGGAGCCAAGAGGTCAATCCAAGGTATCAGGAGCCGAGTGCTGGAAGCAAGGAACAGGCAAGGGGAGAGCTTGTAAGAAGTTTGCCACAAGCAAAGGGAAGCTTCCAAGCAGACAGTTATATAGCCCAAGGCACAGGTGTGCCCAGTCACCACTTCTTAAACTTAGCCAAGGAAGCCTCCCTTTGCACAGCTCTCTTGAGTCTCCGCCTTGATTGGGGGCTGATTGAAGCAGACTCCAGAGCATCTTCAGAATCGGATCCCTGTTGCCCTAAAGGAGCAGGCAGAGGGACACCCATGCCTGCTTGGTCCATGTAAGCAGGGGGAGCTCTTGAGCTGCAGGACTCCTCTCCAGCCAGAGCCACAGGGACCAACGGCTGCTGCTCGTCATCAGCAGCTCTGACAGGGGCTTCAGTTATCACATCATGCTGGGTTGGGAGGGTGATGCGGAAAGGGCCTCACTCTCAGATCAGCAGTGAGCCATTAGGGCCACTGGCTACAGTGACGGGGAAATTCTGAGTCTTGTAGTTTAAAAAGTAACTTTACAATCTGCTGCTCGTCATCTCCACCCTGAGCAACCGGGACCAACAGCTGCTGCTCATCAGCAGCAGCTCTGACAGGGGCTTCAGTTATCACAACCACGTCGTAACCCCATGACATGCCAGTACACTATTGCATTTGTGAGTTATACTGCTAAAAAATGTATTTAAAAAATTAAAAAATTCACTCAAAGGAGAAATTTAAAATAAACACAGAGAGGTGGTAGATTCCAAGCTTGCCACACCATGGGAGTCACTGAGGGAGGGACAAACTGGGTACATCCACACATTGCCCACTCCTGGATCCATGACAACAGGAAGTGCTAGCAAGTGCTATTACAGTACCTCACTGAGCTGGCTGACAGGATTGAAGCACTAAAGGAGGCTCTTAATAGATTCCCCCCCCCCCGGAAATACTATAAAGCAGTTTTGCAACACTTGGGGGTGAACTAGCAGCTGGATAGCAATAGCGTCATGTGATAGTATGACTCCTGGACAGGAAACAACCTGCTGCTGTTGTGGGATAGTGACGTCATGCAAAAATGGCCTTAATTAGGCTTGGCATATCTAAATAATTTTGATGGGCTATATTCCTTGATGGTCTACCCACCTTTCTCAAAAATTTAGCCCCTCCCCCATTTCTGAGTCATAGTTAAACAATTTCATTGAAGTATTTAGTATCCTGTCCTCTGGACCTTTCTAGGTGAAGAGAATGGTTCTCCGTAAATGCTGTTTTGTATTACAGACTTACTAAGTGTATATAGACGACGCTCCAGTCCAGAACTGGCAGATTATTGACTCCTTTAAAAAGAAAGGATAGATGTCTAATTTTACAAAAACAGCACTGTACAGCTCATCAGTGTTGATCAGATTAGGAATACCACAGATTCAGCTTTGTTACAAAGCCTCCCTCTAAAATGCTTTCTTTTTCTACTTCTCAACATTTTCACATCCTGCCTCCCCAGTCTCAAGCAACAGCACAGCTAAGCGCCTTCTTTGCTCCCAATTGCAGGCACAGCCTCAGCTATAACACAATCTTGAAACGTCCTTTTTCCTCAGGTTAATGTAAGGCATCACCTAACTTCTGTTGCCATTTTGGAATACAGATTGGAATCCTTTTTTTTTTTTTTAATGACAGGGACTACAAAGGAAGGAGGTAGCAGTTCTACAAGTCTTTCATACTGTATGAGACCATAAGCACAAGTGTAGCTATATCCCCTTTGTATTTTGGAGTCATTCCGCTACTATATGAGTAACAGGATTTTTTTCTTTTCTTTTCTGAGTAATGAAAGTGTAATTACTTGTAGACATTAACTTACAACCATAGGGTATTGTAGGGTCATGGCTGGTTCCAGGTTTGAGTTCCCAGACCCACTTCCAGCAAAGTATTCTGTAGTAAGGATGTGAAATAAACTTCTGCTGTTGAGATTTTTCATGAATATGTTCATCTTGCTGCACTCTGAGGATTTGTCACCTGCCTTGAAAGATCTTGACTCTGGCATGTGACTGAGATGCGGAAGACTTCTTTCCCCCAAATCTGCAGATTAGCAATGTGATTTGCACAAAATTCTTAACTGCTGAAAGTAAGTATAGGCTGCTTTCTTTAATAAAAGAATCAATGTTGGGATTTTTCTATAGGATAGCCTCAAGATACAGTGCCCATAAAGCCAACAAAGCAACCATTAGCTTGTTTTGCAACTCCACATTTTATTATACATTGTGCCTGCCATGTATGTGAGGGTTCCATTCCAGAAACCTCCATGTAAAAGAAAAAAAAATTGTTACATGCCATTGTAGTCAATGGATGCAATGTGTATGCCCCTACACCCATATGGGTATGTGCCTGTTGCATCCATTGACTATAATAGGAGTAGCATTTGCACAACCTCACATCCATTGACTATAATAGAAGTAAAACTTGCATAACCTTACATTCGTGTGTGCAGAGATCACACCAGAAGACGATGCACTGTATGCACAAAAGCAACTAAAGTAATGCGCACATTTTCTGTAAGGACAATAAATAAAGAAACACTTTGTTTCCTCAAGACAGAAGGGGGAATCCAATCTTCTCATGAATTATATGAAAATAAATCTGACCAGGATTTTCATCTCTGTATCCCCAATATACTTAGTGTAACATTTCTCTTGAGCATTGCTAGACATTTAAATGGTGGACAGCTTTACGGACCTATCAGATTCTACCAGTTCATGACTAGGGGCATAGGTGGGCAGAAGACTGAGCAGTGCCAGTCAGGGTAGGCAACAATGACAATAGATCTTCCCTGAGTTAATAAACACCAGAAGTTTCTGGTGTGTGTCAAACACAATATTAGCCTAGCTTAGGTTGTGTAGACTGTACCTTTTGAAACTACCCCTGATGTTACCAGAATGTCTTTTCTGCCATCGGAAAGCTGTATTTGTGGTGCAAATTCAGGCTGCATTTTAATCTCACCAAATGTTCCTTTGAGTGTTTCTCTCCATGTGTATGTTCAAATTGTACAGCACAACGTGATTGGCCACCATCACCTTGGAAATAATAGAATTCCTTTCTTTTTCCAGGTGGATTGTGCAGCAAACATTCAAGATGCTGTGAATTAACTTTTCTCCAGCTGGAGTTAACTCCTCTACTTGACAGAATAAGGCATTCTTTAGTGCTGAATATAGGCACCACAGTTTTCAGTGTAATGTGAGAGCAGCCTGACGTTCCTTGGGGAGTACATAGTAGCTCGATCTACTTTTGCCGTGATATATTACCTTTCAAAAGCTCTTCCTTCACATACATTAAGTAACCGTTTAAAAAGGCTAAAACAATGCCTTGTGCCCGGTAGCAAAAGCTTTGAGAAATACAGGAAAGTGCAGGACAAACAAATTCCATTAACATTTAACTCTTAGGCTCTTGGGAAATATCTGCAGTGCAGATAATTAACAAAAATGGCACTGAAATAATTGGGAACCATAAAAAGTTAGAGAGGAATTCTGTGCTCTTTTCAAACTGACACACAGCGGTATTTCTCCCAAAAGCTGTACAACAAGGTATTGATTTTATTTATTTATTTAATGATTATTTTTAAAAAAACAAAATCACCCAGTCATGGAAATCTTTGAGCACTACAAAAACAGATTGGAAATGGAATGAAATGAAATTATAAAATAAAAAGGCAAGGGGTAAAAGAGTGAGCAGATCCAAACTCATCAAAATCATTTCAGAAATGCCTAGGATTTTTTTAAAAAAAGAAAATTTTCAACTGACACCAAATAGACCACTAGATCTTTTTAACATCTCTGGGCAGGGCATTTCATAGAATGGTTGCCACTACTGGACAGACCCTTTGATTTATATCTATCCATCTCTGCAGATTTCACAAGAACACCTGGATTAGGCTTTACTGTCCAGGTAGGTTGGTATACAAAGAGACCAGATGATCCAGCCTGAAGTCCTCCCTTCCCTGCACTTATTTCAGATGGGAAAGCCCACAACCAAAGATGGTGAAGGGGCTCCACTAGGAAAATGCTTATGATATTCATAAGCACTTTTCTTCAGTATCACCTACATGGTGAAGTATACTGGTGGAGGGATAACTGGGTAAGGTGAAGGGATCTAATAATGGCTTTGTTCCTCTTTCATTTTTTTTTAAAAAAAAGAAAAGAAAGAAAAGTGAAAAAAGTAGGGAAGGAAAAAGAGCACATATATAATGGGCTATCACTACCAATCTGTCTCATTTTCTAATACCATTTTTGTAGGTACTTGTATGGTTGGGCATATTTCCTGTAGCCACAACATTCTCAAAGACATAGGAAATCTCAGATTAGGGACTCTGGTAATGTATCCCAGAAAGTAAGATTCCTTTTTGTTCTACCATTGAATAAGTATCAGTGTTTCTCAACTTCTCTATTTTTTTTTCTTGAAGGAAAGAATTGAGTAATTCTGATAATTTTTTTCCCTGCTACATTTTCTTTCAAAGGTGATTCTCAATTTGAGATGCATTCTGTGCATAATTTATAGTGGTGATTCTGCACAGAAAATAGAATTTTCTGTACTGGAAACAGCATTTTCAGAACAAATGCAGAAATATTATTTCCTGTGCAGAAATATTATTTCCTACACAGAAGCTGCTGCTTCCTGTATAAAAAAATGTTGATTCCTATGCAAAGCAACCATGTGCCAATTTTATACAGATTAAATGTCCATTACAGCTTTTTCTGTGCAGAAAACGGCATTTCTTCGCCTAAGCATCATCTGTAATATTCTTCTTGGTTGGTTTGTGACAGGGATCCTTCTTCTAAAGGTCCTAATATCATTCATTGGTGGAAGAGGGATGGAAACATCATCCACCTTGTGTCCTGACCACAAGCTGAATGGACTTCTTTCACTGACCTGGAAGCTGGCTCTTAAGGTGGACTGTGGTGGCATTTACATAGGTTGACAGTAAGATTTCACAGTCTTACTAAATACAGATCAGTTACAGATCCACAATTTTAGGTTATGAATCCATAACAGCAATAATAAATACCAGTTGTAAATCTTGATGTGCATCTAACATTTATTTACACATTAGAAACAGTGCACAAAAGTACATAAAATTCTGGGGGAAACCATTTAACAATTGTACAGAATCAGACAAAAATGAATGTAATGTCAGCAATGTGAGAAACAAGTGAAACCAAAACAGAAAGACCTACCATTTCCTATCATGGATACTCCAGATTTTATGTAAGGTACTCCAGCATCTTTGTGAATGCCTTTTGGTAGCCATAGAAAAAAGTTACAGTTGAAAAACCATTAAATCTGGAGCAATATAGCTTTCGGTCTGTGCCAAATGATCATAAAAATGATCTTTTCTACTATTTGCTTCTTCAGGATGTGACCTCAAGACAAATTGCCTGTAATTGCTGATCTTTAAAGTCTGCAACAGAATTTAAAAGGAGAGAGAAGCAAAGGTTTCTTGGTTTTGCACCATTATGTCCCTTTTTATTGCTTTTCATTTTGTATAGGAAAGGCCTGTACAAGTATTATATTTCCCCTGAACTCCCCTACCTTGACCGTGCTTTAGTAGACATTATGTCAATGTAACATTAGTGGGGTTGGATTTTATTGAAATCACCAGAGCTTGTATTGCACATTAATGCTGATAGCATTTTTAATCTGCTGTGGAAATTTCAGCAGATCAATAACATTGGCCCAAATGGGCAAAAAAGGGAGGGAGGCAAATTAGCACATCTTTCATGTGCCGTCTTCATTCCAGATATTCTGTATTCAGTCTGAATCTGCAGCTAGCCTACCTTGTTTTGAAGACTCAGCAAATGTTACCATTTTTTTTCTAGAGCTGGAGGCAACAAACTGAGTTTCCTCCTTTCACTTAGGCAAACAAAAGTAGTTTTATTTCTTCTCTGAGCCATGGCTTTAGTGTTTCTCTAGCAAAGATCCAAGAGCATCTATTGTTTTATGGGCTCATCCTTTCTTGTCTTGCTTTACACCATTGATTTATTTCTTTCATTATTGTCTCCCAGGACATCAAATATGATCAGAGAGGGTTCTCTTTCTTTTTCTTTCCAAGACCAAGAAGGACAATTCTATTTTTACATGCAGAAATGGTCTCTCTCTCTCTCTCTCTCTCTCTCTCTCTCTCTCTCTCTCTCTCTCTGTCTTTTTATGCCTCACTCCCTGCACCAAACCACTTTGCAGGATAGGCAGTGATTTCACTGTAAGACACTGCTGGCATTCAGAGCTTAACCATCCTGTGGAACTGATCCCGAAAGAGGGGTTCTAAGCACAAAGAGCTGTGGTTCACCTGCATGACAGAAATATTTTACACTTCCCTTGCTCTGTTCCCTCCCTCCACCCACCTTTCCCTTGGCCTATCTAACAAAGCAGAGATTTATGGATCAAAAAGTATGTTAACTTGGGAAATGAGCAGGCAGGGCAGTGAAGTGTGTCTACTGCTGATCGGCTGATACTGGAGATGATTTCCTATGTAGCTCAGCTCATCCACTGCAGAAATGTGGACTGAATCTTCAATAAACGAGTGAAAAGGGAATAGCAGGTATCAGATTCTAATAATTTGTCTTTGAACATTTTGCTGTGCCACCTGTCCTTTATGTCCAGAAGTAGCATGGAGGGGAAATGCTGACATGAAATAATACAGAATACTGTTCAGCAGTATGGGATGACATAATAGTATAGATAAGCTCAGTTAATCTCCCTCAGCCAGATTTTACTCTAGGTCAGTATTGTGGAACTGGAAAGTTTGTGCCTCGCGAATTTGAAATGAACTTATAGTGGATTTAGGAGGTGAAGTAGTAAATGCATTCTTATTCCATTTAGGGAGGAGTAAGCTTTCATTCTGTCATGATGGATGCTACTTGAAAAAAAACAAAAAAACACTGACACCAGAAGTAGAAAATTCTTGGAAGTTTTCTAACTCTTAAGTTCGGTCCTACATTTACTTACTTATACCCACTACATCACCCTTCCCCCAAAGTGGTTCATTTCAGCTTATTTGGACAAAAGTTTCCCCATCCTTGTCTATGGTGGAATGGATAATGGAAATTGTAGTCAATAACATCTGAAGGACACAACATTGGAGAAAACTGTGTTATACCATGGTGGCTTTCAAATGAATGTGCCTGTGTCACTGACACATCTGTGAGTTTGGCTGTCCAGAATTGGGCAAGAATATCTCTGTTCTCTAGTGGTATCTCATTGAGACAAAATTGGCTTAACTTAGCAGCAAATATTAGTATTAATATTAATATTAGTGTGTGCCTTTGCATTCTTTTGAGTGCAAAAGTCTAAGTTACAGCATCTTGGAACCCTGTTAACATTGGAAGAGGAGAAATGTTCATCCACAAGTGATTAAGCATGCCATGGTGTCTACAGTTGAGATACAGACAGGTAGTTTTTTCTGGTTTAATTTTTTTTTTTTAAAAAAAATCTTCTATACTGCTTCCTGACCCATAGACTGATAATGTCAGGCTTAATTTCATTTCTCCCCACATGCCTGTTTCTCTCTCTTTTCCTCCCTCCCTCAATCATGCAGCTGGTGGTAACAGACCCCCTTTTTCTCTTTTCCAAACATATAGTTCGCCCTACTAAATCTTTCTCTTCATTGGATACAGTTTTCTCTTGATGATTCTAAACACTGTCCCCCATATATGTTAACATTAATTGTTACTGCATGCAGTGGGGTCCTATCTTGCAGGCTAATTTGATATCTCTGAAAAATATCTTCCTGAAAAAATGTTCCCCCCAGAACCTCAATCCACCCAACAATCATTGGCTGAAGCTAATTTTTCCATGCTGAGACTTCTATAGAAATCTTTTCACTGTGTTTTATTCTGTCTGTGACTGGCTTTAAAAGTGCTATCAGATTGTATATTGCTTTATTATGGGTATTTGTTTTATTGCTTTCACTGTACTTTGCTCTGGGTGCTGTTTTTATGGCAGAAAATGCTTGCTGTGTGTGCACAGGTGGGCATAGTTGTGATCAAGGCAATTGTACAAAGAGCCTCTTTCTTGGAAAAGGATTTGCCCTAGTTCATATATGGCAATCTGAATCCCAAACTACTTTTGGTAATGTTTACATTATGGAGTCTTATGAAAACCACTGCTCTGTTGCTATGAACCTATGAACTGATCCTGATTTACAGACATTCTCTGCTTAGGAATATAAATATTAACTCAATTCATTCTTGAATTCGTCTACACTTTTCACCCCATTTTGTGAGAATGCAAGTTTCTCACACTTGTATTCTCACACTTTGGAAATTTTTCCATACAAAAATGCTTTTTTTGCATAGAAAACATAATTTTTTTGTTATGCAGGAAACAATGCACAATACATTGTTTCCTGTGGACGAAAAATGCTGCATCTAGCAAAAGCATGTGTTTCAACACAAGTGAATCCCCCCTTCCAAATGTGCAAAGAATCTTGTAGCTGTTCTCTGTTTTCTCACTGGATATAAGACACCATTTTTTCATCAAGGGAGAGAAAATTTAGGCATGTTCTTTAGTTTGAATTCCTATGGCTGACTCTCAAGAAGATCTAGGATCTTTCTATGTGACTGATGTGGAAATGTCAAAAGTTGACCGCAAGACCAAGGTGAGGTATGGCCATGCTAAAGGAAAAGAGTCCCCAAACAATAAAATTTTGGGAATCTAGAGTTATTACACTTTAGGAATCTTGCGGGAGACCAGAATAAGCACTCTAACTCTACCACTGACTAACAAGAGTTTTCTACTAAGAACTATTAACAATTTGAAATGTAAAGGAAAGGTTCAGTATGAATAGTTTTCACTTGATGTTTGCTTGGTAATTTTCCATTATGGTTTAATGACTACTGTTCAACAATCTGCTAAAACAGATCTATTGGACTACTGTGATATGCCATACGTTGCCTATGCTGTTGCTGGGTAGGTTTTCCAAAACTAGTATAAATATAAGGTTTTCGTTTATTTTGATGCCAAGTTGCTCAGTTTGAGTTCTGGCATATGAATTGGCATATTGTTAAACAGACTTCTGCTCTTTAATGCCTTCAATCCTTAACCCAAATGGGGTTCCTCTACATTTCCGCTACTGACCAAACTGAAAATGTTTTCATTTTCAGCCATTTTGTAAAGTACATTTTGCTTGCCTAATTTGTGTAAGAAATATCTTTGTCCTTCTGTCTGTGTTATTTATTTTGGAAGTCTACCTATATCACATGATTACTTTACACAAATTAACAGTAATAATGGAAATGATTTTTTTTTCTTTGTGTGTTTGGGGATTTTAAATTGCTGAAAATAACGTTTTCACACCTCCTATGAACTGTTGTGAGATGAAGCCACATCAGCTAACAATTCACACTTTTGCGAGGTTTATGGGACTTTTTGAAAACACAAAACAATGTGCACTTTACAAAATATAAGTGGCCAAAATTTATTTCATTGAACACATTTGCATCAGCACTTGTGTGGTCAATAGGAAAAATGTATACATTAAGTTAACCGCACAAATAAATGTGCACATTAGAATGAATGTGTAAAAATGTTGTACATTTTAATATGGAGGAGAGGAAAGCAAAGTCAATCAAACTGATACAAAGCAAGAACAGAATAAAAAAATCCAGTGAGATTTGGAGAAACATAACAAAACAGAGGTGGGGAGATTTTCATATCCTTTGTTATCAGAGTGTTTAATGTTGACAAAGAAAGAAAGAAAGAAAGAAAGAAAGAACGAAAGAAAGAAAGAAAGAAAGAAAGAAGGAAGGAAGGAAGGAAGGAAGGAAGGAAGGAAAGAAAGAAAGAAAGAAAGAAAGAAGGAAAGAAGGAAAGAAGGAAAGAAAGAAAGAAAGGGCATCACACTTGTTATGTATGAATGAGCCTTGGGTGCTTCTTCTGGAAAAAAAAAAGTATCCTGAGTCCCGTGCTACACTTATTTCTGTGGAGAGCCCAATCAACAGTCAATGTAAATGACATCTTTGTCCTTCTGTTGGTATTTGTTTTTTCCTTCTGTAAGTCCACCAGACAGAGAAGAATGGTTCTGTAAGTTTTGCATATTAGTTCCAGCTGAATAACTGTTCATTAATAAAAAGTAAATCAGTTCAAATGTTAACCAATTGTTTTCTTCCCTAAGGATCAGTAACCTGGAAACAATGAGAAGCATGATACCACTGCTATTCTTAAATCACAGGGGAACATGGAGAGACCTTTCTGATTCATTCACCCTTAAATTCATTTAGTAATTATGGGAAGGATAGTATTCAGGAAGAAATTTGATGAAATGATCAAATGACAGAAGCTAAAATAACAGAAGGGACTTTTTTTGTCCCAATGGCAGCTTAGATTAGGAGTGTGAGATAGTGAATGCGAGAAACTTCATAGTAAAATGTTACTATGCATGACTAAAAATGAATCAGTAAGAAGTAACACCCTTCTTCAGCCTGGAGTTATCCAGATGTTTTGGATTTCATCTCACATGATAATTCATTATTGGCCTTGTTGGCTGGGGCACAAGTTTGAGTTTTGCTAGCATGACAGTCACTAATTGAAAAGGATGGAGCAGGTTGTGACCAGTGACTCTAATGCCAATGGGGAGATAAATCTTCTTTGGGTTTTAGAACCATCCAAGACACTGAACCTATTTTGGGACTTAGAGCTTTTCCACACTATACTGTTTCAGTGCTATTATTCCACTTTCAACGTCCTATGGAATACTGGGGTTTGCAGTTTTGGGAGGGGCCTTTAGAATTCTCAGGCAGAGAGCTCTTTGGCC
Source organism: Cyclura pinguis (assembly GCA_030412105.1). Lineage (NCBI taxonomy): Eukaryota > Metazoa > Chordata > Lepidosauria > Squamata > Iguanidae > Cyclura > Cyclura pinguis. Next base: position 107,083,368 of record CM059599.1, on the reverse strand, counting down.
TCAGAAAACTCCAGAATTCCGCAGAATGTTGAAAGTGAAATTATAGCCCTATAACAGTATAGTGCAAAAGGCCCTTGGACCCAGCATCTTGGAAAGCTCTTTTAAATTTCAATCTAAAACCCAGCCACTAAGGGATGAAACTGAAAAGAAATGGGGCTACTTTTCATCTTTCCCAACATATTAAGCATTTGCAAAAGCAAAACATCTTCGCTGGTATCTATTCTCTTTCATATGTATGATGATGTTTACTACAGCAATGGGAATATTTACATTAGTTTCAACTTGTCATGACTTTAGTTCAGTTTTATTTTTAACAGAGTGCTATATATATCTGACAGGGGTTGCATTCATTTTGTAATGGTTGAAAAATTAAAATGAATGAGAGCTATTTGGTTGAGACTTTGTGCATTATGAAACAAATGCCTTGTGTAATAAATAGGTAGAAAATAGGTCCATTTTTAAAATGCATTAATACCCATTCATAACTCACTCTATAAGTAAGGATTTATAAGTCTACTTGGAAGTGGATTCTATTGAGATCAATTAGGCTTCCTCCTAGGTCAGTGAATTTAGGCTCTAGTGCAATCCTGACTCATAACTGTGCCAAGTGTAAAGTATTAGGATTGACCAGAACTCCTTTTGCCCATCTAATCTCAGTGATCTGCCAGTGGAGCAATGCTGGCAGAAGAACCAAAAAGGGGGATGGAGAAACACAGAGAGAGTGGGGCTATGCTGGAATCAAACTTGCTCCAGACCATGGACCCAGATATCATGCTGGCCAGGGTGAAGATTACCATGAGTAATTTCCAGAATCCTAATGTTTGGATAGATTTAGATTCAGCACAGCTGGCCACCTTCCCCAGTGAGAGTTATGCTGTACATTTCATTGAATCCACTGGGCTTACTTCTTAGTAGACTTGTTTTGTCCATGTACTGCTTCAAAAATTATCCCATTCCTGTACAGCAGTTCCTTGGACTGACTTCTTATTTCCTGTAATTTAAACTAAATGGATACCAATCAATGATATGAAATATTTAATTACTTTTCATTAATATTGTGATACTATGCATAGGTACTTGAAATAATTTCAGTGGAGGAGGCATTTCTTGGTACCCACACAGGATTTTGATGTAAAACTGAGGCTATCTGATATTTCTTTTAATGTGCTGCCTATATTAAGGGGTTTTTTGAAATAACGTGATAACCTGTTTATTCATTTCTTTTATTTGCTTCATTTACTGTATATCCTGTCTTTAGTTTCAAATGAGTTCAAGGCAGCACAGGTGGTCTTCCCCACTTTATTTGCACAACAACCATGTGAGGCAGGTTAGGCTGAGAGAGGATGACTGGCTGAACGTCCTTTTAGGAGTGTCATGGCTGAATTGTAAATACAGTTGAGATCTCCCAGGTTCCATTCTGCATCCTAAACACTCTGCTATATTGGCTATCAATTAAAGTGAACGGCTATTTCACCTTTCATTAACAAATTATTTAATTGGTGGAATCAGTTTATGTGCATCCTTGTTATATTATGATTTAAATCATGAGAAAAATGTTTTAAAGGTAAAATAATTAGAATATACCCGGACGGGACATGAAAGGAGACTGGCTTCATGATGCTATGCATTGACTTACATTAGGAGAGAATATGAACATTTTAAAATGTTTGTGAAACCTACATTTAGGCAATCATTGAATAAAAGCAACTGATGATAAATTATATATGAAATTTATAGCAGGGCACCCTGTAAAATCAAGAGTAGTTGGTGAATATTTGAACAGGTGACATAAAACCATAGGAAAGAAATGTCAAAAGAGCTGTTTCCAGAGGATCAAAGCATCCCACAGTCTCTTTAACATCAAGATTTGCCGTACCCGCATTGGAAATAAGGAGGCATAGGACAAGTATACAGAATTATGCATAATGAAAAGGTATACCATAGATAAGCAGCAGACGGGTAGCAAAGCATTTAACTTCCTTAGAAAGTCGTGTAATCAAGTTAGAATGCAGACACAACAGGAAATATATGAGCATGTATTGCGAAAAAGGTTCCCCAGCTAGATTTTTTTTATGACAGGAAATTGATTCATTGATACAATTATTACTAGCCAGGTATCCAAATCCAAGCATGAATTGGCAGTTATTAAGCTTTTAATTCAGAGTAGATTCGGCCCTCTCCATATTTGTCTTTTATAATCACTGAAGGCCAAACTAGATGGTATGATTAGCACAACATTATAAGTGGAGCTCTCTTAAGAAATAAAAGACATCAGTTTATCCTTGCAGAAACTTGCCTCACTCTGCATGTTGCAAATCAGCTTTGGGTTTTGGTGTATGTGTGGTTGGTCACTGGGAGGTAAACAAGCTTTCTTTCCATGAGAGATTGTTCATGCACAGCCTGTAAAGTAATTGCATACCTGGATGGAAAACACTGTTTTAATAGGGAAAGCGCATTTTTCTTGAGGTGTGAGTAAACCCTGAGACTCTGCTAATGACTAAGAAAAGTATGAGTGAGGATTTGATATAGTTTTATTATTTTTTATAAGAATTTTCACAAGAATGTTCAGATTTCTTCATAAATCTGGTATGCTTGGTTTTTGTGTAAATGGTATGAATACGAAAGGAAGGCCAAACGACAGCTTTTCCTGAATGGGTTGCTCTTAAAAATTCCCCTTGAAATTCCTATGTATTTGATCATGTTTGTACTGCTGAATTACAGCAGATAACTTTTTGCTTCTCCTGGTTCATCATGAAATGGTTGCATGGAGAGAAATACACTCTGCCCTTGTCCATACCAGAAATAGTTTGTACCTATTGAATTTGGTCCATGTAGTTGGTTGATGATTTCATTTTGTTCCTGTTCTATAAGAACTTACACATTTATTCATAAATTTACAGAAAGAATATGAGTGTTTTTTTTAAAAAATATTTTGTAAAAGAAAGCAAAACTGACAGATTTATCCACCTCTACATGGTTAAAACACCTAAGGAGACTCCTTTAGCCCTAGAAAAGCCTGATAATATTCATGATCCTGCCAAACATGAGGGAGAATTTTAAATAAAATTTTATAACTTCATTGCAACAAAAATAGCAACACACAATAATAAAAAGAAATATATTACCACATAACAAAAAGTCATGCTATATTAAAAAAAAACCTCGATATAATCAATCATCTACTACAATCTAACTATGCACTTCTTCCACTCTTACAAGTGAACAATCATGGATCTTCAATATCTAAAGCAAAAAGTGTCAAAGATCCTTCAGCAAATCTTTCCAATATTTATACTGAGACCCCAAAGGCACAGGATATAAGAAGTTGTGTTTACAAAAATAAGAAATGGTTACTGTATCTCAATAGATGTGTCCTAGTTTCTCCTCTGAGAAATTTACCTTTGATGTTGCTTTTTCATTAATGCCCAGTCCACCATGAAATAGCATCTACTTCCGCACATTTCCCTCACTTAGCTAAAATCTTTTCTGCCATGAGCAACAATGCAGATACAAGATACTTATTGCGCAAATTTTTATTACTGTTTTTAAAAAGAGATAGTAATAACAGTCTCTTATCATTTTTGATATGTTGGAATGTGATTCTATTATTATGATCATCATGATCATGATCATGATCATGATCATCATGATCATCATCATTATCACCTCATCTTTTAATGTATGCATAGTCTTTTAACAAATTTTAATGAATTTTAAAGTTTTTAATGTTTAATATTTTTAACTTTATAAATTGTTTAGTTGTGAGCTTTCATATTTATACTTTAATTAACCATTTTGAAGAGTTTTAATCTATATTATTTTAAATATGCTGCTATCCACCTTGAGTCTCATTATTGAGAGAAAGGCAGGAAAAAGATGATCATGATATGTTTATTTCTTCAAATCCTGCCTTTTCCCTATTTCAGGACTGAAGGCAGCTTATGGTGTATTAAAAAAGACATAGTTAAAATTCACAAAATACAAAAATTAAAAAGTTATTAAACTATATTTTTTAAAAAAAACAAAACAAAATAAACTATAAAAAAACCAACGCTTTCCCTATTGAACACTGGTTCTCGCAAGTCTCTTATAGTTTGATAGGATAACCAGAAGTGAGTCAAAGCTCCTATTTATTCACAGCTTCTCCAAAAAGAAAAAGAAGAAGATAAATTTTAATGACAATCAAAAGAGAGTAACCCCATAAGTATACCTTCAGGGAGTCTGAAGTAAGCATTACAGAGCATTTGGGGAGTATAGGCATGTGAGGAAAATATGCTGTAGAATGCGAGGTAGAATAGTGGTTGACTGATCCAGGTGCAATATATGTTGACATCCACAGAAGTCCAGATGCATCCACTAGGCCTCACTACCAGAGAATTATAAATATCCCAAACTCCAAATCCCAACATTCTGTAGGATAGAACCATGACAATTCAAGTAGTACCAACATAAAATCACTGTGTAGCACAGACACACTTTGGGTTGGATACCACTATCATCATACTAAGGACCTTTTGAAATACTGTGTTGAAATGAGAAGCTCTACACGCTCAGTTCATTTCTCTGTAGGTCAGAAAGATGTGATGAATCCGATTCTCTAACCCTATGCTCAATTACTGTGAAGGAAACACCACCGTAAATCAGTGGCACTTCCTTATAACATAAGAACAGCTGTATTGGTTCCAACCAAAAACCTTTGTTTTCCAGTATTCTATTGATACAGTGGCAACTGGTTGCCCACAGTGATCCCATCAGCAGTTCCTGCCTCTTCTTGGCAGTTTTATTGCTGCCAGAAGAAAAGGAAATTTCATTGCATTTCTTTTACTGTCTTTGTTCTGACCTGCTTCATGGTCAAAAAGGGATGTGGCTTCTATCTGCATTGATCCTGCCTCAAGACTACCTTAAACGGTACATTAAATTAATATCTGGAACAATATACAGACCTGTGACACTAACACTGTCCTTTTCTTTCCCTGGACATCTTTTTGCCATCTTTGCCTGAAGAAGGAACCAACGAGTTTCAAAAGCTACTGTGTTGTATCTTGTACCTTTTAGTTAGTCAAATAAAGATATCAGTACAGTTGCATTTGGAATTTTGTTGTATCCTTCCACAGATACTTCTTTCTTTGCTTTCCTTATATCTTTGCAATGCTTTGAAATCACCATCACAGGTTTTCAAATGCTCAGGGCAAAGACCAATGACTTGTGTTGTTGAACTCCAGATGTTGTTGATCTCCAGCTCCCATCATTCCTTATTACTGGCTGCACTGGCTAGGCCTGATGGGAACTGCAGTCCAACAACAATGGGAAGCTCACAAGTTGCCTACTTCTAGTTTAGGGGTACCAGATGAAGGATTTATTGATTTCACAGATCACTCTTGATGCCTAGCTTTTTCACTAGCAAATGAGAGGATTGAATTATCAAATTATATTCAAAAGTGGCAGTAATAAAAGCATTAAACAGTCTAAGACAGATCACATGGCTGCTCATATTTAATCATAGAGTGTCTACACATCCATTATCTTATATACTGTTACTATCCATGGCTAATTCCTGTTTAATGTAATTGTGGTTTTCAGAAATCTGTTTTATAAAAATGTTTTGGTGCCTTTTAATCTCATTGAGTTGTACCAAATATGTCCTGCATAATATACTTGTTCTAAAAGATTACTGTATAATATGACAGTGGTTCTGGCAGGTTGGGGCGGGATGAAGAGCCCAAGCAGAGAAAGATTGGGTGTGTTAGAAGCTCAAGTAGCAGGCAGAACTGCTAACAAACAAAGAACAGGAATGTGATTGCCAAGATCCAGGGGGTGCTTTACCAGTTAAGTTGATATATGTAAATAATTTTGCAAGAATAGGTGACCACCACTCAAAGTCTATTCTAAACACCTCAGGGGGAATCATGTCTTCTCCAAGAGCCTTGCCACTCTGGAGTGTAGAAATCAGATTTTTAATTTCAACAAGAGAGACAGGTGGCCATTCAGGCAATTTATCAGGGGTCTGGATTGTAATGTGTGATATAGTTAAATCACTTCTGAAAATGTGCCTAAAATGGGCAACCCAAACATCAGGTGTAATTGAGGAAGGCTCACGTCTCACTGGAAAGACCTCTCTCCAACAATTTCCAAAATTAGGTTTCATTACCTTCAAGGAAGGCCAACCCCAAGGATTTCCAATTGTTAATGAAGTAGACCATCTTTTTGTCCCTGAGCAAGGTTTTATATTCTCTCCATTGTTGTTTTAAGTAAGAAATGGCATCATTTGTGCTTATCTGTCTCACCTGTCTTGTGAATTTACTCAGCTCCTTTTTCTTGGATTTACATTCTCTATCAAACCAGGACTGAGAGACCATAGATGTTCTACCTAAAGTGGTAGTAACCACGTAAGGCCTAAGACTAGCAATTATGTCTTGATAAACCTCTCCAATGTTATGAGACTCCGCAAGAGCATGCTGGTGTAGCTCTTGTAGCTTTTCTGCTCCTGGTATCTGTCTAATGTTGGTGTCAACTGTAAGAGACCATTTGAGCCGTTTTTCACCTTCCACCTGACCAGGCATTTTAAGATCTGATATGACAGTGGTAATATCACTGCAATACACTAAAGGATGAAATTAAAATACAATATGTGTTTATTGTCATTATCAGAACAGCTTTATATGAAGGTATCTCCGCTATGTGTAAAAAAGTCAATTTAGTATTATAAGCTGTATCATCCCTCACTATATTGTGTAGCTATTAAAGTGGTAATACTAGACAACATTGTCTTCACCTGACTTGCACTTAATCTCCATTACCTTGGGGTTAAAAGTCACAGAATGATCATGCATGTCAGTGATTCTTGCAGCAGATTGTTACTGAACCATATAAGGTCATTTAAATGGGGAGAATTAGTTCTCAGCAGATTTTCAGGCCAGAGATATTAAGGCATGCTCTCCCAACAAACTCTCCTCTGTCAAAAGCAATAACTGGTTCTTGTAGGCTTCCCAGCAAGGTCTTTTTACCAAATCAAAAGGAAATACTTTTACACTTGCTAGGCTTTTTTTTCCCCCCTGAAGTGGGGAAAATGAAGTACTATAAAAATTACAGGTGAGCCAGGCTTGATGAGTGCAGCACTTTGATGCTCCAGCAGCACAGTTGAACAAACAGAGCTGGGATGGAAATTAGAGGTGGAAGTTTCAATAGCACCACAGTTAGTGTTCTGGCAGATTCTAGTCATTGTCATCACTTTTAATGTGCCCGCTACATAGGTAAGCTTACAGGGGCTTCAGAGTAGACACATGATTGGTTCTACAAGAGTGGACAGAGGGACCACAAAATTATTTGGCTAGTAAACATTGCAAGCAAAGAAACTATTATAAGAATCAGGAAACTAACCTTTCATAGGCTTGGTTCATACTCACGTGCCTTTATTTGTGAGAGGTCTGCTGTCATGTAGAGATGTTGTTTATTTGGATTATCAATTCCATATGGGCTATGTATATGGCCTTTGAGAATTTCTGATTATTGGAGATCAAAACATTGGTTCAAAGCATTGTAGAAATCACAATGATCAATATATACAGTCTTCATGAAGAGGGACCCCTTCATGAAATGAAGTTGCAGCAGAAATCTTCCTGCAGATATATCATCTCAAGGACATCTCAAGGACAACACAGTGGTGATTCTAACAAATATGACTTAGTTCAAAGAATGGCTAATAAAGCATAAAATGACCCACAAAACCTGTGCAGATGGTTAGTCATGCTGCATTGATATGTACACGGCAAGGGACTAATGACTTTACCCTTGCCACAAGCATATTACAACCTGTGGCCCTCCAGATATTGTTGGACTCTCATCATCCATAGCATGGCCAACTGTTGAGGCTAACTGATGAAATAACCTCTGGAGGGCCACAGGTTCCCCAGACCTGGTATAAAACATCACAGCAGTCATATTCTCATATGAACTTAAGCAGATCTCTCTGTGTTTTAAACTTTGGGTTTGCAGAATTCCAAATCATGCACCATATTACCATTAATTTGAGGTATAGAGAACCCCCAACCGTCTGAAAAGAACTATGCCTGTTTGTAAAAATGGAAGCTGTGCATTTAGTTGTTCCATAATATCCAGTTAACGTCCTGTCATCACTACCCTCTTCATTTCTGTGGACCTCAGGGATATAGCTGGGGGGTGGGATAAATGAGAGCATTGCGTCTCCAAATAAGAATTCTGCTCCCTCCAATGAAATTTTCCTTCAGTTCCTAGATTTTTCACATTGGCTGATTAAATGCTTAAAGTTTGGTTGAGCATTTAGGAATAGAGTTTAGGCATCAAAAAAAAAAAAGGGGGGGGCAAGGTAAGTTACCAAAAGAATGTAAATGCAGCAAATATAAGAGTTCTAGGTATGAGTTATTGTCAGTGTCTCATTCTTTGTAATTTTATGAATTACTAGAAAAAAATGCTAAAAAAAACTGCCCATGAGCAGCAGTTGTGACAACCAGCAACATGAAAACAGTTGGGTAACGCAGAATGTCCCAACATGGGGATACACACAGGCTATAGAGGATGTTATGGGAGTTAAATTGAGCGCTAAATGTACGGTTCTTGTTTGGCACAGCAGCTTTAACAGAAAATTTTTGGAGCTCCAAATCAGAAGTTTCCCATTGCATTCATACTAGAATTGGAATTCTAAGAATTCATCTGATTCAATTTGTCCTTTGAAAATTATGGCTGAAATTCTCTATGGCACTTATGAATGCATGACCTAGAGTTACACACTCAAGATTGTTATGTGTTCATGATGCCTGTGTAGCCCTGAGTTTTGTTAAGGGGCTACACAGAGACTGTGAAAGTCCTCCAATCCTCACTTAGCAGGAAGCAACCACTAAAATCAAAGTGGGTCTCTTCCTCTGTTGATCGGGAAGCAGTAGGCTGATCTCTGGTGAAAGGGGGAATTGCTACAGGGTCCTGTTTCTGCCCATCATACTAGAGATTGCTCATGGCAGGGGGTGGAAACAGCAACCATCTTTTTCATGAGTGACAGGGGAACAGTGGCTGCTTCCTGGTAAGTGGGTATTGGGAGAGTCAAGGTGGGATTCATTGCCTACCACCATAACTATGGTGCTTACTCATTTGTAAATCCTATATCAGATTCTGGCTAATATTGTTATCCATAGCAAAGACATGTATATGTCTAATGATCCTTGTAAGCAAGTAAGGCATAAGATGATGATCTCTGTACTTTGCAGAAAGGGAAAAAAAGAAAGAAAAGAAAAGCAATATATCAACAACATTGAGATTTCAACTGTCAATGGGGAGTGAGTTTCTTAAACAGACAAGTACAAACTCCTGCTGTTTGTTTGTATATGTGTGTAAGCAAGATTAATGGAGTCAAAGGGTACAGAGACACAGCTGAAGTCGGCCCCAGGCCGCCCCAGCATGGGTTCAGTCTGGCAGTCATTTTCTCTTCTTTCTAGCCTGTAAAAGCACAGCAAGATGTCAATTGGTTGGAGAATGGTGGACAATGGGTGCAATCTGGCACAATTAGAATCAATAGTAAGAAGCAAGCAATGATACCATATGCTGAGTTTTGTCTGCACTGAACTATGGAAGCTTATCAAGATACAGCTATAGACCAGGAAAAAGTAAAATGAAGTTGCAGAAGTCATAGAATGAAGACCAAAGGTGACTGGGGATGTAATTCTTCACTAATTTGATTCTCAAAGGAAGCAGTAAGGGATTTTAGCAATTTTCTTCCTGCTGTGAGAAAGTTATGGCCAGAATCCCCTATGCACTACGCTGCTATGTAACCAGGGCAGTTACATAGCAATGTAGTAAATCCTGGCCTGACCCCCACACACTTACCAGTCAGCAGTTATAGAAATGGATAAGGGTGTGTTCCTTTGTCACTTGAGAATCTGCTGACTAGCATCTCCATCCCTTTGTACAAGCAATCTCTGTTATGACAGGTAGAAGTAGGATCCCTGTTTCAATTCCCCTTCACATCGGAGATATGAGAGGTGGTGTTGGAGAATATCAGTTGGCCACTTTCTGAGCAATGCAGAAACAGACTTCCATCAATCTCAGCGGCTACTGACTGGTAAGTGGGGATTGGGGAACTTTTGTGGGCCCTATGTATCCTCTAAATGAAGGAATATATAGAGATCTCAAACACAAAGCAGTGACAATTGCATAATTCTTGGCTACCCGTTTGTAACTACTCAATAGGATTCTGGCCCATGGTTTGGGACTTATACAGTGCAAAATTTATACATGGGATTTGTGTGCTGAAAATAGCATATTCTGCACATGAAACATCATTCTCTATGCAGAAAAATATATTATTTTATTTTATACAACATTACAGTATTATTTTCTACCCAGAAAATGCAGTTTTCTACAGAACAAAACAAAACAAAACAACCCATATGTGAATTTTGAACAGAATCAGTTCTGAACTGTGAAGATTCACGTCAGGTTAGTATTCTTACCAAGGCTTCCCAACATCTGAAAGACACACTTTTCAGCCATTGTTAGTGTTTTTGAATATTCTTGCCACACCTAGTAATTAGAATCATAGAATCACAGAGTTGGAAGAGACCCCAGGGGCCATCGAGTCCAACCCCCTGCCATGCAGGAGCACACATCAAAGCATTCCCAACAGATGGCCATCCAGCCTCTACTTAAAAACCTCCAAAGAAGGAGACTCCACCGCATCCCGAGGCAGCATATTCCACTGCCGGACAGCTCTGACTGTCAGGACATTCTTCCTGAGGTTCAAGTGGAATCTCCTTTCCTGCAGCTTGAATCCATTGCTCCTTGTCCTAGTCTCTGGAGTGGCAGGGAACAAGTCTGCTCCCTCCTCAACATGACATCCCTTCAACTATTTAAACATGGCTATCATGTCCCTTCTTAACCTTCTCTTCTGCCGACTAAACATACCCAGCTCTCTAAGGTGTTCTTCATAGGGCATGGCTTCCAGACCCTTCACCATTTTGGTCGCCCTCCCCTGGACACGTTCCAGTAAAATCCTTGATTTTAATGCATGAAATGATCCTATTGATAAAACCTTGAAGATTCAGTCAAAGCAATGATCTGATCCTAACTAGAGTTTCTGTTGTCAACAAAACTGTAGCCAGTTTGATGTCTGTCATCTTGATATACCTTCCTTATTTTAATTTGAAACTATATTCTTCACCATAAAGCTCCAATATTTACATTTTCACTTTCTTTGGAAATTTCATTAATATGAACAAAGAAGTTATCTGTATGCCAAATTTCCTAGCTTGAGAGGAAAAATATATAAAATTGAGAAGTTCAATACAAGCCCAGCTGAATAAAATCGAGTTCCTCAGTGTTACGGATCTGAGAATCTATGCCTTTGGTTTCATTCAACATCTCACTTTCCCTAGTCGGAAATTCATTACAGCCCCATGTCAGTTTTTCAAAGCAACATCAGCTATAATAAAAATGTGTATTTATTTTTGTGAACATTTGGCTAATACATACACTTTGCACACAATTTCCTACTGAGCATACTTTTTCCAAGCATTTTTCCCACAGCAGAATTATTGAGGGTGGGAGATAATCTTCTCAATGTATACTTTTTTGTACACAGTTGTTCTTCAATACAGGTACTTCTGTGTGTATTTTTTGATTTAGAAAGCCAAACACAAAATTCAGGAAATGTGTAGATTTCAGTGCTCATGTGTATTCTGCATGTTCTGGATTGTTTCTAGCATTAACTTGTCCTAAAACAAGTACATATGAAAAAGTTGGACCTGATGAAGTTCTCCTGCCTCCCTAGTCTTTACACGTATAGGGACAGAAGACTAAAAAACAAGTCATACATATAGGCTTAAATCCAAGAACCAACAATTGGTTCTTAGGCCTCTGTGCTGGGAAATGAGTGAAATCGTAGTGGATCTCTCCAGCAGAGTAATCCGACTGGCAAAGCAGAAGCTGAATATCAGCCAGTTCCACCCTCACACCCACAGGGTCTAGCAGAGATGATGAACAACAGTAGTCTTCTTTGTAAAACATATAAAAATAGCTTTGCTGACAAATACTTGTGCATAGTCATATATTTGATCTTACAGAAGAGAAAGAGAGAAGAAAATGGCTGCAATTTAGAGTGGTGAAGAAAGAGGAAAGATGTGGTAAAAATCTGCAAACATATAAATTAGCAATGAGTGAGTATAGGCAAATGAAGGTGGCTAACATTGTGTTCTCAAACAGTGCCCTATGCACCATGTGAGTTTCTGGTACTGTAAGACAATAGTAAAGGATAGGCACTTTTTAAAATTTCCGACTAAAATGTTTTTTCCCCCCACTTATTCTTCATTGACATATTGGTTATATCATGATCTGATTTCATTGGCAACGAGTTTTCCAAATAAATTAGCTGATATGTTTTACATCGGTTCAAGGTAGGGCAAGAAAAAATGAATATGGGTGAGCATTGAAATACATTGATAGAATTACTTAAAACAGTTTTTGTCAGCTTGTTGAATTGCAAGGATTTAGATGAGGGACACTTCTTCTTAATTACCATTTTTTCAGTATTTCTAGGCTGTCCATTAATGGGTTCTCAAGAAACCATTGTTAAGTTCTCACCTCTGTCTCTCTATTACATACCTACAGTTGAAAAGAGATGGAACATGTGTGGAAAATTCAGTTAGGTCTGCCCACTGTTCAAGGCTAAGGTTCAGAATGAGCTCAAGATTTCAAGGAAGGCTAAAAATAATAAAAATGGGGGAAGGTTTGGGCTATGTTTGGAGCAAGAGGGAAGTGTAGGTCTGCTGCATAAAGAAGATCTGAAACAGAAATGGTTGACAGAGGGAAAGTGGAATTTCCTGGCATCGACTTTCCATCTGTTTTTTCCCAAAAGGAAAACAATATAAATGCCAAATGCAGCCCAAAATAAGTGAAGTAGTAGTACAAGGACACCTAGCTACTTTGAATGATTCATGTCTGCAGAGCCAGATGAACTACACTCTGGGGACCTAAAGGAACTTGTAAATGTAATCTCAGAGCCTCGTTCTGAAATCTTGGAGACTTGTAGGATAACAGATAAGGTTACTGTTGATTGAGGTTGAGTAAATATTGTCCTCATCTTCAAAAGGGAGAGGGAAAAAAAGCAACAAGGCAAATAACAAGTGGTCAGTTTGATATCAGTACTAAGGGCCCTTCCACACTACACAATCATAGTGCTCTGATTCTACTTTAACAGCCTATGGAATTTGAGGATTTGCAACTTAGAGAAAGGTATTTAGAATTCTCAGCCTGAGCATTTTAGTGCCTTGCCCAATTACAAATTCCAGGATTCTATAGGATGTAGCCATGGCAGTTAAAGTGGCCTATAGTACTATAACTGTTTAGTTAAAAGGCCCCAGTAAAGGTTCTAGAACAGACCACTAAACAGCAAGTCTCTAACCACATAGAAAAGAATGCTGTGATAATGAAAAACCAGCAGATTTAGGAGAAGTATTAAGGATTTGACTAGAATAGTTCAAGAATATGGTGAATTCTCTGGATTTTGAGTGAACAAGGAAAAAACAGTATTGTTAACTAAAAACATGACGGAGAGAGAAGAGAAGGAATTAGCAGAACTAACAGGATTTAACAGAGCTCAAAAGGCTAAGTATCTGGGTGTCTGGATAGCTAAAAGGAATAATGAGCTATACCAAAGTAATTACGAAAAAAAATGGAAAGAAATAACAAAAGATTTGGAAAGTTGGACTACTATGCGTTTATCGATGATGGGGAGGATAGCAGCAATAAAAATGAATGTACTCTCAAAAATGAACTTCTTGTTTCAAAATCTTCCTATAATAACAAACAACAAGCCTTTTACACAATGGAAGAGAGAACTGACCAAATTTATATGGCAAGGGAAAAATCCCAGAATAAAGTGGAGTATTATGACAGACCAAAAGAGCAGAGGTGGAATGGGACTTCCAGATTTTCAGTTATATTACAAAGCCGCAGCCTTCATGTGGATAAAAGACTGGGTTGAGTTACAAGATACGAGAATGTTGGCACTGGAAGGCGCGGATTTGAGGATGGGATGGCATGCCTGTATGTTTTATGACAAAGCAAAAATTGATAAAGATTTCATGCATCATTACATTAGGAAATCACTTTTGAAGATTTGGAATGAATATAAGATTCAAAACATAAGGCAGCTTCCCACATGGGTGTCCCCTCAGGAAGCCTTCTTTGGTAGATGGACTGAAACAGACAAATGGTTGTGATATGAAGATATATTAGAGAAATCAACCTCAAATAATTTCAAGATCAAAACAAGAGAAAAATTGGAACTAGAAGGAATAACGTTAAGTTGGTTCCCATATAGACAGTTAACTGAAAGGTTCCAAATGGACTCAAAGACATATGGAATAGAATCAAAAGAGAAAACGGGGATTATTAAATGGTTGTTCAAAAAACCCCATCATTTATTATCTCACATATATCAAGAAATAATATAACAGGAAAGGCAAGAAGAAACAATTAAGTCAGCAATGATTTTATGGGCTCAAAACATTGGACATTCAATTCAATTAGAATTCTGGGAAGAAAGTTGGAAAAAGACACAAAAATTTACAGTAGCCCAGAATTTGAAAGAGAACTATTACAAACTGTTTCATAGATGGTACATGACACCAGATAAATTAAAAAAGATTTACAATACAGTTACCGGTCTGTGTTGGAAGTGTCAGAAAGAGGTCGGTATGATATATCATATGTGGTGGTCATGTCTCAAAGCCAAGAAATATTGGACTGATGTTCATAATACAATTTGTGCTATAATGAAAGTTCAGTTTGCTAAGATACCGGAACTGTAGTTGTTAAATATGACGAATGTATTCGATGGTACTGATGTAAAGAAATATTGGCGAATAATTCTTTATATGATAACAACAGCCCGGATAGAATATGCAAAGCTTTGGAAAACTCAACAAATACCTACAATAGAACAATGGTGGGGAACATTAATGGAAAATAGAAATGCTGATACAGTTTCACAGAAACTAAAGGGGAAAACAGACAATGAGATTAAAAAGGAATGGCAGATTGTAATGGGTAATTGCTGGGCACTGTTAAATGAAAATGAGTGATTCATGGTTAAGATAACTAATGAGGGGGCTACTGATGTAAACCATGTAATTGTAATGTGGAGAACGAAATGCAAGAACTATCATGTAACATTATCAGTATAAAGTGGTACATTGATATAACTATGTTAAGAGATGTTGGAAATGAAATCTAGATCAGTGTGGAAGATCAAAAATATTTCATGTAAATTTACAGTAATAATGTTTGTTTTATATGTGAAATTTGAATAAAATGATTAAAAAAAAAAAAGAAATGGGATGGTGATAAACCCAGAATGAGAACAGCAGAAGATTTGAGGGCTGATGGACATGAATTAAACTGGTTCCCTTGACAACAATTAAAAGAAAGATTTAAAATGGATCAAAAATTATATGGGTTTGAGAGAAAAGAAAATGAATTAGACCTACTGTTGAAAGAAAATCATAAGAAGAGAATTTCTAAACTTTATAAATTGTTTTTGAAGAGAGAAATGGAACCAGACATAATAAAAGAAACGATGGTTAGATGGGCCCAGAATGTGGGCCATCCAACTGAACTAAAACTCTGGGAAAAAGCTGGGAAAGTAGATAAAAAATTTACACCAAATTTAAATCTAAGAGAAAATTTTTATAAGATGTTGCGTAGATGGTATATGAGCCCAGAGAGATTACAAAAATTAACTAAAAATGGGGATGCAAAGTGTTCGAAATGTGGTGAGAAGGTGGGTTCCTTCTCTCATATGTGGTGGACTCATCAGATGGCAAAGAAATTTTGGAAGGGGAAACATGATGAAATTCAAAAAATTTATAAAGTGATTTTTGAAATGATAGCGGAATTTTATTTGTTAAATATGTTAGGTCAGAACAGGGAGATCAGAAGATATTGTTGTATTTGATTTCGGCAGCAAGGTTGACATATGCCCAACACTGGAAAGAAAAGAAAGAAATTAACTTAGAGGAATGGAAATTAAAAGTCCTGGATATGATAGAGACTGAAAAATTAGCAAATTCTTTGAAAAACAAAGCCATCCAGAACTTATAAAGGGAATGGAAAGGGGTAATGGTCTGGTTAAAAATATAAATCTATGAGATGATGAAACAGGAAATTTTTTCTGTAAAAATGGAAGATAAGGTATAATTCAACTGGGGAATATAAATATGGAAGGGGGGGGTTGGATATATCCATAACAGTGGTGTATATCCAGCTATTTTATGTGTGTGAAATATTAATAAAAATCTCTTAATAAAAAAAAAAGGTAGGTTTTTATAAACAGATGTTGGATGCCCGTGTCTCAGTAATGCTTTAGTAGCAGATTCCTGAACTAGTAGGGGGTTGACCTATGGGTTCTTTCCAACGCTATGAATCTATGGGTCCATGAAAATTAGATAATTTCTAGTCAGTGTCCAATATTCCATTTCTAGGGAAGATAATTCAGGTAGAACATATAGTGGAATCATAGCTGAACGAGAGGAATTTTCTTGATTTATATGAACACGGTTTCAGATCTGTTTTGCGGAAGTTTCCAGTTATTCACTGTGGAGAAAGCCCCACTCAACTCGTTAAGACTTATTTTTGAATAGACATGTAAAGCCAGAGTTTTGAATGGACAAGTATAGAGTTATGCTGTAAAATAGGTCTAGCCTTTTCTTCTTTCTGTCTCGTGCAATACTGCCTTCATCTTGACTGCTAGAAGAATAACACTGTCAAAATAATAATTTCTGTGCTGCCACATGGGTAAGACTTGTTCATTTTCTTGCTCGTTTTACTGTTTTTAAAGGCATGGCACATTCCTATTAAGGAAAAAAACCACTCTGCGTTTTCAGAGATGTGTAAGATTCTTAGTGTCATGGTGTTGATTCTGGAGCACATGAAATATTCAGAGATCTACTTGTCTCCCAAATGTTGGATAAATTCTCCTGCCATTTAATCCTATGATGATCATGTAAATATTCTGATACAACACATGTAGGCAATCTGGTACCCTCTGGATTTTTGGGACTGCAGTTTCTAGCCTTGCTGGCTAGAGCCTATGGACTCTCTCATTCAGGAGACTATTCTGTAATGCATATTTAGTACAATGCCTGACATACTTTTGACAGTCCCAACATCAAAATCTTTCCCAAATGCAAGGTAGCTTCTGAGCTGAATCAACTGCTTTTGTGAAGTCAGCTGGATGACGTGGATCCCACACTGCAGAGTGCATCAGAAAACAAAGCACCTCTTTGTTTGAGAAAAGTACCTCTATTAATCCACCTGAAGTTTAAGGTTGAATTGGAGCTGTTGGCACAATCTTTTATGGACAGCCAGATGAACTTACCTGACCTACATGCACTCCAGAGACTGAATAAAGCTTTTTTTTTTCTTTCCCCCATGTCACCACCAGCAGCTAATCCAGTTAAGTAATTATTCAGTTGGGTAATTATGTATATAGAGTAGTTAACAGGAACAAGAATCCATCAACACACCTGTTATGTTCTTTCTTGTGGAGGGAATGGATATAAATCTTTGTTCCTCAGGTTTGATACATCTTGCTGAAACATTTATGTTCATGCCGTTAGAGAATTAGCAATCCTTGCATTAGAAAGCAATAATGCAATAAACTGCATGAAAAGATGACACCTGGATTGTTCCCATTTCCCGTTCAGGTTAAAAACATCCAAGACCTCCTGTCATAGCCATCCTGATCATCAGACTTCCCCACCACCACCACCACCACCACCGTCATTCTTCCTCATTTCATAAGTGTTCTGTTCTTTTCCTCCCTCCCTGTGCTTTTCAGTTGCAATTCAAAGAGCAGAGCAAAATAGGCCTAACCTCGATTTCCTGTGTTGAACGTGCAGCTGCCTGATGGATGGTCCCATGAATTATGAATGAAAGGACCTTGTGTGCATAATCATGCTGATATCTCTTTATTAATTCATAAAGCAGCTGCTGCTGCTACTGCAAAGGCAGAGAGAGAGAAGGGGGGAGGAGAAGGAAGGAAGGAAGCAAGAAAGGAAGGAAGGCTCTGCTTCCCATATTAAGCACAACACCTCCCCCACCTCCTTCCATTTTGTGTCTCCACACTAGCATGACCTGCTTTCATCAAAAATGTCATCTTGTCCCTTTCTTAAAAACACTCTTCACTGATCCTGAAGAAACTTGGTACCCCTTTATTGTTTATTTCAACAAACATACATCTCCATATTCTGGAAACCTTTGTTCTAATTCCCTTCTGCCATCAGTGGTAGCCTCTCTTGTGATGAGCTCACCCTGAGAAAGTGTGCTACTAATTTATTGATTTTTCTTATTGATATACTATCAAAGTTCTTTTTATTCTATATCAATGTTCTTGCTATATGGTTGCACATGTTTTTGTAATACAAATATCTTAATAGAAATTAAAATTAAAGAATCACCCTCTGTTGATGCCCATGAAAGGTGCTGAGCTCATCAGCCAGTCATTGGCAAGGAGAGAAGGTTTCTCTTTAATTCCCAGTTAGGGTTGCATTGAGGAAAAAAAAAACTTAATGGGAGTACTAGAGGCCATGGCTCATTTCAATTAGTTTTAATTGTTTTCAGATGCTGCTCTGCATGCTTCATTTACTTCTACAATCAACACTGAATACTGCATGGTGAGGTTTCCACTAGAGAGAGGAGAAAATACATACTGAAGTGCCCCAGAGGAAATGATGAAAAATAATAAGACGGTTACACATGTGGATATGCTTTTCCCGTGAAATGAAATAGGAAACCCCTGAGATTGGGAAGAAAATATATGCTCACAAACTGTTGCAGATTCATGATGAGGCTAATTTAAGAAGGTGCAAAGTCAGGCCAGCCTATTGCTGCTAGAAACACTTTCCAGAGCGGGCAAAGAACAGTTTTGATTTTCATTTCATTTCATGGAAATGCAGCATTGCTCAGTAGCAGCATAAGCCTAGGATTACTAGACTTCGACTACATAGCAGAAGATGGGTTACTGAAAGTCCAGAGAGAGGATATGGCCATTTTTGTTTCCAATTAAATTACTTCAATACATTGGATGTGCAATTACCACTGAAGAAGACGTGGAAGCACTGGTCCCACAGTGGGCAGGGTAAGGAGTTCCCACTATGACATCCTACTATATCAGGATGAGATGTCCCTCTGTTCAGTCCATGGGATACTACTTCCAGGATTATAGCTGCTGGCTTATGTTGGTGTATGTAAATATAAAGAGTTTTTTAAAAAAATGTAGTGAAGAAAGAGGACTCCAACATGCCTTTGCCCTGAATGTGCAAAAGAAGCTGGCAGTTCCCAGGTGTTGCTTCTACAAACTGATTGGATATATGAGGGTAACATCTGGCTGCTGTTGCACACCAGAAGAAGAAAAAAAACCCCAAACATGTCCATGTTGGGGAGAGGGAGATACTACTTCTACCCCAGGTATGCCAAGGATGGCTGGCCAATGCCTTGCTAGACATACTGCCATAGCCTATCAGTGGCCAGGAGTGGAGCTGTGCCCAGGAGTCCAGGTAGCCTTGGGCACCTGCCCCCCCCCCAAAAGCAATCCTTGCTGCCCTCTCCCCCACCCCCCATCAGTGGCATAGCTATGCTAGAGGAAATCTATACTCTACCCACATTCCTAACAGATCTTGGTCGATCTGTATAGGACCTCTAGACTCTGTGAACAAGTTCCACTGAATAATTTAAGCCTGAGAGCAAAGGCATCAGATGTACCCACAATCCTTTCCTCTTGTCCAGGATAACTGCCTGATAAGAACTCCATGTATACTTTTTGCCCAAACAGGTCTATGTGTAGATGGTACACAGACAGTCTTTTGAGTGTTGGACTAGGACTCTGGAAGAACAGGTTTTAGATCCTCACTCAGTCATAGAAACCACTGGGTGACTTTGGGCAAATTAAACTCTCCTAGACTAAGTGGAAGGCAATGGCAAACCTCCTCTCAATATATCTTGTCAGGATACCTTTATAATAGGACTTCAACAACTCAGAGTTCACTGGAACTGTAGAAACTCCAAACAAAAAGGCCATTTAAGTCTTTAAAATCTGATGCATAAATCAATTATCATCATCTTTGAGTTCCATCATCTTTTAGCATCCTTCCTGTTTATATATCAACAAATTTTTTATTTACATTTATTTTATTTCTTTATAGGGGAGAAAAATCAAAGCTCAGAAACATCACTTTCGTGTATGACAAATCCCATAGTTCTGGGAGTCATAGTCAAAAAGATAACTTGACTGAGCCCTGGAGAAAATAAATACATTAAGAAGTCCTTGTTTATCATCTATGACCATCTTAAAACAGAACCAGGGAGATGGAGTAATTTAGGCAGCAACTGCTATGTAAGTCAGATGATTGTAAAATTTGTCATTTTCCCTTAAGTAACAGATTGTAAAATTAAAAAAAAAAATAGTAGAGAGTAATCCTGACAAACTTGAGGTAGCTTGCCATAGCTGTTTCTAAACTTGCCCAGCTATTTACCTTTACCTTGACTCCATGTCTCTGTTTATATCATGCCCATCACCATGACATCAGATTGTTCATGCTGGAAGGCACCCTGCTCTGCCTCTAGCATTCTAGCACACTCTCCACTAGATCACTTTACTTTTTCTGTCACTTCCTCCTAGAGTTAATCTATCCTCTGTGTGTGACCTCAGTGCTCATTATTA
Source organism: Cyclura pinguis (assembly GCA_030412105.1). NCBI lineage: Eukaryota > Metazoa > Chordata > Lepidosauria > Squamata > Iguanidae > Cyclura > Cyclura pinguis. Next base: position 107,062,628 of record CM059599.1, on the reverse strand, counting down.
AGACACAGACAGCATAGTCAGATGGCGGAAAGCTACCAAGCTGAACATAACAATACTTGTACAAGCCGCACAGCTTCCTGTGCATGATAAGGAGAGGAGGAAAAAAAATAGGTCAATGGCAATTCATTCCATGAAATAAAGAAAATGGAATCCTGCAAGACGATAAAGAAAAGCAAAAGAGCATTTTAATTTTATCTCAGCTGTGGATAAAAATATACTTAATCTTCTGTACAGTGGCTGCTTAAGTGAATATTTTCTCCGACATTTCTTTAAAAATACAAAAACACTTTTTAAAATCTAGCTGGCCAGTATATTATATTACAGTGAGCCCTCTACATGCATTAAAGTTAGGAGTGCAGGACCCTCACAAAAATGGAAAAAACACAAATATCAAAATGTGTGTGTGTTTCTGTGTGTCTGTGGCAAGGGGGCTGAGGCATGGTGGGGAGAAGAGACACTCAGCATCAGGGAAAAGAGAGGGAAAGGGGGCGGTCAGCATGGTGGCCCACTACTTCCTCTCTCTCACCCAACTCCTTTCTGAGATGTGTGGGGGCACTTGTGGTGTTGAGAAACTGGGCTGTGAGCCATCTTTAGCTGGCCAGGCAGCAGTCGGTGGAGGAGGAGGAGGACTGGAGCTGCCAAGAGGGAAAGTTCTCTTGGAAAAGAAGTACCTGAGATTGGGGGGAGGCAGGCAGGAGAAACAAGTAAATCCATTAAAGTTAAACCCAGAAATATGGAGGGCTGACTGTAGGATCAATTGAGCCTTACCTTATGTAGAATCAACTGTAGAATCAATGAAGCCTGCCTCCCTACCTCCTCCCTTTCTGTCTGGATTTTCACCTAGATCATGGGAAGAGAGAGACTCCTCACCACCTAGAGTGCCTGAACTGTTTGCACTCTCCTGAAACTGCTATTTACATTTAAAAAAAAAATTGGATACGTTATATTTAGTTTCATCTTCATGTTCTCTTTGGCCAAGAGCAGATCTTTAGGCCCTACAGTCTAGAAATGGGAGAGAAGACCTAGCAGTGGTAAATTATACAATGTAGAACAAGATGAAAACTGGGATATGTCTGGCCAAGCAATATCAGGGCATGGCCAAGGTGACAAAAATTATTAGTGAGGAAGAACACACAAACTAGGAGAGGCTGCGGCAGTTTTGCTTTTGCCTGAGTCCAAAGAGAAGGGCAAGATTCCACCCCGTCTTCTCCTCTCCCACTTGTTGAGTACAAACTACTTTTGCAGTTTAAACTCATTCAGTAGCAATTGAAGTAAGGTAAGGACAAAGGAGGAAAGTAGGAAGAGGAGAAAGAAAGTGGGACATTTTAAAAGCAGCTGAAAGGTGGGAAGACAGAGGATTAATCAGGACTGTTTCTGGCAAATCAAGACAGTTGAGCTGTATGATATTCTAGACATGTGACAAGCTAAACTGAGTGCGTGGCAATATATCTACCTGGTGAAAAGGCTGGAGTGCATAAAAATGTAGAAAAATATGGTAGGTAGACAGTGCCAAGAAGAAACATTGGCTGTGCTGCACATCACTTCTGGCATTGGGTCAGAGGCATATCTAGGGTAAACAGCCCCTAGGGCCAGCACGGAAGTTGCACTCCTACCTCTGGGACTGTTTCCTATCCCTACTTCTCTGATTAATCTTCCAGCACAGCTTTCTTGTGCTCCCACAGCACTGGCACCTAGGGCATATGTCCTACTTGCCCCACCCTAGATATGCCTCTGCATTGGGTCTACCTGATGTACATGTCAATAAAATGTACTGCGGGAGGGGGGTAATCCCTCTAAAAAAGGATTTTTTTTCTGCAGTGGCCCAATCCTCAGACTGAGAGATGTGCTTGACTTCCTCCTCAGCTACTTTTAAACAGATCTTACATGCGTGTTTTTTTTTCAAGGACGCTTTTTCTGAATGCAGGACCTATCTTTTATGCTGTGATTGTTACACATGTCATTCTAAAATGTATTATGTTGTTATGGTTCACTCTATTTTATATTTTATTGTTTTAACTGTTTTCCTTTGTTAACCACTTTAGGGAGGGCTCAAATATTTTAAAAGAAATACATACATATGTACACACATAGTAGAATCAGTTCTATGTGCAGCTAGACAATTATTGAAGGTGGTTTGAAGAGTAAGGGTTTCTGGTTCTCAGACCCTGGGAAACACTGTGGGACAAGCCACAGTTTACAAAAATCCAGTTTTCACTTCAACTGCAATGGGATCAAAGGCTCAGGGGTAGCTTTTTTACTGAATTCTGGGACAAAGGCAGCAAGGGCTAAAGAAAGTTTGGCTTGAACAACTCACAAAGGGATGATTGAGTGAATGTTTTTCAGGTCATCAAGTTGAAAACAGGATAGAAAGTTATAATAACCTGGCATAAAAAATGGAAGCTATCAAAGGAGACCAAAGGGTCATAGGAAAACGGCACACTTATGGAGGGACACAATATATTATGGAATACTTGGTGCTAAAAGAGAACAAAGACAGACATTTCAAAACCTAGTAGGCCAGAGAATGGGGAACGGCAATCTCTAAATCAGAGATTTATTGGAAGTTACACCAAACAGTGTTACTTGTTTCATTTCAGGATAACAAAAGCATAATGATGTGAAGAGTAATGGTTAATTATCACTTTTTCTTATAACTCTTGGAGAACTAGCAATAGTTTCTTGGGCATTTTGAAGGGGCCTTTCCCAAATTTAGTCCATTTTCTTACATTTTGGATAGTTTTTTTTTTTTTAACGTTTTCAACAAATGGTATATTTAGCATAATTCTTGTTCAGAGGTACTAAGTGTAGGCTGCTGGACACTTAACAAGTTTAGTGTCTCAACATTCATTTTTACAACATATTCTTTTCCCTTTAAATCTCCACAGACTGATTGTTGCTATTATGAATAGACTTACTGGAATAATTTCAGAGAGGCCTGCAGAACATACCAGAGAATATGGGATCAACTGGATTAGTAGAGCAGCAGTTTCATGCTACACTGAACCCTTGCTTGACAAATTTGCTGGTGTACTCAGTATGATCTTAAATCTTCAATTTTTTTTCTCTAGTACATTTTAGGAGGTAAACAGCAGCATGGAGTTCCCCGACATTCACCCAGATTGCTTGAGACTTTCACCACAGATGTCCCATTTTTGACAAGGCCTTGACAAAACAATTCCTATCTTGAGTCAGCAGCACAGCCCTGACCGTTTTTGGTCTGCAGATTTGACCCATCACCATAAGACAGGATGGGTAGAGATCCCAGTTCATTTTCTTAGATCCTATTCTCTTTGCAAATAGCATATCTGTTTACAACGACATCCACAGAACCAGCCCGCAATGGTAGACTGCAACTATCCCACTGAATACTATCTATGGGCTTTCCTGCAGATACACATTCTTTACTTTGAGTTTGCTTCAGTAAAGAGGAGGTATTATTTGCTGTTCTTTTCATAGCCTGTGGATTGTTGTCTCCAGCAATATGACAGCAATTAGGCCATTCAGCAGCCCACCTCAACTCGTACAGTGCCTTTCCCACACATTGGATCAATTATTATAACAGCTGACTAAGAATCACATAGCCCAAGCATACCATCACCTAAAGTAGATTGTAGAGTTGTGGGCCCAAAATGTGTAATATTATGTCCTCTATCAAGGCAATCCCTGTGACTATTTTATTATTGTGGATGTTCAGAAAAACCTCTGCATCAAAATTGATCATGCCTGCTTTCCACTGACAAAAAAAATCTTGTACTTTTCCTTCAAAATCTCTTTCTGCCTCATTTGATTTAAAGCTGTTTTTATCACCAGCTCTGTTACATGTCACTCAGAACTTTAGTGTCTCAAATTCCATTTCATACTTCTAACAACTTTCCAGTTCATTTTTTTTGAAAAACGATAGTTTTTTTTTAAAAAAATTAAAAATTAATTTAAATTTAATATTTGAAAATTGTTAAAATTTTTATTTTTAAAAAAATCATTACATGAAACTAAACAGTAAAAGCAATGTGATGAAAAACACAACCAGCAGGTATAGCGGGGCTGGAAACATTAACAGTAACCAATGTGTTACCCTGATTCCTGGGGGTCCCGGGAGGGAACTCTAAATGTGCTCTCAATGTTATAAGTTGGGAAATTAGCCAAGAGCACTGCCTAGCAATACGAGAGGCAGGGTAACGTAGCGAGATCTTGAACCCTATGTTTACGGGGTCAGGTAGAGTCAAGGAGCACACAGAAGTTGAAACAATAAATGATGTTTTATTAAAACACAGGCAAACAGTGTATGCAGCACACTCACACAGCTAACTAAAGAAATAAAGGTTGGAGTGGGATAGAGGGATTTTTAGAGGAGTTGTTGGTTTGGGTGATACTTCACCTGTCCTGAAGCCCGGTTGGAAGTGGAGAAGCTGGGGAGCATGGATCTCAGCATGTGGAGCTGAGGGGAAGGCTCGCTGGACAAAGCGACAGCAAGGCGGGATGGAAGCCAAGAGCGATCCAAGGAAGCGCTCAAAGTCAGGGGTTTTTATAAGGAGAATTGTGACCGCAGGCTAGGTCGGACTTGGGGAAAACAATGAGTTTGGGGCTGGAGACAAAGCCTCCGAAAGGTCAGAATTTGAATGATTGAGTTATAGCCAAATTGTCAATAGGATAGCCAGTATGCAAACGCGGAGTACTTGAGCATTGTATAGTCAGATCATCAAGCTACCAGAACTAGAATTGCAGAACTGCAACGGAGACTTTGGCCATTTCCACACGGGGGAATTAAAATGGCGCAGTGCGTCCTCTATGGAGGACATCTGCACCTTGGAGCAGACTAGGTTCGGACTACTTACCGGAGATCTGCACCTCAGTCCGCTCCGAAATGCCCCCAACTGGTTCTCCAGTGTGCTTTTTAAAGACCGGAAAAAAGAGGTTTCATTTTTCCGGAGCGCGCCATTGCATACCTGCTCTCTTGTGCAGATTCGCCGGCTTGCACCAATGTGAGCCTGCGATCTGCGGTGGGCAGGCTTTAGGCATGGTGAGCTTCAGCGGTTGGTCAGGACCTATGACCAACCGGAAGCCGCCATTTTGGAAGCCGGAGCAGTGCGGATCTAAGACCTCGCACTCTCCAATTCACCCTGGACCAGACCGAGGAGCCAGAAGATCCGGTGAGTAATGGCATGGAGCAATTCCCTCGCCTTGTGTGTAAATGGCCTTTGTGTCAGCATTTTGTCTCATTGTGATTGGAAGAGTTTTTTTAAAAAATCCCAAATTTTTAGCCACTTCTCATGAATTCACTTTTCACTGTTTTTCCACAATGGACAGCTGGCCAAAAAGGTCCCAGCAAACCCATTTTTTGTTTTGCTTTTTGGTGTTTTATCTATATTCATGTATAGATGTAGTGTAAAAGTAGTGTTTTAATTGGATGTATGAGTTAATACTTTTTAAACTTTTGTACTCCATATTGTTTTAGATATACAATTTTAACTTATATTGTAAGCCAGTGGGTGTAGTGGGTAGAGCACTGGACTTTGGATACCAGGGTTCAAATCACTGCCCAGCCATGGAAACCCACTGGATGACCTTGGACAAGTAACACTCTCTCAGCCTCAGAGGAAGGCTTTGACAAACCTGCTTTGAACAAATCTTGCCAAGAAATCCCCATTACAGCCTCACCTTAGGGTCACCATAAGTCAGAATCAACTTGAAGGCACATAACAACAACAACAACAACAAAAGGAAAAGCAAACTGCTTTGAATCCTATTTAGAAAAGTGGGGTGTAAGTCAAATAAATCAATAAAGGTTGTGGCACACTGTCCTTCAGCTGAATACTAACATTGTGTAACTGATTATGTCTTTGCTTATTACCGCACTGTGCAATGCACAGCAGCTGTTCCTGCAATCCTAGTGAATAAAGTAGCTATGCACTATCCAAGAATGTGCAATTGCATGGCCAGAATCCTGCTGGTTAGTCCCAACTGGAGTAGATACAATGAAACAATTGTTTGAATGGTGAATGGTCAGTATGCAGACAAATCTAATTGATCTGAGATTCTGCCCTACCAGGAACAATAGTATTTACGCCCATGTGAAATGGTTACACTTGTGGAACTCATGCAACCATGAACTGAATTTTGCACAATGGTCAAAATAATACAACCTCATATTTGAGGGAACTTACACATCTGTGTGATGCCAACATGATTCCAGCTATTGGTTTCAGCCTGCCATAATACTGCAAAGCAAAACTGGCATGTCCAAGGTGCCATAGGTCAGCCCCACAGAGAGAAAACTGAAATTTCTTCCATAAGGTCAGGAGATGCAAGAGGTGCACTTTCCCAAAGCCCAATACCACTACATTAGAATTCTCATTGGAATCACAAAATATCCCACAACACATGCAATGGTCAGTTTTTTTATCCACGTGAAGAAGGATTTGACGACCCATGTTGCTTAAATCCTCACAAAAGATAATATTAAATTCCTTGTTGAGGAGTATCTTCTCATTGGGCAGAATGGATGCTGTTACCCACCCATCCCTCACAATAACATTGTCACCGGTGAAAAGAAACCTGTAGAACTTGGTGGATCTTCCCACGCACCCTTTGTTGCATGTTAACCCCAGTATCTGTGTCTTTTGTTCTGTTTGTCTTACAAGAGGCTTTTTGTTGCTTCTGGTTTTTAATAAGGATGCCCTCTAGTACTCCAACAGCAGACAAGCAGCACCTGTTTCCACACTGATAGGCTTCCTTGTAAGTGCCAAGCTACTCATCCAGCAATATGCTCTGCTACAGAGCCTTCTGCTCCCCTGCTTTGCTTGTTCTTTTTTTTTTTCTTTCTATGTAAATGCACATGGTGGATAAAATTTCCAAAAGAAATTGCTTATGTAAGGCTCTCTAGCGTTTTAAGTGCTGGATGGCTATAAAAGGTACTCTTGGCAGATACCCGGAGAGTAGTCATTTGTAGTGAAAACAACAAAAGCCCCGTGGTACCTTCAAGACAATGAATCTGTTAATGTGCCACAGGCCCCTTGGTTGACAGATAAATGTGAGAAAGGCTAAATTTTGTACCATGACAATAATGGACTCCTAGACTGCAAAGAACAAAAATAACGACAAAGACAATTAGGAAACACAGGCAAGCGTGGATGAAGACAAAGTGCTTTTTGATGAGACAGTCTCTTGCTCCCTTCTCTTATTATCATCGGTGTCTGTTGCTGGAGATATGGGGAGGTGATTTAAGAGCCAAGTTTTGCCCTCAGATAGGCCAGACTATATCAGGACACTGGAATGAAGTGAGGTGGTTCTGATTTACGTAGACATAAGTATGTTTCCCTCAAAAATGAACCTTGCATTTTTTTTTCTTATACATTATAAAATGTAGGGGGAGCACTTTGCTTGTTTAAAACATGCAGTTTCCTCATTAGAGGTCATGGGGTCAACTCACAAATTTAAATCTCAGATTTCCATAGGGAACATTTCCAAACAACAGAAGTTTTCCTGCAGTTTTGTGACTCCAAAGTTCTTAGTTTTACACTCCAATAACTTGGCACAATGACTTCTATTTCTGGTAGTCACTCTGGCATCCTTGTATAGCTGGACATTTTGGTTCGCTCTGCATAGCTTAGAAACCTCTTACTTGCCCTCTCCCTGCCTCCACCGATGCCTTTTCTGTCATTTCACTCAAACAGGCAGGCAGGTTGTTACCCTGTTTACTGGGGGTCCCATGAGGGACACCAAAATGTGCTCAAAAATAGGTGGCGAAGATTAGCTCTGAGCACTGCTGTAGCGTTACGAGAGGCAGGGTAACTTAGCAGGATCTTGAACCCTATGTCTACGGGGTCAGGCCGAGTCAAGGAGCACACAGAAGTTGAAATAATAAATGTGGTTTTATTAAAAACACAATCAGTGTTTTTGTATGTGGCACACTCACACAAGATAACTAAAGAAATAAAGGTTGGAGTGGGATAGAGGGGTTTTTAGAGGAATTGTTGGTTTGGGTGATACTTCACCTGTCCTGAAGCCCGGTTGGAAGTGGAGAAGCTGGGGAGCATGGATCTCAGCATGTGGAGCTGAGGGGAAGGCTCGCTGGACAAAGCGACAGCAAGGCGGGATGGAAGCCAAGAGCGATCCAAGGAAGCGCTCAAAGTCAGGGGTTTTTATAAGGAGAATTGTGACCGCAGGCTAGGTCGGACTTGGGGAAAACAATAGATTTGGAGCTGGAGACAAAGCCTCCGAAAGGTCAGAATTTGAATGATTGAGTTATAGCCAAATTGTCAATAGGATAGCTGGTATGCAAACGCGGAGTACTTGAGCGTTGTATAGTCCGATCATCAAGCTGCCAGCGCGGGGCAGAGGATCTTTTGAAAGCTGCGTGCATACCTAATGAAGGTACTTGCCTTGAGGTCTCCTAAAGCCCCGAGTCGGCTATTTCTGGCCTGCCTGTATTGTGTTGTAATATTACGGCGATTATCGGCAGAGCCTGTGTGTGTGCTTGTCCGGGGGCCTCACAAGCACGTGGAAGGGAATGGGTATGTGAGGCTGAATTATTGATATCAAAAGGTATCTTTTTATATCCCCCAAAGCTCGGGCTAGCCAGGGCAGTAACAAAGTTTCCTCTCTTTTCATTGACCCCAGTGCTCTTCTTTTCTTATGGAGCTGCTCTGTTTCTTGATCCTTAAGCACTCAGGTGCTCTCTCTCTTCCCTTAACCACCTAGGTGCTCCTTCTATCCTTTAAGATGATCTTTCCTCCCACCCAGATAATTTTCTCTGTTTCCCTTCACCAGTCCTCTTACAGTTTTCTTATACCTAGTTTTCTCTTCCTTCCCCCTCACACACAGAAGCTCCTTTTCCTCTCTTTGAATTGTCTGAAAAGATGTGTCCCAAGCTGCCAAGCTGCCTCAGGGGCCTGTGGTAATATTAATCTGGCAGGCCAGCTTCTAGTTTTGTCCCTCTTTGTTGGAGAAGATGTCATGCTTGGTGGCTGAAAATGATGCTACCAGGCCTTCCTCTGGGTGTCATATCAGTGGCTGAAAATAATTGTTTTTTAAATATAATTCTCCAGTGGTGAATATCCTGACAGGCCACTTCCACACCACACTGTTATAGTGCTATTATTCCACTTTCAACATCCTGTGGAATCGTGGGGTTTGCAGTTTAGGGAGAGGCATTTAGTGGCCTCAGTAAACCAGAAACTCGGAATTCCACAGGATGTTGAAAGTGGAATAATAGCACTATAACAGCGTAATGTGGAAATGGCCTTAGTCTTAGCCTATGTTGCACAGTCCTAGAGATGGCAGAGATAGACAGACAGACAAGCACATACACATACATAGGAGATAACAAGGCACCTGCAGCTTAATTGTTGTGTAAAAGAGAAAATCTCTGGTTTTAAGGAAGATCCTCATAGCCTAATCTACTGACTGGGCCACCTGTCATTGTGTGAGCTCATTGCTTAGAGACCTCTTTAAACACTTTATATAGCAGTGGTATACAATGTCAATACAAAGGACATTCAATGTACCAGTGTCCAAATGAGCATCACCTGCTTGTGCTGAAAATGAAGCAGTTCTAAATCATTATGAAATTCAGAATGAAACACTTCAGGGATTGATCTATCATCCAGAAGTTGTGTAGTATGCATAAACTTTATTGTACTCCCTTACAAGGAAAGTAAAAAGATAACTATTTTACACAGGTATCATAGCTCCCCCCCCCCCACAACTCACAGCTTGTAAGAAATAGTTTGATGACCATCTCCTTAAAAGGAGATGCCATTCTATCTTTCTTCAATCAAGCAATCATGGCCTTTGTCGAAGTGGCCCATGTCTTACCAACTGTAATAGAATGTGATTAAGGCCATTTCTGCACCACACTCTTACGGTGCTATTATTCCACTTTCAGCATCCTATGGAATCCTGAGGTTTGCAGTTTAGGGAAGGGCATTTAGAATTCTCAGCCAGAGAGCTCTTTGGCCTCAGTCAACTACAAACCCCAGAATTCCACAGGACGTTGAAGATGGAATAATAGGACTAAAGCTGTGTAGTATGGAAATGGTCTCTGACTACAGATGGTCAGCCCTAGATGTCACCATCCAGCAATATGCCACACTTTCTATGATGTCATGTCTTCAGAATGTAGATAGAAAATAATTTAAAGTGGCAAATATCTGCCTTTAGTATCTCTGCATAAGATTTTTGCATTCTAAAAGCTCTATTTACCTGCTGTTCTATGGGTGCTGGAGGAAGATGAACTAGGCCTTTTGGATCTACCCAGTCCCAACAACATATGTTTGGTGTGTCATTTGTTAAGAAGAATTTGTGCATTACAAGCATTGGGCTCAAGGCACAGGTTTTGGTGTGAGGCTAGGCAGTGCTGGGAGTGAAGCTATTGATTTGTGCCTGCCCTTTCCAGCCTCTGCCATACCTGTACATGTGTGAGTAGGGCTAAAACAGGGCCATGCTTGGATATTTTATTGGTTAAGGAACAGTGGTAAATCATGTACCTCTCCTCAATCAACAGGTAAAGTGGCAAAACCAATTAAGTGATTTTGGCACCTTAGACAGGCTATCCTGCAAGCACCTCTCCCCCTTCTGAGCAATACAAATAGAGTGGGTTGGTTCCATATTTAGTCACTGTTGATGCTGTGTACTTTCAAATCATTTCTGACTTATGAAAAAGGCAAATCCTAAGGCAAATCTATCACAGTGTTACAGTGCTTTTTTTGGTCAGATTTATTTGGATGGAGTTTGTCATTGCCTTTTCGTGAGGCTCATGGAGTGTGACTTACCCAAGATCATCCAGTCGGCTTTCCATGGACTGAGTAGGGATTCAAAACCTAATCCCCCAGTCTTAGTCCAACACTGAAACCACTAAACTACAAGCCATAGTTACTTAAAGATATCATTCAAATTAACACTACTCAAAGTACCCTGGGTCCAGTCCAATCCAGTCCAATAAATAAATATTCATAACTTTCTTTGATACCAAAAGTGTTCTGCCTGAAGTCTTCCCTCACAACCTAATGGTTTAAACCATTATTATTTTGTTATTTTGTGTTCTGATAAACATTTCATGATGATCTCTTGACCTCTAGTTGGCTGGAGTGAACTAAGATTAGAATAATAGCTACAGAAACGAAATTCAATTATGGTCTCAGAAATAGCCATATGAAGGGTTTTCCAATCACATTTCAGATACGTGAAAAGTTTATAGAGTCCTGAACCAGTGGAAGTTGATTTGACACATACACACACACACACATACACACACGGATACGGACACACAAAGACACACCTTTTCTCGTCCCAGACTTCCTGATTTTTATTGTGTGCGATCCATAAATATTGTTGCTACATGACCTCTGTTTGTTTCAGTTCATAGAAATTCATTGGATTTATTAGTGTGAATGGAGTAGCATGCTGGCTAGGTGATATGTACTCATTATTTGGAAGTCATATGGCCAGAAGGATTTTTACCTTGTGTGATTTTTCTCAAGAACATCTACCTATCATGATGTCAGTAGACTGGGGCACTGACTCTGGGAACAGAAGGGTAAAATAGCTTCCAGGCTTCAGTGTGCTCTCCATCACTCTGCCTCCTGCTGTGGCCGCCTCCCATTCTCTGTCTCTGCTGTGACAGCAGCTTTAAGGGTTTTGCAACACATTGCCTTTTGATCTTATTTCAGCAGCTGTGATTAAAAAGACACACACCACTTGCTGTGCCACAATGAGAGGAGCCCAGGGTTCACCTTCATTGAATTAGTGCCCGCTGAGCACTGCAAATATTTGAAATGTCAATCCATTTGATAATGTCAGGGAGGGCTGCAAATACCACAAAATGGCAGCAGAGAAACACGCCAGACATGCAGTGGCATATATAATATCTCTTCTTTTTTGACCAAAAAAAAAAAAATACAATCCTAGAGAAACAGCAGTCCCCAAAAGAGGTGACTAAGGTCAATAGATTTAATAACCCAAAGTGGGACATGCTCCTGCAACTCACCATCTTAATATTTCAATGTAGAAGAAAAAAAAATATGTTCCAGACTGGAAACCTTTTACTGTTCAGGGGAATTAATTTTATTATGACAAAAGCTTGGGGAGTTCCTACAAGGAAGATCCATCCATTAGGTACTCTGCAGAGACATCCACTTTCAGCTTGTCAGAAAACCGTACTTTGATGTCTTTACAGTGTTTTCTCAAATGTGATAGCTACCTGGCGGTAAGGAAGTGGTGTATTTCAGACAGCAAAGCAGGACTTCCATGGGGAAAGAACATGTAGGTTAACAATGTTGTTGAAGTCCTAAGCAATCCCTCACTCCACTGGATTCAATGCTGAAAGAAGAGAAATCATTTTAATATCAAATATACATTTGAATCTCAAAATGGGAAAACCCATCAGTTTTTCTTTCTCCTGCATTTGATGTTTTAAAAAGTAGAATTCTTTCTGTCCCATACTGAAGGATTTGGCAAATTTTAAAATGAGCAGAAACAAAAGTGTCTTCAACTTGTGCGAGCCAGATTCAGTCCAGCTATTCCAAGCATGGAGAGGGCCATGTTATACTAGCAGTGCGCACGTGTGGACACACACACACACACACACACACACACACACAAGATTACCCAAGATTACCTCTGCACTAATCTGAGCCCTATTCAGGCATTTACCTGAACCCACATAGGATTAAAAGTGGTGATGAAGACATGAGTGGCTCAGGGCTCTATCACACTAAACTGTTGCCATGGCAACATAGTATGGAATCCTGGGATTTGCAGTTTAGGGTGGGACATTTAGAATTCTCAGCTAGAGAGCTCTTGAGCTTCATTGAACTACAAAGCCCAGAATTCCACAGAATGTTTCCACGGCAGTTAAAATGGAATAATAGTGCTATGACAGTGTGGTGTGATAAGGCCCTCAGAAGAAGCAAATTAAACCAGTTAGATCTTTGTACATTTTCCAAGCTCATCTATGAACAGAAAACAGTCTTCAGATACCATGAAGGGTGGGAGAATACACACGCACACACGCACACACACAGCTGAATCTATGGCCATTTCCGCACGAAACTGTTATAGCGCTATTATTCCACTTTCAACATCCTATGGAATCCTGGGGTTTGCAGTTTCGGGAGGGGCCGGCTGGCTGACCTCTCCCAAAACAGCAAACCCCAGGATTCCATAGGATGTTGAAAGTTTGGAATAATAGCGCTATAATGGTCTCGTATGGAAATGGCCTATATTGTTAGTCCCAGATAAAGTGGAGCCATTCACTCAATTGTTGACTAGTGAGTTAATTCAATTGATTCTACAGGTCTACTGTAGGTGAGGTTCCCAACAGGATTTAGGCCAAAATGTATGCATAACTTTCAAGGTAATGCTCTCACCTTTTATTCTTCCGTCTCCCCCTGAGGACTGGAGAAGCATGACCAGGATCTGAGACCTAGGAACCCTACATCCAGGAGTTCCTCAGTCTTGTGCCTCACCAGCTTAGTGGGCACTAGCCGACTACTGTGATTTGGATGTAGAAATACATGTATAGTTGGGAGTTAGTGTAAGTTAAATAGTTATATGTCCTCCTCTGTCTTGTGGAAGGCCATCTCAGCCTTTCCTGAAGGTGAAGATTGCTTCCTAAATAAAATAGAAAGTGATCCTGTCAGAAAAGCTTTCTGCCCAATATTTGATGATCTTCTTCTCCATCAGTATCCCATATCACAGCCCAACCCTTTCAGAAATTTTCCTAGACCCTCAGGATTACTTTTCAGGGTTTTTGGGAGAAAGAAAGGCAGGAAAGTCACTTTCTACCAGTGTTTCTCCAGATTCAAGACTGTATGTTTTAGCAGTTACTGTAAACAGAACCACCTCAGGTTTCAGATACTTTAAACAGTGTTTCTATAAAATGTGAATAGGATGCAGAATGTGACAGTATGTTTGAAGAAGATGACTTGATGTAAGATGACTTAATGGGTACTAAGTAAGGAACTCTTTTGTGTATAATCCTATTATAGTTCTCACTTAGGACGGGGAAAGGAGCATATTGTAACTTACTATAGTCATTTGCCATCTTTTCCTGAGCTTCACTAGAAAAAAAATATTAAATTACTGCTTTTAAGATGATATTTGTAATCTAGGCTTGCATGTTATTCAGGAGTGAGGCACAAAAATATTATGAACATTTGAGTGAAGGCAAGGTTTAATTCAGCTTATTGTTCTTTTAAATACTGATATGAAAGACAAAAGACAAAGCAAGTAAACATCTGTAGTGAGAGAAAACCTTGTATTTGTCTGAAACCTCTGCATTAACTTCTTTCCAGATCTTTGATGTGTTAATTGTTCGGATGTCAACACCCAAAATTCTAAGATAACTTTTTCAAGGTCTTTTTCTTCAGATTCCTTTAATAGTATGCCAGTTACAGAAGCCAGAAAATCCAGTCTGAATTCAAAAACAACTTGCTGGATGTTGGTTCTGGGAAATCTCAGATTTCATCTTTCTTCAGGGAAGATAACCTCAGAGGACTTACTTTCTGAGCCACAGTTTGTTATTTGGAAAATGGAGGCATTAATAATGTCTCACAAGAAAGCTGAAAGGGTAAAGCTCTACCATCTAAATGCTGGAGGGGCTACAATAAACATGGTTCATTGTTTCATCTGTGATAGACATAACCAGTTATCAGAGTATTCTGAAACATTTTTTCTGAGACACAAAATTAGTTCAGCAGGACATTCAGCCAGTTGGCTCGTCTATCCATATTTATGTCTTCACAGGGCTCAAAATGGTTCACAAGGCTCATATTTCTTTTCCATTAGGACATAAAACGGCAAAGGCTGAAAAACGTCTGAGGAGGTTCTCGTGTATGGAATCATAGAATCATAGAATCATAGAATCATAGAGTTGGAAGAGATCCCAGGGGCCATCGAGTCCAACCCCCTGCTATGCAGGAACACCCATCAAAGCATTCCCAACAGATGTCCATCCAGCCTCTGCTTAAAAACCTCCAAAGAAGGAGACTCCACCACACTCCCAGGCAGCATATTCCGCCGGACAGCTCTGACCGTCAAGAAGTTCTTCCTGAGGTTCAAGTGGAATCTCCTTTCCTGCAGCTTGAATCCATTGCTCCTTGTCCTAGTCTCTGCAGCGGTAGAGAACAAGCCTGCTCCCTCCTCAACATGACATCCCTTCAAATATTTAAACATGGCTATCATGTCCCCTCTTAACTTTCTCTTCTGCAGACTAAACATACCCAGCTCCCTAAGGCGTTCTTCATAGGGCATGGCTTCCAGACCCTTCCCCATTTTGGTCACCCTCCTCTGGACACGTTCCAGCTTGTCAACATCCTTCTTGAATTGAGGTGCCCAGAACTGGACACAGTATTCCAAATGAGGCCTAACCAATGCATAATAGAGTGGTACCATTACCTCCTTCGATCTAGACACCATACTCTTATTGATGCAACCAACAATCGTGTTGGCCTTCTTGGCTGCCACATCATACTGATGACTCATGTTCAGCTTGTGATCTACCAAGACTCCTAGATCCTTTTCACACATACTGCTATCCAGCCACGGGTCCCCCATGCTATATTTGTGCATTCATATTTTCTGCCCAAGTGCAGGACCCTACATTTCTCTCTGCTGAAATTCATTTTGTTAGCTTTGGCCCAGCTCTCCAATCTGTCAAGGTCGTATTGAAATTTGATCCTATCCTCTGGTGTGTTAGCAACCCCTCCCAGTTTGGTATCATCTGCAAATTTGATCAGCATGCCCTCCACTCCTTCATCCAAGTCATTGGCCATTTCCACATGGGGTTTTTAAAACGGTGCAGAGCGTCCTCCAGGGAGGACGTTTGCACCTGGGAGTGGACTGGGTCGGACCTACTTAATGTAGATCCACACCCCAGCCCACTCTGGAACGACCCCAAGTGGTCGTCCAGCGTGCTTTTGAAAAACCTGTTTCTTGAGGTTGTTCAAAAGCACGGAGCACGCCAATATGAGCCTACTCCCTTATGCAGATTCGCAGGCTCACATTGGTGTGAGCCTGCAATCTGCCAGGGGTGGGCTTTAGGCTGGCAAGTTTCAGTGGTTGGTTGAGAGCCTCGACCAATCAGAAGCCACCATTTTCATCCCTGGAGCAGTGCGGAGCGGCGGACATGCACTGCTCCGAAGCAGCGTGGACCGGACCGGGGAGCCCAAAAGTCCAGTGAGTAGCGTCACAGGGCGAGTCCCTCGCTCTGTGCGGAAATGGCAATTGATGAAGATGTTGAATAGCACTGGGCCCAGGACAGAACCTTGTGGCACCTCACTAGTCACTTCTCTCCAGGTTACTCTTGCAGATTACTTTAGTTCAGAGGTGGGTAGCTGTGACCTCTAGATGTTTATGGACAACGACTCCCAGTACCCCTCATTATTCGCAATGATTGATGGGGATTATGGAAATTGTAGTTTAACAACATCTTGAGGGCCACATATACCTCATATTCATATTCCTCATTAGCTTTAGCTAATGGCACATGATAGAGTGACCAGAGCAATACCAAAACTGATTTATTTATTAAGGCCTAGCTTAAGTTCATATTGTTACATTAGCAAAAAGTTATTGAGTAACATTCCCCAATTTTGCATATCTCATTCTGAAGAGAAGCTGCTTGCCTGAAAGCCAATGTAAACAATGTGAATTTTGGCACAAGAGGGGATTTACTAAGACAGTTGCTGCTACTCTTTCTCTCTTTTCTTATGTTGTTGTTGTGTGCCTTTTCCAGCTGATGGCAATTCTAAGGAGAACCTATCACAGGGTTTTCTTGGGCTGAGAATGTGCAGTGTGCCCAAGGCCACCCAGTGGGTTTCCATGGTTGAGCGGGGAATCAAACCCTGGTCTCCAAGGTTGTAGTCCAATGCTCAAGCCACTATGCTACGTTGGCTAGGCTTCTAAATCATAAGTCCCTAAAGCTGCAAATTTTCCTTACAGGAGAATTACTCCAGAGTGCTGCTCATTTCAGCTGCATTCCAATTCTGGTTATCTCACAGATGTGTAGAAAAACATAAAGATATTGGCAGCTTATTTTAATTTCCTTCAAATATTGCAAGTTTATAACTTAAAACCATGTGAGAAAGATAAAAAGTTTGTAAAGTACTATACACTCCACCCAAAAAACCCCACCCTAATAGATTTATAAAAATATTCCCAGATCAAAATTTCATAGCCCATCGAAGCTGGAAAGTTTGAGTGAAACTCAATGCTTTAATATATATATATATTTCTTGGAGACTGGAGACTGGTGTTCTTCCATTATGAAGTGCATGTTGTATTGATCTTCAACTTTTCAGTAAAGGCAGAAAGCCAAGGTCATTTGTAAAAACTTCAAACCCAAGAAAAGGGAACACAGTGCCAATATTCTTTCTTGGGGCTGTCAAGTATACACCATCCAACCAAGAACTTAACAAAGGGATTTTCTCTCGAAATCTCTTTTTCCTAAAAGGACAAAGAAGAAATATCCTCTTAGCAATATGAATCAACTATTTTTATTAAAATAGATATTTAAAAAATAATTCTAGGCATGACGAATAAAAACTGTCAGAAAGGAAAAAAACAAGCCGTCTACTTTGATGTCTGACAATTTCCAGTGTGACTTTGTAGGAGCCCTAATGACAGATTGAAGTGGAAGGCAGTATCTCAGTGATAGGACAGAACAACCCTGTCCTAGACTCTTCAACTAATTTTGCTATATATGCATAGGTTGTTCCAGCCTTCAAATATTTCTGGTCAATTTAAAGCACTGCCAGCTATTTGTTTTTGTGTGCCTTCAAATCATTTCTGACCTATCGTGACCATAAGTTAAAACTAATACTGGGTTTTTATGGCAGAATTTGTTGAGAGAGGTTTACCTTTGCTTTCCTCTGAGGATGAGAGAGTGTGATGTGTCCAAGGATATCCAGTGAGTTTCCATCGATAAGTAGGGATTTGAAACCTGCTCTTCGGGTGTCATAGTCCAACACTCAGGCCCTTTCTGCACGTTACTGTTTTCTGGCACTGGGGTGTGGGGATCGCACGAGCAGCCTCTGGTGAGAGGCTCTCACATCCGGGGTCCTTCGGCTCCGCACGAGCTGCCTGCTTGTGCAAGAGCCCACCTCTTCCTTCCGCAGCGCAGCCTGGGAGTTTCCCAGGCTGCACTGGGGCAGGAAACGTGACCGGCGCAGCTCTGGAGACTCCGTATGCCAGGTAAGTGTGCCTGGGGCCTGGGAGCAATGCGTGATTGCACACCATTTTCAGCTTCTAGCAGAAAATGAAAAGATGTGCGATTGGTGCCTGCCGGCCCCTGGAGCATTGCGCAATTGTGACTGCGTCGTGCGGATCGCTCCTCATAATCGCATGATGCTCCAGGCCCTCTTTCGCATGGAAAATGCCATACGAAAAGGGTCTCAGACTGCTACACCATAACGCCAACCATCCTCTTCCTCCAAAAAAATCATGCCATGATAATTAGTTCACTATGAAATTATTTCCATTACTTTAATGTGTTGCGCACTTTTCTATCTGCATTTTATCTTTAAGATGGCTAAGATGCTTCTCTCCTTCTCCCCTTTTTCTTAAGTTCTTCCCCTAACCCTGCCAGGGCTGGGCATCCTTCAAGTAGTGGCTCAGCTGATCCTGGTCAGCATAGGCTACAGGGACAAAATTTTATTTTACTTCTATTTTATTTATATTTCACCTTTCTTCCAAGAAAACAAAAAAGCTAAAAATCAATCATAATATTTAAAAAAGGAATTGAAAAAACACAATTAAATAAATGATCCTATTGAAGTCATTTTGAAAAAAAGAGCAGAATATAAACAAAGATGATGATGATGGTAATAATAACAATAAGTAGAACTAAGAGCTTTGAAGCATTTAAGATGAAACAAGAATAAAATAGCACACACACACACACACAATTAAAAGTCACTTCTACATCAACCAAATAATAATAAAAAAATCTTTCAAAATTAAAAAAAAGAAAAAAGAACTGGGCCTACCAGCAGAAGGGGAGTGGAGAGGGAGATAAACTTCTGTGGAAGTTTCACAGCCTAGAGTGTCTCTGAAAGTGATGTCCTATCACAATGTAGCATTGTTCCAAGTGCAGTTCTTGGGGGAAAGAATGCCTGCCCTATTGGAAGTCATCTTTTTAACTCAAAAAATGTCCCAGAAAACTGTATTGCATCACACCTTAGCCTTTTTGCCAGGGGATTCTGGCTCAGGAGTATGGCTTGTATGGTACAGGTCTGAGTGGTGCACTAGGACTCTGGAAGACCAAAGTCCTGAATTCCTGGTCAGCCATGGAAACCCACTGCTTGATTTTGGCCAAGTCATACTCTCTCAGCTTTGGAGGAAGGCAATGGCAAACCTCTTCTGAATAAACTTTGCCAAGAAAGCTTTAGAACAGACTTGCCACAAATCAGAGTCAACTGGAAAGCAAAATATTGATTGAAGTAGTGACCAAAGCTCTTGTGATTGTATTAAGGGAGATGGAGAAAGAGAGCAAGAAACCCCTTTGCCACTTCATATTTAAAGATAAGATGAGTAATAAAAAAAATCCTCACTGTCAAAATTTTGGGGGTAATTTTTACCCAACTCTGTCCCTTAAATGGTATGTATATATATCCATAAGGTTCAGTGCAACTGTTTGATTTTTGGACTCTGTGCAGGGACTGTCATGATGAATGCCTGCTTCTACTTGTAGCATTACGTTGCTGGACACAGTTCTTACACTTCCGATGCAAGATCTAAAGTGCATAGCACAGTGGCAAGTCAGGATTGAGGCACTAACATATGAAGTATCTGTATCACAGCTGCCTAAGGGTATCCAATTTGATGTTAACGAAGTCACTCCAAGTAAGGCTACCAACCAAATGTATCACAAAGGCAACTGGTTATCAAGGTGAAACACAATCTGACTCTTTTCTACCACAAGGCAATAGGAAAGAATGACCAACTATGATTGTGGGGTGGGGATCCTTTAGTCCTCCAGATGTTTTGAGTTTTCATTTCCATCACTTCCACCTGGCATGAGCAATGGGAAAGTATTATAGGAATTGAAGTTCAAAATACATGGAATACATTGAAGCGCAAAATACACTGAAGTACAAAATATATAGTTCAAAATACAACACTATATTTTTGTGCAACAAATGGGAGAAACAATTCCCTTGATTTCAATAAACAAAGTCTAATAGTAAGAAATATTGGGAAGATATGAGGACTACTGAAATATGCAGGAACAACTGGTGTTTACTAGCAATGATTTGTACTTTTTAGCTGTGGTTATATGGCATCAAATATGTACTGTTCATTTTTGTCCATACGGCTTTTGTTTCATCCCTTCCAATTCAGCACCAGCTTCCCTGCTGCCAAACAACAACCTGCTTACAACATTATTTGTAATGCAGCAGATATGTGCTGATATCCACCTGTTGGGGAGTGGTTATCTATACTCTTGACTGGTTGTAATGAATACTAAGCCTTGCTTATGATAAATAATGCAACTGCTACAAGTGTTAGTGCTTGTCAGAGGTAGCCACAGCAGATATCATTATGAATATTAGGGATGTCAGTATTAGAGATAAAGTTTCTAATTACTCAATTCAAGAGACAAATCTGTCAAATTCATAACTGGGGTAGGCACAGGTTGACTCTTTCCTTGGTAACTCAAAAAGGAGTCTTCTTTGGCTCAGATTCCAAAGCATTAAGGCCCAAATCAGAGCATTGTTTTGGGAGAGTTGAAGCTTCATTATTCCACATTTACTATCATTGGGAAACCATGAAGTGTCTACAACCTTTTGGATTAATTGTAGACAAATGAGTGAAGAGTTTTTTTTTTAAATTAATGTTGCCTTAAATGTTGCTATTTTTACATTTTTTCTTTTGTTTCTTACAAGAACTGTATGAAATTTGCGGAGAGATGTTGGTATCCATACATTTGTTTCCATCAGCAAAACAGATACCACAGGTGGTTTGAATTTCTCCTTCCCTAGATAGCCCCCCGAAAACTGCCTAACCTGATGCAGACAACTAAGAAACCCTTTGGAGCAAATCCGGGGGTTAGGTAGGGGCTGCCCTGTTGTGGAAAGTAAAAAAAGAAAGGCTTGTCAAAGGTATTCCTTGGTAGGGAGCTAGAGATGATCATCACATCTCTCCCTCCCTCCCTCCCCCAGAAGAAAGCATATCAAGTTTTGCAAACATACTGTCTGTGTCTAAGGATCAAATTAGACAATATGTTAGCAAATTTTTGCACAGATACTTCCTGAGTAGAGAGTCAGTGTGCTGCAGTGATTTGAGCACTGGGCTACAACTCTGGAAACTAGGGTTCAGTTCCCCACTCAACCATGGAAACCCATTGAGTGATGTTGGGCAGGTCACATACTCTCAGCCCCAGAGAACACCAGGATAGTTTTGCTTTAGGGTTGCCGTAAACACAACAGCAACAAACTCCCCTAAGTAGTGAAAGACATCTACAGTTGGCCCTTAGCTTTCACAAGGGTTAGGGGTGCAAGACTCCCATAAAAGTGGAAAAATTGAATATCGTAAGTCCCCTCAAATACATACCCACAAAAAAAAAGTACCTGTAATGGCGGGATGGCTGCAAGTGCATTCCCTCACTCATTCACAAGCTCATGTGGGTGGGGCAAAGGGGATGGGATAGGGGAGTGGAAGGAGGGAGAAAAAAGATATCTGTCCCATCCTCTTCTGGCATGTATGAGTGAGCGAATGTGTATGCTGTCCCTTCTCTTGTCCCATCCCCTTCCCTCTCCCACCCACACAAACAAGCAAATGCTTGTACCCTCCCTTCTCCTGTCTCATCTCTTTCCCCTAGTAATCCATGAGTAAGCAAATCTGCAAATGCTTAACCTGCAAATGTGGAGACCCAACTGTATTGGTCATAGCCCACTGTTTGCATCACATATGTATCTTGTACTTAATGTGCTTCTTTAGTGATTATTCACTGAAATTCTGATTATTCACTGGTTTAATGGGTGGCTTGAGCATCAGTGTCCCCCAACTCTCCAGATCAGTTACAACCAAAGCTTTAGCAGGACCCCTTTGCTTCACTTCAGATGAATATCAAATTGATCAGCATCAACCCAATGTGGCTTGCTGTTAAGGATTTATCTGAATTTGACAGACACCTTTGTGTAATGCTTAGTTGCATTACCAATTGAACACATTTTCTGGAGTAGTTCTTCTCTAGCTTGAAACATAAAATCAGATTCTATTGCTCCTTGACATATAAAGAGAGGGCTGACAGTCTAAGCTTTTATATTTGTTTGGGCATGAAAAAGTTTCTTTGGCAAGAAGGTCTTCATGGGCAGGCAAATGGGTGCTAAATTCCTTTGGAATCCCAGTGAACCAAATAGTGGGATGAGGAAATTTTGTTTGACTCAAACAGGCATTTAGTTTCATTCAACAACAGTTCTCATATGTTCTATTCTGGAGAATGAGGATTCATGCAGAATACTGGTAACTGAAGCTAACGGGAAAAACTTAAGTTCTGGAATATATACTTAGATGCCTGCAAAATTTGTCAAGAGGGGAAGGGTTTTTTTTTATTATTATTACCTGTGCCAATGTTCCTCAATATTTAACCCATTAAATCCTGAGACCATTGTTGACTGTTCCATTACCTTCATGGTTTGATTGTTCTGCAAATTTCTTTACAAGAGCCCCCCTCTTCTCTTCTCCTCTCTTCTCCTCTCTTCTCCTCTCTTCTCTTCTCTTCTCTTCTCTTTCTTTTGGGTGGATATTCTCTCAAATTGGATTAACACTCTGAAATGTTTCTTGGAAATGTTTTAAGAGAATGCTACCATCCATCGAGATCTGAAATCTCTTTTTTGTTTTTTGATGTGCTTCCTTTGGGAAAGGAAGTTCTTACATTTTCAAATGGCTGTTTTTTTTAGGGAAAAAAACTTGCCCGTTGCTCAGAACTATATCTAGACAGTGGGACCCATGTGTATAGCACCATCTGAGAGAGATGTTCAAGCAAATACTGTATGGCTTTATCTAACTAAAAAAATAAAATAAAAAACCCCTAAAACCTTGACAGAAAAGATAAAATCTAACCTGGGATTGAGAAACAATAAAACTCAACAGGAATAAAATGAATGAAACTGGTGTGTTAATATGCTGCAAATAATGACACAAGGAATGTTCCCGATAAATGGCAAGAACAGTTCGACCTACATTTTCAACAGAATGGGCTGGATTGTGCAATATTACTAGCATTAGTCTCTAGCTGAATTTCTTCTCTAGACCAAAACAAAAAACAAAAAACGAAACAATATGCAATACTATCTAGCACTCAAAAAAACAGACACACACACACATTTTTTTAAAAAAAACTTTTATTAACACTCCTCATAAGGCTCATAGACAAATTGTATCATTTGCTGCTTGCATTCATTTACTCCTATTTAATTTACGCAGCATAGTTGCTTCCTATTTCAGTAAAATTAATAGAAGCAAGAGTTCGGTAATTTTGTCCCTTGCTAGTTATTACTGTGTTGTAGGCAAATACTTTCTTCAGTCTAAAGATGCCATATAACTAGCAAGACTTTCTGCCACAATTTCCCTGAGAAATTCATAAATTTCATTTATCTTCACTTCCCCTACCCTCAGTGGAGTCTGGTGATTCTGATATTGGTGAGGCAGTAAATTCATTTCATGCTTTAGTTCAAATTTTAATGGAACTATCAAGGTGTTGACCCTATTTGGTGGGACAGAATTTTATCACTTTGTATGACTTTTTTAAAAAAAGTTAAGACTAAAGCCTGTTATGATCTCCTGCATTGCACAGATGTTGGAGCTGCCAGGAGCCACTGCATTCTCCCAGTCTGAAAGACTTCTCGCAAATAGCCCAGAATGACCAAGTCCAAGAAGTAGCCTGAAATGAAGGCTTCTTTTCCAATAATTCTCTTTGCATTATTCAACTATATGTTTTGTTTTCACCTTAAGAACTCATGTCATGGCCAAATTCACAACCACAGCCAGGCTTAATCTGACAGTGCAGTTTATTCACTAACAACTGGCTCCTAGTAGGCCATTGGTGTCAGTTTCCTGGAACTTTCCAAACAAACAAAAGTTGTGGATGCCCTTGCTTCATGAGCAACTAATGTTTGGCCATTGGCAGTTGCAGAAGTTTCTTTATTAGGTTTGAGACACATTGACCTGCAAAACAGTTGCTTCTAAATCCCTCTTGACTAATAACCTGGAATTAAGCAGTCCTGGGGCCCTTCTTGACCACTCGCTTTCATACAGCAGGAGGAGAAGAGAAATTATTTGGTGTATGACTTCTTTTGAAGAAGTGAGGGGATGAAACAATAAGTATGTGGACAGTCACAAGTCTCTCTCTCTCATTCTCTCTCTCTCTCTCTCTTTTCATTTTTCAGAATCACTCAAGTGTCCTTGCCTCTGTCTAGTTCATGCTGGGTGGTGAGACTTATTTTTCTTTCTGCATGAAAATGTGGGTATTTTGTCTGAAGCAGACAATTTTTACAGATTGCCTCATGGACTAATTTCTCATTGTGTTTTAGTTTTAATTGTGCACATTTGTAGTTGTGCAGTTTTTTTTTTCAAAAGTCTGTATACGTGATTCCTCATATAACAAGACTTAAAACATTTGCATTTCTGAGGCAGGGTGTTTAGGCCACAGCCAGTCTTTGGAGGTGCAAAATGAATATTTCCATAAGGGAATGCAACCATCAAATGTCTCCCTCATCCATGAGGGATGTCATAGCTGTGTCTGTAGCTACATATACAAATTGAGTAACCAGAACATGTATTAGCCTGATCCTTCTTCCCAATCCACAGTAAGTGTATTACTTCTCTTCTTTGAGATTTTTTCTAGTTGCCACCCCCTTCTTTGCGTTTCCACTGGCTGTGCACATCTAGAGTTGTTTGGGGCGAAGACAATTAGGTCACAGAGAATTTTGGGGATTTCGTCTTAGGAAAGGCAGTTTGAATTAAGACTTACAAAGGAAAAAAAAAACCCCACACCACTGCCTGAATCTTGTTGGTGATACAGATTGATATAACCTTCCATTAAGATAAGGTGTATACTTGTAAAGTCATTGAAAAAAGTGGTACTGGTACTGGTACCTTCTACAGCCTCCTCCCACATGTGACCCAGCTGATCACACTGGAACTCAGCCCATGGTGAATCATTGGACAGGAGATTCTGGGAGTTATAATCCAAAAGGTAATTTTTCATTTTTTTCCATTTTTTAAATTTTTTATTAATTATGAAAGAAAAAGAACAAAACATAACGCCACGTGATTACCACAAGGGTGAAAAAGAAAACATTACAACAAAATAGCTTACATTATTATTTCTTTCCAGATCCTTTATCATATACTTATTCTACATGTTATATATCATATTGCTTATATATTTTTGTTAGATTCTTAATTCTATCCTCTTCAGCTATATTTAATCTATTGCTATTACTGAATATGGTCCTATTTCTAACCATATTAATACTAACCCTAACCTTCAATGTAAGCCCTAACACTAAGTGTTTTCCTCCATTCCATCTCTTTGCTTAATCATTTGTTCAAATCTAGTGTATTCTCTAATATCTTTATTATTACTTTTCCAAATCCTTGTCCACTGCTCTAACTGAATAAACCATGACATCCAACCTTTTAACTTATATATTCTCTGCTTCTTTAATTCCATCTCTAATTCATTTCTCAAATTCTTTGGAAATTTTTCCATCATCACTACCAGGTTAGTGGTGAAATAAGCGGCATTAATTTTTCCTTATTTTTCTTCCAAATTTCTAATATATTTTTCAAAAAGGGGTTTTCTATTTTTTCTAATTCTCTCTTACCAAAGTTCCAAAAGAAGATATTCTCTAATCTTGTCTCAATTTCTGTTGTTTCTGTCTCTAACTATTCTAAATCTCCTTTTCCCAAGACTCCATCTATAATATATCTCAATTGATTTGCATTATAATACCATTTTAAATTTGGGAGGCCCAACCCACCTTCTTTTTGGGGTTTGTAAAAAGGTAATTTTTCCAAGCTCTGTTTCTTTGTTAAGGTTGTATGATGGTTGTCAAACTGAGCTTGTAGTTTCAAAAATTTTCTAGTCCTTATATGAAGCCATGTTCAAATCCAAAATAAATGTAGTTGTACGATTTTTGGATTATCCATATCCTGATGCAATCCCAGTTAATCTCCATTAAATTTCTTATTGGGGAAAATACGACTAGTAAGTAAAAAATAACATCTACAGTGTATATAATTCCAGTTCAATTAAACTTGACCATCTTTTCTTTTTTGTATGATCAGAATCAAACAGTGCAAACAAAACCGTGGTAAGTAGGGAACATAAAATTATTATTATCATCATCATCATCATCATCATCATCATCCTTTATTTATATAGCGCCACCCATGTATATGGCGCTTTATAAAATTAAAATACGACAGTTGACATAGATAAATATATAATAAAATGAAGGTAAGGAAAACAAAAAAGGTCAAGGGTATATGCAATTACAACCAGTACAACATAATGTGACTATAATGCCAATAAAATACAATATCTAATCTAATAAAAACTAGTCCAGCATTCCAAAAAATTTGGAAAACAAGAAAGTTTTCAATTTAGATTTAGAAACAGTAAGAGAAGGGGCAGTTCACAAGGTCACCAGAAGGCGATTCCACACAAAAGGGAGCAGTGAGAGAAAAAGGGTGTAACCGAGCTAAAGAGGAAGAGACTGTAGACTGGGTAAGAAGACAAGTATTTGCAGAATGTAGGTTTCCAGTGGGCTGGTAAGGAGAGGTGAGAGCAACAAGATAAGGAGGAGATAAATTATGTAAGACCTTAGAAGTCAAAACAAGGAGTTTATAAAGGATTCCACAAGGAATAGGTAACCAATGAAGGAAGATCAGGAGAGGGATAATATGACTGAAATGATGGGCTAAGAAAATAATTTTAGCAGCAGATTGAAAAACAGAAACCAGAAGGGAAATATGAGATCGAGGAAGACCAGTAAGTAAAAGATTACAGTAATTGAGATGAGAAATAACAAGAGCATGGATTAAAGTCTTAGCAGAAGAGGGAGGTAGGAAGGGTCAGATTTTAGAGATGTTGTAAAGAAAGAAGCGACATGACCTAGCAACAGTCTCAATATAGGAAGGAAAAGACAAAGAAGAGTCAAAAATTAATCCAAGACTGTGAGCTTCTTTCACCAAATGGATAAGTGTGTTGTTGACAGTAATAGAAAAAGCGGAAGGTAAAGAAGATTTAGGGGAGAAATGAGTAATTCAATTTTCGCCATATTAAGTTTAAGCCAGTGGTGAAGCATCCATGAAGAAATACCAGAAAGACAATCTGTAATACGATCTTCAATATCTGTTGAAAATTCAGGGAAGGAAAAGTATAGTTGAATATCATCAGCATAGAGATGATATTGAAACCCAAAAGAACTAATAAGATTACCTAGGGAGAGAGTGTAAAGAGAAAATAAGAGAGGGTCCAAAACAGAACCTTGAGGGACTGCCACCGAGAGAGGAAAAGAAGAGGATTTATGATTACCAACTACCACATTAAATGAGCGGCCAGAAAGATAGGATGAAAACCAACTAAGAATAGACCCAGTGAACCCTAAGGCATGAAGTGAGTCTAACAAGAGAACATGAGCAACCATATCAAAGGCAGCCAAAAGACTGAGAAGAATAAGGATAGAATATAGGCCCTGGGACTTGGCTACAAGAAGATCATTGGTTATTTTAGTAAGAGCTGTCTCCGTGGAGTGTAAAGGACAATATGCAGACTGAAAAGGGTCAAGTATAGCAGCCTGAGACAAAAAGGAAAGACCACATGTATGGACAACATGTTCCAGCACTTTAGAGAGGAAAAGCAGGAGATAAATAGGGCAGTAGCTGATAAGAGAAGAAGAATCGAGTGTAGGCTTCTAAACAATTGGGAAAACAGTAGCATGTTCAAAAGCAGAAATAAATGAACTGGAAGAAGGAGACAAATTAACAACATGACTCAAGAAGGGAAGAATAGCAGGGGAAATAGTTATTAAGAATCAGGAAGGAATAGGATCCAAGGAACAGGTAGAAGGATTAGAAGACTTCAGAATTTTAGACAATTCATCTAGCGAAAGAGGGGAAAGGAAGAGAATGTAAGACAAGTGGACAATTGATAAGTTGGAAGTGAGGAAGAGTCAGGAACAGAAAGAGAAGAGCCAATAGTTTTGATTTTGGTATTGAAGAAAGTAGCAAAGTCATCAGCTGAAAATAATGAAGGAAGGGGCAAAGAAGGAGGCTTACGGATAGAATTAAAAGTAAAGAAAAGATGCTGAGAACAATGGGAATTAGCACAGACTAATGACCTGAAATATGTCTGCTTGGCAAAAAAAATGGCACTAGAAAGAGAAGAAAAAAAATAAACTTATAGTGAATGAAATCTGCCTGCTCTTTAGTTGTCCTCCACAAATGCTCAGCAGCATGACAACATGAGTGAAGATGCTGAGTGGAGGGAGTAAGCCAAGGTTGAGACTTAGAAGTAGAAGCAGAATGCATTGACAAAGGGGCAAAATTATTGAGAGTTGAAGATAAGGTAGAGTTCAGCAAGGAGACAGCAGGGTCAAGAAAGATAAGACAGGAAGAGACAAAGAAGAAAGCAAAGCTTGAGAGAAGTCTTCAAGATTAACCGAATGAAGCTCACGAACGGAGTGAATAACAGGATGAGGAGAAGGGGGATTATGAGTAAGTGCAAATGTGACAAGGTGGTGATCAGACAATGGAAATTCAGTAACCGAAAAGCAAGAACAAGAGCAATGTTTAGTAAAAACAAGATTGAGACAATGACCAAGGGAGTGAGTGGGAGAGTTAGAGCAGATCACAAGTCCAAAGGAGGACAGTAAAGAAAGAAAACGTGAAGAGGAGACATCATCAGAGTCATCTACATGAACACTGAAATTACCCGGAATAAGTAAGGGAATATTATCTGAATTAGAGATAGTCAACCAAGAATCAAAATCTGACAAAAAAGGGGAAAGAGGACCAAGTGGATGATAGATGACAGCAACTTGCAGATGCAGAGGTAAAAAGAGTCACACAGCATGAACCTCAAATGAAGAAAAATAATGAGTGGAAAGGAAAGAAAGGAGCTGGAACTGGCACAAAGCAGATAACAAAAGACCCACCCTGCCACCCCCTCCAGGCGACTAGTGTGAGAGAAGGAAAATCCGCCAAAAGAGAGGGCAGCAGAGGTGATGATGTCATGAGCTGGAAGCCAGGTTTTGGTAAGACCAAGAAGGTGAGGATGTTTAGAAAAGAATAAATCATGAACAATAGTGGCTTTAGGAGCAATTGATTGGCAGTTCCATAAAGAAAAAGAAAACTGAGAAGGGAGGTAACAAATAGGTATTAGGTTTGGAGAAGGGGAAGAGTGTAAAGAGCGAACCTGATAGTGGGAAGTTTTAAGAGTAGCACTAATTCATAACAGAATTTCAAGATTCTCAATGGAATTGAAACAGGGATGAGAAAATAGGGATGAGGATGATGGTTTAGAATGAGATCGTTCATATTCAATAGTTTTGTTGGTCTGAGGATCTAGTGGCAATATAGATGAAAAATTACATAAAGAGAGAGGGCGTGCTATTGTTAACCAAAAAAAAAACTTGTTAAAACTAGACCAAGCTTTAAAAAAATTGTTTTAGCCCTAGAAATAAAACCAGAAATATATAAATCTTTAAACAGAACAACAGTTCTGTTAAACTATCATTATAAAGGTAGTCAATACATATCATATTGGCAGAAGACAGAGCATTAAGCAAGACCTTACCAATAACCTGCAAAAAATGTGTAATGCGAGCAGACTAGTGTAAATGATTTCCAGGGTAAGGGAAATATTTAAACACCAGTTTAAGGGGATGAAGGATCAAGCTCCAGTTGGAAATAGGGCTGCTCTTAGTGGGAGAGTCAACAGGCAGGTGAACTGGACTTGGAATAAGAGGGTTTACAGCTTGTGAAGATGATGTATTCTCAGAGAAATTTGACACTGTGTTCTGACATATAAGCCTCTGAGTTGGGTCCTGTAGAGAGGGAACATCCTGGGGGAGGCAATTTGGACCTGTGACATCGAGAGTAAATTTAGTATGTTTTTTAATTGGTGTATTCTTAAACCTCAGATGTTCAGGCTAAGAGGGCCTATTAGATACAGAATTTGTAGAGGACTCCACCAAGTGCAGAAGTTTTTGTAGGTCTGTACAAATAAAAGACTTGGTTCATTTGTCAAACTTTTTTACCCACTTGAAGTTTTTGCTTTTCTTACTACAGTTTATTTTTTCTTTTTACTATTATTCTGAGGACTCTTAAGGGCACTTTTATTTTGGGTTGGAACACCATTATAGAGGAGATCCTGGGCATCACAAGGTGAATTAGCAGAAACGCCTTGAGATTTAGTGGTACAACTACAAATCCCATGCAGATTATTCTCTTGAGCAATAAGAAAATGGGTTAGAGTAGTCAATAACTGATTGCTTTCTGTCAGAAAGCTCTTTATAAGTCCTAATTCAGAAAGGATCAGATTGAACCAGTAGACAAATACACCAATATAACTATCAGTAAACTTAGAAGACGCCCCATTTTTAGGAGTAGCCAAGGACTCAGAGCAATTGTTAACAAGGGGACTGATTTGGTCCTTGAGACTTGGCTGAACAGAGGTTGCTTTTAAATAAAGTTGTTGCTAAAGAGTTAGACATAGCAACCTGGGCCCTTCCTGATAACACTGTAGCTGTAGAGTTAAACATATCAACCTGGGCCGCTCCTAATTGAGATGTAGCTGTAGGTTTAAACATATCAGCCTGGGCCCGTCCAGGCTGAGTTGTAGCTGTAAAATTAAACATATCAGCCTGGGCCAGTTCAGCAGCTAAGTTGAGTGGATCAGGAGGGGTCATGAACAGCAGTTTTCAAGTTAATTAACCAGTTCATGGTAGTAAGTTCGTGCTGAGAGCCATCCTGTGGCAACTCATAATCCCCAACCAAGCCACCCAGTGACTTGTCTCCACCATCTAATGGAAAAAAAACTGGGTGATTTTAGTTTGTTTGGTCCATTTTGATGCTATAGGTGCTTTAGTTGGATGTACAACCAGGCTAGAAGAATCATTGTAAGCTCAAAAAGGCAACACTAGCTCTTTATAGGTAGATCTAGTATGCACTATGTTGCTAGCAGCCGATAGAACAACGCCTGAACAGGTCAAGAGTAAATTACAAGGAGTGAAGTGAAGTAAAGTCCGGAGTAGTAATAAAAGTAAATTGTAGTAAGTTGCAATAATTATAACATTCACAGTTTACCATCAATAGCAATCACAATTTATCAATGGTGGTTGGAGGAGGGAGCAGATCAAAAGTAAGCGAAGAACTGGACCAACCTCAGCCTGAAAGTGGCGATG
This sequence comes from Cyclura pinguis, assembly GCA_030412105.1. NCBI lineage: Eukaryota > Metazoa > Chordata > Lepidosauria > Squamata > Iguanidae > Cyclura > Cyclura pinguis. The sequence continues at coordinate 107,031,213 of CM059599.1, read as the reverse complement.
ACTTTTCTACCTCATCATATCTCCTTTTCACTCCCGTTTCACTTCCATTTAGATTGCAAAGCCTTGTTTTCAATTTTCAGTGTTGTTTTGCAGGTTTTACAGTCTTACAGTCTTCTTACCGCAGTGGTTGTTGTCAAGCTTCCATGGATCAAATTCTTCCCATAAGTCTCATCCCAGGACTGGGAAATTACCCTAGATGGACATGCAGAGATGCATGATAGTTATAAAATGTAAAAAAATAAATAAATAAAATTTGTCAAATAGGCAAAAATGAACTGATCCATAAAATTAATATAAATTCTAAAGTAGCTTTTAAGAAACAGCCTTCAAGTTGTGGCAAAAGACTAGTCTCAGCCCATGTTGTAGAGACTCATTGAAACACTTTAGCACAGAAAGACTATACGTGTGCATCTGTTGAAGTAGACTGTAGCCCACAAAAGCTTATACTTGAATTGTCTTTTTCTAGGTAAGTCTCAAAGGTGCAATTGGATTACTTTATGTCTTTATATCTGGCATGATTGGTAAAACAATAAGCCTGTATAGTAGTTGATAGGAGATAATTTCTTCTTAATACCTGCAGTTTTTCTCAGCTGAAAAATTCTCCTCAAGCAAACTTTTCAGGTTTTGAGGCTATGTATTTCAAACACATATTCTATTCTGAGCAAAGAGGCAAAAAGTGAACCTTGGTTAAGTGTAATCCACTCAAAAGCAGTGCTTATTAAGAGTTAATCACCAGTTGATTATTTAATGACCTTAAGAAAGGGGGAAAGGTCAATGTACTGACAAATCAAGCCATTCACTTCAGTAGCAGTAATGATGGATTTAACTAATCTCTGCTATTTCAGATTTGTAATTGATTTATCATTTCAGTTAATATTATGGCTTTATTGGATGCTGGTAAAAAATATAGAGCATTTCCTGGTCATTATTCATTTATGTTCCTCTGTTGCCCCAGTATGTCTGAATAAATATCATTCAGAATTCTAAAGTCTGGCCAGTTAAAGGTTCCTAAATTTCATTAACCCTGCTTGATCATTGTGGAAATGCACTATTATTCATATGATCATTTTGAAAGGAAAGGAAGGAACGTTTTTATAGTTTTCACAAAAATCATGTCAAATAGCAATGCAAATACAGTAGGACTGTGTCAAACCATGCATCTGAATCTCTTAATCTCTCTATGTCCGAATTATTGCTATACACTTAAATCCAATTGCTAATCCCAAAAAACAGAGTACAACTATTGGATAAATGGCTGAATGGTAAGCCAGCACATATATATATCCTATTATTTTAGTAGATCTGATCTAGGTGGAGCTAGCAATTGGATTCAAGCCACAGAGATCTATCAACAGAATTTCCTGAGTGTCTTAAATCTTCATAATGGGACAAACCAATAAAAGTAGAGCCCAGATAACATAATTGAAGACATAACTTATTATTTATTTAGCATTTCTATGCTGCTTTTCTGCCAACAAACTGGAAGAGTGCAAAGAATATTCCCAAATTTCTTTCCCCAAGGAGAAAGAGTGTTTTGTCAGATTTGAGCACACACACCTCAACAACACTGTCAATTTTTTTCCTGTAAGCAAGTGCAAAAAGTGCAACACTTCCTTTTTTTCAGTAACAGCAATAGCAAAGAAAAAACATCACCATGTTTTTTTTAGAACACATTTTGTGCAAAACAAATTCTACAAAAAGATTTCTTTCTAAAATTTTCACTTTAAAAGTCCAGAAATGGGAAAAAATGAAAAAAAATGTAAAAAAACCCACTCATCTTACTCAGTGAGAAGAACACTTTTGAAATAAGTGAAGATTTACGTCTGCACCAAACTAGCACTCCAAATGGCATAGAGTTTATAAACAAATATTGTCTTCCATCAATGAAATTGTGAAATATGCATAAAGAGAGCTTTGAAAAATTGTTTTTACACAGACACAGAGAGAGAGAGAGAGAGAGAGAGAGAGAGAGAAAGAGATTGAAACTGAAAAGATATTAAACTCATTGACATGATTTACAAGTCCAAGTGAACTCATAAACAAATTCCACCCTTTGGTTCCATTAGCTCAAATAGCTTCCTCACCATGGAAGAAGGAAATCTCTGGGAAGCAGTTTCCTTCTGTCCTCTCAGCACCACTTTCTCCTTTACAAACTACTCATTTATATTAGAGGACATCTTCAATAACGATAATCTATTCTAATAAGATCTGCAGTTAGACAACAGAATGAACCAAAACTGTTGCCTGTATTATATAAACAAAAACCTGAAAACATATTAAGGCTTCAGTATGTGCTTTGTTTCACAAGAAATCTATTCTTGATATTCCTATTGAGTATTACGAATCTTGTAGCAAACAGATGAATCCTGTTTTAGAATCATAGACTCACAGAGTCCAGAGTCAGTTCAGTTCAAGTCACCCTGGTGGATGACTTGTTGTGGGGAATGGACTCAAACAGTGCAACCCTGTCACTTTCTTTGGGCCAGTCTATGAATTTCTATGCCAATGACCATGGCAACTTTTGGGTATCATCAATCTGGCGATCATATCATATAACTCAGATAATGGCTCCAGTTCACTATCTCAAGGAGTGTGACATCTTGATTCACACTCTGACATCTACAATTTTACACTATTCAAACAAGATGGAAGTATTAGGAGTAGAAAACCTGCTGATATGGAAGGGAATGCGTTATCAGTATTGGATTTGTATTGGATCAGTATTGCATTCCCTCTGAAGAACCAGGTGCATAGCTTGGAGGGCCCCACATATCTGGCATCATCTAAAGAGGTGCGTATGGCATTGTTGGATAAGGGGACTTCAATCACCTTTGGTTTGTTCTCCTGCTGTGCCCTGATATAGAGAGACCTGGTGTCATGCCCTACTTCCAGAACATGGACTCTGACTCAAGAGCCTGAAACAGGGGGTATGCCAGGACCTGCAGTAGAAGAGGTTACAGTGCCACAAACTGGGCCAAAGCAAACTTCCCTGGGCCTTATGATTGGCCATGGAGAGCCTGCTCACATGGTAGATATCTACTCCCTGCTTTAAAACATTTTGCAAAGGAGAGTCTCCCACTTTCTGAGGCTATCTGTCCCACTGTTGTACCTTGTGTTCTGTCAGGAAGTTCATCTTCCTGATGATTGTTTCAAAGAGAATCAGTCATTTAGTGCAACCAGTGGCTATGCTATCTAGGGGATACTGACAGTTGTATTCCAAAAAGGTAACTTTCAGTCCAGATGATGGGAGGAAATTGCACCCATTAGTTTTTGTCAATTCTATGGCTGTTGGAAAAGTAGCAACTGATCATAAAAGGTGACTTGCCTAGTCTAATCTCAGACTTGATAATGGCAGCTATTAAAAAAAACAACACTTCAATAGAACAGCACAATGAAACAATTTTCAAAATCATTGAAGTCCTAATCAATACAGCCAACCAGCTTGACAAGGAGTATGAACTGAAAAAAATATATGAAATCACTATTGAATATGCAGTGTCTCCCCATGTGTCTCAAAAGTCATGTTTATTTGTACCTATAGATGTGGAGGTTTTTTTTTTCAATTTCTCTAGTTTTTCATATTTATATGCTAGAATTGCTTTCTTTCTCCAATGTTTTTATATTGCTTTGTTGGAGTAAAGCATAGTAACATACAAACAAAGATTTCTTTTGTTTGATGTGTCTTGTGGAGATATTCAGTACTGCTATCTTAAAAGGAGGTAAGTGCAGTTAAAATTGGAGCTATGCTAGGTAAAGACAAAAAGCATGGACAACTGGTGGTCAAGTTGTTGTAGTCCTGACTCTGATTCTGACTGAGGTTTAATGGAACTGGAGACATAAGCCAAGTTATATACCTGAGCTGTTTTCCACAGTGTGGGATTAATGCATTCAAAAACCAGAAGAGCAAAAAGGAGTTTAAAAATTCTCTACTGCATTTTAAGGGTTTCTTTTGGCCCATTCATATCATTGTGATCAGACTCAATAGTATCAGTTTTTAAATACCTGTATTATGTTTTTTTTTTCAATACAATATGTGTATTGAGAGGTAGATCTGCCTGCATGCATACAACAGCACATATATTAGAGAATCTGTGGATCAGGAAGTTTAATCTTCGTTTTCCACACACTTTCCAACTTCCTCTTGTCTTTTTCAAAGGTAGAAGTATATTGTGGCACATTGCATTATACTTTGTGACATCAATTTGTTTTGCAGTCACCAGTCTTCACAAATCTGTATCCAACCATGATTTTAGTAGCATTACTAGAATTGGGGGACCACTTGAACCAGCCATTCTCAGCAAGAGAGGCTCACGTCTTTGATGATGCAGTTTTTCAGTCTTCAGAAGCAGTATTGCCTTATGAATACACTGCAAAGACATTTTGTATAGAGGAGAGCTGGCTTATTCTCTAAGGTTACTTTCAGTTTTGTTTCTGGTTATACTGCAGCATGTTAAATTCACCAAGCAGTAATTTAAAAGCATTTTACATATCACATCATCCTTCATAGAAAGTGACACTTGTGACTACCTCATAAAGAGCTTTATGGCTTCTTGTTGAGGACTATTATTCCACTTTGCTCTTGTGCACAGGAACCACAAGTCATTCGACTCAGCTGCCATTAAGGTATGGATTGAATTCCTGGCCTGTGTAGTGAGTGAATAAAAGCCCTGACAACCACTCATTCACAGATGGCAAGAGGCTTTCATAGCTGCTGTGCTGGCACTCGTTCAATTGGCTTTTGATTTGGTCATTCCAGAGGAAGGGAAACAGAGCAGTCATGCTTGGTTAGTACTGGGATTTCATGCTCGGAGCCTTGTGTTGTCCTAGGATCAAAGCAGACATTAAGAAAGATGTGTATTCCCTATGACTAACCTGTTCTCCATCTCACAGTGAGATTTCATCAGATCACATGCCTCAGCGATCAAATCTGCAAATTAAGCCCATGTTTACCTTTCGATAACCAACTACACCGGAGAGCATGCTAACTGCAAATGGAGACAAAGAAAATCATGTGTTATGACAAAGAGATTCACAACTTCAGGGAATGTCTTCATTCTGAACAAAGTGATAAATGTATCATCAAATTTAACCTTGTATGCATCAGATTCATTCATTGATCCATATCAAATTTGTTAAATTCCTCAACTCTTTGGGCCTTTCCACACTACACTGTTATAATGCTATTATTTCACTTTCAACATCCTGTGGAATTTTGGGGTTTGTAGTTTACTGAGGCCAAATTGCTGTCTGGCTGAGAATTCTAATTGCCCCTCCCTAAATGGCAAACCCCAAGATTTCATAGGATGTTGAAAGTGGAATAATAGCACTATAACAGTGGAGTGTGGAAAGGCCCTTTCTCTTGTGTGTCTTGGCAGGCTAGAACAGATGGCCAGTGGCCTTGGATCAGGGAGGAACAACATAACAATAAAGGCTATATCTTTTAAGTATCTGAGAAGTCTAAATTCTTACTCCCAAGAACTCCAGGGCTTTAAGCCCAAGAGACCCTTAATAGCTACTCCTTTGAGATTCAAGGATTAGAAACTCTTGTTTCTATTCATGTACCATCCTTTGATGCAGCATGATAGCTGTTACTGAAATATCAGTTTTCCTCATCACTCAGCCAAGCACCTTGCTGATCAGTCTGTTAAAATAGATATGGATTTTCCCATTTAGTCAAATATACAGTACAATCCAGTTGTTATTAGAGAATTATGGCATAAGACACCATACCAGCTTCAATTGATACAAAAAGAAAAAGAAAATCATTGATTTCTCTTGTGGCCAAAGCATCCATTAAACATAAGTATGATTGGGACTATTGCAAAGAAGAAACATTTAGGGCCCATTTAGTTGATAAACACTGTGTGCTCTTTTTAAAATAATAAATAAATAAATAAATAAATAAATAAATAAATAATTTCTATTGGGAATATTCAAAATCAGTGGATTAAGCACTTCATGATACACAGAGGGACTTGCATATGCAAAAGAAATAAATGGGAAAAAATACATATCAAGTCCACAGTATTGATGCATTATGATTTATCACGCATTATCAACATTTTGTAAAGTTGTAGAGACCATTCTTACTTTTGGTAGGAAGCCCTGCTAAATGCAAGGGGATTTACTTCCTTTTTATTTAGTTTTTTAACTCATGGAGAAGCAGTAAGAGCTGTGAGTCCTACCAAGGGAGCACTGTGATTGGGATGGCAGTAGTTATGAATCATTCTTTCCCATTTGTATATGTGTGTAAGTACAGTCCGGCTTGGTAAAAAATGTGAACATTTGGAGCAAGCTAAAAGGTGAGAGCTAAAGAATTCTCACCCTGTGATATTAATCGGACATGAGACCAGGACTGACCTAACTGAGGGAATAGCTTGTTTCTGGATAAGAGGACTACTTTGAGAAACTACTCAAAAAGACTACAAAGCAGCCATTAGTAGCATTAGAAATTAGGGAGTTGCTTTTAAAAGGTCTGTCTGTCTATCTATCTATCTATCTATCTATCTATCTATCTTTCTATCTATCTATCTATCCGTCCATCTATCTATACTGCATTCATATGGCACTTTTCTCCCATGATGGGACCCCAATTATTATAGTTATACCTCCAAGAACTCAAAGTAGTTAGCAACCATTATAGTTTTAGTTTTAGTAATTACTATGAATTTTGTTAATTCCTTTTAAAAAATCCAAAGGCCACAACCTACTGGCATATAGTAGAAGACAAATTCTTCCCCTCCACCCATCCAGTTCACTGTCATTTCAACACCCACAGTACAGGAAGAAGCAGCAGCACATAGCAAAGCATCAGCCAGTACTTCAACTATGGCCTTTTCCACACGGGGCGAGGGAATCGCCCCCTGCCGGTACTTACCGGACTTCTTGGCTCCACGCTTGGGTCCAGGCTGGTCCAGAGCAGTGCTTGGCCGCGGCTCCGCACTGCTCCAGGGACGAAAATGGCAGCTTCCAGTTGGTCAAGGCTCTCCACCAACCACTGAAGCTCACCAGCCTAAAGCCCACCCCCGGCAGATCGCAGGCTCACACTGGTGCTAGCCTGCAAATCTGCACCGGAGCGTGGCAATGGAGTGGCGTGCTCTGTGCTTTTGAAAGACCTGTTTCAAGCGATCTTTCAAAAGCATGCTGGATGACTACTTCGGGTCATTCGGGAGCGGGCTGAGGTGCGGAACTACAGTAAGTAGGTCCGACCCAGTCCACTCCCAGGTGCAGAAGTCCTCCCTGGAGGACGCTCTGCACTGTTTCTTTAAGCCCATGTGGAAAGGGCCTTTGTGACTTGTATCACCTCACCCAGCCCTTTGAAAACTTAGGGCAAAGGACATGATTTTTATCCTTCTGGATCCTGTTACATTCTATCCAACTCTCTCAACTGCAAAAATATGCTTTATAACTTGAAGCTTTAACATCACTTGATACTGCACTTTGAAAAATGGGTTTATATCCTCAAAAAGCTCATGCTAATTTTTTTTTAAAAAAAGTTTCGAAGGTGTTTCCACATTCTATTTTTCCTCCCCCGCCTTCCTCCTTTTCATTGGCTCATAAAATACTGTTGTGCAATACCAGGCAAGAGCTTCTTAATTCAGGGCCTAAAACGAACTGTTACTCTTCAACAAGAGTAAGCCCATTTAATGTAAGGGATTTCAGAACTGACTTCTGGATCCTACTGATTAAGTGGTTCGATTTTAGTTGAGACTTAGGCCTTTATTTTAATTTTGAATGAACAAAGTGAGCTAGCATGCCTAACTAAAATCTGTGTGTGTTCCTCTGCAGTGAGGATCTCCAGTGAGGTATAAAAATGTAGGCCTTTTGAGTTGGAATTATTTATTGTAGAAAACATGGAACTTTACTGAAAATAGCAGCCCTGTGTCTCTTCCTCCTTTTTTCCATCCAGAGATGCTCAGTGTGCGTTGAAACACCGTTGTCCTATGAACTACTCCATCCTTCCTCCAGTTTATCAGCTGCTGCTTGAACAATTAAGGAAAATGCAACTTGATGTCACACCATGTGTCTACACTAAACATTACAAAGAATATGCAGAACTGTTATTTGCAATGGCAGCCCTCTTCCTGTCATATCAGGAAATGCAGAAGATAATTGTGATTAATTGGAATACAGGAATCACAGACCCCATGTCTTCATCTCCTTTTCACTGATCCTGGTTCCTTGAAGCAACCACTTATGTTTATTTGCTAGGTAGCTGCTTGCTCAGAATAATCTCAGGGAGATCTCCAAGGTTGTCACCCTGGTAGTGGGAGTGTCCAAGATGGTCATGTCATTCTGTAGATGGGATGCCTGCCAAGTACTAAAGCTAGGTATTTGATCATGGGAAATGGATCTGCCTCACTAAGGCAACGGGTGCTCAGTAAACACATAGTGGCACATAAGTCCCAGCCATATTCCTGACAAATGAATCTCACTGTAGTCAAATGCTGGTGGAGGTTCTACATGTTGACTTGCTCTAGGAGTCTTTCCTTGAGAGGATGCAATTCTTCCCTCATTTTGTTCTCAAAGGAAGCAATAAGTAAACTTAGCATTTTTCTTCTTCACACTACAAGAAAATCTTCAAAAACTGTTCAGTTTTCAAAGGTATTTAAAGTTCTGGACTTGCTATATATAAAATTTTCCATTTTTAGCATAGAAAATAGTATTTACTGCACAGGAAACAATATTTTGCAAACAATATACTGTTTTCTATGCAAAAAAGTACACATTTTACACATCATAGATCAGTCAACTGCAAAGATTCCTATCAGTCCAGGATTCTCTTTTTGAGAGTTTCCTAACACTGAAAAATAAATTTCAAAAATATTTTCAAATTTTCTTTCCATTTCCAGGAGTTTCTGACAGTAGAAGGGACAAAAGCATTGTAATCCTATTATATATTTTGTCTAAACTCTAACCCTTCAACCTACTAGCTTGTTAATTGTTCGTGAAGCCTTCTAACCAAGTATTGTTACCTTTTAGCAAAATATCTGGTACCTGTAGCTAGGGCAGATTCTGGAGATGAAGTTTATGGTCTCAATCCAGCATCCCTTCAGTGTAGCATGAGTATCCATAGAATCATAGAATCATAGAGTTGGAAGAGACCCCAGGGGCCATCCAGTCTAACCCCCTGCCATGCAGGAACACCCATTAAAGCATTCCCAACAGATGGCCATCCAGCCTCAGCTTAAAAACCTCCAAAGAAGGAGACTCCACCACACTCTGAGGCAACATATTCTACTGCCGGACAGCTCTGACCCTCAGGAAGTTCTTCCTGAGGTTCAAGTGGAATCTCCTTTCCTGCAGCTTGAATCCATTGCTCCTTGTCCTAATCTTTGGAGCGGCAGAGAAGAAGCCCGTCCCTTCATCAACATGACATCCCTTCAAATATTTAAACATGGCTATCATGTCTCCTCTTATCCTTCTCTTCTGCAGACTAAACATACCCAGCTCCCTAAGGCGTTCCTCATCAGGCATGGCTTCCAGACCCTTCCCCATTTTGGTCACCCTCGTCTGGACACGTTCCAGCTTGTCGATATCCTTCTTGAATTGAGGTGCCCAGGACTGGACACAGTATTCCAACTGGGGCCTAACCAATGCAGAATAGAGTGGTACCATTACCTCCCTTAATCTAGACACCATACTCCTATTGATGCAACCAAGAATTGTGTTGGCTTTCTTGGCTGCCGCATCACACTGGTGACTCATGTTCAGCTTGTGATCTACCAAGACTTCTAGATCCCTTTCACACATACTGCTATCCAGCCACGGGTCCCCCATCCTATATTTGTGCATTCATATTTTCTGCCTAAGCATAGGACCTTTCATTTGTCTCTGTTGAAATTCATTTTGTTAGCTTTGGCCCAGCTCTCCAATCTGTCAAGGTCAGTTTGAATTTTGATCCTGTCCTCTGGAGTATTAGGAACCCTTCCCAATTTGGTATCATCTGCAAATTTGATCAGCATGCCCTCTGCTCCTTCATCTAAGTCAATGATGAAGATGTTGACTAGCACTGGGCCCAGGACAGAATTCTGTGGCACCCACTAGTCACTTCTCTCCAGGATGAAAGCAGTCATTGGTGAGCACCCTTTGGGTTCAGTGGGTCAACCATTTACAAATCCACCTAACAGTAGCCCTATCCAGCCCGCATTTTACTAGCTTCCTTGCAAGAATGTCATAGGGAACTTTGTCAAACTTACTGAAGTCAAGATATGCTACATCTACAGCATTCCCTTCATCTATCAAGCTTGTAAACCTACCATAAAAAGAGATAAGATTCATCTGGCATGACTTATTTCTGAGAAATCCATGCTGGCTTCTCATGATTACGGCATTGCTTTCTAAGTAATTACAAACTGACTGTTTAATGATCTGCTCTAGGATCTTTCCTGGAATTGATGTCAGGCTGAGGCAATAATTATTAGGGTCCTCCTTTTTCCCCTTCTTGAAGATGGAGATGACATTTGCCCTTCTCCAGTCTGCTGGAACTTCTCCTGTTCTCCAAGGATTCTGAAAGATTATTGCAAGTGGTTCAGCAATGACTTCTGCCAGTTCTTTTAATATCCTTGAATGTAATTCATCTGGCCCTGAGGACTTGAATTCATCTAGTTTAGCCAGATATTCCTGTACTACTTCTCTGCTTATTCTGTGCTGCATTTCCCTCACTTCCTGACCTGCTCCCCATGCCCCAGGTTGGGTACTTCTATCCTTCTGGGAGAAAACTGAGGCAAAGAAGGTATTGCCTTCTCACTTCCCCCCATTATTAATTGGTCACCTTCTCCACATAGTGATCCTATCATTTCCTTGTTTTTCCTTTTGCTGCGGACGTATCTAAAAAAGCAATTTTTATTGTTTTTGATGTCTCTGGCAAGCCTGAGTTCATTCTGTGCTCTAGCTTTTCTGACCTTCTCCCTACATCTCCTGGCTATTTGCTTGAATTCCTCTTTGGTGGTTTCACCATTTTTCTATTTCCTGTATGTGTTTCTTTTAACACTTAGCTCAGCTGAGAGTTCTTTTGTCAACCTTTCTGGTTTCTTTAGACACCTGCCATTTTTCCTCCATATTGGCACAGTTTTCAATTGTGCCTTCAGTATCTCACTTTTAAGAAAATCCCATCCGTCATGAACTCCTTTCTCTTTTAGTATTCTTGACCATGGGCTTTCAGCAAGTAACTCCCTAAGTTTAGAGAAATCAGCTTTTTTAGAGTTTAGGATGCGTATCTGGCTAAACTCGGCTTCTGTTTCCCACTGAATGACAAACTCCAAAAGAGCACGGTCACTCCCTCCTAAGGATCCCACCACCTCCACCTCATCAACTAGGTCATCCCTGTTGATCAGGATCAGATCTAAAATAGCTGACCCCCCTGTTGCCTCTTCCACCTTCTGGACCATGAAATTGTCTGCAAGGTAAGCGAGGAACCTGTTGGACCTTGCGTTCTTTGTAGAATTTGACTGCCAACAAACATCAGGATAATTGAAATCTCTCATTAACACGGCATCTCTCCTTTTTGAATGTGTGGTCATCTGCTCCAGGAAGGCCTCATCCAAGTTCTCAGGCTGGCCCAGAGGCCTGTAGCAAACCCCCACATTCACATCCCTATTGTTTCTCACTCCCTTAATTCTCACCCAGATGCTCTCGACGGCTTCCCAGATTTAAGTCCTGGATCTCTTCATAGGTGAAAACATCCTTGACATATAAGGCTACTCCTCCTCCTTTCTTGTTTGGCCTATTTCTGTGAAATTTGGTCTATTTCTGCAAAATCCATATGTGGACTAGGCCATATATTCCCCCTGACTTACTGGTAAGCCCCTGACAGTGACTCAAATGGCTATTTCATGCTTTGCAGCAAACAAGTGGGTTTGGAGGAACATCTGACTGTATTCCCATAAGTAGATCTAAGCTGATGTCATCATTTTGCATCTGGCTATGTGAACACAGTCAGATATCTCTCCAAACCTTCTTGTTTGCTGTGAAGCACACAACTGGCCTGCAGGCTTTTTAGAGTTTGAGCACTGTGGAAGGAAGTAGAAAATATCATCCTCACATCACCCAAAAAAGGACATCTGTAGATGTAAGGGAAACTAATGGATGTAGGTGCCTCTACCAGAATTCCACTCACTGGGTGATATACTTGGTCATTGCCATATAATACTGTTGTTGAAAGAACAGCATTGAGTTCCAATTTGGTACTGGGACGGATGTTAAAGTTTTGGTATTGACCAATAGAGCTCCAAACTTTGTGAGGCTAGGACAGCGGAGAGATGCCTTCTTTCATATATGATCTGCCCAGCTCCTGTGATCATCATCAGAGACCCTGTTGGTTATAGTACAACCTGCAGATAAATTCTAGACTCCAACTGACAATAATCAGGAAGAGGGTATTTTCTGTGGTGGGACTCATTCTCCAGGAAACCTTTCTCTTCTTTTACAGCTTTTCATGTATGTTTCCAGATAGAAACATTTTGCAAACCCTCTTCCAAAATATATTATAGCTTGTCATTTTCATTCATGGAGTTGTGACTTGGACCACAAAATTCAAAAGGAGGGAAGATGATTTCAGAGAATGGCCATAATCCAATTCATTTTAGTTTTTTTTTTTTTAAATATATTTATTAAACGTATATAAGTAAAATACAAATAGGATTTTTCAAGCAGTGTTCTTCCGACATCAACAACGGATTACCTTCAAAGCATTATGCATTAAAGTTAAACATATTTACAATTGTATAGGTTTTAAGTATCTTTTAAATGTAATATCGTTGTTAATCATGTTTTAAGTCCTGTATCTCTTTTAAACTTCCTGAGGAAGAAAAAATATCTGTTACAAAGTTCTCCAATGTTATTCAACATTTTATGATAATTGTCTATGTATAAACATGTTTATCCTAACATACCCATTAATGTGTAAACAGAATCCTACTGTGTAAAAATATTGTACATTCAATCTTGTAATAAAAGCTCTAAATCATATATAATTGTTATTTATCTTTCTTAAATTAGATTTTATTTTGGAGCTAAAATCACTCATTGGGTCATCTGTGATGTGAACACTACATAGTGAAATCTGTTGTGGATAGTTTACCCCATGTTTTTTCCCATAAAGGTCAGATTAGATTCTTTGATTAGATTTGATTGCTTTGATTAGTTGAATTGTGAGATAGAATTTCTGTCAGTCCATCTAATTCTGCAGTTTCATATAATTTCATTAGCCAGTCCTCGATTGATGGTGTTGTTTAATCTTTCCATCTCTGTGCTAGCATGATTCTGACTGTAGTTATCATATATAATAGTGCTTTTTGTTTGTTTGTTTGTTTTCTTCAATAGTTTCAATTGGGGAGAACTATCTGTCATGTTCAACAAGTATATTTTTTGGAATAATGGAAATTAAACTTTTAGGACTTCTGTTATCTTCTCGTGAATTTGCTTCCAGAATCTTTTTATCAAAGGGCATCTCCAACAGGTGTGACATAAAGTTCCCATTGCGTTGCATTTCTAGCAAGTGGAGTTTTTGTTATTTGTCATTTTTGTGATCTGCAATGGGAATAGATGCCATCTGTATAGCAATTTGTAGTAATTTTCTCTTAATTTGGCTGGTTTCACAATTTTCAGAGTGTTATTCCAAGAGTGCTCCCATTCATCTAGGCCTATAGAGGATTTCAAGTCTTTTGCCCATTTAATCATATTGTCCTTTATTAAATCTTCTTCTTGGTTGAATCTTAATAACATTTTAGTTTTAACAGATTCAAATCTGGCAAGTTCTTACAAAGATTTTCCTACAAAAATTCCTCCAACATCCCTACCCATTTCTGCCAAGGAACTACAAAGTGCTCTATGGGAGGAATGCCATGAGAGAAAGGGAGACAGGGAAAGGAAATAGATGTTCTGAATGGTCTTTTCCTAGCTTCAAAGAGCCCTCTCTTATCTAGGTGCTCTATAAAGAGAATCAGAAACTGGCAGGAGTCATTTCTGAACCACTCACAATAATCTTTGAGAACTCTTGGAAAACAGGAGAGTCTCAGCAGACTGGAGGAGGGCAAATGTTGTTCCCATCTTCAAGAAGTCTGACTTAAGGCAACTATATCACAGAGTTTTCTTGGCAAGATTTATTAGAAGAGATTTGTTGTTGACTTCCTCTGAGGCTGAGAGAGTGTGACATCCAGTAGGTTCTCATGGCTGACTAAGAATCTGAAACTTAGTCTCCCAGAGTCCTAGTCCAATATTCAAACCACTGAACCACACTGACTTTCATTTCACATATAAAATAGCAACATAATTATTTGCTGCTGCCCCTTGTACTGATTTAAGAGACTTTTTGCTCATTTTAGGCCATTTCCACACTAGACTGTTACAATGTTATTATTCCATTTTCAACATCCTATGGAATCCTGGGGTTTGCAGTTTAGGGAGGGGCTTTTGAGGATTCCATAGGAGGATTCCATAACCTCTACTTAATGTTTTTGGAATCTGTGTACTGTACACTGAAGACAGAGAAGACATTGGATTATGGTCTTGGCATTATTAATAGGCAGAAAAATAACCCCTAATCCTGTGTCTGGAAATGGATGTCCTTGTGGCCACAGGCCTCATGACATAAAGTGCCTGTTGTGAGCATCAACCTTCCTGTAAACTAAAATGTGCTGCATTGCAGTGAAAATTAATAAATTGTTGTCTGATCTCAAGATGGCAGCAAGAAACTGCCAGAAACAGTGAAAAGGGGGAAATTGAGGTCACAAGGATTGTAATAAAGTAAGCCCGAAGCCAGATCATTTTTCTAAATCCCCGAATTGGTATCCATTGCAAAGCTCTTCATTCTTCCAATGTTTATTGCCCTTGATTGTTGCAAACAGAAACCAGACCATTTTCCCTTGAACATTAGTTGTGAAAGGTTTCATTAAAATGACATAACAAGTGAAATTCCTTGGGAAATCTTTTTTGATACCTGTATGACTTTGAAATCCATTAAATTATAGATCTATGGCCCTTTTGATAAGTTCACTTTCACAAACAGTGGCCACATTTGTCCCATGGTACAAACATTCTGCTTAAGGCATTTTGAGTTAACACAGTGGAAAAAACAATGAAATTCATATAATGTTGCAGTAGATTACTATTGCCTGTTAAAGGGAGGGGGATAAGCATGCTCCATTTAACTGAGTAACAAAGGAATAGAGGGATTGATTGTGAAGATATTCATTTTTTTTTATTTTAAGCAGAGAAAGAAACTAGGGTTGAGGAAGAAAAGAGGGAAGAGAATATGCACTTAAAAGAAAGTACAGTACGCATATACTTTAATAACCCTTTCCATTAACTGAGACATTTCATACATTATATGAATATTTTTAGATTTGTACCTATTATTAATATGATTATTTAATTTATTTATTGTATGATTGGCAAATTTCACTCCCACACAAGCCGTTAAATGAATTTAATGATGAGGCACATTGTTATCATATAGTATTATAAAATATAGGCATCCTGAACATGCATTTAATGTATTTTCTAGTATCATTGGCCAGAATCCTGTATGGAAATTACATCTCTGTAAGCAGACTTACATACGTAGGAATTAGAACTGGGCAGTTTCAGTGCATCTGTATCCACTAAAGGCCTGCAGTTATGTCATGCATGCAGGACTGCATGTCAGAGCTGGCAAAGTGACTGTGGTGCAGCGAGAGTGATACACAGCAAGAATGATGCCCTATGGAACCAATGAGCATTGCACAATTCTGTTGTTGTCCTAATATGCATCTTTGTAATTCACTAACAGGGATTGTTAGTGTCTCTTCTACTTAGCTAAGTACAGTCCTCCCTCCACATTTATGGGTTTGACTTTTGCAAATTTAATTATTCACAAGGCACATGCTCCCCCTCCCCAATTCTGTTCATCTCATTCCCTTGGATTCCTCACCTCAGGCTTGCAAAGCTCGTATTTAAAATGGACATTTATTCCTTTTGGGTGAGCAGAGCTCTCCCTCCCACTGGAGGCACATCCTTTCTGCCATGTGGCTGCATATTTTGCTGTGTAATGGCCACTGACTGGTCAGGTACTCTACTCTACCCTTCCCTTCTGAGAGAAATCTCCTTTCTCAGGATGGTGAACAGAAGTAACTAAAATGCCAAAACACAGTGGTCTGCTTTTCTCTGTCTAAGGGGAAAGTAAAGGGTAAGCCCTTTACCTTGTCTTTTTTTTCTACGCCCCTCCCAGAGCCCTGGGGCTGTAAACAGGGAACTGGGAGGGGGAAGCTCCAGAGGGGAATGGGAGAGGGATTGTGTGGGGGAGAGTTATTTGTGGGTTTTCCACTTTCACAAGAGTTCTGCGCCCAAACCCTCATGAATGTGGAGTGTCCACTGTATAAACAAAGTAACTTTAAATAAAAGGTGACCCAGAATTATTCCAGCATACAATTCTATCCTATCAGTACAGGAGTCTGAGGTTGTCTCCACACTGAACACCTGCAGGAACTTCATACCACTCTAACTGTCATTTCTTGGTTCTGTGGAATTATGGGATTTATAGTTTGATGAGGAACTTAGAATTCGCTAACATACTCCCATGATCTACAATGTTACAGTGCTCTGGCAAAAAATTCTACGAAGAAGTGAGCATTAACTTCAAAGCATCCCACTGTGGGAGGAAATGTGACCAAGGCATGCTGATATCACACTTGAATACATATGCAGCTTCATAACATTCAACAAGACAAAAAGACACATGTCACATAACTGATAGTTAAAATTTATCCCCCCCAAAAAAAATCCTATGCAGCCCCCAATGGGGACTTACTACAGGTTGGGAGGAGTAAATCAGTCCAGCAGAGGGGGAAAATATTGAGAACCACAGCTTGCAAAGGTTATTTTTGAGGACAACAACTCTCAGAGTACTGTGACCAGCACAGAAGTGGCCATGGCCAATAGCCATGCTAATTGAGGGATTCTGGGAGTTTTATTCTCAAAAAAACCAACCAAAAAACCTTTCCAATCTCTGTTTAGGACAGGTAGCACCAGATTTTAAAGCAAGAGTGGGCAAAGGAAAAACTGGGAGAGGGGGTACACAATGGCCTTCCAGAGCTGCTTTTCTTGGGGTTTGTATTTTTAATGGGGAAGAATACATAGGCCTTTTTCGCACCTTACCTTTTTGCGGTGCTGGGGTGCAGGGATCGCGTGAGCAGCCTCTTGTGAGAGGCTCTCACATCCCTGCTGTTTCAGCTCTGCAGCCGCTGCCTGCTAGTAAGCAGGCAGCGTGAGGGCTCCTCCTTTTCCTTCCACAGTGCAGTGCAGCCTGAGATTTTTGCAGGCTGCGCTGGAGCAGCAAGCATGAGTGCTGCAGCTCCGGAGCCTCCGCATGCACAGTAAGTGCATGCGGGTCCCTGGAGCGATGTGCGATCATGCACCATTTTCAGCTAGAAGCCGACAACAAAATAGTGTGTGATCAGCGCCTGCCGACCCCGGCAGCATCGCGCAGTTGCGAGGACGTCATGTGGACGGCTCCTTGCAATTGTGTGACGCTGTGGAGGCCCTTTCACATGGTGAATGCTGTGCAAAAAGGGCCATAGACTCATGGAATCATAGAGTTGGAAGAGGCCATAGGAGCCATCGAGTCCAACCCACTGCCATGCAGGAACACACATCAAAGTACTCCCAATAGATGGACATCCAGCCTCTACTTAAAAACCTCCAAAGAAAGAGGCTCCACCACCCTCCAAGGCAGCATATTCCACTGCTGAACAGCTCTGACTATCAGGAAATTTTTCCTGAGATTTAGATGGAATCTCATTTCCTGTAGTTTGAATCCATTGCTCCTTGTCCTAGTCTTTGGAGCAGTGGAGAAGAAACCTGTTCAATATGACATCTTTTCAAATATTTAAACATGGCTATCATGTCCTATCTTAAGCTTCTCTTCTGCAGAATAAACATACCCAGCTCCCTAAGCTGCTCCTCATAGGGCATTTTCTGCTCCTGAAGGATTTGCCATATTTACTTGGAACAGGGGACAGGGCTCTTCCAGCCATGAAAAAAAAAAGAAAAAAACTTTAAAAATTGAAACCAGAAGTGAACTTCCAGACAGTTCCAGTTGTGATTTTCCTTTCCTTTTTCCTTTTTTAAAGCATTTTCAGGACTACTGTGACCCAAAGTTGCTCCTCAGAGTAGAAAACTGGACCATTTGAAGTTGTCCACCCCATTTTAAAAATAGGCATGCATTCCTCCTTTGTGGTCTAGCAGCATCCTGCAGCCACTTGCTATTCTCCCTATCCTGGCATGACAAAATAAGCAGGCTTGTGATGCTGCCACAAAGGCAGGTAGCTTCAGTTTCCTTCAGTCTGGGCTCATCTTTTGGTATCCTCCTTCTAGAAGCCTAGATCAGTTAGCATTGCAGCATTAATTAACTGTTCACTTTACAATGTCTTTATGAAGACTGTGTGGGAGAAAAACATAATTAGGTGAAGAGAAACCTTCTGTGTAAGATAATGAACATCTGTGAATGTTACAAAAGTTTAAAGCAATGCACCAATAAAGCACTAAAACTCATGGCCAAGGGCATCAGACCAAAACAGCATATAATTGTGTGCATTAATACTTACAGTTTGCTACTGGCTTAAAAATGAGACATCTTCATTGTTTTGGGAGCTTTGTCATATACCTGCCTGAGAACTGGGATCTGCTGTATGAGCTCTCTGTTGTGTCCCATCATTCACAGGCCATTTCTGTATAATGGGGCTGTGCCACTATAGGGACAGGATGGCAGCGGTTCACCAGTCATGCTTCCACAAGACATTGTTCCCTTCACACTGCCATCCTGTCCCCAGGCATCATGCTCGTGGACTATTTGCCTAACAGATTAAATCCATTAGGCAATCACACAATGCTTGCATCCTTCTCTGACGTACAGAAGGACCAGAAGCACAATCACATGCTTCTTCCCTACTGAAGCAAGGGGATTTGGACTGGGCAGTTTTTGAGTTGATCTTCCCAGCTGTAAGGAAGACCAGGAGCCCAGATCCACAGGCTTCCCTGGGCATGAGTTTCCACACCTTTTTGAGGAAAGAATGTGCAGTAGATGACTTTCTCCCCCTCTGCCTGCTCGCTGCCCCTCGCCCCTCAGGCGATGAGGTTTTTCTGGCTTGTAAAATATTTTCATCATTTTACTTTCTCCCTGGGTGGAGCGATCTCTGATCTTGCAAAGAGAGTCCAGGCTTTCCGGCCAGCTGAACTGTGTGTTGCGGAGGCAAAGCCTGCAAGTCCTGTGAACGAGTTCAGTATTAAAAGACTGATGGGGGGACCATTGAGAGAGGTGAATTTTGGTAACTTGATAATTTTGGTAAAGGCAGACAAAATGAAGTCTGGCTGCAGTGTGGAGGGAAGAGGCATATCTGTCATGGGCTTCCAAGACCTGGACTCAGACTCAGAGTCTGAGGCAGCAGAACCTGCTCTGAGCCCTGGCACACAGACTGCTACAACAGAACCTGCAGAGCAGACAGTACCTCTACCCACCCCAGGGACACAAGTGTCAGCCCCAGCAGGGAACTCTATTCATTCTGACACATACCTACCTTTGCCCAGTGTAGATACCAAAAGAGTTTCCTGAATTGCTCCTAGTGAATTTATGCCAAGTACCAATTAATCAGGCACCAGCTGTGCTGACCTTGGAACCTATAAATACTGAGCCTTTCCTCTCTAGCTTTTGTCAGCAATCAACTGACCATTTCTCCCATGCATGCTTCTGTTTGGTTCCCTTGCCTGTTATTCTGCTATTTTGACTGTGTTTATATTGCCTGCTGTTGATTTATGGACATTGCTAGAATTGTTATTTGCTTCTCATTTGTAAGGTTGTTTTCTTCCTAAAGTAAACTGACTAATTGCTTAACTACCTTAGCTTCTTAACCTGTATTATCAGCTTTTCCTAGCTGCCAGCCCAGACCAGGCATGGACATTATCCCTCATGCCCCCTTCTGCAGGCAGCTGGTTGCATGTGGGAAGGAGCACTGGGGGCACGCTACCATCCCAGCAGAGGTGCTGCTGGGATTGCTACAGGTCAATGCACAAGAATGTCGTTGGTCAGCATACTGTGTATACACTATACAGTTTATGTACAAGAAGGTCAGTATACTGTGGAAGAAAATGAGAGGGCCTCTATTCTGCTGTGGCACCCCAGTTATGGGATACTCTCTCCCCGTGGAGGCCAGTTTGGCATCAACGTTGCTGTCATTCCAGTGCCAAGTGAAAACATCTCTGCTCATGTTTTAGCCGTTGAGGTCTAATTCATTTTACAGAAATCCTCACATGTACATGGTTTTAGATTGTTTAAAACTATTTTTACCAGTTTTAAACTGTCTTTCTAAATTATTAGATTGTTTAATATTTCTTTTTAGCCTTTAAAAAGAATTTTGTTTAAATAATGTTTAAATTAGAGAGATTGGTTTTATGGTATGCTGCCCTTAGATCAAGAATTGCACAACTAGGACTCAGATCTGACCACCTGGTTATGAGTGTTAAACCACCTTAGAAAGTGAGCTAACTGTTTCAATCATTTTAAGGAGGTAATTCTCCATACAGATGAAGTAATTCAGAACCCAGGAAATAGATAGATAGAGTCTCTGTTTCAAATGATAATAGAACAAGGGATACAGCATCAGGAGGAAAAACAATTGTTTAAAAGTTTCCCCTAAAATAGGCAGGATGAACTACAGTCAGCCCTCCACTTCCTTGGGGGTTAGAGACACAAGACTCCACAAGTAGAAAGACCATGAATAAAATTAAAAATCATAAACTATTTTTTTTTAACTTAGAACACTACTCTAGGCATCTTTAGGTTCTCCAGTGTGATTCTATGGTCACCTTCCAGCAGAAGTGTGCCACAGAGTCATGCTGAAGGATCTAGCGATGCCTAGAGAAGAGTTCTCTTTAGAATCTCTAGATCCTCTGGCTGAAGTGAACCATAAAATCACATGGGAAGACCTAGAGATTCCTAGAGAAAACATATTATTTCCACGCAGTGGCAAATAAAATAAGATTTTTTAAAAAATAAATATATAAAATAAAATAACCTGCAATTAGTCAAATCCATGAATGCTGAATCTGCAGAAGTGAGGGACTGACTATTTATTCATGTGTATTTCCAAATAAAATGGGAACATAGCAATGTTGGAGGCATTATTCTAAGTTAGATGGACCCTGATACAGTACTACTTTGCAGGACTACTTAACGTTGAACCGACTTGGCTAGAAGTAAGCTGTCCCACGGGACATGGCTGACCAGGGGGTCCTGTACTGGATCATGCTGCCAATGTAGGATTCCCAGAACTCAAGTTTGGACCTTCTATTTCTTGCATGCATGAGTGTATGCATATATTTTCCTGTCATTTGTTAGACCTGAATCTAAATTATACCACATAATTATAGCACTATAATCCTCTTGAACTGCCATGGCAACCTCTCATGGAATCCTAGGATTTGGAGGGGAGGTTTGTAGAATTCTCAGCCATAGTGCTCTATAGCCTCCTCAAACTAGAAAACCCAGAATTCCACAGGATGTTGCTGTGGTAGTTAAATCGTGCTATATTTGTGTGGTGTGAACATTTGATTGGCAATACTCTGTGTACCTGTGGTTGATGGTTTAATTATCATGCTTAATGACATCACCAGGACTGCCTCTTGTAACTTCATCAGGGCCCCCTATCATATCACAAGAGAGGGTCATTCCTAGGCCTCAGGTTTTGGTACTGAACAGGGCTTGGGATAGTGTAGACCGGGTCCCCCATTGCTTCTTTCCTTGTATTCTTGTGAAACAGTTTAATTCCCATTTTAAAAATGAATGTGGTAAAACCTAGACCAGAGTTTGGAAAGTTATTTTGTGGATTACAGCCTGCAAAATCCCCAAACAAGCATGAAATTCTGGAATTGTAGTCACAAAGTAACTTTCCCAAGCTCTGCTCCAGATCTCATAAATTTAAGACTGGCCCACCTAAAATCACTAAGAAAATGTAAATAAATTCTTCCCAATTTTCATTTTTCAAAATGTTTTTCAGGCTAATGATAAACCAGTGAAGTTATGAATACTGTGTGGAAAAAGAGCTGTATCGTAATTCACAAATATGCAGCAAAAACATTCATATTTAGAAGTCAGCCTCATTTAATTCAATGGAGCTTACTCCATCATAATGATGTTTAAGATTACAGCCCAAGATTGCCAGCTGATAGTGTCACATAGTTATTGTTAATTTTTGTAACTGGCAAGGTGTGTCAATTTTTTTCTGTTCTCCTGAAAGATGATGTAAAATGCTTTAGCCTTTTTTCTGCCAGAGAATTTGGTTATAGTGCCACAAGGCTCTGTCAATAATATTAATTAACTTTATATTAATAAGCCTGATTAAAGCAGTTCATTAAAAGGGTAGCAAATGTCTCTTTCCATTAAATAGTAATTTCACAACTGAAAGTGTTTCTGGGAACAGCAAAATCTCACATAGCAAATCATGTCTCCAATTTAAAGCAGGCTACAGAAAGTAAACTTTTAGGCCTAAATACAGTAACTAATCCCAACTAGAATTAGACCCACTGAATCAATGAGATTGACAGAAGTGTTGAGTTAGACCATGCAGCAATTAATTCAATAGATCTAATCTCACTGAAACTAGTTTATGCATCAAAGCATCCTGTAATCCCTCCGTCAAGCAAAATTAGAAATATCTACTGTTGAGTTAAATTCAGAACAACCAATAAATTCAGAATATTGACTTTGGACATTGGCCATTTCTGCACTAAACTATTATAGTGCCATAATTCCACTTTCAACATCCTATGGAATCCTGGGGTTTGCAGTTTACGGAAGGGCCTTCCTAAAGTGGAATTATAGCACCATAACAGTCTAGTGCAGAAATGGCCATTAATATAAAATCTACTGCAACCTTGATCCACACTTTGTTCAACTTATAGGTAAAGGCTGAGTGCCTGCTTCCATAACATTTTTGCCTATGTGACAAAAGCTCATACAGTTTCAGTGGGCAATGCCCTTTCTGGAGTAAGAGATTTCATGGTACTCAAATTCCAGATGTACTCACTGGGAAGCCAGTGGAGTTGAATTAATCGACTTACAGTTGCTTTTTCTTTCTAGCATGGTAGCCACTTTCAGATTGTTAGGTCCCAAAGCTCTGACATTTGTAATGAATATATGTGACTGTGCCTCAGTGTTGTTTCCATGATATTTTATTCTTTATTATATGGTTTGAAATTATATTACTATAAATCACTGTGAACCTTTGCAGGGAGCAAACAACCCACAGAGAATGACAACAGATGGGTGAATGACTACAATCTTCTTTCCCACCTCCACAAAGCTTTTTCACAGAGTTCACCAGAGAGATTGTGGGATACAGCTGCAACATCGACCCATCGTGTATAGCATAGCTTCTATGCTAAAATATGTATTTTGCTAACCTTGTCTAGAATGATCAACCAGGTTGGCTTCTAAGGCACCATAAGAACCCATCTTTATGCTAATATAACTGGGAATAGGGCTGTCCATGAAGACTGACCATATGCCACTGCTATTGTCAGGACATGGATTCACAAAAAGAAGCACAAAGTGGTGCCTTTCAAGCATAGTTTAAGGCCATGAGACTGATAAGACATGGGTCTTACTTAATCACAATGACAACAACAACAAGAGTGAAAGTTGTTATAGCTGGGGTCTATTCTTTACAGGAATAGACCCCAGTTTTGTTTTTGGGAGTGACATGCAAAACAAATACACACACATACACACATAGCTTTCTCTGAGCTATTTGGGCTTTAGGCATGATCTTAGAATGTTGAAAAAAATGAAGGTTTGATAAGCTCTCAGTTTTCTTATAAAAGTGATTGAAAATGGATTTTTTTTAAAAAAAAAGTAAATGGATTGTATCAAAGCTCTTCATTTGATTTTGAGTGGCTTCATTTTACATTCAGAAACCAAAATTCCAAAACCCCACCTTTGGGAAGGATAGGTCACAGACTGCAATGGGTAGTGGTGGCCCCATGGTAACTGGGGCAGTGTATCTACTCAGCTTTTTAGTTGGAGCTTTCAAGGATTTTCTGAGCCTCAAAGAAATATTATACCAATGTATCAGAAAACTTTTAGGCCATTTCTGCACTACACTGTCATGATGTTATTATTCCATTTTCAACACCCTGTGGAATTCTGCGTTTTATAGTTTTCTGAGGCCAAAGAGCTCTCTGGCTGAGAATTCTAAATGCCCCTCCCTAAACTGCAAATACCAGGATCCATAGGATGTTGAAAGTGGAATTAAGCAAGTGGCCTTACTTGCTTAGAAAATTCAGTAGTGAAATATAACACTGGAATAAAAGATATAACTCACCTTTCTATATCCCTTACTGACATCGGTGGATTAAAACTCTTATGGTAACAGAATCTAGTTTATATTTTAGAAGATAGAGAATGGCAGCAAATTTGGTCATCTTGTCCAATGAAATTTGTATTAGCCCACAATAGAGAAAGTACACTTAAAATGATATATTGATGGTATCTTACTTTGGTAAGATTGGCATATATAGTCAATATCAATAATAATATCAATAATTCTTCATTATGGTGAAAAAAAATTGGTTTGGTAGGGTCTTACCATCATACATGGTGGGATTGTCCACTGATATAAGTATTCTGGCAGGAAATACAGTCAATTAGCCACATGATGGAATACCACCCTTGATCCAGGACTGGCACTACTAAATTTATTTAGGAGTATAAATAAGGAAATAAAATATAAGGGTTTGCTCTTTTTTCCCCCCTATTATTAGTAGCCGGGAAGGTTATTGCCAGCAATTGGAAGAATCCTATACTACATAGTTTAGATCTGTGGTATAAAAAGGTTTGGAATTTGGTACTATCAGAAAGACTGACATGGCAAGTAAGATGAGCAAAGGAACAAAAGGATAATAATATCATTGAGGTAACATGGTCCCCATTTATTTTGTACATAAATCAAACTGATGGGGGAAGAAGCCATTCATTATTCTAGTAACCCACACATCCATTTGGAAATGATTAATCCAATAGAACAATTAATTACAAAAGGTTTCACTTCGCACTTCATGACCATGAAAACATAAGTTGTGTCTTATGTAATTATTGTCCAAGTATTTGTTTTGTTGTTTGACTTTTTCATTTAAAAGTAAGCCACATACACTATGCTGTTCTTCTGAAAGTTGTAGGTAACAGTGTCTGGACAAAAATATTTTGAATACCAGATCAAATTCTTCAGTGATATAATTTCATAGAATAATTGTCTCTTATGATTATTCCATCATTATTTCACCTTCAACAATACCCTTGAAATTCTTTATGTTAAAGCAGTATCTTTTAAAAGTATGAGCTTTTACTAACACAAGGATGGGAGTCAAGAACATTCAGAAATGTATTCACAATATTTAATGTAACACCATCTTCAGTTGCCTGGCAACTATTCTAAGGATTGCAATGTTGCTCATTCCATTTTAACAAAATTGAGTTATAAGTAATTACCAACTAGATTGCAAGGAAACCTTTGCTCACTCAAGGGCTGACGGCATTTCTCCTGGTCTCTGGTCTGAACCTCTACAGAGGTGACAGAATAAGATGGTGATTCATACACAAATCATAGTCCATCTGAATATAGAGACAGACTATACCGCAGTGCAGGGAAAAACCTGCAACGGACTCACATACATCTTTCCCCATATAAAACATATATATGCAATTCAGAATCCTCTCTGACACCACATGGTCTACTAGATCATGTTCTCAGGCTTCCCACCCCACCCAGATTGGCAGGAAAATGTGAGTGGTCCATGATGCAAATGCCTCTGTAGCCTTGCTACAGATACCTGCTACAGACACTTTAAATAGATGGGTTCATGCACTAGAATCTAGTTTCCAAATGTCGTCTCCCGCCCTTCTGAATTGGCCACTGCATAGTCTTCTGCAGTCGCAGCTGCTGGTTTCCATGTTAGTGGGCTGGTGAATCTGCTCTGGATTTTAGTTAAAACTTTAAAAGAGCTAACCAGGAGGCTAAATTGTCTGTGCAAACTAGATTCTGTACCACGGATAGCTCCTTTCACATTCAAATGAAAGGCTGGAATGGATTCACAGTAACACAAATGTGGAAGCCACCAGTTGCTACCACCTTTTTTCACAATCTAGTAATGCCACTGTCAGTCTCTCTAACCTCCCCCTCAAACCCTCAGCAAAGGGCCAATCAAAGCTATGAGACAATTAATTACTTTAGGCATGAGTGCACAAAGTGTGGCCCACAGAATACATGCAAACCCTGAGCTTCACTTTTATGGCCCTTGAAGTCTTCCAGACCTTTTTTTTTTTAATCTATCTATTCTGTTGTGCACAAAGTCAAGAAAAGACCAGCTGCAAATTAACTTCCTCCAAGCCCAGAGCACCTCAAACCCTCAAAGAAATAAACACAATAGCCAATAATTGGCAGCCTGAAGTGATTTGATGTCATTTCTGGCACATCCAAGTGCAACAGTGTGGGGTCCCTCAGGGAATTCAGGAGTGAAAATTGCCCCTGTCTCCTCTGTATTGCTCTCCCTGACTTGGTATAAAGTAGTTTCCAGCTGGTCTCCTGTCACTCCATGGCAGGCACCTGTCTTTCCTCACTTAATTACCCACTTGGAAACCTGATAGTGAATCAATGGACTTGCGTAAGTGTGGACTGCAATCCCAGTCATTCAATAGGTCTAGATCTGTTTGAGTCATTGGATTTAGTCTTAAATATGAAAGACATGAAGGTAAAACAGGCCAGGTACGTACACTAGAAAATACACACAGCAATATGGCTTCTAACCCCCACCAACTGTGAGTTACTCTAACTTGACTGGCAGAAGAAAACATTCCAGGGTTACTTTCAAAAGACTAAAGGGAATACTCTACATTTATTGCATTTGGTCAGGGGAGGGGCAGACAAGGGTGATGCACATATTAACCAAAATGTCTTTTCTCATCTGCTGAGCAGGTGATATGGGCTAGGAGAATGTTTAACACAGGAGAATGGCTTTCTAGCCATCTTTGTAGGCTGGATACATCAAAAGAACACTGGTAGGCTGTGGACTGAGTTGAGGAAGGATGTTCTCCCAGTTGGTTCATGAGCTGCCATTACAGAGGTCTTCTTGTTTGGGGCCCTTTCCGCATCCTACCTTTTCTTGGCACTGGGGTGCGGTGATCATGCAAGCAGCCTCTTGTGAGAGGCTCTCGATTCCCTGCTTCTTCAGCTCCACACGAGCTTCCTGCTTGCATGAGAGCCCCTCCTCTTCCTTTCGCAGTGCAGTCTGAGACCTTCCCAGGCTGCATTGAGACAGGAAGCGTGACCGGCCCGGCTCCTGAGGCTCTGCACACCAGGTAAGTACATGTGGGGCCTGGGAGCAATGCGCGATCACACAGCATTTTCAGCTGAAAGCCAAAAATGCAAAGGTGTGCAATCATTGCCTGCTGGCTCCTGGAGCCTTGCGCAATTGTGAGGGCGTCATGCAGATGGCTCCTCGCAATCGCGCGAAGCTCCAGGCCCTCTTTCGCATGGCAGATGCCATGCGAAAAGGGCCTGGGAGAGGCAGGAAGTATGAACAGGCATGCAGGATTTCTCTAGCGGGATCAATTGAGCTAGTTAAAGATATTCTCTAGCTATGGAGTAATGAATTGTGAAAGGAAGCCAAGAGTCACAAACTCAGATTCTTGATCTTACCCCCTTTTTTGGGAAATCAGACCCAATGCATTCAAAGTACCACCAAAGGAAAAGAAAACTCATGCATTCTGACCCTTCTTACAGTGTTAAACAGTGCATGCATGCTTCTCTCTCAGGCTATTATGTACAGCGAGAAAAGTCTGAATATAGAACATTGGCTGAATGTCGGGATGTTTCTCTATGCGATCAGGAATCATTAAAGACAGCCTGGACCTTTTGTCAGGGGAATAGATTCCCAGTTTTCTGGGGAAATGAGTTTTCACTTATACAGAACGTCCCCTGTATCCATGGGGGATACTTCCTGCACTTACCAATGGAGAGCAAAAAAATGCAGAGAATAGAGAATGCTTTCTTTTTTCTTTTTAATGAGATGAATGGCATAGGAATCAAATGAATATGCATTCCCTGAAACTGGACAGAACTTAAGAATCTAAGAGGAAGAAGACTTTGTAGCATATGTGTCCAGTGAGTAAATGCGAGACAACACAAGATTGCACAAGAATGGAAGCAAATATCATGTCATTTCTGGAATTTTCCATACCCGTCCATTTTCCATGTAATACTGCAGAGGAATTCCCATTCCTCTTATGTATTTCCCTTTATTACTTCAATTTCTATTTAATTTCCATTAAATTCAAATTAATATTTTTAGACTGCATTTCACATATTCTGGTCATGCAGATACAGAGGATGTACTGCATGTCCAAATTTTAGTTTTAATTATTAAAATAAATACAGTTGTGAGCTTGCTTGCTTCTAGTTTAAACAACTATGCAAAATTAACAGACAACTGAATACACAGTGGCTGGGGCATCCACCACTGGGTAGAAAGAGAAGCAACTCTTGATTTTACTACTGTGTTTTCTGCTCTGAGTCTAGTTCATCATTTGTCAAACTCCTGTTCAACTCAAAGCAGTGAGGGAGAGTGGCTGAAAAATCGAGATGGATTTACCACCCCCATGGAAGTGGATCTACCACCAAACAATCCTGACTAAATGTATTACTTGGTGACCACTTTCATGGCAATTGCCTGGTGCATCATTTACAATTCTGCCAATGACATACATATAAAGGGAGATATCAGAGATTAAGTCCACATTTCATCAAAAGGCATTTGAATGGCTGTGTATATATTATTTCATTCGCTGAGTGGAACCTTACTGGCATTCAGTAATGGCAAAGACATCATGCATATTTGTTTGATGACAGGAATTGAGCCTCTCAATCTACATACAGATGATTTCAAAAAGAACAGAACTTAGGGTAATTTTGCAAGATGCTCCTCCAGTGCTGCTTTCACTGAGATTTATCTCCATACCTAAAGAAGCTAGAGAACCCAGAGGAGCAGACTCATTCATGAGGTTCCAGCTGCTGCCCAGAGAATAGGAAAAAGTCCTCCTGACTTCCTACTCTCCTGACTTGTTTCATTCAGCTCAGCCCTCAGTTGAGGTGCTTCTATAAACTGTTCCTAGTTACTGTGCAAAATCTGGTCCCATTTCTGCTCCTGTCAGATCCCCACTTCTATGCACCTCCTTTATTGCTCTTCTGGAAGGAAAAATTATATATAATAAAAGAAAGTGTTATCATTATATTAAATTTATTGTGCATATACATGCAGTGGTGAGGAATAGTAGCCATGGAAATGCCATAGACCACATCAAAGATGTTGATGGGAGATCTAAATCTGTTCTAATGTGTCATGTGTTTTGACTTTTCCATGGAAGAAAAGAAAAAAAAAATCCACTATCTCTCCTTTCTACATCGGACCCACTTTTCCCTTTTATTTTGGATCTAGCATATGTTTATCTGTCCTTCGTTTTAGTTCTTCACTCCTAGTTTGTGAAATAACTCTGCACGCCCTGTGTATGGCATCAATTTTTACCACTAAGGCTTTCTGCTACTTCAACCTCATCATTTAATTTCATTCTGTTGTGCTTGTTTTTGCTTTTAAGCTCTGCTCAGTTGCTCGTATTCCAATTCCAGCTGAGTGCAAATAATTTGTCTTCTCTTTCAGGTCAGCCTAACTACTTGAGAGTAAGATAGAGCTTGTAAGATGTGAAATGGCAAAGAGATGTATTATTCATTAGCAGTGAACTTGGATGGGGAAAAAAGGAAATAAGTATTGTGAGCAGAACGATTAATGACAAATGTTTCTACTGGTATGAATAATGAGGAACATACAGGAGGGAGGAATCACACTCGGTAATGTTAAAGAATTTGCTAGCGCTCTTACAAAGCAAGCATTGTTACACATTTTAAAAAGACAGTGCCTTTTTTCATTTAAAACCTTTTTGATTTATAGTTTTTCTTTTCATATCTGAAGTATTAGGACACAATAAAATATAAGCTATACGCAAAACACCAACAAAGAATATGAAAATTAAGATACCATAATAAATAATAAACCAAGGCAAAATAGCAAAAATGAAAAGTGGTGGAAATTAAACATCAGTGGAAAACTAAGCCCATCAGTTGAAGATGAAATGTACATATGATTAAGGCCTTCTTCAAGCAGTTATGGTCGTGCAAATCCCAGAACCTATGTACACAGGCCAGGATTTTTTTTAAAGCGT
Source organism: Cyclura pinguis (assembly GCA_030412105.1). Lineage (NCBI taxonomy): Eukaryota > Metazoa > Chordata > Lepidosauria > Squamata > Iguanidae > Cyclura > Cyclura pinguis. The sequence goes on along the minus strand of CM059599.1, from coordinate 107,000,921 downwards.
CTTCCTATGAGGTTATTGGCAACATGTGCTTTCAAACTATGAATCATTATATACACAATTCATAATAACCCAAAATCGTAAACATTGAGACATTTTTGCCCTGTAGAATCTGTTCCCACCATCCCAGAATGCACACAGAAGTAGCCCTGCAAGACAGGAATTCTACAGTATTGTCATCTGTGCGAAGACAGAAACCGATTAAAATCAATTGTTATCAATCTGGTTTGAAATGTTCTAATTTAAAGGTGCAATTTAATTAAATGTATTTTTCACTTCATAGTTTAATTTAATTTGGAATTTCAGTATTAAGAGAATTCAAGAATGAATTATCAGGTAACTCATTCATTAACTAAGAAGTGATACTAAAGAGCCAAGACCCTTTTTTTTTCACATTCTTACCCAGTTCTTTACCCAAAGCAGTTCTTTTTCGAAAAGTACTTCTTATTTTTTATCAGTTCCTTAGTGTTGAGGAATTACAACGCTTAAGTCATGAAATCCAAATCACTGATTTTAGTTCCTTATTCAAAATATTATAGTTTAGTTAATGCAGAAAGATTTTAAACCAACATGTAGTAAAGGCAACTTGGAAGGAAGTAGTCAACTTGGCATCCAAATCATCCTCCTATGTTCTATATTAGACACTCTATGTCTAACCATTTCAGAATCAGTGGAAGGAAAATGGAAACTGAGATAAGGGATTTGGTGAGACGGATGAGAAATGGAGTTTTCACAAATTAATGCAGCTGTTTCTGACACATGGTGTGGGGGAATTTTGTAATTATGAATGTCATTTTCATTCTGGTAAGGGTTTTAGTTCAGGCATTTACCTTAAATTTAAAAGGCAATCTACTATGTAAAGGTCAACGTTTATGAGTTTGTCTGTTTGTCTGCATCAGGCTGGTGAAGACCTCATATGATTGGCTGGCTGTGAAGATTCTATAGACTCCTGGAGTTGGCAGTTTAGGGAGGGGCCTTTAGAATCCTCAGGCACAGAGCTCTTGGGCCTCAGGCCAGTTGCTATGGAGATGAAGCCTACTGGTAAGAAGCAGGGCAATGTATTCCCTCAGAAACCAAACCTCTGTTATGTTAACAACTCTGAATACAGATTGGATTGGAGAATATAGGGAAAAGTTACAGGTACAGGTACTGGAATAGGATGGTTGCTATGGAGACAAGGCCTAGGAGCAAGGAGGAGGACAGTGAATTCTCTCAGGAACCCAACCTCTGTATGTTAACAACTCTGAATATAGATTACATTGGGAAATATGGGAAAAAGTTACAGGTACTGGAGAATACAGTTTGTTGAGTTCTTAAAAAGAAAATGAAATCCTGGGCAATGCTGGGTACGTATGCTAGTTTAATATATAAATAATAATGGAGTTTCCTACCTTCTAATGCAAATGCAACCAAATTAGATTTTCCAACTTATCAATGATTAACAAAATGAATTAATCCAAATTAAAACCTTCAATTGCAAATGCAACTGAATTAGATTTTCTAACTCATCAATGATTAACAAAACGAATTACTAATGTTTGTATCTCTGCAAATTCATTTGTAAACAGTGCCCCCAGATTTCACCCAATTGTACCTCCCCCCCCTCCGCTTTTTTTAAAAAAAATTAAAAGCCTCGCCTGGATTGAAGGATGAAAAACGACATGAAAATGTTCAGTCTTGGCTGCCTGGCAGCAGCTCAAGAAGAATGGAATCAGCCTGACTGGTCTCCAGAGAGAGTTCCATAGCTGGAGTACTGTAATAAGGAAATACCTGTCACATGCACCCACCAACCTAGATATACAACAGGGACCACCAGTGAGCACCCCAAGTTCCAGGCAGGCTCATGTGAGCAATGTCTTTCAGATGTATTGATTCCAAGGTGTTTACAGTAAAGTACAGTGGCAGTGTCCTGGATCCAAGCCATTAAAGGCTTTGTACAGTATAGCCAGCAGCTTCATTTGGTTTTCCCCAAACCAAGGTCAATTTTCTTGCTAAGAAAAGGATTTTTTTCTGATTTGAAAGAATGTTGTAAACTATTGCAGATTGCTTCAGCAGCCATGCTGGCCTGTAAGGCAATAAACAATAATTGCTTCCCAAAATAAGTCCTCTATCATCTGCAGAGAAATGAAGGATCAGGTTTAGTTAGAATACGAGGATCATGCATCACAAACAGCATACTGCTGTAGACAAGAATTTATATTATAACTAGCATATACACCTGGCATTGCCTGGGATTCTATTTTCTCAAAGGTAATACTTGTTAGAAAGATTTGAGATCCTATACCTCTAATTCCCTGAACTGTCTTTTCTGAACTGTATTTTCTAGTACCTGTAACTTTTCTCCATATTCGTTAATCCAGTCTGTATTCAGAGTTATTAACATACAGAGGTTGGGTTCCTGAGGAAATACACTGCCCTCCTCCTTGCTGCTAGGCCTCAGCTCCATAGCAACCAGCCTATTCAAGACAGACACAGTTGACTGAGGCTCAAGAGCTCTCTGGTTGAGAATTCAAATATCTCCAGGGCCAGATGAATTGCATCCCAGGATATTAAAAGAACTGGCAGAGGTCATTTCGGAACTGCTTGCTATAATCTTTGAGAAAGCTTGGAGCACAGGAGAAGTTCCAGCAGACTGGAAGATGGCAAATGTTGTCCCCATCCTCAAGAAGGGAAAAAAAGAGGATCCAAATAATTATTGCCCAGTCAGCCTGACGTCAGTACCCGGAAAGATCCTAGAGCAGATCATTAAGCAGTCAGTTTCTAATCACTTAGAAACCAATGCGGTAATCACGAGAAGTGAACATGGATTTCTCAAAAATAAGTCATGCCAGACTAATCTTATCTCTTTTTATGATAGAGTTACTAGCTTGATAGATGAAGAGAATGCTGTGGATGTAGCATATCTCGATTTCAGTAAGGCCTTGTCAGGGATTCAGAGCAGGGAACCCTGGGGAAATGATCAGCCCACTGCAAAGATGTTGTATCATGCCCCAGCTGTGGGTAATTGCATGGTTGCATAAGAAACTGGGGTCGTGTGCAGATGGTAGAGGGACGTGTGCAAACCTCTACCTGATTGGTTGTAGATATGTATATAACAAAGCAACGCCAGTATGTATTTGTCTGTTGACCAAACCTGGTGCCTGGCGCAAGCTTTTGTCCATCTGTCCTATGTTTTGTATATAACGGAACTTTGCTGCAAGATAAAGTGCCTCCTGTTTTGGAAGAAACTCCTCCGTGTGTGAGTATCCTTACTGGGTAACAAGGCTGCTGCTGTTGGCTCGCTGAACTCTGGTTTTTCCGCTGCGTTTCCATGGGGCTGAAACTCCTATCATCCCCAACAGTGGTTATGGGCCCAGGCCCAGAGTGCACAGCATCCACAGCGCACCTGTAGTTGTTTTTCCCCTGGATACTAGGACTGTTTTTGACTGTTTGCCTGGCTCTCCGGTGCTTTAGAAGTCTGTGTTTTGGCAGAGAGACAGTTAATTTTTAGTCCGGTGCTGTTCAAGGACACTTTGGAGGAGGAGGCCGGCCAGCTGCGTTCCTGTGTTTTGTTTTTACAAAGACAGCAGAATGACTGAAACAAGCTTTGTGCGTTTTGAAAGACTAAATGACACGAATTATCAAAGCTGGCAGATTTATATGAAAGCATCTCTGATAAAGGAGAACTTGTGGCACGTTTTGGAGAGCGAGGGTCGGCCACTGGCCAGTGCGTCGGCTGCTGAGATAGCAGCGTATCATGTTGCTGACGAAAAAGCTAAAGCAGTTATTTTGCTTACTTTAAGTCCTTCCCAGTTGATTCAAGCTGCTGCTGCGGACACAGCATATCAGCTCTGAGAGGCTCTGAAGCGTGTGCATCAATCTTCCTCGTGTTTGTCCAAAATGCTATGGACGAAAAGACTGGATAACACAAAGTTATGTCCCGGAAGCTGTGTAAGAGAGCTGATGCTGATGAAACAGTTATTTCAAGAGGCAGCCAACGGAGGGGTAAACATCCCAGGAATGCAGAAAAGTTTTACTCTGCTGGGAAGCCTCACTAAGGAGTGGGACTTTTTGATGTACAGCCACCAGGGTGTCCATGAGGAAGAGCTGACTGTAGACTTGGTAGCCGGGAAGATTTGAGAGGAAGTCCGATGTAAGCAGTTTGATTCCAGACTGCAGTCGGAGAGGAGAACAGCGAGTCACCAGGAGGGAGAGGTAGCTCCCAAGGAGGCATCTGACTTGGAAGAAGGAGCAGTGTGCAGCTTTGCCAGACGCTGCTACAGATGTAAGAGAGTCAGCCATCTCCAGAAAGACTGCAGAATGCCAGTGCCAAGAGAGGGAAGAAGACAGCCCAGAAGCGGAGGGGTGTGTAATCACAGGCTGAAGGCCATGTGTTTGTGGCAAAAGAACAGTCTGAGAATGGTATGTGGTTGCTAGACAGTGGTGCAACTCACCACATGGTGAACAATTTAAAGCTGTTGAATGATGTTACAAATGCAAATATAACAGCAATTTCCCTTGCAGATAGGGCACCAAGCAAGGTTCAGAACATGGGTACTGCGTATGTGCCATGTTTTGGGAAATCGTTTAATAATGTATTGTGCGTGACAAATTTGCAGAACTGTATTTTGAGTGTCTCCCAACTGGCCAGTGAGGGTTACAAAGCGGTGTTTGAAGGGGAGAAATGTATAATTACTGCAAATGGTGTTTTTTGTGCAAAAGGGGTGAAAAAGCAGGGGTTGTACCACATGTTGCCCAAAGGAAAAGTGGCAAATGTTAACCCTTTGTGTAACAAACCTCTACATGAAAAGTGTGTACATTACTTCCACAGAGTGATGGGTCATGCCAGCTACAAAGGTTTGCAAGAGTTGGCAAAGGTATGCCCCGGGTTACAGGTCCGAAATTGTCCTAAGTTCCTAGATTGCTCTATATGCAAAAAGGTTAAGGTAAAGGCTTACCCCATTGCCAAGAAAAGCAAGTGTGTCACCCAACGGTCTTTTGAGGTTGTACATGCAGATTTGGCTGGGCCATTCAAGCCAACTGAAGGGCAAAATAGGTTTTTCCTGGTAATTGTAGACAAACACACCAGGTACTCCTGTGTCTGTCTACTGAAAGAGAAAAGTCAAGCAGCTGAAAAGTTCAAAGTGTGGGTGAATGCTGTTGAGAGGGAATTTCCTTATAAAGTGGCCAGTCTTGTGTCAGATCGAGGGGGAGAATTCCTGTCTAATAGCCCGCAAGCCTGGATACATAAGAAAGGCATAAGGCATAAAACCACCAACTCCACATCTCCCGGGGAGGATGGTCTTTCAGAAAGAAGAACTGGGCTGTTAAAACAAATGAAGGATTGTATAATAGAGGATGCCCAAGCCCCAGCAGGATTTTGAGAAGAAGCAATAGTGACAGCAAACTACCACTTAAACAGGATGTGGAGTTCAAGTGTGAAGCAAACTCCATATTACCTATTGTATGGTAGAGCGCCAAACCTGCAGCATCTACGCATTTGGGGTCAGTTTGGTAGTGTGTATGTTCCCCCAAGTTTCAGAAAGTTTGGAGAGGAGAAATCTAGACAGTTACGCTTTGTGGGATATGAAGGTAACAAATATAGATTTCTACACCATGCTGGCAAAATAGTGTATTCTAGGAGTGCAAACTTTGAAATCCATTCAGGATGGGATAGACTGCACTGTAACCAAGAGGTTTTGGTTCCCCTGGGTAAAAGTGTGAAAAGCGTTCCCAAAATTCCTGAGAATGGAGGGGCAGTGATGTCTGATGAGGAAAAGGACAGTGTCCCAGATATACTTGAAAACTCTGAAGATGGAGGGGCGGTGATGGCTGATGATGAAGAAGAAAGTACTGAGGAGGAGAAGCCAAAAATCTCATTCAACGTCACACCAAAGAGTTCAACACTGCCACCTAGTGCTGAACCTGCATTTAAGAGAGAGCCTCGCACTGAGGTCAGCACTAGTTCCAGCAGTGGTTCCAGTGAAAGTGGGTCAGGAAGTACCCAACTTGCTGAGTCAGGAAGTAAAGTTATGCTTATCCCTAAAAGATCAGGAGGAGAGTATTTTGCTGTCCTGTGTGACTGAGGCAGAAATTTTGAGTGTAGGAATACATTGGAGTATGGAACCAAAATGTAAGGCAAATGATCTAGGATGGGATTTTGTGTTTGCGGTATTGTCCATCTGAACACAATATTGCGGATTTGCTCACAAAGGCTCTTCCAGTAGTAGGCCATGAGAAGTTGACAGGTGAACTGGGCCTTGCCACCAAGGTGAAAGGTGGAAGATGAGTTGAACCCTTGAATGTATGTACTGTATGTATTATGTAACATGTATTGTATGACATGTATGGATTGTGAAAATGTCCTACACAGTGGCCTGACCATTTTGGAGGGGATTTTCAGGGATTCAGAGCAGGGAACCCTAGGGAAATGATCAACCCACTGCAAAGATGCTGCATCATGCCCCAGCTGTGGGTAATTGCAAGGTTGCATAAGAAACTGGGGTCGTGTGCAGATGGTAGAGGGACGTGTGCAAACCTCTACCTGATTGGTTGTAGATATGTATATAACAAAGCAACGCCAGTATGTATTTGTCTGTTGACCAAACCTGGTGCCTGGCGCAAGCTTTTGTCCATCTGTCCTATGTTTTGTATATAACGGAACTTTGCTGCAAGATAAAGTGCCTCCTGTTTTGGAAGAAACTCCTCCGTGTGTGAGTATCCTTACTGGGGAACAAGGCTGCTGCTGTTGGCTCGCTGAATTCTGGTTTTTCCGCTGCGTTTCCATGGGGCTGAAACTCCTATCATCCCCAACAGGCCTTTGACAAAGTTGCCCGTGACATTTTTGCAAAGAAGCTAGTAAAATGTGGGCTGGACAGAGCTACTGTCAGGTGGATCTGTAACTGGTTGACTGACCGTTCCCAAAGGGTGCTCACCAATGGCTGCTTTTCATCCTGGAGAGAAGTGACTAGCAGGGTGCCACAGGGTTCTGTCCTAGGCCCAGTGCTGTTCAATATCTTCATGAACGACTTGGATGAAGGAATAGAGGGCATGCTCATCAAATCTGCAGATGACACCAAATTGGGAGGGGTTGCTAATACGCCAGAGGACAGGATCAAAATTCAAAATGACCTGGACAGATTGGAGAGCTGGGCCAAGGCTAACAAAATGAAATTCAACAGAGAGAAGTGTAAGGTCCTACACTTAGGTAGAAAAAATGGAATACAGAAATATAGGATGGGGGACACATGGCTGGATAGCAGTATGTGTGAAAGGGATCTAGGAGTCTTAATAGACCACAAGCTGAACATGAGTCAGCAGTGTGATGTGGCAGCCAAGAAAGCCAATGCAATTCTCAGCTGCATCAATAAGAGTATGGTGTCCAGATCGAGGGAGGTACTGATACGACTCTACTCTGCTTTGGTTAGACCTCATCTTGAATACTGTGTCCAGTTCTGGGCACCCCAATTCAAGAACGACATGGTCAAGCTGGAGCAGGTCCAGAGGAGGGCTATCAAAACGGTGAGGGGCCTGGAAGCCATGCCCTATGAGGAATGGCTTAGGGAGCTGGGTATGTTTAGTCTGCAGAAGAGAAGGTTAAGAGGGGACATGATAGCCATGTTTAAATATTTGAAGGGATGCCATGTAGAGGAGGGAGTGGGCTTGTTTTCTGCTGCTCCAGAGATCAGGACAAGGAGCAAGGGATTCAAGCTGCAGGAAAGGAGATTCCACCTGAACCTCAGGAAGAACTTCCTGAGGGTCAGAGCTGTCCGGCAGTGGAATATGCTGCCTCGGAGTGTAGTGGAGTCTCCTTCTTTGGAGGTTTTTAAGCAGAGGCTGGGTGGCCATCTGTCAGGAGTGCTTTGAGGGTGTTCTTGCATGGCAGGGGGTTGGACTGGATGGCCCGTGTGCTCTCTTCCAACTCTACATTTCTATGATTCTAAAGGCCCCAGGATTCCATAGAATCTTGTTAAGCAGCCAATCATATGAGGTCTTTGCTTGACAGAGACAAACAGGTAAACTTTGACTTTTATATGTTAGATGAAGCAGAGCATTAATCCATTTAGGCCTGTTCAGGCAACTAACAGTTGTTCTCCATCTTAGAGTTAATAAAGATATTAACATGAATGCATATTTCTTCCAGATTCTCTGTTTTCCTTCCTACAATGAGATTTCTTTAGATATATATTTTTTAAACAGATTTGCAAATTAAGCCTCAGTATGCCTAAAAATGTATTTAGAAAAATATGGTATGACAAACAAATGTCTTTCACCACCTGGGGGAGCACCTCTGCTAAAGTCATGCTAAGCATATCGTTTACATACTTTGTTACGAGGTCTTTCACATCACATGTTACCTGATGGGTTTTATTAGTAGGGATGGAACCCTGACGCAGGAATGTAATTCTTCACTAAGTTTGTTGTCAAAGGTAGCAATGAGTAATTTCAGTTATTTTCTTTGTGCTGCAAAAAAAGGTTTTCAAAAACCACACAGTTTTCAAAGGCTATTTGGAATTTGGGTCTTATTCTGTGCAATATTCACACATGGTTGTTTTTTTTGCAGAAAATGGCATTCCATTTTCTGCTTGGAAAATCATAACTCATAATTATTCATTCCTGCACAGAATATGCTGTTTTCTGTGCAAATCAACCATGTGTGAATTTCAAACAGAACAAACAACTTAAATAACAGGTCGCCAGCCCATTAAAACCCTGCTTGAAAAGATGCTGGTTAAGGAAAGCAGAGAGGGAGCCAGTCTAGCCTCCTGCAGAACAGAGTTCCACAGAATGGGAGCAGCTACTGAACTATTAATATTTATGCACTGAAATCTTATTTTCTGAGCAGAAAATGCTGTTATCTGTGCAAAACAACCATGTGCAAATAATGCTCACAATAAGTCCTGAACTTTGAAGATTATTGTCAGTCCTGGATTCTTTTAATCAGGGTTTCTTACCACTTGACACACATGTTTTTCCACAAATTTTGAATCTTTTAAATATTTTTTTCACCCTGGGATTTTCTGCCAGTATTTGCCACTGAGCTGTAGCCCCTATCAATAATTATTTCCAATAATTACTTCCAATATAAGAGCTACTGATAATTAATGGCAATAGTAACTATGACTTCCTGATTATAATTACTTCCAAATCAGAACTGATTGAGGGATTCTGTGTGTTATAGTCTTCAAACATATTTTTCTAAGCTGTTTCAATTATTCTTGTGCAAGGATAGACATTCTTATGCTCCCCACATTGCTTATATAGCCCCATTTTCCCTGTCCATTGGTCATGGTGATTGAGAGAGTTGGAGTCTCAAATACAAAGAAGATACCAAATTGATACTCAAAGAAGATACCAAATTGTTTACTCCTACTTGGGAATTTGGAAAATGCAGTTAGTTGGGGTAGGCATGCAAACAACTCTGCAATTATTTTCCAAGGTAATTATTCCAAAAAGGTGACTCAAGGAGACCCACAAGTAATCTCTGAAAGCATTCTGAATGAGCTACCATGATGGTGACAGCTAATTTAGAAGATATGTTGGTAAAATAAGACAGGGAGTAACTGGAAACAAGAAGACATTGAACAAAACAAAGCAAAAGTTCCTAAATATAAGATATGGTTAAATAGGTTTGGACTACAATGCTTTGGTACCCACCCACTTAGCACTGATTTTGTTAGATATTTAAATAGGTATTCACAAGAGTACTTGGTCAACCTCCCTCCCCATTTGGATCCTTCAGTCTTCAAGATAAACTGTCTTGGTGGGACCAGGGGATTCGGATTCCCCAAACATGACCACTCCAAATATAGTCTTTGAATGTCCGTTTTCCAGAACTGCTTTCCATTTTGAACTTTTGCAATTTTCAGTATCTACTGAAAAGCTATTTGTTGTCATGGTAGCATCACTTTTCAGATTTTGTATTATATTTTCATATGCATGTTTATATACATTGGGAAAGTTATAAGGTATATGATTCATGAATATGAGCAGAAGATAAATTACAGAATGTAGAAATTATTACTGGAATGGCCAGTGAATTAAAATGTAATCACTTCTCACATCTACCAAGAAGACTTGGTCCAAATCCAGTTATTAGTCTCAGCAACAGCTAACCTACTGAATCAATGAGGACTTGGTAAATCAACACTTATGAAAATTCCATTGATTCAATGGGTCTCCTCTTGTTAGAACTAACAACTACATTTAGCCTTGAGCTACTAGTATTTGGGAAAACATTGTTTGCTGACAAGATAGGCTGAGCTAATGACACATGTGGAATACAACTAGAATCCTTTAAATTATAAAGAATAGTTTCATAAATAGAATTATATCAGTAGGGGAGAAAATCTTTCCACAGGTGTTCTATAAAATATATTTTTATTCTTATGTGCTGTTGGGGGATCACTGTATCCCCTTGTCATATAAAATGAGCTTCGTAGTTGAAAGCGAGTTTCTTTTTTGAAAAATTACTTCCTGAGGACACATGAAATCAAATCAGATGCTGCACAAGTCAATATATAGTTGCCTCATCAGATGTTGTTGCATAGTAACTTAAGTATGGTATATCCCTTCAGAGACTTCAAAAAAAGTGGAGAGGAAAAGATAACCTGTATAAATTAGGATTTCTGCTTCCATGACTTCTGCTTCCATTTTCTCAGTGGCACAATCAGGTACCTTATAAATAAGTCTTCATGGTGCAATGCTATTTGACATAAATGCTACATGTTACATATGTTACACTGAACATTGCTGTGTGCAATAACTAAGTTATCTGAAACATGTTGAAAGCTGGTCTCATTATACATATTCTAACAAATCGATACATACTTCACTAGCAGGTTACCCAGCCTTAAAGCCAAAATATCTTATTTGAAAACAGGGCATTTCCTTCCCACCTTTAAAGAAATTCAAAGTCTGCCCAACAAAAACACTGAATTATTTACAAAACACTTGCATTTCCTTTTGATGATCAAAAGCTCAAGTGGGCCACTCTTTGAAACCAAGTATTGACATGAGAAAGAATTGTGAAGTTAGCCAGGAGACTTAGCGTTTTGGTTTAGAATAATCAATATCTCCTTTTTACTCACAGCTTTATGCTTGCTTCTATCAGATGCTTATATCAATTTTTACATCTCCACTATGTTATAAACACATTGATGAGAGTGATGCATGTCAATTTCACAAGGATTGAAGAACTTATCCTTTCACATGGCAGACATTTTTCAAATGATAAAACATATGAAGGTTTCTTTTTGTTCAAATAGTGGCAGAGGGGAGAGGGCATATAATTTATCTCGTCTAAAGCACTTCACTGTTTAACAGAAAGCTGATGAAAACCATTCTACCCCACTCCAAACTTTCTCTTTGCTATACAGATTTACTGATAAATGCCCTCATGAGTTATGAGCACATGGCACATGAACAGCATTGCACTGGGCATAACAGATGTGCTTTTGCTGACTGATTTAACATTTTGTTTAATGCATCAGTTCCTCATGACTTCTTAATCTGAATTCCAACAACCCTCTTTGTATAGCAGAGTGGGCAATTTATTTTACTTCATCTTTCCCATCTGTACAAACCATGTCAGAGTCTATGGGCACAGTGAAGAGAAAGAAACAGAAAATGCCAATCATTACCGTGGGTTGTGACAGCAAATGTTGGCTGCTGTTAAACCAGATAGCGTATTCATCACCTTTGGGTTTGAAAAGGAACCCTTGCTCACAATGCATCTGAAATGTGGATACATATCACTTGTGTTCACATTCTGTGAAATTCAAGTATTAGGCTTAGAACTTACTCTTGCATACTTCTGAAAGGCTACAAAGCTGCAAACAACTCAGGTTATTTTCCTAGTCAATTAAGGTCACTTTCAGACCACGACCCTAGCAACTAGAGCACCAACTGGAACATTAATGACTATGGAAGGAATGTGCATTGATCATAAAATGACTGCCTGAGTATCATGATTACAGTGTTCCTCCTGCTACTCTCTGATGATTGTCTTAATTTCTTGATTAGTATCGATGAGAATTATGCTCATATGACTTGACTTTGCTCTGGTTCTGAATATCATAAGCCCTGAAAACCTGATTTCTAAGGGAAAAAACTCCTATGGGATAAGGAACACAGACCCTGCACTGGGGGCCGTTTCGCACCTCACCTTTTCGCGCTGCTGGGCTCACTCACGAAGGCTTGAGAGGAATGCTCTCGCAAGCCTCCTGCTTCAGCTCCGCAGCTCCTTCCTGCTTGTGCAAGAGCCCCGTCCACACCCCACCCCTTCTTCCACAGTGCAGCCTGGGAGTTGGAGGCTGCACTGAGGAGAGGATGTGCAACTGGCCTGGCTCTAGAGGCTCCGCATGGCAGGTGAGTGCAACCCAGACCCGTGAGCATTGCACAAGTGTGGGTCATTTTCGGCTAAAAGCTGAAAATCAAAAAATGCACGTTCACTGCGCGTCTGGCTCTTGAGCGTCATGTAAATGTGAGTGTGTCATGCAGACCACTCCTCACATTTACGCAATGCTGAAGGGGCCCTTTTGCTTGCAAAATGCAGTGCGAAAAGGGCCCCAACTCTTACCCTCTCTCTGAATGCATGCCTACAAGTCACCTGTAGACTTATGGCAACCACACAAATTTCCTAGGGTTTCATAGAGTTTTCTTTAGCAATAAATTCACAGAAGTGGTTTTGCCCATTCCTTCCTCAAAAAAATAGCCTACGCCACCTAGTATTCATTGATGGTCTGCCATCTAAGTATTAACCAGAGCTGACCGTGCTTAGTTTTCCAAGATCAGATGGGATCTGGTGCCTTTAGGATATTTAGGCCAATGCTATTACCTCACTTAAAGCAAAGGACTGTAACTGAGCAATGTGCATACTGTTCATGAACATATATTGTTTATGATGAAGTTCTTGCATTGATAGACACAGCTAGGGAATTGTAGCTGTGACATATCCTGATCCTATCTTCTAAAATCCTACATTTGAAGATCACAGCAATCTTCCATTAAAAAAAAGGCATTTCCAAGTCATGGAGAGCAGAGTGGTAAATAATGATGCGTCCAGCCCTCTCTTCATTGCAGGATATGCTGAGACGGGCAGTTACAGAGACTTCTGTGAGGTCCTGTTGGGATCCTATTGCAGCAGCTTATCTCAGAGCACCCTATGGCTGGGAGAGGGCTGGACATGGTATTACTCAGTGCCTCACCCTCTGATGACTCAGAAATTGCTATGTTGGCTTCAAACACAGCATTTTAGGGTCAATTTTGGTTGTTGCAATTGCACAATGACAGTAAATGTGAATTGGAATATAGTGATTACAACATCATAAGTCACTGTAATTACAACATTGCACTTACTGAACAGGATGCCAGCCCATATCTTGTACAGGGAGGAGACAACCTTTACCAGTGATAGGAACCAATTTATAAAGTCAATGAAGGTATTAATTAATTTGGAAATCTGCCAATCAAAACAGACAACTTAATTAAATCTTCTTTAAAAAAAAATACTAAAAATGGTTAAATTCGGTTGGAATTTCAGCATAAACATTTCTTCAAAATTAAGTTACAGGTACGCCAGTGGGTGCCTCGAAGATACATACACACACATACCTTAGTTAATGAAGTAGATGAGTTCCTGGGCATTACTTGATTGACAGAAAAATTGGTTCCAGAGGCAGAAATAATATGGAAAGAATAGGGATAGATTCCTGCATCTCAAAAAAAAAAAAAAAAAAAAAAGAGCAGTTCAACATGTTTCAACAAACTTTTTATTCTAACAATATGCACCTGGGAAATGAAACAATCGCATCATAAATTGACAAAAAAGTTTTGAACTATTGAGATCTTCTGCCAAAAATGCATCTATTATCTATATCCAGGGATTATCTATGCTTTTTATTTTTTAAATACGCTGGGGGAAGCTGTTAGGCCAGCTAATCTGCTTTCTTCCTTTCTCTTTGTTTTGCCGTTCGTGTATGCTTACTGACAGATTCTAGAGACAGCTGCTGTTTACCTTGCCTATTGTAGATAGACACACATAGCTATAGTAGAATTGACTAGAGTGTAATCCCATTCATCCTCAGCTCAAAATTTGTTGCATTGTTTACTGCAGGCAAACTGCTGCAACCTATATTCCTTCAGCCCTCCCTCATTATTATCCCAGTGCAGAAGGTGCTAAATTGCTTCCACATAGACAAGGAAGAAATGGGAAAGCAGAGCAGGCGTAAAAAGATTTTGTGAAAAGGAGCTTCTTTGTCAGAGAATTTGTTAACTTAGGCATGCCTATATTAATTTAATGAGCCACAGTTGGAAAGGACCAATAAATTTTACATTAGCCCAATGGTTCTTTACCCAAAGTCTAATCCTCTTGGGTCTTTTGGAGCTTTTTAGTCCTTCTGGTTGGGGAATTGCAAGGCTTAGGTCACAGGTAGTAAGGGCAACTTGGAAGTGGCTCAGGATCCTCCCTACATCCAGATGATCCTCCTGTATGGTACACTAAACACTGACTAGTTAGAGTTGCCAACACTAATGAAAGTCCTGGAGATTTTTTTTTTCAGACTGAGGTCAAATTTTTACCCATTGCTTTATCTGCTAAATTCATGGATCCCATTTTGGTCCTTTAATTTGCCTTTACTATTTAAACCCAGAATTGGAAGACCAGAGCTTTGAGACCAGACAGCACAAAAGTCTTTTATTTATTTTGTTTAATATTATTTCTCTTTGATATTATTTCTGTTCTGTTCTGTTTTCTTCATTTCATTTTGTTGTCCTTCTGTAAAAAATATGAGTATGCATACACACACTCTTTCTCTCTCTCTCTCTCTCTCTCTCTCACACACACACACACACACACTCACACACACACATATAACTTGGGAGAGTCTCCAAAAACAATTGCTAGGAGAGCATTTGTTCAGCTTCTTAACCTTTTCCTGTCTTCCCTCTCTGCAGTTAACTGGACAGTATGACATTTTCAATGTTAACATTAAAATTTATATTGAATAGGCCTGTTGTGTTTTTAGCATATAGCAATTCTTTTCAAGAAGACTAGAAACTCTATACAGGTCACAGTAATGTTCAGTTTTATCTGTAGCTGGTCCTTCACAGCACTATCTCCTACCCTGTTTTTGTCCTTGATATAATAGTGTCATTAAACAGAAACTTCTCATATTAGGCATTAGCCACTGGAAATGAAAGTGTGAAAGTAACCACTTTCATATGGCAGCTACTACCCTCTGGAATTTATCTGAAAACCTCCACCCATTTTTGATCTGTGTTATACTCCTTAGAAATTGTCCACAAAACCTTTGCACACCTTCCTCTCTCTGAAAAAAGTATGCTCTTAACACAGGCCAATACTGTAGTGTCGTATTCATTCCATAGTGGGTAGAAGTGACAGCCAGTTTCCTGGTATGAACTGAAGCATGGACTGCACTTCCTCTGAATTCAAAAAGATCAGGAAAAACTCTGCCTTCTTTGCCAAGAAGGCAAATCATTATATACTTTGATGTATGTCTACATCAAAGCACAATGTCTTTTGCTATGTTTGACAAAATTATGGAATATGTGATATTTGCATCCTCCTTGAATCAGGTGATCACTAGGTAGTTTTATTTTATGATACACAAACGTATATTTTCAAAAATTTGCATTTCATCCACCTAAGAAGACACACTGTTCATGTTCTTCTGCAGAATATCAGATACCCGTGTTACAATTGTCCCATTTGTCTCACCATTGTCATTTTAAAAATCAAGCATGCCATACTGAATTTCCTTGGTTACAGAGAAATAACATTCAGTTAGTGGAAAGAATTCCTGTGTCCCTTGTTGGAAGTGCCAGATCCAACTATTTTTTTTTTAAATCCATTATCTAAGTATTCAAGCAAAAGTTTTAGTGATTTTGGTGCTTAAATATTTTCTGCAACAGTGGCTGCTTTTGTCTGTCCACTATGTTGGTGTGTGTTGGGGGGAGTGCAATTTCGGAATCTGGGACTATTCTTGGAGGCATATAAATTGCAGTCCTGGCTTGTTGAAGTAACCAAATTTGTGGAAAATACTATAGTCAATTTGTCTAATTTCAGTTATTGTCACTTGATTTTCTTGGGTCAAAAACCTATGACAGCATAGAATGCATTCTGCTGTACCTGTTTTGACTTTATGAAGGCTGTTTTCAAATATCTTTCCTATCTCATTCAGTACTAGAACTTCACAAACATCTTCTCTCTTTTACTTTGATAGTGTCTGAAGTCTGTTTATCAACACTACTCTCTGTTATGATTTGAATGTTTTTGTTCAAATTTAAGAAAGAATGTATGTATGACTGATCAATATAGTGAGTGAAGCCTTCTCCTGGCTCCGTAAGGGACTGTGAAATGCTTAACTATAGAGACATGCAAGGAAAGGTTACTGCATACTCATCTTCCCTATTCTATTACTTCTGGCTGGCTGTGCACATCTACTAGTCTGCTAAATCCGCTTTGCGTCATTTACTCAGGACTAATTTCCCTGTTTTCTCCCTTTAATTTTAGGGTCATAGAATCAAAGAGTTGGAAGGGACTTCCTGGGCCATTAAGCCAACCACCCCTGCTTAGACAAGGATCTCTAGCTTAAGTATTTCCAGCAGGTAGCTGTCCACCTTCTTTTTGAAGACATCCAGAGAAGGAGACCTCATAACATTTCTAGGCAATTGGTTCCATTGCCAAACCACAATTAATGTCAAGAAGTTCCTTCTAATGTTCAATTGAAATCTACTATCCTAGACCATTAGACTTGGGCCTACCCATTTGGGCAGTAGAAAACAAGCCTTCCCCCTCCTCTCCATGATGACCCTTGAGGTATTTAAAGGGTGCAATCATATCATCCCTCAGTCTTCTTTTCACCAAGCTGAACATGGCCACCTCTTCCATTTTTCCTCATATGCTTTCTTTTCCATCCTCGTTGCCCTCTGAACCTGCTCCAACTTGTCTCTATCTTCCATAAAATGAGGGACCCAAAACTGAATGTAGTTCTCTCTGTTAACTTCCTTCCTTTCCCATTTGTATCTCCTGCATCTTCCTGCTTCTTGAGTTGACAGGGCATTGTGAGGCCACAACAGTAGCTTGTCACATCTCCAGTATTGGCCTTGAGGCATTCTTGAAGATTTTAGCCGACTCTTGGACTCCAGGACAGATCTGAAGATTTGAAAATTCTCCCACAGATAAAACTGAATTCTCTTGTCATTCCTGACCAAATCTGGAATATGGTCAGGCCTCATCTTTACATGGCATTGAATTTTGAAGCTCTCAGACTTGGAACTTCTTCTGATATCTATCCAGGAATAAGTAAGCCAAAGAAAGTGGGCAGGAAAGGCTATGAGATGATAAGAAAGGAAGAAATAAAAAAAAGCAAGAGAAGGGTTTTCTGTAGAGTATGTGAAATTCTGATTTTTCAAAAATTAATACAGCAGTTTTCTTCTTTTTAAAGAGGGACAAATGTGAAGAGGAATAAAATTTTGAATGGGATTTTAAAAATTTATTTTTAAGAAGTTTAATGTAGTAATGTAGAACAGGGCCTAAATAGCATAAAGGCACCACATCCTCTCTACTCTTGGAAACTAAGCAGGGTCAGCCCTGGTTAGTACTTGGATGGGAGACCACCAACAAATACCAGAGGTTGTAGGCTATATTTCAGAGCAAGAAACTGGCAAAACCACCTTTGAGTATTCCTTTCCTAAGAGGACCCTATGAAATTCATGGAGTTGCCATAAATCAACAGGCTACTTGAAGGCATGTGCACACACACACACACACACACACACTGTAGCACAAATTCAAATGCCAATTTGAAAATAATTGTTACAAGTTATCCTTTCAGTGTAAATACAACTGAATTAGATTTTTTAGCTTATATACTATTAACTTGACAGACTAACTGATTCCCATTCTCACTTTCCCATAACTGCCCTACACTTCTGGTTCTTAATTTCTCAATTTTTTTTCTTCTCTTCCCCAAATGAACTTACAAGAAAAGAAAATTTACATGGAAAAAACTCATTAATGACTTTTCTGGATTAATGTTCTCCTTCCTTTCTCCTTTGGTAATCCTGGTCCATTATCTGGAAAGATCAATGTGAAATTAATCCAGGGAGCTAAGGGGGTATTCTGATCGTAGAATCCAGCTGCTTTGTTGGCCTATGCATAAGTATACATCAAACAATTTGTTAAAAATTCAGCCAAAAAGAGATAATGAACATTTCTGTAAGCAGTGTGAGAACAAACATAAATCTATGTTTTCTGTCTAGAGTAATCCATCTGTATCGATCCTTTAACTTAATTTTCTCTTCTAGAGTTTCTGTTTGGAAACCAAGTAAAGCACAATTTTGCTCGATGTTATTATGTCATGTTCAGTTCTTCACAGTGGCAAGGGATTTAATTTTCCTCCATATGTAGATATAAGTAAGTCATATACAGGGAGAATAAAGGTTGTTCTTATTCCTTTCCTAGCCACATTCTAAATGAAATACAAATTGGGTGTGAGTTATACTTCTTTGAGTGTGGATTTCCTATATATGTATAATTTACTCTGCTATTTTTGGATTTCCAATATATATATATAATTTACTCTGCTATACTCTACTTTTTGATGAAGAAAAGAGGTAGCCTTTTGTCTTTTTTACAAATACCATTTCCTTTATATGTATATATGTGTGTGTGTGTGTATGTATGTATGTATACACACACACACACACACACACACACATATACATATAAAGGAAATGGTATTTGTAAAAAAGACAAAAGGCTAACTCTTTTCTTCATCAAAAATGGGACTTAAAATTTTACTCTTCTTTTAGTCTAAGAGAGATTCTCTTGTCTTCAAGGATAAGTAACCCATAAACTTTGAGAGACTGTACTAAACATTGGAGGGTAGCTGGTTAAAAGAGCAAAATTGGGCTAAATAGGGAAGAGGCAACTTCACTTCCCACTGCAGCCCCATAAGCAGCTATTGGGTGCTGAAAGACTCTTTGGAAGTAGTTTTCAAACAGTGCTGAGAGTTATGAAAGAAGAAGAAGGACATACAATTCACTTCTACTGCCAGGCTGATGCTGGATTTGGATATCTGTCCATGGAATTAGTCAGGGAATAAAGAAGTGGAAAAAGAGATGATGTTACCAATCCTTCAGTAATAACAACAACAACAACAACAACCAGGAAATAATAATACTAAGATATACCCTTCTACAGATTTTTACATTATTGGCATGTTCCATACCTTAGTATATGTGTAGGCTGTGAAAGAAAAAGAGATCCATCAAATATATTTTGTATAGGCATGGTTCCACCTACCCCATAGCAGAGTACATTGTGATATCTCTTAAGAACCCACCCATAATTCTGAAAATTCGAATAACATTCTTAGACAAGGTGTTGATGCACATAGAGGCATTTGTTGAATTCCCTTTAGAACTATTCCAGTCTGTGATGGTACTGAAATGGCCTTGGTTGTTACTGGATGAATCCTCACTGAGAAATAGATGGCAGAGAGAATGGGATTGTGACCTTGTTGATTCATCTTTTCTCTCAGTAGAGTTTAACAACATCACTGTCTCACCATAATGGGCTGGACTATTTTTCAATGACCCTAGGAGAAATATGACAAGCAAGAAAGAACAGGATTTCTTTCTTTGTGACACCATTTTTACTGTGGTATCACAAGCTTGAAATACCATCCTTGGTATGGTTCAATTGACTTCCTCTTCTCTTTTTTTAAAAAGAAGATTTAAAAACATTTTTATTTCTTTTACCCTGCACAATTTAAGGTTTTATCATATACATTTTTTTTTCATTTTTAACTGCACTTATGTTGTTTGACATTGAGATTCTAGCTCCCTAATGTTCCTCAATGGCGGAAATTAATATATGATGGAGGAGCTGTTGTGCTGCTGTAGATGGGTAAAAGCATAAGGGAGCTCTGTTATCAAGTAGGTCCAATCAAAGCCCAGTCAGTAGGAAACTGACACCTCTAGTGTCTCCACTGCCAGCAGCTAGTGTCAGGTCCTCAGCTGGGGCCTTTTGTGATTGGATAGGAACTGGTTTTGAGTCTTCTAATTTGAAAGCTACCTTCATCCTCCGAGTAGAACCCAATTCAGACCTCCCAGTTATGGCACAGCTAATTCCCTCTGTTGTGTTCATTGAATGGGGTAATTGAACACACTAATATCCTTCAATGAAACCATATCCTTATCCCTTCTGCTCCAGCTGACTGGACTAGAAGGCTTAGAATAGCATAGCAGATTTGCCACATTGCTGAGTGGTAAGTCAGATGCATTGCTCATCTGTAGTGCCACTTAGGATTGCTCTGTTATTCCTGGATGCTGCTCCTTTCACCTAACTTTTTTTTTGGGGGGGGGGAGGAAGGGGGAGAATATTTGTTTGCTGCAAATATCTTATTTGTGTTGTATATTTTAATTTAATATATTTTATGCAGAAAACATGATAGAAATAAACTTAATGAATGCACAAAGAAATATTCAAACTCCATGTGCTAGAGAAGCTTTTTTTTTAGATGTTCTGGACTTTTGTTCCCATAGTTCATGACCATTGGAAAGTGGCTGGAAATTATGGGCATTATAGTCAAAAACATATGGAGGAAACCATGCTGGAGAAAGTTGTGCTATAGCATAAAATGGCGTCAATTTATATCGGCTTGAGATCTTGTCATATTTTATTTACATTCATTTGTGTAAGGCAGTCTAAAAGTATGTCTGTGATCATATGAAGAATCATCACTAACATTCAGAAAGACTAGTCTTAGCAAATATATAATTTTTTGCCACAGTTTTATTATATAATAGTTTAGGGAAAGTACAATGCCATTAAAAATATGCTATAACAGTAGAGATTATCTAGAGTTCACAACTGCAGCACAGAACTCCAGAGGTGACCATATTTTATAATAGTCTTAATGCATTTCCACAATCTTTTCGGTGCTTTTGATTGCTTGGACTATCACCTCCCTAGCCAATTCTCTTAGATTTAGATTATAAAAGGCCAAAATCCAGCCAATTTACACAATGTTAAATTTTTAAATGGATACACTTTATGCCTCGTTAACAGCTTCAAAACACTCTTTTCCCTTTAAGCCATAAATATTCTATAATAGCAAAAAAAGAAAAAAGAAAAAAAAAAGAATATAAAGTAAACTCAAATGCGCCATTCAAATCTTCTTTTATGGTTAACACTTTCTTTTAATGGCACATTTAAGCTAATGCTGAGTTACAGTGGAATTCCTATGAAAGTACATATGACATCCACATTAATATCAAATTAATTCATTATGATCAATGCTGGTCCTGTGAACACCAAATGAATTAATTAAATTGAACAATTAAAATAAAGTGCTCTCCTTTTATGTAGCTATTTCTCCTACTTTGAACTTTAATTACTTCTCTTCCTGGATTCAGCTAGGTTTCTATATCCTTCAGTGCCTGAGGCAGATATATGAGCAGGTTAGCCCAATTGGCAATTCTTCTTCCTTTCTTTTTTGGGAAAGACTGAGGCACAGAAATAGCAAACAGCTTGGACTGCACCAAAAAGGGATTGTATCATGGGACTCATAACACTGGAAGCCAAAAAACTGATAGAAGCAGGCCAAAGACACAATGATCACAGTCAACAATATCTAAAAAAGACCATGACAGAAAGATCACTAGAGGGTCAGGGTCTAGGACATAGAAAGGAAGGACTGCAACCAATCAGCACCAAAATAGAAAACTGGCTAAAAAGTATTTTAAATATTTGGTGTTATTTGCTATCAGGTTAGCTTCAATTTATGGCAACCCTATGGATAAGAGAAACCCATAAGCTCCAATCATCAACAATCCTGCTCATCTCATACAGATTTGAGGCAGTAGCTTTCTTGATTGAATCAATCCATCGCTCATGCAGCCATCTTCTTTTCCTACTGCCTTCCAGTTTAGTGAGCACTATTATCTTTTCCCAGTCATGTTCTCTCATCATAAGTGCAAAGTATGATAGCATCAGTTAGTTGTTTTGACTTCTACCGAGAGTTCAGGCTAGATTTGCTTGTGGACCCATTTATTTGTCTTGGCTGAGAGTTCATGATATCTGTGAACACATGACTATGGTGGCAATAATATTGTACACACAGAAGTAGAAAGATCCTATGACCCCATCTCAAGAAGATTGGTTGATGAAGCTACTGTACTTGAGTGACATGGATAAACTGATTACACTACTAAGAGATGGTTCTCTTATTTATTATGAAAACCATTGTGAGAGGGTTGTATTGTTTTTAAAGTCAACTGGGGGGATACAAGCAGCAAGAGAGTTTCGTTAATTGGAAAGTTTATATGGTAGAACATTACATTTTTACAATATTAAGATATTTTATATTAGTAGTGAGCTATCTGTGTAACAGTGGATAAAATTTCACTAATTGTTGTAAATACAGATAAATGTAGATAGAGAAGCTAGAGGAATTATAAGGATAATTTTTAATCATTCTCTGAGGAGCTGAAACTCAAGTGTGTATTTGTTTTTCATTTTATGTTTCGGTCTTTTTTTATATATATATTTACATCCCATTTCCTATGTTCTTTATGTAACTTGAGAGCCTCTAAAAACAAATAAATAAAGCTTTTATATTGCCATCCCTTTCCCCAAGCAGAAAATTTGTTTGTTGTTTTTTTAAAAAAATTATTATAATTAATCTTTTTCCTCCCTTCCAATGCAAGCTTACTCACCCCCCACCCCCCACAACCTTCCCTGCCTGAAGAAAATCCCTCTCTGTCCTGCCCAAAAAATTATAATTAAAAACGCAATTTAAGAAGACACACAGTGCAAAGTGTAGGTTCGAATGAGGTAACGAGTTAACAGGTCTACAATGAAGCACATCAAAAAAAGCTAAACTGCGCAGTGCTTTTATCTGGCTCTGAATTTGAGCACTGAGCATTTTCCTTGCCCTTTTCTTTCAATTTTTTCCCTTTAAAGAGGAAAAGAAAGAGGAGGAAGAAGGAAGACCCACTGAAGGTCTTCATTTCCAGCCAAGCTTTTCTCACAAGAAAAAGAAAGAAAGAAAGAAAGAAAGAAAGAAAGAAAGAAAGAAAGAAAGAAAGAAAGGAAGGAAGGAAGGGTGGGTGTCAAGTTTTGATTTGTTATTTGGTGTTATAGTACCAAAAATGTGGTTTGGATCTCTCTTTTTCTCTTGGTCTCTCAGCTTGGAATAGATCACCCTGCAACAGCTCTCTGCAGGCAGAGGGGTGGAAAAGCAAGACGGACCTCTTTTTGGACTGCCTGCTCCACTTCCAACATCTTCACAGTCCTGTTGGTACAGCCAGGAAAAAAACAACAACAATTGAGCCAGGCAGTACGTGCAGGGATGGCAAAAAAACAAAAACAAAAAACAACCCTCTCCTTGTTGACAACCTGCTCCAGCTGCTCCATATCCATATTATCCTAGTTCAAAGGGGTTATTTGAGCATAGATGTCTGAGGGTGTCAGAAAGCAAGCAAGGCATGATTTCACTCCTTCCACAAACACACACACACACACACACACACACACACACACAAAGAAAACACACACACACATCTCTGTGGTGAATGAAACAAGGAAGGGAAGACAGCACACAGATTGGGCTTTCTGATTAATGCGGCATCCAAACTGGACCTTCGTGATTTACTAGGGTGGAGGAAGAGGAAGAAGTTGTGGTGGCGGAGGATGAGAAGGTGGCATGTTTTAGGCGATGAGGAGTTGGTTGAGGTAGAAGTCAGTGCTGCAGGCAAACCAGGTTGAGAAACCATTGCTGTGCCACTGGTGGTAGTGGCAAGGCCACTGCTGCTGGAATCCTGCCCACTGTTGGTGTTTTCTTTGCTGGGAGAAGATGACATTTCTGAAGTTTGGGCAAACAACACACCTGTATAAACAATTCCATTGAT
This sequence comes from Cyclura pinguis, assembly GCA_030412105.1. NCBI lineage: Eukaryota > Metazoa > Chordata > Lepidosauria > Squamata > Iguanidae > Cyclura > Cyclura pinguis. The sequence goes on along the minus strand of CM059599.1, from coordinate 106,977,002 downwards.
CTCGACTGACATGCTGCTCCTGGTGGTGCCATTGGTGGCTGGGTTCATAGCTGAGCCTTGGCAGTTTTCTAGCAAGCGCTTCCCTTGGCTGTTGATCTAGATGCTCATGGGCAGCTGGGTGCTCATGGCCAGGAGGAGTGCTTTCCTGGAGGTGGATTTTTGTTCTTGATATATTTGATTTTTCCTTTCTACTCTGTTTTTTGTTCTTAGGTTGTATATTAATAAAATTATTTTTAAAAAACATCCTGTGGAGTTCTGGGTTTTGTAGTTTACTGAGGCCAAAGAACTCTCTGGCTGAGAATTCTCAATGCCCATCCCTAGGCGACAGCCCCAAGAATTCCACAGAATATTGAAAAAAACAACGTAATAGCTTAGTTTATGTTTTTCTAGTAAAGCTTTATGTGTCATTATTTTATATCCTATATGTAGTTTTACCCTTTTTAAAAGTGTGTTAACAACAACAACAAAACATATTAGTAGTGGAGACAGCATCAGTAGTGGGAAGAAGGGATGATAATTCTAGATTTTCCTATACTTAAGGTGTGTCAGGTAAAAAAAACAAACAAACAATTTTTCTTCTTAAAGCATCAAGATACTCAATGACAGGAAACTGTGTGACTTTCTCAGGAGACCTACCTGGCTTCTCAAAAAAAAAGTACAGTTTTCTGGAAAGCTGCGCAGCTTTCCCATGAAAGCTTATGGGGTTTTCCAAAACGAGAAGGGGAAAAAAAGCACAACACAGAATGTTTTGAAAACAGAACTTTCAGTGATGGACAGCTTTAAATGTTTCATAGGTTTAAAATCTTTTTATCCTTAAAAGACAGAAAGAAGCCAAAAATAGAATGGTTCATAGCTTCAAAAGCTGTGAAGTGTTCCAAAAAGATGGAGAAAACACAAAATGGAACATTGTGCAGGTTTAAGGTTGAACGGTTTTAAAATGGGAATGTGGACTACACCCCTAAAAGTGCAAGAAATGATACATTGTCCACAGACGAAGTACATATATGGAGAAAAACACAGTACAGTAAGCTTTTTCTTTTCTTTTCTTTTCTTTCTTTCTTTCTTTTTTTTTTGGAAAGCTGTACAGTTTCTTAAAAGCACATAGGTTTTGTTGTGCTAAGAACAAAAGAAAGTTCTCATAAGACTGCAGAAACTTTTGGGGTGATATTTTTCTTCCTGCGTATGTTCCCAAGGTGCAAGGAACTCCAAATTTTGACCCCAAGCAGGAAATTGCAAAACATTCATTCCATCCCCAGTGAGGGGACATACTGTGGAGGATCTCTCAGAGACTATGCAACAGACATTTTACTTATCTTATCTTATATCTTATCTTATCCATTTATTTATTTATTTTACTGTGCAGAAGGCTATGGTAAACTATTCCTCAATGTCTTTTTCCTTAAAATTCCTATAATAAAAGAAATGTTACTTATCACCCCAGAATTCATTTATTTACTTATGTGTCTATTGGAAAATGTATGGCCTACCCTATATCTGAGATTTCAGGGCAGGTACAGACAATTAAACAATTTAAAACAATCTAACAAGATAAAAAGATGTACAAAATCCACATTCCAGTCAACCAAAGTTGCCCCAGTCAACTAAGGGATGTTTTAACTTGATGCTGAAACAGGGATATCAAGAAAACTAATTAAATTACTTAGTCAAATAAAGACTGCCTGTTGAGAGTTTTTAATCCCTGTCCTCCAGTATAAGGGGGAAAAAAAGATTTTTGATTTCAATCCCAGTTTTAATAATTTGTCCGAAACATCTCTGTATAAAACTAGTGTCTGTTCTGGTTGTGAAACTATCATACACACACACAAACACACAACAAGCACTGAAGGGCTGGCTGATGAATCAAAATTATAGAGACAATCCACCAACTGATGCTTCCAGTTTCTGAAATCCCATACTATAAGGCAACAGCTATTGTAATTTGTCTACCAAGTTTACAGAGTTGATCCAATCTGAGAAAATCTCATAAAATGTGGGAAAATGCTTTCAAGACCAATATAAAATATCTTATTATCTCCTAGGCAAGGAGAGAACTTTCTGTGGTTTCTTCTTTCCATCTGCAAGGCTGAGACCAGTGAAGATTTACGTGCTTATGATGACATGATGCCATCTGGGCATTCATCTGGGCATTCAAGTAGAAGGCCAGAAGAGTCATGAGTATGTATTCTTCCCACATTTTCTTTAGCCAAAACTAACTCTAGAAAAACAGCAGGTTAAAGACTGAAATAATCATTCTCCCCAACAGAGGCATCATCTCTCCATGTGAAAATTTATTTATTACATTTAAACTTTCACTTTTTTGACAAAAAGAGGTGCTCAAAGAAAAGCACACAGAAAGGCAGCATTTACTTATATCTAAAATAGCTGATATTTTTCACAGAAGACAAAAAAAAAGCTAGAGGGAAATGCTTGCACCATTTCTCCTTTGCTATTCTTGTCTTGAAGCTCACAGTCATCTGACATAGTGTTTAGTTTCTAAAAAAATAATCAGAACTGGGAAAGTTAGGCATGAAAGTTAATTTGATCATATTAAACATTAGAAACTGAGAAATTAATTCACTACCATTAAAATCAATAACTGAAATTTGATCGGTTAAGTAATTATTAATGATCTTGTTTACAATGTTAGTGTCAGGCCAGACTGAGATTGACAGAGAATGGTATGGAACCTGTAACTACTGACTTTAAGGAAGCCCATTTTGTCATTAGCTTCTTCAAACAGGCTCTTTTTGCCTTTTTATAGTAGCCTTTCTCCAACCTAGAATTTTTCTGCACGTGGACTACAAACTCCACAGTACAACTGTTGTCTGGGAGTTGTAGGAACACAACACATCTGCAAAGTGTCAAGTTGCAAAAGGCTGTCCCAAAGCATGGGATTTCATTTTACAATTTCTTCAATTCAGTTTGTCACTTATCTGCACCTCTCCTTTATTTCTACCTCCATTAGCATATGCATGTTATTCATTCTTCAAATTACTTTTTTGCGCTTGTTTAATAAGAAATAATTTATTTCAGTTTTAAGGCACTGATCCACCACAAGTACAGCCATACATAAATAGCTACAAAGTAGAGAATTCTTAATCTGTTTTTTTAAAAGAAACTCTGACCATATGTAGAATACTTAAGAACTACATCTTTTCTGCATCTTCATTCCCTGTCAAAAAGTGTGATCTGCAATGGTAGAACACTGGTTTTGTATCAGAATGGGCCCAGATATCCCAGATTCAGTTTGTGGCATCTTTATTTTAAATTATTGTATCTAACAATCCTACTTGTATCTGTACCCCACTTACCTTAATTGTATAATTAAAGGAAGGTAGAAAAGGACGATTGTGAGTAGGCAAAAACAGGAACAGAAGAATGGAAAGAAAGAAAAGCCAGTACAGAAAAAAAGGGAATGGGTTTCAAGAAAACTATTCACTTAGTTATTAAAATATTCACTTAACATAGCACTATATGAGGAAGATTACAAAGGGATTCATTGCAATTTACCCAAATAATATTGTATGAGACATTATTCAATATTCTATTGTATATTATACCATAATATACAAAACAGTATATTATGGTATAATATAATATAATCAATAGAAGAGAAGTTATTGAAGTGAGTAACAATCCACCCCCAGCCCCCAAAACTATTGCAAATACTCCCTTTCATAAGGGCACATGGGAGGGGAGAGGATACACTTGCCATTCAGGCCTAAAAGACCAGACACCTTAAAAGGGCTCTCACTACTTGAGCACCTACTAAGCAAACAAATCACTCCTCCTACCTTATTCCCTTCCAAGACTCTCTTTTTCTTTCTTTCCCAAACTCAGGTCTTCTGCTACTCCTCAAGTCCAGATTTTATGTTGTCAAACTGGGCCCAGAAAGTTCTCTTCCCCCATTCCTGCTGGCTTACAAAATACATCCTACAGATTACCCTGCCTGTACTATATTCCATCCAGTTCTAATATTTCTTCTTCTGAGGTAGCAGACCTTCATTTTTTCCTTATGTGATGTAGAGAGAAGCACCCAACCTAAAGAAGTTTAATTATCTAATTCAGTAAGCACATTTTTAACTTCATGTTCGTTGGAGAATCTTGTGAATTAAATCAACTGAACTAAAGGGGGGGGAAAAGCTAATGAATTAATAATTCAGCAAATGAATTGACAAGTTGACTCCAAGCTATGAAAACAATGTGCACTTTGGATAAAAACACATGTGACTATGTGACTCTAAGGCAAACAAATACGGTCCAGGGACTTGGTACTTTCCCCCACTCAGGTGACAAGGAAAGCAGCCCGTAGTATTTTTATTAGAAGAAGAAGAAGAAATGGCTGGTGGAAAAGGCTTGAGCCATTCCCTTCTTTCCTGATCATTTTTGTTCCCAACTTTGCTGCATAGAACTCCAGGATAAAATCGTTAAAGTAGGCAGAATGTAATAGGAGCCCAGATGTGCAAGCTCAGGCCTAGATCCAATTGTTAACTGTAAAAATTGTAGATGTGTGAACATTTAATAAAAATTAATAAATTCCCAACTGGATTTTTGTTTTACTAAACACTAATTAACATTCTAACAACTCTGTGTTTTGAAAGAAGATGCTAGTACGATAGGATCTAAATTCCACATTTTTTTATTACAAGCTAAAAAGAACAATTTATTTGACATTCGTCCTAAACTCATTGAAGTCAACAATATGGAAAATTCAAAACTGTTGTCCAGAAAAGAAATGACTAACTGAAAACCTCACAAGGATATCTACTATCCTTTGCAAATGTTCTTTTCCTTTAGTGATCACATTGTCCTCTACTGCTTGTGGAGACAAGGGATGCTGAAATGGTTTCCCACATAAGTATCCATGGCAAGTTTTACTGCTTGGCAAGAGAACCCGTGCAGCTTTACCACAGTAATACATTTGGGCTTTGGCTGTGGAGATGCTCATTATGCACATTTTCACATTGCACTGTGGCAGAAATAAAAGCTTAAGTTCACCAGTGTTTCTGCCTGCCTTTGCAGACTCTATCTCCTCATATCTCCTTGACAGGCATATTCAGAAGCATAACATGTCTCTTAACAGCATGACAAGAGAAACAATTTACCAATTCAACATGGAAGCACCTTTGCCTCAAGGCTGAAATGTCTGTTAAACTGCCTTGTGACCAAGGGCTCACATATCTTTTTGTGGGGGAGAGAGAGAAATGTTCCAGTTTCCCAACTTATGTACAGCATTTTGGAGCCATTCAAAAGTGAGTTGCTTACCTACCACTTCCCACTGTGGTAAGCCCAAGACTTCTGCTTTCTTACTCAGCCACCTTAATCCATGTCACTTGGAGAGCTGATCTTATTTTTCTTGTAATTCAAGTTACATTGCATATGGAAGGAAAGACAGGTACCCTAATACAAAGTGTCCCCAGGCAGACCAGCCACTGTACCTTGATACAATTCTGCTCATTTTCACTTCAATGATTCTCATACAGTTCTCTCTTCAGGGGATAAAGTAAAGCCATTGCTTATACTGCAGATAAACAAATCTTCCCTTTTATAAAACCCCTTCAAATGGTCAAAGCATCTGTGACTACAACAGAAAACTTGCACTCTAGTTTTGACAGTACTAAAGTGAGTCTATTGGCTAAGTTCTGAATTGCTACCCTAAGCGATTTGGATATACCGTTATATTACTTAAGGAAAAAAAGAGTTCTTTGCTTAGCGTTAGAAACTCTGAACAGAGTAGCAGGATAGGAAAATAGTTTCAAAATAATTCTTCCCAATTATTGTCAATAGTATCTGAATTTAAATACTTTTTTAATATTTTCAGAAGGTGTTCTTAGGTTATTTCCCAGCTATGCTGCCTACAAAGATTTCCTTCTCTTCACATGTAGTAACATCCTCTTTTTAAATATCAAATATTCTTATCGTGTTATGAAGCATAGCATGGCCTGTATAAATGTTTCAGGTAAATTAACTTCCGCACAACATTCCTCTTAGTGCCAATTCTTACTACATGGCAGTCTGGTTATCTTGTCATGATCGTATTTGCAAGAATCAGCAGAAGGCAAGAAAAGGCAAGATCTCTCAGGCCCAAACTACATGTTACATATGGAAAATATCTCCCTTCCCTACCCCCCCCCCCAATGGTCAGTGTTGCTTATTCATTACATTGTCACATTGTCCACAGAACTGATGATTGCTTGTGAAGACAGCAGAGAAGTGTATCTTGCGATACACACAGGAAGAGAAGAGAGACTATACAATACTGGGAAGGCATATTTGCTGCTTTTTTGTATCTACCCTTCATAAGCCACCACTGTGGATGCTGTACATATCTATGGAAATAAAAGTATACAACAGTTTCACTGATGACTTTTGGTGGTATTCCAAACCTTTCTAAGCTTATATGGTACTAATTCTTCATCTATACAGGTATACAGCTGGGTGGTTTAGGAGCATCTTGCAGGCTTAGACATTTGCTGTTACCTTAACAAATCCCATCCAGCTGTCTAAATATTATTCCCCATACCAAAAACACACAAATGCAGAAGAACAGATAAGAAGAGCAGCTAGATGCTGTGCCAAGTTGGTCAACACTCAGAATCCCCACTCCATTCTAGGTCTTAAATACGAAAGCATTATTTAATTGAGGGGACATAACAATTAAACGCATATTAGATGAGAAACGATTTAAATATCATTTAACACTAGATAGTCTCTTGATTTTTGTAGACAATAGGAAAAGGCCCAGCTGGCATGGTGTAAAGTTCCTTTGAGTTAGTTTTCATTTCTTCTGCTTGACCTTTAGGCGGGTGTGACAGATCAGCATATCTCTGCTGGATTCAGTTGGCAGCAGGAGGCCCTGGCCACAGACATGTCAAGTCCACTCACAGTCAATCTGGAAGTGTCAAGAGCAACATTGAAATTCAAAGCAAACCATGTTTTTCTCCCCACCAAAAGTCCTCGCTGTGACCAATACTAATGTTGAGAGTCATGTTTATTAATATGAAGCTAAAATATCGATATCACTCATGAATTGGCCCAATCAAATAATCCAAGTGGAAGTTAATGTGCACAAACTTTGCAAGCAGGACTCTAAGCATATCAGGTCTTTAAGGAAAGTATCAGAAAACTCAAAATATCAATAATTGTTCACTTTGTAAAAGGACTGTTGTTGTTGTTGTTGTTTTCCTTCTTCTTTTCATCATCTTTTCATCTTTGTTCAAAGCAATATACGGACAATCATCCTGGAAGAGAAGGAATCACATCAGAATGGTGCACTGAGGAAACATATTAAGAATACTAGGTGAATTGGGCCATAAAGCCATGCCCGTCACTCAGCACAGATTAGGAAGGCAGCAGGCGGCTATTGTGAAGCTGTCAGCAAGAGAACGGGCCAATAGCTGGGGAACAGCATGAGGAGTAGACAAGGGGCATGCAACACCTGGCAGTTAGCTTGTGAAGAGAGCAGCAGGAGAGCAAACCAGGAGCAGGTGGAGGCAACGGCAGGAGCACAAGATGCCAAACAGTTATTAGTGGCAGAGACAGCAGTCGCACAATGCACAGCAAACAGGTTGTATGATAAGTCCCTCAACAGGAATAAAAGGGGTTGTGAAATCAGAGAAAAGAGCCATGGCTCCTGCCCTTCGCATCTCGTTGCTCAGGTGCAATTCTTCCATACAAGGCGAGAACTAATGGCAGTTAAACTTTCCATCAGTGAAGCATCTCTATTATGCTCAGTATGGATTTTCCTATGGTGAATTTTAAACAAGAGGAAAAGAAGGGGGAGGACAGTGAGAGACCCCCAGAGAGCAATGCAAAGAAAGCTATTCTCCCATGTAAGTTGCCTGTGTTTAATAAATAAAACCAGCTCTTGAAAGGTGATGGATTGGAGAATCCCTGTTTGCACTGGTGTTACATTAACTAATCTCTGTTGGTGATTACAGAAAGCTTTATTTAGATATAACTCTCCAGAGAACTTAATGCGTTTAGCCAACACACACGATAATCACATCACTCCAAATCACAAGCAAAGCTTTGTGCCTTCAGGTCTTTAAATATTAAACTCCTAAAACAGAATGATATGGGTGATGCATAGACATTTTAAAAAAACAGAATGCCTGCCAGAACTGAGTCGATATAAGAGGGCACAGCTCCTAAATTGTGCTATAAATTATTTATATTTATAGATGTGAGGCAGGGGCTAGAATTGTGTGATGTGGAGTGAGAGCCAAGAGAGTATCAGCTGTGTTATCCAATAGAATGAACTGATCGGGCCATCAGGCCAGGTCAGAACTGAAAGTTTCATGTGGTCATGTGCCTATTCATTGAGTGGCAAAGTCAGCTGGCCACTCTCAGGTCATGTGGTGGGGGCATTATGTGCTGGCAGAATTCAGGCCAGTACTACAGCAAAGAAGACTGTATTGCCTTTAGGAGCTTTCCCTGATGGGATTGCCAAAGGCCAAGAATACTGGTGGTGGTAAAGGAGATGAGACACTGCAGGTTGGAAGCCCCAGATAATGCTCCTCAGTGTTTTATACTTAGACACCTTTCCTACAAAATATGTCCCCCTCCCCAAAAAAGCAGATGTGGCCCTTCAGATATTGTTGAACTCCAGCTTGCAGCATTCCTCACTTCAGAGTATGCTGGCTAGGACAGACAGACATGTAGTGTAACACTATTTGGAGAACCACATGATTTCCACCTTGAAATAAAAGAAGAGATTCAATTAGAAATACAATATTAAAAGCATTAGGCAGGGGGGAAGCAATATCTTTATTAAATGAGACAAAAATGAATTGGAAAAGAAGGAGATCAGCATCACAAAATTAAACCAGGGGACAAATAAAGCTACTCTGATTCAAAGACTTGATGAAACAATAGAATTTTATGGATGTGGAAAGTATGCAAGTTGTGGGACAGCTCTGGCCCCAAGTGAGGCAGTTCCAAGGCCTAGGCACCACTTAAAAACAAAAGGGAAACTAATTAGGTGCCACTTTTCAAGAGGTAACAGGATACCCAAGTGGACTGGGTAAATACTGCATTCTAAATCATAAAGTCCCTCTCTGAAGAAGGGGCACATCATAAATGTGAGCCTCTAGGTCATTGAAGAACTGGACTAGGTATCACACAGTGCTCCAGATGCTGCTGCTACTATTATTTATTTCATATAGCACCACCAATATACATAGTGCTTTACCAGTAAACCAACAATAATAAATAGCCAGCCCTGCCAAAGACACACAATCTAAAGTATAAGTACACAGAGAGGAAAGAAGGAATAATGTAAATATAAAACTATACAATAAAAATGTAAAACAAATTATCCAGAAATAATACAGAAATACAGCATAAAATAAAGCAAACTGACAGGTACATATCAAAATATGCAGGGAGGTGGTATTAAACTAAAACTGCGAAAGCTCTGGAAAAGAAGTTTTCAATTGAGATTGAACTGTTCAACTGGAACTTCTATTAAATGTGTACAACATAGCCAATGGTGAGGAATATTATATGTTATCATTCTTGTTGAAGTTGTAATCCTCAGCCTTTGTTGTAGCACAGGGTATGTGAGAAATGGCTGGAAGATGCTACAGTGAGGAGACAGGCAGGTTCCCCTCCATGCTTATGTCTCTATAACTCTGATCAACTGGGCCTTTTGACTTGCTTCCCTGTCACGTTTAGGTGACATAGGACTGTCTGACCTTGGAATGTGGGATGATCTGGTTAGATAAAGCAGTTGTCACTAATAATTTTATACATGATCTATAAATATATTCATAGGAGTCCTATTATTTCACACCTGAGAAGAGTAGGTAGTAAGACCATCAAAAGAGGTGTGATTAATTGAGCTGACAGTACCAAAACGCATACTAGCCAAGGGGGTCTTGGTATGAATATGGCCCTTCAGTTTTTCCAGCAAGCTTTTACACAGACCTAGACTGTGCATGTGTGCCAGCAGCTCTCCTGTGTATCACCTGCTTAGAGGTCCCAACATCATAAGGAGAACATAATCAGTGTTCAATAGCACCCCTCTCCCCCCAGCCTCCTTTCTAGTTATCTAATTAATACTTTGAACCTTCCCTACTTATTTTGTCTTTGGCCCTTTTCACAGGAGCCTCCGATCCCAGCATGGGGATAGGAGAGGAGCAGGACCGCAACTATGCTTCTGTATGATGTTGTCATGGTCCCGTCCTTCTCCCATTTTCAGGCAGTCCGATTGTAGATTAAATCATTGATGGTTTTTTCCCATCAATGACCTCCCATTGTGTGACCATCTCATGTTTACCCAGCCTGTGGAAGCCCCGGAAGTGTAATGGAGGTGCTTCCTGCCCCAGTGCAGCCTGGGAAAATGCCTGGCTATGCTGCAAAAGGAAGAGATGTGTCCATTGTGCTTCCTTCAGCAGGAAGCCAGCTGGTGTGGAGGAGAGCATTCATGTCCCTGCATTCATCCCAGCAGAGGCACTGCCAGGATTGGGATCAGGTGACAACGGATCCAGGTAGGGTATGGAAAAGGCCTTTGTCTTTGTATCTGAATAATGTCTTGCTGTCTAATAAATGCTTTGAAACTTCCATACTTATTTTGTCTTTGCTTCTGTAGTCAAACAATGTCTTCCCTTTGGCAAAACACAAGGCCAAGAAACTCAAGTAGCCTTCTAGGTAGCCAGGGTAGGCCTACAAATGTAACAGTGAAGTGTTTACCATGCACTCTGCTTTTATTATGGTCTATATTTTCTAGAGATCTAGATGACGTTCAGGATGTGGGAACTGACCAAACAATTCAGTAGGTTCAGATCTTCAGGGTATTCAGAAATGACACAGGTCAAAACTCCATATAATTACTGTGGCCATTTCTGCCCTACACTGATATAGTTCTACTATTCCACTTTCAACATCCTATTGAATTCTGGGTTTTGTAGTTTACTGGGTCCAAAGAGCTCTCTGACTGAGAATTCTAAATACCCCTCCCTAAACTGCAAATCCCAGGATACCACAAGATGTTGAAAGTGGAATAATAGCATATAACGGTGTAGTGAGGAAACGGCTTGTACGTGTGTTTCTTCAATGCTGTTTTGAAAGCTAAGGACTCTAATGGGATTTACACTATAACTAACGAAGAAGAGCAGCTGCTGCTTTGCTTGTTATTAAACAAAGAATGCTAGTAAGAGATTAAATGCTCCATTTCAAAATATATAGCTAGTAACAGACATGTGTGTTTGGTTTTTATTGGAAAGCACAGTATAGTACCTTTTGGTATAACATTAATTGAAAAGCTATTTTAACAGAACATATTCCTACAAATAGAGTTGAGTATATGGATGTGTTTAACCCTCATCTAAGCATTTTATTGTCCTGTGTCATGTTTTGTGGCAGAATTCAATAGAACCAGATCTACAGGGTAAGTATCTTACAAAATTGTCACCTGAAAAACTGTAAAGCAAGTCCCCAAGTCTTGTCCACCTGCCCTGAATAGTGTTTTTTTTTTCTTAACAGACAAAACTGGTTGACTGATTTTTTCAAAACCAATCAATTTTGTTTGTACTACTTTGTTTTCTTTGCAAGCAAAGAGGGCTGAGAGGTATTCAAAACAATTGTTCCACCTCAAAACTGATATTGTTATGGAAACTGAGATCGATAGCTTAACTCTGCATCCTCACATACTTCGGTGGACATGGGGCACTTTTATAATTCTAATTACATCGGAATTTTCATTTTTTAAAAAATAAAGATTACGACACTCAATAAGGTTATTCTTAATCTGTTTCAATAAGAGCTAAAATTGTATTTTTTGGTTTTGTATATTGATTAGAACCAGCATGGTGTGGTTTGAACGCTGGAGTACAATGCTGGAGAATAGGGTTTGAATCCCTATTGAGCATGAAAACACTTGGGATGACTGTGGTCATGTCAAACTCTCTCAGTTTCAGATGAAGGTAAAGGCAACCCCCCTCTGAAGACATCTTGCCAAGAAAAGCCTCTGATAGGTTTGCCTCAAGGTCGCCATAGATCAGAAGCAACTTGAAGGCACACGGCAACAAAAACAACATTGATTAACAATTCATCACAGAGCATGTACAATCAAGATGTACGATTTTAATAAGAAGTAACATTAAAATAATAAATTATGGCACTATTAATTAATTTTAGAGCATTGATTTATATTATAGGCGTATAAGTGTTGTACAATAATAACTACAGTCCTGCATCTTTTTATGTAGCTATGAAAATGGAGCTCTGGTATTGTAGCTACTTCTGCCAATGCCAACCCCACCCCCCCACCCCCCAAAAAAACTATCTTGTAACCCAGGCAAAGCCTCAATGAAGGTTTCCAAAGAATGACTGAAATGCTCTCCAGGTTGCAGACTACATTCAGACAGGCAGCTAGAGACACTCCTCAGGGTTCTGCCACAGCAGCTTCTCTCAGTGTGCCCCACAACAGGGAGAGGGCTCTAGCACCTTTGCTCAACACTTTGATCTGCATATTGTAAATCCTTATGAGGCAGTTTTGTGGAATCACATTCAGTCAGGAACAACCATAAATATCAATTCCAAAAGTTACAAGAGCTTATGTCCAGCCTACAATTTGGCCAATACTGAGCAGGATGCTATAGGATTTTAGCCATAAGATTACAGTATCCCTAGTCTCTTTAAAACAAAACAAAACAAAAAACACAAACTTGAATAAGCCTAAATGAATATACCTTTATGTATTTACAAGAACAGTTTTATTTAGGTATGTGCAAGTCTACCACTATCTGTTGCAAAACAGCCATTAACAAGTACCAGCAATATTAAATATTAAGAAGTAGTATATTCCAGATAATTATGTTTTAGGAAAAGTCAGCACAGCAGAGAAGTCCAAGGTATCTAGAAACATGCAGTCAGAGATCTAATGGATCTTTCATTGCTGTTCTCCTTCCAAACATGTGAACTTCATCTCTCCTTCATAGCTCATGCCAATGTGAATGGCATCTTTTCTTTCTGGATATTTTCTCTTCAAAACTTGTTTCTAGAAATCCCCCATGTGCCCTTATCTCCTGTGTCCCAACATTCTTAAACCTTTTCACATAATTCTCAGGTGAAGGAGCAACATGGGTAGAAAAAGAAGATTAGACTGGCTGAAAGCCTCTCCAAAAATCCCGAAAAACAATGCCAAAAAAGGCTGGATCTCCAAAATGGGATCTGATTGGGGTCTAGCCATACAATCAAACCAAAGGCCTACTAGCACAAAGCAGTCCCTGCCCCAACCTATTGGTTGAAGAAAGCCTGGTTGGGCCTAAAGCCTGCCCCCCCAGGGTCTAATGTGTCCAAAGTACATCCCTAAGCCCAATGGGGCCTATATGTAGTTCTCCCTGGCAAAGGCCCAGTGAGGTCTACCTGTGAACAAGACCACATGGCTTGGTTCTAGCAAAAGCCCCATTCCCCAGGACTAAATTGGCCCATCACCCAGTAACAGTCCACATTGCCAATAGAGGCCCAAAGAGACTAAAAGCCTACCCAACACAGAGCCTAATAGCCCTGGATTAACAAAACAGGTCCAACGAGGCCTAACAAACATGCAGCTGCTTCAACCAACCAAATAGCCCAATCAATCCCCAATTATCAGGAAGGGCAAGGACTCCAGCAGTAAGCAAAGCATTCAGAAATGCTGGCTATCCAGTCCCTGATCCCCCAACATCAAACCAGAAGATATGATCTGCCACTATAGCTCTCACAGCTACGATCCATCTCTCTAGTCCTCACCATCAATGCATGAACAGACAAGGCCTGGATACTCAGAGATATCAGCAAAAGATGTCCTAACTCTCTTAGACTGAAGATCCAAAAAGGATGCCTAGGGGATGGTAAAGACTTAAAAAGCCTTAGTCCCCACACACTCACACATCACATCAAGGTGCCATATACATGACGTGTCCCCTAGTTCCTAATCCATGTGATTACATCAAAAGTGGCCTCTTCCCTTCAGTGCCATTTGCTACATGGGTAGCAAAACCGAATGCTTTCTAGTTGTTTTCTCTCCAAAACACATTTTATCTTGCATTTTACACTTTGGCTGGTGTTTTTCCTGCGTGAACCCGTAGACATAGGTAGGAAAGGTCTGGCTAAGTTGCCCTCCTCTCGCAATCCTCCTAAACTTTGAGCTAATTTGTTCCCCACTTTTGCAAGGAAGTATTGACATCACAGGGTGGCTCTTGTGGCACCTATGTTTTGGGGTAACAGCATTAACATCCTCCTTTTCTTCTTCCTCCTTTGTATAGTGCAATTCCTAATTAGATCAGTTTTGTCTTGGTTGCTATTTAAATAACACAATTAAAAATGTGAAAGGCATGTTTTATAGAAGCAGTGGGCAAAGCATAGTCTTCCAGATGTTATTGCTCTGCAACTTCCAGCATTTCTCACCCTTAGGTCTGCTGAATAGGGCTGCTGGGACTTGCAATCTGACAACATCTGGAGCACTGCATAATCCCATAGCCTCCATTTGTCCTGATTAGTCATATACTGTCACAATTAAACCTCTGTCCTTGCACTTTTTCACCTACTTTTAAAATAGCCCAATTTCTCTCCTATCTTCATATTTCCCCCCTTTCTCTTCAGCTTAATTCAGTTGTCACAGACTAAGTTCAAAGTACGAAAGCAGTTTACACTCAGTTTACAGTGCGGTTGGAGTTGTAGGGCGAAAGCAAACTGCTGCAGCCTCTCCTAGCTTGTGTGTTCTTCATCATTCATAACATTTACCACTATGGCCACATTCCAATATTGTTGGACACACATGTACCAGTTTTCGTCTGTGAAATGTTGGAAAGTGCATGATTCCCAACCCTTTTTTTATCAGCAGTTCAGAGGCAATCTCTTCTACTGTGAGATATTCAGTTCTTAAAGCATTCAGAGGAAGAACATATTGCTTCAAGAAATATACAGCTGTCTCCTGCAACAACAGGAGATTCCCTCCCAAGAGCATGAAGAGAAGGGGAAGGTTCTCAAGGAGACACTTAACTACTTCTGGCAAAGCTGCAGGAAATTTAGGGAACTACAAAGGAAAGAGAAGCAAAGAAGAGCTCTGATTTTACACTAGTGAGAGCAGGTCAGGGTTTTTTGGGGGGTGGAGTTGGAGAAATAAAAGATTCTATTCATTGATATATTGTTTTCTTTACTTTTTCAATATTTCATTCTCAAAAATAATTTTTGGAGGACTGTGTGAATTAAAAAACCCCCAATGTTTTATGTGGCAACAAAGTTAAGGCTAGAAGAAGATAAGTACAAACATGAATGCTATGAATACAAGGCAAAATCCATCAGCAGTCCCTTGAAGTACTCCCCATTAGCACATAAGCCATCCTAGTAGTAAGAGAGAAGACACATAATAATAGCTTTTCCAGAGTGGAGGAAGGACCATTTAGAAATGCAAAACATCATCTTGGGGTTTTCCAGGTACCAAAATGATAGTTTTTCTTATCATTGAATATTCATGATGCATCATAAAACTAATGATAAACATAAAAACTGATGTGAACGTTTGACTAATCTGCTCTTATTTGTTTGGAAGAACTGGAGTAATTGCAAGGTTTGTAAATTAAACATCTGCTATGGGAATAAACAAAAACATAACTGAATGTATTCAAATAAATTGAATTCACAATGGTTTCATAAATTTTATTTTATGGGATCATCAATTTTATTACACCTGAGCATTGTGCAGCCACGGAAGATAGTGTATAATTTCTTTAGATGTCCTATTTATAAAAATAAATGTTGTCTACTTCTAATAAACCACAGTTAGACTTCTTCAAAAAGTAGATGAATAGCAAAGGGGCTAGAGGTGAATAAATATTGCTGAAGTGTTTTTTTTAAATATATATATATATGTGTGTGTGTATGTGTGTGTGAGAGAGAGAGAGAGAGAGAGAGAAAGTGTTACAAAATATCACCAAGGTGAGAAAATAGCATTCTTACTACCTGTTGTATCTCACATATGATTGTGATTAATTTTAAGCTAATGTAAGAGCAATTTTGTATTTAGAATATCTATATATTTTTCCAAACATAGAGAACAATGTAGTCAAGCAAACACACACAAACTCTTAAATACACATATTCTAATAGTGTAACTGCACTATACAGTTAACAGCAGTTTGGTGCCCTTCTCATTCCCATGGCTTTATCCTCCAAAATTCTGACTCCCTTTTTGCATGGCGTTTTTTAAGCGAAGAGGCCTCTTGAGCATCTCGTAAATGTGAGGAGCAGTCCACACGACGCACTCACATTTACGCGACGCTCAAGAGCCTAACGCGGACCGTGCACACATTTTCTTATTTTTGTCTTAAAGCTGAAAATGCTGCACGGTCGCGTGTCACTCTGAGGCCCCGCGTGCACTTACCTGCCCTGCGGAGCCTCTGCAGCCGGGCCGGTCGAGCTTCCTGCCCCAGCGTAGCCTACAGCTCCCAGGCTGCACTGCAGAAGGAAGGGGCGGGGTGGGGGCGGGGCATTTGCATGACTGGCAAGCCAGCTGCGGTGATGAAGGAGCAGGGAAGTGAGCGCCTTGCGCAAGAGGCTGCTTGCGCGAGCGCTGCCCCCCACCTCCGCGAACAGGTAAGGTGCGGAAAGGGCCATTGATATGTTCTTTGGTGAGATACTTAGAATTCTCTGCTAGAGAGTTCTAGCTCATCTCCCAAGTGATAACCCTAGTGCAGCATTCACAATAGTATAGATTTCATGAAGCTCAGAGGCCTTCGCTAACCTACATTTGACGGTAACAGATGAATAAACAATAAGGGAAAGTATGTGCATATCCGCCAACATTTTGCAAATGATAACCAGGCCAAGCAATTTCAGTATGTGGTCAAGATGGTAAAATTTATCGATGTGGAAGAACACAACATCTAGAAGAGGCTTTACTTGTTTGCTTTTGCTTGAGCTTACTGGGAAGAACCAAATTTTGTCCCTTTCCTCTGCTCTCCTCCTTGCTGAAATAATTGAGTGCAAACTACTTTTGCATTTCAAATTCAGCTTGTGTCAAATGAAGAAAGCTGAGAACAGGGTGGAAAGTGAGAAGGGGAGAGAGAAACCTGGATATTTTCAAAGTAGTGAAAAAGTGGGGCAACACTGAAGTAAATCGGGCCTCTATTAGATTTGTAGATTAAAATTCAGACTTGGACTTATTCTTAATTCTATTTTTTATTCTTTTTTTTTACTTTTTTTCTATCACTCTCCTTACTTTATTGAATATTAGAGAAATTAGGATTCCAATGTGTTTATATAAGTATTCATAGCAAGATTTTGTGCTTATAAGGATTATAAATTTGTAGTCAACTTATGCTTGGGTAAATCAATTGAAGTTTCTTTCTGAAAATGTTACTTATAGACAAGTAAGGTTAGCTATTGAATAATACTTTTGACTTATATCTCAACTTAATCTATAGATATAGATATATAAATTTACTGTTACTTATGGTTTCATTTACTTCCGATAATAGTAGAATAGACATAGCTATTATATTTTGTTTATGGGGTTTTAGTAATATTTGTAACATTCACAATGTTCTGTAAAGTCTTTATAGTTAGCACTGTCATGATGGAACACATTACTGATGCAATTTATATTACTTACTTAATAAAAAAATTAAAAAGTAAAAAAAAACATAAATAAGGGCTGTTCCTGCTCGGTTGGGACATTGGTGGGTATGAATTTTCTTCCGTGCTTTCAAATCTTTTGTTAGGACTAAAACCCCAGTGAATTGCAGCTGTCAGGGATTTTTGTGCTAGAAACACAAAAACAAAGCCTGTACATGGAACTTCGAGATGTAATGAAGATTCAAAGGAAAAGCATTCCCTACCTCAGCACATCTTTTTGCAATATAGTTTTGGAGAAAGACATGCAAAGAAAAAAAATTTATATACATTTCCCTGCAGAGAAACAACAATTCACAAGATACAAGTACTAGTAGAATACAGCACAGAAATCTACATTATCTCAGACAAAGGAGAGAAAACTAGAGGTATAATTAATTCATGTATGTGAGGACAATATAGGTAAAGTAATATAGGAAGGATGCTTTGGAACAGTCTGAAGACAACAGCTGGTTAAAATTTGTGTACTTTAAAGACCCAGACTTTGCTTTCTAAACAAACACTCAAGTTTTAATTAAAAGACATGAATCTCAATGCTAGTGAAAGTACTGGTCACTAGAAAATTTCTAGGAAAGAAAAAAAAAGAAAACAATTCTAGGAAAGAAAATTTCTAGGAAAGAAAAAATGGAGACAAATATGGTACTCATCCAGGACATATGCGGAGGAGGGGGCAGATTTGGTCGTCTGTCCAGAATGTGGGAATATTTCCAGTTAGTTCCTTGTTCATCCCAAGAAGATTAACTTCGTCAGTGTTCTTTCATAATGGTACAGTAGAGGGACTTTTCAACTGAGAAGGCAGATGAAATGTGCCATCTTTTCTAGATCAGAGAAAAGGAAAGTTCATCATTCATCTTCCCCACAAATTCTTTGAAAAGGCTCAAGAAAAAAATGACTCCACTTCAAAATGAAATGAGGAAAATAGCAGACTATCCCTCTCTAGTCCAAAGTTTAGAACCAAACTGCATGTACAGCTTCCAATTCATAGAATCACAGAATCGAAGAACTCACAAGAAAATGCTTATTTGAGATTACTTTTTTTGAACATTCAATAAAATGTCCATGACTAAAGAAATCTTATTCCTTATCTACAAAACTAATTATATAAAATTTAACTGCATTTATGCTTATAATGTAATTAATCTTTTAGTTATATTAAATGTAATAATACTGTGATATGATAAATGTAACATTCTACAGTAATATTTCTACCCACACTATTCAAATCCAATTGGTTCATGTCTCCCCCCAACACCTCTTAGAAACAGTATAACTTTCCCCCATAGTGTCTTAAATTCATTCAAAGGCCCTTTTTTAAATTAAAGTTGTCAATTTGTCCACCATCCACATCCAACAACTTTATCACCCAGTCATCTTGAGATGGTATTGTGGGATCTTTCCATTTCTACATGTATTCTTAATGCCATTGTAATATATTGTATAATTCTTACAAAGTTCTTATTTATCTGTTCATCCTATTTAAGCTGTAATTTCAACGAACTTTTCTCCATCCCCCATCTACTCCTGAACTAATATTAGTCTCAGGAAAACGGCTCTGATTGGTGTCAGTATCTCAAATGGACACAGGATAAGTCTGTCAGAACTTTGAGTCATTTTAGTGTGTATATCCTACTTTTAAATATTATTTTTATGACTGCTACTACTATTTTAAAAATCATACAACAAGGCAGTATTAATAATAGTTCTGTGTAATTTGTCTAGTTCTCATGAATGTAAGGACTTCTCTCAATACTTGCAAAAAGTGTATTTAGAATACAAAGGATCAAAGCTTGGGAAATCTGATTTTTGCTATAGCTCCTGGAATCCCACAGCAATACTGGTTAGGAAATTCTCATAGATGTAGTAAGAAAAAATGTAATGTTTCTGTACTCCGGAAATGAGAAAGGAACTGTCTGTATCTTCATCTATTATCTGTTTTTGAACAAGCCCTAAATCAATACTTGGGTAAATAAACTTTCCTCCCTCCTGTTATGATGGCGTTATTGAAATTGCATCAGTCGGTTAGGTTGAGCTGAAATTAAAATATTCATTGTAAAGTGAGTTTTAAAGTAATGTCACACCTTTTGCAGGGCAGATGTTCTTTTAGAATAGTTTTTCACAAATGTTATTCATTATTGTACCTGCAAGTTTTCACAGAACTGCTACTAATTGTACGTGATTTTTACTGTTGTAAAATATAACACAGAATTTCACAGGGTTCAATATACAAATGCTTGAACTTAATTGTTTGGACTACTGAGGTCTGTACAGATCATTTCTATCTTTGGTAATGATGGAAAGCACTTGGAAAATTTCTATTGTGCTGCCCATCCGGAAAATAGCTACTCCAAGAATTTAGCCACTCTTTCTTGCAGAATAGGCAGAATACTATCTGCCAAGGAGTACTGTCATATCCATACCTACTAATATTTTTTGTTATTCCAGTTCAGGAGTTAGTAACTGTTATGGGTCTAGGTTCCATTTTTCTGCTCCAGGACCACATAACACCCAAAAAACACTCCCAAACCAAACCAAAGTCAAATGTGATTAAAAGCCCATTCCTGTTCAAATTCATTTAATTATTGAGATTTGTTACAGCCTGTGTATGTACTATCAGTCTACTTTTTCATTTAAAAATTAGCTACCAACAACACTCTTCTTTTCTTTCTTTCTCTTTCTTTCTTTCTTTCTTTCTTTCTTTCTTTCTTTCTTTCTTTCTTTCTTTCTTTCTGGTTGCCATTTAGATACAAGACAGGAGTGACTGTAAGCTTAAGTCTCACTGAATGCATCAAGCAAATGATGGAAGGATACATATACTATTCTAGCATAAAATTTAGACAGTGTGATGAGAAAAAAGGCAATTCATTCACAAATTTCATCTCTTTTCCCCACTAACACTAAATCATGATGCCACATAACGAATTTTTCCCAATCCACACCAGTGGCTTTTCTTGGCGGGGATGAGAAGACACAGTACAATAATCAGTTGGAGGAGATGACTTCCATGTTAGTGAGTGGTGAATCTCCTTTGGATTTTAGGCCAGACTTCAAAGTAGATATCCAAGGTGAAGAACTCTATCCATAATGTGAGTTCAGCACATTGGATAGCTCCTCTAAAGTCTGAATTGAAACCCAGAACAGATTCCAAAAAAACATGGGAGCCAACATTCCCCCATTGGAGATGATCCCATGCTTTCATTCCAATTCTGAACACAGTGATATAGCAGATTATATATGATATCTCTGCTATATTCTAGATCAGTTATTTTTCAAAAAATGTTCTAGCTAGTTTCCAAGCTAGGCTTTGTGTGGAGTAAGCTTCAGCTGGATTTGTAAAAATTTCATGCCAAAAAAGTATCAAAAGAAGTGTAAACTTTAGATCTATTTGTAAGACTGCTTAAGGAATGAGATAGACAGGACCTACAAGGATTGAAGGTGACTTACCAAAATTAAAACAAAGACATATGTAATGATAAAGATATATGTAAAAATAATATAAAGTTGTTATTAAAATACAATTAAAACATACTCAAAATTAATTTTATTTAAAATGAATCAATTAAAAGACAAAAAAATCAGCAAAACATAACATTATTTAAAGCCCTTGTAGCAGATTCCTGAACACCTGCCAAAACAGAAAAGCTTTCATTTCACAACAATGAGCCAAGCAAGAAAGCAGTCATCCTAGCCTCATTAAGGAGTAAGTTCCAAAGCCTGGGAGCAGTCACCAAGAACACTCTCTCCTGTTTTCCTACCAAACATGGCTGGGAAATTTAAAGTACCAGTTGAAATCCTGTAGCACAAAAAGATCTCAGACCCTAAGCAGACTCTTACAGGAATATATGTCTTCAAATATCCTAGACCCAAGCTGTATAGAGTTTTTTTATAGGTCATAATCAGAACTTTCAAATAGACTGGCAGCCAGTATAGCTGTTACAATAAGGGAATTGTACGCTCCCTGTAGCTAGCCTCAGTTAACAATCTAGCTGAAACTCTCTGTACCAATGGAACTTTTTGAACACTTTTCAAAGACAGCCCTACATAGAACACTCTACTAATCCACATGTACTCCTGTCGACTGCCAATACCTGGCCTTCCAGGCTCCACTTAAACTGCAAACTGTGTCTTCGGGGGAATGTAACCCCATCCCACACAGGCTGGATCCTTATTCCCTGACTGGCATTTTGTCTGGATTAAACTTGAATTTGTTCACCCTCATCTAGTCCACTACTGCTGCCAGACACTGTGCAAGCATGGAAACAGCTTCCTTTGCATTGAGTGGAAAGATAAAATATTTGGAAAAATGTTGAACAACATGGTTTTTGAGTGTCAAGAAACCCTAGTGAGAAGAATCCTAGACTGATAAGAATCTTTGCAGTTGGGAACTTATTCTATGTAAAATTTGCATGTGGTTGCTTTGCACAGAAAACAGCATTTTCTGTGCAGGAAACAGCAATTTCTATATGAAAAACAATAATTCCATGGAGAAAAATGTTCTGCACAGAAAATTCTGTATCCTGGACAGAAAATTCTGCAGTTTGGGACCTAATCTGTACAAACTTGGCATGGGGTTTGTGACAAAGCTGTAGAGGTATGGCTACCTAAAGCGCCATTGCAGCCTGGAAGCAGGAGAGAAACTCAGGCCAGTAATTGGGGGGGGGGGTGTCATGGACCGAGATTTTTGGTCCTTTGTATATCCAGAGAGAAATTCAGCCACCCTAGACTATAGGATTCCCAACAAAAGACACACAGGAAACCAGATCTGGATTTCAAACACTATTCATGTAACATTTATTAAGACATGAACTACAAAATCACATTTGTATCAAGAGCTCTTGCACACACACCTTCACACGACATACTCACAAACAGTTCTTTCGCCTAACGTTGATCAGGCGTCCTCGAAGGGTGGATGACTCTTAACCGGTATCGGAGCCATCCATCCGGCTTGTGTGGGATATCACCTATACCTCTGTTTTGGTCAGACGGGGAGTATCAAGAAGATGGGGAAATGAGATGCAAATGTAATGTCACTTACGTACAAAGTGTGAACACGGGAAAATCAGTATATGCTATGGAAACTAGAAACACTGAGGTTACTTTAGATATGAATGATATTAAATATAGAGTGCACATAGGGATAGATTGGGAAAAGTTAGATCAATTATTGAAATATAATAAACAAATTAGGAAACATTTACAGGAACATGCATGGAATTCCAAAAATGGCAAATGGCAAAACAGAGGTGTAGGTGATATCCCACACAAGCACCCCAGTCCGTTTCAAAAATCAAGGTTCTCTTAGGCATTCTCTGTAATCTACATATTCCTTCGGACAGTTCAAAAGCACAGGGTTCAATTTGTTTTATTTCTTGTGGACATACATATCCAATTTCCCACTTTTCACATCGGTCTAAATCTACGGTTTCATTTACTCTTATTATATTTGAATTCATACAGATTGCATGGTTTGACAACAAATAGGGTTTCCAATAATTTTCTCAAATATTAAATGGTAAAGATTGAATATCACAAATCCAATTCTCCTCAGTCTTTTGGGCTTTTTCTAGTGTCATCAATTTTATCTGCCACATTGATTCTTTTATTTTATAATCCAAAATTCTATACCATGACGGAAAATCTGTATGTATCCACGGTTCTAGTCTTCCTATTTTTACAAACAAGTTTCCATGATTCTCGTATAGAGTTGATAACATTTTTGGATAAGTTCAACTGATAATCTCCAACAGCTGGTATATAGTCGAAATTGTACAAACAATTTCGATGAGAGTGGGCTGAAGGAATGGTTATACTGGTTGAGGAATGGGAACCGAAGTTGTAACGGGACATGTGAAATTGAGTTTAACTGTTCAAGGATACAGGTAGTAATAATTCAAGGACTCTTACAGAACACAACCGAGGGAAAATGTGAAGATCCTAGCACAAAGAAGACAAGGCCATTAGGATATGTTTATTTTCAAATAGGAAATGTTACCAGTGAAACTGTAAAAGAAAATATAACCACCGTAATGAAACATTAGCATACACCCACTCCTGTTATAATTGGACCAAACTTACACCAATGGAATATTAGGTTAAATGTTACTATGTTTAATGTAACAAAATTGAGACCAGAATGCAGTAAATATGTGAATCCCTATTTGGAATTTGCCGAGAAAAAAGAAAAATTGTGGAAACGAAATAAAAGAGATTTGTTAGACACCATATTGGGTGGAATAGGAACAGGAGTTGGTGTAGCAAATTCTTGGGATATTGAGAAACAAACAAATAAACTGTCTGCTTTAGGAGGATTACAGTGGAAAGTCATACACATGGCTGGGGACGATTTAGTATCAACTTTTAGGCTGCATGACATAGCTACTAGTTTACAATTAGGGACTTTTGAACATTTAAATAAGACACTATATGCCCTTAAGGGGACCGGCAGCCAAACTTTGGAAGCTGTCTCCAACGTTTTGTCCTGTTTAACAATACAGACCACTTTGTCGGGTTGGAGGGATCAAATGTTATCAGCTCTATACGGGAATCATGGAAACTTGTTTATAAAAATAGGAAGACTAGAACCGTGGATACATACAGATTTTCCATCATGGTATAGAATTTTGGATTATAAAATAAAAGAATCAATGTGGCAGATAAAATTGATGACACTAGAAAAAGCCCAAAAGACTGAGGAGAATTGGATTTGTGATATTCAATCTTTACCATTTAATATTTGAGAAAATTACTGGAAACCCTATTTGTTGTCAAACCATGCAATCTGTATGAATTCAAATACAATAAGAGTAAATGAAACCGTAGATTTAGACCGATGTGAAAAGTGGGAAATTGGATATGTATGTCCACAAGAAATAAAACAAATTGAACCCTGTGCTTTTGAACTATCCGAAGGAATATGTAGATTACAGAGAATGCCTAAGAGAACCTTGATTTTTGATAACGGACTGGGGTGCTTGTG
Source organism: Cyclura pinguis (assembly GCA_030412105.1). NCBI lineage: Eukaryota > Metazoa > Chordata > Lepidosauria > Squamata > Iguanidae > Cyclura > Cyclura pinguis. The sequence continues at coordinate 106,952,407 of CM059599.1, read as the reverse complement.
TGGGATATCACCTACACCTCTGTTTTGGTCAGATGGGGAGTATCAAGAAGATGGGGAAATGAGATGCAAATGTAATGTCACTTACGTACAAAGTGTGAATACGGGAAAATTAGTATATGCTATGGAAACTAGAAACACTGAGGTTACTTTAGATATGAATGATATTAAATATAGAGTGCACATAGGGATAGATTGGGAAAAGTTAGATCAATTATTGAAATATAATAAACAAATTAGGAAACATTTACAGGAACATGCATGGAACTCCAAAAAAGAGTTTGTAAGGATACAATATGAGAATGGAGAATTTCAAAGGATTGCAGATGAAGAAAGTAAATTGACTGAACACCATTGGTATGATATATTTAAAGGATATTCTCCAAAAGCCACTGCATTTTTACATATAATGATTCACCCAATTGTATGGTTAATATTGATTATGATATGTATAATCATATGGTTATTATACTTAATTAGGCGAGTGAAAAGATTCCAAAGGGACTTTGAGAAATTAAAGGATGAGGTAGCAAAACTTTGAGAATTACAATGCTAAAATGACTTATGGTTGATTGACCTTTGTTGATTGGGATGGATCGTGATCTGTATATTAATTTCCTGCTTTAGATTTGTATTAGTCTCTAAATAATCTGTTCATATAATTTTATTTTCAATCACATTTAATCTTTATATTTGTGATACTCAATTATGAATTAATTAAGTATCAAGAGGGGGTGTATGTGATGAACGAATGGGTTCTGGTTGAAAGTACAGTCCTGAACCAAAGAACATGGCTGCGCGCATTGCATTACTGTAGGATGGACTTGGAGCTGTGGAGCGAGGGTTCCTTGAGCTGTGACGGGAGAATACCAGGAATGCTGATTTGGCCGGAGAAGTAAGTTTGCAAAACAATGGGGACTTGGCACGAACAGAGCGTACTTCTGAGCTACACGGACGCAGGAGTGTAGCTTGAAGCCTTCAGACGGGCACGCGCTGATGTTTTTCTGACCCTACCCTGCATGGCCGAAAATCACCGAGGCATTTGATGTATACCGGTAGTACATTTCCTGACAACATGATATATGACCACTTCTTCTGCAAGTAACCTTTTATTAGTAAGGAACAAAATGATATGAAATATTCTTTTAATTGCTTGATTGCCTTTACACAATGAAAGCCCTGGAACCCTGGCAACCGCCAGAACACGTTTTTCCCCCCAAGAAGTAAGAAACATGGGTATAAAGAGCGGGGGATTTTCAGCTCCTTCCCTATGGCTCTGATACCGGTTAAGAGTCATCCACCCTTCGAGGACGCCTGATCAACGTTCGGCGAAAGGACTGTTTGTGAGTATGTCGTGTGAAGGTGTGTGTGCAAGAGCTCTTGATACAAATGTGGTTTTGTAGTTCATGTCTTAATAAATGTTACATGAATAGTGTTTGAAATCCAGATCTGGTTTCCTGTGTGTCTTTTGTTGGGAATCCTATAGTCTAGGGTGGCTGAATTTCTCTCAGGATATACAAAGGACCAAAAATCTCGGTCCATGACAGGTTTGTGGCTGATAGAAAAAGTTATATAAGGCCAAGTACCTGTGGGTACTGGGTTTCGTTCAGTGAGAGCCTAGCAATGAGCTGGGGAGTAGAATCCTTCAGAAAGCGAGAGAGTGTGGCTGTGTTGGGAAGTTCAGTTCTCAATGGAAGCCTAGCAAGAGGCAGAAGACTGATTGAACCCTAGGTCAGAGAATGTGACTTCAATTGGGGGGTTAAGCTTCAGTGGAAGTTTAACCAAAGGGCTGTTGTGGGATAATTATGCTTTTCATGAAAGTCTAAAGTTATAATTAGACTGTTTCTGAACAGTGAGTTAAGTGTTAATACTGTGTGAAGAGTGCACTGAACAAATGTATAAACATTGAACTGCATATGAATTATAATATGCTACCTTATTCTTATGGTTATCTCAATAAATATTACAGTTTATCTTTGTAAACACTGATTGGCTTGAGTTATCTACAGTGATAAGTAACACAGAAAACACACTACCATAAAATTCTTAAGTGATTCTAAATAAACATTGAAAACCCTCACCCTTTTACACAAAGGTGATGTTTGGGGAGGGGTCAGAGCCGTGTGGTAAAACCGGAGTGTCTTATCAGATTGGAAACTGTGACATCAACATGAGAGAAGTAAGGACCTGTCACAAAGTTGTTTTGTACAGTAAACAGCATTTTTTGCACAGGAAGCCTCACTTTCTGCCCAACAAGACCATACCAGCAGGGATGTTGAAATCCTGTAGCACAAAAAGATTGTTTTTGCTGCCTGTACTGCCACAGCATATACCTTCAAATAGGAGCTAGAGCATGTCAAGTTTAGTTTGGTTTGGTTTGGTTTGAGTTTTCCATAAAAGTCTCTTTATTTGCCATTTCACTTATTTCCTTGTTGCTAGCTACCTAGAGAACCAACCAGCTGGTTTAGGTCCAGTATGTGAGAGGGGATGTGCAGGAACAGTTGTGTCCACCACACTTGTCATTACCCCATTCCAGAAATCAATCAGGACTTCCACAGAACCACCTGCCAGAGCAATAGGAAAATCCTCAAAGTCCACCAGGAAACCATGAACTATCAGTCTCCTAGGGCAGACCATTTCAACTGATTGTCCACTTCTGAAGAAATACTAAGTCCCAACAGGTCTAAAGCTCTTCAGGTACTGATCCATCCATGATAATGGAACTATAGAAAACTCCTCCATTGCCAGATCACCATCATCCCATGTAGGCCAGCAAACATGGCCCAGAGTGTGCTCAGCAGTATGAGTGGGGCCAGATACCTATTTGGACAAACTAATGGTAGATGGTAATACCTGAGTCACTCCCAACAGGGCAGTATCAGAAGGAATGTTGAAGTCCTGCAATGCAAGATGATGGAGCAGGGTACTCCAACCCAACCCCACAATAACTCCAGCTAGCTGAGGAACAGTGACTGTGAAGAGAAGGGGTTCGCAGTACATCAACTCTCATTCAAACTCTGCAATCAATGGGATGTGGTACCAGTCAGAAGAATGGAATCCCAACTGACCACTAGAACTTGGCCTTTCTGCCTCCCAGGTCTTGCCCACTGCTGCACAGAGAACATGCATGGTAATGCTGAAAAATAATAATAAAGAATTAACAACATGTTCCATTTTTTGTGCTCTCTAATAATATATAAATGAAATCTCTTCTGAATCATTAGTTATGCAAAATCCAATTATTTGTCTGTTTTAACCCACCCATCTCTAATTATGTTTCTGTCATAGTTGACTACATGAATTTAAAAGGCAGAAAGGACAGATAATAACATTTTTGTGCCTTGCTGACTTGCTGTTTAACACTGCCTAGGGCGTTGTGAAGATGGAAGTTAGGAATGCAAATAATGTTGATGCAGAAATAGGAGAGCTACATATGAATATAACTTGCTGATAATTTTAAGTGGCCTGAAAATCATAGGCAGAATACTGAAATGGGCAGGAGAGGTTGCACTGTCACTGTTTGTTACTGATACAGAATGGGATCCGTTGTGAATGAAATAAGCAACAGTTGATTGGAATGTTCAAAATCTGGTGAGACACAAGGGCTCTTTGACCATTTCCACACTACACTGTTAAAGTGCTATTATTCCACTTCCAACATCCTGTGGAATTCTGTGGTTTGTAGTTTACTGAGCCCAAAGAGCTCTCTGGCTGAGAACTCTAAAGGTCCTCCCTAAACTGCAAACTCCAGGACTCCATAGGATGTTTAAAGTGGAATATTAGCATTATAAAAGTGTAGGACAGAAATGGTCTTTGATAAAGATTCTAAATGTCCCTCTCTAAAATTGCAAATTCCAAGATTTCATAGGCTGTTGCCATGGCCGTTAAAGTGGAATACAGCACTGTAACTCCCCACTTTTCTCACACACACAATTGCCCATCTCTTTCTCTCATACATAGAGATACACAACCCACTCAATCATGTATGCATACAGATGCACACAGAGGAAACACACAATCCTCCACATCTATCTCTGCCCATTTCTACCTGGCCTCTCATAGTTCCTGCTCCTGTTGAACAACATGCACGTCTTCAGCTTCTCAGACAAACAATGCTATCTCTTTTAATTCAGCCATTTTTCTCTCAGTGAGCATAGTGTTATAGCCTCTTCTTCCCCAACAGGCCTTAATAACACCACCTGTGAACATTATAGGACAAAACTAATACTTCTTTTCTTGCTTCCAGTCTCTTCAAGAGTTTGTAGGACAATTTTTTTAAAAAAAATTAGCACAGTGCGTGGTCTGTGTAGTCCATTACTTGTCTGGGATGAAAACTGGAGTGGGAAAAAGTGGACTCCTCCTGCTTTCCCCAGACAAAACAGGACTATTGAAAATCATGCTATATACATGAAATAAAAATATATAATCAATATGATATATAATATGTTGAATAAGTATATGATGATAAAAGATCTGGAGAGAAATAGTAACGTAAGCTATTTATGGCCATTTCCGCACCGGGTATTTAAAATGGTACAGAGCGACCTCCCACGGAGGTCTTCCGCACCATAGAGTGGACTGGTGTGGACTATTTTTTGTAGTTCCACACCTCAGTCCAGTTCTGCGTGACAGGCGCAGCGTGCTTTTTAAAAACCTCTTTTTTGAGGTTTTTAAAAAGCACGGAGCGGGCAACCCCGTCTAGCTTCGTCGCCGCGCTCCGGAGCAGATTTGCAGGCGTGCGCAAGTGCGTGCCTGCAGATCTTCTGGGGGCGGGCTTTTGGCTGGCGAGCTTCTCCGGTTGGTGGAGAGCCTCCACCAACCAGAAGCCGCCATTTTGGACGCCAGAGAACTGTGGAGCAGCGAACTCACGCTGCTGCTCTTTGCGACGGACTCGCCCGGTCGCAGGAAAAATCCAGTGAGTCCCATTTCTGCCCATTTCTGCCCGATTCACACCCCACGTGTGGAAAGGGCCTATATTGTAATTTTTCTCTTTTTCACCTTTATGTTATTCATGTGGTGCTTTTGTTTTATTCTGTTATGTATTGTTCCTTTTTCTTTATAATAAAAAGAAAAAAAGAAAAAAAAGAAAAGAAAATCATGCTACTTGAGACTTAGTCCAGTATTCTGTTTCTCATGGTGGCCAACTGTACTTTAAGGAAGTCTGAAAATAAAACTATTCTGTTTGGGGAGGGGAGTGTTACATTGGGTTACTGACCTTGGCAACCAGGTACATAGCTACAGTTTGAAGGGAAATAATTTCATCACCAAAAAGACAGAAGAGTGAGAGAGACTGAGAGAGAGGGGACAGAACTGTTTGAGGACTTGGTAAATTTATCATATAACCTTTTAAAACCCTACCCTCAATGAAACAGTGGAGTGATTCAAATTTAACTCATGATCAAGGTGGTCTGGAGAGACAGTAGAAGCTTTTCTGGCTGAACTGAGTGTCCCCCCCCCCCCGATACCAGTTCTGGCGTAACTCTTGACATGCGTGTTAAGAAAAGGCTATAGTGTAGGATTAATGATCAGAAAATGCTGAGGAAACTACTGTCTGAACCACAGTTAACCTTTGCCTCTGCTTTAAAGTTTGCCCTGGCTATGGAATCTGAAAATAAAACTATACAGGATTTACTGGAACTTTTCCTGTGAAATGGGAAAAGATGCAGTACATGGATGACACCAGGAAAGGATTAAATGTACAAGAGAACTTGAAAAGGAAGTGGATATATGTCAGGAAGGTTGTTATCATTAGCGGATGAAAGCATGCTTTAAAAGGTGTGCATTTTTCTTTTCTTTCTTTTTTTTTTTGGACTGGTAATACTTGAAGAGCTACAAAAAGATACAGCTGTACAATGAGTTGTAACAAAATGATTTAACATTTAGAACCTATGTACTGGAGCAGGCAAGTTCTTGAAATGCAGATGAGGCAGTAGCCTATATTATCAACTGCTTAAATGGTAAAAATAATAATGATAACGCCTTATATTTGATACGAATAAAATAAATGTAACCTTTGACTAAGACATGGATGTGGTATGACTGTTTCCTGAAATGTTGCCATGCTGGTCTCTTGCAGCAAAAGCAGCTGAGTCTTGTAGTATCTTAAAGAGAATCAAATTGTACACAAAAAGGGTTGTTGACCCAGTGCTAAAATTTTATCTCAAGAGATGGGAAGCAAACTATTATTTGTAAAAAAAAAAAAAAGTGTAGCTCACTGTGTATCACATTTTACAAAGTTATGAAACAGATGGTGTTAGTGCCTGTGGAATTTAAATCATCCATCATGGATAACAGAATCTTGCTGTTAGTCCTTGGCTGCCTATCTAGATATTTTTAAGCATGAAATCCTAATTTTATGAAACATCTGCATTGTGATTGTTTAACTTGGCACCTCTTAGTTTTTAGGGGCACAGAATTGGCTGCTATGAATAATGAAAGGCAGAATCTACATTCACCTTGTACAGGCAGAAAAAACAAAGTGTGAAGAACAGGGAGTCATGAGCAAAGGGCTGGGCAGATTTATGTTTAAATAAGTCTGTAAAGGCAAAGAATTTCTAGCACAGGAAAACCTCACCAAAATCTGGGCTCCTCAAAGAGCTCATGGCCACATATTTCCTCTCTGTTATAGATTCATACTCCACTACATAAACCTCTGATCCACAGTACATTTGTCATATAGCTTGACAAGAAATTCATAAGCAGAGTCATTACCCTACTGAGATCTTTGGTAAGGTTCATTTTATTTGCTGTTTGTGCCTCTCTTTGGTAAGGTGCATTTCATTTGCAGTTTGTGCCTGTTTACACCAAATAAACTGGGTTCTAAGTCTGCATGTAAAGTATTTCCCATACCACTATTTTTGTTTATTTTCAGCTGGAAATAACAGTGGTAGACTTTCTAGGGCACACATTTTTTTTCCTGTTCTGTTTTATTCTGCAAAAGATGAGGTTTATCAACAACTGAAAACAAAAGCATTCTGCTCCATGTGAACATCAGTTTTCTGGCTTTGAATGCTTGTGTATTGTAGGACAACCTTCATCTTAGAGTGATAAACATTTTTGTGGACAATTTTATCTGCTGAAATACAATGCAATTCTCTTGAGGTTAAAAAGCACAGCAAAACTTGCTCAGGGCATCTCACCCCTCCATCGAGGGCCCTTTCATGCTATAAAGTTACAGCATGATGATTCCACTTTATCTACCATGGCTGCATCCTATGGAATCCTGGGGTTTGCAGCTTGGTCAGAGGCACTAGAGGATCTCTCTGCCTGAGAATTCTAAAGACTCCACCGTCCCTAAACTGTCAATCTCAGCATTCCTTACAATGAAATCATAGTGCTATAATTGTGTAGTAGAGGGTGAAACTATTCAACCATAAAGGCTGCTTCCATGCAACAAGGGTTTCAGCACAGTCTTACTATGCTGCTGCACATGATTGAAGATTTTGGAAAAATGTTTCCCATGCAATCACAACATAGTTTTCCTTTAGTTCTCCAATTTGCCTGTTTTCTAAAAATGTACTTTATGATTACTTTTTAAAGTTCCAAACAAGATTTTTTTTTCTATTTTAGTTTACTGTATACTTATGATTAAACCCCCTTCAAGTATTTAATCAAGACTTCATTTTGGTGCTTTTAAATCTTTCTGTTTGTTTGTTTGTTTCAGGCACACTACTTAAACATAACCTGTTTCTTCCAGTTATGTTTGTTTATTCAGAAGAACATCAGGACATAACCCAGCCCTAACCCTCAAAATTTGCAGCATTCATCATAATCCTGTTTAGAAGTAAAAACTACCTTAAGTCATTGTTGGCATTTTAAAGGCTACAGGAACAAACGTTTAGCTGTACCATATACCTTTATGTTCACAGTGAACTTGGGTCCCAGGGCTGTTAAAAGGTGTAACTTTATCACATCATTGACAATGCTCTAAGAAAGAGAATCATTAATCCAATCTCTGTGTTGTTTATGACAATTTGTCATCAAAGGCTTCTAGCAGCAGTAGGTCTACTGAAAGATTAAAAAGTCCAGATGTGTTTTGTTGAATTAACAAACTGTCTGCAATTGCTGATTTAGATTAGTATTCATCTTTATTCTACGAATAGGCTAAGATAAGATGCAAGAGAGTGGTCCAAAATCTTTAATAGCATTTTATATCAGGGAATTTATATGCAGTATTTCCGAAACTTAAGACTGATGGCTTTAGAAAGCCATTTTTTAGAAAAGGCATTCTGAGCAATCTAATGCTTACCTGGCAACTCTCAAGATTTAGTAGGCCCTTCATTCACCTTGAAGGCCAGACTGCTTTGACCCGTACAACAAATAATGCTAAGAAAGCCAAATACAGTGGCAGCTTCCATGGCAGTTGAGTGGTGAATTTGCTCTGAATTTTGTCTGAAACTTTAAAGGAACTATTCAAGGTTTAAAATCCTATCCCAAAAATAAATTCAGCATGTTGGGTAACTCCTGTATAGCTTAGAGTGGATCCTTTGCTCTATTGGCATAGTAATTATCAGGCTCCACTGCTACAATACTATTTTTCTATCTGTACTATATTTTCAGACAGCCAGCATGAGGTAGTGATTTGAGCTTTGGACTATGATTTTGGAGACCAAGTTTAAACTCCTGCTCAGCCAGAGAAATCCACTGGATGACCTAAGTCAAATCATACACTCTCAGCCTCAAAGGAAGGCACTGGAAAAACCCCTCTGAACAAATCTTGCCATAAGTTGGAAATGACTTTAAGTCACACAACATCAACTGCATTTCCATAGCTAACAGAATACACTCATGGCAGATATTTATGGTGGGATTTGACTCTGCCTGTGATAGATGATGCTGCTGTGATTGAGGAGCAACTGATTGTGCATGGGACCGAGCCAGTGAGTGGGATAGATGATGCCTCTGAGATCGAGGAGCAACTGACTGTGCCAAGGACTGGGCCAGTGAGTGAGCAAGTCAACCTGCAAACATCCCCTGCACTGGAAAGTCAAACAGAGACAGAGTTGCCCCAGCCAGCTCATGATGGAGAGGGAACCAGCAGTGATGCAGAGGAGTGGCAGCCACCCATGCCCATCAGCCCTCAATCACAAAGAAGGCTGAAATGGGCTGCTCAGAGGGAGGCTGCATGGACTAGGCTGAAGGAACAATAACAAGCAGCACCTGCTCACAGTGGCTATTTAAGTCTGCCGGCATGGCTGCTCTTTGCTTGCAGCAAATTACTAGCAAGCCCTTACAACCTTCATGTCTCCTGCTCTCTGAAACCCTCCGGATGGATCTCTGCCTCCTGAACCTTTGGACTGGACCTAGACCTGGCTCGGCATGTGTTTTCCTGGCATTTGGTATATTCGGACTCTCCCTGAAAGTATTCCTGACCTCCCTCCTCCCTTGCTGGCTGCGGCTTGGAAGGGAGAGATTCCTGACACTACCATCTGGTTGTTTTTGCCAGCTGAGACACATGAACTGGCCCATATATTGGTCAAAATCTAGTTTAATCCCACGTAGAGTTGAACCATTGAAAAGAATAAGTCAATACTAAAGTAAATCTCATTGATTTCAATGGACCTACTGCAGTTGGGACAATAACTGGATACAGGCCATTGCAGTACTGTCAAGAGGTATATGAATCGGATTCCATAGATTTTCACCTGGGAGAATAGAATGTCATCTGAAGCCAAATTCAACACAAATTCAACAACCTATGGACACACACACACACACAAATAACTGCACTGTTTTCTTTTTACAAATTTCAAATGAAGCATTTCTTGCTGAGCTGGCTTTCATAGGTACTAAGGTCTGTTTAACAGCTGATCTTCCACCGGTCTAACAGAACTGAGCTCGTTCAAGCAACAACATTACAAAACAGTATTTTTTTTACTTTAAGAAAACAGGGTCTTGATGACCTATGTAAGAGGGGGTAAATATGATGATTCACAATCCATTATATGATTGTGTACATGATAACTTATGATGTATGTCCAATATTTGAGCCTGTAGAAGGTAAAGGTGGGAATGATGTGGCCCTCAGATATTGCTGCTCTGCAACTCCCAGCATCTCTAGCTACTATATTAGCTAGTGGTGAAGAATGATGGAACTTTCAGCCCAAGCACATTTGAAGGGCCTTGTGATTCTCACTGTTGGTAAAGGACAATGTATTTGCTGGGAAACTCTGAAGGAAAATGTAACCATATTCGCCTAAGTACAGTTATGAAGGTTTATACAATCAGGAAACTTGCCATATCACATGAACTTCTGTAAACATGTGCACCTGAACTTTTTTTTGCCTCAGTGTTTTCCAATTGAAACAGAAGAGTAGATGGGAGAGGGTACAGTGTGTCCCTTTTCTCCTTGAATAGTTACAAACAGTGAACACTTGAACAGGGGTGCAAGCATTCTGGCTTGTCATTTTAATGCTATAATTACCATCTGCATACAGGAACAGTTTTAACAAAATACAGCAATGAATTGATAATCTTGGATGAGTTACGGTGTAAAGCAAACTTACACATAGGCATTTTTAAGTTTACTCTTTCTGAAACGTGGTCTCTAACATATAATCAGCAAGAGAAAGAGAGAGAGAGAGAGGGAAATGTGTTACATTTCTTCTTCTTTTCCCCTCTATGGAATTTTCCTTTTGAATTTTCCTCAACCTTATACATTGGATCCAGACCTAATTGTACATACACACATACCTACATACACCTAGTCTCTTTGTCAGTTCCTGTCACACAAGCTGACATATTCTGTGAAGACTGTTCAGATTTTATTTTGCTTGTAATGTGATTGAATACCATTCAAGATTCAGTGCCACAGAAATGCTTTCAAAAGGCAGCATCTGGAAAGGAAAAGCTCTAGAACTAACTTTATGGCATTATACGGGCATAATGTATCAGTGGAGTTCCCTTCCTTTCCTATCCAGTGCAGCCAAAAGATGGAAATTGGAAGCTTTCACTTCGATTTTTAACTAAGCACAGTTTAGCTTCATGTTCAAATTCTACAAACTGTAGTTAATCTTCATTATGGATAACTGAAATAAGCAAATTCCATGTAATTTATAAAGCTTGTATGCTTTAAAAAAATTAGTTAGGATTATCCACGATTTAGAGTCTGAATACAGTGCTAAACAGGAGTTAATGGGAAACAGACATGAATGCTTCCAATTTTCTGTTCATGACTCTGCTGAGGAGGGGAGGGGAGCACCAGCGTGCAAGCCTGAGACTCAGGCCATTTCCGCAAGAGACTGTTATAGCGCTATGATTCCACTTTCAACATGCTATTGAATTCTGGGGTTTGCGGTTTAGGGAGGGGCCCCAGCTGGCCCCTCCCTAAACCGCAAACCCCAGGATTCCATAGGATGTTGAAAGTGGAATCATAGCACTATAACAGTCTCGTGTAGAAATGGTCTCACTCATGAATGCCATTCATTTGAATTAACCCAGTGTTCCCCAACCCAAATTAGTTAACCTGATCCACAGTGGCCAGGTTTTCAAAACACTAAGAAGCTGTCACTTCTTTTTATTAATATCAACAATCTGTATAGAACAACATTGCTGATTAAAATTATCCCTTTCCACTCAACAAGATAAAACTAGACAAACCATCTTAAATTTGGTTAATTAGCTTTGGAAATTCATGCCAATTCTGGTACAGTGCAAAATGAGATTTATTTTGGTTTTTTTTTAAAAAAAGTCTTCTACCACTTAAGTCATGAAGAAAATAATTTAACTAATGTGCCTGGAAATATGCCAAGTCTGTGGAGTCACATTTCCTACTAATCACTTTTCACGAATCTCATTTGCAAAATGTTCATCTGACATTAGTTGTTACGGACATTTTCTAAATGATTTAGTCCCCACTGGTTGTGAGAAATTTATTATTTTAAATTAGCAGGATTTCTCAGTTCATGCAGTGGACTTGCAGTAATGGTGTGATCAGGCCCCATGTTGTAAGTAATCTAAATTTTGCAGAGTCTAAGGAAAGTGATCTAACTTAGTTTAATTAATTAACCCCTCAAAAATTTCAGTGCTGATCAGCTAGTTGAGAGGGAGAACAATTAATGTCTGCTACAAATTATGTCAACATTCTGTTATGTTTTATTCATACACAACTTCCCATAATGTAATTAGAGATTAAAGGCTTCTAATTCCACCATTATTTACACCCTGTTCCCTGATTAATGGGAACAAAAGAAGGAGGTCTACTACTTTCTCATTTAAATTACCTGAAGCCAGTATTCTCTTGCCTACGAATTACATGCTCATGGAGAGCTGTGTTTCACATCAAGGGAGTACACAGTATGACAGGCTGAATAAAATTCAGACAAAGCATGCAAAAAAGGCTAAATTGCTCCCAGACTGGTAGTACTCTAACCTATAAAAGAGTGAATAGAAGGGAAAATAGAGTCAAAGCTCATAATTACTCCCACTTAAAATTAGAATTGTACATTTAATCTACACCCCAGACTTCTTCACTATACAGTTCAAATAATTAGGGTCATGGTTCTATTTAATACTTTTTGATAACAGAAATAAATGAAATTTTAATTGGCCAGTGGGCAATATGATACTTATTGGCTAGAATCCCATACTGAATGGGCATTTTTTTGTCTGATGTGGAACTTCCATATTCAATTTCAGGCTGCAGAAACAAAATGGTGCAGGCAATTCTGTTGTGCATATGGATGTTCATTGGGTTCTGCATTGGGGCACACATTCAATTGTGTAGTGTTGCCATTCAACAAGGGGATACACAGCATTATCAGTGCTATGCATGAAGAAGCTTACTCTGTGCAGTTTCAGTGCAGGACCTTGTCCTAAGTCTTTTCTGTTCTCCCACAGCTACTAGTACATATCTGAGCCCGATGAAAATGAAGGTACGTGTATGCAACCCACTTACAGTAAGGGCAGCCAGCACTGGCCTGTATCATACTACACACTTTTAACACAATGATTCACATTGCAATATCCTATGGAATCCTGAGATTTGTAGTTTAGGGAAGGTTGTCAAAATTGTTGGCCAGACACATCTAGTGTGATTGTTCCCAAACTTTCGTCTTCCAGATGTTTTGAACTTCAGCTTCTAGAATTCCTGATGGGTGACCATGCCAGCTGGGGCTTCTGGGAGTTGAAATCCAAAACACAATAGAGGATCAAAGTTTGGGACCTACTGCTTTACTGCCTCCCCAAACTACAAAACCCAGGATTCCACAGGATACAGACATGGTAGTTAAAGTAGAATCATAGTGCTTTAATTGTATAGTGTGAAAGATCATGGCAAGTGTGGGCCACAGACACTCACCATCATCCCAGCTCCTGGAACCATTTCTTAAAATTCCAGTGAACTCACTTTAGTCATGAACAATTTGTTGCTATTGTCCAAAAAATGCAAAGCATTTCTATAGAAGGTTCTCTTTCCTGCAGGGTCCTGTATCACTAATATACACCGTGCTACCGTTGACATGTGCACAGTAATGACAACAAGCATTTCGCTGCTGGGTTTAGGATGGTTTCTATCCTGTAATCCTGCACTGTTCTGGCATTTAATACTCAGCAGGGATTAGCAGAAGTAGAATAAGCCTTGTTGAGTAGGAAATTTACTCTTGTGAACCTCTGTTCTTTTATAACTAGCACAAGAGGAAAAATACTGTAGCTAAAATGACATATGCGGTATAAGCTCTTCTAATGCATTTGGGGTCTTTTGTTTTTACAAAAGGGCCGATATGTTAGGTGCCTCTCATTCTGTCTGTATAAGTATTTTTAATGCAATAAATATGGAAAGCTTTTGAAATAAGGTCCTGTCATATATTTGTAAAGAGAGGAAAGGAATCTCACTAAACAATGGACTGTATATGAAATAAAACATATCAGTTAGACTAAAGTTTTGACTCTGGGGGAAGGACGTATAATCTTTCAAAGAATTCCAAGCCTTCATGAGGCTGACCACTGACAGACAGCACTTACAACAGGCATGCAGATGACTGTGGACAAAAGTGAGCTGTAGGGCTGCATCATTTATTCAGTGAGCATGGGTCCCAATCCTTTCAGTTACCTGTTAACTCTATACAATGAGTGGGGAAGAATCAAAGGGGTTAGGGGGCTGGATTTGGCCCCAGAGGACACTGTAGGACTGCTACTTGGGAAGAGGAGAACTTTTGCCATGATGTTTGGGGCCTTCTCTGGGCTGTTTTAGACCCAGGAGAGGCAGTTTCTGTTGGGCCTAAAATGAGTCAGGGGGAACATGGTGCAAGCACACCCCCCAAAAAAACATAGAGACATTTTGGAGGCCAAACATTTTAGACTCAAGGGGTCTTGAAAGTCATAAAAATAACTCTTCATGGTACATTTTCTCCTGTTCTATATCTAGGTGTCTAAAAATATTTAACACTTTCATATTTCACATTCTAAACCACAACAAAACCAGGTTTTTCCACCTGTATCAATTAGATGACAAATCTGCAAATGTTCCTGATATGTGCCGATTAATTAGAATATAATTATTCAAAATCTGTTTTCTTATGGAAAAGGCAAGTACTGTGCTGCACATGAAAACTCTTCTTCCTGATCAGTGAAAAACGTGTGCAGCAACCCTTTTAGTTTCTTTGCAAGCAGGTGTCCTAGCTCACACAAGTCTCTGTTTCTGCTTCTGCAAGATTCATGCACTGGAAGAGGCCAGAAATGGTCTGGTTTTCCTAGTTCAGTGCTCATGCTAGCTGCAGGGATGCTCACCCTGGCCTGGCTAACAGAGTGTTTGAAGGACAGACTTGAAAAAGGAAATTCCCACTCAGTCCGCTTGCAGGAAACATATTGCTGCCTGCCAGCCCCTCTCCTTAGCAATCTTCTCTACTCATCTGCTGCTACCATAAGAGGTGGGGGGATGTTGGGGCACATGCACAAAGCCAGCATCTCCTTAGAATCTGGAGAAATTATAGCTCAAACGAGGCTTCTGAGAGGAGACTAACAGCAGCGTCTTTTCACCTATACTAACTAGTAGTAACTGCAGAGAGATTCCAGTTAAAGTTAAGCAAAGTATTTTATTTGAATTGACAAACATAGGAGAAATCAGGCACTCTTAAGAACCATACAAGACTATCAGAAAGTGAGGCAAGAAAGGTTGGATAGAGAGAATAGGGGTTGAAAGAGTGATAGTTACCAGTCTTGAAGAAGGTGGTCACAGCAGAGGGGTTCAGATAGTGTCTCAGAGTAGCACGGAGGAATGGCCGTCTGGGGCACACTACATACTACATACTACAATTGACTGGGGTCAAAGCTAGAGTTTTTATACCTTGTTACAAGCCCTGAAGGGGCATTGACAAAGCCACAATGGCTTTCCCATGGGACTGACAAGGGAGTCTGGAATGGGCTGATTGCTTTAACTCTGGAGCAACAAAACATTGACAGGACTCATGACAATCTCTCAATGTTCGGTCAGGTAGGGTGTATAGGGAAGATCTCCAGAGGATAAGATTGAGGGATGGTCTCTGAATGCCTATGAACCTGGGCAGTTTGTCTTTCATTGTATTCAAAAATGCTAAGAGCCTGAAGCAGTGAAGGGATTAGCACAAATGCATCAGCATTGAGATTTTCCTCATAATTGTATCAGAACTTTCATGACCCCAAACATGCCTCTGATCAGCATGACCCTGACCATATTCTCTGGTCATTAATAAGTCCAATTTATGAAAATTGTATATCTTGTTGGAGGGGTGGTAGGGTGTGGTAACTCTGCTATGGATTGGGATATTCTTCCATGTTATTAAGTCACTGGTATGAAAGAACACTAGTTGTACATCTGGAATCTTGTGTCCTTGTTTTAAGTCTATTGCAACTGTGCTATAAAGCTATTAAGGCATTGGGCTAGATCTAGTTTGGGGAGGAGGTGGTTAAAATGCATCTATGGGGAAGCATGAGCGCCCCCCTATGACAGCTCCAGACTCTCACAGACCATCCTTTTTTTGTGCCCCCCCCCCCCCCAATGATGAATTGCATCTCCTAGAAACTACTAGGAACAGAATTTTTCAATAGGCTGCAGGGCTGTCCTGCATTGTTTAACATTCAGCTATTCCCAGAAGTAGATACTTTCAGCTAAAATACCTGCCCATATCCTCCAATATTTCACAGATGAAAGCCTGTGGCCAAGCAAATTCATAGTGTGGTCAAGATGGAAAAAGTTTTTAAGGAAGAAGATACAAGCAAGGAGAGCCTGCAGTGCTTTGCTTTTGCCTGAGTCAATTTGGAAGAGCAAGATTCCACGCGCTCATCTCCTCTTCCCACTGCTGAATAAATTAATTTGAACTCAGTTTGCAAAATAAGATAAAAGCAAAGGAAGAAAGTGAGGTGAGAAGAAGATTGCTGGGTATTATTAAAACAGCTGAGAATGTGGGACAACAGAATTAACTGGGACTATCCTTGCCAAATCAGGATAGTTGGAGGGGATGGATTTCACAAGTGGAAAAGTGGATTTTGGATGCACACTGTTAAAGAATCTCAGGTAAGCACCTTCCCCATCATGCCCAGCTTGGAAACTGCTGGACCTGCTTCACCCCTATTGGCAGGAGAACCATGCAGTTGTTTGTGGTCTTATAAAATCGAATATCACATCATCCCATGTTTTCTCTCACTATACCTGTGGCAGAAGGTGGCACTGTCCTTCAGGGTAAGACATCTGATGGTTTGTGGACTGGCAACAGTCAGTGGAGCACTGCTGCACAAAGAGGCAAAAAAGTCCCTTTTATGTAGAAAAAAAGGAAAGAAGGGCCAAATTCTCAGGTGGTTGAATTCTGCCTTCCTTATTACCTTTTGTGCTTTTGCTGTTCTCTTATGCAGTAACTCCATGTACAGTACATGCAGTTTACCATTTTATATATTCCAATCACACTTAGCCTGAGAAAAAAGAGCTAGAGCATATTGTTGGCACTAATTCTGGTAAACCACTCTGCACATTAGGTACTTGGCAAGCTTAGCTATAAACAATGAAGGCTCTGGGAGAAGTATCTCAGTAACCTCAAGGGTACTACACTACACCTGATCCTACTGACAAGAACATTGTAGGAGAACACAGTAAGTGTATGGTGGGGATTTTTAAAAACCATGTTCATCACACATCGGTGATAAAATATAAATTGAAAATCAAGGACTTAATAAATCAACTAAGAACGTAGAAGTAAAACAACCTTCTTGTATTCCAAAAAGTCACTCCAAAACACACCAACTCTCCTGTGGTCTGTCACATGCTTTTGCCCCATGTGTTCAGCTCCTTCATTTTTCTCAAATGAGTAACAATCTGATTTTTCTCTCACTTCCAAATTCAAATTAAATCTCCTCCCAACCTTCTGTTGAGTCACTTTCTAGTGACTTTCAGATTTACTAAGTATTTATTTATGACATACATTTTGTTTTATGTGCTACATGGAAGGGTGTTCCTGGAACTTATTTCAAAGTCATTAAATTTCCAGCCCTGAGTTTGGCTCCATGGCCTTTCTACTCTACAACCACCACCTCCTGGCCACCTCCTTAGTTGGTTCAATTGTTTGTAAAAGCAACAACTGTCATAGCACAAAGTGATGTAGCAGAACTCTTTAATTGCTGAGCTTCTGGCCAGAAGCTATGTTGGTGTGGGGTTCTGGGAAGTGTACTCCAAAAAGTAATATTTTCAAGCTCTGCTAAAAATCAATAGCAATGCTAAGCAAGAAAGCTTCCAGATGATAACATTCCTGATATATTAGCTTTTTCAAAGCACAAGAAGATTTTGATATGAGGATGGCCTCAAACCTTGCCCTCTTCCAATGCATGTGCATTTTTGAGGCATGAAAAAGGCCTCACAAGTACAAGGGACTACAGAGCTTAGGCCCTTTCCACACACGGTTATTAAGGGGGGCCAATGCGTCTTGCCACGGAGGTCTTCTGCACATTGAAGCGGACTAGGTTCGGTTTATTTACCTTCGTTCCACATATAATTCTGACTAAATGCGCCCCCATGTGGTGGTAAAGCACGTTATTTGAAAACCAGAAGAAATCGGTTTTCCAATTTTCCAGATTGATCCGATTTGTACTTCCACAGTGGTACAGACATGTACATTCGCGCCAATGCAAATTGGTGGTCAGGGGAGGGCTCATGGGAGGGGCCAGGGGGTAGTATGGACTTTCGCATGTATGCACGTACGCAATGACTTACTAAACCATGCAAAAAAAAAAAAAAGGGCCAATCACAGCTGACGGAGTGGGGTGAGAAGAGTAGCAGGAGTGGCCACGGCAGAGGCAGTGTGGATTCATGAACTCGCACTCCTCCAAATCATAATGGAACATATGCAGTAGCTGTGCAGAAGGAAATGAGGGAAAGTCTGCCTTGTTTCGAGCCCAGAAAATCCAGTAAGAAACGGCACAAACCGATTCACCAGCCTCATGCGGAAAGGGCCTTAGACTCTTCATTGGCATCCTCATCCACTGTCCACACATTGAGAACTGATGTCTGCAAAAGAGAAGACCTCTTGTATCCTTAGCTGCAATCCACTGTGTGTGAGTTACACATGAAGGGAGATAGAGTCATGTGGAGGATTATAGTACGTACTCCTCTTTAGCTATGAATTATTATCTCTTATTCATCCAAGTGGACAAAACCAAGAAAGCAAGAAACAGCAAAGGTGAGGAAACAAGACAGAGTTATAATCGAGGTGAATATAATAATAGTGAAAGAAGATTTTCTTTTAATCATTGACCTATCATCTCTTCAGTTGTAATTCAGAGTCTATGGAAACGAAGAACTTCTGCCTCTGTTCCTGCTCCACTAGTTCTTTCAGACCTCAGTGTTTACAACTATTCTCTACTTCTGTAGGAATTCTAGAGTTATGACAGTCTGAGTTTCACGCTTGGGCATGGATTGGAACATGCCTATAGGGGGCATACTTTGAACATGGACCTTTTCCCTATTTAGGTCTATTCTGCAAAAAACATCCGGTTCTGTAAATTTTCTTGCAAAAGCTAATGGCATAACTATATAACTATATAACACAACTATATAACATCAGTGACAAAAGAAAAAAAGAAAAAAAGAAACTTTTCCCTTAGTTTCTGGAACAATTGCAAACATTTTCAAAATAAATAAAATGGAAACAAACTATAACGTACTGATTTCCACTGGTGGATTCCAGGGGATTCTTGGCATAAGTAGGCAGGTGGACTAAATGACCTTTGCAGTTCTTTCCAACTCTGTGATTTTATGCAGCCACTGGGAACGGGACTGTTTTCATTTAGGTACCCATTTTATGGAACACTTTTTCTGAGATAGGTTGAGCACCAACATTTTATTCCTGATGCCCAGCAAAAATGTTACAATTCAAGAAGGCTTTTCTTTGATGGGCCTCTTGCTTGATTGATTGCTGTATATTTTACTTTTTGTTTTTCATAAAAAGGTGTCAGATTGGAGTGTACTGTTTTCTTTATTCTGTAAATAGCTTTGAACTCACATTGTGAAAAACGCAGGGCATAAGCACTTACATATTTAAAATGCAAGTAGGAAGCACTGGGGGCAAGGAGATAAAACTGATGACTAATCCAGCATTTAGTTTGGTAGAATGCATATCTGTCACGCATGCTGTGAAGTTGTGAGGCTATTGGAGTCTGAAAAAGGAAACAGCTGTGACTTCTCTTTAGCTGTCTTCTTTATTCTAAGCTGTCTTAGAGCTGACTTTTCTTTAACTCTTTTCTTTATCCTAAGTTTTCTTGGTTCAAATCCAACAGTCTACCCAGAACTTCACAACGGTTCCTTCACTTTGTTATGAAAAAAATGTCATAAAGTATTATATGTGTGATAAAGCTAAGAAAATGGTTTTTCACATCCAAAGGACATCTACAAAACAGAAACACTGTTAGAGAATGTGACTTAATATAATTAAGTGCTTTCTGAAATGGAAATGCAATACTATACTGAACGCATAGTGTTAACTACAACCTCAAATGATTCCTGGCAAAGACATGACATACAGAATTGTTGGTCAACATATAATATAACAAATAGGCCAACACAATGCTGAAGAACAATATGGGATATTGTATCTGTAAGAGAGAGGCTATTTCTGCACTACACTGTTCTAGTGCTATTATTCCACTTTCAACACCCTATGGAATCCTGGGGTTTGCAGTTTAGGGAGGGGCATTTAGAATTCTCAGCTAGAGAACTCTTTGGCCTCAGTAAACTACAAACCCTGGAATTCCACAGGTGGAATAATAGCACTATAACAGTGTAGTGTGGAAATGGACATAGACAGAGAAAGAGACAAGGTGGATAAAGTAATGCAAATATTTATCAAGTAAAGATTCCAGAATCTATTAAGTCTCACATGGCAGTCTGGGGAACTTTTGAAAACAAGTGACAATGCATTGAACTGAACCAAATGTCAATAATCTTTAAGTCCAGTAAAATTAAAGTGGCTATGGGAGCTTAATTTTTTTTTCTGTTGGCATGATGTTGACTAAGGCCCTTTCTGCGCCTTATCTTTTTTCGGCGCTGGGGTGCAGGGATCACACAAGCAGCCTCCAGCAAGAGGCTCTCACGTCCCCTTGGTTCAGGTCCACATGAGCTGCCTGCTCCCAAGCAGGTAGCGCGAGAGCCCAACCTCTTCCTTCTGCAGCGCAGCCTGGGAGTTTCCTCTCTCCCTTGCACACACACATTCATACACAGACATGCATACCCACAGAGCAACACGTCAGGCACAGGGAGAGGAGAAGGTGGAAGTTTATTAAGCGCACAGGCATTTTGCTCACTTCTCCTTCTCCTCTCCAACTGCCCAGGTGTTTTCTTTTCTATCCTGCAAGGAACCAGACTTTCTTGAACAGAGGGCTCTGTGAGGAAGGAAATAAAAGCAGCACATGATTGCTTCTTGAGGGCCCATTTTTTTTATCCTTCTCAATTAGTATGCATGATCGAAAGAGTGGATCACATGTCAAATAGATGGGTTCTGGTGGTATTTGAAAAGGGTTGAATCATAGAACTGAAAGAGACTGCAAGGGCCATCAAGTCCAACCATCTGCCATGGAGGAACACACAGTCAAAACATCTGCAGCGTATTCCATGGCTGAACTGCTCTTACCATATGGAAATTCTACCTAAGATTTAGATCGAATCTTTTTCTCTGAAGTTTGAAGCCATTGCTTTGTGTCGTAGTCCCTGCAGCAGCAGAAAAAACCCCCCACTCCATCTTCCATATGACATCCTTCAAATATTTAAACATAGCTATCTTGTCACCTCTTAACCTTCTCTTCCCTAGGCTAAACATACTCAGCTCCCCAAGCTGCTCCTCTCAGGGCATGGTTTCCAGGCCTTCTACCATTATGATCACACTTCTCTGGACATGTTCAAGCTTCTCAATATCCTTCTTGAGCTGTGGTGCCCCAAACAGGACACAGTATTTGAGGTAGAATCTGACCAAAGCAGAATAGAGTGGTATCATCACTTTCCATGGCTTAGACACTATACTCCTACTGATGCAGCTCCAAATAAATATTGGCTTTTTTAGCTGCTGCATCACACTGCTGACTCATGTTCAGTTTGCTTTGTTACCACAATGTTCTAATTGTATTCCAAGAAACTTGGATCTAAGAAGTTTATGAGGGGTTCTTCATTGAGAAGTTCAGTGGTGGTAGACAAACTGCCCTAAAAACAGCTTCTCTGCTACTACAAATCTGCCCTTACAATGTCTACCTATAGAACAGTATTATGTCTATTCTAGAGTTCATTTACTTTGAGCATTCCTAAGCAGAATAATCTATTTAAAATAAGAAGAATATTTTTAAAAAGAACACCACTACCATTTTATGATATAATAATACTATCTTCTGGTACTAGGATACAAGGTAGAATTTCTATATAAGTTATATTGTAGTTTCCTAAAGAAAATGGAATTTTACATGCATAAGGCAAGTATATTCAGTACATTTCTCTATCAAGATATGGATCTTTATAGGAAAACCCCATGGGCTGACTATAACAGTAGTATTTTTATGTTAAGAGCATTACATAATTGATAACCTTGCTATAATAATTGCAATAGTATTATCAGGTGAATTGTTTAAGACATTGTATGTTGTTTTTTATGTCCTCACCAGAACTGTATTTAAGCCTGACATTTAATTAAAACATTTAAATGGAATAATCTATTCTCTTGATTTTGACTATTTCGTTTAAGTAAATAAAATCTAAAAATAAATGCTTACAGTTTAAGATTGATGGAAGTAATAATGTTCAAACATACTGAACAAATATGCAAGGATTGATTTCTGAGAAATACTCAACACAATCCATTCAAATAACAGAAGTCCTGATTAAAAAAAAATATGCCAGGTGTGCTTTTTTAAGATATTAGCCAGTCAAATTCTCCTTCCAACCTGCTCTCCAAATTCAGAATTAGAACTCATGTCATCTGTCAACAGAACCTTAATTGTGACAGCGACTTTCAATACCACACAATATTCTTTGAAAATGAATCTCCTTCTAACGTGACAAAAATAACACCACAGTTCTGAAACCTAATTTAGGGCTTATGTGCCTTCAGCTCCATAAATCTTCAGCCTGGCCTTCAAGTGAACTACGCACGCTGCTTCTTGCAGATTGTAACTATATAAAATATAAGGGACTGTAACTGTCTCTCTTAAACAATCGGATTCAGGACAGCACTTATTAAAAAAAGATCCATTTTATTGGGATAATAGTATGATATAAAACCTGGAATTCTATTAAGATGACTTATGCCTGGCACAGTGTCTTTGGAGGTTGACTTTGTCATCTATGGATCTACATTTAATGTCAGCCAAACTTTGGGGTGGGTGGAAGTATAAGAAAGGGACTTCTTAACCTTTTTTATGGCCCTTAGTCTATTTATATGAGGCCATCAAATCTTCCTTTTATTAGAGGTGCTCATATAAGAAAGTCATATCTAATTGGAACAGATCACCACATGTACAAAAAGAGATGTTGCTGCCACCAGAGCACTTCTTCTGGTGTCTTTAATTGTTGTTCACTGGTTTTCATATTGGAATGTGAAAAGATCAGTGTTAGGCCCTAAACTAGCCATACACTTGAAATCTGTTCCAGGTACAAGAACCACAGTGGAACCACTTCTCCCCATTTATTTCAATTGAGTAGCCATCATACTTTCATCTGAAATCATTTCTGCTTCCAAGAACATGAATAATTTGTATTTGCTTGTGTATGATCAGTTTATCCAGACAACACACTGGCACACATTTTAGTCTAAACCCAAAAGTTTAGTCTAAACCCAAAAGTCCTAACTAGATTAAACCAATTGAATTAATGTAAAGTTAATAAATCAACACTTACATAGGGTCCACTGACTCAATGGGCCTACTTTAGTTGGGAGTAGCAATTGGATTCATGCCAGTGTGGGGACAGTATGGCCAATAGTCCCCATGCAGCCTCTCAGACTCTTTTTATGCCCTTCTCCAGATCCCTCTCCTCAAGGTAGCTAGAGCAATTTTTGTTTAAATATAGGCAAAAGAAAGAAAGAAAGAAAGAAAGAAGGAAGGAAGCAAGGAAGCAAGGAAGGAAGGAAGGAAGGAAGGAAACCACCCCACACCTGAAGCAATGGTTTACTTTTGACCAACTCCATCTCAGCCAAAAAAATAAGTCATAAACAGAAATAGACTTCCAGATACTTCTAGGTATAACTGTTGGCAAATTTTGGGGAGGGGGCAAAAATTGCTCCCAGTGCCCAGCAAAAGCTCTCAACCCCCCATATAGGCCATTGTTTCTTTCTTCAAAAATTCAATTAGATTGTATTAGCAAAATAAATTGTACAATGATTATAGAGAAAAAATAAACATATTTTGTTAGTGTAAATTATAGTAAATCAAGAACTGTGTTAATTATTGCACAAAGTTCATTCATTCACAAGGTTCTTTTGCTGTCAGTCATAAGATGTTTTATCATTAGACTTTTCAATCGGCCTCTGTAATGAAGTACATTGTTATTACTCTGCTTTTATGGGTTTGGAGTTAATAACGCGCTCATGCAATAGGCTCATCCCAGTCTGGAGAATTCAGTCTGAGTAGTTTGCTTCAGCAAGAGCTTGTAACAGAAACAATCCCCTTATTCACCTCTCCAAGTATATGCACACCATTCTTTAATGAAACACCAACACACAAAGTTCAAACTGACATTTTAAACTTAAATAGTAGGGCCGTTTTCACACCTCACCTGGTGCTGCTGGCGTTGCGCAGGGATCATGCGAAAAGCCTTTTCTGAGAGGGAATTGTGTCTGCTGTGCTTCCCTCCACACCAACTCCATGCTGGATGGAAGGAAATGAGATAGCTCCGCCCCTTCCTTCCGCAGCACAGCCGAGTACTTTCCCAGGCTGCGCTGGGGGAGGAAGCACGATGGCTGCGCTTCCTGACATTCTGCATGGAAGGTAAGTGTGGGAGGGACATGGGAGGAATGTGCAATTGTGCATCATTTTTGGCAAAGAGCTGAAAATGATATAATGTGCGATGCCCATGGGATTGCTACAGGAGCGATGCACGATCGCGAGAATGTAATGCAGAACCGTCCTTGCAATTCCACGTCGCTCCCGTGGCCATTTTGTGTTCAAAGTCATTTGCGAAAAGGGCCTCAAATGCAGTGGTTGATGGATGGTTTAATCATTGAACACTTGGTCTAAGGAGAATGCATAATTTGTTATTTTCACTTTTTTTGGAGATACTAAAAAGACAACATTGACTGTATCACAATCTATATTATACTTTGCTTCTGCTGGTGAAACCTCTGTTGCTGGCTGGCTGAGCTGGTCTGAATGTTTCAGCTGTTCAGAGTATCAGCAGATGAAAACAGGGAATAGAGAAAATCCTCTATACACAGGTGGAAAACGAATCCATCAAGTTCATTTTTTCTTATGAAAATATCTGTTCTACACCTCTGGAGACTGGCATCAGGATAAAGCAGATTTTGCCTGATAAATTCATACATTTCTGATGCGTTTTAGTGAAGAAAAAAGTACACAAAATCATGGGTACAATTGAAGGCCGTACTTGACAATAAATGCGTATATTTGAAAAATGCACATGGATGCATCGTAATCAGTGGGGGGAAAGGTATCCAAAAATACATACATTTGAAAAATGTGCATAGGAAAGATCTCAAGAATCATAGGAAATTTGACATCCATTGTTGCGCAGGGGAGAAAAATAGTTTTGCAATTCGATATAGAATTGGGACAGGAAAAGAATGTGAGAGTTTGAGAAATGCACCAAAATACAGGGGAATATTCTTGAGAGGAGATCAGCTAACTGGCATTCTTCTTTGGTTTCTAAGGTAGGTTTTGCAAAGAAGGCTAGATCTTTGGAAACACAAAACATTAGCTGAACTTATCAGTTGTTTCAGTTTCTTTCTCCAAGTGTTAATGTTGTGTCATAAATATTTTAAGTTGCTTATGTCTAGGGTTTAACACAAAGCTGAGCAAGAATGCCTAGCGTGACAGTACCGGGAACGAGCCTGTGCTAAATCATTGCAGTATGATTTGCTAAGGCTATTACTTTTGCTCTTTTTCCCCTTGTACTTAATAAATATTGGATTTTCCTATTCTAGCCCCCTATAGCTTGTGTCAATTTCTCATAAATATTGAATCCCAATATTTAGTTCCTCGTTACAGAAGTAGACTGCACTCAGCTACGTATGCATACATAGCTTTGGGTTCAATGAGATTTTCTGTGAGACTTGAGTATGCAAAACTTCATTAAAATTTTGGAGATTAAATCGGCAGTACACATTTTCATTGACTCTTTTACCAAGACATCCACTGTTTGCTTTTCAAAATGCATCTTTCATTTCAATTTCCAATATGTGTATCAGTGCTAAAATATTCTAGCAACATAATAATATGCTGCCAGAAAGCAGAGACCTTGACAAAGGCAAGCCCTGTATTTATAATGAGTGTAATGTACCAAATACTGCTGCTTCCCATTCATTTGAATGAAGTCTGCCTGTTGAAGATGACATTGATACCAGATTCGCCAGGGGATGATATAATAATGAGTCAAGTTAGTGTTTCTCATATGTACGGGTATACTTGGAAATAAACTTTGTTTGCTCTTTATTGACCTTTGCTGATCAGCCACGAAATAATGAGACCAAATACAGAGAACTAAGGTCCTTTCTGCACAATGACTGCATACAAGAATGGGGACAGGAGAGGAGCAGAACCATGACAATGCTTCTGCATGACATCCTTGTGGCCCCACCCTTCTCCTGTCACCAGCCAGTGTGATTGTGGGGTAAATTATTGATAGAGTTTGACCCCAATCATGTGATGCTCCCATCCTTCCCAGCCATGCAGAAGGAGTTGATCAGGTGTGGAGGGGAGTGTTCCCGTCACGCTCCCTTCCCACCAAAGTTTAAATAAATTCAAAGTTAAATAAAGGAGCTGCCGGGATCGTAACCAAAGGACAACAGGATCATGTAATTTGCAGAAATGGCCCCAGTTGAACAAAGGTCACTTTACTTAACTTTGAAATTATTTAAACTGTATTGAACCTGGAAAGGAGCAAGAAGGGGGAGCAACCTAGTGTGGGGTCAGCTGAAGCAGGTGTCACTCCTTGGCTTCCTCCTTAGCCCTCCCTTGGGACCCAAGGGCAATCCAATAACTGGGTTGTTCCACATCTGTCCATCTATTTGAAGGCAGATCCAAGGAACCCCCTCCTCCCAGGTAACAGGACTTAAGTGAGGACAAAGCCTCCAGACTGGCACCAAAAGTTTCTTTCCCCAGCCCATAGATTCCAGGACCTAAACAGGCAGTTCCAGACCTCTCCCCTTCATGAAAAGTCTGCCAAGATATTCACCTTAACTCTTATTTTATTACCCCCCCCCCCGCACTACCTGCCTCTAGACTTTCCAATAGGGCTTTGCAAATTCCCCAGGAATAACATATTTCTTTCCTCTGATAAATGTACATTGTCAGTTCTATAGATTTTGGGCTTCTGAAAAACTACAGTCGAATCTTAAAGAAAATGACCCTATTTAACCTCTTACAGGCTGTACCAATGCATGAGGGATCACCTTCATCCAGCCAAACCTGGGGAGATAAAGAGTCAACCACATCAATATGATTATGAGCCATCCATTCTATATGATCCAGAAGTTATGTAGAGCCTGAAGGATAAAGGCCTTGCCCCCCAACAAATGCAGGTCATTCACTCCCAGGTTAATGACCATAATATGAGAAAGAAGCCCTTTGCACACCCCAAACAATAGACCCAACAAGCCATGCCAGTGTAGGCCTCTTTTCCTGAGTCACTCTGCTGTGGCCTGGTCACTCAACCCCAGTTGAGCACCAAAATGGCAATTCCAGGCCTCGTGTGCTGCCGAGTACACCATCCTATGGCCCCAGATCAGGATCTCCCACCTCTCTAGACAAAACCTAGAATGTGGGAAAGGCAAGAACTTTAATAAACAGAACAATATAATTCAAAACTTGAGAGGTCAGACAGATCTCTTAAATGCCAAAGATCTCTAGTATCCAATGTACTGGACTGATCACACACCCAAACCCATGGACAAAGCTGTAGAAGTATCCCCAATCCAAAATGAATGATTCCGAAGTTCAACCTCTTTCAGATCCAAGCCCTGCAAGATCTTGAAGGTAACAGCCCAAAATTGGTATTTGGTAAAGGGTGAAAAGTCAGCACGACAAAATAAAGGACCCAGCTGTTACCCTGTTTACTGGGGGTCCCGTGAGGGACACCAAAATGTGCTCAACAGTAGGTGGGGGAAGATTAGCTCTGAGCACTGCTTTAGTGTTACGAGAGGCAGGGTAACTTAGTAGGATCTTGAGCCCTATGTCTACAGGGTCAGGTCGAGTCAAGGAGCACACAGAAGTTGGAATAATAAATGTGGTTTTATTAAAACACAATCAAAACAGTGTATGCGGCACACTCACACAAGATAACTAAAGAAATAAAGGTTGGAGTGGGCTAGAGGGGTTTTTAGAGGAGTTGTTGGTTTGGGTAATATTTCACCTGTCCTGAAGCCCGGTTGGAAGTGGAGAAGATGGGGAGCGTGGATCTCAGCACGTGGAGCTGAGGGGAAGGCTCGCTGGACAAAGCGACAGCAAGGCAGGATGGAAGCCAAGAGCGATCCAAGGAAGCGCTCAAAGTCAGAGGTTTTTATAAGGAGAATTGTGACCAAATTATCAATAGAGTAGCCAGTATGCAAACGCGGAGTACTTGAGCGTTGTATAGCTTGATCGTCAAGCTGCCAACGCGGGGCAGAGGATCTTTTGAAAGGTGCGTGCATACCTAATTGAGGTACTTGCCTTGAGGTCTCCTAAAGCTGCGAGTCGGCTATTTCTGGCCTGCCTGTATTGTGTTGTAATATTACGGCGATTATCGGCCGAGCCTGTGTGCGTGCTTGTCCGGGGGCCTAGCAAGCACGTGGACGGGAATGGGTATGTGAGGCTGAATTATTGATATCAAGGGATATCTTTTTATATCCCCAAAGCTTGGGCTAGCCAGGGCAGTAACACAGCCTAGATCCTCTGACCTATACATAGCCCTGTAAAATATCGACAAGGCATAAACTTGGATCAAGACAAAGCCCCAGCATTACCTTCACCCCATCCCCCTTTGAATCTCTAGTCCAATGCTCTACATGCTATATCCCTTTTATGACTAGCTCACTAACCTACAAGGCAGCAAAAAGAGCAGTCAAAGATGCTGCATGGAACCAAATAGTCTCATAATACACTTATGTATTATCTCAGACAATGAGGTTTACTCCTTGCAGAGCAAATTGTATTATAAGCCAATGCCATCGCTGCAAGCCTTGCCATGGCTTTGCAAACTGAAATGTTACTAAATAAGATGCTTTCCTTACTCATCACACAGTGAGATCTCTCATGTCCTTTTTGTCAGCCAGCTAGGCCTTGATATCTTCATATCTCTCCAAGCTCTCCTAAACAAGCATCTTCTTGGTATATCGCATGTTTTCAAAGCTAGGATCTCTTCTATGCAGTTTCTTTATCTTGTCAAAAGCCCCTCTGGCCCATAGGTATCTTCTCTGTAGGTTCTACAGAGGCAAAACATTCTACTACTGACATTCATTTTTGTTTATCATGGCTGCACTGTGATATGCAGGATCCATTGAGTAGGATTAGCAGAATTCAGCCAAGTTCCCCCTTTATATTATCTCTCTGAAAGTATACTGCTTGAGGAGAGTTATATGTTTTACAAATACAATTATGTATTCTGAAGAGTGATATAGAAGCCAGAAAAGAAGTAGAAATAGGCAGTGCTGGAATTAACTCCTTTTCCCAGTATGTACAATCCATACTTCAGAACAGTAATTCATCAACCAATATTTTCCCTTGTTTTGTGATTTAATTGTAACCTTCAGTTACTCACAGAAGTACGGCAGTGTAGGTAGAATATCATATGATTCAAGTGTTGACACTTCTTGCTGTCTCATGCTTTTTGTGGGTGTTGACATGATGACAATGTGCATGGCTTTTTACTACAGATCAGTGGTTTGTAGAATTCAGATGCTTCCTTTTTTAAAAGAAAAAAAGAAATGTAATTAAAAAGCAATCATATTAATTTTCTTTTCAGAAATGGGAAAACCAAGCATTATTGCAGGGAAGGGGAGAATGTTACCCTAACTACAATATGGTGCAAGTTGTCGGCAAATTAGTATCATAGTCTTTTTAGTGACAAAGCTCTCATTGTAGAAATTTTTGTCCTAAGATGATAGACAGGCCCAATGCTTTTTAAAGTGTAATCTTATATCTACCTACTTGGGAGCAAGTGAGTTAAAGTGAGTCCTATTAAAGTCAGCAGAGCGTATTTCTTAGTAAACATGTATGAGGCTGCAGTGTTAAAGACATCCTCCTTTAATCCCATTACAATATTTTACTGTATCTGTTGGTGTTAATGTGTTTATTTATCAATCTTTTATTTATTGCAGGGATCAATAGAATATTAATGTTTCTTTATCGATTTCTATAATTTGTAAGGTCCTTTGAAGGCTAGTTTAGAACCAGAAAGTGAGGTTAAAAAAAAAAGTCACTAATAAATATGTCTGAGTTTGGACTCCATACTATCCTTTTATATGAATCTGACCTCAATTTATTTGAAACACAAAAAATGCCTTCAAAGTGTACAGTTGGCAACTAGATTGCTGCTTCATATCCCCAACACAGGGAAATACTCCAGCAGTATTAATCTAACACATGTTAAGAAGCATAATCAGTTCCCTTTCTAGCTGTTATTTTTACCCCTTTTATGTCTCTCTTCCTCTCGGAAGACCTGAAAAGTCTCTAAGATTATTCTTGAGCTTGCATGCTATGCAGTGAACAGATTGGTGTTGTCAGGAAATTACATCCAATCTGTGTTGAACTGTGAAGGGGAATTGTTTATGATTAGGTGATTTACACTTGAAGTGGGCAGAAGATGGCAAGGCCTGTAATTAGAAGGAGGGAAATTTATCTCCCAACAGCATGTTCCCCCTTTTGAGCAGAACCCTGGAGTCAGTCAAGGGCAGATGCAGCCACACTTCTCCTCCAAGCTGGCTGAATCTGCACATGGACCTGATTGAACACAGCAAACAGTTGCCAGGAACAACATTTGGCCCTCATCCTGTTTCAGAAAGGAAAACTCAGATGCCTCTTACTTCTTCAGTTAGTAATTGCATGCTGTATTTAAAGCAGCTTTGCACATATCCATCTGTTATCTTCTCACCTGGTTGGCCTAAAGAGCTGGAATTGGCTGCACGTGTCTAGGTTTTAAATAAAGTCCACAGTCTTTTGTCGTTTCAGTAGACTAAAAAGGAACTGGAGGCAGTGATTAGGGCTAAGGACATTTTCTTGAACTACAGCTCCCACAATTCCCCAGCCAACAGGGTAACTGCCCCAAAAGTAACTTTTAAAATCTTTTACAGTTTTAACTTATCTACCTACCTACTTACCTACCTACATACTTACCTACCAAGTTACCTACTGTGTATTTTTTTAGTGTTTTAGAGGAAGCTATGTAAAGTATCTATGCCCTTTCCACACCCTACCTTGTCCCATTGTGCTCCAGTGGCGATCCCAGCAGCAGCTCTGCTGGGAAGGGAGCACAACGGCAGCACTTCCCTCTGCATGGGACTGACTCCCTGAAGAAGGAAGCATGATGGACATACCTCTTCCTTTCACAGTGCAGCTGGGCACTTTCCCAGGCTGCACTAGGGCAGGAAATGTTACCATTGCACTTCCTGCCCTTCTGCAAGACAGATAAGTGTGGGATGTGGCACAATCACATGGCACTGATGGGGAAAACCCATCAGTGATTTAATCCACGATTGTACTGCCTGGGGATGGTAGAGGAGCAGAACCGTGATGACATCATTCAGGAGTGTAGTTGTGGCCCTGTTCCTCTCCCATCCCCATGCTGGGATGGAAGGACACTGCCAAAAGGGCCTATTTTTTTCTTGTGTTTTTCATTCTGTGTACCAACACATAAGCGTGGTTCACTGGTTTTATTACTGAAGCTAGGTATAAATGTTGCCTTCAACATGGACACATTTTTGGAAAACAACAACAACACATAAAACAATTCTTGATGCAATTATATAGAAACTTGAATCAGGAATTCTGAAGCACAGGAAAGAGTGATTCACTGGGACAAGAAAGCAACAGAATGGAAGGACATCCATCCATCCATATTGGAGACATACAGTCATTTCCTTTGCATCTTAAAATGATTTTCCTAAATACCCTAAAGGCACCAGATTCTGCCTGATCTAAAGAGGATCACACCTAATTAGTGCTTGAATTGGAGACTGCCAGCTAAAACCAGGTGATGTAGGCTATAGTTCAGAGGAAGGAACTGGCAAAACCACTTCTCAGTATTCCTTGCTTATTCCTTATTTATTTATTGAATTTATATCCTGCATTTCTCTCAAGATGGGATTCAAGGTGGAAGGGAAGGGCAATTATACACATATGGTAGCCCTCATCTCTCCAAGTATCCTGTTCATATCCTCAGGCTGTATAAATTGAAAAGTATTTTTTACCACTGGATAACCAGGGGGCAAAGTTACATCTAGCTTAAATACCCCAAAGGTACCAGATCTCCTTTGATCTTGGAAGCTAAGTGGGATCAGCACTAGTTAGTACTTAGATGGGAGACTGCCAATGGATAGCAGGTGCTGTAGGAACAGAGGAAGGAACTGGCAAAACTATCTTTGAGCACTCCTTACCTAAGACAACCCTATGAAATTCGTGGGTTCACTAAAAGTCGATAAGAAACTTGAAGGCACATACACTACCACTATCAATTTTGAATAAAGTAGATGTGTTTGTCCCTTAAAAATTCACACACTAATTGAAGCAGAATATAATTTTTCCGAACTGAATCCCTGGTGATCCAGTGGACCTGATGAGTCAATGAGCTCAAGTGAGCCTTTCTCAGTTATCGAAAGGTAAAGAGCATTTTTTCATTCTTCTCACCCACGATCAAAAAGGATATCTTGACTTGCTGAGGTATCTCATCCACAAACTGTAGACAGCTGCAAGAACACTAGCGTATATAAATCCTGAAAAGCAGAGCAAACTAGGCAAGAGAGAGAAAGATTCTCAAATGCTTTATTCTCAGATGCAAGAATAAAATCAGTGAATATTCATGCCCTTGATCAGTTTGAGACCTGCATTCTAACGGTTGGTTCCAACTATAGCAGATCCACTGAATCAATTTTTCAATAAGAAGTCAAGGTATAAGTGTGCTTTGTTGCTTCAATGAATATACTCTATTTGAGCCTAACAAGAGGATTTAGGCTCCATTGTTTATGCTGTTGTCTCTTGTAGGACAGCTAAAAGAGGCCACTGATGTAATAGAGTAGTCAGTCAGCATTTTATTATCAGTATGGACAACACTGTCAGATCCTAGGGACGAAGAAACGTAGAAATACCTCAGATTTCTAGTACCAACATACCTATGGCAGTCCAGGACAAGGTATCAGCTTCGGTTAAAATTAAAGTGATTTTTACTGGTTAGGTATGGAAATAAATCTTGTTGAACTTGACAGGCTTGACAAATTAGCATTTTCATACCCCCAGAGACTTGTTGTAAGAAAAAATAAGCACTCACACATTTATGAGACTTATAGGTCAATTCTGAGACATAAGTAGCACAAAACAACACACATATTTTAAAATGTGAGCAGTTAAATTCAGATTTATTCAGATTTGGGGGAAAAATAGATAGAAAATGCTTTTGGCATTGGGAGGGAGAAAGTTGTGTAAATTAGGGAAAGTGCACAAATTAATGTACCAAGTGAGAAAAATGTCTTAAAAATTTATGGCCGTTTCTGCACGACCTCCCATCCCACAACGGGGATGGGAGAAGGACAGGACCGTGATGACTTCTGCATGACATCATCATGGCCCCATCCTTCTCCATCTCCGTCAATGACATGCAATCACACCATCATCCCAGACTTACCTGTCCTGCAGAAGCCACAGAAGCACAATGGCTGCGCTTCCTTTCCCAGCATAGCCTAGGAAAGTACCCTGCTGCACTGCAGAAGGAAGAGGCATGGCCATTGTGCTTCGTTCCACAGGGAGCCAGCCAGTGCGGAAGGGGGTGCTCCTGTCAGTCTCCCCTCCCAGCAGAGCTGCTGCTGGGATCCTCACCTCTTAGCTAAAAAGCAGGGTGGAGAAAGGGCCTGTGTGAATTCCAGTACAGGAAGAAAATGCAGACAAAATTAAGAGAAGATTAATGAATATGCTTCCCACTGCTGATTTATACCACTTTTTATATCATATAAGTTTATACCAAGGGCTGCAATGATCCATTATGTCACACTGCTTCCAGCTGTGAACTGATCAGCTAGACCATGCAGCAAAATTCTCTATCGCAAGTACTAAAAAGGACCTTGGCTCCCCCCAGTATTGGAAATGGTGTTTCTGTGCTTGATTTGGTGACATACTGACACACATTTATTTATTATTTATTTTATTTGTATCCCACTTTTTCCTACTATGGGACCCAAAGCACAATGTGCGAAACAGTGGTGTACCTATCAAGTAGAGTAATCAATTGGCAAGGTAGAAACTCGAGAGTGACCGTCCTATGCCACTCCCCCAGCAAAGGATCTAGCAGAAAAAAAATAAGCTCAGTCTTCTTTGTAAAACTTATAAAAGCGGCTTCATTTGCAGTACATGGCCACAGTCAAATGTGTGGTCTAATGTGATGGAGAGAGAGAGAAGAAAACGACTGTAGGTTACAGCGATAGAAGAAGAGAGAAGGTACAGAAAAGGAAACAAACAGGAAGTTACCATAAACATATAATGTGCCCAAATTCCTACAGAATAACATGCAAATAGTTAGTGAGTATATACCTGCAAAAATTGTTAATTCTAACATGCTTTCTTAATCGTGCATTCACCCCCTGACATCCTATTTTGAATCACAGGTTCCCAAAGCAGTCCCTTCATTAAGCTTTGGTCAAGATGTCCACTATCATTTCAGCAGCAGGAAGATGGTAGATCATCTTAACTACTCCTTTCTCAGTCAGCACATTCACTTTGTTTTTGATACCAGTATGCTTGTTGAATGGCATCATTTTCCCTGTTTGAGAAAATTTAGACAATTCTATTTGTCTTCAGCTGGTTTCTGTTCACTGGGTAATGCCAACTGTGTCCAAAGGGACTGATGTGGAGGTGGTATGACGTTACCGGGTCTCACTGGGCAAAAATCTATATAGTGTCAGAGTTTAACTCCCAGCCTGTGCTTATTAGGGAAGGAATGGGACAGCACTTGCCAAGGAGGTAGAGGAAGCAGGGAGAGTCCACAGCAAACAATCCAGAAGAACGCTGAGCTGAAAGCCAAAGTCAAGCCAGTCCAAGGAGTCAAGAATGTTGGAGTTCACTCAGTCACAGAGCAGGACTGCAAAAGTTGAGGGAGTTTGGACGGTTTGCCACAAGCAAAAAGGAACCCATGCCAACAGACTTAAATAGCAGGGAAAACAGGTGTTCCTAACCAGCCCCCTGCTTTCTGAGCCTCAGTGAAACAGGTTGTTTCTGAGCTATCCTCTTTTGCCACCTGCATGACTTGTGACTGGGAGGCAAAGGTGAATCCAATTCCTCAAAATTAGGGATGGGACAAACTCAGAATTTTCTGAATCTGGATCCGAATCCCTGGAAGGTTCTGGGAATCCACGAATCTCAAATCTTTTGAATCTTTTTTTAAAAAGGGTTTTAAAAGCAAGGGAAAGAAAGCACTTCTACTGAAAAGTATTTTCGAAGCAGAATTTGACATTTTTGCTTAATGAAAAACAAATAAAAAATAGTTTTCAGTTCAGGAAAACATACCCATACTTCTTATTGAGAAGATGAGAAGAGAATTCAATGACAGATAATTCAACTTCTTTTTCTGTCATAGAAAAAAGTCAGTGCAGGGAGTCTGGAGGGCACTGAGGACCTCAAAAACAGCTTTAGGGGTCTGACAGTGGCATTTTCCCCATCTCTACTTTAAACTCTGCTTCTGGGGAGCCACCTGTGTAGCATTTGCATGTTGGATCAGGATTCTTGGAAAGCAGGGTTTGAATCCCCATTCAGCTGTAGAAACCATGGGTGGGTCACTCTTTCTCAGCCTCAGAAGGCAGCGATGGCAAACTGCCTCAAAATTAATCTAGCCAAGAACCCGTGGGACTGGGTCACCCAGAAGTCATTGTTGAAATAACTACTACTTATGCTTTTGGAAGGTAGTTGTGTCTAGAAACAGCACGCAGAGGGAGATTGACTTTGGATCAGAATTTTGGCTGCCCTTAATTCATAGCCATGTCTCCAAAGAGCCTAGTGAAGAACGAAAACACACTTGTGGCTGATGCCTAGAGGCAGTGTGAGCCCATCCCCTGACGTCTTTGGGCGCTCCTTCTGCTCCTCCGACTCCTGACCCCGGCCAGCTGCCGGTGCCATGGAAAGTCAGGAGCCACTGGAGGTAGGTGGGTGGGTGGGTGAGCGCGGCAGAGGAGAGGCTTCTATGCTTATCGTCCTGCCTGGGCATCTAGCCTGGCTTCACGAAGGCTGGGCTTCACATTCCAAGGGCAGAATGGAAAGGAAGGACTTTTGGAGGGGACCCTCAAGCACACCTCCCTCTCCTCCTCCTTTCCCTCCTCCTTACTTCAAAAGACAGAGCTGCTGCTGCTTCCAACATGGCCAGCAGTCTCATCAACCTACCGGGGAAAGCCAAGGCATCCATTTTGAAACCCTTCTTCCCCTAAGGAAGGCAGGGCAGACTTCCTCCTCCTTGACCCTCCTGACAGCCCTCTGTGGTTGGCCGGAGACAGCATTGCTCTCTCGCTCTCTCTCTTTCTCTCTCAGCTCCTCAGCTTTGTCCCATTCCTCACTAGGAGAAGGAAGGAAAAGAGAGAAGTGATGGGGTGGGGGGGCTTGCTTCTCCCTTGTCAACTGTGGCTCCCCTCCCCACCACCCACCGCTTCTCTACTTTCCTACCTGTAAAGAACAACTTGCAGGTATGAATGAAGTTCCTCTGCCCAAGCTGCTTGAGCTGCCCACTCCTTCTCCAGCTCTTCCTCTGGGCTCAATTCCTCAGCTGCCGCTGCTGCCGCTAAATCTGGCACAGCTTTTTCGCACCCCCTGGCATTGGTGCCCAGGGCAAGTGCCCTAACTGCCGCAGCCTAGATCCGCCTCTGGCATCAGCCCGCGGCTGGAGGGAAAAGCTCAGGGACTGCGAGATTGCGCTCTCAGCCAGCTTTTGCGGCCTGCCCCAGGCAGGATCATGCCTGTGGCTGGGGGCAGCAGAGTGGAGACCACGAGATCACACTCTTTGCCACCTTCTCCCCCTGACCAGCGCAGCATTCAAGAGATTTGATTTGCCTATTTTGGCAGGGAGATTCGGATCCCTGAATCTTGAATCCTTGCCCGGGATTCAAGGATTCAAGGATTCGGTTGGCCCACTCCTACTCAAAATTATCACCAATCTCTTATCTCTCAGGCACCAGCTGTAAAGTCTGTTTCAGCTTGTCTTTCAGATGGTGGAGGCACTGGCAAAATAGATTACTCTTCAGTCTCTGACCCCTCACCTATCACACATAACTCAGCACACTGTAGTAGGTCCACTTGCAGACCCATATTATTAGGATATTGCTGAGCCATATACTATCCCCTGGATGACTAAACAGCCTCTAAAGCTCCCCAATGAACTGTGCTGTATGGGGAGGGGACAGGCTCGCAGAAGCGTCAGGCTACATCTCCATAGCCAGAAGCAAAATAATTCAAGCAATGCTGAGGCCTCTAGAGGCCTCCTGGGGATCTCAGTGCTGATTTCATCACTTCAAATCTGCCTATGAAGATGAAGCCAGATGCTCCTGTGATCCTCCCCACAAACCATATGGGATGTTTCAGAGACTGTTTAGTAAGTCAGGGGCAGTTTTGCATGCTGTGGAAGAAAAAGGGAATACTAAGCTCTGCAATGCCCCCCAAAGGATATGTGCATGCATAAAGGAAACTCAGGTATGAATATGTCAGTAAAAAGATACCAGCCACTGATTGTCTGGGGCCTGGTCTCCCAGCACAGTTATCTGGTCATCCTCATCTACATCCCCTTTTCCCTATGTACTGTTCCTTGTATTTGCACTTTCCACATCATGCACTTCATTATTTTCTTCAGGAGATAGATTAGGCTGTGCAATTGTTTGTGATGTCCCAAATGTTTTGAACCCATAGGTCACTGTGTATGGAATCTAACACTTTGGTTTGTTTCCTTTCAGTCCTTGGTTAAGTGATGGCATAACCGTTTGTTGGTTTTTTGGGTATTTTTTTAACCACAGGTTAACCACCTATTTGTGTCATTATTATCTCATGGAGTTATCTTGATATCTGAGAACAAGTTCTAGTTCTTTATTTGAATATGTCTGAGATGTATGTGCTATAGCTTAAAGCTGTTCTCAGTCTTTTGAGCTTGAGGCACATTTGCTTGCTGAGCTGAAAAACTTAATTCATATATACCATAATTTTCAAATGCTTGGGCATACACAACATTACATAGCAATTCTGCATTTCTCTCCTTTCAAAAGTATTTCAAATTCTTTTTTATAGATAGTAGACACATTAAGCATATTGTAATAACTGACACACTATAGTAGATGCATCTATGGAAGATGCATTAAGCATATTGCAATATATGGGGTGAAATTCTGGGAGAATAGCAGCTCATTTGCATACTTTTCCCTATCATCCTTCGCTGAAGTCACCGTGAGCAGAAATTTAGCCAGGTGGGCAGAGACAGCAAGCTTTTGAGCCAGCGGTGCATACCTTGTGGCACCTTGGAGGACTGTCATCAAGAGAACAACATACAGAAGGAATTAAAAGCCTTTCTAACTAAACACTCACTTCCTACCTCTTTGAGATAATCCCAGCAGTGAAGATGCTCAAACAGGAAACCAGAAACAAGGGATACCACGTGCCAAGGAAGGAGTCAAAGTAACTACCAACTGCAACAAGAAGTAACATGCTGGTGGTTGGGGACTCATTGCTCAGCATATAAAAGCAACTGTGTACCAGCCTGACAAGATGAATCAGGAAGTGTGCTGTCTTTCTGGTGCACATATCTAGGATATCACTGAAAACTTGTCAAACTCACCAAGAACACAGATCAGTTCCCCTTTCTCCTTATTCATGTGGGCACCAAGAACACTTCCAAGAACACTTTTGAACAGATCACCTCTGACTATGAAACCTTGGGCTGAAAGCTGAAGTGGTATAAAATACAGGTGGTATTCTCATCAATACAGCAATATGCTGAAAGTGAATGACTGTCTTTATAGATAGTGACGACAGGAGAGGTTTGGCTCCTTGAACCACAGTTTTCACTTCTTAAGACAGAGGACTATTGGCTACAGATGGGTTGCACTTCACAAATACTGGGAAGAATGTCTTTGGCAGTAGCATGGCAAGCCTAACCAAGAGGGCTTTAAACCAAATTCTTGGGAGTAGGAGTCAGAGATGTTAGCTCAAACACCAGCCAAAGGCAGGCTCTAAACACAAGGATATGAATTCTAGAGAAGGGGCTAAGGGAAACAATGCAATCCAAAGAAAAACGAACAGTAAATTAATAAATGAGAACAAACAATGCTGAGCTGAAAGCCAAAGTCAAGCCAGTTCAAGGAGTCAAGAATGTTGGAGTTCACACAGTCACAGAGCAGGAATGCAAAAGTTGAGGGAGCTTGGATAGCAATTTGCCACAAGCAAAAAGCAAGCCATGCCAACAGACTTAAATAGCAGGGAAAACAGGTGAACAAACAAAGATTCAAATATCTATGCATCAGTGCAGGGAATTTGAGAAACAAACAAGATGAGCTTGAAGTCCTAATACAGGAAAGTAAATATGACTGTATAGGCATAATGGAGACCTGGTGGGATGACTCCCACGACTGGAATGTTACAATTCAAGCATACAACCTACTCAAAAAAATATAGATGAGGCAGAAAAGGAGGAGGAGGAGGAGCATTATATGTCAAAAACAAATTCAGCTTTACAGAAATCCATGAGAGTGATCCAAGTGGTCCAGCTGAGGCCATGTGAGCAAAAATAAGTGGAGAAAGAAATAAATGCAACACTTTGGTAGGAGTTTCCTGCAGGCCACCAAACCAAGAAGAGGAGGTAGTTGATCCTTTTTTTAAAAAAAACAACCTCAGAAATCTCAAAGATGCAAGAATTAGTAGTTATTGGGGACATCAAGATATCTGTTGGGAAACTAACTCTACTAAGTACAGGCCGTCCAACAAATTCATTATGTGCCTTGCAGATAATTTTCTAGTTCAAAAGATAGAGGGGATCAACAAGGAGGATCAAGGGGATCAACAATCCTGGACTTGATCCTAACCAATAGGGAGGCAATGGTCATGGAATCAAAATAGTGGGTACTTTAAGGGACAGTGGCCATGAAATGTTAGAATTCACAACTGTAGGACAGGGCAAAGAAAAGTGTAGTCAAAGATGGACCTGGGATTTCAGGAAGGCTGATTTTATCAAGCTGAGGGAAATAGCAGGTAGAATCCCTTGGCTAGAGGTATGAAAGGTAAAAGATACCCAGCAGTGGCATAGCTAGAGCTTTTGCTGCCCAGGGATGGTACCTGAGTTTGCTGCCCCTCTCAGGGAAGGGAGGACCTATCCAAAATACCAAATGAAAACTGCTCAATTGGCATTGGGCGATTAGGCTCTGGGCATTTGCACTCAGAGAGGGCACTCTACATGTGCTCAGAGACATGAAAGCATTCCTATGGCAGCGAGCACTCTCTGTCTCTCTCTTTCCTTCCCCACCTCCCTTCCTCCTCAGAGGGTTGGCTGGGCTGGGCTGATCCCCAGTCTCGGAGGTGCAGTGGGGGAGGGGAAAGGTGAGTGCCTATATAATAACTGAGGATTTGCATCTCTAAGAATAACATGCAGCGGCAGAGCTTGGCGTGCACGGAGGGGTGTGTGGGAGGGATGTGGCCGTGGCTCTCAGGGGCATGGCTACAAGCCAGGACCTGTCAAAAACAGTGCTATCAGGGGTAAACTGCTCCCATCACCCCCCTCCCCATTCCTGCAGGACTGATAACATGCAAACTACCAATTAGCAACTGACATCACACTAGTGCTTTAGGACTGGTCTCTGAGATGTATTTGGGGGGATATATATATTTGTGTGTGTATATCTGTAGAATGGGGAAATCTGAAACTCTATTGAAATTCACTGCCACTGCAGCCTTATAAATAGGTAGACAAGTTTGAAAAAAATGTTCAGTACTTATTCATGCATGTGTTGGACACTATAATCTCACAAGCAAATCTCAAATGTATCATACAAAAGTGTGTCAAAATAAATTAGTGGAATAGCACAGCAGGCTTGTGAGATTTGGCCTGTATTCATCCAGTATGCCAGGTGGGAAATTATTTTTACAAAGATCTCGTGCAGAACAACTCAGTCATTTGAGATTTGGACTAAACACAGAAAACAAGTTTTGCATCACAATTTCGTAAAGCAGAATGAAAGAATATTGCCATGTAAAACATGAATTTCTCTATACTTGAATGCATAATATAGTACTATTTTTTTAAAAAAAAAAATATTTACATGTCTTACAGAGCAGAAAAAATATACAGGAGTATTAAAACAAGCCTGACTAATTTGTAATCCACCAAAAACAGTTGCATAGGGAACTGTATGGAATTTTAATTCTACCACTATTGTAATTTAGAACAAATCTGGTTTTAGTACTAAATGGACTTTTAAATGTTTAACTACCGCTACTCAGCTAGCTTTTAAGGATGATATTTAATGCGCCTTTGAATTTTTCTTGTGATGTGTGTGTGTATGTGTGTGAGAGAGAGAAAGAGAGAGAGAGAGAGGTTCAGGGAGGAGAGGTGTTGTGTGACACAACACCTAATTTTAAATTAAAGGTACATTCTGGCAAATGTTTTCCATTCATATTACAGATACTATAAACTTTCATAGGTAAAAATGCTCCTGTTCATTATCAAAAGCACAAGAGACTGAAAATTATCTGGTTGCGGGAATTTATGCAGTTCAAATAATGAAGTGGAATTTGTCTTCCTATTCCAAGTCAGCATATCTGGTTTCAGACAAGATTTGTAACTTCTTCTGCTTTCTGTTCCTCCTTCAAGAAATGATAGTATGCATTGTATAATAGCCTCATCTGGTCCAATACCCAGGACAGTTTCAGCAGATTTATGATAATATAAGAGCTGATGGTGCCATTGTTCTACTTCTTCATCTTTCAGCTCCTCGATTATACTAAGGCAGGCTGGAAATTAGTTTCTCACAAGAGTGATTCGTCTCCCAAAGACATGAGCACTATATAATTAAAAGAAATTAGATTCAACACTACCTAACCAAATTAATATTTGTTATGGAAAAGCCCCCATTGTAAGGTTGCTGTTTTGCATTCTAAGTAAAATACATCATATTTATCTTAACAGGATGCAGGCAGGGGGGATTTCTACTGGAGTTTACTCAGAACTTTTAAAAGGATTAGGAGGATGAAGTAATGTAAACCCAAACTCAAATCAATGTTCTGAAAAGAATGGGAGATATGAATATCCCATTATGGCCTTTCTCTGACAAACCATATCAGAGCAAAGGTAAATTTAATTCTAACAATATTTTATATTTTGAATAAATATGCCAGAACCAATCTTAATTCCCCTTTACAAATGCCAAATACAGGTTTAATGTTCTCTCTCCTTTTGTTCTGTGTATTAAAATACATTCACCCAAAGGCAAGCTCTAGGAAGGCCATTAAGAGTAAATCTAATTTAAGTCAGTAGGAGTAGATTTAGCCTCATAGCCCATTACATTGCTAAGGCCAGCCTAGGCTGCGAGGGAATGGAGAAATAATAAGTGTGTGAGTGACTTTGAGAACCTGCAGCACACCTTTCTAAAACTAATAAATGTTTTCTATAGCTCTAAGACTGTAGTCCTATGGAAGCCTAACTTGGAATCTGAACATCTGAGCAGACAGAAGCAAAATTCCACTTGTTAAGTGTAAAATGTAAAGGCTGTCCTGAACAGTTTGACCTCAAAAATTGAGTTGCATTCTGGGAGGGTCTGAGGGATCTCAGATAGCATAGCCAGGGTAACTGGTATCCTATTTTCCAGGGTGCTGGAGTCAATCTCTGCTATTCTCCAAAGCCTGATCACCAGGAAGGAGTTCTATGGACCAGACCTTCCCCTTACCAAGAAGGAAATGATTGCCGTGTGTGTTCAAATTGTGTGGGGGAGGGGGGGAATCTGCCTCCCTTAGCATGGCCAGGTATTGCAAGACCTGTGCTTCCTCCAAGACCAGGCTGGGGGCTGGACCTTTCCATCTCAGTGGGAAAAGCTAAATGCATTTCCCAGTCCCTTGTATAAGTTTTTTTTATATAATTATTATTACATAATAATAAAAGTACATAAAAGCATATATAGACACTAATATGTATATCGTTATTATAATTCTTCTATTCCACCCCCCGCTTCTGTATATCAAAAGTTTCCAGTTGAATCTATTCTCTCCTTTATACATATCCCATCAAATACCAATATACTCAATCCACAGACATTTACAGATTTAGCCAATGCATTACCCTTGTCCATTCTCTTTCAAAATTTTGAACCATTTTGTTCTTAAGGGAGTTTGCTAGTTTTTCAGTCTCTACCACGTCTAACATTTTTATTTTCCATTCATCTAATTGAATATCTATTTTATCTTTCCAATGTTGTACATATGTCAGCATTGCTGCTGTGATCAAATACAATAATATCTTCTGTTGTTTTCTAATCTTCCGGTTTTGACCTAGTATATTCAATAAATAAAATTCTGGTACCATTTCAAAATTAACTTTGGAAATTTTTTGAATTTCATCATGAATTCCGCCTGGTATAAGTTTTAATGGTAGACAGAGCTATTGATACTCCCCACATTATAACTCACTCCCAAGGAACCAAAGATCTTCCAGGAAGGCTGCTGGATCCTTATCTGCCATAGGTGCCTGGAAGTGAAACCTATCCAGCTGAAAGTGAGGCAAGGAATCTGCAATTCCATTTTCCAAGCCTTGAGCATAGCTCATGGAAAGTGATATGCTATGTGATAGGCACGTTAAGGCAAACCAGTGCGTGCAGGCAGTGCAGGCTGAAACAACTGCAGTTGTCCTAACCAACTTGGAGCAGGAGGCTATACTTGGTAATATCATCCTATATGTAAAATTAAAATGTCCCAATGCCCTTTGGATGTCTCTTAGGCCCTTTCCACACCTTACCTTTTTCCAGCACTGGGGTGCGGGGATTGCGCCAGCAGCCTCTGGCGAGAGGCTCTTGCGTCCCTGCTGCTTCAGCTCCACACAAACTGCCTGCTTGCGCAAGAGCCCCACCTCTTCCTTCCAGGCTGCGCTGGGGCAGGAAGCACAACTGGCATGGCTCCGGAGGCTCCGCACACCAGGTAAGTGTGCGCGGGGCCCGGGAGCAATGCACAATTGCACACCATTTTCAGCTTCCAGCCAAAAATGAAAAGGTATGCGATTGGCCCCTGCCAGCCCCTGGAGCATTGCGCAATTGCGAGTACATCATGCAAATCACTCCTCACAATCACATGACGCTCCAGGTGCCCTTTCGCATGGCAAATGCTGTGTGGAAAGGGCCTTAGAATTTACTTCCTGCTGCTAAGGGTCTGCCTTAGGTGATCCTCCTAACTTGTCATTAGGCTAGTAGGAGATACTTTTCA
Organism: Cyclura pinguis; assembly: GCA_030412105.1. Lineage (NCBI taxonomy): Eukaryota > Metazoa > Chordata > Lepidosauria > Squamata > Iguanidae > Cyclura > Cyclura pinguis. The sequence goes on along the minus strand of CM059599.1, from coordinate 106,908,160 downwards.
CAGAGTCAAATTGATTCCCAAATACACCAACGGTGTGTCAGGGCCCTCAATTTTGCTTTCTGCCAGCGGAATACCCAGCTCAGGCAGTAGGCTCCTAAAGCTGCTAAGCAGGTTGCTGCATGTACTACTTCCTGCTGGCCCCATGAATGAGAAGTTGTCCAAATAATGAGTTGCCCATTGGACACCCGCTTGCTGTTTCAGGGCCCATTCTTAAAATATATTGATACACATCCAGTACAGAGCATGGCACTGCACACCCCATAAGCATGGCCTTATTAACATTCATTGGTCCTCAAAGTGAAACCCCAGCAGACAGAGATCAGATGGATGCATAGGTAGGAACTGGAATACTGACTGTATGTTGCATTTTGCCATAGAGGCCCTGGTTCCACACACCTGTATCAGGCACAATGGCCGGTTGAAGGATACATGCCTTCCTGGCATAGCTCAGCCTGATGGAGCCATTCACCAAAGCCCCTTTAGGGTAGGACAAATGATGGAGAAGCTGATATTCCTCTACTGCCTTCTTGGGGACCACACCCAAGGAATCTGGAAGTCTTATGAAAACTCTATCCTTATGTAGTTGATTGCTGCCCTTTTGGGGTATATTGCAAGTGATGGGTGGAGGGCTTCTTATCATACCAGCATGTGTGTGCGACTCCCAGGGCCTGCAGCTATTAGCTACCCAGGGCCCGTCACTAATTCCCTGCAGTGGTCAAAGCAGTGCTGGTGCCATTACTCTCCCCATTTTTCTGCTGGCTGTGGTGAAGGGCCTGCCCTCTCAAAAGGGCTGTTGTTTGCTGGTGCATGTGCATGCCTGACTGGCATGGGGTCCAAAGCGGGTGTCACAATTATGCTCATACTTGCATCAAGACCTCTGGCATTTCCCCTGATTATATTCCCAGCACACTCACTTGAACCCATCCTTCCTAGGGCCCCACTTGGCCACCTTCTTGGTCTCCTCTTTCCCTTTAATGTGGGGACTCACCACCTCCGTCGGATCTTGTTACTGATAAATTCCCATCTAGCCCTCTCATTGTGGAACACCCTTTTCCTAAAAGCAATGCCATATTCTATTGCTGCCACCTCACTTTCTAGGGTATGAACCTTCAGCATATTTCTCAAGTGATTTGTTAAATGTCACCTACACTCTGGGTAAACTGCCTGAACTATCCCCTTAAAAATAGTGTAGCCCACTAGTCAAGTGTAAAGAGTGGTCTACCTTCTTTTCCCCCTTTTTATCCTTCCTGCCAAGACTGCCTTTCTGGCCCTCATCCCCCTCTGGCTTTAACAGCAGAAATACATCTACAATTGCCTCTTGAGAATCTTGTGACTTAAGAGTATGCAAAGTGGACCTTTGTTGTCCTGATATGTGGACACTTTTGGTGTGGAACTTGACTCTGTGTTTTCTTCCCATTTTCTTTTGGGGTCTTGTTGAGGCTGCCCCTTTTTTACCCTCTTTTTTAGGGCCCAGACTTGTAGGCCCAATACACAAGCCCCCACCTCCCAATAATCCACCTCCCCAGTGTCTGATTTTTTGCTAGAAGACCTACTTGTGGTTCCCTCTCTCTCTTATTCCTCCATCCTCTGTGCCAAGCTTGATTGGCCAGTTTTCCTGCCGCTGCTAAACTGCACCAAACCACAGCAATCTCTGAGCAGGAAGAGAGCCACATTAGCATGGCCCAACATGACACAGCACTTCTACTTCCCCTTCCTTCCACAGATGGCAATTTGGCCTTCGTTGTAAATCTCAGGCCATTTCTTCAGTAGCTTGAAGAGGAATTTAGGTATGGAAATCAGAACTTCAGTTGTCAACCATATCTAAAATGATATCATGCAAACAAGGAAAACTTTCTTGGACTGCATTTTCATTCATTCATCATACAGCAGTGAAATCTATTTACGTTGCATCCATAAAAATATTCTGATACAATTAAATGGCTCCTCTAGATGACCTGTGCTTAGCTGAACATATATGTAGAATGCAAAGACATGTTTTATGGTGAGCTAACCAATGCTAAAACAAAACAGAGGTCATACAAAGTAACATCCACTGGATCTGTATTGATTTATAGCCCCCAAGTCAAAGCAGATCCAAACAGTGTTATCTGCACAGCAGCAAACAAGTTGTTCATAATGGGCTGTCAAATGTTCTGGATTCTTTTCTCATGGACCAGCATGTAAAAGTCCCCTAGTCACTTGAAACAGCTCCACCAGCTGGCTTCTTACAGACACTCTGGAGGGAGACAAGATTATTTTTCCTGCCCACATTGTTGCACAGTAAGCAATAACAGAGTCTCTAGCCTGTGTTTGATAGGTCCCATCTGCGTTTTCTACCAGTGTTGCTCTTATTCCCTTCTCATTTATTTCACCATAGCCAGCTCCCTGGAAGATAGGGGACACTCAGGAGCAATCACGTGCACCATCCTGTCCAATTCCCATTCCTGAGGTCAACCAGAGCTTCAACAGAATCAGCTTTCAAGGTTCAGGAAACTCCCCAAGAGTCATCAGGAACCCATCTGGATCCATAAGCCTTCTGGAGCAGACCATTTTAATTGATCCCTACTCCTGCAGAGGTTTGTAGTCCAGTCAAGTATAAACTTCACTAACTAGTGATCCATCCATGAAAATGGAACTATAGATAGTTCCTCCACTCCCAGATCACCATCACCACATCCAGAAAAGATAATGAGGTCTGTGGTGTGCTCAGCAGCATGATTGGGGCCAGATACCACCCGGGACAGCCCCATAGTTGTCATGGTGGACATCAAGTCCTGATCCACTCTCAACAGTCGAAGTCCCACAACACCAAGAGGAGAGGACATCAACCACAACTGTGAGACCACCCTGGATAGCACATGGAGGAGGACTGTTATGCAGTGGGGTGGGTGGTATACTCAATAGCTATTTTGTCCCAGGCATATTCCTTTAGATATATATCCTCAAGCCCTTCAGACTGTAGGACAGGCTACCTAGTAAGGGAAATGGAATCCTGATAGACCACTGCAATGCCATCTCCCTGTCCACATGTCTTGCTTACTGTTACATAGAAAAGCCTAGTGGACAAAATTGAATGAGATTAATCCACCTACTCTCATCCAGTCAATTATCTGCGATACATGCCAGGTCGCCACGATTATCCAGGATTAAGTCCTCAATGGCAGTCGTTTTACCATTCATTGACCTCATGTTCACCAGTAGCATTTTCAATCCAGGAGTACTGTTGCTAAGGCTATCCAGATTATTTGAACAGGGAGAAAGTTTAGAGGTGATGAGCAGCCTGTTGTTATTATTTCTTTTCCTCCTGAAGTGTAATAACCTCCCCTTTCCATATCTCCCTCTACCTGATACAATTGTTATAGCTGTTCCCTGGAACTTATCATCTCCTGTCCTCATCCTTAGATCCAGGCAGACTTCAAGACTGCAGAAAGTGCTGAAATGTCAGGATTTACAAGATTGCATTGCTCTTCCTGCCTGTGTGGGGTACCATTTGTTCTCTTCCTTACACTCTCTCTTTGATTCTGTCTCCCCTTGTAAACAATAGGAAGAGGAGGTCCAGAAAGCAAGAGTGGACTGCATGAAATTACACCAAGGGGCCTCGAGCTGAACATACCTCATTCCTGTTTTATAGCATTACAATCAGCTACAATTGTGGGACATGGATTTTCTCATGCTAACAAGGTTCAGTGGATCTGTTACAAATGGGACAGTCGATCAGCTACATGCTTCCTCTTTTTGCAGCTGTTCTGCATTGTACAGGAGCTACCCAGTGGCTGGGTCCTGTTTCTGAAAAAGATTTGGTTCTGCAAGAGGCCATGTACTACCCAGAACAGTCATAAAACTAAGAGTAGAGTCATCGTCTCCTTGGTACTGATTGATGGAGGGATGGATGGATTGTATTTATACCCTGCCTTTCACCCAGAATGGGATCCACCAGCCATCTTGCTCTCATACCATCACATAATGAGAACTGACATTTCCTTTCGTGAACCAGACTTCAATCTCGAAGCCAAATCCCACTGCAGCACTTCAGCCACCTAGCTTTTCCATTCTTCTTGGAAGCTACGCTATAGATAGCTGCTCTTCTAGTAAGAATGTTTGCAGGTGCTATCTATGACTAATACTTCTAGGCCTGAACTAGGTTGTAAACTGATGAATGAGACACCATAGCACTAGTCCCATGAATGGAAAGGAGAAGTGAAATGATGAATCAAAAGCCTTTATCCTTGTTCTTTGTGATAGACTGAATAGCCTTAGAGACATGTACCCCTTTTTTTTTCAATCCTCAAACGCAGAATCTTGCACAGATCTAATTTCTCACTTGACATTTAAAAAAAGGGGGGGGGGAGCTGACATGGTTTCCCTGCCACCTTATAAGAAGAAGAAGAAAAAAGATCTAAGGAAGAATTTATGATATGTCAGGCTTTATTTTAATGCATTCAAAACTGTAACACTGCATGCAAAAAACTGAATATATGTTATTTAGAAAAACTCCATCAATCACAGAAATGAGCAGCATGTAGGTCCAGGTCAATACCGTACAGCCCATTAAACAGAAGAAAGAAAAGCAAGTTTTCCTATGCTGAATATGATGGATGGAAGGAACGAATAATAATATATGTCTATAGTTTCAGCTTGCCAATATTAGGATGAAAAATTATCAATCATTAATTCATCAAAGAATGTTAACTTTGCCATTCTTGACTATTACTTGCCTTCTGCATTAACATAAATTGGAAAAGGTTGTGTGAGGTGTTTTTTTTAAAAAAATGAAATCACTTTAATGGTTGAGTCTAATGGACCCTCTTAGCAGAAACGTTATACCAGAAAGCATTCTGCTTGTCAGTAAGCTTACATATTAAAAAAGAGTATTTCGAACTAGGTGAGAAAAGTAGTTAAGAGCACAAGGGTACTTACAAAAGCTATAAGCAGGTATATTTATTATAGTGGATTCAGCAGTCATTTAGTCACAATGTCGTTAGCACTGGATCCATTGTTCATAATGTCTCCGTCAGTAACGCTTCTATGGCTTGATCTTACAAGATTTCATATTGGCTATTGGGTGAGTTTGATTCCCAGATTTGGAATAAAGATTCCATTTTATGAGCTATTGTGTTGTGGAGATAAGTATAATATTATATAGTAAATAAACAAAGTATTAGAGAAGAATAACTTGCTGAGAACCAACCACAACATTGATAACAAAGTAGTCAGTTCTCAGACCTGCCACCTGGAGATTGAGCCTTTAGCATGATCCTATGCAAATTACTCTATTTATGTAATTATTCTAATTATTCAAATTCAACACATTAATTGATGCATTTTTTCTTCCACTAGGTTTCAACCTGTTTACCATTTTTATAGAAAAAATTGGATTTATTAAACCAGTGTACATAATGCTTAAAGTGCTGGAATTAAAAACAGGAGATTCGCATTCAAATCTTTGCTTTGGGATAGAATTTAACATGTGACTTGTGAAATCACTACCTTTCAGTAAAACTATCTTTTGAGGCAGTTATAGAGATTAATAGAGAGGCAGGAACCATGTAAAATGGATACATATATTTGTAGTGTGGCACAAATAAAAGAACAACAATAATATTAACAGTTTGTCATGCACGGGTATTTCCAGCAATATTTTCATCAGATCACTTAAATTTTTGCTGTCTATTTTTTATTAATGCAAAAAGCTACAGATCCGTGAAAATACCAAAGGAAATCCATGACTGCCATCTGATTCATAAGGCAAAATGCAGAGGAAGGTAAGTACAAACAGCAGTAAATGGAGGGGAAGCATGGTTATTTTCTTCATAAAAACATATTAAATACTTTCTTAGAGCCAGGAAAAAGACTAACTTTATCTGCTCAGTTGGACCTTCCATCACAATGTACATGTGTGTTCCCATCCAATTCTTATTCGTTAATATCCAGTTAAGGCAATGATAAATGCATGCATTTTTTTTTACATTCCCATTCTCTCTCTCTTCACTAATTACATCTTCCCATGACAGCCACCTGTATAAACGTCTGCCAATTGAGGCAGCACTCCACGAATCTGATGAAGTGGGCTGCACTCCTCCCTCCTTCCCGCACTATGCAAAGCATCTTGCCTCACCTCATACCTACCTCTCTGGCTCTTTCCACCTTGCCACTGCACTTCTCGCCTGTCAGAGTCCAACTCCCTGCTTATGCCTCTCTGCCAGCAAGGGAGGGGAGGCAAAGGTACTTCCCCAAGAGAAGGAGGAGGCAGCGGGGAGTGTCCAACACAAACAACAAGCAGAAACGCTGAGCCGAGCCAAGTCAAGGTCAAATCCAAAAGGTCCAGAAAGCTGAAGGTCCATCCAGAGGGGTCAAGAGAGCTGGAATACAAGGGTCGTGAGTTTTGGATAGTAATTTGCTACAAGCAAACAGTAAGCCACACTGACAGAGTTAAATAGCCACTGAAAACAGGTGTTACTCATCATCGTTCCATTTCCTTAATCTAGCCAAAGCGGCTTCCCTTTCAGCTGTTTGTTTCGTCCCCTCTGTGATTGGAGGCTAGGAGGCACAGGTGAATATAATTCTTCTAAAGCACTGCTGGTTCCTTCTCCCTATGGAGCTGGCTGAGGCAACTCTGCCTCCACTTGTCCTTCAACTGATGGGGATGTTTGCAGGTTGGCTTGGTCAATCACTGGCTCTGTTCCTGGCATAATCAGTTGCTCATCGACCTCAGAGCTGTCATCTGTCATATCACCCTCGCTTCCTTCCACAATCCGTCATCCCTGGTCTTACTCCCCCTCCTCTCTTGGGAGCCCTTGCTCCACCTTTCACTCTTACAAGTGTTGTTACAAGTTGTTTCTGGCACTCCACTGCTTTCACCACTCACTCCCATTCCTCTTCCCTTGCCTCACCTTGTGTCCTTTGTACTCTCTTTCACTTGTTTCTTCCAGGCCACCACTTGCATCACTCATCCATCCTTCCCTCCTACACACTTCTCTACCTCACAAGATGTTCCTCCCTGGCTTCTTGAAGTCTACTGCTGGTACTGCTCACTCTCCCTTCCCTCCTACTTCTTCTCTCACCTCAGCTCACCTCACACCTCACTAGAGATGTGAAGGTCTGGAAAAAAAATGGAAAAATTTGGGAAAAACACCATTTTTGCCCCTGAAGCCTTTTTTGTTTTTTTTCCAAAAAATTGGAAAAATTGAAAGAAGGAAGAAAATCAATTATGGAATGTTTTATTTTAGCATGATGAATAAACTCTTTACGACAAGGTGTTCATATATTCTCCAGATCAATTCTAAAAACTATGTTACAGTATCAGATTATTCTAATTTCTGCGCATGGAGGACAAGCAAGTCCTAGGTTACAAACTAAACTCTTCAGTGCAACAGCAAGATGCATTCCTTCCTTTAGGGGGCACGTAGTCCTTCCCTCCTCCCTTACACACATTTTTCCCCCCTCAATTCTTTTTATGGGAATGGGTCCTTTATGTCTATTTGATACTGTGGAGAGAAAATATAAGTAATTTTCTTTGTTCCTAATTTTCTTTGTTTGTTTGTTTCTTTTTTCTCTGTTCCTCATAAACTAGCAAAACCAAAGAGGTTCTGTCCAGTTCAGGGGATTGTTGCTCCATTTGTTACAAATAAATTGTTTTCTAAAACAATGCGAGTAAATTCCGTTTGTAGTAATTGTTTGAATACACTGTATTTTTAATATAACAATTGTGATAGTTTTATGCCAAATCAAATTGTACATAGTCATATTTTACGTTCCTAAAGTAACAGAGTGACTTTCAATCTTTAAAAAGTGCTAATGTTGCATGTTTTCGATTTTTCCAAAAATTTCCATTTTTTTCTGGAAAAAAAAAACATCTTTCTTCCATGGCTTCAAAATTTCTGGAAATTTTACATCTCTACACCTCATACCCTCTCAGGGTATGCCACCTTTGTTTTTTGCACTCCACTGCTTTCAGTTTATTTATCCCCTGCCCCCCCCCCCCAAAATACAGGGCTCAAAGCAACTTATCCATTAAAACAGGTACTGTATAGTTGAAGCACACAAAGCAACAACAACCGTAAAATGGAATTAAACTAGTTAGCAACCCAGAAAACAGTTTTGATGCATAATTAAAAATATTAAAAAGTAATTTAAAAAGTAGTACAATTAAAACTGTACTAGCTTTCTTGAAAACCCTTCTGTTCCCAATAGTGCAAACGTATGGTGGTTTGCAAAATCTAAAAACAAAACAAAACACGTTATTAAGGAAATATGCTATTTTCCATAAGAAAGAAACCTATTCACCACAGCAGAAGTTTATTCTTAAGAGATAGATTTGATATGGATAATCCAATCTACCAAACACTGGGGCTTGAATAGTTTTAACTAGAGAAGCAGACTGCTCAGTTTAAATTGCCTGTATTATTAAAGCTGGTCCATCTGTTCTACAGCTCATAGGCTGCATTTCACCTCACTGAAGCATGCCAAAGCAAAACTGTGGAATCAAATGGCTAAGAACAGTTTGTTCTTATCTAGATGGTGTACATTTCTTGTTTCCTATGCTAATTCTAGTGTAATATACAGGTAAGCTCTCCCCACTCCAAGTGTCATTTGTTTTTCCTGGAAATATGTGAAGAAAAGACTGATGCAGTCAATTTGATCATCTACATAAACTCTGAACATGTGACATTGATTGGCATAACAGTATGATTCCTACTGTTAGAAACCTTTCGAATATGCAAGTTGGACAGAAAATCAGACCTTCTTTAGAGTCTGGAGAATACAGAGTAGAGTGGGTTTTTATTTTAAGACAGGAGGGAGTAATCTGGCCAGCTAGTAAATCATCTGGTTCAATCTTATCCATAGGAAAGGTATATTGGAGATCCTGACAGAAAACAATGGGTATGTGTATGCACACATGTGTGTGGTTCTACAGAAGGTTTGCACATGAAATCATACTGTGGAGAAGGGTTTATTATATGCTTGAACAATAAGGTGAGGTATGTGAAGTAGTTTTTCATAGAACAAACACACCACTTGAAGAATGTCCATTGTATTTGTAACTGTTTTAATATATGATTATGCACCTTGAGACATTCTCAACGGAAAGTGGTATACAAATATGATAGACGGACAACAAACAAATGTTGGGTATGATCCTGCATCTGGAGATATAGCTAAGAGATGTAGCTACTCTAGTCTCTCATCCAATTGCCCTCCTTAAATCCCCGCGACCCCCAAAAAACACCTTTTCGTAGCCACATCCAGATTCAGCTATTTCCGTGGTCAGTGGAGAGTGGAAGAGAGAGAGAATATAAATGTCCAGGTATTTTCTTATAGCTGGACGCAAAGTGACATGAATCTGCTGGGGATCTTCCAGAGGTCCTTGAGGATGATTCCATTGCTCTGCATCCAGCTATTAAAAAATAGCTGGACACTTGTCTGCAGTCCCTTTGTTCTCCATCAACCAGGAGACAGCTGGCTTCAGAGGACTGCAACTGAAAAAAGGGAGGTAGGGAAAAATTGGTTATGGATGAAACCCCCAGCTCAGAAACCACTCAGCAAGCTACTGGGGAAAAGCAGAAGAGAAAAATGAATAATGTGATAACTGAAGCCCCTGTCAGAGCTGCTGATGACGACCAGCAGCGGTTGGTCTCTGTGGCTCTGGCTGGAGATGAGTCCTGCAGCTCAAGAGCTCCCCCTGCTGCCATGGACCAAGCAGGCGCGGGCGTCCCTCTGACTGCTCCTTTAGAGCAACAGGGATCTGATTCTGTGCCTGCTCCTTTGAAGCAACAGGGATCCGACTCTGAAGAGACTCTGGAGCCTGGTTCAATATGCCCCCAATCAAGGCGGAGACTCAAGAGGGCTGTGCAAAGGGAGGCTTCCTTGGCTAAGTTTAAGAAGCAGTGACCGGACACACTTGTGCCTGGGGCTATATAACTGCCTGCCTGGAAGCTTCCCTTTGTTTGTGGAAAACTTCTTACAAGGCCTCCTCTTGCCTGTACCTTGCTCCCAGCACTGAGTTCCTGATATGTTGAATTGATCTCTGGACTCTTGACCCTTGGCTTTGGAACTCTGACTATGGCTTCGCTTGGCGCTCTGGTAAATGAACTTCTTTGAGTAGGTGCTTGCTTGTCTCCTCCCAGCTGGACTTTGTTGGCTCACCCACTGTCTTCTCCGGGCTGGCTTGCCGCCCAGGTCTCTGACCTTGACAAATAACACTGTTGACTAATGATGCAACTGGACTCAAGCTGGAAGGATGTTCGACTGTTGACATTCTCACAGATGAAAGGAAAGTCTGAAGCTGCACAACACATATTGTAAGAATGTGAAATGTGAGAAGCATGAATCAGGGGAAGCTAGATATTGTAAAATAAGAAATGAAATGTATCAGACACGGATGGGACATTTTGAGGTAATTCCACAGGGTTTTCCCCAGGAAATGAGAATCTAAGAAGAAACAGGATGACATTAATAGTGAGAGATCCAGCAAAAACAGTTGAAGAATTTAAAGTAAAAAATTGATTGAATAATATTAAAAAGACTTCTGAGAATACTCATCAATATAACTATAATCCAAATTTACGCTCCAGCCTTGGAGGCAGAAGAGAAAAAAACTGAAAGATTCTGTGCTGGAGTCCAGGAGAAAACTGATCATACACTAAGACAAGGCATCTTGTTAATCCTAAGCGGTTGGAAAGCAAAAGAAGGAAACAGGGCAGAATCAGATATTGTAAGAGAATTTGGGCTAGGATCAACAAATGAAACAGGAGAACAACTGATTGAATTTTATGATGCCAACAGTTTGTTCATAGCAAAAACATTCTTCAGGTGACCCAACTAGTGACTTTACACATGGACATCACCTAATGGCCAATACAGAAACTCAGATGGTCTACATAATTGGAAGCAGAAGATAGAGAAGCTCTATTCTCTCTTCAAAAACAAGACCAGGAGCAAATTGTGGCACAGGCCATGAACTGATAATATCAAAAATTAGATTAAAGCTAAAGAAGAACAGTAAATCAACCAATATGCCGACATAAAACCTGAACAAGAACCCTGTAAAACTTAAATATAATGTAAAAATAGATTTGCACTATTACACCTAATTAACTGGGAGCCAGAAAAACTCTGGACTGAAGCCACATTGTGAGGGAAGCAAAAATGGCATGCCAAAAGACCTGTCTAAAGTAACAGACAGAATCCACTCAAATTCTTTAAAAAAAAAATCTGTCAATTACGATAATAATAGGCAGAGTAAGAGATGACGTGGGGAGACATTCATATTCAATGTCTGTTGTCAGCAATGGACTAGATGAGGGCAAACAAATTGAAAGGTAATCCAGTCAAGAGAGAGACTTTTACCATAAATGGAATAAGAAGTGCCAGATGTCCAAGCTGGGTTCAGAAGAGGATAATAGGGTGCACCAATGAACCATCCTATGCTTTATAAATAATAGCAAATATGATTGTGTAGTTCATGAAAAACTATGGATTGCTCTTAAAGAAATGGGTGTACCACAACATCTGGTTATCCTAGTGAGTAACCTGTATTCAGGACAAGAGATCACCATTAGGACAGAAAATGGATAAACAGAAAGGTTTCCAGTTGGCAAAGAAGTCAAGCAAGGCTGTATTTTATCACCCTGTCTGTCACTGATTGTATCATATGCAAAGCTGGATTAGACTCTGAGCAAGGAGGTGTGAAAATTGGAGGAAGGAACATCAACAATTTAATATGTACAGGTGATAGCATACTGCTTGCAGAAAATAGAAAATACTTGAAACAATACTTGAAGAAAGTCAGGGAAATAAGTACTGCCAAGAAATCAGAATACTGGGACTTGGAAGGGCAGCTATAAAGGATCATATCCTGAAGTGAAATATCATTGAAAACTAAAGTTAGGACTGCCTGTGCTATTGTCATTCCAGTTTCTGTGTATGCTTATAAAAGCTGGACAAAGAAGAAAGCTGATAGGAAGAGAATCAATTCATTTGAAATGTGATGCTGAAGAAGAGTTCTGTGGATACCCTGGGTTGCCAGAAAACAGCATTAAATGGGTCCTAGAAGAAATCAAGTGTGAACATTCCCTAGAAGCCAAGATGACTAAGCTGTAACTGTCATGCTTAGGGTATATCGTAAGAAGACATGATTATCTAGGAAAGAAAATAATATGTGGTAAGGTAGAAGGCAGTAGGAAAACAGGAAGACCACATTACAGGTGGATAAACTCAATCAAGGAAGCCACAGCCCTGAGTCTGCAAGACCTGAGCAGGGCTGTTGGTGATTGGGTTACTTGGAGCTATCTCATTTGTGGGGTCACCATAGGTCAAGATTGACCTGGCATCAGTTAAAACAGTGATTGGTAGTGAATTCTGACCTCCGCAATGACCCCCTCAAAATGAGTTGTGATGGCATACATCGAATTTATGCCATCATCGTTCACCAGCAGGATGACATTAATCATGTTGGTAGGTTTGATTGCCTAGCTCCACGTTTCTTAATGTGGTGTCATCCAGATGTTCGGGACTACAACTACCAAAGTCCCTAGTGAGCATAGCCAGTTGCCATGCTGTTTCAGGATGTACATCTGCCAGGTATCACATTGCAGGAGACTAACTTAGGTCTTTCCCACGTGTTTAGCATTTTCTTTCACTCCTTCCCTACCAATAAAGGGGAAATGTCTCCTCTTGGCCAGAGCTAAGAAAGTTGTTTAATTCATTCTCTTTACTTAATTATGTGAAGTCACATCATGAAAAGGGGACTTCCTGACTCCTGTAGGTGATGGGAAAGAGACAAGTTGTGCTGTCCTGGTAGGTGTGTTGGCTGTGCCTGGACAATTGCGAATCATGATTATTATTATATATACTCCCTGTATGCAAAATGGTATTTTCAGACGAGTTGATTGAATTCCCAAGAAATACAAAATAACTTTAGAGGAAGGACTCTCCAAATGGCATGGGACGTCCTCAAAAAAATGGCATGAAGACTGGGCATACTTAGGGTCCACAGAATGCTGAATGTCTGCTGTGGTGATGAGGGGAGAGTATGGAACCAAGTCTCTTAGAGGAAGAGGGAATGAATACTGAACAAGATCACTGTACCACTCCCACTTGTTCTTATCCACAGGCACTTTCATATCACAAAATCAGAGTGTTATATTCCACTTGAATTGCCATGGCAGCATTCAGTGGGATCCTGGGATTTGCAGTTGCGGGGGGGGCGGTGTTTAGAATTTTCAGCCAAAGAGCTCTGATGGGCTCTTTGCATCCAAACCGCAAACCACAGGATTCCAAAGGATGTAGCCATGGAAATCACAATGTAATCATAGCACTCTTCGATGTACAGTATGAAAGGACTTTAACAGTATAATAAAGATTCATTTTAATAGCTTACCTTTGACCAAGATATTGTAGTAATGTAAAGGCACCATTGTGGATTTTGAAAGGTGATATTCAGTTTACTAAAATATGGTGTCGGGTGAGTTTTGTTTTATTTTGCACGTTTGATTAAAACACATCTCTATGCCATTTTCCTTTTCACTGTAACATCCTATCAGAAATAAAAGCTTAGTTATCATAACTCGGTAACACCAGGCAGACAAAGTAGTGTTTTAAAAGGTATTCAAGGTTGAAGGCATATTACAGTAATAGTCATTAGTCTGCAGCACATGTGTGTTTTGGAAACAGCCTCTGAAATACAGTATTATATTTGATTACTCAACTAAAACATAGTTATCCATTAACCCCTGGGGAGCCACGTCCCCATAGCAAGCCTAAGGCCATGTCATTTCATGTGTCCCCATTATTTTCCATGATATAGCAACAGTAACAGGGCATCCAGAAATACCATAAGGTCACACCACTGTCATTTCCATAGAAGCTATAGTATATATTACCTCAAGGATAAACTGAGCTAAACTGAAATAATTGGGAATGAACAAGGTCAGAAGGAACACAAAAGAAATTCAAGGGTATGCAGGATTAATTTAAAAAAGAGACAGACATTTTTCATACTTGATGCTTTCCTCATTTCTGTGTTTTCTGTTTCCTAATATAATTTAAAAACACAACATCATACTGACTAGAATACGCAAGTTAAAAAAAAATTCTCCTCATAATGATTTGCACTAATTTTCACAGAAAGATGTTCATATGCAAATCACTTGTAGACAATGAAATAGTGATCCCATGAAGTGTCAGGTCCAAAAAGATTTATTGCTGTTATTATAGCTTGGTTCCGGAAAGGTATTTACTGGAGACAGAAGACTTCAAGAGTTACCACTGTCCATTTTATAACTATAGACTCACCGTAAAGCTGGACTTTTTGTTCTTTAGATATATAATGTTTTGTTATGTTAATTTAATTTAAGAAAAAAGAATTTTCAAGTTTAAAAAAACCTCCTCATAATAATTTGCACTAATTTACACAGAAAGATGTTCATGGCATCCCTTGTAGATAATGAAATACTGATCCCATTAAGTGTCAGATCCAAAAAGGTTTATTGCTATTATTATGGTTTGGTACAGAAGAGCAAATGTTGTATAATTCTTCTGTGTCAATTTAATTCTCGAGAACTTCGGTGTTCACATTTGTTATGACATTAGAATCAGTGGTGCCCAATGGCGTGACTCCACTCATCGAAGGTTATTTTTTTATTATTTAGTCTTTTTGTGAATCATTCCTGTATACAATGGACTAAATCTAGCTGCTATTCTCCAGCAGAGTAAAACAACAGATTCAGTTCCTGAATAGTAATTCAACACTTTTGTAAATCCCACTGACACAATTGGTTTACCCTATTTATAGTTAGACTTTACCTCAATGACTGCTTGAGGTATATACAAATAAAAGTATTTATGATAATAAATAACGATATCCTTCAACCTACAAACAATACTGAAAGAAAGAAAGAAAGAAAGAAAGAAAGAAAGAAAGAAAGAAAGAAAGAAAGAAAGAAGGAAAGAAAGACTATATTATAATAAAACAGCAATAAAATCAGACAGCTACACTGATAATTGGAAGCTCAGCAGAGCAATATCAGCCAAAATTCTGCATCATCATGTAGCTCCCGCTGATGCCACCCTCCCCAAAATAAACCACTTCTTAAGTCAGTACTCCAACCAAAGGGTTTCTGACGCACTGCAGATTGGGGAGCTGAGGAATCACAACTGCAGTACTCTGTTGGTTGTGGGGGGCATTGAAACAGGCAACTGGAGATACCCCTTGGGGTCGTACCGTGACTGATTGTTTCAATGTAACCTGCCACTGGGAAAGCACTACAGTCCTCATTCTCCAGCACTCTAATCTGCAGAGCCTCAGAAACCCAGTGGTTAGAGTGCTGCCTGGTTTAAGAAGTAGGATTGGGAGGTTGTGTTCAATCATTAATAACTGTAAATGGAAATCCTGAAAGTTATGAGACTGTAAATCTGGCTTGTGTATGTGCCTTCAAGTCACTTGTCTCATAGGGTTTTCTTAGGCAGGGAATAATCAGAGGTGGTTTTGCTTTTCTTTCCTCTGAAATATAGCCTACAACACCTCACATTTGCTGACATTCTCCCATCCAAGTACTAATCAGGTTTGACCCTACTTAACTTCCAATATCAGAATGGTGCCTTTGGGGTATTTAGGATTATGAATTCATGAATACTGAAAAAGAGGCCAGCCATTGTGTTCTCTAGGAATCTGAAAGACAGTACAGAAAGGATGAGCCAACTTTCCTGGAAGAGAGTCCTACAACTGGACGAACAGTGATATGATGCCCTCAAAAGGTGATGCTATACACGCTATTAGGAAAATATTATTGGTAAATATGCAAGTGGATCAAAAAGATTTTGGAAATCATGCTGAGAATGAGGCTCACAATATTGGTTTTGGTGCATTGGTTGCTGATCCATAATTGACTGTTTCGTACATAGAATACCTCTCTTTTGAAATGTGCTAAAACTGTAATTGGAATGGCAGGGGAGAGGTCAGGGATAGAAATGTAGGAGTGTGTAGCTGCTTTCCTAAGTTCCTTGTCAGGTTGTATTATAGCATTATTTGTGGTGGGGGCAGGATTTGAAGTGAATGGCCAATATTTGCTCCTGATACTGCTTTTCACTTATTCAAATCCAAATGATCTCTTCACTATTTATTAGTATCAGTCTGTATACCATGTACAAAGCATTTGGCTGAACAAGGCATCCAACTGACTGATGTAACACTGACATAGCAGCGATATTTCAGAAACATTTTGTGTGTATAATAAGGAGAAGAAATCTGACCTTTATGTTTCCTTTATTTAGTGTTTTCCAGAAAGATGGATCTTTGTTTAGCCCACAGGTGGCTGCCACATCCTCCATTGTTGTTGTTGCTGTGTGCCTTCAAGTTATTTCCAACAAATGCTGATCCTAAGGTGAAACTATCATGGGGTTTTGTGGGGCTGAGAGTGTGTGATGTGCCCAAGGTCACCCAGTGATTTTTCATTAGTGGCAGAGCTTGGAGTGTGTGGAGGGGGGGACAGGAAGGGGGGAGGGGTTATGGGGTGAGGATCATGGTCACTGTGTGTGGGGGCATAGCTGTGGTGCATGGGAGTGTGGCCAGGGCACACGGGGGCATGGCCAGGGCATGCAGAGGTGTGGCTACAGGCCGGGATGCCCCCAAAACATTGCAGTCCAGGGCGAACTGCCCCCCTGCCCCCCCCTGCCCCTATGCAACTGGTTTTCATGGATGAGTGGGGATTCATACTCTGGTCTCCAGAGTCATACTCCAATGCTCAAACTGCTACGTCATATTGGTTCTCTCACATTCTCCATACCTTGAAATAACACTGAGTCTGTGGCTTTGTGGAGGATGCAAAATGGTGTTCAGAGGGCCAATTCAGTTTCTGCTGCTGTCAGTACTAATTAGAGAACTCCAGTCTTGAGAAGTTGTTGAAGAATTATTCTTCCTACTGAAGAAGTTCAGTGAAATTAGATCCTCCCCAGTTTCTCTGTTCTCAGATAGGGTGGAAAATTTTGAGGGACCATTTGCACATAACCGTTATATAGAGAACTGGCATTAATACTCTTAAAGCACCAGATCCTGTCTGATCTTGGAAGCTATGCAGGGTCAACCCTGTTTAGTGTTTGGATGGAGGTCCACAAATGAACACCAAGAGCTGTAGGTTATATTTAGAGGAAGGAACTGGCAAAACCACCTCTGAGTATTCCTTGCCTTAAAAAGCAATATGAAATTCATGAGGTCACCATAAGTCAACTTGAAGGCACATACAATACACACACTTAAAAAAAGCCCAGTATTTTCCCTAATAGGGAGCACATGGAGCTGTTACCACCACTGGAATATCTTTAAGCATAAAAATCCACTGGATCAGGGCAATACAATTAAATAAATCCCTAGACTAAATTTGTATCCCAGACACCATCAGTTAATATATCTGCTTTAAAATTCTTTTGAAAGTAATTAAGTTAGCTTTAAGTTTCATCCAATAAATATTATCAGCGAATAAGCTGTCTGTAACAGAGATTCACACATGAGGCTTAAAATGGTGTTTAACTTTACATCCCCAATGTACCTAATGTGAAGATAACACTAGCCAATATGTATACTCAATATGAAATGGTTCCCTTTGGCTTACCATCCAAAGTACGTAATTTTTATGTGCCTCACCAATGCAAAGGGGTTCATAAGTACTTTGAATATCACATGTGAAGAAATCCTAAGCCTTACGTTTTTCTTTAAAAACCAGAAGGAACATACACAATAAGCTTGACACCATGCATGTCAATGAAAATGAGGTCATTGGCGTCTTCAAACCAGGATGAACCCTTGGGGACCTTTTGATGAAAGGTGGTGTGTTAGGGCAGAGTACTACTGTTGTTTACAGTTTATGATTCACATGCAGGTGTCAAAATGTATCTGAGTAAAGGACCAGTTATCTCCCCAGCTGATATTTTTAAAAATCAATATTAGATTCAGACTTAAAGAAAAAAGGAGTCTCTCGGGCAAACCAGGGTAGTTGGTTATACTGGGACATGAAAGCCTATAGGCATGCTGTCTCTCCATTCGACCATATAATGCAACACTTTGCTATTGCCATTAAAAGACTTACTCTGTACCGTATCACACATTTCACAATATTTCCATCTAAATGCAGATTTCTGCATTCCATGTGTGCCATCTACTCAGGTTTTCCATAAAAATACCAGCAGGAGACAACATTGAAATTCATTTTGCATATTAAAGAAATCTCTCTGAAATTCCTTCTTTTATTTGTTTTATCAACTCAAGCAATAACCAAGAAAATTAGAGTTCCAGCAATGATAGGAAAGCCATTTATGATTTTATTGGGGTTGGCTCCTTTTTTCCCTCTGCTTAGACAATTTACAGGCTCTTAAGGGCCAGTAATTTTACAATGCTCCATTGCAAAATGAAATAAGTCCCTCTGTATCATTTAACCCAAGTATGGTAGTAATAGATGGGCCCCAAAGAAAAGGCAGCTGGAGTAACATGGAAAGCAAACGCCTTCCTTTCCAATGTTCATGCCACATTTATTATAGGGCTTGTGGGAATTTGTTGCTCTTGAAAGCTTTGTTGTAAATGTCATAATATTTCCTAGCATAGCTGTTTTCAGTGCACAGGTGAAAAACAGATATAGAAGAGAAAAGATAACAGAGCAGCACTTGCAAACACTTCTGTTGTACTGCATATCTGTAATTCTCCTTGAAACAATTGCTGCCTTTACAGTGCAATCCCATACATATTTTTTGAAAAGCAAAGTCCCACTGTGTTCACTGAAACGTACTCACAAATAAGGATGCATAAGATTTTATCCACATACACTAGGTATTTAGAGCAGCTAAATACCTTTCATTATATCCTCTCTTTATCATTTATCTGTATAAGCCCCTCCACACACACACATGGGTACCAGACATATAATATACAGTTAGAAATTACTTGTATCCATTTAAATAAATACAATGAAGGCTAGTTTAAACTGTCCTGACAATAATAAATGCAACAAAAAAGATAATAATAGTTACAAAATTTCACCTTTCTGCAAATCACTGTAAGCCTGTTATTTATATTATAGGAGAAAGACCTTAATTCAGGAAAAGACAACTCATATTTGGAGGTAGGGCTGGAAAAGACTTCTCCTGAAAGAGTCAACACCAGTCAGTCTTGACCTGAGATGTGGAGAATCCTGATTTGGAGATCACATCCCTACAGAGAAAATCTCGCTGGAGGTATGTAACAGGGATGGATGCAGACAAAGAAAAGGGAGATGGGCCAGAGCGGGCAGTGGCCAATTAAGTCTTTCTGCTGCCTATTCTCTCCCTTTCTTCCCTTCTCTTTCCCTCCCTTCTTTCTCCCCATCTTCTCTCTTTCCTTTCCCTCTATTCTCCTTGTAAATTGTCCCATCCCATAGGACAATAAGGTTTAAAAAGGAGTAGCTCTATTAGAGCATATTTTACAAGCCTAATTACTACAAGGGGATAATTTCCAAGGGTGGCAGTGGGCATGGAGGAGAGGGTCAACTTTCCTACCTTGAAAATCCCTTCTAGTACAGCTTAATTCTCAGATGGAGTGGGGAAGGCGCTAAAGAAGAGAAGAGGCCACGGACTGAATTCAAAGGTACCACAGGGCCTTTGTACGGCCCATTATTGTCTTCTTTCATTGGCCTGACTCAGTATATGACAGCTTGAACCTTTCTCTCTACTGAGCCATGCACAGGCAATTTGGGGGGCTAATTTAAAAACTTAACACTTAATCCATGTAGATAAATTTTAAGACAACAATGTGGAATGACAATTCCTTGCTATATCTCATACAGTCATGTATTGTTAGTAGCATAAAATTAATATCATCCACAATGAGAAATATTTACTGCAATGGACATTCATTATTTTGCAATCAAAATGGAGATAAGGCTTGTTTCACCAAATCTGGTAATTAACAATTTACAAAATACAAAATTATTGACAGCCTAGCTAATGACCCTAAGGCTACCAAAGGGCACTGTGCCTTTTCTTTTACATTGCAAGGCACCCCAATAGTCATAAGAGAATGCACAGACCTCTTTTTTTTTTTTTATGTAGAACTTACAGCCCACTCTAATCTCTCTGCTGCAGGGGAGAGCAACTTTTAAAGTATATTCTCAGATGGGGAAAACTGCTGTGCACACAGTTATGCTTCAGAAAGAGACAAACACCAAGTCTATTAAATGAGAAAAATGGATTTGGCATAGCCATCGACATTGTATATAGTCATAGCCAGTTTATTTATATACCACATTTTCCATAAATACATTGTGCTTGAAGCAGTTCACAGAAAATAAAGTGACAATTTAAACACAGTAATATCTCAATAGCTATAATACATAATAAAAGTTATCATACACTGCAATATAACAGTGGCACTTCAGCAATTAACCTTTCATTTAGTACATATCAGAAGTTTAAATAAGCATAAAACATATCAATAGGTCAATTAAGAATACCTAATAACAGTAATGTGTGCCTGATGCCAGCACTGAACCATTAGTTCAGCAATTTATATTAAAGGACCTACCCCAGGGAAAAGAAAACCTCACACATATCAAACTAGCTGATGGAATCACAAGTGACAAAATTGAACTGCACTTGGTGTCCAACAAAGCCAGGCCATGCATACAATAGCTCCATACATAAACACAATCAAAATGTCAAAATAGAAGACCCACTTTTATCTGGCATGGGTCCCCATGTGCTCACTGATTTCCTCTCTCCACTCACAAAAGAGAAAGTATACTATGCTCAGACAGTCTGCACTCCAGCAAAGGAAAGATATCCTCCTCTCACCAGGGCCCTATCCTTGCCTCAAAGGCAGTGGTAGATTATAGGTTCCATACCAGTGGCATGGTGAATCTGCCATGAGAGTTTAGTCCAAATTTTCAAGGAATTGTCCAAGTTATTCTGAGGACAGAATTCAGCACCTTGGGCATTTGGACTGAACCCAGAGCTGATTCAATACATGAACATGGACATGGAAATCACTATTGTTTCTGAAGGAAGCCACATGGAAGCCACTATTGTTTCTGAAGGAAACAATATTGTTTCCGAAGGAAGTATGAGACCCCTCATAGCATATTCCCCCTCTAGACCCCTTAAGGCAACTAATGAAATACCAGAAGAAGCATGGTGGAAAAAGCATTTTCTGGGTACATCAATCAATCAATCACTATTTATGATTTCTTTACTGCCACTGCTGTTCTTGCTGGAGCTGTCAACATACTAGTGGAGGCGGCTGGACTCTTCTTAAACTCACTTTGAGTCTCACTTCAAAACAGATCTTAGGCCATTTCCACACGGGGTTTTTAAAATGGTGCAGAGTGTCCTCCAGGGAGGACATCTGCACCTGGGAGCGGACTGGGTTGGACCTACTTAACGTAGATCCGCACCTCAGCCCACTTCAGAATGACACCAAGTGGTCGTCTAGCATGCTTTTGAAAGACTGCTAAAAACAAGTCTTTCAAAAGCACAAAGTGCACCACTGCGAGCCTGCTCCCTTATGCAGATTCACAGGCTCACATTGGTGAGAGCCTGTGATCTGCCGGGGGCAGGCTTTAGGCTGGCGAGCTTCAGCAGTTGGTTGAGAGCCTCGACCAACCAGAAGCTGCCATTTTCATGCCCGGAGCAGTGCAGAGCGGCGGCCACGCACTGCTCCGGAGCAGCGTGGACTGGACCAGGGAGCCCAAAAGTCCGGTGAGTAGCATCACAGGGCGATTCCCTCGTCCCATGCAGAAGTGGCCTTAGTCAAACTCTTAAAATGGTCACAAACACCTCTAGTCTCCTTGAACCAGTGATCCATCTGTAAGTTATATCTAATTATAGCTAACTGGATTCATATGTCACAGTTATTTGATGTCAGAATGCACAGACAGGTTATTTAGCCTCCTTCAGGATTCAGTCACTGAAGAATGTGAATACCCAGATATCCTTAACTTCATCATGACTGGCTAGCTTGTGCAGTAGTGATGAGAATTCTATCAAGTTATTCCACTCTCTTTTAAAAACTGAGACACAGATAGAAAATTTTAGGGAAATACAGAACTACTCTACTTAAAATCCACTGCATGAAATAGCTACACATGTAATTTTCCTTACTTAGGCCATTTCTGCGCTAGACTGTTATAGCGCTATTATTCCACTTTCAACATCCTATGGAATCCTGGGGTTTGCAGTTTAGGGAGGGGCCGGCCAGTCTCCCTAAACTACAAACTCCAGGATTCCATAGGATGTTGAAAGTGGAATAATAGCAGTATAACAGTCTAGTGTGGAAATGGCCATAAACAAGAGCAGCCAGGCACAACTCCATCATGCCTCAGCCCAGAAGCTGGTAAAAGGCCCTCTCTCCATTTTCTGACTTCTATTTTTCTGGCCTTTGAGGAGGAGAAGAGCAGCCAAGCACAGCTCCACTGTACCTTAGCTTAGGAGCTGGTGAGAGGTTCTCCCTCTATGCCCCTACTCCTTTGTAAGGCCTCTGAGAGAGAGAAGAGCAGCCACATTCTGCTGGACTTCATCCCCTCCTGCACTACCATTCCACCAGTCATATATTTAAATCTTTTACTCCAAGTCTCGAGTCATGTCTCAAATCTCCATCTTCAAATCTCAAGTCAAGTCTCAAGTCCTTGAAGGTATTTTCAAGTCAAGTCTCAGGTCTGGGAGCCAACTTTATACCCCAACCTGTCTTCCAGAATTTTTGGACAGAGTTGAATAAAGTCAGTTTTAACAATTTAAGCAGAGTTGGCCCTCCATATTTGTGATTTTGCCATCTGCAGCTTTGCACGTGGGGAATAGGATTCTTCTTGCTTCCCATTTCAGAAGCTGAAGGATTTTTCAGAAGTAGGGAATAGGATCTGTCTTACTCTTCATTACTGAAGCTTTAAAAGCTTTAGAAGGAATAATCCTTCCTCCTCAAGCCTGTTGCCTAACACATTTGCTGTTCCCCTCTGAGAAATACACACTACACTCTAGGAATGAGTCTTGTCTTCTACTCTTAGGAAAAGTTTTAGAAGGCTCTTCCAATATGCAGCAGCACAGGCTGCTGAGCAGACCTCAAGCCCATTGTCTAACCCATTTGCTGTTCCCCCCTGAGAAATACATTCACACTTTGGGCTTGAGATAAATTGTCCTGTGACCAGTAGGCAAAAAGAGATGGAAGCATTGTTCAAAGTCATAAGGTTTCTGGATTAATCTGTTCTGCTACTGAACAAAGGGCAGCAAGTCAGTCACTAAAAATATACAAGTCTCGAGTCAAGTCGAGTCAGTGCACCATTTATTGCTGAGTCAAGTCCAACTTAAATTTGACTTGAATCCAAGTCAGTTGACTCAAGTCTACGTCACTGCATTCCACTTTCCTTAATTGTCATGTCTGATTTAGCCTGAGAGGAAGGAATTGCCAAATTAGTTATTTGCAAGCTGCTTTGGCCACCTTTTTGTCTGAGGGGGGGTATTTATATAATCAATCAATCATTCAATAAACACATAAGATATTGGGAAACAAAAGCAGTGATCAAGGACTCCAAAGCTTGATTCAGTAGCTGAGACCTAATGTAGCAAGCCCCCCCAGAGTATAATATATGGCTTGCCCAATGTGTTCTTCAGCAGCCCACTTGATTTTAATTAAAGGTTCCTAATAAAAACATCCATGAAGAACCAGGATAGCTGAAAGTGGTTGAGGTCCTGGTGGCACCCTAGTTCAAGCTTTGGAAGTGAACAGGGCTGAAGATATTTAGTTTCAGTAAATTTTACTAAGTGGAGGGCCCAGACTTCCCAACAAAGGTATGCATGAACATTAAATATCCTACAGCCAAACAGTTTTTTTCTCTCTTTTATAGCACATTTTCAAGATTTGTTCATATTGAATAAATGTGTAGAATATGATAAGGAGATCTGCAGAATGAATACAGTTACTTTCACTATCAATCACCCCTGAACTCTGATCACACAGACGCTTGGATTTTTACTGTAGCTGGAGGACTCAATTGTTGTCTTTGTCACTGACAAAACAGCATCACAGAAGAAATCAGAAACTCTGTGCCCCTCTACTCTTTTAACTGCTGTCACTCAAACCCTCAAATTAATACAAGTTGTGATTTTACACTTTTTTATTATCTTGAGATGTGACAGAATATTGTATATGTGGAAGAGGACCAGGGTAATAAAACTTTAATATTTTTCTAGAAATAGGAAATTATGTAAGGAAGCAGAATTACCCTAGTTGCCTTGTCTTCCCTGTACACCTGGCCATTAATATACATAACAGCTTTGCCTTGAAATGCACCTGTGCTGTAGCTAGGCAGGATTTAATCCAAAATTTAGATTTGTAATTTTTATGAAATAAGTGAGCATTTAAGCAGAGACTTTGCACATCATACATTTTAGTCTGAGCCACGGTCAACATATCTTTCATGCTTTGCAACAAGGGGTTTTTAACATGGTACAATAGAACACTGTAAGATTAGGATTTTAATGGATAAAGTCCACATAACAATTTATAGTATATTTAAAAAGACATAATTTTCCTGTGTTGATTTGTTTTAATGGAAAGTTGATTCTGGAGGAGGATGGAAAGTCAGCCTCCTTCCCCAGGTTTCCTCACACTGTTGCCTTGCCTCTAAGCCCATTTCCGCATGAGATGGGAGAAACAGTTCACAGCGTGTCAACAGCAGTGTTTTATACTCTGATTCAGAAATTGTGCTGTCTGCCTGCCCCCCCGCCCCAGCCATTTACATTGTACTACTGTGGAGAACAGCAGTTGCTGCATCTGCAACAGCAAGTCCCTGGCCACTTCCAGTCACCTCCCTTACCCTACCTCACCATCACTGATTGGTCTCTATTTTTAGAAACCCCCCCCCCCATTTTAAATACATTTCTGCATGGCTACATTTGTGCATATGTATGTATGTTCATTGATACATAGAAAAAACACATCTTAACAGTCCATTACCAGATCCACTCTCTTCTTGCCATCCATTTAATGCATGAAGACAATAATGATGGCAGCCTGTCCTTTGATGAGTGGGGAGAGATAGGGATGGAAATGATGGAAGGGACAGCCTGGGAACGCCCATAGCCAGCCACTTCTGCCCTGTAAATTGATGTTACGCTTCTGCATGTAGGCGAAAAATGAAGCAGAACTGGTTTGGGAGATTTACATTGGAGTTTTTTTGTTTTTCAGATACAGCAGTTTCTTGTCACAGTGAATTGTGCTAGGAGCTGAAAACATGCAGAAGCACATGTAAAACTACAATGCTACAACACTATAAAGCGCAGACTGATGGCTAAGAATTCAAGGCAACTATGAAGTATCAACCTCGTGCGGAAGTGGCCGAAGAGACAAATCATGTAAAATTTGCTTTGACCCTTTGACATCTATCCTTTATAGGCTAGTTAAAAAGGAGACCAAGATTTCTTTGAGAGACTGTATCTTCCCCTTATAAGCCTGTCTGGACTCTGAGATCTGCACAAGAGACCCCTTTGCAGTTCCATTGCCTTCATAGCTACGGTTGGTGGAATCAAAAGTACAAGCCTTCTTGATGGTTGCCCCTAGATTTTGGAAGACCTTCCCTAGGGAGGAGAGAATGGTCCTCTCCTTTCTATCCTTCTGTCAGTAGACTTTTGGAGACTAAAGGCTTTGAAATAAAAGGATGCAAGTGTATTATTGTTTTGTTTTAAATTATATCCTTTTAACTGTTTTTCAAAATATTTTTAAAGTGTATGTTTTAAATTATTTCAACATTTTTAGTGGTTTAATTCTACTCTAATGTTGACTTTTTGAATGTTTTAATTATATTGTAATCATTTTAATTTTTAGGCTTCCCTGAGTCCCAAGCTTGGGAAAAAGGAAAGATATAAATAAAGTACTCTGTCTCCTTCTCCATTATCATCATCATCTACCTTCCATGAATGCGTGTCCACTCAGTTATGGTTCTCCCATGCACAACTTGTTCCATTCCACAGGATCTCCCCCTCCCCTTTCGTGTTATAGTCTACTGTCCAACACAGGAATATTGTTTCACTGTTCAAGCTGAATGTACCTGAATCTGTATCAAACTATCTGGCACCAAGATCCAAAGTCACAGGGATCAAACCCTTATGGGAAGAGAAGGAGTACATTTAAGTGACTTTTCTCGCAGTTTACTATCAATAATACTATGAAGTAGTTATGGTAGTTTTATGGAACTGAGCACAGAAATCAGAATTAATGTTTTTTTTTTTCTGGAAAGGTGAAATGATTAAAGTAAATAAATAGAGTAGCGAGGTTTTGGATACTGATTTCCATATCAGTAAATCTGCAGTAGAGCAAGCATGGTGTAGTGGTGTGAGCATTGGCAACTAAGGTTCAATCTTCCACTCAGGCAAGGAAACCCACTGAGTGACCTTGGGCATGTCACACACCCTCAGCCCCAGAAAACCCTGTGATAGGTTCACCTTAAGGTCTCTGTAAGTCACAAATGACTTGAAGACACACAATAACAACAAATCTGCTTCCTCATGCAGTTTCCCTCCACTAGAAAAAGATCAGATTCTGTCCACTTGCACAGATGTGCACACATCTACTTTATACATCTTATGAAATAAAATCTTGTCCACAAAGGCTTATGCCATAATTAATGTGAAGATGTGTGGGTGTTAACAAGACTCTTTGCTTCTTTGATAGATACAGAGAATCTCTCAATCAATCAATCTAAACGTGTTTGTTTAGATGTAAGTTGTCCAATTCCAAATATTCGAGATGTGTAATAAAGGAAAAAAAACTCAGCAAAACAAAAGAAGATTTTTCCTCAACTTTCAAGAATTGAGCCCCACAGTGGTAGTACAGTCTCTTTGGAGACACTGTGAGTGTGTCACTGTTCACAGTCTGTGAGTTGCCCTCAAAAAGTGCTTTGGCATTTGATGTAATTGAAAGGAAATGACATCTGCATAATCAACACTTTTCTCTACCTATGCTCAACCTGAATGAAAACATTAAAGAAGTAATTCCATTTTGCATTTCTGAACAATAGAAAAATGACTTTCAAAAATTACCCCCAGAAAGTAAAGAACAATAGAGAATATTCCTAAAATTGTTATGAAGAAAACTGCTTTTTAAAGACTAATGAAATTGCCTTTGGGGTTAGATGATGGCAAAAGCCCTTTCACATAAGTCTGTGAGCCCAGTCAACAACACACTACTGTAAAAGAGTTTAACATTCAACTTTCTTTTAATATTCAGTCATATGTTCTGCATTGCATTTGGATATTAAAATTTAGACCACATCCAGATTTTAGAGTGGAGTGTTTTTCTGTGTGTGATGTTTTCATTTCTGTTTTTTTTTTTAATCCTGAAAAGACTGCATGATTCATTGATTATAATGCACACACATAATGGCTATAGTCCAACACAGAATGGGCTGCACTCAAGTGCATAAAAAACAGAAAGCTTAACATACCACTCTGTGTTGAATTGCAGTCACTGCTTCCCTCTTACTCTTTCACTGTATTATTGCACTTCCCCCATTCTTGTAGAACTAATGTACTTAAGAAAAGCTTGAACCAACAAGCTCCTGTGATGCTTCAATGGTCAACAAATTTAGTGTGGCATAAGCTTTTGTGACATTGTCATAATTGTTCCTGATGGCAGAACAGTCCTTGACTCAGTTTGGAACCAGATTCAGCTAATGCAAACACACTTAAAATTCAGAAATCTCATCTTCTTCATGATGATATCACTGGGAATGTAAGAAAGTCTGAGTACCCCCTCCAAGGAGCTCTGAACCCTCCCTGTGAAATTCTCTGAACACCAAAGTTACATTATAACAGAAGCAGTGACTGTAGCCACAGCAGTGCCCAAGGAACCTCTTTGTGAATTCCCCAAGACTTCAGTGCTTGAGTTGGTGTTCCCTAGTTTGCTGTCAAGCCAAATTCAAATTATGGCAGCCCTACAAATGACCCTTCCAAATGGTCATCAGCTGCCTTACTCAGGTCTTGCAGACTCAGGATTGTGGTATTCCTGATTTAATAAATCTCGTTATTGTGTGGTCTTCCTTTTGTCCTACTGCCTTCTACTTTACCAAGTATTATCTTTTCCAGTGAGTCACTTTATCTCATAGTATGTCCAAATTATAACAGTCTCAGTTTAGTCATCTTGGCTTCTAGTGCATACTGGAGTACCAGTTTCCTAGATGTAGTAACATGTAGTTTTACAAATAAGCTAAAAATTTACTAGGGCTATCAGATGTCCTGGAAACTACGTATCCCAGAACTTCTAGCTGACC
Organism: Cyclura pinguis; assembly: GCA_030412105.1. Classification (NCBI taxonomy): domain Eukaryota; kingdom Metazoa; phylum Chordata; class Lepidosauria; order Squamata; family Iguanidae; genus Cyclura; species Cyclura pinguis. The sequence goes on along the minus strand of CM059599.1, from coordinate 106,879,892 downwards.
TATGCATACTCAGCACTCACATTCTAAGCCAGAGAAGAGCCACTTCATGGATCACTTCTCGATTTCTAGTACAGCTATACTTTACAAGAAGAGAGAATCACATGCTGAAACAGATAGAGATGAATATCAGCTTTCATGACTAATCATCATATTATGTAATTATAAATTAGTTGGTCTTCTACATGAAAAAAATCTGGTCTTGTCACATGCACTTTCTACTTGTTTAGAAGAACAAAATGGACTTGCGGAGGCTCAGTTGCTAATGTGAAGAATTCTGAGTCTGCAACACTCTTCTTCTTACGTAGAAATAATGGAAAGCCTGCAGGACTACTGTGATGTTTATTGATCTAATGGAAAGCTTGGGGGCTGCTGGACCATGAGGCTGAAAGCATGAATTCACATATTTTCCATTAGTTTCTGTGTTTTCCTATAACTCTGCACAGCAGCTGACAAAGTCAAATTTCTGATTTATTATTTGTGTGGGTCGAGCAACCATATATGCAGGTCAAGTCTGTTGAACTCTAAATATCAGGGAAAAAAATATTTCTGCTTCCAAACTTTGTAATTTTGTTTGATTCCACAGAAATCTCATGAAGGACTTTTCTTTTGTAGTGAGTTCTTGACACTGATTAAATAGATTTATTCTAGAGTGAAGTCCCATTTTTCATCATGCTCATGTACTCTCTACTTGGCTAGTTAAATGTGGATGACAGCAGAATGATGATTACAGTTTTTTACTAAACCAGTCTCTAGCTGAGCTCCCTTCCACACTCCTAGTAATTGATAGTTTTTCAATTTGATCCTGACATTTTGAGATTTTGGCTAAATACCTAAAGTAACTGTTTGGGTGGAGGGAGTCTGTAAAATAATATTAAGAAAATATTTAATATAAGTAAATTCCCAGAGCTGAAGAATCCCATTTAATAGGGATTAGTGCACTTCAAAATCCGTCTAAATTTGAATAGAACTAGTACCACAAATCAGTCATTAATGCTCCTGCTTGGTCTTATATTCGGTTGAGATCTGTTCTAAGTACCAGTGGAATTTCACTTACTTAGAACCAAAATATCAGCTTCTTATACTAGACTATTAATACTTTAAATTCGTTATGAAGTATGTGTAGAATTTCACAAAGAATTGTAGCTTAACACTGAATCAAAATGCTAGGCTAACACACACACACACCTGCTATAACTTTTATACTTACTCAGACCTGTGTGATGATAGTCGTTGCTGTGGAGCTGTGTGACTATGATTGACACATGATGCAGGGGTAGGGCTTGTGTTATTTGAAGCTAGTCTGTCCATGCTTTTGTCTTCTTGGCTTGGACAATTGATCCACCCTCCCACCATCATTACAGTATGAGTTTATCTGGTCACTTTGGGGCTGGATCAGCATTTTGCCCCCTTTTAGAGGTTTTGCCCCCCATTCCATACTGTAGTTGATGGCACTGGGACAATTGGTGTGGAGTGGTTTCTTAAACAGGTTTTTCTTTGGCAGGTACTGGGGGGGAATAAGACTTGGGTATTCACCTTTTGACAACCGTTGTTGTTGGGTAGGACTCCAGAACTCCCTCTTTAGGGACCAGTGTTCCAGATGGTCGGGAAAGGAGGCTATGCTTGATTAGGGGGATTAGGGCTCTCACTTTTAGGGCCTTCCAACTTGGGCGGAAGTCCCTTGGGTTACCTTCCAGTTATGCTGGACAAGGGAGAAACCAAAGCAGTTTGGATTGCCCTCAAGGCTGAGGTGTTTTATGCAAGGGAAGGCTGAGGGCATTGTCATGTGGTGACATCTGTCCTCAGCTAAAACTGCATCAGGTTACTCTCCCCAGTTGCTCTTTTCCAGGCCAACATAAATTTTAAATAGGTCAGATTAAACAAAATGGCTCTTATTCCCCAATTTATGTGTTTTTATGAAAGTATTCTTTGTTGTTATCCTGTTTGTCTGGTATGTATTTTCTGTTTCTGTTTTGTATGTAAGTAAATAGTAGTAGTACTAGTACTAGTACTAGTACTAGTACTAGTAATAATAATAATAATAATAATAATAATAATAATATAATAGAGAAATTTGATGTTCTCTGTTTAAGAAAGGAGAAGTTAGTTTTGCACAGAACAGGGACATCTGGATCTCAAGAGAAACATAGAATCACAGAGTTGGAAGAGACCCCAGGGGCCATCGAGTCCAACCCTCTGCTATGCAGGAACACCCATCAAAGCATTCGCAGCAGATGGCCATCCAGCCTCTGCTTAAAAACCTCCAAAGAAGGAGACTCCATCACACTCCGAGGTAGCATATTCCACTGCTGGACAGCTCTGACCATCAGGAAGTTCTTCCTGAGGTTCAAGTGGAATCTACTTTCCTGCAGCTTGAATCCATTGGTCCTTGTCCTAGTCTCTGGAGAGGCAGAAGTTACTTTTCAGTTGTTAATGGGAGTTGAAATTTTATTTTCTGTCCTTTTTTGCTCTTTGCCTCTAGTCTTCACATGGCCCTCACATAGCTTTTTCTTGGATTGATATCCTTCAATACCATCTTAAATGATAGGGTCTGTGACTTTAACATTATCACCATTTTTCTCCTGCATGATTTTTTAACATCTTTATCTGATGAAGAAGCCAGTGAAGGCTGCATAATGTATGTAAGGCTTTGGAGGTGGCCCAAGAAAAGTATTGCTACTTGCAGACTTTGGACTATGTCATATTTAGTTAAATATGCTTAACTAAGTAGATCACCCAGGATTCCTACCAATATTTCTCTGCAGAAATATTGTTTACTGTGCAGAAAATGGTGTTTCCTATCCAGATCAACCACGTTAGAATTTTTGCACAGAATAAATTCAGTATTTTCTGGACAGGGAAAAGCCTTTTCTAGTCAGAAAATGATATTTCTGCACAGAGAAACACCATGTGTGAATTTTATGAAAAATAATTCCTGACATGCAAAGATTCTTGTCAATGTAGGATTCTTTTTATCTCGGTGCCTGAACACTTGAAAAAACATTTTTGATCATTTTTTGATTATTTTCAAATATTCTTTCAATTCAAATATTCTTTCCACAGCTTCATAGTAGATATTTAAAAACCAGTCTATTTCTCTGGATACCATTGGTGGCCACTTTGCACATTTTGCTTATGTAGTGCCTGTGAAAGAGGAGAAGCCCTTCCTCTGTGGCTAGGAGCCAGGCAATCTGTGTTTTTGTATGCTAATAACATCTTTAGTAGCAAAGATATCTTAGATTTTAGTCTATTTAAAGAAAAAAAATCAGCTGTTCTTTGGTAGGCCACATTTTTAATGCACAGAGAGCTTTTCTTCTTCCAGTAGAATGGATGGTATTAAGTTCTCATCTAGCTGTTTCTATTATATGATAGATATAGCTACTTTCATGTTTTAAATAAAATTATTTATTTCCATTTGGATTATTCAGTCACAGATTATGCAATGTGATGGCTTTTTTCCTGTAAACGTTGCATATGTGACTTATATCTTTCTAAAACAGAACAGTAAGATAATAAGATTTTCATTTTAGCTAATTTAAACAAAAAATTATGTGATGTCTTCTATAAGCAGATTTCATTAAATCCTGCTTTTGCACTAAATCAAGCAATGTAATAGGTTTCTGTGGGCTAAATATGGGCATGTTTAGTTCTGAATTATATCAGAGTCCGATGGGCTGAAACTAAGCTAATGGGAAAGAATTTAATTGTTTCATATGCTGTGTCATAATGAGAGTCCAAATCAATGCGAGCAAAAGAAAATATGCTTCTTATATTTCTTTAATACAATTATCTTACTTTTACAGTCATCCTGCTATTGCCTTCCTAGAAGCATGATGTAGAAATGAATATCAAATATTGACACTGAAGCACTGTCACGGCTAGGAATAAGTAAGCATTTGATTCCATCATTTATTTATTTATTTGGTAAGAACTTTCTAAAGTGCTCTTTTCTTCCTCAATGTGAGGGAAAGAACCTGAGATTTAAAAAACAATACATAAATGAAAGAGCAAAACTGACAGATTCATCCATGCAACCAGAGGATTTTGAGCACGTTAAAAGTCTGAGTTTGAAAGCCATGTGTATTCAACCATGTTTGTGGTGCAGAACTGTAGTTGCTAGTGCCACTTCTTTTTTTTTCCCTGACAGGCATCTTCAGACTCAACAGTAACAGGGCAAGTGTGTATAACACTATCCTCTCACTACTGGGAACCGTTGTACCAATTGAATTAGGCTACCACAGAAAGATAATCTCATTCAATTCATTTTTGATACAAACTAAGCAGAAGACAGGATGGGAAAGATTTGAGATTCCAATGTGGGAGAAAGCCAGACTGACAGATTTCCCTACCCTTTTTCAAATTCTGGGGACTCCCTTGCCCATGGAGCTTTTCCTTGACTTTATCTGCAAGGGTGTTTCTATCCCCCTTCCTTCTCTCTTAATAATACCACCAGCTCCTTATAATACCTGCTGATTCTCCTTGCTATCATTGTCTACAGTAATCCCCTGTTGAAGAAGAAAGTGAGAAAGTGAGTGACATGATGGAGGAACAGCTGTTTACTTGCACAACTGTGCTCCTTCACTCACTCTCTCCCCCTACCTTCCTAGTACTGACTAGATCTCTGTCATACTTTTTTTTTCTAACATTTAACCACCTCTGAAAAGGCAATTGAGTCTGTGGTGGCAACAAGAGTGGAAGGAGAAAGCTGTAGTAGTTCACGTCTCCATTTCTTTCTCCTCCTCCCTCTTCCCCACTTTGTCCTCAACTTATTTCAGAGTCAAATTGCAAGAGTAATTGCACCCCTCAAGGGAAGGGAGAGGTGGAATAAGAATCTTGCCCTTCCCTGTAGGCTCAGGCAAAAGCAAACTACTGCTTCCTCTCCTAATTTGTCTGTTCCTCCTTATAAAAACTGTTGCCATCCTGTCCACAATATGCTGTTGCTTTCTTGGCTGCTTTCTTGGCACAAGCTTGTGGTCCATGAGTCAGCCGTGTGATGTGGCAGCCAAGAAAGCCAACACAATTCTTTTTTGCATCAATAGGAGTATGGTCTCTAGATCAAGGGAGGTAATGGTACCACTCTATTCTGCTTTGGTTAGATCTCATCTGGAATACCGTGTCCAGTTCTGGGCACCTCATTTCAAGAAAGATATCGACAAGCTGGAGAGTGTCCAGAGGAGCGCGACCAAAATGGTGAAGGGTCTGGAAACCATGCCTTATGAGGACCGGCTTAGGGAGCTGGGTATGTTTAGTCTGCAGAAGAGAAGGTTAAGAGGGGACATGATGGCCATGTTTAAATATTTGAAAGGATGTCATATTGAGGAGGAAGCGGGCTTGTTTTCCACTGCTCCATGATGAAAGTGCTAGAAAGGGACAAACAGCAAGAATGCTCCTGAATCCCAACAGAGCCCTCAGTGGGGTTGGATTCCACAAGTCATTGCTTACACTGAGGCCTGTGTACGGATTCAGGGCATTCCTGTGCTCATTCCAGAAGAAGGTAAGGCCACTCTGCCTTGGCCCAGCTGTATTCTCACAAGGCAAATAAGCAGTGATATAGACTTGTGTCAATTGACTCGGACTCAAGTCGGATTTAAGTGGATTTGAAGGACTTGACCCAGACTTGACTCATCCATAAATAAAGGACAGACTCAACTTGGCTTGAGACTCATCTTTTTTTATTGGTCGACTTGCTGCCTCCCTCCCCCTCCAGCCTTTCCCCAATCAGTGGTGAGAGAATATTATCCTGATGACCCAGAGTGGCACAGGCTCCTTATCTCCACCTCTTTGTTTCTCTTTCGTTTCCCACCTTTCTCCAGAAGCCATTTATAGGAAAACAAAAGAGCAGGACAAGTTAAAAGGGGGAAAACAGGATTTTTCACCTTTTGTCTGGTGAGTGTGGGCAAGGAGTGGTCTCTGTATCTGGGTTGAGGGGAGCGTTAGAGGTTGAAGTCTCAGCAGCGTTAATGTGAAATCGTTTTCCTCTTCTCTCTTCCCCGTTTAGCAACCTCTTTGCTCAATCAGAAGCAGTTTCCTTCAGTTTGCCTTTCCTGTTCTTCCATGGCTGAAGGCTTCCTTCCAAGCCTACTTGCTCTCAACTTAACCCCCTCCCCATACATGGATCACCAGAACCCCCCTTTTTTCTGTTAAGGTTGGCTCCCATACTTGAGACTTGACTTGAGACTTGACTTGAATTATCTTGTAAGGACTTGAGACTAGACTTGAGACCTGAAACTGGATTTGAGACTTGGAGTCAAAGGCTTAAATACATCACTGTGAATTAGCAACTGAAAGCTATGAGAGGCAGGTGAAAGCAAGATCTGGGACCATTAGCAAGCAAAATAGAATAGTTTTTTTCTTTTTCTTCATGAGATGAAGAGAAATTACTTGTGTTTGGTAAATAGAGATCAAATATTCCTATTTGTGCAATGATCAAATTTGTTTTTCATTTATGTGGAAAAGCTACCCTTCACTCAATATATCCAACAGAAAGCACTGCTCCAGTTCAGAGACTAACTGTAAGGGGAACATACTAACCAAGTTATTCTTTAAGAAATTACTTGCAGGGTTGTTTTTTTAAAAAAAAATCAATTTAAATCAATTTAAAATTCAAAAATCCATAGTCACCATCATCACTAGGTTTTTATTCTACCTGGAAAAAATAATCCCTGCGTTGCCATAAAAAACAACGAGGCCTTGCACATTTGCAGAACTGCTTTGCAGAAAGTGAATTCCATGCTCAGGCTCAAAATTATGTGGAAATCTACTTCCGTTTGTTGTTCTCCCACAATTCCACCTCCCCTTCCACCCTCTGTTATCATGAATGACATTATAAATCAAAAGCAATGCCTAGGTCACTCCTTTTGGCACATTTATCCCTGCAGGTCCTGAATGCGTGGGGGTAAAAAGTGCTGGTGTACTGGAAAGCTATTTTCAAGCTGCAGTGAGTGGGATCACCAGTTGAGCTATAAACAGGCCATGCTTGATTAAAGATTTATCCTGTATGGGCTTTTAAACATTTTTCACTCTCAAAATATAATGGGGTTGACTGACAGCAGAAGAGTGACTAATAAATCAAAAAGTACAGTTTTATTTTTAAACCTACCCAATCACTTTTTAAAACCTACACCATAGCTCTTCAAGGTGCAGAATTGAACAAGTTTGTGGGATTTGGTGGCTGGCAACCTCTTTGTGTTAAAAAAAACAACATAGAAACCCTAAGTCCTGATATTCCTTTCTCATTTGCTTGGTTGATATCCACATAGATTTCCATCAAATTACTATAAAACTGCTTAGCTGCAATCCAGAAAAGTAACAGTGTCCATAGAATTGCATATGGCTCTGAAACACACAAGTAAAAGAAAGGAACAAGAGTTCTGGTTATTTCAGCAAATTGCAAATATATTTAAGTACTCTAGCATGTTGTGTACTTTTAGCATATTCTGTAAATCCAATACCCAGATAGTGCAATTTTCTGAGAACACAGCTTGTTTGACCCAGTGGATGGTAAACCCTAAAGAAGAGGTTGTAGTTGGTAGTTCACTGGGGTGGTGGAGGAAGAAGTAGGCAGGCAGAGGGAAGAGTGGAGGTGTGTTTGTCAGAGATAAGAACAACCTTAGCTATTTGGAATTAGATAATGTTATCCCCAACAAAGAGGACACCAGAAATTGCAGTAAGGACAAGACCATTGCATTAATTAATGTGATGCTCAGAATTCTACAACAAAAGCTTCTACCATATATAGAATAAGAAATGTCAGATGTCCAACCTGGGTTCAGGAAAGAAAGAGATACTATGGATCATAGTAACATATGTAAGCATATGTTGGATAATGAGGCACATCAAAGAATTTCAAAAGAAAATCAGACTGTGCTTTATAGATTACAACAAAGCCTTTGACTGTGTAGATCAGGAGAAGCTACAGCTGTCTCTTAAAGAAAAGGGTTTGGCGTGACATGTGTTTGTCCTGATTCATAACCTCTATGCAGAACAAGAAGCTATTGTTACGACAGAATACAGAGAAATGGAATGGTTTCTAACTGGCAAGGAGGGGCAAGTCTGCATTTTATCATCCTAATTTGTATACTGAACATACAATTACATAGAAATCAAAGTTTGTGAGTGATCTTGTCTGTTTGTCTGCGTCAGGCAAACGCAGACCTCATATAATTGGCTGTGTGAGGCGAGAAGACCTCATATGATTGGCTGGCTGTGAAAATTCTATGGAATCCTGGAGTTGGCAGTTCAGAGAAGGTCCTTAAGAATTCTCAGCCAGAGAACTCTGAATAGGTCAATTACTATGGAGACGAGGCCTAGCAGCAAGTCCCTGCATGAACCCAACCTCTATATGTTAACAACTCTGAATACAGACTGGATTGGGGAATATGGGCAGAAGTTACAGGTACTGAATAACACAGTTTGCAGAATTAGAGACACAGGTTCTTAAATCTGTGTATTTCAACTGCATCTAACTCCTATGGTAAAGTAAAGTAGTTCCTAAGGTATTTCTAACAAGTGTTGCCTATGAGAAAATAAAGTCCCGGGCAACACCGGGTAAATACGCTAGTCATAAATAAAGCAAAATTAGACTCAGAAGAAGGAACTTCAACAATGTAAGATATGCAGATGGCACCATACCAACAGAAAACAACAAAGACTTTGGAGAATTACTGAAGAAAGTTAAGGCAGAAAGTACAAAGGTAGGTTTACAGTTGAACATTAAAAAAATAAAATAATAATGACTACAGATGAGTTACATAACCTTAAAGCAGACACTGAAGACATTGAAATAGCTCAAGATTTTCCATACCTTGGGTAAGTCATTAATCAGAATGGAGACTGCGGACATTTCCGCACTTGTTATTGTGCTATTATTCCATTTCCAACATCCTATGGAATCCTGGGGTTTGCAGTTCAGGAAAGGACCTCAAAGGCCCCTCCCTAAACTGCAAACTCCAAGATTCCATTGGATGTTGAAAGTGGAATAATAGCACTATAACAGTCTAGTGTGGAAATGGCCTGCAGTCAAGAAATCAGAAGAAGACTAGGACTTGGAAAGGCAACTGTAAAGCAACTAGATCAGAACCTGAAGTGCAAAGATATATCATTGAATATTAAAGTTAGGATTGTCCATGCCATCATATTTCCAATGGAACTGTGGTGCTGGAGAAGAGTGTTATAGATACCATGGACTACTAAAAAGTCAAATGAATGGATCCTAAATCAAATCAAACTTAAACTCTCCCTAGAAGCCAGGGTGGCCACATCATGAGAAGACATGGGTCACCAGAAAAGACAATAATGCTTGGTAAGATGGAATGCAGTAAGAAAAGAAGAAGACTGTATTACATATGGAGAGACTCAATCAAGGAAGACACATCCCTGATTCTACAAGCCCTGAGCAGGGCTGTTGATAAGAGGGTGACTTGGAGGTCTCTAATTCATAAGATCACCATAAGTTGAAGTTGCCTTGACAGCAGATAGTAGCAACAAATCTAACTTTAGGTACTCTTTTTTAGTGGGGGCTTTGTATTACTTGTCTGTTCCTACTTTATATTTTTCTCACCTAGCTGTTGAAATTGCTTAGAATAACTGTTGGTCAGCAAGATTTCTATCTTGCTGTCCTGAATTGGTTTTATGGGGTGGACTGAATTTTGAGAGACTGTATAAGTGCTGGATTCAGCATAGAATTGTTAAGTCTACAGTACTATTGTTGTGTTTTATGTTTTTAAAAAACCTATGTAAATCAGCAAATTGTTTAAACTTTTGTTATTGTGGACAGAATTGTATTGAGTAGTTACAAATGCACAACCAACAGTTCTCCATTTGTGACTGCTTCATGTTCACTATCCCTATATAGCCCCTCATTTAGAGGATGCATAGTGACCATGCAGTTCCCCCAATCCCCACTTACTGTCCAGCAGCCGCTGCAGTTGACAGAGGCCTGTTCCCCTTTCAATCGAGAAGCAGCTGGCTGATGGTCCCACTTCCCCTTATGTGAGCAATCTCTACTGCTGTGGGGAATTACAACAGGGGTCCTGTTTGTGCCTGTTACAATGGAGATCTCTCATGCGTGGAGGTGAAAGTGTTAGTCAGTTGCTTCCTGAGTGAGAGGGGAGCAGACCCCAACTGACTGCAATTGCTACTGTTCAGTAAGTGGGGATGTGGAAGGTTGGACATTACTATGAACTGCCATGGTTATATAGCAATGTAGTGCATAGAGGATGCTGGCCGTGTTTGTAATATTTAAAAGTGCTCTCATAGAACCAAAGAAGGTGGTAAGAAAGCACATAATCCAGAAGTTATCTTTATTTCAGCCAAATAATTGCATTTGCACAATATATTCTACTACTGGCACAGTACAATACAAATTTAGTTTACATTATCAACTAAATACTTATTGTGAATAAGATGTGCCGACTGTTGTGTTCTTCTGTGAAGCCAAACAATTTAGGACAGGGCTGGAAAACAAATAACAACAGTTCCTGATTAATACAGTTCAAGATAAATAGAGTTTTTACATTATTACAGATTTACAGATCAGTCTAATTGTGGTTCATGTCATTTTCACATATGGTCTTTATTAAGTAGATCCATCCTGTTTCTGCGTTAATGAGCATTTTAAATAATAATAAGACATTGTGACTATTTTTTAAAAAAGATACTTACACACACAATTTATGAGCTCTTCTGAGTGCCTAGAAAGCCAGGCTGCTGTTGCAGAGCCTGAAGCACATGTTCAGAATGGGTCCCCAAATAACCTGGAAGCAATGTGACATGATGATGGCTGTTTCTCCCAGGGACAGTATATGAAGGCAGCTATCTTTTCCATCTTTTCCATCCAATTGCTCTGAGCAGAATGGCATGTCTTCACATCTCATTGATCCCTGGGGAATGTTGAATGTGGGGAACATCTGTCAGGTTTTCTTGCTGCTCAGGTAAATTCTCGTTGCAGTATGGGCCCAATGAATTCCTTGAGCATCCCTAGGTATTATACAGTTGGATCTATATTAAGTGAGTGGTTACACACTGTTCTTTGTATACCTTATTACAATAGACTGCTACATGCAAAGGGAAGTCATTCAGCTATCAACGGTGGTATTTTGTGTTTTACCATAAAACTTCAATTTATTTTCCTTTCATAAAAAACAATACAAAGTAATGACTCAGATCCAGACTTAGAGTGCATCTACACTCTATACATTATAGTAGTTTTATGCCCCTTTAAGTGCCGTGGCTCCATACTACAGAATCCTGGGATGTGTAGTTGTTAAGGTATTTGGAATTCTCTGCTACAGAGCTCCAATGCAATATTCTGCACTGGTATTAAATTTCTGTAACTGTGTACATACATGTCTAGTCATCTTTAGACCAACTATGTGATTAAATAAGATCTTTGGTTTGTGCTGTGTGTTTTTCAGTGCTTTCTCTTCACTCTGAAAGAGAGAACCTTTGTTGTCCAGATAGCACTGAACCTGTTATTTATGACTGAAAGCAATTGCATACCAAAGTCGAAGGGAATGGCCTCTTGTAAAATGTTTAATGTTACTCTATTTAGCTTCTGGTTCAAAGGGCTATAATTCAGAAAATCTAGCAGAGAGCAGGTTTCTTTTTTCACTCATCTTCAAAGAGACTGCCAGAGTCTTTATCTCCTCTTTAGCTTTAATTATAAGGTTTTCTTTCCCTTCCTTCAACTGACAAGCTAAATACAAGATACGTGCCAATTATTTCCTAGCTATGACAAGTAATCTTATCATCGCACAGATGAAACATAGTGCATGTAAAGAAAGAAAGAACAATGCACCAGGCTAAAGTGGTAAGTATTGAAAACATGTGTAACACACATAATCAGAATCCACACGTTTTATTGGACCTGGGCCATCATAGGCCTGAGTCCAAATCCTGGTGATCAACCACATAAAGTGGCAATAATTCTGTATTGGCATCTCCTACTAAATAACAGCATTTTCTGTGTTCCTGATAACATTATTTGTAGACAGTTTAATATCCAGCACAGGCATTCAGCTGACAGGTTTGTAATATCAGGTATCTTCTTGGATATATATGCAAATCTCTCCTTGGCCATTGTGAGGATTGTAGAAAAAGTGTAATGGAGGATCTCCTATATCTGCTCATATCATTATGAGGTTTGTTAAGTTTTGGCTATTACTTCCCTATCCCCACCATAAGGTTCATTGTTGACCATAATTATGACAAATGCTAAAATGTCCTATTTCTTAATCTTTTTTTTTTTTTCCTTTTTAAGAGTAATCCTAGAGTAGATTGGACTGTCTTAACAGTAAGATGTTACTTTCAGGCTCTCCCACACTCAAATATTTTAATTCTCAAATTCTTTCCACACCAAATTCAAAGAAATTTGCATGTCTTGGTTTTTTTATTTTTTTAATCAGAGACTGAAGTGAAATTCTCACCTATTTTTACTTATACCTGGGAATTTGCAGGGTTTTAATCAGCTGGACTGGGCTGCACAACAATATTGATTCACCAGATGCCATGGAGTCACTGGGCCACTAGGTGGCAAACACCAGACTTCTCAGAAGTAAGAGATTTCGTCAAGAATAAGGGACATACTCACGAAGCCCTGAGATGTGGTCCAAATGACTGCAACTGCCTGGCGATAAGGGACCACACTGGAAAGACTTTCATTTTTAATCTTTATGCTGTTGAAACAACATGGTTCCTACTGCTCTGTAACCCAGATTACTAGTTCGTGACTAACTGTATGCACATTTCTCTCTCTCTCTCTCCCACTCCCCTCCCACCCTTCCTCCCCCTCCTGTTGGGAGCTCCAGTCCATCAACATATAGATGGTTACCTGATTCCCACTCTGATCTAGACCTTGCTCTTTTGTCTGGCCCGTTTCCACCTGGTCTCAGAGAGTGGGGCCCCGACTGCCTACAAGTGCCTACACTGATCCAGAAGATGCCCAGGTACCATGAAGATAAGCTCTTCTTCACAGTTTGTGGCTAGGGCAGCATTAAGCCTTGGGAAAAGTGGGGTGTTGATACTATTTCCATTTCCCTTTCTCTCTCTCTCTCTTTTAAATCAGATTCTAGTGAGACTGAATAGTAGATTGTTTGCTCTGAGTGTATATTTATCACTGTTTAGGTTTGTTTTTGTTTTTTTACTTCCACAGAGATTAAAAGAACATACTGTTTGCTAGTTAACCAGGTTTATAAGGTTAACATTCTAAAAGCAATATGATTTCTCTAAAAACAGAAAGAAATGCTGTGGCATCTTAAATATATTTGGTAGGGCACAAGATTTTTTAGACACCATCTACTTTATCAGATGTATGCATTATTAACCTCAGATTGGCATGTTTATACACATATGCTAGGTGAACGGAATCATAAACAATGATATCTTTAGTAAGTGAAATACAACAAGTAAGAAACCCCAACACTCCAGAAAATGTTGCTGGATGAAATCACAGACACCACTGTATTTGTGAGCAGTTTAAGCCTTCTGTGGCCACTGCTTGCCTAGCATAGGGGTGGGAACCATGTTTGTTGCTGTTATTTGTTGCGAAGTCAAATTTAATGGCAATCCTATCAGTGAGAGACTTCCAAGATCCCTGATCGTCAGCTGCCCTGGTCATGTCTTGCAAAGCCAGGGCCATGGCTTCCTTGATTGAATCAGTTCACCTGTAGTGCAGTCTTTCTCTTTACCTGTTGTTTTCCACTTTACAAAGCGTTGTCATATTTTCCGATAAGTCATGTTATCTCACAATAGCCAAATACAACAGCCTCAGTATGATGTGGCCTTTCAGATATTGTCGGCCGGCAGTTCCCAACATTTCCCCACTATTGACTATGCTGGTAAGAACTACTGGTAGTTGCAGTCCAGCCACATCTGGAGGGATGCATGATTCCATCTTGTGACTAGACCCCTGTAGAGCTTCTTTAGCCTGCAAGAAATTAATGCAATGAAGTTGACTTTTAGAATCCCTGAAGTAATTTACTTGCAGTATATGATAGTTAAAAGAAATACCACTTAAATAGTTTGTGCTGTTGCATACAGTAAGTCTCTCTGGACAGGCAATCCACCTTCACAATTGATTGTCATATAATACGCTGTGCCAGATAATCATGAACAGACTTGGGTAAATATATCATTGCAAGCAAGTTTTCCTATTAATGAATGAAATTCCAGTACTTTTCCTGTTAATGAATTGTCCACAAAAGTATTTGCTGAAGAACTTCTATGAATAATTTTAATCTCTTGTGTGATTTACAGCCTTCAGAGCATGAGCATTTGGCCTTCAGGGATGTTTATATATGTCACACATTTATAACCAAGTATATATTTTTTTCTCTTTGCCTAAGCAAATTTGAAATTCATTGTCTGTAAGTATTTCGCAGCAGTTACTTAAAATTCTGTCTTTGATTCAAAAGTCCAAAGTCACTAAATGCATTCAGACAAATGGCAAACAAAGGAATTAACCAAGAAGTATGTGTCTGTTTTATAATAATCCCGGCCTGGTGAACATGCAGCAAAAACACACTCACACAAACCAGAGCTATCCTCACAAAAACAAATCCTGATGTCCTAAAGTCAAGTCCCAGGGAATTCATGTACTGATCACTGGGTACCCCACACTTTACTAGTCCTTGCTCATATAATCTTTTCCTTGTCTTCATTCTCCTAACTTCCCCTTGCCCTGGTGAGTTAATGGGAAAATGGGGAATTTAGAAGTGAAGTATTCTCCTGTACACCTAGGAAAGGTAAAGAGTAATGAAAGTTGCCTGAAGGTAGCTTTAAGGCAGACTTTTTCATTCCCATATATTTCTAACATAACAGTAACAGGAGAATCCATTTTGGTATGGTGACACAGAGACAAGATATACCATGCCAAAAGTTGTTGGTCAAGTGAGCATTGTTACATATGATTGTAAAAGGTAAAAATTAAAGTGTGGCTTTTAACAATTCAATCCATCTGTCTAGTCACTTCCCAAAATACATGCATATAACTACAGAAAAAAGTACAGTCTGCTCTATGTGGGGTTGCATTTTCCTCTTGTGGGAAGGTTCATAGTTTTCAGGTGCTCTTAAACTTGGCATTGTTCTGGTGGATAAGATGAGGTCCATGACCAGAAGTGTTTCTTATCCATTTTACTTGGAGAACCATTTGTATCATCTTCTGGGAAGTAATGATGTTGCTATTATAAAACATTTTATATATTTCTTTGGTAATATTGTTACTACCTTTCAATATTGATTTTCAAGACAATGGACAAAGTTGTTGTAGAAAATCACATCAATATAAATATGCAGTGCTCTAGATCAGTGGTTCTCAACTTTGGTCTTCCAGGTGTTCTGGAGTTCAGTTCTGAGAAGCCCCAGGCTCTTGACAAATGACCATAAATTCTGAGAGCTAAAACCCCAAAACATTTGAAGGACCAAAGACTGAAACCCAATGCCCTTGAAATGCAACAAAAATGTCTTCCTCTTCCTGTCCCCAAAGCCCTTGATATGCCTTGAAAGTTGCCTCCAAACTTTCCCAGGTCTCTGGGGCAGGATTTGTGGGTATGCAGTAGGTCACGGAGGGGAGAAGAGAATAATCGCCACCAATTCCATTGACAGAAACAATTATTTCAGGAAATATCTTCCACTGGATTTAGGCCATTGAAAACTTTAAAAACATCAGTTCAAAGGATCATAGGAAAATCAAAAGCCTTTCAAAAGATTTCCCCCCAAGGAAAAGAAAAGAAGAGAAAAGGAAAGGAAAGGAAAAGAGGTTTTCATCTGGCATCCTAAATATAGCAGCATAGTGGCTAACTGAAAATGCCTTTTTGTCATTCTTACTTGATTCTCTTCAGACACCAGGAATACTCAAAGAAAAATGCCCACAGATGGTAAGACAGAAACGGTAGGTGGATGTAGAAGCTGACATTCCTTTAGATACATAGGACCCAAATGATGTAGGAATCTGTAGCATAGCAGCATGTTGAACTGAGCTGGTAAACAGAAGTCAGTATGAGTTCAGGATATATTTGCTATGACCAACCCTGATCAATACTTTGCCAGCTACATTCTGTTCTAATTCAGTTTCAATGTCCTCAAGGTTAGTTCTTCATATCTTGGTAAAAGTGAGTTGGACATGGTGCTCCTCAGACTGATTTCCAAGTTGAAGCAAAAGGAGACAAGTGCCTCATTAAATTAGACTGAATAACATGGATTTCATTTATGGTAGTGCGCATTCCATTACAAAAGTGTTTCTTCTAGAAGAAAGTTCAGAAGAATTTTGCTACTAAGAATATAAAAAAGGGAAAACTAGATGAAGAGAAACTAACATATGAAGAATTATAAACAGCAGCTGTGTTTCAAGGATGAAGGAGTTTAGCATTTGTTTGAAGCAAATACAAAATACACATTAACAAAGCAATCCTGCCCATGACTCCTCCGAAGTAAGTATCATTGTGCATAATTATGCTTATTCTCAAATAGATATGCATAGGATTGTAATTTGAATCATGTCCTTTAAAGTCACGTAATTGCAGATCTCACAACTTTCATTGGTGGGCAGAGAAGGGCCTCAAATAATCTGGTCTACAACTTTTTAGGTCTTCACACGCTAATATCAGCATCTTAAGTGGGCCCCAGAAGTTAACAGCCAGATAATGTAACTGGCACAGAAGAGGTGTTAAATGACATAGGTGCCTAACTTTTACAAGCATTTGATGGATCATCTTCAAAAACAATGCTAAAAATGAAACACATGACAGTGATCGAGGCTGGATGTAGTGATGACATGTTTTATTGATGCAAGGTCAGCTGTCCCTAGATAATGCTGCATCTGTCAACCCAGCCATAGCTAGTAAAAAGATCTTGGGCACTGCCACCACCTGCATCTACATCAGCGGTTCTCAACCTGTGGGTCGCGACCCCTTTGGGGGTTGAATAACCCTTTCACAGGGGTCGCCTAAGACCATAATAATTAGTGTCTAAGGAGAGAAACGCTGCCTATGTTTCGAATGCCAGTATGTCACAATTTCAAAGCGCCGAACTAACCCCAGTGGGTTTTTTTAGGGGGGGAGAAGACTGGGGAGAAGGAGTGTGTGTGTGTCTCAGAAGAGGCAACACTGGTTAAAAAAAATAATTACAGCATATTTATTTTTGTATTTGTTTTGCTCTTTAAAAAATAATTACAGTATAAACGAGTTAATTTTGAGTGCATCGAACCTTAAGTGTATCGCGGAAATGGGGAGAAAAAAACCCCACTTGACTGAAAAAAGTCCTTTACTGTGCAGCTTCCAAGGCAGCCCTCGGTCGGGACGCGCGCCCTTTATGTCGCTGCCTCGGGTGGCTCATCAGAACGCGCGGGGCATCCACCGTCGTGCTGACAATGCCGGCCTTCCAGAACCCAGCGCAGCCCAGCCCAGCCTCTCATCCTGGCAATGGCGCGCCAGCGAGCGAGGTCACGGTGGGACAAGCTCTGGGGTTGGCAGGGGATCCTCATTAGCATAGGGCCGGGCCGAGGGGAGGGTGGTCAGTCGGTGTTTGCTGGTGCAGCGGCGCGCCCGCTGCTTGACAGCGCTGCTGGGAGGCTCCTCCTTCTCCTCCTCCTCCTCCTCCACCACCATCTGTTTCCCCGAGCTCAGCATGGTGGTCAAGGTGACTCTCTTCCTTCTCTTCTCCTTCCATGCTTGTTGCATGAGCAGAGCCGGTTTGCGAGGGTGGGCGGCTCTTCCCCGCAGCCCTGGGCCCTGGCCTTCGTGGCCTGCGGGAAGGAGGGAACCAAGGGAGGGACGAGGGAGAGGCGACCCAAGGTGCCTTCCCTGCCGCCTTTGGATTCCCCAGGCATGGCCCGCTGAAAGGGGCAACAAGAGTTAGCGAGGATAGTTGCTGGGTCTGTACTTCGGGGACTGTTAGTGGTAAAGATGCCCCTGTCGGGGAGGGAAGGAACTGGAGCCGGCAAGGGCAGGTCACAAAGGCAGTGGAGGAGTGTGAGGGGGAAGAGGCCAGTAGAGGTCTGGTGGAGGGCATGCACATCACACAGTGGAGATCTCTAGATACGGACTCTGGGCCACCTTGTTTCTGCCCCCAGGGTAGATTCTCTCACCCACCCCAATATGTATATATATATTTCTGTTCAGGGGACGTGTGGATTATGATCTGCTTTAGTAGTTATAAGGGTGGTCTTTTCACGGTTCCAGTTGGGCTGAAGTGAAACACTTGGTGGTGAGGATAACAGGAAAAACAACACTGAGAGGAGCAGTCCTGAAAAGGGGGTATCTGTGCCTGTCCTCCCTCTCACACTGAGCCTTCCCCAGATGAAACAAGTCCTCCTCTGAAGCATTCTTCATCTTTGGGCAGGGAGAAGAACAAAACAAAACTGGAGGATAATAAACTATTGTCCTCTGCAGCCCACATTATGGCTTTTGATGTTAGCCATCTTGGGACATGGGGCAATTCAGGTGGGGCAGATGCTTTTTACTTTTCAATGGAAAGGAAGAGGGATGATCAAGCTGAAGAATTCTCCTTGTCTAGGTCATCTCCAGATGACTTAAACAGGCCTCAGCCATGGTTTTGACTTTTTTTTCTTTTTGGAGCTGTTTTAAAAAGGAAGGTAAAAAAGTTCCTTCAGAGTGATCTAGTATATCAAATCACTGATGTGTGAAGAATGTTGTAGTTAGAAAGTGGAACAACCCCCCACAAGATTGGCGGTCAGTGCAACTGCCAGTTTTGAAATAAGAGTTCTTTTTGCTTTAACTTGAAGAAAAATATACCATATGTAAAGCAACATGATATTCTGTTGCACATACAAAATTGCAGTGGCTACCTGATCTTGTTCTGAAATGTGTTTGGGAGGGATTTATTTGCAGATACCTGTTTGTACTTGCTGGTATACACTACTTGTTTTCAGTCTTGTTTATAAAACTGATTTCTGGTCAGGAGACTTTTATGTTTATGACTCAACTTTATTATGCTCTGTTTTCTCTTCCCTGACTTTTCCTTCTTAGTTTGACAGCTGTCAAAAGCATCTCACTTGTTTTAAAGTCAAGCAATGCAAACATATGTCTGAATGTTTGGAACTCACTTTATCACTTAGATAAGAGAGTTGATACATATTACTCTTATCAGCAGAGATAATATCACGTATTACTCTTATCAGCAGAGATAGCAATGTAGTTTACTGTTGTTATATTAAGACTGTTACCCATGCTACACCATGCTTCAAGACAAAATTTCATTTATTTGTAATTAGAAATAAATGTTTCACAATATATAATTACATATTGTTTTTGTGATTAATCACTATGCTTTAATTATGTTCAATTTGTAACAATGAAAATACATCCTGCATATCAGATATTTACATTACGATTCATAACAGTAGCAAAATTACAGTTATGAAGTAGCAACAAAAATAATTTTATGGTTGGGGGTCACCACAACATGAGGAACCATATTAAAGAGTCGCAGCATTAGGAAGATTGAGAACCACTGATCTACATGGTTAGCACCAAATCCAGAAAAACTCCCAAACCTGGCTATGTAGATGGAGTTTAACCCCATCGGTAGTCAGTTGCACACTTCATAGCATGTATTTAAGAACTATGTTATCTGATGCTAACTTTTATTGTAGTGTTTTTATTACTCTTTTAAATTTTGGAATGTTAATGATGTATTACGATGGTGTTGATGATGATGTGATGGCCTGAATCCTATTGGGCAGTTACAAATGCATAGCCTAGAGTTATGCACTTGTGAGTGTTTCATATTCGTGATCTCTATGTAGCTCCTATGTAGCTCTAGGTATATTTAGGGTTTAAATATGAATCATGGCAGTCACGCAGTTCCCACTTACCAGGCAGCACCCACTGTGATCAGTGGGGATCTGTTCCCCTGTCAGTCACCCACACACAAACACACAATAGGGAACTGTGACAGGGGTCCTGCTCCTGACTGTCACACTGTAAAACACCCACAGGAGGTGATGCGAATATTACCTGCTTCCTAATTGACAGGGGAACAGACGACCATCGATCGCAGCTGCTGCTGCTCCATATGTAAGAACTGAGGGAAATGGGATGGGATTCATTGCATAGTACTGTAACTGTGCGCCTTATGTATTTGCAATTCCCCAAGATGATTCTGGCCAATAATAACAATAATAATGCTAGATATCTGTTGACATAAAATGATGGGCATACAGCATCTTTTAAAATCTCTTTGAGTCATTTGGATTATATTTCTTGTGGTTAAGCACATTCTGGATTGGTAGGACCTGAAAGTGCCACTGAGTCTGGATGCTTTGCTTCTTACAGTGAAGCACGTTCAGGCACTGAAGTAGCCAATGCTCATCGTAGTTTTGTGTGTCATCCCAGAATCTATGATGCCAGATGTTCCTGCTCTTTGCCAGAGTTGTGATGTCAAAGTCAATTAAGTCACATTTATAAACATTTTAACAGTGTTTTAACATTTGGGGCAAGCTCTGGCTTTCTTGACTACTTATTTTCTCACCACAACACATGTCATTTGGAATGTGGGTGTATCTATGCTACCCACTGTTTACCTTCCCAAGTCACTGTGACTGTTTTGTTTGAGAACAACCAGGCAAAAATGCTCACCTTGGTAAGCTTTCTTTGCCATGAAGTGCCCTAAATGTGAAAACAGCAGGAACAGAAGTTTTTTGGTAAGGATGGAAATAATATTCATTGATGCTCATTTCCTGAACAAGAAGAGGGCTTCCCAACACTCAAGAATCCAACTGGGAAGCAATATTTTTGTACAGTTTCTTCCATTATTTGCACCAGAGAATTGTTCTCTGCAAAAATATATGGTTTTTTTCTGCTCTGTGTGTGTGCGTGTGTGTGTGTGTGCGCGCGCGCACAGAAAACACATTTTCTGCATACACAAAAAAACCAGAGAGGTTTTGTTCAGAGTTTCTGAATTTCTGCATCTTTCACAGTATGTGAATATTGGAAGAATAAAGCAAAACAATGTTCATTTTCTTCTGCAGCAGTGGGAATAAAACCATGAACATTATTTGTCCTTGCATGCAAAGATGAGATGAACAAAAAACTACTGCTCAGTTTCCATTCTTGTCAACTGTATTTCATAGTAATATAATGGGTACTGAAACCACAGGTAGAAAGCATGGACATCTTTGTCTTTAGCAGTTCCCGGTAATTCCAAACTCACTTCCTGTTTCCATAAAGGGTAGTAGCTGCTTTCCCATCTCTTCTCAATGGTCACAGATTGTAAACTACTATATATTTCTGATAGCAATTCTTTTTTTTTACCTGCTTTTTGAAAAAACTTAGGAGGTATTCTCTACATTGGCTTTATATAGCAGCAAGGGAAGCTGCTTTATACTGAAACAGAACATTGGTCCATCCAGCCCTATTTTGACATCTCAGATTTTCAGCATTTCTCCAGTATTTCAGGCAGGATTATTTTCTACTTCTGGCAGGAGATGCCTGCTATTCCTTTGTGGTCTCCCCTTAATACTAGCTGTGCCCAATCCTAATGAGTTTGTGTGTGTTTAGGATCAAATAGTAGTATGTGATAGCTGGTTGCATGGGTATAGTTTTTTTCATGAAGAAGAACATGGAACATTTTCCAAAACGCAGGTTCCTATAAATGCCTTTATAGGAACCTCTGCCCTATTCAAGTATTCTATGATTGTATCCACAAGGGCAATGGAAGACACACTAGCTAGCGTTTATTATTAAACAAGAGCCTTCAGCTATAGGAATAGTCTATTTTGCATCTGCATTTAGCATGGAAATTTGAATTGTTTTGTACTTGAAACTGGCAGCTCCATGCTCTAAGACTTCGTCTTCAATACACAACACGTTTCTGGAGCTTCTAATGCAATGGGTTATGCAATCTGCCACAAGTTTTTGCAGATACAACTGGTTAACCAAGTGTGTATTTGGACGTGAAAATGTCCAAACAGTATAGATTATAATTATTCATATAATATGAAGTGATTTTAGCATGTGTATGTATTCCTTTAGTTTTGGTTTCTTTTAGATCCCTAGGAGGTAACAGTGCTGACATAGGCCATTTCCACACGGGCTTAAAGAAACGGTGCAGAGCGTCCTCCAGGGAGGACGTCTGCACCTGGGAGCAGACTGGGTTGGACCTACTT
This sequence comes from Cyclura pinguis, assembly GCA_030412105.1. NCBI lineage: Eukaryota > Metazoa > Chordata > Lepidosauria > Squamata > Iguanidae > Cyclura > Cyclura pinguis. The sequence continues at coordinate 106,857,775 of CM059599.1, read as the reverse complement.
ACTGTAGTTCCACACCTCAACCCGCTCCCGAATGATCCAAAGTGGTCGTCCAGCATGCTTTTGAAAGACCGCTTAAAACAGGTCTTTCAAAAGCACAGAGTGCACCACTCCGTTCCCGCACTCCGGTGCAGATTTGCAGGCTCGCACCAGTGCGAGCCTGCGGTCTGCCGGGGGCGGGCTTTAGGCTGGCAAGCTTCAGCATTTGGTCGAGACCCTCGACCAACCGGAAGCTGCCATTTTCGTCCCCGGAGCAGTGTGGAGCGATGAGCACGCACTGCTCCAGAGCACCGCGGAACGGACTGGGGAGCCAAGAAGTCCAGTAAGTACCGGCACAGGGTGATTCCCTTGCCCTGTGCGGAAATGGCCATAAACTAGGCTGTGCTAGTGCCATCTGTGATTTAGGGGGCATATAATAAAATAGAAGAGGAGGTAATACTTTCTGGCTTAGGAAGGGCAATTTGATGGACTTCCACCTTCTGCAGTAGCAGTGCAGGTTAGTGATTCATCCTTGATGCTTTCTTAATCAAGATGTGCTGTGATCTTCTAAGCATGTAAGACTGAAGAGATTACAAGCTCATCTCATGTGGCAGCATCAGAGTGTAGGACCATTAAGGCGGTATAGGAAAAATATGTAAAAGACTCAGTTTTTCACTCTGATGATAATTGCAAAGTTTCATGTGCTCTGTGTGGTGCTATGAATGCTGTCCTGAGAAAATAAGATGGTAAGACCTAGAAGTTTTAAGAATCAATTTTCTCCCCAGTGATCTTAGGCATACCTATTATGCTGGCTGGCCATGTCAAATTTTGTTTCTTTGTTTTTTCTTGTCTTTTCCTCAGAGCTAGAACTCAAGGCAGCTTACAAAAAATTTAAAAAGGTACAGTAAAAATACACAGAGATTAAAACATTAAGAACAAAACAAAAAGCACTTGTATTGCCCTCTCTGTTTGTGTCTGTGTGTGGTGTGTGTGTGTGTCTATGTTCCCAAATACATATTTTGAAAAAAGATATCGATCACCGATCTCGGTATTCCAAGTAGCACTATGTCTCAAGGCATGCTTGGGTCATCAAATTCTTGGAGTCTCTCCAGAATCACAACAGCAAATATTTTCCTTCCACTGCCTAAGTGGCAGGAATAGCCCATCACTGTTCTTACAGTCTCCATGGTCACCTTTGTTCTGGCTCCTGATAATGTTAGCGTTTGCTGCTAACTGCTGTTCACTTTGCCACAGGCAACATAGCAAGAGGCCATGTGCCAGGCTGGTCTTCTTACACTTCAGCTATTCAGTTGAGATGCCATCTTTTCCAGGTGCTTCTCACTTGTCAGAGAGTCAAAAACATCCACAACAGGTGTGCTAAGCACTATCTGAGAGAGACATTTCACCAGCATAGCAGTCCAACTTGTATTCCAGGCAGCATTATAGAAGGAAGAATGTTTCAGCAGCAGCAACACTGAGAACATTTCTAATTGTATCATGTATAGTATGAAAGTTCCTGAAGCCCAGAGCAATTACCTGTCTTGACAGCTGCCAATTGACCATTATTTTATTTACTAAGAAACTGGAATTTTTAACGCACTTTTTAAAAACTAAATTATGGGCATTGAGTGTAACTAAATTCTGGGCATTTCACACTGTCATATTATTTTTTTGGGTGTTGATAAATGGATCTTTTTGGAAAGTGTATAATTTGTAGCCTTCATGAAACAGCACTGTGTGTGTATGAGAGGCAGAGAGAGCGCGATGGTAAAATATTCATATTGGTGTCCAGGAAGACAATCCTTTAATGGAAGCAGGATTCTATGCATAGGGCAATCTATAGATCAGAGCCCATCTGTGGCAAAGACCATCATATGGCGGGAATTTAAAAGCATTTATTTGGCTAGCCCAAATAAAGTACTATTTTTACATCCCTTTAGACTTAAGGAAGAAGCTCATTTCACCTTGAGAATTCACACATTTTTTGTAAGGTTCCCAGGTCATTCTGGAGGAAAAAAGGCATGTCCAAAAGGCATGTTCAGTTACACAATTGAAAAAAAATATGCACAAACACACTTTAGTTAAAAAGGAAAATGTAAATTAGGAAACTCACATACACACAAATGCACATGCTAGGAAAATGTAGAAAAAAGAGAACATATTTCCATGTCATCACATGCGTGTGCATCCATACACACACACACACATGAAAGTTTTATAATCTTATATTAAAAAAAGATGGGGAAAAATACAGATGGTATTTGGAGAAATGCAACAAAATTGAAACTGAGAGATACCCACATCCTTGATGTGAAGAAAAGGAGAGGGAGTCCCCACATCAATTGCTCAGAAATGTGCCCTCAGTTGTTTTTATTGGGGCTAAAGATAAAGCTTCGTGTAGGGATGAAAACAAATGCACATGACTTTCAAAAAATGCTCAAAATGTTATATTTGCTCTTAGATATTGTTATATTTATTTAATTTGGAAATGCTCAGAGACAATATTTAGGACTGTCCCAAATTCTCTGTTCCTCCCTATATGAAAGACATGGTATTATTTTCTCCCTCACTCTTCTGGGTTCTGAGAATTTCTGAGAAATGTAGCAGTCTGCAGGGCTTTAGGACTTACCTTCTTGTAAGAAGATAGCCCTCTTACAATAAGTCACACAGGGCATGGCTTCATGTTTTTTTTGTTTCTAACTAGATCTTTGCAGCCACTGTGGTCCTCAAGCTTCCTCAAAGGTCCATGAGAATAGTTATTTGCATATTACTGTATTAGGCACAGTCAGAATGGTGTAGTGGTTTAAGCATTGGACTATAATTTGGGAGATCAGGGTTCAATTTGGCCACTTGGCCATGGAAACTCACTTGGTGACCTTGGGCATGTCACACACTCAGCCCCAGAAAACCCAATAATAGCTTTACCTTAAGGTCACCATAAGTCAGAAACAAGCTGAAGGCACATAACAACAACAACAATATTAGGGTAGAAAGAACATTAAAAAAGAATTTAAAAGTATGAAACAAAATTCTCAAGTATTAGGAAACCCTGGGAAAAGAATCCTGGATGGATGAGAATCTTCCCAGTTAGGGATTTATTCTGCACAAAATTCTTCACACACTGGGCAAAATTCCACACATGGTAATTTTTGCATGGAAAGCTGTTTTTTATGCACAGGAAACAGCACATGCTGTGCTGAAAATGTTATGTGTGGATTTTGCTACAATTACATTGTTTTCTGCATTAAAACAAATAGCATTTGTGCAGAAAATAATATTTCTGTGCAGAAAATGTTGTTTCCCAAATAGAAAAGTTTTTCTGTCCTTAAAAAAAAAAGGCCTATGAATTTTTTGTGGAGTATAAGGCCTGAACTGTGTATAAAAACTGAACAATTTTGAAGACTGTTTCACGGTGGAAAGAAAATTGCTATAGTTTTCAATGAATCATTGCTTCCTTCAAAATCAAAATCAGCAAAGAGTTATGTCCCTACAACACATCACCCTGAACACTTCTAGTCTCCTCTGATTCGAACAATAACTAATATCAGACCTAACCAGATAGAAAATCACCAGGAAATATCAGGATTATCCAGGTAGGGATGGGAAAGAACCCCGCTTGAAACCCTGGAAAGCCACTATTAGGTGCAACTGACAGTATGTGTCTAAATGGAGGAACAATCTGATTCCATACAAGGCAGATTATTATGTTTCTAAGACCTGATCCCTTGGGGTTTTGGCTGTTTCTGCCTACTGGGTAAGTTTCATTGCGGCTGTTTTTGTTTTAAAAAAGTTTTATTTTTTTGGTCATCTACCATATATATTTCATGCTGTTCCCAAAAGCTCTGTGTTTAACATCACAAGCTGAGAGTGCTTTGACATCTTAACCTGAATGAACTGTCACACAGGACTCTGTTGTCACTTCTGACAAGCATCATCACGGCAGTCCACACTCCTGGGAAGATTCCCATTCTCACTTTTGGTTCAAAGCTGCACAGGGAGGAAGGAAGATGTGAATGGGAATCCCAGGGGTGTGGAATAGACTGAGGATACCTAATGCCAGTTCTGCGCTTCTGTTCAAATGGAAACATCGAAGCATTCAAGATGTTGACTTTGCAAGTGGAGCTGGAGAATGCAGTACATTGATTTTGTCTTATTCATTTTTTTAAAATAAAAATCTCTTTCTACAGCTCAACCAAGGATGGCTTTGTTTAGCTGGCACCAGCACTACAACCTTGTATAGTAGGATGTCATCATGTTAAATCCTCTAAGGGGAGGGTTAGGAAAAGCACAGGCAAAGACTAAGGCTTGCAACTGCATGCATGCACGCACATACACACACCGAGGCTCACACACCTTGGCCACGTTGTTCCAAGAAGACAAGACCCAAAGTTCTGCCCTCCAGAAATGCTCACTTTCTAAAATCATTTTCAACAATTTTGGGTGCAATTTATTTTTCCCCTCCCCTTCTTCCCTATTCACACAGACTGTTAAAAGCAGCAGATTTTTAAAAAATGGAGAGATATGCAAGGAAAAACTAATCCTTTAGAAAAGCTTTGTACACAACTTTGAAAACCAAGCATTTATGACAAATGTTCTCCTTTAGAGGTAGCTATTAAGTTTTCTGCAAATTCAGTAGGTAAAATTATGGAACAAATATGAGCTCACTATACTTCAAGAGTATTAATTTAATACTCTCCCTTGATTCAGTTCAGAAGGATTTTCCCCCTCAATAAGTCAAGTCTGTGCTTTCCATCTGGTGTGATCTCCCCAAGCAGATATTTATGCAGCCAGCTCATCTGATAGCTGAAAGGAAGCAGGAGGCCTGTCATCTCCAGCTTCACTCATGAGGAACTGAATGCTATAGTGACACAATAGATGTTATTTGAAGCTGGTATGTCAGATGGGGATAGCTTTCCTTCTTGCAAGGAGAAAAGGTAGACTTCCCTTACCTTTCAGTTCTGATATGAGCTCCTTCATTTAATTTTCCTCCTGGGTACATTTCCAGTTTACAGAGTTTTCCAAGTTGACACTGGCATGACCTTGAAAGTCTTGTCAGACATACCGCTAGGCAATCCTCAGAAGGTTTCCTGGTTTAATGAGATTGTAAAAAGTATGCTCCCTTTTCAGATAGTAATCTGAATAAATGTTTTTGTGCCATGTGTGGAACTCTTGATTCATGGAGCTGTTCTCCATGGGAAAGAGAAGAACAGAGACTAATGTTATCTGGGACAATGAAAAAACAGCTTGAAGGCATTGCAGTTTAGACAAGGTCCTATCCAGCCAGAATTAAGCATTTTCAATGAGGAAATGGGGAGCAGCTATAATGTATATGTGATTGATGTAAAGTCGAAGGCTTTCACGGCCAGAATCCATAGGTTGTTGTGGGTTTTCCGGGCTTTGAGGCCATGTTCTATTAGTATTTTCTCCTGACGTTTTACCTCCATCTGTGGCTGGCATCTTCAGAGGATCCTCTGAAGATGCCAGCCACAGATGGAGGTAAAACGTCAGGAGAAAATACTAATAGAATACGGCCTCAAAGCCCAGAAACCCACAAAATCTATACGTGGTTGGCTTTTACTGTGTATTTTTCTCCCGTAAAAACAACTTCATGCAAGTCCTCATTGTGCAACTTAAAATTTAATATTAAACACAACATGCTTCCACTTGCATGGATTACCAGAGCCCTAATTGCTCAAATCCTAGAGCACATGTTAACCACACATATTTTTCCCCAGAGTTTATGAAGGCTACCTTCTGGAGAACAACTCCCAGAATCCCCCAGCCAACATGGCAGTTGGATATATGGTTGGGGCATTCCAACAGCTGTAGCCAAACAAGAAACTTTTCCAAGTTCTTCCCAGTTGCTTCTATTGGTATTAGCAGATCTGGGCTGTATCAACAGAACACCTGATTTGATTCAATTGACATCTCAATTTGTGTCCTTGACATCGACATTTACCTCCTGGGCAGGGCTACTTGGGTTGCAAAGGTGCATATATACTGAGGTTAGATCACTAGTATGCTGATGATACTCAGCTTGATTTCTCCTTGTTTATCCTTCCTTCTTTCCATTCTGTTTTCTCCCAGACTGAGACTCAGAAAGGCTCCCAGACAGAGTAAGTTAAAAAATGTTCACAATAGAATTTTAAAATAATTAAAACATAAAACAGTGTAAAATCATTTTTAAAAACATACAGTAGTGTTAAATGATAAATAAAACATCTCAATAAGTAGCTGCCCTGCCTATATATTAAAAGCCTGCTTAAACAAAAAAGTCTCTGTCTCCTGGTGAAAGGAAAGCAGGGAGGGCCAACCTAGCCTCCCACGGGAGGAAATTCCAGAGAGTTAGGGCAGCCACTGAGAAGGCTGTCTGTCATGCCCTCAGCAAGTGATCCTGTGATGCTGGCAGGACTGATCTAATTCAGGAACCCCGTGGCTGCTTTTAGAAGGAGAGAAGCACATTAGCAGGCCTGGGTGGAGCTCTTGGATAATGATCAATTTGACCTTGAAGTGGGTATGCCTCCCCTGTACACATGCCAGGATACAAGTCTGGCTATGATCTGAGAAGTAATGCCCGGAAGACAGGATTGCATGTAGCTGTATACTCAGTTGCTTGCAAACTAAACAGAAGCAGATTTGAGAAGCTGATGAGAAAGTTTGTATTAATAATTGTAATATCAATATAATAAATATAATGTAAACAAGGAAGCATTTCCTGATCAGAGCTGGTCCGATTGTCAGAGCTGTCCAGCAGTGGAATATGCTGCCTCAGAGTGTGGTGAGGTCTCCTTCTTTGGAGGTTTTTAAGCAGAGGCTGGATGGTCATCTGTTGGGAGTGCTTTGATGTGGGTTCCTGCATGGCAGGGGGTTGGACTGGATGGCCCTGTGGTCTCTTCCAACTCTGTAATTCTATGATTCAATTATGAAAGTTGATTAACTAGTTATAGAGGCCAGACCACCTGCAGGCATGATTAAGCTGGTCTTTTATATTATAATTTATCAAGAGTGTTTTTAAATTTTGCAAGGAAGGCGTTCAGTAAAGCAGTCCTATCTTTAAAAAAAAATCAAATCTATATAGCTACAACCTGAAACTGAAGAAATTGGTCCAGTTAATCTATTAAGGATTTCCCTGGTAATTAAAAAGGAGCCTTTGATTACTCTCCGTTGTTTACTTTGCTCGTCTTGTAATTTGTCTCCTTTCAGTCTCCTGCTGCCTCTATGATTATGCTTGCTGTTAAGGGTTGTTGTGACTTGGTTGTTGTGAGAGTTCTTCATTCTCTTTCTTAGCACCTGCAGAAAAATGTCACAGGTACCACTGGGAGAACCGTGGACTGAGGCAACCTGGTGCCACTCTCAGGGAACTTCTCGTCTAGGAAACAAGCTTTGTGGGATTATGGGATAAAATAATGTAGAGCAGTGCTACTCAAAATGGTGTTCTGTGGACAAGTGGTGGTCTCTGAGCTATTGGCTGCTACTACTCAGTTTCCCAGGAAGAAAGGAAAAGTCAACAGGCACAAATATGGTGCTGGTCCCCAGCACATTGAGGGAGAAAAGCTGCTCATCCATCACATCAGGAAGGCTGAGAAGTACTGCTATAGAGGAAAATATTGCAGATCAAGGGCACAAGACATGCAACAATTGTTTCTCCAAGTCTGCCTCTACTTGAAGTCTAATGGTGAGACTCTCTGTAAAGGAGCCTCATGTGCCTTGGCTTAATTCTTTATGAACCTCAAAATCATTCAGGATCAAGGCAATCTTGGAACTAGGGAGGATTGTGTGCCTATATTGTAACTCACCAAGTTTTTCTTTGGATGGCACAGAAATTAATAAACATTAATAAACCAAAGAATATGATAATTGCACTGGATATGATTAATTTGTCTTTTGCAAGCAATTGCACATAGCACATAGCATTCAGAACTGATAGGTATACAAGGCCTGAAGATTTTGCCCAAATTTGACTTCAACACAGACCTGGACTATTGTTCACCTAGAGTTCCCAACAATGAAATGGGAAGATAAGATAGCACATCCCACCTAATTTTTTTTTCTGATCCTTTTCATAGCCTTTGCCTACCACTTAATAAAATCATCAACTGCTAACTTACAGTTATGCCTATTGCCTCTAAAGAACCAATGCCATTAGGAAAAAAAACAAACAAAGAAAAGCAAGCAGAAGAATCCTAGTCAAGTAAACAAAAAATAAGGTAACCTACCCCCACCACCAGAAACTTAAATTTCAAAAAAGTTATCCCACTTTCCTCAACATATTTTAAAAGCAGATGATTTCAGTGCAGCTCTAACAGAGATCAAATTAAAGGTTTTTCCAACCAGCATTTTTTTTACTGAGGAAGTAAAACAAAAGACACTTTAAGTACAAATACTGCTCCAAAGGAGAAACAAAAGCAAGAAACCAAAGGATGCTTTGGAGTGATACTCAGTATTCAGAGGGAAAGGAGGGGAGTTGAAGTGGAAGAGGCTGGGAAGCTAGTCAAGGAGACTGGGTAGTAGGTCTGGCACACTCTCCGTTCCACTTTTCAACAGAGAGTGTGAAGATCTGTTTTGTCCTATTTCTTTAGATCCTGCATTCCAAGCTTAACAGACAAAATGGAGATTATAGAGCAAAGATGATCATGTGGGAATGCGAAACTGCACTTTGTGAATTTCTGCTCTTTGGCAACATGTTCTTTTGTGATCACATCTAGCTATGCACTTTATTGATTTCCTTTCCTGTTTGCTGTCATTTGTGTATTTTTATATGGTTGGAATAGATAGATGTTTTCTGTATGCCCATAGCTTGAATTATGGAAGAAAATGGCTGAAGGGAAAGTACTGCAACCTGCAGGCCTCTCTCCCTGTCGTACTGCCCTTCCATTTAGGTATACATCCTCATAAATTTCTAAAAACAGTAAGAAGTCTGACTCAGAAAAGAGTTGAGGCTCTCTTTGCCCATCTTAGACAGCACAGAGAAAGATCTCAGGGATATAGGGCAATCATGTGGAGGTGCAGTGTATATACATAGAGAAAAGTTGCAAAATATAGACAGACAGGTATATAGAGTAACTGTTATAGTTTTAATTGGCATTTACTGTGAATTCCAGATAATTTCAGCCAGACAGCAGTCTGATCCTTAGCTTACTTGTGTAAGGGAGCTCAACCTTTTACAACGTCCATACCATCCAAACAACTGTATGTATAGTACAATGTACAATTCTGTACCTTTCAGGTGCTAGATTTTCTTCCAGTTAAACTCAACTTTCTTTATATCCGTTAGGCAGCAGGCAAATAATTCTTTCTTGATAACATTCCCAAATGAAGCAATGTGTGATTTTAGGAATTTTCTTCCCATTGCAAGAAAGTCTGTCAACTGTGCAGTTTTCAAAGACTGCTGACAGTTTGGGATTTATTCTGTCCAAAATTAGCATATATGAGTTTTTGCATCATTTTCTGTGCAGAAATGTTTCATGCACAAAAAATTGCAATTGTTCAGGATTTATTCTGCACAAAAGTTGTATCTGTTGTTGTTGTTTTTTGACGTAATATGTTTTCTGTGCAAAAACATGCAATTTTTGTGCAGAACAAGTCTTGACCCATGATTTTCATTAGTCAAGGACTCTCCTTAAATGGCCTCTGGTGTCTGCCCAGGAAATTAAGCTGCTTAATCAATCATTAAAGGATAATAAGACCCTGGAGAAGATTTTCTGCCTACTGAATACTTTAAAGAAAATATGGACTGGTGGGTTGCTACATTGACAGGTTTGTTCATTCATATAAATAGCACTGCCTATATACAAAATGAAGAGAAACGTGGGATAATCTTCTTTTTAAAAAAGGAAATGGTAAGGATCCAAAAAATATGTATATGCTTCTTTTCTTAAATTAATATCTCAGCCAAAACCTATGCTAAGCTTCTCTTGCAGATATTAGAGGTCAGGGCAGAACTTATTTGGTCTTAGGGGAGGAGCAGTCTGGTTTTAGATAAGGAAGGTCAGTTATAGATAACTGTTTTATCCTGTTCCATTTTGTATCAAAATATTCAACAACCAGAAACTAGTCATTTACTTTTTTCACTGATTTAAGTACTACAATTGGTTATATAAATAGAAGTGTGTTAAATAGGCTAAAACAAATATTAATCGAAGGCTTGTTTTCCTTATAAAGGCGTTATATACTGGCACTCAATTAGGAGTCAGAATCAGTGTAATCATGTGTTAACTCATGAAATTCCTACCAGCAAAGGGATCTGTCCAGGCTGTATCCTTGCATCATTTCTTTTTAGCTTTTATATTAATAATTTGGTTTCTACAGTTACCGGGCAAGAGGTTTACATGCCAAAGGTAGCTGATACCACAGTGAATACACTTTTATATGTGGATGATATGATATCATTGCCCATACACTGGTTGGTCTCGTAGATTGCTAAGGAAATTTAACTCCTATTGTAGAGCCAATGATTTAGAAATTAACAATAAGACATCAAAACTCTTACTTTTTGGAAACAAGAAGAAAAACTATAGGTGATTCATTGATGCTAATGAAACTGAACATGTGGATTCCTTTATGTGTCTCAAGTTAGTTTGCTCATCTACAGGTTCCTGGGCATTGCAGATCAAGAGAAAGTGAACTAAAAGCAATTGCCTGCTCTTAGTCTCTGAAATGACTTTTGAATTATAGCTACTATTACAGATGAGAAGAAATTAACATATAGTTTTAGTTGTGAGATGATGGACGCAATGATCCTCCAGGTAAGATTTCAGGACATTCACTTACAGATGGACTGGGTATATGTAGTGCCCTACTAATAGATGACATGGTATATTGTCTACCCGAGTGCCATTTATATTCAAGCTGTAGGGAGCACTATCTGGGGCCCCTTCTTACTTGTATGAGAAACTGGCCTGTGACAAACAAACTCACGTTGATTTTAACTGGTTTTAACCTTTTCCTGTCCCAGAAGGTCACTCTCTTTTCATCTAAGGACAACAATTTAAGGGGAAAAAGCAGTGGAAAGAAGAAATAGTGTTTACTTTACTAGATGGAATACTTTTACTTTGGTTCATTCTAACTTAACATAATGCGACAAGGTAATGTTTTTACTGTAGTTGTTTGGTAGCATTTATAACTGTATTGTTTTATTATTTGTGATTCTTTGACATGGTCAGTAGACTAATTCAACAAATCAATCTGATCTGACCATTATCTAAGATTCTCCTTATCAGAGATCCCTACCACTTGACAAATATGCCTTTGACAATTTTTCAAATATTTTTGAACATTTTCCCCTGTTAGGTAGCTTTTCTTCAGCATAATGTACCTTTTTTGCTTTTAAACAACACCAGTTGGGGAAAAAACAGTACGTAGTTCATTGCAATCTGCAAAAACTTTTTGTTGTTGTTGTGTGCCTTCAAGGCCTCTCCAACTTATGGCAACACTAAGACAAAATGGAGGTTTTCTGGGGTTGAGAATCTGTGATGCACCCAAGGTCACCTAATGGCTTTCCATGGACAAGCAGGGAATAGAACTCTGGTCTCCAGGGTTGCAATCCGACACTCAGACCACTATACCGTGCTGGCTCTCTTTTTAACCAGTCTTTCAATGCTTATCACTTTGCCCTCAAGTGAAATGCAAACTCACATTTGCTAACATTGGTCAGTATTCCCAGATCAGCTACTTAACTATGTAACTATGTTAATTTCATAGTTAAGTAGTCTCTCCCACTCAGCGCTCCCCATTTATGACTTACAGGCAGCATCCACCACATGCAGAAGGAATCTGTTCTGTTGATCAGGGCACAGAAGTCTGACATTTCCACCCCCTCTCTCCAGCAATCTCTGATGTGGCAGCCAGAAGCAGAAACCTTTTGCAATCCTTCCTTTCACTGGAGATTGCTGGCAGGAGGTGGGGTCAGAACATCAGTCAGCTGTGTACTGATTGACTGAGAACAGAACCCTGTTGCTTGCAGTAACTGCTGCCTGGTAAGTCAGGTTTGGGGAGCTTTTAGGATGTATTGTATTCCTTATTGAATAGGTGGGGATTGTGAATACAAATCAGTTATGAGCATGTGACTCTAGACTACGCATTCATAACTGCTACTATGAATTCCAGCCATTATTTCATGATTCATTTTCCTTTGCAGTTTCTTTATAACCTTGTTTCAAATATAATAATGGCTCAGAAAGAAAAACCATTGAGATAGGGTCATGAACCCCAAAACAGGGGAGGGCTTGAGACTCCTCTCAAGATTAGGCTGGATGGAATAATCCCCCCTGCTCAAAGTGATTTAGGACAATTGGACCACCCAGACTCCTATGTAGTTTAGCCTTTTCTGAAATTATCAATCAGATGTATGCTAGATGATCAAGCACATAAAAATATACTAAGAAAGCTATTTTCTTTGAGCCCTCCCAGGAATTATAAAGGCTGCCTACAATCCTTCATATGCACACTACATTGCTACACTGAACACATAGAGGGTCCTTCTAAGTACATGTTGTGCTTGTATAAGTCTTAATATTTAAGAAAGTTTGAATGATAAGGGATGGGAAAAGTAATTTATCTTTCCCCTCCAAGTACCCTGCAAACATACAAAATTAATAACAACCTCCCTCCCAATGTTGAGTCCCTACATTTTTAAAAGCAGTTACAGGCTTCCCAGATAGGCTTCTTTTAAACAGTCAAAATTACATGTTTAGATTTTATTTTAAAAAGTGTTCTGCTTCTTTTAGTAGTAATTAGTAAGACATGGCCACTTTCTTTTTTAAAAGGCACCTTATGACTATAAAGACTGATCTCCTGGCCAAGATAACACAGTGCAGGGGAATTATGCTAGTTTATGCTGCTTCTGAATTGTTTCAGTGTTTTGATAAAACAATGCAGGGAGCTTTCATTACTTCCTGGAGACATCTTCAAAGGAGCTGTCAGCCTTTGTACTGCTGCCTGTCAAATTAGAGTAACATTCTTTGACAACTTTCTGGAAGGATGAAGCTTCATCTACATACTTCTTGATGTTCAGCTGAGGATTAAAACAAAAATCATCTTTCTGCCTTTGCACTTTTGAAACTGGTACACTGAAAAGTGTACTGTGTCACACAAAACTATGCACTAAACTTGTCTCAGTTTATTACCATTCTTTGTTCAGTCTTGCTCACAGATAGAACAAGGATAGGTAGTGAAAACAGAAGTTGGGGAGGCAAATGGGTATAAACTCATGGTCGCCCCCCCCCGCTTCTTCTCCAACACACAAAGAGAGTGAGGCTCATTAATATAGTAAGAAGTTACAAAGAATTTTGGTTGACCCCTTCACTTTGAAGCATAATTGGGAAGTTTTTGGTGAAATGTGTACTAGTATGAACCAAAGTCTTATGCAGAGGAAATGTCAACCACCTTCAAACAGAGACATAAACACTTCCCATCTCTCCTTTTGTAATCCCTTCAGCCTTAACCTTCCTGGCACAGCCTATCTGTCTTACCAAATAAAAATTAATTTGGAATCCTTACTTAAAGTTAAAATTAAGATATTAGTCCCAGTCAGTCTGGCAGGAAAGTAGCAATATGGGCAGTCTACTGCTGACCTCAAATAAATAAATAAATAAATAAATAATATAATATAATATAATATATAATACAATATAATATAATATAAAAAGATAAAAAAATCTATAATTAAAATTACAAAATATAAGCAGTAAAAGAAAGTGAAAAGAAAAAGCAAAAGTACTTCCATTCTACATATCACCAGTTATATGTAACGACTTTATCTCAGCCTCTCTAATTTCCCTATTAGGCTACATGCTTCTATTATCAGTAAATTACTAATTGTCAAATCCAGCAACAATCAAATAGTCTTTATCTTTCCTCCAAAAGTCCATAAGGGGTTTCTACTCTTCAAGGAATCTTCTTAAAAACCCATCTTGAACTAAAACCATTTATCCATCTCAGTCAAATCCATTCCTTTTGCCATCCAGTCATCCATTTCTATGCACTTATCAATCTTGCTATGGTGTCCATAGATTGCAGTAGGCTTCCATAATCTTTTTTCTAACTCTATGTCCATAAGTCCCAAAAGGTAAAGCTCAGGCTTCATTTGAACATTTCTTTTCAAAACCCTCTGCAACTGTCCAGTTTTAGGCCCTTTTTGCACCTGACCTTTTTCCAGCACTGGGGTGCAGGGATCGCATGAGGAGCCTCCAGCGAGAGGCTCTCGTGTCCCTGCTGCTTCAGCTCTGCACGAGCTGCCTGCTTGCGTGAGAGCCCTGCCTCTTCCTTCTGCAGTGCAGCCTGGGAGTTTCCCAGGCTGCGCTGGGGCAGGAAGAGCAACTGGTGCGGCTCCAGAGGCCCCACATGCCAGGTTAGTGCATGCAGGACCTGGGAGCGATGCACGATCGCACGACACTCCAGGCACCCTTTCGCATGGCAAATACCGTGCGGAAAGGGCCTTAGTCTTGCACATGCTCAAGTGAACCTCTGAACAGAGTTTATATTGGTTCTAGACCAAGAGGCTTCAAAATTAGCCATTGTAAGTTGACCTTGAGACACACACACACACACACACACACACACACACACACAGAGTAGCCAGCCCTCCACATTTGTGAGTTAAGCATTCATGGATTACTGGGGAAGAGGGAGATCGGATAGAGGGAGGATGTGCGCATGTGCATTTGCCAACTCACACAGGTGGGAGGAGGAAGGGGATGTGACAGGAGGTTGAACATGTGCTTTCAGCCATTCATGCACACATGTGGGCAGGAGAGGGGATGGGAACAGGGTGTATGCACATTTGCTTGCTTGTGCACTTGTGCAGGAAAGAGGGGGAAGGGGATGATGAAATGACAGGAGGAAGGATATGCATGTTCACTCATTCACTCACTGAAGCAGGAAGGAGGGGGGATGGGATGAGGACGGCATGCATTTGCTCATGAAGGAGGGAAGGGGATAGGATGGATGTCCCCCTTCTCCCTCCAACTGCTCCCTCCTCATCCCCACATGAGTGAGTGAGCAAGCAAGGGAAAATGATGGTCAGATCCAGCCTCTCCTCCAGTACAGGTGGGTTTTTTTGTTTGTTTGTTTTTTTGTCTGTGTTAAATACAATTTGGAGGCTTACAATATTCATGGTTTCCCCACTTTCACTGGGGTCCTGCACCCCCAATCCCTGCAAAAGTGGAGGGCCAAATATACTTCATATTAGCAAATGAAGGACTTTTATATTGGCATCTCTGCAGATCGATCTTGTTTTGCCATGCATATGAGCTTAAGTTGCTTCAAAAGAGCTAGCACAGTGTAATTTCTAACTGTTTAAACAATAAACCTGAATGTTGCCTGAGTTCAAAGATTATCCAAAGCATTTACTTAATAGACAACCTTAACTGGAATTCCATGTGTGATTTGAGAATGATGATGACCATCATCATAATGATGGTCATGATGATGATCACGATTATCACGGCATACTGTATAGCATTCATGTCAAGAGGTTGCAGAAGGACATTGAATCTGCTGCCTGGCAAAAGAGTGGAAGGGATCCTTCAAGTCATTATCAGTGAGTAAAGTAATGCTGTAACAAAGCCAAGAGGCACCTCTGAAGGCACTGTGCATGTGAACAGCTACTGATTAGCCCAGAACATCCAGTGTGCATAAAGAATGCAGATTTCAGTGGCCCCATTGGAGAACTCCTGGCAAGTCAGCAATCTTGCTTAATGCTGATACCGATTCCCCGTTTGTCTTGTACAGTTTAACAACACCCAGTAGTAAGGATCTGAGGAGAAGACTTCTGTATAAACAGTAACCACCTGAGAGCCTCCACAGAAGATGGCAGTGTCCTAGGCTGGCAGCTTGCCAAGGCTTCCCAGCTACATAATTAGACAGATAACAGTACCTTAGCAAAACAGTGTCAGCTGAAGCAGTCTCATAGCAAGTCAACAATAGTCCAGAAAGTCAACAATGGTCCAGAAAGGGAATGTTCCAAAAGTCAAACCGATAGTCTGAGCAAAAGTCCAAGGTCCAAAGAACACAGGCAGAGAATGCAAGCATAAGCAAGGCTGTCACAACCAATGGAGTCAGCAGCTCCCAGCAACATTCTGTCATCCGGACCTCTGATTATATAGCTTCAGTATCATGGCCAGCTGTGGCCTAATTAATGTGCTCTTTCTATATAAGCACTTCCAGAAGCCTGGGCTCTCCCTTTTCCTCCTGCCATAGGTACTGTCTCTTTCATGTCTCTAGGGTGTGGCTGCCAGGAAGAGTTCTGTCTGGGTCCTGGGAGTCTGGATCCTGGGGCAGGGGCATGACAGGCAGATAGATGATAGGCCAAGTATAGAATTGTAAGAAAGCCCAAATGCCATCTAGTTCAAGCTTCTACCAGTGCTAAAAGTCCATGCCTGAGAGATGATATGCCTGATACCATCAACTGCCATTTTAAAACTTCCAATGAAAGATAATTTGTCACATTCCAAGATCATACATTCTACTGTTGAACTGCTCTTAGTATCACAAAATTACTTCTAAAGGTGATGGTTAGACCTAGATAGAAACGTAACCACTTGTAAGGCATAATTTTTAGGTGACTATTTTATTACTATGGCCCTAATCTCACTTAATACACAGTCCCTCTCCTTCTGGAAGTTGTTTGCTGAAGAAAAACCAACACAAAAGGAATACATACTTTCTATTATCATCTATGGGGCCAAATGCTTTTGCCGATAGGAAGGTGATCTAAAGGGCAGAGTTAACAGTAGATGATTCAGTCAATTGCACAAAATCAAATGACAAGTTTGGAAGCTTTGACCATGGGGAAGAGTAGAATGGAAACAGAGCACAAATAAGCAAGAGGTGGCTCACACATTTGTTATGTGTCACTGATTATTGACATATTTGCTTCTGTTGAAAGGAGAAGCAAATGAAAAAGGAATCATCTGACAGATTTCTTTTCCATTTTCTTTGTATCATACCCTGTCCCAAGTCTTTCCATTATTTTGAATGCGGCAATGAAGTCTCAGGGATTATGTAACAGAAGAGTAGAATGAAGCACACTTTCTGTATGGGTTTATATATGCAGCGAACTGCCAGTATCTCCGAAATTGCCTAGCCCAAAGGCAGACAAGCCAGAGTTCTGTTTGATAATAAAAGAAAAAGTAAAAGAGAAGCTGAGATCTCTGGCAAAACTTTAAGGCATAATTCTTCAAACTCTTCTTGCTACAACACCAGTATCTTTTGATGAGATCTTTTAACAGCTCAGGGAATTTCAAAAGGGCTTTAAATTTCTTTCGACATAAAGAGCTTGTCAGAGATTTCTCTGAAAGCCTAAGAAACCATGAAAACAAACACCCATGCTGAATTCATAAATGTTCAGCTATTCTGATCTCATATATATATGAGAGAGAGACTATTTTCAACTCAGAATATTGAAACATGGCTAAAGCAATACACATCCCTTACTTCCAGCACATATTATTTTTCACCTACATTTTTTTCACTTCAATATCATTTGAATTGTGATTGCTTCTTTGCAAAAAGAAAAAGATATATTATTTGGGGAGTTGGGGATGGGGAGAGGAAGAGGTTTCTTTTAAACAAGCACTTGAGTGAAGAAACATTCATATTAGGAATGCTTTTAAAATCTGGGGAGTAAAGAGTTAGAAGAGGGTTTCAATTTGATGTTAGATTCATAAAACGAATCTGTTCTCTGCAAAATGACATTTTGGAATCCCACGGGGAAAAGTCTCATGGGGAGATATGGGGAGCTGCTTCCCTTAACTTCTCTAACAAACTACCTCCTGACAAAGCTTCCTTTCTTTGAAAAAACTTAACACAGATGTTGCAGTCCTATTATTTTCATGTAATACAGACACCCAAAATCTCTAGGACTAGCTGAGGTTCAGCATGAGACCAGACATGCAATTGGGTTCCAGGATTGCTTAGAATGATGACATCATAATCAAAAGTTAGGTAAACAATGATAACTGTGCATTGTGAATACACCCTAAGACACATTATTGACTGTAACGTGTTTTAGTATCTTCCCATTTGTTGCATGAACCTTGACTGTGTAAATGATGCATCCAGCACTAGTGAAAAAGCAGTTATCAAGGGGCAAAATGTACTAAATCACCAACACCAAAAACAAACAATAAGGCTGGAGAGATTATAAATTATAAAGTAGCAATTACTATAAAAATGGTAGAACTGCAGAAAACATTGTGAAGCAGAAGTCAAGTTTTGTATAGTAATCAGAATGTCAAATGTCGAAAAATTCCCACAAGCTTCTTTCATACACTAATTTCTGATGAGAATTTTGAAGTCACCCAACTAAAATTAATGATGTTACATATGATTCATTGGTTCCTTGAGTAATGAGGTATCACAATGTTACTTTTGAAGCTGATGATGATGATGATGATGATGATGATGATGATGTTGAGTTCCTTGATGTAATAAGTAAGAATTACTGCTTATTACTTGCATTAAAACCTAGGTCCCTTTAACTACCTTTTACAATCATTGTTGAACTTGTCACCCCATCTCCCCTTCCCCCATTGGTATATATGTCTGTCCACAGAGGCTTCAGAACATTCATCTGAAGAAATGAAATGGAGTCCCTGAAAGCTAATGCTAGATTTTTTTTTTCTCAGCCTCAAATACTGGATCCTTTATATCTCTCACTGGATCCTTTATATCTCTTTCTGCTACAACAGATTAACAAAACTATGTCTCTGAATATTGCTCATCATCTATTTATGTTTACTTATCTTCTGTCAGGAGTGCTTTGAGGGTGTTCCTCCATGGCAGGGGGTTGGACTGGATAGCCCCTGTGGTCTCTTCCAACTCTACATTTCTATGATTCTATGGATGTTCTATTCTTGTTTTCTTTTCTTTTTTTTTCCTCTTTAAATAAGGGCCCCACACTATTCACTGAAGGTTCTTGTCTGTTGTTTCTCTAGCATTAAATTTACTCACTACAGGAAGTGGAAGCCTGACTAGTCACCAGCACTACCTCCTGTGTGGCCAGAGAGTGTGGTGATGTTGAATAGAAGGTGAATTTTGCCTTGGGAAGCAGCAGGCAGAGTCTCGGGTTTCTCTGAGTCTCTGATTCCAGCTGTTACTGCCCTGGCTAGCCCGAGCTTTGGGGATATATAAAAAGATATCCATTGATATCAATAATTCGGTTTCACATATCCCTTCCACGTGCTTGCGAGGCCCCCGGACAAGCACGCATACAGGCTCGGCCGATAATCGCCGTAATATTCCTAGACAATACAGGCAGGCCAGAAACAGCCGACTCGTCGCTTTAGGAGACCTCAAGGCAAGTACCGCCATTAGGTATGCAAGCAACTCTCAAAAGATCCTCTGCCTCGCGCTGGCAGCTTGATGATCTGACTATACAACGCTCAAGAACTCCGCGTTTGCATACCGGCTACTCTATTGATAAATTCGGCTATAATGCAATCATTCAAATTCTGACCTTTCAGAGGCTTTGTCTCCAGCTCCAAATCTATTGTTTTTCCAAAGTTCGACCTGGCCTGTGGTCACAGTTCTCCTTATAAAAACCCCTGACTTTGAGCGCTTCCTTGGATTGCTCCCGAGTTCCAGACCGCCTTGCTGCCGCTTCGCTTGGCGAGCTTCCCCTCAGCTCCACGTGCTGAGATACATCGAACCCCAGCCTCGCTCTCCATCTTCTTCCGGACTTCAGGACAGGTTTCGTATCACCCGAATCAACTATCCCTCTGAAAATCCCGCAATCTTACTCACACCTTTATTTTCCTTAATTATCTGTATGCTTGTGTTGCTTACATCGTGTGCCTGTATTTAATAAAGATCATTCATTACTTTCAAACCGGTCTGCTTCTTGACTTGGCCTGACCCCGTAAACACTGGGTTACAAGATCCTGCTCAGTTACCCTGCCTCTCGTAACGCTAAAGCAGTGCTCAGAGCTAATCTTCCCCACCTATTGTTGAGCACATTTTGGTGTCCCTCACGGGACCCCCAGT
Source organism: Cyclura pinguis (assembly GCA_030412105.1). Classification (NCBI taxonomy): domain Eukaryota; kingdom Metazoa; phylum Chordata; class Lepidosauria; order Squamata; family Iguanidae; genus Cyclura; species Cyclura pinguis. The sequence goes on along the minus strand of CM059599.1, from coordinate 106,837,816 downwards.
AAACAGGGTAACACAGCGTTACAGTAAAAGCAAAGGAGGAATGGACCCTTGTTTTACATTAAAAAATGGAACAGAACTACCATTCATGGTTGCCTTGTACTTTAAGTCATAATGAATAATGTAACTAAACAGGAAAGTGGTTTTTTATAAGTTAAAAATATTAGTATTAATAAATTACTTCATGGGATAAGAAAATACTTTTTAACATGTGCCAAACTCTGTTTCTGAGCTGACCTATTCAATATGATGAAGGTGCATACTGTCAGACATTTCTGATGGTCTTAAACTGCACAGTGTTTCTAGTACTGCACTGAATTGTAACAAGGAGACACAAACAAATCAGAAAAATTATAGGAACCTGAACAGAATATAATTTCAATCACTAGAATTCAAAATTTAGCCTCTGAAGGAAATGACTCATGTTATCATCCTCTAGTCTTCTAGGCCTTTTTTAATTCTCTGTTTTAAATTAAAAAGCTTTGTGCCTGCCTTTGTTACCACTCAATTAATTTCAAATGGCAATTAAGATAAATATCAGTCACCATGACCTCCTAGTTACTGCTTAGCCTGGAAAGTTTCCTACCTCATTTATTACCTTTAACCTGTCACTAATGACTGTGGATGAGAGGTAAGCACATGCTGAATGGTTTGTATTTAGGAAGTGGAGTGATTTCATTTTATTTTTCTAAAAAAAGTCCTTCTTGAAAATGTGTTGGTTTGACTATTGACCTGACTATTTTAGTTTATGTGAATGCCCATATTATATCAGCAATCACATCAAAATATCCTATAAATAGCCATATAAGTTCTAGAGAGATAAAGAAAACTCAGTGTCTCTTGTCCTTGGTGAGAAAGGGTATTATATCATGTGAAAAAAAAATCAACAACCATGAGACTCTCTATTTTGTGACCTTTTTTGTGAAGAATTTGTTTGCACTCACCAAAAAAAAAAGGGGGGGGGAATCCTGTACTGGGCGATATATTGCAACTACTGGCATAATTCAGTTGACAAAGCCTCCAACAAAGAGGCTTTTACAGCCTTTTTATTCACCCTAGCCCCCCTTTTCTTCTTTGTCATTTGTCTCAATGGGTTTTATTTAGTAGCATTGGCATTAGGAGAGTGTTGATGGAGGGCTGGAGGAATGTCGGCTTTTAATGTCAGGTTCCAGCAGCATATCTACAGTAATTCAATGAATGCCTGAGCTGGGAAAGAATAGGATCCTACTTTAACCAACCCTGCTATAGCCGTGTGAACCTTAATCCAACAAGTAGCGTAAATAGCAGTTGCCTTTAGAATCCCCTACTGAGCAAGAGTGAATAGCAGAGCCGGGAAAGAGGAAAGCAGATAAGCCTCCCCCACCGGCCACACACCTACCAAAGAACTAGAAGGCCCTCAGTGCCTTTTGGAAGAATCTTTCAAGTTGTTTCTAGGAGATTCCAGACGTTTTGTGTACTTATACAAGGTTTGCCTGACCTGGTTGTTTCATTTTGCATGTCCTTATTGTTATGGATAAAAAGTTTGCTGAAATATGTTAAAGTGTTCTGTTTTTTAGTGTACAGACCTATCCCTATTCTTTTCCTGTACTTTCTGCATCTGTTAAAGAAGTAATGACCAAGCACACATCTACTTCATTAGCTGCAGCATACCTGTAATATATACGTCCCTGCCTGGAGGCTTCATGTTCCTCCTGTGCCCTCTCCATGGCCACATAGTGGCCAACGGGGAGTCGGAGAAAGCTAAGAATATCTGTCAGTGTAATGGTGAAGGTTCTAGAGGATGCTTTCATTGTTGTGCAACTGGCTATAGTCACATACACAGATACTTCTCAGGTGTTCCCAGCTCTCCATCAGGGTTAGTTACTGCAGGAGAGAAGCAGAGAATTTCAACCTCATTCCCAGAGGAGAGAGCAGAGGGTGAGCTGGGTCTGTGAAGACATCCTTGACCAGGTGTTGTTTACAGGCTTGTGGGGCTGTGCTTGCTTGTTTGTCTGTTTGTTGCTTGTTTTTGCTAGGTCTCCTTGTGCTGGCCGTGTGCTCTCCCTGAGCACACGGTCTGACTAACGAGGGGGAGGAGCCAGCTAGGGGGGAGGAGTCTTATTAGGAGCTCCCAAAGGCGCGCGCAGTTGAAGCCCTCTTCTTCAACTCTTCGAATTCATCCCTTGGCGATCAGCAGAGGAGACATACTTGATTCAGTTGAATTTTAGGAAGAAAGCCCTGTTATTCTTTCTAGACCTACTCCCTGTACTACTGTCTGTAGTATCAAGGATGGAAGGTGAGGGAGCTGCCGCGGTCACCTGTAGCACTTGTGGGATGTTCCTTTTCCTGCCACAAGATGTTGTCGGGTACACTTGCACCAAGTGCAAGCTGGTGACCTTCTTGGAGGAGAAGGTTCGCCTGCTGGAGGCACGAGTTTCTAATCTTCATCTTATTAGGGAAGGGGAGGAGTTTTTAGATAGGGCAGAGAAGACCTTCCTGAAGACCGAATGCACGGGGGAGCTGCCCGATCAGGAAGTCAGCACACTGGGCCAAGAAACGGATGCTTGGAGGAATGTCACACGGAGGAGTAGGAGGGCCAGGAAGGAAACAGAGACTCTCAACCTACACAATCGCTTCAAAGTTCTTGGCCTTATGAACGACGAGGAGCACCAGGAGGAGGGAACAGAACGTCAACAAGAAGGAATCCAACATTGGCAACAGGAACTAGATCAACAGTCCCAGCCTCAACAGAGTGTCCAGCCAGTCCTAGAAGAACCTGCTCGTCGAGGAGCCCCGGACAAGTCTCAGAGGAGGCGAGTTCTGGTTGTTGGGGACTCCTTGCTCAGAGGAACTGAACCGGCAATTTGCAAACCCGACAAGTTCAATCGAGAAGTCTGCTGTCTTCCTGGGGCCAAGATCAACCACATAACAGAGAGGCTAACCAGGCTGGTCAAGCCCACTGACCATAAGCCCCTCATTGTGGTTCATGTCGGAACCAATGACACTGCGAGGCGCAGTTTTTACCACATCGCAAAGGACTACGAGCTTATGGGGACAAAGCTTAAGGACCTTGGTGCACAGGTGGTCATTTCATCTCTCCTCCCTGTTCAAGGATATGGTGCACAAAGGGAAAGGGCAATAGCAGAGGTCAACAACTGGCTCCGCACATGGTGCCGCCAGCAACGGTTTGGGTTTTTGGAACACGGCCTGAATTTCCATGAACGTGGGCTTCTGGCAAGGGATGGGCTGCACCTCACGAAACTTGGCAAGAATGTTTTTGCAAACAGTCTTGCAAGGAGGATTAAGAGGTCTTTAAACTTAAGTTCTGCTGGGGAGGGAGACAATATTATTCAGGGCAAAGACACGGCGAGTGCAGGGGGGAAAGGCCCAAATGATATTGACCAAGTAGTACAAGCGTCCAGTGATGGAAGGAGTAGAAACTATAGTACAGGACTTGCAGGAAGGGCCCGGGGATTTAAGTGTCTCTACACTAACGCGCAGAGTATGGGAAACAAGCAAGATGAACTTGAACTCCTAGTACAACAAAATAAATACGATTTGATAGGCATCACTGAGACCTGGTGGGATGAGTCTCAGGGTTGGAATGTAGGAATAGAGGGGTATAGTCTATTTTGTAGAAATAGACCAAACAAGAAAGGAGGAGGAGTAGCCTTGTATGTCAAGGATGTTTTCACCTGTGAAGAGATCCATGACTTGAACCCAGAAAGCCAGGTCGAGAGCATCTGGGTAAAAATTAAGGGAGCGAGAAACAATAGGGATATTCTGGTGGGGGTTTACTACAGACCTCCAGCCCAGACTGAGGACCTTGATGACACCTTCCTCAACCAAATGACTGCGCATTCAAAAAGGAGAGATACAGTAATAATAGGAGATTTCAATTACCCGGATATATGTTGGCAGTCAAACTCTGCCAAGACAGCAAGGTCCAGCAAGTTTCTTGCTTGTCTTGCAGACAATTTCATGGTCCAGAAGGTGGAAGAGGCCACAAGGGGATCAAATATTCTAGATCTGATCCTGACCAATAGGGATGACCTTGTTAATGAGGTAGAAGTGGTTGGATCTTTAGGGGGGAGTGACCATGCCCTATTGGAATTTGGCATTCAGTGGGAAGGAGAAGATAAGTGTAGCCAGACACTCATCTTAGATTTTAAAAAAGCGGACTTCTGCAAACTTAAGGAGCTGCTGGCTGAAATTCCGTGGTCAGGAATAGTGAAAGAGAAAGGAGTTCAGGAGGCATGGGAGTTCCTTAAAAGGGAGATACTGAAGGCACAGTCTAAAACTGTGCCAATAAGGAGGAAAAATGGAAGGCATCTGAAGAAACCAGAATGGTTGACTAAAGAACTCTCAGCTGAGCTAAGCGTTAAGAGAAACGTGTACAGGAAATGGAAGAAGGGAGAAACCACCAAAGAAGAATTTAAGCAAGTAGCTAGGAGATGTAGGGAGGAGGTCAGAAAGGCTAAAGCACAGAACGAACTTAGGCTGGCCAGAGACATTAAACACAATAAAAAGGGCTTTTTTAAATATGTCCGCAGCAAAAGGAAAAAGAAAGAGGCGATAGGGTCGCTGCGCAGAGAAGATGGCGAATTACTAACAGGGGGAAGAGAAAAGGCAGAACTACTTAACACCTTCTTTGCCTCAGTTTTTTCCCAGAAGGATACAAGCTCTCAACCTGGTGGTTGGGGAGCAAGTGAGGAAGCAGGGGAAATGCGGCACATAATAAGTAGAGAGGTGGTACAAGAATACCTGGCCACACTGAATGAATTCAAGTCTCCAGGGCCAGATGAATTGCATCCTAGGATATTAAAAGAACTGGCAGAGGTCATTTCGGAACCGCTTGCTATAATCTTTGGGAAATCTTGGAGGACAGGAGAAGTTCCAGCAGACTGGAAGAGGGCAAATGTTGTCCCCATCTTCAAGAAGGGAAAAAAAGACGACCCAAATAATTATCGCCCAGTCAGCCTGACGTCTGTACCCGGAAAGATCCTGGAGCAGATCATTAAGCAGTCAGTTTCTAATCACTTAGAAAGCAATGCGGTAATCACGAGAAGTCAACATGGATTTCTCAAAAATAAGTCATGCCAGACTAATCTTATCTCTTTTTATGATAGAGTTACTAGCTTGATAGATGAAGGGAATGCTGTGGATGTAGCATATCTCGATTTCAGTAAGGCCTTTGACAAAGTTCCACATGACATTCTTGCAAAGAAGCTAGTAAAATGTGGGCTGGACAGAGCTACTGTCAGGTGGATCTGTAACTGGTTGACTGACCGTTCCCAAAGGGTGCTCACCAATGGCTGCTTTTCATCCTGGAGAAAAGTGACTAGCGGTGTGCCACAGGGTTCTGTCCTGGGCCCAGTGCTGTTCAATATTTTCATCAATGACTTGGATGAAGGAATAGAGGGCATGCTCATCAAATTTGCAGATGACACCAAATTGGGAGGGGTTGCTAATACGCTAGAGGACAGGATCAAAATTCAAAATGACCTGGACAGATTGGAGAGCTGGGCCAAGGCTAACAAAATGAAATTCAACAGAGAGAAGTGTAAGGTCCTACACTTAGGTAGAAAAAATGGAATGCTGAAATATAGGATGGGGGACACGTGGCTGGATGGCAGTACGTGTGAAAGGGATCTAGGAGTCTTAATAGACCACAAGCTGAACATGAGTCAGCAATGTGATGCGGCAGCCAAGAAAGCCAATGCAATTCTCGGCTGCATCAATAGGAGTATGGTGTCTAGATCGAGGGAGGTACTGGTACCACTCTACTCTGCTTTGGTTAGACCTCATCTTGAATACTGTGTCCAGTTCTGGGCACCCCAATTCAAGAAGGACATGGTCAAGCTGGAGCAGGTCCAGAGGAGGGCGACCAAAATGGTGAAGGGCCTGGAAGCCAAGCCCTATGAGGATAGACTTAGAGAGCTGGGTATGTTTAGTCTGCAGAAGAGAAGGTTAAGAGGGGACATGATAGCTCTGTTTAAATATTAGAAGGGATGCCATGTAGAGGAGGGAGAGGGCTTGTTTTCTGCCACTCCAGAGACCAGGACAAGGAGCAATGGATTCAAGCTGCAGGAAAGGAGATTCCACCTGAACCTCAGGAAGAACTTCCTGACAGTCAGGGCTGTCCGGCAGTGGAATATGCTGCCTCGGAGTGTGGTGGAGTCTCCTTCTTTGGAGGTTTTTAAGCAGAGGCTGGATGGCCATCTGTCGGGAGTGCTTTGAGAGTGTTCCTGCATGGCAGGGGGTTGGACTGGATGGCCCGTGTGGTCTCTTCCAACTCTACATTTCTATGATTCTATGATTCTAACCTCCATTGTGATGCAAAAAAGACGTATGCAGGCATAAGGTGGACTTATGCCTATACATGTCACTAACAGGATGCCAGCTAATGTTCCTTTGCAGATAACAGCTTATTTTTATACAAAAACTCCCCAAATAAAATCAAGATTCATCCAAAAATTACACAAAACTCTTGTAATAGCAACCAAATAAGTAGAATTTTTTAAAAAAATTTCACTCTCATTCTGGCAATATTTGCATACCTTAAAATCTTCTTGGCAAGATAGGTTTTGGATGGGTCTTCAGCTTACTGGACTATTTGTCTGTAATGTATTTTTTTTTTCATGCCACATTATAATTGGTTCCACTAGATCCGTGTCTAAGCCGGGCAACATTAAAGGACTTGGAGACCCACCAAAGACTACTCATCTCTCCAGCATGGATGAATTCATGATAGGAGTGGCAAAATCACCAAAATGTTTCACGTAAACAGATTGTGCAGAGGCCCATTCCTTTTAGGCAACTTCTGCACTCCTAGTGCAAGCCCTTAGTGTCATTGGTGCCCATCAATATATGCCCACTCCTCCAGTATCTAGTGTCTGTCAGTATGTAGAAATATTTGTTTACTTAACCTTTTAAACAAAGATTTGGATACTCCCTGAAACCCATCATAAAGCTATCATGTTCATTTGCATTCTCTTCTTATTTGTACTTGCACCTCTAGCTAGGGCATCTACTCTCAGAATCCAGAAAAATTTAGACAGGCCTCTTGTGCCATGAAAATGCAAGTACAATAGCAGCTACTATACAGATCCAACATAGTATTTGGTACTTTCCTTTCCACAATTGAATTTGTTGGTAGGTTAATCTTCTGTGGTATCCAAAGTCTTCCACCAAATAGCTTGTTTTAGTTATTATTGACCAAATACTCAATGCTATATAAAATTCACTGAAATATTAAACTGTTGATCCAGTACGAAACACACTCAGCTCCTGCTTTCTAAGCTCAGTGAAATTAAACAAAAAACAAACAAAAAACAAAAAAATTGACCGTATTCACCATTTTCTGACCTTATTAAATCTGTTATCATTCCCACTTACTCTACTGTGAAATAGATATTGCACCTTTGGAAACAGCTTCCTAATCTGTGTTCTGCTGTTACTGTGAGAGTGAAATTTCTGATACTGGCTTGAAAGACCTGTTCTGGAAAGCATGGAATGATAATAAACATTCCAACTTGTAAAGGGACAAATCTAAGATAATTCTTGTAGTCTACCTCTGTGAGAGAAGATGAACAGTGAAATGTGACATAACAATGAAGCCTGGGGACAAGAGCAATTTTATGAAATAGGCTGGGGACTGGGGTGTGACAAATTAGAAAATTAAGGCAGGCTAAAGGAAAAGTGAGATGATAGCAACTGACTCAGAAATATGAATATTAGGGAAAGGAAGGGTAAGTGGAGGAAAATAAAACTTAAATGGAATAGATCTTGATTTTACCACTTGAGGTTTCTATTGTCACTTCAGCATTGTGGCTTGTCAACATTAAGGGGACAATGTTAAAAAAAAGACCAACAATATGAGACAGGCTGGATTTCACATATTGATTTAAACTAGCCAATTCTTTCTCTACAGGCTTTTAACACATTCTTAGTACAATTCATTCTTGATATTTAGTCTATAGACATCAAGTTATATCATTAATCACGGCTAGTATGATATTGACTACTCATCATAAAAAAGATACTAGAGTTATGATCTAAGTACAATTTATGTGGAGGATGGACAATTATATGGAGCAAAATTAAGGTTGTTCTGGTAGTATGCAATACTGGGTTATAAGCTGATCACTTTATCAACATCTTTACCACTGACATCTTAAAATGTTTTCATCCATAATATATTTTAATGCAAGAACAACTGTCTTTTAGAACCACCTCTAACTCTAACTATACTAAAGTAGTTTAATCGTGGATGTATACTTTATTCTTTATGTAAAATATGAAATTCACACTGGAAATTCTTTCCTCATAAATTCATTCATGACTATTACTACTTTTACAGGAAATATTTTAAAAAGGAATAAAAATAGTTTGGTGAACTGGAACCATTTTATATAAAAGCTTCACTTCAAAATCTCAGCCTTTGCTAGCTATAACAGCTACTAGTGCTTCACACTTTGAAATGTCTGGACTTTATATTTCATGGGAAAGTTTGGTTATACTTTGTGTGCGTGCGTAATACAATTTAAATAAACTACTGTTCTAGAGGAGTAGATTATATTATTTCAAAGTGATACGTAAAGGTACAGCTTGAATAATTATATCTTGACTTAATAAACTGAGATATCAATGACCTTTTTCTTTTTATGGTGTGAGCAATCAAACTAGCAAGGCTTTAATGAAATGCTGCATCTCAATAGGGACACAAAGGCCACTAGCCTTTGGAACAAGACAGGATATTAAGCTATCTTCAAACCAGATCAGTTTTAAACCATCTTTAAACCAAGTTGTATGGAGTGTTTTGTTGATATGGCTGAGATCTAGAAAAAAAATGGGCAAAAAGAGTCCACATGCTAATAAATGAAAGTGTGAATGTCACCAAAATTTTCTCATCTAATTTTTGAGTAAGAATACTTGGTTATCTTTATATGCAGGAATTGGAAGGGGAGGTAGATAATAACCAGCATGCTGTAGCTAGCATTTCCAGATTTGTTTACATGGCAATAGACAAAACCAGATGTTTGTCAGGTTGCAACTCCCAATGTCTTGCTTTTCTGTTGTGTGCATGTCTCCTTACACATTCTGTTTTAATTCATGTTGCAAGCCACCATGCCTGCACTTGGAAAAAGGCAAGATATAAAATACATAAATAAATTAATATAAAAAGAGGAGGACAGCTGTCAGACAAATGGTCAGCTCTTGTGAGATTTTTCACAAGTGTGAATTTTCTGTGAAAAATGGTGGAGAGTTTGTACAAAACCCCAAATTAACTTTTTTTTTACAATATGAGAGCTTTTTTTTTTTTTTGGCACAAAAGTAATACTTTCAACACAAGTGTATTTCTGCCAAAAATGTCCCCCAGAAGAAGAAATCAGTAAAAAACAAAAAAAGGATGAAAGCTCTTCTAATTTCACCAAGTGGGAAGAAAACTTTTGAAATTATTTTTTGTCACACACTAGAACAACACTTGTGAAGGTTTACCTGCCTAATAGTCAAACCTTAGCACTTTTAAATGTGGATGTGCTTATTAGTTATATGGCTTACTGTTCTTTTGAGAACCATGGCTGAGATCCAATTAGAAGAAATGGAGTGTAACTTTATGCTCAGAATTATGTCATGGTTGTGCCTCAGTGAAATGCGAACACTGTGCAACTGAATGTACAAACAAATGTGAAATGCAAGATTGAAATGTACAATTCACACTTGCAGGTGCAATTCATACAGTGCAATGGCACCACATGTGCAACTGTGCTTCTGCAACCTTCAGCTGCAATTTGAGTTCCACATCTGACAAAAAGTCCACTTGCTTCAGTAGCAGAACTGTCACTAACAGTACTTTTTTTTCCATTTTACATATATGGAATACGGTTCAGAGGTAGGGAATATGCCCTTTTTAGAGTGGAATGAGCCTTTTCTATGTGTGTTTGATGTCAGTGGCAGACCTTGGACTGTGTGGAGGGGGGTGGGAGGGGGAGGGGCTACGCCACAAGGGGAGTGGTCACTGCCTGTGGTGCATGGGGGCATGGCCAGGTCATGCAGGGGCATGGCTATGGGCCGGGACACCCCAAAAACATTGCCACCTAGGGAGAATCCCCCCACCCGCACGTCCCTACTTGACTGTTTGACATGCTGCTTATTGGACAGTAGCAAACTATTAACTCAGTAGGTTTTGAATTTATGGGATACTTGCATCTCTCTCTCTTTTTCTCTTTCTCTTTCTTTCTCTCTCTTGTTTGCGTATTTAAAAACAATTGAAGAAGTGTTACAGTAGGTCACCATACAAAGATAAAAGAACTGATGAGATAAGAACCAATAAGGCAAAGCAGTAAAACTGTCTGTGTTTTCATGACCTTTTAGAAATGTATTCATCATACTGTATTGTTGTAAATCTTGTTAAAGATTTGATGCTACTGCTGTTGGGAGAAGAAGAATCTCAGGCAGCTCATCCACTTACCGGTGATGCTTTCTGGCAGGGTCAGATAATAAGAAGTTTGCCTGTGAATTGAAACCCAAAGTGAGTTATCGGTTACTTGGAGATGGAAGCAGGGTTAGTTCATCATTTATTCTTTCTCTTCTCTAGGAAATGGCAGCAATTCACACAAAGGCAAGGACATCGACCTAAAATTCAAGAGATGTGAGCTACACTCAGTGCATGGGTGCTTCTGATCTCCACACGCAAAATGCTGATAGCAGTATTTCCCTATTTTTCACAGTTTAGAGATTGAATTAACCCTTCCTCAAGAGAGTTCTTGGAGCATTTTGATTCTACCCCCATCCTCTCTTTCGGAGGGACAGAGAATACAAGGATAACAAAAGAAGAAGAATATAGTCATCCATATGCAGAGCACATGGATATATACATCTTGAAATGATTGAAAACACTGCCAAGGCACCTACCTCACCCTCAGATGCCCAGCAGAGATGCCCTTCAAGAATCGGGTGTTATCTAGGAGCAGCACAATCCTGGTAACCTTACTTCAGATTAGGGATGGATTAATGTTTCTGTTTTCCTTTCTACAACATACAAGTTGCACTGCAAGTGTGCTACATTCTAGTTTGTGCTTTTAATTTTTTTTCTACCAAAAAAAAATGCAGGCTGATGTTTTCACCCTTTTTGCAGATTTTTATATCTACAAGCTTCTGTCTTCACACTTCCTGTTCTGCACATTAAAATGCACATATTTGTGTGAGTGAGAAAGGGGAGGGAAAGAGATGAATGAAAGAATAAACATCCATAGCACAAAAAGGACCATGAAAGATCTGAGTTCGGCATTAAAATAATGTCTATTATTATCACTGAAATATCTATAAGGAATCTTTTGGGCCACCATCCCTAGGAAATAATGCTAACATACCTTCTTTTCTGTATAAGCCCCTCAATTTATTGGGTATTATATTAAACTGAGAAATTCTGTATGGATTTGAATGTTATCCCATCCTTTTGTCCATTGCCTCTTCTCTGGCTAACTATTGCTATCTTCAAAGCACCTATCAAAATCAGTTTAAAGATCAGTTAGTGTGAACTTTGGTCCCTGATTACTGGAGAGTCTTACTTGTGACTGTGATGGAGATGCAGAGGAGACAAGTGAGGATATCTTCCTCTTGTGTGACTAGCCACTTTATGGAGTGTTTGCTACTCAATCATGCCATGAATGAATTCATTTTTGGATTTTAGTCTAAATTTTACAGTAGCTGTCCTAGGTATTTGTTACCCCAAAACGTGGGTGCCACAAGGGCCAATCCGTGATGCCAGTACTTCCTTGCAAAGTTGGGTAACTAATTAGCTCAAAATCAGGAGGATCACTTAGTGAGATCTTGCTACCAATGATTACGGGTTCACGCAGGAAAAGAACCAGCCAAAGATTCAAAAGTAACCTAAAAATGTGTTTTTATTGGGGGAAATTCACTCATGCATGCACACAAAATACAGTCAAATATTCACACAAGAGCTAACTGAAGGAGAAAGGGAGGAAAAATTATGTATAGAGAGGCTGAAGGTTTTTGGGGGATTTATAATTACCAGTCCAGAAGAGTAGTGAAGAACAGAAATGTGTTTTGGCTTAGGTAGGACCTAAGGACAGTTCTCATTCAGGAGGCAGATGAACAGAGTGATGGGTAGACCTTCGAGAGACTGCACTGGGCATCCTGAAATCAGGGATATTTGTATCCTGAAAATGGCCTGTGGCAGTGAAGGTTCCAGATGCAAGACAAAGGAAACCTGTTGTGGACAATGGGTCTTTTGCTTGTTGATGGGCTTAGTGCTTTATTGACAAAGACATGATGGGTGTTGTAATAGCTGTCTATTGTGGGTGCTACAATGAAAGAGGAAGGAGTCCAGCTGTACAGGGGATGGGTACCTGTCAATCAGTGTCCTGGTGAGCTTCTGGTTTTGTGTTCTCTAGGAAGACATTCAGGTTCTGCCTAAGCCAATCATCCACAGGAACAGCATCCATTAACCTGACAAAGGACTCAGTCTTACCCGGAGGAAGTTTCAAATTGACCTATCCTTCTCACATTTACAGTTAAATTCCTTCCCTTGCTTGGTTTGACCTCTCTGTCACCTTTCAGGTCTGATTTTGGTATCAGAACTAATTAATATAGTTGCTGATCCAATATCGTGACAATTACGTATGGTGCCATCCAAACCATACTAATATCAGAGACCCCCAAAGTGGAGCCTTACATACTGAACCTATTTGCAGATGTCATTCAGCATCTCGAGTAGCTCCTTTAAAACTCAGACTAAAACCCAAAGTGGATTCATAGCCTCACTGACAAGGAAGCCACTAGTTATCACTGTTTACTTTCGAATAAATAAAGTTTGGCTTGGGCTACATTCTGCTTGTTTTAGCTTTTATTAAATTCAAAGTCCAGCTCCTTTTTTATTTTTATGACAACATCTCTTACTTTTGACAATATTTAGATGCCAGTTGAAAAAACAAGGGCAGAATTTTACTTGTGTTATCATTCACCTTTGCAAAATGCAGAAATTTTGCGTTCCTGATAGAAGTATGTCAGGTTTGTTATTTATTTGCATGATTATATATTTACATCATCGCTCCACAGTGAAGTTGCTAGGGGCAATGGGTGGAATCTATAAGGGACAAATGAAGTTGAATTCCTTATTTATTTTCTTACATATTGAAATATTTATATGGTACTCTATATCAAAAGATGTCAAATCAGGCAGGGCACAGATAACAGAAAAAAAATGTAGACACATACAATGTATGAAAACCATTTTAAAATATTAAAAACTTTTAAAAACAACGTAAAACTACTTTACTAGAACAACTGGTTGAACATCTTTAATATGTACTTTTCTATTATTTTGTATCCTTGGCCAATTAGAGTATTTTTCTATTTTGTTGTCATTTGTAAACCTTAATAAATACCAAAAAAAGTTAGAATCGCGTATAGTGAGAAAGCCAGGCCATGATTCCCAGGCCCTGAAAATTTTCCTAAAGAGCCAAGTTGATGGTGACAACAGGTATTTTAAGAGGAAGGCATTCCACAATCAGTGCACCATGGCAGATGAAGGCATCTCTAGTGTCTCCAGACCGTGCGTTGCCCTAGGGGTGTCCAGAGGAGATCCCAGTCCTCAGGCATGCATACATAGGGAGAAGCCCCCGGTCCAAGTACTGAGGTACCAAGCTATTTGAACATTGGTGGTGATGCAGTTCCTTTAGAAATTGTGTTTTTGTGTGTGGGTGGGTGGGGGTGGGTGTGTTTTAAGTTGCTCTGCCACAACTCTAGCACTTGACTATTGCATTAGCCACAACCTTCGCACCTTCTTTAAGGGCAACGCCACCTTGCAGTGATCTAAGCAGGAAGTCTCCAGTGTATCCTTCCCAACTTAACCTCTTCCAGGAAAGTCTCTAGTTGGTAGACCTGAGGAATCTGGCCCCAGGCACTCTGAGCAATAAAGCTCCTTTGGGACTTCTAAAGTGTTTTGGAAATTAATTCTGTGCAGGAATACGCATAAGCTAAATCCTGTTAGTTACTTCCAAAAAGAGAAGATCAATTCAGTCAATTACTGAATGATGAGTCAACATATAGATAAGTGTAACTGATTCAGTGGGCCTATTCTAGTCAGGAGTAGCAGCAAGATTTAGGCCATGGTTTACTGAACAAAAACAAATGTGTGTGGGGGTGAAAAATTTGTGGGTTGTTTTTTGTTCTGTTTTTTTGTAAAAAAATAAATTTTCATTAAAAAAGCACACAAGTATTTCTGGTGTATTTTTCATACACACACAGAGAGGGATAAAAAAATCAACAATAAAAGGTATAAAGAATCAGGTATAAAACATATTTTTTTACACAGTTGTGTGAGTGGGATGGAATGCAATAGGATCTAGAAAGAAGCAAATCATATCCTTTGCCATAAATATTCAAAGGGCTGCATAATGTAATACAGGTATTTCAGATCTTTACAGTGGTCAGTTAGTGTTATTGCATGAAAGCAAAATTCTGCTTACCAGAAGTCAGTTTCCCAGGGAATGTTAATAAAGAATCCTTGCTACAGCACCTATAACAAAAGGAATCTTCTCAAAAAATTGTTTTGACCCGTAGGAACCCTGGGAAACTCACCTGAAGATTTATTATCATGCTGTACTGCATCTGAAGAAGTGGGTTTATATCCATGAAAGCTCATGTGAAAATAAAAACCAGTTAGTCTTAAAAGCGTGGCTACATTTCTTTTTTTCCCTCCTCCTTCCTTCCTCCTTTTTATGCTGCAGGAGACTGACATTGTTACTTCTTGGAAAACTAGCACAACAAAGTAGCATTTACTCTGTCTTTCCTCCAGAGCAGATCATGAGTCATGGAGTCCAGAACTGTTTTAGTATCTGAGCCTGAAACTCGAACTGAAATTATTCCGAATAATCTGTTTTCACTAATAACGTCCAGTGTTGCTTAGCTGCCAAATTCTCATGCTCCATCTTCTTTGCTCTACTTTATGGGCACAGGTGAAAATTTGAACTTCAGCTGTTACCCTGGCTGCTGGGGTCCCTGGGGGACACCTTGATTTTACTAAGGTTGGAGAAATTAGCAGATCACAACCTAGCAAAACGGAGGGCAGGGCAATGCAGTGAGATCTTTTATCCTATGTTTATGGGGTCAGACTGCATGAGAAAGAGAGAAGTCAAGTGTCCTTTTAAATGGTCTTTTACTTGGTAGAATTCGCAAAATTCCTCACTCACACACACAAGGCATTCACTCACACAAGCACACAAGGGCTACCGAGTTTGAGAGTCTTAAGAAAGGGAAAGATTGAAGGGACAAACTGAATATACTGTACCCGATCCTGAAGGCTGCTGTTTCAGGAAAACACAGGACAGCTTGTCAAACAAAGAAATAGAGTGAGAGAATGAGAGAGAGAGAGAGAGAGAGAGAGAGCAACAAAAAGCCAGCAAACTTCAAAACGGAACCCAATTATAGGGCAGAACATCCCTGGGGGGGCAGACGCTTTTCCTGGGAAAGGACAGAAACTGGGTTATGCAGATGGACCTCAGTTTTGTAGTTCCTGCGATTTGTGATCGCTAACTTCAGTCAGGAGACACTTTGTCTCTCAAGGTGTCAAAGTTTCAGTCGGCCCATTTGAAATGTATAAGTGCCTTTTCTGATGTCTTCCTCTGGATACGCGACTGGGGCTAATTGGTCGGACCTATACCAACGGGAGTTTCCGTCTTTTAGACCTGAATATCTATGTTTCCATCCAGCTAACCTCCAGCTCAACGGACATCAAATGATTCTCTTCCCTGAGATAGGGTCTGTCAATAAATATCTCCCTTCCGTTGTCAGAGGATCGAGATCATAAATCATGGGATACACAGCCTTAAAAATCACGTATAATTTGGCAGGGGGAGGGAGAGAAATACAGTTGCTAGAATAATTAGTCACACTGTTTAAAGAGCTGATTATGATATTGGGGGAGGAGAGAGTATCCTTTTCATCATTTGTTCAAAGCTGCCAACTGTGCCAGAGACATGGGGGGAGTCTATTTGCAATGAAAATAAACATTTTTCCTTTTTGGTTTAATTGCCTTTCCTGCAGCAGCAAACTTATATTCAAGCCAGAGAAATCAGTTCTTTGTTGTTGTTGTTGCTTCTGTTTCGCTCTTGCATATGTAGCATGCTTTCATTCCATCATGTCATCAATGGCATAGAGAAATCACTCTTAAGATGTTAAGTAAATTTCAGTATGTTGTTTCCAGCCATGATCCGTATCAACTGTTTTTCAGATGACAAATATAAGCAGAACATTGCCAGTACAAAGAAAAGGTGGCATGTGTGTGAATTTGATTTCACTCTCTAGAAAAAGGATGTCAGGTTTCACTCATAATTCAATTGTTTCCTTCAATATAAGATCTTTATGAAATAGTCCAATATTCTAAGTTGCTGAATTCCCAGAGGTTCTGTAATATGCCTTAGGGTGAAACTAGATGCAAAATAGAAGGAATGGGTAGTTCCTCTGGATCTTATTTAAAGAAGAGACAACAGGAGATAATTTAAAATGTATCATGGTTGGTGGGCAAGTATAGGAGACCAGAGGTCTCATAGATGTTTGAGTCGCATTGAGGGAAATATAGCCATCCCTGCAAGATAGTGTGATCCTCACAGGGTAGTTCTGTCCTTGATACAGTATGCTTCTACTGTCATTCTCTCTGAACACAGAAGTAACACATTAGAAGCAGCAATGTTGCCTCCAGAATAAGTAATGTTTTAACTAACATAATGGTGGCCTGCAACTATTATTGATAGATTGGATAACATGCTTTTGTGGAACCGACACTGATCAGGACTGTCACACCAAAATGTCCAAGACCCTTTTGCCATTGGTGCAAAAGGAGATGCACTGGTGTTTTATGGATGTAGCTGGCATTTACAGCAGAGAAAGCCTACCTCCACACACTATCATAATTGAATTCCACAAGCTATGAGAGAGAATGCCCTAAAACCCACTGTGTACCCAAACAAGTATGTTTACCTTCTACCTTGGGGTACAGTCCAAAAAATCAGTTGTTGTCCTCAGTTTATGTCCTTATGGCTATGCCTCACAACCAGATGCAGACCAATGACATAAACTGCTGAGATTCTGTTAGATCTCAGCAGGAGGTGCCATCACTCTGCATTTGACTAAAGGAAAGAGTCAGATGCTTCTCTGACCCCCCCACCTCCACCAGCCATTGAATTGTCATTCATGGGCTATCACAACCAAACTGTAGTCCTGGGGGTAGCGAGTGGGGAACTCTAGTTTAGTTCTTCCTGTGGAACTCTTGCACTACACTGGACATAGTAGGACCTCAGCCAATATGTGCTATTATTAAAGGTTTGCAAAATATGCATTACTTCATTTATTATGTCCTAGTTTCACAGTCTAACAGGTGTTATTGACTGAAGTTTCAGACCACCAGTAAGTCAAATTCTACCCAAGAATCCAGGAAATAGTGAA
Source organism: Cyclura pinguis (assembly GCA_030412105.1). Lineage (NCBI taxonomy): Eukaryota > Metazoa > Chordata > Lepidosauria > Squamata > Iguanidae > Cyclura > Cyclura pinguis. The sequence goes on along the minus strand of CM059599.1, from coordinate 106,820,368 downwards.
GTATTGTTGGATCGTATGGCATGTTCCTAGTAGTGTCACTTTTTGTAATTGTGCTATCGGTTCCACCTATGGCAATTTCAATCAGATATTTTGTCAGTCCATTTGTACTCACTTCCAGGGTGCCTATAACCACTGAAACCACAGTTGTTTTCTTTTCCCAGAGGTGACAAGGACCAATTACAGTAAACATATAATTCCCTTGTTAAAACAGCTTCACTGGCTACCAGTTCAGTTCATTTCCCAGCACAATTCAAAGTGCTAGTCATGACCTACAAAGCCTTATATGACTTAGGTCCAGACTATGTGAAAGACTATATCTCTCTATACAAATCTGCCAGAGTCTTAAGATCTTTCTGTTGATCTCATTCTCATCACAGGCTTACTTGGTGAAGACACAAGAGAGAACCTTCTCAGTGGCTGCCAACTCTCTGGAATTACCTTCTGGAGGAGGCTAGACTGGCCCCCTCTGTGCTCTCCCTCTCCAGCAGGCAAAGACCCCTTTTTTTTTTTTTTTTTTTGGTTTAAGTAGGCTTCTAATGGGCAAGCAGGGAGAATTTTACTGGAGTTTGTGCTAGCTAGCTAGCTAGCTAGCTATTTATTTATTTATTTATTACTTTTGTTTGCCTTTTAAATGATTTTAGACTGTTTTAACGTGATGATTTTAATTGCTTTTAAAAATTTATTGTTAGAGGGTTTTTTTTAATGCGTTCTTTATGTGAGCCGACATGGGCCCTATTCTGGGAGAAAGGCAGCATACAAATGAAATAAAGAAGCAAACAAAGGTGTTGAACCTCAATCTGCAGGATATTTAATTTATTATTAATGCTGTTGTAATTGTTATTGCTGCTGCAGTTGTTATTTTTTCCAGGATGTGTGGGTCCTCCATTCTGTATTTTTTCCTTAGACATCCCACGACTTCAACATATATAACTTTGCCTTTTCAGCTTTTATTAAAATTGAAAGTACATTTTGTGTCTCTCTGTGTTTATTGTAGGTGTTAGAAAAAGTAAGCTAGAATGGGTTAGATTTCTTTTTGCACTCTTGAAGCAATGTCATGAAATTGTGTGGCTATCACAGGGTAGCAAAATATCACCTATCTGGTATAATGGCCTCTAAACAGTCCATTCACACCATTTTATACCAGTAAAACAATTTAGGCTCACTCTGGACATCGTAGCAAATAAATTGCTGTGATTTCTCCATCTTCCTCCTGGCTTATTTTCTTTGATGAAAGTACTGACCTATGATGTGGCTTCCTGTCTTTCAACAAATACATTCTCTGGATGCAGACCTTCTCTTCAGAGTGGAAGGATGCTAGGGAATATTTTTACTCCCAAATTTTAGCTTAGGAGCTATATTCAAGGTAGAACTTAGTGAGGTAAAGCCAAAGGGAAATTTTAATGCTGGGCATAATTAGAAAAGGAATCAAAAGTAAAACTGTCAGTATCATATTACCCTTAAACAAAACTATGATATGACTCCTTCTGGACAGTTACTACACCTGAAAAAGAGATACTGTAGAGCTGGAAATGGTGGAGAAACAGTTGTCAAGGGACTACAGCAACTCCCTTATGATGAAAGACTACAGCAGGAACTCTGGCTTTTCTTTGAAAAGGAAAGGAAAGGCGTGGCACTTGTTACTGCCCTGGCTAGCTCGAGCTTGGGGGATATTAAAAAGATGTCTCTTGATATCACTAATTCGGCTTCACATACTCATTCCCCTCCACGTGCTTGCGAGGCCCCCGGACAAGCGCGCACACAGGCTCAGCCGATAATCGCCGTAATATTCCAAAACAATACAGGCAGGCCAGAAATAGCCGACTCGCAGCTTTAGGAGACCTCAAAGGCAAGTGCTCAATTATGTATGCACGCAACTTTCAAAAGATCCTCTGCCCTGTGCCAGCAGCTTGATCATCTGACTATACAACGTCCAAGCACTCTGCATTTGCATATTGGCTACTCTATTGACAATTTGGCAATAATTCAAACATTCAAATTATGATCTTTCGGAGGCTTTGTCTCCAGCCCCAAATCCATTGTTTTCCCCAAGTCCGAACTAGCCTGCAGTCACAATTGTCCTTATAAAAACCCCTGATTTTGAGCGCTTCTTTGGATCGCTCTTGGCTTCCATCCCGCCTTGCTGTCTCTTTGTCCAGCGAGCCTTCCCCTCAGCTCCACGTGCTGAGATCCACGCTCCCCAGCTTCTCCGTTTCCAACCGGGCTTCAGGACAGGTGAAGTATTGCCCAAACCAACAACTCCTCTAAAAATCCCTCTATCCCACTCCAACCTTTATTTCTATAGTTTCTCTGTGTGTTTGTGTTGCATACACTGATTGATTGTATTTTTAATAAAAATCACATTTGTTATTTCGCTCTGGTGTGCTCCTTGACTCGGCATGACCCCATAGACATTGGGTTCAAAACCTTGCTACGTTACCCTGTCTCTCGCAGTGCTTACTTGTGCTCTTTGACTAATTTCCCCAACTTGTATAACTTTGAGAGCAATTTGGCATCCCTCCCGGGACCCCCAGAAAACAGGGTAACACAATCATATATGAAATTATTCAAGATGTGTAGAAAATGGATAAGAAGAACTTTTTCTCCTTCTATTGTAAGGCAAGAACCCATGGTCATCCACTAAAGTTGAATGGTATGAGGTTTAGGACAGACACAAAGACTATTTCTTCAGTGCATAAATTAAACTGTGGAACTCACTACCATAAGATTTAGTGATGGCTTCCAACCTGGATAACTTTAAAGGGGGATTAGACAACTTCATGGAGAAAAAGACAATCAGTAGCTACCTATTATAATTAATCTTCCTTCCTTCCGGTATCATAGACAAGGTGTCTCTATGTATCAATCAATGGAGAATATGAATGGGACAATGAAATTCTTACATCTCTAACTTTTAGGCTTCCTCTTGGCAACTGGTTGACAGTATGTGAACAGAATGCTATATTAGTCCTTTCTCCCTAATGCAGAATGACTCGTCTTATGCTCTTACGCACTTTTCACTGAGTTATTAGAGTAATTCCTACTATTACTACTATTTCCTTGTTCCTCTCCTATAACTAATAACAGTGGCCTGAGTCCTCTGTCATAGTGTACATTATGTAACTTGATGTGTCCTTAGCTTTGTAGCAGAGGGACTAAGAAACTTTGCTAGTGAATTGTGAAGATGCGTAATTGGACACTAGCAAGAGCATTCCAACGTGCATCAATACCTCCTAGCCAGTGTCACAATGCACATCAGTCCCAATGTGCAGCAGACACTTTGCTGGCTTCCCACATAGTAATGTTAATACCTGTCCTTTATTGGATATGGATGTTATGGGACTACCCAATTTTAATTTCCATAGACGTAAGTCTGCTTATGAAGACACAAGTCCCCAACGGGATTCTAGCCAATGACAATAACAATAACAAATCTATAAATAACTGTTCTACCTAGTTGAAATGAGACAGCATAATCTACCTCACTGTAGAACTGACTACCATGTGGTGTCTCTTCTCCTCTCAACTGTTCAATGACCATGCTTTAGTTGTAGTGTCCCTTCAAGTCATTTCCAACTTATGGTGACCCTAAGATGAACCTATCACAGGGTTTATGTGGAAAGATTTGTTCAGAGGGGGCTTGCCTTTGCCTTTTGTTGAGGCTGAGAGTGTGTGACACACCCAGTGTCACCCACTGGTTTCCATGGATGAGTGGGGATTTGAACCCTGGTTTCCAGGGTCATAGTCCAACACTCAAGCCACTACATCACAATGACTGTTTGATTTGGTAATTATTCATTTATATAATTTTTTAAAAGAATTAGATCCTGAATTTTCTTGTTTTCCTTCATTTCAGTGTCTTCTTCCTTCTTTTTTTCCCATATATTTTAATTAATTATGCAAATATTCCCCTTTTTGTACAAGAATTTAAATACTCACATATATAATATATACAATAATGTATTCAACGTCCTAAATATCTAGTTTGTACTTTTTCCATCTGACCTTGTTACTATTAAATTCACATTTCATAAACACCCTAAATTCTGTTACTTATTATAAGAAAATAGTTATTTAATAAATATGTAAATAAATAAAGTCTTTCTTCCATTTTGAGACTCTGTAGAACTCTTATTCAGTCTCTATGTATCTTTTCCCTAAGTTCTCCACCACTTTTAACCGAGTTATACATTACAGTATTTGTTTTCCATTTTCATATAGTTTTCTATAACCAAATATAACAATCAAAAATACTTACATACTTATATAATTGTGTTGACCAGCTTATTATTTTGTTATCTTTCTCTTTCTCTCTTTTCCCCTTTTGAAAGACATAAGTGCCTAAAAACACACATATTTCCCATTCCTTTTTAAATTGCCCTTATATTACATATATAAGACTTTTTGTACAGTTTTAAGCTGCAAATCCTCTACACAATCTAACCCCTTCTTCCTTTTTCAGAAATTCCAATAGGGCTCCCAGTCTGTCTGAAATTGCTCAGTCGTTCTTCCTTTCAATTTCATTGAAAGTTTGTCCATTTCTACAAAGTCTAATATTTTTTAAATCCATGTTTCTTTAGTTGGAATACCTGGGCTTTTCCATTTTTGGGCATATAATGTTCTCGCCACAATTGTCATGTAATGCAGCACTTTATAATTGCAGCATTTGAAATCTTCATTAGGTATTCCCAACAAGGTTAACTCAGGTGTTATCTGGATCTTAATTTTAAAAATTTGCTGTAGCCATTTTTGAAACACTTTCCAAAAAGGTTTGGCACGAGACCATGTCCACCACATGTGATATAGGGTACCTATTTGTTCTCCACATTTCCAGCAGGTTTTCCCAGAGTTTTTTTTATAAATCTTAGATTTTTTTTGCTGGTGTTAAATGCCACCTGAAAATCATTTTGTAGACATTTTCTTTCAGATCATAACAAAGAACATCTTTTAACCCTTTAGTCCACAACCATCCTCATTTTTCTAAATCAATTGCATGTCCAATGTCTTGTGCCCATCTTATCATATTGTTTTTGATCACTTCAGGCTCTATGTCAATTTCAAGAATTATTTTATACATTTTGGGAAGAAGGCAGTCTTCTTTTTTATAGAGCTTTATTTCAAATTGTGAAGTCTCTCTTTCAAATCCATTTTTTTCTTGTCATTTAAACATTTTCCTTTTAATTAATTGTATCCAAACCAGTCTAACTGCCATCCTTGGTTCTTTAGTTCTTCTAATTGTTTAATACTATGTTGTTGATTTTGTATACAAAGTAGATCTCTATAAGTCAACCAATCCAAGTTTCCTTTCTTTTGAGTTTTGAAAAAGGCTTCTTGTGTTGAAATCCCTAATGGGGTTTATTGTATAAGATGTTTTTATATTTCTTCCAAATTCTTAATAAAGCCTGCCGTATAATATGTGTATTAAACTCTTTATTTTCTTTATCAGTTGTGTACCACATATGTGCATGCCACCCATACTGCGGGTCATGACCTTTGAGTTGTGACAGTGTCTTCTTCCTTCTTGGCTACCTGTGTATAAGCCTCTACAAAAGGCTGGCAACCCTCTGTTGTATTTTTAACCCTTATAGCCTGCCTAGAAAAAATTAGGAAGAATTAGTGGCATCATCGCCATCATCATTTATCCTGCTGGCATGTTGTACATGATATACACAATTCATTCTTGAACAGACCAAGAAACAAAGAGACCAAGAAAGCTGCCCAAAGAGGGAAGATTAAGTGTTAAACCACCCTAGTGGAGATTTGTGATCCTTACTAGGTTCACATACAGGAGGAAGTGGATTGACATTTCTAAAATATTGGTTTAACTGAAGTCCACCTCTGCTATACACATTGTGTGCTACCTCTTCTGCCAATCAGCTGCCTTATCTTTTTTTTTTTTTTTTTTTTTTTTGGATTCTCTAGAAATGAAACTGTTTTTCCAGGGATTCTGTGGAAATACTTCCTAGCTTCTGAATTTGGTGGAAGCAAAATTATGGACCACACAAAGCTGCCTTGTGCTAAGTCAGACCATTGGTTCATCTAGTCCGGTATTATCATTTTTGATTGGTAGTAGATCTCCAGGTTTTCAAGCAAAATTATTTCTTAGACCTATTTGAAGATCCCTGGTATTATGTTACCCAAGTACTAATAGATCTGTCCCTGCTTAACTGCCAAAATCAGAGATCTCAGACAAAAAAGATGGTATGGCAGCAGTATGTGTGAAATGGGGAAAAATGAAACAAGTTCAACTTTAACCTTTTTTTTTTTTTTTTTTGGCATAAGCAATTCTAGTTGCTTTCTCTCTCCTTCCCACCTCCTTTAGTATATGTTGTTACTGCCCTGGCTAGTCCGAGCTTTGGGGATATTAAAAGATATCCTCTTGATATCACAATTCGGCTGCACTTCTCTATTCCTCTCTACGAGCTTGCGAGGCCACCGGACAAGCACGTAAACAAGCTCAGCTGTTAATAGCCGTAATATTCAAACTACAATACAGGCAGGCCAGAAATAGCTGACTCACTGCTTTAGGAGACCTCCAGGCAAGTACTCTAATTAAGTATGCACGCAACTTACAAAAGAGCCTCTGCCCCGCGATGGCAGCTTGATGGGTAAACTATGCAATACCCAAGTACTCTGCGTCTGCATATTGGCTATTCTATTGAGAATAGCTAAGATAACTCAATCATTCAGATGCTGACCTTTCGGAGGCTTTGTCTCCAACTCCAAACCTATTGTTTTCCCCCAAATATGGCATAGCCTGCGGTCACAATTGTCCTTATAAAAACCCTTGATTCCGAGACCTTCCTCGGAACACTCCCGAGTTTCATCCCACCTTGCTGCTGCCTTGCTTGGCGAGCCTCCCCTCAGCTCCACGTGCTGAGCTACATCGCACCCCAGCTTCGCTCTCTATTTTTCTGGGCTTCAGGACAGATGAAGTATCACCCAAACCAGCAATCCCTCTAAAAATCCCTCTATACCACTCCAACCTTTATTTTCTTTAGTTATCTTGTATGAGTGTGTCGCGTACACTGTTTTGCTTGTTTTTAATAAACATCTTTTATTATTTCCACTTCTGTGTTCTCCTTGACTCGACCCGACCCCGTAGACATAGAGTTCAAGATCTCGCTACATTACCTTGCCTCTCGTAACGCTAAGCAGTGCTCTGAGCTAATTTTCCCCACCTTCAGTTGAGCACATTTTGGTGTCCCTCGTGGGACCCCCAGTTCACAGGGTAACAATCTGATTAAAAATATAGATGTGTGATTTTTTCTTCAGAAAAAAGTTGCCTTTTTGCAAAATGAGTATTCTGTTTGTTGAATTGGATTGTGCAATGATATCACAATGGTGTTTGACATTAGACTGATAACTGCAAATAGATCTGACAGAAAGGTGCATTTAACTTTAGCTGTTTTAGACAGTCAATCCTCAAACTAAAATGACTAGTTGTGTTTTGCAGAGAAACATATCTGTATATAAAACACAGGATTCTGAAAACTATGGACATTGGCTTGTAAGACTAAATGCCAAAGGTATGACATCTAATTAGATAGATCAATGTTTGTTTATGGCACTTTGAGTTGACATAAGAGTAGGATGATGGTCTGGCCTTAATTGGCTGTGGCAGGATACCTCATGAAGCCTATCCTTTCTTTGATCCTGATTGGAAAGACAACAGCTCCAGCCAGAGTGTTTTAAAAACATCATGTCCCAGGCAAGCACAGTGATCAAACCCTCCAAATAAACTCTTCACAGACTAAATAGTAAGTAAGCAAGCCTTCAAGATTTCTTAGGAGACCTTCTAATAGCACACTGAAGGCATCACAGGAATCAGATTTATACACAAATACTTCAGAGATCAATGTGTTAAGAGAGTATAGGTATTGCTTTTCAGGTTTAAAGTTCCTGCAGGAGTCATTATCCATAGGAGATTAAATCTGTAAATTCAAGTCGGCAGAGTCAATGGGCAGTTGTTCAAACAGCAGATTAAAATGATTAATGATAGCCAAAGGTTTGGTAATATGTGCAGCAGCCTGTAGCGCAATGCAGTATAACTTCCTCTTCAGGTAGGCTTCAGTTTTAAAGCATCTTGATGGATATTCTTGAATAGTATTATCATAATAAGGCTGTAAGAATGAAGGAATATTTCAGGGTTTTGCTGTCCCTGCCATCATAATCAAAGAAAAACCGTAATCAAATGGAACCACCTTTATCACTGGTTCCTATTAAACTCAGTTTCCCTAGGAAAGTCACTAGATCTAACCTAAATGGCCTAATACGATTATATTGAAAATATGGAATAATCCACGCACAGCACCCTTAGTATCTTGCACTAAGACTGAGGAGACTTTATTCTTAGATAAAGATAATGAATAATGGTATTATCTATCATAAATAATGAAGAATAAAGAATTAAAACAAATTTGAGAAACCCTACGGGAAATGTTTCTGGTGACAAATGTCATACATTGAACATCTTGAAATCTTGGTAGGTAGTTGGTGGTGATTTGATGGCTGTGTTCCACGACTGTTGAAGGCAAGAACATTTTCTTCTCTGTTAGAAGACCCGTAGAATACTGAAGTCTGAGGAAAGATGCATTGGCCTACATAAAATGTGTGGAAATCTCATGCCTATGTATTTCCAGGCCCAGATATAGCCTCCCCTATGTCTCTGAAACCTTTCTCTGGGTGAATTTTTCAGCCTCCTGGAGCATGTTTGGAATTTTCAAGGTATGCAGAGGGTTACTTGGAAAGGGACTAAGCTTTTCCGACTTGCATCTGCAATCCACTCTCTATGTATGCTGTGTTACGCACTGGATAACAACATCCACTTTGTTCTTGTCCTCCCTCTTCCTCTTCATTCTCTTTCTTCCTCACCATCATTATCTTAATTCATCACTATTTTTTTAAAAAAATTTTTAAAGACTTGTAATATTAAAAGAGGTTAAAGTTAAAACATGTACAATATAATGTCATGCCCAAAATATAGCACAGATTGCTCCCACAGCTTTGGAAGCATGCCCAGCAGCAGAGAATACCTTAGCAGGAATGCACTGTAGCGAGGAAAAACTCACCCACGCCAATTGTTTTCTTCCATCAAGGAGGCAATTTATTCTTCAGTTACACTGTGTACATATTTACAAGAATCTCCAGAAGGCATTTGAGCATCCGTCTGCTTGCTCTTTCTTCCAGAGCCTCTGGCAGACACGTCAGGAACCGTGTGCAACTTGCCAGCTAGCTCTCAGCTATATTTATATTCACACTAGCTGATGCAATCCTGCCAGCCTTTGCATTCTCCCCACACCTGATGCAACCTTCTCCCCTGGTTGTTCATCAGCATGACTCAGCATGACTCAGCTAAAGTCACATGGCTCTCCACAGGTGCACTTAACGACCCACATCACAAAGTATTTTCTACAGGTTTGGTCCAACCTTTACTGACATATAAATCATATCTGAAACACTGTTGGTTAGTCCCAAACAAACCCATTCAGCAATTGTTGAATGGCAAATCAACTTGTTGGTAAACTGAATTCATTCAGTGGCTCAACGCTGGTCATGACTAAAAATAAGATCCATGACCAGATAGACAGACAGACAGACATCATGTAGAACTACCCCTTTCCCCAAGTACAGCAGATCGTTAGGATAATCATTTGGCATATTGAAGGTTGTTTTATTTTTAAAAAATCTACCAATCATATCCTGTGTAAAATAGTCAGAAGAAGGAAGAAAGAAAGAAGACAATATAGGAAGTCTGTTCAGTAGTTTCATTTTAGGATTTATGCTTGGTCGTTATGTTATGGAGATAAGAAATTAATGTCTTATTATCTTAATTTTTTCAAGTTTCTAAATATACCAGTGTAAATTCTGCTTCTGAGAAAATTTCTTCCTTCACCTGTCTCTTGTATGATTTGAGGTACTAGTGCTGTTCCTGGACACATTCTTTTCTTTCACCTTGAAGATATATTTTATGCAATATTATCTTTTAGTTAGCATCTCATCTAGTAGCCATAAGCAACAGACAGGTGCATGGATCATCATGTGGATGAATGGACTGGTGGAAGAGTTTCTCTACTGCCTGTAAAGTAGTGATAGGCAAATTGAATCATCAAGGCACTAAAATGACCCAAATTTTTCACCCCTAATGATCAATAGCAGCCCCCCCCCCCCCACAAGCCTCCCAGGGAGTTCTCTTGACCATTTCACTACAACTGAGGTGGTCTGATATCACTGAGCATTTTTTTCAAAACAGGACATACTGGACGTTTGTTATGGCTGTTAATTGCCATCAAGTCACTTTTGATTTGTGGTGGGTGAACTTATGAATGAGACACCATGCTCAGATCTTGCAAACCCAGGGCCATGGCTTCTTTGATTGAGTCAAACCACCTGTAATGTGGTCTTCCTCTTTTTCTGTATTCCTACTGCCTTCTACATATATTGGACTTAGCATGCTACATTTTTCTTTTCCTCCTTCTGTTTTTTTCCTATTCCCTCTAGTAACTTGTGGGCCTAATGTTTGACTGAAGCCAAAGATAGGCAAGGAAAGACAGCCAGTCCAAGGAATAGCAGTATGAGTGAATGGATGGCAAAACTGGGCCAAACCTTTTGGTTCAGCTTCTTTTGGTAATTTATAGGAGTGTGGTAAAAAGGAAGAACTCTCCAAGGCTGGGGGCATCATATCCCTCCCAAGGTAAGAGGTACATCCCTGAGATATAGTCAGCCTTATGCTTACAGAAATGGAGACCCATCATTGTCTCTTCAACTCAGAATGCATTGTTAAGTATAACCTGATACCTACAGACCTACCAGTGATTCATCTTAGGTCCGGACTTAACTGCATATCTCATGGCTACAGCATTTGGTCTTGTTTTTGGACTTTCTTGCATCTCATTTCATTTCCTGTACCTTTTCTTTGTCTGATTTAGCCTAATGAAAAGTTTCAGAGAACTCAAAAAATGTTGTGGCATTATGGTTTGTCCTCATAAAGTTATTATACAACTGTGGGCTGAAGTAGGAGTGTCTGAGTTTTACCGAGCTATAAGGAGAGAGTGGGAGATGGTGGCCATTGGTGTGGCAAGCAAGCAAAATGGCATGAAGGAAGCTTATTGTCCTTCCACGAATCACCACAATATTCCATTACTCAAAAGGAGCACATATTTTAATTGGAGCTTAGAAATATACTCCTAGATTGAGGTTTCTTCCAGCAGATGTGTGCACTGTGTGGAACGTGGATGCACACAGCCCTTGGAAGGCCTCATGAAGCCCTTGGCCCTCCAGAATACTAATGACTCCTCCTCCCAATTCAAATTTTTAAAAACTCAGCTGAAAACCCAAGTCTGAGGGCCTTTCCACAATACACAGTTATAGTGCTATTATTCCACTTTCAACCTCCTGTGGAATCCTGGGGTTTGCAGCTTAGGGAGCGGCATTTAGAATTCTCAACCAGAGAGCTCTTTCAGCTCAGTGAACTACAAAACCCAGAATTCCACAGGATGTCAAAAGTGGAATAATAGCACTATAATAGTGTAGTGTGGAAAGGCCCTGAGCAAGAATAATTATTCGGGGAAGGTTTTGTTTTGCATTCTAATATTTTAACCCCTCTATGCCCCAAAACAACTGAATATTGTCCACAAAAGTAGTTAGCAGATCACAGAAATGGTGTGATATGGTCCGTATAGGGCCAAAAATAGCCCAGCTCTGAGTCATAGTTATCATTCTAAGGCTCCCCAAAAGTCAATTGTCGTATACAGTAGTTAGAATTTTCTAAAGTCAACTTACTTTCCTATTTCCAAAGTTACTAAAATAGTTGCTTCTTTTGTTATTTAAAAACAAATCTGTCACAGAGGTGTAGCACAAGCCTTCCTCAGCCACCATTTAGTGGGGCTACATCCCTTAAATATAAAAGTAAGCAGAGAATTACAGTTATAATGCAAAAGAACTGAAACTCTTCATCAAGTTATGGGAAGAATGAAATTGTTACATCTTTGTTATTATAAGAAGGAAAGGATTACTGTTACATCTAAGTATTTATTTCCAAGCTCTGCTTTTAAGAAAAGAATTACTGTTACATGTAAGTATTTATTTCCAGGCTCTGCTTTTAATCACACACCCACATATGTACTCAAAACTACACGTCTTGTTCTCCAGACCCAGTCAGCTTCCCTTGCACCACAGTAAGGAGTCTGAAGCCTAAACAACTTGGTATGTGAGCCTATTTGTTTTCTTTGTCCTTGAAAGTATATATTTTATAATCCATGGAGACTGCAGTAGAGAGTCTGGGTTTTCTATCATCGCGATGCAGCCCAAGTTAAGAGTCCTTTTCACATCCTGTTTTTCTAGGAATTACACTGAATTGTGCCCTATTTGTTATATAACAGGAATATAGATAGGAGCAATATTTGGAAACACCCATGGGCACTAGGAATTTGCTATACACTCAATTGTTACTGCTTAAGTTCTAACAGAATCATTCTTAATTGAAGAAGTGGAGAGATCTCACAGCATGGGGCTATTACTTGCAGGGCTCAAATTTAGCATCAACTGAATTCTCTCTAGGGAGCCTTGTGACAGCAGCAATAGCAGCAGCAATGCCAGAAGAAGTATGAGGAGCAAATCTGAATTCCATTAACTATGGCGCTGGCTTGCCAAATAATATCCCCATTTAGTCTTCCAATTACTATTACACTATGGGCAGTGGGGTTCAAGTGGCAGATTGTTTGCTGAATGAAGGATTTACTCAAAAGAATCCATCATTTCCATAAATAATGTAAAAAAAAATTCCCAAGTGTTAGAGCGTGTAATTGTTTTCCTGACATTGACTTAAACAATAATCTGTGTGTAAACAAGACATTGTCATGCATTCCACTAATGATTGCTAATTAAATCTGTCCTGTTGTTACAAGTTTCCAAAATAATTCAAATGCCTTGAGTTGTTCTATGTTATGAGAAGGGTTGGCTTGCATGATTAAGATAGTAGCATTAAATAATAAACCATGAGCACAGATAAGCTTTTAATTGCTAACCTTTCTGTTGAACTTCTCCATTTTAGTATTCCCTCTACCCTATTATTCATTAGATATCTGTCATTTTTAAAAAATATAGTCATTAATTGCACTAGAAACACAAATGAGTTCTGTTTTTAGCTTCCCTGGTGTATCGTACAGTGCAGAGAGAATTCATACATAAAGAAATATAGGAAAACTGTATGATTTAAACAGGAGTTCATTCCTCTACACTGCACAATAGAGGAAATACACACAGGGCCAGCCCTACTGTTTTCCGGATTGAGATGGATTCAGCAGTAGTGGAACCCACTAGTTGATCCTCCTGAACTCCCTCTCTCTGGGTGGACAGAGCTGTGTGGGACTCCCAAACTCCACTTTATAGACTTGCTGGTGTTGGAGTACCCTTTCTTACTGCCAGTGTTGAAGAAATATTATCAGTGTTGCTAAGTGGAATGGATGCCACCTAGTCTTTTGCTTCAGGCAGCAAAATGTCTCGGACTGACCCCGCTGAGAAAATATAGGATAAGGATCAGGAGCAAAACAGCTGTGTTCTTCTCTTACTCTAATGCAGGGAGCTAGCCCACATCCCTGAATCAGCAGCAGTGATTTTGCTACTACTGTTTCAGTGTAGATTAGGCATTTGTATGAACAATGCAAGAATGCCATGCATGAGACTGTTTCACAGTAGAGTAGAGAAGCTGTGAATAGAGGGAACAGCCATCACCAGACTTCTGCATATCATTGTAAAGCCAGTGCAAGTACTGGGTGAGCTAGGAGCCTGAAGTCATTAAAAAGGCAAGTATGTTCATCAGACCTGTCCAACTCTGCCTTGTTTCCATCCCATCATTAAAAACAAAAGCAAAAATGTAGCTATGCACATGCAGTCTGAAGCTTCATAGCAGTGAACACTCTGACTGGGTACTTCTAATTGATTGTATCTCTATACCATTTCTCAAACAAGGCCCTGAAACCATTTAATAAGTATTCATAGACCACTATGAACAGTTATCTGTTCACAGCACACACACATATACGAGCAAACATTAGAGACAAGAGGACAACATTTGGGCAGAAACGTACTGTTGACTAGAAGACTTTGTCCTGATGGTCACCATGTCTTCCACTGCAAAAGCATAGAGAGCAATACTATATTATGATGTGGAACCACCCTGATAGGGCTTCAGGGGTTGGGGAAGACTAACTCCAACCCCTTCCTCATTTTTTCTTCTCTTAAAAACACCTAGGGCACTTTCACGTTACTTGTACACTAACTGTATAGCACTGTAATTCCACTGGATATAACACCTCAAAGAGTTCTATGATTCTGTGGTGACCATGGCTGCATCTTTTGGAATCTTGGGATTTTAGGTTAGTTGATGGCTGAGAGCTCTCTGGTGAAGAATTCTAAATGCCCTCCAAACTGCATATCCCAAGATTTCATGGGATGGAGCCATAGCAGTTGGAGCAGAATCATAGTGCTCTAATTGTACAGTGTGAAAGGGTCCCTTATTATGGAGACCAGAAGGGCTGCAGCCTTGATACAGACCTCAGAAGAATACAGAAGAAACATAATTTCAGCTTCCTGGGAGCTTCTGAGAATTATTGCTTCCTCAAATTTTCTAGTCTCAATAACCCCCTGAATTGAACAATTTCCAGTCATCCTAGTGCATCATATGTTTCCTTGCATGCTTTTGGGTGTTGTAGTCACTGAACATTGTAATTTCCAAGGGCTCCAGGAACTTCACTAAGAATGCGAAAACCTATGGAAATGCTAGTACCTGGTGAGCATGGAATGAAAGCTGTAGAGACAACTGTTTTCATCACTGCTAGTGCCTCTGGTTAAGAATCCTTGGAACAGCAGAGTAATTATGAGCTCACTCCGAAAGTGTGGACTCAGCTTTGCTTAGCTGAGACAAATACAGAGCTTCTAAGCTGGACAAGTTTGTACCCTAAAATCACAAATTCCAAGCTCTCAATGTGTTGCTATTTGGAAACAGGGGAGAATTGCTTTTTTTTTTTTTTTTTTTAACAGCAAGTTGAGTGCAAGAGATGAGACGGAGAAGCCTGCAGGGACTGACTACCATGCTGTTGCTTCTCAAGGGCCCACACTCAGCAGGATGAGCATAATAAGAAGTGAATCAGATTGTGTACATCTTTATATAACAAAAGAGCTTAGAAAAGTTACTTTTTTGGATGAAAGCTCCCAGAAAATTCCATCCAGTATGGAAGTTTCCAGTCACATTCCAGAACTTTTGATGCTTTTTCTGTTAGAGAAGTATCTTTCCACCCTCAGTTTCCATGAAAGTCTAAGATGTGCTTTTTTATCTGTTTAATCTTGTTTTTTTAAAAAACCACAAGCCATTATCCTGCAATAAAGATGGATGTATCAGTTAGTTTCTTTTCTGTGTCACTTTTACATGTTTACTCTTTCATATTTCCACACTGTTATGGAAAGAAAATATTAATTACAATGAAATAACCCAAATGAAAATCAATATTTAAATATCTGTTTTAAATGTCTGCTGTCTTCTCTCTTCAAATAAACAGTCCTAATTTTCTCCCATAAAATGTAATTAAACATATTTTTACATACCATGTTTAGAATGTCCTATTATTATTATTATTATTATTATTATTATTATTATTGATTTGTTGTTATTGTTGTTGTTTTGAATAAAGTTTGCTCCCAGCCCCAAAGAGCTAATGTGTCTTCATTTTGATTTGTAGCTTTAAGTGACATTTCTCTTTGGAACTAACAGCTTCAATATGGTAAATTCAGAAGGAAAATGCTGGTAGATAACTGGTGGATCATCTAAATTCTGATATAAATTTTAGTCCAAAAAGGGTGAATCATGTCTATCTGCACTGGGATTCTCAAAGACTGAATTCTCAAGTATCCCTGCCTTGGGATACATATCTGCAGATCCAAAGGCACATCTGTTTATAAAATGTGTTCTCCAGCAAACAGTAAGAACATACACACATAAGACACACATTTGATAATACACAGAAGCCTTGCTTAATGGCAGTTGAAATAATTCACACTCCTTTTCAAAAATGGCAATGGGTACATTTAATTTTAGGTTCTTAGACATTCCATGTTTATCTGTAATTAGACATCTGTAACGGTAAGTAGGTTAGGAGAAAGAAGACTGCACACAGAGCTGTTAACAATAGCCAGATATTTTCTATTAAGTGCAATTGTTTAGGTCTGCTATGCTCTAATCCTGTGGCTAATCCATTTTCAAATATTCCTTGCTTACAATAAGTGATAAACATCTCAAATACTTATTTTCCTCCTGCACATTTAATCACATCAGTAAATTTATTTTTGTGGTATGTGGAAGGTTATGAGCATTTAAAGTCATTTTATGATGTCTTTTTCTATTGTGAAAGTTACTGAGTTGTTGCCTCAGTATGCTTCAATGGTTGTATTACACTTTCATCAGGAATTCCCGTAGTTGCTATTTGGATGTGTATGTGTTTTTTAAATGGGTCTAGTGCTTATGTAAGTCGTCAGGCTGATAACTCTACATAAAATTGTTATTTTTCATTTCTTTTATATGAATAAAGAACACAAGATATATACTGCAAAAAGCTAAAGAGACAAAGAAAGTATTTCTACCTAGATTCTTCTACTTTTTCTTAGTTCCAAGTTACAGGGGTGGGGGGAACTCCTTTACACTCTCTTCCCTTATAAATTAGGGCTGCACCAGATGTTTTCCCAACTGAGGCCAACATGACTTTAACAAAATAGAAAATTCCCTGAGCATAATTGCACTGGGTAGAGCCATCGTAAAATCAGTAGTAGGAAAGGCAGTATGCACATGTGATCTGTTCTGCCCAATAGGACTTACCAGCATGTGTGTTGATTGAATATGCACTTCCAGAAGTGCCCTCAGGACACACAAAGTGCCAGAGTGAATTCACTGCCGACATGAATTCAATTTGATCAGTTTGTGGATTAGGTTCTGCTCCTGTGCTCTGTACTTTGGCTTACATTACACTGTCTCTTGCACAACTGGTTAAGTGACTAAAAAACTGTGTCAGATTCCTCCCTTGTAGTAAGTCTAAGTACTCACTTCTGCTAATACAATGGACCTTGTGCTAGTGCAATGATATTGCTGAATTTGTGCCTCAGTTTTCAGTTTGGAGGATAAAGCAGTTGGGAGGTAGGGAAGGTCAGAGGTATTTTTCCTTCAAATGAACTTTTCCACTGAGAGCATTCTCACCTTTTAAAATCCGACTGCTATCCTGTTCAGTAATTGTTATATCATAAGTCTTGCTTATGACATTCTAATTACAGTAGCTCACTTTTACAGATGTTGCACCATCACACCCTATGGCTGCTTGGTGCATCACGTGCATCACTGAGAGTTGAATAGATGTGTCATTGCTCACTGCCCTGCCTGGCAGTACCTCTTCTGTTGGAAGGTCTGTGTGGCTTAAAGGGTAGGTTTCGAGGGGGATAGCAGCAGGAATCAGGGACAAATTACACAGGCAGAAAATACTGTTGAAAAGTTTGCAAAAGAAAAGCCAAATTCTGTGCACTCTTTACAGTCAACTTTTCTTGTGATCCCAGGTTTCAGGTTTTCACCAGAACATTCAGGTAAGCCAAAGAGAAGATAGGTTATTTGTTATCTTCATGCCTCTTACTGCACAGTAAACATCATAACTAGGCTTTCACTTCATAACTCCTGGCCTAGCAGCTGAAGTAATAGCCCTAATTTCATGTCCTTGTAACTCACTTTTGGCTGATGTTGCTGAGAGTGCAGAACCTGAAGGTAATAGTATAAAATAAAGGTTTTTCTCTGTGGGTTATTTTCTTGACATTTGGGATTGGATTTGCTCAAATTCAGAGCCTCGGGCAATGGACTAACAATATGAGACTTCACTGAAATGTATATCATACAAAAGAGTAGGACAAATTGTAAGGACATGCTTGTGGGGGTAGCTTCTGAGAATGAAAAGAAATATGTGGTTCATCTGCGGTTTAACACAGCAGAGAGAATTACCTCCAAATTGCATCTACACATCAACTAGGGCTTTAAAAAAAAATCAAGAAAGATTTCATGAAATGTTTTTAAAGTGCTTGCTTCGTAAGCAGTGTTTGTTCTGCACTGTGTATAGCTACATTTACTTGTATGCCTGTGATCATATAAATACTTATGCAAATATTAATACTAATAATACCTCTTTTTCACAACATGGTGATCACTCTGCTTGCAGCAGGCAAAACATAAGAATTTTTTTAACTGAGGGAGCATATGATACATAAATTAATCTTTAGAATGATCAAGACATTTGAACCAGTGGATACACCATTGTAGTTCAATAATAGTAAATATGCTTTTCATGAAAAAGGTCCCAAGTTTGAAGGAGGCCCTGGAGAATGAGGCAGAGGGGAAAAAAATCTCTTCTTCAGACTCTGGTAAGCCGAGGCAAGTCAGAGTAAACTTAGACAAATACAACAGTTTCACACATATTTTGAAGATACTCTTTATTTTCTTGACAGAATCTGCCCTTGGGACCCTGGTAAAGGGAATGTGGGTAACAAATAAGCGTTTGCACAGAAAAAGCTCACATTCATGGTATGCCTCCCATTCTCACATGTGGTTAATATCTTGGGTGTACCTACTTTGCAGAATTATAGCTATTCAATAGCAGTTTAAATGCTGCATCTATATCCTAGAGAATCACGGGAATCCTTAGAAATCTCTAGTGTACTTCCATGGAACTACTTCACTGCAGCTCTCTTGCAGAGAATTTTATCTCCCTCGCCAAACGACAAATCTCAAGATTTGGAGGAGGGGTTGGAACAAGTAGACCATCTTTTTGATGATGCTACAGCTGCCTTTTTTTTTTTTTTTTAGCAAATGTACACTTTTGTGCCTATTTTAAATTGCACACATTGTTTTAACATATGCCCTTATTGCATACTTCATGCTCGATGAAATGTGTATGTTTTTCTGTGTATATTTTTCAAACGTGTGCATTCCTTCTGGACACATGCACAGCTATCTTTCAACAAGTGGAATCTGAGTGCAAATTCCATCCAGCCTGTGGAAGGCCTAGGAAGTGAAGATGAATCAAATTCTATCGCCCACCCCACCCCCGAAAAAAAATTGGAAAGAAAAAACAAAACCTGCTGCCACATAGGTAGATTCCTCACACTTTCCTAGTGACAAATACCTATCAGAGTCAGACTGAAGATGGCTGCAAGCCACAGCAGCCAGCAGTAATTTCTTCAATCATAGCACATAAAAATCCAGGCAGACATTACTACTGCCAGCATGCCCTGCACAAATAATTTATCATATGAACAAGTGGTCTGTTCACTTGGAATATTGGGCTCCATAAAACTTGGCTTCTCTTTCCCTCTGATTAGAAAAATCACAAAGGTTTCTCTACCCCTTTAATCTTGTAAGAAGTGATCCTCTATGCATCCCCTGTCTAAAGTTACACTGTCTGAACAGACCACTCATGTGCACAGTTGTTTGCACAGTTCAATCATGCATAAATTATTGCCTTCTACACTTTCCGTACCCAGGTACAATCTGGTTTACAGAAGCATTACCTATGATTCCTTTTCTGGGAGAGGCTACAAGACTTTTTCAAGGCCATGTGTTCAAGTCAGTCTCCAAATAATTAATCAAGCCTCAGATTTTAGTCTAAACCAGGGGTGGGCAACTGCATGGTGGCTAGGGGGTCACTTTTCCCCCTCCACTCCTCCCCACAGGCCACACACCCTTAGCACGGCAAAATACCTAATTTTTTCTCCAAAGTCGCTCTCAAAATGATAACTAGCAGTGACACTACCTCACATCCTGTCACTGTTGTGAGAAGGACACTGAAAAAAAATTGAGTTATTTGAAGATGGGATCATTCAGGGGTCTGAGGACAGTGTGTTGGTGTTTTGTGCAAATTTGCGTGCTCGGGTGGCTTTCTGTGTGGTTTTTAATGCAAGACCTCAGGGCCTGCATGCAGCCTACACTAAGAAGGATTTTACCATCCACCACTGAATGGCAGGCAGGAAATAATTTCTCTCATCGGTTCTTTTTACTCACTGTTAATTCCACAAAGTCATGTAGGACTCTACTGGCTGGATTAAAGAAAACATTTTACTTTTGCTTTCATTGAACCGGGGCAAAAAATTCAGCCGTTACTTAACAATGTCATACAGCGGTAGAACTGGTGGGGCAGGTGACAGGTCACCAGAGGTGGGGCCAAGGGGTCGTGGGGTGGGGCCAAAGGGCCACAAGAGCAGAGTTCTGCCTGATTAAAATGCCTACGGCAAAATGAACTTCTTTAAAAAAGTTGTTAAGACTACAACATAACATCATCAGAGACATGCTCCAAACTTAGGCCCTTTCCACACAGGGTCATTATCGTGGTTTACAGTGTTGTAGCATTGTATTGTTCTGCACATGGGAGTAAAGTAGTGTCACATTATTTTCCATCGTTCTGCATGGAATCAGCTGTTAATGTGCCACCATGAAATGGGAAAGCGCAGTATTTGAAAACCGGGAAAAATCTGATTTACATACTGACATCGAATTAAATCCAGTTTTTCACAGTGATGCAGAAATGTACATCCGCACCAATGTGCATTGGTGGGCAGTGGAGGGTGGGCTGTGGGCTGGAAGTTCAGCTCTATGTAGGTACGCAGAAACAGCACCACCCAAAACAAAACAAAACAAAACAAACAGCCTATCAAGGCTGCCAGGGTGGGGTGAGGGGAGCCAAGGGAGTGGCCAGCAATGAGGTTGTGTGGATGCATGAACTCGCATTCCTACACAGGAAAATGCTTGAAATCAGGAGGTGTGCAGAAAACAACGAAGGTAAACTACATTAAATTTGCAATGACACTGTGTGAACCGTTTCTCGTGCCTCGTGCGGAAAAGGCCTCAGTAATTCTGTTGGCCAAAACCATGAGAAGCAACGAGGTTCTGAATAATCACAGTTCTTTAGCTCAGTTGGGCTACTTCTAAGTGGTGGCTGCCATTCCACACATCCCCTACACAAATGGGCTCGCCATATAGGTTTGGAGACACTTTGGAGAATGCAAAATTGTGAACAGGCTGACAACATGGTTGTTTCAGCTGGCCCCAGCAGCCACCACCCTATCCCCAAGAAACTGTTGTTCTTTTCTGCCCCTGGAAAAATCAAGTGAAAAGTCTGTATAATTTCTTGGCAGACAAATAAGATGGGGAATTCTATGAGCCTTTTCATGCCCAGCTGTAGTACTGGGAGAGATTTCACTCTGAAGGAGACTCTCACAGTGCAGATTTGCTGTTGAGAATGTTATGTTGAAATTCCCCAAACTGTGCTGAGGCAGCACGCAAAGGCAAACCACTAGATATATGGAATTTCTCTTTGTATAGCAAACTGTTATGTGCCCGGTACAGCTAATAATTGGGTTCTAAATTAGAACAAATAAAGCCCAAAATGATATGTAATTCTATCGGCAAATCAGATCTCATAAATATTAAGTTTGCGTATAACAGAGAAAATATCTAAAACCAACCTTTGAACCTATCTTAAGACACCACACGTATGTTAATCTGTTTGAATATGAACACTGTGAGTTTGTGTAAGTCACCAGACAATTTTTTAAAAAATTGAGCTATGAAAGATCACTCTGGAGGAAAAGTCAGAAGAGATGCCTCAGGTTTAATATTAAATACTGCTGTGGAAGTTCAAGCTGTGTTCATCGCAAAAAATGTTCATTCCCACTAGACATAATTTGTGGTGCTGTTGTGGATACATAATTAGCTTTTACCAGTTATACTAATGAATGCTTTGATGGGTTTTTCTTTCTGCTCCCCACTCATATCATATCATATTATGATATGCCCCGTACACTCTCCACATTTCCATAAAGGTGACAACATTTGCTGTATTTTGCCTTTTGCCCTAGGTGGGGTGAGGCAGGTATCATGGGAGCATGAGACATGGGGGCTGTTGCAGCCATTGCATGAAGCAGAAGGGCACCCCCGCCTGAGATGACAGAGTGGAAGGGCCATTCTTGAGGAAACGCCAAGTCAAAAGAGTCCAAATTTCTAAGCCTGCAATCCTGTCCTCACTAGTCTGGGGAAACACACCACTGAACTCAGTTGGAGCTACATTTGGGTAGACACGTGGAGATTCCACTGTGAAAATTCTTGCTGAGAATTAAGGAAGAACACCAAAGGAATTTTTGGGAGGAAGCTCTGAGTCCCTAATTCTGGGTTGTGAATTATGTAGAAAATCTGGCCACTCAAGTCCCTCGGCCCCACTGCCCCGTCTGCTAAACTGCAGAGAGGCTTCAAAATGTGAAGCAGGAAATCATAAGGAACTCCGAAGCAACTGCAAGCAGAGGAAAATTAATCTATGAGCATAAATCTGTGGAAATGAATCTATTATTAACTGTTGAATCCATACGATTAATCATAAATAAAACCACATTAATCAGAAATAGGTGGAGTCTAGCATCATATAAAAGAGGCCCTTTCATACCACACAATTATAATGCTATGACCCCACTTTAACTGCCCTGGCTGCATCCCACAGAATTCTGAGGTTTGTAGTCTGATGAGGCACTAGAGCTCTCTGGCTGAGAATTCTAAATACCCATTAACTGCAAGTCCTAAGATTTCATAGAAAGTTGTCATGGCAATTAAGTGGAACCATAGTGTTCTAACTGGGTAGTACAAAAGGGCCCTGGAGCAAAGAAATGACAGATTTTAGAGCACAAGCTTATATTTACTGGCTTGGATCCAAAATTAACCTTTCTAGAAGCAACCGCGTAGCTTGGCACGAGTGGGGGCGGGGCAGAGGCATGAGGCGAGGCTATGGTGTGTATAGGAGGGGCTACTGTGCACATAGGCAGGGCTATGGCACATGGGGGAGGGGCTATGGCGCATGTGGGTGTGGCGATGGCACACAGGGGAGAGGCAATGATGCATGGGAAAGGCAAGCAAGGAGCGGTGGTACCCCCCAAAAATACTACCCAGGGTGCACTGCCCCCCTCGCCACACCGTCCTTACACCATTGCCTACAAGGAGAAGGGCTACCTCCATTCACAGAACACTCTTGATAGCACAGAGGATCTCACTGGTGAGATTAGGGGAGGCAGTTTTCCCTTAAAACAATATTCTCACTCCTGGAAGGGAGGATATCTCACTGATCACCCCTCCTGCTACAGTCTGCCAATGTCTAAGTTCCATTCAACTAGTGAAAAGGAAGGGAGTGATCTTTGCTAACCTCCTTTCCCAAGATCATTCCCACCCTTCCACTAGCTTAGAAGTCCACTTAGGGGCTGCCCACACTTGCCTGAGAAAACTCAGGGTCCAGGCCAATATGTTGATACTAAAGATGTGATTCCATTTTATATTCAAATGAGGAAATAGATGTTTTCCCCCTATCTTGCATTGTATACGTACAGCAGCTGCAGTTACAGTTGTTAACTTCTGTCAAGTTAATTTTGACTTATGGTGACCCTATGGATGAGAAACCCCCAAGTCACCCTATCATCAGTTGCCCTGCTCGGGTCTTGCAGATTCAGGGACATGTCTTCTTTGATTGTCTCTCCATCTATAATGAGGTCTTCGTCTTTTGCAGTGAGTCATGTCTTCTCATGAAATATCCAGAGTACAGCAGTCTCGGGCCATTTGTACACTATGCTGTTATAGTGCTATTATTCCACTTTCAACATCCTGTGGAATTCTGCAGTTTGTAGTTTACTGAGGCCAAAGAGCTCTCTGGCTGAGAATTCTAAATGCCCCTCCCTAAACTGACACCCCAAGATTCCATAGAATGTTGAAAGTGGAATAATAACACTATATAACAGTGTAGTGCAGAAACGGCCTTGGCTTAGTCATCTTGGTGTCTAGGGAGAGTTCTGGCTTGATTTGCTCTTGGACCCATTTATTGGTCTTTTTAGCAGTCCCAGGGTATCTGCAGAACTCTTCTCCAGCACCACATTCAAATGAGCTACTTTTCCTCCAATCGGCTTTCTTCACTGTCCAACTTTCACGACCATACATAAAAATTGGAAATATGATGGCATGGACCATCCTGACTTCAGTATTCAATGATATATCCTGATACTTTAGGATTATGTCTAGTTTCTTCATAGCTGCCTTTCAAGTCTTAATCTTCTTCCAATTTTTTGACTGCAGTCTTCATTTTGATTAATGACTGAGCCAAAGTAAGAAAAATCTGAACTATTTCAATGCCTTCATCGTCTACTCTAAAGTTATGTAAATTTACTGTAGTCATTATTTTTATTTTCTTAATGTTCAACTGTAAGCCTGCCTTTGCACTTTGTGCTTTGATCTTCTTCAGTAACCATTCCAAATCTTTACTATTTTCTGCAAGTAATAGGGTGCCATCTGCATATCTTAAAATTGTTGATTTTCCTTTTTCCAATTTTCACACCTCCTTCCTCCAATGTAATCCCACTTTATGTAAGGTATGTTCAACAGATAGGATGATAAAATGCAGCCCTTCCTGATCCCCTTGCCAATTTGAGATCATTATGTTTCTCCATATTTTGTCCTGTCAGGTTACTCATTAGGACAATCAAATATGACACACCCATTTATTTAAAAGTGATCCATAGTTTTTCATGATCTACACAATGAAAGATTTTACTATTATCTATAAAGCACTGGCTTATTTTCTTTGGAAATTCTTTGATGTGTACCATTATCCAATGTATGTTTACAATATGATTATTAGTTCCCCTTCCTTTCCTAAATCCAGCTTGGACATCTGGCACTTCTTGCTCCGTATATGGTAAAAGTCATTGTTGTAGAGTATTGAGCAGGAGTTTCCTTGCATGGGAAATTAATGTCATGGTCCTGTGGTTACTGTAATCCCTGGTATCTCCTTTCCTGGGGATTGGAATGTATATTGAGCACTTGCGTGGTCCATTGTTTTGTTTTCCATATTAGTTGACAGATTTTAGTTAGAATAGATTCTATCTTTGTAGCTTGAAGCACTTCTCTTGATACACCACCTATTCTTGGTGATTTATCGGATTATGGTTATATTGATGAGTTTTTTCTGAAGTCTTATTGCTGTCATTTAGTCAGACTTCACATTATACGCCCTGATTGCTTTTGCTACATCTTTCCTCACTATTAATGCCACCCTATTTCTGTCCATTTTAGCTCAATCATCCCAAGTACTTCAATGTTTATACATTCTAATTTTTTGCTGTTGTAGTAGTAGTTTTACAATGTCTAGCTTCCCCTGATTCTTGCTTCTTACATTCTGTGTCTCTATAATAAATACGTGTTGTGTAGCTTCAGACTTTCACCTCTGAGCATGGGAACAGCTGCATGTCCTTTCAGCTTGAGTCCAGTTGCATTGTTAGCCACACTGCTACACATAGTTACACTGCTACACATAGTTGCCTTCTGTTCTTCCCCAGTAGCTTGTTGAGCACCATCTGACCTGGGAGCCTTATCTTCTGGCATTATCTCTTGTTTCTTTTTAGATTGTCTCATCACAGGGTTTTCAATGTAAAAGACATTCAAAAGGGGTTTAACCATGCCTCTTTCTGATCAGTACTAACAAGCAGCAGCTATGGTGCCACTGCCATTGTCTCCGAGAGATCCTTTGCCCAGTGTCATCCCCTACTACTGCTGCAGCCCAGCAGACTCCTCAGCAAAAGCCTGTCTGACATGGGAGATCACAATAGTAGCATGGCTGCCATCAGCATAGCCTCTTTCCTCCCAGAAGCAGGCAATCCCACCATCATGGAAAGGCAGTGACATTGGTGGGGCAGTTATAGCACAAAACAATAAAGCTATCAAAAACTGAATCCAAAAAGAAGAATATGAAGGATTGAACAGAAAATAAATAAATAAATAAAAATATTCACAGTTCAGTGAAATCACTAAAGGGTGAAGGTAACAGTGTACGGTGTGTCTGGAAGTCAAGTATTCATTTGCAATAATGCATGTGTAATTATTAGTTTAATCACTAGTACATCTACTGGTGGACTTTTCAACTTCTCACATCAACTATCCATAGAACATTCATTTTAAAATAACTAAAATCTCTCTCTTAAAACCTCTTTGTTTACCTCTCCTACTCAGCAATACAATGATGTAACTATTCTCCGCTCTCCCCACCACACAAGACTTTTGGCCACCTGTCAGACGACCAAAATTAAAAACAGAGCCTGATTAAACAACTCTCTGTGGTGCAGTTCAGGCAGCTTCATTAGTGCTTCAGTTTATGGTCGCTGAGTGAGCCGTGCTGCTGTAACTTCTTACAGTTTATGGGAAGCCGATTTGGAGGCACAGGATGTGGGGTACACAATTTTGCACAGTTGCAAACTTTTGATTGCATGAATTATGCATGAGAACTGGCCCACTGCCGATACTCAGTGGTGGCAGATCTGAACGGGCATTGGATGGCTTTTTCTTTTTCCTTTGAAAGCAGGAGGGAGAGGGGCTTATAACAATAATAAAAACCTCTCATCTTCCCCATCCCATGGCCCAGATAAAAATTGGCTGGTATCTCACCCGCCTATCTCTCGATTTCCCCCTGTTAACACTGAGAGTGGCAAAGGGAAAGAGACAGATTCAGAACTAGGGCTGCAGATTGTTGCACACATCAATGGCTCTTCTCCAGTGTGAACACAGCAAGCAACTCTGAAAGCTCTCGGTGTCACTTTCCTGAAGATGAGAGCCTCATCTTCCCCAATTGTCTCTCTGCTCTGTCATATGATGTAACACTTTATTAAAGTGTACAGGGTTTTTCCTTCCCACCACTTTCCCTCCCACTGACTTCCTTTTTAGACACTCCCACTGTCTTCCTCTTCATACAACTGCAAATATCTATTTGAAAAGTAGAGAGAGAATAGAAACAAAGAGGGGGACATGGGCAGCTAGAATATAATTCACTAAAAGGTAACCTCTGGGTTATGCTATTGCTATGTCATTCTACTTCTTACTCTCCATACATACCTCTGCATTGAAAGAAATTGCTCATTTCTTTAGGTGTTATTGGTAGGTGGCATAAAAGTCTGCAGTAAATCTGTTCAGGTTCTTCAAAATTGGAAGACAAATGCAGCAAAATACAGCGACTGCAGCTAAGACAGTATCGATTCTAGCAAAGAGGCCTGTTGCATGCAAGTTCAGTTCCTTTTGTGGTGATGGCAACAAAAAAGAGATATGTGAGTCAAAAGCAGCAATGGGTTACAGCCACCATCATTTGCCACTCCCAATCTGCAAATCTCTCATCCATGAACATTAACCACATTCTCCCCACCAAACAGTGAAAACATGGAAGTCTCTGCCTTGTCATCTGTCTTCTTCACTCCAGAACTGTCATTTCCATTTACAGTGGGCTTCACAGGACACAAGCTTTGCAGTTGCTTTGTTTGCCTTTGTTTAATTCAGGCCATTTCCGCATGAGCTTAAAGAAATGGTGCAAAGCGTCCTCCAGGGAGGACGTCTGCACCTGGGAGTGGACTTGGTCGGACCTACTTAGTGTAGTTCTGCACCTCAGCCTGCTCCGGAACGACCCAAAGTGGTCGTCCAGCATGCTTTTGAAAGACCACTTGAAACAGGTCTTTCAAAAGCACGGAGTGCACCACTCCGTGCCCACGCTCCGGTGCAGATTTGCAGGCTCGCACTAGTGCGAGTCTGCGATCTGCCGGGGGCGGGCTTTAGGCTGGCGAGCTTCAGTGGTTGGTGGAGAGCCTCGATCAACCGGAAGCCACCATTTTCGTCCCCAGAGCAGTGTGGAGCGGCAGCCACGCACTGCTCCAGACCAGCCTGGACCCAAGCGTGGAGCCAAGAAGTCCACTAAGTACCGGAATGGGGTGATTCCCTCGCCCCATGTGGAAATGGCCTCAGTTGAAAAGCACTGTTTGTATGTCATATGCTTTTAACAGCATGCTGGTGCAGATTTCTAAACCAAGAATCCTCTAGGGATGTAATTCTTTCATTCTCTCACATGTTTTTGATGACTTTCCAAATATTTTTGAATACTTTCCACATTACTAGAATCCATTCACCAGAGTGCAGACAAAAACAGCTTCTTCTTTAACATTAGATCAGCTAAAATACAACATATTAAATGGCAATTTGTTCCCCCAGGACAGCCCTTCTGGAAAATGTTCTGGGATACCTGTGTGAATTATGCTCCTCTGTCCACCAATGTCACAGACAACAATCTGAGATTACAAGTACACATACAGCATGGCAAACTTTAGTTACTTGCAGTGTCTGAGATTGTCTCTACGTTCATGTTAGTTGCCCCAAGAGAAAAAGCTGCTATATCTGAGCAATGAATAAAAGTGGCATAATGCTTTTTTCTTGTTTACTTGCCATCTACCAATAAAGAACTTCATTTTAGAAATGCAAGGGGGAAGTCAAACAGAAACAGGAAAATTTAGGGGTACTGGTGAATCAAAAAGCAGCTGGATCCCTGAGAAGGATAATCTTGTTCTCTTTTCCACTGGTTTAATTTTCTCAGTTCTAAGTTTTATTAGAAGTATTTTATGTGCCCTGGGGCCTTAGTTTGCTTCTGACTCCTCTTTTGAGAGAAGGTCCAGTTTGACTTTTCTCTTCCTCTCTTTATCACTTGCAAGCATGTTTTCCCCAGTGGCATGTGTGTGCTGAACTTATCTCGCCACCCCCCACCCTGAAATGTAGAGAAAGGAAAACTTTGCCTTTCAATTCAATTCAATTTGATTTTAAAGTGGGCTGTGCTTTCCACAGACTCTTTGCACAGCTGTGATTAATCTTGGTTACTTCTGTTGCGAGATTTTGTCCCTTTTAAACCAGAAATTTTGATGCTTACACAAAGCCAGCTTTTTCTGGACAGCTTTGATCAAATTCCTTTATCTCCCATTTGTTTGTTTGTTTATTCTAGTTTCTGCTTTATTTGGAATATTCTTCTGTTTCTCCCTGCACTATTTTCTTTTGCATCTGATTTTTCCTGGACGCTAAGTAAGTCAGACTTGGCTCAAGTTTCCTCAGCCTTCACCTAAGTCTTTAGGAAAATCTTTTTCTTCAGGGAAAAAAAATGGGTAGCTATAAGTTTTTCTTCTTCAGGCTTTAGGACAACTTGCTATAGAGCTGAGAGCACAGTCAGGCTTAATTCAAGGGCAGGTGGAAAATTAAGAGCAAATTAAGCATTTCATATCCTCTAACTGTCCCAACTTGGCAAGGACAATTCCAATTAATCCTGTCTTCCCACATTTCAGCTGCTTTTAAAAGTCCAAGTTATCTCTCTTTCTCCCACTTTGCCCCTTTGCCTTCTACTTACTCCAGTTGCTGCAGACTGAGGGCTTTTCCATCCTACACTGCTATAGTGCTATTATTCCACTTTAAACATCCTGTGGAATTCTGAGGTCAAAGGGCTCTCTGGCTGAGAATTCTAAATGTCCCTTCCTAAACTGCAAATCCCAGGATTCCATCTGATGTTGAAAGTGGAATAATAGCACTACAACAGTGTAGGGCGGAAAGGCCCTAAGTTCAAAGTGCAAAAGCAGTTTACATTCAGGTCAGCAAGAGGGGAGAGAAGGGGCAGAATCTTCCCATTTGGGTCAGGCCAAAGAAAACTGCTTGGCTTGTATGTTCTTCCTCAATAATAATTTCTTCCATCTTGACTAGACTTTGATGCTGCTTAGCCACATATCTCCCAGTTTTCATGTGTGAAATACTAGACGATGTGTGTGTTTTACAGGGATATAAAGAGTATTTTCATGTTTGCTTGTCTCCATGAGAAGTGTTATCTTGATGCACTAGGGCAGCCAGGGCCAACGGGAGGTAAAGGGAAAGCCAGTATGGAGACTGGCAGACCAGAAGGGTCCTGGGGTTCAACTATTTGGGGTATTTTTTTTTGCCTTGCAGCTCCAAATTCTAAGGCCCTTTTCACATGTCTGGGGGGGAAACGGGCAAAAACGCCCAAAAACGGAGCTTACCTCCAGCCGGGTAAGTCCGTCGCCACGTGGAGCAGCGCGAGCTCGCTGCTCCACACTCCGCCGGCGTCGCAGATGGCAGCTTCCGGTTGGTGGAGGTTCTCCACCAACCGGAGAAGCTCGCCAGCCGGAAGCCCACTCCCGGCAGATCTGCAGGCACGGACTTGTGCGCGCCTGCAGATCCACTTTAGAGCCGGGCGATGGAGCGGCACAGGGCTGCACGCTCCGTGCTTTTTAAAAACCTCTAAAAAGAGGTTTTTAAAAAACACGCAGCCCGGCTAGTTCCGGCCGCTCCTGAGTGGATTCTGGTGTGGAACTACGAAAAGTAGTCCACGCCAGTCCACTCTACGGTGTAGACGACCTCTGTGAGAGGTCGCTCTACACCGTCCCCCCCCCCACATGTGAAAAGGGCCTAAGAGAAGGAACAGCAGGCACCAGCCACACTTCCAACAGACACCCATAAGCATTTGGTGCAAAGTGAATGACATACCAAAGGCTGTGGGAGTCCATCTGTTCCAAGTGCAGCTGGTACACACTCTTCCTGCCTTAACGTCTGCAGGTCCAGGCAACTGAAGTAAGTAGCTTGTGAGGCAGGTCTATATAAACCTTACCTCAAGTTTCATGAGAGGAAGCCCTCTTGCAACAGTTTTGTGCTCCTGTAAGATCTCAAACTTGAGGCAGCCTAGAACCCTCATGGCAGGTCCTCTGCTTACAAGACTGGAGGCAGCATTTATGTAGGGACTGGCCACTCTTGAGGGCTTCCAACTGTGGCCTGGCAACAGGACAAGGCTGTTCCATATTGCTGTTGGTGGAGGAACAACTCTACTGGGAAGGAAGCAGCTTTTTTCTTTCCACCAGGGCCCGCATTTGCTCTTGGCAGCCCTGAAAACACCACAGCAAAAAACCATGTCAAGCACTATGAGGGTTTTGTTTTTGTTTTGTGTGTGGGTTTTTTGTGGGCTTTTTTTTTTCTGTTTTGTTTTGTTTTTTTGGATTTGGAGTATTTTCTGAGAAAGTTCCACAAAGGGGTTTTTGCACATATCCCCTATATTATGCCTCAAATCACTGGTTGTGTTTTTTTAAAAAATATGGAAAACTTCTCCTTGTAAAAGATCCCCACATGTGGGAAGTCATTGAAAAATGCGCGCACACACACACACACACGCACACACACTTTGTAATCTTGCCGAGCACAGGAAAATCATTTGATATTTTTTCCTTCTTCACTGGAAGAATTCAAAAAAGTGTTTTGTAGTTTTGCAGTGTTTTTTAAAGGACTATGTATGTGTATTAAAGGGCTAATTGTGCATGTTGTACATCTGATATCTAAAACCCAGCTTCATTTGATAGTTTAATGCAAGTTTTCTGACACAGCATTTTTCACTGAATCATTCCATCTTCTTTGTAATTCATTAGTTTGCCTCTGATTTCATGTGCATTCTGTCTTTATGTCAGAGACCTGATGTCCTGTTTTTCTGCTCTGACCGAAGTAACATTTTCAAATTTGTCACACCTATGAATCACCTTGAATCATCTCTAGTTACATCCTTTTGCCCATGGGGGTACAGTACCTTGTTTTCATAAGGAACTTGACATTTAAAATGATCCTTTCTCATCCCTAATTGCAATCTTACCCACGTCCACTCAAAGGAAGCCATACTGAGTTCAGTAGAACTTACTTTCAGGGAAACATGCAGTCTAAGTTACATTGAACGTGTATCAAATATCATGAACTTTCATGAATTAGAAATAGTTTTCCTATTAAAAGGGTTGCTGTTGTTATGTTAATGCTGCTTACAAATTTATATTTATCTATCTGTCTGTCTGTCTGTCTGTCTATCTATCTCTTGGAAAGCAATATATGTAACAGATGAAATGGTAATGAAGAAACTGAGCATCTGAAAGGCAAGTGCTGTCCTGTCTATAATTTTACAAATTGAATTGGGCAGCAAAGGAAACAGTCACAAGGATTCAGCAGTCCACAAAGGCAGACATATATTGGAGACAAAGGGGAGGAAGAAGAATTCCAGAGGGAGGAAACTGTATTTGCTGAGAATGACAGTCTGCTTTACCGCAATACAGCTCCTTTAAAGTAATTCTCATGCCATTTACAGCATATTGGTCTACATACAGTGAGGTCAGTCACAACAAATCAATTTCACTATGATTGCATTTTAGCCACAGTCATATTTCTCCTGGAAATCTTGCCAGAATCAGCTGTTCAGTGGGTGGGAACATTGATTTCCCTTCTCTGCCCCCCCCCTTGCTTTGATCCCCCTCAATTCCACTTTAGCACACGTCAAGGGGAGCAGCCTGTTCCAAACTGGTCTCTGCTGATGAGGTGGTAGTAGTTATGAGGGAGAGAAACATCTCACATCTCTCATGAAAGGAGCTAATGACCTGTATTTCTCTCACAGCTGTAAAAAAAAAATGCCATCACTCATGAGAACTACAGGAGGAAATGAGTTTGAAAAAGGCCTTTTTGATAGGTGAAATGCAACTGCTGCCCTTCTGGGTGATGTTTTATATGTCTGAAAAAACTCAACCTTGGTAATTCAAAGAATATTTGCTTCAGTTCCAGAAGACCTTGGCACAAAGGATCACACACTGGAGCCTGCCTAGCCACCATAACTTCACAGATACAGAAGATTATGAGAGGAGAAGCTTGACTCTTATGGTCAAACGAACTCTCACACAAAACTACACACACTTCTTTGTATATTCTATAAACTGTTTCTCTGTTTTCCTCTCCACACCCACACTAGTGTATGTGTCTTAGAAACTCTGTCACGTACTAGCATACATGGGGACCTCAAGATTGTTTTTAAGGTGTGGAGGGTTTCAACATGAATAATTTTACAATCCAGATACATTTTTCACAAAACAATGAAAACACAAAATACATTGGATAAAAATAACAAGAGCAACAGCTGCAACAACAACCAATTGAAGCAGAAAATAATCTATCATGAAAGTAATCACAAAATAATAAATGAAATATTACAAAACTGTATAAATTAAAACAACAGATAAAGCAAGGAGAGACACGTGTAAGGTACCTATAAGGTCTCCTATCACATCTGTCTCTCCACTGCCATCATTACTTGCTGTCAGTTTGACTTTGACGTGCAGACACCCTATGGATCAGAGATCTCGAAGCCATCCTATTAGCAACTGCCCTGCTCAAGTCTTGCAGATTCAGGGACATGTCTTCCTTGATTGAGTCTATCCACTTGTAATGTAGTCTTTCTCTTTTCCTACTGCCTTCTTCTTTACCAAACATTATTGTCTTTTCTAGTAAGTCATGTCTTCTCACGGTATGTCCAAAATAGGACAGCCTCAATTTTGCCATCTTGGCTTCTAGAGAGAATTCACACTTGATTTGCCCTAGGACCCATTCATTTGCCTTTTTAGCAGTTTTTGGCAATTGGAGGTGAGATAGTGGCACAGCCCTCCAGAGTCTCCTGGGGTGGCCAGTGTAGCCCTTAGCCTTTTACAGGTGCCCACCCCAGTGCAGGGGATTAGTTGGAATCAGTCGCTTATGTAGAAGATTGATTCCAAGGGTAACCCCTACATACATTATAGCCAGAAAAGCCCCGATTTGCCTACTTAAAGCATGGCTGCATTGTGCACAAAATAGGGATGTAAATCCTTGATCATTTCATCATTGCATGCAAGGATGAATAATTACTGTCTTTGTCTTTCCACATGAGAAAACAAATATTTATTCACAGCATTCTCGCCATATTTGAACATCCTGAGATGTTCCAGAGGATATTTCTGGACATTAAAAAACTGCACAGAAAATTTACTGCACAGAAAATACAAATCAGGGTGTGAAAACAGCAGTCTGCTGCATCCAGATCAACAGGAGAACAGACCTCCGTTGCTCTCAGTGGCTGCTGCCTGCTAAAGCAAGATTAAAGAGGTCAGTCCAGGAGACTTTACTAACTAAGATGCTGATTTAGGACCTAAGCCAATGTTTTTTCCATCCTAAGCACAAAGCGATGTGGGATGCCATACCAATGGAAAAAAGTTGATTCTCATCATGTCTCAGTGCTAGCACAAGATTGCCATTCCTGTCATTCCTGTCAGTGCTTCCTAATGCTTTTCCTAACTGGAAAAAAAAAGTGGAGAAGGAAAACTGTGAAAGGGGGGAATTATGAATTAGTGAATGGAAAAAATAAGAATGAATCAAGAATAAATGGGGGAAAAAAGTAAGAAAGTAGCAGGAGGGAGGGAAGGATGGTGGGGAAAGGTTGTCTTCTTTCACAATAGTTGAATGCAGAAATTTCCTGTACCACTGAAAAGTTGAGAATCTGCTCATCAGATTATGGCACATTCACACACTACATAATTATAACTCTGTTATTCCACTTTAGCTGCCATGACAGCACCCTGTAGAATTCTAAGATATAGAGTCTAGTGCCTCACCAAAATACAAACCCCAGGATTCCATAGGATGTTGAAGAACTTTTTGTTCTGACAGGCTCTGTAGGCTGACAGGTTAGGGAAAGGGCCTTTTATGTGCTATGATGTTTAACTTTTTGTTCGTCTTCTTCATGGCTTGCTTTTAAATGCTTAAATTTTATTGATGGCTTAATTATATTTTAATATTTGTATGATATAAATATTTAGTTGTGCCTGTTTTAACTTTTGTAAGTTGCTTTGAGTCCCAGATTGGCAAAAAGGCAAGATATTGATGGCGGTGGTGGTGATGACAGTGGCATAGCTGTCCAAATTAACAAAATATGTGTAATGGTAAAAATATGTGTAACAGTGATGGAAAAAAAGTGCTGGATACAGTTGAGAATGCCTTCAGCAACACATGTGGCTCTTCATGCATGTATCCGTCTTGGTTACTATTAATATAAGGCATGAAAAAAAGGGTAAGAGTAATCACCATAATTAACCTTTTCTCACTTGTTTGTTTTATGTATTTATTCATTTTATTAAAATATTTATTTGTTGTTGTGTGCCTTCAGGTCTTTTTTGACTTATGGCAACCCTAAGGTGAACCCATCATGGGGTTTTCTTGGCAAGATTTCATATAGAATCATACAGTTGGAAGGAGCCCTATGGGTGCATAGGATCCCTGTGAGTGCAATCCTTTGCTCAGTGCAGAATCTCCAGTTAGAGCATCCCCAGCAGGCAGCTGTCCAGCCTCTTTTTGAAGACATTCAAAGAAGGAGACCCCACCACCTGTCTAGGCAATTGGCTCCAACAGCTCTCACTATAAAGAAGTTCCCTCTAACGTTCGATTAAAATCTACTCTCCTGTAACTTGAAACCAAGTCCATTTCCACATTAGACTGTTATAGTGCTATTAGTCCACTTTCAACATCCTACGAAATCCAAAGCCCCTTCCTAAACTGCAAACTCCAGGATTCCATAGGATGTTGAAAGTAGAATAATAGCGCTATAACAGTCTAGTGTGGAAATGGCCCTAGTTCTACCTCTGCAGCCTACTTTAACAGTTACCAGCACCCCCAGGCAGTAGAGGTCTGTTCAGCTAGCAATCAAAGCACATTCAGATGATGTTTCCAGCCTCCTCCCACCAGTAATCTGTTGTGTGATGAGGTATTGCAACAGGGGTCACAGCCTCACTCACTGGCAGGAGGCATGTGTGTAGAAATGTCTTCATATTACACCCAGCTGAACAGAATTCCATTGCTCAAAACAGCTCTCTGAAGTTTAAGTTGGGATTCAGGGGGCATTTACAGTTTACAGTCATTTACAGTTGTGACAATAGTGTTATGCTTGTGAATATGTGGTATAACTGAATATGTTACAGATCCATAATTCTAAATTATAAATCCATAACTGAAATACAGGATGCCAGCCAATACTTATTGGAGACTAGCTAGTTCAGTAGTTCGTTGAAGTAAATTGTGCTGAATTAAAAAGTTCTGAGAAACCTTTTAAAAGTTCTGACTGAAATGAATTTTCCTGCTGTCCTGAGTAGAAAGTCCAAATTCCTATGCAAAAGCTGAAGAAGTCCCTGCTAGAAAAAATGATGTTTGCTGCCTGATAGAGACATTCGTATCTAATCCCATTTGTTCTGATAGATACATATATCTCGTGGGGGTGTACACACATATGCATGCATATACATATGGTTTGAGCATTAGACTATGACTCTGGAGACAGGATCTGAATCCCTGCTCAGCCATGGAATCCACTGAGTGACCTTGAGCAAGTCACACTCTCTTAGCCTCAGAAGAAGGCACAGCCAAACCCCCTCTGAACAAATCTTGCCAAAAAAACCCTGTGATAGGGTTGCATTGGGGTTGTCATAAGTCAGAAACTACTTAAAGGCAGATAAAAACAAGAAGACATCATAAAATAGCCAGTATTATATTTCCTTCCATTTGGTTTGCAGTCTGAAATTTTGCTTAGTCAGTAACCATGTTTCTAGGTCACTATTATTTTCCATTTTTTTAATTTCTTAGAAATTGAGATGATAGAGCATGTTGCTCATTAAATAAAGAAGTATTAAGTCCTTCCTATAAAGCACAAAGTTTAATAAAAAAAAACCTGTCTCTGAACAAGAATTTTTCATACAATGGAATGTTGTTATGCACACACTAGTCACTCTCTTTTTTAACTTTTTTTAAAAAATCAAAACCCAAATCTTGTTTCCTAATGTCATCATACTTCTTAAATCCAAATGTCCATCTGAAGCATTGAAGATCTTATTTAAACTACCATTATCTTTTGAATATTACTGCCCTTAATCTTTCAGGGTGCTTTTAATAGAAAAAATAATCTGATCTGCATAATGGCATTAACCAAGTACATATATGTGCTACGTGCAAGATCACTGCTTAGTATCAATATTGACATTTCCCCAGGCATAACTGAATGAGCCATTCTAGCTGCTCTAACAATTTCTATTATCATTCTTTTATTTTCACAGTAAGAATGATGTTCTATGACAAAAATACCATCATGCCACAGATTCTCCAGATATATAAAATCAGCATTATTAACAAGCAACTCTGGAACAATTCCAAAGAAATTTATTTTAAGTCCCTCTTTATTTATTGAAAAGCAATGGGGATGGGTGACAGCATGAGCACAGAGGTTACTTTCCTAGAATTTTCTGGTCACCACAGCCTACTGGTTTTGGTTACATTGCTAAGCCCATCTTTTGAAGAGTTCTGTGACGAAGTTAAAGATGGACAGCTTCTTTTTTCATAAGCTTATGCTACTGTTATGAAAGACTAGTTCTTTTGGTCCTTTTAAAATGTGTGGCAATACTCATATCACCTTAAAAAATGAGAAGTTGGAGACTAGGGTTGCCAAAATGATAACTGGAGAGGGCT
This sequence comes from Cyclura pinguis, assembly GCA_030412105.1. NCBI lineage: Eukaryota > Metazoa > Chordata > Lepidosauria > Squamata > Iguanidae > Cyclura > Cyclura pinguis. The sequence goes on along the minus strand of CM059599.1, from coordinate 106,783,104 downwards.
GCTGTACCTTTAATGGTTGTGTACAGGAGGGAATTTCAGCAAATATTTCATGTTATCTGGTTGAGTGACAAGCAAGACCTGCTGAAAGAAACTTCTTTTACACAACTATTAAAGGTACCTGAGCCCTTCCCAGTTTTCACTCTGACAACTCTACAGGAGACTAACAACATGGATCCCAGCAGCACCATTTTGTCCACCATTTTGTGATAGCTGAATTTTTATTTATTGTATTTATTTAGTCTATAATTATCCATTTTACTCTGACAGTACTGCTCCATTACATGTCACTGATGCATGATTACTGATTATATTAATATGTTTGCCAAAGTACTCAATAACCACTAGGATCTCAATTGATCTGCGGTGGCAACGATGATGAGTATAGGCCCTAATTTTCATCCTACTGGATCTGTGGTGGGCTGTTTTGCTGCATTCTTGAAAATCAGCCAAAACATAGAAATGGAAGTAAACTCCATTTGTGACTTCAGGGCTTGTTGATGCTTTGGGATGGGTCCAGGGTTGGAAGCATTGGTGATGTTTTTGGCAAACTCATGAACTCATATAGATTTACTTCATGTGAGCTCCATCATTCAGAATTCCCATTGTAGAAAGTAACTCTACACATATGCGTAACACAAATACACAGGCATTCACATACATCAGTATATGTATAGGAGCCATCTCTGCTCTTGCCATTCATGCAGCCAGTAGAAAGAGTAGAAGTAGCCTGTGGGACCCACCAGATGCTCTGTTAATGTGTGTGTGCCTGTGCTTTCAATGTGCCTGTCAACTTATGGGGACCCCATGAATTTCACAGGGGGTTTTTTAGGCAAGGAATACTCACAGGTGGGTTTGTCAATTCTTTCCTGAAATACAGCCTACACCACTTGATAGTCAATGGTGGTCTCCCATCCAAGTACTACCCAGAGCTGACCCTGCTTAGCTTCCAAGATCAGACAGGACCTGATGTCTTTGGGGTATTGGGGTCGAGGCTGCATGGTTAATACATCTCTGTAAAAAACAGCACAAAGTTAGGTTAATAAACCATTTAAAGAAACTCAGCTGAATACAACCTGGTTAGACACCCTCAGTCATGCAAATACTAATTGGCTGGAATCCTGTTGGGTATTTACCTTACACCGTAGTTACGGTGCTAGACAGTGAATCCCATTTTGATCTTCTCAGTCCTCATTTATGAGCAAGCAGCCACTGCAGCCAATAGGGAATCTTCTCCCCTATCAGGCAAAGAGTAGCTGACTGATGCTTCCCAATAAGTTCAGATGGGGGAACCTTCACAGTACCTGCACAGCTCCTAAACAAAATTAGACGCTATATAGAAATTGTGAATATGAAATATTCATGAATGTGTAACTCTAGGTTATGCATTTGTAACTGCCCAATAGGATTCCAGCCATCAAAAATATATATGTCTGCTTAATGTGTAGACTGAACAGTAAAAGTGGGGAAACAGGAGCTCATATTATTCATATTTATATTATTGTACAAGTATAATTGGACAACTTCATGTCTTTTTTGGCTCTGATATATGTGTGTGGTTTTTCTTCTTCAGTAGGTTAACAATTATCTCCATGACAGCAATATTCATGAAAGTGACTTTTTAGCTAATTAGGAGTTTCTTGTTTGATTTTGTTGATGTTGTTGTGGTGTTAGTGGTTCTTAAAGCTACTTACATGATTATTTACAGAAGTGTACTGGAAACCCTGTGAAATAAAATATTTATAATTTAACAGCTAAATATTGTCATTTGAGGATATTAAAAAGCAGTTGAGAAGACAGGGTTTTTTAAAAAAAGAAAATAAGAAAAAGTTTCTTTGTTTTTGCTTATGGATTTGGTATTAATCTTTTCAATATTTAATGAAAAGAGAACAGCATGGAAGCCAAATAGAAAAAAGATTTATGCTTTTGGCTGTTACCTAAAAAAAGAAAGAAAGAAAGAGAAAAGGACAACTTATTCTCAATCAGAAATACATACATTCTGTTGGAAAATGATTGCTGTGACCTTTGTTCCAATTAAAATACTTTTGATGTGCATGTGGAAAGCACCTGGTGAATGACTGTGCAAGTCATGAGATAATCCCCATGGGACCACAAGGCTGAGTCATAGTGATATGGAACCTGGGCAAGGGGTTTCATCAGCCATGGTGACATGAAATCCCGGTTGGGGTTACATCAGCTAGTCCCTGTGTATATATAAAGAGGTGGGCTCTGACAGGTTCTCTCTCGGTCTCCCTGACTCTTGCCGGAGCTCTGTCCGAGCATACCTCAATCTGATGTGATGATGGAATGCTGAACCTGTGTTGGAAGATCTGCGAATCCTGTACAGATGTATATATTGGAACTGAAGAATAAAAAGCCTCCAGGTATATTTTTGGATGACAACACTGTGTGCTAGTGTTCTTAGTGGGTAGCTTTTTGGGGTCAGAGCAGTGCTGCATATTACACTCTGCTGCCCACGCTTCTTGTGGCTGTGTTTTCAACTCTGCTGCATATTTGTTTTGCTTGCCTCTGAGCCACTTTGGTCAGAGTGCAGCAGTATGAGGGAGGATTTAGTGTGGTCTGCCTAAGTCCCATCATCCACCTTCCCCCCACAGATTCCAGTATTAATGATTTGTGTTCCTATAAATATGATCTGCAATCCAGCAGATAAATCTGTCTACTGTGATTCACTGCACCTCACTATTTTTTACCACTAGCTTCAATAAACAGACTCTAAACAGATCTCCCACAGCCACTGTTTGAAACCAGTTCCTCTGCTGTATTTAGGAAGTATACCTTTGAAGAAATTCATTTTTTTATTACATTTACTGAAGACTTAATTCTTGAGGTCTTCCTTCTTAACCTGTTTCAATATTTGTGCAGATTTTTTTTCTTCTGGCCCAAACTTCATATAATAAACTAGGAGTGATAGCTGGCAGTAGAACTTTCAGGAATACAAATAGAACATCAGTTCTGTTCTGCCTCCCTTTGACTGTTATTATTTTTAGTGTGACTTAGGTGCCTCTTGCTGGATTCTTGACCTTCTGAGGGAGTAGTACTTTTCAACAATGTGGAATTTCTATTACTTACTGTGCACATTCATATATAACAGTGGGTGGCTACTGATAATATTTTAAGCAGTCACGTATAAACACAAACACTCTAGAATAAAATTATCATATCCATTCCTTTGTTAACACTCTAGGGTCCAGTTCTTACATCACCAAGAAAAGTGTAAAAATTTCACAAGTTGAAGCATGCTACACCTCCCCTCTCAACACCTCCAGGATTCATGATAGCCCCCTCTCCTGTGGCCAGAAAGCCAGGTGGTTGGACAAATGTCTGACTGTTTTCCAGCAGCTGGACACAAAACAATGACATCATCTGCCGAAATCCTCCAGGGTTCTCTGGCAGATGCAGCAGATGATATAATCATTCTGAATCTGGCTATGAAGAAATGACTAAACACATCTCTGATCCCCTCCCCTGTACTCTCCACCAGCCACTCAACTGCTTTAGAATGGGGCCTGTTGAAGTGAAACAGTGAGTTGGGAGTTGGTCATTGGACAGGGAATAAGAGAATACCAACCTCCTCAGTTACCAAAAAGAAAAAAGAAAAGACATAAGCATGCATGTATCAGACTTACACTTGGGTATGTGATTGATAGATGCTGGTCTGGAGGCTTTTGCCCTAAAACTATCCATGCAGAACTATTTTGGATTTGATACATCTATAATGTCAGAATTGGTCAGACATAAAAGATTTCCAGTGAAAGAACTGAGGCAACACTGAGGAAATTCCTTATGTCCCAATTATGTTTGCATGTTTAGGGACCAGTCCCACCTCCTTAAATAACACACCAATCACAATGTGACTGGAAGAAGTAGGCCACAATTTGTACTGGTTACAGCTGCTGATAGGGTTGGCACATCCATGGATCTGGATCCAGGTATCAACCAATCTGCCTGTTGACCAATGAGCTCAGTTCAGAATGACAGTTCTGGCAACCATCTGGACAGATGCATCTTCATGGTCCCCCTGCCACCAGGAGGTGCAGGAAAAGCAACTGCCCTCAACCAGGCTGGGCCATTTCTGTCTGACATCTTGCTGAGTCCTTAAGGGAACTCCCATTCTTACCAATGTCTGAGAAAACCAGAAATTGACGTCCTGGATCCAGGAGCCATGCCTGCTGTCCCAAAAAGTTGTGACAAGGTGACAGTACAAATACATATATGTAAAACACCCACATACAAATATGATTACAACAAAAATTGCAAATTCAGAGTGAGTAGGTGGGCTGACGCTCAAAGCACAAATGCTTGTGTGTTCAAGGGAGCCAGGGTTAAATAACTCTTGCTCAGCCTAAGTTAAAACCTCAGCGGTTTCACTCAGACTAGTCCCATCAGCAAAAGAGTTCAAATCAACATTTACATTCATTGGCTGGCCTTCCCACCTCATCCCAGAGGCTGCATGAGCCTCAGTGCACATCCTGAAAATACTATATCCTGAGAAAATGTCTTACCATAAAAGATGGGGGACCTTGAAGTTCACCAGCAGTGCCAGCATCTCAGATTTGGGGAATTATTAGCTCAAAGGAGGCCTGCAATAGGATGGTAATGACAGGATCTTTTCACCTGTGTATACCAGTACTAACTGTACAGAGGACTCCAGTTAAAAATTAAACAGAGTATTTTATTGGAAATTAAAAGACAAAAGAAGCCAAGCAATCTCACAAACCATATGAGGCTATTGAAGAGAAAGGCAAAAAAAAGTTGGATAGAGATTTTGGGTGAAGGAGTTATATTTACCAGTCCTGAAGCACAAGATCAAAGCAGAGTGACTCACACAGGAGTTTGAGGGCAACAAAGAGAAATGGGACTTTGGGGTGCAGCATGACACCCAAAGTCCTACCAAATTACCTGGACTGGGGCCTATTATACCCTATTTCCTTCCCTGAAGTGGTGTGTGTTAATTGCTTTCTATCAGATTAAACAAAAGGGGTCTGGAATGGGCCAATTGTCTTAACTTTAGGTGACAAAATATTGGTGGAAGTCATGACAGCCTCTTAATGTTGTGGTAAGGTAAAGTGAATAGGGAAGGTCTTGGTGGGGTATGTTCACAGCAAGGGGTGCTTGACTGCTTCACTCCATACTGTATATGGAGGTGAGGTTGTTGAGAGGATTATCCCAAACCCATCAATGTCAGGGTTTTCTTTCTAATCCTCTTGAACTTATGATCTGGCCATGCTGAGGCCATCCTGACCTAGCACACACTTGCAACCAGTGTGCATGTTTCCCAACCATAGGTGTCTAGTTTTATAAAACTCATCAATTTGGCTCTCCAGCAGGATGAGCAGTGTAAAGTGTGGCAGCAAATGAGAGACATACTCAGTACAAAGCCTGTTTTTATTAAAACAACTGTAGTGCAAAGATTTAGAATGAGTTCTAGTAAAGCATTAACAGCTGTTTTCTCATTTTGTGGAACTAGATAAAGAAGTAAGCTTAAAGCAGCTGAGCAACAGGGGAATGGGCACCCCATTGATCACAAGTGGCTGCTGTCAAGTAAGTGGGGATTGGGGGACTTTAACGGTCCCTACATGTCCCCTTAACTGTGAATAACCCACAGTTACGATGCTTAACTCCAGATTATGGATTTGTAACTCCCCAATAGGATTCTGGTTGATGTTTTGCATCTATCAGTTACCTTTGTATTAAATGGTTGCTAGAACATTGGAAGGGAGGACTCTTAACACAGATCATTTGGGAAAGAGTCCAAAGAACATTGGTGGGTTTAGGACAGTTGTTGCAACCATTAAATGGCAACCCGGAGAAGAATGGATAGACATTACATAGATCAAGTGTTTGCTAAGCTGTATCCCTCTTATAAGGCAATAGATTGCCTTCTTAAAAAGAACAAAGTAACATGATGTCCACACTGGACATTTTGCTGGTGTTTGGGCCTCATATTGCTATCCAATGATGGCTTCTGCCTCAAGAAAAGATGATGTAGCCAGAAGAAAAGTCTAGGGGCATTTTCACACTACACAAATTATAGCACTGTGATTCCACTTTCATTGCCATCGCTGCATCCTATGGAATCCTATGGAAGAGGCTCTCTGGTTGTAAATTCTAAATCTATCTTCCTATAATACAGATCCTAGGATTCCATAGGAGTGGAACCATGGAAAATAAAGTGGAATCACAGTGCACACTTGTGTGATGAAAAAGGACCCTATACCTAAAACTGGTTGCAACCAAGCAACAAACAAAAAGTTGTAAAAGAAGTGGCTCTCCTTGACTGAATGACCTTGTTGAATGTCCTCCATGCCATTCGCCCTTCATAGCTGATCAGCCAATTCCATTTATCATGATAATTAGGCAGCATCTTGCCAGTTCAATCAAGCTCAATTACTTTAGGCCTCATTAGTGACTGACATTCTGTAACAAGTGCATCTCTTGAGTGAGCAAGGTCAGATAAAGAAAGTAAAGCACATGGACCACAAGCACATTTTAAATACACATTGTCCTCAACTGAGAGCTACTTTGCTTTATGGTCAAAATACTGCTGATGTTTTTAATTCCTCCCTACCAAAATTTTATTTCACCCTCACATTTCTCAATTCATCTGTATGCAAACATCTTTTGAACCATTAGTGAGATAAAATTCCAGGATATTATGAATTAGAATATCGTACTATATTAGAATAACTTCCCTACTTAACTTCTGACTGCACCAGGGGCACATTTAGGTTTTCACAGGCCTTCGGCATTCTTGTATTCGACCCTCACCCTGACATACCACTAGGGATGTCTTCGTAGGGCCTAGATACTGTGCCAAAAGTGCCTAATGGATAAAGTGGCTCTAGATTGTACTCTTTGAATATGGCAATCCACTGGAAATGATGAGGCAGAGAAGTGATAAAGGAAGGCCAGTGAAGGCTCAGCTGAACAATGTATCACATAATATTTAAAAACCTCTAAAATGGCAGGCTTTTATTATCACATTGAGGCTGAGGGTGACCACCAATTCCTGCTCACTCTTGGCTCTCACTTAAGTTAACTATGCCCTACTACCCTAATTCACCTTTTATTATCAGTGGTTGAGATCATGCACTGCGGAGACACAGTGTAAAAGTTCTGCATGTAGAACTATGTTTTTCTCCCCTGTCACCCCCTCTAGGACTCAGCTGCTTTCAGCTGCTGCAGCTCTGACTCCACAGTCATTTATTAGGAGCATTGGGAAAGTGTCTGGCTTTGTCAATATAACCAGAGGCAGAACAGTGACATTATCTAGCAAGATCTCCAAAGGAGCCTTGAATGAAATGGAATGTATTACTTTTATTACATGATGATGATGATGTTGTTGTTGTTGTCATCATCGGCCAGAATTCCCTAAGGAATTCCCTAAGGAAATTACAAATGCATAACTTACAAAACATCCCTGTAGTACAGTGCTTCCCAACCTGGTGTATGTGCACCCTCAAGGTTACCCAGGACAACATCTAGATTGAGTAATGGCATAAACGGTACATATGTCAACAGTAAGAGAAGATACAAGTTATGGATGTAGGTGCATGCACGCGCACACACACACACACACGCACACACAGAGCAGGAGGGAGGAGGGGGAATCCACCATGCTCCTTTCACCTGTCCGTTCTTATCTCCTTCTCTCCCCTACACCTTCTTCTTCTCATCACCCCCTTCCTGTTTCTGCTCCTTTCTTCCTGCTTTCCTAATGCAAGGAGGAGAGAAGGGAGGTGTTGTATGCCTTCTCCTCAATAATTTCTCTCCACTTTTTTTCCTTCTTAAAGGAGAGCTCACCTAAGGGCTTATGAGGGCTAAAAAAAAAAGAAGAAGAAGAAGTGAAAGCCTTTCAAAAAAGAATATTGTTACTGTAGTCTATAGTCCAAGCCCAGGGCTTACTAAATATAATTTGATATCAAAAGATTGGCCATTCAAACTGTTTCCCTCCACATGCTTGAGAGGCCCCTGGATAAGCACGCACATGGACATGGCTGAACGGCTGAAAAATACAAGAAAAATCCTAGTCAGGCCAGTAATTTTCCGGCACGTAGCTTCAGGAGACTTCCAGGCAAGTACACATTGAAAACTAAATTAAGTATGCAACAAGCCCACAAAAGATTCTCAGCCCCAAACTGCCAGCTTGACAAGATTAGCGCTTCTGAATACCCAACGGTCAAGCGTTCCCCATTTGCATACTGTCTGCACTATAGACAACTACGTCCAAATCCAATCATTGTAAGCGATGACCTTTTGGAGGCTTTGTCTCCGATCCAAAACCCATTGTTCTCCCTGGGAATGGACTAGCCTACAGGCACATTTTCCCCTTTAAGAACCTCTGATTTTGAGCGCTTTATCGGATCGCTCACGGTTGTCATCCCGCCTTGCTGCCGCTCCGTTTGCCGAGCCTTCCCCTCAGCTTCCACGTGCTGAGAATCTCTGCTCCAGACTTACTGAATTTCTTCTGGCTACACGGGCTGCAGGATCAGGTGTAGTATTTCCCCCTGAAAATCCTTCTTGAAATCCCCTATCGACTTTCCCCCCTGTATTTTCTTAGGTCTGTGTGAGTGAGTACGTAAGTGTGCAGTGACAGCCTTTTAAATAAAGAAAACAATTCTAAACTAATTTTGCTTGGTTTTTGACTCGGCCTGACCCCAGAAAAATTGGGTTTAAGATCTCGCTAGGTTACCCTGCCTCTCGTAGTGCTACAGCTTATGCTCTGGTTCATTCCCATTCCCTATTATTTGGAGCACATTGAGGTGTCCCCCAAGGGACCCCAGAAATCAGGGTAACAATATGATAAAGGTACAATTTCTTTTTTGGAGAGGGGTTGACCTTTCTGATTACAGAGGTAAGAAAGCAACATTGCAGTGCGCATGCCCCTCTCTCTTGCTGCCTCTGTATACCACAGTGCACCTTTCTCTATCTGTGCAGCAGTTGGGCTTGTGGCAAGTGAACGCAGGGAAAGGACAGGCCTAGGGCTGCTAATCTCAGCTCAGCGCCCACCAGTCAGCCACCTGCCAGCCCTGAGCCAATCTCCACCTCTTCTTCATCTCTCTTTGTCTTTCTCTCTCCCTCCCACTCCATTCCTCCCTGTTCTCCCACCTGCCTCTTGATGGCTTTTCAAATGTGTAGTGGTGCAGCCCTGTCCTCGCTCCTCTCACTCCCTTTTTCTGTCCTCTTTTATCTTATCTTCCTTCTTATCAGTTAATCTTAAAAGGTGCCTGTGACAGAATCTGGTGGTGTAGCTAGTAGAGCAGCCCTAGCAGCAGGTGGTCATATAACCAAATTGGCTCTGTCTGAGAGGCACGTGCTGTGGGGAGACAGCAGAAGGCATATAGACAGGGAATGAGAACTGGATTCTAGCATCTTTCAGGGAGATTCTTAGGGAGAACTTTAAGTCAGAGCCATCAGTTAACCAAAGGGCATTGCCTGAGAAGAGGGTTGTCTTCTCAGTGGCCTAGTGTGAGGCAGAGAAGAAACCAACTACTTCTAAGTGGGTCAGAAAGTGGGACTCTGAGTTTGGAAATTGCCTAAAGCAATTTTGAAAAGTAAAGAATAATGTAAGTAGACGAGAACAGACTCAAGACAGCTTACAAAATAGATACAAGTACAATAAAAACACATATGGTCAAATACATAGAAACAATTGTGACTAAAAGAATATTAAACTAATGACAAAATTAAAATATTATCTCAAAACAACCAAAGAATAAAAAGAAAGGATAGAAATGGACAGCAGCATAAAAACCATTTTCTTATTTGAATGAATCAATTCTACCCAAAAGTCTTCACCTGCTAATGAGCAAAATCAGCAAAGGAGGAGCCATTTTAGCCTCCCTGGGAAGGGAGTTTCAGAGTCTAGGCACAGCCACAGAGACGGCCCTCTCCTGTGCTCCCACCAAATATACCTGTGAAGGTGCTGAGTCTGAACTGTAAAGGCGTTGTCCAAGATGATGGATCTCTCTTGGAGAGAGGTATTTCCTTTAAAGTTCAGATTAAAACCCAGGGCAGATTTACACCCCACTGACATGGCAGCCATCATTGAGGTAGATCAAGGAATTGAGCCACATTTGCTTTTCTAATTCTTACCTTACCACTCTTGTCTCTTGGCCCTCCAAGCCTAGAATTTGCACAACAGCTAGAGAATAAAGTATATTATTAATTTAGACACATTCCACTCACAGTATAGGTACATTGCTTGTAGATAAGGGATACTAATAAGGACTAACAGATGTGTGTGTGTGTGTGTGTGTGTGAGAGAGAGAACATAGAAGCACAAGAGAGGAGAAGCTTCCATTCCCCTAACCTCTCATCGCAAGAAATGAGGGAATCTGGCACTTTTGTTTTCTTCTACATTTACATTTTTTGAAGCTCAAGTTTTTTCCACCCAAACGTGAAGAAATCTGTACATTTGTAAATTCTTCAAAAATGAACTGAAAATTCTCCCTGTCTGTCCTTCCCCAGTAGATAGGTTATTCAGAGTATGGAAGGGAAAATTTTGTTCCGCACTGGCATACACCTATATGAGGAGCCCCAGAGGAAAAAAAGTGGCAACCCTAATTTCAGTATAGGTTCTAACACGGATTTCAGTTTTCAATTCAGTTTTTATTCACTTTCACATTTTTAAAATCACAGGTTGTTTCTGACCAAAATATGAAGTGATTTATTAATATTGTTCAGTGCTTCTCAAAAATAAATTGCAATGAAATTCTCTCCCATCCCTGGCCATAATCACTGTATGTGTGAGTGATGGAAAGTGAAAAGGAGACTTTACTGAATCCTATTGGATCCTTCCCCTGTAGAGAAAATGAATCATATCCTTAAGGTATACAACAAAATTAGGTAACAATTCTGCATTTGAGCATTGTGTGCAAGATTCCACCTTTCATATGAAAAGCCTTCTGCAGCTCTTATCATGTACAGTTCTGATTTACACATGTCTCCATATTTCATCAGTTTGTCAATGCAAACCATTTCCCTCTGTTTTCTGCTATATTTGATGTACAATGTACTAAATAAAGTTTGGTACCAGACTCCAAATGAGCTCTTAAATGAGATCATTTTGAAGATTTTAGTTCAGTTCCAAGCTAACGAAGGCTAAGGGAAACATATGCACTGCCATTGACTTGACATGCTTATTCCATCTCTGCTGAGGAAAAGCATTGGAAACAATCCAGTACTGACACCAAATTGATTTGCACCTTTGAGATGCTGGCTGCTCATGTAAGATTTTGCATTTGCTGGCAGATGGTGTGGCTGTGTGAGGAACGTGCTTGTGGAATTGTTGGTAACATACCACAGATACATGTGCAGACAAAAGAAGAGGAAAGAAGGCTGAGAACTGGGGCTGTATTGAGAAGAGGAGAAGTTTATTCCATTTTCTATGAATCTTCTAATTACCAGTCTCTTCAAGAAAAAAAAACGAAGGACAGAATTCACTAGAATTACAAATGAAATTTAGAATTATGAATGTGTAACCACTTTACCTTCACAACCACACAGCATCTCTCTGGTGTGAGCTCCAGAAACAGGATCCCTGTTGCACTTCCCTGTTGTACGTTAGAGTGCTTGGTGGTGGATGGAAACATCAGTCAACTACTTCCCAATTGATGTGGAGGAGACTCCCATCCATTGTGGCAGCTGTTCCCTGGTAAGCAGAGATTGGAGAACTTTCCATGGTCCCTAAACTAGGAAATACATGGGGAGCATGAACAGGAACCACTCGCAATGTATAACTTTAGGATATGCATTCTTAATTACTTTAGTGAATTTCAGCCAAATCCTTTGAACTCTAAATGTTTTACATGTGGAGAGAAAACACAAAATCAAACATACCAGAAAAATTAAAATAATATTATCATTAAAATAATATTAATAAATTCTACCCTATATATTTTAAAATCACTTCTGTGGCCATTTCCGCATGGGGCGGGGGAATCGTGCCGGTACTTACCAGACTTCTTGGCTCCATGCTTGGGTCCAGGCTGGTCTGGGGCAGTGCATGGCTGCCGCTCCACACTGCTTCGGGGACGAAAATGGCAGCTTCTGGTTGGTCAAGGCTCTCCACCAACCGCTGAAGCTCGCCAGCCTAAAGCCCGCCCCCGGCAGATCGCAGGCTCGCACTGGTGCGAGCCTGCAAATCTGCACCGGAGCGCAGGCACGGAGTGGCACGCTCCGTGCTTTTGAAAGACCTGTTTCAAGCAGTCTTTCAAAAGCACGCTGGACGACCACTTCGGGTCATTCCGGAGCGGGCTGAGGTGCAGAACTACACTAAGTAGGTCTGACCCAGTCCGCTCCCAGGTGCAGACGTCCTCCCTGGAGGACGCTCTGCACCATTTCTTTAAGCCCGTGCACAAATGGCCTGTCTTACAAACAAGTTAGAGCATGTTGTTGGAAATTTAGCCAAAGGGGGGGAAATTTCCTAAATTCACATACAGTCATCTCTCCATATTCGCTAGGGTTAGGGGCACAGGACCCCTGTGAAAGTGAAAAAAAGTGAATAACTCTAGGCCCTCCCAAACCATATTTAACTCACAAAAAATGTATGATCACCATATTCAACCCACTGTGGATTTCTTTGAGGCATCAAGGTTCCTTCACAAGGCATAAGTGGGTAGCTACAGAAGCTTACTGCCACCTCCACTGTTGCCCCACACCATTTTTATAGGGACTTACAAGCCTTATTCACAGTTTCTCAGTCTCACAAGGCTTGCAGTTGCAATAGCTATTGCTATTGCTTGCAGTCTCTATTAAAAATAGCATAGGGAGGCACCAGATGTGACAGCAAATAATCTGTGAATAATCAAATCCACAAAAGTCAGACCTGCAAATGTGGAGTGCTGACTGTATTAATACATGATTTGGATAAATTCTGCCACCCCACAGTAGTCATTTATACCCCAGATCTAGTATTTGGAGTGATTTTTCCACAATGACAAAGGGCTGAAAGGGGCAGAAGGAGACTGGATGTATTCCATCTGTGAACTTCCTCCAGTTAAATGATCTTAGGATCCAAGCTAAAAATATAAAGATCTTATATCGTTACAGTAGCATTTAATCTGGGGGGGGGAGCATTCTTTCTTTTGTTGTTCCAGTTGATTTGCAGTGAAAATTATCTGAACAGGATAGTTTTGCTGAAGCAGCAAAAAATTTATTTTAAAGATACTATCTTGTATTTGAAATCAGTGCTTAATATATAAACATATACTTACTGAGATGTTACAGTTTCTTTCAAATCTTTTATACATTTGTTTAATTCTTATCTCAAGGCAATATTTTAATTTTTGTAGAATTTGATAAGAAAACATCTATTTTCCTAGTACACCAACAGCTGTCCAAGTTCAGTTCAACTTTCTTGTCACATCATATCCCTTTACTTTTTTGTAAAAAAATAATAAAACAAATCCCATTTTAAATGGTTTATATTTTATAGATAATAATCACAGTTTACTTTTCATGTGTATTTACTTATGTGTTTGTATGTGTTTTATTGTTGGAAAATGTGAGATATAGTAATGGGTCTGTCAAGCAGTGTCATCAAATTGACGTTGCAGATGCCGAACAACAATTAGTCCCACACTCACACCCACATACAGGGTTCAGAAAAGAAAGAAAATAACCTCAGTCATCTTTGTAAAAAAAAATATAATTTTATATTTTATACATATATATATATATATATGTATAAATGTGTGTGTGTGTGTGTGTGTGTGTGTATAAAAGTAGTTTTATTTATAAATAACCTGTGCATAGTGAAACATGTAATCACATATTGAAGGAGAAGAGGAGAAGAAGAAAATAGCTTCAGAATAGAGTATTGTAGGAAGAGAGGCTGCGTTTAGCAAACAAGCAGGAAGTCACCATAAATATATGTTGTGTCTAAACTCCTTTAGACTGACATGAAAACTATTAGTGAGTGCATGCAAAAGTTGCCAACATTCATCTGTATTTGTTTTAATTTTTATAAATTTCCTAGAGTTCTATTTTGGGGGAAAGGTAGAATGTAAGTGAATAAATTATTGTTCATTTTTATTATTTTGTACAAGTTTCTAACAGTAAATATTGTAAAGTGGAAGCAAGTGCTTGTGAGCCTAAATTCACTTTTTAATCCAACTATAGCATACTTTTGTAAGTTTCATAGATTCAGTGCGCCTACTCTACTTGGAAATATGCTAATTTAATATAGCCCCATTATTTTCCTTCTTCTCCACAAAGAACAAAATGTTATTCAATGATGATATTACAAAAGCAAATTAAACTGGCTAAAAGTAACTGCTAATAGTGCTTACTTTCCTGAACAAGAAAATTCTTTATGCTATATTACAAAAGCAATGTCTATAAAGGTCTGGATTTGTTGATGTTTATATTATAAATATGATTACCCATACGACGGGTGGCTGGAATCCTGTATCAGATTAATGAAGTAGTTAACTAAGTAACTTCTTTTGGCCTGATCCCCCCAAAACCTGACAGAAACATCATCAGACTGTGCTCTAACTTGGGAGGAAGGTTATGATTGTGTCAATAGTGTGAAAGTCATGACTAAGTGGTGACTGTGAACATGAAATAGTTACCTAAATATACCTGTTTTGTAATCACATTCAAGACTTCAAGTACTGGAGGAGGAGAAGTTCCATTCTGCTGATTCGTTGGATGATGTCAGTTTTGGAGGTTTTTTGAATTTTTGACTGTATGATTCATAAGGAAAAGAAGCATCATCATCAACAACAACAAACCTACATTTTAAAATTCAAAATACAAAGGAAGAAATATGAGATGCTAGCCATCATGTTCAGTAGAATATATCAACATTTGTACATGGAGATGTGTCCATAAAACAAATATCTAAATTATGCAGAGTAATGATTCTAGTCTTGCTAAACCAGCCAACATTCAAAAAATAGGGAGATTAGTGAGTGGGTCATAAAATTCCTCAGGTGTAAATGTCAATAAAATAGTACAAAAATAAATGCATTATGATGTAATTGTGCCTATAGTTATATCACATCTCTTTTTGTGTAGTGTTTTAACAATGCACAAAACACACACATGCATCAGTCAAACACTGTACATGAAGACTTTTGATCTATTTGTATGCATAATCAAATCCACATTATTACAATCTTTTATTAATGCACATATGCATATTGGTAATGTACGGAAGAAGAGATGAAAATGAATGAAATGAAATTATAGTTGTGGAACGGTGCATACTCTTCTGTTCTGGAATTGCTCTTAGAAATTCTCGTTAAATGGGGATTCAAAAAAGCGTGAAATGCTGGGCAGAACAAACTGAACAGTAAAGAAGTGGAATGAGGAAATCTGCTCATCTGTAATGAATATGTTCTATAACAAATAGAAACAGTTTCAAAGGAAAATGTAAAAAGGCTAGAAGTGCCAGCCTAATTGTTCAAAGGCGGTAACGGTAAGATTTGTGCATTACTATGCAGCTTAGAGGCAGACTCTCCAAAGAAGGAACCCTAACTTATGTGCTAAGTTGCTTTGATAGGGGAATCACAGGAATAGCCAACCCCTGGGGAGAATGTTTGCGTATCATTATGCTACTGCCGAACTCTGTGCTAAGAAATGCAAAGCCCTAAAGAGAATGATCTTCGGCTATAACAGAAAGTTGTTGTCAAACGGATTGGAAAGGATGTCTACTCATATGCAGGAAATAGGACAGGCTTAAAAATGGAGAGGTGCTCAGGGAAATGTGACCATGTAGAGAATGAAAATTAACTGCTGTTCAAGAGCACATCACATACAACATAATATTGCAAAAGCAAGTACAGTAAGCTGGAACTTCTGGAACTCCTGTGTTTCAGGCATTATTTTAAAGCATACTTATTTGTTTCAGCTCGCAAGAGATAAGCAAAAGTTCGGGCGATATAAACAAGGATTGGGAGGTGAGGATTGAGGATTGAGAGCCATCTTTAAATATTTAAAGAAAAGTCACCTTGAAGATGAAGCGAACTTGTTTGCTGCTGCTCCAGAAACTAGGGTGGTAGCCAGTGGTTTCAAATTACAAGAAAAGAGATTCTGCCTAAACATAAGGAGGAATCTCTCTACTGTAAGAACTATTCAACAGTGGAATAGACTGTGAGGGAAGGGGACAAACTCTCTTTATTTGGAGGTCTTTTAAGAAAGGTTGGATGGGCATCTTTTGGGAGTGCTTAAGTTGTCTTTTCCTGCTTGTCAGGGAAATGGACTTGATAGCCCTTGTAATCTCTTTCATTTCTATGATTCTGCAGTCATTTTGGCTGCTGGTTTGTACTGCTGATTTCTTGAGGTAACGTACGATTTTAGATATTTGTCAGTTTAGATGTTTGCGATTTAAGGTGTGGGTTTCAGGTAGATTGTTAGCTATCCAGGATGTCTAGGAGAAAGATGGTCTATAAATAAAATGGAGGAGGAGGAAAAGGAGAAGAAGATAAAGACTGAGTGACCAAATTATGACATATTTTTTCCCTAGGTTCACTTATATATATTTAAAAAAAATGTGAGTCACAATCATTCTGAGCCAAAGAAATGACATCCCTTATATTTTTCAAATTTGCATCAGAAGATCACAGTTGTTATTGTGCACACTCGTTGTCCATTTCTATTTCATATAGTACGGTCACATAGTAGTAGGGGAGTTGTACAACTGAATTATTGTTTTTTACACATTTCATCAAGTTTGCAATGTGATTTGGGATTTATTTTTTATTTTTTCTGTATAATTTTTATAGAAAGTTTATCTCGAAAATACCCCCCTTCACTTCCATGCTTAAATCTTCCAGTTGAAATTGCTTATTTCCATTCCATTACAAACATAATTTCCATCTTACAGAGAGAAGAACAGTTACATTATTTCTTCTTTGATTTCTCATACATTTATATCCTTACCCAATCCAATACTCTTTTCCATTCTTTCTCAAAGTTCTGGATAGATTTATTCTTCAAAGAAAATGCTAACTTTTCCATCTCTATCATATCCAGAACTTTTAACTTCCATTCTTCTATATCAATATGTTTCTTTTCTTTCCAGTGCTGCGCATATGTCAACCTTGCTGCAGTTATTAGATATAATAATATCTTCTGATGACTTCTTATTTCCCTTTGTTGCCCTAACATATTTAACAAATAAAGCTCCGGTTTCATTTCAAAATTCAGTTTACAAATTCTTTGGATTTCATCATGTACCCCCTTCCAAAAATTTTTTGCTATCTTACATGTCCACCACATATGGAAAAAAGACCCCGTCTTTTCATCACACTTCCAACAATTTGAATTCCCATTTTTCATTATTTTTTTTAATCTTTCTGGGGTCATGTACCATCTGTAAAACATTTTATAAAAGCTTTCTCTTAAATTTAAGTTTGGTGTAAATTATATATCTATTTTCCACACACTTTCCCAAGTTTCTAATTCAACTGAATGTCCCAAATTCTGTGCCCAAGATACAAAGGTTACATTGTATCTTTAACTACTTCTGATTCCATTTCTCTTTTCAACAATAATTTATAAAATTTGGAAATTCTTTTCTTTTGGTTATCTTTCATCAGTACATCTAATTCATTCTCTTTTCTCTCAAATCCGTATAGTTTTCGGTCCATTCTAAATCTCTCTCTGAGTTGCCTCCATGGAAACCAATTTAGTTCATGCCCTTCAGCCTTTAATTCTTCTTCTGTACACATTCTTGGTTTGTTGCCCTCCCATTTCAATAACTCTTGATATGTTAGTAAATTTCCTTGTTTTGTTGGGGTGATTTTATAAGTTTCTTGTGGTGAGGTCCATACTGGTAGTTTTGTATAAAATTTTTGCTTTATTTGTGACCAAACCTTCAACAATGTCTTTCGAATGCAATGATTTTTAAACTCTTTATTCACTGTAGATCTAGCATAACATAGATATCCATACCATCCAAATCTATTGTTTATTTCTTCTAAGTCTTTAGTGGTTGTGTTTTCTAATTGAATCCAGTCTTTGATCCAATCTAAACAACATGCGTAGTAATAGATTTTTAATGATGGTAAGTCAAGTCATCCTCTCTCTTTTGCATCTTTAACTATTTTAAATGTAATTCTTGGTTTTTTTCCCTTGCCAAATAAATTTTTGTAGGGCTTTTCCCATTCCTTAAATATCTTCTCTTTCCCTATTATTGGTAAGTTTTGAAAGAGGAACATAAGCTTTGGTAGTAAAGACATTTTAAAAGTATTTATCCTACCCAAAAAGGATAAATTTAAATTTTTCCATTTCTCCATATCACACTTAATTTCTTTCCATGTTCTTGAATAATTGTTTTCAAATAGTTCTTGATTCTTTTTCGTCATAGTTATCCCCAGATATTTTGTTTTCTTGGTCAGTTGATATCCGTATCTTCTCTCCAATTCTGCTTGCTCTTTTTTTTTTTTGTCATATTAAGAATCATCATCATTGTTTTTTTTTCGATTTATCTTATAATCCATATCTTTGTAAAGTTTCCATCAGCACCTGAATTGATTCTTGTGGATCCTCCAAAACTATGATTACATCATCTGCAAACACTTTTAGTTTCAGTTCTTTTTTCCTTAATTTCAATTTAATTTCTTATCTGTGGCTGTTCAATTATTGTGATCAGCAGAACCTCCAAAACAGCTATGAATAATAATGGTGATAACAGGCAACCCTGTCATACCCCTTTATTTATTGCAAAGCTTGCCGTAGTATCTCCATTTATAATTAACCTCGCTGATTGGTCTTGGTAAACCATCTCCATCCATTTGCAAAAATCTTCTCCCAAATCATATTCTTTCAGAACTCTTAACATAAAGTCCCAAGAAACATTATCAAAAGCTTTTTCAGCATCCAAAAAAATAAGTGCTGCTTTCTTCCTCGGGTTTTTGTCATAAAATTCAATCACATCTATGATTGTTCTAATGTTATCTCTCATGTGTCTACCCAGGAGAAAGCCTGTTTGACTCTCTTGAATCTTATCCTGCACTGCATGCCTCAAGCATTTTGCCAACACTGACGCAAATATTTTATAATCTATATTCAGCAAGGAGATTGGTCTGTAGTTATTAACTTCTCTTTTGTCTTTACCTTTTTTGGGTATCAATACAGTATTAGAATCCCCCCAGGTTTCCGGTTTACCATATTTCTCTATTTCCTTCAGTGTTGCTTGAAGTGAGTGGATCAATTCTTTTATAAATAAATCTTTTATAATATAACGTTGTAAATCCATCCGGTCCTGGTGCCTTATCCACTTTCTGACCTTTTATGGCCTTTTCTATTTCAATAAGTATTATTGGTTTATTTAACTGTTCCTGTGTTTCCTGTGATATTTTGGGAATCTTAACCTTTTGAAGAAATTCAGTTACATTTTTTTCATTTTGATGGTGAGATTTTATTTCATAAAATAGTTTTCCAAAATAGTCTTCAAATTTCTGCTTTATCTTTTCATGTTGAGTAATCAGCTTCTTCCCATTTTTCAATTCGACAATTATATTCCTCTCTCTCCTCTTCTTCACTTTATACGCTGGCCACTTCCCAATTTTGTTTGCTTGTTCAAATTGAGTAAATTTCAGCTGTTTCATCTTCTTTTCTATTTCCTCCATTGTGGTCATCTCTATCTTTTTTTGTAGTGATTTGGGATTTATAACGGGTCTGTTTTCCACTGCACAATTATAGCAGTATGACTCCACTTCAACTGCCAAAGCTGCCTCCTGTGGAATCATGGGGTCTGTAGTTTAATGAGACACTAAAGGACCTCTCTAGCTGAGAATTCCAAATGACTCTCCTTAAACTGTAAATCTAAGGATTCCATAGAAGAGAGCCATTTTAGTTAAAGTGGAATTCTCTTGCTATAATTGTGTATTAAGAAAGGGCATATGGGCATGCTGAGTAAGACAGATGTAAAATACATGATCACATGAAAAAAAGTAAATCCTTGATTATCAGCTGATAAGTCAAAATGTATTAGGAATAATGTTTCCTATGCCTAAATCTCATGTTGCTGTCATAATAGCATCAGGATTTTCATTCCCCAATCCTTGCTCCAGGTTATTTCTCAGCTCTGAAACAGAGTTTGGTGTTGTGGGAGTTGCAAGTACGAGGAAGAGTGAGGGTTACCATCTCCCACTTCTACTAGCAAAAGTATGCTCTGCAAGTATGACAACCACACTGAATGCTGTCCTTTTAGCTTTATATTTTTATTTATAGCAAAAGTTCAAAATCCAAATGTTCTCAAGGCAAAAATTTAGTTGTGCAGGCTATGTCTTTATCCAGTTATAAATTATAACAAGTTTTTGCCTGTTAGTTTCTAAATGTATCTTAAAATGCTCAGCCATGTGCAAAAATTGGAGAGGAATCATACACTTATCAACAGTGTTTACATTTATAAAAATATTTTCATACTCAAGTTGCTTCAGGTTCATAAATGCATATGTTTTCATGGCCCTCTGAATTATAAGGCTTTAAACCATTTCAGTATATGAGTGTTCCCTACTGAATATTAAACAGAACTGCACTTACAAAATTATAATTTCTGTTCCATCAAAGTGGGCTCTTTGGGACTTTCTGCTTGATAGTTTGATTTTTGCTCATTATTTGTACATGAAAAAAGTTCTTTGCCTGTGAGCTGGAACATTTTCCTCCACTAAACTGTTACCACATGATAGCAGAATGAAAACAGAGGCTGCGCTTTTGAAATTACTTTAAATTATCCAGTCCTATTTTTCTTTCCATAGAGACAAAAATGGCATTTTAAAAATGATATCACAAGTGACACTGACGTATTTTCTGTCACTTTTGATGGGGTCACTTTATCTTTCAAAATTATGCATTTCTTATTTAATTGCATTAGCTTCAAAATCTTTTCATCCTTGACAAATATACCCAAAGGAACTACTGTCCTTAATATGCCTGCTGTATACTATATACAGCACGATATATTTAAATTTCAGGTTTTTCACCACCAGTACTGTGTTATAAATTGTACAATGGAATCCAAAGTTGGAAGACCCATGTTAAATTATATTCTAGAATTCCGTATGTGTCTGATTCTAATGCATTATTTCTACATAAAAAAATTTATTATTACTGTTGTTGTTGGTATTGCCAACCTTTCCCTCAGTTTGAAACTTTGAAACTAAGATGGCTTTGTTGTTGTTGTATGTTTCAAGTCCGTTCTGACTTATGTTGACCCTACGGCGACCCTATCATGGGGTTGTCTGGGGCTGAGACTGTGTGATGCATCCAGGGTCACCTTGGGTTTCCATGACTGAGCAAGGAATTGAACCTTGGTCTCCAGAGCTCAAACCACTACACATGCTGGCTTTCTAAGATGTCTTTCAACAGTTAAAATATACTTTGTTAAAATTTGCACTGTTCAAAAGTTAAAAAAAAGCAATTAAACCATCATAACATTAAAATGAGTTACAAACATAAACCATTAAAACAAAAACAAGAACAACAATGAATAAAAGTCCAGCACATTATACAAGGTCTGTTTTCCCTAAAAGTAAGTTCTCAAAAATTGCTGGAATAAAACAATTTTTACTTGCTTAAGAAGGATGGCAGGGAGGTTCACAGTGTAGCCTCTCTGTGAAGGAAATTCCAGGGCCTGGGAGCAGTCATGAAGAAGACCTTCTGCCATGTTACCCCCAACTACCTGTAAAGTCCGTGAGACAGAGAGCAGAACCTCACCAGAAGATCTCAGAACATGTAGTGGAGATGTTTGTATGGGAGAAGATAATCCTTTAGATCCAGTTTAGATAGACCTTTATCTGAATGACCTCTTGAAAATCTCCTTCCCATATTGGGTGGATAATTTCACTCAAATTTGTGGGGTGGGGGGGGCTGAGATTTACAGAGGAAATGTTTTCTGCTGGCAGGGGCTCATAATGGTGGGAGCACCACTTCTTCCTTCTTTTTTTTTATCTCTATCTTTTGTTTCTGTGTTCTGCCTAGGATTTTTTATCCTCTAGAAAGGTTTGGAATTATTGGGAGAATGGTGGAAAATATTCAGAAAAGATATGGTGAGAAAAAGGAAAATATCAGAAATGTCTCCAGAAGAAATTGCTTTCTGAGAGATGTCATCTCAGCTTAGAAACCTCATCTTCAGCTGTTCTCTTCATGTGATTAAGAGTCATCTTTTGTCTGAAATTCTGAAGAGAAGCTCTTGTCACAAGAGTCATCAGGACAGGAGATGTTTATAGGCTGGCTGGTTTATCCTACAGCCTCAAGGAAGAAGGTAGGAGGAAGAGACATTTGCCAGCCACCACTCAACCCAACAGAGACTTCAGGGATTGCAAATGGAGCTTTGTTTTAAAAGAAGCTTTGCATCCAAAATGTGGGTGACTCAGGAGTCCAACCATGATGCCAATGCTTCCATGAAATGGTGGGGAATACTGGCTCAAAGAGGAACCTTACAAGAGGAGGGTAACTTTGCAAGATCTTTTACACCTATGTCTACCAGTACAAGCGCAGGGAAGAACCAGCCAGAGGTCCAAAGTAAGTTTATTTGTTTTATTGGGGGAATTGCAATCATGCACACAAGATCCAAGCCATCACACAATTACACAAGGCTAATTGAAGGGAAAGGGAGGAAAGTTTTGGATAGCAAGATTTTCAGGTTGAAGTGGATGATATTTACCAATCCAGGGAACAGCAAAGAAGTGATGTGGCTTAGACACAGAGTCTAAACACAAATGAGAATCAGAGTGATGGAGTGGCAACCAGCAATGAGTGAACTGCAAGTTGGTTGGGGTTTAAATACTCTTTTTCTGCCTTGAGTGCGAAGGTGCTAATAGCTCGCTGGTAGAGTAAACGGAATTTGCAGAGTGGACAATGGGGTCCAGAATCAGTTAATGGTCTTAGCATTAGTTGACAAAGGGCTAATGGTAGCCTTGATAACTCTGTAATTGCTGGACAGGTGTGGGGACAATAAGGGAAAATTGTCAGTCAGAGGAAGAAGGACTAAGACAATTAGCTGTCCTGTGAGAACATTGCAAACACTACTGTCTCTAAAAATTGATTCACTGAAGGCTAACTGTAAGCTCATTATCGCTGAAGTTTCCTAGTGATTTCCTATGACCTGGCTATGCATTCAGGTATTCTTGACCTCATGTTGCAATGTACATGTGTGGCCCAACTTTTCCTCTTAGCCAGGATGGCCATGCAGCCATAGTAGGGTATTTTGTCATGCCCTGCTTCCAGAACATTGACTCAGAATCTGAAACAGGGGACATGCGAGAGACTGAAACAGAGGACATGCCAGGACCCTGCTGTACAAAAGGAGGTTACACTGGCACAAACAGAACAAGGTGCAGTGCCAGCTCCAGCAGACAGTCCTGCTCCTTCAGAAACAGAAAGTAACTCACCTGTACCCACCTTTGCCAAGTGCAGACAGCAAAGAGAGAACTTGCTCTGACCTCACAAAATTTATAGTTAACAACAATTACTCAGGCAGCAGCTGCATTAGGCTGCTGACCTATATAGGTGCTGCCGTTCCCCTCCAGGAGTTGTCAGGGCCTATCTGACCTTCCTGACTGTTGGATATATTACTAAACTCCATGCCTTACTCTGGATTACACTGACTGACTTTGGACTCGCTTGCCTTGGAATTCTGCTGGACTCTACTTATGACCTTGTGCTTGTTGAATAAAAATAAGTAACGAGCTGTGAGCTATTCAGTTTGTTCATTTGAGTTATCAGCTGTGCTGCCCTGACTGAGATAAGGCATATATTTTATATTTATGCAAATTAAATATTCACCAATTATTTATATATTTTGCCAATTAAACCATATCAAAGTGTGGGAGTGTACGGCCTGGTAACAATTTGACAAAGGACCACCCGTACTGTAACATATTGAGCAATGGGAACTTTGAAATGTTTTTTCAGTTATGGATGCTGTTCAGAAAAATGTGAAAAACAATGCTGCTGCCAGTTACAGCACTCATAGCTGCTAAACACACCAAAAGTACAATTCTGACTAGTAGGGGGCAGTATGTGTATGTGTATGTGTGTGATAGTATTAATTTTGTGACCAGTATCATGATATTGGCTCTTTGAAGCAGTTTTGGGATGGGGAAGGCTGAAAAAAAAGATTGCTATTCCACCACTGCTGGCCATTATGCTGGTTGATGCACATGGTTGGATAAAGCTGCGAAGTTCCCTTTGATGGCATCAGGGCCATATATTTAATGGTAGGTCTATGAGAATCATGTCTGAAAAAAGTGGATTGGATTTAGAGAGCAAAAGTAGGCATAGACAGGGTTGTAATTAAACCCTCCCCATTCATCATTGCCACTAGGATCATTATTCATTTCAGCTGACCTCCAATGTATAAGTGAACTTGAGTTGGTCTGAACTTGAGTTGGTCTGAACTTGAGTTGGGGAAGTTGAGCTTGAGTTGGGGAAGATACTTACTGTTGAGTTGCATGGGTGGGGAAATACAGTCCATGGGCTTTATGTGGCTCCCAAACTCCTTTATTTTGTTTTTGTTTTTAAAAAATTGCCTTAAAATACTACCAAATGCACTCTAGGGAGGGAGAGCAATTTCACTATGTTTTAACAACCCCTCGCAGCAATTTTGACCAAGGAAAGTCCTTTTTTAAAAAAAATAACAGGCATGACCCAGCAATCAAGAAGGTGATTGTGTTTTATTCAGAAGCTGATATTTGATTGTGGGAGGCCTGCATTTGAAGATATAGATCTATGGCTATTGCACACAGGCAAGCATTCGGTTTGTGAGATACACATAGGTAAGTCACACTACACATGCAGAATAATTTATATGCCATAGTGCAATGGAGACATTCTGCTGACAGCAGTGGAAGCAGAGTTGTGCATACAGCAGGTGCACATTGCAGTTACACTCTGCTTATTGTACATTGAGGTTGTGCATTGCTCAATGCAGTTTTCCTTTGTGCAATGGTACCCAATTATTGACATGTTTTGTGCCATGTTGATATTTGCATGGAAGTTGCATAGTACTGGTACAACAGATCTTGACGTAAGGATATTTATGCTATACTGATAGGATATTGGATTGCAGCCATTGTCTGATCCTCATTCTCTGCACATATTATTAATCTGATCATAAGAGAAAAAGTAGCATATTGATTTATTGTCCTAATAATACTCAGCAGGTTATATTTCTGGCATGATTAACAGTTATAAATTATGTCAGGCAGCCTAGGTTTCAATATTGTCCTAAACATCTACCATAATTGGGGAAAAAAGATTCTGAAAGTTATGTTATATCACTTATTACTCGTCTTTACTATATGACCTAGTTCATTTTTTTCAAATCAGCTTCTCTATAAAATATAACACTTAATATTTATCCATAAAATGGATTATTTCATAAGAAATAATACCACTGGTCCCCTGAATAAAGACCCTGTGCATCACTAGAAATGTTCTCTTTTGAGAAAACATCCAATATACTGTACTATTTTGGGAAACTGTGTCTTGACACAGCTAGTATGAGTGAAAAAATAGCTTACGATGCTTGCAAACATCAGAGATACACTGATGGATGTGAATATCAGGTTGCTCCATTTTAGAATTCCTCCAGAGTTTAGCCTGGTTTGCTTTGATTACTCTGCTTAGATTATGCGTATCCACGCATACCTGCTTTCTCCAATGTGGGGCTAAACACTCAAAAATATATAGACAAAATTTTAAAAGGGCATTTGAATTGTTGGAACCCTATATGCTGTGCACATAAACCACATTTATGAAGCCTAAGGATCTAACTAATAAAGTCTATAGGTGAAATATTGAAAATATAAGCAAGATCATTTCATTCTAAGGTGAGTGATTTGCATTTCAGTCCTATACACATTTGCTTGCCAGTAAGCCACTCTGTGTAGAATAGAGTTTACACCTAAGAAAACAAGCACAGGATTATAAACTAAATCCCATACCTTAAAGCATGAGTGGGAAAATGTCAGAGGAAAGGGGACAGGTTAGCTCCACACAGAAGACATTGGAGAGGACACACACTGGCCGCACACCCTTGGACAAAATCAATTTTTGCCTCAAATTGCCCTATAGGGTATCTGGGAGTATTTTGCCATGTTTGAGGGGATGGACAATTTTAGGATCAGGAGGGCCTTTTTCTGCAACAAAGGCCACTTCCTCTTTTTTCCCCAAAATTTTTCTTTTCTTTTCTTTTACTTTACTTCATTAATACATTTATATGCTGTTCTATATCCAAGAACAGAAATGGCTCTAGAATGTGAAGAAAGAGAACTCATTCTGCTAAAACACATTTTGTATAGTAATGATCAGAGTGAAAACAGAGAAAAGGTATAAAAGCAATGACCAAAGCAGTGGTTGTCAAACATGGACAAGACAGCAATCATTGTCTCCTTGCCTTGACCATTCAAGGGCCAGAAGACTGAGAACTCCTATAGATGCATTTTTTAAAACATGAAATAAAAGATGTTATTCATGTTTTATGGAGAACCCTGTCATCTTTATTTGGACTTAGCATTTCTCTTTTAGGGGTAGTGCAAAGCAGAAGCAGCTGCTTTAGCTCGTCCCTTGTCAATAAAATTTTGCTTTTGTCTTTCAAGCTGTAAGAATCTGAAAGGGGGGAAATTAATAATGTAAGTGTAAAAATCAAGAGGGTGAGCAGAATCTGTAAGCACCTGGGTATTTATATTGAAGTTCATCAATGGTTGAGGGGGGGCATTGTTTTGGGATCATCAGAAGAGGGTGTATAAATGTTTGCTTGGGCCGGCCCCCTTGTGTTACCCCAAAAGGTAGGTCCCACAAGGGCCACGCCACGATGCCAAATACCTCCTTGCAAAAGTGGGGAATGAATTAGCTCAAAATCAGGAGTCTAACGAGAGGGGACAACTTAGCAAGACCTTTCTACCAATGTTTACAGGCTCACACAGGAAAGAACGAGCCACAGATTCAAAAGTAAACTAAAAATGTGTTTTATTGAGTGGAATTCACTCATACACACACATAGGATACATACAGTCAAACATTCACACAAGAGCTAACTGAAGGATAAAGGGAGGAAAAAATGTGGATAGAGAGGCTGAAGGTTTGGGGTTATAATTACCAGTCCAGAAAAGTAGTGAAGAAGTTGAAATGTGGCTTAGACTTGTGTTTATGGTCAGACAAGATCAGGATTTAGGGCAACATAGTAGGGTCCAGCATTTCATCTGACTGCACCTGACTTCTCAAAACCAAGGGTTTATATACTCTTATTTCCCTCCCTGAAGGGGTGTGAGTTAATCGCTCTCCCAGCCTAGTGGACAATGGGAATTGCAGCACAGACAATGGTGTCCAGATGGTGCTAATGGTTTCAGTGCTTGGATGACAAAGAGATAATGATTGTTGTAATAGCTCTGTTTTGTGAACAATATGGAAAACATCCAGGTGTACAGGAATAGGATTGAAGAAGTCAGTGCTCTGGTGGGAAACATCTCACTGTATTCCAGAGATTCCCTGGAACAGCGGTGATTTACCTGATAAATGACCTAGGTTATACCTATTGGGTGTTTTAGGCTGACCTGCCTGCAACGTCACGTTTACAGTCAGAGCCCTTCCTCTTTCTGGCTTGACCTCCCAGTCACCTTCAGGTTTGATTTCATATCAGAGCCAATTAAAACATATTGCCAATTAAACATGATGCCAATTAGATATGGTGCCCATCGAAACCATACCATTACTGGTAGCCATATGTGGGTCCTAACACTTGAAGGATGTGTGATTCTTAGCCTAGGCAAGTGGATCAATGGTATCTTGCCTTTTTCTCTAGCTATTTCCCAAGCCTTGGGGTTTGCTGATGATGCAACCCAAAGAAAAGTCTCTTGGCCATTGCCTCTAGCATATGGCACTTGTAACATTGTTTGGAGGCAGGGATTGCTGCGAGCCTTCTATGCTGCTAATGCTACTCTTGGCACCAGCTAGAAACAGCTTTAAAAAATACTTTTTAGATTTTCATCCCACCCTTCTTTGCAAAATTGGATGCATGTTTGATTGTAAGTGCATACTTGGCTTACAAAACAATATTCAAAACTGGTACTCAAATGGACAACAAGCTAGACCAGGTTGTAAGGTTGCATTTTTTGAATTGCATAGTGGCAGTCTTTTATACTAGAGAATAAGAAAGCCAGTGTAGTACAGTGGTTTGAGCACTGGACTATGACCCTGGAGACCAGGGTTTGATTCCCTACTTGGCCATGCAAACCCACTGAGCGACCTTAGGTGCATCACATACTCTCAGCCCCAGAAAACCCCATGATAGTTCACCTTAGGATGGCCATAGGTAAGAAATTACTTGAAGAAACACAACAATAGCAAACAAGAGACTACCATTGCTATGTCAAGCCTAGTCAAGGAGATGGAGAGCATATAGATTGATCACTTCTCCCTTTATTGTTTAATGACCCATGGTGGAGCACTGAGTACCCAGAAGGGAACAGGTGGTAGATGCTAACTTCTCCCAGATCTCACTCCCAAATACTGGTTAAATTATCAATTATGCATGGAAAAATATTCAAAAATATCAGAAAAATGTTTTAAAAACAGATTTCATGAGTGTTGGGAAACCTGAGGAAAAGAATCCTACATATGCAAGTGTCTTCACCATTTTGTATTTATTCCACGTGAAAAATGTTGTTGGTGGTGGGTACATAAAATGTCATTTCCTGTGCAGAAAAGAGGTTCTATGACCGAAAACAACATTTTCTGCATAGGAAATGTAAGAAACTTGTTTTTGTGCAGAAAGTACTGTTTTCTGTGCAGGACACTTGTTTCCTGCACAAATAATGCTGTGTTCTATGCAGGAAAAGTAGTTCTGCAAAAGTGCATTTTTAAAAGTGTCGGGAGATGGATTTTAGAGCACCTAGCACAAAATCCTCCCAGAAACCACTGCGCTCTATAAGTGTCCCAGAGGCAAGCATTAAACACACAGCAGAGTATCAAAACAGCAACAAGCGTGAGCAGCAGAGTGTAGCATACAGCATCAGCACTGACCCCACGCTACCCACTGGTTAGTAACTCTAGCACACATGGTTGTCATCCAAAAATACCTGGAGGTTTTTAGTCTTCAAGTTCCAATATATACACATCTGTACAAGCAGGATACGCAGATCCTCAGTCATAGGTTCAGCATCACATCAGGCAGAGGCTCGCTCGGACAGAGTTCCGGTGTCATAGAATCAGCAAGAGTCAGAGAAAGAACCAGTCTGAGCTCCCCTCTTATATACACACCTGCTGATAGCTCATCAGCTAGGGACAATGGCTGATGCAACCCCTTGCCAGGATTTCATATTACCATGACTCACCCTAGAGATTACATCATGACTTGCCAAGTCAATCCCCAGGTGTATCCCCACATGCTCATCAAAAGTATTTTTACCTGGGGCAAATGTCACAGCATTTCTATTCAACAAAAAGTACAGAATAAACCTTAGAACATAGTTCTTTTTCAATGACTCTCCTACAGAAATGAGAAAAATGATAAAATTATGCATTGTT
This sequence comes from Cyclura pinguis, assembly GCA_030412105.1. NCBI lineage: Eukaryota > Metazoa > Chordata > Lepidosauria > Squamata > Iguanidae > Cyclura > Cyclura pinguis. The sequence continues at coordinate 106,753,599 of CM059599.1, read as the reverse complement.
GCCTGTGGGAATTAAACTTGTAAAGATTTGCATCCCTATTAGCTGTACAATACAGATTTTGGTAATACCACCCCATCTCTACACAGTTAAATAATGGATAGAAAAGATCTTTATGTTAGACCAATGAGTCTTTCAGCAGCAAAATCAGCACCACCAAAGGGATGTTGTTAAGACTACCAAGAACTATCCAGATGAGAAAAGAAGCAAAAAAAGGGAATAGTTCTCCTCCTCCATTGGCCTATAAATGCTCTCAACCTCATACTTCTACCTGTGGCCACACCAGATCCCAAGGTTACCCAGTGAAATTTCCCAGACACATTCCAGAATCAACAACATAAAACAATAAAAGATCCCAGCACTTGGTGTTACTTATGTAAAGCTGAAGCTCTTCATAGCTTAGCTTAAAGTTGCAGACTTCTAGAAAGAAAAGATATCATGTGTAAAGGAAAATGTTACATAATGTGATATTTGGACATGTCTATTGATACTGCCTTATTTTCATACTGTCAGTCATGATTGATATTGTTAATTTTTCTCTTCTGTATTTATATTAGATATTGTCACTTACAAAATTTATCATCCAACTTAATTGTCACATGAACAGAATGGCCTTTTGCCAGACATTTCATTCAAAAAAAAAATATAATTATCCACACATCCTGCTTGCTAATGGTACTAGATTCTAATTATTTCAAAATGAAGTCATTATTCATAAACTTTGAGCCTGATATTTACCATAGAGGGCCATTATTACAGAATTTATCATTTCCATTAAAGCTTTGTTGCCACAGGCAACATCTCGTGATCCCTGATTTTGTTGCCAGGCATCTTGTTCACTGGATCTCATGAAAAGCATTTTGAGGATCAGGTGGGTAGAGGCATAGTTTTGGTGCATAAATGGCTGATACTTTCAAATGCTGCATCCAAATCAGTGAATAAATTCATGAATAATGAAAAATAGTTTTGGCATTCAGAATCAAATTGGCTGGAAATTGTTTGGCAAATTAGCAGCCGCTACTATCCTGGATTGCAAGAATATGGAAATCTGAACTGAAGAAGTTTCAACGTAGGAGGCCTATTGGTGTACCCTCTTTCACCACATTTACTAGAATAAATAATCAGTCAAGCATTATACAATTTCTTCTGTGTTCCCCATTATCTTCTTTTCAGTGAATAACTAGAACTTAGTGAAAATGTTGTGCTCTCTCTCCCCCTCTCTCTCTCTAGCTTATATCCTTTTTCAAAACCAGATTAGCGTAAACCAAATCAACAAATGGAATTTATCTATGTGTTGACTCACCATTCAACAGTTGACTGAATGGGTAGAATGGATGTACTCTGTGGGAGTAATCAACAGGAAAGCAGCCTGTGTATGTGTCTGTGTGTGTGTGTGTTTGCATGTTTTAGTACATGAATTTACAGAAAAATTACAAAGTCCTTCAGGAAAGAGAAAGAAAGAATTTTAAATTAAAACATTTCAAATGTGGGCAAAAAAACAAACCTGACAGATTCTCCGAAGCTGCTGCCAGTCTGGAGAAAGACTTCTTGTCACAAAAGGGTTTTTGTAGCCTAGCCTACCACAAAAAGAGGTGGAGAAATCCTCAAGAATTTTAGAATTTGGCATATAGGAGCAGTGAGTTCTGTAACATAGTGAGAGACAGATTTGAATTAAAGACTGTGTGAGTGTTTTTTCATGTCATTTCTATTTATTTATTATTATGTATCATATTTATATGCTGCCTTTTCTCCCAAAGTGGGACCCAAGGCAGCTTCACAAAGATTTAAGTGGAATACACAGTAAAGCACACAACAAAATGGAAGAAGGCTGATTTTCAGATGCTCTAAGAATACTTAGGATCAACGTTGTCTGTATTCAAACTCTGAAGGTAAGATTAATCTTTGCTTTAGGGATTTTTTTTTCAAGAAAAGGTGTGCTTTTGTTTCTGGTTCCTTTATCTAGGTCAAAGTGTTTAAGCCTGATCTAACCCCTAAGCTTATGGGACCTAAAATCCATATTTAGACACCTAAGTGAAAGGAGCCTATTTTTTCCCCTTCAGAGCTCAATATCAGTCTTACAGAAATCAATGGCAAATAGGATTGCTGTAAACCAGGACATGTAAATGCCTGAAAGCAAAGAGGGCAACTAAATTCCAACATCTGCTGTGGCTTTCTTTTATTATATTCATATTGCAGACCCCATGCACAACAACAATGGGGGGCATTTCTCAAGCCTCCATGAGCATTGCCAGTGGTCATCATAGAAATCTTTCTTTGTCCTTCTATTTTTCTTTTAATCTCTTGACTGCTGCTGTATTTTCTGTGCCACTAGTCTTTTTGGTGGTTCTTCTTTTCTATCTGTTACAGAGGAAAACTGAGGCCCAGCAGATGCTAAATGAAGACACTGGTAGAATCTTGTTGTGGAATAGAATCATAGAATCTTAAGCATTAGAAGAGACCACAAGGATCATTTCATCCAATTGTTACCACCATTGCTAGCCCGAGCTTGTGGAATGTAAAGATATCTTTTGATATCAATAATTCGGCCTCCTATACCCATTCCTCTCCACATGCTTGTGAGGCCCCTGGACAAGCACGCACACAGGCTCGGCCGATAATCGCTGTAATATTCCAAACAATACAGGCAGGCCAGAAATAGCCGACTCGCAGCTTCAGGAGACCTCAAGGCACGTACCACATTATTGCACGCAACTTTCAAAAGATCCTCTGCCCCACGCTGGCAGCTTGATGATCGGACTATACAATGCTCAAGCACTCCGCGTTTGCATATTGGCTATCCTATTGACAATTTGGCTATAACTCAATCATTCAAATTCTGACCTTTCGGAGGCTTTGTCTCCAGCCCCAAACTCATTATTTTCCCCAAGTATGAACTAGCCTGGGGTCACAATTTTCCCTATAAAAACTCCTGACTTTGAGCGCTTCCTCGGATCACTCTTGGCTTCCATCCCGCCTTGCTGTCGCTTTGTCCAGCAAGCCTTCCCCTCAGCTCCATGTGCTGAGACCCATGCTCCCTAGCTTCTCCGCTTCTAACCAGGCTTCAGGACAGGTGTAGTATCTCCCATACCAAACCTCCTCAAAAATCCCTCTATCCGCTCCTACCTTTATTTCTTTAGTTTCTTGCATGAGTGGGTTGCATACATTTGTTTGTTTGTGTTTTTAATAAAATAATTATTATTAATTTCAACATCCGCCTCATCCTTGACTCGGTCTGACCCCATAGACATAGGGTTCAAGATCTCGCTATGTTACCCTGCCTCTCGCATTGCCGACTTGTGCTCTGTGCTAATTCCCTCCCCATTGTTTGAGTACATTTAGGTGTCCCTCCCGGGACCCCCATAAATGAGGGTAACACAATCCCCTGTCATGCCGGAATACACATGTAAAGCACTCTTGAAAGATGCCCACCCAACCTCTGTAAAGGTTGGATGGGCATCCTCTGTAAACCTTTGTAAAGTCCTTCAAAAATAAAGAGTCTCCCTCTGAAACCCCTCTATTCCACACTTGAACAGTTCTTACAGTAAAGATCTTCCTAATGTTAAAGAAGTTAAAGAAGTTCTTCCTAATGTATTGTAAAGAAGTTCTTCCTTCTTCCTAAAGGTGGAGTCTTTTATAATTTGAATCCATTGGTTCTCTTTCTAAACTCCGCAATAGAAGAAAACAAGCTCTATCTTCTACATGGTATTGCTTCAGATAGTTCATGATGGCAATCATGTTATCTCTCAGTTTTCTCATCTTCAGGCTAAACATACGTAACCCTGTAAGTTGTTCATCATAACACTTGGAATACTTAAAGAAGCAAATAACATATCTGATGCTGCCTTGTTTCCCTGTGTATAGTGAGCTGCAAAGGAACTCTTAGTGATACATTTTGAAGAAGAAGAAGAAGGAGCAGAAGAAGAAGAAGAAGAAGAAGAAGAAGAAGAGGGGAAGGAGAGGAGGAGGAGGAGGAGGAACAAGAAGAATTACTAAAAGCAAGTAGAGAAATGCAATGAGTTTCACATTTGCTTTTACTACCTTTAATTTCTCTCCTCTGATGTGAGTGAGAAGGTAAGATTCCATGGTGTCATAGGCTTTTCCACACTGCACAATTACAGCAGCCTGATAGCAGCTTCATTACCATGGCTCTTTCCTATGGAATCCTGGGGTTTGTATTTTTCCGAGGTATTTAAAATTCTCTGCTAGATCATTCTAACCCACTTCCCTGCACTACAGCACTGGGGCTGTCTAGCAGAAAACTCTAATCATCTTACCAAATTACAAACCCCAGGATTCCATGGGATGAACTCACGGAAATTAAAGTGGTGTCAAATGATTATAAAAACTGTGCAGTATGGATACACCCTTAACTTGAATTAACTATTCTTTAACTGCTGCCACCAGCTTATGTTTAATTATACCTAGGAGATAGTCAACTTCCTTTGAGAAATCTTCCCAATCTTGTAAAAGTTCTTTTAGAGATGGAAAGATATTAACCATTATATGCTTCCTGGGAAAAAAAATCCCAATAACTGGGAGACCTGTTTGAGAAAAACAACACAGTGGTGAGAATTTTTCAGTTTTTTTGTCAAGTATTAGCATATCCTCAAATAATTGTTTGGTTGGTTTGGTTGGTTTGTTTATTTTGGAAATTATTCTGCACAGAAATACATATTTACACTCTTTGTGAGAGAGGCACATCTCACACACTTTTTATTCAATATCCCCTACCAACTGTTTCCAGTTAACAATATGAAAGGTTACTGGATTTTACACACACACACACCCCACACATACATAATAAAAGCAATTTTGCACAAAAAATACACACAAATGGCAATCTGGAAAGAGTGTTTTTGCACAAAAACACCACATGATTCCCACACATGCACACACCCCCAAAAACCCTGTGAATATTTTTGCATAGAATTTCTCAAAACATTTTGGGATGTGAGAATATTAGCCAAAGACTGTGCAGAAATAGTTGTTCCTCCACAGTGAGAGGAACACTTACAAGGATGCAATAGTTGAATATTTACATCCCTACTTTCTTTTCATATTTCACAAACATATTTAATGTTTCTCAGACCATGAATCCCCAAAGTGGTCTTAACCTTCGCTTTAAATAATACATGGTATGTTTAACTGTAAAAAAGAATGTGTGAAATTCCTGTGAGATGGCCAGTATCACATAAATGTACCCTTCAGATATATCAGATATTTCACTGAGGACCCCCTTCAAATTGATTTTGACTTTCTGTCTTAAATTTTGATTTATATTCCCGTATATTTTGTTTTGAAGATGTTCTGATGAGAAACTACTGTGTGCTCAAACTCACTGAATGGTATTTCGTTTAATTTTGATAACGATTAACATTTTTGCTCCATGGCTTAGATGAAGAACAGTAATCAAGACTAGATCTTCTGTATGGTATTAAAGGCCAATCAGAGTGAGGGAAGCCTTGCAGATGGAAACCACTCAGCTTTACCTGTTGTGTTATTTTGTAACCCGGATCCCACACAGGGAGTTGTAGCCAACCATGACTGTACTCTAGGCAAAAGTGTTTCCATTTGTGCAGGAAAAGCACCTGTTCTACGACAATGCACCCTATCAGTACAGGGTCCCCCCCCCCCCGTGCCTCCCCAAAATATGCTCTAGATACTGAGGGAACAAGTTGGAACTTGTGGGATATAAAATGGAAGGCCGCAATTGTGAAAATCAGGGGCCACGCTGTGCTCAGCAAAGCTTTCTGCTGATACAAAGCTACCATTGGGTACAAACTGTGAACTCCAAAACCGAAGAGCCAGTGTGGTGTAGTGGTTTGAATACTGGACTAGGACTCTGAGAAACCAGGGTATAAATCCCTGGTCAGAGCATGGAAATCCTTTGCATGACCTTGAGCAAAGCACATTCTGTTAGCCTAAGAGAACGGGAATGGCAAACCTCTGAGGATATCTTGCCAAGATAACCCTATGATAGGGTTGCCATAAGTTAGAGTTGTCTTGAAGGGACATGACAACAACAATGGAAGAGGAAAAGAAATGGAAGAAAAAGAAATGTCTCTACTCTCTAATCCTGGGAAATTAAGGTATGGCCAGACCTTTCTGTATTGTTTAGAAACAAAATGTTGGTGGTGGGGAATCACCCCATTTCTCCATACTTTATAAACACCACAAGTAAGCTTGGTAGGTATATTGTTTTCTACCATTGTAAGTTACATTTGATGCCCATTCTTAGCCTCCAGTTATATCACTGAAATACGGCCACAGCACTTCCTCTGTCAAGCCTTTTTTTGTTTTAGGCTATGCTATGTGACCCATCTTGAGTCCCATGTTGAGAGAAAGGCAGGATATAAGTAAAACAAAATAAGTCTCTTTCAGAGAAAGACTCCTCCAGTTCATTCAGTAGTTAGGACTAGGTCAGGTATCTTCTCCAGCATCTCTACTTCATGTTTCTTCAAAGGTCCAGTAGTCCAGAAGTGCCAAGCATCCATCCCCATTATGCTCACTTTTCTTCAGTGAGCAGAGTGCCCTAGTGGCTGATTTGGGACTTGAAGTGTTAGGCTTGTGTCCCTCAAAGGTTTCTTAAAAACAAAATCATTTGCTAAGATGCCCAGGCTAGAACAATCATGTGAGCTTTTGACACTTTCTTTGTATTTATATTCTTGAGTTCAATTTTAGAAACACGTCCTTAAGCTAATTTTATTAATCACTTGCATATAGAATGACATTACTATACTCACGCTCATAAGAAAGGCCACTTACCTAGCATCCATCAATGACTCACAGATATATTTTGTTATAATCCTAGACTGTATATTTATATCTTTTTTAAAAAAGAAAGGAAACCAGGAGAGATCCCTAACATGAATATGGAGATGGTGTATTAAAATTCACGAGGAGCTGTCAACAGAGCTGATGCAAACTGTTTGCCAGAAATACACGATGATATTGCAAGCTGGCAAAGATGAAAACAGCTTGGGAAAGCTCTTTATGGTGCTATTTTATCCTTCCAAATGTTAAACAAGCTGTCTTTTACCAATTCAAAGCAACTTGAAAATACAGCATCTCTAGACGGCCTTTGCCAAGGTGTTTTGCAAAACATGAGGGACAGCCCTTCATTCCACTCTTCCCCAACTTGACTCTCGCTGAGATTTTAAATGGCAGCATAAACCCTGCCAAGGTTAAGTTTCCTGTTTAGGAGATGCATTTTCACTGGAAAAGCATTAAGTGTGTATTCATGTTCAGTCTAGCACTCATCTAGAAAATTGGCAGGATCTTTGCATAACTTCCTAAAAGAGTATCATAGAAAGAAGCCAGAATGGTTCTGAAATATTCATTAATACAAGACTTACAGTTTACCAACACAATACTGTTGAAGAATGAGTTGAAGACCATTCCTATCAATAGAATAAATAAGACCAGACCTGGGCATGGAGGATCCATCTGTCTTTTATCACAGACAGTGACTAGTAAGGAATAAGACTTTTCTGGCTCACCCTGAAAACAACTGAATTGGAATCCCAGCAAAAGGTAAGCTCTGTCAACTGGTGGTTCCCAGGTCCAGGGATTAGGTAAACAGTCTCCCATGGATGAGGTTGCACTCTCTCTGAAGAAGCGTGGGCATAGTTTGGGAATACTCTTGGATCCATCTCTGTCCCCCAAGACCCAAATGGCCTCTATAAGTCAAAATGCTTGAGGCCAGCTTTGATTGGCCTGGGGACTACAGCTGTTCCAAGACAAGGGCCATTTCCACACCACACTGCTATAGCGCTATTATTGCACCTTCAACATCCTATGGAATCCTGGGGTTTGCAGTTGGAGGGGGAGCACGTAGAATTCTGAGCCAGAGAGCTCTTTGGCCTCAGTAAACTACAAACGTCAGAATTCTACAAGATGTTGAAAGTGGAATAATAGCACTATAACAGTGCAGGGTGGAAATGGCCAAGGATACTCTGAACACAGTAGCTAATGCACTGTTCACTATTAGGCTACTGCAATGGGACTTCCCTTGAAGAAGGCTATGAAGCTGCAGCTAGACTGTTTGTTGAACAGTTTTAAAGAAACATGTATGACCAGTTTTAAAGGAATGATGCTGGCTGCCAATAGGCTTCTGGTCCAAAGGGCTTCTGATGACATTCAACAGTCTAAAAGGTTTGGGATGTCAATATTTGAAAGAATGCTTCTCTCCATATACACCTGCTTGAGGATTATGCTCTGCATCCCATTAGTGGGAAAACATCTGCAAGGATCTGCAAGATGGCTTTTTCTGCCGTGCTCGCTCTTGTGGAACACCTTCCCTTTGATGGTCTGATTGGTGCTAACGCTAACTTCTTTCTGGCAGCAGGTTAAAACATAAGGGTTTTTTTATGTTTCATTTTTTTTAATGTAATACCAGCAATGAAAGTATGAAGATCATAACTTTTATCAAAAACTTTGGTCCCTAACACTTTTCTCTAAATCTATGCAGGTTTTAAGATGTTTTAATCTATTTTAACTGTTATATTATTTAATATGCTTTATGCTGCCATTCTCTTATATTCCAAGACAAGAGAGATTTCATTTGCCTGGGCATTTTCAGATAACTCTGTTGTTCTCTATGGGGCAGTAATGCTGCTTCTCAGTTTGAGCTTTTTATTTCAATTGTTATTGCTTTTGGAATGGGACTGCTTTTGTATGTCCTCCTTGGGTTCCTTTTGATGAAGAGTAGCTCAGAGAGCTACTTTCAGTTAAATAAATAAGCAAACCAATGAGCTGAATTGTATGCTTTTCAATTATGCCAGGTGACCACTATGAGAGGAAGAAAATATTCTGTTGACCCTTATAAAATAATTATAAATTCATCTTTTATACCCTTCATTTTAACAAAAAGGAGATCCCATGGCTCAACTTATTTCCATTCTTAATTCCAATGTAGCTAGCCAGCTAGCTAGCTAGCCCACTAACTCTACAAGAATAACTCATGCACTCCCATATCCATGTATTTACATTCCTTTGAGATACCTTCAGCACTTCAGCTGGTATCCTGTTGGCATCCTGACACATACTACACTACTGTAACTGAGGTGTAACCTTGCAGAAGGAAATATCCATTATGAATCTCTGGAGGCAGAGGCTGTTTTTTTCTTCTCTCCATACTCAACAGCAGCTGGAACAAGCATGATTGCACCCGCTCAACCAATCAGTGGCAGGGGAAAAGACCTGCATCCTGCCACCCGCTGACAGTTGCTGTGCAGCAAAGGGAAGCGACTAGATAAAGAGAGCAGCCTCTGTGGCTTCTCATAAGTACATTGGCAGAAATGGCCTGCCGGCATGATGTAGAATATCAGCCTTTGTTTACAGCTGTTCAGGTGCCAATGTCACAGAATGCCTACATTTTAGGATTTGTCCTTTGTTGACTCTGCAATAAAATGTGACTCTGGGAGACTAAAATGTCCCATCCTTGTGCAAATGGGTTAAAGATCTTTTGTGACTTTTTTAAAATGACCATTACCAAAAATGCATTTCCATTTCAGCTCAGCTGAACTTCAGATGCCATCTTTTTCTCTCTTTCTCTTTCGACAGAATTTCATCCCGTCTTTAAATAGTCTCCATTTCTGTTCCCCAAATTTAAATCTTTCCTTCCAACAGCAATATTTTATCATCACACTGAGATCCTACAATAGAGTTTATCTTTTCCTGTGATACCAAGCTCAATGTTTCTTAAGTAGAGTAGCAGCCTCTAGACGGGTGATATTACAGCCTTTCCCCCTCAAAAATTGTGATCTTGAATATACATTGTGATTCAATCTTCTGTTCAGCTTTGTCTTCCTTGTTTCAATGTTATGTGCCCTTTTGAAGCTTTGGATGCTCAGAGCACGCAGATTCTTCTCTGCTTCTTGACTTTACGCTGCCTTGTCTACCCAAGTGAGTGTTTTCTGCAGCCATGCTCATTAGCTGATTGACAGATATTCAATTCAGCACAGGAAATTCTTGTTACATGTTTCAGCAAGTTAGTGATTGTAAACCCTGTGATTTCTGGATTAAGGAAGTGAGGGACGATAAAGCTGGGAACATTGTGGGGAACCCCAATTGTGGGGAAAATGTTTACATTATCTATGTGGGATCTATGTGGGAAGTGGCCACAAGAGGCAGGGAAGGAGGGGGACTAAATCCCCAATACTTACGCCTGTCAAAAGAAACACATACTGCTGGTGTTCATCATTACACCAAGAAAACTTGGTTAAACCTGCCTCAGTGAATTAGCATGGGTGCACCAGTCTTGTGGGAACTGGCCTGGAAATGGCCCATGTGAGTGGAGGAAAACACTGCTATAAAAGAGGAAGTGCCATGAGCGTTTGGGCTGGATCCAGAAGAACTTACACACACTCTACTCCCAATGTGAAGTCAAAAAAATCAATACAAGTTCCATTAATTTTTTTTAAAGGAATTAAAATGGGACTATCTTCTGAATTCCAGTCTGTGTCTGAGATAGGGGGAAGGAGAGGTGGTAGATATTCTGTGTGTGATCAGGACACAAGACACGGCCATGCAGACAGGTAATGTGAGTGTTTCAAATGTGTCTTTACAGTGGCACTAGGTATAAAGTCAACATTTTAAATAAAAACAACATCAGAAGTTCTTTTTTCTTTTCAATTTCTGCTGTGCATTTTGATTCCTCACAGTTTCTGCATCTTGATGATGATGATGATGATGATGATGATGGTGGTGATTTGTTTTGTTTAGTGTTATTTTGTTTTATTTTTTTGGTTCGTGGGCTATGAGAGTTTCTTGTATTGAATCAGCTTCATCTCTGCAGTGAAAGGCCTGCTAGGGAAATGGCTTCTTCCTTTTAAAAATTTTTTACCATCCACTAATGGACTGTCAATGTCCTAATGTCTTCCACCTGCAGGATTTACCATTTCTTCCCCCTCCTAAAGAATTTCTGGGAAATAATTAAGGTGATACGTATTTTATTTTATTTGGAAATGGTATCCTGTCAGTATAAACATACCCTTACTGCATCTGGCCTGCAAACAATAAAACACACACTAGAGCATAGATAAGATCTATTAAGTTACTGTAAAACAAAGCCGACTTCAACAGAGTACTGTTACCTCAGACTTTGAGAATATATTGTAAACAAGTTTCAACCTCAAAAGCCATCACCAATAAAAACAATCTCACTGGGTTAATCCAATTGTTCATCTCTCCCATTATCCTCCCATAGCAGATGCTACAGCAGAAGCAGACAGGAACAATGGGTACCAATTAAGAGCTGTGTTCCCACTTTTTCACTCCCAGCTTTCATTATATTGTTTAATAACATTTAGGAACATCTTGAACAGGCAAATCTGTGCCATATACTTCTTGTCTAATAGCTGCTGATCCTCCCGTCCTTCATTAAAAGACTGCTCAGTCACAATTAAAATTCCTGGCACTGTGTAATAAAGTCCATAGTCTAAAATATGCTGTCCAGTGTCGTAGAATTCAAAGTCAGTTCACTGAGTATTTACTTAGTATTACTCCAGAGAGACCTGACATAAAAGACAAGCAAAAGTTTTATATGATTCCTTTAACTGTGTCAAGTAGAAAAGCATCACTTTTTTACTGATCATGAGAGGATTTTTCTTTTAAGTGTGGTAAAATTACTTTCTAAAAGTTCTTAACCCGCTTTGACAATTTTGGGATAGTGGTATTTACTGAAAGCTATATGGTAGTTAACTTGCTGACCTGAGCTTTATGAGATATCTCTCAAGTCATGAATTGAAACTGTATTTATTTCCTTCCTTCCTTATTACATATTCAAAAGATGAGCAAGTTGTCTGTTCCTCTGATAATGCTGCGAGCACATTGATTCTTCCTCAGCAATTCAGTCCCAGATGAATTCAAAGCTGGTATTTTATATTTAACAGAATGCAATATTAGAACCTCTCAACAAAAACTAGAATAGTTATACAAATGTCAGTACTCCAATTATTCTCTGTTGTGGAGGTACAACTGTAAGGATTCTGTAGGATAACAGACATAATCCAATACTTGTCTGCTCCAATACTGCACATACAAATTCATCTACCTTCTAATAACTCATCAGTCTTTGCTTACCCATGCTATGGGTTAGGGTAAATTTGTCAACCAACCAGAATATTATTGACCCAGTCAGACTTCCATCGTAACAGCCAATTGCCAGAAAAGGAAAATGAGAAGTTGGGGGGGGGGGATCCATCAGGCTTGTTGCTACCACAAGGTATGCATGCAACTAAGGGGATGTCATGTGTGGTATCACATTTTACCAGAGTATGAACAAGTATGCTAACAAGTATAACAAAAGTATTTCCACTATGCTATCATGTGATGATAAGGGAGGTTGTTGACAGCAGATAGTTCAGACTCCTCCTGTGTGTTCTAGGGTTCCTAGAACAATGGGTTTTTCCACACTGCACTGTTATAGCGCTACTATTCCACTTTCAACATCCTGTGGAATCCTGGGGTTTGTAGTTTACTGAGGCCAAAGAGCTCTCTGGCTGAGAATTCTAAATGCCGCTCCCTAAACTGCAAACCCCAGGATTCCACAGGATGTTGAAAATGGAATAATAGAACTATAACAGTGCAATGCGGAAATGCCTATATGGCTAAACACATGCATACACACAAAACAAGCAAGCATGGAAGCACTGACAGATTGATAAAGCGATGCAAACAATCAATCCAATACTTTTTAAAAAATAAAAAAGTCCATGCAACAATCATAGAATTATACAGTTGCAACGGACCACAAGAACTATCTAGCCCCACCTCCTGCCACCTAACCTTTCTTTAAATTCCTGCAATGAAGGAAATTCCACCACTCCCCAAGGCAATGATTTCTATCATTGAATAGCTGTTATCATCAAGAATTTCTTCCTAATATTTAGGTGAAATTTAATGTTTAATGTTTAAATGCTTCTAAATGATATCCTTTCAGATATTTAAACATGGCTGTTATGTCGCCTCTCAATCCTTCTCTTCTCTTCTTCTCTTCTGTAAGCCAAACATACTTGGCTCCTGCAGAGTTGGGCATCCAGATCTTTAATCATCGTGCTACTTTTCAACAGATTCCTGCATATCAGTATCTTTGTTTGTACTGTGGTATGCAGATATGTACAAAGTACTCCACAAGAGGTTTGATCAAAGCAGAATAGAATAATAGTACTAATATAATGCTATTACATTCCTCCATCTAGGCATTATATTCCTGTTGATGCTGCCTAGAATTGCATTAACATTTTTGGCTACTGCATCACACCACTGGCTCATGTTTAGCTTGTAGGGTACTAAAACTCCTAGATTATTTTCACATGTACTCTTGTGAAGCTAGGTGCCAACCAGCCTATATTCGTACATTTTCCAGCCTGTATTTAATACTTTATCTCTGTCCCTGAGACCACTTTGATTCTTGATTCTGTCCTGTCAGCAAATTAATTACCCTTCTAATATGCTGTTACCTGCAAATTTGATAAGCATGCGCTCTGTTCCTTCATCTAGAATATTTATACAGTTGTTGAACAACACTCAAGGCATCCCATTAGTTACTTCTCCTCTAGATGAAGAAAAGTCCACTCTTTGGGTTTATTCCATGAACCAGTTATAAATCCATCCAACAGTAACATTTTCTAGCCCACATTTTGCCTTGTCTGTCAAAAGACAATGAGAGACCTTGTCAAAAACCTTATTGAAATCAAGATATACTATACTCATAGCATTCTTCAATCTAGCAAGTTTTAACTGTATCAGAAAACAAATAAGAATAATCTGAGAAGAATTGTTTTTGAGAAACCATGCAGCAGCTATTTCATCAGTTACTGCATTTTTGCACTATAGTGCAATTTGTGGGAGGCAAAAATAGTCTTGCAAATGCACACATCCTAAGATCAAGAAATCTTGCCTTCTCACAAATGAGGAGGAAAAAAATTGGCATGCCTTGTTCTCACACGTGAGGATTTACATGTCTACTGTGATGCTATCCTTTCTGGAAATTATTTTTTAGAACTGGGCCTGTTCATTTTAAGAATTTATTTAAGAGTAGGCATACCAGCGTGATACAGTAGTTTGAGCGTTAAACTACAACCCTGGAGACCAGGGTTCACTTCCCTGCTCAGCCATGGAAACCCACTGGGTGTTCTTGGGTGTGGCACACACTCTCAGCCTCAGAAAACCCCATGATAGTTTTGCCTTAGAGTTGCCATAAGTCAGAAGTGACTTGAAGGCACATAATGACAACGGGAGCAGCAGCAGCAGCAGCAACAACAACAAAAACAACAGGCATATTGAGAACTGTTAAATATGTATTTTTGCACCACATTTTCTATCCCAAGACTGTTGAGCCAAAAGTATAAAGTGGGAACAATATCCTATTGTTAAGATATGGGAAAGGGTGTTTTCTGCTGTGCCATACTAGTTGTGGAGTGCCCTCCATTGGTGCTAGTGTTGGGTTCATTCTAGAACTAAGTCAAAATTTGTCATTTTATAAAAAGTATTTGGGTCACCCAGTATTCATTGGTATCTCGTATCCAAGTTCTTACCAGAGCTGACCCTGCTTAGCTTCTATCAGACAGGATCTGGTGCCTTTAGGGTATTTAGGCAGCTCAAAGTTGCTGTTTTTTAAATTATTATATTTTAATATGTTTTTGGAATGTTAAATTATTTCAGTGTTTTAAATTTGTTTTAAGTGATTTTATTGTAAGCCAAAGAGATTATTAAATGGGTGTGAGTGTTCAGTATTTTAAACAAATAAATGAATAAATATTGATCAAGTTGAAAAAAAGAATGCATGATATGAAGGCACAACAACCTTCCCTGTGCTGGTGTTTTCCAGATGTATTCAGCCATAATTCACATCTGGTATCTGCCCCTGACAATGGAAGGTGCGATTTAACATGTCTGGAGGTTACCAAGTTGGGAAAGGCTACAATATGTTACACAATTTATACACCTCTAGAAAGCAACTGTGGTGTAGCGGTTTTAGCTCTGGACTAGGACACTGGAGCACCAGAGTTTGAATCCCTGCTCAGCCATGGAAACCCACTCAGTGACCATAGGCAAGTCACACTCTCTCAACCTCAGAGGAAGGCAAGATAAATCCCCTCTGAACAAATTCTGCCAAGAAAATCCTCTGATAGGTTTACCTTAGTGTTGCTGTAAGTCAGAAAGGACTTGAAGGCACACAGCAGCAACAAAACAACAACAACAACAAGAAGAAGAAGCCTGTGTTATCTAGAATGGTTAGTCCTAGAATAATCGAATCATAGATTTGGAAGAGACTGCAGGGACCATCCAGTCCAATCCCCTACTATGCAAGAACACCCATCAAAGCACTCCCAACAGATGGCCATCCAGCCTCTGCTTAAAAACCTCCAAAGAAGGAGACTCCTCCACACTCCGAGGCAGCATACTTCACTGCTGGACAGCTCTGACCATCAGGAATTTCTTTCTGAGGTTCAGGTGGAATTTCCTTTCCTGCAGTTTAAATCCGTTGCTCCTTGTCCTAGTCTCTGGAGCAGTGGAAAACAAGCCCACTCCCTCCTCAACATGACATCCCCTCAAATGTTTAAACATGGCTATTTAACCTTCTCTGCGGACTAAACATACCCAGCTCCCTAAACTGCTCCTCATAGGGCATGGCTTCCAGACCTTTCACCATTTTGGTCGCCCTCCTCTGGACACGCTCCGGCTTGTTGATATCCTTCTTGAATTGAGTTGTCCACAACTGGACACAGTATTCCAAATGAAGTCTAACCAAAGCGGAATAGAGTGGTACCATTGCCTCCCTTGATCTAGACACCATACTCCTATTGATGAAACCAAGAATCACATTGGCTTTCTTGGCTGCCACATCACACTACTGACTTATGTTCAGCTTGTGATCTACCAAGACTCCTAGATCCCTTTTACACATATTATTATCCAGCCACGTGTCCCCCATATTTGTTCATTCCATTTTTTTTCTGCCTAAGTTCAGGACTTTACATTTCTCTCTGTCGAAATTCATTTTGTTAGCTTTGGCCCAGCTGTCCAATCTGGCAGGGTCATTTCGAAATTTGATCCTGTCCTCTGGGGTACTAGCAACACCTCCCAATTTGGTGTCATCTGCAAATTTGATCAGCATGCCCTCTAGTCCTTCATCCAAGTCATTGATGAAGATGTTGAATAGCACTGACCCCAGGACAGAACCCTGTGGCACCCCACTAGTCACTTCTTTCCAGGATGAAGAGCAGCCATTGGTGAGCACGCTTTGGGTTCAGTCAGTCAACCAATTACCAATCCACCTGACAGTAGCCCTGTCCAGCCCACATTTTACTAGCTTCTTTGCAAGAATGTCATGGGGAACTTTATCGAAGGCCTTACTGAAATCGAGAAATGCTACGTCCACAGCATTCGCTTCACCTATCAAGCTTGTAACTCTGTCATAAAAAGAGATAAGATTAGTCTGGCATGACTTATTTCTGAGAAATCCATGTTGACTTCTGGTGATTACAGCATTGCTTTCTGAGTAATTACAAACTGACTGTTTAATGACCTACTCTATGATCTTTCCTGGTATTGATGTCAGGCTGACTGGGCAATAATTATTTGGGTCCTCTTTTTTTCCGTTCTTGAAGATGGGAATGACATTTGCCCTCCTCCACTCTGCTGGGACTTCTCCTGTTCTCCAAGAGTTCTCAAAGATTATTGCAAGTGGTTCAGAAATGATTCCTGCCAGTTCTTTTAATATCCTTGGATGTAATTCATCTGGTTTGTGTTGTGACCTTTATAAATATATTCATGCTATGGTAGTTATGAGTGGGGATACCTCCACTAGACATAGATACATATGGCTGTGATCACAGAACCATAGAATTCTAGGGGTAAGAAGGGGACTTATGGGCCATCAGGTCCAACCCTCTGCATAGTGCAGGATCTTCACCTAGAGCAGTGGTTCTTACCCCTTTCTTTACCAGGGATCCCCTGTAAATATAATTTGTTGCTAGGAACCCCCAAGGCTTAACTCAAAATTTAAATATTTAAAATTAGATTTAAATACTTAAATATGGATTTAAGTATTTGAATATTTATTTATTTACTAGCGTATTTACCCAGAGTTGATCAGGATTTTATTTTCCTCTTAAGAACTCACCAAACTGTCTTCTCCAGTACCTGAAACTTTTCCCCATATTCCCCAGTCCAATCTGTATTCAGATTTGTTAACATACAGAGGTTGGGTTCCCGAGGGAATACACTGTCTTCCTTCGTGCTGCTAGGTCTTGTCTCCATAGCAACCAGCCTATTCCAGTGCGTGTAACTTTTCCCCATAGTCCCCAATCCAATCTGGCGACGTTGGGGTACTGACTTTTGATATTTTTTTTTCTTTCTGTTGAATTTGTGCAATGGCTTTATGTTTTCCTGGAAGAATTTTTTGTTTTGAATTTCAACTTTAGGATTCCTCACCTATGGAAAGAGACATAATAAAATATTTAAAGGATATGAAATGATGGAAAATATCGGACCAAGCTCAGAAACAACTGAATGAACCTATTACATGTAAGGAATTTGAAGAAGTCATCAAAGATTTGAAAGCAGACAAAGCTCCAGGACCGGATGGATTTACAGCATTATATTATAAGAGACTTTCAAAAGAATTAATAAGACCATTCCAAGCTACTATAGCAAAGTTAATGGAAGAGGGAAAACCAGAAACATGGGGAGCATCAAACATAGTAGTGATACCCAAAGAAGGAAAAGATAAAAAAGAGAAGAAGAATTACAGACCAGTTTCTTTATTGAATGTGGATTATAAAATCTTTGCAACAGTGCTGGCAAGATGATTTAAAAAGATATTGAAAGAAAAAATTCAAGAAGAGCAGGCCAAGTTTATACCAGGTAGAAATATGAAAGACAATGTGAGAATACTGTTAGATGCAATAGAATATTATGACAAAAGCCCAGGGAAAAAATCAGCAATGATTTTCTTGGACGCAGAGAAAGCATTAGATAATATATCGTGGAAATTTTTACAACGGATATTAAGAGAAAACAATTTTGGAGAAGTGTTCTGTAAATGGATTGAAAAGATATATCAAGACCAATCGGCAAGATTGGTGATTAACGGAGACAGAACAGGAAAATTTGATATAACAAAAGGAGTAAGACAAGGATGTCAGTTATCACCATTATTATTTATTGTGCCTTTGGATGTTCTGATTATGAAGAAAAAAGAGGAACAGGAGATAAAAGGTCTGAAGATAAAGAGAAAAGAAATAAAATTGAGAGTTTTCACAGATGACGTAATTAGTTTTTTGGAAGAACCAAGAGAATCAATGCAGAAATTGCAAGAGTGCCTTACACAATTTGGAAAGGTAGCTGGATATAGAATAAATAAAGAGAAGATAATGATGCTGACTATGAATATGTTGAAAAAGGAACAAATTGAATTAGAGGAAATATCAGGTTTCCAATCCTCTAATAAGATAAAATACTAAGGAATTCATGTAACAAAGAAGAATCAAGAATTGTTCCAAAATAATTATGAAATGGTCTGGAAAGAATTGAAAGAAGAAATGGAGAAATGCAGCAAACTGAATCTATCTTTCTTGGGAAGGATAAATGCTTTTAAAATGACATTATTACCAAAAATGATGTTCCTATTTCCAAATTTGCCAATAATTGGAAATGGAAAAATATTTAAAGACTGGGAAAAGGAAATATCAAAATTTATATGGCTAGGTAAAAGGCCAAGAATAAGATTCAAAACATTACAGGACACTAAAGAAAGCGGGGGATTGGATTTACCATCCTTGAAAATATATTACTAAGCATGTTGCTTAGAATGGATCCAAAATTGGAAATCACTACAAAAATTATCAATTAAGACTTAGAAGAACATGAGAATAGATTCGGATGGCATGGTTACTTGTATTATAATAAACTAGTGGTTAACAAAGAATTTAATAACTATTGCATCCGGAAGACTTTATTAAAAGTATGGCAACAATTATACTCAATATTTTATTCCAGCCTCCCAACTTGGACATCACCACAAGAAGCCTTTAACATTTCCCCAACAAAAGAAGGGAAAATGCTGACATACCAGGACCTGTCCAGAAGCTGGACATGAAATGAATTGGTTTCCGTGGAGACAACTGACAGAAAGATACAAAATGGACCTAAAATTATTTGTATTTGAGAAGAAGGAAAATGAACTGGATGTACTCATGAAAGAAAATCAAAAGAAAAGAATATCCAAACTTTATAAATTGTTATTACAAAGAGAAATGGAACAAGAAGAAATTAAAGAAACGATGGTGAGATGGTCACAAAATGTAGGACACTCAATAGATATTGAGAGTTGGAGAATGGTATGGAAAACAGATTTAAGATTTCCACTAAACTTAAATTTAAGAGAAAACTATTATAAAATATTGCATAGATGGTATGCGCATGTGCCCGGAGAAGATTTAGATGCCTTCAGATCTCTCTCCTCCAACCGTAAATAAAAAACAACGTTTCTCTATCTCTTCATGAAAGTTAATTGAATGGAGCGAATGCTGTGAAAGTTGTGAAAGCTAGGCAAGCAAAGGAAGCTTTATCTTTATCGGACCTGCAAAAGGACATCAAAGAAAGCTAAACTCGCCGATCATTTTGCTGTGAACTGCTAGTGGAGGCAGAAATGGCAAGTGAATCCGAAACGATGAGCTTGCAAATGAAAGCTGAGATGTCCGGATTAAATAATAAAATGGATACAATAGAGAACAAGTTGGATAAACTTTTGGAGGCTTTCCAGAATGTTAATTTAAAGAACAAATCTATCCAACAATTTGATAGAGAATGGAGCAAAATAAAAGAGTGGCTTCAATTGTAAAGCTAATGATCATAATGATACAATTTGAAAAAAAAAGGTAAAAATGTATTGACTGGTTAAAAGACAAATTATGATGGGTATGCCAAAGATTCTATGTATAGCGGATTGGAGTCCTTGTATTGTATTGTATTATATTGCACCTTTTGTTTGATTCAGCTGGGCAAAACTGGAGAAGAAAACTTGTTATGGGAGTTGGGGGGGGGGGAGAACATTTAGAAGAAATGTTCCCATTTTATATCTTTTTTAGAAATTCTAATAAAAATATTCCTTAAAAAAAAAAGATTGCTCACCTATGGAGCCCATACAATCTACTGTGTGAGGCGAGGAGACCTTGTAACAATGTTGTGTATGTCACTTTAATTTTTCTCACATATGCCTCCCAAAAGTTTTCTGGCATCCTTATTGATGGCAGGCCTCATCTCCATAGCAACTGGCTTGAGGTCCAAGAGCTCTTGGCTGAGAATTCTTACGGCCCCTCCCTAAACTGCCAACCCCAGGATTCCATAGAATCTTCACAGCCAGCCAATCATATGAGGTCTTCTCACCTCACACAGCCAATCGTATGAGGTCTTCGCCTGCCTGACACAGACAAATAGACAAACTCACAGAGAAACATTGAATTTTACATAGTAGATTTACTTATTTGTTAAAGACTTCTGGAGACTAACATTCAAATTTGTGCTCAGACAATTTCTTGGGCAAGTCACATTCTCTCAGCCTAAGAGGGAAGCAAACCCCCCTCTGAATAAATCTTGCAAAAAAAAAAAAAAGCTGTAAGAGGATCACCTGAGGGTTGCCATTAGTTAGAAGTGACTTGAAGGCACACAACAACAAAGTGCCACTGATGGGGGAGGTTCTTTTTAGCCATCATGTCTCTCCTCTTTGAAAACTGACTTATGGCAACCCTAAGGCAAACCTATCATGGGGGCTTTCTTGGCAAGATTTGTTGCCTTTGCCTTTCTCTGACACTTAGAGGATGTGACATGCCTGAGGTCACCCAGTGGCCGAGTGGGGATTCAAACCCTAGTCTCTGGAATCATAGTTTAGGTGTATGCACACACCTGCTGCCGTGTTCCTTTCCCCAGGGATGCAGGATTGGGGGGGGATGCAGGTGCCGAAATTGTTCCCTCATTTGCAAATGAAGGAGCACTTTTTAGCAAGCTCAGATTCCATGTCCCTTTTGTCAAGGAAGTGGCAGCAGGAGGTGTGGGTGCAGAGGGATACAGTGGAAGCTCTGTGCACGCATCCAAACTGCTCCCTTGTTTGCAAATGAGAGAGCAGTTTGGAAGTGCACACAAACCTGCCATCATGTCCCTTTCATCAGTGATGTGGGAGCAGGGGGTGCGGGTGCAGAGGGACATGGCAGAAGGCACGTGTGTGTGTGTGCCCAAACTGCTCCCTCATTTGCAAATGAGAGCGCAATTTCAGCATCTGACCCCCGGTTGCTGCACCTTGGTTGCTGCTGCTGCTGTTGGTGTCTAGCAGCAAGGCTTTGTTGACCTCTGGTTAAGAATCATTGGGCTAGAGCATCTCCAGCAGGTAGCTGTCCAGCCTCTTTTTGAAGACATCTAGAGAAGGAGACCTCACCACATCACTAGGGAATTGATTCCATTGCTAAACCATTCTCACTATCAAGAAGTGCCTTCTCATGTTCAATCAAAATCCACCCTCCTGTAACTTAAAATGATGATTTTTTAGGTAATCTTCATTAATTTCAATGGAACTGACTTTGAAACGATATATATAGGATTGCTATATAACAATATATATTGATGGTAATTTTTTCTGAGAAAGGGAAGCAGCAGCTGTTTTTGTGAAACAACATGCACTAGGCCACTATAGCCTAAAGTTTAAAAAAAGCGACCATATCACCACAAAGGGACATTTCTAATTTAGCCCTCGAGTGCAATTGAACCATCACAGCACTGGCTCATTATTCAACTAAACACTGTATGAAGCAAGAGCGACCTGAAAGAATTTAAAGTCTCCCATGTGGCGTATACTTGACTCTGAAGTCTAATCTTAGACCTTGTTATATAGTGCAATCCACCACTAAACTGCTTCTGCAATACCTCTGTTCATTTAAACTTTGTGGATGGTGGATTGTGCCATTTATATATAGCCAAATCTATAAGTACTCCCAGCCTCCTGGAAACAAATTACAGCTCAAGATGATATGGGAGGAAAGATTATTAAGGTTGAATTCTTCTCTTGGCACAAGCTCCTAAGCAAAGTGGTCATATTTTTGAAAAATGCTCCACATCCAGTCGTGGCTAGTGGAAAAGATCAGAGAAGCTGAGGGAGTGAACCAAA
This sequence comes from Cyclura pinguis, assembly GCA_030412105.1. Lineage (NCBI taxonomy): Eukaryota > Metazoa > Chordata > Lepidosauria > Squamata > Iguanidae > Cyclura > Cyclura pinguis. Next base: position 106,731,437 of record CM059599.1, on the reverse strand, counting down.
GTGTTTGTTCTGAGCATTTAATGGCTGTTTATATGCACACACAAATACAGAGAGTTTATTTTGCTTTGTTTTATATTCAGATGCCAAAATGAATATGCTGACTTAAAAGGTGCAAAATTATTACAGGATTTATTTAAATATTACATAATGAAATGATAAGGAGAACAGATTCTATTATCGCATAACCTTTCTGCCATCATTTTCCAAAAATCTGACCACTGAAGTAAATGACCCTCAATGTATCCTAAGCAGGACTGTTAAGTAAAGATGGGAAAGTGTCAACTTTCCAGCAGAGATGGTAAAATCTGTCAATTTCGTGTTCTCCATGTTCAGATTTTCTAATCCCTAGTCCCCCAATTCACACTAGCAAAATTTAGTAGACATAGTTATTCCCAGCTTGGAGAGGACCATGTTGTATCCACTTATCGTGTAGACTTTAAAGTGAGGAGTCTCTTGGAAAAGAAGATGGCAGCTCTAAATCAGCCCTAAGATGATGGGATTCAGAGGCTGTTTCTGCACTAGACTGTTATAACGCTATTATTCCATTTTCAACATTCTATGGAATCCTGGGGTTTGCAGTTTAGGGAGGGGCCTCAAAGGCTTGGCTCGAGGTGAAGAAATCTGTCAGTTTTCATTTCTTCTACATTTTGACTTTTTAAAAAACCCTTAAAGTTCTTTCCATCCCAAATACAATGAAATGTGTGAATTTTGGTAGATTATTTTTAGAAACAACTTGAGACCAAATTGTCACTCATCCATACCTTTAACTACGAAAACCAAATCATGCTTCTAAATTCCTAAAGGCTGTTTCCAGTGTTGTTAATAGTTTAATAGTTTGATAGTTTCAGTGATATTGTACTCATTGTATTCATAAGCTGCCTTGAGCCTCATTTGGGGGGAAAAGGCAAGGTGATACTGCTACTACTGCTACTACAACTGGTAATCTTTTCTTCTCCTCTTTCAACAATGGAGTCCCCTATTTTGTGGCAACTGGTGGCTCCCATGACAGTAGAACTCTAAACTCAACTTCTTCCAGAACTTTAGTGCACCCCAGAAGCCTTTGTGATGATTCTCATTTAGGAACTATTTTATCTTATTTTACTTGATTTTATTTTATTTGAAACCAGAAGAGATTGGCCAGCTCTTACACAACTTTTTTTTTCCTTTCTCATTTCAATAGCAGCCCCTCATTGCAAACTACCTTGGCAACTCTCTCAGCTTTTAAAAGTGCTCTGTATTGTTGTTAAAGAGGCATTGGTTGGTTGGCTGGCTGGTCTTTGAAGGATCATAGACCTAGTTGTATAGTGTTTGTAGAACAGAGAAACTGAGTAATGAAAGCAACCAGGTGTATGAATCATATTGTGACAATCTGGAATAAAGCCAGTTTGGAGATAATAGTAGAGGAGAGCAAAATACCATGCTCAAATACACTGTCATTAACTGTCATCTGAGAAGGCAAGCAGCATAGTTGTTTTCATACAATGAGTGGTTTTGTATGCAGAAAGAAATGACAATTTTAAGATCCAAGAAATTACAGGCCCTTGATGGGCCATGCAAATTTCTGGAAAGCCTCATTAAAAATGCAATTACAAACCACATAGAACAGGTCCTCTATTTAAAAATAAAACCAACATGGCTTCTGCAAATGTCAGTCCTGTCTCACTAACCTTTTAGAGTTGTGGACAAGAGTGAACTAGTGGACACTGTTTACTTGGATTTTCAAAAGGTCTTTAACAAATCTCCCTCCCCAACAACAAAGTTTCACGGGCAAACATAGTCATAACAGCACAACTCTTACAGGACAGTAACTGGTTAAAAAACAGAAACTAGCAAGTTGTCTTGGCCCTACCACAACCTCAGGCATATGGGGTGAGGCTGCTCCCAAGTTATGAGGCCCCCTTACTGCTGTCTTTCTGCCAGCAGGTAAAGACCATTTTATTTAAGAAAGCTTTTTGGTTTTTAGTATATGCAGCAAATACAGCTTTTAACAGAGGGAGAGTGTTCTTAATTTATTATATTTTAAGTGTCTTTTACTGCTGTATTTACCTCGTTTTAATGCTGTTTTAAACTGTTTTTAATTTGTGTGTTTTAAATAGAAATTTAGATTAATTGTGTTTTAACTTTTGTATCAACAGATTTTAAATTGTATTGTGCTTTTAAAATGTTGTATGCCACCCTGGATGCTGTTTTGGAGAAAAGTAAGATAATTAATTAATTAAGCCCACCCCAATCCTACCAGTTAGGTAGCTCAGGACAACTGTGCTGGTTTTGGAAGAAAACTTAACTCTAAGGCCATTTCCACACCAGGCTTCTGTGATGGTGCAGAGCGACCACTCACGGAGGTCGTCTACACCGTAGAGTGGACTGGCGTGGACTACTTTTTGTAGTTCCACACCAGAATCCACTCAGGAGCTGCCGGAACTAGCCGTGCTGCATGTTTTTTAAAAACCTTTTTTCAAGGTTTTTAAAAAGCACGGAGCGCACAGCCCCGTGCTGCTCCGTCGCCCGGCTCTGACGCGGATTTGCAGGCGCGCGCAAGTGCGTGCCTTCAGATCTGCCGGGGGTGGGCTTCCAGCTGGCGAGCTTCTCCGGTTGATGGAGAGCCTCCACCAACTGGAAGCTGCCATTTGGGACGCTGGAGGACTGCGGAGCAGTGAGCTCACGCTGCTCCGCGTCGCGACGGACTTACCCGGCTGCCGGTAAGCTCCGTTTTTGGGCGTTTTCACCCATCCCCCCCACACACATGTGGAAAGGGCCTAAAATGAACTGATCTGATCTAAGTTACAGAATCAGAGAGAAAGGGAAAAGACCCATATAGGTCTTTTTTCATATTGCTCTTCTGCCTGAGTACTTCCTTACTTGAAACCAGAAAATTCTATTCTTGTTAAATTGGATGGAGAGAATTACTGGGATATGCTACTTACTGTAAAATAGCTTTTGTTTTATTATTGAGACCAACCAAGGGGGATTTACTAGAAACTGCAAACATCTACAATTAACACCAAAGACTGAACAACCAGAAGAAGGAAAACTGACCATCCAGCCAGTTCCATCAGTAGGTCTAACCATTGTAACCCAGCAATAGAAAGACACCAAAAGACAGCCTAATGTTGGATTGTCAATAAACCAGGTTATTTTTTTTTTAAAAAAGACTATTGTTAATTGGACACAGGAGCTATTGTTAAAGGCCTAAAAGTAGTTGAGAGACAGAAATGTGATGTAGAGTTTAATTACAGTGTATTAATTACAGTGTACAGTGTAACTATAGCAAAGATTGACAGGTGAAATAAGAAATAAGTCTCTTGCTCTCATGCAAAAGATAGCATTTCAGCAGATGGGAATTTACCTACTGAAATTCTACATAACCATTAAAGGGACAGGAGCCCAGTCCCTTATTTGACTTGGTAACCCTCACTATAGGTGGCACTGAATCCAATCTGAAGCAGTAACTTAGGCCATTTCTACACTACACTGTTATAGTGCTGTTATTCCACTTTCAACATCCTGTGAAATTCTGGGGTTTTTAGTTTATTGGGTCCAAAGAGCTCTCCGACTGAGAAGTTGAAATACCCCTCCATAAACTGCAAACCCCAGAATTCCATAGGATGTTGAAAGTGGAATAATATCACTATAACAATGTAGTACAGAAATGACCTAATACTCTTATTCAAGATGTTTCCTCAGTTAAATAAATCTGTTGTTCAGTAGTGATACACTGGTCTGAGTTCTCTCTGAAATACCCTGCTCTTGAATAGAATGGTTCTCATTTTGCAGCTGGAATGTAGGCATGAATTTTAGATACTCCAAATAGGATTCCAAACTATGTGGGATTTCCATTCCTTGGAAAGTTGTAACTGTTGAATGTCTGCCTTTTCTTCCCCCAGTACTTAAAGGTGTATGATCCCTGTGCGGAGAAAGGGGGTTAGGGAAGTTGATAGTACACCCCTGAATTACATGCAAAGAAGCAAAGGACACCTTGACTTCTGTTTCCTATCTGTAAGTCTTTGCAGTGGGAAGTCTGGGATGTATATGTGTTGATCAAGTCTTTCATGACTAACTACATGTTTTGCATAACATGCAAATAACTGACAGCCCAACAAAAGAAATAATCCTGGTAACTAGTAAGGTTTGTTGTTGTGTGTCTTCAAAGTCAATTCCAGCTTCTGGCAATCCTAAAGCAAACCTATCATTGGATTTTCTTGGTGAGATTTTTTCAGAGGGGCTAGAAGTAGAAAATTTGGAGAGGAGAAAACCAGCAAAGACAAAAAATAGTTTGGGTGAGGGAACAATTAGTAAGCATAGGGGAACTGTAAAGCCATGGGTGTGGGATGGGGGGATAGATTGAGACATTTCTAGCCCAGAAATGGACCTATGAGTTACTAACCTAGGTAGGAATGGCTCCATCAGTGGAAAAATAGTATTGGGGTAGGATAGCAGGTGTAAACACAGGCAAAACGGAGCACGTGTACCTTCAAACCACTTGTCAATTTGTAGTGGCTCCATAAATTTTGTAGGATTTTCTTAGGCAAGGAATACTCAGAAGTGGTTTTCCTTTGCCTTTCCCTAATACATAACCTACAACACCTGGCATTCTGTACCAGTCTCCCTTTCAAGCGCTAACCAGGGTTGACCCTTCTTAGCTTCCAAGATGAAACAGGATCTGGTGCATTTAGGGTATTTAGTTGACTTTTGATTAAATAAATCTGAATGATTTTCAAATGTGTGCAGATGATGCAGTGAGATTCTGTGGGAGATTCCAAGTGAATGGCATTGTTGTAGACAGTTCTTGTTTTGAAACTTGAAGTGCTGACTAAGAATTTTTTTTCTCTTTGAGATTCAAGAGGATTTATGAAATATTTATTGCACTGCTAAGAAAAGGATATTCCCATTTATCATCAGGATAGTTGATAAGATGTGCTGCTTCCCAATAACCTTTGTGATGAATGAACACATCTTTCATATTAAAGCAAATATTAAAAACAATACTTTCACATCTGGGGGAATATCTCTTCCTTTTCAAAATATGGGTGTCAGTGTTATTTAATCAGAGATTAAAAAACACAGTTGAGAACCCAGAGTTTCTTAATTCAAGTGCTAAGTCTCTAACAGCTGTATTTATATAATATGTCAAAGATTCACAACCCCATAAATGATGAAGTTACAGTGGGGAGAGGAAGGGTTAAAAATACTTGTGTGGATTTAGGGAAGTTTGTAAGAGAGAAAAGATTGGGTATTAAAATCACAGAAATGAGCTCTACAGATATTTCAGCAATAATACTGAGTGCCCTTTCTACAAAGATATTCTAAGAGACATTCAAGCTTGTTTGTCACCCGAAAATTTCCTCTTTTGAGATGGCACTGAAGAAATGTGTTGTAGGAAGTCAACCACCACGAACAAATCTGTCTGATCCGATTTTGTTGCAAGCATGATTTTGTTGCAAACCCAGTTCATATAGGCATGTTGTTGCAAACATACCTAACCTGTGTGTGTGTTTCTATTATTTTTTAAAACCAATCCTCCATTTTCAAAGAGCTGTTCTGATCTCGCCAGTCAAAAGAATTGAGGGCCAGTTGAGACCTGATTTAACACAATTTTCAATTGCACGATTGCCTCTTAAAAATAAATCTCAGAAGTGGGGAACTTTATTTTGGATTAGGCAGCACAGAAGAATTAGTTTTACCCTCCACTGTAGTCCCCATCCAAATCACTCTCACTCTCTGGCTCCTGTTCATATCTAAAGAAAAGTTCCCTTTAGTGACAGTGTGAGCTTTTCTCCAAATACAGACTCCAGCAGCAGGGACAATGCCAAAAGCAAAGAGTTAAAATTACCTCTCCAGAAAATAAAATCCCAATCCAGCTAGGAGCCCCTCTGGATTTCTTTTTTTTAAATTAACGAATAGCATGGCTCTTATTTGGCTTTGAAAAGCAACTTTTCCAATTAAAATAGTCCAGTTAAAATACATATACAGTTTTATATGTAAGGTAAGACTGGACCAAGATGCTTTGTTGTCTGGAGCAAGTGACAAAAGAGCACCTTCCACTGTCCCATGTACAGAAAGCCTGATTGGCTGGCATTAGGATTATGCTTCAAGACTGCCAACAAGATAAAGGTTTTCCACTGCACCAGAAGGCTACATTAGTGGTATAGTGCAGGCTATTCCAGGAAAATATAAGAGCCATTCTGGGTCAGACCAAGGGTGGTCTAGAATTCTGTTTACACAGAATGTGTTGGCTGTCTATGAGAAGCCCATCAATAGGATACAAGTATACCTGCACCCTCTGTCTGATGCAAGAGACCCCTATAGGAGTGCCACTGCTCACATGCAGCATCTCCCACAAAAAGCAATTGCTCCAGTTTGTCTAACAGTAATACTAGCCCTGATGTAGAGGCTCTTAGTAGATGTTGTACTGAATGCATAAAGATTAAACATGTCTGATCTCAACCTCCCATCAAAAATGTACTAACAGGGTTCTTCTCTGCTGCAGGTGACTGGAAGAAAGCTTTTCATATAAGCTAAATTGTCGGTTACATGTAAATGCATTCAAAAGGAGTCCAAATAAAAAACAGGTGACTTTATTGCTGCGGGGGTATGGGGGTGGGACTAGGAGGTAAGATTGGATTGGAGTATCCTATGCAGGAGCATTCTCCAATGCAACATGTTCATTTCAGTTTCCACTTTCATTTTCTCCATTAGTTTGCCTTTGTCTCTCCAAAAGGTATACAACAGCCTATTCAGTAGAACCTGTTTTAACAGTTCCAACATATATGTATTTACCCAGAAATAACCCACGTTAAGTTCAACTGGACTTGAGGCCCTTTTACACTACATAATTACAGCACTATGATCCCACTTTAACTCCTACGATCCCATCCTATAGAATCATGGGAGGGGCATTTTGAATTCTCAGCTAGACAGATCATGTGGTACCTCACCAAACTACAAATATCAGGGTTCCATAGGATGCACCCATGGCAGTTGTGGAATCATGGTGCTATAATTGTGTAGTGTGGAAGGGCATTACTTGCATGTAACTGTCTACAAGATTGCAGCCTAGTGATGCCTGACTTAAAAGGGATGCATAACTCTTTCTTCCCCCTTTTTAAGGTACTTATTTAGAAGTTAATCTTTGCAGGCGTTGAACTCCAGGGTTTAATTCATATCTGGTAGCTTGTGAAAAGTACTTAAATTGAAACTCTGTTATATGGCTGCTTTTGACTTGAACCTAGCTATTGCTTTTCTGTCCTTCAATTCCCATATGCTGTGAAGACTCCTTGCTTTAAATATTTTGTCCTATCCTTAACTCAGCAATGATGATCTCTACTCTGAAATAGTTTGCCCACAGCTTTTCAGGTCACCTATGTGGAAATTAAAAGAAGATGAAATACAGTTAGCCTTCAACAGCTGCAGCCCCTATTTTATGCCTTAATATTACATTAGTGCTGTTACCTCAAGTGTCCCCATTAATCCTAATTCATTGTCATTCCTAACAGCAGTTACTGCATTTCTCTTCCTTCTGAAAAATGTATAAATTTCTTTTTCAGAGGCTTTGCCATGAAGGGGGAAAAAAAGCTAACAAATGTAGATGATGAAATTATCCTGGAGCAGAGGCAACATGCTTGTCTGAGATTCAGATTGACAGTCAAGTCTCTGTGGGCCCAGAAAGTTGCTGCCTTTCAACTATTCAGCTGTCAATAATGAGTGAATCTAAAAATTGCTGTTGACCCCGCTGAGTACTGAGAAATTTGAAAGGTATGCAGGAGAGGGAAAAATAACTTAAGAAATTAAAAAGAGAGAGGGGAAAAAATCAGAAACCAAAAGTGGCTTGGAGATGGGGAAAGTGGTTGAAATTTGTATTTAAAAATAAAAAACCTTGTCTGATTACAATTACCATTTTTATTGGATTCTGTTGGCTGTTGTCAACTTTATTAGATGAAACAGTGCAACATTGTGAAGTAAATAGAAATCATTTTCAGGAAACAAGATCAAAAGTACAAGAACCTATCAATATAAAAACAAGAGAACCATCTATATCTTCGGCAGAGAAATAGTGCTGAGTGACTCAAGAACAAAGGTGATGCTACTTCCTGGACCTCTGTGTTAAATGAAAATTAGCCCCTAATACAACTTTGAGGAAGAATTTGCTCCTTCCCTCAAATATATTTTCCATCCACTGCTACTCGAACTCCACGTTCACCCCTTTCCTTCCACATAGTCCCATTCTCTGTTTCTTCCTTGCTGAAAGATCAGCCCTCTGAAGGGTCCTCCTTCAACTGACCCGTACCAACAGCCATTCAGTCAGACTAGAGCTGAGGGAGAAGAAATAGCAAGCCATAAACCCAGACAACAAGCAATTTCCCCATCTCCCTTTCATTTTTATTCACATCTCTCACAGATGATACATTTTTCCAGGCTAAGGAGAAGGAGAAAGAATTTTTTAAATGAATAAATTATATTTATTTTTTTATATTTTTTTTCCATATGGCAGATTCATCTTCAGCTATACACAAAGAAGAAGCTCAAGAACTGCAGACAGATGCGTCCCCATCTTAATCTCATGGTTAGGTGTGTAAACTTCGTTGACTGAAAATGTACATGATGCACATGATGTGCACAAAATTAGAAAGGGCACACACATTAAAGTCCCCTTGAAACTGGAGGAAAAAACTAGGCCTTGCCTTCCAAGTATAGAAAAGATGTAATTCTGCAGCTGTTTTGAGAGTATGTCAGGGACATGGGAGATTTTGGATCCTGTGGATCCACAGCCTGTTCTGATACATCCAACAAACATCCATGGAGCACCTCTTTTTTGTACTCTCTGAAGTCTTATCATCACCATCATTTAAAAAAAACATCATCTTCATATCTTTCCACAGCTTGACAAAGAAGGTGTGTAAGCTTTGATCTCCCTTTCTAAAGATAGACCTCTCTCTGTGCCTTCAGAGGTAAAAAAAAACTTATCTCTCCTCCCATGCCCTGAGATAAACTAGCTGTGGTCCTATGCATTTCTACTCAGAAATAAAGCCTTACTGGAATTTACTTCCAATTCACTGCTCATAGGATTACATCTTTAATGTATGTATTCATTTAATGTCCTCTATGAATTCATTCTGGTTAATATCAGTTTTAACTTTATTTATTTATATGTTTCTCCATGGAGATTCATTTAAGAGTGGAACTGGACTTTGCTCATTAGCAGCTCCAGTTCTCAGTGCAGGGCAAAAAATTAAGCAGGACTCTCCAATTATAGTGGAGGCAGCGGCATCACTAAGGATGGTGTCATACAGTGCAGTAAATCATGGTGTCACCCCCATGGAGCCTTTTCCACCCAGGAACTGGAATTCCAGGGGTCCTGGTCTACTGTCAGCGGGACGCATCTCCTGGGCATCCTGATCTACTTACCTGGCTCCATACACACGAAGACACAGGGGATTTCACCCAGTCATAAGAAAAAAGAAGGTCAGTTATCCTACATGAAGCTATATGGAATCTTGAGGAAGGAAGAAAAAAGAGGTACACAGTCATTTTAGTGTAACCCCCCTCTGATGGTCCCACCTGGTACAGTCCATACCCCCTGCACTCCCCTAGTGATACCACTGCAAGAAGGGATGATGCTCTTTTGCAAGTCTTCTGTTAGCAGCAGGCAAGCAATTTAACGATTTTTCCAAGTTTGTTGGATCCTCATGGCAGTCTTCCATTTACTATAGCTTGAGTTTTTCCTTCCTTCATTTTAGCTGTACCAATCCAGTTCCATCCTTACTATGTATTTATTGAGTGAGTGACTCCTTATGTTGGTGCCCATACCAGAAGTACTCTGACTGTCTTCTAGTAAACAGCTCCCATGGTTTCTTCAGCCATTCAGTATTTCCCTTCTGTTTAGAAAACACAACTTCCTGCTTTTTGGCCATAGCAGAAAAGTATAAGTGGAAAAACCATAGAAGAGCCCTTGATTCTTATGAAAAGCCTTTGATTCTCATTTTTGACTCTTGGTTTCTCCAGATAGGTCTGGAAAAATTGTCTGAAATCCTGGTGGAGAGAGTACTGAAAAACATGTATATAAGTAGGAAACAAAAAGGACTATTCCAGCCTTTTGGAGATTGTGTCTCTACCTCCAGAGATTTCTGTTGAATGCCCCTGAAAAAGGCCTTTTCTCAAACAGGCTGAAATGCATTGGGCGTTTTAAAGGAATAAATAGTTAACCATCTATTATCATGTGAAGCTTGTTTCCTTTTTATTTTCTGAAATCCTTGTGAGTCACTGACAGACACAATAAACTATATGGGGTAATTGGACCAGTAGACTCAGAGGCAACTTCATGTGTTCCTATGTAACTACTGATCATGAAAAAATAGAGGCATAAAATACTATTCTTGTATTCATATGAAATTAGTCTAATAGTAGATATACATGGAACATCTGATTAATTGTCTCTGCTTCCATTTTTCAAAACAAAGAATATTTTAACCACTATATCAGAGGGTAAATCTACATAGCAGCATCTGCCAGTTTTCTGCTGTTGTAGAAGAAAGACATGCTTCAGTGACAATAACATGTAAGTTGCAAAAGAAGATCTCTGTGAAACAATCCCTGAAGTGAAAAATAGCTGCTGCCAGCCGTGTAAAAATAGCTACTCCTTCAATCATTCATTTAGATTGGGGAATGGGTCACTGGAAAAACTGTTGTCCATAATGAATGAAGAGGCCTAAATTATGAACATACTGGAAACATTTAGAAATACTGACATGTTTTATAATGTAAGCATGGGAAGCACTTTTTTAATTGCAAGGAGGTTTTTTGTTTTCCTGGGACCACAGGTGCTGATCTAGATTCTAGAACTGACAATGATGAGTTGAAGTGTCATATCAGCTGAAGATGAAAAACTACAGCATACTCAAACAGAAACATTGCACACACATATTAATCAGCATTAGAGGCTCCCTTGTAAGTGTCTCTTCCTGAATATCAATTTGTACAATAATTTCAGACTCATCTGAAAGTGGTTTCTAACAGCTTAAACTGAAAATGTGCTAAACTTCTGAGAAATTGAATTTTCTTGTAGCTATGATGGCTAACCTACCATTTCTTTTCCTTCATTAGTTCCCATTGAGGGAACTATGCAGATAGCTATGAGCCTGCTTCCATGTCTGAATTAAATATCCACTCAGACATTGGGATATTTTTTAAGATGGCTTTCTTGTTTGCTGTCCCCCAGCTGTGGAACCTCTTTCCATGGGCATTTAGACCTCTCTACTTTTCTTCTACCAGCAAGCAGGGTTTCTTTAATTTAGTCAGGCTTCAGGCAATTATTTGGGAACTTCTTTTTAATGATGGGGTGCTGTACACCCACAACCATTTATTATGTTTTAAATGCATTTTAACTGTTTTAATTCAGTGCTGTTTTTAATATGATAGCTTTTTTATTATTGTTGTTGTTGTTGTTGTTACAGTTATTTAATATTATGATTGACTTTTAGCTCTGCTGTGTGATAATCTAAGTTGTAAACTTCCTCAGGTCCACATAGGTGAAATGTGGGATATAAATAAATAGAATGGTACCTATTCTATGAAAGGCAACCATTTTGGAATAGATGTCCTGTTCCCACATTAATAGGATTAACAATCTTAATATGGAACATTCCTTTGGGGGTTTCTTGATGCTCAAGAAACACCTTTTTCATCAATAATTCAAATATTTCCACATATTGTTTTTATCCCTAGTCCAAGAGGACATAGGACGTTGTCTTATACCTGTGGTTAGCAAAGAGCAGCCCATAGGCTGCATGTGGCTTTTGGGCTCCCTAAGTCTGGGCCCTGAAGCCCCTCAAAGCCTCCAGATTCCCCCAAAATTATTTTTCAGACTGATTTTGAGTGATTTTATGAAAAAAAAAAATAGATATATATGTAAGGCCCCGCTTTGGGGGTCCCCAATATCAGTATGGTTTGGATGATCACCATACCTAATTGGCATCATATGTAATTGGCAACACATTTTATTGGCTCTGATATCAAATCCAAGCCTGAGAGGTGACAGAGAGGTCAAACTGAGCGAGGGAAAGAATTTGACTGTAAATGTGAAAAGCATAGGTCAACTCCAAAATTCCTCCAGGTTAAGACTGAGTCACTTGTCAGGCAAATACACATCATTCCTGTGGATAATAGGCTTAGAATCATAGAATCATAGAATCATAGAAATGTAGAGTTGGAAGAGACCACACGGGCCATCCAGTCCAACCCCCTGCCATGCAGAAATACCCTCAAAGCACTCCCGACAGATGGCCATCCAGCCTCTGCTTAAAAACCTCCAAAGAAGGAGACTCCACCACACTCCAAGGCAGCATATTCCACTGATGGACAGCCCTGACTGTCAGGAAGTTCTTCCTGAGGTTCAGGTGGAATCTCCTTTCCTGCAGCTTGAATCCATTGCTCCTTGTCCTGGTCTCTGGAGCGGCAGAAAACAAGCCCTCTCCCTCCTCTACATGGCATCCCTTCAAATATTTAAACATAGCTATCATGTCCCCTCTTAACCTTCTCTTCTGCAGACTGAACCTACCCAGCTCTCTAAGTCTATCCTCATAGGGCATTGCTTCCAGGCCCTTCACCATTTTGGTCGCCCTCCTCTGGACCTGCTCCAGCTTGACCATGTCCTTCTTGAATTGGGGTGCCCAGAACTGGACACAGTATTCCAGATGAGGTCTAACCAAAGCAGAGTAGAGTGGTACCAGTACCTCCCTCGATCTAGACACCATACCCCTATTGATGCAGCCGAGAATTGCACTGGCTTTCTTGGCTGCTGCATCACACTGCTGACTCATGTTCAGCTTGTGGTCTATTAAGACTCCTAGATCCCTTTCACACGTACTGCCGTCCAGCCACGTGTCCCCCATCCTATATTTCTGCATTCCATTTTTTCTACCTAAGTGTAGGACCTTACACTTCTCTCTGATGAATTTCATTTTGTTAGCCTTGGCCCAGCTCTCCAATTTGACCAGGTCATTTTGAATTTTGATCCTGTCCTCTGGCGTATTAGCAACCCCTCCCAATTTGGTGTCATCTGCAAATTTGATCAGCATGCCCTCTATTCCTTCATCCAAGTCATTGATGAAAATATTGAACAGCACTGGGCCCAGGACAGAACCCTGTGGCACCCCGCTAGTCACTTCTCTCCAGGATGAAAAGCAGCCATTCGTGATCACCCTTTGGGTTCGGTCAGTCAACCAATTACAGATCCACCTGACAGTAGCTGTCAAGCTTAAATAGAAGCTGGACTTTTCCAGGGAATCCAACTGTGAGGAGCCCACCAGGACACTGATTGACAGATATCCATCCCTTTAAACCTGGATTCTTTCCTCTTTCCTCACAGCACCCACAATAGACAACTATTACAACACCCATCATGTCTTTGTCAATTAAAGCATTAAGCCCATCAGCAGGCGAAAGACTAATTGTCCACAACAGGTTCCCTTTGTCTTGCATCTGGAACCTTCACAGCCACAAGCCATTTTCAGGGTACAAATACCCCTGATTTGAGGAGGCCCAGTGCAGTCTCTTGAAGGTCTACCCGTCACTCTGTCCGTCTGGCTCCTGAATGAGAACTGCCCTTAGGTCCTACCTAAGCCAAAATACATTTCTGCTCTTCACTACTCTTCTGGACTGGTAATTATAAATCCCCCCAAATCCCTCAGCCTCTCTATAATTTTTCCTCCCTTTCTCTTTCAGCTAGCTCTTGTGTGAATGTGTGACTGTGTGTATCTTATGTGCATGCATGAGTGAATTCCCCTCAATAAAATCATTTTATTAGACAATTTTGCTTGGTTTTTGGCTTGGCCTGACCCCGTAAAAATTGGGTTTAAAGATCCGGCTAGGTTACCCTGCCTCTCGTAGTGCTACAGCTTGTGCTCTGGTTAATTCCCATTCCCCATTATTTGGAGCACATTGAGGCGTCCCCCACAGGACCCCAGAAATCAGGGTAACAATATATGCCCCAAATAAACACATACAAATTTTAAAAATCATCTAAAAATCAGCAAAAATGGCAGCTGGAAGTAACATCACATCACTTCCAGCAAGCGAAAAAATGCTGCCCCCCGGCACAAGTGCCTAGTCCCATCTTCTACCATGTCAGATTTGTCCATCGAGGGCAGTGTTACCCCTTCTTCATTTTAACAAGACAAGAAATGGTTGCTACCTGAAATAAATTCTGAAATGTCTGTTATGTTTTTTTTAATGGCTGGAATCCTGTAAAGGATTTGTGTATGCATAAGCACAGTAGTTATGGTGTTAGCATTAAATCCCATCACAATTCCCCCTGTGTCCACTTAGGCCATTGTTATCAACAGCGGTCTGTTCCCCTGTCACTTAGGAAGTGGCTGACTGACAGTCTCACCCATTCCCATGAGCCATCTCCAATGAAACAGACAGAATCAGGGTCTTGCTCACATGAGGGAAGTGAGTGGGAATATAAGTCAACTGTTTCCAAAATGATGGGGAAGAAGCTCCCCATCAGTTGCAGTGGCTGGTTCCCAGTAAGTGGGGAATGGGAGACTTTTGTGGTCCCTACATGGCCTATAAACTAGTGGTTATGTAGGGGCTGTCAATACTTAACAGTCACAAGTTCATAACTCCAGGTTCCACATTCATAACTGTTATAGAGGATTCCAGCCTGCTGAACATTACAACACTGTTGGCTCCAAAGAATGAAAGGGAAGGTAAATGAAGTGCTACTTACAGTGAAAACAGATTTCCAACACCCCACAACCCTCTCATAAGGCATGTTAGTGCTTTTAACAATTGTGTGACAGGAATGAACCCAACAACAGTTATAAGTTTTCTCAGATATGCATTTATTAGAGGTAAATATTTATAAATCCTTTTTCTACTCACCAAGGCCACCAAAGTAATGTACAATAATACCACTTTAAAAAACAAAACATTCTTTAAAGCCAGCCTAAAAACAATTCTAAAGGAAAATTCAGAAGATGCAGCCAGTGCAAAATGGAACAGCTCAACTGCTGACTGGAATATCATATAGACAGCATATAATGCCAGTCTTGAGAGAATTGCACTGGCAGCCAATACATTTCCAGTCCGAATTCAAGATGCTTGTGATGACATTTAAAGCCCTAAATTGCTTGGACCTCAATACATGAGAGACCACCTCTCCCCATATATGCCTGCCTGAGGATTAAGATCTGCTGAGGAAGCCCTCTTCCCTGTCCCACCAGTGAGTTCAGTACAACGTGTCAGGACATAGGAGAAGGACTTCTCAGCCATGGTACCCCTATGTTCTCCCCCTGGAGGCCTGACTGGAACCAACACTATGTCATTTAGGCACTAAGTTAAAGCTTGAGGTCTTTCTATCCTACACTGTTATAGTGCTATTATTCCACTTTCAATGTTCTGTGGAATTCTGGGATTTGTAGTTTATTGAGGCCAAAGACAGCTCTGACTGAGCATTCTAAATGCCCCTCCCTCAACTGCAAACTCCAGGATTCCATAAGATGTTGAAAGTCGAATAATAACACTATAACAGTGTAGTGCGGAAATAGCCTTAGTTGTTCACCAAAACCTTCGGGCCCCATTGATTCAACCTGAAGATTGTTATGTGTAGTTTTAAAAGCTTTTAACTTTTTAAAATCTGTTTTTAACTCATTATATTTTTAATATATTTTTAGCTTATTTAAATTATCTTATTGTCTTTAATCTATTTAAATTCCATTTGTAAGCCATTCTAAAATCTCTTGATGCAGAGCTGGATATAAATATTTTCTAAGTAAAATAAATGTAATAAAATAAAATCCAAAGGCCTAACAGAATAGTACCATTTTGACTGACTACTGAAAGCTCAATAAGATTAGAACCAATTTGACTTCCCATGGGAGGGAAGTTAAACCATCTAGCCTAGAAACAGTGTTCTCGACAGCCTGTCAAGTCCCAAATGCCTTGTCCTGAGATGTCTATAAGATGGGCATCAAGTTTTCTTATGCCACAGAAGGACCTCTCTTACATACATCATTTGGGGCTCAGAAAGCGGAGGAAAGGGGAAGTTGAGGAAGGAACTTAGAGAGGTGGAGGGGGAAATGATGATACAAATGCAGTTGAAGAATCAAGGATTGGTACATGTCCTCCCACTCCAGGAAATGGAGCACTGTGTGCTGTCAGAAAAGGTTGGACCAAACCTCAAGAAAAGTACTTTGTGATGTAAGTGTAAATGTCATGTTGCTTTAATTGCTTTAATTGGTAAGTGCACCTGTGGAAAGGAATGTGACTCGAGCTAGTTTGTGCTGAGTCATGCTGATGAACACCAGGTGCAGACAATGCAAGGGTTGGCCAGGATTGGCTGGGTGTCTGTATAAAGGTAGCACAATCTCAGCCAACAAGTGTGCATGTTGCTTGATACATGTTGCTGGAGGCTCTGCTGGAAAGAGCAAGCTAGATATGCTGGATCACCATCTGGACTTTGTAAATATTGTACATATTTTGAAACAAAGAATAAAGAGCCTCCATATTGGAAGATTACAAGCTGAGTGGGTGAGTATTACTGGCTTAGTGCATTTGCTGCTAAAGGTGTTCTCTGCAGCTTGGCACACTTTGACAGCTGTGCGGAGCTATCTCTGCTTATCTATATGGAGTTTTTCTTGGTGGGTTTTATTTTTCCCCTTGTTCTTGGGACATGTGCTGTCTCTGATAATGATGTCATCAAGCTATGCTAGATCGGCTGCAAAATTACCCCAGGGAGGAAAAAACAACCTGTTTGAAAATAAGGGAAGCATTTGAAAGTGAGAGACTGGCCTATGGATCCAGGGCAATTAGATCACTGATGACATCCTTCCACCAAAGCAAACACTCCCTTTAAAGATCATCCATAAAAAAAAAATATTCAAAGAGATTTCATGGATGAAACATGGTTGAAAATCTGGGAGGGAAAAATGAAACTCTTCAGCCCTGTACAAGGCAGTATATTGCAGAATAATTTAACTACTGGAGATGAGAGATGATCAAACTGCTAGTGTAGCAATAAAAAAACTCCTTCTCCTCACCATAAATATAATTTCATGCAGGCCACAGAGCCAGAACTGAAAGGAATACCAAGCAAAGGATTGGTTTTATTTTTAACGGATAAAATCTGTTGGCCAAAGACATATATGACAAAATTTTGTGACAGCAAAACAAAATCCTATCACAGCATCAAGAGTCTGGGCTGCTGGAAGGGGAAGACAGGGGCTGCCGAGCAGGCAGCAGCATAGACAAGCCTTCACAGGACACCTCTGCAGCCAATCAGTAGCCATTTAGGCCAGGGGTAGAGCCATACCCTGACACCATTCAGCTACCAGGGAGATGCTGAGCAAACCTCTTTCATAAAGAAGTATTCAATGCTGTAAAAAGTGATGCATAAAACCCCTCACAGGATTTTATCCTTAGTATATAGCTCTGCATTTTATATTTCCACATGACAAATATTCAATTATTACCTTTTTTGCAAATGAATATTGGACTTGCCAACTGCGCTTCAACACATTCTGGGAACCAAAGCAGCAAAATTTTACTGAGGATTAGCTGGCTGTGTTTACTAGCTAGATCAGATGTAAATTCACACCATACCTTGCATACCATAATGTTTTCTATGGTCCTTTCTGCAGCACCATCCCATTCCACTATGGGGACAGGAGAAGGATGGCACTGCAATGATGATTCTGCATGATGTCGTTGTGGCCCGTTCCTCTCCTGTCCCCAGGTGGTGTGATTGCAGGTTAAATCATTGACTGGTTTTCCCAGGTTTTCCCCGTCAATGACACATGATCACACCACCATCCAGCACTTACCTGTCCTGCAGAAGAGCAGGAAGAACAATGGTGGTGCTTCCTGCTCCAGCACGGCCTGGGAAAGTACCCAGCTGTGCTGCAGAGAAAGTAGCATGTCCATCATGCTCCCTTCCACACGGAGCTGGTCCCATGAGGAGGGAAGTGCTGCTGTCGCACTCCCTTCCCAGCAGAGCCACTGCCAGGATCACCATAGGACACTGCCACAAGAAAGTAAGCTGTGGAAAGGGCCTCTGTGTCCAGCACCTCATTTATTTTTATTTAACATAGTCTAGTAGCAATCAATTTTTTATCTCAGTTTGGTTGTAGATGCTTGCTTGTTTGTGAACATTTATAATTATGTGCTCTGTTCCTGAATTGTTACTAAAACACAGCCGCTCTCCAACATACTGGTTTTTTTCAAGTTGGCTATCTTGACAAATATCCCAGTTGAACATATGCAGTCAGTTTAAACATGCCAACCATTAACAGGATAGTTCCCGTTTAGATCTTCAGACAGGTTTCCCTCTCATCACCCTGAATTCTGATTCTAGATCATATTTCTAGCTCACTCCCTGTCTTTTCTCTGTATTTTTCCCCAGGATTTCAACTACAGTCTATTCTTTTTCACATACACAGAAAAAGGCCTAGATTACATTGGCCTTAACTGATGGGTAGAGAGGGATGCTTCAACTGCATTAACAAAAACATGAGGAATATCCAGCTAATGGGAGCAATCAGCAGCATTTCTGATGAGAGGAAGATACTGAGAGATCTGGCCAGAGATCTGATCAGCTCTTCTGATCTGTCAGAAGGATTCTTTAATGGGCAGGATGTAGGGATGTATATCTTCATGTTCTTTGTCCTCTAAGGGAAGAATGAAAAAAATCTTACAGTATTCTCCCCACTAGAACTACCATGGTGTAGTGGCTTGACATTGGACTATGGCCCTGCAGACCAGGTTTCAATTCCCCACTTGACCATGGAAACCCACTGGATGATCTTGGGCACATCACATACTCTCAGCCCCCAGAAAAACTCTATGATGGGTTCACATTAGGGTCACAATAAGTTGGAAATGGCTTGAAGGCACACAACAACAATTCTTCCCACTAGATGGAAACACAAAGATTTCTGCAAAGTTCCCAAAGTTGTGCTTTGGGAAATATTGCTCTGTGAAAAATATACTTTTTCTTCTAAATAGAAATACGTTTTTGCTTTCTGCACAGAAGTACAAGTACTTTTTTTCTGTGCAGAAAACACTTTCTGTTCAGAAATGCACAGTCTAAGAACCCTCATGAGTGTTGTATAACCCACTTCTTTCCATTACCTGGGAAACATGAAAGAGACATTTCCGTGCACTGGAATCACATGTATGTCGCCATAACAAAAGTGACAGAGCACAACTAGCCATACCATTAGCCAAAGTGAGGCAGTTGTTTTACATGGAAGATGCTGGGAGAAAGCAGGAAGGCAGTGCACTCAAAGGTAGCCTGCCCTAAGGTATGATGGATGAGGACACTCTTCTGTTGCCAGTACAAGAGAGCAACTAAGTTGCTACTGTAGAGGAAAATGTTGTTTCTGTGCTGAAAATGCTATTTTCTGTGCAAAGCAGCCATGTGTGAATTTTGTGCAGTATAAATTTTAAACTGCAAAGATTCTATGGAGTTTTTCTTATCAGGGCTTCTCAATACTTGAAAAACATGTTTTTTCAATGATTTTGCAAATATTTTTGAACATTCTTTCCCTGTCTGCTTCTCATAGGGCAGTTGCTCCAATCCCTTCATCATTTTGGTTGCTCTTTCCTGCACTTTTTTGCTCTCTGAAATACAGTTTTTAATGTGTAGTGATCAGGTATGGTGCATGCAGTATTCCACATGCAGTGACATCCCAGATTTGTATACAGTATGAAAATGACTTTTTTGTTTTCATTCTAATTTCTAATCATGCTCAACATAGAATTAATTTTTTTACAGCAACTGTACAAGGTATTAACCTTTTCATCAAACTATCACAACTTCTTGATCCCTTTCTTGGTCAGTCATTACCAGTTCAGATCCCATCAGTGCATGAGTGAAACTGAGATATTATTATTATTATCATTATCATTATCATCATCATCATCATCCCAATACAATATGCATTCCTTTACACTTGCTCAGACAATCTCATTTGTCATTTTTCCATCCTTTCCATATCAGTACACCCCATTTTTTTATCCGTTCATCCTTAGGATGGTTCCCTTAAGGACTCTAAACTTTATCCACAAATGCAATGTGTTTCTTATGTCCCACTCCCACCCCAGAGGTGAGCCCTTGTATTCTTGCAATTATTTTTGCCTTTTCATGAAGCTTTACTCACATTACCCCTTTTCATTATCCTTGTCTGTTCACTTGTGAATTCTACCCTGTGATATTGAAATGAAGGTCAATATTCAGAATTCTACCATAACATGACAGAAGTAGAAATTTCTACTGACAGGATTCTAACATTGACAAGTTTGTACATAAATGATTTACTAATACCACAAGTGCATTTTATGCTTCAGAAAAATTGAAACCAAAGAAGGAAAGAGTGAAATGAAAGACAGTAGGAGGCTGGGACTGATCAAAAGACTTTCTGCCATTTCTCTGGGATGGCAGCTGTCATCTTCCAGGAAATATGAATACCATACAAGAGCGACATCATTTCATGTTGTGCTGTCTCAGGATCAACGTATATAACCTTTGGATTCACTGAACAAACATAAAAACATAAAACATAAAAAACATAGCTCCTTTTCCTTGAAATTACATTTAAAATATTCTCGAAAGTGAGATGTGGCTGAAATTTGTAATCTTATTCTTATGGATCTCCAGTGTTGTTATCCAGCCTTTAGTTGGCATCTGCCCTTGTTTAACATTAGGTTGCAAAACAGTCTCTATGTGTGTGTGTGTTTCCCCTTCATTCAGATTCTGGTATATGCTAGTCCTAATCCACAGCTCTGAAAGCTTGTGGCTTCCGTGTCAGTAAAATGGTGAATCTATTCCAAGGTTTTAAAATAACTGTCCAAACTACTGAAACTATTGTGCAGTAAGATTCACCATCTTGGATTGCCCCTTTAAAATTCAGAGTACAGCCTACAGCAGTTTCATCATCCCACTGAAATTGAAGCCACCAGCTGCCACAAATGCACATATTTTCAACAAGGTTGTTTTCACTGTTCATGTTTCTTAGCAGTTTCATATTAATCTAATCAAGTTTCTGCCTAATAGTCAAACATACAGACTTCTAGTTGTACATAGGTATTTCTGCAGAATTCTAAAGTGGTTGGGGAGGATCTGATGGCTCAGCATTTCTTCCCAGTGATGGAAAATTCAAAAATATGTTTGTGCTTTCATGACTAGTCTTGTAAATTACAAATGAAATAAATTTGTAAAAAGAAAAGTTCTTCCATTTTTTTTCTTTTCCTCCTCTTGGTCTACAAATGTGAAATGAATCAGAAGTTTCACTTCAGTGAATGGATAGCATGTATTGAACTCAGAAATGCTAGCAAAACAATTGGAATCCATTTTACCAGACTTTATGAGAAAGTAAAAGGTGCTGAGGGCATAAGATTATATTCCAGTTTCAGTCTTACAGAAATACATTTTTTTCTGAGATTTTTAAACTGTCCTATTTGCAAAGTCTCATTTTCTTGAGTACTGGTGTACCTATGAATGAGAACTGGAAGCTTGATTTGTTCTGAAATGCTAATGTTCACCTTAGTAACGAAAATACTTTATTCTTTAAAAAGACATAACATTTCAAGTACCAAGTACAAAGCTATATAGAAAAATAATGACAACATCTCCATTTCTTATATAATGACATAAAATAACATAATCTTGAAAATAGGCAGGCTTCTTAAAGTTAAGACCATAGATTTTGATATCTCTTTAACTCCCTCTCACAGAAAATGCTTAACAAAATGCTTTATTTAACATAGGAACAAAAAGAAAAGAAATTGCTTGAATTACCAAAATTTACAGAAACTGTTGTAATGCTTCAGGCTGTTCTATGTATTTCTATGAACCAACACTCAGTTTTACCTGTGTGTTTATTGTCCTGTCACCTAATTGTGTGACAATCTTCTACAGCTCTCTGCAGTTTGCTTTGATCTAAATTGAGTTGAATAATTTAATAGCATCTGCAGATTGCATCATGTCTCAATTGCCTGCATTTTCTACATTATTAACTATCATATTAAATGTAAGTCCAGGTCTTTCAGGCACACTACTGTTTTCATTCCCTACTGTGAAAATGACCCACTTAAAACAACACTTTGTTTTTTAAAACACTGAACTAATTAATGAACTATACCAAAACTAATTGATGAACAACATCAGTGATGTTCTCAGTTCATCAGTCCACCCCCTTTGTTACATCTAAAAATCTTCTAATTCCATTAAAAAAAATTCTCTGAATCCAGTCTGAATAAATGTACAGATGCACACAGTTCTGCTACAAGAAGCAGTAGAAGCAGAAGAAGCAGAAGCAGCAGCAGCAGCAGCAGCAGCAGCAGCAGCCGCCGCCGCCTATGAGTCTGGATAGGGCAGGTCTTTCATGACTAGCCCATGGCACCCACTCTAAGCTCACAGATCCAGGGAGAGTGCATTAAGCTGACATGCACTCTCTGAACTAAGGCCCTTTTCGCACAGCATTTCTTAAGTGAAAGGGCCCCTTGAGCGTCGCGTAAATGTGAGGAGTGGTCTGCATGATGCACTCCCATTTACGTGACGCTCAAGAGCCTCATACGCAGTACATGCGCACTTTTTTATTTTTGGCTTTTAGCCGAAAATGGTGCATGCTTGCGCACTGGTCAGGGGCCTGGGGTGAACTTACCTGCCCTGCAGAGCCTCTGGAGCCGGGCTGGTCGCACTTCCTGTCCTCAGTGCAGCCTACAGCTCCCAGGCTGCACTGCAGAAGGAAGAGGTGGGGTGTGGGCGGGGTGCTCACGTGACCAGGAAGCTGCTGCGGACCCCAAGCAGCAGGGACGCGAAAGCCTTCCTCCGAAGGTTTCTTGCGCGAGCGCCGCCCCCCACCTCCTCAAAAAGGTAAGGTGTGGAAAGGGCCTAAGTTTTTCATAGCCCATAGCCCTAAACTAAGCATAACCTTCAACATTTCACAGATGAAACTGGGACGCATATGGCCAAGCAATATCAGACTGTGGTCAAGATGGTAAAAGGAATTAATGCAGGAGCTAGGAGAGGCTGCAGCAGTTTCCTTTTGCCTGAGCCTACTGGAAAGGACAAGATTGTGCCCCCTCTTCTCCTCTGAGTGAATTGAGTGCACATTACTTTTGCATTTTAAATTCAGCTTGCAGCAACTGAAATAAGTTGAGGACAAAGGGGGAAGAGAGGAGAAGGAGAAATAAACTGGGAGATTTTTAGAATAGCTGAAAAACTGGGATGATAGAGGATTAATCAGAACTGTCTCTGCCAAAACAGGACAGTCAGAGGTATATCAGGTGTTTTGCAAATGGCTTCTTTGTGGAGTCATGTGAAAAGGAAGGAGAAAGGAAGGATATGTCTGAAGATACAAGATATTTATTTAATCACTACAACCTCTGTTCTGATTTATAACTCAGCCAAGTTGTGATAATGGGGTTTCCCATTATCTAGGTAACAGTGCTTAAGGGAGATAGTTCTCCCTTTAGGCATATAAAGGGTTAATGAACTGCTAGAGTTTGGTTTTATTGGGGTTAGCATCATAGTCATGAGAGATAGTTGCCCAATCAGGGGGAGAAAGGTGAGAATCTTTGAGATGCTTCGATGGGGAAGTTATAAAAATCCTCAAGAGACCACAAGGAGAGCCAGAACAAAAGAGAGGTCCAAGACACCAACAAAGGGGCAAATATGCCAGTGGCGGACAGGCCAACAGGCCTGTCTTCTGGCTACCTCAGCATACCATCTCAGAAATGACCAGCTGATGTGAGTAGCTTAGAATGTTATCTAATTAGCTGCATTAGGTTTTTTCTGTTATTTCGGAAGTTTGGCTGATCTGGGGAATCTATCTATATTTGTAACTATTAAGCATACCTGGGAGGAGGAGCCTCTCATGAATAATATTTCTTTTGTTTATCTTGCATGTCTTAGAATAAATACTTTTCTGTAAAAACCTCTCTGTTTCCTCTCCATTCCCACACGTTCCTCAGCAACATGCATAATTAGACTGTCTCCCACCTTTTTTTTGGGGGGGGGGCGGAAAGGGATCTTTAAGAATAGAGATTGGCAAGTCCCAGGCAATGACCCACTGCAATGCTGTAGATTGGGTTAATCCAGTAGGTGGTGGCAGCTTGTAACTAAGAGAATTTGGGGGAAGTTCCTATCTCCTGTTCAAGGGTAGAAGTCAGCATTGAGGGGGAGAAGAGCCTCCCATCTCCACACAAGGTAGGGAAAATCTTTAATTATTTATGTCTTCATCATCTACTTTAAAGTTATGTAAGTCACCCATGGTAATTATTTTCATTTTCTTAATGTGAACCTGTGAACTGTGAACCTGCCTTTGCGCTTTCTTCCTTGGCTTTTTTCAAAACTCATTCCAAGTCTTTGCTCTCATAAAAGCTCCTTCCTATATAATAAAATTAACAATGGTTCTATTTAGTCCTACTCCATGTATTTTGTCTTCTTATTCAGAACCCATGTGAAATTTTAGTTAGTGCAGCACACTAAGGAAGAAGCCACAAAGCAAAGTCTCCATTCCTAGCAAAGTTCCTAAATGCTGCTGTTGAAGACAGATTCCTAATTATTGTGATATCGCATTTCATGTCAAAAGAAGTAGTATCTGAAAACAAGGGCCTTTGGGAACTAGTGATGATAGCCTTGACCGAGGCAAATGAGGGTCAGGGTCATACTGAAGAACAGATATTTAGAGGCAGTCATCTGAAAGCGTCATCTGTTCTTTCAGTGTTCCTACATCCTGGAATTTAACTGCAGCGCAGACGGTAGCAGGAAGAGTAACTAAAAAAGCAACTGAAGAGCTTCATGTTATAAAGTGACAGAAGAATCTCATCTATATTTTAAAGCACACACAGTGGGGTAGTAGCAAAAGCACATAAAAATTCAGCTAACAATTCTGCTAGATAGCAGATGTCATGACCTAAAACTAAAGTTAGTGTTCCTGACTTAAAAGATTGTGGCAAAAGCCTCAGAGATAAGGCTGGAGAGGTGATGTGGATTCTTCAAATAGAAGACTGTTGCATCTGATTTGAACATAAGTGGAATTATTCTACCTCTCTCTGAAAACTGGGCCAATTCTTTAGGTATGAACTTCTCCTTCATTCAGGTATTTGGCTTTGATCTCTGGCAATTGTTTTGAGGTGCTGTACTTCATAATAAAAAGGCAAGAATGCTTAACTTCTTCGACAATGGCTGCTAGCAAATTAAACTACTAAGTTCAATTATCTAGAAGCTAAATAAAATTGATTAATATTGTTAAATATTCCACAAATGTGCATGTCGTGTTCAAATCAAGTCATATGAAATATATGTCATGTACGAGAGTGGCTACACTTTTTACTTCAAAGCTCGCTCGCTCGCTCGCTCTCTCTTTCAGATCCAGAAACAGTCCAAGATAACTTTGTTGCTTGAGGAAAAGAGGTCATAATGTTTGGGGCTGTTTAACTTAGAGTAATTGCAAAGTGAGACAAAACAGAAGTCTACAAAATTATGCACGTTGTGGGCCTTTTCTCCTTATCGCATAAGACTAGAGCCATGGTCATCCACTGAAGCTCAGTAATAGGATATTCAGTACTTCTTCACACAGCAAATAATTATAATATGGAAGTCTCTGCCAAAAGATATAGCTATGATTGCCAACTTTGCTTTAAAGGGGGATCAATTTATGTAGGGTGAATCTCTACACCAGCAGCTATTTGTCAAGGAGGCTATATGATACTCCAACTATCAGAGGCAGTATGCTGCTGTATGTTAGTTGTCAAGTAGCACAAGGTGGAGGATGCATTGCTGTCATGCCCTGCTGTTGAGCTTCCCATAGTCAAGTGTGTGAACACAATGCTGAATTAGACAGAACTTCAGTCTGATCCAACATGGCTCCTCTTGTCATGGAAGCTGTGTTTCATTCAAAGCCTTGTCAGGCTCTTGCCAGCTTGGCACAAATATTGGTGGGGCTTCTTTGAGGGATTGTTTTCCCCTCTGTGGGGCATCTCTCTTCTTTTAATCATACCAACCCTTTACTGCTTATAATTAGATGCATTAAAAAAGTTCTGTGGCATGACTCACTTTCATTCTATAGTGGGACATCATCAGGGATAGGAGGTCTTTGGATCTTTTCCCTCCCCACTCACTGCTACTATAAAGGTCCCATTTCATCCTGGAGGGGTCAGGATTTTGAATAGGTCAGGGGATACTGCAGAAAATACAATGATGGCTGAGAGGACCAGGAAAGAGAATCCAAAAATGGATGTCCCCTTTGGCAAAGATAGCATAGTCAAGCACAGCAAAAGACCTTGCAGGGTTAACCACTCCTTGGTTTTAGCCGGGATGCCTTTCTGGCACTACAGAATTGGACTGTTATGGTCTAAAGAATGTAAGGTCTTTAAAAAAACATTCCTGGTGGTTAATCTCCTTCTACCAAGCACAATTGCAATGGAAAATTTTCAAAGCCCAAGCATCTTCTGAATTCTGATCTCCTTTTTAAAAAAAACCAAAAAAAAAAAAAAAACCCTGCAACTCTGATCAAGTTTAAGACTCAGTATATTACACAATCATCATCCTTCATTAATATTGTTGCTTTTTGTGACAGGGCCTGCTTCTCTCTCGACTGGTATGGCAGCTTCCGAGACTGATAAAGCACTCTATCACTTCACATGCACCTCTGCCTTCCCCTTTAAACACCACTTCTGAGTAAAGAGTGAGATGTTGCAACAGTTGTTTAGAATCCCGTTAAGAGTTTTATGGTAGTGTGTTTTCTGTTTGGGTTTAAATACTGTATACCACTCAGCTGAGTCAATATTTATAAAAATAAACCATAATCTTTATTAAAATAACAAACAGAACAAAGAACTGGGGTTCATATGCAGATCAGAGTTAATACAGTTCTCCAAATTTCTTTTAGACAGTTTCCGGATGTCTTGAAACCCTCATATAAGTGCAGGTATCATAAACAGCCCTTTGGCTACACTTTCACTAAAGGCTCAAGCCCCAAGTCTGGGTCACGTTTTCTGACCAGATTCTACAATGTTTTAATTACTCTTCCGCCTCTCTCCAGGCTTTCTCTGAGAATTAAACCCACTTCCCACTTAGACACCCTCCCAGGCTGACTGAGGAACTTTATTCTAGAGCTCTCCCTGCCTGAAGGACTAACTAAAAGACACTCAGTGATTGCTTTTTCATATATTCTCCTCTCAAGCCTTCAGGCCGTCCCTCACACAAATGGGCTAAGTTTCTTTCCTGAGTAGCTATTCTGGTTGCCTGGCAATGTGTTGCTGGGCTGCTCTGACATTCAGGGTAGCCACACACCCTTGATTCTGTCTTGTAAAAACATAATCCTTTGAAAATGCCCCTCACTCCAGGAAGGTCTTTTACCTGTGTTCTGCTCATTTTCTACAAAAATGGGGGAGATGGGGATGGAAGGCTATGAGAGACATGGTTAACACCTTTGTGTGTGTCATTCTATAGATTTAGATGTGTGGTTGAGTTTTTAATTAGAGATGAGTGAAACAGATGGCTAGATGCCAGTGAATAAATTCTGGGTGGTGGAAAGGTTGCAATTTATGAAGAATTTTTAGATCCTGATCATGTTCCTTCCAAAGCACAGAATAGTACTAGATTTCTGAAGCTTTTGTGAAATCCCCAGACCTTGCTGCTCACTGATAACTTTTCCATGCTTCTCAAATTATTCCAAACATAACTAGTACAGTGAGGGGTTTTCATTTTAAAAATGTGTCCTTCCTCCAGACAGACACACAAACACACGAGTACCATTTCCTGGCATTTCTTAAGTACCTCACTCTGGTGAGAAAAATAGGTTCAGAAGTACAGAAAAGCAATAAGCATTTGGTTTCCTGGGGGAAAAAAAAACAGCATCTATCAAGTTGCCCTTTTTAGGGCTGAGTTTGTCTCTTTTCAATGGCTTTTCTTTTCTTTTTTTTCCAAAATGGTTTCACCCATGTCATTTTTCCTTCAGAAATGTGTATCAAAGGGCATTCTGTCATCTTTCCATTTTGTGAGTTTATATTTTTCCTATATTCAAAGAACCGAATGCTAAAAGCTATTACCATGGAGAGTCAGGGCTGTATTCATTTCAGAATCCTGGCACAATTCTAGATTATTTATAAGTAACTCCAAAGACTCACTCATGTGGAAAAATAAGTCACTCAGTGCCTTCTGAAATGTGCATCATTGCAATACACAAATAAAAACAGTGGAAAAGAACATTATTCAAAGATTATGGAGAGGGCTCTGTTTTAATGAGATTTTTTTTCCCCATTTGGCATTTTTGAAGAATTATCTACTCATATATTGCACTAGCAAAAGTTCATCGCTTTGCCTGGGTTGGGAACCTGTTAGTCTTTACACCACTCTGGTGCTGTCTGCCTTCTGTCTCTCCCCTGCCAACTCATTTTCATTCTCACTGGTTGTTCACTCTTCTATGTCTCCAGTTGTTCAGCCTGTAGCAGCTTTCCCTGGGTCAAAACAGGAATGTAAGAAATGCTCATAAACGTTCTCACCTTGATGTGAAAGGTGGGCTGGCACCTCCTCAAAAAAAAAAAAATGGTCAACCACTACAAGATTTTTGTGTGTGCGCATTTTGAGGACTTTGTGAAAATTTCAGTTCTGCCAAAAAAAAATAGTGTTGGAGGGTTAGAAGATAAAGTAATTTTCTTTCACTCAGGATATAAAATATGTAGGCTTTGCTTTATTCCATATTCAGATAATTTAAATCCCATGTACTTTACATGCTCAATATGAAAGCATACTAATTTTGATTTTTTTAAAAAAAACATGAAATTAAAACTTCCCCTGCAACATCTGCCAAAATAATTATTACTTTACAGCTGTCCCCACCATGAGGAGGACCTGTCTACTGTACACTTGTCTTCCCAGACTTAAAAAAAAATGTAATGACTCTTAATACAGCACTAACATAGGAGAATATGTAGGGATTCAACTGTAGATGTTTAAGAATTAAGCAGTCAAAGTGCTGGACATGGATGACTCCATCAGTTTTTCCAGTGTTCAGATTTTTAAAATCCCAAGGACTTTCCATTCTGAATACAGAAGAATTTGTAAATTTTGGTAAATTATCATTGTAAACAATAGAAACTAATTTTCTTATCCATCCCTGGCTTTGATCAGCAGTCACCTTCTTCAGGCAGTCATTATGCGAGGGAATGTGAGAGGTCAACATTTCTGCCATTTGAGTAAGCATATTCTCATTGCTACAGTGCAAGGTCATATTTAACAAAACCACAAAGGAGGCTGTTGGGAGAAAATTGAACGTGTAGAGACAGGGCTGGATCTTAGCAAACTATTTCCACTATCCATCACCTTCCCTGCCACAAACCAGGAAGATACATTTAAAAAGTTCTCAGGGATTTGAAACAAAACAATAAAAGAAACAGTCCAATTTTCTCAGCTTTTTTCAACAGACTGGTTTGTTTGTTTTTCTACTTACCCTAT
The DNA here is from genome assembly GCA_030412105.1 of Cyclura pinguis. NCBI lineage: Eukaryota > Metazoa > Chordata > Lepidosauria > Squamata > Iguanidae > Cyclura > Cyclura pinguis. The sequence goes on along the minus strand of CM059599.1, from coordinate 106,701,979 downwards.
TTACTAGCATATAAGACTCACTTTTTTTCCTGAAAAATACTGTTTGAAAATGGAGTGCACCTTATATGCCAGTGCATCTTATACACCAGCACATAGTATTTGCTGGCATATAAATGGGGTGCATCTTATTTGCTGGTGCATCTTATACACCCGCAAATACGGTTTCCATGTTTGATAGCTGACCCCTCCATCTGTCCCAAATCACCCAAGATTGTTATGAGTGTATATTGGTAATCACGGGTGATTTCCTAATGTCAGAAAATTAGGAATTGCACTCTGTCTGCTGCATATGTATTAGACTTCAGCTGGCTTTAAAAGTCATACATGCTTGTTTACTGGCACAGGCACCTCCACTCATTCCTTAGAGAATCTGACAGTCTTTCTGATTGCCACAGAAGTCATTCCAGCCATATTACCTTCTGTCTGATTACTATTAATCCATAATTTCTAAGTAAAAAGCACCTCCCACTCTTTGGTCTAGTTGTCTTTACAAGAATCATGTGAAGCAAGTCATTCTTTATCCAGTTTTACTATTGGGATGCTGACTTGGCTTAAGTCACTAAATCCCCATGTCTGAATGTAGTTTGGAACCTGATCCTGACTTTGAAATCTGTCATAGACCCATTTCATTGCAGCTTCAGGCCTGCTTTCAGGAAGGACAACCGTTTTCCCCAATAGGCTACTTGTGTTAGTAGTGTATCCATGCTGTCTCAGCTGGGCCTCCCAGTGGCTTTCTAGATTATATGTCCTTGTAGATTATATATTGGCCAAGATCCTACATTACAGTAGCAGGCTATAAAGGTCTGTCAGGCATAGTTACATCTTACACTGGATCCCTGCATGCTTGATCTATAAATTTTCTGACTGGGTGTCCCCCAAAAAGCATTCAGTGAACAGAAAAGGATAGGGGAGGACAAAGGAAAGCCAGACAGACAGCCCACTGCAGAAAGACAATATCATCTTCTTGGACTTTTGGACGACCTCCAGAGGTCTAGGACAATGTTTTTTTCTTCCTGCAGGAAGCTGCAGAAATAGAGTTGTCTAGATGCTTAGAGTTCCCTCATCCTCCCTCTATCCTGTCACAGGCCACTGAATGGCCATGAAGCAGAGTACTCATCCATAAAACAGATAAGTGGCTCAAGGAGAGAGTCATAAAAGACGGATATGGTAAATTACACACAAAAAAAGTTCAATACACAGGCATAACTTTCAGCTACACATGCGTATGTCACTAACAGGATGCAAGCCATTATATATGATGTATAACTACATATATATTATTAAAAATCTAGTATCATCACTCCCTTAGACTCCTTTCAGGAAGTCAACCCATGCTCCTATTCAATGTCTTTTCTACAATTTGTTTCCTCCAAAAACAAACTCATGCTTGTATTTTCATCTTAACAGAAGGCAGACTACCAGGCTGTGTCTTTGGAGGTATACCATTGACATTGATTTGGGGCCACAGGAGCAGGGAGAGAAATGGCAGACATCTGAGAGCATGGACATGACTTTTAAGGGTTTTATGGATCGAGATATTCCTGCCATTTTCTGAAGGAGGAAGATATGTGTAGTGTGGTGATAGATGATACATCCCACTGAGAGGAATAGAAGTAGTGGTCCTGACAGGATGCTTTGAGATGCATGCTGTCTTCTGGTGCAAAGATCCAAGATGTGACAAACAAGTTGCCAAAACTTATCAGGCCCACTGACTAGAATTCCTTGCTTCTGATCCATCTGAGAACAGAATATATTGCCAGACACAGTATCCATATTGCAAATCACCATGAGGTTCTGGATAGGAAAATGAAAGACTTTGGATCACAGGTGATTATTTCACCTTTGTTGAGAAAAGCACTGGAAGTGAACATCTTGCTCTGCAGCTGATGTCACTGGAAGAGATTTGGCTCCTTGGACCATGATCTTTGATTCCCTTCTGACAAGAGATTACTTATATCTCACAGTGGTCAGGAAAAGCATGCTTGCTAAGTCTCACAAACTTCAGCAGGAGGGCTTAAACTTAATCCTACAGAGATAAAAAACAGTATTTCAGAGAACAGGAGAGAGTAAGTACTGAAATCAGTAATGTCAGTGATGTATGGGAGACTGAAATGGACAAGAGACAACAGTAAGGAAGCAGCTAAAGAGAAGAGGTCATGGTCTAGCACAGAGCATGGAAAATAACTAATATGAGTGTGAACTCTTAGCACAGATGGGAAAATATGATTTAATAGGCAGCACTGAAACCTTGTGAGATGGTATTCATGGCTAGAATGTAGCATTTGAAGGGTATGATCTATTCAAAAGGAATGGAGAAAACAAGAAGGGAGGAGAAATAGCATTATATGTAAAGGATGTTACACCTGTGACAGTAACCATGATGTGAAGCACAGAAGGCCTGCTGAGAGCAGTTGGGTAAAAATTATATAAGGGGAAAAAGTAAAAAGCAGTGGCATCACTGTTGGGGGTCTGATTCTTACAAACCAGACTGAAGTCTTGGGTGATATCTTCCTGGATCAGATTTCCTAACATTCAAAAAGGAAAGATACACAATTAATGGAAGAATTCAAGCATTCTGCTATTGATAGAAGTAACATTCTGCCAAGTCCAACAAAGCTTTGTTTTCCTGGATGATAATTTCTTTCTCCCATAATTTGGGGATTGACTGTTTTGGATGCGATCTTCACCAATAGGGAAGAAACTGAAGAGTAATGTAGAAATAATAGGATTTCTGGCTAGAGGAGACCATGCCTTCTTGATAATCAACCTACAGAGGAAAGCTGAGTGTACTTGAATGCACCCTATGGATTTTAGAAAGTCAGTTTCAACAGCCTTAGGAAGATACTGTTTTCCTTCCTCAGAAATATTGAGAGAGAAGAGAGTTTGTGAAGGACAGGCGTTTCTTCACACTGAGTAACTGAAGATGAAAATCACAAATAATTAATAATGAGAAAGAAGGTTATAAAGAGAAATGGGGTGGCTACGTGGGGAGCTCTTGAATGATCTGAGAAAGAGAGAAAGGGAAAATCTCAGAAGAAGAGTTTGTACGGGTGGTTGATATTTCTAGGGAGAAGACAGAAAAGCTAAGCTCAGAATGACCTCAGACTTGGTTTTTGGCTATAAAGCAAGGAAAAAAAATAAGAAAATCTCACTTCCTCTGCATAGAGATAACAGAGGGATGCTAATGGGTGACTGGAAAGGTGCAACTGTTCAATGCCTCCTCTCAATGGTCTTCAACCAAGAGGAAAAGAATGTTCAACTTGGGGAAAATATAATAAATGATGCAGTGAAGAGGCTGCAGCTCAAAATGGGGATAGAGGTGGTATGGGAACACCTCACATTGGCCCTTTCCGCACCAGGCAATTAGAACAGGCCAGTGCGTCCTCTCACGGAAGTTGTCTGCACCTTGGAGCAGACTAGGAGTGGACTACTTACTGGAGATCCACACCTCAGTCCGCTCCAAAACAACCACAAATGGTTGTCCAGTGTGTTTTCTAAAGACCACAAAAAACAGGTCTTTATTTTCCTGGAACGCGCCATTGCGTTCCTGCTCCCTTGTGCAGATTCGCAGGCTCACAACAATGCGAGCCTGCAATCTGCGGAGGGCGTGGCGAGCTTCAGCGGTTGGTCGGGACCTACGGCCAACCGGAAGCTGCCATTTTGGAAGCCGGAAGCCGCCATTTTGGAAGCTGGAGCAGTGCGGATCTACAGACCTTGCACTGCTCCAATTCGCCCTGGACCAAGGAGGAGCTCTGCGGAAGGGCTTTGGGGACAGTCCGCATTGCTTCGGACCCCAGAAGAAGCGGTAGGTAATGGCAGGGAGCGATTCCCTCGCCTCGTGCAGAAAGGGCCTCTTTTGAATGAGTTAAAATCAACAAACCCAGAAGAATTGCATCAACAGGTACCAAACTAACTTTCAGATGTAATCTTAGAATCTATAATATTTGAAGCTTGCTAGAAGTCCCTGCGGATTGGCAATATAAAGAAGATGTGCACAATGAGTGACTAGTCAGCTTGACATCAATAACAAGGAAAATTTTTAAAACACATCATTAAATAGCATGAGCACTTACAGAACAATGCTTTGTGTACTAAGAGCCAGCCAGAATTTCTCAAAAACAATGCATGCCAGATTAATCAAGTGGGATGAAGAGAGCATATAGACTGAGTCCAGATCGTGGCAAATAATGGTACTCGTCTATATAGAAGGTTGTTTGGATTCAAGTTATAAGAACTGAGGTTCCAAGTAGGAATCATTAGTAAACATGACAAAGAACTTCTTGATAGCAAGAGCATTTAACAGTGGAATGGATTGCCACAGACAAACAGAGGTTGGTTAGCCATCTCTCAGGAATGCTTGAGCTGTGGATTCATGCATTGGTTGGACAAAGTGCTGCTTGGAATTCCTTCCAGTTCTATGGTTTTATGAGTCTTTGATTTTATGAACATTACTGAATTCTGTTAAATATAAGATATGCAACAATATCATAACAATGATGATTTTAATTCATAACAATGGTTTTAGTTCAATCTATATCTTTCCTGATTTACTGGCCAACCCTTTTCCCAGACTCTCTTAATTCTCTTGTTTATTGAAATGTTGCAGATGATGACCAAACCCTTAAATTTGTGCTTGAGCAGTTCTAATTGTGGCTCAGGGATGAAGGATCTTTTTAGCATTCTTTCTGTATAATGAAAAGGAGAATTACTCTATAATCATCAGTTGATGGATTACAATCAGCACGTCTAGACGAATTGAGCTCATGTTTTTTGCTCTGGAAAATTAGCAACCAACAATTACAAAGCTTGCATTTTTTGTTTTCACTTTGTGTATGAGTCTCTCTCTGTCTGTGTGTGTGTGTGTGTGTGTGTGTGTGTGTGTGTACACATATAAGCATGCAAAAGAAAAGCTTCAAGTGCTTCAAGGCACACAAATGTTGGTATGGTCCATAATGATAAGGAGATTTCTGATGTTGCCTAATTTATAGCTAAGTAATTTACCTTTGCTCTGCAAAACAAGAATGACGTGTTATCGAAGCATGGGTTGTGTGGGGGTGCGGAGATGAGTGATTAAAAAATGAACAAACAGCACTTCCAACAAGTTTGCTCTGGAACGTGCAGTTAATCACATGTATGTGTGGCCATTTCCGCACCGGGCTTTTAAAACAGGCAGAGCGACCTCCGACGGAGGTCTTCTGCACTGTGGAGTGGACGGGGGCAGACCACTTTTTGTAGTTCCATACCTCAGTCTGGTTCGGAGTGACCGGAACTGGTCATGCAGCGTGCTTTTTAAAAACCTCTTTTAAGAGGTTTTTATAAAGCCCGGAGCGCAAGACTCCGTGTCACTCCGTCGCCGCGCTCCGCTGCAGATTTGCAGGCGCGCACAAGTGCGTGCCTGCAGATCTGCTAGGGGCGGGCTTTAGGCTGGCGAGCTTCTCCGGTTGGTGGAGAGCCTCCACCAACCGGAAGCCGCCATTTTGGATGCCGGAGCAGTGCGGAGCGACGAGCTCGCACTGCTCCTCATCCCGACGGACTCGCCCGGACGCTCAAGAAAGCCGGTGAGTTCTGTTTTCGCCCGTTTCCTTTCTCACGTGTGGAAAGGGCCTGTGTGTATGTAGAAGATACAGAACTTTGATTAAGCAAACAGAACTTAAGTCAGCAAAAGATTTCAGCTTCTGCCTTCTTAAGTGGGTGAAAGCAAAGGTGAACTGCATACAAGGTGGCAATATATTTAATTGCCAATATTCTTAGATGGGAAGATGATGATGGTATTATATGCATTATCCTCCAGGCTGAGACCGTAGAGATCTTTAGAAAGATACAGCTTACTTTTCTTTTCAGCAACTGAGGAAAACAGACACAGAAATGTATACATATGCACAAACAAACAATCTGGGCTGGATATCTTTTATTACTGCTCATCATTAATTTAGTTCTTTGCTGGTCAATGCTATCTTAATGTTTTTACTGTGCAGAGGATTTTTTTTTGTAAGCCTCCCTGAGATGGCTTTTTCCTATAAAGGAAGCCTATAGATATTTTTTAAATAATAAGCATAGTGTTGGAAATCAAGACATTTGCTCTGATACAGAATGTGTATAGAAACTCTGAAGTTCACATTATGCTTCACTCAGGCTGGACTTGCTTTTCTTTTCTCCAGAGAACCTATTGTTGCATTTGCAACAGCGAAGGGAATGATCCAATTCACAAACCTGGAAGTTAATATTAGCCAAAACACGTTTGTCATTGTAAACCCACATATTTATAATCTTGAGATATGATTTGCATAACCATGCATGCGCGCACGCACACACACACACACGTAATTTAAAAGTATACGTCTTAAAAATTATTTTAAAAGGAGTTTGAATTTATGTACAATGTATTTTAATCAATGGAATGACTTTGAAAGTGGAAAGTAGAGAACCTCAATAAGCTTTTAGTCCTGCTTGTTCTCACATCTCTAATTTTTAGACTCCTTTCTCTTTCCAAAATGTGAGCAGTTAAAAGAACAGTTCCAGTCATGTGTTAGGGATAAAAAGGGATGATACAGACTCAGTCCATCTCATGGTGACTGGGGAATGGAAGAAGAATGGGGAAACCACCAAAGAAGAATTCAAACAAATAGCCAGGATATGTAGGAAAAAAGTCGGAAAATCTAAAACACAGAATGAACTCAAGCTTGCCAGAGAGATTAAAAACAATAAAAAAGGGCTTTTCTTAGATATGTCCACAGCAAAAGTTAAAACAAGGAAATGATAGGGTCGCTGCATGGAGAAGATAGCCAAGTACTAACAGGAGGCAGAGAAAACGAAGAACTACTCAACACCTTCTTTGCCTCAGGTTTCTCCCCAAAGGAAAAAAGTACTCAACCTGGGAAGTGGGGAGCATGGGCATCTTATTTCAAGAAGCATATTGACAAACTGGAACATGTCCAGAGGAGGGTGACCAAAATGAAGGGTCTGGAAGCCATGCCCTATGAGGAGAGGCTTAAGGATCTGGATATGTTTAGTCTGCAGAAGAAAAGGTTAAGAGGGGACATGGTAGCCATGTTTAAATATTTGAAAGGATATCATATTGAAGTGGGATCAGGCTTGTTTTCCACTGCTCCAGAGACTAGGACAAGGAGCAATGGATTCAAACTACCGGAAAAGAGATTCCACTTGAACCTCAGGAACAACTTCCTAAAGGTCAGAGCTGTTTGGCAGTGGAATATGCTGCCTCAGATTCTGGTGGAGTCTCCCTCTTTTGAAGTTTTTAAACAGAGGCTAGATGGCCATCTGTTGGGAGTGCTTTGATGTATGTTCCTGCATAGCAGGGGGTGGGACTGGATGACCCTTGTGGTCTCTTCCAACTCTGTTATTCTGTGATTCTGAATAACAGTATCACTCTATTCTGCTTTGATCATATCTGACCTCGAGTATCCTGTTCTGAGGTACCTGGGCACTGCAGTTTAAGCAGTATACTGAAAAACTGGAATGTGGCAGGGGCTAACAAACTGATGATAGTCTTGAAACTGAGGCTCTTTCCATACCATACCTCAATAGCAGGTTCTGTTACTATCCCAGCATTGCCGTTTCTGTGATGCTGTCAGGTTAGGAACACTTTCTTCTGTACCTTTTCACTTTAAGTGAATGAGTAACCTTATTGCCACTAGTGTTCCTTCTGCACCACAGCATCATTGACCTGTCCCTTTCCCCACTTTCACCCTGCCCCACAGCTCCTGATTCCTTGAGGGAGTTGTTTGTTTGTAAGCCGTACTAGTGCAGCTACATTGTAACCTCATGACACACCAGTACACTATGCACTTGTGTGTGCTATAACACTAAAAAATATATTCAAAATTTTTAAAAAACTCAGAAATTTAAAATAAACATGGAGAAGTTGTAGATTCCAGCCTTTCCATGCCATGAGAGCCATTCAGGGAGGAAGAAGGGAGGGAGGAAGAGGCTGGGCATGCCCACACCCCACCCATTCCTGGATCCACAATGACAGGAAGTGCTATCAGGCACAGTTACAGAACCACACTAACACGGCTGACAGGATTGTAGTGCTAAAGGAGGCTCTTGACAGATTTTTTTCTGGAAATGATCTTAGGATGATCTGCAATGCTTGAGAGCGGGATAGCAGCTGGATGGCAATGACATTGTGTGGTAGCACAGCTCCTGGACCCAGAACAACCTGTTGCTGTTGTGGGACAGCGACACCATGTGGAAATAAACTGAGTCTTATATGGAAAAGTTGAGGAAATGTGCATGTTTAGCTTGGAGACTATATAATTAAATGGTGACATGGTTGCTATCTTCAAATACATGGACTGTATAACAATTTTGTTCCTTATTGCTACAGAGCTTAGGACTTGAGCCAAGATGTTCAAATGACAAGAAATGAGATTTGAACTAAAGGCTGAGAAGAACTTCTTGATCGCATGAACTGTTTGACAGTAGCACATACTGCCACAGAAGGTGGTGTACCCTCCTTTGTCAGAGATTTCTAAGGTGAGATTGAATGATCATCTGTCAGGGGTGATGCTTCAAGTGATTTTCAGCATTGGCTGGGTGTTGGACTAGCTTAACTTTCTAATCCGTTCCAGCTCTGTCATCCTATTAGTTGGTGGTTTTAATCTGCTGCTTCTAAAATGCTTTGTTATACAAACTCTCCTGTTTTAATATGGATGGTTTATTGTTTGAATGGTTTTTATTCTTAGCCTCCCATACAGTATCCCTACAGCACATGTGAAAAGAGTAGAGGAAAGAGGGAACATTAAAATAAACATCTTATTGGGTAATAGTCTAAGTTGTAAGGGGTGTCTGCTCTGGCTGTTTTTATTACTTAAATGGTGTCTCCTCTGGCTGTTTTTAAAACCACTTTTAGAATTATTTTTAAAGAGATGTCTGGGGTGTTTTAATTGGTTTTTATTTATTTAATGTTCCACAAGTGTTTTCATCTATTGGGCATCAAGCTGGTTGAGAAGCAATAAATGAAGAAACAAATGAATAATCTCCAGGAGGCCGACATCTCTGTATTTTAGACTCTTCTGTATTTCCATAGTAAAACCCAAGGATAGATATTGACACGTGTTCATTAGGAAGTGAAAATAACTGCTTCTCTCAGCACAACAAAGCCCCAACCCACTCCAGAAAGTGCAGTGAAAATTAGTTTGGAGTATTTGTGAACTCCTCTATATACTCTACAGACTTCATCTCTTTTCTTTTGTTTGCTCTGTCCATGCTAATGTCTTCAAGTCAGTGATAAAATGCTTCCAGAGGAACTCATAGTTAGTATCTGGTGTTTGCATGTATCTTTCATTTTAAAGATGTGGATCACTTTATTTGTGTTTTTGGCAAACTTCATTCACTCCATCTTCTTGGCATTTCATTATATTTTACGATCACAAAGTCAACTCTCCAGCAACAAAGCGAAACACGACTCTTTGAAATAAATGTTGTCATTAACAAGCCATGCCAAACACAGTGACAGATTTGCAGCTGTAATGAATAACATTTCCAGCAAAGTTCTCCTGCTTGACAGAAAAAAAAAGCTGTGACATTTCTTCAGGCAACAGTATTGGGAGCTAAAAGATTGATTGATGCAAGTGGATAATTGAAACCTCAGTACTGTCACATGCGTGTCAACCTAACAACCAAACAAGTACCCTAAGATAACATCTATCATGGAATAGCTTTGCCCTGAATTTGAAAGGCTATGTAGTTACACACGTAATAGAAACATGAGGAAATTCTTGGTCAAAATGGTATGGTGCCCATTGCCCTAAATTAGTCACTGATACTGACATATCAGTATTGTCATCACATGTTGATTGATTAAAGTTGTACACCTTTTCTGACTCAGTCTGAATATGCTGAGTGGATGGCAGGAAATATGGTGCTTATTTCATAGAAACCTTTGCTTTTATCGCTTTGGAACTAATTTTGTGTCTAGCCGTAGTAAGAGACAAGAAACTAGATGACATTCAATATTGGCCTGCCTCACTGCCTATTGATATACCCTTGCATTACATGTTTAAAAATTACATTTCCTTTCCATACCTACTTCACATTATCAACATAAGAAAGTTTTAAAGAGTAAACTTCAAGTTACTACCCTCCCATTGGAGATTTGATTGGTAAAAACACTGATACCATTCCTGTACCTAATAAAAACATGGCCTTTCTGCCTTTGGGGCATAATTCATTTCATCCCAATCAGCGCACATTATGATTTCAAATTGTTTTGAGTACTTCTAACTGCTTTGAACTGTTATGTATTTATTTGTTTTATTGTTTAATAAGAGAGCCAGTATTGCATAGTTGATTGAGTGTTAGACTGCAATCCTAGAGCCCAGGGTTCAGTTCCCCATATAACAGTAAAATCCCACTGGGTGATCTTGGGCACATCACATACGTTCAGCCCCAGAAAACCTTATGATGATAAGGTTGCCATATATCAGAAACAGCTTGAAGGCACGCGGCAACGACAAATTGTTTAATATGACTCAAGCATGTTTGAATTACTTTTTTTCTGTTTTATGTTGCTTAGATTGGTTTAACTGATTGGATTTTAGGTGGATGGGATAGAAACATTTAAATAAATAAGTAAGTTTGGTGCTGGAATTAAATAACTTCTCATATGAAGTGAGGCTAATGACAAAAACATGGTCATAATGCTGGACCCTATGAAGGCTGACTTAGGAAAACCTCTGTAACTAGGAAATAGGCCAAAAATACAGGGCAAAATGTTAGTATGATTGTCTGTGGGTTTGTGTCTGCCAAACCAGTAGCTTTTCCCTTGAACTTGAAGGGGAGATGGGTTTGCAGCATCCCTAAGTGATTACCAACAATGTCTCACAACAAATATACCACACAAAAAAAACTCTTACACATACTCTTTCATTCTCACTCTGTGTGAGTGTGTGTTTGTATAAAATATACACCAAAGTTAACACATCCTACAAAGTAGTTGCCACAAAATCAATGGCATGAAAGTCACTAGTATTGAACAAAATGTCTAACAATCCTGTGAAATAGCAAAGGAAGCTGAATAATAAATAACCTATATGAGAGGATTTTCAGAGGCTTATAATTATATTAATCCTCCAAGAAGAGATGTGTGAATTTGAACGCACTGACATTTCTATTGTACAAGGTCTTTAGGTTTCTCACTAAAACAAATTGACAGATAGGCAAAGATGTTTATTGCTTTTAGTTTGAAATATAATATTCTACCTTGTCCTTCTAGTTCCTTGGACTAGAAAATTGTGAGAAATACGCTCCATCAAGGGTTTTTTTTTCTTTTTTAATGGACTTGCCTGATTTTGTACCTCCCAGATATACCCAAAAGGGACATAGTTAATGGTCTAGAATCTGTACAGTTCCAAGGCTTTTGATGCCTTCTGCAAAGGAAAGAAGTATGTTTGTATTTATTTCCTTCTTGCAAATAAGAATGATTACTATAAACAGTGTTCTCCCCAGTTGTAAAAGAGTCCTCAAAAACTGCTCAGTTTTCAAGGACTATTTGTAGGCCTGGAATTAGGGGGAAAACCCCAAATGAATCTTAGGACATTTCTGCCCTATGTGTTATAGTGCTATTTTTCCACTTTCAATATCCTGTGGAATTCTGGAGCTTGTAGTTTACTGAGGCCAAAGATCTCTCTGGCTGAGACTTCTAAATACCTCTCCCTAAACTACAAGGCCCAGGATTCCATAGGATATTGAAAGTGGAATAATAGTACTATAATAGTGTAGTGCAGAAATGCCCATAGTATCATAGAGTGATCTTCTCCCAGTTGATCTCAGGGAGCTGAGCAAGGCTGGCTGAGTTCAGGGCACACTCTGAGACACTCTAGACCTGAGGGTTCTCCTTGCTTCAGGCTAAGGAGGTAACATTGTTCTTCATCAGGGTCTGCAGGGAGGCAGAAGGTCCACTGCTTTACCTACTTTGCATTGTTAGGCAAGCACAGCAGCATCACCCTTGCTCCCATCCAAGCATTCCAGGAGACCAATAGAGGAAAGTGAAAGAGGGGAGCTTCTCTCAAGGAGGAAAGTAAATGTTCACATGGACTCAGAGTTGGGCCAAGCTGGGGAGCTGTTTGTCCTCCTACTCTCCACCTCTCCTCCTGACATCTAATGGCTTGTCTCGCATGTCTAGATGGGCACCTCCACTTGCAGTCTATGAGCCCACTAAGAGAGCGAGGAAGAAGATGAGGGCTAGAAGCAGCCACCTGCAACAGATGGAGTCCAAAGTCAGGGACAATGATAGGATGCATAGCCCCTGCCATATGTTGGCCTGCTGGATATGTTCTGAAATAGTCTATTGTAGTCTATGTAGAAGAACTGCTGTAGAACTCCATCAAGCCTAGTGCTACCTGATGCTAATTGATGATTTCAACAATGTATCTGTTTGGAGCCTGCTTGTATTATTACAAAGTATCAATTGGTTAATTGCTTTACTGCTACAATATATCCGGTGAGGGGGCGAGATCAGAGCTAGGCAAAAATGAAAATGTAAAGGCTTGTGTTTTGAGAACCTGCTTCCTCTAAGGTAAAAGGCAGGAAATATGTGCTTGAGTCAAAAATTATAAGTGGGAACCAAATATGGGTCTGGGAACTGTCTCAGAATTTGTGTGATGCTAGATTTATGATCCTCTCCAATCACAGCTTTGCACACCTAAATTTTGGAATTGTAACTAAAAAGGTGTGAACTCCATGGCTACTTTAGTCTCAGCAACTTCAAAAGAAGTGTGCTTTGTTGCCTGCATTTTCTACAAATAAATACTGCTGTCTACCTCAGAGTGGAGTTCGTGGAGCATGGGTTATCCAGTGCATGACAGGCAATGCCCACCTCATCTAATCTGTTGCTGCTGTTCCAAGAACACTTATACCCTTTTCGCACCTTACCCTTTTATGGAGCTGGGGTGTGGGGCTAGCGTGGGAAGACTGAGGAGGAAGGCTTTCGCATCCCTGCTGCTTCGGCTCCACAACTGCTTCGGCTCCGCAGCTCCTTCCTGGTCACGCGAGTGCCGCACCTCTTCCTTCTGCACTGCAGCCTGGGACCTTTCCCAGCCTGCACTGCACAGGAAGTGTGACCGGCCCAGCTCCCAAGGCTTCGCACGCAAGGTAAGTGCACACGGGGCCCCGGAGCGATGCGCAACCACGCAGTATTTTCAGCTTTAAGCCAAAAATGAAAAAATGTGTGCGTGGTCCACATTAGGCCCTTGAGCGCCATGCAAATGTGAGTGCGTCGTGTGGACTGCTCCTCACATTTACACGACACTCAAGGGGCCCTTTTGCTTTGGAAATGCCATGCGAAAAGGGCCTCAGCAATGCACACAATGTACCACCAGCCATATTAGGTCTGGCTGGGAATGATCCAGGTCTGAAAATGCTGAGGGGGACTTGCCTTCAACTTCCTTCCTGTCATCAATCTCGTTTCAGCAAAGGCAGCATAATCAGTTGAAGATTTCCTCAGTGGGGAGTCTCACCATGTCTAGGTTTTCTCATGAGGGCATCCCAACAGCCAGAAACATTCCTTCACTTGCACATCTGAAAAGTGTACAAAAAGCACTGTGAACAGCTGTAAACATTACACAGATGTTCTTTAGTTAACAGAAGCATGCACCCATTTGAGAGTAAAATACACATCAAAATATGAATATGTACATATTTCTTCTGTTAAAAAGGTATCTGCCCAGTACTGCAGGAAGAGAAAAGGCAGAAGTCTCTTGTTAGCTGACAGACCTTTATATCCCTGCCTTCTTTTTCAATAAAATAGATATGCAGTTCTTCAATAAGATTCTTCTCAAAGGTAGCAATAAGTAATTTCAGTAATTGTTCCCACTGTGAGAAAGTTTTCAAAAAACACAAATTTTTTGAAGGCTGTTAGCAAACTTATTCTGTGCAAAATTCACATGTACTTGTTTTGCACAGAAAACAGCATGTTCTGTGCAAGGAACAACATTTTTGACATGGAAAATAACATTTCAGCACAGAGATATTAATTCTTGCATGGCAAATGCTGTTTACTGTACAGAAAATGCTGTTTTCTATGCACATCAACTGTGTGCAAAATTTATGCAGAATAGTATGTCCAATTGCAGCATTTTCTGTGCAGGAAAAAAAATCGTTTGTGCTAGAATTAATATTTTTGCATTGAAATATTATTTTCCACACAGATAATGACTTTTCCCAGACGAAAGAACTATGTGTGAATTTGCACAGAATAAGTCCTGTATTGCAAATATTCTCATCAGTCCAGGATTTTTTTCGGGGGGGGGGGGGCAGTCAGGATTCATCAAAACTTGGAAATCATTTTTTTTAACCATTTTTTAAAATATTCTTTGCACTAAGGAAACTATGATTATTACAGGAGTTAGAAAGAGTGAGAAAGCTTGTTTCTTTCTTTATCCAACCTCAGGCATCTTTAGCACTGTTGGGTTTTTGTTTTTTTCCCCCCTTCATTCTGGGCCAGTTATATGGCCAGGGCAGTCGTTGGAGGAAGGAAGAGGACTACCAAACCCGTGTTTGGATCTTGAACTGCTTAGATCATGAACTTCTCATGTCTCTGGCTATTGTGAAAGCCTGAGTGTTGGCCAGTGTGAGTTCTCGGTGGCAGAAATGTAGAGCAACTTAAAAGGAGCACTTAGTTCATAAATGTTTCCATACAATTGTCAACTAAAGGCTCAGCCTGCATTAATGAGGCGACCATACAATCAGAACTATAATAAACAAAAAAAAAAACATAATAGAATAACTATATGAAGGGTCATTCCCACATGTGTCCTCCTTGAAAGGTGTTGTTACTTTAAAATTTTTGGAATTGCCTACCACAGCTTTCTGAACCAAACATTCAGGAAGAATTCCATCCCTGGAAATACAATATACCAGCAACTATTTAAACAAAACTATTTTAAAAAAACCAACTGCCCTTCATCCTTAGAAAATCCTTAGTATTTAACAAAAATTAAATCCTTGTAATTTTTCTATTCCCTTTACGGACATGGCTGGGGACAGCCATTGTGAGTACTTGTACTATAATTTTTATCTCAACAGCACTAGAAGATACATGTAATATCAAGACTTTAAAAAAAAAGGAAATGGAGTCTTGGAAGAGTGCTGTCAGGAAGGGCAGAAAAGAAAATGATGATTTACTTTTTCCATTGACAGTTTGGCTTTCTTAATCATGCTTCCTTTCCCCAGCTACTTATTTTCCTATGGGAGAAAAAAACTCTTTTCTTTTCTCCCATAAAAGGAAAAATAATGGGGCTAAGACAAAAAAAATGACCTATAGAAAGGGTCAGTGCCTCCAGGCTTTCTTTCAGTCCTCTGATCAAATACAGAATCCCTTGAAACTGTGTTTCATAAAAGCAAAAAGAAAAGAGAAAATTAAAACACATATTCAGGTTATGTCTAGTCCGGACCTAAAACAATAGGGTTGAGAAGAAGAACATTTGGCTTTAGATTAGTATTGCCTGCCATAGCAATGAAACCTCTGTGGAAATCTCCATAATCCACTCATGCTTCCAGATCCATTATATGTGATTATTCTTTATTCATGTGGAGTTCAGTTCCTTCCTGCTGCATTAGAAGTATTAAAAAAACAAACAAACAAGGTGCAGCACTTTTAATGGAGTTCCTCTGTGGTGGAAAAATAACCTGTGCTTATGACCACATCTATTTGCAGCCAGAAAGTGTCTTTCTTTTCCTTACTCTCTCTTTTGCTCCCCCCTCCCGAATTTTAGAATGACATTTTAGGATGCTTTTGTTGGGAGGCGGAATACCTGGAGTTTTAAATAAATTAAAATAATTAAAATAAAAATAAACTGATAGGTACAATGTGAGTGTGTCTGTGTGTGTGTGTGTCTGTGTGCGTGCATGTTTTAAGAAGAGCTACTGCAAACAGAAAGATTGCTAACTTTTTCTTTTATTGTCTCCTATTTCTTTCTAGAAAAATGGTGGGCAACAGCAACAGGCCCGTGGCTAATTTGCTGATCCTGGGCCCCTTTGGAGACTGCATAGTCTGCCAAAAATAAGGCCTCAACAGACAATAATAATAAATCCAGAAGTGGACATAAATCCATCTCTCATTCTGAGGAGGCAGACAGAACAAAACAGGTGTTTTTTTTTTTAAAAAAAAATTGTGCTGTGAAGGTGCAGTTTATGTAAAAAGAGAATTTCTACTCCTGAGGCCTTCCACACAAGTCAATTAACCTATATAAAGTTCAGTATGGGAAAAGTGGAGGGTCTAGGGGCCACAAAAGTAGCATTGGAGGGCCACACTTTGTATACCCCTGCTCTAGAAGGAAACTGTTTTAAGCTGTTCTGCCACATGCAGCCTTGCAAACATGTCTATCACACACTGGTCACTGCTCTGCTAAAATAATCTAAATTTTAAGGGAAATATTTTCAAGGTAACTAAATATGAACATCTGATATATTTGCTACTGTTGCCAGGCTGTGCACTCCCCCCCACACACCTTGATATGGTTTAATTGCCAAAATATGATTTAATTGGGAAAATATATCAAGTGGCTTTGATATAAAATGTGCCCTGCTATGGCTATATGGCCAAGCTAAACAAGAGGAAAAGACTGGCCAAACACATGCACTTTGAATTAGGTCAGAAAACACCTCTAGGTGTAACCAGGCCATTGTCAGGAAATCACTAGGAATTTGAGAGATAATACGCTTGCAGCTAACCTAACAACTCTGCCTTTTGGACAATAGCAACTAGGAAATTCCCACCAAACTGCTGATTGTCTTAACTCCTCTTCACCTGACCATGCAAAACTCTCCTTTGTCCTAAAACCTGTCCAACAAGCACTAAGCTATCAGGGCAACCATTCACCTTTTGTCATCTAACACTAAGACCATTAGCCCATTCTAGACCCCATTGTCCACTCTACAAACTCCATTGTTTAGTAGGCCAAAGAGTCACTCACACCCTTGCCTTCTAGGCAGAAGTCGGGTATATAAACCCCTAGTTTTGGCCAGTCAGCTGGCAGTACTGGTCACCACTCTGCTGCTCCGATTCTCAATTGTGGACTGTCCTTAGATGCATGTCTAAGCCACATCGCTGCTTCTTTGCTGCTCTTCTAGATCAGTAAATATCACCCACTACACTCTGAAATCTCACTATCTAAAAGTTTCCTCTTTTTTTCCTTCAATTAGCCTTGTATGATTGCATGACTATTTGGATCTTGTGTGTGATTAACTCCTCTAATAAAACACAATTTAGTTTATTTTGAATCTCTAGCTGGTTCTTCCCTGCAGAAGTACTGGTAAATATTGGTGTAAAAGATCTCATTAGGTTACTCCCACCCCATCTCAGGCCTCCTAATCTGAGTTGACAAGTTTGGACAGACTCATAAATTACTTCATTTCGATGTAAAGTCGAACGCT
The DNA here is from genome assembly GCA_030412105.1 of Cyclura pinguis. Classification (NCBI taxonomy): domain Eukaryota; kingdom Metazoa; phylum Chordata; class Lepidosauria; order Squamata; family Iguanidae; genus Cyclura; species Cyclura pinguis. Next base: position 106,684,585 of record CM059599.1, on the reverse strand, counting down.
TTCACAGCCAGAATCCATAGGTTGTTGTGGGTTTTCTGGGCTTTGAGGCCATGTTCTATTAGTATTTTCTCCTGACGTTTTGCCTGCATCTGTGGCTGGCATCTTCAGAGGACCCACATCAGGAGAAAATACTAATAGAACACGGCCTCAAAGCCCAGAAAACCCACAACCTACTTCATTTCATTTTCAAAGGTTTTCCCTGAACGGCAATTGCTATCCCCTCATTTGTTTCAACTGTGGTGAGGATTTTTCATGCTATTTCAGTCACTCTTCTGCTGTCAATTGTTTCAGATGTCAGATTCTCAGAATTTCTACCTTTAGCTGTCCCTCCCATGGGAGTTAAAAAGGACTGAAGAACCACCAGTAACAAAATGGCAGTACACGGACAGATAACAGTCACAAAATGGCAGTAGCTGAAGTTGGCATAATCGGATAACAATTACCAATAACTTTACAATAAAATATAATATTATATTGGTATGTAATTCCTGCTTGGAAATTGCCAAAAGATAGTCCATAGTGATTTTCTCCATAATTTGATTGGCAATCTAGTAAACTACAGGTGAGAAGAGCTAGACGGAAGCAGCTAGATTGGGATGAAAATTGGTTAGTGACCTGAGGAGCTGAACAATGCAAATGAAGGGAGAATTGTATCATTAAAGCAATCGTGCAGGAAAGAGTAAGGTTTGCAGGGAATATAGAACATGATGTGAATTCCACTTTAAACACACTCCTATCTTGTCTAGATTTAATCTCTTCTTGTTCATCCTCATTAGCCCTTTGAGCTAAGGAATGTTCAAGATTATTGCCCATTCCTGTTCCTTAGTCTGAGGTGGCAAAGAATAATAGATCTTGGAAATATTAGCGTAGTAGTGGCACCTCACTGTGAATTTCTATATACCCTCTAGCAGGTGGTTTTACATGGGTATTTATGCCACACTATTATGACAACATTATTCTTTTATCTGAAACCATGATAGCCAGAAATGTACATTCAAAAAATCATTTTTCCCGTATACATCCAGCAAGATACGAGACAATACCATTGAATAAATTTAATCTTATCTTTATTATGCAGCTCATAGGTGTCAGCTCCCTTCTCCTATTTAAGCATTTTCTTTTGAACGGAAGTGCAGATGCCTGAATATAAGACAAAAATTAAGAAATTCAGCTTTCTTATAGTGTCTGCTCAGACAACCCCACTTTTGCTTTAAAGCCCTATAGCCTTGTCGTCACCACCATCACCAACACCACACCATCAATATGTGTGCTCAGTGATGGAAATGTGCCTATTCAAATTGTTTTACTGGTAGTTAATTTCTCCATCCCCTTTTCCAAGCAAAAGTAAAGAGCTTTCATTTCTCCACTGCCTGTGAAGAGGGAGGAACAGGCAGTGCTTTTGCAAACATTGTTCCTGAATGCTTGGAAAAGTCATCTGATTTTTCAAGTAGTCACAGAGAATGCTCAGCAAAACCCTATTTGTTTCTGAAGCAAATAAAAACCACTGCTAGCCCATTCTGCTCCCATCCCTCTAGAACTCCAGTGGGCCCCTGATCTTCCTGCTGACAGATGTGCCCTCTGGGATGGGATGTAGACACACAGAATGAGATTCTTTAGTGTCTCCCTTTTCTGGAGTACTGGAGATGATTGTGAAATATAAAAAGTCTGGAATCAGCAAAGTTGAGCCCCTTTGGCACACTACAAAAATTTACTTTTTGAGTACTCCAGCTGAATGCTCAAAAGCACATTTGTGCATTTCTAAAGCCTTTGCAATGAACACTCAAAATGCCCAGCTATTCCAGTCACTCCCCCTTTGCTGCCATTCCTCTTCCTCCACAAAACTAGAAGTAAGAATGAATTTGAAGAGACAGGTGACCTGATGTGAGAATAGAGAAGTACATCATAAACTCACAGGAACCAAATTAGCACCAATCCAAGATATCAATTCAGCTGCACTAAGTAGTATATTCATTGGATCGATGGGTAGATGGATTGAATTAATAGTGTACACATACCAAAGAAATGGATACAGAAACTAGATAAATATTACCAAAATGTGAGTACCCATTCTAATTTTTTCTGGGAGGTTTAACAATTGAACAACAAAGGAGTATGCTATATCATTATTTCTTATAATTTGCACATATACAGTCAAGGTCAGAGACCCAGGCAGCCAGCCAGCCCAGAGAAGGGAGTGGGAGACCTAGCAGAGTCCTGCCGGGAGGAGTCAAGCAAGCACTTACTCAAAGGAAGTCCATTTACCTAAGCCAGAGCAACAAGTGAAAGCCATAGTCAGAGTTCCAAAAGCCAGGGGCCAAGAGATCAATCCAAGGTGCCAGATGCTCAAAGCAAGGAACAGGCAAGAGGAAGACTTGTAAGAAGTTTGCCACAGGCAAAGAAAAGCTTCCAGGCAGGCAGTTATATAGCCCAAGGCACAGGTGTGGCCAGTCACTGCTTCTTGAACTTAACCAAGGAAGCCTCCCTTTGCTCAGCTCTCTTGAGACTCCGCCTTGTTTGTGGGCTGATTGACACAGGCTCCAAAGCATCTTCGGAATCGGATCCCTGTTGCCCCAAAGGAGCAGGCAGAGGAACGTCCGCGCCTCCTTGGTCCGTGGCAGCAGGGGGAGCTCTTGAGCTGCAGGACTCTTCTCCAGCCAGAGCCACAGGGACCAACGGCTGCTGCTCGTCATCTCCACCCTGAGCAACAGGGACCAACAGCTGCTGCTCATGAGCAGCAGCTCTGACAGGGGCTTCAGTGATCACATACAGTGGATGAGATCTAAATCATTCAGTTCTTGAGAAGATTTTGAAGAGATGGAGGTATTCACTTTCAGAAGGACCTCTTTAAGTAGTGAAACTCAAGTCCGCTTGATATCTTACAGTTATTGTCATATTATGCACATGGGCTCCCATTCATTCAGTGGGATCTCCCTCCCTGCCCCCGGACCCTCTGTGCGTGGTGGACACACAAGTTGGCAGCTGCAGAGGGAGTAGGAATCCATTTCACTAACTGATGTCACACTGTGGCTGACAAGCACAGTTCCAAATCTGCACTCCCTATCACTCATATGCTTCCATCTCTAAGGTACATTCAACTGTGGCTTTGATGCTAGGGCCTGCTGACATATAATAATGCAAGCTAGTGCTTCTACAAGCAAATAGTGTTCCAGCAACATTCCATGCCTGCTAAACCAAAATCAGGAACAAATTCATCCTGTCGATATAGTTTAATTAGTGCTTTTTCCAATATTGAGCCCCTGAAGGAATTCCAGTCCGTCTTCCTGCTCTGCTGGAGAAGTAAACATCGACTAACTCTCAATAGCCAAAGGTCACCAAAGTTACTGGTGTTGCCAGTTGCCAGTTTATTCTTAACTTCTCCAGTACTACAAATTGGTTAAGGTTGTAATGCTTAACTGTGCATTGGACTGGGTACCACTTCCACCAGCAATACTTCTTCAGCCTGGTGTTACTGCCCTGGCTAGTCCAAGCTTTGGGGATATTACAGATATCCTCTTGATATCATAATTTGGCTTCACTTCTCTATTCCTCTCTACGAGCTTGCGAGGCCACCGAACAAGCAAGTAAACAAGCTCGGCCGTTAATAGCCGTAATATTCAAACTACAATACAGGCAGGCCAGAAATAGCTGACTCACTGCTTCAGGAGACCTCCAGGAAAGTACTCTAATTAGATATGCATGCTACTTACAAAAGAGCCTCTGCCCCGCGATGGCAGCTTGATGGGTAACCTATACAATACCCAAGTACTCTGCGTTTGCATACTGGCTACTTTATTGAGAACCACTACGATAACTCAATCATTCAGATTCTGACCTTTCGGAGGCTTTGTCTCCAACTCCAAATCTATTGTCTTCCCCCAAGTATGGCACAGCCTGCAGTCACAATTCTCCTTATAAAAACCCTTGATTCTGAGACCTTCCTCGGAACGCTCCCAAGTTTCATCCCGCCTTGCTGCCGCTTTGCTTGGCGAGCCTCCCCTCAGCTCCACGTGCTGAGGTACATCGCACCCCAGCCTCGCTCTCTATTTTTCCAGGCTTCAAGACAGGTGAAGTATCACCCAAACCAGCAATCCCTCTAAAAATCCCTCTATACCACTCCAACCTTTATTTTCTTTAGTTATCTTGTATGAGTGTGTCGCATACACTGTTTTGCTGTGTATTTAATAAAACATCATTTATTATTTCAACTTCTGTGTGCTACTTGACTCGACCCGACCCCGTAGACATAGGGTTCAAGATCTCGCTACGTTACCCTGCCTCTCGTAATGCTAAGCAGTACTCTGAGCTAATTTTCCCCACCTTTAGTTGAGCACATTTTGGTGTCCCTCCCTGGACCCCCAGTACACAGGGTAACACTGGAATGCTTGGTAAGGCTTTGGGCTTGCCTAGCCATCTGTCAGGCAGGCTCACTCTACAGTGGGGATGCCATAAGAAGTCAAATAAGGCTGCTCATAAGAGTGGACAAGTCTCAAAGCAGAATTAGTTTGAGAAACATAGTTTACCTCAAAGATGGCTACCACCACATTCTGCTAGCTGTATTCCAACACAGAAAAGGACAATGGTAGCACTGTCTCTTTCCATGTACCTGTTTCTCTGTCTCACAGGCCAGCATGAAAACAGAGCTTTTTCCCCCTGTTCCTGTAGGAATTGGTGGTGCCATTTGTTCTTATAGGAATGTAGAAAAGAAGCTTTCAGAACAAAATTGGAGAGTGGGGGTTTGTTTGTTTGTTTGTTTGATTGCTTGTTATATTTATACCCCATATTTCATCCAAAAAGGCTCCCAGAGCATCTCACAAATTATTAATCTGACAACTCCCTGCTATCAGGCCACAGCACTGGCAGCTGCAAAGGAAAAAGGGGCTCTTGCCAGCTGTTGGTGCCAAGGCACAAGGGAGCTGTGCCATCTGAAAAACTGCCATCATTAGATAACAAAATGGAGTAGCTTTTGCTTTATCAGGTTTGGATCTCCAGTCCCATGTAACCAGTGGTAAAGTATCACATATGCATCAAGTGGTTTATTGATATACAGTTTTTCAATGCAGCAATAGTTGAGAAATAATATTGCAGGCTCATAAGACAGGAACAGTAAAACATAAAGTCTGGACAGTACAATATTACCAGAGGAAGAGAAATAAATAATAAAGCAAATAAAACAAAGACAGCAAAGAACTGAATAGAAATAACATAGCAAATAGCTAATCAAACAAATAACGCTGAGCTTTCTTGCATCCATCATCCTAAAATCCCTGAAGCACATCTAATAACAAAATGTATGACTAGATGATGGTGACAACTAGACATGCCATTCTCTCTGAAAATTCCATCATTTCTTTAAAAACTTAGAATTTAATCAATGAATTCATTAAAAATTAAAGCAGAAAATTAACTCACCCTCTTCCCAAGACGGACAGCTATGAATTCATTTCCCCCTTCCTAACAATCAGCATTAATGAATTAATGATTAACCTTGATGTTCAATTTTTTTGTACCCTCCCCATTCCCTCAGCTCTTTTTTACAGCCCACACAGAAATTTATGCAGCCATTAGTTCCTATGCTGGTGGAGAAAATGTCCTGTGAAGCAAAATTACAAGGTGGAGGTGAAAGCCAACCTCTTGAGGGATATTCACAAGATTCAACCCCTCCCAAAAAATGGTATTTAGTTACTTATTTACTTATAGACTAGGCCCCCTTTAAGCAGCAGATGAAGCAATGACACACTCACCTTAAAAGTTTTCATGTTCAAAGTAGCTACTTAAAGGGACAACTTTTTTTTCTTTATGTACACCTAAGATCTTTACCAGTAGCCCCTTCTTCTAACGAAACCAGTACTGGTTGTGATTGCTGGTTGTGAAGCAACGTAAACAGCAGGACCGGGAAGCACTGGTAAGCACAGTAAGATTCTCTTCACTGGTTTACCTTCTGTGAAGCTCTCATTGATTCCCTTGAGCTACATGACCAGCTTGCCCAACCAAGCAGGCTTTCTGTTTAGTAGCTTCTCTATCTTGTGTCATTTTTGAGTGCTTTTTGCAGACACTGGTTTCAATCCAGAGTGAATCAAAATTCACCTAGACCTATTGAAATAAATGAAGCTTAAATTTAATCACAACTATCTTAAGCACCGCTCAGTTCAACAGTTTGGATCTGACCCCATCTGTATACTACTTATTCATCATCCAGCTGAGTGTGTCTGAGCTTTAGGAGTGTATGTAAAGAATTTCCAGGCATTTTCAGTGGCAACTGGTGGCTACCATATCATTGAAACAACAAATCTATTCCATGTTTTTTTAATTATAGCAGGACAAGCAATAATTGCATATGGATGGAAAGAAAAAGAAAGATGGAATCGTAATGGATGGGAGCAGTACATATCAGAATATATGATGTTTGATTATATAACGGGAAAAAAAGAAGGGTATATTTTGGTCAAAGGCAAGAGGAGGTCTGGTTTAGTAACTGGAGATTAATGATTGAGTTTGTTCAGGAAAGGGAGGAGTATGAGAAAGTAAATGAAACATTTGAAATGATTTTCCACATGAAAAAAAAGAAAAAAGGAAACTGATAAGCTACACCGTTCCCTGGGTAGGGGGTGGGGGGTGGGAGAGGGAGGAGGCAAAAAAGAAGCAAATATTGTATGTATATGAGTGGTTTGTTAAATGTTGAGTATACTATTAAGATGTGGTGTGTATAACTTTTTGTTTTGTAAGATATTTTACATTAATAAACATATATATATATATATATATAAAATTTAAATATTCCATGTTCTCATTCAGACTTTAAAAGAGCTAAGGTGCTGAACATTATTCCCCCAAATAGGTTCAGCACTTTGGATAGCCTCTTCCAAGATCAGACTAAAACCCACTGCAGTCACCAGCCACCATTGGGGAGTTCTTCATTATGACTGGTACTTGGCTGGATACAGCTCAAGTGGAGTGAAGCTACCTTTCTCCAGGACAATACAATAACATGTATACATAGATCTGAACCCAAAAATAGAATTGTCAGAAAGTGAACAATCTTTTCTCGAATACTCGCAAGAAGCCTCATAAAAACTGAGCTGACTGAAATGAGAGTGAAGTGGGATATGCCCTTTATTAGGCAAGGCCAAGTTAATACATTGACTGGCATTCTGTCAGCAATTACAAGACTGTAAGCTGGATGAACAAGCTTGTAACTACTGGGGATTCCCATTTACAGTAATTAATGATCAAACATGACTCTAAAGCCTACCTTTGCAAAATTGCAGCTCCACAGCAGTAGCTTTTCATTATTATTGTTGTTGCTGTTGTTAAGAAGTTTTCTAAATACATTTAAAAGTACAACCATTTTTACAGGAAAAAAAAAACCAGATATAGTAAGAGAGAAAGAAAAGATATATGGATAATGCACATGAAGTATAAAGAAAGAGAGATGAAAATAGAAAAATGACATCCAACTTTTTTCTTGGTGGTTATAAAAAAATAAGTATAATGATCCTACCCATCACTTTAAAAATTACCTGTTACACTTGTGGTAAACCAATCCTACCAGTTCCCAGAACCCAATGTTATCAACTCTTTTCTCTTTTCTCTTTTTCTTTTTCTGTTTGCAAAAAGTCAACCAGCAGTTCCCAGTCCTTTAAAAATGTCGCTATTGATTTTTATCTACACACCTCCCCCAATTATCTGACAGGTTAGGGACCAGAGCACTGTCAGAAAACAGAATTGATTGAAAAGCAGAACCCATGTACTGTACTGTAGGGAGCATGAAGGACCTACGAAGACTTACTTGCAACTGACCACACACACACATAGCTTACAAAGTTCCTCAGCCAGATAACCACCTTTTTCCTACTCTTGCCTTGCTTTGCAAGCAGTGCATACATGCAAGTGGTTCCAAGTGAGCCTCTGTAGAGAAGAAAAAAAAGATGAAATATAAATGAAATGATGATACCTGCAAGGTCTAGACTGAACTAGCCCTATCTCTGCCTGAAATTCATTGTGTCATTTTGGACAGATCAGGATCTCTCAGATTTGTTGGGAAGATGTCTAGAATGATGTTGCAAAATTTAATTTACTTCTTTTCAAACCACTAATCCTCTTTCACAGCAAATACAGAATACGCTTTAAAATACAGAATACACTTTAAAATACACTTCATGCCACCCAAGACATTTCATAGATTACAATTTAACTATAATTTTTGCAGTGGAGACATTTTTGCATGATGCTCCTCCCCCCGACACACAAATATATTATAAGCTGGACATATATTTTGTACATGTTTTGCAAAATGTCAGGCCTTGAAGCCAGTATACTGGAAGAAAGAATAGAAATAAGTGTACTCTGTGATGACTGTTGGCTTCATAGAGTTACCCGCATATGATGAAGCCAGTTTGGGACATTTGGCCACCACAGTATCAACAAAGTCTAAATCTAAGACAAAAAAAGGGACAGTCTAGCAAAGAGAAAAAAATAAAGTTACTTAATTCGTGCAATAGTCCTTAATCATGTTTACCCACAGCATTTAGCAAGAATAACTAGTTATCAGTTTGTTCTTATGTGACTGGATACTTAATGGCTTTGTGTGATTTTTAGATGAGTGGTGACTTTTACAAAAGTCAAGGAAAATTTCATTTACAATTGGATGATAGGTGACCCTGAAAAAATGTACTATTGCAAGTCCTTATTGGCTGGGGTGGAAAGACCAGGAAAAACTCATTTTTAATTGGCTGATAACCAGGGAGCCCTTGTGGCCTGTGCGGTGATAAAGAAATACAATCAAGCAAGCAAGCAAGCAATCAATCAATCAATACCATGCTCCTACTAGATGGACATGTAGATAAAGAGGGGCTTGAGATACTATAAAAAACAGTGTTAGATAGATATACTAGATAGTGCTAGTGGATATATGGCTCTTCCCTAACAACTGCTTACTCAGCTGTTCATGACTCAATACCATACCTGATAATGCTGGGTATATCTAGGCTTTTCAGTATTGTAAAATGCAATATGATACTGCAATGTGCTACAATGCCTGCTACAGCAAATATGATGTAAGATATTTGATTCCTTCCGTGAAAAGTGAAGTATGAAAGGAATGTGCCTAGACTAAAAAATCTATGTTCCTCCCAGAGGAAAGTGAGTGTGTGTGTGTACTGATATATTTACGTTAATAAAATAGCCTGAAAGAGTATCAAGCCACCTGTTTATTCTTCTAAAATTCCAATACCTAAGGTTACTTAAAATGAGAGTTTATGCTGATCTCCCTGTCCAGACAATGGAACTGTTCATGAGCTAGAACCCCAGGTAACCAGAAGATGACTAGAGGTAATCCCAGATACATACAGTTTAGCTGACAGTTGGCAAAGAACCCTCTATCTCTACAATAAAAGAAAATCCTAGAACACAGAAAGTATGTACTAGGCAGATATGCATTCACTTGCAGAAATGAGGCTGCATCTCACACATTCCAGTAAACTCAGATAGGACTTTCACTTGAATACGTGAGATGCAACTCTCAATCTAGGCTAGCGAGGATGTGGAAAACACAGACCTCCAGATGTTGTTGGCCCACAATTCTCATCAGCTCTAGCCATCATAGCCAATGATAAGGGACTATGGAACATGCTGCTTGCAGCATTTGGAGGCTCATATGTTCCCCATTCTTGATCTGTAGCCTCTGGGTAGAATGTGATATGAATTCTTTAGAAAAACTGTGTGGAGGGAAGTGTTTGTCCCCTCCATCAAACTTGAGAAAGCCAGTATCTCATGTCCATTTATCACCTCTTACTCTGTTATCAGTTGCTACCTCATTTGATCATGACTGTGATACTTGCTATAGGATTCTCCCAGAGCAGTTACACTCAGAGTCACAGCTCCCATGGCTGATATGGATTAGAGGATTCTGGGAGTTGTTCTCCAAGAAAGTTATACTTCTGAGCTCTGGATCTCCCCATAATTTTGTAAGCCTTCTCATTCCAATGACCTCAACCCACCAAGCATTATTATTCTCATCACTAATCAAATGACAAACAACAACCTCTGATACTCATAAAGTGTCTCAGCCCATATGGCAATCACAAGAGCAATGGATGTGCTCTCTGAGAAAAGTATCATATTTTCCAACATAGCAAATATTACTCTTTCAGTGCATAGAAAATGTGACTCACATATCCTCTTAAGTTGTACAACTTTCAGTAAAGACATGGGCACTGTGGGTACACAACAATTAACTAACACATTTATTTATTATGAACACACACACACACACACACACACACACACACACACAGACCAGCATAAAGGTCCAAGGAAACGAAGTTCAAACTGACATCTTTCTGTGGGTTGTTAATTTGTAAAAGAACATCAATTTTTTTAAAAAAGAATCTTCTACTATAGTATGTTTTTTCTTTATTTTAGTAACTTACATGCACACATACATAACACAGATTATATTTGTATGTGCATGTGTATGCTGAGATGCGATGATTTTCATTTACAAATGTGTGTAGTGTATGAGTATAGTGCGTGCACATGCATGTGTGCATACATATTTCATAAGTCACCCTGAAAATGCTGATTAACCAATGAAGGCTGAAATATAATTTTCAGAAATAAATAACTCATAAGCAAATAAATACAAAATAAAGCTGAAGCATTTTTACAGAAACTATGCCATTTCCATCAAGGACAAAAGTACAAATGTAATCATCCAAGTAGATTTTGCAGATGAGACATTCTGAAAACAAATTCTGTTCTAATGTTAAGGAAACACTAGATAAGGATCTCTAAAATCCTGATGGAGCAACTGTTTATTAGCAAAGCTTGAGAAGTTATTTGAAATAAGAATGAATGATAAAATGACATACTGCAAGTCATCCACAACTGTGCTGTTATGAACTCTAGAAGAATAGTGCATTGTTTCCATAGCCATTTTGGGTGACCAGAATGTGATGTTCCATTCTGGGTTGGCGCTTGACTATTTCAGAATGGAGAGCTCCCAGAAAGAACATTTTACAGCCATGAAAAAAGAGGTTTAAACCAATATATTTTTTTTAAAAAAATGGGAAGTTTGACAAAAATGGGGTGCCAAGGCCTCAGGTAGTCTGTGTAGGGCTCAAAGGCTGCCCTAGACACCCTGAAGTCCCACATGTGACCTATAGCCTGCCCAATTCACCACCCTAATCTAAAAGATCACCCTACCATGGCTCAGTTATGTATGACTTTTGTATGTCATTATATGCATTCTTCTTATGTTCTACCAATCATTCATGTAGTTCCCCCACTTGGAAGAACTTTATGCGGAGATACAAGTTAAGAAGATTCCATGTGCATATGATGTGCATTTGTGTTCAGCAATAGCTGGTGGCTTCCATGTCCTTAGGTTGGTTATTATATTCAAAGTCTCAACCTAAACTTGAAAGAATCTATATGAGAGGCTGAGTTCTATATTCAAAAATGGGTTCAGCACCTTGTATATTTCAGACAAGTTCAGACAAAAGTCATTTCCTCATGGTGTCATGGTTCTGAGTTCGGAACACAATGGCATGATGGGAGATTGATTTACAGCACCTAGCACAAAATCCTCCCTGGAACCGCTGCTCTCTGGAAAACGTCCCAGAGGCAAGCGTAAAACATACAGCAGAGTTTCAAAACAGCAACAAGCATGAGCAGCAGAGTATAAATTACAGCATCAGCTCCGACTTCTCTACCCACTGGTTAGTAACTCTAACACACAGAGTTGTCATCCAAAAATACCTGGAGGCTTTTAATCTTCAAGTTCCAATATATACACATCTGTACAATCAGGATACACAGATTCTCAGTCATAGGTTCAGCATCACAGACATATCAGGTAGAGGTTCACTCGGACATAGGTTCCGTGTCACAGAGTCAGCGAATAGTCAGAAAAAGAAACAGTCTGAGCTCCCCTCTTATATACACACCAGCTAGGGACAATGGCTGATGCAACCCCTTGCCATGATTTCACATTACTGTGACTCAGCCTTACTGTCCCCTAGGGATTACATCATGACTTGCCAAGTCATTCCCCAGGTGTATCTCACATGCTCATCAAATGTATTTTCAACTGGAGCAAATGTCATAGCATTTCTATCCAACATGGCAGCTGTCTGCTGGTTATACTTTCACACAATGTTGTCGCAGTCCCACTGCTATCCCACCCCCACTTGTTGTGATTGCGGGATATTTGCTTAACAGAATAAATCCGTTAAGCACCCACGATCACACAAAACTCCCATCCTTCCTGGCCATGAGGAAGGGCAGGAAGCATGATAGATGTACTTCCTTTCCCAGCACAGCATGGGAAAGAGCCTGGCTGCACTGTGGAAGTCAGGCATATGTTACTTGTGCTTCCTTCTGCAAGGAGTCAGCCAGGTGCAGAGGTGAGTGTTCCTATCATGCTCTGTTCCCAGCAAAGGCACTGCCAGGATTGCGACAGGAGGACAACAGGATCAGGTAAGCTGCGGAACTGGCCAAAGACCCAGAATAGATTCAGCACCCCAGTGACACGGAAGCCAACAGACACTACTGTGTTTGCTTCTGTCTCTATATTAATGCAACCTGGGAGGATGCACATTTCATTCTAGAAATTTGAGGGCTAACTTAAAATGTGGAAATCTAAGTATCAAGATGATGAAGAGGCTGACTGTTCACTGTTTTCAGCTGTAAACTTCAGCTGAGCCCTCTGTTACAAATAACTATTCAAATGCCTTTCATGTGGCAAACTCTTTCCTTTAAAATGAGAGCTAGCATGGTATAGTGATCTGAGCACTGGACTACAACCCTGGAGACCAGGCTTTGATTCCCCACTCAGTCATGGAAACCCACTGGGTGACCTTGGGTGCATCACATGCTCCAGAAAACCCTGTGATAGGTTCATCTTAGGGTCACCATAAATCATAAATGACTTGAAGGCACACAACAACAAGGACAACAACAACAAATCTTAAAATATGATGGCAGGAATAGACTGTTCCACAGTGTACTTTTAAATATGGTTTAGATTAAGTGCTGGACTCAAGCAGCTAAGCAACAGTCCATTCTGCCTATCACTCAGTGCTTGCAGATTTATTTGAATTCTTGCCCCTGGGTTGATTTCAGTTGTACATCTTGTTGTCTTTCCTTTTTAGCTTTGGTTATTATGATTTCTGGTTTCTTGTGGCAGATTGTGGAATGGCTGAGACACTGAGATTACACTTCTCTTCATCTTTGGTGACCTCCCAGGGTCACCCATGTATGACCTGGAGTGATTTGATTCATCTGTAACTGCTTCCCCCGACTATAGCCTGCCTCTCCTGGCACTTGGTGCCTCTAGGCATAGAACAGTAGCAGTCAGCTGGTATAGAAAAGAAAGCCACAAAAACAGAATATTGACAGGTGCACAGGGTACCATATCTCAGTTATGCAGCAATTTAATTTTTGGGTGTTTGTGTGTGTACAGCCTACTTCTGCCCTTGTAAAAGCACTTCCACAAAACAGAGCACAAAAAGAGAACCATATCAGTATAAATAATAAATTACAGATGCAGCCAGGCTATTCAGGTGAAACTTCCAAGCAGATTCAGAATAAAAACCCAAGTGCCTGAAAGTTCAGAGTCGCTCACAGCTGAGGCTTTGCTGCCTTCTCATTACAGACTTGATGCCAGCTGCAAAGCTTGCTGGTAAATCCCAGATTCTATGAAACTAAGGGTGGCTTGTTCAAAAGCTGCTATGCATATTGGTTACATACAAAGCACACAGAATTGTTTGCTCTCAGCTTTCCCTGCTGATTAAAGGATTACGTTAATTCTCCCAAAAGTTTAAGGTGTGACTGGTTATTTACGCTTTTGATAAACAGTTCTTCAGCCATACCCCAGCACGCAGAGACGCATGCACACATACGCACAGAGTCACGGTGACCAGGCTCAAGTGCATCACAAGCCTCGAGTAACCCTATGGAACTCTTCCACTGGGACTTTTGCACAATTTCATAACAAGTCTCCAAAATGAAGGCAGCTGTTGTTGCTTAGAGTCACTGTAGTCGTTGTTTACCTCATTAAGAGGGCTTGGCAAGGGTTTAATTTGTGCTGGTCTGTTTCTCTTCTAAACAACAGCCGCCAATCCTGCACCCTCCCCCAGATGGCTCTATTAATATTAAATGACATACTGAAATAGAAACATGTTGCTTCCAAACTGTTCCCCAGTTAGAGCGTGCTGTCATTTATCACATTTCAATATTGACTTGGTAAGCACTTTTACCAGCTCAGCCATCATCTTTCTTTTTTCTCCATGTGTTTTGTGCTGAACTGCAATGTTTAGCTTGGTTCCCAAACTGAGCACGTAAGAGGGACAGCCGAGGGCAGTTACAGAAGTGCTAACAAAGATGCACCATTTTAGAAAGTGTGAAGCCTAATAGCCATAGTATGCTGTCAGAGTTGCCATAAGCAATTGCATATCATGATACAACTGCCTTAAAAATAATCAGAGTGGATTTTTTAAAAAAAAACACACAAAACTTCTTCAAATGATTGAAACAATTTGGTACAAATGAATTGAGACAGCAAGGCATTTGAGGAAGAATTTTGCCAAAAGATTGCTAAGTTACTATGGAAATCATGTTCCCCAGAGCTATCAAAGTTTACAGAAGGCTCACAATTTCCTTTTTTGCATCATTAACAATAGTATGCTTTCCATTTCCAAGACTGATAGATGATGTTTCTTTTCAGTGGCTTGTTTTTCCTTTTGTGAATCCATTTGTAGGCAGATTTGCAATAGGATTATGTGATTATTCTTTTAAACATCCATCAAAGTCCTCATCAAGCTGTTTTATAGTTTCAGTAAAAGATCCAATATAGCGACAACCAAAAATGTAGTTTAGCCTTACGTATTTCCCTGTTAGTGGTCCTAATTTTGAATTTTACTGTTTTCTTTACTGGTTGCACCAGGCCTGCAACCATGACCAGCATTTTGAAGTGAGCCAGTGGACAGACACTTTCAGCCATGGGACAAGGTGGCAGTTAAGAAGGCTCAAGTATTAGGACCAAAGTCCAATCAGAAGGGGTCAAAGAACAAGATAAAAGGCAGGATCAAAATGCAAGTCAGTACCAGACCAGAAGACAAGCAACAATGGAGGAGAAAACTAAAATAGCTACGGACATAAACCAGAGCCAAGGCCCTCCCCCCAGACTAGGCCAAAAGGACTGAGCCGCCCCCATGAAATGATCAATCAAAATTGGACCCCCAATGCTCGCATGTAATTGATACCCACTAAGAATTATCAGAAGTACATTTACATAATTAAGGACAAATTATTATTAAGATGACAATTGCAACTAAGTCCCCCAGAAATAACAAAGACTGCATGTAATCTATACTATATACACTTACACAGGAGTAATTTATACAGAAAACATGGAAGAGACTTCAAAGACATCAGCCATGACCCTCAAACCCCTTGGTCATTTTGTGTCAGCTGACATGCCATCACTGGATATGTGAAATGAGAGGGGTCCCCGATAATGCATGACTTTACATTTATTTTCACATATTTTTCATTTCCCATTTTAGAATGCATTCTCCCAGCTTAGAGAGAACATTTTTGCAATTCTTTGCCATTTCTATTTATCCTTATCGCTCTAAATAATTTATTCTCATCATCATCAAATGTATAGGGGCATATAGTACCACACACTCTATACCCCTAATTTCAAGTTTTGTAACAAGATTCTCTGCAAACATACATATTTTACATTTTCTTTTGATAGTATTATGTGTGTGATCCAGTTATCTTTTAACATGTCTCCTCCACAGCTTTTGCTTTTAAAACAATGTAGTTAGGGGTATATAGTGGACAGAAGGTTGATGTTTTCATACTTTTGTTTAAAGATTCCTGCAACTAAGCAAAATTAATAATGTACAGGAAAAAAATTACTTCCTGCCAATGTTGGTGGGAAGAAGCTTACAAAGAGCTCAGGGTCCCTGACTATGGATGCAGGAACAGGCTGGAGGAAGAAAGGAAGAGGAGGACCCTTGCCCTTCCCAGTAGGCCCAGGCAAAAAGCAAACTGTTGCAGCTTTTCCTAGCTTGTGTGCTCTCCTCCATTAATAATTTTTGTTATTGATTGATCAAGCAGTTGATCACAGCTTGAGGTTGCATGGCTACACATGTCCCAGTTTTCATCTGTGAAATGTTGGCCCATGAGTAGCTTATACACCTCCAAGCACAAGATGCAATCTCTGGAACAACAAGTGTTTATGTAAGCAAGAGCCAGCTACAACATTTTGATGGACAAGACCAAAAGTGCTTCTCACACAAAGTCTAAGCCTCATCTGGTAATTTTAACAGTCCTATCATACAGTGCCAGATTTACACATAACCTAACAAAGATACAGATTGCAACACCTAACTCATATACATGCATGCAAACACACAAAATTTCAAGTTTTGAATATTGCATAGTTTTGGTAATGTTGGAGCATTTCAAACATGACGTGGCTGGGCTTCAGCGTTTCTCAATCTAGTCCTCCTACTAAGTCAAGGGAAACTAACCAACTACCTGGGTCTTCCTAGAACCTAGTAGAATGTTACAAGCTTAGAAACCTGTGACCCTACAACTCCAGTGGTTGGCCGTGATATCTGTAATACAGATTGGAAGCCACATAATCTGAGGACATTTCCGCAGTAGACTGTTATAGTGCTATTATTCCACTTTCAACATCCTATGGAATCCTGGAGTTTGCAGTTTAGGGAGGGGCCTTTAAGGTCCCTCCCTAAACAGCAAACCCCAGGATTCCATAGGATGTTGAAAGTGGAATAATAGCGCTATAACAGTCTAGTGTGGAAATGGCCTGAAAGCCATATAGGTTTGTAACTTGCATTACATCATGTTTGGAAGAGAACCTTTTCTAATTTATGCCATCCAACATTTGGATATAGTGACAATTCTGGCAAGATATTGCAGCAGATGGGATCTTATTAAATTCCCCACATCTCGTGGGTCATAATAACTCAATAGCCCTGATTTAGTCTGCTGGCCCTATAATCCATGAATTAAATATGCTCGAAATACTATAGTCTTGGAACGGGTGATATTCCAGAGCATCGAGGGAGCTATTAGAATCTAATTTGCTAAAGAGTTCAGTCAGATCCATCAGACTCAAAGCTAATGTGCATATTAGAAACTATGTCCAAATGTTCTGGTGAACAGCATTTTAAGGTGACTCGCAGATTTACATAGAAAATAAATAAATAAAACAGAATTTGGGAGTCGTATTTGTTTGGAAGTAGCTTCTGCAATACATTAGACATGTACAGAAAATAGCATCTGTGGTGGTAAGCTAGAAATTAATGAAACATTTACTGCCCATGATTTGATTTAGGACAAGGTTGTTAACTCATGTGTTGTACTAGAAAAACTTGGCTAGGGAAGGCATAGGACTGTGTTGGGGTAGACCATAGTGTAAGGCCCCGCTTTGGGGGTCTCTCACATTAGTATGGTTTGGATGGACACCATACCTAATTGGCATCATATGTAATTGGCAATACATTTTATTGGCTCTGATATCAAATTCAAGCCTGAGAGGTGACGGAGAGGTCAAACCGAGCGAGGGAAAGAATTTGACTGTAAATGTGAGAAGGATAGGTCAATTCAAAACTTCTTCCAGGTAAGACTGAGTCATTTGTCAGGCAAATACACACCATTCCTGTGGATAATAGGCTTAAATAGATGCTGGAATTTTCCAGGGAATTCAACGGTGAGGAGCCTACCAGGACACTGATGGACACTGATTATCCATCCCTTGCACACCTGAATTCTTTCCTCTTTCCTCACAGCACCCACAATAGACAGCTATTACAACACCCATCATGTCTTTGTCAATCAAGCACTAAGCCCATCAACAGGTGAAAGACTCATTGTCCACAACAGGTTTCCTTTGTCTTGCATCTGGAAACTTCACTGCTACAGGCTATTTTCAGGGTACAAATACCCCTGATTTCAGGATGCCCAGTGCAGTCTTTTGAAGGTCTACCCATCACTCTATCTGTCTGGCTCCTGAAATGAGAACTGTCCTTAAGTCCCACCTAAGCCAAAATACATTTCTGCTCTTCACTACTCTTCTGGACTGGTAATTATAAATCCCCCAAACCCCTCAGCCTCTCTATAATTTTTCCTTTCTTTGTCTTTCAGTTAGCTCTTGTGTGAATGTGTGATTGTGTGTATTTTGTGTGCATGCATGAGTGAATTCCCCTCAATAAAACACATTTTTAGCTTAGTTCTGAATCTCTGGCTGGTTCTTTTCCTGCGTGTGCCTGTAAACAATGATAGAAAAGATTTCACTAAGTTGCCCTCCTCTCGCAGCCTCCTGATTTTGAGCTAATTAATTCCTCACTTTTTCAGGGAGGTATTTAGCATTGCCGGGTGGCCCTCGTGCTACCTACGTTTTGGGATAACAATAGTGACTCATCAAACTCTGGAACATGTTACTAAAGGATGGGAGTGGGCAGCAGATGTTGGCAAAAATTTTATTGTGATCTGTAAAGATGTATTGGGATGGATGAGAAATTTGGAGGGTTCATACTGTAATGTCAGAATATCCAGTTCACAGCTGCCAGAACTGAACACCAGTGGTAGCTAATGGCTTCCCTGTCAATGGGACTGCAAATATGCTCTGTGTTTTAGTCAGAACGTCAAAAAAGCTATCTAAATAATCTCAATGCTTTTTGTAGCTCCTTGGCTTTCCCCATTGATATATGTTTTCTAAGTATTGTCTCTCATCTCTTTTGCTGTGCTCTATCTTACATTCACTGGAGGGGGTGGGGAAAGAAATTCAGAAGAGGCAACTGGAGCAAAGCAGTGAATCACCTGATTCAACAAATGATAAATTTGGTTGATTCATCACACATGAACTAATACAGTATAGGACTCTGTTAAAACATGTCTGCCATCTTAAGCTGTTTACAGTTGGCCTTCCACATTTGCTATGATTAGGGGCACGGGACTCTTGTAAAAGTGGAAAAATTGCAAATATCAAAAAAGGTATGTGTGTGTGTGTCTGTAGGAAGGAAGCCAAGGCATGGTGGGAGGGGGCACCCAGCATCCAAACAGGATCAAGGAAAGTAAAGGGAAAAGGAGTGAATCAGCATGGTGACCCTATGCTTCCCCTCTCACATCCATCTCCTCTGTTGAGCATTCGGGGGGCATTGGGAGACGATTTGTGGTGCTGAGAAACTGGGCTGTGAGCTGTCCTTCCCTGGCCAGGTAGCAGCTGGTGGAAGAGGAGAGGGAGGACCAGAGGTGGGTTTTCAAAGGACTACATAGCCTGATCGAAGCCATCAAGAGGGAAGGTTCCCCCAGAAAAGAAGTGCCTGAGGTGGTGGGGCAAGAGTTGAAGAAACTCACAGATAACCAAATCCATGCAAGTCAAACCCACAAATGTGGAGGGTATCAAGTGGAGGGCATCAAGAAACCTGCCCCTTCAATAAGATTTCTAGAGATGGCAATGTTCCAAATCATTATCCAAACAGGCAGTGTCACTGAGGGGAGAGGCTAGTCCTGAACGTTCCCAATGACCACTTTGTGCCTTCAGAGTAAGAGGAAGCCATAATCTGAACAACAGAGAGCACTACACCCCCAAATACTTGAATGAACTCCCCACTTCTCCATGCATGGACTGGGAGTGGTAATAGGGAGGTGGATACTTGAAGACTTCTGGATTTGAAGCAAAGTTTATTCAGATGTTATGTTCTGTTCTGAAGGAGGAATAATTTAACAAACATAACTGTTTGTGCTGAAAAGATAAAGGAACAATTGCTTGGGTGTTTTCTAAAAATTGGCTTGGCTAAAGAATTTCTAAGTTTAATGAGAATGACAATTCAGAGGTTCAAGAAGTTCACCAATCTAGTTTTAGAGAAAGTTAAATAAATAAGAATTTTACCACTAATAATGAAGAACATCATATTAAATACAAACCAGAATTTAAACTTATGTTTTGTCCCGACAAACTAAAAGATTTTCTTGACAGTGTCTAACTTTGTTGCTTTTGCTGTGTGCCTTCAATTTATTTCCAATTTATGGTAACCCTAAGTGGAATCTCGCATGGGATTTTCTTGGCATGATGTGTTCAGAGGAGTTTGCCATTTCTTTTCTCTGAAGATGAGACACTGTGGCTTGCCCGAGGTTGCCCACTGGGTCCCATGCCTGAGCAGGGGTTTGAACCACGGTCTCCAAAGTTGTAGTCCAATACTCAAACCATTACATCTCACTGACTTAATTTAAATTATTATTCTGTCATTTACATTTTATACTTAGCAAGGTACCCTAAGCCTTCCATTTATATCAGATTAACATATATTTATACACACACACACACACACACACACACACACACACACCAGGGAAGAAACATTTGTAAATCCTACTGTGTAATTCAAATTCATTAACAGCATTTAATAAAAAGACTTACAAGCTGTGTGCTAAACATGCTGGATTCAGCACCCTTGTACTCTGCTTATAATGGAAGACCTTGGCATGGGAGAAAGGGATTTTAAAACCCTGCAATTACAATCAGCTTTATAAATGATCTTCTCACCTAATTGCAAATCCTGATTAGAGTGCAGGTTCTTTCCTGATATTAAGATTTAATAATGAGCATTGTAAAAGCTGATCTTATACAAAATTGCTTCTAAATACCAGCCCATAAGAGTGCATCTTTTCAATGCCTCTTAACTCTGTAGAGCTAAGTGGGTCACATGAATTCTATTAGTATCGTGGCTTGTCTTCATTTAATGAAATAAAGAGGAGGCATTTCCATTCTTATGGCTACTGTCTGGATTTAAAGTTTGTCCCCTTGGACAAATGGCATCATTTATTCAGTAACTCTTTTTTATATGCATCACATACACTGAACACACACGGGATGGGTCAAGATCAGAGGAGTAGTCCCATATATGCATGCATGTATGAGTTCTTATGACCGCAGGTGGGAAAGGAGGTGGGGGTTGCATAGCATTAGTGTGTAAACATTTGTTATACTGACAGAAAGAGTCAACCTATTTAAATTTATCTTAGCCATTTTAAAGCATCACTGGCCCCATGCCAGAGCATTTCTGGTATCTTGCCACCTCACCCAACCTGTATTCACGTGCAGAACAAATTAGTCACCCTCTGGAGAGAAAGTAGGAATTTTGGTCCACCAGCCAACTCAGCAATGAAGGTGTAAGCATCTGGACATTGTTATTAGCTAGAGCTGCCTGTCAGGGCAGGTTAATTAAATCACATTTGGCTGAGATATGAAGCTTTTTTCAGCAGGGACATGAGTAGGTGAGCACGTTTATGGCATATTTATGATGAATGATTGTTCCCCAGTCTTCTCCTTCAGAGTTCCAATGATCAGAGCTCCAATGCATGGTTGGACCACGGTTGGCACATGCAGTGGATACTGCACATTCCTAGAGGCTCCTTCACATGGATGAAAGCAATGAAATTCAAGGTTGCAATCTGCAAGCAACATAATCTTTTAAAAGAATTGTATGTTTCCCTTCAGAAGGACCAGAATAATTATTGCATGATCTTGTAATGGTATTTTGCTAATTTGTTTTGTAATGTATTTACAACTTCATTTTTAAAAGAGTGCTATATTGATTTCTCACTCATTGTCACTCAAGGCCACGGGACCCATGGGCAAGATAAGGATGGCCTTTGTGTCCTTTGCCCACAGTTGTGAGGACAGGAAAGAATGACTCCAGAAGTCCACTTATGTTCAGCTTTATCTTTAGAGTCAGGATAAAGAATTCATAGAATCGTAGAATGTAGAGTTGTAGAGTTGGAAGAGACCACATGGGCCATCCAGTCCAACCCCCTGCCATGCAGGAACACCCTCAAAGCACTCCCGACAGATGGCCATCCAGCCTCTGCTTAAAAACCTCCAAAGAAGGAGACTCCACCACACTCCGAGGCAGTATATTCCACTGCCGGACAGCCCTGACTGTCAGGAAGTTCTTCCTGAGGTTCAGGTGGAATCTCCTTTCCTGCAGCTTGAATCCATTGCTCCTTGTCCTGGTCTCTGGAGCAGCAGAAAACAGGCCCACTCCCTCCTCTACATGGCATCCCTTCAAATATTTAAACATGGCTATCATGTCCCCTCTTAACCTTCTCTTCTGCAGACTAAACATACCCAGCTTTCTAAGCCTATCCTCATAGGGTTTGGCTTCCAGGTCTCTCACCATTTTGGTTGCCCTCCTCTGGACCTGCTCCAGTCTGACCATGTCCTTCTTGAATTGGGGTGCCCAGAACTGGACACAGTATTCAAGATGAGGTCTAACCAAAGCAGAGTAGAGTGGTACCAGTACCTACCTCGATCTAGACACCATACTCCTATTGATGCAGCCGAGAATTGCATTGGCTTTCTTGGCTGCCGCATCACACTGCTGACTCATGTTCAGCTTGTGGTCTATTAAGACTCCTAGATCCCTTTCACATGTACTGCCATCCAGCCACATGTCCCCCATCCTATATTTCTGCATTCCATTTTTTCTACCTAAGTGTAGGACCTTACACTTCTCTCTGTTGAATTTCATTTTGTTAGCCTTGGCCCAGCTCTCCAATCTGTCCAGGTCATTTTGAATTTTGATCCTGTCCTCTGGCGTATTAGCAACCCCTCCCAATTTGGTGTCATCTGCAAATTTGATCAGCATGCCCTCTATTCCTTCATCCAAGTCGTTGATGAAGATATTGAACAGCACTGGGCCCAGGATAGAACCCTGTGGCACCCCGCTAGTCACTTCTCTCCAGGATGAAAAGCAGCCATTCGTGATCACCCTTTGGGTTCAGTAAGTCAACCAATTACAAATCCAACTAATAGTAGCCCTGTCCAACCCGCATTTTACTAGCTTCTTTGCAAGAATGTCATGGGGAACTTTGTCAGAGGCCTTACTGAAATCGAGAAATGCTACATCCACAGCATTCTCTTCATCTATCAAGCTAGTAACTCTATCATAAAAGGAGATAAGATTAGTCTGGCATGACTTATTTTTGAGAAATCCATGTTGACTTCTCATGACTACCGCGTTGCTTTCTAAGTGATTAGAAACTGACTGCTTAATGATCTGCTCCAGGATCTTTCCAGGTACTGACGTCAGGTTGACTGGGCGATAATTATTTGGGTCCTCTTTTTTTCCCTTCCTGAAGATGGGGACAACATTTGCCCTCTTCCAGTCTGCTGGAACTTCTCCTGTCCTCCAAGATTTCTCAAAGATTATAGCAAGCGGTTCCGAAATGACCTCTGCCAGTTCTTTTAATATCCTAGGATGCAATTCATCTGGCCCTGGAGACTTGAATTCATCCAGTGCGGCCAGGTATTCCTGTACCACCTCTCTACCTATTATGTGCCTCATTTCCCCTGCTTCCTCCCCTGCTCCCCAACCACCAGGTTGAGTGCTTGTATCCTTCTGGGAAAAAACTGAGGCAAAGAAGGTGTTAAGTAGTTCTGCCTTTTCTCTTCCCCCTGTTAGTAATTCGCCATCTTCTCTGCGCATTATTTTAATTTAATTAATTTAATTATTTCCCATATCTTGCTCTGGGTAAGTTAGGATCCAAATAAATCTCAGGCAAGGTGCCTTCAGGATCTTGAGTTACTTATATCTGCACAATCAATCCCCTTGCTGATCATTTCTACAGTTGAAAGTAATGTGTCCCTTGTTCAGTCCAGCTTCTTGTCTCTTGTATCTTCTTGTTTTTCTCTGTTTCTGTGAACAAATGTCAGAGCAGAGTCCTACATTCATACAACTGTACACATAAAGGGCCTGCTCTGACCTTTAATTGTACATGCCACCTATGGGGCATGATTCCACTTCCCCTGGGAGCACTCACTATACGTACTTTGACAGAATGAAAGAGAATGAATTAATCACTGAGTGTTACATTAGCATCCTAGTGAAGAACTGAAAATCTGGAATCCTGTGGCTAGTCTGCAGAAGCCGTGCTGTACTAAACACGTGAGTCTTTAAGGTATTGCTAGAGTGTGTCATTGTTTTCGCAACAAACAAACACAGCTTTCCCTCTGACTTCTGAGCTGCTTTGGGTCCTCTGTGGGAGAAAAACAGGATATAAATTACATAAATAAATCTTGCTCTGCCAGGGTTTGTTAGGTGATCATTTCACTAGCTCTCATCCTGAGTCTGAAACATGCAAAACAAAATAGGAATGAACTTCTTTCTTTGGGCAGTTGTAAGAGGAAGAAAGAGAATAGCCAGTACCTGACATAGTCCAAATGGCCTAATACTTCCAGGAAATATTAGGTTTTTCTGTTTCTGGATCCCATGCCTTGTAATGGTTCCTACAACCAGTCATGCCTTAAATATACCAGGGTTTCATCCATTTTTTTCCCCTGCTTGTGGTGTGGGTGGGGTTTCCTTCCCTCTTTGTCATTCCTTCCATGAACTCAGCACTTCCTCCCACGCTCCCCAAATATCCACATTCCCTGTCTTGCTTATTTCTTCATTATACTTATAGTGCTGAAGTGGTATAGCACTTTAATGCTATACAACTTTAGCACTACAACTGTGGATGAAAGGGAAAAGGAAAGAAGAAATGTTCAAACTGGCAACAAGAAATATAATGGGAGAAGGAAGGTCAGAGGGAAACCCCCATGGCAAAGATCATGCTCCCCATTCAATATATCATCAGTGAGACTGCTCAGAAGTACAGGAGGAACTGAAATAATCAGGACAGACATGGGAATTTACCTCTACCTCTATCAGAAATTCCAGAACAAGCAGGGAAGTACTACACCTTGTCCTGAGTATAAAAAATTGTGGCTGCTCCCAGAAATTCATGAGAAGTACACTGGAACAGGAGGATCATCACGTAGAGCTTTTCATAGATGTCAGTAAGTACAGATACAACTCCCACCAAATCCTGAGGCTTGGGGAAAGGTAAATCATAGAAATCACCACACCACCCTCTTCCTCTCTTAGAAAGCTTCCATTGGATCCCAGTTCCCTCTTTGAACAAAATGAGCCTTTCTATTTGCAAGTCTTGATCCCACTGATCCCACTTGACAGGATCCTTTTGCCTAGGAATGAAGAATATATGATATATGTCCATAGAATTCTCTTTCCGCCTGATGCAGGACCAGAAAAGTTGTGTGGAAAATAGGATTTAGTAAATCATCCATTATTTATGCATTTTTTTCCATTTATGGATTCATAAATGATAATGCACTATCTTTTATTATGATTTGAACAGTATCTGGTTGTATTGTTCTTCTTTAACCATCATTACTTGATTTTATATGATACTTTTTTAAAGACTCTCCTGCTTTAAATTAAAATCACATGTATTCGTCTGTGATTAAGCAAAAAAAAGGAAAGAACAATTTCCTGTTAAGAACAGGTTTTGTTTTTTTATATTTAACAGCTAAACTAGGTACTAAAAAGATGTTTAAGGAACAAATGTTGTAGCCAGCAAGGTGTCCTTTTTGGTACTGTCTCCATTTAATTTAATCACTTAATGACTTGACCAGCGATTAATCTTACTTAATCGAAGCTGTAACAATATCCTTGAATAGGTTCTCAGCTGACCATTGAGATTATGGCTACATTAGAAAACTGCTCCTATTAACAGCATTCTCCGTATTTCCTACCATCCACACTTGTTACATTAGGCAGAATGGAACACAAATAAGAAAGGGGAAATTTTTTAAAAAAGATATGAATCCTAAGATGAACTTTTTGGTTCCTCTACCTCTTATCTAACTTTTTGTTTCTTGGTTCTTGCACAGAATTGTGTGCTCTTGACCATTTTAAAGCACGACTTCCATCTAGAACTAATCTAGAACTTCTCAGCAGTGTGTTCAAGGAAAGTCAAGTGGGTGGGACCACTTCTTTCTCTCTCTCTCTCTCTCTCTCTCTCTCTCTCCAGATAGATCCTGTTAGTGATACCTGTGTGCATAGTTTACACCCACTTATGTCTCTTTTTGGATGGGGCAGGGAGCTATTCTCTAGGCCTTTGTACACCATCTAGCATGTTCCCCTGTCAAACAGCTATCAGCCTCGGAGTGATAGTTGTTCTGCTGTTGTTTTCAGGTGGGGTAAGGAGAGGGGGACAATTCAGATGATAAAGATGTTGTTCTGGGCTCCCAGGGGAAGGAAAAAGAGAGCTACCTTCTTTCTCTGAGTGCACCCTTGTTTCTTCCCCTCTCTGAACCAAGACAACTTGCTTCCTCACTGTTTAAATTGACTTCCACCTTTCTCCCTCCCCTTCCACCAATAAACAGCAGCAGTAGGGCCTCCTCCTGCAGAATGACAGCTTCTGGAGTGAGGGGAGGCCACAGAATTATCTGGATGGAGTATTATACTCCAGCTGCTGAATGTAGGAACTCTGTCTCTCTTTCTTTCTCTCTCTTCTTTCTACATCTACATCTTTCTACATCTCTACATCTCTCTCTTCTTTCTACATCTTCCTTCTACACTCTCTTCTTTCTACATCTGTCTCCCTTCCATTTCTCTTCCTATCCTATGGGATGCTAGAGGACGGAAAATTGGTTGTGGCCAGGTGTCTGGACCGACCACTTGTAGACAGTTCTTGAAATTAAGCCAATGTTGTCTACTTTGCTTTATATTCTAGAACAAGGGGATCAGATTCAATTTCAGTTCTCAAGGGCCACATTCTAGTGATGGGTGGGTAGCAAAAGGACATGTGGGGTCAAAAATACATAAACATTGTAGCTTAAATTCTTCTGCCAGTCACTAAGCCTTAGGAGAAGCACTTCAAGGATTCAGGAATAGAGAAAAGCTTGTGTAAAAGCTGGGAAGTAACTGAACAATGGATTCATAGGAGAAAGGTGTGGCCAAGATGGCAAGATTCAGTTGTATGGTCAGCAATTCCTTATCCCTGGTCTAGAAACACTTGGCTTTCCTTTCCAACTCAGTCTTGTACTATTCTCTCATAATTGTTCTGTCTCGATCTATTTTCTGTGTATTCAGAAAAGGATCAGCACTGTTGCCCAGCAAGCTTAACATGGCCTGTTGCATTAGAAGTGATGGTGATGGTGATGATGATGATGGTGTTTATTTCTATCCTGCCTTTTTCCCAGGTCAGTACGCAAAGCTGTTTATAATAATTTAAAAAGACATCATTAAAAATCCACAAGATAAAAAAGTTAAAACAAAATTAATCAATAAAAAAGATTAAAACATACATGATTAAATGCATGCACATACACGTGCACACACGTATACACACACACACACACACCAATCAGCAGTGTCCATGCTGCAGAGGGTGATCCATTAGGAATTTGTGAAAGGAACAGTCTCATTCAGGTTAAAACCATTTGGGAAAGATACCTAATAGCTTTGTCAGGCTTGAACAACTTGCCAAGCCATCACTGGATGTTTTCAGGCCCTCAACAGGCTAACATACATGACTAATATGTTCACTGAGATTTGTGGGATGCAGTTGGGCAGGCCTCGCTTGTATGAAAACTAACTTGTGTGGCAAAGGGGCGGGGGGGAAGAAAAATAGCACCCTTCTTCCATCTTAGATTTTAGGAAGAGAAATAAACAAAATATTAATGGTCAGTTCTGAACCTGTAAAACAAAGCAATAAACTTTCCCCTATCCAAATGTGCTGGCTGATTTGATTTGGCTGGTGCACCAAATCAATACTGAGACCTTTTTCCCCTCTACTATTCAAGAAGGCAATTGTGGTCTATACTATAACACTGTGATTTGTTCTGTGCTTGAATGCATTGAGAACATGAGATGAACAACTCTAATAACAAATGCTGTCAAACTGCAGGGAAATGTCGGTAGTACTTCATTTCATTTTATTTCACTTATATCTCACTTTTCCTTTAGGATGCTGAAAGGAGTTTACATAAGACCCTGGGCGGGGACCAAACTCAAACACAACTGATCTGCTGAGGTTTAATGACTTAGCAGTATTATTCAGCCCCTCCTGATGTGTGAAAGCTTTAAATATTTCAGGTGAGTTAGCACAGGACCATACCTCCAACATTTCATAGATGGAAACCAGGACATGTGTGGCCAGGCAGCATCAGAACATGGTCAAGATGGCAAAAATTATTAATGAGGAAGAATGCATCATCTATGAGATGCTACAAAAAGTTTGATTTTGCCTGAGTCTTCAGGGAAGGACAAGATTCAATCTCCTCCTCTGCCCTGCTGAGCATATCGAGTACAAACTACTTTTGTACTTTGCACTCGGTTTGCAGCAACTGAGGTAAGCCAATATGGAGAGGGAAGGTGGGAGAATGAGAGAGAAATTGAGACATTTTAAAACCAGCTGAAAAAGTGGGATGAGAAAGTATTATTGAGGACTGTCCTTGCCAAGTTGAGACAGCTGGAGGCTCTGCAGGACAGAAAACTCTGCTCTGTGGGATATTTCAGCTGCTGTCTAGCCTGATTGTTAATATTTCAAATAGTTAGGAATCCCTCCTCCAAGTGATCATTCTGGCTATGGGATTCTTGGAGCTGTACTCCACAAAAGTAACATTATTTGTGCTCTAGTCCCCACCTTGTTCTTGCACTTTCCTAATATTAGGATAAGCCCTGATTGGTGATGATGTCTTACCACTAGGCAGAGCAAGGTGAGCAACTCAGGTGGATGATGGTGGAGACCAATAGGAACAAACTCTTGGCTTTTTTTCCCTAGACTCTACTGATGTCCTCACTGCCCCAAAACCTGTCCTGGAGTCCCTAACTCAGCCAGATGGCCTTTTATTATGTTTACCAAACTGAACAACCTTTCCAGACAACCTTTTTATTCAGAATTAGAGAGGAGTGTCCTCTTATCTTTCATTTCAGGTAGAAAAAATTGGGCTTGCAATCTGAAGAGTAGTCAGGAATCTTTATTGTGTGCTATAATATAGTCATTACACAAGAAAGGAATGCGTTCCAGGCAGAGACATATTTAGGGTGGGGCAAGTAGGGTATGTGCCCCAGGTGTCAATGCCAAGGAGAGCACAAAAAAGCCATGTGTGTAGGGGTGGGGTAGGAGTAAGAAGGTTGGGGCTCAACTTGCATGCTTGCCCTAGATGTTGTTTAGGCTTGATACACCACTGGCTCCAGGACAACCAGCTTTAACATGTTGAAGGACAGAGTACAGGTTCTTGATTGTGCTTTGAGCTGACTACATTGGAAGTACCTTGTAAAGTTATACAGAAAAATATTTTGCTATCATGGATCTCCCAATACTGTTGGACTACAACTCCATCATCCCAAAGCAGCACAGCCAATGGTCAGGTACAGTAAGAATTCTAATCCAGCAACATCTGAAGACCTGGGGTTAGGTACCACTGCAGACCATCATGATTTGAATGTATGGAACTATGTTTGATGACATTTATAATTTTCAATAATATATTTATAGAAATGAGATGATAGAAGAGGCTTAGCTGACAGGGATATACAAGACTGAGCCATAAGATGAATAGAGTTCTTTTCATCAGAAATATGTTGTTGTTGTTGCTGCTGCTGCTGCTGCTGCTGCTGTTGTGGTTGTGGTTGTTGTTGTTAGCCTTTAGGCCATAGCATCCTATTATACCAATAATGTAGCCCAACTTTATAACAGTTGATAAATATATGGCGTAGAAACCCATAGTAGTGAAACGTTAATGAACATTAACTCTTGATCCCCTAGTTTTACTATACCTTTGCAGACCTATAGTAGGGCCTAACCTACACCTATCTCATTAGGCTCAAATACCTTTTAAATTGCTTGTTGAAAAGTCAAAGACTCACCCTCTGAAGGGCAAGACTAGATTTAACAAGCTTAACATAGAGGGAGGTAAGTTTCAACTGAACATCAAGAGTAACTTTTTGATAGCATGAACAATTCAACAACAGCACCAATTGCTTGGAGGCCGGATGATCTCACTTCATGCTGGAGGTCTTCAAGCAGAGGCTGAACATCCACCTGTTGAAGATTTCCTCCGTCAAATGAAGGAAATATCCTACACAGCTCTCTCCAGTCCTGTCATTCTACTCCTTACCAGCGTATAGAGTTATTTACGGTCTGCTTTAAGACAAGGAGCTGGTAAGGGAAGAGTGCATCATGGTTTTGGAGGCAAGTGGAAGATATAAAAGTCTCCTCTGGAATCTGTATTCTTAGATAAGGTCATTGATACCTTTTGGATTTGCTCTGGAAGCAAAAGTGATTATTGATTTCTCTGCCTTCCACTCTGCCAGAGAAGGGTCATCCACTAGATCAGATTTAATATAAGTATCTTGTCAGCTGAGCTAGTATTTTGCCTGAGGCACTCAGAGGCTGGATGCAGTCAGCATTCTTCACTGTTGCCATATCAGTATTATCAGCTTAGAACATTTCACTTATAAACATTTCACATAATCTGGGACATTATGACTAAGAGCCAGTCGATATAGACATTCTAATTCACAAAATACTTAATCCATCTACAGGTACACTGTAATTGATCCAGCATGCTGCTTAATGCCAGGTCAGTAACACTCGGGGTCCCAGACCTGATCCTGGATAAGCATGCTAACCTGGCTGTATTACAGAGACCTGGCTTGATGAAGCTGGAGGGATTAACCTCTCCTAGCTCTGTCCACTTAAATTCTCTATAGAGCTGCTGATGAGGCCTTGAGGGACAGGGAAATTGAATTGCAATGGTCTATTGCAATTTCATATCCCTCATCAGCTTCCTCTTCCTGAAGTTTGCTGGGGTTGAGTGTGTTTATTTGAAAGTAGGTGTTCAGGACAGAATAAAGTTTCTGCTGGTATACCACCCATCCTTGTCTGAGCTGGCTGAGTTGGTCTCAGAGGTGGTGTTGGAGTCCCCCTGGATTGTTGTGCTGGAAAATTTCAACATCCATGCTGAATCCACTCTGCCAGAAGCAGCCTTCATGCCTTCCATCACAACTATGTGAATCCACTCATGATGATGGGGATACTCTGGACACTGTTTTCTGTGCTGAAGTGAAGTGATGGTGATCTGGATGTGGTGGAGTTTTCCACAGACAGATCACTAGTTGATAGAGTTTAGACTTAGAGGGACTTGGAATTTCTACAAGGCTAGGAGGTCAATTAAGAGCCTTGTGGATCCAGATGGATTCCTGATGGTTCTTGGGGAGTTTTTTGCTCCTTTGGTAGAATATGAACGGAATAGAACAGAACAGATAATGCCTCTGTACTTAATTTGAAAATTGGCTCTGCCAGATTGCTCCAGCTTTTTCATTGTTATAACTACCACTACCAGCATCACCAATACCACTTAAAACCACTCAAAAAGTTCCCAAATTAGCTTACAGATATTAGAAGTGAGAGATTATCCCTGCCTTGAATTTTACAGACTGAAAGTTACGACAGACAAGAAAAAGGCAATGGTGACAGAGGAAGAAAGACATTAGCTCAAGAACCATTTCCTAAAGTGTCAGTTCTTAACATTATCAGCTGGGATAGAAACAGTTCAGGTAGATGGATGGCAGCCATTAAGTGACAGCTGGGAGGAGCCAAGTGTCACTGATCTCTCCGCAGAGGTAAAAGAAAAGTCGTGCTTCTTCCTCTGCTTTTCAGCTTGCTAAGTGACCATATACTGTGACATTGCTTCTTCCATCTTGCTGCAGGCATGTGACCACTGAGTCACATGCCTGGAGTTTGGAGGGGATTTGGACAGTGAGAAATATCCTTAAGTTTGGGAGAGAAAGATAACACACTGGGAAAGAAGTATAACACATTGATATTCTCATGAAGAGAAATGTGTAGCCAATGCTTTCTTTCCTTCATGGATAGCTTTTTGATCCAGTAGAGGTTTTTGTGAATGGAAAGTACAGAGTGTTAAGGTCCCTGTGCCTGAGAATTTCCCAAACAGCCATCAGCATCAGCTGATGGCAGGGCAGTATTTGCTAGTAGGGAACAATGCTGTCTTAACATCCAACATTGGCCTCAGTGCAACATCCCCTCAGCATAGCATAAATATCTGGATGTGGATCTATGCTACAGTGAACCATATATTCTTCCCCTTCCAAGACTTACAATAAAACCTTGAAGCCATTCTGTATATCCATTCCATGGATCCTGGATTGCAGGCAGGGTGGTTTTGGGGCCTTACAATAAATCTGAGAGAGGCACTATAGGTGCTACAGAAAGAAGAAGGGAATACAAACCCCCAGAGCACATTTTGGTGGGCTTGTTGTGCCACAAAGAACCTGGCCAAGGCTCTGGCTAGAGTTTTGGCCAGCACTTAATTGCACAGTGCTGGAGCTTTTGATGGTGCAGGCAGGAGCAAAGTGGCAAGTGGAGTGAAGGAAGGAGGGGGAGAAAGCTAAGCAGTTGGGGAAGAAACAAAGGAAAGCAGCCAGGGTTGGTGGAAGGAATAATATGGATAGCAAGCTGCATGCAGAACAATCTGATTGGTAAACAGGAGGGAGCAGCCACTCACCCTGATGATATGTTGGACAGGACCTCTTCAGGCATGGCAATAACCCAGCTTTTTCTTTTCTTTTCTTTTCTTTTCTTTTCTTTTCTTTTCTTTTCTTTTCTTTTCTTATTTGCCCTTCCTGGTGGCCTTCTTAATCTGTTCCAATCCTTTGAACTCTTAGGAACATATATACAACTCTCTTGGATCTATTGGGATATATTTAGATCTACTGACTGGGGTATCTTTCAGTCTCCAATGTTTGGCTGGTTCTAGGAGGCCTGGTATTACAGTAGTATTGTTCTTCCCAAAGAATAAGAACATATCAGAAAGTAATGGTTGTGAAGTTCTGCTCCATTTCATAGACTTTGGCCTCAGTGTGCCATCCTGTTCCCCATGAAACTGCTACGAGAGATAGTTCAAACTTCACCGTCTTCAAGGCATTTCAGCATCATCAAATCAGGCTAGGAATTGTATTTTTTTGCCTCCCGTTGCTTAAAATTTCTTTTAATTCAGTTGTTGAGTTTTATTTTAGTATTATAACCTGCTAGTCAAAAGCCTATTTGTGCTCAGAACTGGCAGATTTTATCTGCCTTTTGCCATCATTGCACAAGCCTGGGGAAAGCACAGCCTCCATCATATTTCACCAACAAGATTCCAGACATTGTATTTTCAGTGGTGTTTATTTTTCAACAGCTTGGATTTCAATGTAGGGATAAAGGCAGGACTTGTATCAAATAAGGAAGTGAGGGCAGAAGGAATGCAGGAAGGAAGGAGAGAGAGGGAGAGAGGGAGAGAGGAAAAGAAAGTGCCTGGCAAACCACTGAACAGGTTCTACTGGAATAGATAAGGAAGGACAAGATGAAACCTGGTGAAAGTTCTTTGGGTGATAACATGGTCTAACCTGAATGGTGATATCCCAAATGGAATTGCACTGTTCTTGAAGGACCAGCTGGGCAACTTGAAGGTGCTCCTGAATTTGTTTCTGACTGGAGAGATACAGTTGGTAGCAGTGGTAGTAGTAGCGGTAACAATGATTTCTAGAAATGCTGACTTGTATGACACCCGCCACCTTATCCAAAGTGGCTGAGCCTTGGTTACCTCTGTAAAGCTGATGTGTACTTTGAAGTGTACTTTGCATTGGGTTGCATCTGAAAACAGTTTGAAAGCTACAGCTGCTTCAAAATGTGAGTTTCTAGATCTTGGGATGGGGGACTCAAAAACTCAGGCTCCAGTTCAGGGGCAGCACCATACTGCTGCAAATATGTACTGTATTGTAGATACACTCCTAGTCTTCCATGTTCCAGAGCACTCTGTCTCCCTGCCTGGTGCAGTGAGGATACAATAAGATACATTTGAGAAAGAATGGTTCACTTTCTGAGGTGAGTTCAGGGTGGCCTCAGTTCAGTGTAGTAAATTATTTTGAAGTCACCCTGAGGACATATTCTTCCTTGGAAAAATTCAATTATATTGAATGGTTGGCCCCTTGCCTAATCACTCTAGCTAAAGTATGGAATTACTTTCAGTTGGGTTCATTTGTGTAAGTTTTCAAGATATAGGGCATGTATAGGAAACATGAAAATATTTCCATTTGGAAAAGAATAGCATCCACTCCCCCCCGCAAAAAAAAAAAAAAAGAATGTTCAGAATATATCATTAGAGTGTCAGCATTCCATTTTGGTTTGGTCTGGTTTTTTTCCTGGATGGTACCAGATTTCAGTTCCATAGAGAAGCAGGAATGAGCAGAATAGTCCTTATTTATTTATCTAATACTCTGTCCTTCTCCTAATATAGGATCCAAAACAGGTTGTTGTTGTTGTTGTTGTGTGCCTTCAAGTCATTTCTGACCCTAAAGTGAACCTATCATGGGATTTTCTGGGGCTGAGAGTATGTGACGTGCCCAAGGTCACCCAGTGGGTTTCCATGGCCAAACAGGGAATCAAACTCTGGTCTCCAGAGTCATAGTCTCATGCTCAATGTTGGGGGATGATAGGAGTTTCAGCCCCACAGAGATGCAGCGGAATAACCACAGGCAGCGAGCCAACAGCAGCAACCTTGTTCCCCAGTAAGGATACTCACACACGGAGGTTTCTTCCAAACAGGAGGCACTTTATCTTGCAGCAACGTTCCGATATGTATACAACATGGAACAGACCGACAAAGGCTTGCGCCAGACACCGGTTTGGTCAACAGACGAATACATACTGGGGATTGCTTTCTTATATACAAATTTACAACCAATCAGGCAGAGGTTTGCATACCTCCCTCTACCTTCTGCACACAACCCCAGTTTCTGATGCAACCTTGCAATCACCCACAGCTGGAGCATGATGCAGCATCATTGCAGTGGGCTGATCATTTTCCCAGGGTTCCCTGTCTGGAATCCCTGGCAGTCCCCTCCAAAATGGTCAGGCCACTGTGTAGGACATTTTCACTAACCATACATGTTATGCAGTACACATTATATGATACACATTATATGATACATACATTCAAGGGTACAATTCATCTTCCACCTTACACCTTGGTGGCAAGGCCCAGTTTACTTGCCAACTTCTCATGGCCTGGAAATGCCTTTGTGAGCAGATCCACAGATGGACAATACTGCAAGCACAAAATCCCATCCTGGATCATATGCCTCACATTCTGATACTATACCCCAATGTAGTCCTACACTGTAAGTTTTCTGCTTCAGTCACACGGGACAACGAAATACCCTCCTCCTGACCTTTTGGGGATGAGCATAACTTTGCTACCTGACTTAGCAAGTTGGGTACTTCCTGACCCACCTTTACTGGAACCCCTACTGGAACTGGTGCTGGCCTCAGTGCGTGGCTCTTGCTTGACCCTAACCGCAGGTTTAGCACAAGATGGCAGCGTTGAACTCCTTGGCGTGACGTCGAGTGAGACTTCTGGCTTCTCCTCCTCAGTACTTTCCTCAGTAGTACTTTCTTCTCCGTCATCAGCCATCACCGCCCCTCCATCTTCAGAGCTTTCAAGTGGATCCAGGACACCGTCCTTTTCTTCCTCAGACATTACTGCCCCTCCACTTTCAGAACACTCAAGTGTATCCGGGACACTGTCCTTTTCCTCATCAGACATCACTGCCCCTCCATTGTCAGGAATTTCGGGAACACTTGTCACACTTTCCCTCAGGGGAATCAAGACCTCTTGATCACAGTGCAGTCTTTTCCCACTTGTCACACTTTTACCCAGGTTACAGTGCAGTCTATCCCATCCTGAATGGATTTCAAAGTTTGCACTCCTGGAATACACTGTTTTGCCAGCATAGTGTAGAAATCTATATTTGTTACCTTCATATCCCACAAAGCGTAACCGTCTAGATTTCTCCTCTCCAGACTTTCTGAAACATGGGGGAATATACACACTAGCAAACTGACTCCAAACACGTAGATGCTTCAGGTTTGGCGCCCTACCATACAATAGGTAATATGGAGTTTGCTTCACGCTTGAGCTCCACAACCTGTTTATGTGGTAGTTTGCTGTCTTTATTGCTTCTCCCCAAAGTCCTGCTGGGGCTTGGGCATCCTCCATCATACAGTCCTTCATTTGTTTTAACAGCCCAATTCTTCTTTCTGCAAGACCATCCCCCCTGGGAGATGCGGGGTTGGTGGTTTTATGCCTTATGCCTTTCTTATGCATCCAGGCTTGCAGGCTATTGGACAGGAATTCTCCCCCTCCGTCTGATACAAGACTGGCTACTTTATAAGGAAATTCCCTCTCAACAGCATTCACCCACTCTTGGAACTTTTCAGCTGCTTGGCTTTTCTCTTTCAGTAGATAGACATAGGAGTACCTAGTGTGTCTGTCTACAATGACCAGGACATACCTATTTTGCCCTTCAGTTGGCTTGAATGGCCCAGCCAAATCTGCATGTACAACCTCAAAAGGACGTTGGGTGACACACTTGCTTTTCTTGGCAATGGGATAAGCCTTTACCTTAACTTTTTTGCATACAGAGCAATCTAGAAACTTAGGGCAACTTCTGACTTGTAAGCCAGGGCATACCTTTGCTAACTCCTGCAAACTTTTGTAGCCGACATGCCCCATCACTCGGTGGAGGTAATGTACACACTTATCATGTAGAGGTTTGTTACACAGTGGGTTAACGTTTGCCACTTTTCCTTTGGGCAACATGTGATACAACCCCTGCTTTTTCACCCCTTTTGCACAAAACACATCATTCTCAGTTATTGTACATTTCTCCCCTTCAAACACCACTTTGTAACCCTCATTGGTCAGTTGGGAGATACTCAAAATACAATTCTGCAGGTTGGTAACACACAACACATTACTGAATGATTTACCAAAGCATAGCACATATGCAGTACCCATCTTCTGCACCTTGCTTGGTGCCCCATCTGCAAGGGAAATTGCTGTTATGTTTGCATTTGTTACATCATTCAACAGCTTTAAATTGTTCACCATGTGGTGAGTTGCACCACTGTCTAGCAACCACATACCACTCTCAGACTGTTCCTTTGCCATAGACACATGGCCTTCAGCCTGTGACGACACACCCCTCCGCTTCTGGGCTGTCTTCTTCCCTCTGCTCGGCGCTGGCATTCTGCAGTCCTTCTGGAGATGGCCGACCCTCTTGCATCTGTAGCAGCGTCTGGCATAGCTGCACACTCCTTCTTCTTCCTCAGGAGCCGCCTCTCCCTCTGACTGCAGTCTGGAATCGAACTGCTTATGCTGGACTTCCTCCAGGATCCTCCCGGCTACCAGGTCCACAGTCAGCTCCTCCTCACGCACACTCTGCAGGCTGTACATCAAAAAGTCCCACTCCTTAGTGAGGCTTCCCAGCAGAATAAAACTCCTTTGCGTTTCTGGAATTTTTACTCCCCTTTCGGCTGTCTCTTGGAAAAGCTGTTTCATCAGCAGGAGGTGCTCTCTCACACAGCTTCCGGGACATAACTTTGTGTTATACAGTCTTTTCGTCCATAACATTTTGGACAAACACGAGGAAGGCTGATGCACACGCTTCAAAGCCTGCCACAGCTGATATGCTGT
This sequence comes from Cyclura pinguis, assembly GCA_030412105.1. Taxonomy (NCBI): domain Eukaryota; kingdom Metazoa; phylum Chordata; class Lepidosauria; order Squamata; family Iguanidae; genus Cyclura; species Cyclura pinguis. The sequence continues at coordinate 106,647,153 of CM059599.1, read as the reverse complement.
TTCTGCAGCAGCAGCATGAATCAACTGGGAAGGACTTAAAGTAAGCAAAATAACTGCTTTGGCTTTCTCGTCCGCACCTCTGAACGCAGCTATTTGGGCAGCAGTCTCTCCTTCTCGGGGCTGTCCCTCATTTTCCATAACGTGCTACAGGTTCTCCTTCGTCAAAGCGGCTCTCATGTAAATTTGCCAGTTTTGATAATTAGTGTCAGTCAATTTATCAAAACGCAGATAACCTCCTTCAGCCATGCTGCGGCCTTCGTAAGGAAAAATTCAACAAACAAAGCAGCTGGCCGCAGTGACCTTGATGAGCTCCGGACTGAAGATTAACTGTCTCTCTGCCAAAACACAGACTCCCAATGCACCAGAGAGCCAGGCAAACAGTCAAAAACAGTCCCAGTATCCAGGGGAAAACAACTACAGGTGCGCTGTGGATGCTGTGCACTGTGGGTCTGGGCCCATAACCACTGTTGGGGGATGATAGGAGTTTCAGCCCCACAGAGATGCAGCGGAATAACCACAGGCAGCGAGCCAACAGCAGCAGCCTTGTTCCCCAGTAAGGATACTCACACACGGAGGTTTCCTCCAAACAGGAGGCACTTTATCTTGCAGCAACGTTCCGATATGTACACAACATGGAACAGACCGACAAAGGCTTGCGCCAGACACCGGTTTGGTCAACAGACGAATACATACTGGGGATTGCTTTCTTATATACAAATTTACAACCAATCAGGCAGAGGTTTGCATACCTCCCTCTACCTTCTGCACACAACCCCAGTTTCTGATGCAACCTTGCAATCACCCACAGCTGGAGCATGATGCAGCCCATTGCAGTGGGCTGATCATTTTCATACTGGCTCTCCAAAGTGGTATACAACCTTTTGAAAACGGTATACAATTAAAGAAACTTTCAGTACAAAACTTAAAACTCTCCTGGGAAGGATAAATGCTTTTAAAACGTCTTTATTATCAAAGCTTATGTTTCTCTTTCAGAACTTACCAATAATAGGAAGAAAAAAGATTTTTAAAGAATGGGAAAAAGAATTACGAAAGTTTATTTGGCAAGGGAAAAAACCAAGAATTAGGTTTAAAATATTACAAGATGCAAAAGAGAGAGGAGGATTTGATGTGCCGTTGTTAAAAACCTATTATCAAGCATGCTGTTTAGATTTAATCAAAGATTAGATACATGTAGAAAATACAACATGTAAAGAACCCGAAGGAATTAATAATAGGTTTGGATGGCACGGATACTTATGTTACGACAAAATAACAGTGAATAAAGAGTTTAATAATCATTGTATTCGAAAGACATTATTGAAAGTGTGTTTACAAATAAAGCATAAATTTTATAGAGGACTTCTGATTTGGACCTCACCTCAAGAAGCACATAAAATTACCCTAACAAAACAAGGAAATTTACTATCAAGATTTGTTGAAATGGGAAGGGGATAAGCCAAGAATGTGCGCAGAAGAAGAATTAAAGGCTTTGGGACATGAATTTAATTGGTTCCCATGGAGACAACTTAAAAAGAGATTTAAAATGGATCAAAAATTATATGGATTTGAAAGAAAAGAAAATGAATTAGATTTATTGGTGAAGGAGGACCAAAAGAAGAGAATCTCCAAATTTTATAAGCTATTGTTGCAAAGAGAAATGGAATCAGAAACTGTTAAAGACAATATGGTTAGATGGGCACAAAATATTGGACATCCAATTGAGTTGGATACATGGGTGAGGGCATGGAAAACAGACCTAAAATTTACACCTAGTTTAAATTTAAGAGAAAACTTTTATAAAATGCTGTATAGATGGTATATGACAGCTGAAAGGTTGCAGAAAATAACTAAAAATTGAAATGAAAGATGTTGGAAATGTGATGAAAAGGTGGGGTTGTTCTTTCATATGTGGTGGACCTGTAAGATAGCAAGGAAATTTTGGAAGGAAATACATGATGAAATTCAAAGAATTTACAATATAAACTTTGAAATGGAGCCAGAGTTTTATTTGTTAAATATGTTGGGGCAACAAAGAGAGATAAGATGTCATCAGAAGACATTGCTATATTTGATAACTGCTGCAAGATTGACATATGCACAATATTGGAAAGAAAGGAACCATGTTGATATAAAAGAATGGAAATTAAAAGTTCTGGATATGATAGAGATAGAAAAGCTAACATTGCCACTGAAAAATAAGTCTATCCAGAACTTTGAAAGGCAATGATGAGAAGTCTTAAATTGGATAAAGAGACAGTAATAAGAAAAGGAAAAGAATAATGCAAGATTGTATATAATACAAGGCAACAATAAGGCAGTGTAACAAAGCAGCAAGGTAACAGTATAAGACGTAACAATGTAAGATTACCTTTTGAAGAGAAACTATGTATGAATGGAATGTAAATAAGCAGACTGAACTGGAAAAAAAGAAAAAAGCTTGGAAGCTGGGAAGGGAGGGTTTATTTTCACTTTAAACTTTAATTTAAAAAATAAATAAATAAAACTCAATTCAATCAAATTTCTATTTAAAAAACACTTGTTACGTATACAGATTAAAAGCAGATTTTTAAAAAACACATAGAAAACATAATAAAAGAGATATAAGACACACCCCCATTAAAAACTCTGTCACATCATATTCAGAGCCAAAAATGTCCTTAAATAAAATGGTCTTCAACTGTGATGGAAAGACAGCAGGGAGGAGTCCAACTGGACTCCCGTAGAAGAGAGGTCCACAGACTGGGAGAAGCCACAGAGAAGGTTCTCTTCCATATCCTCACCAGGCATGCCTGAGATGGTGGATGGATCAAAAGAAAGCCTTCCCTTGCAGATTTCTGAGCTCAGATGGGCTCATATAAAGAGGTGTGTTGTTGTTTTTTAAAGTAGCCTAGACCAAGGCCATGTAGGGCTTTAAAATCATCACCAGCACTTTGAATTCTGCCTAGAAAAGGATCAGCAGACAGTGGAGCTGTTTCAACAAGGAAGCCACATGATCTGTATAAACTGCCCAGGCAACAGCCTGGGTCCAGCATTTTGGACCCAGAGTGTGTTACAATGATCCAAATGACACGTAATCAAGGCATGTTTTACCATAGCCAAATCTGACATTTCATGAAAGAGGGGCAGCTGGTGCACCAGTTTTAGCTGTGCAAATGTCACTGTTGAAACCTAGTCATCCAGCCTCAGCTCTGAGTCCAGGAGCACACTCAAGTTTGAACCTAAGATTTCAGGGGCAGTGTAACTCCATCCAATGCAGGCTGAATTCGTATTACATGATTTCCCTTTGGACTGACCAAGAGTATCTCCATCTTGTCTGGACTAAGTTTCAGTTTGTTTGCCTTTATCCAGTCCATTTCCAACAGCAGATGCTGGTTTAACATAGGGAATGCTTCCTTGGAATTGGATGGAAAGGATAGATCTCGGTGTTATCTGCATTCTGGTGAAATCCAACCCCAAAACTCTAGATAACCTCTCATAGCAGTTTCATGTAGGGGACAAAACTGAGCCTGAGGGACCTCACACACCAATGGCCCCCAGCACCATCTTTCGAGTTTACCCTTTCTAGAAGAACTGGAACCATTGCAGAACAGTGCCTCAAGTTCCATCCCAGAGAAGTGCCTCAGAAGGATACAATGGTCAATGGTACTGAAAGCCACTGAAAGATCCAACAGAATCAACAGGAACACACACACACCCTGCTTAGTTCCCTACATAGGTCACCAATCAAGCTCATCACCAAAGCAAACAAAGTTATGTTCATTCCATAGCCAGGCTTGAAGACAGATTGAAATGGATGTAAATAATCCATTTTATCCAGGAATCCATGGAGCTAGGAGGCTACCACACACTCCATAACCTTGCTCAGAAAAGGAATATTGTAGCATGCCCAGTAGTTATCCAGTGTAGTTGAGTTCAGGAAGGATTTTCAGTAGGGATGTCATCACAGCTTCTTTTAGACAAGATGAATGCAAGATTGAATGCAATGAGGCATTCACTACTCCCACTACCCACTCCACCAGTATTCTGCCTGCTTTTATAAGCCAGGAAGACAAGGGTCCAGTGCACATGTGGTGGCCCTCACCTCCCCAAGGATCTATTCCACATCCTCAGGCTTCACAAATTGAAATGTATCCACTAACATGAGCCTGTATCAATGGCAGCATCCAAGTGGTTGATACAGGTCCAGTGTATCCAGTTCCACTGGAAACAGGTGCAGTTGATACAAGCCGACAGCACCCAAGTGGTTGGATCTATTGTGGACAGATCAGATTTCATGAAGAGGTCCACTGTTGCTGCATCATTATGGCTTTAAGGACATAAAGATCAAAGAAGAATTACTTCCCTACCATGTGAAAGTCCATGAAATGAAGCTCCAGGGGCTGTGGTGACATTCTATACTATTGAGTTTTTAACTGATTAAAATTCATCAGCTTCAGCAACACAGTTAATTAACTAATGACCCATTTCTATAAACTAGTACACTAGCAAATAAGTGTCTGATTGGTACTGGGAAAGGTGGTATGAGGTAATGGCTAGAAATGTTTGATGCATGGAACTTTGATGCATGGAATTTACATACCTGACATTTCACTGAAATGGATGGATCATGTTTTGTTTGTTTGTCAGGGATGCAAATATTTAATTCTTCATTCTCACATTTCTGCAGACCCCCTCCCCACAAATATTTGTCCACAGTTCCCACCTGGTATTCACACATCCCAAAGTGTTTCAGGAATTTAGTCTGCCAAGAAATACATTTAGGATTGAGCTCTTGAGGTGAAAATTGTGTTTCTAGACACCCACAAGTGTGTTTTGTGCAAAACTACTGATTTTTTGCTCAAACCCCAGCAATTTTGCAAACAGAGAGAAAAATGTAGGTTTCTGGAAAGTATTTTTTGCATGAAAAATGTGTGTGTTGCATGAGCACATCTCTCAGGCATATTTTTTTCTTAAAAAAATACACATCCCAGAAATTGCAGGGGTTTTGGTTGAAACATGGTGGGGAGCTTTTGCACAAAATATTATTTTTCAAAGTAACAGTGTCTTCTGCAAGAAAAAAAGTATTTTTTATGTTTAGAGAACATATTTTTTTGTGGAAAAAAACATGGCCTTCTGTGCAAGGTTTCTGTTCTATTTCTGCAATAAAATAAAATAAAATGCACAAAACATGTGTCTATTTGAAAACAGTTCATCTACATGAAAATGTAGGGGAGGGTTGAACAAAAGAAATGTATATTTCTGCATTGAATATTTTCCCCAAACATTTCAGGATGTGCAAACAATGGCTGAAAACTACACAAAATTCTTGCCATTATGCTATTCTTCCTGACTGTCAGGAAACTCATGTCCAGCAGGGAGTGAATAGTTGTGAATATTCTTTCTGTCACCAATCTATATGCAGTATTTTTCTTACATGAGCAGCATAACTTGTAAATCTGGTCCTAAGGCTTGAATAGGAAGATTCTGGTCCAAATCTAGACTCAGCTCAAAAATCTGCCCTCATTTTTCAGCCAGTGCTACTTCATATAATTATTATAAAGATGAACTGGATAGAGATACTTGTCTGAGCATTTTAAAGAAGCGCAAAGATATAACTGTGTGAAAGCATGTACATTTCAACTAAGGATTCAAGAAAAATTCTTAAATTTTTCTCATCTCTGATGAAATACAAACTCTTGACATCTTGAGACAACCTGCCACCAAAGGGGGGGGGGGGGAATCAACAGCTTTTTTCTTCTTTCTTTTTTACATTTTATGATTTTTTGGGGGTGAAAATTTCATAAAGATTTTTTTCTTTTCTTTTCTTTTTTCTTTATTCCAACTTGCTTACAAATATTTTGTGCAAACCCCCTCCCCCATTTTGCAAAATGTTGGATTTGGCACAAAATGCAATGGTTTTCATGGGGAAAATAAGCCTCTTTATGAATTTTTAACAAAAAAAATCCAAAATGTTCTTTCATTTTTAAAAAAAAAATAAAAACATATAAAAACATGATTTCTTCCCCCTTCTCCTCCCTCTCTTTCTTTCTCCTCCTTTTTTTTTTTTTTTTTTTTTGTGTGTGTGTGTGTATTTTAACAACAAGAAGAAGCTGACATCCCTAATTTTCAATCAGTAGAATATAGTGGTAAACAGAAATTTATGTTACTGCTACTGTGGTATTCACAGCTTTAATCCGTAACACCCAACTGCATCAAGAGCAAGTGGAATGAGGAGAAGTAAAACTCAAGATGCCTCACTTGTACTCTGTTTTCATGGCAGTTTCGACACTAGGAATGAAGCCAAGTGAATTTCTGCAGCACTGTTTTCCTGGAAGAGATATGTTACAATTTGGCTTTCAGGGCAGGCTTGCCTCACAAAGGCTGCTGCTGTGGCAACCTCAGAGTCACCTGCTTTGTTCTGGCTACAACAAGATAAATTGACATGAGGCTAGACGTGAGGTATTTTTGACTGATCAGCAGACTTATTTGTTCTCCAAGTATAGGCCCCAACCTAAACATTTGCACAGACTTCTTTTTAAAAGAAAGCAGCAGGTGGAATCTTTTTTGAAACCACGGGAGAAATAGCGTACAACATGGTGGCTACCATAAATAGCACCTTCCAATGAATACATTACCATTCTCAAGGCAGTTTAAACCATAGGCCCAAGCAGTGACCAAGATGAATAGGCAGCATAATGTTAATCTTCAAAAAGTACTTGCTCCTCATGTCATCAAAAATTCCTTCTCACAAGTGATGGAGTTTACCCTGTAAATTAAATTTCTCAACTAATGGAAGAAATAACCCATGACACCAGTGAGGGAAATTAAATTAGAGTCACTAATAGTGGGTCAGCACCATCTGAGCAGTGGTAATAGAAGTGACCACATGAATGATAAGCAGGCCTCTCTGAGTCTGTGACAACTGTCTCCCAGCGACGGTGACGAACATTCATCTGTGTGGCGAGCAATTCGCAATCTAGACACTAACATGTTTATAGCGTAGTCTGACACTCCAAGTGAGTCAAAGAACGCCAGTCTCTCTCTCTGCAGAACACTGTAATTCCGTAATGAAGGAAATCTTTGATCTTGTTCCCTCGTGAAATCAATTTGTCACTGCTCAGAACCCTTCCTTGCATTGCCGGGCAACCTACTGAACTGATCCCTACTACCAATCAGGACTTTGTATTTTTAGATATTACAGCAATTCTACTCCAATGTCCTAAAACGGAAAGAAGAGTAGGTCACGTAGAGTTCTACAGCTTGAAATATGTAACGTATGACAGTAGTGGTTGGCAAGGCAGTATGGGAGGGATGGGCAAGTGTGGCTCTCCAGTTGCAGCTGGACTACCGTTTCCATAATCCCTTTCCATTCAGTATGCTGGCTAGGGCTAAGGGGAGATGCAATGCTGCAACACTGGGGGACAGAGCTGCCCACCCCTGCAATAGGGCATTACTAAGTGGGGTTGGCAACAAAGTGTCATAGTGTGGAGTGTTCTTATTCAGGGCTCTAGTTAGCCAAGTGAACAATTATGCTCCTTTCCAGAATGTTCCACTCCATCCCAGTTTTCTGCCCCATCATAGATGTTCTGAATTACTGAGCCTTGTCACTTCTGATTAGGCTGTTAAGAATCCTCCCCTTATTTTTTTAAAGAAAGCCTCCTACAGATCATGGAGTTTCCCATCCATACCTGATATTTCCAACTGGCATCCTGTTTGGAATTTAGAACTGTTGCATTGTGCATTGATCATATTCACAAGAGGGAGCACTGTTGTAGCTGTGCCCGCTGGACCATTGCACAAGCAGGGACAGCATCATGGCAACAGTCATGATGTGCAGCAGTATGGCACTTTTTGGGACAGGCTGCCCTTGAGCAATGACAGCACAAGAAAAGGGGGGAAACAGCCCCCAAATAGAGCCATGAAGAACTGCTAATCCAGAATGAAGGGCACCAGGTGAATTTCCAGCTGTAAAAATGCCCCTACCTTTTGTGGTTCTTCATTGTGCACTGGGACATTTTGTGAAGTGCTCTGTTTTGTGGGGGGAGGCCCTGAGTGTCTACAACATGACATCTTGCACAGTGCCTTGTTGTAGATCATCACAATTCTCTAACATGGTTGTGCATCATGTCAGTGACCTAGGCCATTTCTGCCCTATACTGTTACAGTGCTACTATTCTTTCAATATCCTGTGGAATTCTGGGGGTTGTAGTTTGCTGAGGCCAAAGAGCTCTCTGGCTGAGAATTCTAAATTCCTCTCCCTAAACTGCAAACCCCAAGATTCCATAGGATGTTGAAAATGGAATAGTAGCAGTGTAGGATGGACATGGACATAGCTCCAGCATTATAAAGTTAAACACTGCAGCCCATGATGCCGTGATTCCTCTTATTTCTCAATATGTCATTTTGGCTACATTGCCGTCATAAAGCAGCAGCTGAGATCACCATTTCTATACATGTCAGTGAAATAAAAATGGAATTTTTGTGTTCCATATCAAGTTGCCTTTGAAACCTAGGATGTGAGTTATTTCTTCACATCCTACTATGAGGTGTAAACTTGTTGTATATGAAAGATAATAAGGTAATAAATAGTAGGTGGACTTGAACAAAAGACATTTCAATAAAAATATAAAGTGAGAAATGTGAACATAAGAATCCTAAAACAAACCAAATGTGATGGATTATTACCTCTGTAACCTGAGCATAGCCTGACTTGGCTATTAACTCAAGGCTGCTTTCTCAGTCATAGAGCATTTTCACAAATAATGTAGAAAACACTGAAATGAATAATGATATTGTTTGGAAACATTGTTTTAAAATGTCTCTAGTGTCCCAAACTTCTGTTTACGTAATTAAAAAGCAGAAAAGAAATGTGTGTTTACATTATCAACAGGATATATATGGCTTTAACCTTTTAGTCATACTGTTAAAATGAACAGTACATTAAAATGGAAATTTCCCTTGAGTTACTGATTTGCAAAGTGAACTAATGAACTTGACATCCCTTGTTTATTCAGTCTAATGTTTCCATTTAAATGATCATTTAGTGATCATTTAGTGATATTGCATCTTTGCAAAAATGAAAAGCATTGCTGCAGGGATTACACCACAACCATAAGGAATACCTTCGTGGAAATTCTTCATGGAAATTCTTTCTTTCTTTCTTTATCTATTTATTTGTTGACTTATCTATTTAAAACATCTCCTTATTGCCTCGCAACCTACCAGGACCCCCAAGCTAACATACAATGAGTAAAAACATTCAGAACAATAAATATATGTCTTAAAACAATTGAAAAATCTCAGCCGACATTTTGCATTGCAGTTATGGATTCATAGCCTGGAGTTTCAGATCCATAGCTGTTCCATATTCAAGCTATGCTATGTATTCATGATCATGGCACTAATGCCGCAATCATAAATATCTCCAGAACCAACCTTAAACTCAAGGGAGGCACTCCATGTGATGGAGGCCTGCAGCACAGTCAAGTGGGACACATCAGAGTGAAGCAGCTAGCCCCTTCCCCCACTTGAGATGCAATGCAATGAAAAGAACATTCTATTTGTGACACTACAGAAGGACTCTCATTGTATTAAGCTGCAGATACCATGATTACTGCTGCAAAGCAGTCCAGAAATGTTATCCCAGAATGTGGGTGACTCAGGGGTCCACTTGTGATACCAGTATCTCCATGTAAAGGTGGGGAATTATTAGCTCAATATTAGGAGGTCTGCCAAAGGAGGGGTAGCCCAATGAGATCTTTGACACTTATGTTTATGGGGTCTGTGCAGGGAAGAATTAGCCAAAGATCCAAAAGTAAACTAAATTGTGTTTTATTAGGAAGAAGTGATCACATATACAAGATCTCAAACAGTCACACAATCACATAAGGCTAATCAAAGGAAAAAGGAGGAAAAGTTTTACGTAGCAAGATTTCAGGGTATCGTGGGTGATATTTACAGGTCTCAAAGAGCAATGAAGAAGCAGCAACGTGGCTTAGACTTGCATCTAAGGACTGTACACAGTCAGGAATCAGAATAGCAGAGTGGCAACCAGCAATTGGTATATTGTCAGCTAACTGGACAAAAGTGGAGGATGGGGTTTGTACACAATTTCTACCTGGAGGGCAATGCTATGAATGGCTCTCCAGCTGAGTAAACAATGGAGTTCGTAGAGTGGACAACTGGGTCCAGAAGGGGCTAATGGTCTTAGTGACAAAGGGCTAATGGTTGTCTGATAGCTCAGTTCTTGTCGGACAGGTTTGAGGATAATAGGGAAGTTTGCAGGATGAAGGAAAAGGAGGTGAGACAATCAGCTGTTTGGTAAGAATCTCCTAGTTGCTATTGTCCCAAAAGGCAGAGTCATTAAGGCCAGCTTAAGCCTATTATCTCTGGAGTTACCTCGTGATTTCCTATGACTTGGCTATGCCTAGAAGGGGTTTCTGACCTAATTTGAAGTGCACATGTTTGGCCAGCTTCTTCTGCTTGCCCAGCATGGCCATTCAGTCACCTCACGGTACAGTTTATATTGAAGCCAATTAATATATTTTGTCAATTAAATCATATTTTGCCAATTAAACCTTGTCAAGGTGTTGGGGTTTATGGCCTGGTAACAGCAGGACCAATGAAGATGTGCTCCCTGATCAAGTTCACAATACAGGTCATTCACTACAGTGATCAAAACTGTGTCTATGCCACAACCAGGCTTGAATCCAATCCCATTACCAGGCCTGAATCCAGTTTGTAATGCATCCTGGTAATGTGCCTCATCCAAAAAAGCCTGGGGCTGTGCTGCCACCACTCACTCTAAAACGCTACCTTTAAAAAGAGAGAGATGTGTTACTTTAGGAACTAGCCAATAATTATCTAGGTTGGGAGGGGTGTCCACTCTTTGCAATGATGGTCTCATAATTGCTGCTTTTAGAGAGTTGGAAGGTAGTCCTCTTTCAACAAAGCATTTACAACCTCCATCTCTCTATTGACCAGCCCTCTTCTGGTAGCTCTAATCAGCCAGGATAGACGTGGGTCTAAAGAGACAAGTGATTGGCCTCATTTCTCCAAGCAACTTGTCCACATCATTGTGTTGAACAAATGGAGAGTCATCCATCAAAACCAGACAAGTATGTGCCTCAATTACCTCTCCAGATTCTACCTTCACTCAAAGTCAGAATACATCTGAGCAATTTCCTCCACAATATATTTGGCAAATTCATCATAGTGCATTTCTGAATGCTCCTCACAATCATAGAATGTAATCACTCCTTTACTACATGAAAATTAAAACTGTTCTGGGCAAGATTGTGATATTGGCAGTGAAGGAGCATTTCTTCCTTGCCTTCACTGCTGTAGTGTAGGCTCCAAAATGAGCCCTAACCCACACTCAGTCAGAGTCATCCTGAATCTTTCTCCAGCCTTCCTTTAGTCATCTGACTAAACATTTCATTGCCCTGCAGGGGAAAACATGGCATAAAACAGTTTCATGTTCTAGCACCCTATTTGTCATCAAGCCTCTTTGTTACATACATAGAGCATTCATACTGGTTCACTTCAATTATGACAACGAAGGATATCTGAACATTTCATAGTCCTCACTCCTTTCACTTAAAGAGGCATCAATGGATCCTGAATCAAATTCAGTGAAAGAAAAGTAATTCCATACATCCATATATTCCACAGATTTCCTATTATGTTTCTGACCTTGAAAGTAGTGAGCTGACTAATAACTACATGTTCCCCAAGAATTTACCCTAAGAGCAAGGAAACTAATCCTTCCTTGAAAAACCAAGGCCCATTTCGCAGGACAGCAGTTGCACATGACAGGGTCATGGTCCCGTCCTCCTCCCTCCCCAGGCAGCATGATCACAGATTAAATCATTGACAGGTTTTCCCCATCAATGATCCATGATCGCTCCACCAACCTGACTTACCTTCTGTGCGGAGAGTCTGGAAGCACAATGGCTGCAGCTTGGGACAGTACCCCGCTGTGCTGCAGTAGGAAGAGGTAGGGCCATCATGCTTCCTGGATCCCAGAGGCATCTGTTGCAGAGGGGTGTGTTCCCTTCGCACTCACCTCCTGGTAGAGCCACTGCTGGGATCCCCACAGGCTGCTGCCGGGAACAGGTAAGCTGCAAAAGGGTCTAGGTCATCTTCTTCTCAAGAAAAAGATGGAAAGGTGTTTACCAAGGAAGATTTAGATTGGAGAGGGAATCACAAATTTTTCAGTCATTGTTGGCTTGCACTTGTCAGCATTTCTCATGACTGACTATGACAGCTAGGACTATTGGGAGACCCAGTCCAACATCTGGAGAGCTATGTGATTCCAACCCCTGCTTTAAATATTTTGCTAGGACAATGGTAGGCAAAGTGCAGCTCACTCACTTCAAGTTTGGAAAAAAGGCCCTATTAGCTTAAAATAGTTGAGGAGATAACAATGCACAATCAACTATTTGAGGACAAGATCATCACCATTGGGTACTGCAGTTCTACTTAAATATATGTAGGGTTATTTCCCATTAACAGATTGTTTGAAGAGCATAAGAAATATTTCAGATGCAAGTCTATTGGTTCTTTTCTCAATCCTTGATTTCTCAAATAAGACCTCTGTTTGGGTAACTTGTATTTGGATATCAATGCATAATCAGGAAGACCCAACCACTTGTCCTGATCTAAGTCTCCTTATTATAATGAAATACATACACCTTATATGAATGTGAGGTTTTATGCCTTAAAACCGTACAGTTACAAGCATTAGATCTAGGGTCCTACTGGATATGTTCTATTCGTATGAAAAATACTGTACACCACCCAAAGAATTCTGCTTAGTGGTGGATTTAAAAGGTGAAAGAAAGAAAATCTTTCCTTCAATTGGTAGACACCTCAAATACAGTAACACAACACAATTGATTCCTTCTGTTTTGCATTTCCACCTGCATGTATGTTACCTGGTTAGGGCTTATATTAACTCTCCCAGCTTGGTGCTCTTCATGACCACTGGCCTACTGGCTGGGAATGATGGCATCTGCAATAAAACATATATGAGAATGTTGAGTTGGGATGATCTTTACAGATTAACTCATTCATTGTAAAACACCATTTGTGAGGCTCTGGTTATTTTATTTGTGGCAGGAGTTTTGTTGGGGTTTGACTGAACCTGGCTCAGATACAAACTCCAGAATTCGTAAAAGCTCACTTGGATGGAGAAGGCAAGATGCAGAACACAACCTCCACAAAACAGTCTACAAAATCCTTCTCCAACTTAGATCAATAGAGAAAGGCCTTTCATCAGCAAAATTCTGGCATACATCAAAATGCATGAAGTAGCCCCAAAGCTGATAGCCAGTGTGGTGTAATGGTTTGAGTGCTGGTGTAGGACACTGGAAGACCAGGCTTTGACTCCCCGCTCAGCTGTGGAAATGCACTGGAGGACCTTGGACAAGTCATACTCTCTCAGGGCCCTTCCTCACTACATTGTTATAGTATTATTATTTCAACATCCTGTGGAATTTGGCAGTTTATAGTTTACTGAGGCAAAGAGCTTTATGGCTGAGAATTCTAAATGCCCCTCTGTAAACTGCAAACCCCAGGATTTCATAGGATGTTGAACGTGGAATAATAGCACTATAACAGTGTAGTGTGGAAGGCAGTAGCAATCTCTTTCTGAACAAATCTTTCCCAGAATTCGTCTCCCACTGCCTGCGTGACCACAAGTGGCGAGGGGGGACACCTTTGCTGCCCTCCCACGAAGAGGAGACCACGCAATCACTGTGTGACAAGGGTCGCACAGTGGGATGGGGAGGGGGCAGGGTCTGCAGACCCCTTTTTAGGGCTGCGCCGCCCCTTCCTTAGCCTCTTTGTTTGCTGGTGACCCACCCTCCCACCCTATGGTTTCAGTGTAACATTGCTGGTCGCTTCGGGGCCGGGTAGGAATTTCCCCCCCCCCTTAGGAGGGTTTTTCGCCTACCCTACACTGCGCTAAGGGATTGGGCAATTGGCTTTACAAGGTGGTGTCTTAAATAGTTTTAAATAGGTCTCCACAGCCACACTTGTCTTTATCCATGGCTGGTAGGGGGCGGTCTAAGGGTTTTGGTGAGTACCTATGGCACCCTTTGGTGTAGGATAAATGCTGTCCTTGAGGCAGGCCTGGGACTTGCCCCTACCGTCATGAGACAGGGGGGTTGCGGTTTGTGGGCTCGCCTTCCAGAAAAGGGCCAGCCAAAGTTTTAATCCAGCCTCATGGGTTGGCTTTGGGGCCCGGTACCTCGCCCAAGGAGGGCTGGGGAAGAGGTCTGGAGCTGACCCTTGCCTTAGCCTACCCATACTGTTGACCCCCCCTTTTCAGGTCATAAGTTCAAGTTCATGGTCAAGTTTAAATTCAAGCCCAAGTTCAAGGTCAAGTTCATTTCCAGCTTTATGTTAATTAGGCATACATTAATAAATTGCCCTAATTCAACCCAAGCCCTGTGTGTGGTCTCTTCATTTCGTGGGTTGGGCGGCAAACCTCTGTTATAAGACCATTTTAGACTCATCATGCATTGGAAAAGACTTGAAAGCACACCATAACAATAGCAGCGACAGCGACAACAACATTTTCAAAACACACTCTCTCTTTTACTAATCTTTAATTAAGGATGATGCAGTGGCATAACATGTGTGCCTACATATCCCTAATAATGGCTATGACTTTTCACATCTCCAGAAGCAAGTGAGCTTATCCACGCACAACAAACAATTTTCTTCCTCAGACTAGATGCACAGGGCATGGCTCTGCAGCTGATTTTTCACAATTGCTGGACAACCAGCATTTTCTTTACATTAAGATTTCTTCTGACTGTTAGTCCCTATAAGGACAGAATGTAGACATGATCAGCCAGCAACTAATGTATCATGCATCTGCTAATGTTTCTCATCTGAGAGGAAAGCAGCAAAAAAGCAACTTATCAGCAAAATTCTGACATGCATCAAAATGATCATGGGTAAAGTACTCCGGAAGACCTTTCAGAAGATAAATATTCTGATGAATGTATTGATTTTAGCCTTGCAGAGCCATGTTAAAAAGGTGTATGAGACTTAACTGGAAATTGAAAAATGATATGGAAAAACAGGAAAAAGTCATTCCAGACAACTAGAAAAGTTTCTCACATTTTTCTTCTTCAGAGATCCAATAGTTCATTGCATATACTTGCCCTTTATTTTTTCCTCCTCCAGAAAGTAATTCTATTTCCACGATTGCTATAAACTCTATATTCAGATTCCCCTCCCCACTTTTTATGACTTTTTATGGAATACAGTGCAAAGGCTGAATGTCCAATTACATTAAGAGCAGAGTAGAGAGCCAATTGAGATTTTCACACTTTTCTTCTCTTCTTCAGAAATCTTAAGAGGAGGGAAGAGAACACAAGTCAGGTAAGTAGAAAGAGACAACCCCTTGCACACATCATCTGAATGAAGAAGCTGGACTAAAGAATAACGCACAGTGTAAAAGCATCACACAGAAACTCAGGGTCAGCACTGTTTGCAGCCAAAGATAGCAAGAGTTTACTTAGGCTTTTGCAAATTTTAATTAAAAAAAAACAAAACAAAATTAAAAGTGTTGATCAATATTGAATATTGCTGCTAATTGCTGTCGTTTCAACTTCAATTTGTGGTGATCATATGAATGAGGGACCTCAGCTTCACCTGTTACCAACAGGCTGCTGAGGTCTTGCAGACCCAGCTTGTGGCTCTCTTGACTGAGTCTATCCATCTGTAATACTATCTTCCCCTTTTCCTACTGCCTTCTCCCTTGCCAAGCATCAGTGTCTTTTCTACTTAGTCATGTCTTCTCATGATATGTTCCAAGTACAACAGTGTTAATCATCTTGGGTTCTAGGGAAAGTTCAGACCTGACTAGGCCATTTCTGCCCCACACTGCCCCATACTTTCAACACACTGTGGAATTCTGGGGTTTGTAGTTTACTGAGACCATAATTGCTCTCTGGCTGAGAATTCTAAATGTCCCTCCCTGAACTGCAAACCCCAGGATTCCATTGGATGTTGAAAGTGGAATCATAGCACTATAACAGTGTAGGATGGAAATAGCCCTATGCTTGAAACAGTGATAATGGTGGTACCAAGTGCAGTAGTAAGAAAGGAGGGGGATAAAAGAGCACCTTATAATGTCTAATTTTGCTTCTTGTGCTTCTTGTGTCTCTGTGGTATAACTGTGTCATCTAGGACACGAATCCTATTAGTTAGCTCCAACTAGAGTAAACTCCATTGAATTAATTGTTGAAAGGTGATTAGACCCATGGGTAAATCTGATTGACTCAGCTAGTCTACTCTAGTTGGGACTAGCGGTAAAATTCAGGTCTTCGAACATAATGCTGACCTTTTCCGTAAAAGTTAAAATTCAAGCTATCCAACATATTCCCCCCTCCCTTTTATATTCAGAGCTATTCAAAAGAACAGAAGAAGCCTCATTCAATACTGCTTATTATTGTTCATTATTCATTTTTGTTATCAAGTTGAATTTATTTGGAAACTGTTTAAATTGCACATATATGGAAAGCTGTTGAAAATACTTCATAGAAGAAAAGTAAAAAATATTCTCCACAGCCACGTCTAGTTCTAGAAATAATTATAATGATGTATACAAACCCTCTTGCAAATGACCAACAAACAACTAATCTTTATTATGCCAGCTAATGGTTTATATATGACAAGAGTCAGAAAGAAAACAACAGATCAGCAAAGTTTTGACATGAGTCAAATGGTTATTAGATAGGTAATGGATTACAAATGGCCAAAAGACACTTAAAACCCCAATGTTAATCACATTTATTTGGAAGTCAGTCAAATTGATTGTATCCACATAAACATTCTGCGTCTGCCCTGCAGTTTTTTGAACACACACACTTGAAAGTAAGCTGTGTAAGAGTAAGAAGTGACAAAAACATGCACTGTGTTGGGATGTAACTATCATATCTCAAGCCAAAGATTATAATTTTGTTCAAATTTAATGTAATGTACCTTCCTGTACTCTGAAAAGGATTTAACCATAGCTAGTAATGGAGTGGAATGCGATGTAACAGATCAGTTCTGTACAGTAACGTGCAGAAGGCACAAATGCTCAGAACCAGAATCCCTGAAGGAACAACTGATGCCCCTGGGTTTGTGCTAGAATGAGAACAGAGTAAGGATGACTGTTTCAGTTCTGCATTGGTTTGCAATTTGTTTCAAAATCTATACGCAAATTTACACACATTTTTATGTACCGTTGTCCTAATACATGTCTTTGGTGTATAGTTTTGCCAAATATATTTTAATTGATTTTACTTGAAATAATATTTTTTTATACATTGCTTTCATTAAAATACACAGTCTATGCATGCTAGCCCCTAACATGCTTTTTCCAGTCAAGGATTTTGGAGAAAGGGTGAATAACGATGTATACTTGTTTTTACTTCATGTATTGGGACACTTGGTAAGTGCACATATGAGCTTAACACATTTGTTCTCCATACCTAGCTAGAATTAAATTCCAGTTCTGTAACTGCACTATAAATCTGTTCACAGATGCGCGTTAGTTTTATGTAATAAATAAGTCAGTTAATGAGCTGCAGGTATTACGTATGTTCACCTGACTTCATTTATGTTGCTGTCCAACACGCAGAGGAGGCCGTACAATCAGCAATTCTGCCCCCTTCCCTAAAATCACACAGCCAGCTGAGCTTACCTGTTGACATGTCAGAAAGGGGAGCAGTATGCTTCTCTGGAGAGAATACAGTGTGGGGCACCATTTTAAGTGACCCAAGTGATGTACCATCACTCCTGGTCATGTTGAAGGACATTTGGCTCCATTAGGGTCTGTTCCCCCTGAAAAAAATGTTTCAAAGTAGACTCTGACCCCAGGGATTTATCATATATATATATTCCAGGGATTTGGACTGAATATTTCATGTGGGTGGTGTTGGATCTAGAGGGCCCAAGGATTACACTGGTTCTCTCAAAGGGCTATGTGCAGCCCATAGGCTACTCAATACCTTCCCATAGTTTAGAAGAATGTCTATTAACACATTTCCATGAGTAATAATCACAACATTTTATTACAGATTATAAAGAAACAGTTTAAAACAGCAGAGAAGATGTTGTTATTTACCAGCCACTATGCAGCCACTATGGCTAGTCATTAATTCACTCTCATACTGAGATCCACAAATCATGATGGTGATCATATTATTATTGTAATATATTGTAGATTTGAAATGCTGGTCTTTGACAGCAATATATTTTGATTGGAAAGCATGTGATGTTTTTGTCTTTCCTGCATTGCCCTATGGTTTTGCTAACAGGCCCTAATGAGAAGACTCCATGATATCTAGAACTAAGCACAAAATGAAGTTGAAAACTAAGCAGAAGTATACATTTAGCTTTATAAGGTAATAGATAACTGCCTAGCTATTACACTGACTTCTTGTATCTCCTGGTAGGTGCATTTAAATTTCATATACCAAAGTAAATCTTGAGGATATTATGAGAGGTTTCTCAAGGTTACTTTTATTGTGGTTTCTGAGGTGAGAGTTGCTAACTTTCGTTTCAAAAGTTTGGGTGGCTGTTCAAAATTTAGTAGCTGGCGATACACCATATGTGGTGGACATGTCCTAAAGCTAAGAAATATTGGACTTTGCTAAGGTACCGGAATTGTACTTGTTAAATATGACAGATGTGTTAGAAGGTACTGGTATAAAGAAGTATTGGAGAATAATACTGTATATGATAACAACAGCTCGCATTGAATATGCAAAGCTTTGGGAAACTCAGCAAATACCCACAATAGAGCAATGGTGGGGAACATTTATTGATAATAGAAATGCTGATATGGTCTCTCAGAGATTAAAAGGGAAAACAGATGATGAGATTCTAAAAGAATGGCAAATTGTACTGGGTAATTGCTGGATACTAACAGATGAAAATGAGTGATTCATGGCTATGATAATCAATGAAGGGATAATTGGATATATATCATGGAGCTGGAATGTGAAAATGCAAGAACTAATGTGTAATACTATCATTATAATGTGGTACATTAATAAAAACATGTTAAGAGATATAGAAAATGAAATCTAGATCAGTGTGGAAGATCAAAGATAATTCATGTAAATTTACAGTTACAGTTGTTTGGTTTTTTTATATGTGAATTTGAATAAAATGATTTTTTTAAAAAAAATTAGTAGCTGTTGGGTGCAA
The DNA here is from genome assembly GCA_030412105.1 of Cyclura pinguis. Lineage (NCBI taxonomy): Eukaryota > Metazoa > Chordata > Lepidosauria > Squamata > Iguanidae > Cyclura > Cyclura pinguis. The sequence continues at coordinate 106,627,953 of CM059599.1, read as the reverse complement.
TATAACTAAATCTGCCATTTATTATCTTTTCAGGACTCAGATCTGATTACTTGATAAAATATGTTTGATTTTATTTTTTCCCCTGGTTAAACCAGTAAAAGTACTTGCTAGCTGACGACCTAAAGATTAGGAAGAAAGTCTTTACTGTAAGACCTATTCAACAGTGAAACAGACTGCCCAGAAGGTAGAAGACACTCCTACTTTAGAGGTTTTCAAACAGAGGCCCTTTCCTCATGGATATGGTGTCCCGGCATGGAGATGAGAGAGGAGAGGAGTGGGACCACGACGATGCTTGTGCAAGATGTTGTTACGGGTCCAGCTTTCTCCCATCACCAGCTGGTGCGATAGTGGGGTAAATCATTGACATATTTTCTCCGTCAATGACCCCCAATCACATGACACTTCTGCACTTACCTCTATGTGGAAGGGCAGGAAGCATGTTGGAGACGCTTCCTGCCCCAACACAGCATGGGAAAGAGCCTGGCTGCATTGAAGAAGGAAGAGGCGTGTCCCTTGTGCTCCTTTCCACAGGAAGCTGGTCCAGCGGGGAAGGGAATGTTCCCATCACACTCCCTTCCTGCCAAAGGCGCTGCTGGCATTGCAACCAGGAGATGACAAGATAAGGTAAAGTGTGGAAAGGGCCAGAGACTGGATAGGCATCTTTCAGGACAGCTTTAATTCTATACTGCTGCATGGCAGAGGGTTAGATGTATCTTGGGTCTCCTTCTGGTTCTAAGATTCTATTATTCTATAACCTTTTTCTAAGAATAGTCCATTGAAAGGAAGTTCAGGATAAAATTTAGAAGAACTGAAGATTAAGCTCTTCAAAATTCTGATTTTTTTTAATGTTTAATCTGTTGGGAAGTCTTGGGAACTAACCATCTAGAAAGTCCCATCATCACCACTCGTGTATTTTTCAAGAGCCTAAAATCCCCCCCGCCCCCGGTAGGCAGGCTAAGCTGTTGAGAAGCGAGTGTGCCTGAGTAATCACTTTAAAGTGATTCCAAATGGTTTGCCCCCAGTAATGTTATCATTTAGGTTAAATCTTGGTTTGAAACACATTTGTGCCATTTCTCTGAAGTGACTGGCTTTGACATACTATACTGCCTTTGTGCTGTGCATCTCTGAGCACAATGATAGGAGACAAACACCAGCTGGGCAAATAAGCCTATACCAACAGGCTCGGAGCAACCAGCAGCTGGGCAAATAGTCTCTACCTTTTACTGTATGCCCACTCAGCTTCCTTTCTACATCATTTTGCACTTAGGGCTGGAAACTATAAAGCATCCCAATTACAGTATGCAGCACTTGAACAGGCACCTTGCGCAAAAGTATTGACAGCTCTTCTGACTCTCTTTAGATGGGTTATCTGGAGTGATGATTCTGGAAACTTTGGAAACATACAGCTTTAGGCCGATTATGGCAGAATCATTTATCATTCAGCGCTTTTTAATTATTCCCCTCCTTCTTCCTCTCACACACAAACACAATCCTTTTTTTGGCTTTGGCTAGGCATAATAATGTGATTCATTTCACGACGTTGTGCTACCATTAATGAGATTTACTAAATCATATAATAAAAATGGTTGATGTTATTTAAAAAAAAAATACCCCAGATCTCTAAGAAAAAATAAAAACAGGCCAGAATGGAAGCAAATACATACCAATAAACATAAAGCTGTCAGTAAGACCATCTAAAACAAATAACACCACAAAACAAAGTCTTCTAAGTTCAGTGGAACTTTCTCCCAGGGAAGTTTGTTACCCAAAGAGATGGAAGACTTTGAGGTCCACCTGCAGTGCCAGTGGGGGATTATAGCTCAAAGGATGTTGCAAGAGGAGGGTAACAGCTGTCGAGAGGACTCCATTTTAAAGTTAAACAGAGTATTTTATTCAGAACTAGCATATATACCCTGCATTGCCTGGGATTTTATTTTCTCATAGGTAATACTTGTTAGAAAGATTTGAGATCCTGTTTCTCTAATTCCCCAAACTGTCTTGTCTAGTACCTGTAACTTTTCCCCATATTCTCCAATCCAATCTGTATTCAGAGTTATTAACATACAGAGGTAGGGTTCCTGAGGGAAGACACTGCCCTCCTCCTTGCTGCTAGGCCTCATCTCTATAGCAACCAGCCAGGCCCAATAGCTCTCTGGCTGAGAATGCTAAAGGCCCCTCCCCAAACTGCAAACCCCAGGACTCCATAGAATTTTCTCAGGCAGACAATCATATGAGTTCTTCACCTGACACCACCAATCATATGGGCTGTTCTCACCTGACACAGACAAACAAACAAACTTTAACTTTTATATATTAGTAGATTAGCAAACACAAAGAAATCAGACACTCCCAAGAACTATACAAGGTTATTGGAAAGTGAGGCAAGAAAGGCTGGATAAAGAGAAATTGGGAGGAAAGGATGTTAGTTATCAGTCCTAAAGCGGAAGGTCGAAGGGGGATGGCTCAGACAGCTTATCTGAGGATAGCAAGAATGAACGGAAGTCTGGGCACCATGTATTATGTCCAAGTAGTACAATTTACTGGGGCTGGATCTAGGGTTTTTATATCCTATTTCCTGCCCTGAAGGAGGGTACATGAACAAAGCAGCAATGGTTTTCTCATGGGGTTGACAAAGAAGTCTAGAATGGGCTGATTGCCTTAACTCTAGATGACAAAACATTGTTGGGAGTCATGACAATCTCTTAACGTTTTGGTCAGGTAATGTGAATAGGGAAGGTCTCTGCAGAATACACTCATAATAGAGTCCTGGATGGCTTCATCTGGGCAGTTCCGCCTTTCATTGTTTTTGTGAGTGGTTTTGTAGCTTGCAGTTTTTGAAAAGATTATTACAAGCCTATTAGCACTGGGCTTTCCCCCTAATTCTCTCTGAACTTATGACCTTATCAGGTTTGAGGCCATCCTGACCTAGCATGTGCTTCCATCCCGCGCTCTTTCTAACATGTGTTTCAACCATAAATATGTCCAATTAAGAAAAGAGCACATCCCACAGACTAAGAGCGTATGGTGTGGTAACAAGTTGTTTTAGGATCTTATTATCCACGTAGAACAATACAAGCTGCAACTCTATACACAGGTAAAACACTGATCACAATGGAGCTCACTTCTGAGTAAGCATGCATGGAGTTAGGGAGAAATCATATGCTCCTGCGAGGATAAATGAGGGGCCATTCAACCCTTCAGACATTGATTAAAGTTGCAGAATGTGTAGCTTTGAAAAGTAACTTTGAAAAGTTACTTTTTGGACTTCAGCTACTCAGGTACCACATCCAGAATAGCTAGTAACCATAGTGGCAGAGGGATTCTGGGAGCTGTAGCTTTCTGTTGTTGTTGTCTGTTAGTTAGACCATTTCCGCACTAGACTGTCATAGTGCTATTATTCCATTTTCAACATGCTATGGAATCCTGGGGTTTGCAGTTTCTGTGCAAGTTTCTGTGAAAGTGGAATAATATCGCTATAACAGTCTAGTGTGGAAATGGCCCCAGTTAATTATTCCAAGATCTGGGAAAAGCCTCCTTTCTGTGGAAGCTCAAGCTTCATTGCTGTTGCTGCTTAAGCTGTGGTGGAGTCAACAATGGGGTTGTTGTTACATTGCTTTTTTTTCCCCAGCTCAGGACACAAGACAGCTTACAACAGATTTAAAGAGGACAGTTTAAAAAAATCATGTATTAGAAAAGTTAAAAAGTGACTGAACTATCAAAAAAGTTAAAAACACAAGTCTTTTTAAAAAAAACGGCACAACAAAAATAACAGGTAAAAAATCCAGTACATTCTATAGGTGGGACTGGCCTATTAAACTCAGTCCTCAAAGGTCTGTCAAAACAAAAACATCTCTATGTATTTGTGGTAAAAGGGTAAGGGAGGTACCAGACTAACCTCTCTGGGAAGGAGTTCTAGAGCTTGGGGGCAGTCACCAAGAAGGTCCTGTCCTGTGTTCCCACCAGACGTACCTGTGAGGGTGGCAGGACAAAGATCAGGGCCTCCTCAGTAGATCTCAAAACACAGGCAAAGTCTTAAGGGAAAATACAATCATTCAAATAATCTGGACCTAAGGCATGCATAGTTTCTGGAGCATGTTGTAGGGTTGCTTTAGAAAGCCATGAATTCCTCATTCCCCCAGGTTGTCTTTAACAAGGTCCAGGAACTGTAAGGGCTACAAACTGACCTCTGGTTTTATGGAACCCTTTTGTGGGTAAGGGGGTGAGGAGAAAACAAGGCACACTTTGTTTTAAAGGAGACATGTTGATCCTAGGGAATTTCAGAAGTGCCAATTTAACAACTGGATTTTTCAAGAGGGGGTATGAAAGATGGAACCCACAGGGCTGCAAATAGAGACAGGGCTGCATACAGCCTATAGGTTTTGCTTCCAAACTCCCCCTCCCATGGTTTATGAAACCAAAATTAGATTTGTGGGCCACTTGCAGTTTCATGGAGGGACATGATGTGGTCCAAGGCAGCTTGCCCATCCCTTCACTACTGGAATGCAGATTCTGGATCCAACCAATCAAGTTTAATTTTATATAGTCCTTTGTGCTTACATATACACAGACAGACTGATCATCATCCTTCCATAATCTCCTTTGCTCTGTCTGTCTAGTCTATGGCCCTTTCCGCAACTCACCTTTTCTCGGCACTGGGGTGTGGTGCTTGCGCAAGCAGCCTCCAGAGAGAGGTCCAGGGTTCTTTGGCTCTGCACAAGCTGCCTGCTTGCACGAGAGCCCCTCCTCTTCCTTTCGCAATGCAGCCTGGGACCTTTCAAGGCTGCACTGAGACAAGAAGCTTGACCGGCCCGGCTCCCGAGGCTCCGCACACAGTGTGGAGTGTGTGCGGGGCTCCGGAGTGATGTGCGACCACGCACCATTTTCGGCTTAAAGCCAAAAATGAAAAAGTGTGTGAGCGGTGCCTGCCAGGCCCTGGAGTGTCGCGCAAATGTGAGTGCGTCGTGTGGACTGCTCCTCACATTTGCGCGATACTTGAGGGGCCCTTTCGCATGGAAAATGCCATGCGAAAAGGGCCTATGTCTTCAGGTAGAGTGGACTTGGAAATCTTGGCACAGATCAAAAGACGGATCCCGCACAAGCATGGTGGTTTCAGAGTCCAAAGAGTTAGCTTCTTTTCCCATCAGGAAACACACACTTCTCAGTATCTAGGGAATAGACATTATTTGCTGAAAAATCTGACTGCAGATTCTTTAACATGTTGTCTCAATGGTGAAATCATTGTGAAATCACCTAAGTGCTGGAAAATCATATGGGCAGACCCTTGTGGGAAGCAAGGGAGGGTGGTAGTTACAAAGGCAACTGAAGCTCACATAACTATTTTTCAGAGAGCTTCTTTTCAGATAAACACAGACAAAACAAACAAAAACAAAATCTCTTTCTCAGAGATTTTACAGAAATTTTCTCAGAGATCTGAAATCGGCAATATTGTGTCAACATAGAAGCTGAACAACCAACGGCCAACTGGCATCACATTTAAGGTGGAAAAAGGGTTAGTCTGTCATTCTCCATCTCATCCTTCAACGCTCATGGAACTTCTCAAATAAGCTGGTAATGCTAATCTTCAGCAGCTAATCTTCTCGGAAAGCATACACAGAGAATGGAAAGGAAAAAAGGCCCTAAATCCTGACTCACTGCCAGGAAGAATGAATTTCACTGAGAGAAACCAATTCATCTAACATATATTTCATCTCACCAAAACTAATTAATGTTTATTTTAATTTTTGGTAATCAGTTGGAAAAAGCCAATTACATGGGTTGCAATAACCTGTCTCCTCTCTTCTCCCCCCCCTCCTTTAATAATTGTTAATATCAGGGCAGGCAAATGCTAATTGCATCCAGCCTGAGTTTCCTCTCTTTAACTGGTGTTTAAGTTTTAAGGAGGAAAAATGGCTTTTCAAATTCATATCGACAGCATGTGTCCTTTGTGCTTTTCACAGCCTGTTCCTGTTAGCAACAAATGAAGATAAATATTGAACATAGCCTGCCCTGTATCACTCTAGCACAGGAGCCCCTTTTAAATACTCTGTTGCCAGCAGCACCTTGGAGTTGACTGGGTTATTTATTTATTTATTTCTCATCATTAAATCCTAATTTTCTAGCCCATTTGACCACTTGCATGTAACTTCCAATGTATCGGCCCAAGAATAATGATCAGTAAATGGTAAGTGTTGTCTCAATGGTTTACATCAATGGTAATTGCTTGTGATTTGTGGGTGTGTGGTGACAGTAATGACAAAAGAGGGTGATGAAGAAGAATGTTTTTAAATTGGCACTAAAGGACACCACGAAGACACTTCTCTGCATTTTATAATATGTTAAGTCACCCAAGCTAGATCTCATCTTTTAAATCAGCTTTTGAATTATTCCCTTTTTGACATTTTCATGATAATATAGCCAGGATTATGTACTTACAAGGAATAGCCACAAATACTATATCAAGGACAGTGACAGAAGAATATTCCAGAAATTCCTAGATGACTTACAGACTAATCTTCAGAATGTTTGTGTCAGCAGGAGCACCATAAAAATGAGGAGGGCTCCTGCCAGCTTAAGTGCTCTAAGAGCCAGGCTGATGGGAACATATGTCCCCATTTTCAGAAGAAACATTAAAGCCAAAGATCCTCAATGCCTGCCAATGAGAACTGTCTGTGCTAATCACACCATTAATGACAGAAGAGGCCCACAGGAGTCCAAGGGTAAGTCCTCATGATGATCTTATAAAGGGCTGAGTGTGGATCACCAGATGCATAACCAGTTGCTGCAATACTCCAGATTGTAGGAGTAATGTTATACATACAAGTGGCAGTACACATGTGGGAGTAATTTACACATGGAAAAATCTGTTTGTGAAAGGAAAAGTCCCACAGAAATGTAGAAAGTCCATATGTAAAGCACCAAACTAAGGTGATATGAGGCATGGCAAGAGATAAGAAACTCCTGCTGTTGTCTTTCTCTGCTGTTCAGGAGGGATGTGTGACCCACCAGACTTTGCTCAATTTCTGCTTCCATCAGCAAGTGTGAGAGGTGCTGAGACTTGCATTCAACTTACCTGATCTTGAATAATGCAATGTAAGAGCAGCAACAGTTAGTGCCACCCTAGAGAAGCTGTATCTATAGATCCTCACTCTCAGCACTCTCAGCTTATGGGTTGTTAGGGGTGTTGTTTTAAGATGGTATCCTTTAATCTCAATATCAGATTGTTTACCATGTGACCAGATGGCTTGTGCATCTGATACTACATTGGGCCAATCTTCATTGTAATAAATTTATTTTCATAGTCTTCCTAATGGTATTTCTTCAGTTTACTCACACACTGAAGATCAAATCTGCCTCTTGATCCACTGTGCCTTCTCCTGCCATGCTGTTGAGATCCATTCTTTTGCCTCACTCCCTGTGGCTTCTAGCTTATGCAGGATGAAAGTTCAGCCTGCTCCAGCCAGCAAATGGAGAAAGTGAGCAAAAAGACTGAAGGAGGAGGAAGATTAGTGAAGCCCATGTCTATGTGGTTTGGTTTGTTTGCTGCAGTTTTGTGGCTCTGTGATATGATTTGCAACCCAGCAACCTGTCCTATGCTGGTAGCCTACCAAGGCTTCCCAACTGTGTAATCAGACAGATAGCAGCAACTAGCCACAGCATTTGTTCAAGTGGTACAGGTCTGTAGCAAGCTTAGAGTAACCAACTCCAAATTTACCAATAGTCCAAAGAGGGAGCATCCAAGAACAGAATATATAGTCCAGGCAAAGGTCCACGGTCCAAAGAACACGAGCAAAGAATGCAGGAGTCAGCAAGGCTGTCACTACCAATGGAATCAGTAGGTTCCAGCAGCTTTCTGCCATCCTGACCTCTGGTTATATAGTCTCAGCATCTTAAGCAGCTGTGGCCTAATTAACAAGCTCTTCGTATATAAACACTGCTGGAAGCATGGGCTCTACCTTTTCTACCTGAACTGGCTGCCATAAGTACTGTTTCTCTCATGTTTCTAGGGCGTGGTTATTAGGAAGAGTCCTGTCTGGGTTCTGGGAGAGGGGCATGACACAACTGTTATCAAGTCTGTTCATATGCATGAAGTGGCCTCCAGGAATAAATATTTCTATTCCACCTTTCATCTTGAGAATTCAGGGTGGCATATACTTAACACAATATAAAGCTGCTTAAAACAATTCCAGATTTTTTTAAAAAGAGAATAATTATAGAATAGAACCTGATTTATTTGGCAATTAACAAATGGCCAACAGAAGTGGATTTTCCGTGACCTTTTGACTGCTAAAAGATTTATGCTTCATTGCTGGAAAGATAATTTTTCTCCACTTGTGACCAATGGTTAGAAGATGTAACATTTACAACATCTGAAAGAATGAGGTACAGCATAAATGATCAAATGGATTTACCTTTGGATATTTGGTCAGCTTTTGTAGAAAATTATTACTAACATGGTTATTTTTATCTCTTTCATGTTTTTATTTTCCTCCTTTCATTATACTGGAACATTATTGTATGTAATTAAGATCCCCCATGAATATAAATAAATTTACTAAAATAAAGATTTAAAAAAGAATAGAAGCATATAAAATGAATCACAATGTTAAAACAGTAGAAAAGGTTAAAACAGTACTTAACACTTTACAGACTAATAAGATTAGGCTCCAAAGGCTTTTATAAAAATCCAAGTTTTAATATTGCACCTAAAATACACCAAATGTTCATGCCAGCCAAGGGTCAAAGGGGAGAACATTTCATAATTGATGTGCCACAGCATAAGAAGGTGCTCTCCCATGTCCCTACATGATGAGCCATTCCAACTAGTGGGATGTGGGACAGGACCTCGCCAGCAGATCTCAGATACTGAGCAGGTATATACAGGAAGAGGTACTCTTTCAAGTATTGAGGCTAAGACTTTGACTATCACCACCAGCAACTTGAATTCAGGCTAGAAGCAAATAGGCAGCCTTTGAAACTGGTGTTATGTATTGTCCACTGATACTCTGCTCAAAAAGCTTTCAGTATATGAAAGATTGCCTGCAGCCTGACTTGACAGTATAGGCTCCTCACTGAAGCAGAGGTGGCTGAAGACATTTCACAGTCTGAACCAGAGCTGCAAATTCTGCCCCCTCCCCAGCCAAATCAAGGTGCATAGTACCTCAATTCAGCCAAATTGCTTTAGCAAATGAGGTGGAAAATCCAACAGGTCACTTTTGCCGAGCCCTGGCAGTAAAAATGCAGCAATTACAGATAAAATAACCACCGTGTTCTGCCCTTTCATGATACCCAAAGTGTCCTTTATGAGGAGGGAGCCACATTCTACCTCCTGTAGGCCCTAGCTGCAGATTTCATTGTCAGGAGATCAGGATATACATGTATTTCTCTTCCAGTTCTCACAAAGATACGTTCTATTCTGGAGGAAGACAGAGAAATAAATTACAATTATACAGTCTATGTTGTTCTGGGTATACATAGGCTTTCAGATTATAGAAGCCATGGTGATTGCACCTACAAGAGGAGGGGGGAAAGTGTGATTTTCCAGAGATTCTTGAACTGTATGGGCCTTTCCGCACTACATTGCTATAGTGCTATTATTCCACTTTCAAACTCGTATGGAATCCTGGAGCTTGCAGTTTATGGAGGGGCCTTTAGAATTCTCAGCCAGAGAGCTCTTTGGCCTCAGTAAACGACAAACCCTATAATTCCACTGGATGTTGAAAGTGGAATAATAGCACTGGAACAGTGTAGGGCAGAAAGGCCCTATATCTCAGCATCCCTCACTATTGGCTGGGCTGGCAGGGGCCGTGAAGAGATGCAGTACAACAGCACATGAGCCTTTTTTCTGACATGGGCATTGTTTCCAACAGCACAAAAAAAGGACTGGTATGTCTATTACATAGGTGATTCTCAATTAGTGTGGTGATGGGGCTATTTTTTTTTTCAAACATTGACGTAAATGGCTTTGTAGGTAAATCCATGTTAAATACATATATATAAATCAATTTAGGTTCACACTGAAAATTTTCAAAGGCTCCATGGGATAAACAAAAAAACCTGCAAACAAACTCTTTCCTTGTTACATTCTGGCAAACTGGATCCAGTGAGATATGAAAGTGCATACTATCCTTTAGACAGACTCTCTACCAGTTTCTCTGTCATGACCTGAAGATTTTGCCCTACAGTCAAGTGTGCCAAGAGACTTTTTTGTACTGTGGGCCTATTCAACTTGAAAATCACCCGCTGTCTGTGCAGAGAATATCTTTTAGGAAGGGATGGGCAATGGTAAAAACAACGAGATGGAATCAAGAGAATAAATTCAAAATGCAGCTGTATGACTGAAGGTGCTTATTTTTTTTCCTCAAATAAAACTCAGTCAGGACTTACTGCAAAGCAGACTCAAAGCACATGAATGATCTGAGGGGCTGTGGGGGAGGACCGAGCAAAACAACTCTACACAACTCTACACAATACACTTATTTACACTAAACAAAAGAAGGAGATGCAAACAGATCAGTGAGAAACTGAGGGCCTCAATTTGACCTCCTTCTTCGGAGGTTTTTAAAGCAGACGCTGGATGGCAATCTGTTGAGAGTGCTTTGGTGTGGGTGCCTGCATGGCAGTGGGTTGGACTGGATGGCTCCTGTGGCCTCTTCCAATTCTATGATTATATGATTCTGTGGCCCTTTTCACATGTCGGGGGGGGGAACGGGCGAAAACGCCCAAAAACCGGAGCTTACCTCCAGCCGGGTAAGTCCGTCGCCGCGTGGAGCAGCGCAAGGTCGCTGCTCCACACTCCTCCAGCGTCGCAGGTGGCAGCTTCAGGTTGGCGGAGGCTCTCCACCAACCGGAGAAGCTCGCCAGCCGGAAGCCCGTCCCCAGCAGATCTGCAGGCACGCAGTTGCACGTACCTGCAGATCCACTTTAGAGCCAGGAGGCGGAGCGGCATGGGGCTGCGCGCTCCGTGCTTTTTAAAAATCTCTAAAAAGAGGTTTTTAAAAAACACGCAGCCCGGCTAGTTCCGGCCGCTCCTGAGTGGATTCTGGTGTGAAACTACTAAAAGTAGTCCATGCCAGTCCACTCTACGGTGTAGATGACCTCCGTGGGAGGTCGCTCTACACCGTTCCCCCCCCCATGTGAAAAGGGCCTGTGTCTACATTCCAGAACACTTGTTCAGGTGATCATCATACCTTCCAACATTTCACAGATGAAAACTGGGACACACATGGCCAAACAACATCAGAGAGTGTTCAAGGTGCCAAAAATTATTAAAGGGTAAGAACATACAAGCTGAGAGAGGCTGCAGCAGTTTGCTTTTGCCTGAGCCTGCTGGGAAAGACAAGATGATGACTCCTCTCTGCTGCTTAGTTAATAGAGCACATTAACACTTTTACACTTTAGACTCAGTTTGAAGCAACTGAAATAAACTGAGGACAAAGGGGGACGAATGGGATATTTTAAAATCATTTTAAAAGTGAGATGGCAGTGGAATAATTGGGAGTGTCCATGCTAATTTGGAACAGGTGGGGGATATGCACCAATATATGGATGACAGGAACTTCTGATCCCAGCAGCTGAGGACAAAGGGGAGAAGGAGGAGGAGGAGATAGAAACTGGGACATTTGAAAAGCAATTGAAAAGAGTGGGATAACAGAAGATTAATCAAGACTGTCCTACTAAATCAGGACATTTGAAGGGTATGGATTATTACTGTAGTCTTGTGGAAGGGGCAAAGTCCATCTCCTCCACATCCCATGCTCATGTTGACGGAAAGATCTGAAAAAAGATTGTAAGCATATGGCGGTAAATACAACGACAAAGCTCAACTTGATTGGAAGTCCTCTCTTATCAGGGCTTCCAGTCATGTGGAATTCTGTAATAGGGATTAAAGAATACTTCATTTTTGTTGTTGTTGTCAACACATCAAAACACCTCCATCCAAGAATTTTAGCATTTTTTGTGAAAAGGTCTTGTTTGCACCTAAACCTTTGATTTTATGCAAGAAGTGCAAAAATGATTCTTTTGTGTCAAACAAGTATTATCTGCATTTTTTTTTTTTTTGTTAAAAAGTCCCTAAGCATGAAAAATTATCCAAAATGCACAAAAACCGTTGCGGTCTCACCCAGTGTACACATCTCTACTCAGTAATTACATTTAGCCAAACATAGCTGCAGCTATCATATTATGAATGGCTATTATATGATCTGAGACATCTGACTCTGTCTTGAAATCCACCAAGATTAGAGATGTGACTTCCAATGTGTATGTACGGGTACGATTTAAAATACCTTATGACCACTTAATACCAAGAGCTTTTACTTGATTTTTACCATCAAGATGAAACAGGAAAGAAGAACAAAATCAAAGTTTGGAAATGTTATTTTTGGGTCATAACTTCCAGAATTTCCTACCCAATATGGACATGCTGGTTGAGTGATTGAAGGAGCTGTAATCCAAAAATGTCTTCTCTAATTCATTGTGGTGGAGTGGTTTGAGTGTTGGGCTAGGACTTTAAGAGACCAGTATTCAAACTCTCTAGTCAGCCATGAAAACCCACTGGGTCCTGTTTCACACCTTATCGTTTTCTGTCGCTGTCCCGTCACAATCCTGGCAGTGCCACTACGGGGAAAGGAGAATAACCCGAATGCTCCCCTCCACACCTGGCTAGCTGCCTGTGGTAGGAAAGCATGAGGGACATGCTCCTTCCTTCCTGCAGTGCAGCTGGCCACTTCCCATGCTGCACTGGGGAAGGAAGTATGTAGATCACACTTCTGCTGTTTCTGCATGGCCAACAGTGATGGGAACATCACACAATCAGGGGCCATTACTAGATTTTTTCTGGTAATGGAATATCCCATGATTCCAATGAGTGAGGACGTGCTGGCAACAGGGCTGCAATGACATCATGTGAAAGTACAACTCACTGACTCGCAGCAACATGTCCCCATAGCAGGACAGTGATGTCATGCAGAAATGGCCTGGGTGACAATGGGCAAGTCAGACTCTCTCACCCTCAGAGGCAGGGGTAAGGGCAAGCCTCTTCTATATAAATTTTGTCAAAAAGTCCCATGGCCTTAGTGTTGCTAAAAGTTAGAAATGACTTGAAGGTACACATCAACAGCAAAAAGCAACCACATTCTCCAAAAAATTGTATCTACTGTCCAAATTATATGGTATGTTATAGGCCAATATAACCGCTTTGATTTGGGTATGAACATAAAGAAGTTGTACTGAAGATAAGAGACAGGTTCCTTGTATCTGAATGAAAATTCTTCCACACATACAGTTACTCTTTTTTTTGTACAAAAGGTAGTGTCCTACATCTGACACACAAAAGTGTGTGTATGTGTGTGGACTTCATCTTCCCCAGGGAATATATTTTTCAGAACAAGAAAACTTGCTTTGCATCCTGCCTATTTCCCTCCCCTGCTCAACATCATCCTCCCTCCCTCCCTGAAGATAAAGGTTAATATTAAACATTGTCTTAATGGCTGTCAAATCAATCATGATTTTTCTCTGAGTTGCGCCAGGCAGAAGCAACACACTTTATAAGAAATCAGAGACAGGAGTGGATGAGATAATGTAAAATCACTTATGTAGGCACTCCAGAGACAGAGCCCGTTAAATATTTAATAAAGTCATTAACCTGAGAGAGGGAGGAAGAGGGTAATGGATGGCCTTTTGCTTCTGCTTATAGAACTAGGTTTGAAAAGTGCACCATTTTCCCCAGGGCAAGTATCACAAATGCCCAAAATCTATAAAGAGGGTCACAGATGAAAAGACTTAGAGCGGCCTTAAAATTCCCATTTGGGTTCTTTCAAAACTGCAGATGGGTTTGGGATAAAACAGTGAGATGTTCTGTGCCGTACATGCAGCCACAGGCCATGGTGATCCAAATGCTCAATTAGTTTATTATGGCAACAGACACAGTGTAACAGTAAAATAATCAACACCTCTGGAGAAACTACAGCAAACAATCAATTATTGAAGGAACCATCTATAGTCCAGGAGTGTTACTCTGGGTTTTTTTTTTCCTCCCCCTGACTACTTGTGAGACTTGGTTTGTTTTTAATTCTGCACAGAAAGCCAGCTGTTATCAGTTACTTTAGAAAATCAGTAATCTTTGCACTAATTTCAAACATGAAAAATCTGAAGCTGTTTGACATAAAAAGGAAGTACTGCGCATAAAGATTTCAGGGATTACACATCTACCCAGCAATGGATTTGTCATCAACATGATTGGGGAATCTATCACACCCTCATTCAACAGCATGCTAACATTAATCCAATTGTTCTACATACCCCAGTTTGATGGCAATAGCGGATTGAAATGTGAAGTGAGCCTATCTGCTATATGGCTCAAAGTGGTTGTTCTCAGTTTTTAGCCATCCAAATGTTTTGGACTTCCACCTACAGAAGTCCCAGTCAGCATAAGCAATGGTGAGGGGTTGGGGAGCTGAAGTTTGAGAACCACACATGTGTTTCCTGTTGTGAGAGGGAGTGACTCGTGTACTTGACTCAAGTATTTCCAGTTATGAGGGGATGATATCAAGGCTTTCTTTGCTGGGCCTTGCTCTCTCCTCTATCATGTCTTGTCACTCATGCCTATGCAGCTCAAGAATGATCAGTTTTGTTCCCATGAGGGCAGAAACCCCAATGAATTTACTGCACTTACTTGTTCAAATCAGAAAGAGAGAGAGAGAGAGCTGGAGAGGAAAGGAACTGCAACTGCCAGGTATAAGAATTAGGCCCTTTCTGATAGGAATGTAATTCTTCACTGAGTTTCTTCTTGAAGGAAGAAACAATTTTTACAACTTCCTTCCTATTGTGAGAAAGTCTTTGAAAACTACACAGTTTTTGAAACCTATTCACAATTTAGGACTTACTCTGTGCAAAATTCACACATGATTGCTTTGTACAGAAAACAATATATTCCACGCAGATATATTGGCCATTTCTGCACTACACTGTAATGGTGCTATTATTCCACTTCTAACATCCTATGGAATCCTGAGGTTTGCAGTTTCCTGCACAGAAAATGCTGTTTCCATTCTTTAAAATGTTGGTTTTATGCAAATCAATCATTTGTGAATTTTCCACAGAACTGTCAATTCCATTTTCTGTGCAGAAAACAGGAAATGCCATTCAGCCATGCTCCAATCACCAGCAGAATGAACCTCCTTCTGCATATGCAGCTGGTGTCCAGTAAAGTAGGTTGGGAAAGAGTTACAAGTGTGACATTAGTGTTGCAATCATAACTAAGGCCCTTTCTGCACCTTACCGTCTTCTGGCGCTGGGGTGCGGGGATCGTGCGAGCAGCCGCCAGTGAGAGGCTCTCACATCCGGGGTCCTTTGGCTCTGCAGGAGCTGCCTGCTTGCGCAAGAGCTCTGCCTCTTCCTTCCGCACTGCAGCCTGGAACATTCCCAGGCTGCGCTGGGGCAGGAAGCGTGACCGGCACGGCTCCAGAGACTCCGCAAGCCAGGTAAGTGCGCGCAAGGCCCAGGAGCAATGCACGATCTCGCACCATTTTCAAAGGTGCGCGATTGGCGCCTGCCAGCCCCTGGACCATCATGCAACTCTGAGTGCGTCGTGCAGATTGCTCCTCACAATTGCGCGACGCTCCAGGCTCTCTTTCACAGGGAAAATGCCATGCGAAAAGGGCCTAAGTAATTATCATGAATACAGAACAATTACTTAGAGCTATTCCTTGATGACTATTCAGCATTCATGAGTGACAGCAATTGAAGCATGGGTGAATGATGCTTCCATCAGGTTTGTGGGGGCAGGATGGGTTACTTAAGTATACCTAACTAAATATTTAGTATAGAATACTGGCTATTATTTTCCGCACAGAAAAGACTGTTTTATGCACAAAACAACCATGCACAAATTCTGCACAGAATAAACCCTGAAGTGTGAAGTTTGTTGTCCATCCAGGATTCTTTTTGTCAAGGTGTCTTGGCCCTTGAAATGCATGTTTTTGAGCCATTTTTCAAATGTTTTTGAATATGTTTTTCATCCCTACTTTTTCACCTCAGATATGGTAGTAGGATTTTGAATTATGAATTTTGGAGGGGATAAAAGGTACATTCCTTATAGTTGAATTTCTATAGTTGAATAGTTGAATTGTGTTTTGGGACCCATTTTGTGTTCCTACTTTGGACTTTAAGGTTTGTATGAGCAGCCCATGTACATTCAAGTCCTGCACAGGCAACTCATGAAACTTTGGAGATCTGCATATGTGTTCGAGTTAGTATTTAATATGTTGTATTGTTATTATTTTTTAAATAGGCTTGAATTTTCAAATTGTTTACATCATTATGATGGTGTTAACAGTATTCATTTATCTTTTGCCACATAGAACATAAGAAATAAATACACCTGCCACTCTCTAAGTCTGAAGCAGGAAGACTTACAAGTCTTCTGCACTACACTGTTAGAGTGCTATTATTCCACTTTCAACATCCTATGAAATCTTGGGATCTGCAGTTTAGGGAGGGGCATTTAGAATTCCCAACCAGAAAGCTCTTTGGCCTCAGTAAACTACAAATTCCAGAATTCCACAGGATGTTGAAAGGGGAATAATAGTACTATAATAGTGCAAGGTGGAAATGGCCTAAGGCTTCTCAAATTATTCAGAGCCTTGCTTGCAATTTAAGATGTATCTGTACTGGGACCCTGATTCTGCCTCTTGCACCAAAGATCTGGGTCCTGCCTATTGTACCAGATCCAGTTTGTATAACAGTTTTATACAATTTTAATTGTCAAAGCTCCATTCTGAAGATTTCTGAGATTTGAAGTTTAGTTTTATATTCTGAAAGTACCAAGAAATCTTGAGAAAAAAGATACTGAGGACTAAATCAGTTTACTTATGTAATTTAGATATGCACTCTCTGGCACAAAATTCCAAATCCCTACAAATCCCAGGATTCCTCAAGATGGATCCATAGTAATTAAAGTGTTTTGAAACCTGATATAACAGTATAATGTCATGGATCCTGAAAAGGCAGGGTCACTAAGGATATGACAGAGGGGATGACAAGACCCATTGCCCTGTCCAAACAATATGTTGGGGAGTATATAGGTACGAACCCACCCTAACAGACTTCAAGGTTTTTGTATTGCATGTCCAGAGCTGCATTTCCATCTGCCTGGTCCTTGATAATCACATGCTGATCTATACCTGGCTGCCCTTCAGCCAGTCATTTATCATTCCATATCTTGTGGCTGAACTTGTCAGTTGCTTCCACTAGACCACCTAGATCTGAGACACTCTGATAGCACATAAAGTAGAGACCAAAATAGTGTTTAGAGAATTGATTAGAGAAAGAGTAGGATGGCCTTAAGATAAATGCAGATCCTAGCGAGAAATACTTTCAGTGAGCTGCAACCACTCATCGCCTTATGGTGCTCTCTTTAAAAATTATCTATAATGCTCAGGCTGCTTACTCTTTATACTGCTTATAATATTTATTAATATGTTCCCAAGGTAAAGACATGTTCCCCCAGTGTTACTCTAGAACCAAAGTGGAAGATGAATAAGCAATAGCATTTTAAATTGATTTAAATTGATACAGGATCATTTTTATGTGTAGTAGCACCCAAAATGAGTCATAGAAATGTGAGAGGGAAATGTTTCTAAGTCACCTACTACCCCTTTTTTTCAACCTAGTTCATTACCAATTGCACACTCAACACTGAGTAATTCATCTTAGCTTAGTACCTTGCCATGTAGTGGTAAGGGCCCAATTTGTCTGCATCTAAGCCTAGTCGTGGAGTCAAAGCCTGGTCTCATCATGTGTTTATTATCCATATATAGCTGAACATGAGTCCCGATTTCCCACAACTATGTTTGTCACCAAAAAAAAAAAAAAGTAGATGGATTATATGGGCAGGATGCACATGTGTGCATCATAATAAGAGCTTGGAAGTTACCTGTTCAGATTATAACTTTCAGAATTTGCCTACTCATAATTTAAATAAAGTAATTTTCCAAGCATTATTGACGGTGCTGATATTGTTATTGTTGTTGATGATGGTATCATCCCACATTCTGGACTTACATTAATTTACAAATTTAAAACAGATTCGGGTACAAGTATGTAAAAACAGGCAAAAAATATAATCAAACTGTACGTAGAATTAAGAACAATGCATAATATAGCTATTAAACAGGGAAGAAATAACAGTAGTACAGCATACCATTAAACCCCTTTTCTTATAATCAAGTCAGTTCCCCAAAGCTTGCTTGATTTTTTTTTTAAGAGGTTTTGCCTATTGCTGGATGGTCAACAAGGACGGGGCTTGTCTACTCTAGGAAGGGAATTTCTGAGCCTGGTAGCAGCCACAGAGAATTCCCTCTCTCACTTTATCACTGCACGATCACTTTGGGGCCACGTGTGCTTTTAGGAATAATTCTTCCTAAACACAATTTCAACAGGTATTCTTTTAGAGATATCTCAATAAGTAGCACAGCATATGTTTAATACCATTGAAGAATGACAAACAATAGCATTAAACAGATCGTTCCAGTTATGGTCAGCTTTTCTCACCCTACCTTATGGTTAGCAATAGAAGCATTAAAATGAAATACTAAACTTTATAAATAGCTTAGTGTGGGGGAGAGCAGGACAATATTTTTATTAAGCAAGGCAACTTCCATGGCATGTTTTATATTTTTATAAAAGTGTTATACTTGTAATTGACAGGAGCTTCTGTTGCTGATAAAGCAGAGTTGCTTTTTTAGCTTGCTTTGCTGTCTGTCTCTCAGAAATTATGACTAGTTGTGGTCCAAAAGATATGATAAGCCATTTGTAAATATGCAGTGCAGTGCTGAAGAGAAAACAGAGAAGGGGATCTTTTGGAGGTACAGGTAACAGTGCAGATGCTCTGAAGGTATTTCAGGGCATTTCATTTTCAAGGTCAGGGGTTTTTCTTGTTTTTGTTTTGATTTGTTTAACTGAGGAAAATATTGCCTGTCTGATTCTTGCTGGATTTCAGAGTTGTCACACATTGCCCTTCCTAAATGTGAAGGGCAACAAAATGTCAAATTGCATGTTTCCTTATAAATTGGTTGGGTTAAACTTAATCCAATTGTAGAGTTTCCAAGGTTGGCACAATTATGGATCTCAGTTACAACTCTTGATATTAGGCATACACTGATGACTTGCTATAACTTGGAAAAAAGTGGATTTTTCTGGCTTTATCTATGGGTCATTGCCATCATAACCCAGTCATTTGAACTAGAGCTGGTCTCCTGTAGTTTCAACTAGAGTAGACCAACTGAATCAGTTGCTGAATAGTGAGTCAACATCCAGTGATTTAATTGTTCTATTTTAGTTGAGACTTACAATTGGCTCCAGAATCCATAACCCTATTGAAGAAGTTGAGAAATTATTCTCTCTTATCTCTCAATTTTATTTTCCTTTTTCCAAGGTCAGTTTCTCTATCTGAGATACTTCCTGGAGTCTATAAGCCAACAATGCCTAAGGCAGTTGGGCAATGACAGTTACAATCAAGGCACATCATGAAGATGAAAAGGGCATGAGAGGCAAGCATGACTTTACTGCCTCCTGAGCTAAATTGCTGACTGTTACTGAAGAAGTAGTTGGGAGCTTTTTAAATAGGGTGAGAGGTCATCATTTAGAAAGACTTGCTCCTCAGAAGATCAAAAGAAAGCACTTGTCCACACGGAGTATAATTAAGCTGCAGACTTTGGCTGCACAAAATGTGGCAATGACCTAGGCAGTTTTAAAAATTAATGGAGGATAAGTCTATCATTGGTTATTTGTCATCTGAAAGAAAAGTAGTATGCCCTTGAATACTGGTTGTTGAGGATCATGAGCAGAAGAATGGACTCATGTCCTGCCTGTGAACTTCACATCTGTGGGCCCATTCACACAACATAATTACAGAATACAGCACGATTACAAAATTCCACTTTAACTGCCATGGCAATGTCCTATGGAATCCCGAGGTCTATAGTTTCATGAGATATTCAGGATTCTCAGCACAGGAGTTCTCCTGCCTCTCCAAACTACAAATCCCAGGATTTCATAGGAAATCCCATGATGTTTCAAACAGAATCAATGTGCTATCATTATATAGTATGAAAGGGCCCAGTATCTGGTTAGGAAACTGAATGCTGGGTTGAACAGGATAGAGATGAGAATTGTGCATACACATGCCACCAGCACCAATGTTCACAGCATTTCCCATAACTGGTAGCAATAGATAGTTGTATTCCATTCCGAAGGCTGCATGAATTCCCCCTGACTAAAGATAGGTGTTTAATGTAATCCTGAAAGTAGGAATGAGAGATCTTGAAAGTACAGTCAGACCTCCACATTTACCGGTTTCACTTTCGCAGATTTGATTAGCTGAAAGTTTCTCCACTCCCTCCCTTCCCACCTCAAGTGCTTCTTTTCCAGGTGAACTTTCCCTCTCAGTGGCTCCAGTCAGCCCATGCAACCTTTAAAAACCCACCTCTGGTTCTCTTCCTCCTCCACCAGCCACTGCCTGGTCAGCTAAGGATGGATCACAGCCTGATTTTCCAGCACCCCAGACCCTCTCCCAATGTCCCTCACACACCCAAGAGATGAGCAAGAGAGAAGAGTTATAGTGCCACCATTCCAACCCACCTCCTTTTCCTGACCTGATTTGGACTGTGGGTACTCTCCACATCATGTCTCGCCCCCTTCCCACAGATACACACACACACATTTTGATATTTGCATTTTCCTCACTTTTGTAGGGGTCCTAACCCTAGTGAATGTGGACTACCAACTTTTTAACTATAAAAAGAAAAATAGAACCAAATACAAGCTAAAAAATCAGTCCCTCTTAATAGTTTCTAAATGATATATTTTAAAAAGGAACCTGATATATACAAAAACAAACATAAAACATACAATAGGCACAAAACATCTTTGGGTGGTTCTTTTATAAGACACTAGTTGGTTCTTGTCTTCTTTTAACTTTAGTCTGGTTCTATTGCTAGGCATCAAGAGGGGCAAGGCATGGAGCTGATCTTAAATCAGCCTGGGGCAAGCCCATAAACTGTAGTGTTTTCCATGATATGTAGATTTTGCTCTAGCATTATGGACCCACTGGTGTGTAAGCCATAGGGTTGCCAGATAAGATCATCTCAGGTACTGAGATTTGAGAGCCCAAAGTTGAGACCTCAGGCAGCTCCTGTTGATGTCAAAAGGAGCAGGTCTTCCGGATGTCATTAAGTATGATACATCGGCCACATTTTTCATTCAAGTAATCCACCATAAATATAAAAAGCGAGGAAAATATTCCTCTGGTTAGAAAAGAAGTTTTCCACATTCTGCAATGAATATGGAAATTGGAAGGGGGGGTATGTTTTTAACACTTTTCAAGCACTGCTTTTAAAACACAAGGTGAGTTGTGGTTCAACCAAAGAAAATCTTACAGGCTTAGCTTTGAACAGAAAGCAGCCTATAACAATGAGAGCCAAAAACATACAATTATGGGATGCTGTGTGAAGTGGGGGTTGACATATGTAAGTTTTCAAAGCAATGCTCTCACCCTGAGATTCCTTCCTCTTGCCCTGATGACTGGAGAAGAAGATCCAGTTCCCAAGGACTCAGGGCCAGGGCCTGAGGTCTGGGAGCCCTAGTAAACCATTATCAAATTACTGGCATTGTGTTACCATGTCCTATTATACAACGGTACTTATTCCACAACCTATCAAAGCAAACTTGCAAGATACAGTGTGCCCATCCTATATGTGAGAGTTTCGTTCAGGAACCCCCCCATGTAAAACAAAAAACATGAGTGCTGCATCCCATTGTAATCAATGGATACAATGCCACATCTATTTATTATATTGGGATACAACATTTCACCCAACTCACATTTGTGCATATGGAGGTTGTGACAAAAGAGGGAGCACTGTACTGCAGAATACATTCAACTCTCCAGTCATCATCTAGAGTAGAAGATAACAGAAATGTTAAAATACGTGGTCTGTTACATGGTCAGTTACAAATGAGTAACCTAGAGTTACTCATTCATGACTATTAAGTATTCATGACTCCTACATAGCCCCTAGTTCAAAGGATACACAGAGACAGTGAAAGTCTCCAGTCTCTACCTGCTGGGCAGCAGCTACTGCAATAGCAGGGGTCTGTTCCACTGTTGCTCAGGAAGTGTGTTACCCTGTTTTCTGGGGGTCCCGGGTGGGACACCTAAATAACCTTACAATTACACAAATTGGGGAAATTAGTTTAGAGCACTAGTTGGCAAAACGAGAGGCAGGGTAACTTAGCGGAATCTTGTAACCTAGTGTTTACGGGGTCAGGCCAAGCCAAGAAGCAGACCGGTTGGAAAATAATGAATGATCTTTATTAAATACAGGCACACAATGTAAGCAACACAAGCACACAGATAGCTAATGAAAATAAAGGTGTGAGTAAGATAGCGGGATTTTCAGAGGGATAGTTGGTTTGGGTGATACGAAACCTGTCCTGAAGTCCGGAAGAAAATGGAGAGCGAAGCTGGGGTTCGATGTATCTCAGCACGTGGAGCTGAGGGGAAGCTCGCCAAGCGAAGCGGCAGCAAGGCGGTCTGGAACTCAGGAGTGATCCGAGGAAGCGCTCAAAATCAGAGGTTTTTATAAGGAGAATTGTGACCGCAGGCTAGGTCGGACTTTGGGAAAACAATAGATTTGGGGCTGGAGACAAAGCCTCCGAAAGGTCAGAATTTTAATGATTGAGTTACAGCCAAATTGTCAATAGGATAGCCGGTATCGCGGAGTACTTGAGCGCTGTATAGTTCGATCATCAAGCTGCCAGCGCGAGGCAGAGGATCTTTTGAAAGTTGCTTGCATACCTAATGGAGGTACTTGCCTTGAGGTCTCCTAAAGCGGCGAGTTGGCTGTTTCTGGCCTGCCTGTATTGTCTAGGAATATTACGGCGATTATCTGCCCAGCCTGTGTGCGTGCTTGTCCGGGGGCCTCGCAAGCACGTGGAAGGGATATGTGAAGCCAAATTATCGATATCAAAAGATGTCTTTTTATATCCCCCAAAGCTCGGGCTAGCCAGGGCAGTAACAAGTGGATAAATGATGCTGTCTCACACACACACACCCCTTGGGTAAGCAATCTTTGATACAAAGAGAAATTGTAATAGGGAACCTGATTCTGCCTGTTGCACCAGGGATCGTTCATGGGAGGGGTAGAAATGGCAGTCAGGTGCTTCCCAAGCAACAGGGGAACAGACCCCTGTCAAATACAGAGGCTGTTTCCTGATAGTTGGGGATTGGAAGGGGGCATCAAGCCAGGATTCAATGTGTAGCACCGTAACAATGGCACTTAGAATCATAAAATCATAGAGTTGGAAGAGACCACAGGGGCCATTGAGTCCAACTTCCTGCTATTCAGGAACACACATCAAAGCACTCCTAAAAGCACTTAAATCACATACAGGATTCTGCTGATGTCTGAGTATCCAGCATTGCTTTTTCTATTTACATATATACATTAACTGGTTCTCTGCTTCCTTTATAGATTTTCAGCCTGATTTTTACATTTCTGTCTATTCTTGTTATTGAGTAGAATGCAAACTATCATTATCTGCTAAGTATCTCCTTTGAGAATAAGTGCTGAACCGATAATACAAATAAATGAAAAATACTAAGTTTAGACAATAATTTTAAAAAATTGTTGCACCCTCCTGTTAATTATTAATTAATTCAAATTGCATAAAATGTTTCCTACCATCATCGTGCCCTCCTTGGACAATGAAAATTTCAGGACATGCTATGAGACCGCAGTTCTTTTAGAAGAGAGACCGCTGGACTCAAAGGTTTCAAGGAGTATGGTATAGGCAGGTTAGTTCCTAAATTAAACCAAGATTCTGAAAGCCAAGTAACTCCTTGCCTCCATGGTATATTATGGCAGTGATTGACAGAAGGAAGATAGGGATCTCTGTGTGATCTGATGTAGGTCAGCAAGCATTTGTAACTCCAGAAAAAAACAACAACTACAAAGTTATTGTTACCACTGTTTTCTCTCTATGGCCATTTCCACATGTGGCGGTGGAAACGCCCTGTGCTGGTACTTACCGGACTTCTTGGCTCGACACTGTAGTCCAGGTTGCTCCAGAGCAGTGCGTGGCCGGAGCTCCACACTGCTCCAGGGACGAAAATGGTGGCTTCCAGTTGGTGGAGGCTCTCCACCAACTGCTGAAGCTCGCCAGCCTAAAGCCCGTCTCCGGCAGATCTGCAGGCTTGCACTGGTACGAGCCTGCAAATCTGCACCGGAGCATGGGAACGGAGTGGCGCGCTTTGTGCTTTTGAAAGACCTGTTTAAACAGGTCTTTAAAAAGCACGCTGCACAATCACTTCTGGACGTTCCGGAGCAGACTGAGGTGCAGAACTACAAAAAATAGCCCAACCCAGTCCACTCTACGGTGCAGACGTCCTCTTTGGAGGACACTCTGCACCGTTTTTTTTAGCCCGTGCGGAAATGGCCTATGTGTCTGTCTCTTTCTATCTTCTAAATTAGGTTTCCTAAAAAGAACATTTGGTGGAAAAAATTGGAAGTCTTCTCTCTCTTTCCCTCTCTCTGTGAAAGGAATTGTAAGCTTGGGCCATTTCTGCACTACACTGCTATAGTGCTATTATTCCACTTTCAACATCCTGTGGGATTCTGGGGTTTGTAGTTTACCAAGGCCAAAGAGCTCTCTGGCTGAGAATCCTAAAAGCCCCTCCCTAAACTCCAAACCCCAGGATTCCATAGGATGTTGAAAGTGGAATAATAGCACAATAACAGTGTAGTGTGGAAATGGTCTTGGTTTTGACTACTCATAACAAATTCCTGGTGTAAGCCAGTCTTTGAAAGTAACAAGTTAAAAATAACCAGTTAGTTGTATTCAGTGTGATGACTGATGTCATCACCTTGCTAATGTGCTGACCCAAGCTGTGTCTCCTTTCATTACCTCATGTTCTGTTATGGGTTTGAATGGATGACAAAGTAGATAAGAGGAAACTGTGCTTTGTATTACCAGCCAGTGGTTGTGAAGCATTCCAACTTTTTTTCTTTTTTCTTTTTTAAAAAGTAACAACTACTACTTTAAGGCTTTGGTGAAATGAGGAAACAAAAGGTTACTTTTTAGGGGCAGAATTCTATTGGGCAGTTATGAATGCGTAACAGAGAATTACACATTTGTGACTGCTTCATATTAGCAATCCCTATATATTCCCTAGTTCATGGGATACATATGGACTGTGAAAGTCCTGCAGTCCCTGCTTAGCAGATAGCAGCAGCAGCACCAGTAGTCTGTTCTATCACTCAAGAAGCAGAAGACTGATGGTCTCATTCCACCACTGCAAGGGCAGGCTGTGACAAGGACTTTGTTTCTGCCAGTTGCAATGGAGATCGCTTGTTGAGGGGATGGGAATGCTAGTCAGCTGCTACCTGACCAACAGGGGAAGAGATGCCCATCAATTGCAGAAGCTGCTGACCAGTAAGTGAGAATTGGGGGGCGGGGGTGTCAGGCTGGGATTCACTACATAGTGGTTATATAACAATATAGTATAACAATATAGTGCATCAAGGATTCTTTATTTGAAACTATAGTGATAACTAACTGCTATATGGGCATGGACTTGGTATTATAATTGCCACTTATTACTTTTTTAAAAAGCAGCTCTCTGAGCTCTGATTTCAGTATATGATCAGAGGCACCCTATTCCTTAATTCTTCACATATGTGCACCCACATGAGACATTATTTTGCATGTGGCTTCAGTCGGTGGATAACAATGTTACAGGGCCCGTTCACAATACACAATTAGAGTGCTATGACAGCACTTTCTCATGGTTCCAACTCTCATGGTTCCATTCTATGTAATCCTGGGATTTGCAGTTCATGGAGGGACATTTAGAATTCTCTGAAATCCATAAATCTCCTCTAGTGCCTCACCAAACTAGAAATCCCAAAACTTCATAGGATGCTGGCCGGCCCTTCCCGAAACTGCAAACCCCAGGATTCCATAGGATGTTGCAAGTGGAATAATAGCACTATAACTGTCTAGTGCGGAAATGGCCTTGTTCATCTGCTTTACTTGCCAAATCATCTCTGCATGTTATTATTTATTTATTGTTTGCACAACTCAGCCCGTGTATATGCTGAATGTATATACTGATAACATTATACAGACTTGTTTGTTGTGATTTGCTGTCAAGTCAAAGTCATCTTATGACAATCCTATGAAGGGGAGAGCTCCAAGAGCCCGGGTCATGGTAATTTGTCCCAATCCTGTGGGGTAAACATACTCACACAGCTCTTCATTGAGCAAAGAAGTTAGCTATGTAGGCTCTGTTGTTCCCTTTTAATCAGAAGGAATCTTTTCCTTTGTAACTCCAAAGGTTTAACTGAGAGTTTCTTTTTTAAAAAAGCAGATTGCCAGCATAGGCCATCAGATCCTCAGATCAAGCAGCTGCATTTCACAGCAAGGGAAAGATGCCACTCCCTCAGTCCTTCCCATTCCCAATGCATTCACTTATGCGTAAATGTAAGTAAAGGGTATTCCAGATCCTAATGGGTAATCCTCCACTCCCCCTTTAATCCAGGTGAATATCTCCAGACAAAGATCCCCCTGGCTGGCACTTTTACTACAGAATGCTGCAGAACTGGCTCTAAGTACATCTGCGTGGCCAGCCTGCTAGGAGTCAAATCCCTGAAAGTAGTTATTATTGCTTACTTTTCTTAATTTTGCCATTCAGTAAAGTATCAGCATGCAATTTAGAATGCATATTTTTAAATACACTCCACTCAGAAATGCATATTAGGCACAAAATACAAGGACATGTTTATGGGAGAACATGTTCAAAATACATGTTTAAATATGCATTTAAGTGCATATTGCAGTTCATTGTGAACGCTGAACACAACAGCTATGTGAATGAACATTAGGGAAGTGAAAGTAATGTGGACAGAGTGATCCACCTATTTTTAAACTGATTTCTGTGTGATCGGACTCATCACTGCCAACGCTCAGGGACTCATGAAATTCTGAATGCCTGCTGCTTTCAGTTCCCAAGTTAATTAACCTTGAAAACTCATAAAAAAATCTCTAGAGTGAGATTGGACATGAGCCAGTCTACAAACAATGCTTTGAGCACTGATTCAGAGGCATTAGGACTCAGTAGCACCACTTACACAAGCACTAAGGCAATTTCCGCACTACACTATTATAGTGCTATTATTCCACTTTCAGCATCCTGTGGAATTCTGGGGTTTGTAGTTTACTGAGGCCAAAGAGCTCTCTGGCTAAGAATTCTAAATGCCCCTCCCTAAACTGTAAACTCCAGGATTCCATAGGATGTTGAATGTGGAATAATAGCACTATAACAGTGTAGTGTGGGAACAGCCTAAATCTGTGTCTATGTCGAGCAAACAAACCCCCAGTTCCTGTGCCCTGAAATCTGGAACTCCCTAGCCAGAACCTCAAGAGATTTGCAGTCCTGGATCAAGAGCTCACCAAAGAAACAGTATCCTTGCCCCCAAAGACTTTGCAGACCTATCTGCTCACTACTACAAACTCAAATACTGACAATGGAAAAATGAAGTCGTTCTAGGTCATTGAGCAAATACTCCTTTTAGGTTCTACATTTTCATGCAAAGGAATGGAGGTTTGAGAAGGTCAATGACACTGAAGGATACATAAGGGCAAGTTATCTTTCCTGTGGGACCTTTCCTGGATTCTGAATGATCTGTCTCTGTGCACTCTTGCTTTTTAACTTGTGACCTTTGAGAAGATAAGAGCATTTTTCTTGACAGTCCCCAGGTCCAATTACTTCTCCCAGACTCCCTGCCAGGACCAGACAACACCATCTCACCCATGAACTATTATAATCACTTTTTATATGAACAGTCTTTAAATGCTGGGTTGGTTACTTGAAGAACCTATGGAGTATCAATGAAATCCATGGTGAAATCAGCTGCAATAAAGTCAGAGGTGTTTCCATTTGTGGTAAAAGAGTACGCATTCATAAGCCTGAGTAACTGCACATCATTGCTGCAATCTCTTCTCCACTGCTCCCCAAAGACAAACTGGTTCAATTGTATTAGTAAGCATGTGGCTGATAGAATGGAGTCTCTGTAAGATGCATTCCACCCCGCCCCCCCACACACACATACAAACTCCCTTTGTCCAAACGCTGAAAGGGCTCCCTGTGATAGTAAAATATGATTAAAAGACAATAAAAGATAATTAAAACATCTCTATTAATATGCTTTGGCATAAATTCAACAGAACAATAGTAAGTGGTGAGGTCTATAGGAGAACAGTAAGCCCCAGGCCAACAGTAATCATAGCAAAACACACTTTGAAATAAATTTCAGTGCAAGAAGAAATTACTCTTGCCACTTCAGGACGTTACAACAGGGCTTGCATTAGCACAGGACTGCAAGATTAAGGTTGCCTCAGTAGGCTGATCTTCTTTTTTCAAAGGGATTTAACTGAGCCCTAGCATAGAGTTTTCCATGCCATGTCCCTTCATTTCTTTTCCTTTCCAAGTACAACTGCCTTATTTGCTACAGATTCTCTTCTTAAATCACACAAATTATGATCAAGCAGTACACTTGCACATAGATCAGGAATGGGGAATCTTGGCCCTCCAGGTGTTGTTGTTGTTGTTAATTGCTGTCATGTCAACTGGCTTATGGAGTCTCTTTGAAAGAGAGATGGCCAAATCACCCTGTTGTCAATAGCTCAGCTTGGGTCTTACAAACTCGGGGCCATGGCTTCCTTGATTGAGTCTATCCATCTAAAATGTGGTCTTTCTCTTTTCCTACTGCCTTCTGCCTTATCAAGAATTACAGTCTTTTCTAGTGACTGGTGTCTTCTCGTGATATGACCAAAGTATAACACCTTGAGTTTAGTCATCTTGGTATCTAGGTAGGCTTCAGCCTTGATTCTAGGACTGATTGGTTGGTCTTTTTAGTCTATGATACCATAGAACTGTAGAACTCTTCTACAGAACCAGATTTCAAAGGAATTGTTTGTCTTCCTATCAGCTTTCTTCACTGTTCAGCTTTCACAACCATACATAGAAACTGGAAATAGAATGGCATAGACAATCCTAATTTTAGGATTCAATAATATATCTTGACACTTTAGGATCTTGTATAGTTCCTTCATAGCTGCCCTTCCAAGACCTGACCATTTCCATACTATGGCCCCACCCCGACATAGGGATGCATTGAAGCCAGTCTGCAATGCATGCTACTGCACAATAACGTCACAATCCCATTCCTGTCATGTCCCCAGCCATCACAATTGCGTGTTATACTATTACCAGGAAAATCTGGTAACAGGTGCCTGATTGTGTCGGCTTGGGCCGTGCAGAAAGGGCGGAAGAGCTATTTAGGCGCTTCATTCCTCAGTGCAGCACAGGAAGAGGCCAGGTTCACTGCAGAAGGAAGGAGAGTGTCCCCACTGCTATCATCTGCTGGCAGCCAGCTGGGTGTGGAGGGGAGCATTTGGGACACGCTCCCATCCTGGCAAAGGCACTGCCTGAATGACACTGGGACTTCACAGGATGCAGGTAACGTGAGGAAAAGGCCTTAATCTTTTCTTGACTGCAGTCTCCGTTTTGATTAATGACTGAGCCAAGGTACAGGAAATCTTTGAACATCTCAGTATCTTCATTGTCTACTTGAAAGGTATGTAAATCATCGGTCGTCGTTAGTTTTGTTTACTTAATGTTCAACTATGAACCTGCATTTGCACTTTCTTCCTTGACTTTCTTCAGAAGCCATTCCAAGTCTTTCCTATTTTCTGCTAGTAGTATGGTTTCACCTGCATATCTTACACTGCTAATGTTCCTTCCTCCAGTTTTCACATCACTTTCCTCAGAATCTAATCTAGCTTTGTGTGTGATACTTTCAACATACAAGATTAAAAAAAATGGGGTGATAAAATGAAGTCTTGCCAATTGAAAACCATTCTATCTCTCCATATTCTGTGCTAACAGTGACTTCTTCTCCTGAGTACAGGTTATGCTTTAGGATAACCAAATGTTGTGCTATGCCCATTTCTTTAAGACTGGTCTATAGTTTTACATATGCAGCACAGTCAAAGGCTTTGCTAGTCTACAAAGCACAGGCTGATTTTCTTCTGAAATTCTTTGGTGTGCTTCATCATACAATATATGTTTGCAATAAGATCCCTAAATATCTCTTCTTCTTCTTCTGGACCCAGTTTGGAAATCTAGCATTTCTCAATCTGTGTATGATAAAAATCTTTGCTGTAGAATTTTGTGCACCATTCTGCTTGCATGGAACATAATTGTAGTGGTCTGATGGTTCCTGAAATCCCTGGTGACCCCATTCTTGGGGACTGGAATGTATATTCAGTGTTTCCGGTCTACGGGACATTCTTTTGTTTTCCACATTTGCTGATAGATTTTAGTTAGAATTTGAATGGATTCTGTCTCTGTTGCTTGAAACGGTTGCACTGGTATACCATCTGTTCCTGGTGATATATTTCTCCGAAATGCTTTGAATGCAGCTTCCACTTCACTGTCTAAAATTACGGGTACATCTTCAAATGGTTCTTCCTTTAATGAATTTGTTATCCATTCATCTCTTTTATATAGTTCTTCAGTGTATTGTTTCCATTGGTTTTTTATTTTGTCTTGATCATGCAGTGTGTTCCCTAGCTGGTCATAAAGCGTCCCCATTCTTGGTTTATTTTTTCTTTGATTTCTTTGATCTTGTGGATGAGATCTCTAATTCTACCTTTTTTTTGTTGTCATCTTCTATTTATCTGCATTGATAGTTATAGTAGTTCTCTTTGTCCCTGTGCACAAGTCATTGAACAGTTGTCTCCAGAGCTCTGACCTTATTTCTGTCCCCATGTACTTTTGCTTCTTGACTGTCATTAACTGCTTGAACAGTTTCATCTGTCATTCAGTGAGGTTTTAATTTCTTCATGGCTGCAGGTAGTGTCTTTTTGCATTCCTCCCTGACAATGTCCTTGGTTTCAGTCTTGAGTTCTTCTGGTTTCTGGTCAAGTGGGCTTAATAGTGCAAATCTATTTTTTATATTATCTTTAAATTCTACAAGGATGTTCTTAAGGTTATATTTTGGCACAATTATTGATTCAGTGTTCTTCTTTGGTTTCACTCATTTTTAAAGGGCATGCTGATCAAATTTGCAGATGACACCAAATTGGGAGGGGTTGCTAATACGCCAGAGGACAGGATCAAAATTCAAAATGACCTGGACAGATTGGACAGCTGGGCCAAGGCTAACAAAATGAAATTCAACAGAGAGAAATGTAAGGTCCTACACTTAGGTAGAAAAAATGGAATACAGAAATATAGGATGGGGGACACGTGGCTGGATGGCAGTACGTGTGAAAGGGATCTAGGAGTCTTAATAGACCACAAGCTGAACATGAGTCAGCAGTGTGATGCGGCAGCCAAGAAAGCCAATGCAATTCTCGGTTGCATCAATAGGAGTATGGTGTCTAGATCGAGGGAGGTACTGGTACCATTCTACTCTGCTTTGGTTAGACCTCATCTCGAATACTGTGTCCAGTTCTGGGCACCCCAATTCAAGAAGGACATGGTCAGGCTGGAGCAAGTCCAGAGGAGGGCGACCAAAATGATGAGGGCCTGGAAGCCATGCCATACGAGGATAGACTTAGAGAGCTGGGTATGTTTAGTCTGCAGAAGAGAAGGTTAAGAGGGGACATGATAGCCATGTTTAAATATTTGAAGGGATGCCATGTAGAGGAGGGAGTGGGCTTGTTTTCTGCTGCTCCAGAGACCAGGACAAGGAGCAATGGATTCAAGCTGCAGGAAAGGAGATTCCACCTGAACCTCAGAAAGAACTTCCTGACGGTCTGGACTGTCTGGCAGTGGAACATGCTGCCTCGGAGTGTAGTGGAGTCTCCTTCTTTTAAGCAGAGGCTGGATGGCCATCTGTCGGGAGTGCTTTGAGGGTGTTCCTGCATGGCAGGGGGTTGGACTGGATGGCCCCTGTGGTCTCTTCCAACTCTAGATTTCTATGATTCTATGATTCTATGATTTTGCTACATATCTCCTCACTATTAATGCCATCCCATTCTTCTTAGATTTTTATTTCCTGAGTAAAACATTGTGTAGTTTTACTCAGAAAATATAGCATATGGCTACGCTGGCTATACTTCCCATTTTAGACCCTGTAGGATTGATCCCCATCGTGCAATCAAATCTGTTGTAGGTAAAGGAGTTTGAAATAACCCAACAGATACATGTTTTAGCAGCTTGTATTGTACTTGCTCTTCCATTAAAACCTTCCATTTACTAGAATTCAAAATAGCATTTTATCTTCCACTGGCATATCTCAGAGCTTTTTCACATCTTCTATGGCTTAAATTGGTTTGTTCACAATCTTGAAAGCGAAAGTGTTCCTAGGCTAGATTGTGCATTTGAATTTTCTCCCACATTCTATCTTATATTAACAATGTTCACATAGGAAATACTTTAGTGTCCAATAGTCTCTGTTGTTTTTGTTATTAATATTACCTGTATAGCACTCAGATCTAAGTGCTGTTCAGAAGAGAAACAAATGCCTCTGCTTGCTTTCAATTTTTTGAATCACACGTGAAAATAGAAAGAAAACCGAAAAGATCCATTACAATGGAGCACACTAAAACAGTGGAGTAACTACTGCAAGACTTTTGGGGGGCATTAGAGAGGTTGGTATTCCTTTTCTCCCTCCAAGTGCCAGACTGTACCCACCCCCACCCCGTCATGGCTATTGCATGTCTTGTGGAGACTAGGCAGGATTGGAGAAGTATCAGGCTATGTCCCTGTAGCCAGACATAAAATGGTACAGCAACATTGAGACTTCTGAAGGACTCTGGGAGATCTCAGTGCTGATGTCATCATTTTATGTCTGGCTAGAGATACATAGCCAGATGCTTCTTCAATCATGTCCACTCCCAATGGGGCACAGAATGGCCATGTGGGAGACAGCGCAGGGGGCTTCATAGGCTATATCGTAAATCTGGGGAAATGCTATATTTAGGTCCACATGCGGATAGCTACTAAGCTATGCTGAGCCGTACAAGATTTCAGCCTATGTGTGTGTGCTTTGCTGCACAAAGGAGAAATGTGACACCTTTGTACACAGACTTTTTGTCCAAAGTTCAGAAGGTATGACACACACTCCAAACACTTGGTGGTTTGTTTGTGTTCTAGAGGTGAGAACTCTGAGGAGGCTTGGAGAATCTGCAACAGGCTGTTTCAGTGTGCCAAGATGGTCCGTCTCGTTCTAATTTTGCTAAATGCAAGATTTTTTTGTCCACATCAAAAAATGGTAATTCATTTTTTCATGACCTAGGTCCTTTTACACAACACAATTATAGCACTATGATTTAACTTTCTGCCATAGCTCTATCCTATGCAATCCTGGGGTTTGCAGTTTGGTGAGGCACTATAGCTGTCTAACTGACAAATTCTAAATGCTGCCCCCTAATGATAAAGTGGAACTGGCAATTTGTTCAACTTCTGCCTGTGCATTACAAAATACTCTGTTGTTTGAGAGTTTTATTACTAAAAATCTCTCAGTTGCCCAACATAAACTACAAATCCCAGGGTTCCATAGGTTATTGTCACAGCAGTTAAAGTGGAATCATAATGCTACGATTGTGTGGTGTGGAAAGGATCATGAAAAGAGTGGTTCAGGGAGTCTGAGAGGGTCAGAGAGTACAAGAACAGAAGCCACACTTTGCCCACCCCATTCTAAAACAGCAGAAATTTAGAAGTATTTGTAAAGCAGGGAATGGCAGCTAGGAGGGAAGAAGAGGAACATGGTTTGTGGGCTTTACAATGGAAGTAATACACGTGGATATCTAAAAGGGGCAGCGTTCAATCCAGGGTCTAAAATTCCCTAGGGCTCATTCGCACTACACAATTATAGCTCTATGTTTCCATTTCAACTGCCGTGGAAATGTCCCATGGAATCCTGGGATTTGCAGTTCAGAGAAGGACATTTAGAAATCTCAGCCAGAAAGCTCTAGTGTCTTAACAAACTACAAACACCAGGATTCCATATCATGGAACCACAGTTAAAGTGCAATAATAGTGCTATAATTGTGTAGTGTGAAAGGAACCCTCATTGCGCTACTGAGACCAAAGTTCTATCTAGTCTAGCATGTTGTTCCCTCTGTGCCCAACTTGATGCCTGTGGAAAGAATTCAAGCTCAACATGCATGCAATTAGAGCTGCACTCAGATTTCTATCTGAAGTGCAATTCAAAGCAACTATCTGCCTTTTGCCTCAGGAAAAAAAAATAGTCAGAGTTTGGAAAGTTACTTTTAAGAAGAATGATTATACAGACCTGTGAAACCCACCTGTAACTGAGCAGCACACTGGGACCCACCGTTATTGATTACTTCAGTATGTGTTTATATTCATTCCTCACAAATGTAACTTGCCAATTTCTGCATTTGACAAACTAAAGATGTCTCCATATGATTAGCAAAATTTCTTGAGGGAAGTTTGCATCACCATAGCTGGGATATCTTCTTATAATATAAGAAGAAAATTGTACGTGAACTTTAACAACTGACAACTTATGAAAACAATGGCATCTACTTTTCCAACAGCAATTCTCATATAAAACTTCATAGAATCTCATCATTCATATACTATACACATGAAATCTAAGAAAGCCTATAATCCACATTTTATAGTAAATCTTAAATCAGTGTCATACAGCTATTTGTGTGCTAAGCAGACACATTTCCTCTGCTTGAAATACAAGTCTTTTTCTCTGTGTGTTTTTCTTTCTTTTTTTTTTAATCACTGGGGCTAGACTCTATTACAAAAGGCCTACAAATTTCTGTTCTTGCCTAATCTTTTGCTCCAGAAGTTAATTAAGACAGAGAAATAAAACAGTACTCCAAAGAGCCAATTATGTTCTGTCTCCTGATAATATAATATAATGGGGAAACAGTTCAAATTGTATACCTCAAATAGTATTTACAAGGCAAACATAACAACCAATGCTCACCCTCCTTTGACAACTTTTATACCAAGTACAGCACAGCAGACAGAAAATAAATAGTAATAGAAAATTACCAGCCCATGAACAACATTTGTAAAAAGGAACGAATGCATGAATAAATACATCTTCAGAGCAAAATATTATGGTGAAGTAGTTCAATAATTTAATATTTGTATTTATTTATATATTGAATTTATAGCTCACTCTATCCTGAAGGATCTGCATGGGCAGCTATAGATTAAAAATGCACACATATAAAATGCCCTGTTAAAATTCAATTAAAATAACAGTGGCTATAAACCTCCAAACTTCTGCTGATTTAACCTTGCTGGTGGGTCACAGAAGCCCAGCCATATTACTATCTCCAGGGCTCAGTGGGTGGAGTGGGAGGCAGGTTTCTATATTTTTCTGATTCTATCATTGTGTGAGGGTTACTGATAAGAGCTAGTAAACAACAGGGAAGAAAGAGATCTTTTGCTTCATTGGAGGATTTCTCTGTTTGACCAAAAACACTACACCTGTCTTAAACATCTGTTTTGTTTCAGTAAGAATGTTAACAGGACCAACTTTTTCATTAGGCAATGTGAGACAGCTTCCTCAGGCAGCAAATGATAGGGGTGGGGAGAGAAATTGTGTGAGAGCTGGAGTGGTTTGTGGCTTCCATGTCAGTAAGGTGGTGAATCTGCTCCATGTTTTGGTCCAATCTGTAAAGAAGCGATAGCAATAGCAATAGCAGTTACATTTCTATGCTGCTTGTCAGTGCAAAGAACTCCCTAAGCGATTTACGATATGTTTAACTAATCTCCTCCAACAAGCTGGATACTAATTTTTACTGACTTGCAGAAGGATGGAAGGCTGAGTCAACCTGGAGCCCTGCAGGATCAAACTCACAACATTGTGGCTGCAGTACCGATATTTACCCACTGCGCCACCAGGGCTTTTTGAGCCTAACCAAGGTGCTGACTAATCTTGAATAGCTCTTTGGAAGATCCACTCCACTGACACAAAAACTGTAATTGATGGGTGGGTGCTGGTATGGGGAGATATAGGTGATACTGAAGGGGGCAAATCACATCCTCCTGTTGTTTTCTTAGGGGACCATCACAAATTCCCTTCTCCAGCCTCTCTGCACTAAGGCACTGTAATCAGTCCTAATACATAATAAAAAAGCTAAATCAATGTCCTTGTTGTGTGACATCCTTAGATACTCGAGTTGTTCTTGTTGAAGAGTTATTTTGCTTAAAGAGAAGCGTCTATTCTAACTCTTCAGAGGAAGATTTTAAAACAGGTTTTCAGCTATTTACCAATTTGGCCATAGCACTGCTTGCCACTGTGCAAATCCCTTAAAAAAAACACAAACACTTAAATCAGCAAGAGGTTACAAATGCAACCAAACAGATGGAGTGCTAATTCCACCTGTTCAGTTTGCAAAGTCAGGGCCACCCTTAAGGTGTCAAGTGTTGACGCAAGGTTTTAAAAAAGGAAAGCTGTCCTTGATAACATCATGTGTTTCTTGATGTAACTGTATAATGACACTCATTCCCTTCCTGCTAAGTATAGCACTTCCTGCATATTTTCCCTATGCCCCAGTTTAACTAGTGAGCCAGTCTTTGTTTTCCAATATCTCCATAGGATGAAAAATAAGGTCAAGCGTGGAAGAATAATTTATCTGTGGTTAAATTATTATTCCATACTTGACCTTATTTTACAATCTATGGAGATAAAGGGGAGACAGTGACTTTTAAGATGTACAAGGAAAAGGTATGCTTGGCACAAAGAGGTGGCAGGCTTCAGGATAAACATGACTGAACACACAGGAATTCAGAATTCCTCAAAGAGCTTCCATAGATGGAGAAGGCTCTCACCCAGAATAGTATCCCTGTTTTTATTTGTGAAATAATGGAAAATATAGATTTTACAATAGTCAAACTAGATTAGAGCTTGAAAAGTCTGTGTGTTGTGTTGTTTTGTTTTTAACTGTAGCAGCTTGAGAGGTTCTGAAAGCTGTAGTCCAAAAATGAACTTTTCTGACCTCTTATATAGTTTTAGGCTGCATTTTGACATGACATCCCTTCAAATATTTAAACATGGCTGTCATGTCCCCTCTTAGGCTTCCTTTCTGCAGACTAAACATATCCAGATCCCTAAGCCACTCTTCATAGGGCATGGCTTCCCGACCCTTCACCATTTTGGTCACCTTCCTCTGGACATGCTCCAGCTTGTCAATATCCTTCTTAAAATGAGGTGCCCAGAACTGGACACAGTATTCCAGATGAGGTCTAACCAAAGCAGAATAGAGTGGTACTATTACTTCCCTTGATCTAGATACCATACTCCTATTGATGCACACAAGAATCACATTGGCTTTCTTGGCTGCTGCATCACACTGTTGACTCATGTCCAGCTTGTCATCCACCAAGACTCCTAGATCCCTTTCACATGTTTTGTTATCCAGCCATGTGTCCCACATCCTATATTGGTGCATTCCATTTTTTCTGCCTAAGTGTAGGACCTTACATTTCTCTCTGTTGAAATTCATTTTGTTAGCTTTCACCCAGTTCTCCAATCTATTAAGGTCATTTTGAATTTCGATCCTGTCCTCTGGCATATTAGCAACCCCTCTCAATTTGGTATCATCTGCAAATTTGATCAGTATGCCCTCTATTCCGTCATCCAAGTCATTGATGAAGATATTGAATAGCATTGGGCCCAGGACAGAACCTTGTGGCACCCCACTACTCACTTTTCTCCAGGAAGTAGAGAAGCCATTGGTGAGCACCCTTTGGGTTGGGTCAGTAAACCAATTACAAATCCACCTAACAGTAGCATTGTCTAGCCCGCATTTTACTAGCTTCTTTACAAGAATGACATGGGGAACTTTGTCAAAGGCCTTACTGAAATCAAGATATGCTACGTCCACAGTATTCCCTTCATTTATTAAACTTGTAACTCTATCATAAAGAGATAAGATTTGTCTGGCATGACTTGTTTTTGGGAAACCCATGTTGACTTTTAGTGATTACAGCATTTCTTTCTAAGTAATTAAAACTGTCTGTTTAATTATCTGCTCTAGAATCTTTCTGGGTATTGATGTCAGGCTGACTGGGTGAAAATTCTTTGAGCTCTCTTTTTTCCCCTTTTTGAAGATGGAGGCAACATTTGCCCTCCTCCAGTCTGCTGGGACTTCTCCTGTTCTCCAAGAGTTCTCCAAGAGTATTGTGAGTGGTTCTGAAATTACTTCTGCCAGTTCTTTTAATATCCTTGGATGTCATTCATCTGGCCCTGAGAACTTGAATTCATCTAGTGTAGCCAGATGTTCCTGTACTACTTCTCTATCTATTCTGTGCTGTGTTTTCCCCACTTCCCCACCTACTGCCCATCCCCTAGGTTAAGTACTTCTTTCCTTTTGGGAGAAAAATGAGGCAAAGAAAGTGTAGAACAGTTCTGCCTTTTCTCTTCCCCCATTAGTACTTGGCCATCTTCTCCTTGCAGTGACCCTATCATTTTCTTGCTTTCCTTTTGCTGAGGACATATCTAAAAAAGCCCTTTTTATTCTTTTTAATGTCTTTGGCAAGCATGAGTTCATTCTATGCTTTAGCTTTTCTGACTTTCTCCTTATATACCTTGGCTATTTGTTTGTCTTCCATCTTGTCTTGATGACTGGACAATCAGCTCTCATGATCTCTGATATCTTTCTGTGATGCTGATCCCCAATAAACGTAACTTAAACCTCCACATCTCATTAATTTCTTATTTACCTGGAGAAGGAGCTAACCCCCTTCATCTGTGTTGCCTGAATAATGGGAGGAGCTCATTATCACACCTCCTCTTTTCCCTCTCAAGATAAGTTTGAAGTTGAGGAGGTAGAGTGACAGGTAACAAGAAAAACATGGAAGTGTGGGCCCATTCTTTTTGAGCTTTCAGAGAATTTGTAGGAAATGTACACACATTTTTTTCTGATAATTTTCTGTAAAGGTGGGCACATCCTCAACTGAAATGCTCGGGTTTTGGCTGCAATCCAACATCCCCTTGGCACAGTGCAAATATCCACATGTTGAGATATGCTGTCCCAGCACTGTGCAACACCCCCCCCCCCCGGCAGAATAACAACATGGCACAAAACATGCCAATGACCAGGTGCCGTTTTGCAATGTGCAATGCACAGCCACAATGCCCAGTTTTGCATATGTCACTAACAGAATGCCAGCCATTCTCTGTCATCTCTAGACCAAATGAACTTATGGCTATGTTTACATCTCTAGCTCATGTCTCCTTAACATTTCCAGACATCATAGCATGTTTCAATGTAGAAATGTAAGAGATGGCACACATCCAAGCCCATTCATCTTGAGCTGATTTCAAAGCACTGTAAAATTATAGTGGAACAATCCTTCAAAAACAGGCCCAGTTTCATAGAAAAAGATACAACAAGAATTCTGATCAGCAATCTAAAGTGTAATTGGTGACCTGGGGTATATAAAGCCAAAATATAATTTCAGCATGCCATAAATGTTTAGGAAAATGGGAGATAATTGGACATGAAAGTGGATCCATGATGCTTTCTGTTAAGTTTGGAAACACTATTCTTTTCTGCCACTTTTCCTTTTGGGAACCAAACAACTTACAAACATTTTTGGAAAATTTCAGGAGTATAAAATAGATTAGTAACAGTTTATAAATAAGGAAACTTAGATTCTTCAGATGTTGTTGGTCTGCACTTCTCATCAGCCCACAATTCACTGATGGGAGTTTCACTCTAACAACATCTGGAGAGTCACATGTGCCCCACCCTGAGACAGAACATCTATCATACTTTTGATATCCTGTTGTCTAAAGGATCTATTATTTATATGAGATATCTGGTTGTCATAGAGATATACTGTGGTGGGCAACAACTTATGGGAGGTTGAATGTGTACTATAGACGAGTATAGTTATTCAGCTAATACTGGACTGGCACTTTGCACTCAAAACAACCAGTGTGGTATAGTGGTTTGAGCATTGGACTACGACTCTGGAGACCAAGTTTGAATTTTTGGTCAGCCACAGAAACCCACTGGGTGACATTGGGCAAGTCACACTCTTTCAGCCTCGGAGGAAGGCAAGGGCAAACTCCCTCTGAACAAAACCCCATGATAGGGTTGCCTTAGGGTCACCATAAGTCAGAAATGACTTGAAAGCATACAACAACAACAGCAACAATAACCTTTCACTCATATTGAAAGCTTGTATAATCTGCATATATTCAGCACAGTACCATGCCATAGGCTGGAAGCTATCACATGGAAATTTCCCCAAAAGCATGGCACACCCAGATGACTGTGTGCAGACGACATGTCTTGGCTTTATATCAATGACTATCCAAGTTTCTGAAAGAAGACTAGTTCATCATCATCAAATCAAAAGGCTCTTCTCTGAGAAGTCACCCTGTTTCCCTGTTTCACATTGCATCACTGACAGCTGCTTAAACCTGCATTTGGGAACAAGTTGGCTCCATCCAGTGTCTCCCAAAGAGCACTGCAAGACAAAGATTTTTTTAGGGATTTATTTTCAGAAAACCTGAGCACCATCTCTGGTGTACAGAATATAAAATGTCCATCCTCCCAGGCAGTTTCTAAAGACAGTGAGCAGAATATAGCTATATTTTTCATATGCCAATGTGGTTGCAGTGTCACATACTCTATCCTCCCCTCTGTAATCTAAGACACCCTACTTTTTTATTCCAGCATTGTTTCTTTTTGAAGGGAGCCCTGTGTGTTCACACTTGAACATCCAAGCAAGCCACTTCCCAGTCAGTACAGAGAAGGGTTCAAGAGGCAATCTACAAGCTGTCATGTCCCTGCAGCATCATCTCTACCCTTTCCCAACTTAAGCATCTAAAATATTCATCCATCAAAAACCACAGAAAGCACAGAGAACATTAGGAGGGGGGACCTTTGTCACTGGCTTCAAGTCAAACATTGTTCCTACGGGGATCCTGTGATCCAGCCCCATAAATCAACGCCACACACTTTGAGTATGCAGTAATTGGAGCACTAAGTGATTTCAGTGTTGGTAATTGGCATGTCATTGCATAATGTGAGTTGAAAGGACTGCATAAATAGGAATA
This sequence comes from Cyclura pinguis, assembly GCA_030412105.1. Classification (NCBI taxonomy): domain Eukaryota; kingdom Metazoa; phylum Chordata; class Lepidosauria; order Squamata; family Iguanidae; genus Cyclura; species Cyclura pinguis. The sequence continues at coordinate 106,586,809 of CM059599.1, read as the reverse complement.
ATCTGAAATTATTCTCTATAAATTTTACATATGTTAGGCAATGAGGCTGCAATTACCTGTACTACAACTCCCACTTGCCCCAATTACATGCATTCCCACTGCTTGTGCTCTAGTTTCAAGGTTTAGTTGAAACAAACTTTTCTGCATGCCAGTGGGCTAATCTGATGGCCTTGGCATGGCTGCACCTTTCTTACAGAGCTGTGAGTTTTGATAGCTGCTAAAATTTTTATTTCCTCAATGTCCCAAACTGATTGGTACCTCTTCTTGAATAGTATGTGTGTCCAAGGTGAAGACAAAATTTTGGCAGGCAAAACAAATACAAAACAATGAAAGAACTATTAGGAAGCTTTTAAATGCAGCCTATCAGCTGTCTGACAATCTCCATATACCTACCCTTTAAAAAAAAACACCTTCTCATTTCAAAATTATTGGTAAATCTAGAAATATAGCAAGCTTGTGTACCACCTGCTCACTTAGGTCGTTGGTCTCTATGTTTGACTAGAGTTGGTTCTCTTGTATTGAAGGAGTAAGACTTTCTTGGTAGTACCTGAAAATGCCAGGAATTGAGCATGGGACTTTTTACTTTCAAAGCTTACACTCTGCCACTGAGCTATAGACACTGAGCTACAGATCCTTAGTGATGTGCTTTAAAGATCCACTAATCTCCACAAAGTATATTAGTTTCTCTGAACTGGGCCCAATGCATATAAAACATGAAAAAGCCTGAACTGCCTTTTATCAGATTGGACTAGCGGTCAGCAGCCTTTTTCCAGCCTTTCTGCCTCTAATGTTTTAGACCATACCTGCAATCTTTATTGACCAGTAGTTGTGCTGACTGGGAATGATGGGGATTGCACTCCAAAGCATCTGGGGAGCACTATTTTGTCAAAATGTTCAGCCCTATTTAGGGAAACTAGGGATTGAACCAGGGACTTTTGGCTTAGAAAGCACACAAATACAACCCCTGCCATACTGTGTACAGCACAACATAGAGGGTCAGCAACTTAGTGAGTGGAGAGAGCATAACCTGAAGCCAAAAACGTTAACTTTCAGCTCTTGGCATATCTAAAAAAATGGACTTCAGGTAACAGGACAGGGGAAGACCTGTGCCTGAGACCATGTTGCAGCATTGCCAGCAAGAATAGTCAGATGAACTGGTAGTTTGGTTCAACAAAAGTAGCTCTGTGTGTTCAAAGGGATGTCCCAGTCACTTGGGAAGTGGGGGCGGGTAGGAGATTCGCCCCAGGTGGCAATGTTTTGGGGGTGTTCCGGCCCATAGCCATGCCCGTGCGCACCCTGGCCATGTCCCCACATACTGCAGCCATGCTCCTTGTGCCAAAGCCCTGCCCCCCGTCCCGCTTCCACACACTCCAAGCTCCGCCACTGGGATGTCCCATTGATCGCAACGAGATGGTTAAGCACATGCTTACACTCTTCCAGTTTAAATCAATCAAGTTTAAATGCACATTGGCTAGACTGTGCCATTTGTTCCAAGAACATGAAAATGCTTTGCTGTCTTTTGATGCTTCTGTTGTTTCTTCTATTCTACATGCGCTTTTCCTGGCCGCATTTCAGGAAGCCTGCCTCAGTGAAAGAGGGAACAATATATGCTTGAGCCAACCCATGCTTCCAGATTAGCCTTCAATAATAACTGGAAGCTGTCAGAGAAGACTTTTCTCACACAACATAGATCTGTGCACTGTAGTTACACAGTCACACAGAAGTATCCCTTTCTGCTGGGCACCCTGTCCAATGCCCACTTATTTCCTCACCTGCAGATTAATTAAAACGACGGAGCAGGCCACCAGGAGTGATGGTCAGTGCACCAGATGGTTATAACAAGGCTTTTGGAGAGCTAGTGCAGGGTCCAGGACATGAAAAATGATCAGCCCCTTTATTCTCTAAGATTAACAACAGATTTTATAGCCACTTTTTTGAACCACTGAGATATCAACATCTGATTTGTATTGTATTATTTGCTTTTTTCACAGTCCAGGCCCCCAGAGACTCAAGCCGTCCAGAGGTCCAGGACCTGTGGACTCTATTTGTCACCATGCTCTTTTTCTCCTCCACCGTGAAATTTGAAGGTGGAGTCAAAAATTCATGGATGAATGAGCTCCGAGTGGCTTCCAGTCATGATGGCTAACTATTCCTTGCAGTGCCCAACACAGTATTCTTCTAGTTGTTGCGGAACAATAGTAGGTGATGTTTACCATCCTCATGTCCTAATGCTTGGCTTCTAATATGCATTTTATTGATTACTGGGGGACAGAGTGATGGGCTAGATAGACATTTGGTGTGACGCAGCATAGTTTCTTCTTTGTTTTTGTTTTGTTTTTATCTTTTTTTTTCCCCATCATATCAGCTCTCACACTTCCCGAGCAACAAACCCAGTCCTACCGAGTGAATCCGTGTTTTGTCTGCTGTTGAATCTGAAGCCTCTGACAGCTGCCCAGAGTTGACTAGTGGGGTGGCCAGTCTTTCATGTCACAAAGAGCCATAAGCCACTCTGACTCATTCTGTTCAGGAGAAATGGTGCACAAACATTGCACTAGAGAAGATATGAGACTTAAGATTTGCTATGATTTATGTTACAAACAACCCAGCAATTACTCCAAAAGAAGTAGCAGCAGAGAAACAGTGAGCAGGAAGCCATCAAGAAGATTTCCCTTCAAGAGCACACTGACCTTGAGGATACAAACTAAACTTACTTGGATAAATATATCATCTTAGAAAGTAATATCTATATTAGACAAGAAGTTGTTTTAAGTGCTGCAAGGACACAGTGTTGCTAAGGAAAGATGATAGTGCCAGAAAGACGAGAAGTCAAGAAGTTTGCAGTTAGTTTGCCCACCGTTTTCCAGATTCACCGCTTATGCAGACAATTTTGAATAAAATGCATTACCAATAGTAAACAGGGAGCCTGCAACAAAATGTTGACGTCAGGCACGAACATTTCCAGGATACAAGTCAACATCACACCAACATTCAAAATGCTCAGTCTCTCAACATTTTTTTCTTTTCTCAAGAGTCCTTTCTCAACTGTCAGTCACGGCTGCCTGACTATGAGCATGTTCTCTCCTCAATGGAGTCTTCAGGGTAGTGGGGCGGAGGGTACTTTTACACACTTTGGGTTTTCCTCAATCCTACCAGTACCTTGTTCTTATGCATGGCTGGTATCACTATGGCTACAAAAGGATCCACACCAATACTAAAAGAATGAGTGAAATACTGGTTTATAGCAAGGGCAGGAAACCTCAGTTCCAACCTTCCTGAGACCCTAATTGGGCTCTCTGGATGTCCCTCCTTTCCCATGACATCATCCAATTCCTCTTTCCATGGATTCTTTCACACCACACATGATTCCCCTTCAGCTGCCATGGCTGCATCCTATGGAATCTTGTTTTGTGTACTCTGGGAAGGCACTAGGGACCTCTGGCTGAGGACTATAAATACCCCTTTCTAAATTGGAGAACCCAGAATTCCACAGCATAACGGTTAAAGTCGAATCATAGTGCTATAACTGTGTAGTGTGAAAGGGTCCCATATGATAGCACCATTAAGTGGTCTCTCAACTTTTGTTTGGGTTCTTTCCATTCTAAAAATCTGCAGTGCCTCTCCTAAGGCTTAGCTACTGTCAGTAAGAGCTTTAAACTGAAATTTGCTTGTGTCGTGTCTCCATCCTTTCCTCTTTAGCTGCACATACCACTAGGATGCACTCCCCAGGGACTTGAATTGGGCTGTCTGATTCACTGTACACGGGGGGAGGGTCATCTAGAATCCCAGTTATAAATACAAAATTCTATATCTTGAAAGGGTGCATGCTACAAATAAAATAGATTGTGCAGATTAAGGAAATCTGTCGTTATTTTTGTATGGGTTGTTTTAGTACTTTTATAGATTGTTTTATACCTAATGGATGTTGCATTTCTTAAAAACAAAGAACCAAAAAAATCAGTACAATATTTAGAAAATACATGCAAAGACTCAAAAAGTGTTACATTTCTTCTTGTTCTTCCTACTGTAAACTGTCTCATGTTGGTATTCCAGTCAAAAGATGCATGCAACACAAACTTAAGAAACTATGAAAAATAGCTGTTGTCTAATGGTAATGTTGGCTTCCCAATCTCTGTAAGGATTTTTACTAAAATCAATAGAAACCGGTATAGGTACAGCTAAAATACATATTCCAAATGTCCCAATTTACTTTTCCAGTCTCAGATATACTAAAATGTAAAAAGTAATTGTTTTGGGGGGGGGTATGTAGTTTTATGGACCAACATATAAAGATCTGTTACAGATAGCTTTTTCCCTGATGATATTTATTGGATGAAACTTAAAGCTGAATTTAATTACTTTCAAAGGAATTTTAAAAAAGATATATTACCTTATGGCATCTGGGATACAAATTTGATCTAGGGATTATTTACTTTTGATTGCCTTGATTCGGTGGATTTATATGGTCAAAGGACTTCCAGTGCCTATGTTCTCCCTATCAGACAAAACACTGGGCATATAATTGAGATCTCTATGTAAGTGTTTGTGCCTTCAAGTCACCTGTTGACCTATGGTGATCTCATGAATTTCACTGGATTTTCTTAAGCTATGAATACGCAGAGGTGGCTTTGCAAGTTCCTTCCTCTGAAATACAGCCTACAGCACCTGTTATATGTTGCTGGTCTCCCATCCACATACTAACCAGGGCTAACCCTCCTTTGCTTTCAAAATCAGATAGAATCTGGTGCCTTTAGGGTATTTAGGCCCAAATGTTCTGCATACATCTTTGACAAAACATATAATTATCACCGGCAGTTCCAAGCTTCAGCTGAAATACATTTTCTCGCAACATTTCCCAGACTGCTTTGTTTTAGATGGTAGCACTTTAAAACTTTCCATTACAAACAACTTATTGGGGAGCAACTGTAGAGGGCATTTGGATCTCAGTTTTACCATATGGAAGAGAAATGCTTGATGGCAATTAAAAGACAGTGGCAGCTGTTGGCTTCACATATGTCTAAGTGATGCCTATTATGACAGTGTATGGTGCAAATCTAAGGTCAAAACTTGCCCCATTAGGAAGTTGCAGCAATGGAAAAAGAGAAAAAGCAACAGCGGTTCTTCAGTGGACTTGAAAACCAGAAATAATTCTTTGTGTATTCTCTGTTTACCATTTTGAAGCTTTCTTTTCCTTTTTAATGGGAGATGCCACCATTAGACACATCAAAACACAATTCATTCCAGATTCGTCCCTCCTGAAAACTTGCTTATTCCCCAGCATCCAAGTCTTGCTTGGTAGGGAAGCACTGCCAAATTGGTCTGATCAGTAGCCATCTTCATGAGTCACAACACAGCAGCTCCAGATGGAAGACACAGTAAACTGCTCCCTCTAGAGTTATTACCAATTCAATCCTATCAATCAACCAGCAGCTGGGAATGAAGAACCATTCAGAGCTTTAGCCAACTCACTCAAGCCAACAATTGAGCACATTATGGCCTTCCTATGCCCATTCTCTTCTGGGAAAGGAAAAAAGACGAGTGTACTTATCATTTCCCCCGTGAGATACTGAAGACCAGTGTTTACAAGTATCAGTCCTATCTCAGGGTAGAATTGTACATATGTGTCCATGCGCTTATATGCACTGGTACGTGTAATAATTATACAGTCCTTCTTAGTGTGTTTTCTTTTGCACTACAGCTTGGCACTTTTCAGAAATAGGTTCCTTGTCAATTCAAGTGTGTGTGTGTGTGTGTCTGTGTGTGTCTGTGTGTTTAAAAAAACCTCTTCAGTTCCATTCATATAGATCCTGTATGTGTATAAAATGGTAAGGAAAATAAATATTGGAACAAGGAATTAGTGTGTGGGGTACAGCCATATTGAATAAATGTGATTGCTCAAGCTTATTACGTAGTTGGTAGGATTTGGCTTGTGATTTGCAGCCTAAACATAGTTTTTACCTCTGAAGTAAAAGGTATGGCAGGAAGGTGGTAAATCCATGAGCCAAGATTTAAAAAATGGAGAGTGAACAGTTGGAAAGCTCTGGCAGTGCTGTGCTGGCACATGGCTGCCAAATTAGCAGGATGTGCTGCCATGGAAGCCTGCTGGGCATTTTGCTTGACTGTTCCCTGCCCAAGTAGACCAGTGTCAGAAAGCCCCAGTACCTGTGTCCAGTGCCTACATAGTGCTAACCCAATGTGCAGAGGGAGCAGGCCTTTGGAAGCAATGACCCATGCTGTAGCAGAAGAACAAAAAAAGGAAGCTAGGTACATTTGAATGCATTAGACAGTATTAAGCAATAAACAACAGAAGACATCTGAATTTTAAGTTTTTCAATATCCCTTTGAGCAGATGGTTTTCATGGCATCAATAACTCTGGCGAGTTTATGTGCTACACTTGTCACAGAACTTCACTATGCAGTGCCACTCAAATTAACAGCCTGACCAAAGTATGCTCTTTCCCTCCCCCGTACTCATTTTCCTTTCCATAAGTGTTGAGTTTTTAAATTATTTTCACTCTAGATATAGAGTGGAGGGTCTTTTCTAGAACTCAAATTTCAGGATGTACCCTGGCTCACCAGTACAGCATAGGACATGTGTATTTTAAGGTCATGGGTTCAGATCTTTCTCTTTCCAATTAAAGAAAATGGTAATATTATTGACAATGGCAATAATCACAGAAGGAGGAAGAGGAGCTGCAAAAGGGATGAGAAAAACAGGGGAAGCAAGAGAAAGAGAAGGTGGGAAAAGAAGAAGAAATATCTATACAGTACTATAAGTGGTTCCTGCAATCCTCACAACAATATTGTACAGTAAGAGAAATGTTATCATTGTCCATATTGCAGATGGAGTTAATAACGCTGGGAGTGAGTGGCTTGTGTAAGGAAATCTAGTAATATGTTCGTATTAGAGGTGAGATTCAACCCAAGAACTTAAATGATGTGCAGCTCAGTCTCCGGGGACCCTGCGCTATACCATATCTGCAAAAATTCTGCCTGGATTCTGGAAAGCTGGTACTAATAACCTTTGCAAAACCAGACTAGAAGGACTGATTGGTTTATTATATGTGCCAGCATATGGTTTTTAAAATTAATAACAAATTTGAAATTTTGCCATTATGAAATTTATCAGACAGTTTTTAATAACCTGACTGAACAATGGTTTAAATCTTTGGGGTGGGGCTTAGAAAGGTTCAACAGATCAATCTGAAACATGGGAGGATAAAAGATGTTGGTTTATGTTGGATGTGCTTTTTTTTGAGGTAGAATGGCGAGGAAATGGTTTATTTGTTAGAGTTTAAATTTTGACAAGTATCATCAAAAGATATTATATATTGTTTCACCTGTATACTGTACTAAAGTTTGATTTGCTAGCCGATTCTTCCATTTGTATAGTGTCTTTCAAGAAAGAGTTATGTTAGAGAAAAGAGTCAACAGTATGCCATATCCTACTGGCCATTATATTGCTGTTGTCAAAAATTTAATATTTTTTTTGCCCATTTTGTCAGGAGGTCTTTCTGCCCTACACTGTTATAGTGCTGTTATTCCACTTTCAGCATCCTGTAGAATTCTGGGATTTGTAGTTTACTGAGGCCAAAGAGCTCTCTGGCTGAGAATTGTAAAGGCTCCTCTCTAAACTGCAAACCTCAGGATTCCATAGGATGTTGAAAGTGGAATAATAGCACTATAACAGTGTAGTGCGGAAAGGCCCAGGGACTCATAAGTTCCAGTCAAACAGCTCAGTAGGAACCCCTGTTGCCTGTCTAGACAACTTTAACGGGAGGGGGCCAGAAGTGTAAGCAACTGGAACGTGGAAACTTGCCATTTTACTCCACAATCTCAGAATCCCTACCTCTTACTTAAGTAACTTGAATATTTTTGCGCTGCCCTTCTATAAAATTCCCCAGGATGTCTCAGTGGTCTATTTGGCAAAATAGAAACAATGATAAACATATATATTTCTTCTGGTTGCTCACATGCATCACAATGCCCTTCTTAAGTATCATTGGATGTGGCTTTTGCTGCAGAAAGAAAAACAGATTGCCATCCTTGCAACTGAATCTTAATCCAGACCACCTAATTTACCAATGGAAAATTAGAGATTTGACCATCTTTTGTGGCCTGAAATGTATTCAAAAGGCATAAAGGAAATGACCAAAAAGAGTAATCAAAAAGTATTGGCCCCTTTTTTGGTTCTGAATGAGTCATTAAAATTTTAATGTACTTTGCAGCATTGTAATTTAAATACAGTACAAGCATCAAATATTGATTTTGATTTAACTTATGACTGGGATCTAAATCATAATGATAGTTTTTCCTAAAGGAAAGCACTGCTGACCTCCATACTGTATTGTCTTTTATATTTTATGAGCAAAATTAAACTGCGGTCTCAGAATTAAGGTGCACAGTTATGTGCTATGATTATAAATGCATTTATCCTGACATGAAAAAAGCATTTAGAATATTTCCCTAAACTCTCTAGTGAGTTTCTATACATGCATGCACACAAACAAAGTGAGAAAGTCCCTGTTTTTCTTTCTGTGATATTATGCTTCACATACAATGCATCTTTGTACACATTTTTGAGGATATTCAAGACTGCAGCCTTCGTAGTGAAGTTCACCTGGAAATGGATTTTTGGATTTTTTTTTTTATTTTTAAAGCATGATTACAAAAAAAGAAAAAAAGAAAAAAAGAAGAGGAAACAGCAAAACCCTGTTTTTTGAGTGTCAAGAAACCCTAACAAGAAGAACCCTGGACTAACAGTAATCTTCACCATTCAGAATTTATTCTGCTTAAAATTCACACGTGATATTTTGCACAGAAAACAGCATTTTCTACACAGGAAACAGCATTTACTACAAGTAAAGCAAGATGTCATTGCTGTCCTGTCCTTCTTGTGTTGCCAAACAGTGTGACCACGGGGAGTGGTCTGGGAGTGTCATGCAATAGGGAGTCATTGACAGAGGTTTTCTCTGTCAATGACCCTCTATTGCACGACACTCCCAGACTTACCTGCCTTGCAGAAGGGCTGGAAGCGTGATGGAAGCGCTTCTGTCCCCAGAGCAGTATGGGAAAGAGCCCAGCTGCACTGCAGAAGGAAGAGGTGTGTCCCTCGCGCTCCCTTCCACAGGCAGCCAGTCCAGTGTGGAGGGCAGCATTCCTATCATGTTCCCTTCCTGCCAAACGCACTTCCAGGATTGCAACCAGAGGATGATAAGATAAGGTAAGGTGCAGAAAAGGCCTGAGTGAAGATGGCCATCTGTTGGGAATGCTTTGATGATTGTTCCTGCATGGCAGGGATTTGGACTGGATGGTCTCTGTGGTCTCTTCCAACTCTATGATTCTATGATTGTATAAGAATTTCATCCCTAATGAAAAAGAAGGGGGAAGTGGGGGAGGAAGGGGAAGCATTCTGAATAAGAATGTGGGATAGTGCAATCTAGAGGAGGGGTGGGCAATTAAATAGGAGGTGAGTACCAATTTCCAACCCTTGACTCCAACGCAGGATGTACCATCACATTTGGGTGAAACAGAAGTGCCATCCAGACACCATTTTAGCTGGTTTTTTGGCCTTTTAAAAATGAGAGGATCAGGAAGTTTGCAGCTAGTTTGGGCTCATTTGGCCAGTTTTAAGATAGGTTTTGAAACAGTATTTTTTTTAATAAGTTCAAGCAGTTTGGGGGGCACAAAATATTTTTGTAAGTTGGTTTGGGAGGTACAAAATATCTGTATAGGTTGGGGTGGCCTAAGGATCACAAAAGTGCGTCTCAGTGTCCACACTTTCTCCACTCCTAATGTAGAGTATCAGCCTTCCAATTCGCCAAGATCACAAATGACATCAGCCTGAAGTTTCAGGATGTAGTCACAGACAGAAGAAGGAATTTAGCTTCTTCACTCTACCTTCAAGGCATAAGCAGGCAGACTTCAGGCTATCCTTCTGGGAGAGAGGAGACCAGTTCTCATTAATGGTATCAGTGGAATGGTCAAGGTGTGGTGGATGGAGAGAGAAGACATATTAGCAGAGAGAAAGCTGTTGTCATGCCCATCCCCAAAGAGTACTACTGCTTGCCATTAATGGAACTCACTTTAGTTTCCTTCTTTATTTCACCCAGAGCTTTCTCCTCCTGTTGTAGTGCTTTCTTGAGTGGGGTTTCAAAGATGTGGCTGGCATGCATGACTCTATCAAAGGCCCTGATAGGAATATGAGAGTGTGCCCTTCTCTCCCCCTCTTGAACCATTCAGCTGTCTATTATTCTATCAGTTCAACCCTTATATTCTCCTTTGATTCCAGCAAAACCCACCCTTCTCTGTCTGTGTCTGGTGCAATTCTCCACCTTACGCTCCTTCATGCAGTTGGATTCCAGATTCCATCAGCCATCCTTTTTCCCAGGTTCCTATGGTTGGTCATATGTTTTTCCTCTGCAGTCCTGAGGATGCCAGACAGCCATTCTGTAAGGATTTTGAAATGAACTATTTTATCAGCTTTTTCTTTTTTCTTTTTTTTAATGAGGATTGTATAGTTGCTGTTGATAAGTCAGTCCCCTGCTGTTGGTGTTATCATGTGCATTTTTTAAAAAAATACTAAAATAGAGGTCAGATTCTAGGCATGGATATGTGTTGCAAATTAAAGCATCAATGCTAGTAAGCAACATAAAATTGGGGGGGGGTATGTAGATTGGAAGCCCATTATGTTTTCCTTTCTTGTATTTCCTAGGTGCATGTGCAGATTGGTAGACTTTGGTTTTACTTTCTTCCTCTCAGATCTCTTTCTGTAACCACTCCCAACTAGAGAGTGGCAGGCAAGATATATGTCTCTATAATGACTACCTGAATCTCCATAATGACTGCCTGAACAGACTTGCACACAGAAGACAGTTTAAGGCTCAAATACTGCTGGTTTTGTTTCAGGGTAACCACACATGGAAATCCAATGAGGGAGATCAGCCCAGTCTACCTGAGAACACTTTTGGCTGTACCTTAGCCTAATCTCCTCCCACCCAGGTAGTTGACAATTAACGCAGGTAGTCCTTATTTTTAATTCAGTCTGCTTCTCCTTGACCTGACCTCCCCTCTGTTTAATATTGAGGAAAGTTTTTCTGTCAATTTATCTAGATGAGGAGTGGGTGTACAAAGGTGTGCAGGCAGACAAATCACCGGTATCCCATTTGAATCCCCACCCAATGCTTCATTGCAGCCTAAAGGGGCCTGGAGAAAAGTAGAGCAGAAACATACTGCTGTAAATTATTCAAGTGATTCTGCCATTTCTGGAAGCAGGCAGTATGGTCTGCCCATAAAACATTAACATGACATTTCCAAGTAGTGACAGGTGGTTTGGGAGAAGGCTTACGAATGAACAGAGCTGTGCTTTGTGGGCAGAGAAATGTGTTCAGCTGTAAACAAACTCATATCCCATCGCTTATTTCCACACAAACACCCTATTGAATTTTGAATAAGGGTACAAGGACTCTAATGCCATCTTGCACGTAAATTAAAAGTGAATTGTTTAGCACAGCACTGAATGGCAATTTAAAACTCGGCTGGAATTATCCATACCTCGTATTTAGAATGACGAGTTGACTGTCCTGTTTTGAAACAGGAACATCCTAAAGAGTGTTAAAGAGCTCTGATGGAAAATATGGAGCTTTGCTTCAGTTACTCCTGCTCCTTTTATCACTAGTGCCAGTTAAAAGGGCAGATGCAAAGGAAGATATACCTTGTTTTGTTTTGTTTTGACCTCAGCGGACAGTAGAGAGTTGCCCAATTCCCTAAGCTGATAATCACATTTAGCAAGAGGTCACCCTCTCAGGTATGTCAGGTACCCCTCCATTTAATGATGTTCCATTTTTTAGAACTAAAATATTACATCAGATCAGTGGCATACCGAGGCCGAACAGCACCCAGGGCAAGGGGGCGGGGTGAGCGGCAGGGGTGGTGCCAGCAGCAGGCAGAAGTGGGCAGGCCGAGCGGCAGAAGTGGGCGGGGGAAGAGGCAGCAGGCAGGGGACGGGAAAGTGGAGGTGTGCAGGGTGAGCGGCAGGGCAGAAGTGGGCGGGGCGAGCAGTGGAAATAGGCGGGGTGAGCGGCAGAGTTGGGTGAGGCAAGTGGCGGAATTGGGAGGGGTGAGCGGTAGTGGGGGGCAGGTGGGGGATTCTTTTTTCTTTTTTTTGTGCCTCCCCAACATTGGTGCCCGGGGCACAAGCCCCAGTTGCCCCACTCTAGATCCACCTCTGCATCAGACAGACTCAAGATAGTTGTGTAGGAACCTTCACAAGCCTAGCAATATCAATGAAATCTGTTGACTGTTGACCCTTGTGAAAGTTTAATAGATCTTTTGAACTTCCTAAGTTAAAACAATTCTGTAGAAAGGAGGTTGTCATGGGTGTCTCTATCCGAGACCTGGGGGGTGGTCTTTACTCCAGGGGGCCTATACAACACTCAAGATGACTGATAGCAACAAGGGTGTCCTTTTGTGTGTCAGTGCAACGCAACAGAGAAAAGAATGGTTTTCTAAGATCTTTCTGGGGATCATTCACACCACAGCATTATAGTGCTATTATTCCACAATTTCATCCCGTGGAATCCTGGGGTTTGTAATTTGGTGAGGCACTAGAGGAGCTTTGTGGCTGAGAATTCTTAATGCCCCTCCCCAGTCTGCAAATCCCAGGATTCTATAGTATGCAGCCATGGCAATTAAAGTGGAATATAGTTCTATAACTATTAGGTAGTGTGAAAGGCCCCCACAGCAGTTTGTGCCCATTACAGGTAATGCCAAGAATGTCAATAGGCTTCATTTTTGCAAACAGATCAGAAAATTTTGTGCTGCACTTGAGGGCAGTGCAGGAGCTCAGGCCAGCCATTTATAACGTAGATTCAACACCGGAACGAAAGTCACACAAAAGTGATCTTTTATTCATAGCTTCTTCATTTAATGTTGCAATTATATTAATATCACTGTATTGGAACGTTATCCTTGAAAGTGCAACTGCTATAGAATGGAGTAGTTCAAACACTTGTGGACATCATATTACAACTATTCCGTATCTGGCTCCTTATTTACTTCAACATCCACTTTAAGGTACTAAATCCATAGTAGGCAACACATGGCCCATGGTCTAAAAACCTGCGGTTTGTCACAAAAAACAAAGCAGAAAAGGCATATTTTCCCCTTCCTTCCTTCCTTCCTTCCTTCCTTCCTTCCTTCCTTCCTTCCTTCCTTCCTTCCTTCCTTCCTTCCTTCCTTTCTTTTTTTCCTAGAAGTCAAGGCTTTCTGTGCTGTTTGTTGTATACAAAGCTTTCTACATTTATTCTACCTTAAGAATTAAGGGTGCATATTTTTATACCCCTACAAATGGTGTCATATCCTTAGACATGCAGCCATGATATGAGTATACCTTTAATCCTTACTGAGTGTGACTGTAATCACACCTGCTGCATTCAAGTCTACTGGAACATCTGGATCTGCCTTGTTGGCATGTAAGACAGGTTCTTCATTTTCTATAGCAATTTGATTTTAGATTGGAACTGGTGCCTATGACTTTCTTTAATGTCCAAGTATTATGGTTCAAATATAAAGTCTGCATATTACTTTGGCAGCAGTACTTAAACCTTCCACAGTTGGTAGTTTTGAAATTATGCAAGTGAGCTGAAAGAAACAACATTAGAGCATCTGAGTGAACTATATTCTCTTTAGTTGATTTTGTTATCGTCGAAGGTGAATTGAGGCAGCAATCTGTACCTCCACCTGCTGGCAAGTTTAAGAATTGTGAATAGGACTTTAGTAGCACTTCAGGTCATTTACTGACTTGAGTGATGTTTATGCTGTAAAAAAACAAAACATAGGCACATGTTTATTCTTTCTGGACCACAAAAATTGATCTGTCTTTGAAGTGACCCTTTATAGACATATTTTAATCTTCTCATCTTTCACCTCAGTATGGAAATAGATGTCTACATAGTAGCCGTCCCAATTGGTCTGTATAGGTCCAGTGCAACAGGATGTTTCTCAGTGATAGAAGGGTTCAGTTATGCCTAACAACTGTCTTCTATATTCCAAAACTATACTTTACGACTACTGCTACTACTACTACCACTACTATGGAGAAGCAACTCATTTAAAAAACAAAGATATTGCCACCACTGGCTCAACATTTGCGGAACAAGCTAGCAAAAGATATTTGTGCGTTGCAATCAGTGATTCAGAATTAGTTGTGACAAAGCCCAATTCTATTATTTCTATGGCACTGAGGTATCAGTATTTTTTTCTCATTATCTGCAATCACTGGATGTTATTCAGAAGGTCTCCCTTTGTTCAGGAGTCTGATCAAAGACTGAGAAGTTAATGGGAAAGTGCCATTGTGTTACATGGACACTTAAAAGTTAAAACAATAAAATCGGCTAGAATCCTGTTGGTTAATTCCAATAAGAGTAGATGCTTTAAGCCAATTCCACATAAGGAAATCCCACTGATTCAGTGGGTCTGCCCTAATCAGGAGTAACAACAGAATGTAGGCCCTTAATTTTCTTTACTAGGAGAGAAAGACTACTAGCACTACTAACTTGGGATTTAAGTTTACATTATGTTACCAAACTACAAACTTTATTGGAATCCACCTAGGATTTTCTTCCTCTCTCCCCTTATTTGAATGGAAAAATTCCATTTTGTATATATATAATTATATATACATTATACACACACACACACACACACACACACACACACAATTTTACATACATTTTATACATACATATATACATTTTATATATATATTGTAAATATATAATTATATAATTATATTTATACTGAACAGAAATCTTCCTTAACCACACTCCTAGCCAGCCACAAAACCTGCCATCTAATAATAGTCAGAGCAGTTTTATTACTTGGGTGGGGGAATTAATCATATTTCTCCAAAGATAAGTGTACTTATCTGCAACTATACAGAACATTTTAATATACTAATCTCTATTTCTTATTAAAAACATACTTGCAAAATTTTACAAATTATTTAGTTCATTCATGAATTAAAATACTTCAAATATGATCCCTGATTGTATGAATTCTGCTATTTTTTTGGTCAGGTGACTTTTCATCCCCTCCTACTTGTTCTTTCTTTCTGTCTCTGTTCTATATTATCCTCTCATCTAATCCCTTTCAAAGTCACCTTCTCCTCCCATATTCTCAGCAATATCTGTAGCCATTTCCGCACTAGACTGTTATACCGCTATTATTCCACTTTCAACATCCTATGGAATCCTGGGCTTTGCAGTTTAGGGAGGGGTTTAGGAATTTTAGACCCTCTAAAATCCAGTTACAGGGGTACGGAATCTGTGATCTTCTAGATATTCTTTGACTCTTCCTTCCATTAGATCTGATCATTGGCCATGGTGACCCTGGGCTGAAAGGATTTGAATTCAAACAATAGCTGGAGAGCCACACATTTTCCTGCTTCCACTTTGCCTGTCAAAGCTTCTTCCTAAATATGAGAGACTTATCTTTTGAGCAAGTGGACTGCTCAAACTTCTTTCCATGGTTGCCTTCCTATATTTTCTAAAGTCTGCTTTGTTTTGATTATAAACTTTCTTCTGCCCATTCTGTTCTTCTTTTGCTGCCCTGGATCTTGAGCCCTTCCTCTTTTTAACTGTCAACCAGCTTCTGAACTTTGTTTGCTGCAACAAAATGTAATTTTAGACTGTTTTTCACTACAGATGAACTAATGGCACTTTAAACAGCCTTTCTCTTTTCTTGTATAAATCAGCTGAGTGGAATTTGCTGGAAAAAGAATTATGTAAGCTAAGGTGAATCAAAGTCCATAGTCTAAAGTTAGAAGTGTTGCCCAGATACACTTTGGTCAAGGGTGTGATGCAATGAAAAGTTCTTCCTTCCTCTCCTCCCATCTAGTGATGTATATCTTTGCTTATTTTGTACTTGTTTCCTTGTTTAGAGTACTTCTACCCAGCTCTTCAGCCCAAAAAGCTCCCAGAGAAGCTTACAAATTGTTAATTCAACAGTTCCTTGCCCTCAGGCTTACAATCTAAATAAGACATCACAGACAAGGAAAAGAGAATGACAGTGAGGGAGAGAATTGTGTCCATGCACTTACATGTACAAATAAAGACTTTCCAAGTATTTTCTCCTCAAGAGGGGTTCCAAACGTTTTTATGAATTTTCCAGTATTTATTTCATATTGTTTCACTCTTTTACAAACATTATGCTTGTGCAAAAATCCTGCCGAATTTTTTTTCAGCACAAAATACTCTGTTTATGCATGCATACACTTTTTTTGATGCAAACAAAATTTTCACAAAAACCGCTGTAATGAGGAAAATTTAATGGTGGTTGGCTATTTTTTTCCACAGGGTGTCTCAGTGTGTTGAGGCACCCTTTCCCATCAAAGATGAAGAAAATTGTTAGTATTGTTTACATTCCTGTTCTTTTTTTCATCTGCAAATCATTGCTGCATGGACACTGTGCAATGGAATCTATACAATTAAAACCAAGAACTGTGTTAAAGCCATTCATCATAAAGTTGGTGGGGAATCAAATGGCTAAAGTGTCATCTAGGTATGATCTCTCTCAGACAGACAGATAGAAAGATAGAGAGATGGAGCAGAGAAATTGACATGGCGAAAATCACATCTCCAATACTTTCTTGGGCATAGATCTCACTAAAGTGGATGGCCATAACGATTTGTTTTCTCTAAGGTGTCTTCCTGCCACCCTCTTGATTCAAGAGGCAACAGGAGCTTTGCTTATAAAGAAACATCCCCACAGCTTAAATACCAGAAAAATCCATTGTGATGATCTCAAAATGACTCAGTGTATCTGTAACTTATGCCTCAGGTATTATGGTTTTGTGTTTTTTTTTTCAATCTATTCTTCACCTTTTCTACTTTGTTCCTCTTCTTGTTGTTGTTCAAATACTTTGTTACTATTATTCACTGATAGGTCAATTTAACATTTTCCATATATGTTAATTGATGCAGAAAGAAAAGAAAGGAAGGAAGGAAGGAAGGGAGGGAGGGAGGGAGGGAGGGAGGGAGGGATGGAGGAACAGCAGCCGCAGCAAGAAAAGCAACAATTGCATTGGCAGCCTGTTCACCATTTTGCAGCCTCCCCAATGTTTCAGAGCTAACGTAATTCCAGGCCATTGCACAGGGAAAATGGGTGCCATCACATAAAATGATGGAAATTTTTCTGAGAAAATGCTGCAAAATGGCAATTTTTTTCAAGAGATAAACAAAAGCAACCAATGCCTACATCCAATTTAGGCTCAACGGCAGTAAACTCACCGAATCAATGGGAACACGGTAACTTGACACTTATGTAAGGTCCATTCTTTTAGTGGATCTACTTTGTTTGGAACAGTTGGATTTATCCCCATATCACTTATCTGCAGTAAGTTACACACTTATTTAAAGTAAATTCCATCAAACTTAATAGAACTTTTAACTGGCTATGTATAGGACTGTGTTGCTGCTATATGCTCTAACAGTAAAGGATTAACTTTCATTTTTAATATATTACATAATAGGTACCTGTCATATAAAACAGACATTACTACAAAATGAATTGAAATAAAAACCTAATCTGATAGATCAATTTCAATCTGCATTTACTTTTCATTGCAAGTATGCAGTCTTATTCTATAACGTTCTGGAGTTTATCATGACAGGTCTGATTGCCTATAACTCCCTTATGAGAAAGAAATAAAGGAACTAATTGTGTTAACACTCTTTAACTGCTATATATATATATATATATATATATATATATATATATGTATGAATGAATTCAGAGTACTTTTTATATTTTCGGCCTTTATTTGCTGTGTTTATAGAAGACTGTTCAGCCAAAACTGGCTCTTCAGGGGGTTGCCAATAAAACAAATCGAAACAATTTTCTATGTCTCTCACACTCTTACCTGAATATAAATCTAACAATCAATATGCAAAAAGTCTTTAGTGGAGCAGGACAAAACAGCTGTCCTTAGAGAATATTGCTATCTTACACTAGATTATTTCAACATTCCCTTGGGTACAATTGAAACACTATAAGTAGCCACTTCATAAAACAAGAGCAGGAGATGATTAGCCAAAATCCAATTGGCATTGTTGCAGATACTAGCAGCTTGCTTGGATTGCTGTTGTCAATAGCAAGTCTATGAAGGAATAAAGAAGTTACCTGGCCAAATAGAAGGAGAAATCTATGTTCGAGGAATCAATGGGTAGAACTGTATTTTACTCACAGTGTTTCTAAACACTACTTGGAAGGAATGCAAAACAGAAACCAACTCTTCTGCTAAAATAAATTGAGGATCTACTGCAGAGATGTGTATATGGTGGGGGTTTTACAGTTTTGTAATATATGAATTACAAAGAAAAATGCAAGGGATATTATATACTTGACACCTATCCCTCATCATCTCCTGTGATAAGACAGACACTCTTGCAAGAATCACTTTATTTCAAAAGAATGTTCATACTTCTCCAACATGTTCCATCATTTTTCTTTGAAGTGAATATACATCCACTCTGTTTACAAAGTCATTTAATGCAGCATTGCCAAAATTGTAGCTAAAGGGCATTAAGAGAAAATGGTGGGGGGGGGGGGGGGAGAAAAAGAAAGAAAAAAATCTTTATGCACAGGTCCTGCTGTGCAAAACCGCAATCATATTCCTTCATAATAACTGACTGATGAAACTTAGCAGATAAGCAGTAGAATCTAAGAGTAACAAATAACCAGATGTATACATTAAAAGTACAATTTAGCAATGCCTATTGTGCAGCAGATATCTGTTGATGATTTGTATCCATTACTTGCTTAAATAGTAAATCGAAAAAGTATCTGCATTGTGCAGCCAAAAAAAAAAAAAAGGGATTAAAATCCTGTTTGCTTAATCATACAAGACAGACTATTGCCATCAAGATACTGTCAGAGATTTTAATAAGCACACACTTTTTAACAGCATCCCTACTTTAACTTCCATGTTTATTTGAGGTTGGGCTGATCTCACAATTCAGAGAAAACTGTAGAGAAGTAGCAGCTTCAGCCAGTGGCAACCTAACGAATGTATAGTTCTTGCAGATGGGGATTTGATGGAATTAGATGGAATTGGATTAGAGTCTCAATAAAAGGAGCCTTTCACCACCTCTTGAGACCTGCTGAAAGAAGAAATGTACCTTACCTCATGAATTCACACATTATTGAGGTTTCCAAGGCATTTTGGAAAAAATAAAGGACACTCATAACAATATGAACACTAAACATGCAGACAATTAGGGGGAAAATAGTCAATGTGGGAAAGTGATATGGTCTTTGAAGGTCTTTCGTCTTTGAGGAAGACAGACAAAAAATGACTATGAATTTCAATGTGGGAAGAAAAAAAATGAAATCTTGCAAGCTGATATGAAACAAGGAGATGAGGGGAAAATGCAGGTGAGATTTAGAAAAACATAACAAAATAGAAATGGAAATTTTCACAATTCATACAAAGACTTGAGTGTTGGAGTACAACTTTAGGCAATCAGGATTCAAATCTCTGCTTAGCCATGGAAACCCACTCTTTGAGGAAGTCAAACTCTTTCTCAGCCTCAGAGAAATGCAACAACAAACCCCTTCTGAACAAATCTTGCCAAGATAACCCTAGGAGAGGGTTGCCATAAGTTGACTCAAAAATACATAACTCAATCTATAAACAAGAATCTGTTTCACTCAATCCGTAAAGTGGATTGTGAAGATGATAGAAATATATAGACACATCAGGGATGTTTTTTGTTTCTATACATATTCTACAATTTTACATGAAATAATCAAGCAACACTTTTGCTAAAGGAATTATTTGGAGTGGCTTTCATTGACATTTAATTATCAGTATGCATAAAATGTTGTTCAGTGTATTACAGTATTTGCATCTGCATAAGATATAGAATCCATGTCATAATAATCTTCCAGTTTCCAGTGCAATGTTTCAAAGGATGGTCTTTCTTTGGGGTCAGCGTTCCAGCATTGTAACATGATGTTATACAGCTCTTGAGGACAGTTATCTGGCTGAGGGATTCTATACCCTTGATCCAATCTCTGGAGTACTTGAAAGCCCATCAAACCTGTAACATAGTTTTAAAAAGATAGATGCTAGAGCACTTCTCAAGTGATAATCCACATTTTCTTAAAACAAATGAGGGATCTGTAGTGATTCTACAAACATCATCTTTCAGTCATGAATTCCTTTATTGAAACTTTCAGTTAATTTCTCTGTGGGTATTATTTAATTCTAGCAAAACAGCCAGTTGGCTAGGAAACTATAGAACAGCTAAAATGGTTTTTGCTAAGTAAATCTGAGATAATGGAGTCCATGAGTTTTAGACTGCACACAGTACATTACTGCCTGTGGTTAAAAATGTAACTGCTCCCCTTGTCCACTACCCCTTCTATGTACACAATCGGACTGGCATTTGAAAGGAAACAGGACTGTGTCCTCCACTATACCTGATGGCATAAGACTGAGTTACAAGGTGTAAAGCAGGCAGTACCCAGAGGAAAGGATCAAAATTCAAAATGACCTTAACAGATTGTAAAGCTGGGCCAAAGCTAACAAAATGAATTTCAACAGAGAGAAATGGAAGGTTCTACTCTTAGGCAAAAAAAATGGAATTAACAAATATAGGATGGGGGACACGTGGCTGGACAACAGTACGTGTGAAAGGGATCTAGGAGTCTTGGTAGATCACAAGCTGAACATGAGTCAGCAGTGTGATGTGGCAATCAAGAAAACCAAAACGATTCTTGGTTGCATCTATAGGAGTATGGTGTCTAGACTGAGGGAGGTAATGGTACTACTCTATTCTGCATTGGTTAGACCTCATTTGGAACACTGCGTCCAGCTCTGGGCACCTCAATTCAAGAAGGATATTGACAAGCTGGAGCATGTTCAGAGGAAGGCAACCAAAATAATGAAAGGTCTGGAAGCCATGTCCTGTGAGGAGAAGCTTAGGGAGCTGGGTATGTTTAGTCTGCAGAAGAGAGGGTTAAGAGGGGACATGATAGCCATGTTTAAATATTTGAAGGGATGTCATGTCGAGGAGGGAGGAGGCTTGATTTTCGCTGCTCCAGAGACTGGGACAAGGAGCAATGGATTCAAGCTGCAGGAAAGGAGATTCCACCTGAACCTCAGGAAGAACTTCCTGATAGTCATTACTGTTTGGCAACGGAATATGCTGCCTCAGAGTGTGGTGGAGTCTCCTACTTTGGAGGTTTTTAAGCAGAGGCTGGATGGCTATCTGTTGGGAATGCTTTGATGTGTGTTCCTGCACAGCAGGGGTTGGACTGGATGGCCCCTGCGGTCTTTTCCAACTCTATGATTCTAAGTCACTGCTGCCACCATTCCAGCCCCAGGGGTTTCAATCAGCCATGTCATTCTGCCTAACACCAAGATCACAACTAGCCTCTGCTAGCCAGTCGCTATGGATTCTGTTTCAGACAATAAGTGTTGGTCTTCCAAGAGTTTTAATTCCACCCATAGTACTTCAAATCGTTGCCAGAATTGGGGGGAGGGTGGAAAAACTCACTCAATGAGTTGAATAGACTGTTTCCAAACAAGCACTCACCTGCATAAGGCATCTTTCCGTATGTCATTATTTCAAAAAGCAGGATTCCAAATGACCAGACGTCAGATTTAATGCTAAACCTACTGGATCGGATTGCTTCAGGGGCCGTCCACTTCACTGGCAGTCTTGTTTCATGTCTGGCTTCATACACATTTTCATTTTCTAGCTGTTAAATTAAAAAGGAGTAATGCAGGAAAAGAAATTCTTACTTTATGACATTACACTGCTACATAACATGCAGGATCTTTTATATCTTTGCTAACATATATTTTTGTTTTCATACCAGATGAAATATCTCAGAGAAAATTTGAAATGCATTTAAAAACATTTAAACTCAATGAAAATACCATGTCTTCCTTTACATTGTATAATCTTAGCTTTATAGCATTGGAAAGAACTCCAAGAGTCATTTAGTCCAATCCACTATCCCAATTATCACTGAAGGACCATTGCTTAAATGACTAGTAAAAGGCTATGGAACTTTTGCTTCTGCAGATGTTTTAGTCTTACAGCACATCCAGATTGAATGAAAAGCTGCAGAATTTGTTCCCATTCTTTCTGATTTTATCCTGGGCTAAAATAAACTGACTTAGGAAAATGGTACAAAAAAGTCTGTAGTCATACTGGGAACTGAGAAAAATATTCTAGGATAAACAAAATAAGTATGTATTTCCAAAATAGAACAGGAAAGAACAGGAGAAAAATCTGGGACTTTCTGGTCTTTTTAATCAGTTTGGATGCATATTTAAAATACCACAGTCCTAGCCAGGATAATTAATGGTGAGTGGACATGGAAGCTGTAGTCCAAAACATTTGGAGGATCAAAGGTTCCCCCACTCCTAAACTAGCATTTACAGCAAAGTATAAGGAACAGAAATATGCAGGATGGGATGAGGGATGAAAGTAAACACAAAAGGATCATGGGAGATAAAAAGAATCTTCAGCATAGGAAAAAAAATCATAAGATGATGCCTGTGCTGTGTGGGAATAAATCACTGCCATGCTGGTAGTAAAAGCAGTGTGTGTGGCACATGTGCAACACTGAATGAACTTGAGGTATTTCACAGGAAACTTTCTCATCCCCACCTTCATACACCTGCTTTTCTCCCTAACAGCAAAGCTTTGGTGGTAGTAGTGCGGTCTTCCGGAAAGATGTGGGATGAAGTAGATAGGACTATTGAGGGAAGGAAAAGACAGGAATGTTTTTTTCCCATGAACCTCCTTTAGAAAGGAATCCTTGATGTAGCTACTTCGAAGTGTATCCCATTGAGTTCAGTGAGGCTTAATCTCAAGTAGGATGGAAGCCTGAATTATCGTATGATTTGATCCTGAGTTACATTCTGATTCAATCCTCTTTCACAAAGAACCAAACAATCATTCAAAGAGGCCTGGGGAAGCCACCTACAGGGCAAAGGATAGGCCAATTACCTATCCTCTAAGCATTTTTACTGTTTCACAAAGTTGTTATTTGTTCTAGGAATGGGCTTCTCAAAACTAGACTACACACTTAATAACAAAGAAATTTAACCATGCTGTTGATGTTGCAGACCCATGCACCTCCCAGGTTTGATATGGTTTAATTGGTGAAATACATTAATTGGCATTGATATAAAATGGATCTTGAGGTGACTGAAAGATCAAGCTGGGCAGAGGAAAATCACTGACTGAATACGTGTGATTACAAGGCACATCAGCAGATCCCATCTAGGTGTAGCCAAAGTCATTGTCAGGCAGATTACCAGGCAGCTCCACAGATAATAGGCTTAAGCTGAAGCAAGAACATCCTGGACAGCATACAATAGCCAAGTGAAGTTCCCTGTTTCAGCCCTGTTCCCTAGCACTGGGATGTTTCCCTGAATTGTCTCTATGCCTCTCCAGAATTACAGAGCTATTACAACAGCTATTAACTCTTTGTCACCTAAAGACCATTAACTCTGTCCGAACCCCATTATCCATGTGGCAACTTCCATTGTTTCCTCAGCCAGAGAGTCATTCAGACCCGTGCCCTCAAGGTAGATTTTGAGTATAAGAACCCTCGCTTTTGGGCATTTCGATGCAGTGCTTGGCTTGCTGAATGCCACGCTGTTGCTCTGCTTCCTGAATGAGTACTGTCCTTTGGCACCAGTCAAAGCCACATTGCTTTCTTCACTGCTGTCCGGATCGGTAGTTATTGCCCATTTCCTGAAAACTCCTCTATCCACAACTTTCCTCCCTTTGTCCTTTGGTTAGCTCTTGTGCAAGTGTGTGAGTGTTTGGATCTTTTGTGTGCATGAATAAACTCTTCAATAAAACACGTTTTAGCTTATTTTGGAATCTCTGGCTGATTCTTTCCTGCAAGAACCCATAAACATTGGTGGAAAAGTCTCATTAGGTACCCCCCTCTCACAGGCCTCCTAATTTGAGCTAATTAATTCTCCATTGTCACATGGAGGTACTGGCATCACAGGTGGACCCCTGAGTAACTCACGTTTCAGTATAACAGTTGATATTGATGACATTTGAAAGTTGTATTTGATCAAGCAGAGGCAGGCAGACGGAATCTTTTTCCATTCATGGTAGGCCTTGTTTTGCCAAACAGTCTACATGCAATATTGAAATGTCCAAGATTAACTGGAGCCTAGCACTGCAAATCCTGTATTTGGCAATGACAGCAGCGCAAGCCTCCTGTTGGCATCAGAGGCACAGGACTTGTGTCTGGTCTTCAAGAAGAAGACAAGGCGACAGCAAGGGTTAACGCATTCAGGAACCTTTGTTTTGTGATTAATTACTGGTACTGAAGGGCCATTGACTTTGATAATCATCATTTAAACAGTTCCAGGCTTAAAAATGCAGACTCCAAGAGATTTAAATTAATATATTAGTTCAAAGTGGCACCAGTTAATTTAGGCAAAGCAAGCTGACAGACACTGGAGAATAAATGGAGAATTATTTACTTGTAATTGAGGTTTTCTGAGGTTAGTTGGCTTCCCTCCTCAGACCTACTTTCTCAGGCTTTTTTTATTACACATACTTCTAACCCTTGGGAATGTGTTAGGATGCTTCTATATTTTTAAATGAAGTCTGCAAGTGCTGGTATAAAATGATCATATTTTACAGCAGCAGTTCTTTATTTTCTTTATTTTATAGATTTAAAACATAAACCAGTGAACTTTCTACATTCTGAAATTCCAGAACAGAATGTATCTACTTTTGGCATAAAGAAATGCCATGCTTCTTCAGAGAACATATAGGTCTCCTTTAATACTCATTGATTCTTTCAGGATCCCTTGCTGCATCTATGGCTGGAATCTGTTGGTGCTTTGTGCTGATGTACCTTTTGGAGCAGTGCGTAGCAGTAGGAGAAGGGAACAGAAGAGAATGCCATTTTTGTCTCCAAAGAAAGGTGCTCTGCCAGAGACTTTGATAGAGACAGCTTTCACTACCACACTCAGCAAAACTGTAGTGCCTATGACTGTTTTACCTCTGCTGCCTCATTTTCACTTATACTGTTACTCTCAAAACATGGGTGACTCAGGGGTCCACCTATGATTCCAGAACCTCCACATGACAATGGGGAATTAATTACCTCAATCAAGAGGCCTGCAAGAGGGGGGTAACCTAAAGAGTCCCTGTCCTAGCAGTAAATAAAAAGCCGGAGATTCCAAAACAAACTAAAATGTGTTTTATTAAAGAACTCAATCATGGCACATAAAAGATCCAAGCACTCACACACTCACATAAGAGCTAACTGAAGGACAAAGGGAGAAAAGTTATTGATAGCAGAGTTTTACAGAATGGGCAGTAATTACACATCCAGAAAGCAGGAAAGAAAACAGTGATGTGGCTTAGACTTGCGCCTAAGGGACAGTACTTGTTCAGAAACCAGAGTGACAGCATGGCATTCAGCAAGCAAGATACCGCATCTGACTGCTACAAACAGAGGATTTTTATACCCAAAATCTGCCTGGAGGGTAAGGGTGTAAATGACTCTCTGGCTGAGTAAACAATGGAGGTTGCAACTTAGGCCATTTCTGCACTACTCTATTATAGTGCTACTATTCTACTTTCAACATCCTATGGAATGCTGGGGTTTGCAGTTTAGGGTCCCTGGATATATCTAAATACTTTCAGGCATTAATTCCAAGCTATATACAACTCCAAACTACCTTAAAAACCCGTGCAAGTCCAAAATCCGCCACTTTGTAAACATTGTGATCACCAACAAGAACATTTCTGGCTGCCAAATCACGGTGGATATAGTTCTGAGATTCAAGATATGTCATTCCTGAAGCAACTTGAGCTGCCATGTCTACCTGTTGTGGCAAGCGAATCCTGGAACCTCCATCGTCTGTAAAGAAGAAAAATAACTTGTAGAGATGGAGGACAATCAAGGTTTGAGATAGCTGATTTGTAAAGGCAGTAGTATGATTTTGGACAATTAAGTGAAGGATTAAATCACAAACTAAACAGCTGATGCTGATTCAACAACTGGTAAAGAACAGACAATATAGAAAGGGCAGTGGAGACTTGTAACTCTCTTAAATAATGAATACACAGTATCTATATTTGTTTTGGCGTTGTTTCACATTGCTATATGTACTGCTTATCTTAATTTAATATATTGTAAGCTGCATTGGGCATTCAATGGGTGGAAACAGGCCTACAAATAAAGTAATTGATATTAAGAAGTAATGCAAAATCTGACTCTGTATTTGCTATACATATATCTCAAATGAAAAAAAAATACATCAATAAGAATGACCATCTGGAAAAACATGTCTTTTATACTTTCTGGCTGCACAAGTGGCACCTGTCTAGCCAAAATGTTAAGCTGTAAAAAGTGAATTTCCATGCATATCTACTTTGAATTAAGTCTAGCTGAGTTAACTAGGACTTTCTCCCAGATAACTGTAAATGAGAATACATCTTAAGATAATGACCTTGGGAGATATGTGTTGATAGAATTGCTTCTGTCAGGAGAATCAGGACAGAGCTAATCCCCCCTGTTTTACAGTAACCTCCTCCAACCTGAAACATTGGATCTAAGTCTATCTTAGCATCACTTATGAAAACTACTAGCACTATGCACACCTCCATGGGAATCAGTCCAGTGGGACTTGCTTATGGATCGGGTTGGTCAGCACATTGACCATTAAGATTTATGTTGAAATTTAATTGTGATATTGTTGTTGTTGTGTGCCTTCAAGTCATTTCCAACTTATGGTAACCTTAAGGTTTTCTTGGCAAGATTTGTTCAGAGGGGAGTTGCCATTACCTTACTCTAACACTTGCGAGAGTATAACTTGCCCAAGGTCACCCAGTGGGTTTTCTATGGGTGAGTGGGGATTCAAACTTTGCTCTTCCAGAGTCCTAGTTCAACATTCAGAC
Organism: Cyclura pinguis; assembly: GCA_030412105.1. Lineage (NCBI taxonomy): Eukaryota > Metazoa > Chordata > Lepidosauria > Squamata > Iguanidae > Cyclura > Cyclura pinguis. Next base: position 106,559,843 of record CM059599.1, on the reverse strand, counting down.
TATTATACTACACATTCTGTATTTTGGAAGGTAACATCTATTATCTGTAAACTACCCTTGATACCCATTATCTGACTCAACAGTAGTTGTTCTACCATTTTATTAATAGCAATAACACAAAATGTTACATCTCTCAATGTATCTTCACTAGCGCAATTTGTTTCACCCAGAAATGCAAATTACTATTTGCTAAGGAAGAAAAATTATGTGTGATCCATTACCCCCTACTCCTGAAAGGACAAAGAATGTCCATGGACTTCCATGATCCAAAATACTTTTTCTTCTTCTCCTTCCCTATCAATAATTTATTCACATTCACAAAGTGTGTGTGTGTTTTCTTTGCCCAACTTACAAATCACATGAGTAAATCATATCTTTCATACTGTTGTTAATGTGATTTGATGGCTTGGGCTTTCAAGTAGGGTTTTACGATATTTGTGCACTGCTATGACATTCACTGTCTACAAGCATGAATGTTAAATTTCCCTTACTCACACAACAGCACAGCATTTCAGCAGTGCTGTGTTATTTTGATCCTGCTCTTAAATTGATTCACATATGAAAACAAATGGAAAATATGTCTCATATATTTTTACCCTGTTTGGAAATTCTTGAGATTTCCTCAGGAGACATGAAGGCAAGCATTGAATGGGGTAAGCCTGTCTTTGTACTTTCTTCCTTGGCTTTCTTCAGTAATTTTCCAAGTCTTTGCTGCTTTCTGCTTTTCATATGGTATCATCTGCATATCTTAAATTGCTGCTGTTCCTTCCTCCCATTTTTATGCCTTCTTCCTGCAAGATTAATCTTGCCTGATCCCCAGGCCAATTTGAAATCATTTCATTTCTCTGTATTCTGTCCTAACAATAGCCTTTTGTCCTGCATACAGGTTATGCATCAGGACAATCAAATATTGTGGTACATCCATTTCTTTAAGAGTGATCCATAGTTTCTCATGATCTACACAATCAAAGGCTTTGTATGTTTGTATGTTTACAATATGACCCTGAGTGCCTTTTCCCCTCCTGAACCCAGCTTGGACATCTGTTATTTCTCACTCCACATATAGTAGAAGTCTTTGCTGTAGACTGCTGAACATGACTTTGCTTGCATCGGAAATTAATGTTGTGTTCCCGTGGTTGCTGCAATCCCTGGTGTCCTCTTTCTTGGGGACTGGAATGTATATTGAGCATTTCCAATCTGTGGACCACTCTTTTGTTTTCCATATTTGCTGGTAGATTTTAGTTAGAACTAGAATAGATTCTGTCTTTGTAGACTGAATCTTATTTCCATAATAAGTTTGGGAATGCAGCTGCAAGTTACAATTGCCTTTCTTAGTCCAGGAATGGGTGTTATGTGTAACACAGGGCATTATGCTACCTGAGGTGGAAAACACAGACATTACCCAAATCAAGGTGTCCAGTACCTGAGTCCAACCAAGTTATTTTGCACTTGATCCTAAATATCCCACTAAAACCCCTCTCCCTGGCAGGAAACCCCTCTCCGTGGCAGAAAAAATATACCAGTAATAAATTAAACAGCCAGCATTGTTTTCACACTGCCCCCTATCCGGTATCTCAGGCAGCTGCTTCACTTTGCTTAAGAGTAGGACCAGCCAGAATATCTGTTCTCTGATGTGAAACATTCTTGGAGCCAGAGGGCTGTCAGGTGTGGTTTCTACATATGTATCATCAAGCTTTCGCCACCAAAGCATCAAAAGACAGCCCAGCAAAGAAGCTTCCTGAGCTGGAATAAACCATAACTGCAAATGAAGTAAGGACTGAACTACAAGATTCTATCAGGCTTGCTCTGGTTTCAGCTACTTTCTTGAGCCTCATTTTGGGCTCATATAGTCCATGCCATATGGCCCTTTAGCCACTGTCTTCCATTTACATCACTGTCTAATCCATCTGCAACTGCACTTTCTAGTCTGGAAGACACAAATTTGACAGATTCCATTTTTACAACCTCATTAATCTCTAAATCTGTGATTGGGAATGTGTAGCCTTTCAGGGTATTGTTGGATTGCAATATGCACCAACTCTGGTCAGCACAGCCAATGGTAAGAAATGAGGGGATTTGCAGTCCAACAATACCTGCAAAGAGAGGAGTCACAGGCTGCAATCCCATGCAACTTCCTTGAAAGGAAGTCTCCTTCCTAATACTCAACACCTACATGATGTTGTTGCTGTTGTTGTGTGCACCCTCCAGTTGTTTCTGACTTATGGTGACCTTAAAGCAAACTTATCACAGGGTTTTTTTAGGGCTAAGAGTGTACGATGCACCCAAGGTCACCCAGTGGGTTTCCATGGCCAAGCAGGAAATTGAACACTGGTCTCCAGAGTCGTAGTCCAATGCTCAAACCACTATGCTATACTGGCTTTCCTAGTACCTACGCACTTACTTCCAAGTAGACTGCAAAGATGAGCAATGACAGCAACTGCTTCAGAGCATGTTTATTCATCCCTTCAATTTTTTGTTGCTGTTGTTTTGCTGCTGGCTGAACTACTTTTATGTAATTTGCAAGGCCACCACCACTTGTCTCCAAATACTGTGTTCATAAATCAATGTTTATGAAGACAGTAACTGTGTGCACTTCTCTGATATAATGCAGATAAGAGAGTAAGTCCTTGATAGCTAAAATAAGGGATGTCAAGGCCCAGGCCTGCCTAAAAGCAGCAGCCTATAATTTGGGACTACTTCTTCCTAAACTCTCATTTGTTCCCTGATAAAATAACAGCAACAATAGACAGATGGTAGCATCATAAGTGTTTGTTTAACTAATCTTCAAGCAATATTCTTGAACACTCACCACCTAAAAACCTTCATAAATAGCAGGTAGAACGTCTGCCACTTCCTTCACCTCTTTTCATTGTGAAGACTGCTTGAGGTAATGACAATGACATTTTCAAGATAATGATTGTTCAAGTCAGAATAAACAAACACAGGAGAATGAGATATGTACCAGGAAAACCCGAGTTCAAAACCCTGCTCAGCCATGCAGTTTACTCAGTGACCTTGGACCAACTCGAATCTCTAAACCTAAACAACTTTACAGGTGCAAACTGGCCACTGCTTTCCCACTGAACTATCCTAAAGAATTGTTGTGATAAAATGGAAACAAGCAGACAGATTAAAATGTGGATAAGCAATTTAGTGCAAATTCCAAATAATTCTTCCTCTAGATTCTTTCCTGCTATCCATTTTTAAAGTGATGGAGATGAAAAGAAATTAGCCAATCAATCTATACTTAAATGTGCATACGTTTTACATATATTACTGTTAGACATAGTAACCTTACCATCCTATTCAGTAGTTGACTGTTTGCACATCTCTCTAAGCGTTTGGGCACAGCACATATTCATGTCATTTCCTATTTACTGCTCTTAGGCCATTTTTGCACTACACTGTTATAGTGCTGTTATTCCACTTTCAACATCCTGTGGAATTCTGGGGTTTGTAGTTTACTGAGGTCAAAGAGCTCTCTGGCTGAGAATTCTAACAGCCCCTCCCTAAACTGCAAACCCCAGGATTCCACAGGATGTTGAAAGTAGAAAAAGAGCACTATAACAGTGTAGTGCAGAAATGGCCTAGACACCCCCCTATATTAGGTAAAGTGAGTTTGTTTATCCCCCATTTTTTCAGTTTGCAATTTTCTCTCTCTCCTCCATTTACCAACCTCCTCATGTGATGTAAATAAATTGCTTCATACGTTTTTAAAAAGAAGACTGAACTTGCCTTAGTTCTCTGCTAGATCATCTATGTGGTAGTGATTGTGTGGGACTGGTTGTTGTCCAACTTCCGCTTGTGAATACTAATTACTCTGCTTGTGAGATACATTACTACCTCTTAAGTCTCCCAACAATTCCTCCATGTATGGAGGTAACAGGGCCATTTTAGGATCTCTTAGTCATCGCTGCTGCTTTCCTGTCCAAAATTTATTAAGCTGTCTTCTCTTATTATAACTGGTACCACATTTGCCATGCTGAGTCCATAGCCATGCTAGCCAAAGCATTCTGAGGATTGTACTCCAAAAAAGTGGTTTTTTCCAAGTTTTGACTTCGGCCTGCATACAACCTTGCCTGCATACAACCTTTCAAAATGAAATGTCTCCTACTCACTTTGGAGGTATTCAAGAAGACTTCCATGTCTCATGAGTTCAGTAATAATATAAATGGGATCCTTTAGAGTGCAAACAGCATATAGCTGTATCAGCTTTGGGTGTCTCAGATTCTTCATTATCTGTGCTTCCCTCAGGAAGTCCCTTGGATCCATTGAACCTGAAATGAGAACAGTTGCAAAAAACAATTAGCCCATGTTTAGCAGTTCTTGCTTGCCCCACAGTTTTGTGTGTGCTTTGATTAGGGGTGCTTTGCCCTTTTTGCCTAGTTGTATGGACATCACTTAGAAAGATAAATAGAAGTAAACAACCAACAAAGGTTCTGAATTATTACTTTTCTCAAGTTAATGAAAAACGATAACTATTACTGTTGCTCTATTCCCCTCCCCTACACCCCCCATAAAGCCTATTTTTCCTTTTATGACTAAAACTATAGGGATGTTTTATTGGATTCTCTGTAGCTCCTAGATGCTGGAAAGGTAACCACGATTAGAAACACTGAAGTAATTTTCAACATTAGTTGTCTCTATCAATCCTTCTAACTCACCGCCCAAGCCACAATGATTCACTTCTTCATCACCTCTGAGCCACAATGTTGCAGCTCATTATACCTTGGAACAGAGTTCACTTATTACTTAGAATTTTATTGTAATCTTCACAGCCAAAGAGTGAAATACAACGTTCTGCTGAACTTCAAATGCAGTAAGTTTACCAAGTTCCTGGAATTAGTCAGACTTCAGAACTTATAAAATGTAGTACAAATATTCATAGTACAGTACAGTCAGCGCTACTTTTTTGTGAGTTTAATATTCACTGGTTTGCTTATTCATAGGTTACGTTATTTTAATTATTTATTTATTTTTTAAAAAGTCTTACTGTATTCCTACCTCTAGGAATCTTTAGGTCCTCCAGCATGACTCTATGGTCCACTTCCACCAGACCACAGAATTGCACTGGAGGAGAGATTCCTGGAGAAATGTTTTCAGGTAAATAACACCTGTGAAAGTGGAGGGGTGACTGTAATAGAAAAATTAATGGACTAACTGGCCAAATGCATGTTTTTCCCCTTCTCCCCAAATGTTTTCACAGTCTGACACTGGTGAAGCATCCTCATATGGGCTGGGGAACACTTCTGAACCACGAATTAGAGAATAATTTTCACTCTTCTCTTTGTGTACCAGAGCCAATGCTGCCATGCTGAACAGTTAAAGAGGGGGCATTAGGTGAAGATAGGAACTGGAGTCCTATTGTTTATTTAAGTTAGGGTGGGAATTATATGGCCCATTTCTTGACTTCAGCTTCCCCAGCCAGCACAGCCAGCAAAGAGGAAAACTGGGAGTGGCAGCCCGCATCAGGAGGACCATGTCCACTCTCCCCAGGCTTATTCACTAACAGTGCTTGGAATACAATCACATATTATCTTAATATATATGATTGTTTTCGTAAAAGTATCTTGTCATATGAGGTCTGAAAGAAACCACAGTCATCAGCTGCCCTGAATGTAACTTTTTATTGAAATATTTTTGGTACATAAAATCATGCATGCCTAGTTGTAAGGACCACTATCTTCATCTTTGCAGGTATGGACAGCTACAACAACATGAACCATGCACTGGTGTACTCAGGTAAAGACATGAGGATGGGAAGCATATTAGCTTTGTCTCCTTCCTCACCACTCTGTTCACACAGAAAGTGACTTTCAGCAAGTGAGAACCTTTTCTATGCATGGAGGCACTCCATGAAATGAGGAACATATGATTCTCAACCACTGTGCAATCCTTTATACACAGAGGAAGATTTCCCTTCCACATGAGGAGCAGGGTGAAGGTGACAACGGAGAGAGTGGGATAATGTGCCCTCTCTCCACCCACCACATCAAATGGTGGCTCCCATGTCATTGGGACAATGAACCTGTTCTGGATTTTAAAGCTCACACTGGTTGTCTTGCTTATTCATAGCTCTTGCCAAAAAATTTCCCAGAGCCCTTTCAAACTACACAATTATAGTTTTAGGGTCCCACTTTAACTGCCATGACTCCATCCTATGCAATTCTGGAGTTTGAGATTGATGAGACATTAGAGCTTCCTGGATGAGAATTCTAAACAGGAAATCCCAGGATTCCACAGGATGATGCCATGGCAGTTAAAGTGGAACCATGGTGCTATAATTGTATATTGTTAACTGGCCCCTGGTCTGTTAGCCTAGGAGACATCTGCTCTCATAAGGCATCTTTTTCCATTGCTATCCCCTTCTTACAAGACAACAAAATTTGGCAATATCAAAATCCATCTTCAGAGCTGGGGCCAGAGAAGAGAAATACAGCTGTGAAAACTGCATTTTTTCAGCTAGACTTTCAGCTAGACTTACAAAAGTAGCTGGAATCATTTAAAATACACACCAGCAGCAGCCCAACACTGATGTTTTAATAAAAGACATTTAAAATACTCCATGGGGCTGCATTGCATTTATGAAGATTACTGCTAGCTTAATTAGAAATCTTGTGCCTCTCTCTGTAAGGTTAATTGAAGCCCTTTCTAAAATGTAAAGGCTGCAGACTAATCATTTGGACTTTTAATCCAGTGATAGCAGGATCAAAGACCAATTTCTAACTGGTCTGGGAGAAAATAATGTGATGTAAATGTGGTTTATCTTCTGAGCTACTTAAGCAGTGCAACACTGCACCCTTCAATATTCCTAGAAATATTGTTTTCTATACAATCTTTTATTAAATAAATAAATTGTTTCCTTCTCTACCTCACAATAAATATTTTATCACACCTTTATAATAGACCAATATTTTATACACTAAACGATATATTTCAACAACCTTTTGAAGAGTACATGTCCAATCAACTGCCAATATAAAAATATATACACAATTCATCATATATACACCATTCATCATGGGATATTGAAAGGATTTTAAATGCTTTAAACACAAGTTGGATAAAATGATATGAAATTAAATCTGAATAAAATGAAATTAAAACTAAATAGATCTCTGGGCAGTTAATAGAACAAATAAAAAACAATATATGTAGTTTGAACAAACACATTTGATATTGCATTCAAATTTACTATTTACTGTACATTACCAAGAGACGGGCAGCAAATCTTACCATTATCCAGCTGATTATTCTGAAAGAACATTGACTATTTGCTTTCCACTTTCATAAAAACAGGAATTAAATTCTACAGCTACTAGCTTTGTCCACAGCCTTCTGCCCAAAATGTCATGCCAGCAGCCATGCTGAAGCACAACAAACAGACCTAGGCGGATTTAGGAATGAGAGGAAATGGAATAATGGGCGGGGGAACGAGAGCAGATGCAAAGGTAAACACTGGTTGGCTGTTACCAAAATAAACAGCTCTGGCACCAGCAGGGGACTGGACCGGATGGTTCTTGGGATCTCTTCCAATTCTGTGATTTGAAGCTCAGGTTCATGCTCTCCCTCCTTCTCTTTCTCCAGAAATCTACATGTGAGAGGGAGGTAGGGGAGGTAATTACACAATTTTCATTGGGAAGGGAACAGACACAAATATTGGGGGGGCAGAAGAGTTTTGGCTTGAGTTACTATAAAGGAGGTTTCATAGGTACTGAGAAAAATACCACCCAATTAACGCACTTTAATTAGAAAGAATGTTGTTGACTCTCCTGCAAAAAAAGGAAATCAATTAAAATGCAATATTTTCCACATACAAAATAGGTAAATTAAATAATGATTTGGAAGTAAATGCTTATTGTCATTCTGCTGTAATGCTCTGAACTGTTAGTAAAGGCTAACAGACAATGATTTCTGTGCAAACCTACAAGGAAACTGCCTACCTGAAATTTCTTGAAATATTTACTTTCCAAAGCCACATTTACTAAATTCGCTTTTCTTTGATGAACAACTGAATACTAGTGTGATGTCAGTATATCCAAGATGAGAATGAATTTTCTCACGCAGCTGTGGATGCACAAGAGATGAGACCTGAAGCACACAAAGCACATGTGCACGTAATGTGCACAGAAAAGCTTCCTTGTACATAAGCAATGTTTTAGTAAGTTCCTGAAGTAAGCAGTTAGAGAGTAGTAAGTTCATGGGGTTCTGCAGGATTCTATCACACCATTTTTGGCATGTCTAAATGCTCAACTGCAATGCTAGAAATTTGCAGACTGAAGGACAATTTCATTTGTGGGAGACAATGTCCTCATTCGCACATGTACACACACGCACACACAGTTGTTACAACCCTGGATTTGGCAATATAAATAAAGTCAGGCCTCCACATTTGTGGGTTTCACTTTTGTGGATTTGATTATTCACGGATTATTTGCTGTCACCTCTGCTGCTTCCCTATGCCATTTTTAATAAGGACTGCAAACCTTGTGAGACTGAGAAACTGTGAACAAGGCTTGTAAGTCCCTATTAAAAATGGTGCGGGCAGCAGTGGAGGTGGCAGTAAGCTCCACCAGCCTCCCACTTCTGCCTTGTGAAGGAATGATGATGCCTCAAAGGAATCCATGGTGGGTTGAATATGGTGATTATACTTTTTGTGATTTTGTGTCCCAAAATCAATAAAGATAGCTAATAAAGACAGGTTGACAGCAATCTTCGCAGGGCTGTAGCCTGAAATTAGAGGAGGTAAGCTGGCTGGATGATGATGATGATGATGCAAGTTTTCTTCCATTCTGGGACTCAAGGAGGTATACAGGTTGAAACAAACATAGCTAAAAAGTTACCTTATACAGAAGTTAAAAATGTAAATAAGCGATCAAAATTAAAACCAGCTAAAGCATAGTCCTCAAAAGGAAGAGAAACATAGGTAAATGGAAAGTATCTGAGGTATGATATTTCTAAATATTAAACAGACTCTACATCCTCCACTACGAAACAGAGGGGCATTCTCCATATGGGGGTTTTGTTCCTATGCAAACCAATTTTATTTTGGAGTTTCGTGTGAGATTTTCTTCATTCCAAAGTGTTTCTTGAAAGCTCTGGCATTAGCAAAGCCTTTTCATTCACACTCCCCAGTGTGGTTTAAATCAATCCAGTGCTTTCTAAAATGAAATGTATCTGTACTTGATCAAGAGAGATCAAGAGCAAGACAGCATCAGCATGATAGGAGGTATTTTAATGAGCTCTCATATAATTTTTCCCCCTTCCATCCTGCTTTGATTGTTTGGTCATTTATTTGGTGTTGTACTTGAGAGCTCTGCAGCATTGTTTTGGATACTTTACATTGCTTGTTTATGCTATTTTTCAAATTTATTACCAGTCACTCTGCTAGAGACTCTCCTAGGTTGGAAACAGAAGCTAAGAACTCCAAACTTTTGGGGACAGAATACTTCACTGTTTTGAATTTACTATTTCTCTCCTGTGATAATTAGTGATAATCTTTAAATGGTGAAAAAACAATGTTCTAGAACAAGCTCAGAGACACACAGGCACAACAAGGCCTTCAGCTCAAGAGTGACAAATTGTTTGCCTGTGAGGAAACTGTGAGTATCCCAAACCTAAACTCAGTGTTTGCAATTTCTACTGCTAACAATTTCTCAGCTTTGGGTATAGAAAATAAGCCTCCATCTGAGCTCTTCAAAATGTCTGGCAATGATTTGGCTGCTTATCAGGAGGGAAAGTCCTTAGAGTCAAATGGAGCAGATGAGCCTGTTCTTGAAAAATTGCTCATTACTGAAAAGAAACAACACATTGAACAACAACCATCCCTGCCAGATTTGTGACAAAACAGTGCCTTTTAGCAGCCCACACTGCTGTTTCAATTTATGAACATTTAGGAAAAAATCATTAAACAACTTGAGCTTGTTAATTTCTCCTTTGATAATATTATGCAGAAATGCACAGCTTTAAAAGAGAATTTGGCTAAATCTAATAGCACAGGATCCTGAAAGAAGGAAAAACTGGTGAGCAAATAAATAAATAAATAAATAAAATTGTAAAAACCATAAATGATTCTATGCATAGTCCACTAGTAACACTAAAGGAGCTAAAAAAGGGGAAACTGCAACAGGATCTTACAGGCAAACCAAGTCATGCTGCAAATTGCTTACAGCAGAATAAACAAGGTAGATGGAGGTTGCACAGAGTTATCAGATTTTTTCTGATCCAACTTTTACATATACACCCTCTTAGTAGTGGTATGCTTGCTATAGAATGGCTTTCCAGTGTATCCACACATAGGAGAATTTTGGTAATATTTGAATGCTTTTGTTGATAAAAATGTCCAACTTTCAAATAATACCAATGTGGGTTTTTCAAAACTTAATTATTCCTAAGCATTATTCCTAACCATTACTAAAAAAAAGCCATCCCTGGATCCCACCATTTTGGATAATTATCAGCCAGTCTCTAACACTCCGTTTCTGGGCGAGGTTCTGGAGCGTTTGGTAATCTACCAGTTCCAGGGGTTTCTGGATGAAATGGATTATCCAGATCCATTTCTGTCAGAAACTGAATTCACATACACAAATAGTACAGTGCATAAACACTATTTATTTGGAGTGTGATACACTGTACAAGACTTCAGTGAGAGAATCAAAGTCCAAAAGCAAAAGCTAGTGCATAACATTCCCATCCTTCCCCCTCCCTCATGCAAGAGACCTTGAAGCAGTGAGAACCTGGTAGGGCTTATCAGTGCATTCCTAGCTTTTGTTTATCTAACAGTCTCTGGTTCCTAGACTTTCATTTCAAGCAAGCTGCTACCTTACATTAGACTACATATCCCATTACTATAATATGGAGGGCATCCCGACAATTTCAATCTGGATTCAAGTCTGGCTGTGGGACTGAGATCCCCTTTGGTCACCTTGGGGATGACCTATGCCAAGAACCAGATGGGAGGAGTGTGTCCCTGTTGGTTCTGCTGGACCTCTTCGTAGCTTTCAATACCATCAGCCATGGTATCCTTCCGGGTCACCTTGTGGGGATGGGACTTGGGGGCATTGTTTTGCAGTGGCTTCATTCCCTTCATACAGGGTTAAACCCAGAAGGTAGTGCTGGGGGACTCCTGTTTGATCTCTTGGCCTTTGACCCGTGGGGTCCCTCGGGGCACTGTTCTGTCCCCCATGCTATTTAACATCTACATGAAATCACTGAGAGAAGTTGTCCAGAATTTTGGGGTTCGGTGCCATCAGTATGGGGATGGCACACAACTTTATTACTCCTTTCCATCACAAGCCAAGGAAGCTGTTTTGGTCCTAAATCAGTGCCTGTCATCAATAATGGCCTGGATGAGAGTGAACAAATTAAAACTTAATGCAGACAAGATGGATGCTTTCCTGGTCAATTAAAAGGCAGATCAGGGAATAGGGATTCAGCCTGTGTTAGATAGGATTATACTCCCCCCTCGCACGTTCACAGCCTGGGGTGCTCCTGGATTCAGCTCTGAGCCTGGAAGTCAAGGTTTCAGCAGCAGCCAGAAGTGCATTTGCACAGTTAAAGCCTGTGCATCAGCTGCACCCATTCCTTGAGACATCAGATCTGGCCACAGTGCCTTGTTTACATCCCAGTTGGATTACTGTAACACACTCTATGTGGGGCTGTCCTTGAAGAGTGTTTGGAAACTTCAACTGAGTCAAAGTGCCACAGCCAGATTGTTAATTGGGGCTGGCTACAGAGATCGCACAACATCCCTGTTGCAACAGCTCCACTAGCTGCCAGTCTGGTGATGACCTTTAAAGCCGTACATGGCTCAGGTCCAGGTTATTTGAAGGACTGTATTCTCCGTTATGAACCAGCTCAGGCTTTGAGATCTGCTTGAGAGGCCCTTCTCTCTGTCCCACCACTTTCATGGGTGCATCTGGTGAGAACATGGGAGAGGGCCTTCTTAGTGGCTGCACCCAGGCTTTGGAACTTCCTTCCCAGAGAAGTCAGACTAGCACTCTCCCTACTTTCTTTCTGCAGTCAAGCAAAGACATTTTTATTCCAACAGGCATTTAATGTGTGATTATGGCCTGCCTGATGAAAGGTGCTGGCTATTGTTAACTGTGTTGAATTTATGAATGTTTGAGTTTTAATTATGTATTTTAATTTTGTTTTAAGTCTTATTTGATCATTTAATTTGCGTTTTAATTTTATATTCCATTATTTTTAATTATGTTTTTTAAAATTATTGTAAACTGCTTTGAGTCCTTACCAGGAATAAAGCAGGGTATAAATAAAGATGATTAATGACAATAAAACTAATAATAATAGTAATAATAATAGTAGTAGGTGCCTACAGAGAAAAGGGATACCTGTTTGTTAATTTCCAAAGAAACTTTTTGCAAGACCATGCTGAAGTCTAGTCCAGCCAAAACTTTCAACATTGTAACACAGAAGCAGCTTATGGGCCTAAGTGAATAAATTACCATATTTGCCAGCATATAAGACGCACCTGTGTATAAGATTTACCCCATTTATGCACTGGCAAATACTATTTGCTGGCGTATAAGACACACTGGCATATGAGACGCACCCCATGTCAAACAGTATTTTTCAGGAAAAAAAGCAAGTCCTATATGTCAGCAAATACAGTATTAGTGAAGACTATAAAGATGTCACTGCATTTAGACTGGCTGATCTTAAGAACATTCTGTGAAGACACCGGTTAATGTGAAAAACGAAACTGGGGAGATCTCTTGGGCAGGGGCAGGGCTATGACACTCAAGGTCTGCTATATCTCCACCTTCTTAGATAATGCAGCACCCTTCTATACTTTTGTTCCCCACTCTACTGCTTCCCCTAAATCCGCACCCTTTCAGAGATAGCGCAAACATTGAATTTATTTATCCAACTACTGTGTCACTGGTGGTAGCGTGTGTAACCCAGATCCAGAGCAGACACTCTATTTAGACAGCTCTTACAGAAAACATAAACAATTCTTTATTTGATAGACTGTCAGGGTAAAATGTAGTTGGTAACTTAAGGATTAGCAACCAGCACATGTGTATATGTAAACCAGCCAACACTTTCTTTTCTCTCTCTCTCACACACACTCTCAGATGGATCTTTCAGTCTCTCTCAACTCCAAGCTCTCTCTGACTATACTCTCCAACTCTGTTTCAGTTAAATTTCAGTTACTCATTTTTCCCCATCTAGCCCCTCCCGCAGGCTATCCTGGGTTCCACTGCAACAGCCAATCACTTTTAAATACTTTTGGTTGCTAGGATGGCACTGTTGCTAAGTCCCTCCCCCAGGGTTCGTCACACGTGCTGTCTAGTATCAATGGCTTGGCTGAAACACTGGTGAATTTAGTGTCCAATGCAAAGATCCCTCATCCTGAGAAGGATCTGGATGGAGCTCTACTGATGCTCTACGAGCAATGAATGAGGATTACTTACAATCCTAGCACAACTCTTGGAGCCAAAGAGAGTTAACAATACACCCTCTCTGCATGAGATGTCTTCCAAAAAATAAAGCCATTGTTCAAACAGAATCCTTGGATACTTATGACGACTTATGACTTATGATTTGGCAATATCAGTTTGAAAATTACATTTATTATTTTGGAATATTATAGTTTGGGGAAATAAGCTCCATGATGCAGATTTCGCAATTTATTTACAAAAATTCAAAATTGTTTGGTGACAGGAAACATGGGCCCCATTTTCCAACATTTCCAACATGGACCAGCATTTACCATCTCTTCGTAGATTTTGATCATTTTCTGTTCCGCTGTCAATACATGTACTAGAGGTCATGGTAATGGCAACATTAATTTTCCTTAGCAAGTCAATGTTCGACCAACAGCTAATTCTCTTCTCCAATGTAAACATGTCCTCTTCATTAACAACATGCGTTTTGGTTCTCTTATTTGTATAAATGTCCACCTAGCTTATTAAAAAACGTAAGTCCTAACAGAACTTGAAATAGTTTATTTGAAACCTTTACCCTCCTGCAGAGTCAATACCCCTCAACAAGATTCCTGCTGTGTGGGGATTTTAATGCTAGAACTGAGAGCAGTTTGAAAGAAGTGGAGGGTATTAATTTTGGACCAGACTCTCAAGACACATCTGTTGCTAGGTTTTCCCAAGATACAAGTATAAACAAGCCAGGTCTGAGGTTTTCAGAGATTCTCTCTTTGTATCATTTGCAACGTCTTAACAGAGCCCATCATGGTATAATGTTAGGTGCTATACCTATGTCACCAATAGGAGAGCTAGCACAATTTCTGACAAATGGCAGTTTCTGACAATCTGTTCTCTGAAATTCACAGATTTGAAGATAACAACAGAATTGAAAGTGATCATCTTCTTCTGTTGCTGCTATTTAATTCTGAAATGTTTTGTACACACACCTATGTCCTTCTCCTAATCTAAATGGAATTCATTTGGGAGAACAGAGAATACAGTGGTCAATCAAGCTGGATACCTCCATCCTTCATATATTTGAGGGCACTACTTTTCAATCCTTTCATCAAAACATTTTAGACTCTAATTTAGATATCTTACAAGCTCATCAAGCCATTATTCAAAATCTTAGGCCCAAACTCATCTGTAACAAATAATTTAATCCACTAAGGTAGTAACCAATAAATAGTTTGATCTTCAATATGGAGATGCCCCAAAAGTATTAATGGATTATTCTCAACAAGCACTTAGAAATAATGATACTACTTCTCATGACAGTTTGGCTTCAATGAAGGTATCTTATAAGGCATTTGGAATCAGAAAAAAAGACCTATATGGTAGAATACAATAGAAACAATTAGCTCTAACTGTGATGGAAAAGAATGAGAAACAGGTTGGGGATATCACTTCTACTGGAATGCCCATGGTGAGACCTGCAAATTTCATCATATCAATGATATCTTCACATTAGCAGGCTTTACAGAGCCTAGAACTTAAGGGAACCACTCTCCTGATGTTTCTGAAACTACTTGTCTGCCTTATTGGTCACTCCTGTCAATGTCTGAGATAAAGAAGTAGATTACAGTTCTTTGAGTGAGGTCCCAGGAGAAAATGTGACGCCTCAGAAGTATCCAAATACCTTCCTGAATCTACAGTTTGTAGATTCAATTGTAAAATGACTCAGAAGTTCTAAATTGGTACAAATCAAATCCCATTTCCTAATCTGATTTGCACGTATAATTTTTTTTAGTATAAATGTTGTTCCAAATTTAACTAATCCAATATATATTGAAATTTCATCTCCCATTTCATACCTGCTGCTTTAGTAGGTTACAAGATTCTATTCTTGTGTTCATTTTAAAAATAACCATATCAAATATCACAACGCTGGGATATTGCTCCTGAACTAATAGTCCTATTGCAGATGTTAAATTCTTGTAAGTCAGGAAACAAGTTGGGTGAAAACAAGTAGTACAGCTAGGTTATGCTTTTGTCTTGATTCATACAAGAGGCAGTGGCAGCAGTGGTTAAAATGTGAGGTTAGGACAGGGTTACTAAGGCAAAAACCCCATTTACTTATTATGTAAGCATATTGATTCAATATGCAAAGAGAAAAAATGTACTAGCTCCATTTTTATTTCCATCACTGTTTGCACATAGAGAGCAACAAGTCTGAATACATGAGTTTCCCCTACTATAGACAGTGTTCATGGATATCCACATAACTGGGAACACTGATGTGTGTCCATGTGTCTGTATCTCAGTGTGTGTTTGTCCCCAGCTGTATGGAGAGAATCCTTGGGTAGGTGGACCTCTCTTATTCAGAAATGAGGTTATCCATGTGAGGATAGTAACTGAACAATGAAACAGGGGAGGGGGGTCTTCATGTATTGATACAGGCACTGTCCACTTATATAACAAGTGAATATTGGAGAGGGAGTCCCAGGTTCTAATCTTCACTCAGATATGAAGTTTTCTAACTGACCTTGCGGTAATCAGTATAGCTCCATATAGGCATTCATCCCTTCCTCAACATGACTATCATTCACTCACTGCTCCTATCACTGCATTCTCTTTGGCCCCATCCATGTGTTGGATAACAGGCAACCTGTTGCATGCATAAGTGTCTGCCAGACAGTTTCCCTGCTGCACTTGAGATCTTACTCTTCTACCCCAACACATGAATCGAAGGATTGAGAGAGGACAGGATGCCACAGAAAGGGATGGACATAATGACCGTATTCTCTCTCTTACAAGATGTATAAGGAATACAGGGCTCACAGCTTTCAGCACAGCCAGCCTGATTATGGTTGTTGTGAGGATAAAATGAGGGAGGAAAGAACCATGTATATTTCCTTAAACTTGCCACAGGATGTTGCTATGGCAATTAAAGTAGAATCATTGTGCTATAGGTGTATAATGGGAAGCCAACTTTGGTGTTTCATTGCTTCAGCCATGTGACTCAAGAATCTACATGCTGTGGCCCACAAGTACTTGGCATACATGCCACAGGAGCTCATTATTCCACAGTGGTCATCCAGACATTTGAGAACATCAATGTGGCATTGTAGCCAACTAATTAAAATAAAACTCAATGTGTTTCTATAGGCAATATGTGTCTTAACTGGAATGGGTAGAAAATTTTGTTCATTTTTATATATATTTACCAAAATTGCATATTTCTTAATAAGAAAGAAAAGGATGAATAAGGAAGCAAAGACTTGAAATCTTAGAGACAATCATGTGAGGAAAAGCAAAACTGATAGATTCACCCACCAGGGCTCTGACTGCTTAATTCTTAAAAGTCTGTCTTAAGTTGAATCTCTGTGTATTCAATCACGTTAAAAGATGCTCATCTCCTTTTTCTGAGACGTTCCTCATTTTTAGTATTTATATAACAGGCAGGTTCTATGCAGTTATCTAGATACCACAAAATAGCTGTACCTAATTAATTTAGCTGGTACAAATGAGCAAGAATTTTTGAAAAATTAACCAGAATCCACAGATCTATTAGTATTCAGAAGGGAAAGAACTTGTTTTGAAAATGTGAATACAGAGGGCTGAAAAGCTCAGAGTTTTTTTTTTTCTTTAAGTCCTGTTTCTTTTTCTAGACCAAAATCTTCATTGCAGAACATTTTGCAACAGCCTTGATTTGTTGACAAATATAAATGCCAGCTCCACTTTCCCGATTTCCCCACTGGCCCTGAAAAGGTGATGAGACCCGCCCATGGTTATATGTGATGACACCTGACAGGCTACTGCTGGTGACAGAAAACTGTTTCCATCTCACGTACACACTTTAGGTTCTGCCTCACTGGACAATCTTTACACTAAAGAATAGAGCTGGTAATCAATACGCTGATTCAGAAATTTTAAGCCAAATACCAAGCTGAGAAAACATAAAATAATTACCTGGAAATCAATGAGTCAAACAGAAAACTCAGACATAAACAGAATCATCTAAAAATTAAAAATCCAAAATGTTCAAATGTGGGGCCAGAGACGTCAGTGTTTCACACTGAATGGTGAACATAATGCATGTCCGTAAGGAACTGAGGTTAGTGAACTCCATGTTCTTGGTCACTTCATCTTTTCTGTACTCCACATGCCTGTTCTCAGTTCTTCTGGCAACAGATGGGACCTTTGGGGCTATAATTCTACACTGTAGCTGCCATGTAAGAAAGTGTGGAGAAGCACATGTGATAATAATGATGTTGAGGAGCAAGAGGCACAAAGTGACTGAATATTCAAGGGATGAACTGCTTTGGCCCATTATTTTTTATGTCATGTTGAGGGAAAGCTGTAAAACATAACGAGTGTTAAACACTGAAGGAAGTGCCAGACTGAACACTATAAAATTAGAAGTGGTGAGGAGGGATGGCACAATATTTTAGCAGTTCTCAGATGATAACATCATTTTGTTATTTATTTGTATTTTTCACCAAGGCATTGATTTATCCAAAACCTGATTTACAATTGTAAAAAAGTCCAAGTATGAAATAATCAAAGAGGCATTCAACATACCTGGTTTTAGTGTTTTAACAGCCACTGGTGTAGTATTATTCCATAAACCTTCCCAAACCTCACCAAACTGACCAGATCCCAATTTTTTCAAAAGCTGCAACGAATTTCGGTCTATCTCCCACTGATCGACAGTCTGGTATGACAGATCATAAGGTTCTGGTATCTCTGTCTGGGTGAGAATAAGACAACAACATGCATAAACTTTATGTTCATTCGAGAATTATTGTGTTTTTCACTGCACACCAAGACAACAGTTCTTCACACCTTTATTAAGGGGTAATGGGCCAAAGAGAAAGTGTGACCAGTGAACAAAGCCACAATATTGGCAAATATTAATTTGAGCAAATTTCTTCATAAAGGTCTCACCAGGTGTTTTCAGCTATGGTGCCTTCTTGAAGGTTCCATACTTTCGAAGCAATAGGTAACAGCCACTTCACGTAATAGACTCTAAAAGGAATTGCATTATCTTACATAAGTTGCATTATAATTTGTGCCTTTTTATTTTGGTTTATTGTGACAAGTAATGTAAGGGGTGTGGAGACTGACTGGCAAGTATAAAATGATTGGTGAAGAGTGAATTTGGATATAGATGGTGGTTGGTTGAAAGAATGAGATGTGGGATTTTGGAGCGATGTGATGAATGTGAGGAAGAGAAATCCAGATAGGAAAGGACTTCTGAAAGAAGACATGTGAGGGAGGCTCATTTTTGTGAAGAGTAGATGGGATTTGTGAGAGGAAAGAAGGACGAGGCAGACTGTGTTCAACTATTTAAGTGTTAAATGTTTAAGACATGTAAGATGGGCAACTGTGGGAGGCTAGGAGGTTCATTATCCCCCAGAAGATCTGCGGACACCCCACCACAAAAAATCAAAAAATATTTTCCCCTCAAGTGTCCTCAAATATCCCCTGGGGCTGTGGAAGGCATTTTGCCATGTTTTGAGCTGCCTCCTCCTCCCAAGAAGCCTTTTTCAAAACAGGAGATGAGTGGAAGGGCCTTTCCTGGCCCTAAAATTGACTGAGAAGGAATGTGGTAAAAATGTTCCCCCGCCCCCTTTTTTGAAATTTACCCCTGGTAGCCCTGATGGCCCCAAAACAGTTCTGTGGTTGCATGTGGCCCACAAGCTACACTTTGCCCACCTCTGGTTGAGGACATAGGGGCAGAATTGTGGCTCCCGTCTTACTGAGATAATGTAAGAAACCGCTTATGTACTGATAGGTGCATAGCTGTCCTATCAAAAAAAAAAATGAGATATGTCTCGAAGTACCCAGTAGATGGGTTTTTTTTAAAAAAAAAATTCTATTTCAGAACAAGACAAATACATTACACCCTATGTATATATGTTTCAATGACCTTTTCAGGGCCTTTAAGTATTAAACAATATACAAAAAAATGAAATATATTACGATGTTTTATATAGATATTATGGGATAATTATGTGTTGTACTTTGATTTTTAATTTAACATTTCTATTTGTCTTTGTTTTTATGTAGCCCCAAAGAAGGCAATTGAAACATATACATAGGCCATAACATGTTAGTCTTGTTCTAAAATAAAATAAAAATAAAAATCATCCACTGAGCACTTGGAGGTGTATCTTCCCTTTTTTCCTTTGGATTCTGTTGGGTGTTATTTGCTCCTTGGATCCAAAAAACTTGAACAGCAACCCAGTGATGAAAGCAATACTTTCCACAGAAATGGAAGAAAAACGTCAAACAAATAGTGTATACAATCTGTAGCTGCTTTATTTTATTTATTCTGTTTTTATAAATTCTTCAGTATTTTTCCACTGATGTTATCCTTTCTCACTGAGAAATGTATCACAAGACTATGACTTTTTTTAAAAAAAGCCTTGGAAATTGTTTTGTTTTGTTTGTACAAAAGACACATCTTTCCTCCTTCCTGTACCAAAAACTCAATGCACTGAATGTCATGCCTTTATTTGACTTTGCAGGAGGTTCAGATGTGATGTTTTTGGTTTGTAGATAAACTGAAGACAAACTGGAACTTGTTCAGTGGAGGGTTATGAAGATGAAAATAAAGCATGAGAAACAAGAAAGGTTGGAGAAACTAGCTACATTTAGCCTGGAGAAGAGAAACAGGGCCACAATACTACTCTTCAGATATCTGCAGATCTATCCCATATAACTTCTAGAAGAGGTTATTCACTGATATAGACTAAGATATCACCATTATGCAGATGACACCTAGCTCTATATCTTCTCTTTATCTAATGCAGGTGAGGTCCCAAACCAGTGCTTTGATTTAATGAACTCCCAGTGCAATAGGAGTTTATCTATACTATGCAGTTATAACCACATGATGCCACTTTAATTGCCATGACTTCACCCTGTGGAATCCTTGGATTTGTAGTTTTGTGAGGTATATAGAATTCTCCAGGACTAGAGCTCTCTGAAAGAAAATATTAACCAAAATGCATCAGGATCTTCTAGGGTGGAGCTATTGCAGTTAGAGTTGTATCAAACTTCCAGCACAGTTTAGAGCAGATACATTCTAAAACTCTGTCTAGACAAGTCAGAGACACTGTTTGTGAATGGTGCATCACTTCAGTTGGGTACCCTGCTTAACCTGTTCTGGAGAAGATGGGTTGTACTCTGGCTAAAGGACCTTGGGGATAGTTTGAACATGCTCTAAGATTCATAATAAGCATAGGAGATCTCTGTAGCTTGGAGTATTTTTTATCAACTTAGGTTGGTAAAACTGACTATGGCACTACCTGGACAGAGATAGCCTATGGCAGTTACACATCTCACTCAGATTAATTCCGGTTAGATTATTGAGACGATACTGGGCTGCTTTGTAAATATAACAGAAACTTCAATCAGTTCACAACGTGCAGCCAGACTATTAGTAGAGACTGTCCACACGACGACATTACCTTGCCACCCGCACTAGCTGCCAGTCCATTTGTCAGCCAAATGTAACATGTCATTTTAACCTTTAAAGCAATCTGTGGCTTGGAGCCAGGGTACCTGGGGGAGACATCTGTTCCATTATTTACTTAGATGGGCTTTAAGGTCATCAGTTAGCAGGGCCTGTCCTTCTGGTGTCCCACTAAATGAGGGAAAGTGAGTGGCTACAACAAAGGCTTCTTAGCAGTGGTGTCCCATCTGTGGAATGTTTAGCCCAGAGGGGCTCTTCTGACACCATCTAAGATATCCTCGGCACCATATGAAGATCATTTCACGTCCTCAGGCATTTTAGGATTTATTTTAATGCTTTTTAGATCTTAGCTCTTGTTATATTGCTGTTTCTGTTTTCGTTTGCTTGTTTGTTGCTCTGTTTCTGGGGCCCAAATCTGTGCCTCTTTCACACTACACAGTGATAGCACTATGATTCCACTTTAACATGGAGGGATCCTATGGAATTCCAGGGATTGGAGTTTGGTAAGAGGCACTATGGCTATGAATTCTAAATACCCCTTCTCCCCCAAAGCTGCAAAAGCCAGGATTCCATTGGATGCTGCCGCAGCAGTTGAAATGGACTCACAGTGTCATAAGTGTGTAATGTGAAGGTGCCCCTGTTAAAAGCGGGTACTTCAGTGATTCAAATGTGTGTACTACAGGTAGCTTATGAATACCATGCAGCTCTTTGGACATTTTGTATCCCTGGTAAAACCCCTGCTACTGACACTGCTACTCCAAATTCAGCTGCTGCTATTAAAATTGAAATTTTCAGAAGCAACAAAAAAGGGGACCTTTTCCATTGTCCCTTCCCTTCTGGAAGGGGAGTGGTGCTTCTGCCCTGCCTGTTTGGAGGACTCTGAGGTCTGCATTATAGAAAACTGCCACAGTTACTCCAAAGCTTAAGTAGTAACTGTACCAGCAGGAGTCTTGGTGGTGGGGACAACAGAGTTGGGGGAGGTCCAGCATACTTACCCCATGGTTACAGCTATGGGGGGGGGGCAAAAGGAGGACATTGACCCCCCCCAAATAAAAACTATGCTCCCCAATGAAATGTTATTTCATTCCTCAAATTTCTAGTATTGCAGAGAGTGAGATGCTGAAAAATGTTCACACTTAGAACTCATAAATTTGCTGTGTTTGCATTTCCTTGCTTGCCCCTTAGAAACTGCATTTCTAAATGCTCAGGTTTTAAGTAATTTAGAGACTGAATGCAGATTTCATTTGGGGTGGCAGAATTCTTATTTGGGGAGACAATATCCTCACTTTGCCCCCCTTGGTAGCTACACCTCTGGCTTCCCCCATGTTGGGAAGTGGCCCATCCCATGATATACCTTCACACACTATGGCCATTTCTGCACTGGACTGTTACAGCGCTATTATTCCACTTTCAACATGCTATGGAATTTTGAGATTTGCAGTTTAGGCAAACACCAGGATTCCACAGGACAGACTTGCACAACTTGGCAGTAGGTAAGGGCCAAAATTAAACAGGCTAAATTTCTTTGGGCCGCAGATAGGTTTTTAGCGCCTCACTTTCCAAGTAAAGTTATAATAATGCTTTTATTTGAAAAATAAATTATAGTATAATTAATGATTAAACTATTTTGCAAATAAAATAAATCATATTAAGAAATGGAAATTAGGGAACTTTTTCCTAATGTTCAGGTGGAACTTCTTTTCCTACAATTTGAAGCTTCCTCCGTGTCCTAGGGCCTTTCCACACTGCACTGTTATAGTGCTATTATTCCACTTTCAACATCCCGTGGAATTCTGGAGTTTGTAGTTTCCTGAGGCCAAAGAGCTCTTTGGCTGAGAGTTCTAAATACCCCTCCCTAAACTGCAAAACCCAAGATTCCACAAGACGATAAAAGTGGAATAATAGCACTGTAGCAGCATAGTGTGGAAAGGCCCCTAATCTCTTAGGCAGCAGAAAACAAGCTTGCTCCATTTTTTACACAACATCCTTTCAAATAAGAGCTTCATAAAAGTTCCTTTTGGTGAACTAAAACCTCCCAAAAGCCCAGGTAGCATGATTACTGACTAGGGAATTATGGGAGTTATAGTCTTAAAAAAACAATGCTTTCAAACTCTGGATAAGCTTTTATCTCACCAGAGTAGACTCAGTGAATTGTTACTGATGTGTGCCTTTGAGTTGTTTCCAATTTACGGTGACCCTAAGGCAAACCTATCACTGGATTTTCTGGGGCTGAGAGTGTGGGATCCGCCCAAGATCACCCAGTGATTTTCCATGGCTGAAAAGTTCAAGTCTTGCTTCTGCTACAAACTCACCCAGCAATCTTAGGGAAACATTCTTCCTTAAATTTCACCCACCACCACCAATATACAACATGGGAAATGACAACACTGGCTATTTCTGACCTACACTGTTATAGTGCTATTATTCCACTTTCAGCATCCTGTGGAATTCTGAGGTTTGCAGTTTACTGAGATGCAAGAGCTCTCTGGCTGAGAATTCTAAAGGCCGCTCCCTAAACTGCAAATCCTAGGATTCCATAGTATGTTGAAAGTGGAATAAGAGCACTGTAACTATGTAGGGCAGAAATGGCCACTGTCTTACCCTCTTGACCTGTTGTTACGATGACTGAGATAAAGCAGATGTGGCAAGTTATGATTATACAAAACCAGTAAATAAGATTATTGGAAATACAAGAGAATCATCAGTTAAGAAATATAGCAGTGTGTAATTTGCAAAAGATTTGCAAAAGATCATAGGTGAGGGGAAGAATTTGGAGTGGTAGAAAAAAAGTATTATTTATGAGGAAGAAAGAAGAAAATAGATTAGGAGGATAAACAAGGGAATTCCAGATGGTTGGGGAAGGGGTGGAATTTATGAGGGTGCACACCAGAATAGACCTAAATTGCATTTTAAAATGCAATCTTTAAATGCAATTTAATTTTTTCCAATGTAATTTAGGAGGACACTGACCTGTAATAAGCTGCTCCCCCCAGAGGGTCCCACTTTGCCGTGCTGGCTTGCTCAAGGAGGAGGAGACCACCTCCTTTCTTGTCCCCTCCATCTTTTCCCGGGCACTTCCCCCCTCACTAACCATCCAAGGGAAACAGACGGAGATAAAGTAACTGCCACCATCTTGCGCAAGGCGAAAAGGTAGCATCACATCACCTCTCTGCTGCCCCCTGGCGGGAAGGAGGAGGGAATGGTCCAGCCGTGTTCATTCAAAATCATCAGCAACCTAATTGCTGCAACCTTTTTTGGCCCTCGTGTTCACAAGCAATGCAGGCTGCACAAAATCCTTTGGCGGGCCACATGCAACCCCTGGGCCATATGTTGTGCAGGTCTGCCATAGGATGTTGAAAGTGGGATAATAGCGCTGTAACAGTGCAGTGCGGAAATGGCCTATGTATTTTGTGCTATTGCTTTTAAAATAAACCATGTTACAGAGAAAGCTTGAAAACTCCAACTAATAGTTATGTGATTCTTTTAGAACCTGAAAGATAAATATATCCCTAGATTAGGAAAACAAGAAGGAAAGCTTTTAGAACAATGCAATACTATCTATAAGAACCTGATGGCTTGGATTGTTATTTTCAGGCAATACTTACAGACAACTAGAATTATGAGCTTGGTGATTTCATCTCAATACAGGTTTACCTTATACTGTGACTTCATAAATCACAAACTGGCATGCTTCTTTTCTTTTGCCCCCTGCAGCCACACAATTATTTGTCTAAAATTGCACAACATATTTTTTATTGATACACTACCTCTGAGAATGAAATGGTGCAAGTCATGTATGATTTCCTAAAGTAATCACTGCAGGCAGTTGGAAGATTAAGTGTTTATCAGCTGAAAGCCCCAAAAGGTTCTTTGTATTGTGAAAGGAGGAAAAATGTCCTGAATGAACCCTACCTTTATACATGGCTTCCCAAGCCTTATGCACAGCCCATCGCTGGAAGTGCTATAGTGGCTGACAAGATCACTCAAATTTTCAAAAAGTTTCCTTCTGGTCACAAAAAAACTGCCATTTTCCAGCCGCTTGATTCGGTAGTGCTTCACAGTGCTACCATCCCACACTAGGAAATTAAAATAAGAAAGGAATTTCAGACCCACAAAGGTATCATGTTGGGAGACATCCAGCCAAGTATGTTGTGACTCACTTCTAGGAACTGAACAATGAAGAACTTGTTGGCTTATTGCACAATCACAGGTACAAGTCCCATAGCTTGCAACCTCACTACAGGCATAACTGAAGCTATCTACTGTCCTTCACTGAGAACTGCTGACTGAGAATACCATAGCACAGTTTTAATATAGGGGACCAGGTGACTCCTTTTGGATGGGCACTTTGTGCCCCTTCACACTGTGTAGTTACAGTGCTATTATTCCTCTTTAACTATCATGGTTCCATCCTATGGAATCTGAGTTTTGCAGTTTAGGTAGAGGTATTTAGAGTTCTTCAGCTACAGTGCTCTAGTGCATAACCAAACTGCACATTTCAGGATTCTATAGGATGTAGTCATGGGAGTTAAGTACTATAACTGAGTAGTGCAAAAGGGCCATAAGGAAATGCATGTTTGGAAAATTGATGCTTGAACAAAGATCACCAAGCCCTTGTTTTTGGTTAACAGCTTGCGACCATGAAGTACAAATCAATACTGAATTGACATTCTTGATTTGAACAAAGACAGCTCTAAGCCCTATTTGCTTATTTTTCATCTATGTGTTGAAGGGATGATTCTATTCATACTCTTCAACTCAGTGCACTAGGCAGAATGAGCAAAGGTATCCAGGCCATGGAGGTCCAGCAGTCCAATATGTGAACATGATGGTATTACCAGGTTGTCAGTCCTGTATCTTATCACTTTGGGCAGAAGCCTTTTGGGGCACTGAGTTGTTATGTGACTTTGTATTTTTTTTTCTGACTTATAGCAGCCCTAAGATGACCTTATCACTGCGTTTTCTTGATTTATTCAGTGGGAATTTGCTATTTCCTTCCTCTGAGGTTGAGAGAATATGGCTTGCCCAAGGTCACCCGGTGGGTTTCCATGGCTGAGCAGGGATTAAGACCCTGGTCTCCAATACATTTAGTCTAACATTCAAGCCATTACTCCACATTGGCTCATAACACTATGCTAGCATAAAAATCATTTTATGACTAGTTGTACTTTTTCACAAGTTGCATACATGTCAACTGTAGTGCTGTCAATTATTACCCAAGCATAGAGAGCCAACTCTCTTTCTTTTGATCTGATGGGTGAGGTTAAGTTAATCAACTTATTTGTACAATGGAAGAGCTCTAGGTCATAATGCCATTTATACAATTGGTTGCACAACTGTGGTATCCACTGTAACTATAATGGCATACATTTACACCATATTAAATGTATACAGGATCAATGTTCTGCAGTCATGCTTATATAGGACCTTTCTTAGATTGTAAGGGACATAGGTGAGCATGAAGAAAAGCCATCTGTTCTAGCAGTCTATCTAAGCCCAGCTACTTTGATATAACAGATAGTTTATTTGCTGTTTGACCCTATCATCGATTTGACACTTCTCATGCTGGTTCTGAACACAGACATTCTCTTTTGGGTTATTGTGACTAAGAAGTTCTTGTGATTTTTTAAAAAATCTAAAATCTAAATCTAAAAGTCTGCAGGATTTCTAGTGGGATCCTTACAGCGATCAGGCTTTTATTTCCTTCTGTGCCATCATATACCCCTTGCAAACAGTACCCCATTGTACCTGAAAACATTCTATTTTTATTTAGGTACATTAGAAAAGCAGAGAAAGAGGTGGTGACACTCCTGCCTGGGAACGAAAATGTTAAAGTTCTGCACTTAAATATAGACCAGAATCTCGTATCAGATCTACAGATGTGTAATCACTGTCGTGAATCGCATACAAGATTTACAGAATGGTGTTTACAGATGCATAAGCACTGTAGTTACAGTGCTAGACAGTGAATCCAGGCTTTACCCCTCCCCATTCCCCACTTATTGGGAAGCAGCTGCTGAGATGGACAGGGATCTGTTCCTTTTTTGCTCAGGAAGCCTCTGGATACTGTTTCGACTCCCTCTTGTGAGAGATCTCAGTGTCACAGGCAGAAGCAAGACCTCTGTCACAAAGCCCCCTCATTCCAGGGAACGCGTGCACATGGAGTAGATGGAACCATCATCTAGCAGCTCCTGATTGACAGCGGAACAAACACCCATTATTCACAGTGGCTGCTGCCTAGGAAGTGGAGATTAGGGACTTTCCCAGTGCCAACATAGGCCCTAAACTAGGGGTGACATAAGATCATGAATATGAAACAATCATGGGTACATAACTCTCGGTTATGCATTTGTAACTGCATAGAGGATTCTTGTCTTAATTCATAATGACAAGCTGACTGTTATTGCACATGCTTTTTCCAGGCGAAACCCTTAAGACATCAAGGGTGCAGCCTATGTAGGATTGCTATGGGAGTTGCAGATTACAAAGTTAATATACATTCTGTTTTTCATCATTAGCAATCCTCTGCAACACTGCA
Source organism: Cyclura pinguis (assembly GCA_030412105.1). NCBI lineage: Eukaryota > Metazoa > Chordata > Lepidosauria > Squamata > Iguanidae > Cyclura > Cyclura pinguis. The sequence goes on along the minus strand of CM059599.1, from coordinate 106,532,431 downwards.
TTCTTTGAACAGGCATCATTTATCAAAATGGTGTTTCTTTTAGCATACAGTGGCTCCTCGAGTTTTGTGAGGGTTTGGGACACAGAATCCTCACAAAGGTAAAAAAGAAAAGCAAATAACTCCCTCCCCCGCCACCCATAGGAGCGCTTCCCCTCCTTTTCCTTTCCAGGGCTCCCTCCCATTCACTTGCATTTTGCCTGTGTGCACTGCCTTCCTTCCAAGCAATAGGGAAGTGAATGGGAGGGATAGCCACATGCCCAGAGAAGGCACATGTGCACACCCCCATTCACTTGCATTTTGTCTGGGCGTGCTGCTTCGAGTGAATGGGAAGAAGCAGCTGGGCACATTGCCTTCCAGGTGGCAGGGCAATAGGCAAGGAAATGACAGAGGGCAGTGACACAACCGGAGAAGGCACACATGTGGGACTGCCCCCTGCCATTCACTCGCCTTTCACCCAGATCCATGGAAGGAAGACACATGTGCCTGGGCAAAAGGCAGGGGAATGGAAGGGGGAGAATGGAGGGAGGCAGGTGGGCACCTCACAAATAATCAAGTTCACAAAGGTCAAACCCATGAATGTGGACAGGGGACTGTATTCTTTTTTGCCTACTATCATTAGAGGGTGCATACACGGCATTATTCTAGATGCCCCCTTGAGCCTTTAAACGCTGCATTATGTTTCGATAAATGTGTGTATCTGTGTGTGAAGACAAAGGGAAATATTTGTACTTTAGCCATAAATCTTTTCAAGGTATCAAATAATAAAACAAAGGGTAAGGTTTTTTTTAAAACAAATCATTTCATTCATACAACACATTTGGTTAAAATAAGTGAAAGGGTTTGGAGATCTGTGCTGTACAGGTTTGTAAAAGAGAGATACATTCTGCCACTGAGATGTATTCATTCCACAAACCTGACTCTTTTTCAGAAAATCAAGACAACCATTCACACTACACTATGGTAAGGCTGATATTAAAGAGGAGGGCAGACATTGCCAAACAAAATGTTTTATTTACTGATATTAATTTTTATTGATTTATTTTATTTATTTAGTCAGAAGTTTATAGGTTAGACTTCTGATAAATGGCCACCACTTACAGTGGCATACAACAATCATAAAATCATAGAATCATAGATCTAGAAGAGACAGCAAGGGCAATCTGGTCCAAATCCTTGTCATTCAGGAATTCCCCTGCTATGCAGGAAAGTTCCACAATCCAGAACAAAATGATATAAAAAACAAACGATAAAGAAATAGGCCATTCTGCACTTGACTGTTATAGTGTAATTATTCCACTTTCAACATCCTATGGAAACCTGGGGTTTGCAGTTTAGCCTTTGAGGCCCCTCCCTAAACTGCAAACCCCAGGATTCCATAGGATGTTGAAAGTGGAATAACAGCACTATAACAGTCTAGTGTGGAAATGGCCACAGATAAGTAACTCTAACCATGGTTCCACATACAGGAAAAATAATTACTGGAATAAAAAAAAATCATTTTTTTAAATAATAAAGGGATAAACCCCATGAGGTGAGGTTTTTGAAACACGTGGCCAAACACTAAGGAACAGAGACACCAAAATATCACTGGCTTGATGTTGTTGCCTTTCTCCAAATGTGCATTTTCTTCTTCTCCTTGTTTTGTATCAGGTTGTGACAAGCTGTTTTTCTAATACTTTCATAGACATATATTTTGGAATGCACTTTTCTTATAATGTTTTCTGTGCATTTCCTACACATTTTTGTTCATAAGCACTTTTGTACACCATTTTTGCACTCACTAAAGTGTATTTACATTTTTTAAAAAAATATAGTTTAAGTTGAGTGCATTTATCTGGGCTGAGTCATTCTGAGCTGAGTGCATTTATTTATGTATAATTTGAAAAAAAGGAGAAGAGGGAATTTTCCAACAACTGTAAATCTAAATATATGAGCATTATCTTGTTAATAGTCTTGTGCTCACTAATTAACGGAAAATTGAAAAAAAAATAAACTGCTTAATACAAATTTCTTTTCCATCCCTATAAGAAAGCCCTTTCTTTCATTCTCACCCTATTATGTCACCTCCAGAACTGAGACACAGTTCTTGATGTGTATAATACATTCTGTCCTACAGGACTCAAAGCAGGAAACGCCATTTAAAAATTAAGAATAATTACAAATCTTCCATTAGAAGTACTTAGTGCTCACTTAGTACCACACATTGGCTTCTAGAATTAGGAGGTTTTTCCAACTATTTCTCAAAGATAACTTAGGCCATTTCCATACCGGGCTCCTGAAACGGTGCAGAGCGACCTGTCACTGAGGTCTTCTACACCGTAGAGTGGACTGGCATGGACTACTTTTTGTAGTTCCACACCAGAATCCACTCAGGAGCGGCCGGAACTAACTGGGCTGCATGTTTTTTAAAAACCTCTTTTTCGAGGTTTTTAAAAAGCACGGAGCGCGCAGTCCCATGCTGCTCCATCACCCGGCTCCAAAGTGGATTTGCAGGCATGCGCAAGCGCGTGCCTGCAGATCTGCTGGGGGCGGGCTTTCGACTGGCGAGCTTCTCCGGTGGAGAGCCTCCACCAACCGGAAGCTGCCATCTAGGACGCCGGAGGACTGTGGAGCAGCGAGCTCACGCTGCTCCGCGTGGCGACGGACTTACCCAGCTGCAGGTAAGCTCCGTTTTAGCGTGTTTTCGCCCGTTCCCCCCTACACACATGTGAAAAGGGCCTTAGAAGGTTTGGTTCATACATCTATCTCTATCTCTCTATCTACAAACAAAAAACAAATAAAAAAGATTTTTAAAGTTTATTCGGAACCTGGTATTTGTTGCCTATTTGCATTCATGTACCTTTATGGGAAAGCAAGTACAGATTTTAAATGAGCAAACAGAGGAAGAAATAAAATTAAAGCATTAAATATTTGTCACAAAGGAGGGAAATAGTAATACCTGAAAGTGAGTATTCACCCCTTTGACTTTCACTTTCTCTAATTAGGAAAGCCCCTTCTTTATTGTCAGGGTAAAGCAGTTGTTTCTCGGCATCTGCTCGTCTAATAGCTCCAAAAAACCACCTAAAACAGAAAGAAGTATGCAGAGTTAATCAGCAATCTAACCTAGATTTGCACTGCTAAGCATATAATAAAGCAAAGGAGCAGTTTGATACTAACACAATGCTCTCATCAGTAGGCTGCTAAGGTTAAGTTTGCCACTAAAAAGTGTATTATAGCAACCAGTTTTATGGTATAAGTCTCATTTATCAAGGAAATTCCCCACAAGCAGGAGGCAAACCACAAATAAATTCACGGAGTGATTTTAGAAATTAGGGGAACTGAACCTATCTTAATTACAGAACATACTACCGTTATTAAATATAATTGCAATTACAAATTGTGAGATATTTATTGCTTTTAATATAGGCATACACCATCCTATCCTTAGAGGGCAGCAGTTATATATCTATTCTTCTTGCCAAAGGGTACACACACAGTCTAAGAAACAAATAGAAAATGGCAGAGGAAGCAAAGGATAGCTCAGAATTGCTTGAAGTAGTGCTGTACATGCCCCCTATCCCTCCCACATACACACAACAAGATGTAAAGTGAAGAAATTCAGCTACTTTATTCTGGAACATGAGGTATAAAATCTCTGAAGTATCTGTCACAATCTTAGGCAAGAACAAAAAACAGTAGTCAGCCCTCCATATCACTAGGGTTAGGGATGCAGCCCCAAAAGTGGAAAAATCACAAATATCAAAATATTGCATGTATCTGTGGGAGGGGAGCCAAGACATGGTGGGGAGAGAAGACACCCAGGGTTCAAACCAGGGAAAGGAGAGGGAAGGGGGTGGGTTGGCATAATGGGCCTATACTTCCTCTCCCTCTCACCCATCTCCTTCTTTGGGTGTGGGGGGCATCGGAAGAGGGTTTATCGTGCTGAGAAACTGGGCCGCAGGCCATGCTTAGCTGGCCACGCAGCAGCTGGTGGAGGAGGATGAAGACCAGAGGCAGGTTTTTAAAGGGCTGTGTGGTCTGGCCAGCGCTGTTGAGGGAGAAGATTCCCCTGGAAAAGAAGCACCTGAAGTGGAAGGGGCAGGGGTTAGAGAAATTCACAAATAAACAAATCTGTGAATGTCAAACGTGCAAATGTGGAGGGTCAGCTATAATACCTAACAAGTCAGTTTTCTATTCTGTCTTGAAATGTCAAAACTACTGTCTCAGGCAGTACCCTCATTCTACCTACCTAATGGCAGAACTGGTCCTGAAACAGGTAACCTTACACGCAAATGTAATTTTTCAAAAAAGCACAAAATACAAAACAAAACTAATTTTTTTTTTGACATATTCACCTTTGCTTGCCTACATACACCATTATACAGACCTTGACATTTTTTTCTTTCATACATACATAGACACATTTTTGGCAAGGTTGAAAGGTTCATGCAGTTTTACCCTATTTTTAGAACACAATGTTAGAAAAACATCTGTGAGTTCTCATTCTATTTTCTCTTTGTCCCTCTCTCAAACACTGACTGTTTCAATTGTTGGTACATCTCGTTCTTACACTGCCTATTTTGAGATGCAGTGAACCTAAGAGGTAAAAGAAGCAAGTAGCACACAATGAGAGAGATCAGATGGCCGTCAAATTTGTCTGCCTCTTTTTCTTGCCCACCAGACAGCTGTCAAATCAATGGCTGCCAGTTGGGCTCTAGTGGCACAGCAACAAAAGATTGCAATGATAGCAATGTTTTCCTGTCCTGCCATGGGTCTTTAAACTGCTTGTTCCACTTTAAAAGAATGGGATTCTCTCAGAGAGGCTGCCAAGTTTGGGTTAAGCCAGATTTCAGTACTAAAATAAGAACAAAAGCTTACTGGAAACCTTTTGGCAGTTAATTCAGCTGTCATAATGCCTCCATACAGCTGTTATATGTTGTTTAAAATTATTATTTCTGCTTCTTAAGTAGCAATAACAATAAAAGCAAAAGGAATGCAATGTGATCACTGAAGCCCCTGTCAGAGCTGCTGCTGACGAGCAGCAGCTGTTGGTCCCTGTTGCTCAGGGTGGAGATGACGAGCAGCAGCCGTTGGTCCCCGTGGCTCTGGCTGGAGAGGAGTCCTGCAGCTCAAGAGCTCCCCCTGCTGCCACGGACCAAGCAGGCTCGGACGTTCCTCTGCCTGCTCCTTTAGGGCAACAGGGATCCGATTCTGAAGATGCTTTGGAGCCTGTGTCAATCAGCCCACAAACAAGGCGGAGACTCGAGAGAGCTGAGCAAAGGGAGACTTCCTTGATTAAGTTCAAGAAGCAGTGACTGGCCACACCTGTGTCTTGGGCTATATAACTGCCTGCCTGGAAGCTTTCCTTTGCTTGTGGCAAACTTTTTACAAGCCCTCTCCTTGCCTGTTCCTTGCTCCCAGCACCTGGTTCCTGCTACCTTGAATTGATCTCTAGACTCTTAACCCTTGGCTTTTGGAACTCTGACTACGGCTTTTGCTTGACACTATGGTAATGAACTCCCTTGTGTAAAGTGCTTGCTTGTCTCCTCCCGGCTGGACTTTGCTGGCTCTTGCACTCCATTCTCTGGGCTGGCTTGCCACCCAGGTCTCTGACTTTGACATGTAATGTAATAATGTAATAATGATAATGTTAAATTTTTCATCCTGCCCTTCCTCATGAGATCTCAAGGTGGTTAATAAGTAAATGTTGTTTTTCTTGTTTCTGCTGAGATTCTTGCTTCCTTCCTCAAAGGACCTCAGCTACAAGGTTTTCACCCCTTCTTTTTATCCTTTCTATCTAAGGGTTGCAACTAGCTCAAGGTCATTCAATAAGATTCACGCTTGGAAATTTGGACCTGTTACCTCCCTGGTTCTAATCCAGCTCTCTAATTGCTATACCACACTGGCTCCAAGCTTCACTGCACATGTAAGGAAATCTTCTGGGTCTTTCATGGATTAGTATCATTAAAGCCAGATTTTGGAAGCAGTATTAGAAAATCAGCAAAAATCCTTATGGAAGTCCAATTCTGTCATTTAATTAGAAGTTAACACCCTGTCCTTGAAGTTGCAAATTCCATGTTTTGGGGTACAAGTCTTTTAAAAGAAATTATCAAGGACACACTTTGTACAGGTATATATGTCAATATATATTACCAAACGTGGATTCATAACAAATAAACCTCAGTGCTGAACAATCAGGTGGAAGGAATGGAACTCATAGGATACTGACATGAATAGGGATCTGGAAAGTTCAAAAAACTATGAAGAACTGAAAGATCTTCTACCACACATGCCAAGAGATAAGCGCACATCTGCTATACTGGCACAGTATTTTGTTTTAAATTGGGCTAGGCAACTGTGGAAAGCTGGGAGAGCATATTAGCCTCCCGAGGAGACCATAGGGGGCTGAACTCCCTACAATACATCATTCCCCAAAAAGTGGAAGTCACATCCTGTTCCCCTGCTTTTTTCTTTTTTTTTTAAAGTCTCTCCTGGGCCTAAAATGGCCAGGGAAGGCAGAAATGTGGAGAAAATCCCACATATCCTTTAGAAGGCCTTGGGGGTGGGGGGTACAAAAAAAAACAACAAAACAGTAAAAAAATGATCCTGGCGCACCACAAAAATGATCCAAAGGAATTGCACCCCCCCCCTCCCAATTCAAGTGCCACATACACATGCATACCCACTTTCTCTTCTGAAAATTAAAGCTGAATTACTTTGGAACTGGATAGTGCTGCACTGGAAATTAGTTTTTACAAGCTATTAGCTTATCACAAGCAGGCTACACAGGACTGGCACAAGACATTTTTCTGCCTAAAGGTGACCAGCAAATGGTGTTTTCCCCTGCCCCCAAGTAAAGATGCATATTAGCCAGACCAGTTATTTTGGTACCTGAAGTAGACAATCTCATGCACATCTACCCCTATACCTAATGGTAGCAATAAAACAATAACAAGTTAAATTAAATGGAGTTTTCTTCCCTTTTCAAGGTACATAAAACCTGCTGCCTGGTGTGGTTGTGTCACTCTTCCTATTGGCCCAGCCATGCTGTAATCCAGAAATTCTACAATCCCATGAAAGCACAGCTAAATCCCACTGAACTCTTGTTGGATTTTGTTCAATCTGCTCTATCCTATGGCCTACAAGGGGCTAGAACAACAGAGCCATAAAAACAAGGTGCTATTCTGGTATGTAGATAATGAAGGTCAGAATGATCACACGATAAATTGTGAGAATTACTTGCAAATATGTCAGAGCTGCATTTAAAAAAAAGCATCAGGAAGTCTGAATCTAAACAAGATTCCAAAGTTAAGCTGCTGAAACAATGATTTATTTCTTTTATCAAGTGCTGGATTATGAGTACATTGGCTAGGTTGAGGAATGAGGAAACAGAAATAGACCAGGTGAAGCTGGAGTAGTCCTGACTTTTGAGTTCAGTGTATATTCATCCTTTTGAACAAACAGGAAATGCTTCACTTGATGCCTCCACAGAGCTGTCAGCCTCCCACCTTCCAGGTTTTTATGGCCACTTTTGCACTAGACTGTTATAGTGCTATTATTTCACCTTCAACATCCTATGGAATCCTGGGGTTTGCAGTTTAGGGAGAGGTCAGCCTGTCTCTAAGCCCGGCCCCTCCCTAAACTATAACAGTCCAGTGTGGAAATGGCCTGTGATTCACAGATCCAATCTGTTCTGACATATAATCTACAAAAGGCCTTATTCCTCATTTACTTTCTATCCATGCAGCTCTTGATTCTCATGCCCTCAGTACTTTTAATGCTTCTCCTTCCATCCTGTGTGCTTTTACTTCTTGCCATTTATCCTTTCTTCTGCACACATCTTTTTGTTCCGTAAGTGGCTAATGTAGCCTATCCCATCTACCAAATCCAAAGATAATCCAGTGTTGAAAGAGAGTTGGGATCCTGACAACACCGCTGCCTTTCATGAAAGAACAGAACATGAAAGAACAGAAAAATGCAGGACAAAAATAATACCACATATACAAGGCTAATACATATAGATAATGTGAGCAAAAATGTAATAACTGTTGTGCATGTTACAAGCAGTATAGTTCCAATCCTTAGTCTGCTGCCTTCAAATATGCATCCGATTTTGATAGAATGTAACTCTCCAACTAATTCAGAAGTTGATTAGAACTACTAACCCAGATGCTGTAAGCTTTTACCATTAACTGGGGCTTGATTCTGAAACATAACCAAAGCTACAGGGTGAGTTTATCAGAATATGATGCCAAAGCTGAAGGTAGTAACCAACCAGTCAAAATCAGACGAGAAACTGTGCCCTAAATTCCATTTTATTGCTTCCCTATTCCCTATGATGCATGGATGTATGGAGGGAGGGGTGGGAGGGGGCGGAGCTACGGCATGAGGAGCATGGCCACTGTATGCCGGGGCGTTGCTGCGGTGCACGGGGGTGTGGCTATGGGCTGGGACATCCCAGAAACATTGCCGCTGGGGGTGAATCTCCCCCCTGCTCTCACGTCCCTACACGACTGGTCAGACTGGTACTCTCCCTACTATCTTTCTGCAATGAAGTAAAGACATTTTTATTCCGACAGCCATTTGATGTGTGATTACATGTGCCCTGTCTGGTAGAATGTGCTGGATATTGTTTTGCTGGTCAGTGTTTGAGTTTTTAATTATGTATTTTAACATTGATGTAATTCTGTTTGATTGTATAATTATGTTTTAACTTTTGCCTTCTGTGGGTTTTAACTAAGGCCATTTCCATACCGGGCTTCTGAAACGGTGCAGAGCGACCTGTCACTGAGGTCTTCTACACCGTAGAGTGGACTGGCGTGGACTACTTTTAGTTGTTCCACACCAGAATCCACTCAGGAGCGGCCGGAACTAGCCCGGCTGCGTGTTTTTTGAAAACCTCTTTTTCGAGGTTTTTAAAAAGCACGGAGCACGCAGCCCGTCGCCCGGCTCCAAAGTGGATTTGCAGGCGCGCGCAAGTGCGTTCCTGCAGATCTGCGGGGGGCGGGTTTCCGGCTGGCGATCTTCTCCGGTTGGTGGAGAGCCTCCACCCACCGGAAGCTGCCATCTGGGACGCCTCGCGCTGCTCCGCGTGGCGACGGACTTACCCAGCTGCGAGTAAGCTCCGTTTTAGCGTGTTTTTGCCCGTTCCCCCCTCACATGTGAAAAGGGCCTAAGTTTTTTAATTGTTGTGAGCACCTTTCAGTCCCAACCTGAGAAAAAAGAGAAGTAACAACAACAACAACAATAATAAATATCTCTGATTAGAGGGATCAGCTAACAGTCATCCAGATTACTAGTACAATTCAGTCTATCACGGCCTCCACTCACCCACAGTTGACAATAACAACACCAATCTATTTATTTATATTCCATCTTTTCCCCAGCCCTGGGACTCAGGATGGAATACAGAAATTGAGAGGTATAGGTGAAAGATCACATCATGGAAACATGCCAAAGTTGAAATATAATCAAGCTGTCAATAGAATAAAAGCCAGTTTAAAACATATCCATTAAGAAGCAACAAAATAGCATATTATTAAAAGCCTTTTCCCATTTTAAAAAAAATCAGTTTCTAGAGACCTATTAAAGAGAAAACAAAAAAACAATCTGAAACTGGGTGGGCTAGTCCAGCCTTCTTTGCAAGGGAGTTCATATTAATTGACTGCCTTGGACTGAGTTCAAAAGTCCAGGGTCAAAAAAAAAAGCGCTACCTGGCTTTGGTATTTGAGGAAAGATCTCAACTATTTTCCCCAATCTAGATTTGATGGTACCTCTATTTCTGGAAGCATCCATAACTGAAGTGATCAGGAAAGCTTTCTAATTTGAAGAATTTGCTGGGAAATCATGGTAATCCTTCCCCTTTTTTTTAAATCTAATGCTATTATTCTTGTCTATAGACTTTAGCAAGTACCGTAAGTTATTATCTCTGCTCGTAACTAATTTACACCCATTTATTTGTGGACTTTGTTCCTCTACTGCGTCATCACTGATAACAAATATGAACCTTAGGAAGCAGTGTTTTGCTGGGTTTAAGCAGTGGATGGGAAGTCACACATAAAAATCAGGCAATGCCGCTTGTAATTCCAGAAAATACATTGAAATCCCTTCCATTTAGCATTATTAAAGGAAAGAGCCAAGAGTAAAGACTCATTAAAGGGACAATTCACTTTAAAGCACACAAACAGGTCACATGTTCTGTTTTGATCACTTAATCCTCATAATCAAAAGCAATTTCAGAATCTGCAAAAAAGTGGCACTTCAGGTGTTCAGAGACAGCTCTCTTGGTCTGCATAATTTCGCATTCTTTGAACACAATGTACTTGATATCTAAGGTTATAAATCATGCTTGTTGATCCAATTCATGCCCCTAAAAAGTTTCTGTGCATCCAAAACATGGAATCTAAATATTATTAATCTCTACCACCCACATCTCAGTAAAAGAGTTATTTTGGTCGCAAAGGAGATGAAGAAGGGATATAAAAGGTGAAAAGAGAAACAATGCATACATAGCTAGCATGTGTGCATGCGCGCGCGTGCACACACACACATACATCAATCTGTGGTCCTACAGAGAAGGAAGGAGGTTGTAATGAGCTGGAAAAGTGTGCTGGAATTCCTCAGCAGTCATCCTGGTCTGTGCCACAGTCTGGAACCTAACACACATAATAGGAGGTCTTATGATGGCCAGTAATCACAGGCATTCTGAAATATCAGAGGCTCACAAACTTCAGAAGATGTGAAAATTGGGGGCAGCGACTCACCCATTCTGGCCAAGTTAGTAATATAACTCACACATCTCCTATTTTCTTCTCCGCTTGCCCCGGTCGCGTAGGGACAGAGGGCGATTCACCCTTGGCGGCAATGTTTTTTGGGCATCCTGGCTCATGGCCACACCTCTGCATGCTGCAGCCACACACATACACACAGCAGCCATGCCCCCATGTGCCGTAGCTATGCCCCCTCCCACCCACCCCTCCACGCACTCCAAGCTCTGCTGCTGGGTTGCTCTAATCACATCCTGGTGATCTTACTGAAGGCCAAGAAGGATTTTTTTTTCATCAACCAATGCTAATCACTGAGAAAAGCAGACTCTTCAATACTTCACCCTGCCTTTTCCATCACATTTCAATAGTCTCTGGCCTATGAATGCAGAAGCAAGACCAGATAAAGCTGGTTTTATCTTCAGGTGTGATCACACTCTGAACAGGATATGTTCCTGGAGAAAAATATGACCTTTACTATACTTCAAGCAGTGTTGGTAGGATTAGACCTCACAGACTGTAAAGCAATATCACACCGTTTAAAAGGATTTCCTTTTTTGCAACTGCTATTATGCTCTCAGCCTAAAATTACTGTAACAGTTATTATACCTGTACCATAATTTATTCAGTTAAATATCCTAAAGGCTCAAGAACTTATCTGATTTTGGAAGCTAAGCAGGGTCAAGACTTGTTAGTATTTGGAAGGGAGGCTCTCACAGAAGACTAGGTACTGTAGGCATTAAGAAACCACCACTGAGTATTCCTTTCCTAAGTAAATTTGACAGGTGACTTGAAGGCATATATGTTTTAATGAATTGTATACTATAATTTAAACTGTTTCTCTGTCACTCTGTTGAGCTATACAAGTCAACACTGATCCCAAGAAGCACCATACTTGGTGTGTTATCAAATGGGACCAAAATGAAATTTTGCACCTGCTCCATTAACTGCTTTGGGTACTTCCCAAAGCATTCCTTTAGATTTCTGATTTGTTTGGGGGTTACTTTGGCACTAAAATATACACATATGGACCAGTTTTAACCAGACTTGGTACCTGAATTTAGCTTGTTGTCCCAAGCTATTTAATGCAACTTTGGAACTGGTTAAGAACACCCATTTTAAAAAATGACACTGCTGCCTCGGGTTCATTTCGCAAGGAACTGCATGCAAAACAAATTTTAAGGATTGCAACTGCTGTTGGAAATAAAGAAGCATTCACTCTTTTATAAAGTGAGCAATGGGAAGAGAGCAGTGGGGATAGCATCTGTTTTTCTTCCACTTGCTTTCTCTCAACCTGTTCAAAGTCTCTTCTCCATTGTTCAAGATCTGTTAGTTCCCTATGTTTAAGACAGGAATGACGATGAGTGCTCCAACCCCAATAATGGTTACTAGCTTACCTCAACCCATGATAGTCACCTTTTGAAATGTTTATAACCAAATATAGATCTTTTTTTATTTATCTCCTTTTCTATCCTTGGATGTATTTCCTGAAACAGTAAACATAAGTTTTCTTTTTAACTAAGCAGAACAACTTGAGTAATTCCTCTTGATTCTACCATAAGCTCAATTGTATTGGTCCACTGCAATCACATAATATAAATACTAAGTATTCAAGATAGTACTGTCTGATAAAGACAATGGATTTTTAAGGAAACCACGCAACCTGAGTGATTAGAGCTGGTGAGTGTTTGTATAACCAACAGATACAGATCCACAATTTGGATTTTTATTTTTTTATTTTTTTTTACCAGAATCCCCAATCAACTTTCTGGCCATGCTCAGTGGGGACCTTTAAGTTGTGGACAAAAAAGTAAAATTTCAAAATTCTGAAAATGATAAATAGCAATGGTGTCTACGAAGCAGAACTTGGAAAATTCTTACTCTCAGCTCTCAGCATCCATAGGGGATTCTGGGAGTTGTATTGCTCCTCAATAACTTTTCCAAGCCTTTATTAAGAAATTTCAAATTAGTGCAGTGATCAAGCAATGTACATTTATACGGTTGCTCCAGACTTTAGAAAGGTATCTTCTGAGAAATCTCTCTTGGTCTTTTGTGGTTACATAGTGCATTCTGTGCAGTCTGAATTCCTTCACCAAATCATTCTAGCATGTCTCATTACATTAATCTGACTTCATATTTTGCCTCCCTTCAACAGTCAATCACATTCTTAATGCCTTTCTTCCAGTCATCTAAATAATCAGATTTAACATCTTACATTCTTCAAAGAGTAATCTCTCGAGCGATTTCATTTGATTTAAATGCTTTCAGCCTTCTAAAAAGAAATATGTAGATAACTTTTTAAAAACCCTGTTTACATGGCAGGACAAAATACATTTGGATACATTACTAATATCCATTTACATTTAGGAGCTGACATTTATCGTTACTTGGGTATACAAACACTGGTACTTCTTTTTCCTTTTTGTTATTAAGGTATAATATACGTGTATAGGCATATCCATAACATGTATATTTTTAAAAAAGTTATGACAATATTCATTTATAACAATAGTTGATTATTGTTGCACTAAAAATCAGTTAACATACACCATCTTTCAAAGTCTGTCTATTCAGTCATTTGCATACTTTAATCTCTCAGTTCTGGGAATCTCCCCTCTCTCTCTTTCTCTCTCCTATGTACCATAACAACCCCTAGTACCTGTTATTATTTTTTTCTATGTCACTACAAATAATATGGGATCAAAGGATATTTCTATATCAATCATTATTTTGGTACATTAAACCAGCGAGTTTTATTACGAAAAGGGCTATCACAGATGAAAAGGTGTGTCTTTTATTGTTTGTCACTAAACATTTGTGGGGGGGGGGCTAGTGACCCATAGGAAACATCTGCCCCTGCCCAGATATTGATACTCTTTCAAATATTTTTTCTGGGTATTATTTTCCTCAAATATCATAACTGAAGAATAGCTCAGATTTTACATCCAGGTTATCCCATCTTTTTTCAGTCTTTCTCTTTTACAGTGATATTTCAACATTTTTTAACAGTATGTTTTTATTAAACATTAATATGTCACTATGGCTGCACGGAAATGAGCTAAGTGGGTGGATTCTAACATAAGTCTATATAAGGGAGTTCACAGAAGGAAAGTTTCCTATTCCTTCCTCTGCCTCACAACCACATGTAGCGTGCTTCCCCAAAACCTCTGATGAGGGCTGCACTCTTCAACAATTGAGATAGGATGGGGTTGGCTATACAGGTACAGTAGGATTGGCTATATCCCAGTCTTTTTGCAATAAAACTTTACTGAATTGTTTACTGCAGGCACACAGCTGCAAATGGACACCAAAAGTCTGTGTTTCTTCCGCTCTTCTTTACCACCCTTCCAATGATGATACCAGCTAAAAACTTTTAGGTGAACAGAGGTCAAGGATGAAAAGGGTAGGCTGGCTAGGCATAAATGGACTTTGTACAAAGGAGTTTCACTGTCAGAACTTTGCTCTCTGAGGTATGCCTGTAACTCCAGTTCAAGTTCTTGCCCACCCTGTTCACTGCTCCTAACCTACCTTACCAAATCACATCCCATACTTTCCTAGCTCTCACACTGACAGACTGCTCTCCCTGTTATTTTCTCCGTGACTCTGCCACATGCTCCCTCATCAGCTAATCAGCACTCGGCAGAGCCCAACATGCCATCGTGTCACTTCCCCTCCTTGCTCCCACACCTAACTCATATATTCCAAAATTCCCACATATAAATCATTCTACCACATATTAACTTAACACAAATATATACAAATGTATTAAACTGCCAAACCTCAGAGCTGTCACCCTTGTAGGACCAGCTACGCAAAACAGATCTTTAACCCCAACTCCCATTGCCTGGGCCAATGAGCCCCTAACGGTCTTCCAATATGTTGAATGCCCTTGACCCAAAAAATCAGACTGTATAACTTAAACTTAGATTTGTAGCTTTGGATTCACAAGCAAGACACTATGATTCCCAATTTGCCATCTGCAAAGTACAAACTGATTTGATTTTGGCACTTGTCACCCAGCCTACTCAACATTTATAACTTTTCTTCTTTAGTTTGTACTGTCCCAGGCTTCTACAAAAGAAATGAAGTAGCCTACAAAAGGAATATACTGTCAGTCATTTGCATTTGCTAGGGTTAGAGGTTCAGGACCCACACAAATATTCACATAAATATCCACCCACGGAAATATCAAAATGTGTGTGTCTGTGGGAAGGGGACCAAGGCATAGTAGTGAGAGCAGGCACCCAGGGTCCAAACCAGGTCAGAGAAAGGAAAGGGAAAGGGGATGGGTCAGCATGGTGACCCTGTACTTCTTCTCTCTCACCCTTCTTCTTCCTTGGATATGTGTGAGGGCACTGAGAGAGCTTTGTGGTGCTGAGAACTGGGCTGTGATCTGTCCTTAGCTGGCCAGGCAGTGGCTGAGGAGGAGGACCAGAGGTGGGTTTTTAAAGGGCTGTATGGCCTGATAGGAGCCGCTGAGAGGGAAGCCTCCCCTAGAAAAGAAGCGCTTGGGATGAGGGGGAGGGGCTAGAGAAATTCACAAATAATCAAATTCACAAAAGTTAAGCCTGCAAATGTGGAGGGCTGACTGTAATCACCTTCTGATCCCTATTTAAACCACCTTTACAGAACCATATCCTTTAAACTATAAAATAATTCCTACAGTATAATTCCCATCTCTCCAGTCCTTTTTTTCCTCATAAAAAGTGAGGCAATTCTGAATTTCTCCTGAAAAGTGAGGCAATCTTCTCTTCAATTGCTCCTTAAGCTAATAACCACAGTGTCACTGAAATCCTTTAACAAGTCCTCCAGTTATCACCCCCTATGACTTCTTTCACCAGGATGGGAGCACTCCTGCTACTCTGGAAAAGATTCTTTTGGAAGGGAGCAGAGGGGGCTGCAGTTGTGGGAAGGGGATTGGATGGTCCCACTGCAGAAGTTGGGCCACCAAGATGTTGGGTTTTGCAACAAAATGCTTTATTTTGTGTTGTGATAACTAATGGAACAGAGCATGCTGTACAATAAAAGTTCCTTGTAGTGTGTCATAACAGGATGGCTTCACTACATCAGTACCTTAAGTCATGTGGTTGTTGACATTTTCTTCCATTTACAGCAGAATCCTATTTATATGCCTACTCTGATATAAGCTCCACTGAGCTCAATAGAGCATACTCCTAGCTAAGTATAGCAGGAATGAGGTATGTTAATAAGGCCATTAACAAAGCTTCATCTGTTGCCATTTCTGCTATATTTCTGTCACTTCTTCTCTACTACTACCACTGGGAAACATTTGTGGAGAATACATGCCCTGTGTATCAGAAGTCAGTGTGTAGGTTGTAGGTAGATAGATAGATAGATAGATAGATAGATAGATAGACAGACAGACAGACAGACAGATAGATAGACAGACAGATAGATAGATAGATATTGGGACCTCAGAGTGAGGATGTGGGAGAAGACCTTCTTAGCCATAGCACTGCAACAGTGGAATGTCCTCCCCTTGGAGGCCTGACTGGTTTCATTTAGGTGCCAAGTAGAAACATGGCTGTATAATAGATTTTGACTCAATGATTAATTTCAATTTTATTTCAAATACTTTGTAGATGCATGAACTGGTCCATTCTACTGCAAGCGATCTTTTGTTTTGTTTTGTTTTTTTGTTTTATATGTTTATTAAGTTCAACTGTCATTACGAATCAGCACAATAAATATAAATCAATATACAATAGATCCATATGTATATGTTGCTGTACACTCCATAAGAAATAACAACCAACAGTATGAATTCAGCATTACAGTATTATTCAATACTCAATTGTACCCCCCAAAAAGATATAAATGAAATAGATCAATAATTAGATAATTTTGAGTTTGTCTAGAAGAAGAGTCGTTATTTTACCCTAACAATTATTATACCCCAACCAAGACCTATTCTATATATTCACTATTTCTTATCCTAGAGTACTGTTATGAAAATCTAATATAAGAATCTAATTAAACTTAGATTTAACAAAAAAAAAAAAAAGGTGGAAGGAATAGGAGAGAGAGACAAATATAAGCAATATAAGAAGTAAAAAAAAGAGGGGGGAAAGGAATAAAAAGGGGGGCAGAGGAAGGAAAGGGAAAGGAAAAGAAAAAGAAAAAAAAGAAGGAAAAAAAAGAAAAAAGAAAATGGAAAAAGAGAAAACAAGCAATCTTGACCCTTGTCCATCTTGGCTTTTAAGATCTAGTGGACATGAATTGATTGGGTGGATCCGAGATCATTGTATCAAAGACAGGTGCCTGCTGCTTTGAAGGAAGCTGTAGTGCACCCTCTCCTGAAAAGGATCTCGCTGAAGTCAGAGGTATGTGAGAGCTAGCATCTTACAACTAATATTCCATATTTGGGCAAGGTGTTTTGAACGTATGGTAGCCTGAGTAGCCTCATTGTGACCCATTTAAGCCTGGTTTCAGGCCAGGAAACAGTACTGAGACAGCCTTGGTTGCTCCGACTGGCAACTTCCTCTGGGTGAAGGATAGGAGGAATGCTACTCCTGTTGATGTTCCTGGATCTCTCAGCAGCTTTTGATACTATTTGTGGTGGTATTTTACTGCACTGGAAGCAATGTGTTACAATGGTTCCACTCCTATCTGCAAGGTCAGTTCCAGACAGTGGGATGGGGAACTCCTGCTTAGCCCCATGACCATTGGGCTGTGGGGTGCTACAGGAGTCCATCCTGTCTGCCATGCTATTCAACATCTGTATCTGGCTGCTGGAGGAAGTCATTAGGAGTTTTGGGGTTGATTGCCATTAGTATGCTGGTGACAGTCAACTCTGCTTCTCCTTGTCATCCAAATCAGCTGGGGCTCTGAAGGTGCTGGAGCAGTGCCCGTATGCTGTCATGGGCTGCATGACAGCCAATAAACAAAAACTCTATCCTGATAAGATGGAGGCTATGTGGGCTGGCAGTTCTTGAGTCTAGGAATTAGATAGATTACCTTCCCTGAAGGAGCAGGTTTGTAGTCTGGGAGTTCTCCTAGACCGATAGTAGTTTGTACTCAATTAATTCACTAGAAGGGAGAGAAGAGCAGGACATGTGACCTTGCTCTTCTTCAGAGGCTCAGGCAAAACCACTGCTGCACTCTTTCCTAGTTTTTGTGTACTTCCTCATTAATAGCTTTTGCCATCATGATCACAATCTGGTATCACCTGGCCATACATTTCCTGGTTTTCACTTGTGAAATGTTGAAGGGTAAGCAGATGTAATAAAACAACTACCACTGCCAGCAACAACTTTTCCAAGCTCTCATATCCTCAGATATCATTGCAGAATCTATCATATCATGGAGAAAGAAGCATGCTCCTGGCAGTTTGTGCTGCATGCACCTTGTTTTCCGCTGAAACAGTAGGGTTGTTGTTGTTGTTGTTATTGTTATTTTTCAGCAGTAACTGTACTAGTGCAGAGGGCCCAGCAAATTTGGCTAAGGGCCAACATACAGCCCATGGGCCTTATATTACCCATCCTTGGAATATAGAATTCAAACCTTAATTCTGTAGGCCATGAGCACTTTTCTCCCCTATCACTGACATGTCACATTGAATCTAACTAGTGTTTGAACCACTTTTCATAAACAGTGAAAGGAGTCTTTATCAGAACACTTAAATGAGAAAGTCAGCTTGAAAGACTACAAGGATTTTTGGGGGGTGAGAAACAAAAGAGGATTTGTTTTCATCTCGAGTCTTCCTACTTGGCGAGGGTTATTAATATCAATAGTACAGCTGAGCAGTACCTGTTGGCACAGGGTCGTTTTCATGTTTAGGTAAAACAACTGCAACTAATAAAAGCAAGGACAGGTGATTTGTTGGTTTCCATGGTTTCTGTTTGTAGTGCAGAATATAATCCAAAAGAAGAAGAATGAATGGATGCACAGGAACAAGAGAATGATGGAGAGAAACTGTACTTTAAAATTAGGAATATTGATATGTGCTCAGAGTTCATATGTTGTTGGGTTCAGTATATTCAGTAAGGATATAAGTATGGAGTTAAAACTTTACTTCAGATGTGAAGAATTTCACCTTATTTATTATTTAGCTCCACTAAAAAACAGATTTATAAATTAAAGCTACTTTTATAGAATTACAAACTAATATTAATTAAGAAGAGGTTGGAAAGTTTTTTTGGAGGGGGGACTGTATAACCCTCCCAGTCAGTATGGACAGTCGCAGCTGTAGTCTTCCTAAAATAATTTTTCCTGCTCTGCAATCACACCATGAAAAAGAAGTTCTCTGTAGCCAATTCATTACAAATATGCAACAATGGCTAAACACTTCAAGCATTCTCTAAAGGGGAAGAAAAACAAAATAAACAGTGTTGTATTTTCTGAACAAACAAAGTCTGTACTAGACTAAGAGAAAACAAACATTATACAGCATCCAAACTATCCAAGTCTTACCAGAATTAGTTGGTAAACTGACTGCAAGCTGTCATTTGCTGTAAGAGACAAGTGTGTGCACCTGAGTATATTTTTTTCCAAAGAGCAAAGAGCACTGGTATTAGTGATGTTGACAGGCTTTGCATTTTTAATCCTGAAGGAAGACATTAACCCAATTATCATGTGCAATTCCGTCTGAAACAGCTTGCAATTGTATTGCTTGTCTTGATAAGATTTTTTAAAAATCAGAAGTGTCATTTTAAGAAGCAGTGTTCTATTGTGAAAAAATATGGTTATGTACTTTAGGTAAAATAAAGTAACCACAAAGGATAAATTTCACTATACACAGTTTTTACTACTTTTATTGTATAGTTTAAGAAAATGAATGTTTTTTTTACCCTTGCTATGAATTTTGCCCATTCTCCTCATGTCTAGACACTTTGCTTTCTACTTCATCCCACCTCAAGAAATGGTACCCTTAGGTGGAGAAAAAAAACCTTTTTTTATTACACACTAGGAAAAATATATCCAACTGTTGATAAATGCCTGAGCTATGCTTTTCTTTCTATAGAAGATGGTTTAGGCTGAATAGAATCAAACATCAGAATCTGTGCCAATTTTGTAGGAGATGTAGTCATAGGCGGGAATCATATATTTCCAACTGATTTTTTTGTAAGTTTTTTCCTTCTAAAATTATTATTAGTATTTTTGAATCAGAAAACTTGGCAACACTTCCCCTGCTCTTCTAATATGTTTCAATTGAGATCTCTTCACTAAATTGCATGGCAAAGGATTTTACCACCACTCCGAAACTGGCAACACAGTTTCAGTCTGCCAGGTGCTGAAGGACACAGCTAACTGTCTGAGAAAAGGGAAATGTCTGCGCATGAAGCTGAAAACACAACTTATGGGGGGAATTTAAAGAAAGAAGGAAGGAAGGAAGGAAGGAAGGAGAGATTCTGACTAGTTTTAATTAATTCTTATTTGACATACATTTGGGACTTACAGAAGGGGGGCTCTCTTCCATATGTATAACTCTTTTGGATTTCCTGAGTACATATTCTGGGAGGCAATGGAATTTTTAAACTCCAAACAAAATGGGTAAAACCACAAATATCAGCCTAAGCTGTCCAAGTGTGCTCCCTGTGCCACTGTCTGACACAGCCAAAGAAGCCCTTCCTGCTCCCCGCTCTCCCCACACTCCAACTCACAGGACCTTTTTGCATGAGGCTGGTAAATCAGTTCATGCCGTTTCTTACTGGATTTTCTGGGCTCAAAACAAGGCAGACTTTCCCACATTTCCTTCCGCACAGCTACTGCATATGCTCCATTCTGATTCGGAGGAGTGCAAGTTCATGAATCTGCCGTGGCCACTCCCACTACTCCCCTCACCCGCCCTGTCGGCTGTGATTGGTCCTTTTTTTTTTTTTTGCATGGTTTAGTACATCATTTCATACGTGTGTAAGTCTATACTACCCCCTGACCCGTCCCATGAGCCCTCCCCTGACCACTAATTTGCATTGGCACAAATGTACGTGTCTGCACCACTGCGAAAGTACGAATCCGATCGATCTGGGAAATTGGAAAACCGATTTCTTCCAGTTTTCAAATAGTGCACTTTACCACCACATGGGGGTGCATTTAGTCAGAATTACGTGTGGAATGCAAGTAAATAAACCAAACCTAGTCTGCTCCAACGTGCAGAAGACCTCTGTGGCAAGATACATTGGCCCGCCTTAATAACCGCGTGCGGAAAGCGCCACAGTGACTCTTTCTTCCTGAAAGCAACAGCAGCATATTTCTTTTTAACACAATGGAGGAAAGCAGAAAGGGCAGACTGGCTTTAAAAACAACTAAAAACATTCTCCCCTGCCCTCGCTTTCATTCTTGCGGCTGGTTCATATCCTCCTTGAAATTTGAACTACATATGACAAAAAAAAAAAGCAACACAAGGCTGCCACACTTACAACCCCCCATCCAATTCCTCTGAATAAGTCAATTCCCACACCATAAAAAGGAGCAGACAGAAATTCCATTACATGACAATGAAAGGCAGTGAATTACAGTCCAATCCCTACAGGTAAAAAAGTAACATTGTTCCAGGTCATTATGGCAAAAGTAACTAGATATGAAAGTAACTTGTTACAAGTAAGATTACTTCCAAGTTCATAGCAGCATATATGGTAACATATACTGTACTGCTTTGATGGTTTAATGTTTCAAAATTCCATAATTTTCCCATCAAGCAGTATAGCCAAGAGAAAAGTAGAAGATAGTAAGAAAAGAGGAAGGTCAGGTTACAGATCGATTGACTCAATTGAAGAAACCACGGCACTGTGTTTGCAAGATTCTTAAACCCTGGGATTCATGCAACTCCATCTTTCATAGGATAACCATAAGTCATAGTCAACTTGACAGCAAATAACAACAATTTTTTGTGTGTATCTACAGACATATTCAATTGTACAGCTTATATAAACTGAATGGGTTTCTTCTAAAAGAAAGCAATAAAATATGCTGAGAACTACATGTATATCATAACAAGCGCATTTCTTCTTATCAAGCAAGTGTTCATCTATGCATACTTCACTTGGCAACAAGCATTCCAGAAACACCCAAGCAAGTCACACCAGGTGTGTTTCCAATAACACTAGGTACACCTTAGTATGGCAATGAAATCAAAAGGCTGCCCTTTGTATGCGAGGCAGGTGCATAAATGAACAACAATCAAGGAATGGAATGAAAAGATACAGTGAACAGGTCGCTTCTACATTCTATATTTGCATTTCAGAAATTTTGCATTTTACAAATTTTGCATTTACACCTATTTAACAATAATTAGAAGATGGTTTATCTTCTGATTTTCCCAAGTAGGAAAATGTGTGAAACATTTTATGCAGATCAGGCCTGCACAGCTTGTGACTTATGGATCCAAATGAAGCCCCCAGTTATTTATTCTGTTGTCCCAGTGTATGAAAACCACCTAATGCTGAGCTCTACTAAGAAAGAAGTTTATTGAGTCTCTGGAAGGCCAACTCATATTACTCATTACTCACTACTTATTACTCATAGCCAGTATTTTTTAATTATTATTATTTTTGAATAGTCCAGATTTAGGGGAGAAAATACCGGCATACCCTAGCCAGACTGGCCACTTTTAAAATTGTTTTTCATCTGTTTTTAAAAGAATTTTTAAATTGCTTTTTAATTATTTTTATTTGCTTTTTTCAATAATGTTTTTTATCTTTTTGTAGCGCATCACTATGAGAGACAGGATAGCGATAAATATATTGATAAATAAATAATATGTCAAGGATCATTGAGACACTGCATGCAGTTGTGCTCACATCCCCTACAATGCATAAGATATAACTTCTTCTCCCCTCCTGTCATGCATCTGTGTTTTATCCTCTCAGCCTAAACACAGGGCCTTCCAGTTTTCTAACTGGACTTGTACAGCACATTCAGTTTTTCATGGACGTTTTCAATATAAGATAAGACGTGGATGGGAGATATATGTCTCTAAAATGAAGCCGACCTGTGCTATGGAACCACACCTGCTTGCCACTCTACGGAGTTGTACATGTCCCTTTCTACATGTGTATCTCAAAGTTCAACTCTGAATGTAAATCACATTAGGGAAGTGTCTGCAGCACATATTACTTCTCAGGCACAGGTTTTGCTGTGAGGTAAATACAATAAAGCTACCATTAAATCTCACCAGTCTTCAGTGCCATCAAATATAGCTCGAAGTTTAATCTTCTAGATATCTGAATAAATAAAATAATAGTCCTGAAGTTCAATATGTCTGGAACAACTAAGAAGAATTTTTATCATCTTACTCCTCCGAAAACTACTTTTGATTCTGTGGAAATTATTGAATTTGCACACTAAGCCATGGGATCTCTACCTCCTCAACCAAGTATCTCCAAGTCAGATATTAATTTAGGGTAGGAGAATCTCTGGCACTCTAGACATCTACTATTCCCATGATCACTTACCATTCACTATGTTAGGATTCTGGAAGTCTCCCTACCCTTAATTTAAATAGTCTCTAACCTTCTCTGGATCGCTCATGGACTTTGTTGACACATTGATGAAAGCTGTGGCCCCCTTATCCAGAAAAATGAACAAAAACAGGAACACACACACACACTTTTGTATAGTTAGTATCATTACATTGGAAATTGGTTTCCTTCACACCGACAAGTTTAGAATTTTAAAAATACAATTAACATATTAAAAGAATGTTTTTAATATTCAAATTATCTGTGATAAAAAAAAATCAGGAAACCAAAAAAAAATGTTTTGTATCCATTTCATGGACTCCCTGAAGTCCATCTTTTGACCTTGGAAGGTTCCAGGGAACCCAGAGTAAGAAACCTTGAAATTTCTACTTTCTTTCCACTATGGCTGATCAAGGTACTGCAACAGACTAGTCAAAATTATCTTCCTCAAAGCTCTATGACAGCCAGATTAGTCTTGCTTATAACATGTAAAATTACATTTTCAGACTGTTTGTTTGTTTGTTTATTTATTTATTTTCTATCCAATCTTTCTCTTTATACAGGATTCAAGATTTTAAAATAACATGGGATAATTTAAAAATTATTCATAAAAAATTTTTAAAAAATCAATTCTATGTCAGTTTGGTTAAAAAAAACCCACAAGGTTAAAACAATATGCAATAAAAAAAACAGCAAAAAAAAAAAAGATAAAACAGATAGAAAACAGATTAAGACACCACTTCTTTATAAGCTCTTTCTGTCGTAATTTGTAAGCCAAAGGCCTGCCTAAATAAGAAGGTCTTAGCCTGCCAGCGAAAGAAAATGAGGGATAACGCCAACCAAACCTCCTGTGGGATGGAGTTCCACAATCTGGAAGCAGCCACTGAGAGGGCCCTGTCCCGTGTCCTCATCAAACCGACCTGTGATGGTGGTGGGACTTACAGAAAGCCCTCCTCCAAAGATCTTAGTACTCAGGCAGGATCATACAGGGAGATACTGTCTTTCAGACAGTATGGGATTTTAAAGGTCATGTCAACATTTTGAATTCTGCCCAGAAACACATCAGACTTCAATACGCAGAAGCTCCAGCCAGCATTGCCAACTTTTCCAAACTCTGGTCTTGTTCTTAGACTACTTTGACTGAAAAAAAAGTAGTAAGTGCGCATGACCAAGGGAAGAGGAAGACTTCAGAACTTTAGGGACTACTACAATTCTTATCAATCCTGTTCAATCTTGCAGAAGGAAATGAAGCTCCCCAAAGGTTGATTTTCCATATTTAGCACTGCACTTCACACTTAAAGACCTCATATAATGCATGATCAACATTCCCTCAAAAGTCAAAAGACTGGCAGAGTATATGGGAGAAGGAATGAACATCTGAGGGGGGAAAACACATACAGACATACAGTGTCAGTTGCTGTTGTTGTTGTGTGCCTTCAAATCATTTCTGACTTATAGCAACCCTAAGTTGAACCTATCTGGAGGGTGGCAAGATTTGTTCAAAATGGGGTTGCCTTTGCCTTCCTTTGAGGCTAAAAAGAGCATGCCTTGTCCAAAGTCACCCAATAGGTTTTCATGGCTGAGCAGAGATTTGAACCCTGTTCCCCAGAGTTGTAGTCCAGTACTCAAACCACTATACTACGCTGGCTCTCAGCATCTAAATAGTTTGAATTTCAGTATGTTCCTTTCATTAAGGAAAAATGACTATTCCTCCTCTCAAAAAGTTATTTTAACATTATTTATGAAAAATGCACAAAACAAGTACAAAATCAGCAATAACCTCTAATTATTATCTTTCTCTGATGCATTTTCTGATTACCCATCTTTCTGGTAATCCATGGGGTTAATCAAATTGGGGGCCAGACCTTCATACAGTTTTCTGCCTATATTTGGCTAAGATTATTTGTCTATATGGTGGTTGCCCCACATTACATTAGATGCAGAATGGAACTTACGGTTCAGCTTCAATGCTCTGGTAAGGAGCAACATAATTGGCTGGGATGTAGCCTTGCTGTTTCTGTCCAGGCTTGGAAAAGCCATTCTCTACAAGTAGCCTTGCAAACCACCAGCTCTCTTGAGACCTATCCAGCACTTCAAGCCTATCTCCAGCTCGGAAGCTCAGATCTTCTTCCGTACGGGCTTGGTAATCAAACAAGGCCACAAATGTGCAGGTCTGGACTGGTACAGGAAGAGGAGGTGGGCTGAGTCCTGTAGAACCATCTGCTTCACTTGTGTTGACTGTGATAGTATTAAGGTCTGTCTGCCTACCTGAATTGCCACTCTTTTCTTCCGATCCACAATCACATACCTTGAAAAGCCAAGGTAGGTAGGGCTGCAGACAAACACAGTACTTCTGACAGCAGTTTCCCATGCTGTCCCAAACTTCTTTGTGCCTACCTTTGCACTGTTCTAGGCATCCAAAAATACTTTAAATATGTCTTTTTCATCAAGTATCATTTCCAGATTTGTTCCAGAAACCCCTTTACAGCAGAAAGGAAGAGAAATCTTGCTGTCGTCCGGGAAGTCCTCAGATAGTTTCCTGCTACTCCAAAGTATTCACAAAGAGATTCCTCTTTGCCTTTCACCTCCACACGCTGGACTGAAATCTGAGCACTGGAGCGAAACTCTTCATGTCAGGGGAGTTTTTCACTTCCTCTTTTGATCAGATTGAAAGACCTGGTCTTGTTGGCAGGGTGGGGGCAGAAAATCTGGAAGCAACAGGACACTAGAAAAACCCCACAGAAGACTCTTCCTAACATTCCTCTTCCTCGCTTCTTTTTTTCTCTTTAAATATGTTCCTCTACGCAGTGAGAGCCTGCAAACTTTGTAGCTCCTAGTAATGAATAACTAACCTGGCTACCCGATGGCTTTAATAAGGTGAAGCGTGGAAGAAATGTTTATTGTAATTACTTCCTGGTTTGCCCTTTTTTTCTCTCCCTCTCTCTCTCTCTCTTAGAAAAATAGAAGAGAGGGTGGGGAGAAAGAGAAAGAGAAAAAATATTTCCCTCTTTTCTGAGGATTTTCCCCAGGGGATTATTTTACTGCACTAATAAATGAGCACTTACTATCTGGTATTTGCAAAGAATCCAAAAGTCGTCCTGGCTCAGTGAGTCTCCCATTAAAATATTCCATTTTCGCTGGAATAAATGACAATATTTTGTCAAGAAGAAAAATATCCCTGCTGTTATCTTTCCTTTCATATATGAAATATACATCTCTCATTGTCTTTTGTGGCTGATGACACTACAGACACCTATTTAATATATGTTTGCCCCTGACACATGCTTTCTATTTTGTCTGCCTAAAAATGATTTAAATTGCATTTTAGTATTTTTTTTCTAACTTTTAGAGGCCAAATTCTGTTCTGTACCATTTTTTGTACTTTTTTTTAAAGCGTGGACAGACTAACTAGTGGTTTCTTTTTTCTCACTCATAAAATAAATTCAGGAGTGCGGAAATCTTCCCCCATCTACAGCATGTTTCCTTTCACCTTTTTCTCCTAGGTAAGTTCACTACTGGTCAAGAATAAAATATCTGGAAGGGGAGGAGAACTATAAGTCACACGTACAGGAAGGTTCCGCTTTTGGCTATTTTTTAAAATTACCTTCACATTATTGTCATGTAGAATCAAGTGGAATTTGCTGACTCGATTTAGAGAAACATTACTCAGGTAGCAACCCTTAAGGAAATTGGGAAGTGGTTCTCCCAGTTTATCTGCATTTCAGACATACAGATCACCACAACAAAGTTAGGTGCTCAATAGAAATTTATACAGGTTTCTCACATAGACACTTCACTGAGCCTTCATTCAGCATCTCACCTTACTTTGTTTTCATAAGAGATGTAAATCATCTCACAGCAACTGGGAACATTCTAAGAGAGCCACACAGTGCAGGATATCCAATTGAGTGATTAAAATTCTGTTACAGCAGTTTCAAAACCATATGATGTAACTGCTGGCCAACACAGTAAGAAAATATGTACTAAAAAAATTAAAAAGAAAGACAGGCAACTCAAGATCATTTGTCCAGTTTGGGGTGTGTATGCCCACAGACCTTGTTATTCACAAGACTCAACATAGCTACCAATCATATCAGATGGCTTCCACTAATTTTGATACCAAAATGGCAAAAGGCCTAGAAACCATGCTCTATGAAGAGCAGCTTAGGGAACTAGGTATGTTTAGCCAGGAAAAGAGACGGTTAAGAAGTGATAATGATAGCCATATGTAAGTATTTCAAGGGATGTCATATGCTGCTCCAGAGACTAGGACATGGAGCAATGGCTTCAAACTACAAGAAAGAGATTCCACCTACACATTAGGAAGAACTTCCTGATGGTAAACAGTGGAATACAGTGTAACTAGCTACTTCTTCAGTAACAAGCTGGGTTAGCAACCATGATTGTAATTCATTAATTTTCTATGGAACAAGAATGGGCTGCCCATTTATAACAGAGTGTATGCCAACTCAATTTGAGCAATGTGGATGGCTCCCTCCTGCTGTCTCTCTCTCTCCCTCTCTGTACGTGCCTTCAAGTCACCTGCTGATTTATTGTGACCACATTGAATTTCATAGGGTTCTCTTAGGCAAGGAATAGCTGGAGACAATTGGCTTGTAATGTCTTTTCTTTTCATTTTTCTCATAATTTCCACAGTGCAGCACTGACCATTTGGGGCAACCAGAGAGCCTATGTTTTCCTATGGCATAAGAGTAATAATAACAGCAATGTGTTTGATGTTGTAAACTGTTGTCAAATCAGCTTTGACTTATGGGAGCCTTATGAAGGAGGGACGTCCAAGTTACCCTTTCATCAACAGCCTTCCCTCAGGTCTTGCAGATTCAGGGCCGTGGCTTTTTGAATGAGTCCCCCATCTGTAATGTGGTCTTCCTCTTTTCCTTCTGCCTTCTATCTTAACAAGCATTATTGCCTTTCCTAGTGAGTCATGTCTACTCATGAGATGCCCAAAGTATGACAGTCTCAGTTTAGTCATCTTGGCTTCTAAGGAGAATTGGGTCTTGATTTGCTCTAGGACTGATTCGTTTTATCTTTTTTGGCAATCCATGTTATCTGTAGAACTCTTCTCCAGCACCACATTTCAAAAGAGTTGATTTTCTTTCTATTAGCTTTCTTAACTGTACAGCTTTTACAACCACACACGTAAATTGGAAATATGATGGCACAGGCAATCCAGCTTTACTATTCAATGATATATCTTTACATTTCCAGATTGTGCCTAGTTCTTTCACAGCTGGCTTTCCAAGTCCTAGTCTTCTTCTGATTTCTTGATTGAAGTCTCCATTCTGATTAATAACTGAGCAATCTGTTACTAGCAAGTAATTCAGTGAGTTATCTTTCTGGATGTAGTAAAAGTAAAAGTAAATATGTCAGATAGCGGGCAGCTACTTTTAAAAAGGTGACATTCCAGGCTCTGGAAATCTGGCTGTCTCTGGAATAGTGGATCACAGGGAATGTGGGTGTCATCATGTACTTTGTGAAGAGTTTCTCAAAAATAAATGGCAATAATTTTCTGCTTTCTTGCCTCTCAGTGGAATGGGTATTTATGAAGGGGCCGATCTGATACAATCAGAACATATTAAGCATGGTCATAAGTTGCCTCAGAAGTCTCAGAATAAATTTGCCTCACTTTCTTGAGTATTTTATTAGCATTGATGAGCACTTAGCCACAGGTAAACAACTTCTTCTCTGTATTGTAAAGCATTCTGTTTGCATCCAATATGCTCACTAGTACAGAACTGCTTTCAGTAAGGCAGGTCTCTTAACTGAAGATCTGCACATTTGGAGCCCTATTCAGTTATCAAATCTATGCAGAAGGATAGCTGAGCTTGCGATAAGCCTGAAGTGCTGAATATTTCTAGGGATAGCTTGCACTCTGCAAGTCTGCATAGTGAGCTCAGGCCACAGAATTAAAGCCAAACTTCTAAGTTTATATTATTATACATACTACTAGTAGTATACATATTACATAAATGAACATTATTATACCACATTGCTCATTTACTGGCTATCCTGTATTAATACTAATCACACATGGTAAAGTACCAGTACTGAGACTCACAGATTCTTTTCACTGATGAAACTCTGTGTAACTGTTCAGCTATTATCAGCTATTTCTTTGTCCTAGGCCCTTTCTGCAGCTTACGAGGTCCCAACATAGGAGTGCAGGGATCACGCAAGCAGCCTCTTGTGAGAGGCACTTGCGTCCCCTCTGTTTCTTCTCTGCAGCAGCTCCCTGCTGGCCAGCAGGAAGCGTAAGGGCTCCACCTCTTCCTTCCACAGCGCAGCCAGGTACTTTCCCAGGCTGCACTGGGGGAGGAAGCGCAAGGGCCATGTCTCTGGAGGCTCCGCACTCAAGGGAAGTGCGTGTGGGGGCCCAGAGCAACACACGATCGTGCATCATTTTTGGCAAGAAGCTGAAAATGATATATTGCACGGTCACTGCCTACTGGCCCCAGCAGCAATGCACAATTGCGAAGATGTCATATGAAACGGTCCTCGCAATAGCACGACGCTCTGGAGGCCCTTTCACATGTGAAATGGCGTGCAAAAAGGGCCCTAGTAATCCTACATGGAACTGAGCTTTGAAAAGCCTAATGCAATTAAGACTGAAATTCTTCTGTAAATATATATTTACAGTCCTGGGATGGAAGGGACTGCCTGCTCCATGCTCATGAAAAGTGGGTAGAAAGGAACTTGTAACTTTGAGGCTTACAATACACCTTACTGCCAACTTCTGTAATGGGTACTTCTGTCATCTAGTGATGTAAGATGGTAGTATAGGTTTGTTGTTGTTTACCTTCAAGTCTTTTCTGACTTATGGTGACTCTAAGGTGAATCTATCATAGAATATTCTTAGCAAGATTTATTCAGACACGGTTTTCCATTGTCCTCCTCTAAGACTGAGAGTAACATGCCAAGGCTGACTTAGTGGGGATCTGAACTTTGGTCTCTAGAGTCCTAGGATTCAAATCACTCCACCACATTGGGTCTCTTTAATGTGTCTGGCTTTATAGGCTTCAGGCACGTGAAATGAGTCATAATCAAAGTGGTTTAAAAATCACATAACTCAAGGTACACCCTCCCAGGTCCTCTTATTATCCATGGCAATTTTCAGTTTTCAAACTCTTAGAGATATGGCTCTAATAGACATTCCCTTTTATTATCATAGATTCAGAAGCTGAACATAAGGGAAGCAAACCGGTTGCCCAAGCATGTGGAAAATCAACTGACTTCAGTACTGATGTTTCAGAGAGCACATATGTGGAGTTCCCCATAGCAGTCATGTTGCTTTCAGTCAAGCTAAATTCGCAACCTTCCCTCTGGGCACCGAATCAAACATATTAGAGTTTTATCTTCTCTCTACCATGAGTTGAAGGGGATCACTCACTCAAGACAAGAGAATGACATTTTCATACATCAAGGAATAGCACTGGGCTTTGGCTACATGACCAAACAGGCTGTTCAGTACTAATTAGTCATCTTATTCTTCTCACACTAATTAGGACAACCAAACTCATAGCTTTCCAGATACTCTTTCATTCAAGGTTACAGCAAATCTTCATCCCAGCCTGCCTGGCCTCTCTAAACCTACTTCAAGAACTTTTAACCTCAGTTCTTTTTCACTTAGTAAGAACTATGTCATATAATGAAATATAATAAGACCTTTTCTCTCATGCTTGCACTGAAATCATTGACATTCACTAACCCTGCCACAATTCTTACACATGCATTTAAGAAATGTCAGGATTTCATCTTTACTCAGAATACTGTTGTAGTGCCAGTGTACACAGATTGTAAACTCTGATCTATAGAGCAAAAATTCCTCAAATCCCTTCATTTACAGAAATTAACTGATTGCAAAAAAAGCTCAAAGTTTTTATGCCATTTTTCAAATGCTATGAATTGTTCATATGCTCCTTTTATCTCAGCCAAACTATTCATAGGAGTATATTAAACATCATGATAACAGGTCTGGGGGAATTTACAGGAACAGCATAATAAGGCACAGTACTTAAAGTACACAAATGTATTTGCCTTCATCATTCCATAAATATATCAAACATTCTTACCACATATCTCTTGCCTTAGAATTTTCACTTCCTAAAGTCATTAATTAACCCCAGCACACAATAAGTAATAGAACATTTCTGAAGAATTTTGCACATTGTAAACAGTTGGGAAATCAACCTCATCTCTTTTTTCTAAAATGTAAAGTGATGCATACTATTTTTTTTAAAAAAGTCCAAATTCTGTATCACAAAATCCAAATGAAAAACTAGCAAGAGAAAAGAATCAGCAGAAGCTTTCCTGAGCAGAGCAGCAGATAAAACATCGTTGTCCTTCACAAAAAGCTAGATCTTGATATGACAGAATCAAAATAAAACAGGCATAAGACTGGCATCCCGTGGAAAGCTTTTGCATCATATCAGTGTCACATGGAGATCTGGGACATCCAGGGCTGTGACGACGAGGCCTGCTTTTATTCTCCCTCCCTGGAGAAGCAGCACCCTTTTATATGATTACTACCCCCTGGCTCCTTCTCCACACTTAATCACACTTCTGCTTTCCCTAAGCCCACAACCCTTGTGGATATAGCGCAAAGCATCTTCAAGTTTCTGAATGTGTCTCTTGTGGTAGCATATGTGACTGAGCTCAAATAAAAAGAGACACTATATGGAAGCTGCTCTTAAAAAAATAAAAAAATCTTTATTAAAAGAACTAACAAGGGAAAGGCATTGGGTACCTTAATATGTCAAACAGAAAATAACATCCAGACATTCACAGGCAAACACTTTCTTATGTGAATACATATTTAATTTTCCCCCTCCCTCTCTTTCTCTCTCACTGAAGGAACCTCTTTTCCTCCCACACACCCTGTATATCTCTCTCTGTTGTCATCCTCCACACCACTGCTCCCTCTGGCTATGCTGATTTTCCTTAGTCAGAGAGCCAATCAGATTAAATCCCCTCTGTTGCTAGGGTGGCTCTGCTGGCTACTCCCCGCTAGCATTCATCACAGTCAGTACCACAATGGAAGAGGTCCTGTTGCCCCTTCTTTGGGGGAGGAAAGATTTCCCATGACATCTGGGATGCATAGGATGGCATACTCAGAAGAGACAGGTCTTAATTTACTCAGGCTTGACATAAGTAGTTAAAACTGGTAGAAATACGTAGTGAAAACAGTGGAATTAATGCAAAAGATGGCAATGAAGTTTAGACTACCAAGACAGAAGAAGTGGAAGCTGTTCTGATAAAAGAATGTGGTAGTGTAGCAGAAGCAAGTGAAAACAGCATGTGGTGAACAGAGAGTTACGAATTGCAAGTGAGCACTCAGTACTTGAGGGGAAGAGAAAAAGAGTGGCTTAAGGGTAGTGCTTGATTGTTTTGATGGCCCTCGAGTTCATTGGATCCCTTGTTGTAACAAAGTTGTGTATATGTGTTAACCAACATGTTTTTTTAATGTAAATTGAAGACCAGTAAGTTAATCTCAGGCATAAGAACTATATGAATTGTCCACCAATCTAAACAGAAAGTACCTGGCATAATTACACAGAAAGGTATAGAACTCTTAGCGGTTCAGTTTTCCAGCATTGTCCCTGCTGCTATTAGCATTGTATATACATGTCCAATTCCTGTAAATTATAGTATTTAAAGTTGCTTTAAATGCACAGCCTGTAGTGTGCTGGTTCACATCCTTTTGCAAATAACAGTTTTTCCTGATAAAAAGTCTGCAGTTACTTCTAATTCCATTAAATTCTATTTCATGTAGCGTAGTATCATGTTAGGTCTTGTTTACTTGCACAAAACAATTGTAGTGATTAAACACAGCTGTAAAACACTTTTTTATGTCTGCTAAGCAAGGGGCAATCATTCCATGAACAAATTAGGAGTTGCTGTAATGCAGGGAAAACCTTTACTGTAATATTATTTTATGGTTTCTCTTGATCATTTCTTTATTTTCTTTGCACAAGGTAATTAAATCACAGGTTCAATACAACTGGAACAGTTGTAACCTATCATTTACACATTAATTGGCAGCATAGTTTATAATGATGTTTTGGAAGGTAACAACAAAATGGCCTCCTGTGCTATAGGCTGGAGTTTGCCATTTTATGAAACATAGGTTAAGTACTCATTAACAGTTTATTTGTACAAGATACAATTCAGAACACCTTAGCACACTTTCCAAGCAAATTATGATGTGCTTCAAATCAGCTTTCCTTTTAATTTAAAATGTATACACCACTGGAGAAAAGGAAAAATGGTAACAGAATAAAATTTAGCATCATACAATCAAAGTCTGTATCCTTTCATCATATCAAGGTGCTATTGGGAAGCCTTAAACTATTTTTTTCCCGCTGAATTTTCAGTTGATCCACAGAAGCATCATAAGAACCTGAATTGTTATTAGCAAACAAAATCAAAGGATTTAAAACATTCACAAATACATATTTGCTGCCAGACCATCTTACACTTTGAGGACTTTCAAATCAGTTAAGGCAAAATACTTGTGCATTTTATTTAAATACACAAGTATGTTGGCTTAACTGATTTGAAGGTCCTCAAAGCTTGAGTGAAAGTGTTCAGTTTGAAGACAGAATATAAATCCATTGATTACCCCTAAGTCTAAGAATGAGCACTGGTGGACTGGGAATGTTGCTTACAGGATGTCCATACAAGGCTGCGAGTGGCACAAGTGGAGAAACTGAGGAATAGGCAGGAGAATCTAGAAGTGAAATTATTTGAAAAACATCTAAAGAGCCATACAAAGAAGGTCAAAATCAGGCTATTGCCCATTGAATTGGCTTTCAGCTGGGATTATGTATAGTAGGAGTAGAGAACCCTTGGGCTTCCACATGTTTGGATGACAGCTCCCACAGACTTTTAGTACTGGTTATGTTGAATTGGACTGATGTCAGCTGCAGGCTAAACCGGCTGGAGAACTAAGATTTTCTCTGTCCTTGATTTAGAGACAGTACAGGTCAACAGCAACAAATAAGATAAGGAGCTGAAGTTATGATGAAACCGGGAAGGTCAGTACAGATGTTGTTACTCTCACTTAGTGCAACCTGGACCAACTTTCCGTGAGAGATTAGGAGAAGACAAATGTGTGTTCCATAACAATGATTAAGGGATCATTTCCCCTTTTCAAAGCATAATCAGGCACCAGTTATTATATAGTGGCAGAATGAAAGAGTACTGTACTTCCACCTTCCTCAGTGCAGGAAGGAAAGATGGACTAAATATTGTATTTTTTTTTAAAAAAAATCATCTTTTAATAGACTTACCCCTGAAATCAATTGCTACTATGTTGCCTGCTTGTGTGTTGCAGCATTGGTTGTTGCTGTGTACCTTCAAGTCATTTCTGATTTATGGTGACCCTCAGGTGAACCTATTATCGGGTTCTCTGGGGCAGAGAGTGTGTGACATACCCCAGTGTTATCTCACTGGTAAACCCTGTCATGGGGTCTACAATTTTGATATTAAAATATGATTTAATGTGCCTGAGAGGTCATCCTGATGGGCACGTAGGCAGCAACGGTCAAACGATCGAAAACCAGGTCAGGCCAGTAAAATCCCCAGTCACGGAGCCCCAGGAGACCTCAAGCTGGGCAAACCCACAGTAGACAAAGGGTCCTCAGCCCCTGAGAAGCTGACTTGAGGGGATTAGCGTGTTTGCCCCAAGTTGAGCAAATATCCTATCAGGCGAGGACCATTTACATGAAGTCACACCACAACCAAATGCAGCCGAAAATCCTGAGATTTGGGCAACACCTTGTAATCTCATCACGCAAAGGAAGTTACCATTATGGAGCTTCTTTCTCATTGCAACACCCATTGTTCTCCCCGGGAAAGGATTGGCCCACCAGGTACTTTTTCCCCTACAAATAGTCCCAGTTTTTGAGTGGTTCTTTGGATTACTCCCAGTCATCCCAGCAGACCGTTGCTCTGTCCGTTGAGTAATCCCCTCAGCGCTCTCTGTGCTGAGCCCCACTTCTCCATTGTTTTTCCTGGACCAAGGACTTCAGGACAAGGTGCAGTGTTACCCCTGCTACACCCCCTTCAATATTCCCCTGTCCAGTTTCCTCTCTTTTGCTTCTTAATAGGTCTTGAGTGAGTGTGTGAGTGATTGCGTTGCTGCATGAGATTTTCATTCAATAAAATCATTTATTGGACATTCTTGTTCGGTTTTTGGCTTGGCCTGACCCTGTAAAAACTGGGCAAAAGACCCCGCTAGGTTACCCTGCCTCTCACATTGCTATTGCTCGTGCTCTGGCTAGTTTCCATTCCCCATCATGTGGAGCACATTGAGGTGTCCCCCAAGGGACCCCAGAAATCAGGTTAACACCAGGTCAACCAATGGGTTTCTATGGCCAAGTGGGGAATTGAACCCTGGTCTCCAGGGTTATAGCCTGACGCTCAGGCCACTACACCACTCTAGCTTTCTGTTGCAGCATTTGTTTCCAGTTTTTAAAAAATGATTTAACAGGCTCTATTTTTAAATTGCTGAGCTGCACCATCTAGCTAAATGCACATATCAACATAGTTTGTGACTATAGCCTGCCCATTTGAAGCACTTACCTATTGGAACACTAAATCTTGTGGCTCACTCGGCTCCTAGCTTTTCATTTTCTGTGTACTGCAAAGAAGAACTATTTTATTATACCAGGAAATATTTGTTTTTCAACTGCAGGAATTTCCAGTAACATTTGATTATTGCACTGCTGTTAAACAGATTGTAATTTTAGCTGTTGAATATGTTGATCTTTTGCATGGAGAATTTGATTTGTGGTTGGCTCAGGAGTGGGAAGTGTGTAGGCCAGAAAATCCACAGTTAAGTTCTCAGTCCTGTGGCTATCTAGAGCATGGAACCTATTGTGTAAGAACTGTGATTTAGCAGAGCCAAACCTCAATTAAGGAGGGACATGTATTTTGAAGAATTTTTTTAATGCCTAATATTGGAAGCTTTGGATTTAGAATACTAGAAAACCAGGGTTCTAAATCAGACAGGGACAGTAAAACACATTCCTGATTGTGCATTTTCTAGTTAATAGAGGCAATGAGAGGGTAGAGCTAAGCATAGTACAGTCAGTCCTCCATATCTACAGATTCTGTGCTTATGGATTCAAGTGTGATGATTGAAGCTCCTGTTGAAGCTGATGATGATGAGCAACAGCTGCTGGTCCCTGTTGCTCAGGCTGGAGATGAGTCCTGCAGCTCAAGAGCTCCCCCTTCTGCCATGGACCAAGCAGGCTCGGACATTCCTCTGCCTGCTCCTTTAGAGGAACAGGGTTCCGACAGTGATCCCGAAGAGGCTTTTGGGCCTGCTTCAATCAGCCCACAATCAAGAGAGCTGAGCAAAGGGAAGCTTCCTTGATTAAGTTCAAGACACGGTGACTGGCCACATCTGTGCCTTGGCTATATTACCTGCTTGCTTGGAAGCTTTCCTTTGCTTGTGGCAAACTTTCTACAAGCTCTCTCCTTGCCTGTTCCTTGCTTCCCACACCCGGCTCCTGATATCTTGGATTGAATTCTTGGCTCCTGACCCCTGGATTTTGGACTCTTGACTTCGGCTTTGCTTGTCATTCTGGCTTTGGTAAACAGACTTTTTCTGGTTAATTCCCTGCTTGACACGTTCTGACTTGGCTGTGTTATCTCTCTCACTCCCTTCTCCCGGCTGGCTCTCTGCTCGGGTCTCAGACCTTGACATCAATCATCCATGGCTTGAAAATATTTCTAAAAAATTCAAAAAGCAAATCTTTCAGTTGTTCACCATTTTATATAAGGGATGCCATTTTATTACACCATTGTATATAATGGGACTTGAGCATCTATGGATTTTGGTATCCATGGGAGATCCTGGAACCAAACCCTATCAGATACTGAGGGCCCACTGTAGTTCCCATTCACTTGTGTACAATCTAGAATACATGAATAGAGCTTAAGGAAGAACATGATAACAGGTTTATAAAGTTATGCAAGGTGTGGAGAAAACGGATGAAAAGAATTCTGTCCCATTTTTCATCATGTTAGGACCCAGGAATCATCTAATGAAATGTATTCAGAACAAAGAAAGCATGTCTATACAACACATTATGATGTTGAAGAATTCAATGCCAGAAGATGAAATGACTGCTCATATATTTTTAAGAAGGGATTGATTACACAAAGGCTTATGGAGAAGTGACTGGCTATTGTGTTAGTAAACATTTACCTTTTGGGAATGAAGTTCATTTCTGAATACCTGTTGCTCAAGTCAAAAGACGAGGAAGGGCTCTCTGGGCTTGCAGGATTGGGCTTTCCAGATCAATCTGACAAATTACCATTGGAAACATGACACTAATCTGGTCTAAGGGGGTCTCCTTCCTATAGGGGAAAATTAAGCTGAACCTGGTTACTTATCACCACTTCCCAGTTCCTTATTTGCATGACAATTCAAAACACAGCTAAATCCTTCAGATGAATCAAGACACAAGATGTCAGTGCTTCTGAATGGAAAAAAAATCCTCTAAATACCCCATACTGCATATTGCCATAATCAGGAAATTGTCCCCTTCAAGATTAAAAAAAAAAGCCACTGTACGAAATCATTCTTGAAAATGACAGGTAAATGGATGATAGCAGAATACAGCAAGAATCAATAAAGAAAAAACACTCTGCACCCTAAAAGAAACTGTGAGTTGCAACAATATACTCTCATGTCTTGGGGTTGCTCCTCTCTCAAGTGGAACTAATTTTGGTATGGCCTGGAGTCATTTCTAGGTACAAAGCACATTCAAATGAGCCAGCCTCTGCGAGTAATGGGACAAAGAAAGAAGGAAATGGTCTCTGTATCTCAAAACAAGCCTCAGGCCAGCCCAGCTCATACACCTGCACATCTGGTGGATGCTTCTCTCTCAGACAGAACTGATTTCAGTCCAGCACAGAAATGTTTTTGTGCACAGGACACATTTAATTGGGCAAACCTCTTCCAGTTAAGGTAAAAATCAGAGAAACAAACAAGGAACTGAGCTGGTGTGCACTAAAACAAGACTTGGGTCATCCCAGATCATATGCTCTCACATCCGTTAGAGCTCTGTTTTTTGGATTTGATTCATTTCAGTCTGACCTCAGGTTGTTTAGTGATTTCAATTCATGTTCTGATGTGCAAAATTGTGCCAATTAGGACAACAATCATCCTCAAAATAAGGAAGTAGCAGCTTGCACTCTGAAACAATTACTGTGCCCCCCCCCAGCTCATGCACCCTCATATCCAGAATGGTGTCTTCTTTCAGATAGAATTATTTCTTTCCAAGTGAATTATCTTTATATGTGTAGCTCACAGTCAAATGTGCCAGCTTCTGTTCGTTAGCACCAAAATCAAGCTTAGGAAAAGAAACTCATCTTATGCACCTGAAAGCAAGTAGTGGGTAGACCCAAATCATCTACTTTCACATCCATGGATGTGTAACCACCATTGCTAGCCCGAGCTTGTGGGATATTAAAGATATCTTTTGATATTAATAATTCTGCCTCCTATACCCATTCCTCTCCACATGCTTGCGAGGCCCGAGGACAAGCACGCACACAGGCTCGGCCGATAATCGCTGTAATATTCCAAACAAATACAGGCAAGGCCAGAAATAGCCGACTCTCAGCTTCAGGAGACCTCAAGACAAGTACCTCAATTATGTATGCACGCAACTTTCAAAAGATCCTCTGCCCCACGCTGGCAGCTTGATGATCGGACTATACAACGCTCAAGCACTCCGCGTTTGCATACTGGCTACTCTATTGACAATTTGGCTATAACCCAATCATTCAAATACTGACCTTTCTGAGGCTTTGTCTCCAGCCCCAAACTCATTGTTTTCCCCAAGTACAAACTAGCCTGCGGCCACAATTTTCCCTATGAGAACCCCTGACTTTGAGCGCTTCCTCAGATCGCTCTTGGCTTCCATCCCGCCTTGCTGTCCCTTTGTCCAGCGAGCCTTCCCCTCAGCTCCACGTACTGAGATCCACGCTCCCCAGCTTCTCCGCTTCTAACTGGGCTTCAGGACAGGTATAGTATTTCCCATACCAAACCTTCTCAAAAATCCCTCTATCCGCTCCTACCTTTCTTTCTATAGTTTCTTGCGTGAGTGTGTTGCATACATTTGTTTGATTGTGATTTAATAAAACAATTATTAATTTCAACATCTGCCTCATCCTTGACTCGGCCTGACCCCGTAGACATAGGGTTCAAGATCTCGCTACGTTATCCTGCCTCTCGCATTGCCAGCTTGTGCTCTGTGCTAATTCCCTCCCTATTGTTGTGAGCAAATTTAGGTGTCCCTCCCGGGACCCCCAGAAATCAGGGTAACAGATGTCCCTCTCTGAGGTGATATTCAACCCATCAGGCCAAATGCTGTTTCCATCTCCACAGAACATTCAAATATCCGAAGCTGTGCCTATTGGAATAAGGAACTCTGCACATCAGAACAAGCAGTCGGTCTTGCTAAATAATTCACCTTCTTTTCTGTGGTACTGTGCTCTCTGCAATTTTAGTGTCTTCAGTCTAACCCAAAGCTTTTTCTACATGCAAGGTGCTTTCCTACTGATAGCCTGGAAATAACTTGTTTAGTAATTAGTTAATTAACTCATCAGATTTTTAATACATTCAGTTCCCAAGTAATACTATCCTGAGGGGAAGTGTATGTTTTGTGTTGTAGAGATGATAGTTTTTTACTTCCTTTTGGACACTTTCTTTAGTAATCATCATACACTAACTGTGGCACGAATGTGAACCAAGAGATTTGTACAACAATACACAATACAAACTGTTACCCCAAAAGGTAGAGGACCTTGAGATCCACCAGCAGTGCAAGTGTCTCCTTAAAAAGGTAGGGAATTAAAGCTCAAAAGAGGCCTGCGAGAGCAGGGTAACTACAGGATCTTTTCACGTGTGTACCCTAATACTAAGTGCAAGACACTAGTTGAGAGTCAAAAGAATGTTTTATTGGGGAATTCACAGACACACGCAAGAAATCAAGCAGTTGTTAACCTGATTTCTGCGAGTCCCGGGAGGGACACCTAAATGTGCTCACAACAATGGAGAGGGAATTAGCACAGAGCACTAGTTAGCACTGCGAGAGACAGGGTAACGCAGCGAGATCTTGAACCCTATGTCTACGGGGTCAGGCCGAGTCAATGATAAGGCAGAAGTTGAAATAATAATAATGGTTTTATTGAAATACAATCAAACACGTGTATGCAACACACTCACACAAGGAACTATAGAAATAAAGGTGGGAGTGAGATAGAGGGATTTTGAAAGGAAGTTTGGTATGGGAAATACTATACCTGTCCTGAAGCCCAGTAAAAGCAAAGAAGCTGGGGAGCGTGGATTCTCAGCATGTGGGGCTGAGGGGAGGCTCGTCAAACGAAGCGGCAGCAAGTTGGGAGGCAAGTCACGAGCGATCTGAGGAAGCGCTCAAAGTCGGGGGTTCTTATAGGGAAAATTGTGGCCGCAGGCTAGTCCGTACTTGGGGAAAACAATGAGTTTCGGGCTGGAGACAAAGCCTCCAAAAGGTCAGTACTTTAGATGATTGAGTTATAGCTGGATTGTCAATAGAGTAGCCAGTATGCAAACGCAGAGTGCTTGAGCGTTGTATAGTCTGCTCATCAAGCTGCCTGCGTGCAGCAGGGAATCTTTTGAAAGTTGCGTGCATACATAATTGAGGTACTTGTCTTGAGGTCTCCTGAAGCTGCGAGTCGGCTATTTCTGGCCTGCCTGTATTTGTTTGGAATATTACAGCAATTATCGGCCGAACCTGTGTGCGTGCTTGCCTTGAGGTCTCCTGAAGCTGCATTCAGCAATGACTGGCCTGCCTAGATTGGGATGTGAATGGTTCGGCTATTGTCGGCCGCGCCTGCATGCATGCTTGTCCGGAGGCCTCGCCAGCACATGGAGAGGAATGGGTATAGAAGGCCGAATTATTGATATCAAATGATATCTTAATATCCCACAAGCTCGGGCTAGAAACAGTGGTAACACAGTCTCATGAACCATAAAAGGCTAGTGAAGGGAGAAGCAAGAAAGGTTGGATAGAAAGAGATTTTGGATGTATAGGGAGATATTTACTGGTCTTAGAGCAGAGTATCAAAGAGATATGGCTCAAACACGAGAATCTGGGGGCAGCATGAAGGAACAAGAGTCTGGCGTACAGCATGACATCCAAAGTGCTAGCAAAAGCCAGGATTGGAGGTAGAGTTAAATTCCCTTTTTCTTACTCTGAAGGGGTGTTAATTATCTTTGGCTGGGGTTTTCATCCCAGTTTTCCTATCCTAAAGGGGCAATTGTTAATAGCTCACTGGCAGAATAAACAAAAGGGGTCCAGAACAGACTGATTATTTTATTTTGGATGACAAAACTTTAATGGGAGTCCTCACAGCCTCTTAATGTCTTGGTTGGGTAAAGTAAATAGGAGCGGTTTTGGTAGGAAATGCACATAGTAGAGGTGCTTCCCTGCCACCCTTGGATATTTAACTGACTATTGTATTCAGATTTTGGGTCATTGATAAAATTATTTGAAATCTGTTTACTCCAGGCTTTCTTGCTTAATTCTTCTTGAACTTATGACCTGGCCATGCAGACCTAGCTCATAAGTGTCCAATTTTTATATATTTCATGCCAAATAAATGATATTTCTTGCCAATCATGCTATGTCATGTGATAGGGCTGTAAGGCATGGTAACAAAACTAGTCCAAAATATGCTTTATATAATCCCTAATCCATTCAGAGAAATTATAATATTTTTCTTTTATATGTGACTTGGCTTGCCTTTAGAAGTCTTGAAACAGACTTTGCATGGGCATCTTTCAGGAGTGCTCTAGTTGTATATTCCTGCTTGGCAGGGGGTTGGGCTAGATGGCCTTTGCAGACCCCTGCCAGCTCTAAGATTCCATTAATCTATGATTGTCCCCACTGCTATCTCTCTTCCTTCTTCCTGTGCTGTTCTGCCTGTCCTGCGTATTTCTAACTACAGGGCCATGTGCTGAATTTCCAACAATTCAAAAAGTTCTGTAGTAGCAAGACTTCCTGTTTTTCCAAAACTGACAGAGACAGAGGCAATCCATCCTACCAAATTCCACCAAGTCCTCACAAACTATACTACAATACTATACTTTTAACTTCAGTGTTATTTGGAGAATTTAAGCAGTTAGGTGAAATTGCTAGAAATTAAAAAATTAGTTAACTAGTTATTTCTCGGCTGTTGGTCTGTGCCGTATGTGTAGAAATAGCTTTGGAATGAATGGAAGCCATTGCCATCTCAGACAGGAGAGGGTCACAGGAATGCAACTGAAGTCACAGGAATGCAACTTGTTTTCAGGTACTCCAGTGTTTTGTTTCATTTATCGGTCAATTTTTGTGGTGAATGGCATAGGCTGCCAAATTTGAATGTCTTATGTACATAAAAAGAGGTTTTGAGTGAAGCAGGAATAAAGGCCATCTCACAGAGAACGTTTTCCTGGATCTAAGAGTATGCAACTGAAAATTATCAGCTGCTTGTTTAGGGTATAGAGGGCTGGTCACATATTATCTACAGCAAATTTTCTGCCGGTGGGCACAGATCATCACACTTGAATGCACTCTGTGTATAGCAATGTTTTTGTTATGGACTGAAACATATGCCATTGCACAGAAGAGAAGCCCGCTCTATTAGATTTGAGGTGACCCTGGGGTCTGTTTTGGAATACACAGATCCGGTTCCTTATTTGTTAGGCTGGTTTTTGTATTTACTGGGAAAGGTTTGCATATTTGCATTTGCTCTGTGCAAAGGATTGGACCAAAATCACTTCCAGTTGAGGAAGAAGAACGTTCCAGATATGAGGGTGCATATCTTGGGTTGGCCCAAGGATTGTGTTCGGCTATAGAGGCCCAGTTCCTTATTTACTTGTCCCATTTTTGTGTTAAGTGGTAGAGATTGGCCCATCTGAATGTATCCTGCTCATGGAAATGGCTCTGGACCAGAGTGAAATCAGTTCCATACGAAAGAGGAACAGCTGGCAGAACCAAGAGTGTATCATTTGCTGTGATCCACAGCTTCTTTTAAGTTCAGAATGTTTGTTTTTTCTTTCTTGATTCCTGCCATCTTCTGCTATCATCCATTTATCTGTCATTTTCAAGAACGGTTTCATGGAGTGTCATTTTTTATGGGGTATTTATAAGATATTTTGGGGGTTCAGGGAAATTGAAACCTTGTGTCTTGATTCAGCCGAAGGATTTAGCTCTGTTTCGAATTGTGAGTGAAGGAAAGACAACCTCCATTATAAGCTAGGAGGTAGTCACGTACACAGGAGTTCTAGCCCCTCCCGTCTGCAGACTCATGACTCTACTTCACCTGTAGCATCTCTCCCTGGACGTTGCCTTATTTGGAAGGTAGTTTGTAATTGGAGGAAACTTCATATTACCTGCCCCTCTGGATATTTCCTTATATGGATGGAAGTTTCTGGACATTATCTAATATGGGGCGGGTGGGCTGCAATTGGTGGAAAAATGCCGCAGTGGGCGTGTATGCCGTTTACCTGGATAAAAAGGCCTTGCCAAGCCTCTGGCCTTTGTCCCGAACCTCCGGCACCTTGCTGCAGGAGATTTATACATTTTTATACTTTTATACTTTTGTACTCAATAAATCTTGCCTCTAGCCTTTGAACCAAGAAACGTCTGGTCATTTGCCTGTTTCTCAGAAGAAGCTGTCCTTCTTAAGGGCGTAGAAGGTGACAGAATTTTTGCACAAACAAGTTGCTGGGAAGTAAGTAACCTCGTTAGGGAACTAGTGTAGCCTCCTTCCGTGCAAGGCGCAGCTGGTGCAGCCACAAGGCTCCTCGCAGCTACCGTGCAAGTTTTGGAACACTGTGAAATCTGTGGTTAACTGAAATAAAGTGCTCAAGACCTTTCAGACTGGCCTCCAGGCAAACCCCTCTGTAAATACAGTCAGCCCTCCGCATTTCCAGGTTTCACTTTTGCAGATTTGATTATTCACGGATTATTTGCTGTCACCTCTGCATAGGGAGGCACCTATGCCATTTTTAATAGGGACTGCAAGCCCAGTGAGACCGAGAGACTGTGACCAAGGCTTGCAAGTCCCTATTAAAAATGGTGTGGGGCAGCGGTGGAGGTGGCAGTAAGCCCCACCAGCCTCCCCACTTCTGTCTTGTGAAGGAACCCCGATGCCTCAAAGGAATCCATGGTGGGTTGAATATGGTGATCATATCTTTTTCGTGTGGTTATTAACAGTTTTTTTCACTTTCAGGGGGGTCCTGTGCCCCTAACCCTGGTGAACGTGGAGTGACGACTGTACACAAGGATACATAGGGAGGTAGGGCGCTCCGCTCATGCTCGCGTTCCCGTAATAACTCTGGCGTTTCCTTGACTGTTCAGGGGTTCAAACGAAGCTTTGCTCCCCCCACCCCCATAATGAGACCCGCCACAGCTAGTCTTAGGCGCCGACTAAGCAGCGCTGAGAGGAAAATTTCGGTGAGAGAAAGTACGGGCTTTGGCGCTCGCGCCCATGCGGGCACGATGGCGGAACCAGGCAAGGTTGCA
Source organism: Cyclura pinguis (assembly GCA_030412105.1). Classification (NCBI taxonomy): domain Eukaryota; kingdom Metazoa; phylum Chordata; class Lepidosauria; order Squamata; family Iguanidae; genus Cyclura; species Cyclura pinguis. Next base: position 106,487,680 of record CM059599.1, on the reverse strand, counting down.
GGCAGAAGCGCGGGAAGGGAAGGGGAGGCGGGCTGAAGCCCGGGACGACTCTGAGCCGCGGGACACCAGCGGCTGGCAGCCGGCAGAGCAAGAGCAGCTATTACAGGAAGCCGCTGCTACCGCCGCTACCACCCGCGCAGGGAAGAGGCAGCTTCCTTCCGCGGAGGGAAGCCTCACCTCCGACGCCATGGCCCGCTCCTTCTGCCTGGCCGACTGCGAAGTGATTGGCTTCGACCTGGACCACACGCTCTGCCGCTACAACCTTGTGGAGACCGCCCGGGTGAGAGACAGAGAGAGAGAGAGAGAGAGAGAGAGAGGTGGGGTGGAGGGAAGGAGCGAGCGAAGCTGATAAAACGGGGAAAGGGCTGGCGGGCTGCTGGGCTGGCGTATTCGCACCCACGACCCAGCGTTGCCAGCGGCGCGGGGAAAGGTCCGCGGAGGCTGCCGGGCTCGGGCTTGCAAAACGGGCTCCCAAGCCAAGTCTCGGGTGGTTGGGAGGCTTATGAGGAGGGGGGGTGGAGGGAGGGGGAGACGCCGCCTCCGTGCCGGCGAGCGTGTTACCGGCGGCTAAAAGTGGCGCTCTGACGTCTTTCTGCTGCTAAAACAAGCCCCGGAGTCGTAGGACGGGGACTGAGCCGCGCGGCTTAAGGAAAAGGGAAGAGGCGGCGTGTTCTCCACCAGCCCAAATGGCCCTCCTTTTGGCAGGCCCGCTGGGTGTTTAGGACGCTGCAAGTCCTCCTCCTCCCAGTTCCTGGGCTGTCTCTCTGCGAAGATGTACTCACTGAGAGAAGAAACGGAAGTGCTTAACTTCTAAGTTAATATTCCGTAGGCTTGGCGCTCGTAGGTTACAATCCTTCATACCCTTGTGTGTTGGAAAGGACTCTGGTTGAAGGCAGTGAGACTGGCTTCTGAGCTGCAAAATACGTGTTTATTCAGAGATTCGGTCATTTGTGTTACTCCCAGGCAAGAACGTAGTGATCCCAGTGTTTGTTGTTGAGGATACATAGTGTTGCAAATTTCTACATTAACTTTTATTTATTTAAAAATGTTTGTTGTTTGTTGTTGCTGGGTATTTTCAAATCATTTCTGCCTTGTGGCAACCCCCAAGGCAACCTTTTACGAGTTTTTTGGGGGGCTGAGAGAGTGTGATACACCCAAAGTCGTCCAATGGGTTTCCATAGCCGAGTGGAGAACTGAACCTTGGTTTCCAGTCATAGTCCAACACTCAAACCATAACAGTGAGGTGACTCAAAAATACTGTCCCCGTGTAATTATTTATATTTGAAGCTGGTTATCATACACCTGATAAAAATGTTTTAAAAACATGACAGTGCTACAGTGCACTTTTCTACCTTTGATTCTGAAAAAACATGTTTGCATTTGCTTGGATAAAATATGTTCTTTTACCAAGAAAATAAACTTGCAGGCAAGCAAATGTCCTTGACTGTGCAGTACATCAAGCATCTCTCTGTCACTTGTTTTTGTTATATCATCTCACAGCTGCACCCAAAGGAGCTCAAGACTTGTGGCCTGGCCCCAATTTAGCTTCACAACAATCCTATGAGGCGGTTATATTTGGACAGTAACAGGGCCAAAGTCACCAATGAGCTACGTGGCTTAAATAGGAATTTGAACTCTGGTCTTCCACATATTCGTCTAACATGGTCCAGAATGCACTGAAGTCCCTTAATTTGTTGCTTGCCTTCAAATCATTTCCGACTTAATGGCGACCCCAAGACAAGCCTATTCTGGGGCCTGACAGTGTGTTGAGGCACTGAAGATCACCTAGTGGGTTTCCATGGCTGAGCAGAGATTCAAGTCCTGATTCCCAGGGTCATAGTCCAACATTCAAACCACTGTAGCACAGTGCTATAGGTTTAAAAGCAGCAAACCTATGAATTTAGCCACCATAAATAACCATATGTACATCCTCACTTCAAACCTAAGTAAGCTTCGGTTGTGAGACAATTACCCTGTAGGTTGCTGTCTCGTACAAGTATACCTCAGTTGGATGACTAGTTGGAATGCTTCTTCCAAAATGCATCCGGGAATGACTTTTCCTTTCATCAGCCATCATTTTTCTTATGATTTCCATTTTGGTGGCCATAGTTAGAGATCTATTGGTTTAGTATTTTTTAACATGATGAGGATAACTGGTGAAGGCAGGCTTATAGTCTGTCTCTCTGTTTTGCTGTTCATGCATGCTCACCAAGGGATTTGGAAGGCAGCTGTTGTTCAGCATACCTATTGCTCCAAGCCTCCCGGAACTACAGTAGGACTGGGTAGAGTACAAATCTCATTCTTTCCCAGCCCACACTTTATTGACATAGGCCATTTCCGCACTAGACTGTTATAGCGCTATTATTCCACTTTCAACATCCTACGGAATCCCAGAGTTTGCAGTTTAGGGAGCGGTCTTTGAGGCCCCTCCTGAAACTGCAAACCCCAGGATTCCATAGGATGTTGCAAGTGGAATAATAGTGCTATAACAGTCTAGTGCGGAAATGGCCGTAGACATAATGTTGCAGTCTAACATGATTTACTGACTGACTGACTGACTGACTGACTGCATTGAGATGCTGCCTTTCTCCAAGAGTGGGACCCAAGGCGGCTTCCAGAACAGTTAAAAATATTTACTATAAGAAATAAAAACAATTAAACACGACCATATAAAAACAGTCTAAAATCATTATGAAAATATACAAAACAGCCTAATAAAAATATGAAATAATAAAAACATTAAAAGTATGTTTCTCCAGACTGCTTTCACTAACCTTCTAGTGGCAGTGCTGCTAAAACAAAACAAAACAGCTAGTCAGAGGATGAGGAGAAAAGGGGGCTAAATGTGGGGGGGGGGGAAGGCTGTAAAAAGGAGCTTCTTTATCAAAGCCTTTGGTAACTGGGGCTTGCCTGTGCATACTTACCTATGGTGCTCCAGAGAACTCAGAGTGACCGTCTTTGGCATGGTGCACTAGAATAATGCTGCAAATGTCACTGCATGAGGCTGTATTCAAACAAGGCTCTCACAAAGTGAGAACATTGAGCTTGCACCTAAGAAAATGTGAAGAAAGGACATAGTTCCTGTTCATACAGAAGCAACAATTTTTATCCCATCTTTTAACTTTAAAAAGTGCTCAAGGGTGGCTAGCACCACTAAAAATTAGCTTTTAAAATCACAGTAATTAAAATCATTCAAACCATCACAATAATGAGTAAACTTCACAGATTTAAAGGGACAGATTGAAGAGATGACAGTGAAAATACTTATATTGAACCTTTGTCATCTGACAGGAAACCTTACAGCAAATGCCTACTGACAGGGACAGGTGGTGGTGAAGTGCAATGACAGTTTCCTCACCTTGTTCCTATACTTAACTAAGATGTAAGTGCTAAGGAGTAATTATTATTGGAACCATTATTAGAAGCAGAAATCCTTGAAGCATGGAAAGGTGACATTTCTGTGAATGTCACTCTTCATTCCTAAATTATCACATTTTGCTAAAGAATCTATTAACTATTAATCTGAATTGTTGACACTTTTCTATGCAGAACATTTTTCTAGTGCTAATAAGCTGGACCCTGACTTGTAAAGTAACAATGTATTGGAATGTCTCCCTAGGTCTCGTTTTTATGTAGTTTTTTTGTTGTTGTTGTTCTCTTTTAATTTGCAGCTTATATATGAAAGCTTTGCTCAATACATGGTAAAAGAAAAAGGTTATGACAACGAGCTGCTGAATGTAACACCAGAAAGCTGGGATTTTTGGTAAGTGAATCTCTTTTAAAATAACTTGTTATTCTCAGGTTTCTTGTCAGTTTACTAGGTGAATATGGAAAAAGAATATGGCTATCTTTCAGAGTTTCTTAGGGTAATACTACTCAGAGTGATGGTCCCTGGACTGGTGCCAGTCCCTGACAACTTTCCAGGAAAAAAAGAAACCATTGTACCTAGTGGGCACAAATTTAGAAATGGTCTCTGGTACACTGGAAAACAATTATTGCTGGCTCCTCACATCTGATGGTCTGAGAAGCACTTTCTTGTTGTTGATGTATGTCTTCAAGTCATGTCTGACTTACAGCAACTAAGGTGAACCTATCACAATTTTTGGGGGGGAAGGGGCAGAATTCATTCAAGGAAGGGTTACCCTTGCATTCCACAGAGGCTGAGAGCATGTGATTTGTCTAAAGCCACACAGTGTGGTTCCATGGCTGTGTAGGGATTCAAACTCTGGTCTCTCAGTGTCCTAGTCCAACTCTCAAACTCATATACCATGTTGGTTCTCATTTAGCACTAACCTCTTATGTATTTCTTAAATTTACTGTGCATTAGTAATACTTATTATTTCATCTTCCCTTTGATGAGTTCAAGAGTTTACATAACTGTCTTTATCCTCACATCACAGTACCCTGTCTTCACAATAACACCATTAGATAGGTTAGGCTTTGAGCGAAGGTGATCCACTCAGTTTTTTAGCTGACAAGGGATCTGAAACTGGATTTCCAAAGCTCTAGCTCAGCACTAACCAATACATGCCACTGGTTCTCAATATATCTCACTGTTTTGGGATGGGATATGTCTGCTAAAAGATAGAGATCTGATTGAGGGGCCCTCTATTCTGTCCTACCAGTAGAAGCAATACATGGTAGAGACACAGGGAAGGGGTGTGACTTAGCTATGGTGCCCTGGTTGTGGAATGTCCTCTCTCTGGAAGCCCAGTTGTTATTAACATTGGCTTCATTTCAGCACCAAGTTAAAATTTGGCTCTTTTTAAAAGATCTTGTGGGTTAGAAATCAGGGCCTGATGAGGCTGTGAGTTTCAGATTCAGTACACATGGTTTGATGGTTTTAAACCATTGCAAAATGTTTTAAAACTTCTACATTTACATTCTTTAAAGTTTGTTGTCTGTATCCTGTCCTGAAGTCTTTTGATACAGGCAGGATGTAAATACTTTAACAAACATGACGGAAATAAAATATTTTGCTTACCTATAGCCTGCTCCCTGCTGTGCCGGTAGTAATCCAATTTCATTAGTTCCATGGGGCCTTGGTTCATTTATGACACACCATCATCTTCAAACTGTTAGATGGCTGCCAAAACTTCTAGTTTCCCATCATAATCATTAGGCTGGGTGGCTTTTTTTTAATTATGTGTTGTTTTCCTGGACAGTGTCTGCTTAATAATATTTAATCAAGCCTTTCTCTGAATCAACTCCAAGACTCTTCAGCCTCTAGAGCAGGAGTGGAAAAGTTATGATCTATCAGAGGTTTTGGCTGACAGTTACCATCAGCACATTTAGTGTGGCCAGTACTAACAGATTATGGGAGCTGTAAGCCAGAACCTATGGAGTTCTAAAGGTTCTGCACCTCCGACCTGGATCCATGGCATTTTGGTTTGACTGTGCAGCTGGAATGATAACAGGCTCTCCCCAGCCACATAATACTGGTGATATTGAATTGCCAGACCTGTCTTTATTGCCATAAATGCATTTAAGATTAAAGTCTTTAGTGTATGCTCTATCATTTGTCTATATATTTAATGTAGTAATATTCATTATGTACATTTTCCTTGTTTTCATTTTCTTGTTCCTGATCCCAAATACGTTTAGCTGTAAAGGCCTGGTGCTAGATATGGAAGATGGGAACTTCCTTAAACTTTCTGAGGACGGAACTGTTTTGAGGTAACACTTCAGTTTCTTACAGCTCAATAATTAGTGTGTTTCTGACCATTTTTTGTTTTCATAGTTTTCTGCTGTGTATTCTGTATGGTAGGGTTGTAGAATTTGAGACTTTCCAAATACAATTTCTGCCATAGTTGACCATTGGTATGGCAGATGGGAATTAGAGTCCAACAGCATTTTGGGGGGCATAGATTGCCCAACCCTGCTCTTAAGTACTGAATGTGTTTATGCCAGCTCCTGCCAACCCAGTGCTCTCCTGATTTGTTGGGGTATTGCCATGCTGGCTTGGAATGGTGAAAAATTTAGTCCAACAGCTCTGGAGAATACCAGATGCCAGCTTGAAGAAAGGATGATATCTTTCTTATACATGTCCTGCTCTTCTCGCACACCTATGGAGTTATCCCTTTCTGCGTTGCTTTGGAATAGCAAAATGTATCAGCTTAACTTGGGAGTCTCATCTCTCAGTGACTGGCTTCAAGTTGTCTAAAGACTGAAACTGACATACAGGTGTCATGCACTTTAAAGGGACACTAGCATGAAAATCAAGATATTCATCCTGACTCGTGTTTGGGAAAAAAAATTTAGAATCATTCAGTTACAAGATGCTAAACAGAAGAAAACTTCATACTCTGTAGTGCAAGCACAGTTCCTGTAGCCAGTACCCCATGCTACACCTAGTGACTCTATCAGGAATATAACAAAATCCATTTATCTTTAAACATTGTCATAAATGTGTTGGGGGTCCCAGTATATATACCATTTGCACTTCACATTCTTGCTGTGTATATAACTCCAGTGTTTTCATAGCATTCTTGTTTGCTAAGTAAAGTGTGCTGTAAAGCCACCTAAGGTTGATATTATCTGTAAGTGTAAACTTGGAAGACTGTATTAAGAATTTCAACTAATTCATTCAGTTAATAGCATCAGATCATACACTTCCTTACCTACCAATGATTATGTGTCATTAAAACAAACATCTACTTCTGCATAAATATGCATAGAATTGCATTACCAAAGACTAGTTCAATAAATTCCTCAAGGAAAGGAATTAACAGAAGAAAAAAAAACAGGGATAAGGATAAACCTATAGTTTCTACATTAAATTTAATAAACTAAATTACTCGAATTCCATTCTGTAAATAGCCAGTCCATTTCACAAATTAATTGATCCAACTATGTAGATGTGATATAATGGTAGGAATGTACTTCCATGAGACATTAATACCAATAAAGTTAATCTGCTCAGAATTCCTTTGGTATCAGTTCTTTGTAATACGTATAATTGTGATACGTTAATAAATGCAGTTCACACACTAAACGAAGCTGCTTTGAGTCCCCTAATAAGAGAAATGTGTGATATAAATTAAATAAATAAAATAATTGAACAATAACTAAATTGTCCATAGAATAAATGCCTTAAGTAAAATAAATCAGATGAAATTCATTTCTAAGTTTCTTGAATTCATGAGTTAGTTCATTTTTTCCTGAATATATCAATTCAGTACAAGAAGATTAATAAGATCAATCAGATCCTTAAGAAAATCAGCAAATGTAAATGATTGATTCTTCAGAGAAATATGTACAAGCAGAGCAGCTGGTATTAGTTTCCAAGGACTCTCAGGAGATATTAGAAGATCTGGTGAAACTCCATACACTGTGGCTTCTCCAATCCTCTAAAGCACCCATAATTAGATTAAGCAAGTTCCACAAGACTGCACATTTCCAGTCCTAGGTCCTTTTTGCATGGCAGTTATCAAGCGAAAGGGGCCCTTGAGTGTCGTGTAAATGTCAGGAGTGGTCTGCATGACACACTCCCATTTCCACCATGCTCAAGGCCCACAAGTGCAGCAAATACGCATTTTCTTATTTTCGGCTTTTAGCCGAAAATAAGCCATGCTTGCGCAAGGCTCACGGGCCTGGGCCACACTCACCTGCAGTGCGGAGCCTCTGGAGCTGGGCCGGTCGCACTTCCTCTCCTCGGTGCAGCCTACAACTCCTAGGCTGCACTGCAGAAGGAAGGAAGGGGCACGGGCAGGGCTCTCGCGCGAGCAGGAAGGAGCTGCGGAGCCCAAGCAGCTGCGGAGCCCAAGCAGGGAAGCAGGAGGCTTGCGAGAGCCTTGCTGCCCAGGCTTTTCATGCAAGGCCCACACTCCAGCAGCGTTAGAAGGTAAGCTGCGGAAGGGGCCTTAGTCAAGCACCTAGTATTGACTGTTAATTAGTCTTGGTCAATCAGCCATTCCTTTGGAGCATTCAAACATGTCTACTCCAACAGTTTGTATGGAATTAAAATACCGGATGAGGATAAGTTGTACAACAGAGCTGAGAAACCTCTTTCCCTTCAGTTGTTATTGAACTTACTTTGTCACCAGACTCAGCTGTCCTGGTCAGTGATACGGGATGATGAAAATGCATCAACATTTGGGGAATAACAACTTCATCATCTCCATTGTAGACCTCATGATACCCAAAGTCTGTTACAAAAGACTCTAAATGTAGGGTTTTTCTTGATGAAGCATGTACCAATTAATTTGTGATTTTTAAGTCTTAATCTGTATTGTTCAAAGACATCTTAATGTAATTTTGGAGTAGAGAGATAGAAGAAAATTTATAAACCTGGATAAAAAGCTTGTTTTTAATTCTTGGCACTTGCATATGCGAAACAGGGCAAGTCATGGAACAAAGAATATGACTCCCGAAGAGATCTTGGAGACATATGGAAGGAAAGAATGGAAACATTTCAAGACAATGAGTGGAATGGTTTCTCGTTCAGGTATAGAGATATAAATATAGATATAAAATAACATTGCTTGGATCTCACTGAATAACTAAAGGTCAGGTGGGTTCAATGACTGGATTCTCTTTAGTCTCTTTCACACATTATTCCATGTGAAGAGGCTCCACCTGATTAAAGGGTAGTGTGATGGTGCTGCTGGCCATACTTCCAGTGTTGTCCCTAATCACCTGACTTCTCCTCATACTCAAAGCGGCTATGGTGTGCCTCCAGTTTGGGTGACACCTGCAGACCCAGGGTGGATTTGGGCATTTTCCTCTTCCCCATATGCTACAGTCAGCCCTCCACATTTGTGGGTTTCACTTTTGTGGATTTGATTGTTCATGTATTATGGCATTTTTAATAGGGACTGCAAGCCTTATGAGACTGAGAAACTGCAAACAAGGTTTGTAAGTCCATATTAAAAATAGTGTGGGGCAACAGTGGGGGTGGCAGTAAGCCCCACTAGCCACCCATTTCTGCTGTGTGAAGGAACCCTGATGCCTCAAAGGAATCCATGGTGGGTTGAATATGGTGACCGTACTTTTTTTGTGTGTTAAATATGGTTTGGGAGGGCCTAGAGTTATTCACAGTTTTTTCACTTTCATGGGGGTCCTGTGCCCCTAACCCTAGCGAATGTGGAGGGATGACTGTATTTTAAATCTTAACTTATTCCACATCATATTTTTCTCTACATTTCCACTGCAGAAGCAGCTGACTCTCCTGTGTTCATGTTAAAAACAGCTGGAAAATCGAAACATTTACTCAGAGGAGTAGTGAGCTGTCCCATATTGGAGGTTTTCAAACAAAGGCTAAAAAACTGGCTGATGCTTTAGCTCTGGATTTCTTATGTCATATGGTTAGACTGGGTACCTGCAAGGCTCCTTACGGCTTTTATGAGTCTGTGACATGGTAGTATGGGTCTCATATATATACCTCAATACATTTCTGACCAGTCATAAAGATCTGTCCAGGATGTGGAGAGGGTCCTCTTTAGTCCGACCATTGAGAGAAGTACACCATGTGGCGATGATGTGAAGCAGTTGTAGAAAGCCTTCCCTATGGAGGAAGGTCCCAATATTGATCTCATTTCCAAACCAAGTTAAAACTTGGCTGTTCACCCAGCCTTTTCCAAGGCAGGTATTGTGGCTCCATTTTTGGTCTGCTGAGACATTGTTTTGTTTTGGTGTTGTTGAATTGTTTTATTGAATTGTTGTATTTTAAAGTTGTTTTATTCACTTGATTGAGAACTTCAGAGACTGTGTGACCAAAATAATGTTTGCAGATCAGTTTGCTGCTAAAAGGCATAGGGGCAAAGGTTGGTTTTCAAAAGAAAAGAAAAAAGGGATAGTCTTAAAGGGTTGTGGTCATTCATGGAACAGTAGGATAGAATAGTTTACCAAAATAGTTCTCCAAGCTAACAGATTTTTCTGCTTTTTCCAAGTAAATTTGCATTAAGAACTTCTGAAGTTCATAGTTTCATGTAAGAAGTTGAAATTACAGCTTTCCTAGCAAAATACCTGATATAATATTACAATTCTTTTTTTTTCTCCCCTTGGTAGCTAAGTATTATGCCTATGACAATTATTTTGATCTGCCAGGAGCTCTTCTTTGTGCACGAATTGTTGACAGTTTAAACAAAGTAAGTATTAACCTGATTTGCAGCTTAATTAAAAAAAATCACTATGGTATAACATAGTTTTTGTCATGTCCCTGCTTCCTCTGCTTCTCACTTTACTTATGTTATTCTTAACAATTATGCAACAAATGGAACTTTATTTCTGGGGTGGGATTTTACATATTTGTGGTATTTGTTGTTAACTGCTGTCAAGCTGACTTTGACATGTGGTGACCCTGTGAATGAGAGAACTCCAAGTCACTCTATCATGAACAGCCCTACTCAGTTTTTGCAGATTCTAGACAGTGGCTTCCGTGATTGAACCTGTCCACCTGGTCTGCTATCTTTTACCTTTGCAGGTGTTACCTGTGCTTGGTATACCTGTGAAAAAATTGTACTGTGGAAGTCATAGGAGTTTCTAAAGCAGACTTCACACTCATGGTACATAGGTCAGAAGTGGGGATTGTACAGACCTCCAGATATCATCGAACTACAACTCTTATCAGACCTAGTCGAAATAGTTAACAATTCTGCAAATTGCAGTTCAATAACATCTGGAGGGTCACATGATTCCCATTTTTGATGTAGATGATTAAGTCTTAGAAATGATATGAAATGCATCTCTGGATTTAACATGTGTTTCTTTAAAATGCAAATAGCGGTTCTGGCAGCTGGGGCTATTGATAATGGTTAGGATTTTAGAAGAAGGAAGGAGGTCAAGATTTAAACACTCCACCACAACTTTCTTTCTTGCGGATAGTCTCCCCATACCTGCTGTGGCTCTGATAAGATCATTCTCATTTTGTGAAAAAGTATGCTTTAAATGCACAGACCCATTTAATATCATATCTTTGGCCCTTAAATATGTTCACAGTGATGGGTTCACACTTTTGTTTTTGAGTTATACATATTTGCTAGCAATGGTGTCTCCATACATATAGAGTGAACCCTGCACTTCTCTTCTTTGAGACAGTCACAGTTCCCATATTACAACTGGTTAATTTCTAAAGGGGGACTACATTAATTCATATCGTATTATTCTAGCGGAATACGTGTATCCTTTGTGATCTGCACTGCCCTAGCCTTAGCTGCAGAGGAGTCAGCCTCTAGACAGCAAATTTTGTAAATCTTTCTGCCTGCCCTAAATCCAAACAAGTTTTCTGTGACCTGCCACTGATAAATCTCCCGTTGGCAGGGTTGTTCTGAAAGCAGTCACTGACTGTTCAAATTGCTTTTTGTTATCTTTATTATTACTTTCCTTTGTTTCTCTGGTGGCATGGACAAACAAAAATAGTCTCCTTCAGCACCTGATGTAAACCTCCTGCAACACTGGGGTGAAAAAATTAAGTTTAAGAAGGAGAGGTGGGATCCATCACTCCATCACTGTTTTGCACAAGTAGGATAGGAGAAAGGTAGATGGGGTAAGGATGGCAAGCACAGTTTGGCTTCATGTCACTAAGAAGAACATATACCAGAACAACTTAGCTGTAAGCAGAGTTGTTAAAATGATGAAAAGAAACCACCAGCAATCAATCTGTGTTGTAAATAAATGCAGCCTGATGTGGTGGTAGCATTTCAGGAATTTTTTTCCCATCACAGAAGTATAATCAGTGATGCAGTGCAGACTTATCCATATATTACAGTATTTCAGGATCAGTTATTACATTTTGGTTCATGGTAGGCTATTGACAAATCGGGAAATAAAGCATTCTCTTATCAGCTAATCCTAAAACTGAATCCTTACTCTTTTCTGAATCTCTACCACTCCCACATTCTCAGACCTGGCCTATACATACAGCACAATGACAAGGCAGAATATTGAGCAGCTAGAATAGACAAAACCATTTTAGGTATCAGGTGGTGACATTGAATCTTGGAAGATTTTCTAAGACGAAACTCTCTGCAAGTGCAGAACCAGGATAGCAAATCAAGTATTAGAATCTTTCTCTCTTACCTTGCTAGTTTTATTTTTGCGGGGTCTTTAAAAGAAAAGTTCCCCTTTAAACAACGGTATATTACATCTGTAGTCTGAAGTGGAACATAACTTGTTTATGCTTATAGTAAACTCCTTCTTTTAATGCATCTAAACTGGTATTGTTCGGAGTCTATCTTTTAGGAACAAAAACTGAGGGTGAAAACAGGGTAAGACATCTCAGTGATGGTTGAGAATATTTAGTTGATGTGGAATCCTAACCATGTGTGCTGGGAGAGGGGGAGGGTTGGAAAACGGAGTGATGGCAGTAGTGGAATAGAGTGTCCTGGAAAGGGGCGTGACTATGTTTTTGAATAAGAACACTCCTCAGAGAAACATAATGTTGCAAGTTCCGCTTTCCCAGTGCCGCTACTTCAGAATTTGGAACCAGTTATTTTGAAGATGCTCACAAGATTTCTTTTTATATTTATAGCACAGTCCTAGGCAAAAGTATGATTTTTGGAAGGATATTGTTGCTGCCATACAACATAATTATAAAACTTCTGCATTTAAAGGTGAGTGAATACTCTGTCACGTAATAGCTGTTTTTTAGAAAACTAGTCTTTGTGCATCTGTCACAACATAGCTGGCTAATCCCTAATGGCAATCAAGAGTCTAGGCCTTGGATGCTAACATTCAGAATTAGAAAAATTGTTATGTTGACTGAACCATACTTTTCTATAGATTTCTTCATTTGTGGTACTAGTGGACACTTTTATAATGGTGAAAGCCTTTTCAGTTTTTATGGATATTTAAGGCTGAAATTCTGTACAGACCTCCCTAGAAGCAATTTCCATTGAACACAACGGGACTAGCTTCTGAACAAATATACAATACAGTTGTTATAAAAGGAGTAAAGTTAAAGTTAGAGTGCTGTTTGGAAGACTAGTTGGGTCCCAAAATGGAATAAGGTCTTTGGCAGCAGACACACAAAATTCCTAATCCTCTGTTTGAAGCGTACCATCAGAGACTTTTGCAGGAAAGAAATAGAACAGTGGTTCTCAATCAGTGGGATGGACAATGTAATGCTAGTGGTATGCAGAAGTAGTCTAGTTGGGATGCAGGGTTTTGTTTGTTCACTCCTAATAACAGTATTGCAGTTTTCTTATGGCCATTTCCACACTATAGTGCAATTATTCCACTTTCAACATCCTGTGCAATTCTGGGATTTATAGTTGACTGAGACCAAAGAGCTCTTAAGAATTCTTAAGTCCCCTCCCTAAACTGCAAACCCCAGGATTCCATAGGATGTTGAAAGAGGAATAATAGCACTAGAACAATGTACAGTTGAAATGGCCTTTGTCTTTAAAATTTACATATTAAATATTATGACAGAAGTGTTGTAAACATTAAGTACGTCTTTTTCAGTAAAATGTTTACTGGTAGGATCCAGGCTTTTTGACAGAGTGATTGGTGGGACCTAAGAAGTGAAAAGCTGAGAACTGCTGATGTAGCTTCAACTGATTCTAGTGAAGCTGGGAAAAGAAGACTACTTAATACTTTTCCTAGCCTGCTGCTTTTCCTTATGTGATTAGGAGACCTAGTTTTGGAGGCATGCTGAGACAAAGTAGTTGAAGAGGAAGGGCATCAAGGAAGACTGACCAGCAGGGAAGAGTTATGCTTCCTTTCCATTCTTCATGTTTTCGCTTCCTTGCAAATGCCCACTTTCTGCTCTCACTTTATATGTCAGAGACAAAGTCATAGCTGAAACTTCCTGTGGTTTCCTCTAAATATCTGCTTCCAACCTAAGCCCTAATCAGGCCAAAGATGAGCATGCAGTAAGACAAAAAGCCACACAAGGCAATGAAATAAGAGTACCATTTTCATGTTTGTAGTGCTTGCATGTATTCAGGTTGTGAAGGGAGCCTGACACAGAGCTCTTTCAGGTGCGACTGACAGGGAGCAGAGGTGGCAATACTGAACTTGTGATTTCACCACCTTATGTCATAAGATGTCATGGCTCATTGAAAATTTGCCAGAGAAGTGCTTTTTCCTGTGGAGTGGGTAACTGCATATAGCAATTATCTCAAATATTTTTATGGTCTGAAAGTATGCTAATCCTATTTATTACAAGCAGCTTTACTGTTGTTGTTTTTTTCAGAAATTTCCAAGGCAGCTCAGAATATTTAATGGAATGATTTACAGGCCAGTTGTTAGTTCCAACTAGAATGGACAGTAAAAGCTGGGTAACTTCACATTCAGGCAAATTTAATTGATTCAGTGATTCTGCTGAATTTTACAGAGCCTTGTATGGTACTGAAGTGAGCGTACCTGCTTTTCTGTTCAGAAATACATATTCAGGCATTTACATAAAGACCTGCATCCCCACGACAAGGACCTCTCCTTCATTTGTGGTTGTCTAAGTTAAAACTGTAGACCTAAGAAAATAGCAGGTAGAGAGCTGGGGAAGTAGTACCTCAGATGTCAAGATTTTCCTTGCAGTACTTTTGTTGCTTGTGAGAAAGCTGCATTTGTTTTGCTTTAAGTGAAGCTATAAAATTGAATTCAGAAATGAATTGTCTTGTGAAATGTGCATAATGTATATTATCTAAAAGTCTTCATTGGTCTAGATATAAGGGAAAATAGGAAAAACTTTGTGTAAACATGTGCCCAAGAAATAATTGAAAAAGAGCAAAGTGAAAACAGACCAGATTCTGAACATACACTTCACTTTTTTTATTTAAATATTATTTTTAAATTCAGTTTAACAAACACAGCTAGGCATTTTAGAACAATTTGTGAATGAATATAGGAAGTATATTTTAATTTTAGAAAAAAGTTATGCAGTTAACAACTTAGTGTACAATTAAATATTAACATGATTTTTTAAAATAACTGGTCTCATCATAGTACAATAAGAACTGTACAAGCACCATAGTGTAAAACTAACCAACTTAAACAATATTTTTCTAGTTATGCAGCTGATGCATATCATTTTGTGAATACCACATGCAAAAAGACAACTTTTTGTAGCAGATAGCAGTATAACATATTTAACTGAGTGAGGCTGAGTTAAAAGATCAGTCAGCCAAAACAAGAGTGAATTGTTTCAATTTAGTATCAAATATGGGTACAGTGAATACAACCATCCAGTCCTAGCTAGCAAGAAAGATTTGCCAATTACCATTGCCTTCTGTTTGTGCAGCTGACATGGCTGCAGCTGCACAACTGGATGGATATGTCCATCCAAATTGCAGGGCTCATCTGGGTCTTAGCCAAACTGACTGTATATATCTTGTGCTGCACATGCAGCTGTAATTTCCCTGTAGCACCAGTAGCTGTTGCATTGGATAATTGTGCATGATGAGACCTGCTGGACTAGAGCCAAGTTACTGAAATGTTAAATAGCTGGTGACCTGGTTTTTAAGAGTATGCAGTGTTTGCAAGCAAGTGCTTTGGCTAGAATTTACACACACATACACACCCCCATGGCTGTACAGTGCCTAAGAACAGCTGTTATGCTGGTGTTTACAGACAGTGAATTCACTGCAAACGCATAGGAATTTAGGCCAATTTGGTGTGGAACGTTTGGTATGCAAAATTTACCATGTAAATTATTCAGCTTCCTTTATCTTTCTGAGCCATGTTTTTAAAAGAGGTATTCATGATTTCAGAATTTTTATAAATACTCAAGGTACTGTAGTATGTCACAAAGATATATGTAAGGGAGAAAAGGATTTTGGAAAGTACTGGATATGTATATGTTTAATACTGGAACAAAATAAGCTAATTTTATTTTGATTATGCCAGTTACTATACAGCACTTTGTATTAATTTTATTATATAAATCCCAATACATTTTTGCTAATTGCCTGATGTGAAAAAGATTATCATTCATATTGAATAATTATAATGATTTCACATTGGATTAGCACGTGATCATTACAGTTATAATTTAAAAGTCGTTATATGTGAACATTACACTTTTGTGCTAAGAATGACTTTAGATAAATTAGCCCCTTGATTTCAAAAGGAAAAGAAATGTTATTGTTATTGTGTGTTACTGCTATGAGTTTCTGCCTCTTTTGCTGTGGAAGTAATATTCCAAACCAAACACCCTGTTAAACTGCAATCCTATACCTCTTTAAAATGGGTTTTAAAAATAGCACCTAAGATATGCATCATGCAACATTTGCCTTAATGCTGTGTTCATTTAGTAGTAGATATCTAGCAGTGTAAAAATACATGATAAGATACTCCTTGAAAATCTTGTTTTTGGTGGTATATTATATCTGTGCAAATAAGAAACCTGAGAAAGAGGAATGGACGTAATCAGAAGAAAAGAGGCCATTTGATTCATTGTCAGGTAGTTGCAGCCAGACTTGGTCATTTTCCATAAGATCAACAACAGCACTACCAGAGGCTTGATCAAGGTATCCTTTCTTGTACTCATCAAACGTGTACATGATGGGTGAACCATTTTTGTACAGGCCAACCCAAACATGTGTCCCTTTCACATGAACATGGTAAGCAAAGTAGTAAAGTCCTGGTATCCTGCAGGTGAAGATGCCTGAACTGGGATCATAGTGCTGTTGTCTGTTGTACAGAATCTTATCAAATCTGATGGGGGCAGCTGATGGAGGGTAAGCTTTTGAAAGGATAACACTGAACGCTGAGACAGGCATGCCAGTTAGGCCTTGAATTGCGCCAGCTTTCATAACAGGAACACCTGCCAGGGCCTGACCTTGTGGGATTGCTGGACCAGGAGGACCAGGTAGGCCTGGAGGGCCTGGCAGTCCAGGCTGTCCCATGTGGCCCTTGGGACCTGGAAGCCCAGGAGGTCCCATAGCCCCGTCTACACCCTTTGTAGCAATGCCAGCTGGACCTGGTAAACCTGGTGCACCTGTTTCCCCTTTGCTGCCAGGGACTCCTGGGATACCTGGGGGACCCACTGGTCCTCTTGTACCTGGTATTCCAGGTGGCCCTCTTGGTCCAGGCTCACCATTGATTCCTGATGTTCCTTTAGGTCCTGATGCACCCATTGGTCCAGGAAGACCAGGTGGCCCAGCAAGACCAGTGTCCCCTTTAGGACCTGGCAAACCAGGCTGCCCTTTGGGGCCAGGAAGTCCTGGCTCTCCTGAAAATCCTGGCTTCCCGTCTGATCCTGGTAGACCTGGTTCTCCTTTAATGCCTGGTAACCCTGGTTGGCCTGCAAGCCCTCTTTCGCCTTTTAGGCCAGGGATGCCATTTTCACCGGCTACGCCTCGGAGCCCTTGAGGGCCTATATTCCCTGGGGGTCCGGCTGGTCCTGGCTCCCCAGGAGCTCCAGCAGGACCTTGTTCTCCCTTGGCTCCTGGGATGCCGGGAAGACCTTCGGGCCCTCTGTTTCCCTTCATTCCAGGCAACCCTGGTTTTCCAAATCCTGGGAGACCAGGGGGTCCAGTCAAGCCAGCAGGCCCTGGGAGTCCTTTTTCCCCAGGAGTGCCTGGTAAACCAGGTGATCCACTGGGCCCAGGCTTTCCTATTCCTGGTTCTCCACGTTCTCCAGGAGGGCCTTGGGGGCCTGGGGTGCCAATTGGCCCTGAGGTGCCTGGTAAACCCCGGTCCCCTTTAATACCTGGCTGACCTGGAAATCCCCTTTCTCCTGGCTTCCCTATCCCTGCAAGTCCTGGTGGCCCTGCAGGCCCCTGTGGTCCTGGCAGACCTCTCTCCCCTGGGCGACCTGGAACCCCATACCCAGTTTCTCCCTTCTGTCCATTTATACCAGGAATGCCTGGCTCACCTTTTTCTCCAGGAGCGCCCCTGGGACCCTGTGGCCCTGGCAGTCCTTGTTTGCCAGCAACAGAAATTCCAGCAGGGCCAGGAATTCCAGGAGCCCCTGGGGGACCTCTTGGGCCAGGAAGACCACCAGGTCCCATGTCTCCCTTTTCACCAGGTAGTCCTCTGTCCCCTGGTTTTCCTTGTAAACCTGGCAGGCCTGGCTTTCCAACAGCGGAAAGTCCTGGTGGTCCTGGGGGACCCTGTGGCCCTGGGGGTCCTTGGGTCCCGTATCCTGGTTTTCCTGGAGCTCCTGCGGGGCCTGGGAGTCCTCTTGGGCCAGGAGGGCCAGCTGGGCCAGCCGGTCCTTGTTCTGCTCTTGTCTGTACAACTGTAAAACCAAATTAAAATAATTGATATTATTTAGCAGTTGAAATGTGCACATCGAGATAGCAGTAGGCATTTAACATTTTTTTCTGGTAATACCTTTGAAAACATTGAGCTATAGCATATGATTCAGTTGGAATAATTTCTTATAACATAAAGGGACGTGACTTTCATTGCATTGGTAGTCTGTTTGAAATGAGTGAATCACCTCAGTCCCAACACGGAAACAGCTTGTTTACAAATGCTTTTATGGTTCTGATATTCAGATCTTGGGAAACAAAAGCAAACAAAGTTGAGTGGATGGTAAGAAAGCTAAATCATATAGGTTTAATTAGAACACCATGAGAAGAATCTGGGAGCATCCCATTCGCTTCAACATGTATGCACTTAAAATGTTTTTGAATGTTTGTTTGGCAGTCATTGGTAGGCCTAGGGTTGACACCTGTTCATGATTTTTGTTCATATTTTGGAATGTGTTACATCATAAGAAACAAAGTCCCACAGGATGACAGTAAATATCATGCAAATAGATTACAAATAATGAAAGATATATCTTCTGTTGACAGAATGCAGTCTGCATCATACCAGTCACATATTTCTTGAGTTTTCTTTATGGTCTTTGCACAGGGAAATTGGAGGAATAATTTATACAGAAGGGAATACACACTGAGTCCCTGTTGCCCATTATGCATTTCACTGGTGCAAAGGAAGAAGGCACACTGCAAACCCCTTGACTTCATATTTCTCGTTCTCTGTAGTGTGCAACATTAAAGACTCACAATTCTAACCTGTTCAGAACAAATTAGTTAGGTAATATACATGCTTATTCAGAAGTAATTCCGTGTTCAGTAGCTACAGAGCTGTGGCTACAGCATGTTAACCACTCACTGGCATATGGTTGCATGATGTTTTGAAAACCAGCAGATGGAGCCATTCAACCATATGTCAGCATTGGAAAGCAAAGACCCATTATTAAAGGACTGGATTTCTCAGATATCTATCCATTTTTCTTTCTTTTCTGGGAGTACACAGAAAGTTTTAGAGCCTTAAATGAACATTTGAACATGAACATGATTTTTATCTGTGAAAACTTACCTATGACAGAAGTGGTAAAGAATGGTTAATATTTCAAGTGTCACAATTTGTGTAATATAAACTACACTTTTTTTAGTACAAGTACAAATTTTATCACAGGGAACTGAATTTATTTCAGTTTTTTTTATTCGCTAGTGGAGGTATCTTTGCTGGAATGCTCGCCGTCTTGTGCTTTATATGTATAGAAGAGCACAGCCTCACAATTTCATACACGAATCACAAAGTAGCACAGTCAGGGCATACCTATGAAAATCTTCACAGAGTTTGGATGATTTAGGCTTCAGGAAAGATAATTGAACCATCGTGTTTCTTTGGCCTGTGTGCCAATAATGAAGTGGGGCTCTTTTCATAGTATGGTTTATACTTTGTTGCTTTGTTTTGTTTTTGTGTCTGAATTGGCCATGTGAAACTCAGTCTGCATGTACCCAGCTCCTCCACAAAAGTAGTAGTTCAGTTTTTGAAGATAATTAGGAGTTAAACATATTAGGCTTGTTCCCTTCAGAACACAACCTAAATGTTGACCTTTAATGAACCTCAGGCTGCAATTGGTTTGAATAGCTTTCGGTGTCTTACCTAGGTCATTTCTGCACCACACTATTATAGTGCTATTATTCCACTTTTAACATTCTGTGGAATTCTGAGGTTTGCAGTCTACTGAGGCCCAAGAGCTCTCTGGCTGAGAATTCTAAAGGCCCATCCCTAAACTGCAAACCTCAGGATTCCATAGAATCTTGAAAGTGGAATAATAACACTATAACAATGTAGTGAAGAAACAGTCTTAGTGTCACCATAAGGCAAAGTCATCTTGATGGCAAATAACAAAAAGAAATGTCACTGTTGAAAAATACATTCCATTCTCACAATATGTAAATAATGTGTTTTAGGAAGAGGAAGATCACACTCAGAATTTTTCCACTAACCAGATTTACCCACTTTTAACCATGTATTATTTTACTTAAGGAGAAAAATACTATAACTTTTAAATAATCATAAGTGTTCCTGTAGTGTATTCCAAACATTTTACACACTTGGACATCTCAGAATTCCTTGCAGCATTGTCATTATTATGCAAATATTACAAATAAAAGACTGAGTGAGTTCATGACTGGGATGAATTTTTAAACCAGGGCTATCCTAGTTTACATTTTTAGGCTGCAGTCCTAAACCTGCTTGAGCCAGTGTGGTATAGTTATGTAACTGTTGGACTAGGACTCTGGAGACCAGGGTTCGAGTTCCTGCTCAGCCATGGAAACCCACTTGGTGACATTGGGCAAATCTGTCTGTCTCAGATTTAGTGGGGCAGTGGCAAACCTTGAACAAATCTCGTTAAGAAGACCCTGTGATAGGTTCATATTAGGGTCACGATAAGTCAGAAATGACTTGAAGCCACACAATAACAACAACCTAAAACTATTTACTAGTAAGTAAGTCCCATTGAACTCAATGAATTTTATTTCTGAGTAAACTTGTTTAGGATTGTACTGTTAGCCACTAATCTGCACCAGACAGTTTATAATACTCCATATCCTTCATGCTCAAAGTTGACTGTGATTCTTATTTAAATCTTCATGCCAGCAAGTGGGCGGGGGGGGGGGGGGCTCTCCTTATCTTAATCTTTATGGAACCTTGCAAAACAAACAAACTATCCTTTTGATTACTCCTGTTAAGTCAGATGCAGAGGATGCGTACATATTATGAAAAAAGTTGCACACTTTGCTGATTTTTAAAAACAGTCATAAACACAGATTTGGCCATTAGTGACGGAGAAGAGGTGGGAAAGCTACTGAAGAAGCTTGGAAAAGTGGCCTTTTTGTACTAAAACTCCCAGATTTCCCAAGCCAGAATGTCACTAGTTCATATTCCAAGCAGTATTCCCTTCCCTAAGCTCTGGTTAGAGTGAGGAAATTGAGATGCCAAGCTGGCTCAAGGACAGGAAGAATGAAGCTGCTTTTTTGTTTTGGTGAGTAGTAAGCAAGGAAGTCTGCAAACAGTTCTCTCTCCAGCAAAGTGCCAGTTGCCAGCACATAAGAAGCACCACTGAGGTAAAAATATGCTTCTGATCCATGCTATATGCCTATAGCAGGGCGTTCTTGGAGCTACTTCATAGTAGTACTTCATAGCTACTTCTGGACAAACCAGTCAGTAACAGAATCTGAACCCATCAGAAAATCTAGATTGCCTAGGCCTGGTTCATGTTTCTGAAATGCTGTTCTCCCAGATATCATTCAGGCAATGTATTTAAAAATGAAATAAATGAGCTTTATTTTCTGGAATGTACACACGGCTTTCAAAATTTACTGGACAAAAAGCCTGGCTGTACAACACATTCAGTGTAATGGAGAAGTAACTCAGTCATGATGGTCAAAAAATTCTGTAGACAACTTGTCTCTGGACAGTTGACACTTCTAAAATGCTTTGAGGCATTTGCTTTGTGACCAGGCTGAGAGTGAAGAAGTCAGTGCTAGCTGAAGGGCTTTTGACTCTCATTATCTTAACTGAGCTTATTTCCTCCAGCAATTGAGAAGTGAAGAGGGAGAGATTTTTCTGAATAAGATGATGAGCAAAAAATACCCATGCCCTAGCAACATCAGCTTCTTTTTCAGAGCGATCTTGATGAACACCTCAAATTTTGCTTGAGTGTTTTTGTTCATAGAGCACTTTGAGGCTTGTCAACAACCAAAGCCTATTTTTATGCATGTAGGATTGTCACTCATCATTTGTGAAAAGGTCAAAAGACCATTAAGCCATGTATAGATGTAACTGATGGTATGTAAGGAATACTTCAGCTGGGCTCAACTTCTGCCTTACTCTTACTACCTAAGAAGTGGGAAACATGAGGCACTCCAGATGTTGCTGGACTGTAGCTTTCATTGTCCGTATCCAGCATAACCAGTTGTGAAGGATGATAAGAATTGCAGCCTCACAACTTCTAGAAAACCCCATGTTGCATCCATGTTCTACAAAGTTCAGAGGCCCCAGTGACCCTTGACAAACTTAGATATGAATGAGCTGTTTATCTTCAATAAAGGGATTATGACAGCAAAAGCAGATTTGTTATGTCTGATAGAATAAACTTTATAATTTTTACAGAAGAATAACTTTAAATGAACAAGACCTATGTAGCTAAAATTTGCTGGAATTCCTTACATGTATAAATTGGGACAGTCAGATCAAGATTATTGTCTCAGGAACCTGGGGTAACAATTCCTGAATATTACTTATGGTGCCAATTCCAGTTATGGTCTTCAAACAGCAAAATGCCCAATTCTTAATTTTATAGGGACATATTACTCAAACATAAATTGAATTAGACTGCATGTGTCATTTTTTAAAGAAAAATAAATTTAAGCAAAATCTCAATGTCATTCAGTTTTATGGGATACTAGCGTATATACCTCACGTTGCTTGGGATTTTTTCTCATAGGTGATACTTGTTAGAAAGATTTGAGATCCTGTGTCTCTAATTCCCCAAACTGTCTTGTCCAGTATCTGTAACTTTTTCCTATATTCCCCAATCCAATCTGTACTCAGAGTTATTAACCTAGAGAGGTTGGGTTCCTGAAGGAATATGCTGCCCTCCTCCTTGTTGCTAAGTCTCGTCTCCATAACAGTCGGCCTATTCAAAACAGACACTGTTGACTGAGGTCCAAGAGCTCTCTGGCTGAGAAGTCTAAAGGTCCCTCCCTAAACTGCAAAGCCCAGGATTCCATCGAATCTGCTTAGGCAGCCGATCATATGAGAGCTTTGCCTGACACAGACAAACTAATTTTGACTTTCATATATTAGATGTCTTCATGGAAGGGGCACTTTATGCATTTAAGCTGGATTCTTGTGTTATCTCATCAGGTTGGAGTTAGAAGAGTACTAATTTTCTGCCTGGTGCTATATAAATAAAGGATGATGATGATGATGATGATGATGATGATAATAGTGATGATGATGATGATGACGATGACATCTTAGAGCTGGAGGCAACCTTATAGGTAATTAATGCCTGCTAAAGGAAATCAAGAGCCCCAGAAGATGTTTTTTAAATATTCAAGTGAAACCTGTAGTCTAAACAGCCTGAGCAGATTCCATCTATTTCTGTCGGGGTAACCAAAGATCAAATATTTGCCCTCTTCTTTGCTACTAGAGTAATAAACACAGGACCCCGTTGCTCATCCTATGCTAGTGTGTCACTGCTGTGATGGGAGGAGGCACACTGCTTAGATGTTTTCCCTGTGATTATGTATGTTTCCTGGCACATTGGTAGTCTGAGAGAGAGTGGTGGTATAGTAGCTCTGTAGCAGCCAAGTTATTTGAGTATCATGTCTATGTTTCTGACACAGGGAATATACCTCCAATCTTGCCTCACCATTCAGATATTAAATTTCACACAGCTTTTCTTTAAAATGTCAGTTCGTTCTAGGACATAGCAAAAGTAACATGTGAAATTGCTGTAAGTGAAAACTGAACCACAGCTTGAGAATTAGGAGGAAAATCCACTTTAAGGAGAAAAAAATACAAATGTGGCTTTATTCATTCACCACCTTGTCTACATATTAGTTCCGATAATCCTGTTTTTACTCTGCATTAGATGGTACAGCATATTAAATCCACTGTGATTCCTTAGCTAAATAAATACAACTCTTCTAAGAGTACCTACATCTAAATACAACTCTTCTAAGAGTACCTACATCTGTATCATGTGTGTGATACATGCTACATGCAAAAGGTAGCTCCCATATCTTGATGAATCCATACCAGGATTTATTCCAGATTTTAAAGGAGCTTTCTAAAGTGGTATACCTATTTGGGGGGAAAGGGTTCAGCCCCTTAGATAGTTCTTTTAACATACAAACTAAAATGTAGAGTGTATTTACCATCCAACTAACATTAACACAACCAGCTACAATTATACATTGCATTGTAACTGTGATGGTATACTGTTTAAGTTTCAGGGAACTATACATTTAGTGAGGAGATTGATAAAAATGATTTCTTAGAATCATTTCTAAACAGTTCTCATAACCATTTCCTTCTAGGTCAGCCTTATTACTGAGAGAAATATATTTCAGCTACAAATTTGCACTGTGTATATTCACTAGATTGTTTTAAAATACATTGAAATATGTGGATTTCAGCCCAGGCAAATCCTCCGAGGAAGTTAGCTGTGCCTTAAGGTACAATTCAGTAAAACTGTTAAAAGTTGCAAGTCAGAGCACTTCCAGCAAGAGGAAGAAAGATCATTCAAAGTACACATTTTACTCTCATTGAAGCTATCTGTTACTGAAACATAATGTAGAAACTTTAGCGTTATGCTTGCGTAAGGATTTGAAATCATTTCATTTTACCTTTTAGCTCCAACATCAGTTTCTTAATAAATTTAAAGTCCTATAATAGTATCAATTTCTTGTAACATTATATCTTAAAATTAATGAGCTTATGTCCCTTGGACTGAGTAGGACAGAAATCTAAACCAATCGGTGGATAAGCTTTCGTTTAGAAGGACAGTGGCCTATGGGCTGCTGATTTCTTTGTATTTCCTAACACTCACATGGAAGGAAAGCCTCCTTTCAGCTCTTGTTTCTTTACTGTTTTCTGTCAAGATTGTCTCGACTGTATTTTGGGGAAAAAATACTTTTTTCCCAAAATACTAACATTATGAATTCCTAGAACTTCCATTAAGCTTTAATAACATATATCCTGACAAGTTATCTATACAGTATTTGGTAAGGTTGACTTATCTTTGTCATAGTTTCTTTTTTAAAAGAACCTGTGTTTTGTTTTGTTTTTTTTGAATCTTGCTTTGCATCTTAGAAGGTAACATAACTGTTGTAAAATAAATACAGCTAAGTTGTAACATTGAGAATCTGAAGTAGTTCTGCTTAAGATCTCAGCTGATATTCTCTTGAGTGTGATTGTATGTTGTGGTTGTCTAGCTAGTGAACAGTCATCACTGTTGTGCATCTGTGGTCACTTGTGAATGCAATGGGACTCTGTTGTGAGGAGGAATTGAGGAATGGTCTAGCTTCTTTGGGATGAACCACTTCAAAATGTAGGTGGTAATTTTTGTTTTCAGAAGGAAGGCCAGCATAACTAGAAAGCTCTCCCTGACATTTATTTTTTTCTGCCCTAGGCTGGAACTTTTTTTAGACAGAGAGCATACTGGCATACATGAAAGCCAGTGTGGCATTTGAGCATTGACTATGACTCTGCAGACCAGGGTTTGAATTCCCGCTCAGCCATGGAAACCTACTAGGTGATCTTGGGCAAATCACACTCTCTTACCGTCAGAGGAAAGCAAAGGCAAATCCTCTCTGAAAAAATTTTTTTCCAAAAAAAAAAATGATAATTTCACCTTAGAGTCACATAAGTTGAAGGCCATTTCTGCACTACACATTATAGTGTTATTATTCCACCTTCAACATCCTATGGAATTCTGGGGTTTGTAGTTTCCTGAGGCCCAAGAGTTCTCTGGCTGAGAATTCTAAATGCTCATCCCTAAACTGCAAACCCCAGGATTCCATAGGATGTTGAAAGAGGAATAATAGCACTGTAACAGTGTACTATGGAAATGACCAACAATGACTTGAAGGCACACATGAACAACAAATTCTAACATGCATCCGTATGTGTTTCCTGAAGCAGTACAATCCCAATATGGCTCTGCTATGTGCTTCTTACAGAATATAGAGCAGTTCTTAGTTGTGGTAAAAAAACCAGCTTAACTAACTGTTTCCTTGCTACTATTCTTCAATAGGTAAATATTACAATAATGATAATTTTTGTAACTATCTTTTAAAAAACTCTGTTTTACCAGTGCACAAAACCTAATTTGTTTGTACTGCCAAACAACAGTTAGAAGATATTCTGGCTTAACATTTTACAGTAAGGAACATACCCAGCTGAATTATTCATTGTCCATAGTTTTAAAAAGAAAATGTTACTTACCATGGCTTTTCACACCAAAAGGTAGGAAAGCTGGCCCTTTCATCGGGAGGCTAGGTTGTTTCTGATATCGTTCAGGATAAAAGCCTTCTCCACCACGGACCATGTTCATGGAAAGCAGCATCAACAGGAAAGATATTTGTGACTTCATTTTCAGAAGTCCACACTGTTGAAGGGAAAAAAAATGGTGTACTAGAGAGCTGAGTTTGTGTGTTTCTCCCTGCCTTCAAAAAATAGCAATATTATCCATAGTCTTCTTTAGTACTTTTCTAGTTTAATAATTTTTAATGAAGAGCATGTTTGAAATGCTCAGCTTTTTAGGAAACTGCAGACAGAAGCTATTGTGGCCACTGCAGGTACCAGAAATCTAGTCACATTCCCTAGAATGGATACTCATCTCTGTGTGGTAGCTGTCTACAAAAATGTTCAGAAATAAAAGGGGGGAAATCACAAAGCTAGCTAAGTACCTCACTTTTTCTGCCTGTATGATCCCATTAAAGTTTCCAAAAGAAGGATCTGAGTCCTCCTGTTTCGAAACCAGTAGCCTGTAGAAACCTATGCATATACAACAAGCCTTCTGCAGTTACTGTAACCAGACTACCCTCAAGTGCCTTTAATGAGCACCTGGAAACCTCTGTCCCACTTAAATGCATGTGGAAGCCAAGACAGATGGAATTGCAGCATACCAGCATATTGTAGGATTACAAGTGTCCAGTAGAGCTGACTTCAGTCTTGGCTCAAGTGTTCTTCTGCCACAGGTGTGCAGAGCAGAAGAAGCTGTTATCCCGAATGTCATCCTGAGTTATTTATACTGTTTGTGCTTTCTGACATGAGGTTGCCCTGGGTTGTAGCACCGCCTCCAAACCAAGAAAATGCTAATTATGGTGGAAAGTTTTCTTGGCAAGACATTTTGTGTCACGTGGAACTTTGATTATTTTAGATGTTCTTCTCCATTCATGAACATACTTTTATTATACTCGAACTGAGACAGGTTGATTTGTCATCAGAAATGACCTGAAAATAGGCAGATGGAAGATATAATAGAAATAGTAAGATATTTTAGAAATGGATTTGTCTTATTATTTTGATAGGAAATCTTATTAAGAAAGGGCTGATAAACCCTTACCAGTACACAAGGAGTGAAGAATGTATATTCCTCACATATATAGGTTTGCTGCACAAATTAGGGAAAATGCTTCCCATTTTCATTATCACTTTCCCCAGTTCCAAATTTTTGTGTTATGATTTGTCCCCCTTCTGTTTTTTTTTCTCCTTCTGATTAGAGATTTTTGTTTTGACAACTGATAATTGTGAAGATTTGGCACTGTGTTAGTACAAATGCAGAATCTCCTGAGTCACTGGATGTACTGTCTTGAGCTGCATTCCCCAATCAAGCAGCATGCAGATGTGATGGAGTCCAACTCCATTATCTCCAGCAGATATGGTCGTTGGCCTAGGGTGATAGACGTTATAGGCCTTTGGGACCAGAGGATGTTTGGGAAAAGTTGGTGTTGAAAGTTTCTTCTTCAGTACACCCATATCTATCCTCCGTAGTGACAAACCATTTTTGGAAAGTGTTTTACTTTGACCTCTTTGCTTTTCTGTGTCTGCTCGATCAATTTTTAGTTGCCTTCTCTATCATGGATGTAGGAAAGAGTTAAGCTCATATGTGCAGTTGCATCAAGCAGCTCTAAGGCATATCTTATCAACAACTGAACTCTGTCACATCATGGAGTTACGCTGCTTGGAAGCATTGTCCCCCTTTTATCTATTTACATTTCTTCCATTAAATTTTCTGTATTGGGGCATGCTGTGCATGAAGTATTCCACGTGCCTGCTAAAGTGCCCATTTAACTTTGGCCATTTCCGCACAACACTGTTATAGTGCTAATATTCCATTTTAACCTCCTGTAGAATTCTGGGGTTTGTAGTTTACTAAGTCCAGGGAGCTCGCTGGCTGGGAATTCTAAATGCCCCTCCCTAAACTGCAAACCCCAGGAATAATAGCACTATAACAGTCTGGTGTAGAAATGGTCTTAGTTTCTGGGCTTCATTGGATCATGCTTGTATCATTCCTTCTTGCAGTGTACGTACAAGCCTGTTTAATGTCATGTAGCTGTGGGTGATTCTATCTCTGTGCAAGGAATGTCATATACCTTGGTTGTTTGATTGTGAATAGATTGACCCTTTCTGTACCAAAGATTTAGTTTCCCTCAATGTATTCAGGTTGTTCTGGACTATAACACCAGAGATGCAAATGCATAAGCTCTGTTGCAGGCATTCTAATATTTGCAGATAACATCCCCACCGGATACTGCTTCTTAGGGCATCCATGCATGGGGCATGACATTTGCATAAATTCACACTATTATCTCAGCACAAGATCCCCATTATGTCATTATAGATCACATAATTGAGGCTACTTACTTTAGGGTCTATGTGCACGATAGTCCCATATGCAAATATGCTATCTGATAGGTGCTGTTAGGTGTATGAAAAGGTCAGGGTTGGTTCTAACAGTCTCAATCTATCATTAGCTATCACTGAAAAACTGTTAACAATGATAATTAATATGACATTTGGTATTGGTGTAACTAAGTCAGTAAGTGCAACTGCCATAGTGTAACGTTCATAGCTGGATCACAGCAAGAACAGCAAAGTCTGTTCTCAAGATTCCCACTCATAGCTTCAAAACTGGCCCTTCCAGATGGAGTTAAGTGATTGTCTTGGGTAGCAAAGCGGGAGCAAGGTGCCAGATGAGAGAGCAGTGTGCTGTATGACTTATGATGCACCCACCCCCTGTACAACTTGCTACCATCAGATGCGGTAGAGGATATTGGCCCATCATTCATTGATTCATCAACTAATCCACTTTGCTTTTTGTAAAGTGGGAGAGGATACCATCTTCTTCTTTGCCTCAAGCAGCAAAATGTCTTAGTCCAACCTTGGATAGCCTAGTAATCCACTTCACAGAAGCTGAAGAGATTGACACTAAACCAAATAGACAATGAACTGGTAGTGTATTCTTGGATAAAAAACCAAAGAAGAAACTCAGTAGTTTCTTAAAGATTTCTTGCAGGAAAAAAAAATCAATAGCCCCTGTGTGGTCAAACATATGTTTAACTAAGAAAAAAGTACACAGAAATGATGCTGTAACTTACAATTACTCCCTACCCTGGAATGAATCTTGCTGTCTGACATAGATGTATTTCTATTGTAGGCTTGCATATGAATTGTGGGATTATTTGTATGTCTCCTCTGCTATTTGCAGTAATTGCTTGCTTTAAAAATGCACCTGTTTTTCTTTGACTATCTGACCGAAGACACATGCATATTTGAATATCTGACCAAAATCAAATATGTTAAAATAAATTTGTACCTTATTGGAGCCAGAGTTAGTAACAGGGATGTGATTTTGTTAGGTCTTCTTTCAGTTTATAACTGTGACTCTGTTGTCAAGGCTAACCTTAAAACTACATAGGACTTTGAGGAGCAAGCACTTACAGGTGTATAAGTAAGTCTGTGCATGGAGATGGTATCCTCAACAGTAAATGCAGTCTAGACTGCCGTGTACTACAAAGCAGATGGCTAAGGAAAAAACAGCTTCAGCCAACTGATACAGGCACATAGAAGTCTGTATTAAAGAACAGCACAAATGACTTTGGGTCTCCTCAGACAATCTCCTTTGGGGAAGATGTATCTCTTATCCCAGATATGATACTCAGTCTACTAATCAGCTAAATTCAGTCACCAGGGATCAAGAAAAAAAAATAAAACTATTGCACCAAAAGCAGTGACCTTCCTGTAATGATATCAGCCTTGTAGAATAGTGGTGGGCAAAGTAGAGCCATCAAATGATATTGAACTTTCATCCCTCACCATTGGCAATGCTGACTGGGGCTAATGGGAGCTGTAGGCCAAAAAAATCTTGGCAGGGGGAGCTAAATGTTGCCCACCCTTCTCATAGAATCTTCTTTGCAAAGGAGGCATGACAGATCCAGTTCAGCTTTTCAGAAGACTGGTAAAAATGTTCACCAATCATTTAGGAAGACTGATGTAACTAACAGAAAGTCGCCGCTGCTTTTGTATTAATTATTGTTGATATTAACAGTGTTGCTGATCTAGGTTTGAAATTGATCGGTATTCTATTTTTTATCATAAGCTGCTTTGAAGATGTGTTTTAACCAGAATACCAGTTGCACCCCAAACCTTATCTTTGGTTGTACTGTAATTATAACAGCTACTTGAAGAGGCTCTTAATTCAGTGGGATTTTGTAACTCTAATGCATAGTGTCGGCTTTTCCAGAGAGAGAATCTGTGGAGAGGTAGCTAGGTAGGAAGGCAAGAAGGCAAAGAGGGGATAGTTGTTAAACTAAATATGATAAATATTTGATATTTGATAAATAAAAACTAAATATGATTAGAGGCCTGAGAGAATAAAAAGTCCTCACATGAGGCCAAAAGTTAACTGAGGCCATGTCTGATAAGGTTTCCTGAGTAATGAACTTCAAAGATGGGTTGTTGTAACTAAAAAGGCCACAATTTCATTGTCATGAGAGATACAATTAAGGGTTTCAGAGCAGTTTGAAAGAGCTGAGAATAAAAACTGAGACAGAAGAGCTTGTTTGCCTAGTGAAATAGATTACATTTCATGCTGTATCATTTCATGGGGAAGAGGGAGGCTAGAGCTGAGATCCTCTTTGAAGCTGGCAAAGCCAGCCAGCCAGCCAGCCAAAGGCACAAGGTTGTTAGGGGAAGCTGAATTTCATCTAGGTGCCACAAGGTAACTGTTGTGGAGCCTGACAGATAGTGGATCCCCCCTTAAACAGCATTGATTCTTAGTCACCAAAAGGATTCCTGACCATGACTATATACATACGTTCATTGCCTAAGAGAGCTCCTTTCTCTGTCCTCACTTAAAATTAAAAAGTGAATAATGTGGACTGTCAATATACTTTGTGCATGTGTACATATATAAAAGTAAAATATAAATATTTTTACCGCAGACTCTAAGGTTTCCAAAGTGGCTCATGGTTAAAATTGCTAGAAAGCTTTTAAAAATATCCATTACTCCAAGTTTAAACAGCAGAAATTGGCAGGTTACATGAATTTATTGACATGAAATATTTGTGGATACATGCAAAGTACATTTTTGTGTCACTAAAAAAAAAAACCCTCAGGGCTTACAGGACCATGATATTTACAGTCCATGCTATCTATTTAGAATTATTAATCATGAGGGAAATTATTAAGCTTCTTGTTTCAAATTATTATTTTTTAAATCATTTTTGCAGGGAACTGAACTTTATCAAGCAGTTTATACAGAATGGTGCTTCTCTATATTAGGTAAAACCTAATTTGTCTTGTCTGAATTCATGAGGTTAACTATACGTGAATTAAACTGGCCTTATCCTCATTATAATGAGGTTAGTATTGCTATTAAATACCATGTTGTATCCATGGGCTAACATTATTGAGACTATACGAACATTGTTACAGCAGGATAACTTAACCTGGACAGTGAAGAAAATTTACAGAAAAGATAATAAGTCATTTGAATTACAGTGCTGAAGAGAGTTCTTTGGATACCATTGACAGTTAAAAACACAAATGAATGGATCTTAGAGCAAACCAGGCCTGATCTCTCTGATCTCTAGAAGCCAAGATGAGTAAATTGAGGTTGTTATACTTTGGACGTACCATAAAGTGACATGACTTTCTGGAAAATACAATAATGCACAGTAAAGTGGAAGGCAGTAGGAAAAGAGGACGACAAGGTGGGTTTATTCAATTAAGGAAGCCCTATATGTGAGTTTGCAAGACCTGAGCAGGGAGATTGAAAAGCAGGGTTGGGGGGTGCCCCTCACTCATAGGGTTGTTATAAGTTGAACTTGACTTGATAACAAATACAGTCAGCTCTCCACATTTGCAGGTTTGGCTTTCATGGATTTGATTATTTGCGAATTTCTCCAACTTCTGCCCCCTGTACCACAAGCACTTCTTTTCTGGGGGAACCTTCCCTCTTGGCAGCTCTGATCAGACCCTTTAAAAGCAATCAGTCTTCCAACGTAAAAAAGCAGCCTTTTAAAAATCCGCCTCTGATCCTCTTCTCCTCTACCAGCTGCTGCCTGGCCAGCTATGGATGGATTGCAACCCAATTTCTCAGCATCACAAAAACTCTCATGTTGTCCCCCAACACTCAAGGGAGGAGATGAGTGAGAAAGTAGGAATATGGGGGTCACCATGCCCACCCACACCTGGTTATCCATTTTCCTCAACATGCCTTGGCTCCTTTCCCACACACACACACACACACACACACTTTGATATTTGTAATTTTTTCCATTTTTGTGAGGGTCCTGTGTCCCTAACCAGTGGTATACCTAGGGTCAGCAGCGCCTGGGACAAATGCAGAAGTAGTGCCCTTAGGCACTGCTGCCACTGCCACCTCCCCAAACAGGAAGGACGGGGGCAGCGGTGAGCGGGTATGGAAGGGCACGGGGTGGTGGCCGAGTGCAAAAGTGCATGGGGAGTGGCAGGCGAGCGCGGGAAGGCACGGGGAGGTGGTGGACAGGCGCAGAAAGGGCGCAGGGGTGGTGGGTGGGCACGGGAAGGTGCAGGGATGGCAGGTAGGCATGAAAGTGTGCGGGGAGGTGGCAGGCAGGTGTGAAAGTGCACAGGGAGGTGGCTGGCAGGCATGAAAGTGTGCAGGGAGTGTCAGGCGGGTGTGGAGGATGGCAGCTTTTGCCCCCACCCCCCGGAATGGCACCAGTTGCCCCACTCTAGATCTGCCTCTCTCCCTAACCTTAACGAATGTGGAGGACCAACTATAACAACAAAGTTTTACACCTTTGTAACTTGTTGAAGTAAGGAAGGAAAGAAAATGGTAAACAAATTGAGCAGCATGGTGGGAAGAAAAAGAGCTGACCAGTTTAGACCATGTGTTCTTCAGGGATAGATTCTACATTTCTGCCAGTACAGGCCTACTCCTGGAAGATCACTGGTGTAACTGCATATATACACCCACAAGTCATCTGAGAACTTCTTCCACAAATATCCCCTCCTCACGTACCAAATCCATTATCTTTTTCTGCCGGAGGCAAAGAACAGAATTTCATCCTTCACCCCTTCGAATCCCTCCACACAGCTGACCATACTGGTTGTTGAATATTATTTTACTCAAGTGCAGCAAGTTAGCTCAGGGGGCACAGTGCAGGTTGTGTGGTGACCAACTTTCCAACAGCTTTCTGCCACTCCCTGTCCTCCTGGATGTGCTGCTTTGGGCAACTGCTTCATTAGGCCAAATGGTAGAGTGGTCTGCCAGATGCGTTGAGGAACAGGATTTTGACCTATTTTGCAGCAAATCATGACTCAGCAAGATATTGAAGGAAGGGAATCAGCATCACATACCAAGATGAATGGAATGGGTCTGTGTCACTTTCTTCCATGTCTGTGGAAGTGTGAGCACACAGCTGGAGTAAAACTACTAGGGTCATACAGGTCACAAATGAGATCTAAATGAGTAGGTGTGAAGTCAACTGTTTCTGCAAGCTTTGACAGTGTCCTCCCTTTTAGAGTCCTTGTGTCTTTGAAAACTGTGTGATGGACAGAAATGTAGGAGAGCTGATGGTGTTCATCATACAGGTTTCAAAGACATTGTGAGCCCAGTAATGCTACCAGAACCTTCTGAAAACTGTTAATTAAATGCTGTGTCTTGGTTTTTATGGAAGTTAATAGATCCTTTTTTCCATAGCTTAGCGGTCTTTGTGACAGGATGGGGATATTCACATGGGGAATAGTCAGTGGGCACCAGCAGACACTGGCAGACAACCAAATAAACTTCAAAGAAGCGTGGCTGAGTGGAATTACAAATATTCTGGGGTTAAGACTGAAGCACACAGTTACCAAAATGAGACTGTACGCCTATCCGTATGGCTGTCGCTGTAGTGCCAGGAGATATTCATAGCCAGCTGTCCTGAGACTCTAGAGCCAGTAATTGAACCTTGGTTCTCTTTTTCTGTCAAAAGGTTGCGTTGCACTGAGCTATGCCTCAATACAGAGCTACTCTTACTTGTAGGTTCCTAGTAAGTTCCAGTAAGTTTCTGGAAAACTATAAAGACTTAATCATGAGTCCACTCTTTATTGACTTCTGTGACTGTAATTACAGTATAGTTTTCTGGATTGAGAGGTTTGGTATTAATCATGTTACATTATGCTTTTTTCTCCAAAAAACTATTATTCCTAGTAGGACACTCAAAAATTAGGGTTTGACTTGTGGATGTCTTCTCAACAACAGATACTTCCTCACAGCTGGCTAATACAGACATTCTGTGCTGTGCTTGCATGCCAAGCTAATATGGGGTTGTTGGTAGCAGGCAACTTAGTGTTGGGTGTGTGTTTTAATTTATTTCTTTATTTGGATATTTCTCACTTTTCTTAGATCTCAGGGTGGAATGCAGTCAGTAGTAATAATAATAATAATTTGAATCCATTAGAAATAGTTTACAATCATCAATAGTAATAAATCAGAATTGTACTACAGCCAAAAAGAATAAATAACTTGAATAAATAGCCTAATCTTAAGTGTAAACACGGGAGATTTATATGAAATGTTGTAGCCTACTGCAGTTGTTGGTGCTGTGGGACTATGGAATTCTAGCTCGTTTGATTGGTATAAGCTTTAGCACAGGTGGCCATCTTGATTGGCCTATAGGATTTCCTTGCAAGGCCATAATCCTAAATCCATTTATTGCAGTAGGGTCCACTAACAAAGTAGAGCTTAGGTCTGAGTAGAAATCTTTGGCATTGCACTGAAATGTTTTTTTACTGTTTCTAGTACTTCTCATTTTTTTATTTTTTTTCTCAAAATATTTATTAAAAATTGAATGCAGAGAATAGTAGGATTTCACTGTGGCTGGTTCCTTCCCTGAATGCGTTCCCCAACGAAGGGGTGGCTTGTTTATTTTGGCTTTAGATGAGTGATAACTAGAGTGGTCATTTAGGGTGACTCTTGACCAAACTACCTTATTTAGTACAAGAATATTTTTATTTTCTCCAGGCAACTCCCAATAGCATAACTATGTTTCTCTTGTTTACCTGCAGTCAATTGTGATGCTTGTGGTTTTAGCTGAAAGAATGTATACATTATAGTCCTACAAAAATGCAATGCAGTGACCTGAGTTTACCAAGCTCCCTAAATATGCACAGAGTTACCCTGTTAAAAATATGTTTATTCAGGTTTCAGTCAATTAGTGGTGGGTATATACACATGGATAGTCTGGGTTCTTCAAGATGTCAGCTTTTCCTGTGTTGTTAGTTGAAATAGGAACTGCCCTAGTACTAGCTTCAGGTTTTGCAAGATTACATTAGTGGCCCTATTTATTTCTCTTCACAATCATGGCTTCCCATTTATTAGCTTTCTCTCTCTAGGCCTAATCCATACAGCTGCCAAGGGGAGATTGCAAGGCAAAGAGAGGGTACTACTTCATCTTAGTTTTGTCGTTCTCATCTGGAAAAAGAAGGCAGGTGAATAGGCACCATGAGCAGAGAGAGGTGACAGTGGGGCCATGGTGCTTGGGATTCATAGTAAGTCACTTCCTTTAAGTGAGCCTTGGCAAATGCACAAGAATTTCGACCTGTGGGGGTAGTCCTGGAGGTTTCTAACAAGAAAAATGTGTTTGTGGGAGTTCTGGAAGTTACTGAATAGTAACTGTTCCATAGTAGTTAAACATATGGTGATCCTTTAATTGTGTTTCAGTTTTGTTGGGTTTTTTTAGCTAATTTTGTTTTATTGTTAGTGAGCAGCCTTGGATCCCAGACTGGGAGAAAAATGGCATATAAATAAATGATAATAATAAGATAAATTTTGGGAGACATCACCTTAAAAGCCTTTGTGGGCCTGGAGGTGGTATATAAATGTAATAAATACAGTAAGACCCCCGTTTCCACGGATTCATGACCTGTGGATTCAGTTATCCATGGTTGGCCGGGATCGGCTGGGGGCGGGCAGCAGGAGGTGGCAAGGTGTGTGATTTTGCGCTCCCTGCTGTTTTCCTGCTGGCCACTGCTGAGATCGGGCCCGGGGCCAGTGGCTGGAGGTGGGAAAACAGTGGGGATCATAGGATTGCGCTCCTCGCTGTTTTCCCACCTCCAGCTGCCAGGCCTGGGCCCGATCGTGGTGGCGGCCAGCAGGAAAACAACGGGGATCGCGGGATCGCGCTCCTTGCTGTTTTCCCACCTCCTGCCTCCGGCCCAGACTGATCATGGCAGCGGCCAGTGGGAAAACAGAGGGGATCACGGGATTGCGCTCCTCACTGTTTTCCCATCTCTTGCCTCTGGCCCTGATCCGATCACAGCGGCGGCTGGCGGAAAAACAGCGGGAAACACGGGATCGCTCTCCTCGCTGTTTTTCCCACCCACTGCAGCCATGGTCAGGCCAGGGCGGGCAATGGGAGAGAGTGTTCGGTACTATCGATGGATTTCAGTATCTGCAGGGGAGCCCGGAATCAATCCCCCATGGATACAGGGGTCCTACTGTACATGAATGCAATAAAGAATCCTTATAGTAACAATTAAAAGGTATTGTTACAGTGACTCAGCCTTTTTCTCTCTAATGGATTTTCCTGGTAAGTAAAAGAGGAAAGATGGAAGAAATGGTGGGACAAAGACAAAGGAAGGTTTTCTTCCATTTCTTCAGTTTCTTAGCTCTGGTGTCTTCTTAGCTCTGGTGTCTTGCTTTCCTTCATTTTGTGTACTCTGACAGGATCTTTAATTAGAGCTGTAGGAGGGGTAGAAGCAACCCAGTCCCCTCAGAGTTAAAAAAAAAATGTTTAAGATGTTCTCTCCCAAATCACGTCATTAGAGGAATCTTCCACAGCAGCTTAGTAGCTGTTTTGCAGAGTGTACCTTCTACAGCAGGTAGCAAAGTTCATGAATACAGACATTGATCTGACAGCTACCTGGCCCTGGGCGAACCTCTGATTCATGAAGAACTCCCTGTATGTAAACAGGTGTTCAATTAAAAAATATAGATATATTTTTGGGTCTTTTCTGCTGTGTCAGAAAAAATTAGTGTCTGAGCATTTTTTTTTTTTTAAAGGAGGATGGATAATTTTACTAAAATGATGTTTTGAAACTTGTTGGTTTTTTATGTTGCATCTTCTCTGTTCATCTATTCCTTACGCATTAGAAGCTCAATTGTATCTTAGAAAATCGAAAGTCACCTATAATTTAAAAGTTGCCCGTATATCATAGAATCATAGAAATGTAGAGTTGGAAGAGACCACACGGGCCATCCAGTCCAACCCCCTGCCATTCAGGAAAACCCTCAAAGCACTCCCGACAGATGGCCATCCAGCCTCTGCTTAAAAACCTCCAAAGAAGGAGACTCCACCACACTCCGAGGCAGCATATTCCACTGCCGGACAGCCCCGACTGTCAGGAAGTTCTTCCTGAGGTTCAGGTGGAATCTCCTTTCCTGCAGCTTGAATCCATTGCTCCTTGTTCTGGTCTCTGGAGCAGCAGAAAACAAGCCCTCTCCTTCCTCTACATGGCATCCCTTCAAATATTTAAACATGGCTATCATGTCCCCTCTTAACCTTCTCTTCTGCAGACTAAACATACCCAGCTCTCTAAGTCTGTCCTCATAGGGCGTGGCTTCCAGGCCTCTCACCATTTTGGTTGCCGTCCTCTGGACCTGCTCCAGCCTGACCATGTCCTTCTTGAATTGGGGTGCCCAGAACTGGACACAGTATTCGAGATGAGGTCTAACCAAAGCAGAGTAGAGTGGTACCAGTACCTCCCTCGATCTAGACACCATACTCCTATTGATGCAGCCGAGAATTGCATTGGCTTTCTTGGCTGCCGCATCACACTGCTGACTCATGTTCAGCTTGTGGTCTATTAAGACTCCTAGATCCCTTTCACACGTACTGCTATCCAGCCACGTGTCCCCCATCCTATATTTCTGTATTCCATTTTTTCCACCTAAGTGCAGGACCTTACACTTCTCTCTGTTGAATTTCATTTTGTTAGCTTTGGCCCAGCTCTCCAATCTGTCCAGGTCATTTTGAATTTTGATCCTGTCCTCTGGCGTATTAGCAACCCCTCCCAATTTGGTGTCATCTGCAAATTTGATGAGCATGCCCTCTATTCCTTCATCCAAGTCATTGATGAAGATATTGAACAGCACTGGGCCCAGGACAGAACCCTGTGGCACCCCGCTAGTCACTTCTCTCCAGGATGACAAACAGCGATTCGTGATCACCCTTTGGGTTTGGTCGGTCAACCAATTACAAATCCAATTAACAGTAGCCCTGTCCAGCCCACGTTTTACTAGCTTCTTTGCAAGAATGTCATGTGGAATTTTGTCAAAGGCCTTACTGAAATCGAGAAATGCTACATCCACAGCATTCCCTTCATCTATCAAGCTAGTAACTCTATCATAAAAAGAGATAAGATTAGTCTGGCATGACTTATTTTTGAGAAATCCATGTTGACTTCTCGTGATTACCATGTTGCTTTCTAAGTGATTAGAGACTGACTGCTTAATGATCTGCTCCAGAATCTTTCCGGGTACTGACGTCAGGCTGACTGGACGATAATTATTTGGGTCCTCTTTTTTTCCCTTCTTGAAGATGGGGACGACATTTGCCCTCTTCCAGTCTGCTGGAACTTCTCCTGTCCTCCAAGATTTCTCAAAGATTATAGCAAGCAGTTCCAAAATTACCTCTGCCAGTTCTTTTAATATCCTAGGATGCAGTTCATCTGGCCCTGGAGACTTGAATTCATCCAGTGTGGCCAGGTATTCCTGTACCACCTCCCTACCTATTATGTGCCTCATTTCCCCTGCTTCCTCCCCTGCTCCCCAACCACCAGGTTGAGTGCTTGTCTCCTTCTGGGAAAAAACTGAGGCAAAGAAGGTGGTTAAGTAGTTCTGCCTTTTCTCTTCCCCCTGTTAGTAATTCGCCATCTTCTCTGCACAGCGACCCTATCGTCTCCTTCTTTTTCCTTTTGCTACGGACATATTTAAAAAAGCCCTTTTTATTGTTTTTGATGTCTCTGGCCAGCCTAAGTTCGTTCTGTGCTTTAGCCTTTCTGACCTCCTCCCTACATCTCCTGGCTACTTGCTTACATTCTTCTTTGGTGGTTCCCCCTTCTTCCATTTCCTGTACATATTTCTCTTAACACTTAGCTCAACTGAGAGTTCTTTAGTCAACCATTCTGGTTTCTTCAGATGCCTTCCATTTTTCCTCCTTATTGGCACAGTTTTAGACTGTGCCTTCAGTATCTCCCTTTTAAGGAACTCCCATGCCTCCTGAACTCCTTTCTCTTTCACTATTCTTGACCACTGAATTCCAGCCAGCAGCTCCCTAAGTTTACAGAAGTCCGCTTTTTTAAACTCTAAGATGAGTGTCTGGCTACACTTATCTTCTCCTTCCCATTGAATGCCGAATTCCAATAGGGCATGGTCACTCCCCCCTAAAAATCCAACCACTTCTACCTCATTAACAAGGTCATCCCTGTTGGTCAGGCTCAGATCTAGAATATTTGATCCCCTTGTGGCCTCTTCCACCTTCTGGACCATGGAATTGTCTGCAAGACAAGCAAGAAACTTGCTGGACCTTGCTGTCTTGGCAGAGTTTGACTGCCAACATATATCCGGGTAATTGAAATCTCCTATTATTACTGTATCTCTCCTTTTTGAATGTGCGGTCATTTGGTTGAGGAAGGCGTCATCAAAGTCCTCAGTTTGGGTTGGAGGTCTGTAGTAAACCCCCACCAGAATATCCCTATTGTTTCTCGCTCCCTTAATTCTTACCCAGATGCTCTCGACCTGGCTTTCTGGGTTTAAGTCACGGATCCCTTCACAGGTGAAAACATCCTTGACAAACAAGGCTACTCCTCCTCCTTTCTTGTTTGGTCTATTTTTACAAAATAGGCTATACTCCTCTATTCCTACATTCCAATCATGAGACTCATCTCACCAGGTCTCAGTGATGCCTATCAAATCGTATTTATTTTGTTGTACTAGGAGTTCAAGTTCATCTTGCTTGTTTCCCATACTCCGTGCATTAGTGTAGAGACACTTAAGTCCCCGGGCCCTTCCTGCAAGTCCTGTACTATAGTTTCTACTCCTCCCGCCACTGGCCGCTTGTACTACTTGCCCAATATCATTTGGGCCTTTTCCCCCTGTGCTCGCCGAGTCCTAGCCTTGAATAATATTGTCTCCCTCCCCAGCGGAACTTAGTTTAAAGACCTCTGAATCCTCCCTGCGAGATTGTTTGCAAAAACATTCCTGCCAAGTTTCGTGAGGTGCAGCCCATCCCTTGCTTCTGGCATGTTCCACGTTCATGGAAATTCAGGCCGTGTTCCAAAAACCCAAACCGTTGCCGGTGGCACCATGTACAGAGCCAGTTGTTGACCTCTGCTATTGCCCTTTCCCTACATGCACCATATTCTTGAATAGGGAGGAGAGACGAAATAACCACCAACGCACCAAGGTCCTTAAGCTTCGTCACCATAAGCTCGTAGTCCTTTGCGATGTGGTAAAGCTGCTCCTCGCAGTGTCATTGGTTCCGACATGAACCAAAATGAGGGGCTTATGGTCACTGGCTTGACCAGCCTGGTTAGCCTCTCCATTATGTGGTTGATCTTGGCCCCAGAAAGACAGCAGACTTCTCGATTGAGCTTGTCCGGTTTGCAAATTGCTGTTTCGGTTCCTCTGAGCAAGGAGTCCCCAACAACCAGAACTCGCCTCCTTTGAGGCTTCTCCAGGGTTCCTCAACGAACATGTTCTTCTAGGACTGCCTGGGCATTCTGTT
Organism: Cyclura pinguis; assembly: GCA_030412105.1. Lineage (NCBI taxonomy): Eukaryota > Metazoa > Chordata > Lepidosauria > Squamata > Iguanidae > Cyclura > Cyclura pinguis. The sequence continues at coordinate 106,446,710 of CM059599.1, read as the reverse complement.
GAGACTGGGAGCGTTGATCTAGTTCCCGTTGCCAAAGTTGGATTCCTTTTTTCATCAGTAAATGTAGCAATAATTGCCTGAATCAAGGTTGTGTAATATGTGGCCCATGAGCAGTATGCAACTTCTGGTCATTTTTACAGCTCCCCAGTAGTCTTCCATAGTCCTCAAAATTCCTGCTGATTCTGCAGAAAAATTGGAAAAAGTCACCATTTTTATGCCACTTCTCCATTAAAACATAGTGCCAAGAGAGCAGAAACTTTTTTGTTAACAAGCCAGTTGGAGCCTAACGGAGCCATCCAATAAACTCTTAATTGGCTCAAAAAATCACAGTTGTTTTAATGTGGAAGTACCTGTTTTAAAGATAAAAAGAGACATTTTTATCACTGCTATAGCAAACTACTGAATTTTATCAGAATGGTAGCAGGGGATGCAGGATTTGATGTGTTGGTGGCATGGCAGTGCACACCAGTGGCCCTTAGAAGTTACCCACCGCAGCCTACTGGCTGGCAACTTGTGTACTTTCTTCCTTCCCTTTCACACAGCCCTCTATGCCACCCCAAAAACTATTCCTGAGTGTAATCACCCTACAGATCACGCTTTGGATGTATGTGGGGGCTAATGTGAGAAGAGAGAACTGCTTCCCACAAAGATCTTCTGTCAGAACAAACTTCATCAGCCAGATAATTCCATTGGATATTGGCCAATGTAAGCAACAAGTCTGATCTCAACAGTAGTGAGTATAGAGCCAGCTCTTTTTTGTGATGAGCTGATAACATTGATTTTTGTATTTTGCCTGTGTCCTGTGTCATGCCATTTATTGCATCCAGAGTGGATCATCCAAGATAAGTACTTGGTCAGGGCCATAGGACTCAGTATTGATCCCATAGTCAAATTGAGACTTCTGAATTACCATTCACCAACTAAACAACACTCAACTGTGATAGCCACAGATTAGAGGTGCAAATTTTCTCTTATTTATGTCTTGCACACTAGAATAATGAATTTCAAATATTATCTTTGCGCTGGACGATGAGAGTTTTTATGCACACTTAATAATTTTTCTCCTTTTAAGATTTCTTTTGCAGAAAATTCATTTGCATAAAAATCTGATCTTTGTGTAGGAAACAGTATTTTGCACAACATTACATCTTTTGTGCAAAAATGTTTGTGCACAAAATACGATGTGCTTGACAAATGATTTTTTTTAATTTGTTTGCGTAAAGTCCCCAATGTTAAAAATCCCACAGTAATTGGCTGTCTTTTCAATAGGGTAAAAGATGAGGAAATCTGTGAGTATTTTTTACATTCCTATAACACATATCAAAGATTGCCCACATGAAGGACAGAGTTAGATGTGAATTTCTTCTCTCTATACATAGAACTTGCACTTGCTTTCACTTAAAAGTACATTGTAGAGTTTTTAGAACAAACAAGATTATAAGAGTGTGCTTTTCTGCAGAACATGAAGCATATTTGGGGCAACATTGCACCAATAAAATCTTTATTTTTCTGTACCACTGAGGTTTCATATTCTTCTTTTTATTGACATTTTCTGATTTTGTAACAGTGATGCTACAAAGAAAAAGGAAATGATATGGTAAGGCTGTAATTCAGTTATTTGAACACACTTTGCATGCAACAGGTTAAATGGGTCCACCATGTCATTGATCAAGCTCAGGGAAAATCCCTGCCACAGATCTTGGAGAACCACTGCCAGCGGCATAGATTGGGAGGGACGAAATAGTCACATACAAGTGGGCTGAGTTTCAGTTCACTGGTACTCCCAATGAGTTTTATGGGAAAAAGCAGATGAAGTTTAATTTTGGATGCAGTTGAGAAATTTGCCTCAGAAGCTGAAATGAGACATCATCAGAAATGAGAGCCAGTGTGGTGTAACAGTTTGAATGTTGGACTGTGGCTCTGGGAGACCACAGCTCTGGAAGCTTGAATCCTGCTCAGCCGTGGAAAACCCATTGAATGACTTTGGGCAAGTCACACTCTCTCAGTTTCAGAGGAAGACAATGGTTTACACCTTTTGAACAAATTTTACTAAAAGAACCCTGTGATAGTTTCACTCTGGGGTCACTATAGGTCAGAAATGACTTGAAGGCATACAATACCAATTCCATGTAATGTACACCATCAGTTTCTTGATTTTGAGTGAATGACTGCTAGTATTAGCCCAAGAAATTTTGTTGCCCAAGGAAAATAACAGGTGGTGTTTCTCCCATCCTGTTCTTCATGACTCTGTGTGTGTGTGTGTATGTGTGTGTGTGTGTGAAGGGGGGCGGTTAGTAGACCTGGGGCTTTGATACATTGATGAGGCCTACTAGGGGGTAAAGAGGTGGAAATTAGCCCCTGCCCCATCTTCAGTTGCCCACATCTGCTGTAATACCTTGAAACATAGTAATAAGTTACATAGTAATAATTTACATAGTAAGCTAGTTAGTAGCAATTAATTATTTTAGGGTAACAAGGCAGACACAAAGTTACATTTCAGAAGTAATACAATGAGTAAAAGCAAAGTTATTTTACTGGTGTAATGAATAACATTTTTTAACTTAAAATTTTATTTTTGAGAGCATGTTTAGAGTCATTTTGGCAGGTATTTTTCAATTCTCTTGTCAGTCCTAAGGTTTTTCTTCTCAAGTATAATACAGTTAACATTTTCAATTTTCTAACAAGTAACAGTGACAGGTTACTTCTTGAACATTGTATCAAGTTGCAGGAACAAACTGACTTTAAAAAGTAACTTTCAAAGGTCTGTTCCCTGGCCCGCAGAATCTTTTGTCTGGGGCAACTACCCCATCCTGTCCAGTGCAGTTCACTCCTTCTGTGCATAAGGGAGAAGTCAGCACTGTAGCAGCATCAAAAATCACTCAGAGGAGATTTCTGTGAGCTCTAAAACAGAAGCTGTTCATTTTATTAGTAATAAAAGTCTATGTAAAATAAACAGAACATGGCCTGGCATGTTTGTTTGTTTGTTGGTCTCATCCTTTAGTGTCAGTTTACAAAATGTAAAACATAACACAAGTATATTTGTCATTCACTATGTATTTTTAGTTTTGATATGAGATTGCAATTGGCCTATATTGTTAAATAATTCATTTATCACATTTATAGTAGGGGTGAGATTTAGCATGTGTTAAGGACAACTTCCCCTTTTGGTGCTTCTGCTGTTGTCTTACAAATAGTTGAAAAATATTTAAGAAAGCTTTCTTTGGACTAACATAATTAAAATGTTTTTACTACATTGTCTGTTCTGCCTTAAGGTATGCTACAAAAATTAGTTTGAATTGGTCCACAGCGATTTGTGTTAATTTTTTAGTTCCTCTAGATATCACCACTTTCCTTCGCTTCCTTCTTTTCCCTGTGTTTGTCCATCCAAAACGGAAAGAGGATGGCAAAAGTGTTAGGTTCCAAACCAGTTTGCATCTCAACTGCTGGAGCCAGAGGCAGGCTTCCTGACTTCACCTCAGTGTTTGGCCTACATTTAGTCAGCTGCCTGAAGGGATCAAGACAAGCAGCCAAAATAGCAATACAGTACTATAGTCTGTTTACTCACACATTAAGTACAAATGCCTAGCACTCGTGTGCCATACTAACAATTTATGAAACTCTACTCATGTTATTGATTTTTGTAGGTCATTGAAAATCAGCATGTTTTAATTTATATTTCTAGTAACATATCTACTTCTTCTGCTTATTGGCTCATTAAATATTGAAATCTTTCTTGAACGTTGGTGTTACACTGTCATTTGATCTCCTTTTCTTAGAGCATCCCAAGATGCTCTTCAGTGTGAAGAATACCCTTTGTTTAACAGAATTTGCTTTTCCCCTCCAGGGGAAATAAGTTTGTTTGACCAGTTTTTGCCCACAAACAAAATGTGTCATCACTGGCAAGGGGTTTGATGGGTTTTTACTCTGTATCTGCCAGAATTCAGTCTGTTCTTAATATAAACTGTTTCGGTAGATTTTGCTTGTCATTAGGGGATTGGAATGTTGTGCTACTTCTTCTCAGCTGACAGAATCAGGAAACCTGAGTATTATAGTTCATGGCCACATTGATGGAACCACCGTATCTTGCAGAAGTACTCTCTCTCTCTCTCTCATATACACACACACACACTATTTGATTTTTCTATCTTTTGTTATGCTACAACATAGAATTGCAAGGGATTAAATTGGAATTGTTACTGCTTGAAGTGCATAAGATGTACAACACTGTGCAAATCCAAAATATTTTTACTGTGGCACACAAATTAACTAAACAAAACACCCTGACTTGTTGGTTGTCCCCTTTTCTTTAAGAAGCCTAAGTAAACTGTGGTACCACTCTCTCACTATAAAAGTCAAGTAAGTAGTTGAGTGGAGTCCACCTGTGAGCAGTTCCAGTGCCATGTGAGTTCAGATTAAATACATCTGTTTCTGGAAGACCCAAGAATTTGCTGAAATACGTATCTAAGCAAGCAGCATCATGAAGATCAAGAAGCTATCTAAATTCATTTGAAATGAAGTTGTGCAGAAGTACCAATCATGACTGAATTGTTTAAAAAATTCCAAACTGTGATAATCTCCTAGATTACTATTAAATCCATTCTTAAAAATTGGAAAACATATGGTCCAGTTACAACTATGCCTTGAGAAGGCCATCCACCAAAACTGAGTGACTAAGTAGGGAGGGCATTAGCCAGAGAAGCAACCAGGAAGCAGATGGAATCTCTGAAGGAGCTCTTCAGCCCTGCCACAAGACACTATGTGTGATGCAAAATCAGCAGTGCTTATTGCCCTGAGAAACCATCCCCATAGTGAAGCATGGCTGTGGTGGCATCTTTGTGGCATTCCTCACCAGGGACTGAGAAACTGGTTGAGATTGAGGGCAAGATGGGGAGGAGACAAATAGAGGGGGAAATCTAGAGGAAAAACTGTTTTAGTCTGCAAGAGACCTGTCACCAAAATTGATTCAGGTGTGTGAATACTTGTACAACCAATAAGTACCAATTTGTTTTATTTTTTGATTTCTCTGCCCCAGTAAAACTATTTTGCACTTTCTCAGGGGTGAGTGTCTTGTATATATCAAGTGGTAACAGTGCCAATTAACTCTGTATCAATTCTAGATAACACAACAAAATATAGAAAAGTCAAAGGAGGGTGAATACTTTTGCAAAACATTGTAGTATAGAATGTGCCTGAGTGACCAAGTAAGTGAAAAATTTCTTCTTTGTATCTCTCTGTAAACTTTCACTGTGCGTCCCTGATGCCAGAGGTCATCCAGAACTTGTTTAGCAATAACCAGACTAGTTCCCCCAATAGGAAAATAAATAATATTTGCATTTGGCTGTAGTTGATATTTTCTTACAAGAACTAAAAGATCCTGCATCTGTTGCCAGGTTCCTTAGGAAGTGGTAGAGGGCAGTGAAGTAACCCATGCCCAAGGCATAAAGTGGTGTTTGAGTTGAATGTGATTTTACTGTTATTATTACGTTACTGCAAGTCTTATGCTGCTATTTAATTTAGTAAGTGGAAAAATTATATTCTATGCCAGTTTGTATTCCTTGAAATATGTAAGAATCTAGCCTGCTTGCCTCCTGAATTTTAGTTACGAGGTATGTGTGCTGCTGTGTGCCTAAACTGTTTTGACTGAGCTTGTAATGGAAGGGTGTAAAGAAATAGAACTAGACTCCATTATTATTATTATTATTATTATTATTATTATTATTATTATTTCCTACCTACCTCTTCCTATGGATTGGGGGAGACAACAAATTAAAATACACTAACAAATAGACACAAACACAATGAAAAACACACAATCAGTTAAAAGGGCATAATGTCAGTTTAAAAAGCATAGATATTAAAGAAAATGAATTCATAGTTTAAAAAATCACAATTGAAAAACCAGGTAGATAGGCCTGCCAGAAGAGATTGGTCCCTAATGCTGTTTTGAATTCAGACAACATATCCTGCTGTTGAATCTCTTCCAGCAAATTATTTAGCAATTTGGGGGCAGCTGGAAAAAAAAGTCCTCTGATTAACAGTTGCCAGCCTAGTTCTGACTGACTGAAGTAATTGTCCCCAGAAGATCTGAGAACGCCGGTACATGAAGAAGGCAATTCTGTATGTAATCTGGATCCAAACTGCATAGGGCTTTAAAGTTAACTACCAACATGTTGTAACTTGCCTGGAACTAATTGGCAGCGCTTGAGTGATTTTAATTTAGGTGTAATATGATCAGTCCTAATGCACCAGTAACCAATCTGCCTGACATGTTTTGCACTAACTGTGTAAGGGAGGACTGTAACCTCATCCATGCCTAGTTGACACACCTCCAACTCCAAACTAGGTCCCTTAACAATAGGCAGCTCCATCTTGTCTGGATTCAGTTTCAGTTTGTTTTTCCTCATCTGTTACCTCTTCCAGGAATTCATTCAGAGGAGACGCACCGTCCTCAGCCAACGCTATTACTGAAGGCATAAAGAAGTGTATTTAGGTGTCATCTGCATACTGATAGCACCCAGCCCCATGCCTTTGGATGGTATTACCTAGTGGTTTCATGTAGATGATAAACAGAATTAGGGATAGGTTGCCTTGTGGTATGCCATATAACAGCTTGGGTTTTTGCTTTGTTTTGTTTTGCTTTTTTGTTTTTGGAAGAGCAGCTATCCCCAAGCAACATCATCTGCAATCTGCCTGAGAATTATGACCAGAACCACTGAAGCACAGTGCCTCAGATTCCCTAATGCCTTAGGTGTTCCAGAAGGATGCCATGGGTGATGGTACTGAATGCTGCCAAGAGGTCCAGAAGCACCAACTGAGGCATACTCCCTCCGTTGATGCTCAGGAAAAGATCATCCTCCAAGGCAACCATAGCAGTCTCAACTCTGTATTCTGCTTTGAAGCTGTTTTGAAATGGGTCTAGAGAACTTGTATCATCCAAGACTGCCTGGAGTTAGAAGGCAGCTGCCTTCTCAATCACTTTGCCCAAAAAAGGAAGATTTGATACTTCTAAAGTCCTGAGGGTCCAAGGAGGGCTTCTTTTTAGAAGTGGTGGTATCACCACTTCTTTTTAAAAAGATGGAAAACTTTCCTTCCTGAGATATGCATTAATAATATATTGGAGCTGAGATCGAACTGCATCTTCTCCCTGAGAAGCACAGAGATCAAGGGGACAGCTTGTCCTCCTTACTCATCCTAGCAATGTGTCTGCCTTTGTAGTATCACCAGCTGAAATTGATCCATTGCAGTCCTGCTCATAGAGTTGCTGGATACTCCATTGCCAGCTTCTGCTATTTCATCTGTGAAATGATTGTTAAAAACATCACAGTGAACTGCAAAAGGCTCTAGAAGTGGATTCAGGGGGGAGGTGCTTGAGTTAGACCCCTCACCTCTCCAAAGAAGTCAGCTAACATGAATTCACAAACACAATGCATGCAGAGAAGAAGGCTTTATTCACTGCTCATATGGCCAACTTACAGGAACAAAGATGTTCTCTGTATTGTGACTCATCAAATATAAGTTAAATTTTCCTCTATCTGTAATCCAGCCATTAACCTTCCTGTTTCAGCTCACTGAGGCCTTCTGTATACCAAGGAGCCTGGTTAGTAACAAGTTGAAGAGGATATTTAGAAACAATTGTGTCAATAGCCTTACTAAGTCTTGATCCACCTGTGGACCAGGGCTTTGGCAGGATTGTCAGTGATACCAGCTGTAAAATCCTGTAATGCTTTCTGAAGTCCTGAAGCATCCATTAGCCTTTGAGGATGAACCATCTCAATAGGTCCACTGTTACCCCAAAAGGTGGGTGACTGAGAGGTCCACCCACAGTGCCAGTGCCTCCATGGAATGGTGAGGAATTATAGTTCAAAAAGGGAGGGCTGTGAGATAGGGGTAACCTTCCAGGATCTGTCTGCCTTTGTATACCAGTACTAATGCAGGGATACCGGTCGGAGATTAAAATAATGTTTTTTGGGGGAAAGTCAGAAGCACACGCAAGATTCAAGCAGTTTCACAACCAACAAGGGTAACCAAAGGAAAGAAAGGAAAAATTGGATGGCGAGAAGTTGGGGCGAAGTAGACAATGTTTACCTATCTGCAGAGAAGAGATGGAGCAGACTAAGGGTCTGAGAATAGCACAAGAACGGTAATCTGAACAGCACAGTAATGGCCTATGTCCAGTGTACTGTGAGTTTTCTGACTCAGAGCCAGTATTTAAATACCCTTTTTCTGCTCCAAAGGGGAAGGTTTTAACAGCTCTCTGGCAGAGCAAACAGTGGGGTCTGGAACAGGTGAATGGTCCTAAAATTAGGTGACAAAGCATTGATGGGAATTGTGGTAGCTTCTTAATGTCTGGAAAGGTGAGAACACTGTTGGGAGTTAGAGTTTCCCAGGGTGTTAGCCCTTTGGGTGAAATTCTATGAAAGATAAATTCTAAGAATCAGCCTTCTTTTAGCAGAGTAACAGAAGAATCATGTCCCAATCTCTCTGTGGTTTCCCTGAAACTGAGACTGACTTAGAAAGCAAGACAAGGCAGGCCGTTTCAGTTTACAAACTTGAAAAGTTTGCTAACGAATTTTACAATCATATACATTGGAGAGCCTAGATCCTAACTAGATAGCAAAAAGATTAGGTAAGATAGTAGCTTCATTCTTAACTCACCCTCTTCTTGGTGGAGAATCGAAACATAGTCAGAGGGAAGGAAGTAGAAACAAAAATGGCAAAGAGGGCAAAGAAAGAGAGATCTGAGAAGTGTAGTCTTTTATGTAAGACCAATGACCCAAGGGTCTATCCTGGGTCACATGGTGTGGTCAATTTGATACCATAGCCATGCATTTAAATAACACAAAGAGCAAGAATGAGGCTTTAGGTTAGAAAGCAAAAGATTTCAACATGCAAAGGAAAAAAAACTCTATGCTATCTAAGCCCCACTTGCCCTAGAATAAGAGGTGGGGAAGAGAAAGCTGGAATTTTCCAACACAAAGGATAATTTCAGCAGGAAGGGAGAATAGGTTAATGACCATCAGTTGCTGTGTTGAGACACTTTTGTGTGCTATTGTGTTTGAATATTGAGTTGTTGAGCAGATTATTGCAAGCTCATCAGTGCTGGAGTTTCCTGACTAATACCTTGAATTTATGACCTAGCTATGCCCTGAGGTCCCATCTAACCTCCTTTCACATGTGTTGACGCAGTCCTCTTTGCCAGCATGGCTTTTCAGCCATAACATGATTTATATGTAGTGCCAATTAAATCATATTCATGGCCAGTTATATCATGGAGTGGAGATGTATGGCATGGTAACGTTCACTATCTCTGCAGGAACAGACAGTAGCTGTGATGCTAATTCTGACCAGAAAATGATCTGTTTTTGACAACTTGGAGGTATTAATCACTTCACCCGCAGATCCATCTGCTCAGCACTGAAAACACTGTCAAAAGGTGTGACCTGCTGAATGTGTGGGCTCTGAGACTTAGTGATAAACATGTTTGGCATGGATGCCATGAACTCTCAGCTGCACCTGACAGACTGGCCTAAAATTGAATTTTGAAGTTCCTCAAGGCCAAAAGTCTGGGTAACTTCAATACCATCTCCAAGACCAGTTCCATGAGTTCAGTCAGGGAGTCTGATAGGCAGTATTGTGGCTGGTACACTAACAAAATCCCCAGTTTAGAGGTCAGAAATTTAGTTTAAGTTATAAACCATGTTTAGGAGTTCAGGATAGGATTCACATCAGTGTGCAAGGAGAGGTCTAGCTCTGACCAACTGCATTGTCATTCTTTTTGTGTCAGGAACAGTAGTCTGTTACACAAGGAAGAAAACCAGGAGTCCTGAATATGTGGAGAACCTACATGTGAAGAGAGCTCCTTCTTCTTATATATCTAGGTTAATCTGACCCCGAATGACCGAACAGGACTATAGAAATTAGGAAATTTTAACCTAGAAAGCAAGAGGTTAAAAAGTGCAGCAAAGATCAAAAATCAGCCAAAGAAGCAATATGCTATAAAGTTCAACAAACATTAAGAAGGATTAACACAGGAAGCAGAAGTTTAGTTGGCAGGATAAGCTAGAAATCACACCTCTGATTGATTGGATTTGGAGAGAATATTTTCTTTTCATTTCAAGGATAAAAGCAGGAAGAAGAAAGACACAGAGGATGGGGGGCAGAATCTTAAAAGGACTCAAAACTGTTTGAACTGGATAACCAATTGGTAGAATGGATACACCAATTATAATAAAATATTGCTTAAACAGAGAAATAGGATAAGATTGGGCCAGTTTAGTTGGAGGCATTTCTGTCTGGTTGTTTTATTACTCTTTTACTCAGAATGGGGGAGAGGGTTATATATTACTATTAACAAGTGACTTTCATTATTTCAGATGTTATGGTCTCTTCCTCTACATCTGATAGCCAACATGCACTATGTGAACTCCGTTATTTGAGATCTAAAGTGTTTTCTTTCTCTTTTTTTCCCCAATTAAAGTAAGGCGGTTACTTTATTATATTCTGTACTGTTCAAACCGTGCAGCTCTGAATGTTACCTTTCTCAGCTCTGTCTTTTTCGGGAAGTGAAATATATATTTAACATCCTGCTCTCATATTGGCAGTCATACTTGTTGCTTTTCATCTGGACCATGTTTTTCAAAGATGGGATCTTCTTTGAAAGAATAAGCACTACTTACAGAAGAGTATACATTCTGAGGAATTGCCTTATTGGCAAACCATGGAATTCATACGTTTCATGTCGAAAAGTTATTTATTACACATTTAAAGTAACCATGTCCTTAATTCTGAAGAATTACAACGATCAATATGTTGTAAAGGAGTTGCAAACTTTTGAGTTCTCGAAGTGTTTTATAGTTGTAGGAGGGAGGAATTATCTGGTGTTGAGGTTGTGAAAGATGAAGTTGAATGTGTGAGAAGAGGTAGAATAGATGCAAACCAGGTTATGCCAGGTGCTGTGATATTTTTAGGTTATACCCTCATGACTGGTGGGATAAAGAAACAAACAGTAGTTTATTTTAAAAATATAAAACCCAGTTGTCACTTGGATATGTTTGCATCTTTAGGTAAAACACGCAGATTCCTTGGTAGATAGAAAAAAGAAGCAGAGAAAAAATTAGATTAGGAGGAGGTGCTGGACAGGGGCAGTTCTTGAGCTTGGCTTTCCTTTGACTGTTTATTCTCAGCCTTGCATCCCAATGCATGGAACTCTTGGTAACTGCTGGGAGCAAAGTGAAGTTCTGGTGCTTTGTTTTGTTTGAAGCAGGAGGAGAAGATGGAGCCACACAACCCTACCTCCTTTCCTGTTTTTATTTCCCCATTTGATGAAGGGGTGATTATTTCACTTGTGCTCTCCCCACACGCTCAACATTGCTCACTCCCACCCCATTTTAGACCCTCTCATTACCCCTCTAACTGCCGAAGGTAGTGATGGCAGTGGGAGCTGCTCTTGCAGGCAAAGGTCTTTTTCATTCTTTCCTGGGCTGAGCCAGACCTTGTCCAGTAGCACCAGCATCGCCAGGTGGGAAATGTAGGGATGCAGACACTCCAGGAGAACTGAGATTTCTCAGTAGTATTATTACTTCCCCATCCTCCATGGGAAGGAAATACCATCCTTTCAGCCCCAGTGAGGGGGAACAAGCCTCTATTGAGTGGAAGCTTGAAATAGTTTTGGGCTGAGCAGCTTGTGCAAGTCCACTGTGCTTGGAGATGGGGATGAGATAGAAAATGCTGGCTGCTCTATGGCTAAGCAGGGGATGAGGGTGACATTTCCTGCTGTAAGGTGGCAGCAGCAGGCTGGCTGGGAAGTAAACTATATCTCTGTGCCTGGATTGCAATCCTGATGGGTGCCAGAAGCCAAGTGCTGTTCATCACACACACAGATACCCCCCCCCCCACATACACACACTGTAGAAGAGTGGAGGAAGGATCAGAGTTTGCATGCAAACAAAATTGGGAGGTAATTCTTGGTAGTGACACATCTTGTAAACGGAGTTGACTCAGAAAATGACGGCACACGGGCACAAACTGGTGGCACTGTGTGTGTGGGGGGGGATTGCTTTTAAAATTAAGGAGTTACCAGGTTAGTTTGACATATTGTCTCCACTTTTTAACTTTTTCTTTTCCCTGTCTGCATTTCTTTTCTGGCCATTATTATTTTTCATTTTATTTCATATTTATTACTGAAAATAATTATGACATAGGCAGGAGGGGGTTGTTACAAAATGATCAGCGCTGGATGTCAAATATGCTAGGTATGCCACTGATTAAAGGTGCTGCTGGAATGTGCTGATTCAAACTTCACTTTTATGAAAAACTGTACATTTGTTTTGTTAATTTTTGTAGCACTATAGCCTAATAGTTGACTCAGGGTCAAAGCAATTAATGACATTATATATTTAAAAGAAAATACTAAGGAGTCAGACTGCTATACATACTTGAAAGTATGAAGCTAAGATATGTGAGTTAAAAATTAGATGTAAATGAAGGAGATATAAAAGCAATTTGTCAATAATAATCAATATGAAATGTGCTTACTTGCATCCATTTATAATTTGGAAATGTACTTCTGTTATCTGGAACCAGTTTGAACATTTGGTAGAAGTAAGGAAAACAGAAATGTAAGAAAATTTCTTTTCTTTTCTTTTTCTTTTTATATAACATCAGAGAAACTTGTGGAGCAAATCTTATGACAGAACATTGATTTCTAGATCTTTAAATGGGGATTTTGGCATCTTATTTTTCCAGAGAAGTACTTTTGTATTTTTTTATTTTGGTTTCTCAAAATATGTAAGGTTTCCTCTTGCTTCTTCTTAATGAAGTAAGTGAATAATATGTAATGGGAAGTGCAGCTGAATATCAGGCCAAAGAAGTGTTCTCAAAATATATCATCCTTGGCAACGCATCTTTTGTTAATTATATACTTGGCTTAGTGCTTTTAGAAAACAGTTTTTACGTGTTTCATCATGTTCTAAACAATAGAGACAACTTTTTGAAATGTGTTAGTTATGTTCCTTTAATCATATGAAGGGTTAAACAAAAGTCTGATGATTTTCAATGCAAAATAGAAAAACTTCATACAAACACAAGGAAATAATGTGCTTTCTACCACTGATGTCTAGACTCACCTCTGTTTTTCACAGTAGGGTCAACACAGCCACTCCTTTGCTTTTCCTGTATTGACTCAAAGTCCTCCCATAATCAAAGGCTTCTCATTGGAGTAAATAAGCTAGGCCATCAAATGTAGCCTTCAGAATAGACAGCAAGTCCAAATAGTAAAGTCTATGGTAGAAAACTGACTGTGGTGACAAAATGAGTCATTAAAGAGGTGCTCCAAGAAACAGTAAGCCTAAAACTTGACCTACATTAAATGTCACACAGAGCTTCCATTCATGGTCTTGACAACCCTCATTTTTTAAAAAAAATAATCTAAAACCAGGAAGAACAAAATAGCATTTCAAAAATGGAAAACAAAAAATCTGCTGTGAAACTGCCAGTCAGGTAAAGAAACAAACTTAGGGTGCAAGATCTATTTGTAAAGGCAAATATGCCCACCCCTTCATTCCCCTCCTTGTAACCTCATTCAGTTTTTCAGAAATATTCCAGAGCTCTTCCGGCACAAACATGAAACTTTAAAACACAAGAAGAATTTGTTACAGCCTTCTTAGAAGGGGAAACAGCTGATGACACTAACATGTATGCGTGTGGCGTGTAAGACATTGCTAATGTAATTCAGAAAGTCATACCTCCTGAAGTGAATTTGGGGCCAACAAAACATCAGATTTCAGATTTCTTCTTGGCCAATACAGCATTAAATTTTCCTTTTGAAATCGAGTTCCTGCATAACTGTTAAGAATTTTAAATGTGCTACATCTATGGCAGCTGATTATGGTTGTTGTAGATGCAGAATAGATGGACTTTAATTTTGAAGTAGCCTAATAATGAATGGCTGTTTGCAGAGAGCACAGGTGTAAACTAGTAGCCCGTCAATTGAGTCACTTCCTCTGTCCTTTGTTCCTTTTAAAACATTCCTCTGCTGTCCTTTAACAACTGGTTCCCAGAGCTGTTCACAATAAAATAATGCAGTAAAAACAAAGCAGGTCAATAGGTTCCAAACAAAACTTAAGAAATTAAAAGCAATAGAGTAAAAGACCCAGAACTCAAAATGAAAATGTCTCACAGTTAAAATATAGTAAGTTGAATATCAAGCATAAACTGGGGGCAGGGAATTCTACGGATAGGAGGTTTACATACATTTGTTTCCTGCCTCACTTGATAATCTCAGTATTGTCAAGATTGATACAGGAACAGCAAGTCCTTTCTGTACCCAGGTCCCAAGTCATATAAACAATTTAATAGCGGCCCAAAAAGTCTGTTACTGCAGAGTATGTCAGCCATAAAAAGATGTTGCACTGATGTTGTACATTATGGCATAAAAAGATGTTGCACATTATGGGATCAGAGCACTGAGTGTCAGAAGGAATTTATTTGCCAAACCACAAGGTCAAATGTCTTGTCAAATATGTATACAAACATCTTAAGACCTAAAATGGCAACAACATAAAGAGCCCATATGATTTCAAAAAGTTATATTACATTGTAAGGAAGACCTGGGGGAAAAGAGGACATTAGTTATGATGAAACTAGTCAACTAACAATAATGTGAAGCTCTGTTATCACAACATGAGTGGAGGAAATAAACTGATTATCTGTTTTTTAAATTAGTTTAAAAATATTGATACATGGGTAAAATGACAAATAATTTGATCTCAGAATCTTATAGTAACAAAAATTAAATAGGAACATAATTGGAAGAACTTGGGAATGGGAGCTTCAGATGATGAACCATATTGTGAACCAATGAATTATGTGTGAAAAGCAGCTTGAATTCTGGTGAAAAATTTGGAGATTGTTGTTGTGTACCTTCAAGTGGTTTCTGGCATATGGTGACACTGAGGCAAGCCTATTGTGGGTTTTCTTGGGCTGAGAGTGTGTGATGTGCCCAAGGTCACCCAGTGGGTTTCCACGGCTGAGTGGGGAATGGGGAGTCATAGTCCAGTGCTCAAATCTCTACCCCACACTGGCTCTCAAATCTGGAGGGGGAAATGTGAAATATATATATATTCCAACCTTGCTTCCTCCTGATGTTAGCAAAATTACAGGTTGGCCTTGCCTTCTAAAACAATAGAGGTGATGACTGAGTGTGTGCTGTGCTTTTATTCTCATTGTTATGTTTTTTAAATGCTTTTGTATATGTGTATGTGCCTTCAAGTTGCTTGCTGACCTATGGCAACCCCATGAATTTCATAGATGTTTTTATACTTTTTCTAAATTAGTATTTTATTTTATTTAGTTTAATTTTTTCAGCCTTCTTTTAATGATTATTTTTAGCTGTTCTTTATTTTAATCTGTGGAATCTTTGGTCCCATGTTGGGAGAAAGGTCAGATGTTACGTGCTTGATTTTCGCCAAAAGGCCGAGAAGCAAAGTAGGAAAGGTCAAATATGCTAAAGGAATAAATAAATGAGTAAAACAGGCAGCCTAAAATGAAACAGGAATCACCGACATAGAAAGGTAAAACGCTAAAGAATCCAAAACTACTTTAGCACAAGATTGCAAATTTATATAAAGCATTTAAATGCTTGTGAACATAAAAAGATATTCATGTGAAACTGAAGGTATACACCAATGAGATCTCTTTGAGGATGGCATTCCATAATTGAGAGATTACTAAAGAAAATTCCTGCTCTTGAGTGGCAACCCCACCATATCTCCACTTGAAGGTATTTGGAGCAAGGACTCTGATTAAAGCCTCAAGATTAATCTAGTGGTATGTGGGATGAGACTGTTAGATACTGTGGCATCAAGCCAGGGGGCTTTGTGAGTCTACACCAGCATTTTTTGAATTGGGTCCAAAAATGAATCAGGCATCTAGAAATGAACAAGAATGATATAATATTGGTGTAAAACGAATGGAATGCCCTATTTCAATTAGCTTTTTCCATACTGCTGACCATCTTTGCAGACCACTTCAAAGCCATTCTGAGTTTATCTTTGTTTTTAAAACAGAGTACCCCGAAGATTTTTATTTTCCATCTTAAACAACAATGTCTTTACAATTGAATTTGGGACCAGACCAGAGCTTGGAAATAACTACTTACTTAATTCATTAAGTTATTAACTGAAAGGAACTTTTTACCTATGTGGTTTAAGTCACTGGACTTTCTGAAGTTACAGTATATCTGGCAGACTCAGTAATAAAGAAAGGCATAAGAAAAAGAAGGATTGGGCTTAGAAGAATGAAGAGCTGAGATTAGGCAACAATTGAAGATGAATGAGAAGGAACTAAAAATGAGACTTAGAATGGAGTAGGGGACTAATGTTTTTTCTGAGCCTTCAGTCAGCTATGGCTTTGACAAGTGCCAGGCTCTTTACTGTTGGTTTTGTGCTTTATCTCCCCCCACCACACATATTCACACTTATTGGTCTGTGTGTCTTTATGAGGGTAGAAGGGACATGCACTGTGATGCTCTTCTGTTCTTCCCCTGTATTGACTGTATACTGGTTTCTATTATATGTTATTGTAGAATGTACACAAATAGAATCCTATCCTACCCTATCCTATCCTATCGGGGTTTGCAATCCATGTCTACTGAGAAGTAAATCCTATTGAATCCTTTTCAAATCTTTAGCCTGTCTACTATTACTCACACAGTGTGAGGCATTTGATAATTAAGTGGAAGGTTTTCCTTACCCTCCTTCAGAGTATACATGGTGAAGCCATAGGTTTAGGTAAATGAAACTTTTGGCTCCAAAGTAATAGCTTTAACCTCACCAAACTTTTTTGGCATTTCCTTCCCTCTTGGCTTTTTACTCTCCCCTCCCACATACCTCACATTTTGATTTTTACTCACCTTCCTTTTCAATAGGTTACACATCTAAAGATTGAAAGTTGGAACCAAAAGATACAGATAAATTCATATCCTCCCATTCTCCTGCTTGCTTGCTTTTTTAAAAAAATCTACTCAGAAGTAAATTCCACTGAGTTAATAAGCAAAACATGTGGACTACTACTAATCTTTTCAGCTTATGCTTTTCGATAGGGTTGAAGATGTGAAGACTATCAGTGATTCAGTTATACAGAAAATTTTTATGTGTATGCTAAGATATATTCAAAACATTTCTGATTTAAAAATTCTGCTTGATTCAGTGACTGATCCTTGTAGCTTGTACTTGCAGTGGGTTGGTGACTTCTAGATGAAATCAGCATATTTCTTACTAAGTTTCCATATCACTTCTTATTAACCTTTAATAAAGAATGCATTTAAAAGGCAAATGAACAGAGTACATGTCAGAAACAGAGATAAAGATCGGCGGCAAAGCTGAACTGATGAGATCTGATGAGATGAAATCCCTTAATGTAGGATATGCTTTCCTATTTCGAGATGCATTTCCACCATAGGCAGCAGCTCTATTATGAACTTTGTAATCCATCTGGAGGGGGAATATATCCAGGTTGGAGGAAGGCAGTTTTAAAAGAACATAAAAGCTCTTCTGAAGATGCCAACAATGAACCATGCTGAACTATATAAACCAACTCTTGTGCTGTTTTCTGTAAATCCCTTTTCCTGCCCCAGAATGAATGGTTTAAAGCAGCGGTTCTTAATCTTTTCTTTATCAGGGACCCCCTGCAAGTATAATTTTATACTGATGACCCCCAAGACTTAACTCAAGATTTGAATATTTAAATTTATATTTAAATATTCAATTATTTAACTTTTCAATTTATTTATTTATCTATTTATTTATGACTTCTGGAGTCTCAGATTCAAATCTCTACTCAGACACTGGGTGACCTTGGGCAAGTCACATTCTCTCAGCCTCAGAGGAAGGCAAAGGCAAATCTCCTCTGAACAAATCTTTCCTAAATAATCCTGTGATAGGTTCACTTTAAGGTTGCCATAATGCAGAAGTGACTTGAAGGCACACAGCAACAAAATACTGCTGACAGGGAAATTTGTTCTAGCCATTATGTCTCTCCCCTTTGAAAACTGATTTACGGCAACCCTAAGATGAACCTGGCATGAGGGTTTTCTTGGCAAGATTTGTTGCTTTAGCCTTTCTCCAAGGTTTAGAGAATGTGATACCATGGCTCAGTGGGGATTCAAACCTGGATCTCTAGAGTCATAGTTTGGGCACGTGCGCACTGCCACATCGCTATTGTGGTGGTAGTGTCCAGCAGCAGGGCTTTGTGGACCCCCTGTGAGGGTTCCATGGACCCCCATGGATCCCTGGACCCCAAGTTAAGAACCACTGCTTTAAAGCACAAGCTAATTCATAATAACTGACATGATTAAATGTTATTAGTGTTGGGAAAATGAATTGATTTCTCAGTTTCAAATGTTTAGCAATTTTAAAAGCTAGTATACCAAGCTCTTGACCAATCAACCGTTATCTTAGATTTCAAAAAAAAAAATAAAATAAAGGTGAAGCCTCTACTTGATCAAAAAGCCTTTTGTCCGTAAGATATAATTTGTCACTCTTTCCAAAAACTTTTTGTGATGGATAAATTAAAACGTAAGACTTGCATGAACTTTATGTCATACTTTTCTACCTTAGAGGTGTGTGCCTGTGTTTTTATGTGCCTTCAAGTCACCTGTTGATTTATGGCAACCCCATGAATTTCATAGGGTTTTCTTAGGCAGGAAATATTCAGAGGTGGTTTTGCTAGTTCCTTCCTCTGAGATATAGCCTACAGCACCTGATATTTGTTGGCAGTCTCCTGTCCAAGTACTAACCAGAGCTACCCTGCTTAGATTCCAAGATCTCACTTACGGATTATTTAAACCAGATCATGAAATGTGGTACACTATAAATATATATCCTACTATGTATGTGTACAAGAGGAAGCAGTATTTAGCTGAAAAGATTGCAGAGAACCTAAATTAGCCAAAACAGTTGTGGAATCTAGACCATGATTTTAATTACCTATTTTTAAAAAATGTATTCTTACAAGTGATGCAGTTACATAGAAATCCTTAGACCCAATGTTCACTTCTTTACTAATTTCTAAAAGTGGCTCTCAGTTTAAAAATAGTCATGACCGTGAAACTTTTTGAATAATGATGTATTATAAATATGTTCCCATTACTAATATAGTTACCCTTTTATTTAGACTTAATAAACTTATAAATGTCTCCTTCAACCTGACCTTTGCTTATGAAGCATAGTATGTTTATTTTGCTCCTGCTGCTTTATAAGGAGTTAGTGTTTTCCAAAGTTAAGTGCTAAATACCTTTTAAGTAAAGCATGATGCCTGTTTTTATGACAGAGAGAGCAACTTCCATGTCTCACCACCACCTCCCAGTTTTAAATTAGATCTTGCCATGTTTCAGATTTTATCAAAGAGGGTTTCACAGATGAAGGTAAATGCACTCAAGCCGCAATATGTGTGGCCATCCACATTTTGCCACATGCTATTACAATATGATATCAAGATACGGAAAGGTATTGTCAGACAACACACAGAATTGCTTGCTTAGACCTGTTTTCATGTACATTCAGCCCCTAGGAGATGACCTCCCACATTGCATGTCATCCTACACACATTTATATTTGTTGCTAACCAATTACGCTCCATGAAAACTGATCATTTTAATATTAGTACACAATTTTACAGTCTGGAAATGCCTCATTTTTGATAGTGCTAAATTATCTGCTATTATGTGTCTTCATTTCTAATTATCCTTATTGATGTCAGTAGCTGTGTTCATACAGGTAAAGCTAAGTGCATTTTGAGAAATTTGAATGACAGCAGTCATTTAGCTGATCTGACAAAAGGGTTACATTGATCATTATTGCTGTAGTGGCAAGTCCGTCCTACTATGCTGATTTTTTCTTTTGGTTCATTCAAAAAGACAGTAACAAGATGTTTCACACAGATCACAGACTTTGTCCTGTAGTACTGGTATTGTACAGCTTGCTTATGTTTGATTCTGCTCCTTTAGATGCTGCAGTTTTGTGAGATGTTGATGAGGACTGATATTTATCCCTCTAGCATTTTCCATTATGGAACAAAAGTGTTGCCTGCTTGCTGTTGCTTCCTGTTCTACACTGGCCCAGATTGGGAGTTCAATTCCTGACGGGCTAAGTCATCTTTTAGTCCCAAGGCATAAATAACTAGAGTATATTCCCCTTCCATGTCCTTTCCTTGATTTCTTTAGGCCATAGCTAGATGGAGAATGTGGGACTGTGGTTTAATGTCAGTTTACTAACCAGGATCTAAAAACACAGATGAAATGTATCCACTTTGAAAAACATCCTGTACTTTGTAAGAGTATCTTATTTTTTTGCTTTTACAGCACACTTTCTAGTGTTTTTTGTGCTGTCAGGGAGTTGAGAGATTTTTATTCATTTGTAATTGTTTTGCAAATGAATGTGCAGCAGCAAAGGGAACCATCAAATGCTAGTGAACTGTTTTGTAGAAAGAAACCATAGTCAGGATCCAACCACACAAGTAGTTTTACAGGCCCAAGGACATGGTTTTAATAACGGCTAGTATTGAACACCAAACTCCTCTGCTAGCCAGAATGCACTGGGAGAAGTTACAAGAGAAATTTCAGATTGTATATGAGAACCTGGTCTTTAAATTTGAAAAAGCAGATAGGCAAACAAACAAATAAATTTACTTGGCATACCCAAGCTCTTGGGTGGCAACAAAATATTTCTTTGTTTACATTATCTTTTTTTATTTTAGAACACTCGTGGTGGGCCCAAGCTTTTCTCCAAAAACAAGTCTTTTGGCACCTTAAAAACTAACAGACTATATTATGGTATACATTTTTGTGGACTTCACCCCGTTTCATCTTATGCAACAGAATAATAATGTTTACCATAACATCAGTCCTTTTTCTTCTTCTTGTCATTTTTGTTGTTTATTTGTTTGATTTATATTTCATCTTTTTTTCCAAAATGGAGCCCAAACTGAATAATACTTATTTGTTCCCTTCCCAAATTAATTTCTTAATTTCTTTCTAATTGTCCCCACTCCAAATTAATTTCTTCCACATGTGTAACTTGAATATCAGTAATTTCATTGGTGCAGGTAGTCATACTACCAGTGCAGAATGCAAATATTCCACACTATGATTTTGCTCATGGTTGCTCCAGGAAGTTTCTGAACCTTCTCATCATGAGCCTCTCCATTATTAACTGGGGTTATTTATACAGCAAACATGCAGTCTGCTACTATAGCTGCACGCAAAGCTCTACAATCTTAATACAGCAGACATGCAGTCTGCCACTAGAATTGTATGCAAAGCCTTACCAGATTGGTAGAACTGGCAGAGCTCGCATTCCACAAATAAATAACTGAGGAGCCCAGGATCACCACCATGCTGTGATGGCACAGGAAAGTGAGACTTCAAATGTATGACTGCTTTGGAAGCCTTAATTTGCAGATAGCATTACAATTGCTGATTATGATAACCACTCACACAGTAATTCATGTAAATAGTAAATTGACAAAGGGATATTAGTCAATCCATGAATGCCCTTTTCCCATGGATAGCCACTTCACGTTATTGGTTTGCCATATATTTGCAGTGTGTTGGTAGAGTTGGAACTCTTCTCCAGCTGTTAATGGTGTTCTCTGCAGCAACATAAGAAAGACTTGTTTATCATTTAAACCAGCTCTGCATCTGTCCTTCATTTCTAGATGACAGGTAATGGTGTTATTGACTTTTCTGTTTCCATTTTCTCTTTTAAAGCAGCATCTGACATCATGTTGTCTTTAGTATATGCTGTTATCATGACTGATGGCAAGATTATTGGATGTTCAAAGCCTGTCCCAGGCTTAATATTAGAACTGGCCTCTTTCTGTCGCATCTTACTTTGCATTACTTCTGAAAGTGTTCATGTAAGGTAAGGGACTTCCCAGTAAGAAACCTCAGGCTTTATACCGGTCTGGGTATATTTTGTGCTGTCAGGGAGTTGAGAGATCATGGGAAATGTCAGTCCTGTAAGCTGTTTTGGATTCTGCTTTGCAACTGGATGTTCAGGTGACAGCTATAATCAAGAGTGCTTCTGCCCATCTTAGGCTAGTGTGCCAGCTGAGAGGGCAATCATGGTGATTGTGACACATACCTTAGATATACCCTGGTGGAGTTATTGCAATGTATGAGGCTACTCTTGAACTTGCTTTAGTGAGTCCAGTTGATCTAGAATACAGAATGATCCAGAAGGCAGCATACTAATGCCACCACCTCTGCCATTACTTTTGTTGCCCTGCCGTGCATGGAGGACAGTGAGCCTGAAGCAGATGACTTCTGCTTTAAAAAGAGGTTCACCATTGGATCATAAACCTGTTTTCCCAGAATTCTGACTCACATGGAGATCCTCCTAAGCTAAAGGCAGTTCTCTGCTTTGTAAGCAGAGGAACAACAGAAGGAATGAAAGAGGGAGAATAGTGTTTGCATGCTCCACTCTTCTCACATGTTTACTATGCTTACTTAGAATTAATTGAAAAGCGCTGTTGATTTTAGAAAATCTGGAATCTGATGTAAACTGATTCCATAGGAGCTAGAAACAAAGAGCAAAAACAGACAAGCATCCACTGAAATACACAAGAAGAAAAAAGAGACACAAGGTTCAGGAAGGATTGTCTTTCATTTCGGATGATCTTTGTTAAAAACCCTGATCTATATTACCCTGTGAATACTCCTAAGGTCTTTTTCAGAAGGGTGTATAAGAATAGCTGGACCAGAAAAGCAATGATTGGGTTCCATTTTATTCCAGAACTCAATGATACTTACCTCTTACAGCTTAGTGATAGAGAGAAATCTTCCCACTCACTTTGGGAGAAGAGCTACATCTACTAAAATGTTTTGTTATCATTCCAATAGAAAAATAGTCTTAACTCATCTTTATTCCATTAAAGGGCCAGAGGGAAAAACAGAAAAGAATGTTTCATGTTTTACAGAAAGTCATCACTAAGAATAGAAAAATCAAATGATCATTAGCATAAAAAGAAAAAGAGAGAAAAATATATAGTGGTTATTTTCAACATGTTTTAAAAGATTTCAGTGGATCTGCTTTTAGCAATGTAAATTGAAGACACAAAGGGCCTAATCAGGATCACAACTATAGCGGGTCCGAAAGCAATGAAGCTTACCCCCTCACAGCACATATATGTCCCTGATCTAGATAGGGGGAGCCCATGCTGGCAATTTGCTTTTGTTTTATGAAGTAATCTGCATTGAAAATTAGTACTGTGCCAGAACTTTGTGGGTGGCTGTGGGTGTTTACCTTATATAATCTTTCTTATACCTTTTCCACCTCTTCCCCCTCTCCCTCCTTCCCTTCCCTGTTTTAATATTCTTAGCCATGTTAAGTAATTATGATACTTGAGTCTTTCAACCTTTTATCCAAAAACAAAAGTGTGATCATAAACCATATCAGTCTCAAAATGGAACCAAAAACTTTGGATCAGGGCTAAAAGTCATTTGACCCTCCAGATGTTTAGTGACTGGAACTCCCAAGGCCCAAGTATAACTAATAGGAATGAGTAGCCTAACAATATCTGGAGAGCCTCACGAGGAGCACCCCTGCTATGAAGAATCGGCACAGTCTAATTGTGGTTTTGCATAACCCTTTTTTTTTAATCATATGCTTTGTATTTGAAAATTCTTCTTATGCCTAAGATCTTGTGAGAATGAGATTGCCTAAAAGTTCTCGCCATGAATTGTAAAATCAGATCTGCCGAGGACAATGATTCCAGCAGCAATCTTCTGTCATATTTACCTGGGAATGAGGCTTGCTGAACTCAGTAGGTCTTCTTTCTAGGTAAGCAAGCAAAGGATTACACTGAGTGTTGTTGTTTGAGGGTGTGGGAAGTTGTACAGATGTATCTAGAGTTCGTCATTAACCAATGTTTCAATAAACTATCCTTGTTACAGATAGAAAATACCACTGGGGACAGTGAAGGGTAAATATTGAGTAATGAAGAAACAGGGAGGTTGATTATGTCTTGGACTGAAAGAACATAGAAATTGAAAGAACAGAGAAATCAATCACAACAGCACATTGACAGAATTAGGAGAATGTTTCTTTGAATAAACAGGGCAATGACATACATGTATATAGTTAAAGCTGTCTTTTAATTAAGGGATAATGACAAATACCTAAATATAAGTAGTAAATATAAGTAGTAGTATTGTTACTCTAAGAGGTGGAAAACTCTAAGGTCTGCCTGCAATGCCAGCATCTCCTTAGAATTTAGGGAATTACAGCTCAAAGGAGGCCTGTCAGAGGAGGGTAACAGCAGGATCTTTTCATCTGTTTATACCAGTAGTAACTGTAGAGAGGACTCCAGTTAAAAGTTAAACAGATAATTTATTTTGAATTAAGGAGACACACAAGACATCAGACACTCTTTAAGAACCATGCAAGTCTATTGGAAATTGAAGCAAGAAAGGTTGGATAGAGCGAGATTGAATGGAAAGGGTGATAATTACCAGTCCTGAAACAGAAGGCTGAGGCAGAGTGGCTCAAACTGCATCTGAGAGTAGCATGGAGAAATGGGAGTCTAGGGTACCACGTGCAATATAATTTGCCCAACAGACTACAATTTTCTGGGACTGAAGTTGGGGTTCTTATACCATTTCCTACCATGAAGGATGGTGTGTTGACAAAATGGCAATTGCCTTCTCACAGGGCTGACAAAGGAGTCTGGAATGGACTGATTATCTTAACTGATGGACTGATGGGAGTCATGACAATCTCTTAATGACTGGGTGGGCAGGTCTAGGAAGAATTTCCATAAGGCAACATCTCAGAATGGTCTCTGATTGCTTCACTTGGGCAGTTTCAGCTTCCCTTGTTCTCAGGAGCGCTTACAGCATGCAGTCTTGAAAGGGTCATCACAAACCAGTTAACATTGGGTTTCCCACCTAATCCTCTTTGAACTTACAATCTGACCATGTCTGATGTCATCCTGACCTGGCAGCATGCTTCCAGCTAGCACAGTTTCAAATATACTTTCCAGTCATAAATATGTTCAATTATGAAAATAGCACATCTGGCCGCATGGGGATATAGGGTAACAACACTTTGTTTGAAACTGATGGATTTAAAGAATTGTCTTGAGTAGGGATGGGCCAACCAAATCCGCGAATCCTCGGCAAAGATTCAAGATTTGCAGATCCAAATCCCTGTGCTGAAATAGGCAAACTGAATTTTTCGAATCCATCAACCAAATAGCTTGTTGGAGACTGGGACGCCTGAAAACCTGGGAGACCAGACACACAAAGGGAGATGGCAAGTAGATGAGTTTTTCCTTTGGAGTAATAATGGCATTTGCTAACAATGTCAGAAATTACGTCTGGAGTTGTATTCTAATATATTTAAGTTGAACATTTAATCTTTAAGTTCAGCAGTATTTTTTCTGCTGAAAATCAATGGCATGTATAAATGCTGGGGTCAGTGGGTCTGATACCTATCAGAAATAGTGGGGCAGAGGGCAAGGTCACCACAATCTCATCTAATGATTGCCACATGTAGGCCAGTGTACCTCCTTCCACAAGACCAGTGCCTGGTTGTAAACCTGTAGCTAGAATAGGATGAGAAGTGATATGTCTGTCTTGGTTTCTTATGAACCACATGACAAACCACATGTACTTAAAATGAAAAATTGTTTTTAAAAATTGGTGCCTCCAGGGCTCGCCAAAGGTCTGATTGGCTGGAAGATACAGTCTTCTTGAGATTTCAAGGACAGCTGAAAGATTCCTTTGCATAGCTGCCTTGCAAAGCTCTTTCATACACAATTCTGGGATTTGTAGTTTTACAAGGTGTCACAGCCTTCTCTGCCAAAGTGTGCTGGTGCATCATCAAACTACAAACCCCAGGATGCCAGAAGGAGATTTGCAAAGAAAATCCAGTTTTAACCTGGATTATTTCTGTACTGTACTGTTTACACAGGCAAGAAAATGTGGGATTAATCCACATTTTCCTGCCTGTGTAGAAAGGACCTTCATGTCATATTCAGTCTGGGGAGATCCTGAGGCAAAACGATGGCAGTTGTCCTGGCCAGATTTCTTCAGAGGGAGGTTTGTCTTTGCCTAGGCTTTTGCTAAGACTGAGAGAGTGTGTCTTGCCCAAGATTATCTTCTTTCCCTTACTTTTTAAATCCTTTTTTAAAAAAGTATTAGATTTGTGAGATTTGTGGATTCCCAGAACCTTCCAGGGATTTGGATCCGGAATCGGATAGTTCTGGATTCATCCCATCCCTAGTCTTGAGAGTATATTACTGGGTTTTATAGTATGTGAATTTGGAAATATTTTTGTATCTATGTATAAATATAAGGGTTGCCAGTAATTTCATAGTAGATTGAAATACACAGGTGACTTTCTCATGCCCCTTATTTTTTTCATAAATGTTTTCACATAAAATTGTTAGCAATTTCACTGATGATTGAGAGTAATGTGAGCAAAATGTTATCATTATTGAAAACTGATGAAAAAGAGTTGGTTTTTTTAAAAAAGTCAGCAATTAAGGCCAGTAAAATTAGTTGCTGTAATGAAAGCAGCCCTTCCTAGTTTGTATTGAAAGAAATTTTGAGCCTTTTTTTTTTTAAGAACTGGGTAGAATTTGTGGAGAATGCTGCCCTTTATAAAGGATTTGCACCTTCCAAATGCCAGAAAAATATGTGTAAAAGGTTTTCATGACATATGCCCTTTAAATGCTGGGGTTTTTTTTAAAGAAAGGAAACCGCTAATTAGCTTATTCTTCCTCAAAATTGGATAAAGTATCCAGGATCAGTTGCTCCTTTTGAGGAAACTAAGTCTGCCAGTTCTCAGAAAACACGTGTGGAAGCCAGTGTGGTACAGTGGTTTGTATGCTGAACTATGACTCTGAGAGAGCAGGGTTCAAATCACCATTCAGCCATGGACACTCATTGGGTGACCTTGGGCAAGTCACACTCTCTCAACTTCAGAAGGAAGCAATGGCAAACCTTCTCTGAACAAATCTTGCCCTGTGATAGATTTGCCTTAGGATTGTCTTAAGTCAGAAACAACTTGAAGGCACACAACAAAAAAATTATGCAGTCCTTCAGATATTGTTGCACTGTAACTCTGATAAACAGGTATGAGGAATACTGGGGACTGCAGTCCAGCAATATCTGCAGGACAGTGTGATTTCTACCACTTGTTTATTTTACAAGAACAAACTACCTTCCCCTTAGTTCAGATGATTCCCTGCCTTCCTCTGACATGCTCACAAGGAAATCAGAGGCTAATAAAGTTTAGACTAACCACAGTCTAGTCTTGTGTCTGAGCCCTACATTGGGGTTAATCTTAACCATAGTTTGTTGTAACAAGCCAACTTTAGTTTCAAGCAAACCATAATTAACACTAACCAGTACTGGTTGGATATGGATGGCACAATGAGCTGCTGTTAAAAACAGGAGTGAAAGTTCCTTAATTCCTTCTAGTGGTGTTGATGGAAGGTGGAGGATTGTATAAGCCTGAATTGTAATTAACTATGTTTTCTGTAACATACAAAAATAGCTGATATCTATATCTATCTATCTATCTATCTATCTATCTATCATGTATCTATCTATCTATCTGTAACTCAGGATACAAAACTAGTTTCTTTTACCGTTACTGGACAGGGATCCGTTATATCTTCTTGGGGTCAGAAGTTATTTCCTATTAGAAAAAAAAAACATCTGGGTCAAAACATGTTTTGCTTCCTGGTAAAATTTGAACATTGTGTCTCAAATCTTCCTTTGTAGTAGTTAAAATTGGGTTAAATGTCCCATTGCACTAGCACAAGTGCTGTATGTAACACAGTGGAATTTTCTCTCTCTTTGTTCTCTCCTTTTATTCATCCTATCTGATCCAGAAGATTTCCATGTCATCCAAAGCAGATTTTAAGGACTCAGAGTGGGCTGTGGCAGAGCAGAGAGAACCATTGTTCTTATTCTGCCAAAAGAAGCTGAATTGTCAGCAGAATGGCAGCATTGGAACCAAGCCATTATTTATGTTAGAAATGTTGTATCTTCTTAGCACTACAGTCCATAATGACAGTGTTGCCTGTGGTCCTGATAGTGTGGTTCTAGGATCTTATTTTGTCTGTCTAAGAGGCATTTTTCAATTTTTAAAAAGTCAGTAGTCAGATACAATAATAAACCCCCAAGATAAAAGTAAAGAGAATCAAAAGCTATCCAGACTTCAATTCAAAGTGAGGATCAAATGCTCATAAAATTAATATTTGGGGAATGAGCTCTTCTCAGTAGAGCATGAACACACATACAAAAAAAGTGTTTAGACCACAAAGAGTTCCTTTCCAGCCCTTCTTGCAGGCTATATTTTAACATAAAACAGCCAAACGGATTTAAGAAGAAATGTAGAAAAAAAGTGGGAGTGGGAGAGATTCAATAATTGCTTCCATTTCCAAGCAAAATATTTTCTTTTAATGAGGTTTTAAGAGTCTGATGTACTTGAAAGTTTATTCAGTGATCCAGTGTAATTTTTTGATGCCTCTGACTAGTAGGTACAGCAGCTTTTTACAGGCATTTCCATTCTTCCATTGAATTTTGGAATGTTAGCTTTACCATGACTTTAAATAGAATGAGTTGAGATATAGTTTTTTACAGGTATTACAGGCTTTTACAGGTATTACAGGCTTCCTTTTGTATGTTACATGTTTGTATGTTACATATGAATTTATATGGTAACATTTTATGTTAATAGGCTAATGTTTGAAACTGTGATCCATTCTGTTGGTAGGGGTTTCATTTCAGTAGTGCTTTTCTGGGAAGCCCAAGTTCTTTACAGAATGAACACAGTTAATTTGAAGGAACAGTAATGGAATTTTATACCATGAGGCATTGCCAGTTCTTTGCTGATTTCTAGCCCAGTGGAAAGACAGCGTGGATAAGAACATATTTTATGTTTGGATTTTTTTCCCCATTTTTGTTTTAAACAGATACATTACACAAAATATGAGAGCTTTACTATCCAGATATTAATCTTCAAGCAAATGAAACAGAATACTTAGTGTATTTGTGGAGGCCCTTCTGTATTTTTGTGTAAAGAATGGAATGTACTTTTTCCTACTTGCAGGCATGGTTTTAATGGTGCTGCTCACTTTCTGAAATGTATAAAACAGTATATCTTAGTCATGGCATACATGGTACATTGTCCTAAATCACTTTGTTCTGAGCTTGACTTTTTTTCCAGCAGACTCTTCTGTTTGGCATTAATTTTGTAAATAAGAACTACTTTCAAACTGTTTAATTAATCCTTAATGATAGATTCTTTTTGCATCTTTAAGCATATGTCTTCATGTATTTCATTTGCATTTCCTACCTTATGCTTGTATAGAAGAAGTCCACAGGCAGAGGGAATGTCACTTGTTAACAACCCCCACTTTTCAGTTTTCTCGAGGCTCCTTTTCCAATCATTCACAAAGGTTTTGAAGAGGCATTTCAGGAAGGCTAGAACGAAGCACTCCATTTCCTCCAGAGAACCCTTCCCTTGCAGTTAGGTTTCAGATTCTCCCCCCAACCCATAAAACTAAGATGAAGCATATACTGGCTCCAGAATGATGGGTCTGTGTTCTGAGTCCATCCCAGAAGAGAATAGCTTTTGTTTTTGTTGCTTCTCCTGCTGCTGCTCCCAAACCAGCCAGTAGCTTCATAAGAAGAGTGGTATCAAGACTATTCTTTTACATCAGATGCAATGCCTTCATTTAAAGAAGGATATGACATTGATTTTGGCATTTCTGTTGCCAATGGAATAGGATTACTGTGGCTAAGCAAACATTTTCTTCCTTGTTTGAACCCATACTATATACGTACACTATATGCATGTCAAGAGGAGGGGGAATGCTGGTAAAAAATCTCCCTCATGTGGTGATTTGTTTGAGTTACAGAATCAAATTTCAGGTTCATTTGGGTGTTGGGCACAGTTTTCATGTCAACCAGCAATCTCAGTGCAACACAGGAGCTTGTAGATGAGCCACCTGCTAGGGCTGAGCAGTTAGCCTCTCGCAGCTGAATAGCTGCCAAGATTGCAACCTGCTGTCATCCCTGTGACATGTGTATCAGGCGGGGGGGGGGGCATTTGGCCTTCTAGAAATTTTGGACCAGAACTCCCATAATAATCCCTTGGCCTTGGTTATGCTTGTGGAACTGATGGGAGTTGTTAGTGAAAACACCTGAAAGGCCAAAAGTTATCTAACTTTGCTACAAAGCAAGTTCTCTTTTTATGGATTTCTAAGCATTTGTATCCCTCAATAAAGCTTCTTAAATGGACTGCCTTTGCCTAGTTACACAAAGCTTTTTTGTATAGTAGAACTGCCTTTTTCATCTTGTCCATTATACACAAAGTGCTATGGTTTACCCACGTTGGTCTCCTGCTTTGAATACAATATTCAAATTTGGCACATGGATCTCCACCATGAATCCCATGTTGAGAGAAAGGTGAGATATGAATTAAACAAATAAAAATAAATGCATGTATAGCCTCTTTGCTTTTCAAAGAGTACTAATAATTAACCACATGATATACATATGTACACATCACAAAATTAAGGCTACATGGAGTAGGTTAGAGGCAACAAACACAGCCTTCTTACATAAAACACTTATATTTTGGAATGAATTATATCTGAGGTTAAGCACTGTAGACTTTTATGGAAAAACTTCCTTTGGAGTTGCCCTTTTAGGCTCTGATACCTCTTGAAATGCTACTCTGTTTGTGTTACTTGTGGCTGACAAGCATTTGGTAGCCAGAATAAGAAAAGACAATTTCATGTTTAAATGAAGTTGAGTCATTCCAAGCTGGTTACGTAGGACAAATGGCTGCTTTTCAAAATCTTTGGCCAAGTATGACCATAAGAAAATCTTTGGACTGCCTTGGGTATAAAATTCCTACAAAATGAAATCTTGTTTGTGGAAGCTTCTGAGTTTTACAACATAGTTTATCATTAATTAATTATTGATGGAAAAAAAGGTGTATGTGAGCAACAAGTTTCAGACTGTGTTGGATGGTGGCTTCCAGGTCAATGAGACAATGAGTATTCTTTGAATGTTATTCTGAACTTCAAAAAAGCTGTCCAGAGTGCTGAATCTTATCCCCCAAATAGGAGTTCAACACCTGGATATGTCCTTTATAATTTGTACTGAAACCTCGAGTGGATTTGCCATCTTGTTAACGCAGGAGTGACTGGGTGTCAGAGATTTCTGATGTACACCTCTGTGCCCCATCTCTGCCTCTGATGCCCTTTGCCTCAACATTTTCATGCTCCTTTACAAAGTACCTAGCTGGAGATACTATAGGCATATGTGTTTTACTCAGGCAGCCTACACTTACTATTGCAATTGCTAAAGCTCTGAAAAGCATTTTGGGCATCTGAGAAGTCTGGATAACTGCTGCTCAGATGGTGGATTCCTATGAGTTGAAGAAGGATCCCAGATAACTAGTGAATAGGCAGACTAATCTGTGGGCATTGTTGTGGTTTTTTTCCACTTACAAAAAGGTGCTTCTTTCTTCTTGATTTTAAACACACGGAGTTTCTCACCATTTTTGCTCCCCTTACTGTAGTTCATTGAGTTCACTGAAAAAGCCATTCCAAGATTTCTTGTTTCCACCAGAGGAGCACTCTGAGGGGCTTCTGTTGAGACACAGCACCAGTACTCCTTCAGTGTACCAGCCATTATCAATATACTGCAGCACAGACCATGTTAAAGAATTGTGCTACACTGTATATGAACCTTCCTCTGAAGTCAAAAGTTGTATGAGATTGCAGATATGTTATTAAAATCTTCAGATAGTGCTCCATGCACAATAGTTGTTTGGCTTACATTTGGATGGGGATATGGGATGTGGGATGAGGTACTCCCCCCAAATGTTATCCCTGACTAGCGGTAATGCTGGCTAGAATTAATGGGAATTGCAATCAAATAACATCTGATGGGTCACAGATTCCTCACTTACACTGTAGAACAGCTAATCTTTATCTTCCTTGTATTAAGTGACTTGGCCCTTAGCAGTTATGTCCATTACTGGAAGACTGCAACTTCTGGCTCTAGTTCTTATTTTTACATGTACAACTCAAACAGATGACAGTTCTCTATTCTGGGAAAATCTGTTTTTGGTAGTAAAAATAATTTCCCATAGAAGCTAACAGTTCTCCTTCACCATTTTAATAGACTGTAGCAAAATATCAGAGAGCCAGCATGTTATAGAGGTTTGAACATTGGACTGTGATCCTGGAGACCAGAGTTCAATTCGCCACTTAGCCATGGAAACCCATTAGGTGACCTTGGGTGCATCACACACTCTCAACTCCAGAAAATCCTGTGACTTTAGGGTTGCAATAAGCAGAAGTGACTTGAAGGCATACAACAAAATATCAGTAACATTGACTTTTCTTTAATCTTTAATTAAATTGTATTTCCCCCCATCATGTGGTCTGTTGTACCATAATGAAAGAAAACACTGCTTTGCTGAGGGCTAGCTGAGGTTTACAACCAGGTTCCTTGCTTTATTATTATTTTGAAATCATATTCACAGTATATAGGGCTGAGCCACAAAGCCCTTATCAGTTTTGTTACCCTGTTTGAGTAAATTTAGGGGAAAGGCTTTTGGCAGTTATGGGAGTGAGTGTAGGAAGTGTGGGCTGAACCTAGTAGTAGCAATGATGTCCCTCTGGAGTGATGATTGTGTGTGGTACAGTTTCCATCTCCTTCCTCCATTCCAAGACTCCAGAGTAATGCCAAGCTTTTACTTCATTTTTGTTTCTTTATAATAGACGTGATGAGATGGCTTCATTGTGGAGGCAATTCAAAATGCGGGTAGTTTTTTATGTCCTGACTCTGAAAACTTCTGCAACTGGCAGTTTGATTGTTGCTGTCACACACAGAAGAAAACATGTGGTGGCAACAAGAAAACTGTTGTGGATTTGTGAAATCTTTTAGTGGTCCTTCAGAATCCTTAGTCTTGTGTGGAAAAGTTCTGTAAAGAGCTTGAAACTAAGCTGAAGTATATACAACTGAAGTAAATGCATTTCCACCTGCTATCTTGCTTCCATCTTCCTTCTCTCACTTTGTAGCTTCCTCTGTGTCCAGTTTTCAATTGTTGATTCTTCAGAAAAGCAAGCTACCTTTTTGTTTGTTAATCTGTAATGTTCTATGGATATTGATGGTGCTTATACATCATAATCCTAGATCAAAATGAAATAAAACATTTTGTTTAGCTCCACTGACTCTATATGGAAACCATGTTTCAAACTTATTTGGAGGCGGTGTTGTTTTTTAGTGGTTGTCAGTTTCTGTTCTATATGTGGCCATGTGCATGAAACATAAGAATGATAAAAGTTACCTGGGTTCTGATGTGGGTGACATAGCTTCCTGCCCGCTTCTAGTAAAGCATCTAATACAGGACTGAGTGTTTTATAAGCTTCATAGTGATATAAATACAAAAGTACATGCGTATGAAAGTCTACTGCAATTCTGAATTTCAGCTAATGAGATCAATTATTAATTAAAGTAATTACTGATGTAAAGTAATTAGTAATTAAAGTAATTAAAGTAATTACTGAACTAAAGTGGGATTATCTTCATTACTCATAGTCATTAATATTTAATTTATGGAGGAAAGTATCTGAATTAAAAATGGTACATAACAAACTGATTTCTACATTAGGCTGTTTGAAACCTTTGTGTTTAATCTTGGCTTAAAACTCATTTTGTTCCCAAATCTATATAAAGACCACATCAATAAGGAGACATTGTGTGATGCCAGTTTTATTTTATTCATATTAAGTGACGAAAACCCAACCCCTCCCCACCCACAAAAGAAATATAGATCTCAAAACCATAAATAACAATTATTACTAGACATAAGCATCTGCAGCAAAGGAGCAAGTAGCAGTTTAATTAATCTAATTAATTAAAGCAGTTTAATGTTGGAGAAGGCTGTTATAAGACATCCAATTCAAATAATTAAAATTAGTAAGGACCAAGAAAAAAATCACGGGGGAAGGTGGAAATCTGTGTTGAAGAAAGAGTCCCTAGATTCTAACTTTAATTATGTTAGAAAAAGCAATTTTCTAAGCCTTGTAGAAGCCAAGATACTAGGTAAAATGTGCTCCATTGTTCTGCCATTTGTTTTGTGTTTCGATGATTTAGACAATAAAATATGATACTAGTAATTGAGACACCCACTATCTGGAGCACAAACTTGCAGTTCATTTTAAAGCTTTGATGCCACGTGGCCTTCTCAGTTAAGAAGGAAATTCTGCCGCTCCACCTCTGGCCAATCTGACTTTGTTAGTCTTCAGATGATGAATAAGAGCTTCCAAATGTGATCTCACAACATGGAAAGGTTGGTGAAGGAGTAGGTGTTCCTTTGTTTATCTTTTAGTTTTATTTCTTCTCTGGCCCTGCTAGAGATTATCTGTTTTTATATTTAAAATGTATAATTTATTCTGCCTTCTCCTTGAATTGATTTTGTTCATTATAGTCTCTTCAGTTGTCTCAAGAAAATTCTTTGGGACTAATAGAGCAGGATTAGATATCTTGAAAAAAACAAACAAATAGTTGTGGTAAACAAGGCTTAGAAAGTATGTTAAATGCCCATACTATTGGCTACTAACTCAGCTACTCACACGGCTGTGTTAATTGTCAGTAACACAGGAGAACATACAGCCAGCATTCCTATGTGGCCTAAGGCCAGTGTGTCTGAAAAGGCATTTTTCACTTACGAGCCTCCCAGTATATTGAAGTAATTATTGCAGGGATTTGGTGAGCCTGCCTTCTCAGTTCAGTGGCCAAGTATGAAGGACCTAACTGAGGATGTAGAGCAATCTCCCCACAGACATTTGTTTCCCATATGCTCTTTGTTCATTTTGGTGCCAATTGGAGCTGTTCTGTTTGGGAAGGCTCGTAATGATATAATGACTGGAGGGCCCTTCTCTCCAGGTTATTAGGTGTGTGTAAGGAGTCAAAGTTCCTCAAGTAGTGGTTTGTTTTTCAATACCAGCACCACATGACCTAACAGTATAAAATAAGAGATGGAAAGCAAAAGAGCACCTGTTCTGGCTTCTGGTAAATTTACCAAAGGAGGTGAGCGTACTCAAGCAGTATAGGGAGGGGAATCAGTCCTCCATCATATCTAGCACCAACTGTATGTAGAAACATTTCAGAGCTTTTTTTTTTAAAGGAGTGGATTAGTAAAGAGTAAAAGACTATATCCCAAAAATGATAAGACAGTTCAGTCCACCATTGCCTGCAGAGAGAAATAGCAAGGCTCATAGACTTGTCCAGCTGTCAAAAATGCAGTAGTCTCTAGGATCCATGTGGGATGTGAAACTACTTGGATAAATTATTTTGCTCGGAGGACCAGGGGGCCGCTGCTGTATAGATGTCGAATGAAGAGGGGCCAAAGATCCTGTTTCAAAGTTTTGAGATAGTAATTAGGGATTATATATTTATTAGCTTCGTCTGCTGGGGTCAGACAGAGTACAAGTTCCTATTCATGTTAGTCCCAGAAATTGTGACTTAATTTGAAGGAATGTAATAGAATGGACAGAAAGGGAAAGTTAAACTGATCACAGAAGGGAGCAGGAGAATTGGGTGTGGGGGGGACCAATAGCAGGAGCTGGTGCTGTGGGTGAAGAGCCCTCAGGATGCAGCCATTCCTGGCCCTCTCATTAGGCAGAATGAGATGCATACCTCAGAAAGCATAAACGTGGTGTCTAATTCCCTCACCTCAGCCAGGAGGTCTCCTGCTGTTGGTTGAGATAATTGCTTAGATGCTTTTCATCCTTAACATATCCAGTTGGGAAACAGTCAGCCCAACTTTGAAGAGAAACAGCCAGGATATGGCTCATTTGAGCTGGCCAAATCCTTAAATGCTTTGCTTTGTGGATAAGATGAAATGCTATTGGTGGAGGTGCACAGTCATTCTCTGAAGGAATTCCACAACACTTGCTTCTGAGCCAAGCATTGCAGTCTGACTGGCCCTGCAGAGCTGTGCTATGCAGCTAACACTGCTTTCCACAAGGCAGGAAGAAAAGGTGATGATGGGAAGGGCAGTGAGGAAGGCACCACTTATCTTCTCACTTCAACTGACACAAGAACTGCAGTTGCCATTGGATGCAGTAGCTGCCTACTAAGCTGTATTTTTGCGTGTTTCCTTCTGTTGGCGGACAGTAATAAAGAAGGCAGGTATAACTTCTGCTAAAAAAAACTTATGAACTTCCTGACACAAATTTGGTATATTTTTAAAGACTTCCATAATTGGCTACCAATAAGGACAGTTCTTTCCTGACCACTAGCTGGCACCATTTGTCCTTTATAATGAGGTAAAAACCTCGTTCTGAAAAAAAAGAAGAAATAGAATCTGATTATTGGATGTGGCATGTTTCTTCATTTGAAGCATTAGCAGCAGATTGTATACATTCTTAATTGTGGGTAGTTCTTCAGGCTTGGAGCAGAATAGTATTAATTATTGTAGAAACTGTGAAATTTCCACGGAAGTTCTCTTTTAATGCAGCTTGCACCCCCTAGTGGTGGTTAATAAGAGGTTTAGACTGACAAAAAGGCATTTACAAGAGATATAAACCAAGATGTTAATTAAATTTGTTTCATATGGAAATGATCTGCATTAAACAGTGCTGTGGGTACCAGGTGATACTGTACATCTGTTTTGTGTGCTTGTTAAAGCTGTATGTTTGTGTGGCTGGTGGGAGAAATTGAGTGAATTAAAATGCAGACTGTATGGTACAGTGGTTTGAACACTGGACTATGACCCTGGGGAACAGGGTCCAGTTTCCTGCTCACTGATAGAAATTCACTAGGTGACCTTGAGCACATCACATACTTTCAACCCCGAGGAAAACCCGGGATAGGTTCATCTTAGGGACTCCATAAGTCAGAAATGACATGAAAGCACACAACAACAACAATATGTACAATTTTTGAAAATTGTGCAAGGCTAGACAATATTACTAATACCTATTTTCATTCATTTATAATTTCCATTTTAAATATTTTCTGATATATTGCAATGTTCATAAATAATAATTCCATTTTAGAGCAGGCGTCAAGATAATTTGAAAGAGATTCGTTAGACATTAATTGGAAAATGTCATTTGGAAAATGAAATTATCATCATTATCATTGCAGGAACTAACTGTCAGTAATTTATTGTAATTTATTTATGGCATTTGTATGCTTCTCTAAAACATGTTTTCCATACAGAATTTTTTCAAAGAACTTTTTATTGAGTTGTTGATTTGCACTACCTTTGTGGGCTCCCAAGTGAGGCAAAAATATAGAATCTAAAAAGTTTTAATTTTTGTATGAAATAAACTTGTTTGTGAAACCCACAGTCCATACAAAGACATCGATTGTGTGTGAAGGCATCTCTTGACCATCTCTTGACCATTTAGTTAACACGGCTATTCTGGCTGTTAGTAGAGTCAGCCAAAAGCCCCAGACCTGAGCCTATCAATAGCAGCAGCCTATCAATAGCACCAGTACCAGCCACGGACCAAGCACTCACCCTCGGCAGTGTTGTCAATGAATTTGCAAACTGTGTGAGAACTTGCCCATTCTCCTTCTTTAGATCTACACACTCCTCCATACCCATGACAATCTGATTAAGCAGAGATGGCTGTTAGGACTGGGTTTCTTAGATATACAGGGTCCAGGTGTCTCAATTTGCTTTTATTTTCTTTACAATGAAAATCTGCATTCCTTGTTCTGCCTCCATTAGTTCGAAAGTAAGAGTGCTGTACCTATGTTGTATGTCAAAGATGTTGACAAAATGGTATTAACTTGTTTGAATGCCTTTTCTCCTCACTGTCATTTGAATTTGTTTAATCTATGCTATTTTTTAAATACAGTGGTCCCTCTAATTTTTCAAGGGTTCAGGTTGCAGACCCTTGCCAAAGTCAAAAAAAGTGAACCCCCACGCCCAAGTGAGATTCCCCCCCTCCCAGTGCCTTCCAGGTATCCTCCTTCCATTCCCTTGCCTTTTGCCTGAGTGCATGTGCCTTCCTTCTCCATGCCTGGGCAAAAGGCAAGCAAATGGGAAGGGGGAGCCTGTGCACAGAGAAGGTGCGCACGTGTCTCCTTGCCCTAGCCCCCCCCCCGTTCCCTTGCCTTTTGCCTGGGTGCACATGCCTTCCTTCCACATGCCTGGGCAAAAGAAATGAAATGGGAGGGGGCAGCCCTGTGTGCAGAAAAGGTATGTGCCTCCTCCCCATTCTCCCCTCCCATTTCCTTGCCTTTTGCCCAAGCTCGCTGCCCTCCTTCTCCACACATGGGGCTCTCCTCTCCAGTTCCTTTGCCCAGGCATGGAGAAGGAAGGCACACACGCCGGGGAAAAGGCAAGGGAATGGGCAGGAAAGGATGTCGGGGGAGGCAAGCAGATGCCTTGTGAACAATCAGATTTGCAAAGGTCAAACCTGCAAATGTGAAGACCGTAATACCAAAACAAATAAATATGGCTTATTTCAATGAAAAGACATTCAGTTTCAGTCTGAAGTACTTCAGTTTTTTTCCTTTCAAAGATCTTAGGAGCTGCTTCGGGTCCCACTCCAGGAGAAAGTCAGCATATAAATGAAAATTAAGGCAAGTATTCTACATCAGGTACCTCTCCCAGTCCAGTTCCCTCAAATCTGTCATTCAGCTGTGCTGTAATCACCAGTAGAAAGGAGTTCTTTCTTCCCATGCAGCCAGTGCCTATTAAAGAAGGCTGAGGGGAAGTTGCGGCGTGGAAATAGTGTCACAATCATGACTAAGTAGCCATCATTAATATTGAATATTTACCTAGATGTATTCATACGTATCTGTTCCATTTTCACAATCGCTACTTAGTCATAATTGTGACACTATTGCCACAATCATAACTCCCTCACTCACTCTCTCTCTCTCACTCACACACACACACACACAGAGATACACTTTACCAAGCATCAGATGCATGAGGAGAAGGAGGTATATTCTGCTGGCATTCAGAGCATGAATGTTTCTGTCAGGTTGGGGGGTTGTTGGACCAGGAAAGGTGACAAGCAGTTGATGTAGAATA
This sequence comes from Cyclura pinguis, assembly GCA_030412105.1. Taxonomy (NCBI): domain Eukaryota; kingdom Metazoa; phylum Chordata; class Lepidosauria; order Squamata; family Iguanidae; genus Cyclura; species Cyclura pinguis. The sequence goes on along the minus strand of CM059599.1, from coordinate 106,407,606 downwards.
CTGGCCAATACTACTATTATTACTACCATCCATCTAGAAATAAGTCTTGCCTCTTCTCTACTCTCCCATTTTTTTTTTTTCTGGTACCACTGTAGGTGTGGTTACTGCACTGCATTGTAGGAAACTGCATGATTAATTCCTTTGCATAACTGGCATTGCTTTGTAACTACAGATAGAATGTGACGGTTGTTAGGGAAGATCCTGTAGTTCAAGGATGGGGATTGGAGCGTGAGACAGATATCCATCCGATGACGCCATGGTTCAGTGTTTTAAAAACCTGAAATTAGTTTTTGAAATGCTTTTCAGCTATTTCTTTAAGCGTTGCAGCTGTCCCTCTGAAGCTTTGCAGGTTTCTTGCCTAGAGATATCGTTGTGGTGTATGCCTCTAAAACCACAAGGGTGGGGAGAAGAATGCGAATCACATCCATCCTCCACTCCAGAAAATTAAGGACTCTCCTTCCACATAAATCACTGCTATTATAATTCTAGAATTTGGTTTTTTTCTTACTCAGACCAGCACTGTGCTCTTTGTCATTTTGGTAACAATGGTCTATAGAAACCTAGGAGAATAGGCAGGATACCTCACACCTCATATCATTTAGAGCGGGTATAGGAAAAATGAGGCCTCAGGGCAGCACATGGACCCTAAGGCCATTGCTAACATTGTTCTCCATGACTAAGAAAAGAGAAGAACATAGTGTGGGGGGGGGGATACAACTCTCCGAAGACCCATAAGAGACCAGGGCAATCACCCAGCCCCCAGCAATTGCCCGTCCCTTATTTAGAGGACTAGGTTCTGTACCCTATCCTGTTGCTCTAACTTCTTGGTTTGAAACTCTTATCAGAGAGCATCATACTGTGATAGCAGTATACTATTGGTGGCATTGCTGGCTTTGCATCCTTGAACTGGCCTTTACATGCATTATGGATGCCTAAAAAGGAATTCTTGTGCATTAACCATTGCTGGCATATATGGTTCCATGCCTTTGGAACACTTAAGGGAAGTGTGAAGGAAGCGATACCATTGTCAACGTTTCCTAGTAGCTTACTGTACCTGCACAGAGAGCTACTGCCCCAGTATAAAGTTCTAGTCTGATAACCGTTCCCTCTATTTTGGTTTTGTCTTATACAAAACTTCAGAAAATTTCTGTAATATTTGATAAAAAGCCCTGGAAACCTTTCTGTAGTTTCAGTGTTAAGTATGGAAGTGAGTTTTAAATTGTAGGCTTTCTTCCACCATCTTGTTCTCAAACGAGTAAATACTGCTTCAGGCACAGAACAACTGCGCTGCTGTGTGGCTCTCTAATAAACTGCTAATTGTAGGGAATGGTAAACCAAAAATATTTCTAAGTGTTAGTGGGAGGAACTGTCGACAAAAGAAAAGTGGGTCCTGTTTAAGTTTGCTCTATTCTCCTATTTCAGATTTAGTTCTCAGCTCCTTTAAAACAGCTATTTTAAAGGCACATGATCCCATATATCCCTACAAGTCTGTTGAATCTTGACCTAGAATCCACCAGGTGGCTAAACTAGGAATACTGTCTCTTTTACAAACATAGCACCAAAGGCAATAAAAATTTCTATAAAACTATACAGGGTTTCTCTAGAGCATAAATCATTATTATCATCATCATCATCTGTAGCTTTTTCTCTCCCCCCCCCCATTAAAAATAATAACTCATTGTTATTACTTATCACTCATTTGGAAGTTGCAAACACATTACAATGGTTTAGCATAACAAGTGAATATTATTTGCTGTACTCTTTTTTTTTAAAGGAACAAAAATAATGTAATGTAATGTTATAGGTAGCACTTTTGGAAGTTCTGTAGACTTCATTATACCATCAAGACAAAAGAGAAATGTACATTCCATTTACTTTGTTTAGAATTCACAAATGGTGGCCACCATATCCAAAGAGTCCAATTTAATTAGCCAACAAGATAAAGACTATTTAATTCCAAGAGGCCTAATGCAGTCCCAGGCATATTTACTTAGAAGTAGATTATATTTGGGCTGATTGGGACTTACCCCTTAGCAAGTATACTTTGACAGCTTTGCATCGTGCATTATGCTAAAGATCTAGCTCTTGTAGCTAATTATCAGTACAATGACTGTTTCTGCACTATACTGTTATAGTGCTATTATTCTACTTTCAACCTTCTATGGAATCTTGGGGTTTGCAGTTTAGGGAGGAGCATTTAGAATTCTCAGCCAGAGAGCTCTTTGGCTTCGGTAAACTACAAACCCTAGAATTCCACAGGATGTTGAAAGTGGAATAACAGCAGTATAACAGTGTGGGGTGGAAATGGCCTATGTTTAAATATTTTTGAATGTGTTTGCTTCAAAGTACATTGGGAGGAGAGCAATTATAACCCATATGATAGTCTTTCTCCAGTTATAGTGTATATAAAGATTCATGGTAGAGACTGGCCTTGGCACTGTAACATTGTGAAATTTGTTATCTATGGCCAGTTCCGCACTAGACTGTTACAGCACCATTATTCCACTTTCAATATCCTATGGAATCCTGGGGTTTGCAGTTTGGGGAGGGGCCTCAAAGACCCCTCCCTAAACTGCAAACTCTGGGATTCCGTAGGATGTTGAAAGTGGAATAATGTTGCTGTAACAGTCTAGTGTGGAAATAGCCTTTGTTGTTGAAAGTACAGTACGTCCCTCATATCCATGAGGGATACGTTCACAGACTGAATGTGAATGGTTAAAAAAAAAAAGAAAGAAAAAGATGGATAATACCTACCACTATATTTTGACCCCTAGGCCATTTCTGCACTACATTGTTATAGTGTTCTTATTCCACTTTTAACATCCTGTGGAATTCTGGGGTTTGCAATTTACTGGGGCCAAAGAGCTCTCTGGCTGAGCATTCTAAATGCCCCTCCCTAAACTGCAAATCCCAGGATTCCATAGGAGGTTGAAAGTGGAATCATCGCACTATAACAGGCTAGTGCAGAAATTGTCCTAGTCTGGGTAAGACAGTGAGGGAGGGATGCAGCTCCACTGCCTGACTCCTCCTTCCATCCAGTCCATCCCTTTCCTTGGCCAAGAGAGTTGCATGTAAACCACTTAGAGAGCACTTAGCTGATAAGCGGTATAGCTGATAAGCAGTATAGAAATACACATGCTATTGCTATTGCTATGGCTTCATGATGCCAGGCTTTCCTGTGCCTCTCTTGACCATCTCCTTCCTCAGCCAAGAGAGGCAAGTTGTGTACCTGTCTCTGCTGGGGAGGGAGGGAGACTCCTTCCTCAGACGAGAGAGGCACAGGGGGCCTGGCTGCACCTCACTGTGTGCCTCTCTTTGCTCTGGATAGAGGGAGACTCTTTCCTCAGCTGAAAGAGGTGTATTGGGCCCGGCTGCACAGAGCAAGGACTTTGGCTGGCAGCAGCTGCCATCAGACTGGAGCAGATCACAGGTAGGTGAAACCATGGATTCTGGTCTAGAAGATACTGGGGACCTGCTGTGTTCATGTAAAGAATTATGTTTCTTTACTCATTGAAATGAACTGCATTCTGATTTTAAATATTTTTTGATGAACAGAAAAGAAGATATGAAAAAGGACACAATAATAGTGCCTCTACATTATAATTTCAATCTGGCATATTTTGGGGGATTTTTAAAATACTGTGCTAATTTTTTTTAAAGAAAAATTGTCCATGACCACCAAGAGTTCAAGGGTTCATTACAGTGGTTTTAGTATTCTAAAACCATAATCTTGGAAGTGGAGCAATATCAGCCCTGGTTAGTTCTTGGATAGGAGACCACCACTAACAAAAACTAGGTTCTGTCGGCAATATTTCAGAGGGAGGACTCGGCAAAACTACCTCTGAGGTAACTTGAAGGCGCATACATAAATACATACACTATGGCCAACTGAATTAAGATTCCAGTAACACTGGAACTGGCCTAACATTGGCCTAAATGCTCATCTCAACTGGGCTGGAGCCAGTTAATCAATTGGAAGTTTCACTTGCTTGGTGGATCTGCTATAGTTGAAACTAACACTTGGTTCATGGCATTAGATTTATTTGTATGAATTCCAGGTTTGGTTATTGACTTTCAGCAGTTTGAGAGATATTGGCTGGAACTCTTTTAGGGACATCTGCACACATCTGTGTGTCTCGTACATGCAGGGCCCCTAAGTGGGATGGTGGTCCCTTTGCCCTTCTGCAGCACCAAAGCCCTCTTCCCCCAACTTGCTGTAAAGTCCTTGACACCACGCCACAAGCCTTTCCTATACTTTGTGACAAGAAGGCAGGATCAGAGAAACATCTGGCTATGTCCTCATGGCCAGATGCACAATGATTGCAAAAGCGTTGAGATCCCTGGAAGACCCTCATGGATCTCAGAACTGACATTGCCATTGCACACCTGGCTATAGAGAGGTAACCAGATTCTTCTGTGATCCTGCCTGCTTGCTGAAAAGGACAGAATGGCAACATGAAGCAGCTTCAAGGATTTTTCTGTAAGTCAGGGGAAACATAGGTCTGCATGTAGGTATTTGCAGTGTGCTGTGCGGATGTTGGATTGCAGTCATTTTCTGTGTCCTCTCCCTGCAGTAGACTTTGCTGTGGTCTTTTTCCTACATAGAATGATAGAAATGTTGATGTCAAGTCTAGCTTCTTGTCACGGTTAATGCATTTAAAAAATATTTCCCTTAATCCAATTAGGTAAAAGAATGGACATGACAGCAATTGGCATTGCACTAGCATCAGCACATTTCACATGTAACAATCTGCACTGTTTTACACTCTGGATTTTGAGCAGCATATGGCAAAAAAAATTTCTTTGCCAGGGCCTAGCTCTGTAATAAACAGTCCATGAAGTAATTTTACTTTTGAATATATCCATAGTGGAATCTCCACTTAAGTAAGCCATCAGAATACTTGGAATAGTTTTTCAGGATCTTCTTTTCAAAACCCTGGGCCCCAACATTTTTTTTAAAGCAGAGGTTGCACACCATTTAACTTAGAAAGGCAATTTTGGCATTCTTTTCGGTCATTTCTCATACCTTGCCATATTTTTTCCCTTTTCCAAGGCTGGTTAGGGAACAGAAGGAGCACATAGGTATGTGGGAGGAATGGGTACCAGGTTGAGAGGGAAACAAAGAAGTTTCTGACCTGTACAAAATTGAGTACTTTCCCCAGGGTACGTGTATCTAGCACAACTATTTTATATTCTTTTTTCTTACATCTGTGTGTGTGCGCGCGCGCACATGTATGTGTGCACATGTACTTAATTATTAGCAAACATGGTTGGAGTCTATCAGTTCTGGGGGGGGAAATTAGAGCCTTCCCAAGAATTGTGAGCAGTGAAAGAGGACCAACAAAAGATCAGTCACAGAATGAGCCTTGTTATCTCTCAGAGCACTTAAAAGCATAAGCACTGTATTGTGAAACAATTGTTTATAAAATGTCTTTTTCCAAGGTGACCACATACAAGAGGAAACAGAGATTTTTTCTCTTTTTAGCACCTGGACAATTCAACGGATACCCAAACTATTTCAAGTTTCCAAGGATGGTAGCAAAAACAGCAGCAGCTGAAAATTGCCCTGCTTACAAGGTCTCAAATGGCCAGAAATCACCTGGCTTTGTTGTTCTGCTCTCCTTAGCAAATAATTGTGGGTTTGTTTGTTTTTTTATTCTTTTTAACTGTGTTCTGGAACGTGCTGTGGTTTCTTTAAAGCTTATCAGGATTTCTTCAGTAAGATCAAACAGGCTTCCCTAAAATACAGATTGTTCAGCATTCTTATTAATCTCACCCACCCAGGACACATCTGTAGTTGATATAGAGAAAGGACATGAATCATATAGTCCTCCAAATGTTATTGGACTGCTGCTTCCAGGAATATTCACCATTGGTTATACTAGCTGCAACTGAAACTTGCAGTTAAGCAACACCTAGCAGCTGTCTAACTGCTGCCCCTGATGTAGAACAGTGTTATACACTTCATTCAGTTGCCTTTTATGGGAGGTCCATGCAGTGTTGTCAACAAACAGCAGTTATCCTGTGTTTTCTCAGTATTAATTCTCTCTTTTAAAAAAAGACCAATTATTTTATTTAAAAACACAGAAAATTCCACAGCCCCTACACCTGTAGGTGTTCTTAGTGCTACAATTCCATCTTTTCTGTGGAATGTGGTTAGCTGGAACATGGTAGGATGGGTAGATAGGGAAAAGGGCGAAGTCTCTTGTAGTGTGTAAATCCAGGAGCGATTCTGTTCGTGTCTTTGGATAGTTAGCACTAGTGTAGTATTCTTCAATACCAAGTCCATGGGGCACTGGCAGTTCCCATTAACATCGGAAAGAACTTGGCGCTTTTACTTGCTCTTTCTTTTCACTTTAGCTGTTCTTTGTCAACAAGGCTCTCTGTCCTTGCCATGTTGCTTTCTTGGGTTACTGGAGGAGATTTCTATGCTAGGGAATCAAAAAATCTGCAGCCTTGCAAGTTTTAAGATGGCTGAAGGGGATTGGCAGGAACTAAGGGGAAACTAGAACATGAACCAATGGATTCAAATTATAGTAGTCCCTCCACATTCACCAGGGTTCCAAGCACAAAACCCTCATGAAAGTGGAAAAATCACAAATGACTTCCCCCTGCTGCAATCTCCCTCCCATTCTCCTCTGGAGCTTTCCCCTCTCCCATTGCTTTGCCTCTAGCCTAGTGTTGGGAGTGGGGAGAAAAAAGACAAGCTAAGAAACTTTCCAGGCAGAGAAGAGGGGAATTCTGGAGTTCTAATTACTTCTGGCAGCCATCTTGAGAAAGGAGCACCTGACCAATCAGCAACCAATACATAGCAGTATGTGCAACCACATGGCAGAGAGGCCATGCCTTCAGCAGTGGGAAGGGGCTTTGTGCATCCAAAAGGAAAAAAAAAACCTTCCTGCATTGCAGAGGGTTGGACTAGACGGCTTTTCTTAAGATTCTATGATTCTGTGAGGAGCTCACAGAGGCAAGGAGCAATATGACTAGTTCCAGTGTTCAGTGCACACCTGTTGGTGTTTTGATTATTGTATTTGGATATAGAAATTAAATGGAAAACAAATAACAACAACAACAATAATAATAATAAAATTTATTTCTATCCCGCCTCTCCAGATGGATTGAGGCGGCGAGCAACAATAATGCATTAATTACATTAAAAACATTAAAAAACATACCCAATCCTCCCCACCCACCAACCCAGCTAAAACCAACCCCCTAAAACCCACAGCAATTAACAATTAATTAACTATTGAAAGAACAACAAGACAATTGGTGGGAGGCGGTGGAAATGCTAGTCTTGGAAGGCCTGTCGGAAGAGATCAGTCTTGACTACTTTTTTAAAGCAGTCAAGACTGGTAATATGCCGGGTCTCCTCCGGCAGGCCATTCCATAACTGGGGAGCGACAGAAGAGAAGGTCCTCTGGGTAACCGCAGCCAACCTGGTTCTGACTGGCTGCAGTACATTCCTCCAAGAGGACCTTAGTGTGCGGGGCGGATTGTATGGGAGAAGGCGATCCCGCAGGTAGGCTGGCCCCAAGCCATAAAAGGCTTTAAAGGTAATAACCAACACTTTGTACTGTGCCTGGAAACTAATAGACAACCAATGTAAAGACTTCAGAATTGGTGTTATGTGGTCAGTTTTAGGTCTACCAGTGACCAACCTGGCTGCCATATTCTGAACTAATTGAAGTTTCCGGACTAAGCACATGGGTAGCCCTATGTAGAGTGCATTGCAGAAGTCAAGCTGTGAAGTTACCAGCACATGTACCACTGTTTTTAGGTGTTCCAGCTCCAGAAAGGGACGCAGCTGGCGTGTCAGCCGAAGCTGATAACAGGCACTCCTGGCCGCCGCATCTATTTGAGCTGTCATCTGAAGTGGCGAGTCCAGGAGCACCCCCAAGCTGCGGACTCAGTCTTTCAGGGGAAGTGTGACCCTGTCTAGAACTGAACTAAAATAATGTATTGCATTACCAGGTCATAAGTGGAAGGGAACTCAAGGAGAAGATACAAGGAGATAGCATAAGAGTTCCAGAATGGATGGATGGATGGATGGATGGATGGATGGATGGATGGATGGATTTATTTATTTATTTATTTGCTAATTTTTTTTTATAATAAATAACAGAACTTCAGATGTTTATCAATATGTAAGTTTCATAGAAATAAGATTAGAAAGAAATGTACAAATTAGATAACCAGGACACTGAATACTGCATTGTATATTGTATACTTTTTGTTTCAAAATATATCTGTATATAAATTTCTATGTAAAACTGGAAGTACGTGTACAACCAATATAAATTATCTGGGAAAGAAAAAAAGGTATGAAATTTTCTCCCCAACACAAGTACAAGATGAGCTTTGTTTGGGTCATCTTAAAGAAAAAGTTATAGAATTAGATGTATTGTTCGTGTCTTTGTAAGTAGTGCTTGAGGTTGTGTAAGTTTGTTTAGCTTTACAAAAGGTAAAGAGACTAGTCATTTATTACAGAAATAAGTTTATTACAGAAGTTATTTTATGCAAATTCCAAAAGTCACAACTCCTCCCCTCCCCACTGCCAAAAGAAAATTTGTGGCCCAGTCTTCTAGCAGGGATAAGAAAGTAATTTTGAGGGCATATCCAAATGTTAGTAAACCAGTTTCCTTGAGCCAAGATTACCAGAGTCACTCAAAATTTCAAGATCATTGAGATAGTTTCATGTTTCTACTCAAAATATTTGGTAAATTGAGTGCATTCTCACTAGGTGGCAGTATGTACATAGTTTTATAAAAGAAGAGTTGTACTTTAAAGAAATTCCTAAATTTCTAAATCATTTTTTGAATGATCCTGAAGCTACATTTTTACAGCCTTAAAACAAGGTCACAGGTTTTTTCCCTGGCAGGGCAGCAATTTGCTGGACAACAACAAACTCTCCAAAAATTAAATCTCGTACTGCACTTCTTCCCCAGTCTACATTGAACTTTACATCTGATGCTGGAGGAAAAGACAAGGGGAAAGTAGTTGCTTTCTATGATCCTTTATTATATGGTGCATGTGACCCAGTATTTTCTAGGGTGACAAAGCTCCATATGAAGCAGGTTGGACAACGAGTAGAGCGCAACTGGCGGAAATCTGAACTCTTATTTGACAGGACACGCTATAGAGAATTCCTTTATTCCTATGGAGTGGCAATAGATGCAGTGAAGAAGACTTTCCTCTCTGCACGTATTGCGTCTGCGACTTCTCGTCCTGCAGAGCTGTTCAGGGTGGTAAGGGATCCGACTCAGATACCCACTCCCCTGAACTCGCTGTTAGAACCTAGTGAAGCTTGCTGTGATGCTTTGAATAATCATTTCGCAGATAAAATCTCTCAGATAAGAGCCCATTTGGATGCTGGTGTTACTGCAGAGGTTACTAGTGAAGTGTCCAGCGACCCCGTGAACAGGATTATACTGGATCGGTTTCAGTCAGTGAGTACCGAGGACATAGACAAGCTCCTTGGAAATATAAGAAAGACAACTTGCCCTCTTGATCCCTGCCCTTCATGGCTGGTCGTCCAGGGAGGAGTTGCAATTAAGACCCATTTAAGATACATTATTAATGCATCCCTTAGGGAGGGCAATTTTCCAGCTTGTTTAAAAGAAGCGATTATACGGCCACTTCTAAAAAAGCCCTCTCTAGATCCCCTGGATATGAATAATTATAGACGAGTCTCCCGTCTCCCATTTTTAAGCAAGGTGATTGAGAGGGCTGTTGGTCTTCAGCTCCAAGCTGTCTTGGATGAAACAGATTATCTAGACCCATTTCAAACTGGCTTCAGGGCAGGATATGGAGTCGAGACTGCCATGGTCACCTTAGTGGATGATCTTCGCCTAGGTATCGACAGGGGAAGTGTGACCCTGCTGGTACTCTTGGACCTCTCAGCGGCTTTCGATAACATAGACCATGGTATCCTTCTGGAACGCCTGAGAGGGTAGGGGATCAGGGGCACTGCACTTAAGTGGTTCCGGTCCTATCTCTCAGGTAGATACCAGATGGTAATGCTTGGGGACACTTGCTCCTTGAAAAAGGAGCTTAATTCTGGCGTCCCTCAGGGCGCTGTTCTGTCCCCAATGCTATTTAACATCGATATGAAACCGCTGGGAGAGATCATCAGGAGGCATGGAGCAAGGTGCTATCAGTACACTGATGACACCCAGATATATCTCTCCATGCCTCAGATAACAGCATCAACTAAGGGTGGCATCTCGCCTCTGAACGAATGTCTTGAAGCAGTAATAGACTGGATGAGGAAAAACAGACTGAAGCTGAATCCAGATAAGACGGAGGTACTTGCTGTTAAGGGCCCTAGCCCAGGTATGGAGGTCTGTCAACCAGTCCTAGACGGGGTCACACTTCCCCTGAAAGACTGTGTTCGCAGCTTGGGGGTGCTCCTGGACTCGTCACTTCAGATGACAGCTCAAATAGATGCGGCGGCCAGGAGTGCCTGTTATCAGCTTTGGCTGATACGCCAGCTGCGCCCCTTCCTGGAGCTGGAACACCTAAAAACAGTGGTACATGCACTGGTAACTTCACAGCTTGACTTCTGCAATGTGCTACCCTTGTGCTTAGTCCGGAAACTTCAATTAGTTCAGAATATGGCAGCCAGGTTGGTCACCGGAAGACCTAAAACTGACCATATAACACCAATTCTAAAGTCTCTCCATTGGCTGCCTATTAGTTTCCGGGCACAGTACAAGGTGTTGGTCATTACCTTTAAAGCCCTTTATGGCTTGGGGCCAGCCTACCTGTGGGATCGCCTTCTCCCATACAATCCGCCCCGCACCCTAAGGTCCTCTGGGAGGAATGTACTGCAGCCAGTCAGAACTAGGCTGGCTGCGGTTACCCAGAGGACCTTCTCTTCTATCGCTCCCCAGTTATGGAATGGCCTGCCGGAGGAGACCCGGCATATTACCAGTCTTGACTGCTTTAAAAGAGCAGTCGAGACTGATCTCTTCCGACAGGCCTTCCAAGACTAGCATTTCCATCGCCTCCCATCAATTGTCTTGCTGTTCTTTTAATAGTTGATTGATTGTAGTGTGTTCTAGGGGGTTGGTCTTAGGTGGATTGGTGGGTGGGGAGGATTGGGTATGTTTTTTAATGTTTTTTATGTGTTAATGTATTTAATGTTGTTCGCCACCTCGATCCATCTGGAGAGGCGGGATAATAATAAATTTTATTATTATTATTATTATTATTTATTTATAAGGAGAGGTCTTTCAAGTCACCTCCTAGCAGAATGTTTTCTTTGGTGATACTGGTCTTGGAGTTGCTTTCTCCTTAAAAGTAGGTGCTTTACTACTTACTTATCGTCCCTTCTTGTGTTCAGGGGTATTGGTGACAGCTCCAACATAGTATTAACTTTAATTTGGAATAATCCCAACGTCAAAGAAGTGCAAACAAAAATTAATCGTCATCGTCATGATCATCCTAATTTTTTTATTGATGACACCATATTTCCTCAGCACCAAAGAATCTCTTTTATTCACATAAAATAGAAGAACAGAAATTTAAAATAAATTATGAAGTGAGAGTACAGTTTCAATTAATATTCTGTTATAATATTCCTATAAACAATCTCTTTCCTTACTGACAGGGAATACTGCACTGGAAACAGGAAGTTCTAATGGCTACTAAACAGGACAGAACTTGTTAAAAGAGAATTTATGGCTGGCATTAAGAAAGACATAGAATAATAGAATGTTCTTGATTTGTCATGACTAAATGGAGTTTGTGGCTGTTAAAATGATAATCCTTCCTAAAGTGTCACATCCATTTTAGGCTCTCCCTTTTGATATATGCCCGAAACTATTAAAGGCCTGGAAGGACATATTTGACCAATTAATTTGAAAAACTACATAGTCTAGAATAAGGTGCAGCATTTCATATTATCTGAAAGACAGAAGGGGATTTTCCTGTTTTCTTCTTCTCTTCAGCATGATTCACCCATATTAAAAAAGACCTTGTACAGTTTTTTTAAAAAGAAATGAAAAAAGAGTTGGTGTTGCTGTTAGTATTCCCACCTTTCCCTCACAGTTGAGACTCGAGGCAGCTTTCAGTTTAAAAGAACAGTACAGTTAAAACATACAAAAAGTGGACATTAAAACAGAATTAAACTAGTTATAATATTAAAACATTTCAGATCTCTACTTCAAAGAATAAAATGCAATTAGATAAAAAAAAAGCTATTAAAAATAGTATAGTTTAAAACAATACAGCACCCCCTACCCCATGTTTTAAAAACTTTCTGTATTAAAAACCAGTCAGAATAAAAAAGTCTTTGTCTGCCTTCTGAAAGGACAGCCAGAGTCTAGGGGCAGCCACTGAGAAGGCCAACTTTCGCTTCCCCACCAGCTGTACTTGTGAAAGTGATGGAACTAAGACCCTTTTCGCACCTTACCTTTTCACGCTGCTGGGTTGGGGTTTTTGCATGAGAAGGCTTGGGAGGAATGCTCTTGCAAGCCTCCTGCTTCAGCTCCGCAGCTTCTTCCCGCTCACGCAAGCACCCTGCCGGTGCCCCGCCCCTTCCTTCTGCAGTGTAGCCTGGGAGTTGGAGGCTGCGCTGGGGCAGGAAGCGCAACCGGCGCGGCTCAGGAGGCTTCGCATGGCAGGTGAGTACACCCCAGGCCCCTGAGTGATGCGTGGGCGCGCACCATTTTGGGCTTTGAGCCGAAAATGAAAAGGTACGTGCCTGCTTCGCATCAGGCTCTTGAGCGTCGTGTAAATGTGGGTGCGTCATGCAGACCACTCCTCACATTTACGCGACACTCAAGGGGCCCTCTCGCTTCCAAAACACCATGCGAAAAGGGCCTTAGAGAAGGGCCTCTTCAGCTGATCTCAGGACCTGAACAGGCGCATATGGGGAGATACAGTCCGCCAGATAGCCTGGACCTGAGCTATATAGGGTTTACAGGTCATAACCAGCACTTTGAATTGTGTCCGGAAACAAACTGGGAGCCAAATAAGCTGTTTCAACAGAGGGAGCAGCAAACTTGAAGACTGCATTGCACTGTATTCAGATATAATAACAACCCGTCATTTAATGTTGTGACAATGTCGTATGACAGATTTTGAACTCTTGTGCTCCTGCTCTCATTCCTTATGTCAGTGTTGGAAACAGTGTGACCTTCTACATATTGCTGGACTGTAGTTCCCACCGGCCTTATCCAGCATAGCCAGTGATGCAGAATGCTAGGAGTTACAATTCAATATTACCTGGACAGCTGCACAATTCCCACCTCTGCCCTGTATGGTTGTGCAAACCATATATATCACACCCACCAAGGAAGAACCATAGCTTGGTTGGCAAAGGTACATTTTTATACTACAACTTCCAGCCACACACCCATACACAGTGGCCATGCTGGCTCCAGGACCCTGGGAACTGTAGTCTAAAAATACCTGAGAGTTATAACAAAAAAATTAGTTCAAAAAACAATCTTTGTAGGCCAAAAAGGTAGTTCAAAATAGTAACCATGAACATGTTGGCATGAGGATTCTGGGACTTATAATTCAAAATAATATTTTTCCTAGCTCTAGGAAAAATCCACACATGCAATTTGAAAAGTAAAAGCCAGTTTCCACTCCTGTCACTTGTCAAAGATAACACAATTGCTCTAATTCAAATTGGAAAGCAGCTCTTACACCCTAGGGAGTTGTTCATATTGCATCATACAATCATATTTCTTCCAGACAAAATTATTATAGTGGTATCCTTTCTTTTGGAGGAAGCAAGTCTTTGTTCTTGGGTGCTTCTAGATGAGGATTTTACATACTGCTTCATTCAAGGGCATTTAGAAGATGTCCTGCTGAAACAGACCAATGCTCAAACCACTATACCACACTGGCTTTCTCTTGTTATCATGTTCATTATCAATTCATTTGTCATTCATTCATTCATTTAATTCAGTTCTGCTTTTCTCCCAGGGTGGCTTACAAAAGTGAAATCTTATATAGTTAACAACAGTTACAAAAAAAGAAGTAAAAACATATTAAAAATAATTATTAAAATACGGTTTAGCAATATATTAATTATATTTTAATTAACATGCATTCATTAAATATTAACACTATGAGTAAAATGAATGCACATGTGGGAAACAGTGCTAGGCTTTGCCTTCAACTTCCGTATGTTTAAGCAGAAGTGAGAATGGGGGGCCCTCCAGATGTCACACTGCAGTTCTCAGCACTCTTCAGAATTAGCTTTGGTGACTGGAACTGATGGAAGTTGCAGTTCAGTAACATCTGGGGAGACGCATCTTTTCTAGTCTGGATCTAAACACAGAGATGCCTATAAGGACTTTCATCTGTACTTGGAAACCCTGCCATGGTTGGATTCTTGGTCATGCTTAGTGAGCCTTAACTCTTTTCTCTTGTGCTGTGGTGTTAGTAAAAACTCTCTCCCGGGGAAAAATAGCCTAGGAAATTTCCATCAGAGCTAGGGCACAGGAAGATTTGCTTCTCCTTCCAATCAGAGGTCCTGTGCTGCTGTTAAAAATAATAATAACAAATGTAGATCACATGAATTACATTCAAAATTTCATGCAGTTCTCAAATTTTTCACTGATTTTTTTTAATTTGTCAGTTTTAATGTAAGAAAAATGCATCATTGTATAGTATAACTTTGCTGTATTTTATTGTTAGTTCTGTTGGGATATAAATTTAATGAATAATCTGTTTCTTAATATCTTAAAATATCTTAAATATAAAAATAGTTGGGTCCTTTTTTACTTTAACAAAAATGTTAAGGACTATTGCAAGGGAAAACACCCCCAGTACATGCGTGTTACACAGAGAGAGAGAGAAATGAAGATTCTTACTGAGTGATCTCAACGGATGCCACTCAGAGACATTCAACGTGCCTTTAGACAAATCAGCATATTTTCACAATTCACGCATGAGGGCAGAGGAGGACACTGATCAAGAAGAAACTGGTCTCTGTGACTAGGTTTGAGTTCCCAGCCCAAACCTGCTTAATTAGATAGGTTGCCTTCTGAATCCAGGTTTCATATTATTTTGGTATTGTTTATAGCTAGAGTTTTCAGCCCGGATTCCATGGGCCCCAGAGAGAACTGATCACAAAGAGTCCCTATTCCTTCAGTTTCTTTCCTATTACTCTGCAAATTGTGTTTAAGTCTGGGGAGTGAGTCCACTGACTTTCATCAGATTCTCAGCAGGATCCATGACCCTAAATATCTATGAAGTCATGAGTTCTTACAAAGTGCAAGGTAAGACTATCTGTAAAATCCCCATGATAAATTAGGCTAGAAACATACATTTAATCGATCTGAGTACTTACAGAGACGATGCCTCTTCCTTGGTTTCAGACTACTCTAGGATTTTTACATCTTTCTGAAGTATCAGAATCCAAATGTGATTCTTTAACTTGGACTATGCTTGCTGTTGTATAATAAATTTGATGGACTTTTTGTCAGTTGTTTTATATGTCTTTACATGTCTCTTGTCGCTTGTTTTACAAGCGTCACAGTACCCTTATTCTTTCATTCATTAAAAAAAAAACAACTAGAAATTTATAAAGAGCAAAGACACCGAGTGAGTGAAATAACTACACTTTCATAAAAGTGTATCTGTGTTACGCTTTAAAGAGTTGTACTATATCAGAGGTGTTGACAGGCATAAAATTAAATTAAAAAAAAATAGTACAAGCCCCTCCCCTCAGACAACAGTACCACGATGCCAGAATACAGAAAACCTTTGGAACTTCTCTGAACCAATTGGCTTTTGCCTTTCCAAGTGCTTACTCATTCCTGCCACAATTGTTACAGTGCCCAGTGTGAAGCCTCTGCCAGATGGTTCATATTTCCTGTGGCAGAGGTCTTGGCTGGAGTAATGGCTGATGTAGCCAGAGCTGCCTGGAGCTCTTGGCTTCATACTGAGCATTTGCTTGCTGTGCTTGCTGCCACTGCCTTCTATTCAGACAGCTGAACCCTTTGCATCGGTAAAGTTTGTGATGCCTTAAGACACAGGCTAAAAATTTCCAAAGTGATTTGAGTGCTATGCGTTGTACAGTAAAACGTTGTCACCTGTTATACTAAATGAGAACCATCTGTGGGCATCACTGGAGTCAGGTTTACAATATGACTGTCAAAACCATTTTTAAGATGAGATGATAGTTGTGCATAGGGTGTGGAGATGGGAATGCATTCAAACTGCATATTTCATGAAGTTTCCACAAGATGACACCTCCTTACTGTGGTGGAAAGCAACACATCTATAGTTATTAAATGGTAAAAATGAAATCACATCTCTCAAAAACTCCAAGAGGGTTTAGCAGTTTGAAAGCACAGTAAATGACAATCATTGGCTACTTTTCAAGGCTTCATTGCCTGTTTGAAATGCAAAGCCTTTAGTCTTCATTCACTTGTGAGCACGCAGAAGTTGTGCCTCGTCTTTACTGAAGGGAGTATTTCTGTATGCCAGTTCTATTGAACATACAAAGCTGTTGCTTCTGTTGGCATTAATGGGAAAGATGTTTGCGAAAGAAACTCAGTGTTTGGACAAGAATGATCCAGACACTACAGCTGGCCAAATCACATGTCGCTAATTAGTCACCTTAGCTTTTTCAGCCTGACCGTTTACATCCACCACATTTCTTGTTTTCTTTTTTTCTCCCTGTTATATTTATTATACTTACACTCAGCTCTTTTGGGGAAGAAGTCAGAGAACGATTCCATGGTAGTAATCTGTCAAGGTGGCTTACCTGGGGCTGTTTCACACTACACAGTTATAACACTATGATTCCACTTTATCTGCCAAGGCTGCATCCTATGGGATCCTGGCTGAGAAGTCTAAATGCCACTCCCTAAATTGAAATTGCAGGATTCCATAGTATTTTGCCTTGGCAGTTAAATTGGAATCATAGTACCATAACTGTGTAATGTGAAAGGGTTTCAGGACATGCCTGCTCAAATTAATCAAAAGAACAACATTTGTAAGCTAGTACTAATTCTCTGGGTTTTAGTGCTTGATGCTTAAAGGTCAGTAAATTAAGGAAAATGGGAGAAAAAAACCCTAAAACGTTGGTTACCTCATTTTCTTAGTGTGCTACAAAATCCCCAAATATGTTGATCCTGCATGGGAGAAGTTTAAAAATATAAAAGGCATATTTTCTGGTTTGCTTCACTGAGAAGGCACAGGTTTGGTTTAGTTCTCAAAATAAACATTGAAGAGATGGAGAACACAGATTACGGCAACATAATCTCATTCTCAGATAAGAGTTTATTTTGTTGCTGAAAAAAATGTGCTTGCCTAGGCTTAGTTCTCACAAACTACAGATGAAGTGAGAAACCTGTGACTCAAACTATCCTTTCCTACTGCATTTGGGAGCTTCTTCTAATGAAGTCTTTCCCCATAGAAAAACATTATGACACAGAAAAGTAGCATGTTAGGGGAAGTTTAGTCATATATGGGTGGAAGGCATTTTTTCCTGTCATCTGTTCTTCTCAGAGTGGAGGAGAGTGGAAAAGAAAGGACTGGACCAATACAATTCATACATAAGTTTACCGGTTCATCTGCTGTTTGTGAGAAGGACTAGGGAATCCTAAGTGGGGCAGAGGGAGCAATGGAGTCGATACATCACATTATCCAAAGACATACAGCACTAGCTAGCACTTCCAGGCAGAAGGTGGGAGTAGGGGATGGCTATCTGTTTAATGGAGCAAGGGGGACGTCTGTACCAGCTGCAGGGTGGGTTTAGTTGATGGCCCCGTTTAGGGCTCTCTGGGAGAATGGAATGGTTTTCAATACAATTCATCTAGAGCCAACTTGTCCCTCTCTGCCCCACTTGTGGAATGCCCTATTTCAGGACCTTCTGTTAGTGAAAGAACCACCCAGTAGGTGACTTGCTCACCCAGCAGACACAACCACCCCGAGGCCTGATTCTCTCAACTGAAAGCCAACTGCCCTTCCCAGCCCCCTCTAACCAATAATTTCAGGAAGTGTTAGGATTTCATTCAGTCATGACCCCCCACTCAATTAAGTAATTGCTTAAAAAAATCAAGATAAGATTTCATTTATATCAAAATACTATAATGTAATGTCAAATTGTGTGCTATCACATATAGCAGAAAGAAAACAACTTTTGCTTTAACTCCAAAATAATTTTTCTTTGGAGACAGATATCGGTTCTTGCTATGGCACAAGACAATAAAGCTAATCTTTTCATCCAGTTGCTGCGGATGCATTTACTGTGCAACAATTCCAAAATATTTTAGTTATTACTTTGGAAGCTAGATCCACAAGCTGGCTAAGATTTGGAAGTCCACTGAGTTTAAGCTATTTATCCTATTGAAATCAGTGGTTCGCCACAGGCTTAAACCCAAGTGCTGCTTTGGAGCAGCTGCCTTTGAATCAACTGCCAGACTGTTTCATTCCCTACAGATATTGCAATTTAAAATCCCCTTCTGCTCCTTCTCATGAAATAGTTGAAGGGTAAAAGGCTTAAATCTTTGTTTTTGTTTTGATCTGAGGAGGAGCACTCTGCACATTCCACACAGAAAAGTAATGTCTAGGATTTGGTAAATCGTTCAGTGAAGCTGACCACAGATATTCAGCAGAGGGGGAGGGTGTATAGAAATACTAGCAAAATGTAAATTGCTTGATGCAAGCAGAGGTACATGTTACTGGCAGCCACTGGAAATTCTTCTTAAATCTGATTCAAGGACATAACAGGGAACAGAAATCCCCAGCATTCCATCCCTGGGTGTTTTTGTTTGCTGTGTGCTTCAGGGTTGTCTTTTATCACGAGGTAAAGTTCATTCTCTAAATTTTACCTGTTAGATGTATGAATATAACCACTTGAGGACTTGTCTATGGGTTTTAAGTGATCTGTGCTCCCACTTTCAGCTTTCTGGTTAGAAAGAGGGTGAAACAAAATTTTTGGCAGGGGGACAGATTTTGCCACTTTGGACTGTACTGGCAGGGGAGCAGATTCTGCCACTCTGGAGTGTACTGGAGCATCCAGATGCATCAGAAGCAAGCAGTGTTGTGGTACTTTCTGTTTCCATTTTTTCCCAATTCACAGTTGAAAATGAAGGGCTTCAGGCAGGTCGAATGTTCTGTGAGGTGGGAAGAATGTAACCACCATATTTGCAGGTAATTTTTTAGTGGCTTTGTGCAGTTTTAGGACAGAAAATCATATGAAAAGAATACACATTCTTTTTTTAAAAAAATGGGAGGTTCAGGAGACTGATGAGAGATTCAAGGTCTGCAAATGTCAGACTAGTGGTTACATGTGCCTCACAGATCATATTTTCTCCACATCTGATATAAAATTTGCTTAGCTGTGTGGGGATACTACAATGGCCTCCTGTTGGGACTTTGTAAACCTGGATTTTAGTGATCATACTCACTAAATGTCCATTTTCTAGGGATGTCAAGACACCATATCCATTTATTTTGAATTCTGTATTTCAAAATAAGAACAGAGCTTGAAAACGCTTGAAAAAAATTGTTAGAGTTCCCAGAATCCTTCAACCAGTAAGATTACAGAATTGCTCCACTTTGATCATTTTCAGATGCCTTGGACCTGTATACATACTTGGATATTTTTAAAGTAAATATGTTAGCTTTGATGCCCCCATAAACAAGTCAGTAAAGCACATCATAATTTTTATGATTATGACCCTTTTTGCAGGTCACATTTTTTAATAGATCATAATCCATAGGTGGTATTTTCTTATTACAAAGTCTATGGAGCTGCTATAGAATATTTATCATGGCTCCCTCTCCGCATCTGGGCCAGTGGAATCTTATAAATTGTTTTTTAATAAAATTCAAAGCTTTCTAAAGGCTTTTGGTAGCAGGGAGGGCTGATGAGACAGGTGTTAAAAACAGGCCAGTAAATAAGCAGATGGTACATACATGTAACCTTAGCCTTTACTTTTCAGAAAATTGTGGGACATATTTTCCAGAAGTGAAAAGTCATCCAGAAAAATATATACAGTGTTGTCCTGATTCTGTGAAAAGGTGGCTAAGAAGACTGAAGGATAGTGGAAAGATTCTGCTTTTAATTACTAGCTCCCACAGTGACTACTGCAGACTTTTATGTGAGCACACCTTAGGGTAAGTATAATGCATCCATAGGGAGTTGTTTAATTGAAACTTCTGCCTTCTGGATAGTACAAGTGGTAATTAATGATACAAATTGGGAGCTGAATACTTCAGGGAATACATGCTTGTTTGAAAAAAAAACATAAAAAGATAATATGGGGCAAGTTCACGTATTACACTCTTAATGAGAGTCAAATAAGGAAATGCAGGAAATATCTTCCAATTGGTACTTCTGTTTTGTTTTACTGAAATGCCTCCATGAAGCGCTGTGTTCAGAGGCAGCAGTACAAGGCAGCATCTTTTGAGTGGATTTTTCTTGTTGTTCAAAATCAGAGATTTTTCTCTCCTTGGAAAACAATATATACAATATATTTCTCTCTGTCTCTCTCTCTCTCACACACGCACGTCTTTAGTTTTTTGCCATTGCAGTTCACAAAGAAAATATATTTGTTTAGAGACTGCTTATGGCTATATTAAAGAGAACAATGTGTTGGCAAATGGAATTGTAAAATTATTCATTCCCAAGCCACCTTGAACCTTTTCCAAGGCCAGATGTCTAGCCACTCCTCAACCTTCAAGCTTTAAGATGCTCTGTGGGCCACATATCACCAGAAAATACAAAACCAAAACAAATTAGATGTGGATTCTCATCTACTTCTTTTTCTTCCAGCCTCTACCATCCCATCTTCTGGGTATAGGGAGATAGCCACTCTACCTTTACTACTCCTAGAAACCTCCAAGAGGAAAAACAAGAGTCCCCCCCCCCCCATCTGCTGGTTAGGGTTGCAGAAGATTCTGCAAAAACAATCATGAGGGCCACTTGCAGCCAGTTTAGTGCACTTTGTCCACCTCTGGTCCATATGTGTCAAAATTTTAACCTGCACTTTGGCTGAATTCTTCTCATAGTATTTAGTTCAGGACACATAGCATATCCATGTACAGTTTAAATAGAGCATTTTAAGTCCCACTGATTTCAGTATGGGATTTAAATTAGTATCCTTGGATACAGTTCTTTCTTTTTCCCTGGACTGTGCCCAGGGTATATAAATGTTGCCATTTGCTTATATCTCACATGATTAAAAAGGAATTTGTTATCAGATATTTTCCTATTTTAGCACTTACTGTTTTGTTCTGATTAGATTACCTGATTTATATATCATAAGTTTCTCACAGATGGAATTAATTTTATAGATTATTTTTTTTAAGTCAGAAGGTGGGATTTGGCATATTTTTGCTGCCTGTAAAATCCATTCATCTACTTATTCTTATATTACCTTCACATTTGATTGGCATGTGCTTCATTTTCAGAAACATGGTGAACTTGATCCAGCATTACTCTAAATTTCTGTTTGTCAGGTTTCCTGTAAAGATTATATTATCCAAAAAATAGGAAGTAGAAAATATTTCTAAGCGTATAATTATAAAACCCTAATAAAACACTATGGATTTTCCTGTTCTGTTGCTGCATGGATTTTTTTCCCCAGAATTTAGCACCCATTAAATATTTTTAGCAAGAAAATATTTTGTAGTGTTTGTGAATAAGCATAAAATGCCAAGGCTGTTTAGTCACAACCAGACAGGTAACTGTTCTGGTTTTCATTTGCTAAATCAGGGATGGGAACCAGGTAGTCCACCAGGTGTTGTTGGACTCCAAATCCAGACAGGCAGCCAATGGTGAGAAAGGCTGGGAGTTGTAGTCCAACAATATCTGGAGAGCTACATGATTCCGACTCTTGTGCTACATGGCAAACTCCCAGTTCATTCACTTCTTCTAATATATACTAATGGATTCCAGAATACAACAGTGTTTTTTGCTTTTTTAAAAAAAATAAGTCATGGTCCTTCATAAAACTGGGAGTCAACAAAACGGTGGATGTAAGGTACAGCCAATAAAACCTATTTTAAAAACTTTGGCAAATAAGTATATCCTGTCATGTTCATAGAGATATATTACTTTAGGGATATGGAGTACCAATATGATGATTTAGATTCATCTTGGAAAATAGCTCCATATACAGTATCCCTGCATGTCATGGGGTTTGACTTGGTAACCCTTGTGGTCTCTTCGATCATAGATTCATAAAGTTGGAAGAGACCATAAAGGCCATCAAGTCCAATACCTTGCCATGCAGGAATACACCATCAGAGGATTCCTTACAGATGGCCATCCAACTTCTTTTTAAAACCTCCAAAGAAGGAGACTCTACCACACTCTGAGCCAGGACATTCCACTTTCAAACTACTCTTATCATCAGGAAGTGCTTCTTAATATTTAGATGGAATTGCTTTTCCTGAAGTTTGAAACCACTGCTCCGTATCCTAGTCTCTGGAGTAGCAGAAAACAGCCTTGCTCTATCTTCCATATGACATCCCTTCAAATATTTAAACATAGCTATCATGTCACTTCTCAACTTTCTCTTCTCTAGGCTGAACATACCATATTTGCTGGCATATAAGACACACCAGGTTATAAGATGCACCCCATTTATATGCCAGCAAATACTACTACTTGCTTAGCTATCTGCTTGTACTTCTATTTATCATTCACCACTGGAATTAAAGATTTCACATTAAGCACAAATAATATTTCACAAATAATATTTTTCAGGAAAAAAAGTGCGTCTTATATGCCTGCAAATAGGGTACTCAGTTCCCTCAGTCTGTCCTCAAATGGCAAGGTTTCCAGGCTGTCTCACATTTTAGTCACTCTCCTCTGGACACATTCCAGCTTGTCAATACCCTTCCTGAACTGTAGTGCCCAGAACTGGACACAGTATTCCAGGTGGGGTCTGACCAAAGCAGAATAGAGTGGTACTATTACTTCCCTTGACTTAGACAGCGTACTCCTGTTGATACAACCCGGAATTGCGTTGGCATTTTTAGCTGCCACATCAAACTGCTGACTCATGTTCAGTTTGTGGTCTACTAAGACTCCTAGATGCTTTACACATGTATTGTGCTCAAGCCAGGTGTCACCCATCTTATATTTGTGCATTTCTTTTTTCTTGCCCAAGTGTTGTACCTTACATTTCTCCCTGTTGAAATTGATTTCGTTAGTTCTGACCCAACTCTCTGATCTGCCAAGATTATTTTGAATTCTGATCCTGTCCTCTGTGTTAGCTACCCCTCCTAATTTGGTGTTATCTGCAAAATTGATAAGATAATTATCAAATTTGATAATTCTGTGATTGTACAGTGCTTTACAGTAATCAGAAGTTTACTAGGATATGAAACATTGTAGCAAAATTGTCTCTATCCATGAATGATTAGTGTTTATTAGTTTATTTATTTGTAGTACTTGCATACTACTTAATGTGAAATCTCCAATTCCAGTGGTGAATGATAAATAGAAGTACAGGCAGATAGCCAGGCAAGTAGGCAGATAAGAGGATTCATTGAAAATAGAAATTTAGCCCTTTTTGTCTAACCTCTAGACCCTCTTTTGCTTCAATAGCATGTGACTGTCAAAAAAATCATCCTTGCATTTTCCTTGAACTGAACATCCAGCTTAAGCTACTTGAATTACTTTAATTTGAGTCTAGTCTTCAAACAGGTCTTTTAAAAAGAGACAGGAAGTGGCTGCAGATAATCCAATAAGTAGCTTGGTGTTTATCCATACACACCTATACATGAAGTTCTAATTTTTATTGTCCTACTCATCCCAATCTGTCTCAACTTGTTTCAGGTTCACCTCCTTTGCCTGTTCCCAGTTTTTGCCTTAGTGTTCTGGATCCTGATCAGACATATATTCTTGCTACTCAGTACCTCTGCCCCAGCAGTGTGTATATGGAACGGCTACAGCATCACCTGGTTCATAGAGTAGGATTACTGGACACGGGTGCTAAATCTGTCCTGTCCTACAAAAGCGCCTGTTGACAGGCTTTCAGCTTCCAAATGATGGATTCAACTGGGCAACTGTATGAAAAAGAAAAGCGCTTGCAAAGGCTTCTTTACATAACTAGAATAATTCTGCAACTACATAGTTCTTATGTTCTGATAAGCATATTAAAATACTAGACACTTGTTTTCACAGAGAAAAAAACACAATTTCAAATATTATTTGTGCTGTGTGAGACTGGGAAAAATATTCCTTAATGACTTTGGTCAATTGATAATCCCAACTAAAGTAAACGCATGGAATCATTGAGTACTTAGGAATCCCTATGTAGGTTTCAGTGATCTAATGAGTCTATTCTAACTGGACCCAATAATTTTATTTAGGTTTTAGAATCCATATCTCGGCTTTCTTAGCTGTAGCAATCCAAATGTGGAACTCTCTCCCCTTGGTAACCCAAGGAGGTACCAACATTAAACTCATTTCCACACCAGTTTAAAAGCTGACTACTCAAATGAACATTTGAGGAATGGTGAAATTCTTAGGTTTTGGTTTGATTGTGGCTTCTATTTTAATTAAATTGAATTTAGTTGATTTCGATGTGATTTCATTTATTGTAACCCATCTGGTATCTTTCGATACATAATGAATAAAATATTTTTGTTTGTTTTTTATTGTTACAGGAATGATTTTACAGACCTTTTTGAGATTATAATTACAAATGCCTTGAAACCAGGTTTCTTCTCTCAGACACCGAATCAGAGACCTTTCCGATCACTTGGTAAGCTAGAAAAAAAACCTTAAATATTCAAGACGTATTAAGATAAGAAGGCAGATGTCTTTTTAAAATCATCAAGAGATAGAAATAACATTGAAAAAATAAGGATAAGTTCCTATACCACATAAAAGAAGAGCAGTACATCATGTTTCAGCAAAGTTTTTGTGCAAAACTAGCAGTACGTGCATTAAAATGAAACAACCAGACAAGGTAAGTCATGCATAAGTAAACAAAAACATTCTGAACCTTCTAGAAACCACTTGAAAGATTCTTCTGAAATGCATCTAGGGATGATTTTTTTTACTAGCCTTCACTTTACTTATGATTTCCATTGTAGTCTATAGATCTATTTTTTCAAAAAAAATATGGTAGGGGGAGCTTGTGAGGCCAGCTAACCTGCTTTTCCCTTTTCTCTCTGTCTTGCTGTTCACATGTGCTCAGTAAGGAATTCTGGAGGCAACTTCTCTTTACATTATCTGTTGTAGGCAGTTACAGCAGAATCATTTAGAGTAGAATCCCATTCTTTCCCAGCCCAAGCCTTATTTCATTGTTTCCTGAAGATGTGTGTCTGCAAGCTGACACCAAAAATATGTGTATCCATAGCCATCCTTCACCACCCTCTCAGTGCCAAAGCAGCTAAAAACCTTTCTAGCTAGACAGAGAACAAGAAGGCAAAATGGGGGCTTGACAGGTGAAACAATTCTAAGACCCTCTCAGGCCTAACTAACAAAGGAACAGTTTCCCAGGCATTCTATAGTGGAAACATTCTTACCTATCCTTTCGGCGTAAGGTGATCTTGCACAGCTTGCTAAAGAAACCACAGCTATTGAAAGCTGCATTACCATCATCATCATCATCATCATCATCATTTTAATGCAGACCTTCTTGATTAACTAGTAAGTGCCCAGGTACTGTGTTATGCATCACTTAAGCCAGTGGTTTCCAAACTTTCATTCTGCAGGTGTTTTGGACTTTGGCTTGAAGAAGTTCCCTCCATCTTGTCCAATGTTCAAGGGGTCTGGGGGCTGAAATGCAGAATGCCTGGAGGACCAAGGTTTGGGAATTAGTGTCTTAAGCATATAAAACATATCTATGGGGTCAATGTGACAATTATTACTCCTCGCAAACTCTTCTGGAAATTCCAGATTCCTACATTCCATCACTTAGTAGTTACAGTCACTCCTGCATGGCTGTGCTTTAAATTGTTAGAGCAGACACAGTAGTGTACAAGGCAGTAAGCTATATACAAAGCAAAGCTACATAGAGGGATAAGAACAGGAACTAATATGACTATATGATGTAACAGGATACCAAGTTCCTCAGACACAGAAAATAACGTCCTGCCAGATACATTCAGTTAAAGTTTGCACTGTTCTGTGTCCTCTTGTTCCATGTTAACAATCAGAACACCAGACCAGTAGGTGTGAACAAAATTCTCAACCTCAAATATGACAGTCAGGTTTTGAGCAGAAACTAAAAACTATATATTGTACCAGCCTACAAGTCTGCTCAACCCAATATGCCAAACACTTTTTACTTACTTGATCCACAGTGTGCAGTTTTATACTTTCTGTGTATCTAAGTAGCCTGTAACATTCCAAAGCAATATATATGTATATCCATTTGAAACCAAAATTTGGGCAAGCTTCCACAACTACTGATCCACTGGCCAAATAAAGCTAACTCACCTTAGTTTGTGGCTTCTTAGATGCTTTACAGAATTCTTATTTCTGGCAGATAGCAAAACCAGGTTTATGGAGCCACCATACATGCTGTGTGGCCTCAATTTGGCTTAGTGGATCAAAGCTGTACCAAAACTGCAAAGAAGGATGAAGCAGTATGGATCACTGCATTCAAATTTACTTTTCTCGGAATGCCCCCAGCAATCTCCAAATGGTACTCCATCTCATATGATGGAACACTAGTTCTTGATCAGGAAGTGAATCTGGGAAAAAACAAATAGTATATAGGTCTTTTTTTACCCCCTGACTTTCATGATTGAAAAATTACCAGAAATCTCACAGCGGAATTGCCTAAATAATCTCCTTCAGCCGTGAACAGGCCTTTCTTTGTCTATCGAAAATGACTAGAGCTATCAGTAAGATTTCTCCTGCACACTTTAGAACTGTGATTGCAATGTATTGCTTTGTTAATTCACATTATGGTTTGGTTCTCTAAATAACTGTTACAAAGACTGAAGTCTAGAAAAGAAATCTTTAAGAATTTCTGGTTGCCGCTTTTCCCATTTCTAACCATTACCTCCCCACCAAAAGTGAGTCTCATGTAATTTACAAAATAACAATGAAAGATAATGTAAAACAGTAAGAATATAATCAAATTTTCCTACATATATAGAAATTGTAATAAAACAGCAATAAAAAAGTTTACACTTTTTCAGTTAGTATGATTTAGAAGCCACTTGGTATGTCTTCACATTGAAAGATAGGATTTAAATCCAGGACATAAGATAGAATATTTATCTTTTGCTGTTTTAAGTTCAGTTTGTTAATTGTTCTCTACACTTATCTACCTACTTTTCTAGCACAGTGGCTCAGGAGTTGTATCTCCACACCTGGATCCAATAAAAAATAGAATCTACAGCCAGATATGGTCGCCACCACAGACCTACAGAAGATGTTTTCTAACAAAATCAGATGGGTCCAAGTTTGTGGGTACACACATGCATGGGGCAAAGTCCATATTTTAGAAATAAGCTGTAGTGCTTCCCAGTTTTTAAGGAAGTAGTACATCTTATTCAAACACCAACCCAACCCAACAAAGCCAGTGGAACTGCAAGCATAATTGCATCTATAGAAATTGTAACAACATATCAATTTAAAAGAGAATACCTAAAGTATTTGGTAAATATCTGGTTCTAGTTACAGGATGTTGAAAAATTTTTCAGAACTAACCTCTATAAACACATAAACATGACTTTTGGCTATGTAACTATAGGTCAGAATGAGCACTTTAGCTTAAATTCATTATGGCTAGCATTGGAATCAATATTTTCAAAAGAATTTCCAAACTTATACTTTTCCTGCAAAAAATAGTGATCTTGTGGTAGCGTGGCAGTTCAGATTTGTATGTATCATATTTATTTCCAGTGTATATTCATAAAAATAAATTTCATTGTGGATGTTACTTGACTCCCCTGTAGAACTGGCAATTAAAGTGTAATGTGGGCATTCTTTTCATCTTTTTTTTAAATCTCAGAGCACCTTGTTTTTCTCTCTCCAGGTTAAATACAATAAAAATGGTTATTGAAAAGTGAGATAGGATCATCTTAATTTACGGAAGCTTCCCTGTGATATTAGAACTCCCTCATACTCAATGAATTTTTGACATGGATATGTAGGAAATTGTAGAGCTACTTTTAGGTCTACAGTAGGCCCTCCACAGAGGGCAGAGACACAGATCCCTCACGAATGTCAAATAATCGCGAATAGGGCGCCCCCCCTACAGGCTCTTGCCCAGCCGGTGCACCCACCCGGGTGGGGGGCAAGGAGGCAGGGAACAGGTGATCGCCTTCCCTGCACCTTCCTGCCACCTGCACGGGGCACGCCTGCAACCGCAGTAGTGGCAGGGGTGGCGGGAGGAGTGCAAGGAACTGGCCATCGCCCTCTCTGGACCTTCCTGCCACCCATGTGGGGTGCACCCGCAACGGTGGGAGGTGCACAGGGAACTGGTGATTGCCCTCCCTGGACCTTCCTGCTGCTAGCCACAGTACTGCCTTGCCAGACATTAAAGCAATCTGCGAAAATGTATATGTAGTGGTAATCATGGTGAAAGATCACGTAACTATAGTTTGGAACCAAAGTATCCTTTCTGTGGATAGAAAAGTTCTTTTTATTTACAGACTAAAATTCAGCAAAGATCCCACAGGAAGAAAGAGGAAATAGCTTCACCAATTCTCCTTTCTCCCTCAACCATCTCCCACACTTCTAGAAGCCCTCCCAACTATCTGGAACAACTTTTAAAAGGCATGAAGATGAGGAAGAATTGGTAAAAATTTCCTTCTTTCATTGGATGCATCCCAAGGGCATTCACAGAAACTCCATATCCGCCCCTTTATGTACAAGTTTTTCACACTTGTGTGCCATATTCTGCCCCTGGGATCTCCATGTAGAAGTCTTAATTCAGTGAAAGTTCAAGTAAAGGGTTCCTTTCCTGTCCTTTAGCTCTGCTTTGATGTTAAATGCTTCATTTGGCATTCAGGCGATATGAGAACTATGCAAAATCCATTTCCAAGAAAACCAGTGCTTTTGTCCTCCAGGGGCTAGACAGACACAATATTCCTTTTGTTGAAAGTTGAAAAGGTTTCTAAATTATTCAGCCAAATGCACCTAATATAAATGTTCCACTCTGGAAGTAATGTCCTCCTCAATTGAAGATGCTACAATATCAGATCTCCATTATAATAAATGCTTGGTTTTATTTAGAATTTGGATCACATTAGTGGTAGTAACAAAGTTTACTGTGTTAGAGAAATACACACTATTCAGCACCCATAGGCAGAACTCTTCCTTTCAGTATCCAAGACAACCTAATATTTTTCACATAAGCATCTAAAAAAGAAAAGTATGAATGGGACATGTATCGTACAAGTACATTCTTCGGAAAGTTGTGATTGGCTCCCCAGTGAAGGTCAGGCTACCCATTGTATTGAATATATTATCACATTTAACGTGTCATTTTTCTCCCCCGTGAAAAACACCCTTTCCTCTTTATCAAAGTTGCAGTACTACTTGCAGTACTACTATTGTATGATTTCAAATAGCATATTCAGGAGGGCCTTTTTTAAAAATAGGGCCATGACATGGGGAAGGAGTTAGAAACCCTTCACTAAACCGATCCTGGTCCTTGTGGCTGCTATGGTTAGTTTATATTTAAACTCTGAGCCTTTCCACACTACACTGTTATAGTGCTAGTATTCCATTTTCAACATCCTGTGGAATCCTGGGGTTTGCAGCTTAGGGAGGGGCATTTGGAGTTTTCAGCCAGGGATCTCTTTGGCTTCAGTAAACTACAAACCCCAGAATTCCACAGGATGTTGGTAGTGGAATAATAGCAGTATAACAGTGTGATGAGGAAAGGCCTTCTGTTTCAAAAAGAAAAAAGTTCATAATGTATAATTTGGGATGGGAAAAAAATTGCATTTGTTGATGAGCCATGTGTGAGAGGAATTTTAACAAATGTTAATATGTGGAGGTCAGGAAAGCAGAGGTGAGAATGTTCTGTTAAATCTTTTACCAAATTCAACAAAATTATTTTACCCTAAAATAAATGTAGACTATAACAATAAGTATAGTAAAAAAAACAACAACAAGGTATTTTAAAAAATAAAATGTAAAGGGCATGGAAAATACTGTTTATGAAGGAGTAAGGACGATATTTTTTCTAGTAAAGGATTTTATTTTTCTATTTATTTATTTACTGTGGTTAGAAGAAAAGTGATAGTGTAGCATTTGCAAATTTACAAAAGAAGCAAGTCTCCCCACCCCCCTGCCAAATCTTCTTCTAGTAATATAATTGGCTGTAAATGCTAGATGATGTGTCACAGTTCCTAAAACGCAGTGACATCACTTGTACAGCTAGCAGTGCGATTTCCAAAGCAGAACTTGAAGCAATTAATGAGAGAACTGAAATGAAGGGTTTTGCGTACTACATTCCTTACAGATTCAAGCATGGCAGCAATTGCCAAAAAGCTTCCTTTAGACATAGTTTCCATGCATCTGCATGTGCTGGTTTTCATTAAAAGCTTCATTGTTCATTTGTGCATGCTCTCCCTCCCTCCCCGCCAAAAAAAACTTAGTTTTTTTTCTATTAGGGTTAGTGCTTAAAATAAACTGTTTTTCACAGGAAACACATTCTGCTTTTTATTACCATTAATATCATCAGCTATTTTAAGCATGTTATAATTAGTTCTAAGACTTTCTGGTGATGAATATAACCCATAAGACAGAGAGAGCATCATATTTCAACAAGGATCTAAATCCAGGGATTAGGGAAGGTTAAACTGCTGCCTATAACTCACAGTGGCTGTCTTCTCCACTCTTCTACTGAGAGTCAGTGCTGAGTTAAATAGGACTTAACCCATAGCTAATCTACCTTGCATTAAACTGAATTAGGACCTTTGACAAAAACAAATAGATTCTGTCCTTTAGAATAACATACATGTTGGATCCGTTTGAATAGCAAGCACTGGGCTGTGGCCCTCCCTATGTAATGGATATGGGAGAAGGTACATTCTTTCAGCTACTGTATGCATTTTTGTGTGTCTTTTTTCATTTAAAACTGCATCACAAAATTCTGGAAAGTACAAACATGAAAGTTTAACTTTGGTGTGCAGAATGGTTCAGGAAGTATAAAAAGTAATCCTACATTTAGCAGTCTATTGAGTATGTATTGAGTATGTAAAGTAGAAGTTTTGCTGATTCGCTATCTTTCTTGGGAAAAATATAGTCAATGTATTATCAGCATAGTTCATTAAATCCACCCTGCTTGTTGTTTCTTCTGAAGTAATAAAATGTTATAGAGGCAGAGTGCAGTTCCCATTCCTCCTAAGACAGTATTGTCTGTCAAATGTCATTCCACCCTGTGGGCCAACTTTTGCTTTTATGATAAAATAAAAAATATTAACCCAGTACAAAATATTGTCAGAAACACTGCACTTCTAGTAGCCTTTTAGGGACAAATGCATTTATCACATATTAAAAATTTGCTGTTACTAATGTATTAAGCTCCATGATGCTTGTAGCACTTTTTGTGCCTTTATCAAGGAACGTTGGGGAAGCATTAAAGCAATCAAAGAAGCTTCTATTGATTGGAACAAATGTTGTCCTCATTTGAAATGGATAGTATTTCATCAGTTTATTTCGTTTCTAAGGAATGCAGCTAGGATGCTGCCTTATACTGAGTCAGATCCTTGATCAATCTAGAGAAGATGTAAGCAAAGTGTAGTCCATGGTCTACATGTGGCCTTCCAAAATCATTTTTGTGGCCCTAGGAATGCCCAGAGGTTAAAAGTAATTTTCTTTCCAAATACATTTTTGCTCCACAGTGCCCCCCAAATGGGAGGCATAGAGGCCATTTCCACGACATTTGCAGGTCTTCTGGGCCAATTTAGGCCTTGTTCGAAACCTAGAACATGGTAAAAATGTCATTTGCTCTCTCAGGGCATCCCCTGGCCTTCCACAGTGGCTTGCCCCTGATCTAGACCAATATTGTTGGCTGGCAATGATTCTACGGGGTTTCAGGCAAGACTTTTTTTCCTGACTCTACCTGGAAATGCCCTTGAACCTGAGACGGTGTGAAAGCAAAGCACAGCAGCCTTGTAGTCTTCCTGTTAAGTACTAAACAGGTACTTAGCTGTTCCAAACCATGTAAACACAATCCCCTCTGAACTGGAAGTATACATTTTGACAGTAAACAGTGTAAACTCTTGGTTTTGCCATAAAAAAAATACATACCTTTTTTCAGTTTAGAAAAGTGTTAATTTAAACAAGCAAACAAACAGTAAGGGAGACTCTTAACACATCTAGAAGGTTTTGATCAGCACTCTTTAGCCATGCTCCTGTTGTTGCTGCTAGTGATCCATTCTCCTGAGTGGAAAAGAAATATATGCATACTGAGGGCTGTTACAACACAGCTGCATTTACAAATGGGACAGAGATTTAGGACAAAAGTAGTCTGGAGATACTGGAAGTTCTAAGGGATCACATCACATTGGGATTACCTCCCCCCAATATTTATTTATTATTTATTCAAAGTATTATACCCTATGTATTATTTATTTAAAGTATTATATTCTGCTCTTCTGCCACAAAGGCTCTCAAAGCAGTTTACAAATTGTTAATTTGAAAGTTTCCTGCCCTGCGGCTTCCGATTTAAATAAGACAAGACATACAAGGAAAAGGGGATTAGCAGTGTGGAAGGAGATTAACTCCAGCAGATACTGACTCTTCTTCTCTTCTTCCAAGGCCAGGGCACTGGCAGTTGGGATGGAGGACGAGCCTTTCATTTTCTTTTGGGCCTGGGCATGATGGAGCTGTGCCTGCCTATATGACAGTCTACTACCTAAACACAATATGTTTGAGGCTGCAGTTATCCAGCAAAGAGTATTTTACACTCAACTCCTTTGCTCCCAGGGAGCTGTTTACAAATTTCAAGATTGAACTCTATTATTCAACATTATTTCTGGGACTGAGACATCTCTGCACAGTTGCTGTGGCTCGCTCACCCAGGAGTATCGCCCTGTCTTCTCTTCTGATTATCACTGCAGGTGTTCCATAGCAGAGACTATTCCAAAGGGGCTCTCCTGCCTTTTCAATACAGTCAGCCCTCCATATCTGTGGATTCCGTATCCATGTATTCAGCCAACCATAGCTTGAAAATATTCCAAAATAAAATAAAATTCCAAAAGCAAACTTCGTTTTTGCCATTTTTGTATAAAAGATGTCATTTTACTACACCACTGTACATAATGGGACATGAGCATCCAAGAATTTTGATATCCACAGGGGTCCTGGAACCAAACCCTAGCAGATGGTGAGGGCCCACAGTACGACCTTTCTGGTAGGGTAGAGGGTTACCATAGCAAAGAGCTCTGAGGACCTTTCCACAAGGTCCTTTGGGCTCTGCCCTGTGGTTTATTTCTTCAAGGTTTCTTGTGTCTTGATCATTAGATAAGTAAATCTTTGTTCAGTAGTACCTGCATGATCATTACGTGCAGGCTCTTTCCCCTGTTTATTCCCATTGATATCCTGACTAAAATAATATTTACAGTGCTCAGAACAGGCTGCATAAACCCAGATTTGTATGGCTGTGTGTGATTCTTGGCAATATCTGGAAAAAATAATAAATACTGTCTTCTCAGACAGAGACATTGAGACATATGTATATTTAAATCATTTGACAAAGCACTCTTGTGAAGTATTTTGTTTTTGGGTCAGTAGGAGGGAATAATAACAAAATTTAGGTCTTCCTCTTTCTAAGACAAATGAATGGTCACCACTGGGAGAACACTTTGAGAAGAGCCTCTGCCCTCCACTAACATTTCCAGGCAGGGGCTAAGTTTTGTCATGCATGAGGTATCCAAGATTTTGTCCCAGACTCAGTAAACTGGGCCGTAAAACTGGCAGATACATTTTCACCTCCTTTACATGCTCTGGATTCTATTTTGTGGTCATGCTCAGTAGTGACAAAGACATGGTACCAGCCTTTAAATAGATATCCATATTATAAAGCATTTAGTCATTCCAATATAATTAGAACAATATAATTCAATTTCTTGGCCATTTCTGAATCTTCTAAAATAATTGATTACATTTCTACACACACACAAAGCAATGTACCGCAGTTTTTGAAAGCATTTGCCATATAGTCAGTGCAGGCCTTGGCTATGTAGATATATGCTAGAGTTACCAAGTTGGATATAGGTCAGGGCCTCTGTAACTTTAATCGTGAACAGAACAAGATACTATACTGCTCTTATCAAGCAGGCAAAAGTAACTGTCTTCCCTCACTTTCCAAACCTGAACTTTCAGTTATGATTGTCCACTCCCAACACAATTATTGGTTCCCCAGTGGAGACCAGGGAGAGGGAGCACAGAGGTGCTGGTGACAAGGACAGGGCAGGATGCTCTACCACGTGTCCCTGCTTTCCCTGGGAACACAATAACCATTTTGGGAGAGAATGGCTGTGGTTGAAAGTTGGGGTTTAGAAGATGAGGGAGGACAAGAATCTTCATCCAGTTTGACAGAGCTTGAGGGTACATTGTCCTGCTCCACAGTCTGGTCAGGATTAAAGTTGCAACTCATCACCTATCCAACCATATATATGCACCCAGTACTGGTCATTATCTGCTAGGAAAAGCCTATGTGAGCTTGCCATACGTAGCCATAGCAGCCCTGCTTGACCAGAGCTGCATACGTAAGCTACTCAAGCTTGGAGCACCTGAGGAACAAAAGGCAGCTACATAAATTAATAAATAAACAGGGCAATGTTCTTGGTATTTTTAGGAACTATATTTTTTTATTTCTAGCCCTTTGAAGAACTGCATAGAATAGCTTTCTGTCTTCATGGACATACCATGCATCTGAAGTACCTGATACCCTGAAATGAGTGTCAGACAGCCATTATAAAGAGACAAAGGGAGAAAGCCAAATATTGTATTTCTTATTGAAATCTTTTCAGTGTCCAACAACAAAGTGTTCTAAAATAGGGATATAATTATAGAACAAAGAAGGGCAGTCAGATGGATTTGATGTGTTTGAACTAATCTGGAAAAATAAACCAGGAAATGATAAGTTGAAAATAACACATCTTACTTTGTCCATAACAGTGATTGCTTGTTTATGCAAAAAAAAACATGAAAGCGAAATAGTCTTTCTTCATGACCGAAAGAGGAGTGAGTCTGTTTTTACTTTAGATTTCCTTTCCTTCCCCAATTTGTAAAGCATCTCTAATAAATAACTATTTTGTCTAGAAATCAACCTTTTTCATTTAAAAATGCTACTGAGAAATAATGCTTGATTGAGTCCATTTTTGGCTGCTCTTGTGAGAACATTAACACAGACCATATTTTGGTAACTTGGCAAGGAACGAGAACAGCTTTCTTTGTCTTTCCATGTCGATGCTACTAGGTAATATTAATATGTGCACAGATCCCTTTGTGAAGGAACATGCTGATGGTTAACATAGGGAAGAAGATACCATTATGGTGTGGCTTTATGTCAGGATATGCTGAGAAAAAACAAGTAGTTGACAGTGCAAACCTAAGCATGTCTACTTGAAAATAAGCCAGTCTTACTGTGTTCCATGGCATTTTACTCTAGTTAAGTATACATATAATCGCATCCTGGATTTCATATACTTTGATTCTCTTTCCTATATTGCCTGTCCTTCTTTCTTTCTTCATAGCCTCCTACTCTGTTGTGCATCATTTATGCTTTCATTTCAGCACTTCTATTTCTAAGTCAGAAGTAATCTAAAAATACAGATTAAACATGGTAATTCATATAGCCATGAAGATGATAAGACTTGCACTGATCCCACACTGACCCCAATCTGCAAAGTTGCTGGACTAGTTACCTTTGAAGAAGTACTAACATAGTATTTGCTGTTTCCAAATGCAATTACGGTATAAGTTTTGATTCCTGTATGTTTAATAACATTCCCCTTTTAGATAGCTGTGTGTGGTTTATTGACTCTGCTGTCCCTAAGATGCACTACTGCAAAGGACACAACACCCCTTCCAGGGATGGATACTCAGAACGTGTATGAGTTTATAGATGTGCTCTAAGAGCATATATAATAACCGTGGGGAGTCACATCTTGCTGTTCAAACGCTCAACTGCCTGTAAGGCAGTATTGATATCTTTATGGGGAAAACTTTTAACAAATACAGGCTGACATCATTTGGATTTTTTCATCTTTCATACAAAAATGGTAGTGTATCTTAATGAATATGCATGTAACATTGTAGACGGAATCACTTTCACTGCAAATTTTTGCAAGGTATTGGAGAAGCAAGAATGCTGTGGAAAAAGTGGAGTGAAGTTTTCTTCAAGGTAAATTGTACAGACACTGGAACTGTGTTTGCCATTTAGAGCTTTCCAAAACTAATTGTTGAAGTTACAGTGACTTCAGAAATGGTAGGCAACACTTATGTAACTGGGAAAAAAATGGAGGTCACTTTAAAATCTCCTTAGAGACAAGTTTGCTGAATTTGTCTTTGTATTGTTGTTCCAGAAGAGTGTTTATCTTCTTTGTGTCTTCAGTTAAAATTGGCAAATGTGCTTTATTTTTTCAGAGAATGATGAAGAACAAGAAGTGCTCCCAGCCTTGGACAAACCTGGATGGTACTCCCAAGGTAACTCAACCCATTTGTATGAGTTACTGAAGAAGATGACTGGCAAACTAGAACCAAAGGTATTTAGAAAAAGAAGATAAAGTGTAATAGCAAACCACTATGTAGAAGCTTTCTTGACATCAGCATTAATTCAACACATTACTAACAGTGGGCTCAGTTGTATGCAACTGTGTTGCTATTTTATATTTGAAAAAAGGAAGATAAACGACCTAGCCAGCACAGTATTTTATTAATTTGTTTCATACAAAATAAAAATGCAAATCTGTATTTGTTACAGCCCAATCTTAACCATATCTGTTTGGGAAGAAATCCACTTGTGTTCATTGAAGTTTGCCTAGCAATCAGCTTGCATTAGGTTTGAGGCTTAATTGGTTATTTTCAGTGTGGGCTATATACTGCTTCTCTAGTTGCTTTTAAGGGCCTTTCTGCATTCCACCATTATAGTGATATTCCATTTTCAACATCTTATGGAATCCTGGGGTTTGCAGCTTAGGGAGGGGCATTTAGAATTCTCAGCCAGAGAGGTCTTTGGCCTCCTTAAACTACAAACTCCAGAATAACAACACTATAACAGTGTAGTGCAGAAAGGCCCTAAGTCTCACTTGATGTCGCTTCTAGTGCAAAGATAAAATAATGGTCTTTCAAAAGATATCTACCATTTTTCTTCTTAGGAGTTATTCTTTGAGAGACAAGAAAAGTATTTTATCATGCCCACCACCCATGACATGATTTTTATAATAAAATTCATGCCACTTGTCTATGTAGCAGTAGGTATTACATCATTATGCACTACACACATAACCCAAAGATAGGTACAGCATTAAACTTAGCTTTTGAAAACAAATTCAAGTTTGCACTTAATTTTCAGTTCCTTTTCAGACTAGCAGTTGCCCATATGTAAGATTAACTAGCAGGAATATTGTAGAGCTATGAACGTTTTAAAAAAAAAAGGACAGTCACAAGATCAGCTCCCTCCCTAGAAAGATTCAGAAGTTTGAAGATGGTTAGCTTAGAGATGAAAGGTGAATATATACAGACATCAGAGAGGTATATGAAACTATGCTCGACTGGATAAAATGGATAGGGAATGACCCAAGGTCATTTGAATCGTTTGCAGACAATACAGAATTATTTTATGTAGCACATAGTTAAGACTATCCTTCTGGATACCAGTTACTAGGAAACAGAAGTGGGTAAATGCTGTTGCACTCATGTTCTGCTTGTGGACTTCCCAGAGGGAACTGGTTTGCCACTATGTGAACAGAATGCTAGATAGATGTGCCTTTGGTTTGATCCAGCTTTTCTATGCGGATAAGATTTCCTTGGCTTTTTAAATTCTTCTAAATCATAAGATGTATTCAGAATATCAAGATTCACATCACTAGAATTCTGAGAAGGGGAGAGCTGGCAGTGCTTGATAGTTGTGTTCTTGTTGCGTAGTCCCACCATCCTCCTCTTCCTCCTCCTCCTTGTTATTATCTTTATTTATACCCCGCTTTTCTCCTCAAAAGGACTCAAAGCAGCTTAAAATAGTTTAAAAAGAAAACATAGTTGAAACTGTACAGTAGAAAAGTTAAAAGACACATTAAACAAACAATAGTAATTAAAACAACATTAAAATACATATTAAAAACAACAAACAAATCACAGTTAAAATAGCCGCCACCTTTCTTCACAATAATCATGCATTAAATGCCTGCCAAAATAAGAATGTCTTCAAATGTCTCCAGAAGGCAGGCAGGGAGGGTGCCAGTCTGACCTCTGTGGGAAGGGAGTTCCAGAGCCTGGGAGCAGCCACTGAGAAGGCCCTCTCCTGCGTTCCCAGCAAATGCACCTGTGAAGGTCTTGGGACAGAGAGAAGGGCCTCTCCAGCAGATCTCAAAGCCCAGGCTGGTTTGTAGGGGAGTATAAGGTCCTTCAAATAACCTGGCCCTGAGCCAGGTAGGGCTTTAAAGGTCATCGCCAGCGCTTTGAATTGTGCCCGGAAACAGACCAGCAGCCAGTGGAGCTGCTGCAGCAGGGGGTTGTGTGATCCCTGTAACCAGCTCCAGTTAACATCCTGGCTGCAGCAATTTGGAACAGTTGAAGTTTCCAAGGACTCTTCAAAGGCAGCCTCACATACAGCACATTACAATAGTCCAACTGGGATGTAACCAAGGCATGTGTTACCATGGGCAGGTCTGACGTCTCAGGGAACGGGCACAGGTGGCACACAAGCTTTAACTGTGCAAATGCACTCCTGGCTACTACTGAGACCTGGGCTTTCAGGCTCAGAGTTGAATCCAGGAGCACTCCCAGGCTGCGAACCTGCGTCTTCAGAGGGAGTATGATGTGGAGGGTTGGTGGATGATGGGAGCTACGCAAAAACCGCAATAGCACTTCCCTCCTGCACTGAGCTCTGGCAAAAACGCTGTACCAGAGTCAAGTGTATCAAAAACCACCATATAGCAGAGACTGTACACACAGCTTAGAAGCGTGCCCAGCAGAGTTTGAACCCTAGCAGCAATGCTCTGAAGCCACAAAATACGCCCACACAATATTATCTTCCAACTTGGAGGCTTTTACTCTTCAGTTACGATACATACATATTTACAGTATTCCAACAGAGTTTCAGCATTCCACAGCAAGTGGAGATAAGCGTCCGACATAGCCTCCGGCCGCACGATCAGACAGTCGAGAGCACACTTGGCTAGGACTCAGCCCTTTATATACATCCCTTGCTGATGCAACTCTAGCCAACTTTGCATGTTCCCATGTCTGATGCAACCCTCTGCCCCCGTTACATATTACAATGACTCAGCAAGAGTGACATGGGATTACATCATTCACTGTCATTCCCAAGTGCAAACCTCAGTGTGCATCAAATATATTTTATTGGACTACAGGTCATGTCCAACCTTTCCTCACATATGACCCCATCTAACACAGGCTGAATCCCTATTCCTACTGACAAAGAGCACCTCTGTCTTGTCTGGATTAAGTTTTAATTTGTTTGCCCTCATCTAGTCCATTACTGATGTCAGGCACTGGTTTGGGACCAAAACAGCTTCCTTGGCTTGTGGTGGGAAAAAGTAATAAAGTTGGGTGTCATCCGCGTACTGATGGCACCGATCCCCAAAACTCCGGAGACCTCTCCCACCGGTTTATGTAGATCTTAAATAGCATGGGAGACAAAACCAGACCCTGAGGGACCCCAAAGGGCAAAGAGTCGAGTAGGAGTCACCCAGCACCACCTTCTGGGTTCAATCCTCCAGGAAGAAACGGAGCCACTATAAACAGTGCCCCCAAGACCCATCCCCGCAAGGCAACCAAGAAGGATACCATGGTCAATGGTATCGAAAGATGCCGAGAGGTCCAGCAGAACCAACCCCCTGTCTAGTTCCTGGTGTAGGTGATCCATCAAGGCAACCAAAGCCATCCCAGTCCTATAGCCAAGCCTGAAACCAGATGGAAAGGGATCTAGATAATCCATTTCATCGAGAAACCTCTGGAGCTGAGAGGCCACCACATACTCCAGAAACTTGCCCAGAAATGGAATATTAGAGGCTGACTGGTAATTATCCAAAATGGAGGGATAGAGGGATGGCTTTTTTAGTAGTGATTTTATAACAGCCTCTTTGAGACAAGCTGGAACTTTACCTTGGCCCTATCTGCAACTTACCTTTTCTTGGCACTGGGGTGCGGGGATCGTGCGAGCAGCCTCTTGCGAGAGGCTCTCATGTCCCCGCCGCTTCAGCTCCGCAGCTGTTGCCTGCTCACTAGCAGACAGTGTGAGGGCTCCTCTTCTTCCTTCCGCAGCGCAGAACCATTTTCGGCTAGAAGCGGAAAATGAAATAGCGCGTGATCAGCGCCTGCCAGCCCTGGCAGCGTCGGCTCCTTGCAATTGCGTGATGCTCCAGAGGCCCTTTTTGCATGGTGAATGCCATGCGAAAAGGGCCCTTGTCTCAGGGAGGCATTAACCACACCCTCTACCCATTCATCCAGTCCCCCTCTAGCTTTTTTAGTAAGCCAAGGAAGAGCACGGACCTAGCACACATGTGGTGGCTCTCATATCTCCAAGGATCCTGTCCACTTCCTCGGACTGTACAAACTGAAAAGTATGGTGAAGAAAATTTGAGACACGGAGTCTGTCTCTGTGTACAATTTAGAATCCTGTTTGTGCAGGGTTCTAAATTGTGCTGGAAGTTTACACACATACAGCAGGCTCATCTCTTTATATCAGTGATTCACAACCTTTTGTCTTCCCAATTTTTTGGACCTCAGCTCCCAAAATTCCTGACCGTTGACTAAGCTGGCTGGGGCTTCTGGGAGGTGAAGTCCAAACCAACTGGAGGAGCAAAGGTTGAAAACAGCCTTAGACCTTCAGTGGGTGGTGGATAAAAGGGGCTAAGCAGTGGGGATACAACAAAGGAAGTGCAGTTGGTGAGCATTTTGACAGGGGGATTTTAAAAACTA
This sequence comes from Cyclura pinguis, assembly GCA_030412105.1. Lineage (NCBI taxonomy): Eukaryota > Metazoa > Chordata > Lepidosauria > Squamata > Iguanidae > Cyclura > Cyclura pinguis. The sequence continues at coordinate 106,366,574 of CM059599.1, read as the reverse complement.
ACTTTTCCAAGCTCTGAATGAGACCAGCAAACATGGCTCCACCCTATCCCAATGCAATTCTAATTGTATGATGCCTGAATGCTCAAATATGTCTGTACTCATTCTTAAATTCAGAATGCAACTGTCTTACTGCTTCATTTCCAGATTGTTTACTTTGGTGACAGCATGCACTCAGATATTTTCGCAGCCCATCACTATAGTAACTGGGAGACTGTCCTCGTCTTAGAGGAGCTTGGCGGGGACCGTGTTATGTTCCCTACAGAAGCAGAATCTGAACCTTTAGAGAAGAAAGGAAAGTTTGAGGTAAGGATTCTAAATATCAAGATCTGATGTAACCCCAGCTCCACCTATGTTATATATTTTGTGGAAAATGTCTTTCATTTCTTATTTAGCCATATATGCAGGCTCGTGTATTTGGGACAGTGCTGACATTTTTATTCCAAGCTAAATCTAATTGCCTTTTGAAAGATACTTAAGACATTGCTAGTTGTGCCTGAATGTATATGAGGGCATACATTCAAAACCAAAAGCAATGCAACACAGAAACATGGCATCAATGGTGAATGCATTTTGCTATATGTTAGAAGTACACGCACAGTTCCTCATCTGTTAAATAAATTGTAGTTTATGTGTGCAAATTTCCTTAGTTTCATTAGGACACCTGTTATTCAGGCCCAAAAAGTTTTATTTGGCCCATGGTGATTGATAACCAGTGGTTCTAACTGCCTTCTCTCATAGAATCATAGAATCATAGAAATGTAGAGTTGGAAGAGACCACATGGGCTATCCAGTCCAACCCCCTGCCATGCAGGAACACCCTCAAAGCACTCCTGACAGATGGCCAGCCAGACTTTGCTTAAAAACCTCCAAAGAAGGAGACTCCACTACACTCCGAGGCAGCATATTCCACTGCCGGACAGCCCTGACTGTCAGGAAGTTCTTCCTGAGGTTCAGGTGGAATCTCCTTTCCTGCAGCTTGAATCCATTGCTCCTTGTCCTGGTCTCTGGAGCGGCAGAAAACAAGCCCTTTCCCTCCTCTACATGGCATCCCTTCAAATATTTAAACATAACTATCATGTCCCCTCTTAACCTTCTCTTCTGCAGACTAAACATACCCAGGTCTCTAAGTCTATCCTCATAGGGCGTTGCTTCCAGGCCCCTCACCATTTTGGTCACCCTCTTCTGGACTTGCTCCAGCTTTACCATGTCCTTCTTGAATTGGGGTGCCCAGAACTGGACACAGTATTCAAGATGAGGTCTAACCAAAGCAGAGTAGAGTGGTACCAGTACCTCCCTCAATCGAGACACCATACTCCTATTGATGCAGCCAAGAATTGCATTGGCTTTCTTGGCTGCCGCATCACACTGCTGACTCATGTTCAGCTTGTGGTCTATTAAGACTCCGAGATCCCTTTCACACATACTGCTATCCAGCCACCTGTCCCCCATCCTGTATTTCTGTATTCCATTTTTTCTACCTAAGTGTAGGACCTTACACTTCTCTCTGTTGAATTTCGTTTTGTTAGCCTTGGCCCAGCTGTCCAATCTGTCCAGGTCATTTTGAATTTTGATCCTGTCCTCTGGCGTATTAGCAACCCCTCCCAATCTCCCTCTCTCATTATTCTGGCACACATATATGTACCTGTAGACATATTCATCTTCACTAAGAACTCAATCCAGCAACACATTTTCTTGCACAAGCAAGAGAATCTGTTCAAGATCGTTCTAGTTTGAATGTAACTTATATGTAGCAGTTTCCTGGTGAGCTGCCTGAAACTTGCCATCATTGATTTCATTAATTTTCCATATCCTCCAAAATGTGTGTAGCAGAATAATGTTCTTTACTACCCTTTATTTTTCTTGAGGTAAGGATTTTGATCTTCCTCTTCTTTCTCGGCATAGGTGAGTCCTATATTTTCCTATTTTCCGACAGTAAAACTTAAAAGATTTTTAATGACATGTTAATAGGGTACACGAGAACAACTGAATTTAAGACACTCAGAATTAAGAACCAGTGTGGTTTGCACTGGCCTAGGAGACTTGGGTTTTACTTGATACTCATCCATTAATTTCACTTACTAGCCTAAGAGAGTGCTTCTTGAGTTATTTGATATTTGGGGTATCACCACATTTTTTCCCCAAATGCGATCATATTTTTTACCCATTGACAACAACAGTTTCTTTCCTGGAAGCTTGCTGTAGGCTGGCAGCCTCTCAAGAATATGCTGAAGGTGCAAATAAATAATGGTTAATTGTAACATCTTTGAAAATAGTTTATTATTTTCCTTTCCTGACATTATAAAAATTATTTTCCTTTCTGTTTTGTTTGAAGTCTTGAATAGCACATCAAAGTCAGGGGCAAGATAGAGACTGTGGTTTCCTTTCTTTGTTTTTCAAAGAAAGGAAAGAAGACAAACATACTCTTATTGTTTTTATTACACGCATCCACTTGCATCCACAAAAGAAATGCCTCTTTATATAGGTCAGGCAAAGCATTGATTTTAAATCTGCATATATATTTATACTTCTTAGAAAAATGAACAACTGTTCAAGAGGATGCTGCCTCCAAAGTTTAGGGCTTACTTCCTCCTCTTACCTGCAGTTTTGACTGTTGCTAAACCAGTCATAGGGTTTAAAGCAATAATAGTGGTGTTTGTCATCTTCCGTGCATTTCAAGGAAGCTCGTATGAGGTCCAGTACTTCCTGGACTTTGCTGTCTGATCTCTCACAGAGCACACCGTTTGTTTTTAAAAAGCTTCAGTTCAGCCAGGTATCTTCTGTACTTCTGCCAGAGACTTGTGCTGAATTACAATTTCTACCACTAGTGACAGCAAGTGAGCAGAAGAGAAGTCAATTGGGTAGATCAAAGGATTCTAAACTGAGTAAGGCTATGGCCCTTCTCACATGGCATTTGCCATGCGAAGGGCCCCTTGAGCGTCGCGCGAGTGTGAGGAGCGGTCCACACGACACACTCACAATCGTGCGATGCTCCAGGGGCTGGCAGGCACCAACCGCGCACTTTTTCATTTTCGGCTATCAGCCAAAAATGGTGCGCAATTGCACATCGCTCTGGGGCCCCGTGTACACTTGCCGTGTGTGCGGAGCTCCGGAGCCGCAGCGCTCATGCTTCATGCCCCAGCGCAGCCTGGGAAACTCCCAGGCTGCAGTGTGGAACGAGGAGGTGGGGCTCTCATGCGAGCAGGCAGCAGTTGCGGAGCTGAAGGAACCGGGACACAAGAACCTCTCGCTAAAGGCTGCTCGCGCGATCCCCGCACCCCAGCTCCGCGAAAAGGTGCGTTGTGTAAAGGGCCTATGGTAGGTCAGGGCAGAGTGAGTACTTCACAGGAGAACAGCACATTACAAGTATAGCCCCACAACTAAATAAACCAATTAGCAAAGAGTATTACCAAGAGACTCCCTTCTCATTCCTACACAGTGTTGTAGGTTATTTTAAATTTATGCCTGTCAACCTCTTCCTTTTCATCTTACACGATTAAAAGTGAAGAGAGGATACTTTTTTCCCTAGCACAAAATCAGTGTACTCACTGATGTCACATCTGATTAAAATGTTCCATTACGCCTAAAACTGTTGTATGAAACTGCCTAATAGTAGATCTGATTGTGTATTTTAGGTCTTGAACTATATAGTAATCTCTGGCCCTGAAGTTTACACCTATCTTTGTACTTTCATTCTGGTGTAAATTAACCTTTTCTATGCTGATATGTCTTTTTAAAGCATACTCCCGCTGAGAACTAGCTATCCTGAAATGAGCATGAAATAGGAAAGTAATAACTATCTGGAAGCTCTACTGCTCCCAAGCAGCACTGGATATGTATACTGAATACCTTATGTGCAGAGAGAATGTTGTGGCACACTGGCAGAATGCATGTTTTATGTGCAAAAGGTCTCAGTCCTCAGCATATCCAAGTAAGGTTGGGAAAGACTGCTATCTGAACCCCTGGGGAACTGCAGACAGCCAGGGTCAACAAAACTAAGCAAGTGGGGTATTTGTCAGAATAAAATAGATTATAAATGTCCTTCAGGATGGCTTAAAGCAAAAGCAAACAAAATAAAGTAGATTATCCCTGAGGTAAATGTGGTTTTATCACCTTGAATATTCTAAGTATATCACAGAATTGTTCTGGTTGGGGCTGATTAATGGAACTCGAGTTCATTTGGTTCTACTGGAATTACAGAATTTGAAAGTATGATGTGTTGCCAATGCATGGGAGAATTCAAAAAATTCTCCACATACTTAGGTATTGGGGAAATGTCTAACTGTGCAGCACTTCCTGTTGTGTGTGTGTGTGCGTGAAGATACCTCCAGCACCAACAGTCACAGAAAATGCCATTCATGGATTCTGTCTATGAGGACATGCCGATTTATATTCACATCTATTTATATTTCAGAAACATCACCCAAAAGCTCTTAACTATGCATCTAAACAGTGGGGATCTTTCTTTGTGGATACCATTTCAGGAGAGGAAGGTGCAGAGGAAATCTTAGTAAATACTTGGTCCTGCAAATGTGTTAGTGCTTATAGCACTATCACAATACCAAGTATTGAAGCAATAGCAGGTAAGAGTGGATATCACTGAGTCTGTCTATGAAAAATCCTGAACTATTAATTTTAACTGAATATTGATGTTATGATTAATATCAATGCCCAGAATTCAAAATATTTTCACAGTTTAGATTTGTAGTTTACTGGTTTTGCAATTATTTGTTTCTGAATAGTCAAGTATAGGATTACATTATAAATCCCTATTGGTGAGAGTTTGTGTGGAGATAAGATGGTCTACTGAAGTTCTGGGTGTGAGAAGAGGAAGTCAGCGAGGAAGAAGAGGATGTTGAAACAATATGTTATTGCTATAACTCAACACATCTTTACTGGAACTCGTGCTTTAACATATATTTATAAAGAGGTACATTTAAGTTGAATGAAAAGAGCTCTCAAAAACTATAATATCATATTGTTATGTGACTTATATTGACTTGAGTTTGAGATATTATTTTGGGCCATTTCCTCATGGTGTCACAGTCCCGCTGTGGGGATGGGATGGCAGTGGCCTGCAGGCGATGCTTCTGCACAGTGTTGTGGTCCCGCTGCTATCCTGCCCCCCCACCTGTCACAATTATGGGTTAAGCATTCATGATTGCACGACACTCCCATCCTTACCTGCCATGTGGAAGGGCAGGAAGTGCAATAGAGCCTGGTTGTGCTGCAGAAGACAGATGCATTTCACATGCACTCCCTTCCGCAAGGAGCTGGCTGGGTGCAGAGGGAAGCATACCTGTCACGCTCCCTTCCTGGCAAAGGCACTGCCGAGATTGCGACAGGAGGACAACAGGAACAGATAACATGCGGAAATGGCCTTAGTTTATAGTCTCCAAAATCAGTAGATGATGATGATTTTGCAAGAGCTGTTCAAAGCTTCATATAATAAATGCTTTACTTCTTTACTTGAACTCTTCCTTTAGCACAAATGCATGCATTGTACAAATGAAAGCATTATAAATAACAATAAAAATACAATAAATCTTTTAAAATTCATCCCATCATAAATATCTAAATAAACATATGTCAACACAATACATAAACTATAACACAATTAACAACACTTTAAAGTGGCATCAAGAACATGGATGAAAAAATTGTCATTGTAATACTAAATTCTAATTATTTAATTTCATTCTTAAAACACTGTTTTATCACTAGTTTCTTTTTTTTCTTTCTGTAATGACCATTAATTTCCTTATAAAGTTGTACTGACTGATCCAAAGTGTGTATAGCCCAGGAAATTGCTTTCTTATTAGTGGCTAATGAAAGTGTCCCTTTTAAAGGTCTTCTATGTAATGAAAAATATGTCCACTGTTCTTAAACTCCTATATCAGCTGGCAAAAAGAAGACAGAGTAGGGAATAGCATGGGCTGATCAGGACTGGATCCTTAGGCCTAAATACATTTGTTAGTCCCAGCTAGAGTAGGCCCGTTGGGATGAACATAAGTGTTGCTTTACAAAGATTGAAAGTTAGAATTAAAAACTGGATATAGGCCCCAGGAGTAGGAGTATTCTAGTATCAGAACATATTTTCAATATGGGAAAATTTATCCCATTCCTAGGTCTTACTTAAATATTTTTCCAGTGTCAGGGAAATAATGATATTTTTATTTTTACAAAACAAGAAAGGAGAATGCTGCTCCTCCCTCATTTCAGTCCTGTTGGTAGGAGTCTAGTATGGTGTTGGGTATATTGGAAGCTCTGATCTCACAGCACTGTGATTTGAAAAGCAGGATTGCTTTGCAATTTTATATGCAGCTTTTTAACAATGCAAGGACATCTCCTTTTTGAGAGCATTTCTATTCTTCATTGAAACCTTTGATTTCATGTTTGTTTATTTATTTTGTAAAACCAGTCTTTATAATTGGAGCAATATTTTTGTTCCCCAGACACTGCCCAACCAAAGAAGACAGGCCCACGGAGTTCTATCCCTAAGTCTAACAGAAGCAATGATAGGGTGGCGTGATGACAGAGAGGAGACTGTCTGGGCTCTCCCAAGTCCTTGTAGCATAAGAAAATCTCTAATGTGTTGTTCCTATCTGCTGTTATAGTTTCATTCCCTTCTTTTAAAAAAGTTATTTACACAGTTAAGCATTACAGTTTCAGTACAGAACAAAAATGGCCTAGTACAAGACAGGCAACAACAAAAAATAAGAACACACATTTACACATAGAGAGAAGGGGCCTTTCTGCACTATACTTTTATAGTGCTATTATTCTACCTTCAACATCCTGTGGAGTTTGGGGATTTGTAGTTTACTGAGGCCAAAGAGCTCTCTGGCTGAGAATTCTAAATGCCTCTCCCTAAACTGCAAACTCCAGGATTCCATAGGATGTTGAAAGTGGAATAATAGCACTATGACAGTGTAGTGCGGAAAGGCCCAGAAGGATTATCAGTTATTGCATTTTGTGTAGCATTCCAGTGATCTAAGATGCTTCTGCTTTGTCTCAAATTTATTTATTTCATATATTTCTTGATGAACCCAAGTGATCAGTTTTTCAACAGCTATTGGAATTTGCTTTCCATTATTTAGAGTGCAGTATGCTAATACCATCTGGAACAGCAGAGTTTCTTTGTTTTTAGGGACTTTTCTGTTTAATTTCTTTAAAAAAATACCTTTCTTTTGGGGGAATTTCTCAACAGGTTGATCATTTGGGGTCTCCTTTTTGCACCTTTCCCATTCTAATGTGTTCTTCTTGAAGTGTGGTGACCAGAACTTCACACAGTGTTCCTAGTGTGGTCTCAGATATACATTAGGATACTGGAAGTTCTGGTTTTCTTTTCATAATGATTCCCACCATGAAATTTGCCTTTTTCACAGCCACTACACACTGAGTTGACATTTTAATTGAGCTATCCAGTTCAGCCTCAACAATCCTTTCCTGCTCAGTCATCTTTATTTTCCCTTTGAACTTCCTTTTTCCAGAGCCTTCATTTCAGAGAAGTTTCCTTTTTTGAAATTAAATTCCAGCTGTGTTGAAATTCCTTGGCGATTTTGCACTTCAGTATAAATTACATTTGATAGCACTGTGGTCCCTGTTTCCAATCATTCAAAAACACTTAAACTGAATTAGTAACTACTACATGTGGAATTCTTTTTGCCAGCTTGTATTTCTAAGAAATCTTCAAGTTGCCTATTTTAATTTGGAAGAAAATTAAAACTTAGGAAGGTTAGAATTGGCTTCTCTTGGTATTTTATGAATTTACAAACTATTAAAACAGATTAGCAACAGAAACTGTTTATCAGAATTGAATACTCAGATGTTGGCTGATGCTTAATCAAACATTCAAAGACATAACTCTCTAAATAATTATAATCAGATCCAAATAGAAGTCGCACTCAGAAACATACTCTCTAAATCCTTTTTGAGATATTCTAAGAGCTTTGTAGAATATTAAAAACAAAGTAATCCCTGTAATCTCTTCAGACAGGAAGGGTTTCTTCACTAATAGTAACGGCCAAGACAAAAGAAAATCTTTTTTCCAAACTGCCCAAACAAATGTTCATATGGATTGACCTATAGTAATCCAGATCAGTCTAAAGACAATCCAAATTGTCTGTCGGTTCCCGAGCCCCGCTGGCTCATGCTGCCCAGGACACAAAGCGTGGAGCACAATTTACGGAGCTTTTTAGCCTGGTGGATTTTTATCTCTCCCCATCCTATCCAACCCATACATATTGAAACCAAGCATGGCAGAGAGAGGATCTAGTGTCTCTCATTTGAACAGAAGAATTTGGGTTGCAGTGGATCCAAACCAGCCTCATTTCATCCCCAGGCACACCCTATCGCTAACAGGAACACCACCAGATATAGAACAGTACCTGCTGGGATTTCCACAAATGGACACTCACCTGCCTGCCAGCAGAACTCCTCCCCACTAGCACTTCAGGGAGATGCAGAGGACTAACCTAATGGCCTCCAGTCAACAGGACTGGAAGTCAGGACTGTGCTGTGAATCTGTATTTTTCCTCTGTTTTATCAAGATGTTGTCTCTTGTGAAAAGAGAGAAGGAAAAAACCACAAAGGAAACAAGAAAACAGCTTGCTTTGCTTTTCTTTTTCTTCCATAGGATTTTAGAAGTTCACATTGGTTTCTGAATTAAATATCCACAGATGATATGTAGGTTGGCAAAATACCGATAATATTTCCTTTAGAGCTGACAGCCTATGAACCCTGGTTGAATAAAATAACTCACCTTTCCTCTTTAAACCAGTGGTTCTCAGTCTGTGGTCCTTCAGATGTTTTGGATCTCACCTTTCATTGACCAAGCCGGTTGGATCTTTGGAGCTGAAGTACAAAACACTTGAAGAACCTAAGTTTAAGGAACACTGCTTTACACTTTACTCAGCTGTAATGGTGCTCCCTATAGCTACTCTTGTTTTTCTGTTTACCAACAAAATGGCAAGAACTCGGTAGCACGGATCAATGGCAGTATGTCTAGAGATATCTATGATCAGACGGATGGCTGTTTCAGTCGTAGCACACTGCTTTATTTTTATTTAATTATCTCTATCATTTGATAAAAATAATTTTATAAAGTGGTCAGGTTAGTTATACTATCCTTGTATCACACTCTCTCATCCCCAGAAAACCCTCTGATAGGTTTGCCTTAGGATCACCATAACTCAGAGATGAGTTGAAGGCACACAGCAACAACAAATGGCCTTGGTATTGTTTTAGTGTTTTATTTACAAGCTGCTCTGAGAGCCAAGGCTGAAGAGTAGTTTATAAATATTTTAATGAAAAGAGGCAAAATATTTAGGCGCCCTCATGCAGGACTCTATTTCTGGTTGTTTGTCTAGCCCTGATTAAGTTGGCTTGTTGTCTGTTTTGCTATTTACAGTGCACATGCATATACATCATGGAAATATAAATACATCCATATTCTCTCTCCCTCACACACACACACACATACACTTTCTTCCAAAACAACAGATCTGTTCGATCCAGACTGACAGATCACTTTGTGAGTCCAGGCATGAAGCATGGTTCTCATTATGATAAAAAGTAAGATCAGATATTTGTTAGTCTGACCTTATTTTTTTTTTTTCAACTGTGAGCCCGCAAGTGTTGGGTCTTCCATCAGATGTCTCCCATGTCATAACAAAACTTCAGAAATGCTAAAGTCAGCAGGAAGAGAACATTCCTTCTCAGTACTGTGGGGGAGGTGATGAACTGTGGCTGCATGCCCTCACTGCAAAAATTTGGGGGAAAGAACTAATACAGTGGATAAAAATGGGAAGCACAGGCTTCTGGGGAGTTATTTTCACCCCTAATAAAATACGAAAAATAAAATGGATATTGAGAGCCTTAATATATGTTGATGGTGACCATGCAGGAGTAGGTTTCAGCGCTGTTCCTGTGATAATAAGTTGTCAGAAGGAGGGAGTGGAGCCCTTGGCTGTGTTTTCTAGTTAGCCTTTTTCACAGAGAGTGCAGCTGTATTTATTTTGTGTTCCTAGCGGTGCATTTGTACATCCATTCTCAGTTAGAAACTTTTTTTTCACAGTTCTTTGATTTCAATCTGTTGTCTGTTGCTAAGAGAAAACCAAACTATTTCACGATCACGCCAACAGTGTCTCCCTTAACACTCTGAATCATACTATTCTTGGAGGTCCAAGTACAGATTTCTGCTTCACACTGACTCAGCTTCCTCTACTACTGCTTAGTCCTTGTCTACAGGTCAGTGTGTGCATGCTTTACACTAACTGCTGGGGATGGGACGAATCCAGAATTTTCTGAGTCTGGATCCGAATCCCTGGAAGGTTCTGGGAATCCACAAATCTCATGAATCTCGAATCTTTCTAATACTTTTTTTAAAAAGAGTTTAAGAAGCAAGGGAAAGAAGGATAATCTTGGGCAAGACACACTCTCTCAGCCTCAGCAAAAGCCTAGGCAAAGGCAAACCTCCCTCTGAAGAAATCTGGCCAGGACGATTGTCATCGTTTTGCCTCAGAATTTCCCCAGATTGAAAATGACATGAAGGCCCTTTCTATGCAGGCAGGAAAATGTGGATTAATCCCACATTTTCCTGCCTGTGTAAACAGGACCACTACAGTAGAGAGATAATCCAGGTCAAACCTGGATTTTCTTTGCATAGCTCCTTATGGCATCCTGGGGTTTGTAGTTTGATGATGCACCAACACACTTTGGCAGAGAAGGCTATGACTCCTTGTAAAACTACAAACCCCAGAATTGTGTTATGAAAAAGCTTTCCAAGGGAGATATGCAAAGGAATCTTTCAGCTGTCCTTGAAATCTCAAGCCTGTACCTTCCAGTCAAGTGCTGAACTTAAATATTAAACGCAAAGTTTAAATATCTTAGAATACAACCCCAGATGTAATTTCTGAAATTGTTAGCAAAGGCCATTATTACTTCAAGGGAAAAACAACCCTACCTGGTATCTCCCTTTGTGTGTCTGGTCTCCCAGGTTTTCAGGCGTCCCGGTCTCCAACAAACTATTTGGTTGGTGGATTCGAAAGATTCGGGTTGCCTGTTTTGGCACAGGGATTCAGATTCGAGGATTCGGTTGGCCCATCCCTACTAACTGCATTTAAGCGTTTGCTTTCCTTCAAAGAAAACCAGGAGCAAAAGCAGTGTTCTGAGTTTCTAAAGTAAACAGCTTTGCCTTGAGAAGTATATCTGTGCAAATATCAACATGATTAAAAAACAAAAAGGAATCTGAAACTGCAAGGATTACTCTTGAAGCTTGACGTAGACTTTCCTGCCCCTATAGCTCACTTGTCTGAACAATCAGTGATTATAAAATCAGATCATTGAGGTGTAACATTAATTTAAAGGCAACAATGTTGTTGTTGTTGTTATTAAAACAAAAAGCATTTGTGCAAAAAGGACAGGGGGTAAAGTGAAAAGCAATTATGAAAATAGACTCCAAGTTAAAACTATTTAATGAAGGGGAATTTTTTAACCCTTTAAATCCTTTAAGATTCATGGATGGAGCCTGATAATAGACTGAACTTAGAAGTTTATTTAATGACACAGTGCCAGGTAAACTTTGACTTGGAAGCCCTGAGTTCTACCCTGAGTGAGCAACTAAACCAACTTAATATAGAATTCTTACAAAAACATGTAACGGCAGCAAATGAGCAACAAAAGGCAATGACAGTCATTCAAACTCACCAGTAAGGAGCAAGCACTATTTTCAAACTATGTAGGTTACATTTTGTTTGTATCTTATTCAGATGATATTATCTAGAAGAACAGGCCAAGATATTTTGGAATATGGCTCAGAAGGTTTAGAACATGTTTAATTTGAAATCAATAGGAACTTACTAACTTCTGTGTCTAAGCAATTTATTTACTTTCAGTTTATTTACTTCAACATCATTTAGGCCTTAGGGTTGCTTTCTGACTCTTCCCCTTCATTAGCTACTCATGTTGAACTCTTGTATCTTGTGCCACTGCTATTTGTCGTGACCAAAACTAAGAAGAAGCAGAGGAGATAACCATGCTGATTTTGTATTTGGAGGGCAGCAGACTGTGGTAGCTTGGCTAGTCCCACTTTCATCCTGTCTTAACCGCAATGCTGATGGCTTCAGGACTAGGTTCTCTTAACTGAGAACCATAACAGTGGAACAGTGGAGAGTAGAAACTTATATATCTCCCCACAGACATATGACCATAATCTCCATGATGGTAACCAGTTACTTGGTATGATTTTATCATTACAGTGTGGCAGAGAGTCGTGGTAATAAGGAATGAGGTGCAAAATAAGGAATGAAGTGCAAAATCATCTGAAGCATAAGGAAGCTATATAATCTAATAGCTGGAAGACGTAAGCCAAGTTTTGAAAAAAAATATGGTGACCATATAATTAAGGGCCATTTCCACACGAGACTGTTATAATGCTAGTATTCCACTTTCAACATCCTATGGAATCCTGGGGTTTGCAGTTTAGAGAGGGGCCTCGACTCCTCCCTAAACTGCAAACCCCAGGATTCTATAGGATGTTGAAAGTGGAATAATAGCACTATAACTGTCTAGTGTGGAAATGGCCAAAGATCACACATGAATAGCTGTAATACCAAACTTCATAAAAGTAAGCTATGCAAATGAAAACCTTACAGAGATTGTGTGTTTATGTATAGATCTGCCTTCTCAACCTCATTCAGGTTGAATATGACAGGTTTTGGAAAGGTGGTGCTGTTAAATATAAAGTTAATGTTTTCCAGTTAACAAATAGGATAGCAAAAATAGAAGCGGATCTCCCAAACCAGAATATTATTAGTCCATTTTATTCAGCAAAGCGTTTATGTTTCTGTGAAATCAGATTTTGGCTTGGAGTCAGAGAAGGCATAATGCATTCTTTGATGATTATGCTGAGGTATGTTGCTGTTCTTACAAGAAAGCAAGTTTGGGCTTATCTTCTCTAATATTGACAGTAGTCATCTGAATTTTATGCAGGAGCTATATGCCTTGAGGCAGTTTATTTGCAATCACAAATTGAAATATCTCCCTCTTACTGAGTATGTGCTGTCTAACTTCACACTGTTTCAGACTCAATAGCACATTTTAAAAGTGGTTCAGAAAGTTACCCACAATAGCAGCAGAACTATGGAGTGAAATTTGTTTGGTTAAGTACCAAATTTTTTCTGGTTCTTGAGAGATTAGCTATTTGTTCTGTTGAAGTAAAACTATCAGAGTCGAAATTATATTTTTATGCTACTGCTTTTTCATATTATTGTAAGAAGAAGAAGGCACATAAGGACATGACCATAGTAGAGCTATAAAAAAGCACAATATTGCTTTTCTTTATTCACATTAATTTGTGGTCTCAAACTAGAACATGCAGAGTGAAGCAGTATGAAGCAGAAATCTGTACTTTGGACCTCCAAGAATAGTATGATTCAGAGTAGTTCCTCCTCCCTCGTTTCCTTTGATATGTTGACATACGTAGTCCTTTTATTATTGCTAAGCAGTCAGTCATCATATACAATTGGACATATTGTGATGAAATACAATGTGATGAAATACAATGATAATTTACTTCTAAATAATACAAAAGTTATATAATATGGAAGCACATTTGTTCTGTTTTAAGCAACATTTCTCATTCCCATTAGGATAAGCCAAAGTATCAGCTTCATAAAAACATATAAACCTTGTACCCCAAATATGTAATCATGTGGTCCGATTAAATTCTTACAATAATAAGTGCACAGATAAAGAGCTTAAGGGAGAAAAATAGTGCTCTTCCTAACTTACGAGGGTTATTTAGATTTTATGAGAGCTGCATTCCTAATCTCATCATCATTTGTTTGTTTTTTTCAGATTTACCACTGGACTATAGATTCACCAGATTTTCTTCCAGTAGCTCAGTAACTGTCGGCTATTATCCCAAACCTCCAAGATCGTTATTATCAAGTGGTGAACCAGTGTCTACCAAATAACTCACATGTAAGGAAAAGAAAATCCAGATGTCTTTATATTGCTTAAATGAATATGGCAGATGCTAAGTGGGAAGCATGTGGCTGAAATGCTACCTAAATCCCTGATGGTAATCTAAGAGTACTCAAAATTTTATTTACATCATTTTCTCACTTTGCCTATTGAGAATTGACTACAATCTTTTCAGTGTGACACTTTGCTGAATTCATACATGATATGGGCTCTAAGCATCTTCCCATAGTGGAGCAAACATGCACAAAACCTTCACCACTACCAGCACCACCACATACTTCCGATCAATATGCAGCATCAAAGAGCTTTCTGCATACACAGCCCTTGCACGATAATCAAGTGTGCATGATTTTTTCTAACCAAAAAGAAAGAGAATGTGTCTGTATAAGACTGTTGCATGTAGCATTTGAAGAACAATGTCGAGGAGAGATGTGTGACTCCTCTTCCACAGTGGGACTGGGAGAGAGAATGATGATCCAGTAATAATTGGCCCACAGTTTCACAGTCTGATTAAACTTCAGGGATGTTAGGTTCTATTAATTTAAATCAGAAGTCTGTTGTACTAATACATCCCAGATGTGTTCCAAATCAGATCAGGGAAAAAAATATGTTTAGCAGAATGTGAATGTACCGATTTTGAAACATCTTAAAAAACTAATTCTCAGAAATACAGACTGGACATGTTATATGTTGTTCTGATATGGAGAACAAAGGGCTAAATATATGGGTGAACAAGGCATGGGATCACTAAGCTGGCCCCTGTTCTGCTGTCACTCCTTTATCTAATATGTAAGTCACTCATCCATCAGCAGCCCCCAAGGTCCAGTCTGCATCACCTCTTGGTGAATTTTTCTCAAAGTTTTGGAAAGCCCTAGCTAGAGGATTCAGCAAATTGTACTCCAAAAAGATAATGTTTCCAAACTTTTTTTTTTCACCTAAAGTGACTGTTCCCTTTCTTGCAGATCAGTAATTGTAATAGAGGGAACTGTCATAATTCTTTAGGCGTCCCTGGTAATAAAATTCATAAGAAAGAACAGCAGACTGACTATAGATTCTGGGTTTCTCAAATAAATTTGGTAGTCTTATTTTCATTAAGGTATTAGACTTCACTTGTACGGAGACAAAAGCCTATGCATGTTTATTCAGAAATCCCATTGTAGTCAATATAGCTTGCTTCCAGGTACATGAAAATGGGATTGTAGCCTAAAGCTGCACCTTATGGCCACTTACTGGGGAGTAAGCCCATGAGCTCAGCAAAGCTCACTTCTGAGTAATTACGCACAGGATTGGGCTGAAAGGGAGCCACTGTGTATGTCAGTGCACTGTTTTCTTAGCTTATGAATGATATGCCAGATTGCACACAATCTGTTTTGTATGTGAGCTGCTTCTCCTGTGGAAAGGCTGATTTGCTGTTATAATATTACAGTCCAGGGATCTGAGTGTGTAAACTTGAACATCCCAACATTCAAAGCTTTCTGTCTGCTTTGGCAGTGCTCATTTGTGTGAAGTTCAAAATAAAGGTTATTTATTCTTGACAAGCTCTGGATTATGTTACTTACTGCTCTACGGAAAGACAAAAAAGGAGGATGAAATAGTTTCTCTTTAAAAAAAAAACACAAGAAGTTAATTTTTTTCAGTGTGGCATGAAACAAATGTGACAAATATCAACAAATCATTGATTCACTGCCAAGCACAGGTCAATATACAGGAGATAAAAAACAGAAGACCCAAACTCAGGCTAATTGTTTAATTTCTTCTACCTTAAGGTCTTGTTAAGGTTAGAGAGGAAGGGCCTTTCTGCACTACACTGTTATAGTGCAATTATTCCACTTTCAACATTGTGTGGAATTCTGGGGTTTGTAGTTTACTGAGGCCCAAGAGCTCTCTGGCTGAGAATTCTAAAGGCCCCTCCTTAAACTATAAACCCCAGAATTCCACAGGATATTGAAAATGGAATAATGCGAAAGTGCAGAAATGCCTGAATTCCACAGGATATTGAAAATGGAATAATACAGAAGTGCAGAAACGTCTGAAGTGATTATTGAGCCTTGTATACACTGAAGTAATTGACTGATCTCTACACTGTACATCCAAACCTAAATTTTTCCTGGCATACACATGCTTTAACCAATGTGTGACCAGAACGCCTTGTGAGAGACAAAAATGATCTAATGAACTGCCTGCGTCTGAACCAGAGCTGATAGGTCACAAGCTGAAGAATGTGTATGTGACTTGAAATTCTCCCAGTACATCAAAATAAGAAAGAATAAAATCTGCTTGTGCTAATTATTTCCCTGGTTGTTCTTGTCCAGCTCACAGCTACCTGCTGCATGCCCAGTGAGATGTTACAACAGCAGTCTCTTAATTAAAAAGTAGATTTCAATATTAAGGAAGGAGTTTCTGGCTTGCAGTCTAGCAAACCTGATTTCAATATCTTCGCATATCTTGTATGAGGTATACCAATAAGGTGGCTGGGGGTTTTTTTAATTGCATTTTATTTTGGGAGGCTCTGTGCACTGCAGAAAAATTGAGCATTTGTATCTCTTTGGCAGTATGAAAATACAGTGACAAGAAGAAGATCTGTACTTCTTATACTGGTAATATTTGTGTTCAAAACATAACATGTATGTGGTAAGAAACCACAACTATAAATGGTTAGGAAATCTCAGTGACATCTTCCAAAGTTCTTGCTAAAGGAAACCACAGAGATTCAAATTTGTTTTGGGGCCACGATGCAGGAAGATTTGCTTTTGTTCCTTTTCTCCATGACACCTTTTCATTGATTATACGCCCACCTCTAGACCTTGGCATTATGCATTATACAGCTAAGAAGATGGCAGGTCCTATCACCCTGCAGAGATATTCCTGGCTTATATCAGCAGATATATCTGAGGATATACACAGAGGTTAATGGAGAGAACACCTGGTTTACAGCTAAGATGTCATCATAACCAATTTCCAATATAGAAGTTGTTAGGACTCGTGGCAGCTACCATATCAGTAATCCTCTTCACTCTCCTTAAGTTTCAGCTACTATAACATTGGTTTATCTGACACTTTGATCCACAAAGAGACTCTCAGAGAAAGAGGCTGACTATACCACCAGACATAGAACAGTTTATAAGGTGATGGCTGCAGCATTGAAACCTTCTCTTAAGTACGCGATTTAGAATGCCAGTCCCATCATGTCTTGTGACAACAGGTGCCTCACTTCTGCCTAGATATGGCAGTGCAAAGGAATTGGTTTCTTAGACAGAAACTATTGCAGATCAGCACTGTACAGCTCTGCACCATAATAAAAGTGTTTCATGCTTTTCAGGCAGATTTACGGAGGAATGTGGTACAGGTTGCTTCTAAAATGCAATTGCTGATTTTTACATAAATAAGGTGGCACTCATTCATCCATAGCTGACAATGTACTTTTGGAACTGATATTTTCACATAAATATTCACCCCATTGTATTCCATGGGACAGAAGTGGACAGTCTTGTTATGGATGACCAACTCCATAGGTGATGTATGAATGATTTCTAGCACAGGTGGTGTTTGACTCAGTAGTGTGCCACTGGGGGTCTCCTGAGATAGACCTGTTTGGCTCAGTGCAAATTATCTAAGGCTTTTCAGCAAAGCAGCAATGGATCACCACTCTGTGAGACACATTCTTCCATCATTGCTCAGTAGGTCTGTTCTATTCAAGGTCGTTGTCAAGTTACAGTGAGAACAAGTTCAACACAGTTCTAGTCATTTTATAGTGGCCTCATCAGTCATGGTTTGCAGCTCTGTTCAATCTTTCTCAACAAGAGTACATGTTCTTTCCTCTCACTGTGGACCTCCTTATGCAGTGCAAGGTATAGCTTCCCGACATCTAATCAGTTCATCTCACTGCCTAGAGAATCAATGTTATTAACCTTGTGATTATGTGAGATTCTGGATTCTTCTTGTACAGGATCTACTAAGAAATCTCATGATAAGAAATGGAAGAAATCCTGTGACTTTGCAGCCTCTAAGGAGACTGGTATGATGCCAGTTGGCTTGTTATGAAATTCTTACTTTAGGAACCAGGCATTTGCTTTTCTTCTTCACAAGTTTTATCTTCAGCTATAATTGCCTATCAACCACCAGATTCCCAGGCCTCAGAGTCCCACCAGTCCTACTACTAAGTGATTTCTAAAGGCACTGGCTCGTTTTAACTCTTTGGTGTCTCCTTCAATTGCACTGTGGGTACTCTCTTTGGTCTTATCACAGTTTAATCACCCAAACCATTTGAACCACTAGCATCTGCAGATGTGTCTCATGACTTTAAAAGTAGTCTTCTGTGTCACCATCACATTAACCTGATATACAAGGCTACTGGTAGCACTTATGTGCTCCATAATATAAGGTTGCCCTTTGTCCTGACATTGCCTTCTTGCCTAAAATTGTCTCTCACTTAAATATCATCATTAACAACAACAACAACAAAAACACAGTTCTTCCTGTGTTTTGTCAAAACCCTTATTAGACATTAGAAACAGCTGTTCATTCATTAGATATCCACTGTGCAGTAGAGTTTCATATTAATCATACAACATCATTCTGTTAGTCTACTAGCCTATTCATTTGTTATGGTGGTGCAGAAAGAGGACTTCAGATGTCAGTAGCGAGGCTATCTAGCTGGGTTATTGAGACTATAAAATTTGCTTACTTCATGGCAAAACCCATTCCTCTACTTTTTCTAAGGCCATTCCACTAGATCAATGGCTGTATCACCTGCTGTTTCGAGAGGTGTTCCACTTCCAGATTTGTGTAGAACAGCTACATGACCTGAATCATCAACATTCATCTGCCGCTATAGACTTGACTTGCCCTGGCTCTTGTTTTCCAAGCTAGTGTGCTGCTCTCAAGTATATGGCAGATGCTGTCTCACTACCACTACAGAAGCAAGATTCAGCTGTCAGTCCAGGCAGCATCTGTATATGGAATTGGGGATGGATGTCATATTGTATCACACCTCCGTCAGCAAAATATATTCAGCTGGCTCTGTCCCAACCCCAGTAACAGAAGATTATTTTTTTTCCCAGGATATAAAATCAGAATGATTTAAGAATATGCAAACCATTTTTCTAGTTTTCCTTCATGCTGCTCTTTTGGTTTGTCTAACATACAAAATATTTCTGTGCCTTAAATTTTACATCACAGGTACAGGTAAACTCATTTAGATTAGTAACGGCAACTAAAGGAAATTATTTCTCTAGTCAGACAAAAGCCATTACTTGTCTGAATGATGTTCAAGCTGGGACAGAAGAAAAATGTGTTACTTCTTATTTTGCAGCATGTTATAGTTTACCGTTACAAGTGAACTAGAAATGCTGGATTTGCATTTGTCCACCAAACCCAGATGGCAAACCAGGATCAAAAAGTATTTTAGAACTGATCACAGTGTACAGAACAAACTTGGTCAAACCATAATTTTAGACCAGAGTAGAAGAGCAAACTATGGTTTTCTACAAGCTAAGGCGTAACTAGTTAATGAGGACAGAAAGAGATGGTGGGTTGAAAGTTTGCAAATAAAGTTCAAGCCACACAATGCCAAACAATGTGGTGACCTAGTGGCAGGGACTGCATATAATCCTGTTTCTCTTATCTTTTCTAAATATATGGTAAAATGGTGTCTACACTGCCAGTATCAATCAGATGGTTGATTATCATGTTTGCATACAGATTCATATATGCAGTTCCATTACTACATGTAGAGATCATGGGATTTTGTTCTTGATGTTTATTTGAAATATAAAATCGAGAAATCTGCAAGTCAATAACATTTGTGACTCCAAGGGGTTTATCTCAATGACCTCACTGGTTCAAAATACAGGTATATACTTCAGTTATGTCTTTCTGGGCATTCTTTAACAGAAAATTTGGTATCAAAGACAGAAATAACATGGAAAAAAAGAAAAGCACTTCAATATTTTTCAGCAAACTGTTTTATCCAAAACACAATATATTCATGTGGAACAAAACAACCAGCTCAGGTAAGCATTGCATAAGTAAATAAAAATGTTTTCAGTCCCCAAGAAACTAATTGAAAGCTACTTCCAAGTTGCATGAGATTATTTTTCTTTTCTTTCAATAGCTGCCACTACTTAAGATTTCTGTTTTTGTGGTAAACTTATAGATAAATGCTTCTTTAACATGATGGGGGTACCTGGTGAGGCAGGCTTCTGTATGCTCCCCTCTTATCTCTCTGTTTTGGTGTCTGCACATGCTTCATAAGGGATTCTGGAAGCTTCTGTTTACCTTGTCTGTTATTTATCCTGTCGGTTGTAGCCAGGCCCACACAGCTCAAGCAGAATCCCACTTTTACCCAGCTCAAGCTTTTATTGCATTGTTTACTGCAGACACACTGCTGCAACTTGACAGTAAAAGTCAGTGTTCCTCCAGCCCCCCGCCTTGATCATGCCATTACTACTAAAAACATACAGCTAGACAAAGGACAAGGGTGAAAAGGGGGGTGGGCAAGCATAGAAAGACTTTGCAAAAAGCAACTTCTTTGTCAGAGACTGTTAATTGAAATAAGCTTGTAGCTTAAAATCTATTAGTTATAGTAGTTTGTAGATCAATTTAAACGTCAATGAATATGTCTGGCTTGGTTTTTTGTTTTTGTTTAACTGTCACATATAGAACTATGAGCCAGCATGGTGTAGTGGTTTGAGTATTGGGCTATCATCATGGAGAGCAAGCTTCTATTCCCCACTCAGCCATGGAAACCCAGTGGGCAACTTTGGGTGCATCACACACTTTCGGCCCCAGAAACCTCTGTGATAGGGTTTCCATAGGGTCACCATAAGTCAAAAATGACTTGAAGACACCCAATAACAACAACAAATAGAACTACAGTGGAGTTAGAAATGCTTAGAAGTTTCTTGCTTGCATTCTTCATTCTGTTTATTTTCTGTTTATTTTCTGTTAATGAAATGTGTCTTAGGGACACAGTTGTTAAAAAATGAGCTGATAACCCATTTATCATCACATAACCATGGAATTCTAAGGTGAAAGCTTTTATAATAAATTACTCAGCTCCTGAACTTTTTCTGTCATAGTAATAAATTGTTCTTGTGAAGGAGAGGAACATCAGAAAGCAGATGTCAGATCTCAGTGGATCACAGATAAATAGATGAAAATTCATGTAAATGTGGAGCCTTGTGTTTTATGCACTTCTTATGTAAGAAAAACTATAAAGAAGTAAGAAGTTACTAAACACAGAATAAGAGATTGCAGCCAAAACTTAGATGACTTCCCAGAAGTCTGGCGCTGCCACCGTCAAATAAAAGCATCGCCAATATTGTCAGTGTCATTAAAAGATGAAGATTCCTCTCCAGTGAATTCAAATGACTTAAACAACTGCTAATATAGTGTGTTTATGATGTATGATAAAGTTATGTAAAAATATGATCAGAATGTTGTGGGTATCCTGTAGCATTTTTTTCACAAATTCCCCAGCTCAGAATCATTGGGTGGGGGTGTCTGTGTGTCAAACGGAACAGATGTTATTGTTCACAGTTGCAGACATCTGAGGCTTTGTCAGTACTATAACAAAAGCATTTTCAGCAGAACCAGGCTTAAGGCCTTCCTGTCTTCCCGAGCCAGAGTTCAAATGTAGGTCTCTGAACATGTGAATTTTGCATATTTCGTTGTTCTTACTGGGAAGATGAAAACCAAGCTAACCACTTCTAAACACTTCCATGGTTTAGGTTGCTTAGCCAAATTAAAGGGTAGAACACCCAAAATGACCATGGCACAAATGGGATATAAAGGCAACACAGTGCTGTAAGAGGTCATCTCGTGATTCCAAGCGAAATAATACTCTTGCACTTTAACAGTCTTGTGCATGTCATTAAGTCCAAATTAAATCAAAAACAAAAGCATGACACTAAATCAAAATTGGACTTTAACAGTACACAGATTATTAAATCAAGATACTTTCAATGTTTTGGGGGGTGGGAGGTTTGCTCAGTAAGGAAAAAGGAGTCATAAACTTTATTTTAATAACATACCTAAATATCTCTGTGAAAGAAAAAGTTTATATTCCCTTTTTCCTTTCAGAGCAACAATACCAGGCCCCATGCCAAAGGAATCCTTGTAGTAACAATTCTGGGATGATACTATTGTACCATTACTTAACTCTGATTTCTAATAGAATGGTCACATCCTTCCTCAAATCACTAACAAATCCACAGAGATGTGCCACTTAGTAGCTATCCTCTAGATCAGGCATAAGTAAAGTGTGGGATTCCTATTCCCCAGCTTAGTTTAAATTAACCCAGTATTTTCCAAAATGAATGTATCTGTGCTTGCCTACATTCTTGGAACTAGCTAAGATGGCTGCCACCAGTAAACATAGCTACTGTTTCCAGGACACAATAGAGATCAAGGACTAAAACAGCTTGATCCTAGTGCTTAATTAGTGTAATATTGATAATGCATTTTAGCACTTTGACTGTAACTTCTGGATAATAATTTTAAAATGCTCAGTGGATATTGGTGAAAATCAATTATTGAAATGTTGCATAAGAATGGATGTGACATGTAATCAGTGAGAGAGGGAATGGAAAGAGCACAGGGGAAGGAGGGAGACCTGAGATATTTCAAGAAAGAGGCCCTTTTCGCACCTTACCTGGCGCTGCTGGCGATTGTGCGAAAAGCCTCCTCCAGGAAGGAATCGTGCAGCCGGGTACTTTCCCAGGCTGTGCTGGGGGAGGAAGCGCGGCCATTGCACTTCTTCATGTTTTCGCACACCAGGTAAGTATGGAAGGGATGCAGGAGGAATGCGCAATCGCACATCATTGCGTGATTGCTGTGATCACTACGGGAGCGATGTGCGATTGCGAGAATGTCATGCGGACCTGTCCTCACAATTCTGCGTCGCTCCTGTGGCCATTTTGCATTCAAAGTTGCATGCGAAAAGGGCCAGAGACTGGATGCAAGTTGTGAATAAAGTAGGTACAATCAGAACAAGAATTGGAAACTCTCAATGTTTTCAAAGACTTCCCCCCTCCCCATCTATAAGCACTCAAAGTTCCCATATGGTATAAACTTACTGTATTTATGAAAAGGTACCTCCATGATGTCCACAACAAAACCAGCTGAACTTTTGAGAAAACCCATTTCAACTGACATACAGTTGTGGATACTATTGACTGGAGCTGAGCAAAATACATCAAAATGCTGACAAAGGCATGGAGGGGGGCAGAAAAAGATAAGTATCTGCAGATGTTTATGGTTCTTTGTGTTAACAACTTCCCTCAGTAAGTCTTGATGCCTAACCCTTTTGTATTCCTCTAGAAATCTGAAAATAAAATCTTAAAAGCAGGAGGAAAGAGCATATGCATTAGTTTTGTAAGGCTTCATCTGCTATTCTGAATTATGGATGGTATTTCATTTATGCATATTCTCACCACCTCTGAAGGCTGGGACTCAAGACACTGTACAGCGTGTGCCTTTTTTGACTGACTGACATACACCTTTTTTGGAAGGGAGTTCTGCAATGTGGGAGAAGCCACAGAGCAAGGACTTGGTATTGTAGGACACTCTGTGATAAGATTTTGTTCATGAATTTATACTTTTGGGGAATGTTTTACAGTGCTGTAGTTTTGAAATGTGGCCACTAATTCCTGCCAGAAATTTCTTCACATTGAACTAATGGTAACTCGTAAATCTGTGCTGGCTGTGGGATGCTGGGAATTGTCATTTAACACATTTGGAGGGCATAAGATTAGGGAAGACTGACCTTAGATTCTTTCATGAAGAATTTTCTAAGCAGTAATATAGAACAGAAATGTCTTACATAATCAAAGTCTTCCAAGCAATCTTCTAATTAGCAGTGAATGGACAGAATTAAACTGAGAGACCAGTTATTATGTATGAAGTTGCTCAGCAAGTGCAACAAGCAAAGAATCTCTATGTGTGCACATGTGTTAGTGTTTTGGTTTCTGTTTCAGTACTAAGTGAAATTCCTTCCAGTTTTTGGTCCCATCCAAATCAAGTCACAGTCTGTTTCTCAGATTATGATTTAACTACATACATTATAAATCCAGACACCCTCAATAGCAGTCGCGTAGGGACAGGGGCAGAGGGGCAGTTCGCCCCGGGTGGCAATGTTTTTGGGGCATCCTGGCCCATGGCCATGCCCCCACATGTCCTGGCCACACCTCCACACACCACAGCCACGCCCCCATGCACAGTGGCCACACCTCTCTCGCTATAGCCTCACCCCCTCTTGCCCTCCCTCCACACACTCCAAGCTCTGCCACTGCTCAATAGATTGTGTGTTTATAAGCCATAAGAACTTATGCTGAAATAAATTAGTTCTGAAGTCACTACAGATTTGCTGTTTATAATGAAACAGAGTGGCATGGGCACCTCTCTAAAAATTGCTCCTTAGACATTCTGATTATCCCACAGGCTTACCCATGATATGCTATAACCAGTGAGTTTCCTTGGCCGTTTTAACAATGTTGTATTGTTTTGTATGCCTGCACTTTTAATCGTATTTCAAAATACTGTAGAAGTATTTGTTAAAAAAATAAGGAGGAGGTGTATAGTACCTGAACTATGAAGTGAAGGGAGATGGCATCATAGTTATTGTAATCTATACTGTAATGCTGACACCTCCGAATATTTGCTAAGTTATGGTTTACCCTATAGGCTTCTGAAAACAGCAGCCTAGAGGCCGTATCTTAGAAAGGACACCTAGAATCAAAGAGAAGACCTAATGGTCTGTAATTCAGGGGTACAAATCATGGTCGTTTAGATGTTGTTGGACTGCAACTCCCAAGATTTCTCACCATTGACTCTGTTGACTAGGGTTGCTGGGAGTTTCAGTCCAGTAAGATCTGGAGACTCGCATGATTCCCACCCCTGCTGTAATCTGAGCACTGTTCCAGTACTCAAGTCCTTCACACTCCTAAGGATGGGTCCCTAATGAATGCAGCACCTACTTCAAAAAATCACAATTATGTGTACAGGGGTTCATCTATGCAGAATAATGTGGTTGGAGAAAAACTGTTTTAGTTCTGTACTTGTTTGTTATCTTGACAAACTCTCACATCACACAGAATTTGTTATGGATTTTGCACACAGGCACACGCCAGTTCCCCTAAGAACCTTCTCTTTCAGCACACTTTGGGCTTTCTAATGCCTCAGAGATTAGAAACGAAACTAAATTGTGTTATTTCACAAGATTAGTGTATACTTATCAGGCTCAACGAGGAGCTTCATCATGTGCAGTTAACAGCAGCTGCTACAGTAGAGTTTTGATGGAGAGATCTTAGAAACAAATATCAGAAGATGCTACTGATAATACAATTATCTTATTGCAGCAGCTAAGTGCTAACAGAGATAATGAATAGCAATGGGGTGGGGGACGTTTACAGCTCTCTATATCATTGATAGGGAGGACAGCCTTTGTCAAGTGTTGTGCACACTCTAACATTGTTCTTCTAGTGTGTGGCAAAAATATTATTTCTATATGGCCCGAGTCAAAGCTATTTGAAGGACCACATCTCCCTTTCTGAGCCCTCGAGAACTCTCAAGATCTTCTGGAGAAGCGCTTCTGTCTGTCCCACCACTTTCTCAGTCTCATTTGGTGGGGAGGAAAGAGAAGGCCTTGGTGGCTGCTCCCGGACTTCGTAACTCCCTCTCTAGAGAGGCCAAGATGGCCCTGTCCTTGCTCTCCTTCTATCAGCAAAACAGTTAAAATATTGTTATGCCATCAAGGTTTTCGAAACTGACTGGGGTGTGCTTTTAATGTTGTGTGGTGCTGTTTTTAAGGGTTGTATGTGATCTTTTAATGAATTTTATTGTTCTTAATGTTTTTTTTAAATATAATTTTATTAAAGTTTCCACATAAAATATACATAATCAGACACATAAACATACACATAGCTTCACCACCAGCAAAGAAAGAAAAAAAGAATTCAACAACAACGAAAGACGTACTATAAAGAAGCAGAAAAGAAAGAAAGAAAAACTGTCTAAAAAAAGCCAAGGAAAGAAGAGTAGAAAAAAGAAAGAAAGATCTGGACAATATGGAAAGACTAAGAGAAAAGCAAAAAAAGGAGGGGAAAAGGAACAAAAGAGAAACGACCTGTTAAAAAGGGAAGACAGAGAGAAACTTCACGTTCTTCTACTTACTCTACTTACCTCCCTGCAACTTCCCTCTTTTCCTGACATCAGTTGTTTTAGCCAGATTGCAGTAAATCCCCTCATTTTTTGGAGGAAAAAAAAAAGGAAGTTTCCTTTATATATACACTTAACTCTATATCTCAGAGTTTTAATTTAATTTTAATTTCTGCCAGCAATATCTTGCAAATATTAGTCTCGCTGCCGTTACCATATAACATAACAGTATCTTATTTTCCTTTTCCACCTTATCCTCGTAGTGTAGCATGTTCAAAAGATATAATTCTGGCCTAAACATAATTTTTCTTTTTAAGATTTTTTGTATTTCCCCATTGACACATAGCCAATATTTTCTAGCTTTCCTGCAGGTCCACCATAAACGATAAAAAGTTCCTTCTTGTAAATTAAATTTCCAACATTTATTATTAAAGTTTTTATATATTTTCACTAATTTAACTGGGGTCAAATACCATCTATACATCATTTTGAGAAAATTTTCTTTATAATCATAACAACTTGCAAATTTTAAACCAGTTCTCCAAACTCTTTCCCATTGGTCCAATTGTATAGGACTGCGAAATATGTTAATATTTTTAAAAGCATTGATGACTGTGCCATTGTCATTTCTTCAATACCTCTATTTGCAACCAAAATATTAATGAAATCTTGGTGCAAGATAAATCAAATGCAATTTGTTCATGTTTTATTAGGCTGCAGATCTGTATTTACTTGTAAATTAATTTTGGTTTTAATTTCTGTAAAACATTTGCAAGAACAGCCAGAATAGTAGTTTTACTTCTGTATGATGGTTGAGATTTTTTTTTAAATAATTTTATTGTGATTACATTGTATAAAACAACATTTCTCATTGTACATTTTACCGAACTATTACAGCTTTCTTCCACTCCTCTCTGGATTTCAATACTGTTATTTCATTGACATCTCAACATTATGCATCGCATTACATTTGTTAACATACAAGTTAGATCCTATTCTTCTATCCTACTTTTCATGTTCCATGATATTCCACTGATTTTGACTTCTAACTGTTCATGCTACCATGAATTAGGAATTGTTACCTGTCAACACCCAACCCGTTTTCAGAACGATTTGCCATTCTTTGTTAATGTCATCATCTGATTTTCCTTTTAATCTCTGAGAGACTATATCTGCATTTCGATTTTCAACAAAAATTGCCCACCATTGCTCTATTGTAGTTATCTGCTCAGTTTTCCATAACCTTGCATATTCAATACGGGCTGTCGTAATCATATACATCATTATTCTCCAATATTTCTTTGCTACAGTTCCATCTAACATATGTGTCATATTTAATAAGTACATTTCAGGTTTCTTATCCATTTGAACCCTCAATATTTTACATATCATATTGTGTATATCATTCCAATATTTTTTAGCCTTAGGACATGACCACCACATATGAAAAAGTGTTCCAGCATTCTCCTGACACTTCCAACAATTCCTGTTCCTGTATTGTATATCTTCTTTAATTTTTCTGGTGTCATGTACCATCTGTGAAATAGCTTATAATAGTTCTCTTTTAGGTTCTGGGCTGCAGTAAATTTTTGTGTCCTTTGCCAGCTCTGTTCCCAGTGCTCTAATTGAATTGGATGTCCACATTTTGAGCCCACAATATCATTGCTGCTTTGACTGTCTCCTCTTCTCTTTCTTGATTTAAAATCTCCTGATATGTGTGATAATAAATGAGGCGGGTTTTCCCGCAATAACTTCAACATTCTTCCTTGCTCTTTTTGTTCTATTCAATAAGTTTTCACGTCCATCTGGAATCTCTCAGTTAGCTGTCTGTAAGGGAACCAGTTTAACTTTGTTCCTTCTGATTCCAATTTTTCTCTTGATTTCATCTTAAAAAAATTCAGATTTGTCTTTTCTAATATGTCATCATAACACAGCCATTTATCTGAATTGGTCCATCTTCCAAAGAAAGCTTCTTGAGGGGAGACCCATATAGGTAGTTGCCTGATGTTCTTATTCTTGTAGTCAGTCCATATTTTAAGTAGTGATTTTCTTACAAAATGATGAACAAAGTCTTTGTCAACCGCAGCTTTCCCGTAGAACATATAGGCATGCCAACCCATCCTTAAATCCGCTCCCTCTAATGTCAGCATTCTCGTATTTTGAAGATTCATCCAGTCTTTTATCCAAGTGAATGCTGCTACCTTGAAATATATGTGTGAATCCGGTAGACCCAGGCCTCCTCTTCTTATTGAATCTGTCATGATATTCCATTTTATTCTTGGTTTTTTCCCTTGCCATATAAATTTACTTAAATCTCTCTTCCATTGTATAAAAGGCTTAGTATTTGTAATAATAGGAAGATTTTGGAAAAGGTAATTCATCTTTGGAAGTATGTTCATTTTTATGACTGCCACTCTTCCCATCATAGATAGTTGCATTCTAGTCCATTTCTCCGAATCCTTGATTATCTCTTTCCAGTTTTTTTCATAGTTATTCTGAAATAGTTTATTATTTCTGTTTGTAATCCAGACACTCAAGTATTTTGCTTTTTGACCTTTATTAAAACCTGTTAAATGCTCAAGCTCCTTCTCTTCTTTCTCCCTCATGTTTTTTGTTATAATTACTGTTTTTTCCTTGTTTATCTTAAATCTAGAAAATTCTTCATATTCCTGAACAATATCCATCAACTTTTGAATACTGCTGAGAGGATCATCCAGAAACAAGACCAAATCATCTGCAAATGCTTTGAGTTTATACTAATATTTTTCAATCTGAAGTCCTCTCATTGCTTTGTCTTCCCTTATGACATTGTTGAGTATTTCCAATGTCATGATAAATAACAGTGGAGATAGTGGACAACCTTGTCTTGTTCCTCTATGCAATTCAATCCGTTTTGTTCTCTCTCCATTAATAATCAGTCTTGCCTGTTGTTGACTGTATATTGCTTCAGTCCAAGAGATAAATTTGTCTCCAGCTTGAGCCTGTTTAATGACCATCTTCAGGAATGACCAATTAATCATATCAAAGGCCTTTTCTGCATCCACAAATATCATTGCCAGCTTTCTTTCATTGTGCTTCTCATAGTACTCAATTATATTTAGCACTGTCCTGATATTATCTCGCATCGTTCTCTTTGGTAAGAAGCCATTCTGATCTTCATGTGTATTTTCTTGAAGAACCTTTTTAAGTCTTTCAGCCAGAATTGCAGCAAAGATTTTGTAATCTGTATTTTATATTGAAATTGGTCTGTAATTCTTGACATCTGTTGAGTCTCTTCCGTCTTTTGGTATTAAAGTCACGTTAGCTTCCTTCCAGGTGTCGGGTATTCCCTCCTTTCTTATCTCATTCATTGTGTTCTGCAAAGGTATCGAAACTTCATGTTCCAATATTTTGTAATATTTTGCAGTAAAGCCGTCTGGTCCAGGAGATTTGTCATTCTTCAAATTCCTAATAGCTTGAACCATCTCCATCATCGATATGGGTTTATTCAGAATTGATTTCTGCTCCTCGGTGAATCTCATTTTGTTCATTTTTTCCAAATATTCTTCCATTTCTCCTTGTTTTTTCATTGAGGAGGTAGTACTCATTAACTTCATGTAATATTTATAAAAAGCTTGTAGTTTTCCCGTCACCGACTCTAATCTCCGTAATAATATTTCTAACCCTTCTTTTACGAAGTAAACTGGCTAACAGTTTAGAAGGTTTATTTGCCTGTTCAAAAAAAGTATATCTCACTCTTCACATCTGTTGTTCTATTTCTTGCAAATTTAGTTGATTTAATTCAGCTTGACATACCTTCATCTGTTGTCTTATCTTATTGTCCGTCGGTTTTTCCCTCATCTCTTTCTCTAGTTCTTTCATCCTCCCCAGAATCGAATCTTCAGTCTGTTTCCTCTCTTTCCTGATTTCTGCGGACCATCTGATAAAATTTCCTCGCATTACAGCTTTACCTGCATTCCAAATTGTTTTCATTGGTAATTCCGATGTCATATTCTCCTTAAAATAATTATTTAATTCTATTTTTGCTTGTTTGATGTACTTCTCCTTCTTGAATATCTGTTCATTCAATCTCCATGTCCTCTCGCTGTCTGTAATCTTAAGTTTCATTTGCAATGGATTGTGATCCGAACATAAATTTGGAAGAATGTCTATATCCACTGTCTTCAACATCAAATCCTTAGATGTCAAAATCATATCAATCCTAGACACTGATTTATGTCTGTCTGAAAAGAATGTATATCCATCTAATTGTCCATTTTTATATCTCCATATGTCATAAAGATCTAGATCATCCATCATTTGGAAAAAACTCTTAGGCAATTTACCGTTGTTTTGGGGGACTAACTTCTGTACTGTTCAATCCTCTTTTGGATTGATAACTCCATTAAAGTCCCCCAGAACGATAGCTTTTGTGTTTCCTGTTTCTTGTACATATTTCTGTATTTCATTATGTATTTTGGGGAAGAATTCTCCTTTTGCTCCATTGGGTGCATATACTCCAACTATTAGTATCTTGTCCTGTTTCATATTTACTTCTATCACCAAATATCGCCCGTTATTGTCCTGAAATTTTTGTTGTGCACCATATCTTGAATTGACGTATATCAGTACCCCCCTTTTCTTCTGATCGATCGTAGCTGCAAAGCAGCTACCCAATTTCGGATTTCTGACATATTTCAAATCTTGAGTCCTTATTCGAACCTCTTGTAGACAAATTATATCCAATTTTTGTTTTTCCAAATGATGAAATATCTGTCTTCATTTATATTCAGAGTTAAATCCTTTAATGTTCCAAGAGTATATTTTTAATCCCATTTTGTCAGTTTTATATTAAAATTATTTATCCAAAGTTTCCTATTAGTCCTGTATGTTTTCTGCCGCCAGCTCTCCTTCCTCTTCCAGTTCTTGTTCTTGTACTGTTTCTTCTTCCACGTCTCCTTCTTGTAACTGTCCTTTTTCCTTTTTCCCTTTTTCCTCTTCCAACGTCTCCTGTTCTTCATCTTTCTCTCCAGCTGTAGGTCTTTGTAAGTCTCTCTTCAACCTTTCCATCATTTCTTTGGCTTTAAAAATTGAATTAATCCTATATCTCTGTTGTTTGTACGTAAAAGAAATGCCTCCAGTCTTCTCCCATCTGTAATTGATCTGTAATTTTATCAAAAGATTAGCCAAAGGTTTATACTCTTGTCTCTTCTTGAGTATTTGATATGGTATAGCTTTAAAAATTCTTACATCTTTTTCTTCAATCTTAAATGTTCCTATGTAGCTCCGCTGTAATATTTTGTCTCTGGTAACTGTCCGAGTGAAGGTTATTATAATGTCTTTTGGTAACTTTCTTTCTCTCGCTGTTCTAGAGGATACTCTGAACATTCTGTCAATACATGTTTCCATTTTATCTTCATCAGTGTCTAGGTATTCTGCCAAGGCCGGTACCATTTTCTCATATAAATTCTCTCCTGTGGATTCAGGAACGCCTCTAAATCTAAGGCATCTTTCTTGATCACGTAATTCTTGCAATGTTATCTGAAGTTCCTCTTCTTGTTGCTTTCCTTTTACTTCAGTCAATTCTGTTTGAACTTGTTTAACTTGATCTTTTATCTCTTTAGTCTCAGTTTTTAACTTTGTAACATCCTTAGTTAACATTTCCAATTTCTTCCCCAATTTGTCCATTTCATGCTTCATATCTGTTCTCATCTCTTTTCTTGTCTCCTTTAAGTCCTGTCTAATATCATCTCTGATATTCTTAAGTTCTTCCATCATCTGCAACATTAAATCTTGAGATTTCTGGGGTATATCTGTTGATGTTCTCCTTATTATCTGGGTAGTCGTTGTTGCCGCCGCCGCCGCCGCCTTTCTTGTTCTTTGATCCATTAGTCCTTTCTTAAAAATGAACTCTTTAATCACAAATATCTTGACCTTTTCTCCTCTTCTTTCTTCTTTCTTCTTCTTCTTACTCCACTCTTATATCTGTGTTGTCCTGGCACCAGTTAGTTCAATAAAATCACTCTTAAAAAATGCAATAGTATAATCCAATCATGTAAATCAGTATCAATTCATATATATCAATATCAACATCAATGTCAATATAAACGTCAACACTTAGCTTAACTTATTTATAAGCACACTCTAAATTGATTCAATAAGATTATATATTCAATAAAAATAATATAAATGTATAGTAGTATATATAAACGTATATTTAAATGTAAGAAAATATAAGTTTAAAGATATAGCTCAGTACTTCTAAACTCCTCTATGTAATATAATATGAAAAATATATGTACAAGAATTATTCATAATTAATTAAAAGGTTACACTTCCCTTTAAAACCAGTGCTTATTCAGAGTCATTTCAGTGGACAGAGTCACTCCAGCTCCCCCCTCACAACTCTTTTATGCTGACTCTGAGGCTTCCTCTCTGTTTGGTAGCAGCTGCCAAGATCTTGATTGTAAGATTCCACTTAGTCTCTCACTGCTAGATCAGCCACTACACTGCATGGGCACGGAAGTCTTCCAGAAGCCTCTTATCTTGTCTGAAATGCTCCGTTTCTTGTAGATGGTTCAAACTCAGTCTGTTAATTCCAAAAGCCAAGGTCTTTATATATAAATGTCTTTTAATGATCCAAGTCCAAAATGTCTTTTAATGATCCAAGTCCAAAAATCACAAGTTCATAAAATTCTTATTCTTAAATTCTTAAGTGTAAGTCCAACTGTCCAGTTAAAAAGAAGGAAAAAATAAAAAGAACAAAGCAACCCAAAATCAAGTCCCTGGTGTCAAAGACAACCAATAGTTTCAGAGCACAGTCCTTTAAAATCCCTTCCTCTTCATCAAGCCAGGACTCCTCAGTACATTTCCACCAAAAATAGCAAGAAATAAAGCTTATTCAAATCCAATTCTGTTTCCAAAAAAAACCATGTCTACCCAGAGGGATAAATTAACAAAAGCCACACCTCTATACTAAAAGTCTCTCAGCCTCAGCAAACACAAGTAGAAAAAAGTTTGAATTCCAATCCAAGAATCAGTCACTTGGTCAGTGTTATCAAGACTATGTTATATTCAAGAAGTCAATAATATTCCACCAGAAAGAGAACGGAAAAATCCAATTATCTCAAACTCACAAACCAGGTTACTGTAGCTTTAAATTGTCAGCCATTCCAAATTTACTCACAGCCTAGGGTCTTTACCAACAGCTTCTGTTATTCGATTGCAGATACATACTTCTTGCGATCTCAGGTAATTGTAATCCAGAGTGGGTTGCTTATTGCCATCTCAACATGTCTTCTTAATTTAAAAGCCGACGGCGCTTGTGCCGCTAAAACGGCGACCCTGGAGGTTCCATCGTGGTCCTGCGATCCTTCGCAGTGCCTCCGCTCTTCCCTTGCAGAAAGGGCTCGGCACCGGAATTCTGGATCCCCTTCGGACATCTTCCGCATCCCCCTTACCGGGGGGATGACTAGCTGGTTCCGATGGCGTTCGAACCAGCTGGAAACTTTCAGGTGGGGGTTTGGAGTTGCGGAGCACTACTCCAAACGACTGTTCACACACGCCATGCGACCGGAACCTCTGTATGATGGTTGAGATTTTAACAGTTGGGTGATTTTTTTAAAAATCTTGTGCATAGTCTACACAGGTTCAATTCTTGAAGAAGGTAGGAAGAATATTAAGCACTCACATGCTTGCTGAAAATAATCCCTGTTAGGAGATCTCAGGGCATGCTTTCAGGACAAAAGGCGAAGACAAAAGGCGTTCTTAATGTTTTTAACTATTTAAGTTGATTAATTATTTTTAAATAACTTTCACATTTATACTTTTATTAAAGGTTTTACATAGTTTTAATCTGTATTGTGTTAAATATGCTATTAGATGCCTTGAGTCTAACTATTGAGAGAAAGGCAGGATATTACATAAATAAATGATCAGGCTAAATGACATGCTAAATGAGATGCACAAATGGAAGTTCCCAATACCCCTCTCCTTTTTTAAATTTCTGGCTAGTATTATCAGCAAGTAGTTCAGTTTTCCCTGTTAGAAATTTTCCTTGTCTGAAATTGTTGTTATCCACTGCCCGGCTTCCCAGAGCAAATTGAAAGGAACAGGACCCCTGCCATGACTGCTTGAAGTAAAGACAAAGAGAACTAGATTTTAGTAAGAGATCTCTTTTATCAGCTATAGCAGAACTGTATCATTTCAATCTGAAGATTTGGACACAAGATCTTATTCTGTTCTTCCCTACTCCCACCAAAAAAAATCCCATAATAGAACTGATATCGGAGAGAAAGTTTCTAAGTTAAATGTTGCTCTCAATTTGCTGAGTTTTTGTGTCCCATGGTTTCTACTGATTGTTGTTGTCATGTGCCTTCAAGTCATTTCTGACTTATGGGGACCTCAAGGCAAACCTAACATGCAGTTTTCTGAGAGCTAAGAATGTGTGACACGTCCAAGGTCACCCAGTGACCAAGCAGGGAATCAAACTCTGGTTTCCAGGGTCATAGTTTAACAGTCAAACTACTACACCATGCTGGCTCAACTGACATTAATGTTAATTAGAGGAGCATTCATGTGAATATAAACTAATCATGTGAGTCTTAAGTAGGAAGCTTTGTTAGGCTACTATTCTTATCATCTATACTGGAGGGTGCCAGCTTGGGGAAGGTTGGGGTAGACACAGCTTTTCCACTTGCTCAAAGTATTCAGTAGGGAATCAATTTAGGTAGTTGTTGCTATATGCCTTCAAGTTATTTCTGATTTATGGAAACCCTGAGTTTCCATAAATAGTGATGCTGAGGCAACCCTATCACAGAGTTTTCTGGGGCTGAGAATGTGTGATGTGACCAAGCTTACCCAGTGGGTTTCCATGGCCAAGCAGGGAATCAAACCCTGGTTGCCAGGGTCATAGTCCAACATTCAACATAGTCCAACATAGTCCAGCATTCAAACCACTGCACCATCCTTACACTACGCATCAATTAAACATTCACTTTTCTCCAAAGCATACTCTTTTCCTGGTTATCCTTGCTCAGGCAACATTCTTCCTGGATTACTACAGCGCCTTTGAAAATACATTTGAAGCTTTGGCGCAGTTGCTACAGATTTGATTGGCAGAGTTTACTCATAATTTCACTAGTCCTTGAAACATTTCACTAGATGACTTTTCACATCAGGATCCAGTTGCAACTGTAAATGGCTTGGGCAAAAGTGCTGGAAGGAATACCACTTCCAATACAATGTGACCCACATGCTAAAGGCATTGTCCTATATCCTTCTCTAACAAGGAACAGTGCTACCTCCACTCTCCTAAGGGAATACCTTCCTAAGGGAGATGTGCTTTACATCAGTTCTTGAAAAGTATGGCCATTTCTGCATGAGGGAATTAAAACGGCGCAGTGCGTCCTCTCACAGAGGTCATCTGCACCTTGGAGTGGACTAGGTCCGGACTACTTACCTCAGATCTGCACCTCAGTTTGCTCTGAAACACCCCCAACTGGTCCTCCAGTGTGCTTTTTAAAGAATGGTAGAAAACCTTTCTTTAATTTTTCAGAGCACGCCATTGCATACCTGCTCTCTTGTGCGGATTCGCAGGCTCGCACCAATGCGAGCCTGCGATCCGCGGAGGGCGGGCTTTAGCCGCGGCGAACTTCACAGTTGGTTGGGACCCACGAACAACTGGAAGCCGCCATTTCGGAAGCTGGAGCAGTGCGGATCTAAGACCTCGCACTGCTCCAATTCACCGTGGACGAGACGAGGAGCCCTCTGGAAGGGCTTAAGGGACAGTCCGCATTGGTCCGTGCCCAGAAAGATCTGGTAAGTATCAGCACGGAGCGATTCCCTTACCTCGTGCAGAAATGGCCTATAAGAACGCTTGACATAAATCCCTTATCTTCAGTAGGTCTATTCCATTTGGCATTAACAATTAGAATTAGGCCTCTGACTTTTATCTGCCAGCTATTTTGTGTGTATTTATTCTACTACTTTTAATGTTTGTGCACTCCCTTGAAATCATTGTGTAAAAGATGCTACATAAATGCTTCTCCTATATTTTGTTTCGCCCATCAAAATTTGGGATCTAATTTCCAATTAGGAATGTATCAAAGCATTGATTGGTTGATTTTCAAACTCTGAAGAACAGAGTTCTTATTGGAGAATGGCATTTTAAAAAAAAGAAAAGAAAATAGGCACATTAAACCAATCATTGTGCCAAAATACAATCTGAAAAACATATCTGTAGAATCTAAAGACCATGTAAAGAATTGATTTGCATAAGCCTAACTGACAGGAAACAGATATGGACTGAAACTGGGGACATTATCAAGGAAGAATGTAAACAGACACTATCTGTAGTCAAAAAGGAAAGAAAAGCATTGTTAAATGACAGATGAAACTCTTCAGATAGTTAAGAACAGACAAGAACCAAAACTAAAAGATGACAGAAACAGAGTCAGAAACCTTGGCACAACTGTTCAGTGACTTGAGTAGAGGGACAAAGAGAACAGTTAAAATAATTAATGCAAAGAAATAGAAAAAGACAACAAAAGAGGCAGAACAAGAGACCCTTTCCTCAAGATCTGAAAAAATTAAAGGGAAATTCAAACCAAGAATAGAGATCCCACATGACCAAGAGGGAAACATATTATATGATAAGGACAAAATAAAAAAATCAATGGAAGCAGCACACTGGGGAACTATGTATAAGAATTGAAATGTTGATGGATTCCTTCAGTAAAAGAGCATTTAAAGATGAATCTACAACTTTAGAAATGAAATAGAAAACATTCTCAAAACACTCAGGAAAAATGCTGCTGCCCAACTTACCAGGCAGACGTTTTGCAGCTCAGAGCAGTGGCACGCTCACACTGTCATTTTTGGGCTGCTGCGGGTGCTGGCATCCTCCTCCACTCCTGGTAGGCCATATGGCCAGTGTGGCTTCCCCTCCCCGGCTGACCATGTGGCCCATGCTGCCTGGGGGGGGGGCTCCATGGTGTCAGCCAATGAATTTGAACCTCAAGTTTAAATTCATTGGCTGTCTCCTTTTGGGACCAGAGCTAGCAAAGTTTTCCCTCTGATCCGGAAAAGGGGTATCTTGTCTGGTCCTGGCCAGCATGTGCTCATTTCTTCACAGAGTGTTGTTCTACCCTCCTACCTCCCTATATTTAGTTCTTAGTTGTTAATTTATGTTTCCTCTGTCACAACTTTTGGAGGTGGGCAGCATAGGTCAGGGATCCAGGATGCTGTTCCAGTGCCTCTGGGTAGGTTAATTCAGCTTTTCTTCCCCATTTTGGTGTCAAGGGGGGAGGTGCAGGAGTGTTATTGGATGTGCACACCACCGGGAAGTGCATGCATCCCTTTGTACTTGCAGTGACCAGCTGGTCCTCTGCTAGTTATGACTCAGATTCCAGCTCCAGGCCAGTTTGTTGGTTTCATTGGGCAACAGTCAGGTTGGCCAATGCCCAGATCCAGACCCATGCACATGCCAAGCCTATTAACAGCTGTAACCAAATGAAGTTGTGTGCCAAAATATTTGCTATGTGTTGTCTTTCTTCAAGTGTCACACCTCGCCCTTGAGCCTGCAAATACATTAGCAGGAAAACATGCATAGCAATAGAACTATAGAGCAAGAAGCCATTCAAATTATAACAAAAATCTGCCAACAAATACAGAAAACAAATCAGTGGCCAACAGAAGAGAAGCACTCAATATTCATTCCAATCTCCAAGAAAGAGAGCATTAGGGACTGTAGTTACCATTATATTATTACATGGATCTCCCATGCAAGCAAAGTGATGGTCAAGATTTTACAAGAAAGACATTTACCATGCATAAAGTAAGGAATGTAAAATGTCAAAACAGTTCAGAAAAGGAAGAAGCACTGGGGAACATATTACAAATGTGCAACAGATAATGGAATGCAGCAAAAATTTCAGAAAAAAGAAATGAATCCATGCTGTAGATTACAGCAAATTCTATGACTATGTAGAACATGATAAATTGTGGTTCACATTAAAGAAATGTGAGTACCACAATCTGTACTCTGAATAAGAGGCCACTGTCAGGACACAATATGGAGAAATAGAATGGGTTCCCATTGGCAAGGAGGTCAGACGAGGCTGCTTTCCTTTTCATTTAATTTGTAGGCAGAACATATAATATGGAAAGCAGTATTAGACTCAAAGGAGAGTGTGAAAATTGGTGGAAGGAACACCAATAATTTAAGATAGGCAGGTGACACCACATTATTTGCAGAAAACAGCAAAGTCTTGGAAAACTACTGATGAAAACTAGGGAATAAAATGCAAAAGCAGGACTACAGTTGAATATTAATGAAATAAATAAAGCTGATTTACATAGCTGATTTACATAATTTTAAAGTGGGTTACAAAGACATCAAAACAGTGAAAGATTTCCTCTACCTTGGCTCAGTCATTAACCAAAATGGAGACTGCTTTTAAGAAATCAGAAGACTAAGACTTGGAAAGGCAGCAATGGAGGAATTAGATAAGATCATTAAATATCAAAATCGAAATCATTCAGACCTTCATATTTCTAATTTCTATGTATGGTAGTGACAGCTGGACAGTGAAGAAAGTCAACAGAAAAAAAAAATCTACTAATTAGAAATGTGGTGCTCAAAAAGAGTTGTACAGATAATATGGACTGCTAAAAAGACAAATAAATGGATCCAAGACCAAATGGCTAGAAATGAAGAAGACTAAACTGAAACTTTCATACTTTGGACATATCATGAGATGATGTGACTCACTGGAAAAGTTTATAATGCTTGCTAAAGTGGAAAAAAGAAGGAAAAGAGGGAGACCATGCTACATGTGTATTGATTCAATCAAGGAAACCAACGCCCTGAGTTTACAAGACCTGAGCAAGACTATGGATGACTAGGGCTCTTGGACTTCTCTCATTCATAGGATTGCCATAAGTTGATGTTGACATGACAGCAAATCAGGATGTCCAAAAAAAAAAAGGGGGGGGGGACAAAGTTTAGAGATTGTCAAGAAAGGGGAACAATTTAGTCCTCTAAATACCCTTCAGTTTCCTGAAGGCTAATGACTCATATTTTAAAAAGTAGTTGTTTATTAAGGATGAAGAACATGAGATAAAAAGAGGAAATTATCTTGGCGCCTGTTTCCTATTTCGTATCATGAAATGAGAAACCATGCAGAAACAATGCTCCAGTATGCACTTTATGATAACTGTCTTTATGCCAGCTGTTGAAACATTATTCTTTGGAAATGGACTTGGATATTTTGCCAGAACTCACTAAGTGTTTTCACCTTCCTCCATTTGCTGAGCTTGCTGATGTGGCAGTTTACTCTTGCCTGCAAAAATGTGCTGTGATATTTCGCTCCGTCGCTTCATCTAACTGACTGTTGGCCTCAAGCTTAGGGAAGGAGAGAGGAAACAGTCAGAAAAAGGCTGGAGGGAAAATCCAGAGCGGAATGTAAATCAGTGGGTTA
Organism: Cyclura pinguis; assembly: GCA_030412105.1. NCBI lineage: Eukaryota > Metazoa > Chordata > Lepidosauria > Squamata > Iguanidae > Cyclura > Cyclura pinguis. The sequence continues at coordinate 106,326,972 of CM059599.1, read as the reverse complement.
AATTTCACAAGAAGAGGCCTTAAGGGAAACTGCTATGGGTTTCCCTTGCACTTACTGCTGTTTCTGTTCTACAGCATTCAGCACAGAATAAACTAAGCTGCAGGGAATAATGAAAGAATGAAGAGTATGTGTGTTGGTGAAAATGTAGGCAGGATTCAGGTGTTTATGCCACAGTGCAACTAGATGAACTTGAATCACATACTGGAAGTAGACAGAGGAGAAGATAGAAATGTGTTAGGCAATTTAATTCCTTTTTATAGCTATATAAATTGAGGTGGCAATTTTATAAGCAACAAATAAAAGGGAAACAGATACCATCCTCAGGTAACACCTCAGCTTACTGTAATATGTTGTATGAGCGACTGCCCTTGAAAACTGTTTGAAAACCTTCTGTGGTTCAGATGCAAAATGGTATATAATTGGTGCCCTGAGCATATCATACAAGCACTGCAAGTCTACATGACTTGGAGCTACAATATTTGAAGAATCTCCTCTCCATCCATGATGATGTTTACCAACTAATGTCTTCATCTAAGTGCCTTACCTTTTAAAGGCTACACAGGCCTTTCAGTTGGCATCCCCCAAATTGTACAGTTTGCTTCCTAAGCAGTTGTGGTTCAAGCTTTTATTATTTTTTAGGCACCAAATTCAGCCATATTTTCTCAGTCTTTTAAACAAATCTGGGCTGGCATTGTCAAAGTAACTATTTTATTTTTATAGGCTCATGATTTATAAATGTCACTGAATTTATGTTGCATGTTATCACTTCTACTGTGTTGTTTTTAACATTTTGTTGTTTTGCTTTGCATTATGAACCACCTTTAGACTTCTGCAAACAGGGCAGGATAAAAATATTGACATAAATTTTAAAAATACCTCTCACATATGCAAGCTTTACGTATTCATCTTAAGTGAAAACTTCAATATTTATTTCTCATCACATTCATGTCTCTAAGGAAGCTAACACAATTTTTCCAAACACTGTCAGACAACTTCTTGGCTGACCAAATTACAATCCTGGTTTTTGTACTTCAAGTCCAATTGCTATTCTACTGTATCACACTAGTTCTAAAACAGCTTAAGTAAGGCAAAGTTATTATCAAAAAGGCAGTGCAGGGGAGAAAAAGCACAGATAACCATGGAGTAACAAATGACTTTCAACTAAGGCCCTTTTCGCACAGCATTTCCGATGTGAAAGGGCCCCTTGAGTGTCGCGCAAATGTGAGGAGCGGTCCACACGATGCACTCACATTTGAGCAATGCTTCAGGGCCTGACACGACCGTGCACGCATTTTTTCATTTTTGGCTTGAAGCCGAAAATGCTGTGTGGTTGCACATCGCTCCGGGGCCCGTGCACACTTACCTTGCATGTGGAGCCTCGGGAGCCGGGCTGGTCGTGCTTCCTGTCTCAGTGCAGCCTGGGAAGGTCCCAGGCTGCGCTGCGAAAGGAAGAGGCAGGGCTCTCATGCGAGCAGGAAGCTCGTGTGGAGCCGAAGAAGCAGGGAAGCGAGAGCCTCTCTCCGGAGGCTGCTCGCGCGAGCACCACACCCCAGCGCTGAAAATGGGTGAGTTGCAGAAAAGGCCTAAGATGCCCCTAAAAGCATACAAACGTTTTAATAAATAATTTACATTGGAATAATACCAACATGCAAAAGTTGTCTCAGGAGACAGTAGAGAGTTGCCAGGCTGCAGTGGAAATTAATACTTATATATGCAAGTGGTTGTGAATTGCTGACTGCTGTTACACTGAAAAGGTAGAAAGATGCGATATGGTCATATCCATGCATAACAAGTAAACTGTAGTGTTGCATCTAAGCAAAGGCAAACAAGTTTAGGGAAAATACGAAGAGCTCATGATGAGAACTGTGGTTAATTGAGCAAGGCACACTTTAAAACAGGATATGGGAAGTGGTGAATAAAAATTGATGAGGAGGACTGTTCTCATGCAAATATTTTACATTTTAAAAAGGAAGAGTATACTTTAAAAATATAATTTATACTCCCTTTTTTTAGAATTTATATTTTTCTTGTGCATATGGTTTTTCTGAAAATAGGAATTTTTCATCTCTGCAATAGCAGTATTCTTTTCCTCAAACAGGCCAAACATCTCTGTCTTCCTCATTAACCTGTATACCAAGTGAAAGGCTCATGTCCCTTGCTTTTTATAACAGGCATATGAAGTAAAAGAGAGAGAATGCTTGATATTTTAGATGAAGTCTTCTCAGTATGTTCATGATGATATGGCTCGGTTTTCCGTTTCAGCTGACCAGGTGAGATTACAGACAGGTGTCTGCGAGGATTGATGAACTCTGTGATACTCAGTGTCATGAAACTCAGGCCAGAAAGATAGTGAAGAATCCAGCTGATCACCAAATCAGTAGTTCTTTTGAGCTAAATGAGGTCAAATTCTGCATAAAGTATTTGGTGTGCAGCTAGACAATTACTTGCGGTTAATGATATAGGGTTGTTCTGGCCCACTTCAACCAAGGATGTCTTTAACCAATTACAGGACAACATTTATTAGGAGTTATATGCTGATTACTGGAAAAAAAGAAGTGAGATGTTGACTATGGAGACTGTAAAAACTTCAATGTGGTTGTGATTATCTTATTATTATTTTTTTATTTTTTATTTTTTTGAGATAGGAATAGACACCAGAACTCTGAAAGAACTTGGGTAAAGATAGGAAATACAGTTCAGGCAGTTAAAAACTGAAGCGATGAAAAATAAAGAGATCATTAGTGGAAAAATAGAAGTGAAAAAGGAATGTTTCTTTAAATAATGTGAACAGATATATTCTATACATATTCCGTATTTGTTGATTGTCACTATAACCCAACAATACCCCATTTTGACTGAATAGATTCTGTCTCAGAGGGAAGGGAGAGAAAAGTCCATTATCAGAGTAAGAGATATGACCTCATAAACCCCCAGTGTTATGAGCAGACAGGTATGTAGCTGCTGCTGGTTTCCCAACATTGAAATGGAGAGATCAGACAGGACAAAAAGATGTTCAGAAGTACCTTGGGAGAGACTGTGTATCTAAAAGGGAATATACATCCTCCTGGACCTGGTGTTGCTTGTTTTCCCTCCCATTGGGCTCGTATAGGAAGCTGGGGGTGTGGAAACAGGAAGATCAAGAAGAAAGAAGCTACTGCAACAGACAAGAGACAGACAAGGGAAACTTCCAAAATAGGAGACAGGCAAGGGAAACTGTGTCTCCCCACATTCTCCCTGCTAGTGCTAGCCCTACAGGGCACAGGAAATGGCAGCTTTTCCCACTCTTAAGTTCTTTTGCCCGCCCCATAGCATTGTCATCAAGAAATCACTTACACCTCATAATTAGATTGGAAGAACTGCTTCTGATCCTGGGTCAGTGAAACAAATTTAGAGATACTGCTTGCGCACCACCTACTCTGCTGCCCAACAGTCTTTCTGTTCAAGCTGGGCAAGAGAGGCTTTAGTCTGGGTTTAAAGGAGACCAAGATCACAGTTGTCTACATCCATGCTGAAGTTGCCTCTGGATCGTCTTGGGATTTCTTGGCTTCCATGGTAACTTCCGCTATCAACAGTCCAACACTCAATAGGTTGTACTTCATAGATTGTTTGATCCTCTATATCCTGCCAGACCGTTATGGCCCTCTGAAAAGGCATTCTTGATGGTGTCATATATTCCTGAGGTCTACCTTATGGTTATCAAGAACAGAACTTTCAGTGCCTCAGCTTCTGCTTTATAGAATCCCCTACTCTATTAATATTAGGCTTCAATGGTTTTGCAGTTTATGTGCTCACTTAAGATGAATGTGTTCACTCAGGCTTTCAATTTAGTATGATCCATGGTGATTATATTTGTTATGTGATTGCTTTATTTTTTTTTCCCCCTGCATAAGGAGATTCTTTTACACAACATTCTCTCCCCTGCTGCTAGCTGGGAGAGGTATTGGGGATTAGGTGGGCAGTGCCTCATCTGCCCAAACCACAGGACCACCTACTGTTCAGTAGTATAGAAATGTGTACAGATAAGGCTATGGACCAAAAATCTATGAAAGTTAGTTACTGCACTCCCCTCCAATTTAACCTAAGATTATTGTGGAAGAATCAAAGTGTGTGGAACCAAGACCTGACAGATTAACTTGGGTGCAGAGAAATTGATCTGAGGAAGTGACACTTGTGTTAACAAGACTTGACAACTGATCAACTTGACAGTTGGGAGAGGGGGACTGAAACCTTCTCAAGCAGGGATATAAAAAATATTAACGTATTTGTTGTCCTCGCTGAGAAAGTGTATCTTGACATATTAAGGCAATGTTGAGGAAATGTGGATAGGTGGATAGGTAATGAAAGACACTGCTGCGCATTACATATGCCCTGCTCAGCATCTTGTAAGGTAGCCTACCACTTCCAGGTACAGTGGAGCACCATGTTCCTTAAGATTCAACTTACTGAATCCAGTTGACACTTGTGTTGTGTGATGGTGTGGCATCATCTTGCCATTCTATTCAGGCAGCAATGTCTTGGGCTGTCTCCAGTCATGTAGGGGTGTGGGAGTGGGGGAGCGATTCGCCTGGGGTGGCAAAGGTTTTTGGGTGTCCTGGCCCATAGTCACTCCCCCAAGCGTCCTGGCCACACTCCCATGCACTGCAGCCACACCCCTGTGCACAGCGGCCCCACCCCTCATGCCGTGGCCCCCCTCCCTCCCACCCCCCTCCACACACTCCAAGCTTCGCCACTGGCTGTCTCTTGTCAAAGTGGCACTTCTAGACATTCATCATAGTTTTAGAAAGTGGATAACTGTCACCTCCCACTTCTCTCCTGGTTCACTTATGAGATCTGTGGAGAGGACAAACCTACTATTTGGGGAGGTGGTATTTAGATCCCTCCCCCTTCTATCTGTGTGTGTGTTTGTGTCAGTATGAGTTAGGGTGGCCAGCTGTCCCTTATTATAAGGGATGTCCTGTGTTTATTGGCTAGAAAGTTTTCCGTTTTATATAGTCTGAACAAGATGCCAAAAATATTTAAAAATTGCTGTATTTTGGGGTATGGGCCCTTCATAATGATAGAAGCATGTGTATGATGTAGTTTATGGATGTAGACAATATGTTAATTGTAGAGATAAACACATGGTGAAGTCAACTTAAATCAATACTTTCATTTGATAATTTGGTAGAAAGCAATGTTGTTAATAGGTATTTCCTGATCGTCAACTCTGCTGACAGAGTCCCTTACTGCTATTTTGACAGTCCCTTACTGCTATTTTGAAAATCTAACAAAACTACTGTGAGTAAACAGTCTCCTGAGGAAGTGACTAGAAGTTGCAAAGTATGAGAAAACAAAAATACTCGGAGAAGTTTCTTTATATCTGCTTCTTGGGTAGGAAAATAAATGCAAAGGACTCTGGAACTTTGAGCGACAATTAAATTAACACATTTTTAAAAAGCACAGCTGTAGCTACACTAGGTCTCTCATATCCACATGACCAGTATATGCATTAATCCATACTGAAATACAGTCCAAAACATTTTGCTCCCATCTCTTTTTTGACTAATGTTGTTAATTTTTTTATCAATTATGCACTGGCTTTGGACTGCAAATAATGGCTACAAAGCCTTCTTTCTCTCAGATTCTAAAGTTCTATCAAGTTTCAGGGCCTCCTCTCCAAGCTGCATACTTGTCTCGATACCTACATCATTAATTTCATCGAAAAAATGTCAGTTACTATTATCTCTGTTTTTCATTATCCATCGGAAGTCTGGGAACATGTCCCTCACAGATACAAGAGTTCTACTGTAGTTTTATTTTGAAGAGAATGTGGCCAATAAGCAGCTGTTGTTGTTGTTGTGTGCCTTCACATTGTTTCCCGCTGACAGCGACCCTAGGGTAAACTTATCACAGGGTTTTCTGGGGCTGAAAATGTGTGACGCATCCAATGTCACCCAGTGGGTTTCCATGGCCAAGCAAGGAACTGAACTCTGGTCTCCAAGGTCATAGTCCAACTCCCAAACCACTATACCAAGCTACTGAAAAGAGGTAGTCAAACAGGGAACGGCCATTCCTTTGGCCTTCTTACCCAAAAAACACATGGGGCCAGGCCTAAAATATTAGGTCTGAGTAATGTACACAACTGCAGGTAAGCCCTGAATCAGCCTGGAAAGGTCCCCAACTTTGGCCAAAGGGACTCCCACCACCACCAGAAAAATGCAATCAAAATAACCTCTTACTCTTTATTGTTAAAATGATAGGGTTTTTCATAGGAATCATTACTTTCTCAGAACCAAAATTCTGATACATGGTTGCTAATAAAGGAACTTCTGGTTAACAATTAACAGTGAACTCTTACTCACATATGTATTCATTCAGCAGTGAAGCATAAGAAATATTATCACAGAGAATAACAGAGCGCTGGGAAATGATGCTGAGAACCTAGTCACTTACTTTGCCAGTTAATGTCAGCATAATTTTAAGTAGTTCAAGGGGATGACAATAGGAACAATCTTTAAAACTGACTAGAATTCAAAAATGAAGGAACTTTAGTTAAGCGAATGCAGAGACAGTTCCTTTTGCTTGAACATTTAAACAGGCAATACCCTCTGTGAACTGAACTGTCCAGGGCACTGAATCTCTAGCGGCCCTGCAGTGTAGACCTGGGAAAAGCTGTGGGAAAGCACTGTCTGTTTTGCCTAAACTCCTTTACTGCAGATAGGAGAAAGCAGGGGAGAGGGAATCCTAACTTTGCCCTATTTATCAAGGTCTTATTGAAATTCTGCTACATCAAGGAGGAGAAATTTTAACTCATGGCCTCTCACTCACCTTCCCTCTGAAAGATGCAGGATTAGAGTCTTGATCAGAGCAGCAGCAGATTCTTTCACTTACTCACTGTCCTCTAGGTAGCACTTTGGAGGACATTAAAGCCAATGAATGGAATCCTCCTCCAGTGCAAGAAAGAGGAGACATTGTTAACCACTCTCAACCCCCCCATCCTGTGGGATGTGTCATTTGTTTTCATATTTGGATATGTTTATGGATGGAAATACATGATTGAAGCCATGCTGACCAGAAGATCATATTGCCAAACATGATGAGGCCATAAGTTCAAAGAAGAGTAGGCAGGAAACCCTGGCATCAAGGTGTTCAAGCTAATTTCTTCCCTGATCTCAGCTCTTTGCATTTCAGAACAAGCCTGGATGAGACAATCAGAGACCATCTCTTTTGATCTCACCTACAAAGACTTTTCCTACACCCCCTACAGATCCAAACTCCAAGAAGTTATCACAATTGCCATAAATTTTGTCACTCCAGTGTCAAAGCAATCACGTAGTCCAGAACCCTTTGGTTCCAGCAATTTGTACCATTTCAGATGTAATACATGATGCCCAGATTGCTGTTAGTCTGTGCTGCCCTCACGCACTGTCTGAGCCTCTCTGCTTTGACCCTTTTCTTCAGGACTGGTAACTATCACCCTTTTTCATCCCTAATGTCTTTCTATCCAACCTTTCACAGCTTATTGTCTTTAGCCTTGTATGGTTCTTGAGAGTGTTTGTTTACTTGTGTGTGTGTGTGTTGTCATTTCCAATAAAACACATTGTTTATCTTTGAACTGGAGCCTCTCTGTAGTTAGTACTGTATGCATAGGTGAAAAGATCCTGCTGTTACCCTCCTCTCTAAGGTCTCCTCTGAGCGATTATTTCCCCAGGTTCTAAAGAAACGCTGGCATTGCAGATGGACCCCAAAGCCCCCCCCCCCGCGCCTTTTAGGGTAACAACAGAGCAGCAAAAATTTTGTGGTAGCAAGACCTGAGTAAGTGATGGTTGATATTGGGCAAGTAGTGGTTGCTATGTCTCTGGCCACTCACCTGTTCCCACCCCCTGAAAAGCTCTATGCATTCATATGTGCTTTTCTCTTCTGGTGAGAAAGAATGAGTCTAGAAGGAACAAATAACCCAATAGAGGCAGTTGCTGCTTCTTGAAAGAGCAGCCTTTTTTAAAAAAATTTTTGCCTGGCCAGTCACTCTCATATATAGCAATATGATATAAAGGTTTGGGGGTTATTGGTCCCATTCCCCATCACTGTGACTGGATCTAGAGAGCACAAATGACTTTTTCAAAGAGATAGCTGCGTTAGACTGTTTTAGTATAAAGACATAAAGGAATCTAATGTCAGCCCTCCATATTTTTGGGTTTCACTTTTGCAAATTTGATTATTCATGGATTATTTGTTACTGTGCCATTTTAAATAGGCTCAGATGGGCCCAATGGCTCAAAGGCATCCACAGTGGGTAGAATATGTGGATCATACTTTTTTGTCCATTAGATACGGTTTTAGAGAGCCCACAGAGTTATTCACATTTTCCTACATTTGCAGAACACTTTTGCACTGTGTCCCTAACCCCAGTGAATGTGGAGGGATGACTGTAGCACCTCTGAGACTCACTGGGAAGAAGAGACTTCCAGATTTTGTGGACAGAGTCCACTTTATCAGATGCATGAAGTGAAGCCCCCCTCCCACATAGTAATGAAAATGCAAGACATTTCTGAGTGACGGTAAGTATTAATTTAACAATGGCCATGAGAAATAAATTGAAAAAGTGAGAGACAGGTTTTGCATTCGAGCTCAGATAAGCAGGTAAACATATGTAAACATTATACATATATGTATAATGACTGCTTTGGGTCCTGTGCAAGGAGAAAGGTGGGATACAAATTAAATAAAATGAAAGTGGAAGAAAGTGGTATGGGTTCAGGATCAGTAAAATACTGTCATAAAGCAGTCATGTGGAGAATCCTTTTGTATGTGTGGCTGTGCTGAAAACTAGTACATTGATATACATAAACCATTGTCTCTTCTCAAACCAGTGCTACTGGATTGGAATTTATGGGTATACATATGTCCTAATATGTATACATAAGTTATGGGTATACATATGTCCTAATTCAGTTGTTTCCAATTTCCAGCTGCCTTAGTGAGAAGACAGGGCGTAGCTACTTCTACAACCAGGTTTTCAGATTGCACCACCCTGAGGCACTGAGTTGCTGTTTAAGATACCTATGTGGAGACAAGGCCATGGACCCAGTCGTCCCTGCTGTAGTACTGATCAACAGAGAAGGTAAAAGCGGCCACCGCTCCTTCTTTTTGGCGAAGTTCGCTGTCACTCTTTCCTTCCCTCGACCCCCGAAAGAAGCAGCAAAGAGGCACTGCTGGGAACTTCATCAGGACTTTCCGGGAGGGGAGCTTCTCGGCAGGCTGGGGACTTCTGTTCCTCTCCCCCTCTTTTTAATCTCTGCTGCTGGGCAAGAAAGTTGCTATTCGCTGTTATTCCCTTCTTTTAAGAGCAGCAGCTGGCAATGTTGTACACACTGTTTTTGAAAACCGTGCCGTCGTGTTTTTAAAGAGAGAAAGGGGGGGGGGAGTTTTCCGTGGTTCTGCGTGCGAGGCTTTGATTCTTTCCATCCTCTGCTTGTCGAAACGGGCCGCCGACCACAGTCTGACGACCGAAGTTACAGGCCCGGCTATGGGAGTGGCACAGCTACAAGAGGCGGAAGGTTGAGGGAGACCTTTTCTTCGAAGACGGGGCCGAGGCTGGGGTGGAGGGGACCGGAGAGGAGAGAAGCATCCGGTCCCTGAGGACCCGAATGGAAGAACCACCCGCCCTCCCGCAGCACCCAGAAAGAAGCCGGCGCACCCGCGCTCTGCTCCTTTGGCGGGAAAGCGCGTCCCCGGGACTTCCAGCCTGAGAGGGAGAACAACACCACAGAGGAAGGCTCCGGGAGGGAGGTGGGACTAAGGGGCTCTCCTCGCCCCTTTCCCCTTCCCTCGCTGCCCGCTCCGGTGACGTTTCGGTCTCCTCCCTCTGGCGGAGCGCCGGCGCCTGCAAAAGCCCTGCTTCTGCGCTCGGTGGGGCCCCGAGGCTTTCCCGTCCGCCCGCCCATCGCAACGAGCATCCATCCCGGAGCGGCCAGAGCCCTTCACCTCCGACAAGCTGTGGGTGACCGGAGGACGCCTCGGCGGCCGCTTCCCTCATTCCGCTGGCTCGACCTCCTGCCGCCATGGAGTGAGAAAGGCTGCGCAACAGCAGGCTCGGGGAGAGGTAAGGACGAGGGCACCGGTGCCGCGGGAGGGCGGCCGGGTTTTTTGCCTCTCGCCCTCCCGTCCTCCTTGACTCTGGCCCCCTTCGCCCCCCTCAGCCCTGTGCTTTAGAACGCGGGGAAAGTAGAATTTAGGGAAAGGGTTGCAGATGCTCCCAAGAGGCGGCGGGAGCTTGTTTGGGCGCGACTTCCGCGCGCGCTGCAGACACCCGGAGGCATCTCGTGTCGAGAGCGAGTGTTGTACTGCAGACCAGTGCTTTCCTAGATTGCGATCCCTGCCGGGTTGGTAGCGGTTGCACCCTTGGTTTATGCCCTCGTGACAGGGAGTAGCGAAGAACCAAAACCTCCCGAACTGGAACTGCCCTGCGGAGCGCCTTTCTCTGCCGGGTAAACGTACCTCAGGATAAGTTGTAACTTGGAGAAAAGTTCGGCCCGTGGGATGGGAGGGAGAGAGGCGCGCTGCTTCCACGCTTTCTTTTTTTGCCAGCCCCTTCCATCGTAATGGAAAAGGATCCAAATGATTCATTTCCCTCAATCTCGGGGCATTTTTAAAAAACTGCGAGACGTTGGGCCCGGTGTGTGCGAGTGAGAGGGCGAGCGTAAGAGCGTCGTTGATGCTGTGGCTCGTTCATCTTTTTGCTTGCGCGCTCAGGGGAGGCCAGACTACCAAGAGCAAAACGAAAGCAGGGTTAGGAACCTGACGAAGAAAAAAACTGCCTGAACATTTTAACGGCTGACGCTTTATTCTGTTTCTGCTCTCCCTTGGCGAAGATTCCGTAGAGGACACGAATTTTCTGTAGTAATGCCATCTTGCAGTCAGTCGCGGGCGCTTGCAGCAGGATCGCGCGCAGACCTACTCAGAAGTTAAGTCTCTTCAAGGCAATGGGACTTACCCCCCCCCCCCGCTGCGTGTGCTTTAGAGGGCAGACACAAACCACTTTTATAGGTCTTGCTAAAATGTACTATTGGTCTTTTTGCACTGTCTGGGCCATGTGTGAATGTTGTTAAGGTGAAAGAGAGAGAGAGAGAGAGAGACCAGGAAAAGGAAGTCTGCACTTTATGAGCTGTGTCCCTCCCATGTGGCTCCAAGACCACCTTTTATTAGGAAAAAAAAATGCCCCTTCACACTATGCAATTATAACACTATCATTCCACTCTAAATGACATGGCTGCAGCCTATATGAATTCTGGTGTTAGCAGTTCAGGGGGAATGGTCTTTAGAATTCTCAGCTGGATAACTGGTAATGCCTCACCAGACTTCAAACTCCAGGATCCTGTAGGATGCAGTCATGACAGGTAAAGCGGAATCATAGCATTATATAATTAAGGCCCTAAGTTCCAGATGAGTAGAATATGTGGAATTTTTCTGAAATTTGAGCTGCAATTCCCAGCACAGCCATCATTCAGTATGCTACTAGGACTTCTGGAAGTTGCAGTCTAATAGCATCTGAAAGGCTATACAATTCCTATCCTGATTTAGCCAACATAGAGCTTTTTGTATTTGTATTATAGATACATCCTTGGGGATGAATTTGAATATGATTTCAGCAGCTGTAGGTTCACAGAAGTTCACATAAGAGGTCAATTTTTTTAAAAAAAAATCAGGCTGTGAAAATCTGGGCTAGTGCAACTATTGACAAAAACTTATTTGGAAGGACTTGGCAGTTCTACCTTATGGAGTGTGGTTAGTATGTGCTTATTCTGGACTATATTCTGTTCATCCAGAATGGTTGTGATTCTAATTCTGTGGTAGTTGCTATCAGAATCCCAAATTCCATTATCTCGTTCTCTCATGAAAAAGGCAGCAAGAAGAATACTCTCTCTGACAAGGCAGGCTGTGAAAACAAAGCTGAAAAAGAACTCTGAAACTGAAAAAGGTGTGAAGGGGAAAACTAAGTGTGCATGCTTACCTGTAACAAAGACACATCAAAACCAGTTGGTTTTATAGCTGAACACACAGCATTGTATAGTTTAATCTTTCTTAAAGGAATTTGAGTTTCATTTTTATAATGTAGATGTCCCTTTGGAAGTCTCAGAGAAAGTGTTTTGGGCATCTCTGTAACTGGACAGAAAAAAAAAATCGTAAAATTCTCCCCAACCCCTGCCACACCTGGTATAAACATGGAAGGCTCAGGTTATTCAGTTATAGAGTCCTAAATACACAAATACCAGGTTTTTTAAACCAGGTGATAGTTGCATTGAAACAGCAGGCAACCTTCAATTTTTGTCTTCCTTGTATTTTTGCATGAAGAGTTTTCAGTCCCTTTTCCCCTACTGTCATCCCCAAGGCTTGCATACTTCCTAGTGGGATGTTCTTATATTTTAATTCCTCTATGCTTGGTGGAACTGGCCTTTTAACAAAGCAGTGTGATCTTTTGAGCTAGAAAAATGTGTCACTCGTTTTGACTGTTTAATGATAGATTTTGGTGCAATAGCTCTGGTTTGCAGAGATCTAGAAAAGGAGAAGGGGAAAAAAGGGGGAACTCCACTTTGAATAGAGCAAGAGATAGCAGAAGCCACCATTGTTAGTGCTGCTTTAGTTGTCTGGTACTGTGAGCTGCTTTCCACTAGCTTAATTGTGGGAGATTTACAATTTAATCACACACATATATATATGTATGTATGTATGTATGTATGTATATCTACCTACTCAAAAAGAATCATAATTTAATTATCTGAGACTTGCTCCCAGATATTTGCATAAAAGAGAGACAGGATTTAATTTCCTGCTCAGCCATGGAAATCCACTGAGTGACCTTAGGTGCATCTCACATCCTCAGCCATGATAGGTTCACCTTAAGTTAGAAACAACTCGAAGGCATACCACAACAACAATTTGCATAAACCACTGTTTAGAACAAAGGTGAGAATATGTGGTCTTCCATATGTTTTTGACTATAACTCCCAAAAATCTGACAGTTTTTAGGAATGGTGGGAGCTGCAGTCTAACAATATTCGGAGGGTTGCTTGATTCCCTTCTTTTATAAGTAATTAACATGACTGGCAACTTCCTGCTTTTGTTGTCTTTTTAAATAAGGAGTGATGGGCTCATGGAACTTAAGATGTGATGCCACTAAGATTTCTGGGCAGTATGAGCTAAAGAAGCAAAGCAGAAATTTAAAAGCAAGTGTTCTGTTTCTATCCTTTTTTTAAAAAAAGCATAATTAAATATGTGTACCCCTTGAAGACAGCTTTACGTAATGTAGAATGGTTATATAAATGGATCAAAATCTTAAATACACTTATTTTAGCGTAAGTTTTATTGGGACAGGGGTGCTTACTTCCAAGTAATCGTGCATAGGATTGTGTGGCATACAATACATAATGCTGTGGAGTGTAGGTATCATTGTGTGATGCTTTGAAAATACTCTGCTCCAAAATCAAAAAATGTCTTTCCAGGTATTTTTATCAGCATAATCTGAGGTCATACTACTCAGCCCAAAACAGCCTGTACTTGTTAGTGTTAAATCACATGTATAAAAAGATGACAGAAGAGAGTGAAGGTCAAAGGATTGTAGAAAGACAGTTTCTTCCCACGCAGGATTAATATTTAGAGATGGTTGAACGGAATCAAACAATTTAGATTTAATGTTTTGAACACTGCTTGCCACTTCTGGTTTGGCACAGAATGCTGCAGGAAAGGTCTCAGAAAGGACAGGAACCCTGGTGATAAAGGCATGCACAAACAGGGCAGCCATTCATCATTGAGGATCTGTTCCTAACAATGGTAAGCTTGCAGTGTGACCCCTTGACAGGTAGGTGGAGTTTAATTTCTCCTGTATTCTCTTCTAGTTTTTTTTTTTTTTTTTGCTTTCCTTTAGTATTGGACAACATAAGCCTCCTTGTTTCACAAGAGGATAGGTTAAGTTCCAGTGGCTGAATGTAAAGAAAGATTATTAAAGTGTCAGAGCAAAGTGTTTCTGTTGGTTTTCTGTCTGTTATTTTTGCAGAAAACATATTGCATATGCAAAATACAATGTAGAACCTGCCTTTAATTTTGCTGACCTGAAAAAAATGAAAATAAAGTAGTTATCAAACTGGAGATAAAATTTTAAACTAAGTTCCGATAGTAAAAATTAAATGCTATTCATAGGGCTAATGATTTTGAATTGTTGTGCTCCTTCAGTTTGTTTCTAAGTTACGGTGGCAACTCTAAGACGAATTTGTCATGGGACTTTCTAGTCAAGATTCCTGCAGAGGGATTTTGTTGTTGCCTTCCTCTGACACTGAGAGAATGTGACTTGCTCAAGGTCATCCAATGATTTTCCATGGCTGAACAGGCATTCAAACTCTGGTCTTCAATCTTGAGAGCCATAGTCCAGTGCTTAAGCCACTCTAGCACACTGGCTATGATTTTGAATAATGAAGACTACAGTCATAATTTGGACAGTACAAGTGAAGAAATCATGCTAATTGAATTTGAAATATTTAAGCTTTCACTAGTCAGAAAAAAGCTTTTTAAAAATATTTTATAAGGAGAAAATATGTCATATAGTATGCTAAGCTGAAGTCTGCCTGCTATACAAATGTTAGGCTTTTTTTTTAAATGGAAGTTAGAAAGGTCTTCCCTAAATTAAGAGTATGCAGAGTTCTGTGATCTTGTTACCTGCTTTAATGTGTTCAGTTGTTTAACAGTCAAAATCTTGTATCCTAGTTCTTCTGAGGTTCCACTTCCTTGTGACATCCATTTCCCATGGTGGATCAGAGTGCCATAGCTAGCTAGCTAGCTAGCTGTCTGTCTGTCTGTCTGTCTATCTATCTATCTATCTTGCTGGCTGGGGAGGACATAGAGTATCTGAAAACCCCTGGGCTGCGCTTCTGCAGCCAAGAAGAATTAGCAGCTGCTGCCATTTTGGATTTCCGGTAAGTATGCTGGAGATCCAGCAGGGCAGCAGTTGCTGTTTGCTCCTAGCTGCAAATGGATAATATCCAGGTACTCCACATGCTGTCATCAGCCACTGAATTGCTTTTCCTGCCCTCTCAAGAACACTAAGTGTCTGAGGGGACATAAACCTGCCCATTGCAGTTGGTGATATCCCCTTACTCAATGAATTTAAAAAACATGCTTATGTAACCCCAGGTCGCGTGCATATATGTCACCAAGTGGACTCAAGGTATTGTGTTTTATTCTTTTGAACATTAATTTCATTGTTTTAAATTCAATATTGTTTTAAATTGTTTACATTGAGTTTATTAGTATTCCATCTTGAAATCTTGTGATAAAGGATAGGGAATAAATATTTTAATACATAAAATAAATAAATAAGATGCATGTGCCCCCTGTCCACACCAGTCAGCCAGATAAAGGCCATAGCACTTCCCTCTGTACTATTCTCCATGGAAAGTCCATTATTCTGGAAGCCCTGTTATATGTATTGTGGAAATAATTTCTTCCTGCAGACAATCTGTAACTCAGTACACAATAGCTGAGCTATTGTGACAGCACAACTTTCCCCGTACAGGACAAGGTGGAAGGACTTATGTGCAAAGAAGAATAGAATCTATAGCACAAGGAGGAGTGTAAGCTACAGCAGGTACTTGGTGCAAGTTAGCACTGTTAAGATGCACGGTAGTTCAGTGGGAAAGGGAAATGCAAGAGAAGACAGGCATTGCATGTTTTGAGTCCGTCTAGGGGGATGCATATGTGGCTTCCACAAGGCGAAGCACAGCATCCTGAGGGCAGCAATGCAGATAACTATGAGAAGGGAGACCTAATGGGGTTAGCCACAGAGAAACAGGGAGAGGGCAAGCTCATGCTAGGACCCTGATAATGTCCCAGGCCAAGCTAATGAAATGTCCTCTTTCAGACCACCTAGCCCCACATAGATCCAGCTGATATAGATTATTACTGAGTGGAGCTGCTTGTGGAGATACAGCTCAGTGGAAAGGCTTAGTATGCGTGAGGTTCAGCATTTGATTTCTATCATTTCTCCAAGGAAAACTGAGAAGATAGATGTGATTCTGACAGTCTCTTTTGGGTAATTTATTGAACCTTTTCTATTCTAGCATGACTAAATTATCCTGGTCTCTTTTATGCCATTCCACAGGGTTTTATAAATCACCTTTTATCTGCTTGTTAGTATTTACTTATTAATGTCCGAAAGCACACGGTTATCTGTATCCCCCACCTTCAGCCTGTAACTTCTCTATCCCTTTCTGTGTGCCTTTCCAAGATGTGTAGCAAAGTCGTGGGCAAAGTGCTGCATGAGAGCCACATGTTGCCCCTTAACTCCACTTTTATGGCTCCCAAAGCCCTCAACCCCCATTTAAAAAAAAAGCATGATTTTTCATGCTGAAAAAGTATGTATGAACACAGAGAGCTCCCCAAATGCAAAAAAAATGTGAAAATCCACAGCCCCACAAGCACCCCAAAATTGCATGCTACCCCCAGATACCTCCATTTTTCTCTGTAGCTTCCCTCAAAATGATGACCCAGTGTGACCTTTGGTCACCATTTTGAGACAGGCTGAGGGGAGGAACTGAGGTATTTGGGCTTGCTGGGGGGGGCAGCCCGTGGGTTATTGGTCCGTGATTCCGACACAGAACTATATGCTAGTCATCACTAGAACATACACCTGAAATAGACACACAGTTATTCTGCAGCATCACTTATGAAGTAAGGTTTAAAAAAGGGTCCTTCCAGAAAGAGGACTCTAAGCACTACTGATTAAAATAAAATAAAAAATAATTGTGCAGCTGGATCATCATTCCTTCCTGACTGGAATTTCTGTGGAAATAAAAAGAAGATAGTGAGATAGTGGGAAGACAACTTAACATGAACGTTTTGGGATTTGCAGTAGAACTTGTTTTTCCTTCAAAATGCATACCAGTGTCTCATGGACACTGATGCTGGAGTAGTTTTGTAAGGTAGGCTCAAAGTCTGCAGCAATATATGTTTGCATGTTCTGTCCATTTGTTAATGTCTCTGAGGGATAGTGGTGGTACAGGTGTTGTACTTTAAAGGTCTGTTGTTTGTACAGAGGTCTGTTTACTTGTAGCTGCATGCAGCTGGTGGTATTAGTGTTTGTAGTTCTGAGCAGGAAAATGGTCAGCGTTCCAATTATTCATCAGCTATTTATTTATTTTGGTTCTGCTAAGCTGCTGGGTGTGTGTTTATGAAACATGATTGTTTGGTACCAAGTTGTAAATGTTTCTTCCGTGTGCTCTTCGGTCTCTAGAGGGACAGCAGAGTGCTAAAAATGCCACAGAGCACATCCTGATAAAGCCTGGTGATGTGCTGTGATTGTCACCACAAACCCAATGTGGAATATCATTTTGGTCACATCAGGACATTCCTCATTGGAATGGCAGAAAAAGAAGGCAGATGAAGTCCTTCCACTGACTTCAGTGTGATTGCAACTATTGTATTACCTTTTTGTAGAGCTTGAGAAAGGTTTTTTTAAATTCCCATTATTCCCCAGCTGGTATGATTTCTGATTCTGCATCCTTGTTGATGATCATGGCATTTGAACTAACTTCAACTTTCCTTCCTGATAAGTCTCCAGCTCTGCTGTCAGTTAAGTCAGTGGTAGCCTGCTCTGGAAACAAACATAATGATATGCCAGCATAATTTCTTTCTCCAATACAGTATTGTGCTTTGTTGTCAGAAGTAGAATTTAGGAGCAATCCTGTCTGACCCAGTAGGTGGAATCCAAGAACAGAATTACACTGTCACTCTATTTTAGCTTGTTTGTCACAAGTCCATTTGGCTAATATCGTCGATGTCTGCTATTCCAGTCTGAATGTTACAGTAGACGCCTCTGTAGCAAAACAATAAGGAGTAGTCTCTGAAATTGTACTCTGGTAGTATCTGGAGAATTCACAGCTGCTATTATCATAATCATAAAATAAAAAGATGGAAAATATGTGCCTTGAAAGATCTGTTTACATTTTTTAAAAGGGCAGCCAAATGTCTAGAAACAAATTATTGAGAAAACATATAACATCATTTATGACCTAAATTGTTGGGGAGGGGGTAAACATTTTTTTAAGCTGACGTCAGCAATACAAAAGGTTATAGTTTATGCTGTAAGTTTTATTGGTGAATGCTGTGCAGTTTTGCCCAGCCAAATATTCTGGGAAGATTTTCTGTTATAATCTGTCACTCAGAATTGATAGAATGTCTTTTCTGGTGACTGAGCATTACTTGCTTAATCATTTAAACGTTGCCATTGTTTTCAATAAATGGCTATTATCATGCCTGTGTAGACAGGGTAATGAAAGATTAGGAGGTCTAAAAGAATCTTATACTTTAAATACAGTTTTTATTTTTAATATTTTTTTACTGGACAATCATCCTTAAGTTTACACAATATATATTTATATTGTACCCATGGCCCTGAAATTGGGAGCAAGGCTGGGTCTGATGGATTAAAGAACCATATTAATTATAAGACCAAGTGACATAGTTCCTTGTGATCAAAGGAATGTCTTTAACAATTCATATAACAAGTGAAGTGATTTTACATGAACAATTGTAGATATAAATTGATAGGAAGGAGAAAGACATTGAAAATGTAACAAGTATTTAAAAGTTCCTGTTGTAAATGTCTGTGAAGGAAAACTAAACAGTGTGATTATTTTTAAGATATTACAGTTACTAATTATGTGCAGCAAGTTGCCATGTTCAGTGGTCTCCAGTGTGTTTCTGGATGACTGTTCATAAGTCATTGAATAATTTGGTATTCTGATTTTACCTGGGTAGGAGGCAGTGTGGTTTTCAGAAAGCTTTCCCTCAGTAAAAGGTCTAAAAATGTGAATTGACCCTTTCTAAAGAGGTTCTGGGTGATACTTCAGAAAAAAAGCTTGAAATTTCCTCTTCTGGTACCATGTTGCTATGCCTTGTGATGAAGACCAAAACGGAATCTACTGTATCTCAGTATATTTTTCCCCCTACTTGGTTCATTTCTTTATTCTTTGTATAACTTTATGTAAACACTTCTAGCTAAACCTGTCCTAAAGGTGAATGACACAGCTTCCCCTGTCTTTATTTATACGTACACATATATATTAAAGCATTTGCCATATTCTTCAGTTGAAAAGGCTTCTGTATCTTTTATCACTCATGGATGTTATCTGAACGTACTGTTAGCAATAGCTTGTAATGATAAGTGGAATTATTGTTATAGAACATTTGCCTATGTCTGACTTATATCACCATCCTATATGCTGGGTAACAGGTTAAAGTAGGAATGGCAATCATGCAGCCTTCCTGAAGCTGTTGGATCACAGCTCCCAGCGTTCCTCCTCATGGGCTTGCTATCTCGTGCTGCTGCAGCTTGTAATTCATAACACATGGAAAGCTGCATGACACCCTTCGCTGAGTTACTGTATTTGTTGAATAATTGTAGCCATGTCTTCTACAGCAGTGTTGGTCAGAAAGTAGATCTGGCGCTGCTGCTAGATCTCTGGATAAATGGTAGTAGATGAGCAGGGAGTTCTGACTTCCAGTTGCTTTAAAAGAGTCACAGTTGTTTGGATCCTAATTTGCACAAGTCAAATGAAGAAAATACGGGATAACCACAGAAAAATTGTATGTGCGTATGTTGAACTGTAATAGGTTCTGGTGCCGAGGGGAAAAAAGGCCTGGGCTATGAATTCATTAATTCTAAATGTACAGCTGACATCCTGTTTGTCACATGCAAACAGTAGTGTAGTATTCATACATATCTGTTTTGTTTGTTTGTATTTGTGTATTTGCATAGAGAGGAATTCACTACTTCTTGTGAACAAGAATACTCAGCTACCTCAAACCTCATTTTTCTTATGTTGCCTCCTTCCAACACAGCCATTCACTGGCCAGTGGGGAGTGACTGAGAAACATCCAGCTGGGTGCTTATAGCTGAATGCACAATGATGAAGACATCTTCGGGGTCCTTCCTCTGGTTCTCTGGAGGTCCTGGAGGATAATGTCATTGTGCATCCTGCTATAGCAGTGGTGGGCAATTGAAAAGGAAGTGGAGGCAATTCCCCTCTGTGCTCACCCAGTTGGCTGCACTGATGCAAGTTGAGGTGGCCATTTCGGTCTGATTTGGGGGCATTTTTCTTTTTGGGGGGGTTGGGTGCTCTTGCGGTTTGCATGCAGTTTTGGGGCCATTGGGCAAGATGGGGGGTGACCTGAGGATCAGGTCCCCTAAATTTTAAAATGATTTTGGCCATCTGGGGGCTTCAAGGGGATTGAGAAGCAAACCACCACATTTGTGAGTGGTTTTGTAGAGGGTTAGCTGCTTTGGTGTGGAAAATTACCCCCAAATCAGCCTGAAGAAATAGATTGGGGTGGGGGTCTGGGGACTTTGAGGGCGTTCACTAGTTGTATGCTGCTGGATTCATCTTAGCCCTTACTCTTCACTGGTTGCTAAATGGTTGTTGAGTGGAGGTGACACAGATGGAAGGTGAGTCCTGCCAGAGAGGAGGACGGAGACAGGGCCATAGTTCCACCTTAGTGCAACTTTATGCCCTATCTCCTGATGTAGGTTCTTGCCACCTCTATTTTGAGCTGATGGATCTTAAGATCCTAGAAGAGAAGTGTATCCTGCAAGCTGAAAGTCTGTGTGTGAATTCCAGAATCTGTTAATATAGTTACTATAACTGTGCACCTTGCAGTTTGTATAGTTTATGAGTGATGACAGCCCTGGAAATATTAAGCAGAACTGAATTTCCTGAGCCATGGTCTGATCTCAAGTTGTAATCTCTTGCTCTCTCCTGTGGTGGCACTGCTTGCAACAGGTAGATTTCTCACCACTGTTGGTGAGAGTGGCATCTCCTTTGATGGAGCTAGTGAAATCACGCTGTTCCTCACTCTGTTCCTCCAGGGCAGTATTTCCTCAGATCTCCCATGCATGGCTTCCTTATCTCAAATCTCTGCTCTTCAGCATCTGAAAACTGTTTAATGTTCAGTTGTAAGTGAAGGGAGTGCTGTATATACAGCATATCTTGACTCCAGTAAGGCCTTTGACAAGGTCGCCCATGATATTCTTGCAGAAAAGGTAGTAAAATCTGAGTTAGACAATGCTGCTGTTGGGTGGATTTGTAATTGGTTGAATGACCGAACCTAAAGGGTGCTCTCTTCATCCTGGAGAGAAGTGACTAGTGGAGTGCCACAGGCTTCTGTCCCGGTGTCATACCCTGCTTTCAGGACATAGATTCCGACTCAGAGGCTGAAGCATCAGAAACTGCTGAACAGGAGGAGACAGTACCACCTACCAAGAGACAGAACATGAGGCAGTGTCAGCTCCAGCAGGGAGGCCTGCCCTTCTGACACAGAAGATAACTCACCTATACCTACCTTTTGCCAAGCCATAGACATCAAAAGGAAAGCGTATGCAGATTTCAATGAATTTATAGGAAAAAACAGTTAATTAGGCAGCAGCTGGCTTAACCTCTGGACCTATAAAACCCCAGCCATTCCCCTCCAGAATTTGTTGAGGTCCTGCCATGTCTCTGGCCTCTGACTTAGAATTGTATTGACTGTGCTTTGATTTATGAATATTGCTGGGAATGTTGCTATGCTTTGTATTTGTTTCAAATCTGTTTTCTTACTAGATTAAAACAAGGAACCACATTTTGGAATTGTTGCTTACTGCCAGCCCTTATCAGCTGCTTGTTGGCTGACTGCCTGGACTGAGAGTGGACACCCGGGCCCAGTGCTGTTCAGCATTTTTATCAATAACTTGGATGAGGGAATAGAAGGCATTATCAGTTTTCCAGATGACACCAAATTAGGAGGGGTAGCTTTCACCCCAGAGGATAGGATCAGAATTCAAAATTACCTCAACAGATTAGAGAGCTGGACCCAAGCTAAGAAAATGAATTTCAACAGGGAAAAGTGTAAGGTACTACACCTGAGTAGAAAAAAAATGAAATGCACAAATATGAGATGGATGACACCTGGCTTGACCACAGTACATGTGAAAAGAATCTAAGTATCTTAGTAGATCCCAGCTGAACTTGAGTCAGCAGTGTGATGTGGCAGCTAAAAAACCCAATGTGATTCTAGGCTGCATCAGTAGGACTATAGTGTCTAGGTCAAAGAAGGTAATAATACTATTCTTCTGCTTTGGTCAGACCCCACCTGGAATACTGTGTCCAGTTCTGGGTGCCACAGTTCAGGAATGATATTGACTACCTGGAATGTGTCCAGAGGAAGGCAACCAAAATGGTAAAAGACTTGGAAACCATGCATCATTAACATAAAACTTATAAAATCAAGATATGAATGTATTTGCTTTGCAGTGTCTGCTGTATTTACTACAATTATGTTATGGATATAAACAAGATCAAAAATCATTTTTTGAATTTATTTGAACTATGTATGCTGTGAGAGAGGAAGAGACTCTCCAGTGTGTACAAGGCAAGTTGTGTCACCTAGCTGCTCCTGTTGCTGCCTCTACAGTGGTTTACCTTTCCTGTGGGCTTGTTGATTGGCTTCAAGTTGCCTTTTGGCAGACTCAGGCCCAAAAACTGCCTTCCTGCACCCAGCTCTGTCATCTCTGGGAGCTGGGGATATAACGTCAACCAGAGGAATTCCAGCACCTTTTGCCAAAACAAAACAAAAACAACCAGGAAGTGCCATCTGCCATTTGTCAGCCAATTCAGTATCCTAGTTTTCATTACTAGTGATTTCCCCTAATTATGCATGGGAGATGATCTGAGGTCAGCCTTCTTTCCAAGTATATCATTCTGGTGTGGAGTGTGGGCATCACCTGAAAGTGAAATGGAGGAGGTTGGGTCTGCCACCTTGCTTGCTTCTTATTGCTTCAGAACTCACCTGGCAAGAATTATCAGACTGTTGGTTCTCCTGCATAGGAATACAAAATTTCCCCAGCATGCTGTAGTGGTTTAAGCGTTGGATGGCGACCCTGGAGACCAGAGTTCAATTCCCCGCTCAGCCGTGGAAATCCACTTGGTAACCTTGGACACGCCATACACTCTCAGCCCCTGAAAACTCATATGATGGGTTTGCCTTAGGGCACCATAAGTCAAAAAGAACTTGAAGGCACACAACACAACAACAGAGGCAGTAACTCACATGTTGGTTGATATATCTATACTCCAAATCTTATCTACTATATAAAAGTCAAAGTTTGTATGTTCGTTTGTTTGTGTCAGGCAAAGACCTCATATGATTGGCTGTGTGAGGCAATGGCCTCATATGATTGGCTGCCTGTGAAGATTCTATGGAATCCTGTGGTTTGCAGTTTAGGGAGGGGCCTTTAGAATTCTCAGCCAGAGAGCTCTTGGGCCTGGCCAGTTGCTATGGAGACAAAGCCTAGCAGCAAAGAGGAAGGCAGTGTATTCCTTCAGAAACCCAACCTCTGTATATTAACAACTCTGAATACAGATTGGATTGGGGAATATGGGGAAAAGTTACAGATGCTGCACAAGACAGTTTGGGGAATCAGAGACACAGCATCTCAAATCTTTCTAACAGGTATTACCTATGAGAAAACAAAATCCTGGGCAATGCTGGGTATATACACTAGTAGATAAATATTTGATGGGAGTCTCCAAAAAGTATTTTGTTGCTTTGGGGATTTAAAATGGTGTTTGATTTCATCTCTAGGAAACACTTGTGGAATAAGCTACAAACTCTGGGGATTGATCCACAGTTATTAGACTGTATTATGAGCCTATACTCAGAGGCATCCTTTAAAATCAGAGTAGGCCAGAAGGGAACATTATTCAGCATAGTGCCTGTGACAAAAAGCAAATAGGCAAGGCTATTTATTTGCTCCACTTATCTTCTTTTTTAAAATGGTATTGTAGAGTTCCTAAGGAGTGATTGTTATTTCCTCATCACAGTGGGACAAAATATGATCTCAATCCTCCTTTATGCTGATGACACTATTCTTATTTCTCATGCTTAGGTAGGATTATGTAGATTTTTAAGGCAATTTAGTCATTACTGCCAAAACGATAAGCATTCTATAAATTATACCAAACCAAGGCACAGGTATTAAAAAAGACTAGACATGTTTACAACTGGAATGTGGATGGAAATAGAACAAGTCTCTTCCTTCAAGTATTGTGGGGTTATATTCCAATAAACAGGGTCTTGGTCTCAGTAGTTTACTGTGTTTTCCTTCTTCTTCTGTTGATAAAAACTAAACCTCTTAAGCTTACTGTGTTCTATTGGCTACGGGTAATACTTAAGCAAACATCTGAATTTGTATTGTCTTTGTATTGTCTTCAATTTGAAGGAACCGCTAGGCTATGCTGGCCCAATTTCACTGGAAAGTTGGGAGAACTCATGGAAAGATACACAAAATTTTTTAAAAAGTGCTAGTTTAAAAGAGAATTATTATAAATTATTATAAATTATTATATTATTATAAATTATTATAAAATTTATTTCAGATGGTATTACACACTGGTACAAATGGCTAAAATAAGTAAGAATACTAAAAATACATGTTGGAAATGTTCTGAAAAGGGAACCCTGTACCACCTTTGGTGGAGTTGCGAAATAGCAAAGAAGTATTGGAGGAATGTGCATGATTGTATTTCCAAAACCCTTCAAATTAACTTCCCAATGAATCTTGAAATATATTTGTTACATATATTTGATGTCAAATATTTTAAAAAGAGTTCATTACGAAAAATGATGATTTATATGGTTACAGCAGCTAGACTGGTATTTGCACAAAGGTGGAAACAAAAAGAAGCTCTAGATATTGATGCGTGGTTACAGAAGTTATATGATTTAAGTGATTTAGACAAATTAACAACTATATTATCGGACAAATCCATAAAACAATTTAATGAAGAGTGGAATCTAATCTCCCCTCTTTGGGAGTCCAGTTAGGGGAAAACAGCCACGATTGGGTTAAAACTATAAGATATGGGTTTAGAATTTCTTTATATGGTAGAAGAGAAAAGTTATGTGACAGATTAATATTTTAAAAGACATTATTCTTTGTCTAGACGGTGGTATTTGTATAGATAGGATAAGTAGGATAAAAGAAATGTGAAGCTAAGATGGAAGAGTTATAACCACTCATAAATAATATAATAAAAAAATGGATTTTGAAACTTTGAGAGGTAAGAATCCTATTGATGTAGCTTTAACATGTGTAGTTAAGGTAGAGTTTTATTTTGACATACTAAATAAATGTTGGACTTTGTTGGTAAATGCTAGATAAGATATAACTGACTTTGAAATAAGAAGTGTAAATAAGGGAAGATCATTAGGTATGTATCAGTATTTTATTTTATTGAAATTGTGCTGTAAATTACGACTTTGTTATTCATTTTTTTTCTTTTTTATCTTCTTTTTATTACTGCTGTATGTGAAATTGGCTTCTTTTGCTGTTTTATAATTGTTTATGGATCTATCTCTCGTTTGGAGTTCCTTACTCTTTTTTTCTTTTTCCTTTTGTTTTAATGGATCAATAAAAACAGTTTGAAAAAAAATGAATTTGTATTGTCTGAGGTGGAGGAAATGGGTCCTACCCCTTGGAAACAAAAGATCCTTTCTGCCATTGCAAATATGTCATTTCAGTCCCTTTGATATTGACTATTATTATTGGGCTGTAATAGAGCAAAATTAAACTTGCTGCAATGTCTTAAAGATACTGAATTGCAGTCCCAAATGTCTGATATAGTCTGATAGGAAGCTACTCATTGAACAGACTATATATGCATTTCCCTCTCCCTTTAATCTTTCAAAATATCTGATTGATCTGCTCTCCACTAAAATGAGATTGGATTTAACCTGAACGAGGTTAAATGTCCTTCCTCTGGAGCACATCCAAGGTACTGCTAAGGAAACTAGACTCTGCTTTGTAACACCATAACTATAGAAGATATTACCCATTTTAGTTTAATGTAATGATTATTCTGAAATTATGTGTATGCATGTGCCTTTAAATAACTTGTCAGCTTCTGGTGTCCCCATGAATTTTTTTTGTAGTTTTTTTGCTTATATGCAAAGACCAAAGGTGATTTTTGTAATATATTTGTATAATGTCTATTTGCTAATTACAACAAAATTTTGACTGACTGAACAGTGTATGCGTTAGCCTTTAATAAATTACAGGGCAGTATACAGAATTCTATGAGAGCCAGCAAAATGTAGTGATTCGAGCATTAGACTATGATTCTGCAGACCAGGGTTTGAATCTTTACTCAGCCATGGAAACCCACATGGTGACCTTGGGTAAATGACACTCTCTCAGCCTCAGATGAAAGCAAAGGAAAACCCTCTCTGAACAAATGTTGCCAAGAAAACCTGTGATGGGTTCCCTTTAGGGTCACCATAAGTTGGAAACAACTTGAAGGCACACAACAAGAAGTACACAATTCATTATAAAATGTCAATTAAATTGAAACTAGTCTACAATCAGCAGTTACATAGGAAAACAAATGAGTTTTTAACTGGTATGAAAGCAGCATCTGGGTTTGTGGCCATAATACTGCAGGAAACAGGAAAAATCTACAGATAGGGACCACAACCAAGGAGGCCTTCATGTTTCTTCATCATGGCCAGTGATTGCTTTATTATTAGCTCACTTTCCACAGTAACTGGATTATTTGCAATATGATCAGCTTCTCCACTTGTTGGTAGAACACTATTTTGTCTATGGTCAGTGACAATGACTGAAAAAAGTCACTGTGAGTTTTGCACAACAAGAAAAAAATCATATTTCCTTATGTCCATATTTGAGATTGCTCAGCAACAGATCACTTTGTTTTTGGCAATACAAGGACATTGCAGAAGTAACTGAAAATCTGCTGTGCTTAATTTTGCAATCGAATCTGAAAAAGCAGGGTGTTGCTTTTCAGGAAAGCCTCCTGGAATGATGCTAAATCTTCCTCTTAAAAAAAACAAAAAAACCTAGAAAACAATGAGTTGTATCTATACAGCTTACAGATTTATTTTACCATAGGCTTTTTTTGTGCAGTTCATGCTGCAGTCTGATAGTCTTAAACGTGCTGCAAGACTTTGTTGTTTTGTTGGAACAGACTTTGAAAATTGTTTCCTGTTGTAGTCAACGTAATTATAAAAGCAATTGTAGCCTTGGGTGTAGTGTGTGGGTCTGAATTTGAAACTGTACGTGCTGCTATGTTTTAAGTTCGCATCATTTTGTCCCACTACAGAAATTCATTCCTCACTAATATAATTTATATTCATGGAGTAATCTGTAATAAAATGTTCTAACTTTTCTTGTAAATTCTGTTTCTTTCATTTGACATTTAATCTTGGTGTTTATCAGAAATGATTTGACCCATCCCAGGATACCCAGTCTTGGCTTGTGTGAGGTCACTGTTCATACTAACTCCTGTGCCAATCATAAGTTTGTCCAGATAGCAGAAAAGCAATTTCCATTCTCTTTGAAGCTAGAATGATTTCTAATATGCTGTATAACTGACATGAATTACTATTTCAGTGGAATTCAGTTTGGCAGCAAGAATGAAAATGAATTGCAATAGTCAGTATTGATTGTTACTCCATGTGCATGATTGTTCATAATGTATAGAAAAGATCGCAACCAGTTTTCATACATATTTAATTAAAGAAACAATACTCACACATATCATATGTATTACAGTGTATAGCAACGGTACAGCTATTTCTACCAGGTCAGGCACTTAGATTCTGTGATTTTTTTTTTCTGTGCAATTGTATGTGCAGTGCGTATGCCACAAGTATGCAGATAATTTTATAAGAGGCCCATTTAGTTGTGGCTCTAAGATTCTTACTTGAATCCTTATTCCCATGCTCAGACATTAATTTATTAGTTTAATTTTTGGCCTCCAAATTTTGAAAATTTCATCTGTGTGGCTTTTGTTTGTGTTGGCTTCTGGTATGCTTTACTTTTCTTCAGGAAAAATATCATTGTAGAATAGTCTTTGAATGCCTCCCCCCTCCCTTACTTCTGGTTTTAATAATTGAAAACTACTGTTCATTATTTACATAAATCCATCTCTCTTGGTCTTGCTTTCCCTAACCTTTCCCCTCTTGAGAATTTCAGGAATTCTCTAACTTTCCTCTTGGGGATCGTATCCTTTTTTTCTTTTTCTTTTTAATCTAAGGCCTAGATTGAATTGGTTGGTAGTTTTGAAGGTTGTGTGTGTGTGTGTGTGTTTGATTATATTTAAACACATTTTTTTAAAAAAACTGTAACATAAAGATTGCCATTTTTGACCTTGTTAAAACAAGAACGCCGTTGCAGAAAATAACTGCTTTTTCCTAACATCTCGCTTTTTAAGTGTCAGGCTGTAAATCTTCACATGCAAAACTGGAAAGGTTCTTTTAACCTAAATGAGATTTAAAAAACACACATGCCCTAAAGGCCATTTATTTCAAATACATTTCCAGAATTCTACTCTGCTGTCTCCCCCCGCCCCTTAATGAAGACATGTCACAACTGGAGCCTTATACAACAATTCTAAATGACCCCTGTGCAAACCTCCTACATTCCAAATCCTTTGCTCCACAGCTGTGATCACCAGCCAATCCAGCATTCACAGTCTTGGCTAGTGTTAACATAAACTCTCTCCCTTCCCCTTCTCCCTTTGTTAGGGGAGCACAGTGAGAAATGATTTACATTAGGCAATTCTAATTATTTTGAAGGCAGAAAAGTCTTTTTAAAAAAACAAATTGTGCCTAATTAGATTGCCTGTATGTTTGAACTTCCCTTGCTAACCTGGATTCAGATCACTTTTAGACTGCCATGTGCTGTATAGGAACAGAATGGGTATTTGACAGTTTCCTGAATGTTGTCAAAATTAGGTGTTCCTAACCAGTCAGGAAACACTAACAGGAAAAAAAACAGCACTTAGAAAATGCCCACAAGCTGTGGGAACTGTTGTTGCCATCCTCAGCACAGCAAAATAATACAACTTTGTCAGCTCTGTGCAGCCTTAAAAGCTGCACAGTTGAAATATAGTGCAACTCTTCCAAGTTGCACACCTATACTAACTAACTGCTCTATTTTTATAAGCAGTGAAAAGGGCAGGATGGAGTAGAACATTCCTTGAATGCTAAGCTCTAAAATTGTGCACCTTAACTGTGTGAAAAGTATGAGAATTTTCTCCTCTAATTTGTTTGATTGCAGCTGAGGCTGCTTCTCTCCTGCCTCTGCCTCTGCTGAGCTTTCTTGGCTGATCCTTTGTGCAACTTGCTCCCTGAACTCTCCAAGATAATTTCTACCCTATTGATTTTACAGTGCAAGTAACAGAACCTTCTGATACCCCACTTGAGGGGTACAATATTTGACAGGGCGCAGAACTGGTGGACATATGCACTTGAAACCTCATGGCAGGCTTAAATATAAGTTGCTGCTTATAGTTATGTCAATGGAAAAGGGAAATGCAAAAGAATAGATGAGTTGGAGATCATGGAGAGATGTACAAGACTTCAATAAAAGACAACATGTCTTTTCAAGATACTGGTGGCAACAAAAATGTGATCTGATTTGTAAAAAATAAAGTAAATAAATAAATAAAGTCTGTGATCTCTGGTGAGGTTTATGCAGTGAGCTATGACTGACTGCAGAGTCAAGTTACTTACTTCAGTTCCATGATTCTTTCTCACCCCTGCTAATCTGCTGTTCTTTCTCTGCTCTCTACCCAGAATTGGAGTAGGCTGGCAGGTCAAGAAAGGAGAGACCACAGGCTCAGGCCATTTCTGCCCTAAACTGTTATAGTGCTATTATTCCACTTTCAACATTGTGTGGAATTCTGGGGTTTGTAGTTTACTGAGGCCAAAGAGCTCTCTGACTGGGAATTCTAACTGCCCCTCTCTAAACTGCAAACCCCAGGATTCTATAGGATGTTGAAAGTGGAATAATAGCACTATAACAGTGTAGTGCGGAAATGGTGTCTGTTGGATATGACTCCTTGTGGTTGAGGAGTAGGTGACTACATTATGCCAGTATTAGCCCCAGGGTAGTATCTGCCTAGCAAACCAAAACCAAAGAAATCCTTCTTCCCATCTCTAAAAGTGTGTTGTTTTGTCTTCTTTCTTCTTTTTTCTTTTTCTGGAGAGATATGAACTTTGAATAACAACATGTATTTAGTTTTATTATCTGACATAGCAATGTGAAGAGTGGTATACAGGATTATTCTAAATGATATCAGGTGCTAATTTAGGCATTGTAAGGATATGAAGTGTATGTGAGTGATGTTTCTACTTCTCATTTTGTCCTAGCTGTTGTTAGTTTGATTCAGGATTAATTACCTTTCCATTCTTGATTTTGCTGTCTAGGCTCCTTCAAAGATGGTTCGGCTGCCACTGAGACCTGGAGCTCTAATGCCACAATGAGGACTCACACACGGGGGGCTCCAAGTGTGTTTTTCATACATATGGTTTGCGTTTCACTAGTCTACACTATCGATGAAACCCTGAGCACTGTGGTTCCTTTTGTCAATGCCAACTACGATAGCTACCCAATGCTCTACTTTTCCAGAGGCGAGATGCCGGATTTGCGAGCCAAGGCCACCACTACACACCAACACATTGCAGTGCGGTTGGTTGAAGCTGTACAGACCATGCTGTCAAATCCTTTGGAATATCTTCCTCCCTGGGATCCCAAGGACTTCAGTGCTCGATGGAATGAAATTTACGGCAACAACTTGGGTGCCCTGGCAATGTTCTGTATACTTTATCCGGACAACATGGAAGCCATCAACATGGGCAAAGATTACATGGAAAGAATGGCGGCTCAGCCTAGTTGGTAGATTTTTGTCTTTTTTTTTTTTAACTGTAAAACTAATCTGTTGAAAATTGGTATGAAAAGAGAGCGAGTAAACTGATAGGAAGTTCTTGCTTCCTTTCTTACTGTTGTTTTCTGAAATCAGGTGTTACCCAATGCCCATACCTAAAAAATACACATGTGATGTTAGTCACATACTCAAACAAGCTTCTTAACAGAAATCCTTTCCGCAGCTTACCTGTTCTCGGTGCTGGGGTGCAAGGATCGCGTGAGCAGCCTCTTGCAAGAGGCTCTTGCATCCCTGTTGCTTCAGCTCCGCAGCCGCTGCCTGCTCGTGAGCAGGGAGCATGAGAGCCCCTCCTTTTCCTTCTGCAGCACAGCCTGGGATTTTCCTGGGCTGCGCTGGGGCAGAAAGCATGGGCGCTGCGGCTCCTGAGCTCCGCATGCACGGTAAGTGCACACGGGGCCCCGGAGCGATGCACAATCGCGCACCATTTTCGGCTCAAACCCAAAAATGAAATAGTGTGGGTTCGGTGCCTGCTGGCCCTGGCAGCATCGTGCAATTGCAAGGACATCATGTGGACGGCTCCTCACATTTGTGTGATGCTCCAGAGGCCCTTTTGCATGGCAAATGCTGTGCGGAAAGGGCCATAGATTCTTCCATTTTGTGGGGTGGGGGGTGGGGAACCCTGCAACTTTACATCCTGATCTGGATCGTGCTTCCAGTCTACATTAAGTCCTTACTCCTGTTTTCTATGGAGTAATATTCCCCTGTTTAGCTGTTATCCCCCTAGAAGCTTTTAGGACCACATTGGGCTGTGGTATTTTTCTCCAGTCTATCTAGTGGCTCAGTTATATAATTGGTAATTCAGGATAAACCTGATTTTTTAAAAAAATACTTTTGTTTAATAGTCATAACAGAAGAGATGAATGTGATAAGGGCTTTGTTGTATCATGATTACTAAGTAACAAACTGTTTCAACGTTTATGCCAATTTGTCACAGGTAGGTACATGGGAGTTTGCGTTACTGATACAATAGTAAGTTGTGCAGATTATGACTAGCTGATTTTAGGGTGATTGTAATTTTACATTAACTGACTAGATGTATTCTAGTATATTTAGCCACCAAACTGCTTTTGTGGGGGTTGGGTTTCCCAGTTAAATTGACGGTTCTAGTTACATGAAATAGTTTTTCTGTGTTTTGCTATTTCCGTTAGTTATACAATACCAGAGAAGAAATTAGATGCATGCATGCAATTGTATATACATTAAAAGCTAACTAAAGTGTCTGTAATACCATATCTGCACTAGACTGCTTAAAGGCCCCTCCCTAAACTGCAAACCCCAGGATTCCATAGGATATTGAAAGTGGAATAATAGCACTGTAACAGTCTAGTGTGGAAAGGACCTAAGTTACACAACTGGATGAATCCAATTACACAAGTCTTTAAGTGTGGCAGGTGAGAGCCTTAGGAATTGTTGAGAGTGGAATGATGAATGATGTGGGAGAAGAGAGAAATTTGCCCATGAGAGTGTCTGAATGTGAAGTTTGCTAGTGACTTTTGCATATAGAAACTAACTCCCTGCCTGTACCTTTTCCAGTGTTGATCATTACAAAATAACTTTCCCATTCCAGAATCCATCTCTTGGACCATTTGAATGATATGATTGTAAAGTGTGAAAGTAGCCTTTCTTTTCTTTTGCTTTAACTATGCTGAATCACTGTAAAGCATCTCATTACTTCGAAGAATGTTTTGTTTCCTGTACTTGGAATGTAGTTTGGAATCCTATCTTGTGCTTGTATGCCTTGCGTCTGAAATTGATTTTTTCCCATGTTACTGAGTTTGGCATATACTTTCCACTAAGTGCCTCGTAGGCTACATCTTTCAAAACAAAGATAATGCAGTGTATTGCATTGTCTTTTGTGTTGTGTTTTATTAGCCTGTCTTCTCAGGCCCTGCTCCAGTTTAAGACTTTTCAGGAGCCAAGGAATGTTTCTTAGTAATAAGGGCAATAATAATAGTAAGGAGTGACCTTACACAGTAGCAAAATACAGTGCAGTTTACAAGCTACAAGAGGACAAATACAATGGAAGGGGAGGAAAGAGGGAGGCATTTACCAAGACCATGCTTACCAATAAATATGCCCCCCATTAAGCACAGTGTAACTTATATCAAGGTAAATAAGAATAGGATGGAATTGTAAAACTTTCTCTCATTTGGGAAGAGCATTATATAAACAAGGTAAAGGTTTCTTTGGGAAGGGTGGGTTTTGAGCTGAAGTTTTAAGGGTTAGAGGAGCAGATGCAATAAGTACAATTTTTAAAAAATGAAATTTAAATCTTGCTGTGATGTCATATTTACATTGAATTTGAACTGTTTGACAAACTGAAGCAGACGATGTGAAATTTGGTGCCCAGTTCCTTACTATGCTTGAGAGAATCAGTGTGGAAAAGATTAGCAGGAAAAATGTTAACATAATGACACAGGATTCTCCCATTACCATCCTACCAGGTTAGAGGGCCTTTGGTAGACCCATGCTTGTTTCCACAAAGAGGGGAAAACATCTACCCACCATGGTTACTTGATATTGCTACCATAGGATCTTTAACAGGAAGGTTGCTAAAACTGGCCTGACTGCCTTATGTTTCACAGGCCTGTTCGAATATTATAGAGCCACAGTCTTAACTCCCAGAAATTCAAGGTGGAGGTTGTAGTTCTGTGCTCAGAAAATTATTTGACTGATTGATCAGAAACTTAGCAGGATAGTAGTAGGTTGGAGGTAAATATGTAAGAGATGGCTTTTATGTAGAAGTTTTGACATGTCACTTCTAGCTCCTCACCCTCATAGACTTTACTGGAGTTAGAAGTTATCATCCAGTTTCTCTATACTGCACTTTTTGCAGAAGGTCACATGATCCAGTAGTAGTGTCACATTTCTAGTTTTATTAAATTTTTCATTTCTTCAATCCATTTTACTTTGTGTAGATCAGAAGGTGTTCATGTGCACACATCTGTCTTTACCACTGTTAAATAGCTGCAGGTTACAAACAAAATGGAGGAATGGGATTGATATAGGGGAACAGGTGAAGCAGCTGTGAGGGCTTTGATCAGATCAGGTGAAACCTGAAACTGGGCCATCCCAACAAAAGGAGAACTGTCTTAACTAAAAATGATAGGCAAACATTACTCTTGGATAGTTTTTGTATCTCAGGTAAGTTCCTGAGAGAGATCTGTGGCCTGGCCCTAGCTGTTGTTTCCCTGCAGTTGACTGAGCATTAAGGTGAATACAACACATAAAGCCAAAAGATTTTTTTTAAAAAAAATGTGATATTTGCTTTGCCATCTTATGGTATAGCTTACTATATCAACCATAACAAAATAATCACAACTTAAATGGCTTTTAAAATGTCTGTCTTGCTAGCATCTGGGGAGAAATGTCTTTTTAAGAAAATGTGCCAGCACAGTTCTAAGAAAGCAATGCCTGTTATGTTTCTTTTAAATTATGTTTCTTTTAAATTCTTTTTATCACAATGCGCTTCTTTGCAGAAGATGGATCCTTCACATCTGGATTTCTCATAAAGCTTTTTTGGCAGTTTATTTGGTTCAGATATGCATTTGGGTTCTCTTTACTTCCGCAGAGATGATATTGGCACTAAGGAAGTTATCATGAGTGTAAGGAACACCCTATAATTTTGTGGGAGTCCATTATATATGATGACCTGTAACTATATTTTGAAGAAAACAAATAATGATGTGTACATAAAAGCAAAAACAAAACTCTTTAATAATGCATTGGATTCTTGAAAACAGCTCAGTTTTGGCTTGGATTTATATATTTTTTTTCTTTTAGTTAGATTCTATTTTGCTAATGTAAAGGATAGCATCAGTAGAAAATGGAAAGATGAAAAGTTACATTCTGTATTTGTTCATAACAGCCAAATAGTAAACTGACCAGCTTACGTCACAAAAGTAAAATTATGAGTAGCATTACCATCAAGAGCCATAGTTAATAAAAATAGCAATAGCAGGATATTTGATATATTTTGATGTCATCGTTACCTCTGTAAACACAACTTTAACACCAGCTACTGGATGGCAAGGATTGAGCTGTTACAGAAAATAATTGTTTAATTGCAGCTACCAGTGTTTTCTTACTGATTTCACATATTTAAAAACTGCCAGATTAGCTCAACAAAGAGACAATTATTTTCCTATAGAGTTGTCATAAACTCCCAGTCATAATAACTGGCAGCAGAGTGATGGATGAGTTAGGCAAGATTCCTTTATAGATAGCTGAAGCAATAGACTATCCATTACTTGAATGCCTCTTATTACATGCATTCTCTGAGTTTATGTGATAACAAACCAGTCCCTGTAATGGAACTGGCCCCTTGACGTACATTTTTGTCTTTTGACAAAACGGTTTCTAAAAACCTAGACTGCCGCTGTCAGGTCAGTTGAAATATAGTGCTACCCAGTCCCTTTTGCAGTGTAATATCTAGTCATATATATATGTGTGTTGGTGCTCCCTGATAAGGGAAGCTCTTATTTCTTCATAGTGTAATCAAGTTAACAAATAAGTTCTGAATTTCAGATATATAATGGCCAGATTCAGAGGGATGCCTTTAGTGATTGATCTCCTTCTATCAGCTGATCTGGGAGGGGTCCAGTTCTCACCTCTCTTTTTACACTTTTGCAAGCTCAGAGCCAGCTCTGGAAATCTGGGAAACTTCTCCAAACCGGTTTTCATACAGCACAAAGGACTGCAGGGGGACGGAAAGGAAAAGAAGAAAAACAATGCTGGTCAAGCAACTGGGCAGGATTGTTTCTAGGCCAATGCAGTAACTTAAACTTGCCATAAACAAAGCTCTGTACTCTAAAGGGTTTATTTGGCCTTTTGGAACTTGTTAACATGATTTTCATACAAAATCTCTGGGAGAAATCACTATATTCATTATGGTGTATATAGTAAAGATAGTAAGTCTTTGTTCCTTCCGGTTTGGCTAGTGATACAACCCCCATTGGCTCCACCCAGCTTCACCAATAGTAAAAGATTGGGAGAGCTGTGGTCCACCTGGAAAACCAAATGTTATCTACCTTACTGTATATACTTTATATACTATCTCACTTTATATACTATTTACTTTAAAAAAAACTTTCAGCTTTATGTGTTGTATTCAACTCAGTCAACTGCAGGGAAACAACAGCTATACCTTACTTTATATATTACTTTATATACTATATATATATATATATATATATATATATATATACGAAGTATATATATACTTTATATATGCTATATACTTTGTATACAGAGTATAAGACACACCCCATTTTCAGATCGTATTTTTTAGGAAAAATGTTTTTAGTACCCAGCCGAGGCAAAATGCTTAGGAAAGGGAGGGGGAGTGTGAGGTTCCCTCCTTCTGTTTTGCCTTGGCAGGGTTTCCCCCAGCCCCCTCCCTTCCACTTTGCCTGGGTGGGGATAAACCCCGCTGAGGCAAAATGTGTAGCACAGGCGGGGGGGGGCAAAAGGAGTGCTAGAGCTTTCTACCCCTGCCTTGCCTATGCATTTTTCCTCGGCAGGGAGTTCTCCCCGCTCAGGCAAAATAACAGGAGGCACTAGTGCTGCTTTCACGCCCCCCACCTTTCCTATACGTTTAGGCCTGGCAGGATTACTCGTATATGCCAGTGTATAAGACACACTGCCATATAAGATACACCCCATTTTCAGAAGGCATTTTTTAAGAAAAAAGTGTGTCTTATACACCAGCAGATAGGTTATTTTATTCACCATCTGGAAGGCCAATGGTAAGTATTGCTTTTTTCGTGTAAACATTACTTTCAGGTAATTCCTTGATAGGAGAAGTGTGTTTTATATACACCAAAGCGGAATGCCTGTATAAGACAAAATTCTTGGTGTGTGTATAGCATTTATTTTGTTGCTAGTGATAATTAGAGTTTCTACATCTTAATACAAACAGATTGATTTGGAAGAAAAAGACATTTTATTTGGCACTCATATTTGCTACTGTATTTGTTAGTGTTTCATGCTGTAATTCATACAATAAGTAATGCATTCATAAACATCCAGTAGATATAGGCTAGAAAGTTTTAGCCAGCTGAGTTCCTTGGTACATGTGCCTTAAATTTTAGGCCTTTCATGCTTTGGCTGCAGTCCAACATCCCCTCAGCGTAACATAAATATCCACATGCACAAGCATCATGCAACCCCCCCATACAGAATAGTGACATTGTACAACACATGTCAGTGACTGGGTGTCCTAGTGCAATGTGCAACTGCAATGCACAGTGCACAAGTGCAGTGCACAAACCACTGTGAATAGCACTGGTGTAAGTACACCTCCATTTGCACCACTATTGGCAGAATATGACTGCTGTACCCTGGTGAATAATTCACCCTGCATGCATAATGTGATTTACTCATGTGGATGTCACTAACAGGATACCAGCCCTTATGCATTTATTTATTGTGAGAAAAACATTGGCAAATCATTTATAGTCAGCAAATTATTTCCTAAAAAAGCCAGTTGACAAGAAATGCTGAGTTACTAAGATTGGTCAAAAAGAACAGTACAGTCGTCCCTCCACATTCGCTAGGGTAAGGGGCACAGGATCCCCCGTGACACCAAATTGGGAGGAGTTGCTAATACCCCAGAGGAGAGGATCAAATTTCAAAATGACCTTGACAGATTGGAGAACTGGGCCAAAACTAACAAAATGAATTTCAACAGAGACAAAAGTAAGGTCCTACACTTAGGCAGAAAAAATGGAATGAACAAATAAAGGATGGGGGATGCGTGGCTGGATAGCAGTACATGTGAAAGGGATCTAGGAGTCTTAGTACATCACAAGCTGAACATGAGTCAGCAGTGTGATGCAGCAGCCAAGAAAGCCAATGCGATTCTTGGTTGCATCAATAGGAGTATGGTGTCTAGATTAAGGGAGGTAATGGTACCACTCTATTCTACATTGGTTAGGCCTCATTTGAAATATTGTGTCCAGTTCTGGGTACCTTAATTCAAGAAGGATATTGACAAGCTGGAACATGTCCAGAGGGGGGTGACCAAAATGGTGAAGGGTCTAGAAGCTATGCCCTATGAGGAACGCCTTAGGGAGCTGGGTACGTTTAGTCTGCAGAAGAGAAGGTTAAGGGGACATGATAGCCATGTTTAAATATTTGAAGGGATGTCATGTTGAGGAGGGAGCGGGCTTATTTTCTGCTGCTCCAGAGACTAGGACAAGGAGCAATGGATTCAAGCTGCAGGAAAGGAGATTCCACCTGAACCTCAGGAAGAACTTCTTGACGGTCAGAGCTGTCCGGCAGTGGAATATGCTGCCTCGGAGTGTGGTGGAGTCTCCTTATTTGGAGGTTTTTAAGCAGAGGCTGGATGGCCATCTGTTGGGAATGCTTTGATGGGTGTTCCTGCATAGCAGGGGGTTGGATTGGATGGCCCCTGTGGTCTCTTCCAACTCTATGGTTCTATGAAAGTGGAAAAACTGTGAATAACTCTAGGCCCTCCCAAACCATATGTAACTCACAAAAAAGGTATGATCACCGTATTCAACCCACTGTGGATTCCTTTGAGGCATCAAGGTTTCTTCACAAGGCAGAAGTGGGTGGCTGATGGGGCTTACTGCCACCTCCACTACTGCCCCACGTCATTTTTAATAGGGATTTACAACACAGTTTCTCAGTCTTACAAGGCTTGCAGTCCCTGTTAAAAATGGCATAGGGAAGCAGCAAAGCTGACAGCAAATGATCTGTGAATAATCAAATCTGCAAAAGCGAAACCCACAAATATGGAAGGCTGACTGTATTTAACAGTAAGCTTTCATTTCAGACACAATGCCATCTGTGGTTAACATTTAAAATTCCTCATTGACTATAGAGTCAGATCAGAAGCCGATACTTGATCGGTGTGGTAACAAACTTGTTACGATAGATGGATGATGAACCATAATAGTCACTGCCATGTCATCATCTCTAACCTATATCAGGAGTATGATTGAGTCGTTTAACCCTTGCCCCAGATTTTCTCTCGCATAGTCTTCTTCCATTGCTAGTAAAATTGCTCCATGATAAATTGACGTATGCGGTATTAGAAAGTAGGTAACTATATACTTTTCATCAGCTTTATAATAGAAGTTACTTAGATTTGATTTTAGCACCAACGTATATTCTTATCTAACTCCCCTCCTGCTATCCCTTAAGTAGTAATGTTCTTTTGCAAAGATTGAAGAACAGCTAAACATAGTGATACATTATGCAACCACAATAATTTCAAGATCTTCCCTTTCTTTGTGTTCGAGAGCAAGCCTCTGACTATGTATAGTCCGTTCAAGGCAAATGTTACGATACCTGATTAGCTATCTATTAGTACATTGCCAAGGTGTGATATCTCTGTGAAAAGCAGCAATCAAAAGGTATATCATATCAAAAGCAGAATTGTGGAAAAGGCAAATCTTAAGGGTGCTTAGAAGATTTGATACTATTTATGTCTGTGTGTGCTCTTAAAGAGGTGGAAGAAGCAAGAAGCCTAAACTTTAAAAAAAAAAAAAAGGAAAAAAATGTTTGGTTACACATAGAATCAAATATGTTTCAATCATACAGTTCTCTTGGAGAAAAACTGTTTTAATAGTCACCAAACATCAGAACTAGCATAAACTCTGTCAAACAATAGTCATAAACAGAAAGCTAAAAGGGAATGTTTCACAAATGTAAAAAACAAAAAACAAAACCAAGTCACATCCTCAAATTGCTTTTTAAGTTTTGGACAAAAAAAAGCAATCACAGAAGCCAATCTCATTGTAGATAGCTTTTATCTACTTACAGTGAGATTGGTTTCTATGATTTCTTTTTTGTCCAAAACTTAAAAAGCAATTTGAGGATGTGACTTAATTAATGACTGAAGTGGCTGGCTACTGAGCACTGTGTACAGCCCCTTCAGCTACATGCTGGAAAACCAGATTGTTAAGACCTTCACATTTAGGGCTAGGTGGAGTTCAGTATCGGTACCCGGAGGTATGGCTCATCACTAAAACTTTGTACTACCACATTAGTGACAGATTGGTGTCCTTAAAGATAGTTCATATAGTTGAAACAATCCTCCCTGTCTTGCATTTTAAATGTCTTGGCAGAAGTACTGCATGACCCAGGCTATGGATAGGCTAAGCCTCCTAGCAATAGCGGTAGCAATAGCAGTTACATTTCTATACCTAAGCGGTATAAGTGGTTTACAGTGTGTTTAGCTGGGTACTCATTTTACCAAGCTACAGAAGGATGGAAGGCTGAGTCAACCTGGAGCCCTTCAGGATCATACTTACAACACTGTGGCTGCAGCACCAGCATTTAACCACTGCACAACCAAGGCTCACCAGGGCTCTTATTGTCAGTTTCTACAATTTTAGTGGCTAGGAGATATGCCACTTAGAGCTTTATCACATGAGGCAGGTAAATTGCACCTGTTATTATTGTTCTGTTGTGTGCCTTCAAGTCATCTCTGACTTATGGCAACCCTAAGGCAAACATATCACAGTGTTTTCTGGGGCTGAGAGTGTGTGACTTGCCCAAAATAATAGCATCTTTGGCTGGGACTTATCATGTGATGTTGTTCCTCTTCTATTCTCCCAGCAGGAGATTGTGACATCATTTGGAAAGCATTTATTTTACAAATGAGGTCATTAACAGATTACTCCCACATTGTTGTTTGTTTTGTTGCAACATTGTTGTTTTTCGTACAACAGGCTAATACAACTGTCCAGTGGCAAAATATTCTCTGTACCAGGTATTTACCCTCAAGCTAGTAAAACAAGTGTGACTCACCGATACATGTAGAATATGAAGCAATACATTGTGTATTCTGCTCCATAGATAAGTCTCCACAAATGTGTGGCCTACATTAATATATGCCTTACTTCATGCTGCAGGCAGCTAGTGTTA
Source organism: Cyclura pinguis (assembly GCA_030412105.1). NCBI lineage: Eukaryota > Metazoa > Chordata > Lepidosauria > Squamata > Iguanidae > Cyclura > Cyclura pinguis. Next base: position 106,286,266 of record CM059599.1, on the reverse strand, counting down.
CTTTGATATATTTCAGGAAAAATTGGATAGTCAATCTTGGATTGAAGCCATGAGAGACAGCAGCAAGTGTTTAAGAAACTGAGCACCTGGCTGACAGACTTTTTAAGTATCATCCTGCCAAAATGTTTCATATGGCCATTTTTTTAAGGGGCCCCAAACAGCCCTTATAATATAGATGGTTAGAGTCTCTAATCCTCTGGATAGATTCTATGGAGATAGCTGTAGCAAAATGTGAGTAAGCTTGGTTTTCCTATATGCGAATCATCTTGTGTTCAATCCTTTCTGCTGGGACTCAACCATCAATTTTGTATTTGATACAAAATTTGACTGAATCCAGACTTGATGGTAGAGTAATCCCATTTAAATCAATGGGACTTAAATTGGTCGTGACAAATGAGAGTTTAGCTAAACAATAGATTCAATCCAAACTCAATAGGCACAATGAAATCCATGGTCCCATTGATTTAAATTGGTCTGTTCTGATCAATGAGAGTTCATGGCAACTCTGTGCCAAAACATTACATGGCAGAACTCTCTGGGTCCTAAATCACTTCAACAGAATATAAGTGCCAGCTGATGTGGCTTAATGCATCTCTGTCCCCAAATCTCATATTGACACTATTCACTGTGAAGTCCATGAGCTACAACCCATTGTTCCCACTTAACACTCAATCTTGGCTAGTCTTTACTAGATAGAATAGAACAGTTTTGTTTCATGTATGGTGTAATCATGGTGTCCCTGCATAGTAATATCTGAGTAAGAAAATTATTTTCATATGGAGAATTTTATAATAAATATGCAACCAATCCTTGAGACTGTGCTTTTAAAAAAAATTCTGATGTCATTAATTACACCCCCTGTGATTCCAGTTTTGTTTTACAGGCTGGAAATCAAAGTAGAACCTGGTTTCTATGCAGGTATGAGATGCTAGGAAATCTTATGATTTATCCATATGCCACCAGATGTAATGCTTCAGTGAAAATGAATGCAGAGAAGGCAAAAACACTGAGCATAATGAGGACAGAGCCAAGTTTGCCAACATGGAATAGAGTCCAAGCTTTGTGAGTTAAATGTGTGCAGACTTGTTCACTGAAGCGAATTTAAAACCTTTGTTAATCCATCCAAAAAAGCTTGATGATCTTGCATGGGAATGGCAGGCTTCTAGGGGAAATGATTATAAACTTGGCTTTAGAATCGAACCTGTTGGAAACAAGCAGTAACAATGTTGATGGCTGCTTGATATGGAAATAAAAGGATGGGCAGTGCTTCAGACTGTGTACGACAAGCAGAGGGGAGAAGGCAAACACTGACACACCACACTCAAAACAGAATGTTTAATCAGGTGATACTCAGGCACTGGTATAGCATCTGAAGTCTTGATGAGGAAGAACAGTTGTTTTTAGGAGGCCAAATAAGAGTAGTGTTGGAAAATTCTAGCATTCTGTCTCCCTGCTCCTTCTTGTTCTAGGACAAATGGGGCTTAGCCTGCATAGGGTTAATTTTCTTCTCTGGCCTTTCACCTGAAGTCTCAACTGTTGCTCTGTGTTTTTCAAAATGATTAGCTATGGTATCCAGACCATGTGACCCAGGATACAGCCTGGAGTCAGACATTGGCCTTCCATAGAAGACCATGCCTTGCTCTCTCTCTTTTCCCCTTTGCAATCTTGCTTCTAGCACCTTCTCTCTCTTTTCTATGCTAGCCTCTCCCCCAAGAATTTAGTGAGTTAAGAATGAAACTACTATCTTCCTTAATCCTTTTGTTAGTTAGATCTAGTTTCTCCAATACATATGTAATTGTAAAGTTTATTAGTAAACCTTTTAAGTTTGGAACCTCAAACTGCCTGACTTGCTTGCTTTCAAGTCAGCCTTAGTTCAGGGAAGCTACACAGAGATTGGGGCATGCTTTTTTTGTTGCAACTCTGCTAAAAGAACGCTAATTCCTAGCAGTTTTAGCTTTTATAAAATTTCCCCAAGGGGCTAATACCCTGGAGAAACTCTAACTCCCAACAAGTAGAAATAGTCATTTTAATCCAGATGATAAAAGATGACTTCATAGGCGTTATCTATATCACCCGTTATGTATTCAGAGTGGGCACATGCTGGTCTGTAACACATATCAAGTTCCAGTGAGTGGTTTGTTACATCTACCTGCCTAGTTTTTATAATCACGTGTCTCATCTCTGCCCTAATTCTTCCCTATTCCGAGCACCAGTGTAAAGATTCAGGGTTTGAAAGGTTGCAGTACTGTTTTATTTTATTTGAGGATTGTTCCTCCCATAAATTCGATAGGTTGCTCGTTCCACTGCACTGTTGCTTACCTTTCCACCACTTTTGTATTGGTGCCAGCACTGGAAAATAACTAAGCATGTCCACTCATGCTGCATGTATTACTGCACAAGAGAGTAGCAATAATTAAATATTCTAATTAGGATTTTCCAACAATTTTGTTTTTCACTGAAGGAGTTGTCTGGTTTAATCATATTTCTGGGTTTTGGAGGAACCAGAGGTCTTTCCCATTTACAAAAGGGATGCTTTACATAGTCAAACTGAGTCCCAGGCCAGACAGATCAAACAGAAGGTGAAATTCTTTGCAGTAGCTTGCAGGAGTTCAGCAAGTACTCATCTGTATTTTATGCCAGTGTGGGATTGCAGTTTTGGCAGAATGAAAGTACATAAAATAAGCAATTAATGCCTCACTAAATGTAGGACTTATTGGGGATAACTTTCTGAGGTCTAACATAATTTGCTTCTTGATAAATATGGAATGATTCTGGTCAGTGAGTCATGAAAAATGTGGAACACTTCCATATTTCTCTGAAAGTAACTAACATGGGTTGATTTTTGTGATACTAGCTTTTGTAAAATAAAAATCAATATAAAGGAAATAAGGGTGAAAGTTAACAGTAAGATAGATGGTGGGCAGATGATAAATAAAAGAAAGAAAGAGAAGAGAAAAAGAAAGAAAGGGAGGAAGAAAGGAAAAAAGGAAGAAAATTATTGCTATGAATTGAGAAAGCTAATCAAATGGCTATTCAGTTTGGTCTAGGTCTAATCCAAACATGAATGCATAAAGTTCATAAAGTTTGTACATTTAGAGTGGAAGTGGTTGCCAAAAAGAGAAGTAAACAAAAAACACCTTTCTCAGTATATGTAATGTTTTGATATGGGTGTGCCTAAGTCTGTTCCATTCAGCAGACACCCATTGATTCAGTAGCACATTTTGGAGGCAAATAAATGACTCCACAGTCTTAATTCATAAATGTTTCCATACTTCCTTTCAGTCATCAGTTTTCTAGGATCATCAGTGGTTTACTCCAGTATTTATGAAAAATTAAAGTCTTTTGAAAGTTTTTGCAGATATAAACTGTGCATTTTTTGAAATGCAGCCATACTATATAGCACTACATGAAAATAACAGAATATAAAAATTCTATAATTTTTCCTTTCTAAATTTTACTTTTGTGAAGGATCCATGACCAGATTTTATAGAGTTGAGTCTTCTCTGCTGATGGAAGGAGGCTTCCATCAGGCTGACCTGAAAGGGAAAGTGAATGATTGTTGCTGATTCATCCTTCCCTGGGCAATTCCCTGCCCCAAGTCTTCTCCAAAGACTTGAAGCTCCCTTTACAATATGGGAGTAGTGCTGAGGGCTGCAGAAGAAAGGATGTGTTTGTGGAAACTGGTTCCTTTAAACCTTTCTGTTCACAGAAACCTCTGCCAAATCAAAAAGGCTTTGGTCAGCTGAGGGACACGTTGGATGCGTATGTGTTTTCAAGTTGCCTGTCAATTTAGGGCAACCCCATGAATTTCATAGAGTTTTCTTAGGCAAGAAATATTCAGAGATGGTTTTGCTTGTTCTTTCCTCTGAAATATCATCTACAGCAGTGGTGGCCAACCTTTGGTCCTCCAGCTGCTTTGGACTTCCACTCCCAGAAGCCCTAGCTACTTAGTTAACAGGCAGGAATTCTGGGGGCTGAAGTCCAAAACACTTGGAGGATCAAAGGTTGGACACCACTGGTCTACAGCATCTGCCTTTCACTGGTAGTCTGCCATCCAAGTATTAACCAGAGCTGATCCTGTTTAGCTTCCAATATCAGACAGGATCTGATGCCTTTAGGGTATTTAGGCTCCACTCATTGGATGCAACACCTACCTAATACTGAAATAAAAAGGCAATTAGGTGTTCATTCATTAACAGACAGCTCTTGCTTTGTGGTTCTGCCTTCACCACTATTACGGAATGCACTTTTATTTCAGTTCATATATAACTCAATTAAGTAGATGTGTTCCTTGATTTTACTTCTTTAACAGAAACTTTGGTACCACAGGTAGAAATAAAATGAAAAGAATAGAGATAGGTTCCTACAGCACAAAAAGGAAGAGCAGTTCAATGTTTCATAAAATTTTCATTCAGAACTTAATATTATGCAAGTGTGAGGTGAAACAACCGGGTCTGGTAAACCTTGCTTCAAAACGCATACTTAGATTATTTTATTTCTTCCAACAGTCTCTGTTTTCCTTATTTCCATTTTGGTAGTGAAAGTGTCTAGGCTGGGCTGGGCTGGGCTCTTTTAAAAAGCCTATATAAAAAGAAACTTCTTTATCACAGGCTTTGTTAACTGAGGTATGCCTATATTTGTGTAAATGTTTCCATCTTAGCAGGGACAGGTGAGCCTGTAGGCTTGTATTCACTGAGATTCTCATTTTTGTGTGCATTTTTCAAGCATAGACATTTTTATATGCATGCACCCATTGACTAAAGTTTGTGTACATATGTCTTAGAACTTAATTGTGCACTTTTCATATGCTCACAAATTGTCTTTGATAGAATTCATTGAAAACTTGAAAATGTACACATTTCTGAATTTCATGTGGTCCGATAGTCCAAGTGAAGCTAAATTGGAAGGAAAAGCAGTCTTCTACATCTCTTAATCTTTAGTGGGCAACTTGTTTACATTGGTGTACAACCACTGGCAGTGAATAGTGTGATTGCTTATTATAGTCATGCAGTTAGATAGTTATTCCCTTTTTCTAGCTGCGTATTTCGTGTGTGAGCGTTTTCCTGGGGATGCAGCACAAGCAGCCTAAACTTATTGCTTATAATACACATTTTTTTCAGTACTCAAAGGGTTGTTTTAATACTAGAAGATTAAAAAAGAGGTGCTGAACTTTCCAGCTTAAAATCAGTAAAACAACAGTGCTTTGGTGTGATCATATACACGCTAGTAGTTATACACTAGTAAAGTAGGCAGCTTATATCTCCATAGATCCTAGCACTAAGTGCTTAATCAGTTTGGCACATGCAATAATCCATTGTGATTTCAAAGAACCATAAACAGTGTTGTGATAACTATAACCATGTATTTCTCCATTTGCAGCCTCTAATTATCTAATTCAGTAGTTAATACATTCAAAACAAACTTCCTTGATGCTGTAGACAGACACTGAAGAGATGAGAGTTGCAATTGGATTAAAAGCCAAATAACTATCTCATCAAAACGACAGCCTCTTGTGCAAAGTTATGAAAATCATGCCAGGATCAGGGAGGACTGGCTTTGTCAGCTGTGCTTGAGAAAATCCACTGGATGCCTGCTGTCAGTTGTGGACTTCTGCTTAGCAGTTTTGGTGAATTCAGCTTCTTTAAATGGCGTCATGCAGTTCCAACAGGTTTAATGGGGAAAGACTTCAGAGTGCATAGGTCAAAACCACCAGTAGGTGGGAGAATTCCCTTGCTTCGAGGGCACAGTTTCCATACATGTGGCTTTGTTTATGTGAAATGTTTTCCGCTTTGAGGAATAGTCGCTCCTGGCTAGGCATATCTGTCACTTGAAAGCTGGGAATCAGGGAGGCTTTTCTGTGTCTCTGACTTGTCAGATTTCTGGGAGGTAGTATATGTAGGAGGAATAATCAAATTCAAATGTGCTTAGAACTTAGCTAAGAGGGGGACAGTGGCTTGGCTGATATCTGAACCATGGATTTGTTGTATGCTTTCAGGTCATTTCAGACTTTTGTGATCCTTAGACAACCATATCACAGGTTTCTTGGCAAGATTTGTTCAGAATGGCTTTGTTGTTACCTTCTCCTGAGGATGAGAAAGTTTGACTTATCCAGGTCTTTCATGGCTGAGCGGGGATTCAAACCTGAGTCTAAGGGAGTTTTAGTCCAAAACATGCAAAGCGCTACACCTCACAGGCACTCTTTCTAGTAACTTCATCATACCTAACTTTATATAACTTCTCTTGATATAGTAATCGTTCTTTTCTGAACATGAGAGCACAGATAACTCAGATGAATTTTCCTTTCCACAAAGACTGCCACTTCCATTTCCTTGAAGGCAAGGAGAGCTCACATGCCTGTGAGTGTTGATTTTCTTCCATTGTGATCACCCATGATATTCTTCCAAGTTTCAGAACCATTTGCTAGCCAACTTGAATAAATGAGAGGCTGATCTTGTCAGTATATTAACATAGTTTGTGGTTTTAAAATCTTCCACCTTTTTACAGTGTTGATGCTTCTCCTCTCTTTGACAGGTTAGTTAAAGATGCACCCTGGGATGAAGTTCCTCTTGCTCACTCTTTGGTTGGATTTGCCACTGCTTATGACTTTTTGTACAACTATCTTAGCAAGTCTCAGCAGGAGAGATTTCTTGAGGTAATTGCCAACGCCTCAGGATATATGTATGAAGCATCGTATAGGCGTGGATGGGGTTTCCAGTACCTACACAACCATCAGCCTACCAACTGTGTGGCCTTGTTGGCAGGAAGCCTGGTCCTGATGAATCAAGGTACGTGGCAGACAATGAGAGCATCCCCTTTAAAGTGTATATAAAACATTTGTGTTTGCCAATTATGAATAACCTTTAGGGAATGGATACAGTTACTTGGTACATGTTAGTACTCAACATGCATTCTAATGCAACGAAGGAGAAGGGTATATTGGGCCTGCATCAGCTAGAGTTTGTTTGCCTTCCACTTGAACACTATTTAACTTGTCAGTACTTTGAACTGACAAATGTTGTTGAGTAAGCTAGCAGCCAGATGAATATTAGTCATTGATTCCCAAAATGCATTTGCGAATATTTCTTTACGCTGAGTCTGCTTGAAGAGTATGTCTTCTAGATTGAAAGCTTGAGAAAGTTTTTGTTACAGTAAATCTCAGAACCACTCCCAGCTAGTGATCATGATGGCTGCTGGGCTCTGGAAGTTGTAGTCCAAAAAGGTAACATTCCCAAGCTTCTGGTCTAGACACTTGTATAATACTTTGAATAGGAAGGGAAGTTAATATAAAAATATGAGTCCTGCTGATTCAGACCAAAGACCTGTCTTGTCTAGCATTCTGTTTCCAGCTGTGGCCAGCCAAGTGCTTCTGGGAAGCCCTCCCATGTTGTTTTTCCCTCAACAATGGCTATTCAGAGACCTACTACCCCAACACAGAGGTTCTGTATATAAGCTTTTTGTGGCTTATCATTGTTAATGAACACTCCAGGGAATTTTTCTAATCCTGTATCAAACCTATGTAGATTATTGTCCATCATATATTGAAGCAGTGAATTTAAAAAAAATAATTAATGCGATGTAATCATTTATCTTGTCTTTTAAGCAGTGTTATATTGGTAAGTTTTAAAGTGCAGGCATTCATCATAGTACTTCCCATTACACATTCCTTAGGAGATTCAATGATACTGCTTTAATCCAATCAGTCAACTGGATGTTTTCATCTCTATTAGAAGCAGGTCTTTTGTGAGGCTTATCAGTCTTAGGCCCTTTCCGCACACGGTTATTAAGACGGGCCAATGCGTATTGCCACGGAGATCTTCTGCACCTTGAAGCGGACTAGGTTCGGTTTATTACCTTCGTTCTGCACGTAATTCCGACTAAATGCGCCCCCATGTGGTGGTAAAGCGCGCTATTTGAAAACCAGAAGACATCTGTTTTCCAATTTTCCAGATTGATCCAATTCGTACTTTCACAGTGTTACAGACACGTACATTCGCACCAATGCGAATTGGCGATCAGGGGAGGGCTCATGGGAGGGGCCAGGGGGTAGTATGGACTTACGCACGTACGCAATGATGTACTAAACCATGCAAAAAAAAGGGGGGGGCCAATCACAGCCAATGGGGTGGGGTGAGAGGAGTAGCGGGAGTGGCCACGATGGAGGCAGTGTGGATTCATGAACTCGCACCCCTCCGAATCAGAATGGAACATAGCAGTAGCTGTGCAGAAGGAAATGAGGGAATGTCCGCCTTGTTTTGAGCCCAGAAAATCCGGTAAGAAACGGCATGAACCGATTCACCAGCCCCGTGAGGAAAGGGCCTTAATTTCACAGTGAAGAGGAAACCACACCAAAAAAAGTAACAGCTTGCAACCATGTGTTGTTGCTGGGTCAGTTTATCCCCACAGCTACCACAGCTACTATAAACCCAGGGAAAGGGAGAGTCAGATGATGTCATCATCCCTGTTAAAATGAGAAAGTCCCAGTGCTCGGACCTCTGGGCCCCAGCTTTGCTACGTTACTGTTCCTGAATTATACAGCTAACCAATTTCATTTGTGGCCCAGATTTTAGCATTATGAAAGAGAGAGAGAGAGAGAGAGAGAGAATTTTCCATGTCCATTTTCTTCATAACATACGTAACTTTACAAACGCTATATTCATCTTTAGCTTTCTTTTTGCACACTAAAAGAAATAGTGATATAACCTGTCCTCATAAGTGTTTTAGCTTTTCCTTGTGCCCTTTACCAGTTTGGTTTTCTGTCTCTGAAGTTTTCCTAGCTCTTTTCCGGGGATGGGGGAATGACAACTACACATTAATGTGCCTCCTTTCTCTCAGTATGGGACCCAAAGTGGATTATAGTATAGGTTAAAATAAAATACACTAACTAATGTACTATCCAAAAGTTTGAAAACCATTAAACAATCCTATTAAAACAATGCTTTAAAACATTTTGAAATACATTTAAAATGTAGTAAAGATAAAAGCACAGCACACTCCATTGGAAAGATCATTCTACCATAAACAAGTAAAAGCCAAAAGCCTGAATAAATAAAAAGGTCTTTGCCTGTTGGCAAAAATTGAACAAAGGGGGTGGTCAACTGAGCCTCTGATGGGAGGGAATTCTGTAGCCTAAGAACAGCCATCAAAAAGGCCCTCTTCTATATCCCCACCAATCATTTCTATGGCAGTCATGGAACTGAGAGAAAGCTTTCCACTGATGATCTTAAAACTCAGGCAGGTTCATATAGAGAGGCACAGTCTCTCAAACAATGTAGATCCAAGTCATTGCTGTTGTTCAGCAAGAGAGTTTTATGTTCCCTATAGCCAGCCTCAGTCAGCAGTCTGGCCACAGAAATTTGGTATTTCAGATTCATTTGGTACATGGTAGTTCAAATCCAGCTGTATCCAATATTTATAAAAGAGTTTAGAATGTTGTCTGTTTTATTTTCATTCCTCTACCCATAATAATCGCTGGCATAGAATTTGCCTTTTTTTTTTTACCAGTGCTAGGCACTGAGTTGATGTTTTTATTGAATCCACAAAGCCCAGGGTTCTTTTCCAGTTTGATATTCTCAGTCACTAGCCAGGCGTGATCACTTGAAAAGAAGCATGGACATTACTGTGTTTTGAGACACCCCTGTAGGCTCCCTCCAGTGTACGGATATACTTTCATGCAGTATTCATAGGCACATCAGAGCACAAGTAACTTGCACAAATATGTAGGAGGGTAGAGCATTCTGTTGCATTTCCTTTGGTGTTTCAGGGCTCCTTTTTTAAAAGACAGCTGAAATTCAGGAGATAGTAGCTGAGGCCCCTCCCAAAACTGCAAACCACAGGATTCCAGAGGATGTTGAAAGTGGAATAATAGCGCTATAACAGGCTAGTGCAAAAATGACCAGTGTATTATTTGTCTACTCCCAATTAGGATGTACGTTCCCATGTGCGTGTATTTGCATTCCTGTCCAAAGACTGCTACAAATATTTATATCAATGTTTTAAAGGATCTCAATTATGGATCATATAGGTATGGTATTGACATTACATCTTTATTTCTTCTTCCAGGTTATCTTCAGGAAGCATACTTGTGGACTAAGCAAGTCCTAACAATCATGGAGAAGTCTATAGTTCTGCTGCAAGAAGTGACAGATGGATCGCTGTACGAAGGAGTAGCTTATGGCAGTTATACCACCAGATCACTTTTCCAATATATCTTCCTTGTCCAAAGGCACTTTGACATTAACCACTTTAATCACCCCTGGCTTAAACAACATTTTGCTTTTATGTATAGGACAGTTCTGCCAGGCAAGTAGTTCAATCCATCTGTTTCAAAATCCACTGCTAATAGATCATTAGACATGGGTTCTAGTTGTTAAATGGAATGGCACATTGTGTGCCTGCATTAAATTCTGCTCTCTCTTTGGGAGAGGCACTTGGAGAGAGATGCCCTTCCACTGAAACACATTCAGGTGACAAATGGTATTAGAGCTAACATGCACCAGTCGTCTGTCATGCAATGCAAGCAGTACAAACACAACTTCACGCTATACCTGCAGTAGAGTTTGGAAAAGTTACTAGTTGGTTCTAAGTCCCAAAATACCCCAGCCAGCATAGTCTCCAGCCATCATAAGTACTCAAAAAAGTAACTTTTCCAGGCTCTGAACTTTACACAGTTTAGGTTCTCTGTATCAACATGATCCAGACTCTGGGATGGTTCCACAGGTGCACTTTCCCATGCTTAAAGTGTCTTCTTGTCTTCTGTTTTATATCCTCTTTGATTCCTGTACAAACTAAATCTAGTGATTTCTTGTTGTTGTTTTTTTACCCACACATTGTCTTTGGCAAATGTAAAGATGGAACTGCTGTTGAATCTGCTTTTTAAAGCAATATGAACTCACTTGCATGCCCTTATTCTGGAAGCAGTTTTCCCAAAAAACATGTAAATTTATTATTTCTTTAAAGTTCTGCATGCTACCTGCGTGAATAAAACCCTTACAAGATAGGTTTCTTATATGACACAAAGAGAGAAAAAGACATAGACATAATAATAAACATCATTGCTGCAAAAAGAAGCATGAAAACAAAAGAGCCAAGCCAAAAATAGAAAAGTAACCAAATGAGAAACAAATAGGTCCTTAAAGCACTTCTAAATATTTTGGTACTAGGGCCTTCCAAATTCCAGATAGTAGAAGTGCATTTGCTGTCCACTGGCCAACCTATTGATATGAAATGTTTCCTTCATTTAAAAATAATCATTTGAGGGACATGAATGCAAATTGTCACAACCCTGATCAAGTGAGGATTAACATACCCATAATCCTGTCTTGCACTAGGAGAATGCAGTGGCTCAATAACTTAAAAATTAACATGCAGAAATGTGGACCGTTTTCACGCATTAGGATTGATAGAACATCCTAGTGGGAAGGCTAGGAGCATCAAATGCAAGATCATGTGTCGTTTCCAAAGTGTGCTCCTTCACACTGATCAAGGCAGAAGATGGACAGGGTGGAGCAGGTGTTAACACAAGTCCAACAGATCTGTGTTGCTTTGATTCCTACCCCATCATGCATCCACTTGAACTTAGTAAACATCAGGCTAACATAGTTGATGGTCCTAATCCTGTAGGCCCTAGTTCGGGACATAACAGCAGCAGAAATGCTGCCAGCAAATAAAAACCCAGTATGTTTTCTGAAAGCATTTCTTTACAGATGCACACGCAGTCCTCTCTGACAGCAGAAAGGCACTTCCACCCACACCTGGGCAAGAAGAACTGTAGATTAGATTCCACTCTAGATTGCCTGTGGCCCTTCCTTTTTCAAACAGAAAAGAAAGCAGAGGAAAGGCATTTGTAGTGTAAACAGGCAGTCTAGCAAATACCTTGTAGCAAGGAGGAATGGGGTAGTAAATCTGCTCCAGGTGTTAGTCTGAACCTTAAAGGAGCTGGCCAGGGTGCTGAACCTTATCCCAAAAACATCCATCAACTCAGATAACTCCTTTTAAGTTCAGAACAGATTCATTGCCCCACTGACATGAAAGCTATCAACCGCCATGGGTGAGAAGCCACATTTAAGATTCATGGTTTAAAATTAACTTAAGTGGACTGCTCAAGAAGAAAGCTGTGAGTTCCATAAGAACAAAATATGTTCATTATGCTGAAAAGAAAGTTATTACTTGTCCACTACATAGATAAACATAACATTATAATTCCTCCAGAGTCTGATTTTAGGGTGACATTCCATTGCTGTGCTTAGGTACACAATATTACACAATTTACTTACTTGTGTGTATACCTTTGTGTTTTACTTTCCCTCCTAGGATTCCAAAGGACAGTTGCTATTGCAGATTCTAACTACAACTGGTTTTATGGACCGGAGAGCCAGTTGGTATTCCTGGACAAATTTGTTATGCGTAATGGCAGTGGGAATTGGTTGGCAGATCAGATCAGAAGGAACAGAGTGCTTGAAGGCCCAGGGACTCCCTCCAAAGGGCAGCGGTGGTGTACCCTTCACACTGAATTTCTCTGGTATGAGACAAGGAAATCCTTAAAATGTGTGTCATACAGAAAGCTTTTGGAAGGTTCTTGTCTTTATTGGTAGTAGCAGTTTCACTCTCTTTATATTGAATCTGATGTGCACCAGGACCTGTCTTGTCCAGCAGTATTGCTGCTTCAGTTCGCTGAATTGTGCAATCCAGTGCAAGATTACTCAGAATTCCTTTTGTGTTGAAGTCAGGCTTACTCCAAGAAAAGTGTGCGTAGAATTAAAGTTGTAATTCCGTGCACATAATAATTAGCAAATAATGGTCATTCATGGTTAATGACAGAAGGAAATGGGTGAGGATAGGCACTCTTTCTCTTCAAAAAGCAACCATTGTTTACAATGCAGCAATATTGGAAAGTTAGCGTTGGAGATCTTTATCGCCGATGCAAACAATAGTGACAAACAATTGTGGGGATTTGGGGAAAGGGGAATATTCCTCTGAATCTGGGGCAAAAAGGAATGAGGCTCTTTCATTTTTAATAGTTGTATGTAATAGGAAGTAGTCACTGAAATATTAAAGAGACAGGAGCCCTACTCACTTTTCCATCTGGTTATGATACTCCAATACAAACAAAAAAACCTCCTCTCCATGCTCTTAGAAATATACCATACCATGAAGAAGGCAAGGCTTTACCCTTCTCCCTTGCTCACACTAGTTAGTAGGCTAGTTTTCTATATGCAAGGATATTTTAGATGGGAGAAAATCAAAGATTTTCTGCTTCATAGTGCTCTATCAGCTGGTCCTGGCAGTGCAATCCTTTGCTTGTTGGTTCAGTAGACAGCCCCAGTGCCACTCACTCAGAAAGGTACGCATATAATTTCAGGCTTACATTGTAATCCTGTATGTCTCAACTCAGAAGCAGCTATCGCTGAGTACAGTGAGGCTTGCTCCCAGGAAGGTGGCAATCATAACAGTTGTTTTAGCAGAGAAGCTTGTAGTCTGACTCTGTGTTTGTCAGAAGCTAAGTCTTGTGAAGTTTGTGAGCACTGGAGTAGAGAACTTAGAAGTGCCCATCTTATTTGACTTCACTAGCTAGGCAATTGTTTCAGTCAATTCCTATACCTGTTTGATCAATTGATATACTGTATTTGCTGGCATATAAGACGCACCAGCATATAAGACATACCCCATTTATACACTGGCAAATACTGTTTGCCGGCGTATAAGATGCACTGGCGTATAAGACACACCCCATTTTCAAACAATATTTTTCAGGAAAAAAAATGAGTCTTATACGCCAGCAAATAGGGTACTCATTCTTTCTATAGCTCAAAATCAAATTGTGGCAGGTAAACATTTTCCTGGCTGCTGGTATGTTTGTAAGGTGTTTTTTTTTTTAAACAAAACTATGAAACGCAACCAGTGAAGTTCAAAACTTTGTGCTGTTTTAGATATATACTGAGGCCATTTCCACACTACACTGTTACAGTACTCTTCTTCCACTTTAGACATCCTGTGGAATTCTGGGTTTTGCAGTTTTGAGAGGGGCATTTAGAATTCTCAGCCAGAGAGCAATTGGGCCTCCATAAACTACAAATCCTAGAATTCCACAGGATGTTGAAAGTGCAATAATAGCACTATAATAGTGGAGTGCAGAAATGGCCTGAGAGTGATAGAGAGGAGGCATTGCCATTTGGGGCAAGGTTGTGATTATAACAGAAGGATCAGGAAAACAAGAAAGAAGGAAGAAAGAAAAAAAGGGATGCCTAGAAGGAGAGAGGTCAAATGGAATTAAGGTCAAAGTAGGGTTGTACATGTTGACTTATTTCATTTTTACACGCAAGATTTCAAATATTTTCAGCTACCTTGATCAGATTATGAAAGTTTTCGTGCACTTTTTCATGACTTTTCCCCCCACATTTTGGATTTTTTTGGTGAAAAAAGTTGTTTTCACAAAAAACTTGGCTGTTTTGCACAGATGGCAAAATGTTTATATCACGTGGACAGTGCCAGCAATAGTCAATGGATACTCTGTTTCCAAGGGCCTTTAGGTCAGGCTAGGAGAAAGTTGCAAGTAGTCTTGTACAACATTCCACTTTACTATTGTTGTTATGTGCTTTTGAGTTATTTCTGACTTATGGTGACCCTAAAGTGAACCTATGATGGGATTTTCTGGGGGCTGAGAGTATGTGATGTGCCCAAGGGCACCCAGTGGGTTTCCATGGCTGAGCAGGTAATCAAAACCTTGTCTCCAGGTTCATAGTCAAATGTTTCAAACCATTACACCACGCTGGTTCTCCCACTTTACCCACCTCACCTCACCTTTTATTTTCATTTTTTGTTTGTTTTTGAAAAAATTTGAAAAGGCTGCTGTTGAAAATACAGCAAGACCAAAATAATTTTTCAAGGACACAAACACTCATATGGGTGAAGTGTACCGCCTTTCCTTCTCGGTTCTCCCAACCACCACCACAGATTATTCTAGAAACTAGTATATTTTTCCCTTCATGCTGAGATAATGGACTCAAGGAAAAAAACAACAACACAGAAGAGCACTCGTGAGCATGTGTAGAGCCCATTTTCCCACCAGGGGCCAGGGATTGTAGTTTTATTCCTCCTTCCTCCACAGTGATCATGTTTAATTGGATCATTTCCTGCCAGAAATTTATTTGTTCTTCACCTAATAAGGTTTTCCTTCTGTAGATTATCTCCTTTCCTTTCTCAAAGTCAAAGGAGTTTGTCTGTGTGTCTGTGTTTTTAGGAAGGCTGCATGGGGGCAGTGTGGGTGCAAACTCTTTTTCAGGCCAGACTCTTTCTTGAAGGGCATAACTCTTGTGATAAGTTTACATTCAGTACCCCCACTTCCCAGGTCAGTTCCATCTCACAAGCTGCCATTCCTCATGGCAGCTCTTTCCTGAATCTCTTCTTTCCCTGAAATATTTCCTGACCTACTTTTTGCCCTTTATTAAAAATTATTTATTGTGTAAGATAGGGTTAGGAGTTGTGTAAGTTACTACAGTCCCTGCCTATTGATAAGTGAGGACTATATTGAGCTAGAAAATGATTGGTAAGGGACAACTCAGTCCAGCCTACACCACAACATTCCACATATGGAACATATAACATGTAGTCCTGAAACTTGGCCAAAATACCCTAAAGACACAAGATCCCACCTTGTCTTGGAAGCTAAGAAGGGTCAGCCCTCATCGTAAGTCACTGAATTGTGTTTAAGGTGCTGAGATTGGTGGTGTGTTGGGGATTTCATTCTATGTATTATTGTGGTGTTCTGTTTTATTGTCTTTGTCCCTGATTGTATATGTTGATATTCTGCCCTTTAGTGTAAGGGTGTTACAAATAAACATTGTTGTTGTTGTTACCTCTGAGATTATCTGTAATTAATGCCAGCTATTGTCATAACATGAGATTATTCTGTCTTATTTTGTTAAGGTATGATGCAAGCCTGGGTTTCGTACCACCACCAGATTACGGTATTCCAAAGCTGCATTATTTTGAGGACTGGGGAGTTGTAACATATGGAAGTGCACTGCCAGCCGAAATCAACAGACCCTTCCTTTCCTTTAAATCCGGAAAGCTTGGAGGACGTGCAATATATGATATTGTTCACAGGAACAAATACAAAGACTGGATCAAAGGTTGGCGGAACTTCAATGCTGGCCATGAGCACCCAGATCAGAACTCCTTTACTTTTGCGCCCAATGGTGTACCTTTCATAACAGAAGCTCTGTATGGACCAAAATACACATTTTTAAACAATGTGCTGATGTTTTCTCCAGCTGCATCAAGGAGCTGCTTCTCCCCATGGGAAGGACAAGTGACTGAAGACTGCTCATCGAAGTGGTTGAAATACAAACATGACTTGGCTGCAGATTGCCAGGGGAGAGTGGTTGCTGCTATGGAAAGAAGTGGGATCATCTTTATCAGGGGTGAAGGAGTGGGTGCTTATAACCCCAAACTAAAGTTGAAAAGCCTCCAAAGAAACCTCTTCCTTATACATCCCCAGCTGCTCTTACTAGTGGACCAAATACATCTTGATGAGGACAGTCCCTTGGAAATGGCAACCAGCTTTTTCCACAATGTGGATGTGCCTTTTGAAGAAACCGTGACTGATGATGTCCATGGGGCCTTTATTAGGCAACGAGATGGGCTATACAGGATGTATTGGATGGATGACACCGGCTATAGTGAAAAAGCTGTTGTCACCTCAAGAATGTATCCCAGAGGATTCCCTTACAATGGAACTAATTATGTGAATGTCACAACTCACTTACGTAGACCAGTCACTAGGGCTATTTACCTCTTCATTGGGCCTTCAGTTGATGTCCAAAGCTTCAGTGTCCATGGGGATGCTCAGCAGTTGGATGTTTTCATTACCACCAGTGAGCATGCCTATGCAATCTATTTATGGACTGGAGAGGATAGGAGTCACTCTGCCTTTGCACAAGTTATTGCAGACCGCCAGAAAGTTCTCTTTGATCGAGCCGCTTCCATTAGAAGCCCCCCAGTATCAGAAGTAAGAGACTATGTTGCAGTTGTTGAGCAGAACCTTCAGCATTTCAAGCCTGTCTTCCAGCAGCTAGAAAAACAGATTTTGTCCCGGGTACGGAATACAGACAGTTTCAGAAAGACAGCTGAGCGCCTGCTAAGGTTTTCAGATAAGAGACAGACAGAGGAGGCAATTGATAGGATATTTGCAATCTCTCAGCAACAGCAGCAGCAGGGCAGGGCAAAGAAGAACAGAAAAGCGGCCAAAGGCTATAAGTTCATTGATGCTGGCCCTGACATTTTTGCACAGATTGAAGTCAATGAAAGAAAAGTTCGGCAGAAGGCACAGACTTTGGCTCAGAAAGAACTGCTTGTGGATGAAGATGAGGAAATGAAAGATCTTCTGGATTTTGCAGATATTACTTATGGGAAACACAAGAACAGTGTGTCAATCAAAGGCCGGTTAGGCCTTGCACAGATGTTGGCAACTGCTCGAAGTAGTGCTCCTTCAGTGTCAGCATCATACACCCGCCTCTTCCTCATTTTGAACATTGTGATTTTCTTTGTCATGCTGGCAATGCAAATCACTTGGTTCCACAAAGCCAAGAGCCTCCATGGCCAGCGATGTCTTTATGCAATCTTGCTAGTTGACAGTTGTATATTATTGTGGCTGTATTCTTCTTGTTCCCAGTCACAATGCTAGCAAAAGGGGAAAAAAAAGAAAAGAAATAGGCCATGACTGTTAACTTTACCATTCTGTGGTTAGATATGTCTATGCAAAGCATTAGCCCTAATAGGGCCAGAGAATGTTTTGTTTCTCTTCTGACACATTCCAGGAAACAGATTGACTTTTTACGGTCAGAGAACATAAGATTTAATGGGCATTGGAGCATTGGGCACACTTCTCTGAGTACCACCTAGATACGGGTCAAGTTGGATTTGTCCTCTGAATGAATGTCATGTGTCCTTGTTCTGAACTCCCACATGTGGCATTGCATTTGCTTCCTCTAAAAACCCTCTTTTGCTGAGTTGTTTCATGGTGTGTGTGCATGTGTGTGTGCGTGTGTGTGTGTGCGTGCGTGCGTGCATGCGTGCGCATGCGTTTCAGATTCAACTGGGATGAATTAATTTAATAGCATCCAAACTGGCTATTGTCATGTGCTACAGATACTGGAATGGACATTGCATTGAAATCTGTATACCATAGTACTCCGTATTCCTTTTTTGCATGCCACTGCTTGTCTGTCTTAAAACATTGGCACTGCAGCTGTCAGGGGACTTTCTTCTCCTCTCAGTCAGCCTTCAAAAGAAAGTACTCTTTGCTTTGCCGCCATCCTATTACTCCAGTTCAATATGATGTGAAATCCTTCTCCCTTCCAATGTGACTTCCTATGAGATAGTAAGTGTAAGTTCAGAGATAAAAGCTAGTGGGCTAACTTATGGCTTGGGCGTGGGTGTCTTTTAAATCATAATAGGCATATGTGGCCCTCCAAATACTGTGGGACTGCAATCCCAGCAGCCCCAGGCAGCATATCCAATGGTGAGGAATGCTAGGAGTCGCACTCCAAAATCAGCTGGAGGGCTACCTGATTTCCACTTGTTTTTTGAATGTTGGATTATGATGGCAGGATTGCACACAGTTGTTTCTCTTGCCTCTAATCTCTTTCCCCTTTTATGCTGGGAGGAGGGGGAAGAGCAATGTTTTCATGGGGTTTTTTGGCCAGTGTGATACAGAAATTCTTCAGTGGGACTAGCATACTTGTGAAGTGACACATTCCACATTGCAAGTTACAGAATCAGCCACCATCAGTTTTAATACTACAGAGAAAACCTTTTGAGACCCTCAGGTACTTTTCAATAGAGTCTGTTTTCAAAAGTCTGCTGCTGTTCATCTAGAAATGCTGTGGTGAATTGGCTCTTAAATTGCCTGAGAATGCCATTTTGCAGGGGAAGGAGAAAATTTTATCCCATCAGCACAAAAGAGTGGTTCAAGTGGGAAAGATAGGAAGTAGTCAAGGATGGAGGAATGGGATATGGCTGTATCAGTGGATGGGTGTTTGTACTGGGAGTGTGAGTGAAACTGGGAGTATGTGGTGAAGTACGAATTTGCTGAATGACTTCTGGAGAGGGAATATCTGTCTTTCTGTGGGAGACTGGGAATAATTGTAGGATGAGATCTTTTCCCCTGCCAGCCCCACAGAAACCTAGAATTTTTTGAATCAAGAAACAGCATTACTTCTACAATAAACAGATGTGGCACTCCTGCATGCAACAGTTGTGGGGCTAATTTTTAAATTTTAGGCATATGAAAATGAGGATAAGCTGAAGAACTGCTTTATTATTGTATGGCTTGCAGGAGATAATTTTTTTTCAAATAGACTTTTGCTAAATAAACAGATCATAAATGTCTCAGCTATGTGAATCTTTCACTCGATGGTTTTTCTTCTTTTGGTTTGCATCTCTATAACAAGGAATGGGTATTTTTTGGTCCCCTGCATTTGGCCCTCACAGGATTTGTTATTCAAAATTTTTTCAAAAACCAAAACACGCACACAGATCTTTAAGACTTTATTTTTTATTATATAAAATGAACTTTTAAAAATCTATTATGACTGTGACAACATACGTCTTTCCTCGTGACACATTTCTCAAGAGATCATGAAGATTGTTACAGACTATGCAGTCCTTTTTTCCCCCAGACCTCTCATGCCTTCTGCTCCTTACTTCTATTTTACACTTCCCTCTTTTGTAACTTTTATCCTTGCAGATAGATGGCTACCCAAGACTACGGTCTTTAGTGCACTTCCATGTAAGTCCTACTGAACTCACTGAGATTAGTTTCTGAGTAGACAGATATAAAGTTGTGCTGTAAGAAGGGATGCAAAATAATTATACACCAAATTGAATATATGCATATTTTTTAACCATCATAGAAATGGGCTTTTATAAAGAATAATTTTTGCACAGACTGTGTCCTGTTCTAGCTGAAGGAAATTTCAACCTGATTATTGTTTGGGCAAAATTATAGAGCGTTTCTTGAATATGTCTGTTTGCACAGGCATACCTCAGTTAACAAAGCCTCTGACAAAGAAGCTCCTTTTTACAAAGTCTTTTTATGGAAGCCAAGCCCAAGCGGCACCTTTTTCCATCTATCTGGAGGTTTTCTTGTATGACTAATATTGAGAGGATGGTGAAGGAGGTCTGTAGAAAGACAGAATTGGAGTTTGGGATTGTAGCAGTGTTTCTGCAGTAAGCAATGCAAGAAAGCTTGACCTGGGAAAGAATGGGATTTTACTCTAGGTGGATCCTACTGACTGTAGCTGTGTGTGCCTATGTATAACAGACAAGGTAAGCAGTTGCCCCCAGAATCACTGAGCGTATGTGAAGAGCAAAATAAAAAGAAAAGAGGGAAGCAGATTAGCTGCCTCACCAGCTATCCTTGAAAAAGCATAGCTCTGTAAGTTTTGCCACAGAAATGGAGATCACAAGAAAAGTGGAGACTGTTGAAAAAGAAATCATCCTGGGATGCATTTTGGAAGAAGCTTTCAAGTGGTCTCTAGAAGATTCACAATGTTTTTGTTTACTTATGCAGCTCTTATGGTAGTTTCATTTTTCCTGTGAATATTGTTAGTTTTGAAGAAAAAGTTTGTTGAAACATGTTGAACTGCTCTTTTTTGTAGTATAGGAACCTATCTATTCTTTCCATGTTATTTCTGCCTCTTATGCCAATGTTTCTGTTAAAGAAGCAAAGTCCAAGAACATGTCTAATTTGTCAACTGAGGTATACCTGTACATCTGTATGGTAGGCTAGCGTGCAGTCTCTTGTGTTTTCCACTAAAGCATATCTTTAAAACTCTAGGCAGTAATCATGAGCAGTTTTGTGAGTGACTGATTTATCAGGTGAGCAGCAGTACATACATTACTATGGGGTTACAATAGGAGACCACTGGTGCAGATGCAGATATGTTGAAAGCAGGAGTGTAAAGAAGGCAAGATAGGAAGTACTATTCAAGGCTGGTTTCTCCACTTGCGTTATGTCCTGGTCAAATTCTCTGTGGCTGTTTCTGAACCATTGCTCCAGTGACATGAGCCTCGTTCACATCCCATCTCAGCTTTTAATCCTAGGCCAGGCTTGCACAAGTTGCTGTCCCTTAACCTTGGGCTCCCCTCTCCTATAAATGTGGAAATACTGGGTGTTATACAGATATACAGAGGAACAGCTGTATTCTGACTCGGAGCTTTGGGAGAGATTGAGTTTACAAATGTCAGCATCCCAGAAGGCATATTTTACTAACAGAAAAAAGGGAAGAAGACTGTGTGTGTGTGTTTTCCCTAAATAATTTTTTAATTTGTTTTCACTAAGCACACTTCTTACTTAATGGCAATTTTAAACACAGGAATGTTAGTTTTTCTACGCTAGTCTTACCAATGTGAGTTATCTGTGCACCTCGTTTCCATCAGTGCATTTCCTTTACTATAAAAGTATTTCCTGACTTTACTATTATTTGGTTGCATTACATGCATACTGAAAATCATCCTTTAAAAATGCTTTCCTCTGTGTTGCCTGTGGAAACCAGACACAAAGTTGTATCTTTTCTGCACTCTTTTGTGCAGGGAATCTTAGGGAAACACAGCACACACACACACTGCCTGAATCTATTCAGGGGTAGCCATGTTGGCCATGCAGCAAAATACGACAAAATGCACAAAAGAGCTATATTGGCCAACCAAAATGCAGAAAATAAAAAATTGCAAGCTTTCAAAGCTTCACTGGCTTCTTCAGGCAAAGATGTTAAAAACCATGTAGTAGAAAACTGATGATGTTAGAGTCACAGGCCTACATTTTCTCTTACAGGTTACTTCTGTTGCAAATTACAATGTTTAAGACACTCCCTTAACAGAAGCTAAAGTTTCCACTTGTCTTCCTTTAATATATTTAATTGCACTTAGTTAGGTTTTATTGTCCTCCCTCTACATTTGCAGGTTTGACCTTCATGAATTTGATTATTTGAGAGACTCACGGGTGCCTTCCCCTCCTTCTCCTCCTCCCATTCCCTTGCACTTTGCCAGGTGCGGAAAAGGAAGGCTGGCCCCTCTCTAAAGTGCAAACCCCAGGATTCCATAGGATGTTGAAAGTGGAATAATCGCGCTATAAGAGTGCAGTGCGGAAATGGCCTAAGTAGTGATAGTGAATATGGAACAATTATATATGATTAAATCTATAACTCATAGCTTTCATTAAAGGTTTAAATACCATAATATTTGCTAAGAAAATACTAGTGAGGAACGGACAGAAATTTAGTTTTTTTCCCCTAGCAAATAACTTAAGGGAGAGAAAAATAAGAGTTGAATTTGTTATTGGAAGCTGTTGCCGCTGTCTGCCTTCAAGTCATTTTTGACTTACTGTGACCCTAAAATGAAATTATCTCAGGGTTACTATAGCAAATTGAGGGTTTGCCTTTGCTTCCTCTGAGGCTGAAAGTGTGTGCTTTGCCCAAAGTCACCCACTAGGTTTCCATGTCTGAGCAGGGATGTGCAAAAAATAATTATGGAGTCTTCCCGCCTCATTGCCAAAGCAAGTTATAATGTCCTTGAATATAAGATACTCAGAAGATTATCTGTGTATCTCAAGACAGCTCAGAAGAAATGCAGTATCACTGTGTGAAGAGAAACTCAAGCATATGTCAGAAAATAATCAGATAAAGTCTGTTCATCATCTGTGTTTGGCCATTAACACATCCCCAGAATATCCATTCAGAGTGTACATTTTTACAACATGGAAAAATGTGACAATGAAGCTGTACCCTAAAATTCAAGGCAAAGACGTATTTTTCACCATGTGAAACTTTTCTAGTTCCCTAAATAGAATAAAGGCTTCAGTTGTCCAGTACTAGATGAGTCATCAGCATCACTCCTGAAGAATCTGTTCATTTTCCTAAGTCTAATTTTAAAAAATATACTAGCAACTTCATTAAAGAGAATTTTGTTCTACATGTGAGAGAAATATTTATTAACATGCCTGTTTAGATATTAGGCTGGCCCTGTGTTTAATGGCCTGAAAAGTTTGTGGTAATGTCTAGTCACCCATCAGTTCCTTTGACAAACTGGAGCTTCCTGATCAAGTTGCCGCATCCCAAAAAGTTTACTTGGAGAATAGCAAATACCTCTGGAACATGATGGTCAAACTACTGTTAATTTTCTTCCAGTTAGCAATCAAAAACCACTGTATTTGTATCAATTTAGAAAGAGAATTATCTTAGCTGTCTAATTAATTAATTTATACTTACTTAATAAGCTCTATCAATCAATCTAAAGTTTTATTGGGATATTGATATATAGTATAACTATATTAAATTTCTTAATTAACTTATTAAATTATCTCAATTAATTTTGTTGGGGATCTAGAAAATCAACAATTATATTTGAGTTTGTATGTAAATATAAGTATCCTCTGTACTTATATTACATAATATTTAATTAT
Source organism: Cyclura pinguis (assembly GCA_030412105.1). Lineage (NCBI taxonomy): Eukaryota > Metazoa > Chordata > Lepidosauria > Squamata > Iguanidae > Cyclura > Cyclura pinguis. Next base: position 106,262,808 of record CM059599.1, on the reverse strand, counting down.
CTTAACTTCCTATAATTTAATAACTATATTAAAGAAGTATATAACTTATTTAAATAAAAAAAAGAGAAAAAAATATAAATTAGTCTATCAGTAAAGAGGAAGAGAAGCAGAAAAAAACCAAAAAGTTGACAATATCTGACTAGCTTCTCCAATAATCAAGTATTTAAATAGATCAAGGTAAAGAAAGGAAAACAAACACAAAAAAACAAGGTCCTCAAAACATCTCAGTAAAGAGTGACTAACAAAATGGAATTTCTGAACACTTCATTTGTTATGGTTAATTGGATCATCCAAGGGTAGGATGGAGACATTTACGTTCAGCTTATCAATAGTTCAAATTTACACCTCGCAGCCTTATCACAGGACCAAATTATTTTATTTAACATCTCAGAACCTTACTTTTCAACAGGCTGGGATTTCAAAACCTGAAATCTGAAGGTAGATTTTCAATTCCTGATTATGACTCACTTGGTTGGTTGTTACTGATGGTATATTTCTGTTTCCTCCACCCCGGGAAAAGTTTGTAATGCTTTTAGGGAGTTTCACTAGAAGCTTTTGTGGAATGAAGCCATAACTTTCTTAATGACCTATGAGCTGGTAAATATCCACAACCAAGGCCAGAATGTTATTCTGGATTGAAATTTCAGAAAGGTTGAGGAATAACCTTGGGGATGTAAAGAACTGCCTTATTGAGTCAAAGACATGGTAGACCTGGACAGAGATGCTACATCAAGCAGGTGGAGTGTAATGCTTTGCGCACACAATTCCATGTACACCCTGCCAATGTGTCTTTTTTCTTTTTATGATGGGGCACATGGGGCTATCCTCTGGCTTATCCTCTAGCCCATCTTAAACCCCTCAGCTGTCAAGTCTTTGAAAAGGTGGCTGCTTCTGCTGCTTACTGGTGGGGAGGTGGGGACAGAAAGAATGAGGAGGCAACCAGATCATCTCAGAGGGAGAAGGAAATGGGAGCACACTCACTGATCTCTTCAGAGCTACATCATCTGAACTGCCTCTCTTCTTCCTTCTCTCCCTACCAGTAAGCAGTATCAGTGGCCCCACTCAGGGCTTCGCAGCTACTAGGGTGGTGGAGCCCAGATGATGTGTAAAGGGCTGCAGAATAGCATGTTCCACTCCATCCACAAAGAGGAATACATTCACATGAACCACACTAAGATGTGCACATGTCACTAATGGGATTCTAGCCATGACATTAATTCCATCCATCCATCCATCCATCCATCCAGGAATATTTACATCCAAAAATGTCAAAGTGGTCAGATTGCGTGAATACAATTCTCCTTTAGCAGCCACAGATGTCTCTGAATTTCATCCAGACTGGAAGAGGTCGGGTCATCCTTTTCTTCTGCCTTGTCCCATCAAATACTGCTCTCACCTCAGCTGCAGTTCGTATCAGAAAAGAAACCACCATTGGCAGCACTGTAGATCAGGTGGGAATTGTGCAGCTCTCCAGATACTGAACTTCCACTCGCAGCATCCTTCCCCGTTGGATATGCTGGCTTGGTATGCTGTGACTTACAGTCCAACAACATATGGATGCCCAACCAGTTTCTACCTCTGCTGTAGATTGGTTCAATGATTATTTATTTATTACCCCTGCTTGTACAGCATCTAGGGGTGCTTATATCAGTGTACAGCTAAAAAAAAGGGAAAAAAAACTATAGAAATGCTAAAAAAATAATAGTTCTGTTAAAAACACAAAAGTTACAACAATATAATACACAAAACATAGTTGAAAAGCTAAAGTGCAACGTCATTAAAAGTTGTCTCTACCATATAAATTATAAGCCAAAGGCCTGCCTCAATAAGATGTTTTTTACCTACCAGTGGAAGATGAGGAGAGAGAGGGCAAAACAATTCTCCTATGGGAGAGAATTCCACAACCTGGAAGCAACCACTGAGAAGTCTCTCTTCCGGGTCCTCACCAAACGTGCCTATGATGGTGGTGGGACTAAGAGAATGCCCCTCCCTGAAGATCTTACAACTCAGGAATATTTATACAAGGAGATACAGGAGATACAGTCTTTCATGTCATCTGAACCCATGCAACTTACATTCAGTTTACAAATGTAAAAGGAACACAACCAACTTCTATCCAACCATTCCTATGCAATACAAAAGAACTGTATACGCTTGCATTTTAATATAATGTGTGCTTACATGTTAATATTAAATTAAAAATTGGGTCTGGATATCCAAAACCTTTGTGCAAATGCAAAGCTATTTCCTGATTCATTTTTCTTAAGGAGATTTTTGTTTAAGGCAATGAAGGGTCAGTGAAAGTTCAAGTATTCAAGCATTATAAACTTCCTCAATTTTAGATTTTCTAATGAGAACAAATTAATTTTCTGGATCATATTTTTCTCTATAAATCAAAACAGCAGCTGTATTTGAGTAACATTTCTTAATTTGTTGGCTCAAAAGGTTTATTCCAAGCTTGATTAATTAGCTGTTCCCTGATTATTTGACAATTTTTCAGTCTGTTTTCTTTCCCCATTTGGACAGACGTTCACTACCATTTCAGAGTGCTCCTTAAAAGCAGAACACTGCCTGAGTGCTGATGATACAATATGAATGATATGCCTTGAATATTAATTCTAACAATTCTTCAACTTTCAAAAGTCATATGTGGATTATTTTATCAATTAGTCTCATTTATGTTTTCTTGCTTGTTTGGATCCTTGCCATTTTCATTAATCATGAAAATGAAGGTTACAATGAGATATACAAATGTATATACATCTTCTTCCATTCATCCACCTAGGACAGAGCTGTTCATCTAGAAGGAGACTGGATTTTTTAATGACCAGGGTCACCCTGTGTAAGGAAACAGACTACTAACCTCAGCTGCCGTTATCAATGCCTCTCTTCACTTGTCTCTGCGTAAATGCACAATTGCTGCTTTTTTTATGGAGTGGAAAATCAAAAGCAAAGGTGCGTAAGCAAAATGACCCCACTAGCCTTGATATTGAGTAGCGTTGTTTCCACTGGTGTTGCTTTTATGAACTGAGAGGCAAACGACCCATCTTCTCTCCTGTCTGCATACAGTCTCAGAATTATGGGGCAACGGACAATGCTTTTCTGAACTCTTCAGCTCTTATCTGACCTGAGGTTAAAATTCAGTCCTGAAAACCTCAAAACTCAGATTAGGAAGGAAGTTGGGGGAGAACGTTTTTGCTTTGAGGAATGTACCAAATGTAAGTCTGTTTTTGACAGGCAAGCTTGATGGTTCAACGCTTGTTCCGCCTAGGGCAATCCCCTCTCCATTTCTCCCTTTCTAGCTTATCGAACTTGATGGGACTTTTACTGGTATCCAAACAGATTTAGTTTTAGTTTACACCACAGCACATAAATCCCAACTGCAGCATATGGCTAATTACAAAACATATATTTACCATTAGAGTAAATCTAATGTATGATCCTATTCTTTGGTGAAATTATGCTGGCTGAGATAATGGTTGTTCACAAGCAGGGGTTAAGATGGCCTCAGCTATGGGTGGTGGGGAGCCATCTCCTTCACTAGAGCAACTTTCTTTGGTGAACCAAATGGCTTTTTCTTCCATCCCCCAGCCACTTCTGCACACCACTCCAAAAAGTGCCTTATGTTTACACTTACATTGTGCATACTGCAGCTCTACACCATAAGGCACTGAGAAGTTTTCAGCTGATGTATATAATCTGACAGAGCACATGTAAAATATCACATAAGGCTGGAAAGATACATCAGTCCAGAATCTAGGTAAGAACTTATGCAGACATACCTAAGTTAACAAAGCCACTGACAAATAAGCTACTTTTTACAAAGTCTTTTTACAGAAGCCTGGCCCTCTTGTCTTCTGTCTAGCTAGAAGTTGTTGTTTTGTTTGCAGCACTGATATTGGGATAATGGTGGAAGAGGACTGGAGAAGGACAGGCGTTGAGTGTTGGGTTGCAGGGGTGGATCAGCAATAAACAGTGCAATAAAGCTTGCTTGTGAAAGTATGGGATTCTACTGTAGGTGATCTTATTGTAGACTTGTGTGCGTAAGTAAAACAGGCAAGGTAAACAGCTGTCTCCAGAATCACTTACTGAGCAAGTATGAAGAACAAAACAAAAAGAAAAGGGGAAAGCAGATTAGCCTGCCCCACCAGCTATCCTAACATGTTGAAAAAACATAGATTTGTAAGTTTTGCAAAAGTTTTCCAAAAATGGAATTCTTAAGAAAAGTGGAGACTATACCCCAGGATCCATTTTGGAAGAAACTTTGAAGTGGTATCTGGAAGATGCAACGTATTTTTGTTTACTTATGCAAGGCTTACCTGACCTGGTTGTTACATTTCACATGTTAGTTTTGAATAAAAGGTCAGCTGAAAACTGTTGAACTGCTCTTCTTTTTTTGTGACATACGAAACAATACCCATTTTCTTAATGTGATTTGTACCTTTGTTACCAACATTTCAGTTAAAGAATTAAAGCCCAAGAACACATCTACTGTACTTTGTTAACTGAGGTATAGCTGTATTCTCAAACAAAAACAGAACTTCAACAATAACAAAAAAATCCTTAGCTCAATCTAGATACAGCCAAGTGTAGTGCCACCTATTGACTACTAAACTATTTAATGACAACTATCTGTGCACATGATGGCCATTGTTGTTCAGTGAGGCCAGACTGAGGGATGACAAAAAAAAGAGTGTTTAAAAGGAATGCTCTGAATCTAACAGGTAATTTCAAAAGGATGCAGAATTCTCTTTCATGAAAATAATGTAATAATTAAATGGAAAAGAGAAAGACGGAATTTTCAGAGTTTTCATCGATCATAATTAATAGAGGATCATATAGAGGAATATCTGTAAAATAAGGATTTATGTTTATATGTGTATGGAGTGTGACCTGTGCATATTCTTCACTGAGGAAAACTCATCATCTACATACTAGTGGGACATTACTTAACCAATAGTGATATTCCCAATGAACCCTGTTCTTCTCAAAGATGCACTTCATATCCACTTGGATCTGAGTTCTAGCCCAGATTGTGGCAGAGTCAGAAATGACACAAATCCAGCAGCTGTAGAGATTTCACTGGATATCTTTGTTGAATGGGCATGTGCAGGAAAAGCTTTCATGAACAATAGAAAGTGAGAGCATAGCCATGCTGTTTTGACACAGGGAGCCTTGGGAAATGTGCCATTTCATTTACTACATCCATTAACACACTTGGATCATAGGAACTTGGCGCAGTATAGAAATTTAGTCATTGGCTACCAGATCTCATGATGAATCATAGACAAAAATAAATATAAACGAGCCTGCTGAATCTTTCCCAGTTCTGCTCATCTCTCCTCTGGAGTTGTGCCCAAGCGAGCCTTGCCTCACATGAAGCTCCTGGCAGGAATTTCATTCAGTAGGTTGGTCATTCCTTCCAGGTTTCTGCACTGGTTGACTCTGCCGCTGAACTGAGCTCATGCTTAGACAAACAGCATATCAAAAGGATAAGTAACACATTAGCCCTTGGATTCCTAAATCAAGAAGGGTAGGAAACATTGGTCCACCAAAGCCAGCAACTCCTATCCCCCCACCCTATGTATGAACAGACTGTGGAAATCTTAGTACGAAACATCTGGAGGGCCAAAGGCTCCCTATCCCTGTTCTACATAACAGAGGAGGGACAGTCAGAGATGTGTTATATGCATTGGCCAGAGAACAGCAGAGCTTTGAAAAAAAGTTATGAACTGGTCTTGTTTTCATCAACCTATGCATTGTGTTTTTTATGTATCTCCAAGTCAATTCTGACTCATTGTGACCCTCACATAGGGTTTTCTGGGTAAGATGTATTATTCAGAGGAGATTTGCCATCACCTTTCTCTAAGGCTGACAGAGTGTAACTTGGCCAAATTCAGTCAGTGGCAGAGTCAGGATTCCTCCAGAATTTTAGTCACGCACTCAGACATCGACATCACTTGGTTCTTTATCTATCCACTAGTTGATCTTTGTTGCATCATTTGATTACTGAGCAACTAATGAGATGCTGCTGGTGAGTGACCCATCTTCTTTTGAAAACTATGCCTCTATGCCCACGGGGTTGGTGTAGGGGTTGATATGTGATAATGCCATTTTCCTTACAAATCCTTTGATGCTGTAGACATGAAAGGATAAACTTGAAGACGTTATCAAGATTACTGAGAGGTTTAATAATTTTAAACTGTCTCAAAACAAAGTTTTATTAGTGGTGATATTGTTATTCATGTCCCCAGATTTTTGATGCCACTTTTCCATTTTTGCCTTATTTGAAGATATATGTTTTGTTTTATTTTATTAGATACACACAAATACACATATGCACATGCATACACATATATACACAGTTCCTCAAGCTTAAGATGTCTGAAAGAATGTGATGGGTAATAAAGTATGATCCTCAAAACAGTAGAAATATAGGTGCAATAAATTTAAGCTGCATGAGGCCCATGCTTTATTTAATTATTATTTATTCAAGGAATTCATTTATTGCCTCTACGGTTGTGTTGCTGGTGGTTCTCATGTCAGTGAACTAGTGAATATAGTCCAGGTTTCAATCTGAACTTAGCGGAAGTATAGGTGCTGAACCTACTGTGAGGGTAGCATTGGACACCTTGGATGCCGCCTCTACAGTTCAGACTAAGGCCCTTTCTGCACTCTATCGGGTCCCAGTGGCATCCCACAGGGATCCCAGTAGAGCCTTTCCCAGGAGGGGAGCTCAACAGGAGCCCTCCCCTCTGCACCGGCTGCCTGCGGGAATGGAGGAAGTGTGATGGCCACACCTCTTCCTTCTGCAGCACATCTGGGCACTGTCCCAGGCTGCAGTGGCACAGTAAGTATGGCCATCACACTTCCAGACCCTCTGCAGCTCAGTTACCCATCAATGATTTGCGGCGTGATTGCACCACCTGGGGATAGGCGAAGGATGGGACATAGACGACATTGTGCATAAAAGTTGTCTAGGTACCTCCTTCTCCCATCCCCAACACGATGATGTCCTGCAGAAAGGGCCTAACACCCAGAGCAGATTCATTGCCTCACTGGCATGGGAGCCACCAGCTACCATTGCCAGGGGCCAAATGGAATGTCTCTCCCCTATGAGGTCTTTGTTGTTGGTGCTCTGGCTTCAGAGGTGGGATTGATACCCTCCAGCTCTCTTGATTTGGCAGAGACAGTCCCAATTATTCCTCTGTCATCCCACTTTTTCAGAAGATTTTAAAATGTCCCAATTTCTGTCTTGTCCTTCCACTTTCCCCGTTGTGCTTCAGTTGTTGTAAACTGATTTCATAGTGTTAAGTTGTTCGCACTCAACCTGGAAGAAGGGAAAGGGAGAGGGAGGCAGAATCTTGTTCTTCCCAGTAGTTCAAGGCAAAAGCAAACTGCTGCAGCCTCTCCTTGCTTGTGTGATCTTTCTCTTTCATAACTTTTTCCATCTTGACCACACTCTGATGTTCTTTGGCCACATGCGTCCCAGTTTTCATCTGTGAAACATTGGAGATTATGGAGATCATAGATTTGATTTTCTCCTTTCTCTCCCCGCATCAGATAAGAACTCTAGCTTTTCATGAAAGAAGTCTGTGGTGGGTGAGAGAATGTGGCCCTGTCAACCCTAACAAGGCCCAACATAGAGAGAAATCTAGATTTCTCTCAGAGAATGTCTGACCCAAGTCTCTGCGTGGTTTCTTTGTAAAGAAGGGGGAAAGAGCCTGCAAAGCAGGGAAAACAAATTAAAAATCGTACCTCTTTCTGCTTCTGAATTAGCAGGTTTTTGGATGAAAGAAAGGCTTCAAGATTGGTAGATTCTATCTGTCCTCCCCCTCACACTTGAAATTGCTTCATCAATTTTTCGTTTTAGCACAACATAAAAATTGCAGCTTATAAATGTGGACCAGTATAAATGTTCAGCTGAAAGCTCACAGAAACATCCAGGCCTTTATTGCATAACAGAGCCATCTGGTGGAATGTATAAACCAACTGGCGATCTGATATTGTTAGCTGTCCTCAACTACAATCAACTCTGTCTAAAAAAATACCCTCTATGTCAGGAGGTAGTAAAGTATGTGCCTCAAATTGCTTGTCAGCTTATGGCAAGCCCATGAATATCACAGCATTTTCTTATTCAAGAAATATCCAGAGGTGGTATGCCATTGCCAACACTGTAAAAGAAAATATAACTACAATTGTAATTATAACTGTAATTGTGCTTATCTTCCTCATCACTGTCACTAACATCATATTCTTTAGAGCTCTTGAGCAAAGAGTCACATTGTCACTTCAGAAATCCTTCTGTTAAATTCCAGACTCTAATAAAAAAGATCTTATGGCACCTTTGAGACTGAGAGAAAGAAGTTGGTAGCATAAGCTTTTGTAGACTTAAATCTACTTTATGAGACTGAAATGTCTAGGAACAGACATTTATAGTTATGAATGAGCAGGTTTTCTGTGTAAATAGCAACAGAAATGTAAAATTTGTGGGTATGGCGATGAGGTGACAAGTTTATTTTTAATGATGGTTGTTGTGGTAAAAATAGGAGGAGGAAAGATGTTGCCTAAAAGCAAGGTAGTGAGGGGGGAGGAGGAGGAGATGATAGCCATGTGAATGGTGGAGGGAATTATAGGAATGTAGTGTGATGCTGGCTGGGAACCAGAAAGGAGATGTGATAAAGGCCATTTCCGCATGGGGTAAGTAAAACATTGCAGTGTGTCCTCCACGGAGGACGTCTGCACCCTGGAGCAGACTGGGTCCGGACTACTTACCGTAGATCCGCACCTCAGTCCACTCCGGAACGACCTCAAGTGGTCCTCCAGCGTGTTTTTGAAAGACCTGATTTTTCCGGTCTTTCAAAATGCTGGTGCACACCATTGCGTGCCTGCTCTCCGATGCAGATTCGCAGGCTCCCACCAATGCGAGCCTGCGATCTGTGGAGGGTAAGCTTTAGGCTGGCGAGCTTCAGGGGTTGGTTGAGACCCACGACCAACCGGAAGCCACCATTTTGGACACCGGAGCAGTGCGCATCTACGACCACGCATTGCTCCGTCTCACCCCGGACCAGACCAGACCGCCAGAAGATCCGGTGAGTAGCGGCAGGGAGCAATATCCTCACCGCGTGTCGAAATGGCCAAAGTGGCCAAGAGAACCCTCATGAGACTAGGATGTTGATTAATGTTGTAATATATGTAGTGTGCCAGGAATATTTCTTCTGTTCAACCCATCGTCAAAAATCTGGAGTTTGTGGATATATTCCAGTTCTGCTGTTTCTCTTTCCAATTTTTCTTTGTAGGTTTTTTGTTCAAGGACTGCTGTTCTGAGACTCAGACTGAGGTCTGAGATGGAACGTCCAGGAAAACTGAAATGTTCGGCAACTGGTTTGTGTGTATTTCCTTTCTTAATGTCTGATGTATGTCCATTTATCCTCTGGCACGGAGACTGGCCTGTTTGCCCAATGTTCAGTGCTGAAAGGCATTGTTGACAGAGGATCATATTAGATATTAGATATCATAGATCATATTAGAGGATAAACAAGTGAAAGTACCTCTAATATTGTGTATGGTATGATGTGACACGATGTGATGTGATTAGGTCCTAAGTAGGTGGGTGGACAGAGCTGGCATCTGAGTTTGTGCAAGTTCTTCTACCTGTCTCCCTATCCATGTTATGTGTCCTCCAGTAAGTAAGTAACTGTTTGAGATTGGGAGGCTATCTGTAAGCAAATAAAAGCCTGCCACCAAGAGAGGGCAGCATTATTGTCCAGAATAGATTTTAGTTCATTGGTGATACATCTCAATGGTCTCACTTAGGAACTGTATGTAATCACTACTGGAATTCAGCCATTTTGTCTGTTTAGTCTGTTCTGTAATAGATTAGTCCTTGTTTTTTGTTTTTGTTTTTTTCTTTTACTTCCTACGGTGGGTGCTGTAGCTTAAGGAAGGCTTGTTGTAATTCCATGAGGCCCTGTCTTGAAGATCTTGAGAAGATGTGATTGTTATCAGATGGCTTCAGGGTAGAAACTGGAAGAATGTAAGTACATGCAGCAGTCAGTGGGTTTGCAATATAGTGTGGTGCTTAAATGTCTATTGTGAAACCATACATAGTGGTATCTAGAAAGTGAACTTGTTCTGTTGATAGTTCCACATTGAGATTGATGGTAAAGTGGATTGTCTTGAGTGAGTCCTTTCCATGACTCCAAATTAGGAAGATATCAATCTACCTCAGGTAGAGGAGAGTTTCTGGGTGCAGGAGTTAAGAAAGGTTGTTCTAGGTCAGCCATGATGATGTTGGCACATTGTGGTGCCATGAGGGTGTCCATGGTAGTACCATTAACTTGAAAGTATATGTTATTACCGAAAGAATAACATATTTCAGAGGGAGGAACTGGCAAAACCACCTCTAAGTACTCCTTGTATAGGAAAACCCTAGAAAATTCATGAGGTCACCAGATGTCAACAGGCAACTTGAAGGCAAATATACACATATAAACACGCACATGCACAGTTTTGTGTATCATGCCACCTAGTGGTCAATAGAGTTACTTGTGAGAAATGGGATGACCAGGTTTTCTGGCAAGACTAAATTATTTACAGTGGCTAAAACAGAAAGGGATCTCTCCAGACAGTGGCATGGTCATTCAAATGGCACGTGCAATTCAGTGAAAGCAAATGTCAGGTGATATGTAAAAATTGTAACTTCATGTATACGCTGATAGGTTCTGAGCCGGTGATAACTGACTTGGAAAAAAATCTTGGGCTTGTGGTAAATAGCTTGAGGAGAATGTTGAACCAATTCTCCATAGAATAATTAGAAAAGGGACAAAAATGCATAAGAATAGTAATAATGGCTGTTTATTGCCTCCAGTTATGAAAATTAGTATGCTTTTCAGTAACAGTTGTTGAGGAACCAACATAAGCAAATGTTATTATTCCATGTACTGCTTTCCCTACGGGAAACTGGATGGCTACAACAGATTATAGGCCTAGACAGGACTTTGTCTTTAGAACTCTTCTTAGATACAAATTTGGCTATGCTTTTCCACAGACAGTTGAGATTCCAGAAATTAATCTTAATGGGAAAAGGAGAGCGATTGGCAATGAAAATAGTTTACGTTTGTGCCTGAAAGGTTTGTAAACCTTCAATAAATATAGTGTTAAAAACAAAATATGTTTCTTAACAGCTTATTTTTCACAGACAGAATTATGTATTATCATACGGGGCAAACTTCCATAATATCTTGTGGGGAATTTATTATTCTTTGTGCTTGATCTTGGAACTTTTAGTAGATCTGAGGCAAAATATGGTCATTAGCACACATGTTTTTCAACATTCAAGCAGTTTTTCAAAGTTTTGAGGTAGCAAGTACTTCCAAAGGTGCAATTCACACAGATACAGACACTAAAATGGCTGTTGCACATGATCCAATCGACAATGTGGTCTCTCTGCATCTCTACAAATTGAGATTGGCATGGGAAGAAGTAGTTGTACTATTTCCATAGTATCAGTTATGAAAAGGTTGCCAGTTCAGGACTATCCCAAACTCTGAGGTTTCCAGGCCAAAATCTGAGACCTAGGGACAACTCATGGTGATGCCATTAAGCACCGAGCATCAAGTACCAACCATGGTTACTCACAGATTGCCATTCAGACACATACACATACACATACAGAGAGAGAAAGGAAAAAAGAAATAATTTTTGGAAACTAAGACTAACTTAGCTGAAGGGACTATCTTAAGATCAAGGTGAAATGAGGCGATTATTCCTTATAGCAATAGCAATAGCATGCGTATTTCTATACCACTTATCAGCTAAGTGCTCTCTAAGCATTTTACAATTTGTTAGCTAATTGCCCCCAACAAACTGAGTACTCATTTTACCAACCTGCGGAAGGATGGAAGACTGAGTCAACCTCGAGCCCAGCAGGATCGAACTCACAACGTTGTGGCTGCAGTACCGGCATTTAACCACTGTGCCACCAGGGCTCTCTAGTTCTGGAAACAAGATAAGGAACATTTAACCCTCACACAACTCCACTGGCTACTGGATCCATTTCTGGTCACAATTCAAAGTGCTGGTGATGACCTTTAAAGCCCTATATGGCCATGTCCAGGTTATTTGAAGGACCGTATCCTCTCCTATAAACCAACCTGGGCTTTGAGATCTGCTGGAGAGGCCCTTCTCTCCATCCCACCACTCTCACAAGTACACCTGGTGGCAATACACAGGAGAGGGCCTTCCCAGTGCCTGCCCCCAGGCTCTGGAACTCCCCTCCTAAAGAAGTCAGGCTGGCACCCTCCCTACTATCCTTTCGCAATAAGGTAAAGACGTTTTTATTCAGACAGGCATTTGATGTGTGATTATATGTAGCCTGTCTAATAGAATGTGCTGGACACTGTGTTCCTGATGAATGTTTGAATTTTAATTATGTATTTTAACATTGTTTTAATTTTTTTTTATAATTATGTTTTAACCTTTGTATTCTATGGGTTTTAACCATGTCTTTTTAACTATTTTAAGCTGCTTTGAGTCCCAACCTGGGAAAAAGTGAGTATAAATAAAGATGACAATGACGACAACAACAACAACCTAGCCTCCTTGCTTCTAACCAGAGGGGGAATGTAGAGCACTGCAGAAGTTGAATCCCAGTGCTACAATAAATAAATACAATAAATATGAAAGAAGGATAAAACTAAGTAAGTAAATATATAGATCTCTCCCACTTGTGAAATGTTGCAGCAACAAATCAATTAAGCAATGCAACTTGTAGCAAGCTGATGCACTGCTAGCTGAGCTGGAGGTTTCCACACATCTCTGTCCTCTTGCCTGGAGCTTAGCCCACCAAAACTAGAGAAATTGTATGCTTCTTCTCTACCTGGAGATGATCCATGAAAACTGAAGACACAGGGCAAGATCCTGATATCTATCAATTCCAGCGCTGACTTATTATAGCAGTAATACAATAACACAGTAGCAATAGTGATTGGTTGGACTGACATAAACTCTTCACATAGTGTCTTGGACTATGGTGTGGTACAAGGAGTGTGCTGCCAGTTTTCCATGAGAAGGACTGATGGTTCTGTCCCAAACTTGTTCACTTGGAACCAGTTTCTGCTAACATCAATGGAATCTCATCCAGTAAGTATATTTGTTTCTTTGTGTGAGGAGGCTTAAAGCTTGGCTCATACTGAGAACACAGTTTTCCTATTATTCTGCACTTCCCCTGATAACTAAAATCCATATGTGTTAACAAGAGCTTCACTCAAACTTGAAAGGCAATAGGGAGATAATACAGACACATGAACACGAGTGTCATATGTTTCCAATAGATACTTCTCTCCCCACACACACACACACACAAAATCTCAGAAGGTGGATCAGAATTGTCACATTTTGCAATAGTTGAAGTTTAAGTTTAGCATCATATGCCAAATCAGAACCACATTCACCCATTCAACTCACTGGGAAGTTATACTCATTGAATATCCCCAAAGACAATGTATAGTGAAAACGAAACAGAAGAGATTTTGTGAACAGAGCTAATTGTTTATTTGTTTGGAAAGAAATTACAATTGGCCCTCCTTATCCACGGATCGTGTATCCACCGATTCAACCAACTACAGCTTGAAAGTATCTTTTAAAAATCCCCAAAAGTGGATTTTTGTGGTCTTTGATTTTGCCATTTCATATAAGAGGTGTAATTATGCTACATCATTGTACATAATGGGACTTGAGCATTCATGAATTTTGGTATCTGTGAGGGGTGGTCCTGGAACCAAACCCTAGTGGATACCGAGAGCCCACTGTATAATAAATATTACTTCTGGCTTTATTAAAATACAGTTATAGTTTGTACTAGTTAAATTCAGAAAGACTTGTAGGAGAATTTCTTCTGCTTTCTTCTTCTTTTTACATGGGTCAAAGCACTGTTGTTGACAAAATCTTGAAAAAGACCCGGGAAGTGGCCCTTAAGGCTGTTCCTTTTAGAATCTCTGTAAGTCAACAGGCAACCAGAAACCACACACACACAGACACACTCTTTCCTGTCATTGTCTCATGAAAAAGGAAAACTGAAAGTTTCTGTGTTCTGGTCAGCAGATATTTTTAAACTTCAGTTCTTCTCTTCCTCTTTCCTTCTACACACTTCTTTCACTGATTTTCATCCATTAGATTTCTTGCCCACCAGCAAGTCATACGTATCAGGAGAGAGACCTAGAACATTTAGTGGAATCCTGCAACATCAGGTGAGAAGATGGAAAAGTTTCGCCCTGTGATAGATTTCTGTCTCAGTCACCAGAAGGCACTGGGCTACGGTGCAGTATCCTTGCTGACTCTCGGCAGTGAGCGCATCTTTTCCATTGTGGTGTTCAAATGCCCATGTAACACCTGGAATATGCTATACGGTGCTGTTTTCCTATTGGTGCCAGCCCTGATTCTATTTCTTCTTGGAATATTGGTCAATACCCGGTCCTGGAAGGTCCTCACTGGATGCTGTGCTCCTGGCAGGCGGTGTAAATTTCCTCAGGCAAATCGTCTCTGGTACTACTTGCAAGTACTATGGCTGGTGATGGTCACTGCTGCTGTGGCTCCCTTCACGTGGATTGCTGTGGCTTTACTGGGAGGCAGCTTCTTTGAATGTGCGGCTACTGGGAGTGTCATTTTGCAGAGATACATGTGCAAAGACCAAGAGGAAGAGTGCTTCAAGAAGGTGCTTCAGGTGCCCTGCCAAGGCTCCTCTCCTTCTCAGGAGATACAGGATAAGCTCACACACCTTCGAGCCCAGTCACAGGTTGGTAAGACCTCTTCTTGAGGAATGGCTTATCAGTTTGGTAATTGAGACAATAGGGCTAATTGAGAGATGGGAAGGAAAGCTGATCACTAAATTGTTATGTTGGTAAAAATCATCAGCAGAAGTGCTTCCCCAGGTGTACCTCAGCTCACCACCCACCTGTCAGGGCTTAGGCAAGTAGTGACCGAGGAAAGGATCATTTCTCTGGTAGTATTGTAGTTCTTAGGATGTCTAATAAACTTCAGGAGTCAAGCTAAGACCTTTCTGTTTAACCTGGCTTTTCACATTAAATTTGTAGCAGTTGCTTTCAGTTTCATTTGTTGTCTGTACTCTTTACTACAGTTCTTTTTATTTTTATTTTTAAAGTACTTGTCAGTTTTCAGCCCTCTTCTCAGATGAGGCCAAATGAGAGGGTTTTCCTTTCTCTGCTGCTCCTCCTTCTCCTGCATTCTTCCTCGGGCGCTTAATCTTGTCCCATTTTTGTTGTTCTTTAGTTGCAGCACTTATGCTGAGCCTGGGAAACCCTGTGGTTCTCTAAATGTTATTAGACTGCAGTTCCCATCCCCTCCTTCATTGAGTATGTTGGCTAGCACTGATGGGAGTTGGAATCCGACAACACATGCATACCTGACAACATTTCACAGATGAAAACTGGGGCGTGTTTGGCCGAGCAACATCGGTATGTGATCAAGATGGCAAAAATTATGAACAAGAAAGAACGCTCAAGCTAGAAGAGGTTGCTTTGGCCTATCTGGGGGGCAAGATTCCATCCCTTCTTCTCCTCTCCCCTCTAATGATTTAATGAAGTGCAACTACTTTTGCACTTTAAACTCACTCTGAGTCAACCGAAGCAAGCTGAGGATAAAGAGGAGAAGTGGGAATAGGAGAGAGAAACTGAGACCCTTTCCGTACGAGGAAGTTAAAACGGGCCAAGGCGTCCTGTCACAGAGGTCGTCCACACCTTGGATCGGACTAGATTTGGACTATTCACCTTAGTTCCACACCTTAGTCCGATCCAAAACGCCCCCAAGTGGTCCTCCAGCACACTAAGTGAAGACCGGAAAAATCTGATCTTTCAATCTTCTGGAGCGCGCCATTTCGTTCCTGCTCAGTTGTGCAGATACGCAGGCTCGCACCAACGCGAGCCTGCGATCAGCGGAGGGTGGGCTGTGTGCGTGGTCAGCGTCAGCGGTTGGTCCAGACCCACGAAGAACAGGAAGCCGCCATTTTCAGTCTCAGCGGTGCGGATCTACGGACCTCGCATTGGTCCGATTCGCCCTGCAACAAACAGAGGAGCCCTGCGGAAGGGCTTAAGGGAAAGTCCGCGTTGCTTCGAAGAGAGAAGAATCAGTAAGTAACGGCACGGAGCGATTCACTCGCCTCGTGCGGAAAGGGCCTGAGTCATCCTGAAAGCAGTTGAAAAAGTGGAATGACAGAAGATTTTCTGGAACTGTCTCTGCGAAATTGCAACAGTGGAAGGGTATATATCTGAAAACATACAAGTTGCCCTGATCTAGACATTCCTGTTTAGACAGGAGTTTCACCTTTAGAAACAAGATTTATATTGTTTGCCCGCCATACTCAATTCTTTGTTTATTTGTTTTATTTCTTACTCTGGTTTTTTTTTGTTTTGTTCTATGATTCAAGCTGCAATTATATTCACAATGTTTATTGCTGGTTTTTAGTCTTCCTTGTTGTTGCTACTGTTGCTCCCCCCTCCCATATTTCTGTTTTCATTGTGTTTTACTACCTGAAGGTCATTAGAGGTGAGGTTGAAGGAAGATGAGGCGTAACTACTGTAAATGCTCTAATCTAATCTAATCTCCCCTCTGTCTTTCTGTCCATCCATCCTGCCCTTCTTCCTTTGAAAAGCTCAGGCATCTGTACAAAATTACTGGGTCTAAAATCTAGAAAGTATGACAAAGCAGACACACTGTAAATACTTGGACCGCAGCTATGTATTTAGTTTTGCTTTAGTCAGTCTATTGAGCAGTTATAGATAGGGAAGGTTATCCCTGTTAGAAAATCTGAAAACAGGCAGGATTTTAGTTTTGGCTTGATTTTTTCTTTAGTCTCCAGTACAATAAGAGTAAAAGTCAGGGCAGGACAAAGTGTGCCCCCTTGGACATTTTTGTGGCCCCAAAGCCCCCCCCCTCGGGATGAAAAAATAAATTTATTTCAATTTTTTACTCCCACAGCCTTTAGGGTATGTAGAAAGTATGTAGAGCATTTTTGCCCCTTTTTTGGCCCTCTTGGGCCCTCCAGGTCTAAGAAAAGCCTTTTTTTTTTCCTGAAACAAGACATGAACAAGAAGTTACTTCCAGTCCCTTCCTGTTGTGTAAAGACTGCTTTTTTGGGCCTAAAATAGCCCAGTTGGCCCAAAGTCATGGTGAAAATGCCCCCACCCTCACTAGACAGTGTTTGTGAGTGGTTGCTTTTTCCAAAGAGGATGTAGCCCTCCAAGGTCTTCGAGGGTGTGTGTCTAATGCAAACCCCTAGACTCTCACAATGGCACACCCTTGATCTAAATGTTTCTACCCATCCTATATGGCTCAAACATACAGGGGAGATACCCCATTAGGAAACCAGAGTTTGAGTTTGTGGCAGGAATTTATATGAGTTGATTAAGCTCCCCACTTAGGCAGCCACCCCCTTACTCATTGGAAAAGGAGGGAGGAGCTAGCACATTCTCTCCTATTCTCCCTGCTCACTTATTGTGTGAATGGTGAGCATTAGCCTGAATCCTTTTGGGGAGTTACAAATATGTAACCTAGAGTTGTATGTGTGTTCACGATCCCTATGTAGCTCCTAATTTAAGGGGCACATAGGGACCAAGTGACAAGAGAACAGGCTCATATCAATCACAATGGCTGCTTCCCAGTAAATGCGGATTGGGAGACTAGGCTAAGATTCACTGTGTAGTTCTGTAACTATGGTAGTGATGCATTCATAAATGCTGAACAGCATTCAGTCAATGTTTTGAAAACCTCAATAGACAGTTTCAAAGCCAGACAGAGGCAGAGTACAGAGGCAGACAATATGAAGCCCCATTTGCTACTGTCAGCAGGGTAGGTGGCTGGTTTTTCTGCAAAGAAACTCAGTGGATCTCTATTTTGAACCCCCCCAAGACCAGGGGGGATTTCTCATGGGCCTGTTTCTGAAGCCTCTCAAGTCCTGTATCCCATATCGCAGAGTGGCCTCTGTGTCCCTGAATGTTCTGTCCCCAACATACAATTGGAGCACCTGATTTCTTGCACTGATTGTATAGCCACTGGGCACTGGCAACACTGCTGGAAGTAGAACCATATCCATCAAGCTTTCTTGAGGAGTTTTAGAGGCTTCTGTGATGGCTGAGTCCCCTGCCAGCCACTTTTTTATGCACCAGCAGCAGAACATTTCCACTCCTTCCACTGTGCGAAGGGCTTTCATGTGGATAGTGGAGAACTTGTTCTCTGCTGCTCCAGAGGGTAGAGCCCAAACCAATGGATTCAAATTACAAGAAAGGGCATTCTGACTAGCCATTAAAAATAATGTCCTGATAATAAGAGTTAATTGACAAAGCAATAGGCCACTTCAGAAGGCGGTGAATTCTTTTTCAAACAGGTCGGACGGCCAGCTGTTAGGGATGCTTTAGCTGTACCTAAACACCAGAGGGCCTTTACTTTGGCACAATGTCTTGCCCTCCCATCAGCTGTCCTTGAAGGTTGATACAGGAAGGCTCCTTACTCAGAGAGACAAAGCCCCTGTGACTATGGAAAAGTAGAAACAATAGATCCTGTGCTACTCCAGTAGCTGTATGATAGAGATATTCGTACTAGCTTCCTTTCACCCTTACTGCAAAAATATCCAGGGTGCACAAGACAATTCTATACGATTCTATGCTTTCAGATACTAACCCTGAGGCAACATGTAATGTTGCCAGGTTTTAAGCAACACTTAAGATGATGACCTGTGCTGGAGATGAGACCTAATGAACATCTAGTTTGTTGTATTGACATTGTTTATAATGAGGAGGAGGAGGAGGAGGAGGAGGAGGAGGAGGAGGAATAATACACAAAACTGAGGCCATTTCCGCATGGGGTGAGGGAATCGCCCTGCGCCGCTACTTACCGGATCTTCTGGCTCCCCAGTCTGGTCCAGTCTGCTCCGGAGCAGTGCGTGATCGTCGATCCGCTCTGCTCCGGCATCCAAAATGGTGGCTTCCAGTTGTTTGTGGGTCTCGACCAACCCCTGAAGCTCGCCAGCCTAAAGCCCGCCCTCGGCAGACCACAGGCTCACATTGGTGCGAGCCTGAGAATCTGCACAAGGGAGCAGGCTCGCAGTGGCGCACTCCGTGCTTTTGAAAGACCGGAAAAATCAGGTCTTTCAAAAACACGCTGGAGGACCACTTGGGGTTGTTCCAGAGTGGACTGAGGTGCGGATCTACAGTAAGTAGTCCGGACCAGTCCACTTCAAGGTGCAGACGTCCTCCGTGGAGGACAGACTGCACCGGTTTTATTACCCCATGTGGAAATGGCCTGAGTTGAAAATAATGAGTGCCTCATGGTTATCCAGTGAGCTTCATGGCTAGGGGAGACTGCTTTTTATTATGTTGTTTATTTTGATTGGTATAAATTGTTTTAAACATCCACAGAACTATAAGAATGTTAGAAGTCCTGTATTCCATATCCCAGGCCATTCCACACTATACTCTTATAGCGCAACGATTCCACTTTCAACATCCTATGGAATCCTGGGGTTTGCAGTTTAGGGAGGGGCCTTTAAAATTCTCAGTCAGAGAGCTCTTGGGCCTGGCCAGTTGCTATGGAGATGAGACCTAGCAGCAAGGAGAAGGCCAGTGTATTCTCTCAGGAAACCAACCTGTGTATGTTAATAACTCTGAACACAGATTGGATCGGGGAATATAGGGAAAAGTTATAGGTACTGAACAAGACCGTTTGGGGAATTATAGACACAGGAGCTCAAATCTGTGTATTTCAGATACATCTAATTCCTAAGGTAAGGTAAGGTAAGGTAAGGTAATTCCTAAGGTATTTCTAACAAGTATTACCTATGAGAAAATAAAATCCGGAGCAACATTGGGTATATACGCTACTTATAAATAAATGAATACTGTTGGAAAGTGTTGATGTTAAGCTATTTGTGTTTCTGTGTCTCAACATATATCAGCTATTATGTTTAAAATGATCACCTGTTTAATGTAACATTAAATTTATATAAATTGTTGGCCCTCAGTCCTGATACTCTTAGATTTATGATATTCATAAGGCAGCAAAAGATGGAATTCCTGGGAAAAGGGAAATGATCTGCATCTTTCCTGCAAACAGTACTCTCCTTGCTTCATTACCATTTTCCAATTCAGTTACACTGAATGTTAGTGGTAAAGTGTGTGTGTGGGGTATATATAAATGACTGCAAAGCATTCCCCACACATCCCTGTAGTCTCCTCTGCATTACTAGATGCTGTCATTCAGTATCCCACCTCTCAGTTTTTCTCACTCACTCTTCCCTGTCTCCCTCCCTTGCTCCCTCCCTCACAACAATTTCTCTGAGGAAACTCTCTCCACAGAAAAGAGTTCTGGTTTCTTGTAAAGGAGGAATGGGAAGCCTTCACTGGTGCTGATGTGGGAATTTCCTCCCAATACAAACAGCTCTTTCAGAGAAGGGACTTTTCTCAGGGTGCAGCAGAAGAGGAAAGGAATACATTCCACTTCTATGCCTGCTCTGAACCATTTGATTAGCAGTCCCATCCCATCCCATCCTTTCCATACTTCACTTTGTTCTGAGCAATTATATCCAAAGGCCTCTCCTCATAATATGGCGGATAGACATTTGCAATTTTGCAAAACTGGTAATGTTTTGAATCAGCCTTCCATAAAGGGGCATCTCTCAGATGTGTTGGATTGCAGATGCCATTATTCACATCCAGTTGGGAATGATAGGTTTGTAGTCCAACAAGTGTGCGTATGTGCCTTCAAGTCACCTGCCAACTTAGGGTGACCCCATGAATTTCATGGGGTTTTCTTAGGCAGAGGTGATTTTGCCAGTGCCTTCCTCTGAAATATAGTCTACAGGACTACCAACAGAAATGGCTGTTTTTCACTTAAATTCAGCTGCTGTCATGAAACAAACTTGGACAAGTAGTAATTCAATCCTGACTGATTGAAAAGTTCCAGATTTTGTTCCTGTTCTTTCTAATTTTATGCTAGGTTAAAATGAACTGGCCTGGGGAGTTGGTATTAAAAGTCTCTGATCATACCAGGAACTGACAGAAAATATTCTAGGATAAACAAAATCGGTATGGATCTTCAAAATAACATTGAAAAGAATAGGAACAAAATCTTGAACTTTCTGGTCTTTTTAATCCATTTGGATATGCTCTGTGTCTACTTCTGGTGCTGAAAATCAGTTCCTAGGCTTAGAATGTGTTCAGAAGCACTATCTTCTTGAATGTAGACTCTTTCACACTACACAGTCTTGTTTCCACTTGAAATGCCACGGCTGCACCCTGTGGAATCCTGGCATTTGCATTTTTCTGAAATATTCATAATTCTCTAGTGGAGAATTCTAAGTAATTCATGCAACTACAAATTCCAGAGGATGGAGACATAGTAGTTAAAGTAGTATCAAAAGCAGTCTAGTTGGAAAGAGACTTAAGTATGTGGCTTCTGTACTTTAATATGGCTGCTGGAGATTGGGCCTAAATATCTTTCCAAACTTTTTCTAGACAAGAGTGTCATGGTTCTTCCATGCAAGCAATATCCTGATCTCTGTCATGCTTCTTCCCAAAGGTGTTGGGATGGATTCTGATTGCCAGCGTCTTCACATTGGTCCTAGCTGCCACCTGTATCTCCCGCTGCCGTTCTCCAGTCAGTATTCGTCAACTTGAGTTCTGGAAAATCTACATGCAAAAGGAGCAACAGCTTTTTCAGGTTAAGGCCAAGGAACATGCGGCTCAGCTGGCAGAGAGGAATCTCAAGTGCTTCTTTGATTCCACACAGCTGCAACCATTGCAAACTCCAACTCCCAAAGCCTGGCAAGGCATTTCCTCCCTGTTTGCCTTTAATCCTAATGAGCATTACTACAGCATGATACATAAGTATGTCAGCTGCAAAACCAGCAGTGGCAGCATCAGATCAGTTGAAGGGGATGCTTTTCATACTTGTCTGGGGTTTGTGGATGGAGCTGGAGGTGCTGACTCCCAAATGGTATAACTAGAAGAGTCAAAGTGCTGGGGCTTCCTCCTCCTCCTCCTTCTTCCTCATCCTTATCATCATGTAGGATGGTGTCTTCTGCCATCTCTCTCAGGTTTCTTTTTTCCATTGTCAGTTCTATGTTTTTTTCAACTACAGCAAGTAGTTACGAATTCTCCATATTGCTTGGTGTTAATCAGCCAATTAATACTGATTAGATTTAGAAAAGACCTACTTCTGGTGCAGGTCAACACTGCAGAAAATGAATGAAGTATCAAAAGTTTCTTCCTGATGTTAAAAAAGGGAGCACCTCTCCACATACACATAAAAAACTGGCTGAATTTTGGGGCATTTCTTGGAACTGGGACTCTGGAGACTCTCATGGTGAGCCTGCACTTCAAAATTTACTGCTGAGCTGCTGGTTGTGATAAAATGACATTTTAGTGCTTCTTTTATAAAAAGCTGACTGACCAGGACTGCGATTGCATTAAAGTAAGTTTGGCTCTGAACTAATGACCAGTTTTGCCTTTAAAAACTCAAGCATCGGAGATGTTGTTTGTGTTCTTAATGTTTGATTCATACGATCATTAGGTATATGACTATTTCAGCAGGTAACTTTTTGAGGGAAACCTGCTTTTCTGCAGCTCTTGAGTCTCTGACAAGAATGACAGTCTTGTATGCCATGAGCCACAGAACTTCATGGATACATCCAGGATGAAAGCCATGTGACTCTCCCAGCATTCTTCACCATTGGTTATGATAGCTAGAGCTGCTGGGAGTTGCAGTTCAACATCTGGAAGGCCTCACAACTTCCATCCATGAGGTACATACTCCTGTCCAAGCACTGCAAGTTCCTTGCTCATTTTTCAATAATAGCTTTGAAGTCAGCATTGTATATTATATCCAGAAAGGGTCCCTCTCCATGACTCCAGATCTGGAAAGGCAGTAAGGTGCACTCCCTTTCCACAAGAGAAGCACATGTGGGCTCCAACACATTAAAGCATTGTTAAACTGCATAGATCTCTATTCTAGGATTGTAGTGCTGCATGAAGCTTATTGATAGCCAGCATAGTGTAGTGGTTCAAGCATTGGACTACAACCCTGGAGACCAGAGTTGATTCCCTCCTCTTCTGTGAAAGCCCTCTGGGTTACCTTGGGCACATCACATACTCTCAGCCCCTGAAAGCCCTGTGATAGGTTCACCTTAGGATTGCCATAAGTCAGAAATTACTTGAAGGCACATAACAACACACAACAATGAAGCTTACACACTTTAACTGGCAAATCTTTCAAGCATGAGACGGTGTCTGAAAGCCTTCCAAATTAATGCTTTCTGAAACTGAGTGCCAGTGTGCCATTGCCTTCATCTGGGTCTGAAGAGAGCGTGATTTGTCCAAAGTCACCCAGTGTGTTTCCACAGCCAAGCAATAATTTGAACTCTGGTTTCTGGGAGTCCCAATCCAAGACTCAAATCACTTCATCACATTGGCTCACTATTTCTCATTCTAGTCAATGACAATCTGCAGCGACAGCTCCCTAAAATTTAGAATCATTTGGAATTATAATTTCCCAGGACTTCTTACTGATAGTCCCTAGGAAGACGGAATTCTCAGGAATCCTCGAGTCCATGATTTGCATGCTAAGCATGCTTGGAAAAGCAATCTAGGCATTAACATTACTGGGAACTACAGTTTTCTAGGGTGCATGCTTCCTTACAAAGGACTTGGTAAGCTTGGGAAGCTACATTTTTCAGAACCCTTCATACTTGACAGTCCTTCCGCTGATGTGGCTCACAGCAACAGTCACCACAATGGGAAAAGGAGAGCTGTCTCAGATGAACACACTTGATAAAACACCATCACAAATTACCAGTACATTAACAAATGATGAATACTGCATCGGACATTAAGCACAAAATGATTTTATTTAGCTTTCAACAGAACATTGATCAGAAAACTGTAAAATATACATGTGTCACAGTATTTAAAAAACTTGCAGACATTCACATAGAGGACCAATTCAGATGTTACTTTTTGGTTTGGAGACAAGAAAAGTACCACAGAGCTCTTCATCATCCCCTCCTTGCCCTCCTTTATATGGACTCATTCTTCTGCATTTGTGTGGATTCTTACTTGGTTAGCAGAAGCACTGTGATAAGTTGCCCATCTGAATTAGGCAAACATGGCTTGTGAGCATTAGCCCCAATTTTACTGATTCAATCATCACAACAAACGATGGTTACGTTAACCAGAACAGAAGGAGGACACTACATGAGATGGAAATGGATGTAGGATTATCGGATCTCTAGCCTTCCCAGCCAAAGTTTAGAGACCTGGGAGCATAGTGTCTGAGATGAGGTCATGTGCTTGGCCTGATCTGCTACTACTTGCTTAAATGAAGCTTCCATCCAAAGTAATATTTTTCTGGATATTCAGGAAATATGAGGGTTTCCTATGTTTCTTGGAATTCTGCCAGTGGAGCAATAGGACCAGATTTGGAAATGTGAGTCCAAAAGATCTGTGTGTGCTCAGATGATAATACAGATGACTTGTTCTGTTGAGGATTGCCCCCATTCATTCCCTGTTCACTCATTCATTCCCAGTTTAGTCCAGTAATTCCACTCCTGACAAGGCCCTGTTTCTCACAGCCATCCATCTAATTTTATCTAGTTAGAGCATGTGTTGCAGAACCTCATCACATGGCATAAACATGCAAGAATATTCTCGAGATTGCTGGCTACTCATGGGAAATACTTTCATATCCCCTCTCTTCATGTGTGTATGTGCATGCATGTGTGCACGCAAGCGCATTGGATGTGGAGCTCTTGCTCCCACAACAAACCTTTTGGCATGCAGAGCCTGATCCAAACGGAGATCTGTCCACAGTCTGTTTCTCTGTGGGTTCTCCCCTCTGGATTAGGAAGATGCTACAGAAATACAGAAGATGAACATGTTAAGTATCTATACACCGGGTACTTCAGTTACTGGTTTCACTTATTTCGTTTGTGTTTCTTGCTTTCAATCTTCTTTAAGAATGTAATTCCAATTTCTGTCACATCATCCCCCTTCAAAGCATCTTGAATGAAAGTAACTTCAGCAGCTAGGTGTACCTGAAAATAAGTAAATTTGGCTGAGTAGGAAAAAATGCACCATTGTTCTTCCTTTTCAGTTTGTTTTTAATAGTGCTTTGTCTTCTGCAAGAGAAACCCTCTGTCAGGCCTTTTCAGTCCCTTAGGCCCATTTCATTGTGTACACAGTCTTTATTGTGTATTTATTGGCAGTATTTATGTGCTGCTCCATAACAAAAAGTTACCAGTATCATGGCTGATAAGAAAAGCCATAACAGAAAAGGAATATTGTTCTATCAGTCAGTTAGTTCTGTGCCATGTTTCATAAAACATTCCAAGCCACAAATACTCCATCCAATAAACATAAAAAATTCATAGTGTACAACATGGAAATTATAAATTGCAGCCAAGTTTCAGGCAAGTTAAAATCCAATAAAGACTACTGCACCAGCAAAGGCCTGGACACACAAGGCATAAAAACAGCCAGATTGGTCCTCATCCGAGCTGAAAAGGTTGGTCAGAATTGAAATTTTAAGATTTGTTTCCATTACACCCAATGTTGCTTGGTATAAAATGTTATGTGGTATTAAAACAAATTAAGGTCAATGGTAGAGGAAATAAAACTATGAGAGTTAAAATGGATCTAAAGCTACAGCTACATTTAAGAGGCCTGGGAATATAAGATATATGCCTGGTACAAATTCTGATACTATAGATACACTATGAAATGATATTTAGACAGGTTATACCTGCTGCCCTCATGTCAACTTCAGCATGTTGATCTCATTATTTGAGCAGGAACTAAAGGATGTACATCTGAATTACACAAAGCTACTCTCTTTGTAAAATCCAGTGGGAAAAATGGGTGGTATGGGTCACATTAAGGAACTCAGTGTGTATTCAAGTACACATGCAATTGAAACCTTAACATCTGGAGAGACAATCCTCCCCACATATATACAAACAAATATTTATATACTTCATAAAAAGAAGGGAAGGAGAAGGAGAGGGAAAGGGAAGTATAGCAGCATCTTCAAGACTGACTGGTTTTATTTATTTAATTAGTTAGCCTTGAAGGTGCTCCAACATTCCTCCTCTCTCCGCCTCCTGTCCCACCAGAGACTAACATGGTTACTTTTTGAAAACTACTACAATTGCATACATCACGAATCTTAGCCGAGTGGTTTTGGTCAACCATTTTGAGGAGTAGAATGCAAGACCAGGTCGACTCCTTAGTCCAATACAACAAGAATCTGTTTATGTCACAGAGTTTCATTAAAAAATCAATCCACCATATATAGTTAGAAAAGGCACGTAGTATTGGTCTAAAAGTACAGTGGCCCCTCCACTTTTGTGAAGGTTCAGGGCACAGAACCCTCACAAAAAGTGGAAAGACCATGAATTACTTCCCTCCTGAATCCTCCTCCAATTCCCTTCCGGTTCTCTCCTGCAATTCTCTTGCCTTTTGCCTCAGTGCACCTTCTTTGCATTGGGGCAAAATGCATGGGAATGGGAGGGGGAGCTCCAGAGGGGAGAAAGAAGGCAAGCGCGTGCCTCCCTGGCATTTTTGTCTGGGTGCTTGCTTGGCAAAACACAAGAGAATGGGAGGAGAAATATGGTGGTAAGGCATGCAGGTGCCTCATGAATAACCAAATTTGTGAAGGTCAAATCCACAAATATGGAGAGAACTGTATGTCATTTCTCCCTTCTTCTACACATAGGGGTGCACAGTGCCGTACTTGTGCCCCTTCTTCCACACATCCTTGATTGCAAGACAGGAGACCTGCTTCTTGGGCAAAATATTATGCTTCACAATTTGGAACACCAACCCTCCTCCAAATTCCCCAGTCAAGCAGGATATATTTGTTTCTATGTGACTTCAGGTCTTATGGCAATCCTATCCTAGGATTTTCTTGGCAAGATTTATTCAGAAGAGGTTTGTTTGCCAATATCTTCATCTTAGTATGAGAGAATATAACTTGCCCTGAGTTACCCAGTGGGTTTCCACAGATGAGCAAGGATTTGAACCCTGTTTTCCCAGAATCCTACTCCAACACTCAAACCAAACACTCAAACACTCAAATGCTCACTCTCCACATAATATCCTAGGGTAGCCAAATTATTCTGGCACCTAAGGTATAATAACGACATATTCAGCACTCCCTGAGAGTAAAAAATACAACAACAATGGGTTTACAAGGATGATGTGGGAGTCTCTGTCAATGTTGTCATATTGGCTTCTGTTTACATGGCTATGATGCTCCTCTGAATTTCTTTGCAACTGGTTGACCACAGGTCATAGCATTAGCCATAGCATGTTTTCGAGTTCCACAGAAGTGCCCTGCCTAATTACTTCCATTCCCCACACTAGAAGGAGGGGGAATTCAGATAGCATTCCTCACCATTTCCAGAGCACCTCTTATAGCACCACACAGGAGACTGCAATAGCAAAGAGAAGACCTTCCTGCTGGCAGCTCCTCCACAAAGTCTGCTAAGGGATTTTTCCCCAGAATGAGAGAAAACTCATTTCTTGCTGGGTTACTGCAAGTCACAGTAGGGGTGACCCCCAGATACATCTTAAAAGCAACCTGAAAATGAAGAGGAAAATTTGAATCACATAAGCACTGGATGAAGCTAGCTGCTATGTTAGATGTGTAGCCAACACCTATATTTGCAGTTTAAAAAAATAAAATAAATGTAATAATAGTCACATTCATTTTAGTTGAAATCTACATAAGCTTAGTGTAAACTTAAAATAGTTTGCTCTTCCATTGAACTTATACCTTAAAATAGTTTGCTCTTCCATTAAACTTATTTGACATTTACCAATATTTTTACTGTTATCCAAGTTTACATATTTCCATTATAATCATCTACTATATTCTTTTCAATTTTCTTTGTGTTTTTTCTTTTGTTTTTAATAAAAACAATAAAAAGTAATAAATGTGGGTGTGCATGGGTATGCACATGGAGGGTTTGTTAGAGACCTCAGAGGAGTATTTCGTGTACATTTTCCCACCTCCTACCAAATCGCTTCTGCAATAACCATTCTAGGGTGAAGTAAAATTGAATTGCCAATCCAACCAGCTTTTCTATGTAGAAATAAGAAGTGGTGGTATTTTGTCCTTTTCTTGGATCGCCCCTGACAGCAATTCATGGATTGCCATTCCCTCTAACCATATACCTTTTCTGCAGATATACTGTGAATGGGGAGGGAATTGCAATGAAGAACACACTGTTACCTGTTTGACTGGAAGAGAAGGATGACCATATTTGACTAATCAATGCAGGTATGGTGAAACAGAAATGTATACAGACTTTTCCTTATAAAATGATGGTAGAGATGCTTTTGCCTGTAGTGAACTGGTATCCATGTAAAAACAGGTCATATGTGAGATGATGCTTCTTTATATTAACATGATAAGCACTTTCACAATCAGCTGTTATGCATGGTCACAAAACACTGGCAGCAATGTCATCAGAATATTGAAAGAATCAACTACTCACCTTGTTTGTTGTTGTTGTGTGGCTTCGAGTCATTTCCAACTGTAAAGCAAACCTATCACAGGGTTTTCCTGGCATGTTCTGAGGCAAATTTGCCTTTGCCTTCCTCCAAGGCTGAGAGAGTGTGGCTTGCCCAAAGTCACCACTTGGTTTCCATGGTCAAGCAGTGATTTGAACATCATCACTCAAACCACTGCACTTCATTGGCTGTCACCTTCATCACATGGCAAACATGGTCTAAGTAAATGCTGAACTGAAGTTTGCTTGGTCTATTCTTTTTTTTTTGAAAAGCCTCTATTGTGGCATTCCCATTCCCATCTGTTTGTAATACCACTGACTAGCTTGAATGTGATTCATTTAATATGGACCATGTTTTGCCTGTTGTACTCAGTTTTACTTAGTTTCCTAGAAACTGAGGTTGAAATGAAACAGTTGCCAGGCAGGGAGCAGTCAGTGTCACTTTCAAGTTCATATCTTCATCAGTTCGTTAGGATTGCAAATATGAAGAGTTTGGAAAAACTATTTTTGAACCACAGTTCCTAGATTCCTGCATGCTTTTAGAGCTTAGAAAAGTTACTTTTCTGGACTTCAGTGCCCATTGGCCATTGGTTGGTGGATTCTGTGAGTTATCATCCAAAAAAGGAACTTTTCTGTGTGCTCTGGAAATCTATGAAGAGGCAGGTATGCATCAATATAAAAAAAGAGAGCAGAAAAAAAAATGTAGGAAGCCTGCTCCACTTTTCTTTGGTATACATTTTAGACCTTCAATACACAAAACACTTCTGGTTGTCCAGATATTTGTCACCTACATTAAGGACTTGCTTAGAAAAGATTAAAAAACAACAACAACACTAGGCCTATTGCTAGAATGTATGTGTGTGTATGTGTGTGTGTGTGCTAAAAAGCAATAAGTTTGGGCATATTGCCAGATTTTTTTTTAAAAAAAGCAATAACATTTTTAGTTGTGTGCAGGTCTGAACTAGGAACCTCACAAACACACCAAGTCACCCACATATTAAAGCACAAATTGATTTATTTTTTAATAAGCTTTTTAAATTTTATGCATATATAAACTGCCCTTCAGGAAAAAATTCAGGGGGACAGCACATGACTCTACTGTAAGCCAAACAACTATAATAAAAAACACAACATAAAATCAAAAATTAAAAAAATAAAATAAAATAAAAACAGGGAGAGAGAATGAGAATGAGAGAGGGAAGGAGAGCGAAAGCAACAATTATTTAACAGAGCCAAAACACCAAATAAAATCTGGCGCAGTACATGCTGGAGTTCCTGCTGCTGAATAGCCATAGGCCAAAAGAAAAATAAAAAAAGAGAGAGAGAGACTATAGTGGCAGAGCAACATGGTAGCTATTAAGGTTAAACGTCTCCTTATGCTGGGAAGTAAGAACAATCCAAACACTATCATGCCAGGCAGCATTAGCCCCAGGAGTAAAACAGAGATGTTGCCGTTTGCGCTACCACCTAGAGCTGCTACAGTCCAATTGATTGCATCTCTGACTTTCTCTAGGCTCCATATCTGACCCCAGTCAGGTATGAGAATTCTTTGAAATGAGCTCTGACTCAACTCATGTCAGGAAAGTACTGGTGCTTACAAGCTCCATTCCAGCCCAATTTCCCAACGTGTATTCACATTTTCGCCCTTTCATTTTTCCCACGCTGCCACTTTTTGGCAGAACTATAAGAGCTGGGTCAGAAATGTTCCAGTATATGAGCACATGGTATATACATTGCCTCACTCTCTCTTTCTCTCTGTGTGTGTGTGTGTGTGTGTGTGTGTGTGTGAGTGTGTCAAAATACTTCTGTAGCAGTCAAGCAAACAGCCTAAATACCCAAAAGGCCCCAGATCCCAGCTGATCTTGGAAGCTAAGCAGGTTCAGCCCTGGTTAGTAGTTGGATGGGACACTACCAGTGAATAGCAGGTGCTATAGGCTATATGTCAGAGGAAGGAATTGGCAAAACCACCTCTGAGCATTCCCTGCCTGAGACAACTCTGTGAAATTCATGGGGTCACCATCACCATAAGTTGACAGATGAAGGCATACACACATGCACAACAATCAAGCACTATGTCTGGAAACTGGCTAGTGATGTGAAGTGCACCTGGTGCAATCCATTAAGAGCCAAGAAAGTAGGATTTGAAGCAATACTTATTTCTTCCCATACCTGTGCAATTATTTCTGTTGTTTCAGAATAACTCCGGCATTTCTTCACTGCAGAACGAGCCAAAAAGTCTTCAACCAACCTGATGCCAATGCTGTATCCCCTGCCAGAAAAATACAGCAAAAATTAGCTATAAATACCCAGGCTGTTCATTTCTACTTTTTACTTTCCCCCTCTGATTTTTATTTCATGATAAAAAAAATGCTCCACTGAGTGAGGTGGCAAAAGGTGCATTGTACCTTAATAATTTGCAGCACTTACATGTTTTGTTAATACATTTTTTTTTTTTTTTGGAAAAGCCATTGCTTCTGACAGTTTTGAGCAAAGTGCGACCCAGGGGCTGCAAGCAGCTCCAGGACTGCATTTTTGGCTCCCAGGGTTCAAAAAATATTCCCCAAAATATCCCAAAATTATCTTACAGGGCATTCCATGTTTGCAGCCCCTCTTGATATTCCAGGGGTCAAAACAAAATATGGCACTTTTTAAAAATGGCAACCTTGCCTGAAAATCAGGAACAGAATTTTCCCCCAGCAGAGAAAAGCAGTTAAGTTGCTGTTTGCACCAGCTGAATTTCTGATTATTGTCTCAACAGTAAAGTCCCAAATACCCTAAAGGCACCAGATGACATCTTATCTTGGAAGCTAAGCAGGGTCAGTCCTGGTTAGTACTTGGATAGGAGACTGCCAATGAATACCAGGTGCTGTAGGCTATATTTCAGAGGAAGGAATTGGCAAAACCACCTCTGAGTATTCCTTGCATAAGAAAACCTTGTTGATATTTATGTGGTCACAATAAGTTTACAGGTGACTTGAAGGCACATGCAGAAAGCAACCTTACTGATGAAAGTGGTGCTGGATTACTAAATATAGAAGGATTGTGAAGGAGTTCTTCATAACACACAGGGGATTTTTATGAAAAAACAAAAAAAAAGTGCATTCATGATTCTGAAGGCTTTGAATGGCTTTGAGAAAAAGCCCTATTACATTTTCTCTCTCTGTCAATATATCTTCGTCACTGTTCATGCTGGGCTTTGACCGGAAAAGCAATTCATGTTAATGGGAAAGCATTAAGCAATAGCACAGTACAGAATAAAAAGCCAAAACAGAGCATAATAGCCAGTGCAGCCAAAGCATTCTAGCACAGTAACAAAGAATTGTGCAGTCTATCAAGTCCTGAAATATTTGTTTATTCATAGAAACATTAAAACTAATTTCAGCATTGTGATACTGGAAAATAGCTGAACAACACGTGTTCAAATACGTCTATGTTTAAACAGCGTTTACCAGCACACTCACAAAACCACCCACTCGTATATGGTAACACTTCTGTCAGTCAAGTTATTATTGGATTAAATAAAAACAGTTCTTCTCTGCCCACGAATGACATCTCTTTCTATGGCAAGATTGAAAATACCCAAGAAACCGGTGCTGGCCAGCCTTATTCAAAGGATGTAGTTACCAGTGATGTAGACTTGAGTCAACTGACTTGGACTCAAGTCAGACTTAAGTCGCTTCAGTGACTCAACTCGGACGTGACTCAGCAAAAATTACACACTGACTTGACTCGAGACATGCATATTTTTAGTGACTGACTTGCTGCCATTGGTTCAGTAACCTAACACATTCATCCAGAAACCTTACGATTTACTGGTCACATGACAATCTGTCTCAAGCCCAAAGTGTGGACACATTTCTCAGAGGGAACAGCAAATGGGTTAGGCAATGGGCTTGAGATGAGGTTGAGGTCTGCTCAGCAGCCTGTCCCCTCTATGAGTAGGAGGAGCTTTCTGAATCTTTTCCTAAGAGCAGAAGGCAAGACTTGTGTCCTGAGTGCAGGGTGCATATCTCAGAGGGGAACAGAAAATGTGTTAGGCAATGGGTTTGAGAAGGAAGGAAACTTTCTTCTGAAACTCTTGAAGCTTCAGTAATGGGGAATAAGAAGGATCCTATTCTGAACTGCCTACTTTGCAAATGGGAAGTAAGAAGGACCCTATTTCCCACTTCCAAAGCTGCAGATGGCAAAATCACAAAAGTAGAGATCCAACTCTACTTAAATTGTTAAAACTGACTTTATTCAACTTTGTCCAGAAATTCTGGAATACAGATTGAAGTATAAAGCTGGCTACCAAACTTGAGACTTGACTCAAGACTTGACTTGAAAGTATCTTGCAAGGACTTGAGACTCAACTTGACACTGGAATATAGAGACTTGACTTGAGACTTGGAGTAGAAGACTTAAATACATCACTGGTAGTTACTACTGCTACTTGAGGAAAGCAAGACAATTAACCCAGTTTCAAACTGCTTTAAAAAGACACCAGATCCTTTCTGATCTTGGAAGCTAAACAGGATCAATCTGCTTAGTACTTAGATGGGTCACCACCAATGAATACCAGGTGCTGTAGACTATATTGCATAGGCAGGGACTGGCAAACCCACCTCTGAGTATTACTTGCCTAAGAAAACCCCATGAAATTCAGGGAGTGGTGAATGCACTGATTACAGCAAGTGAAATTGGCGATGCTATTAAGAAATTTAAGCCTGGCAAAGCTTCTGGTCCAGATGGGTTATTGGCAGGTTATTATAAATGTTTTGAGGAACAGCTATATTTACCTCTACAGAAATTATTGAACTCAATATTATAGATGAGGAAGGTTGCTGAGACTTGGAAAGAGACAATGATGGTTTGAAGATGTTCAAGATCAAACAAATGGCAAACATTTACAGACCTATTTAATTACTGAACAATGACTATAGACATTTTCACAATAATTTTATCAGAAAGATTGAAAAAAAATCTACAAGAATTTAGTCATAAAGACCCATCGGGTTTTTGCTGAAAAGACAACTATGATACAATACCAGATGTGTTGTAGGTATTTTGGAATACCTAGCCAACCATAATGATAAACAGATGGCACTTATATTTTTGGATGCTGAAAATGGTTTTGATAATTTGAACTGTATATTCTTGCTGGGAGTTTTAAAGAAGGTGAGTTTTGAAGATAACTTTATCACATGGGCTAAAGCAATTTATAATATACAGAAAGAATGAATTCTGATCAGTGGTGAGTTGAGTTAGCCACGTGATATCCAAAAAGGAAGAAGACAAGGATGTCCACTATCACCTCTATTATTTATTGTAGCTCTTGAAGTTTTGAACAGCTGAATAAGACAATATGAAAGAATAAAAGGCACAAAAATAAGAAAGGATGTGTGAAAGTTCAAAGCATTCACAGAGGATTTAGTAATTTTTTTTGAAAATCCCATTGACTGTATACAAGTGATGTTAGAGAGATTAAAAGAATTTGGAGAAATGGCTAGATTTAAGATTAATAAGCAAATAATTATGATGTTAACAAAGAATATGAGAAAGGAAGAACAAGTGAGGATTTAGAGCTGAGGAAAAAAAGAGAAATATTTAGTTATTACTATGAGAAATAAAAACTGTATGTTGTTGAAAAATTATTACATTCAAATATGGAATGACATTAAGAAGGATTTGCAAAGCTGGAAGAAATGCAAATTATCATTTTTGGGCAGAATTTCAGTGATTCAAATGAACGTTTTACTGAGAATGCTATATCTCAGTAATACCATACTGTTTTTGACCAACAACGTGTTAGATAAACAATGGCATAGTAACATATTGAAGCTTATAGGGCAAGGGAAGAAACCTAAAGTAAAATTTTTACAAGATGCTAAACAACGAGGGGTTTTGAGACTGCCAGATCTAAAATTTCCCCTAATTGGTGGATACAGGATGATTCCATCCTAAGGAATCGTGGGATTTGCAGTTTATGGAGGGGCATTTAGAATTCTCAGCCGGAGAGCTCTAGCACCTCACTGAACTACCTACCCAGGGATTCCACAGGATTTTCCCATGACAGTTAAAATCCATTCAGTGCTAAAGCTGTGTAGTCTGAAAGGGACAAGCAAAACACCAGAAAAACAGAGGGGACGAGGAGAGAGGAAAGACAAAGACAAGGAAAATACTTGCAAAAGAAGCAAGTGAAGTAGTGGGTTTGCCAGCTGCCACTTCATATGGGCTGCAAGCTATGTTTGTCTTACTGGCCCAGACAGAGCTCTCATCTTATTAAACTTTATTAGGGGAGGGGGCATGGAGCCTTTGAGGACCTTACTTCCCTTGTGTAAGAGGAAGGACATCTTTCTGCTCAAAAACTAACAATCTCGCCTTGGCATAATTTTTACAACCACATAGCACGTATCTTTTTCCGCTTATAGACTTTGAACTTTCAGTACAGATTCAAGTCTGATGAAAACAGGGAAGGTCTGCCAGCTAAGCTGGCTATGTTTTAAGAGTCTTTGAATTTCAAACTGACTCAAAATATCATTTTATTTATATAAAAATAAATTGTCTTGATCATCAGTTTTTTTCCTGCAAGTAATATCAAAACAATTTTTGAAAAAACATCAAAATGACCAGAAATTCTTTTCTGCAATAATAGGTGCCCTGGGATTATTTGTGGGGAGGATAATCAGAGATTAATAGTGCAGTCCCACGCATGTAAAATCAGAGGAAATTCCCATTGAGTTCAATGGGCTTCTCTCCTGAGTAAATATGCTGAAGAATCTGTGAAGTTAAAAAAAAAAAAAGAGGACAAGAGCCATTTCATAAAGCTGGTTTTCCCTGAATTCCTTGGCCGGTTTTGTTAACTTTTGATCAAACTACTCCTCCTACCAACTCTAATGTAATATATGCTTGTTACTTACATGGTGTCCAAACATTTGTTCACATCTTCATCATTTTCATAATCCTTACACAGCTGAGCCACCAAAGCACCATAGGTAAGCACAAATAGCTCTCTGCTCTGTCAATTACAGAAAATACAGAGTGAAAGGCATAGTGCAGAAATATACCAAATTAGAAAGAAGGGAGGGTGAGCTTTCTTTGATACATCCCCAGCTTTCAGATAGAATTCTTGTCAATGAATAGAAGTATGTGCTGTATAACTACACCTATTGTAAAAGAATAGCAAAAACATATTGGCCAAGCCTGGTGTGAATCTACAGATGTCCCAGTACCTCCAGGAAAAAAAATACAAGACACAGTAGTCATTCTGTATACCATGTGATGTGGCGATAATGAGGACGAAATTGCAGGCAAGTATCATTCCTACAATATAATGAGAAGTAAAGTAGGGAAGACAATACAGTCACATACTTCTTTATATTAACAAAAGAAAAGAAAAGAAGGAAAATGTGAGTGAAATGCAAAAGCAGTTTAATAACTGCAAAAAAAAAAAAAAAGGAATGTCGCTAAAAATTAAATGAGCAGTTCCCAGAGAGATAATACTGTGATTAGAGATGTGGATGGATGGATGTAAGCTTTATTGTATGGAGGCAAAGGCCTTTACAATATATAAAATGCAACACAAAACAATAAATGATTTAAAAATGTTAGACATTACTTTGAAACCATTTTTACAGACTCCTATAAAACCATGGAAAAAGAAAGAGTAAATTCATGCCTTGTACTACAATTTTTCCTTAACTAAATGAGCATGTAGTTTCTTAGCTGCTAATCCAAATTGGGCACTGAATATGTGTTAAAACAGCTGACTGCCAGCTAACAATGCTATTACCACTTTCTGGGGGTATGCAATCTGTATACAACTGAGTAATGGGTGGCAAAAAAAATTGTCTAGGGTCTGAATAAAGAAGATAGAAAAAATGTAATGAATTATGTCATCAATCTGGTTACAACAAAATATGCATTTCATTTTTGTAATTGGAATATCTAGAAATCTTCCCTCAAGATATGCAGAAGGCATCTACTGAAATCTGAATTCTGTAAAAGCTCTTCAGAGCTGAGAAAAGGTCAAGCTTCAAAATATGGTGGCCTTTAGAGACGTAAAACTTCTCGAAATCTTGACTCCAACGTTAAAAAAATAATCTCCCTTTTTTTGGAGAAAAAAAGAGAAATTTGGAAAAAAAATTAAAAAGTGGAATATTAATCCCATTAGAGACAGAAAACCATTTCATTACTTTAGGAACATAAAACTCATTATATATCATTTTATTTGATACAAAATACCATGTTTGGAATATTAAAACTACAGTTTATTCAGAATACATTTAAAATTGACCCCCCCCCCCCCTTCAAAAGGTGGTTTTGTTTGGTTTTGGTTTTTACAGATGGAGCTATATGGTCCTGAACTGTACAGAACACATGGACTATGAGGAACCTTTTTGGCTTTGCCTGTTTGAGGAGCAGGAAAGCCCTCTATAAAGACAGAAGGAAACAACATCAGTAAAATAAAGAAAATTATGTTGTCTCTACTAGTTCTCCATCGAGTCAAGGAGACATAACACCCTCATTCTCATAAGAACAACTGAGAAAAGTAAACCAAGACCAAGAATTTTAATGATCTGATACTGTTCCTAGTCTTACATAAAAGTTTTCCCTCTTACCTAGTTTTTAGAAATGATATAGAACAGTAAATAGGTGAACACTTTTGTCTTAAACATTTGAAAAGGAAATGATCTATAATCCATTTATTAATTTTACAGAAAAGAAAGCTTCAAGAAAAAAGGAAGAAAAATCTGGTTTTCCCTTTTTTTCTGTTTTGAAGACCAAAACAGCACTAATGGGGTTTGTTTTAAATGTTCCAGCATTGCTTTTTTTCCTCTTCCTTCTACTGAACAAACAACCCCACTGAAAGTCCAGTCCAGTTTGAAACAAGGAAATTATTGCTCTGAAACTGAGAGAGAAACATAGTGGTATATCCATGAGGTTCTTTCTAGCATGCAAGCTAGAACCTTAAAATGGACTTCAAACTTGCACAAAACAACAACATATTACCACAGCCTGGTATTTTGCCACGGACATCAGTGGCAGGTAGGTTGCAGCCATGAAGGTCAGTCTATGAGAGGTCTCATAAAGATCCATGGCAATTACATCCAGTTGGATGCACTTAAGTTCATAGCCAAATAGAAAACTGGGAAGTAACTTTTTGAAATAAATTCACTAAGTAATTTGCTACAAAATCCAAGAAGGTTACTTACAAAAAGTTACTAATTACATGGGACAATACTTTTTGTTCCTTTTTTTTTTTAAATCCACTTTTGTAGGTAAGCAAATGGCCTAAAACATGCAAAGAGAACCCCCCATGTCTCCAAAAGTACTACTGTTGTTTGTTGTTGTTATTGCTACTGCTGTTTTTGTTGTTGTTTTGCTGTTGCATTTCTGGCTTATGGTGACTGTAAGCCAAACCTATAATGAGGTTTTCTGGGGGCTGAGAGTGTGTGCATGTTCAGTGTTCTTTCATCCCACCCTAAAAGGAATAA
The DNA here is from genome assembly GCA_030412105.1 of Cyclura pinguis. Classification (NCBI taxonomy): domain Eukaryota; kingdom Metazoa; phylum Chordata; class Lepidosauria; order Squamata; family Iguanidae; genus Cyclura; species Cyclura pinguis. The sequence continues at coordinate 106,224,756 of CM059599.1, read as the reverse complement.
GAAAACCTAATTGGCAAGCACTGTTATGTACATAAAAAAGAAAAGACATTACCAGTCATTACATTATTTGCAAAAGAAGTATCATTATGATGTTGTTAAGCCCATGAAGTATGCCATTACAGATAATGTTCTAACATGTTACTTCCAAGCTCTGTGATGATCATCGGCTGACCACTCACACATGGCTCCTGAACAGGTTGCACTGTGGCCATTTCCACACTAGGCAGTTATAGTGCTGTTATTCCACTTTCAACATCCTATGGAATCTTGGGGTTTGCAGTTTAAGGAGGGGCCTCCTGCAAACCCCAGGATTCCATGGGATGTTGAAAGTGGAATAATAGCACTATAACTGCCTAGTGTGGAAATGGCCTGTGTATACAGTATGAATAATACAGTGGGATTGCCTATTTCATAGATAATCCTATTCTGTGTTTGTCTGCCCATCAAAGGACTTTCTAGGCAGAGTCTGAGAAATTTACTTCTTTGAACCATGGCTCTCAACATTCCCTTGCCAACATATTATCATAGTATCCAGACCCTGATCCTAGCAGAGGATGCTATGGTATATTATTATAGTGAAACTTGCATTTTGCAAGCTTCCTAAATGCCCTAATCTTCTCTAGTCTCAGAACTAAGCAGGGTCAGGCCTGCTCAGTTCTTTTGACTGGGGACCACCAAAGGAATACCAGGAGATGCGGACTACAGTAGAGGAAGTCAATGCAAACCACCTGTGATTACTCCTTGGCCATTTCTGCACTACACTGTTATGGTGCTGTTATTCCACTTTCAACATCCTGTGGAATTCTGGGGTTTATAGTTTACTGAGGCCAAAGAGCTCTCCGGCTAAGAATTCTAAATGCCCCGCTCTAAACTTTTAAAATGCTTTTGTTTACTTAAACAAAGCTCATCCAAACAGTTTGTTTCATTTCACATGGACTTATTTTTGGTTTTGATTAAAGTTTCATTGAAACATCTTCAGCTGCTCTTCTTTTTTGTCATTTAGGAACTCTCTCCCTATAATTTCCATGTTATTTCTGCCTCTGCTACCAAATTTTCTGTTAAAGAGGTCATGCCCCGGAACACATCTGCTTCACTAACGGATGTATACCTGTACTCAACTATTTAAACATATTAGTAGACACATCTTGGAGCTTGGCTTCATAAACCATGATTGGAACAAATTCATTTGAACTTTTGGTGTCATATAAGAATTATTCACTTAGATTTTGAAAAATATCTTTATTGAAATTTTTCCATAATTATAAAAGCTAAAAAGACTTCCAGCACAGCTCCACACACACGAAGAAATCACAAAATAATACATATTTTACTTCTCAATATTTTCATCTCTGTTTCTAAGTTTTCTTTCCAGTTTCCTAAATATCCTATTATCTTTACATTAAATTCCAGGGAAGAATTCTACTACCTGTAACCCAAGGAAAACAAATTGTCACAATACTATATTTTAATGAAAAACAAAAGTTAACAATTTCCTGTTTCTTCTTTCTTATGCACTTAGATAGTAATCACGTAGTTGCCACTCCAGTTCTGGAATTCTGGAATCTGATTCAAGTGTGTGCGCCTGTGTGTATGTGTGCCTTCAAACCTACTGCGTTATGGCAACCTCATTAATTTCATAAGGTTTTGACCAGATAATAATTTCTGGAATAAAGCTAGAGGCACTAACAAAATCTATGCTGCCATCTAGTGACCACGAAGGGAAATTAGTAGTGGGCAATTGGAGGCCCTTCAGATATTGGACTTTTAACTGCTGGCTATGCTGGTTATAGCTGATGGGAACTGCAGCCCATTGACATGTGGAGGGCCACCCCCATCTCAAATAGCTGCTCAGAATTTGTGGAGTTCGAAATAGAGAAGCAAAATCAATATCTTGGGAAAATAATTACTAAACTTTCTATACAAATAATTCACATATAAAGACAGAAAAAGTTCGGTAACTAATTCCCCTCAAAACAATACCATCTTTGACAACAGAATAACTTACCATACCTATTCCTTTCAAGAAATGCACTTACCTTACTATAGTTTGAAGAATTGTTTCTATGGTCTTCCTTTGAGGCTGAGAAAATGTGACTTGTCTAGCATAACCCACAGCTGAGTGGGTTCAGACCCTGATCTCCCAGAGTCCTAGTCCAACACTCAAAAGACTATGGCATGCAGGCTTTATTACACACTATACTGCCAGTGTTTTAGGGAAAAGGAGGAAATTATTCCAGACATAACAGATACCTTGGTTAACGAATTAGATGTGTTCCTGAGCATTATTTCTTTAACCAATATTTTGGCACCAGAGGCAAAAATAACACGGAAAGAACAATAGGTACATGTGAAATCAAACAATTGGGACAGGTAAGTCTTGCATAATCAAACAAAATCATTTTTAACCTTCTACCATCCACTTGGAGGCTTCTTCCAAAATGCATTCAGGGATGATTTCTTTCACCAGCATCCACTTGTTTAATGATTGTCATTGCTGGTGGCCAGACTTAGATTTCTGCATTTTTAACATGATGAGTTGGTGCAGCAGGCTTATCTACTCTGCTCTTTTCTTTCAGGTTTGCTGTTCACACATGTTCAGTGGAGCATTCTGTAGGCAGCTGCTGTTTACCTTGCCTCTGGTGAGCAGACACACACAACTACAGTAGGTTTGGCTACAGCAGGATCCTGTTCTTTCCTAACTCAAGCTTTATTGCATTGTTCACAGCAGAAATACTGTGTCAACGCAGCACTGAACATCTGTGTTTCTTCACTCCTCCACTACCATATTCCCTCACATTGCTAAAAAAAATTCCAGCTGGGCAAAATCTTGCTGGGCAGGGATAAAAAGACTTCATGCTAAGGAGCTTCTTTATCACTAGCTTTGTTTACTTAGATATTCTTGCACACAGAGACATTTCCTTTCCTTTCTTCCTGAAGGTGTTGTGACAGCAGCACATGACTACCACCACCATATTTTATAACACAGCCCCACACAGTTTAATGCCTGTGGTTTCCTAATACTCTAAAGATCTAATGCTAGCACAACTCATCACCGCAGCTGCCACAAGCAATGAAACCTGCACTGTTTTGCTGGACCAAAACAATGCATGGAACAGCAATTTGTATACCATAAGATATTGAGACTAAGTTGTTTGCTTGTAAAATACATGCATAATGCATATTGAACAAAGCAGTGCAACAATTAAAAATTACCAAGAATATTTAGAAGCATTTTCAAACTTAAAAAAGCCTTACAATTTTGGGGTTTTCTGGTCTTCTGTTTGCTGGTCGGGACATTCTTCTCCAGCAGTGGCAGAGTACACAATCCTGTTTATGTCCTTTCAGCTTTGGGTAGCACTTTCCCTTTCCATTACTGCATTTCTTCTTTTATCCTGCCTAAAACATTCATCTCTGACTGTAAATGAACCCTCAGCTTTGCTGAAATGCCTCCTGTTTTCCCCTATAAACCTTGAGAAATGTATTTGGCAAGAAACCAAGGCTGCTTCAGAAGACAACCTGACTCAGATCAGTAACTGAGCCATTTAACAATGGAGATTGCAAATCACTCACATAATAGCTGCTCTCACCGTATGAAGTCAGGACAACAAAACCAGAAGAATCTAATTATGCCAGAGAGAGAGAGAGAGAGAGAGAGAGAGAGAGAGAGAGAGAGAGACAGAGTCACTATCTAGAGCCAGCATAGTGTAGTGATTTTAGAGGTAGACTATGACTCTGGAGATCTTGGGCAAGTGTCACTCATCCTTAGAGTAAGGAAAAGTTAAGCCCCGCTCCCCAAAACAAATCTTGCCAAGAAAATCCTGTGATTTGCCTTAGAGTTGTCATAAGTTGGAAATGACTTAAAAAACACACCACTACCACCATGACCACAACAATCTATATCATCTATAGCTGTATTGTCTGTATCTGCATTGGCATAACTCAGTTAACAAATTTTCTGAAAAGAAGTTCCTTTTTACACCCAACAAGCCCCCCCCCCGCTTTCCCTCATTGTTTTTTGTTTAGATGGAAGGTTTTTTTAGCAGCATCGGCACTGAGAAGATGCTGAAGGAAGGCTGGAAAAACACAGACTTCCAATGTCAGGTTGCAGCAGTCTGTCTGCAGTTTTTTTGGTGGTACAGGAAACACATCCATATTTTTTTCCATATTACTTCTGCCTCTAGTACCAAATTTTCTGTTAAAGAAGTAACACACAGAAACGCGACTACTTTGTTAACTGAGGCATCGCTGTTGTGTGCCTTCAGACCATTTCCAACTTATGGCAACCTTAAGGTAAACCTATTACAGGGTTTTTTGCAGCTGAGAAACCCGGTGGGTTTCCAGGGCCAAGTGAGGAATTCAACCCTTGTCTCCAGCATCATAGTCCAATGTTCAAAGTATTACACTATGCTGACTCTACTATATCTAATCTGATTTTATGGTATGATCAGATTGAATATAAGGTGCTCATCTTAGACCCATTTGCGCACCGGACTGTTATAGCGCTATTATTCCACTTGCAACATCCTATGGAATCCTGGGGTCTGCAGTTTCAGGAGGGGCCACCAGTGCGCAAATGGCCTTCGATACAGAGCTGCATTGGATCACAATTTGTATTTTCTTATTAAATTTTTTTTAAAAAAAAACTCAATATGCAAATATAGATATGCATATAGATACGGAAATATTTTTATAGAGATCCTATGCCTGAAATAACTCTTGTTTTGTCCAGTGAGGCTGGCTTACACTCTGAGAAGCACGTATACGATTTTGGCTGTGTAGGCTGAACCAGGTATGTTCCAAGCTGGGGTGTAGCTACGGGATGTATGTGCAATATGAGGGCATGCCCCCCCAAACAGAATTCAACTCTGCTCTCATGCAATTTTCCTTCTGTCCCCAAATTTCTAGCACTTCAGAGAACGAGACACTGAAAATCGTTTGCAGCTGGTACTCTTACATTTGCCATGTTTGTATTCCAACAGGGCAGGTAACTGCAAAAGGGCAGATAAGTTTGCCTGCCCTTTTTCTTTGGAGGCTTAAACTATGTTTGTATGTAGGAAGAACAAAAATTCTTCCCTCTCATAAAACGAGGGGGGTTTCTGGGTTTCTTGGTCCCTGCGGATGATGGCACCATCCCACAGCCATTAACTGTCTGCCAGTGTGTAAGGGAGCAACTAGACAGCAAGGAAGTGCTATTCAATCTGGGTTGTGCAAGGGTGTGAGGAACATTTAAGGCACAGCACAGTGATTTCCCTCTCTCCACACCTTCCTCTAACCCTTTTTTCTTGCTGTGTTCAATGGAACCCATATGAAAAAGCAGGAATGGCTGAAAGAAAACCTTCATGATTCCCAATATCTCTCAGCCCTCTGTAACACTATGTGGCATGTGGCATGTGGGGAGGGGACAGTTTATGCTGGGAAATGAAGATGGAGAACAGAGGTGGCAGTTTGTCAGATGACTACAGCCACCATCTTCATGACGACCACTGCCTCTTCATCAGATATCAGGATCCAAAAGGATTCTGGAGAAATAAGATCGTGGCAGATGCAGCCGCCTAACCTGGCACCTTTGGGGCAGGGACATTCCAAAGGACATTCAACTGTATCACATTCAACTGTATCACAATCTCAAATACAGCACAATAGCAAGCAACTGGATTTATTCTTCGGGGAAGAATTACTTTGGATTGCATAGAATTGCTGCCTAAGACTAAAATCTTAAAAATACTTGCCCGAGAGCAGACCCCTTTGAACTGGATAGGTTTTATTTCTGAGCAGATATTGATACGAGTTGATTTAGCTTCACCCTTGAAAGTTTTTTTTGTTTGTAGACAATTAAATGCTTTTATTCCATCTGGCCGCTAAGTCTTTACTGATATACTAACTATAAGACTTCTCTGGCTTTCTAGACAATTAGCAGTAACCCACGTTGTCTATTTATTTACATCTGCTTAACTAAATGACATCTCCTTGCCTGACCCCCCTCCCACCGTAAGAGCCAAGAGCAAAACTGAGTGAAGGTAGTCTTTCAGCTCCTGTTTGGCATGCAAAAGAGATGATTTTTCCAGTACCCTCCCACCAGCAAGTGAGGCCGAGAAAAGACTTGCAACAGGGATCCTGTCTCTGACTTTTACAGTCTCACTTGCTCATGGAAAGGGGTGGAAATAACCTCCTTATGCTCCAACCAGAAGCTGAACAGACTTCCTTTGTCCAATTTGCTGGCTTTTAAGGTGGGCTGGAGTAGCATTTACATATGTTTACAGTAAGACTTACTGATCCATATTACAATTATAGTTACAATTACAGATCCTTAACTCTAGGTTACAAATTCATAACTGTAACACTGAACACCAGCCATTACTTTTAATTCTGCTCGGTACTGTTGCAGTGAATTGATTAGTTCTGAATGCTCTGTATCCTACCTTTGGGAATCCTACTGAATCTTTAAAATAATTCTTTTCCATTTTCTGTCTTACTATACAATAGTCATGCATGTACAAACATGATAAATGGTTCAGACGTGCAATGTGTTCATAATCACATTCGCTGTCTCAGTAATAAATCCCACAGAGTTCAATGGACCATGGTTTAAAGTTGCAGGGCAATGAACTGGAATAAGCCCCGCTGAATAAAATGAAATGATCTGTGACTTGCTACAAATAGGGTTAGGCAGCTAGTCTATAATAAAGAGATAAGACAGGGAAGAAAACATTTTTTTTTGAGTTGGTGTTTGGGTTGCCATAACACCTGGTTGACCATGTTTCAGCCAGCTTCTAGACATGCTACCCAGTGCCTTTTTGGATCCTCATCAAGCCCAAATTCCAAATTTCATTTTAAAAACCAAGTTTCTACCTCTTGTAGGAGCAAAACTGTGGGACAAAAATGGGCAGTCATTTTGCAATTGTTATATGAGAAACAAGCCTCCCTTGCCTTTTAGCCAAACAGTGAAGTCTCACACCCATGACTGACACTTACGACCTATTCTCTCAATTCAAATTTTGATTTCCTTGGGTCTGTGTTACAACTCTGCAGGAAAGTCTAGCAATTAGAGAAAAGTCTACCTGAAGCCTCGTCTGCTCCTTGCAAAGTTTGTACAGAAATGGAGCCACTTGGGCAGAGGAGATAAGCAACAAAGTAGTGTGCACAGTAGTGGGTGTAAGGTGCAAGAGAAGGGAGGTGTGGCAATGCGAGATGAGAAGAAAGGAAGGGGAAAGAGGGAAGAGAAGTGGAAGTGGCAGAGGAGTGAACTGTTAAGTAGCAAAAAAGACGGCATGGTGTATGTGCATGTGTCAGTTGAGACATCGAAGGGGAAAGGATAGGAGAGAGAGTGAACGATACAGTGGCAGAGTACAAGTAGCAAGAGAGGTAGACATAAAGTGATGCAATATGCAAGAATGGGAGGAGTGGTACAAGATGAGACAAGGAGGGTGGGGAGGGTGAGAAACACAAACACTGAGGTGCAAGAAACAAGCAAAGGAAACATGGCAAAGGGACAGCTTGAGGTAATAAAGAGTTAGATCTGCCAAGAGAAGTCATAAGGAGCAAAAGAAGTGAGGAGAAGATGAGGAAAAGTGCAAGGGAACATGGTCTGGTTTGTAATATTGTCCTTACTTTTCCTTGTGAATCAGATGGCAGTCGTTCTCAGGGGCTTTGTTTGATATTTTCATGGATCTATACATTTTTGTCATCATTAAATAAACTCACGGAAAAAAAATCTCTGTTGTGCTCTGGTAAGACTATAGTAGGATTGGAAGTATCTTTGCATGATATTATCATCACTATTATAACTACCACTACAATTACCACCATGCAAGAGCATTCATAGGCCAAAACACTTTAGGCTTTTCAACTAAAGACCTTCTTTTAAGCATCATCTAATACATGTTTCCATTTCTCTTGTGGATTCTGTGTTCCTCAGTTTTTGGTCTTTTTGTACATACTCCCCTGACAATTCTCTCTTTGGCTAAAAGAGCTTTCTTTATTTTTAATAAATAAATAAATAGGATCCACAGCCCTTCCCTCCTCTTCCTCTTCACTAAACAACAACAACAATAAGGTCCATGAATAAGCATCCATAAAATCATGCTGTAAAAATACTACTGTCACATTCCCATCCATACTCGGCCTTTTATGATAGACAGTGGATAGAATTTTATCTGCTTATTGATGGGTTACATGGTTCTCCCTAATTGCTTTTCAAGATGCTAGCAAACTGGTAATGCAACTCTGCTACAGAAGAGACTTTTGCTATTGGCTGCCCAGATTTCCTGTATCAACAGTATTGACATTTCACTGTCCTCTTGAGCTTTCTTTTTTGACTAATGCACTTTCTAAGTTAAAAATTAAAGCATGGAAAAGCCTTGCTCATTCAAAAACTCACTTAAGGAGTGGAAAAAAAATAATCCATTGCTTCAGACAAAAATCAATGGAGGAGTAGAATATTACTGAAGTTTGAAGAAAACCAATTAAATAATGCACAAGGGTAAAAATAATAGAAATTTTAAAACCACAGAAACAAGTTCTGTGAGTCATACAGCGTGTCTGGTACAGGATAGGCATTAGGCAAGAATTTTCAAATATTTTAAGATTGGAGCATTTAACAAAGTTGTACTTCAGTTAGCTTTCTTGTACATTGTTCTGTTTCCCCATTCTTCTTTCATTAAAGACACAGACAAGGAAATGCCTACATAGGTAAGAAGGAAGCTTGTGGTTTCAGAAACATTGATAATTACCTAAACTGTGGAAGAAAAAGAAATGGGGATGGTCGAGAAGGCTGAAGGAACCCTGTAAATAATCAGGAGGAAAAGAATGGAAAACTGAAGGGACATCCTGTAAACAACAACTCTGTTGCTTACCTCAATGAAATTGTAAATAAAAAGGAGCTGAGTCTGGTATTTCTGAAACTGAAAACCCTTGTGTTTACCTGCCTCAGTTTACTTATTTCTCACTTGTATTAATTACATCCAAACAGATGTTAAAAGACAAAAGATGTTTACAATGAATCAAATAGCTATCATAAAATCCAGACCCAATACAGAAAATACAACCTAATGCCAACTCCCAATTAAATTTACTAAGACACACAGAGAGCTAAAAATTATCACATAAAAGCTAAAAACAACACAGTCATTCTAACCCACCCTCATCTCTGTCAAATATGACTCAATTTAAAAATTAAAATAAAAACCTTTAAAAGGCCAAGAAGAACAGAAAGTATTTCTCTGGAGTTGAAAAAACAGTAATATAGACAAATGGCGCTCTCTAGGGAGAGCACAAATAATTGTTCCAAATCTTTCTTTTTCTTTTCCTTTCGCAAGCAATATGGTACCATTAGCATGTCTTAAATTACTGAGGTTCCTTTCTCTGCTTTTCAAGCCTCCTTCCTCCAGGTCTAATCCTGCTTTCTATATGATATGTTCTGCATAGAAATTAAAGGAGTGAGACGATAATATGCATTCTTGACAATTTTACAATTGGAAACTATTCTATTTTTCCATATTCCATCATAATAGTGGCTTCTACTCCCAAGTGTAAATTGTGCATCAGAACAATCAAATGTTGCAGTACTTTGGAGCTTTTTTAGTGTTGTTGTTGTTGTTGTGTGTGATCAAGTCATTTTTGACTTATGGCAACCCTTAGGAAACCCTATAATGGACTTTTCTGGGACTGAGGCCATTTCCGCACCAGACTGTTATAGTGCTGTTATTCCACTTGCAACATCCTATGGAATCCTGGGGTTTGCAGTTTCAGGAGGGGCCAGGTCGTCCCTCCCGAAACCGCAAACCCCAGGATTCCATAGGATGTTGCAAGTGGAATAATAACACTATAACAGTCTAGTGCGGAAATGGCCCAAGAGTGTATGATGCACTCAAGGACATCCAGTGGGTTTCCATGGCCAAGTAGGAATTGAACCTTGGTCTCCAGAGTTGTTGTCCAACACTCAAACCTTTACAACACACTGGCTCTCTTTTTCAGTGTAATCCATAGTTTTCTCCTGTTTTATTTGTTATAATCTTAAGAAGCACTGGCTGACTTTCTTCTGAAATTCTCTGGTGTGTTCTATTAGCCAATGCATTCTTACAATATGGTCCCTAGTGCCTCTTCTTTTTCAAATCCAGCATTTCTGACATTTCTGACATGCTGACCTGACATTTCTCACACCATATATGATAAAGTCTTTACTGTAAAATCTTCAGCATTACTTTGCTTGCATGGGAGATTAATAAAATGGTCCAATGGGCATTACAATCCATAATGACCTCTTTCTGGGAGATCAGAAACTATATTAGGTCTTTTCAGACTGTGGGCCATTATTTAGTTTTCCACATTTGTTGGAAAATTCTTGTAAGAATTCGGATGATTTCCATCTCTGTAACTTGAAACAACTCTATTGGTATGCCATCTGTTCTGGTGATTTATTTTTTTCCAAGTACTTTGACATCAGTTTCGACTTCACTTTCTAAAACTGTAGGTTACTCATCACAAAGCTCTTACTTGAAGAAATTTGTCATCCTCTCATCTCTTCTGTATAACTTTTCAGTGTACTGCTTCCATCTTCTTATTTTGTTCTGATCATATAGTGTGCTCCTTTGTTGATCATACAGCATCTCTACTAGTAGTTTAAGGCCATTTCCACACTACGCTGCTTTATTATAGTGCTATGATTCCACTTTCAACATCCTATGGAATCCTGGCATTTGCAGTTTCGGGAGGGACCTTTAGAATTCTCAGCCAGAGAGCTCTTTGGCCTCAGTAAACTACAAACCCCAGAATTCTACAGGATGTTGAAAATGGAATAATAGCACTATAACAGCGTAGTGTGGAAATGGCCTTAATTTTCCTTTGATTTCCCTGAACTTTTTGAGAGGCTTACATCTATCTTTTTTGTCTTTTATTTCTTTCCACTTACTATTATAGTAGTTCTATTTGTCCCTGGGTATAAGTCACTGAACACCTTTATTCAGAATCTTGATCATATTTCTGTCATCTTTCTTCTCATTGTTTGCTAAGAGTTATTTTCATCCATCTTTCCTTTTGGCTACAGTCAATGTATGTGTGTGTATATGTATATGCCTTCAAGTTGCCTGTCAACTTATGGTGACCCCATGAATTTCATAGAGTTTTCTTAGGCAAGGAATCCTGAGAGCTGGTTTTGCCAGTTCCTTCCTATGAATTATAGCCTACACCCCTGGTGTTCACTGGTTGTCTCACATCCAACTACTAACCAGGGCTGAGCCTGCTTAGCTTCCAAGATCAGCTGGGATCTGGGGCCTTTTGGGTATTTAGGACTTCTCATTGTATAGGGACAATTCGTTTATTGTTCTTTTATTCACTAGCTAATAACTGTCCCTGGTGACCAAACTAGTCATTACATTGAATATGTACTGTGCAATATCATCTAGAAAGAAAGAAAAAATCATGAGCAGCAGCATAGAGGGGACACATTTTCACCATTGTCACATCACAGAAGGAAGTATGCTGAATGCTTCTTTCCCAAAGCATGATACTGTGAAAAATTGCTCCCTGATTTCTAAGACTCATTCAAGTAAAGTGATGCATGAGGGGGGGTATATTTTGGGAGGGAGCAACTGAATTTCCCCTCCTTGAGTGCTGTGGTCACAATGAAATTAACCCTCATGCTTTTAGTATTAAATAATTAAAAAAACAGAATTGCACATTATGTCATTACAGAATGTGTAGTCTGACCTTCAACACTATGCCTTGGCTCCCTTCTCACAGACATACAAACACAATTTGATGTATGTGATTTTTCCACTTTTCTGGGAGCTCTCCATCCCTAATCCTAGTGAATATGGAGGGCTGAATATATAGTCTGCTCTTCATAAACTGGCAAAAGTTTCCCTGTAGCTCAGGTGGTTCTTTACAGTTCAGAACCTTGTAGATCTGTTTGTAACAAAATAAATAAATAACAATAATTAAAGACTAAAATCAATGTGTAATTATTTTCTGAATAAACTGTACTTCTAATATATCAAGCATGACAGTTTTGTGCCAAACAAGTTATACATAATGAATTTTTTTGTTCCTAAAATAACAATGTGACTTTCAAGCCATAAAAGCTGCTAATACTGTATTTTTCATTTTTTTAAAAAATCCCCTTTCCCTGTGAATGTATTTTATTCCCCAGGGCTTCAGAAGTTCCAGAAATTTTACAGCTCTACTTCCTTTACTAAGGAAACGTAGCAGGGAAATGACATTACATACTTTTATGAAGGGGAAATTAGAAGAGTATGCAAAGGACACCATATGGAAGAATATAGAGATTTATTGATATACAACTGGTATATGTAGTATAAATGTTTGTTAGATAATGAACTCTTACTCAGCTCCACTGAGTTCAAAGCTGCTTACTGTCAGGTAAGTGTGTATAAGATTGGCTTCTTAGGCTGAAAACTTAAAACCCAATTGCTTTGGAGTAAACTCTGTGGTCAAAACCTTAGTTTTGAGTAAAGAGACAAAAAAACTGCCCTTTTAGACCTATTTATTTCATTTTCCAGTTATTCCTAGGATAAGGGCCACAAAACTCCAAAATTCCCTCTTCTGCATGAGTCTGCAGCACAACAGCAGCAACAACAACAGTATGTTGTTGTTGTTATCACACCCACCAAATGTATCTTTCTAAAAACAAGAAGCTTTGGGGTTTCCAAAGCAAAACTGGCAGCAGTGCTTGGACTCTCTCTCTCTCTCTGTGTATGCCTTCAAGTTATCTGTTGACTTATGATGATCTCTTGAATTTTGTACGGTTTTCTTAGAGCATTTTCACATTACACAATTATAGTGCTGTGATTCCACTGTAACTGCCTTGGCTATATCCTGTAGAATTTGGAAGTTTGTAGTTTGATGAAGCTGTAAAGTTGTCAGGCTGAGAATTCTAAATAGCCCTCCCCTAACTCCAAATCTCAGGGTTTGAAAGGATGGAAATATGTCAGTGAAAGTAGAATCAAAGCGCTATAATTCTGTAGTGTGAAAGGGCCTTGTGGGCAAGGCAAGAAACACTCAGGAGTGCTTTTGTCAATTTCTTCCTCTGAAATATAGTTGACAGCAATGGTTCTTAACCTTTTCTATACTGGGGACCCCTTGAAAATACAATTTGTTGCCAGGGTCCCACCAAGATTTAACTCAAGATTTAAATATTTAAAATTATATTTATTTATAATTATTAAGTGTTTATTTATTTATTGTTATATTTATTTATTATTTATTATTATTTATTTATTAAAGGCTTCTGGAAACTAGGATTCAAATTTCTGCTCAGACACTGGGTGATCTCGGGGAAGTCATTTTCTCTCAGCCTCAGAGGAAGGCAAAGGCAAACCCCATTCTGAACAAATCTTGCCAACATAAACAAAACAGAAAAACACACAAACAACTGTGATGGGCTCATCTTAGGGTCGCCATAACTTAGAAGTCACTGGAAGGCAAACAACAGCAAAGTGCTACCAACGGGGGTGTGTGTGTGTGTCTTTCTAGCCATCATATCTCTCTCTTTTGAAAATGCACTTACGGTGACCCTATGATGAGTGGGTTACATGGCAAGAATTGTTGTCCTTGCCTTTGCCTTTCCCTGAGGCTGAGAGAATGTGACTTGCCTGAGGTCACCCTTTCCACGGCTGAGTGGGGATTCAAACCCAGGTCTATAGTTGTAGTTCGGATGCACGCGCACACACCTGCAACTGTGCCCTTTTGTCAGGGATGTGGCAACGGCAGGGGTAGTGGGGCACCAAAACTTCTTCATTTCCCAATGAGGAGGTAGTCTGGGGCACGCGCACACCCCTGCTGCCACGTCCCTCAGTTCCCACAACACCTGCTGCTGTGTCCCTGATGAAAGGGCCATGGACGCAAGCACGTGTACATCCCCCAAACGCTGCCGTGTTTGCAAATGAGGAAGCAATTCTGGCATTCGCACCTGTCATCGCTGCCGGATCTCTGGTGCCGGTGCCGCTGGTGGTGTCCATCAGGAGGTCCTGGACCCCAGGTTAGGAACCACTGGTCCACAGCAGCAGTTTTTAACCTGGGACCCAGGGACCCCCCCCCCGCCCCCAAGGTGCCACGGTGTCTTCACAAGGCTTGAAGAAATGCTTTTGCAATTAAGGAAGAAAGGAAAAGCAAGGAAGATGGTCACGCACTGATCTCGAAAAGTTGGAGTCCTCTGCCAGTGACAGACATCCTTTGTACAAAATTTCATAACAGTATCTCAAACCATTCAAAAGTTGTGAAAAGACCTGCTTGATAGCAAAAAATGCTCTCGGCACGTGCTACCTCTGAGCTCCATGAGAACACGCTGAATGGCTCCGCATTCGAAGAACTAAGCGACTTTAAATAAATATTTGATGTACTTCAGGGTTTAAATCTTGTGTTAAATCTTCGTGGCTCGCTGCAACAAAAGAGATTTAAAGGGGGTCCGTGGTAAACAAAAGGCTAAGAAGCGGTGGTCTACAGCACCTGGTTTTCATTGGCGGTCTCCCATCCAAGGATTAACCAGGGCTGAACTCGCTTAGCTTCGACGATCAGGCGGGATATGGCGCTTGAATGACAGCTACCAACTCGACCAATAGCTGAGCCTTTAGAAGCCACGCCCCCTTGTCAGCCTCCCCGGAAAACCGTCTAACTATTTTAAGGCGGAAAAAAAAGCGAGGGGAGGGCCTTACAGGACGCCAGACGGGATCAATCAACGGCAGCACAACGGATGCCCTTCCCAGGCCTGGGAGTTGCGACCGAATGAGCGAAGAGAGCGAGGCGGAGAAGGGGGAAGATGCAGTGCGCGTGCGCGCGCGCAGTGGCCCGGGCCCTTCCTCTCCCTTTCCCTCCGCGGCCGCCTTTCCGGGAGCGCCTCGCCGCCTCGCGTCCTCCCTTCCCATCCCGGTGTCCCCTCTGCTGGCGGAGGCGATTGCGGGGGGCGGGCCTTTCATGGCTGGCGGCGGGGGACCATGACCGATTACGGGGAGGAGCAGCGCAATGAGCTCGAGGCCCTGGAGTCTATTTACCCGGACTCCTTTACAGGTACCGGGCTGGGCGGGCGCGTGTGCAATCCCGCCTGGGGAGCGGAGTTTCCAACCTGTGGCACCTCTGGTTATTTTTTTTCCCCCCCGCCCCGTCTTCCTTTTCCCTGTTCCGTTCCTTCTGTTTGGTGATCCGAGAAAGTCTTCTCCCTTCCTTTGCTTTTTCAGCCCAACCCGGAGCCCCGTCTTCCAAAGCAGGGGCGCGGTCCTCCGGCTTTGTTCGGACTGCAGCTCCCGGCAGCCCTAGCCAGCCTGGCCAGTGGGGAGGGATGCTGGGGATTGATGTTCGGCGGTACTTGGAGGGCCGCGCGTTTCCCACGCCCCTTTCGGAGTGCCGCGGGCCCCCTCGGAGTGCGCGGGCTTCGTGGGCTATTTGACTGGAAGTTCAAGGCTGCGGTGACTTCAGCTGCCTAATCCCAACCCTTTCTTTGCCTTTATTCACTGAGGTGGCAGATCTCAGCAGCTTCACAGCAGAGGCAGCAGTTTTCTTTGCTGACTTTCAGGCCTTTGAAAAGGACAGATCGTGTGCTCTCGGGTTACTTCTGGACAGTAGCTTGTTCAGTTGTTGAATCCAGATCTGTCTTACTGCACCCTCTAATACTCTTAAAATAAAAATTTTGTTTTTTCCATCTTTGCTTACTTATAAAAACTTCTACTGTGCACTCTCGTTTGGCTCTGAAGGGTGATGTAGATTAAAATACATTAATTTAAAATCTGACAAATGAAAATCAAAGGCTGTTGAAAAGATAAAATATATGAAAAAAAGTTCTGTTGAAATCGTTAGAGTTCTGTGGCGGGAGTGGGGTTGCTGTGTTGCTGGACCTTGTAGTGACAGACGGCATCTTCTGTTTGTATGCAAAAGGTGACCTCTCATTCTTCAAAGTTCACACAATGCTAAAATTTGGTGAATTACAGCTTTTAATTTTGTGGGTTTTTTTGGGTTTTTATGCTAGAACAAGTCTCCCTGACAGAGGAGTTTTCCTTACTGACTTTGGGTCAGTGACAAACACTTTAGGAATTCTTGGCACTTCTGGACTAGTGTGAGGGTTGCAGCCTTGAGTCAGGCTTGTACGCCTTACCTGTCCACTGCCTTTGTGCCATGTTACTGCTTATCTCCCTGGGATAGACAAAAGTTTTTTTAAAAATAAAAGAAAGAAATCATGCACTTGTTAAAAAGTTTGGCAACCACTGCCTTGAGTTTTTCTTGTTACAAGTGAAACTGCCTCAGATGGTATTTTTCGCCTTGGGGCATGTTTTTGACATATATATGTCTTCAATGAAACTGGCTTTGTAGCCTTAAGTGTCGCAGACAGAGTAGCTTTAGTTTAAAGTAAAATAGCCTTATTTCTAGAACACTGAGACACAATAGTTTTTTTGGTAAACATTTCAGCAGGACATTCTACTTGTATGTTGCTAATGGTGAGGATAAAATGTGCTACTGCAGCACATCCAGCCCTACAGCTCACCCCTGTAATTCCTCAACCTGTGTAGATTCACTTGCTGTCCAAAAGCCAACCAGGTTCATTGTAAACCAGTGTGGGGCACTTAGACATTTGGCCCACCCAACTAAATCTACACCAGTTACCAGCCCTACTTGGAGAGTTTAAGGTTTGTTCCATTGATCTTCGGCATGAAATGCATGTGTTTTTCCATTGAGTTATGTTAGTTCTTCAAAGGGTGAGGTCTTCTGGATACGACTTCCCTTCAAATTATGATAAATCTGGCTGCTGTGGTAATTTGACCACCTTGGACTGCCTGTAAAGTTAAAGCCAGTTTTAAGCTTAAACTCGTTTAAAGAACAAGGGGAGAACAGCATTTATGAAGCTTCCTAACTTTGTGCTGTGGCTGAGCAAGTCTGCATGTGAATTTGCAGTGATACAAAATAAAGCTAGTCTATGGGGAAGAATTTTCTTGTGTCTCCTTACTATGTTTTACTTTTTTCTGCAGTGTTATCAGATAATCCCCCAAGTTTCACTATCACTGTGACGTCTGAAGCAGGAGAAAATGATGAAAGTAAGTTTGGTTGTTTTAGATGGAAAGAGGTGTCCCATTAGAGAGCACTCCTCTTTCATGAAATACTTGAATGTATGACATCATGATTCCAAAAGGTGAGGGAGGATATGTATTAATTAATGAAGGCTGTAGGATATACATCTTTGATTTTCTGCATGGTGGTAAATTTGAGGTTCTTAGCTGGAAATTCTAAGCTCGTAATAAGCACTCGAGTGGCTTGGATAGGCCACGGTGATGGAGTTTCAGCCAAGCCCTTTTAGAATGTTAAAACCTATGTGTAGTGAAGAGCAGAATCCTGACCCCACTCTCAGCTTTTACTCCATTCTTTGCACTCAAAGTTCAAAAAGAAGCCTGAGAGTCATGGCAAAACAGTCACGTAACCTTGCTGTAGTTCTGCCCCAATCTTTCTGTTTTTTTTTCTTTCTCAAAAAATGCATGTTAAGGAGGCAAAGGGCGAGTATGTGTGGATTTTTTTTGGTTGTTAGAAGTAGGTCCCATCTGTTTAGACTCATCCTTAAAACAGAATTGTTGTAGAAACTCTCAAAGCATCATTGTTTGTAGGCCCACTACGCAGTGATAGTAGTATTTTGGTAGCTTCTTTAAGTGACAGTGCATGTACTTGCATTGGTGTTATAATATTCTCACCATCCTGAAGAAATGGACAGAAAACAAGAAAGGATGATTAAACTGGAGTGAGGGGAGAAAACAAAAACATTGGATCCAAATAGTGAGCAGCTTCACCAAATGATCTAGCATGTGGATAGACTGCTCCCTATTGGGTTGACAGCAACTGTCATGTAACTTGTTTCCTTACCTTATGTAGTCTGTGCCCTTTTCAGAATTTGTCTGTGTTGGTGGTTTGAGATGTACAGACGTGTTCAGACATCACCGTAATAGCCCAGTGTGGTGATGCACAATGTTCAGTAACTCTCACTTTACTCACGCTGCAGTCTGGAGAGGCCAAATAATTGTAGACCTTCACTCTGTCTTTTGTTTGTTATGATGTGTGAACATGGACCTGTGGGTTTTCTGTCCCTAGTAACTTATAGTCGTAAACCATTTGTTTGGTCCTGGCTTACAACTCAGGTGTTCACACTACATGGTGAGTTTGTCATGCGTAGCAGATCTGCACATTGTTCAGCCCTTCCTGCTTGCTTGTGGAGCGGTAGTTGGGCAGTGTGCACTAATGTGCTACATGTAAGCAATAAGCCAGAGCTCCCCAATCCTAGGACCTGTGAACCAGACTGCTTACAGTTTCAGTGATGTTAAATGTTGCTAGCTACAGTTGGAAGTTTGAACCAATTATTACTGTATTACTATTATTATTATTATTTGCATTACAGCTGTTCAGACGACCCTCAAATTCACATATCCAGAGAACTATCCAGATGAAGTCCCACTTTGTGAACTGCTTTCTCAAGAGAATCTTGAGAATAGTGATGTTACAGACATACTGAAATTATTACAGGAGCAGGTGAGTAGCATCAAAAACAAACAGAACTACCGGCATGTGTATATGTTTCGTGAACAAGAGAAACAGGATTTTGATCTCCCAGAGGTCAAGATAATGGGTTTTAGAGATATGCAAAAGCATATAAAAGACTTCCCGGATAGATATTTAAAGGAAAGGCAACCCAACCTTTGTTGATGCCTCATCTGTAGATGATACAACTCAAGACAAACTCTTGCACAGCTTACAGATGATTACACCTTATTATTTAATTCCAGGTGACAAAAGTCCCTTTATGTGTAAGAGACCTCAAAGACATGAGTTTGTATTGAAAGACTGAAAAAAAAATCTTCTTACCACCCTCCTGCTGAGTCTGACATGGAGTTAAGGAATGATCAATCTACTCTAAACATTATCAGATATAAATCTATGAATTCTAGACCCTCCAGGTGGCCATTGACACATAAACCCTGATGTTTTATTTGAGACTTTTTAAACATGACAGGTGGACATTGTTTTCCTTTCATTAGGTCAGTTGTAGCTATGAAATATACAAAATGTGTAAATACACACATGCAGGTTTGCAGGTGCTTTTGACTACTGTTGTGACTGGGCTGTCAGCATTAAATTGGCCAGTGTAACTTCATTTTGTTATGGAATGCTCCTTCCCACCAATATATTTGAAAATACAAAGATAAGGTATTAGGTTGGCTTTTTACCAGTTAGAAACTAGAGCTTCACTACATTGGTTTTATTTTAAGTATAGGTAGTTAACAGGAAGTCATCCTGTTTGATGGAGTGGTTTACCTGGGAACAGTTGCTCTCACTCCCACTGTAAATGGGGAATGATCCAACATTGTATGGAAGGGCTCCTGCTTGCAGCCTCTGAATTCCTCCCTTTCTAGAGATTTGTATGGACCTAGCCTCAGAAAAACCTGTGATAGGTTCACCTTAGGATCACCATATGTTGGAAGTGACTTAAAGGGACATGACAACAACAACAAATTGAACATTGTAGGTGGAGATTGCCTACTACAAAATGTTTCTGAAATCAAAATGTAACATCTTTTATTTGCTCTGCTACTAAGCTCTTTTTGAGTGAACATCCTTCCCATTGTGTTTCAGGCGGAAGACAACCTTGGTATGGTAATGATCTTCACACTAGTATCAGCTGTGCAAGAAAAATTAAATGAAATAGTAGATCAAATAAAAACAAGAAGAGAGGAGGAAAAGAAAGAGAAGGAGAAAGAAGCAGAGGAGGCAGAAAAGGTAAAAAAAAATCTGTCAGTGTAGTGTTATATGTATCAGTGGGCTTTCCTGGTAGTTGCCGTCTTTAAACACACTAGTTCCTATAAGGTAAAGAGAGGATGTAAAGCATCTTTTTAAATGGGATGCAGTATAAAATCAGTTGAAGCTGAATTGGATAATATCATCTAATGGTTGGATTATTGCTTTTCCTTTTCAAAAAATCTCATCATTTGCTAATAGATCATTTCTCTTCTGTTTCCTTTTTAGAAGACTAAATCTGGTATTTTTCAAAACATGTGGAAAATATAAGTAGCTGTATTAATGCATTAGAAGAATAAACCAAATAGCAGCCATAGCATGATACCTTTGCCAAAGAGATTGGATGCCTATTTGTCAAGGATGCTTTATCTGTGAATTAATGTAGTGGCAGGAGGTTGGGCTAGGTGGCCCAGGGTTGGGGAAGTACCTTCCAGTTCTGTGATTCTAAGTAGACTCTTATTTGCCCTCACATATAATTTGCCTGGTTTGCGTGTTGATTTGTTCCAGCTGATCAGTCCCACGAGTCCTCGTTGTTTTTCACTCCCATTTATAGCCAGAATAGCTAAATGAAGCCTGTCATGTCCAAAATCAGCATGACCCAGAAATCTGTTTGTTTCTCTTGTAGTAAGCTAGAGAAAGATTTGAAGGTGTGTTTCAGACTTGTTCCTTTGCCTTTTTCAAGGAGAAACAATTGAAACTGATCTCCAGTGTCTGGATATCACACTAAACCAACCATGGACTGAAGTTTCATGGTTTCTTTAGTCAAATGAATGATCTGCCAAAGTGCAGTAATGAATGTGCCCTTTTGCCTTACAGACATACCTCAGTTATAACAAAGCCTCTGACAAAGAATCTCTATTTTACCAAGTCTTTTTATTCCTTCCCAACCCAGCTTATTTCTTCTTGACACATTTGGGATGATGGTCGAGGAGGGCTAAGAAACATAGCACTGCATCTGCAGTAAACAACACAACAAAGCTTGAGATGGGAAAGAATCAGGTTTTACTCTAATCAGTCCTGCAACTGGGAGTGTCATATTCTGGATAACTTGTACTTTAACTCATTCAGAGTTAAACAGCAGCATTTATTTGTAGCAAAGAAAGCAACACAGCACACTTCGTTCGAAGTCACTAAGACTAAAGCGTACCTGGTTACAGGTTTTGTACCTTTCCATGCAAATTTAGGCATGCATAGCTGTGATTGGGGAAGTTCCTAAATCTCACATCATTCCAATATTCTAGATGGTTCCTAGAGCCACAGTTGTTTACAGATCTTTCATCTCTGAAGGTGGAATATGTTCCTGCCTTCTTATCTTTGAGCATGTCCAATTTTCACACCTTTGATACTTCCCTTCTCCCCCACCCTGCCATCCCTTCCTCCTTGACTGGATGCATTGTAGCAAGGAGCAATAAAGCAATTAACTATTTGATGCCCTGGAAAAGACTATAAGCTTCAAATGGATACATAGTTGCAGTCAACAATTGGCAATTGATATTTGATAGTGCTCTAGCACTGCTGATACTTTACTTTTTTTATATACTTTTTTTAATATATAGCAATGTTTCCATGGCACTCCTGTCACCATTGAAAACTTTTTAAGCTGGAAAGCCAAATTTGATGCTGAGCTTTTAGAAATGAAAAGAAAAAAGATGAAAGAAGAAGAACAGTCTGGCAAAAATAAACTAACAGGTAAGATACAACACTTGCATTGAGTCTCCCATCTTGCTAGAGCCAGTGTGGGCAAAGTATGGCCCTCCCAATGCTGCTCAAGTGCAACACCCATCATCCCTGGCCAGCGTAGCCAGTGGTGAGGAATGCTGGTAGTTGCAGTTCAGCAACTTCTGAAAGGCTTCACTCTGCTTCTGTGTTTGAGGCAGGCTTCTAAGAGTTACCTCACAGACTTGGATGGACTCTTCTTTCTTTGTGTTTTCAACATTAAGCCCACGCATGCTGTATCACACTGGCTAGGATACTCTCTGATTTCAAAAGAAATTTGCCGTACACCCAAAGAAATTATTGTGTGATTCTTTGGATCCAGGCTGTCAGTTTGAACAGACTACAGAAAGGTAGTAGCAGGAGTTTGGGTAGAATCTTCTGTCAAATATGTTGGAAAGCATCTTCAATCATTTTACAAATACCAAGGCCTTGCATTTTAAATACTCCCTTTGTTCTAAGGCAAAGAGAAATGTGATCAGTGGTGCAGTGGTGGCAGTTTTACTCACAAGAGTAAATTGGAAAGTAGGACATGAAAGGAAGGTTCTCATTCAGTGCTTGAAGATGGTTCAGCAGTGTGTGTGTGAGATGAGACGGACCTGCCTGTTCTTACTCCATTCTGTTTCTGTGCAGTCCTGAGAAGACTAGAAACTTCCACTTCCAAATAAGAGTTCCTTGTGTGGTCTGAACTTGGCTGAAGTCTGGCTTAAAAGCAAAAACCAAAGCTTCTGGTTTTCTCATGTGTGTGCTGGAGAAAGAGAAGCTGGAATGCATAAACTCAAGCCTTGTATCAGCTGACGGGCCTGTGTGTGCAATACTAAACTGTAGTTTAGTATTATGTCCAAATTGGCCAACCTTTTACTGCACAGGATTGCAGCGTTAAGTGCTGAATATAAGAGAAGACCATTATAGACAAAAGTACTAATTCAACTTTGAACAATGTATTCCTAATCACATTTAAAAAGTATATCCCAGTGAGTTGAATGGGGCTTGCTCCCTGGTTAGTGACCTATAGAACCTAAAGAATATATTTGTTGTTGTAACTATGTCTGAACCCATTTATTCTTACTTTTCTGTTACAGGAAAACAGCTGTTTGAAAGAGATCATAATCTTGACACATCTGACATTCAGTTTTTAGAAGAAGGTAACTTCATTTATTTCTGTTTCCATTGCTGTAAATTGGGCTGGGCAAAGTGCATTTTTGTGGCCCTTAGGAGTCAAAAAAGTGGGGGTTTTTTTCCAGAAAAAAAGGTGTTCCAGAATACCCTCCAAAGGCACTCTGTGGGGTATGGAGGGCATTTCCACCTCATTTGGAGGCTCCCTCGGCCACCCAGGAATCAAAGACATTTTTTGTAAATATTTTTTTCCCTAAAATGTTCCCTGGGGTTGGGGTGCATTTTCTCTCTATTTTGTGTGTTAGGCCTAGGAGAGGCCTTTTTTGAAACCGCTTGGTGAAAATGCACCCCCCCCCCATTCCCTCAGAAGTTGTTTTGGGGAGGGGGGGAGATTTCATTTTCAGAATCGGCTGCTGTGGAGAGATATGGCTCTCGAAAGTCTTCTCGGGGACTGATGCAGCCCCCAGCCTTCTACAATTGCCCACCCCTGCTATAAATGTTATTTTTTTCAGACCAAAATCAAAATTTGTATCTGTTAATTGGTTAAATGCTGCCTTCAGTATTTGTCAAAAGAGATAAATTTTCTAATAACACTTTTAAAAAGAAACATTTACCTATATATTGTCCTTCTCCCCCATGATGAACTTCCTATTGAAAACAAAACTCTGGGAACAGATGGGGTGACAAGCTAGAGTGGGGTGACTACTGCCTCAGAAAGGGGTCTGTCCTTACAACTTTGGATGGCTTAGGCAAATTACAAAAAAAAATATGTAATAATAAAAGAGTGCATTCAGTTCGTCCAAACAACAGTTATTGTTGATGCATCCTTACTAGTGAAAAAATTTACTTTAATTTCTGAAACCTAATTCCAATGGTACTATATAAAAAGGCCATTTTGGCATGTCTCCCCTTTGGAACTGTTGCTTGCAGGAATTCTACAAATGTTGGCTCGGAAGAGAATTCCATTGTCTTGAGTGGAGCTTACTGTTAAAGTGTGCCTTGGACTTCAGCCTTGATATAAGTAGGACAAAGTTAATTCAACAGAAATGATAGTAAATAAAAGGGAACCAGTGAGGTTTAGTGGTTTAGAGTACTGAACTAAGACTGTGGGGAAAAAAGGGTTCAATTCCCTGTGTGGCCATGGAAACCTACTGTGTGACCTTGGGAGAGTCACACTCTCTCAGCCTCAGAGGAAGGCAGTGGCAAGCCCTCTCAGAGCAAATCTTGGCAAGTAAACCCTGTGATAGGTTTGCAGTAGGGTCACCATAAATCAGAAATAACTTCAGGGCATACAGCAACAAAGTAAATAAATGCTGTTACAGTTACAGTCCAGAAGAGGTCACTCTAGTTCCATTGTAACATTTCACAACTTAGAATGGGAAGAACATCCCCATTCTAGTTTGGTTCTCATTATTCTCAGACTCTCAAATTATACAAAGTTCAGTTGTTATCTTTCAAACCCAGAACTCATAAGCAGGCTGGGTGAGTGGAACATGCTCTGTCCTTTCTGCTGTCCCCATCTAGTTGTCATTTCAGAATCTTTTCCAAAGCTGCTTTTTCAACTGCAGTGGATGTATGAAGCAGCCAAGATGTTCAGTTTGAAGAACAGCCTCAGGAGGGCAGAGACTTCCTCTTCCATCTTCTGTTACTCCACTCAGTCTCTTGATTAGCCCAGGGTTGGTTTGGACTGAGAAAAGATTTTTAAATGCAGAGCAAAAGTTGTGAAGCTCTATGTTCCTTTTGTGACTCTGTAACCTATACTTCCCATAATGGAACTGAAGGTTTTGTTCACGGTCAACCCTCCACATTTGATAGGATTAGGTGCAAAGGACCCCTGCAAAAGTAGAGAAACCGGAAATATCGAAATATGTGTGTGAGTCTCTTTGTGGGAAAAAGACTGAGGCTTGGTGGGGAGAGTGAGCACCCAGGGTCCAAACCAGGTCAGGGAAAAGAGAGGGAGAGGGGGTGGGTTGGCATGGTGGCCGTATACTTCCTCCCTCACACGCATCTCCTTCCTTGGGTACGTGTGGGGCTTTGGGAGAGGGTTTGTGGTGCTGAGAGATTAGGCTGTGAGCTATCCTTAGCTGGTCAGACAGCAGCTGCTGGGGAAACAGGAGGGTGGTTTTCAAGGAGTTGTGTGGCCTGATTGGAACCACTGGGGGGAAAGAAGCACTTGAAGTTGGGGTGGGGTCAGGAGATAGAGAAACTTGCAGATAATCAAATCTGTGAAAGTTATACCCACAAACGCAGAGGGCCAACTGCACATTTAAATTATCGTCGTTTCAGTATAACCATATGGAATAGAGGTAGGGAATATTTGGCCCTCTGGATATTGCTGGACAGATTTCTTGAGCTTTCCTCAGCCTTTGAGAGTTTGATGAGTGGTCGGGGTGATGGGAGTTGGATATCAGTTATTTTTCAGTTATGTTATTTTGAATTGTTTCTGTCCACACTGTGGAGGGTGTCTTGATGTCCCTCAATATATTTAGGTGGTAGACTGCAAGACTGTTCAAAAGTCTTCCTGGGCAGCCCATCTGGTACTGGCTTCTCCTTTTACAAAATTGTTAGCTTCCTTTTGTCTTTTTCCCCCACCAGCTGGAAACAGTGTGGAAGTAGATGAATCCTTGTTCCAGGAAATGGATGACTTAGAATTGGAAGATGAAGAGGATGACCCAGATTACAATCCTGTCCATCTAGACAGCGACTAGACTGAAATTACTGTGCCATCTATACTTATCAAGAGATTTGAACATTTGTACAGAGAGACACCAGGATATGCTTTCATTCCCTTTGAAAAATATTTCCATGCCAGGAAACTTCTTTTCTGGTGGCTTCCATCACAGATAATAAACTGGCTTTAACGATTGAAATGTAATTTGCTTATCTCTCTAGCATTCTTAAGGAAACTGGATTATGTTGCAAAGTTTAAAATGTACTTTGAGCAGATTTTAATGCCATTGTTTTAGGTTGCTGCTTTGGATACAAAACAAACAAAGCTATTGCCATATTTTCTTCAGTCTCCAAAAATAGAAATTTATCTTAGGAGGACCAGTTACTCTGATATGAAGCTGCTCCTTGGAACTCTCCCTTTTAAAAACAATACTCCAAATGTTACAGAATATGTATGGTACAAGTATAAATTTGGGGAGCAGGAAGGATGAGATTTGAAGACTGATTTGAAAAAGTATGATGTCTCTGGTGTGGTATCTCAAGAGTTTTACAAGATATCAGTGACTGGTTGTTGATGCTACTGAATACAGTTTTTCAGAAGACACTTTGCTGAATTCCAGGAACAGTATATGCCTAGAGTTTACAGACTTGCCAAGCACATCAATTATATTTAGGCAGGCAAACAGTCAGGCCCTCCAGGATGTTGTTTCCCATCTACCGTTGGCAGCAGTAAGGCTCATGGGAATGGTAGTTCAACAAGATCTGGAGGACCAGAAGTTGTCCAGCTCTAAATTATAGTGCAGTTCCTGTATTTTCATACAAAACAAACAACCATGGAAGGTTCAGTTATTATAAATTTGGCAGATTAGGTCACAAACAGTGATGCTCCTAATTTATTTATTGTATGTCCCACTTTCCTCCTGGGACAGGACCCATTAAAGACTTGCTATTAGAGGCTGACAAGTGGCATATACACTTGTCTCCAGGAGGTACCATTTTGTGTGTTTTTACCTGGTTGGGTTTGGTCCAAAAAGGCAGTTTATAAATCAGTAACTATTAAGATGAACATCCTGTTAACCAGAGAACTCAAGCTTGTTCCCATTTTGTCCCTGCCATCTGACCTTGGTTCAGAATCAAAATTTTCTGTAACAAGTGGCTTCAAGTCAAAACAAGGCACAGGTAAAACCAGCACCACCTGTTGTTAGAGATGTGGGACAATTTTATGGACAATTTTCTGATGCCATATTTTTTGTGGAACATGGAACACCATGTCCACTAATATATGCATTTATTTAAATATATACATTTATTAAAGGATTAACAAACAGAACAGAAAAAAAGGTGAGCAAAATGTTTTGGCTTCTGCCTTCCTCAGTTGATAAAGGCAAAAACTTACATGTTTGTTCATAATTCCCTGAGTTGTACCCACAATCTGATATAGAGACATCAGAGCACTCTCTAAAATCTCTTAATTCCTCACACAGCTCATTATGTCCCCGGCTATTTTGACAGATACTTTATTTTATACTGATTTTTTTTTTAATCTGGTGGCCAAAGCACACTGCAAAGTCAAGAGGCAACTCCTAGCAACTCTCATTTTCTGAAGACAGCTGGCTTTGCAATACGCCCCGTCAACTGAGTGACAAGGCTTCTATCTGATAAGCTTGGAGGCGAAGAATGATGATGAGAACTTTTGGAGTTAGTGTGCCATTAGAAAGGTGCTATGGATATTTTGGGTCAATGTGAATATGTATGTGACAGCATTCTATGGGGGGATATCTGGATTTCTGTTGTGGGGTAGGACATCTTGACTTCTGGTGTGTGGGTGTGTTAATTACACCTGTTCTCAGCTGCTATTCCCTATGCCCAGCTAGCCACAATTGGCACCAGAAGCCACTGACTCAAGTCCCTGTGAAACTCCCATTGGTGAATGGAACCATGAAACCTATAATCTGCCTTCTGTATCTTGTAATCAATGGAGCAGATCATGAGCAATTCAGAACAGACATAGTTGCATGTTAGGTTAAAGACAGGATCAAACTTGCAGGTATTTAAGTAGTAACTATCAGAGACCTTAGCTTAGGCTTGGACTTTTTCTGTGGTCCTAATGAAAATCTCACACTATTTACCTCTTATAGAGCTCTGAGCCCAGGCAAGCAGTTGCTGTGGTAATGGGTAACATGTTGAAATTCTTTTGAAGAAAAGAGAGGAAACCAATGTAATGTAATGATGCAATATTTATTAAAAATAGGGGATAGGTAAAGATAACATTATTGGTAGATTATGAGCAGTTCAGAATATTCATAAGCAGAAAGATGGGTAAAATGACTCTCTTATATCAAAACTGCGTGTTACTTTAGATACATAATCACCTTTGTGAGTGTGTTTTCAATAGCACCTGCCAGGTTTGAGTTGCAACCTGTCTGGAAAAGATTTCTTTAAGAACAGATTCTCCCATGTGTATGTTCCTAACGAAAATCTTCTGCAGAATTCCAAGCCCAGAAAGCAAGCTGGTATGGTCATGAGTAGCAAGTTATTTGAATAATAGAATGAAAGTACATTGTTAAAGATCTCTGCTGAGGTTCTAGATCAGCTACTCAGCAGCATGCTTAACATCTTGATCAAGGTGGTTGGTATCCATAACAAAACAAAACAAAACAACAACAAAATCAAGATTAAGTAGCATTAAACAGCACTGTGAAAGCCTCTCTTGAAATAATAATCTTTCTTCCATGATGGCTGAAAGACCTCTATTTGATATTTCCAGATGTTAGTGATACACATTCAGTTCAATTCATTCATAAATCAATTACTGAGTATGTGCCAGATGACCTCTTGGAGCATTTCAGAGTTATTGACATCAGTGTGGGCTCACCTCTGTTTTACCCTTGCAAAGATAATGTGATTCTTGGTTGCATCAATAGGAGTATGGTGTCTAGATCAAGGGAGGTAATGGTACCATTCTATTCTGCATTGGTTAGACCTCATTTGGAATACTGTGTCCAGTTTTGAGCACCTCAATTCAAAAAAGATATCGACAAGCTGGAATGTGTCCAGAGGAGAGTGACCAAAATGGTGAAGGGTCTGGAAGCCATGCCCTGTGAGGAATGGCTTAGGAATCTGGGGATGTTTAGTCAGCAGAAGAGAAGGTTAAGAGGGGACATGATAGCCATGTTTAAATATTTGAAGGGATGTCATGTTGAGGAGGGAGCAGGCTTGTTTTCCACTACTCCAGAGACCAGGACAAGGAGCAATGGATTCAAGCTGCAGGAAAGGAGATTCCACTTGAACCTCAGGAAGAACTTCCTGATGGTCAGAGCTGTCCGGCAGAGGAATATGCTGCCTCAGAGTGTGGTGGAGTCTCCTTCTTTAGAGATTTTTAACAGAGGCTGGATGGCCATCTGTTGAGAATGCTTTGATGTGTGTTCCTGCATAGCAAAGGGTTGAACTGGATGGCCCCTGGGGTCTCTTCCAACTCTATGATTGTATGATTCTAAGAAAGTTTCAAAGAGATTGGAGAAAAAGAAATAAGGGTTTGCTCTACAATCCACTCTCATGTTATCAAACATAGTATTGTCCACAACATCATCTATTATGTTTGCTGTCAGCGTCTTCTCTAGAAAAGTTGCATATTTTTATTACAAAGCTTCTCAGGTCTTGAAATAGGATGCAGATAGGAAGCCAGATGCAACTGAAAACTGCAGAGCTCTGTATCCCAGATTCAAACAGTTAGCATGAATTTAAAATAGATGCCCCCTCAGAAGGCGAAAGGTGTCTCTTTGTCAGAGCAAATGGCAGTCCTCACCTGGGCATCTTAACAGTGCTTTTTTGTGATTGGAAGATGAACAAAAATTTCATTTGCAAGTCTTTGAATTACATATCTCAGTGTTGCTGGGTGGGGGATTGTGTTAATTGTATGGAACATACTTTCCCCATAGTGTCTGCTTTTACCCTCAAAGTCATGGATCAGGAAGGATGTAAATGTTTCAGGGCCTGGAGTCCTTTCCTGGCCCATCTAGCACTTGAGGGTCTGTCAAACTGAAACTGTCACAGGTGCACCAAACCAATATTTTATTGTAAAGTCGAAGACTTTCATGGCCGGAATCCATAGGTTGTTTTGGGTTTTCCTGGCTTTGAAACCATGTTCTATTAGTATTTACAGGCCAACTGTAACACATGCAAATCGCTCCCTCCCACCCGAGGACTACAAAAGTATATATACTCTTTCTCACTTCCGTGTCACCAGATCCTCTGAAGATGCCGGCCACAGATGCAGGCGAAACGTCAGGAGAAAATACTGATAGAACATGGCCTCAAAGCCCAGAAAACCCACAACAACTAATATTTTATTGATTACGTAGAGATGTTAAATGAGATCCAGCTTTGAAACCAAAAGCACAGGCAGAGTCAGCTCACATCTGTTCAGCTGATCCAAGTTGCAGCTGCTGTTCACCACCAGGTTTCCCATGATGAACTAAATGCTACTCCAAAAGACCAGTTTCCTAGACTGTAGTGCAGCTTATTTCACTCCCAAAGACAAGAGCAAAGAATCTGATTTTTTCCTGTTTTTTTAACAATATCTTTTCTCCCTTGCTCTGGAAAGTGCAGGTAAAAGCAGGGAGGGAGATCACCCCACCCCAAACAAAGGAGCAGTTTCTGAAGTACTGTAAGAGGGACACATTCTCATCTATCCCTATAGTGTGAGATGATCTTAGCAGAACCTACTTGAAAAACTGCAACTCATTGAACTTGCATTATTGTTAGGTTTTGCTACAGGCCTGCTTGTTTGACTAGTAAGTGTGAAGTCCTAAAGCTATACATCCTTTAAGCATATAACAAATTTGTTTAGGGTGAAAGCGAATGCTAACTATCACTCCTTGCCAAGTTTTCTGGCTATTCTGGGCCTGTACCCAAAATAAGAAGACAATATTCCATTATCAGTAGAATATGCTCCTGCTAAATATGATATCTTCTTCTTTGGCTTATAAAATTTCTTGTATTTGTTTTGTTTTTGTTTTTTTAATATGACATTGTGCCTGATTAATTGCTTCATTTGCTGGGCCCTGTAAACATTACTTATTGATTTAATTTTGTAAGGGTTGTTTTTATATTGTTAGAAGATAAATCCTGTGGATGGGCTTCTCCATAAGGAAAATACAATGTTTTTTTTTCCTGTGGAGAGCCAGCTTGATGTAGTGGTTTGAGTGCTGGATTAGGACTCTGGAGACCAGCGTTCGAAAGCCTACTCGGCTATGGAACTCCACAAGGTGACCTTGGGCCAGTCACATTCTCTCAACCACTGAGGAAATCAAAGGCAAACTCTCTGAAGAAATCTTGCCAAGAAGTACCCATAAAAGATGTGCCTTAGGGTCATGATAAGTTGGAAATGACTGGGAGGCGTAAAGCAGCAACAGCAACATCATTCTAGGTATAGTTTGTAGAGGTGGGTGGTAGTTCCAGTTTGAGTCAGATAGGAAAACCACATTTTATTGTAGACGAGACTGAAAGAGGCTATTGAAGGTGTTAAACCCTATATTCAAAAAAGGCTTTTATGCTAGGATAGCTCTGCAAAAATTTGGATTAAAACACACACCATTAACACAGCATCAACAGGTGCCACTTATGGCCACTGAGCTTGTTGGTCTATGTTGTACGAAATCCCTTGCCTTATACTGTTGGATCTTTTATTAAATGTTCTTTTACTGAGTCAATGATCTTTAACATTTATATCTGTAGCACAGGACATTAGGTTGCTGTTGTTTTCTTTTATATTCCTGGAAAAATGTTGAAAATGGTTTAGAACTTCCCCATAGCACCCAACAGGTGAAATGTAATTTATAGTACAATATCAGATAAATATCACCTTTGCCACTCAAAAGCTGTTCCATGAAACTTTCAAAGTCTTCTGTTCCATTTCTTATGTGACTAATTTTAGAAATTCAGTAATAGGGGACCAAGACATCTTTTTGGTTTTTGACCATGCAAATAAACTGTAAGAACAATAATAAGGATAACCTATAGTGTCTCCCTGTCTTCCACTGGCAGAGAAGGAGTCAGTAGCATTGCCATAGTTGTCAAATATATTACCTCTCATCATCTTCCCTGCATTTATCTTCATTTTATGATCACCATCTTATTAGGTTAGTTCTCCCCGGAGCTGAGGCTGATAACTTAGGAGAAGACTATCATTCTGTTTTTTAGGTTTTTAGGCACTGACTGATGAGCTTTTAATGGTGTGCTCTGGTGTTTTGGTATTTGTATATAGTTTTGTATTGAATTTTAATGGTTTTAACTTTATAGTTTGTCTTTCAAGCAAGCTTTATATGTCTACTTTTTATTTGATTTTTTTAATATATTTAAATCTGTATTTTTCAGCGTGTTGTGAACCACTGTGAGTCATGTTAGTGGCGAAAAAGTAGGATATAAATGAAATGAATGAATGAATAGATAAATATTATTGTATTTATTCATATATCACTTTTTCCAGTTTAGAACTCAAGGCAGATAACAATAGATTAAAACGTCTTAGTTAAAAATTCTCAAAATAGAAAAGTTAAAAAGTATGTGAATTATCACAAAAATTAGAAAAAGTTAAGAACATTTAAAAACAATTACAACTGCTATTAGAACTCAATTTTTAGATACGCTGTCTCGGTCCTTATTCTGCCACTTTTTTGGTGACAGGAAAGATCTTTCTCTCTGGTTTCATAAACTCTGACTTGACAATACTTTTTTTTTACTCTGGGGCATTTAACTGGCATCCTTTTATAGAAAGATAGAAAAATGGGTGTCTTACCCTTCTAGCACTTACCTATCAACCCAGGCAGCTAAAAGCATTTAAACCATAACATAAAACAATGTAATGTTCAAAATTAGCAGCAATAATATTACAAAAATCAGATTGCTGGAATTTGAATCTGAATCTTCTCAATCCTTCTCTGACATTCCGTAGCTCTGGGTATCATCAATACCCAAACATACTTTAAAGATGAAATTCTGCAATATCCATGGCATCCAAAGTTCATAGAATTGCATGCCTGCAAATGCATTAATGTTGCTGTTTGCTATCAAGATGGCTTCAACCTATTGTGATGTCATGAATTAGACATTTTTTACTACTCCTGTCAGCAGCCCTACTCAGGTCTTGGAAAAAAACCCCTTTTTTAAAGATTTTAAAGATTTTTTATCAGTAGCATATGACACCAGCATTTGCAGAGGTGGGACCATGTGCTCTTGTGAGGCAAAATGTTATGCTGCTGGTAGTATTGCTGTTGGCAGTGTTTCCTACATCAAACAGACTTTCCCTGAGAAGACAGACTCAGTATGCAAAACATCTACTGGGCAGCAAGAGTACTAAGGGATGTCACTGGCAAAGGATTGCTTGGAGACACCAGCAGTGGCACTAATTTTTGTTAATACTGCACAGAAGACAATGATAAACTGCTTTTGCATGCCTTTAACCATGAAAACATTGTGATGGGACAGTCCACAATCAAGCGTATGTATTATTTTGCCTAAATGTCTCTCCCCTTTTTATAGTGGCTAAACAGGTGATGTTGAAAGAAGTTGAATAAATAGGCATAAATCTTTTTTCCTCCTCAGTTCTTTGAGAGAACATTTAAATCTGCAAGTTCATTCTATGTGAATCTTCAGAGTGGTCATTCTCTTGCAAATGAATAAATGTATAAACACCATCTAGCATCTTTGTCCAGCAGTTATGATATCATAAGCTGGACTTATTGTATCCCAGTTCAGGGGATTCGTGTTTATGAATGGCTTAACATGACCTCAAAAAAGCTTTTTGCAATCTGGAGGTATTTCTGAGGTGTCGTGTGTTGTGTTTCAGACTGCTAGGGTGTTGTCTTCATCATTATTGTTGCTACTGCTGCTACTATTCCAACTGTCCACCTCTGTTCTATCTCCACCATACTCATCTGCTGCATCTATCTATGACAAATGAGTAATCTAGACAGAAAGGCAGGATACAGTGGGTGTGGGGTCTGGCCTGTTGGTGCCTAGAGTCTTAGATCTGGGGCTGTAATAAGGAAATGATGTGGTCCACTCCATGGCTCATTTAATCTTTCCTACTCCCTCGGGTGAGGTAGCAGCTGCCTTACGAACCTTCCTAATAAAATCATGTCAGGGATTCCAGGCAGGGAACCCTGGGAAAATGATCAGCCCACTGCAAAGATGTTGCATCATGCCCCAGCTGTGGGTAATTGCAAGGTTGCATAAGAAACTGGGGTCGTGTGCAGATGGTAGAGGGAGGTGTGCAAACCTCTACCTGATTGGTTGTAAGTATGTATGTAAGAAAGCAATCTTCAGTATGTATTTTGTCTGTTGACCAAACCGGTGTCTGGCACAAGCCTTTGTCCCTCTGTTCCGTGTTTTGTACATAATGGAACTTTGCTGCAAGATAAAGTGCCTCCTGTTTGGAAGAAACTCCTCTGTGTGTGAGTATCCTTACTGGGGAACAAGGCTGCTGCTGTTGGCTTGCTGACCTCTGGCTTTTCCGCTGCATTTCTGTGGGGCTGAAACTCCTATCATCCCCCAACAAATCATTGGATTCTTTTCTGGTAGTGCCACGCATGACTCCATTGAAAAGAAAGGGTCCAAGCCTTCCAAATGCAATGTTAACAGTGCTTGCCCAGGATGTGAATCTAGCCTTTCCTGTTTCTCCAGGAAAGCTTGTTTCTGAGCGTTGATTATGTCAGCCAAGAAGAAGGCTAGCAATGCTCAGTTCTCTCTCCCTGAGGACAATTAGGTGCAAAGCTGAAGGCTGGTGATTGCTACAAATATATGGTCCATCCCAAAGCAAAGTGTGTATCCTGGGAAGAAGCTGATCCAGATGGCTGGGAGATGCTTTTTGGTGGTTCTCCTAGCGATTCAAGTCTTCCTACTACTGCACAGGGAAATCCATGTCACTGACAGGAACTAATTGTAGACTTTTTTTTACTATGTTCTACATCTTCTAATTAAAAGGGTATTTTAAATGAATTTTAAAAACTAGGTTGCAAATTTGGATTTCAGTGTTAACTTAACTCCACACTAGGAAGCAAGATTTCTATGCATTTTCCAGCTGTTTTTTGATCCAAAGGCTAACAGTCTTGAATTTTTCAAAGGAGAAACAACAAAATACTGTATAGAAGTTTGTCTTTTAAAAATAACTTAGAAGTTTAAACTATTTAAGAAGATTTTGAGAAGTTCTATCTAGAACATATCCTACTTTTTCTGCTGTTTGAGAGTCAGAAAAGTTTCTTCTCTGACTAGAATATTTCAGCTTAACTATTATTGATGAAGAGCAAAGCACTTTCACCATGGATGGGTATTTTTAGACAGCATTCAACTGGTTTACTACTTCTTAGTAAATAATTGTATAACAAACAAAACTATTTTATTCCTACTGCAGAAAGGATCAAGAAGAGGAATGCATGTGTTGCCCCCTTGGTAAACCCTGTCCCAGGGTCTACAACTTTGATATAAAATTAATCTAACCCGCCAGAGAGGTCACCCAAATGTGCACATAGGCAATAACGGTCGTACGATCAAACAAACCAGAACAGGCCAGTAAAATCCCCAGTCACATAGCCACAGGAGACCTCATGTTGTGATAACCCATGGTGGACAAAAGGTCCTTAACCTTTAAGGAGTCCATTTGAAGGGAGTAAAAGTATTACCGGAAAGTTGGGCACTGGAAGCAATAAAACCTTATCAAATCCATCTCCAGAAACTCACACTGCAGCCTCAAAACAGAGGAAGATCCTGTTACTGGGATGACACCTTGTTATCTTCTGATATCAGAGAAATGCCAGGTGTGGAGTTGTTTTTCTTTTCTGTCCCTGTTTGTTTTCCCCAAGAAAGGATTTGCCTTCAAAGTAAATTTTTCCTACAAATAGTACCTGTTTTTGGGCTAGTTAGGCAAGGAGAGAAAGGCGAGGCAAGGAGAAGGAGTGTGATGCCTCCCAGTCATGCCAACTGACTGGTCCCCCCTCCCGACAGCTGCACAATCTCCTCAGCATCTCTTCTCTGAGCTGCTGTTCGATCGCTGCTTCCCTGACCAAGGACTTCAGGAAGAGGTGCAGTATCACCCAAGCTGCGAATCCCTCAACAATCCCTCTATTTTATTTCCACTCTCTATTTCTATTAGCCCTTGGATGCGTGTGTGCATGTTTGCGTTAGTGCGAACTATTACTATTCAATAAAGTCATTCATTGGACCTTTTTGTGTGATTTCTGACTGAGCCTGACCCTGTAAACATTGGGTAAAAGATCCTTAATTACCCTGCCCTCTTTGCATTGCTAAAGCAGTGCTCATAGCTAATTTTCCCCACAAGTGATAATTTTGACAGGCATTGGGAATCCCTCTAAGGGACCCCCAGCAAGCAGGGTAACACATGCATGAGATTTGGAATCGCTTAGAATTAGTACATGGAAATCCTGAAAAAGTCAGCACATGGTGTCCTTCCACACAGGACACCATGTGCTGTGCACTACCAGGAACTAAGAAGACAGATGGATTAGCCTTTTACCAGGCAAAGATTGGCTGATAAATAATAGAATAACTGCACCATGCCAAGTGATTCAATGCTCCAGCAAATAAAAGGCATGATCTACACAGTTTCTAAAGTCTTCAGCGCTGTCAACTGAGGGAGAACTTGAGAAATCTCATGAGACTATAGTTTTGTTGTGATCAAGGTATCTCCCGTGCCAGGTAAGTATGTAAGCATGTCTGCTTCTCTAGTCATATAGTGAACATTGTTGTGGATGGAGGACAGAATTTCCTGCAGAAGTAATAACAAGCAAAAGTAATATCTTTATTAAGAGGTACTTTAATACCATGGATCTAATGGGTACAAGTGGCTTTTACAAGAACCAGTTGCGTGTTCCATATTGGAAATCGATGCACAGAGGGAGGACTTGGTGGTGGCACCCTTTTCATAACTCTTTCAAGATGCGGATGAAGAGATAAAGACTGAACCCCTTTCACATTCAATATTTTTGCCAGAAGTGCCATTTGCCCTTTTAATGTATTTCTTCGTAGCCCCTTACTTAAAAAGTTCTGATGAAATGACAATGCCTGATTTATTTTCTGGTTCTAAAAAATTCACAGACTTTTCATTACATCAGTATTTCCAGTTTGATTCAAATTTAAATTAAATAAATTTGCATCTTGAACACAAATCAATTATCAATGAGTTCTGACTTTATTATAATTCATATAATTTAACATAATTTCAAAACATGATTAAATATTTATTTCACTCAGACGTTATGAATTTAAGAAATCGGGAAAGCTTAAATATAAATCTGTAAATGAGAGGACAGATGAATTGCTCTCTTACTTAGCAAACAAGGGGTGATAAGTTGCAGAACAACTCCACCATGTCAAGTGATAAAGTACTTCAACAATAAAAATAAATAAAAAGAAAGACCTACACATGACCTACACATGTTTTTTTATTTGCCGATACACTGTATTATTTGACATGGTGCAGTTGTTCTAGAATTTATCAGCTACTGTTTAACTGGTAATCCATCTGTCTTCTTGGTGCGTAGTATGGCATAGTACATGGTGGCCTATGTGAAAACTCTGGGTTAATCTGACCTGGCGGGGGGAGGGAGGGAGTTCCGCGTACTGCTTCTAGGTTATTCTAAATTTCAGGCACACTTTCCCCTTATTGATCATTTGTGCAGTGGGAACTAAATAGTTTGTGAATTTTTTTTACACATTGATTTACTAAGCATTGGTTAAGCTATTGAATGTTGCATGAAAAAGACATTCACTGTGCAAGTACTTTGCCCTTCATCTGTAGCATTTAAGCTGAATTAGTCCAGTAAGAAGAAGAAACTTTTCTTACTTCCAGAAGCTGGGAAAGGTAGGATATATTCTACACAGAACTTACCAAAATCTTCTTAGATATTTCAAAGTTCCAAGTTCTTTTTAAAAGACAAATTTCTATACAGCATTTTGCTGTTTCTGCTTCTACCACAATAGTAAAAACAACAGTTGTAAATTTTTGTGCCAGTTATGCAGGTGTCGGAGAGCCATCTCTTGAAATATGAAGGATGCTACTTCAACAAAGATATGGTTACACCAGAATATCTGGATTCACTGGAAGATTTTGAAGTAGAGGAAAGTGATGTATTCATAGCCACTTATATTAAATCAGGTAAGATGAAGAGAAAATATTTTCCAGGAGGACCAAAAATTTAACAAGATACCTAACCAGCTATTGACCTGCCAATGTTGTACAGCATGGATGGGAACTATGTTGTCTCCAGATGCGGCATTGTAACTCCCAGCATTCATCATGGCTGGCTCAACTGTCTAGGACTGCAGGAAGTGGTAGTCCTACAACAAGAAAGTGGTCCTACACAGGTAATCCAGTACAGAAAAGTGTAATACAACAGTTATTGTTCCTACTCTAAGCCTTTTCATAGCTGTTTTCAGAGTTCAGCAAAATGAACAAAAATGACACTCCACCCCCGCCACTCTACATCCTACCCATTCTCTGGAAGTCACTTTCCAAAGTGCCCAAAACACACAGTCATGTTTCTTTACTGGTGGGAGACTGAGAAAGATGTCCAAGAAGAAAATTCCTGGAGATCTGCAGGGGCAACATCAGCTCTTTTCTCATACTTGCAGAACTGCAGCCAGGCAGTGCCCTCTCTCCCAAGCCGGCAACTGTCAGTAAATGTGCCAGTGAGGACCATGGCCATTGTCTTAAGGGGGTATTGAATACTTTCTTCTGCAACGTCCAAAGAGATTATACTTGTCTGTGTCAACAACAGGATTCTGGTCATTTGGGGCAAGAGGAAAATAAAATGTGGAAATAGAGCTGCTAAGTTAGTAGATAAACGGTTAGTGTATTATGTTGATCATTAATAAGCTTAAAAATTTAATTCAGACAGAATTACATTGGAAGAGGAAAAATTGTTATTATGTAAACTATTAAATTTATGTACTTCCTGAACTGAAAGAGATTAACCATAATATTATGTCAGGAGATGATTTACAGTACCAACACAAAATTATCTCCAAAGCTGATGCTCCCTGGACACAGTGCCTCAGAAGCAATCTTAGCAGAGTTCATAACAGCAAAAAGTGCATGCAGCAGAGTACAACTACAACAAAAGGACATTATTGCTCTGACCACTGTACCCGCTGGTTAGTTACTCACAGACATAGAGTTTGTCATCCAAAATACCTGGAGGCTTTAATCTTCTCAGTTGCAATACGTACATCTATATACAGGATATCAATAGCAGATACACAGGCAGAGATACATCCAGGCAGAGGTTCAAGCAGATAGAGATTCAAGCAGAGAGAGAGAGAGCAAGCATTTACGCTTCCCTTTTATGCGCACCTGCTTGCAGGTCATCAGTCAGGGCCATTAGCATGATGCAACCCCTTGCCATGATTGAAGTATCATGACTCAGCCCTTACTGCATGTCCCCTAGGAAATGTGTCATTGCTTGCTTAGTCATTCTCCAAGTGTTTCACATGTTCATCAAAAGTATTTTCATTGGAGCAAATGTCATTGCATTTTTTTTATCCAACATACTATTCTTATTCTTATTCTTACTTTTATTATGCAGGAGGTAAAGAACCAGCTGGGAAGTTTATCAGTTTTTTGCTGTCTGGTGTGGAATTAAGTTAACACTGAAATTCCAACTTGAGTCAATCAATTTAATTTTAGAAATTCATTTAACAGCCTCTTTTCGTTAGAAAATGTAGAACTTAGTAAGTTAATTGGTTTTAATTAGTTAGTTCCTATAAGAGGCATGCAGGGGTAAGGAATTGCCTGTGCAGTGCTAGGAGGACTTGAGTAGCTGTAAGAACTGGCAGAACACATCTCCTAGCCATCTGGATCAGCCTCTCCTTGAGAGACATACCTTCCTATGAGACAGACCACATCTTTGTAGTAATCACTTGCCTTTAGCTTTCCATGTGATTACTTCAAGGGAGAGAGAACTGAGCAAGTTTAGCATTCTTCTTGGGTGACATAATCAATACTCAGAAACAAACAGGGAAAAAGAAAAGGCTAGAATGACATCTTAGGTGAGCACGGCTAACTTGGAAGGCTTGGGCCCTTTCCTTTCAACGAAGTCAGTGCCATCACCAGAAAAGAATCCAGTGGTTTTATTGGAGAGATTTCTAAGGCAGCTGCTACCCCACTAAGGAAGTAGGAAAGATTAAATGAGCCACCAAGTGCATTACATCATCTCCTTATTACAGCCCCAGCTCTAGGACTTGAGGCACCAAGTGGACAAACCTCATGCCCACTGTATCCTGTCTTTTTCTTTAGATTGCTTATTTGCCATATACAGGTGCAACAGATAGGTGTGGTGGAGGTGAACAGTTGAATAGTAGCAGCAGTAACAGTAGTAGTAATGATACCATTCAGGATGACAACAGTATCGGTAATGCTACAAATAATAATGCAACTAACAGTTCCATCTTTGTCTTTATGTGGATGACATTAACTATCTTTAGTGAGTTTTTCAAATATTTACCATAATGCTATTTTGTCTCAAGTACCTATTCTTGAAAGATAAATATAAGTCGTTTAGTGTCTTTTTTCAGCATCCCACTTTGTAACTCCTCCAGATGTTTTGCTTCTCAACTTTTTCTTCTGTGGTCTTAACATACTGAACATGTAGTAAATTTATTTTACCAGACCTCATCTTTACAATGGTTTCTTGTTTTACCAGGCTCCACGTTTAACATGTTTTAGGCCCTCCAGTCTATTTTCAGTCAGTGAGAGGCTTTTAAAAAAATACAGAGTGAACAGAAAGTGACTTGAAGGTCATTCCTGTTGCAAAAAGGCCTCTTTTGATCCTAAAAAGTCTGAGGGATGCAAAAAGTAATAAAAATGTTACACCTCTGAAAGGGCACTGGGGAGAAAAAAAGTTTTTCTTTATGGTGGGTACTGTGGGATGTGACCCTTCAAGGTCCCCTGAGTGGCAAACATGGTTGCACCAATCAATTGTCCAACCTCATGTAAAATATGGTTTGCTGTCATAATTTTCCAGGTTTTCTGACTGGTGTGTTTAGTTCTTCAGTCCAACCCACAATTCCAGGTTTATAATGAATTTTCCTCATGTGGTACATAAATGGTTTCAAATAATTACATTAGACCTTTCATACTTACAGGCACAATGTGGACTAGAAACATTCTGGCCTTAATTTATAACCAAGGTCATCAAAATGGCTCTGAAGTCACAGATATCAAAGTGAGAATTCCATGCCTGGAGTACAACGTCTACAATCTGGATTATGTCAATTACTCACCACCTCGCCTCTTTTTCACTCATCTGCCCTACTACTTAGTGCCAAGGGGATTAAGAAATGGAAAAGCAAAAGTATGATTTTTTGTTTTTGTTGTTGTTGTTATAGTTGTGTGCCTTAAAGTCACTTTCCACTTATGGTGGCCCTAAAGAAAACCTACCACAGGGTTTTCTGCAGTTGAGATTGTATGACACATCCAAGTTCAGCTGTTGGGTTTCCATGGCCAGATGGGGAATTGAACCCTGGTCTCCAGGGCCATAGTCTAATGCTCAGACCACTACACCCTGCTGGCTTTCCCTCTTGTTTTTACATACGTAATAAATTTTGCCTTGTTTTCACATCTCTTTTTTCCATCAACAATTCCACATTTTGCCAGAGAATTCCCATTCTGTTTATGAGCAGTTTGACCATAGTGTCATCTACAAATGCCATAGACTTCTGAGAATGACCATGTGAAGATTCACATAGAATGAACATGTAGATTTAAATATTCACTCAAAAGAGTGGGAGACAAAAATTTATATCCATTTACTCAATTTCTTCCAATGTCTCCTGTTTTATGACTATAAGCAGGGAACAGACATTTTTGCAAAATAACATATATGCTTTATTGCGGTAAAAGACATCCAAAAGTGTTTATCATTGTCATGACACGCCAGTGTCATCCCTCAGTACTCCTGCTGCCCAGTAGATGTTTTGCATATTTAAATGTGTCTTCTCGGGAAAAGCCTGTTTGATGTAGGAGAACAGACTAGCAGCAGTACTACCAGAAACATAGCCTCTTGCCTCACAGGAGCACATGGTCCTTCCCACCTCTGCAGAAAGGTAGTGCCATACACCACTGATAAAAATCTTAAAGATGCATTGACTCAATAAAGGAAGCCCCAGCCCTCAGCTTGCAAGACCTGAGCAGGTCTGCTGATGAGTGGGGTTCTTTGCAGTTTCTAATTCAAGGCATCACTATAAGTTGAAGCCACTTTGATGGCAAACAGTAACGATACATACGCATTTGAAGAAATGCAAGGGATATTGGAGAATTTCATTTTTAAAGTACGTTTGGATATTGATTATGTGGTACAGATGATATCTGGAGCTACAGAATGTCAGACAAGGATTGAGAAGATTGAGATTCAAAATCCATCAATCTGATTTTATCATATTATTGCTGCAAATATTGGACATTACATTGTTTTATGTTCGTCTGAGTTTATAAATCCATAGACAATGGAAAGATCTTTTCTGGCTCATAAAAAGAGGCAGAATAAGGACCAAGTGAGCATAACAAAAAAATTGAATTTTAATAACAGTTTTTAATTGTTATAAATGTTTTAAGTCTTTACAATTAATTTTTGATAGTTTAATCACTTTTTACATTTTCTATTTTGTGATTTTTCACTATGATTTTTTAAATCTATTATTAGGCACCTTGAGCCCTGAACTGGGAAAAAAGTGAGGTATGAATAAATATAAAACTCTTTATCTACCTATTTATCTATTCGTTCATTTCTGCTTTTTTCCCAATAATGTGACTCAAACTGGCTCACAACATGTTCAAAAATGCAGATTAAAACTATGTAAGAACATTAATTAAAAGTAGAAATATAAAGGTTGTTTAAAAGATGGTTAAACAATTTATGAAGCTAAAAGCTTTAAAATTCATTACAAGACTATGTACCAACAAGAAAAGACCACAGCACACTATTAAAAACTTGTCCCAGAAAATTTCTACAAGCCTGTCAGATGGTGACCATAAAATAAAGGTGAAAGCAGGGAAAATGGTGAGAAGTTGCGTATTTGACAACTGCACCAATGCTACTAACTCCTTCCCTACCAGTGGAAAACAAAAGAAACTACAAGTTATCCTTTTTATTCTTCCTACAGGTTATTTATGTGGTCAGAAACCCCAAAGATGTCTTGGTCTCCTATTATCATATTTCCAAAATTAGTTATACAGTAAAGGCAGCAAAAGACTTTGAAAGTTTCATGGAACAGTTTTTGCATGGCAAAGGTAATAATCTGATATTGTACTTTGATTTATTTTTGACCTGTTGAGTGCTACAGGGGAGTACACACCTATTTTCAAAATTTTTCCAGGATTTCCAAAGAAAACACCAACCTGGTTCTAGTATCCCAAAACCTAAAATGAAAGAGAGAGATCAATATGTGCAAAAGGACGGCCATGTCAGGCTATCTGCTTCCCTGAAATTAACTGGAAGGGCACTCACTTATGAAGACCATGTATATATTGGACTGAAACTTTACTCATCAGTCAAAGTATTGTGCATAAACAAAATACAAACTGCAAACACTCTCCATGCATGGCAGAATAAGTAGCCATTAGCAAATACCCCTGGTGTCACTGTTTTTCTCTCCACTAATGTTAATGACACATTCATCTTTCTCTTCTATCAGTGACAGGTGGTTCATGGCTGGACCATGTGGAAGGCTGGTCTTCTCACAGGGATGACCTCAACATTCTTTTCCTCACCTATGAAGAAATGAAGAAGGTAAGGGCAAACCAAGTAAAACAATAAGGTGAATACAATATAGTCAACATATAAATGTTTAATAAAAGGTTGACCAGTATAAGGTAGGGGATTTTATATATGTAGACTATGGCCATTTCTGCACTAGACTGTTGTAGCGCTATTATTCCACTTGCAACATCCTATGGAATTCTGGGGTTTGCAGTCGGTCCCTCCCTAAACTGCAAACCCCAGGATTCCATGGGATGTTGCAAGTGGAATAATAGCGCTATAACAGTCTAGTGCGGAAATGGCCTATGAGCATGGCAGCCATAAGTGGCAGCTGTTGGCGCTGTGTTAATAGTGTGTGTTTTAATCCAAATTTTAACCGAGGTATCTGAGGTGATAAGCCTTTTTTGAATATAGGGTTTAGCACCTTCAACAGCTGCTGTCAGTCCGGGCTAGATTAAAATACATTTTCCTATATGACTCACACTGGCACCACCAACCACCTCTAAAAGCCATACCCTAGAACATTGTTGTTGTTGTGGTGGTGGTGGTGTGCCTTCAAGTTGTTTTCAACTTATGGCGACCCTAAGGTGAACTTTTCACGGGAGTTTATTGGCAAGATGTCTTTGGAGCTGGTTTCCCATTGCCTTCTTCTGAGGTTGGGAGTATGTGACTGGCCTGAGGTCACCCTGTGGATTTCCATGGCTAAGCAAGGATTCGATCCATGGTCTCTAAGGTCCTCTATGATCCATGGTCTCTAGAATCCAGCATTTAAGCCACTACATAAAGCTAGCTGACCCATAACTTTGGGAGTGAAAGACGACATTACAGTGAAAGTGTGTTCCATACATGACCCTGCCCTTCTGCAGTTTGGATAGATGTAGCTTAAAGTCTTACAAATGAAGCCCATGTTCATTTTCCAATCACAAAAAAATAGCACTGTCAAGATGCCCAAGCGAGGACAACCATTTGCTCAAACAAAAGATATATTTCATCTTTTGAAGGAGAAACTGTATATGCTTAATGTATTGTATAGTTTTACCCTGAGTTAGACAGCTGTTCTGATTTTCAGTTCTGTGTGGCTTCCCATCTACCTCCTTTTTTAGGATCTG
Organism: Cyclura pinguis; assembly: GCA_030412105.1. NCBI lineage: Eukaryota > Metazoa > Chordata > Lepidosauria > Squamata > Iguanidae > Cyclura > Cyclura pinguis. The sequence goes on along the minus strand of CM059599.1, from coordinate 106,180,613 downwards.
AGAAGCTCCGTAAGGAAGATCTGCCACTTCCTAGGGAAGACGCTGTCTGAAGAGCAGATTGATGATGTTGCAGACAGGGCTACGTTTGATAAAATGAAAACAGATCGTACAGCAAATCCTGATTTCTTTTTCTCTGATTTCTTCGATTTTAGCAAAGGAAGCTTTCTTCGCAAAGGTAAACCAGTGGTCTGTCCACCTTGATGGTGGTATCTGTGGAACATTCCAGACTTCATCTGGCACATACTCTAATTAATTGAATTGATTATATACTCCTATGTCATGGGTTTAACCTTCATGAAGTTGATTATTCATGAGCTGCACATGTGCCTTCTCCCCAGTTCTTCTCTTCCCATTCCCATGACTTTTTGCCTGGGCACTCCTGCCTTTCTTCTTCACACCAGAGCAAAAGGCAAGTGAATCAGAGGGGGAGCTCGACATGTGAAAAAGGAAAGTATGACACATGCCTTCCCTCCATTCCCTTGCCTTTTACCTAAGCATGCCTTCCTTCCTTCTCTGCATCCAGGCAAAAGGCAAGCAAATAGGATGGGAAAATGTGCATTTGTTCGCTCTCTTGCTCATTGGGGCAGGGAGAGTTATTTGCAGTTTTTCAACTTTTCTGCACCCTGAACCTTTGTGAAAGTGAGGGGCTAGTCTACATCCCTTAGATCTGGAAATGTGAAATGGAAGTGTTATCTTTTAGCTATCAGGGAAGAAAGACTTCTATTTCAAGCCAGGCTTTCACAGTGCTACCTAATGCTATTTTCTCCTCCCTCCTGATTCTATTTTCACTTCGATTCATTAGTAAATATTCATGGATGATGTTTGAATCAATGAAAAATGGAACATGCTCCTTAGTCAGACAGCTACAGCTATGTTCCAATTCCAACAGTGTTGAAAGTAAGGGGAAGCCCTCCTATGAAAAAGTGGTTAAAACTCAGACTGTTTGGTTTTTGCTGTTAAATACAGTAGGATTGTGCAGTTCATGTCCTTGTTCTGGTTGGATAAGGTGAGAACACCAAAAGGTTTACATTGGGCATACAAAATATTTGATTGAGAAAAATGAATCATACTAGAGTTAGAGCCACAAATGAGTTTGATTTTGACTTTTGTGTTTTTCGGTGTAGAATTCACAAATTCCTGAATAGCAGAAGATTGCTGGAGTAAGCACTATAATGCACTAAAGTTTTATAGCATTTCTAATCCATCTCTTTACATATATGATAAGCAAGACATCATGCAGTGGCATGGAAGACAGCATCATTTCCCTAGAACAAAGGCTTCAGTTTTATAAACATAGCCACATACATACACATGAAGTATGAATAACAGTCCGGTCATCATTATGCTCTCTCTCTCTTTCCTTCCTATACCAGGGACTGTTGGGGACTGGAAGAACATTATGACCGTGGCACAGAATGAAAGGTTCGATACTGTTTTTAAAGAGAGGGTAGAAAACCTACCCTTCCAGTTCTGCTGGGATATCAATGATGAGTCTTGAATTCACCTCTAGCCTGAAAGAGTAAAATAGTGTTGATTGTTCACATTTAATCCATAACACTATGAAACAAAGATTCCAATATTGTAGTTGCCTCCTAATTCTAAAATAATAAGTGAAATGACTGGAATTCATGATCAGAGTAATGAATTTGTAACCAATTCATATTTATAATGCGTATGTATTCAATAGTGTCAGGAATATACCAAGATTGTCAAATTTCCCCAGTCCTAAAATATCTGGCGGTAGGATCTGTTCTTTTGTCAGTTGAAACACAACGGCCTGATATTTCCACCAACCTTTCCAACAAGCAATCTCTAGTGAACTAAGAATTGTGACAAGAAACCTCCTCTCCCTGTCTCTGCAGGACCTCACCGTGCAGTATATTTCCAGGTTCTGTTTCAACCATTATCTGTGGAAATGAGAGGAGTGGGTTCAAAGCTAGTAAGGAAAAAAATGCCGTTTGACTCCTGTCTTGTCTTAGTAGGGATGGAGTGCACCTCCTAAGCATGAACATTCATGACGAGTTAACAAATGCTGCATTTGCATCAATCTCAAACCCCCAGAACAGACCTGTGATTAGTGTCAAGATTGTTGCCCAGCAGGCAAAGTTTTCCTTTGAGTGGATGGCAGAGAGAAGAGGCGATGTGGCCAGACAGTCAGGTGCAAGACCAGCAGAATTGTTATGGCTATGTCTTGTGTATTAGGGAAGGCCACACGCCAGAGCACTGATTGGGTCTCCCACTTGTTCCAGGGTGACAAGGTAGCATAAAAAGGCCGGTGTTTGCCTTGACCAGCTGCCAGTTAGCTGCCCTAGCTGGACCTGCCATGCTGTTGGCAGTATACTGTTTGTAAGGGGAGATGCTGCCCAATTTTTCTCCATTATCTTCTGTTATTCCTGTTTGTCTAATTGCTGGAATGCTAGCATGCTTTTGCTAAGCCTTATCTCAGAGTGCGGCAATAAATCAAGCCTCTAAGTCTTACTTAATGAGCCTCTGGAATTTTTTCTGCTTCACTGGGACTCTCTGCTGCGGTGAAGCCTTGCTTCACAGATTGCACTCTGCTCATGCTCAGAGGAGCCAAATCCTGCCAATCCTGACACTTCTGCCTGTTGCACTGGAGATCATTTGTGGTGGGGGGTTGCAACCATCAATCTGCTGTGCCCTGACCAACAAGAGAAAAGCCCTTGTAGCTTGCAACATTTGATACCTGGTAAGTCAGGATGGGGGGGCTGTCCAGGAGACGCTATTTAGTTAAGTATACATAGTATACTGAACTAACTATTCTACATAACTAAGTAGCTGATCTAGAATCTCAGCAGATATCTTTAGCAAAGTACTTGCATTCCCACTTTTCTTCAAACAACTTGCTACTCATGTCCATAGCAACTTGATTCCTGGGCTTGGAATTCTGCAGGAGATGTAGATTTTGATTGGGAACATACACATGGGACAATCTGTTTTTAAAGAAATCTATTCCATGAAGGTTTCAGTCTAAATTTGGCAGCTATTATTAAAAATACAGCCATAAATGTGATCATGTATTTAAAGTAACATGCAGTTTTGATTTAAGGGAGCCAATATTTTACCCATCCTTTCTGCTTGTGAATGTTATGAACTGCTCATAACCTACAAATACACAAATAATATATCTGATATCTTTACCTGTGACCTATCTTTAATAAATAGTGTACTATTACATTACCTTGGTTTCCTTTCTTTTCTTGAAAAGAATTTCAACAACACATTACCCATTCCCACAGCAGCTACCTTCTTGGATTCAGAACTCTACAAGAGGGGGAAAGTGAGGAGATTTTTATTAAGAGAACAGAAAAGGGAGAAAGAGGCTTTTAAAAAAATCTCCACATGGTCTGCAGTCCAAGCCAAGGTTAAGATCTCTGAAAGGTACTCTTAAAACACTCCTAAATTTCATCATGTGTTTACCCTAACAAACAATTTGGACTAAAGAGTGTCATCTGTTTCCTCTACATTTTATACTTAAATCTGATCCAAATTGTTTTTAACCTACTCCAATTATTGCAAAATACAGAATATAGGTTGGATGGTTTCCATTCTTCTGCCATTTTGGTCAACTCAACCACTGCACTATTACAAACTGTATGAATCCAAAAAAGGAATCTAATGATGAGTTCCCCCTGTTTTTGGGGAGCCCCAAAAATGACAAAAGAAAGAGAGAAAAAGCAAAAGCTTTTACTTCAGGTAACTCAGGGGGTGTCTTGCTGCAATTTTTCCTTTCAAGCAACATCCCTTCAATGCAATGTTCCTGCGCTGCAATGCTATTGTGTTTTTGTACTGTAATGTTAAAAAGTGTATTAAAATATTAAAAATTGAAAATCAAATAAAAAAATTAAAAAGGTGAGGAGATAGATTTCACACTTACCACAATGTGTGATCCTCTCTCCACTTCTTCTTTTTTCACCCCTGGAGCACAGGAAGTGGCCTGGAGGTTATTGGGCAGAGGTTGCCATGGATTAGCTGAGGGAGGGACAATCTGGGAACACCCATACCATGCCCACTACTGGATCAGCTACAGAAGGAAGAGCTATCAAGTGCTATCAAGCAACTGCACTCCCACAGCTAACTGGATTGTTGTGGGGAAAAGGAGTCATTAATGGTTTATTTTCAGCATAGAAAAAGGGCACATTTCAAATGGATTGCAATGTGATAGCTGATGGTTACCAATGACATCATGCAATAGGGCTGATCTTGAACCAGCAATAATTGCTCTGGTGGTATGATATCTTGGTGTGATAAAGTCCTATGATAGTTGAAGTTACATAAGGCAAGGATAGCTAGATGTGTCCAAAACCATAAGAATCTGCTATCTGTCATTCAGTTACAATTGACTTCAGAAGGCTGTTTGTACAATTAAAAGACAAACTCTTGTTTGTTTGTTTTTCAGCCTCACAGGCAAGAAGGTGTAGGAGAAAGTCCATCTCAATGATCTGAATAAGTCTTTCGGCTGCTATTATTGGGTGCTTCACAGTAACAATTTTTTTTAAAAAAATGCCAAAATCATCTGGTTAGACCAGGGCTTTCCAAATGGTGTGTCGTGACACATTAGTGCGTCGCCTGTAGTGTGTTGGTGCATCACCTCCCCAGCCAAGAAAGAATGCCCCTCATCCGAGCCTGGTCTGCTCCTGTCGCTCTTGCTGGAGCCTTTCTCCAGCCAGAATGTTGGCAGCAGCCAAGGACCGGTTGGGAGGGGGCTGCCGTTCCACCTGCCCTCGCTTCCGCTGGGGACTTCCCTGCCAAGAGCAACAGCAGTGGGCAAAGACCAGATGAGAGGGTGCTGCCTTCGCCCTACCATCATTCTTTCTGGGGCCTTTCTTGGTGAGGGCAACAGCAGCAGGTCATCTAGTCCAATCCCTTGCCATCCACGAACACATACCAAAGCATTCCCAATATATGGCCATCCAGCCTCTGTATAAAAACCTCCAAAGAAGGAGACTCCACTACACTCTGAGGGTTAGGACAGGAAAGGAGAATGTGCAGGTAGATTTCCTCAGGAGACATTATATACATCCAGGAGAGTGGGGCCTGAATTAGGGAGTGTTCAAAGAGTTTCAGGGTAAGTTCATACCTTTCCAAGTGGATATGCCTGCATCCAAGTCAAATCACAGACTGCTATGCTTTTTCACTATAGATTATTGCCCTCAGGCAGAAGGTCAAAGTGCTGTCAACTCCTCATAGCCAAAGTACTTTCTATTGTTGTTTCTACTCTTTCCAGTACTTACTCATACACTTAAGAAAGTGACCTAAACAAGGCCATCAGCACTTCTGATAGATCCTTACTCATCTTGACTACTGGTTTTCTGAAACTATTAATCAGCCAATGGAGCCGCCAAGAAGTCTCTTGTTAAAAAAGGATTTAAAGTCCTATGCTTCCTTGTGACCCAAGATGGATATATCTAAATGCATGGAGGAGATTGAACTAGAATCTCTAAGTAGACAAGAATATTCTGAGATAGTATTAAATGAACACCATGATATCTTCACTGCCAATTGACCATTATATTTTCATGCCCAATTGTCCATCAGAACCTTCTTAATTGTTCTGTCACCAGATAGCACTGAAGACATTAGAAACTAACTGTGTAGATCATGCTTTTTATTTGCTGGAGAACTATATCACCTGACTTGGTGAAGTTATTCTGAAATTTATCAGCCCTTGTTTGCTCATTAAGAAGCCAGATCATCTGTCGTTATCAGTTGTGCATTCACATTTAAGCTTATCCAATCTGTTAAATTCATCATGTGAGCGAAATACATATTTCATCATGTTTTGAAATTTGTATTCAATTATAAGAATTATATTAAGGTCAGAATCCATTGATAATTGATTTTTACTCAAGATACAAATCTAAATAAATCGGAATTTGTGGAGAATTTAAACTGGAGTCATTAGGCAAACACTATAACATAGTGGTTTGTCTGTGCATAAGCCCCTTGTTAAATTGCCGTTCAAGCTGGGCCTCATTCTCTGGAGTGCTCTTTGCCTCAGGCCAAATGGTGCCTGTAGCAGACCTATGGATCCCTTTCTTATCTCTACTGCCTTGACTAGCATGAACTTTTTGTAGATAAGGACTAAAGATACCATCTAGTATTGCTTTTCCTTTCCTTCCTTTCAGGTTTTTGAACAGATTACTTTACATGTTTGTCTTGAAATCATGCAGCTCCTCCACCTCGGGCTCAGAAGTCAGACTCAGAAGTATTCCTTTTTTTTTTTTTTTAATTTTTATTAAAATTTCTCAAAAAGATATAAAATGAGAACATTTCTTCTAAATGTTCCCCTCCCCCCAACTCCCATAACAAGTTTTCTTCCCCAGTTTTGCCCAGCTGAATCAAACAAAAGCTACAATATAATATGATACAAAAGAAGGAGTCCAATCCACTGTACATAGAATCTTTGGCATACCAATCATAGTTTGTCGTTTAACCAGTCAATAAATTTTCACCTTTTTTTGTCAAATTATGTCATTATAATCATTAGCTTTACATTTGAAGCCACTCTTTTATTTTGCTCCATTCTCTATCAAATTGTTGAATAGATTTGTTCTTTAATGCATTTGTCAATTTTTCCATCTCCATCATATCCATGACCTTTAATTTCCATTCATTTAAATTTATTTTAATATCTTGTTTCCAATGTCGAGCATAAGTTAATCTAGCTGTTGTAACTAAATATAGCATTTTTTTATGCTTTCTAATTTCTGCCTTTGCTTTTATTATATCCAATAGATATAATACAGGTATCATTTCAAAATTCATTTTAAATATTTTTTGAATTTCGTCATGTATTTCTTTCCAAAATTTCTTTGCCTTTTTACAAGTCCACCACATATGATAAAATGTTCCCTCTTTTATTCCGCACTTCCAGCATTTCGAATTTCCATTCTTTATAATTTTTTGTAATCTCTCTGGCGTCATATACCATCTATGCAACATTTTATAATAGTTTATAAATAGTTTAGCGTAAATCTTAAATCTGTTTTCCATACCATTCTCCAACTCTCGATATCTATTGAATGTCCTATATTTTGTGACCATCTCCCCATCTTTTCTTTAATTTCTTCCTGTTCCATTTGTCTTTGTAACAACAATTTATAAAGTTTAGATATTCTTTTCTTTTGATTTTCTTTCATGAGTACCTCCAGTTCCTTTTCCTTCTCAAATCCAAATAATTTTAAGTCCATTTTGTATCCTTCTGTCAGTTGTCTCCAAGGAAATCAATTCATTTCATGTCCAGCCTCCTTCATTTCTACCAGCATTTTCATTCTTGATTTATTTCCATCCCAAATAAGTATGTCCTGATATGTCAACATTTTCCCTTCTTTTGTTGGGGAAATTTTGAAGGCTTCTTTTGGTGATGTCCAAGTTGGGAGGCTGGAATAAAATCTTGAATATAATTGTTGCCATACCTTTAATAAAGTCTTCTGGATACAATGGTTATTAAATTCTTTGTTATTCACTAATTAATTATAACACAAGTAACCATGCCATCCGACACTATTCTCATGCTCTTCTAAGTCTTTTATTGATGATTTTTGTAATGATTTCCAATTTTGAATCCATTCTAAGCAACATGCTTGGTAATATATTTTCAAGGATGGTAAATCCAATCCCCCTCTTTCTTTAGTGTCCTGTAACGTTTTGAATCTTATTCTTGGTCTTTTACCTAGCCATATAAATTTTGATATTTCCTTTTCCCAGTCTCTAAATATTTTTCCACTTCCAATTATTCACAAATTTTGAAATAGGAACATCATTTTCAGTAATAATGTCATTTTTAAAGCATTTATCCTTCCCAAGAAGGAGAGATTCAATTTGTTCCATTTCTCCATTTGTTTTTTCAATTCTTTCCAGACCATTTCATAATTATTTTGGAACAGTTCGTTATCTTATTAGAGGATTGGAAGCCTGATATTACCTCTAATTCAATTTGTTCCTTTTTCAACATATTCATAGTCAACATCACTGTCTTCTCTTTATTTATTCTATATCCAGCTACCTTTCCAAATTCTGTAAGGCACACTTGCAATTTCTGCATTGATTCTCTTGGTTCTTCCAAATAAATAAATAAATAAATAAATACATTGTCTGCGAAAGCTCTCAATTTTATTTCTTTTCTCTTTATCTTCAGGTCTTTTATCTCATGTTCCTCTTTTATCTTCATAATCAGAACATCCAAAGCCACAATAAATAATAATGGTGATAACGGACATCCTTGTCTTACTCCTTTTGTTATATCAATTTTTCCTGTTCTGTCTCCGTTAATCACCAATCTTGCTGATTGGTCTTGGTATATCTTTTCAATCCATTTATGATACACATCTCCAAAATTGCTTTCTCTTAATATCCGTTGTAAAAATTTCCATGATATATTATCAAATGCTTTCTCTGCGTCCAAGAAAATCATTGCTGATTTTTTCCCTGGGCTTTTGTCATAATATTCTATTGCATCTAACAGTATTCTCACATTGTCTTTCACATTTCTACTTGGTATAAACCCGGCCTGCTCTTCCTGATTTTTTTTCTTGAAATACCTTTTTTAACCATCTTGCCAGTACTGTTGCAAAAATTTTATAATCCACATTCAATAAAGAAATTGGTCTGTAATTCTTCTTCTCTCTTTTATCTTTTCCTTCTTTGGGTATCTATGTTTGATGCTCTCCATATTTCTGGTTTTCCCTCTTCCATTAACTTTGCTATCATAGCTTGTAATAGTTTTATTAATTCTTTTGAAAGTTTCTTATAATGCTATAAATCCATCTGGTCCTGGAGCTTTGTCCACTTTCAAATCTTTGATGACTTCTTCCAATTCCTTTCATGTAATAGGTTCATTCCATTGTTTCTGAGCTTAGTTGGATATTTTCCATAATTCTGTATCCTTTAAATATTTTATTATGTCTCTTTCTTGTTGTTAAGGAGACTTATTTTCTTGAAATAAATTTAAAAAATACTTCTCAAATGTCTGTTTAATTTTCTCCTGTTGAGTAAGCAGTTTCCTCCCTTCTCTTATTTCTGCAATCACATTCTTTTCTTTCTTTTTTATCCTGTAAGCCAGACACTTCCCAATTTTGTTTGCTTGTTCAAATTCTGTTTGTTTCATATATTTCATTTCTTTCTCTGTCTCTTCTATTGTTAATACTGCTATTTCTTTCTGTATTTTTTAAATATCCAATTGTATAGCTTCTTTGAGCTGGTTTTCCTTAAATTCTTTTTCTTTATCTTGAAGTTTTTTCAATAAATTCTGATATTTTTCATCTCTTTTCTTATTTTGTAATTGTCGTTGTTGGATAAAAAATCCTCTCATCACTGCTTTAAAAGTGTCCCAAACTGTTTTCATCTGAGTCTCTTGTCTCGTATTTTCTTTAAAATATCTATCCAATGTGTCTTTAGCTTTTTTTATAGTGTCTTCATTGTTCACTAAGCCGCCATTAAGTTGCCATTGAAACTATTTAATTTTGTCTCTCATCTGTAATGTCACCGGACAGTGGTCTGATATTACTTTGGGTAAAATTTCTGTCTGTTGTACTTCTGCTAATAGAGTTTTTGACAATAAGATCATATCAATACGGGACCAAGTTTGATGCGGATCTGAGAAGAATGTGAAATCTTTGGTATTTGGATGATTATATCTCCAAGCATCCATTACAGCCAAATCTTCACATAATTCAAAAAACTTTTTGGGTAGTTTACCTTTCTTTTCTTTTTGCTCTTTCCCTTTCACCATTGTTTTATCCAATTTTACATCTTGGACTTGTTCTCATTTGGTGCATAAATTCCTATTAACATAATTTTTTCCCATTTTTTTTTAATCTCAATTCCCAAAATTCTCCCTTCTTTATCTTTGAAGATTTCTTTAGCTTGGATCTCTTTTTTTCACATAAATTGTTATTCCTCTTTTTTTCTTTGTGTATAAGGATGTAAAACATTCTCCTAATTTATTATTTCTCATATATTTTTCTTGGTTCACCTTTATGTGAGTTTCTTGTAAAACAATAATTTGAGCGTTTAATCTTTCTAGATGATGGAAGATTTGCTTTCTTTTCACCTGCGAGTTTATTCCATGCATGTTCCAGGAGATTAGCTTCATTTTCTTTTTTCTACTTCCCTTTTTTCTTCTTTTCTTCTATTTCTACCATTTGTGTCTCTTCTTCTGACGCTTGGCTAGAATCTTCAACCGGTGTTGCTCCTCTTGATTGGTATTCTGGTTTCTTCCTTATCTCTTCTTCTGTTGTCTTATCTGTCTTAAAATGTTCTTCTTGAAAGTCTTGTGCTTCTTTGACTGAGGTAATCCTTACTTTCTTGTTTTCATAAAAAAAGGAGATTCCCTCAGGTAATTCCCATCTATATCTTATCTCTCTCCTCTGCAGACTCTTTGTCAAGGAAAGGTATTCTCTTCTTTGTCTCAATACACTCGGTGGTATATCTTTAAATATTTTGATTTCCACCTCATCCACTATCAGTTTCTCTTTGTAACTTTGCTCCACAATTAAATCCTTAATTTTTTCTCTAATAAAATAAACCATCACGTCTCATGGGAGCCCCCTTCTCTTTGCAATTGAGGATTCAATCCTAAATGTTTTGTCAATCTCCATATCAAATCTCCCTCTTCTCTGGCCTATATATGAGGCTATAATATCTATCACTCTTTGTTGTAAATTTTCAGTTTTCTGCTCCTCCAAACCTCTTAATCTCAAACTTTTATTCTGTTGTCTTATTTCCAGCTTCGTTATAGTCTCTCTGTCTTTTTTCCGCTCCTTTTTTATTTTTTCTACCAAATCTTCCAACTTTTGATTTTTCTCTCTTACTTCTTCAACTTTTGTGTCTATTGTTGTTATATCTGTTACAAGTTTCTGTAAGTTTTTATTCAAATTTTCAACTTCCCTCTTTAAATCCTGTTTAATTTCTGTTCTTGTGGTTTTTATCTCTGTTCTTGTAACTTTTAATTCACCCATCATTTCTGTTTTCATCTTCTGGATTTCTTCCAAAACCTTTGTTGTCTCCATTGTCTTAGAACCTATTGAAGCTAGTCTTTCTAATATTTACAGGGTGAAGTTGCTGTTGTGATGTCTTTTTTGGTCCTGTTGCCATAACCTTTAAGCCAATTTCACTTTATATTATTAACTCTTAGTCCTTAAACCATTTTAAAATTCCTTACTTATAGCATATCAATATCAATGTCATCTATCAATCAGTCACTCTTTATATCTATATCTATATAGATCAGATAATCTATATACCAAGTATCAAATGTCTAATATCAATATATCAATACGTATCAATCTATGAATCAAATGATAAATATAAACATTTCAATGTACATAACAGCATCTATAAGTAGGGATGTCAATGTCCTCAAATATCAGTAAATATCGCTTATCACCACATTTTACCAGTAATCATCAATTGTTATTCAGTCTCAATTCATCCTAAGTTCCTTTAATCAACACCCCTTAGTTCATTGTTCTTAAACCTTAAATTTGTGTTTACTGTTTTCCACCTTCGCTTCTCTTCAAGAAGCTAATCCCATTGATTTTCACGTCTTGTAGTTTCCCTTTCTTATTACAGTCACTAAAAGTTTTGTTACCTTAGCAAAGGTTTATTTCATTTTTATAAGTTCCCCATATTTTTCTCTTCTATAAGTTACCATTGTTTTAAACACAAGTCAGTTAATCTCTATAGATCCCAAAGAATAAAAATTTAGGTTATATTACTGTATCTGCCAGAGTTCACTCTTTAAAACAATATTCCATTATATTTAAAAACAGCTTTCTCTCCAAATCTTCACTTTTCTTCCAGAAGCTAATCCATTATTATAATCCAAAATTTGTTAAGTCTATTAAGTGCCCTTTCAATTACAGTTCAATTGCAGTTCTTCTTTCACTCCCACTAAGTCTCATATGAAATAGAGGGAGAAAGGAAAAATCCATTTGTAGGTTTAAAACCTTCGCTTCTCTTCCTAATCCCAGAATATGTTCCATTCAATATAGTTCACTTATAATCACTTGTAATCCATATTATTATAATTCATTTATAAACCATAGTCAATATTCAGGAGAGAGGGCAAAAAAATCTTCATAACGCTGAATCTTCCCCCCTCTCCCAATCACTCACAGTTCTGGTCGCTTTACTTTCAGTTCCACCCCCCTCTTCTCCTCCTCCATGTGCTTGTCACCATTTTCTTTCTCCGTCTGCTTCATCCGCTTAAAGTTTAAACATCCAAAATTCCCCCTATGCTCTCATCAATCTATAAAACAAACCTCAGAAAGCCGATTTCAATATATTTCTGAGTAGCCCTTCACCATTTCATAGCTTTGCAACTTCGCACTGTTGGAGGAAAAAAATCAAACCTCGACGCGAATGGGGGGCAGCTCTTCTCCCGCTAATTTCTACTCTCAGCTGGAGAATCAGAGGTCTCCATTTTTTTGGTATGTGCATTCTTGTTCATATGTTTAAAAAATCCTTGTATATAATTTGCGACTCACAGTTCAGCTGGGATTAACTGGGTACTCACTTCCAATCAGTCAGATTAAAAAGGTTATTTTGTCAGTGCCTCTCAGAGTTATCTGGCTGCTGATCCGGTGGCTTCACTCCGTCGCTGTCCCGTCCGCGGTGGTGTCTCTCCTCCTCCTCCCTTCACCATCACTGGGGCACTTCGGACTTGTGAGCTGCTCCGTTCTCCCTACCTCAAAGGGAGAAATTTGGGGGGGTCACAGGGACCCCAGAAGTTATTTATGACTGGATTAGTAGTGGCAGTCCAGAACCAGCTGGTTTTGGCTGCCTGTCATGCTGACATCTTAACCACACGCCCCGACTCAGAAGTATTCAAAGAAATCTTGGACATTGTACACTGTGATATTTGCTACAAAACACACACTGAAGTGACTGGCTGTGAATTAGAAATAGATACATTTGCTTTTGAGAATTTTTGCCCTTTTGGTTTGTTTGTTATGCCAAAAATGGGAGACTCCTGGAGGTCCTCCAGCAGTACATGCAACTTTGTGCAAAAATGGGGAATGAATTCGTTCTAATTAGGAAGGCTGTGAGAGGCAGGGTAATATAGCGAGATCTTTCCACCAGTATTTACGGGGTCCTTGCAGGAAAGTCAGCCAGCGACTAAAATGTGTTTATTAAGGGGAATTCAATCATGCACACACACAACAACAAACAGTCATGCACTTGCACAAGAGCTAACTGAAGGAAAGGGAGGAAAGGTTGATAGCAAAGATTCAAGGCTTTGGGCAATTACTTATACACCAGCGTATGAGACACACCCCATTTTTAAATCTTATTTCTCAGGGAAAGAATTAGTTTTTTTAAAAAAAAAATTAGCAAGGCTTTCCCCACCCCCCTTCCCTTCCATTTTGCCTTGGTGCGAGTTCTCTACGTGGGGGCAAAATGGATAGGAAAGAAGGGGGTGTCTAGAAGGTGAATGGAGGTCTCGTGCAATGCTTCTTCCACACTACCCTTTTCCTTACGTTTTTGCCTTGGTGAGAGTTCTCCACCTCAGGGCAAAATGCAAAGGAAAGAGAAGGGGAGCTTCTGAGGGGGAAAAGAAGGCTTGCGTGAGGCCTCCCCCACTCCCCTTTCCTTTCTGTTTTGCATGGGAAAGGAAAAGAGGGACCTCCAGAGTGGGGAAGAGAAAGCTTGCATGAGACACACATAAGCGTGTGTCTCTGTAACTGTCAGCTTAGCTAAGCTGAAGCCATTGCATTATGTGCCTTTTTTCGGCTATGACAGCAATGTCAAAAGTCAATGAATTAAGTAAGAACAATTCAATAACTGACTGTGTTGCTCTGAGAACGTCTGCTTCCATAGGAAAGATGAGATTTTATACTAAGAAAGGTCACAAAAATTCTGTTCTATTAAGCAACCTTTTAACTCCTGTGCATTTTCTCTCTGTTTCATGTGATGCTGAAAGTCCTGTAAATTAGCTAGCATTTCAAATTAACCTTGTCCATCTGATCAGACTACTGTTACAGCCAAGTTTACATCAGAGAATGAGAAGATGTTCCCTTTTGACCCGGAGTAATTGTGTGTGTGTGTGTGTCTGTCTGTCTCTTTTCTAACGTGATTCAAGGTCCCAATCCACACTTTACTTGGGAAGGCATAGGTAGATTGATATTTCAGTCTATCCCAACAAGTGATTGCTGCAACTGTGAAATCCTAGCATTATGATATTGAAGGAGAGGAAATGGTAGGAGGCACAGAAGTGAGCTCTATTGGTAGTATTGAAGAAGCTGGGTGATAAGTATGGATTCGCCTGAATTTCATGGGCTGCAATTGCATTTCAAAATGGCACCAGGATACTGCAAATGCACCTCTCTAGCATCGACTATAGAAAGGGAGTCTGGTCACTGAAATGGGGATATTCGGCTGCATCAAAATTATTCTTTGTGTTCTTCCATGATACGGTCCGCAGACATGGCATGGAACTCAGGAAGTAGCTGTGGTCAACTGATAGCTAAATCTTGTCTCACAAACATAATCGAGTTCTTTGAAAGTATCAGGAAATATTCCCAAATGATTTTGACAAAGCCCCTCACCAAACTTTTTGTAGCGACTGAAATTTAGACAGGAAACAGAGACTAAGCACAAACGGCCAGTTCACAAAGCAAAGCCGTTTAACCAGTGGAGTTCCTCAGGGATTTATATTGAGACTTCTGCTGCTCACTTAGTTCTGAAAAAAACAAAACAAAAAACAAAACCTGGAATAGTGTGGTAGCCAAGTTTGCCAATGGCACTAAATCATAAGCCTTTGGTGCCTTGTACCTAGTCAAACTTGTGAAGCATAGAATATAGTGCTGAAGAAGAACTTCTTAGTTTCCCCTGCAGTGGCCTGTGTGAAAGCATTAGGTTACTGCCACAGGGGCCCCCTTCTCCATAGAGAGAGGAACCTGAAATTCTCTAGCATCCACGTCTTAAACAAGTCCACTGAAGTATATCAGGTGATGGGGAACGTTTATGGCAACAACTCTTCATAGAGAACACAACAAGTTCAGTGGTAAGCCATGCAACCCCCTCCTGGCCTCTGCTCTGCCAGAGTCCGGCTACTCTGCTTGCCACAGGCTTTGGTTAATTTTTAGGCAGCTGCTATTACAGTCCAAGGACACTAGATGGTGGGAAAGGATAACAGACAGCCTTCCCTGCTCCTTTTCTCCTTGCATTTTCCCTCCTGCTTCCTGCCACGGTTACTCTCAACTCTTTCAACTGTCCCGTTTATCTCACTTCCTGCTGAGACCACGTCCCCAACACAACAGATCTAGAGGCTGAGGGCCCTGCTGTTCTGCTATCTCCTTCTTCACCTTTCCTACAGACTCCAGATGTAAGTTTCTCCTTGCTACTGTTACCCTGAATGGCCGGGGGAAGGGGGGCTTCCACGTACAGGTTCTAGGTCATTCCAGATTTCATGCACATATCCCCTTTCTCAATCGGTTGAGGAGTAGGAGCAAAAAGGTTTGTCAAAGGTTGGGTAAACGTTGATTTACTACGCACTGGTTCAACATTTGAATATTTACACATCTAATGTAAGGGAACCTTTGCCCTTCATCCATAACACTTATGCTGAAATAGTCTAGTTATCAGAAGAAATTTTTCTGAGTCTCAAAAAGCTGGAACAGGTAGGATATGTTCTACATAAAACTTTCCAAAATCTTCTCAAATATTTTAAATCTCCAAGTTAACTTTAAAAGACAAATTTCTCTTTTGCTGCTTCTCCTTCCACCATTATAGCAGAAACAATGCAGTCACCAGAGAGCTCTATGCTGGAATACAAAGGGTACTACTTGATGAAAGATTCGGTTACCCTGGAATATCTGGATTCACTGGAGGATTTTGAAATCCGGGAAAGTGATGTATTTTCAGTCACTTATCCTAAATCAGGTAAGATTAAGAGAAAATATTTCCAAAATTTAATCAGATCCTTTACTGGCTGTTGACCTGCCAAAGTGCTGCAGCAGGAACAGGAATTCTATTGTCTCCAGCTGTAGCAAGGTGGCTTTCAGTATTCCTCACCACTGGCTAAACTATCTAGGACTGCAGGGAATGGTAGTCTACAATATCTGGAGGCAAGACAGTAGCCACTCCTGTTGTAAGCCTTTTTATAGCCATTTATAGCCGTTCTATAAAATGAACAAAAGTGAAATCCATGCTGTTCTACATCCCACCCACTCTCTGGAAGTCACTTCCCAAAATGTCCAAGAAGCTACATGTTGGAGATCTGCAGGGACACCAGCTCTCTTCTTATACTTGCAGAACTGCAGTCAGGTGGTACCTCTTTCCCCAGCCAGGAACCGCCAGGAAATGTGGCACTGAGGAGCACGGTCATTGCCTTGAAGAGGTATTGACTACTTCCTTCTGCACTGTATAAAGCGAATATACTTATCTATGTCACCAACATGATTCTAGTAATGTTGGGCATGAGGAAAATAAAATGTGCAGTAGAGATATTAAAGTTAGTAGATAATGGTTAGAACATCATGTTAATCATTAATCTTAAAAATCTAATTCAGATAGAATCATATTGGTAGAAAGGAAGAATGACAATTAAGTTCCTGTAAGTAAGTGGCTTGAACAGACTAATTTCTCAACCCACAGGAATTAACAAAAGGAAGGGGAAAAAAAGGAAAGAAAAGAAAAGAAAAGAGAAAGAAACATTTTTTTAAAAAAATTAAATAGAACTACCTTTTGGGAAATATCTTTTTTTTTTTTTTTTGGTCTTTTTTCATTTTCGTTCTTTTTGCTCTCTATTGTGGAATTAAGTTAACACCGAAATTCCAACTTAATCAGTTTTGTTTTAAAAATTCAATTAATAGCCCCTTTCATTAGAAAATATAGAATGCAGTAACTTCTTTACTTTTCATTAATTAGTTCCTGTCAGTGACATGTAGAGACAAGGAATTGCCTGCGTAATGGTAGGAAGACTCAAGTAACTGGGAGAACCATCCGAGCAGATCTCCCAGCCATCTGGCTTATTCTCTGACAAACGGGAACGGAAGGGGGAACTCTCTTGTAGAATCAGTCCAATATATCCTGAGTGATACCAATGAATATGTAACACATAAAGAGGCCCTTTTAGCTTTGGCTTCCAAAAAGATTATAAAGAGAGAGTTAGATAAAATTGCCATGGAGACTCAAAGTATGATTTTTCATGTTGGCAACACAGATACCTACCTATAAATTGAATTGCTTTTACCCTTTGTACTAGCTTGATAATAACTCTGGTTACTGCACGTAAAAGTATGGTGTGCTTTTTGCACTTTGTACCTTTGGACTTCTTATCTGGAATCTTCTGTATATTATAAAGCTCCTTGTCATGGCCTTTGGCTACCACAATCAACGTCTTGAATTGAACTTAATCAATTTAGTTATAAAAAATCATTTAATAGCCCCTTTTCATTAGGAAATGTAGAATTTAGTGACTTAATTGGTCTTAGCTCCTATCAATGACATGCAGTGGCAAAGAATTACCTGTGCAGTTAAGGGACGACTCAAGTAGCTGGGGCAATCATCAGCACACATCTGCCAGCCATCTGGCGCAGCTTCATCTCATGAGGCACACCTTCCTATGGGATAGAGCAGATCCTTGCAGCAGTCACCAGCCTTCAGGTTTCCACCTGATTGCTCCAAGGGAGAGAGAACTGAGCATTGCTAGCCTTCTTCTTGGGGGACGTAATCAATGTTCAGAAACAAACAGAGAACCAGAAAAGGCTAGAATGACATCCTAGCTGAGCACTGTTAACCTTGCACTTGGAAGGCTTGGGCCTTTTCCTTTCAACTGAGAAAGAGGTACAATCACCACAAAAGAAGCCAGTGTTTTTATTAGGGAGGTTCCTGAGGCAGCCACTATCCCCCTGAGGGAGGAGGGAAGATTAAAGGAGCCACAGAGTACACGTCATCATCTCCGTACAACCTCGGATCTACGATTCAAAGCACCAAATGGCCAAACCCCATGCCCAGTGTATCCTAGCTTTTTGTCCAGACTGCTCTATTGCCATATGTAAGTGCAGCAGCTGGGTGTGGGAGAGATGGAAGTGAGGTGGTTAGCTGAACAGTAGCAGCAGTAACAGCAGTAGTAATAATGATGATGATGATAATGATAACAGGAACAGGAGCAGTAATACTACTAGTAATTACGTGACCAACTGTTCCATCATTTTCTTTACATTTCTTTACGTTGTTGTTATTCTTAACTGCTGTCACGTCAACTTCAACTTACGGTAACCCTGTGGATGAGAGAGTTTCAAGTCGCCCTACGACCAACTGACCTCAGGGATGTATTGTTTCAGAGATGTAGTGTTATCCCAAAAAGTGGGTGACTCAAGGGTCCACCCATGATGCCAGTACCTCCAAGGGACAATGAGGAATTAACTAGCTCAAAATTAGGAGGCCTGCAAGAGGGGGACAACTTCAAATGATCTTTCCACCTCTGCTTACAGGGTCATGCGGGAAGGAACCAGCCAGAGAATTCAAAATGTAAGCTAAAAATGTGTTTTATTAAAGGAATCACACACACATGCAAAAAGATCCAAACACTCATGCACTCACATGAGGACTAACCAAAGGTAAAGGGGGAAAGTTGTGGATGGAAGACTTTAGGGTTTGGGCAATAATTACCAGTCTAGAAAGATGCAAAGAAAGCTTAGGTAGGCACGTAAGGACTGTTCTCATCCAGGAATCAAATGGACAGTGTGGCAATCCGTAAGTCAAAAGACTGCGCTGAACCACTCAAAACCGAGGGTTCTTATAGCTAAAAACTACCCTGCAGATATGGATGTGAATCGCTCTCCCAGACAAGTGGACAATGGGAGTTGCAACACAAACAATGAAATCTGGACAGGGTTAGTGGTCTTAGTATTTAAGTGACAAAGGAGTAATGGCTGTTGTAATAGCCCCGTATTGTGGAAAGTTTGGGAAGACAAAGAAGGAAAATGTCCAGGCGTGAGGGATCAGGGTTAGAACAACCATAGTTTGGTTGGGACTTCCTCTTTCTGCTCCGAGATGTCTAGCTCTTAGCATAAGCCTATTGTCTCTAGAGCTGCCCTGCAATCTGCCTGACAGTGACTTTGGTTAAACCTAGGGTGTGTGTGTGTGGCTGACCCACCTTACCATCTCACACTTCAAGTCATAATTTTCCTCTTTCTGGCTTGACCTTCCAGTCCCCTCCGGTTTCCATTTTCTACCAATGCCAATTAATGTAGTGCCAATGATATAATATTGCAAATTGAACCATATCAATCTTGAGAGGTGCATGGGGCTGTAACAGTATCTTCCTTGATTGAGGCTATCCATCTGTAATGCAGTCCTCCACTTTTCCTACTATCTTCCACCTTAACAAGCATTATTGTCTTTAGTAGTGAGGCATGTCTTCTCGTGATATGGCTGAAGTACAGTGGCCTCAGTTCAGTCATCTTGGCTTCTAGGGAGTATTCAGGCTTAATTTGTTCTAGGAAACCTTCATTTTCCTTTTTAGAAGCCCAGGGTATCCGTAGAACTCTTCTCCAGCACCAATTTTCAATTGAGTTGATTTTCTTCCTATCAGCTTTCTTCACTGTCCAGTTTTCACAGCCACACGTAGAAAATAGAAGCAGGATAACATGCACAATCATAACTTTAGTTTTCAGTGACATATCTTTACACTTGAGGATCTTCTCTAGTTCCTTCATAGTTGCCCTATTGCTGGCTTTTTGCCGTAATAATAAACTTGTACTTGTACTTGTCATAGTTGCCCTTCCACATCCTGATTTCTTGATTACAGTCTCCATTCTGATAAATGACTGAATGAAGGTATGAAAAATCTTGAACCATTTCAGTTTCTTCATTGTCTATTTTAAGGTTATATAAAGCATCGGGGGTCAATATTTTTGTTTTCTTAATGTTCAGCTGTAAACTTGTCTTTGTACTTTGGCTTTCTTCATTAATTGTTCCAAGACTCTGCTATTTTCCTCTAGTAGTATGGTGTCATCTGAATATCTTAAATTGTTGATGTCCCTTCCTCCAGTTTTCTTGCCTCCTTCCTCTGAGTGTAATCCTGCTTTATGCCTCATAGATTCAGCATACAGGTTAAACAGACAGGATGACAAAATATAGCCTGATCTGATCCCCTTACCAATTGTAATCATTCTGTTTCTCCATATTCTGTTCTAACATTAGTCTAATGTTGCGGCACACCTATTTTTTTAAGAGCGATCCATAGTTTTGCATGATTTACACAATCAAAGGCTTTGCTATAAGCTATGAAGCACAGGCTAGTTTAATTTCTTTTGAAATGCCTTGGTGTGCTCTATTTTCCAACATATGTTGGTAATATGATCTGTAGTGCCTCTTCCTTTCCTGAACCCATCTGGGACATCTGGCGTTTCTTGCTCCATATATGGAAGAAGTCTTTATTGTAGAATTTTCCTGATATTGATGTCAGGCTGATTGTGCAGTAATTGTTTGGTGATTCTTCTTTTAACTCTTTTTGAAGATGGGAACAATATTTGCTCCCCTCTAGTCTGCTGGGGCTTCTCCTGATCTCCATGAACTCTCAAGGATTATTGCCAGTGGTTCTGAAATTACTTTTCCCAAAGTATACCCTTGGCCCTGGTGACTTGAATTCATTTAGAGTAGCCAGGTAACTTGTACTACCTCTTTACCTATTCTGTGCTACATTTCCCCTATTACAATATCTGTTCCATTTTTTTCAGGGTTGAACGCAGTTTTTCTTTTCAGAGAAGACCACGGCAAAGAAGATGTTGAGTAGTTCTGCCTTTTCTCTGTCCCCTGTTACCACTTCTCCATCTTCTCCTCACAGCAGCTCTACCGTCTCTTTATTTTTCCTTTTGCTAAAGACATAACCAGAAAAGCCTTTTTTTATAGTTTTAACCTCTCCAGCAAGTCTGAGCTCATTATGCACTTTAGCTTTTCTGACTTCTTCGCTATATGTTCTAGCTATTTGTTTGAATTCCTCTTTGGGGATTTCCCCCTTTTTCCATTTCTTGTACATCGCCTTTTTAAATCTTAGTTCATTTGAAACATCCATCTTGGTTTCTTTTGACGACTCCCATTTTGTCCCCGTAATGGAATTGTTTGAAACTGTGCCTTCGGTATCTCACTTTTAAGAAACTCTCATCTATCATAAACCCCTTTCTCTTTTAGTATGCCTGACCATGGGATGGCATCTAATATTTCCCTAAATTTACTGAAGTCAGCTTTCCTAAACTCTAGAATGTGAGTCTGACTATGTTTGGCTTCCTCTTTCCACTGTATAACAAACTCCATGAGAACATGATCACTCCCACCTAAGAATCCCACCAGTTAAACCCCATTAACCAGGTAATCACTGTTGGTTAGGATCAGGTCCAAAACAGCTGATCCCCTTGTTGCTTCTTCCACCTTTTGTTTGATGAAATCGTCTGTAGTCTGCAGTCTGATGAGAAATTGGAGCTCAGAATTCTAGTCAGGGTTATACCTAAATGTCAGGATTTCATAGAATCATGGAATCATAGAGTCATAGAGCTGGAAGAGACCACAAGGGCTATCTGCCATACAGGAATACACCATCAAAGCGTTCCCGACAGAAGGCCATCCATCCATTCCATAGGAGGTTGCCTCAAATCCCTGACCTGGTTTGCACCCTGGGTGCCCATTCTGCCTATCATGCCTTGACCCCCTTCCCACAGACCCACACGAGCATTTTGATATCTGTGATTTTTCCACTTTTGTGGGGCTCCTGCATCACCAAAGCTAGGAAATGTGGAGTGCCAATTGTTTTTCCTTTACTGCTGTTTTGTCTGAGGTGCCTATTCTTGAACCACAAATGTAAGTCCTTCAGTTTCTATTTTCAGCATCCCATTTGGTAGCACTTCCAGATGTTCTTTCATATAGGAAAAGCACAGAAGAAATATTTGAGAAATAGAACATCTGGAAGTGTTACAAAATGGGATGCTGAAAACAGTAATTGAAGGACTTACATTGTCATTACACATTCAAATTCGTTTTACCAGACTTCATGTTTACCATGGTTTCATGTTTTACCAGACTTTATATTTACCATGTTTTATGCCTTCCAGGCCATTTTAGCTCAGCCTTTTAAAAAAATACAGAGTGAACAGGAAGTGACTTCTACGTTATTTCCTGTTACTAAAAAGCCTCCTGAGGGCTAAAAAGATAGAGGGAGGCAAAAAGTAGCAAAAATGTTTTCTAGTGCCTCAGAAGGGACTTGGGACACTGGGAAACACAACGTGGGACTTTTTGCAGCAGGTGCTGTGGGATGTGACCCTCCAAGGTCCCTGGGTGGCTAATATGGTACCCCAAATAATTGCCTACCCCAGTGTAAAACATGGTTTGCTGTCATAGTTTTCCAGGTTTTTCTAAATGGTGCATTTAGTTCTTCAGTCTAACCTACAATTCCAGGATTATATCAGAATTTCTCCCATGTACTACATAAATGGTTTCAAGTAATAAATTGGACATTTCATGCTTACAGGCACAATGTGGATGGCAAACATTTTGACCTTGATTTATCAAGCAAGTAATGAAGCTTTGCCTGAAGTACCAGAAAACCAAGCGAGAATTCCATGCTTGGAATTCAACCTCTACAATCGAGATTATATCAAATACCCATCACCTCGTCTCTTTGTTACGCATCTGCCGTACTACTTAGTACCAAAGAGATTAAGAAGTCGAACCGGGAAGGTAGGATCTGTTGCTTTTCGAGATGTAATAAACAAAACGTTTGCCTTGTCTTTTCATCTCTTTTTCCCTCAACAATTCCACATTTTACCACAGATTTCCCATTCTGTTTCAGAACAGTTTGAACATAGCCCTGATTTCTATGAATCTTTTGCCAAATATAGGATAACATTTTATTTTCTGCGAGCCGGTATAGTGATTTGGGCACAGGACTACAATTCTTGAAGACCAGAATTTGAATACTCACTCAGCCGTGGAAACCCATTGGGTGACCTAGGGTAAATCACACTCTGTCGGCCTCAGAGGAAGGCAATGGCAACCTCCCTTTGAACAAATCTTGTCCAAAAACCCAATTTATAGGCTCAGCTTAGGGTTGCCATAAGTCAGAAATGACTTGAAGGCACACAGCAACATAACAAGTTATTTTCTATCTAGATTAAATTGGCTGTGGTACAAGAAACTTGGAAAGGGTAGAAGAAGGATGAAGCTGACTTTGATTAACTGTTTTGTTCAGCTTCTTCAATGAAAGAACACATTTATCCCTTTCATCAGCTCGTATCAAAAGACTCCAACTTCTCATCTGGAATAGGAATAATATGTGGTGTGGTTTTTCAGAATTGTATTGTCTCACAACAGAGATAAAACCTCCACATTTGTGTGTATTGACCATCTCTGTCCATAGAAAGCAAGCAGTAGAATAAGTAGGAAATTGGGCCCAAGCCATCTTTCTTGACAGCCCTATTTTCCATGGACCAGCATTTGTGCATGTGCATGATTTTCCTACATGCATTCTGTGATGGTACAGCAGACACAGTCCAAAAGGCAAAAAGAGGGTGCTACAAATCACTGGGACCTTTTGATAGATGTGACAAGAGTGTGTTTGGTTGTAGTTTGAACTATAATGACTATTGACAAGCACCTTAGAAGCCACTTAGATGGTCAGGCTATTGTCTTAGGCCTGAGATTAACCGCCACAGCTGAATCCAGTGGAATTCTGGGGTTTGTAGTCTGATGAGAAACTGGAGCTCTCTAGCTCAGAATTCTAACCAAGATTGTACCTAAATCCCAGGATTCCATGGGATAATGGGATCATAGAATCATATTGCTGGAAGAGACCACAAGGGCCGCCTGCCATATGTTCCCGACAAATGGCCATCCATCTATTCCTTAGGATGTTGCCTAAAATCAAAATCTCAATATTTCATTGTCATGGCAGCTAAAGTGGAGTGCTAGCACAATAACTGTGTAATGTGATTGTGGAAATGCTCCCAGACCAGGAACCATGTGGTGGAGTCAGGAAAAAAAGTCAAGGGCTGATTATGATAGCAGAATTTAATAAATAAATCACAACACCATACAAAGCAGAATAGTGGATGGTTTATTTTTAGTTGTAAGAGAACCTACAAAAGGTTGGTTGCATTAGAGGGTTAATTGTAGAGAATCTATAGAAAAGTCTGTGAAACTATCTTTCCATCCTTGGAGTACTTCTTTTTGCAGCACTAAAAAAGGCAAAAGACCAAACAACATTAACCCTCAGTTAAGTTCCACACTGCAAGATTTGGAAGTGTGTGTCTACAAATGCCATAGACTTTTCCAGCACAAAAATATAACACAATAACACATTCAACCAAAAGGAAATAACCACTGAACATGCCCATTTCATATGCCACAAGGAAGCGCTATCTATCTTACATCACCAGCATCTAGTAAATGCAGACATTTTCTTTATGAAATGGAATAATTGTATCCAATAGATCTGAAATAACATTGGGTTTTTTTCAAGACTAAATGTAATTTTAGGTTTAAAGATGTTTTGACCAATTAAAGATAGAGTAATATTCTCTTTGTTAATTTGCACAGAAGACTCTACTTCTCTGTTCTAATCAACTACAGTCTAATTAACATCAAATTTAGGGTTTTTTCAAGAAAGGTTTATAACCCTAATTTATTGGTTTCAGATTTTCTGAGGCTCTCAGAACTGATAGTCTATATGTGGCCACCACAAGCTTCTACAGCTATAAATATTATCACTGTGTATCCATTTGTAATTGATAAGTAGATAATAACATTGAAAATGGCAAAGTTCTTCATAGTTCTTCTACACTCAAGAATATCTTAATACAGCTGTTCCTGACCTTAACAAAAATGTCACAACTTGTCCTTATTAGTATTTAATTGATAAATCATAGTATTAGATCATTATGCCTTCAGAAATTTGCAAGAAGTATATGACAGTGGTCCAATTTCCATCCCTTATGTATACTCATTTAAACTGCTGGAGAGATGGTGTTTACTAGTGTCTCCATTCTAGGGGTCCATTCTTTCTGAATTTCTGATTCTAGTCTTCATTTGATTCTATGTCTCTTTCTCAGTCTTAAATCCTGACATCTGTTAACTGCAGTTCTTCCTTTGGTTTGTAATTCATCAACATCATAGATTTTTTTTTTTTTTTGCTAAAGTGGAGTGCTAGCACAATACTGTGTAATGTGATTGTGGAAATGCTCCCAGTCCAGGAACCATGTGGTCGTTGGTTGCATTAGAGGGTTAATTGTAGAGAATCTATAGAAAAGTCTGTGAAACTTTATCTTTTCATCCTTGGAGTACTTCTTTTTGCAGCACTAAAAAAGGCAAAAGACCAAACAACATTAACCCTCAGTTAAGTTCCACACTGCAAGATTTAGAAGTGTGTGTCTACAAATGCCATAGTCTTTTCTAGGACAAAAATAGAGCACGATAACACATTCAACCAAAAGGAAATAAACACTGAACATGCCCATTTCATATGCCACAAGGAACCACTATCTATATTACATCACCAACATCTCATAGATGCAGACATTTTCTTTATAAAATGGCATAATTGTATCCAGTATATCTGAAATAACATTGTGTTTTTTTTCAAGACCAAAAGTAAGTTTAGACTTAAAGAGATTTGACCAATTAAAGCTAGGGCAGTTATTTTGTTTGTTAATTTGCACAGGAGAGCCTAGTTCTTTGTTCAAAATCTCTATTCATAGCTTCACAATACATCAAAGCCATTTGAATTGCAAACAAAAAGAACACATACGCATTTGAATGCATGGAAGTCTATGAGCCTTGAATATCAAAGATGCTGGAGAATTCATCTTTATAGTATGTTTGGGTATTGATTAAAGGGTATAGATGATATCTGGAGCTACAGAACATCAAACAAATATTGAGAAGATCCAGATTCAAATTCCATAGGTCTGATTTTTATTATGTCGTTGCTGCTAATTTCAAACATCACTATGTTTTATGTTAGAGTTTAATTGCTCTTGGCTGCCTGGGTTGATAGGTAAGTGCGAAAAAGGTAAGATATCAATTTTCTATTCTGGACAAGGTGCCAGTTAAAGGCACCAGATTAAAAAATATTGTCTGGTCAGAGGTTATAAAACCAGAGGGAAGGTAAATATCTTACCTGGCATAGAAAAGGTGGCAGAATTTTTTTTTTTTTTGATAGTTCCATCACTTCTTAACTTTTGCATTTTGAGGATCTTAAATATTTTTTTAAACTGTTATTAGTGTTGATATCTGAACTGGAAAAAAGTGAGCTATTAGTAAGTTTAATATTATTATTTATTTACTGGTTCATTTCATTTATATTCTGTCTTTTCCCCAATAATGTGACTCAAGGTGGCTAACAGCACATTCAAAACCTGTATAAGAACATCAGTTAAAAGGTAGAAATATAAAAGGTACTGAAAAGAAGAACAATTTATAAAGTTAAAACCATTAAAATGCATTAAAAGGCTATCTAAAAATTGCCAAAAAAAAAAAAGCACAGCATACCAATACAAGTTCATCCTAGTCATTTTCTTTTTTTTCATTTTAAATTTTATTAAAAATACCAAAAACATACAAACAGAACAAAGGAAAAAAACAAATTACAACAACAAATAGATACAAACAACTTACAGAAAAAGTCAAATAGAAGACAACAACAAGAAATAATTCTGGATCCTAAACACTATATCAAAGAAATTAATTAATTAAAAACAATAAAACAAGAAGGCAGTTTCCAACTTTCCTAATATAGACTATAAATAATTCTAAATAAAAACAACTTTTCTAGCTACAAATACTCTTCAAATACTTCCACCTCTACTTTTCCAGCATCACTAATTCTCAACTCTGACTGTAATCTTGTAAAATCTTTTTCTTGCCAAAAAACCCCAACATATTAATGGATCCCAGTCTTTTGTAAAAGACACCACTGATGTTTCTGTTATCAATATCATCCATTTGTCCATTTTAGTTAAATCCAACGGTTTTATGAGCCAGTCGTTTTTTGCTGGAATCTCTCTACTCTTCCATTTCTTTGCGTATAGCAGTCGTACTACTGTGGCCATATATTGTAATATTTTGCTGTATTTCTTCTCCAATTGATCTTCTACTAATCCCAGCAGATACAATTCAGATTTTAACTGAACTTCACTTTCAGAGCTTTATATAACATGTAGTACATTTTTTCCAGAAATGTTGGGCCTTTTCACGTGTCCACCACATGTGATAAAATGCTCCCACTTGTTTTTCACACTTACAACATCTATTAGAAATCTCTTTATGCATTGTGGCCAATTTTTCTGGTGTCAACCGCTAGTGATACATCATCTTATAAAAATTCTTTGTAAGATCATAACACAGAGTAAATTTAATTCCCTCTGATCACATTTTCCCCATTGTTTCTAACTGCATATTATTTCCAGAATTTTGTGCCCACGTTGTGGTGCAGTCTTGAACCAACTTGTCGTCCATCTCAAGTTTTAACAAAAGTTTATACATCTTACCATTCAAATGTTCCTCATCTGAGCATAACTGTTTCTCAAAGTCAGATTTAGTCAATGCAAAGTCATGCATTTTAAAATCCATTTTATACTTCCCTACTATCTGTTTGTGAGAAAACCACTGAAAATCGTAACCTTCGAAAGTTACTACAAGATTTATAACAGGTGGTATTATACTCTGGTTAAAATTGGTAGGATGACTAAAACCTCTGACCAAAAATGTTGGAAATGTGAATCTAAGGGGACACTATACCGCCTATGGTGGAATTGTTCTCAAGCTCAAAAATATTGGAAAATAATACATGGATAGATAGAGAAAATAATTGAAAGGAAATTTGATAAATTACCTGAAATATATTTATTAAATATGATAGACCTAATTCCAAATTTGACTCAAATACAGCAAAAATTGTTATTATTTACTAGAACGGCGGGAAGGATGGTATATGCAAAAGCAAGGAAACAACGAGATTCACTGGGTCTCCAGGAATGGTTAATTAAGATGTATGACTTGATGGAAGTAGATAGGCTATCTTTATTGTTGAAAGGTAAAGATTTAAAGACATTTCGATTAACATGGACTCCCTTAACGAAGATCCTAGAAGATCAATGGGAGCAGATAGCAAGTATAGTTATAAGAGAGTAGGAGAGTTAGAGAGTAAGATCCAAACTATGTATAGAAAAAGATAATTATATATTATCAAGGTTTAAGTTCATCTATGAACATAAGAGTCCATTAAACTTTAAGAAGTAAAGAAATAATTTTGTTATAGTTCTGAAGTGACAGTAAGGGATATATGAAACTTTAGATTGAAAAGTCGGTAAGGAAAATGCAGGATATTGATTAGAAGGAAGGGAAGAAGTAAAAGTGCTAAGAAAATTAGAGATAGGAAATAGGAATTATTGCCGAAAAGAAAATTCTGATCGTAAAAAGGAAGTCATCTGGTGGTTAGTGTTGTTTGTAAAGAACGGTATTTGTATGATTGTTTTGTGATATATGTATGATTTGTATGTAAAGAGGGGTTTTGTATGACTGTTCTGAATTTATGGTGGGGGTGAGGATGGGATTGTGATATATGGGGGGGGGAGATGGGATAATTGGGATAATTGTGATGTAAATGTAATAGTGTCTTTGTGGAAAATCTAATAAAAAGTAAAAAAGAAAACAATTGTAACCTTCAGGCATTAATTGCTCAATCAATTTAATTCTATGATTTTCTGAGCAAATTCCAGAGGATCTTGGTAAGTCACCAAGTTTCCTTTGCCATCATCTTCTTGCTGTAGAAGGTCTCTTGTGAAGGCACCCAAAAGGGTGTTTTAGGACATACCCTTGATTTATATCTGTTCCAAACTCTTAATAAAGCTTTTCCCACTTAGAGATTGTTAAAATCTACATTGAATTTAGCTTTTCCGTGCCACAAGAATTCCTGACAACCAAATGTCAGTTCTTGCCCTTTTAAATACAAGTTCTCTCTCTCTCTCTCTCTCTCTCTCTTTTAAAATCCATTCTTTCAACCAAACCAGACAGCATGGAAGGAAATACAATGTAAGATCTGGCAATACCAATTCCCCTCTTTGTTTAGGATCTTGTAAAATTTTATATTTTACTCTAGGTTTCCTCCCTTGCCATATTATTTGATATGTCTGTCTGCCATTGCTTGAATAAAACATCATTACTCAAAATCAGTATAGTCTGAAACAAGAAAAGCATTCTCAGTAGAACATTAATTTCATTCACAGATATTCTACCCAATACTGATAATTTAAGTTTTGCCCACCTTTCAAGTCTTTCTTAATATGACTCCATGTTTTAATATAATTATTTTTGAACAACATATAATTCATATTTGTCAAATTGAGGCTAAGATATTTCACTTCTTTCTCAGTTTTAAATCCTGACTTACCTAATTGCAGTTGTTCTTCCTTTCAGATGTTCTTTATCAACATCATAGATTTTTTTGCTTATTTTTCTTAAATCCAATCATGTCCCCACATTCTATAAGTTTCTCCATTGGTGATTCTAGGCAAACAACAGGATCTTCCAAAAGAAAAAAAAAAGAGCACTAAATTGTCTGCAAATACTCTTAACTTGTACACCTCCTTTCCTATTCTTATACCTTTTGTTCTTTCACTTGTCTTATTGCCCTATTAAGTACCTCGAGAGATGAGATGAATAATAAGGGTGAAAGCAGATACCCTTCTCTTGTTCCTTCTTGAATATCACCTGGCTTGCTCGACTTGCCTTTAATCAAGATCTGTACTCTCTTCATATGGTAAATTGACTTAAACCATGTTATAAAGTTATCTTTAAAATATATCTTCTTCAAAACTGCAAACTAAAAGCCTAATTCAAAGTATCAAAAGCTTTTTCAGAATCCAAAAAGATAATCCCAGTCAGTTTATAAAAGCCTGTCAGCTAAGGTCAGGGTATCACAATCATGACAGTCTTCCCCTTAGTTATCATCAGTCTCAGTTCTGCGTTTAACTAACCTGATAAGACAGTGACCATAAAATAAAAATGAAAGCAGGGAAAATCATGAGAAGTGACATACTTGACAACTATGCCAGTGCTACTTACTTCTTCCTTGCCAGTAGAAGACAGAGAGACACTCTAGGTTATCCTTATTATTGTTCTCACAGGTTATTTATGTGGTCAGAAACCCAAAAGATGTTTTGGTCTCCTATTACCATATTTCCAAACTTGCTCCCTCAACAAAAGAAACAGAAGACTTTGGAAGTTTCATGGAAAAATTTTTGCAAGGCAAAGGTAATGCTCTGATATTGTGCTATAAATTACTTTTGACCTGTTGAGTCCTGTCCAACCCATTTTCATCATTTTTTAGGGATGGAAAAGAAAATAACAGCAACCTGATTCTAGGGCTCTGTGGCATAGATATCAATGTTAAAAATGCATTCATTAAGTAAAGGAAGTAGACAGACTGTTTCCCTATGGGTTATGCTGGATCTCTTGGTGTTTTTTGGTACCATCGACCACAGTAGCCTTCTGAGTTGCCTCTTGAGATGGCGCATGGAGATACCACTCCACAGAGTCTCTGCTCTTTCCTGGAGGGGCACTCCTGTTGCTTCTAGGAGGGGTGCCTATGGGGGATTCCTGTTCAACTCAATTCCTCTTCCAGGTGGTCCAGAGTTTTTGGGTCATATGTCAACAGTATACTGAGGATACCATAACTTTTTTTCACCAAATTCCTGTGCTAAACTGGTGCCCTTGCAGCTGTAAAGGACTGGATGGGAGCAAATGAATTGAAACCTAAACAGAGAAGATAGAGGTGCATCTGGTCAGTTGAAGGCCAGCTCTGGGAATAGGGGTTCAGCCTGTGTTAGGCGGGGTTACACTTCCACTGAAAACCCAGGTTTGCAGTTTGAGGGTTCTCCCAGATTCAAACCTGAGCCTGAAAGCCCAGTAACCAGGAATGTGTTTGCACAATCAAAGCTAGTGCACCAATTGTGCCCATTCCTGGAGAAGCTGCATCTGGCCACTGTAACAGCTGCCTTGGTTACCCCCCGTTTGGACTAATGCGCTCTACATGGGGCTGCATTGAAAATGTGCTCAGAAACATCAGTTGTTTCAATGAGCCGGAGCCAGATTTCTAACTGGGGCTGACTAAAGGGAGCACACGACTCCCTTGTTGCAACAGTTTCACTGGCTGCCAGGCCATTTCCAGGAAGGATTCAAAGGGCAGGTGATCACCTATAAAACCCGATACTGGTTGTGTTCGGGTTACTTGAAGGCCCATAGCTTGCTTTATGAATCCATTAGAGCTCTAAGATCATCTGAAGAGGCCCTTCTCTCTATCCAACAACCTTCTTTCTTCCCACTGGAAGAAGCAGAGGCACTATAAGTTATCCTTACTATTCTCGATGGCTGCTCCCAGTCTATGGAATTTCCTCCCAAAGGAGGCCAAGTTGGCTTCTTCTTTTGCTCTCCTTCCTTTGGCAACTTACAGTATTTTTGTGCCATCAGGCTTTTATGAATTGAATGGGGTTGGATTTTAATGATGTGCTGTACACTTTCATGATATCTACAAGTTATATCTCCCTCAGCTCCAAGTTATCTGATACTCACATGATGTTTCCCCAGAAAAAAGGTTATCTCCAAAACTTATAGTGAAGGACACAGATCAGAATGTGCAAGAGGACGGCCATGTCAGGCTGTCTGCTCCGCTGAAATGAACAAAAAATTCTCTCCCTTATGGAGTCCTTTTGCATGTTGGACTGAAGATTTGCTCATCAGCCAAACTATTGTGACTTTTCTGCGTGCAGTCTACATGCACAAAATCCAAACTGCAAACACTAGATGGAGGAATTCTTGGTGCGCAGTACAGCAACTAGCAACTATCCCTTGTGTCTTTTTTGCTCTCTCCACTAGTGTTTATGATAAACGCATCTCTCTGTCTTCTATCAGTGGTAGGTAGTTCATGGCTGGACCATGTGGAAGGCTGGTCTTCTCACAGGGATGACTTCAACATTCTTTTCCTCACCTATGAAGAAATGAAGAAGGTAAGGGCAAACCAAATAAAATAATAAGGTGTAAAAGATCTAACAGGACAAGGTAGGAGACTAGACTAAAGTAGATTAATACGTAGACTAATGAACTCAGTGGTCGTAAGTGGCAGCTGCTGGTGCTGCGTTGTTAATGATGTGTGTTTTAATCCAGATTTTAACCCAGCTATCCGAGGTGATAAGCCTTTTTGGAATGTAGGGTTTAGCACCTTCAACAGCTGCTTTCAGTCTGGAATAGAATAAAATGCAGTTTTCCTGTTCAACTCACACTGGAGCTATAAGCCTATGCTATAACCCATACCCTGGAGTGTTGTTGTTGCTGTTGCTGCTGTTGTTGTGGCTTGGAAGAAAAGGTCTTTGGTGCAGCAGTTTCTTCCCTCTTCTGTTTGAGAAGTACTGTGGGCCTTCTCCTCATGTTTTTTATTCATTTGCCTTGGTGGGAATGACTTGGATCTGCTGAAGGGCAAGATGCTGGTTTTACAAGCTTTAACCAGCTTTTGCCTTATACTAAATTGTTGGCAAGAAGTTTTCCTTGGTTTCTTGGCTGTTTTGTGCTTCCTAGTTTTTGGGGTGGGATGATCCCTAATATATTGACCTTGCTCATAGGAAGGCAAAGAGGGAAATCTGTAACACCCTGGGTAAAGTGTTGGGCCACTTCGTTCTGCATCCTGCCCTAGTTTTCCAATAGCCGGAGCTCTGCAGGGCTGAAGACATTCATTTGTCAGAAGAGAGGAACACGTTGGTCGTGAAGGGTTAGAAAAGGAGGTGAGGGCGGTGTTGGCTGGCCGGGTGGGGGAAAAGGACTAAGCTGACTCTTATCGCTTGTCTTTTTTCTGTGGTAGGTTGTGTGGAGGGAGAAGATAAGACTTTGGTGTATACCTTTCTCACCCTTTTAGTGTAGGACAGCACACTGGAACTTCCTCTTTAGGATTCTCTGTCCCGAAAGCAGTGAAGGACGCTACCTTTGAGACTAACCCAGGATTCGGACTCCCTCCTGTACAGTCCTGTGGCTTGGGTGGGACTCCTCTCAGTTACTGTCCAATTATGGCCCGCCAGGGAGCAACATAAGTATTCAGATTGCCCTTAGGACTGAGGTGTTTCACCCAAGGGAAAGCTGAGGAGGTAGTCAAGGGGTGACACATGGCCTCAGCTGGACCTGCATCAGGTTGCTCTGCCTTCTTACTCTGTTTCCAGGCCAATACAACTTAAACAGGTTACGTGGAATAACCTAAGGGTCATCTCACACTGTAGGGGTGGAGAAAAATACCTTCATTTTACAATGCTTTGGAAACTGTCCCTCTGTTGAGATGGGGTGATCTCCCTCCCTTTGCCTGCACTTTCGGAGAAGTGAAAGTGGAACAGGGAAGAAAGGTTTTTAAAAATGAGGAAAAATGAGATTCTTTGTGGGTGAAATAGGTTGTAGTACAGCCTAGGAAATTGGTCTTTTGGAATGGTGTTTAGTTCATCACGGGAAACCTGGTGGTGAATAGCAGTGTAGCAAAGGATTGCTTGGATCAGCCGAACAATGTGTGAGCCAACTCTGCCTTTCTCTTGGGCTTTATTGCCGTGTCCTATTTAACACCTCTATGGAATCAATAAAATGTTGGGTTGGTGCGCCTGTGAAAGTTTCATTTTGACAGACCCTCAAGCCCTAGATGGGCTGGGAAAGGAAAGCATCAGCGTCCTGGAGTGTTTACCTCCTTCTTGGTCCATGACTTCGAGAGTGAAAGGAGGCATTACTGCAAAACCAATATTCACACACGTAGCTCAAAGACTTGCAAATGAAACCCGTGTTCATTTTCCAATCACAAAAAAGCACTGTTAAGATGCCCAGGTGAGAACAACCATTTGCACAAATAGACATCTTTCACCTTTGGAGGAAGCAACAGTTCATGCTAAGTGTATCATATAGTTTTACCCTGAGTTAGAGAGTGGCTGTGGTTTTCAATTCTATGTGTCTTCCTTTCTAAATCCTGTTTCAGGATCTTAGCAGCTCTGTAAAGAAAATATGCGACTTCCTAGGAAAGACGCTGACTGAAAAACAGATTGATGAGGTTGCGGATAAGGCTACGTTTGATAAAATGAAAGTGGATCGTAGAGCAAACCCTGATTTCTTTTTTTCTAACATCCTCGATTTTAACAAAGGAAAATTTCTTCGCAAAGGTAAGTTAGTGGGCACCACCTTGATAGTGGTATGTCTAGAGCATTCCAAGACGTCATCTGGCACATACTCTGCCATTTATTAATTTTTGGATGAATTAACTTGAACATACATCTCTTAGATCTGGAGATAGTAAATGAAGATGATATCTTTTAGTCATCAGGCAAGAAAGATTATTATTTCAAGCCAGGCTTTCACAGTGCTGTCTAATGCTACTTTCTCCTCCCTCTTGATTCTATTTTTGTTTTATTATGGACTCTGACTGCCTTGCTTTGATTCATTTGTAAATATTCGTAGGTGACGATTGAATGAATAAAAAGTGAATCGTGGTCCTTAGTCAGACCGCTACGGCTATGTTCCAATTCCAACAGCGCTAAAAGTAAGGGGAAGCTCTGTTATGAAAAAGTGGTTATAACTCAGACTGTTTAGCTTTTCCCGTAAAATGCGGTAGGGTTGTACAGTTTGTGTACTCATGCTGGTTGGATAAAGTGAGAACAGCACAAGTTTTGCATTAGGCACACAAAATATTTGTGTGATAAATGTGAACCATACTGGAGTTACAGCCCCCAAATGAGTTTGATTTTGACTTTTGTGTTTCTGGGTGTGGAATTCACAAATTCCTGAGTGGCAGGAAATTCCTGGGGTAGGCGCTAGAATGCACGACGATTTTATAACATTTCTAATTGATCTTTTTATATGCATAATGAGCATGACAGTATTCAGCAGTAGCACGGAAGACGGTATCATTTCCCTAGAACAAAGCTTTGTACACACACACACATGCAGTGTGAATAATAGTTGCTGGTCATCATTATGCTCTCTGTCTCTTTTTTCCTGTACCAGGGACTATTGGAGACTGGAAGAACACGATGACCGTGGCGCAGAATGAAAGATTCGACAGTGTTTTTAAGGAGAGGGTAGACAAGCTACCCTTCAAGTTCTGCTGGGATATCAATGATGAGTCCTGAATTCACCTCCAGCCTGAAAGAGTAAAAGAATGTTGGTCGTTCACGTTTAATCCCTGGTGCTACGAAACAGAGATTCCCAAATTGTAACTGCCTTCTAATTCAAAAATATTAAGTGGAACAGCTGGAATTCACAGTCATAGCTATGCATTCGTAACTGATTCATATCTACAATCCTTACATATTCAATAGCGTAGGGCTCATAAACATTCCCCAGTCCTAAGTTATGCGGCAGACACTCTGAGTAACAGGGCCTGTTCCCCTTTCAATTCAAATGCAGGAGCATGACATTTCAACCACCCTTTCCCATGAACAATCTTCAGTGAATTGGGAATTGTGACAGAGATCTTACTTCTGACCGTCACGTTGGAGATCATTCATGACGGTGGGTTACAATGATCAATCTGCTTCACCCCAATTGAGAAAAGAAGAGATCCTCATAGCTGACAGTGGCTACTGACTGGTAGGTGGGGATGTGTGGGTTGGGCCAGAAGACATTAAGTGTACTGCTTAACTAAGTAGCTGATCTAGAATCTCAGCAAATATCTTTAACATTATACCTGCATTCTCCTTTTTCAAACAACTTCCTACTCACGGCCAGAGCAACTTGATTCCTGGGCTTGAAATTCTGCAAGGGATGTAGATGTTGATTGGGAACATGCACATGGGGCAATCTGTTTCTAAAGAAATCTTTTCCAGGCAGGTTTCAGTCCAAATTTAACAGCTACTGTTAAAACCCCAGTCATAAATGTGATAACATATTTAATGTAACATGCAATTTTGATTTAAGAAAGTCAATCATTTTACCCATCCTTTTTGCTTGTGAGTATTCTGAATTGCTCATAACCTACAAATACACAAATAGCTTATCTGATGTCTGTGCCTTACCGTTAATAAATATTGTAGAACTACATTACCTTGGTTTCCTGTCTTTTCTTCAAAGGGATTTCAACAACACATTACCCATATCCACAGTGACTACCTTCCTGGGTTCAGAGCTTCACAAGAGAAGGAAACTGAGGAGATTTTTATTGCATGCTCAGAGTCAAGATGAAACCAAGAACAAACCACACATGCCAGGTTTGGGAGAATAAGGCCACAACTTCGTTGGATGCAGCTGTGACAGGGTTGACACGCACATGGTCCAGGATCCAGACATTGGCCAACCCACCTGTTTGTCAATGATCCAGAAACCCTGCCAGGCCAGGACCACTGAGGAGGCAGGCACACCTGCCCACCCAGGAATGCAGAGGATTTATGGCCCTGCTGACTGGCACACACCCGATATCTCTTGCATTCCTAACGCCCCAGAACTTCATGTCCTGGCCTGGCAATCCACAATCCTGGATCCAGGGCCCATGCCAATGCCCCAAGTTGTGATGAATCTGTCATGTGTACGGCAGAGCAGGCAGTAATTCACAAGCAGCACAGCTCCTACTCACAAGGTGAGAGTCAAAGAATGTCCAAACAGAAAGGCAGCCTAAAGCAAACAGATCCAAAGGGGCAAATCCAAACCGTAGTCCAAACAGGCAGAGTTCCAAGACAACTAGATCCAAGAGCACAGTACAGGGTTTGAGGAACAAAGAGACCAGTTGCTGACCCTGCGAAGAAAGGCCAACTGGAGCCCTCTTTTATCTATGGCTTCTGTCACCACAGGTGTTCCCTTATTAGGGCTCGCTTACTACTTAAATGGGCCCAGTGACACAAGCCCTCCCTTTCACGGTGTCTCTGCTGCAAGGTAGGTGTGTCAGCTATGTCCTCCTCTATTTGTTCCCCTGGCTCAGGCCCTTGTTGTTGTGTATTATCTCCCTCTGGACCAGCTTCTGGGGACACTTCAGCCTCTGGGGAAGCCTCTGCCTCAGAGTCAGAATCCTCCTCCTCACCACCACAATCTCCAAGGCAGGGCATGACAGAAACAGCCAATAACACCACACACTGCCATAACTGCATCAGCAAGGGGAGGTGAGCAGGCAACGCTCAGAGAAGACCGAACTCTGGCTGAGAGGAACTCAGAGTAAATACGCTCTGGATGAATGAAAGGAAAAACTGTAGCACAGAGAGGTAGAGACCAGGCAGCCAATGAATTCAAACCAGCCAGTTTGGCTGCAGAAGGGGCCTCCCCTGCAGCACAAGGGCTGCTGACAAGGCAGAAGCTGCATCCCTGTTCAGCCACATAGCCGCAGAGGCTATCTCTAACAATCTCTAAGTGGGAAAAGCTTTATTAAGAGTTTGGAACAGATATAAATCAAGGGTATGTCCTAAAACACCCTTTTGGGTGCCTTCACAAGAGACCTTCTACAGCAAGAAGATGATGGCAAAGGAAACTTGGTGACTTACCAAGATCCTCTGGAAATTGCTCAGAAAATCATAGAATTAAATTGATTGAGCAATTTATGCCTGAAGGTTACAATTGTTTTTTTTTTACTTTTTATTAGATTTTCCACAAAGACACTATTACATTTACATCACAATTATCCCAATTATCCCATCTCCCCCCCCATATATCACAATCCCATCCTCACCCCCACCATAAATTCAGAACAGTCATACAAAACCCCTCTTTACATACAAATCATACATATATCACAAAACAATCATACAAATACCGTTCTTTACAAACAACACTAACCACCAGATGACTTCCTTTTTACGATCAGAATTTTCTTTTCGGCAATAATTCCTATTTCCTATCTCTAATTTTCTTAGCACTTTTACTTCTTCCCTTCCTTCTAATCAATATCCTGCATTTTCCTTACCGACTTTTCAATCTAAAGTTTCATATATCCCTTACTGTCACTTCAGAACTATAACAAAATTATTTCTTTACTTCTTAAAGTTTAATGGACTCTTATGTTCATAGATGAACTTAAACCTTGATAATATATAATTATCTTTTTCTATACATAGTTTGGATCTTACTCTCTAACTCTCCTACTCTCTTATAACTATACTTGCTATCTGTTCCCATTGATCTTCTAGGATCTTCATTAAGGGAGTCCATGTTAATCGAAATGTCTTTAAATCTTTACCTTTCAACAATAAAGATAGCCTATCTACTTCCATCAAGTCATACATCTTAATTAACCATTCCTGGAGACCCAGTGAATCTCGTTGTTTCCTTGCTTTTGCATATACCATTCTTCCCGCCGTTCTAGTAAATAATAACAATTTTTGCTGTATTTGAGTCAAATTTGGAATTAGGTCTATCATATTTAATAAATATATTTCAGGTAATTTATCAAATTTCCTTTCAATTATTTTCTCTATCTATCCATGTATTATTTTCCAATATTTTTGAGCTTGAGAACAATTCCACCATAGGTGGTATAGTGTCCCCTTAGATTCACATTTCCAACATTTTTGGTCAGAGGTTTTAGTCATCCTACCAATTTTAACCAGAGTATAATACCACCTGTTATAAATCTTGTAGTAACTTTCGAAGGTTACGATTTTCAGTGGTTTTCTCACAAACAGATAGTAGGGAAGTATAAAATGGATTTTAAATGCATGACTTTGCATTGACTAAATCTGACTTTGAGAAACAGTTATGCTCAGATGAGGAACATTTGAATGGTAAGATGTATAAACTTTTGTTAAAACTTGAGATGGACGACAAGTTGGTTCAAGACTGCACCATAACGTGGGCACAAAATTTTGGAAATAATATGCAGTTAGAAACAATGGGGAAAATGTGATCAGAGGGAATTAAATTTACTCTGTATTATGATCTTACAAAGAATTTTTATACGATGATGTATCACTAGCGGTTGACACCAGAAAAATTGGCCACAATGCATAAAGAGATTTCTAATAGATGTTGTAAGTGTGAAAAACAAGTGGGAGCATTTTATCACATGTGGTGGACATGTGAAAAGGCCCAACATTTCTGGAAAAAATGTACTACATGTTATATAAAGCTCTGAAAGTGAAGTTCAGTTAAAATCTGAATTGTATCTGCTGGGATTAGTAGAAGATCAATTGGAGAAGAAATACAGCAAAATATTACAATATATGGCCACAGTAGTACGACTGCTATATGCACAGAAATGGAAGAGTAGAGAGATTCCAGCAAAAAACGACTGGCTCATAAAACCGTTGGATTTAACTAAAATGGACAAATGGATGATATTGATAAGAGAAACATCAGTGGTGTCTTTTACAAAAGACTGGGATCCATTCATATGTTGGGGTTTTTTTGCAAGAAAAAGATTTTGCAAGATTACAGTCAGAGTTGAGAATTAGTGATGCTGGAAAAGTAGAGGTGGAAGTATTTGAAGAGTATTTGTAGCTAGAAAAGTTGTTTTTATTTAGAATTATTTATAGTCTATATTAGGAAAGTTGGAAACTGCCTTCTTGTTTTATTGTTTTTAATTAATTAATTTCTTTGATATAGTGTTTAGGATCCAGAATTATTTCTTGTTGTTGTCTTCTATTTGACTTTTTCTGTAAGTTGTTTGTATCTATTTGTTGTTGTAATTTGTTTTTTTCCTTTGTTCTGTTTGTATGTTTTTGGTATTTTTAATAAAATTTAAAATGAAAAAAAAGAAAATGACTAGGATGAACTTGTATTGGCATGCTGTGCTTTTTTTTTTTGGCAATTTTTAGATAGCCTTTTAATGCATTTTAATGGTTTTAACTTTATAAATTGTTCTTCTTTTCAGTACCTTTTATATTTCTACTTTTTAACTGATGCTCTTATACAGGTTTTGAATGTGCTGTTAGCCACCTTGAGTCACATTATTGGGGAAAAGACAGAATATAAATGAAATGAACCAGTAAATAAATAATAATATTAAACTTACTAATAGCTCACTTTTTTCCAGTTCAGATATCAACACTAATAACAGTTTAAAAAAATATTTAAGATCCTCAAAATGCAAAAGTTAAGAAGTGATTGAACTATCAAAAAAAAAAAAATTCTGCCACCTTTTCTATGCCAGGTAAGATATTTACCTTCCCTCTGGTTTTATAACCTCTGACCAGACAATATTTTTTAATCTGGTGCCTTTAACTGGCACCTTGTCCATAATAGAAAATTGATATCTTACCTTTTTCGCACTTACCTATCAACCCAGGCAGCCAAGAGCAATTAAACTCTAACATAAAACATAGTGATGTTTGAAATTAGCAGCAACGGCATAATAAAAATCAGACCTATGGAATTTGAATCTGGATCTTCTCAATATTTGTTTGATGTTCTGTAGCTCCAGATATCATCTATACCCT
This sequence comes from Cyclura pinguis, assembly GCA_030412105.1. Classification (NCBI taxonomy): domain Eukaryota; kingdom Metazoa; phylum Chordata; class Lepidosauria; order Squamata; family Iguanidae; genus Cyclura; species Cyclura pinguis. Next base: position 106,140,237 of record CM059599.1, on the reverse strand, counting down.
TTAATCAATACCCAAACATACTATAAAGATGAATTCTCCAACATCTTTGATATTCAAGGCTCATAGACTTCCATGCATTCAAATGCGTATGTGTTCTTTTTGTTTGCAATTCAAATGGCTTTGATGTATTGTGAAGCTATGAATAGAGATTTTGAACAAAGAACTAGGCTCTCCTGTGCAAATTAACAAACAAAATAACTGCCCTAGCTTTAATTGGTCAAATCTCTTTAAGTCTAAACTTACTTTTGGCCTTGAAAAAAAGCACAATGTTATTTCGGATATACTGGATACAATTATGCCATTTTTTAAAGAAAATGTCTGCATCAATGAGATGTTGGTGATGTAATATAGATAGTGGTTCCTTGTGGCATATGAAGTGGGCATGTTCAGTATTTATTTCCTTTTGGTTGAATGTGTTATCGTGCTCTATTTTTGTCCTAGAAAAGACTATGGTATTTGTAGACACGCACTTCTAAATCTTGCAGTGTGGAACTTAACTGAGGGTTAATGTTGTTTGGTCTTTTGCCTTTTTTAGTGCTGCAAAAAGAAGTACTCCAAGGATGGAAAGATAAAGTTTCACAGACTTTTCTATAGATTCTCTACAATTAACCCTCTAATGCAACCAACGACCACATGGTTCCTGGACTGGGAGCATTTCCACAATCACATTACACAGTATTGTGCTAGCACTCCACTTTAGCTGCCATGACAATGAAATATTGAGATTTTGATTTTAGGTAACATCCTAAGGAATAGATGGATGGCCATTTGTCGGGAACATATGGCAGGTGGCCCTTGTGGTCTCTTCCAGCAATATGATTCTATGATCCCATTATCCCATGGAATCCTGGGATTTAGATACAATCTTGGTTAGAATTCTGAGCTAGAGAGCTCCAGTTTCTCATCAGACTACAAACCCCAGAATTCCATTGGATTCAGCTGTGACGGTTAATCTCAGGCCTAAGACAATAGCCTGACCATCTAAGTGGCTTCTAAGATGCTTGTCAATAGTCATTATAGTTCAAACTACAACCAAACACACTCTTGTCACATCTATCAAAAGGTCCCAGTGATTTGTAGCACCCTCTTTTTGCCTTTTGGACTGTGTCTGCTGTACCATCACAGAATGCATGTAGGAAAATCATGCACATGCACAAATGCTGGTCCATGGAAAATAGGGCTGTCAAGAAAGATGGCTTGGGCCCAATTTCCTACTTATTCTACTGCTTGCTTTCTATGGACAGAGATGGTCAATACACACAAATGTGGAGGTTTTATCTCTGTTGTGAGACAATACAATTCTGAAGAACCACACCACATATTATTCCTATTCCAGATGAGAAGTTGGAGTCTTTTGATATGAGTTGATGAAAAGGATAAGTGTGTTCTTTCATTGAAGGAGCTGAACAAAACAGTCCATCAAAATCTGCTTCATCCTTCTTCTAGCCTTTTCAAGTTTCTTATACCACAGCCAATTTAATCTAGATAGAAAATAACTTGTTATGTTGCTGTGTGCCTTCAGGTCATTTCTAACTTATGGCAACCCTAAGCTGAGCCTATAAATTGGGGTTTTGGACAAGATTTGTTCAAAGGGAGGTTTCCATTCCCTTCCTCTGAGGCTGACAGAGTGTGATTTACCCTAGATCACCCAATGGGTTTCCACGGCTAATATCCCTCTCAAGTATTAGCAACCCCTCCCAATTTGATATTGTCTGCAAATTTGATCAGCATGCCCTCTACTCCTTCATCCAAGTCATTGATGATGATGTTGAATAGCACTGGGCCCAGGACAGAACCCTATGGCACCCCGCTACTCACTTTTCTCCAGGATGAAAAGCAGCCATTGGTGAGCACCCTTTGGGTTCAGTCAGCCAACCAATTACAAATCCACCTAACAGTAGCCCTGCCCAGCCTGCTCTTGACTAGCTTCTTTGCAAGAATGTCATGGGGGACTTCGTCAAAGGCCTTACTGAAATCAAGATACGCTACATCTACAGCATTCTCTTCATCTATCAAGCTTATATCGCTAATGTAGAAAGAGATAAGATTAGTCTGGCATGACTTATTTCTGAGAAATTCATGTTGACTTTTAGTGATTACGGCATTGCTTTCTAAGTATTTACAAACTGACTGTTTAATGATCTGCCCTAGGATCTTTCCTGGTATTGATGTCAGGCTGACTGGGTGATAATTATTTGGGTCCTCCTTTTTCCCCTTCTTGAAGATAGGGGTGACATTTGCCCTCCTCCAGTCTACTGGGACTTCTCCTGTTCTCCAAGAGTTCTCAAAGATTATTGTGAGTAGTTCAGAAATTATTCCTGCCAGTTCTTTTAATATCCTTGGATGTAATTCATCTGGCCCTGGAGACTTGAGACTAGTTTAGCCAGATATTCCTGTACTACCTCTCTATTTATTCTGTGCTGTATTTCCTCCCCTTCCTCATCTGCTCCCACCCCCCCAGGTTGAGTACTTTTATCGTTTTGGGAGAAAACTGAGGCAAAGAAGGTGTTGTGTAGTTCTGAGATGAAAAGACAAGGCAAATGTTTTGTTTATTACATCTGTAAAGGCAACAGCTCTTACCTTCCCTGTTCGACTTCTTAATCTCTTTGGTACTAAGTAGTAGGGCAGATGGGTAACAAAGAGACGAGGTGATGGGTAGTTGATATAATCTCGATTGTAGAGGTTGAACTCCAAGCTTGGAACTCTCGCTTGGTTTTCTGGTACTTCAGGCAAAGCTTCATTACTTGCTTGATAAATCAAGGTCAAAATGTTTGCCATCCACATTGTGCCTGTAAGCATGAAATGTCCAATTTATTACTTGAAACCATTTATGTAGTATATGGGAGAAATTCTGATATAATCCTAGAATCATGGGTTAGACTGAAGAACTAAATGCACCATTTAGAAAAACCTGGAAAACTATGACAGCAAACCATGTTTTACACTGGGATGGGCAATTATTTGGGGCACCATGTTAGCAAGTCAGGGACCTTGGAGGATCACATCCCACAGCACCCACTGCAAAATGTCTCATATTGTGTTTCCCAGTGTCCCAAGTCCCTTCTGATGTAGTAGAACCCAACCCAACCCAAAGGATGCTCATCAATGGCTGCTTTTCATCCTGGAGAGAGGTGACTAGTGGGGTGCCACAGAGTTCTGTCCTGGGCCCAGTGCTATTCAGCATCGTCATCAATGACTTGGATGAAGGAGTAGAGGGCATGCTGATCAAATTTGCAGACGACACCAAATTGGGAGGGGTTGCTAATACCCCAGAAGACAGAATCAAATTTCAAAATGATCTTGACAGATTGGAGAGCTGGGTCAAAGCTAACAAAATGAATTTCAACAGAGAGAAATGTAAAGTTCTACACTTAGGCAGAAAAAATGGAATGAACAAATATAGGATGGGGGACACATTGCTGGATAGCAGTACATGTGAAAGGGATCTAGGAGTCTTGGTAGATCACAAGCTGTACATGAGTCAGCAGTGTGATGCGGCAGCCAAGACAGCCAATGCGATTCTTGGTTGCATCAATAGGAGTATGGTACCTAGATCAAGGGAGGTAATGGTATCACTCTATTCTGCATTGGTTAGACCTCATTTGGAATACTGTGTACAGTTCTGGGCACCTCAGTTCAAGAAGGATATTGACAAGCTGGAACATGTCCGGAGGAGGGCGACCAAAGTGGTGAAGGGTCTGGAAGCCATGCCCTATGAGGAACGGCTTAGGGAGCTGGGGATGTTTAGTCTGCAGAAGAGAAGGTTAAGGGGGGACATGATAGCCATGTTTAAATATTTGAAGGGACGCCATGTTGAGGAGGGATTGGGCTTGTTTTCTGCTGCTCCAGAGACTAGGACGAGGGGCAATGGATTCAAGCTACAGGAAAGGAGATTCCACTTGAACCTCAGGAAGAACTTCCTGACAGTCAGAGATGTCCAGCAGTGGAATATGCTGCCTCGGAATGTGGTTGAGTCTCCTTCTTTGAAGATTTTTAAGTGGAGGCTAGATGGCCATCCGTTGGGAATGCTTTGATGTGTGTTCCTGCATAGCAGGGCGTTGGGCTGGATGGCTCCTGTGGTCTCTTCCAACTCTATGATTCTATGATTCTATAATTTTATGATTTTATGAGAAAGCATTTTTGCTACTTTTTGACTATCTCAATCATGTGATTTTTTTTGTAACAGGAAAAGATGTAGAAGTACCTTCCTGTTCATTCTGCATTATTTTAAAAGGCCTCTCCCTGAGCTAAAATGGCCTGGAAGGCATAAAACATGGCAAATGTGAATTCTGGTAAAATGAATTACTACATGTTTCATATAGGAAAAGCATAGAAGGAATATTTGAGAAGTAGAACATCTCGAAGTGTTGCAGAAGGGGATGCTGAAAAAGGAAACTGAAGGACTTATATTTGTGGTTCAAGGACAGGCACCTCAGACATTCCTCCAAATTCAAACAAATAGCTGGCACATGTAGCGAAGAAGTCAGAAAAGCTAAAGTGCATAACGAGCTCAGGTTTGCTAGGGAGGTTACAAACTATAAAAAGGGCTTTTTTCGTTATGTCTATAGCAAAAGGAAAAATAAAGAGATGGTTGGGCCACTGCGAGCAGCAGATGGAGAAGTGGTAACAAGTACAGAGAAAAGGCAGAGATACTCAGCACCTTCTTTGCCTTGGTCTTCTCCGAAAAGAAAAACTGTGTTCAACTGTGAAAAAAATGGAACAGATGTTGTAATAGGGGAAATGCAGCGCAGAATAGGTAAAGCGGTAGTACAACATACCTGACTACTCTCAATGAATTCAAGTCACCAGGGCCAAGGGTATCCCATTTCCATTTTCTATATATGGCTGTGAAAACTGGACAGTGAAGAAAGCTGATAGGAAGAAAACCAACTCAATCGAAATTTGGTGCTGGAGAATAATTCTGTGAATACTCTGGGCTTCTAAAAAGACAACAAAAGCAACAAGAAGAATGTTTCCTAGAACAAATCAAGCTGGAACACTCCCTAGAAACCAAGATGACTGAACTGGGACTGTTGTACTTTAGTCTTTTCATGAGAAGACATGACTCACTACTAAAGGCAATAATGCTTGTTAAGGTGGAAGGCAGTAGGAAAAGTGGAAGACTGCATTACGGATGGATAGCCTCAACCAAGGAAGATGCTGTTACAGCTGCATGCAACTCTTAAGATTGATATGGTTTAATTGGCAATACTATATGATTGGTACTCCATTAATTGGCATTGGTAGAAACCTGAGGACACTGGAAGGTCAAGCCAGAAAGAGGAAAATTACTGCTTCTAAATGTGAGATGGCAAGGCAGGGCAGCCACATCTCCTCCCAGGTGAAACCGAAGTCACTGTCACACAGATTGCGAGGCGACTCTAGAGACAATAGACTTATGCTAAGAGCTAGACATCTCGGAGCAGAAAGGGGAAGTCCCCACCAAACTGTGATTGTTCTAACCCTGATCCCTCATGCCTGGATGTCTTTATGCTTTGTCTTCCCAAACTCTCCACAATACGGAGCTATTACAATAGCCATTACCCCTTTGTCACTTAAATACTAAGGCCATCAACTCTGTCCAGATTTCATTGTTTGTGTTGCAACTCCCATTGTCCACTTGTCTGGGAGAGCGATTCACATCCATCTCTGCAGGGTAGTTTTTAGCTATAAGACCCTCGGTTTTGAGTGGTTCAGCACAGTCTTTTGACTTACTGATTGCCACACTGTCCATTTGATTCCTGGATGAGAACAGTCCTTAGGTGCCTACCTAAGCTTTCTTTGCTTCTTTCCAGGCTGGTAATTATTGCCCAAACCCTAAAGTCTTCCATCCACAACTTTCCCCCTTTACCTTTGGTTAGTCCTCATGTGAGTGTATGAGTGTTTGGATCTTTTTGCATGTGTGTGTGATTCCTTTAATAAAACACATTTTTAGCTTACATTTTGAATTCTCTGGCTGGTTCTTTCCCGCATGACCCTGTAAGCAGAGGTGGAAAGATCATTTGAAGTTGTCCCCCTCTTGCAGGCCTCCTAATTTTGAGCTAGTTAATTCCTCGTTGTCCCTTGGAGGTACTGGCATCATGGGTGGACCCTTGAGTCACCCACTTTTTGGGATAACACTACATCTCTGAAACAATACATCCCTGAGGTCAGTTGGTCGTAGGGCGACTTGAAACTCTCTCATCCACAGGGTTACCGTAAGTTGAAGTTGACGTGACAGCAGTTAAGAATAACAACAACGTAAAGAAATGTAAAGAAAATGATGGAACAGTTGGTCACGTAATTATTAGTAGTATTACTGCTCCTGTTCCTGTTATCATTATCATCATCATCATTATTACTACTGCTGTTACTGCTGCTACTGTTCAACTAACCACCTCACTTCCATCTCTCCCACACCCAGCTGCTGCACTTACATATGGCAATAGAGCAGTCTGGACAAAAAGCTAGGATACACTGGGCATGGGGTTTGGCCATTTGGTGCTTTGAATCGTAGATCCGAGGTTGTACGGAGATGATGACGTGTACTCTGTGGCTCCTTTAATCTTCCCTACTCCCTCCGGGGGATAGTGGCTGCCTCAGGAACCTCCCTAATAAAAACACTGGCTTCTTTTGTGGTGATTGTACCTCTTTCTCAGTTGAAAGGAAAAGGCCCAAGCCTTCCAAGTGCAAGGTTAACAGTGCTCAGCTAGGATGTCATTCTAGCCTTTTCTGGTTCTCTGTTTGTTTCTGAACATTGATTACGTCCCCCAAGAAGAAGGCTAGCAATGCTCAGTTCTCTCTCCCTTGGAGTAATCAGGTGGAAACCTGAAGGCTGGTGACTGCTGCAAGGATCTGCTCTATCCCATAGGAAGGTGTGCCTCATGAGATGAAGCTGCGCCAGATGGCTGGCAGATGTGTGCTGATGATTGCCCCAGCTACTTGAGTCGTCCCTTAACTGCACAGGTAATTCTTTGCCACTGCATGTCATTGATAGGAACTAAGACCAATTAAGTCACTAAATTCTACATTTCCTAATGAAAAGGGGCTATTAAATGATTTTTTATAACTAAATTGATTAAGTTCAATTCAAGACGTTGATTGTGGTAGCCAAAGGCCATGACAAGGAGCTTTATAATATACAGAAGATTCAAGATAAGAAGTCCAAAGGTACAAAGTGCAAAAAGCACACCATACTTTTACGTGCAGTAACCAGAGTTATTATCAAGCTAGTACAAAGGGTAAAAGCAATTCAATTTATAGGTAGGTATCTGTGTTGCCAACATGAAAAATCATACTTTGAGTCTCCATGGCAATTTTATCTAACTCTCTCTTTATAATCTTTTTGGAAGCCAAAGCTAAAAGGGCCTCTTTATGTGTTACATATTCATTCGTATCACTCAGGGTATATTGGACTGATTCTACAAGAGAGTTCCCCCTTCCGTTCCCATTTGTCAGAGAATAAGCCAGATGGCTGGGAGATCTGCTCGGATGGTTCTCCCAGTTACTTGAGTCTTCCTACCATTACACAGGCAATTTCTTTTCTCTACATGTCACTGACAGGAACTAATTAATGAAAAGTAAAGAAGTTACTGCATTCTATATTTTCTAATGAAAGGGGCTATTAATTGAATTTTTAAAACAAAACTGATTAAGTTGGAATTTCAGTGTTAACTTAATTCCACAATAGAGAGCAAAACTGACGAAAAGGAAAAAAGACCAAAAAAAAAAAAAGATATTTCCCAAAAGGTAATTCTATTTAATTTTTTTAAAAAAATGTTTCTTTCTCTTTTCTTTTCTTCTCTTTCCTTTTTTTCCCCTTCCTTTTGTTAATTCCTGTGGGTTGAGAAATTAGTCTGTTCAAGCCACTTACTTACAGGAACTTAATTGTTGTTTTTCCTTTCTACCAGTATGATTCTATCTGAATCAGATTTTTAAGATTAATGATTAACATGATGTTCTAACCATTATCTACTAACTTTAATATCTCTACTGCACATTTTATTTTCCTCATGCCCAACATTACTAGCATCATGTTGGTGACATAGATAAGTATATTCGCTTTATACAGTGCAGAAGGAAGTAGTCAATACCTCTTTAAGGCAATGACCGTGCTCCTCAGTGCCACATTTCCTGGCGGTTCCTGGCTGGGGAAAGAGGTACCACCTGACTGCAGTTCTGCAAGTATAAGAAGAGAGATGGTTCTCCCAGTTACTTGAGTCTTCCTATCATTATACATGCAATTCCTTGTCTCTACATGTCACTGGCAGGAACTAATCAATGAAAAGTACTGCATTCTACATTTTCTAATGAAAAGGGGCTATTAGATGAATTTTTAAAACTAAACTGATTGATTTAAGTTGGAATTTCAGTGTTAACATAATTCCACATGAGAGAGTAAAAAGAAAGACAAAGACACAGAAAAAGGAAAAAAAAGAGACACATTTCTCAAAGGGTAGTTCTATTGAATTTTTTTTTTCAAAAAAGTTTCTTTTCTTTTCTTCTTTTCCTTTTGTTAATTCCTTTGGGTTGAGAAATTAATCTGTTCAAGCCACTTATTTACATAAACTTAATAGTTATTTTTTCTTCCTTCCAATATGATTCTATCTGAATTAGATTTTTAAACTTATTACAGATCAACATAATGTTTCAACATTATTTACTAACTTTAATATCTCTACTGCACATTTTATTTTCCTCATGCCCAAAATTACCAGAATCCTATTGGTGACATAGATAAGTATGATCTCTCTTTACACTGCAGAAGGAAGTATTCAATACCTCCTTACAACAATGGCTATGCTTCTTAGTGGCAAATTCCTGCCAGTTCCTGGCTGGGGAAAGAGGCACCACCTGACTGCAGCTCTGCAAGTATGAGAGGAGAGCTGATGTTGTCCCTGCAGATCTCCAATAAGTAGTTTCTTGAACATCTCCCTCTCCCTCCGACAGTAACGAGACATGACCATGTGTGTGAGTGGGATGTAGAACAGCATGGATGGAGCATCACTTTGTTCATTTTGTAGAACTGCTAAATGGCTATAAAAAGGCTTACAGCACGAGTGGGAACTATCTTGTTTCCACTTCCTGCAGTTCTGGATAGTTTAGCCAATGATGAGGAATACTGAAAGTTCCCTTGCTACAACTGGAGACAATCTAATTCCTACCCCTGCGGCAGCACTTTGGAAGGTCAATAGCTGGTAAAGGATCTGATTAAATTTTGGAAAATATTTTCTCTTAATCTTACCTGATTTAGGATAAGTGACTGAAAATACATCATTTTCCCGGATTTCGAAATCCACCAGTGAATCCAGATATTCCGGGGTAACCGAATCTTTCACCAAGTAGTACCCTTTGTATTCCAACATAGAGCCCTCTGGTGACTGCATTGTTTCTGCTATTATGGTGAGGGGAGAAACAGCATGATAGAAATTTGTCTTTTAAAATTAACTTGGAAGTTTAAAATATCTGAGAAGATTTTGGGAACGTAGAACGTATCCTACCTTTTCCAGCTTTTTGAGAGTCAGAAAAGTCTCTTCTGACTAGAATAACTAACTAACTAGAATATTTCAGCAGAAGTATTATGGAGGAAAAGGAAAGTTCCTTTACAGTAGATGTGCAAATATTTAAATGTTTAACCAGTGCTCAGTAAATCAGTGTTTAACCAACCATTGACAAACTCTTTTGCTCCTGCTCCTCAACTGATTGAGAAAGGGAATATGTACATGAAATCTGGAATGACCTATAATCTATACATGGAAACCCTGTTACTGCCCTGGCTAGTCCGAGCTTTGGGGATATTAAAGATATCCTCTTGATATCATAATTCGGCTTCACTTCTCTATTCCAAGCTCAGCCATTAATAGCCGTAATATTCAAACTACAATACAGGCAGGCCAGAAAATAGCTGACTCACTGCTTTAGGAGACCTCCAGGCAAGTACTCTAATTAGGTATGCATGCTACTTACAAAAGAGCCTCTGCCCCGCGATGGCAGCTTGATGGGTAAACTATACAATACCCAAGTACTCTGTGTTTGCATACTGGCTACTCTATTGAGAACCGCTACGATAACTCAATCATTCAGATTCTGACCTTTCGGAGGCTTTGTCTCCAACTCTAAATCTATTGCTTTCCCCCAAAAGCAGCATAGCCTGCAGTCACAATTCTCCTTATAAAAACCCTTGATTCCGAGACCTTCCTCAGAACGCTCCCGAGTTTCATCCTGCTTTGCTGCTGCTTTGCTTGGCGAGCCTCCCCTCAGCTCCACGTGCTGAGCTACATCGCACCCCACCTTCGCTCTCTATTTTTCTGGACTTCAGGACAGGTGAAGTATCACCCAAACCAACAATCCCTCTAAAAATTCCCCTATACTACCCCAGCCTTTATTTTCCTTTAATATCTGGTATGAGTGTGTCGCATACACTGTTTTGCTCGTATTTAATAAACATCATTTATTATTTCAACTTCTGTGTTCTCCTTGACTCGACCCGACCCCGTAGACATAGGGTTCAAGATCTCGCTAAGTTACCCTGACTCTCGTAACGCTAAGCAATACTCTAAGCTAATTTTCCCCACCTTTTGTTTAGCACATTTTGGTGTCTCTCCCGGGACCCCCAGTACACAGGGTAACAACCCCCCAAAATTCAGGGTAACCTAATGCTTTCACACAGGCCACTGCAGGGGAAACTAAGAAGGTCTTCTTCAACACTATATTCTAGGCCTCACAAATCTGACTAGGTACAAGGCACCAGCAGCTTAGAACTTATAACTTAGTGCCATCAGCAAACTTGGCTACCACACTATTCCAGTTTTTTTCCCCCAGAACTAAGTAAGAAGCAGGAGTCTCAATATAAATCCCTGAGGAACTCCACTGGCCTTGCTTTGTGAACGGGCCATTTATGCTTAATCTCTGTTTCCTGTCTAATTTTCAGTTGTTACAAGGATCTTGTCTTTTATCCCGTGATAGCTCTGTCTGCTCAGAGAATTTGGTGACAGACTTTGTCAAAATCATTTTGGAAATCCAACTAAACAGTTTCTATGGATCACTCCTGTCTTTATACTCTCTGATACTTTCAAAGAACTCAATTAGGTTTGTGAGACAAGATTTAGCTATCAGTTGACCATAACTATTTTCTGAGTTCCATGCTGTGACTGCAGACCATATCATGGAAGAACATAAAGAATAATTTTGATGCAGACAAATACCCCCGTTTCAGTGACCAGACTCCCTTTCTACAGTTGATGCTAGGGAGGTGCATTTATAGTATCCTGGTGCCATTTTGAAATGCAATTGCAGCCTATGAAATTCAGGCGAATCCATACTTATCACTCAGCTTTTTCTTTCTTCTTCTTTCATTTTTTTTTTTACTACCAGTAGAGCTCATCTCTGTGCCTCCTACTATTTCCTCTCCTTTAACATCATAACGCTAGGATTGCACAGTTGCAGCAATCGTTTGTTGGGATAGACTGAAATATCAATCTACCCATGACTTCTTAGGTAAAGCATGGAGCTGGATTGGACCCTGAATCAGGTTAGAAAGGAGACAGACAGACAGACAGACAGACAGACACACACACACACACACACACACACAAAATTATTCTTGGCCAAGAGGGAACATCTTCTCAGCCCTTGCTTTTAACTTGGCTGTAACAGTAGTCTGATCAGATGGACAAGGTTTAATTGAAACACTAGCTTATTTATAGGGCTTTCAGCATCACAGTTTGGGGGTATATTAAGATGTAGTTAGGTAGAATTACACCTGAGAACCTTCTCACTGTGATTTTTGGAAGGGGGGCTGTCCACAAGACTGTAATTCTAGCACTAGACTTTCCCCCCACCATACTTCCTTGAAAACAGCAGAAAGTGCTAAGTTGTTGAAGGAATACTCTGAAAGATTTTTTAAAAGTTTAAAAAGTTGTGCAAGCTTCCCCCCCCCCCCACAAAGCTTTCCCTTCCCATGCAAAATTGAGGGGAAAGGGGGAGTGGAGGAAGCTTGATGTGAGGCTTCTTTTCCCCCTCAGGAGCTTCCCGTCCCTTTTCTATGCATTTTGCCCTGGTGTGTAGAACTCTCACTGACGCAACATGGAAGAGAAAGGGGTGGATGGGGAAACCCTTGTCTGAGATCTCCTTTCGCCCCCTAGAGCTTCCCCTCCCTTTCCTATGCATTTTTCCCCAGGCAAAAGGGAAAGGAAGCGGGGGGGGGAGCCTCACTAATGTTTTGAAAAAAACCTTTTTTTCCCCCTGAAAAATAATGTTTAAAAATAGGGTGTGTCTTATAAGCTGATGTGTCTTATACAGTAATTATTGCCAAAACCTTGAAACTTCACTTTCAACCTTTCCTCCCATTCCTTCTGTTAGCTCTTGTGCAAGTGTATGACTATTTGTTGTTGTGTGCGTGCATGATTGAATTCCCCTTAATAAACACATTTTAGTTTACTTTTGAGTTTCTGGCTGGCTTTCCTGCAAGGACTCTGTAGACATTGGTTAAAGATCCAGCTGTGTTATCCTGCCTCTTGCAGCCTTCCAAGTCAGAACTAATTAATTCCCCATTTTTGCATGGAGTTGCAGGTACTGCTGGAGGATCTCAAGGAGTTCCCCACTTTTTGGGGTAACAGACAGGCCAAAAGGCCAAAAATTCTCAAAAGAAAATCTTATCTATTTCTAATGCACAGCCAGTCATTTCAGTGTGTGTTATGTAGCAAATATCACAGCGTACAATGTCCAAGATGTCTGTGAATACTTCTGAGCTTGAGTCTGAGTCTGACTTCAGAGCCCGAGGTGGAGGAGAGCTGTATGACCAGTTCGACAAGATTCCAGTGTGTTCAGGCACATGAGGCACAGATTTCAAAACAAACACTTAAAATAATCTGTTGAAACACTTGAAAGGAAGGAGAGGAAAAGCAATACTAGATGGTCTTTAGTCCTTATCTACAAAAAGTTCATGCTAGTCAAGGCAGTAAAGATAAGAAAGGGATCCATAGGTCTGCTACAGGCACCATTTGGCCTGAGGCAAAGAGCACTCAAGAGAATGAAGCCCAGCTTGAACGGCAATTTAACAAGAGGCTTATGCACAGACAAACCACTATGTTATAGTGTTTGCCTAATGACTCCAGTTTAAATTCTCCACAAATTCAGATTTATTTAGATTTGTATCTTGAGTAAAAATCAATTGATTCTGACTTTAATACAATTCTTATAATTTAATACAAATTTTGAAACGTGATGAAATATCTATTTCACTCAAACATGATGAATTTAACGATTGGATAAGCTTAAATGTAAATCCACAAATGATAAGACAGATGAACTGGTCCCTTGCTGAGCAAACAAGGGCTGATAAATTTCAGAATAATTTCACCAAGTCAGATGATACAGTTCTTCAACAAATAAAAAGCATGATCTACACAGTTAGTTTCTAATGTCTTCAGTGCTATTTGGTGATAGAGCAATTAAGAAGGTTCTGATGGACAATTGGGCATGAACATATAATGGTTAATCGGTCAATTGGCAGTGAAGATATCATGGTGTTTATTTAATACTATCTCAAAATATTCCTGTCTCCATAGAGATTCCAGTTCAATCTCCTCCATGCACTTAGATACATCTAACTTGGGCCACAAGAAAGCATAGGACCTTGAGACATTAAATCCTTTCTTAACAGGAGACTTCTTGGAGGCTCCACTGACTGAAGAATGGTTTCCGAAAACCATGGATGTCAAGATGAGTAAGGAGCTATTAGAAGAGCTGATGCCCTTGTTTGGGTCACTTTCTTAAGTGTATGAGTAAGTACTGTGTTACCGCTGTTTCTAGCCTGAGCTTTTGGGATATTAAGATATCTTTTGATATCAATAATTTGGCCTTCTCTACCCATTCCTCTCCACGTGCTTGCGAGGCCCCCGGACAAGCACGCACACAGGCACGGCCGACAATAGCCGAACCATTCAAACTGCAATCTAGGCAGGCCAGTCATTGCCGAATGCAGCTTCAGGAGACCTCAAGGCAAGTACCACATTATGTATGCACGCAGTTTACCCGAGCAGGCAGCTTGATGAGCGGACTATACAACTCTCAAGCACTCGCGTTTGCATACTGGCTACTCTATTGACAACCTTGTCATAATTCAGTCCTCTAAAGTACTGACCTTTCGGAGGCTTTGTCTCCAGCCCAAAACGCATTGTTATCCCCCAGAATGGACTAGCCGGCGGCCACAATTTTCCCTATAAGAACCCCTGACTTTGAGCATCTCGTTGGATCGCTCGTGACTTGCCTCCCGAATTGCCGTCTCTCCATTTGACGAGCCTCCCCTCAGCCCCACGTGCTGAGAACCCACGCTCCCCAGCTTCTTTGCTATTACTGGGCTTCAGGACAGGTATAGTATTTTGCATACAAAACCTTCTCTCAAAATCCCTCTATCCAACCCCTACCTTTTATTTCTATAGTTCTTCGTGTGAGTGTGTTGCATACACGTGTTTGACTGTATTTCAATAAAACAATTATTATTATTAACTTCTGCCTTATCATTGGCTCGGCCTGACCCCGTAGACATAGGGTTCAAGATCTCGCTACGTTACCCTGCCTCTCGCATTGCTAACTAGTGCTCTTTGCTAATTCCCTCCCCATTGTTGTGAGGACATTTAGGTGTCCCTCCCGGGACCCCCAGAAATCAGGGTAACAACTGGAAAGAGTAGAAACAAGAATAGAAAGTCCTTTGGCTATGAGGAGTTGACAGCACTTTCACCCTCTGCCTGAGGGCAATAATCTATATTGAAAAAGCATAGCAGTCTGTGATTTTACTTGGGTACAACAACTCCACTTGGAAAGTTATGAACCTATCCTGAAACTCCTTGACCACTACCTAATTCAGGCCCCACTCTCCTGGATGTATGTAATGCCTCCTGTGGAAATCTACCTGCACATTCTCCTTTCTCTTCTAATATTGTGCTGACAATGATAGGGTTGTCGTTTCTGCTTGTGCAAACAGCATGATTGCCTCTTTGTGAAAGGACCAAGATATTGACTCCTCCCTGCTTCTCTATGTATGATTCCACTAAAACATTATGTATATGAAGTATCACATATTTGTTTTGAATCGACATTGTGAAATGCTTGAGAACCAACTGAGCAGGCTGTTGCTCTAAGCAGATGATTTTGGTTTTTTTTTTCAAAAATGGTTATCAGCTGAAACACTTATTCAGACCATTGAGATGAACTTTCACCCACACTTTCTTGCCTGTGAGGCTGCAAAAGGCAAGACTGTCTTTTCAATTGTACAAACAGCCTTCTGAAGTCAATTGCAATTGAATGACAGATAGCAGAATCTTATGGTTTTGGACAAATCTAGCTATCCTTGCCTTATATGATTTCAGCTGTCATAGGGCCTTATCACACCAAGGTTTCATACCACCAGAGCAACACATTATTGATGGTTCAGGGTCAGTCCTATTGCATGATGTTGTTCCTAAGAATCAGTTATCACATTGCAATCCATTGGAAATGTGCCCTTTTTCCATGCTGAAAACAAACCATTAATGACCCTCTTTCCCACGATTCGGTTAGTTGACATTTTCCCTGCCACAGTCTGTCATGGATTTTAGCCAGCTGCAATTACAGTTCAAGGACACTAGATGGTGACAGAGGATAACAAATGGCCTTCCTAGTTTCTTTTCTCCATGAAATTTCCCTCCCCTTTCCTGGCTTCCTGTCAATTACCCACAACTCTTTGAAATGGCCCAACTTTCTCTCCTCCTGTTGAAACTACATCCCAATCTGACAGATCTAGAGACTGATGGCTATGCTAGCTGCCTGCTACTTCCTTCTTCTCCCTTCTTGTGGACTTGAGGCTTGTATTTTCCACAGCACTTCCTCCTCTTGCTTCTCCTCCCCACCCACTCCCTCCAGGATATGACATCCCTTCAAATATTTAAACATGGCTATCGTGTCCCCTCCTAACCTTCTCTTCTGCAGACTAAACATAACCATCTCCCTAAGCTGCTCCTCATAGGGCATGGCTTCCAGACCCTTCACATTTTGGTCGCCCTCCTCTGGACATGCTTCAGCTTGTCAATATTCTTCTTGACTTGAGGTGCCCAGAATTGGACACAGGATTCCTAATGAGGTCTAGCCAAAGCAGAATAGAGTGGTATAATTACCTCTGAGGCCACACTCCCTGAAAGCTTCTCCTGGGCCAGATTGCACCGGGGAAGGTGGAAAAAGAGCAGGGAGTGCAAGATTGCACTTCCCGCAAGCTTCTCCTGCCCACCCCAGGCAGGATCATGCCGGGGGCGGGCAGGAGAAGGTGTGGATTCAAAGGATTTGATTCACCTACTTTGGAGCTGGGATTTGGATCCGTGAATCTCAAATCCTTGCTGAGCATTTGAGGATCTGAGGATTTGGTTGGCCCATCCCTAATTTCTAGTCATGTACCCTAAACCAGGAAAAAGTGGAAACATTTTCCTCAGAAAAGTCAGTTTAAAAAAAAAATCTGGCTCCACTATTCCGTGTTCACTTACGAGAGCTATATATGAGCTTTAGCTTATTCTTTCATGAACCAACATTTTGAAAGAGTAGAAAAACCTCCAGGATAGAAAGATTCTGTGAGCAAGGAAATATAGCAGAGAAAATGCAAGAGAAAAAGAATATCTCTTGGAATACATGTGGATTAACTGATCCTTTTGATGTGTTTATGAAGCTGCTTTTAGTGTGTTCTTTAGTGTATTGGTGGAAAATTGCTAATGTCTGGGTGAGAACATCATCATTCATTCACTTTGAAAACACGGTAAATGTAAGGAAGCATGTTAGAAGGGAGTGTGTTAGCACTGCTTCCCTCTACCTCCGGTTCCATCACTCTGCTCACTTGGAATGAGGTAAGCCTGCACAGAAGGGCTTCCCTTGTATGTAGATGCTCATGATCGGAAACCATGATTTGAGAGGTTTGTGACTACGAGGGCTTCAGGGCCTGTCCTCCAACAACTCCTCACATGAACATGGCTCCGGTGGCTGGTGACTTTTTTGTCAGCAGGGTGGTGAATGCTCAGAGTTTCAGTCAGAACTTTAAATGATGAATGCAAGGTGCTGAACCTATTTTGAAGGTAGATTGAGCATGTTGGAAAGCTCCTTTATTTAGACTAGAAGCTAGTGTCGATTCCTTGCCCCATTGACTTGGGCCCTTTCCACACCTTACCTGTTTCCAAAGCCATTGCATGGGGATACAGGGAAAGCCTCTCCCAGGAGAGGAGTGCTTCTGTCGTGCTCCCTTCCACACTGGCTGCCTGCTGGATGGGTGGAAGCATGATGGCTGTGCCCCTCCCTTCCACAGAGCAGCCTGGCACTTACCCAGGCTGCACTGGGGGAAGAAAGTGCAGCCATTGCACTTTCTGCCATTCCGCACAACAGGGAAGTGCAGGAGGAAAGTGGGAGAACTGCGCTATCGCATGTCATTGACAGGAGAAACCTGTCAATGATTTAATTTGCACCATTGTGGGCTGGGGGCAATGTGTGGAAAGGGCCTTGGAAGGCAGAATTGGAGATGAAGGGGACAGGCACAATATGTGGCATATGATTGAACATATTTCCTGAAGGAATGAATAGGGCCAATTTCTTGGAAAAAAGACTCTTAGAAATCTGAGACACAGATTTAAAGAGTCATGAGAGGTGAAAGCGAAGGTTCAGAGAAAGAAATATCTGAGGTCATTAGGAGAAGGAGAAGAGCCATGGTTACACGCATGAAGTATTACTGGATTGTATCTGAGACTCACCAGACAAAAATAAAATTCCTTTTGAGGACTCTAGCTGGAGTAAAACCTGAGAGAAAAGAAACCTTGCTTATATTCTGTTATTCAGATTCAGTGCTTCAGTGACATTGAAGCTTGGCACTGGTTACTGTGAGAACTGGAAGACCGTAATCCAAGGGTAAGAGAGAACAGATCTCTCCTTTGAGCTTTCTCCTACATTCTAATTCCTGATGAATACAGAATAGCTGGCACTGGTTACTGTGACAATTGGGAGACCTTAATTCAAGAGTAAGAAGGAACAGAACTGTCCATTGAACTTTTGCCCATGTTCTAATTTCTGATGAACACAAAATAGCTGGCACTGGTTAGTGTGATAATTGGGGCACCTTAACTGAAGAGTAAGAAAGAATAGATCTGTCCATTGAGCTTTCTTCCATGTTCTAATTTCCGATGAATACAAAATAGAACGAAATTTTCACCTATCCCTAGAGAGTGGATAATGAGTCAATCTTGTTTTCTCTCCTATTTGGATTTTGCAGAGTCTAAGCAAATGTGAACTAGAATGAAACTGTCTTCCTTCCTGATAAAAGAGTGTCTTTTAGTAGTAAGCTAGTGAAAAAGGAAAAGAAATAAAAATGTGAGTGTCTATTCGTGTCTCACATCCAAGGCTTTGGCTGAGGACTTTGGATGAAGTCATGCTGCTTTGCTGAAGCATTTTTTAAAAACTGAATCTCACTTTTATCCCTGCAGTTCACAGACTCTGTCTATATCATGGAAGAATGGACATACACTCATACAGTCAGTTGCCTCCTTGTTAGACCAAGGGCTCACTGAAGCCAGGCCAGATTGAAATAATCCTGCCTGCCCCATCTTCATTAATCCAAAACTCTGTCAACTGATTCAGGAAAAATAAAAATCTTCAGCTTATATACAACACAGCAGGAATGTATTCTTCATGAAGACCCCAGTCATCTGGTACTCAGGTTCTTTCTTAAAACTACCAAGCAGCAAAATTGCTTAATCTTTGACAGTTCTTTTTTTTTAATTAAAATAATTCAATATTTACAAGTACATAATCTAAAAAACCATATTTGATTTTCAATTGCATAAAATACAATTCATTCTTTGATTTGCTTTTGTCAATGCTATTATGATAAGGATCTTCTATTTATCTTTACAAAGATTAAAAGATTTAACTTTACAAAGATTCTGTTTTCTTTAATTAATCCTTAATTGCATTCTAGGTACCTGTTTTCTACTTCCCACCTCCTCTTGTTTGGTTGACCTTTTTATTTCTTAAAGTTTCCTCTATAACTGTCCTGCCCCTGATGGCTTGCCAACTATTCATGAAATATTCTTACTTTGTCTGTTTTTCATACCTCTTGCTTAAATTTCCCCCATTTTCATTTCCTTATAATATCACTTTCATTTTTTACCATTATTTGACTTTGTAATGCCCAACTTTGCTTCATGTAATTCTTCCCCTGCATCTCACCCCTCATTGCAAAAGTTAGGTCATCTAATGTTACAAATTCCATTAGTTTGAGCAACCACTCCTCTATTTCAGGGGTGGCATTGTTTTTCCAATATCTGGCATATATTATACTTGCCGCTGTTACCATATAAAGTATTGCTCTCCAATACCTCACTGATGCCTTAAATCTTTGACAGTTCTTCTATAGCTCCCCCATTTCATTGCAAATATCTTCTTTGTACAAAATAGCCTAGACAGTGTCTCCTGAAAGTCCTAGCATAGAACAAATACCATATTTGCTGGCATATAAGATGCACATTTTTTTTCACACCCTATTTTCAAAGGTCATTTTCCAGAAAAAAAATGTGTCAATGACAGAAAGAATTTTGCTACTTCCTCATTTACCCTTTTATCAGAATCATCCAATAAATATTTTAAAAACTATTTACAGGATCATCCTGAGTACTTTGTTAAAATGGAACTTATCAGTCTCAGTTGGTCATATTTGTAGAAGGAATATTCAAAGACGAAATGTTGTATGGATTCCACTTTTCCCTCTCCACGCTCATTATATGCCTTTTTTTTTTTTAATAATGAGACTCTAGAACAGCTGATGGAATTATGTCAAATCTAGCTCTGCTGAAAGCCAGGCAATATTTGGAAATATTTAAAATTTTAAGATATTTAGCTTTTGCGTTTATACTAAACATCAGGCCAAAACTAATAGGGGGACAGGAAGAGCGTGATGCAGCTGTTGAATACTGATTATCTGTATCTTTCATTCATTGGTTCACTGAACAGCTGCTTCTGCCTCCCTGGCAGCCCCCTTACTGCCCGGGAAGGTCCCACTGCAGCTGGCAGCCAATGAGTTTAAACCTGCTGGCTTGAACTGATTGGCTGCCTTGGTTTGGGCTTCTGCTGGCCAAATTTTCCCTCTGGTCTGCTCAGAGGGTATTCAGCCTGAGCTCCTCCCAGTTGGAGCTCAGTCTTCTTGGAGTGTTGGCTGGGAAAGACCTTGGCAGCAGCACCAGCAACGAGCATTGAGCATTGGAAGCAGCGGCATAGCAGCAAGTGGTGGTGAAGAGCGGAGAGGCAGCATTCTAGAGGACGATGGAGGAACGGCGAGCAGCCGAAAACAATGTTTGGACCACTTGTGAGAACGGAGGTGGAGAGGTCTTCCTGAATATTGGGGCACTGGTGAGTGGCATCGGCGCAACTACGTCAGCTGCTGAGATTGCACTGGGCACCTCTCCCTCAGAGTGGTTGAGTGTTAACAGCCCCTTTCAGGGCTAAGGAAAGCTGAAATCTCCAGGAGGTTATCCCCCACCTCCAGGGGTACCGCCTCCTCCCCAGCCCCCTTCCTTCTGTTTCTTTCCTTTGCGTGCGGAGCACTTGGCACTGGGGTCAGTGCTCACCTTTTTTCTCTCTCCTCAGACCATCTCACTACCCACTTGACTGCCTCATTCTTGTCTCCCTCTGGCCTGCACCTCTATCTTGTTCTGACCTCTCAAACTCCACTCAGCCGCCTTGTTCTGAGTCTCCCACCTGCCCACACCTCTCTCCACTCAGGAAGCCCTTGCCCTCGGAGGCCAGCCTCTCCTCCTGAGAATATTTTCCTCCCAGTTACATCAGTCAACCTCTCCCTTCCTTTCTACTGTACTCCATTGTTTGGGGCAGTGGGCAATGCCAAGCGTGCCCCCTGCCCCTGTTTCCAGCCTCCTAGGTCTTTGTACTTCCAGGCCATTGCCCTGGTTAATTGCTCTTCTGTCCTCATTCCAATTTGTGGCCTTTTGTCCTGGTATTTGGTACTTAGGTATACATCAGGCCTGGGGTTTTTGCCTGTCTGTTGTATTCTTGGCACTATTGCTCCAACTTTCTATTCTTGGGTCCTTCCACACTTTGAGATGCCACCAAAAAAGGGGCAGAATTCAGCTGCAAATCAAGGCCCTAGAACTCAAGAGCAAGCCAAGCACCTGTGGAAGTCATGGCAGAACTAGGTCCCAGCAAGAGCAGGACAGCATCCACAACTGGAGCTTCATGGTCTGCAGCAGAGATCAACATGCAGGACAACACAGCCATCCTGGAGGGCCTATCCCAGACCCTTGAGATGCTCATAGAAAAGACAGAGAGGTTGGAAACTCAGGCTGCAGCAGCTGGTCAAGCATCAAACCAGCATCAGATGGCCGAGATGGCAGGGCAACAGCACATGTCTGTTAGGGAGAGGTGGTGTTGGGAAGGCAGTCCGTGTACCAGGAGCAACACACTGGTTACCTCCATATCAGAGGATGAGTCTGACAAGGAAGACAGGGTCAGCAAGCAGATGAATTAAAATAGGAGGAAGAGGCACAGAAGATGCAGTTCCAGCAGAGAATCAGACAGTAGAGGATCCTCAGATGAGTTCTCATCTGATGGGGGGCAAGACAGGACAGAGTACTGGAGGACTACGGTGCATGTTCATGGCCTACTGGCCTGGGTAATCAAAAGAAGGGCCAGAGGGAGGCAGACCTCTGGCGGGCCCTGTACAGTATAGGAATTGGGGGCCATCACTTCCGCCTCCACCCAGATGCACACTTTCAGGGATCACAAGGATCCACCTGGTATTCAGCTGGACAAATGAACAAGGGAGCGTATCCTCAATGGATACTATGTTGACATCTCTGTCCTTAAGCCTGAGGGAGAGAAAGGGTGCATCCTCAAAGGAAAAATGTAAAAAGGAGGAGAACAAGGGCAAAGGAGTTGAGCACTCCTTCAACGACTGGTTAGTGGGATACATGGTCTTTAGGGGTGTGGTCTAGGTGGCCTACCTGGACCAGGGTTGTCACCTATTCAACCATCTGGGGAACGTTCTAAAAGCTTGGGCCTTGTCTGGTGATGTGGTAACCACAGAGTATGATGTGGCCTTTTGCAAGAGGGCCTCCCAGAATAAGCAAGCTCTCTGGGACTTAATCAATGACAAGCTATGGCTTGTCCTGGTCAGCCCTCACATCAAGGGTAGGGGCAAAGGGCCCAGGCTTTTTTGTTGGGCTGAAGAAAAGGACCCCAAGAAAGTGCTGTGTTGGGAATACAACTTGGGAAAATGTCAGAAGGCTTGATGCAGTTTCAAGCACTTCTGCAAGAACTGCCTTGAGTCCACACAAGATTCTCTTGCCCACACCTGACCAGCTGTCAGCAGTCCTCCCATCCCAAACACAGCAGTGAGACTGCCAGTGTTAGGAGGCGTGGGGGTACCCCTGCTGTCAGTGGTCCAGTTGGCAGAAGCACCAAATAGTACTATTGGATCTGAGAACGGGGATTGTCCCTTGCCCGCATTCCCATCTGGCTAGCAATCCTGCTCCCCCTTCTCAAAAGCCATCCAGACTCCAGGGCTGCCTGTTTCATTAGGAATGGTTTTCTGCTTGTGCTTAGGATCCCTGCCATGGGCCTGACCGTTTCCAGGACAAGAGGGTTTGCTTTTGGTGGGACTACCAGGCAGTGGTGACTGTTATCAGCCATTGATTGTCCTAGTCTGAGGGAGTCATGAGGGTGGTTCACAGGATGGTTTTGATTCGTTTATTTGCTAACATAATATTTACAGCACATTATGTTCCAGGCCTGGAGAATGGGATAGCAGACTTACTGTCTCAATTTTAGGTGAGTGGATTTTGGTTGCTAGCTCTGGAGGTGGACCAATAGCCGGCACCATTTCCAGAAGAATTATGGAACCTTGAGAACAAGCAGTGATGCATGTGAGACTACTCCAGGGCAGTGGCCAGGTTCTGGGCCTTTGATTGAGAATGTGGGTCCACAGCAGGGTGGCCTGTTATGGAGATGCGCATCCTCAGGTTTTTGGTGCACTTAAGGGAGTTGGGCCTGCCCCCCTGGTCCATGGCACTGCACCTTGCAGCTGTGTCATTCTCCAGCAAGATCAAGGGGTTTGGGGATCCCTATGCTTTTTGATTAGAAGGACGGTAGAGGGATGGAGGCATATGGCTCCTAAAAGGGTGGATTGCAGAAAGCCCATCTCCTTCCATCTCCTTCGCAGGATAGTTAAGGTCCTACCAGCCATCTGTCTATCAGATGAGGAGGTCTGGTTATTCAAAACTGTGTTCATGGTTGCCTTTTTTGGGGCCTTTTGGTTGGAGAGCTGATGGCTGGGTCCAAGACTGACTGCTTGGATAGGGCACTTCAAGTGGGAGACATCTCCTTCGTAGAGGAGTATGTCAGCATACAAGTTCACAAATCAAAAGGGGACCAGCTGGGCCACGGTACTAATGTCCAGTTGCAGGCCTCGTCGGGCTCTGGCCCTTACCTTGTTTGGGCTCTGCACAGCTTCTAAAAAGACAGGCAGCCACCGAGGGCCAAGTACCTTTTTATGCATTCAGATGGCTCCCCCATGTCCAGATTTCAGTTCATAGTGGTTCTCAGGGCCTCCCTCAGGCACCTCCAACTCCCAGCTGAGGAGTTTGGTGGCCACTCATTTCACATTTGAGCAGCCACAGTGGCTACCCGGAGACCATCAAGAGAATTGGAAGGTGGAAATTTGGGGCTTTTGTGGGCTTACATACACCTGGGGCTGGAGGTGCAAGGTGGTAACGTATTGTCTGTTTCAAGTGCCAGGTTTACTTGGGAAGGAAGGGAAGGCACGTTGGGACCAGGAGGCACCAGCATGGGGCAACAACAAGTGACACCCACCGCAGGCAAAGCAACAGAGAGAAGAAGGGCAAGGGCAAGGGCAAGGAGCAGTGGAAGGAAGAAGCACAGCATCTGAAGTGTTGGAACATAAGAAGGGAACTGTTCTGCTGGAGTGACTGGTGTGCTGCAGCTGGCAATCGTGCTATTCTTAGATAGACTTTGGGCTGCTGGGCATGAGGGCACTTTTTCTGTTGTTCCGTGTCACCTTTTTTGTGTGTGTGTGTAAATTTTGGCATGTTACTTGGTGATTGGCTGTAGCTGCTAAGGGTTGGTGGACGGTGGGAGCGGTGTGGTCCCTGCCCATCTTTTGTGGTGGCATGGGTCCTGGATCTGGGATAGTGGTTTCCCAGGCCAAGACACAGAAATTCGGAGTGTTAGAAGTTCAAAGGCAATAGGGTGTGCTCTGGTTGGCAATTGCACAAGTCCTCTGCTTTCCTTGGTGGACAGGTGGCCCTCATGCCTTGCATCACAGTGATCCTGGCCTGGTAGGTTTTCAGGCTCATCAGCCAACAGGTAGCTTGGCCAATGCCTGCATCCAGACTCACTTGTATGTCAACCCTGTCATAGATATAGCCAATAAAGTTGGGGTCTTATTTTTCCCAATACCTTCTGTGTGTGAATTTTGTTTCTCATTCTTCTTGGTTCTGAGCACACAATAGGCAGTTAGTTTTGCCCATAGCCTACCTCTGGATATGGAATCAAAAGCAGCTTTCAAATCCACAAAAGCACTATGGAAACAATGAGGATATGATTATACAGTTATCTATGGTTGACTTCCCTTTTCTGAAACCTGCTTGTTCCTCCTCTAAGACTTTTTTTTTATTCTATCCACTCCTGGATAGATATCATGCACAAACTTTTCCCACTACCAATAAAAGACTTATTGGTTTGTAGTTTTGGGGATTGTTCTTATCTTCTTCTTGTATATCTGGATAGTGGTACCATGTGACCAGCTATGTGGGATTGTGGTTGTTCAATTGATATGTGTAAACAGAGTTGCCAATAGTGGTGCCCACCATGAGATCTTTTCTTTTAGGAGTTCTGGCACTATTAAGTCAGACCTAGATGCTTTTCTGCATTTAATTGATGATGTTAGACACTTAACCTCCTGTGGTATCACCATGAACCACTGTGGTATATCTGATGAGCTCAAAATGTCTGCAGTTAATTCTTCAACTTGTGGGCTTCCCAAGTATGTGATGGTATATTACAATGTGGTGATTCCCTCCACTCCCAGTTTCACAACATAACTGTCACTATTTCCCAGAATTGTTTAGAATTGTTGTGGAGCACAGAATCTAATAGGACCAACCACTGTCTATAGCAGGATTCCCTTTTTTTACTTTGTTATGTTAGCTTTATATTGCTTTTTGATTATAAAGTAGCTCTTGGGAGCATTCTAGAATTATCTCCCCTATATTTAAGATATAGTTGCCTGAGGTGCCACCTCTGCGACAACCCTTACTCTTCTGAGGTTCCCTCTATTCTTCTCCATATTCCTTATTAGTGAGGCAATTGATGTGAGGAGTTGGGAGTAGCTCTGTAAAGTCCCCCTAGTGTTATCTGTCTTTATATCAGATTTCTGAGCCTTTTGTTCAAGGGTGAACCTAATAAATCTGCTAGTTTATTTTGCATGTTTACTGATCATTTCCTTATCATCATGACATTATCTCCAAACTGTTTTTGAATGGGTCTCTTTTGGGAAACAGAGAGTAAGAGCAATTGGCAAGGGCTCCTTCTCTGTTCTTGCAGTCACTTTGAATTTTCCTGTGTGCTTGTAAATGAAATTTAGCACTAGAACATAATCGATCAGACTACTCCCATTGCCTGAAATATATGTGTATTCCCCATGAAGCTCAAACTTATAATTCTAAGGACCAGTTGTCCCACCATCTGCATGAGACAAACTCCAGTACAATTGGTTTTAACATCCTTGAGTTGCCTGCTGAACTTATGTAAGCAGTCTTCTAGTTCTTTGCAGTGCCAATATTGTGATGCAAAAGGCTTATCATTATTTATCCCAATTCATGCATTAAGATCCCCCATCACTATTAGATGTGTTTTTGGAAACTGAGCTTCTAGCTTAATTATATACTCCTCCAGTTCATCCCACACTTGAGTTGTTTCCTCTCTTTCTAACATGTGGGGCATATATATGTTAATCAGCAGAATACTTCTTATATTAAAATCAATCAGGGACACCACGGCTGTGTGTCCACAGGACAAAAGATGTTTAAAGGATGCTTTTAAAGAGGTAGAATTTAAGATTACTAGACCTGCTTTTGGTCTGCCTTTTCTCTTGGGTACTGTTGTAGGTAATTCATAGGGTGAGAAATCCATTGAAGTCCAAATCTGTGGTGCACTACATCTCTTATAAACAGATTATATTTTCTTAGGAAGTAATTGGCTTCCTCATTATTAAGTTTAGATTTCCACCTGGAGATGTTCCTTGACAAGCAGACTAGGTGAGATATTTCCCATTTAGATATTTTCTCCTGACTGGTGACTGAAAGGTTATCACCTGTGACCAAGAGTTTCAGACATTTAAATGAACAACTCCTATCCTTTGTTTGTCATTGGGTTTTGTGGGAATGCATCACAATTCTGTTTCCCTCCTCCGCTGTAATATCCTTATTTATATGATGCCACCTATAATTTGACTCCCTCTCCTTCCTTTGGATAACTTTCCTATATGATCCTTCGGCATTTTCCTCTGGCTCCTGTTGTTCCTCTGTAGCCTGTCTTTAGGTTTGACCAAATCCTTCATCTGATATACTCTCGTCTGCTCTCTAGATGGAGATTCAAATTTTTAAACATTCCTTAGTTTGTGAATTTTATTATTTATTCCTGTGCCACTATCTGATAAAGTTTCTGCTGTCCTTATTTCATTCTTGTCTTGTAAGTTTAATAATGTTTCTAGTAGTGAGGACGATCTTGCAATTAAAAAAGTACAACTAAGTTACAATATGACTATGATCTCATTCACAAAGTGAGAAGATTGGACCAAAGGATTGTGTGATGTGTACCATAGGCCAATAGGTTTTAGCATTCAGGCTTTTTTTTTTTTTTTAGAAGATGACTAAAAAGGAGCTGCTTTAGTTGCTACTCAGAATTTGAAGAACAGAGGACTACTTTTAAAAAGTGTAACTGGTAACTAGTTTGGGAACTTTGGAATGACAATAGTAACCATTTACTTTGTAGATAAGGTCCCAAGCTATGAATGTTCTGTATCATAAACTTCATTGATCTGATACAGCCTCTACTGCCTGTGTTTCCCTTCCTGTCCTTCTCTTATTGTTTTTTTCAGTATTGCAAATTGAGATAGATGTCATGGTTGGCATGGAACAGCTCCTCAGAGCTTACACAGAATGCTGACAGGGAAGCTTTGCCTCGCTGT
This sequence comes from Cyclura pinguis, assembly GCA_030412105.1. Classification (NCBI taxonomy): domain Eukaryota; kingdom Metazoa; phylum Chordata; class Lepidosauria; order Squamata; family Iguanidae; genus Cyclura; species Cyclura pinguis. The sequence goes on along the minus strand of CM059599.1, from coordinate 106,112,984 downwards.
GACCAGGCATCTTTAGTGGAGCTAAAAACAGTCCCGAAGACTCAGTAGTTAGGCTCAGGGCTTATTAGTTTATTTAAGCACACTGAGATTAAGATAAGGTGGCAAGCCGCATACCAGAGAACAATTCATACAGCAGTAAATCAGCAAATAAACCGACAGCATGCTGGGAAGCAAAGCATATATCTTTCAGCGGAGCGGTATGACCAATTAGGAGAAAAACCTAAATGGTGAAGTACATAGCAAACTCAAGCCTTTTTGAGCACTTATTACCACCCTAGATCTTATGGGGTGATCCAATCATTTTCCCTCGTGGCAACCTTTTGGGTCTGGCTAGTCATAACAACCCTGCACCTTTGCCCAAGGCCACATCACTCCATTCCTGCTGTCCACTTAGAAAACAATGCCTGCATTCACCTTGAATATCTTGGTCTTTTGTTTTATGTTACCTTTAAAGTAAAAGGTACCCTTTAGTTCAGGCTGTTCATATTCACACAGGTACCCCATGAACACAAAACTGGGACCCTTTCCGCAACTCACCCATTTTCGGCACTGGGGTGTGGTGCTCGCACGAGCAGCCTCCAGACAGAGGCTCTCGCTTCCCTGCTTCTTTGGCTCTGCACGAGCTTCCTGCTCGCACGAGAGCCCCACCTCTTCCTTTTGCAGTGCAGCCTGGGACCTTCCCAGGCTGCACTGAGACAGGAAGCGTGACCGGCCCAGCTTCTGAGGCTCCGCACTCAAGGTAAGTGTGTGCGGGGCCCCAGAGCAATGTGTGACCAAGCAGCATTTTCGGCTTCAAGCCAAAAATGAAAAAATGCATGCGCAGTCCCTGTCAGACCCTGGAGCATCACGCAAATGTAAGTGTGTCATGTAGTCCACTCCTCACATTTGCGCGATGCTTAAGGGGCCCTTTCACATTGGAAATGTCGTGAGAAAAGTACCATAGTGAGCTTGGTTTTTCAAGATCCTCATTGAAATGGGACTGAAGACACAGACTTGCTAGACAGACCTTTTAGTTGGAATACAACATCTGTAATAGAGATTGCCTCATTTCTTTGGTACCCATCTGCATTACAAAATAGTGCCAAAAGAGTATAAGAAAAGAACAAACACTGGGATAGATACATGCTTATATGGCCATTTCCGCACAGGGCGAGGGAATCACCCCGTGACGCTACTTACCGGACTTTTCGGCTCCCCGGTCCGGTCCACGCCGCTCCAGAGCAGTGCATGCCCGTCGCTCCACACTACTCCGGCATCGAAAATGGCGGCTTCCGGTTGGTCGAGGGTCTCGACGAACCGCTGAAGCTCACCAGCCTAAAGCCCGCCCCTGGCAGATCGCAGGCTCGCATTGGTGTGAGCCTACAAATCTGCACAAGGGAGCAGGCTCGCAGTGGCACGCTCCATGCTTTTGAAAGACCTGTTTTTAGCCGTCTTTCAAAAGCACACTGGACCACCACTTGGGGTTGTTCTGGAGCGGGTGGGGGTGCAGATCTACCTTAAGTAGGTACAACCTAGTCCGCTCCCAGGTGCAGACGTCCTCCCTGGAGGACGCTCTGCCCCATTTTAAAAACCCAGTGTGGAAATGGCCTATGTGATTAAGGCAGCAAGATTTGGCTAAGATTTGCTTAAGGTTTAACCCTTTAATGCCTGTGTTTCACAGAAGCCTGTTAGTGTGATAAAAAAAATTCTTAAATAGATAAGATTGTATTTTGACATGGATAATTAAATAAATGTGATAATGCCTAAGGAATATGTCAAGAACGAGAGTGAGTACATGTAAAAGCCTTTTGAAAATGTCTGTATAATCACTTAGCAGATAAACATTTACACGACAGACTGTATAATCACTTAGCAGACAGTATGGAAAACTATGTAATTAGGAAGATATAAGAAGAATGTTACAAAGCTGATATTCTTACACGTATTACTTATTACCAAGCCTGTTAAAGAGCTGAATAGAGAGAAAGCCTCTATGAATATCCTGATGAATATCATGATGTGCTATTTATATGACTTAATATAAGATGCCTTATATGCAACATAATGGATTAATGTCTTGCATATAATGTTACGGAATGTTACTAAGTTGAAGTGCCCAGACAATGCTATGTCTGTGATTCTCCCAAAAGGGAATGTGTGTGTGTGTGTGTGTGTATCAACAATTATAATAAATGGTCTGAAAAGAGAGTGTTCCTTCCCATATAATTATCCTGAAAAATATTTAAGTGGATTGCTGATGTTAATCAGCATTTAATGAGCATCATAAATCAGGTGACCAAAAGTAGTTACGTTTGCAACTTCAGGCAGAAACCAGAAGTAGCTGACAAATGGCAAGGACTCTCAATTCCTCAGTCTGAGAGATAGGAGTAGGGAACCACACTTGTTTCATTGCACCACAAAGAGTCTGTTATTATTACTGATTACTAAACATTTCTAAAGCAGAAAATGCAAACATTTTCATGAACTGCTTATTACTATATCGTTGGGATCTGCAAATTTGTTGTTTATAAGGCCAATGAAAATACTGTAAGATCTTTCGTTTTGACACTGGTCAAAATGAATTGGATTGGGTGTGGAGCTTCTCTGGCAAAACATTGACTTGCAGATTCTGCATGACTAGTGGACAAGTTTAAAAAGGCACATTTGCCACAATTTCATCTCCTTATATTTCATCTGTAACTGAGCAAGAATCTTTGTGTGGTCTGCCATCATATCAGCAGACATTCTGGTTTTCATCTTTTCAATACAATTATGCAATTAGTAAGATACTGTGTAATCATTTTTTGGATAGAGCAAAACTCAACACAATCTTGCTATTCTTGATTGCCAGTGCTGAGGTTTTTCAGTTTGGTTTTGGTGTTCTTTTGTTTTTCTTCTTTTCTGTCTATATAAATTTGTTGTTATTGTTTGGTGTCATAATTAAAACATATAACCATTAAATGTGCACAAAAAAACTCACACACTTTGCTGTGTAACCGTAACGCTTCATAAGTCCAGGGGCTGCCTTACTCACAAACTGATAGGACAGGGGTAGACAGGAGAGTATGAGATGTACCGCAGGCCAGTAGCTTGTAGCATGCAGAAGTTATCTTGCTTAGAATAGGGATGGACAAAGTGTGGCCCTTGGGCCCAGTTTTTTACAACAGGATCCCTGAGTCATAGGTTTTGCTCCAAAATACCTTTTAAGGGTCATGGGGGCATTTTGTCACATTTAAGGCCATTTTAAAGCTAGGAGAGGCCTTAAAAAATTAAATCACTTCCAGGCCAGCCTTTATTCTATAGTTCAATGTTAGGTTTGAATTAGTTTTGGTGACACGATCTAGTGCACATGGGTTCTCTGCCTATCAAATGTCTGTTTTATTTGTGTCATGCCTTTCTCACAATATGAGATCCAAGACAGCTCTATATCTATGTTCCTTTATTTCATCTCTTTTTATCCTGCATTTTTCAATCTAAGTTGGTTTAGAAAGGAATAAGTAAAATAATAAGATAACAAATACAAACTACAGAAACTATAAAAGTTTAAAGCATATAGAAATATCAGAGGATAAATCTATTCAGGGTAGTACAAAAGATCTTTTAAGGTTCCTCTAAGATTCCTCCCAAAGTGGATGAAGAGAAAACTATTTGCACAAACACAGGCCATTTCCGCACTAGGCTGCTATAGTGCTATTATTCCACTTTCAACATCCTATGGAATCCTGGGTTTTGCTGTTTAGGGAGCAGCCTCTAAGGCCCCTCCCTAAACAGCTAACCTCAGGATTCCATAGGATGTTGAAAGTGGAATAATAGCACTATAACAGCCTAGTGTGGAAATGGCCACAGTAACATACATATATTAGAATAAAAAAGACTTACTCTAAGACCCTACAAAGTTGGTGTTATTTCTTCCTATAGTAAAATTGCTATTTTCCAGTCAGATAAATGTAATTTATTGCCAAGCTGAGGCGATCTTCAGTTATTCATGATGTCATATCTAAGCCCCATCCGATTTCAGGTTCTGAGAAGCTCCATACTGAAAACAGACAACTTTCGCGCAAGAGATTTTCCTCTTTTTCCACAGTTTCTTTCACTTGTCCAAATCCCTGACTAGACATATTTTGTGGTAGATATAGCTAGTCAGTATCACTTAGATGGTATAAGGCAGAGGTAGGAAAAGTGTAGCTATGGGCTGCATGTGGCCCTGCTGGGCATTTTTGTGGTCTCCAAGTCCTCCCAGGAGTAAAAAATAATTGCCACCACATTTCTCTCAGGCATATTCTTGTGGGCATGGAGACATCTTCTCCAAGTTTTAGGACCTCCTGGTCATTTTAGGTCAGGGAGAAGCCCATTTCCTTAAAATACAAAGTGAGCAGGAAGTGACTTACAGGTTATTTCCTATCGTAAAAAGGACTCTTGTGGGCCTAAAATGATTGGACAAAAATTATCCCCACACAGAGGACAATTCAGGTCAATCAATTTACTTAAAAATAACTTCAATTCAAGTAGCCATTTTTGAAAGTTTCAAATAATTTCAAAATGTATTTTTGTCAAAAATATTTTTTTTAAAAAAAATTCAAAGTGTATTCATCATTCAACTCATTATATTTAGTTGGTTCCTATCATTATGAAATGCTAAACTCAGGAGACGGTACAGCATGTGATCAACAGTTCAGGTCATACATAAGATAAAACAATGGCCATTTCCGCACGAGGCGAGGGAATCGCTCTGTGCCGTTACTCACCGGATCTTCTGACTCCTCGGTCAGGTCCAGGGTTAATCAGAGCAGTGTGTGGTCTAGATCCACACTGCTCCGGCTTCCAAAATGGCGGCTTCTGGTTGGTCGTGGGTCCCAACCAACCACTGAAGCTCACCACGCCTAAAGCCCACCCTCGGAGATCGCAGGCTCGCATTGGTGCGAGCCTGCGAATCTGCAAAAGGGAGCAGGCACACAGTGGCACGCTCCGGCACTCTGAAAGACCTGATTTTTCCGGTCTTTCAAAAACACGCTGGAGGACCACGTGTTGTGTTTCGGAGCAGACTGAGGTGCGGATCTCTGGTAAGTAGTCCGAACTCAGTCCACTCCAAGGTGCAGACGTCCTCCGTGGAGGACGCACTGCACCATTTTAATTACCCCGTGCGGAAATGGCCAAAGTGTTAACATGACGGCTCTCTTACAGCCAAAGTACAAATTGTACACATAAGCACATCTAAAGTTCCCATTTAGGAATCAGGTCTGCAGTTTGAATTGTGACATTTTTGTTTAACAAATCTTTTCTCCTGCATCTACATTCATGGCAAAAATCCACTTTTAAAAGTTCTAGTTTGCTCCAGAAGTAAAATTGCTAAGTGCATCAAGAGGATGCTTTCAGGAAGAAGGGTAAAAGTCTTTGTAGTAGTAAAATTTTTAATAGGTTTAGTCCTTGCATTTTAGAATTAGGATGCTGCAGGGCAATTCTAAACAGGAGTTTTCTCATCTTTGTTTCTATGCAAGTGTGGATTAAAGACGTACATGGCACAGATCCTTTTTTTGAAGTCAGTACCAGCTCTTCATTAGTGATTGGGAAGAAAGTTCACTTTTTCATAGGCTCTCATCCAATTCACATTTCTGAAACAATGCAATCCATAATGCAATTACACTTTCATCCTTTGTAATTTTCTGAGCATTGCAATGCTCTGAATGGTGAAGCTGAACAAATTTTTAAAAAAAATTTACAAAAAATTGTACCTTAAGGAATGCATCATACACTATTTAGGATTTAACATTCTCCACACCTACTTATGAGTTAATATCCAGCCTGTTCTCTTCGAAACTGTGTGTATTTTGGAAAATACATACAGAATCTGGATATTAAGCACACAAAGCAAAAGAAATTTGTCCATCTGTATTTACGATTCATCATTGATATCCCAGCAGAACTTGAAGGGCAGTTTTGCCATTCTCTCCTTGAAAACACTGTCAAACCTTTCACTCTGTGCAACTGTCATGGTGTTTTTCCAGTCTCCAATAGTACCTGGTGCAAAAAAAGCAGACAGAAAGGGAGATGAATGTGAAAGTGAGGGTTAATCGCCATTACCTGTAATGGGGATGACAGGAGTCAAAAGACATAATTGTTACTATAGGTGTTTGATGCTATCTAGCGCTGCACTACCTGCTTTCTGTCTCACGTGCATTGTGAGATCAGATAGAAAGATCAGAAACCTCCAGGGCACTGTAGCCGAATTCGTGAATATGAGAACTGCTCACACAAAATACGCAGAACTGTCCTTGATTCCAGTGACAATCATTTGACTCATCCAGATGTTATGTTCCCCTAATGACACCATCCGAGAGCCAGCAGTTGTGTAGTGGTTTGAGTGCTGGACTATGACCCTTGGCCTTGTTCCCAACTCACCATGGAAACCTACTGGGTAACCTTATGTGCATCACACACACCCCGGAAAACCTCATGATAGTTTCACCTTAGGGTCACCATAAGTCAGAAATGTCTTGAAGGCAAACAACAACAACAACAACAACACTTCTAGTGTGTTCATGTTCCCTAACCTAGCTTTTATTTTTGGACCAAAAAGGAGGAGGGTAAACTGCCCCTTCTGGAAGCCTACTGGAGTGTCAATCCAATTTTTGAACAGATTTCAAGGACGCCTGATTTGTTTAACATTTTTTAACCCCTCCTTTTTTTTTTCAAAACCAAAACTAGATTTCTGAGTATTTCTGATAGTTTATTTTGGCATTTTGGAAGTTCCTCCAGCTCCTGGAGTTTCCTGGGACAGAACACTGGCCTCTAGACTCACTGGAGTTCCCACGTCTCTTTTCACTGCTTACAAATGAAACTATCTAATTAGCACAATACAGCATGTTTATCAAGCCCCAGAAAATCAAGAACCTTTTTTATGTGGGACTAAAATGTGTGAAAATAAAGATCAGCTAAGGTGGAGGATTATTCACACAAACTCCACCACACTGGTTATCATTGGCCATAGATTTACCTTTGCGAAGAAAGTGTCCTTTGTTGAAATCTACGAGGTTAGGGGGCAGGGTTGTATAATTGGTTCTACGATCCACAGTCATTTTGTCAAATGAAGCCTTATCCACAACATCATCCAACTCCTCTTCAGTCAGTCTCTTTCCTAGGAAGTTGCATATTTTCAAAACAGAGCGTCTCAGATCCTGAAATAAACATGTTTTATATATGACAAGGATTACTAAAGAACACCTCAGCCTACTCATTTCACAAGCTGGAATGAACAGTAAAGACAGTTTGATAAGAAATAAAGAAGATGGCCCCTACATTGTGGGGCCTTAGAGAACCTTAAAATCTTTTTCACTTAGTCTGATTTTAAATATTCATTTCATGTTAGGGTAGTTGCTTTGAGGCTCAATGAAACTAGCAGGATAGAAATAAAGATAAGAAGAAGCAGAAGCAGAAGTAGAAGAAGTCAGAATACCTTTAACTGCTGCTACTTTAATATTATTTAACGTTTCACTGTTTCAATAGCTTGTAATTTTATTACATTGTTGTTTTACTGGTTATCATCTCAGCCATTTTGAGAGACTGAAAAAAACAATCATACACATAAATATTTGAATGTTGGAAAACCTTTGTAATCTGAAGCACATCCTTTAACCTTTCTCATCTTTTGGACAGTCTATCTCTTGTATTTCCATCTCTGATGCCTGCCAATCAATGTAGTATATAGATGAACATCAAGCAATCATTCCAAGAGACACTATGGACACAGGAAATACGTCCTGCCTTTCTTCAACAGTGAAGGACATACAAATGGTCAGTTCTTCCCAAAGTAAAATTTGATGGACAAGGAGCAGATTAGTGAGGAAAGAGAGGTAACAGTGACATTAGGTTTTCAATCTGTTGGTATTTAACATCCAACAGCCCCTCATGCACCTCTTGATCATCCCTACTTGTCTGTCCTGTTGCTTAGACAACAACTCCCTGACAAATTTCGACTGCTTTTTAATGCCAGCTAGAAAAGTGATGCAGTGCCTTACCTTCTTCATTTCTTCATACATAAGGAAGAGAATATTCAAGTTGTCTCTCTGAGCATACCAGCCTTCTATATGATCGAGCCATAAATCACCTAACACTTGTAAGAGACAGAGTAAATGTTACAGTACTTGAACACAGATTTTGGCATCATAGATTGCAGTGCTGTGTGGTGCGACGCCCCAGTGTAGCTTTGGTTTCAGCCAGACATTCTCAGTGCTTCAATTCTATACCAAGGCTACACCTTCTTTTAGGCAGAGTGAGCAAAATGCTTCCGAGGAAGAGGGAATAGACACTTGTGTATGCCACAAGTCCTCCTGTCACTACTTTAAGCCATCTTGCTGTCTTGAGATATAGCAACGGATGCTTCCCTACTACCAATTTTGAAGGAAGACTCAACAGCCAGTCTTGCTAGCTTTTAGTCTGGGCACAGAATGAGACACCATCTTCCTGTGTGCCTCAGGCAGCATTATGTCAAAGGCCAGGGTTCCCCTGCAGATTGGGAATGTTACACACAACATCATGCACACAGCATTGTATTTGCTAAGCTGGTGAAACAACCAAAGAAACCAAAGACAGAGTAAAATATTATTGAACACAAATATCTGGAGAACAAGTGAGCCCTGGTCCCCCCCCCCCTTATAGCAGAACTGCCATGTCAGACAACCAAGTGCTCTCTTTCTGCACTTATAGGAAGCAAGTATGGGCAGCATGTTGCTCTGTCTCTCCATTTTGGCAATACTGCTGGATATTAAGTTTATGTATTTCTGTTCTATGAAACATTTTAAAATTGTCCATCTTTATAGAAACTAGGAGGCAATATGACAGTGTGGCTACACGCATCACACAATGACTGTGCTAACACATTTTGCATTTGGTATAAGCTTCTAAGCCACACATAACCACACAGAATGCGTTGCCTTAGTCAAGACATATGGTTACCAATGAATGGGTGACCTTGGTTAAGCTTGCTTTACATTCCCATGACCATCATTATTGCACAAATGGAATCTGCTAAAAAGTACTCCTTGTAAGAAGGGATAACTATGTCTCTGAGGTTTCTGCCCTGATCAGGAGATCATTGAAGTGGATCCTGATACCAAGGAGATGTTGAAGCTATTGGATTTTGGCAGCTTGTCCAACTTGAAGGTTATACAGCCCACTGTAGGGGTGAACTTCAAAACTTCAAGAGGAGGCATCTGAAGCCACTTCTGTACTATCACTTTTACAATAAATATATAGAAACACACACACACACAAGTACTTGTTACTGTAGCAACTTGGGGCTCCACTGAAACTTAAAGGATGCAATTGCCATTCTATGTATCTACCTATTCCATAAGGGCAATGCAGTCTCATTCCAATCAGAAAAAGTGCTCCCACACCTCCAAGATACCCTCTTATTAACATCCCTGTTAAGTTCTTGCAAACTCAGGGCCGTGTCATCCTTGACTGGGTCTATTCCTCTGTAATATGCTCTTCCTCTTTTCCTTCAACTTTTCCAAGTGTCATTGTCTTTTTATGAGTTACGCCATCCCATGATACATGATACCAACATATGATAGCTTCAGTTCAGTCATTTCAATGGTAATTTCTGTAACCATTTCTGCAAGTAGCAAATGAATAATCATAAAATGTGGCACCTACTGCCAACACGGAGAGATATCCAGTTGGTTTCTATGGCCCTTTCCGCACCAGGCAATTAGAACAGGGCAGTGCGTCCTTGCACAGAGGTCGTCTGCACCTTGGAGTGGACTAGGAGCGGACTACTTACCGGAGATCCGCACCTCAGTCTGCTCCAAAATGACCCCAAGTGGTCTTCCAGCGTGTTTTTGAAAGACCGGAAAAAACAGGTCTTTATTTTCCTGGAACGCGCCATTGCGTTCCTGCTGTCTTCTGCAGATTTGTAGGCTCGCACCAATGAGAGCCTGCCATCTGTGGAGGGCGGGCTTTAGGCATGACGAGCTTCAGTGGTTGGTCAGGACCCACGACCAACCAGAAGCCACTATTTTGGAAGCCGGAAGCCACCATTTTGGAAGCCAGAAGCTGCCATTTTGGAAGCTGGAAGCCGCCATTTTGGAAGCCGGAGCAGTGCGGATCTACAGACCTCGCACTGCTCCGATTCGCCCTGGACCAAGGAGGAGCCCTGCAGAAGGGCTTCAGGGACAGTCCACATTGCTTCGGACCCCAGAAGAAACGGTGAGTAACGGCACGGAGCGATTCCCTCGCCTCCTGCGGAAAAGGCCTATGTTTAGTAGTATGTAACATCACCTAGAGACAGAGCAAGAGTAACAGGGTCAGATTCCCAGTCCCTTTCCATTTAAAGCCCCTCTGCTAGTACAATGAAGGATGGTTTTATCCCCAAACCAGATTTGAATCCAGGCTGAGGCTGGACCAGAAATGCGGGCCTAAATTTATTTTTTTGTCTCAATTAAAGTAAAACAATTTTGTCCAGCATAAATTGTTTATATAAATTCAGTGGATTGGGTGGGTCTACTGGCCTTGGATTCTTACAAGAAGGCCCAGAACTGGGCCATCCTCATTGTCTCAGGAACTTTCCCCTCTGAGTGCTATTATGCTGTTGTAAGGATGTAATTCTTTACTAGTGTACTGGCCTGTAGATGTGCAGTACTTTTCATTGTAACATAATCAAGAAGATAAGCAGAATATAGTTAACTGATAAATAATGAACCAGAAATATATTGAGGTACATCCCAAACATTCCTGAGTGCACCCTACTCAAATGTGCCTATGACATGCTTGCGTGATCATCTTCCAGTTCACTTCAGAGTGGACACATCCTGAACCAAAAGGTCTCTGAATGGCCACCTTATTCTGACTGCAGGACTGGACACCATGCACTCATGGTCTGTTGCTTTATCCGTTTAAATTATTCCCAGAGTATTCCTTCTTTCTCTTTCCTTTTCATGTTAAATAAATCCTACATAGATTTTCCCTCTGCCCAATAAGGTGCCCACTGCTTGTTATCTGTGTTCAGGATGTGCAGCATTATGAAATTATTCCTTAGCCCACATTTCAATTGTTGGTCAAACAATATAAATGATGTAGAGACAAAATAACTTCCTCTTCTAAATCTATCGAAGCTTACCTTTACCAGCCAAAAACCTCTCCATAGTAACTTCAAAGTCTTCCACTGCTTCAAGTTTGAGAGAAAATTTGGAAAAATGATAGTAGGAGACCAAGACATCCTTTGGGTTTCTGGCCACATAAATAATCTGCAGAAGCAATGATATTAGAAACTTTTAGTAAAGTAAAAGATAGTAAAGATGCAAGACCTTTGTATCATGATATTTTTTATCAACATCTAAACCTTCTTTTTTAAAGTAAGTTTTATCAAACATTTTTAAAATACATGCACTCAAAACAGAAAAAAAGGCAACAAATAACAAACAAGAAAAGAAAGAAAGAAAAAGAAACACTAAGAATGAATGAGGTTATCAACAGTGCTAACAAAGAAATACATGTTTGACTTCCATCTTTCATAATGCAGATTTCAGCAAGCTCCATTAATTTTATCATCCGGTTCTCTTTTGTTGGAATTACCATGTTCTTCCACTTCTGAGTGTATAAAAATCTTGCTGTAGTAGTTATGTATCATAGTACTTTGCCATACTTCTCCAGTTGATCATCTATTAACCAACAAACATAATTCCAACTTTAATTGAACATTAACTTTCAAATTTTATGAACCATAAAATGTATTTGATTCCAGAATTTTTGGCCTTTTCACAAGTCCAACACGTATGATAAAAAGATCCCATTTGTTGCTCACATTTCCAACTCATATTAGAAGCCTCTTTGTGTATTTTGGCCAATTTTCCTTCTGTCAAATACCAGTGGTACACTGTCTTATAAAAATTCTCCTTAAAATCTTAACATAAATGTAAATTTATTTCCCTTCAACCACATTTTTCCCATTGTTCCAATTGCATATGATGTCCCACATTTTATGTCCACTTTATCATAGAGTCCTCAACCAGTTCCTCTTCCATCTCTGGGGTGTGTCACACGGCATTTCCTGGTCTCACATTTTAGGGACGTGGGAGATTGCCAAGGAAGTGTCCTGAGATCCCCTCCCCTCTTTCTAAGAACTAGAGCCATAAATCTAAGAAATTAAACTTAAAAGAAGGTTTCTGACTACATGGATGAAACCTCTAAATTCTGCAAAAATGCTTCTCTTAATGGACCAAGGCTCTGTGAGTAAAATGACTTGGATTTTTTTAAAATCGATGTGTCTTTGTTTTTGTAAAAGTAGGCACAATATAGAACAAACAGTAAGATTTCAGACACTTTGAAAAAATTACTATGATTTGAAGAAATATAGAGATTGAAATAATTAACAGAACTTCATAAAAGATCATTTGTGTGAGTACAGTTTACCTTAGGGCTGAGATGAGAGCAAGGCTTCTCCTGTAGAACTACAACAAAAGTAATCCAGATTCCTATATACCATATTTGCTGGCCTATTACATGCACTACCGTATAAGATGCACACTATTGCACAATTGAAAACTGTGCCAAGACGAAAAATGGCAGATCTCTAAAGAAACTGGAATGGTTGACTGAAGAACTCTCAGCTGAGTTGAGTGTTAAAAAAAACACGTACAGGAGATGGAAGAATGGTGAAACCACCAAAGAGGAATTCAAGCAAATAGCCAGGAGATGTAGGGAGAAGGTCAGAAAAGCTTAAGCACAGAATGAACTCAGGCTTGCCAGAGACATCAAAAACAATAAAAAGGGCTTTTTTAGATATGTCCACAGCAAAAGGAAACACAATGAAACGATAGAATCACTGCATGGAGAAAATGACTGATTCATTACAGGGGGAAATGAGAAGACAGAACTACTCAATACCTTCTTTGCCTCAGTTTTCTCCCAAAAGGATAGAAGTACCCAACCTGGGGAGTGGGAAGCAGATGAGGAAATGAGGGAAATGCAGCACAGAATAAGTAGAGAAGTAGTACAGGAATATCTGGCTAAACTAGATGAATTCAAGTCCCCACGGCCAGAAGAATTACATCCAAGGATACAAAAGAACTGGCAGGAGTCATTTCTGAACCACTTGCAATAATCTTTCAGAACTCTTGGAGAACAAGAGAAGTCCCAGCAGACTGGAGGAGGGCAAATGTCATCCCCATTGTCAAGAAGGGGAAAAAAGGGGACCCAAATAATTATTGCCCGGTCAGTCTGACATCAATTCCAGGAAAGATCCTAGAGCAGATCATTAAATAGTCAGTTTGTAATTACTTAGAAAGCAATGCCGTAATCACTAAAAGCCAGCATGGATTTCTCAAAAATAAGTCATGCCAGACTAATCTTATCTCTTTTTATGATAGGGTTACAAGCTTGATAGATGAAGGGAATGCTGTAGACATGGCATATTTTGACCTCAGTAAGGCCTTTGACAAAGTTCCCCATGACACTCTTGCAAAGATGTCAAAAAGTAAAATGCAGGCTGGACAGGGCTACTGTTAGGTGGATTTGTAATTGGTTGACCGACCGAACCCAAAGGATGCTCACCAATGGCTGCTTTTCATCCTGGAGAGAAGTGACTAGCGGGGTGCCACAGGGTTCTGTCCTGGGCCGAGTACTATTCAACATCTTAATCAGTGACTTGGATGAAGGAGTAGAGGGCATGCTGATCAAATTTGCAGATGATACCAAATTGAGAGGGGTTGCTAATACCCCAGAGGACAGAATCAATTTTCAAAACAACCTTGACAGATTGGAGAGCTGGACCAAAGCTAACAAAATGAATTTCAACAGAGAGAAATGTAAGGTCCTGCACTTAGGCAGAAAAAATGGAAGGCACAAGTATAGGATGGGGGACGCGTGGCTGGATAGCAGTTCGTGTGAAAGGGATCTAGGAGTTTTGGTAGATCACAAGCCGTACATGAGTCAGCAGTGTGATGCGGCAGCCAAGAAAGCCAACGCGATTCTTGGTTGCATCAATAGGAGTATGGTGTCTAGATCGAGGGAGGTACTGGTACCACCCTACTCTGCTTTGGTTAGACCTCATCTTGAATACTGTGACCAGTTCTAGGCACTTCAATTCAAGAAGGATATTGACAAGCTGGAATGTGTCCAGAGGAGGGCGACCAAAATGGTGAAGAGTCTGGAAGCTATTCTCTATGAAGAACAGCTTAGGGAGCTGGGTATGTTTAGTCTGCAGGAGTGAAGGTTAAGAGGGGACATAATAGCCATGTTTAAATATTTGAAGGGATGTCATGATGAGGAGGGAGCGGGCTTGTTCTCTGCCGCTTCAGAGACTAGGACAAGGGACAATGGGTTCAAGCTGCAGGAAAGGAGATTCCACTTGATCCTCAGGAAGAACTTCCTGACGGTCAGAGCTGCCTGACAGTAGAATATGCTGCCTCGAAATGTGGTAGAGTCTCCTACTTTGGAGGTTTTTAAGCAGAGACTGGATGGCCATCTGTTGGGAATGCTTTGATGTGTGTTCCTGCATAGCAGGGTTTGGACTCGATGGCCCCTGTAGTTTCTTCCAACTCTATGATTCTATGATTCTACGTGTAATGAATTTCTTCTCATGCTGCAACGCATATAAAAATTTACCATGAGATGTGATTGTGCATCACAACTTGGAAAAAGGCACTCATATTAGAATAATATAATATAGAATAACTTTGTGAGAGGATGACATGCATGTTAGCATTTTCTTCCTGGAAGCCCAACATTTAAAGCTTCCGAAGATTCTTTATAGCAGTGGTTCTCAACTTTCCTAATGCCGCGACCCTTTAATACAGTTCCTCATGTTGTGGTGACCCCCAACCATAAAATTATTTTCGTTGCTACCTCATAACTGTAATTTTGCTACTGTTATGAATCGTAATGTAAATATCTGATATGCAGGATGTATTTTCATTGTTACAAATTGAACATAATTAAAGCATAGTGATTAATCACAAAAACAGTATGTAATTATATATTGTGAAATATTTATTTCTAATTACAAATAAATGAAATTTTGTCTTGAAGCATGGTGTAGCATGGGTAACAGTCTTAATATAACAACAGTAAACTACATTGCTACATTTTGCGATAGTATGCGTAAAAAGCCAACATCAGTGCGAAGGTTGAGATTGCTTCTTTCTTTTTTTTTAAATTAATTTTCTTGTGATTATATCGTATAAAACAACATTTCTCATTGTACATTTTACCGAACTATTACCGCTATCTTCCACTCCTCTCTGGATTTCAATAGTGTTATTTCATTGACATATCAACATTATGCATCGCATTGCATTTGTTAACATACAAGATAGATCCTGCTCTTCGACCCTACTTTACATGTTCCACGATATTCCACTGATTTTTACTTCTAACTACTCATGCTACCATGAATTAAGAATTATTACCTGTCAACACCCTACATTTCCAGAACAATTTGCCATTCTTTGTTAATGTCATCATCTGATTTTCTTTTTAATCTCTGAGAGACTATATCTGCATTCCGATTTTCAATAAAAGTTGCCCACCATTGCTCTATTGTAGGTATCTGCTCAGTTTTCCATAGCCTTGTATATTCAGTACGGGCTGTCGTAATCATATACAGCATTATTCGTCAATATTTCTTTGCAACAGTTCCATCTAACACATGTGTCATATTTAATAAGTACAGTTCAGGTTTCTTATCAATTTGAACCCTCAATATTTTACATATCATATTATGTGTATCATTCCAATATTTTTTAGCCTTAGGACATGACCACCAAGTATGAAATAGTGTTCCAACATTCTCCTGACACTTCCAACACTGACCTGTTCCCGTATTATATATCTTTAATTTTTCTGGTGTCATGTACCATCTATGAAAAAGCTTATAATAGTTCTCTTTTAGGTTCTGAGCTGCAGTAAATTTTTGTGTCCGTTGCCAGCTCTGTTCCCAGTGCTCTAATTGAATGGGATGTCCAAGATTTTGAGCCCACAATGTCATTGCTGATTTGACTGTCTCATCTTCTCTTTCTTGTTTTAAAATCTCCTGGTATACATGTGATAGTAAATGACGCGGGTTTTCCCGCAGTAACTTCAACATTCTTCTTTGCTCTTTTTGTTCTATTCCATAAGTTTTCACATCCATCTGGAATCTCTCATTTAACTGTACCAACCCGGTTACTGTAGCTTAAATTGTCAGTCCTTTCAGTCCAACTCACAGCCTTCGGGGTCTCTTTCTAAAGCAGCTCACTTTCAGCGAATGCAGGTCTGTACTTCTTGCGATCTTAAATAATTGTAATCCAGATCGGGTTGCTAATTGCAGTCTCTGTGCGTCTTCTTGATTTAAAAGTCGACGGCGGCGCTTGTGCCGCTAAGCGGCGAGCCTGGAGGTTCCGTCACGGTCCTACGATCCTTCACAGCGCCTCCGCTCTCTCCTTTCAGAGAGAGCTCAGCGCCGGACTTCTGGATCCCCTTCGGACCTTTTCCGCATCCCCCTTACCAAGGGGATGTCTAGCTGGTTCAGATGGCTCTCGAACCGGCTGGAACCAGCAGGTGGAGGTTCGGAATTGTGCAGCGCTATTCTGAACGACCGCTCACGCGCGCCATGCGACAGGAACTGAGATTGCTTCTTTCTCACCAGATCAGAAATTCTCAGGGCAGTCTTTGCAAGAGCACAACGAAGATCGTCTTCCACAACAAGTCTACTTCTGTATTTAGACTTGATAACCAACAAGCTGGAAAACCCTGTTTCACAAAGATATGTTGTTGGAAATGAAGAAGACGGCGCAACACAGTCTCAGACAGAACAGGATATGACTGCAAACACTTGATCCAGAATTTTGTAACTGGCATTGTAGAGAAATCAGTTCTCGCTGCATCGCTGTTAATAAGTTCAATGAACGCCTCTTGTGCTGTCCCAGGAACATCTTCAACTTTGACTGTGAATGGGCTTCTGGCAAGTGCAAATGGGGTGTCAGGTAGATTTGGAAAGTACGATGAAATTTCGTCTGCAAGCATGTGCAAGTGTTCTTTCACAGAAATTATCATCGTAATCCTTTTGTCTGGTTCAATGTCATGTTCCTCAAAGAAAGCAGATAAGGTAGGCAACATGTAAATTTTATTTCCATCCAATTTTTTTTGCCAAAGCTGAAGTTTCATTTGGAATGATCGGATCTTTTCAGACAAATCGAGGCATGTTGCATTTGGT
Source organism: Cyclura pinguis (assembly GCA_030412105.1). Lineage (NCBI taxonomy): Eukaryota > Metazoa > Chordata > Lepidosauria > Squamata > Iguanidae > Cyclura > Cyclura pinguis. Next base: position 106,095,817 of record CM059599.1, on the reverse strand, counting down.
CCTTGCGGTGATAAATTTAACTCATTCAAGATGGCAAAGATGTCAACCAAGTAAGCTATTTTCTGCAGTTCACTTTTATCGCTGAAAAGTGCTTCGAACTGCGGTCTTGCTTTCTGATTAAAAAAGGTTTTGAGTTCATTATGAAGCTCAAAAACACGTTTTAAAACTTTTCCTCTCGACAACCATCTCACTTCAGTGTGAAATAGTAGAGCATTGTTCGGTGCATCCAACTCGTTGCACAGTTGCGAAAACAGTCGACTGTTTAAAGTGCTCGCCTTTACAAAATTGACAGAACTTATGACGTTTTTCATTACTTCTTGTAACTCTTGTGGCAGCGTCTTCGTTGCTAATATTTGCAGATGAATCATGCAGTGAGTTCCGATGACTTTTGGTGACTCGTTCAGTACCAAACGTTGAAATCCAGATCGACATCCTAGCATAGCTGGAGCACCATCTGTGCAAATACCACAAACCTTTTCCCAAGAGATCTTATGCTCTTTCAGAAATGAACCAACTGTGTCAAATACATCACGTGCAGTAGTTGTCGTTTCAAGAGGTTTGCAAAAAAGAAACTCATCTTTAAAGTCACCATCATTAATATACCTCACGTAAACCAGTAACTGTGAACAGTTTGCAACGTCTGTAGATTCATCAGGCTGGATACTAAATATTGGAAGTGGAGCAGATTTAATTTCCTGGATTACCTGATCAAGAATATCAGCAGACATGTCATCTATTCTTCTGCGGACAGTGTCGTTAGATAAGGAAATTGCACTCAATTTTGTAACAAATTCGTCTCTGATCATAACTCGAACAATGTCTTTGGCCACTGGCAACAGTAAATCCTCAGCAATGGTGTGAGATTTCATAGCTCTGGTGATTCTGAATGCCACCAAATATGAAGCTTCAACGGCTGCTACGTTTTGTTTGTGGTACTTGCCACCAGTGTCAAGTCTGGTTTAGTTATATCCACAAGACAATCTATAACAGCCGACAGAGCCTAGCATAACTTCCTCTGGACAAGGAATGAGGAACTGTGGCTCCTCAGCCCTTCTTTTGCTCCCCAAGTCCCTTATCATCCTCAATCGGCGGATCTCCTCCTAATTTAAATGATCAACAAGGATGGTGGCAAAAATTGCCCAATCTGCACCCCCACTCTAGCAATCAAGTCAGATAGAATGTACCAAGCAATCATCCTAACCATTCCGTTGAATTTTAAAAAAACTGGGTTCAAAAAACAGGCAAAATTAGCCACCCTAGTATTACCTCATTTTCTAGGGATATTAACCTTCCTCCAACATCAGAGCACAGTTTGCATTGCAAATGAACCTGACAGAACATTTTGTACATGTATAAAAGTAACATGCTTCTTCATATCCAAATAACAAAAACATAAGATATCTGAGAACAGCAGACAGGCTTCTCCAATACAATTCAGCATAGCTGTTTTCTTGTGTTTTATTGATTGGTGTAAAATGGATGAATGAATGGCTGGGCCTGAAGACCTTCTGGATATTTCACTTAATATATACGTTATGTATTATACCTTCAGAATGGTTCCCATGAATTCAAAGTCTCTCCTTAGTTTTTCAAAGTTTTACTATTACAACCTCTGAAAATGTATCTAACTTAGTAACAGAAGCCAGACTTAGCAGAAATCCTTACCTAATTCCTTCCTACATTCCATGTTTCTTGTGACAGAAACTGGGCTTGATTCCCAAGCAAGCACTTGGCTTTTATTCAAGGCTTTTTAACATTGGCAGCATTCCGGGTGTGAGCAACAGGGTTGTAAACATGAAAAATTAACCAATTCTGACAATTTGCTTGGCAAAAGTCAGCAGGAGGAGATGTACAAAAAAGCCTTAACAAATGTGCTTGCTCCGATACCTTCACTTTTCTTTTTTCTTTTTTTTTTTTAAAAAGCACATTAAATTTTAAAAAAAAATTAAAAATCTTGGAGATCTTTGGCAAAAATAACAGTCATGTCATTCTGACCCGAGATCTTTCAAATGCACTGTCAGGAAAAACGGATGAAGTGAGCCAGGCTTGTGTCAACATAGCATATTTGTACTCCACAGTCAAGTACATCAAGGCTGCTGAGGCTGCACACCTCTCAACTGCTTATGTCATCATGGCAATGAATAAATAATGACATCGGCAGGGCTACTTTGGAGTAAATGGACTAACATGCACCGTTTGGACTAACTGTGCAGCTAAACTTCCAGTTCAATCTGCATCTGCCTGGATGTAAAATTTTGCTTGGCATGTAGTCAAGAGTTAGTGGCCGAGCAAAATTTATCTTACTTCAAATATTTCTATACTGTTTTTGAAGTCAGTTCACAAGGTAAGAATAATCAAATATCTGGCAGAGTTTTCAACATGAAATGTTTAAACACAAAATGTTTAAAACAGTAAAACTTACAGTATAAAAGATAGGCCTACGTACAATTAAAACTTGCCTAGAACAATCACATCTTTTTAAAACCAAAGGGAGTCATATGGGCGCAGAGAATTCTGTGAATAATTCCATTAAAGAAAATAGCCTGTCATGTCCACTATCAAGCAAACACCCACTGAAATTCCCTCTTCTACACAACCACGAAAGAAAAGTAGAGCTGCCCCGACCAGTTTTCAGCCTGGTACCCCTATAACGGATGTGGTAACTCTAGTTATACCTCGTGGGGGCTTGGTGGGTGACAGACTAAGAGCCTTTCCGCACTAGATTGTTACAGTGCTATTACTCCACTTTCAACATCCTATGGAGTCCTGGGATTTGCCGTTTAGGGAGGGGCACTTAAGAATTCTCAACCAGAGAGCTCATTGGCCTCAGTAAACTACCAACCCCAGAATTCCATAGGATGTAGAAAGTGGAATAACAACACTATAACAGAGAGGTGCAGAAATGGCCCTGAAATGCGACTCCCCTCTATCTCCTAAATTGCCGCCTGGCACTGCGCAAACTTCTCAGTTCAAAACGTCACCCGGAGGCACGAGTCAGCGAGGGAGGACAACTCAGAGGGGAGACAGGTGACCCCGGTACATAGGCGACCGGCTGGCTGGCTCCGCCCACTTCCTCGACCCTGGAGCAAGCGCTTCTCCCTTCTCCTTGAAGAAGAGGCTCTTTCAAACCTGTTCGTTGATGCTTTGGTGCCTGAGCCGGGGCGAGGCACCCAAAGAGAGCGGCGGACGCCGAGCGGGGGCGGGCCATCTCTAAGGCTTCGGTTGCGTGGCGAAAATAGAAGCCAGGGTTGGTTGAGGGAGCGGGAAGGAGAAAGCGGTAATGGCGGTGGGCAGGTACCGCCTCCGCTCTCGGCGCCCGCGCCCTGCTTCCTAGCGAGGGAGGCGTCTCGGTTCCTAAGACCATTGGAAAACACATATTTCCGATGGTCTTAGGCAACCCCTGTGAAAGGGTCGTTCGATCCCCAAAGGGGTCGCGACCCACAGGTTGAGAACCGCTGCTTTATAGCAAAATTTCCTCCCCCGTTATAACAAAAAGAAAAAAAAAGTAAATGAAAAGATAGAAGTAACAGTCCTTACCTTTGCTTTTCCATTTTTCAATCCCTTTGGTACTAAATAATAGGGCAGATGGGTAGCAAAGAGACGAGGTGAATGGCGATTAACATAATCCATATTGCGCATGTTGTACTCCAGCCACGGAACTCTGTCTAACAGGTCGGTGTCTTCAGTCCCATTTCGATGACCTTCGTGATAAATTAAGCTTAAAATATTCTGTGTCCATATTGTTCCTGTATGAACACAACCAGAGTGATAGAATTCATTCCTGACCACCACAGTACCTTTTCCTTTCAAGGTAACATAAATGAAAAGGTCATGTCTGTTTCTTGGGGAACATGTTTAAAATGCAAAGTTGGAGAGAAAATAAAGGAGGGACAAGAAGGGAAGCACAGGCAACGGTGGCTGAATCAGATCAACAGAAGTTAAAATATGGGAATCTTTTTCCCATCAGTGTCTTCTCTGCTACTTCCTCCCGCACAATAACTTTCTCTTCTGTACATCCTTTTCCACCCTCAAAATTCTGACAAATGAACTGATAAATTAAAACTCTCACTCTGTTCAGCTTTTATATGAAGTCATTATAAAAGGTCATGTTTTCTGAGTAAAACACTGCCAGTCCTACCTGATCTTGGAAAAGTGACCAGAAATAAGTCATCATCTCTAATTTCGAAATCCTCCAAGGAATCAATGTATTCTGGTGTAGCCATATCGCGGACAAGATAGCTCTCTTTGTATTTGAAGAGGTACGTGTCTGATAGCTCCATTGCTAGGGCTGCGGACAGGAAAATACAAAAAATTACCGTTGTTTTTGCAACTGGTTGAGTGGAATAAGAAAAAACAAAGTAATTTCAGAAAATTGATTAGTTTTTAATTCTATGTTTTGTGAAACTCAGTCAGTTTTCCATTCTTCAAGGATCGAAAACATCAGGGAAAGGTGTGGGAAGGGGAGGTCATGCCCAGCTCAGGAACCAAAAAGCTTTCGAACTGCTCAAAACACTGTTTAGCAGGTTCCATTGATTCAATCAGTCTATTCATTATTCCTAATTTAAAAAATCATCTCTAATGAATTTTCTCTCTGCCTCCTCCAAGGTAAAGAAAGCTACTTAAAACTACAAATAACCAATTGGAGAAAATGTTACATGTATAGTCCCCCGCTGGTATAAAATAGTAACAAGATTTCATTTGCTTTTAGAATGCAGCTTCCACAATTGCTCAACCTTCTGACTGAAATTTCTGGATACATGTAAGAGAGATACACTTACCAAGCAAAAGGCCTTAGACCTGCGAAGAGCCTGATGGATAGTTTGAGAGAGAGCTTCAGAGCAGGAGTGGCAAACTGACAGCCAGATAAGTCCGTGAAGGTGTGGTGGGGAGAGGGTGTAGCTGTGGGGCAGCACTTCCAAAGGCAGGACGTTGAGCAGAAGCGGAAGCAGGATGGGTAAAAGAAGACGGAAGAGACTGGGGTGGTAGCAAGAGAGGGAATAGTGTGAAGCAAGAGCTGACAGTCTTTACCCAGACCACACAGCTTCTGGATTTTTCCTGTAGTGGGAGGACACTCAGAGGGGGCAGAGCCAGGCACTGTGTTGATTTCAAGTACACAAGTGAATAAACACTGCTGTACCCAAAGGACGGGTGAAGGACTAGAAGAAAGCAAGCAGTAGCACTAGCTATCTTCTAGCCCCACCTGGTGGTCTTTGGGGGTTACAGCTTCATAGGACGTTTGGAAGGACTGTTCAAAGGGCTGTAAGGCTGTTTCTGCACTACACTGTTATAGTGCTATTATTCCACTTTCAATATCCTGTGGAATTCTGGGGCTTGTAGTTTACTGAGGCCAAAGAGCTCTCTGGCTGAGAATTCTAAATACCCTTTCCTAAACTGCAAATCCTAGAATTGCACAGGATGTGGAAAGTGGAATGATAGCACAATAACAGTGCAGTGCAGAAAGACCATAAGAGAGAGACTCTCTTCCAGATGGAGGTAAGGGGTTGCATTGCTCATGACTGGGTCAGTACTGCCTTGCAAGAAGGGTTTGTCAGTGAAAAGCTATACACAAATCACCTTTAACAATGTTCACTGATCTTGTATGAACCATGCAAACTGCGGCTTTCGATGTCTACCTCTCCACTGAGGAGGAACGAGCTACGACAATACTGCAAAATGTGGGTGACTCAGGGGTGCATCCATGATGCCAGTGCCTCCACAAAACAGTAGGGAATATTAGCTCAAAAAGGATGCCTGCAGAGCAGGGGGTAACCTTACAAGATCTTTAACATCTGTGTGTACGGGCACTGGAGCAGGCATACCATCCAGAGATTCAAGAATGTTTATAAAAATGTTTTATTTGTGGAATTACACAAATGGGAATTGGAGCAGCAGAGTGATGACCAGCTACCATTGTACAGTGAGTTGGCTAATTCCGAACTGGGGTTTAAATACCCTTTTTCTTCCCTGAAAGCAAAAGTGTTAATGGATCCCTGTCAGTATAAACAATGGGATCTAGAAAGGACTAATGATTTTAGCATTAGGTAACAAAGGACCGATGGGAATCATGATTGCTTCCTAATGTTCAGATAGGTGAGGAACAAAGGAAAAATGTGGAGGTAAATGGTAATGTTAGTGATGTTAGTCGCTCTGTGGGGATACTTTTAGGTGTTATTGTTACTGATAAGAGAGTCGTTGTCAATCTCATCAGTGCCAGTTCCATCCCTGCTGGTTTCCTGACTATAATATCAATTTGACCATATCAAGAAGTCAGTGTGTACAGCCTGGTAGCAGCAGCACAGAATAGATAAAGGGATAGTACAGGAATAACTAGATATACTAAATGAATTCAGGTATCCAGGGCCAGATGAACTACATCCAAGGGTATTAAAACAGCTGGCAGAACCAATCCAAGAACCAGTCGCAGTAATCTTTAAGAATTCCTGGAGAAAGAGAAGTCCAGCAGACTGAAGGAGGGCTAATGTTATCCCCATCTTCAAAAAGAGGAAAAAAGAAGAACCAAACAATTATCTCCCAGTCAGCCTAACATCAACACCAAAAAAGATTCTAGGGCAGATCGTTAATCAGACAATCTGTAAACACTTAGAAAAGAATACTGTGATCCCTAAAAATCAACATGAATTTCTTCCAAAAAAGAAGTCATGCCAGACAAATCTTATCTGTGTTTTCTTTTGATAGAATTAAAAGCTTGGTAGGTGAAGGGAATGCAGTGAATGTAGCACATCTTGATTTCAGTAAGAGCTTTAACAAAGTCTCCCATCATACTCTTGCAAACAAGCTAGTAAAATATGGGCCAGAAAATGCTACTGCTAGGTGGCTCCCCTTCATCCTAGAGAGAAGTGACTAGGCAAATCTCACAGGCTTCTGTCCTGGGTCCAGTTCTATTCAATATATTTATCAATGACTTGGATGATGGAATAGATGGCGGGCTTATTATGTTTGCAGATGACACCAAATCAGGAGGGATAGCTAATACCCCAGAAGACAGGCTCAGTATTCAAAATGACCTTAAGAGATTTTAGAGCTTGGCCAAAACTAACAAAATGAATCTCAAAAGGGAGAAATGTAAGATATGACACCTAGACAGAAAAAATTGAAATCATAGAGATAGGATAGGCAACACCTGGGTTGATCACAGTACATGTGAAAGCTGAACACAAGTTAACATTATGATGCAACAGCTTAAAAAAACAGTGCAGTTCTCGACTGCATCAATTGGAGTCTAATGTCTAGATTAAGAAAGGTAACAGTAGCACCGAATTCTCCTTTGGTTAGACTATACCTGAGATACTCTGTCCAGTTCTGGGTACCACAATTCAAGAAGGATATTGACAAGCTGGAACACGTCTAGAGGAGAGTGACAAAAATGGTAAGTCCTGGAAACCATGCTCTATGAGGAGCAGCTTAGGGACCTGGGTATGTCTAGCCTGGAGAAAAGAAGGTTAAGAGGTGACATGATAACCAATGTCTGAAAGACTGTTATACAGAAAACGGAACAAGCTTATTTTCTTGTCATAACTAAAAACTATTTGAAACAAATACCACATATCTTCTGCTGTCTTGTTGTAACATTTTCTTAGATGCATCACAGAGAGTGTTAATGGTTTTTAGCAGCGACGTAGACTTGAATTGATTGACTTGGATTCAAGTCAGACTCAAGTTGCTTCAACTTGATGCAACTTGGGACTTGACTTAGCAAAAAATGATGCGCTTGACTTGAACTGAATCGTGATTTATATATTTTTAGTGATCAACTTGCTGCCCTTGGTTCAGTAACATAACACATTCACCCAGAAACCTTATGACTTTGAACAACGCTTCCGTATCTTTTTGCGTACTGGTCATGTGACAATCTATCTCAAACCCAACAAAAGATGGGTACATTTCTTGCAGTGTTAGGCGACGGGCTTGAGGCTGGGTTAAGATCTGCTTAGCAGCATATCCTCACTGCATGTTGAAGGAAAGCTCTACAACTTTTCCTAAGAGCGCAAGGCAAGACTAGCTCCAGAGCACAGGATGCATTTCTCAGAGGGCATTGGGAGTAAGAAAGATCCTATTCCCCCTTCCAAAGCTGCAAACCCTTGAATGCCCATTGACACTAAAGCCTCCAGTTTTGGGAAAGGGGAATAAGAAAAACCCTATTCCCCATTTCAGAAGGAATTTGATTAACAACACAGCTTTGTTTAAATAAAGCCTTGTTGAATTTGTCTATGATAATTTTTTTTTACCTAAATTTGTGCACATCTTAATTTTCTAGTTATTGAAGCTTCACCCCCACATACAAACCACCCCCACCCCTCCTCTTTTTCTGTTACAATTGGCTCCCAGACTTGAGACTTGACTTGAAAGTTATCTTGCAAGGACTTGAGACTTGAAGGTAGAAACTTGAGACTTGACTTCAGACTTTGAGTAAAAGACTTAAATACATCACTGGGAGTTAGGAAAATTTCTACAGATATTACTTTTTTTTTCTTTAAAAGAGTTTCTCCAGTAAGAAAAAAAGACATATGTAGTAATTCTGGTGGGGGAGGCACCATCATAAATAGAGGATAAAGTCCAGCAATGGCCACATAAAATTGAGTGAATGATCAGGACAATGACATGGTAAGCGATATATGTAAAGTGTGGTTGCTAAATATTTATTTAATTTTATCTTTCTCCCAGCACAGGACACAATTCTTATATACAACTCTGTGATGACCCCTTTTCAGTTCAGTTTTTTTTCCCAGTTCTCCCATTTAGTGAGAGAACAAAGAAACCTGGTTGCAACACGGTGCCATTTATTCCCAACACTCCACCCCAAGGGATTCCAGAAGGATACCATAACTGACGGTATTGAAAGCTGCTGAGAGGTCTAAATGCACCAACAGAGCACACTCTCCCTGTCGATGCTAAGACAGAGATCACCCACTAAGGCAACCATAGCAGTCTGAACTCCGTATCCTGCTCTAAAGCCAGTTTGAAATGGGTCAAGGAAGTGTGTGTGGTCCAAGATCACCTGGACTTGGAAAGCAACCTTCTTCTTGATCACCTTGCCCAAAAAAAGGAAGATTAGATATTGGTCTACAGTTACTAAGGTCCAGGGGATCCAAGGAAGGCTTTTTCAGGAGTGATCTAACCACTACCTCTTTTAAACCAGGTGGGAAATGGCCCTGCCTGAGAGAAGCACTAATAATATGTTGTATTTGAAGTCCAATTGCATCTTCTCCCTGGACAACCAACCAAGATGGACAGAGATCAAGAAAGCAAGTCATTTTCCTTACTTGCCCCAGCAGCTTGTCCACAGCAGCAGTACTCCCCAATTGAAACTGATCCAGTATAATTCCACTCACAAAGTCACTGGACACCTCAGCATTAACTTCTGCTCCAACAATGGCATCTAAGTTGGCTCTTATGTGAAAGTTTTTATCTGCAAAATGATCGTTAAAAGCATCACAGTTAGCTACTGAAGGCTCTAAGATGGGTTTCAGGGGGGAAGGTGTCTGGGTTAGACCTCTCACCTCCTTGAATAGCTTAGGTGGATGTGAATTTGCAGACACAAAACATGCAGAGAAGAAAGTCTTTTTTGCTGCACATGTTGCTACCCTATAGGAACAAAGGTGTTCTCTCGAAGGCATAGTCTAAAAGCATTCATTATCGTGGCAGAATAACATTATGAACCATGTCAGGGAGCGAAGCTGACTTGACATATATATTGCGAGCTCCCAAACAGCTTGCCTAGTGCAGAGATATACCTTTTTTAAAAATATCTTCATTGATACTTGTCAAAACCTCTGAAATTCTACAAATACATGGAAAAAGGAACAAAGTATGAAGAAAGCATAAAGCAGAAGAGTTAGAAATTAAAGCATAAAAAGGAGAAATGATGACTTACATTCTTCCTTTAAGTAGTTATATAAATTGTTTCAAGCCTCCAAAGATAATATTCAGCAAGTCTCTTCCTCCCCTTTCACTATCTCATTTTTTTCCAACAACCAAAAAGAAAAATGAACTTTCTTCTTTCAAAGGTTAACATGTCTAGCACAACATATCAATATTAAATCTTATTACATGTTACATTTACATGATAAATGATATTGTGTTTTCTAACTTTAATACTAAAAGTAACTTGCTGACTTGGTTATATGATCTTCACCACTTAACACTGAAAGTCTTTTAAATGTTATCTAAATCACTAAATCCAAATATTTCTATCCCATTTCATATTGTAAAATCCTTTGCACAATTTATTACCAAATCCAGTTTTCATTGCCTTACATTTCATAATGTAGTTTCAACCAAAGCTCCCCCCATTCCCCCAATTTTATTTTGAATTTGACTCTCCTCTTCCATTCCATCCATCCTATCCATGAAGCCCCCATCACCTTTTATTACATCACTTTTAAAACTTTTTTTTACTTTTTATATGACCCTAGATACTAACTCTTATATATAACTTGGCTTTCTTTTTTTTATTTATTTAATTTGAATCTGCTACTATATTATGTAAGAGGATTCCTCTCCTTTTCTCTTACCAGATTTGTTTAATACATTTACTAAGGACGGGATGAATCCAGAATTTTCTGAATCTGAATCCAAATCCCTGGAAGGTTCTGGGAATCCATGAATCTCAAATCTTTCAAGTCCTTTTTTTAAAAAGGGTTTGAAAAGCAAGGGAAAGAAAACACCTCTGCTGAAAAGTGTTTTTGAAGCAAAATTTGACATCTTTGTTTAATGAAAAACAAATTAAATAATTGTTTTCACTTTCAGGAAAACTTTTAGGATCCTGGGCAGGATCCCACCAGCAGTAGGTAGGAGAAGAATGGGGAACATGAGATTGCACTCTCCACAACCTTCTCCCACTCAGCCTGCACAGGATCCCATCAGTGGAGGACAGAAGAAGAGATAGGACCGTGAGACGCGCTCCTCACAAGCTTCTCCCACCCCCACCCCCCCCGAGCAGGATCCTGCTGATGGCAGGCAGGAGAACAACAGGGAGTGCAGGATCTGTATTTTTTGGTTGGTGGATTCGAAAGATTCGGTTTGCCTATTTCGATGTGGGGATTTGGATCCACGAATCTTGAATCTTTGCCGAGGATTCAAGGATCTGATGATTCGGTTGGCCCATCCCTTACATTTACTCTTTACTATTACTTTTCTGGAATTTATTATTGAAGTGTCTAGAGACTGATTTTTTTTATTCTGGTTTCTTTTTAAATTGTTAACTGTGTGAGTTTTGGGAGCTTATTTGTGCAGATACTTTATAAGCTTTTTTTTAAAGTGCCACTTTGTTATCATGGCTCCCATAGAGAAAATTTTACTTGATTTCTTGAAGATAAAAGGAATAAAAAATATTGAAAAGAATAAATCAGACTTCAAATTACTATTTTGTGCTAATGATGAACATTTGATTGCTAAGTTACCTAAATTGCTGTTGAAAATAGAGATGGAAGATGAATAAGTGAAAGAATATATGATCAACTGAGCAAAGAATTTTGGCTATACTATATCTATAATTCAATGGGTAAGAGTATGGACAAAAGAAATTAAAAATACATTTTGCTGAGATCTACAAGAAAATTAATATAAAATGATGTTACACTGGCATCTTTCATCAGAATGATTTTCAAAGATACATAAAGCGATGAAGAATAGTTGTTGGAAGTGTCAAAACCATAGTGGATCTTTGTATCACATCTGGTAGATTTGTGATAAACAGTTTTAGAAGATAAGACAGAATATGATTCAAAAAATTCTGAAATGTCTGATCAGTAAAAGCCCTGAATTATTTTTACTAGGAATTTGGTGAGAAGATACCAGCATTGACAAACAACAACAGACATTGCTCCAATATATGTTACTGGCAGCAAGATTAGTTTATGCAAAGTATTAGAAGAAAGAAATTCCACTGAATGGTTTCATAGATTGATGGCAATAGTGGAAATGAACAAACTCAAATCGGGATTAAAGGGTCATACTGAAGAAGATTTAGTTATGGAATGGAAATTTTTAATTGATTACTTAAGAGAAAATAAGGGCGAATTGATGATTTTAGGGTTTTGAACCTGCAGGTTATTTTTTATGTTCAGATGTCTATATCTTTTTTTATTGTGTGAAAGGTAGTATTAAAAAACTAATTTGTTGCTATTTTGATATTCTTTCATATTATAACTAAGATTATTCTAAAGATAGTGGGCTAAAAGTAAGCAGTTCATAGAATTAATTAGCTAGGAAATAGTATGATTTTATTATTACTGTTATAAACATTATTCCTATGTCAAAGAATTATTATTTGATTTAGAATAGAGTAAGAATATGCTGTTATTGTCTAGAATTGTTGTGTAATAATCAAGGAATAATTAGGTTTTTGGTAAAATGGTACTGTCAGAATTAATATTAATAACTGATTTAGGGTTATTGACCGATTGAGTGAGTTCACTATGATTTATTATGGAAATAAACATGAGCAACAAATATTAAATTTAATTATAGTTAGGGATTTAATGGCTAGTAGTTATTGTTGGGTTACTATTTTTTGTTTGCAGCAAGGGTGGAACCAAATTTTTTACTGTGTATGGTTAGGTCTGTGGTAGTTTTGATTGATATCTGTAGTTTTGTTCTTTTTTAGTATTGCTATTTAGTTATTTTTATAGTCTATTAGTATGTATTACGTTGTTTTGTGTATTGTTATTCTGCTTTCCTTATGTGTTTTCTTTTATTTAGTGTTTTTGTTTGTTTGTTTTCTGTGTTTTTATTCAATAAAAATATTGGGGAAAAAATTGAAAAAAAATTGAAAAAAGGTAATTTTGAATTTTGATCCAATCCTCTGTGGCGTTAACCACCCATCCCAATTCGGTGTTATCTGCAAGTTCGATAAGAATGCCCTCTATTCCCTCATCCAAACCACTGATAAAGATGTTGAATAGCACTAGGCACAGGATGGAACCCTGTCGCACCTCACTAGTCACTTCTCTCTGAGATGAAGACGAGCCATTGGTGAGAACACTTTGGGTTCCATCGGTCAACCATTTACATTCCACCTAACAGTAGCATTCTCTAGCCTAGATTTCACTAGCTTGTTTGCAAGAAAATCATATGGACATTGTCAAAGGACTTACTGAAATCAAGACACACTACATCCACAGCATTCCCTTCATCCACCAAGCTAATAACTCTATCAAAAAAAGAGCTAAGTTTAGTCTGGTATGACTTGCTTTTGAGAAACTCATGTTGACTTTTAGTGATCATAGTATTCCTTTCTAAGCACTTACACACTATCTGTTTAATCATCTGCTCTAGAATCCTTTCCAGTATTGGTGTCAGGATGACTGGATGGTAATTGTTTGGGTCCTCTTTTTTGCCTTTTTTGAAGATGGGGACAATATTTGCCCTCCTCTAGTCTGCTAGGACTTCACCCATTCTCCAGGAATTTTCAAAGATTATTGGCAGTGGTTCTGGGACTACTTCTGCTAGTTCTTGGATGTAATTCATCTGACCCTGGTCACTTGAATTCATTAAGAGTAGCCAGGTATTACTGTGCTACTTCTTTACCTATTCTGTGCTGCATTTCCCCATTACATCATCTGCTCCATTTCCCCAGCTAAAGCATTTTTTTTCTTTTTGAGAGAAGACCCAAGCATAGAAGGTGTTGACTAGTTCTGCCTTTTCTCTCTCTCCTGTTAGTACCTCACCATCTTCTCCACATACTGGTCCTATCATTCCCTTGTTCTTCCTTTTGCAAAGCACATTACCAAAAAAGCCCTTTTTATTATTTTTAGCCTCTTTGTCCAGCTTGAGGTTGTTCTACACTTTAGCTTTTCTTACTTTCTTCCCACACTTGCTGGCTATTTACTTGAATTCCTCTCTGGTAATTTCCCCCTTTTCTATTTCTTTTACATGTCCCTTTTATATCTTAGGTTCCTTGAAAGATCTTTGGACATCCATCCAGGCTTCTGTAGACACCTCCTATTTGTTCTTCTTATTGGAAATGCTTGAAATTGTGCCTTCAATATCTCACTTTTAAGAAACTCCCATCCATCATCAGCTCCCTTCTCTTTTAGTATTCTTGAACCAGTATTGTTTGGTTGTTTCATTTATATCATGCCTTTATTCCAGTATGAGACCCAAAACAGCTCTATATGTATATTCATTTCTTTGATTGATTTTCATCCTGCATTTTCCAGTCTCCTATGGTGGCTTAGAAAGCAATCAGTAAAACAATAAGAAAAGAAATATAAGCTACAGAATCTACAAAAGTTTAAAGCATGTAAAAATATCAGAGTATAAATCTACTCAGGATAGTATAAAACATCTCTTTAAGTTCCTTTAAGATTCCTCAACAAGTGGATGAAGAGAAAGCTATTTGCTCGAACACAGCAACATAAAGAGATTAGAATAAAGAAAGTGTTAGACTTACTCTGAAACCCTACAAGTGGCTGTCATTTTTTTTTCATCATATAGTAAAATTGTTATTATCCAGTCTGATCAATTAATTTATTACCAAGCTTGGCAATCTTCAGTTATTAATGGTGTCGTATCTAACCACCATCCAATTTCAGGGTCTGACAGCTCCATTCTGAAAATATGCAACTTCCTAGGAAATAGTCTGACTGGAAAGGAGGTGGATGATGTTGCGGATAAGGTTTTGTTACCCTGTGTACTGGGGGTCCCGGGAGGGACACCAAAATGTGCTCAACTAAAGGTGGGGAAAATTAGCTCAGAGCACTGCTTAGTATTACGAGAGGCAGGGTAACGTAGCGAGATCTTGAACCCTATGTCTACGGGGTCGGGTTGAGTCAAGGAGCACACAAAAGTTGAAACAATAAATGATGTTTTATTAAACACAAGCAAAACAGTGTATGCGACACATTCACACAAGATAACTAAAGAAATAAAGGTTGGAGTGGTATAGAGGGATTTTTAGAGGAGGTGCTGGTTTTCGTCCCCCACCGCCAGCGTGAACACAAGTGGAGGGGGGAGATACCTTTGCTGCCCTCCCATGAGGAGGAGGCCACCCAAGCACTGTGCGACATGGGTCGCACAGTGGGATGAGAAAGTGGCAGGGTCTACAGACCCCCCTTTTAAGGCCGCGCTGCCCCTTTCTCAGCCTCTTCGTCAACGGCGACCCACCCTCCCACCCTATGGTTTCAGTGTAACAATGCTGGTCGCTTTGGGGCCAGGTAGGAATTTTTTCCCCCCTTAGGGGTTTTTTTTCACCTACCCTACACTGCGCCAAGGGACTGGGCAATTGGCTTTGCAAGGTGGTGTCTCAAATAGGTTAAATAGGTCTTCACAGCCACACTTGTCTTATCTGTGGCTGGTAGGGGGCGGTCTAAGGGTTTTGGTGAGTACCTATGGCACCCTTTGGTGTAGGATAAATGCTGTCCTTGAGGAGGGACCGAGACTTGCCCCTACCGTCATGAGACGGGGGGCTTGCAGTTTGCGGGCTCGCCTTCCAGAAAAGGGCCGGCCAAGGTTTTAATCCAGCCTCATGGGTTGGCTTTGGGGCCCGGTACATCGCCCAAGGAGGGCTGGGGAAGAGGTCTGGAGCTGACCCTTGCCTTAGCCTACCCATGCTGTTGACCCCTCTTCTCAGGCCATAAGTTCAAGTTCATGGTAAAGTTTAAATTCGCAAGTTCAAGGTCAAGTTCATTTCAGACTTATGTTAATTAGGCATACATTAATAAATTGCCCTAGTTTAACCCAAGCCCTGTGTGTGGTCTCTTCATTTCGTGGGTTGGGCAGCAATGGGTGATACTTCACCTGTCCTGAAGCCCAGAAAAATAGAGAGCGAGGCTGGGGTGCGATGTAGCTCAGCACGTGGAGCTGAGGGGAGGCTCGCCAAGCAAAGCAGCAGCAAGGCGGGATGAAACTCGGGAGCGTTCCAAGGAAGGTCTCGGAATCAAGGGTTTTTATAAGGAGAATGTGACTGCAGGCTATGCCGTACTTGGGGGAAAACAATAGATTTGGAGTTGGAGACAAAGCCTCCGAAAGGTCAGAATCTGAATGATTGAGTTATCGCAGAGATTCTCAATAGAGCAGCCAGTATGCAAACTCAGAGTACTTGGGTATTGTGTAGTTTACCCATCAAGCTGCCAGCGCGGGGCAGAGGCTCTTTTGTAAGTTGCGTGCATACCTAATTAGAGTACTTGCCCGGAGGTCTCCTAAAGCAGTGAGTCAGCTATTTTCTGGCCTGCCTGAATTATCCAGGAACACTACGGCAATTAACGGCCGAGCTTGTTTGCGTGCTTGTCCGGTGGCCTTGCAAGCACGTGGAGGGGAATAGAGAAGTGAAGCCGAATTGTGATATCAAGAGGATATCTTTCAATATCCCCAAAGCTCGGACTAGCCAGGGCAGTAACAGCTTCATTTGACAAAATGAGAACAGATTGAAGAACAAACTATGAAAGTATGACTCTTGACGCTTTAGATAACTACAAAGGAGGCTTTCTTCATAAAAGTAAGTCTGAGATCAATCACACTCTATCCTGGCACTTCTGTGAAGGCCCCGTAGACTCATCTTACCTCTATTCTGATATATTTTATTTTCCTAGATTTTTTAATTTTAATTTTAATTTAATTTTAATTTAAATTTAATTTTTTAATTCTTAGTTTTATTTTGTTGTATAGTGTACTGCGTTTGTTTCTCTTACTATAGACTCTGGATATTATTGCTGCATTTTTAAATGACAGAGTGCTAGAGAATTCTTTCAGCTGAATACATATTCAAAAAAAGTTTAGGCTGCCAGACCTCCTCTTCATTTGAAAAAAAAAAGTTCAGACCTATTATGCCACAAAGTTATAGTTGCAGGTCTTCTCTGTTACATACAGCAAGATAGACATACTTTGGCTGGACGACAGAAAGACACTCCTAACGGTACCATTAGAGAGAGAGAACATTAATTTCATGAAATATACTGGAACCAGGGAAATTAAGTTCAGAATTGCATGTTGATTATATGATCAATTCCAACATTCATGAGCTTTCAGAAATCCCAAGAGTCTCCCCTGCAGTGCACTAGAGATGTGGGGCAGTTCTGTCTGATCTCACAATGAGCACAGGACAGCAGGCAATTTTTCAGTAGTAGTGCTCAAAACAGAGAGTCAGCATGGGGCAATGGTTGGAGTGTTGGCTTAGTACTATGGGTAGCCAGAGTTCAGATCTCTACCCAGCCATGGAAATCCCCTTGATGACCTTAGACAAATCAGATACTTTCAAGTTCAGAGGAAAAGGCAAATCTCCCCTGAACAAACCATGCCAAGAAAACCTGGCAATAGCATTGCCCAAAGTAAGAAACAACTGGAAGGCATACAAGAACAACTCAAAACAGTTTCCTACAGCAAGGATTATGATATTTGACCCCCACCATCCCCATGAAGGATAAAGGATACTAGCCATGACTTTCATCTTCCTTTCTGTCTGTATTCTATTTTGGAAGCCGGAAGCCACCATTTTGGAAGCTGGAAGCCACCATTATGGGAGCCAGAAGCCACCATTTTGGAAGCTGGAAGCCACCAGTTTGGAAGCTGGAGCAGTGCGGATCTACAGACCTCGCACTGCTCCAATTCGCCCTGGGCCTAGGAGGAGCCCTGCAGAAGGGCTTCAGGGACAGTCCACATTGCTTCGGACCCCAGAAGAAGCGGTGAGTAACGGCATGGAGCGATTCCCTTGCCTCGCGTGGAAAGGGCCTGAGTTTGGCAGATGAAATTCCCCTATAGACAATTCCAGTCACATGCACACAAGATCCAAGCAATCTCACAATTACACAAGGCTATCTAAAGGAAAAGGGAGGAAAAGTTGGATATTGTTGTTGTGTGCCTTCAGGTAAACTCCAACCTATGGTGACCTTATTCATAGGGCTTTCTTGGCAAGATTTATTCAAAGGAGGTTTTTAATTGCCTTCCTATAAGACTGAGACCCTTTCTGCAACTCACCTTTTCTCAGTGCTGGGGTGCGGGGATCGCACAAGCAGCCTCCAGCGAGAGGCTCTCACATCCCCGTTGCTTCGGCTCCGCAGCTGCTTTCTGGTCACGTGAGAGCCCCGCCTCTTCCTTCCGCAGTGCAGCCTGGGAGTTTCCCAGGCTGCGCTGGGGCAGGAAGCATGACCAGCGCAGCTCCGGAGCTCCGCACACCAGGTAAGTATGTGCAGGGCCCTGGAGCAATGTGCAATTGTGCACCATTTTCGGCTCAGAGCCGAAAATGAAAAAGTGCACAAGCAGCGCCTGCCAGGCCCTGGAGCATCGTGCGAATGTGACTGCGTCATATGGACTGCTCCTCGCATTCACGTGATGCTCGAGGGGCCCTTTCACATGGCAAATGCCGTGCAAAAATGGCCTGAGAGAATGTCAGTTTTCACTCAGTGGACTTTCATGGCTGAATGGGGATTAAAACCTGGGTCATTTCTGCACTAGACCATTATAGTGCTATGATTCCACTTTCAACATCCTATGGAATCTTGGGGTTTGCAGTTTAGGGAGGCGCCTTTGGATTCCATAGGATGTTGAAAGTGGAATCATAGCACTATAACAATCTAGCGCAGAAATGGCCCTGGTCTAGCAAAGTCCTGGTCAAACACTTAAACTACTAACCCATGCTGTCTCTCAAAATTAATCGCAGCTAATGGTAACTGCATCTACTATAAAAGTGATACAAATACTCAGGCTTATCTTAAAATGATAATTTAGAAAGATGCCTAGGAGGTTTAGCAGATGAAATTTTAAAAGACAGCAAAAGAAAAAATGGTCACTTGGTTACTGACATAAAGAAATATATCCACATCTGATGTATTTCTTTGAAATTATTAACAATCTGACTCATTTTTCCCTTCGCTGTTTCATGAATAGGGACACAGCCTGCATATTCAAATCATCTTTGTCTGCTTTTCTAAAAGTACTATTATCTTGCTTATGTAACTCTACTTCACCAGTTACTTCCTTAGTGTATAACCTGAGCTGGACTGCAGAATGGCTTTCGTCTGATGGGTTGGGTGCAGAGGTATTCCTGTTGGAAAGAAAGGCCTGTTTGAGCCTTTTCTCCAGCACCAATGGAGAGGATGAGTTTGTATTGCGAAGATCAATTTGCAAAAATTAAGTGGGGGCTGAAAATAGTTTTGGGGATCCTCAGAAAGCAGGAATATTTATTTAAAAAATCCATTGTTTAAATAGAACAGTCTGATTTTTGTTGAACTATTCTAGAAGAGTAAAGATAGTAGGCAGACATGTTCCAGCATGTCCTCCTCCATGAAGAGAGAGAGAAAGAGAGAGAGAGACCTTGTCAGAGCTCAAAAACAGAAAGAGGAGTGATCAGCTGTGGATTGGTACAACAAAGGGCAATGATCTGTGTAATACTGACTGAACCAGATAATGTAATCTGCCCATAAAGCTTTTGGATAAACTGCACAGAGCTGAAGCAAACAGGCAAGAAAAGAAAGGTCAAGTTCTGACTTTCTTTCTGTTAAGCCACCTTATCTCTAGTGTCTCTAGAAAATAATGAGAACAGGTGCAGAAGCTGCTGCATCTCCCAGCAGCTTTGACAAAGTGAGAAACTGGACAATGGATGGGATTCTCCTGTCATCTTATCACGCACCAGGCAGTATGGGATATGCAGTATGCCTGTGTGGGACATTTATTATTTTCATATATTTTTGGCTGTGAATTAGCACCAGTGGCTCCCACAGTCCCTAGGATCAATGTTCCTTTTTCATGTGGTGCTGTCTCCATGCCAACAGCAGTTTGTCACTCTGCTGTATGCACAAGGAGCTCTGCAACTGGTGCTTCTTGGGACACATGGATGCACAAATCTCTTTGTGTCTTATACTGCTAATCCTCAGTTACCTTTATAAGGCATATTTTTCTCTGACTTTGAGAAGAATCTGGGCCACCAATTGATTTTTCAGAATGTTGTTGCTGCTGTTCCAGCAGATCCTGCTAAGATCTGAAAGACAGATGCATGAATTCAGAGAACTAACTTTCCATGAATATTCTCAAGCATGATATGATAACCTCAGGTTCTTTCCTTGTGGCACTGGGCTTGCAGGCTTGGCTTGGCTTTCTGTCCACTCATAAACTTTACACTTCCCTTTGTCCTCAAGTTCTGCTGTCAGATCCTCTGTGACTGCACTCCTCACATTTCAGAATGTTGCTTGCACTGCTCCAACACTGCTTTTCATGTCTTTTTCCCTGTCCTCTACTTGAGCATTGCTTTCAGATCATTTGCTAGGCCTCTTCTCCATGTTCCAGCCTGTCAAAAAGGGTGAGATGCAGCCAAGGTCACACAGTGGTATCCATGGCTGAGCAGAGACTCAAACTCTGGTAGCCAGGGTCGAAATCCAGTGTTCAAACTACTACTCCAAGCTGGCTGTATACTAATTATATACTGATATATTGTTATACTGAAACATTATTGTATGTGGCTGAAAATCCTTTTGAATGTAAATTTTAAAAACTATTTGAAAAAACGCAATCAGATAAGCAAGTGTAGGTTCTGTTTCATAAAGTGCACAAATTAACTAAAGCTGTTCCTTGTGTTTTTCCGTGACTTGGTCTGCAGACATGGTTTTGAATTCAGCTAATTCCACTCTCTCGGCCATATGATGAAACTGGTTTTGTCCTCCCCAAGCCATCAGCCAATGTCTCAATCAGTCTCTATTATGGTCTTTCATGAGCACTATATAAGAAAAAAATCCCACACACAACGAGGTTAATTAAAACAATAGTAGTAAACATAGTAAAAAATATATTACGCTATCAAGTGGAACAGGAAAAGGGCTTGTTGAACAGTACATGCAGCTGCACAGATTTTAGCGACATTAAAAGGAAATGAAGCATTTTCATCAGAAAGGAGGAAAGAAACATTTAAAATTCTGAACATCTTGGAAATTTAATTAAGGTAAATGCAATAAATGTTTTCTTAATATCACAGTAAAAGAGGCAATAGAAGAGAAGATGGTCACTGCTCAACATCCCCTGAGCCACATGGGAGCATGTGATCAGAGAAGGGGATTTTCCAAAATCTTCTCTCCAGTATGGCTGAGGCACAGAATCAAGTTGCAACAATGTGGAAGCCCTCCAGTGCTAAAGAACTCAGAGTGTTTAAACATAGTTTGCTGGTTCATACACATGAAGTATTTTGTTAATTGGTATAGAACTAGAATTTGGCCAAGATCACGTTGATATTGAACATCTAAGATGAGTTGCTTAAGCATTGCTCTGGCTCTCTCTCGAAACCCAATAAGATAAGATGACCAGAGGAGAAACTATATTGTGGGAGCTTCTGGGTGATCTTCAGTGACCATCTTGATTCGAACTCATCCTATAGAATAAGGAGAGCTAAACCTACAGTAAAGAAAAGCGACCCCAGCCAAAAGTTAAATATGGAAAGCCAGATTCTACTTTTCAACATTTTGGAGGCTGACTTCTAAATGGAGGATAGTGTTTGAAATACATGAGGGCATGGGGAGAGACGGGGAAAATGGCGGAGCGAACGGTCACCTAGGACGAACGCGGTCTCTAGGTTGTCGCCACGAGGGGTTTATCTAGGCGAAAAACGGGACAGCTGTTATGAACTTGCAGCTCGCGATCGGGGGAAGATCGCAAGTTTGTGGGTTCCGAAGAGCCTAGGCAAGTACTCCCCCGGTAAAGGGAGTCCAGAGGGAGTTCGAGGGGGATCCAGAAGACCGCCAGACCGCTTATCCGAGGTGGATGCACCGAAGGCAGGCGGACAAAGGCGGAGGATCGTAGAACGTCCACGACCGCTCGTTGTGTCTGAAGAGTCAAAACTTCAATTAAGCAACGCCAAGACCCTTTTTAGAGACTGAGTGAGTACAAACAGTATTGAATTGGACTAAGAAGTGTAGATCTCTGACTTAAGAAAATAATTTCGTCATAACAGAGTGGGTACGCTGCGAAGAAAAGAAGCGACAGAGGAGGACTTCTCCATAGTGTGGGAAAGCAGCTTTACAAGAGACGTTTTGATATTTCGGGAACAAGCAACTGGATTAAGACACGGACTGGACTGAGTAGCTTTATTCAAATATAAAAAAGTAACTACATAGTTACGAGAGACATTTGCTAAGGTTAAGACTTTTTTTTTTTTTTTTGCCATATATATGGGGATTTAAATATTAAGAACTGTGGGGAAGGTTGGAAGCTTTCATTTCTACGGACTTTTGGTATGTGTATGGATGAATAGAATCAAGGACTGATCCGGCGATTTTCTTCTTTGCACGGACTGGACTTTTTGGTAAAGGACAAATTGGAAATAAATGAAGACAGCGAAGAGTTAAATAAATACCCACTGAAGTCTGCTTATTAATTAAGACATAAATAAATTGGACGTTTAGATATTTGGACAGTTAAGAGCATCGGGGAAGATAAATCTACTAAGCTGAGAGACGGAGGAGCGGAGAAAGAGGGCAGATAATTGGCATGGTTAAGCGACGGGGACAGTGAAGACGGCAGTCGGGAAAAGAAAAAGAAAGGAGACGAAGGAGACCAACAATTAATGATTAAGACTGGAAGTATTATAGTTATGATAAATATAGATATAAGTTGAGAGTATAATATTTAAAAGGGGGAATAAATAATAAATATATAAAGATTTATAGAACCTATAAATATAAACATAAAAGAATATAATTTATACATGTGTATAAGAGAATGTTAAAATTTTGAAGTAGGACAAAGCTTGAACTTAAGGTAAAAAAAAGCCAGAAGGAATATATATATGTATATTTATAGTAAATTACAGTAAGTGGGGGAAGTGTGATTATCTAAAAATAGTAAGATTTATATTTGAAAAGGGGGAAAAAAAAAAGAAGAAGAAGAGAGAGCCAATTGTTTATCATACAGTTATATATATTAATAATTGCGAAATTAGAATCTGTATTTTCTTTTTCGGACTGTTTTTCTTCTCTGTGACCAAGTGTTATGGTTACTGGCGCATAAGTGACCTTGAAGTAAGCATACCTGGAATTTAGATAACTTAATAAGCTGCAGCTGTTTCACTGGTTGAAAACATAAGTTAATAAGAGGACAGTAATAGAGTCAACAGTGACATCTGGTGGTCATCTATAAAATTACAGTTGAATAGCAAATTAAACATATTACAAGAAAATGGCCTCTGGTACAAGAAAAGCCGCCACTAAGCAGACAGTAATCCAACCAACATTGCAACAAACAAGAAGAGCATCAATGGACATAGCCTCAACATCATTAGATACTAATTTAATATTGGAAGAATTAAGAAAATCAAGAGTGGAAATAAGACAAGAAATACGACAAGACATGAAAGAAACAAGAACAGAAATAAAAGCAGAAATTAAAAAAGAAATAGAGGGATTAGGAAAAAAAATGGATCAAATCTCCAAGGAAGTATCTGTAATAAAAGAGGACGTGGTAACACTTCAAGGAAGAACTAAGCACATAGAAGACACATTGCAACAAGTGAAAGAGAAACAGAAGATAGAAGAAATGAGACTTAACAGGACTGAAATGAGGTACAGAGAGCGATGTTTGAAAGTGAGAGGGGTGAAGGAAAAAGATGTGGAGAATGTATATGACAGAATAACAACGGTATTAATAGACTACCTTCAATTACCAGAAGAAAGAATTCATGCTAGTATTGAAAGGATATTTAGAATTAATTCAAGAGTTGCAAAAGACAGAAATCTTCCAAGAGATATCGTGATCAGTTTCACAAATTTGAGAACGAAAGATTTGATATTACAAAAAAGCTATCAGGAGAAACTGATCATTGATTCAAAGGAAGTAAAAATCTATAAAGATATTCCCACGCAAGTCCTGAAGAAAAGGCAGGAATATAGATTCTTGACGCAACTGCTGTTGAAAAACGGTGTAACTTATACATGGAATAGAACTGAGGGGATATTCTTTACCTTTCAACAAAAAAGATATAGAATAAACAATACGGGGAAAGCTAAAGAAGTTGCGGAGAATCTAAGAAAGCTCTTCGGGAATATAAAGGAAAAACAGGGAAGGAATGGTCGAAGAGAGGATGAGATGGGAAAACAAGACGAGGCCCTTGGAGCGATAGGAGGAGAACCACAAACAGAAGAGGAGGAAAGATCAGCAGAAGAGGAAGAATTTGAAAAAAGTACTGAAAAAGAAGAAGAGGAATATCAGGAAAGTGAAATAGAGATCCAAGAAGACAATTAAAATAAAGAGACGGAGAATATTTATAATAACTGAAAAATGGATCTAAAAATTTTATCATGGAACACGAAAGGACTAAACTCTCAATATAAACGTCGACACATATTTCATTATTTAGAGAGAGCCAAACTGGATATTATATGTCTACAAGAAACCCACATAACGGATAAAGATATGAAGTATTTGAAAAATCCCAAGTTGGGGCAGTGCTTTGCAGCGTCATGGGAGAAAAAGAAGAGAGGAGTTGTAATGTACATCAGTAATAAGTTAGAAGCACAAGAAATATTTGTAGATACGGCTGGTCACTACTTGGGAGTAGAAGTTAATATGGAGGGAGCTCCAATGTTATGTGTGGGAATATACTCTCCAATAGAAAACAAAGACAGATTTTATGCAAAAATTAACAAATTAGTAACGGAGTACGCTAACGAAAGACATCAAGAAAACATATTAATTTTAGGGGACATGAATGGAGTATTGAATCCAATGGAGGATAGACAATCATCCAAACAAATAAAGAAAAAACAGGGAAAACTTCCGCAAGTTTTCTTTAAAATGATGGATGAACTGGCTTTGATTGACGTTTGGACCTTCAAGCATGGAGCGGAAAAAGGGTATACATTTTATTCTGATCGTCACAACTCCATGTCCAGGATAGATATGTTTTTGATATCGAAGACACTTCATAAATGTATCTGGGACATGGAGATATTACCTAAAATAGCATCAGATCATAATCCAATTCTTTTAAAATATATTCAAGGAAAGAAAAAAGAATATAACTGGAGACTTAACGATAATTTATTGAGGGACGAATCAGATATTAAAGAGGTAAAAGAAAATATTCAAAGATATTTTGAAGAAAACATGAACAATGAGGTCCAAATGAAAACAGTTTGGGACGCGGGAAAGGCAGTAATAAGAGGACAGTTGATTAAAATTGGAGCGATAAAGAAAAAGAAAAAAGAGCAACATTTACAGAATCTACTGGAGAGATTAAAAGAAAGAGAAAAAGAATTTAGAAATGACATCGAGAATGTAAAATTGAAGATGGAAATAAAATTGTTGCAAGATCAAGTGGCAGCTACTAGCATGGATCAGGTTGAAAGGAAGATGAAATATTGCAGAATGAAGTATTTTGAACATTCAAATAAGCCAGGAAAGTGGTTGGCCTATAAACTCAGGAAAGAAAGAGAGAAAAGAAGAATATTAAAAATTAGGAAAGGCCAAACAGAAATAACAGACCAACAACAAATCAAAAAAATTTTCGCTAAATATTATAAATCTCTGTATGGAAGAGATTTAATAGAAGAAGTGGAGAGAAAGAAGGCCAGAGAGTATTTGGATGTGCAAAAAATTGTGAGCTTATCGGAAGAACAGGAAGAATTGTTAAATGCAACAATTACGGTTGCAGAGGTTACAGAAGCTATCAGGAAATTAAAGATTGGCAAAGCGCCGGGACCAGATGGATATACCGCTAAGTATTATAAAACCTTTGTTGCAGAATTGGCGGAACCACTGGCAAAGACAATGAATCAAATTGGACAAAATGGACTACCAGAAACATGGAGGCACGCTAACATAACATTGTTGCCGAAGGAAGGGAAAGATCAAACACAGCCGGAAAATTATAGACCTATCTCATTGTTGAATACGGATTATAAAATTTTTGCGACAATTTTGGCTGAAAGACTAAAGAAGATATTACAACAAATGATTCATGTAGACCAAAATGGATTTTTGCCCAACCGACAACTGAGAAATAATACAAGGATTTTATTAAACATCATAGAACTTTTTGAAAAAAGAAGCGACAAGAAATTAGCGATATTATTTACAGATTTAGAAAAAGCATTTGATAAAGTTCGATGGTCCTTCATTACGGAAACTCTAAAAAAAATGAATTGTGGTCAAAATTTTGTAAAATGGATAGAGGAAATTTATAAAGATCAAAAAGCCAAATTATTAATAAATGGGGAATTGACAAATTTCATAAATATCAATAAAGGAACCAGACAAGGTTGCCCATTATCGCCACTTTTATTTATATTAATTTTAGAAATATTAAATAATAAAGTTCGGGAGGACACCAGGATAAAAGGAGTCAAAATTAAGAAACATGAATATAAATTGCGCGCCTTTGAGGATGATATAGTGTTTTTCCTAGAATCCAAAAGTGGTAACTATATGTATTTAGGGAATCTGAGAATGGAGAAATTAATGTAGGAAAAAATATATAAATGGACAGACAATAAAATATCAGGGGCAAGTGTACCAACTTGGAGAAGTAAATGTGTAAGAAATTTCTATTTAAAGGTGTAAATATAGAGCGTGTAAAGAAAGGTCAGAGAAAGGGTAAAGCGGAATAAGTTAGGTACTGAAAAATTAGTAATTATTGCACTGTATATGTAATTCGTATAGTAAATATATGTGAAAATGGGAAGAAATAATATGAAATTGTTAAGAGGAATGTATACAGCTTGCAATGGAAAAATGACACTAGAAATATTATACTATTTTTTTATTTTATTTTATTGAAATGTTTTTTTTATAAATAAAGAATGAAAAAAAAAAAGAAAATAAAATGTTAAAGGTTCAATGACAAGTGGTCATTGCAATAGTAGAAATTATCATGGACATCCATGTTGATTGTGTGAGAGTATTAATACATTCTTTCTAACTTTGCTAACTGCAAACTTTGCTAACTTTGCTAACTGAAAACTGCTTGCCAGAAAGATCTGATAAAGTGGGAAAAAAAAAAAAAAAGAAATACATGAGGGCATGAAGGATGGTCCTCAAAAATCTAGAATGCACTACTTCCAAATTACAGAAATCAGAGCAAGAGCCCAATTGCGCACCACATACAAGCTTATTTAATGGTTTAGCCTCAAGCAATCTAATTGCTGCAAGTGCATAACAGCCACATGTGGTGCAAAAATAGTTCAATATGGCAGAAGCATTCTGTGAGTACACTGACAAGCATGCTTAGTCACCATTGGCTTGAAAGACAACGCCTAAGTATTTTTTTTAATTGTTTGTTTGATTTTATGGTCATTTATAAGCCAGCTATATGGCTTTGGTCTTGTCATGAGCCCGGCTGAGCAGGCTGCCGACTCAGACGGGGACTCTGAGTTAGAGGGGGAACCCCAGCCGGGGGTGGATCCCTGGGAGGGAGAGGGGGCTCCTGCAGAGGCAAGGGAGGGGCCTGCCAGCGACCCCACAGCGGTCCCCGAGCCAGTACCTGCAGCAGAGGAGACCGGTGCTTCGGGTTCGACAGAAGCTGCTGTTCTTGACTCCAGCTCGGAGTTTGCTGCAGACCCTCCCCCCACGTTCCTCCAGAGGCGGCGAGAGAAGGAGGCGGTTCACAGATCAAAACGCTTGCAGGAGAAGCGTCTGAAGTCTGAGGGCCTTCAGCTGTGAGCTGGGCCAACGGACGCTTGATCAGCCCAGCTGGGTTGAGGACTATGTATTTAAGTCAGATGCTGGGGGGAGCTGGGCACGGGACAACAACTGTCTTCCATCTGGGAAATCTGCATCCTGTATTTTCCATTCCAGGTCAACCCTAGCTGTTGAGTTTGCTGCCTTTTTTCGTTTGAGTGATGTAACCTCTTCTTTATTGTACTACTTATTACTAAAAGCCATACACTTCAGCTCCTGCCTCCGTTTTCTGCTGAAGCCGCCGCCTGACATTGACAGGTCTCCTCACAAAGACCATCATCTCAATTTTCTGATGATTAGTTTGAAAATGTTCCTTACGGCATATTGGAACAAGGTCTGCGTGGCCCTCTTCAGGCCTATGAGCGACTGGGAAAATGCAACATCACCATCAGCATTAGAGTTGCTTCATTCACAACCTATCTTTTCTCAAAGGCTCATTAGTGAATGATGGCACTTTGGATAATCTCTGGTCAGTTTGTTACACTGCTATTGTAACGGTTCACAGCTTAGATCTTGGGGCCCTTATAGCTAAAGCTGACATGAAGCCCCCACCCCCCCAGCCCCACATTCGTACCAACAATGTTAGACCTCTGTGCTTTCAGGTTCAGGGGCAATTTTATCTTGACAAGTGCCTCTGAATGGGCTGTACCTTATCACACACTCCATTTTTTAAAAAATATTTGGGAACAGGCGTTCCACAGTTTTTCTGCCTGTCTCAGTGTAGCACATTACTCCAGTGTTTTTCTATTCATTAGTCCCATTCACTCAAACATTTGCGCCATTCTCATAGGCTGCTTTCAGGTCTTAGCCAACTATTTGGAGGTCCTGCTGGCTCCAGAGAAATCCGAGGGCCTTGCCACTTTCCTGATCTTTCAGAGTATTTTGATCAACATGGTAGCCCAGGCATGCAGGTTCCTCAGGCTTAAGTAGAGGTGCTTCAGAAGAGATGGATTGTCAGCTTGTTTTCCAGGAAACTGCATTTTCGCCAAGTTCAGGAATTACTTTGCCACCTTGCTTTTGCATGCAGGGTGTAGCCCTGGATTAGGGTTTCCTCAGTCACCTTTGTGAGGCAATCTGGGTCCCTTCTGCCCCACATTATCATGTCAGTATAACACAGCCCATGTGACAAGTTGTTTTAATGTGGATTGACTTTTTAGACCATTTGAAATAGGGTATTTTTGGTGTGAGAACCAGCATAGCGTAGTGGTTTGAGCACTGAATTATGGCCTTGGATACCAAAGTTCAATTCCCCGTATGGCCATGGAAACCCACTGTGTGACCTTGGGTATGTTGCATACTCTCAGCCCCAGAAAATGTTTATCTGAGGTACCCATTCTTGAACCACAAATATAAGCCCTTCAGTTTCTTGTTTCAGCATCCAGTTTTGTAACGCTTTTCAACTTGTGCTTCTCAACTTACCTTCTTTGCTTTTAACATATGAGTTAGGTAATAATTTCTTTTTCCATGTATTGACTTTTCATCATTTTCTCTCTTTTTTGTTTCAATATTCAGTAAATTCTCTCCGTGCACATTTCTTAACTTTTTAAAATGTTTGCTTTCTTTCATATATTCATTCAATATGTTTTCCTCCTCAGCAACGGTTTCTTTCACATGTACAAATCCCTGACCAGAAATATTATGTGGTAGATACAGCTGGCCACTATCACTTGAAGGGTGTGAGGCAGAGTTAGGAAAAGTGTAGCCAATGGACTGTATGTGACCCTGCTAGCCATTTTTGTGGTCCCCGAGTCCTTCCAGGAGTCAAAAATAATTGCCACTATATCCTCTCAGGCATGCTCTTCTGAGAGTGGGGACATTTTCTCCATGTAAAGTCAAAGGCTTTAATGGCCGGAATCCATAGGTTGTTGTGGGTTTTCTGGGCTTTGAGGCGGTGTTCTACTAGTATTTTCTGCTGACTTTTCACCTGCATCTGTGGCTGGCATCTTCAGAGGATCTGGTGGCATGGAAGTGAAACAGAGTATATATACTTGTGTAGTCCTCGGGTGGGAGGGAGCAATTTGCATGTGCTATATTTGGCCTGTGTGATGGCCTATTGTTAAATGGGATATCCCCCAGGGTGTGTTGTGAAATACACCCTGGGGGATATCCCATTTAACAATAGGCCATCACACAGGTCCAATTAGTTAGTTAGTTAGTTAAAGTTTATTGATCATTCAATTGACCACGTCAAACAATTAACAGCAAACATGACAAAATGTAAAAAAGCACAATACATAGGATACAATGCATAAATTGTCATGGGATAAGATAAGTTAGACAAAAAAGAGTGACGTATATTATATTAGTTAAATTAATAATAGTAAGTTATTGTCTTATAATAGACTAAAAGGTAATAAAATACAGAACCAGCATATGTTTAGATAAGTTCATCCCCTTTACATGCAACCCCGATGTGCTCAATAAAACATCTTCTCAGCTGAATGGCCCTACCTATGAATTTAGCAGTTCTAGTTACAAAGTATGTATTTGTACCTTGAAGAAAGTGGGGTAACCGTTTATTACTGTCCCAGTGTGTAATTCTGTTGAGTATTGTCTGTAGGTACTGGGCCCTTACTATGTCATATAGTTTGCAGCTGAATAGGACATGCTCAATATCTTCTATTTCAGATCCCCCACAGACGCATGTTCTCTCGTTATATGGCATTTGATGGAATCGTCCATATCTGACCGTGGAATCTACCTGCTCGAATCTTGCTCTGGTTAAAGCTATTCTATAATATTGGGTCAGGCCCATTGTCAGATATTTTTCTATTTGAAAGGACTTTTTATTTTGGGCCAACCATTTCATCAACCTAATATTCGTGAGTATCTCAGTATCAATTTGGGCATTTACATCCATAACTCCATGTTCCTATGGCCTGATGTCTAACCGAAAATAGATATTGTATTGAAAAACCAAGATGTGCGATAATTTGATAAAACTGGCTGACCCATGAAGTGTGTTGAAAACTGCCCATTTGTTCTTCCAGGCACATTTTTGGAAATCTGTCAGAATCCAATGAAAGGATCTTCCACCAGTAATTGAAGGCTTTAATTATAGTTAGACTGTAAGCTGAATGAGTGCCTGTTCCAGCTCTTACTGCTGCTACAGGAGTATTCCTGTCAGTCCCCAAAACAGTCCTTAAGAAACGTGCTTGATTTTGTCCAAGTGGGAGGGCCTTTGATAGCCCCCACAATTCAGCACCATATGTTAGAATTGGTGTGATTTTTGCCTTATATACCTTCAGAATGGGGAGCAAGGAAGCTGGGTGATTATAACTGAGCAATTTAATTAACATTTTGGAACTTGCTGTAGCCTTTGTGGAACTTTGTTTGAAATGATTAGTCCAAGGCCCTGTGTCTGTAAAAACAACCCCTAAGTATGAAAAGCAATCGGTTTGATTTATAGGCTCCCCGTCCAGGTATCAGTTATATTTAACCCTTCTTTTCCTAAATACCACCAGTTTGGATTTAGACTTATTGATGTTCAAACAGTTGGCGGCACAATATGCACTGAATTTCCTCAACAGTCTTCTCAGGCCTACTTGGGAATGAGCCATTAGAACCATATCATCTGCATATAGCAGCATATTAATATGCCTGTTTAGAATCTTTAGCATGTGTACATCTGTAGAATAAAGAAATTCAGGAATATCATTAACACAGAGATTGAACAGCATTGGGGCCATAATACACCCTTGTCTAACACCTTTGGTGGTGGGTATATTCCGAGTAAGGGAGCCGTTGCATCCAGTACGTACCTTCAAGGATATATTTGTATAAAGGGCTTCTAACAGATATAGGAGTCTAGGTTCCATGTTTAGCTTAGCCAGCTTCCTCCATAAGATGTCTCTATTTATGAAGTCAAATGCCGCACTCAGGTCTATAAAGGCTGTAAATTGATTATTGCCATCGGTTGTATATTTGGTAATAAGATGATGTAGAATGAAACAATTATCTATTATAGAGTATCCAGATCTAAACCCTGCCTGTTCTTCCACTAGTACGTTCTTCTCAGTTACCAGTCCTCAATTTTACTTAGGAGATGTTTTGCATACATCTTAGCTGTTATGTCAGTAAGGCTTATGGGTCTATAGTTTCTGGGATCTTCTTTATCTCCTTTTTTATATATAGAACTATGATGGAAAGTTCCCATCCTGTTGGAATATGGCCAGTATTGTCTATGTATGCAAACATTTCTGCCAACAATGGTGCCCACCGGTCAATATGTGCCCTGAAAAGTTCCGGAGGCAGGAAATCTTCACCAGGTGCTTCATTGGGTTTTAATGACTGGATGATATGTTTAATTTCTGTCACTGACACCAGTGGCCAGGGAGAGAAACTAACAATGGGTATTTGCACAATGGTTCTCTTTCCTGTGGAATCCTGATTGGGGTAAGCAAACAAAGTAGTATAAAAGTCCTCCCAAACTGAAGCTGGAATGGGAATGTCAAATGGTAGCTTATGCTCCTTCAGCATGCCAGATACAATATTACAAAAAGTAGCTGGGTTTGACCCTTTTGCTGATTTTTCTAGCTCAGACGAGACTGTGGCTGTATACTGAGTCTTCTTAGAGGCTATTAGCTTTTTATAATTGCGGCTTAGCTTCAGCATCTTTGTGTGATTGTCTGGTTTAGGTTTCTTTTGAACCAGACACATGGCTGCTTTTAGTGTCTTTTTTGAGCGAAAACAATCCAGGTCAAACCAGTTAGATTGTACGGGTTGGAAATTTCTGACTGGCGGTTTGTTTATTAGATATTCCTTTAACATAGAACACAGATTGGCATACCCAGTAAAAATTTCCTTTGGGTCTTGAGTAACGATCATTTTCACACAGGACTGGGCTCTCTCAAAGTTCAGAAAACTAGAAATTGCCTCGATATCCACCTTGGCCCACTTAAGCCTCCTATTCTGCCTAACTTCAAGGTTAGCGAGTAGCCTCTCGTCTTGTGGTATAAGTGGTCTCAGGTCAGAACTGCCATAAAAATTGACTGCAACTGGTTGATGGTCGCTGTCCTCCCTTACGTAAACTTCAATCTCTGAGAATAAGTTAGCGTTGTTTGTAGGAACACATATATAATCCAGAATACTGTTTGCATTCCTGGCATGGAAGGTAAAAGGATATATAAAGCAACTATCTTTGCCTCCTAAAATATGAAGATTGCATGTGTATAACAGGGAGATGAATTTGGAGCCAGCCGTATTCCTTTTGGTATTACTGGAATGCCAAAATGTGTCATTTAATGGGTACTCCTCAGGTATAATACCCTGGAGTACATAATCATGCAAGGAAGCTCCCACCCTAGCATTAAAGTCTCCCAATAGGTTCACCATTGCTTTAGGATGTTTTATCCTTGTTTCTAGAATAATCTTTTCTAATTGTACCCAGATGTCGGGTGAGAAATAGGCAGAGGAGTATGAAGGTAAATATGTGTTTAATAGCACAACTTCGGATGATTTGTATTTGAATTGGATGGCTAGGAGATAAGGAATATCCTCTCTAAAGGCCGACTGCTTTCCTTGCCAGCCCAGCTCCGCCCTAACAAATACACATAATCCCCCTGAGGCCTGCCCTTTTGGCTTAAATTTACATGCTGGAATGGACCAGGCTCTATAGCCTGGTAAATAAACTTCTTCATCAGTAGTTAGCCAAGTCTCTTGGAGTGCTATAATGTCAAACTTGGAAAGAAACTCCAATAGGTCCCCATCAGACATTCTGTTTTTCCAACCGGCTATGTTCCATGTCAAAATCTGGATAATACCATCTTGCTCATTTTTGGGGATAACTGTCATTCTATTGGGGTCTGTGAGTGAATGGTGTGATTCTTCCAGTCAATTTGCAGTTAAGGTGGAATCCAAAATTCCTCTGTTATCTAAGCGGGCATGTAGATCACAATTTGGCCTGTCTTTGCTGCACTTTTGCTGCTGTATGGAATCAGGAAAAGTGTGAGAATTTATCTCAACCCTGTGCATTGAACTTTCTGCCTCAAAGACTGCCTTTGTCATAGTTTCCTCTGATTCTTGTAGCAGACCTTTGCCTATAGAGTTCATAAGGATGTCAGTTGTCGGGTGGCTTAAATTGCAGTAGTCCATCTGGTACTCCTGAGATGTTTTAGCATCTGACTCTAGTTGTTGTTCCCGAGGATTCAGCCAGTCATAAACTCCCCGGCAGTCAGAACCTTCATCTTGTCTGACATCAGCTTCCAGCTTTTTATCCTTCAGAATTGCCAGATCTTGTATTGATTTTTCAGAGGGGAAGATAGAGGAATTTGGGTCTATCCCAGGAGACTCTGTGTTGATGTTCTGTGCATCTGAGGTCCGCACGGCAGAAGGAGGATCCGAGATGCCAGCATGTTTCCCCTCAGAATGAGTAGGTGGTAGAACCAGGTCAATTAGTGGTTTAGCAACTTTGCAAGTTGCCATTAAAGTTTCTCTCAGATCATCCAGTGTTTTAAGGATATCAGCTTGTCCTAGATCTGGCAGGGCATTATAAGAGTTAAGCAAGTTTCCTTCCAGGGTATCTTTCCGACATTCCTCTGATACAGGAGGTACAGGCTGGCTTTCTAAACTTTCATTACTCAGGGGCAGGACTGATGAAATATCCTTAAAATTATCTGGAGTCACATTTTCACACTTGTTCTTTAGGATTTCAATATTCTCTTGACCAAGTTGATTTAAAAGTGGTCTAAGTTCCTCTGTACAAAATACACGTATGGGGAAAATTGAAAAAAGATGCAGAAAACACTTCACTTTAAACAACATGTTAGAGATTGTGGGTTGCTTAAATATAAGTAAAATTCTTTCGCAGCCTCTATAGGTAGGTAACCATTCAGCCATCTGCAGATCGACCCACTGCCTTTCACAGTGTAATAGCTGACTTAAGGATAGAATTATTGCTTCTTTTGATTTCCATCGTCCTCTATTAACTCTGTCATTTGATATTTGTAAAGTGATTTGATTGGGCTGAAAGTAATGATTGCAGTTTGAATGCCTTTTCCTCTTTGATGTATAGTCACAAGATATTTGTTTGTCCCTCCTCTTCATATATGTAGTCAGCTGATTCTGGTCCTCATGTTTCCTATTCTTCATTCCCCAAGTGGGGGTAGAATTGTCCATAACTTCCTTATTGCCTAATTTTGTAGTACACTTTGTACAGATGATCTGAGCTTTAGCAAAAGAGTCTTTTTGCTGATTTTCAGTAAGTTTTATGAGGTTCTCCTTTAAAAAATCTACTTTAGTTTTGATTATAGACAACTGCTCGAAAATAGAGATAACAGGTGCACTGTCAAAAGGCACTGTCTGGATAGAAAATCAGTTAAGTTGTTGTTTTTTAGGTTTGTCAAGTTTGATTTTGTTTTAGCTTTTCCACTCTTAGCTTGCAAAAGCTGTTTGGCTGCTGAGCAAACGGCAGCAGTCTGTTGGAATGAGGGGGCGGCAACCTTTTCTACGAAAGAAGGAAAATCTAAGAGTTGTTGGCTTTCAATTTCTGCTTGCAAATCCCATTCCAGTATATTATGTCTACCAGAAAGAGAAGAGGGAGTTTAATTACTTTGGTTACTTACAGGAGATGTTTGCTTACTGGTTAAGTAGCTTTCGACTTTCAGCTGTTTCTTAGGCTTGGGTATAGCCTGTGTTGCAGAATTAGTACGTTGTCTCTTCTTTCTTTTCCCCATAGTGTCCTCTTACTCTGTTGCTTTAGCTTTATCCTCTTTAGCTTTAGCTTTATGTTTAGTAGCAAACACAGTTTCAACTCTAATCCTGTGCAGGTCTAACCAGAAGGCTCATTAGCTCACTGGTGCAGGAGTGTTCTACTTCTCTGGCAGGAAGTAGCTCTGCTGGGTCCACACAGGTCAAATGTAACACATACAAATTTCTCCCTCCCACCCGGGGACTACACAAGTATATACACTCTGTCTCACTTCCATGCCGCTGGATCCTCTGAAGATGCCAGACACAGATGCAGGTGAAACGTCAGGAGAAAATACTAGTAGGACACAGCCTCAAAGCCCGGAAAACCCACAACAACCTATTTTCTCCATGATTTAGGTCCTCCGAGGAATTTCAGGTCAGGGAGGGAACGATTTCTTTAAAACACAAGGTAAACAGGAAGTGATTTGCAGATCATTTCTTGTTGTAAAAAGGATTTGCTACCCTGTTTTCTGGGGGTCCTGGGAGGGACACCTAAATGTGCTCAAAATAGTGGGGAAAGGGAATTAGCTGAGAGCACTAGTTAGCAGTGCGAGAGGCAGGGCAACTTAGCGAGATCTTGAACCCAATGTCTACGGGGTCAGGCCGAGTCAATGAGCAAACAGAAGTAAATAATAATAGTTGTTTTATTGATATACAGTCAAACACATGTATGCAACACACTCACACAGAGAACTATAGAAATAAAGGTAGGAGTTGGATAGAGGGATTTCAAGAGGAGGTTTTGTATGGGATATACTACACCTGTCCTGAAGCCCGGGTAGTCTGAAGACGAAGTCCGTAGAAATGAGGATTCTCAGCACGAGGAGCTGAGGGGAAGGCTCGCTGGACAAAGCAACAGCAAGGCGGGATGGAAACCAAGAGCGATCCAACGAGACACTCAAAGTCAGGGTTTCCCATAGGGGAAAATGTGACTGCAAGCTAGTCCGTACTTGGGGATAACAATGGATTTTGGGCTGGAGACAAAGCCTCCGAAAGGTCAGTACTTTAGATGATTGAATTATGACAGAGCTGTCAATAGAGTAGCCAGTATGCAAATGCGGAGTGCTTGAGAGTTGTATAGTCCGCTCATCAAGCTGCCTGCTCAGGGCAGGGGATCTTTTGTAAGTAGCGTGCATACATAATGTGGTACTTGCCTTGAGGTCTCCTAAAGCTGCAGTCCAGAGAGTTACTGGCCTTCCTGGTTTGTTTTGGTATTTTCAGCTATTTTCGGTCGTGTCCGTGTGCGTGCTTGTCCGGGGGCCTCGCAAGCACGTGGAGAGGAATGGGTAGAGAAGGCCAAATTATTGATATCAAATGATATCTTAATATCCCACAAGCTCGGGCTAGAAACAGTGGTAACAGACTCCTGTGGGCCTAAAATGATGGGGGGGGGACAAAATTTCTCCCACACAAGGGGCATTGGGGAGCAAAAAGTTTGGGGTTTTTCTGTGGTGAGTGCGGTAGGGATGCAACCTTCCAAGGTCTTCTGGGTGGCTAACATTCAGCAATGAATATATAGGGCATGCTGAATTCAAATGGTATGTTAGCAAGTTATTATAAATAGGAGGGAAACAATTGACTCCAGTTAAGATTGCTGCTTAGGTATTTCATTGGTTCAGTTACCAGTTTTCCCATAAACCCTTGTGGCTCCACTTCTCAAAATTTTCATTCTGTGACCCCTCTTCACATTTGCCAGGACCCCTTGGGAATGGTTGGCTTAAACTATAGTGACTAGTGAAGAGATGAAAGTATTCTCCAACCATGGGCATCACTTCCTAGTACTGGCAGTAGGGATGGTGGCAGAGGGGTCGATGGCAGCTATGGGGGCAGTCAAGCCCTCTTTCTCATCAGAGTTGCCAGAAAGTGGGCTGTTACTCCAAAGAGAATTCCTGAGCTATTTTGTTTCTGAGCAGTCAGACAACTGTCAGTCATGGCTGAACGTATACATCACACTTCCCCTGGTTGGGATTCCAACAGATTCTCTGGTGGGCACTCCTTCTACTGCTTCTGATCCCTGTTCTAGGCCCTTTCTGCACCTCCCCTTCTTCTGGCACTGGGGTGCGGGGACCACGCAAGGGGCCTCCAGCGAGAGGCTCTTGTGTCCAGGGTCCTTCAGCTCAGCACGAGCTGCCTGCTCAGGCAAGAGCCCCACCTCTTCCTTCCACACTGCAGCCTGGGACTTTCCAGACTGCACCGGGGCAGGAAGCATGACCAGTGTGTTTCCAGAGGCTCCACACACCAGGTAAGTGTGTGTGGGACCCGGAAGCAATGCGCAATCAAGCACCATTTTTGGTTTCTAGCCAAAAATGAAAAAGTGAGCAATTGGTGCCTGCCCTACCCTGAAGCATCGTGCGAGTGCGTTGTGCAGATTGCTCCTCACAATCTCGCAGTGCTCCAGGTGCCCTTTCACATGGAAAATGCCATGTGAAAAGGGTCCTAGAAATGCCCCATGGCTGTATAATGACCAACCAGAGTTCTCTTTATGTGTATCCCTAGAACAACCCACCACAGTCTTTTTTTTAATTGAGTTTTTTAAAAAATACAAAACATACATTTAGAAAGAAATAGAAAGAATGAAGATACTGAAAAAGAAAGGGAAAAGGTTAGAAAGTGTAGGGAAGTACATCTGGCCAGGCATATACACTGAAAGAAATTGACCATATTTCTTGCAGTGGATGTCTACAAAATACAGCTTCATGCTTAGAAAAAGTAGTAAGATCTTCTGACCATAGAATGACAGTTGGTAAATGTTTATCTTTCCATCCTTGAAGTATCCTGTTTGCGGGTGTATAAGATGCACTTTTTTTCCTGAAAAATACTGTTTGAAAATGAGGTGTGTCTTATATGCCAGTATATCTTGTGTTTAAATCTTTTTATTAAAATTCACTTTCAAATTTATCCAAATCCGTTTCACACATATTCCAAACGAACAATTCAAAAGACAAGGAAATAAATTAAAGTGTAAAGTAAATTTAACACAAAAAGTACTTATTTACCATTTTACATCCCATAACAACAACTTTACTTTTATACTTAAACAACTTAAATTTCTCTCTTTTTCTTTCTTTTAATTGTCCTTTAATATATACACTTATTTATCTAAATCAATTCAATCTCCGATCTCTCCATTTTAATCATGGTATATATGTATTAAAAAAAACAACCTTTCCCTTATTTTCTTTTCCCTATACTAGTTGGTTCTTCCATAGATTTTCCAGTCCAACAATAACTTAAACATACCCTCAAGTTACTCCACTTCCTTCTAACATTCTTCGAATTCACTAAATTTCCCTATTTCCTTCCTTAAGTCATCCTAGCCTCTATATTCCCATTTTCTCATACTGAATCCTTTTCCCCTTTTTCCGTTTTAAACTTATAGATCTAATCATTTCCTACATAAACCAAAGTTTTAACACACGCTTCACTATTACCTTATTCCTTTAATAGCCATCTTCCCCCATTTAGTTTCCAATATGGGGATGATCAGATCCCATTCTTCATCTATCCTTTCTTTTGATTTTTGTGACAGTGCTGCCGTTAATTTTTCCATTTCCATTATTTCATATATTTTTAATAACCAATCCTCTACTTCGGGAGGTTCCTCTTTTTTCCATCTACTAGCATAGCACATTCTCGCCGCAACTATCATATAAGTTAATATCTTTTGATCTGATTGCTTTTTTAATGGTCCTACACGCTCGTACATATTTAATAAATATATCTCTGGAAGTAACGGAAAATTCCTTTGAATAATATTCGTTATATTATTATGTATTGATATCCAAAATTTCTTCGCTTTTATACACATCCACCAAAGGTGGAGAAGAATTCCTTTCTGATCACACTTCCAGCACTTGGTTTTATCAGTTTTACTCATTTTTGCGATTTGTACTGGCGTGTAGTACCACCTATAAAAAATCTTAAAATAATTTTCTTTTAAGGCTACACTCTTCAATGTTTTATTTATTAAAGACCAAGATCTTTCCCAACATTCCAGCTGTATCGGCCTTCCTATATTCCGAGCCCATCTTAACATATTCTCCTTTATTATCTCTTTTTCGAATTCTAAGTTTAACAGAATTGCATATAACTTTGCTATAAGGTGATCCACTCCTGGTTTAAATAGTTTATCCAACTCATTTTCTTTACTTTCTAACCCAACTGTTTTTTGATCTAACTTAAATTTTTCCGCTGTCTGTCTTTGCAATAACCAGTGGGTAGAGAGTCCACAATCCACTAATTCTTCTTTCGTTTTTAACAAAAGTTCACCCCCCTGTGACTTCACTATATCTTTATAAGAGATCCATCTATTTATTTGCGGCTTCTCTCTCCTATAAAAAGCCTCATGAGGAGACACCCACAGTGGAAGTCTCCTATATATCTTTCTCTTATACAACGACCATACTCTATGTATTGATTTCCTAATAAAATGATTATTGAATTCTCTATTTATTCGAACCTTCTCATACCAGAGATATGAGTGCCAGCCAAAGGGCAAATCTGCACCTTCCAAAGCTAGCAATCTCTCGTCATCCAATCTAACCCAAGCAGTCACCCAGTCCAAACAACATGCATGGTAATATAGCCTCAACTCCGGTGTTCCTAAACCTCCTCTTTCTTTGGCATCTATTAGATTACACCATTTTATTCGGGGTTTTCTGCCATTCCAAATAAATTTGGAAAGATCGCTTCTCCATTGCTTAAAAACCCCATCATTTGTTATAATAGGTAGATTCTGGAATAAGAAAATTAGTCTTGGCAAGATGTTCATCTTAATTGT
The DNA here is from genome assembly GCA_030412105.1 of Cyclura pinguis. Taxonomy (NCBI): domain Eukaryota; kingdom Metazoa; phylum Chordata; class Lepidosauria; order Squamata; family Iguanidae; genus Cyclura; species Cyclura pinguis. Next base: position 106,055,742 of record CM059599.1, on the reverse strand, counting down.
AGCAATTCTTCCTAACAACGATATATCCAGGCTTGTCCACCTCCTTAAATCCTCTTTGACCGACTGCCAAATTTTCTTATAATTATTATTATATAAATCTGTATTATGTTTAGTCAAATATATTCCTAAATATTTTATTTTTTTCTCTATTTTAAATTGGGATTCCCTCTCCAGCTCACTTTCCTCTTGTTTATTCATATTCTTAGTTAATATAGATGTTTTATCCGAATTTATTTTAAAACCTGACACTATCCCATAATCCTGTAAGATCTTTTTTAACCATTTTATACTTTGTCCCGGATTATCTAACATGATTACCAGATCATCCGCAAATGCCCTAAGTTTAAAGATCTGATTCTTTATTTGTACTCCCCTTATTTCCGTATCTTGTCTTATTTGAATATTTAAGATTTCAACCATTATTATAAAGATCAATGGGGATAATGGGCATCCCTGTCTCGTCCCTTTCATAATATTAATTTTAGATGTTTTTTCTCCATTTACCATAATATTTGCTGACTGATCTTTATAGATCATACCAATCCACTTCAAAAAATTGTCACCTCTTTTTATCTTCTTTAAAGTTTCCTCAATGAAACTCCATTTAATGTTATCAAAAGCCTTCTCCGCATCAAGAAATATCATTCCTAGCTTTTTCTCATTATGCTTTTGATAATATTCTATTATATTCAAGACAATTCTCATGTTATTCTTAATAGATCTTCCCGGGAGAAAGCCACATTGATCTTCATGAATCTATATGCCAGTATATCTTATACATGTGGGTGAATAGTATTTGCCAGTATATAAATGGGGTGTATCTTATATCCTGGTGTGTCTTATACTCTGACAAATACAATATTTCTTTTTGCAACAGGAAAAACATGTAAATTCCAACAAGATTGACTTTCAGTTAAATTCCATGTTCCAAAATTATATTTTGAAAGAAGCATGCATCTACAGATGCCAAAGACTTTGCCAGCACAAAAATATTACACAATGGCACAGTCAACAACTGCTGAACATGTCCACTTCATATGCCATAAGGAAGCACTAGCTATAGTAGACCGTCAATAACTGGTTGAAGCAGACAGATTCTTCCAAAAACGAGAGAATTCTGTCCAGTACATCTCAAATATCACTTTTTGCAAGACCAAAGTTATTTTAGGCCTAATGAGATCTGACTAATTAGACCTATGGAAGTTTTCCATTTATTAATGTGAACAGGAGACTGCAGTTTTCATTCCACTCACTGCTAATTTCATGAACACCAAATTTAGTACTTGCCAATGAACATTTGTAATCCAGACTTCCTGTTTTCAGTTTCTGTTGGTTTAGACCAATCAATTGATCCAAAATATAAATCCCACAGTTAATTCATTTCTACTATCAAAAGGTTATTACATAGTTTTCAAATTAGCTTTTTGTTCAGTATGTCCATACAGATCAAATTGTAACTGTCATGAAGTGTACACAAAGCCAAACCAGAGACATTGGGGATTCCTACCATTTTGACATTGCAAATTCCACATTACAGGAAGGCCAATTTAGGAGGACAAAAAAATCATTGCTGAAAATGCCAACAAGAAAATCTGCCAAGGCTGACAGTCTCCATGGCACTCTTTCAAAATCCCCTTATCTGCCATGGAATTTTGTGACTTAAATGATCAGTAAACCGGAGGCAATTTAACTAATTAAACAGGCCTTAAAATTGGGGGTCAGGGTAATTAACTGATTTCCCATTTAACTTAAATTCATTCCAAAAATAATGTTTGAAACCGCAGAGGTACTAAAGAGGATCAGAAGTACCAGAAAAGCCTCTTGGGGAAGAGCTCTCTATGTTTAGGGTAATACTGTATTTGAAGAAGCAAATACAGCAAATTACAAGGGAGAGTTTTAAAAAGAATGAATCCACTTGAGGAAGTGTGCATCTGAGTCTGGTACTCATTCTCAAAGGTGCGCTTTAGTAACAAAGAAACGTAACTTGTGGCCCTCCAAATGACATTCTACTGCAAATCCCACAACCCCAGTCAATACAGACAACACATGAACAAGCTAAGATCATTTTTAAAAGCCATAACATATTTATAGCAATTCTGATTGCCTGTCTGTAACTCAAGAAGAGTGCAGTGAGCCTGACAGGCCTTCAGAGACATTTTCCCAATCAAGGTCCTACTACATGAAAAACTCTGTTTTGTGTACTCATCAGATTAGATTCCTGGCGTGATGGCTCACAAGACACACGTTTTCCAGTGTATTATTTTCCAGTACAGTCCCTCACTATGTTTGTATTTTCAGCTGGCTGATTCCAACATTGCCCATCGAGACATCTTCAAATCAAACAATATTTGCCTACTGCTGAATCATAGCAACAGTTGACAAGTGTGATTGGATTCAAACACCCCTCTGTGGGTAACTTTGGCACCTCTTTTTCTTGGATGTCTTTGATCCTGTGCATCTAGGGCAGTTCCACTTTCTCTCAGTCACCCACTAGCATTTTGTCATCTTCTCCATGGCTTCTTGTCCACTTTCCTGTTCTTCCTTTACTCCTAACGCATCCTCAAAACCCCTCTTTAAATAGTATTGATCTCTCCGAACAGCACGAGCTCATTTTGAGTTTTAGTCCTCCTGGCCTTCACCTAGAAACACTGGCTATTCATTTGTATTCTTCCTCTGTGATTTTCACCTTCTGATTTTTCTTATACATGCCTTTAAAACTCTCATCTCATTCAAAAGCTCCTTCCGCCTTCATCCTGCCTTGTTTAGATGCCCTCAGTGTTTCTTCCTCCGTGGTGTTTTTGGAGTTTCATTTTCAATATATCACTTTTGAGAAACTTCCATTCATCATAAAATCAAAACACAGGTTACATAAAACGATGGATTGATTTCGTGTGTGTGTGTGCCTGTGGATTTCTAATAAAAATACCCTGTTTAAACCTTTAACTGGAGTCTTACAGTTAGTACCAGTATAAACAGGTGAAAACATCCTGCTATTACATAAAAACATAGGTTTGATTAGCATCTGAAGTGCACATTTATATGTTTGTATAAAATGTACTTCACACACTACAGAAAATAATCATAACCATTTGTTCTATTATTTTACAGTTCAGGATGGTGATGGTGATGATTGATGATGATTTACTGCATTTGCATGCCACCTTTCTCCCAGAGTGGAACCCAAGGCAGCTACCAGAAATAGTCAATAAGAAATGTTAAATATAAAAATTAAGAAACTATTAAACAAGTTTGTGCTGGTTCCTCCTTTTTCACTGCAATTTTGCATTGTAAGTAAAATTAAACAGAGCTTAATAGATTGTAACCAGCTGAGGACTGTAAAATTTGTTGGTTGTTTGAGCATATCTCCTGTCACCACCCTTTACATCGCCCCATCCTGGGAGATAGCAAAACTGGCATAAAATCTCATATATGTGGCAAAAAGGATGCTAACTGGGAGTAGCTTCATAGGGAGGATGACCTCAGCATGGCAAAGTCTCATAAATTCAAGAGGATTAGATGGAATTGTGATAATCCTCTCTGTGACCCAGATTCCAAATACAATAGGAGTTGAAACTCCTCAGGTGAAGCAATCAAAGAGCAACATCCAGTTACCCTGTTCCACGGAAACTTCCCTTTGTCCCCTTACAAATATTAGGACACTGTTATGGCTTCCACCAATACTTTGTAACTTAAAATGAGACAATCAGTTCATTCTGGACTCCTTTATTTACCCTTCTGGAGAGCAATTAGTACCCACCACTTTAAAGTAGGAAAAAGTGTATTTAACCCTAGCTCTGGCCTCAGCAACTTGTAGTGCTTTAGACTCGTGTTGGCATATTACTCTGCAAGTTGGCCCCCAGATTCTCATGCTCTGTGCAACCTGTAGACTGCTGTCTGAGCCATTCTGTTTCAACCTTCTTTAGAACCAGTACATATCACCCTCTACATTAAAAACCCTCACAGCCTTTCTCCTTTCTCCCTTCACTAGCCTTGTATGGTCCGTACGATGGATTGATTTCGTGTGTGTGTGCCTGTGGATTTCTAATAAAAATACCCTGTTTAAACCTTTAACTGGAGTCTTACAGTTAGTACCAGTATAAACAGGTGAAAACATCCTGCTATTACCCCCTTCTTGTGGGCCTCCTTTCAGCTTTAATTTCCCCAATTTCCAAGGAGACATCGGTGCTGGTGGTGGTCCTCAAAGTTCCCCCAACTTTTGGGGTAATATTTCCATTTAATTAATAGATTCTATGATAACTATAATAACTTAATTCTGAAATAAAGTTCATTTTTACATTTCATTTAAGGTCAATCATTTTATTTGAACAATCAATTAAACTCAAGCAGCCATCTTTGATTTCTTAGGAAGTTTCAAAATATTTCAAAGGCTTTTATTTGTCAGAGGTGATTTTTTAGAAGATTTCAAAGTGTATTCATCACTTATCTCTTTATACTTATTTCCTGTCAATGTGAAATGCTAAACTCAGGAGACATACAGCATTTGATCAGCAGTTCAGGCACTACATAAGATGAAAGAGCGTGTAAAATGGTGACTGTTCTATAGCCAAAGTACAAATTGTACCGAAACACATTTAAAGTTCCTGTTCTAGAATCAGGTCTGCAGCTCTAATGGAGAGGAGTTTTTAAAAAAGAAACAAAAAAAGCGAGAACCTTTCTTCTGCATCTACATTCACGGCAAAAATCCAATTTCAAAAGTTCTAATTTGTTCTAGAAGGCAAATTTCTAACCGCATCAAGAGAATACTTTTGGTAAGAAGAGGAGATGACTGTGTAGTAATAAACTGTTTAATACATTTAGTCCTTGTATTTAAGAATTAAGATGTTGTGATGCTGCAAAAGGACAATTCTAAGCAACAGCTTTCTCCTCTCTCTTTCTATGCAGTGTGGATTAAATGTGTACATGGCACAGTCCCTTTCTCTTCTAAGTCAGTATTACCTCAACATTAGTGATTGGGAAGCAAGTTCCTTTTTTCATAGGATCTCATCCAATTCATATTTCTAAGACAGTACAAAATTCATCATGCAAATACACTTTCATGCTTTACAATTCTCTGAACATTGCAATGCTCTGACTATTGTTGCTGATCAAACAAAAATACAAAAAATTGTACATTAAGGAAAACATACACAATTTAGTATTTAACATTTTTCCATACCTAGCTATGAGTCAACAATCAGCCTGTTCTCTTCACAATTGTGCATATTTTGGAAAATGCATAGAGAATCTGAAGGTTATGAGAACTCTGTTAAAGTTGTGCCCATTTTACCCATAAAATCTTCAAACTGGTATTGTAACAAGTTGGGACAAATCCCTTGCTTTACCAAATTAAAAGCAAACAAAGCAAAAGAGGTTTGTTCATCCTTATTCATAATTCATCATTGATATCCCAGCAGAACTTGAAGGGCAATTTTGCCATTCTCTCTTTGAAAACACTGTCAAACCTTTCACTCTGTGCAACTGTCATGGTGTTTTTCCAGTCTCCAATAGCACCTGGTGCAGAAATCAGAGAGAAAGGGAGATGAAAGTGAAAGTGAGGGTTAATCTCTATTATTCATAATGGGGATGGTGTGAGTCAAAAGCCATAATTCTTACTGTCGGTGACTTATATTATCTGGTGCTGCTCTCCCTGCTTTCTGTCCCATGTGTGTTGTGTTATCAAAAAGAAAGGTCACAAACCTAAAGAATTCATGAATATGGGAACTGCTCACACAAAATACACAGAACCCAAAATTAAACCTTTCCTTGTCCTTGATTCTAGTGTGGGTCATTTGACTCATCCAGATGTTATGTTCCCCTAATGCCAACACCAGAGAGCGAGTAAGGTGTAGTGGTTTGAGCATTGGACTACAACCCTGGAGACCAGGCCATGAAAACCCACTGGGTGAACTTGGGTGCATCACATACCCTCAGAAAACCTCACGATAGGTTCACCTTAGGATCACAATAAGTCAGAAATGATTTGAAGTCACACAACAACAACAACGACAACAGGAACACTAGGGGTGTGTTCCTGTTCTCCAGCCTAGATTTTCTTTTTGGGCCAAAAAAAGAAGAGGGTAAACTGGCCCTTCTGGAAGCCTAATGAAGTGTCAATCAACTTGTTGAACAAATTTCAGGGTCCCTTGATCTGTTTAACACTTTTTATACTGTTCTTTGTTCAAAACCAAAACTAGGTTCAGGCCACTTCTGAATGTTCGTTTTGGCATTTTGGCAGCTCCGGCAGCTCCTGGAGTTTCCTGGGCAGAACATTGGCCTTTAGACTCACTGAAGTTGCCCACCTTTCATTTCACCACTTACCAATGAAACCATATAATTCAGCATAATAAAACATGTTTATCAAACCCTGGAAAATCAACGACATTCTTTTCTGTGTGGCTAACATTTGTGAGAATACAGGCAGCTAAGGTTGCTGGTCATCACAAAAACTCCACCACACTGACTCTCATTGGCCATTGATTTACCTTTGCGCAGAAAGCGTCCTTTGTTGAAATCTAGGATGTCAGGGGACAAGGTTGTATAATTGGTTCTACGATCCACGCTCATTTTGTCAAATGAAGCCTTAACCACAACATCATCCAACTCCTCTTCAGTCAGTCTCTTTCCTAGGAAGTTGCATATTTTCAGTACAGAGCTTCTCAGATCCTGAAATGGGCATGGTTTAGATATGACAAGCATTACTAAAGATCATTTCAGCCTACTCATTTCACAAGTTGGAACAGACAGTAAAGACAGTTTGAAAAGGGATAAAGGGCTTTGTGGGGCCTTCGAGAACATTAAATTCTTTTTATGTTAGTTTAATCTTAAACACTCATTTAATGTTAAGGTAGCTGTTTTGAGGTTCAATGTTGGGCAAAAGGCAGAATATAAATAAAGACAATAAGAACAATAACAACAATAACAGTGTTAGGATACCTTTAATTGCTGCTACTTTAAAGTCATTTAATATTTTATTGTTTCAGTAGCTTGTAATTTTCTTACATTGTTTATTTATTGATAATCTTTTCAGTCATTTTGAGAGGCTGAAAAAAACAATCGTAGACATAAATATAGGAAAGTTGGAAAACTTTTGCAATCATCGTATTTTCTGATATTTTGGACTGTCTATCCCTTGTATTTCCACCTCTGATCCCTGCCACTCAATCTAACATATAGGTGAACATGAAGCAATCATTCCAAGAGACACTACTCACATAGGAAAGCCTTGCTGCCTTACTTAGAAGGACATGTAAATGGTCAGTTCTTCCCTAAGGCAAAGTTTGATCGACAAGGAGGAGTTTGGTGGGGAAAGAGAGGCAACAGTGACATTAGTTTTTTAATCTGTTGATATTTGACATCCATATAAGCTCTCACTCCTGTGGACCATCCCTACTTGTCTGTACTGTCTCTTAGCCCTTGACTCCCTGACTAATTTGGGTAGGTTTTCATGGCATTTTAACCCCATGTGGAAAAGCTGTGCGGTGCCTTACCTTCTTCATTTCTTCATATATAAGGAAGAGAATATTCAGGTTGTCCCTCTGAGCAGACCAGCCTTCTATATGGTCTAGCCATAAATCACCTACCACTCCTAAGAGACAGATTAAATGTTAGAACACATCTTCCCATGTGCCTCAGAGAACACCATGTCACGGGCCAGGGTTCCCCTGCAGGTTAAGAATAATAGACACAACACATGCATAGATGTTGTATTTGCTAAGCTGATGAAATAACCAATGAAAGAAAAGGCAGAGAACAATATTGTTATGCACAAATATCTAGAGAACAAGTAAGGCATGCTTTCTTTTCTTATAACAGAGTTGCCATGCCAGACAACCACACGCTCTCTTTCTGCGCTTAGAAGGAGCAAGTATGGCCAGCATGTAGCACTGGAGATTACTTTATGCATTTTCTAATGAAAACTTTTAAAACTGTCCATCTTTACAAAAACTAGGAGGCATGTGCATCACACAATGACCTTGCTGACATCTTTTGCAAATGTTACAAGCTTCTAAGCTACACATCCCCACACAGCATGTATTGTATTAGTCAGGATGTATGGTTACCAATGAATGGGTCACCTTGGCTAAGCCATCTTTACATGCCAATGACCATAATTGTTGCACAAATGGAATTTTGCTAAAAAGTACTCTTTGCCATTGTAGCCATTTGGGTCTCCCTTCAAACTTCTAGGATGCAGTTGCCATTCTATGTATCTGCTTACTTCTTAAGGGGAGCACAATCTCATTCCAATTGGAAAAAGTGCTCCTGGGCCTCAAGATGCCCTCTTAGTAACATCTCTGCTAAGGTTGTGCAAACTCAGGACCGTGTCTTCTTTGCCTGGGTCTATCAACCTGTAACGTGCTCTTCCTCTTGTCCTTCAACTTCATCAAGTATTACCATCTTTTATAATGAGTCATGCCATCCCATGATATGTGCAAAGGACAATACCTTCAATTTAGTCATTTCAGTGTTATTTTCTGTCACCAGTTCTGAAAGTAACAAATGAGCAAAAATAAAATTTGTTTCTACTGCCAATGTGCAGAGATACGCAGTTGGTTCTTGTGGCCAGTGGTATGTAAAACCACCAGGAGACGGAACAAGAGTAACAGGGTTAGATTTCCAGTCCCTTTCCATGTAAAGGTCCTCCACCAGGGCAATGAAGGATGGTTCGGTCCTCAAACCAGACTTGAATCCAGTCTGTGGCTAGATCAGAAATGTGGGCCTAAATTTAACTTTTTGTCCAACTGAAGGAGAACAATTCTGTGCTGGATAAATCCTTTGTATAAATTCAGTGGATTGGATACTTATAAGAAGGTGTAGAACTCAGCCATCCACACTGTCTCAGGAACTTTCCTCTCCAAAATACCTCTGAGTGCTATTATGCTGCTGCTAAGGATGTAATTCTTTACTAATGTGCAGGCCTATAGATGTGCAGTACTTTTCATTGTAACATAATCAAGAAGGTAAGCAGAATATAGTTAACTGATAAATAATGAACCAGAAATATGTGGAGGCACATCCCAAGCACTCCTGGGTGCACCATATTCAAATGTGTATATGACAGGCTTGTGTGAGTCAGCTTGCCATTCGGTTCAGGGGGAGACATCCTGAGATGGGGGAGAAAGTCTCTGAATGGCCAGCTAATTCTGTCTGGAGGACTGGATGTCATGCACTCATGGTCTGTTGCTTAAGAAATTTAAATTATTCCCATAGTTTTCCTTCTTTCTCTCTTTCCTTTCCATCTTGAATAAATCCAACCTAGATTTTCCCCCTGTCCAATAGGGAGTCCACTGCTTGTTACCTGTGTTCAGGATGTATGGCATTATGAAATTATTCCTTATCCCATGTTTCAACTTTTTGGTCAAACAGCATAAGCGATGTAGAGGTAAAATAACTTTGTATTCTAAATCTATCAAAGCTTACCTTCACCAGTTAAAAACCTCTCCATAAGAACTTGAAAATCTTCCACTTCTTCAAGTTTCACAGAAAATTTGGAAAAATGATAGTAGGAGACTAAGACATCCTTTGGGTTTCTGGCCACATAAATAATCTGCAGAAGCAATGATATTAAAAATCTTTAGTAGGTAAAAAGTAGTGAGTTAGTAAGACCTGTGTATCTCAGTTTTTTTATCCTTCTCATACCAAACATCTAAACCTTCTCATTTTAAAAAGTTTTATTAAGCATTTTCAAAATATATTCAAACAAAACACAAAAAGAAACAACAAATAACAAACAAGAAAAGCGAAAAGAAAAGAAATACTAAGAATGAATAAAGATTACAAAGAATAATAACAGAGCAATATATATTTGCCTTCTAGCTTTCCTAATGCAGATTATATACAATTATATAAGGGAACTTTTCTACTTGCGTATACCATTCAAATGTTTCAACTGCTTGTTTTCCAAGTATACTAATTTCAAAACCTACAGCAACATATTGTACTCTTTTTTTGCAAAAAGCCTATTAAATTTCTCTGTGTTTCGAAAAAGTCACTGATGACTTTTCTCTCAGCAATATTAATTTGTCCATTTCAGCTAGGTCTATTAATTTTATCAGCCAGTCCTCTTTTGTTGACATTGCCATGTTCTTACATTTCGGTGCATATAAAAATCTTGCTGTAGCAGTCCTGTATCATAGTACCTTGTCATACTTCTCCTCAGGTTGATCATCTACTAACCCCAACAAATTAGTTCCAGCTTCAACTGAACGTACACTTTCAAAATTTAATGCATTATGCAACCTATGTGATTCCAGAATTTCTTGGCCTTTTAACAAGTTCACCACATATGATAAAAAGATTCTACTTGTTGCTCTCATTTCCAACACATATTTGAAGCTTCTTTACGCACTTTGGCCAATTTTTCTTGTGTTAATACCAATGATACATCATCTCATAAAAGTTCTCTTTAAGACTATAATAGAAATGTAAATGTGTTTCCCTTCAACCATATTTGTCCCGTTGTTCCAACTGCATATTATGTCCCACGTATTGTGCTCACTTTATCTTACAGGCCTAACCAGCTCTTCTTCCATCTCTGTTTTTAAGAAAAATGTATAGATCTTGTCAATCAAATTTTCATAATCTGAGCACAACTGTTTTTCAAATTCAGATTTACTCAACTTAAACTCCTACTTTTTTAGCCATTTGGAACCTTTATACTACTTGTCTGCAAGAGAACCATTGGAAACTATAACCTTGTGATATTCGTTTTTCCTTTGATTTGATTTTATCTTGTTCTTAATCAAATTTCAGAAGATCTTGATAAGTTGCCTACTTTTCCTTAGCTGTTGTTTCCTTCCTGTAAAAATACTCTTGCGATGACACCCAGAGAGGTATCTCAGGATATGAGCTTGGTTTGTATCTATTCCGTATGTTTAGAAAAACACATCTGATATAGTAGTTATTAAACTTTTAATTCACTTTAATCTTATCATATCACAAATAACCATGGCATCCAAACCTCAGTTCATCCCCTTCCAAATCCAATAATATCTTTTTTGTTAACATAATCCAGTCTTTCAGCCGTATCGAACAACAAGTGGGAAAATATCATTTCAAATCTAGTAATCTCATCCACCCTCCTTTGTTTTGTATCTTATTTGTATTTGTAACTTCGTTTGTAAGTTTTGTATTTATCTCTCATTTTTCCCTTGCCATATCAATTTTGATAAATCTCTTTGTCACTGCTTAAAGAAGACATCATAAATCAAAACTGGTATGGTTTGAAACGACATTCTTGGAAAATAATCATTTTTATCTCAGATATTTACCCTAGCAGTGAAAATTTAAGTTTCACCTGTTGCCCTGGGTTCTGGGGTCCAGTGGGGGACACCTCAATGTGCTCCAACTAATGGGTAATGGGAATTAGGCAGAGCTCAAGCTGTAGCGCTACAAGAGGCAGAGTAATCTATCGAGATCTTTTTACCCAATGTTTACGGGGTCAGGCCAAGCCAAAAACCAAGCAGAATTGTCTAATAAATGATTTTATTGAGGGGAATTCACTCATGCATGCACACGAGATACACACAATCTCACATTCACACAAGAGCTAGCTGAAAGGGAAAGGGAGGAAAAATTATAGAGAGGCTGAGGGATTTGGGGGGATTTATAATTACCAGTCCAGAGGAGTAGTGAAGAGCAGAAATGTATTTTGGCACAGGTAGGACCTAAGGGCAGTTCTCATTCAGGAGCCAGACGGACAGAGTGATGGGTAGACCTTCAAGAGACTGCACTGGGCCTCCTCAAATCAGGGGTATTTGTACCCTGAAAATGCTCGTGGCTGTGAAGGTTCCAGATGCAATACAAAGGGAACCTGTTGTGGACAATGAGTCTTTCGCCTGTTGATGAGCTTAGTGCTTTGATTGACAAAGACATGATGAAGTAACAGCTGTCTATTGTGGGTGCTGTGAGGACAGACGAAAGAATCCAGGTGTACAAGGGATGGATATCTGTCAATCAGTGTCCTGGTGGGCTCCTCACAGTTGGATTCCCTAGAAAAGTCCAGCTTCTATTTAAGCCTATTATCCACAGGAATGATGTGTATTTGCCTGATAAGTGACTCAGTCTTACCTGAAGGAATTTTGGAGTTGACCTATGCTTCTCACATTTACGGTCAAATTCTTTCCCTCACTCAGTTTGACCTCTCCGTCACCTCTCAGGTTTGAATTTGATATCAGAGCCAATAAAATGTTTTGCAATTACATATGATGCCAATTAGGTATGGTGCCCATCCAAACCATACTGATATTGGGGACCCCCAAAGTGGGGCCTTACACATCCATCTTTACAGATCTAGCTTAATATTGTTCCATATCTTGATGCAATTATTGTTCAACAATATCCAATTCATATTGGTCATAATGATACCTAAGTATTTTACATTTTTTAAATTTTTAAATCCTGTCTTGTCCATCATTGCATTTGCTCCTACTCTCCCATATTTTCATTAACATTGTTGTTTTCTCAGTCTCACTTAGTCATCATTGATAACTGTTTCTGTAGTATCTAATTTTGATAGAGCACCATCTCGCTTGTGGAGGACTTCCTCAACTCTTCTTTACTTGTCTACTCTTAAAGTAACTGCATTATGTCTTGCCTTTTTTAAATTCTGTATTCAGCAGCAGAGCTTGAGGGGTGTGGAGGGGTGTGGGGCTATGGCATGGGGGGCATGGTCACGATACATGGGGGTGTGGCTACAAGCCGGGACACCCCAAAAACATTGCGGCTGGGGAAGAACTGTCCCCATCACCCCCCTGCCGCTACGTGACTGTTTGTACTTTCGTGTATAAAATGTTCTCTTATAAATGCTTTACTAGCATCCGATACTATCCTAATATCAGTGGCTTTTTTGAACTGTCTTTAAAGTATTCTGTCATTTTTTTTTCTACATATTTTTAGAAGATTTTCATCTTGGTGTAAAGTTTCATTCAATCTCCAATTCCCCACTGATATTCCCCTTCCCAAGAGTAAAGTTACAGGATTATAATCTGAAAAAGTGTTTGGTAAAGTTCCCATTTCTTTGATATCATTAAAGTCCTTAGCATCCCTACATTTAAATCTCCAAGCACAGACCACTCCCCGATTATCCATTAAGAAAAAAAAACCTTTTGGAAATTTTCCTTGTCTAATCTTTATGCTTTTCACAGATGACCTAGTCATCTTTGGAGAAATCACACCATTCCAATCTTCAAGAAGAATTCAATCTCTGTATGAATAACTCAGTAACTTATCCATTAACTTTCATTAAAAGAACCACCAGCCTTATTGTCCAAGGGGACATAAACTCCCACAATTAAAATTTTAGTCACATAAGTATTGATTTTAACTATCACATACCTATCATCTTTCTCTTCGTATAGACTTTCTGGTGACAAATTGGAATTCACGTAAACAACTCCATTTTTTCTTCATAGATAATGCCTCAATAAATTATTTACCTAATGTGAATGCTTAATGTCCCTTCTTCTAACATGCATTTCTTGAAGACAACTTACATCTTGTTTCAGTTTCTTTTCAAAAGTGGAATATTTTAGTCTTTTTCTTGAATGTGTTTATACCTCTTACATTCCATGTCATACATCTCTGATCCATGTCAGGCTGAAAGTTTAGAAAAACCCAAAGTTTCTGTGCCTCTGATTTCTTCTTCTCCTCTAAATGATGTCTTGTTCTTGTCTTTGGCCAAATCTTGATCCAATGTACCTTCTTGGTCCCGCTCTTCTTTCCACTCTCCAGGTTGCTCTAATACTTTCTTGTATTCCTGTACAAAATCTTTAGCCTTTTGTACAGTGTTCACTTTACATCTTCTTTCTTTAAAGTTAAAGAATTCGTCTAGTATGTATTCCTTCTGGTTCTCCAATAAGTTTACTATGGCATCCACAATTCTTTCTCTTTTTTCTATAGATTCCGTACAACAAAATTTCCTTCTCTGTTATGACAACAAATTAAGTAAATGAAATGATAAAAGAAAGAGTCCTTACCTTTCCTCTTCCATTTTTTAATCCCTTTGGTACTAAAAAATATTGCAAATGAGTAGCAAAGAGACGAGGCGATGGGCGATTACCATAATCCATATTGCGAATGTTATACTCTAGCCATGGAACTCTGTCTAATAGGTCAGTGTCTTCAGTCCCATTTCGATGACCTTCGTGGTAAATTAAGCTCAAAATATTCTGTGTCCATATTGTTCCTGTATGAATATGATCAGATCATTCCTGAGCATCACGGTACCTTTTACTTTCAAGGTAACATAAAGGAAAAGTTAATGTCTGTTTTTGAAGGAACATGTCTACATTGAAAAGCTGGAGACAAAATAAATGAGGGACAGTAAGGGAAGCACAGGCAACAGTAGTGGAATCAGATCGACAGAAGTTAAGATACTGGGTATGATCATGTATTTTTTATAAATACTGACTCAGCTGAGTAGTATAAGTTATTTAAAGTAACCCAGAAAACATGCTACCATTAAACTATTAAGGGGTTTTAAATAACTATTGAAAGGCCTCATCCTTTTATAAAAAGTTATTGTTATGTGGAGGCAGGCAGAGCTGTGTGGAAAAGACAGCATGCCTTATCAGTTTGGGAAACTGACATACCAATCTGAGAAAGGAAGAAGTAAGGCCCTGTAACACGATAGCTGTGTTTAAATATTTGAAAATACACCAGAGGACAGGATCAAAATTCAAAATGACCTGGACAGATTGGAGAGCTGCGCCAAAGCTAACAAAATGAAATTCAACAGAGAGAAGTGTAAGGTCCTACACTTAGGTAGAAAAAATGGAATACAGAAATACAGGATGGGGGACACGTGGCTGGATAGCAGTATCTGTGAAAGGGATCTAGGAGTCTTAATAGACCACAAGCTGAACATGAGTCAGCAGTGTGATGCGGCAGCCAAGAAAGCCAATGCAATTCTCGGCTGCATCAATAGGAGTATGGTGTCTAGATCGAGGGAGGTACTGGTACCGCTCTACTCTGCTTTGGTTAGACCTCATCTTGAATACTGTGTCCAGTTCTGGGCACCCCAATTCAAGAAGGACATGGTCAGGCTGGAGCAGGTCCAGAGGAGGGCAACCAAAATGGTAAGAGGCCTGGAAGCCATGCCCTATGAGGATTGACTTAGAGAGCTGGGTATGTTTAGTCTGCAGAAGAGAAGGTTAAGAGGGGACATGGTAGCCATGTTTAAATATTTGAAGGGATGCCATGTAGAGGAAGGAGAGGGCTTGTTTTCTGCTGCTCCAGAGACCAGGACAAGGAGCAATGGATTCAAGCTGTGGGAAAGGAGATTCCACCTGAACCTCAGGAAGAACTTCCTGATGGTCAGGGCTGTCCGGCAGTGGAATATGCTGCCTCGGAGTGTGGTGGAGTCTCCTTCTTTGGAGGTTTTTAAGCAGAGGCTGGATGGCCATCTGTCGGGAGTGCTTTGAGGGTGATCCTGCATGGCAGGGGGTTGGACTGGATGGCCCGTGTGGTCTCTTCCAACTCTACATTTCTATGATTCTATGAAAAGATGTCATGTGGAGGATGGAGCAAGCCTGCTTTTTGCTGCTCCCAGAGACTAGGACATGGAGCAATGGTTTTAAATCTCAGGAAAAGAGATTCCATCTAAATACTAGGAAGAACTTCCTGATGGTAAGAGCAGTTCAACAGTGGAATATGCTACCTCAAAGTGTGACGTGGCATGATTCTATGATTCTACGATAATAAATTAAAACTCTCACTCTGTTCAACATTCATATGAAGTCACAGAAAATATTAGGTTTTCTGAGTAAAATACTTCCAATCCTACCTGATTTTGGAAAAGTGACC
Source organism: Cyclura pinguis (assembly GCA_030412105.1). NCBI lineage: Eukaryota > Metazoa > Chordata > Lepidosauria > Squamata > Iguanidae > Cyclura > Cyclura pinguis. The sequence continues at coordinate 106,039,938 of CM059599.1, read as the reverse complement.
AGAAATACATCACTGTCTCTGATTTCGAAGTCCTCCAGGGAATCAATGTATTCTGGTGTAACTAGATCTTGGACAAAATGACATCCTTTGTGTTTGAATAGGTGCTTGTCTGATGGCTCCATTGCTAGTGCTGCTGACAGGACAATACAAAAAACAACAATAGTTCTGGCAACTAGTTGGGTACTTTTTTTTCTTTTTTTCTTTTCCTTTTATTATTAGTCACATACTTAATAGACATTAATATATACTGTGTTACAATATTATTACAAGGAATTTTTTTTAACAACAATGCATTTTCAATCTATCAAACTTACCCTCCCCCCCCCCAAACAGCTAAACGAGGATCAAGACTCATGTGTATCCATTTGTATCAGTAAGCTTTTTCAGAGATATGGGGTATAATCTTAATCAAATTTATCATATCTTCATACCCCAATTTTTCTTTTACCTTTTCTATCATTATTTTCCAGTTATCCCTCCAAGATTCTTTACAACAGTATCCATTATACTTTAGCCTTCTTTCCCTAAGAAAATCAAATAATATAACTTCTTTTATATATTTTATCAACTAAAATTCATTCCACATTGATTTCTTTTTTCACCCTAAGGTAATCACAGCATGAGCAGCTTTTAAAAAATTTTTTGTTAGATAAATTTCATTCTTATTTAAACCTATTGTCCTTAAGCTGAGGGTTAAACAATTTTCTTTACTTAGTTGAACCTCTCTTCCTATTATTATATTGATTTGTTTCTTAACCTCTTTCCAAAATACCTGAACAAATGAACACTCCCATCACATATGTATACAAGTACCTTTAGCTCCACATCCATGCCAACATTTTGGTGAGAAATTACAGTTTATATTTACCATTTGATGGAGTGTTCCATCATTCCATCTACCAATCATTTTCATTTGTTGTTCTTTTACATTTGTACTTTTATTTTTAGCAATTTCTTTTAACCAAATTTTGATTTCTTTACTATCTATTGATATATCTTTTTTCCAAGTAATTGTCAACCCCTCTATCATTCTATACTGGGCCATTAACAATTTTTTGAAAATTTTCCCTATTAATCTTTTTTCTTCTTCTATTTTTCTTTTGATTATTTCCTTCAGAATCATATTCAATTCAATTTTATTTCCTGTAAAAATTTGATGATCCCTTTTGCCTGAATCCAGTGCTGACCTCCTATCATTGAAATCATAATTCCTTCTCAATTGGTTTATCTGCCCTATCATATAAATCTCCAATACTTTTAATTCCATTTGGTCTTTAATTTTTTTAATATTTTCTTAAATTCTTCATTGTTAGTCCTATTTAAATATTCTATTGGTAACCATTTCCCGTCTTTAATACCTAATACTTTACTCCATTTATCCCATGTTTTAAAATTCACTCTCATAGGTCCAATTATATTTTCTTTATCCTTCTCACTCCTTATCCTCACTTGAAAGATACATGTATAATCTATTACATCGTCTTTCTATTTTAACCCACTCTTTTAGTTCATCATGTTCTATTTCTAAAATTCTTAGCAACTGAATTGCATCAAAGTATAACTCAAGAGAGGCAACTCTCCAACCTCCATCTGTTTGGTGTCCATATTACAATGTTTTGGGTAATCTAAGTCTTTTGTTTCCAGAAATCCACCTTATAATTGAAGTATCTCATTTTGTTATAACGTTTATAGGAGTTATTTCTGGGATAGTTTGAAAGAGACATAAAATTTTTGGTAATAACATCATTTTAAACATTCTGATTTTTGTTAACATTTTCCAATTTTTATAGATCATTTAGAAATCTGATTATTTTTTCCATAATTGATTATAATTTCCTTGTATAATATCGTCTAATTTAGTTGAAAAATTTACACCCACATATCTCATATTTTTGACCCCTAATTTCAATCCTGAAATGGTTTGTATTCTTTTTTTGTTCTTGCCAGTCTGTATTCATAAACGTTATTTCTGACTTATTCATGTGAAACATAAACCCTGTTACATTGTAAAATTGTTGAAATATTTCTATTAATTTAATTATAGTTTGAAGAGGTTTCTGTGTTGTTGACAGGGCATCATCAGCAAATAAATTTATTTTCAGCTCCTCTTTACCTATTTTGTACCCTTCTATATCCTTGTCCTCTGTAATCATATTTGCAAAAGACTTTATTGCCAACATAAATAATAAGGGGGAAAGAGGGCACCCTTATTTCACTCCATTCTTAATTTTTATTTTTCTAGATTTCTCCCCATTTAGAATAATTTCTGATTCAGCATATTTATATATTTCGATAATAATATTACTAAACTTATCACCTGAACCAACTTCTGTACACATTTTATGAAGATAACAATGATTTATGGAATCAAATGCTTTATATAGATCTAATTTTATTAATGCTGACTTGTTACTGTTTTGTTTGGCATAAACTAGTTGGGTGAAATGAGAAACAGCAAAGTAATATCAGAAAACCGGGTTTTGTTTTTTTTTTACAGTCTAAATTTTCGTAAAATCCAGTCAATTTTCCATTCTTCAAAGATCAAAATTACCAAAAACATTGTGGGAGGGGGTGGGACATGGAGGACATGCCCAGATCAGGATCCAAAAAGCTTTTGAATTGCTAAAAATGTTGTGAAGTTCTAAAATTTGTTGATTCCCTATTTAAGGATAAGGATATATATTCATAATAGATTACGTGTGGCCTCGTAAAAGGTTTTCTGAACCATTCTGAAACTTTCTTTAAGTTGAAAATTTTGAGATATGATCCAAAAGGGGGAAAAAATCAAGTCTTAGATCTGACATATAATCTCAGTGGAGTAGGATCTTTGAATCAATGGAACTTGTATGAATGTTATATTTTGCAAGTTCCATTGATTCAATGAGCCTGCTCTAGGGAGAAACAAGCATTTAACTGAAGCCTCAGAGACTTAATCAGTGGTAAACGTTGACAACACAAACAAAGCATCATTATCCCTGATAAATAATCACCTCTTTTCTGTCTGCCACCTACAAGATAAAGAAAGCTACTTAAATAAGCAAATATCCTATGGATGAAAATTTCATAGGTATAGTCTCCAAATAATATAAAATGGTAACAAGAGGAATAGTCCATTTGCTTTTAGGCTGCAACTTCCATAGATGCTCAATGTTCTAGCTGACTTTTCTGGATATTGCAGTCCAAGAGTTTCTCACCTCAGCCTAAACGAGAGTTGCTCTCAATAGGGGTCCTCATATAGCTCACTGTACATGCGTAGAACCATCTAGAGCCCTAAGATCTGCAGGGGAGGGCTTTCTCTCCATCCCGCCACTATCTCAGGCTCTCCTGATAAGGACATGGGAAAGAGCCTTCTCAGTGGCTGCTCCCACCCTGTGGACTGCTCTTCCAGGGGAGGCTAGGCTGGCCCCTCCCTGCTTTCCTTTGTAGGCAAGTAAAGGCATTTCTTTTTAAGCAGGCCTTCAATGCATGAGCTTGAGACCTTTTTACTCATTTTTAGCTGTTTTTAAAAATCTATTGTTGTACAATTTTATATGTTTTTTAAACATTTTAATTATTTACATGTTTTTAACTTTTTTTTTTTTACCTGTTGGAAGCCGCCTTGGCTCCCATCTTGGGAGAAAGGCAGCATATAAAGGCAACAAATACATAAATAAAAATAATTAAAAATAAGTAATGTTGACATTGCATGTCCACATATTGAAATATATGTCAGACCGTCTGGAACTATGTTCCTTCCTGATTGTACACAGGCACAGATATTCTCTTAAATCTAGAGCATTATTCAAATATGCAGCCTGGATAGAACAAAAAACATATATTTTTATGTTAATTGCTGAGAGCGTGTTCGTGTTATGTAAGCCTATAAGTTGTAGTCCATACAGATTTATGTCTCTAAAGAACAAATTTCCCAAAGAAAATTCTAAGAAAAATATTCTGTGAGTGAACCAATTGTGAGGGTAAATGGAAGAATGTAGAGAAAAAAAGAGACTGAGGGGAGCACAGGGAGAGGCTGTGTACAAAAGGCATCAGCCAGAGAAGCCAATGGAGAACAGATCTACAGCTAACACCCTCATCACAGTTTTCGTCTAGCATCAGTTCTGAGATAAGAGAATCACAGGATGAAACTCAGTATCAATCCAGCCCAGGGCTGTGTAGTAACAGCCAGATCTTTTCTCTTTTCTTTTCTTTTTTTTTTTGATCCATCTGTTTTCACTGATAATTGTAATCCATTCCAATTGAGTCCAATAACGGATTGGATTTTTGGATTTTTTTTACTTTCTTAGACTCAGTGGATCATGTACATTTTGACTCAATTCAATATACCAAGTAGAATCTACCAGTTAATGCTTTGAATTTTAATTACCATTTTATTTCATTTTCAAAAGCTCATACTAGTGTTTTTGTTTGATACAAAAGTTGAAAATGTGATGGCTAGAGTAGATTCGTGTTTAAAAATATCAAAGTGTTTCTAGCAGAATCTTCTATGCTGAAATATTTGTGTTTTACTGTGCAAAAAAAAAAGTTTTCTGTACAGAAAGATTCCTCTTGCGGAGAAAAATAATGTGTATTTCTGCACAGATTCATTTCGTGGAGCACTTCTGGAAGTTTGAATAGTAGAAAAATACTAAGTCTCACTGCTCTGCTATTCATCTTGACAGGGCTTTACAACTGTTGGGAAACAAGGTTTTGACCAGGAAATGAATAAAGAAAAATATTCTTTCAATTCCTTATACAGCTGATGCATCTTGAATGTTACATATGACTAGTGAAGGACCAGTTTTCAGAACTACAGTCTCTGTGCACATATGCTCACAGCCTGTACCCATGCTGAAAAGGGTGAACACCCCTAATTTCTCTTGCTTTCTTACAATAATACACTGCTTTTCCTCAGAGGAACTCATGGCACACTTCCTCTGGCACCACGAAGGAAAAATAGTTCCTCTCCTGAAAGCCACATTGAGTCCCAGTCTTGGGAGAAAGTTGAAAGGAAGAAATAATAAATAAATAAATAATAATAATAATAATGCCATTTCCACAAAACCTTGACTTGCATTTTGTTGATTTGTTCAAAAAGCTAATACAAATACTTCTTTTGTAACAGCACTTACCTCCTGAGCTTTGTTTTCTAAAGTCAGCAAAGGATCTTCTGTTGCTTGCACTACTTCACTTTAACTATATGGACTGATCTTGTAGCCTTCCAACAAGCCGGCTATTTAACATTTTTTTTCCTTAAGGAATGTGCATTACTCTACAGAAATCCCTGGTAAATCATTACGTGAGTTGCTCCATCATTGTATAAGAAGCCATACAGTTCCTGTTTACTGCCAAAAATGATCAAGTAGGAAAAGTCATGGGTCAATGTAATTCAGGTCAAATCAAATGCTCGGTCAATAAATCAATCCTCCAAAATTTCAGATCAGCCAATAGCCTTTAAGTGCACCACCCTGAAATTTTTCAGATGGAGCCATTGTTTCTTCATTTTTAGATTAGTTAAACTGATATACCTACTCAGAACATGAACACTGCTTTTTGCTTCTGGTTCGTATGTGGTTTAAGCTCTGCAGAGGCTCAAAGGCATTTTCTGTATGACTTTTCAGGTCTGAGCAAGGGGCTGGTCCTGTTGGGAAAGAAGAGTAGAACTGTGGCAGGTGTCTCCATCTCCATTCTATCTATATGCTTTTGATACCAAGCAGCAATAGTAACTACCGGTAACCATAAAAAGGCAACTATGGCCCTTTTCGCACCTTAGCTGGTGCTGCTGGCGTCATGCAGGGATCGCACAAAAAGCCTTGTCCAGGAGGCACTCGTGTCTCTTCCACTTCCCCTCTGCACCAGCTCCGTGCTGGCCAAAAGGAAGTGTGAGCGCTCCGCCCCTTCCTTCCACAGCGCAGCTGGGTACTTTCCCAGGCTGCACTGGGGGAGGAAGCACGATGGCCACACGTCCAGAGCCTCCCCATGCAAGGTAAGTGTGTGGGGGGCATGGGAGGGACGCGTGATCATTTTCGGCAATGAACCAAAAATGATATAATGCGCAATCGCCCCTCAATGACCTCGAGAGCATCGCACGATTGCGAGAACGTCATGTGGAATGGTCCTCGCAATCACACAACACTCCTGAGGCCATTTCACAACAGGACTGGCATGCGAAAAGGGCCTATATATGGCAGCTATATATTTTTTTTTCAATGGATGCATTAAGAATAAATGCAGCAGTAACTGCTATTGCTCTCATTGAATGTCACCTCACATCATCTTGTCTAGGCCTATTTTCAGCATCATACCTAAGGATGCAAATATTCAACTATTTTGTCTTTGCATATGAGGATGAATCTAGTTTCTATATTTCTGTTCTTCTCCAATGGAGGGGAAAACAAATATTTCTGCATAGTACTGACCTGGTATTCTCACATTCCAAATTTTGGGAAATATTTTTGTATAGAAATATGCATGGAATTTTTGCAAGAAAAACACGGGGTTTTGTGCAAAAATCATGAGATTTTGTGCAAGAAAACACACTTTCCAGATAGCCATATCATTTTGTTTTGTACAAGATTTCTGCTTTTTGCATAAAACGCAGAAGTGTTGTACAAACATCCCATATCACTCTCAGGAAACTAGTTTTTCTATGGAAAAAAATTTGTATGCCAGAAACCTTTTTTCATGCATAAAATGTATTTCCTGAGAGCCACATGGGATGTTCCCCCGTATTGCTACTTTCTGTGCAGACCCCCTTCAGTCTTGCCCCCCTCTGCAAATAACCACAATACTGTTTTATGCTCGTTTTTTACTCATTTTGCACCTTCATACAAGCAATGTAGATTGGTGTGCCACATATTTTCTAACAGATGAATTGGACTTAGACAGAGAAATGTCCCCTGAAATATGAAAAGACATTACTACTTTTTAGAAGTCTAGGGTTTCGTTGAAATTTTACGTTCCGTTTAATCACCTGACACAATTTCTTACTAACATTGATAGAGAAGCCTGAGAATGATGGGACTATTCTCTGAGTAACATAAAATAGTATAAAGGAATCAATTAACCAGGCCTCTGCAAGAGTTTTCCCCTGTGCCCTTTGAGTTACTAGCCTGCCCTAGTCTTTTTTTTTTTTAGTTAACTGCTATTTATAAAATAGACTCTAAAGCAGTGATGCCTGATATCTGGGAATTAGGATGCCAGACTTGAGAAGCAGCAGCTTGATCTGGGAGACCTATAGGCATGGAAAATTGAATATATATTGCTGATAACAAGGATTACAGATTACAGTATTACAGATCCCACTTTGGATAAATAACAGATAGGTTCTAAGTGACTGAGGCACTAGGGAGACTTCTACATAACAGGGTCAAAATGCATCCTGTGATAACTGAAACCAACCAGATTTTACATAGAAGTGGTATAACTTCGTATGCTAATTCATTATCCTATGGACAAGTATAAATATATATGCCTTCCTTTGTTCTGGTACATCTGATTTTCAGACATCTTCCTCAGATGTCTATCTCTTTTTTGGCTCAAACTGAATGAAAGATTAACTTTTATTTTTAATCTCCCACTAGTGTATAACTTATTGGCTTTGTTGTACACCAGAGAAGCTGGTCAATTGTAGTTATCAGATTTGGTGGCCTATACAGGGGCACCTAGGCTATCTATACCTCACCCTGGACTAATACCTGGAACCTAGGAGGGAGATGATGTGGGAAGCCCAGCCAGCATCCGATCTGTTTATTAGAAGGTGGATAATCTCTTCTCTTCCTGAGGCCTCCTGGAAAACAGCTCAAAAGCACAATGTGAATAGGGGAGATTCAGCCTCGAGAGAAGGGAGATGGCCTTCAGCTTCTCAGTAAGTGTAAACTCTTGGCATTTGCAGGCCAAGATGGTTCTGTCTGTGTTAAGGGTTAATTGTGTTCTTGTTTACTCCGCTGTCCTCTGTCTGCTGAGGTCCCTGTTCCCAGCTCAAGTAGATAAGGTTTTGCCTGAGAATCTCTGCTGCTTCGCTTCTCTCATAACAAAGGTGCGTTTAGTCTAACGAACTTCGCTGTCCCATGGTGTGAAAACTTGTTGACATGCTTCTACTTAAGAACAGCCTGAAAACAGGTAGTGTCTTTTTCTGTATTTTTTCTCTTCATGTATTCTCTTAGCTGTTGCTGTCTGTGTTCAGACATGGATTTTACATAGATTTACATAGATTTGCTGATTATGTACTCATGCTTCTCTTCAATAAACTGTAGGTTTTAGTCAAACCAGCTGGCCTCATTCACTGGCAGTTTTATGGGACCAAACAAGTATTTTGTTTTGCTTTTAAGGACAATTTAATTGTGGGTCATGCTAAAGCTACAGCATGCCCCCCTGCATTTTCCAACATAAACCTCCCATCAGACATTAAACCTCCAAGGCAACATCTAGAGTCCAGGCTAGTGCACATCTGTGAGAGTGTGGCTAAAAAAGACTGCTATTTCAGGTAATCCCAGGAGTGGGAGGTAGCGAGGTGTCCAAGTCCAGTCCCCTAGGGTCTTATGGTGAATTAGAAAAGGTTTGGGGATGCTTCTTTGACAAAGAAGCAAATGGTACATCTGTGTAATGTTACATGGCTCCAGTATATTCTAAAAGGAGGGGTCAGCTGGCCTGAGATTGGCACTCCTGGTTACTGTACAATTTTCCAACTGATTCTTTTCTGTCATTATGAGAGGAAATGTCTTGAGATTCCATATGTTGAACGTTTTGTTTCACTGTAGGGGGATCCACCGATGCAAAAAGAGTATGGGTTAATTGCTCTAGGTATATCTGATGAAGAGAAATACTGTGAGAAAGAGAAGAAGCAGTGCTATGCTGACGCAGATGATTGGTGGCCTCCTTCTCCTCCTCCCACTGCTCCTCCCATGCTGGAACAGCAGGCACAACCTCAGATTGCACATTCACGTATGCAGCCTCAAGCTTTGCCTCATGTTGTTCCCCAGGCTGAACCAGCTGGAGCGAGGGGAGGACATGGTAGTGCTGACAGTGTGCACCATATGACTACCTCAGGGTTGGTGGACAATGTACTAGTGGGTTATGAAATTGAATTTAAGGAGGAGGAGGAGCTGGCAATGATTGCATCTGGAGCAGAGCCTGAACCAAGGGAACATGTGAAGAACAGCTTAGGCTAAAGACATTGGCAGCTAGGAGACAGAGGAAAAAGAAACCTGAAGCAGCTAAAAAGATGCCCCCTTTGAGAGCGGTTCCAACAGGGGCCATCCTGATGACAATCACACTCTGGTGCCTACCACTCTAATCCACACTCCCTTCAGCACTGCTGATTTGTTTAAGGGGAAGAATAACATTCCCTCCTACAGAGAGGACCCCCAAGAAAGACTGATTTATTTGCCTCTATCTTTTGTACACACAATTGCCTGTGAGCTGACTGTAGGGCACTGATGGATGTTTTGTTGATGGGAGAGGAGCGGTGAATGATCTGGGCACAGGCCAGGGGGTTTGCTGAGGCATGATATGATAATGACAATAATCAGCTTCTTGCTGCTTTAGCAATTTCATATGTGGAACCAAATTGGGATGTGAATGCCGGTAATGGCCTGGCTAGTTTAAGATATTTTGGTGCTTGTTTTTTGAAGGGATTGAGGTATGGCGTGCTTAAACAATATACTATAGATCAGATCTATGAAGTGCACCAAAGGGGGAAATGAAGACCTTGCTTCCTTTCTTGAGAGAATTTATGTGACCTTCAGACAGTTTACTGACCAAGATCTGGAAGCTGTTGAAAATGGATGTTTGAGGGGTCTTCCAGTCTGGTCGAGAGCTGGAAGACACAATCTTCTGAGCTCTGAGTGAAGAAGATCACCGCTGCTGTTGGTTGCTGGACGAAAGACATCTTCAATCTGGTCCGTCTGTGCCTCGGGAAGAAGAGGTCAGCCAGAGAAAGACGAGCGACCAGAAGACGGGTTGGACCCGCTGAACACGATCGGACAGACCGTGGAAGCGAGACGACCTGACTGTCGCCGCCATTAAATCTTCACCACAGCAGCAAGGAGTGGAGGGAAGAATAAAGCCCTCGGATGACTCCAGCCGACAGGCTTTTCTGTAGCTGAAGTTGATTGATTGGAAAGACCTTGCCTTAGGAGGTTAGTATCATAAATTGGAAGACCTTGACTGAGTGCAGTACTTAGCCTCTGATTAAGTGCCAATTGCTGTCACCTCTTCATGTTTGAAATTGTAGTATATTTTCTCCCTCTCCTCTTTCGGAAGAATTAACGCGTCTGGGACTTTATAAAAAAAGGAACACTGGTTTGTGACAGTGAGTTTTGGGACTTAACAACCTGATTAATCAATTAATAATAAATGGACTTAAGCTGTTTGAACGGTGGATTATAATTGTGGAACTGTGGACTTGCAAAATCACCCATAGAAAGATTTGTAATGAAAGAGGAATATTAGACTCTCCGGACTGTGTTCCCGTGTTCTTCCTGTTTTGTTTTGTTTTTGTTTTTTTTTGCCTGCCAACGCTCTTCACTGAACTCTGCCTTGTGGACTACTTAAGTAATTTATAAAGTAATTTACAAAGTGAAATGTACAATTAACGGATTTGTAAAAGTGATTATAATATAGTCTTTGGAATTAATTTGTTGGGGACCTTTATAACGAAAGGATTTTAAAGCGAAGCTGCAGTTTGAGAAGAAGATAAGACTGAGTAGGAAACAGGCATTGTGCAGCCAGAAGACTGGGGAGTGGCATTTTCAAAGTTAAGAAAACTTTTTTTCCCCATTGGTAACCGAGAGGTGATTAACTCTTTCTTTACTGAAGAGACTGAAGGAATTGAAGAAAGAAGAATGAAGGAATTGAAGAAAGAAGAACAGTAAAATGAATTTGAATTAATGGTGATTGACAACAAATAACTTATTGTATAGTATTAATTGTATAGTATTAATAATTAATAATTTTAATTAATAAGCAAGAAGTAAATAAGTAATAAGTAATTAATATGTACATTCAAGGAGTTTATTTGTAAAACTGTGAAGTGATTAATTTTTGGTGGGAAAAAACAGAACCTTATTATATAAATAATACCTCGGGGAACTTGAAGGTATAAATATGATTGTGGAAAGTGGGGGGTATCAGAGGAGAAGTGATTATCATAAATACTATTAAGTATAATTTGAACATCATAGTTAATACTTGAATATCATACCTTACATTACATTACATTATAGAATAATAGAACAAGTATAAGAAAATACTGTTCCTGGTCTTCATAATATTGATAAGATTGATAAGATAACTAATTTGTCTATTGATAAGATAATTAATTTTTCCATTGATAAGAGTCTATTGATAATTTGTTGAAATTGTTATTAAGTATATGTTGAATTTTGTGGTTAGTGGATAATTGTGTTGATAAATTATTCATAATGCAAAAAACAAGATCAGGTAAAGTGCGCACAACTGTCTCTACTCAAGATATACAAGGAAGATGTGATTCATTTGATGAACCACCAGATTATCAGAAAAAATTTATGGAGGAAATGAGATCATATATGGTGGGAATAAAACAAGATTTGTATGAATTGAAAAACCAAGTCACAGAAATGCAAGATACTCTAGAACAAGTGGAAACAGAAGTTAATGCTAATAGAAGAGACACAGAGGTGAATAAAAAAGAGATTTTAACCTTGAAACAGAAAATGTCCTCGTCAACTACTGCAATGGAAAAACAGTTAGATCGAATGGCATTAATCGAACAAAAACAAATGGACTCGTGGATACGTATACATGGCCTAGAGGAGAAGCTTAATGAAGATATTAAAAAGAGAGTAATAACACTACTGGCAGAGTCTTTGGAAGTTGAAGAAGAAGATATGGATACAGAGATAGAAGCGGTTTACAGAGTAAGCTCTGCGCTGGCCAAGAAAAAAAATGTACCTAGAGATGTGGTGGTACAGCTTACCAGAAAATCAACAAGGGATAAAATTATTGAAGAACATAACAGATCTCCATTAATAGACCAAGATAAACCTCTGATAATACTTCGAGAAATACCGGTAAGAATTTTGAAGAAACAGAGGGATTATGAATTCCTAGTTTCAAAGTTGAAACAAAATCAGATAAGATTTAGATGGGATCGTCTCGAAGGGGTGATTTTGACATTTAATGGACAACGGCACAGATTAAACTCTGTAGAAAAAGCACAGGATTTTCTTCACAGACACAGAGCAGAGTTGGAAAAAGTAGGAGCGCAGCAATATCCACCCAAAGCCAAAGGAAGAACCACTGCAAATACGCCAATAGAAGAAGAAGCTGCGATGGGGAACCTAGAGGAAGAGACAAAGAAGATAAAAGATTTGACACAAATGGAAGCCTTGGTACAGACTACAAAGGAAATTATGGAAAAATGTACTCCACAAGAGATGAGTTTGATTGATTTGGATTTGGAAGAGATGGATCCAATTAAAACGCAGCCAAAATGAATTGCACAATTATATCTTGGAACACAAATGGTCTGAACTCTCCCATAAAAAGGAAAAAGGTGTTCCACTACCTCTCCAAAGAAAATCCAGATGTTTGCTGCTTGCAAGAGACACATATAAAAAGGAAAGATAGTAGAGTGTTGGAGGCTCCAAAATTAGGTGAAATATTCATATCAGTGGCAACAGTGAAAAGAAGAGGAGTGGCGCTATATATAAAATCATCATTGTCTCCAAAATTACGATTTACCGATGGGAAGGGAAGATTTGTGGGTGTTGAATGTACCTTAGAAGGCAAAATATCGTTATTAACTGGAGTATATGTGCCATGTAATGAAAATAAATCCTTCTATAATGATCTAAAAAGTGTGATACAGAGTCAACCTTACGAAGAAATGTGCATTATGGGGGACTTTAATGGAGTGGTTGATTTAAAAATGGACAAAAGCGTTACACCAGACAAAAAAAGAAATAAAGGGAAGTTAACAGAAGACTTATTGCACACAGCAGAAGAGTATCAACTCCTAGATGTGTGGAGATTTAAACATCCCAATGAGAAGGACTTTACATTTTTCTCTAATCGACATCAGTTATGGTCGAGAATTGACTACATATGGCTGCCAAGAAGTTGGCAAGGCTGTATAAAAAGAACAGAGATCCTGACCAAGACATTTAGTGACCATAACCCAATATTTTTAAGGTTGGAAGGTCAAAGTAGAAGATGGAATTGGAAATTGAATGAAGCGCTTCAACTGCAAGAGGAAATTGTAACAGTATGTAAAATAGAAACTCAGCAATTTTTTAAAAGGAACTTGAATAATGAAGTTGAGACCAGAACAGTATGGGATGCATTCAAAGCTTTCTTCAGAGGTTTTTTTATTCCAAAAAATATTGAAGAGAAAAGGGAAAAAAAGAAGAAAATGGAGGATATAATGGGAAATATCAAAGAATTGGAAGCGAAGTTAAAAAGTAACCCCTGAGATAAAGAGTTATTACTGAATATGAAAGTATACAAAAACAGTTGTCGATACTCACAATGGAAGAAACAGAAAAAAAGATTCGTTTTCTAAAACAAAAACATTTTGAACATGCAAATAATCCTGGAAGATGGCTAGCGTATAAAATTTGGAAAGAAAGGGAAAAAAGATTAATATCCAAAATAAAAGAAGGTGAGCGTATAGTTACAGGAACTCAAGAAATAAAAAAAATACTTGCCAACTATTTTAAGAACTTGTGCCAGGCTAAGGATGGTGGAAACATAAAAGAAATGGAAGAATATCTCTGATCACAAAAGCTCCCCAAAATATATCCAAATCTTCAAGAGAGGTTGAATAAACCAATCTTGATAAATGAGATTAATGAAGCAATAGAGGGAATGAAACCTAATAAAGCTCCAGGCCCGGATGGGATAACAACTAATTTCTATAAATACTTCAAAGAACAATTGTGAGGACAGTTGCAAACCATAATGAATGGAATTTTCGGGGCAAATACAATACCAAGAAGTTGGACAGAGGCGAATATAACATTAATTTCTAAAGAAGATCTTGAAGCTCCCACATGTAAAGATTTTCGACCCATTTCGCTCTTAAATGTAGACTATAAAATTTTCACCTCTGTCCTTGCAAATCAATTGAAAAAAGCTCTGCCAGAATTCATACATGAGGATCGGAGTGGTTTTATTCCAGGGAGACAGATGAGATTCAACATTCGGACTGTTATAGAGCTCTGGCAGAGCTTTTGAATACTACGAATCCCATAATGGAAAAAAAGGTGCTCTTATATTCCTTGACACTGAAAAAGCCTTTGACAATGTCAGCTGGTCCTTCTTAACAAAGGTCTTGGAAGAAATGGAATTCGGAAATATATTCACAAATTGGATAAAGGCAATATATGATGAACAAAAGGCTCACATAATTATCAATGGAGACCTTTCAGAAAACATTTTAATTTCAAAAGGAACGAGACAAGGTTGCCCATTGTATCCTTTATTATTTGTATTGGTATTAGAGGTACTACTAAGGCAAATAAGGAAGGAAGACTCAATTCAAGGAGTCAAGGTAGGACAAGACCAATTTAAATATAAGGCCTTTGCAGATGATGTGGTAATGTTTCTAGAAGACCCCCTAAATAGAATTGTCAAAGTGAACGAACTGCTGAATAAATTTGGTACTATGGCAGACTTTAAAATAAATAAAGTTAAAACCAAGATTCTTTTGCAAAACATAAAGTTGCCGGAGAAAGAACAGATTGAAAGAAAAGCAGGCATTCAATGTGTTCCAAGAGTGAAGTATTTAGGAACTGAAATCACCAACAATAATAATCAATTGTTTAAGAATAATTATTATAAGACCTGGAGTCAAATTCAAAAGAAATTAAATATATGGAATAAGCTGGATCTTTCATTAATGGGTAGAATATCACTGATTAAGATGAGTATTCTCCCGAAGATACTCTTCTTGTTTTTGATGATACCAGTCAGGATAACTAAGAAATGGTTTCAAGACTGTAAAAAAGAGATATCCAGATTTATATGGAATGGAAAAAAAACCAAGAATGAAGTACAAGTGGCTAACTGATACGAGACACCGAGGGGGCTTCGCAGGACCAGATTTGGCGCTATATCACGAGGTGGCATGTCTAGCCCGGATGAAACCTTGGATTCTTCTGGACGACAGGAAAATGCTGGCTCTGGAAGGGTATGATCTTCATTTCGGTTGGCATGCTTACCTGTGGTATGGGAAAGCTAAAGTCCAAAAGATTTTTCACAACCAGGTGATACGAAATGCCCTTTTAAAGGTATGGGAGAAGAATAAGCATTTTTTCTGCCCAAAAATACCATCATGGGTCTCACCGATGGAAGCGCTTTTGATTAAAGGTCTGAGAAGACCGGGTAGTTGGCTGACTTACAAAGACATACTGAAACAATGTGGAAAAAAAATTCATACGAAAGATCAAAGACAACTAAAAGAAGGATTTGATATACAGTGGTTTCCCTTTATGCAGTTAAAAGAAAGATTTAAAAGGGATGTACAAGGAGAAGGGTTGGACTTAAGACAAAATGATTTAGAAGAATTGATGTTAAAAGGTGATAAAAAGTTACTTTCAAGATTGTATAAAAAATTGTTATCCTTCAAACTAGAGGAAGAGACGGTTAAAGATTGTATGACTAAATGGGCGAGAGATCTTAATCACAATATTCTTTTAGAAGAATGGGAAAATCTTTGGAAAACTAATATGTTATATACCAGATCCTATACTTTACAAGAAAATGTGCTGAAAATGGTATACCGTTAGTATCTAACACCCAACAAATTAGTGAAAGTGAACAAGAATATGAACGATCAGTGCTGGAAATGTAAAGAACAAGTGGGATCCTTCTACCATGTGTGGTGGGGATGTGACAGAGCAAAGAGATTCTGGTACGCCATACGAGCTAATATGCAAAAAATTTTGAAAAGGAAAATTGATTTAGTCTCAGAATTTTTTTTACTGGGAATCTTTGGTGCAGAAAGCTCAATAGATTTTTGTACTAAAAGATTAGCATGGCATTTAATTGTGGCGGCCAGACTCGTTTATGCTAAACATTGGAAATCAACTTACACTCCAACTATGGGAGATCGGATGGAGAAAACCACTGAAATAGCACAAATGGATAAATTGACTTACAGATTAGATAACAAAATGAATAGTAAGTTCTATAAGGTGTGGGAACCCTTAACAGAATTTTTGGAAAATAAGGATATTCTAACTAAGGGTTTCAAATCATGAAGATAAGGAGAAAAGTGATTATTGTTGTAATAATGAGACAAGTTCTAGACATAAATGTGGTGAGAGGTAGAAGTATGAGAAGTATGAGAAGAGATGTAGATGCAATAGGTTACTAGTTTTTGAAAGAAAAGAAATGTTGAAATAGATAATAGTGTAAGATGGACAAAAACTGTAAATAGAGTTGAAAATAATGAATGGGAAAATGAATAATAGATTCTGTTCTTTAAGACATACAGAGGTATTAAATAATAGATATAAGGCTGTATCTCAGGAAAGGGGGAAGTGCCCTATGTTTGTGAGAATACGTTAGTAAGATGTGTTGGTTGTTATATGTATGTATTGTTTATTTTGTGTATTAGTATTTGTTTATTGTGTAATAATTATGTAATGATACGAATGTGATGTTAGGTGGGACTGTTTTGTTTTTCCATTTTTGTTTTTTATAAAAATAAATAAAAAAAAGAAAATGGATGTTTGATTAATATGACTTTTATAGGGCAGGGAGCTCCTGACATCAGGGAAAAAAATTGCAAGAGGGTAACAGTGCAACTGGCATGCCCATCTCCCTGCTTGTTGATATTGCGTATCAAGTTTTCAGCAATAACGATGTTGTTAAGGAAAAGCAGGAGAACAGGAAGGTTAAAAAGAGAGCCGAGATGAAAGTATCCTTGATAGCCGCTGCCATACACAGGGACAGGGAGTTGAAGCCCAGTGGTAGCAGCTGCCTAGATAGGGATCAGTGTGCTTTTTATCACCAACATGAGCACTGACATAGAAATTGCCCAAAGAGAAGGATAGCTGGAACTAGTGAAAGGAAGGAGAAAAAGAGTGAGGAAATTGTGGCTATTGTGGGCAGTAATTCGGACAGACAGAGACTGGGGGCTGCCCAAAGTGAGCAAATTCCAATCTCTCCACAGGAGCCCCTGGTAGAAGTTAAAGTGGAGGGACAAATCACTGATTTTCTGCTAGACAGTGGGGTAACGCATTCAGTAGTAACAAACCTTAAAGGTCCTACTAGAAAAGTCCAAATTCCTGTGGTGGGAATCACTGGAAACAAAAGTGTTAAAGCTCTTCCTTCAGCCCTTCAGAGTGCAAGATTGGGACAAAGCATCTGATGCATCAGTTCCTACACATGCCTGAGTGTCCTGTACCTTTCCTTGGTAGAGACCTGTTATGCAACTTACATGTCCAGGTGAACTTTGGCCCATCTAAAATCAAGCTAACACTACCCCCTGAGCATGGCTGGAAAGTCCAAGCCTGCATAATGATGGCACCATTACAATATGCTGGCATTCCAGAGGAGATCTCAACAGCAGTGGTTCTTCGGTCTGGACAAGGAGCATACCAGGCAGAGCAAAATATGCATTCTCTCTCAAGATGCAGCTGAAATCAGGGATTACACTCCCCCTCCACTGCCTATAAAACAGTTTATGATCTGTTTGGAGGCCACATTGTGTTTGAAGACTCTGATTCAGAAATTCCTTAAGCATGGACTAATTAGAGAATGAGAATCAACATTTAACACACCCATCCTCCCAGTATGGAAGCTAAATTCAGATGAGTACCAGTTTGTTCAGGATTTGCAAGCTGTAAATAAGGCAACAGAAACTGTGCATGTTACCGCTGCAAATCCTTACACTTTGCTAGACAGCCAGACCAAACTCAAGTCCTAGGACAGAAAACTGTGGACTGAGAAATCTTAGCTCTCTTGCTCCTCTTAAAATTGTTCTGCTTTAAGATCAACTGACAGTAGGGTTCCTTTTGGTTTTAGGACTGTCTACAGTGCCAAAACATGTCTTTGCACCATATTCAGTAAGCCTTTAAAATTGCACATCCTGTATGTCAAACATATAAATTACTATTTGATTCACAGTATGTGTTGGGGGAGCAGGTCCACTTTCCTTCTCTCAGAATGGAATGGCAGCTTCCCTCCCAATCTGCTAAAGCACCCTGGGCCCTTTCCGCATCCTACCTTTTCTCGGCACTGGGGTGCAGTGCTCACGGGAGCAGCCTCTTGTGAGAGGCCCTCTCGTCCAGGTTTCTTCAGCTCTGCACGAGATTCCTGCTCATGCGAGAGCCCTGCCTCTTCCTTTCGCAGTGGAGCCTCCCAGGCTGCACTGAGACAGGAAGCATGACCGGCCCAGCTCCCGAGGCTCCACACGCAAAGTAAGTGCACATGGGGCCTTGGAGCGGGCACCATTTTTGGCTTAAAGCCGAAAATGAAAAAGTGCGCGAGCGGTGCCTGCCAGGCCCTGGAGCGTCATGCAAATGTGAGTGCATCGTGTGGACTGCTCTTCACATTTGTGCGATGCTTGAGGGGCCCTTTTGCATGGAAAATGCCATGCGAAAAGGGCCTGGACTCCCTCCTTTATATAGCCCTGCTTTTCCCTTTAAAACTACCACCTTAGTGTATAAAGAATAAAGCCTCTCAGTTGTTATTCAGAATGATTTACTGAACTGTGGTAGTGTGTTTCTGGTTGATTAGAAGTAATGGAAAGTGCTTTTCTAAGTTAGAATTGATAAAAAATATAATGTAGTCTTTCTTAAAATAACAAATAGGGAAATGTATTGGGCGTCATAACTATGTTCAAGCAATACAGAACTTCAAAAGGTGTTTATCCAGTTTCCTATAGCTTAATCCAGTATACACATATAAAACTTTCCTACACAAAGAGACCTTTGGCTTCCCTTTTGGTCAAAGGCTTAATTCCCAAATCTAAGTCACACCTTCTGACCCAACGCAAAAGGGCTTGGTTTCTCCTCTCTCTCTCTCGACCTCTGAAAAGACAACTACTCTTATTCAGACAGCTCCCCTGGCTGACTGAAAAGCTCTATCCAAGAGCTCTCTATCTCTGGAATTATCACTGAAGAAATCTGGAAAATCCCAGTCACTGTGCCATATATATAGACCTCCTTCTCTCAAACTTTAGCCCTTTCTTCTCACTAATGCTCTGGGTTTGTCTCATACAGAGCCACTTTTGTTACCTGGCAACCTGTTGCTGGGGCTGCCCTGCCCCTCAGGTTGGCCACACCACCAGACTCTGTCACACAGTAATATTGTTTCTGAATGCCTGTCACATTATTTCATGAATATTTTACATTCACCTTCAACACTAGCATTGTCTCAGGTCAGAGTGAGCAACTGTCAGATGTCAGAAGCTCTTTTGACCTTCTGAGTTCGCGGCTCCTCTTTGTCAAAAATACTCCCTAAGGCATTGCTGGGGTGGGGGTGGTCATATCTTCGACCTTCTCTGGCCTATATCACCCAGAAGACTTCTCATTAGTAGGTGACAAACAACCCCATCAAGCAGCCTTGGCATTCATTTCATGCAGTACAGTGGTGAAAATCAGTAAGTTCTTTTCTTTTTTATGTTGTAATTTGCCATCAAGTAACTTTGATTTTTGATGACCTTATGAATCAGAGACGTCCAAGAGCCCCACTTATCAACTACCCCCCTCACCTCTTGCAAACTCAGGGCAGCAGCCTCCTTGATTAAATCAATCCCCCTGTAGTGCAGTTTTTCTTTTTTTCCTACTGCCTTCCACTTTACTGAGCATTCATCTTTTCCAGTAAAGTCACATCCAAAAGACAACATTCTCAGTTTGGTCATCTTCACTAAGGGAGAGGTTCACACCAAATTTGGTCTAGGGCTCAATCATTTGTTTAACTACTTTGTAAACACATTTTACTACAGGTACTTAAATTCTTTATTTGTGGTTAATCATTGCCAGACTTTGGTATTGGACATCTAAAAAATATCTTCTGAGATAATTTTGTGAATGCACTGAAAGAATTTTTGCCTTGGGACCATTTGTTCAAATATGATTTGGTAAACCTTTTGACCCCTTGTAAACTCTCTTCCTCTTGAGGTGAAGCAAGTTCAGATGAAATCAGACTTTGTCACTAATTACCAAACCATCACTGCAGGCCAATAGTAAATAAAGGGCAAACAGCACTGTGCTGTGCTTCTTCACTTGGAAAATAATTCCAATCCGTCCAATAGTCCATACTAAGTATATTTAATACTGAAACCTTAAAAAGAATATTCTGTGTGGTTCAAATGTGAAAGTTGGAGTTATGCAGCGATGCTGTGTATGGACTGTAGAAATCAATAATCACAGTTCAAAACTCAACCAGCTTACAAACTCTCCAAGGAGGCACCTCATTATCTTTTAGCATTTGCCTCTTTCCCCAGCTACCTTCACAATATTGGGTGCCTAATACTCTCACAGGTTTTCGATCAGATTCCTCTTTGTTGATCTACAGCAAGGTTTGGCAGTTGGCGATCCCCCAGCTCTAATTCCCCTGCTATTCTTACCTGCCTCAATCATCATGGTCAATAGGAAGAGTAACATTTTTATAATCCAGCGGTAATTGTTTGGATCCTCTTTTTTCCTATTTTGAAGATGCGGAAAATATTTGTCCTCCCCAGTCTTCTGGGATTTCCCATTCTCCACGAATTTTCAAAAATTATTGCCAGTGGTTCTGGGATTACTTCTGCCAGTTCTTTTAATACCCTTGGGTGAGTTCATTTGGCCCAGAGACTTGCATTCATTTAGAGTAGCCAGGTGTTCCTGTACTACCTCTTTACCCATACTTTGCTGCATTTCACCTACTGAATCATCAGTTCCATTTTCCCCAGGTAGAATATTGTTTCCATTTTGAGAGAAGGCCAAAGCAAAGAAGCTGTTGACTAGTTCTACTTTTTCTCTCCCCCTGCTGGTATTCCACTGTCTTCTCTATGCAGAGGCCCTGCCATTTAATTGTTCTTCCTTTTGCTATGGACATAACCCAAAAAGCCCTTCGTATTGTTTTTACCTGCTCGAGCAAGCCTGACATCATTCTACACTTTAGCTTTTTTGACTTTCTCCCTACACTTGCTGGCTATTTGTTCGAATTCCAATTTGGTAATTTCCCCCTTTTTCCAGTTCTTATATATGTCTCCTTTACATCTTAGCTCAGTTGAAAGTTCTTTAGGCATTCATCCTGGATTCTTTAGGTACTTCCCGTTTGTCCTTCTCATTGAAAATGTTTGAAATTGTGCCTTCAATATCTCACTTTTAAGAAACTCTCATCCATCATGAACTCCCTTCTCTTTTAGTTTTCCTGACCCAGTATTTCACTAGGTTTACTGAAATCAGCTTTCTTAAAGTCTTGTGTGCATGTCTGACTATGCTTGGCTTCCCCTTTCTGTTGTGTAAGAAACTCCAGAAGAACATGGTCACTCTCACTTAAGAATCCCACCACTTCCACCCCATTAACTAGATCATCACTGTTAGTTAAGGCTAGATCTAAGACAGCTGCCCCCTTGTTCCTTCTTATGCCTTCTGGACTATGAAATTGTCCGCAAGGCAAGTTTGAAATTAGTTGGACATGATACTCTTGGCAGAGTTTGACTTCCAAAAAATATCAGGATAGTTAAAATCTCCCATTACTATTATATTTCTCCTCTCTGACTGTTTTGTTATCTATTCCAGAAAGCCATCATCCAAGTCATCATTTTGGCTTGCCATCACTGTTGTTTCTCTCCTTCTTAATTTTTACCCAGAGGCTCGCACCTGGCGTCTAGAATTTAAGTCATGGATCTCTTCACAGGTGTATATGTCCCTGAAATATAGTGCTACTTTCCTTTTTCACCTATTTATCTGAAATAGGTTATACTCTCTATTGCTATCTTAGTTCAGACCATGAGAAGATCTCAAGTGTGGCCAAGGATTCTTACTCCCATTGTACTGAGGAATGTGGGCATTTCCTTAGTCCCTTCAACTAATCTGGATGGTGCCTCATAAACCTCCCACTAGGAAAAGGAAATGGCATAGTGATTTTCAATTATGACATGACAGAGTGATTTGCAATTATTGGTATGGGTTTGACTGATCCAGAATTAGTCATATAGAGGCTGCCGTTGAGTGGGTGCACCAATGCGAGCCTGCGATCAGCAGAGGGTGAGCTGTGGGCATGGTCAGAGTCAGCGGTTAGTCCGGACCCACGAAGAACAGGAAGCCGCCATTTTGTAACTGCAGATCTACAGACCTCACAGAGCAGTGCGGATCTACAGACCTGGCATTGCTCCGATTCGCCCTGGACCAGACGAAGGAGCCCTGCAGAAGGGCTTAAGGGAGAGTCTGCGTTGCTTCGAGCCAAGAAGAACCGGTGAGTATTGGCACGGAGCGATTCACTCGCCTTGTGCGGAAAGGGCCAGTGTTAGCCACCTCACCACAGAAAGGCTTTTAAAAGAAATAATGGGTTAAAATTGGAGAGTGTTGCTTTATGATGATCTTTTGTACTTTGAACAAGACAGTCGAGAGTTTAAAGCAATGCTTTAAAGCATTGCTTTCCAAGAACAGCAAAGTTCTTAATTTGTTTGCTTATATCCAACTTAAGGACACATTTAATTAATATAAGAGAAATGCTACAATGAATGCTGGAGAAAATGAGTTTTATTTAGAGTTGTGTAAAGATGATAACCATGTAATTAAAAAAAGGCTTAAATAGTTTTTGAAATTAGAGACAGAAGATGAACCTCTAAAGGAATACATGATAAGGTAGGCTCAAAATGTGGGGCAAAATGTTCATACGAATGTATGGAGAAAACGTGGTTTAAATTTGCCTTTATAGTAATTTAAAAGAAGTAATTTATAGTAATTTAAAAGAAAACCTGTGTAATGATGTACAGATATTATTTAACTTCAACATGGCTGTCAAAATGTCTCAGAATGTTTCAAATCAATCTTGGGGATGTCAAGATAAGGAGGGCTCTTTTTTCAGTATGTGGTGGATTTCTAATAAGATGAAAATGTACTCATCTATGACTTATATGTCAATCAAAACCATTTTAATGATAGATTTTATAATGTTATCAATAATGTTTCTGTTGAGAATTATGGATAAAGAATTGAACAATAAATATGGATCACATCTTTGTTATATGATAACAGCAGCAAGAGTAGTATTCACTCAAACTTGGAAGTGGACTAAAGCAGCAACGTTGTTGGATTGCTAAGGTCACTGAATAAGCTCAAATTGCCAAATTGATATGGGTTT
Source organism: Cyclura pinguis (assembly GCA_030412105.1). Lineage (NCBI taxonomy): Eukaryota > Metazoa > Chordata > Lepidosauria > Squamata > Iguanidae > Cyclura > Cyclura pinguis. Next base: position 106,016,670 of record CM059599.1, on the reverse strand, counting down.
TAAAAAACAAGGCAAATGACAATTTTCTGAAAGATTAGAAACAGTTTATGGATTTTTTTTTATCAATAAGCAATCTAACAATGTCATAATGCATGGTTACGATTATTAGTAATTAGTGACATTATTTAACTGGATCTATAATGGTAAAATAATATTTTTTATCTTTTTTTCCTTACTTAGAGTTAGGTTTGAGGGTTCAGAGCCCTGTCGTGTTTTAGTTAGTAGATGTTTAGAGTTTCAGTATTGGGTAGCATTTTAGCCTTTGAGTGTTGTTTTAGAAGTTAATCCAATAATATGAGTATGATTAACTTACACATAATCCAAACCAAATGCTCCATCAACTGGAAAAACTAGCAGAGTTTTAGATTGCTAAGAGCCTGGTACTTTGCAAGGGCAGCTCCATGTGTTGCAGAGTACATTACAAAAGCCTAATCTAGAGGTTACTGGGGTGTGAAACTGCACCAAGATCTATAAAGGCCAAATCCATTGGGTTTGCATCCCACACTGGAATTTATTTTTAAGTCTTTTCTGCTGCATCTGTATACAAGGTGAAAATTTTACTTTCAGGGGCTTCAGTCTGCCCCAGAAAGGTATCCAGAGAATGTTTTAGGGAAGAAGGGGAGATATTGATATAGTAGTATAATTGATGGGTTTATTTCTCATACTTCAGAATTAGGATACTTGCAAAGTGATGCAAAGTGATTGCTTTAAGCAGATTTCTTATCATTTTTGTCTCTAGGTGATAAAGATTAAATGTGTGCATCACATAGTTTATCTTTTAAGGCAGAATTGGTGCATCCTTAGTGACTGAGAAAAAAAATAGATGTAATCCATTTTACATAGAAACTGACCCAATTGACATTTTCAAAATTAACAAGCAAGCCATAATGCAGTTATCCTTTCATTTTTTATCCTTTGCTAAGTATCGCAATGCAATATATTATGAAGTTCCACTGACCCAATAATATACACAAAAATGTGTATATTAAGGAACACAATATACAAAACATAAGATACAATAAAAAAAACAATCTCTAATAAATGATTCAACTTATGGTTTGAATGAGGAAAATTTGCTTCCAAAAATGTTTTGGGAAATGATGTACATTATGATAAATGTTGCTAAAATGTGTACGCTTTACTCAACCAAAACTGCAAACTGATGTTGAAACAAAATTTAAAAGTTTTAAAAATGTGCTTCACAAAATTAAAAAGTTGTAGAACAGAAAAGCAGAGAGATGTGTCCATTGCACTTCATATTTCTTCGTGGATATCCCAGCAGAACTTGAAAGGCAGCTTTTCCATTCTTTCCTTAAAAACGCTGTCAAACCTTTCACTCTGTGTAACTGTCATCATGTTTTTCCAGTCTCCAATTGTACCTGGCCCAGATTTCAGAGAGAAAATGACATAACTATCATAGTTAATCCCTATTATTCATAACAGGGATACTGGAAGTCAAAATCCATAATTCTTATTGACTCTGTTTTGTGCGGTATGACCTGATTGATTGAATTTATATTTCTTCTAAGAAGGGATACCATACAAATGGCTTCGGTCCCATGGCCATTATGAGATCAGATGAAAATGCCACAAAACTCCAGTGCACTGCAAAAAGTACTGCCAGAACTTATGAAAGTTTATGAATGTGGGAACTGCTCATACATACTACATGGAATCCCAAAGTAACCCTCTTTTTTTTCTGATTCCAACATGGTCCCTTTTGACTCATTCAAAGATTATGTCTGCCTAATGGTAGCTTTAATGTTTCACCCATGGTAATCAGTCAAGAATATGCACATCTTGCTGCACTTAACAGAGTAAATGCAATCATAACTGTGTTGCACATGGGCTTTTCATAAGAGGGTGGAACTAGACTGGAAGAGTAGCTTTAGCTATCTAATTATTGAGCATCATGTATTCATTTGAAAGACTTCTACAACATTTTCATTTCAGTATGGGGTGAGCAAAGTGTACTCCTGGGCCCCCATTCCACCACTACCACCCCAATCATTTCTGTAGTCCTCAACACTGCCAGACCCTTCAGATCTTCCTGTTTCTGGCCAAGAAAAAGGAAGAGTGATTTGAAAATACTGGAAGCCTTCCATATGCACAATTCATCTTTTGAATAGAATAAAGACTCTCCCTACACACACACACACACGCACACGCACACACGCACACACTATTTAATATTAGAAAAATTTTATTCAAAGCCTGACATTGACTTCTGGCCAATCCTAGATTCAGTTTCAGCAGGGTCCCAGGGTAGAGCTACTGGATTTGGCCACCACTAATTTAACCACTTGGAAATTAAACAGTATACAAGCAGGAACATAATAGAAGAGAATACAAAAGAGTACAGTGAAGTACAATAACCCCTAGTTTTTAAAAGCCTGCAAAAATAAAAATTAAAAAAAAATTTTTTGCATGGGCCTAAAATATCACAGAAGTAAATATCAGATGAAGCAATGAGCACACACGGAAACACCACCATTTACCTTTGCGAAGACAGCATCCTTTGCTGCAATCTAACAGATCAGGAAGCACGTTCTCATAGTTGGTTCTGTGATCCACTCTCATTTTGTCAAATGAAGCCTTATCCACAACATCATCCAACTCCTCTTCTGCCAGTCTCTTTCCTAGGAAATTGCATATTTTCAGTATAGAACTTCTCAGATCCTGAAATGGGAAATAGTTTAGACATGACGCCATGCATAATTGAAGATCACTACAGTCAAACAGAGCCAATCATATAATAAATATTGTTTGATAAGAAATAGAAAAGTTGGCACCCACTTTGGTGGAGGGAGCAGAGGAATCTTAAAATCTTTTACTTTGATTTTAAGGAGGAGGAATTCAACACCTCCCTCAAGCAAAGACCCCCAACCCTCTCAAAACTTTTCTGTCTCAAGCTGTAGCTCCTCTAACATAGCCATTTAGCAATGGTGGAGAGAGTAGGTTGTAGAAGAGCATCTGCTGATGTTCCTATATGCAGATATACAATGACAAAAGCATCCTCCCTTCCTTCCAGAGGTCCCAGAAGAGTATATTGTTGTGACAGATTCCCTCTTCAGGCTGATCCCCAGTTCCAAACCTATGGGCTCCTATCACTCACCATGCCCCTTTTATTCTCTATATCCCTCCCTGAATTGGGTACTCAGGGCTCAAGGCAATATTTATGTTGACAAACGGAGGTGCTGATCTGTTCACTGTGGTGAGTGTAACCACACACTATCTAAACCTTTTGGGAACAGCCAGAGAAAAGTGTAAAACAAGTAGAAGTTTATTGTTACACACTCAGATCAAACGTTAATCCCTCTGGACTATTTAATCATTCATAGCTCCCAAACCCTGTCCAGTTCTTCCCCCTTGCTGACTATTTCTATTACAGCTTTTTCCTATCTCTATGACATCTTTGCCCTATCTGTCCTACAATCCCTTCCCTATCTCTAGGCCATATTTCTCCTATCTGCCTCCTGTCAGAGACAAAGGTCAATTTTCCATCCTTTCTCCCTTATAGGCCCCCCTTCATAGCGTTCCTGCGGTTGTAATTGGCAGGAACCAACTAGGCTTGCCCAGTTCCTCCCTTCACAACTGCCAACGTCACTACCTGGATGCGAGTCAGTACTCTAAGTGGCCATTAAATGCTTGTGTCTTGAGGAACGGAGAGAGGAGACAGACCGTAGCTCAATCCAGAAATAATTTTACATCATTTGTCCTTACGAAGGATTTTGAACCTGTTTTTTTATTACTTTCTAAGTTATTTTGAGAGGTTGAAAAAAGCAGGATAAAGGGAATACAGAAAGACAAGAAAGGGGCACAATCTGTATTGTCTTAATCAAACCACCAAATCTTGTCAAAATTGGGATATCAATGGGATATCTACCCATTGTATTTCTACTTTCCACTTCTGTCACTTTATGCACCACTTTCATAGATATAAACACATGCTAATATTTTCAAGTGTATAGGGATACATTCAACCATGTTTGGAAAGCATTAGTACCTTGTAAAATGCTGCCATCAAATCGAGAACCTTAGCTCGTTCCCCATTATTCTTGCCAGTGCTGGCTGCTTCACAGTCTATGGCTATTTCCGCACGGGGCGAGGGAATCGCCCCGTGCCGGTACTTACCAGATTTCTTGGCTTCCCAGTCCGGTCTGCGGTACTCCAGAGCAGTGTGTGCTCGTCGCTCCGCACTGCTCCGGGAACGAAAATGGTGGCTTCTGGTTGGTCAAGAGTCTCAACCAACTGCAGTCTTGACCAACTGCTGAAGCTCGCCAACCTAAAGCCCGCCCCCAGCAGATTGCAGGCTCGCACTGGTGCGAGCCTGCAAATCTGCACCGGAGCGCAGGAACGGAGTGGCGCACTCCGTGCTTTTGAAAGACTTGTTTTAAGCGGTCTTTCAAAAGCACACTGGACAACCACTTCGGGTTGTTCTTGAGCGGGCTGAGGTGCAGAACTACAGTAAGTAGATCCGACCCAGTCCGCTCCCGGGTGCAGACGTCCTCCCTGGAGGATGCTCTGCACTGTTTCTTTAAGCCCGTGTGGAAATGGCCTATGTTTACAGGAAGGGTGAATATTTAGAAGGGGAGATACATATCCCCCTGAATGGAAGGGGCACGGTCCTGATAATTTTGTACCTGCTGACATTGTCAGCAAAGCATTTTGCCTTGGAAGATTTGGGCTGTAATTCAGGGGAAAAAAATGTATGGAACACGTGTCAAAAATGGCAATTTGTGCTAATTTGTGCACCCTATTTAATGTGCATTAATGATTCTTGACGATTTCTGTCATTTCTCTACCCAAACACTGTCCTGACATATTTTGGAAACTCTATTCTTCTGCGAGTGTTTTGTTTGTGATAGGATTTCTGATGTTAGATAGGGGTATGTCCAGCCCTCTTGCACCATTACCCATTTTCCCTCCAACTGTACTACATTCCTTACATGTTCTCATTCTATTTTCCCCCACATGCCTCAATTGCCTCCCAAATTTTAATTTTTAAAACATCTCTCTAGAGCTTGAGCATTATGGTGCTATTGCTGCTTTCCCCCGCCATGCCATATCAGCCCTGTCCCCCCAGCAGTATGCAGACTTCCTGTGTAAAAGGAGACACTGGAGGCTGAGGGAGTGTGCTGTTGTGGATAAAAGAGTTCTAGCCACTCAGTACTGTGCAGTACTTCCTATAAGCATCTACATTGGTACTATTAATCTTCTTTGAAATAGGACTACACTGTTGCTACTGCTATTAAATCTTTCCCACTATTCTTTTTTCTCAGTAAGGAATTAATCTTGACATTGAGGAAGGAGTCATATGCAATGGAGGACACCTATCAACATAGGACTGCATGGTGGATTACCTCAGCGCACCTCACACAAGTGGTTACTCCTTCCTCACATTTAAGCTTTCTAGGGAAAGGAAGACCAGTGGCTGAATCTGCAGTTGAATTTGGATTTTGAAGTGTTGCCATGGAACACTCCTACAACCCCTCCACTCCTCCCGACCATTCTCCTTGCTTAGTTGTCTGCCTTTCCCATCAGCTTCAGGTTCTATAACAAAGTCAGGCGGATCTTCATTGTTGTTTTATCTGAAGGAAAAGCCCTATTATGTTTTACCTTCTTCATTTCTTCATAGGTAATGAAGATAATATTGAAATCATCCCGGTGGGCAGACCAGCCTTCTCTATGGTCTAACCATGAACTGTATGGCGCTGGTCAGAAAGACAGTAATGGTTAGAGCAGCTTAAAATGATGATGATAATCAGTGTAAAATGGCAATTGGTGTAGCTGGTTGTCTGCTACCATGTTCCAGTAGAGATTTAATGTCAACCTCAAATGAGCCACTAATTCGCGGTTAATTTCTGTGCCATTGACGCCGTTAAGAAGTATGAAGCAGCTTTTGCCAACAGCTGATGTTGAGGGACAGGAAAGACATTTGATGGCTGCAGAAAAGATGGAAAAAGAGTGACATATAGAGGTACAGTTGATGCACTTTGGCAACATAACTATGAATCTGCAGCTGGAGGCAGCAGGAAAACAAAAGAGCACAGGCTCAGAGTCCATGAAGAAAGTAAGATACTTAAGAAATAGCACTGATGGATTTTGTCTGCTTTCCTCATCACCACTTCACAATTCTGCTAGTGCAGTACAGAATAGGATTCCAGACTGTGTGAGTCAGAATGAGTAAAAGCACTTAGAGAAGACTATGAAGGAATGAGGATCTGAAGCCATCTGTGCTCATGCGGCAGCATTTATTAAGTAGCTCTTCCATTGGAAAGGCACGTGCCAGAATCGAAGGCCTACACTTTACCCTAAGACTGTGGAGCCAAACAAAGGTCAGAAGGACTCTGAATAGCCAGCTTTCCCTAGCTCCACAGTTGGACTTCATGGCCTCCTTTACAATTGCTTTGACATGTTCTTTAAATTGTTTACATACCAGAAGTGTTCTTCCTCTTTTTTCTCCAATTCCTCTCCATTTAAATGAATCCATCTTTGAATTCCACCACCACCTCTACCACCGAATAAAGTTCCTACTTGTTCCCCCTATCTCTGTTCAGAAACTTGAGAGCTTGTGGGCTGGAAGCACCATATGTTCTCACTGGATGGTGGCAGTCTTTCCCCATCATCAATCACACTTTCTTCCACAACAAGGGGGAAAGTGAAGTTGCATAAATTATTTCAGGAACATAGGTAATATGTTTTTTATTTTAAAAAAATCTTGAATGGGTGTGTTATTTATATGTATTGAACATGATTTCCAATCTCCTCATAACAGCCAAATGTTTCTTACGTGACATCCTGCAAAGATATTCATATTTATTTCAATATGTTGTCAAGGGGGTTGTGTAGTGTATAGGCGTAAGTGGTCTATATTACAACATGAAATAATTCTTACCTAGCTAGAAATCCCTCCATAAAAATTCCAAAGTCTACTTTTTCCGTTTTGACAGAAATTTGGGGAAAATGATAAAAGGAAACCAAGACATCCTTAGGGTTTCTGGCCACATAAATAACCTGCAGGAAAATGATTTTAGCGAGCTTCGGTAAGTTACTCACTCCACCCACAATCACTTGAAGAAAATGCCTAACAATAGAAGTATTTTCACAAAGGTAGCTCTCTTCACTGTATTATCTAGTTTCATGTCCATTTTATCATCATCATCTTCTTACATCAGTGAAACTGAGAAGTGAGACAAGGACTTGGCAATACCAACACCTGAATTATGGAAGTCCTTCCCCAAAAAGGTTGCTTGGTCTCTAACTTAAATTTGGTGCCATGCAAAGACTTTCATTTTCTTTTAGACATTCAAAGTTCTGAGAGCTGAGTTCTAAGTATTAAGTGGTTCTGATTTTTTTTAAAAAAAGATTAAATACCATTCCTTACCACACACACACACACACAAATACACTGATGAACAAAAATCTTTTAATTGTTTCAGATCTATTGCTTGAGAGATACATGGGCAGAATTACATCCTGGAAATTACAGGGGTTTTTTTTCAGAATCTCATCAGATTTCCTCAAGAATAGGCACAATTGGACCTAACAAGGAGGTTTAATCCATTGTTATTATTAGTTCCACTATGTTTGTAGGGACTGGGTACAGGGTTGGAGCATGATTTTCAAGAGAGTATCTTTGACTCTCAGCTCCAGTCTCTGTGGAGAGGCAATGCTGAGATATCTATGCTTCAAAGAGCTGAAACGCTCTTAAGCATAAAAGATCTTGGGTGGTTCTCCTCAAAGCAAAAAATATTGATTTGTCAAGCAAACATCATGAGACTGGCTCTGATAGACTATGGAGGAATTTATAAGGGAAACAAGAGAAATTTGGGAAAAGGTTGGATGAAATGTACTTGATATCTATAGAACTATGACAAGAACGTTGCATCTACAGCAAAAAAGTATGAATTTGATGATAAAAGGTCCATGTTCTTGCTAATAAAGAAAAGGTAGGCAAAAAAAAATCTCAGAGAAAAAAAAAAGAAAAGAAACTCAGGAGTCGTAAGAGATGAAGATGGAACCAGACTTTTTCATCCCAGAATATTTTTGGATAAATAAGTCTCTTATTTTGAAGGTATTTTTAAGCCTCTTTACATCATACAAAAATATTAAGGATTATCAAAGGGGAGACCAAAGTCACCTTTTTTTGTGCTGAAACTGTAGAAAATGAAGAAAAATTAAAAAGGTGATAAACAGAATTAAATAAGTTTCCTGAGTGCATTCTAATAATATTTTAGACACATACTGCTCATTCACTTGCCAGCTGTCTTTTTTTTTGACATTCTGTAGAGCGCATAACTTTCTGAAATTTGGATTCATTCCAGAATGGTTGTTACTAGAACCTTGTAAAGATCCACTGAAATGGAATCTTATCATACAGATTCTTTAATTAACAACAGCTATTACGACAATTCATCCCTACCTTTTCTGATTTTTACCTTAACAGATATATCATGATCCAATTCATAGACTGTTCACCATACTTATTTATTATGTGAGGAATCTCAGTTGGCTGTAATAGGCCTAATCTTTTTAGAGGGGTTTTTTTTTATATTTATTTATCATGGAAAATTACACAAGCACCAACAAACATTTACAATATAGACATAAACTAATGTAAATAAGCTAAAGTAAAATTATAAAGTACAACAGGCTCACTAAAACATTGACTTACTAATTTAAACATTGAAATACTAGTACATAAAAGGGTTCTGACTCCCCCCTCCTGCAAACTGTAATGAGAAAAAGGAAGGAAGGCAGGATAATATTATCCTACTATTACAAATCCAGCTAAGCAAAACTACTAATGGGCATACCCACAAAGTATTGCATTATTTGATGCTTGTTACTCAAGAAGTCCATAAACTGTTTCCAACCTTTCAAGAAATCCTCAATTGATTTGTCTTTTAAAATTAATTTGGCCATTTGGTTTTGATTGCATTAATTGGTAATTTCAATTAAACTCATTATCTCATTATCAGTTCTCTCAGTTTGGTCCCAGGTTTAAATGGACTTTGTAATTTCTTTCTGTTGGTTGCTAACATGGGGATCAAGAATATGGACTCTAGACTTACTGCAATAATAAATTATACTAAAAAGATGTGTAGAGGGCATGCTCATCAAATTTGCAGATGACACCAAATTGGGAGGGGTTGCTAATACACCAGAGGACAGGATCAAAATTCAAAATGACCTGGACAGATTGGAGAGCTGGGCCAAAGCTAACAAAATGAAATTCAACAGAGAGAAGTGTAAGGTCCTACACTTAGGTAGAAAAAATGGAATGCAGAAATATAGGATGGGGGACACGTGGCTGGATGGCAGTACGTGTGAAAGGGATCTAGGAGTCTTAATAGACCACAAGCTGAACATGAGTCAGCAATGTGATGCGGCAGCCAAGAAAGCCGATGCAATTCTCGGCTGCATCAATAGGAGTATGGTGTCTAGATCGAGGGAGGTACTGGTACCACTCTACTCTGCTTTGGTTAGACCTCATCTTGAATACTGTGTCCAGTTCTGGGCACCCCAATTCAAGAAGGAGATGGTCAAGCTGGAGCAGGTCCAGAGGAGGGCGACCAAAATGGTGAAGGGCCTGGAAGCCATGCCCTATGAGGATAGACTTAGAGAGCTCGGTATGTTCAGTCTGCAGAAGAGAAGGTTAAGAGGGGACATGATAGCCGTGTTTAAATATTTGAAGGGATGCCATGTAGAGGAAGGAGAGGGCTTGTTTTCTGCTGCTCCAGAGACCAGAACAAGGAGCAATGGATTCAAGCTGCGGGAAAGGAGATTCCACCTGAACCTCAGGAAGAACTTCCTGACAGTCAGGGCTGTCCGGCAGTGGAATATGCTGCCTCGGAGTGTGGTGGAGTCTCCTTCTTTGGAGGTTTTTAAGCAGAGGCTGGATGGCCATCTGTTGGGAGTGCTTTGAGGGCGTTCCTGCATGGCAGGGGGTTGGACTGGATGGCCCGTGTGGTCTCTTCCAACTCTACATTTCTGTGATTCTGTGATTCTGTGTTCCTTATCACCTCTTTTCTTAACTCTGGCACTAAAATTTCTGGTTCATTATATCATGCCTGCTTACATCTTAAAGGGATTGTGCTCCTGAGATCTAATAAAATCATTAACCTTTACACTAATGATAAGACTTTGATTTTCAGTGTTGCAGAAGCCCTCCATTATCTCTAGACTACAACTGAGGATTTTGCAAAACATTTGAACTGAGGTAACATTCATAAGCCTGATCTTAGATGTTTTAATATCCTAAACATTATTCAAATAGTTAGTCTTCTGATAGTAACTATTTATTTAAGCAACAAAAATATCCTGCTAAGAGTCCAGATAACTAAAAAAAAACTATTAAATCTTTTGAAGCAAACTATGGAGTAGTTTGGAAGCCAATTATCACATTAATTAAAAGATGATGAATTCGTTTGATGTTGGCCCTGCCAAGCTGCATTGCTTTCATTAAAAAGGTTTTTTTTGTCTGTTTCTAATGTATTTTATGTACTTCTTGAGCTCTCTGGCAAGAGAATTAAAGTTTGACAGCAGCAGTTGGAGGCTTTTATTTTCAGTAAATATGAGCCTAGAATAGCTCAAGTTCTTAGATACAGGTTAGCTTTGAGAGATGAATGGGAGATACCTCTTTTAAAGACCTGTTTTGGATAATAGTTGCACCACTGATGTACCAGTTAAAAATATTACCTATTCCACTTACTCTTCTGAACTACAGTTCCCAAGATAACCTGAACACTTGGCTTTACTACAGAATAAAACTGATCTAATCCCTACTCTTTTTTCTCAGAGTAGTATTGTATGTTCTGATACCAGAAAACTACAGCATCCACTACTTTCCTTTCATTCAAGAGACCACAAAAGGCTATTAACTACCATTACACAGTTGCTAATGCCATGGATTAATTATTCACATTGAACACTCATTGTAAAACAAAGCAAAGCAAAACAAAACAAATAAACAAACAAAGCACAAACAAGCGAAGCACACTGTAGTCAGCAAGGGAAGACTGATGATGCAGCACTTGGGACAGCTCCAAAAAAAGCACTTCTTTTTGTCAAGATCTGGAGATGAACTGAAGGTGACACATGAGTATAGTGCATAATTATTTAATAGACCGATGGAGAAATAGCACATCTCTTCTTTAGCATTTTCCAGTTGCAGTTGCATAGGGATGTGGGGGCAGGGGATGATTCACCCCGGGTGGCAATGTTTTGGGGGCATCCTGGGCTGTACTCACGCCCCTGTGTGCCCTGGCCACACCCCCACACACTGCAGCTATGCCCCCGTGCACAGTGGTCATGCCCCGTGCACTGTAGCCCCACCCCCTCCTGCCCCCTCCCCACACTCCAAGCTCCACCACTGTCCAGTTGCTTCATAACACTGACATAATTCTTTGCAACTTGTATGTCAGAGGCATTTACTGTGGGCTCTTTCACACTACAAAATTATAGCACAATGATCGAACTTTAATTATCATGGTTGCATCCTATAGTGATCTGAGATTTGTGGTTTGGAGCCGAGAACTCTAAATGCTGTTCCCTAAACTGCACATCCCAGGATTTATGGTATAGAACTATGACAGTTAAAGTGGAATCATTGTGTTGTAATTCTGTAGTGTGAAGGAGCCATACAGGAAGTGAAATTTACTTCCTTCTCTTATGGCAAACTCCTGGACTTCAGCAGTTGACTTTGCTTCAGATGCTCAGTCTCGGAAGACACTCATATCTCAGTTTTCTTTCATTCTTGCTTCCAAAATAGCTACACCTTCTCCCCTGTTACCCGGCTTTGGTCTTAAGTGGTGTACTTCTTATATTCTTTGCATCATAACCACCACTGTAGACCTTGCCAGCTTCTAGAAATCACATTGCAGAAATTTACACTCTGCTAGTTCTCTGTTTCTGGCAAAATCAGTATTGTGTGTGAACAGTGTAAACTCAAAGCAAGTTACGACAACAAATTGAGTAATTGAAATGATAGCACTATCAGGTCTTACCTTGGCTCTTCCATTTCTTAATCCCTCTGGCACTAAGTTGTAGGGCAGACGGCTGGAAAAGAGACGAGGTGATGGACGACTGTCATAATCAACATTGCGAAACTTATATTCAAGCCATGGGACTCTGTCTAGCAGGTCAGCGTCCTCAGTCCCAAATTGATGACCTTCATGATAAATCAAACTTAAAATATTCTGTGTCCACACAGTGCCTGTGTAAAATATGACCAGCCTCATTGAATTCACTTGAAGGCATCAAGGTCCCTTTAACTTTAAAATGTAAGCCATAACATAAAGCAGAAGAATATGTCTCTTTATCAAGGAATTTACTATTTAAACTGTAACACCAGAGATGATATTAAAAGAGGGAAAGAAAAGGAGATACAGACCACATGGCTGAATCAGATCAACAGACATTAAGATACAGAAGGGTTATAACTTTATCTTTACAGTGAACCTTCAGTATCTGCTTGGATTTGGTTCCTGGCCCCTCTGTGGATACTAAGCATTTTTTTGTGGGGGTGATGTATTTTTCAAGACGTGGTTTGTTGAATTCATTGTTATAGAATCCATGGATATGGAGGGGCAACTGTATAAAGTCATTGATTACTGTTACTATTTTGAGCTTTCCAAAAATAATTAGTATTTACAGTTTTAAAAAAGGATTTAGAGTTTTGAAAAAGTAATTAAAACAACTCCTTTACAACCCCCCCACTTTTTTAAAAAAAAGAAAAAGCCTGAATATCAGACATTTAGCATCCAAATAAAGAATAATTTACTTCTCTATTGAACACTTCTTCTTATTTGTGAGTCAGTGGGTGCATCCATACTTGTTCATTCTGATTTTGCAACAAGCCAGTCTGGAACAGCAGCAATAAAACTGAAAAGGAACATAGTGTAATGGAAGGCTTCGAGAAAGTTGTATTCAAGGCAATCAGATGAGGGAAAACAGACAGAATTAGAGGCATGAAGTGTAAATGGATAATAACTGAAATTCACAAGATATACCAACATCCCTTTGAGATTTAGCTAGATATTCTTGCTTCAGGAAAGCAGCATGACTTTATACCAAAGTCCCTCTCCCATATGTAATACATCCCTCAAAGAGATCCTCTTTCGGGATTAGTACTATATTTGCTTCATTCCATGATCTTGGTTTTCCTTCTTTTATTATTTATTATTTATTCTCTTTCTTTCCTTAATTCGAATGTGAGCCACTTCCCCGGTTTGTAGTCGTTATTTCTAGTTGAAATGGGTTGTGGTCTGACAACATCTTTGGGAGGATTTCCATATTTCTAATCTTGTTGTGTAGGAACTTCGATATGAAAAACACATTAATCCTTGACATCGTTTTACGAGTGTCGGAGTAGAATGTGTATCCTTTGGAGTCTCCATATTTGAGTCTCCAAATATCTTGGAAAGCCATCATGTCTGTTAACTTTAAGAACGATTGTGGAAGTTTTCCATGAGATTTTTTATGGGGTTTATTCGACAATCTATCTTTTTTGGGGGAGTCCATTACACCATTCATGTCTCCTAACATCAGAAAATTATCTTGATTTGTTTCGTTAGTGTTATTTCACCAATTCTTGTTGTACTTTTTGATAAGATTTATTTTTTTCCTCTAACAGGGAATATATTCCTATTAGTAATATCTTAAACTCTTGAAATTGAACCTCCATACCCACATAATGGCCTTGTTTATCTTGAAATTTCAGTTCACATGGAAATTTCTGATTGATGTATAATACTACTCCTTTTCTTTTTTCTTTTGGAAGGCTGAAACGTAACTTTTTCCTAATTTCGGATTTTTTAGGTATTTAGAATCTGTATCTCTGATTGTTGTTTCCTGTAAACATATCATGTCTGCTTTTGTTTTTTCTAAATAATGAAAAACTTGTCTTCTCTTGTAATTCAAGTTTAGGCCTTTAACATTCCACAGTAATATCTTGACTGTCATACTTCTCCGTTAACTCTTTCTTCTTAGTTCCCTCCAATGTTTTCTAGATTCCTCCCTTTTTGTTTTTGCTTCTTTCTTTTCCTATATTTCCTCATCTTCCACGTACAAATCCTCAATTTCTAATTCTGGTTTCTGTGAGTCTTCTTCTTGTTCAATTTCCGACTCTGTTCCCGTACTTTCTTTTTCTTGTCTTTCTTCTTCTTTGTTTGAGTTGGTTTCTGAAATCTCTTTTTCCTCTTTCCCTTCTTGATTTTCTTCTCCGTCTTTATTGCTTCTCTTACTGCCGTTTTGTTTAGTTGAGCGTTCTAACTCTTTCTTTAATTTTTCAAATACCCCCTTTGCTCTTACGGTATTTGTAATTTTGTACCTTCTTTGTTTATAGGTGTAGGATATCCCCTCCAGTCTTTCCCATTTGTATGCTATTTTATATTTTTGTAATAGTTGTGTTAAAAATTTGTAGTCCTGCCTTCTCTTCAATATTTCATAAGGAATATCTTGGAAAATTTTTATTTCATTGTCTTCTATCCTTAGATTCTGCTTGTAATTAGCCTGTATTATCCTTTCTTTTGTCCTGGTTCTTGTGAAGCAAACCACCACATCCCTAGGCCAATTTTTCACTTTCGCTATTCTTAAGTTTGCTCTGAAAATTTGATCAATCTCAGCTTCCATCTTATCTGCTTGTATGCCTATAAAGGCCGCTAGTGGTGGTATTATTTTCTTGTACGGGTTTTCCCCCAGTGCTTCAACAATTCCTCTCAGTTTGATACATTTCTCCTGGTACCGTAAATTCTTGTTGGTTAATCATAAGTTCTCCCTGTATTTGATTCTCTACCAATACTTTTTTTTTTCATTTTCCATCTGCTTGGTTTTTTCTTGTAATTCCGGGATATCTGATTTCACTGTTTTTATTTCTTTATTGATGTTGTCTATTCTTTTCCCAATTGTTTCTATCTCTTTTCGAATATCTGCTTTAATTTCCGCTCTTGTGTCTTTCATTTCCTGCCTCATCTCTTGTTTGAGGCTTCTTATTTCTTGTAGTATTTCTGCTATTTGTTGACCCATTTCAGTAGATGACCTTCTTGTTGGGTCAATAAGTTGTATCTGTGTTTGTGTTCTAGATCCTTTCCTTAGCCCAGTGGCCATTTTTATTTTATTTTGTTTTGTTTTGTTTTGTTTTTTATTTCTTACAATCAAAGAAGTTCCTTGAATTTCTCTATATTCACCACCAGGTGGCGTTTTTGACTCAGACTTACTCTTGCTTATTTCTCTCCAAGGGTTAATCAAATTTTTACTTTTTCTTTAAGCTTTCTTGATGAGTTCCAGCTGAGTCACTTAGTGATCTGTTTTCTCTCTCTTTTCTGTCTCCAAGGTCACTTCTATCTGCAAAGGTAACACTTTTTCCCCGTACCATTTGTGTTTCAATATCTATGTATATAAATTACTGTACTTTATCCAGTCCTCTATATATAATTTTAACTGCTGACACCTCCATCTTTAGATTCTTTCAGTATTATAGACAACTCTTTCTAATTGTACTTTATCCTTATTATTATACTTTGTACAGTTTATCAACAATAAATCAATTATGCAGAGTGCCAAGTACAATCAATTAATCCAACTATATAAATCAAACAGATCAAAATTTAATTACTTGTGTTTCTCTTTTGTACTATCTCCTTATGTATATATATATATATATATTTGTATATTTATAAATATATGTATATATTCTAAATAATTAATTCCGTTATAAACCCTCTATTACCCCCCAGTTCTTCCTCCAACTGTCTTGTTTATGCTATACTTTACTTCAGTTTCTTTAGTCTTTTCTTCTTAGCGAGCTCTAGCGACTTTCTTTTCTCCTTTCGGTTTCTTTAGCAAGCTCCAGCGGATTCCCCATGAGCTCCAGCTAATTCCATCTCTGTCTTTTTTTTCCTCTCTCAGTTCTGTCCTCTTCATGCAAGCTCAAGCTTTTTATCTGTTAATGTTTTCTACTGTCTCTCTTTTTCACTCTGTTCCATTTGTCCACTCTGTCCTATTCTTTTCTTTCCCAACAAATCTCTGTCCCATTCTTTTATTTTCCAGAGAGCTTCAAATGACTTCTAATTTCTGACCGGGCTCCCTTCCTCCAGCTTATTGTCTTTCATGTCTTCCCACCTGGTCTCTTCACGTGAGCTCAAGCTGTACTCTGTCCTTTATTGTGTATTTCTTTCCACCTTTGAATTATTACTAGATTTTAGATTTATTTTTCGTTTTGCCTTCTGCTGTCTTTCAGTTTCAGGTACTCTGCTTTCCCAATTATTTTACACTCCCGTCTTCAGGTTTGTATATTTCCCATCTCATGTCCTTTTTGTTTTCGACTTATTTAGCGAGCTTCAGCAGCTCCCCGCGAGCTCCAGCTCCAGCTAAGTTCTGACTCAGTCTTTTCCCTTCACTTATCCAATCTCTATTTCAGTTTCTAAATGTTGTTTAGTTATATTTATAGTCCTTATTTTATCTTTGTTGTATTTCAGTCTCTGTTAGTCTCTTTATTATAGCCTTTATTTAATTATAGTCTCTTTAATTTATTTACTTTTCATTTATTTTCTTACCTCTCGTACTTCACTGTTTCTTGTACTTTAGCGTTTCAGTTCTCCTATTCCACCTCCGCTTGTGTTTGATTGTTTGGCATGATCCTTCAATCTTTGAGAAATCTAACATTTTGCACTAGGTTCAGTCTTGCTTCTTGAAGTAGCTTATAAGTCTATTTTTTTAAAAAAAAAAAGTTTCAGGCAATGCTTTGCTGCCAAGCAGCGACTTCCCAGGTGGACATGGTGCTCCTCGACCCCCTCACTCTTACCCAGCTTTCAAGCCCATCAATTGATCGCTCTTCCTGCCTAAAGAGTGGCACTGGGTCCCCGTCAAGCCCCTCTGGACCCCCTTTACCAGGGGGGTGATTAGCCGAATATATTTCCTCGGCTAATCCACGTGGGGTGTCAGAATCAGCGAGAGCTACCTCACTGTTCTGGTGATCACGACGCCATTGAAACCGGAAGTCCTGGAAAGTATTTTTTAATAAAGAAGCTCATGAATGGATCTTTTTGTGTTGGTAAAATAAACGCTTTCCAAATGGTCTCCTCTTGGGAGAACAAGAGAAGAGGAACAATGTTACATGATAAATTCCAGCTGAAGATGCTATTATTCTGCTGTAATTGCAACTTACCTGCCTCATGTGATAAAGCTCCAAGACTACTAGGAGTTTTTCACCTTGTTCAAAGCATTAGTTATACTCAGCCTTTCAGGAAGCATTTTGAATCAACATGTGAACAGAGGAGCATGCTAGCCCTGCCTCCTCCATCTCCATTTCTGTCACTCTCCTACAGTGTGAACTTCTCTTATCTCAGTGGGATGAGGAATTCAAAAAGGATGATCTCTGAGGAGCTCAGCCTATCCACTAAATAGTGTCTATTGATCCCTCAATTCAGACTAGAACTCTAAGCAGATTCACAAGTGTACTGACATGGGACCAGCCACCACTGTTCCTCTCATGTGGAGGCTCCTATACATGCAAGTGGTCCTATGCAAGCTCATTTGCCAAGTGAAGAGACGGAAAGAACTGAAGATGGAGGAAATTATTTGTTCATTTGTTTGTTTATTATATTTGTATGCCACCTTTTCTCCCAGAATGGAACCCGAGGTAGCTTCCGAAAAGAAGTTAAAAACATTAGACACATTTATAACAATTAAAAATATTAAAACATATAAAATTATAAAAACCTATAATAATGTGCAATTTTTAAAATAGGTTAATAAATAAATAAAAAGCTCCCCGGCTCACGTAAAAGCCTGCTTAAAGAGAAATGTTTTTGTCTGCTGGTGAAAGGAAAGCAGGGAGAAAGCCAACTTAGCCTCCATGGAAGAGTGCTCCACAGGGTTGGGAGCAGCCCCTGAGAAAACTCTCTCCCATGTCCTCACCAGATGAGCCTGGGTTAGCAGTGGGACTGAGATAAATCCTTCCCCTACAGATCTTAGGGCCCTAGCAGGTTTGTACAGGGAGATACAGTCTTTCAAATAGTCCAGACCTAAGCTGTATAGGGCTTTATAGGTCATGACCATCACTTTGAATTGTGCCCAGAAACAAAGAGGTAAGTGAAACTGTTGTAACAAGGAAGTTATGTGTTCCCTATAACTGGCCCCAGTCAGCATTCTGGCTGCCACATTTTGAACCCCCTGAAGTTTCCGAACAGTTTCCAAAGGCAGACTCATGTAGAGTATGTTACAGTGGTCTAACCAAGATGTAATCAAGGTGTGTGCCACGCTAGTCAGATCTGACATCTCAAGGAACAGGCATAGCTGGCTCACATATTTTAACTGTGCAAATTCACTCCTGGCCACTGCTGAGATCTGCGTAACCAGGCTCAGAGTTCAGTCCAGTCTACCAAGGCTGTAAGCCTGAGATTTCAGAGGCAGCGTAACCCCATCCAGCACAAGCAAAGTCCCTATACTCTGATCTGCCTTTCATCTGACCAGGTGCACCTCTGTCTTGTCTGGATCAAGCTTCAATTTGTTTGCCCTCATCCAGTCCATTACTGACAACAGACATTGGTTTAGTACGAGGACAGTTTTCTTGGAATCAGATGGAAAGGAGAGATAGAGTTGGGTGTCATCAGCATATTGGTGACTCCAACCCCAAAACTCCAGATGACATCTCCCAGCAGTTTTATGTAGATATTAAACAGCATGGGGGACCCCACAGGCTGATGATCAGGGAGTTGAACAGGAGTCCTCCAGCACCAACTTCTGAGTTCGTCCCTCAGGAATGTCCAGAACCACTGCATGACAGTGCCTCCAAGTCCTATCTCAAAGAGTTGGCCCAGAAGGATACCGTAGTCAATGGTACCAAAAGCCACTGAGAGGTCCAGCAGAACCAGCAGAGACACACTTCCCTTGTTTAGTTCCCTGTGTAGGTCATCCACCAAGATAACCAAAGCTGTCTCCATCCCATAACCAGACCTGAAGCCAGATTGAAAGCATGGCAAGCACACTTCTTATGAAATATTGATTTGACCTGCTTCCAGAGTGAATGAATAAGGGTATACTCATTCATTCTTTCATTCATTCTCAAATGGAGAACATATTGAAGGCAGCTCCATAAACAAGCCAATGGGACTGGTTAATCCAAATAATTCAAAGAGACTTTTTTTCCCCTCCTTTGTTTTTTCTGCCATATCTCCAGTCTCACAATACTTCTCTGTTGTGGATATCCTCAAAATTCATGGCCAGATGGGCTAAAACCCTCTGTTGCAACCTAATATGCTGTTGCAACCTAATATGAAATAATTGATCACCTTTTCTGAGGAAAATGTTTCCAGTCTTACCTGATTTAGGATAAGTGACCAGAAATACATCATCATCTCTGATTTCAAAATCCTCCAGTGAATCCAGATAATCTAGTGTAACCAGATCTGGGACAAAATAGCATCCTTTGTATTTGTGTAAGTACTTCTCTGATGGTTCCATTACAAGCTCTGTTGGCAGAATATACGGAAAATGACAATAGTTTTTCCTACAGTTATATTAAAATGGGAGATGACAAAGTAATATATACTAATTCATTTATTCTGAACTTCTTGAGAAACTATGCCTTTACTATTGCTCAGATAGCAAGAATAGCAATAGCATTTGATGCTGATGCTGATATGGCAGCCCATGGAGTCGTAAGGAGAAAGAGGAAGGAAAAAAGTACTGGTAAGTGCCACAGCTTTAGAAAGCTTTTCAGTTGTTCAAAGAATCTGTAATTTTTCCAACTCCCTATTCATAAATTTAGCCTCATAACAGAAAATCAGTGGCAAATCATGATAAAAAATAAAGTGCTATTATCCCTGACAAATAACCATGTCATCAGTTTTCTATCTATTACGTAGAAGGCGGACATAGCTGCCTAGGACTGCAAGAACACTGCAGCAGAAAACTTCAGGAATACCGTCCCAGAAATAATAAATACAGGGACAATATCAATAATGATAAATCCTTTTTTACATTAATAAATCAGGTCCATATTAGAGGAACATGTCTACTTAGAACTCTTTTCATTCAGTTCTGAAAGAAAAGCTGCCCAATTATCTATCTATCTATCTATCTATCTATCTATCTATCTATCTATCTGTCTGTCTGTCTATCTATTTGATTCATTACAAAAAGCTGAAAGTGAATTCTCAGTGATACAATATTTATCACAATGTGAATGTTCATGCATCTGATAAAACTGATTGCTACCCCTGAAAGCTCATGCCACAAACCACTGACTTCCTATTAGTTTTGTCATTCAGTAGGCTAACCTAGAAAGTTTCATTTACAGAAAACTTATCTTCTAAGAATCAGGAAGGTTCTGCTGTTTTAAGTATTTAGCTTAACTTTCAAGACTGATTTTCAAGCTCTGCAAAAAAGCTGCTTTTGTATCAAATTTCTCAAGGGCATGAGCACAACATCCAACCATTTAAATTGAAAATTGATTTTTAGTAAATCATTGTCCAACCTGCTACTCACTTGCTTACTCCATCTTTAGTTTTGTGGAATAACAAACGGCACACTTAAAAAGATGAAAAATCAAGGGAATATAAGCTTTTACACAAGCCATAACAACATAGACGGGGGCATTTAAGCTGAAAAAGAGATCATGGTCTAGAAAATGATTTGTTATGCAGAACATCAGCCAGATGCTTCTTATATCTTATCAGGGAAGACATTCCTTCCCCATTGTGTAGACCTGGTGTCTGGGGCATGTTTTTCCACCTCCCGCAGATAGATTCAATTCTTTCCCTACTTCACCTATATGGTACCTGAGTCTGGCTAATAAATCAATTGAAGGGATGAGCTTCTCTTAAACTGTTAGTGATTCTTACACTATCAGTGACTCCTGACAATAAAATTGGTATGATACAAGGAGACATTGCTGGGCTGATGTAACCTGTATTTTCTCAGGCCCAGTGAACCTCCAACAATGGGGAGGAGGGGAGGAGGAAACAAATCCCAACACAAAAGAATCCACTTAACAGAAAGAAATATTACTAAATGTGGTGAATTTGTGAGAAGGCAAAAAAGTTATGAGTTGAATTGCATAGTTTGATTTGGAGAATATTAAAGATTAATATACAGTTAAAAATAGAACTGTTTCTTTTGGGACTTATGGATCATCAGCTAGAAAAGAACCACAGAAGAATACAGTCAGCCCTCCACATTTGTGGCTTCCACTTTCACGGATTCAATCATTTTCGAGTTTCTCCAACCTCTGCCTGCCAACCACAAGTGCTCCTTTTCTAGGGGAACCTTCCCTCCCAGCAACTCTGATGAGGCCAAGCAGCTCTTTAAAAAGCTGCTTTTGCTCCTCAACTAACAATTGCGCAGCCAGCTAAGGACAGCTCACAGCCCAGTTTCTCAGCACCACAAACCCTCTCCCAATGCCTACTCCTGCATACCCAAGGAAGGAGATGGGTGAGAGAGAGAAGGTATAGGGCCACGATGCAGACGCACCCTTTTCCCTCTACTTTCCCTGAACTGGTTTGGATCATGTCTACCCACTGACTCCACCATGTCTCAGCCCCCTTCCCACAGACACACGCACATTTTGATATCTGCGATTTTTCCACATTTGTGAGGGCCCTGTACCCCTAAAACCCCTAGCGAATGTGAAGGGCCAACTGTACTTCATTATCTGATCATGACAGCAAGACTGTTATATGCTCAAAAAGAGAAGAATCTCAAAATCCCTATGGTGGAAGAATGGCTATTAAAACTGAATGAATTAGTGGAATTGGATAAATTATTGAGTTTATTAGATAGCCCTCATGGCCCCTTCCAATTCTAAGATTCTATTATAACACTTTAATTTACATGGCTCTATCCTATAGAACCCTGGAATTTGTAGTTCGATAAGGGGTTCTTCGACTTCTCTGCCAGAAAGCTCTGGTGTTATCTTCAGAGGAAGGCTCCTCCCCAAACAATGAATCCCAGGATTCCATAAGAAAGATCCATGGCAAAGGAAGTATTATCAAACTGCTATGTTTTAATTTTCCAATTTGGAAAATTACGGTATACTGTTACTGTTACAGGTGAGAGTATATATCCTTGCTTATTCTGACCTGTTATCTTAAAAAAAAAAAAAAAGAGGATGAATGCTACAGGTAAAATTTGCTTTGTACCCATAATGCAATGATGCAAGAGAAGGAGGTGTAAGTAGATATAGACATATGGAGAGAAGCAGATACAGATATATACATACACTGTTCATTTACAAAGATTATTTATACATAATTGTTAGAACATTCTTGTCAGATTGTAGCATCTGTTAGTCCATTACTGATTACTCAGTCCAGCAACATAAGGAGGCTCACATGATTGACTCTTTCTTGGAATGAAATTCTACTTACAAAAGTTTTGAAAGTAAAATCAGCATATGCAGATATAGTTTTCAGTATTTAACCACACTCTGTACTAGGTCATCTGACAGAACAGGACAAATTCCCTTATGTAGTTTGAGAGGAAGGTAGAATCTCAGTATACTACCTTGGGATTTAGCAGAAAATCACAGGTGGATTTTACACTTTTGTACAGTGGTCTCATGTTTATGCTAGGGTGGGCAAACCGTGGACACAGGATACATGCACTCCCTTAACCACGCATATTTTTAAAACAAATTGCCCAGTAATGACCTCTATGGGTTAGTGGCATTTGCATAATGTTTTTGGACCCCCTCAGGCCATTTTAAACCCATGAGAAGCCTTTTAAAGAGAGGAAGTGAATGGCCCCAGGGGCCTAACAACACGACAGAAATTCCCTCAAATATCATTCAGAAGGTGTTTGTGGCAGGGAAGATGGCTAGAGGAAATCAGTAGCCCTTTACGCTGCACCTTTATCTGCAGGTTTATCATATTCTTTCAGAGCAGACAATGTCGGAGTTTCCAACAAATCTGTGAAGTGCAGATTTTCCTTCTTTTTAGGTCCTCAACGTCATAGACAACTAAGTCTTTGAATAACTTAATTCTAGAGTTAAGAGAGTAGCCTGAAGGTTGATCTAGATTTAAATAATAACAGATCTCTCATGTAAGGACAGTCTGACCTTCTCAAAATAATAAATTACCTCTGTAATAATAAACTGCATCTGTGGATTCATGATCTGCGGATTCACTTATCCGCGGTTGGCCAGGATCGGCTGGGGGTGGGCGTCAGGAGTGGTGAGGAGCACAATTCCATGCTCCTCGCTGTTTTCCTGCCAGCTGCCACGACGATCAGGCTCGGGGCTGGCAGCTGGAGGTGGGAAAATAGCAGGGATCACAGGATTGCGCCCCTCACTGTTTTCCCATCTCCTGCCTCTGGATCCAGGCCAATCACAACAGGGGCGGGCAGGAAAACAGTGGGGAACATGGGATCATACTCCTTGCTGTTTTCCCACCTCCTGCCCCTAGCCCCAGGCCGATCAAAACAGTGGGGAGTGCGGGATCCTGTGCTCTACACTGTCTTCCCGCCCACTGCCACCGTGATCGGGCCTGGGGTAGGCGGCAGAACAGAGCATTTGGTACTAGCCATGGATTTCAGTATCCATGGGGGAGCTGGAACCAATCCCCCGCAGATATGGGGGTCTTACTGTGCATTTATTCTCCTATATAAGTTTATAACAGAGCTTTCCAAACTTTTCATGTTGGTGACACACTTTTTAGACATGCATCATTTCATGACACAGTAAGTGGAGGGAGCTCCTCCACCCAAGCCTGACCCGCTATTGCCGTCACCCTCATTGGGGTTTTCCTTGGCCTGGGGCAGTGGCAGCAGCAGTGGGAGAGGCAGCCCCTCCACCCTGGTCTGGCCCACTGCAGTGGTGGGAGAGGCAGCCCATCCACCCATTCTGTTTGTGCGACACACCTACACACAGCAGCCGACACACTAATATGTCATGACACACAGTTTGGAAACCTCTGACTTATATTTTTATTAACTTTAATAGTGTCTGGTCATAGGAACAAAGCTCAGTCCCTTCTGTAAAATGTTTATTTCACACTGAATGGAATTTCTCCCTGATAGATTTACTGTCAATTTGTTTTCAGGATCTGTTTTTTTCCCCCCACATTTGTCACTGATCTGCATTCTCTGAATGTCTGTGTTTATTTCTATATGAAAAGTGCTTCTCTGCATTCCTAAAAATTGATTCATTCCTCAGAAAGAAAGATTATGAGAAGAATCTACAGTGATGTCCAATTGAAAACCTTACCACCCTTACAGTACCCCAGATCTCTTTGGAATTTTGAGTACAATATCTCTCAGTTTTGGTAGCTCCATATCCAATTATTTATCAAACTTGCTGGTTCTGTTTAAAATGCTAGAGGCTTCTTGCCCACTTTACCATACTCCCTTTACTCTCTCAGGACTCCCCACAGGTTTCCAATTTCATATTTTCATCTTTCATATTCTTCATAATGAGATGGTTATGCTGGCCTCAAAGAGCCATATTATTATTATCTGTGTCCTTTTTAAATGTATGTACTAAACAAACCAAGAGGATCCAAATGCATAGCCATCTGCTCCTCTGAATAGCAGAAAGTTCCTACAGTAACTGAAAATTTCTAGTTCTACAAAATTCTTCCCTCAGATGTGTATCCCACAAAAGAACATATATAGCCACAAAATAGCACAGGAGAATTTAACACTAGAAAGGGACTAGTAAAAAAACAGAAATGAAGTAACAGAGAAAATTAAAAATGAAAGCTAAACATCATTAAAACATGCCCCTCTGTGACATCCTGGACTTCTGCAAAAATGCTGTTGTGTTTGTTAGAGAACTTAAGGTAAATTTTGGTTCCGTGTGTGATGTATAGTATATGTATATGTAATCATGTCAGCGATCTATTCATTGCCCAAATAACAATAGTATTACATTCTTTTACAACTTCAGTGTATTGAGAGTGATAAGCTATATAGCTTTTTGAATTTTTCTTATCCCTCACTAGTCTCTGTACCTTGATATCTTACCAACATTACTTTTAAAGCAGCAACACTTTTTTCTCATATGTCACTTTCAGCATCTTGTAACTCTCGGTCAGTTCCTCTTTAAAACCAACATTTATGTAATTTTACTACACTCAGTTCTGTTGGAATCACACTTCTACTTGAGCATATTTCTGTCAGAAGCATATCTTATTTGATTCACACTTTTGTTTTCAACATACTTTTTTTGTTTGCTTTTAATACACATTTTGGGTTGCAATATACACTTTGGCTTGTATACCACGGTTGCCACCAAATGTAGGGACCTCTATCTGTCTCACCACTATGGCAACAAAGTTACCGCCGCTACTTGATAAATGCTGTCACCACAGATGCGATGTGTCTGAATTCAACCACTCCATTAGCACTATTATAGCATTCCCAGAGATGTGTGCATGTCTTACATGAAAAAAATATTAAACAAAAGTTTAGCGTATAAAGATTACTAGTACAGAAGCTGATAGTTAGAAAAACTAAAGGCCTGGTTGTTATTCACCTTATCTAATGTCTAATTTATTCTAACACATCTCACTAACTCTTTCGTTGACTTCTCATAATTCTAGCTGAATTCTAACATTGATCTAAAATGCACATTTCTTCAGGACTTCTGACTTTGTCCTCTGTTTCCGTTATATGCGCCAAATACCAATCACCAGTCCTCCAAAATACTCCATGCGCTCACCCACTCCCAGTAGATCACTTACCATATTACGTGTGGCATACACGACACAAATAACTATTCTCTAATAAAAGATGATAGATGGTTCAAGAAATGGATTTATAGTGCACGTGTTACTCGGAGCACAATTGGAGCAATTATTGATTAATAATTTCAGGGCTTTGGTATTTTGTAATTTACTATCTAAAAGGTATTGTTGAAAAGAGTTTAATATGAGATTTGAAATACAGTCTGGTGAAAATTTTGTGCCCTGGTAGGCTTTTTTGCCCTTGAGGTTAAACAAGTTCAGATGAAATCAAACTTTAACACTGATTATATAAACAGGCATATATGCCAATGGTAACTGACAAACAGCACAGCTTGGACTTTTTTCTTTCAGGTTTTTTTTTTCCTCCACATGTGTTACAACACCATAACATTAAAGGTACTTAGTACTGAACTGCAGGCTTGTCAGTGTAACACTATGCCTAAACTCCAAGCAGTGCCCTATGCCATCAGAAGGACAAAATGATGGCAAGGTCCAGTTTCCTTAGAGATGCACATCAATAATTAAAAATAAATCTTTTATAAAAGTTATTATTATTATTATTATTATTATTATTATTATTATTATTATTTCTATCCCGCCTCTCCACAAGGATCGAGGCAGCAAATAACAGAAAATACATTAAATACATTAAAAGAGATTAAAAACATACCCAATCCTCACCATCCACCAACCCACCTAACCAACCCCTTAAAACACACAACAATTGACAAGCAGTTGACTATTGACAAAACAAGAAGACAATTGATGGGAGGCAATGAAAATGCTAGTCTTGGAAGCCCTGTTGGAAGAGATCAGTCTTGACCGCTTTTTTTAAAGCAGTCCAGACTGGTAATATGCCGGGTCTCCTCCAGCAGGCCATTCCATGACTTGGGAGCGATAGAAGAAAAGGTCCTCTGGGTAACCGCAGCCAACCTAGTTCTAACTGGCTGCAGTAAATTCCTCCCAGAGGACCTTAATGTGCAGGGCGGATTATATGGGAGAAGGCGATCCCGCAGGTAGGCTGGCCCCAAGCCATGAAGGGCTTTAAAGGTAATAACCAACACCTTGTACTGTGCCCGGAAACTAATAGGCAGCCAATGAAGAGATTTTAAAATTGGTGTTATATGGTCAGTTTTAGGTCTACCGGTGACCAACCTGGCTGCCATATTCTGAACTAATTGAAGTTTCCAGGCTAAGCACAAGGGTAGCCCTATGTAGAGCGCATTGCAGAAGTCGAACAGCGAAGTTACCAGCTCATGCACCACTGTTTTTAGGTGCTCCAGCTCCAGAAAGGGGCGCAGCTGGCGTATCAGCCGAAGCTGATAGCAGGCACTTCTGGCCGCCGAGTCTATTTGAGCTGTCATCTGAAGTGGTGAGTCCAGGAGTACCCTCAAGCTGCGAACACAGTCTTTCGGGGAAGTGTGACCCTGTCTAGGACTGGCTGACAAATCTCCATGTCTGGGCTAGGGCCCCTAACAGCGAGTACCTCCGTCTTATCTGGATTCAGCTTCAGTCTGTTTTTCCTCATCCTTCAAGACATTCATTCAGAGGTGAGATGCCACCCTTAGTTGATGCTATTGTCCGAGGCATGGAGAGATATATCTGGGTGTCATCAGCATACTGATAGCACCTTGCTCCATGCCTCCTGATGATCTCTCCCAGTGGTTTCATGTAGATGTTAAATAGCACTGGGGACAGGACAGTGCCCTGAGGGACACCAGATTTAAGCTCCTTTTTCAAGGAGCAACTGTCCCCAAGCATCACCATCTGGTATCTACCTGAGAGATAGGACCAGAATCACTTAAGCATGGTACCCCCAATTCCCAACCCTCTCAGGCGTTCCAGAAGGATACCATGGTCTATGGTATCGAAAGCCGCTGAGAGGTCCAAGAGTACCAGCAGGGTCACATTTCCCCTGTCAATACCTAGGTAAAGATCATCCACTAAGGCGACCATGGCAGTCTCCACTCCATATCCTGCCCTGAAGCCAGTTTGAAATGGGTCTAGATAATCTGTTTCATCCAAGACAGCTTGCAGCTGAAGACCAACAGCCCTCTCAATCACCTTGCTTAAAAATGGAAGATGGGAGACTGGTCTTGGGTCTTATTCATTCTTATTGATTTTATATGTTTTATTAGTGAGTTTGTTTTAAGCAGGCTTTTTAAAGTGAAATCTTCATTGACAGTTTTTGTATTATGTATAGAATTTATTTTTAAGACTTTTTCTTAGGAACTTTGATAATCTATGATTAATCATCTTAATCACTGACGTTCTGTTTTTCCTTGACTGAGTTTAAGCCTTTTTCTTTTTTTTTAATTCCTTATGGCATGATGGTCCTCACAACAGAATGGGATAAACACTGGGGCCCTTTTCGCATGGCATTTCTTAAGCGAATGGGCCCCTTGAGCATCACGTAAATGTGAGGAGTGGTCTGCATGATGCACTCCCATTTATGTTATGCTCAAGAGCCTCATGCGCAGCACATACGCACCTTTTTATTTTCGGCTTTTAGCCGAAAATGGTATGCGTTTGCGCACCGGTCAGGAGCCTGGGGTGAACTTACCTGCCCTGCGGAGCCTCTGGAGCTGGGCTGGTCGCACTTCCTGTCCTCAGTGCAGCCTACAGCTCCCAGGCTGCACTGCGGAAGGAAGAGGTGGGGTGTGGGCGGGGCGCTCGGGCAACGAGGAAGCTGCTGCGGAGCCCAAGCAGCAGGGACGCGAAAGCCTTCCTCCGAACGCCCCGCACCTCCACAAAAAGGTAAGGTGCGGAAAGGGCCTGGGTCTGGTCTCTGTGACAGAATATCACGTATTTCTTATTAAGACTCATAAATAAGAATTACATATTTTGTTTCAGTTCTGAGAAAAAAAAGCAAAACCATAAGGCCAGGAGATTTTGACAGGGAAATTTTGGACTGGTCATTGGGTCTCATATGTTTAATGAAAACCTTGATGGGGAAAATCAAATGAAAAATAGCCTGGCAGTGGAACTGGACTCTCGGAGGAAATGTTCCTGCAGTGTTTAGACATCAAATCTCCCACATCTGAACTTCTCAAGGAAGTCCAAATGAATCCAATGTGTCACCTCCTCCTGGTATTCTATGGGTGAGAACTGTGGTCCACTTCCTCTGCAACCAACAATTCATCTATCTTCCACCAACACTGAGGACCCTGATCCACTGTTAGTAGCAAATCAGCTCAGTATCCAGCATGAGCCAGTAGGAGTGTGTTGGTTGATGACCTTCTTATCAGCATGTAAAAAGGTTCCGAGAGCTTATAACTGCTAGCTAAATCCTGAGGGATACTGAAAATAAGGTTATTGAACAAAAACCTAGGCCAGATTCTTGTGTTACAAAAGCAAGCAAGTCTTCTGTTCAAACAAATTGAATCAATAAGGATTTTAAAAGCTTTAGCAGAAAAAAGGGTCAGAGGCTTTGCCACTGAAGTTCGAAAAACAAAAATATTAAGGTCCCAATTTATAGTGAAAATCAGTCTATCATCTATCTATCTATCTATCTATCTATCTATCTATCTATCTATCTATCATACATACATACATACATACATACATACATACATACATACATACAGCACTGAAATCTATGCCAAAATTAAATTTGATAGGCTATTTAAACACCTGGAAGAAAACCATCAGATTCAGACTCTTGTCTGTATCAGATGAGTTGCAATAAACTGTGCTGTTTACTCTTGCTATCATTGCCTAGGATTATTTGCCTTGGACTCTGAACTGAAAGAGTCATACAACAGCAATAAAATTACTGTTTGGTTAAGCATTTGATTTGTACCTTAGTTAAAGACCTGCAGGGACTTACCCTGCTGGGAGGTTGCAGCTTGGGACAGTGATGCGGTGGCATGGCACGGCCGGCCACATGGGGGAAGGGCCAGCAGCTTCCTCCTTCCCAGAGGCCTTCCTTGCTATGGAAGGGACGGACAGATTTGCCAGGGTAGCCAATGGGCTGCCTGAGTGGTGGCAGGTCATTGGCTGGAACACAAACCCTGCATCATGTGGTCTGCTCCTCTTCCAGCAAAGGGAGCTCTTTGTTTGAGCTCAGCCAGGAGAAGCAGTCACGCAAAGGCATCATTCCCCCCCCACACACATGAGGGCTCTGTCTTGGAATTTGTATATGTCATCTATTGTCACAACTTTTAGTGGCAGCAGCATGGATCCTGGATTCAGGATAGTGGTTCCCAGGCTGGAGCGGAGGCTTTTGGAAACGTCAGGGGTGCAAGAGGAACCAGGTGTACAATGGCATGGCATACATATCACTGCACCTCTTGACAGTGGCAGGCGGTCAGTGGGCCTAAACCAGGGATCCTCAGCTTGGGATAGCATTGGGGTTCACTGACCAACAGGGGGGTTGGCCAATGCTTGGATATTGTGATAGATGGTGCCTCTGAGATCGAGGAGCAACTGAGTGTGCTAAGAACAGAACCAGTGAGTGAGCAAATCAACTCGCAAACATCCCCCGCACCGGAAGGTCAAGCAGAGACAGAGTTGCCCTGGCCTGCTTATGACAGAGAGGGAACCAGCAGTGATTCAGAGGAGTTGCAGCCACCTGTGCCCATCAGCACTCAATCACGTAGGAGGCTGAAATAGACGGCTCAGAGGGAAGATGCATGGACTAGTCTGAAGAAACAATAACAAGCAGCACCTGTTCACAGCAGCTATTTAAGTCTGCCACGCGTGGCTGCACTTTGCTTGCAGCAAATTACCAGCAAGCCCTCACGACTTTCCTGTCTCCTGCTCCCTGCAACCCTCCGGACGGATCTCTGCCTCCTGAACCTTAGGACTGGACCTTGACCTGGCTCGGCTTGCATTTTTCCTTGTGTTTGGTGAATTTGGATTCTCCCTGGAAGTATTCCCGACCTCCCTCCTCCCCTTGCTGGCTGAGGCTCGGTAGGAGATAATCCTGACAGATAAGGACCCATGCCCATGCTTGTGTCAACCCTTTCGCATCTGTAGCCAATAAAGTTGTGACCTTTTTTTCCCAACAAGTGGTGTCAGTGTGGTTATTCAACAGCTAGCTTGGCCCTGAGCACGCAATACTCTGTGCAAGTAAACCTGGTTGATACTGTTATTGGACAGAAAAAAAAGTTATGGCTATTTATAACTTTGGGAGTAAGTCCTAGTGAAATCAATGAGGGTCATTTTGGAGTAGACATGATTATATTCATTGGTCTGCCTAGGCTTAAGAACTCTGCCCTATCATTGCCCTGCAAGCTAGGAATGAGAAATGAAATTATATTCCAACATATCTGGAGGGATCTAGGCTTGGGAAGTTTGCATTATTTAAGTACTGACCAAGTGACTATTACTGTTAATGGCAATTGTTTCTATGTCATTATTTCAGTGCAGAGAAATAGAAGATGGCAACAACAACAACAACAAAAGTAGAACAAGAAACCTCTCCCACAAAATCTGAGAAATCAAAGGGAAATGTAAACCAAGATTGGAGATGCTGTACTAACAGAAATGAAATACACTATATGATCAAGGGAAAATAAAAAGATTAATACTCCTGAAGATGAAAATACTACAACGATGTAAACAAGAATTGTGGAAATCTTTGAACTGAATTTGACTAGGTGTACAGATCCCATGATTGTTTGGGGTGCAAGCAAAGCTTATATGAGAGGACTATGTATAGAACATGGCTGCAGAGTATAACAAGAAATATATGAAATCCAAAACCTGGAGGGAAAACTCAAGAAAAAAATTGTTAAAGAGGCTCAATAAGGGATTAAGTTACTTCAACAAAAGCTCTCACTGTTTACAATGTTTATAGTCCAAGACATGAATGCCAAATTTTAAAAAATAATTTTGAATTTGCAAATAAAACCCAGGAAGTTCTTCTCTTAAAAGTTGAGACAGGAAAGGATAAATAAATTTGTCACAAAGATCAGGAAAGAGAGCAGTGTATAATAGGCAACTTGAAAATATTAAAAGTCTTTAAGAATATTAAAGAGTTTTATATGCAAGAGGCAACCAAAAAAATCTCAGACGTGGAAGATTGTTTTGATAGATGCCAGTTGGATAAATGACATCTGGAACAAAAGCAAAGTTTGAATGGGCCTGTGACAACCATGGAGCTTATTGAAGCAACTGAAAAAGTTAAAGCTGGGAAACCTGGAGGCTCAGATGGACTATATGCGGTATAAGAAATTTGATAATGAATTACTTCAGCCACTAAAGAAGGTGTGTGATGAATTGTTAGGAAATGGATGGATGTCAGACTATTGGAGAAGCGCCTGTATTACAGTGATTCGTAAAAAAGATTTGGATGAGACATTAACAAAGAATTATAGAACTATCTCATTACTAAACAATGACTGTAAGATATTTTCTACCATTTTGGCAAGCAGGTTGGGGAAACGTACTTTTCAGAGTATCTATGGGGATCAGAATGGAACTCTGCCAAAAAGAAAACTAAGGTGTAATTTATGAACTCTTCTTTATATTATCAAATATTTGGAATATTGTAATGACAAAGAGACTGTTTTTGTTTTAAGATGCAGAAGAAGCATTTGATAATATTTCTTGTAATTATTTATTTCAAGTATTGGAGAGAAAGGACTTCTTGCTGATATTTCAGGGCAGTTCTGTTGTTGTTGTTGTTGCTGTTGTTGTGTGCTTTCAAGTCATTTCTGACTTATGACAATCTTAAAGCAAACCTATCATGGGGTTTTCTGAGGCTGAAAGTGTGTGATGAACCCAAGGTTACACAGTAGGTTTCCGTGCCCAAGCAGGGAACTGAACCTGGTCTCCAGAGTCATAGCTGAAGGTTCAAACCACCATGCTGGCTCTCATTTTACAATATCCTAATATTCAAAAGCAATAATTGAGAAGTTATTCTCTTTGGTCCATTCTTCACTACACTGTTATAGTGCTATAATTCCACTTTCAACATCCTACAGAATCTACAGTTTGCAGTTGAGGGAGGGGCCTTTAGAGAGCTCTTTGGCATTAGTAAACTAAAAACCCTAGAATCCCACAGTATGTTAAAAGTGGAAAATTAGCACCTATAACAGTGTAGTGCGGAAAGGTCCTTTAACTTGCAAAAAATACATTAACAGTTCCCAATCATTTGTAAACGTCACTAATGATTTTTTTTTCTCATCAAAAATGTTAATTTATCCATCTCTGCAAAGTTCGTCAACTTAACCAACCAATCTTCTTTAGCTTCTTTAGCTGGCGTCTTGTCACTCTTTCACTTCTGTGCATAAAGTAGTCTTGTCTCCATAGTAATGTGTCAAAGAATTCTGCTAAATTTATTTTCCAGCATTCATTGATCCACATAGGCATCACTTTGAAGCCCAAATATGCAATCCAAGGAGGGGTTTTTGAGGAGAAAGGAGGCAAGGGGAGTGAAAGAAGCTCAAGAGTTTGGAAATGTGGGGCCAGCCTAGAGAGGGGATGTATCACACTTCCCAATCAAAATCACTTCCAAGATGACAGGCATGATTCCCCGTCATCATTTTCAGAATTGTTCTATCTAGTGCATCTAGTTTGCTTGAGTCCAAACAACAATTCCAGCACTCTGTCAGATAACTAGCACAGCCCAGAAATTTATGGCCTGAATTATATTCCTACCATTAATTTTTTGTTTTAAAACTTCACATACTACTTTAATATACTTGGTACTAGTATAGTGAAGAAAGTTGAAAGGAAGATCCCTAGAACTCTTCACATTTTGAATGAGTTGGTTCTCTTCCTATCAACTTTGTAGGAAGAATTCAGGCTTGATTTGCTCTAGGACCCATTCATTAAACTGAGGGTATTGTATTTTTCCCATATCATGAGAAGATATGACTTACCAGAAAAGACAATAATGCTTGATAATGTAGAAGATGGTAAGTAAAGAAGAAGACAGCATTACAGGCAGATAGACTCAATCTAGGAAGCCATGGCCCTGAGTTTGCAAGAGAGGAACAGGACGATTAATGATTGGATGACTTGGAGAACTCTCATCCATAGGGTCACCATAAGTTGATTTTTTTTTATTAGTTGTTATATATTCACAGAAGTTTTCTCTGTAAATATAGTTTGCATTGTCTTTTTGGAGAGTGCACTGAGAACAACATGGTTTCTCTTCAGAGCGTATAAATCTTTCACCTTTTACCATCAGTCGAAGTTGACTTGATGGCAGTTAGCAACAACAGTAATATCTTGTATTCTCTTTTGCTTCCCAAATATTGATATATTTCATTATGTTTCTGGCCTTTAATATTTCCTTCTGATTCAGCAGTTTTATCTCTGTTTATTGATAGTGTCAATTCTGTTTGTCAATTCTAAATTCCATAGAAAAGATATAAGTAAATATTTTTACAACATTCAACACGGATTCAGTTTCTGCAAGTGATGTTCCATACAGTTTTGATGATCAGGGCTGTCCGGCAGTGGAATATGCTGCCTCGGAGTGTAGTGGAGTCTCCTTCTTTGGAGGTTTTTAAGCAGAGGCTGGATGGCCATCTGTTGGGAGTGCTTTGAGGGTGTTCCTGCATGGCAGGGGGTTGGACTGGATGGCCCATGTGGTCTCTTCCAACTCTACATTTCTATGGTTCTATGGTTCTAACATCTGGAAGGCCACAAGTTGTCCAGCTCTGGCAGAGAGGGAACCTTATATTCTCAAACCTGGAATTCTCAAGCCTTTTTAGGTGCAAAGATTAAGGCATACCATTTGCAAAAAGATATATGCCACTGCTCACTGCCTTACATAGTCTTGGAGAAAGAGTGAACTGTACTGGACAGCAAATTCTGAAAGGACAGTGAGGTTGACCTACCTGATAAATTCCTGCGGGGAGCATTTAATCAATGGTATGCCCTTATCAAGACGTTTGATCCTGTATCTATTTAACTCTTCATAGAAACTATCCTCTGCTTCAATCAATTATATCAGGATGCATCAACTCATAGATTGCTTGGGGATCCATTCTCATTTTGTCAAATGTGGCCTTATCCATAATATTGTTCACTTCATTTTTTGATGAGAATCTTGCTTAGGAAGTTGCATATTTTCAGTACAGAACTTCTCAGATCCTAAAATTACACATTTTTAATGTCAGACTATCAATAACCGAGGACTCGAAGAAACCAGTAATGAGAATTCTTAGGAGGTAAGATATATAACAATCTTTATGAATACTTTCATACGCCACCAGTGTGTGTGTGTGTGCGTGTGCACGCGCACCTGTGCATACACAACTTCTAGGTGCATATTGACTTATGTGACCCCATGAATTTCATCAGGTGTTTTTTATACAAGGAAAATTCAGAGGTCTTCTTTTCAAATACAGCCAACAAGGCATTCATAATTTTGATGAACAGTATTTTTTTTAAAAAAAACTTTATACAGTTCATTATTTTTATGTAAATATCTCATTTTAACTATGGTTTCATTTTTCTGCTCTGTGTTTGGAGATAATTTAGTGCTATTATTATTAGCCAGTATCAGCACTTTCACAAATGGTAAACCTGCTAGTTTTTCAAAATCAGTCATGCCATGGCTACAACAGTACTGCTGTTTCCACTTTCTTGGAAGCAAGATGTTCAGCCACAGGATAAAGCGAGGTTCAATGCCCTCCTCCTCCTTGCACACTAAGGCCACACACCTAAACTTCCAACTGGAGAATTCTTCATGACACCGAATTGGCAGGGTGTATTTGAGGAATCAGACTTTTTTGCATACAGGAGATGTGATGTTGGTTAGTAAGTGGACACAATAAGTATTTAAGTTTCAAAACTGAAAGTATAAATAACACTTAGGGAGGGGGAACATATTGAGATCTCAGAGATTATGCAAAGACTGCAGATCATCCACTCGACAATGACCAGGTGACATCTTAGTAAATCTGCCTACCTGATGCTATTTGCACTGTGAGAAAAACTTCAATTTCAACTTTTAGTGAGGAACACTATTGACTTTTAGCTTGAACAGTAGTGCACATAGCAACATGGCCACCCTCCACAGCTCTCCATCAAATTTTCTGCTATGGACTATTATTCATCCTCATCTTTTCAAAAACTGCATAGTTCTGTATTGAAATTAGCTAAATTATAGAGCATCATGACTTCTGGACCATTTTCTAATGACTTGTACAAATTCAGAATGATTTAAAACATCACTCTGTTCCTCAGAAGTGAGTAGTTTGACTGTTTTATTGTGTGAGGGGACAGAAACGGAAAGAGGCATAGACTGTGATTAGGGATTGTTGAACATTTTTCAATGTTTGAATTGCTTCCTTTCTCCATTTTGCAAAGGCTTCCAAGTTTCAGGGATAGAAACATCAATAAAAGGCAGATTTTACCAAGCAACATGCTCATGTTTTACCTTTTTCATTTCTTCACAGGTAAGGAAGAGAATATTGAATTCATCTTTCTGAGCATGCCAGCCTTCAATATGGTCTAGCTGTAAACTACCAACCACTGGTAGAAGAGAAAGTATTTGGCATAAATTATTTGTATAGATATAAACAACTGATTTACGTAGTGGCTAAGAATGTAAAAGCTTCATTTCAATTTTTGCTGCAACTCCATTTCTTAATGCCTTTCTTTTCCACTCATGATATGCAATTCTAATGAATAATACTAAAGTCAAAAATCATGTTAAGCCAGAGACACCAGGTGTTTTATTTGAAATTAAGGGTAACAACTTTTAAGTTGTTACAGTGTTGTTTTTAGAGAACTCTTTACAAACCAGTGTGGTATAGTTGCTTGAGTGTTGGACTATGACTCTAGAAAACCCACTGGGTGACTTTGGGTGTGACACACACTCAGCCCCAGAAAACCCCATGATAGGTTTATCTTACACTTGCTGTAAGTCAGAAATGACTTGAAGGCACACAACAACAACAAGATACCATACACACCATATGACACAAATAATGCATCTGTTAAGCAAAAGGGTTTTTAACAATTGCAACACCATGCCACTTAAGCTCATTTTAAACTAAGAAACTATCCTGTTAATTCAATATGATACTCGAACAGCAGATGTCAGACCTAAATGCAGGTTGGAATTCACAGGCTTATTATCTAGCAGGAAAACAGCAGCTTAGACCCAACTGTAGCACATCTGGCATCTTCTGTTAAAAGATGAATGTGGAGACTGCTCTCTGGTGGTGAAAGTTTATAAAGCTGTAGAATATATCTTTTCCCGCATTCCTTTCAAGAAGGTTTATGTGTTTTCCCTCTACCAGCAAGGATATTGTAACCTATATCTGTGTGTAAATAAAATAAGAGGCAGCTTTTGAGAGAGAAATTACTATCTTTCGGGAGGCATGAGAAAGTGGCAAAGAACTGTTTTTCTTCTTCGTGGTCTCTGTGACTCACAGAATAGGGTTATCTGCACCTGCGCAGTACAGCATTTGGAACTTTCTCAAAACCTAGAAATAGGCGTTTCGGCGGTTATCCCCTCCCTCTCCCTCAGGGTATATAAACCCCTTCCCACTCCAACCGTCAGTTCCTCTTCTTCTGCTGCGGCAGCAGTGTCTAAGGAGCCTTTCTCGTTCACTTTGAAAAATTAACTTTTTTTTACTTTGGTTTGTCTTTATATCACAGTTTGGCTTGGTGTTTTGCAATTTGGAATTAGATTGGACTGGATTAGACTATGATTTACACTTCCTGATTTGGCAACTGGTAATTTGTGTATGGCAACTCAATCTTTCAAGCACTGTATTTCCTGTGGAGGAAAGATACCTGATAAGGACGTCCACTCCAAGTGTCTCCTTTGTCTGGGTGAGGGCCACAACCTTGGTGCCTGTGGACATTGTCAGTTGTTCACCCCACAAACTAGACATAATAAGGCTGCTCGTTTGAAAGCTTTGTTGTGGGAAAACGTTTTGACTGCCTCTGATCCAAAAAAGCACCATTTAACCTCACAACAAATTACAGCGTCGAAACATATAACTGACTGCAGCAGGAAAGCTATAGCAGGTGCTATTGTATTGAGATGGCACGCTTGGTTGAGATCGTCAGGGCTATCTCAGCAAGCGCGATCTATAATAGAAGATCTACCCTTTGACTCTGCAGGACTGTTTAATGCCGGTACTGATGACAAACTTGAGCATGCTCAAAAGATGCATACCACAGCTAGGAAACATGGGTTTTAGTCAACATCTACAAATTATAGATACCGTTATCATTGGTACCAATGACGCATTGTTGGTACCAACCAATGTCGAGAGGAACGTTGAGTCCAACTCCATCTAATCAACAAAGACAGACCACTCCACAACAACAGTCATCTAGGAGATTTCCATCTAGCAAATGTAAACAACAACCTTATAAAAAGAGACAGACCAATCAAACTAAATGGAGGGTTTGACGGTCAACAGGACAATTCCTATCTAACAGAAACTTACCTTCTACCATTGACTACCACTGTAGGAGGTGGCGTTTCTTCAAATACCTTATACAGCATTGACTTCAACACTGGTTTAAGTACTGATACCGACATTGATATCATCAACATCGATACTGTCAACTTTGATGTTAACTCTACACAAGACGGCAAAGATTCTATAGCCCCTTTTGCAAACAGACTGGCAAGCTTCCATCATGTATGGTCGATGATAACTACAGATGCTTGGGTCCTAAACATCATAGCCAAAGGTTATGCTATCGAGTTTTGTCAACTGCCTCCAACAGTGAAAGTTTGTCTAACACCTCCATTTTAGGAACTGGAGGAAGAGATCTCTACATTGCTTCAGAAAGGGGCTATAGAAAAGATTCCAAATACAGAATTAAAAAGAAGCTTTTCATCATGGTACTTCCTGGTGTCAAAAAAAGACAGAGGACTATGCCCTATCCTTGATCTCAGAGGTGTGAATCCATCCCAGGCATTTTCGTATGGTAACTCTCACTTCAATACTACCTTTATTGAAGAGGGGAGTTTGGTTTGCAACCCTGGATCTCAAAGATGCTTACTTTCACATCTCCATAAGACCAGGCCACAGAAAGTACCTTCCCTTTGTGGTGGGGAAAAGGGCGTATCAATTTCAAGTCCTACCTTTTGGTATCAGCATAGTGTCAAGAGTGTTCACCAAATGCATGGCAGCGGTGGCAGCATATCTATGTCAGAGAGGGATCATTCTATTCCCCTCTATATATGATTAGTTACTCGTTGCATCATCTTGGGATCATTTTCTGCAACACCTAAAAGTATCAATAAGTCTCATACAAAGACCTGGGTTGACCATAAATTTCAAGAAATCGCACCTCAAACCGATGAGAAAAATAAAACTCATAGGGACATTGTTAGACTTGACAATACAATGAGCATTCCCTCCAGAGGACAGATGGGCAAAAATGTGTTGTGTTCTAAAAAGACTGTGTCGGTGCCGGAGATCAGGAGCAAGATTAATACAGGTAGCGCTAGGTCTAATGGTGTCAATGATGCTAGTGACATGGAAAGTTGAGAATGCATCCACTTCAAAGATAGCTTCTCGACAACTTCAACTCACTTTGTCACCTGCAGTTGAAATTCTTGATGGTACTGCAACCAGTAATTCGACCCCTGAGCTGGTGGCGGAATCCAAACAATGTACTGAAGGGAATGCCATTTTTACCTCCTCCACCTGCAGTAGTGGACTACATTAGCACCTACAGTAGTGGTGACAACAGATGCATCCCTCAACGGGTGGGGGGCACATATGACCAATTTGACGATACGAAGCTGTTGGACAAGAATGGAGTTGATGTTACACATCAATACTCTAGAATTTTTGGCAGTGATAAAGGCATTCTGGGCCTCCAAACAACACATTCAAGGACAGCCTGTACAGATAGTGACAGACAATACAACAGTAATGTATTATATCAACAAGCAGGAAGGAACACAATCCCATGTGTTGTTAACACTAGCAATTCGACTCTGGGATTGGTGTTTCACCAGGAACATTCTTCCTTCAGTAGTTCAGTTGCCAGGGAAAGAGAACATACTGGCAGGCGAATTAAGGAGAACACCCCTGTCATGTCATGAATGGAAGACACACAGAAATGCTCTTGAGGACTTATTCACCCACTGGAAGACTCCCAACACCAACCTTTTCATGTCTCAGGAGAACAAGCAATGCAGTCTGTACTGTTGTCGACAGATAAAAGATGAACATTCCTTGGGAGATGCGTTCCTATATAGCTGGATGGGTCCAAGAGTTTATGCATTTCCTCCATTCCCTCTCATTACAAAAGTAATTGCAAAGATACATCAGGATCAAGCAGACACAAGTTTGATAATGCCTTAGTGGTCAAGACAACCATGGTTTGCGACGCTGATGCAGTTGTCAAGAGGTCAGTATCAAATGCTTCAGTACAGACCAGACCTGTTAAGCATTCTCGATGGTACCGTCTACCATCCAGATGTACGGTCCCTACGATTAACAGCTTGGAATCTTCTGGCCTAGATAAGATGCCTGAAAGTGTTTGAACTATTATTCTTGCAGCTCATAAGTCTTCCACAGCTAAATATTATACATATAAGTGGAATCTTTTTCTTCAGTACCTGGAAGACAGCAATTGCCATTTTAATGCATGCAGTACCGTTCAGATACTTTTGTTTTTATCACATCTCTACAAAAAAAACTATCACTGTCTTCCATAAAGTGTTATTTGGCAGCTATTTCTTGGCACCTGCAACAGATGGGGAAACCTTCATGTTTCCTAGACCTTATAGTGAAAAGATTTCTGCAAGGCTATAAACATCTCCATCCACCAATATAGCCACTGGTACCGGGGTGGGATCTGAACTTGGTGTTAACTCAGTTGACCTGGAGGCCCTTTGAACCAATGGCGGCCTGTGAAATTACTCACATGGAAAACAGCATTTCTAGTAGCGATCACTTCTGCCAGAAGGGTTAGTGAATTGTGTGCTCTTCAAGTTGATCCTCCCTACTTAAGATTTCATAGGGGAAAGTGGTGCTTAGGCCAGATATAACTTTCCTACCAAAGGTTGTTTCATCTTTTCATGTTAACCAAGACATTATTTTAAAACTGTAAGGATCACTCTACTAGAGCTGTTGTGATATTGACAGCTTTTTTGCAGAAGGTTCTATTGCATGAAATTTGCAGAGCTGCCACTTGGTCACATCCAGTGACTTTTATTTCTCATTACAGGGTTGATAATAGAGATATAAGAGATTCAGTTTTCGAGAGAGCATTGTTGTCTTCCACTGTTGTGTGATGTGCTTTTTTTCTGAATGTACATTCAAACTTAGTGTTATTAAAGTTGTGTTCCAGTTTCAATATTTGAGTTTTATTGGCATGACACAACCCATCTCCTAGAATTAGCTTTCTAGTCTCCCTATTGAGTGAGTCACAGAGACCATGAAGAAGTAGATCAGGTTGGTTACCTGTAACTGTGGTTCTTCGAGTGGTCATCTGTAAACTCACACAAACCCTCCCATCCGCCCCTCAATGTGTCTTGCTCTAATGGTTAGTTAATGTGCTGCCACAGGCGGTGAAGGAACTGACTGTTGGAATGGGAGGGGGTTTATATAACCTCAGGGAGGGGGAGGAGATAACTGCTAAAACACCTATTTCTAGGTTTCAAGAAGATTCCAAATGCCGTACTGTGCAGGTGCAGATAACCCTATTGTGTGAGTTCACAGATGACCAGTCGAAGAACCACAGTTACAGGTAAGCAACCCTTCTTCACCATACAAAAGCACCTTTGGGTAACTGCCTCTCTGGATATTTTGTTGAGGGGTGTACCCTCTTGTAGACATCTCTTTTAAACCTGTATAATTGAATAAACTCAAAGATTAGCAAATAGAATTTGTCTACCAAATTATCTTTCTTTTCAGAAAAATGGGGATCTTGCTAACTGCTGCTCACCTGAAACTTCTCATCATTCAGGAACATGAAGTATATGCCACAATATATTAACTAAGCCATGGGATTAGCACGAAAGCTTGCATTTCCTGCCCTCTTAACTACTGGCGGGAAGGGCAAACATTCT
The DNA here is from genome assembly GCA_030412105.1 of Cyclura pinguis. Taxonomy (NCBI): domain Eukaryota; kingdom Metazoa; phylum Chordata; class Lepidosauria; order Squamata; family Iguanidae; genus Cyclura; species Cyclura pinguis. Next base: position 105,975,012 of record CM059599.1, on the reverse strand, counting down.
ACCCTATCACAAAGAGAATCCAAAAGGTGTGGCATATGGTAAGTGAGAGCAAGAGGTTTCGTTTACATCATGTTCTAGGTTTACCTAATTTCCCTGTTGCTTAATGCTTTTTAATTTTTTTTCTCCACCCAAGGTGGGTGGGAGAGAAAATCCGAAAGCATGGTAGCAGCCAGTGTTTAATTCATTTCAATTCTACGCATATCTGTTCATGAGTAAACCTAACTACAACAGCTTGCTGATACTAAGGGCACAGCTCAGTTTTAGAACTGCCTACTTAGAGGATATTAAATGTTAAATATGGATTGATATAAGATAATTGCAGCATTTCCCATCTGCTTTAATGCTAAGAAGAGAAATCCCAGATGTTTCTTCTGTGATATTTTCACTGATGCAAGGCTTTGCTGGGGGAGCGCTGGTAGCTGTCACGCTGCTACTAACAGAACTCCAGTCTAAAAATGCTTTTTTACCACAGGCTTTGGTTCTGGATACCTTAAAAAAAAGTACATGCTCCAGGAAGAATGCCTTTCTGAGCCCTTATTTCTCCAGCTGTCACAAATATAATATTTATGGGCTGGTGGCTAAACAAATGGAAATTATGAAAGTTCAGTCACATTCAAATCACAGAAATTATCTGGACACCATGATATTTGGATCCAGTCTGGCCTTTGGGAATCAAAGATTTTGCCCACCCTGATAAATAAACTTTGGCAAGAAAAATATAAAGGTAGTATGATCATAAGTGACTGGAAAACAAAACTAGGAAACAGAGCAGAACCAAACACTGTAGGAAAATTTGGCCTAGGATCAAGAAATGAAGGAGGAGACCAACTGACTGAATCCAAAGTTTGTTCATTGGAAAGATTTCTCAGGCAACCAAAGAAACAACTGTACTCATGGATGCCACCAGATGGCCAATACAGAAATCAAAAAGACTACGCAGTTAGAAGCAGAAAATAGAGATGTTTCATTCTCTTCACAAAAACAACACCAGGATCAAATTGTGGCAGAGACCATGAACTGCTATTACAGAAATTAGAGTAAAGCTTTTAAAAAAGTACACCATTGTACCAAAATACAGCCTGAAGAACATCGCTATAGAATTTAAAGACTATGTAATAGATCTGTGCCACTAAGCCTAATTGACAGGGAAGCAGAAAAATTTAGACTGAAATCAGGGATATTATCAGGAAGGAATGCAAGAAGACATTATCTCTAGCCAAAAAGAAAGAAAGGCCTCATTGGATAACAAATGAAACCCTTCAAACAGTCAAAGACGAATGAGAAGCAAAAGTAAATGGTGACAGAAACAGAATCCGAATCCTGAATACAAGCAACTTGTGCTTAGAGAGAAAGAGAGCTATTGTAATCAATGCAAAGAAATATATGAAGATGCTATCCCAAAGTGTGGGTACTCAGGGGTCTATCTGTGATGCTAGTGCTCCTGTGCAAAGGTGGGGAATTATTAGCTCAAATTAGGCCTGTGAGAAGGCAATAATCTGACAAGATCTTTTATACTAATGGTTACCAGTACTTCTGCAGAGAAGAACCAGACAGAGATCAAAAATTAAGCTTAATTGTGTTTTACTGGTGGAAATAATCAGACACACAAGATCCAAACAGTCACACAATCACACAAGGCTAAATGAGGGAAAAGGGAGGAAAGTTGTATATAGCAAGATTTCAGTGTGTAGTGGGTATTATTTACCAATCTAGAAGAGCAGCAAAGAAGCAGCAATGTGGCTTAGACTTGCATCTAAGGACAGTACACACTTGGGAACTACAGTAGCAGAGTGGCAATGAGCAATTGGTGTACTGCAAATTAACTGCCCAAAACTAGGGGTTTATATACCTGATTTCTACCTGGAACTTAAGGGTGTGAATGGCTCTCTGGCTAGGTAAACAATGGAGGTTGTAGAGTGGACAATGAGGTCTGGAATGGGTTAATGGTCTTAGCATTAGGTGACAAAGGGCTAACGGTCACCCTGATAGCTTGGTGCTTGTTGGACAAGTTCCAGGACAAAGGAAGGGTTTGCTTGGTTGAAGAAAAAGAAGTTACGACAATGAATAGTCTGTTGGGAGTCTCTCAGTTGTGACTGTCCAAAAGGCAGGGTTGTTAAGGCTAGCTGCAAGCCTATTATCGTTGGAATTTCCTGGTAATTTCCTGACTATGACCTGGCTACTCTTAGAGGTGTCTTCTGACTTAATTTGCAGCACACGTGTTCAACTAGTCTTTTCCTCTTGTCCAGTTTGGCCATACAGCCACAGCAGGGCACATTTTATATCACAGCTAATTAATATATATTTGCCAATTAAATAATATTTTGCCAGTTAACCACATCAAAGCATGGGGGTTTATGGCGTTTGCCTGCCTACAAAAGGAAAGCAGGGAGGATGCCAGCCTAGCATCCTATGGAAGAGTATTCCACAGGGTGGGAGCAGCCACTGAGAAAGCTCTCTCCCATGTCCTTACCAGGACAGCCTGGGATGTTGGCAGGACTGAAAGAAGGCCTTCCCCTGTGGATCTAAGGGTTCTAGCAGGTTCGTAAACGGAGATACAATTTTTCAAAATTAATCCCCAAGAAAGAGGATGTTGGGAATTACAGCGACCATTGGACTATTGCGCTGATCTCTCATGCAGGCAGTGATGCTCAAAATCATGCAATAAAGGCTTTTACCACCTATGCAGTGAGAAATGGCTGATGTCGAAGCTGGTTTCAGGAAAGGTAGAGGCACCAGAAATTATGGAACACACCAAAAGAATTCCAAGGGGGAAAGAAATCAACCTGTGCTTTATATATTACAGCACTGCCTTTGACTGTGTAGAACATGAAAAATTGTGGTTTGCTCTAAAAGAAATGCAAATGCCACAATATCTGATTGTCCTGATACCTAATATCTGGACAAGAGGCCACTGTCTGGATAAAATGAGGGAAAAGAGAATGGTTTCCCGTTGGCAAGATGATCAGACAAGGGTGTTTTAAATCACCCTATCTGTTTAATTTATATGCCAAATGCATGCATATCATATGGTAAGCAAGATTAAATTTTAGAGGAAAGAGACATTAAAATTGGGGTAGGGAACTTCAACAGTTTAAGAGATGCAGATGATCCCATACTACCTGCAGCAATTAGAAAAGATTTGGAATGACTACTGATGCAAGTTAAGGAAGAAAGGGCAAAAGCAGCATTACAGCTGAATATTAAGAAGAGAAAAATAATGACCACAGATGATTTACATAACCTTACCATGGGTGATGAGGACACTGAAATAGTTAAAAGATTTCCTATACCTTGTCCCAGTCATCAATCAAAATGGGAGTTTTGTAATGACCCCATGGAGTTGTCAGTATTCAACCAATGCCATCTAAAGCAAAACCGAATGATATAAAGCCTAATGGGTAGAGCAGCAAACAGTTTCAGTGTAGGCTGGACTCTGCATTGACCCAACAATCCACACTTGAAAGTATTCAGGGATACCAACATTCTGCTTAGAAGTCGAGCATGGCCATTTCCAGCAGTGAAGTAAGTATAGTAAATGGGGGAGGGAGATGAGAATGGCACATCTAAACACATTCCTAGATGCCAAATGTATCTTTTAGCAGTATATTGGTCCACACAGTGATCATTCTTCAACCTCTGGATCTGTCATTCAATCAATATTATAATCCAAGGATCACACAGATCCATAATGATTTTTAAAAAAGGGAACTGTCCTAATTTAATGACTATGAGGAAGGACCTGTGCTCTGTGGTAGAGCATATCAATTCCTTCAGTTCACAGGACCGGGTGTGAATTCTACCTGAAACCTTTGAGAAGCACTGCCAATCAGCATAGAGACAGATAGACAATCTAAGGCAGCTTCAGTCTTTATATTCCTGTGGTCTCTCTCCCAGGGTTTTTGAAAGCAGTGACAGTTCACAGATCAGTGACATAATAATACACTCTGGATTTTATTCCATATGTTAAAGGAGTTACCCAAGGTGCTGTACTCTAGCATGATAGTGTATGCTATATATTTTACATCCTGGTTCTAGTAGTATATTGATAAATTGACCAATATGATTACGTGACGGACTCTCATTACTAGCATGAGGGAGCTAATATGATCTCTTGCAAATTATACAGTTATAACACTTTGATACCACTTTAACTGTCATGACTCCATCTGTGGAGTTTGGTGAGATATTTAGAATTTTCTACTACAGTGTTACCCTAAAATGTGGGTGACTCAGAGTTCTATCTATGATACCAGTACCTCCATGTGACAATGGGGAATTAATTAACTCAATTAGGAGGCCTGCGAGGGGATGGTAACCTAACAAGATCTTTCCACCAATGTTTACAGGGTCTTGCAGAAAAGAACCAGCCAGACATTCCAAAATGAGTTAAAATGTGTTTTATTGAAAGCTCACTCCACACACAAAAGATCTAAACACTCAGACACTTGCACAAAAGCTAACCAAAAGATAAGGGGAAAGTTGTGGATAGAGGAGTTTTCAGGGAACGGGCAATAATTACTGAGCCAGAGAGCAGCAAAGAAAACCATCGTGTGGCTTAGATTAGCACCTAAAGACAGTATTCAGTCAGGAATAGGAGAGACAGCATGGTGTTCAGCAAGCAAGATATTGAACCAAACTGCTCAAAACGGGTGCAGAGGGGGGTATACCCAAAATCTACTTGGAGGGAATGGGTATGAATGGCTCTCTGGCTGAGCAAACAATGGAGGTTGCCACATGGACAATGGGGTCTGGATGGAGTTAATGGTCTTAGTGTCAGGTGAGAAAAGTTAATGGCTGTTGTAATAGCTCTGTAATTGTGGACAGGTAAGGGAACAATACAAGTAAACATCCAGGTGCAAGGAAGAAGGGCTGAAAAGTGTTTTGGTGGGAACTTTCCTTTGCTATTGTGTGGCATCCAATGTTACAACTTCAGCTTAAGCCTATTATCTCTGGAGCTACCTGGTAATCTGTCTGACAATGACCTTGGCTACTCCTAGAGAGGATCTTCTGACCTACTTTGCAGCACACATGTTCAGTCAGTAATTTTCCTCTGCCCAGCTCAACCTTCTAGTCACCTCAGGATCCAGTTTACATCAACACCAATTAATGTATTTTGCCAAATAATTATATTACACCAATTAAACCATATCTGATCTGGAGTGTGTGCGGTCTGATAACAGAAGAGGTTTAGTTTGTCACTAAACTACAAATTCCAGGATTCCATAGGGTGCAGCCAGGTCAGTTAAAGTGCTATATTTGTGCAGTGCAAAACAGACTGAGATGCTGTTATGGTTCACTTTATTCATCTCCTGCCCTACTTCATCTCCCTGCCAGCACTCAAGGCAGCTTGCAAATTAAAACAGATACAGGTAGAAACAAAACATTTAATTAATCTCTCAATAAAATTAAAAACAAGTGAAAACACGCACCTATGCAAATAAAATAAAGTTTCTTGCTGTATCAACATCAGGAAAAAAGAGTTGGACAGATTTACACCACATTTGAAGGATATGTTTGAAAGGGTCTGATTTAATACATAGGCTACATGGCATACATGGAATTCAGTGGGGGTGCTTCTGGGGGGGGGGATCACAATTATTCTTTCATTCACACAGAACAGACTGTTTGGAGGCCATTGGTGAGAAACCTGCTCTCTCTGGAAGCAACAGACACTGATATGGACCATGAAAAACACTGGGGTACCCAAATGGATAGCCATTGTCCACAGCACTTGAAATTGTACAGCCATTAACAATACTTAATGCTTCTACCAATCAATCCTAAGTATTTCTGCAAATCCACAAGAAGTTCAGAAGATATCCGTGGTTGTTCAATGTGTAAAGTAATGCATAACCACTTTGAAAAGTCCTCTCCCTCCACCTGTGCTTTTGGCATATCAAGAAATAGACAAAGCCTTTTTTCTTCATATAGACACCTTCTTTTTTGAAATAAGAATCAGTAGACAGAAGCAAAACAACAGAACTCATTCAGTGGCATTTGGCTACAATCTATAAATCATTTTACCATGTAAAATTATTTTGTTACCACATAGTCTTAACTCTGCAGCATTGGGCAACTGCAGACAATTTTTATCCCTCTTGCTTCCCATGGGCCACACTGCAGGTGAGAAAAAATCACACCAAATTAGAGGGATTTTTTTTCCCAAAAAAATTAAAGGGTTTAGGAGGCTATACTTTCTCCATCTCTACTTTACCAGTTTTTTTTCTCTCCATTTATCCTTTCAGGTATACAATCTTTTTTGTTTCCCATTTCTCATCTTCTTGGACAGACAAATACAGAAAGGGAAAGAGAAAGCATTGATGCAAATAAATACTATTTATTTTGTAAAAGTTTTTTTTTAAAGAAGTTGTTGTATTTGAGGGAACAGATCAAAAGGGAAAATGACGGACCTGGGAGAAAAATCATTACCAAAAAATTTGCTCAGTCCTCTGATTCAGACTGTGAGAATATCTGTCCCTGATTTTTTTTTCAATATACCTCCCTCAACATTTGTAAAAAAATGCTAGACTTTTGTTTTCATTTTAGAAAAAAAGTCATAATATGATCAGGCCAAGTAGCAGGAAGGGTGCAGCTCTGATACCATTCCTGTTGACCTGGCATTTGCACCACAGTTCAAATTCTTCAGCTATCATGTTGAACAGGCAGACTTTGACTGTAAACTTGCAGCTAAATCCACCTCACAGGATTCCAGGAAAGATAAAAGGAGAGGGGTGTCTTCTTGCTGTTTACTGAATTCCCTGGAGGAAAAGTGGAAGGCAAATACAGTGTAATGAACTGGGAAAATTAGAGATCCTTCTCCTTGTTTAGATTTTATACTGCACAACTCACTGCTAAGCACAAGGAAAGCACACACCCCAGCATTTGGAGTGGTTCCTACTAGGCTCTCTGGTAGACTTAGAGCTGTGTGCGCGCGCGCACGCACATTCTACTAAACAACTACTGATGCAATCCTGACGGTGTTAATCAAACAACCTTTCTTCCTCAACTAACAACGGGCCAACCAAACAACGCAATGTTACCTTCCCCTCCCCACCAAAAACCTCTCAGGAGGATGTTCCCATGTCCCACGGGGGGGGGGGGTGTGTGGAGCGCAGCGTGCAACAGAGCTTAACTACCCACCATCTGGGCTGCACAGAAGGGAGGATTTCAGCAGCTGGTGTGTGACAAGCAACACCTGCTGACATTCCCTCTTCTACGCCGCCATTACAGGTACAGACAGGAGCCCTGTGCAGTTTTCACTCTGGCAGTCCTAGTGTTAAATACAGGCACGTCGCGTTTTTGTATAACCACCGAAAGGGAGCCGCAGCCATTCCTGCGCTCCGGGCCTTGGCGGCAGGAGAGCGGGCCGACCAGCTCTGCAAAAGAGACGCCGTCCCGCCTCTCTCGGGAGCGGGAGCGGGAGCGGCGACGGGGAGGAGCAGGGCATTTAAGCTGGGCACCCCAAGAGGCACACAGCGAAGCCTCCTTCAGCAGCCAACTCCGGTGCCGCCTCCTTGGTGAGCAGGGCTGTCAGGCGCCTTCCACGGCCCTTTTTTTCCTTCTGCTGCCGCAATGGCGAGCTCCACCAGGCCTCTGTCAGGGAAAGTGTGCGTCGTGACGGGCGCTTCGCGGGGCATCGGAAAGGGCATCGCCCTGCAGCTCTCGGAGGCGGGCGCCACCGTCTATATCACGGCTCGGCACCGAGAGGCCCTGGAGCAGACGGCGGGCGAGGTGCGAGGCCGGGGCGGGAAATGCGTGCCGGTGGTGTGCGACTCTTCGCGGGAGGAGGAAGTGGCGGCGCTCTTCGAGCGCGTCGGGAAGGAGCAAGAAGGCCGCCTGGACGTCCTGGTCAACAACGCGTTCTCCGGCGTGAGCGCCATCACGGGGGAAATGGGCTTGCCTTTCTGGGAGAGCTCGACCGCCCTCTGGGACCAGGTCAACAACGCGGGCCTCCGAGGCCACTACCTCTGCTCGGTTTACGCCGCCCGCCTCATGGTGCCAGCCGGGCGCGGGCTCATTGTCATCATCTCTTCGCCCGGCGGGATGCGCTATATGTTCGACGTCCCCTACGGTGTGGGCAAATCCGCCTGCGACCGCATGGCCGCCGACTGTGCCGTCGAGCTGCGCCCCTTCGGCGTGGCGTGCATGGCGCTGTGGCCCGGCCTCGTGCGCACCGAAAGCCTGGAAAAGGAGGCTCAGCACGGCACCTCGGCATTCCTGAAGAGGCTGAAGGACAAACTGGCCACCATAGGAGAGTCCCCTGAAGTGAGCGGGAAGTGCGTAGTCGGGCTGGCGTCGGACCCTCGTGTCATGCGCCACACGGGCAAAGTTCTCCTCAGTCCGGACCTGGCGCGCCTTTACCAGTTCAAGGATGTGGATGGAAGGGAAGTCTTCAACTACACTTCAGTCCGGGAGATACTTACAGAACTGATGCCCAAACTGTCCGTCCTTTTCCGCCTTATTCCTAGGTTTATCTGCATCCCTAAGTGGGCTCTTGCCCTTTATTCCAGCAAATTCACTGTGTACCCACCGATCCAACCCCCTTACGTGAAATCAAAAAAGGCCTGATACCTGTATTTATACAGGGTTATGGGTATGTCATACATCAATGTTTTTTGGTTGTTCGAGATTCTATTCTGACATTTCCCGGATGGAGAATTGTCTACCCCTCCCCAAGTCATTTGCAAGAAGTTTGAAAACTGCTTTGTAATTTTCCTGTGAAACTAAAGGTTTGCTGGAAGCATGTTTCCTCAAGGTTCAAGAAACTGAAGCCTTTCTGTAGTATCTCCTTTTTTCATGTTGGCTAGGAAGCAGTAACTTTAATTCTTTGTTCAGTTATTAGTCTAATCTTCAGGCTTTCACTGCATCTTTAATCATTTATTAGTCATTCATTCATGTATTTGGAATGTATCAGAACAAGATGCGATACACTATTTTGCTATTAAATATACTTTTTTGGCAGTTTTTGGGTTGTCTGGAAAAATGTTAGCCCAGTTTATTGTGCCATATTCCACTTCCTCCCATGTCCCTTCTTTTCTTCCTCCCCCACACCCAGTGGGTGTCCAGGGCATGTTAGTTTCACTGCATGCAAGGCATAAATGCTTTTTATATACTAGCAGGAAGCAGAAAGACAGGTTTATCATGTGAAAACATATGTACAGTTTATCATGATCTGCAAATCACATGAGCCCTGTTAACGCAATTGCAAAGCACACATTATCTACATGCAAGGGACAGGACAAACATGTCAGCTTTGTCACTTTCTATTCTGACTGACCTCAACAAGGAGAGGGGATTTTCTCCAGAAAAGAGCCTCCTTTCTCCATGGATCATTTGGAGTCCTAATTTTCTAACCTAAATTAGAGAGTACATCCACCAATTAAGGAGACTAAAAGGAGCTCCTCTCATCAAATTTAATAACTTCTCCATTTCCAGTAGGTCTGACATTTTTAATTTTCAATCCTCTATTGAGGGGGCTTCTTTTCTTTTCCAGCATTGCACATAAAATAGCCTTGCTGCTGTGACTAAGTAAAGTATGATTTTCTTTTTTGTTCTCCATTCTTCTTGTCCAATTATATTCAGCAAATATATTTCTGGGGACATTTCATATTTTATATTCAGAATCTTTGTAATCGAATCATGTACTTTCTTCCAATATTTCTTTGCCACTTGGCATGTCCACCACATCTGAAAGTACATTCCAATCTCTTTTCCAGATTTCCAACACTGACCACTTCCTTTGTGAGTTATCTTCTTCAATTTCTGTGGTGTCATGTACCAACAGTACATCATTTTATAAAAATTTTCTCTCATGTTCAGGCACAATGTGAATTTTATTTCTTTAGTCCATATTTTCTCCCATTTAGCCCATTCTATATTATGTCAAATATTTTGTACTCACTTTATCATAGGTTCTTTGATCTGTTCTAATTCCAATTCTCTCGTTAATAGCACTTTGTATAATTTGGAAATTCTGTTAGTTTGGTCTCCCAGCAGAATTTCATCTAGCTTATTCTCTTTTTCTTCAAATCCAACGAATTTATTATCCATTACAAACCTTTCTTTTAGTTGTCTATATGGGAAGGCAACCCCATGAATTTCATAGGGTTTTCTTAAGTAAGGGGTACTCAGAACTTGCCAGTCCTTTCCCCTGAAATACAGCTTACAGTACCTGGCATTCATTGACAGTCTCCCACCAAAGTACTAACCAAGGCTGACCCTGCTTGGTTTCCAGGATGAGACAGCATCTGATGCCTTTAGGGTATTTAGGACCTGTTACTTTTTGTAGGGCACGTAAATCTTGATTTTGGCTCTTTTGAGGAAAAGAAACTTGCACCTATTTTTAGCTAAGAGATAGAAGGGCTACTGAGAAACACCTATGCTCCCCAGTCCCATTTCTAGGGATCCTGGGAAGAATGGAATAGGGGAGAGTAAAGAGCTGGCAACAGCATCCAGAAGGAGTAGCTCCAGCTATAAATAGTGGCAGGGAGGAAGAGCTCTCAGAACAATATATAGTTGTTGTAGTAGTAGCAGCAGCAATAGTGATTTTATTTAGTTTATATGATTTGATATAGACACAAATGTGAAGAAGTTTTGGATACTGGTCACCACGCTAACACTCTGGTATAATTTGCAAGGCAGTAGGTTGCTTGAACAACCATAATAGAACAAGTGCATGAGGGAAGATTGGAGAAAAGGCATTTTTTCCCGAGTGACAAGTGCTTGATTGAGAGTTCTGGTAACATGCAGTAGTGCTCATCATAAAGCCTCAAATTGAGTAGGCTCTTTTACAATGGAAATTTATATTTCAAATCTGTTCTCTTGATCCTGAAGTACATTTGCTTAACTACTGCATATTCCTAGTGTAAAAAAATAATCTAGACAAATTTCTGAGAGCAGTTACCCTAAAACCCCCAACAACTCTCTGTAGTTTGTATTATAGGATACTAAAGGTATCTTTGGCAAGTTGGAAGCTCTGTGTTGGGCAGGTAGACTGGAAGAACCTTCCCTAAACCAATATTTACACAGATGAGAAGCAGAATGCAAAGTATGGTATAAACAACTAGAAACTATCCTGAAACATACCAGGTTCAAGCATTGCTATTCTGGTGTTCAGACAATAATTTGAGTGTTCATGTGTGTCTGTGCAGGTGTGGTTTTTCCGAGCCACTTTGGACAAAAATAATAAAAGTAGTATACTGGCATAGATACTATTCACAGCACAACATCTACTTAAGAATATCTGATTATGTATAATGCAAAATACATCTATCTATACCCATATTCTCTTTCTCCATACCCAGGAAAAGATTCAGGGACTGAGAGTCAAACTGTTATGTTAACCACATATTTAAAGTACTATACTTAAAGCTGTCACTTTTTTATTTTGAGGAGAAAGCATCTCTGAACTGATGCTATGATTCTGATCCAGAGCAGAATACCTTGCCACTTTCCTGAAGGGTAGATAAAAATCATGATAAAGAGAAAGAAACAGATTTCTAGACTCTATTTTTGTAAAACAAGACAAAACTATCAAAATACTGAGTTACTTTTAACACATTTAAAAACAGTAATTAAAACTTAATCTTCCTTTCACTGTTGTATAAAAATAACAATTAGAACAAATCTTTTCATTACCTAACAAGCTAGCTAAACTTATACTTAATGTTACACAAATTAATGCCTCTGACACACTTGAGTTACTTACAACCAAATGTGAAAAACCAGGAAACTCCCATTTCTCTTTCAGTCTACAGATAAAAATGAAAGGCAGACTGTGAAAACTGAAATTTTGTAAAATTTTAACAATGCACATTAATTTTCTTTTGAGATTAAGAATTAAAAATGGAACATGCTTTTTTTGAAAAGTTGGAGAAAGTCAGCAGAATTGTTGTGCCCAAGTGGTTTAAGCATTGGCTTTTAGGTGCTTGGTTCAAGATTCAACACCTTCTTTATATAGATGGTTACCTGATGGCTTATGTGTCTGATGCCCTATCTGCTCTTTGGGGAACATCCTGGGTATAACAACTATGTAAAATCTTAAGATGTCCACAGACGGGCTATATAAGTATGTATGTTTTAAAGACAGATATCACATAGCAATGTTACAATGGCAGGTGTGAAATCTTATGTAACAGTTGAAATCTTGTTTAAGTAACTAATGCCTCAATCCAGGCCTTAGTCCCATCCAGAACAGAATCATTGGAAGTTATGCAAGTATAGATTTCCTAAATTCCGTTTGGTTCACTGGGTCTACTGTAGATGGGATTAACATCTGAATTTAGGAGTAAATGCTGTTGAAAGACAGTGATTTACTCTTTACCACTCCCTTAAAGTCTGGATCATTTCCAGCCAGACACAAGTAATAAATATATCTTGTAACACTATTTCCTAAATAAGTAGAAAATTATCTCTGAAAATTATACAAATGATGCCCTCATAGATGTTGTAAATTGTTCTGAATTGCAAATATATTGAAGTGATCCAATTTGCACCATTGCTTAAAATCATGTGAAATAGTATTGGGGTAACTATATTTGGATACAATGATTTAAATGAGGGTTTTCTGTGGCAATTCATAATTTTAATGAAATTAAATCAATTCACCCTTCTTTCTGTCAACAATACTCTTCCTACAGTTTCTTTTTACTCCGAAAGGTATTCTTTCTAGTAACCATACTTGGGAGACTAATTGTGGGGAATAGGGAAGCATTTTCCATAGGAAACAAGCTTAGGCTAAAGCCAGATGGGTGATGCTAGTAGATGCTTTTCACCTTAAGACACGATTAGCTTAACATATAGTTTGAAGTGTAGAAGGCAATGAAGAACTTTCATACTCTGCAGGCATGTGGAAATATTTCCACTTGAAAAGGCTTTTGTCAGTCAATGAAAAATAAATCCAGAACTTTGAAAGGGAATGGAGGGAAGTATTGAATTGGTTAAATAAATAATAAAGAACGGGAAGTAACAATGAAATAAAGAAAAGTAATAATGTATAAGATATATTACAAGTAGTAAAAGTATCAATGTAAGACGTAACAATGTAAGAATTCTGTAGTGGTGAAAATATGTAAGTATGAAGATAAAAAGGCAGAGTCAATTGGGACAAGACGGAAGTGGGGAAGTGGGGTTTCTTTTCATGTTTAATATAAACAATAATAATGAACATGTGTATTATGATAATGGATTTGAATAAAGGTTGGGGAAAAAAGAAAAGAAAAGGCTTTCGTCAGCTGTATCCTTTCTTATAGGGACTATTGCTTATGAATAGATGGACAAACAGGTCAAGGTATTAATAGCTGATAATTTGACTATTTAGTGAAGGCCTCCTGCCAGCCTATTAAAGAAAAAAATCTTACAACAGGTGGAAAGGTAGTTCGTTGAGGGACACTTGTTCATATTATTTCACAATGTAAAGGTAGTTTGTAAAAGAATATCATTTAATAACTTTGCATACTATACTGAACTGCCTAGCAAGGGTGGAGTAGCAAACAGTATGTGACATAAGAAGGCGCTCAAGAGTGTCATGGGTTTATTGGATTCTTCAGTTACAATAGAAACTGGCATCAGTTGGTATCACATGTTTAGAATCACTTCTTTGCCAGAGTGTTCTGTTACAGTACATACACACACAGCAATAAACCACAGAACTTTCAAATGGCACTACTTGGAATATCTAGATCCCAGCTTTCCTTTAAGTAACTGAAATACAAGTCTAGTGTTTGAATCATTCTTGGTCATCTGTGAGTCAGTCTCTTTCCTGCCTTTTTTGGGAGCAGGTAATAGTAACATGACAATACTGAGATTCAAGAGCTAGCTCTGGCTTCCATTCAAATGTATTGTCATCATCTTCCCTTCTGTTGCAAGTAAATCCACAAGATTATGCTGGTGGTGGCACAAAGGCTAGTTTCAGATGCAGGCCGCTAAACATTATCCATACATAGTGTCATTTCTTCTTTAATGGATTTTATGTGTGGGCAGAAAAGTCAGAAGCAGTAGGACTACATGAGGTGATTACAAATAGAAGATACTATGTAGATGGTAAAAATTTGCAAGTGAGGAAGGGTGAAAGTAAAATAACTCGGACTACCTTTGGACTACATCATTTTGGACTACATCATTTATTGCCTTTCATTACACAGACCATTTCCTAACCATAAACAATGTTCTTTCTAGTTATTGTAAAGCATTGTTATGGAGCCCTGGCAAACTCTGCAATAGGTAAACTGGATAACTTTGATCCCGCAATCTCTCGAATCTTCCCCAGAACAGTCCCTGCTCCTTTCCCTTCAGCCCAGAATGACAGATGGATGCTAAGGTCCTGAAAGGCCGAGCCAATGCTAGCTATTTTTTACAATCATCAGTTCCCAAGGATGGTTGAGAACAAGTTCCTTTTTTTCAAACAGAGCTATTAAAAAAAACCCAAAAAACTAATGTAGCCTATCATTTTAGCAAGAAGCAAATCACTAAAATCAAATTTTAATGATAGTCAAGCACAGCTTTTGGGCAAAGTGAACACTCAAACAGCTTTTATTTCTGCTAGCAAATGGAAGTGACATAGTTTCCGAAGGTATCTCAGCTATTGGATGGATTATCACTCCTTGTAATAATGGAATTCAGCAGGGCAAAAGCAGCTGGGGAATAGAACGATCTGGAATCAAAGAATGGTGAATGAAAAATCAAGCTTCCATCAGGAATGGCTGCTGTAGAATGTAGTGCATTATTTTAAAGATGGAAATGAAGACCTGGAAAAAAACCATGGCAGTATCTGAAACATACAAAAGCAGGCTGCCACAAGCAGCTTCAGTATACACCAGTCTGTACACCTCATAATGAACAGCAAGAGTCAAAACACAATGTACACCCTAAACTCTTAATTATTGCCTTCAGTTACACAGACCATTTCCCAAACATAAACAGGTAAGCGTTGTAGCCAATTACGCTGTTGTGAAACATGCAGATTCTGGGCAGCTTTTACCTTTGTCTGGATTGCTAAACCCAATCCTTCAATTAAACATGGAAGACAGGTGCTCATAGCATTTCTGTCTCAAGGATCATTGCCTCAACAATGTCTACCCTCTGATTGCCCCATGGGGCAATCTAATTGTCTCATGGGACATTGCCCTATGGGGCATTGCTAAAGGCTCAGCCTCACCTGCCACTGTTTAGCATTTGTTTACCCACACTGACTTAGGGCCTAAAATGGTGTCTGATGACTTGCAAGAGTGATACAATAGTCCCTGCTCAGTACCGGTTCAATAATCCACCAAGACAAAGGTTGCAACCTTCTGAAAGGGCCTGCTGTGTGTGGGAAATGGAAACCAAGATGTGTGTGGCCCACAAAGTTGACAGTGGATTGATCATAAAAGGGAACAGACTTCCAATTATTTACTGTCACCAGAAGAACAGAGCACCACAGAAGAACAGAGCACCACACCAATCTTCTTTCTTTAAATGACTTCAGCTGGAATATCACGGAATTGACAGGATATGTCTAGATGAGTGACAACAGTTATTGAAACAAGATGGAATGAGAATGAGAATTCACTCAACAGAGTGACATATGTTTCCAGTTGCTGGGGTAAGAGAGCACTGTATCCCAATTGGGTGGCACAGTGGTTAAATACCAGTACTGCAGCCACAAAGTTGTGAGTTCAATCCTGCCGAGCTCCAGGTTGACTCAGCCTTCCATCCTTCTGCAGGTCGGTAAAATGAGTACCCAGCTTGTTGGGGGCAATTAGCTAATACATTGTAAACTGCTTAGAGAGCACTTAGCTGATAAGTGGTATAGAAATACACATGCTATTGCTATTTATTTAGAAGCATATATATCCCACCCTTCCACAAGGCTCCCACAGCGGCTTACAAACTGGTAATCTGACAATTCCCTGCCCTAAGGCTTCACGTTCCAATCATGTCAGGGAGCGTGGCCAATTGCTGTTGTTGCCATGATAACCTTGAAGTACATTTCCATAAAAATCATAGTTAAAACAATGCTCGTATCTCTGGCTTTTTAGTATATAGTTGGACTCAACTATGGGTCAGAAATCTGAGTTACAAAAAATCACTAATGGATTTATTGTGTTTTGGCATGCATAACTTTTACCCCTATGAAACAAAGAAAGCATCTTAGCACTGTTATCCTTTGTATATTTCAAGGGTGGGCAAAGAGTAGCTCCGTGGCCTGCTTGTGATTTCCAATGCAGTTTTTGGTATCTACAAACCCCACCCAGAACCCCCTGCAATGAAAATCAACTTCCCTATAAAGAAGTTGATTTTGCCATTCCCAAAGGCTTCCAGGAGCAGTTGTACTGTTCTAAAACAGGACAGTATTCATCCAAAACAACCAGATGTGAACTTCTGAACATTTCTGATTCAATTTTTAAAAGAACATATTCAACAGTAGGCCTGGCGTGGCTTTCGGTAGCTCCTGGAGAGTGAAAAACTCGTTTCACCAGACTGTTGGAAGTTGCATACCCTGTGTTGGTAATTTAGAACATGCTAATGCTACTGTTCATAATCCGGTATCAGAGAGAAATCACTCAGAGAGTTTGCTTTTCTTCCAACATTTATTGTGAAATGATCAAAAAGATAGCATGTACACTGCTCAAGAACCTATGTGAACACACTAGAAATCTCTCTGGCAACTTTTTCCCACTGCCATTCTTCAGGGTTTTTATTTATTTACTTCAAGGAATCTTCTGAGCTGTGAAAAGTTGTGAAGCCTTCCTACGAGCCTTATAAATGGAAAACGAGGACAGTTAGAATGTAGCATTATTATTTTTATTCACACCATTTAATCAGAAGACTCTTTTCTGGCATACTTACAGTTTTCTCTTCCACTGACAGCACACCATCTACGGAAACTATTTGGTACTGTTTATGTTTTAAGCCTCCTACAAATCTTCGAAGCAATCTGAGACTGTTTCCATCAATAGCTTTTAACAGTTTTTGCATTTCTTGTGAGACAGAACCTGGATCAAATATTAGTAGACACAAGCTTTTGTTCTTCCTTTCTTCTATTCCAATAATAGTACGGCTGTGGCCTAATTTTAGACACACATGCAAAACAAATATACCACAAATTATGTCAGAGAATGCATGCATTTTTCGGTGGTGCTCAGACTACAAATCCCTTAATGAAGTCCTAAATTGCCACACAGAACTGCATCTCATCTTAATATCTTGGTCCCACAGTTTTCTTTTAGTATTTAGTGTTTACTTGTGGTAGTCATACAAATTTAATTTATATCTAAACCCTCTTCAAAAAATCATGTTCAATTTATTTTATTTATTGAATTCACTTATTTACTTATGTTCAAAGCAGCTAACACCACCACCAAATTTTACAACCAATTATACAATGGTGTATCAACACATGGCATTAAAACAGCATAAAGCCAAATCCAGACAAGTCAGCATTACAAATCAAAACTTAAAACCCAATCAGTGGTAGACTCAAAATCTTGTTGAAATAGATGTGTCTTTAGACATGGAGAAAATCTGAACACTCTGATTTTTCAGGCCAAGGAGTTCCCTTTTACCAGTAGTACCAGAGAAGACAGTGGCACTTGGAAGAAGCTTTCATCAATGCATCTAAAAGGTTGAGGAGATTCACATGGGAACAGATAATTTTTCAAGCAGTTCAATCCAAAGCTGTTCAACTGCACTCAAGAAACATACTACCCAGTTTACGTTAACAGAGATGCAGTTACAGCACAAAAGTGGAGAAAAACCCAACACCTACAACAACTTGTTTTGAAGTAAGCGGTGACATTACTGGGAAAAAAAAGAACAGTTATAATATAAGAACATCTGAGGGAAAAACAGACTGGCTATAATGTCATGACATCTGGCTCAAAGTGACAAGTTACGCTGGTAGGAAAGGTGATGCAGCACTTCAAGAGTGGGAGAACTTAAATTATAAATCGTATCCACCTGCACTGGCTTGTAAAATTGTTAAAAGATCCATATTCTCCTCAGAACATTACTATTCTCCTCCACTAGTACAAATGTTCCCTGCCCTCTACTTTCTTTTCCAGTTTTTAACCACCTTTTTACAACAAGGAACAGAAGCATCCTGCAAGCCAACTGTATTACTCATTTCCTGCCCTGCACAGAAAACATATAAAGAAAAACCAAACACTTAGGATAAGATGCCATTGATATTATTGTCAAAAGACATCAAATATATATCTAGAGCACATACAAGCAAAGCATAATATGGGCATACTAGAGAAAAAGCCATCAGGAAGCTTTTACCATAAGAGATGATTCTCCTATAAAAAAGGAATTATCTTCAATCTTCAGACCAAGGAAATGGGTAGCAAGGGATAGCATACTAGTACCTCACTATACCTACTATCTCCACAACTACATTGCTTTCATTCTTACAGGACTATATTCAGGATTATAGTCATTAAGCTACTTTCAACAGCAAACAAGTTCAGCTGGTCAACTGGCTACATGGTTTTACTATATCAAGCATCCATACACTAATGTGTACAGACACACCTAAGGATTACAAATTCTTCACCACTTCTGTAATGATACATTATTTCACGATACGTATCAAAGAAATGGATACAGAACGGTAATGGAACACTATATTCATGTATGTTTTGTAAAAGAACAAGAAGGTAGGCAGCTGTACTAACCTTGGTGCTGGAGGTAGATTGGTGGCCGGGAGGAGCATACCACTTTCGCATTGTTTTCCTTGTCTGAAGAATAATAATTCAACACCCACTCAAACAAACGAGGGTGTGTTCCTGAAGGGCCAGTTGGCTGGTGAAAGTCAATGATCTGACATCTGCAAAATAGTTAATGGAATTTTTTTTAAGATGCCATGTTTTAGGTGTTTTAGTTGGTAACTTTCACAGTATCTCACAAGGCCCAGTTCTAATCTGTTTATAATCACATAAAGATTCCTCTTAAGTTCTTAGTGTCACTATTGTCAGAAAGCCAAAACCCAAGCAATCTTATCACTTGAGGTCATCTTTCAGAACACTCATTCCTTCTATTTTTAATCTGCTGCCTCTTTTTAATTGTAACTGTTATCCTCCTGAACTAAAATGTAGCTCTTGCCAAGAAAGTATGCATTCACTAGTGAGAATTTTGGTATTTCCAGTACCAGATAGCCTCCACATGCAGAACAGATCAACAAGTATTGACCACTGGTCGGTCGGTCGGTCGGTCGGTCGGCCTGTCTGTCTGTCTGTCTGTCTTTCTTTCTTTTTTAATGAAGGATTGCAAGAATGGGAGTAAGAAGAAAGTATCCAGACAGCTATCAACTAAACTCATTTCCTTTAAAAGAACACACTTACTTCAGCCTGAGAGAAGTTAACAGTGAATAAATTTCACATGCTCCTATCCACGCCCTAGTACCCTGTAATCTGCTGTTGAAATGAGAAGCTCCTTGGGGATCAAAACCTTCCTTCCAGGCTTCTTCAATCAATGACTGTATTTTTGGAATACAAGGAATTGATGAGTTCTCTAGAAAAAACGACAGAGAGCAATATGTTGCAGTCATAAAGGGGGAAAACGAATTTACTGTAAATTTCTGTTGAAAGATTTCAGAGTGGGAAGCATTTATTCTTGGGAAGAAAGACAGAACTTCTAGGGACAAGGAAACCAAGAGGAAGAGCTTCCCCTCAGTTCCCCAGCTATCTAGCTGAGGCCCAAACAGACAACAGAAAGATCTATCTCTTGCAGGCCAAGGCACACCTACTCTGCAAGAACTTACATAAACACCGTCAGGGCTGGAAAGAGATTGCTGAAAACCTCCTACACTAGGCACATTCATGAAACTCACTTTTAAAGAATCAACAGCTGCCACTGAGATCTGAATTGGGGCAGTCACTACAATCATTCCAGAATGAAAGAAGCTGCAATTGTTAACTTCTCATACTGTCACCAAGCTCAAAAGGGTTGAATACTGTGATTCTTACAAGTGCCATTAATGGACCGTCAAAAGTCTCTGAACACCTTGCCTTAAACTGAGCTGTTGTCAGAACATGAAAGTAGCAGAAAACTAACTCTTGGTAATGCAGAAAAACTGCATTTGAGCAGTTTGGCAATAAAGGCACAGTCTCTGGAGATCTTCTGTACCTACTGAACAGATAATGGCAGTTGGTCCTCAGCACAATTTGTGCAAGCTGATTAAATGAGTAATGCTGATACCAATACTGTGACTGAGGAAATAAAATACCATTGCTACTTTCATCTGTAACATTCTAATTAGTGTGAGGTGCTGCATAACTCTCTGGTATATAGCCAAGCAACATCTTAGGCTCACTGCTTTGCCTCCACCCACCCTGCATGCAGGGAGATGAGGAAAGATGTTCTAGCAGAACAGCAGTTCTCATCTTCAGCACTGTCTACCTCTTTCATAGGAGGGGCAGAATCCAAGTACAGGAAGCTGATCCAGAAGACGAACCCCATCTCTCCTGAGATATATGCTTTCTCATGAATATGCTGGGTTTTAATGTCAAGCATTGAAGTCAGGGCACACCTAAGTGTCTGCCTGTAAGCACACCTCTCTCCCACAAAACGAATGCAATGTTGTTACAACAGCAGTAACTCAGGGCTGCCAGAAATCTGCTGCCTGCCAACCAGGCAGTGTTGGTGTGCAGTAAGAGGAAAAGTCTTTTCTGTCAACCAAACAAAAGCACTTTCCAAGAACAAAAGTCACCTATTTACCTTGAAACCACTCAGGCATCAGTTCCATTGAATCAAATGAAAGCAACACATCTTAAGAATGCGATTATCAAATGTGAGGTTGGATAAATATTTCTAATACCAAATCAGCAGAGCAGCCTTTATATCTGGCACAGTGTAGTGGCATAGGTGCAAATGCAGTTAACTCTCATTTCAGCCATGAACTCACTACATAGAAAACCACTATTCCCCACCCCTCATTGCAGGGACAGAAACAGTCTGTGCCAATTTATTAAGATGACTGAAGAACTGCAACTAAAGTATGGTGAGATAAACTAGTGGGCTGATTCAGAACCGTTTTTCCCATCAAGATGATACACCTACACTGAGGTTCACACAATGTTCATCAGTATGAATGCTCCGAAAGTTGAAAGGCACATTCCAGTGAAACTGGCTCTACAAACTATAATTACTTTCTTCCCAACATAGTAGTTTTATATGTAGGAATCTTTGTGTGTACGATGGAGATAGAAGGGTTTATGAGTCTCTGCTGACAGCCTGAAGTGATACAGGTCAGTACAAGTTTTTTCTTTCTCCTAAAACTCCTTCTTCCTATACAGATATTGTAACTTAAAAAAATTCTTCCTCTGTTCATTTCTCCTATTCTCTCCTCCTCAAACTGTGCAGTCATAAACCTTATCCCTTATCAGCACAAGTTAACCACTTAGTAAAAGGTTTTTTACTGCTCTTGACAAGTTAGTCCTTGAAATGAAACTGTTCTACTCAACTGCTACCTTAAGTTTTGTTCACTAGAATCATATGATTTATAAATTAACAAAGATGGTCAACTAAACTTTGCATCACTTTCTATCTATGGGGAAAAGCCCTCAGATGATATTATTATACCTGCTTATTATGAATTTTCTACTCAAGATTGCACAGAGATCGAGATGAGTATGCAGTACAGGTAAACAACAGAGTAAAGACAGCAAGTCTTTACTCTGGCAAGTGCGGCACTGGCAATATAATCCTGTACCAAAGTACAAACCTTTTAAGCAGTCTTTATAGACACTGTTTCTCAAGAGAGAAGAAAGCAGCATTTGAAAGTTCCTGTAACCACAGCCCCAGCCTTTGTCTCCAGAAGAAAAGTGGAAGTGATCCACTCCTGCAGAAAGCCACACATGCTTTATGTCTTTACATTCATTCTGGTAGTACTGGAACAATGCTTCAATAATTCCTAATTTTTGAAAAGAAAGTGCAGGGAATGGGGGGAAAGAGATACTCTATAAAAGCTTGCTTACTGATTAAATTCAGCAGTCATCACACAGTTCACAAGATGAAACCAGATGGAAAAAATATTCTAGGCAGTGGGAAGTTGCCAAAGTCTGGAGAGCATACACAGCCAGCATGGTTTGGGCAAGTAATCTTGGCTTGCTCCAAATGAGACTATGAAAGGGGGATATGGCTCTTCAAATGTTGTTGAACTGCAACTCCCATCGGCCCCAGCTAGCACAACAAATTGTGAAGGTTGATAGGAGTTGCTTTACAATAACCTCTAGAGAGCTGAAAGCTCCCCATTCTTACTGTAAGAAATCTGCAATTAAAGAAAATTTAGTGAACAAAATCATTAAATTCTGAAGCAAAATCAAAAGTTTTGTTTAAAAATAAATACCAGCATGTTTATATTTTTAAATTCCCCATGCAGGCAAAAGAATGATAAAAGCAGTCACCACAAGAACAGTTACTTGAACCAAATTATAATAAAGCAAAATCTGCTTATGAAAGGCATTTGAACGTTTGGCAAGGCAAGAAGCCTTTTTTGTTTCACAGACATCACCACCCAGTTTAAGGTAGCTAGGCAAACAGTATATTAGCTTTATAAATCAAATTATTACAAGAAAGACTTAATGCAATACATTATGATGCTGTGGACCTAAGCAGGAACATAAGAGCATTAACATTAAATGCTTTGAGAGCATAAACTCCCAAGGAAGACAGTGAGGGTGCCACATACACTCAAAGTAAGGTTACTATATTTTGAAAAGCAAAAAATTGGATATATTTACCAACTGACTAATTCAAGCCACCAACTGCTATGATGACTCTCATTTTAAAAACCTCTACTATATACACCATGATAATTGCTACCAGAAATATTCCTAGCCTTCATTTCATTTAAACAACAACTGAACTGGTTACAACTGAATATTGCTGTTTGTGTATGAGAGCCGGCATGGTGTAGTGGCTGGAGCACTGGATTATGATTCTGGAGACTAGGGTTTGAATCCCCACTCTGACATGGAAATCTCAGGCAAGTCCCACCCCAGAGGGAGGCTAAGACAACCTCCCTCTGAACAAATCTTGTCAAGAAAACCCCATGATAGTTTCGCCTTAGGATCATCTCAAATTGGAAATGACTTGAAGGTACAACAACAACAAGGTGGACCTATCATAGGGGGAAGGACAATGTGGCCCCATAACATCAAACAGTTGCCCACCTCGTATCAAACCATAATGATTTTTTAGACATCTCATATCAGATTTTTGGGGAAATTCATGTTATAATCACTGACCTGAAGTCTTGGTCTTTCCATCATCAATGCCAAAAGCCAAAGATTCCATCATATCAGCTTTTCTCTTATGATATTCAGCTGGTTGCATTCTTCCAAAAGCCACATCCTTTTCCATTTTTTTCAGTGACTGCTGGTTGTATCCTCCAGAGCCATCCAAACCATACTGTCTCTGTTAAAGACAATTACACTTGTAAGGAAGGAATTAAATCTCAGAGCTTTTAGAATAGCCTTTCCCTCACCTGGTGCCATCTACAGTCTTGGACTTTAACTCCCATTATCCCTCACCACTGGCCAAGTTGGCTACCACTAGATCTGAGGGTATTGCAGGCTCCAGGCAGCAGCTTGGCAGAATAGTTACCCCAGAAGTACTGTTATGGCATACAGACCAGCTTTGGAAAGCACCTATATGCACACTGGAAAGATAAAAGAATCATGTGAGTTGGTTAAGGAACAACTAGTTACCTCAGTAAGTGTAATCTCTAATACAGAAAATTGGATCTGGGATGTCAGGAATGTGACTCAGCTTTGTAAAGAGAGATCTGCCTGAGGAAGGGCCACCATACCTCCTCATTACAAAATAAAGCCTAGGGAGGAAAGGCAAGTATTATCCCAAACAATAGAAATAACCAAGGACATCATCTTGGCTGTTGGTTGAAACCACAGAGCTACTGAAGATACTTTACTAGGCTGAGCAGTTGGTTGCTCATGAGGGAAGACTGAGGTGCTTCCAGACAGAGGTCTCCTAGCACTACCAAGTAAAGTACCGTGCAGTGATTCCATCTTTTGGGCAATAGTTCTATAATGGCTCTTTTGTGAAAAAGGAAAAAAAAAAAAACACAGTAGGAAAGTATGGGAGGGTTACAAATGGAGAACTTGCAATCATTTTCTGAAGAGTCTGCAGCAGAAACTGAGCATACCAGCTGCAGAGAGACAACAGGGACAGGAAATTCAAACAGAGCTGGCTCTTTACTAAGCTACTCAAGAACAAGCTGAAGTCCTGGCCCTCCAGTGGTGCAGAAATTCCAGACTGTAACCCAAGTGAATGCTTAAGTACCTTCCATTTTGGCAGATTTATGACTCAGAGTAAGATTATCCAGGCTGTTGTACCGTCCTATGTACTGTTGCAGTTGCTTATGGACAAAAACAAGTTTTTAAAAAAGCTAACTTAGGTACCACTGTTTTGATTAACGTATTGCAAATAGTATTGGACAAGTTCACCTTTAAAAGAATAATACATGTATGAAATGAAACTAAAATTCTAGCAGACTGCATTCCATTTAGGCTTGTGCATATAGACAAGTATGTAGCAAGAAGAGGAACTGATGCTGACAAAGCTTGGAACAGATTCACTTTTTGCTCTTCTAGACGCACAGGTGTACTTCCTCAAATGCAGGCAAAGGAGAAAAGCATTCCAGCAGAAGCATCACAGATTTTTATCTTCAATCTTTCTGAGAAAAAGCCACTTTCCCCAGAAATTTTCAGCTAATGCCTTCCCTATATTTAACTAGGTACCTCAAATTCTTAACTGACTAAACCTATGCAGACGACTCTATACTTTCATTTGCTATGGCAACTGTAACAAGCTCAGTCCCAACCTTGGAGTTGTACAGTGGGATTGGGATGCCAAAAAACTTAACAGCAGTTTCTCAACACCTTGCATCCCTGAGAACCCACTGCAGATAGAGAAATCCTTGTAAACTGTTGAATTGGGTCACATGGAACTACAATACATGGGATGGAGTTGCCTGAAATTGGGCAGAGAGACCTTCCACCAGGCCTATATGGGGGAAAAGGGGAAAAGAAAGAATGGTTGCACCAGTCTGTTTGTGCTATCATCAAATACAACCCACTGTCATTTTACTAAGAATAATACATCAAGGAATGAGGTAAGAAGATTTAAAATAAACAAAAATTGAGGTAAGAGTAGGAACTTTGAGATGAAAGACTGAGAGGATGCAACAGCACTTTACTCAATCACACATACGCAACTGAGAGGCCAAATCCACAGATTGTCACCATCTATGCTGACATTTTTGACAGAGGACAAAACAGGGACCTACAGGTCAGATCAATATGAGGAAAGGGGCTGCAGCCTTAAAGTCTACCATACACCGTTAGAGAGGAGAGAAGGCCCCACTAGACACTTGCATTCTTCTCAGATTGTTGCTATTTATGGAATACCAGCTGACAAATTTGCCAATATGTTGAAGAAACCAAACTATAATACTGCAGCTTATAAAATAGGTCTTGACAAAAGAAAAAAGGTTCTCAGCTCAATCAGTTTCCATCAAGTGCCAAACAAAATTATTTTTATACGCATACAACAAGCGTGCAAATCTACCATACACTTTCAAGGCATTTTTACTATATTTACCTAGATACACTAACAATGTATGCTGGCAGAAATGTGTACTGAAAAATCAGCTACTTACCTGTAGCTTTTGAAATTCTTCTCTTTCTTTTCTTGCTGTTTCTTCTCTTCTTTGCCTATCTTCTTCGTTCTGGAGCTGCTGTGCTAATTCCAGGTCACCCAAGTTTCTTCCTATTGTTAAACCACATTATGAAAAATACAGTCATCTCTCTACATTTGCTAGAGTTAGGGGCACAGGACGCCCGTGAAAGTGAAAAAAAAATGTGAACAACTTTAGGCCCTCCCAAACCATATTTAACACACAATAACACACCATGGATTCCTTTGAGGCATCAGGGTTCCTTCACGAGGCAGAAGTGGGTGGCTGGTGGGGCTTACTGCCACCTCACTGTTATCCCACACCATTTTTAATAGGGACTTACAAGCCTCATTCACAGTTCCTCAGTCTCACAAGGCTTGCAGTCTCTATTAAAAATGGCATAGGGAGGCAGCAGAGGTGACAACAAATAATCCATGAATAATCAAATCTGCAAAGGTGAAACCTGCGAATGTGGAGGGCTGACTGTACAGGCAATCTGACATCTTGGAGAATGTTAGGTACATTTGATTACCCCCAAAATATTCAACACTTCTCAGGAAAGTGTACTGTATTAAGCCTGCAGTGTAATCATATGCATGTTTATTCAGAAATAAACAGCACATACCATGTTTATTCATAGGAACGCAGCAACATAACCTACTTTCACATGATACAATCACAATTGATTTAATTCAGTTTAAATTAGTGTTTTAAAACTGCTAAATGACAGATCGAAGCCACATTTTATAGTTGTCCTTCTTCATTTCATTTCTATCCCACGTAACTCTCCTGGATTCTTCCTGTCATATTCCAACCCAGAAATATACAGACTTGGTTCCTAATGAATGGTCCACTTGGCAGAATTTCACATACAGAATGCTTCTGCTAACAAGTTAGGTGGGAGGCCATTTTTCGTTGGATGGAGTGGGGTGAAAACATCAATCTGCTCCACCCCAATTGACAGGACAGCAGACCCCAACCACCGGCAGCAGCTGCTATTCAATAAGCAAGTATGGGGGCGTCAGGCCAAGAGATGCTACTTAGCTACATAACTAAGGTAAGCTACGTAACTACCTTAGTTACATAACTAAGCTCATCTGTATTACTGGGCTACCTTTCTTACTGTGGAATATATATATAAAACACTTGACTTTAAAAATGGTATTTTTACTATTAAAAAAATAGGAAAGTAATCTTAACTTAATCTTAACTTAACCTCTTTGCAGACAATTGCATGATTAACAGAAGGCAAATGACTCAACTTTAAGATGCTATAAACATAGGCTTATATTTTTATTTTCTGATTTAATTAGGGTAAGTTAAACTTGTAATATTTCACTTTTTGCTCTGTCTTTAAAAAAAAATAATAGACATTCATCCATCCTGGATATATACACATGGAAAACGTCAATGTTTTTAATACTGCATTAATTTTAATAGCAATAGATGAATAATAGTCAAAGTCCAAAGAATAGTCCAAAGAAAATGGTCCAAAGAACCAATAGTCAATAGTGCGTAGTTGGAGGCGATGCTCTCATTCTGATGAGAGAAAGGCTAATCCTTTGTGTGGGGAAGGGAAATTATTGCAAAAAACTATCATTGTTGGGAGACCTTGTGGGATGCCAACTGAAAAGGGGAAATTTAGTTGTGCCTGATCCAGCATGGAGACTGCAGCTGCTTATCCTGCTTCCACAACTGGAACATGGCTTGAACCTGCTATCCTTCTGCCCTGGTCTAAAGGAAGGGACTTCAATTCCCCAACATGCCCGGGCAGTTTCCTCCTCTCAGATCTTTGTGACGTTACCAGCAGGGGTGCTGCTGCTGACTGATCTTCAGCCTCATCCCTGGCCTCCTAACAGGCTGGGCATCAGCAGTGTAAAGATACTGCAGAATGGCAGGATCTTCCCTAACCTGCTTGACCTGCAAGCTCTTGTCTGAAAATGACAAGGCCCCACCAGTGTCTGAAGTAGCTTCTTCAACCCATGAAACATGGGTTGTAATAGGTAAAAAGGTCTTGTCATCTGAGAGTAAATTCCCACCTGTGGAATGGGAGAAAGGTAGAGAACTTTCTTGCTGCTGTTGCTATTGTTGCTGCTGCTGTATGGGCAATCTTGCGAAGCAAGAGAAGCAAAGAGGAGCAAGAGAAGCAAGAGAAAAACATGACCTATGGGAATGAGTCTAGCTTTACCAGGGGTTGCTCTCACTAGAGGGTGTTCCTCAAATATCTACCGTTCCCACCTAACAAGGCAAGAGGAAGGAGTAGCCCATCTCAGGATGTTCAGCTTTTCACACCTGGGAGCCTGCTATGACATATGCGTTAGACGTTAACGTAACAAGGATTCTTGTTTTAGCCACAACAAATCTGGCTACTCCTTTGGAAACTGTAATGGTATAATTTCTGGCACTCAAGAAACTTTTTCTGTTTTTCATAACATGCTAACATGACATACAAAGCTTTAATCAGAGGCCATTTCTGTACTATGCTGTTATAGTGCTATTATTCCACTTTCAACATCCTGTAGAATTCTGGGGTTTGTAGTTTATTGAGAATTCTAAATGCCTCTCCCTAAAACTGCAAACCCTAGGAGTCTATAAGATATTGAAAGTGGAATAATAGCGCTATAACAGTGTAGTGTGGAAATGGCCAAAGAGGTTCACTTTACTTAACACTACAGGGAAAAAGCCAAGAAAGCATATGCTTATGTAGGGTCCAACATCTCATTGATCCTACCACATATTTTTCATCTGTAGAAAAAATATTTTTTTTCTTATTCCGAAATCCT
The DNA here is from genome assembly GCA_030412105.1 of Cyclura pinguis. Classification (NCBI taxonomy): domain Eukaryota; kingdom Metazoa; phylum Chordata; class Lepidosauria; order Squamata; family Iguanidae; genus Cyclura; species Cyclura pinguis. The sequence goes on along the minus strand of CM059599.1, from coordinate 105,946,551 downwards.
TCTAGTTACCTTCTAAGAAGCTGCATTCCTCCAAGTGAAGTTCAACATGTTCCTGCAGAACTGGGTAGTCTGTACAAACAAGCTGACACATTGGGCATTCATACAGCTGCTGACCATTTTCTGTAGGAAGGAAACATATTCAGGATAAATTATAAGGTCCATAATTCAATCAGCCACATATGCACACACAATTGCAGCATATTCAGCACAGACTGAATGACTGGATGCATTTCTCTGACAAAGACATATCTAAGCTTCTGTCCCAATATTTACCTCCTATATATATATGTTGGAAAGCCCTGTTTATTTTTATTTTAACAACAATCAATAACTTTAACAACAACACAAAAAGAAAAGACTCAGTTGCTCACAAACATCTGGTTGCTGTTGTTATGTACCTTCAAGTAATTTCCAACTTATGGTGACCTTACCACGATGTTGTCTTGGAAAGATTTTTTCAAAGGGGGTTTGTCTTTGCCATCTTTAAGACTAACAGAATGTGATATGCCCAAGGTTACCCAATGAGTTTCTATTGCTAAGCGGGGATTTGAACAATTTTCTCCAGTTGAAGGCTTTGTCTCGCTTCCATGCCACCAGATCCTCTGAAGATGTCATCCACAGATGCAGGCGAAAGCAGAAAATACTAATAGAACACGGCCTGAAAGCCCAGAAAATCCACAACAACCTATAATTTTCTCCAGATTCATAGCCCAGTGCTCAACCCAATAACCACATGGGCTCTCTTCAATCAAAATTCAGAGGAACGTATATGCCAGCCTGTCATAGAATCATAGAAATGTAGAGTTGGAAGAGACCACACGGGCCATCCAGTCCAACCCCCTGCCATGCAGGAACACCCTCAAAGCACTCCCGACAGACGGCCATCCAGCCTCTGCTTAAAAACCTCCAAAGAAGGAGACTCCACTACACTCTGAAGCAGCATATTCCACTGCCGGACAGCCCTGACTGTCAGGAAGTTCTTCCTGAGGTTCAGGAGGAATCTCCTTTCCTGCAGCTTGAATCCATTGCTCCTTGTCCTGGTCTCTGGAGCAGCAGAAAACAAGCCCACTCCTTCCTCTACATGGCATCCCTTCAAATATTTAAACATGGCTATCATGTCCCCTCTTAACCTTCTCTTTTGCAGACTAAATATACCCAGTTCTCTAAATCTATCCTCCTAGGGGGTGGCTTCCAGGCCCTTCACCATTTTGGTCACCCTCCTCTGGACTGGCTCCAGCTTGACCATGTCCTTCTTGAATTGGGGTGCCCAGAACTGGAGACAGTATTCAAGATGAGATCTAACCAAAGCAGAGTAGAGTGGTACCAGTACCTCCCTCGATCTAGACACCATACTGCTGTTGACGCAACCAAGAATTGCATTGGCTTTCTTGGCTGCCACATCACACTGTTCACTCATGTTCAGCTTGTAGTCTATTAAGACTCCTAGATCCCTTTCACACGTACTGCTATCCAGCCATGTGTCCCCCATCCTATATTTCTGTGTTCCATTTTTTCTACCTAAGTGTAGGACATTACATTTCTGTCTGTTGAATTTCACTTTGTTAGCCTTGGCCCAGCTCTCCAATCTGTCCAGGTCATTTTGAATTTTGATCCTGTCCTCTGGTGTATTAGCAACCCCTCCCAATTGGGTGTCATCTGCAAATTTGATGAGCATGCCCTCTATTCCTTCATCCAAGTCGTTGATGAAGATATTGAACAGCACTGGGCCTAGGACAGAACCCTGTGGCACCCCGCTAGTCACTTCTCTCCAGGATGAAAAGCAACCATTGGTGAGCACCCTTTGGGAACGGTCAGTCAACCAGTTACAGATCCACCTGACAGTAGCCCTGTCCAGCCCACTTTTTACTAGCTTCTTTGCAAGAATGTCGTGGGGAACTTTGTCAAAGGCCTTACTGAAATCGAGATATGCTACATCCACAGCATTCCCTTCATCTATCCAGCTAGTAACTCTATCATAAAAAGAGATAAGATTAGTCTGGCATGACTTATTTTTGAGAAATCCATGTTGACTTCTCGTGATTACCGCATTGCTTTCTAAGTGATTAGAAGCTGACTGCTTAATGATCTGCTCCAGGATCTTTCCGGGTACTGATGTCAGGTTGACTGGGCGATAATTATTTGGGTCTTCTTTTTTCCCCTTCTTGAAGATGGGGACAACATTTGCCCTGCTCCAGCCTGCTGGAACTTCTCCTGTCCTCCAAGATTTCTCAAAGATTATAGCAAGCGGTTCCAAAATGACCTCTGCCAGTTCTTTTAATATCCTAGGATGCAATTCATCTGGCCCTGGAGACTTGAATTCATCCAGTGTGGCCAGGTATTCCTGTACCACCTCTCTACCTATTATGTACCGCATTTCCCCTGCTTCCTCCCCTGCTCCCCAACCGCCAAGTTGAGTGCTTGTATCCTTCTGGGAAAAAGCTGAGGCAAAGAAGGTATTAAGTAATTCTGCCTTTTCTCTTCCCCCTGTTAGTCATTTGCCATCTTCTCTGCGCAGTGACCCTATCATCTCCTTCTTTTTCCTTTTGCTGCAGACATATTTTAAAAAGCCCTTTTTATTGTTTTTAATGTCTCTGGCCAGCCTAAGTTCATTCTGTGCTTTAGCCTTTCTGACCTTCTCCCTACATCTCCTGGCTACTTGCTTAAATTCTTCTTTGGTGGTTTCCCCCTTCTTCCATTTCCTGTACATGTTTCTCTTAACACTTAGCTCAGCTAAGAGTTCTTTACTCAACCATTCTGGTTTCTTCAGATGCCTTCCATTTGTCCTCCTTATTGGCACAGTTTTAGACTGTGCCTTCAGTATCTCCCTTTTAAGGAACTCCGATGCCTCCTGAACTCCTTTCTCTTTCACTATTCTTGACCACGGAATTTCAGCCAGCAGCTCCTTAAGTTTACAGAAGTCCGCTTTTTTAAAATCTGAGTGTCTGGCTACACTTATCTTCTCCTTCCCACTGAATGCCAAATTCCAATAGGGCATGGTCGCTCCCCCCTAAAGATCCAACCACTTCTACCTCATTAACAAGGTCATCCCTGTTGGTCAGGATCAGATCTAGAATATTTGATCCCCTTGTCGCCTCTTCCACCTTCTGGATCATGAAACTGTCTGCATGACAAGCAAGAAACTTGCTGGACCTTGCTGTCTTGGCAGAGTTTGACTGTCAACATATATCCGGGTAACTGAAATCTCCCATTATTACTGTATCTCTCCTTTTTGAATGTGCAGTCATTTGGTTGAGGAAGGTGTCCTCAAAGTCCTCAGTCTGCGTTGGAGGTCTGTAGTAAACCCCCACCAAAATATCCCTATTGTTTCTCGCTCCCTTAATTCTTACCCAGATGCTCTCAACCTGGCTTTCTGGGTTTAAGTCATGGATCTCTTCACAGGTGAAAACATTCTTGACATACAAGGGTACTCATCCTCCTTTCTTTGTTCGGTCTATTTCTACAAAATAGGCTATACCCCTCTATTCCTACATTTCATCTGTCTATCCCCAAACTGTCCATCCCCAAACATGTTATACCATAAATTACTTCCAATTTATGCCCACTGTACTTTAGGATCTGGTCCACAGCCTTCCCTATCCCCTAGAGTTAGGCTTCTAGGAAAGGCCCCAGCTGCATAAAAGGAATATCTCCCAATTACTACACCTGTGTTTGTGTATATTCCTTCAAGTCGCCTGTCAACTTATGGCGACCCCATGAATTTCACAGGTTTTCTTAGACAAGGCATACTCTGAGATGGTTTTCCCAGTTCCTTCTTCTGTTATAATTTAAAGCATCTGCTATTCATCAGTGATCCCCACCTAAGTACCAACTAGGGCTGACCCTGCTTAGTTTCCAAGATCGGGTGGGATCTGATGCCTTTAGGGCATAAAGAGTGAAAAGATAATGTGGAAGGAGCTGCAGTTTGGGAAACAATGGCTAAGCTTCCTCTTGCACATGCTGACAGTGGCCTTACTACAGTAGTTTGAGGAGTGAAGGAAAGAAAGAAATGCATGTGTGAATGTACGCATCTATGAGTCCCACAAAAGTAGAAAAGCAAGATACTGAGTTACCAGTATGAAACTAGTACCTTTAATGGCTTTTTAGAATAGAGAATTTCAGCAAGCGCTGCTTGTCACCCAACCAGGTTAACAAGCAACACCTACAGAAATTTCCTTTCCTATACAGCCTTTAAAAATACAGGAGCCATCTCCAATTTTAACTCTGGCAACCCTAAATAAAATAAAGAATAAATACATGAATATATGCTTAAGAGAAAATGAAAGAGTGCAGATCAACGAAAGACCAATAAAAGTGATACAAACAAGACAGGAAAGATGCAGGTATCAGGCATACACGAAGAGCTACCACTCAATGAATGGGATATAACTTCACATGTGTGAGGTGGCTCTGTCCTCACCTATGCACACCTTTGCTCAGGCAACCCCTACAGATGGCAAGTTCCCAGCCTCAAAGGGTTCTTCCGCACTAGACCGTTTGTCATAATGCTATTATTCCACTTTCAACATGCTGTGGAATTCTGGGGTTTGTGGTTTACTGAGGCCGAAGGGCTCTCTGGCTGCGAATTCTAAAGGCCCCTCCCTCAACTGCAAACCCCAGGATTCCAGAGGATGTTGAAAGCGGAATCATAGCACTGTAACAGGCTGGTGCGGAAATGGCCTTGGCCGTGCTCCGCTTTCGGCAATGCAACTCGTATTCCCAGCGAAGACCAGTTTACACAGCACTCGTATATGTGCATTCACCACTGCAGCATCTGTCAGCCGACGCTCCTGCACGGTAAAGCACCTCCAGATCAGAGACGCCGTACAGGAGAACCTCTCTGCGCCGCCCGGAGAGCACTCAGCCCTTCCCCAAGAGTTACTCGAGAGTCACGACGGCGCAACGTCGGGAAACAGAGCGAAATCACACCCAGTGGCGCCAAAGGGGCCCCGGCATCCCACTCACCGAGCGCAGGCGAAGACGGAGGGGCGCGGGCACCAGCAGAAGAGCCCCCCGGGAGAAGCCACTGTCCTTTTCGCTCTCTGCTTGCCGGCAGTTCCATCTCCACACCCCTCCCTCCGCGGGCAGCGGGAGAACCGCAAGCGACCGGGAGTCCTCCGGTCCGAGAGAACCGCTGCGCGCCCACCGCCGAAAAGAGCGAGGACCCGGCTCGCAAATCACGACGCATGCGCAACTGTTGGAACTCAAACTCGAGCTGGCAGAGGAAAAAAGAAACCTATCCGCCGACAGGGTCTACTGCGCATGCGTTCTCCCTCTTGTTTCTGTTTCCTCCCGTGACTTTTATATTTCCCGAAAGCAGTACAAACATCAACGCTAATCACTTTCTAGGCGGCCACTTTGAATTTGACTTCTTCCTTCCTCAGCACTTCAGAACAGCAATACCAGCGTCCACCTTCTTTTAGCTCTATTGATAGCATCTTTTTCATTGGAAAAACTTCCCTCTTCACGGCCCTCAAAAATATATTGTATTTGTTTTACTGGACCAGTTGTGACCGCAGAATACTTTTTTGTGCATAAATTAAACTAATAGGATTGAATATCGTAGGGTGTGAAGAGGACCCCCGAAATTAGACTACATTAAAAGGGGATTGGACAGATTTCATGAAGAATAAAATTACTAGTGGCTGCTTGTCAAAATGCACCACGTTTCTTTGCAGAGGAAAGAATCCTACTGAGGAGATTTCCACAGCTCTCTAAATTCGAACAGGTAGAAAGCAGCTATTCCACTTTTTGAAAAGTAGGCCTTTTAAGACAGGTAAACTAGGTTTTTGCGGGGGGGGGGGTTAAGTGTGAGAAAACGTGGGAAAACAACTCTGGATAAGACAGGATGGGCAGCTATAGTTTTTGCAACCTACAGCATTGGTCATTTCTGCACTACACTGTTATAGTGCTATTATTCCACTTTCAACATCCTCTGGAATCCTGGGTTTTGCAGTTGAGGGAGGGGCCTTTAGAATTCTCAGCCAGAGAGCTCTTTGGCCTCAGCAAACTACAAACCCCAGAATTCCACAGGATGTTGAAAGGGGAATAATAGCGCTATAACAGTGTAATGTTGAAATGGCCATCGTTATTGTGTGCCTTCAAGTTGTTTCCTATTTATGGCAACCCTAAGGCAAGCTTATCATGGGGTTTCCTGGGGCTGAGGATGTGTGACATGCCCAAGGTCACCCGGAAGATTTCCATGGCTGAGCCTGGCCTCCAGTGTCATAGTCTGACACTCAAACTACTACTCCACACTCTCTCTCCAAAACCCTTGAGGGGGCACCTAGATACACCTATCTCAGTTCTTGGTTAGGTATATATAGCAAGAGACATTCCTCCAAGCAGCCAGGTCTCAAGTGAGTATAGTTCAACAGATCTGGATATCCCCGGTATTTGTAAAGCTGCTTCGGAGGGTGACATACACTCAATAGGCCATGATTAGTGAGCTGCTCGATAGGTCACAGATTGTGGGAGCTCAATACACAGGATGCTTTCTGAAACCTAACCTGTGGTAGAGGCCTATTTACCCTAAAAAAGCAGATCCAGTCTGACGTTGGAAGCTAAGCAGGGTCAGCCTTGGTTAGTAACTTGGGTGGTGAGACCACCCATGAATACCAGATACTGTTGGCTATGGCTATTTCTGCACTACTCTGTTATAGTGCTATTATTCCACTTTCAACATCCTGGAATCCTGGGGTTCGTAGTTTAGGAGGGGCATTGAGAACTCTCAGCCAGAGAGCTCTTTGGCCTCAGTAAACCACAAACCCCAGAATTCCGCTGTTTGTTGAAAGTGGTATAATGGCACTGTAACAGCACAGTGCAGAAATAGCCTATATTTCATAGAATCATAGAAATGTAGAGTTGGAAGAGACCACACGGGCCATCCAGTCCAACCCCCTGCCATGCAGGAACACCCTCAAAGCACTCCCGACAGATGGCCATCCAGCCTCTGCTTAAAAACCTCCAAGGAAGGAGACTCCACCACACTCCGAGGCAGCATATTCCACTGCCGGACAGCCCTGACTGTCAGGAAGTTCTTCCTGAGGTTCAGGTGGCATCTCCTTTCCTGCAGCTTGAATCCATTGCTCCTTGTCCTGGTCTCTGGAGCGGCAGAAAACAAGCCCTCTCCCTCCTCTACATGGCATCCCTTCAAATATTTAAACATGGCTATCATGTCCCCTCTTAACCTTCTCTTCTGCAGACTGAACATACCCAGCTCTCTAAGTCTATCCTCATAGGGCATGGCTTCCAAGCCCCTCACCATTTTGGTCGCCCTCCTCTGGACCTGCTCCTTCAGAGGAAAGAAGTGGGAAAAAACCACCTTCGCACCTTCTTTGCCGAAGAAAACCGTATAAAATTCATGGGGTAGCTGTAAGGGGAAGGCGCGCGCACACACACAGAAATGGTGAGTGGGTTTCGCCGATAATCAGCCTAATTCAGAGCCGTGGGTGGGTCCCGTACGAGACAAAGGTGGGATAGAAATTAAACAAATAAATGGCGCGCGCATTCCTTCTTCGGTTCAGGATCAAGAGCCGGGGCAGAGCGCCGCTCCCGACGGCCTTCTTCGGAGGCCGAGCGCTGCGCGCCGCTCTCCCCACCCTGTCGCTCTGTGTGGCGCGCGGGGGGTGCCGGGAAGAGGGGCGGGGCCAGGCCGCGGTTTCGGTGGGCTTGGGGCCGCCATCTTGCCTTGGGAGCCGGCCTGCTTCGAGGGGCGAAGCGGGCTGGCCGTCTGGGTCGCCCCCGATGGGTGAGTAAAGCGAGGCGAGGGGTGGTTTGAAGCATGTTTGGGCGTTGGAGGGGACGTCGCTGCCGGTGTGAATAGATTCTGGGTGATGAGACGGGCCGGTAAGCTTGAGTTAAAGCCCGTTCGTGGGGGGCCGCTCACGCGTCTCTTCGTCCTTTTCCGGCACCCGAGTGCCTTTGCGTCCCCATTAAAATTGGGGGGGGGAGGGTGCCGCCGTTCTTTGCAAATACTCTCCCCCACCTTCTCCAGACCCAGAGCGTAACGAAGTGATGCCAGCTGGACGTGCCCCAGTCGTTTTGCTTCGTTTAAAGTAGGGTGGACGAACGGCAACTGCAGTCCTCTGCGCGTGTTTGTGTGCCTTCAGTCGCCCGTCGACTTATGGCGGCCCCATGAATTTCATAGGGTTTCTTAGACACTCAGAGGTGAGTTTGACAGTTCCTTCCTCTGAGCGCCTCCTGTTTGTTTTGACGGCCTCCCATCCACTTGTTAACCAGGCCTGCTTAGTTTCCCAGATCAGGCGGAATCTGGTGCTTGTTTAGGCCCTCTGTCCTTGGCAGCGGTTCGTTTCCAACCGAATTGGGAGTCACACTCAACTATAAATGTAGTTATAAGACGGGGCTGCATCCCTTCAAACCTGTGAGTGGGCGGGCGTGATTTCCCTCCCCCGCCGTGCTCATTTCAGACATTCTGGTCCACGAGGAGGAGGTGTGGGACGTTTAAGCCCCGTTTATTTAGACAGGAGGCCCCCTGCTACAGGAAGTTTTCAGGTCTCAAAAGCTTGATTGCTTTGAGTTGATTCTGTATTTGTGGATTTGTTTTCATGAAAGGATGTAGACAGGAATGGGCTCCTGGAATGAACAACATTCCTACATTTAAAATACTGTGTGAAAGAAGTTGCAGCCTACTCATGAATCATTTGGCCCAGTGGGTGAAAGATAAGTTGCACAATCTGTAGTAGGACTAATGGCTGGCATCCTTTTCATTAGTCCTGACGAATCCTAGACCTTATTGGCTCAATTGTTGAATGGTCAGTCAATAACATGGGTAAATCCTATTGGTTGAAGGGGCACTCTTTTTAAGGTTGACAAGCTGTGGACCAATTCTTCTAATGCCACTATTCTGTTATTCACAGCATTTTCATACGTGATGCTGAGAAACATATGTAAAATGCAGCACATGTAATTGAGAAACAGAATAGTAGAGGCTTACTTTTAAATTTAATGAATCTTTGGTTCAGCACCCATTCACACATTACTGATACGCATTTGTTAACAAAGTGGATGTGTTTGTGAGCCTTACTTTTTCACAGAACATTTGGTACCAGAGGTAGAAATAACATGGACAAAATAGGATTAGGTTCCTACACGACAAAAGGAACACTTCAGCATGTTTCAGCCAATTTTTTATCCTAAACTAATAATATGCCCACGTGAGATGAAACAACCAGGTCAGATAAATCTTGCGTAAGTAAATGAAAGCATTCTGAACCTTTTGAAAACTTCTTCTGAAATGTGTCTGGAGATTATTTTTTCTTTCACCAGCCTCTGCTTTTCTTATAATTTCCATTTGGGTGGCTAAATATATAGATCTGTGCTTTTTTAAAATGCCGGGTGGGGGGAAGCTGGTGAGGCAGGTTTATGTACTTTCCCATTTTCTTTCTATTTTGTTCTTCATGCATGCTCAACAAGAGATTCTGAAGGCAACTGCTATTTACTTTGCTTGTTGTAGGCGGGACACACAGTTATACAGCTGGGGTAGAATCCCATTTTTTCCCCGGCTCAAGTTTTATTATATTGCTTAATTCAGACACACTGTTTTAATTCAGTCTGTGTTTCTTTAACATTCCTTCAACATCCTTCCAGTCCTAATGCTGCTGAAAAATCTTCTGGCTAGGTAGAGAACAAGGAAGAAAAGTGGGGACTGATCAGCAGTAAAAAGACTTTGTAAAAAGGATCTTTGTCAGAGGCTTTTTAAACTGAGGTATGGGTATATATGTACCCTTCCAGCATTAACTAAAGATGGATTAGTTGAGAGTGTGCTTGCTTAGGTGTCTATGCTTGAAAGTGCTCAACATTAAAAGCACTAGTAAGATGCTAAGCACCAGGCACTGATGGTCTCCACTAGTTGCAGGTTCCTTTGGCCCAGTGTATCCAATGCTGCCCTTCTCTGCATTTCCTTTGGGATTGCTGATAGGCTATCTTGCCTGAAGCCATTCTGATCTAAAGCAGAAAAAAACAACAGGGAAGCGGGTTTGCTGATTTTGATTAATCATTTCTGTCTCCCATCTCTGGAGAAGGTGGGGATCCCTGTGCAACTGTCCAAACTATTTCCACCCACTTCTGCAGCTTCCAAATTGGGAGGAATGCTGCCTGCTTCATCGCATTCGTCAGAGGGAGGCAAAAGTTGCTCTAATCAGTGGATTTGTAGAAACTTGGACATGCTTTTTCTACGCCTAAGGACTGTATATGGGTCTGCCAACATTTCATCTAGTTTCTGCTCCAGTAGCTCTGTAACAGCAACTTGAAGTGGCAGCGTTAGTAGATAATGTTTCCATCTGGGAAGGTTTATTTTTGTTGTTGTTGAAGTGCTTGGTATTGTATATCAAGCTACTGTCAAAAGCACAGTAGCAGGCTGGCTTGTTTCATTTTCTTATATACACTGGTAACCATAATTGGACACTCTATAGCCAGCACTAGAATATTTAAGTTAATTAATAGTAAAGTTATGTGGTGTGGGGAAGATCTGAGCATTTTCTCTGTAATATTAGTTCTACGATGCAGAATTATATATGCAAGAACATGAGAAATGTGCTTCAGGGTTCTTGTATTTTCCTACATGTTGTGTTGCATTTTAACATCAGGTTTAAAATCTTCCTTGACAAACCTGCTGCACCTGTCCTCTCTGTGGTATGATTGGTGCTTACATGTGCTGGTGGAACTTGCTCTAAGGGAATGTAAACCTTTCTTTTTTTCTGATGTGTGGGTGTGATTAGGCGTGGCACGTGTTGGTGTCCTTCCTTTGAGCTTTGAAGATTCCATAACTGGCCTAATTTCAAAGTGTGTTTCTTCCTGCTGTTGATGTTTCCTGTTTTGAGGTGTGGCTGCTAATTTTAATTATACTGATTCAATTATCTTGTTAGAAATAAAATTACTTCTGTTTACCTTAAAAGTAAGCCCCATTGAAAATGTCTTAGTTCTGACTGGATATGTCATCATGCTATAAAAGTTGTTTGAAGTGCCATTTTTTATCAAAACCCATACAAATTAATTTTTTGCAAGTATACAGATTTTCAGTTTATTATTGTAGGAGAAAAACTAATTTTCTATTTGCATAATGGTTATTGTGGAAAGAAACATAATAAAAGACTGAAGTGTTCTACATGTGAAAAGTGTTATGTAAGTAAATAACAGTAGTAGGGAATGTCTACATTAGTAATTTTTCTCCAGGCAGAAATAAACAGCTAAGAATACACATGTTCTTTATTAGTCTTTACAGCTAATGAAATAGGGGAAAGATCTGTTTTCTGCTTTTTCTCTTAATGTTTAAACAAATGTACAAAAATAGGTAGATGGAACTGCAACTAATAGGTTACTATAGCAGTAAAAGAGATACCTGTGGTATAGCCTAGTGTGACTTCACAATTGGCAAAACTATATCTGGTAATAGTTACGTTACAAGGAGAGGTTGTTCACAAGAGATATAATAGGATGAACAACCTTTTTTCATATTCATATTTTTCATATATTCATATTTCTTTGTCATTTATTTGTCATTTCCTCTTGTTTTCTCAGACTTATTGGCAATCCAGGTAAGAAAAAGTCTGACGTATTCTATCTTGTTCTTTATTGTAGATACCATGGCAAGTCCAGAAAAAGATCATTACAGAATGAAAAGTTATAAGAACAATGCCCTCAATCCACAAGAAATGCGGCGACGAAGAGAAGAGGAGGGTATTCAGCTTCGGAAACAAAAAAGGGAAGAACAAGTAAGTCTTTAAAGATTCAGGCTTCAGGCCTATATCTGAAAGCAATCTTCAGTTAAATCAGTAGTCTTCTTTCTCGGTAGATATACAGCCCCCCCCCCCACATTCATGGGTTTGATTCTTGCGAGTTTGACGATTTTCAGTGCTCACTTGCCTCCCCCTGCATGCTCTCCTGCCCTCAGCTGCCAGTGCAGTCGTGCTGGCAGTGGGGGCAAGAGAGTGAAGGAGAGGGAAGATCTTCCCTTCCATGCTCTCCTGCCTGCGGCTGCAGTGCGATCACGTGGGCGAGGGGCAAGAGAGTGAAAGGCAAGGAAGATCTTGCCCCCCACATGCTCTCCTGTGCTGCTGCCCATGTGGGCAAGGAGTGAGAGAATGAAGGGGAGAGATGATCCCCCCCACGCTCTCCTGTGCCACTGTCCATGGGATTGTATGGGCAGGGGTGAGAGAGTGAAGAGGAGGAAGATCTTGTTCCCCTGCACTCTCTTGCTGGCTGCTGCTGGCGCGCCTGCATGAGCATGGACAAGAAAGTGCATGGAAGGGAAGATCTTTTTCCATGCTCTCTCCTACGTGCAGTGGAAGAGATCTTCTCTTCCCCCTGCACTTTCCCGCCCAACACCCAGTGGGTGTGCTGGCAGTGGCCGACAGGAGAGTGCAGGAGAGGCGGGCGCTCACTGGGGGGAGCTATTCGTGGTTTTTTGACTTTTGCAGAGGTTCTGTGTCCCTAACCCCCATGAATATGAATATGGGCCTACTGTATATAGGATTGTCTGTAATAAAGCAGGTGAGGAGAACTATTTGTGTACCTGTAAATGGATGTGTGCACTCTATGAACACTCTATGAAATTCATGAGGTCACCATGCGTACACATATAGATGTGTGCATGTGGTCTGCTAAATCAAAAAGTGCTGGGGAAATTACTGTAGCTGTACATTTTTAGGCATAGTTCAGACCTGTGGAAAAGAGGATTTAGAAATGAGATACAAGTTGTGGGATCATGTGTGATGTCTCTCCTCACATGAAGCCAATCCTAACATTCTTTAGGAATATTTTAGCATTGTGTATGATTGTCACAACAGTGGGTTAAAATGTAACTAGGTATGCTTATTTTAAAAAACCTGATTATAAAAGAGTTTTTAAATGAAATTTAGGCGCATAACTTGATTTTATGATTAAGCAGTTAGGAAAGGGAGTTGATCAAATGGACTTTAGAAAGAAGAAGCTCCTAAAGACCATTTTGTGTTGTTTAAATAAGCAAAGTGTAAACAATGTTACCTATTTCACTTTTTTTTAGTTATTTAAACGCAGAAATGTTTCTCTATTGGTTAATGAAGAGTCAATGCAAGAAAGTCCAATCCAGGATCCTGATGTGAGCTCTACTGTACCTATTCCTGAGGTAAAAAACACTACGTTGACTGAAAGTATGTTTATAAAGATGACTAAAGATTCAGACAGTGATGATGATTTTTTTTTGGTAGGAAGATGTTATTACATGTGACATGGTACAGATGGTTTTTTCTGATGATCCCAATCAACAGCTTGCTGCAACCCAGAGATTTAGAAAACTGCTTTCTAAAGGTAAATAAATACTGTGTGATTTGCCTTGTTTAAAAAATGGAAGTTCTGAATATTATTTCCACACATTCAGCATATCTTGGAAAAACAGATTCATATTTAAAACAGTTTATTGCATTGTGTCATCTTCTGTTTCTAACATGACCAGTCACATTGATTTACTGATAATGGCTAAGTGTCAAAAATCACTTTATGAAAACTACAAAAGCAAGCAAGTTGAATGGTAACATAATAGCAACTGCACACATCTCATGTTCCACTGCACTTCCCTGACCTAGTGTTTGTTGTAAAACTTGCAATTAATTGTTCTCTATGGGATTTGCTTTGAAGTTTGAGAAACAAATGAGTGTCCTGTTTCTGTGTTAGTTTTCTTTGTATCAGCTCTTGTCAAAGCATTTATAGAAGGGGAGCTGAAATAATGCAGAAATAATGAACTCTGCTTTAGAAAGAAGCCAGCTAACTATTGTTTCAGAATAATATGGCATTTATTGACTATACTTTTTAGTGTTACGTTTGTTTCAAGGACAGTTTGGAATGTGTTAGGACTGCTAAACTGCTTTGTTATGAGGAATTTTGTTAATAATCAACAATTTTATGGGACTCATACCTCTTTGCAGTTGATTCTAGGATTACAGTGACCACTAGACTTTCACATGGCTTCAGGGCACAGAACCCTTGCAAAAGTTAAAAAAAAAAGTGAATAACGTGATAGGTAGTCCATATTCAGAGGCAGTGTGAAGAGCAGGGAGGAGCAAAAATGGAGGTCAGCTTTTGTTTATGGGCTTCCTAGAAATATCTGCCTGCTCACTAAGAAACAGAATGTTAGGCCATTTCCACACTACACAGTTATAGTGCTATTATTCCACTTTCAACATCTTGTGGAATTCTGGGGTTTGTAGTTTTACTGAGGTGAGAGAGCTCTCTGGCTGAGAATTCTAAATGCCCCTCCCTGAACTGCAAACCCCAGGATTCCATAGGATGTTGAAAGTGGAATAGCAGCACTGTAACAATGTAGTGCGGAAATGGTCTTAGATTGGATGAGCCTTTTGTCCAACCCACCTTGGCGTCTATGTTTTTAATTTTCAAATTGCATATAAATAATGAACTGTACAGTGGTATAAATGATTAATTTGTCTTTTGGCTGGTGAACTGATTAATTAACTATGTACATTTTCTTGCTTTAGGTTATTCCCTACATTAATATTCCCTATAATAACTAGAAAAAGTACAGAACACCTGTTATGTTTGAACTTTTCATTTTTTAGGAAGCATGTAGCAGCATTTAACTTTATTGGTTTCTCTAAGACAAGTTAGACTGAGAGGGAGAGCAACTTGTTTAAGAATGCCCAGTGGACTTTGTAGCTTAATTTGACTTTAAACTTGGATTTCTTCAGATAGGTCCAGCATTCTTGCAACTGTGCCGTGCTAGCTCTTATCTTTCTCTGTACTAACACTCTGCTTGAATCTTCTCCTGAATTTAACTTTTATCTTCACTGGTTGAATTAACCTTTCTTTTCAGAACCTAATCCTCCAATAGATGAAGTTATACAAAAACCGGGAGTTGTGCAAAGATTTGTGAAATTTCTAGAAAAGAATGACAATTGCATCCTTCAGGTGAGCTCACTTGACAACATGCTATTATTTAGAAAATGCTAAGAATTCAGATCCTTCTGCTGGGAGAGATGGGATGTTTTGCAGTGGTGTTTTTTGCCCAAACAATGGGATATGAAATGAATGAAATATAAGCTACCTAAAAAGTAAGTGGATAGAAGATATTGCTGTTTTGCATCTAACTATGTTTTTACTTTTTAGTTTGAAGCAGCATGGGCTCTTACAAATATAGCATCTGGAACATTTTTGCACACCAAAGTAGTGATTGAGACTGGAGCTGTCCCTATTTTTATTAAGCTGTTGAATTCTGAACATGAAGATGTCCAGGAGCAGGTAACTTTTTGTGGACTTTTGTCAATATGATTGATTTGGGCCTTGAATAACCTCAGGAAGAATAGTGCATCATTGTAAAAAGTCTAGTACCAACACACAGATCTGGTTTGGACATAACTTTAAACTAGGGTTTAGCATTATAGTTGGCCCTCCATATCCACAGATTCTATATCCACAGATTCAACCAACCACAGCTTGAAAATGTTCCTTCGCCAAAAAAAAATCCAGAAAGTAGACTTTGATTTTGCTATTTTAGGGATGTCATTTTGCTACACCATTGTACATAATGGGACTTGAGCATCCACAAATTTTGGTATGTACAGGGGATCCTGGAACCAACCCCAGCAGATACAGTGGGCCCTCAGTATTTGTGAGAACCTAGCATTTGTGTACTTCTTTCCTTCTCCTCAGCCCGAACAGATAGACAGGAGGAGATTTTTTCAGTTAACCATTTGTTGTTATGTTCGTATCTGAAACTTTTATTTCATTTAACTGGAAATGTGTCAGATCTTTATGGGAACTAGCTAGAATTTATGGTAAGAATTTGGCTTGTTTGTCTCAACCAGGAGTAGGGACTCTTTTGCTTTTCTAGATATTTTGGAACTCAGTTCCCAAAATTCCCAACCAGAGTGACCAGTGGTAAGAAAATGTAGGAGTTGTAGTAGGCTGAAACATCTAGGGACAAAAGGTTCCCCTTAATCATAGATTAACTGTGGTTTGCTTAGGTTAGGACATAGTGAGTAGCCATTGCCAGTTTGCTATAGTAACAGAACTTTCAGATCCTCCTTGTAGCCATCACAAAGGAAGAGAGGATAGGAAGAAGTTCACAAGGCCAAGCCTCACTGAGATCATACTAAAGCAGAGTGTAATCTTATACCCACATGAGGACAAATTGTTAATTTACATATGTTAGAAATGCTACACTGTAGTAGTTACATTCTTTTTAAAATTTAACCATTTTGTTCACTTAGGCCTCTGTGCTTGTTTATCTGGAAGCAAATCTTATTGAAATCATAGCTGCTGACCTCTGCATGTATGTTGTTATGATTGTATTATTAACAAGTTACTCATGGATAACTGTAGTCACAGAACTGTAGTCAAAGGAGCATTGCCTGTGTAAATTTTTATAGAGCTTGAGCTACTGTTCGGTGAAATCACCTTCACTGAAATAGACACAAGCCAGACATATTATACTGACCCCTTAGGATATCAGTGGCTGATTTGCTTTCCCGTTATGAGACTTCCACACCTAGAGTAAGCTGCAGTTATTCCTGGAAAGAATGTTCTTTCAGTGATTGCTCTTGTCTGTTGCTAGGCTAGGATTTTGGATGGGCACCCCATGACTGTTGGTTTTCTGTCTGCTGATTAAGTCCTGTTGTAATATTCTAGCAGCTTTAGAAGTGAACCGCTGGGCTTTTCATTGTTTCATGCTGATGGAGTTCAGTTATATAGTAGCATCGCCTTATGCTTTTTTGGTTGTTGTTGTTCGTGAACATTTTAATTTACAAAATGCACTAGTTTACTTATGTGAGGACTGCAGTGTGCAAGAGCTGCAGATGGGGTGAATCAAGAGCATTGTAGAAAAGTATAACATGGATTTCTTTCTTTATTTCTAAGGCAGTGTGGGCTCTTGGTAATATTGCTGGAGACAATGCAGAATGTAGAGATTATGTGCTAAGTTGTGGGATACTTCCTCCACTCTTACAGTAAGTATTGATCATATTTGACAGTAAATGGAAACATATGCATATCTACATTTTTTTACTAGCTATACTTAATTGATAACTTTAAAGGGGTATCTTGATCATTGTTTAGCATTAAGATAACAATCTTATGTGCCCTTTCTAGGGACTGATACCCACTAAACTCACTGAAACATATTTCTGAGTAGATGTCTGTAGTGTTGTGATGTTTGTAATACAGATGCTGGCATTTTGACAAAAATAGTTCCCTTGCTGTTATAAGGTTTGTTTTCGTGTGATATAATAATAAAGTATTGCTAGAGTAAAGAGTTGCTTCTGTTTCAGAAAGTTAGTGATTTCCGTGTGATACAAAGTTAGGATTATCTTACCTGAGTAAGAAAAAAAAATCTGTTTCAATTTAATGTTTTGTCAGGCTGCTGACACATTGTAACAGACTCACAACAACTAGAAATGCGGTATGGGCACTTTCAAACCTTTGTAGAGGCAAGAATCCACCTCCAGATTTCAGCAAGGTGAGGTCTATGCTTCACTCTGTGAAAAGACTGTAATGATGAAAAAGCATGATTTGCTTTTACAAATCTTTTGCTGATACAAAACCAATCTTTCTAATGTCTCTGTTGTTTGGTTAATTTATGGTCAGAGATTTATTGTTGTGGTAGAATGAGCCTCATTCAGATTCCTCTGATTTTGATCACTGGCAGAGGAGCAAATTATCAAGACAAAGTTGATTTTGTAGCATAAATGGCATCCAAATTTGTCCAAAAGCTCATTTAAAGACCTACAATTTACTTAAAGCCTCCTCAGTAAATTGAAATAAATCCTGAACTAGTGTCTGAGCTGTTAACTTCTGATGTTTCATAAGTTTTTGGCTACAAAATTACAAGGTGGATGTGCATCATATTCTAGTCATGTTTTACAAAGAAAGTGAAGTTCCACTTTTAGCTGTATGCCCTGAAATCACTGTGATAATTTTAGACCTAAGATACATAAATGCACTGAACCCGATAGATATACCATATTAAGTGTTTTTGTTTGAACCATTATTTAGAACAAACAACTTGGCTCTTAAAAATTATTTTTGAAGATCTGTTCTGATGTGGGTTAACATATCTGATAATGGCTTGGGCTTCATTCCAGTTCAGTAAAACATAAATGTTCATTCCTGACATTTCAGTTTTATTCATTGAGTTTGTACTTTACATGTAGAACACACTCCATTTACTCATGGATACTCTCATTGAAGTTAACTTGGTGGCTGTGGAGTAATTGTGTTATGGATTTAGATATACATAATCTTAAAGTCTAGGGTGTCACGCCTTTTTATTAAAACCTGAAAGTTGCACAGGATTATTTTTTTAAAAATATATGATTGCCATAATATAATTTTAAGATAAAACCAACTAAACTTAGCTCTTTAGAACCTTTCTTGCAATAAATGTGAAACTTCAAAAAAGAGGGAATAGCTGATAATGACTTTTTTTCTTTGATCTTTTTGAGGTTCGTCCTTGCTTAGGTGTTCTGTCACGACTGTTGTTCAGCAGTGACCCAGATGTATTAGCGGATGCTTGCTGGGCCCTCTCTTACCTTTCAGATGGACCAAATGATAAAATCCAAGCGGTTATTGATTCTGGAGTCTGCCGAAGATTGGTGGAACTTTTGATGTGAGTCCTATTTAACTCTTATCCAGATGAATTTTAAAAAGCTTGTATGGAGTGACTTCTTGTCATTTTTGATGCCATGTGAATTCCAGTGTATTTCAGGGGATAATGTTTCATGTCCACAGGGCTGTTTGTGTTTGCAGAATCAAGGGTATTCCACAATAGACAAATACCCAAAGCCACAAAAACATGTTTGCATGAGGTAGAGCATTCGTTTTGAATAGCTCTCAGTCCTCCTTTCTAACCACTATGGTTCCATCCTGTGGAATCCTGGGATCTGCAGCTTTAGAATTCTTGGCCAGAGAGCTCTAGGACCTCACCAAGCAATAAACGTCACAATTCCATAGGGTGGTGCCGTGGCATTTTAATCATTGCACTATAATTGTGTAGTGTGAAAGAGCCCTAAACAAACAAGCAGGTAGATTACCCTTATTTTACTTGTCAATATTAATTAGGTTCTATAATACACAAAAGCTGAGATTTGTAACAGAATGTTGCATAGGGGAATGCTCTTTTTCAGGACCCCATCCAGCAAACCTTGTTCCTTTCCAGTCTAGTCCTTGTACAGTCACAGACCACCATCATTAAATGTCCTTTTCCACAATCATTGCCTAGTTTTCTGTTTTTTCTCTCCAATACCTAGTCAGCACTTTGTGGCCAGTTAGTGTGTTCTCTGTTGGTAGAGCGTGGGAAAGCCTTCTTTTTCATTTTTTAAGTTCTTTTGGACTATTAATACCTTTCCCTTCAATATTGATAGGACTCGTTTGGTTATGTAAGAATAGGAATCCAGGCAGTGGTTTTGCTATAAGGGGGGCCTTAGAGTCACCATAAGTCAGAAATGACTTGAAGGCACACAATAACAGCAATATGGAGATGGAACCTGGAGTATGAAATGCAGCTCTTCATTGTTGCCCCCATCAAGGCATTCTTTTGGAATGCTTCATTCCATTTATCTCCTTCCTGGTTTTCCTTTCACCTCCCTTCCTCCCATTTTAATGAAGCCTCGTTTTGGCTTAGTAGCTGTTGTCACCCAGTGCTTGAATTTACATCAGTATATATAAGAATAATTCAAGATCCGAACAGTTTGTGATTTTTAGTTCTGGGGTTCAGTTTTTTGCTCTTGACAGCAGCTTGTGGAACTTCATGGTGCAACAGATCTAATCTGTTTTATGCTGTAAAGGTAGCATTGGGAACATTGAGAATAATTTTTAACTTGCTCTAGGTATTAAAATGCTTGCTAACTGAATTCCCTTAAATGTTTATATGTGCAAATCACATTACATATTGAGATTGCAGTTGGAAAGATCTATCTTCATAAAACAAAAGTTTAACATGCGAATCTTTTATCATATTTGCATACTGTACAGTAACTGTCCTAATGCTACCAAATTTCAGAACTGTAGGTGCCAGTGCCATGATGCAATAATTTAGTTTATACAAGAAGAAATGGACTCATTTTCACTGTTCTGGTTTGTTTATTAGATGGTTTATCAGAATTCCAATACAGACATAAAACATTCCCATAGTTTGTGTTCAGAGCATTGTAGAGAACTTTGTGGGGAAACTGAGGCCCTTTCCACACTGTGTGGCTGCCCTGCAGTTGGGGCATGATGGCAGCGCTCCATGGGTCATGCTTCTGCACAACGTCATCACAGTCCCGCTGCCATCTTTTCCCATGTCGTGTGGGCACAGTATCTGTAGAATGGAAAAAATCCATTTTATACTTACCATCGTGCTGCGCTGCCGCCTTTCCTGGCCATGTGGAAGGGCACTGGCAATGCTTCCCTACCCGGTTCAGCAATGACAAATGCCCAGCTGCACTGCGGAAGGGAAGAGGCGGGGCCAGAGGGCTCCCCTCTGCAGCAAACGGGCAAGGTGCAAAGGAGAGCATTCCTGGCATGCTTTCCCTCCCCGCTGGGGCTGCAACAAAAGGACTTTGCTGAGCCCCATTGTGCGGAAAGGGGCTGAAATTCTGCTTTCAATGTTTGCTTGCTTTGCAAGCAAGTATAAACTTAGGCAACCATTATTTTACTCAGTTCAGCCTCACTGCTCCAGTAAGGGGATGATAATACATTACCTTACAGGGGTTTTTCATGATATCTAAAATGAATACTACTTGTAAATGTCTACTAGTAATATTATGTACAAGCAAGCCGATTTGACTGTGCGAAGGATTTATTACATTCGGAACAGTGCATCAGTCTTCTAACTGTAATATATTATTTCAAACCTCATATTGTTTTATTTTCCCTAAGGCACAATGACTACAAAGTGGTATCTCCTGCATTAAGAGCAGTTGGAAATATTGTGACTGGTGATGATATCCAGACACAAGTAAGAATTTTTTAATTTCAAAAACTTCAGCGATCATATCTTTTTGATTCTTCATGTTGTTGTTGTTGTTTTATTTTTTTGAGGGAGGAGAGATTAGGCTAGGAAGCATTGTCCTATTCAAACCAAAAAGCATCAGATATAGAAAATGCAAGACTAAATGGAATCCAGTGTCTTCATTTACCGGGCTTGTGGACAGCTGAGTTAAAATTGCTTACTTTTTTACACCCGAAGGGACCAGGTCTGAAACTACAAAAGGGGCCTCTTTCTAGCAATAGTTGAAGTGAATTAAGACCTTCCTGCTTTACTCAACTGGAAATTAAAGAGCAACAAATGGATTGTACAGTTATACACCAGTTTTGACCAAAGACAAATCCCTTCAGCACTCTGACTGTATTTAGAAGGCTGCCATTAGAGCTGTTCACTGGTTTAAGGTGAATTAAATTTGGTATCTGAACAAAATATAACATTTTAAGCTTTAAGTTTTAAGATTTCTAAACTAATGTCAAGGACATGCACTGACTTGATCTGGTCCTCTCCTTGTATTTCCACTGCCATACTGTCTGGATCTTGAGCACCTTTTTGAAGCTAGAACTTCCTTTCCGATTTTTGCAAGTCGCCCAGTCTGTAACTTTTTTCAAAATGCATATACGTACTCTGTATTCCTACTACTTCAGAAATGTAGTAGGAATAAAGATCTGATTTCCACTTGTTCATATTTCTAGCCATATTTTGGGTTGAATCTGAAGGTATCCTTTAGCATGCAAAACATGTGCTCTGTTCCTGGTGGTTTATTAATACAGTGTTTTATGGGAAAGATGAAACTCCATGTAAAGGTAGTAGTGGCCTTGTTTAATGGGAAGCATAAAAATGGATAGGTAGCCTACTTGTTATAGTCCTGTGCAAATTAAACCTTTAAATAATTCAGAACAGGACTAGAGTTATTTTCTTTATGCTGATAGCTGATTGAATCAAATTTTTTTATTGAGGAAACAATTTAACACCATAATATTTTCTGTTGTTTACTTTTTCCGTTAGAGCTAGAAACTGTAGCTTTGTTTTTGTGTTGCAATACATCTTTGCATTTCTTCTTATGTCTTCGTATACATCTTTTGCCGCAATTCAGTATAGAATTTCTCTGTGCAAAGCTACAAAGTAGTATTTTATTCCTGTACAGACACGGGATAAAATCCAGTTGTTAGTCCTAACTACAATAGTCTCACTAAATCAGTTATTAAATAGTAAATTGACACTTGTGTAAATCTTGTGGAATCAGTGGTCTGCTTTAGTTGGAAGTAACAGCTGACAGTAAACTCTGTGTGTGAGACAGAGAATGTCTATATATTTCTTTTAGATGTATGGACTATGCTTTATTTTACATTGTTTAGGCAGAACTTTTCATCTTCCAATTATTTTAGGTAATTCTAAATTGCTCTGCATTACCCTGTCTCTTACATTTGCTGAGTAGTCCCAAGGAATCTGTTCGGAAAGAAGCATGCTGGACAGTTTCTAATATCACTGCAGGAAACAGAGCTCAGATACAGGTATGTATATTTGTGCTTCTCTCCTTTATAGCTCAGCACTAATCTCTATCATATTGCTCTTTATTTAAATGCTGCTTCTTCTGTTCGTACATCTTAGAATTGGGGGAAGTTTGGGCTGGAAGTGATCGTGAATCCCCTTTTGCATACTCAGAGTCTCTCAGGTGATCCTTAAAGCCTCCCAACCCCCAGTATTTTAAAAATTTTGTGCTAATTTTTTAGGGTTATTTTTATTATTTTTCACCTGAAAACTTACCCAAATGTCTCCAAACCACCCGTAAATGCAGTAGTTTAGGTTCCCTACCTTCCAGAACTTCCAACCCTACAAAAATGCTGACCAGAAGTGCACAGGGGAAAGTACACAGGCCAAAATTGGCCCCATCACCTGTGTGCCCGCCACTTTTATGTTTCATGTGCGGTATTTCATCTTTGATTTTCACTTAGATTTTGTGAGAACAAAATGCTCATTTTGTTTTTAAATGATCACACAACCATAGCTTAAGTTGAAGCACTAGCAGCCAAAGGTATACAAGTACAGGTACGCAGCGAGAGAGACTATGAACTGCTTGCATAATTCTGTTACTTTGTGCAGTGAACATTGATCAAAAGTATCTGGGGAGGCTTCCAACTGAGGAGAATACAAAGCTTTTCCTATATGTGACTTATATACTAACAAGGAGGAAATGTTAGACTGAGCAGAAACTAATTCAGAAGGGAAGCGCCTCCACATTCTTTGCCGGTCAGCATCAGATATACTTGTGCTCAGCTCAGTCCTCTACCCTAATTCAGGAAATCAGCAACATACACAGCAAGCTTGCCCTCTGAGTGAGGCGGAACATAAGTTTTCATACTCCAGCATGGCGTAGTGGTTTGAGCATTGGGCGGTATCTTTGGAGACCAGAGTCTGAATCCTCACTCAGCCATGGAAACCCGTGGGGTGACCTTGGGCAAAACTCTTCTGAACAGATCTAGCCAAGAAAACCCTGTGGTAGGTTCATCTTAGGGTCCTCATAAGCCAGAAACAACTTGAAGGCACACAACAACGGTAGATCTAGGAGGCCCCTGTTTATGGGGAGTGTGAAAAACTGAATTTGAATTTAATATCTTTGTGTTACTGAAACATCTTTACAGAAAAGATCTTGGATGAAACACATTCCCGTTTTTCTCCATCCTTATTGATTGAATTTTTCTGGTGCATAAAAACAGGATGATAGAGAAAAAAGCATAATAGAGATGGGAAAGGGGCAGAATTCCATTTGCTCTGGACTCTACAGGTGATTGCTAGTAAGGATTTATAAAGATTATTAATTTTGATTGTGCTGAAAGTCAGGACCACTATAATGTACTGAGGACAGTTTTGGTTACTTGCATCCAGAGACATCCACCAGTTTAAACTGCCATCTTTTGCTATTTATTTCAGTTATTTAAAGTGAAAGACTTAATGATAGAATAACAGTTTTGGTGTTGCAAGGCTGGCTGTGGCTGACTCAGAATACAACACTACTTTTTGAAAAGTGTGTCCTTTTCTTATTTGAAGTAAATTCTTCTCAATTTTCTTTTCTTGTTGAATTGGATCTTTCAGAATTATGCACTTATCTTGTGTTATCTTTGTATTATCTTTCGGAAGTACATTTGATCCAGTGGGGCCTGACTGGCAGTTGAAAAAAAGTACCCTTGGATGAAAATGGTTTGCCACTTCTTCAAGGCTTTGTTATGGTAATGATTGCCAGCAAGGGTAGCAAGATTATTTCTTCCATAACTTCACCCTGCTACTAGTTGGCCCATATTGCAAGTATTCCCCAATAACCTGTGAGAGCTGGCCTATCTAGTACTAAGTTTTGTAGTGGTGGGGTGGTAAGGTGTGATGTCTGAAATGGCTTTTGATGGCTCATTTAAAAACCAGCACTCAACAAGAAATTTTCATTAATCTTAACGAAATGGGAGAACATTAGTTCTTCCAGATTTTCCAAGTGGAGCCTATGTAGTGTGGCTAAGGCTTTGTATCAGTTCTATATCAGAGTTTGGGAGGAAATGGTTGATAATCTCATAGTCTAGTTTGACACTGGCCGTTACTGCAGAGTCAGTTATCTCTTACCCATAGGTGTATAAAGGCAATTTTGAATTTTCCATCCTTGGAAAAGTAAGTGCTTGCTAATCATATCTCACCAATTCAAGTAGTTTTTGTTTCTGGGTTTTGTTTTGTTTTTTGTTTTTTTGTAATAACCTTGAAAATGTACGTTTCATTTAAGATTGGTTGACTTCAATAACAGTGTTGTTTACATTTCTCTTCTTTCCTTTAGGCTGTTATAGATGCTAATATATTTCCAGTGTTGATTGAAATTCTTCAGAAGGCTGAATTTCGTACTATAAAGGAAGCAGCTTGGGCCATCACTAATGCAACATCTGGGGGGACTCCTGAACAAATTAGGTAATAAGTTACAAATAGTTAAAAGTTGTGGTTGGAGTGAAGAGTTTGAAATAAGCCCTACATTTGCCAAGTTGTTTTTTAAAAAAGAAAAAAAGCATGTTACTTCATTCAGTAGCCAGCCACTTAAAAAATCCTCTAGGTTGGTGCTGACAATATAACCATTTGCTAGTTCTCAGTGACATTCTACAAAGGAGAAAGATGACTACACCATTCTTTTCTTGCAAAGAAGCTAGTAAAATGTGGGCTGGACAGGGCTGCTGTCAGGTGGATCTGTAACTGGTTGACTGACCGTTCCCAAAGGGTGCTCACCAATGGCTGCTTTTCATCCTGGAGAGAAGTGACTAGCGGGGTGCCACAGGGTTCTGTCCTGGGCCCAGTGCTGTTCAATATTTTCATCAACGACTTGGATGAAGGAATAGAGGGCATGCTCATCAAATTTGCAGATGACACCCAATTGGGAGGGGTTGCTAATACGCCAGAGGACAGGATCAAAATTCAAAATGACCTGGACAGATTGGAGAGCTGGGCCAAGGCTAACAAAATGAAATTCAACAGAGAGAAATGTAAGGTCCTACACTTAGGTAGAAAAAATGGAATGCAGAAATATAGGATGGGGGACACATGGCTGGATAGCAGTACGTGTGAAAGGGATCTAGGAGTCTTAATAGACCACAGGCTGAACATGAGTCAGCAATGTGATGCGGCAGCCAAGAAAGCCAATGCAATTCTCGGCTGCATCAGTAGGAGTATGGTGTCTAGATCGAGGGAGGTACTGGTACCGCTCTACTCTGCTTTGGTTAGACCTCATCTTGAATACTGTGTCCAGTTCTGGGCACCCCAATTCAAGAAGGACATGGTCAAGCTGGAGCAGGTCCAGAGGAGGGTGACCAAAATGGTGAAGGGCCTGGAAGCCAAGCCCTATGAGGATAGACTTAGAGAGCTGGGTATGTTCAGTCTGCAGAAGAGAAGGTTAAGAGTAGGGACATGATAGCTATGTTTAAATATTTGAAGGGATGCCATGTAGAGGAGGGAGAGGGCTTGTTTTCTGCCGCTCCAGAGACCAGGACAAGGAGCAGTGGATTCAAGCTGCAGGAAAGGAGATTCCACCTGAACCTCAGGAAGAACTTCCTGACAGTCAGGGCTGTCCGGCAGTGGAATATGCTGCCTCGGAGTGTGGTGGAGTCTCCTTCTTTGGAGGTTTTTAAGCAGAGGCTGGATGGCCATCTGTCGGGAGTGCTTTGAGGGTGTTCCTGCATGGCAGGGGGTTGGACTGGATGGCCCGTGTGGTCTCTTCCAACTCTACATTTCTATGATTCTATGAGCCTGTGTCCTCCTGAAAGACCAAGAAGTTCAGTGGGTAGACTATAGGTTGAGATCAGCTTTAGTATTTCTTTCTTGCTTAGCCAGCACTCAGCACTCATACTGTACTGTGTAGGTGATCAGATGGCTGCGTAGCTGCAGGACATCCTACTGCTGAGTGATTCCTCACATAGTAAGTGGGAGGGCAAACTGATATCAGAGAAAAGTAAAGAAAAGGAGCAAAATGGGCCTTGAACTATGTAAGTAATGTGTATTTTAGTAATATGTTTTCTTATGTTGCTTGTGAAGACATGTATATGTAGGAGTGATACAGTCAAAAAAGGAGGTTCACCAGTCTTTCCTTCTCCTTTTCTCCTACTGTATCAAAGTTATTTGGTGGCATTAGGTTGTACCAAGCCTCTTTGTGATCTTCTGACTGTGATGGATTCTAAAATAGTCCAGGTGGCCTTGAATGGGCTTGAAAATATTTTACGACATGGAGAACAAGAATCTAAGCAAAATGGAATTGGTGTTAATCCTTACTGTGCCCGTATAGAGGAAGCATATGGTAAGAAACTGGTATAAAAGCGCTTCTACTAAAAATTTAAGTTAACTTGGTACTGCACAATTTGTTGTTTAGAAAAAGGGCTGAAATCCCATACAGTTTTACTTTTGAGTAAGCCTCACTGAACATACAGTGGAGATTACTTCTCAATAAACATGCATAAGACTAAGCTATTAGGCTTTTAATTTGCAACTGGAGATAGAAAGGTTCTGTATTTATGACCAAAAATTCATTTTAATTTGAATTCAATCAATTCAATCAAAAATTCAGTTAATTTGAATAATGCCAGGTATTGCCTGCTAGAATCTGCTATGGTTTCTACATGCAGATGTTATAATGATGTTTGATTGGTACGTGCTAGTGAGTGATGGACCTGCAGGCAGAATGATGTCTGTTTCTGAATTTAAAAGCATTGCTACAGCGGTGTGTTCTGAGCCACTCTGTTATACAAATCTGAGAGCAAAGGTTGCAAATTTACTGGAAGTGCTCTGAAATTATTAGTTTGTGTAACCTCATGTCTGTTACACACATTATTTTTATCAGAAGACTTGCTAGCCAAAGCCAGAAATTAAGTTTATTAGAACCTGATTTAATCCAGGCCTGCATCAGTCCACCAACCTTTGTTCCAAGAAAGGTGGTAGAGTGTTTGCCAGTAGGGCTACCGGGACAGAAGATATTGCCAGCACTTCACCCAGGAAGCACCCTTTCCTGTAGGAAAAGTTGACATGGAGCTTCCAAGTTGATCCACAATGGATCAAACAGTCCCCTTTTTTTCTCAACCTGGTAACTGGAGAAGGAGTAACAAATGCAACATACCTGCAGGGATGTCGTTTGAACCTCCGCAGTTCCAAGGGCTGGTTGCTACCATTTGGGAGGTGTGACAAGAAGAACCAGTGTGCTCATTGTAACCCATGAAAATGTGAAAGCCTCATGTTATACTAACATATTAACATGTCAGATTGAGGAATTTTCCCATTTATTGTGGCTAAATTTTCGTGCTTTCTTTTTATGCAAATAGCCACGAAAGCTTTCATTTTCTACTTTTAGTCCATTAGACAGATATTTTGTATGTGAGGAATAAATGAACACAAAGGCAGTTCATGATCCATAACACGTGCTCTTGAGTAGTCATGCTAAAATTGCTAGAGTTATTTTGGCATTAGTCAGTCATGGATTGAAGCCTTAAGTCGAATAAATACCGGAGACGTATCTAAAAGCGTGCATTTGGTGTTTCTTCTTATGGCTGTTTTTGGGGAAGAGGGATATATTATAGCCAATCTATTGAATTAATTACTATTCCTTATTGAGCATAGATTTTAAATTTTGTCTGTTCTCTCATTAATTCAGGACTAGATAAAATTGAAATTCTTCAAAGTCATGAAAACCAAGAGATCTACCAAAAAGCTTTTGATCTGATTGAACATTATTTTGGTGTAGAAGAGGAGGATGCAAATATTGTACCACAAGTGGATGAAAATGAGCAACAGTTTCTGTTTCAGCAACAGGAAGCACCAATGGAGGGATTTCAGTTGTAGTTGGCAGATGTGTCAGAAAGGTGGGAAGGTTTTGCTGAAGACAGATGAAGAAGCAGCTCATGCACTTACATGTTTTCATTCTTTTTATACGTGTGTATTTCCATTGTCTTGTGTTCAAATATACTGACTAATCACAGCTAAAAAATGTTACAAAGCTTGAAGAACAACCTCAGTAAGACATGAAATACTGAATTTTCAAGCAGTTGCTAAAAGTGCATCGTTATGCATAAACAGCTGTTGACATTTTGAATTCTGGCAGTAGGGGGTTCAATTGCCCAGTCTACACTAAATCTACCTCTTTACCATGGAGCAAAAAAGATGTTTCAGAACTGAAGAGTAACACAAGTGAGCTCCTGGTAAAAACTAAACTTAGAATGTGAAAATTATTTATTTAAATAGTGAAAGTATAGTTTTATGTGTGAAAATTTGCGATACACTGGTGAAATATATTTATATTTAAAAGCATAAGACATTGGGGTGGACTGCTTGTACATGACATAACATTAAAACATAGGCAAAAACACCCCCATTTGTTCTGCTGTGTGAAAAGAGATGGTAGCTAGTTTCAGTTTATAATTTACATAAGCTTTGCTGCCTAAGCATGTAAGGAAGGATCCTCCTCCCTCATTTTTTTTCCAGTGGTATTGCAAATGATGTTGCCACCTTTTCTTTTGACTGTTGTAGCTGTGCCTTTGACAGCAATTTCATTTGCAGTAAGATAATTATATTCATATTACAAAGATGTTGATTTTTCTCTGTCGGGCTGCTGTGAAAGATACAAGAACTGGTGTTTTTCCCCTGGCCAGTTGCAATCCAGGTTACAAGTTGGGGGATGTGTTTATGATTACTTTGTAGTGACCATCTGATTCTTGGGAGGGCAAAGGAAGATTTCTGTAGCTGCATGCTAAGGACTGTGAGGAGAAATTTCCATGTTTAACTTAAACACTACCAAAGTGTGTGAAACTGCAATATTCCTTTTTCCTGAAACACTGATGATTGGCTTTATTTATATAGTCAGTGTATTCTGTTTTGACCAAATATACTAATGCATCTTATTTGACTTTCGTTGCAAGGTTTGTCCATTTAAAAAAAAAAAGATCATTTGAAACAGGCCAACAAAAGCATTTCTTGCTCTGACATTGTAATAGTGCTGCATTGAGAGAACAAATTTTCCTGATAGTTCAAGGAAAAAGAAAATGGCTTTGTTTGTAAATACTATAGTAGGGTCTTGTATAGAATTATCTTTGATAATGTATGCAAAATATTTTAAGTTTGTATAATGTCCAGGATTTTTTTTTTTAAAAAAACAGGCTGTTTGGTTGCCCATTTTTTATCCACATATCTTTTTTCCTTTTTTGGTAGCACAGTTAACATACTCTGATTAATTTTGCTTACCAGAAATGTCTTGAATTGTGTAACTTTTTAAAAAAGTTCTGTGTAATATTAGTTTATTGCCTTTTTCATAGCATTGCATAACTTAAATTTGATGCACTCCAAAATCTTCTAAGGGAGCTATTTATCTTGTATCTACTGATCTTTCAAACCTCTTCTTCCAGTTTTGTATGAGTGATCTATGTAGGGCTGTCATATTATAGAGGGAAAAAGCACAGCTGAGCAATATGCTGATCTATCCTGCATCAAAATACCCAATATGTTTCCAGTGCCAGATCAGTGCAAGGAGAGACTTCTGAATGAAGCTACTCTGGGTTTATTCTCAGCTATTAGTAGATTAGCAGCAAGGGAACTGAGTACTCAATCTGAGGTTGGATGTATCCTGATCTAGTTTCACGTGAAGTGTGACAGGAATGCTTCTGCTTTGCATGTGCAGCTATGAAAAAAGTATGGAAACTAAGCCACACAAGTTTCTACTACGTTCATCAATCTGAAGTGTGGCCATAGTGTTTACAAAAGAATTGTAGCAGCTGCTTCTCCTTTTCTCTAAGCAGGGTTAATGAAGTTCAGGCTTGACTTTGAGAGATGAATAGCAAGTTGTAGTTCATACATTATTAGGGGAGTGCTACTAAAGAAGATTCAGCCTCAGCTGACTTAATTGCTGGAAGTCAGATATTCCTTAGAATGAAGGAATATACAAAAGCACAGTTGATCAGATAACCTTCAATGTGTTCAGGATTACTTGGTACCCTTTTTTATTTGTAGTTTGTGAGTTGTGGTAATACATGCTTTACCCATGACTTCTATATCATTCGTTCCACACATAGTTTAGTGAAAATAGTTAATGAAAACTTGATTGATCAGAATGATTTTAGTATGTAAAGATCAAAAATATTCAGGGTTGACAGGGTATTCCATTGTTCTGTTCTTTTAGAAAAATTACCAGTTGTGCCTGCTCTTAATTTCATTATCTAATGGATGACAATATCTAAATATTTTCATTTGAATGAAATCCAGGCATTAGTTGTACTTAAAGTAGATCTGTTGACTCCTACCCAGACTGGCCCTAGTCAGAACTAACAAATCCTATTGATTTTGATGTGTCTCCTCTAGATAAAAGTAACATTAGATTTAGATCTTTGTATAAAACTTAGTAAATAAAAGGATCAAAATTAACCAGAGCTTTAAAAGCATCTAAATATTCTGAAAGGGTGTCATCTTATATATCATGAAAATGAAAGTTTCAGAATGCTCATCCTGTTCCTTAAAATGTAATGTTTGTGTAGTTATGTTTGAAGTTTAATATCAGTATTTGGATTACCATCAAATTTTCTTTACATGTAAGAGAGCAAAGACTTGCACATTCACAGAAACAGGTTATACTTCTTGGTATTAATGGCATCTGCAATGTGTACATGATTCTATAGCAAAGCAGTGAATACCAAGCTAGATGTTTGGTGGTGGTGGTAGTTTTTTAAAAAAGTCTAGAAAGTTAAAAATTAAATTGTGTTTTCCTAGCACAGGTTGTGAGACACATAATTGCCTGCATTTGACATGACTTTAATCTATGCAACCATGCCAAGTGTGTGTTTCAGATAAAAACCATAATGAGCTTTTTTCCAAACAGTTTTACATTCAGAAAACATTATTAGACTGGGTTAATGTTTTTTTTAAAAAAGTATCATTACTTTTCCAATAGGTCAGTTGATTTTATTTGCTTGAGCCTTATTTACCTTTTTAGTATATGTTAAAGTCCCTTAATTTATTTGGAAAATAAAATAATGATGAAACTAACAAAAGATTGACATCTCCTATAAGAATGGTTCTTACTTATTTTTGTTGTTGTGTTTGCAAATGATCCTCTAAAATTTGTTGCATCTGGAGGTTCTGACTGAACAAATCTACAAATACAAACAGTATGCAATATTAAGGAATGTTACTTCTATAAATATAACAACTATTACAATACAAAACTAATAAAGGCATTTTACAAAAGTGGGGCATCTGTCTTCTCAATTTAGTATTTACAGTATGTCTTCAAAAGTATAGTGCACCCTCTTCTGGCAAGACCTCTGCATGCACACCATTTCCTGTTTTTTCCCCCCTGAAGAACACTAATACCTTATGTCTCATTTGTCAGGACACAGTGTGTTACACTAGATGTGATATTCTCCTATTAATATCTATATTAATATCTGCATACTCCCACTAATGTCTACATAATTAGTTAATGAATCAAATTGAAGCCTGTTAGAACAAACTTAACTGACCTGAATATTTCAGTCCCTTTATTAGCTACTTGTGACATGGAAACATGATCCTCTCTCGCCCTCTGTTTGCTACGTAAGTGCAAATGAAGGCCGTTAGTAATGAACTGCATTTAAATTTTCTTTAGCATTTTTATCAGGGTATAGAATTTCATCCACTCTGCCCCAAAACATTTCTTCCTTCCCAGCACACCTCCAGCTTCAATAGCATGTGTGACTATTTAGCTTTTGTCTCTGTAGCTGATGCAGCCTCTTCACGCCATCTGGCTTTCTTTGCTAAGTTCCAGCTTGTTAGGGACTCGTGACGTTCAACAGCCTGCAAAAGTAGAGCATCCACTTCATAGTAGGACAGTCTGATTTCAAAGCAAACGGCTGCAAGGTAAGGCATTATTCTACACACAATGTGATTTTGTGCTGGTGTGCTCGCACAGCATCCTTGAAAAGATGAAGGGGGCGTGTTGGCCAGTGTGTGAGTTCAGTGTTGTATAGTAGTTAAAAGAATTTAATCAGAGTCAGGGAGATTAGGTTCAAATTGTTAGGAAGCACACTTTGGGACTACAGTATTGCTCTCTAGCTGAGAGTTGTGAAGGTAAGTGGTAAAGGCTATTCATGGTCCCTACACTCTTTGAAGGCAGGATTGAACATAAATTTAATACATAAACAGATGGTGAGCTCACTGACTTGCATTTCCTCAAAATCTTATTTCCTTACACTCTAGGAAATCTTATTGTTAGTTTGCGCTGGCAAGTGTTCCCCCATCTCCCCATCAGCTGTCTCCATTTCACTATGCTGCTGTGCTGGATTGCAACTCCCAGCATTCCTCACCATTAGCTATGTTGGTTAAGTCTTATTGGAGTTCAGTAACATCTGGAGGGCTGCAGTTTGTCCATCTCTGATTTAGACAAATAATGTCACTTTTCTTAATACTGGTCCTTGTGTAAGAAGAGGAAGGTAGCAGTAGGCTTGAAGAAATGTAAACAAAGTAGGGGAAGCTGGGTGGGGGAAGGGGGGCAGTTTCTTCCCAAAACATGTCCAGAGGCCACAGATAGTGACTGCTGGAAGGTGTGAGGATCAAAAACTATTTCTGAAAGAGGGCAAAGGAACCAGCTTTCTGAGGAAAAACCACACTGCAAATTTTGCTGCAGGTCTGATTTGAACCCATTACTATTGCAGAAATAATTTTGCCAGCTGAGGCAAAATGCTTACTCTGCGCAAACAACTAACACCACAAGGGAGAGAGGAGAGGGTATTGCCTTCATTCAGGCCATAGGTAACACAACTCCATTTGAATCTGATTTTTCTTGGATGACATCTTTATTTCCTTAAGGACTTTTTACTGGCTAGTTGGATTCCTCTACTGAAGGGCAAGCAGTGTGGTCTATCAGTACATCTGAACCAGAGTTTGGAAAAGAAACTTTCTGGGGGCTATCACTCACATAATAGCTTAGCTAACATGGCTAGTGGCCATGTTTACTGGGGGATTTTGAGAGTTCTAGTGCAAAAAGGTAACTTTTCCAGGCTGCAGTAAAATAACCCATTTTAAGATGGCAAGTGGTCGAATCCTGTGCTATTTGTGCCTGGTTCAGAACTTGGAAAATGTATGTATGTATGTATGTATGTATGTATGTATGTATGTGTGTGTGTGTGTGTGTGTGTGTGTGTGTGTGTGTGTGTGTGTGTAAATACACAACCTATTTCAAAATTCCCCAGCCAGCATACAGAGAAGGTTCGCCATGGACCAATACTTACTCTTTTAGCAGATACGATCACAGCAAAGCAACCCACAATTGTGAGGCCAATCATTATGTAACAAGCTTTGACTCGAGCTTTGTTCCTTGCAGCATCCAGCATCTCTGGCCTGTAATAAAAATGTGATTGGACCCATTTTAGATGAGACAGCTTGAAATTTTTTCAATGGGTACAAATTTATTTGCTTGCAGCAAAAATAAAGTAAGCATTAGAATGACATTTCCATTTGTTTTAGGCCTTTAATAACCTGTGAGGCTTAAAATGTGCCTTCAAGTAATTTCTGACTTGTGGTAACCCCAAGGTCAACCTATCATAGAGATTTCTTGGAAAACATTGTTCAGAAGGGGGGGGGGTGCCTTCCACTGAGGTTGAGAAAGTGTGACTTACACAAGGTCACCCAGGGAGTTTCCATGACTGAGCAAGGATTTGAACCCTGACTTACAGAATCACAGTCCCACACTCAAACCACTATACCATGCTGGCTCTCTTTGGCTTAAAACACTTGAAAATTTAGATCAGAACAACTGTGTCTTTTTCAGAGCTCGGACATGTTGGCCAGAAATCTTTATCACATCTATGTGATGGAACTTTCCATATACTTAGCTACACAGCAGAAGCATTAAGAAGCCCTATTACTGAATTGCAAAGATACAGACATGTATAAGGAGACACTGGCAAGGGTATCCAGAGATACATTTGGATCTGCTGATACACATCAGCACTCCCTAGCCAGTGTCCCACTGTGCATCAGTCCCAATGCAAAACAGTCCCTTTGCTAGTTCTCTTCTGTAGTAACCAAACAGCAGTCATCTGCTTAACATGAATGCTGTGAAACTGCTCAGTTCTCTTTCCCACAGACATCAGTCACTGACAAAGATGCAAGTCCCTAAGTGAATTCTGGCCATTATTTTTGGACTACAGCTCCCAGAATCCTCAGCAAACATACTCAGTGCCTTTTCACCTCTATGCACCAGCAGCATTCTTTCACTTTAGGAATGTCAGACTTATTACCATATTTGCCGGCATATAAGACACACTGGTGTATAAGACAGACCCTATTTTTAAATGTTATTTTTTGAGAGGAAAAATAGTTTTTTTAAAAAAATAACATGGCTTCCCCCACCCACCCCCCTCCCATTTTGCCTTGTGAGAGTTGACTCTCCTATGCATAGGAAAGGGAGGGGGAGCTCTAAGTGGAGAAAAGAGGCCCCGCATTAGGTTTTCCCCCACCCACCCCTTTCTCTTCCATTTTGCAGGGGAAGGGAAAGGAAGGAGCTTCAGAGGGGGTGAAAGAAAGCTGAGTTTCCCTCACCCACCCCCCTTTCCCTTCCCTTCTATTTTGCATGGGAAGTGAAAGGGAGGAGCTCCGGAAGGGCAAAAAGAAAAATGTGTAAACTTTTCCACCCACAGAGCTAACTCCTTTCCCTTCCCATGCAAAAAGGAAGGGACAGTGGAATGGGGGAAGCCTTGTGGCAGGGTTCCTTCCCCCTTCAGAGCTCCCCCTCCCTTTCCAATGCATTTCGTCCAGCACTGAGAACTCGTGTTGAGGAAGGGTGGGGGAAGCCTTGTGGGAGTGCTCATTTAACCCCTAAAGCTCCCCCTCTCTTTCCTATGCATCTTGCCTTGGTGCTGAGAACTCACACGAAGGCAAAATGCATAGGAAAGGGAAGGGTTATTTGCCGGCATATAAGATGCACCAGCATATATGATGCACTCCCTTTTTAAATGTTATTTTTCAGGGAAAAAGTGTATCTTATATGCTGGCAAATAACAGTAAATACTTTTTTATTCAATTAACTGGCTTTTCAGTGTATATTCCATTTATTGGTTACATTTTTAAAAACAAGAACAAAAAGTCTCATAGCACCTTTGATCATTTTGTTGCACTAGATGGTGTTACCCTGATTTCTGGGGTCCCATGGGGGACACCTCAATGTGCTCCAAATAATGGGGAATGGAAATTAGCCAAAGCACAAGCTGTAGCACTACAAGAGGCAGGGTAACCTTGCGAGATCTTTAAACCCAATTTTTACGGGGTCAGGCCAAGCCAAAAACCAAACAAAATTGTCTAATAAAATGATTTTATTGAGGGGAATTCACTCATGCATGCACACAAGATACACACAATCTCACATTCACACAAGAGCTAGCTGAAAGAGAAAGGGAGGAAAAATTATAGAGAGGCTGAGGGATTTGGGGGAATTTATAATTACCAGTCCAGAAGAGTAGTGAAGAGCAGAAATGTATTTTGGCACAGGTAGGACCTAAGGGCAGTTCTCATTCAGGAGCCAGACGGACAGAGTGATGGGTAGACCTTCAAGAGACTGCACTGAGCCTCCTCAAATCAGGAGTATTTATACCCTGAAAATGGCTTGTGGCTGTGAAGGTTCCAGAGGCAAGACAAAGGGAAGCTGTTGTGGACAATGAGTCTTTCGCCTGTTGATGAGCTTAGTGCTTTGATTGACAAAGACATGATGAATGTTGTAATAGCTGTCTATTGTGGGTGCTGTGAGGACAGACGAAAAAATTCAGGTGTACAAGGGATGGATATCTGTCAATCAGTGTCCTGGTGGGCTCCTCATAGTTGGATTCCTTGGAAAAGTCCAGCTTCTATTTAAGCCTATTATCCACAGGAATGGTGTGTATTTGCCTGACAAATGACTCAGTCTTACCTGGAGGAATTTTGGAGTTGACCTGTCCTTCTCGCATTTACAGTCAAATTCTTTCCCTCGCTCGGTTTGACCTCTCTGTCACTTTTCAGGCTTGAATTTGATATCAGAGCCAATAAAATGTGTTGCCAATTACATATGATGCCAATTAGGTATGGTGCCCATCCAAACCATACTGATATTGGGGACCCCCAAAGCGGGGCCTTACAACAGCTACTCAGTGGCAGCTGCTGATTTCCATGTCAGTAAGATGGTGAATCTACTCTGTGTTTTAGTCTAACAAAGCTGCTATCCGATCTCCTCAACTCTTCCTTCAAAAAAACTTCAGCAATTTTTCAGCATGGACTACAACCTGCAGCAGATTCACTGCCCGCAGACATGGGAGCCTCCAGATACCATTTTACAAATTCCAAAAGAAAGACAATTTATTTGAAATTAAAATTATACTCCTTTTTTCCTGCATTATTGTAAAAGCAAAAAGATAATGTTATCAATGACAGTGCTATCAACTGTCAATGAACCTGCTGTTTTCCATAAAGGTCTTTCAAGGATGTGGGATGTATCTCGTGTTCACTAAATTGTGTAGAATGGAGTGGTGATTGAAAATGTGTGTCCCCCTTTGGTCCGAAGCTGCCATACTATACATTCTTTCATGGGAGCTAGGTCCCAATGAACAACTTACATGCAGAAATGAACAGGGTTGAGCTGCAGTCCTAGGAGCACGTACTTCAGAATGAATGCTTAACTGAGAATTGTTGTTGTTGTGTGTCTTCGAGTCATTTATGACATATGCCAGCATGGTGTAGTGGTCTGAGCACTGGACTATGACCATGGAGACCAGAATTTGATCCCCTGCTCAGCCCAGCCAGACCTTGGGCATGTTCCCCACTCTCGGCCCCAGAAAGAACTTATGATAGTTTTGTCTTAGGGTCGCCATAAGTTGTAAACAACTTGAAGGCACAAAACAAAGGTGAACCTATCACAGAGTTTTCTTTGCAAGATTTGTTCAGAGGTGATGACCTACTTCTGAGTAAATTGCTTCATAGATTTTCTCCCATTTAAGAGATTGTCTCCCATTTAAATCTCACTGAAATTAGACATACAAGACTATGGATACACTCTTGTTTAGGTTACATTCTCAATAAAGTGTTGGGGGCTGGGGTGTTCCTTTGCTTCAAAAGTCTGAGTTGAAAGAGGTGAATTGAATGCTGAGGCAGAAGAATCAGAGTCTCTCCCTCTCATAGGTAGAGAAGTAAGGCAGCTGGATTTCATAGTATTAAGACTTAATGCATTTAGACACGAACAAATCCAAACCAGGCAAAGCACATCAAATCCATTAAACTGTAAGTCACTTATAGTGAGACAAACAAAACACTTAGGTTGTTGGTTTAAATCTGCTAATTATATTTCATGACACACTAATTGGAACAGTTCTGACGCCACAGATCAGTTCTTTAACCCAGAGAAACAAAGCAAGCTGAAAACAGACCTAATTACCGTCCTTTGTAATTTTTTGCTGAACGAAGGATCTACCAGGGGAACTCAGAGACAGGGATGCTCAAGGCTGTCCACTATTTAATCAAAAACTTTTGATTGAATTTAAACTTAATTAAATGTTCAATGTTTAAATATAATTTATTTTATCATTAAACAAAAAGATACAGCTGAATACTACTACAGAGCAAAAATCTATCAAATCACTGTACAGGGCTCAGTCTCTTCACCCTAATCTTTGTCTCTCTCCAATGCCGCCCCCCCCCTCATTAGTTCTCAGCTCAGTTCAGCAGGCCCCACCCTTGTCATAGCAAAATTTTGCTTCCAAGACATGGTGAGCAAGACTTGTTTGATTGTAGAAAACAGTCTGCATTCCCCACTTTTTTTTTCTATTAGTTAGCCTTGACTACATCAACATCCTTTTTGCCTAATAATTCCTTGAAAGAGTTCAGTCCTGTCAGATAATCTCGTGGGGAAGAGACATATCCTTCTTTTGGAACTCTGGCCGCTTGCTTCTCTTCCCTCCCTGCCCCCTCCACAACAAAAAAACCTCCTCTGAGAATCCATCCATCCGTCCAAATATTTTATTCCATTCTATATATGAAGATCTCAGGGCAGATCAATTTAAAACTAATTTAAGACAATAAATAATAATAATTAACATACTAAAACTACTAAGTACTAAAAATACTAAGTACTTAGTACTAAAAGTATTAAGTCACGTATTGCTTTAAATCAGTTAAAACAATTTAAATCAATGCCAACTATAGCACTTGTGCAAAGTGGATAAAATATATTTGGACCTACAGGCTTTAGTAAAATAGAAGATGTATTCTAGCACACAGTGTTACAGTATATGCATTCTTGGTTAAATATAAATATCTTTCATTCAGAAAATAAGCAGTTTCCTCTGTGTGCAAATGTTTCTGTGTATTTTAAAGGGTGTTCTCTTTGGGTCAAACTAGAAGTTAAGGCAAACAAATATTCCACATAATTAACCCATTTTACCAGCCCTATACCACAACAGAGATATTCACCTCAGCAGTCAGACATGCCAAGTTAGTTCCATGCTTACCTTCCAATGATCAATCACAAAAGAAAACAATACAAGAAACATAAGTGAGGAAAATCATGCACTAAAACTGATGTCTTAGTTCTACTTGTGGGAACACATCTGCAAATAAAATACAAATAAAATATAAAATGCCAACTCCAGTTCGACTCGTTGCCACTAGACACTATTACTAATTCCTGTGCAAGCGGAAAATCAGGAAATTCTGTTTAAAATTTAAAAAAAAAATGGGGAGCAAGAGGTTAGAGTTTGGGAATCTGAAATTATTTTACTTTTATCTCAGTCTGAAAAGGGTCAAGCTTTGCTCTTCATGTTGCTGTTGTGAGCTTACAAGTTGGTTCCAACTTATAACAACCCTAAGGTGAACCTATTCATGGCATTTTCTTGGCAAGATCTGTTCATGGGGGGTTGGCCTTTGCCATCCTCTAAGGATGAGAGAGTGTGACATGCCCAAGGTCAACCAGTGGGTTTCCACGGCCAAGAAAGGATTTGAATCCTGGGCCATTTCCACACGAGACTGTTACAGTGCTCTTATTCCACTTTCAACATCCTGTGGAATCCTGGGGTTTGCAGTTTAGGGAGGGGCCTTGAAAGTTGTAGTCCAATGTTCAAACCAGTACACCACACAGGATCTCTCTCACCACACTGGCACTGTCTATGAAGAGACAATGGAGGTTAGAAACCTGTCTGCAACTTGACTTTTCTCATTCTCTTCACATCCATTTCCTTCAAGCTCTGTGCCTTGACAAAAATGACATCATTATCACGCACC
This sequence comes from Cyclura pinguis, assembly GCA_030412105.1. NCBI lineage: Eukaryota > Metazoa > Chordata > Lepidosauria > Squamata > Iguanidae > Cyclura > Cyclura pinguis. The sequence goes on along the minus strand of CM059599.1, from coordinate 105,906,833 downwards.
AAGACCTGGAGAGTTGTTTCAGAGATACTGAAAATATTCAGGACATTATTGTTCACTTCTGACAATCTCATTTGTTTTTTTAGCAATCTTTATGTATTGCAGGCAAGAATGAATAATTTTACCAGTTTTCTTGCTGCAAGAGAAATTATCAAAAATTGTGCATTTTTTGAAGACTATTCACAGTGCAGGTCTTACTCTGTACAAAAACAATACACATCGGGCTTTTGTATAGAAAATATCATCTTCCTTTATTTTATTTTTTTCATAAAAAGAAGCATTTTCTGCCAGAAATGTTAATCTCTCAGGGGAGGGAGGGTTGTATGGTGCATTGCTGATTGTGGCGATGCCCAATCCACATGGCATGCTGCCCAGGTACAGCAGAATCTTCAGGAGAAAATAAAGACAAGGGACAGTGAATCTATGACCCTCCATGTAGTGAAATTCATTCTTCCATTACTACTGCCTAGCAAGGGCTATGGATGGGAATGCTGGGAGCAATATCTGAGGGGGCATACATTTCCCATCCTCTGATTTAAAGCCTCCTATATGTGAGATAGATATTGTGTGTGCATCCCTGGAGCAGTCACATAGATCTACAAAGAGACAATGAAGTTTAGAAGTCCATCCACAACTTCACTTTTTTTTTAAGCTCCCCAGAGCCATTCCCTTCAAGCTCCTTTCTCCTTTATACTCCAAACCCTATCCACCACTGAATGGTGATTTTAATCTTCTGCATTTTCTGTGTGTTTATGTCTCACGAGGACAACCTACAAGTGGAGATACAAGCATGCCCACTGCCCTGTGGTCATGTTCCTCAAAAACCTTTAGAATCTTGAGTAGAAGCCTTGGTTTCATCATTTTTTATCCAAATCTAGAGGGATTCAAGAGTGAATCCATATACTGCACAATAATAGCAGTTTGATACCATTTTAACAGTTATGGCTTTACCCTATGGTATCTTGGGATTTGTAATTTGGTGTGGGAAACAAAATCTTCTATGGGAGAGCTCTAGAACTCTCATTCTTTTAAAAAGTTCACACAGCTGCAGTCCTGTCCTGATGGTATTGAGACAGCAAGTTCCAAATTTCTTGTTTCAAAAGGCATTTGCCGATAAATAGTCTTGTAGACATTTTTTTTCCTTTGTTGGAGTGTGGATGACAGTTATTGCTCGTGCTATTTTTCAAAACTATTATCTGGGTAAGTAAGTTTCTTTCAGGATAGATTTATCTTATGCATGATACTCTGACATCTTGAAGATAAATGGAACCAATTCTGTCCATTAAAAATAAATACAAATGATATAATACTCACTGATTTTGTTAGGAAAAAAACCTTATTTATCGCTGCTGTCATATTTTTTGGGGGGGCAAAAAGGTCATGGGAAATACTGTACTAGAACAATTCTTTGATATTCAAGTTCAGAAAGTTACAGATGATGATCTTGCTGTGCAAACAGGAACACGAAGAGATTAAAAAACACAGCTCTTTTCAGTTACAGCAATGATGAATGAGCAGCAGCAAATGTTACAAGAGCTTAGAAAATTTTTGTAACATTAACTGCAGGATAGAAACAATAATCTTTTTTCAAGGAAATGAATGCTGGAATTGGTGATTAGCATACATGAACACACATCCTGGAAATGCCATGTTACTGTTATTCTCTGCAACTCAGGCAATTGTAAGTTTGCCATTGGTCTTTTGATCCTCTGGCCTTTTGGCTAGCAAGGTTGGGGAACATGTCATCTTCCAGATATTGCTGAATTGCCCATCAGCCCTAGACAGTATAGGCAATGTGAGGGATGAGGAAAGTTGCAGTAAAACAGCATCAGATGAACTAGATTTGTTCCCCAACCTGCTGCTGATCAGAAGCTACAAGTAATGGGGACAACTTGAAACTCTTTGATGCTAGGACATCTGACACTACTCCTGAAACTATCCAGAGCCCAGGAGACCAATTCCACTAGAGGCTGTCTTGTACATCTCATTTGGTTCCTGAGCAAAAGGCAGTCTGAAGATGGTGATCATAGAGCTTAGAAATATTACTGGGGGACTACAAGTCCCTAAAATCTTCCAGCCAGTATGTTTCTTTCAGCTGGAAAAAAAGGAAATGTTTCCAAGTTCTGTAATGAACATGCCTGCCATAAAAAATGGCCATCATGCACTATGGTGGATGTGGTAGGGAAATGAGTTCTAGTATGCAGTTGACATTAGCAGAACAATTTGGCCCTTAGGTAGATACCAGACATATAAACCATCAGAACTCATGCTAAAAAAACACAAAAAAACAGAGTAAATCGTATGCTTCAGTTGTTCATTTGTGCATAACTGATGCTAAATTGTTCTATGCTTTGTGTAAACATATATTTGGCGTATACATTTTATGCTAATTAAACATGCTTGTCTGCAAAACCATTTCAGTGTGATGTACCTTCATTATGAATGTAGTACTACATAAAGATACTTGTTATTTAAGATAAAGCAATAGTACAACATTAATATAAAGATATGTAAGATGAATCATCATATAAATTATATTATGCAATTTAAAGATGAAAAAGTATGTTACGTAGTTACGATATGTGTCATATATGTATTATTTATTACAAATCATGTAAATGTATGTAATATGTCAAAAATAAAACAGTAATTTAAAAAATGAATGTAGTACTATCACTGTGCATGACATCTACAGAACACGAAGCGTGACAGAGCAAACCTAAACATTCCCACAGGCATTTGGTTGACCAAAGCTGTCCTCCATCTAAAATAGCAATAAATGTTTTGCTAGCTGTTTTTCCCATACACTCATACTCATTTATCTTTTTCAAGAAATTGTCCTTGACTAGAATGTGAACGTTACCATTCAACACACAGTTGATAAGACGTTGTTTGTGCAGTTCATAAACAAGTACTGACACCATTCCATCTGCCTTTGATATTTGTTTTGATATGGTTGTTTCCCCAAACAAAATAATGAAGTAACTTTAGATGGGCAGTCAACTGTCATCTTCTTTGGGACCACATCCTGTTTTTCTCTGAGTAGAACGTAACATTTTCCTAATGAGTGTTTGGACAGCTATGTGTGACAATCTCAGTTTTCATTGTCTTGTTGTGAGAAACAACCAGTGGATGGAGATTTTTATTCTACTCCTGTCTCTCACTCGTATATATAAATACACAAAGATATACATGCACAGTCCTTGGGGTGCATCTACAAGAGGAAGAGGCTGGCATCCTATACAGCTCAGTGTAGTGTACTAGTCCCTGGATTTACTGTGGAGTTGCTGAATCCATCCATGGCCATGACTGGTGGACGTCAGGAAGGAAATGGAAATGCCCCTTTAGCCAGATGCAAAATGACTGCATTGTAACCAGACCATACACCCCCACTTTGTGGAATGTGCTATTTTCATAATTGGACATATTTCATGGCTGAAACAGACATTGGAAAGTGCACAGGATAACCCACTTTTTAGGGTAACAGCATCATCTGCTGGGGTCATCCAGAGGTCTTAGCAGATGATATAATCATCTTGAGTCTGGCTATAGGGACTTAGCTAAATGCTTCTCTAATTCCTCCTGCCTTGCTCTCCATCAGACACAGAATGGCCAAAGAGAGGCTGCTGCGGCTCTACAATAACACCAGGGGAAGGGCCTTGTTCAGTATAAAGTGAAGAAGGGAATACCACATCTATATCAACCAAAAAACAAACAAACAAACAAATAAAAAAGACATATACAGATGGAATTATGCCTACATGAGTCACTAACAAGATGCCAATCTTAACGTGACTGAACAATTAAAGCTAACAACTGTCTTTAATCTAAACACTCTTCATCTTAACTCCAAAGCTGTACCTTCTAGAAGTGTTGTGCAGCTTTGCTATTCTGAACTGCAGCAGACAGGCCTGATTCCAGTTGTTAGTTCCCATCAGAGCAGACCCATTCAAATAAACACTCGCAGTATGTAAATCCATTTAATTCAATAGGCCAACGCTAGTTGGGACTAGCAATTGAATTCAGGCCATAGGTCACATGTTTTTGTATTTGTTACTATTTGAAAACAGTTCCTAACAAAACAGGACACAATCCAACACAGAATTAATTGCATCAAAACAAGGTTGTGTTGGAGAAGGAGGGCAGATATACCCCCAAGGCTGAAACAAGTGAGACAAGGGACTTAATTCCTAGGTAGCTAGGCAGCATTGTTTTCTTAGGAAAAAATGTTTGGTTCATTTTTCTCCCTCACACATACAACCATGTGATGAATTTTAAACGTGGTGGCTTTTTTTCCTCAAGTTAGTATTTACAGCAGCTGGATAAAATGAAATACTTACGGGATCCTCAAAGGAATCTCATCTTCTGTCTTGAAGCGCCCCGTCCACAGTAGAATTTTCTTGTCAAACATTGAAGGCTTGTGGTCACCAGGCACTTTGTACATCTTCTCAGCTTAAAGAGCCAGTAGACAAAACATCACATCGGTTTGTCTATTCAGAACAGTGGAGGAAAGGGGGAAGGCTGCAGCATCAAAGTGTTACTGCACCTCTCCCCCATTTTCTCTTTACAGTTCTTAGGTGACATTTGGGGTTGCCACACTGAAAATTGGAGGTGGCTTCTAAACCCTTCACGGCTGTGTAGAAGAGGGAATTTCAACATTTTTCGCTTTTCGTGCAATCAAGCAAAAAGCCACGCCTGCTGAAATTCCCTCTTCTACACAGCCATGAAATGCACAGAATCCCCCTTCAGCTTTAAGTCTGGCAACCCTGGATTGGGTAGTGTAACTACACTGATGTAGATGGTGGCAGCAGCACAGGAGGCAGTATGGCACCAAGGGTAAAATGGCCACAGCTGTTGCAACAGCAGGGTTGGAGACTGCTGCCAAATCTCTCTCTGTCAGGAGAGAAAGCTGTCTGGTCTGCTCACAAGCTGATTGGGAGCCTCCAGGGCAGCTTTTTTCTGGAGATGAAGACAGCTTTCTCTACTCCCCCCCCCTCGTTGTTGTTGCCCCCCCCCCTTTTTTGTGGTTGTTTGCCTTCAAGTCATTTCCAACTTATGGCAACCCTAAGGCGAACCTGTCACAGGGTTTTGTAGGACTGAGTGTGTGACACACCCAAGATCACCCAGTGGGTGTCCACAGCTGAGCTAGCAACTGAACCATGGTCTCTGGGGTCATAGTCCAAGGCTCAAACCACTACACCACATTGGTTCTCTAAATCACTCTGCTATCATACTGGCCCATTACAAAAGTGTAGGCACCACTGGCATTCTGGCCTCAGTGGAATGGGCAGGAGAAGATATAACATGATGAGTTCTTTAGGACAAGGATCATTTCACTTTTTTGAACCATGGATATAAATCTTCCTAAGCCTTGTGATTAATATAGAACTCAGAAGTGCTACTTTTTTGGCCTGTAACTCCCAGAAACTCCTAGCCAACATGGGTAGAACACTCTGGGGCTTAAATCCTCTTGGCAGCCTCAAACAAAGTAAACCCATTAAATAAGATTTTTTTAAAAAATTAGGCAGGCCTTTGGCTTATAATTTATATGACAAAAAGAACTTTTAATGGGGTGGTGTTTTTAAACTGTTTTTTATGTTTTCAAAACCTGTTTTAATCTTTTTTTACTGCATTTTAATTGTGCATTCTCTTAACCTTGTGTATTTTTAACTAAACTTATATTTAACTTTCTAAAACTTTTGTATGAATAATTTTTGAAATTGTATTATGTTTCAAAATCTTTGGAAGCTGCCTTGCATCCTGTGTAAGCAGAAAGTAGGGGATGTAAATTAAAAAAAAAAGCGGAATTAGGAATAACCAAAGGAATTCAGGCTTGGAAGTAATAGTTGAAAAAATTTCTTGAGTTCTGAATTAAACTATAAGTCAAACAACATGGCGAGAAATATATTCCAGTGCTTCGCTTTTTCTCCCCTGAGCAGAATTAAAGCTCTTGATTCCAAACCTTATCATAGAAATAGGGAAACTTTGGTCATCCAATTAAGGCTCTTGTTTGAGATACATAAGACTATTTAACAAATCTACATTCCACCCCTCCATACAACCAAATTATAGAAGACAAAGAGACAACAGATTTATAACCCAGTCCTATACCTATCAACACATAGATAAATCCCACTGAACAGTAAGTGGGCATACACAGAATTGTAACCTTAATTATAAAAAGAGTAACCACTGAAGGGTTCTAGTCCAAATTTTGAGTTAAAAGATGAGTTGAACAGTGTATCAGAGGTAGTTCAGCCACTATAACTCTGTTTTTTCTACAACCAATACCACTAAAAATGACATCATTGTACAACTTTGGGCTTCTGAGAGCTGTCATCCAAAAAAAGTAATTTTGCTAAACTCTATTCAAGAAAGAGTCACTGTTGACTACACATTTGTCAAAAGACCACTAAAAGCAGCACAGCAGCTTTTCAGCTGAGTGATAGCACTGTATTTCAGAAGATGCAACCAACAGCCTACAGAGATAATATTTAGACCATATTTGCAAACATGGTCTTCCTGTTCTGATCCTCTTTTATCTCTGTCTGTCTTAGTATTTTCTTCTCATAAAACAAATAATAGACATTCTCTAATTCCAATAAGGGCCAAAGACTGTAACAAGAAAGGCAGAGTTTCATTACTCTGAAGCCCTACAGTTTCTGTTATACTACAAGCACCTTTTTTCAAAAAACATTTATGTTCTAATTTTGAGTAAATGCCCTTCCTCTTCCATTTCTGTTATTGCTTTATAAAAATCTGAATGCATTATTGGTATTAATTACGATGCACCGTAGTCTGATACGTAAGTTATACATAATTTTTAGCTTTAATTCACTTAGGGGCAGCTGAAACAGCATGCTGGTAATTTCTGCACTTGGATGATTTCTCTCTGTTTTGTCTGGGTGATGCTCATCGTATTATGGTAACATCAAAGATACAGAGGAAAGCAAGAATCATGAACTGGGGAATAGCACTATAGTTTTTAAAACTGGGAGTACAGAACAACATATTTTAGAAGTAGAGAGTAGGTAGTGGGTAGCCCCTGAGAGACAAGGTTGAGAAACCAGAACTTGAAAGCAATTCTCTTAGGGGTATCACAACTCTGAGAATCTGCCCAAGCTGTCTGGGGCTTGGTGTAGTCTCTTGCTCTGCAACAGACATTAGCATTACAGAGAAGTTCTCGAAATCCAGAGAGGTTCTCTCTTGTTCTCCAAGAAGTCTGCCAAGAACACTTTCAAGTTACTCACTTGAGCTCTTTGTCTCTGGGTTCTGGTTCTGACCAGTGCAGGAGAGTGCTGCGGAGCCCAGGCTTCCAGGTATAAGAGGAGGTCGTCGTGGAGGAATATTGAGCTGTCCTTCAGCCAGGAGGCGTCCAAACTGGAGACGGAGACGTGGCCCACTTGCAGCCAGCATGGCAAGAGCAGCCAGCTGAGTGTTGAAGAACAGTAAGCAAATCCTTCAGCTCCCACAGCCAGCTAGTGTCTAAACTGCAGAAGAGAAGTAACTTACGGCCTTTATTGACTCTGGGCCCGCCTGCTCTGGCCAGGGAACAGCAGCCACTCTTTTCAGTCTCCTTGGTCATTTGCCAGCTGGTCCCTTCACTCCCCCTTCTTGCCTGGGTCTCCTCCTTCTTGCAAAGCACATCTCTCTTAGGCCACCAGAGGCCTCCAGTGTGGCGTTTCATTTTTTTTCCCCAGCTATCCTGATTCCCAGCTCACAAACTGAAGCAATCTCATAGACTATTTTACTACTGCTGGGTGAGAGGACTATTCCCCATCTAGTGCAGAATGAAGCTACTCTCCTTTGCCTTTTTCTCAAAGTACTGCTACATTGAATCCCCTCTGCTTTAGATTGCGATCCAGAGCACACAGTACAGAGTAATGGAGTCTACTTCAGAGTAAAGATGTATAAGATGTCACTGTTGCTTTAAATAGGGAAGCTGGGGGAAAATATTGCCCTGAGTGTGTTGCTTCTGCTCCAAAATCCAAGACCTGATACTGCCTCCAGCTGCTCTGCTGGTTGGTGAGAGCCAAGTAAATGCGGACCGAGATTCCAGCGCACTAGATGGGGATACCTGGTTGCTGAAGAAGCTTTGTCCAGATCACAGCTTGGAAATGTGTGTTTTCATACATACATACATTATTTATATATATATATATGAGAATATATAATATGTGAAATTAATTACACTACCGGAACCTCCTCCAGCTAGCATGGTTAGTGGTGATACTGTGGTGATCACCACTGCTACTACAACTACCACCACCACCTCCCAGCTGCCTTTTAGGATAATTTCTTACAAAACACAACTGGCAACACTCCAAATTTAAAACACCATATAATCTTAAAAGGCAATTGCTGTTTTCTGAATACAACATTAGCCAGGGAAAGCAAGCATTTGTCCTTCAGAAATGAAGGCAGCATAGTGTCCTGATTTGGCAGGGACAGTCCTGATGAATCCTCTGTTGTCCCCCTAATTCAACTTCTTTTAAAATGTCCCAGTTTCTCTCTTCTCCTCCTTGACTCTCCTCGGTTTACTTCAGTTGCTGTAAACTGAGTTCAAAATGCAAAAGTAGTTTGCACTCAGTTTACTCAGCAGTGGGAAGAGAAGAGAGCAGAGTCTTGCCCTTCACAGTAGGCTCAGGCAAAAGCAGACTGCTGCAGCCTCTCCAAGATCCGGTGTTCTTCCTCATCAATAGCTTTGGCCATTTTGACCACAGTCTGATGTTGCTTGGCCACATGAGATAAGAGCTCAACAAGAAGAAGTGTGCTGGATCAGATCAGAGGTCTTTGCACAGCGTTCATCCAGACAACCTCTGGGAAGCCCACAAGCAGGACATAAAGGCAATCTCACCCTCTTATTCATGTTTCTCAGCAAATGAAATACTGAAGGTAATATGTAACCTTTGTGACTAGTAGCTATCAATAGCTTTATCTTCCACAAATTTTACTAAACCCCTGTTACAGCATTTAAGTTGGGTTTTGTCACTGCCCCTTGCTAAAAGGGATTGAGATATTATAGCAGGAAACTGACATTAGACACCATCCGATTAGAGAGCCAGTGTGGTGTAACGGTTTGGGCACTGGACTACAACCCTGGAGACCAGGGCCATTTCCGCACTAGACTGTTATAGTGCTAATTATTCCACTTGTAACATCCTAGGGAATCCTGGGGTTTGCAGTTTCGGGAGGGGAGGCACGGCCCCTCCTGAAACTGCAAACCCAAGGATTCCATAGGATGTTGCAAGTGGAATAATAGCGCTACAACAGTCTAGTGTGGAAACAGCCCAGAGTTCGATTCCCCACTCAACCATGAAAATTCACTGGGTGGCCTTGGGCATGTCACACACCCTTAGCCCCCAGAAAACCCAGAAAGCCTTTGGGTTGCCATAGGTCAGAACTGACTTGAAAGCCCACAAGAACAACAACAACCTGATTTGAATTTCTAGTTCTCGCTTGTGTCTGAACTAAATGTGTTTATAGCAAAAACGGGGAAATGATGGTCAATAAGAACGATAAAGTCCTTTCAAGCAGTCATTTGTCCTGCTCTGTAGCCTACCTACAGCAAGCAGCAGCAGCTACTGTCTCTGACCACAAGAGGGCACCATTCAACAACTTTTGTGGTTTTCTGCAGCCATTCTTCAGTCCTGCAGTCTTTACTATTTTGGTAAATGTGCAATACCATTTTCTAGGTTTTGGGACTTAAAAACTGTGGTTGTGTGTGTGTGTGTGTCTGCATACGCACTTTCAGACTACCTGTCAATTTATGGTGACCTCATGAATTTCACAAGGATTTATTAGGCAATGGATACTAAGGGGTGGTTTTGCCAGTTCCTTTCTCTGAAATATAGCCTACAGCAGGTGGTATTCCTTGAAGGTCTCCCATCCAACTATTGACCAGGGCAGACTCTACTTAGCTTCCAAGCTTGGCTCTGGAGAGATCCTCTTCTGAAGATCAAATAGAGCCTCCTGGGCCAGATGGTACAGAAGAACAGACTTGCTGACCCTGTGCCCTTGAGGAAAAGGGAAAAGGGAGGGCTGCAGTCCTTGAGCTTCACCCCAAAATGTGGCACTTCTTGAAGGACATACTCTGGGAAGCATACGCCCACCAGCATCCCACTTTGGCAGGGACAGTCCTAATTAATCCTCTGTCATCCTGCTTTTTTTAAGATGCTTTTAAAGATGTTCCAGTTTCTCCCTCTCCCCCACCCCCACTTTCCTTGTTTGCCCCCAGCTTACTTCGATTGCTATAACCTGAATTAAAAGTATATAATGTAGCAGGGAGGAAAGAAAATAGGGGAGTGGAATTTTGCTCTTCCCAGTAGGCTCAGGCAAAAGCAGACAACTGCAGCTTCTCCCAGCTTGTCTGTTCTTGTCTGTTCTTCCTTTTGCCATCTTGACCACGCTCTGATGTTCTTTGGCCACACGTGTCAGTTTTCAACTGTGAAACATCAACTAGAGGGTTTAGGGATATATTGTGCTTTCTCTGTGCACAATGTGGCTTTCTGCGTTTCACGCAGACTACTGGAGATGACATAGTTGCTTTTGATGAGGAAAGGGAAGATCAAATTCACCCAAGCAGTCCTTAAGAAAATAATTCTGAGAGATCTGGAATTTTTTTTTAAAGCGATGATTTAATTACCACTCAGCAGGTTATTCATTTAAGTGTGATTGCCAGATTTTTGCCCATGAAATGCAAAAAAAACAAAAACAAACACATTTAATATTTGTTTCAGACCAGAAATATTTCACTATAAAAGAAGCATGTTTTAGACGAGAAGGCTTCCTCTTCAATGGGTGGGGGATGACAAAGGCCCATGAGAGAAACAGCCATTGCTAAGTAAGGGTGGGGACTTAAAAGTGTAGACCTTCACAAATGTAGGCTTTCACAGTGATTAAGGCTGTTTCCACACTACACTGTTAGAGTGCAAATATTCCACCTTCAACATCCTATGGAATCCTGGGATTTGTAGTTTAGGGAGAGGCCTGTAGAATTCTCAGCCAGAGAGCTCTTTGGCCTCAGGAAACTACAAACCCCAGAATTCCACCAAAAAAAAAAAAAAAATCCCAAAGATGACAATTGTCCATTCCCCAAATCATAAACTCTCCCTCCACTCAAAACCCTTGTTTTCAGTTCTAAATTAGCCAGAAATAGTGTCTAGAAGCTATGAATTATTTCATCCCATGTGTCTGATACATAAGGATGCTTCACTGGGGAGATATGAGAATGATAATTGCTCCATGAACCATAATTGCTTTACCAAGTTGGCCAACTCAGCTCTATATCATCTGGCCAATGGTCTTCCCAATTGCATTTCTAGCCAATATGTTACCGTATTTGTTTCTCCGTATCTGTAAACACAGGAATGGTATTTAAATTTGTATTATGAGTCCCTCAGGTCCTTAACAACATTTGTCCTGCTTATATTTGAGTACTGTTAAAAATACCTGATCATTTGTAAGTGATATCCTTGAGAAAAAATAAAACTTGAGATTCTGTACATACTAACTATGTTCTAAATGCCAGTGACTACAGTTGCTCTTCCTTTCCATGAACATGTTTAAGGTTTAAATATGTTGCTTATATTGTTAACCCAATATACTGATTTTCAAGATATCTTCTGGGCTTCCTTCAGGCTCTTCAGAATGAATTTGCTCAGCAGGATCAGTAATGACAAGCAAGCTCTGCAGAAATGTTACCAAACTCTACTAATCTTCCTCTGTAATGCATATCCACAGGATAGATTTTCTATCAGCTGCACTTTTAGTTCACACAAAGCAGAACTGTGTGCTGTGTGGACACGTGTTCTATAGTTTCCCACAGGTATATGACACTTGACAAAACAATGGGCCTTTCAGCACTGCACTGTTATAATGCCATTATTCCACTTTCAACACCCTATGGAATCCTGGGGTTTGCAGTTTAGGGAAGGCCTTTAGAATTCTCAGCCAGAGAGCTCTTTGGTCTCAGTAAACTACAAACCCCAGAATTCCACAGGATGTTGAAAGTAGAATTGCACTATAACAATGTAGTGGGGAAATGGCCAGTGGAAAGACAGATCTCTGCCTCAAAGGGCCTTTAGGCTAGAATAGGCAGAAGGGAGCCAACAAACGGGATGGCAATGGAGGTTCAGGTAAATAAAGAAATAAACTGTTATTCCAATTACAAGCACGGAAGGATATTTAGACTGGTATGAACACATCCCAGTGGCACCCAAATATTCCATACTAGGAGAGGTGCAGAAATGATGTTGGAATGGTTCCATGAAAGTAAAAACTCTGAAAATCAATGACTCAGATGTATGCACTCAAAAATCTGGGTTTCGTGTAGAAACCCAGAAGAAATGTGAATGTTGCTGACCTTGGTTGGTGAGTAGTATGGGTGACTGGAAAGCAAATGAAGAGCAAGGGCATGACTTTCCGTCTCCCCACTCCCCTTGAGAAGAGGAAGGACTATATTGATTTAATTATCATACATAGTCAGAAACAGTTCTGGAGTTGGAGAAAGATGTACAGAATGCTATCAAACCTGAAACCTCCTAAGAGGTGTTTCTAATGTGTAGTACAGGTTCAGCTCTGGAATACTGTCCTAATTTCCAATGATGAAACAGGGCTATATATTCTTATCACATTTCAGCAGTTTAATAGCTAGTATTCTGAAGCCTCTGTTCCCTCACCTAGGTAACTGGTGGCCCACCAGAGATTGTTGAACTGCACCTCCTATTATCCTTAACCAGCATAGCCTATGGTGGAGAAAGATGGGATTTGCAGTCTAACAACATCTAAATCTCTTTCACTCCTATTCTTGGTGAACACAAGTCATTCTAAAGGCATGTAGTTTATCTGTGCATGAGGGAGTAGAGCAGCAATGAGCATGCCAGTTCATTCCTCTTCTACTGGATCCTGGTCTTTCTGGAGAGCGTGAGCCTGGAGCAGGGAGCTTCCTGTATCCTTGGTGGTTCTCCTTGCAATCTAGATTGCTGGAAGGTCAGGGGTCTAACTTTCAGAGAACCTCTAAGGATAGGGAAGGTGCTAGGAAAGCCAGCATGTTCACCCCTGCTCTCCTTCCTTCCACGTAGAAGCTACACACATTCCAAATTGAGTCCACTTGGCTCAGGTCATTAATAAATGTGAGAGAAGCTTATTTCTGGATGTTCGTAGTTAGGCTTTGCCTTCATGTGTTTCACTCTCACCCCAATCCGTACCCCACTTCTCCTCCTGACAGAAGACCCGTCTGTCTTCAAGCATGGTGCTGCTTACCTTTCTTGTCAGTCAGATGCTTTTACTATGCTCTTCCTCAACTTCATTTTGCCTGTCTGGCCTCATGAAATTCCTTGGTTCTTCAGTGTTACCTTTTTGAGACATACAGTTTTTAAAGACTTCTCTTATCCATTCAGTGGTGCCACTACAAATCCATTCTTGAGTTTAAGGGTGAATTTTACAGCAGATGTCTAAGGTGCTAAACCTAATAAGGGATAGGGTTCAGGACCTTGGAGAACTCCTTGAAAGCCACCATAAGCCACTGCTTATGCTTCTCCATTGCATTTCCTGTTCCACAGACTGAGTGCTACCTTCAGTTTCACTTCACCTACAGTTACTCTAAAGCAGCTGTAGTTCTGTGAGTGGAAAGCCGCCTGTTAACAACAAACAAAATTCTTAGGCCCTCACAAAAAGTATCCTGGAAGAACATAATTTTAAAACTTTATTTTTAACAGCAGTTTAACTGTATTCTTTTTATAATGAGAAGATTTCTGTATTCACAACATCCATTCCAACATTGCAGTAGGGAGTCAGTTGCTGCAAAAGAAGACATTTTACTGAAATGGTCACTTTCAGAGGAACTTGAAACCACAAACACAGGTAGATGTCCAAGAGTCCAGCTTCCAATGGCAAAATGCTTAACACTGAGATATTGGTAACAGTATTTACAAACAAATATTTACAAACACACACACACACATATATATACACACATTATTTTCTAAAGGCTCAGAGATTACAGACATAAGTACAGTGCAAATCCTAGACATATCTTCTCAGAATTAAATTCCATTGTGTTCAAGGAGGTTTACCATCAGGTATAGAACTGCAGCTGTGATCTCAGAAAGTTTCTTCAAAATCACAGATGAAAATCATGCTGCTCTCCAGCTGTTGTTGGACTGCAATTCCCAGCATTTCTAACCACTGCCTATGCTGAGAGTTGCAGTGCCACAACATCTAGAAAGCTGCATGAATTTTGCCCCAGTTGTAAGCATACATTCAAATTATACGAGTTACAATAGAGCCCTAAATGAAACAACTAGTTAAATGTAACCAGTTATGAGCAAATTAGTTACCCAAGGGAGGCCTGATAAACTTTCAAATCTTGGAGACAAAAGTTTCAATTAGTTATTTCCTTAAGTAACTCTACCACCACAAGTAAATTTGCTGCTTAACAACACTCACTATTCCTGTGATCCAAAGAATAAGAGATTTGTTTTGTTATTTATTGCAAAGGGTAGTCTCTAGAGGAGGAGAATGACTAGAGGGAACTGCAATTCTTTGCAAGTGGAGATGGGATGTTGAGTGAATTTGGAAGCCCTGGCCCTTGCTTGCAAAACATGTGCTGTGTTATTCATCACTGCAGACCATGCTTGGAGAGGGGCTAAGAGGAGAAGTTAGTGAAGAAAATGCTATCTCTATGCTCAGAAGAACTAAAAATATTTCTGATTAAGAATTCTTCATCCTACATTCATCAACTGCTCTTTGTAGCCACAGATCACTGCACTTCATTTCTGCAGTGTCCTCTAAGTGGAATGAATGTATCACTCCTTATTCACCTTTTAAAATCCAGGCAAACAATCCATGCCAAAGGGTATTTGAAGGATGAATGAACAGCATACATGCTAGTAAGGGTGATTGTGGATGGAAAAAAGAAAGATGGAGAGATCAATGACAAAACTTAATTCAATGGGTTGTTAAATTCCATGCTTTAGGATAGACTTTTCCCAACCTGGCCATTTCCAGAAAATTGCATTACCGATTCCCCCATCCCCAAGCATTTATAATCCAACAGACCAGGAGAGTGGCAGGTTAGTCAGGCCAACTGAAGACAACAAACGGCACTTTTGATGGAGCAAGTAACCAAAGGGAACCCTAGTAAGCAAACATGACAACGCTTACAGCCAGTTCTCTATAAATCCTTTGGTTTCTTTCAAAATTAATCAACTAGATAAATAATTAATTAATGCAATTCAACAGATTCAGCCATTCTAGTTGTTTATGTTAACAGCAATTAATTAATCTCTGTGTTTCTAATGTTCACCACTCATGAATTGATTTTCATTAATTTCAAGCTCTGAATAAGGAGAGTGAAGAAGTATGAGAACCAATCTCATACCCTCCGTAAGTGAGTGTGCAATTTGCATCATCCCCAGCCATCATGGTTATTAGAGTCACTGGCTCAGTTGGTCAGTATTGTAGTTCATATTATATGTAGGCTGGCAGGTTGTGGAAGCTGGTAGAAAGGTCAACCTCTGTTGACCTTTCCAAGGCATCATTCTTTATTCTTATTTACTTCACTGAGGTCATTACTTCACCCTATTATTGCCTATACAGGGCTACTGATGAATTAAAATCAGACTTACAATATGTTATTCTAGCTACAATAATACAGATGCACTCAGAAAATAATCTGTCTGTCCAACAGAGATGACCTATTCAATATGTTGAATATATCTTAGCACACAGTTACTTTCCAATATATTATATATGGGATTTTTTGTGAAATCAATTATATTTAGACATGAGTAACTGATTGTTTAAAAATAGTTCAGCTACCTTGGACTTATGCATATGAAGAAAAATCAGAATTAATATCCAAATGTTATTTGTGCCCTTGGGAGGAAACATTGTATTAGAAACAAATCAATACACATTATTGCAGACTAATGGTGTAGCTACTTCAAATGCAGAACCTGCTTCGTGACCGTTTACAATGAGACTGCACTGCCACTAGGTATCTGAAATGCCAGACTGTATATTGTCTTTTAATTGTAGTTTCTTTTGAGGGCATTTACTCTATTTTGCCTTTAATACCTATGATTCATTCTGTGCCATGATGGAGAAAGATATAGGAAATTTCTTTGCTGTTGTAGGGTGTGCCAGTAAACTGTCCATTTGAAAACTCTAAACAAACTTCTTTTTCCCCATTGATCACAATTCAAAGAATTTAAAATTCATTTAAATCAGTGCAACTCAAAAACGCCTTGGCTGTAAGGGGTAAGAATGAAAAACAAGCCTCATCTGCCAGCATATATCCCCTTCTGCCAGCTAAACTTCTTGTCAGCTATCAGGCCCTGTTCCACCAGCAGATCTCATAAATCTTCCAGCAGAGGCAAAAGCATTCAGCTGGCAATGGTCTGCAAGCAGAAGAGCCAAATGAGGGCTGGAGGAGGCATGAGGTAAGAGAATAGCTGAGTTTTACCACATCCACACCTCCCCTACAATCCTGGCACAAAATCACACCAGGGCAAGGATAGTCTTGAGTGATTTCCAATACCCTTGGGCTGTGAGTGGTATGGATTCAGCACAGCGTCATCCAGTCTTATGTCACCTCAGTTTCCCTTTGGCCAGTTCACATTGCTTTCAAAATCATCGTGCCAGAGGCCCTTTCTGCACCTTACCTTGTTCCGGCGCTGGGGTGCGGGAATTGCGCCAGCAGCCTCTGCCGAGAAGCTCTCCCTTCCCTGCTGCTTCAGCTCTGCATGAGCTGCCTGCTCACGCGGGAGCCCCGCCTCTTCCTTCTGCAGTGCAGCCTGGGACCTTCCCAGGCTGCACTGGGGCAGGAAGCACAACCAGTCTGGCTCCAGAAGCTCTGCACGGCAGGTAAGTGCGCATGGGGCCCGGGAGCAATGCGCAATCGTGCACCATTTTCGGCTTCAAGCCAAAAATGAAAAGATGCGCAATCGGCCCCTGTCAGCCCCTGAAGCATTGCGTGATTGTGAGTGCATTGTGCAGATTGCTCCTTGCAATCGTGCGACACTCCAGGCCCTCTTTTGCATGGCAAATGCCATGCGAAAAGGGCGTAAGTGTGCTTCACTGTATGTGAACTTAATTTGGAGCATGTTTATTTCTGTCCATGTTCATGTACCGTGTGGGTTTTGCTCAGTGCTGTGAATGTACTGCTTTAGAAGCATCTGGATAAAAGCAAAGATAAATGCAGTTGCAGTGCAGGTTTATGGGAAGCTTTCTGAACCACAGGTTGCTACAGCTTTGTGTCTGATTGTTTTGCAGTTCGTGCCTGCCTGTAGTTGGGATGTGGTTTCCAAAACTGGTTTGCAAATGAGAAGCCAGCCTTAGGAATATATTTTCTTTCCCTCTGTTTCTGATACAAATTCCCTTTCCCTTTGTTTGTTGTTTCTTAAATTTTAAAACCAGATTTAGTACTGTGTATTTGCGCTACCAGAACCAGCTAGGTATAATGGTTTGAGTGGTGGACTATGACTCTGAAGACCAGGGTTCAAATCCCTGCTTGGCCATAGAAACCCACTGGGTGACCTTGGACAAGTCACATTCTCTGAGACTCAGAGGAAGGCAAAGGCAAATCCCCTCTGAACAAATCTTGCCAAGAAAACCCTGTGACAGCATCACCTTAGGGCTGCCATAAGTCAGGCCGTTTCTGCACTGGTCTGTTGTAGCGCGATGATTCCACTTTCAACCTCCTATGGAATCCTGGGGTTTGCAGTTTGGGGAGGGGCCTACTGGCCCCTCCCCAAACTGCAAACCCCAGGATTCCATAGGAGGTTGAAAGTGGAATCATAGCACGATAACAGTCCAGTGCGGAAATGGCCTCAGAAATGACTTGACAACACACAACCACCACCACAACACTTAAGCGACAAGATTCCTTCTTTGTGACGACCAACAAATCCACTTCAAGTTCTGGTTTCAAATTTAGGAACCAAGGGTAGCACTAACCACTACGAGTTGTGGTGTACAAGTAATACTAAACACCATTAATGCAGACAAAGGGAACGAAGGGAAAATTTGTGCTAGGGGAAAGGGGAAGGGGAAAGGGAAGGGGAGGAGGAGGAAACCATTCAACCCTCAGATTGGCTCTCAGTTTGCAAACCACTGTTTACTGGGAGGCAGTATTATATTTTTTTCCAGGCCTATATCTTTTGTGTGCTAACAACAGTGCTTAGGGCAGATAGAAGAAGAAGAGATCTAGCATAGACAGAACACTGTGGCCCAACAGAGCCCTCATCCTGTATCTTCATATGCTAGAAAGTCTTCTCCTAGGTATTGTTGGCCCTACTACATTCATGGCTTGTACTTCTGATTTTTTCTCCCTGTACCCAGATGCTTGGGAGTGGCAGCTACCATTCAGCCAGTTTTTCTCACTCTTAGCTTTACAACAAGCCTCTGTGCCGGGCATTGGAGGCGTTTCAGTCTTTGAGTCCAAAGAGCTTTGGTTGACGCTGAGGCTCCCTGCACTTTTGGATGAATAACTATAAAGCATTTTCAGAAAGGCTGATTTTGTGTTTGCCTCTTGCTTATAAAGTATGATGTAGCACTTGGGAAAGAATGTACAGCACAGGATCCCATAGTTGGATATTAAAATGACAATGATTTCAACAGCTGGCAAGTACTTGCCAAAGGTAGTTGTGTAGACTGGGATAAATATAATCCAGGCAATGAAGTAGATGAGCATGCCAAAGGTGATGAATTTTGCTTCATTGTAATTCTCAGGTAGCTTCCTGCCTTTAAAGGCACAGATGAAGCAGATGAAAGCCAAAAGAGCAATGTACCCTAACATGATCCCCAGGGCCACAACTGAACCCTCATTGCATTCCAGAATGATAACCCGCCGGATGGAGAAATTCTCCTCCACAAAAGGACTTCGAACTGTGATCCAGACGACACAGATCAAGACTTGAATCCCAGTGCAAAACGACACAATGGGAACCGGTTTGTAGAGACCTTTGAGCAACTTTTGCAACTTGGGGTCAAAACTGAAGGCCAGTAAAATTTTCAGAGACTTCATCAAAATGCATGAAATGCAGAGGGCAAAACTAATGCCAAAGAGAGCTTGACGGGTTTTACATTTGTAGGCTTTGGGCTTGCCAATGAAAAACCCTGTGCTAACAAAAGTGAGGAAGTGACAGAGGAGGATAACATAGCACACTGTTAAGCCACCCGATGCCTTTACAACCGGAGTGTCCACGTTTCTAGTAAATATTATGATAATGGCACAAATCAACACTATCCCGAAAATAGAGAGAACTATTAACAAAATAGCAAACCAGTCGTTCCAGTTGAGGTATTGAACCATCTTCCTGTAGCATGTTGAACTGTTCACGGGAGCCCAGTGGGTTCTGTTGTTGCATAAAATGCAGTAATCCATATCTACAGAGAGAGAGAGAGAGAGAAGGAGAGAGGGAGAGCACTCTTGGTAACTATCAATAGGTGTTATTAGAAAGCTTACAGAAATTGAACTTCGGCCCTTTATAAAAAATTCATTTTGCCCTGGGAAAGTGTTTAGCCCCAAGGAAACCATTGGTAAATCATCATCATTACTACCACACCATAATCTTAATAATATGTTTACAGACTGCTCAGTATCGTAGTTTTCTGAATAAATACACACAGAGACACTGCAATATATTATATATAATATTATAGGTAATGACAACAGGACTGTAATTGTATTAGTAATATTTAGTAATTTAATAACAAAAGGTAATATTCACATTTATAATATAGTAATATAATATGTGTTAGTATATTATTATTATGCAAAGCTGTTATACTGAATAATTAAATATTCTTTAGGTTATAATTAGCAGCTGACATTCAGCCAAAAACCCACTAAAACATAGCAGAATTGTTGGTGTTCCCATAGCCCATAGAATGGACATGCTCTTCATTCTTCTAAAACCTTAATTCATTTTAGTGTCTGATTTACAAACCTGACTGGTTAGTGTAGTAATTTTCAGGGCAACTGATACACTCATAGCAGCAGGTATGTGGGCTTGCAGAAACTTTTTTCACCTGTCCTGGTCTGCATTTTCTAGAGCATTTGGACTGAACATTCTGCAAGGTCAGAAAGACAAAGAAAGAAAAAATCTTGATGTTCCAACCAGAATTGTCTGCTAGTTGCATTTTGCATTTTAAAAACGATCAACAATTTTACTCTGTAATCTGGCCCTTTTGCTCTGCACAGTAAAACAGTATAATTGGTCTTATACCTGGTCAATCTAATTGTCCATCTGTCCAACCAGGAACTGTCTATTTCTGCTGTCCATTAATAGTAAATTATCTGTGTGGTGTACAGAAAAATAATATTAAACCATAAAATATGAAAATAGAGAACTAATATAAAATTAATCAGAAGTGAAAACACTATCAAACAAACAGAAACAATGGTGGCCAAGATCTAGAAAGTACTACAACATATTTTCAAAAATAAAAATGATTGAATTTGAGAACAGCATAACTTTGAAAAGACTAGGCAGGCCTGGTTTGGATAGATGTTCCACGATTGCGGTATCACTACTGAAAAGGCCTTTTCCTTAGCAGTACTGTTGAATTATGGTCCTTTCCAGCTACACCTCTGAAGCAACATTTCTGTCTTGGAAAAAAAAATGGTGCCACTGTGATACATGTATCTTTACCTAATATGAGCAGTATTCTCATTTAAATCTATGTCACCAGAAAAAATAGCTTGTAAACAGCTTATATAGGGCCTAAATACTCTAAAGGTCTCTCAAGTGCCGAAAGATATATGTTTGGAGGAAAAGCCAGTTCATCACAGGGAATATCATATCCCTTAATATCTAGTTTGACCCTGAGAAAAGTAATGCATCAAAATGTCATCAGCAAGGGGGCACACAGTTTTGTTTCTCATTTCCTCTGACTGGTCTCAGAGAGGCTAGGGGAAACTTACACAGTTTTCTGAAGAAATGTTGTGACTGGGTAAAGCAGCTGATGTAGAAACAGGATGAGACTAGTACTGAATAGCTTTGCATCCGCACTGAAAGACCCAGCTGGCAGGGGTGGAGCAGGGAGGGCAGTCTCCTGAACCCCGAACTATTGTGGAAGCACAAGTGACATGACTTATCAAGCATGCTTTATCAGCTGCAGCTGATGTACCAAATGTGTGCTTTCTTGGAGAGAGTGGACATTAGTACAGCAACTCATGCCCTAGTTATAGCCGTAATGTACAGCAATGCAGTCTATATGGTGTTGTATTTAAAGATGGCTTGGATTATTTAGCTGATACAAAATGCAGCTGCCCAGTTGTATCAGGGATCTAAGCAATTAGAGAACATAAAATATTCTTTCTGTATCAGCTGCACTAATTGCCGGTGTGTTCTAGAGCAAATTGAAAGTGCTGGTGATCACCTTTAAAGCTGTACATAGTGTGGAACCAGATTATTGAAGTGCCTGCTTCACCCGCATAAACCTGTGTAGAAATTGGAATCAGTCATAGCTTTGGTGGCACAAGCAATAGGGCCTCCTCTGAGATAGAATACCTTACCAAAAGAATGATTGCATCTGATGAAGTAGATGTAAGTCTACAAAAGCTTATGTTACCATTTTTTTTCTCTCAGTCTCAAAAGTTGCTATAAGATCCCTGATCCAGGGGATCCACACTGATCCAGACTAACACAGCTATGTCTTTGAATCTTACCGTACAAAGTAAGTGCGGCTTCCTCAATGCATGTTCCAGTCCATGTGCTTTCCATACATTTGGCTGTGCGTGAAACTGAAGACTGAAATTAAGAATCTATGTACCTTCTGTGAGAATATATTTTAATGTGCCTCCAATTACCTTTAAATTCATGAACTCAATTTCATCTTCTTTGTCTGCAAAGATGAAGTCATCCTTCTCTAGATCATACTCTGCCATGTTGGTAATCACCATCCGTCCATCGATTTCCTTCCAGAGTAGGACATCGTAGCCTGTGTTAATGTCTCCATGAGAGTCAAAATAGACCTCCCTTTCATTGTCAATGAATCTAATCTCTTTAAGTTCTTCCAGCAACTGCAGTGAGGAAAGTGAATAGTGATGCAAATCAGTGTTATTTATGGAAGAAGGTAACACAGCAACATTTACACATTATTCTAATTTCAAGGCTAGCTCCAATTTTAGTCCAGCTAGTACAGACTCACTGACATAAACAGGTCAATTTATTTCAATGGATCTACTCTAATTCAGAAGTTTGCTTCGTAACTGTATTTCCTTATCTGTAAGAAAATTGCTTACTGAGGCCACCACTTGTAGGGTTATTGTATGGGAAACCAGAACTGTATCTATTGGGGATACACACACACACACACACACACACACACACACACCAGGTAGACTGAAATGAATATCATAAAGAATTTTTATATTGACTTCACCCATAGAGATTTTGATATAGCTGACCTCATCTTTAGCCCTTTTCGCATGGCATTTGCCATGCGAAAGGGCCTCTCGAGCGTCGTGTGAATTGAGGAGTGGTCCACACGAGACACTCACAATCACGGGACACTCCAGGGTCTGGTAAGCACTGCTCGTTCACTTTTTCATTTTCGACTTTAAGCCGAAAATGGTACATGACTGTACATTGCTCCGGGGCCCCGAATGCACTTGCCGTGTGTGCGGAGCTCCGGAGCCTTGGTGCTCGTGCTTCCTGCCCCAGCGCAGCCTGGGAAACTCCCAGGCTGCACTGTGGAAGGAAGAAGTGGGGCTCTCGCGTGAGCAGCTGGCAGCTGTGGAGCTGAAGCAACGGGGATGCAAGAGCCTCTTGCTGGAGGCTCCTCGCACGACCCCACACCCCACCACCGAGAAAAGGTGAGTTGCGGAAAGGGCCTTTGTGCTAATGTGGTTTACACTCAGATTCAACCTTCCAGAATACTAGGAATGGCCAAATTCCATTCCCCTTTTCAATTCAGAATCTATTATGAACATGAATAGCAGCCTTCAAAACTGATTGTGAACCAGTTTCTCCACTGATAAATAACAGCTGTTAAAAAAAACAAAGGAGGAATCTTAGGTAAATTCAAGGTTACCCATCAATGTTCAAATTCATGTTCTCTTACTTGTTCCCTATTTCTAAACAAACTCCCAGTCATAGATCTTACTGGATTTGATTGATTCATGTACAATTTATCCCACCATTCCTGTTCTATGGTTAAGATGGCTCACATGGTTCTTCTCTCACCACTTTGGTCTCACACAGTTCTGTGAAGTAGGAGAGGCTTCTGGTTCATCCCTGATCCAGGATCATCAGCTTGGAGCTTCATAGTTCAGATATGAATGCAGATCTTCCCTGTCTTAGTTCAACATACTAATTACTATCCCACATTAATAAACGTTATAGTGTGGTTCCCATTTAATTTAAAATACCTAAGGTTTATTTTTTAAGAAGTGCCCTCAAGTCTAATTTCATAAGCATTTTAAAAAGCACAACAAATTCAAAATTAAAATGCATATTCACCACAACCAATACCCAGCGCTGGGTACACATTTCCAGTTACTGGATCTGGAAACATCTGCTTGACAGGAAGGGTTGGGGAGAAGTATGTGTCAATGTGTGTTACACTCTGGATTGGGACCTGGGAATTTACATAGGTAAAGGTGCAGACTTGAGTACCAAAAGAAAAGCACTGATACCATCCTATCCGAAGTGGCCCGTTTGTTTTCGTTTACTGAACTTTTGAGTTATAGAAAAATCACTCTTTTCCTTCACAGTGTTGACTATTTCATGTACATCAAATGGTAACAATGCCAGTTAAAGCAGTTTCAATTTCAGGTTATAACACAACAAAATGTGGAAAAAGCAAAGGGACGAATGCTTCTTCAAGACACTGTACACAGTCTAAGAACTACAGAAATCACTGTGAACAATAATTTGGAGAAAATCTGAGAATAAACCCTGTTCAATAGAGACAGACAGACAGACAGACAGACAATTTCAGCACCTCCAAGTAAGCTAGTAAGCACTCCAGTCCTTTAAGTCACCTGATGGCAGCCTCTGTCAACCTGATGCCCTCTAGATGTGTTGGACTGCCTTTGACTATGGCCATTTCTGCACTACATTGTTACTTATAGAGCTATTATTCCACTTTCAAAAACATCCTATGGAATCTGGGAGTTTGTAGTTTAGGGAGGGACATTTGGAATTCTCAGCCATAGAGATCTTTGGCCTCAGGAAACTACAAACCCCAGAATTCCACAGGATGTTGAAAGTGGAATAATAGAACTAATAGAAGTGTAGGGCAGAAATAGCCTATGCCAGCTGAGAAGGATGAGAGATGCTGTGAATGCATCTGAAGGACACAAGATTGGAAAAGGTTGCATTCCCACTGTTGTAAAAGCCAAAGAAATAGCAGGCCTTTGCAAATGCTTTGGAACCACCACTATAAAACAGATGTCTGTAGTGGTTTTATTTTTGCAAGATCCAAGCTTAGTGGCACTGCTCTTCTGGCATGTTACTTCCAGAATTCCCAAGTCAGCATCGCTAGTCCATAGTCCAAAAAAGCAGTTTTCAAAGTTTCAAGTATGAAGCATCTGAATTTGATCTTACTAGATATGCTAGGGCTAAGGAGCAAGTAGCTTACGTACTTACTATGGGACAGCCTGGGCTCCTATGACTTTTACCAACTGGATAGTAGGAAGATTTTTTGGAAGTGCTGTACGCTATATTTCAGAGGAAGGAAATGGCAAAACCACCTCTGAATATTCCTTGCCTAAGAAAGCCCTATGAAAGACATAGGCTCGCTATAATTTATCTGGTGAGTTGAAGGTGCATACACACATTGTCATCATGTTATCATGGCACCTTCAGCTGTGGTCTACATTTGAAGCTAAATGAGATAGCAGAGTGCTGAGGGAAGGTGGGAGAGATCCTGTTTTGAAATACTTCCCTATGTTAGCACTCTTAAAATAACAGTGCAGTAGCAAAGGCTTGGCTAACAAGTCCCTTCCTGACTCACTACTCTTCTCGTTGCAGGATATGCATGGTTTATGGAGGTTTGCATGGGGGAAACAGAGGAGAGCCTTCAGAACAATACCAGTACAGTGCAACTTATCACTTCAGCTATCATTTTATTTTATTTTAGAAAATACTTAAACCCTATGTTGTTGGCATTCTACCACCACATTTTCAGTTCGTTGTCTGAACATATAAGCATGATCTACACCTGCAAGATCATGAAGTTGTAGCATGCTGAAGTTATAAAACTGACCTCTTTTAACCATTATTGAATGTTATCACATTCTATTGACCTTTCCATTAAGAATCTAGGACTACAATGAGAAGGCTCCTAGCATAATCTGTGCCCCCATGCTAATGTGCTACTTTTTGGTATTTAAATATATTTGTTGTTGTTATAT
The DNA here is from genome assembly GCA_030412105.1 of Cyclura pinguis. Classification (NCBI taxonomy): domain Eukaryota; kingdom Metazoa; phylum Chordata; class Lepidosauria; order Squamata; family Iguanidae; genus Cyclura; species Cyclura pinguis. The sequence continues at coordinate 105,881,464 of CM059599.1, read as the reverse complement.
GTCTTCAAGTCAACTCCAACTTATGGCAACTCTATCACAGGTCTTTTTTTGACCAGATTTCTTCAGAGAGGTTTGCCGTTACCTTCCACTCAGGCTGAAAGAGTATGAATTGGCCAAGGTCACTCAGTGGATTTCCATAACTGAGCAGGGATTCAAACCTTGGCCTGACAGAGTCTTACTCCAACACTCAAACCTCTCAATGCTCAAACATGAACAGGCACACCTTCCAAAGATTTGTTTTAATGAAATTATTAAAGGTAACAGAACAGACCATCCTGTAGAAAACCAAGTAGCCTGAATTTGTTCTTAGATGTCACTCCAGACTGAGGGAGGCTGACAGAGGGAACATATACCATATTACCTCACCAGATTACTCCAGTATCAAATCAAATTATGTATATATGAAATTGACAGCTTATTACAGACACACCTTTGCTGTCATATCAAATCAGCACCATTCTTGGATGAACCTGTGAGTCACTGAATTACAAAACACTGGATGATGTACTTGAATGTATGAATCAGCTCATTATTTATAGATTTAAATTTCTGGCTAAAGCTGTACTCACATAACCAAGTGAAAAATCCAACAACATAAATTAAAAAAGAAATGCTGCCTCATATGATCAGACCAAAGGTTCCTCAAGTCCAGCATTCTGCTTCAACAAGCAATTGTTATTGTGAACTGCAGTCAATCTGACTTTGACTTATGGTGACCCAAGTCAATCTATAATTAATAGCCCTGTTCAGATTTGCAAACTCAGGACCATGGCTTCCTGGATTGAGTGTGTCCACCTGTAATGTGGTCTTCCTCTTTCCCTACTGCCTTCTACCTTGCCAAGCATTATTGTCTTTTCTAATGAGTCATGTCTTCTCGTGATATGTCCAAACTAGTCATCTTGGCTTCTAGAAAGAATTAAGGCTTGATTTGCTCGAGGCCTCATTCATTTGTCTTTTTGGAAGTGCAGGATATCCACAGAACTCTCGTCTAGCACCACATTTCAAAAGTTGACTCTTTTCACATCAGGTTTCTGTACTATTCAGCTTTCACAACCATACATAGAAATTGGAAATATAATGGCATGGGCGATCCTAAATTTGGCACTCAATAAGATAGCCTTATGCATGATGATCTAGTCCAGTTCCTTCATAGCTTCCCTTCCAAGTCCAAGTTAAACAGATAAGAGGATAAAATGTAGACTTGTCTGACTCCTTACCAATTGGAAACGATTATGTTTCTCCATATTCTGTCCTTATGGTGCCTTCTTGCCTTGAGTACAGGTTATGCGTTAGGATAATCAAAAAACATGGCACATCTATTTCTTTAAAAGCGACATATATTTTTTCATAATCTAAGTAATCAAAGGCTTTGCTATAATTTATAAAGCACGGGATCATTTTCTTCTGAAATTCTTTGGTGCATTCCATTATCCAATATTATGTTTGCAATATGATCCCTTTTGCCTTTTCCTCTTCTGAACCCAGTTTAAACACCTGTCATTTTCTTGCTTCCTATAAAGTAAGAATCTTTGTGTAGAAATCTAAGCATTGCTTTGTTTGCATGGGAGGTTAATGCAATGGTCCAGTGCTTACTGCAATCTCTTGTGCCCCCTTTCTTGATGTTTGGAATGTATTTGTTTCCAATCTGTGAGCCATTGCTTTGTTTTCCATATTTGTTGGCAGATTTTAGTTAGAACCTTAGTGGATTCTGTTTCTGGAACCTGAAACAGCTCTATCGGTATGCCTTCTGTTCCCGGTGATTTATTTCTCTGAAGCACTTTGAGTATAGCTTTCACTTCACCTTCTAAAAATGAGGGTTCATCTTCAAATGGTTCTTCCTTGAATTAGAGATGGCCCATCCGAATCTTCGAATCCTGGGCAAGGATTTGAGATTCAGGGATCCCAATCCCCCTGCCAAAATAGGCGAACTGAATCTTTCGAATCCTGCTGGTTGCGGGCGGGAGAAGGTAGTGGGGAGCACGATCTCGCACTCCCCACTCTTTTCCCATCCACCGCTGGCCAGATCCTGCCCCAGGCGGGTGGCAGAAGCTTGCAAGGAGCGTGATCCCACACTCCCCACCCTTTTCCCACCTGCTGCTGACCCAATCCTGCCCCAGGCAGCCGGCAGAAGCTTGCAAAGAGCACAATCCTGCACTCCCTGCCCTTTTCCTGTCTGCTGCCTGCTCAGTCCTCCCCCAGGCGGGTGGAAGAAGCTTGCAAGGAGCACAATCCCACACTCCCTGCCCTTTTCTTGCCCGCCCCCAGCCCGATCCTGCCCAAGGCAGGTGGCAGAAGCTTGTGGGGAGCTCAATCCCGCTCTTTCCACTCATCCCCCACCAGTGCCAGGGCAATCCAGGGATCCTGAAAGTTTTCCTGAAAGTGACAACTATTATTTAATTTTTTTTCATTAAACAGAGATGTTAAATTCTGCTTCAAAAACACTTTTCAATAGAGGTGCTTTCTTTACCTTGCTTTTTAAACGCTTTTTTAAAAAAGGATTTGAAAGATTCGAGATTCGTGAGATTCGTGGTTTCCCTGAACCTTCCAGGGATTCAGATTCGGATTTGGAAAATTCTGGATTCGTCCCATCCTTACCTTGAATTAATCTGTCCTCCTTTCATCTTTGTTATATAGTTCTTCAGTATATTGTTTCCATCATCTTTTTTTATCTCCTCTTCACAATGTAGTATGTTCTACTTTTGGTCATATAGCATCCTTACTGTCGGTTTAAATTTCCCTTAATTTCTCAGATCTTGTCAGAGATATCTCTTCTTCTACTTTTTTTGTCCTTGTCCTTTTCTATTTCTCTGTACTTATTGTTATTGTAGTTCTACTTAGTCCCTGTGCACAAGTTGATGAACAGAACAAAACTGTTTCTGTTCCCTTTTCTGTCCCCTTTTACTTTTGCTTCTCTTCTGTCTTTAACTGCTTGAAGAGTTTCACCTGTCATCCAGTAAGGCTTCTTTATCTTTTCAGCTGCAGATGGTGTCTTTTTGCATTCTTCCCTAACAATGTCCCTTGAATCAGTCCAGAGTTCTTCTGGCTCCTGGTTAATTAAGCTTGACAGTACAAATCTATTTTTTACATTATCTTTAAATTATACAGGGATGTACTTCAGGTTGTATTTTGACACAATGATTGATTTAGTGTTCTTCTTTAGATTTGTTCTCATTTTTTTATATTAGCAGTTCACGTTCTGTGCCACAGTCTGCTTTGGTCTTGTTTTGCTCAGAGAGAATGGAGGCTCCCCATCTTCTACTTCCAATCAGGTAGTCTATCTGATTTCTGTATTAACCATCAGATAATGTCCATGTATACAGTCCCTCCTTGGGTTGCTAGAAGAAAATGTTTGTAATGAACAAACTGTTGGCTTTACAAAATTCAGTCAGTCACTGCTTCCTTTCTTACTCCTAAGATAAATTTTCCTACAATGTTTCATTCTGCTGTTTCCTACCTTTGCATTTCAATTGCCTATGATTATCAACATGTCCTGTTTTGGTATGTGATCCTCCTGGACTTTTCAGTTTCTTCTTCTTCTATCTCTGTAGTTGGAGCATAATTTTGGATTATAGTTATATTCATGGGTTTTCCCTGAAGTCTTATTGATATGATTCAGTCAGACTTTGCATTATATCCCTTGACTCCTTTTGCTACACCTCTCCTCACCATTACGGCCACCACATTTCTTCTTAGGTTTTCATTTCCTGAGTAAAACACTTTAGTTATCTGACTCAAAATGTCCACTTTAACTTGCTCACTTTAAATATTGCCATGTTTATATGTTCCATTTCTTGTTTTACAATGTCTGGCTTCCCCTGATTCATGCTTCTCACATTCCATGTTTCTGTAATATGTGTTGTACAGCTTCAGACTTTCTTTCTTTTCACCTCTGGCATGTCAACAGCTGGATGTCCTTTCAACTTGAGTCCAGATGCGTCATTAGCCACACCACTACGCATACTTGTTCTCTGCTCTTTCCCAATAACTAATGAGTGCCTTTTGAATCTCTTGTGGCACTATGTCTTGTTTCATTTTGGATTGTCTCATAATAGGATTTTTAATGGTTAAAGGCTTCAGGAGTGCTTTACCATTACCTTCTTCTGTGCAGTATTAACAAGTAGTAGCTACAGTGCCACTGCTATTGTCTCTGAGAGATCCTCTGTCAGTGTCACACACACTCTGCACTACTGCTGCTGCCCAGTAGCTGTGAATGAGCAGACAACCAAGTAAGATGTTGGGCAGCAGTCTTCTACATCAAACCAAAGGTCCTTCTAAGTTGGGGATGGAAAGTATATGGCCCTCCAGATGTTATTGGACTGTGTCTCTCTTCATCCTTAACTAGCATAGCCAGTGGTGAAAGTGGAGGTTGTTTGGATTGCCACTCCCACAAACCTCCAGTCAACATGACCATATGGTGAAGAAAGATGGAATTTGTTCATCTGGAGGGCCACATTTTCCCAGACTCCTAGAATCCTGCCACAAGTCAATGGGGTGATGGCTGTTGGAAGATGGCATCTAATAACATCTAGTCAACATGTTTCTCAACCTTGATCTAAGTCAGGGAATCCTCTTTCTAGCCAGGACTTACCTCCGCTTTAAATCTGAGGTTTCCATTAAGCTATAACAGGTAACAACTGAAACCTGCACCCACATCATTGTCATGGGGGTCTCTCCTGTTCAAGGTTCCAGCCAATCATGCTTTCTTCTAGGTTTTTCCATTCCATTCTCCTTCCCCTCCCATTCTCTAACAGACTCCTAGCATTCCATGGCTACTGAGCATCCTCAGTCTTCATTCAGCTGTTTGAGGCTTCATTTTTTTCTCTCACTTCTGTAAGTTTTAAATGTGTTGTTGTTTCTCCATATCTCTGGGGCTCCCTCAAATATGCTGATACTTCCATCATGTTTCCCAGGCCTTTTTTTTTTTGTCAGCACTTATTAAATGAGTTCAATGTTAAAGAGACTGATAACTACCAGTATATAGATATACTGATATCTGATGAAGTAGAGTAAGTCTATAAAAGCTTATGCTACAAATCCATTTCTTAGTTGATCTCAAAGGTGTTACAGGATTCCTTGCTGTCTTTTTTATACCGATATACCTATCTTCCATAAATTTGTCTAAAGCTTTTATGAAGCCATATAACAGTAAAATTACCACATCTTGTGGCAATGAATTCCATAAACTGTCTTCTTCCTCTCACTCATTGCTTCTCCTCTCCTCTATTTACATCATGAGGAAAGTATTAAGTTCTGAAGTCTATCCTTTAAAAAATTGTCAATTAGTTCATTGAATACTCCTGAATTTCTGTGTTTGGGAGAGGAGAACAAAAACCTGCACACAATACATTGTTTTATACATGTTCCAGACACTTCTGGCCTTTTTTCATAGAGAAGAGGTGTAAGATCTCAAACATTTGCCTCTTGATTCTTCAACTCTTTCATCTGTGCAATATTATTTATTCATTACATTTATGGTTCACCTTTCTGCCTCCTCAATGGCATTCTAGTTGTCTAGCAATAGAGAGTGGCCAGCTAGATTGTCTTGGCAAAGAGTACCACATCCTGGGGCTGGCCACTGAGAAGGCCCACTCCTTCATCCCCAACAAAATGTGCCTTTCAGGTTTGTGAGACATCCTGGACCAAAAGGCTTTAAAACTCATATATACATTTGAAACAGATCAGTAGTCAAGTTATCATAACAAGAGAATTATATGTTTCTTATAACTAGCCCTGGTCAACAGCTGCCCAGGGGTATCTCTCTCTTGTCTGGATTTAGCTCCATTCATCCTGGTCATTACTATCGTTAATATCCTTTCCCACATGCCTCTAGAAATCAAGGGTATGAAGTACATGGCTACCCTCATTTTTTGTCTTAAATACCTGGCAACCAAAGGCATAGTGCCACTAAATTATGTACTTCCATTTATTAGTTAGCACGATTAAAGTCCATGAACCAGTGATTAATCACAATCACTTACTCTCAGTGTGATTTGCTAAGGATACACATACAAACCTAACCCCCAGACCCACTGGCCGGAGGAGTTAAGGATGCAGGTTGCTGACTTGTGTTTCTTTTTGTTGGTTCTCCATGGGTCAGAGTTCTACCTGCTGCAGAACTATCCTGTATTCCCATAGGCCCCAACAGTATCTATTGTTAGGCCCTGAAACAGGATGTTTTGGATTTGGGGAGGGGGAGGATGAAGATGTAACTGGATCTCTTGGATCTATATTTCATTCATCCTGCAGATAGGACTTTGGCTCGTCTTCCACATGCCAGCTGGAGCTGGCACAACTAATCCCCCTGGAATAAATGTGGGGATTGAAAAAAAAAAAAAAAGACAAGAAAGACCCATCCTATCTGGCATGAGTCATCTTGTCTTTGGAAGTGGCTGACAAAGTGGCTGACTGCAAGTTAATATCCATCCCATTCAGCATGAATTGGGAAAACATTGTAAATCCTATCCTAAATTTATGGTCTTGTAAATTTGCTCATGTTTGTAGTTTTAAACTACAGTCTCACACAGATGAATGACAAGCAGGTAAGAAGTGTGTCTGCAATTGTTTGAGAACTTTTCTGGCAGTTGATTGTTTAGTGGATCAGGCAAGCACTCTTTCCATTTAAAACTGGCTTGCTTGTTCAGCTTGGTAATTGTCTGCATCAAAGTAAAATAAAATAAAATACAAAAAAAAATATACAGAACTAATTAGACTACATGTGTGCACCTGTATGTCAAAATCGGTGCTAAAAGTTTAGGATTATGGCCTTAAAGCTAAGTCCAGTTGTTAGTCCCAAATAGATTGTTAGGCCATTAAATCTGAATGGTAATCAACTGCTTAATGTTAAATCAACACTTCGGTAAATCCTATTGATTCAACAAGTTTGCTCTAGCTGGGACTATGGACTTAGGCCTTCATGTGCACACACTCTCTCTCTCTCTCTCTCTCTCTCTCTCTCTCTCACACACACACACACACACACACACACACACACAGCAAGAAACAAGGGAAATCTTTCTTAGGTCTAAGAAGGTCAAAGAAAGATTACAGGATAAGATGCAGTCAGGGTCCATTGGTGCTTCTCTTTTAAAAAAAAACACACCTCTTATTTAGCAATGCAGAATAGAGCTCAATGTAGAATAGTGCACAAAAGAATAAGAGAGACTTCTGTTTAAAAAGTCAGTTCCAATTTGTTTCCTTTTTCCCACTGCCTTTTCCACTTTTGCCTTCCCTACTCAGTGGGAAAATTAAAAAAAAACTGTGGATAGATATATTTCACTCATTTAAAGGTCCAAAGAGCTTGGTTAGCCCTCAGACAGAGCAATCTACTTCTAGTTAAAGTTCAGGCTTGGGGAAAGCTGGGTCAGGTTACTGGTGGGAAGTGGCTAGAAATACCTTTCCCCTTCTATCAAAGGCATTCTCTCAAAAAACATTGCAGTGCTTTGCTAGGAGATTGTTAAGTATTATGCTAGTGGTGGCTATATATTAACTAAGTAAACAGACATATTATTTAGAGTCAGCATTGTCAGGTGCTTGTGTGAAAACCAGTGTCATTTAGATTGCTCATGTCAGGGTTAACCTTGCTGTTAGGTAGAGTGAGGTGGCCATCTCAGACAGCAGATCTTGGGTGTTCTGAAAAGGCAATAAATAACTATTCATTTATTCTTTTGAACCGCCCGCCCCCCCCCCACCCTGCTCCTCTCTTTTACTCTCAGAAAGAGAAGAGAAGTTCTGATGGGATTTTCTGTCTCAGGTGCCAAAATGAGTTGGCTGCCTTTGGGTACACCTTAGTTGCCCCTTCAATTAGAAGCAAGTATGAGACCACTTTTTCTGTTACTGACTTGGTTATACCTTCCTTGTAAGCCAAAGAAACTAATAATGGGTGACCTCATTATAGTTCTGAGCTTATACTTTAGAGATATGACTAGCATATATGTGCCATCAGTACCTTTGATAATTTACTTCCCCTCAGCTTCAGTTCTTCCATATGTGAAAATGGAATACTGAGGAAGCTGGATAGGGAGCTGGGAGTGGAGAAAGCATAGGGGATATAATAGCCTTTAAAAGGTTTTACTACTGTTTTCTGCACCGGGCAATATTGTTTGCCAATGAAGCCTATATGGTAAAGGCCTTCTGAGTGATACTAATTGTTAGAATCCAAAGTTAAGCTTCATAAAGATTTTATTTGTGATAGTTTTGTCTTGCTGGAGCTTTCTTTGCTAATGGCCTTTTGGGGAAGGGATTAAAATTAAATATTTCATTTCAAAATAGATCATAAGCCATCTGGAGAAAAGGAACTATAGATATTTTTAAAAGTCAACATATATCCCCTTGGCACCTCGTTTATGTATGGAAATATGAGGCATGAGGAGATGGAGAGCACAGGGAAAATGCATGTAAGAAATGCAGAAGAATGATAAAACCCTACCTCCCAAGGAGAGAAAGCATATGGGTCTTTGCAGTTCCTGTCTTTGCACTGATTCCGAATGGCATTTGCAATGGCCCGGACTGCAAGCATGGTGCTATGGATAAATCCTGGTTCAATGTTGGCAATGAGAAATTCCTCACCCCAAAGCTGGCTAGTTGGTTTAGTGCGGTTCTGTAGCAATTTCTCAACAGGATAACTGGAAATGCATTTACTCAGATCTTGATTGTTTATACGTGAGCATGTTGACATAAGCATTGCATATTCCCTTGAGAATGTATTGTTTCCTGTGGGAGTTGTATGTAGATTGCTCAAGAACTGGTGGAAAGATGACATGTTGCCACTTTTGAAAGTAAATCCAACCACTTTCCCCAGGCGACTGATATTTGGGAGAGTGCTAATCTTGACAGCTGCTGACCAGTTATCACTTGCAATCCAGGTCTTATTTATGTTCCTCTCAATTGCTTTTCTGAAAAGTCTCATTACGTGGAATTGCCTCAGAAAGACAACAATGACATTTACCCTGGTTTCCTTGACAATCTTCTCGAGGGCTTGATTAATTTTGCCATGAATGGTGCTGTCCGAGAGATAAGCTGGCAACATTTCCTTAAACGCAATGCAGACATTGTTCGCCATGGCCTGTAACCCAAAACTTTCCACAGCGAGGCGCCCAAAGTCATCATCTGTGGCTATGATTCCAATCCAGTTCCATCCTGACCTGTGGATTAATCGAGCCATGGCCTTTGTCTGATAGGAATCACTGGGCACAGTGCGTAGAAAAGATGGGAAGCGGACTTTATCACTAAGGATTTCTGCAGTTGATGCGTGACTCACCTACAGAGATGACAAAGCACTTTCATTATAGAAATGTAGAGTATCTCTGAACTAAGAATCAAGGAAGCCATTATTATCATCCTTTAAGAGCTGAGTTCTCAAGAGCACCAAATAAGTATGAGCCTAATTTTGTTAAAAAGCCACTGTGGCTATAGCTCACTGTACCATCTCCTCTTTGTTTATGTCCTAGGATGCCCTTGTATTTGTACGTAGGGACATGGGGAATGCTTGCTAATATTTGCACACTAGATAAAGAGGGAGCTTTGAGACATACCCTTGTATTATTAAGTAGAGATATGGGGAACGCCTGTTAATATTCTCATAGTTGGAAAAAAAGGGAGCCCCACTGCAGAAAAAGAGAACATCTCCACTCTGGAATTTCATTCAGGGAAACATGTTTGTGCAAAACTATGACTGGCATCCTGTCAGTGAATTACAACAGTGTAAGCTGCTTTTATTGGCGGTGGGGTTTGCCTTCAAGTTGTTTCTGACTTATGGCAACTCTAAGGTGAACTTATCACTGGGTTTTCTTAGGCTTTTTGTGTCTGTGATGCACCTGTGCAGGGCATCAAAACCTGGTCTCCAGGGTCATAGTCCAATGCTCAAACCACTACCCCATGCCAGCTCAAAGCTCGACTTACACGATCACAAATCACCTTTGTCGAGGTCAGAATTCTGTCCTGACCACACAATGTCCAAAATTCCCCTCAAACCCACCTTGTGAGCAGTGCAGCCCCCTAGCCATTTCTGTATTGTCAGAGAACAGGGGGATCAGCAGTGACACATCCACTGTCACTAAGGAGGACATGTGATGAGCGCCATGTGAAGGTTGCTGTTCATTGTGGCCTGTGGCCATTGACATGACAGATGATTGCTGCATACTAGCTCACTTTGCAGATTGGCCATGCAAGCAAAGTCTATTGTTTGCAGCTTTAGAGACTGAAATCTACCACAGAACTTTTGGTAGGGTAGCATTTTTGTTGTACGGAAAATCTCCTGATCTGATAGTGGTTACATTGTATGTAAACAGCTAAGCACATGAGACATACCAGATGTGGAATGATTTAAAGCGGCTTCCACGTGCCGCCTGAGATGTTCACTTTACCCTTGAAAAATCTCAAAGTATGTTTATGTACATAAGTCTAGGTATTGTTTTGCTTAGCCTTTCAATCCAGGGTTTTGTGTTTTTGAACTGGAATTCCATGAAAGACAAATAGATACCAACCACAGATGTGAAAACTTGCTCTCAAAATCACTTGGCATTCTGATTACTGTAAATAAAGTATAAATAACTGGAAAAGTTTCATTCAAACTTGGCTAACCTCTACTTCTGATCGGGTTCTTGCTCCTATGCCTGTCTGCTGTCCTCCTGGCAGTTTCTGACCCTGCTGCTGTGGTGATTGAAGGTTTCTCAGCTGTGCAAAAAATTCTGGTGCTAGTGGACTAGTTGACTCAGAAGATGTTAAGATTTTATTGGCTTACATAGTCCTATTAGATGAGACTGCAGGTGGGAATCTTATTGTTGAATTGTCCCCAATCTAATTTTTTAAAATGCTACTACATGTAGAAGTTAGCAAACAAAAAGGAGAAGCCTGTGGATCATATTTCTCATTACATGTTATCTTTGTACATGTAAGGAATCCTTACATGCAAGAATGTTCCAACATGGTAATGCACCATCCATTTTTTCCTGCATGTTTCTGTTATCTTTGACCCTTTGTAGAATGGTAGCAGCATTCTAAAGAATGAGGTTGCAATCTTATACCTACTAAGCTGAGCTCTTTCCCAACTATATTTAACTTTGAATGATTTCATGAAAATATCCACTCACTTAGATAATGCATAAACTGGCTTTATCACTGTGAAATTAAAGTATCTTTCTGAAGTGACCTACCTGTGGTATTAGCTGCAAATTCAATATCCTTGCAACTGACATGGATACTTCCGAATAGGTGGCACCTATGACAGCTTTTACTCTAGGTGTATAGTCTGAATAATTACACTGGAATTCCACTAAATCTTTGGAAGCATTGAACTTGGACAGGAACCGCAAAGCTGCAGCCATGGCCCTGGTGACCTCAGCACAAGTGTCGTAGATTTCATAGCCCAGTTTAATTCCTGGTAAAAGTGTTGAGTTGTTGATTATCTCAATAGCATGGATCATTGCGAGACTCTGAAGAAACACTTGAACTTCAAAGCTGTGAAGAAAAACAGAAGTCAACCACAGTTGCTTCACTGGAAGCCGGAATACACAAGATGGAATCAACATGTACACTGCTTGTGCTCTGAGAGTGTGCTTGCAGGGCGCTCAAAGTTGCTGCCAAATGACTAGTGATAGCTGATGGCCGCCCTGTCATCTGGAGAGATGAATCCCCTCTGGGCTTTACTCTGAACTTTAAAGGATTTACCCGAGGTGCTGAACCTTATTCCCCACGTAGGGTCAGCACCTTGAACAGCTCCTCTAAAATTCAGACTAAAATATGAAGTGGTTTCACTACCCCACAAAGATGGGAGCCACAAGCTGCCACTGCATACTCAACCCTTGCCGCTTCCTCGGTTATGCATGCTGAACTAGGATTCGAGGAGATGAGGGTTCAAATCTGGCCTCAGCCATGGAAAATTCACTAGTTGAGAGCATGGCAGGTCACACTCTCTCAGCCTCAGAGGAAGACAGGCAATCTGCCTCTGGATAAATCTTGCCAGGAAAACCCCTATGATGCATTTGCCTTAGGACCTCCATAAGTTTGAAATGACTTGAATGCACACAAAAACTTGCTGTCTCTCTCTCTTTCTCTTTTTCTTGATGAAGTAGAAATAGAAATAGACAAACAGAGACATAAAACTTGCCCTGCTTCTGCATGTTGCAAAGACATAGCACTTACCTGTCTTTGGGTTTCTTTTGGCAGGAAGGTCCTTGCTGGCTTAAGGCATTTTATAACTTTTGAGTTTATTTACAGATATACAGAATATGCTGCACCTCTCTTAGTAAAACACTCCAACAGGCACACACATTGACTGTCCCAGCATCCCAAATGGAGTTAACTTACAGGACCTAAAAACTTAGCTCCCTGTTTCTCTTTCTGACTGCTTCTGTTGTTTTCTGTTCCAAACTGTGGCTTTCCAGAAGCTGTTGCACTGCCAGTCCCATCAGCTGTGACCATCATAGGCAACGATTAGGAGCTACTGTCCAACAACATTTGGAGGGTCACAGTTGTGTTTCCCTGGTCTAAATGAAAGAGGGAAACAAATGATTCAGCTTCTCTAATCATTTCATCACCTTGTGATCCATTTACCTGTAGTTTCCCTGCATTAAGATGTAGCTGGCAACTTAGCCACTAGTTTAAAAAGCATTTGCTGTCATTCTGGTCTCATTAAGTTTATTCTGTCAAAATCGCACAGAATCACCTCAGGAAAATAATGTACCTAGCACTTTTGGAAATACTGGGGAGTTTTAGGTAGATTTTCCTGTGAAAGTCATTCAGGAGTAGGCTAATGAAGATATTAAAACTAGTGCTCTGCAACTAATTCCACTGAATCTTAAATCAAATTGGACTGATTCAGATAGATTTTTACCAGTTCAAGATCAAATAAGATTGACCAGATTTAATTCCAAAGTGGAATGGCACAGTCCAAAGTGCTTCAACTTATCTAGAAATAATCAAGAAAACAAAGCTGGTATAGTCTTTGTGCATTGACAGCTCTATCATGTAGTCTGGGAGAAGAATCTTGCGAATACACTCCTACCTCAGTGCTTATTGTGAGAGATTATATGAAATCTTTAAAATTATACCATTAGTTATATTCTTTGGCATTTTTTTGCTCATTTGCTAGATTTAGCTATTAGTAGCAAATTGTGAAAGAGCTGTGGTGTGGAGTGGGCAATTGTTGATTGTCATATGAGGTCACTCTTTTGTCATTGTCATGGTCACTCTGAATGTCTCTGGCATAAATCTAGTTGCTAGTCTCATTTCAATAGATTTAAACCAATAGATTTAATTTCTGAACATTACATGACCACTTATATGCGTGCCTTCTTGTTTGGGCTATATACTAGATGTAGGCCTTTCTTTTTAACAAATTCCTTTTGTTTTGTTGAATAACAAAGAAATTAGCAAACAAGAAAAGCATACAGAACATTAAGCTAGGTTATTCAATTGCCCTCTTGCTTCTAATTGTTCTTGTTAGGTATTAGATGGAAGGAAGGCGGTCCAAGTCACCACAGAAAAAGCAGACCATTGTCTGGGACCACTCTGAGGCAGTAATAGATCCAAGGATTGCTACTTGCTTTCACTGCAGACAGGAAATGAGCAAAGATAAGTTGCCAGCGCTTTATAGCACCAGGAGCCTCGCTGCCTTCAAAGATGGCACAAGGGGGGGGGGTGTGGACATGAGGTAAGAGCTAAGGTTGCTGAATCCTTTGAAAGCAGCAGCTATCAATCTTTCCTTCCTCAGCCCAAGAGGCTTAAACAGGCAACTCTGAAAGAAATGAGTGGAGGAACTATGGAATCATGAGAGGGAAATTTTCACTAATGCTTGCCAAAATCACCTGGAGGGGGATTTGTTTGGAGACTTGCAACAGCTGGACTGCTGGTAAAATATTTTCTCATTACCCGCTACTTCCTTATGCTCCTCACAGAATCTCAGCAGTGGTACTACTGATAGAATAAATCAAAAATACCTTTCCTCAAATAAAATTTCTTTTCATTGTCATATCTGATCTTAGTTAAAATTTAACAGCTGACTGATGTTCTAGAGGGACAGTGCCAGGAAAAAAACATCATGAATTGCTGGAAATGAGTAGTCAACAAATTTTACAAATTGTTCTGCTTGTTTTGAAAATAGTCCACTTTACAGGTTCCTAGCATTAAACCTCTTGTAGTTACCTGTCCAAAAAACTTTCTGGAGATTAATCTCTGTTGTAGTAGCTCCAATGGCCTCAAAACTGTATGTGAATGTGTACCAGAAAGAGAGAGAGAGAGAGAGAAAAGAGAGAGAGAGAGAAATTTTTGTTTGTTTCTGAGTTGTTTCTAACTGCCTCAGTGGAGAGGACTGAGGATCTGGATTTCTAAATCTCAATTTGGATTCAGAATCAGGACTGAAACAATTAGGATAAATACAGATCAGATCAGGATAAGATGTAAATCACCAAATTGCACTCTGAATGGAGTGAAGTACACAGTATTAATTAAGACATATACATGGGCCATTTCCACACGGGGCGAGGGAATCGCCCCGTGATGCTACTCATCGGACTTGTGGGTTCCCCGGTCCAGTCCACGCTGCTCCGGAGCAGTGCTTGGCCGCCACTCCGCACTGCTCCGGGGACGAAAATGGCGGCTTCCGCTTGGTCGACCAACCGCTGAAGCTCGCCGGCCTAAAGCCCACCCCTGGCAGATCGCAGGCTCTCACCAATGCGAGCCTGCGAATCTGCATAAGGGAGCAGGCTCGCACTGGTGCGCTCCGTGCTTTTGAAAAACCTCAAGAAACAGGTTTTTCAAAAGCATGCTGGACGACCACTTGGGGTCGTTCTGGAGCGGGGTGGGGTGCGGATCTACGTTAAGTAGGTCCGACCCAGTCCGCTCCCAGGTGCAGACGTCCTCCCTGGAGGACGTTCTGCACTATTTTAAAAACCCGTGTGGAAATGGCCATGGTTAGCTAAACTGAAACAGAAGATTACATCATTTTGCAAAAATAAAATTCAGAAGTATTCCTCTTTTTGCCTTCTCTATGTGTCGTGTAGAAGGCAAGGCTACAGTGACATCTGAAAGAATCTCTTCAGGTTTTCTTTCGGAGATGTTTAAAGACAAAACAAACACACACAATTTTTCCCCCTATTTTGACAAATTCCTAAAGACAATGAGTTACTTTGAAAGGATTCTGACGGAAAAAAAGAGTTCCACTTTTCTTCAGTGAGGCTTTCAGCGTGTGGCCACCCTGCTTTATTCATAGAATTTTACCATTGTGTATGTGTGCATCTGGATGCTGATTACATAATTATATCAATATGTTTCCATTTTAACTGCCATTACATCATCACATGAAATCCTGGGATTGGCAGTTAGAAAGAGGCATTTAGAGTTTTCAGCCAAAGATATCTAGTGCCTAACTAAACTAAAAACCCCAGGACTCTATAGGATGCATCCATGGCAGGTCAAATGGACTCGTAGCACTGTAAATGTGTAGTGTGAAAGGGTCCCTGTTAAGATGGAAAAGAATCACTTCACGATAAGCTTGTGTTGAGTATTGGGAAACACTTGGAAAGAGGAGCATAAGGAAAGTTTTCCCTCACATGCACTCATTTATAGTGACAGTGGCTTGGAAAGGAGGGATGTTAATTCAAGAAGCAAGAAGAGCTGAAGCAGAGCAGTAGGCACAGGTGACTCCAATGTCAGTGGGACTGTATATCCATTCTGAGCTTGAGGCCATTTCCGCCCCACATTGTTTTAGTGCTATTCTTCCACTTTCAACATCCCATGGAATCCTGGGGTTTGGGAGGGGCCATTTGGATTCTCAGCCAGAGAGCTCTTTGGCCTCAGTAAACTAGAAAGCCCAGAATTTCACATGATTTTGAAAGTGGAATAATAACACTATGACAGTGTAGGGCGGAAATGGACTGAGTCTGATCTTCAAAGGAGTTGTCTGAGGCACTAAGCCATATTCCCACAAGGGGTTCAAGACCTTGGATAGCTCCTCTGAGTTTGGACTAAAACCCCAAGCAGCTTTATGAATCTGTTGACATCAGGAGGCCTTTTCACACTACACAATTCCATCCTATGGCATCCTGGGGTTTGTAGTGTGGTGAGGCCCTAGAGATGTCTGGCTGAAATACCAGGATTCCATAGGATGGTACTATGACAGAGTAGAATCATAGGACTGTGATTGTGTAGTGTGAAAGAGCCAGAGTCACCAGACTCTGCTGAATCTCTTGGTTGATACGGATAGGAAGCAGCTTTCCAGGATTTCAAAAAGTGGTTTTCCTTTGTTCTGCCTAGAGATACCGAGATCTGAATCTGTGACCTTCTGCATGCAAAACACAAACCACTGAGCTATATCCCTAGGAGTGCTCTGTTACTGTTCAACATTGCATCTGAAAGCTTTGCCTCTTTTCTAGACTGTGACACCAAAACTTCTCTTACTGGTAGAGATTCCAGTTAGATGTAAATTAGTAACTTACTTACTTACTTACTTACTTACTTACTTTATTTATTTATTTATTTCATTTGTATCTTGCCCTTACTGCCAAGGAGCTATGTTCTGCCACCCTGAAGACATATGCTTTGCCAGCCTCTCCATATAGTGCAAAATGAGATTAGGGCTGCAAGCTTTCCTTGGTTTAACTTGTCAATGAGTCAATTAAGAGCTGTTTAATTAAACCAGAGGGAGCAAGTTTAATCCATGAGGAAAACTTTTAATCAATGAAGTTGGGTGTGAAGGACACACATGTTTATTTCTTAGTTTATTTTCATTTTGACAAGACCTTTCTATTTCAAAATATGAGGCAGTATTGCAATAAGTTATAATGTTGCTTCCTTAGTAAGTTTTTAATGCAGGTATCTGTGTTAAAGTTTAAGTTTATTGGAGTCAGGCAATTTACTAAAAGGCAGATAACATCAAAACTTCTCTGATTGGCAGAAGCTCTAGTTAGATGTAAATTGAAATTATGACTTTAATGCTTTTCCACTTTAAAATGCCACATCCATCTTAATACTAATTATGCTGCAGTTCTGAAATTACATCCTTTTGGAATAATCACATTAATGTCAGTGAGGCTGTCTCAAGAGCCTCAGGAAAACAGTGGAAGTGCTCTTTGGATTGCATTTTCAAAATGCTGACATAGAATAAATAGCAATCTGCATATAAGGTCTCCTTTCTATTTGTCATAAGATGAAAAAAGAAGAACCTTTTCTCTGAAATAACATAACTAATTTATGGATATATCTTCTGGAAATAATATCATTCTGTATGAAACAGTTCCTTTGTTACTCCAAGTCATTTACAAAGGCTGTAAGTCTATATGCCTTTGACCTAGGAGTAAGTCAAATTGATTTCATGGGGCTTGCTTCTGAGTATGTGTGTGTGGGACCATGCTTTTTATTTTAGCACACTCAAAGTAAAAACAAACAAATGCCATGTTTGCCACCATATGAGACGCACCCGTGTATAAGATGCACCCCATCTATACACTGGCAAATACTATTTGCTGACATATAAGACACACTGGCATATAAGACACACTCATTTTAAAACATTATTTTTCAGGAAAAAAAGTGAATCTTATGTGCCAGCAAATACAGTAAGCAAAAACATCCCACTGATTATTATAATACTACCCAGTGTATTATACAAGATAGATTTTAGTGACATGTTTCATGTAATATTAATTAATTGCAGTTAATTAATTGCACTGGTAATTATACACTGTGAAAGTGGCATAACCTCATGGGAACTTCCAGTACAATCCTATGCATGTTTACTCAAAAGTAAGTCACATTGAAGTCCATGGAATTAACTTTGGCTACAGTCTTTCTGTGCAATTCTAGAATATCTGCCAAAAGGCATGTTCCACTGAGTTTCAAAGGAAGCTGAGCATAGTACTGCAGCCTTAGAATATTTGTTGTTAAAGACACAAAGAGTGCATACAGACTGATTTAAAGGTTCCAGGTTTTGTTCCTGTTCTTTCTGATTTTATACTAGGTTAAAATAAACCATCTTGGGCAGCCTCTGACAGGAAATATTCTGGGATAAACATATGTATCTGGATCTCCAAAATAAAACAGGAAGGATCAAGAACAAAATCTGAAACTTACTGTTCTTTTTAATTATGAACTGTGGAATAATATGGGTGGTATCTGAGCACAAAAGACAAGGGCAGCCCCACACAGTCATGCACACCAAATTTCTGCAGAAGATCCCATTACCTGTTCCCACAGATAAACACACTTCGCTTGGCTAATATATAAAGTTAATCTTTCAAGAAACAGTAATAAAAAAATTCATATCTCAAGAGATTCCCCCCCATTTTTATGGAGTAACTCCATTCATTTTCATGTCATCTTGTTCCTCCATTCTTATCACCCAGTTGTTGCTATTGGTTAGTTAGTTACTTACCCAGCACAATTGGCAATCACAGGCTGGAGGGGCTTTTCTTCTGAATGCAACATTTTGCCATGAACTGCAAACAAGCCTCCAATGACAATGTCTCCGGGAGAGCTGGCACCCACAAAGTCATCAGGACTCTGGCAAGACTGACCCATATCAAAGCAGACCAGGAAGACTGGCATCAACAAGCCAAATATTGCCATGTTTCTGTTTCATTTGCTCTTTAGCTGCTTCCAGTCAATTAAGAAAGCAGTACGGCCAACACTATGCCTATTTCACCTGTAAACAACAGCAGAGAAAAGGGCTGTTCTGGAAGACAGACACACCTTAACTAAATGCTTGTTACCAGCTCTGACGGGTCATGCTGTTTAACAGATCCCACTGGTGGACTTGTGTGTGTGTATGAGAGAGAGAAGGAGAGAGAGAGAGAGAGAGAGAGAGAGAGAGAGAAAGCTGGTGGGAAGAGAATGGATAAGAGAAAAGAAATGTCACGTCCAAACCCTTTTTTGTAAAGGAAGGGCACACATTTCAAATCACTCTGAGAACCATCATTTTTAATAATTCAAGTGAGCTGCACCAGTGCTTTTAATTTCTACTATAATTCTAGACATGTCATGGTGCTTCTGCATTTTCTCTCTGCACTCCCTGTGACAGTTCTCTTGGAAACCCAGTGTTATTTCTTCTTCGTTGCCTCACTCTGTTCCATAATGTGTGCCCTCACTTTTGCTCTCCTATACAAGCAATTACACTTTAGCATCCCTCTTTTGCTCCCCACTAAGGTCTTTCTTCACCCTCATCTTTTGGATCTTCCCCTTTGCTCTTCTGGACCCTGGAGTGTCTGTGCTCCAGCCTCACAGGTGTCCCTCTCTCTCTGCCCTCCTAATTGTTACCCCCCTTTTCCTCTTGTTGCATTAGTTTCACTGCACTCTTACCTACTTGTCTTTCTCTACTCCATAATGCTCTTTACACAACTTCTTCATTTTTCAGCTACCCTTTTCTTCCATTTGTCTCTAATATGATCTTCTGCCCATCTCTCTGTCTATTCCTTTTCTCTGAATTTTTGAACAAGAGGTTCTGTCTTGGATCCTGCTGGTGACTTACAGTAGCATTAGTGCAGTTGATGGTTAAACTAGAAGAAGTACATTGTCAGACATTGTGCAAAAAAGGTATCAATTTCCTCAGTACATTGTGCAAAGTGGTGGCCCCTGTTTTCCAGTTGCACAATAGTTGCCAGATAACACTGGGTAGAGCTCTGCCCTCTCACATAGACAGTCAGTGATTGGTCAGGAAGCACTCCAGGGGGGCTCAGGGGGAACTCTTTCACACCATTTACTGGCAGACAGCCACTCCCTTCCTAGACCCCCTGTGCAAATACCCAGGCAGAACTTTATGCTCCACCATGCTTACATAGGATCCCAGTTCCTCTCTTCCCTTTTTAAGATGTCTTTATTAGCAATTCCTACGGTCACTAAAATTCTACAAATGCATAAGAAAAAAAGAAAAAAACAACAACACAAAGAAAACATGAAACATACAGCTCAGAAATTAACAAGCAGGGGAAAAAAAGAAAAGAAAGCTAATCACTCCATTGGCACAACTTGAGTTTTTCTCTCCGTATGATTTTCAGTGGTCTTTACTTTGATATTGCTAACCTCTGTATCTACCTCTTATCTTATATCTCCCCGCAGTCCTTCCTTGATCTCACCATCTCAGTCCTCAGGGCATCTTTCATATTCCTCTTCAAATTTAGAGTTTCACGTATAGCTCCTTCATCACTCATAGTAAAAAGTCCTAAGGGAGAGTTCCTGGGAAGGTTCCATGTTTCATTCAGTCCAGTAGTTTCAAAGTTGACAACTCACTTCTCACACATCTGGCAGAAACTGGCTGCAAGACAGTGTTATCAACATCAAGTAGGTAACGTCTGTCCTTTCTCACACTAGTTTCTCCTTGGTAAAATCCAACTCCATCTTACAAATAAAATGCAATTCTGTCTGTTCATAAGATATATGTACTTAAATCATTCATCATTCTCTTTTAAAGATGTTACTCCAACTTTTCTAATGTATTTATCCCCATCTTGTCGTGTAAACACACTTACTCAGATTTTGAACGCAGAAAGAAAGTGGCTCGAGAGGCTCCATTGTTCTGTTTTAATCAGAAGGATACTTCACTTCCATAGCTCTAAAAGTTTGTTTTCTTTTAAAAAGCAGGTTGCTGGTATAGTACCATCAGATCCTCAGATCTAATCAGTTGTGCTTCATGACAAGGGCAAAAGATGTCACTCCCTCAGTCCTTCCCACTCATAACATGTTTAGTCAAAGGTAAATGCAAGTAATAGGAATCCTGGATCCCAATGAATGGTCCTTTGCTCTCCTTTTAATCCAGTGTGAGTTTATTCACTTAGAGGTCCCTCTGGCTGACACTTTTGCCATGAAAGCTCTTCTCACTGCAGGATTCCATGCAGGAATTACACCATCAAGGTATTCCTGACAGATGGCCATCCAGCCTCTGTTTACAGACCTCCAAAGAAGAGGACTTCACCACACTCCCAGGCAGTGTATTTCACTGTTGGACTGCTCTTGCTGTTAGGAAATTCTTCCTAATGTTTAGATGGAATCACTTTTCTTGAATTTTGAATCCATTACTGTTGGGGAATGATAGGAGTTTCAGTCCCACAGAGACGCAGCGAAAAAGCTAGGTTTCACAGCCAGCTAACAGCAGCAACCTTGTTCCCCAATAAGGATACAACCAATTAGGTAGAGGGTCTGCACACCACCCTGTACCTTTTGCACCCCACTCCATTCTCTGATGCAATGTACAGCAATCACATACACCTGGAGCATGATGCAACATCTTGCAGTGGGCTGAACATTTTTCCCAGGGTTCCCTGCTCTGAATCCCTGACAATTACTCCATCTCCTAGTCTCTGGAGCAGCAGAAAACAGGCTTGCTCCATTCTCCATATAACATCCCTTCAAATATTTAAACATAACTGTCATGTCACCTCTTAACATTCTCTTCTCCAGGCTAAACATACCCAGCTCCCTAAGCTGCCCTACCTAAGGCATGGTTTCCAGGCTTTTTACCATTTTGGGAACCCTTCTCTGGACATGCTACAGCTTGTCAATATCATTCCTGAACTGTGGTGCCCAGAACTGGACATAGTATTCCAGGTGGGGTCTGACAAAAGCAGAACAAAGTGGTACTATCACTTCCCTTGACCTAGACATTATATTCCTTTTGATGCAGCCCAGAATTGCATTGGCTTTTTTAGGTGCCACACCACACTGGTGATTCATGTTCAGCTTGTGTTCTACCAAGACTCCTATATCCCTTTCACATGTACTGCGGTCAAGCCAGATATCACTGATCTTATATCTGTGCATTTCCTTTTTTTTTTCTGCCCAAGTGTAATGCCTTACAATTCCGCCTATTGAAATTCATTTTGTTAGTTTTGACCCAGCTGTCTAATCTGTTAAAGTCATTTTGAATTCTGATCCTCTCCTCTGAGGTGTTAGCTACTCCTCATAATTTGGTGTCTTCTGCAAATTTGATAAGAATGCCTTCTATTCCCTCATCCAAATCATTCATAAAGAATAGCACTGGGCCCAAGGCAGAACCCTCTCCAGGATGAAGAGAAGCCATTGGTGAGTACCTTTTGGGTTTGGTCAGTCAACCAATTACAAATCCACCTGAGAGTAGCCCAGATTTTACTAGCTTGTTTGCAAGAATACCATGGAGGCCTGTGTCAAAGGCTTTACTGAAGTCAAGATGCACTATATCCACAGTATTCTCTTCATCTACCAAGCAAGTTTCTATTTGACTTCAGGCAAATGTTAGTGCATTTAGCAAATGTAGATACCAAGTTGTGTTGCTGATTTTGAGAGGTTTTTTTTTTTAAATACAGGTTTTCCAGATGAGGGGCAAAAGGGTTCTTGAGGATCTCATTATGTCCACGGCCTGCATTTTACTTACCCCTGCTTTAGAAGCACTGGGTCATAGTAGCAAACTGTGTCCCCTCTCCACAGATGTTGTTAGACGTGTCGTTGTTGGATTGTAACTCTTAACATTTCTCTTTATTGGCTATCCTGGCCAGGGCCGATGAGAGTATTTGTCCACCAATAGCATCTCAAAGGCTTCACTTTGCCCACCTCTGCACTGAATTGTAGAACTCACATCTTTGGCATACCCTGCAATAGCATGTGGCCAAGCAACATCAGAGTGTGGTCAAGATAGCAAAAATTACTAATGAGGAAGAATACACAAGGTAGACTAGGATGCAGCAGTTTGCTTTGTTTGAGTGTACTGGGAAGGGCAAGATTCTGCCCCCTCCCCTCCTCTCCCCCTGCTGAGCTAAAGAAGTACAAACTACTTTTGCACTTTGAACTTAGGCCCTTTCCACATGTGGGGGGGGGGATGGCCGAAAACAGAGCTCACCGGCTTTGTTTTCTGGCCGGCCGAGTTCGTCGCCACGAGGAGCAGCGTGAGTTCGCTGCTCCGCAGTCCTCCGGCGTACCAAGTGGCGGCTTCCGGTTGGTGGAGGCTCTCCACCAACTGGAGAAGCTCGCCAACCAGAAGCCCGCCCCCGGCAGATCTGGAGGCACGCACTTGCGCGCACCTGCAAATCTGCTCCGGAGCCGGGCGACGGAGCAGCACGGGGTTGCGTGCTCCGTGATTTTTAAAAACCTCGAAAAAGACTCCGGTCGCTCCGGAGTGGACTGAGGTATGGAACTACAGAAAGTAGTCCACCCCAGTCCACTCTACAGTGCAGAAGACCTCCGTTAGAGGTCGCTCTGCACCGTTTTACTAGCCCGGTGTGGAAATGGCCTTAGTTTGCAGCAACTGAAGTAAGCTGAAGACACACTGAGAAAACAGGAGAAGGAGAGAGAAACTAGAACATTTTAAAAGCAGCTAAAAAGTGAGATCACAGAGGATTAATTGGGACTGTCCCAATTAATTGCAAATTGCAACATATGTCTCATTTTCATTGATATAATGATGGACAGTATGCAAAATCCAAGGGTCAGCAAGTTCACAGCTCTTGCTCTAAGATTTTGTCCTGGAGTTGTTGTTACTGAATTCATTTTATTGCTTTTGTTATAATATGAAATCATGTTTATATATGGACTGTTAGCTGCCCCAAGGGAACCCTTTTTAGGGCAAATGGCATAGCATGTGAACTCATGCGAGTTAATACTGTTAACCAAAACGTAATCCTGAAGGAAGGGCTGTACTTAGGTAGTGGTCTGCATATGAATGCTTGTGTCACAAGTTAAGCCTTTAATAATAGCAGCTACTTTCTGGTTCACTTTCACATTATTTGACATTACCAGTACTTTTCAGGTGGTTTTGGAGTCCATGATATAAATATGACATCTGGAAGATCTGCTTGCTTCATCTTTTCCATCCAAAAAAGGGAAGGGGGTTTTTGAGGGGTGGAATACTTGTGGGGTGCAGGTGCATATGTGAGCAAGAGAGAGAGAGAGGGACACACACATTCACATTCAAGTAAAGTGAGTGGAACCAAAGATCTCGTAAAAGTTCTATAATTTGCTGTCTGGCAGTGGTGGAGAGCCTTAGGCCCTGCTGTGTTTTGAACTACAACTCAGTAATGCATTTGTTATTACCCATGCTGCCTGAGGCTTCTGGGAATTAAAGCCCCAAACATCTGGCGGGCCAAATATTCCCCACCATTGATATATGCGATCTGTTCCCTCAGATGCATTTTTAAAAAGAAATTAAAGCATTTTCTTTCCTTTCTTATGCAGAATGCTTGTGTAATGAGAATCATCTAACAGAGAAGGTGAGAACGGTTTTGCTTCACCTTCCGCTATTTGCTTGTAGAATATTATCTTTTATAATGCCTGCACTTTCATTCAGGGCAATCAGTGTAAAGAATCCAAGGCCAAATACCCAGAAAATGCGATGAATGGGTGCATACAAATTCTATAATTTGGTCATGCAGCCATGGACCTATCTCTAAGTGGCTGATATTATTAGATAGTGCTTTTCAGTTTTATTTTCGGATGTGGAATAGGTTAGTAGGGCACCATGAATGGAAAAAAAGCGGGGAAAATAAATCCCCACCAGGCCATCTTAGTATCTCCCATGTCACACACCTTCCCCATTTTGGTTCAAAATTTGTCAACAGCCCCAGAAGGCTCCAGGCCAAGTCAAAATGGACCAGTTTGGGCTATGTTTGCCTACCCCAGTCTGTTTAAGATGGGCAATGGGACTTTTTTTTTTCAAAACCAGAAGTGACAGGAAGACTGAGAATGGTGAGTGTGCTTCTCCAAGGTCCACAGTGTTAGTGGTGGGGCTCCCCAATCCCTGGAAGTTTTCCATTCCTGAAAAAGAATGATGTCTCATAAATATTGGAAATATTGTCTACTATAGAAAAGTCAAAGTTTGTGAGTGACTTTGTGTTTTTGTCTGTGTCAAGCAGTCGAAGACCTCGTATGATTGGCTGTGTGAGGCGAAAAGACCTCATATGATTGGCTGGCTGTGAAGATTCTGTGGAATCCTGGGGTTGACAGATCAGGGAGGGGCCTTTAGAATGAAATTTCCTGCGAATTAACCAGATAAGGAGAACTAGACAGTCAGAAATAACAAGGCTGGTTGCGGCCAACAGATGGGGATCAGTTAAAGATCTATCCACATAATCACACTAAGCAAAGAAGCTTTCTTTCAGGTGCTCTGTTTTCTCAGGCTTTCCAAGTGCTTTTTGTATACTTTTAAGTATCGATCTTCTATATGTTGACTTATCTTTAATTTGTGGCTCTACATATTTGCAATTTATTTTTTTAAAAATATGAAACCCTGCTGGGAGACATTTACATGGTAGGTAGCATAAGATGTTTCACATAAATAAACAGCATCAAGTAGATGAAAGAAGCAGCTAAAACTGAGAGTATAGGTTATACTGCTATTGCATTGCCATGTATATTTTAGTTTGTTCTTTCTCTCTTTCTCTCTCTCCGTGTACACACACACACACACACAAAAGGAGAAAAAGCTGGCAGTGGGAAGTGTAGTGTGTATGTGTATGTTTGATCCAAGTATCAGCCTAATGTAGTGCAAAAGAAGACAAGATCATTGCATCTGTATCCCACCAACTTTCCTCAACTAGAATGCTTTAATATAAAATGAATTCCAGAGAGAACTGAAATTCCCATTTTCTGTCTTCATTTTTAAAAAGACCAAAGTTCCGAAAACCATGCCCTATTGGCTTAGGGAGCTAGGTATGTTTAGTCTAGTGAAAAGAAGATTAAGATGTTGACATGGTAGACATGTTTAAATATTTGAAGAGAAGTCATATGGAGGATGGAGCAAGCTTGTTTTCTGCTGCTCCAGAGCCTAGGACACAGAACAATGGATTCAAGCTACAGGAAAAGAGATTTCACCTAAACCTCAGGAAGAGCTTCCTGACACTAAGAGCTGTTCAACAGTGGAATATGCTGCCTCAGAGTGTGGTGAAGTCTCCTTCTTTGGAGGTTTTTAAACAGAGACTGAATGGTTGTTTGCTGGGTGTCCTTAGAGTATGTGTTCCGGCATGGCAGGGGATTGCACTCAGCGGCCATTGTGATCTCTTCAAACTTTATGATTCTACAAAGATAACCTATGTATCTTTATCTATATGAATAGGTAGGTTGATTGCATAATCAGAATCCGTGGTGCTTGCTGGTGTCCATGTCAATGGAGCAGTGAAACAACCTTACTTTTAATCCAGACTTTAAAAGGATCCATCCAAGGTTCTGAATCTCATCTCCAAAACAGATTCAGCACTTTGAAAAGCTCCTTACAGTTATGCCTCACTGCCCTGCAGGCAAGCAACCACCATTGATTATGACTCTGCTACTATGCTTCCCCTGACATTTCATGAGTGCACAGTGATTGCTGAACATGCTTATTCTTCTGCAAATTATACTGGCACCCTGTTAGTGACATATTCATGTTTTATGAGTCTGGAGGCTCTTGTCTTGAATGGGGCACAAGATTATATTCTCTAGCTTCGTGCTTTTGTCCAAAATTACCCCCCCAAAATTAGCCAAGTCCTTTGCAGTGGAGGGAGGGAGCTGGTTGCGCAGTGAGGATTTCTCTCATCCCCTTGCAGTTTCTGCATGTGAAAAAGGCAAAGGAACAGCAATGTCATCACTACTTTCTCTCTCTCTCTCTCTCACGCACACACACACACACACGGGGACGGGATGAGAGGCAGTCCCAGTTACACCTTTGCCTCCCTTCTTCCTCCCCCTACAGCTCTTTAATGGTCAGAGCAGCAGCTCCATGGGGCTCGGTTGCTGCCTGCAGTGGGGACACAAAGGTCAGGAACACATATGGAACATTATGTTCCATGGTTTCCCTCTAGGATCATGGCCTATATCTATGTTCATATGAATTTCTGCAATTATACCCATTTCTTGACACACTGACAGGTGCTGTTCCTGTGCCTTCGGAGCTACAAGGAATATTTCCATAAGTAATCCTTCCTCAGTTGCTTGTAAATCAGTTGCTATAGGATACAGTGTCCGCACTTTTCAAAAATTGCCAGACAACTAGAGAAATTTTTTTTTTTGGTCTAATTTTTCTCAGTTACCAGTGGCAGCTGGAAATCTTGCATTGGCTTGTGGCAGCAAGTTTGCTTGTTTTAAATTTCATTATAAGGTTTAGATAAGGAAATCCATGGGCTCACACAGTGGAAATTAAAGTTGACAGAACAAACATACGGGACAATTTGTGCATAATTTGCCATTATTTATAGAAACACAGAGAACTGATGTGATGAATAATCTTATGTGCTTTGAATTTTTCTATAAATGTTATGATGGCAGGAAACGTTTTAACAGATAATTAGGTTAAAGGTGTCTGTGAGTGTGTGATTGTGTCTATTTACTGCCATTCTATTTTTGCTTCACTTCCAAAATGATAGGTGCCTAGAAATATTCTATAATCTAGGAACAGAACTGGGGCAGGATTCACAGTAGCTGGGGATCACTGATGTGGAAGAACAAAAGATGTCATTGTCTTCTCCCTGACGCTGGCCAGGGCTGGCTCTACTCTTAGGCCATTTCTGCACTGCACTGTTTTAGCGCTGTTATTCCACTTTCAACATTCTATGGAATCCTGGGGTTTGCATTTACGGGAGGGGCCTCTGCAAACCCCAGAATTCCATAGGATGTTGAAAGTGGAATAATAGCACTATAACTGTGTAGTGCAGAAAGGCCCTTAGCCGGAGAGTGGTGGCTACTTCAAAAAAACAATGCAGGGAGGGGCTGGTAGACAGTGGTCATAGCCCTCTTGTTCCTTCTGAACTCTCCAGCTGATACCTTGTGTCAGAGATCAACACTTTCTATACCACAGATATTTCCTGGCCTCTCCCACAACTATCCTAAAGCCAGATGGGGTAGAGGATATCATCCTATTGCCAGCACTAAAAGTTCAACTGCCAGTCCAGTCACCTTCTGGTGAGTGGGCACCATGTTGCCCTTTGTCTGTGTGGGCCAATCCTGATGCTTTCATTGTTCATGCTTTTGCGGGTTCTATTTCTAAAGCTGCCCCCTCATCTATCAACAAAAGAACTGCAAGGATCCACCGCAATGAGCCCTGGAGTGGCTTAGTGTGGGGGTTTTGTTCTTATCATATTTATTGAATTCTTTAGCTTATTCATGTATGATTTTTGTTTAGTATTTATTCAAAGCACATCCTTCCAATATAATAGGGGGAATATATTTTAGGAGGTTGCTATTGGGGACTTTCAACAAAATATTGCAGTGTATTGTCAACCTCTAATGGAAACATTTCTTTCAAGTTCTCAAACCACCCTGTGAGAGAAGTGTTGTAGCAATATTTGGAACTCGGATGTTGTGTGTAATGAATTATTTCCGTCCTTCTGAAGCCTTTCCCACTGTACTACATATAGCATTAAAATACTTTAGTGCTATATATTGAAGTAAAGAATTTTTATATATTGGAGTTAGGAAGTTTTTGAAGAACAAAAACAGAGAAAGGAGGGTTTCTTTCTCCTGTAACATCTCATACAAAATTCTAGGTACTTCCTAAAATTACAAATCCCAGGATTCCATAGGACACAGCTATGACAATTAAAGTGGGATTGAACTTCTATAATGGTGTAGTGTTAATTCTACACCTATCAAACAGTTAAACCACTACACCATATTTGTTTCCTGTGCATCACACTTCATTCTCATAATTATCAGCTACATCCAGGGCACCAAGCTACAGCTCACTGGTAGAGTACATGCTAGGCGTGAAGAAGGTTCAGCTCCCTGGCATTTCCAAGTAGATATGGGACAGACACTTGTCTGAATTCCTGAAGAGTCTCTGGCAGTCAATCAGAATATATGCGGAAGTGGGTAAAAGACTGCTGCTTATGTTCTTATGAACATTTCTGTTTTCTATTCCTTCTGCCCCTTCATTTCCCTTCACTTTCCGTTCTCCTCTGCCACAGCTTTCCTTCTGTTCTTTCATAGTCTGTCTCCCAGGTGAGGTATTGGTGAAAGCTGGGGAATGATACCAGAATGTCCTCCCTCTTGACCTTTCTACCAGCATCTTACCTTTCTCCTCTGTCCTTCTCTTAAAGAGAGTGAGTGCAAGACCTCTCTGAGCTCTGTTAAGGAACATATACCCTTCAACTGTCTTGATTTTCCAGGGACAGTCCCATTTAATCCTCTGTTGTACCACTTCTTCAAATGTCCCAATATCATCCCCAGTCCCCTCATATCCTGTATGGGCACCAGCCAAGAGTGGGTGGGAAGGGACAACTCTTTCCTTTTGATTTGAGGTTTGCAGTGCTGTCTAGGGCTAGGGGTGGAATGATGCATTCAGCCCACTTTGTGAAAGCTTGGAACAAAGGGAATGGACCTGTCACATGCCCTGTACCTACAGTCTGTATGTATCTATTTGGGGGGATTCTTGACTCCTTTGTAGGATTCCCTGTGGAAAGACAAGTACTATATACTTCAAAACTCCCTTGGTTAGGTAAAAATCTCTCCTTTGTTTGTTTTGATTACAGACATATTCATATAAAGCCATGGCATTTGCTATTAAACAGAATGGTGATTTGACATATGTGTGTCCATTTTTACCCCAGGGAGCTTCAGATAATGTAATATGGGTTAGCCATTTTTAACTTCATAGTGACACTATAAGGTAGCTTGAACTGAAAGCTGATTTCTTGTTCAAGTGGAGCCACTGTGTTTCATTATTGAACACATATCTGAGTCTGGATGTGATTCCGTATTTTCCCAGCCCATCCAATATTTCATCTCTTTCTGCCTTATTCATTCATCTGTTTAGTTTACAATTTTCATGATACTTGAGTATGGATGAGCATAAAAAATTGTGACAAATATTGATATATGATTTTAGTGTTTGCTAGGCAGAGGCCCCTCAGTATTGCAAAATGTTCTGTACTACCCTATTCTGTTGCCTGTCTCCTGCTAGAAGTACTTTGTAAGATGCTTATCTGTTGCGTGATCTCCATGACCGGTTGCAGCAGCAACAGAGGACAACCAAAACTTAAATCTACATTGACTTCCCTTGTGGGTCACTTCAATATTTATTTTCTTAGAGCCACCTCAACTCGCAAAGGCACATGATAAGAACATGTGAGTCTTTCCCTCTATTGAATGTTTTTCTTTCTATTTTGAATTACATTACCTGAATTCCTTAAGACAGCTAGTTGTTTGCAGTCTGACTTTTATAGAAATTCATGTTTTTGTAAAACAAAATGAGAAAGACCTTTCCTGATTCTACCGTGGCTGAGAATTAAAAATAAAGGTGCAATGATTGTATCCCTCTTTCATTTCCATGGCTTTATAGGATAGGAAAAGACAGAAGTGATTAAAACAACAATAAGTTGCCAACAAGTTCTAGTTTGTTTTTGTTTGCTTAACTTTCCTGCCCTAATAAAAGTATTCAGCACTTTTATGATGCTGAGTATTTTGTGTCCAGGAAGTGATAACAATGCCAACTGGATCCATTCCATTACCAGGTTGTAACATATACCAAAATGTGAAAAAGTCAAAGCAGGTGTGTTATGTGTGTACGTCTGCAGGTCCCTGTAAATCTGACTTTGTGCCAGTCCTGCATAGTCAGTACGAGAGAGCATTCTTCCTTTGGTTTCCACCTGCAGCCCACAATACAGCTCAGAAACAGGCACTGGTAGGATTCCTAGCTCCCCACCCCTGAACAGATTTTTTTGTGATACAGCTGAACTGGAGAAAGGAGATACCTCCCAATTTTGTAGACAGAAGGAGTTCCATCAGTGGTCTTCACTAGGTCATGGCCTATGTTTCCATTATAGTGTGCTGTCACTGTCAACACATAAAGCAATAATTCCAGAATTCACAAATGTCACATAATTAACAAGTATGAAGCTTGTCATAACAAAAGTTTCAGTGAGGAATGCACACAACGAACACCAATGTATAGCTGCATACATGCTAGTTGCGTTTTTCATGCTGGAGTACCACATTTACACAACATGATTTCAACAGTTATTTCCTCTTTACTGAATTTTCATGCAATCCTGTTCATTCTCAACAGGAGCATAACAAAACAGGCTACAAATGAGACCAATGCATAAGCACATAAATATATGCATGCAAAATTTGAAAACTTCTGCCTGTGACCATTCTTTGAATAAGTTACTTAATGATAAGTACCCTGGTTCTCTTCACCCAATCATAAAAGTATATAAGGCAAAGGTGCTGCCGATGTTAATCTTTGGAAAAATTTGGGGATTTATTACAAATAAGAATATGGAAAGAATCCAGAATAAATTTCTAAGGTTGATACTGGGAGTGTCAAGAAATTCTTCAGCCCAGACTGTTACAGTTGAATTTGGAATGGTTGCTGTTTCAGATCTTAGACCTGCTTAGATTATTTAATTTTTGGATCAAGTTAACCCAAATGAGTGATGATAGGTTTCCTAAGAACTGTCTAAATGAACAAGTGCTTAAATCAATAACAAATTCCTGGTTTTCTGACTTTTCAAAAATGCTTTCAAAGCAGGTTTTGAGCATTGAAGCCATCAGCCTGTGTAAGTCCAATGTTAGAAATATATTCAAACAAAGAGTGATAGATATTAGAGTGCAATTAGATCTAGCTGCACTGTCTTCTGTAAGATCTATGAAATGGTTAGCAAGGGCTAAATCTCTTTTTCAGGAGGAATTATATTTGTCTTTTATAATGAAAAAAGATTTATGTACAGCCTTTATGCATCTCCGCTTTGAGCAGATGGATACTAGGATATTACAAGGACATTATCAGGGCATTCCTATTCAAGACAGAATTTGTATATGTGGGGCATCTAAAGTTGAAGATTTTGCCCATTACATGTTGCATTGCCAGTTATATGCTAACATTAGAGTGCATTATTTTGATCCATTCCTAGTTAGTTGGAGGGAGTGGGACGATAAGTCTAGATTGACTTTTCTGTTGCAGGAGGTCAATCACTTTGTGACTGTCAGGGTTGCCCCTTTTGCAGTCAAAGCAGCGAAACTGAGGAAGCAAGAAGCAGATAAGGGTCTGCCTAGTTGTCTCATGTGATATTTTTATTATTAGAGGGGTTTTATTGGTGACTTTGAGGGGCTGGTCTTTTCTAATCTGAAAAATTGTTATTTTAAATGCATATATTATTTTGTATTTTATAACTTTAGCAATTATCAATCTGCCTGTTTGCTGTTGTTTTTTGTTTTTACTCTTATTTTTTATCTGTTCAAAACAGTCTGAAGACTTATTCAATAAAGATATGTATGTGCAAAATATATTATTTATTGTATGACAGAGAGAGAGAGAGAGAGAGAGAGAGAGAGAGAGAGAGAGAGAGAGAGATGTACATATGAGAGACAAACTTCAAGACCATAGTTTTTCCAAGGTAGCTTACAATATAAGCCATACAGTTCAATCTCAAACAGTCAAACCGTGTCAAAAGAAACATATATATATAGAGAGAGAGAGAGAGAGAGAGAGAGAGAGAGAGAGAGTCAGATCAAAGAATATATGATTTCAAATCCTTAACAGCATCAAATATTATATAAACCCCTTTCATTTAAAAACAAGAGAGAAGTTGTATGCTGATTAAGAGCAGTTGCAGATGGAGCCAGCTACATACGTCATGGGAGAAAATTGTATTGGGAAGGGGCCAACACTGAAAGGTCTCTCTGTCTAGTGGCAGGCAACCTTATGGATCCAAATTGCAGACAACTGAGCAGAGTCTGAAGGATTATCGCAAAGCACAGGAAGGTCCAGTTGGGTGTATGTGCAACTATCAGTTGAATCTGTTGTTGTTATTTCTTGTAAGGACTATTTTCAAAGGAATGCAACTAGAAGGAAGGAAGTGCTAAAACTGGAAATTTAGCAAATATGTTCAGTTTCAGAAGTTTTTTTTTTCTTGTGAACAAGATCTACAGCTGCCCTACCTGAGTCAAACCTTTGGTCCAACTAGTTCACAATTGGCAGAGGTTCTCCAAAGGCTTTGCTGACCATATTAATTAACTTCATCTTCTGAAAGAGATTGAATCTGGGTTCTAATGCAAGCACTGCAGTGAGTGATGATGTTCTAGGTCATAATATGATGAATAACATTCTTTCAAAGGTACCCTATGATGTGTCTGCCAGTTGTGGCCAGCAATGCTCCACTGTCTAAAACATCAGGGGTCATCAAGATTAGAACTGGGTGCCTATATTCTGTTAGCTCATTTAGGAGGTTCCATAATGGGCTAAAAATGACAAATGTTTGCTTACCAGAGGGAGAGATTTTCTTTTTGTTCTGAAGACTCTGGATGCAGCTAGCAAACTTTGCAGACTGATTTTCAATTCAAGGAAAGGCCACTGAGTCCATACTGCAGTCTGAAGCTTTGCCATCTGTTCTTTTGATCACATTACAGTTTCTGTCTTTCCACACTCATGTCTGTTTATATTGATTCCTAACGTTTTCACTGGGAATCTAATTTTTTGTTTGGTTCCCAGCCATGGGATAAAACAGTAATGCAGACCTCTATGAAGAATCCAGTTATGTTCAAACTCAAAACATTGGGTCGTTTCAGAGTCAGTTATAAGTGTCAGAGAGCAGGAAGTATGAATCACTCACCCATCTTACTCCTTTCATCATATTGGTAAAGGGTGTGAATTTCTTGGGTGGAAAGAAAATGTGAGCAAGGATAAACAACTTATTGTTTGCATATGTAATGTTTTAAACCATCTATGGTTTTTTCATTGCTGGTACTTATTCAGGGATGTTCTGGTACTATCAACAAGTAGACAAAGGACACTCAAAATCTGTGTGTGTGTGTGTGTGTGTGTGCGCGCGCGCACGCACCTTCACGTCACCTCTCAGCTTATGGTGACCCCATGAATTTCATAGTTTTCTTAGGCAAGAAATACTCAGAGGTGGATTTCCAGTCTTTTCCTCTGAAATATAGTCTACAGTGCCTACAGTCTCCCATCGAGCCACTAATCAGGGCTGACTCTGCTTAGGTTCCAAGAACAGACAAGATCTGGTGCCTTTAGGGTAATTAGGCCCCTGTGAAAATCTAGCCCTTGCTTAATTCCCTGGATTTGAAAAGATTAGGGAAAGAAGGAAAGTGCTTTGAAAGGAAATTTCAGTCATAACCTAGGTGAATCACAAATTAATCTCATTTATGGTTTTCATTTTAGCATTAGTAATGTCTCCTACCCAACAACTTATCATAATACTGTAGGATTATTCCTAAGAATGATGGCACATTATACTTACCTGGACTAGCGTGATAAACGTCACTGCAGGGAAGATTAGCTTTTGATGGTCTCCATGGAGTGAGACCAGAATTTTATTTTGTTTGTTTCTTTGTTTGTTTGTTTAAATACTGTTTTTACTGTTGCACTTGGGTTGTTTTGGCTTTGTGTATTTTTTTTTAAACATTGTTTTTTATTAAGCGAAACAAATGTTAGTAGACTGTTATTTACATTAAATACGTAATCATTAAACATAGTTTACATTTTTTGTTTTTAACCTTTATACACTTGTGATCTGCAACTGTATATAACTATTAAATATTAAACTATAAAATATAGATATTCACAGTATGAGTCAATATTAATGATACAGTCCAAAATTATTGGTGACATTAGTTTTCCTGTTACTTAAAATATGAACCCCCCCAAAAAATAAACAAAATAAAACAGAATTATTAACTTCCACTGATATGAACTCCTACACTTGTTAACCATTAGATTAAGATTCACGTCGTATTACATATACTCCTCTCCTTGTAGATTCCTTTAGTTTTCTCTGTATTTACTAGTATTGTTCCTCTTACCATTAGTAACTATTATTCTTCTTATACCTCTGATACATAGTTGATTTTTCCAATTATATCTGATTGTATATTTTCTTTAACACCCACTTTATGTTCTTAATTAGTCTTGAATATTATTTGTATTCTATACTTGTATACCCCGTCTACTACTTAGAAACTTTGTTACAGGGTCCCATTCTCTCAGTACATCGTCGGATTTCTCTTTAATTTTTATAGTGAGTCGGTCATTTCCTTTCATTTCTATTATTTTCATCATCCAGTGTTCTATAGTTGGGGCTTCTTTATTTTTCCATCCTTTTGCGATTAAAATTCTGGCAGCAGTAATAAGATATAATAAGATCCTCCAATATTTCTTTGAGATTTTGGGATCTATAATTTGAACCATGTTTAACAGATAAATTTCTGGTCTTAAGGGAATTTGAGTTTTAAATATATCCATCATATTTTTGTTTACCTCTTTCCAAAATTTATTGATTTTTTGGCAATTCCACCACATGTGTATGAATGTTCCGACTTTTTCCTGGCATTTCCAACATTTGTTATTTTGTGTATTTTACATTTTTTAAATTTTAGCTGGTGTTATATACCATTTGTAGAACATCTTTATGTAGTTTTCTTTCAGGTCCTGAGCTAACAGGAATTTCTGTGATAATTTCCACGATATCTCCCATTGGTCTAGTTCGATTACATGACCTATCATATTTGCCCAGGATATCATAGTCTCTTTAACTATTTGGTCCTCTAATTCACTTCCTAACAGATATCGGTAAAGTTTGGCTGTAATGTGACCTGATCGACCAAATATAATTTTCTCAAATTCATTTGCTGTCTGCCTCATATCAAACCCTTCCAATTTTGCATCTATTTTACATCTTTCATAGAGTTGCCTATGTGGGAACCAGGCCAATTTATACCCCATCTGTTCTAGATTTTCTCTAGATTTTATCTGCAGAATTGGTGATTCCGTAGTTTCTAGTAGCTCTTTATATGTCAGCCATTTGTTTTGCGTCTCTGCCCATCTTCCATAGAAGGCTTCTTGAGCAGAAATCCATGTTGGTATTCTGTTATATAATTTTTTCTTTAACTGTGTCCATATATTCAATAATGATCTTCTTATGAAATGATTTGTAAATTCTTTGTCAATCTTTGCTTTATTGTACCACAAGTAGGCGTGCCAGCCCATCCTGTTGTCTGCTCCCTCCAATGTTAATGTTCTTACATTTTTTATTTTAATCCAATCTGTTATCCAATTCAATCCTGAAGCGGAATAGTATAGTCTGAGATCAGGAAGGCTATAGCCACCTCTTTCTTTACGATCTATAAGATTTCTCCATGTGATCCTCGGTTTTTTCCTTCCCGTATAAATCTCGTAATCCCTTTCTGCCATACTTTAAATGGTATATCGTTCTTTATTATTGGTATATTTTGAAATAAAAAAATCATTTTGGGAAGGATGTTCATTTTTACTACTGCTATTCTCCCGGAAAGTGTTAAATGTATTTTATTCCAATTCTGTAGATCCTTCTTTATCTCTGCCCAGACTTTTTTATAATTGTTATTAAACAGTTCTGTGTTTTGCTTAGTGATCCAAATGCCTAGATATTTAATTTTCTTTTGTATCTGAAACTTGGACTTATTAGTTAATTGTTCTTCTTTCTTAGTATTCATGTTTTTTGTTAGAATTCCAGTTTTTTCTTTGTTAATTTTAAACCCAGATTTCGCTCCAAATTCGTCAATGATCATTAATAACTTATCTATACTTTCTATAGGCTCTTGCAAGAATATAACCAGATCATCTGCATATGCTTGGAGTTTATATATTTGATCTTTGATTCTGACCCCTTTTATCTCTGAATCTGATCTGATCTTATTATTTAATATTTCCAGAATGAGAATGAATAAAAGAGGTGAGAGGGGACACCCTTGCCTGGTTCCCTTTTCTATTTTTATTTCTCTTGTTCTTTCCCCATTTACAATCACTTTCGCTGTTTGATGTGAATATATTTCTTGTATCCATTTCAGAAAGTTGTTACCCAACTGCATTCTTTCCAAAGTCGCTAACATGAATTCCTATCTCACCTTATCGAACACTTTTTCGGCGTCTAGGAAGATCATGGCGAGTTCTTTTTCATTATGCCTTTCAAAATATTCTATTATGTTTATCACAGTTCTAACATTATTTTTCAACAATCTTCTTGGTAAAAACCCGTTTTGAGCTTCATGTACAATGACTTGCATGACTTTTTTCAGCCTTTCCTCTAATATACTGGCAAATATTTTATGTCATTTTTGATTGGTGCTGAGCACCAAATCAAGACATGTGATAGAGGCAAAGGAGACAGTGAAGCAGTTTGCCCCTATGACCTCAGCTTGCTGATGGGCAAGCCCTTGGAGCACCATGGGCCTCCATCTGATATTTTGGTCATTCATCTTGGCAGTAATGACCTAGGCTTGCTGGCAGGCAAGGCCTTGGAACGCCATGGGCTCCATTTTTTGGTCATTCACTTTGGCGGTAATGACACTGTATTTTGGCGAAGACCCCAAATGTATTGACTGTGCGAGAAGAATGGTGAATAGTCACATTTGGGCCACTTTATTCCTCAGCTTGGCAACCAATTTGGGCGACCAGACCTCTACTGAGCAGATGGAGTGCAAGTGTTTGATCATGGGACTCAGTTGTTCCTAGAAGAATTGAGAGGGGGGTGAGGGCCGTGTTGTCCGATCTGATGTGGGGAAAGGGACTAAGCGGACACTTGCCGCTTTCTGTGGCAGATAATGGGTGATAATAAAACGTTGGTATTCACCTATTGGCACCCACTTGGTATAGGGTAGGGCTCTGGAACCATCCCTTTAGGTCCCTGTGTCCCAGGGGTTTCGGTGAAGGAGGCTACCCTTGAGGTTAACCTGGGAATAAGACTCTCACTTTTAGAGCTGTGCAGCTTGGGTGGGAGTCCCTGGGTTACCTTCCAAGATACTGGACTGGGGAGCAACCAAAGCAATTTGAATTGCCCGTGGGGCTGAGATGTTATTGCCCATGCGTAGGCTGAGCAGGTTGTCACGTTGTGACCCTGGTTGCTCCCCTCCTCTTGTATATTTCAGGTTAACTCAATTTAAATAAAACAGGTCAAAATAAAGTGGCCCTTAGTTAACTCAGCTTTGTGTCTAGTCTCTTTATTTTATGGTTGAACATCAATTGTCATTCTTGGCAGGCAAGGATCCCTCCAGCTCTGATAAAAATTTATTTGATGCCCCCTTTTTCACAACGTATTCTTTGGGCAACTTTCCCTAAACTAGTGCCCCACAGATAGACTGAACTACCCCCAGCCACTGGCCATTGCTGATAGGGTTTGTAGTTCAACACATCTGGAGGACATCAGTATGAGAAAGGGGCTTTTGAGCGTTAAAAAAGAGAGAAAAGATTATTATATGTATCTACACATAGCGGGCTTTCATCAGTTCTAGCTGATAACGCTGCCTCAGTTTTCATCAGATCACAAATTTATTGTATGTCAGACTGAATACTTTTAGTAGTAGAAATGCAACTTATGAATTGTATTCTTTTAACACTTCACAAATTTATCCCTGGAACACTTGGCTCCAGGACAGATTATGAGTTAGTTCTGTGACACTGATAAAAGAATGTGCTTTAATTGGCAACAGAGTTTTAAAATGGTACAACATAAAAGCAAATATGGTTCCCAAACTTTCAAAAATAGTATAAAAGTAGATATTTCAGCAAGTGTCTTTTTTTCCCCTTCTTGTTTAACAAGTTTGTTGTTGTGTGTCTTCAAGTTGTTTCTGACTTATGTAGACCCTGTCACAGGGCTTTCTTGGCACAATTTGTACAGAGGTTTGCCTTTGCCTCTCTGAGGTTGAGAGAGTGTGACTTGTCCAAGGTCACCCAGTGGGTTTCTATGGCCAAGCAGGAATTCACATCCTGGTCTCCAAAATCATAGTCCAATGCTCAATCTGCTACACCATACTGGCTCTCAACAAATTACTCCTAAGAAAATTCTTTCCTCATTCCAACTCTTCCCTGTAGTTCTACAGGCTCTAATAAAAACTTTTTTTCTACCTTGGATTCACTAAACTGGGAAGAAAAAATCCTTTTTAAAAAATCTGCTTTACTGTTGGCTAAACTTTCAGACATGAAGCAAGAAAATAGAAATACTGAAAAAATTTAATAACAAACTTACGATTCTGATTTCAGTGGGAAAATCAGATGTCCAATGCAAACGTACTACCTCGTAGAGTTTGTTGTATAGAAAAACATTCCAAAAGCTTTTAGTGTTTGCAAAACACTTTCTGGACTGAGCAGGTAATGTTTTAGTAGGTTTTGTGGAATACACTTGAAATGAACAGACTAGTTGAAGCTAGCTACTGCTGGAAGACCTGCACAAGAAATTTAAGAGTGCAGAAGAAAGGGAAAGCAAAATGCACGCAAATTACTCTCTGTCCTAGCATAGACATCTCTACTTCTTTGTCACATATCACATCAAGTCTTTGCCACACATGCACACACACACTGGATTATAAGCTTTGTTTGAATGTTGCAAAATTTGCTGGGACTGTTTGTGGGCTAGAATGCTGCAGCATCTTTCATGAAACAGTGCCACACATATTGTAGCTAACTTTTTATTTGTTAACTGGATTTGGCACTTGCTAGAAAAATGTATTAAAACCATGTAGCTAACAAAGCCATTCTTAGTAATCCAGGAAATGCTGGTTATTATATTGTTCTTTTCTGGTTGTCAAAGCTGAAGCTTGGAGATGTTGAGGGAGGGAGAAACAACTTGCAGTAACTGTGCTATCTGGGAGATCCTGGGAGTTGTAGTCCAAACAAGTAGTTTTTTGGTTTGCCAAAAAGGTTTGCCTATGAAGGAATAGAAATTTAGGTTGGTGGGTAGACATAACAGGGCTTTCTCTATAACAGCACCTTGGGTGTGGACCCCCCCCCCAAGACTGGCTCCATGTCTCTCTTTTTTAAAAAAATAATTTTTATTAAGAAGAGCTTTTTAAAAATGCATTAAAAGTTAACGAAAATTAAAGACAAAAAGAAAAGATAGAAAACTAAAATAAAGCGTAGTAAAAATAAAAAGTGCAGAAGAAAAACATTTAAAAAAAAAAAAGGAAAGAGAGAAAGAGGAAAAAAGTGGCATCCAATCTTCCTATTGGAGGTTATATCTGCATGTAGTTATTCATTCCTCTCTCTCCAAAATTACAACATATTCTCTTCTTTCAATAGCTTATTCTTTCTAATAATCAAAACCAAACATTAACAAATCAATCTCTCTCTCTCTCTCTCTCTTGCATAAGGGATTTCCAATCTTTAAGAAAAATCACCAATGACCTTTCTCTGAAACTTTGTCCATTTCTGCTACATCTGTCAGTTTCAGCAATAATTTTTCCATTACAGGTTGTTACTGTATGAGGTGAGGGACGTTGGGGTCCACCTGTAAAGCCAGCATCTCCTTAGAATTTGGGGGAATTGTAGCTCAAAGGAGGCCTGTAAGGTGAGTGTAATGGCAGGATCTTTTCACCTATATATACCAGTATTAACTGTAGAAAGGACTCCAGTTAAAATTAACAAAGTGTTTTATTTGGATTGACAAGCACACAAGAAATCAAACACTCTTAAGAACCATACAAGGCTATCAGAAGGTGAGGCAACAAAGATTGAATAAAGAGAGTTTCAGTGAAAAGGGTGATAGTTACCAATCCTGAAGAAGGGATCACAGCAGAGTGGCTCAGACGTGTAGCCTGGAGGAATGGCAGTCTGGCGTACCACGTACAGCATGACACACCAAATGTACTACAGAAAGGCTGGGGTAGAAGCTTGGTTTTTTATACCCTGTTTCCTACCCTGAAGGAGTGTGATTACAAAACTACAATGGCTTTCTCATAGGATTGACAAAGGGTCTGGAATGGGCTGATTGCTTAACTCCAGAGTGATAAAACATAGATGGGACTTGTAACAATCTCTTAGAGTTTGGTCAGGCAGGGAGAATAGGGAAGCTCTCCATAGGATAAGATTGAGGGATGGCCTCTGATTACCAATTTGGGCAGTTTGTCTTTCACTATTTTTGGGAGCTCACAGAACCTGGGGTGTAGAAAGGATTATCACAAACCCATTAGTGACAGGTTTTCCTGCCTAATCTTTCCTGGATTTATGACCTGACCATGTCCTCGGTCAGCTTGACCTGCAACACACTTTCTAGTGAGTGTGCCTTTGATCAAGTTTTTCAGCCATAAATATGTCCAGTTATGAAAATAGCACATCCCACAGGCTGGGGGGTGGAAGGTATGGTAACAATTTAATGTTGAATTTTTCAGTCTGTGAGTATACAACAGTCTTGCTGCCATAGTTTTACAGTGAAGCAATCTTCCATGGCTAGCCCCATGTCTTTTAAGATTTCAGCAAGTAGCCAAAGCAGTGCTATTCCACATGGCATTCATTGTTTGAAATTGCTGTTTTAACTGTTTCAGAATTGGATTCTACAATTGTTTTTAGACTGCTTCAAAGAGTTTTAAAGAGTATTTCAATGCATTTTTAAAATGTCCTTATTTTTGCATTATTTGGATTGTTTTTTATTTGTTCGTCACCTTGGGAACCTTTGTGGGCTGGAAGGTGATACAGAAATATTAACTATAAATAAATAGGTAGACTAGCCAGTGATTTGGTTTATAAATTCTAGTGCAAATTTGGATGCTTGTAAATTCTGTGCAGTTCTCTGAATATGTGGTTAGTGAGCTGTGGGAATATCTCCCTTTTTACCAGCTCTTTCTCTCCTGCTTGCCCCACCATCTCTTGCCATTGCTTCATCTGCATTACCTTATCTCCCTCACTTCTTCCTTGATGCATATTTTATATGGTATTAAAGCTTCAAACAATGTCAAGAGTTGCAAGATGGCAGGTGCACCTTCTCCCATCGTAGTGCTACAATAGCAGGACAAATTATGCTGGCTACCCCTCTATCTGCCAAGCAACTCATAAAAGCACCTTTCAAAATCAGGCATTAGCAAGTGCTTGTCTCCCCATGTTTTGACTAAAAGAAGGTCCATGAATGAACCCTTCTCATTGTATCTGTAGGTAAGAATCTCTCTTAAAAAGAACAAAAATGAAGTGGAGGAAATGGTATTTTCTCATTTTGAACAAATATTGTATCATAGCTGCATTTTATCACTCTGTTGTCCTGCTGAGTATTTCACTGCCTCAAACAAAACAGAAAATGGTGCCTCTTGTTTCTAAAGTCAAGGTATATGTCATATTATTTTGCACCTGGAGCAGAAACTCTTGCAATGAAACACTGAAACTTTCCCAGTTCCCTGACAGTGGTGGTGGTGGGGAAACAATACGTTCAACAACTAAAAAAAAAAAATTATTCCATCTTATTAGCAAACTGTTGCCAGAGGCAGCTCCCTTAGGGCCAAACTAACAAATATGTTTAGCACATTTTTTGACCCAAAGTATTTTCCCAAGGAGTGAAAGATGTCTATTTGTCTTAGGGTGTAATCATTCTCAAGGGCATGGCTTGCATTTGGTGTGCTAGGATTTACAGCTGTTCACTGAAGGGTAAACACTATCTTAATCAACAATCTGGTTTCTTAATCTATAATCTGATTGTTTAATTTACAATGTGATTGCAATCTGATTGATGTAGCATGTATCCAAAATGAAATCCCATTGTGTGT
Organism: Cyclura pinguis; assembly: GCA_030412105.1. Taxonomy (NCBI): domain Eukaryota; kingdom Metazoa; phylum Chordata; class Lepidosauria; order Squamata; family Iguanidae; genus Cyclura; species Cyclura pinguis. The sequence continues at coordinate 105,839,095 of CM059599.1, read as the reverse complement.
GTGGCGGGGGGGGGGGCAAGTTAGTTGTAGAGAATAGCATTTCCCTTTTTGTCTAGTTTCACCCTCAACCTGTCTAATGTTGCAGTTTGCCCATACCTGTGTCGTGTATCCTTCTGTTATGCTCTATTTTCCAGAATTCAGAAAGGGGAGTCTTTACTCAAGTATATGGGAGAAGGAACATTTTCAGTTTCAGTGTCTGTTTGTGGAAGATGAGATTTACAGCAAGACTAAAGAACTTGTTCTTCCACATATTCAAAATCTGATACCCAAATGCAACTTGGTATCCTAGCTACAAATGAATAGGAATAACTTCACCTTTGTGATCTATGCAGTGGTAACCTCCCATAGAACAACCATATGGGTCTGCCCTTGAAGATGGTCCAGCACCTACAACTGGTACAAGATATGGTAAAGTTACGGTGTTTCAAGGAACTGCTGGGGGAGGGAGGAAAACACAATTAACAGAATTTAAAAATACATATCAAGAGCAACACGTTTCATCTTCTGCCTTCTTCAACTGCTATTCTTACCAGGAAACTAAAACAACCAGTGGCTGGGCATTTCAGCTTGGAACAAGACCGCCTCTTTGATTTGTCCCAGTTCGGCATTCAGGTGCTACCTCCTTCAGATATTTTAGCCAAAAGGGAGAATTTTTGGATTTGTAGACTAAATACTTTAACACCACATGACCTCAACATCTACCACCTAACAGACAGCCCAGTTTCATGTTTGGTAACTGAAGAAGGTGGAAGCCAAAATGTTTTGCTCTTGATATGTATTTTTAAGTTCTGATTGTTAACCACTTCACTTGAAAACCTTGATTCCAATGAATGTGAATGTGATCTTGTATATATTGACTAGAATCTAGTTTTAAACCTGTCTTGCTATGAGAAAAAAATGTATGGGATTTACAACAGTAAGCATAAGGACATACAAACAAGCCAAGCAACCTTTGACATGAGGTTTCTTGAGGAGTCTTTTATTGTGTACTTGCTTTCATTCCTGTATGGAATTTTAGTTGCTGGCATAGACATCACTGTTACCCTAAAACGTGGGTGAGTCAGGTGTCCATCCATGATGCTAGAGCATCCGTGAAACAGTGGGGAATATTAGCTCAAAGATGAGACCTGCGAGGGGGGGAGTAACCTTACAAGATCTTTTACACCTGTATATACAGGTACTAATTAAGGGGAAAACCAGGCAGAGTTTCAAAAGTAAACTTGTTTGTTTTATGGGAGAATTAACAATCACACACACGCGCGTGCGCGCGCGCACACGCACACGAGATCCAGGCCATGTCAGATGAAGTGCTATCAAACATATTCTGGAATATGCATTCACCACTATTAAAGATTCCTAGTTCATTAAAATACAAGAAAATACAAAATCCTCAAAACAGTGATACCTTTATTGGCCAACCAAAGTGCAAAAACACCCCTGTCATACAAGCTTTTGAAGCTTCACTGGCTTTTTCATCAGGCAAAGAAGTTAGAAATGACACAGCAGAAGAAAAGTAACAATATTAGAGTCACAAGCCTACATTCTGTCTCATAGGTTACTTCTGTTGTCTGTTAAGATTGTCCAGGGGGATCTCGATGCAGACAAGGACCACTCTCCTTCTTGGCCGTGTGGGGACTGAGGTCAAAAGACAGTGAAAGACAGGTAACACAGTTGCCATAATGGACTTTGTGGCAGTTAAACAACAATAAAATTTCAACCTCAATAGCAACAGAAGTTTTGTGGATTTTGGATTTTGTTCTCTTTTGCTGGATGGTCAACACAGTTATCCCAGAATATGTTTCCAGTTCTTTAAGGATCTGTAAAATATATTTCACTTCAGATGCCACAAAGGAAGAAGTATGCTGTTAAACATTGCCATCTACTGGTGATATTTTTCTCCACAAAATAAATCATCCCATTGGCCTGTGTAGCTCAGAATTACTACATGAATGAGCTGTACCCTTCCGCGGTTTAAGGGTGGGAGGGGAGTCTTATTTATTTATTAAAAATATTTCTGTATAGCCTCCTAGCTCACAAAAGCTCACAAGGTGATTAAAAAATAACAACAATTAAAGCAATACAAAGATAATTTTTAAAAATACATCAAAATTATCTTTTAAAACTCCTAAAAGCAATCCTAAAATCTACTTTTAAAACAGTAAAAACAGAACATTTTAAAATATTAAACGCCATGAGGAACAGCACTGTTTTGGTTGTCTGCCAAAAGCTTCCCAGCTGTACCAGGATATGTCAGAAACTGAATCTTGCTGAGGTGGTTTGTACAGTAAAGCATAGTCAGAGGGATCCAAGAATAAGTGCAGTATGCATGGATTTCTACTTGGAGTGACTGTGAGATGAGTGAATTTTGGCTTGGAGAGCATGGTCCCCTCCCACCACACAAACACTATTTTGCATCCATGAGTTTGAAGTAATTTCATTTTGTTTCCTTCTCTGTGGGTTGTTGAAAATTGTGGCTCCAAATTAGTGCTTCTGTGTGGCAGAGTTGATGATGACAGTCTAGGCATGCTGTCTTCCCCTTTTGCAGCAGGTTGCAAGGAATGATGATGATGACAATGCCATGTGAATTTCTTCCTCCACTGTTCTCATGAACCTAAACCATTTGACTCTGTATGCAATGAAAACAGTTGCTAAAACAGAAGACCACAGGTCTAAAGGAGTGTTACGTGGCTGTGTAGATTCATGGGTCAGCAGTATGATGCGGCAGCTAAAAAACCAATGCGATTCTGGGCTGCATCTATAGGAGTATAGTGTCGAGATCAAGGGAAGTAATAATACCATTCTGTTCTGCTTTGTTCAGACCTCACTTAGAATACTGTGTCCAGTTCTGGGCCCCTCAATTCAAGAAGGATATTGACAAGCTGGAACATGTCCGAAGGAAGGTGAGCAAAATGGCAGAAAGCCTGGAAACCATGCCCTATGAGGAGTGGCTTAAGGAGCTAGGTATGCTTAGCCTGATGAGAAGAAGGCTAAGAGGTACCATGATAGACATATTTAAATATTTGAAGGAATATCATGTTGAAGATGGAGCGAGCTTGTTTTCTGCTGCTCCAGAGACTAGGACACAGAGCAATGGATTCAAACTTCAAGAAAAGAGATTTCACCTAAACATCAGGAAGAATTTCCTGAGAGTCAGAAACATTTGACAGTGGAATAGAATACACTGCCTTGGAGTGTGATGGAGTCACCTTCCTTGGAGGTTTTTAAACAGAGGCTGGGTGGCCATTTGCTGGAAGTGCTTTAAGTGTGTGTTCCTCATGGCAGGGGGTTGGACTTGATGGCAGTTGTGGTCTCGTCCAACTCTATGATTCTATGATTTTATGATTCCTTTCCGTCATGCATTGCAATCAAGGCTTAAAAATTCATATGCCTCTATTTCCTCTGTTTCCTGATCCCGTTGCTATGATTCTTTTGCCCCTCTGTTGCCCTCTGCCCTACCAACTACCACTGGTATCTCAGATTTTCTTCATATCAAGAATATTCTCTACTACTGTATTATTATAGCCCAACCATGATGTGTGGTTGGGGAAGAAATCTCCATCCTTCCCATTGGAAGACCTAGGAGAAAGCCTGGTGGCGAGGGGCAGCGAAGGGTTGCTGTTGTATAAACACCACCACTACCACCAGCAAAATCATCCTCTCTGAAAAAGAAAATGTGTTTTTTCTCATGCTTGTTATGTTTCCAAGTTGTAAAGACTGCAATTCGTTTTCAAGAACTCTCTGTGAACTTCCCTTCAGTTCCATAAATTAATCAGTGGTGTATCATCAGCCAACTTGATCCTAGGTTTAGACTGTTTTAAGTATTCTTTTTTTCTTCATGTGTCTGGCTCTCCACCTTACGCAAATATTATCTATTCTGGTTCTCCTGGGTCTCAGGCAGAGTTTTGTTTCCCATTTATTACATTTTTGTATTAAACTATCTACTAGAGTAGTAGCCTACCAAAGATAATTAGGGAAGGCGGCTATTTCTTACCTGCAGTATTTGTGGCAGTATGCCCCTGAATCAGAGCCTAGAAAAGTAACTCTTTGAACTACAGCTTCCAGAATTCCCCTAGCCAGCATAGTTAGTGGCCAAGCTGGCTAGAGAATCCTGGGAGCTGCAATCCAAAATAGCTAGCTGCAGAGGAACACGAGTGAAAGATTCCTATCAAATTCATATCCTGCTTGTGACATTTCCACAGTTGTCTTAGCTGGCCAGTTTGGGAACCAAGTGTTGAACTAGAGAGACCTTTGGTCTGATGCTATTGGATTTTTCTTACACTCTGAGTGAAGATGAGGACTGAACCAAGGTCTTTCTGCATATAAAATATGAGTTCTGCCCTTCATCCATGGTCCTTTTCACTTCTTGTAAGAGCAACTGTTTGCATACTGTTTTGTTTGCTGCAAAACATGATCATTTTTGTATAATACAGAGAAACTATTTATCAGGGAAAATTCTTGCTGTCAAAAACATTAGGGGGAAAGCTTTATTTAGCTATTGTGATTCTTAATGTTTTCTGAAGAGCATTACACATTACTTGAAGCATACAGCTACAATTGTATAATACATACAATAATACATAATACATAAATGTACTACAATCTGCAATAGCAACAACAATAATGCAATAACAATACATTGCTAATAATAATAATACTGCAATCTAGAATAGCATCCATCCCAACTGCCACTGCCCTAGCCATGGGGCAGAAACGAAGAGGCAGGAACAGCTCCATCATGCATCGTGTCTAGGTCCAGAAGAGGATGAAAGGCTCTCGCTTCATCTCAACTGCCACTGCCCTAGCCTCCAAGGGTGAGAAGAAGAGGAAATATTTGCCTGAATTAATCCCCTCACACACTGGCACCCCCTTTTCCTTTTGTGTGATGTCTTAATGAGATTGTGGGCCTGAGGGCAGGGAACTGTTTTGTTATTATTTTACTTGTAAAGAGCCACATACAGTGATGGCACTAGGTGACTACGAGGACAATGATGATGAAGATACTTCATTTATTCATTCTCTCTCTCTCTCTCTCTCTTTCTCTCCACACACATACACACACATATATAAGGTATGTCTGGTTCCTGTGTCCTGTGATGAAGTAGATGCAGCAAACCAAAAGTTCCGTGGAATAACTTTCATATCAGAAAGGGCTGTAATATTTGAGGATTTTTGTTACTTTGGAACAAAGATTAGCAAGGAGGTTGAAAACTAGGGTTTATCTAAGGACACACAATGTGGTGAAAGTGAGGAAGCATTTTTTAAAAAGTACATACATAGAAGAGAGCTAGCATGGTGTAGTAGTTTGAGTGCTAGACTGTCACATTGGAAGACCAGGGTTTGCATCCCTGCTGAGCCATGGAAACCCTCTGAGTAACCATGGGCAAGTCACACTGTCTCAGCTTTACAGGAATGCAGTGGCAAACCTCATTTGAATAAATCTTGGCGAGGAAACCCTGTGAGAGGATTGCCATAAATTGGAATCGACTTGAAGCCACATAAGAACAACAACTTCCATGAAATTCATTTCCATGAGTTGTGAAAGTGGCTACTACCTCAGATGTCTTTAGAACAGGATTAGGGAGATTTATGGAGCATAAGGTTACCCCAAAGACACCAGATGTTGTCTGATCTTGGAAGCTAAGCAAGGTCAGTCCTGGTTAGTATTTAGAGATCAGGTGCTATAGGCTATATTTCAGAGGAAGGAACTAGCAAAACCACCTCAATTTCTGTTGCCCAAGAAAACCCTATGAAATTCATGGAGTCACCATACATTAACAGGCAACTTGAAGGCACATACATAGAAAGGGCTATTAGCCATTAATGATAATGGCTATTGAGGAACATTGGAGAAAGGCTGTCATATTCCTATCCTATTTGTAGGCTTCTCAAATACATCTGGTTGGCCATTGTAAAAGTGGAATACGGGACTAGGTAGAGCTTAGGGGAGGGAATACTTTTTTCGACTGGTATCTGTAGAGTCCCCCATTTAACACACTGGCTAGTGAGTTCTGCAAATTGTGCTTCAGGAAAATAATTGTTTTTCCTAGGGGTGCTTCCTCGTGAGGCTTTCACTGTACATTCACACTGTCTCATTCATCTAAGCTTGGAAATTTAGACTTGTGATTCTTAACCCTTTCTTTACGATGGACATTTTTAATAGCTTTTGCTGCCATAGACCACCAAGACTTAACTCAAGGTGGCTTCTGGATGTATGTGTGGTAGCAAGAAATGTCACATGCTTTCAGTCAGCCACTTAGTGTCAGAAAGAGCAAGTGCTAAGTATATATTTTGCTATCAAACAATTTCATAACTTTGAAACAGTTTAAAATATTATAATGAAACTTTGTATAAATTATGTCCATCACTGGCAACAGACTCCTACTCTTTGAGATGAATATACGACTGTCACTCTCCCTCCCTCCCTCCCTCCCTCCCTCTTCCTTCCTTCCTTCCTTCCTTCCTTCCTTCCTTCCTTCCTTCCTTCCTTCCTTCCTTCCTTCCTTTCTACTATAAAACTATAAAAGCTCCTAACATTTCTGCAAGCCTTCGTGGACCCCCTGTGAGGACATTGCACCCTCCCAGGGGTCTGCAGACCCAGATTAAGCTGGTCTAGATAATGTCATCATCTGTTTCCCTCCCCCAGTTCTCTCATTGTTTCTTCTCACTTTTTTCTTCTTACCACAGAAAATCCCTTAAGCTAGAAAATGTCTGGAGAGACTCCTAGACCAGACTTTGATTCAGTCCAGGAGGGCTCTTTTTTCACATTCTTGTGGAGTATTCTCTCTCTTTAACACAACATCTTTTTCAACTGCTTGAGCCTCTAGTGAGCCTCCAGCTGATCAATTCAGTGGCTAAATCCACATTGCTACATCTGGATCTGGAATCCATTAGTCACACTGGTTGAGGGATTCTGGGAGTTGAAGTCTAAAAAAGGACTGTCCCAAGCTCTGCATCTGAGCCTCCCTATTTGTTTCAGGCAAGTTGCTGCTGTGAATGTGTGCCTTCAAGTCATTTCTGACTTACAGTGACCATACCACAGGGTTTTCTTGGCAAGATTTGTTCCGAGGGGGTTTGCCTTTGCCCCCCTCTGAGGCTGAGAGAGAGTGACTTGCCCAAGGTCACCCAGTGGGATTCCATGGCTGAGCAGGGAATTCAAACCCTGGTCTTCAGACTCGTAGTCCAATACTCAAACCATTACACCAGTGGTTCTTAACCTTTTATTTACTGAGGACCCCCTGTGAATATAATTTTTTGCCAGGGACTCCCAAGACTTGAGATTTAAATATTTAAACTTAGATTTAAATATTCAAATATTTATTTAAATTTACAAATATTTATTTATTAAAGACTTCGGGAGACTTGGATTCAAATCCCTGTTCAGATACTGGGCAAGTCACATTCTCTCAGTGTCAAGCAAACGCAACCCCTCTCTGAATAAATCTTGCAAAACCCCCCAAAAAGCTGTGATAGGTTCACCTTGGTGTTGCCATAACTAAGAAGTGACTTACAGGCACACAACAACAAAGGGCTGCTAACAGGGAGAGAATCCTTCCAGCATCATAACTCTCCCCTTTGAAAACTGACTTATGGTGACCCTAAGGCAAATCTATCATGGGAGTTTTCTTGGCAAGATTTGTTGCCCTTTCCTTTTTCTGAGCTGAGAGAATGTGACTTGCCTGAGGTAACCTAGTGGATTTCCATGGCCAAGTGGGGATTCAAACCCTGGTCTCCAGAGTCATAGTTTGGCACCATCTGATACCATCTTTCTTTTGTCAGGGATGCAGCAGCTGGGGTATGTGTGCATGTAGCAAAACTGCTCCCTCATTTGCAAACAAGCAAGCAGTTTCAGCCCCCCTCCCACTGCCATGTCGCTGTCGCTGCTGTTGGTGTCCAGCAGCAGGGCTTTGCGGACCCCTGTGAGGACTCCATGGACCTGTTACCCTGTATACTGGGGGTCCCGGGAGGGACACCAAAATGTGCTCAACTAAAGGTGGGGAAAATTAGCTCAGGGCACTGCTTGGCATTACGAGAGGCAGGGTAACACAGCGATATCTTGAACCCTATGTCTACGGGGTCGGGTCGAGTCAAGGAGAACACAGAAGTTGGAATAATAAATGATGTTTATTAAATACAAGCAAAACAGTGTATGCGACACATTCACACAAGATAACTATAGAAAATAAAGGTTGGAGTGGTATAGAGGGATTTTTAGAGGGATTGCTGGTTTGGGTGATACTTCACCTGTCCTGAAGCCCGGAAAAATAGAGAGTGAAGCTGGAGTGCGATGTAGCTCAGCACGTGGAGCTGAAGGGAGGCTCACCGAGCAAAGTGGCAGCAAGGTGGGATGAAACTCGGGAGCGATCCGAGGAAGGTCTCGGAATCAAGGGTTTTTATAAGGAGAATTGTGACTGCAGGCTATGCCGTACTTGGGGGAAAACAATAGATTCGGAGCTGGAGACAAAGCCTCCGAAAGGTCAGAATCTGAATGATTGAGTTATCGTAGCGGTTCTCAGTAGAGTAGCCAGTATGCAAACGCAGAGTACTTGGGTATTGCATAGTTTACCCATCAAGCTGCCATCTCAGGGCAGAGGCTCTTTTTTAAGTGGCGTGCATACTTAATTAGAGCACTTGCCTGGAGGTCTCCTAAAGCAGCGAGTCAGCTATTTCTGGCCTGCCTGTATTGTATTTTGAATATTACGGCTATTAACAGCCGAGCTTGTTTACGTGCTTGTCCGATGGCCTCGCAAGCACGTGGAAAGGAATAGAGAAGTGCAGCCGAATTATGATATCAAGAGGATATATTTTAATATCCCCAAAGCTCGGACTAGCCAGGGCAGTAACAGACCCTCCAGGGATCCCTGGATCCCAGGTTAAGAACCACTGCACTATACCACGCTGGCCCTCAAGTTTCTGTAGTGTACATGTTTCAGGGGTGTAGCGATGGGGTCAGAGTAAAATGAGGACATTGCCCCTCCTAATAAGAATTCTGCCCCCCACCCCAATGCCTTTGTCCCTGCATTTCTAGAATTCCAGAGGGTGAGAGGTTGAAAATCACTGACACCTAGAGCTCTTTTATTTGCTGTGTTTGCATTCCTTAGGTAGCTTTGCCTGCCCCTTTCCTTTGGATGTCTAAACTATATTTCTAGAAGATCAACTGAAGTTTTAAGTACATTTTAAGTGACTGTATTGCAAGGAATTTGGAGACTGAAAAAAAAAATAGGAGGTGGGCAGAAATATTTTGGGTGGCAATGCCTTTGTTTTTCCTCCCCATAGGCACACCCTTGACCCTTTTGCTATGAGTGGCCTACAGCCTCAGGGAATATTAATGAGACACAAAGCCTGCAGCACATAGAGCAATTCTGACTTGCAGTTAACTGAAATGATGGACCATGAAGTCCTCTAAATTCTGCCCAGCCTTACGCCAAAGGCTGATATGACAGTTTAGCTGGATACCTTCCTCTCTCCTTACTCTCTGGAACCAATTCTGTGGGGATTGGTAGGGACAAGGACGTATCACTCTTTTCCAGACTGTTCTACTTCACAACCTAATGGGGAGAGGGTTTGTATGTCTGAATGCAAAATCATATGGCAGCGGGAGGGCAAGGGCACCCCTTCCCTGCTCACGGAAGAGTTGGCTGGTCTCTTATTTTTCCACATACAGGTGAACGAGGTGGTGAGTTTTTGTTGCTGTTGTTTGTAATACGAATCCGGCAAAAGAATCCCCCAGAAGCAGATTGAAACAGTATAGTCCAGGACGGGCTACTGTATATAATATGGATTGTGGTTCAATGCCCCTTTCTTTTTCTGAGCGTGACTCGGCCGTGCGCCTAGCTCCAGGTGCTCAGTAAACAGGCGTCCCCCCTGAGGCAACTACACGCATTTACACAGACACACACACAGAGCCCCAGTCCCTTTGTTAATCCCAACTAGAGTAGGATGGGGTTTAGTTATGTGGTGACACACCATTCAACAGTTCAGTGGATCTGCTCTAGATGGAATTAGCCCACAAGATTTAGGCCTCAAAGCGTCAGGTTCCCGGTAAAGTTTGTCGCTCCACACATTTGATCCAAGAGTCCAAATCGAGGAATCTACTAAAATGCGGGTGGGGGAGCACCGGGAAAACGAGAAAAACGCCAGGCTCCTAAATTCTCCTTAGGTCATAGCCCCGTAGAAACTTGCGTGTGGCAAGTCCGCTGCGGATAAACAGACTGCACTCTGCATATGCTCAAAAGAACCGTTGTCTCTATTGGCGTTTTCGGGTTCCAGGACTTACTCGCGGAGTGCAAACAGGACTGGAACTGGGCAGAGGACAGCCTTTCTCCGGAGACTCACCCGCTGCCCGGAGACGCATCGGAGGAGGGGGGCGAGGGAGGGAGACGCCGAGCTGGCCCGGGAGGCTTCCTGACAATGGGTGGGCAGGGCTTCCTTGTCCCCACAGCCTCGCTGGGGAGTCAGGCGGGGTGACCTCGGGGGCGAGTAGCTGGTTCTCGACGGACCACCTCCTCCTCCTCCTCCTCGTTGTCGTCCTGCGACCGGAGCGCGCTTTAAAAGCCTCCCGTCGAGGCGGCCGCGCATCGCCCATCCCCATCCCCTCCGCCGGGCACCTGCTGCCTTCTTCGCCCCCTCTTTCTGACACTGCTTCTCCTCCTCGCCTCGTGAAGAGGCCTGTGGAGACGCGGCCGCCTCCCGCGCGGCTTGTCTCCCCCGAACCCCGCGCCCGGCCCGGCGCACCCGACGCCTCATGGACGGCGGGAACGGGGCGCCCTGAAGGCCGCGGAGATGGCCAAGTTCCCCTCCCGGAGCGACGGCGCCTTTGCTCGCGGCCAGCCCCCGGACGAGGAAGAAGAGGACGACGGCGGCTACGCGGAGCTGCTGGGCAAAGGTTTGCTCCAGCCTTCGCCCGGCGGAGAGGAGGTGCTGCCCCGGAGCGACGACGGGCGGCGCGGCGCCTTGCCAGGCCGGGACCGGGAGACAGGGCTCGGCGCGGGGATCAAGGCAGGTGAGGGGGCACTTCGGCCGAGCCTCCGGGGGCGCGGGAGGCGCTGTGGGCCGCTCGGGAGCGGGAGCCCTCCCGCCGGCTGCGCGCCCTGGACGGACGGAGCGTCCTCAGATTGGAAGCGAAAACCTGTCTGTCTGGTCGAGCGCTTACCGTGCTCAAGAGGTGAAGAGGGTCAAATCCTTCGGATGCGGAGGAGGCCATCCCTCTGACCACCTCCCCTATGTGGGGGATCCCTCTGAAGCTTAGGCAGTGACCTGGGAAATTCACTCTGCACCTGGTCAGAGGCGTTTCTACCTGTTGCTGTTTTATGGCGCACTATTTAACCTGGAAGAAAGTGTCAGGACTGAACCCCTTGGTGAGTGGTGGGTGGCACAGATGGAGCATTTTATATAAACCACAGCTTGGAAAAGTGCCTTTTTGGGACCGCATCTCCTAGATTTGTCCAGCCGGGGTTTTCGGACCTGTGACGGTGGGGATTTGGGGAGTTTTAAGGCCCCTCTCCCAAGGAACTTTTCCAGGCTCTGGCTTGTCTCTAGGATAGCAGAGGTTTTGGCTCCTGGGATCCTTTACCCTTGGACTCATGGCGCTGATCTGAAGAGGACTTGTGTCCAAAGAAGTGCAGCCTAAGAGGTACAAGGGACCCTATATTGGCCTTGCCTTTTTGTCTTACTGTTTTCATTACATCAAAGAACCAGGTGAATGGGATGCAAAAGTTAATTTTTTTTTTCTATTTCTGCTTACAGTTTGTTGCAAGATGAAGAAGGTACTGTTTATTTGCGATAAATATGTTTGTGGAAATCTGAGAAAAAACTGATCAGGCTTTTAGTTATATCTTTTCTCCCTGTTTTTTACCCAAATGTCTGTCTGTCTGCCTTGCTTGCTTTCCATCTACATCTCTGTCTTATGGACATCTTCATCCTATTGAACAGTAAGGTCAGGTTAATTAAGAGTTTGCACCAGTGAGCTCTGCAAGACCTATTTCCAAGTAAATAATGTATAGGACTTTAGTGGGATTGTCTAAATTTAACTACCCAGAGTTGTGCATCAGGCTTTTCTCTATGCCTCCACATTTCTCTTGTATAGACAAGCAAGAAAACATCTTTCAGAGGTGCAGTGTTTATTGATGCCTGAGTTTGCAAGTTTGGTAGTGATGCAGAATTCTTCATTAGGTATTGATTCATTCACCAGCGAGATGAAATTTAACTGGATTAATTCTAGTTGGTGTAAAATTATGCAAGTGAGACACACAAAATTCTAGCATCTGTCTATATTAGTGATCTGTGGGTAAAATAGCTGAAACAGTGACATTTCTAGATTGGTTACAGCAGTATCCATATGACGAATGTGCCTAATTCTTCCTTAAACATAGCTTTGGTTTTCTCCTTTTCCCCCTCCATCACTGATTTCCTCTCTCACACAAAATATAGGAGGATAATTTTCTGTAGGGGTCAGTTTTTTCAGTGACCTTCTTCACACCTTTTTCTAGTTCCATGGATCTATGATTTCAGGATGAAAACAGTGAATTTTGGAAAAAGGAAATAGTACCCCCCACACACACACACACAGAGATGTAATGTATATTGAAACTGTGATGTGGGGATTTTTTTTTTTAATTGCCCCTGACAATGCTCTGATCTGGATCCTCACACCCATACCAGATAGCTTATGTTTTGTTTTTGTTTTTCTGGAAAGAAGGTGTCATCAAAGAAATTCAAGCATTGTTCTTTTGTTTCCAGGTATTAGAAAAGGTCATCTGAATGAGGTAAATAAAACTCAACTCTCCCTTGTGCTTTTTGATTTACTGTGTTTTCTTTTTAACCCTCTCCCTACATGCAGAAATTCATTTCATCAGTGAACCCCTTTCGTCAGAGGAGGAGGATGGGGAGACCCATGAAAGAAAGATAAAATCTCTCAACAAACACTTACCTCCAAAGAAAACTGTTACTCAGATTATGAAGGATAAAAAGAAGCAGACCCAGCTCACTTTGCAGTGGTAAGCTTGTTAATCACCTCAGAGGGCAGAAGAAGCATACCTTTTTCCTCCTACACAGTGTTTTCATGGAGAGATGAGATGAATTTCACAATGGAATTCATTAACATGAGCAAAAATGGTGTAATAGAACATGTGCCATTACATGTTGGGTTGTGATGAATTTGCATCAAGATCGGTCTCTGTGCCCTGCAAACAATTAAAACCAGGCTTGGCTTAGAAGACTATTTTAATTGTGTGCTTTCTGGTGGCAGTTTTAGTAAAATGTTTTTTAAAACTTTTTTTTAAACAAAGAATGTTTTTATCTTTTTTCTTTTTTTAAAGCCCTGTTGAGCATTGTCTTCCAAGTCCTGGTGGGCTGGATAGGTGATAAGCAAATATATTTCATAAACAATGAATAATGAATCATTTTTCCTCAAGAATTGTATGTCATTGTCAAACTGGAGGTTTCAAGACAAAATAACCAAGCACTTTATAAAGCATGGGTTGTACTCAGAGTGATCTCTCTGCCACTGAAATGGGCACTGGAGCCTCCTGCATGCACATGGCTTGGGACCCTCCAGGGGAGGTCTGAGGGGCTTCAGGAGGACAGAAAAGATATCTTCCTTGAGCAAAGCGACTGAAGTAATGTTGGATTTAGCCTTATATGTAAATACTTTATTCCATAAACAATTTACTGTTACTTAACCAGCTAATGAGTTTTGGAGAAGTGGCTAAATGTGCTTTGATTTGCCACACTTTGTCACTTGAATCAAACGTCCAAAAAGATATCAAGGTAAAGATACCCACATCCCAAGATACTCAGAGAAACTAGGCAGAGAACTTGCAAGTCATCCTTTTATCTGCTGAGCACCTATGGCTCTCAATAAAATCCTGTGTGATTATTGTGCAGTGTCGTAGGTCTTAGATTTTCAACATTAAACTCTTCTAATGTTGAACTGAGAAAGCACACATATTTGTGAGAGGACTGTGTTCCTGTATCTTCCTCTGAATTTTGCTATGCAAATAGAATTTGACTGCTATACATGAGTCATAAGCAACTAGTACATTCTTGACCAATGTGACTCCCACTATCTACCACTCTTTATTTCCCAACCGAGAGAAAAAACTGTTATGGACAAAGTGGCAAGTGTGAGCAACTTATTGGCATCCTGAAACACTTCAAAAGTTGGAAGTTCAAGTCATTACCCCTTTTCATACTGGCACTTTAGGAAAACGAGTAGCTGGGCAGAACGGTATGCTAAGGAAATAGCTCTTAAGCAAAATGATCAAATGATCTCAAAATTCAAGACTGCTCTTGTGAGCTCTAATTCATCTTTTTACTAAACAAGCCACCTAAACTATGCATAATAGAGGCATACCTCATTTAACATAGCCTCTGATAAAGAAGCTCCTTTTTTACAAAGCTTTTTTACAGGAGCTCAGCCCAGCCCCCTTTTTCTTGTCTTCTGTCTAGCTGGATGTTTTCTAGCAGCATTGGTACTGGGAGGATGGTGAAGGAGGGCTAGAGAAGAATATACCTTCAGTGCTGGGTTGCAGCAGCTTGTCTGCAGTAAAGCTTGACCTGAGAAAGAATGGATTCTGCTCTAGGTGACCCTACTGTAGCTGGGTGCATTAGTGTACAACAGGCAAGGTAAATTGGTGCCTCCAGAATCACTGAGCATGTGAAAACAGCAAAAGAGAGAAAAGAGGAAGTCAGATTAGTCTGCCTCACTATTTACTGCAAGCATATTAAAATAAGCCAAAAACATAGATATATAAGTTTCGCTACCAAATGGAAATCATAAGAAGATTGGAATCTGAGGGAGAAAAAATAATCCCTGGATGCATTTTGGAAGAAGCTTTCAAATGCTCTCTAGAAGCTCCAGAGTGTCTTTTGTTTAGTTATGCAAGGCTGATCTGACCTGGTTGTTTCATTTCACATGTACGTAGTATTAGTTCTGAATAAAAAGTTCACTGCCATATTGAACTGCTTTTTTTTTCATGGTGTGGGAACCTCTCCCTATTCTTTCCATATTATTTCTACCTTTGGTGCCAGTGTTTCTGTTAAAGACCTAAAGCCCAGCAATACATCCATGTCGTCAACCAGGGTATACCTGTGTTTGACTTTTGCTCAATAAAAATTAGAAATGCTGTTATAGCATTTACTAACATTTTGGTTTGGAGACTTGGAATGGTTGGTGAGGAGCATCTTGATTCTGAGCACATGGCTGCAATTGAATATTGCGCATAAAAGTAGCAGTGAGTAGCCTATAAGTCTCTGTTGGGCAGTATTCCCACAAATGGAGCTTATATGTTCTCCCGTCCCCCACAGGGCCTGTAGAAGCTTGAGAGGAACAACAAAAGAGTAAGGGAAATGGGAGAACCTTCTTTCCTTAGCATCACAGACCCCATGCATCCCCCCCCCCCCCCCGGATTACTTTCCCCTTACCACCCTCCACTCCACCTCTAAATCAGCAGTAATTATTGCTGGAGGAAAATTTGGATACATTTAGATGGTCAGCCGAGATCTCACACAAGTTTCTGAACCATCCCAGCCTTTTGGTAAAAATGCTATCTGGCTTTCTAATGGACAGAGCTCCAGAGAAATTATCTCCCATGTAACTTTCCAGCACCCTTTAATAAGCAGACATTTAATGAGTGGCCGCCTGCAAAAT
Organism: Cyclura pinguis; assembly: GCA_030412105.1. Classification (NCBI taxonomy): domain Eukaryota; kingdom Metazoa; phylum Chordata; class Lepidosauria; order Squamata; family Iguanidae; genus Cyclura; species Cyclura pinguis. The sequence continues at coordinate 105,823,449 of CM059599.1, read as the reverse complement.
GCACTGTATAATCAGACCTGAACTCTCACTAGAAGCCAAGATGACTAAACTGAGGCTGCCATATTTTGGACGTATCGTGAGAAAATGATATTCATTGGAAGTGACCAAACGGATAGTGAAGTGTAAGGCCATAGGAAAAGTGGAAAGAAGAAAAGATGGCTCTTCAGGTGGGTTGATTCAATCAAGGAAGCCATGGCCCTGAGCAGGGCAACTGATGACGGGGACTCTTGGAGGTCTCATTCATTCAGCCACTAGTTGAAGTTGACTTGATGGCAGAAAACAGTAACAACAAATCAGTACATCAGGTACTTATTTCTGAAGTCAGAGATTTATTTCTCCAGGTCAGTTCTTTGGGCTACAGTGTTGGGGAGCACTGAAAAAAAAAAATGATTGCAAAACAGTCCTGGAGTACCATGGGAACTCATGTGGAGAGGGCCTAAAATGATGTGCAGAAATACCCTCTCTCCACTTGGTTTACAAGCTGCTTGTGGTGGGAGGTGTTGTAAGGTATCCTAAGGTATTGTAAGCCCAAGGGCAAAGAGACTTCTCTAAAGGTACTGAGGGAAAAACTGTGGAGGAATTAGGATTTGAGATAATACAACTTCTTTTGTTGCTATTGTTCGCTCATTTTTCACCTGCAGGCTGGAAGAGAATTATATTGTATGTGAAGGAGTTTGTTTGCCAAGGTGCATCCTATATGCACATTACCTGGATTTCTGCAGGAAGGAGAAACTTGAACCTGCCTGTGCTGCAACATTTGGCAAGGTACATAATACATTTGATAACAACCATTTTATTTCATCTTTAACCATCAGGATCATTTCCTTCATTTTACTCAGGAATCCTATACCCTGGGTATCTGAATTCCTATATGGTAAAAAGAGTGTAGAAGCCATCTAGGGATTTCCCTTAAAGGTGGTTTTAAAAACTAACTACCAGCTATAAGAGAACCAGTATGGTGTAATAGTTTGAGCAACTGGGAGACCAGGGTTCAAATCTCTGCTCAGCCATGGAAACCCACTGGGTGACCTTGGGCAAGTCACACTCTCTCAGCCTGAGAGGATGGCAAAGGCAAAACTCCTCTGAACAAATCTTGCCAATAAAATTCCATGATAGAGTTGCTTTAGGGTTGCCGTAACTCAGAAACAACTAGAAGGCACACAATAACAAGCATGGTGGGATATACTTTAGGCTTTTTATTACTTGCTTTGTAACAGAACTGAGAGGAAGTAATAATAAAAGCAAGGGATTTGTGCCAAGGTAGAATCCCGTTCACCTTATGAGATGTATATTGTAGGAAAGAAAGCACTGGTATTTGCAAAGTTGCAAGGAATGCAACTTCTGTAATAATTACTGTGAGAATGAGGAACAGTTAATGAAAGTAAGAGTTAGAAAGGATAAGGTTGCCTGTAGATATTTTCTTCCCACCCGGCAAACATCCACTTGTGCTTTAATGCTGAAATCATTTAATCAATGTGAGAGGTAGGTTTTCCAAATTAAATCCAAACTGCTATGAACTAGTGAAACTGAACACCCAGAAAGCTTTGGAGATCAACTTTTTAAAACATCCATGATCTCTTCCAGTTACCTTGAAGAGCTGAAACACATTAGTTTAATGAAACTTGGGGGTTCATATCTTCTTATGATATTCAATGACTTCAGTACTAAGAGGGAGAAAAAATCCTGTATTGCTTCCTCTTCCAAGCTTTGGAAACAGTGGAATTATCTTTTTTCTATTAGCTGCTTGTCTTTCCAGTTCCATTATTTATTTATTCTGTTGTTGGCTACTTGGCTGTGGTGTCTCCAGAGAGGGAGGGGACTTCTGCCAGCTTGTTCTCACCCCAAGTTGCTCCACTGCAGGTCAGTTTAAGGAGTGGTTTTAATTAAACTACTGGAAGAGAAATCCCAGCATCAACACATACTTGCATTTCAGTTTCAGCATTGTGTATCTCAATAACTTTTAAATAGATTGGTTCGCCCAGCTGAATAGCCTTGTTTCAAAACCAAAGAATATTATCCTCATGGTTTGAATAACCATTGCAGCTAGCAATATGGTACACAGTTATCTTGCTGATACTTTCAGGGCAGTTCCACATACAAGTGCCCTTTTTTGAGTCTCTCATGTAATGTATGTACTGCGTAGTTTGACTCAGTGTGACATGCAAAGTAAAAAAGATGGGCATTTTTAAGATTTAACAGGTTGGCCTTTACATTAAGATTTCATATTGTTGGAAATACAAAAAAAAAACAATAATTCAAACATACAAAGAGTACATCTGCTATACCACAGATTTCAAATGGATCAACAGTCATTCTTTTCCCCTGAGAACTTTGAGAACTATAGTTTTGTAACAAGCGATCATGAGTATCTGGCAGAATGCTTTGCAAGCCCATCAAATTATGATTTCTTAGCTTCTTTGGGGAAGCCACAATAGTTAAAGCAAAGCTTGGAAAGTTAAATTTTAAAAAATAATTAGTTCAAGTCACAGTTCCAATGCCCACCAAAGTAGTTAATTGCTATGTTTTTGTTGTGTGCCTTCAAGTCATTTCCGACTTGTGGTGAGACTAATGCAAACCTGTCATGGGATTTTCTCAGGCTGAGAGTGTGTAACTTGCCCAAGGTCACCCAGTGGGTTTCCATGGCCAAGTCATAGCCCAATGTTCAAACCACTACACCCCACTGGCTTTTAATACTTTCTTGTTATTCAAAAGTATATAGTGGGGAACTGATATCCCTATTATTTCCTGCCAACTTTCATTGTTAATTGCAGTCCTGGTCTAAATACCTGAGCCTTGCCTCCTTCCCTCTCCCAACATATTGTACAAATGAAAGAATTCAATTAATGAGGCTAGCCCACACTTTTGATTCTTTTGAAAGAAAAGAGGCAGGCACATATTTTAATTTAAATTGTAATAGTAAATAAATACCTAAAGAATAAAAGACATTTTTATGAACTGGAAATAAGTGGAGGGTGAAAGTCATGGACTTCAATGTGGAGACTGAGTAAGAATTCATGTATAAATTATATGTTTCATGTTATTGCTTTTTTAAAAAAATCATATATAAGCTTAGTTGTCTGAGCAGCCTAGGATGCATTGTTCCATTGCAAAACCAGAACCTGCAACATGCAGACAACCAAGCATAACGTGTGGGTGGGTAGGGGAAGCTGTACAGCAGCCAAATAAGGCTATAGCACCCAAGTAATGGTTATATGATCCGTGTGCAGATCAGATTGAAGACTTATGCTTATTAGTCTGTCCTGAATCTTTGTCTTCTGGTCACACCAAGCAGGAAACTGAGTGGCCAACTGGGTCAAAGACTTTTGGGGAAGTCAGTATGAAGTTCACCACCTTCCAAACCACTGAAGGTACTGTGCTCAGTTCTGTACACCCACACACACCCACACACACACACACAAACACACAGTGAAGGAGAGTAAACAGGAGTCTCATGTAAGCTAGAAGCCTGCTTGGCTCAGCATAGTACTATATTGTTATGGGACTACCATGATCCTCAGAAAGTATCCAGGTAACAAAAGATTGCCTAATGACAGTGAGGGTGTCTCACATGTACGTGTGTATTAAAAAGTAAACGTGTAAAAGTTTGTTCTTTGGTTCATATTTCTTTTTTACTAGACTATTCGCCAGAAGTTTCCTCTTCTCACTACAAGACGGCTGGGCACAAGAGGCCATTCAAAGTAAGACGTCTTTCACATATGTGTGATTCCCTAATTTCTAAATGTTTGTTTTAAGCCACAAAGTATTTATTCAATAGGCTTTCTTGAGTACAATGAAAATAGGTTTTAGAGCATATGGGAAAATATGGGAGCTACATTTCACTGGCTTGTATCCTGAGAATTAAAATGAAATGCACAGAAAGGGTCTTTTCAATCCCTTCTGCCCCTTCCTCTGGGAAATGTTTCTTTAGAGGACTGAGGGGATCTATACTATAAAGTGTTGTTTTGTCTGTCTGCCAACATGCTTAATGATAGAGTTACCATGCTTAGGTCATCTTCCACATCACTGAGTGTAGTTCCACAGCTCCCCATCTTAATCCCCAGTACTCACCAATTTTCTGCAATATCCCCTCCATGGCTACTCAGTGGCTGATGGAGGCTGAGAGCGAGATCAGAGTGGGATCAGAGAAGAATTTGGCTACATTCTCCTAGCTAAAGGCAGACCGATGATATCATCCACTGAGAATTACCAGGGCTTTCTGGGTATCTCAGAAGATGATATCATTACTCTGTGTCTGGCTATGGGCTCATATCCAGATGTTTCTCCAGTTTCCCCTCTTGCTCTCCACCAGCGACTGGATGGCCATGGAGAGAGTCACTGCAGAGGGAGGAAGATAATATCAATGCTTGCAGTGACCCCACCCCCCCAGACATATGCTGGCATATAGAATCATAGAATTGTACAGTTGGAAGAGACCACAAGAGCCATTGGGGAATGCAGGAACACACCATCAAAGCATTCCTGTCTTTAGAGACAAAGCAATGGATTCAAAACGATTGAGAAAATTCCTTTTACAAACTCTGTGGCTTCACTCTACGCATTTTAAATCTCTGTGCCAGTGTCAGACATAGCTGTGATTTAACTCACTGACTCAGTGCATGAAAAGGTGGATGCATTTTTGTTTGTTTCAAAAGACTAGGCAAAGCTGTTCCTACATGTTCTGCATCATTATCTTTGGTTTTATAAAGGCCCTAGACTAGCTGACTAGCTGACCTTCCTTCTTCCTTCCCTCTGAAGGCTCAACATCTGAGCTAGCTAATGGTGTAAATAAACACCAGATGTCATAGTTAGAATGCAAGTAAAACAGTATGGTATGACATCTCTAAGCCATCCTTTCTTGATGGCTTTTTTTCCCAGATGAAGCAATAAGTACTGGAAAGCACATGTTAATAAATCAGTAGAAAAAAGGAGACTAAGCTCCATGTGCTTATGGGTGGTCCAGGTTTAATTCTTTGAAAAGCCCAACATGTTTTGGTGAAATACATTGGGATTTTTAAATAAACTTGGACCATCCATAAGCATGTGGAGCCTAGTCTCCTTTTCTCTGCTGATTTTTTCCCCAGATGAGTACAGGCTTCTATCCATTTGATAAAGTTAGCTCAGAAAACCAGTACCGTAGTCAAAAGGGAGAACCCTGAGTGTTTAATATCATTTAAGTCTAGATCAAGGGAAGGAAACATGCAACCCTCCAGATGTTGTTGAACTGCAAGCCCAGCAGCCCTACCAAAAAAATCCAGTGGCAAGAATAGCTGGAAACTGTAGTCCAACAATATCTGAAGGGCTACATGAGTTCCACCCTGTTCTAGATAGTAAGATGGCACCGTACGATTTCTGGGAAGGAAAAACAGTAAAACTTCAGGGCTTAATCAAGAGGTGAGGGAAAAGCCACAGAAATCACCAATGTGTGCACACTTGGCTATAAGATAGATAGGCCTAGAAGGGAAGGGGATAGATTGGGAGAGAACTCTGTGTGCGAGAGAGAGGGGGAAGTAGGGGGGAGAAGAAAAGCTTAAAGACATGTAAGGGGAGCTTATTACTTAATTTGCTGAGATGGATTGCAAAAGAGACTCCTAAATGGTAGATTAAATTCGAATCAGAAGAACAGGTGTTTCAAAGCTGCAGTAGGACTTCCATTGAACAGGAACACAAGGTGTTGGATGAGCAAAGCTGGGCATCTAGCCAGCAGTTTGAAGAGCAAGTTAGTTGGTCTCTCAACAAGACTGGTCTTGAAAGTAAACTAAGCTCATGGATCCTAAGAAAACAAACAACCAGGTTGTCTACTGTGGATAAACATTTGTCCTCAGGTAAAAAATGGTGGAAATACCAGAACTTCTTTCTGAAAAGAGACATTTGTTTTACTCCAAGATAAGCCCAATGTGCTTCAGTCCAGCCTTTTGAGAGGGTGTATTAAATTAGCATACAGCAGGCTCTAAAAGATATCTGTCTTAACCACAACAGAAGGCAACTTAAATAAGGTTTTCTGAAAAGGGAATCGTGGGTGAACCGATAGTAGGCAGAGATGCACAGCATTCTTCACATTGTTATTCTCAACCCTTTCTCTGTACAATGTGAGATTCCAGCTGGGTGGACAGCTTGTTTCCCTGGTTGGAGTAGGACACAAGAGATCTAGCAAACTTGAGGGTTTCATGGCTCGGAGCATTTAGTGTTAGGGCATTCTAGTCCACATTTCACTGGAGGGCTGGTACTGGTGTGGTGGTCTGTCTTTAGCATTATTAGTTGCTTGATCTTACAAGTGGGGGAGCTAGCAAATGGACCAAATGAAGGTGTGGAGGGTAAAATGGAAACTCAGCTAACAAGAAGAAGAGCAAGAGGGTGTGAAGAGAGAATGAAGGGAGGAAGAGAACAGGAGGGAAGAATGAAGCAAAGTCAAGATAGAGAAAAGGTCCTTTCACATACCACTGTGAATGAAATTCCACATGGGTTACTTGGTAGAATCCATAACGAATGATGGCTCCAATCCAGAGGAAGTTGGCTTCATATACGCCCTATTGAAATCAATGTGACAAACATATTAGTCATGCCTAAATTAAGTCCTAGGATTTCACCATGGTTAACATTCTTTGGATGGGGGCCAAGGGACAGCAGTGCAGCTGTGATTTCTCTTAAGGGATAACATGTGTGTGTGCCATGGGGTAATAGCATATACACCTACACATGTGCACATGCACACTCTCACTATCGCTTTTTTTTCTCTGTGGGCAGTTGGGGCTCAAGTTACAGTGTTAATTTCTTTGTCAACTTTGATCAGGGCGAAATTTTGGCTCCTCCCTCCACCATTTCTGAAAGGCATTATCTTATTTATTAAAAGTGATTTAGTGGGTTAATAAAACTGATATGGCAGCTGGCCTTGCGATAACAAGTTATTGCTAGTCCCTGAGCAGCTTAATCGTATCATTGCCTTATCAGCCATCATTTGTTTCAGCATATGCTCCAGTCAGGGTGACTTGCTGCCCAGGAACATATGTTAACGCACATGGGAAGGGTTGGATGAAAGAAAGTCAATTACTCTGTTTCTTGCTGAAAGTCTTGATGAGAAAGCCAAAGATTAGCAGTGCAGCTTTTATTTAGTTTCGGTAAAAGAGAAACAATTAGACATTAAAGCAAACAAATCTGATCTACCCACTCCCTCCCATAAATCTGTTGCCTCTCAAGTCCATACTAGCTAATGGCCTGTATTATAGCATCTAATACATGAAATATATTATATTATTAAATTATATGTCCTCTCATAATATTATAATAACTAATATAGTATTTTTATTTTACATTGTAGATGGAAACTTTTTACAAGAAGTTATCAACACTGATATACATCATAAGATTAAATACTGTGTTTGCTGGTTTATAAGACTCTCTTTTTTTCCTGAAAAAAACTGTTTGAAAATGGGGTGTGTATTATATGCCAGTGTGTCTTATAGGCCAGCAAATAGTATTTACCATTGTATAAAGGGGATGTGTCTTATACACAGATGTATCTTATATATTGGCAAATACAGTATGTAACCCTCACTGTGGTTTTTAACAAAAAAGCATTACCCAGTAGAGATGGATCTGTGTCCTTTCCTTGCCCCCACCAATTAGATTAGGTAGGGGTTTTTTTCATCTAAAAATGTAATTATTTTAAGTGAAATCTTTTCATTTCTATTTGAAATAGCTTGGCTTATTTTCTAAACCAATTTGATATTTGGAAACCCAGCTACTATCATTTGGTCCTTCTTGATTCTTCAAACCCTCTCCCTGTGAGCCTTCCAATGTCCCAGAAACCATCTTCTTTCTGTGAAATACTTGCCGGGAAACAGTACAAGCAGTACTGGCATGTGGGAAAAAGGAAAGAAGTGGTTCCTTAGCACATGATGCCTTCCTCTTCTCTTGTTCTCCCAGTGGGAGATCATTTAGAAAGTGTTTCTTTTACAAAGGAGATCATTAATGTGTGTGTGTGTGTGTTAATAAAAGAAACACTTTTCAAATAGTCTCTCACCAGGAGAACAACAAAGGAGAAACGGAGTTACGTGAAAAGTCCAAGCCAAAGAAGCTGTTATCCTGCTGCAGTTGCAATTTACCTCCCCTGTGTGATAAAGCCCCTGGTAAATCTTTGAGGGGAGAAAGCATTTGGGGGATAAGAAGAGGATGTTGAGAGGATCAGGAATTCTTTTCTTGCTTCAGATTTTAATCAGCCTGGGAAAAAAACTGTAGCTGTATTAATACCCATTTCATCATTTAGGAGTGTTTTATAGCCCCTAGAAATTCATACCTAAAGTGAAGCTGAGAAACCTTTGTCAGCATCTCAATTATGTACTGATTTAAAAGTTTCAAACAGGCACTGAAGTTACATGGAAACAATGGGCAGGGTATCATAGGATCATGGGAATACTGTGTATAGACACGACTGTTCAGTTTCATTGAAATCAGTGAGACATATGATGGTGCATGAGAACAAATCCTCCACCATTGTGTATAGTGCTTTTAGTGCAGGGATTATGGATGAGGTGTATCAGTGAAATCTAATCTGCTGAGCACTGATACCTGTGATCCTACACCAAGATTGTTTAGTATAAATCCCCACATGGAGTGCTGAGTATTAATTGTGCTAAGCAACCCCTGTAATAATGTTCTACAACTGAAACAAATGTGCTACCAAATGCTCATGTGAACCCATGCTCCAAATGCAATACGCACCCATCATCATCATCATCGTTATCATATTCATTTACATCACATCTTTCTTCTGATAGTGGAACTCAAGGTGGTTAACAATGTATTTAAAACAACAGACATTAAAAACAATACAAAAGCATTAATGACAGTATAAATGTAAGATTTAAAAACAATTTAGGAAGTTAAACACTGAACATTAAAAATATTAGAACGCATTAAAAGACCTTAAAAACAGAACTGCACAGTATTAAAAGCCCACCCCTAGTCAGTTTTGAAAAGCCTGATAGCACAAAAATGTGTTGTCCTGCTGATGGAAGGACATCAAGGACAGGGTCATCCTGGTCCCTCTGGGGATAGAGTTCCAAAGTGTGGGAACATCCATTGAGAAGGTCCTCTCCCTTGTTCCCACCAGATGAATCTGAGAAGGTGATGGGACAGAGAGATCCCCTACAGATAATTTTAGTGCTCTAATGGGATCTTAAAGGGAAATATGGTGCTTCAGATCCCTGGACCCAAATGGTACAGGACTTTATAGGTCAAAACCACCACTTTGAATTGTACCTAGAAATGGACTGGCAACTAATGGAGCTGTTGCAGCAAGGGAGATGTGTTCTTCCTGTAGCCAGCCCCAGTTAACAAGTTGCTGCAGCTCTTTGGGACAAACTGACATTTCTGAGCACTTTCTAAAGGCAGCCCCACATAGACTGCATTGCAGTAATCCAGATGGATCCATATGCATCCATGGCGCTGCAGTGGCACCAAATGTGCAACTCTACATCCACTACCTTGAAGTGAATGTGGATGTTTTGCATTGGACAAAAGTATCCAAATTCTTCTGACAGGCAACTTATGACCCTGTAAGACACCAAGAGCAGAAGAATACTCCTTCATCCACATGACTGCCCTTCTGTGGTTCATTCTTTCTGTCTGTCTGTGTCTCTCATATCTGCATACTGACTTTCCACATAAATCATCAAGGCAATCTACTGTACAACAGTTCTGACAAACTATGTGAAGTGCCCTTTTACATTATGTAATTAAAACACTATGATTCCATTTTAATTCATATGGCAGCATCTTGTGGAATCTTGGAATTTGTAGTTTAGAATTCTCAGCCAGAGAGCTCTACTGCCTCCTCGAAGTACAAGCAATAGGATTCCATAGGATGTTGCCCTGACAGTTAAAGTGAAATCATAATACTGTAATTGTGTAGTACGAAAGGGTTCTAAACCAAATAAATCCAGTTCAAACACTTAAGCTGACATCATCATCGTCATCATCGTCGTCATCATCATGTTCTGCCTTTTCTCTAAAAGTACCTTTCAACAAGGTTAAAATATTACTCACCGTTTAAAAGGGTATATTAATGAGATATGTCTTAACCCATTTTGAAAAGCTGAGAGATAGAGGGACCTAATCCTAGCTCTACTGGGAGCTGTCTGGTTTTCTGCACTCCAGGAAAGATAGAAGAGAAACACCCATCGTAACCATGGCAGGTCAGAATGACCCGTTAGGGTGATGCTGACCGTGACCACATTGAAGGAGAGGTTTATCTCCCTTCTCCTCTCATTGCTTCTCCTCTGCCAGTGCTTCAGGTTGTTTTCTACACTGTCCCAGCAAAGGAGCTGGTGACTTTCTCATGTAAAAGTCCCTCATCCCTACATGTGACATTTGAGAGCACTGCTAGTCAAAATAGAATAGATTATATCAGCCATATCAGCTTTCATAGTCTGATGTGGTATGAGACAGCTTCCTAACACCTTTAGGCTTAGCTTCTTAGAGCCCAACTAGATAACACAGTAAACATGTAGCTGCCTTTAAAAAAAAAAAGGCGGGGCAGCTGAAGCTAGTGCTCTTCTCCTGCAATGCTTTCTTTGGTGTATATGTGTGTGTTTGTGTGTCACTTGTCAACTTGGGGCAACCCATTAGTTTCATAGGGTTTTCTTAGACAAGGAATACTCAAATAGAGTCTACAGTGTTTGGTTTACCTATGCCATAATGTTAAAATAGGCCCTTTCCGCACGAGGCGTGTGAAGCGGTTCATGCTGTTTCTTAACCATGTCTTACAGGATCCAAATAACGCGGGCTGTCCCTCATTTGCTTCTGCACAGCTCCTCCGTATGTTTCCTTTTGATTCGGAGAAGTGTGAGTTGATGCATCCGCACTACTATGGCAGTGACCACTCCTACTATTCCCTTCACCCTGCCCCGGCGGCTGTGATTGGCTTTTTTTCTCTTTTGGGTTGTTACATTTGTATGTACCTATGTACCTGTGTACCTATGTAGGTACGTATTTGCCAGTGTATAAGAGGCATTCCCCCCCAAACGCCTTCTGAAAATGAGGTGAAAATATGGTAACTCTCCCCACCCAGGCAGATCACCTGGCAGAGCAAAGTTGGGAGAGCAATCTCGCTCTCCCCGCTTATCCCCGCCCTGCTGCCGGCATGATCCCGCCCCAGAGAGGAATGGGGGGAAGGAGCTTCTTTCACACACACACACACACACACACACACACACTCCCTCCCTCCCTCCCTCCTCTTCCTACCTCAGCAGGAAAGTTTCCTCGCGAGGAGGAGAGCAATAGAGGGAAGGAGCTTCTTACACACACACACACACACACACCACACAGCCTCTTCTTTCTGCCTGGGCAGGGAGGACCTCCACCCAAGCAGATAGGGCAGGAACCAGGAACAGAGTACTAAAATAATTTTTCCTAAATAATATAGTCCGAAAATAGGGTGCTGTTATAGGGCAGTGTGTCTAATGCCGGCAAATACAGTAAAACATTTGCAAAATAGAAAACAACTCTCTCCTTTTAACATGCCTGTGCCATGTTTTTTCCGGTTACTCCATTTTCTAAAATTTGCTGAGCAAAACAAAAAATGGCGCCTGCCTGTCCTTTGGTGGGTGAGGACAACTGGAGAAGGTGAGTATGCCCACAGCCCACCCTCTACTGCCCACCAATTCGCATTGGTGAGAATGTACGTATCTGCACCGCCGTGAAAGTTCAAATCTGCTCAGTCTTAAAAATTGTTTTGGATTTTTTCCGGTTTTCAAATCGCGTGCTTTCCCACCAGATGGGGGCGCATTAACTTGGGATTACGTGCGGAACGATGGTAAATAAAGTGAACTTAATTCGCTCTCACGTGCAGAACAGCTCCCTGCCAAAGCACATTGACCCACATTAATAATCCCGTGCGGAAAGGGCCATAGTCTTCCCCCTGCCTCTACACTGAACACACAATCACTCACTTCATATTCAGTTTCTGGTCTTTACTTCAGACTTTTAAAAGATAGACTGAGAACCTAAATGGCACACTCCAACTGCATATCTCCATGTCTGATGGCCCCTCCAGGCAGGAGCTTTGACTCTGGCCACTAAATGGCTACGGTGGAGAAGGAGAGTAAAATGAGGGAGGGTGGGAGAATAATTACAAGCTTGTTGTTCCTCTGTCCTTCCCCCTCTTACAAACTATAGACAGCCCTCCCTTCTTGGCTTCTATGTGAGGGATGGTAGTTTTGGATGGGCCATGAGAGGCTAGAGAACAGACTTTTGCAGTCTGTTCAGAAAAGAACATATGCACTCATAATCATGTATATGTCATAAAGAGCATGCTGTAATATCTGAGCTTCTTTTTTTAGAAAAACAACCCACTGAGTACTTCCTGAAACATCATTTCAGAAATATAACTACATAACAGATAAAAAATGTTAAGCTTAAATTCTGGTTGCTTTAATTTCTTTGTGTTCTTTTTCATAATTGGTCAATATAATATTTTGGGTTATTCCTCACTACAGATATCACTACTATGGAATTGGCATTAAAGAAAGCAGTGCATATTATCACTCGGTGTATTCTGGGAAAGGTTTGACAAGGTATGGTAAAAGAACTATAATGGCAAAATACTGTTGGAAGGTTAGGAAAACTCAGTCTCACGTCATTCCAGTTCAGACATAAATATTTTTTGCTTGGTTATTTATCACATGATTATTCAACACTTGATGAGTATTTGGTGAGTGTGTGAATGGTGCCTGCTGACAGTTTTTTTGAGATGATGCCCAATGAGATAATAGTGTGGCATGTTATATATGAAGGTTCTGCTCGTGAAAGAAACAGCACATGGAAGACAAGGTACTGGCACATGCAACAGTTTCATGCAATGTTCAGATGTTCAGGTGCTGTCCAAATAACACTTATGCAAATCTAATTTTCATCGGATTGAGGTTGATGGCTATGGAAGGGTTGGCAAGTCATTGCTATTTACAAATGGATTTGCTCCACACACATCATATGTGGTTGGCTGTATATTATGTTCTCACCATAAAATGAGATTTATTCACCTTTTTTTCCTTCAATCTTTAACTGTTTAGAGGCCATGGTAAAAAATTCATTGAATGATTTTGGCCCAAATGCCATGCAGTTGCATGCAAACAGTGTTAAGTTTATGATTGTCAACCAGTGGCTTGGAGTGGTAATACTGGAGCTCACCCAGACAGTGTATTTGCACAAGTGTGTATACCTACATACAACAAAGAGCATAATAATGCCCAGTTTGTTAGGAATATTATGATTGCTGTGCATCATTACAGAGGAATAACCTCCTTGAAGCCAATGATACTCACTTCACTGTCTGCAAAGGTACAACTTACAAACACACTGAGCTCTAACAATAACAGCAACAACAAAAATCTGGAGCCAGCTGAAAAACATCTTTAGCTTTTCATATAAAGTACAAATAAATTTGTAAAGAAGATTTGCCACTTGAAACTGTTAGGATCCCTAAAGTGACAGGGCAGAAGCTACATTAAAACAAAAAATTGAATAGAAATCTTTACTTTTTAATTAAAGGTACAAATATATTTGTAAAGAAGTATTGCATTTTAAACTATTAGAGTCTCTAAACTGATAGGGCAGAAGATACATCAAAGCTTGCTTCCCTCAATCTCTGTCTGACTTTGAGCTCTTTCACACTACACAGTTTTAATACGTTAATCCCACTTTAACTGCTGTGGCAATATTCTGTGAAATTCATTTGTAGTCTGGTGAAGCACTAGAACTGCCTGGCAGAGAATTCTAAATGCCACTTTGTGAACTGCCAATCCCATAGTTCCAGAGGATGGGACCATGACAGTTCAAGTGGAATAATAGCGCTAGAACTGTGTAATGTGAAAGGCTCTTTCCTTTATGTAAATCCAAAAGGCCAACTGCAAAAATGGAAAGGCTTTGTTGTCCCTTCATTCACTTGCTAGGCCCATCCTGACACTTCAGCAGGTGAAATAAATTATGCTTTTGCTATGAAAAAGGTCCAGGATTTGTACCCTTATACATTTTCCCTCACCAGTATACCATGGGACAAATGGTTACTTGTAGCCACTGTGAGAGTGAATAGAATGTTTCAGACCCAACTTCACTGGTTCTACACGTCATCCCCAGTAATTTTATTTATATCCAGTCACCAGACTGAAAGCATTTAACAAAATTTCAAAAGAGAAGAGAAAAGAAAGAGAGCAATGTTGTCTAGGAACTGTCAGTATGAGGTGAATACTTTTCAGAAATGTAGTCCACTGTTCTTCTCTGAACTAAAAGTAATATACCTTGGTTTTCAAAGGTTTTCTGGGAGCAAGATGAAGAATGAGGTAAGCAGTATGTGCTGTGCTGTTTGTTCGGTTAGCTACTGAGCATCTGTAATGACTTCAGGGACACAGATCTCTCATTTTTGTATTAGTGATGCCACATATTCTTTGAAAGAGCAGGCTTTCACTTCCCCAGCCCCAACCTGTGCACGCTAGCTTCTGGAAAAGTAACTTCATTTGAGTGTTCCTCCTAGAATTCCTCCTAGATTCTGAAAAACCCCGAGATTCCAAAAATGCCGTAAATTCAATTGCTGGTCCAAAGTAGAGTATATTTATTGACTCAATCACTGAATTGTAAGCCAACACCTCTTTTTAATTCACTATCGTTGGGATTGGCATTAACAATTAGGTTTTGGCCAAGCTTTCCACCAACCAGTGCTTTATGCACCTTTAGAAGTCTGAAAACAGAAAGCCTTTCTGCACCACACTGTTATAGTACTATTATTCCACTTTCAGTATCCTGTGGAATTCTGGGGTTTGTAGTTTACTGAAGCCAAAGAGCTGTTTGGCTGAGAATTCTAAAGGCCCCTCCCTAAACTACAAACCCCAGGATTCCATTGGATGTTGAAAATAGAATAATAGCACTATAATAGTGTAGTTCAGAAGGGCCCACAGGAGGGTCAGGAGGATCAGGAGGGTCTTTAGATCTAAATTAGAGAGAGATATGCTCTCTAGAAATTCTAATAATTTAACTGTTGGTGGCACAGTGTTTGCTATGCCTGTTTATGGTAGGATGTTGGTTGTTAAGTATAAAAGGTAATGTTTACCTCAAAGTAAACCTCACTGAACTACAGTGAGCATTAAGGTAAGCTTAGTTCAGTTTTTTGAAGGCAAAAGATCTCGGGCCTTTTCTGCACCTTATCTTTTTCCGGCGCTGGGGTGCGGGACTGCGGATCGCGCGAGCAGCCTCCAGCGAGAGGCTCTTGCCTCCCTGCTGCTTCAGCTCCACATGAGCTGCCTGCTTGCATGAGAGCCCTGCTTCTTCCTTCTGCAGTGCAGCCTGGGACTTTCCCAGGCTGCGCTGGGGCAGGAAGCGTGACCGGCGTGGCTCCCAAGGCTCTGCACGCCAGGTAAGTGCACGCGGGGCCTGGGAGCAATGCACAATTGCGCACCATTTTCAGCTTCCAGCCGAAAATGAAAAGGTGCACGATCGGTGCCTGCCGGCCCCTGGAGTGTCGCACGATTGTGAGTGTGTCATGCAAATTGCTCCTCACAATCGCGCGATGCTCCAGGAGCCCTTTGGCATGGCAAATGCCATGCAAAAAGGGCCTCAGAGTCAATCCCTGACATCAAAGTTCTGAGCTGAGTGGAGGGCCTAACTTGGTGTACAGCAGTTTCCATTGAGACTACATAGTGATTTTCCTACTTTTGCAGTTTTATGTGACTTCTGTAAGGCCATAAATGAGCACTTGCATTATGCTAAATTTCACAGAAATCAACTGGCATCAGTTTTTAGTATAGCTCTCATCTAGAATGTCATCTAAAGTCAGACTGGTCTGTAGGAAAACCGGAGGAATAAATTCAGGGTCCACACTAGAAATTCAACTTCCAGGCCACTCTTTTTTTTTATTATCTTTCCCATGAATCTGAAATATTGTCATGACTTTTATATTAGTATTGAGAACCAGCATGGTGTAGTGGTTTGAGCATTGGACTGGAACTCTGGAGACCAGAGTTCAGTTCCCTATTCAACTGTGGAAATCCATTGGGTGACCTTTGGCATGTCACATACTCTGAGACAGAGGATCTGCATGTTGGAAACAACTTAAAGGCACATAAGAACAACAACAGCAACATGGTGCAACTATTGCTTGTTGCCTGGCAATCTTGCTCAGTGGAGACAAGTATCCTGTTGTAGGAGCAGCAGGTACTTTGTTTGCTGAAGGAGGAAGATTGTTGATTTCTTCCTAATTGCAATTCTCTCTGCCACTTGAAAAACTGTTTCGCCAAGCTCTTCATTACCTCCAGAGCCAATTTTACAACAGGATCTTTGCACACAGTGGTCTAATCATACCACATATCTTTATGTATTCAAAAGATATACACATTGGATTGTGCTGCAAGTTGCCTTACACCAGGTGTTTTTGAGTTGGGTTAAAGATATAAAATGCAAGGTCCCTGATTTGGCAGAATATTATGTGAACATTTCCCTTGCGTTGAAACAAACATGCACACCACACCATCTTCATTATTTTAATCTCCATTTACCCCATTCCAAAAATATACTGAATGTATATTTCCTGAATATGTTTCCTGTGTTACTCTTGTTATCATGTTTCAAAGAAACAATCACAAAATATTGATAGATAATTGTTTGACTTCAGCCATATTGACTAATGACCAACTTTTAAGCGACCTAATGTTTACACCAACACAAGAGTGTAAGCAAACATAATTTCTTTCATTTAGCTCCTTATCTATACTTGAATAGCTCAATATTTGCACAAAGTGCAGCCTGAAAATCTTTTTTTTTTTAAGAAACAAATCTAAAATGTTAATTGAAATCGTTCCTGAAACATGAGGCTGTCCCCTGTCGGTAGACACACTGCTAAGCTTAATAGACATTGATCTGACCAGTGTGGTATCCCTTGAGTGCCACTATGTAAAAATGTGCAATCATTAAAATTAACACAAATAGTATGATGCTCAAGCTACATTTTCTCTGTTTTGTCCATCTGTTCAAATCCATGCTTCTGGATTCATACCACAAATTACACGAACTAGAATGCAGTTCAGAAATTAAGGAGGGATGGAATGGACTTAATCTGGTTCATATCTTTTATGAATGTGTTCAACAATAAATCTATGTAAGTCTATTTCAGTCCTGTCTCTGGATCAGGCTTTTGGGTGTTGTGGGGAATGGCAAGGTTTGTAGTTGTTGTTGGGCACCTTCAAGCCATTTCTGACTTATGATGACCATAAGCTGATCCTATCACAGGGTTTTCTTGGCAGGATTTGTTCAGAAAGGATTTGCTTTTGCCTTCTCATGAGGCTGAAAAAAAAGTGACCTGCCCAAGGTCACTGAGTGGATTTCCATGACCAAGATGGGATTTGAGCTCTGGTCTCCAGAGTCACAGTCCATCTCTCAAACTACTAAACCATGATGGCTCTCTATGGCAAGGTAGAAGAGAATTAAGTTTAGTTGTGTGACCAGACATCTGCTCACGCAACATTTAACTGAAGTAAGACTGATGATCAAAATGTATTTTGCGTGCATGTGTGAATAGTATTGTTTTTAATTGCTGAACACTTAAAAATTAAAACAAATGGAAATATAATACAAACAATTTAAAGATTGTGGGAGGAATGTAAGAAAAGTAGCCATGAGAAAGTGCCATTTATGGAGATGATTCAGAAAACTGCATCCACTGTCTTCCCTTTTCTACTCCTTCCTTTACATTATTCTTTTAAATTCTTGATGCTGGCATACATATTTTTGTTTCTGCTCTTTCCGTTGCTTTGTTCTGCCTAATCCTTAGTAGTAGTATAAATATGTATGCATCCAATGTGGAAGAGAGGATACTGGGACTATGCAGCTCTGTGTATATTGGAAAGTGTTCATGATAACCTGCATTTTGTGTGATGCTAAAGCACCAACCTTTTTTTTTTTTTTTTGGTGATGATTTTGTGTCAACAGAAAGCTTAATAATAATTCCACCTGATCACTAATTGATGCATGCAAATTAGTTTAGTTAATATTGGTGAGAATGTAGCTGGCAAGCAATATTCATTTGTAAAGACATGTAACCTGTTTTAGGGTGGATTCACCCGGAAATATTCCCTGAGCTCCAAAACAGGAACTCTCCTTCCAGAATTCCCCAGTGCTCAGCATCTTGTTCTGGACAGGTGCATCTCTAAAGACAAGGTAAAATGTAAAGTGTTTGTATATTGAAATGATTTCAAGATCTGCACCTTTTATTCTGTCTGTGCCCTCAAAGGCTTCACGGCAATGACATGAAACAGCTAGAAATATCTATAACCAAATAGACTTGACTGATTTATTGAGGGAGCAGATCTTTACTATCACCTGTTAACTGGCTTTCCATTGGGAGGTGGTTGAATTATTTACATATTAACTAGCTTAATATTTTACGAACAGATAATGTTTGACTTGAGGACGGCAAGACAATGAAATAGTTAAAAGTCCTATCCACTACAGATACCAATGGATTAATTTAGCACTGATAAGATATGGACAAGTTATTGGGGCAAATTATGAAGTGGATTTTTCCTCCTAACTTGTTTTATCAATAAATAGATTTAGAAGATAGCATTCTTGTTTACTGTAACTTAAAAAAAATGACTCAAGTATTTCATCTCTTTTGTTTATTGTGTTCTTAAACTGACTGATAAAAAAGCTCTTTTTTGTATCTTTGTGATTTTAAAAATGTGTCTTCAGTTTGTTTGTTATAACTGGAAGCACGATAATAATGCAATCCTTACGTTGTTAGAGTTGAGTCCCAGTTGTAGGGGAAAGAGATGATATAAATAAAATGGAAAAAAGGGGATTATTATTAACTCATAAGTAAATTCCACTGAATTGGAATTGTTACCAGTAAATGTGCATATGTTGCTGATTTTTTCCTAAATTTTGTCTTTTGGGGCTATAATGCTAGCTTTGAAATCTGGGAAACAATGTAAAGAATGTTATTTCTCTCCCTAGTTTTCATCATTTTTGGACATTTTTGAAATCTTAGGTGCTGAATTTAAGTAAAATGCGTGTTTATATTTCATGTGTGAGTTGCTTTAAAAACGACAATTCCACAAGATTTTAAAAACAGAAAAACAATAGATTTATCCAATGACATTGAGTGCAAAGCTTGGCAAAGTTAATCTTTTGGGCTACAACTCTCAGAAAGCCCCAGCCAGTAATAGTCCAGAAAAAAGTAACTTTGCCAAGCTCTGATTCATTGTGTCCTATTGGTTTTGTCTACCAACAACCTTGCTGCTAGCCTTTGAGAACATAGTCCACTTCTGTTCTACAGAACTGGGAAACCCTCTGGCACAGATTTTGAGTGGAAAAGAAGGGGCATGCTGTTGGGTAGAAAGAAGTCCACTCATGGGATATTAGATGTAGCCCCTCAAAAGTACAACACTTAACAACAACGAATGCTGAAATGCAGCACAAAATGGCAAAACGAATACCAGCACCAGAGAATTTCAGTGAATCCTCGGAGAAAAGAGCTAAAACAAAGCCACTAAAGGGTTTTTTTTGTCAAAAAAAAGCAGGTATGGATAATAAAATTATGTCGACATGATCTTTTTTTAAAAAAAATGCAGAAATAGCATGACCTTAGCCTAGTGCCAAGCAAGCCTCTCTTTAGAAGAACACAGGGGACAATTGCCAGAAATCCCGATTTGTACAAATTATAATTTAGGCCCTTCGTGCAGCACCCTCCCATCCTGCCATGGGAGAAGGACGGGACTGTGACAGCGCTTCTGCATGATGTCATCGCTGTCCCATCCTTCTCCCGTTCCCAAGTGGCACGATCACGGGTTAAATCATTGATGGATCTTTTTCCCATCAATGACCCATGATAGCACCACCATCCCGCACTTACCTATACTATGGAAGCCCCAGAAGAGTGATGGCTGTGCTTCTGCTCCAACCAGGGAAACTCCCTGGCTGCACTCGGGAAGGAAGAGGCATGACCATTGCACTGTCTTCCGCAGGGAGCCAGCCAGTGCAGAGGAGAGCATTCCTGTTGCACTCCCCTCCCAGCAGAGTCACTGCTGGGATCCCCACAGAACAACTTCACAAAAAGATAGGCTGTGGAGAGGGCCCTAGTTTTTCAGAAATATTTATGAGAATTCTTACATTAAGATCCACTCTTGGCTCTCTTAAAAAAAACATTTCTTTCTTGTAACATTTAAAACTCCAGGCCTATAACCCAGGACACTGTTGCATATCATTTTTCTCTTTTTTTAAATGTGCTTTTAAACTGCTTTTTAAGCCCATTATGTTTTAATACTATGCTGTATAGTACACTGTATACTCTATATGCTATCATTTGTTCAATTTTGTTATACCATCATAATTTATTATCTTATATATTTCTGGCTGTGGCTGCATATTTATATGTGGCTGCATATCTATGCGTGTGTGTGTTCTTCTACGTAACTTGAGTCCAGTCCTAGGAAAACTAAGTCCTAGTCCAGTCCTAGAAGAGATAAAGAATTCAAATGAAATGAAATGAATGAATGGATTTTCCCCAGGCAAATAAACCTCAGTTCATTGTTTTTTGGCCAAGTGATCACAAGGATATCTCAGAGACCTCCTGCTTTTCTGTTAAAGCCTGTGACAATTCTGATTGCACCAAAGTAACAAAATTTTATATCCTAGTTTCTTTGGAGCAATATTAGTTCCACAAGTGATTATCACTACAGATTGGAGTGAACTATACTTACTTAAGGTAGGTACAGTCTGTTTATATCAGGCAAATTAACACGGAAAACAATTTTATTTTTTGCCAGAATTCCCCAAATGTCTCTATAATTAATGCTGGTAGAGACTGAGACATGAAATAGCTCCTTGCATCTTCAGTGTGGTATATATTAACTATCATGGTGGACTGGTGTCAAAAACAGATATTGGTCCTTGAAAGTCAGTTACCAAAATGTTCTTTTTGGAGATTAAATGTAGTCCACAAATCAGCATTTGCTGCTGCTGCTTCTTTCTTTTTTTTCCTGCCGGTGCCAGCTCAGTTTAGAATGTCCCATGTTACATTTTTGGTCACAGTTATAGCACTATGATTCTACTTTGACTGCCATGGCTGCGTCCTTTGGAATGCTGGGGTTTGTGGTTTGATGAGGCGCTAGAGCTATCTCACTGAGAATTTTAAATCTTCCTCTCTAAACTGCAAATCCCAGAATGTTGCCATGGCAGTTAAAGTGGAATCATAGCATTATAATTGTGTAGTGTGAGAGGAACTATTGTATTTGCCTGGCCATTTGAAATAGATTTTGACAGACAATGATAAGTATACAGAAGAAAGGAGCATGGAAAAGTGACAGCTGAAGCAGTTGGCAAGGCTCCAGGCTTAGATGTCTGAACTCAGTGTTGTCACTATCTTCATTACGCCAGCCCTTAGAGCAGGGATGTCAAACTCAATTTCATCTTGGGCCGCATCAGCATTATGGCTGCCCTCAAAGGGCCAGTCGTATCTGTAAGACTATATAAATGTATCTACTCTTTTATCATATTAAATAATTGCCTCTGCATCCGATTATTACTGGTTTTTAAACTGTCTTCCCTCTGCATAAACTTTATTTGTCGTGGACATTTGGGGACTATTTCATCATAGTTTATGGTCCCTGTACCTCTGTAAAGTAACACAGAATTGGTCAGTATATCCAAAGTGTGCGTCATTCTGCCCCCAGGCTCGCCAGGTGGGGGGAGGGCCACTGCTGCAGCAAAGGTGCAAGGGCCACATGAAATGGCCTGGTGGGCCAGATTTGGCCCGCGGGCCTTGTGTTTGGCACCTGTGCCTTGGAGGGACCAGCATACACCATACACCAGGCTCATGTCAGAGGTGGCTGGCATTATCAGAGAACTTTTTAATGCATGGACCATGAACTCGTTTGAGTTGGCAGTCAGGCTCTTGCCAGTTAGTGAGCTGAAGAGGAAGGAGGAGATGTCATCAGGGTTTCAGCTGGTTGGGATGAAAAATAGGCAAATTAGTAGAAAAGAGTTAATGTGTTTAGTCCATTGTTTTTAAGCTAACAAAAAAATTAATGTGTTTGCATTCCTTTAAAAGGGAAGCTCATGTTAAATTGCCATTTAAATTAAGTTAAATGGCTGCACTACAAGCATTACCAGAATGAAGCTGAAAAATACCATTCATGATTTTACTTTTGCCCCATTCCCATCCCTGTTTTGAACTTTGGAGAGAAGGAAACAGATGCATATATTTTTTGGGGAAAAAAATTCTCATCCACTCCTATCAAAATCATCATTCATACTTTCCCTGTCTCCTTTTATTATAATTTCATTTCCTTCCCTTTTTCTTTACTGTACTGATTCCAATGTGGATCTCAGTGGAAGTCTCGGGATTAAGAAAATACAGTTTCCTGGAACAGGTGATGTAGCCCCTCATATATAGCACAGAAAGTTCACCTGGCTACAGAGAAAATCATCACCTTCTAAGCTGCCCTTACTGCTTGTCAGTTTTGAAGGTTTTAACCGTAAATTAACTGAATGATTATACTCTAACCATGCACTAAAATAAATGGTTTGAATTTCAGCACCTAACATTGTAATTTTCCAGTCTTAAGAGACTAATGCACGTTAATAGATTTTAATTAGGTGCCATTCCCGCCAGTTCTTTGGTGAGAATGGATCCATCTCTCTGTTTCACTTTCAATAATATTCATATTTGTGTGTGTGTGTGGGGGGTCGTTTTCACCAGTTTCTGGGCATAAATACAGACAGAAATTTGTATGCAATTTTTGTATGCATTTTCCGGGATACATAGGATGTTTACAATTCATTATAAGCAACTACCCAGCCATAGACAGATGTAACATCCAGAAAATCTGAGAACGAATTTGAAGTCTTTGAAAGATTGTGACTCTAGCAACTCACACTTCAACAAATTGTTAACAAGACACTCTTCAACAAAAGTGTAAAGCTCCTCTCTGCAAGCAAAAGTAGAGAGAGCATCTCATTGGAACAGGATGGTAATAGGAAAGAATTGTTGCTGAGGTTAGAGAGGTCACTTTTTTGGACCTACCAGAATTCTCTAGCTGGTGGAAGGATTCAGAGAGTTATAGTCCCCAAAAGTAGGTTTTCCAAGCTCTGATTGGATGAATAATAATAATTAAAAAAGATTGTAGAACCTATTTAAAATCCTACATAAGTGGTAAATAATAGTAATTAACAACCAAATGAAAACCTCATTTGGTAAAATGTGATCCTATGAAATGTTGTTGTTTAGATTAGTGATTTATAGACTTGATTGATTTATAGACATGACCTGACTTCATACCTGGTGCAAAAAAAGTACAGCCGTAATTAAGAACTTCCTTGTGAACAGGAACAAGTTTTTAATCTAATTCAATTCTTTTTCATTACTAAAACAGGTAGATACCCTAATCATGATGTATAAAACCCACTGTCAGTGTGTCCTTGACAACGCCATTAATGGCAACTTTGAAGAGGTAAGGCTTCTTGAAGCATACATCCGTTTGTTACTCTAGGAAGGCATGGCCAATGTGTCATTCAGAGCAGCTCTGTGCTTATTGTTCCATAGATCCAGCATTTCCTGTTACATTTCTGGCAAGGAATGCCTGACCATCTTCTTCCTCTGCTTGAGGACCCTGTTATCATTGACATCTTCTGCGTTTGTGACTCAATACTGTACAAGGTGCATAGCATGTTTAACTGAAATAATACATCTGATGAAGTTGGCTGTGTATCTGGGAGCTGGCACAGAGGGATGCAAGACCTGAACTAAAAGCCTACAGTGTTTCTCTCTCTGGGTAAACTGCCATGTGCAGGTAAAGAAGGATAACATAGATAACTCCTAGAATCTCCCAGCCAAGCACAGCCAGTGGCTGTGAACTTTGATTGGTAAAAAGTAACTTTTCCAAGCTCTGGGATAGTGTCCTCAATTAATAATTTCCTAGTTTCCATGCATTAATTTCAATAAGTATGATGGGGGATTATTTGACAGGGTGCATGAAGAGAATGAAAAGTTTCACATTTTATTAGTGTATTAGCCATGAGAAAGATGTACATCTTCCTGCTTTTGTATTCAAGGTCCTTACAGATGTCCTCATCCCTGCAACTATGCAAGAGATGCCAGAAAGGTAGGTAACTCCCTGCATCTGATGTTGTTGTTCAGAGCATAAAGACAGACATTGTGGTTATTGATGGTTTAGAAAAATGTTTTACCTAATTTTTTTAACATGTGGATCCTCTGGCACCTGGGGATGTGAATAATTGTAATAACCAAAAGAACAGCTTGACAGACAGCAGCATTTTATTGTAGAATGTAATTAACATGGTTATTGTAGGTTTTGATACTTTAAATACCTTGCATACAATTGAGCTGTGTTTTTCAGTCCAGAATTCTGTTGCATAGAACCAAGCTATATTTTGCAAGCAGGAAAACTATAGCACCAGGGCTTACTCCTGTATGTAGGCATCCAAAGAACTGAGCTGTTCATTTTTATGATTGGTGGGAAAATGTCCTGATTGTCCCAACCGGCCCTGCCTCCTTTGCTTTCGGTCCGCTACTATGTAATTGGCCTGCTCCCTGCTTTCCCTACTGTGCCTATGGCCCTGCCTCCTTTGCTTTGGCTCTATCCACAGCTGGAAGCTGTCCACCAAGACTCTTCCTGGAGTAGGTCAAGGGTCCTGACATAAAGGAAGAATGGGGAGTTGGGATCCTTTTAAAACCATTTAAAATGTAATGTGTAAGTTATGGTACTTTTGTGCCCCCCCCCACAAATTAAGACTTTTGATTCATAAGGCCCTTATTATTAATTCTGCTGTATTTCTGTTGTCCTCATCAAGAAAGAGAATCAGGCTTTCTCATGTACAGAAGAGTATTGTATACAATGTTCTTGTTTCTCTGTTACTCAGTTAGTATCATCCGACCTCACAGTGCTAATTATCTGCACAGTGGTTGAGCACACAGATCTTTTCTGTACGTTAGTATTAAACCCACTGGGATACCTTGGGTGTGCCACACACTCTTAGCCCCAAAATCCCTGTGAAAGATTTGCCGTAGGGTCACCATAAGTCAGAAACAACTTGAAGGCACACAACAGCAGAAGGAGCAGCAGCAGCAGCAACAACAACAACAACAGCAGTTTAAAATAGCATTTGTTGGATATACATTTCTCTGGACTGGATCCCCTTTTAAGGTGGAAAGAGTTTCTCTATTATTTAATACCTTGCTGCATATCCAGAAGATTAATGGGTTCAGACTAGATGGAATTGCCATGGCAAGTTTTAATTTAGCTACAACTGGAATGTGTTGCAAATGGACACCCTGCCAGATCAGGAAGTGGTTATTCGTCATGCTTGTCCAGTAGCAGTGACCTGCCTTGTTATACTAGTGTTGCATCATACCACTATCTCTCGTGGCATTTGCCAGTCTGGTAGTTTTTATTCCTAATCTCATAAATTTCAGGCTAAATCCACTGTAGCCCTACTTGTTCAGCATAAGGCTATGGCAAACCTTCTCTAAATAAATCTTGGCAAGAAACCTTTATGATAGGGTCACCATAACTCAGATTCAACTTGAAGGCACATAGCGACAAAGTTAGTTGCAATTCACACGAGTCACTTTGATTTCAGTTGATCTACTCTAGCTGTGCAGAAAGATTAGACTGAGTCCTTAGATCTTGTGTTGTTGTTATATGGTTTGTCAAATTCAAGCAATCAGGTGTAGCTTGTGTCGGCTTATCAAGTATATGAATTGAGCTGCCTAAATTGTTTGTTGCCTTTTTCTGCCATAAATGATAAGTAAGTAGGTATAATGTTTATTGGTGAACAAAATGTGGTGAAGAGAACTTGAGATTTAAGGAAGTCTTGTATATGAAAAAGAAGAACTACTAGATATACTTAGCTAGATAGGGTACTTAGAATGCTCTGAACACTTTTAAAGGTCTAGGTTTAAATCCTTGTATATTAAGCCAAGTCTACAGGTTCTGCTCCCCCACACACACTTTTAACAAATTCCTCATCTTTACAAACTTCACTGCAGGCAGGTACAGCATGGTCTTTTCCATGCTGGGAATTGTGTCTGCTGAATATGGACAAAGCAGATAGCTATGAATTTGTTTCATTTTGTTTTTTACAAGTACGTACCCAATTTGCAAATCTCTTCATAAATAGCATGGAAAGAGTTTGACAGTTAAAATATTTGACAGTAGGAAGAAGTCAAACTGAGAGATTTGTCCATCTCTATCTATGAGACAATCACAAGATTCTAGAGTGTTTATTCCCTTTCATTACAGTTTACTGGCTGATATTAGAAATTTTGCTAAAAACTGGGAACACTGGATTGCTTCTTCACTAGAAAATCTACCAGAAGACCTTGCAACAAAGAAGTTACCAATTGCACGAAGATTTGTATCTTCTCTGAAGCGACAAACATCATTTTTGCACTTAGCCCAGGTAAAGTTAATTAATATAGCAATTGGCACCCTATGAGTTACGATTTTCAAGTTAGACTAACTTCTTTATATTTCCGTTTGCAATTGTGGCATTATTGCCATGGTCACAAATGATCTGAAAACCTACCTCAAGAGCTAGCCAGTTATCTAGGGTGATAGAGGTCTGTGCTGCTGCAGTCGGGGTGTTGTAGAATGCTGTGACCAATCCCTCCCACCACTGAGTGACATTTTGAAGACCCAGAAGCAGGGACTCTTGTGGGGATCTGTCACAAGTTGTCATTGCAGCCTCTCTCATTGGTGGGGCTGGTCACATCAACCTGCAGTGCCCTTCTCATCAGCAGCATAGACTTATGTCACTCTAGATAGCTGACTGGCATTTAAGATGGGTTTCAGGGGTTGCTTCGGGAGCTAAAGCAGGTATTTGATGCAGGATCTCAGCCAGTACGTATAACATGATAAATTTATAAATGTAGAGAATGTGGCTGGGAGGGTAATAAAATCTTGTTCTAGAATTCTTGTTTCTGGAAGAAAATACTGTATACTAAACTACTAGTCAAACTAGCCAAACTATTAGTCTACGAATACTCACAGCTAAGTTGAAGAGGGTGTTTATCAAAAGCATTATTATTGAAAGTGTTTGTAAACTACAAAGATGCAGTTTGGTCAAAAGGCACCTTGAAATACATGTGGGTATCCTGCATTACCAGTGTAGGTTTCTGCTTTAACACTGTAGTTATTTGACATAGTTGTTGCTTGTAGACCACTCTTTCCTTCCTAGTGTTCTCTGTATCTTGTTGATCTGATAGTCTTTCAACAGTGATTAAAATGAGAGCACCTTTGTATTCAGAGGCAGAATGGACAAACCATTGCCTTCAAGTCCTATCCACGGACTTCTTGCAGATGTCTTGGGAAGCTTTTGTGGGAATCATGATACTGGACTTTGATAGACCTTTAGTCTGATTCAGTAGGGCTCTTTGGTCCCTATCTGCTTCAGAGAAATTAGTAAAGATTGGAAAATGCTAGTTCCAGTGTATTTTTCCTGTTTCCTCTTGTAGATTCCCTGTTACTTCTTTTTCTTGTTGCCTATAAAAGGTTTGATGTCAGTACATCAAACCCTTGATATTAAGAATCAGTGAAATTCCTTAGTGAAAAATGTCAGTTGGCATCTGTTCATAAATTACAGTGTCGTCACTCTAATTTACAACATTGCAATTCACTTTTATATTTTTTGTGGCATTGCAAGAAAATTTTTCCCAAACCTACTGTTTAAGCTTCACAGCTTCCCAACACAGCTATTTCTGAGTTGTCAGAGATTGGGGTGAGGTAGGGTTTAGCAATGACACATCCATCCCTCTTCCTGTGGGTTGGGCATGCAGGTGCCTGCTGCATTTTGCCTCGCTACAAGAAGAATACTGAATGCAACATTGCTCATCCACTCACTCTCCACCAACTCAGAAACAGCCATGTTAGAGGGGACAGCTATGTGGCATAAAAGGTTTGTTCCTGGGAGGTGGCATCAGGAGAGGTAGCTGTGAGGTATGGCTACATGTCTGTGATTACAGCTTCCAGTTCAGGATCTTAGCTGTTTGAACAGATTCTAAAAAAATATGACCCATACCCTTACTCAGTGAATGCAGGGGGCATTCATTGCCTACTTTTCCTATTCCTAAACTCTACACCTTTATCCAACACCCTGGGCAGAGCTTTTGCATAGGTCTCATTGTTCAGTCAGTGACCCTGCCTATTCTTTGGTTCCTGGTTGTGCATGGTATCAATGGTTATTGTGTTAGGATAGAGGGGGGAAAAGGTTTATTTAATGTTTCTGGGAAGTAAAGGAACAAACTTTGGGTTCTCTTTCCTTAATAGAGCACTCTTCCCATGTTCTCCTCCTTCCCTGTTCCCCTGGTTGTGTGGTGTCTGTGAACCGTAGCACTATGACCATTTTGCATAAGAGGACTTAAACACCTTATTCGCAGACCACCCATCTCTACCCAAATCTACAGTGTAGATTTACATGCCCAGATTAGTTAAAACAGACATATTAAACAACTGCTTTCAAACTCTCCATCTCATTTCTATGTTTGCTGTTGGAGGGACTACCCTGAGCTAATTGCATTGCATCTGAAAAGTCAGCTGTTAGTCTGGCATGAATTGCCAGAACTTTCATTACAATACTGGTGTTCATCCTATTCCATCCATGTCACATAATGCTGGTATCTAGTTGAGGGGGAAAAAAAACAAAAACAAACACCATACCCAACTTTGTATAAAAATGCCTTTTCTGAAACTTAAGTAGAAAAGAATATTGCTATATTGTCATTCTAGCTCCTTGGGTCTGCCACCCACCATCAGTGACAATTTCAACATATTTTCCCCTGGTGCCTTTTCACAGATTGCTCGACCAGCTCTTTTTGATCAACATATTGTAAATGCCATGGTTGCTGATATTGACAAAGTTGATTTGTACAGTATTGGATCTCAGGCACTGCTTGCAGTTTCTGGAAGCGTGGACTCTGATGGGGAGAGCTACATTGAATGTAAGTTTGTGATCATATTATGAAATATTGCTATTTTCCCACCAGTAGTGCATTTTGCCACATATGAAATACTTCTAAAAAATGCTGAAGCTCTTTTATGCTTTTTCTTTTCTATGAATGCAGTGTATACCCCAGGGAGTATTGACTCACATTTAAGTGCAATTTAAAATAAGAACTATATAATCCTTGTGGGAAAACAGATCTTATTCTGTAGATGTTTACTGTGAACACTTGAAGCACTATGTAAGCAAGAGCTTCTCCTTTTCTTTCTGTGCTGGCAGCAGTTCTTTACTCACTGTTTCATTACTGTCATGTACTTGGTATCTCACACTCCAGGTACACACTTTGAAGGTAACAGTAGTTGATTCATTGGATTAATATGAGCACCAATGACACACCTCTTCAAAAGTTGCTGCAACTAATTAATGTAGGCATCATATGCATACAAAGATTTCATTGGATAGTACAGCATGACCCATTCCCCCTGCCCCTTTCCCACACTCCACCTGTCTCAGGCTGGCATTCATCTCAAGTTGAACAAATGTTGACCCATCTCCAATCCTTCTCAGCTATCTCCATACCTTCCCGTTCTCATAACATTCTTGCACCAAGTTATTTCCCGCTTTCAGTTTCCAACTTTGACACTTCTTCCCCATATATCAGATACAATGTAATAGCAGGTAACCTGTTGGATACAGAGTAGCAGCAGTAAGCAGAATTGCTTCCATGTGGGATGCGTAGGAGCAGTTAGCATGGATTACACACATCCAGCCAGTTCCAAAAATTACACATTTGAATACACATTCAGTTATTGAATAACCACTCTGTCCTTATCCCACCTATCACCATGGCAGGAATGCCTTTCAACTTTACAATTACATGCACACATGGATCTCTGGCATGAAAATGATTGTAGAGGTGCCTAGTTTCATAGCGATGGATATAGTAAGGACACAAGTTTTTGCTTTTTCATTCTCACATACCAGAATTAAGGTTTTCAAAAGTTTCATCCCTGCTGGTTGAACTGTGAGACTTTTGTACCTTTCTGGCATTTTGTTTACATACACACGCCAATTGGCCTAAATCCTTTGCTTATCCCAGTAGACCAAATGAATCAGTTTGACTTTCCATAATAATCCTTCAATAATCATTCAATAAATGATTCAATGGGTCTACTCTAGTTGGGACAAACCAACAAGATTTCAGCCAAAATTTTCAATTTGCAGGAGGATTTTCATGAACAAATGTTCACAAAACAAACCCCAAATTACAAAAAAAATTGCAATGGGTAACATTTTTCAAAGAAAAGAAATTGTGCAAAAGTATTCTTTACCTCCTTAAGATTTATGCTTCAGAAAGTAGCTTAGCAAGATATATGACTGTGTATGCTGAAAATATTATTTTGGAATATTATCCTGAGTCAATTCTGATTGGCTGTGGCCTTGGCTCTTAACTGATGGCAAAAAGTATTAGAAAATTATTAAACCTAGAGTTGATTTTGTTATCATCATCCTCCATAAGATGTAACAGCAATAACAATTTGAAGGTGCTGTGTGCCTTCCTCTTAAGGGCCTCACTTTGCACTGCTTCAGGGGTGGGAGTCATGTAGCCCTCCAGATGTTTTTGGACTGTAAATCCTATCAATTCTAACTAACATAGCTGATTGTGAGAAATGCTGGAAGTACAAATGCATGTTTCTAGTCATTTCAAAAAAAGCTGATGCAGTAAAAGATCCATTCTGAATTGAGTTTTGCAGGTGGAACAGAATGCTTAAGTCACTTCCTGTCCAATGCTACTTGCTACAAATTGTCCTCCAGACTCATTTTTTTTCAGATGTTTTTGCAGTTTTAGTTTATCTGTTTAACAGATGTCAGGCTCTGCGTTAGGTTATTTGCATTTAAGGCTGCATTGCCCCAGCATAAGTCCAACATAAGTCCAGCATAAACACGCACTAGGTTGGAAAGATTCCTAGCACACATGGGCCAAACAGTGTGGCTTTTTAAAAAAAAAAAAAAAAATGTACCTTAACCAGTGTTTTCCATTTTTCAAGAAAAAAAATTATTCCAGAATAATCTTAACAGGTTGAACAAATGAACGGATATACCCTCTTACTATTCCAAGTACTATTTTCCTGAAAATAAATAGAGTGACTGGCTCAGGGATGTAACTCTTCTCTAAGTTTCTTCTCAAAGATAGCAATGAGTAATTTCATAAATTTTCTTCCCACTATGAGAAAGTCATCAAAAACCATGCAGTTTTTGAAGGCTATTTGCAATTTGGGATATTTTCTATGCAAAATTTGCATATGATTTTTCCCCACAGGAAACATCATTTTCTGTGTGGAAAACAGTATTTGAATGCAGAAATATTATCTCCTACACAGAAATGCTGCTTTTTATGGAAATAGCCTATATGCAATTTTTACATGGAATAAGTCCCCAATTTATAGCATTTTCTGCAGAGAAAGCAACATTTTCTGTGCAGGAATTAATACTTCTATGTTGATCTGTTATTTTTCATGCAGACAATGCGGTTTTCTTTGCAAAACAACCACGTGAGAATTTTGTGCAGAATAAGTCCCAAACGGCGAAGTTTCATATCAGTTCAGGATTTTTCTTGTCAGAGTTTCTCGGCACTCAAAAAACATGGCTTCTACTATTTTTAAAATACTTTAGAATTTTTTTTCCATCTCTAAGCTGGCTTGATGATCTTATGGAATCTTCTGCATGGTTCTTTCTTCTCATACCCCCACTTCCTTCCCCCAACTGCTCTAATTCTTCCTTTTCCTTTCCTTTACATGCTACGAAACTAACAATAACTGGTGAGTGACTTTCTCTCCTATTCAGAGTAGAATGCAACTACATGTTTTCCTTTTTACATGGTAGATGACTCTATTACAGTGTTCCAAGAACTGAAGGATCTTTTAAAGAAGAATGCCACTGTGGAGTCATTTATTGAATGGCTGGATACTGTGGTTGAGCAAAGAGTTATCAAGGTACGTCTCCGCAATTCTGTCTGAACTGAAGATTGAAATCAAATGGTTCCTGATGAAGTATGTTTTTAGGCTAATTGGATGAGTCTCTCCATATGATCAACACCCTTCCTTCTAGTGGAGTCTGTACCACCCCGATTGTACCTACCTTCTCAGCTGGGTGCTTCTCATATCAAGATGACTGAGCTTACTCATATGTTTGCTTGATTCCCACGTATACCTTAGTTGTGAGTATGTGTCAAAGGGACTTTTGGAGATCATAGTCTTGGAAACTCTTCTTTCTGCATGGCACCTGTTTTCCCTGGCAGTCTCAGTAGGAAGAATGCTAGCAGTCTGTGCCAGAAGCCTAGGAAACTAAGATGTTGGGAAATGTGAGAGACAGTAGTGGATCTCACAAGCAGAGTAATGAAATTAGGAAGACAGAAGCTGAACAACAGCCAGTCCCACCCCCCACTCCCACTCCCACTCTCCACAGACTCTAACAGAGAAAGAAAATAAGCTTAATCTTCTTGGCTGCTAACTCTATCATTATATAAATTCATCAGTGCACAATATTATCTTGTATTATTTAGCTGTTATATGGTTTTTTATTCTAATTCATTGAATTTTGCCATCCTATTGACAGAGAATATGATATGTACATTTTAAATACCCATATCCAGACATAGATGCATATGCTGTTACCTTTCACAATGGGGTGGGGATCTGTTGGCAGCAACCCTTTAGTATTTTATTCAGGTTTACCTTATGTTCTAAGGTTTACATATATAAGAAATGTGTTTATTTATGGTCATGAGCAAAAATTGAGTAGTAGTATAGCCCTAACAACATCTGAAAAAGCAACTGAAATTGTTAAATAGTAATTATAACATGACACTGAAGGAAAAAAAATCCAAAAAATTTGTAGCAGCAGTTTTTCTAAAGATCTAGCCAGCTAACCATTCAACAATCCATCCACCCATCCACTATCTATTTTTTTCCTCCAAGTAGATACAGGCTCAGTTAAGACAAAATTCCAGGGATTTTGGAGGATTTCCCTTCCAACCAGTTCTCTTCTCATCTCTCATTTGTCTTAATTCAATAGCTGTTGAACTACATTTTCCCATGGTTTCTGTATTGGGAAATTGTAACTTAAGTGACTGTGGCTTAATATGCTGATTTGTAAGGATCTGTTGAAATCACAATTTCCCCAGTTAAGATGTCATGAGAAACTGTGGCTTAATTAATCCATTGATCCACTGAGTGTTTATGTTGATGGAAGAAGTTCTACCAGTACAAGGAGGTGATGTCCTGCCCTGTATATTGGCTGAGATCTTACATTACCCAGCATAGCATAAGAGTTCCACAGGGAGAACTTTTCTATGGTTCCCACTCATCATCTCCAGGACTTACATCACTGATGTGATAGCCACTTGAACACTGATTCCATGGCTGATGAAGACTAAGGGGCAGGAGGAGAAGTTTCTGGCTATACTCCATAGACAGATGCAAGCTAATGACATCTTGGACTGAGATCTACCAGATGATGTCCTCAGTCTGCATCTGGTGATGAGGCATAGCTAGATGCTTCTCTGATGCCCCATACTTTCCATCATGCATGGAATGGCCATGGGAGGGGAGGCTGTTGCAACAAAACTATGCGTCTTGGGGTGGCTTTATTTTTATTTTTTTTGCAGAAGTAGAAGGGAACGCCAGCCTCTGCAACAACAGCAGCAGCAGCAACAACAACAAAAGACATTCATAGACATAAGGTGCACTTATGCTTGTGTATGTCTCTATCAGGATGCCAGCTAGTGACTTTACATCTACACACACACACAAAATTATCTTCCTTTCCTTACCCAAAACTATGCTCTGGATGGTTTATCAGCCTTCCGGAGCAGATGCTGAAGATACACAGGATCTGAATTGTGGAAAGGAATTCTCTAATTGGATGAATCTTCCCATCTTCTGTTGGTGGTATGCAGTTGGAACTTAGCCCATGGACGGGGTTGCCAGGTTGGAAAATTACTCCAGTAAGTTTAATCATGAACAGATCATGGAGTAATACAAGGCATTGTAAAACTCTGTCTAGCTAGACATAGAAAGGTACCTGTCCTCTCTTACCTTCCAAACTCCACCTTTCAGCCATAGTCATTGCCTCCCAACACAGTTCTTGCTTCCCTGGCAGAGAGTGGGGAAGAGGCACAGAAGTTCTGGCAACATAAGCAGAGTTGGCCACCCCTCTGTGCTCCTCTCCCCTCCACTAGGGAGGCAAGAACCATGTTGGGAAGGGACAGCTATGGCAGAAAGTTGGGGTTAGGAAGGGGAAGGAAAACAGATACCATTGTATCTGATACTATTGACAGAGCTTTGCAGTACCTCACCTTGTGTCACAATCTGTTCAGGATTAAAATTACAGGAGCCCAATCCTGTATCTTACCTGGCAACTCTAACCTTGAGTAGAAAGGAAAGGATAAAGGAACACAGCCAATTCTTTGTCCAGTTTGTTGGACTGGACTAGTATTGTAAATATTACGCTTAGTAGCATGAAGTCCTTCATTATGAGAACTTCACTTCAGAACCTAAATCTGTCCCTCTCCTATCATTTGAAGGGTAGCTGAGTCCTCATTTTCAAGTAACAATTGAAATATCACAAAATAAAGGTATATTCTCAGTTCTGTGTAGCTAATCTTTTGATAATCACTATTAAAGAGAGGAAGCAGAGGACAGGGGGATTGCCCACCATCCAGCATCTGTTATAGAACATTGTTCTAGGGCAAACAGGTACAGTTTCCAGTGTTTTCCTCCCATGTCTGGGGAAAAATGCTGAACAATTTACTATATGTATCAAGATTAGCTGAGTAAGTGGTAATGATTTACAGAACACGTAATCCTTCCCTCACCCACTACCTTCTGTTCAGTTAAAAGATCAGAGCCTCTCTGTCACACCAAATGGCTTCCTTTTGTTTGCCATGCGAGGAAGTGGCAGCCTCTAATGTTTCTGCTACTGATCCCTGGTAGGTGAGGCAGTGTCAGGATACTGGCTGAGAGAGAAACATGAGCAGGGACATGGATATAATATTAATTCACTATTTGGTCATTTGAAATTGTGGTATGCCATGTTTCATGGTGAAACCTTCCCCAGGAAACTTACTAAGCAGTTGTTACAGGCTGTCGTGTAGTGGCTACAAGGTTGTTTTAACATACTATTGAAACATCCAGCTGAAAATAAAAAAGCAGCAATGTAAAGCAGTTTAAAACACAACTTGTAAGTCCTTTGGTAGGATATGGCTTGAAACCAATGTATTTTAAAGGTTCTTTTGAAAATTCATGAAGGTGGGACTTTACCACAGGACTTTAAAAATTTCAAAACTCCCTAAGTCAGAAATGATTTGAAGACACACAACAACAAACTGAAAATGTCCAGCACCCAATGCCTGCCAGGCTGACAGCTTTCAATAGTGGTCCTTCAAACAGGGCCTCAGAGCTTATCTCAGAACTTAGGCAAATTAACATGAGTACAGGTAAACCAGGACCTTTCAAGCTACTCAGATATAGCCATGTGATTCCACTTTAATTGTGGTAGTCTGTTCCTATGGAATTCTGGCATTTGTAGTTTAGAGAAGAGCATTTGGAATTTTCGGCCAGAGAGCTCCAGTGCCTCACCAGTCTGCAAACACTATGATTTTATAGGATGGAACCATTGCAGTTAAATTGGCATCATAGTGCTGTAACTATGTGGTGTAATGTAAACATTGATTTAATGGTGTGAACATTGATGCTTATTAAATGTATGTGTGATCAGGTTCATCAATGACTTAACCTTCATCTTCATGGATGTTTGATTGATAAATTTTATAGTACTGTCAAGGTATAAAATAACTGAAAGAAAATACCAGTCACTGCCCAAGTAATTAGAGATGATGAAGAGAGGCAAGGGTAACAGGGAAGAATATTCACAAACACATTTGCACCAAGGGCTAATGTAGATGAAGGACTTCTGTTGGCACCAGTATTTCCTCCCTTCTTATGGGTGGGCAGCAGAATTTTGGCATACAAGCAAAGAGTTGTTTGGGGTTTTTTTAAGAACTCAACCATGTGCTACTGTGTCATCTGTGCACTGTGGTTCCATCACTGCAACCAATGTTTGAAGGGTTAAAATCTTCGCATTCAAAGTAGTTAAGACACATATCATGTCATATGTACTGTGATACTTGTTTTAGTTTTCTTTAGGCTCATTTGGGTGCTGTCGTGTTTCTGAAACGATGCTTCTAGCTGAACCAAATAGCATCACTCTAGTATGCATGATGATCCCATTCTGTGGTCAAAAAATGTATTTATAGTGAACTGGGTCAGATTGGACAGGATGCTGTTTTGAGTGTTATCAAAGGCCTTCATTGAATGGGATCAGCAGTAGCTTTCATATTCCATTTGCATACTAATGGAAATTGGTTTATGATGAAGCCAGTTGTCAAATCAGATAAAACCCATAGGCCGGAGTCTTGTTAGTCACATATGCATGTTTTATGTCCTGTTCTGCTTTATGCCCTGTTCTGAGCAAGTTGCAAGAGGCTATTCTCTAGCCTCTTGCACTCTGTCCAGAACCATTATCACTCTAGGCTGCTAAGCTCCATGGAGCTGCTACTAGAGCGATGCAAGCGGTAGGGAGGCAACTGGGCAGCAGGGACTGACTCTCATCCCACTGTCATTCACACTGACTCTCATCCCACTGTTGTTCACACATAAAAGAAACAGAAAAAAATTCTGCTACAACTTTTTGGTAGCTATAAGAACAACCCTACGGGGCCTAGCTGCTACCTATGGGGAGAGGCATGGGTCTTCAAGAGAGTTGTGTGAACAGGCATTCGTAAATGCTGTGCTGTGACAGATATCTTTCGTGTCTCTTCTATGAGTGGATTCTGCCTTAACTTACCCCTCTTTTCTCCCTTTTCCTTTAGGCAAGCAAGCAGAATGGTCGATCACTGAAGAGGAGGGCGCAAGACTTCCTTCTCAAGTGGAGCTTTTTTGGAGCTCGCGTTATGCACAATCTCACTCTGAACAATGCATCAAGCTTTGGTACCTGATTTTATCCACTTTCTTTCTCTCCATCTATTTATGTTATGGCACTGTGCAATTCTTGTGTTAGGTTCTGGATGGCCCTGGCTCAAATTAAACCCTGCCACCAAAACAATTAGTTCCTTTAGTTTTAGGGAAAACATAGTTTTGAGATGCTGTATGTTTTGATTTTAAACTCCATGCAACCAGAAGCATGTGTTTCTTGACATTTAAAAAACTTTATTGTATTTTATATTTAGGATTTTGGTAGTGTGTGTGTGTCCCAGTAAAATGTAGGGGTATAAAAATTTGTAGAATTTTTTACAAGAAGCACATGCTTTGTGCATCTTGATGGCAAGAGGATTCTGGAAACTGTAGTTAAAAAGAGTTTAAGAACTCCTTACCATATGATATGGGTTAATGTGAAATGAAAGATATGTTGAAGCTAAATTTTGTTGCACATCGTGCTCCTATCCAATCATTCACCTTGTTTGTGGGCATCTCACAAATGGCTGATGTTCATTAGAGACTCCCATGGCTCTCTGCACATGTTTTAAGGCACTTTTTTCTTTATGATTCATATACACTTATTTTAATGGTAGCTTCATCGTCTCAAATGCAGAACTTGGAAACATTAACTTTTTTTTAGTGTCACCCCCCAGAACTCCCACTGGCCATGATAGCTAGGGAATTATGGAAACTACAGTCTAAAAAAAAATCCTAACTTTTCCAAGTTCTGTCATAATGTCATCAGTCACTATAGGAAAGCAGATCTTAACTTTGTTGAATAAAACTTTCATAGCATTTTAATCTGAGTATTTTTTTTTTATTCCATAGAGGTAAACCAACAACTTTTTGGGTGTTAAATGAAAGGGGAACTGAACCACAGAAAACCCAGATTCCTTCTAGCAAGGTTCAGCTTTATCTGACTCATTATACTCTTCAAGTATAAAGCCTATCTCACTTTCATCAGTGTTGTACTTTGATGTTATTAGTGGCCAAATAACCTACAGGACAGTAAACATATTGAGCGAGGCAGGCCCATGCAAAGCAAGATTAGAGGGAGAAGTTAAGCACTGTTCCTTGTTGGTCTTAGCAGGTCATTGAAAGTCCAACAATTATTTGTTTGTTTCACTTGCTCCTTCTAAAGTGTTGAGAGATGGTCACCAAGATAACATCTAGGGCATGCACATGCTCTCTTACCCACACACACACACTCTCTTTTTTCTCCACTTTTCTTTTTCTGCAAGGTTCATTTCATCTGATCCGCATGCTTTTAGATGAATACATCTTGCTCGCCATGGAGACCCAGTTCAATAATGACAAAGAACAAGAACTCCAGAACTTATTGGACAAATATATGAAGAACTTAGGTAATTCGGATTGGTCACTGGGAATCTTTAGAGTCTGGAAGCATTAGTAATTGCACTCTTTTTTTTGAAAAAAGTAAAGGTTAAGCATAGGTAGCTAAAATGACTGCTTGTTTTGAACATAAATTTAGATTTGACTGTCATTGTTCTCTCACACCTAATACTGGTATACTGATTTGCTTAAAAATTTGGCCGTTTCATCCCCAAGTATTGTGATAAAAAGAAATATATCGTGGCTGAAATTCTAAATACACTGCATCAGAAAATAAATGTTACTGATCTCAGAGGTGACCAATTCTGAATGGTTAGGATTATTCAAAAATCAGATTAAATTAGATGAAACTCCCCTTCACATATGTCTATTAATTCACCTTAGACACAAATTACCATCCTTACAAAGATTTTACAAGGGTTTTTTTCGCCCACATGAAACTCTGGCTCTGTTGTTGTTTTTTTTTAAAAAGTCTTCATAAAAAGGTTTTCCAACATTGGTTTTAAGAGCATTATTTGAGGATAGGTAAAGTAGAGAAGGTACTATATTTTCAAAGGAAATCCTAACAGTTCACAAAGAAGAAGACAGTCCCTTAGGTTACACAGGATATGAGCTGTTTTAGGCTAGACAGACCAAAATATGCACTTTTGGTAATGGACCTGAATAAAATATATACTTATTGCCAACCCTGAAAAATTGCTAAATGATTTTTATCACAGAGCTTTTAATAGGCTTCAGCTACCAAATAGTGAAGCCCAGCATGGTGAGGTTGTTTGAGCATTGAACTACAGGAGTTGTTTTAGGCCCTTTTCACATGGCATTTTCTGTGCGAAAGAAGGCCTGGAGCGTTGCGCGATTGTGAGGAGGGATCTGCATGATGCTTTCACAATCGTGCGATGCTCCGGGGGCCAGCAGGCGCCGATCATGCACCTTTTCATTTTTGGCTAGAAGCCGAAAATGGTGCATGATCACGCATTGCTCCCGGGACCCGCGCACACTTACCTGGCGTGCGGACGCTCCAGAGCCGCGCTGGTCATGTTTCCTGCCCCAACGCAGCCTAGGAAAGTCCCAGGCTGCACTGCGGAAGGAAGAGGCATGGCTCTCATGTGAGCAGGCAGCTTGTGCGCAGCCAAAGGACCCCGGACACAAGAGCCTTTCGCCAGAGGCTGCTCGCGCAATCCCCGCACCCCAGCACCAGAAGAAGGTAAGGTGTGGAAAGGGCCTTAGTGTGCCTTGAAGTCATTTATGACTTATGGTCATCCTAAAATGAACTAATTAGGGGGTTTTCTTGGCAAGATTTGTTCTGAGGGGATTTGCCAGAGCCATCTGAGGCTGAGATCACTCAGTGAGTTTCCGTGGCTGAGTGGGGATTTGAACCCTGGTCCCCAAAGTCTCCATCCAGTACCTAAATAGCTACACCACACTGACTACAGAAAACCAGGGTTCAAATCCCACCCAGCCTTGGAAACCTCAGACAAGTCACACCCTCTGAGTCTTTTAAAGGAAGGCAATGGCACGTCTGATCTGAGTAACCCTTGCCAAGGTAACACTAGGATAGGGTCACCATAAGTTTGTACCAACTTGAAGGAACATAATAATAACAACAAAGAAAGTAGTATGATCTTGTTTTTTAAAAAAATCTAACCAACTTGTGCTGTTTGCCATTTTTGTTCCTACTATGCTTGATTACTGGACATGATCCCCTAGCAAGGGGGTGAGGAAACCCAGATGCTATTGTACGACAGCTCCCATCAGCCTTAAGCCAGCATAGCCAATGGTGAGGAATGCTGTGAGCTGCAGTTCAACAACACTGGGAGGACTGCACTTTGGTGCTGTGGTGCCATGCATAAGTTGCAAGTATGCATGGTGCTGGTGCCTCTCCTGTCCAGGGAAAGTCTCTGTTACTGCTTCCCACAGTGCATTAGAAGTGGGCACTCCATCACAATTATAATTTCAGAAACTTCTTTTCACAGTCAAGTGGTCTGGTAAAAGTTGACACTGAAACAACTTATACTTGAGTTTTCCAGTCAACTATGCACATGAAATCAATGCCACATTCTCTTTTACATGCCACCAATCTTATTTTCTTTTCCCAGATGCTAGTAAAGCTGCTTTTACAGCATCCCCTAGCTCTTGTTTCCTAGCCAACCGCAACAAGGCTGGTACAGTTTCTAGTGATGCTTCAGTAAAAAATGAATGTCTTGTGGAGCAAGCCTATTTCCCTGTGTCAACCAATCAACTCAGTGGCATGTCCTCCAGTCTCAACCCCTTCTCCATTGGAAACAATGAGAATATGCAGCTGACAGGTAAGAAACAAACTGATCTCCATCTCTTTTGCTTCTCTGTTCTTCTTCCTCTTGCAGTGTTCCTGAAAGGAACATAAATATCCATGGCTATTTCCTGTTAGTTGATTTTGGGAAAAATCTCTGTACATCAAGACAATCCCTCCTACTAAACCCTCCATTCCTCCTCTTTATTTCTCCAGGTCAAACAGATCTCTCCCAGAGTGCTGCACATCTCATGACTCCACCTATTTCTCCTGCCTTGGTCAGTCGAGGGAGTGTGATCAACCAGGGACCCATGGCCGGCAGGCCTCCAAGTGTAGGTCCACCCCTGCCTGCGCATTCCCACTGCTCTTCGTATTCAGAACCACTTTATCAGACACACATGCCACAAACTAACCAAAACTTTTATGGTGTCGGTTACCCGGCCATGTTCAGAGCCCAGTCGCATCCATCCTCTGGAGCCTATCAGCAGCACAGGGTGGATCCCAGCCACTTGACAGCCACAAATGAGCAGCAGCGCTTCTCCAGAGACTACTTCAGTAGCAGTTGTGCTGTGTCTCCATACACTGCCAGGTCACCTCCTAACTATGGACCTTCTTCAACTGTACAGGACACACACAACATGCAGTACTTGAACAGTGGGGGCTACAACTTTATGAACAATTCAGCAACTAGTTCTTGTCAGGCATCGTCATATTCTTCAACTGCTTCCAATGGTATTAAAAATTTACATACATTTATTTTATTTCCCTTGATCTGAATTTCTTACTTTATGTTCCAGAAACTGACTGGACATTTTCTAAAATGCCTTCGAGAAAGACTAGCCATATTAATTTTCTGCAGCATCCCCATCAGAGTGAGGAATCACTTTTACAGACTAACAGATTTATTGTGGTATAAGATTTTGCAGACAAAAGTCCATTTCGTATTACTATCCCCGGAAATGAAAGGGAAATTAAAGACGGTGACCCCTGTGGTGCAGCAGCTGTTTTGGCAAGTACCTACTGCTGAGTGAGAAAATCAGAGAACACAGTTAGATCAAACCAAAGATTCATCAACTTCCTCTCCAAGTTTTTCTGGGAAATCCAGAAGCAGAACATTTAGTCAGTCATCTTCTCCTGCTGTTGCTCCCCAGCATCTGGCATTCAGGGTGAAACTAGACAATGTGCTAACATTTAGTTAGGGCAGTGCTTCCCAAACTTTGGTCCCCCAGGTGTTTGGGACTTTATCTCCCAGAAATCCCAGACAGCTCAGCCAATAGTCAGGAATTCTGGGAGCTGAAGTCCAAAACCAAAATCTGGGAACCACTGATTTAGAGCAAGTGCTCTTTCCAGTGGTGAAAGACATGTTTGTCATAGTGTGTTTTTCCTAACCTACATATTTGACATGCTTTGTTTTTTGATTGGTCATTGGAAGGTAAACATAGACTTAATTTGAAAGTCTAATTGCTGAAGCACCTATCTTTGAGCAAATATGCCTGCTGAGAAAAAGCAATATGCATGCTAGGAAAAAAAGCATGTTAATTGCAAGGACCATGCATTCCCAATAATATTTAGTTTAACTTTTAGGGTTATATTACTTCAGAATGTTGCTGAAAGAGGTATGGTGGATCAATGATCTTGCCAAGACATTGTGAGATAATGGAGGATCAAGTCCCTGAGGGGCTGCCATCATCCATTTGATTTGCAGATCATGTACATATGGTGGCCAGTTAGTGCCTCATCTCTTCTCTGTCACCTCCCCCCCTCCCCCTGTTGGTAACAATATCAGATCTCCCTTTCCATTCTGTAGCACTTGCTGGCAGACACAATTATCTTCCAGTGGACCATTTCACATCTTTCTAATACTTAGAATTTACTGATATATTTAGGACACCCCAAAAATGTGATACACAAATTGCTTAACATGACACAGTTGCAAACACTCTATCAGCAAAGCCCGATGGAGCCAGCTCACTGTATAAAAGACAAACAGAATATAATAGCTCACCTTTCTCTTTGCAAGGAACTGTTGATCAGAATGTGGTCCTCTTCAGAATACTTCAACTGTATTCCACAAGATAATCTGCAGTTTGAGATTTACATGTTTACCCCTCTGTTTTCCCCCAGGAGTGGTTGCATACAATGAAGTTCTGTACTCTCAGAAATGTTTTGTAGGGAAAAAAGCAGCTTCCCCCATGTGCTAATAGAGGTAGTCTTTTGTTTTGATAGAGTATGCTTGATAGGCTTATAAATACATGTACAGGGCAGGGGAAACATGGAGACAGCAATCCCCCCCCCCCCCACACACACAGTATCTCTGGGAGGGCAGATCATCACAAGCTTTCACTTCACAGGTTGCACAGTGATCTGTGACTCCATTTCAGCAGGAATAGCATGAATGACAGTTTCTAATGAACCTGGTTTTCAATCAGTAGAGCAGCAAAATCGCTTCAGGATAGCCTTCAGCACATTGGAGCCTGGATTAAAACCTGGAATGGCTTTACTGTCCCACTGACGTGGAAGCCCTCAGCCACCACCAGTGGCTAGTATTTAAAACAAGGGGAACTCTGCTCATGGACTACAACATAAAGACCTTGTAACATTCTGAGACTGTGTAATATGAGGGTGGGGGAAGAACATCCAAACCTTTAATGGAGAGATGAGCTCGAGCAAACTTAAGTATCAGTATATGTAAAAGGGAAACAAAGTATGTAAAACTGTTTTGTACATTCTTATTAGGTTTATTAGAAAATTCAGCTCCCAGAGGACTACACGTGGGACTACACATGGGAATTTTAAGTTTGTGTTCATAACTGTAAAGAGCATTGAACTTTTCATTTATTATTCAGCATACAAACGATTTCATTTTTTTTTTAACCTCAGCTGGGCCTATTTTTGAAATAGGAGTCTTGTTAATATCCTACAGCAAAAGAATCCAGTTAACTATGTTCTGTGGGACTGAATTTGTTCTGCTATACGCTAGGCCAGCAATGGCCAACTAGTGGTCA
Organism: Cyclura pinguis; assembly: GCA_030412105.1. Lineage (NCBI taxonomy): Eukaryota > Metazoa > Chordata > Lepidosauria > Squamata > Iguanidae > Cyclura > Cyclura pinguis. The sequence goes on along the minus strand of CM059599.1, from coordinate 105,779,791 downwards.
GTTGATTGCATCAATATGTGTCCTGGATTTTGCTGCCCATGCTTCACCTGAGAGGAATAACAACCAGGTAGAAGAAGAGTATGAAAATAATGCCACGTTTAATTTGGTCAGCATCACTTACAGCTTTCTATCCACTTGCTGGCATATTCTTCTTGATCCCATATAACTAGTATTCCTTTTTGTCTTGGCAAAGTTTGGAGCTCATTAGTGACTATGCTATACTCTGTGCCAGGAGCAAGAAGTTTTCCCAAGGTTTTGTTTTTCTCCATTTATGGGACATCCTTGACTATATGGCAGGAAGTGACCTTAAAGGTCCTAAAACCAAACACAGATGTTGAATCTCCTCTTGCATGTTATGGTTCCTCTATTACAAAATGGTAGGTTTCTCTGACATGGTTAAATTGGCATAAACCACAGGGCTGTTGCCTCACATTATCAGTTACTCGACAAACCAAACTCAAAAAACCAGCATTGATTGTGTGGAACTCTGGAACTTTGCCAGCATGAATGTTTAATGGTCACATGGTTGAATGGATTGTAGTTGAATAATTTTGGGTTGATATAATGCAGAATTACAGATCCTCTGAGCATATTGCTTACTTATCTGTATTCCCTATAGTTACTAGTGCTTATTTATTTATTGTCAAATTCACATCAACAGGGTTCTATGGAAACAATATAAACTACTCAGAATCTCACAGACTTGGGCCAATGGTAGACCAGCATGTTTCTGTTATCAGCAGCATAAGCAGCATTCGATCCCTGCCTCCGTACAGTGACATTCATGATCCGCTCAGCATCTTAGAGGATACCGGAAGGAAACAGGGAGCACCCTATTACTCAGATGCCTCCATAGCATGCCGGAACCCTATCAGTAAGTAAAAGTGATGGTAGAGTGAGAACAATAAACCACAGGTGGGGGATAAATGTGGGATACAACTAGTGATTTCCTCATCCTCGACAAGGAAGTTGTCCTCAGTATTTGAGGCATGCCATTGAGAAAGTCAGCTGCTGTAAAACTTTTCATATTTCAGGATTTTTTTTCTACAGAATTAATTTGCACAAAACCCCTCAGATTTTTTTTTAATTAAAAGCTTGTTCCAGTATAAGATGCTCTTCTTCCTATGGAAAGATATTGTCAATACAAACAAACAATAAATAAATATTTTCATAAAATGTTCCCAAATTGTGAAAAATCATCAGAAAAAGTAAACATCTCTCATAGTTGCATCATTAGTCATTCTTGCATGTATGAATGAATTAACCGACAATTTACATCTCTATTAGGATAGAGTCCCCATCCCCAACTCAAGCCTCTGCAGACCAAATGTCTAGTCATTTCTCTGACCTCACTGCCTCCCCTTCTCACAACTTGGCATCAGAAGGAGGAAGGTAGAATTGTCCATGGCTATCCAGCGATAACTGGTGCTACTAATAGTCAAGCTGACATTGTTAGCTAAAGCATTGTTAGCTAAATTTCTCAGGACGGGAATCTCCACTTCTTCTGGGGACCAGATGGCTAATCATTCTGACCCAACTCCATTGTTCTAAACCTTGTAATAGAAATAACCTTCTCACCTTTGCTTCTATACAGTTCCATTGGTTTCCTATGCTTGATTTTTTGGAGCTCCAGTTTGGATGACAGAGGCTCTCCTCTTCAGAACTGCCACCCCCCATATGTAGAGGAGTCACATCAGAGAGGGGGGAGAAAATGCAGAACCTTTGCTCCTGTGTTTACTGCACATTCTTACCAAAAGCCTGAATTAAAGCTTCTTTCTTAAATTGCCACCTTAAGGTTTGATATGTAGGTCTTTAGTAGAGTGGGGTGAGGTGGAGTTGGGAGCTTGACAATGTGATTTAATATTGTTTCATCTATTTATTGTGTGTTTCAAACTCCTGCCCTCTCACACAAACTTTTAATGTTATATAAAAATAATGAAAATGGATAACTTTGAAAAGAGTAGAAATGTCATTTAGGAGATTCTTTGGAAACTTTGGCCCTTTCTGCACCTTACCTTTTTTCTTCTCTGGGGTGCAGGGATCGCACGAGTAGCGCAAGAGCCCTGCCTCTTCCTTCTGCACTGAGGCAGGAAGCACGACTGCCGTGGCTCCGGAGGCTCCACATGCATGGCAAGTGCGCATGGGGCCCTGGAGCAATGCGCAACCGTGCACCATTTTCAGCTGAAAGTTGAAAATGAAAAAGTGTACGAGCGGTGCCTGCCAGACCCTGGAGTGTCACGTGATTGTGAGTGCATCATACAGATCGCTCCTCACAATCGCGTGACGCTCCAGGCACCCTTTCATATGGCAAATGCTGTGCGAAAAGGGCCTTCGTTCTGGACTCAGCACAAACAATGAATTAACAGGAATTCTGAGAAATTCTGTTGAATTCTGGGGTTTGTGGTTTACTGAGGCCAAAGAGCTCTCTGCCTGAGAATTCTAAATGCCCCTCCCTAAACTACAAACCCCAGGATTCCATAGGATTTTGGAAGTGGAATAATAGCACTATAACAGTGTAGTGCGGAAAGGCCCTCAGATTCTGACTCCAACTCCTTCATAAATGGAAAATGCGTATTAATTGGTATTAACAAATTTACTGTAGTAAACTATAGCGCAAAGCATTTCATCAGTACCACATGAGTCTTCAGGCTCCTTAAACTGATAGAACATAATGTTTATTTATTCCATTAAAATTTCTGAACATGAAAACTTTCCTAAGTTCCCATGAAAGTACATATGCAACAAACTAAACATTATTCACGTATATAGATACACACACACACACATATATACATATATTTTGAAGTCGGAGTTGGAGTCAGTACATTTCTATCAACTTGGACTCCAATTCTACCTAAAATTGTTTCTGACTCCAGCTCCACAACTCGGACCACAACTGCACAGTCCTGGATTCCAGACAGATTTAAAGCCGTTTCTTGTCTCCTTCCATCTCTCCCTGCACCCCACCAAGAAACTAAGCACCAAAAGGTGTAACTATTTCCTTTTCATTGTAGGTTCGGATATGCAGCCTGCTATATCTGCATCCTCCTCCCAATGTATGTATGGACATTCTAGACAGTGTGCTTCTCAGGAAACAATGGACTCTTCTGGGCAAGCCACTAGCGAGATGGTATCATCCTTACCACCAATCAACACTGTCTTCATGGGAACTGCTGGTGCTGGAGGCACCTGAATTATAGAAGTAGTTGTATTTCTTCTTACTTCTTTGTTCCATGATTAGTATACAACCTCCTGTAATGACTGGAATAGAAAAGCAGACAAGTATTACATGGTCACCTGGGACTTACTTCTGATTAGACCTGTATTAGCTTGCACTACTATGAGACTGTATTCTTCCCCACTCTCTTTTTCTTTTTCTTTTTCTTTTTCTTTTTCTTTTTCTTTTTCTTTTTCTTTTTCTTTTTCTTTTTCTTTTTCTTTCTCTATCCCTTTCCCTTTCTTTTTGATACCTAAAGTCAATATGCTGATTGTTTGCACTAGCAATCTAATTATTATGGCCCACATTCAGAGCAAGGGTGAAGGAGAGAGGAAGGAAGGAAGGAAGGAAGGAAGGAAGGAAGGAAGGAAGGAAGGAAGGAAGGAAGGAAGGAAGGAAGGGTGTTCTTCTGATGCCTAATGATTAAAATAGTTCTTCTGTCCCTCTTATATACCTTTTGTTATGTAAAAACAAAAGATTATTTAATAGATGTGGTTTTCTTTATTTATTAAGATTGCATAACTGTGTACATACAGTTCTGTTGGACAGATTATCAAAAATGTATGTTCTACCTCCTACAGAAATGTTTACAAGGTTATTTTTTTAATTACTTCAAACCAGTCTAGATCAAGCTTACATTTCTTAATGTCATGAATTAAAGAGATTATTTCAAGTGGTTTGAATGGCGGGCTCATTTGTTTTTGGTCATTCTTTCATTGGTTATTCAGTTGAGTTTTTTCCCGTCTTTCACATGGTGAAGATAATTGTTATCCAGCATTTTTCCTTGATGAACGTTTCTTCTGAATATGATATCATATGGTGCAATCACATATTTAATATATCTTAGACATCAAAAGGATACATGAAAGAAAGGCTGGAGTGTAAGCACATTGACCATTATGCTGTCATGACAATTTTTTTTTTAAATTCCAAAATGCTTCTTGACATAAACTTGGTGATCAAAGATTTAGGGAAGATGCACACATTTTCTGAAGCAAATATTTAGGACAGTAAGGACTAAATCTCACAGTTAAAACGTCCACATTGAGCATATAAGCTCAGTGGATCCATGCCAGACTTTGTGTGTGGTGAAGAAGTAGGTGATTTCAAGCTTACCATTTAAACTCTGTTTGCACTCCAATTTTGGCTTGGAATTGATAAATAGTTTATATTCAGCACCAACAGCACAGGTTATGACCAGTGGGTTTTTTTTATCCCCTTTTACACTGAAACTGAGTACAAGGCAGGGATGCCCATTGTCTCCTTTAATATTCAGTTTGTGCTTGGAATCCTTAGTATGTGCTATTAGACAAAATTCCAGGATCAATGGATTGGTGCATGTTGATTTAGAATTTAAAAATGTTCTTTTCACAGATGCTTTTTTGTTGTTCATTTCAAAGCCCCAGCAGTCAATCCATATTTTAATGCAATTGACTAATAATTTTGGTAAAATATCTTAGGTATTCAATTAACTTGTCCAAGAAGAAATACTGCCAATAGGATAGAAGAGGAAGTGTAGCATATTTAAAGCATGGCAGTTGCAATATTGCCCAAATTCTATTGCTTATTCGGGTATAATTATCTCTACGGACTTATCTTGGATGATTAATCTTAATATAAGTAGGCTGATAGAAGATGTTGCACAAGATTTAGATAGATAAGCAGGGTTAAAAATGAGCCTGTAAGATAAGGTACCGTGTTTGCTGGTGCATAAGATGCACTTTTCCCAAAAAATATAATGTTTAAAAATGAGGTGCGTCTTATATGCCGGCAAATACCTCCCTCTCCCTTTCCAATGTATTTTGCCTCAGCGTGGAGAACTCATGCCAAGGCAAAACAGAAGGGAAGGGGGTGGAAGAAGCCTCGTGGAGGCACACCTTTCATCCCCTCCCTTTCTATGCATTTTGCCTCAGCTGGGAGTTCTCCACACCTAGGCAAAATGGAGGAGAAGGGGGGTGGGAGAAGCCTCATCTGAGCACTCCTTTCATTCCCTCTCCTTTTTGTATGCATTTGCCACAGCTGGGAGTTCCCCTCACCCGGGGAAAATGGAGGGGAAGAGGGAGGAAGCCTCAGGAGAGCACTTCTTTCACCCCCTCCTTTTCCTAATGCACTTTGCCTCAGCTGGGAGTTCTCCTCACTGAGGCAAAACAGAAGGAAAGGGGGGTGACAGGAGTGCTTGTGTGAGCACTCCTTTTGCTCCCCCTCCCTTTCCTATGCATTTTGCTAATTTTTTTTCCCTGAAAAATACCCCTTGGAAAATGGGATACGTCTTATACGCCAGTGCATCCAGTACACCGGCAAATATGAATAAAATGAATATTATACCTAGAATTGCTTTGTTATTTGTGGAATTGTGGAATTATACCTTACAGGTATTTTCAAAAATTAAATGCATTATTCAGGAGAGTTTGGGGAGCTCATCTCCTCATAGAAGTTCAATGAAAAGGATGCACATTCCTATCAAAGAGGGAGGGTCCAGCTTTCCAGATCTTACAAACTATTGGGCATATCTGTTGCTATGTATTGATTTTTGGACATACCCACTTAAAGTAAGCAATCCTCCATGGTCAGCCTTGGAGTCTTCATTTCTGGCACTTTTATTCAAATAGATAGTACTTGGTTCTCATTTTATTAAAAAAAAAAAAGACAATTTTTGCCAACAATTTCAGCAGTTAGAACTGTGTGGCAAATATTGTCTCATCAATTGCAATTTGACCCATATGCTCCTGCCAAATTGACTTTATGGGGAAATCCAAATTTGAATATGATAAGAAGCCATTTTTATGGAAGGTGTGGGCTGATAATGGGATTGTTACCTTAAATCAGATGCTCAGTGTTGGTGATGAGTTTTTTTTTCTTTTTTCAGTTTTTGCAGGAGTAGTTTAAAGTACCTCGTTCGGCAAAATGGCAATATTTGCAACTGAAACATTTGTTACAGACCAGATTTTGACCTGAAGCTTTAAGTGCATCTAAGGTTTTCTTAATATTTGAGGTATTAATCGAGGCCAAATAAGTATCCAAGCCAACATTTTTTTAGAGAAAGAGAGAGAGAGAGATGGATGACCGGAACACACAGACACACATTCCTTTAACTATGATGTGAAGTTTGCAGCAAGAATGGATTAGAGGATTGGAGTACCCCATTCTAAATGATCAACAGGCATCAGTTTTAACATCTGTAACTTGTATGGCTATAAATCTTTGACTATGTCTTATACAGCAGACATTGCTCTTTCAGGTATATTGGTTGCCACAATATCTATTCAAGAAAGGGCTTTCGAAATCAGCAGATTGTTGGAGATGCACTACTATTAATGCTTCCTTAATGCATATGATTTGGAGTTGTCCCATATCAGCTACCTTTGGGGAGGAAGTAATCACACGAGTAAATATGGTTCTGAAAACTTCCTTCATATTCAGGAATGCACATTTTCTTTTCAATTATTTATCTGTTTCTTGGAAACTAACAAATGGCCAACAGACATGGACTTTTTACATCCTTTTGACCGGTAAAACATTAATACTTTGTTACTGGAAATATAATTTTTAACCACCTGTGACCCAATAGGTAGAAGAACTACAACACTTGCAACATTTGAAAGAATGATGTATATGCAAAATTTGCAAATGAACTTATATTTGGACATTTAGTCAGCATTTATTTTTCCTTCCTTGACATTTGTATTTGTCAGCTTTTGTTTGAAACATTATTGTATGTAACTGAGATCCCTTTTGAATATAATTTTTTTTAAAAAAAAAAAAGTTGGAAGTATGGCTCTTTGCTACTGTGTGCTCCCTTGTAGCTTAGACCAGGCATAGACCTAGTCTTGTGTGAGGAATATTTAGTCATATACCTGTATGAAATTAGAACAGCTGAGAAGAAAAGAGAAGGATTTGCCACAAACAGTGATAACAAGGAGGCTGATGGAGTAGGGAATAGAAGAGTTGAGCTGCAGAGCAGACGATTAATGCTTGGAAAAAATGGAGGGAATGTAAGAGAGAAGAGCAGGAGGGGGTGGATAGAATCATACTTTAACTCCCCAGGTCCCTGTATCCACTAGATCAGAGCCTTGGCAACAGCTTTGTTAAGTAAGATTTTAGCTGCAAGACCCTTTTAAAATCATATTTCAGGGGCAGGTTTTAATGCTGGTATGGTTTGGATCACTGCTGCCATTTTAGAGAACCATTTTTTCTTTACACAAAGCTGACATTTTTTTTTCTTACAGTAGCAGAATGAACTGATTCTGTTTTCATACAGATTAGGCTGGTATATCAAGACCTAAGCAAAAATAGATAAAACTGCAAAACCAAGTATTTTACCAGAATAATTCATGAGAATTTCTTTAAAAATACTGAATTAACAATGATTAAATATGAATTATTTCTCCCTGAAATTATGATGCTTTTCCTAAGATGACACCACTTCAGATTGCTGGTGGAAAATGTCACATTTTCATTTTTTTTCCCCACAACATAAAACCTCATTGCATCCATTTAGAAATCTAGCAAAGCAGGGACTACCTCAGTATTACTCTGGCACAATGTCCCTTACCTGGAGTAAATGCATCAGGCTGGATCCAATTGCTAGTTTCTAAAGACCTACACTGAATCAATGGGACATACGTTGGTATTGATTTACCAAATGTCATTGATTTCAGCAAGTCTTTTCTTTTTGGGAATAGTAATGGAATTTAGCTCTTAATTCTTTATTAAATCTTTTCTAATCCAGTCAAACAATTCACACAGTTTGATGGGAGAGAGAATAGCATCCATGTTGCCAGGGGTGGTGAGTGAGGCAGGCAAGAAGAAGAGATTCAGAGTGATGAAATGTAGTTTAACAGATATCATGCTTTATTATAGTCTTTCCAAACCTAGCAGTTTCTGGAACTGTTGGATTAGAAATCCTGCAGTCCCAGCCAGCAATTGAACCTGGAGCTGAATTGAACCAAGGTGTCTGGAAACAGCTGGGTGGGGGAAGGCAACTCAAATTAGAAAAAGAGCCACTAAGGCATAACAGTGTCAACCAAGGTAACACGTGTTAGCTACTTCTGGTATTTCTTTAGATCTGGATAATATACTTACATTAACCTAACTATTAATTTATTGCATTTTTTTTAAAAAAAATCCTCGCTAATGATAATGTGAATTGAATTAGGTTTGGGGCTAATCAAAATTCTAACTAATTAGATATTTTGTGCTAATGTTTCAAGCTATGAAGAAAGCAAATCATAAACTTTTTCATCATATGATAAATCATCGTTCGGGAGTTACTTTTTAAAAAAATGAATTGTTCCCACTAATCACTACATTGGCTGGAATTCATTAAGGCAGTTACAGATGTATAAACTAGAATTACACATTCATAACTGTTTTGTATTCATGATGACTATTTAATCATTGCCTTAGGGAATACATAGGGACCATGAAAATCCCCCCAGTCTTCACTTACCGGGCATTAGTTGCTGCAGGTGATGGGGTTCTGTTCTTCTGTCAGTCCGGAAGCAGCTGAATGATCATAGAATCATAGAATCATAGAAATGTAGAGTTGGAAGAGACCACAGGGGCCATCCAGTCCAACCCCCTGCCATGCAGGTATACCCTCAAAGCACTCCCGACAGATGGCCATCCAGCCTCTGCTTAAAAACCTCCAAGGAAGGAGACTCCACTACACTCCGAGGCAGCATATTCCACTGCCGGACAGCCCTGACTGTCAGGAAGTTCTTCCTGAGGTTCAGGTGGAATCTTTCCTGCAGCTTGAATCCATTGCTCCTTGTCCTGGTCTCTGGAGCAGCAGTTCCCACTCACCTCCTCACATGAGTGATCTCCAATGTGAGGAAGAGATGGCAACAGGGACCCTGCTTTTGCCTGCTGTAACAGAGATTGCTCATGCGGATGTGGTGGAAGCATCAGTCAGCTGCTTCCCAATTGACAGAGGACAGTTTTCTTTAACTTCAGGCATATTTATCCTATATTTAAAATATAACTTCACTTTACTCTTACTATCCAAAAAGGAACTAGTTGCAGGTAGCTATGTGGCTTTTAACTCATTTCTTTGAGCTTCATGGTAAACTCTGCACATTGTCACTATGCCATGAACTACTTCATGAAAGGGTTAATTGAAATTATAAAATTGGGAGCTCCCCAATAAGTAGAATTTGGATTGTTTGGCATGCCACCTGTTCTGGCGATAGGTACTTGGCTCTTAGGATACCTTTCAATTTTTTGCCATGAAAAAGTCCATGGCACTGTACTCATCTCCTAAACCCTTCTGGGAGTTATGGGATAAAGCAACATCTATCTACCAGTGTTAAGAGATAAAGAACTATAAGAAACAGATACTTCTGAAGCAAGCATAGCACTATGATATGCCATCATAAGAACCAAGAAACCTTAGTCACTTGATTAATCAAATTTTGATTAGTTAAATCTCCATATATTTATCTAATATCAAAATACTAAGTTCTAAAGAAGCATATTACAGAATGGCAAAAAGTAGTTGTCAAACATAGATTTAAATTGGCCACATCCTTATTGGCTGTTTGTAGTCATGGTATGTGTACCAAAGGAGCTGGGGGGTGCGCTGGGAGGGCAGGTGGTTTCATCTGGTCCACATTTTCTAAGCAGCTGGTCTGGGTGTTCACCTGCAATGGTCTCTTGATTAACAACCAGCCTGACTGTCAAAAAAACCAGAGTCATACCAAGGTGGCACCTGGTGAATGTCCTGCTAGAGGGCTTCCCATAGGCAGTTGACCACTTTGCAAAAAATTGTTTTGGCTAGATAGGATCAAGGAGGGTTCTTCCTATTTATTAAAGATATGAGTTACCATATGGGTAGGCTAGGAGGAGAGGTGGTCTGGGACTCCACTGCTTCAGAGTGTTGAATTCACATTGGGTTTTATGGGAGCTATTCCAGGTTTTACAGGAGTTATCCATGGTGCTGAATACTATCCCTCAAAATAGATGGCAAATGTCATTCTTGATTTTCAGCAACATATGGTGCCACCAAATTTCAACACTAAATTTTTAAATTTATTTTTCCTTCCCAGATGCTTTGAGAGTAGAAAAATGAGGTTGGGGGCTGTGTGCTCTGGCTTAGGGCCCCCACTTTCCTTACTCCTATTTTAGCTAGAAACCAGGCTTGCCAGTGCTAGGCCAGTGGACACATTCTGATACCACAAAGTGCATCACAATGTGTTTCCTGATTGGATTGCATTATTGTCATGTGAAAGAAATCACACAGATGCACTAGACAGAGACTATATTCATATGGCATAAAATCTGCTCCTGTTCCACAAGCTCTGTGTTTAGGTTGCGGGGTTGCAGTCATTTTACTTTCTCCCATAGAACTTAATGGGAATCATTAGGAACCAAATTATCTGCTGTCTGGTGACTTCATTTCTAATGATCTCACTCCCTAACTTGTATAGTTCCACATTAGATTCACTGTCCTAATGCAAACTACTCATTGTAGTAGAATCTTGACAATTAACAGAGAGATGGATAAACAGCATGACAGATAATGTAAAAGGCAGAATAATGTTCAGATCAGCTCACCAGAATTGCAATTTCATGGCATAGATAGTGAGATTAAACATATGTAGGAAGACAGTATCAAGACCAGAGTAATATAAATGTGGTGAATGCATATTCAATGTGTACATCGTATATTCAGTTCTACCAAAGGGAGGATAAATTATGTTCAAAATAGTGGAAACTGGGTGACTTTCTTAGTGAAGAATAAAGAGGCTATGGAAATATTCTGTAGAATATTCAGTTGTTTCAAGCTGCTACTTACTAAAGTAATAAAGATTGTTTAATGTTTTAATGCTTTTACAATATCCTTGCACGTAGACAACTGGGAATACCCAAAAGATTCTAACAAGCTGTTGAAACAGGAAAATCTGCTTCCCGTCCTCTTGACTTAGTTGATTATTATCCTTGATCAAATAACAGGCCACATGTTCAGACTGCCCTGGTGCCCTGGTTGCTATAGTAAAGATAGATACACAGTTAAATCCTGCATTCAAAAAAAGATTGATACTGGGGGTCTTTTTGCATCCTTCATCTATTGTACATCTTTGTGGTAGTAGCAAATTAATAGGGTAGTTCTCCCATTGTACCAAGAGCTTTATTCAGAAGGTTCACTATACAAAAAACACACCCTTTCATTGAATTATAGAGGAGAAGAAAAAACAGCCTGTAAACACACATGACATTAACAGCGTATAGCTTAGCACAGCTGCAAAACAGAACACAAATGTGAACAGACTATTTGTTTTCATTAATGAAACTGAAATAGAAAATGCATATTTATTGTATTTTATGGGATATTGTTGCATTTATTTTTGTCAGCTGTTGAGAGCTCATTTTTGTTTTGTAGAGTTCAATCATAGTTGCTTATTTATTTAAAATGTGTAATTGTGTATGTATAATATGCATAAATAAAGGTGTTAGTCCAATGAAAGCTTTCTTCTGTGATCTGGTACTGTTATTACTCCCCATGGTGGTGGCAGGACTATTGACAGAAATAAAGTTTTCCATACTTAGCACCTTGATTTTAGTTTTCTGTTTTATTTGCCCACATTCTGACAGGAACCAAAGTAATGATACCACCACCCTGCCCACCTCTCAATACATAGAAAGCTCCAATTTTCTCATAGCCTATTTCTTACGTTCAAAGTACTCCATCACATATCTTCTTTCGGGTCTTATATGTCTTCTTTATAGTAGAAAGCTTTTATTTGTCAGAATGATTTTATGTATTTTAAATAAACTAATTTTATGGTTTTTTTAAAAAAATAAATACAGGATGGGGCCACTGTGGGTGAGGGAATAAAACCTTCTTAGTAATTGGATTTGAACTAGACAAACTTGGTTTTAAACTCTTTTTCCTTACACGACACAACCTTGAGCATGGAGTGTGCTTTTCAGAGTACACGGGATATGTCCTTTTCAGGACAGAACATGGAAAAGCAAGTCCTTCAGGTCACTCATCCAGATGTAGCTGTTCAGCAACATTTTTCCTTAGCTATCCCTCTTTTGACTGCTGACACTTTCTTATCCACCTCCCTCCCTAAACTACCCACTGTTAGCTCTTGTCTTCTTGCCTGAATGCTAAGTGTTCTAGGTTCCAGTAGGGTTAGGTCTATTTGACTGAAGTCTGCTTAAAAAATTTGGAAAAAGAAACAGCCTTTATACATGTGCTTTCATTGTGCCAGTAAGTGGTTTGGGGTTTCCTGGTTCAGAAATTTCTGTGCCTTTCGTATAAAATTTCTGTGCCTTTAATATAAAGTATGTACAGTCTATACACAATGTGCAAATGTGTGAATGCTCTCATGTAAATGAATGTTAGATATTTATGAGTTGTCCTTTTGTGTTTTTTTTATGTAGCCCCCTGAAAAAGTCCTTAAGAGAATCTACAGGTCTTTTTAGCTCCCTGAGATACATTTCCTTTGTCTTCGCAGACTACTGTTAGGCCAACAGTTCTCTGAAGTGTGCAGTGCTTGGGTTTACTGTTGGTACTGTGGCAAGTGAGCAACAAGAAAGGAAACAGAAGAAGCAGAAGGGCTGAAAGGAGACTCTACTTGTTTTCTAGCTTTCAAGTCATTCATGTAAACTGAGAAGATGATACGCAAATTCAGTACATTGCAGAGAGAATTTCAGGATACAGTAGATAATGTCCAGTTTGCTAGTATAACCACATTAATGCAGGAAAAGGTGTGGCAGTAGCAGAAAAGTGACCATGGGCATTGTGATGATGAGGAGGGACAGCAAAGGTCATCTTGTTTGGGAAATTAAGCTGCCTTCCTGGCTCCTGAATGGCTCAGTAGCTACCAAGGCAGCTTTGCCCAACATCCTGCTATATTTTTTATTACATTATATTATACTATATTTATCATATTACATTAATTTTATCATGCGTTTCTCCCATATGGGACCCAAAGCGGCTTATGCCATATGTTAAAACAATATAGTAAACAAACCAGTGCGTCCTCGCACAGAGGTCGTCTGCACCTTGGAGTGGACTAGGAGCGGACTACTTACCAGAGATCCGCACCTCAGTCTGCTCCAAGACGACTCCAAGTGGTCTTCCAGCGTGTTTTCGAAAGACCGGAAAAAACAGGTCTTTATTTTCATGGAACGCGCCATTGCGTTCCTGCTCTCTTGTGCAGATTCGCAGGCTCGCACCAATGTGAGTCTGCCATCTGTGGAGGGCGGGCTTTAGGCGCAGCAAGCCTCAGCAGTGGGTCAAGACCCACGACCAAGCGGAAGCTGCCATTTTGGAAGCCAGAGCAGTGCGGATCTACAGACCTCGCACTGCTCCGATTTACCCTGGACCAAGGAGGAGCCCTGCAGAAGGGCTTCAGAGACAGTCCACGTTGCTTCGAACCCCAGAAGAAGTGGTGAGTAACGGCACGGAGCGATTCCCTCGCCCCATGCGGAAAGGGCCAGAATCTACTTAAAAACTTTAATTTAGAACAGCTAAAAGCACACTAAAACCTCAAGTATACCACACTACCCCAACCAGTTAAAAGTTGAAGGCCTGTTTAAATAAGAAGGTATTTTTCAACAAAAGGAGAACAACGAGGGGGCCAACCAAGCTTCCCTTGGTAGAGTATTCCAGAGCCTGGGAACAGCCACCAGGAAGACTTTCTCCCAGGTCCTCGCTGGCTATACTTGTGATGGTGATGGTAAGACCAAGAGAAAACCCTCCTCTGCAGATCTTACAACTCATTAGCCTCATATAGGGAGATATGGTATTTCAGATAGTATGGACCTGACATACACAAGTCTACATATGATGTACAATTCTGTGTGTCCTTTTTTTAATCAGTGTAGAAGCTGGCATTCTTTTCTTCTCTCTGCAATGATCAGAGCCCTGCCCCCCAACACATCATTTCACTGTGAGAGCCACCTCTCCACAATCATTCAGTGGCTAGTAGAGAGAAGCAGAGACTGTAGAAGTTTTTTTATGCTGTGTCCCTATAGCCTGATGGAGAAGGAAGAAAGACATTCTCTAAGCCCTCATGGGGGTCCTCCAGAGATCCTCAAGGATGATGACATTGTTCTGTGTCTGGCTATGGAGACAAGGCTGGAGGTGTCTCTAACCACCACAGAATCACAGAATCACAGAAATGTAGAGTTGCAAGAGACCACACGGGCCATCTAGTCCAACCCCCTGCCATGCAGGAACACCCTCAAAGCACTCCCGACAGATGGCCATCTAGCCTCTGCTTAAAAACCTCCAAAGAAGGAGATTCCACCACACTCCGAGGCAGCATATTCCACTGCCGGACAGCCCTGACCCTCAGGAAGTTCTTCCTGAGGTTCAGGTGGAATCTCCTTTCCCGCAGCTTGAATCCATTGCTCCTTGTTCTGGTCTCTGGAGCAACAGAAAACAAGCCCTCTCCTTCCTCTACATGGCACCCCTTCAAATATTTAAACAAACACACACACACATACACACACATACATGCACACTAGCAGCAACAGAAGAGCCATGGGGCAGGGCTATCGAAGCATAAAGGTGAGTCCTTGAGGTAGTGAGACAGAGATGCCTTTAACTGCCTCCCTTCCTGCTGCCACTATGCCTCAGTCAAAAAAGGACTTACATCAATATAAGAAAAACTGCTGCTGCCATGAAGCCACAAACTGGATTGCAGTTGGTAGGTGCTTTCACACTAAACACTCACTGAACTGTTCCTTTCCATTCATTTTTCAGGGATCTTCTCAATAATGTCAGCTTCAAGTTCTCTAGGTTTCTATGTCTTTTGAGAGTTTCCAAAAACTATTTTCAGTGAGAAAAACACAGCAGCAACAACACTTGGGGCAGTTGAAACAAACCAGCACACCTGTTAGTTTTCGGCACACTTTCATCATTACCTTTGTATCAGTACCATCAAGCAAGATGTTTATTTTGCTTGAAAACCTGCCATGCCTACAATTAAAAAAAAAAATATCAAAATATCCATGAAATAGCATACAACATTTTTATTATTTTTAAAAATGATTTGGAAGAATTTTCTTCCAATTCTGTTTCTTCTGTTTTTTTAAAAAATGCCTCTACAAATGACGTACTTAGCTACAATTTTCCCTATTCAGTCTCCCAGCTATGTTACATCCACTAGCATGGGTTAAGCATGACAAGATATACAACACAGACACACACAGACACATTCATTTTATATATCATTTTATATCATTTTATGATATCATTTTATGGTTCTGGAAAGAGGAGAAATCCACTGCCTCCTCTGCACTATGATCACCACCACACGGAGAATTCACTTTTCTTCTATAGAGGCCCTCTCTAAATAGCCACTTAATGACCTTGGCTGTGTGGGGGAAAGGCAATGAGTATCCACTTATATTCCTACAGCCAGATGCACGACGATCATGTCATTCTTCAGAACCTCCAGATGATCCCCAGGAAGTCCTAGGAACACCTTTTGTTATCATCTGTCTGTCTGTAGAAACATCACTGGGTGTTCACTGATTGCTCTGTCCCTCCTGTGGGCCAACTCAATGGCCACATCAGGGATGCCCTCAAAGAAGGCAGATGAGTCCTCTGTGTGGGGAGGGAAGCATAGGGCAGAGTTGTGCCTGTTAAACTTTACATTCCACTAGGCAATACAGAATCTTAGTCACACAAAATGCTATACCATCTGAAGTGCAGACAGTGAGCAGCAATTCTGAAGTACAACAGAAACCCAATGGTGCATTCCTAAAACAGCAGCAATAAAACGCTGAGGCCGCCTGCAGTGATAGTTGCTGACTTCAATGTCATTGGGGTAGTGAAATCACTCCAGATTTTAGAATAAAGTTTAAAGAAATTGTCTAAAGTGTTGAATCTATTTCAGTGATAGCATTCAACATCTTTGCTAGCTCCTTTAAAGTCTGGACTAAGACCTGGAGCAGATTCACAACCCCACTGACATTGGAGCCACCAGCCTCCACCCATTATTTCTTCCATTATCTCACAGCGAGGGTCAGAAAATTGTGGATGTACATTTGCAGAGAGAAGGTAAAGTGATGGTTGTGAGGATGATTGCTGGAAAGGGAAAGGTATCGTTGGCTGGCCTTAGTACCTTTTACTGTGTCTTCATATCTTATGTTAATCTATCCCCATATCATCTTAGCTTCAAGTGCTTTGCACAGCCTGCAGTGAAAACATTTACTTCTCCGCAAGATGAAGGCCTTATAAAGAGGCGATCACAAGAGGACCTCTGCTTCCCCCTTTCTCCAACCATTCAAATCTCTTTGAAGCCTTCATCTCTTTCTAATGATAATTTTACCTTGAAAAGCAACTTGACTTATTTATATGTGAAAGAAGCATTCATTGACTTTCTGTGCATGTTGACTTGAGAGTGCTTAATTTATACATAAAATATTGTTCTCCTTTCTTTAAAGAAATACACAGGTTGCTCATAAGGATGTACTTTTAATGGATTGCATGAGTCTGTGTAATGAAGCAGGTCTGTAGAAAACAGGATCACAGGCAATACCAATTGGAAAAAGAAGTTGCCACACACACATTCTGCATTTCAGACCTATGTATTAATTATCATGAACACTTCCACAATTTATTCTTGATTATAATAAGCTAGAAAAATTGAACATGCTAAACTTTAAAAAGATTTTAAAATGTGTTGATTTTTTCCTTCCTTTCTCAGAGGTGTAGTTCTGGGAGTGGAGACAAAACAGGATATTGCCTCCAAATAAGAATTCTGTCCCCCTCAATGAAAATTTCTTTCAGTCCCCAAATTTCTAGCATTCCAGAGAGTGAAGCACTGAAAACAATTCACACTTAGATTTCTCATATTTGCAGCATTCACATCCCCTTGGTAACGTTCCCTCCTTTTTTCTTGGATACCTAAACTGTATTTCTAAATGCTCAAATGAAATGTTATGTGGCAGTGTTAGAAATTTGAGGACTGTAGGAAAATTTCATGGCTGAGCAGAATTCTTATGGAGGGGGACAAAATTCTCTCATTTGTCCTTCCCCCCATAAGTACACCTTTGTAATTTCACTCAAAGCAAGTCTCTGAATTTACTGTGAATCTTTTCCCCATCCCACCCAAAATACTATCAACTATGGTGGGTGTGAGATTAATAATAAATGTTGGAATATATTTAAAAAAAGAGTTGAGATATTTTGGTTTTGAGGGGTATCCTGCTGACTTTTTCTTCAGGTTCAAAAAATGTTCTCACCTTCTCATTAGACACAGAGCTGATTAGTAGCACCATTGAAGCCTACTCTGGCTGCTTCATGTTTGGACCTGTTCCACAAATGCAGACAGATGAAAATAACATTATATCCTGAGTAGGCTTTAATGATACTACGAATCAGCTCTGTATCTCTCCTTCAGAAAGCAGGAATGGCTGAGTTTTTCCGTCTACACCTACACCGTCTGCTCATGAAGACCTTGTCTCTCTTAAGCAGCATTTTATCTGCTCTTTTCAAGAAGAGTGCCTAAGGTTCGAAAACCAAACAAGTTGCAGAGGAAGGGATCAAAGCTGTGTTCTGTGTCACATGTGGCCATGACATATAGAGGAAGAACAATTGGATACCTGATATCCTTGTACCTGCACCATTGGCTGTATCTAGTTATATCTGATCTGATAGAAAGGAACTGTACTTCTCAGCCAGACAATGCAAGTGACAGCCCCTTTCTCAAGCAATCAATTTTTGCTTTCAAATTCTCTCAAAATGTACATCATCTTGCATATTCTGTATTTTCTCTGTTTCTTTTCCCCCCCCCCCATGTTTTGAACAGAAAGCAGCATTGTCGTTATGTGCCTTCCAGTCAGCTTCAACTTATGAAGACCCTATCCTAGGATTTTCCTGGAAAAATTTATTCTGAAGAGATTTGACATTGCCTTCCTCTAAGGAAGTGAGAAAGTGTGATTGTCTCAGGCCACCCACTGGGTTTCCCTGGCTGAACAGGGATTCAGACTGTCATCTCCTAGAATTCTAACCCAAAATTCAAACCACCACACCACACTGGCTTTGGAGAAAGCAACTCATCTGACATTGCACGTTGCATCCTAAGAATAGCGAGATGGCTAGTAGTTGGATGGATATTCCTTTTTTAGTGCCTGCCCCCCAGCAAAGTGCAGCTACAAGATATAATATTTTGAGTAGAAAGACAGACCTCAGGGAAAGAACTAGGCATCTTTTTCCCCACTTACACGCACATGTACACACACACATACCAGTTGCCCATATATCTACAGAAACATGGATTCCTAGAGGCTTTCAATTTTATCAGAAACACAGAATTTGGAAATGGTACTTACCATTTCCACTATAACACCCCAATCAGCATCAGCCCAATGTACTTCCATCTTAATTTCATATTTCCTGTCTGAAGCAGCTATTAAAGAAAGACAATCTTGTGTCATAACCAAAGAATATTATTTATTTTTATTTTTATTTTTTATATATATATATATATATATTAGTAAAAGTTCAGCTATCAATAAGGAACAACCTTCCTTCCAGCATTTAACAGGTGAAAATCAGGACCTATATGGCCATACAACATCGGAATGTGGTCAAGATAGTAAAAGTTATGAATGAGGAAAAACCCACAAACTAGGAGAGTTTGTAGCAGTTTGCTTTTGCCAGAGCCTCAGGCCCTTTTCGCAACTCACCTTTTTGTGGAGCTGGGGTGCAGGGATCGGGCGAGCAGCCTCTTCCGAGAGGCTCTCACACCCTGGTTCCTTCAGCTCCGCTGCTGCTGCCTGCTCACACGACAGCCCCTCCTCTTCCTTCTGCAGTGCAGCCTGGGATTTTCCCAGGCTGCTCTGGGGCAGGAAGCACGAGCGCCATGGCCCCAGAGCTCCGCACACAAGGCAAGTGTGCACGGGGCCCCGGAGCGATGCACAATCACACACCATTTTCAGCTCGCAGCCGAAAATGAAATAGTGCTTGATCGGCACCTGCCAGGCCCTGGAGCATCACACGATTGTGAATGAGTTGTGTGGACCACTCCTTGCAGTCGCACGACGCTCCAGGGGCCCTTTTGCATGGAAATACCATGCGAAAAGTGCCAGTGCTAAGTTGAGTGCAAACTACTTTTGCACTTTGAACTCAGTTTGCAGCAAGTGACATAAACTGAAGACATAGGCCCTTTTCACATGTGGTGGGGGGAAACGGTGTAGAGCAACCTCTCATGGAGGTCATCTACACCGTAGAGTGGACTGGTGTGGACTACTTTTCATAGTTTCACACCAGAATCCACTCAGGAGCGGCCGGAACTAGCCGGGCTGCGTGTTTTTTAAAAACCTCTTTTTAGAGGTTTTTAAAAAGCACGGAGCGCGCAGCCCTGTGCCGCTCCATCGCCTGGCTCTAAATTGGATCTGCAGGCACGCGCAAGTGCATGCCTGCAGATCTGCCGGGGGCGGGCTTCCGGCTGGCGAGCTTCTCCGGTTGGTGGAGAGCCTCCACCAACCGGAAGCTGCCATCTGTGACGCCGGAGGAGTGTGGAGCAGCAAGCTCGTGCTGCTCCATGTGGCAATGGACTTACCCGGCTGGAGGTAAGCTCCGTTTTTGGGCGTTTTTGCCCGTCCCCCCCCCCCACATGTGAAAAGGGCCAAAGAGACAAAGCTAGAGGAGAAGAGAAACACTGGGACATTTTAAAGGCTGCTGGAAAAGTGAGGTGACAGAGGATGAATTGGGACTGTCCCTGGCAAATCAGGATAGTTGGAGGATATGGTACAATTGTCTTACTAAAGCCTGGAAAATTCCTTCTTTGGACTGCTGCGCCACAACCCTACCACCTAGCACACCTGGTGGTCCTGCTATCAGGAGGATACAGGGAGCTGAAGTTCAAAAAAGTAACTTTTCTAAATTCTGGGGGAAAAAAGACACCATCTGAACACAGACGCATACAACTCTTTGCATATATGGCCCATTAAGAAAATGCCCAGGCTATTATGTGCACATAATTCATGCTGATATTGACAGATGTAGCACATCATCCTTTGTTTGCACTAGCAAAGAAGATGATTTTTCTTTAATATAACAGGACATTGTACTTATCCTTGCTGATGTTTTCTCTAGATATATTTCATTCATGCTAACTGTGATGCCTTGAGCCCAAAACAAGGATGATTAACAAACATAAACTGGGAGAGCAGGAAAACAGGTCTGCAGTAGCTAATGCAAAGTTCTGGTTAAACATTGCCTTACCGTTTGCATTAGTCCGTCTGTTGTTTTTATGCTAAAGGCTTAGCAGAGGTTGGTGGCAGTATTGACTTTGTAATTAAACTATTTTAACTTCAGGATTTTGTAATCACCATATTTAAACCATCTGTCATAGTCCAGCCGTGACTCTCTCCTTTCAAAGCATAAAGGAACCCTACATAATGTTTTAACCTGTAGCACTGGACACGTCACAATCTCATTTGGTAGGCACGTAGCATTTGGCTCATGATGGGGAGATTAGGCTGATTTCCTGTTTTCTATGGGAAGAAGTCTTTTAAACCATCAGAAAAACTGTTAGAAATATTTGCAGATTGGCTAAAATGGCTGTACAGTCATGGGCACAGTAAGAAAGTAAGAAACACTACTAGGAAGAAATACCACTGCACAACAACTCTGAGAAGTTGCTCTTGCCTTCGTTTAAGCAACAGACTTCTCTTCTTCCCTCTTCCTCTTCCTGCTTCTCTCTTCTCCTTCCTCCTCCTCCTCTTCTTCTTCTTCTGCTTCCAGAACATCCTAGCCAAAGATTCTGAGAAGGAGCTATTACTGAATGGCTTGTGCTTTTTGTGTTCATATAAACCTATTTAATCTCTAGCATCTTACATTAGAAAGAATTTAGACAGTAGACCCATGCAAGGCCTTTATCTGAAACACAGGAGAATCATTGCCAGAATCGAGATCTATGAGAACAGCTATAACCTTTTAAACAAGGGTTAACGACAAAACCCAACAAAAGTGATTCATGTACAGGTATAAACATGGGTAGGTTCTCCACACAACAAGCCAAATCCAATTTTCCCAGGTAGATTAGACCCTTTCAGTCAGGGATGGGTAACTGTGGAGGACTAGCAGGTCACCATATCCCTCCTGGGAGATCCTGCTGGCAGCTCCCCCCAAAAGTAATTTTTTTCCCCCAGATGTCTTCAAATGCCTTCTAAGGCACATGGGGGCATTTTAAAAACCATATTTTAGCCCCCTTTCCAAAGAGGCCCCTTTTTAACAGTAGGAAGTAAATAGAAATCATTTGCTATTCACTCCATGTTTTAAAAATGCCACCTCTGGGGCATAAATTGACCTGAAGGGGCAGAAATGTGGCAGATTATGGGCATTTATGATATACGTGGTGCTAAGGTGGCCAAAAATAGTCCTGGGGAACCACATGTGGGCCAAATTATGCCCATCCCTGCATTAATGAATGGGACTTCTGGCTTGAACCCAACTGATAGGCCCAACTAAGTAAATTCATTGAATCAAGTGGATTTACCTTTTTGCTGACTCACCATTCAGCAGATCAACAACGGATTCAATGTGTCTACCCTAGCTGAGACTACCACTAGGTTATGTAAAATCTTGCAACAGCCAATTTTTGTTCTCATGTTCCCTATATTGTTTCCTACAGAAGTCCTACTATATCTTATAACTGCAGGTGTTGGTGATTGTACACATGTTCTAAGCTTACGATTACGTTTGTGTTTCTCTCTCTCTCTCTCTCAAGGAAAGTGAGGATGTAATATTTGTGAAAGATCCAGTCTTGCATCCAGTTCAGTTTTTTTTTTTTTTTTTTAAGAAT
This sequence comes from Cyclura pinguis, assembly GCA_030412105.1. NCBI lineage: Eukaryota > Metazoa > Chordata > Lepidosauria > Squamata > Iguanidae > Cyclura > Cyclura pinguis. The sequence goes on along the minus strand of CM059599.1, from coordinate 105,757,795 downwards.
GTCATGGTTAAAGTGTGGAGAGTCCACCCCAGGTCTTCTAGTAGTAGTCTGGGGAGGCTAAAGAAGTTAGAGATGGTGGTTTTGGACAGGGAAGGAACCACAGAGCAATAGAACCTGTCTCATTAAGCACCTAATGAGACTATGTTGTTACTCCAGGCCTGTTAACTGAACAAAGGCCATTTCCGCACTATCTCTCTCTCTCTCTCTCTTTCTCTCTCTCTCACAGACACACACACACACAGAGCCTGGAAAAGATACATTTTTGTTTTAGATGGTCCCATGCCTGCTGGAGGATTATGGAAGTTGTAGTCTGAAAAGTAACTTTTCCCAGTTCCAATTATATGTGTTTGTGTAGACACACATACATGGCTTAGAATAATATACTGTTGATGGGGCGATCCATCTGTCCTCCCCCTGCTCCTTCCAGCTATTGTGAGAATTACAATTACATTTAGAGGGAATCAAGAAGCCTCAATGGGGCTGGTGGTTGGTGTCATCATCATGGTAATCAAAAATCTTGGCATATTTACTTTGCAAGTTCTAGGTACAGTACAACACTGGATGGCACTTGTCTCCTGCTTAGGAGTGGAGGGTGCAAGACCTCTCTTGAGGGACCACCAAAACATGATTAGTACCATCAAAACTGAATGAAAAGACCATATGTTGCCAAGAGAGATTTTGCATAAGGGTATCTGGAGTCAGGTTAAACAACATAGTTATATAAATTGGTATAATGTCAACAGTCCTGCTCTGAGAGATCCTGCAAGAGCTTTTCCTTCCAAAGGAAACAGATTCTTATAATGGACACCTGCCACCTTGAAGGCATGTGTGCAAAAGGCAACAGCATCACTTGCTAATCTGTTATCCAAAGATGAGTCCCGTAGCATATAAAGTGTATGTGTGTGCAAAAACTTCCTTGTACATGTACAACATTTACCTAAGTTTGCAAAGTGTTTCAAGTGAGGGTTTACAAGATTGTCATATTCTTTTTTTTCATGTCTAAACTACACAGTAGTTCCAGTTCCAACTTTATTATTATTAGTCTGCCAAATACAGGTTATAGCCAAAAGAAAAATCAATAATAATCAATCAACTCATACAATAAAAGATAAAAAGAGAAGATTTAAAAATTATCACAGAACGTATCAAAATATGAAGAATACAACAAACAAAGACAGAACCTCCAAATCTGTTTTCTGTGTCCATGTTTCTCAGGAGGAACAATTAATCTCAGTTTTTCTTATGGGCATTTCTGACCTGGACTGGTTTCACTGCAAATCTAAATACATTGACCAGGACTGATTTAATTGAACTAGTTTTGTGTGCCTTCAAGTCATTTCTGACTTATGGCAATCCTAAGGTGAGCTTATCACAGGATTTGCTTGGCAAGATTTGTTCAGAGGGTTTTTTTGTCTTTGCCTCACTCTGAGGCTAAGAGAGTGTGACTACCCTAAGGTCACCCAGTGGGTTTCCATGGCTGAGTGGGAATTTGTATCTTGGTCTCCAGAGCTGTAGTCCAACATTCAAACCTCTACACCATGCTGGATCTTAACTGAGCTAAACAGACAGCAAGTGTCTAGCTTTATCCTGATCATTCAGGTCCACTACAGAATCTAAACATTTTTTCAAATATTTATTTCTTAGAATTTCATATTGTATAGTATCTAAACCATCGTTCTAAACACTCAACCACAATGCTAGAAAATCTGGAGGCTGAAGGAAAATTTCACTGGTGACCCCTTATTGATCCACCCCTGCTTCAACAGTGTACTTCTGTCTCATGCATATGTGTCCCTGTCCTGCTCTGGATTAAGACAAAATATATCCTACACTTGTAACTACAAACTATGATTCACATAAAAATAAAATTAATTAAATGTTTGTTTAGTAACATTAGCATTAACTAATGAACATCATTTAATTAATGAAGAACAGGGAGTACAATTAATAGGAAAGCTGCATTAGTGGTAGAGTATTTGCACTGTCTGCAGAAAGTCTCAGTTACTGCCAGGCACTTACTGCCAAGTCCACACTGAATTCTAACATTTTGGCTGTTCATGTAGAACATGGCCACAGTGTCCACCCATTCCTTACAGTTCTTCTCTGTGCTGTGTGAGACCTGGCCACATGGAAGCAGTTACCACATTTTAGTAGTAACAGATTAATCATCCTTCACACTCAGAAAGAGAAGATTCAATTAGTTGGGGAACTGTTCTGTACTATGCCTAGCTCATGTAGAAGGTTCATTGTTACTTTTCCTTTTAGCCAGAAGGTACTTATTCCACAATGAGCCATGACCTGTTGACATTTTTAAACTATCAGAAAGTGCTGAATGTAGTGAGATATGGCTGTAGAGAGTCCATAATTCTATTTTAAAAGCCTTTGGTTTGCAGAGCTTTCCACTAATGTTGGCAACAAAACTATTGAAGGCTGCAATAAAGCATTCGCTTAACACATGTACCTTCTTATGGCCAATATTAAAATTTATATCTGTTTTTAAATTAAACACATTGAGTTCTTTAATGTTTCCTTTCCTCTCCAGATTTCTTTGTTGAGAAGAGGCACAGGAGGAAATGTACTAGCAACAGTAAGATTTGAAGACTGGCTTGGCGGACATTAAACAGATGTCAATGGGGCCATTATCAAAGGCCTTTTTAAAAAAATGAAATATTGCCACCTGTCCTGTGCCCCATGAAAGATTACTTAGTACTTAAAATCATCGTGTAACAGAAGATTACATTTCTATTATATCTTTACTACCACATTAGAAAGTAAATGTGTGCCTCAATGTTATGGGGAAAAAAGAAAATAGTAACTCCAAGGCATGGAATAGTCTACTTGAGTTTGATACCATTAACAGGAACTCGTGTCTATTGCTTCACAAGAGCAGTTGCATCACTGATGTGTCAGAAGCCACTTATTGCTGGCCCTTTTAACAAGCCACATTATTACAGCATCTTAGTGAAAAACCTTCCAGACTGATTCCACTTAACTTTGGCCATTGCCTTCCGCTGAGCAGGATGGAGTTGAGGAGCACTTCCTGTTTCAGGAGAAATTTGTTCAAGCAACAAGATCTGCCACAGTCTATGACATATCTCATTTCAGGCATTGATCTTTGGCCTTGATTATTGGTTCTCATTTCCTGGTTTGCTCCAGATTGTCACCCACAGCACAACCCTGTTAGTTTCTCTCACACACGTGCCATGAACCATAAGTGGTTACAGGAAACTTATAGTTACATGCCCTTTTAGCAAACCCTTTTAACCTCGCTGTTTATGGGGAAGAATTTTCTCCTTTCTGCCTTGATCACGTCATCTCTGCTAGTACTGATTAAGCAGGAATGGCTATGCTTAACAGGAAAAAAGGAAAGGCTTTTAGAGCTACCCATGTCATGAGTTTCTTGCCTAATATTCTGGGTTACTGTTACAATCAGACTTGTAGCCTGTGAAGCCAGTGCAAACAGACTTTTCTTGCTCACTGTGGTATGTTACACAGTGCTTTGAATGACATGATATAATAATAATAACAACAACAACAACAACAACAACAACAACAACGATGATGATGATGATGATAATAATTTATTTCTATCCCACCTCTCCACAAGGATCGAGGTGGCGAACAACATAAAATACATTAATACATTAAAAGAGATTAAAAACATACCCAATCCTCACCATCCACCAACCCACCTAAACCAACCCCTTAAGACACACAACAATTAACAAGCAGTTGACTATTGACAAAACAAGAAGACAATTGATGGGAGGCGATGAAAATGCTAGTCTTGGAAGGCCTGTCGGAAGAGATCAGTCTTGACCGCTTTTTTAAAGCAGTCCAGACTGGTAATATGCCGGGTCTCCTCCGGCAGGCCAATCCATAACTTGGGAGCAATAGAAGAAAAGGTCCTCTGGGTATATATACCTCCAGCTACCAAAAATCACTGAGTAGTAAAGGCATACATAAAATAAGCAGAAAAGTATTTTTAAAAGTCAATAGATGGTCTACCCTGAAAAGGCTTTAACTAGATCTGTAAAAGAAATTCATCTGTTTCTCCTTCTCCAAACTTACCTTACTTGCATTTTCTACACGAATATGCAAATTGAAATACAACTATATTTCAATATTCCACGCCCCCTCCAAAAAAATGCACTGCAGTTTTCCAGTTTAAAAATGTGTGTATAAATGTTTATCTTATGAAAATAATGTACAAAAATGCATTATAGCATGGAAATCACTATAAAAATGTGCAAAAACATTAGAAGAAATGTGTATAATAATCCATATAAGCAAAACTGAAATATGCCCATATTTATCCACCCCTAGCAATAACTAAAATGGAATTTATTATCTCTTAATTTGATTGATAGAACAAATTAGGGATGCCTTCCTCCTAAGTAGAATTGCCCTGCCATGTCAAAACTACTTAAAATATACGTTCTAAACTACACAGTAGTAAAAACAGCAGCTGTTTTTGTTTTTAAAGCCACATTTGAGCAAGAGAAAACAGAAATAAAATTCTCCATTAAAGGCATGGAAGAATAAAATTGTACTTTAATCCACATTAAAAGATGCTGATTGTATCAAAGATGATATGTGACTCATATACTTCTGAAAGAGTTCTGCATTTTTAGATAACAGAGTTTTTTTAAAAACAATGGTAACATTGCATTTTTGTTCTTTTAATTCTAAATTCTGATTACTTCTAAAGTTAATTATGAATTGTTTTATATGCAAATCAGTACCAAGGTTATTATGTGTTTATTTGTACAAGATGGTAGCAGAAACATAGCTATACAGATAATCAGCTATGAGAATCAACATCAATATTCACAGAGGAGGATTTTGAGATGAGAGGGGAACATGATTCTTTCAGTTGTAGTTGTGGAACACTAGAATCTCTCATTCTTGGACTTAATCTCTTTCACCTGTTCAGTGGAAGAAGATACTCCCTCAGTGTTCTAGTCTATTCTGGGTGGAGTTCCAGCTCCATTTATTATCTACAATTTGAACTAATGGATGTTTTTAGGGTGCACACTGTTGGCCCCACATCCACTTACACAGTGGTGGCTAGTGTAGGGGGAAGCAATTTGGCAGTTCTTCACACTCCAAGGCAGATGTGCACTGTTGTAAGTGGAAACGATCTCCATCATGGATTATGGATAGGAGTACTTTGGGATAGAGGTTCTCAAACCTTGATCCTTCAGCTATTTACAGCTTCAGTTCTCAGAATTCTTGAACACTGACATACTGCCTGGGATTTCTAGGAGCTGTAGTCTAAACCAATTGGCACACCAGAGTCCGAGAATTACTGCCTTACGACAATAGTCTCTGCAGGAAATATGAAAACATGACATGATGGAATTTCCTGAATTCCTTAAAAATATCTAGGACAGAATTTTGTTTGTGCCTGATACCCATGCAAGTTCCCTTACTTTTGTGCTTATATTCTTCCGACCATTGTACAATTGACATATTCAGTTTGTGGCTACATAAGTTTGAGTTCTACAAATGAAAACATTTCACAGATGCCTCAATTCTGTTGTTAGTCCTGTCTAAAACATAGTCATTGAAAGAACTGGATTTCCTATATTTGGGCAACTGACTCAATGGGTCTACACTAAGTGGGCCTAACTAACAGCATTTGATCCATACAGTTGAACTTTCTTGGATGACACATATCTATCTATCTATCTATCTGTCTGTCTATCTATCTATCTATCTATCTACCTATCTATCTATCTATCTATCTATCTATCTATCTAGAGCATTTATACCCTGTCCTTCGGCCAAAAAGACTCTCAAAGTGGCTTACAAATTGTTAATTTGACTATTTGTCAGTGTCTTCCGTGTACCACTTCAATTTTTGGGATTGAGGAAGCAGGCACTGTGCATTCCACATTGCACAATGGGATGATAAGGATGATTCTGTTAGAAGCCAAGAGAACAATCCTTGGGTGCCCTCTACTGGTTTGAAACACAGGCCACTATCCAGCTGGCATGAATGATTTCAACTGGAAATTGTTATTACCTCCCTGATTTAACTAATGTTATAATATAATCTTTTAAGCCACACAGCACCCACCCCCACAACATGGCCATTTCTGAGTTGTCAGAGAGTGGGGAGTGATCAAGGCCACTACCAGCCCCTTTCCTGCCATAATGCACAATGGCACAATGGGATAGCATAATGGCCATAACAGTGAGTTGCTATGGTTCAAGCCAGACTTCTGTCATTGTGATTGATGAAAAGGTTCTGGCAGTACAGTCAGGTTTCAACCAGCTTTTGTGGATTGCAGTCCACTTCACAAGATACATGGTTAATGCCGTCTAATCTAAATCATAGGTTAGATATTTTAAAAGTTCAAGTGTTTATCTGAAATCCACAAATGTTCATGCAATGCATTGTCTGTCAGTCTTAAAGATGTCATACAACTCTTTGTTGTGCTTGGAGCAAGGCTTCTACATGGATTATGAGCGATATGGAAGTATTCAGCAACTGTATCCAATAGTGATGGTGTCAAATGAGTAGTCATAATCCTCTTCACTTGGCCACATAGAAGAATAGCAGTACATGAGGAAATCCATTGAATGGATACCAGACATCATGGCAACAGTTGTCTCAGGATAATCTGTGAATCACATGGTAAAGAAAGCATATATTCTGGGGATCAGAACAGATCCTAATGGGAACATGCATTCTTTTGATCAATGCGTATTCACTCTTACAATGGGATTTCATCACAAATACATACTTTGGCAATCAGAACATCAAGTTAAACCTGCATTCACCTACTAGTGATCAAGCACAAAGCAAAGCACTCTAAATAAAAGATCATCACTGAGGACAGTCATGTGCTATGAAAAATAGATATTGTTCACCATAAGGCAGCATCTCTTCTAAATAAGTGCTAAATATACCCTCTAGTTTAAGCCTAAGACTCTCTGAAATATTTTGAATACAGTTTCTCTGAACTGAAGCCAGGTCTACCGGAAGCTTCTCTATCATTTCAAGGTCTCCTGTGGGAGAGAAGAAGTAGCTCCTTTAGGAAAAGGAATCCTGGGGTTTTCAGTTTAGGGAGGGGAATTTAGAATTCTCAGTCAGAGAGTTCTTTGGCCTCAGTAAACTACAAACCCCAGAATTCCAGAGGATGTTGAAAGTGCAATAATAGCACTATGACAGTGTAGGGTGGAAATGGCCCGAGACAGACAGACAGACAGACAGACAGACAGACAGATGAAAACTTTTAAAACACAGTCACCTCAGCACTAGATGGCAGTAGTGTCTTTCCAGTACACAATTCACTATGGAGTTCTCTATCAATCTGTCACAAGTCACAGGCAAAAATTTCTATTTCATGCTGTAATGAACAGTGTTGCAGTGTGACAGGGATGATGCTTGAGTGGAAGACCAGTAGTCACATTACATTTGACTATATCACCTCCTATTTTAAGATTGCTGTACACATGCATTAATCAGATCCAGATTATATTCTTATAATGCACTCCATTTGGAACGGTCTTTGCAGTGTTCAGAAGTCAGAACATGGAAAGAGTTATTTTTTTGGACTACAGTTTCTAGAATCCTCTAGCCTTACTGTCTTGGGGATTCTGACCTTTAGTCCAAAAGAAATGACTTTTCCAATCTCAGACAGAAACTGGTGCAGAATTCTGCATCCACAATAAATTCTGATGCTTACGTTTTTGGTGATATTACAACAGACATTCAAAATCTGGCCTGGGTTTAAATTTAATTCCAGGCCCACTTTGAAGTTCAGGGTATAAACACAACAAATTACATGCAACATAACTTCTGGTAACAAAAGCAAATGAGGAAATATATCAAAATAACATTGTGAAGCAGAAAAAAACTTTTTGAAATTGACTGTATTATGTCCTTGTTAGCAAATGTTACATAAGCTGTAACTTGTTGCTTTTTAACTCCACTCCAAATGAATACAGAGCAGGATACTTAAAGTTTTCCACCACTTTTAGAGGTCCTACTTTGTGTTCCACTAAGTAAGATATGATTGGAGTAGATCAGGCATGGGAAATATGCAACTTTTGGCTGCACAGGACCCTTTGGAGCTTCTTCAGAACACTTGTTTCACTCCACAAAGGTTGCTTTGGGGAGCTTCCACCATGAAATAGCAAGAAAACTATCAGAACTGCACTGTTTTGGCATTGATAGTGACCTTGGTTACCCCAAATGTCACTTCAGGGCAAAGCTAAGCACGCTTCAGCAGTCCACAAAAATGGGTTTTCAACCCTTAGAGTGTGCTCACTTTGGTGTAGATGACAGACAGGCCTCTGTAATGAGAAGAGATACCTTTGGGGATGGAAGTAACAAGTGTGCAGCAAGGTCAAATTTTAAAAGTATGATACGAAGCGGAAAGAAAACAATTGTGTTGGTATAACAAGTAGTTTTCTCATTACTTTTTAAAGTTAGCTTTAATTCTCTTCCAACAATAGTTGACCTTGAATTCAGTCTAAAGCAATAAGCTAAGCTGCTGCTCTGGACTCTCTTTTCAGTAATGCCATTCTTCTGTAAGGCATCCGTTTTGTTCTGGAATCTTCTCTGAAAACAACTTGAAAGTCTTTTGGGTGATGAAGAGCAGGATCCTATCAGTGGCTTACTCATGCATAAGTATGGCTCACACACAAGTATGTCTCTTTTGGACAGGGCACATAGAGTTAATCTGTTATCCTTTGCACCCTGCCAAAATCTGCCCCCCTCTAGAGCTGTTAAGTCCCAGGAGAGGTTGTGGCTGTTACTCCTTGCTGTGGGAAGAGATGGAGGAGGAAGCAATTCAGAAGAGGAAGAAGCAACTGGTCTTCATTGTGAGGGAATGGAAAAGGACGGTGCATTCCATCTGGCAGGTTGCTCTCATTTCTTCTCCCCTACAAGCCCAGACCAGCTGCATCTTCCTCCTCTGAATTGCCTTCCCCCTCTCACTTTCTGGACAGGAATGAACAGCTGAAGCAAACCCTTCCTGGGCCATGACAGTTAGGAGGATAGAGGCAGAAGAGGTGGAACTGCGTGCCCCTTTTGCCTCATTTGTGGGATTCCCTCCAAAGAGAAGCCAGAATGTTATTCTGCGGCAGGTAGTCAAGCATGGAGGTAGAAGAGAAAAGAGAGAAAACCTCACAGCAACATCTATTGTTGTCGTATGCCTTCAAGTCATTTCTGACTTATGATGAGCCTAAGACAAACCTCTCTCAGCTTTCTTGGTGAGAGGGTTTGCCTTTGCCTTCCTTTGCCTGAGAGAGTGTGACTTGCCCAAGGTGGAATTCCATGGCCAAGCAGGGATTCAAAGCCTGTTCTCCAGAGTTGCAGTCCAAAGCTCAAAATACTACCCCACGCTGGCTCAGAGTATCATTTATTGTTTTTTTTTTTTTCTAAATCATAGTCTATAGCGGACACATCTAAAAGAAATGTAAAAATAGACCAACCATTAGACGCTTGCTCCAAATTGGCTATGATAAAATATGTAACATGCTGTAGGGTAATGAAAAGGATTAAAAAATTATCACCACAGCCAATAAATTTTGATATTTATGATTATCATTACTTATTCAATATTTGTGTAAATAACTGCTGTATTTTCTCCTTCTCACCACCCCTCACCTCTAGTCCCCTCTTCTGTCTCTGCCCTCAAACAGGTGGAGAACTGACATGGGAGAACATGAAGCATGGTAACCTCACAGCTCCTTTCATTGCTGTCCTCACATTTCTCCACGTGACCTTCAGAACAGAAGGGATTTCTCTGTTCCTAGAGACTGACCAAGTGATTAAGAGGGTACTGTAGAAGGTGACAGAAATGATGGTGAAGGTGACAAGCCTAGTCACCTCCTCCTATGACACTCTCATGTTGTTGTTATTTTTTTCTCTGTTCTTACAGAATGTCTGAATAGGGCCTGTCCATCATTTTCTCTTTGGTATAAACACATTGTTATAGAAATGAACAGAACTGGAAAGTGGCCTGTATGCTTTCCAAGACCACACTCACTATATTTGGGAGTATCTTTCCGACTGCCTTTGCTCTCCTTGGTACATTAGTTGGTACAGTTGGTACACATTGTCTCCATTCCAGCCAGCCAGCTGTTAGCATAATATGTTAAAAAGGGCAAAACTACTTCCTTATGAAACTCTTGCTGTGCTCTGGCTGGGAAGGAGGGAGAGAAGGACTTTTCCCTTTACCTCTCCTCCAGTTCTATCAAGGATGTTTCTGAGAAAAGTGGAAGAAAAGGTGAGTGAGATTCTTCCTCATTGCAGTTGCAGTTCAAAATTTCCTCCTTTCACTTCAGCTGAATATTGGCTTCTGCATTTGGTTGTTTTACAATATTCAGCTCTTCCAAACATTTGTAGGCAGAAAGGCTGACTGCTAAGCACACCTAAGTATAATAGTCTACTGCCATATGCCTTGTAATGCATGGTACACAGCAGGCTCATTTTGCCCCAGCTGAGACCTTTTTGACTAGCCAGGAATTTGACCTTTAACTTAATGTGGCAGAAGGGTCTCTTAATTGAGTGTTATATGCTTTTATCTTTTTGAGTAGGTGGTAATCTAAAACTGTGTTAATTTATTGTTTTTACTAGAATTATTTATTTATTTACTTACTTACTTACTTATTTATTTTTATCAAAGAGGGTTTATCTGTACTTTGCTTTAATTTTGGGATATAAATTAGATGGATGGAGAGCAAGCAAGAGAGAGAGAGAGAGAGAGAGAGAGGTACTATGACTACTATTCTCATAGAAAGCAACAGGAATTCTGTGGCATCTTAAAGACTGCAAAAATTATTACAGTGGAGGGTATTATCCAAGATTTCAGTACACATGATTATGGGGTTTTTTTCCTGTCACACAATGGCCAGCATCTTGTTGGTGACATGGCGACATGCACAAACATGACTGGAATTTACACCTGCATATGTATCTTTTGCGGAAAACATGCGGAAGTGAAAATGTGTGTCCTTCCTTCTACAAAGTTCTCACATCATGGGTGTGCCCAGGCTCATTCCAGCTACTCCTGAGCAATGAAGAAGAAAGGGGCATCTTTACCATGGGGGCAGAGGGGAATCCCTTTTTCCTCTATGCTCAAGACCAACCAAAATGAGCCTGAGAACAGCAATCAGTGGCTAGGGTGACAGAGCTGCCTCTGGCAGGGCTGAAGAAGCTATCTCAGTCAAATCCGCCACCTCCCTCACATATATTAGCATAGACTTACACTCTACCAGCATGGAGTGGATCTTTGCATGCATACATCCATCTGCTTACTTAGACAAAGCATAAAGCTGGTATAATTACACAGTGGCAATATGTCAGGTGATATTCCAGAGGCCATTTTGGTGCATTCCAGGAGCTGTTCTGGAATCCATTCCTGGTCATGGGGGAAGGAGCAGTGCATTGTGTTTACTTGCCCACTCAGCCTTTAAACTGGACTGTTGTACTGTGGGCAAATGGGGAGGTACTTGTGTCAGGGGATACTGGATACCTCATCATGCAAGCATTTAAAAATCACAACAGCAAATGTAACCTGGAATTACACTGGTATAATTTCTCAACAGGATTCTGGTCCTTGTGCCAAGATGTTTGTGTAATCAGAAAAAAAAAATCAGCAACATTTTTTGAATGGCTAACAGTGATAATTTCACTGTCATTATGTTCTAGATGTAATGTCTCTCTGATGTCACAGTTTACAATGTAGCTGCCATCCATGTATGACACATATATTCAGATCTTGCATACTGGCTAATACATAATTCTGAATATTATGAAATAATTTTGAAAATCTCTGTAAGCTGCCACACAGGGCTCCTTATTTTTGATCCAACAAACTAACGCAGCTACTCCTCTGGAAAAAGCCTTTCATAATGTGATACATAATTACTGTGCAATTCTGCTAAGCATTGTTGAAGAGATGCCACAATTCATGGTGATGTGGATACATTTCAGAGATGAGACAATTAATTTTCAACATAGGTGCACATTTTCCATTGACATGTACATGGCTTGCAAAGCATCTGGCTTTTTCCTGATAAGAGAATGATCTAACGGCAGTCGTAAACAAATGAATGAACATGGCTTTCATGTGTATTGATATTACTTGATTGTCCAAGGAAGCAATGAATTGAGTCTTAAATAACATTTCTTTTTCTGATATGGGCTAGAATTCACTATCGCAAGTTATGAATGAGTAACCTAGAGTTATGCATCCACAATTAACTTCTATTCACAGTCCCCACATATTCAGATTGTAAAATTCCCCCAATCATAGACCCTTTATGCAGGACATCATCATCTCACATTGGGGATAGGAGAAGGACGAGACCCACACAACGCTTATGCACGACATCGTCTGGGTCCCCTCCTTCTCCCATCCTCAGGTGGCGTGATCATGCAGTGAATCATTGATGGGTTTTCCCTGCCAATAACCAGCAATCAGGCAGCCCTCCTGCTACCCCCCTGCACTTGCCTTGTGTGCAGAAAGTCAGAAAGCTCAATGGGCATGGAATGGCTGTGCTTCCAGCCCTAGCACAGAGTGGGACAGTGCCTGGCTGTGCTGCAGAAGCAGGAGGCATGGCCATCATGCCTCCTGCATTCCCTCAGGCAGCCAGTGCAGAGGGGAGTGCTCATGTCATGCTCCCCTCTCAGGAGAGGCCTTACTGAGATCCCCGCAGGACATCGTAGGGATCAGGGAGATGTGGAAAGGGCCATAGAATCATAAAGTTGGAAGAGACCACAAAGACCATCTAGTCCAACCCCCTGCTGTGCAAGAATACACAGTCAAAACACTTCTGACAGATGGCCATCCAGCCTTTATTTAAAAACCTCCAAAACAGGAGGCTCCACCACACCCTGAGACAGTGGCCATTTCCGTACGGGCTGACGGAATCACCCTGTGCCGCTACTTACCGCACTTCTTGGCTCCCCAGTCTGGTCCATTCTGCTCCGGAGCAATGCGTGCTCATCTCTCCGCACTGCTCCGGGGACGAAAATGGCAGCTTCTGGTTGGTCGAGGCTCTCCAACCGCTGAAGCTCGCCAGCCAAAAGTTTGCCCCCGGCAGATTGCAGGCTTGCACTGGTGTGAGCCTGCAAATCTGCACCGGAGAGCGGGCATGGAATGGCGTGCTCCGTGCTTTGGAAAGACCTGTTTTAAGCGGTCTTTCAAAAGCACACTTGACGACCATGTTAAGTAGGTCCAACCCAGTCCGCTCCCAGGTGCAGACATCCTCCCTGGAGGACGCTCTGCACCATTTCTATTAGCCTGTGTGGAAATGGCCAGTGTATTCCACTCTCAAACTGCTCTTACCATTACGAAACTCTTCCTAAGATTAGGTAGAGTTTCTTTTTCTGTAATTTGAAACCATTGTTCCATGGTCCAGTCTCTGGAGCACCAGAAAACAAACTTGTTCCATCTTCAGTGTGACATCCTTTCAAATATTTAAACATGGTTTTCATGTTCCCACTTAAGCATCTCTTCTCCATGTGAAAGATACCCAGCTCTCTAAGCAGCTCCCCACCAGGCATAGTTTCCAGGCCTTTTGCCATTTGGTCACACCCCTCTGGAAACAGTTCAGATCTTGCTTTCTTGGGCAGCAGACACTGCAAGTAATGGAGGTCTATTCTTCTATTGATCAGGGCATAGCATGCTGACTTTTCTACCCTTCCTCCCCACTCCCAGTCAGTGCTCTTCCATGCAAGGATGAACTGTGACAGGGATCTTGCTTCTGATTATTGCACTGGAGATCACTGGTAGGAGGGGTGTGGAAACATCAGTATGCTATGCCCTGATAAACCTTAGAACAAATCTCTGTTGCTAGTAGGAATTGGGGGAGGGGGCATCAGGCCAGGAAATACTACTCAGTTAAGTACATTTATTGAAAAAATATATTCAGGGGTAGCCATGTTGGCTGTACAGTGAAATACAACAAAATCCATGATCCACAAAACAGAAATAGTAATGCCTTTATTGGGCCAACTAAAATGCACAAAATATCCCATGCAAGATGTTGAAATTTACTTTGTGCATGTTATCTGGCCCAATAAAGGTATTATTGTTTGTGGATTATGGATTTTGCTGTGTTATATTTCTCCAAATGGCTGATAAGGTATCCAGGCCATTGTCTTCAAACAGGATGTCCACCAGACCAGTATTCAATTGACAGGGAGCTCCTAATGCACTTGTTTCCAACCTTAGATACCCAGTTTTTTTATATATATATATCATAACCCATAGAATCAATGACCATTGGCCATGGTTGTCAGGAGTTGTCAGGAGTTTCTGGAAAATGAAGACCATCAACAGCTGGAAAACCATGTTTTGGGAAGCACAGTCCTAATCTCTCAACAACTCCAAAGAACAGTCAGGAGGATGGAGTTGAGATGGTCATCCCAAGACATCTTTGGTAGACTGAGATCATAGAACATTATGTCCCACAACATTCATTTTTACATTCAGCTACACCACATTGGATTCATATTGTTCAGCTGATTAAGGCTTTGCTGGTCTCCAGCTTGCTTTCCTTGTTAACGGTAGCAGATAATGGTAGTGATTCACATATGTGAATCACATAATAATAGTCAAGTTGACCTTACATCACTAGTCAACACTAGCTGGTTTACATTACACCAGTAGCTAACACAAGGCATTTTTCAAGTGTCCACACGAAAAGAGCATGGCTCCTAGAGAAAGTTGCCTATCTTTTCCTTGGATGATTCTTACGCTTCTGGTTGTGTATTTAGGCTCCAAAAAACACAACTGCACAGAGTGTTACACTGTAGGCATGCCCCTAAGGGTGCCACTCCAGTCTTTACCCAGCTCTGCTTATAAATGTTGTGTAACAGATTTAGACCATCCAGTTAAACTGCTTTAAAAGCCAATGCCAATGAAGTCTTCCAAAGAGCACAAAAGGGAATGGAACACATGGAGCTGTTAATAGCTTTTATCTTCATCCTTTCCCAAGATACTAATAATCACCTGCTACATCCTCATTCTAACTTTATCTGACTGTGGAACCAATTTTGTCATTTTAAGAGGTTGCCTGTCTGATAGAGGGAGGGAGGGGGAGAGAGAAGGCTGCAAATGGATGGCTCTTTTAGCCATAGGCATCTAAGCCTGGGATAGAAAGCAAGTTTGACATTCCCAGCCTGGAATCCTGCCCTTAGCAAACACATCTGATGATCATACATGGTCTTTTGGCAGGCTCTCTTTTGGGCCATCTGTTAAGGATGGCCTTGTGCCTACTCGGATGAGAGCAGCGTGCCAGATTCAATAGGACATACAAGAGATGCCAAGCAAAACTTGCCTGCTTGTCCTCCTCCTATTATTTTAATTCCAAATTACATAGTAATACTTATCTGTATTTTAACATTGTTGCATTTTAGAGGAATTAACACTTTGGTTTTAGCTGGATATTACACATACATTAGTGGAAGGCACCAGCTGAGACAACAGGGTGCTGTTCAGCAAGTGGAGAATGACAGCAGAGCTTGGAAAAGTTACTTTTTTGGACTATGCTTCCAAGAATCTGTCTGCCAGTGGCCATGCCAGAGGAGCTGCCATCCAAAAAATTACTTTCACATTTGAAATTGAATTTCTGCAAGTATCTAAAAGAATAAGAACTGGACACTTAGCTACAGCTTTCATTCCCATAAGGAATCTGCTACTTTCTTTCCTTAGGCACTTGGAAATTCCATCACACAGTAGGGCGGTATTAAAATGTTATTAAAATGTGTGTTTATATACTGTAATACAACACATGAAACAAAAAAGTTTGCCATGCAAGAAGCATGGCCTCTAAAGCCAGTTCAGCAACTCAGTATGCAGTCCCATTAATTGAAAATGGAATATTTTGTTATCCTATAGGCTTTTACCATCTCTGAAAGATTGGCAGTGAAATCTTTTGTTTTAAGGCCTCCAAGTCTGAATTCCTATGAGCATGCTGCATATACTTTAGTGAAGAATAAACAGTGAAAAAAATCCAAACAACAAAGAAAAAAAAACAGTTTGTAATAGAATTCTGCCAACGGTGGTAACTTTGCAGCTCATGCCCTGCACATAGAAGCAAGAATTAAAAATATGTTAAAAATCATAAGCCTAAAAGTACTGTCTGTGTAACAGGCCAGGAAAAACAGTCCAGGAAAAACAGTTGACAGAACTGAAATTGAGGATGGTATCTCAGAATACTAGCAAATGAACGGCTTCCAAATCTGATATAGGGAAATCCCATATTAGGATATTAGGAAGCAAGGTGTGCCTCTCAAAACCTTCAGTGTCCAAAGGCAGTATAGCCACTCCCTTATATAAATGCTGTTACATAAGCAGAGTGATGGCAACAAGTTGTGAGCACTCAGTCTGGTGTGACCCCCTCCCCCAGAAGCCACTCATGCTTGCAGGTCATGGTATGAGGGAGAATATTATATTCACTATATTGTAAAAGGCTGGTATAAAAGAAAAAATTAACAATTCTCTTTGAAAAGATAAAGTTAGCAGGTTAGCTATGATGAATTAATGAAATATATAAAAATGTATTACAATGCTGAAGGAAGATGAAAAGTATCTAAACTGTATTTTGGAAGTCAGATTCCATGATGTATTGAATAGGTCCATATGCCACCAAACACAGCACAGTATATAAGTCCCTGTGCAAGAATTTCTCAGCAGATGAAATAAGAATTATGGTGTCTCAATATTGACTACCTTGACATTTCTTATCACTGCAATGTATTCCAAGAACCATGTGCCTAATCCGTCTGACAGGTCTCATAAGCTTCTTGTAAGAAATAATCTGCCTAGAATATGAAGTATCTACAGAAGTAATGTGCCTAGAGTATATAACATTTATGAAAGTGAATATGCCTGGACTCGAAGGTCTATGTGACATGATGATCCTCCAGAAGTAACTGCATAAGCTAACTGTATGGCTTAATAAATTTAAAAAACTATAAAACTGCAGAATTCAAAGATGTAGATGTCTTAGTCTGGATCAGTATGCAAAGAGATATTGTAGCACCTTTGAAACTGAAAGAAAGTTGGTGGCCTTTATAGACTTCAATCTACTTCATCAGATGCATTGAGTGTAGTGCCTAGGAAGAGATATTTATAGCTATGGCCATTTCCACACTTCACTGTTATAATGCTATTATTCCACTTTCAACATCCTGTGGAATTTTGGGGTCTGTAGTTTACTGAGGCCAAAGAGCTCTCTGGCTGAGAATTCTAAAGGCCCCTCCCTAAACTACAAACCCTAGGATTCTATGGGAGGTTAAAAGCGGAATAATAGCACTATAATAGCATAGGGCGGAAATGGCCTATGGATGAGCAGGCTGCATGTGTGAATAGTACAAAACTTGTGGGTATGGTGATGAAGTGAAAAGTTCAGTTTTAATGATGGTGGTTAGGGGACAAAGGCAGGAGGAAAGATGTTTCCTAAATCCAAGGTGGATAGATAACCATATGAATGGTGGAAACAGTTATTGCACTATAATATGATGCTGGCTAGGAACCAGAAAGGAGATGTGATAAACTGGCCAAAAGAGTCCTCATGAGCATGAGGAGATGGGTACCGGACCTTGCCACAAACCCAGATAACAATTCTGCCGACACTTCTGCTCAGAAGATACCATCACCGGACCTAATCACATCACCCATAATATCAGAAATACTTTCACTTGCTCATACTCTATTGTAATATATGCCATTCTCTGTCAACAATGGCCTTCAGCACTCTACATTGGGCAAACAGTCCAGTCTCTGTGCCAGAGAACTAATGGACATCAATCAGGCAGTAGGAATGGGAATACACAAAAACTAATTGCAGAATATTTCAATATTCCGGGCATTCCAACCTGGACCTCAAAATAGCAGTCCTTAAAACACACACACACAGGAGGATTAGAAAGAGAAACAGCAGAACTGGAATACACCCACAAACTCCAGTCCACCAACAGAAGGTTGAACAGAGACAATGGTTTCCTGGCACACTACAGATCTGGGCCCTTTTCGCGTGGCATTTGCCATGCAAAAGGGCCCCTGGAGCGTCGCGTGACTGCGAGGAGCAGTCCACATGATGCATTTGTAGTTGTGCAATGCTCCAGGAGCTGGCAGGCGCCAATCGCACACTATTTCATTTTTGGCTGTGAGCCGAAAATGGTGTGTGATCGCGCGTCACTCCAGAGGCCCACGTGCACTTGCCGTGCGTGCCGAGCTCTGGAGTCATGCCGCTCGCGCTTCTTGCCCCAGCACAGCCTGAGAAAATCCCAGATTGCACTGCGGAAGGAAGAGGAGGGGCTCTCGCGCGAGCAGGCAGCAGCTGCGGAGCTGAAGGAACCGGGGCGTGAGAGCCTCTCGGAAGAGGCTGCTCTCGTGATCCCCGCACCCCAGCTCCGCAAAAAGTTGAGTTGCGGAAAGGGCCCTGGATATGCTGAGTTTCACAGGTTTGATTATTTGTGAGCTTCTTCAACCCCTGCCCCCATACCTCATGTGCTTCTTTTGCAGGGGAACATTTCCTCTCAGTGGCTCCAATCAGGCTGCACAGCCCTTTAAAACCATGCCTCTGTTCCTCCTTCTCCAACTGCTGCCTGGCCAGCTAAGAATGGATCACAGCGCAATTTCTCAGCAGCACAAAACCTGTCCCAGTGTCCCCTCAAGGAAGGAGATGGGCAAGAAAGATGAAGTATAGGTGGGTTGCCACCACGACAACGCACTCCCTCCTCTCTCCTTTCCTTGACCAGGTTTGAACCCTGGGTGCCCATTCTCCCCACATGCATTAGCTCCCTTCCCACAGACACATACACACACACAAACATGTATTTTGATATTTGTGATTTTTCCACTTTTGTGAGGGTCCTGCGCCCCCAACCCTGGCAACTATGGAGGACCAACTGTATACAGATGGGTCTTCATTAGTAAAAACAATAAATGTATATCACATCTTATTGTTGTTTTCCGCACTTTTTTCATGTTGCAAATTTTTTTCCCACATAAGAATAGGCCCTGTAGACTTCGTAACCATTATTATAAGACCAAATTAACCACTTCTCTCCAATGCTGTACGATTTCTAATCATGTTGGCCCAGGTACTGTACAAATAAGTTTTTATTAATTAAGCTTACATTGTTCTTACAGGACAGAGATAACTAAGATAGTGACCAACAAAAGGTGGATGATCACGTCTAAAATGTAGGTCAAAACCTAGACTCAGAATTATTTGCCCTGAGGATAGCAGAGCCACATATATACCACAATACTTTTCTACTGGGTATGTTCTTCAACATTGTGTTGAGAGGTTATTCCATATTTGAGTCAGTTGCATTGGGGTGATGCACAGTTTGTTTGCTTGCTTGCTTGCTTGCTTGCTTGCTTGCTTGCTTGCTTGTTTGTTTGTTTTTTAGTGCACTCTGTCTTAGTACTGCCAATATAGAAATAAGAGACAAACTGGACCATGGTTTGTTCCACTCCTCATCTGGTATGTTTACTGGATCATTACAGCTAAAAATATTTTGCACACAGATCTAGTCACTTTGAACCTTTGTTTTTCTGGCCTTTTTCACTCCAGAAACATGCTTTCTCTCTCTGCTTAGGCAGGCACAGCACTATGCTCTCTATCTGTGAACATTTAAAAGCTCCAAATATATTTGAACAAATTAGTGAAATATCTTTGAAGTCCTTAAATCCCAGCAGCAGCAATATCTTAATTACCCACCCCACCTTATTGTCAGCCCCCTTTTTGGGGGGCTCAGCACCTGGAGATTTCATGGGCACAACATGTAGGTGTATATGGGGAGGAATAGGACAGACAACAGGATCAAAAAGGAAAGGAACAAGCAGAAGGATCCACAATTATCTTGTCAACTGGCTTGACAGGAAATATAATATTTAACAGGTCAATTTCTTCTGCTCTTGCTGCATCCAAGAGGCTTACATTTCAAAATTATTCAAAACTTTTAGCAAACTTTTCGCTATCCTTCTCTCTTTATCGTTTTTCAAAACAAATTGGGCATACCTAAGAAGAAAGGTGAATTTGCTATCATTTGCTTTTTCTGAAATAGTCAATGGTTAACAAAATAGCTTACCAGTTTGCTTCACACATCTGCTTTAATCACTGAGACAACCTTAAATCTCCCTGAATGAGGAAGCACAATCTTTCCTGAATTATTCAACACACATAATATATAGCTGATATTTGGATGTCCGTACCTCTTGTAAAGTTTGCTTTTTTAAAACAAAAGAAAAAAAATGCACTGAACAGCAGTTGACTATGCCATAATTTATCTCCAAAACATAGCAAGCTGTAAGATTTACCATGCCAAAAATGCAGACAGATTTCCCAGATATTTACACTGATGAGAGAAATGCCAACAATGTCAGCTGGGGAACTCTACACACAGAATTAGTGACCTGCCCCACATTTCAGGTTAAGAAACACGCACTTGTGGAATTCTATGCCTGTGCAATAGTCAAAGCCTATAAACTCATGGACATGGTCTTCTTTCTGTCAATAAAATTTTATTGGGAGGTTTATCCTGTGGAGTTCCAAATGTGCAAGATTTAGGGAGTAAAAGAAAATAAGGGCAAAAAAAAAAGATACGAATGATACAACAACACTGTTTTGCTGTTAATGGCATTCAGGAAGGAGACCAAGCTTCTCTGAGCAAATGGATCACTACTTATCATTGGTGCCAATAACCAGTGGCAATATGATACAAATGGTGTGTCAACATGGAAGCATCCCACAGTTCCTTTTTGGAACTTAATGAAATGCTAAAGTGAAAAAAGGGGAAATGCTTCCAAAAGCAGGAGAATAAAGAACCACCATTAACCAATGGGTTGGATCCTAACATGTGCATTCTGTGGAAAGTCCACATAGAAAGCTACTGGAATGGTGACCTCTAGGTGGTACCTTTCTCTCAGCAGACAGTGACAAACGGTCTGTCCCAAAAGAAGTGCCAGGTAAGATAAGTGCAGGTGCCACCATCATCATTCTCCTCTTTAGCTTAAGGCACATCTGAGAGGTACTCTGGGAAAACAAGATGTTCCTCAAGAATCACTGAGTTCTAATCTGTAAAAACAATTATTTTTAGGAAGCCAATGTCAGCAGCTGTGATTTCAATGGAGACTGCTGGCCCTGGGATTTGCCCCACCATGCCGAGTGCTGATAGTTTTAGGACCCATGTCTGGCTACCAGTAATGGCATGGTTTGGATGGGCACCATATCTAACTGGCATCATATTTAATTGGCAACGCACTTTCATTGGCACTGATGTCAAAATCAAACCTGAAGGTGACTGGGAGGTCAAACCAATACAGGGAAAACTCTGACTGTGGATGTGAGAAAGAAAGGCTAGTCAGCCTAAGACACCCTCCAGGTATGACTGGGCCATTTGTCAGGCAAATAGATGCTGTTCCTGTAGATAATAGGCTTAAGTAGAAGCTGGAATTTCCCATAGAACGCAATTGTGAGAAGCCCACCAGGACACAGATTGACAAATAGCCATCCCCTGTGCACCTGGACTTATTCCTCTTATTCCTCTTTCCTCATGTCATACCAGCCCCCCCGCCCCCAAGCCTGACTTCTACCCTTGAAAAGGAGCAGGAAATTTCCCAGCGTTCACTAATTTCGCATGCTGCCACCACCCACTGAATTCTGAATATACTTGTAACTGAACAGGACAGTGGGACCCTGTCAGTGAATTGCCAATCTCTATGCTTAAGGACCTTTCCTTTCCCTCCTCCTTCTGAGTGAGAGAAGTTCTATCTAAGCGTGTGCCGAAGAATGGTGTGGGAATGGAGAGGAAACAGAGGTTTTACAGAAAAGCATTTATTTTAAGGCATGCAAGTAAACAAGACAATAATACACATGAGAGGCTGCCCACTCCCAGGTACACTTAAGTTACAAGTAGTTATAACAACAGATATATTCTTAAGATCAGCCAACTATAAAAATAATAAAAAGCCCTAACGCGACTAACTACCTTATTCTAGTTACTCACATTTGGGTTCACAGGCTTAGATGGTCTAGGAGAGGAACGAGACCAGGAGGCGAGGCCTAGGCCTGCAGCCTACTACCGGCACAGATCCCATCTCCGGGAGGTTTCTTCGCTGACTCTCTGCCACATGGCCTCTCAAGGATTTTTATAACTTCTCCTTCGAAGCATCTCGAAGCATCTCGAATATGCTCACCTCTCTTCCCTTGACTGGGCCATTCTCCCCCTGTGACCTGTGAGGCTGACCCACAGTAAAAATGTAACCTAATCCCAACACCTCATTAACCTTTGGTTTACCTGAAGAGGGAAGCATCCCCCTTCAACCAAGTCTAGATAATGGGAAGACCCATTATCACACCTCATAGCACCCACAATAGACAGCTATTACAACACACATTATGTCTTTGTCATCCAAACACTGCGAATGTTAGTGGGCTGGTAGTCCATTGTCTGTGCTGCAACTCCCATTGTTCCATGCTTGGAACTGCACATATCTTCCACCTCCACAGGTTATTTTCTGGGTACAAATATCCCTGATTCCAGGATGCCCAGCACAGTCTTTCGAAGGTTTACCCGTCACTCTGTCCATCTGACTCCTGAACGAGAACTGTCCTTAGGTCCTACCTAAGCCAAGCCACATTTCTGCTCTTCACTACTCTTGTGGACTGGTAATTATAAACCCCAAACCCTCAACCTCTCTATTCATAATCCCCCCCGCTTTATCCTTCAGTTAGCTTTTGTGTGAATATTTGACTGTGTGTATCTTGTGTGCATGCATGAGTGAATTCCCCTCAATAAAACACATTTTTAGTTTATTTTTGAATCTCTGGCTGGTTCTTTTCCTGCATTAGCCTGTAAACATTGGTAGAAAGATCTCATTAAGTTATCCACTTCTAGCAAACCTCCTCTTTTAGCTAATTAATTCCCCACTTTTGCACAGAGGTATTGGCATCACAAGGTTGCCCTCATGGTACCTACATTTTGAAGTAACAATAGTAGGTCTTGCTGGGATGACAGGAGCATTGGAAGACTGAGAAGGAGTCAGGTGGCTGAAAGGTCAAGCTAATACAACAACTCTAGGAAGAACCAGGTTGAAGAAGACAGATTTAGGTCTGATAGGAGAACTACCATATGCATGTTATAGAGTCTCTGCTTGCTATTCTGCTATGGCCTGAAGAGGAAAATGAAGACCAATGTAGTGTTTAGGAGCTGTGGAGGCTGGACTGATTTGAACCAACTAATCAGTGATTTGGTGACAGGCTTCTTGTAGTCATTCTTTGCTTTGCTTTTGTTCACATGTACCTACAAGAGTGTATTTGCAATTTCTCTCTGCCTGTTTTCATGGAACAAAGACTAAACCACAGCCTTCAGCTAAGAGTTTCTCTCAATAGAAGTCTGAAAATATAAACACATTCAACCTGCCCTCCTTTCAAAAAGCAGCATTATTGTGGCAAATCTCTCTTTCCATTGAAACTCATAAATGAAAATTCATGTTCTCCCATGAAAATGTAAAGAGATTCTCCCTCTCCTCGCCGCCTCTGGGCAAAACACCCTCCTATTTTTGTTTTGATAGTGATAGTTGTGCATAACACAAATGCCTTTGTGCAGATTCTCCCTCTTGTCACAATAACCCCAGTAATTAATTAAGTGAAGAGGCTGTCAATTAAACACTGATACTAATCTAGACATAAAAAGTCCCTTAAGAAAGACTAGGTTGGAACATATTTGCAGGCAATGTCAATGCTTCTTTCATGCAATCCAATTCCCAAACAATTGAAATGTTTCACATAGTAGAAACCATCTTGGCAACACTTGTAATGCGAATTACTTGTGCTATAGATACGGTCCCTGCAAAGAATGCTTAGAGAATAAAATGTCCATTGTGTAAGCATAAGGCTTAACGGACAAAAAAAAATTGGCGTTACATCATTAATTAATGCCAGGATCTATCATGAAAAGATTGCCAAGGACAATTAAGAAAATGATTTTAAGTGTCCTTGGAGACTAGAATGCAGTTCTGATTTTAGCCTTACTTATTTTAAGTGTAGCATAAAGGTCAGTTTCTTTCAAGTGTGAAGATTTAAGTAGTATTGATATAGATGTTAATCTTTAGGTAAGAAAGATAAACAGAAAACACACATGCTCCATCTGAGTACACTAAATGGAAAACCTTTTTCTTTTTCTGTTATAAAATTCAACCTAAATATATTAAGTGACAAGCAACCCTAAGGCATGCTATTTTGTCTGTATGGTTTTTTCTTAGGCAAAAAATGGTTCCATGGTAGAGCAGCTGCCTTACATACTAAAAGAGTCGGTTTTGATCCTCAGATCTGATATACAAGACAGCTTCATTTGTACTGACTGTATGATCTGAATAAGCTTTGTGCTAATATTTCTGACTGAGATTCACAAAACCCTTATCCACTGTAATGTAGTGGGAATTAGATAAATCTGTGGACGATAAAGCTATTGATCAAGCAAATTTATGAAGGGTAAAGCTAAGGAGGGATAGGAAACAATCTCAGTGTTTTAGAGAGTCTCACCAAAATTACTAATTTCACATCTCCCATGATAAGATTCATTTATAGGGATGTGCCACCCAAATCCTCGAATTCTTGGCAAGAATTCGAGATTCGTGAATCCGAATCCTTGTGCTAAAATAGGCAGACCAAATTTTTCAAATCTATCAACCAAATAGTTTGTTGGAGACCGAGACACCTGAAAACCTGGGAGACCAGACACACAAAGTGAGATGCCAAGTAGGTGAGTTTTTCCCTTGGAGTAATAATGGCTTTTGCTAACAATTTCACAAATTACATCTGGGGCTGTATTCTAATATATTTAAATTGAACATTTAATATTTAAGTTCAGCACTATTTTCTATGATGAAAATCAATGGCATGTATAAATGCTGTGGTCAGTGGGTCTGACAGAAGTAGTGGGGCAGAGGGCAAGGTCACACAATCTCATCCAGTGATTGCCACATGTAGGCCAGTGTACCTCCTTCCACAAGACCAGTGCCTGATTGAAAACCTATAGCTAGAATAGGAGGAGAAGTGAAATGTCTGCCATGGTTTCTCATGAGCCACATGACAAACTACATGTAGCAGAAAGGAAAAATTCTTTTTAAAAATTGGTGCCTCTAGGGCCCACCAAAGGCCTGATTGGCTGGAAGGTACAGTCTTCTTGAGATTTCAAGGACAGCTGAAAGTTTTCTTTGCATAGCTCCCTTGCAAAGCTCTTTCATACACAAATCTCTGGTTTATAGTTTTACAAGGTATCATAGTCTTCTCTGCCAAAGTGTGCTGGTGCATCATCAAACTACAAACCCCAGGATGCCATAAGGAGCTATGCAAAGAAAATCTAGTTTTGACCTGCAGTATCTCTGTACTGTAGTATGTGACCCTGTTTACACAGGCAGGAAAACATGGGATTAATCCACATTTTTCTGTCTGTGTAGAAAGGGCCTTCATGTCATTTTCAATCTGGGGGAATCCTGAGGCAAAACTATGACAATTGTCCTGGCTGGATTTCTTCAGAGGGAGGTTTGCCTTTGCCTAGGCTCAGAGAGTGTGTCTTGCCCAAGATTATCCTTTTTTCCCTTGCTTTTTAAACCCTTTTTAAAAAAAGGATTCAAAAGATTCGAGATTCATGAGATTCATGGAGTCCCAGAACCTTCCAGGGATTTGGATCCAGATTCAGAAAATTCTGGATTCATCCCATCCCTATTCATTTGCTTCAGAGATTTCCACAAATGCAAAGTTTGTAGTATATTGTGCATATATGAAAACATACATACATGGTTAAAAATTTATCCAAATGGAAAATATACAAACACACAAACACATTTTAATCTTGTGGGGGGATATGATCAGAAATTTGTATATTAGGAAAAACTCATAACTAAAACAAGCATGATAGAAAATACAAGTGCAAAATGTTTATGAATTTCCATGTAAGAACACCTTGCAAACCGGTGGCTGGCATCATGTTGTCTTTTTATCCACATGGAAGTTCCCTTATACATGTAGTTCAACTTTTTCAGCTGTTGGGTAATATCTATAGTCAGTTCATAGTTACCTAAGCAGTGTCCCATGAGTATTATAGTTGCACATGCAGTGGCACATACTTTGATGCACATGACCACTCATCAGTGACTTCAATGTGCCACTTTCTTCACCGGGATTGTGGACACAGCAAGCGCATTTGCAGATATGCAACTGTTTGGACAATTCTCCCATTCATCAGCAAGATGGAAGAGCTCAACCACCACTAAATAACATAGGTGTAGATTTACACTATGCAAGTTCAATGTAGGTCTTCGTTGATACAAATAAAAAATGAGAAAAGATTACAGGTGAGATCAAGGGAAACACTACAAAAATTGAGTTTTTCACATTGAGCTATTAGTCCTGACAGCTATACAATCGCTCCAGCGTCAGGGATAGTATGCCTCTTTATTTCAGTTATAGGAAACAACAACAGGAAAGGGCTATTCTGTCCTAATTGTAGACTTCTGGCCTTTCTGTTGTGGCGAGCCAGAGAATTGAGACCAGCAGATCAGAAAACAAGAGGTTATTTTACTGCACAGGGATCTCAGTGGAATCAACTTCCAAAAGACTGAGGGAGCCGTTTTAGGTTTCAGCTCACATTTATACTTTCTAAAAACAAGTACAGGAAATGATTACCATATATGAAAAGAGTACAGGTTACAAAAGTTTAAGTTTCAAAATGATGTATTACAGTTTCAAAAATGAAGTATCTCTGTACCAGGGAGTATTCTCCCTTGGTCGCATCGACTCCCAAACTCCCTATATTCCATGCATTGCCAAGCCGCATACCTAAGCTCTTGATAAGATTAAGAGACGCATCTGCCTGACTTATTTTTCTCTATTTTTCTACTCAAGCAAGCAGTTTCTACAATTCATCATTTCTACAGGCCTTTGATTGGCCATTGTGGGAACAAAAACTTGGAACTGGTAGGCCTCTGCTCTGCCAAAACAGCTATTCTTTCATTCTTCTGTTCATATAGAAGGGATAGAGTTCCCCAGGTGTTACAAAGCCAGTGTGATATACTGGTCCGAGACTAGGCGCTTTTCTGCACTACATTGTTGTAGTGCTATTATTCCATTTTCAACATCCCATGCCATCCTGGGGCTTGAAGTTTAAGGAGGGACCTTTAGAATTCTCAGCCAGAGGGCTCTTTGGCCTCAGGAAACTACAAACCCCAGAATTCCACAGGATGTTGAAAGTGGAATAATAGCACTATAACAGTGCAGTGCAGAAAGGCCCTAGGACTCTGGAAGACAAGGATTCAAATTCCTGCTCTGCCAGAGAAAGCCACTTGATGGTAGGGTTGCCATAAGAGCCTCCTCAGTGGCTGCTCCTAGGTTTTAGAACTTTCTCTCAGGACAGGTTCAGTCTGACTCTTCTCTGCCATCTTTTCACTGGCAGGCAAAGACCTTCTTGTTAAACAGACCTTCAGTCTTGGCTGACTGGGGTACAGTGATGTGCTATTAAGTGTGCTGTTTTTAGTATGTAATGTGTATTTTAGGTGCTTTTTTTAATTCTCAATGTTTTAAAAGTAGTGTTCTAATTGAATGTTTGGTTTAATGCTTTTTAAACTTGTACTCTATATTGTTTTAGATGTTCAGTCTTAATTTATATTGTGAGCCACTTTGAGTCCCATTTGGGAAAAAAGTGGGATATAAATCAACTCAATCAATCAATCAATCAGAGGTGATTTGAAGACATATAACAACAACCCCACGTTTATGGTCATGATTATGGCCCAACTCATCCTGTGAAATCTGAGTTATGTATGTCAAGTCAGTCTCTGAATCCACAATTAAATCATATCCTGTGGTTGTTACATTCCAATGCTTTCTTCCGAGTACAATCTACAATACCTTATATTCCCTAGAGATCTTCCTTATAAGCATTAAGCAAGGCTGACCCTGATTCTCAGAGAAGATCTGATGTCTGCAGAATATTTAGGATTGTAGAGTCATATCGACTGATGACTCAGGCCCTTTTCACATGGCATTTTCCATGAGAAAGAGGACCTGGAGTGTAACGTGATTGTGACGAGCAATCTGCACAATGCACTCACAATCGTGCGAAGCTCCAGGGGCCGGCAGACGCCAATAGCGCACCTTTTCATTTTTGGCTAGAAGCCGAACATCATGCACAATCGCACATTGCTCCTGGGCCCCATGTGTACTTACCTGGTGTGTGGAGCCTCCGGAGCCACGCCGGTCACACTTCCTGCCCCAGTGCAGCCTGGGAAACTTCCAGGCTGCGCTGCAGAAGGAAGAGGCGGGGCTCTCATGCAAGAAGGCAGCTCGTGCGGAGCCGAAGGGCCCCAGAAGCAAGAGCCTCTCCCTGGAGGCTGCTCACGCGATCCCTGCACTCCAGCGCCAGAAGAAGGTTAGGTGTGGAAAGGGCCTAAATCATCTATGATTAAATCACGGGTGTTGGAGGTACTAGGTAGTGCTAAAGTGCTGTTTGGTGTATCTACAGTACCAGAGAGCATCTCCTTTGAAAATAACCTTCTCCTTCTATCTATAATAAGGATTTTCAGCACAGAACACTCTCTAGGAGATGCTATTGGCCATTTTGCTGCATTTAAAAGCCTATAGGCAAAGGGCTCAAATCTTTAAGGCCTAAATGCCAGGAAGGTACATCATAAATTATACAAATTTGTGTGGAACATCTGTAACTTTACAAGGTCAAGCCGCTAGATGAATTTGTTTATCTTATTTGTATGCCATGTGATTCACTGTGCATATTACCAAAGAAAGTAGCAAACACTTGCAAACCACATTTTGGAGTGTTCTTTAATGAAGCTCCTCCATTATTTATTTGTGTTTAC
Source organism: Cyclura pinguis (assembly GCA_030412105.1). Taxonomy (NCBI): domain Eukaryota; kingdom Metazoa; phylum Chordata; class Lepidosauria; order Squamata; family Iguanidae; genus Cyclura; species Cyclura pinguis. Next base: position 105,728,930 of record CM059599.1, on the reverse strand, counting down.
TTTCCTTTGAGTTTCCTAGGTAGTGAAAGGCAAATGTAGACTCTTCACCAAGAACTTTGAATGGGTTTGTATTCCTTACTACAGACAAAAGAAGAAAAGATTATTCTTAAAGGAGATGCTCTCTAGTAGTGTAAATACACCCAACAGCACTTTTGTACACTGCCTTGAGCTACCATGAAAAACAATGAGATAGAAGTAAGAGCCAGTGTGGCCTAGCGGCTTGAGCATTGGACTGTGATCCTGGAGACCAGGGTTCAGTCCCCTACTCAGCCATGGAAACCTACTTGGTAGCCTTAGGCAAGTCACACAGTCTTAGCTTCAGAGGGAGGCAAAGGCAAAACACTATCTGAACAAATATTGCCACCCTGTGATAGCCTTAGGATCTTCATAAGTCAGAAACAACTTGAAGGCACACAACAAGAAGCCAAAAAGAGGAACAGGTAGGAAGCAGTGCTTGGAAAAGTGATGTTCTAGAATGTAACTTGCAGAATCCCTCAGCTAAAATGGCCACTGTTCATGCTGGCTGGAGGATTTAGGGTAATTGTAATCCCAAAAAGTAACTTTTACCAGGCTCTAGAAGGAAGAATGCACTGATTCAAGATGATGCACATTTAAATTATTTAATGTGCTACACTCATATGTTGCTTTTACATTCCATATGCCATGGGGTGGACAACTTCTGAGGATTTGAGGCAATTTCCCCATCTCCTGGACATTGATGGGCTACCTTCTTAAAAAATTGTTCCCAAAATAACACCTCATGCCTCCAAGACGCCTTTGGATGAGGAGTGATTTGCCATTTACGTACAACAGACCCTCCCTCTGGGCCTGTTTTGTTTGTTTGTTTTAATGCCTTTTCTGTCCTGAAAAGGTGGGAAGATCAAAATAGCATTTAAATGGCAAATTACACCCCTTAAAGTCTTTTGTGGGTGAGAATTGGGTTGTCAGGGAATTGGAAGGGTTCCAGGCCCCTGGAACAACACAGGGGGCCATGTGGCTTCCATGCTGTTTAGGGGACATATTTGCTTTTAACCTGTGATAGACAGCTTGAATAAATTTACCATTAATACTGTTAAAATCAATGGGGTGGAGCTCTACCTACAGTATTTAAGATCAGGCTGCCCATAGGAAAAAGTGAGATTATACTTTTCAGTCATTGCTCTGAGAAGGCAATTATGGCGTAACTGAGCCACAATAAAAGAAGCATTAACAGAGGATTGTGAAAACATCACACTAGTAAATTGATGTAACAACTGGATCAAAATAATGAGGAAATATCCAAGTGGGAGGCATTAGTTTTGCTAAACATATTAAGGGGCTATATGTGCTTCCCCATCCTTTCTTCTTAGAACAACACATTTAAGGAAAATGTTGTGAGTATCTAAACCGTTGCCATGTACAATGTTGTTTCTTCCATTCTTGTTTTGCTTTTGGACTAGTGATGTCCAGTCATGCAGTCAAGAAAGCTCAGGAAGTGAGAGCTCAACTGCATTCTTTCCCATGTTTACCAAACACACTTTGTGTGGTGCCTCTGAGTAATGGTGCTGCTGCTGTTTGGAAAATGGTCTACTTTATGAGAATAAAAGGAGCTGCTGAAAAAGAAAAGAAAAAAAAAAGAAGGAAGACTGAGAGCCCCTTCGTTTCAACTTTAAATAAACAATTGTCCTATGTCTCTTCTTTGAAACAACAGATTATAATTCTAATGTTGCTGTTGTCTGATCCATCAGGTGCATTTGCTGTCTCTAAAGCAGCTCTTTCAATGGTCTTCAGTGTGAGGGTACAGGAATATTATTCAGACTTAAAGAATGGGCTGTATTGGTCCTAAAAGGGCAACATTCCTTCAGTTAAGAACCGTGTTATGAAATATCACCAACTCTACATAATGGCCGAGAATCTGGATCACAATGGCACAGCATAAAGTTATGCCAGTGTCTTTCCACCAGTCTTCCTCCTTGTTCCCAGCACAACAGATCTTTTCTGCACTAGACGGTGTCCCCATTAGCGAACAGGGGAAGAAGGGGGATATCAAGGTAGCAACTAGTTGACCATGTCAGTGGTGAGAAAAGGTCCACTGCACTGATACAGTCATTACACAAGGACATATCAAACACTTCCTATTGCAATGAGAAGAAAAGCATACGCATGCACATACACACACTGATCCAATGGGGGGTTATGCCAGAATATGTGACAAACAGGACTCCATCAATTATAATACAAGTCCAATTGTTAATACCAGCTAGAGTGGATGCCTTGAACTAAAAGAACTTATATGAGAATACTCTTAGCAAACTCACATTGATTCAGGGGGTCTACTCTTGAGACACTCAGAATAAGATTCAGAGACTAACCTTATTTCTGCATTGTGTCGCAGTCCCACTATGGTGATGAGATGGCAGCGGTCCATGGGTCATGCTTTTGCACAACATCATCATGGTCCCGCTGCCATCCCTCCCACACCCATTGTGATCACAGGATAGTCACTTAGCGGAATAAATGCAGAAATAGTAATTCCTGTGCAGAAAATGCTGTTTTGCACATAAAACAACCACGTGAATTTTGCACAGAATAAGTCCCAAGCTGCAAAGATTCTTGTCAGTCCAAGATTCTCCTCAACGGGGTTTCTCAACATTCCAAAAACATGTTTTTGACCATTTTTCAAATATTTTCAAATATTCTTTCCATCCCTATCTACCAGCAGGCTAAATTATCTGAGTCCAAAAGGTTCAGACATGCTTATTTATTTACTTTCTTTTGTATATAATGTGACATTCTGGGTCACCAATCTAAACTTTGTGGTTCTTAATTGCTGTCAAACTGGCTTTGACTTATGGTGATGATTGAGAGACCTTGAAGATGCCCTATCATAAAAAGCCCTGTCCTGGTTCCGCAGACTGAGAGCTGTGGCTTTCTTGATTTGGTCTATCACTTGTAATGCAGCTGTCCTCCTTCCCTGTTACCTTCTGTTGTTCCAAGCATTACTGTCTTTTTAAATGAATTACATCATCTCACAATATACCCAAAGTGCAATAGCCTGAGTTTGATCATTGCTGCTTGTAGGAAGAGTTCATGCTTGATTTGCTCTAGGATCTATGTATTAGTTATTTTGCAGTTCCACAGTACCACATTTCAAATACCAGTACCACATTTCAAAGGAATCGATTCTCTCCCTGTCAGCTTTATTCACACAGGAATGTTGAAAAGCATTCCTACATGGGAGGTTGCCAAAGTGTCACTATTTTACGTGGAAATATGGATAAGCAGTGTGTTCACAGAGGCAATTAGCACCCCTTTCTGCAGCTGAAAGGCACTCTATCTGACTGTCATGGGCTTCCAGGACCTAGACTCAGAGTCTGAGACAGCAGAACTTACTGTGAGCCTTGGCACAGAGGCTGGTACAGCAGCACCTGCAGAGCAGATATCCGCCACCAAGACAGACCAGGGGGCTGTGCCAGCCCCAGTAGGGAGCCCTGCTCATTCTGACACGGAGAGTGACCTATCCATACCTACCTTCACCCAGCATAGGCACCAAAAGGGTCTCGTGCATCACTCCCAGCGAATTTATGCCAAGCAACAATTAATCAGGCACCACCTGCACTGATCTTGGAACCTATAAGAATGGAGCCCTTCCCTCCTCTAGCTTTTGTCGGTAATTAACTGTTCTCCTGCGCTCCAGTTGTCTGCCTTTGCTTGTGTTTCTGCCTTTGACTTGTGTTTGTTTTGCCTGCCTCTGAGGCCATTTCTGCACGGGGTGAGGGAATTGCCCCGTGATGCTTCTCACCGGACTTTTGGGCTCCCCAGTCCGGTCCACGCTGCTCTGGAGCAGTGCGTGGCCACTGCTCCGCACTGCTCCAGGGACGAAAATGGCGGCTTCCGGTTGGTCGAGGCTGAAGCTCACCAGCCTAAAGTCCGCCCCCAGCAGATCACAGGCTTGCACCAATGCGAGCCTGCGAATCTGCATAAGGGAGCAGGCTCGCAGTGGGGTGCTCCATGCTTTTGAAAGACCTGTTTTTAGTGGTCTCTCAAAAGCACGCTGGACAACCACTTGGGGTCATTCCGGAACCGGCTGGGGTGCGGATCTACGTTAAGTAGGTCCGACCCAGTCTGCTTCCAGGTGCAGACGTCCTCCCTGGAGGACGCTCTGCACCATTTTAAAAACCCTGTGTGGAAATGGCCTGATTTATGGACATTGTTAGGGCTATTACTGCTTCTCATTTGCAAAGCTGTTTCCTTGCTTAAGTAAACTGACCACTTAAGTTGCTGCTGAATTTCTGACTTGCGTTTTTTATCAGCTTCTCCTGGCTGCCAGCCCAGACCAAGCTTGGACACTGACACTGAATTCACACAGAAAACCACTTTCCTTCTCTCCCTTCGTTGCAATCATAGATCAAAGAAGGAGCTGCTGCTGACTGAGGGTATATCTACACTGCAATCTTAAACTGGTTCTACAGTCATTCCCACTTCTTAGGGAACTTTTGGCTTTGAGACAATTCTCAGCCCTCCCCAAAACTACAATTCTCAAGATTCTTTTTGGTTATGATTGCCACATCAAAGCCACTTGTTTTCGGTAGGGGTAATATGGTGTGTGTGAACCAGTCCAGAGTATTAAAATAGCCAGGTAGCCTTCCAGTAAGGATCATTCTGACAGCATTTTGCAGGCACGTGAAGAGCTTAGTAAGAGAGACTGTCATTATAACAGAATGAAGCATGTTGCTGTTAAAGACATCTAATGACATTAAATTATCTTGGCATTATCAAGAATGTGTTACACAGAATTGAAAAGAAGAGGCAGTCCTGATCTAACACTCCACATAGTATCCTCACAGAGACTGAGGAGAATCTCTTTACTGGCTCAGAAGCTTTAACACAGTGCTTTCCTGATGTTGACAGATTCCATCTGCTCTCCTTTAATTAACGTCAAATATGTAAACCATTTAACACATACAGGCCTGCATTTTGAGGGATTAAGAAACTGGAACTAGCTCTTCATAAAATTGCATCACCCTCTGTCTTGGTTTTAGCAAAACTCTCAATATGCTGTGGACTATAAATGTGATACATATATGGATGGATGGATACACAGATGTACACATGTAGCACAGTTTAAATGATATAAGATGTAGCACTCATGGAAAAATAGCAGGCTCATGTGAGAGTTTTGTTCAGTCAGCTGGTGATAGAGAATTTTCTGAGAAGTGAACTTTCTTGTCGTCACATTTCTCCTTCCTGTTGACAATAGCAGAAATGAGAGAACACTCAGATGAAGTTTATTGATACAATTTGTCTTACAGGTAAATCACACACCTATGGAATGGGTGGGGCACATGTAAAAGGCAGATTTACATGGCAAAATGCACTGGTGGTGTTATGCACATGCAAATGAGTCCATCAAACACAATTTTAAGGATCTGCCAATAATCATCACTTTCTGTCTCTGATGTTCTTATATGTGATCTCATATATGAAAACTGTTGGCAGGTTGTCGTTTCCTCAGCAGTTGGTAAGCAGCTTTGATTTTCCTGTTGATACATACCAGGTAGAGCTTTCATGAGATTTATGGTGTCAGCCTTGGCCAGATGTACCATTGAAGTAGAATGCTGGTGTTCATGAATGCAGAATTGATAGACCTGTACCAAAAACTGTCCTCTTGACACTACTGAGGACATGTGAGGGAGTTTTCTTGATGGATGTTCCCAGGTTGTGGAATTCCCTCCCACATGAGGCTTGGTGGGACCTCCTCTGATCTCTTACCACCAGCAAACAGACATTCTTATTTAGGTGCAATTTGGGCTCTTAAATACTTGTTGCAGAAAGTGTTCTTAAATGGGACTACAGTTTTCTATTTTCTATTTTCTTTGTTGCTATGTTTTTGAGGTTTTAAAATGGTTTTAAATTAGCATTTTTAACAGGATTATTTAATTTTTTAAAAATACTTATATGTTATAATTTGTCAGGGAGGGTTACCTGTGCTGTTAGGTACTTTGGGTCCCATACTGGGGAAAAGGCAAGATATAAATTCAATAAATAAATACATTCAATTGCCAGTTTGGCCTTTTTCCTGAACATGGAATTGGGCTGGAAGAGAAGTATCATCTTGTCCAATTATAATTATGGCAAGGGAGGCAGTTATAAGGGGAGAGAAGGAGGGCATTGCACCCTTCTAAAATAGGAATTTTGCTTCCTCAATGAAATTTTCTTTCAGTCCCCAGATTTTTCACTTTGCAGTGAGACACTGAAAATTCACCCCTACAACCGTAGCATTTTGATGTGTGTTTCTCTTGCCTTGTTATCTTTGCCTGTCCTTTTTCTTCGGATGTCTAAACTGTATTTCTAAATGTTCAACTGAAAATTTACATTATTGCAGTGCTATATATTTCCTTTTGAATTCAGTCAACAATGTGAAGGTATATGGAACTAGATTCCACATGAATTAAATAGATTTTGCCCATTAATATCTTTCAGCAGATTAGATTTTTAAAAAAATACTTTGCCAAGGAGTGTTTGACCTATTCAGAGAACTTTTACCAAAGAGAAAACTACAATTTATATTTATTCAGTGGCATGTATAAGGTATGTGTAATATGTATAACCCTGTTTGACTATTCATCATGATTACTTGAACAAGTAAGGGGGGGCAGGTAATCTAGACATGCCCTTCTCTCTCATCTTTTTCCTCATAACCTTCTTCATGTGCAAAGTGACGAAGAGGAGAATTTCCTGTTCACATGGAAATATAGAGGCCTACCTTCATAGGTCTAGCTAAATGAAAGGATTTTTGCCTGCCAGCAGAAAAAAAATAGACATGGGGCCAAAAAAATAAATAATAAAATCCCAGAATGTTCCCAAATGCTTTCTAAAGTGTGTGGAAGGCAATTTTGCCTCATTTTAGAACCAAGGGAGCCCTTTTTAACAAACAGAATCAGAAGGTAATCAGAAGCGAGTTCCAGGTCACAAACAAAGTCTTTTCCTGGGCTTACAACAGCTCCACAGGTGGTATGGCAAAAACGACCACCATGTCCTCAGAGGGTTCAGGGGGCATTAGAGTAAATATGTATTATTCACGGAGGAATTGCAGCAGTGGGTGCAGTCCCCAAGGTTTCCTTGAGGATCAGATGTTTTTCCCTAATTCTAGTTACTCACCAACTCCTGGTTTATATATCCAGGGGTAGCTGTGTTGGCCATACAGCAAAATACAACAATATTGAAAATCCACAAAGGAGTGACACTTTTATTGATCCAGCCAAAAATCCACAATATGTATCATGCAATGTTTTGCGGACTGAGGATGTTGTCATATTCTGGTTTATAAGTACTTGGTTCTTCCCAGCATGCATGTCAGAGTGCAACATGCATAGACATTCCTGGAGATCTAGTGAAAAAAACCCCACTAATCAGTCTGGTTGATTTCAGTATGAAAGTGAAGCCATGTGAATTCAATGGGGTTAACTATTTTCCTTTGATTCCTTTGATGTCTTTGCTCACAGCTACAATATTATCAAAATGCTGTAAATTTCCAACAAGTATTAATAGATCCACACAGACATGGACCTCTATATTGTATGAAGTATGTATGAATCCCTCACAGCCAGTATTATTACTATTAAATAATATCATATTTATTAATATACCATGTTTTTCCCAGTCCAGGACACAAGGCAACTTACAACAGTTAAAACAGGGGCAGGAAGTAACTTGTCACAGACAAGTTGTTTTTATTTCCTTAAAAACTAGAGCATAACCAACCTACTCTATGAATATATTATAGCAAAAGATAACTTCACACTTTTTGTAATATAACTGAAACAGTTTTATTTATATTTATGTGTGTATGTGGCTTCACCATTCAGGTGTATTTTGTACCATTGAACCAACAGTTTGTAACAGTTTTAAAGTAACAAAAATGAATATTTTAAATTTTTGACTAGTGAGAAAGGAAACAGTTAAAATTTGCATTACAATTTGTAACTATAATGATAAATATCATTAGCCATAATGGCAACTAATTTTTTAAGTAGGTTTCCAAGGTCTGGAATCTGTGCTCTGAGGTTTTGATTCCTCCACAAGTTGTTATTCACACAATCCATTGAGGCTTTTGAGGGAGAAACCTGGTTGTCTGAAGCCACCCTAAGAAGAGAGCCAGATGAAGATGTCAGAATGGAGAACATAAAGTACTTACTCTTCTGCACTATAGCAGCTGATGTAACAGGCATGAAATTTATGTGGTGAAAGATCTGGGACTGCCACCTTTCATGTCCAACAAAGTTACTCAAAAGGTCAAGGCCACGATGTCTTTCTGCTAACATCTGAGCAGAAACTGGCATTTGGAGATTCCCATGTGCACATATATATAGTAAGATAGATTAAACTTATACGGAACAGCTGTGTGGGACTTACAACGCTTAGCCAAAGGGCAGAGAGATTAGAGGCCATGTTAATAAGACATGAAACTTATTGACAGAGGAGAAAACAAATGCAAGAGCCCTATCCACTTTTCTGCTATTTATGAAGCAATAATAATCATTACTTTAAGTTTTATGAAAGAGAATGCTAAGTAAAAAACGGTCAGTTTACACCTTGGCAATTTGGATTTTGGAATGTAAATGCAGCTCATTGTACCAGTGTTCTTTCTGCCAACTGTATTGTTTAAAATCCTATCAGTTCTGGCACTCTTGCTCACTTTGAACCGTTTGGAATTCCAGTGTTGTAAATTACATTGCTCTGGAATTTCTGGGCCATACAGATCAAGCTGGTCTCCACAACAGAAGTCTAAAAATAGTTCTTTTAAGCTTCTGGTCGCTATATAGCCCAGCATCTCCTCTACCCTTAGTTAAATACAGACTTAAATTCAGCTGCTCTCAGGACTCTTTTTCAATGAGTAAGTGAGTATAGTAAGTATATTTAAACTCACTCAAATATATTGCTGAAAACTAGAATTGAACTTCTACTTTATTTTCTCTTTGCTAAACATTTTTTCCTTCATTCCTCATTTCACATTATGGAACTGATATGGGTGCTCCTAATTGAAATCAAATGGTTTTATGATCACACTTTTTGTAAACCTAGGTTATAAGATTGTAAATTTAGGTTATCTATATAGAAAAAAATGTCCTCCAAAAATTGTGCTTCATTGGAAATAATATACAAGGTTCACAAGTACGGGTAAAGAAAGAATATCCATCCTTACGTAACTGGGAAGGAGGGGAATAATGTTCAAAAATACTCCCTAGAAAATGGTTTTTAAAATGTTTCTCGAACACCAGGAAACACTGGTGAAGAGAATCCTGGACTGAGGAGAATTTTTGCAACTTGGGACTTAGTGCTATCATTCCACTTTCAACATCTTATGGAATCCTCGGGTTTGCAGTTTAGGGAGGGGCCTCAAAGGGTTCCATAGGATGTTGAAAGTGGATTAACAGCACTATAACAGTCTAGTGCAGAAATGGCCTTATTCTGTGCAAAATTTGCACATGGTATATAGTGATTTTTAAAGCAGAAAACAGTATTTCTGCACTGATATTATTATTCCTCTGCAGAAATATTTTTGGTGCAGAAAATGTTCTTTCCTGTTCAGAAAATGCCCAAATTTTGTGTAGAATAAGTCCCAAGCCATAAATAGTCTACAAAAACTGTGTGATTTTCAAACACTTTCTTGAAGGCGGAACAAAATTGTCAAAATTACTTGTTGCTGCTTCCAAGAATAAACCTAGTGAAGAATTATATCTCTCGTTAGTAATTACAGAAGAATGCAGCAGGGCACACTAAGAATATTTGTCAGGAAAAAAGATGTAGGCCACAATCTACTGCTGTAATATGCTTTGAAATTCTGTCAGTTTCCATGGATCTGTATGGAAGGGGCAAAGGTACCAAGCTACAATCTACAGATAGATGGTATACTTTTATATTACCTGATAAAGTGGAAGAGAACCTCTTCTCCCACATGTATTTCCTTGCCCTTTTCCCCTCACACATGATACAACTGCTTACTCTACAAAGAAAATGAACATGTGTGTGTGTGTGTGTGTGTGTGGTCTGTGTGTATGTCTATCTGTAGTGGGCAGATAAATTGTACAAGCTAAGTTCCTCATTTTACCTAAGGTACATCATCAGTATCTAGAAACAAGTTGACAACTCAAGGAAAGTTATCAGCTACAGGTGATAGCTACAGCTATCATGTTCCACTGTATAAGTAAAAATCTTTCGTGTACTCCTGTCTCCAAAGCAAGAGCTCAAACAGAAAAAAAAAGAAAAGAAAAAAGGAATCCTGCACAAATGAAGATGCTCTGATGTTGCCTGCTTTAGATGGCAGTGTACTCCCCCATTAAAGAGCAAGTGTGTAGCTTGGGGGGGTGCTCCTGCCACTGAAAGCTAAGGTGGTCATATGAAAAAGAAGACAGTACTCCAGTACCATTAATAATTGAGCACAAGGTGAAATTTCAACAGATGCAAGTATCAGCGTATCTAGGCTCAGCAGCACCTACAGCAAGCACGGAAGTTGCACCCCTACGTGCTGCTGTGCCACCAGGCACGGGGTGGTGGGGGCAGGTGTGTGGGGCTGACAGGCAGGCACAGGGTGGTAGCAGCAGGTACGGGGGGTGATGAAGGGGTGCAGGGGGCAGTAGCAGGTGCAGGGGTGGCGGTGGGCAAGGGGTGCAATGGGTAGGCACAGGGTAGTGGCAACGGGCACAGGGTGGCAGTGGTGAGTGCAGGGGTGGCGGTGGGTATGGGACGGTGGCAATGGGTGTGGGAGGTGACTGACAGGCATGGGGATGGTGGCAAGTGGGGGGCAGTGGGCAAAGGGGGGCAGCAGCAGACAGGAGGGTGCCCCCAGCCATTGGTGCCCAGGGCACAAGTCCCAGTTTCTTCACCTTAGATACGCCTCTGGATGCAAGCTCTATCTGCTGAAGTTCCCTCTTATCCATAAATGATATGGCAGCACTGTTCTCTTCTTCATATGGCCACCCTACTGAAAGCCCATGTTGTTTCAATAACCAGGAATAACTTTTCTCAGTTCCAGCTAGTTTGCCAGTTATAGTCATTATTGACCAGGGATTCTGACTATGCAGTTGTTTATGGGCCTTTCCACACCACACTGTTATAGTGCTATTATTCCGCTTTCAATATCCTATTGAATCCTGGGGTTTGCAGTTTAGAGAGGGACATTTAGATTTCTCTGCCAGCAAATTCTTTGGCCTCAGGAAACTACAAACCCCAGGATTCCACAGGATGTTGAAAGTGGCATAATAGCACTGTAACAGTGTAGTGCAGAAAGTCCCTATAAGTTGGTAACTTTCTTCTTAGAGTACTACAATTCACTCTACATGGGATGAAAACCTCAAAACCTCTTGGAGGAGTTTCTCACTAGTGGCACTCTAGTTGGGGAATTCTCCCCCTTCTGAGCTCACGCTGGCTCCTATATCTCTTTCCATGCCAAACGAAACCTTTTCTTTTTCAGCACACCTTTGGGACTTGTTGTTTTGGTTATCACATTACATCTGGTTTTTAATTTGACTGTTGTGATTCAGCCTGAGATCACATGATGAAGGATGTAGTATTCATGGTGTATACATGTTTAAGTAAAATAAAAATAAAACAGAAAAGAGTGGTCCTTTCTCATAAATGTGTCTTATGAGTAACACATGACTTATTGCACATGGGCTTTGTTCATAATATTGATGCTTCTAAATGGCTCACTTTTTGAGAAAAGGCTAGCATTCATTACTCAGATGCACTTGTATTCAGGATCTTCTAGTGGGATAAAGGCACTTCCTGGCAGGTAGAGTTTCATTCTTATCTCACTTTCTGATCAGCTGAGGAAGTCTTGCTAGATTTCCCTTGGCTTAACACCTGCTGCCTACCACAGTCATTTACAGATAGGGATATTGTCCACTCAACACCTTGAGGCACCTGAACAGCAATATCTGTGATGTGTATGGGAAGACCTAAACACTGGCTGTGTTGCTTAACAATCTATTTGCTTTTTTAGTAGTAGTAGTAATGCTATCACAAACTAACTAAAAGGCAGCTTTCTTTGGTAACATCTTATGTTCAACAAACAGTAACAAGGGTTGATTGGTAGGCCCAATGGAAATGCAGTTTATGGGGGAAAGCTTTGAATTGTTGAAGATAAATAAATGATGAGAAATTAAGGTGGATATATTTTCACAAACTGCAGCCCTTATAAACAGTTAAATCTTTAAAACTCAGGTGCATTGGCTACAAAACTAACTGTTGGACATATTGCTACTAGCAGGGTGTTTAATCCTTTGAATTCCAGGCATAGATTTAGAACTACTGGATTCATTGATCTTTTAGGGGAGCTGTACATCTGATTAAACAATTAATCATAGAAGGAACTGAAAAGTTTATTATGCTCCAGCTCTTTCTCATTCAAATTTGCTAATCTTATTTCCAGTTAGCCTTCCTAATTCCTTGATGAAATCTTACACCTAAAGAATTCAGACAGTACTTCTGGATATTAGTGTTGCTGAAGCAGAGCTTGTGAACGTTATATTTTAGACTACAAACCCATGGATGTAAGTTTTCCAAGCTCTGAGATAAAGGCAAACACTTTGTGCCACATAACAAATGCTATCATGTATGGAGAAATCAAACGGCTTGTATTGTGGCATGAATGAGCCTGCTAATGCAGGAAGCAACATAACCCTGCAAAGTGAATGCATTTCAGTGTGAGAAGATTGAGAGAATTCCTCAAGCTTGGTATACCAGGTTTCAAGTTCTAAGAAAAGTCTTCAGGAAAAACAAGGAGGAAAGAATGTAATTAACCCAAGATTTAGAACTAATACTAGGCCTCTGCTTGGACCATGATTCACCAATGTAAAAGCACAAACAACAACAACAACAAATCTCACAATAATGATTACTTGATAAAGTGAACTAACGCCATTTCGTTAAATGGACTACCCCCATTTAAATATCTATTTTTCTCATTACAACATCCGAAATGTGTACATAGTGTCACTGAAGGCTCCAAGGACGTAATAGTCTGAAAGCTAGCCAAAACTTCATGTGTTAAAAATAGGAGACAATCAGTTAAAAGGAAACCACTAACTCCAACACTCATTTACAAATAAATATGTAACCACTGCAAGGAGATGAACAGTAGAGTTTAGCTAGATGCCTTTCAAGGCGACTTCCAGTTCCAAAATGCCATATTTCTATGTCCAGTGCCATCTAGTGACTGAACTATAGAATCACATTCATGTAGGGTTATATTGAATGTGTAACCAGGCTGAATTTGGTAACAAACATACACAAGGACAGACTGGGTTCATGGCTCTTAAAGAAACTATCATTCTTGACAAAGAGCTTCACAAAGAGCTGAGCGGATTTCATTCTGTCATTTCCTACACAGCATGCTGAATACCTCAGATTGGCACTGTTGCTATCAATACCCTAAAACATGAATAGAATCCCTTTCTAAAGGGAAAAAATTAATTAAACCATGACTGTCAAGATCCAGCTACTAATAAAGCTCCACCTGACATAAGACCCCTTTACCTTGGACCTGAATCATTCCATATTCTATTGGAAATGCTTTTGTCAAAAAATACATACCTTGTGTTCTTACACAGGAGAAAAGATTCCCAAGATCATCTTAACAACCCAAGCCCTTCAGTACAGCAAATTATCTTACAAACGTATTGGTTTTTTTTTATAATTTGTTTTTAAAAAGATTTCTCATTTGTATATGAAATTGTTTTATATTTTCAAAAAACCCACTAGTGCTACTGTCCACCAGTGCTTCTATTATGAATTTAGGAACTGTCATTCAGATGATGTCAAATAATAGAAGATAGAGAAAATAAGAGAAAATAGAAGGATGCAAATGAACCCAGAGATCCTTTTGTACACCAATACTCTGTCAAACAGCTTCCATTAACCTGTTAGGAAGGGAAGAAAGAACAAAAGGTTATCTTGAATGCACTCAAATAGGCGAGGAGCACTGTCAGACCTGGCAGTGTCGAGAACCTGAACTAATAAGAATGTTGAATAAATATTTTGGTATGTTGTTAACTGCTATCAAGTCAACTTCAACATGGTGTCCCTATGAATGAGAGATCTCCAAGTCATCCTTTCTCAGGTCTTGCAAACACAGCTGTGGCTTCTTGGCTGAGTCTATACACCTGTAATGCGGTCTTCCTCTTTTCCTACTGCCTTCTACCTTGCCAAGTATCATTGTCTTTTCTAGTGAGTAATGTCTTCGCATATGTCCAAAGTACAACAGTCTGAATCCCTTTTCTCACGCAGTTTCTTTTGTGAGAGGGCCCCTTGAGCGTTGTGTAAATGGGAGCAGTGGTCCGTATGATGCACTCCCATTTACGCGACGCTCACGAGCCTAACGCAAACCACGCACGCATTTTCTTATTTTCAGGCTTCAAGCCGAAAATGCTGCGCAGTCGCGCAAGGCTCCCGGGGCCCGCGCGCCCTTACCTGCCCTGCGGTACGTCGTCCCAGGCGCACCGGTCGCGCTTCCTCCCCCAGCACAGCCTACAGCTCCCAGGCTGCACTGCAGAAGGAAGGGCTGGGCGCTCGCACGGCAGTCGCATGAACAGGAAGCCAGCTGCAGGACGAAGGAGCAGCGAAGAGAGCACCTCAAGCAAGAGCCTGCTTCCACGAATGGCACCCCCCACCTCCGTGATAAGGTAACGTGCGGAAAGGGTGTCAGTTTTGTCATCTTGGCTTCCAGGGAGAGTTCAGCCTTGATTTGTTTTAGGACCCATTTATTTGTCTTTTCAGCAGTCCAGGGTATTTGCAAAACTCTTCCAGCACCACATTTCAAAGGAGTTGATTTTCTTTCTATCAGCATTTTTCACCTTCCAGACTTCACAACCATACATAGAATTTGGAAATACAACGGTGTAGACAATCCCTAACTTTAATACTCAAAGTAATATATCTTTACACTTCAGGATCTTTACTTCTGTATGAATATCCTCTAACATTTCACAGATGAACACCTGAACAAGCAACATCATAGTATAACCAGAAAGGTGTGACCAGACAACAAGAGGGCAAGAGTTACAAATGAGTAATAACACACAAAGAGACTATTTTAAGCAGAGAAACCCAGGAATTCATCTACTGAGTTTTGAAAACAATGAAAATGGGGAGGTAAATTAAATCAATAAATACAATGCTTTGTCTATGTATTTCCATGCATACCGTACAATTAATAATAAATATAATGTATTGATCTAAAATCAAAACACCTTTATCAAATCTGCTCAGAATTACAGCTTTCTCTCGGACCACTGTATGAATAGAGTTCATATCCATCCTCTCCACCTAACACACATTATAGATCAAATTGAATTCCAGCCTCCCCATATCATAACACTCATGTGGTCACCTCGAGCCAATTGTAGCTTCTCAGCCTAACCTACACTCCATGGTTGCTCTTAGAATAAAAATGGGTTGAAGAGGAAAAGGAAAACAGTGTGCAGTATTTTCAATTCCAGGAGATAAATGACATTAATTACATCAGAAAAATATAGTTGGAGAAAACATGATTGCCACAAAGAAATCCAAGCATTCCAATGGACTTTCCGAATATCTTAGGCTACAATCCTGTACACAATTGTTACTGCCCTGGCTAGCCCGAGCTTGGGGGATATAAAAAGATATCACTTGATATCACCAATTCGGCCTCACACACCCATTCCCCTCCACGTGCTTGCGAGGCCCCCGGACAAGCATGCATACAGGCTCGGCCGATAATCGCTGTAATATTCCAAAACAATACAGGCAGGCCAGAAATAGCTGACTCACAGCTTCAGGAGACCTCAAAGGCAAGTACCTTCATTAAGTATGCATGCAACTTTCAAAAGATCCTCTGCCCCGCGCTGGCAGCTTGATGATCTGACTATACTACGCTCAAATACTCCGCGTTTGCATACTGGCTATCCTATTGACAATTTGGCTATAGTTCAATCATTCAAATTCTGACCTTTCGAAGGCTTTGTCTCCAGCCCCAAATCCATTGTTTTCCCCAAGTCCGAACTAGCCTGCGGTCACAATTCTCCTTATAAAAACCCCTGACTTTGAGCGCCTCCTTGGATCGCTTTTGGCTTCCATCCTGCCTTGCTGTAGCTTTGTCCAGCCAGCCTTCCCCTGAGCCCCACGTGCTGAGATCTATGCTCCCCAGCTTCTCCGCTTCTAACCGGGCTTCAGGACAGGTGAAGTATCACCCAAACCAACAACTCCTCTAAAAATCCCTCTATCCCACTCCAACCTTTATTTCTTTAGTTATCTTGTGTGAGTGTGCCGCATACACTGTTTGATTGTGTTTTTAATAAAACATCATTTATTGTTTAAACTTCTGTGTGCTCCTTGACTCGGCCTGACCCCGTAGACATAGGGTTCAAGATCTCACTACGTTACCCTGCCTCTCGTATTGCTAGGCAGCGCTCTTGACTAATTTCCCCAACTTATAAAATTGAGAGCGCATTTAGGTGTCCCTCCCGGGACCCCCAGAAATCAGGGTAACACATTTACCTAAGAATAAGTCCCACTGAACTCATTTGGGTTTATGTCTGAGTAGATATGTGTATGAATGCATTGCTAATAGAAATATAAAAATGCTCTGTGGGTGAAAAAAACCCTCTCTAAAAGTAAGTGGAAAGAGTATCTTGGAATGTTTAGCTTCTCTAAATTATACTCTTTTCTCTGGAGCCTTGAATCACACAGAAGATTAGTAAATCAAAAGAGAGTGGAGAGGCTCCGAAGCTGCAAGATGGCTGCTCTTGAGCCTTTCCATATCCCCTTTGATTCTGACCCATAAAAATGTTGACTTGTTTTATTTATGTATCTATTTATGTATTTTTTATCCTGTCTTTCCCCCAATACGGGACCCGAGACAACTTAGAATATAAATTAAACTCAATTAATCAATCCCACCTTTTCCACAAAAGTGGGACAAAGCAAGAGACAATTAACATCATGTATAATACAGACATTTTTAAAAAAGTGCATAGACAATATGGATAAAAATATGAAAAACTGGTGAAAAGAATCCTCGACTGACAAGATTTTCTGGACTTAGCTTTGCAAAATTCACACATGGTTGTTTTGCACAGAAAACAGCAGAAAAAGCTGTGTCCTGTGTAGAAAATGCTATTTTCTGTTCAAATCAATCACATGTGTACTTTGCACAGAATAAGTCCCCAATTACAGCCCCCCCCTTTTTTTGCACAGAAAATAATATTGCTGTGGGGAAAAAAACAACATACAAATTTTGCACACAATAAATCTAGAATGATAAATAGGTTTGAGAACTCCTTGGCAGGAGAGAGGTGGGAAATAGACAGAATAAATAAGTAAGTAAATAAATAATATTGCAGAGGAAGAAAATTGCTCAAATCATTTGTTGCTTCCCCTGAGAAGAAAATTAGTGACTTACATTCTTATCTAGCAGCAGAAACTCTCCCTCAGACCTGCTGCAATTCCTATCTCTGTACTATTTACTAAGAATCTAGTGTCAGGGATTCCAGGCAGGGAACCCTGGGAAAATGATCAGCCCACTGCAAAGGTGTTGCATCATGCCCCAGCTGTGGGTAATTGCAAGGTTGCATAAGAAACTGGGGTCGTGTGCAGATGGTAGAGGGAGGTGTGCAAACCTCTACCTGATTGGTTGTAGATATATATATAACAAAGCAACGCCAGTCTGTAATTGTCTGTTGACCAAACCTGGTGCCTAGTGCAAGCTTTTGTCTGTCTGTCCTATGTTTTGTATATAATGGAACTTTGCTGCAAGATAAAGTGCCTCCTGTTTTGGAAGAAACTCCTCCGTGTGTGAGTATCCCTACTGGGGAACAAGGCTGCTGCTGTTGGCTCACTGAACTCTGGCTTTTCCGCTGCATTTCTGTGGGGCTGAAACTCCTATCATCCCCCAACAGTGGTTATGGGCCCAGGCCCAGAGTGCACAGTATCCGTAGCGCACCTGTAGTTGTTTTTCCCCTGGATACTGGAACTGTTTTTGATGTTTGCCTGGCTCTCCGGTGCTTTGGGAGTCTGTGTTTTGGCAGAGAGACAGTTAATTTTTAGTCCGGTGCTTTTCAAGGACGCTTTGGAGGAGGAGGCCGTCCAGCTGGGTTCCTGTGTTTTGTTTTTACAAAGGCAGTAGAATGACTGAAACAGGCTTTGTGCATTTTGAAAGACTAAACGACACGAATTATCAAAGCTGGCGGATTTATGTGAAAGCATCTCTGATAAAGGAGAACTTGTGGCACGTTTTGGAGAGTGAGGGTCGGCCGCCGGCCAGTGCATCGGCTGCTGAGATAGCAGCATATCGTGTTGCTGACGAAAAAGCCAAAGCAGTTATTTTGCTTACTTTAAGTCCTTCCCAGTTGATTCACGCTGCTGCTGCAGACACAGCATATCAGCTCTGGGAGGCTCTGAAGCGTGTGCATCAATCTTCCTCGTGTTTGTCCAAAATGCTATGGATGAACAGACTGTATAACACAAAGTTATGTCCCGGAAGCTGTGTAAGAGAGCATCTCATGCTGATGAAACAGTTATTTCAAGAGGTAGCCAACAGACGGGTAAATATCCCAGAAATGCAGAAAAGGTTTATTCTGCTGGGAAGCCTCACTAAGGAGTGGGACTTTTTGATGTACAGCCTCCAGGGTGTGCGTGAGGAAGAGCTGACTGTAGACTTGGTAGCCGGGAGGATTTTGGAGGAAGTCCAACGTAAGCAGTTCGATTCCAGACTGCAGTTGGAGGGGAGAACAGCCAGTCGCCAGGAGGGAGAAGCAGCTCCCAAGGAGGCATCTGACCTGGAAGAAGGAGCAGTGTGCAGCTTTGCTAGACACTGCTACAGATGTAATAGAGTCAGCCATCTCCAGAAAGACTGCAGAATGCCAGCGCTGAGCAGAGGGAAGAAGACAGCCCAGAAGCTGAGGGGTGTGTCATCACAGGCTGAAGGCCATGTGTTTGTGGCAAAAGAACAGTCTGAGAGTGGTGTGTGGTTGCTAGACAGTGGTGCAACTCACCACATGGTGAACAATTTAAAGCTGTTGAGTAATGTTATAAACGCAAACATAACAGCAATTTCCCTTGCAGATGGGGCACCAAGCAAGGTGCAGAAGATGGGTACTGCATATGTGCCATGCTTTGGTAAATCATTCAGTAATGTGTTGTGTGTTACCAACTTGCAAAACTGCATACTGAGTGTCTCCCAACTGACCACTGATGGTTACAAAGTGGTGTTTGAAAGGGAGAAATGTAGAATTACTGCAAATGGTGTTTTTTGTGCAAAAGGGGTGAAAAAGCAGGGGTTGTACCACATGTTGCCCAAAGGAAAAGTGGCAAACGTTAACCCTTTGTGTAACAAACCTCTACATGAAAAGTGTGTACATTACCTCCACAGAGTGATGGGTCATGCCAGCTACAAAGATTTGCAAGAGTTGGCAAAGGTATGCCCTGGGTTACAGGTCAGAAATTGTCCTAAGTTCCTAGAGTGCTCTGTGTGCAAAAAGGTTAAGGTAAAGGCTTACCCCATTGCCAAGAAAAGCAAGTGTGTCACCCAACAGCCTTTTGAGGTTGTACATGCAGATTTGGCTGAGCCATTCAAGCCAACTGAAGGGCAAAATAGGTTTTTACTGGTGCTTGTAGACAGAAACACCAGGTACTCCTATGTCTATCTGCTGAAAGAGAAAAGTCAAGCAGCGGAAAATTTCCAAGAGTGGGTGAATGCTGTTGAGAGGGAATTTCCTTATAAAGTGGCCAGTCTTGTGTCAGATCGAGGGGGAGAATTCCTGTCTAATAGCCTGCAAGTCTGGATGCGTAAGAAAGGCATAAGGCATAAAACCATCAACCCTGCATCTCCTGGGGAAGATGGTCTTGCAGAAAGAAGAACTGGGCTGTTAAAACAAATGAAGGACTGTATGATGGAGGATGCACAAGCCCCAGCAGGACTTTGGGAAGAAGCAATAGTGACAGCAAACTACCACTTAAAAAGTATGTGGAGTTCAAGTGTGAAGCACACTCCATATTACCTATTGTATGATAGAGTGCCAAACCTGCAGCATCTACCTGTTTGAGGTCAGTTTGCTAGTGTGTATGTTCCCCCAAGTTTCATAAAGTCTGGAGAGGAGAAATCTAGATGGTTACGCTTTGTGGGATATGAAGGTAACAAATATAGATTTCTACACCATGCTGGCAAAATAGTGTATTCTAGGAGTGCAAACTTTCAAATCCATTCAGGATGGGATAGACTGCACCGTAACCAAGAGGTTTTGATACCCCTGGGTAAAAGTGACAAAAGTGTTCCTGAAATTCCTGAAAATGGAGGGGCAGTGATGTCTGATGATGAAAAGGAGGAAAAACCTGGAACCTCACATGACTCCTCACCACCACCTAGCTTCAAACCTGGGACTGCACTCAAAGAAAAGCTTCACACTGAGAGCAGCAGTAGTGCTAGCGAAACTGAGTCAGGAAGAACTAAGGTGCTCATTCCTAGGAGATCCAAGAGGGTAAGAAAAGCCCCTGTCATATTTGTTGTTCAAGGGGCCAAGCTGTTCAGTGTTGTGGCTAGTGAGCCTGAAAGTTATCAGGAAGTGTTAGAGTATCCCAAGGAGGAACAGGAAAAGTGGAACACTGCCATGGACTCTGAGTTCCAGTCACTTGTCGAAAGAAAGGTCTTCCAGGTGGTAGACAGGCCCAAAGACCAGAAGGTAGTCAGTTGCAGGTGGGCGTTTAAATTAAAGGACATGCC
Organism: Cyclura pinguis; assembly: GCA_030412105.1. Lineage (NCBI taxonomy): Eukaryota > Metazoa > Chordata > Lepidosauria > Squamata > Iguanidae > Cyclura > Cyclura pinguis. Next base: position 105,708,196 of record CM059599.1, on the reverse strand, counting down.
TGATGGTACACAGAAGTATAAGGCACACCTGGTTGCAAAGGGTTTCTCCCAGGAAAGGTTCACCAACTTTGACAGGACTTTTTCTCCCACAGCCAAACCAGAAAGTCTGAGGATGGTATTAGCTGTTGCTGCCAAGAGGAAAATGGTTGTTCAACATTTTGATTTTGAGACAGCTTACCTGAACTCTGATCTAGAAGAAACAGTCTACATGGAGCAACCACCAGGGTATGATGGTGCAGAAGACAACAAAGTATACCTGTTGCGCAAAGCTCTCTATGGTCTTCGCCAAAGCGCTCGTTGTTGGAACAAATGCATTGATCAGCAATTGGTGGCACTTGGGTATACGAGGAGCATCGCAGATGCATGCGTATATACCAAGGGGGCAGGTGACAACTGTGTCATAATAGTGATATATGTTGATGATCTTTGTGTTGCAGCCAGAAGTGCCAGTGATGTAAAGCGTGTGTAGATGGAGTTAGCGAAACGATTCAGGTTAAAAGATCTAGGCAGTCTGAAGTGTTATTTAGGTGTCAAAGTGGAGAGAACGAGTGATGGTGAGATTTTTCTGAGCCAAAAGAAAAAGATCGACAGTCTTGTTGCTAAATGTGGTCTGTGTGATGCAAAGACAGTCAGAACTCCCATGACAACAGACTTCGCAAATTTGGAAGCAAGTGAGCTGTTTGTGAACCCTCAGCTATACCATTCTGTCATTGGAAGCCTGTTATTCATTGCTAACATGAGACCAGACATCAGTTTCGTTGTTGGATTGTTAAGCAGGAGAGCTTCCAAACCCAGACAGATAGATTGGGTGGCTGTAAAACTAGTCATCAGATATCTCAAAGGGACAAGAGATCTGTATCTGAGAATGGTGGGAAACCCAAAAACACTGGAATGCTATGTTGATAGCTCTTTTGCTGCTGACCCAGCAGACAGGAAGTCAGTGACTGGGTTGGTAGCCAGGTATGCAGAGAGTCCCATAGTACGGAGATCAAGAAAGCAGAGTTGTGTGGCGCTAAGCACAACAGAGGCTGATTTTGCAGCATTGTCAGAAACGGCTAGCGAAGTACAGTGGCTAAGACAAATGCTGACAGACATACAAGAGCCTTGCAGCATACCTCTGGAAATACATGAAGACTCACAAGCTTGCATAGCAATGGCTGAGGCAGAAAACTTAAAGTGTAGAACTAAATACATTGGGGTACAGTACCAAAATGTGAGGCAAATGATCCAGGATGGGATTTTGTGTTTGCAGTATTGTCCATCTGAACACAATATTGCAGATTTGCTCACAAAGGCCCTTCCAGTAGTAGGCCATGAGAAGTTGGCAGGTGAACTGGGCCTTGCCACCAGAGTGTAAGGCGTAAGATGAGTTGTACCCTTGAATGTATGTACTGTATGTATTATGTAACATGTATTGTATGACATGTATGGATTGTGAAAATGTCCTACACAGTGGCCTGACCATTTTGGAGGGGATTGTCAGGGATTCCAGGCAGGGAACCCTGGGAAAATGATCAACCCACTGCAAAGATGTTGCATCATGCCCCAGCTGTGGGTAATTGCAAGGTTGCATAAGAAACGGGTCGTGTGCAGATGGTAGAGGGAGGTGTGCAAACCTCTACCTGATTGGTTGTAGATATGTATATAACAAAGCAACGCCAGTCTGTAATTGTCTGTTGACCAAACCTGGTGCCTGGCTCAAGCTTTTATCCATCTGTCCTATGTTTTGTATATAACGGAACTTTATAAAGTGCCTCCTGTTTTGGAAGAAACTCCTCGGTGTGTGAGTATCTTTACTGGGGAACAAGGCTGCTGCTGTTGGCTCGCTGAACTCTGGCTTTTCCACTGCGTTTCCGTGGGGCTGAAACTCCTATCATCCTCCAGCATCTAGTTCTTTGCTTCATCTTCTCTACCTGTTACCCCTGGGATTGGCTAGGGAGGTTCCTCTTGCCATCCTGACCCACTGGGACTTTTCTCTAACAGCGGAGGTGGAGGAATGGTTTAGTATGTGGAAATCTATGTCCATTTATTGATATGCCATCTTTCTATTAGACCATTTCTCTTCCAAAATACAAGAAATGTATGAACCTCCCAAACTGGTTTTATGATCCAAATGCATGGAGCAGGACAGCCACTGCCTATTGCTTGTAAAGCTTTCAAGGGAAAAGGGGAGCTGTTATGGGTTGGAGTTTATTTCTACTTGCTGGAGTTCTCCCAATCTCCACTCAAGATGGGCCTGCTAATGAATGCAGGGGAGGTCATTTTTGCTGGTTGTCTTTTCTCTTCTGCTATAGAGCTACCTTCTGCATTGTTCTGGAAGGTCCCTGAACAACCTGGAGGAGATCTTCATGGGATTTAAAAACTGCAGACAGCAGAGAGGAAATCAATAAATATTGCCCTCTCTCCCCCACCCCATTTAAAGAAGCTCTGCTGGATCAAAAGCCTCTGGTTGATGGAAGGAACCCTTCTTACTTTGAAAGGTTTTTCAAGCCCTTCCATAAATCAACTGAAACAAGTCAACCAACTACACATGCATGTTAGCTACAATATGTTCCACACCACAGTAAGTTCTACAAGTCACAGTAGAGCAGCACTTAGCTGGAAAATCATACATTAAGTTACATGCTCTACCATGTAGACAATTCCTAAAACATTGCAAGCATTTTTTCTAAAGAGAATGCATTTTATAAACTGAATGTATTCTTAATGATAGTCTTCAGCATTTATCAAAACTGTGAAGACAATGACGAAAGAAACAAAGCCACTATAATGCTGGCTGGCTGTAAGTTAGAATGGAACATTTGCCTGCTTCAAGCTAGAGGTCAATGTTTTTTCCCTTTTGCAAAATGCCGGCTTTGGAGAAATACCAAGAAGCACTTTATAATGAATTTACTCTGAACAATGCTTCCATTAGAGGATATATCACTGTTTCTAAGAGCTTCTTTCACAGTAGCATATGGCAGCATTGCTTAGTAGCCTTAGAACTTTCCAAGTGTGCAGCAATACCCTTTCAAGGCAAAGTTGCCTTGAACTTAAAATGTTATTTTTAAAGATATAGAAACTAAAAAAATTAACTGGGAATGTTTATTATTCCCCATTATTGGGTTCCTGTTTCTCTCTGTGCTATGATCTTTGCTTTTGAGTGTTGGTACAGATTCCTCACATTCATCTTTACGTGGTAACCAGCTATTACTGAATATTAATTCTATTACAGTAAAGATGGAGCACGTTCTGTACGTCCATCTATTTATTTGTCTATGAGAGAAAGAAGACTGTCATAGCTTTTGGACTTGCACCCTTAGGAGGCATAAAGTGAGAAATAACTTAGGGTTGCACCATTCTCATGTGAGAGCCACCTCTATAATTAGGCTGACTGAAGTAATAGCCTCAGGTGTCAGAATTTGAAAGACAGCAGGGGCAGCCTGTCTCCTGTTCTCATGAACTTCCCAGCTTTTCTGTTGGAAGACAGAGTTCTGCATATGCTATCAAGCTGTCTTTGAACATTCATACATTCATTCATTCATTCATTCATTCATTCATTTTACATTCCACCTTCCTCCCAAATGGAATGCACCACTCTAGATGGTTTTTGTACATGGAAAGGAGTAGGCAGGGCCCCACCAGCTTGTCCTTACTTCAGATAACAAAAATTTTTGGGCTGGCCCTGTCATGTATTAAGTGGCACATGCAGATGAGGAGGCTTAGGCCATTTCCACACTAGACTGTTATAGCACTATGATTCCACTTGCAACATCCTATGGAATCCTGGGGTTTGCAGTTTCCCCTCCTGAAACTGCAAACCCCAGGATTCCATAGGATGTTGCAAGTGGAATCATAGCGCTAAAACAGTCTAGTGCAGAAATTGCCTTAGATTGTTTTAGCAATTTGCTGCTGAGCCGCCAGACAATTAGAATCAGTGACCACTACCTCTCCCATCCCTCAGGCCCTGCCATGAAAGGAGACAGAGGGTGAGAATGAGGAATAGGGTGGTGATAGCTATAGGGGCTAGAGAGGCCCCTCTCCTCACCAAGAATGAAGTGGGGTGATAGGAAGCTGAGCTATTTTTGAATGCCTAAGGCCTGATGTGGCACATAAAATTTTCCCAGCCACTGTCCCCCAAGAAAGAAGGAAAGAAGCAAAGAAGGAAAGAAGGGAAAAAAGAAAGAAGGAAAGAAAGGCAGGCAGGCAGGCAAGCAGGCAGGCAGGCAGGCTAGCTGGCTTCAGGTCACCCTGCCATCCTCTCTCTTCACACTGTGCAAATGATGCCACTAGAACTGCTCTAGTCATGTTTCCATTTTCTGCCTTCTATAGCAGGACAAGTGGAGGCAGAGGTGAGATGTATTTTCATGTGCATGTCCACTTATGGGAGTCAGCACCACTGAAGAACAGCTGTATTGGCTGCTCTTTAAGAAGAGTCTCCTCCTGGGGTGGGAGCAGGTGTAGGGAAGCATTGGGAGAGACTTTTGCTTTTTGCTCCTCGCGTACCATCTGGTGGTCCCTAGACTATCCTGTTGTTACTTAATCTCTTTCTAGGAAATGTTCATGGTTATGTACAGCCACAGGTAAAATACTGAATCAGGCAAACTGATTGGCTTTGGTGCAACCTACAAAGACTCATGGACATCTATCCACAAATGTAAAAGTGGGCTACAGTGCTCAAGAGGGGAATTCTATGCCACAGTTTTTAAAAGGAAATGTTGACCACAAAACAAAAGTCAAAGTACACATTGTAGTGATACCCTTATTAGGCCAGTGGAAAAGTGCAAAATTTATCACAGTAGCTTCCAAAGCCCAATAGTTTCTTCACTGGGGGAAGATCGTATTAAAAAAGACATGCAGTAGAAGCAAGGAGATGGTGTTATAGTTAGACAACTTGGTTAGAGTGTTATTCCAGGAGACATTAACCCTCCAGCTGTCCCAGTTTGACAGAGATGGCCCCAGGTAATGCTTTGCTGTTCCATTTTTTCATCTGCTTATCTCTCTTCTTCCACTCTACCTTTTTGTCCTCAGTTTACTTCCATTTCTTCAGACTAAATTCAAAGTGTAAGAGTAGTTTGCATTCAACTACAGGAGGGGGAAGAATCTTGCCTTTCCCAGTAGACTCAAGCAAAAGCAAATTGTTGCAGCCTTTCTTTGCTTATAACTTTTGACTACACCCTAATCATGCTTAGTCACACATGTCCACATGTCCTGGTGGCACAGTGGTTAAATGCTGGTACTGCAGCCACAACATTGTGAGTTCAGTCCTGCAGGACTCCAGGTGGACTCAGCCTTCCACCCTTCTGTAGGTTGGTAAAGTGAGTACCCAGCTTGTTAGAGCCAATTAGCTAAACACATTGTAAACTGCTTAGGGAGTGCTTAGCACTGATAAGCAGTGTAGAAATGTTACTATTGCTATTCATCTATAAAATGTTGAAAGGTATGAAAAAGAGCATGTATATGAAAAAGTCATGGTTGTGAAATTATAGTTTGAAATGACTGTGTCAAGTAAATAAGTTTAAAAAAAATCCATTCCACCAAAATTACATAAGGTCCACCAAATTCTAAATCCCTACCAAAATGCAGAAAAGCACAATTCTTCCCTGCCAATGTAAAAGAGAAACACTTTATACTAGGGATTCCCTAGTATAAAGTGTCACTTTATATGCCATTTATTGACCTGGCATTAGTAAATTTGCAACAACTACAGTTGTGTCTTCCTTATAGATTGTAGGGTTATGTTCTTAGATTCCATTGCAAATCTATTACTTCGCTGTGAAATTTCATTCGTAAAGCATATTCTCTGACATGAACAGTGGCATGTTTTTTTAATTTGTTCTTTTTTCTTCCAAGTTGTTGATAATAAGGAAGAAGAAGAAAAAACATTACTACCCAGAAGAAAACCAACCCTAACAGTGTGATGCTGTAGTTATCCTAAGAAGAAAGTCCCAAAGATTTCAGTGCAATTATTCCAAGGTACTTTGTGTATAAGACTGCAGCTCTAATCCTAATAAATCTCATTAAATTAAGTAAGTTCAAAATGATTGTAGCACAGTATTGATTAACACCGTAACTATATGTATATGCAAGACTAACAGAATAATGGCATGCATATGTAATCAGAAGAAATTGTAGAGCAAGGAGTAGGCATAGCAAATGATTCTTTGAAACAGTACTTCGCAAGCTGTCTGATTCAGGGGAGCAGCAATTATTTTTCCCCAGTGTGCCAAGGACAGGTCCTATGTTTGTGTCTACTGGCTGCAATCGCTTCTTTTTTTCTGGAAATAGTCCAAGGACCAGAACCTGATGGCTCATGGAATGGCACTCAGCCATGGGCCTCCACTGTGAGTAGCACTGCTTTAAGTCTTCTACTGTCAGCCATTGTTTGCTCAAAATCCTTTCTCCAGCTGCTTTTCTTTTCAAGGGAGAACAGAAACAAAGGCATGTAACTGATTGCAAAAAGGTGATGTGCAGGATCAGACCAGCTAGCAAAAGGGAATTGAGGACACAGCAACCAGTATGTACTAGTAAGCCTTCCACAAATGTGTTCAGTGGACTAAAATGTACCTTTTGTTCACTATTGCCTTCCAGAACCTGCTCAAGAGTCATCGAGTTACTGAAATGCCCCACAGAAACAGCAGGTGTTGCATGAATATTTCTCATATTGGCCCTTTCCGCACAAGGCTGGTGAATCAGTTCGTGCCATTTCTTACCGGTTTTTCTGGGCTCGAGACAAGGCAGACTGTCCTTCATTTCCTTCCTCACAGCTACTGCGTATGTTCCATTCTGATTCAGAGGAGTGTGAGTTCATGAATCCACACTGCCTTCACCGTGGCCACTCCCACTACTCCCCTCACCATGCCCTGTCGGCTGTGATTGGCCTTTTTTTTTTTTTTTTGCATGGTTTAGTACATCATTGCATACGTGCAAAAGTCCATACTACCCCCTGGCCCTTCCCATGAGCCCTCCCCTGACCACCAATTCGCATTGGTACGAATGTACATGTCTGCACCACTGTGAAAGTATGAATCGAATCAATCTGGAAAATTGGAAAACCGATTTCTTCTGGTTTTCAAATAGCGTGCTTTACCACCACATGGGGCGCATTTAGTCAGAATTACATATGGAATGAAGGTAAATAAACCAAACCTAGTCCGCTCCAATGTGCAGAAGACCTCCACGGCAAGACGCATTGGCCCGCCTTAATAACTGCTTGCAGAAAGGGCCATTATCCAACATGAAAGCAATCAGACTGAAGAAGTCTCCATGAGATTTCTTCCTCATGCCCTGATCTTTGTCCTGCACGCACATACAGCCAATCTAGCAACAGGAATCTATGCACAGGTACAGGTTCCTGCACACATCATGGGATTGTAAAATCCAGCTGCTGAAGGACAATCCCAGAAACAACCAGCAGGCGTGCCTGCTTGGCAAAGCTCTTAAGAGGACTATTTCATTTGGGTCCATGTATCTACTGGAAATCTTCTCTTCTGTACACTTTGATGGTTTGGGGGCTTGAGCTGGCATTAACTAGGTACTAAAGTAGGATAGTGTTTATCATTAGAAATCCATTCCTTATCTATATATATTGGGTTGTTCTTAGTAGTAGTGCTGCCATATAGAATTCATGGACCCTACTGAATTGAAGAATTCTTCATGCCATATCTTAGTCAGGCCTATTGTTCAGTGTGGAGTGCTGGAAGAACTCTTTTGTCATTCTTTCTTAAAATGGCCACCACATGAGTTCCTTCAGGGCTAAATTACTCTGTCATCAGCTAAATTAAGCACATCTTTGTATTTAGGGGATTGCCTTTTGTAAATGTCTCCATTATTAACTCAAAGTAGGCAAAAAGGTGATGTCCATGTGGAAATTAACTCTTTTATCTTCCTTACTGTGGTCCACGATCCAGAGGAAAATGTTTCCTCTGAACCTGGAATTCCATTGGAGCTAGCAGAAACTCTCCTCCCCATGCAGTATAGTTCAGCCCTCAGTGTTCCACAAATTTTCCAGGGTAATGTGACTTAGATCAGTGGTTCTTAACCTGGAGTCCAGGGGGGTCCATGAAGCCCTGACAGGAGGTCTGTGAAGCCTATCTGCTGGATGCCAACAGTTGCTGCAGCAACAGGAACCTGCCCAAGGTCACCCAGTATCTAAGCAAGGATTTTAATCCTAATCTCCAGAAGCCTTTAATAAATAAATAATTGCATATTTAAATAACTATTTGAATATTTAAATCTAAATTTAAATATTTAGGTCTTGAGTTAAGTCTTAAGGGTTCCTGACAACAAACTATATTTACAGGGGCTCCCTGGTAAAGCAAAGGTTAAGAACCACTGACTTTCATAATGACAAATTTCTCTCATGCAAACAAGCTTATGTGGCTGTCAGCAGCGCATACCTTTGCCATTTTTCTGTCCATGTGAGACACACTTCCCCACATTCGGCAGAGGCCCAGCTGCCACACAAGTGGTGAGAGATTGAGGACCCAAAAGAAATATGAGGGGATACAGGCAATGTAGGAAAGAGAACAGCAGTAAAAGTCAAACAACTTTACGTCTCTCAGAATAACAAGATATAGAGATGTTTGTTCGTTTGAAACACTATAAATTCATCTTCGAGAGAAGCAGTCAGATTTATATACTTTTAGGATGACAAGAGGTAAATACCTCCTTTATACATATTTGAAATCAGATAATATTCATATAGTAAACATACTAAAATCTTCTCCTCCACCTTTTAGGTCAGTGGTGTTTAAACCCTTCTCCTTCATTTTTGGTTCACAGAACTCTTTGGGCCTTTCTGCACTACACTATTATAGTGCTATTATTCCACTTTCAACATCCTATGGAATCCTGGGGTTTGCCATTTAGGGAGGGACATTTAGAGTTCTCAGACAGAAAACTCTTTGGTCTCAGTAAACTACAAATCCCAGAATTCCATAGGATGTTGAAAGTGGATTAATAGCACTATAACAATGTAATGCAGAAAGGCCCTTTGAGAATCTGATAAAATCTATGGTTTCCAGTAGAATTCACTTAAATATGATTTAAGGAAGCGAATTGGAATCATTTCACAGGTACCATGGAGCCAATCCATGAACACTCTATGGGTCATGGCCCACAGGACAAAACCCCTTGATTTAGGACCTTTCTGCACTACATTGTTATAGTACTATTATTCCACTTTCAACTGTTTCAGACTGGTATAACTCCCATTGTAAGGTAATGTGCATTGTCCAGAGATGTTGGGAAATCCCATTCAGATTTGAAAGACAACAAATGGATCTGTCTGACTGACTTTGTCCTATGTGTGCAGAATCTATTGTTTGCATATCCTCAGACTACTTAAGTCATTATCAGTACACAGAGAATTATGAGCAGATGTCATATTCAAACCTAAACTTTTGAACTTCCAGAGTATAACATTAAAGTCATGTTATGCGCTCCCAGAAGCCATGCCCTTGAATCAAAGTGACAGTGCCCAAGTTAAGAAAAGGTTAAATACAGACACACAGAGACTTGGAGAGGTGGCTGCGTTCCCTACGAGAAGAGCCCGCTTGCAAACACAGACTTGCAGACCTGCCACACAGATAGAAAAAGGTTGAAAAGAAGGAGCCTGGAAGAATGCCAGAAGAGAGACTTCATGGAGATATACCAGAAAGAGCCTGGAAGAATCACAGAGAGTATTCCAAAGGAAGAACCTGATCTTCAGCCACCCAGCCAACTGGACTCTTCTTCCCATTGGAGAGTGAGAGAATCCATTTGTGTCTCAGTCTGCAATCCCTTGAGCTAAGCTGTCCACCTTTAGCCCCTGTAGTTTGGTCAGGAGAATGATTTTCAGCATCTATGCCATTCTCTTCCTCTTTTCTTTTGAGAAACAGCTTTTATTGAACACAGATTGTTCTGTTGGGTTCTGCTGCTATGTTTTTCTTTCTTTTAATACAGAAATAATTGTTTGTGTTTCAAAATTCAGCTTGTCTTCAACCTGATTTTTTCTTTCTTTCCTTGTTTCTGGAGCTACTCTGGTTAATTGCTCTTTTTCAAAATCTATAGCCTGTAAGATTATGCAGAGAGAGAGAGAGAGAGAGAGAGAGAGAGAGAGAGCGTTGGTGCCCGGAAGAGCTTTCCCCAATACCAGTGAACCCCAGTGCACCGCTCTCATCACAAGTGAATTCCTGCACATTAAGAAGCTTGCCTTCTCTTTTAGTGACGTTCTTCCTGGAACTACATTTTTTCTGTTTTGTTTTAGCTTCTTTATTTTCTCTTTTCCTCACCTGTCTCTTTGACTGGAGGATTAAAGAGAGTTTAGCCTGCAGGGGTGAAATGTCTTGAAAGGTTTCAGTCCCCAGGTGTTACTTCATTACATACTGGATGATCCTATAACCACATATATACCTGAGAATTTGAGGCATGTATTGAAAGCATAGAAAATGTAATCCTGGCCCTATAAAGAAAATGGTGTTTCTAGAATACCTTTTTCCATTCCTCTCCTTATGAACTAGCCCAAAGTGACAAAAATCACTGCATTTTCCACTGCTTGGCTAGGGAAAGGGAAGTAAATTGTCCAAGAAGAGAAGCCAAGTGAGGTTACTCTTTTATACATTAACAATCTTAGATGGGCAAAGTAGACTATGGCTGTGCACAGCTGACTGGGCTAGGTTTTGGCTTCTGAGGAGCTGCAAGGCTAAACCAACTGGGGTTCTTAAGGCTTCTAGGAGAAAGAAATAGAGCAGTCATGTGCAGAAAAAGAGAGAGAAGAACATGCATGAATTCTGCAATGGTGTGTCCTCAGACAAAGGTGGAACTCAGGCTACTTGGCAGTAAGTTATCCTGGCAAAAAAGGGAAGGTGGGCTGATAGAAGCAGCAACACTCAACACATTTTGCTCTGTTTCCAGTCCCCGCTTTTCTATTTTCTATTTCCATTAAGGTAACTGGAAAGCCATCGGTCTAAGGCCCTTTCTGCAGGGCATCAGAGTCCTGCATTTGGGGACGGGAGAAGGATAGGTGCCAGGCGACACCTATGCATGACATGGTCCAGGTCTCATCACTCTCCTGTCCACAGGCAGTGCGATTGCACCACAAATCATTGATGGGTTTTACCTGTCAATGATCGGCGATTGCACAGCGCTCCCGCCACCCTCCTTCACTTACCTGAGCTGCAGAGGGTCAGAAAGAGTGATGGCCATGTCTCCTGCCCTATCGCAGCCTGGGATAGTGCCCGGTTGCACTGAGGAAGGAAAAGGCATGGTCATTGTGCCTCCTCCATTCCAGCAGGCAGCTGGTGCAGAGGGGAGTGCTCCTGTCACACTCCCCTCCTAGGAGAGGCTCTTCTGGGATTCCTGCAGGACACTGCCAGGATCCAGGATCCTGTGGAAAGGGTCTAAGACTCCATATTACATCCTGTGTGAACAAAATCCTCTAGATAACTGGATTGGACATGGGATATAAGAAGAAACAAAGTGGACTACAAAGAGAGATAAGGCTTTTTTATTAAGAAAATGATAATACTATTCAGTGCCCACAAACACACAATAGGAAAGCAGGCAAAACAGGTGGAGATTGCTATACGTGGGTAAATACAACATAGGCCTTGAAAGGGATATGCATGAACAGATGCAACAAAAAGGCTCTCAAGAGAAATAAGGCAAGGTGTATAAAAGAGAGCACAGTGAATGGACAAAAGGTATTGTTACCGCAGTTTCTAGCCCAAGCTTGTGGGATATTAAGATATCATTTGATATCAATAATTTGGCCTTCTTTACCCATTCTTCTCCACGTGCTTGCGAGGCCCCCAGACAAGCACACACACAGGAAAGGCCGAAAATATCCGAACCATTCAAATCCCGATCCAGGCAGGCCAGTCATTGCCGACTGCAGCTTTAGAAGACCTCAAGGCAAGTACCCTATTATGTATGCACGCTACTTACAAAAGATCCCCTGCCCCGCGCAAGCAGCTTGATGAGCGGACTATGCAACTCTCAAGCACTCCGCGTTTGTATATTGGCTATTCTATTGACAATCTGGTCATAATTCCATCATCTAAAGTACTGACCTTTCAGAGGCTTTTCCTCCAGCCCGAAACTCATTGTTATCCCCAAGTACGGACTAGCCTGCGGCCACAATTTTCCCTATAAGAACCCCTGACTTTGAGCGTCTCGTTGGATCGCTCGTGACTTGCCTCCTGACTTGCCGCTTCTCCGTTTGACGAGCCTCCCCTCAGCCCCACGTGCTGAGAATCCACGCTCCCCAGCTTCTTTGCTACTACCGGGCTTCAGGACAGGTGTAGTATTTCCCATACCAAACCTCCTCTCAAAATCCCTTTATCCACCTCCTACCTTTATTTCTATAGTTCTTCGTGTGAGTGTGTTGCATACATGTGTTTGACTGTATCTCAATAAAACATTTATTATTGTTAACTTCTGTTTGCTCCTTGACTCAGCCTGACCTCGTAGACATTGGGTTCAAGATCTCGCTACATTACCCTGTCTCTCGCATTGCTAACTGGTGCTCTTTGCTAATTCCCTCCCCATTGTTGTGAGCACATTTAGGTGTCCCTCCCGGGACCCCCAGAAATCAGGGTAACAGTATAATACAGACAGTGGGCTTGAAGATAAAGCTGGGGTGTAGAGAAATTCATGAGTGAACAGAAAAGCTTGAGAACAGCTGTGGTGTGGGTTTTCACTTTGACAGAGTATCTGGAAGTCTGTGTTCTGTGGAAAAGGTTAACAAAACCTTGAATTCAGGCAAAGCCTTAGTTTCTGTGACCAAGTGATTGAAGCAAAGCCAAGCAATGGCTGCTGTTGCTACCACTACCAAAGAAACTGCTAGGCACAGGAGGGATTAAAAAAAAAAAAGAAATAATAGGATATTACTATCTATACCAATCAACAAATTGATCACAATTAAGAGATATCAACATCAGAATATGTTGTTTACAATATAACTCCCAATGTAACTCAATACTGTAAGTATTTTCAACCTTTATCCACTCTTACAGTGTGTTCTTGATGACTACATATCAAACATAACATCCATGAACAAAAATAACTTGCAGGTAAGGCTCTGAGACCACTATTATTGGTAATAGACAATCAATGGACAAAATAGTACAAAAAGACCACATTTGGCCTGCCACATTTGTGGGTTTGACTTTCACGGATTTGATTATTTGCAAATTTCTTCAAATCCTGCCTCCTCACCTTAGCAGCTTTTTGGGAGGTGGGGGAATTTCCCTCTCTGTGGCTTGGATCAGGCCATGCAGCGCTTTAAAAACCCACCTCTGGTCCTCCTCCTCTTCCACCAGTCACAGCCTGGCCAGCTAAAGACAGCTCACAGCCCAATTTCTCAAGACCACAAACCTTCTCCCAGTGCCCCCTCAAGGAAGGAGATGGGTGTGAGAGAGAAAGTATAGGGCTACCATGCTAACCCATCCCCTTTCCCTGACCTGGTTTGGACCCTAGGTGCCCGGTCTCCCCACCATGCCTTGGTCTCCTTCCCACAGAAACACACACAGTTGATATTTATGAGTTTTTGAGTTTTGCGAGAGTTCTATGCCTCTAGCCCTAGCAAATGTGGAGGGTCAACTGTATTTAGATACAATGACAGATTTAATATTTAGATATTGTGATAGTAAGAAGTTGATGGTATGTCCATACCTGGCATCTTTAAGTGAGAGTTTTTGTACATGCCCTGTGGGACCCCACTAGTCACTTCTTCCCAGGATGAAGAGGAGTCATTGGTGAGCATCCTTTCTGTTCAGCCTGTCAGCCAATTACAAATCCACCTAAAGGTTGTATTGTCTAACCCACATTTTACTACCTCGTTTGCAAGAATATCATGGAGGACCTTGTCAAAGGCCTTACTGGAGTCAAGACACACTACATCCACAGCATTCCCTTCATCCATCAAGCTTGTAACTCTATCAAAAAAAAATCAGATTAATCTTGCATTACTTGTTTTTGAGAAACACATGCTGACTTTTAGTGATCATGACATTTCTTCCTAAGTGCTTACAGATTGTTTGATCATCTACTCTAGGCCTTTCCTGGTATTGATATCAGGCTGACTGGGCAGTAATTGTTTAGGTCCTCTTTTTTCCCCTTTTTTGAAGATGAGGACAGCATTTGCCCTCCTCCAGTCTGCTGGGACTTCTCCTGACCTCTAAGAACTCTTAAGGATTATTGCCAGTGGTTCTGAAATTACTTCTTCCAGTTCTTTTAATATCCCTGGATGTCGTTCATCTGACCCTGGTGACTTTAATTCATTAAGAGTAGCCAGGTATTCCTGTACTACCTCTTTACCTATTCTGTGATGCATTTCCCCTACTACTTCATGTGTTCCATTTTCTCCAGGTGAAGATCTACCAATCTATCTTCCACCCACACCTAAGTTAGTGTCTATTCATACTGAAGGCTCAGTCCATACTGGCCAAAAGTCTCAGGGCTCAGTATTTGGCAGGAGTTCCACCTGTACTTATTGATGTGTACACACACACACACACACACACACACACACTATTTTCTGTCCTGGTCTATTTCTCATGAATTTCCAGGGCTAACTGAAATTATTAAACCCAGAGCAGGGTTGTTGCTTCTTAGTCCTGGAAATTTCCAATACAGTCAGTATCCATGGTCTTGATTCCTCCTTTACTTCTGGGTGGTCTCACTGACAAAGTGTTTAATAGGGGGGTCACCATTGCTAGTGAGTTTTCCTCTGACCTTCCATCCTTTATTACATTTTCCAGCTCCCAGACTGAATGGTTCTTCTTTCTTTCCCTTCTCCTTCTTTTATATTTATTTTACTAAAGTGGTATCACACTTTAGCCATTATGACCACAGTGGGCCCTTATGGATACGAAAATTCGTGGATGCTCAAGTTCCATTATGTACAATGGTGGATTAAAACAGTGTTCCCATACAAAATGGTGAAATAAAAGTTTTCTTTTTGGATTTTTAAAAAAATAGTTTCAAGCTATGGTTGGTTGAATCTGTGGATACAGAATCCATGGATATGGTGACCTGGCTATATAAAGTCAAGTGTGTGAGACAGGGAACATCAATACTTGGGAGGAGCATGTGAGGAGGCATTGAGTTTATGGAAGGGATTACAGAGAGGGAAGGAAACCCCACCCACACCACAGTTAACCACCCCTTTGCAGGACAAAAAAGAATGGATGAAGCCTCCGTATATTTAGGACACAGCTGTATGCAGGAGTAGGAACAAACACTGTGAGGCATGCATTCGAGAAACAGATACCCCAACATATACCAGAAATATTGGCCCAGCTAGAGGAGTCAAGGAGCTTCAGACCTTTTTGGTCTCAACTCTGGCATCCAGGTCCAACTGTGTGGGCTCAGTGAGATTCCAGTTGAGGCAGGATTAGTTCTCAGAGGTCACTGTGACTTACTAGCCTAGGTCAGTAAGTCCAAGCTCTCTACTTAGAGCTGAGAAACTATTTAGCCTGAGGGTGCTGTGAAAGCAAATTTTCATACACTCTAATTGTGGGACTGTCAGTGAAAAGCTATTGCTTCCCTTTAAGATACAGGATGAAATTCTCTATAGGGGCAGAGACCCTGTTCTTCCTTTTATAATTGCCATAATCCACCAGAAACAATATCTAATTCTAAGGAACTGCACGGCTGTCCCACAGATGGATGTGGGTAATATGTCTCCTTTCCTCCCACCACTTTTTCGTCTATTCATTGGCAGTTCCCGTAATTGTCACTTTGTAATGTATATTCCAGCACATGGACAGACAGGGTTAAAGTTGCATGTCTATTTTGTACTACAAATGATGTGTACTGCCTTCTGTCACAAACAGGCAGCCCTTTATACCAGAAGTCTGCTCATTTTCACACCACTCCCTTGTTCAGTAACAGTTGTCCATTAAAAAAAAATTATTTTAAAAAAGCCCATACACCATCCCCTTATGTTAATCCAGCAACTGCTGGCCTTAGACAGGTGCAAGGATCAAACAGGCTCAGTAAACTAAAACATCTGGCTTGGAAATGATAATAGGCCCATTTACTCTCCAACTCAGAAAAGGAATGTGAAATTTACAAATGTTAACTCATACACTTAGGCCATGTAGTACTCATTTCAACAAAAATGTAAAACATTGCCTTTGAATGGTTGAATTATATAGCTCCAGTTCGTTATATTTTTCAGCATACTCTTGTTTCTGAGATCTATACTACAAGGTTTTCTACAGTAATTTAATGAAAAGTTCCAGTTTTGAACTACCTGATGGCCAGGGGATTCTGGGAGCTATAGTACAAAAATTAGTTTTCTAGATGTGGTCTGATGAAATTATATGATGAAGCAATGGTGCCAAAATGACAAAAGGGCAACAGCCAAAAACCAAACACAAACAAAATGTGCCAGAGGAGCATGCAATTGCAAAAAAGATATAAATTATATGGGAATCATACCTATATGATAAACGTAACAAATTTACTGTATACGCTTACTGGACTACTAGTGAGAGAACTACGGGATAAACAGAATGAGAACAGTAACATAAACATCAGTAACATGGGTAGAATAACCATGAACTAGGGAGAAAATTAGCAATGAACAAAACTGTAATAAAACATAAATGTAATTGAAAGATAACACTACAAATGGAATGAAATGCGAGCAGTGCATAACAATTGCTATCAAACGTTGGCAGTGAACAACATTAGAAGTAAAGAGACAGAATTTATAGATAATGTTCTGTTTTGCATATCTTCATCAGTAAATGCCAGTTTTCATGTTGAAATGCCATAGTGCCCAGAAACATGATAAAAATAAGAGTTGAGCTACCACCAGCAGGCTAGTGACCTGACCAAGCTCAGGTCAAATATGGTAGTCATTTAAACATAGCTTTCAGAGAGAATGAAAGAAGGTATGGATTTTACCTATATTAATTTTTGTGTATAGATGCAAATACAGAAATAATTACTGTCACTTGAGTGGAAATACAGAAAATCTTACAACAGCAAGGAAGACTATGACTGTAACCTATATGCCTGCTAAACGTGCTGCCCAAGGGATAACTGGTAAAGGAGAATGTCAAGGGCCTCTACTGCTTTCCTTTCTGATGGTTCTTTAAACTGGACTTGAGCCAAATAGCCTTTTAAATTCAGTAGACCTTTGATAGAGACCTGTCCACTGATAAACTTCAAAACACAGGATTGTGGGACAAAAATGGCCACCCGTGCAAGCACCGGTTGCCCAAATCATTGCCTTTGCATAGAGCTGCTGTGATTGCAGCTGATCAAGAAATAGCCACTGAAATCATAAAAACACAGGCATCACATGTCATTGTGTACAGTAGTATTGACTCCATATGGGATCCAAGCTCAGTGCTGTTGCGTCCAGTAGAATTTCAGAAGCGAGTTTAAGATGGAAATCTGGCAGTTTATTAAAACAACAAAATAAAGTTGCTAATCGAGCATTGCTTCCAATAGTAACAGAATGGAGAATGAGATGATGATGATGATGATGATGATGATGATGATGATGATGATGATGATTTTGAACAGGCTACAGTGAGATATATGGGACAAAATAAGTTGAGAAACTAGCGTGGAATAAAATCAGCCTAACGTACTAGAAACAAATTAATCTATTTGTGCTCAATTATGTTATTTTTGACTGGACTATATACGACTGCAACTGAGAAGGGTGTCCCACCTTAAAATTTCAAGATCAGACAATCGTCCCTTCAGGCCACTGGTCAAAACTGCAGTTATTTAGACTGAAGCTTTGTATTTAAAGGAGAATTCCTGTGAGAACATCTGCAATGGTTAGGCCATTTCCGCATGGGGCGAGGGAATCACTCCGCGCCGCTACTTACCAGATCTTCTGGCTCCCCGGTCCAGTCCAGGCTGCTCCGGAGCAGTGTGTGGTTGTCGATCCACTCTGCTCCAGCGTCCAAAATGGCAGCTTCCGGATGGTCGTGGGTCTCGACCAACTGCTGAAGCTAGCCAGCCTAAAGCCCGCCTCAGCAGATCGCAGGCTCGCATTGGTGCGAGCCTGCAAATCTGCACACGGGAGCAGGTTCGCAATGATGCACACCGTGCTTTTGAAAGACTGGAAAAATCAGGTCTTTCAAAAGCACACTGGAGGATCACTTGGGGTTGTTCCAGAGTGGACTGAGGTGCGGGTCTACAGTAAGTAGATTAGGCCCAGGCTCTTTTGAGGTTATTCAAAATGGCAGCTAGAACTTTGCCAAACCCATCAGGTTTGCTGCTTCCTTTAATTATTACATACTCATCCCATCAATTAAAGTAGCTCCAAACATGATTAAGTCTACATCCAAACCAATATCTTGGGCATACAAGGTATCACTTACTGGGAATGCCTCCCACTGAAGCCCCATTTGTAAAATGCTGCTTACCTAAAATATGTTTTTGGAACCAGTCCTTACAAACCAGCCTGGGCTTTGAGGACTGCTGGAGAGGCCCTTCTCTCTGTCCCATCACTCTCACATGTACATCTGGTTGCAAAACAGGAAAGGATCTTCCTAGTGGCTGCCTCCAGGCTCAGAAGCTCCTTTACCAGAAAAGTCAGACTGGTGCCCTCCCTACTATCTTTCTGCAATAAGGGAAAAACATTTTGATTCAGACAAGATGTGATGTGTAATTATATGTGGTCTTGTTACCCCCAAAACGTAGGTGACACAAAGGCCACCCCGTGATGTCAATATCTCCTTGCAGAAGTGGGGAATGAATTAGCTCAAAGAGGAGGCTTGCAAGAGGGAGGTAACTTAACGAGGCTATTTCTATCAATGTTTACAGGCTCATGCAGGAAAAGAACCAGCCAGAGGTTCAAAAGTAAACTAAAAATGTATTTTTATTGGGGGAATTCATTCATGCATGCACACAAAATTCACACAGTCAAACATTCACACAAGAGCTAACTGAGGGAGAAAGGGAGGGGAAAAAATTATGGATTGAGACTGCAAGGGTTACAGGTGACATTTACCAGATCCTGGAGAGAAGAGGAGAGACATAGTGGTGTGACTTAGACTGGTGCCTAAAGGCAGACCAGATGAGGATTCAGGGTGACATAGTGGGGTCCAGCATTTCATCTGACTGCATCTGACTTCTCAAAATCAAGGGTTTATATACTCTCTTTTCCTCCCTGAAGGAGTGTGATTTAATTGCTCTCCCAGCCTAGTGGACAATGGGAGTTGCAACACAGACAGTGGTGTCCAGATGGGCTAATGGTTTCAGCGCTTAGATGACAAAGAGATAATGATTGTTGTAATAGCTCTGTATTATCGGTAGGACAGGGCAACAGGGAAAACATCCAAGTATACAGGAACAGGATTAAGCAATCAGTACCCTACTGGGAGAGATCTCCCTTCTGACCATTGTATTCACAGAAAAGATTCTGACTTCTGCTTAAGACTATTATCCTCTAAAACAGTGGTGATTTACCTGATAAATAACCTAGATTATATCTAGAGGATGTTTTAGGCTGACCTGCTTGTGACCTCATGTTTACAGTCAGTCCTTCCTTTTTCTGGCTTGACCTCCTGGTTACTTTCAGGTTTGATTTGATATCAGAGCCAATTAAAATGTATTGTCAATTAAATATGATACCAATTAGATATGGTGCCCATCCAAACCATACCATTACTGGCAGCAGGCGCGGCTCCTAACAGTCTCTCTTGTAGAATGTTCTGGATATTGTGTTGTTGATAAGTTTGTGAGTTTTTAATTATGTATTTTAACATTGTTTTAATTCTTCTTTATTGTTTAATTATATTTTCACTTTTGTATTCTGTGGGTTTTAACTACGTCTTTTTGATTGTTGAAAGCTGCTTTGAGTCCCAACCTGCAAAAAAAGCAAGATATACATAAAGATAACAACAACAAAAACAACAGGTCATACTATTAATGGACTCTATCAATGGCTACAAAGTAGAGAACACACAGAACATCCATGGGCTCAGCAGGGACTTTCACACTTACTTTCTTTAACAGCAGATATACTGTCCTGCTGGGAGCTATTTCACAGAATCAAAGAAGTTTCAAAAATTGTTTGTGAATAGAAACAGTTTCTACTCAAAGAAGAGAGGAAAAGAATGGCCATTAGTCATGTACAAGTCGATCACATTTCTGAAGAAATATTCAGGCCATCTTGAGAGACCATGAGAGGTCATCTTGTGCGTATGGGTGTCCAAAGTAAGCACATGCAGGCAATATACGTGACGTACCAAGCCAGATGCTGGTGGAACTTGGGCCTCGCTATGAAACTGATGCAGAAGAGATTTCATCAGGGAGAACATACGTCTAACAAGAAGTTCTATAAAGGAACAAACAACAAATGAAAAACTAAGATTTAATACAATCTAGGAAATTTTGCTGCTGTTTCCTTGCTTGATGGGGACAGTTTTGATTCTGGTGCTGATGATACTGATGTTGCCTGGGCTGATGTTGATAATAATATTGATTGCGCTATTTAGATCCATGTTTAGTTGATGGAGATATTTTGTGAGGTCTTCAGCAGTGGTTAGCATAAGTTGAAGACTTCTTTGTGGAAATATATTCATGTATTATTTGAATGAAGCAAAAGTTAAATGGTAGCACATACAATTCTTAGAATTTATTTCACAGCAAGTTTCATGCAAAATGGGCCAAGCAATTTTTCAAATAAAAAGTTGACATTTGCTGATTGGTCACAAAGTCCCCTCAAACAGTCTAAATATCAAGTCTGATCAAAATCTGTCCACAACACTGAGTTTCACATTTAAAAAAAAATATTGAAGAAATTGCTGGACTCCTTAATGTGGTTTTCATTTTAGTCCCATTAGATAACACAGTTAATTTGATGATCAAGCACATAGGATTGTATAGTATAATAGGCGGCTCGATAGACAGACAGATAGACACTTTAAGTTATCATATAAATTCTGGTCCTAGAATTAAATGTACATGGCTGTGTTAAAAATTAAAATTAGCCCAACAGGAGAAGTAAAATCAGCTCCATTCTCTGCTTGCCAAACAGCTGGCTAGGACTGTGCAGTCATAAATCCTGCTATTAATATGGTGTGTAATCCCACACCACCACCTGATTTTTGTGTCTTAACTATTCATTGTTGCCCTTAGAGTTTTATGGCAGCGGATGTTTAACAGGTGCTTCTTGAGCGGTACAGTAGAGGTGAAACAAGAACCAACGTGGTGTGGTCATTTGAGTGCTAGACTAGGAATCAGGGAGGCCAGGGTTCAAATCTCCATCAAGCCATGAAAATCCATTGGATGACCTGGGACAAATCATACTCAGCCTCAATAGAAGACAATACAAACCTTGTCTACACAAATACTGTAAAGAAAGCCCCATGATAGAGTCACTATGGGGTTACCACAAGTTGAAAACCACTTGAAGGCACACAACAACAAAGGTGAGAAAAATATGGGAGCACAGCTTCAGGGCTTCTTTTTTCAGAAACAGTTAAGGATGGCATAATCTCCTACCACGCTCTGGCTTTCACAAGTGAACAAAATGATAATGATGTTTACATGTGTCACTATAAGTCTATTCTGGTGGTTTGAGTATGGCTCTACTTTAATACCACACTCTTCTCCCAATATGGGACCAAAAGCTGTTTACAATCATTTAAAATTAAATATAGCTAAAGCAATATATAATACAATGGTTAAAACCTTAAAAACAATCCAGTTAAAACATCAAATTGAAACAGTTTAAGATACATTCAAATCATAGTTTTTTTAAAAAAAAATGCACATTGTTAAAAAGAATCCTTCTACCTATCCAGCTAAAAGCTCAACTCTTGTTTAAATAAAAATATGTTTGCCTGCCATTGAAAAAGAGAGCAGGGAAAGGGCCATCCAAGCTTCCCTTGGAATGGAATTTCAGCTTTCTCCTGTATCCTTATGAAAAAGCTTTCTCCTGTATCCTTACCAGATAAGCCTGTGATGGGACCAACAGAAAGCCTGCCCCCAAAGACTGTAAAACTTGGGCAGGTTCAGATAAGGAGGCATAGGCTTTTGGAAAATATTTACCTAAGCTAGATTCTCCGGACTCTTTTTTTGAGTAGAAGCTGTACGGGCTGTTATGATGAGCTCCTTTATCACTATACCACTTTTCCAACCCTGTAGTGTAGGGATGGATTCAAAAATATTCCAAATACGGTTTGAAAATGTGTTTTTGGAGTATTGGGAAAGAAGAATCCTGGACTGTTGTGAATCTTTGCAATTAGGGGCTTATTCTACATAAAAATTCACTTTTTTTTGTATGCCAAGAATGGCATTTTTCTGTACAAGAAACAATATTTTTGTGTATTTCTCCACCAAAATATTATTTTCTGTGCAAAAACTGGTGTTTGTGCAAAAAAGTGTAGATTTTATGCAAATTATGTCCCAATTACAGCATTTTCTGTATAGGAAACAGCAATTTCTGTGCAGAAATATTATTTCTCTGCAGAACATTGTTTTCCTTGAGCAAAAAAGTGAGTATTTTGCACAAAATAAACCTCAAACTACACAGTTTCTGAAGACTTTCTTACAACAGAAAGAAAACTGTTAAACTTACTGATTGCTTCATGAACAAATTTAGGAAAAAATTACATCCCTACAAGAGTGCAGTGGTGACATCTACCAAACCTTTCTGTATCGTTCTATTACGGAAAGCTTGGGCCAATATCCAACAGAGAGCTTATGATATCGGAACTGTATCTACTGTTGGGCTGAAGAGATGCACAGTTATGAAGCCCCTCATTCATGTAACCTAAAATCCTGTTCCAAAGAGCTGGTAGATCTTCTCAAGCAGGTTTTTCACTGCCAAAAGTTGTGGGGAGGAGAAAAGAAACCATCCATGCTATCGGGATCATAGCATTGCATTTGGCCCTTAGATCCCCTTCTTGGATAAGCAGCCTAACCTTGTAGAATAGTACTTTCTTCTATCCCTCATGCCCTTTCCAAACCAAATATGGAAATTATGGAAATTCTGATTTCACAGTTCAGGGCGAGAATCATTTAGAATTCCAGACGCTTTTGAACTGCAAATCGCAGCAGCCCAAGCCACCTTAGTCAGTGGCAAGGAATGCCAGGAGTTGTCGTCCAACAACATTTGGAAGGCTTCATGATTCCCACCCCAGCCATAATATTCTCCAAATATGCTTTCGTGTGTTCTCAGCTAACTTCCTCTCATTTCCAGTTAGTTTTTGTGATCATTAAGTTGATATGTGTTGTAGTCTTCACAGATAAGCCTATGGGCTTGAACCCGCTCACTTTAAAAATGCATGCAATGCTATGGGCAGTCCTTGAGCATAAGCACTCTTGGTTGAAGCTACATTGTAAAGCATGATACAATAGATCTTTACATTAATTACAGTTTCCAATGGAGAAGAAAGCAAATTCAAAACAGATGACCAGCTTAGACCGTATGGTTTGCCAAGGTCAGTTTATGGCTATAAGTTCAGTTTTCATTCTAGGACATGTCCAGTTGTTGCTTGACTAAACACCTGCTTGCTACTAGGAGCCTGAAGTCACCCCCTAGGCTGGGGTGGCGTTCTTGCCTTCACAATATGATCCCATTTACAAGACTTTCTCAGAATGCAGCAGGTGATTAGCAGAACAAAACTCTAGCCAGCTTCTGGATCTATTTTAATCCTTGGCTGAGTCCAACAATTAAATAGAGGAAATACACCCTAATCGATATTTCCTGTCCGATCAGAGCTCAGTATCTTAACTATAGCTACAAAAGACCAACCAGTCTTGGATTTGAATCTTTTCTTAACTCTGGTGGATAAAACTCACTCACTGTGAGAACAGAAACAGAACCACTGAGATTAGAAATAAATGTTTTAATCCACATCAACATGGGCATGTGCAATGTTAGTGTCTTAATACTAGGTCCAGTGTTTCTAAATGAAATCGATGAACTGAAAGCCTGAACGTCAGGATTTTTTCTTATGATTCTCTTCGCATTGATGTGGTTACCTAGGTGAAACCTGGGGAATTCCTGTATGGTTATAAACCTTGTAGTGTGAGTTGATCTTAAGAAATGTGAAAGATCATTGTCTATGGCAATTATTTGAACAGATGCCTTTACTACCAGGATAGTTTTTATTAAGTCATGATATCTTCCATGTTTTGAAAAGGGTTACAATCAGTGATTGCTTTCACAAAAAGTAATCTTGGTCATGCCGTGTGGACATCCCCACTCCCCTGATCTACTACAGCCCCGCTGCCACCCTGAAAATCTCCTTCTACGGGTTGGGAGAGACTGTGGAACAGTATGGGATAAGGAACCATAAACTGCAGTATATGGGCAGGGTGAAACTAAACAGGCTGCCTGTCACAAAGGGAAGCACTTTCTGCTAGCACAAATTCAATACAACTCAATGCTCCTGATGTCACAGAATCAATTCTTCCATTGTCAGTCACATTCATCCAAGAAGACAGAGAAGCAACACCAGAAGCTGGAGTGTTACTTTGACAAAATAATTGGTTACACATATTTGGGGATAGAGGGTGAGGACGAAGTAGTTAGCAGTATGATTACAGTTTTTAAAATGTTGCCCTTTATTTTCCCGTTTTCCAAAAGTAAATAAATAGTTACTTTCACTCATTTTTTAAAAAACACCATAATGCTGAAAGCTGTTGCCCTTCTGGTACAAAACACACTCTCCTCCTGTCCATCTCATTGTTAACTCAACATGCACAACAGAGTACAAGGCACAACAAAAGCCAACATTTGAAGTATGTGATATTCCTCCTTCTCCAATTAGTGAGGCCATCCCCATAACTAGTGGCGGAGCTTGGAGTGTGTGGAGGGGGGCAGGAGGGGCAGGGCTATGATGTGTGGGGTCGTGGCCACAGTGCATGGGGCATGGCTGTGGTGCATGGGGGTGTGGCCAGGGCACGTGAGGGTGTGGCTACAAGCTGGGATGTCCCAAAAACTTTGCCGCCCAGGGCAAAGTGCCCCCGCCTCTGTTCCTACACGACTGCCCGTAACTATAGATGGAACTTAGAAGTTACATTTACCCTACAAACAATTTCCCCTCCTTCTATTAGAATCATGGAGTGATGTCATCATTATATATTCTTGCAACTAGTTATTTGTAACTGGTTACTTCCAAATTGGGCATGCTATTAAATGCATGTATTGGGAATTTGCCAAAATTATTTTTATGGGGAATAAACATGCCCATTTTTATTTTGTTCCTGGGCCCATGCCCATGCTCCCAAAGTATGGTTTGACAGGATGCTAAACAGGAATGGATCTGCTTAAATCCTAGTCCAGAAGCTATGTGCACAGATCTTAAGCCCCATGGAGAAGGGAAGTGATATAAATTAATTAAGCAGAATAAATGATATCTGAGAATTGGTAAACATGGAAGAAGACATTTAGGAGCTAGGATAGTTGCTCAAAAAGATCCTTTGGTGTAATGGAACTAGGGCATGCAGGACTGATGTAGCAGAACATTTTGCTTCACAGGGTCATGATGTTGTCAACCACTGCCATCAACAACCCAGGTTTCCTTGTCCCCTTCTGAGGTTAGCTTCTGATAGGAATTAAGCCAGTGGATTTTTCCCAGCAACAATTACTGTTATAAGATATCCTTGTTTTGGGGGGCAGGCATTGATCTTGAGGGGGAAATTAAGACCTGTTAGATTTACAAAAGAAATATTTCTGGTAGGAAAACTGCTAGATTTTTTTTTTAAAAAAAAAAGTAGATCAACACAGCTGCCTGTACATTATTTTAGACTCTTCTTAGGAGCATGTTTATGGGTATTGTTGCTGATGAGCACCTCCATTTCAAAATTCACCACTGCTAATGAGAATGGTCAGCCGGATGCATTGTGTACTTCATTAGACATATAGAGATAATTGTTGTTGTGTGCCTTCAAATCATTTCCTACTTATGGCAACCCTAGTATGAACCTATCACAGCATTTTATGTCAGAGGGATGGTGGATGATGGGAGCAACACAAAAACCCCGGTAGCACTTCCCTCCAGCACTGAGCTCTGGCAAAAAGACAGTTCACCAGAGTCAAGTGTTTTCACTATACAGCAGAGTTTACTCACACAGCTTGAAGCGTCCCAGCAGAGTGTTTAACATTAGCAGCAAAGCCCTGAAGCCAGGAAAAATATTCCCACTCAAATGTTATCTTCCAACAGGAGGCTTTACTTTTGAGTTACAATACATACAGTATATACAATTCTCCAACAGAGTATTCAGCATTCAACAGCATGCAGCACATAGCCTCCGGCCGCTCTCCAGACAACAAGAGGAGATATAGAGGGCTAGAACACACCCCCTTATATACAGCCATTGCTGATGCAACTCTAGCAGCCCTTGCTAGAGGTATGATGCAACCTTCCTGCCTTGGTTACACAACCCAATGACTCATGCAGGTATTACATGGGATTGCATCATCCACTGTCATTCCCAGGTGTAAACTTAAAGGTACATCATGTATATTTTATTTGGACTTAGGTTCTGTCCAAGCTTTCCTCACATTTTCTGGGGTCAGAGAGTGTGACCAAGTAGGTTTCCATAGCTGAGCATCGAATAAAATCCTGGTCTCTAAGGTTATAGTCCAGCAATCAGACCATGACACCACACTGGCTCTATGCAGATAATTACAGGCAATCAAATGGAAAACAGAAATTCTGAAATGATTAAATGATGGCATTCCTGAATATGGCTTTATGGATAAAAATGTCTCTTCAACTATGTGCGTCCTTCTTACATTCAGCCTAGAGGAAACAACCTTGACAGCTATGCATGCTCAGTTCATTAATTAGATAGTTTAATATCCTATGTAAGATATGGGAAAAATTATTGTTCAGATTCTCTGTCATTTACACTTATTAATTCCCTTTTTTAAAAAAGCTTTCATTAAGTACATTGCAGGAATTAACATTCTTGCTCAAATTTGATTGTTCCCTTTATCCTGAAAATGGACTTTTCATATGTATTCACAGAATACATAAATAAGCGTTCACACTGACCACTGCCTTTGTCAGCAACAGGCAGCATTCACGGTCACTTTATTATAGAAAATAATGTCTTGCTTCTACTGTCTTTTATCTTGCTTCAGGTTGGCCTTCTATTAAAGTTGCTTGGAAACTGCCTAGAGAACAGTCGGCTGGTTTTCCTGATTAATATCTTCCTTTTGTGCCTCCTTCGCCTTGCTTTCCTTTATTTTATTCCTCTTCAGAAGCTTTTTTTAAAAAAAAAATGGACAGAAGATGAAAAGCAGCCTCACAACAATGGCTGGAGGTTTGTTCTGCAATAAAAGGACAGAAAACAAAACCAGCTTTGGCCAATCTCCACATTTGACAGAAAAATAAAAGAATCTAAAACGATTCTCCTAATGTCACACACAGTAGATTTTTTTATCATGCATGTTTTTATTAAGTGCCCCTATCTCAAATAATTCATATCTAGTTATGTGATTATGCATTGTTACACTGATATTCTGACACTGCATAAGCAGCTGGGAAACTATAGATAGTTTGAGAATCTGTTAGAGTTTCTTGGATCTGAGAGTGCACCATAAAGCAGTGTGGTCATGCATCCTATTCTGTGGAGAAGAGTGCGCTGTTCGGAGGCTTCCTCTACTTGAAGATCTGCCCAGCCCAAGTTCAGTTTTGCTATAAAGAACTGTAAGAAGGGAGAGGGGAGGCTTTGAAATGGCCAATCAACAAGCAAAAGTTAAACAGCAGACTAAGCATACACATGGATCACCCAGTCTACCTCATTATGGTAAAAGATATTGTGTTTCTACTCAAATTGGGTTTTTTTTTAAATGCACCTATATACATAAAATTTGGAAAAACAAATTTTATGCAATCAAAATTGCCCTTTGTTCTCTATTTTGGTGATACTTGCCTTTCTTCCTTTCTTCCTTTCTTCCTTTCTTTCTTTCTTTTTCTTTCTTTCCTTCCTTCCTTCCTTCCTTCCTTCCTTCCTTCCTTCCTTCCTTCCTTCCTTCCTTCCTTCCTCCTCCTCCTCCTCAGCAAATAAGTTAAGTGACCACTCAATAGAGAACTATATCTTCTACAGATGTTAACTACTATTGGAAATGTGAACTGCAAAGCAACATACACAGCATCACTGTAAGATTTCCTTAGGCATTTTCTAAAACTAATTGTAGTCACATATGGCCATCATATAAAATAATCATACAAAATCATATGAAATATAATCATATAAAAAGTAATTGCAACTTTGCTTTTGAGACCCAGATTTTTTTCCCCAGCTCTGTTTGGGTATATCCAAGAGTAGCTGTCCAACTCTTTCTTAGAATTTTGCTCTTTAACTGAACTCTTTCCTCCTCCCTTTCAAATCTAGAATGACATCTCTGGTGACTCTCCTGTGAAACTTTAGACTTAGGGTTCATGAGGGTATCTGAAGCACCACCTAGTGAAGCTGAGGCCATCAGAGTTTCTGAGACTGTGCTGGGCTCCTTCCCACTGCAGGCATTGTTAAGGAAGGCATCTTGCCAGAGACACGAGGGCACAAGAGCTCTTGCCCTGTGGCTTTTGCCCTGTGGTCATAGCCTGGCATGGAATGGAGTGCTTTCTCTACTGAGTCCAGATAGAATGGAAGAAAAGCAACACAAACAACTATGCGTTGGCCTTGGGAAGCTTTTGCCAGAACAAGATGTTTGCTCTCTAAACAGGAAAGTGAAAGGCCTATTTGGTAGAATCCCATAAAGCCAGCTTTGCCTAAGTACTGGGAGTTCTTCAGGCTAAACTGAACTGTGTGTTTGTTTATGATGGTTTGCTAGTTCTATATTTCTGCTCAGTCAAATACATGTTCAGAAAATTTCAATCATAATGGGCAGGAGGAAGTATGGCGATGATGGTATAACAAGCCAATGGAGGAGAAGTGGGGAGAGACATCTTGTGGCTGTTCCTTCATCAAGTTTACCATTCACACAACAGATTCCTGGCTGCTCTAATAGAACCCCATCAAACCACAAAGCACTGCTGCATACTGCCAGGTCAGTCACCGGGAAATTTGTATGATCCAGGACTTGATCCTGGACAAACAAGCTGACCTTGCATGCATAATTGAAACCTGATTAACAGAAGAGGGGGTGTCAACCTGACCCAATTATGCCCACCAGCTTTCCAGGTGCAGCACCAGGCAAGATCTGAGGGGCAGGAAAGAGGAATCACAGAATCTATCATTAATTCCATTCTTCTATTGAAGTACCCTGTCCCATAGTCTCCAAGGTTTGAGTGTATACACCTGGCAATTAGGCAGGATGGGGATCTGGGTGGTATACCATCCATCCTGCTGCTCAACTGTCTCCCTGCCAGAGCTGCTAGAGGTGATCTCAGAAGTGGTGTTAATTTCCTACAAACTTATCATTTTGGAGAATTTTAATACCCATGCCAAGGCAACCTCGTCAACACCAGCACAAGATTTCATGGCTTTCATAGCAACCATAGGACTATCTCAATTAATATCTGGCCCTACACATGTGTCAGGCCAAACTCTTGGTCTGGTTCTTGCTGGTGACTATGATGGTGATCTGCAGGTAAAGGGGATTTGAAAGAACCCCATTGTCATAGACAGATCACTACCTGATAGAGTTTAGAATTGCTGGGATGCCTGCAGGAGCAGTGGACCCATTAAAATGGTCCATCACTGAGACTACTGTATCCAAAAGGATTACTGAATGCTCTGGGGGATTTTCCAGCTGGTAGAGCTGGTGATTCTGTGATGCCTATGGCCCTTTCCACACGTGGGGTGTGAATCGGGCAGAAATGGGACTCACAGGATTTTTCCTGGGACCGGGCGAGTCCGTCGCGAAGAGCAGCAGCATGAGTTGGCTGCTCCACAGTTCTCCGGCGTCCAAAATGGCAGCTTCCGGTTGGTGGAGGCTCTCCACCAACCGGAGAAGCTCACCAGCCGAAAGCCCGCCCCCAGAAGATCTGCAGGCACGCACTTGCGCGCGCCTGCAAATCCGCTCCGGAGCGCTGCGACGGAGCTAGACGGGGTTGCCTGCTCCATGCTTTTTAAAAACCTCAAAAAAGAGGTTTTTAAAAATCACGCTGCACCACCAGTTCCGGTCGCGCAGAACTGGACTGAGGTGTGGAACTATAAAAAGTAGTCCACACCAGTCCACTTTATGGTGCAGAAGACCTCCGTGGGAGGTCGCTCTGCACCATTTTAAATACCCGGTGCAGAAATGGCCTTTGTTGATCTATGGACCAGGAGACGACCCAGGAAATTGACACGGTTCCTCCCAAGCATGCTTTACTTGGGAGCAGACCACAGGCTCTTTGGCTTTCTGAGGAGCTCAAGGCAATGAAGCACTTCAGTGGACAAGCAGAGTGATGATGGGAAAAGACTCAAGATGAATCTGATCAAGCATTGGTTAAGGCCCATTTTAGAATCTACTTTGCGTCAGTGATGGAAGCAAAGAAATTATTCTTTGCTACTTCTACTACATCAGCAAAATCTCATCCAGCACAGCTGTTTGAAGTAGTTAAATGGCTATTACTTCCTAGAACTCAGGCTACAGAGTAGGAGCAATTTACTAAATACTTTGTGGAGAAAATTGCTCAGATTTGTTCTGACTTGAACTCAGATATAATCTGAGGTATGTACTTGTCCAGTGTTGATTGGTGAGTTTCAGGTTGTTCAACATGATGACGTGGACAAATTGCTTGGAGAGGTGAAGCGAACTACTTGTCTGTTAGATCCATGTCCATCTGGGCTAATTAAAGCTGCCAGAGGAGGACTGGCCAGTTGGGTGGTGGAGGCAGTAAATGCTTCTTTGAAAGAGAACTATGTTCCAGCTTTTCTAAAAGAAGCAATTGTAAGATCTTTGTTGAAAAAAAATCTTCATTGGACTCCACCTCCCTAGGTAACTATTGTTCAGTCACTAATCTCCCCTTTCTAAGTAAGGTCCTAGACTGAGGTGTGGGAACATAATTTCAGGCTTTCTTGGATGAAACAGACTTCTTCTTCTTCTTCTTCTTCTTCTTCTTCTTCTTCTTCTTCTTCTTCTTCTTCTTCTTCCTCTTCCTCTTCCTCTTCCTCTTCCTCTTCCTGTTCTTCTTCTTTTTCTTCTGGGGAATCGAATCCTGGTCGTAATCCAATGTTCAAACCACTACAGCAGATTATCTGGACCCCTGGCTCAGATTATCTGGCCCCCTTCTAATCTGGGTTCAAGCCAGGTTATGGGACAAAAACAGCCTTGGTCTGCTTAGCAGATGACTTACACTGGGTGTTGAGCAGGGTGAGTAAGCTGCTATTGGTCCTCTTGGATCTTTCAGTGGCATTTGATACCATCAAACATGGTATCTTTCTGGGTTGTATGGCTGATATGGGACTTGGTGGCATTGCTTTGCAGTGGTTCTGGTCTTTCTGGTCTGTTCCAGAGGACGGTAATGGGGAACTGTTGTTCAGCCTTTTGGCTATTGGCCTATTAGGTTCCACAGTGGTCAATACTGTCTCCTATGCTTTTCAATATCTACATGAAGCTGTTAGGAGAGGTCATCCAGAGCTTTTGAGTTGGGTGTCATTAGTATGTTGATTATACCCAGCTCTATCTCTCCTTTACAACTGGTGCTGGGGGGGGGGGTGTTGTATTACTGAATTCTTGTCTGAATGCAGTAAAGGACTGACTGCAGGTGAATAGACAAAGGCTAAACCCAGAAAAGTCGGAAGTGCTGCTGCTCAGTAGGAAAACCAGTCTGGGTTTGGGACCACACTCTGTTCTGCATGGGGTTACTCTCCTTCTGAAATATCAGGTTCATAGTTTGGGGTTGCTCTTGGTTCCAGCACTGCTTCTGGAAAGCCAGGTTGCTGCAGTGGCCAAGATCACCTTTGCCCAGCTTTAGCTAGTGCACCAGCTGCACCTTTTCTTGGGGAAGGCAGATCAGGCCACAGTGATTCATGCCTTAGTTACATCCCTATTAGACTACTGTAATGTGCTCTACATGGGACTGCCCTTGAGAAATGATCAGAAGCTGCAGCTAGTGTAAAATGCAGCAACCAGACTGATGTCAGGTGTGCATTTTAGAGACCATATAACAACAGTCCTGCAAGAACTACACTGGCTTCCAATTTGCTGCCAAGCTGAATTCAAAGTGTTAATGTAGAAAGCCCTAGGCAACTTGGGGCCAGCATATCTGAAAGACCACCTCCTCCCATATGAACCAGCCAAAATTTCTGAGATCTTCAGAGAAGACTCCATTGGATATCCCAATACCTCATGCAGTTAGGTTAGTGGTTACATGTAAAAGGGGTTTCTCTGTAGCAGTGCCTCAACTACCTACCCAAGGAAGTTAGGCTGGCCCTATCTCTTCTAAGCTTCCAGCAGGCAGCCAAAACAGTGCTGTTCTGCATGGCATTCAATGTTTGAAACTGCTGTTTTAGCTGTTTCAAAACTGGTTTCTATGATTGTTTTGAGACTGCTTTTAGGAGTTTTTTAAGAATATTTTAATGTGTTTTAAAAATGTTTTTATCTTTGTATTGTTTTAATTGGCCTTTATTTGTTCATTGCCTTGGGAGCCCTGGATGGATGGATAGTGTCATGCCCTGCTTTCAGGACATAGGAATAGACTCTGACTCAGAGACTGAAACAGTGAAACCTACTGAACAGGAGGAGACAGTACCACCCACCCCAGAGACAGAACAGGGGGCAGTGCCAGCTCCAGCAGACAGCCCTGCCCCTTCTGACACAGAAGATAACTCACCTATACCCAACTTTGCCAAGCACAGACAATAAAAGGAAAGCATACTCAGATCTTAACAAATTTGTAGGAAACAGCAGTTAATTAGGCAGCAGCTGGGTTAAGCTGCGGATCTATAAAAGCCCAGCCATTTCCCTCCAGATCTTGTCGTGATTAACTGACTGTTTCTCCTACTGTGTTTCTGAACTCTGACTTAGAATTGTATTGACTATGCATTGAACTATTAATGTTGCTGTGCTTCATTTCATGCTTGGGTCTGTTTGCTCACTAGATAAAAATAAGGAAACACATTTTGAACTGTTTGCTGCTGTTTGCCTTATCAGCTGCCCTGCACTGGCTGACTGCCTGACTGAGAGAGGATAGATAGACAGACAGACAGACAGACAGGTAGATAGGTAGATAGGTAGACAGATAGATAGATAGATAGATAGATAGATAGATAGATAGATAGAATAGTGTCCTGTACTACAGTCAGCAAATGATCCAAGAGTGAGGTGAGGTGACTGCAAGGCAAACAACTGTAGAGTAGTCAATGCAGTCCAAATCAGTCACAGGTTACCCAGCAAGATGAAGGGAGGAACAAGAGCAAAGCCATCAGCCAGTGGTTACAAGAAGACAGTAATCCAGATAAACAATGCCAACGAGGAGTAAGACACAATCACAGTTAGTGCAAAGTCAAGAGCAGCCAGTCACCAAGAAGTAAGCAACAAAGACACTAGGGAGCTGCTGGGAGATTTATAGAAAGCTTTCTTTAAACACCAGGTGCTTAATGAGTCAACATTTCCTATTTTACAGAGGCTGGGACCTATGAAACTTCTCCTTATCTCTTCTGCACTCTTCAAAGGAATGAATTGTGCCCTCAATATCTGCCATGTCCTGCTTGGGAGTGAGCCCCCTAACTGCCTCAGCCCATAGCTCCTCAGATTCAGAGAGGCCATAAACTCCAGGCAATCAGACTCCTCTGTGTCTCATTATTGAGATTCTAGAAGGTGAGTTATGACACCTGGGCCATTTCTGCACTAGACTGTTATAGTGCTATTATTCCACTTTCAAAGGCCCCTCTGTAAACTGCAAACCTCAGGATTCCATACGATGTTGAAAGTAGAATAATAGCACTATAACAGTCTGGTGCAGAAATGGCATCTCAAATGAGCCTGTACAATCCATTAATTAATTGCACAAACTGAGCTCCAAGTGGATTATCTTATCTAGTCTGCATACCACACGTTAAGAAAAACAAGGTAGCTCAGTTGGAGGACAGCTGCTCAAGAGAACAGTAATCAAGTTCATATCGGTTGTGGAAGCAAAGTCCTCTGAAGAAGCCCTCTGTAAGACTCAGGTATCATCAGCTTGGAGAAGAAAAGGAAACATAGCAGTGGCCTTCAAATGTGTGGTTCACTATAACATAGAAGAGGAAGCAGACATGTTTTATGTAGCTCTAGAGGGAAGGACTAGAATTAGAGATGAAATTTCAAGGAAGCAGTTTTCAGCTGAATAAGAAGAAAAACCTATGAAGAGTATGAACTGTTCCTCAGTAGAAAAGAATGCTTCTGGAGATGATGAACTCTCATTTGCTGAAAGTGTTTAAATAGAAGCTGTGCAGCCACTTCTAGCTGCCCTAGTTGCATGTCTTCTGAATTTCAGGAATGGATATCTAAAGATTTACTGAGTACAACATTTCTTGCATTCTGGATGTCCTGAATGAAGGTGAATGGGTTCTGATCTCCCTTAAACCCTTGAGCTCTGAAAAGCTTGCTTAGGTTCTGTTTCATGAGCATTCTCCTTATTCTCACCTGGGATCTGAGCCCTACCTACAGTTAATGCAACTTGCAGCATATGCAAAGTGTACATTTTTCTCTATTACAGTCTACAGTTGATTATCTAGGATTGTCATTGGGCTTCCTTTGTTCTAGTTCCCTGGACCTTCCCACCACACCCAGTCTTCTGAACTTCAAATGGACTTTTCACCTTGAAGATGACTTTGAAATTTATTTCCTGTGACAACCTGGCTCCTCATAAACTGACTCATTAATATACAGATTCTCAAGTTCTATTTCACTCAACTTGTTTTTGATATTATGTGTCTTCAAGACACCTCTGACTTATGGTGACCCTATTGTGGGAGTTCTTGACAGTGTTTAGTCAGGAAAGGTTTGCCATTGTCTTTCTCTAACACTGAGAAAGTCTGACTTGCCTAGTGCTGGTTCACCACTACATCACACTGATTCCTTCAATATGAAGTGAAGTCTTATACTGATGTATGGCTTGTTTCAGTCAGATCCCATGGAAAGCTAATCAAAGCCCACCCAGCAGCAATGCTCATTGGCTAACCAAAGCCAAACCAGTAATAGTGCTCATTTGAAAAATTTCTTCTGAAGGGCAATGCTTACAGTCAGTTCATATATTCACAGATAATTGCTAAATAACATCTCTGCACCTGTGAGTTTTGTCAAGATCAGTTCTAGGTCAGATGCAGCTTCATTGTTTTCTGAGGCAAACAGAGCATGAGAGTCTGTAGAGTCTGTGCATCTTCTGTGCTCTTTCATTTGGCTTGCATGACGTCCTTTGAATTCCAATTTTAGGTATCCCTCCTAATTAATGGTTATTTCAAACTATTTTCAAAGGCCATTGGATTTTGATTAACTAGCAAATAAAGATGGACTCATCTTCCCATTCTGGGCACATAGCTTCCAGTTTCCTTAGCAGTTAATTGAATGGGTAAATAAAAGGATGCGCATGTTAACAGGCAGCTGAGAAAGGAGGACACTTGGGGCTGGCCATCGAGAGAAACTCACTGACATTAAATGTGCAAATGTGATCCAGAAAGGACAGAAATGGCCTCTCTGCCCCATCCAGACCTGGTGTTTCCTGTGCAGCTGCTACTATGAAAGCAACATATTCCAGCTTTTGTTGTGACAAATACTTCACCATGCCCTTTCCTGTCTGCTTTCGTGATGAAAGAAAGTACAATAGAGAAAAGAGAGGATAGTTAAAACAAGTTCTCCCATTTTTTTTCCTTTGCTGTTCACTACAACTGTCCTGTTCTTCAATAAAACTGTTATTTAATTCAATTCTATAAAAAACCTTTTGTAAAATAAGATTTTAAGTTAACCTTGTTTTAAATTTCTGTAAGCCTCCTTCAATTTCATCTTGGAAGAAAGGCAGGGTATAAATTCAACAAAGAAATAAACAAACAAATGTAGAGTTACTTCAATATAAAGACAGGCAAATTTAGTAACAAGTATACATCCTCCTTGATTTCAATAGATGAACACATTTTTATTTTTAATGCCAATGAACCTGAAGTAACTAAACAAATGAACAAATGTTGAGAATACAATAAAGTCAAGGGACATTAAAAGAGTTCATTCACATGTAATGCCTTAAATGGCCTGTTTATAGCCTGGTCCTATTGGAGAGGGTAATTCTGGTGTATGTTTAACCTTTTCAGCCTTCAGAGACATTATTTTAACAAAGACATTTCTATGGCCCTTTTCGCACCTTATCTTTTCACAGCCCTGGGGTGTGGGGATCATGTGAGCAGCCTCTTACAAGAGGCTCTCATGTCCCCGCTGCTTTGCCTCCACAGACACTGCCTGCTAGTGAGCAGGCAGCGTGAGGGCTCCTCCTCTTCCTTCCACAGTGCAACCTGGAAGATTCCCAGGCTGCACTGGGGCAGGAAGTGAGAGCACCGCGGCTCCAGAGGCTCCGCACACACAGTGAGTGCACGCGGGGCCCTGGAGCAATGCACGATCGCGCACCATTTTTGGCTAGAAGCCGAAAAAGAAATAGTGCACGATCGGTGCCTGCCAGCCCCGGCAGCGTAGCACAATTGCGAGGACTTCATGTGGATGGCTCCTCGCAATTGCGCGATGCTCCAAAGGCCCTTTCGCATAGCGAATGCCATGCGAAAAGGGCCTATACTGTGGAGAAAAATGGTAAAATGCCATAAGTCAGAAACCATTTGAAGACACACAGCTACAGCAACAACATTTTCCCAAATCTTGGACATCTGAAAGAAATAGGCCAATACTCACAGCCTTCTGGGCCTGAGCAACATTCACATATAAACAGCTGGTTAACATGTGTTACCAAAAAAAAAAAAAAAAGCTACATTGAGTAAGTACATTTTAAACAATGTGAACAGCAAGGCATCATGGAAAAAGAAGCCCATAGCTATTAGAGTTCTTCATAGGCTCAAAATGTCTACAATAAATGATATTAATTAGCTTCCGTGGCATGGCCACTCTGCATCAAGGAATGGATCCAGGGGCCAATATTCAGGAACCTGTTCTGAGAATGGGAAAATCTGTTAGTTTTGCTTTCTTAGAATCAGATTAATATTTTCAGTCCCCAATTCTTTCTGTCATATATATGAAGAACTTTTTAGTTTTTTCTAAGTTGTCCAAAAATGATCTGAAAGAAAATTGTTCTCCAACTGCATTGGCCAAAATGAATAGGTACCGTTGTTCCCAGTGTGGAGAGGACCATCTTGCACCTGCAAGCCATGTAGGTGTTAAAGATAAGATGGCAAATGTGGCAGCACTAACTCAGCAATAACATATTCAGAGGTAGCTGTGAGGGCCATGCAGCAAAATAAACACAAAATCCAAAATTCAGAAAAAAGGCTTTGGCTGGCCACCAAGAGAACCTCACTGATATTAAATGTGCAATTAACTGTACTGTTGTTAATGGATTTTAAATTTAACTACCCTTTGTCATAGTCCCCAGAATAGACAGAGCAGTGGACTCTGCCTGTACTGAAATCCCTCTAAAGCAGCTGAACTACGACAGAAACAATGTCTGATACAAAATGTAAGCCTTTGGCCCTGACATCCTCACTTTTCTTCTCCTGTATGACTTTTTAACATCTTTTGCCTGATGAAGGAGCCAGTGAAGCTTCAAAAGCTTGTATGATGGATTTTGACACATTTTGTACATTTTTGTTTGGCCAATAAAAGTATCCCTCTTTCGTGGATTTATGGACTTTGTTTTATTTATCATAATATGTCTGGCTTCACTGGGATTCAGCCCCAGACTTCTAAAATTTAAGTACTGGAAACCCTTGGCCTGGATCCATCATTCTGTCCATTTTACTTCCTCCAACATTTGAACTTTGGGGTTGAGTTTCCTCATGTATGTATTCCACTGTATGCCTGTCGCAGAACTGGCTGTCTTTTTGTTGTTTTATTTTGCAAAGTTCTGTGAACACTGATGGTACTATATGGAGGAAGAGATGAGCAGAAAAGCACAGATTCAATATGGCCTTTCCTTTCAACAATGAAGCGCAGCTTTGATTTATTGCATTATAACTTTATCACATGGCTCTCAAAAATGCACCAATACTGATAATTTGGGAACATGCAGTTTTTTTAAAAAAGCAATCAGTGAATTAACTGAGTAGAGACACAACATAATGCTAGCAAAACAAAAAGCCCTGACCATGGACTTACTCTGGATCTTAGTGTTACCCTGAAAATTGGGGGTATCTCGAGAACACCCAAACAGACTTTAAATCAAGGGAATTAACAGAGACACTCAAGGCTTGCGAGAGGTCAGGGCAAGGGATCTTTAACCCTATGTCTACAGGGTCAGAACCACGCAAGAGTCAGAGGACCAGTCTAAAGTAAATGTATTAAAACTAACAAAGAAGATCACAACACATGTTAACAAATAATACTACAATCACACAAGGGCTACAGAAACAATGCTGGAAATGAGAGGCAGTTGGGGAGAGAAGGCATACGGACCTTAGTCTAGGCGTCCTGGAAAGAAGAAAATTAGCAAAGGCTCGGTGTAAAGCACCAAGGGGAGGCTGGAAGGTTGGAAGCAGCGGGGTTTCACGGAGAGTCGGATACGCGAGTTGCGGTTAGCTCTCAGCAGCGTCTGAGAGGCTTAAGTGGGACACCTCGATAGCAGCGAAACGGGCCCTTGTCCGGTCTGGGAGGCTCTCTGAAGAGGCTCAAAAAGTGAGGGTTTTTATAGCCAATTTCTGTCCTCAGGCAGTGTATAGGCTAGCAAAGTGGTGTTAATGGGCACTGATTGCAGAACATAATGTTAGGCA
The DNA here is from genome assembly GCA_030412105.1 of Cyclura pinguis. Classification (NCBI taxonomy): domain Eukaryota; kingdom Metazoa; phylum Chordata; class Lepidosauria; order Squamata; family Iguanidae; genus Cyclura; species Cyclura pinguis. The sequence continues at coordinate 105,669,460 of CM059599.1, read as the reverse complement.
AATATCACGACCTCTCCTCGGTATTGTTTGTCCCGGGAAAGTCCAGGTACATGATAGGATTATCATTCCAATTTGATAGACATTGATTGTCTATCCTCGCAAAGTTCATCAGCGTGGCTAGGGGCTGAGGCAACTTTTTTGTTAATCAAAGAGAGAGTCTATGGTGGCTGCCTAGAGATACGTGACGGAGAACAATAGGTCGTTGTCCCTTAGCCTAAGGGACACTGTCTACGTCCCCATACAGCAGCAAAGGCGTTGTTGGTCTTGAGAATTGAATTCAAAACCAATTTTACTTGCAACCGACCTTTGCTAGCCAATATCCAATATGGGGGAAGTCATGCCAATTTAGGGGCCCTCTCTTAGGGTTACTTTGGGGTATAACATTAGGACTGGGAGAAGGGATGGCAGCAGCTAGTGGTAACCAGAACTCTGTTTGTTGGCTGTTGTTTCCCTTTTCCCAGCCAGTCAGTCTCTGTAAGTTCTGTTTTCCTTCCTGGGGCCAGGAGGAGGATTGTCTTTTGGCTTCTAGTGTACAGCACTACTTCTTTGGCCCAAGATGGCATCAGAGCAAAGGCAGTCCTCTAATGTCCAGTACTGCAATGCTCCCAGAAAATGAGTACAGAACAGCCGCTAACACAGCTAGACAGTGCATCTGCATACTAATACTATTTAATTTGTGTATCTTGGATCCCATTTGGGAGAAAGGCAGGGAACAACCAACCAACCACATAAACTTGCTATGGAGGCTTGGCCTCAATGAAAGGACAAAGGTGAATCAACTAGTTTTGAGTCACGAAACTGAAAGAAAAGAAAAGAAAAGAAAAGAAAAGAAAAGAAAAGAAAAGAAAAGAAAAGAAAAGAAAAGAAAAGAAAAGAAGGCATTTTAACTTCATGAATCACGAACCAAGCTTTTAGAGATCACCTCTGTGTTTCCTTTAGCAAGGAAGAGGTGAGAAAGAACAATGTACTAAGGAAGGATAAGGCAGCCGCATTAGCGTTAAGAAAGCGGATTGTCTATACTTTGTGAAGTGAACACCTCTGAGATTTGAAATGCTCCAGGTCAGTATAAACAAGCTTTTCTACAGAACTGTGAATAGCCCAAAGGACATCAAAAAGACCCTGAGTTTGAACTCAGTGCATTTAGAGCAGTTCAACAAACCTTGAAAAAGGATGAAAGATAAGCTTTTAAAAAAAAATGAAGCATTAAAGTATTTTAAATGCTTTTGTGTCAACACTAGCTCCAGGCCAAGTGTTCATATGAAATCAGTTGAATGTGATGGCTTAACTATTTTTAGAAAGCTAACATTCAGGATTTGCTGTTTATCATTGTTTGTGTGTGTGTGTGTGTGTGTGTGTACTCCTTTCATTCTCTGAAATATTGATACCCATTTGTCAATTTGGGTTAATATTACTAAACTTAATAGAGGCATATCTAGACTTGACAACAGGAAGGAAAAAGTACTAACCACAGTGGCTCAAAGCTTGTAAATCTAACATTCAGAGAGAACAGGTCAAGGTCAAATGAGAGGTTTGTTTCTTCTCCCTTACTTAGAGAGAAAAATAATGCAATTTAACCTAACCTACTTGCTTCTAGCTAGAAAGTGGATGCAGAACAGAGCAGAAGGTGAACTCTAGCACTTCAGTGACTAGGACGGAAGGAGGAAGCTTCCTAAGTAAACACACAGACCAGTGGAGAGTCTTTGCAAGATACAGAAATAAATCAGTTCAGTCTTGCAAACTGTAACAATCTTCCACCTGAACAGGAGATGTATAGGCAGCCTTTTCCTCTTGCCCAGAGCTGAGCCCACCAAAGCAGGAGAATCTGTGCTCTCATCTGCAGCCTTGAGATGACCCATGAAAACTGGGGTGAAGGCCTAAAATCTGGTAGCCGCAGATTAAGATTGTACATCAGAAGAAAGGGTATAAAGTTCCACCCAGGCAGAACTGTTGCCCATTTTCTTTCTTATGCCTACAAAACCCTACCTTTTACATGCTGCACACCGCCAACATGGCCATTAACTGATTGATGGGGAGTGAGAAGGAGCAAAGGATCCAGCTATGCCCCTGTAGCTAGATGCATAGTCAGTTGCCTAGGGACGGGGGGGTGATGGGGGTGGTTCGCCCCGGGCAGCAATATTTTGGGGGCATCCTGGCTCGTAGCCATGCCCCTGCGCACTGTGGCCATGCCCCCACGCACCATAGCCACGCCCGCTCCCACCCTCCCCTCCACCCACTCCAAGCTCTGCCGCTGTGTATAGTGACAAAGTGATCATCTAGGACTTCCAGAGAACCACTGGAGGTTCCAAATAATGCCACATCACTGTGCATCCATCCACATGCACGTAGCTGGACATTTCTCTGCCACTGCTCCAGCACACTCCACCACCCAATAAACAGCTGTCTTGGAGGGTGCAGCATGTGAAAGGTTGGGTGGAAGTATGAGTCACTGGAAAGAAGTGAATTCTGAACTCTGCAATGACCAGAAAAAAGAGACATACATTGCATCTGGCTATGATCTGACAGCGTGGCAGCCTTTATTTTATTTAAAACATTTTTGTACCACCTCTCAATTAAAAATATCCAGGGTGGATTTCAATGTGACATAAGATAGGAAAACAGAAATAATTAATATAATGGTGACAAGAGTAGCAGGCAACATGAAAGCAGTAGGGATTACACAAATCCGTTGTTGCAACTTTTTCACTGCCTGCTGTTCCATTTCCAGATACAATTCAAAGTGCTGGTTTTTAACTATAAAATCCTGCACAGGTCAGGTCTAGATTATTTGAAGGACTGTATTCTCACTTATAAATCTGCCTATGCTTTGGGATCTGCTGGGGAGGCCATTCTCTCTGTCCCACCATCCTCAGAGGTACATCTGGTGGAAACACAGAAGAGGACCTTCTCAGTGGCTGCCCCCAGGCCCTGGAACTCCCTTCCCAAAGAATTTCAGACTAGCTTTGTTGCTACTCTTTTTCCGTTAACAGGTGAAGACTTCTGTGTTTCAGTAGGCTTTTGAAGACTGATTGTTTAGGTGAGACAGGCCTTGTAAGATGTGCTGGATCTTCTATCTGTTGCTTTGTTGTCCTGTTATTTTTTACGGTTCATGTTGTTAACTGGTTTTAATTATTTTTTTGACAGTTTAATCATTTTTTAACTTTTATATTTTTAACTTTTTAAAATCTGCTGTAAGCTGCATTGAGACCTGAACTGGGGGGGAAATATGGAGAGATTTAACAACAACAACAATAGCATCCAAGATTTTTATAATCTGGGAGTATAATTTTTTTTTTTTATTTTTTTTGGGGGGGAGATATGGAAGTGTATTGTAAATATGTATTTTAGAGTTGTTCCAAGTATGGATTATATAAATATCTCAGTAAGAACTTAGCCAGTTTTTGCATGATTTTTTTTAAAATCTTAATAGACTCTCTAATAAAGGTGATTTAATGATAGGCATTTTACTAAGACTATTGCATGCTTAAGTACTTTAAACATATTGAATATACACAGCATCCACAGTTAATTGTATAAAATATTAGTATATAAATTAGTATATAAATAGTATAAAATATTGCTGTTACCTATTATTTGAGGCTTTTGTTCAGCTGTAAGATATGCAGAATTCTGATTGCACTGTTAATAGTGTTATGTTTGACTTTTTTAAAAAAATCTTTTTATTCATCAATAACAACATAAAACAAATATCAGTCACATGCATAACATCCTATACATAACAAAATAGATCTTGATACATTCCAGCATTCTCTCCTCTTACAAGTTACCTTATTGTATACAAACATACCTTAATACATACTTTTACATAGCTATTATTCATGATATACAACATTCGTTAATAATTCTTTTATAACCACTTACAGAATACATAGATATATAGACATACATTCTCTACCTTATGACACAAGTACATGACAAGACTCCTAAGAATGTTTAACATTTAATGCCTTCCCTTATTCTTCTTTTCTGTCCTCCTCAGTGATTTTTTTGTCAGCACTTTCCAACAATTAAATTTCAGACAGACAATATCTTTTAAGAAAAAACCAAAAAGAATAAGGAAAAAAAAAACCGTCTGCTTTCATCCATTCTTACAGTCTCTTAAATTTTAAATATTCATTTTTAACTCAAGGTTTTATTTTCTATCATTCTTTTTTTTTCCTTATTCCAATTCCCAGTGGACCTTATTTATCTACAATTTTCCTACACCGTTTTGACCTTGTTTCTTCATATTTCTTTATATATAGATTATATACTTAGAATATTTATCAATGCCATCTTTATTGTTCTGTATTCATTTCTACATTTCCTCATGGTTTTCCTTTAATTTTCTACCTTATTTCTATATTCAAATATATATTTCACTATCTTTACCTTTTCTTTTTCTCCTCCTTGTTATATTTAACATTCGTTCTTCATCCCTATTGTTGCTATCTCACCCCATTTTTCCTGTAATGCCACAAATATCGGATCCCATACTTCTTTAAATTGTCTTATCAATCTATCTGATAATATAACTATCAATCTATCCTTTTCCATTAGATCATACAGTTTCATCCACCATTCCTCTACATTGGGTGCTTCCTTTAATTTCCATTTCTTGGCATATGTCATTCTAGCTGGTGTGATCATAAAGAGTAATAATTTTTTTCTGGGTATTCTTAAGTTCTGAGAGTATAATTTTAGACTATAATATAATCTGCAATTTTACAGTCTAGAGATTTTGAAAAGTCCTCTCCTAGCATCTAAAAAACACCACCAAACTTGGTGTCTAAGCATGATACATTAAACAGCAACCAAATTCAATTTAAAACAAAATCTGACAAATGGAAGCCATGCCCTATGAGGAACGGCTTAGGCAGCTGGGTATGTTTAGTCTACAGAAGAGAAGGTTAAGAAGGGACATGATAGCCATGTTTAAATATTTGAAGGGATGTCATGTCGAGGAGGGAGCAGGTTTGTTTTCCGCTGCTCCAGAGACTAGGGTCCTTTTCGCACGGCATTTGCCATGCGAAAGGGCACCTGGAGTGTTGCGCGATTGTGAGGCGTGATCTGCATGATGCAGACACAGTCGTGCAATGCTCCAGGGTCTAGCAGCTGCCGCTCACGCACTTTTTCATTTTCAGCTTTCAGCCAAAAATGGTGCGCAATCACGCATTGCTCCAGGGCCCCACGTGCACTTGCTGTGCATGCAGAGCCTCCGGAGCTGTGGCAGTTGCACTTCCTGCCCCAGTGCAGCTTGGGAAACTCCCAGGCTGCGCTGCCGAAGGAAGAGGCAGAGCTCTTGCGCTATCTGCTCGGGAGCAGGCAGCTTGTGCGGAACTGAAGCAGCGGGGATGCAACAGCCTCTCACAGGAGGCTGCTCGCACGATCCGTGCACCCCAGTGCTGAAAAAATGTAAGGTGCGGAAAGGGCCTAGGACAAGAAGCTGTTACTGCCCTGGCTAGCCCGAGCTTGGGGGATATAAAAGATATCTCTTGATATCAATAATTCGGCTTCAGATACCCATTCCCCTCCACATGCTTGCGAGGTCCCCGGACAAGCATGCATACAGGCTCGGCCGATAATCGCTGTAATAGTACAAGACAATACAGGCAGGCCAGAAATAGCCGACTCGCAGCTTCAGGAGACCTCAAAGGCAAGTACCTTCATTAAGTATGCACGCAACTTTCAGAAAATCCTCTGTCCCACGCTGGCAGCTTGACGATCGAGCTATACTACACTCAAGTACTCTGCATTTGCATACCGGCTACCCTACTGACAATTTGGCTATAATTCAATCATTCAAATTCTGATCTTTCGGAGGCTTTGTCTCCAGCCCCAAATCTATTGTTTTCCCCAAGTCCGACCTAGCTTGCGGACACAATTCTCCTTATAAAAACCCCTGACTTTAAGTGCTTCTTTGGATCGCTCTTGGCTTCCATCCGCCTTGCTGTCGCTTTGTCCAGCGAGCCTTCCCGTCAGCTCCATGTACTGAGATCCACGGTCCCCAGCTTCTCCGCTTCTAACCGGGCTTCAGGACAGGTGAAATATCACCCAAACCAAAAGCTCCTCTAAAAATCCCTCTATCCCACTCCAACCTTTATTTCTTTAGTTATCTTGTGTGAGTGTGCCGCATATACTGTTTGTGTTTTTAATAAAACATCATTTATTGTTTAAACTTCTGTGTGCTCCTTGACTCAGCCTGACCCCGCAGACATAGGGTTCAAGATCTCGCTACGTTACCCTGCCTCTCGTATTGCTAGGCAGTGCTCTTGACTAATTTCCCCAACTTGCATAATTTTAAGAGCAATTTGGTGTCCCTCCCGGGACGCCCAGAAATCAGGGTAACAGAGCAATGGATACAAGCTGCAGGAAAGGAGGAAGATTCCACCTGAACCTCAGGAAGAACTTCCTGATGGTCAAAGAGGTCTGGTAGTGGAATAATGCTGCCTTGGAGTGTGGTGGAGTCTCCGTCTTTGGAGGTTTTTAACAGAGGCTGGATGGGCATCTGTTGGGAATGCTTTGATGTGTGTTCCTGCATAGCAGGGGGTTGGACTGGATGGCCCCTGTGGTCTCTTCCAACTCTATGATACTATGATTCTAAATGAGGAAAATGTATATAATAATAATAATAATAATAATAATAATAATAATAATAAAATTTATTTCTATCCCGCCTCTCCACATGGATCTAGGCAGCGAACAACATGAATACATTAAATACATTAAAAACATTAAAACATACCCCAATCCTCCCCACTCAACAACCCACATAAAACAACCCCTTAAAACACACAATTAACAGTCATCAATTAACTATTAACAAAACAGCAAGATAATTGATGGGAGGCGATGGAAATGCTAGTCTTGGAAGGCCTGTTGGAAGAGATCAGTCTTGACTGCTTTTTTAAAGCAGTCAAGACTGGTAATATGCCAGGTCTCCTCCGGCAGGCCATTCCATAACTTGGGAGAGATAGAAGAAAAGGTCCTCTGGGTAACCGCAGCCAACCTAGTTCTGACTGGCTGCAGGACATTCCTCCCAGAGGACCTTAATGTGCGGGGCGGATTATATGGGAGAAGACGATCCCGCAGGTAGGCTGGCCCCAAGCCATGAAGGGCTTTAAAGGTAATAACCAACACCTTGTACTGTGCCCGGAAACTAATAGGCAGCCAATGAAGAGACTTTAAAATTGGTGTTATATGGTCAGTTTTAGGTCTACCGGTGACCAACCTGGCTGCCATATTCTGGACTAATTGAAGTTTCTGGACTAAGCACAGGGGTAGCCCTATGTAGAGCGCATTGCAGAAGTCAAGCCATGAAGTTACCAGCGCATGCACCACTGTTTTTAGGTGTTCCAGCTCCAGAAAGGGGCACAGCTGGCGTATCAGCCAAAGCTGATAACAGGCAGTCCTGGCCGCCGCATCTATCTGAGCTGTCATCTGAAGTGGCAGTCCTCTTTTCCTAAGATTACTCTCCCTTAACCTGAGGCCTGGAGAAATGGAGGCCTTGAGATCTGGAAACCCTAGATATGACTTTTTTAAAAAATGGTGACCATCCATGCGCAAGAGCATGTGCTCTGCCTACAGCCTATATTTAATAATTCAAACACTTCTGAATTATGCTACACAGGAACATAGAAAGCCATTTTACACTGAGTCAGACTTGTGGCTTATTTAGATTTTCAACTATGACTGGCAGCAATAGCTTTCCAGGGTTTTAAGCAGGATGCTTTCCCACACCTAACTGGAGATATTTCCTGGTAGTCTTCCCATCCAAGTACTGACTCTGCTTAATATCTGAAATTAGATGAAATCAGTATATTCAGGATAGTGATTCAGTGGGCTAGCCAAATTAGTGACTTATGTCTGTTTTGAACTAGCCATATTTCCAAGCATATTTCTTTTTATTACATTCAGAAATTAAATTCTTTGCTGTTTTGTGAGAAGCCATACACCCCCATGCTTTGATAAGGTCTAAGTGGCAAATATTAATTGGCATGAAATTAAATTATACGCACTTATGGTTGAAAGGCCATGTGGAGAAAGGACGCTAGCTGGGAAGATGTGCAAGAATAGGTCAGAGCTGACCTCAGCATAGCGAAGTCATAAATTCACTGTGGATTACCTGGGAAAGCCCAAATTAATGACTTTAAGCTAATTCTCTTAACTGCCCACAGAAAACAATAGTCAAGCCCAGATGCAGCAGGCAAACACCCTGCTATGCATATTTCCAGCAAAACCTTCCTGAGTCACCTTACTCAACTAAGACATTGAAACAATCAGTCCATTCCAGACCCCTTTTGTTTACTTTGCCAGAAAGCAATTAACTCACATCCCTTCAGGGAGGGAAATAGAGTATAAAAACCCTCAGTTTTGAGCAGTCAGAGGCAGTACTTTAGATGCTGGATGCCATGCCCTGTCTTGGAGACCCTGACAGCAAGGAAGAGAATTCTGAATCTGAGACAGAAGTTTGCCCAGAGGAAAGCAACAACCAGCAGCAGGGGCCTGAGTAGGGGGAAACAAGTATCAGAAGATAAAGCAACACAAACTCCTACCTTGTTGGAAAGATGACACAAGAAAAAAGATCTCAGGCATTCAGCTCATTCATGTAACAAATGAGCTCTAATGAGGGAACACCTGTAGCAACATTGTTAGCCTATAAAAGGCAAACAGCTAGCCTATCTTCCCAGGGTCAACAACTGATCTTCCAGGTGGTTGAGGCTCTGTGCTATGTTTCCTTGAATCCTGATGCTCTTTGACCTCCACTTGCCTGACAGAGATTCTGAATTGCCCTTGTGGAGTTGTACGCTTTGGGACTTTGAATTCCTGAGTTAAACTTTGGCCCTTTTCACATGTGTGGGGGGGGAACGGTGTAGAGCGACCTCTCACGGAGGTCTTCTACACCGTAGAGTGGACTGGCGTGGACTACTTTTCGTAGTTCCACACCAGAATCCACTCAGAAGCGGCCGGAACTAGCCGGGCTGCGTGTTTTTTAAAAACCTCTTTTTAGACGTTTTTAAAAAGCACGGAGCGAGCAGCCCCGTGCCGCTCCGTCGCCTGGCTCTAAAGTGGATCTGCAGGCGTGCACAAGTGCCATCTGCGACGCCGGAGGAGTGTGAAGCAGCGAGCTCGCGCTGCTTCACGTGACGACGGACTTACCTGGCTGGAGGTAAGCTCCATTTTTGGGCGTTTTCGCCCGTTCCCCCCTCCCCCCCACATGTGAAAAGGGCCTTTGTTTGGATGACTTGCTCTCTCTCTGCTGTAAGTAAAGCTCTACTTTGCTAGTCTGCTAGCTGGATGCCTGGTCTGTCTGGGGCATGACACTGGACACCTCTACGTCTCTCTCTGAATTCTGATTTGGTCTGCCCTTAGATACAAGCCTAAGCCATTCCATTGCTTCTTCACCACTCTTCTGGACTGGTAATTATAACCCGAAAACCTCAGCCTCGCTATCCATATTTTTTCCTCCCTTTTTCCTTTGGTTAGCTCTTGTATGAATATGTGACTCCTTGTATCCTGCATGCACGCATGAGTGATTCCCCTCAAAAAACACATTTTTAGTTTACTTTTGAATCTCTGGCTGGTTCTTTCCTGTGAGGACCCCGTAAACATTGGTGGAAGATCTTGTTAGGTTACCTCCCTCTCACAAGCCTCCTAATTGAGTTAATTAATTCCCCATTGTCATATGGAGGTACTGGCATTGTGGATAGACTCCTGAGTCACCCATGTTTTGCAGTAATGGTTTCTAGACCAATAGACATTGAATTTCTTTTGTGTGGTAGCACTGTGATATTCAGACTGCATAATTTTGGGTACAGTTCAGACTAGTTCCAAATTCCTGTTTGAAAGGGTCTCAGAGGCAGCAGTGGGTGTGACACAGGATAGAAAAAATGCTGCACCAGAAGCATTTGCAGAGTCCAGAGCCATTTTTGCACTCAGGTAGGAACAGAAGAATATTCAAAATGATCTGAGAAATAATTAAAAAACGTGTTTTCTATATGCCTAAAAATCCTGATGAGAGGAATCCTGAATTGACCAGGATCTTCACAGTTCAGGACTTATTCTGTGCAAAGTTCACACATGGTTGTTTTGCATAAAAAAATAGCATTTTCTGCATGGGAAACAACGTGAGAAGAATCGCTCAGTTCTACATATGAAATTTCATGGGCCTAATAGGGGAACCTTTGGGCCAAGTTCCACACACAGGCTGGTGATTTCCAATTCCTGATTTAAGGAACTGTTTGACATCTGCTAATATGTTCTACATGTATTACCATATTTTCATTAAGATTTGAAATAAGTTTATGCAATTTCCAAAAAAAGGCCCTGGAAATGGATCAAATTGGATCAAGAATCAGGTTATGTAAGATCATCTGAGTACATTCATTTCAAGCATCACAGTTTGCAAAGTCAGTTTGAGGAACTGAATGAAAACATCAGCATACTTGTAGCATGTTGAAAGTGTCAGGTCACTTTAGACAGCCTTCTACTTCTGCATGTTTGTACATCTTAAACTCAATGGCTCTTCAGCATTTTCATTTTGAAATGTTTCACTCAAACCACAAACACTGTGCATTTGAACAAAATGGTCTGGCATGGGATTCTGGTGTTTCAATATGTGGTCCCAGTGCCCATGCATGGCAGGAATTTCTCCCAGTGGAATTCTGATTCTTCTCCTCTTTCCCTTGAAGCAAGGCAGTGTGGATAATGTGTATGTCTCCCACATATCCATTTAGTCTACTTCACACTTGTGAGGTTCTGCATCATTGTACTGCCTGTATATATATCTGTGAATCCATATGTAGACGAGGAGAGAAAGATTCTACTTAAATGACACCCCTGGATATCACCACATGCAGGTACCACAGCTCTGAAGGCAAATTTCACATCTATAGTGTCTGTCCATATATCAGAGAGAGAGAGAGATGTAGGGAAGCTGGGCAACTTGTGGCACTCCACATGTTGTTGAACTATCACTTCCATCAGGCCTAGGTAGTATAGCCAAGGGTGAGGGATGATGGGAGGAAGTCCAACAATATGTGGAGGACCGCAGATTGCCTGTGCTTCACACTGATAGGTGGATACTTAGATGCTTACCAGTCCACCATATCTAATGTCATGCCAAGAAGCAGAACTCAAGGCAAGGATATGCAAAAGATTGACTTTCACCCTACCTTTCCAAAGGTGGGTTAAAGGTAGTTTATAGGTCATAAAAGCAGAATAAGAGTTCATTATGATCAAAAGAGATGACCTCATTAAAACCTGTGACAACATAATGCAACCTTCAAAGGTCTGTAGATTCATGAACTAATGAAAGCCCATGGGTTCTTTCATATACGAAGGATTTACAGTTAAATTCATGACAAAATGGGAATTAGGGCTGTACAGTATGGTACTTTCTCAAGGAGAACATAGCATAGCATTGGCACAAAGGTGGGGAAAAGCCCTGATTAGTTCCTTGCTACAGTAAGGTATCACATTGTCGAATCTGGGACTCTTAATGATCTGGTTCACCTATGAAGGAAGAGGTGCTGCCTGTAGTCCAAAAGCTAAGGACACCTTTAAGTTAAAAAAAAAATGATTCTGAATGTTGTTAGAGCAGAATAACAGTAAAAAGAAAAGACTCTTTTAAAAATGGAATGTACATTCCAACACGAGGCTGGAGAAAGGTCTAACATCTCAGTGTACAGATGTTAGCATGAAAAAGCTTCATTTTCCTGAAAATAATCCAGAGTTTGGACAAGGTACTTTTCTGGACACCATATCACAGATCCCACTCCCAGCTAGCATGACCACTAGCCATGTGGGATTTTGGGAGCTATAGTTCCATCCTCCCAAAATAATGTATCCATGTGCTGTGTGCCGCACATTCACCCACCACCTTTTGCAAAAAGATTGTGCAGCATTTTACAGTGTTTGAAAAAGCATCTGTAAAACCCATCAGCGACATTGTTGGTGGGGGAAAATAACATAGGCATATGCCAAGGGCAACAATGCCTTTGTTACAGCAGCTTTCAATCCTCTTTAAAACAATCAGCTGTCTCCAACCTAGATTTTGCATGCAAATTATACATGTGGGAAATGGATCTTGTGCAAACGACCATAGCCTTGCAGAATGACCTAGTGCTTTATTTTTAAAGTCTGCTTATGTCGATGCTTTCTATCCTGTGACCATGTTAGCCGCCATTATTCCAGGGTGAGGTCAGTCTTTTTCTTTTGCTCAGGCTGCCTGCCAGTTTCTTAACACCTGCCTTGAAAGTGACAGCTCTATGGGTGTCCTCATAAATTACAAATCATGTGCCCCTGTCCTGATGCCTTGGGACAAGCACAAAGTTAGAAACTGTCCTGTAACATTAGAACTGTGGCTTCTGGATGGGACAGCTGAGAAGAAAACAGAGAGACAAATCAGCAGGGGGGACAGCTAAGTATCTCCCAGGCTGCCAACTTGGGATGAGTGGACAGTTGGTAACACAAGCTGGGAACTAAGTGTGTTATGTATGTATATATAGACAGTTATTATCTTGTAAAACATTATGGAAATATGGCCTCCTTCCCCACAACTTACACTGGAGCTGAAAGAAGGCAGCCCTGAGATTCTAAGAGAGGAAGAATATTAAGAATTTAGTCTTAGAGGCCAAGCTGCCTTAGTTTGGTATTGGAAGCATGGCTGTTTCTATGCTTCAGAATCCAGGCACGCTGGGTAGTTCATCCCATGCTGCTCCACGTTCCTAATACAGACCAATGGAAGGCAGGCAAACATGAGCTATCCTATGCAGGGCCAGCCCAAGACACACTGTTGTTTGTGGAAAAGCAATGAATAGTAACTCCTAATTCAGAGTTAGGAGTCAAGATGAAAAATACTCCAGAGCTGGTTGTAAGTTTGCTTTTGATACCTGAGGCAGTAAAATCCCACAAGCATTTCTCCTCTCCCTGGAAACAGAAATATAACAGCAGCAGCAACAAACATAACCATTTGCTACCATTTCATGAAACTCTCAATCACCAATTCCTTCACTGTGCATAATACTAGGGTCAGCCCCATTGCTGTAGCAGTACTGGCTTTTGTCACTGAGAACAGAGAATGTTCAGCAAGAATGTTCAGGAAGGTACCTGCAAGCAAGAATGTTCAATGATACTAATGTTGGGAAATGTATCAAAAAGTAGCAGATCTCTCAAGAACAGTAATCAAATTTGCAAGGCAGAAGCTGAACAATAACCAGTCACACACCTATAGACACAGACGTACTCTTGTTGTAGCAGAGAAAAGAAAGAATCTTAGTCTTCTTTGTAAAACATGAAAAAGATAGCTTTACTTATAAATTACTTATGCATAGTGAAACACAGGGTCATAAAGAAAGAGGGGAAATGACTGCAGGGTAGAGTGATGCAGAAAGAGAATCATAGAATCATAGAAATGTAGAGTTGGAAGAGACCACACGGGCCATCCAGTCCAACCCCCTACCATGCAGGAATACCCTCAAAGCACTCCCGACAGATGGCCATCCAGCCTCTGCTTAAAAACCTCCAAGGAAGGAGACTCCACTACACTCCGAGGCAGCATATTCCACTGCCGGACAGCCCTGACCGTCAGGAAGTTCTTCCTGAGGTTCAGGTGGAATCTCCTTTCCTGTAGCTTGAATCCATTGCTCCTTGTCCTGGTCTCTGGAGCAGCAGAAAACAAGCCCTCTCCCTCCTCTACATGGCATCCCTTCATATATTTAAACATGGCTATCATGTCCCCTCTTAACCTTCTCTTCTGCAGACTGAACATATCCAGCTCTCTAAGTCTATCCTCATAGGGCTTGGCTTCCAGGCTCTTCACCATTTTGGTCGCCCTCCTCTGGACTTGCTCCAGCTTGACCATGTCCTTCTTGAATTGGGGTGCCCAGAACTGGACACAGTATTCAAGATGAGGTCTAGCCAAAGCAGAGTAGAGTGGTACCAGTACCTCCCTCGATCTAGACACCATATTCCTATTGATGCAGCCGAGAATTGCGTTGGCTTTCCTGGCTGCTGCATCACACTGCTGACTCATGTTCAGCTTGTGGTCTATTGAGACTCCTAGATCCCTTTCACACGTACTGCCATCCAGCCACGTGTCCCCCATCCTATATTTCTGCATTCCGTTTTTTCTACCTAAGTGTAGGACCTTACACTTCTCTCTGTTGAATTTCATTTTGTTAGCCTTGGCCCAGCTCTCCAATCTGTCCAGGTCATTTTGAATTTTGATCCTGTCCTCTGGCGTATTAGCAACCCCTCCCAATTTGATGTCATCTGCAAATTTGATGAGCATGCCCTCTATTCCTTCATCCAAGTCATTGATGAAAATATTGAACAGCACTGGGCCCTGGACAGAACCCTGTGGCACCCCGCTAGTCACTTCTCTCCAGGATGAAAAGCAGCCATTGGTGATCACCCTTTGGGAACGGTCAGTCAACCAGTTACAGATCCACCTGACAGTAGCTCGGTAGAAAGGATATGGGAGAAAGGATATGGGAGGAAAAAACCCAATAAACAAGAAGTTACCACAAATACTTGCTATGCCTAAACTACAGGAAAGTAACATGCAAACTAGCAGTTAGTGAATATAGGCATGCAAAAGTTGCTAATTCTGAAAAGTAGGCTTCAGCCTGCTCAAATAGTGAACAGCCTTAAACTTAAACTGCAACACAGGACCCCATTCATTTTTTTAAAACCATGCATGTTCTTCTTCATGCTTCCCTGTTCTTTGCAATGACTAGGTCATATGCAATAGGGTCATGTGATCTGTTCCCCTGCGTGAGACATGAGTCAGTGGGTCACTCTTCTGTGTAGACATAGCATACTACATGACATGCAGGCATTCCACGTGGATGCCCAAATTTAGGTCTAGCTCATGATGAAATTTCCCAACTATTTTTGATGGAGAAGAAGCATGCATATAGAACTTCAGCACATTGAGGCCTCTGCAGTGCCAACACCATGCACTGTATACAGTCTGTCATAGGGAGGCCTGGTCAACCCTGTTTCAGAGTGGCCTACCCTGGTGGGTAGGCGACTCTGGATTGTGTTAGTTTTTTCTTTCTTTTCACTATGTTCTGTTTTCTTCTGCCCCACCCCATATTGTTTTTTCTCTCCATTTTTTCTCTTTTCTTAAAAATGCTTCAACTAAGGGTCCATTTAAAAAAGTGTTCTTGTATGAAAGGTATACCTTTTTTAATGATGTTCACACTTCAGGACTTTTTTGTGAAAATTTGTGATGTTTTGCACAAAATTTGTATTTTTGCCAAAATACAATGTGGTTTGTTTAAAAAAAAAAAAAACATGGTGAAAAAGCAATGTCTTTTTCTTTCTTGTGCATAGGTGAAAAATCTCATGGATTTTTCAACACCATGTCTTGACATGTCAAAATATACTTTCTTGTTAAAAGAAATTTTTCAAATATTCTTTGCATACCTAATGTACACAATACAAAGAAAATAATGGCAGTGTTCCTCACATAACAAGGGATCAAGAAGTAGCCCAGCCATAGATCTCATATTTAAAGACCAATAAAATACATAACTCAGTAGAATAGTATGCTGAGTTTCATCCAGAGGAGGTTTTATTGACACCAAAGATGGCATATCCTTTTTTTGTATTTGTACAATCTGAAGCTTCAACAAAATGACAGTATACTTTGTCTTTTCTACCAGTAGCCCTTTCTCAATTAGCTTCTTTGTGTCTCAGCTACTTTTCTCCATTATGGCTTTTAAGATCTGTCTCAAATTCATGAGTGAAAGGTCCTCATTTGGATACATGGATTATCTTTGAGTATGTCTTTAGTGATCTTTGTGAATCTGAATGTTCCATCTTCAGAGAGAGAATGTTACTTACTGAGATGTTTTTGAGAATATTCTTATCTTGGTAGCCTCAACTATCAACAACATTATGATAGTCCTGGAAGCTAAACAGGTCCTTGTTGAATTACTGGTTATTTTAAGTTTGTTGTTTTTAATTTTCAAATGCATATGCTTCTGAATTTCTAGCATAGCTTCCTCAGTGTATGAGAACCACAGCCTTTCTTTATGATTTAAACCATTTTATTTCCAAACTGATAAGGCATTTGACTACTCAGATTTGCTAGTGGAGAAATTGATGACAATAGGCTTTAGCTTGCTCCACATATTGTTACTCTAGATCACAGGTGTCAAACACAAGGCCCGCGGGCCAAATCTGGCCCACCAGGCCATTTCATGTGGCCCTTGCACCTTTGCTGCAGCAGTGGCACTCCCCCCGCCTGGCGAGCCTGGGGGCAGAACGAGGCACACTTTGGATATACTGACCAATTCTGTGTTACTTCACAGAGGTACAGGGACCATAAACTACAATGAAACAGTCCCCAAATGTCCAAGACAAATAAAGTTTATGCAGAGGGAAGACAGTTTAAAAACCAGTAGTAATCGAATGCAGAGGCAATTATTTAATGATACAAGAGTAGATACATTTATATAGTCTTACAGATACGACTGGCCCTTTGAGGGCAGCCATAATGCTGATGCGGCCCAAGATGAAATTGAGTTTGACATCCCTGCTCTAGATGGAGATTACCTGTCATTGGGATATGTAATTACACACCGTTTTCCAATTTCTAGGCTATATTTTGATTATATTTCTGTTTCTTGACCAGTTCTGAACTATTCTGCACTGGATCTGCCTTGACAGTCAGTATAGAGTTCAAATCCCCACCCAGCCACAGAAACCTACCAGGTGATCTTGGCCAAGTCATTCTCTCTCAGCCTCAGGGGAAGGCAATGACAAACCCTCCTCCGAACAAATCTGAACTAATTTTACCAACCCATGAAAATTTAACTTATGGTCACCCTAAATCAGAAGTGATTTAAAGGCACAAACAACCATGTTCTGATGACCCCCGTGTTACCCAAGGCTGATGATGAGAAAGTTACTGGGGTTAGTATGTGCTGTCAGGCTCAGAATAATTTCATTTGCCCTTTCTAGACAGTCCACTGGTTTCACTTGTTCACTCAGGGTTACAAAGGCTTCTGAGTAATTCTTATTTTGTCTGGCAATAAAAAGGCTTGTATAAAGCCTCATTGTTCTAGTAGCAACTAGGAGAAGGGTTATACAAAATGTTTCATTAAGCAAGATTTCCCAACAGGAATATAAAGAATACTCACAAATTTTCCCATCTTTGATGAGAAAGGGCATCTTCTTGACATAGCCAGATGGTCTTGCAAAAACTGGTCAACAACCATGGGAATATTCACATGTTAGCACTTTTTTGTGAAAAATTCAGAGAATTTTTTTTTTAGCACAAATGAAATTTTCAACACCCCTCCCCCCCCCCCAATGGAAAATGTATGGGAGAAAACACCACAATTCTTGTCTCACTCAGCTTGGATAAAACTTTAGAAATCCTTCATCAATGGATAGCAGAATAAAATTATCAAGAATTTACATGCCTAATTCCAGATACATTGTGTGTAGGGCTAGAAGAGATGACAGTCCCTGCTGGTCTCTGTAAAGTCACCTATCCTGCAAGATAATGCCTACAAAAGGTGAGAAGTATTTGGTCATGATCAGAGGTAATATGTAGTGTCCAGAAATCTTCCCAAGTGCTGATGAGCAAATTCTATAAAGATTGGATAGTCCTGGCCATTGTGAGAGTATTGAGAGACAGATATACAATATTGTGGTGTTTCACATCTTTTGGAAGAGCAGTGTGCAACTGCCAAGAGTTGAAGAAACTACATTGCCCTTCATGACATCTTAGATGTCCACATACCTCTCATGCTGCACCTCATCTCCCCAGAATTTTTACTTGGGAGGAGATTAAGTATATTTTTCTCTCTACTACTAAAAATGCCCCCAGCATCTCTAGGGAGCTTGGGAGCAGTAGTAGCATTGCTCAGTAGAGGCTGTTTTTAAACCAGGAAGTAAACCAGAAATCAACTGGTCTCTAGCCATTTCAAAATGTTTTTGTTTACCTATGCAAGGTTTAGCTGACCTGGTTGTTTCATTTCACATGTGCGTATTGATTAGTTTTGAATTAAAATGTTGATGAAATCAATTTAACTCTTCTTTTTCATGATGCAGTAAACTATCTCTGTTCTTTCCATGTTATTTCAGCTTCTGATACCCAATTTTCTGTAAAGTCATGCCCAGGAACACACCTACTTGATAACATAAGGTATTCCTGCATATGTGTGGAAATGTATGCAACACAAAATCACCACTGCTTTGGCTGGTAAAAGAGTAAAAACAGACAGAGATGAAGGTCCACAGCAAATGAGGTACAGCAGGAGACAGAAGAGTGACCACCCAGCCAAACCGGTGGGGAAGAAACCAAAATGGAAACCATATTTAACCCAAATGTTTGTTCAGACACAGAGATCCATCATGACTGAAGGCTCAGGGTTGTATTAGCCACCCAAGCAGCCAAAAGCAACAATGACAGTCAGTTTTCACTGAACAAATGCTGTAGAGATGTCCCCCATATACATATACAAATCATTTTCAAGTGTCACAATCTTTTTCATTTCTGTAAAATACAGTAAGATACTTCAGTGAAGAGCTCTCTAAACTGTGTGTTGCAACATATTAGTGTGTTGGCTACAGTGCATAGGCGTGTCATGTGAATGTAACAGGTAGAAGGATTGTCTATGCTGCCAAGCCTGGGTGAAGGGGCTACCTCTGCCACTGCTCCATGCCAAGGAAGACCCCAGTGAGGGCAGCAGCAGTAGTGCAGGTCCAGCTGCTTCAGGATGCAGAAGACCCTGGCAAGGGCGGTGGCGGTCCAGGCTGTGGTGGAGGGGCTTCCTCCACTTATTGAATTGCTTACTGAATTACTGTGTTGCAAAATAATGCATGTCTAAAACGTGTCACCAACATGAAAAATTTGGAAAGCTCTGCTTTAGTGCATACAACAAAATGCTTGGGGTGCTTTTCTCTCATCATATTGTGCCACAGAAGCATTTTTATATCGTCACCATCATCATCACCACCACCTCTGCCTCTTTTCAAACTTTCTCCAAGTTTGGCATCAGTTTTTACTTTATAATTCAAATCTGAACATGGCCTTTCCTTTTGAACATTTCTTATGCTGTATTTAACCATTTCATGCCCCTTGGCTTGTAGCGCTCCTTCCCTCTTCCCATCACCTGTTCAGTTGGAGCTTGTCCTGCTTCAGTGCCTCTAAATCTTCCATCTGTCAAACTTTATGAAAACAGCAGATACAGTTACAGCATAAATTTGAACATAGCTAGTTTGTAAAGAAAACTCTCGCCCTTCCTGGTAACCATTTCATTAGACCAGAGAAAAAAGACAAGACAAGAACAAGCAGAGCAGCTGTGAGCAATTTGCAACTTTTCATGCCCGCAGTAATATTGGCATTGTGTCTGATTAGCCAATTAAAGTTGAGGAAAATCCCCAGTGAACTTCCTTTGGTAACCACAGATATCCTATTAAAGTGGCCCTTCACCTAATTAGCTACAATAGACTTAGATACCTCTTATTCTTCACACACGCTACTGCTATGGTCTGTCCTAATGAAAGCATTACATCCCCAGACGATTTGGCAAACTTGAGGTGAATCCATGGATCCAGATTTCTGGAGCTGTATATAACATTTTAATTGTTAGAAATTTGTAGATATAAAATCCAGAGTGTGACTGACATGAAAGTCAATGAAGAGCATATGAAGGATGATGGAACAAAGAATTCAGAGAATTTTGTGGCCCACTATATCAAAGCTGCCAAGAGATACAGAACAAATGGGCCATAAGGAGGACCTAGTGATAATATAAGTAGATTACCTGGCAGTAATGGTATATATCCAGTTGACAGTATATACTAAAAATAGATATTACTAAACAGTAAGCCAATATTTGCGCAAATCACATGGATTCAATGCCTCTCTTCTAAACTGACAGTTGGGAAGAGGCTGATGAGTAAAATAGTAACCACAACAATACCTGTAAATAATAATGATCTTTTCTTTTCTTTTTTCTTTTCTTTTAATACCAAATATTTCCAAAATGGGCTGTTGAAATTTGATGTGATTCTTTCTCTGCCCATCAGTCAAGCCACTAACATCTGAAAATGGCCTGCCACATTAGTATGTCGTTGTGCGTAAATTTTAAAATACCATGGGAACTTGAAGAAGCTTATAGGACTGGATCTGTTG
This sequence comes from Cyclura pinguis, assembly GCA_030412105.1. Taxonomy (NCBI): domain Eukaryota; kingdom Metazoa; phylum Chordata; class Lepidosauria; order Squamata; family Iguanidae; genus Cyclura; species Cyclura pinguis. The sequence goes on along the minus strand of CM059599.1, from coordinate 105,649,299 downwards.
CAAACCCATACATGATCTTTCTGATTTGACCAATAGGAATTGCAACTGTAATAAAAGAGTACTACTACCTGTTGAAAATGTCCTTGTCTGTCCACTTTTTCTCCTCACTTTTAGGTAACTCTACTTTCTCTTCTAAAACACTGCAATATAATAAAATGAATACTTCTAATTAGTGAGATGAAGGGCCTTTTTGCATTACACTGTTATAGTGCTATTATTCCACTTTCAACATCCTATAGAATCCTGGGGTTTGCAGTTTAGGGAGGGGCGTTTAGAAGTCTCAGCCAGAGAGCTCTTTGGCCCCAGTAAACTACAAATCCCAGAATTCCACAGGATGTAGAAAGTGGAATAATAGCACAGTGTAGTGCAGAAAGGCCCCAAATATTGGAGTGATATTGCTGTCATACTGTTGACCTTATTGGAAACATCTTATATTACCATCTTTGCCCAGTCTTTAGAACAGAGGAACTTCATTGCAGAATGCAGCACCTTAACAGAAGACTTGCTAAAGAGAACATAAATTTAGTTCCAGAAAAGGCCCTATTCCTATTCATAATCCCAGTAAAATGCATTCTGGAGAAACATACTTGAGTTTGTATTAAGTGCTGAAGACCGTAGAAATTATATATCTGTACATACTTCTTTGGGAAATGAGTCCAGCTTCTTTTCACCCATCTGGGTGGCCAAGAAAACAATAAATTTGATCCTTGCAGAGTGGTGGCTTTGGAATCTCATTACTGGGAGTAAAACACAGAATCAAATTGACTAAATCCTCTAGGAATTCCACAAGGCAGCAGTTTCCCCTAATCTCTGCTACACAACATTTGAAGTCTTTTGTAGTTACATTAACGTATTATACTTTTCTACCTCCAAAGGTTTTCATTTCACTACATTTGGATGTACAAGACTTTCTTCTTCTTGGCATTGAATGAAAGTCCTTTTTCTGATTGAAAATAGGAAAAATGTGTCTCTTTGGTATGTTATAACCTGTAAGAGAAAAATGTATCTTCTCCATATTCAGTAAGTTTTTAGCTGGCCTCCTAATAGGACCACTAAACAAGAATATGCCATGGTACCTGAGGTAATAAAAGATATTGACATCAGTCTTGATCAAGGCTGGTTTGGGCTTACAAATCCAGAAAGGAGCAATATTCCTGAATATCAAAATCAAAATGGACAGATCTAACTCTTAAAATGTGGGTTGAAGCTCTGGATCAGTGCTGTGCTATATTAGAGTAGAATTAGATTTGTCATATTAATTGTCTCACTGTGGAGATTTTAAAGAGATTTGCACTGTCGTTCTTGAAATTTTCTGTGTGAGTGTTGAACTTTACTGCTCAGGAAAGCAATTTCATATTGTCAGAAGAATAAAAATACATTCCACTCAGATAGATCACATAGAGGTGAATCATCAACAATACTTCTGGATGTCTGTGTTTTATTTGTAACTCAGAAGATTTTTTTTTCAAAAAATGATTACCACATCATCATGTTTTCTGAAAGGTTCCTCATCTTTAACATTTATAAGGCAGGCAGGTACAACACAGTCCTCTCCATGCTGGGAATTGCTCTGTCTATTGAATTTTCCTCATGAATGGGAAACAATATCATTCAAAGTAATTTTTGAAAATTTTACCAAATTTGCAAACTTTTTATATTCAGGCTGGAAAGAACCTAAGAGTTGGTGTTTTCTTTCTTTCTTTTTTTTTTTAATAAATGTGAGAAAAACTGCCAAATTTTGCCATCCTGCATTTTCATACACACTGGGCTCTGTGTAATTGCCACAGATGTTGGTTTAAAGGCCTTTCTAGTTTGGCCAGCAGAAATTATGCTATAACAAAAACAGCAGTAAGCAGATCTCTTGTACAAAATTTGCATACCTATGGCACAAATCCATCCACTTTCTTTCAATAAAAGTGGGTATGAAGAAGGTTAACTTGCTATATTGCTGTTGCTATTATAAAGTTAAAAAACAGAACCACAACCAATGGCTTTAAAATATGCAGTTGCTGAATCAAAGAGTGAGCTTTTAGATCTTTCCATATTAGACTGCATCTGAGATTTCTCCATATCTTTTCCAAGTTCTGAAGAAAACCCGGTAGTAAAGAGGACAGCTTGCAGGTTTACAGATCAAGCAGGCCAGCACAAGAAAGCTATTGTATGCTTCTACACAGTGACTATACCGAGTGACTATCAGAGGTGGATCTAGGGTGCGGTAACTGAGCACATGCCCCAGGCGCCAATGTCGGGGGGGGCATAAAAAAGAGGAATCCGTCTGCCTGCCCCCTGCTGCCACTCATCCCACCCACTTCCACTGCTCACCCCACCCACCTCCACTTGCCCCTCCCCTGCCCACCGCCACTTGTCCTTTACACTTCCACCGCTCACCCCACCCACGCCTGCCTGCCGCTGGCCCTGCTCACCTCCACTCCCCCCTCCCCTGCCTGCTACTGCTTGCCCCACCCACTTCCACTGCTTTCCCCACCCACTTCCACCTGCCACTCACCCAAGCCCTGACACTCACCCTGCCCCCTTGCCGTGGGCGCTGTTATGCCTCAGTATGCCACGGGTGACTATGCAGAGTTTCAAAGTCATAAAAGTGCATTAGAGCCTAGTTAAAAATTCTCATCCTTGCCATCATTCACAGTCATGAATAATATAGCCATTCACACAGAGGAACAATAGGGTGTGGGCATGGGTAAAGCACACAATGGAGAACCAAGTAATAGAGTTAGAGAGGGCGGGATGAGTGCAGAAAAATGAGCCTTCCTCTTGCCACCCTTCAAGGCACTGCCTGTTCCAGCTGGAACTTTTCTAGAAACCTGTTTTCTTCACAGAGTTCAGAAAAGTTTATTTTTTGTATTATAATTCCTAGAATGCTCAGCCAATATGGCCAATTAACTTTTTTTTCAGTTCCTCTCCAACGTGATTCTTGAATAGGCACACAGATCTGGATTACCTGTTCTTAGTTCTCTTTCACACTACACAGTTCTAGTGCTATGGCTCCCCTTTAGCTGCCATGGCTCCATTCTGTAGAAACCTGGGATTTACAGTTTTGTGAGATATTGAGAATTCTGTGCCAGACAGCCACCACACTTCACAAAACTGTGAACCCAGAAATTCCGTAGGATAGAACCATGGCGGCAAAGTGGGTATTGCAGTATAGTGTGAAACAGACCCTAGTTAGCTGTCACTTTCCTTATCATCCATGCTCCACTCAGCACTCACTTCCTAGCCAAGTTTGACCAACGTACTCTTTGTCAGATAAGCGTGCAGAGTGAGGGAGATCCCACAGTATAATGTAGCTGGGAGAGGGGCTGGGCTATTCTGTGCAACACAAGATCAAGTTAGATCTTTGGCAGTTAAACTGAATTACTTTATAAGAGGTTTTTAGTTTGAGCAGGTGCTGCTTTTTTAAAAACAGAAATATTCTCAACCTTTGGGCTAAAATCAAGTGAAGTGAAATATTTGTTTGAAATTGTTTTTATAGATGTCTAATTTGAACATGTATCTGTCTTACTCCATTATTGTTATTCACGATCCGTCCCTTGGGTGAGAGGGAAGCAAGATATACATCTAAATAACAATAACAGATTTGTGTTGGCAAGGTGGGGAGAGGTTCCTATATGATTTTTCTGCATTAGGTACCAAAACAGGATAACCAGTTTTGCATAATATTCACCTTGACTTGAAGTGGGAAAGGAGGAGTTTGTCATTTTTTTGCTGCTTCAGGCAGCAAAAAGTCTTTGGTCAACACAGTTTGTAGGAGTTATCTTGCCCTCAGAGCAAACATTACATTTGTTGTCTTTATTCAGAGGAGGGCTGGCACAAGAATAGGAGCTTGTTTGGATTCTTAAGATATTTGGGTATCTGTAATGAGCAGATTTGGGGGTTTGTATATTTTCTGCCCATCTGTCATTAAGAACTGTTCTCAGTGAGTATCTTTTGGTGGTAACCCAAAGCATGATACAATCACACTACTAGAAGCAACTTAATAGCGGCTGTTAACCTGGAAGTCTTGCCCTTTACTAGTGCAAAGCACAAATCTCAATTGATTTTATAATTAATTTAGTGTATTCCTACTCATGGCAATAAGGTAGAATTATGTTAAGTACCACGTGGATCAAACTCTTTCATTTCTCTTTCCCCCACCCCCATAGCCGCTTTGCTATTTAATTGAGATTTCTAGAAAGTAAAGCTTGAGAGGATTGAGTGGAACCAATACCTCTCCATGGAGACCTTGTAAGCTCATATTTCAGAACCCTGTCTGCCCCCATTAGTTCCAGTGGCTAGAGGTCTCCAGTGAGTGACTCATTAAACTGTTACACGGGGCCTTCTCCCCACATTCCAGTTACACAACTCCCACCTGTATGCCAAACTTTTCCCATTTTATTAAGATAGAAGTCCATGTTCTTTATTGAGAGAAAAATCAATTAAATCAGAAGAAAATCGCAACACACAAATAACAAACTCTTTAACTCTGGGCAGGCAGTGATTCAGAGCTTGGAAGTGATGAATTACAAAAAATGGGTTATTTGTAATTAAGTCCTTTTCCCAACACCAGAGCTTTAACTGAGTGACATTCCAAATGTACTTTGACAGGGGAGAACATCATTTCTCTTGCACTGACAATTTTAGTTAGTTTTATCAGCCAGAGGTCTTTATCAGCTTCTTAGCTATATTACCACCTTAGCTATATAGCTAAGTAGTGTCTCCTGGTCCAACCTCCCCCCATCTCCACTTACCAAGCAGTACCCACTGCCAACAGCAGGGGTCTGTTCCCCTGTTGATCAGGAAGCAGCCAAATCATGTTTCCATGAGCAATGGAAACTGCTCCCATGAGCAATCTCAATTACAAGAGGTAGAAGTAGGGTCACTGTTGCAATTCCCTCTCACACTGGAGATGGCTTCTATGGGAAAGCCAGGTCAGCTACTTCCCAATCATCAGGGGAACAGACCCCTGTTGCTAGCAGAAGCTGTTGCCTGGTACATGGGGACTGGGAGATTTTCACAGTCCTTAAATATTTCCTAAAGCAGTGACTACATACAGATCATGAATACAAGCCAGTCATAAATGTGTAACTCTGTTATTGAGTTGTGGCCTCACTTAGTAATAGGGCAGGAACATCCCATAGTTCAAGTGGCGGCTTGTGCTTATTCCACTTACCATTGCTCTAGCCCTTTCCGCATCCTACCTTTTCTCGGCGCTGGGGTGTGGTGATCGCACAAGCAGCCTCTTGTGAGAGGCTGTTGCTTCCCTGCTTCTTCAGCTCCGCACAAGCTTCCTGCTAGCACAAGAGCCCTGCCTCTTCCTTTCACAGTGCAGCCTGGGACCTTCCCAGGCTGCACTGAGACAGGAAGCATGACCGGCCCGGCTCCTGAGGCTCTGCACACCAGGTAAGTGCGCACGGGGCCCAGAAGCAATGCGTGATTGCGCAGCATTTTTGGCTGAAAGCCGAAAATGAAAAGGTGAGCAATTGTTGCCTGCCGGCCCCTGGAGCCTTGTGCGATTGCAAGGGCGTCATGCAGATCTATCCTCACAATCACACAAGGCTCCAGGCCCTCTTTTGCATGGCAGATGCCGTGCGAAAAGGGCCCCTGTACTCTTTTGCAGGTGTTGAGAGGAAAAGAAAGTAGAGAGAGAGAGAGAGAATGTGTTTTGTACCACAGGCCAGATGCTTGTTGTATTCACATGCTTTTTTGAATGTAACTTCAAAATAACTAATCTAGATAAGGTGAAAATTAACTTTTAATGTTTAAACTATAAACACAGCTTGCTACTGGAGAGGTCTGAAACTATAATTGTAACAAATTACTTTTTAAAAGTAACTCCCTGAGCTCTGACCATTATTCATGTGGAAGAGCAACAACAGAACACAAAAGATTCTCTTTAGCCCCTACTCTACCCGACTATCATGTAGTTCCTCCTTTCTCTTCAAATATTGAGGGATAATGTCTGGGAGAAGATTTTGGAGGCTCCTGATTCCTAAGACTGCCATAATAAAAACTGGAGAGGACTCATGTACCTTTAACAGTTGTATAAAAGAAGGAATTTCAGCAGGTCTTACTTGTATCTGGGTTGCATGGCAAGCAATACTTGCTGAAATGCTCTCTTCTACATAACTATTACAAGTACAGGTGCCCTCCCCAGCTTTTAATCTGCTAACCCTATTCCAGACCTTATTGTGTGACTATTTATGCATATAAAATAACAGCATCAAAATATAAAAGGGAGGCATTAGAACACTTGTGAAAACTTAAAATTAAACAATTTGGTGAGGAAGGAGCTAAAACTGCAGAATAGGTATAGAGCATGCTGAGTGAATATTGATGCAGACAATTGGGAGCAATGGAATATTCTAGGAAAGGACATGACTGTTGAATAAAAGATACCTTGAAAGGGAGCATTGCACATTTTGTTGCAAGTCCACTTATTTATTAATTTTGGAGACTCTAATCATGATTTCAAATACTTGGGCAAAATTTGTGAAAAGGATCAAAATGGTTTCCAAAATGTGCCCATTACCCAGAAGAAACACAACAGTTAGCTAGTACTTTATATATGTTTATATATATATAATCTTTGCTTTCGAAGCACACAGCATAATTTAATGGCCTTTAGTTTTAGTCAGCCCTGCTTAGTACTTGTGGATAAGAGGCCACCAAAAAATAACAGGTGCTATTCCTTTCAGAGGAAGGAACTGGTAAAAACACCTTTGAGTATTTCTTGCATAAGAAAACCCTATGAAATTCATGGGGTTGCTGTTAAGTCAACAAGCAGCTTGAAGGCACATACACACACAGTTCTCTGCATGTAGTTGACATCTAATAATATTTGGTCATTTTGGATAACTGAAACATAGTTGCACAAAACTAGGCACCTAATTGAGCAACGTTTTAATGAAACCAGTTTTCTATGTGTTTGAGCACAAGTAATCTTGACAGTCTGGTAGCAGTATTTAATTTAGCTAATAAAAAAAAGTTATGTGGAGCTGCCAGCGAGGCAACAAAATAATGTTTGGCAGGCAACAGATAGCTCATGGGATTGGTAATTGGATACAAAAACCTTTTGCCTATAAGTCACTGGTTCAAATGAGCTCTGGGCAGTAGTTGTCAAAAACCACTACCCTTGAAGGCTGTTCTGTCAATCGAGATCAAATGGCTCTGTCTTTCCAACTCAGGCATATCTATAGCAAAGTTTCCACCACACAATGGCAGCTTGGGCAGCTGTTCCAAAATATAAGACACAAAAGACTTACTGTCTAGCCCTGTTTAAATATCATGTCTCAGTGGAGTGCATTGGGACTTGAATCATGCAGTCCTTCAGGTGTTGATCTGCATTTTCCAACATTCCTCACCATTGACTATGCTGGCTAGGGCTGATGAGTACTACAGTCCAATAACATTTGGAGGGCAGCAGGATTCACACACCTGGGGAAGATGGCTGCATGTAAGAAGTATAAGATTGTGCCTGCCAGCCCTAGCCCCAGTCTTCCTGACTAGTCTGTCTTTGGGGAGGGTGGAGAGGTTTTCTAGTTGAACATGAATAGAAGCTAGTAAGGCAGGTTTCTGGTTGCATAGTGATTTCAACCGTCTGTCAGATAAACACAAGAAGACCTCCCTGCTCAATACAAGGAGGTTGGATCTTAGAAGGCAGGGCCAGCAGATGTGAAGAAATTGGAGGTGGTGTCCAGTTCCTCTTAACTGGTGGTGAAAAAGAACTCCAAAAACCTTCAACTAATTTCTGACTTATAGCAACCCTAAGCAAACCTATCACAGAATTTTTCTAGCAAGTTTGTTCAGAAAGGGTTTGCCTTTGCCTTCCTCTGAGGTTGAGAAAGTGTGACTTACCCAAGGTCACCTAGTGGTTTTCCACAGCTGAGCAGAGATTCAGACCTTGGTCTCCAGAGTCTAAAGCCCTTTCTGCACTACACTGCTATAGTGCTATTATTCCACTTCCAACATTCTGTGGAATTCTGGGGTTTGTAGTTTCCTGAGAAGAAAGAGCTCTCTGGCTGAGAATTCTAAACTGCAAACCCCAGGATTCCATAGGGTGCTGAAAGTGGAATAATAGCACTATAACAACGTAGTGCGGAAAGGCCCATAGTCTGACACTCAGAGCTCTACAACACACTGCAATGGTAGAAGACATTGTCATCCCAAACAAGAACTCTGCCTCCTGTGCAATTCTCTTTTAATCCTCAAATTTCTAGCATTGCAGTCACTTAAAACTTAAAATGATCAACTGATCGTTTAGAAATAGAGTTTAAATATCCAAAGGGAGAGGTAAGCTGACCCCTCCCGAAACTGCAAACCCCAGAGTTCCATAGGATGTTGAAAGCGGAATCAGAGCACTATAACAGGCTAGTGTGGAAATGGCCATGGTTTCTTCCATTTCAATTACCTGGTATGCTTGTATTGAGGTTTATGGGCTTGCCTTCTTAAGAATATGCCATAAAATCAACATGCTTTTTTTCATTATGGGAAATAGAGATGAAGAACCTTTCACTGTCTGATGTCTTCCTGCTTTGCAGTTATTAAAGACACAGAGCCTCTGCCTATATATACAGCCACATACTTTTTAGCTTCACAAAGCTAACTCCTGCAACTGCATCTTCCCAGACATCACAGGTATGTCTCCCTTCACTCACATCTTAGTGCGCACATCTTACATTTTTAATAGCAAAAACTGTACAAATTCAGTATTATGGACAGCCAGAAGGAAGAGACAGAGGACATAGTTCCACAAAGCAGAAGTGTTTATGTGGATGGGTGTACCTCTGTGGAAAATATGAGATCATTGTTCAAGAGTGAAATAAATTGAAACGCTCCTTGTCATATTGCTGAATGTACAAAAGAGATTCAAATTTATCTGACAGGTTAAAGAAACGGGGAGCGGGAAGCTTTCCTCACATTATCCTGGTAGCCCAAAGAAAAGAAATGAGTGGAATGGGGGGTTTTGTTTAATTTGTCAAATTACAGTAAATGAAATTTTTTGAATTCACCAGCTAGGACCAACTTTGATTGAAGAACAGCGAGATGCTCATTTCAATCTGCTGAAACTCATATTAGCATTGCATATATTTCCAGCCACTGGTCATTTGATCTACATGAGCCCTCCACTTTCCTCTAAACATGACAGATATTGGTATTAGCATAAATCATTAATCTTACCTTCAGTCTCCCTTGGCCTCCAACAGACCACTTTTGCTGCTGTAGGCTTAAAGGCATGGCGAGTTAAGCTGAACATTCCCAAGATTCCCCACAACATGACAGCAATGCTTTAGAGAGTTTCTGCAGCTTGTTATGAGGGATGCCATTCATGATTACTGGAGGGTATATTTTCATTTAGTCCAGTGGCTTGGCACACTTGGTCAATAAGCGGAAGCATAGAAAGAAAAGGAAAGGATTGTTTTGCTCATGTTCCAAATGGTGTAAACAATTGATCAATTTGTACCCCTAGGCCCACTGTCTTCTTTCAAGAGAAGATACCAAGAAGACATACTACATTCCGGCCTGCTGCTCCATAAGTGTTTGGAATTGTTTTACGGCGAAACATGGCAGGAATGCAAATCATGAGGGTACCCTTTTTATGTTTACATTTGTGCATTTTTCCCCTACCCCCACTGGCTATTTCTGATGAGAGGCAGATTAGTGGAGCTGTCTATAATTTGATCTCATTGACAGAAGTGCCGTCGGATACTTCTCAGCCCTAGTCCCAAGATCCAGTCGAAACAGCAGACCCTGCAGTGTATACCTATATGGTATTTTAAGTGCCGGTAAATATTTTCAAGAGGAAAATTGCTGCTAAAAATAAGCATGAGAGCATTACAGCAATCACAGCAATAACGCCTGGATGAAAGGCTTGGTTTATGACATGTGACATGTTCAATTAGTTATTTGGATCTACATAAGCAGTTCAGTTAGGCTATTATAAACAGCTACAGATTCCATTACATAACTTTAAAACAATGTCCCTCAGCTTGTGTCTGACTTGTGTTGGGCTCTGGTTTACCAACTACTTGCTTTGCCCTTGCTTCCTATTCTTAAAAAACATTGCTTCATTTTTTATATATATACAGTGGTTTCAGATCTTATTTTTTTTAACCATGTATGCAAATTAATCCACTTCTATCAAGGTCAAGATACAAATACAGGTTCATAACTAAAAGTTATCACACTGAATTTCTGAAGAGCCACTATTGGGATGAGAGCAGACCATAGTATGCAAGGATGTTTTTTAAAGTTCAATACTTGCCTAAAAATTCCAGACAAGATCCTACATCAGGAGACATAACTATGATTGATTTTAAGACTATTTTATTTTATGCATTTTAAGACATCCTAAGACAAAATGGAGGCTTGTGAGTCTGACATAACCATTTTTTTCTTCTGTTGTATGACTTTTAACAACCTTGCCTCATGAAGAAGCCAGTGGGGCTTCAAAAGCCTGCATTAAATATTTCATGCTTTTTAGTTGGCCCAATAAACGTATCACTGTTTTATGAATTATGATTTATTTGTTGTCTATGGCAGTCTATGGTGTCTGTAGGAAAGCCAGCATGGTGTAGTGGTCTGAATGTTTGAATGGTTTGAATGTTGGGCTTGGATTCTGGGAGACCAGGGCTTGAATCCCTGCCTGACCAAGGAAAGCTGCTAGGTGACCTTGGACAAATCATACACTCTCTGCCTCAAAGGAAGGCAATAGCAACCCTTCTCTGAACAAATTTTGCTGAGAAAACCCTATGATAGGTTTGGTTCACCTTAAGGTTGCCATAAGTTGGAAATGACCTGAAGGTATAAAACAACAGCAGTCGTATTTGTAGAACTCTCTTCATGTATCATATTTTAAATTAGTATCTTTTTTTCTGTCAGCTTTCTACACCATCCAGCTTTCACATCCAGACATAGTAAATGGAAATACTATGGCATGGATGATCCTGACTTTGATATTAAATGATATATCTTTATATTTAAGGATCTTATTTAGTTCCTTCATAGCCGCCCTTCTAAGGCCCTTTCCACATGTGGGGGGGGGAACGGGCGAAAACGCCCAAAAACGGAGCTTACCGGCAGCCGGGTAAGTCCGTCGCAACGTGGAGCAGCGCGAGCTCACTGCTCCGCAGTCCTCCGGCGTCCCAAATGGCAGCTTCCGGTTTGTGGAGGCTCTCCACCAACCGGAGAAGCTCGCCAGCTGGAAGCCCGCCCCTGGCAGATCTGCAGGCACACACTTGCGCGCACCTGCAAATCCGCGTCGGAGCCGGGCAACGGAGCAGCACGGGGCTGCGCGCTCCGTGCTTTTTAAAAACCTCGAAAAAGAAGTTTTTAAAAAACACGCAGCCCGGCTAGTTACGGCCGCTCCTGAGTGGATTCTGGTGTGGAACTACAAAAAGTAGTCCACGCCAGTCCACTCTACGGTGTAGAAGATCTCCGTGAGAGGTCGCTCTGCACCATTACAGAAGCCCGGAGTGGAAATGGCCTAAGTCTTAGTCTTCTGATTATTTTACTAAAGTCTTAATTTTGATTAATGACCAAGCAAGGTATAGAAAATCTTTTAATCTTGTTCTGTCATTACCAAAAAAAAGTAACACGCTACAGGAAGCTGTCTTTCACATACACACACACACACACACACACACACATAGTCCAAGATGTGCTTCAGATGTTATGGGTCTGCAAGTCCTTCTTGATGCTGAACCAAATCCTTTGAAGTCTCGATTAAAACACAGAACAAATCCAGTGCCCCTCTGACATTGAAGCCACTAGCTATCACTGAACTGCAGTGTGACAACATCTGGAGGACACAGGGGTAGACCATCCTGGTTGAAGATTACCAACGTACTCATTCTACTGCAATTTGAAGCCATGATTGGTCACACTTCCCCACAGTTATATAGCCTGTGGATCAATCAGCAAAATGAAGGCATGTATGGTAAACCCTCCAATGATGTGTAAATCTATATATGCTCTACAGTGGGGAAAGTAATATCACAGAAATGCTTCTCATGCAAGAAATTTCAGATTTGTCACATTTTGGTCAAGCAAAATATATTACTTATGACATTTTAAAACTGGATTAAGATTGACATCATGCCTTTGTTACTAGATGCATGATGCCAATCTTAATTCAGTTTTGAAATGTTTCAAAAGATTGACCTTAATCTGGACCTAGTAGAATTAACCATCTTTCCTCCAAAGAACTGCTGAAGCACATCATGCCATGAGCCCTTTCACACTAGACAATTCTGTGAAGGGTATTTTGATTTCTCAGCCAGAGAGATCCTCTAGTGCCTTGCCAAACTACAAACTCCAAAATTCCCTAAACTGCACTGTGGCAGTTAAAGTGGAATCATAGTGCTATAATTAGGGGTGGGATGAATCCAGAATTTTCCGAATCTGAATCCAGATCTGAATCCCTGGAAGGTTCTGGGAATCCACAAATCTCATGAATCTCGAATCTTGTAAATCTTTTTTGAAAAAGGGTTTAAAAAGCAAGAGGAAGAAAGATAATCTTGGGCAAGACACACTCTCTCAGCCTTAACAAAAGCCTGGGAAAGCCAAACCTCCCTCTGAAGAAATCTGGCCAGGACAAATGTCATAGTTTTGCCTCAGGATCTCCCCAGATTGAAAATGACATGAAGGCCCTTTCTACACAGGCAGGGAAATGTGGATTAATGCCACATTTTCCTGCCTGTGTAAACAGGGCCACATACTACAGTACAGAGATAATGCAGGTCAAAACTGGGTTTTCTTTGCATAGGTCCCTATGGCATCATGGGGTTTCTAGTTTAATGATGCACCAGCACACTTTGAAAGGGAAAGGTGTGACACCTTGTAAAACTACAAATCCCAGAATTGTGTATGAAAGAGCTTTGCAAGGGAACTATGCAAAGGAATCTTTCAGGTGTCCTTGAAATCTCAGGTAGACTGTACCTTCCAGTCAAGTCTCAAGTCCTGCAACAAGGCACTTTAAAAAACACCAGCCTCTAGTCCAGTCTCAATTCTCTACACTCAAGTCCAGTCTCAAGTTCTCCAAGGGACTTTCAAGTCAAGTCTCTACTCTAGTCTCAATTAATTCCCAATCCCTACCCTCCAGTCTCAAGTCAAAAGAATAGGGAATAATTATATTACCTTGCAGAGGGGGGCAGCCGAACGGATACAGGCAGGCAACCCCAGTGGACACAGGCAGCATGAGCGGACACAGGCAGGCATCCGAGCATGCACAGGCAGCCCAAGTGAGCACAGGCAGCAGCCCTGGGCACAAGCAGCCTCTGGTGCACGCACGGTTTTATACCATGATTTTCGCACGCCCAGAGGCCCATCAGCCAATCAGGCCTTTGGCGGGCCTCAGAAGCACCAATTTTTAAAAACAATTTTTCCTTTCTGCTACATGTAGTTTGTCATGTGGCTCATGAGAAACCATGACAGACTTCTCATCCTATTCCAGCTATAGGTTTACAACCAGGCACTGGTCTTGTGGAAGGAGGTACATTGGCCTACATGTGACAATCACTGGATGAGATTGTGTGACCTTGCCCTCTGCCCCACTACTTCTGATAACTGTCAGACCCACTGATCACAGCATTTATACATGTCACTGATTTTCAGCACAGAAAATAGTGCCGAACTTAAATATTAAATGTTCAATTTAAATATATTATAATACAATCCCAGATGTAATTTCTGAAATTGTTAGCAAAGGCCATTATTACTCCACGGGAAAATTCACCTACTTGCTATCTTCCCTTGTGCATCCCAGTCTCCCAGATTTTCAGGCGTTCTGGTACAACGAACTATCTGGTTGGTGGATTCGAAAGATTCAGTTTGCTTATTTTGGTGCAGGGATTCAGATTCGCAAATCTCAGTTTAGAGAATCCAATTATTGGCTATGCCACCACAAAGAATCCTTGGTATTTTTCATCTCTAGTATGTGTACAGATCTATTCCTATGGGTGTTCAGTAGACTGACAGAATTAAAACAAACCCTAGATTTAGGTGATCAGGACTTCCAATCAGGTGAGTGGGTCTGCAGAACTGACAACACCAATTGTCAGTGTGGTGCTACAAAAGTCATTCTAATCCAGTACAAGAGATATTCACTATAATGATCCAGATACTGAAGACCAAATGCAACAAGAAAAAAAAAGAAAAAGAAAAGAGTAATCTAACTGTTGAACAAGGTCTCAGTGATTTGGTATAACTGGATATTCCACTGTATGTAGCACTAAATCCCATAAGAGCTTTTCCCAGGCTCACTTTTGAAAAGATAGTTTTTTGGATTACAGCTCTGAGAATCCCTCAATCAACACAGATCTAGAAATTGTAATCCAAAAGGCAAGTTTTCCAGATTCTCTCTCAGGCTTCCTTTACCCTGCTCTCTACAAACTTTGACCTTAGAATATTAGAATAGCATAACCTAGGACTATATCCTATGGCCATTTCCACACAGGGTAAATAAAACTGTGCCGTGCGTCCTCCACGGAGGAAGTCTGCACCATGGAGCGGACTGGGTCCGGATGACTTACCGTAGATCCGCACCTCAGTCGGCTCCAGAACGACCCCAAGTGGTCCTCCATCGTGTTTTTGAAAGACCTGATTTTTCAGATCTTTCAAAATGCTGGCGCGCACCATTGCGTGCCTGCTCTCCCATGCAGATTCGCAGGCTCACACCAGTGCGAGCCTGCGATCTGCGGAGGGTGGGTTTTAGGCTGGCGAGCTTCAGCGGTTGGTCGAGACCCACGACCAACCGGAAGCTGCCATTTTGTATGATGGAGCAGTGCGGATCTATGACCATGCACTGCTCCTTCTCACCCCGGACCAGACCGGATCCTCAGAAGATCTGGTGAGTAGCGGCAGGGAGCGATTCCCTCGCCGCATGTGGAAATGGCCTATATGTTGGACCTGATCCCATTAGAATTCTGTTCAGGTGGTCGTGCCTCAGCAGAAGCTACTTATGTTCTAGTTATTTCAATAGTTGCACTTAATCAGTAGCAGCAGCTAGAGTATATCTAGACTGTGCAGTTATGGCAGTTTGATATCACTTTATCATATTTCGACCCTGTGGCATGCTGTGAGTTTTAGTTTAGTGAGGGTGATAGGATTTTCTACTTTAGCCCTACAGTTCTGGGGAACAGACTACAGTCTTTTAGGAATTCTATCTACCTCATGAAGGTACAGATCCCAGAATTCCATAAGATGGAGTCATGGCAGTTAAACTAGTATCAAACTGCTGTATTTATACAGTGTGGATCCATGCTTTCACAATTGCTGTGAAGTTTGTGTTTCAAAGCCATGCATTTGTTTTGCTAAACAATGCATACATTCATTCTGAGAAGCTTTTAAATCAGCTGCAACATCATAAGGTTTTTATCTTCTATCAGTTTATTTTTTAAAAAAAAAATCGCAATAGTTTTGTACATTTGGTTGCATTTTTATCTCAGAGGTCATTGGCATGTTCCAACAACCAAATTACAATATACCAGATGTACAATGAAAGCCTTTCCTCATCACTAAAGAACTGCACAATGGAAGTGGGTGGGATGCTTTGCTTCCTCTGAAAGCAGCACAAGAACTTCTATAGTACCTATTAAAACAAACTATTTTTGAAAATGACCAGTGCTAAGTCATGCTCCTCAGATTTAAATGTTGAATCCCATTAACACATATGGGACTACACTGGCTAGAATCCAGGTTCTTTGGCATAAGTGACTGGGCTGTGAGTGTAAGAAATTACATTCATACTCATTCAGTAACTACCTATGCACTGAGTCATAGGAAAGGCACCCTCATATTTAGAAGTCCCTAGATTTTGGAAAATCTTTGGCACAAGGTTCAATTGGTGTCATTTCATGGAAAGCTTCTCTACCGTAAACAATTTGCTGTGGAAAACTCACCATGTGGAAAGCAAAAATGGAACAAATTGTAACAGTATCACTGTATAAATAAATGTGGCAGGAGAAAGTACATTTCTGAGGAACTATAATGATTCATGGTTGCATGAAGAGGAATGATTTGTACAATAACCAGGTTGTCTTATTTGAAGAAAAATCAGGAATGATGAGAGAAACAAGGATTTAAACAGGATTTTCTATCATAAGATACTGAAAATAGATCTATTTACCTTATGACATAATATCCAGCTGCATATCCAGATTTTCAGACAGTTAAACAAGAGTTAGCACTGAGTGCCGGATGATATACAAGAGCATTATATGTGAATTGCGAGGTATCTGATACTCACAGCAATTTTTAGCTGTATACTTACATATACTTGAGACTAGGCTGGAAAGGAAGTATTTTGTCTTGAGGCCTGTCCTTTCCAATCCAGATGTCCTCTGTGTTATGGTCTACAATTCCCACTGACCTCAGCCAGCTTGGCCAATGGTTTGGGATGAACAGAGGTTGAAAACATTCAAATGACACCAAATTAGAGAAGGCTGCTCTAGGAGCAGGCATAGTCTGAAGTTAAGGTGTAGTCTGAAAATAAATTTTGGAATAATTCTCTAACTGGGCGTCATCCTACAAAACAGCCCAACTTAAATTCTTTGGAGAAAAGGGGGATCATGTGAGCTGGTTATGAAATTTTATATAAATACATATGTGTATCTGTGGACTACAAAAAAGGTCAAGGATAAACCACCTTTACAAATTCATACCTTGAAATCTGTGTGATAGCTGTAACCTGACGTGATAATGTGATAGTCATCAGGCTCACTTGTATGTGATATGGTCATCAGAAATGAGCCACCAGGTGAAAAATGTGTTGCATCACCTGATACCAGCTCAAGTACAATTCATTTCAAAGAAGACTTTACAAGATCAGATGGGCGTCACTGAATGTTGAAGTTATGGATGAAACTCTGGAAGATAGCATGAAAAGTAAATCAAGAAAAGAGTGGAAAATAGTTGGTCCAATATGGGAAGCTTATTGGGGGGAAAAAGCCATTAGCTTTTTAGAAAAATGAGGAGTTCTAAATATGTACAGAAATGTGATTTGTTGGAAGAAATTAAAAATAAGAAAATATTTAAGAGATTAAGTAAAAGGGGGAATAAGGAAGCAAAAGAGGAAATAAGAAAGTGAAACTCTTTTTAAAAAAAATGTAAAGGAAGAGAAGAAGGATTGTTATAGATAAATGAAGCAATGAAACCTGAGTTTCGGCAAGGGGGGAATGGGGGGGGCTGTTTTTGTGTTGTATGTCATATGTTATGTTTACTACTTGTTTTGTTATTAAATACATGATTAAATAAAATTTAAAAAAAAAAGTTATGGGTGAAACACCTGCTACAGGCAGGATGTGAAAATCACACTCTAGCAGTTAGGGCAAGCCACAGTATAAAGCAAGAGTGGTCAGCTCTGGGATAGTGGAGGGCTCCATTAGCCTCCCTGGATTTTTTGGAGAGTTGTATGTCTCTGCACACCTGACAAAGAAAAACAAAGTTTTGCCCCCAAATGCCCTCTGGGAGCTATGGGGTACATTTTTGCCATCTTTTTAGTCCCCCTGGGGGCTGTTCTGTGAGCCAGATGAAGACTTTCTAGCAACAGGAAGTGAGTATAGATCACTTTCTGTTTATTTCCTGTTTTTACAAAGGCCTGTCCTGGGCCTAAAGGAAATATATATATTAAGCCCTGGATAGCCATGGGGACCACAAAAATAGCCCTATGGAGTTGCATGCAGCCTAAGGAACACACTTTGCCTAACCCTGATGTAAAGTATGTAGCCCTCCAGATGTTGATGGACTATAGTTCTCACCTTCCCTAACTAGCAAAGTTGAGGTGAAGATTTATGGGAGTTACAATCCAACAACATATGGAGGTTCATGTGTTGCCCATGCCTACTTTAAAACTTTGCAGGATCAGGGTTATAACTACACAAGACCCAGAGGAAACTGCTTTATCCAAAAAGCTGACTGTATAACATCTATCTGTAGATCAGTCTCTAAATCAGTCAGTCATATTTATATCTCTTTAACTTCTAAGCAGAGAGGATGTGATATATAGTGGTCATCATAAGAAACTTGCACAGTATGGCTGTAATGCATGGCCTAAGCCAGGCCTGAACCCAAATTAATGAGATCATGAATTTATCCCTCCAACAAAAAGCTGGATGAAGTTTGTTTCAACTAAAGTGGCTAGATATCAAGAACATTAACTAAACTTGCCTGAGCAAAGATAGAAAGGCACAGGCTCAAGAGCCATAGAAAGATATGTCCTTTTGGAAGACATCCTTCAGTGGTTTGATCTTCAATGTGACATTTATTAATATAACCCAATGCAAGATGGCAACAGTACTGATGAGAAAATACTTTTATTTATAGCAGGCATGCTTGAATACGCAACCGTTGTAGCTTGTGTATTCAACTCTGGTTTTGATTCTTGAACCTTAATTGAAAGTTACTTGTATATCACATGAATGGAATCTCCACATGCTACTGCCAGCTACCATGCTGTTTCTGTGACCAAGGCATGTGATCCAATGGTAGTTGATAGCTGATTCTGCATGACGTTTTGCCATAAAAAGCAAAGTGAATTCCGCCTGCATGCATGCCTGCTTTAGATTTTTAGAAACGTATTTTTAACATACCTGGAAGAAAAATCATAATCTTTACCACTCAACATAAGATCATTATCTCTGCAAAGATTACTAGTGAACATCTGGTTGGGATGCTAGGAGCTTCCAACTGTGCCCACTATTGACGTTCATTTCAAAATATGGAAAATATATTTTTCAGACTACAGCTCACCAGTAGCCATGCTAGCCAGAGGATCCTGGGAGTTGTAGTTTTAATGAGGTAGCAGTCCCCTTGAAATGAGGTTGCAGTCCCCTTGAAAATGCAGAATTTGGAAATGTCCCACTTTTGGACTACAACTCCCACAAATTCCTGGCCAGTATGGGAGTTATAGTCAAAAAGTAGTGTTTCCAAACTCTGCTTGGAGTTTGGGATTTCTTCTTGGAAGACCAGGGCTCATTTGCAATAAGAAGTGCCTTTGCCTTCCTTAGGTGCAGATCTTACCCAGGATGATACTCACCTTAAGTACATCACATGTACGTCTGCCTTTGGAGTATAGTCAGAAAGTACACATACTCCAGAATGCACCAACCCAGTTCTTAACAGTGAACATTTTCAGAGAATGGACGTTTCCTTAGTTGAAAGGGCTTGCACTGGCTTTCTATTTATTCACTGGTACAATTCAAAATGCTGGGGATAATCTTGAAAGTCCTGAAAGGTTTAAAGCCAGGATGACTGAAATTCCTTCTTCTCCAGTAGAAGCCTGCTTGGGTACTGAGATTATCTTCAGTGGCCCTCTTAGAAGTCCCAGCAACTCCATACATGCCTTCGGGTTGTTGGACTAAGGAGGAAGGGACTTTCTGGTGGCCAGATTTAGATTCTGGAACTCTTTTCTGAGGAAGTCTGTCTCATGTCCTCATTAGTGATCTTCCAGAAGGTGATAAACGCTTTTGATATGTTAATCGGAACAGAGCTTGGAAAAGTTACTTTTTACAATTCGTTCTTTGACTGCCTCTGTTTTGCGTTTGTTTTTTATATTTTAAGTACTGCAAGGATAAATTAAAACAGTGTTAGTAGACAACTAGGTACTTTAAATGAATGTTACCCCAAAATGTGGCTGACTCAGCGGTTTACCCACAATGCCCGAACCTCCACATGATAATGAGAGGAAAGTTGTTGATAGAAGAGATTTTAGGGAATAGGTGATAATTACCAATCCAGAGAGCAGAGAAGAAAGTAGTGATGTGGCTTAGACAGTACTCATTCAGAAATCAGAGTGACAGCATCCCAAATTCTACCTGGAGGGCATGGGTGTGAATGGCTCTCTGGCCAAGCAAAGAGTGGAGGTTGCAACAGGGACAATGGGGTCTGGATAGAGTTAGTGGTCTTAGTGTTAGGTGACAAGGAGTTAACAATTGTCATAATAGCTCTGTAATTGTGGACAGATAAGGGCACAATACTCAGGTATAAGAAAGAAGGACTGAAACAATCATTGTTTTAGTAGGAATTTCCCATTGCTATTGTGTGATATCAGAGATGTTATAGACCTACTTTTCAGCACGCATGTTCAGTCAGAAATTCTCCCCTGCCCAGCTTGACCTTTCAGTCACATCAGATTCCATTTTATATCAACATCAATTAATGTATTTTGCCAACCAAATCATATCTCACCAATTAAACCATATCTGATCCGAAGGGTGTGCTAGCCAGTAACACAAGTGTATAGGGCCAAGTGAATTACATTCCAGGGTACTAAAAAAGCTGACAGTGTTATTTCAGACCTGTCACCTGTAACTGCTGAGAATTTTTGGAGAACTGGATTGGTTTCAAAATATAGAGATAAGGAAATGCTGTCTCTATCTTTTAAAAAGATGGAAAAGGCACATCTAGAAAATAGAAAAATAAGAAAAATAGACCTATTTGCCTGAATTGTTACCAGGCACAATTTTAGATCAGATTATCAACCAGTAGGGTACATGCTGGATGACGCTGATGGTAATAACACTAATATTGATGGCGATGATGATGATGATGATGATGTGCATGTGCCGGAGAAGAGTTCTGCCGATACCCTGGACTGCAAAGAAAGAAAGAAAGAAAGAAAGAAAGAAAGAAAGAAAGAAAGAAAGAAAGAAAGAAAGAAAGAAAGAAAGAAGGCAAGCAGGCAGGCAAGCTAAATGGGTCCTAAAGCAAATCAAGACTGAATTCTTCTCAGAAGTCAAAATGACTATACTGAGACTGTCATACTTTGACTTACAATGAGAAGATACAACTCACCAGAAAAGACAGTGATGCTTAGTAAGGTAGAAGGCATTAGGAAACGAGAAAAACCCCATTACAGATGGATAGACTCTATCAAGTAATCTATGGTCTTGCGTGTGCAAGATCTGAAGAGGGCTGTTGATGACACCTTGACTTGGAGGTCTTTCTTTCATAGAATTGCAATAAATCAAAGTCAGCGTGACAACAATTAACGACAACAGTGAGCATACTTCCAATTTGGATGACTCTCAAATCTAGAACCAAATCAAACTGTTTTGAGAAGGTCTGGGAGATTCTGAATAGAAGAGAAGATTCTCTGAATTGAACAGAATGGAAACTCGTGAAGATTCATTAGCAGTTTGCAGGGACACAGGGATATCTGCAGTACAGTATGCAAGAACTGATACATTTCTCATCGAACTCTTTATATAAAGAAGGCACCAGCACAAGAGGAGGAGAGATAGAGCAGAGATTTGTGATTAGCTTCTAATCACAATGGATGTTTTTACCAAGGCTTTCTAATCTGTGTGCTCTATGGAAAGGATGCTGAAGCAATATATAACAGGACCAATCCAGTATTCAGTGCCTTCTGCTGCATCTCTCTTTCAAGGTAGCATCTTTGGAACCTGAGATTTGAATCTCTACATGAAAAATGCTGGGTTCTGTGTATTTAATTCAAGAAGAGAAGATTAAGAGGAGACATGAAAATTGGTCTTAAAATATCTGAAAGGCTGTCAGACCAGAGATGGATCACATCTGTTCTCTGTTGCTTCAGTAGACTAGAACAAATGGCTGGAATTTGCAGGGAAACTCTGTAAATTCCTGCTCAACTGCTCAACATTAGGACAAGTTTCCTAATGAAAAGAGTCATTCAGCAATGGATCAGGATGACTCAGAAAGTGGGGGGTTCTCCTACACTGGAAATATTTAAGCCTGGATAATCATTGTAAAGGATGCTAGCGATGCATCCAGCATTGAGTAGGAGTTGCAATTAGACAACTTCAAAAATCCCTTCCAGATCTAGGGTTCTGTGATCTGAAAGACTGTGAAATATAAAGGCGCTCGAAGACAGACAGTTTTGAAGGAACAGAGTGAGAGAAACAAAGGCAGAATGAGAGAAAAGCCATAATAACATCCTTTTGTTTAGAGAATGTTGTTCTTCAATATTTCATTTCAGTGGGTAGACACATTCCATAAAGCATAGCCTTTTCTTAACAAATACTTTCATTATGAGAAACCTGAGTGATAGTATAAAAATGTCAAGGTTATATAACATTTAAGAATAAGAATAAAGTTTAAGACCATTTCCACATGGGGCAAGGGAATCGCCCCGTGCCGGTACTTACCAGACTTCTTGGCTCCTCGGTCTGGTCCACGGTGCTCCGGAGCAGTGGGTGCTCGTCGCTCCACACTGCTCCGGGGATGAAAATGGCGGCTTCTGGTTGGTCGAGGCTCTCGGCCAACCGCTGAAGCTCGCCAGCCCAAAGCCCACCCCCAGCAGATCGCAGGCTTGCACTGGTGCGAGCCTGCAAATCTGCACCGGAGCGCGGGAACGGCGAATGCTCTGTGCTTTTGAAAGACCTGTTTTAAGCGGTCTTTCAAAAGCACGCTGGACGACCACTTTGAGTCATTTGGGAGTGGGCTGAGGTGCGGAACTACAGTAAGTAGGTGTGACCCAGTCTGCTCCCAGGTGCAGACGTCCTCCCTGGAGGACGCTCTGCATGGTTTCTTTAAGCCCCTGTGGAAATGGCCTAAGTAAAGTATGGTCCTGAAGCTGCATGTGTGTTTTGTTTTTGTGGCCCTCTTTTTTCTGGAAAAAAAAAAGAGAGAGACAGACAGACAGACAGAGAGGTTGTCTTTCTGGAAAACTTCCAGTAGTAGCAGTTCACCTTTTAAATGGGTTGTGCATTTACATACTCTCTTTACGTTAACTTGGAAAAACCAGTTTTTCAAAACCAGAACTGGATTTCTATCCATTTCTGTTTTTCCTTCTGTTTTCCAGTTTTTGGGCACTCCCATGAAGTCCCGGGGCAAAAAAAACCCACCCAGACCTGCCAAAGTTGCTCCAATAGAGTTTTTCATGTTTATTGAGCAAGTATATGTATAATTTCTAGTACAGTGTAAGGAACTTTATGTACATTAAGAATATATGTCTTCTATTGCAAATTTGCTTTCATAATGTTATGACCTTTCTTGGCAACAACAGGTCAGCTCTACTTTTACATCATCAGCTGCTCTAGAAATCTTGGCTCACTTCTTGCCTGCAGTGTGTCTGTGAAAGTGTTTTTCAGACATGTACCAACATACAAAGTAATCCCTAACACTGGAGCAGTGTTTGGGAGAGTGCTATGCCATCCAGTCATTCTATTTATTCACTTCGTGCCAGTTTTATTACATTTCTTCTCGTCTTGAAGACTTTGAGCCTACCAGTTTAATCCTATTTGCCTCTCTGTCACACACCTTGTTTCCAAGTATGGTCACTATGAGGGAGCTGTCACTTGGAGACTTTGTGGGAAATTGATGGCAGACAGGGAAGGGCAAAAAGACAGGACAGATGGTACTGTCAGCACTCCTTGCTCAACGCTATGATAAAAGTGCTGTGTCTCCTCAGATGCCACTCCATTCCATATACTCACTCTTTCCTTACTCTGATTGCCTCACCAACAGTTGCTTATTCTTAGAGATTTGTTTTCCCCCTTTTTAATTAAAAAAACTAAGTTAAGAGGTCAGCTATTAATCTGGAAATTAATCCTTTCTTCACAGCACTTTTATCATAGAGTTGAGCAAAGAGTTTGTACAGCTTTCACAGGCTCAGTGTGCAGAAGACAGGTCTCCAGGCACCCAGGTTCTACCCTGACCTCCATTAACATCTGTATGAGATATTTTAAACACATTTCTTTTCTGAACTTTGGCCTCAGTATTCCTTTTCTGTATATTGATCTATAGATTGATCTGGGAAGCCTTGTTCTCTCCACTATACTGCAACCTCAGTACTGCTCCTCTATAAACTGATTTGGCCAGGCTTGTTCAACCCAGGTCTCATTTGAAACTTTCTGAAGGAACTTCTTACCTGTCTACTTCAGGGCTTCAAGGCCACAAATGTGATGAGTTCTCATCAAGTCTCAACTCTGATGCTTCACCATTATGTTCCATTGCTAGAACTCTGTGTGTCATGCCAGAGAGTAAGAAGGATAACCATAAACTTGAGGCTGCAATCCGGTACAAACTTATCGGGGAATAAACATGTAATTCTGTACACACTGCACAAGCAGACATAGATAGGATTGCTCTATTAGCCGATGCATTAGTTAAATCTGTCTTTCTCAATCTGGTGCCCTTTAGGTATTTTGGGCTACAACTTCCACCATCTTCTGCCAGTGTGGTCTTTAGCCATGCTGGCAACCAGACTGTGTTTTCAGAGGTTAATGTGAGTTGTGGTACAACATATCTGGAAGGCACCACGTTAAAGAAGTTTGGGTTAGATTACGCAGTGAAGAACAACCAAAAGTTGCTACTCATGATTAAGCCAAAGACTTCAGCATTCTTACTGGTGTTCAGTACAAGTATTTATACAGCTGTCAAGTACACCCTTCAAAGAGTTATTCTGTATCATATATTACTCAAAGGCAATCTCTTTTTTTTTCTCCTTTGGGCAGCCTTTCCCCCCACTCTCATACATTTAAGATATATATAATTGACTGTGACTGATCATTATCTGAAAAAGAGTGCAATTTTGTTCACATCTATTCAGAATCTGGCCACTTTTTAGAATTCAAGGAAGTTACTAGCAGATAAGTGAATGTAGGATTGTGGCCTAAAACTTGCCTAGTCAATCAAAGAATTATTTAACTGTGTAATAAAAATTAGAGGCAAGCATCAGATCGTGTTGAAATAGAAAGTCTCCTGTTATCAGTGATCTACCTCCAGTTTAAATTGAAAAGTAAGAGTTAATAGGTCAACATTGATTGACTAACTTTTTTAAAAAAAAAAAAGCTTCAATAGAAAAGCCACACACTTTGGTCCGTTTGTGAGCATAGTGCTAGCAACATGGGTTGTGATGGTAGGTACAGGTATGTCCAATCCCTTTGCATCCCTCTCCAGATGTATTTTCAGATGATGAAGATAATGATTTTTATTTCCCACCTATATCACAAGATCTCAGCACAGTATACACGTAAAATCAGTATATTGAAATAATGTACAACATTAAAAATTATTTAAATAGATTAAAACATATTTAATAAGTGGACAAGTTTTTAAAAAAGAGATTAAAATGTTAAAACCATTTGAAACTACATGCACAAACATTTCGGAACAAATCAGTTAGGCCCCAGTGTCTATAGTGAACAGCCATGTTATTACCTGGTGCTTAAATGAAGCCAATGGTGGTACCAATCAGACCTCCAAGGAGCGGCCATTCCACGATCAGAGTGCAGCAGCTCAGAAATCCATCTCTCATGTCCTCACATAAAGTACTGACCTCACTAGTTGGACAGAGAAACTCCACCCTCACCCCCAGAAGTCTTCAGTCCTTGGAAAGGCATCTATAAGGAGAGGCATTCCCTCAGATACCAAGTTTCCAAACCACTGGGGGCTTAACATGTCATCGTAAGTAACCTGAATTCAGAATGATAGCAAACTGGCAACCAGTACAATTCTTTCAAGACTGGCATTGTATGATATCTATATAGTATTCCACTCATTAATTGAGCTGCTGTATTTTGAACTAGCTGCAGCTTTAACTCATACGGGCAGCACCACATAAAGCACATTACAGTAGTCTAATCAGGAAGCTGGCAATGGATGAACTACTGCGGCAAGGTTATCTCTGTCCAGGAAAGTCTGTAGCTATCAGACCTGTTGAAATTGGCCCCAGGTACCCCAAACCACAAAGTGTACTTGGGTCTCTAGTGAAATGTATAGATTCACATGTAATTCCAAGTTACATATGGGCTTCTTCAGAGAGAGTGCAACCCCTTCTAGGACATGTTGTTTACCCATTTCCCAGACCTGAGAACCAAAAATCCACAGAATCTCCACCTTATCATCAGGATGTAGCTTCCATTTCTTGGCTCTTGTCCAGCCCATTATAGCATCCAGGCACTGGCCCAGCTGACTTTGTTGACAAGGAGAAGTGGGGCTGAGTGCCATCAGCACATTAATGATACCTCACTCCAAAACTCCTAATGACCTCACCCAACAGCTTCATATAGATATTAAATAACATAGGGGATAACATGGAATCCTGCAGCACCACACACCACAGAAATGAACTAGTGCCAGTCTACAGAACAGGTCCTAGAGACACGAACAGAACCATAATAAAGCAATGCCTCCTCATCTATCCTGCAGAGCCAGCCCCCTATGACACCATGATTAATGGAATCAGTGGAATACCTACCCTGGGAGAAAGAGAACATTCTATCCTGTTGATCTTCCAGGATCACACAGTGGCTTGTAACAATGGCTTGGTTTTTGTTTTTTATTGTTTATTGTTCTTTTTTGTTTGTTTTTTTGCCATACCCTAGCCTGAAACCAGACCAAAATGGGTGCAGATAATCCATTTCCTCCAAGAACATCTCAAATTGCTCAGCCACTATATATTAAACTACCTTGTCCAGAAAGGGGAGATTAGCAATAGAGTGGTAGCAATAGAGTAGTGCCAAACACCTCTGCATCAGAAAAGGTCCCCCTCAGCAAAGAGGACTTTGTAAATGAGACACTTCAGTCTCATTCAAAGCAGTAGGCACGTCCCCTGAACAGAAGGAAATTCTTACCATGCTTTAGACCCACCCAATCATTTTGACTCTACCAGATCTAAACAGCCAAGGCAAGAACAGTAGCACCAAGCTTACATGTGAAGGGATACATCAATTCAAGCATCTTGTTTGCATCATCAGACAACAATAAGTGAAACTGGCCCCCAAAATCTGACCAGACAGTGCATTTTGGACGCTTCTCTGGACTGTGTGATAAGTGTGGTAATGAGTTCTGAGTAAATACGTACAAGCAATTTTCTCCTTGAAGTACCTGGCAAACTTTTCACAGCAGGTAATCAAGTGTTCTGTTCCCATTCTCTCTGGATCCAATGCCAATTAGCTTCTTATAACTTTGAATAATCTTACTGCATGGCAACCTGAGGATGCAACGCTAGAAGCATAATAAAATATTTGGGCCCATATAATAGCCACAATGAAGAGTTCTTGCTGAACTTCGATTGCATTTGCTCTAGGAGGTGCACTAAAGCCATCATATTAGGATTTTCACATGGTCTCCTGTTTCTTCAGCCAGTGGCTTGTTACAATGTTTGTTTGTTTTTTGCATTTAAAAAAAAATCTAGAAAATCTCTAGAAGTATACTGCTAAATTGAAAATTGATGCTATCACTATGTTGGTTTCCTTAGAGCAAGATCACTTCCATATGCACTTAGATACAAACACTCCTTCTTTCTTACTGCTCAGTATCCTTCAGTGTCTCAAGTTCAAATAGGGAGATAATTTCACTTATACGAAACAAAGCAAAAGCACTGTTATAATTTACTGCTTTAGAACCCTCCTACTAGAAAAATGTTAGGTCTAAAACAGTAGTTTCTTGTGTTCAGAACAGGACAGCATCAGATACTACATTTTGGCAGAAAAAATGGAACGCAAAAATAATAGCATGCATGAAACCTGCTTTGATAAGAGTACATGTAAAAAGATTCTTGAGGTTTTACTCAATCACAGGTTAAACATAATTCAACAGTGTGATGGACCAGCCAATAAAGGCCAATATTACATAGTGTCAGCAGGCATACTGTTGGGAATTAGAGTTTCCCAGGGTGTTAGCCCTATTGGGGAATTCTATGGAAGCTAAAACTGTAAGGATTCAGCCTCCTTTTAGCAGAGTAGCAGAAGAAGCATGCCCAAATTTGTATGTGTGGCTTTTCTTATCTGAAACTGACTAAGAAGACAAAAAAAAAGCAAGCAGTTTCAGGTTACAAACTTAGAAAAGTTTACTAATGGCTTCTGTATTTACATATGTATTGGGGAACCTACATCCTAACTAGCTGATGAATAGTAGTAGCTTCTTTCATAACTCATCATCTTCCAATGGAGATGCAAAGCATAGTCAGAGAGGACGAAGAGGAAGCAAAGATGGAGAAGAAGATAGGACACCTGAGAAGGGTCTCTTTCTTTTATAAGACTGATGACCCAAGCAACAATCTTGGGTCGCATGATCTAATCACCTGAACACCAAAAGTATTTATGATCATGCAATTAAATGACAGAAAGGCAAACGGTGGAGCTTTGGCATGCAAAAGAGAAAAAAAGCCCTATGCTAGCTATGTCCACTTGCTCTAAGAACAAGATGGGAGAGAGAGAGAATGCTGGAATTTTTCCAACAGCATCCTGATCAAGAGAAGTTATAGTAGCACTGTTCTGCTTTCATCAGATCTCACCTGGAATATTGTGTCCATTTCTGGGTACCACAGTACAAGAAGGATATTGACAAGCTGGAATGCGTCCAAAAGAAGGTGACCAAGATGATAAAAGGTCTGGAACACAAGCTGTACAAGAAACAGCCTATAGAGCTAAATATATTTAGCTTAGAGAGGAAAAGATTGAGAGAAGACATGATAATCATCTTTAAAATCTGAAGGATTTTCATGTGAAAGATGGAGCAATCTTGTTTACTGTTGCTCCAGAGACTAGAACACAACCAATGGATTCAGATTACAAGAAAAGAAATTCCAGCTATAACATTAGGAAGAATTTCCTGACAGCAAGAGATGTTTGACAGTTTGTGGACTCTCCTTCTTTGTGTGGGGTTTTAAACAGATTTTGGATGGTCATCTTTTGGGGGTGCTTTAGTTGTATATTTCTGCATGGCCGGGGGTAGGAGTAGAGAGTGTGGGCCATTCCAACTCTATGATTCTATAATTTAAGCAGATGAAAGCTTCCAATTATGTCCCTCACCTCTCCTTTTTATAATATTACATCTTTAACAATAGTTGAAATTGATTAGTGTTGTGGGGTATCTTCCCAATAATAGAAGGCACTGCTTTGGCACTAAGACTCTACAGAAGAGTTTTATAAAAACTAAAAACATTACATGGAGACACAGAGAGAAGGAGAAGGGAAATAGAGGGAAGGACAGAAGCATCTTGAACATAGGAAGGTGGCAAGATTGGATACATTCACTTCAGTCATCATAACCCACTTGTCATTAAATGCATCGTTTAAAAAAAATCTCCCTTTTCTTCAAATATTGCAGAAGGGGGAGGTATAGCCAGATTGGCAAAACATTTTTTGAAGTACAGCAACAAATACCTTTACCCCAACAGATCTTCCCTAACTAGAAGACTCCCAGCTGGCATCTAATAAAAGCAAGCATCAAATATCAGACCTTTTATAAAAGAAAAGAGTCCTTCATCTTCAGTTTTAGAGATGGCCTGTAATCTGCCCCCCATTCCGTTTTCCAGTGAAGGCTAAATCTGAATCCTTGGGACAAACTCCTAACAATAGTCATTTGAGAATTAGCATACTTTAAAGGGTTGGGGTTTTTTTTGAGAACTTCAAAGAAAAGAACTTCCCTATAATTATTCACTGAGTTGCCTTCTTACCTGTGCACCCCCCTGTGGTCTAAGGTAGATACAACCATGGAGAGATGCAAGAACTGAAAACAGATTAATATTATAATAGTATTGTAATATTATTTCCTGTGCTTAATTCTTCATTCCCCTGAACAGAATTCTCAGTGGAATAATCTCAATAGAGAAATGTTGCATTGAATTGAGATGTTCTATTCCTTTCTCTGGTCATCCTCCAGATGAAACAGCTGAAGTCTAAAGAGAAGCCAGTAGCTGCACTTGAGTTAGACAAATGGTATAGAGTGACAGCATCTCTCTTTATTCTTTTAGTGGTGTTGCATCTGCTTTCACTTTCCCAGTGAAAAGCCAAGTGCTAAGTACTGGTTGTAAAGCTGAGGCACTGTAGCTTATCACTTAAATTAAGCTGCATGAAATTATGCATGTTCTGTTAACACTCAAAAAGCAGTTGGAAGGATGTCGTTAAAGGAGGCAACAATTTGTCTCTATAATCACCTGAATCTTAAGAGGCTAGCAAATCATTTTGAGGCATCAGACCATAATCAGGATGGTAAAAGGCTAATCCACATGGCTTTTGTTCAAAAGGGCACATGCTACTTTCTTTTGTTTACATGGCATGGATTGAATGATGGTGCTATAATACTGGCAGGGCTAACGGAAGAACAAGTTAATGGTGCTCCCTCCCATTGCAGGTAAAAAAAAGGCAATGGGACTAGCAGCTAAACTCTTCATCCAAGCTGCTGATGAGATAGCATCCTCCACAACACATGGAGATGCTAAGCTAGGCTAGAAAGTGTATGGTAGACTGCTTAGTACACAGGTCTTTTCTCCAGCACCTCATTGATTCCATTCAGCACCTTCTATCTGAGCCACCACTCTCACTCTGACTCATACTAGAACTGACCCTACCAAGTTGTCACCTGAAACATTCATCATAAGTACATATGTACATAAGTACATATGGCAATTCAGAAGACCAGTCCTAACTTTTTGGAAATGTCTTGGCTACCAGCACTCAGGTTTGAGGACACATAAATTGAGATCAATACTTTGAGATCAACACTTTGAACAAGTGGGCCACTAGTTTGTTGGAGAAAAACCAACATAATCCTATAGTACCTCAAAGACACATTTATTGTAGCAGAACCTTTCATGTATTCATACATCTTGTTCAATTATAAGTGAAAAGAAGATTTTTTTTAAAGTCAGTTTCATTACATGTAAAGTCAAGTAACGCAAGATAATATGCTGTAACTATTACTTGAGGGGTTATTGCCTAAATTTACACTTGATACAAGTGGCAAAAATATGGTGAATTTCCAAATGTATCTTTATGACCAGGATGGGCAAAATACAGCTTCCAGATGTGGTTGGACTGCCAGTCCCATCAGGCTTATGTGTGCCTGCAGGTCACCTGTTGACTTATGGCACCTGTCCTCTCTCATTCTGGGCAGTCAGCCAATGCTGCACTGCTGATAATGCAAATAACAAGCAAATAGTTGAAGATGGGTTTCCTTATTTTTATCTAGTAAGCAAACAAACCAGAGACAAAAACAGAGTACAGCAAAATCCCAAGCAACATAAATAGTTCCACAAATGCTCAATACAATCCTAAGTCAGAGTTCAGAAACACAGCAGGAGAAACAGTCAGTTAATCACCAACAAGTCCTGGAGGGGAATGGCTTAGTTTCTATAGGTCAACAGCTTAACCCAGCTGCTGCCTAATAACTGTTGTCTCCTATAAATTCATTGAGATGTGTGTATACTTTTCTTTTGGTGTCTACACTTGGCAAAGGTGGGTATAGGTGAGTTATCTTTGGTGTCAGAAGGGGCAGGGCTGTCTGCTAGAGCTGGCAGTGCCCCCTGTTCTGTCCCTGGGATTGGTAGTACTCTAACGTCCTTCTGTTCAGAGGTCCTGACATGTCCACTGTTTCAGTCTCTGAGTCAATTTATATGTCCTGAAAGCAGGCCATGACAGCAACCCCATGAATTTCATATTGTTTTCTTAGGCAAGAAATACTCAGAGGTGGCTTTGCCAATTGGAAGTCTTCCTGGTATTTGTTGGCCATCTCCCATCCAAATACTAACCAGAGTTGACCTTGCTTAGCTTTTAAGATCAAATAGGATCTGGTGCCCTTAGGGTTTTTAGGCCTCATCATCCTTAAACTTTCTTTTCCACTTTGGACTATGACCCTGAAGACCAGGGTTCAATTCCCCACTTGGCCATGGAAAGTCACTGGATGACCTTCAGCATGTCACATACTCTCAGCTGCCAGAAAACCTCATGATTGGTTCACCTTTGAGTCACCATAAGTCAGAAATGACTTGGAAGCACACAATAATAAGAAGGTGTCCATGGCTGAAGACTGACTCCAGGTAGCTACCACTTTTTTCCTCAATGGATCTGAGAGATTGTGTATTCTGAGGCTTTTAGGTGGTAGAAGTGATAGCCACCACAAAAAATGACAGCTTCCACTGGCACCGTACACAATGGCCTAAATCTAGTGTTTAGTTCCAAGTCAGGTAACCTACTCAATCAATAAGCACTTGGTAAGTCAACACTTATATAATTCTGATTGATTCAGTGGGTCTTCTCTAGGTGAGACTAACAGTGGATTTTAGGCCAATTACCACAAAAAATTTGTCATGAGTTGCCTATTATTGTTGTTGTTGTTGTTGTTTGCAACTTGGTCTCCATATTCTAGAAACCAACAATCTATAAATTACTTGTCTGTGTAAGAGACAGGACAGAAAACTGTTTTGCTAAGAAACGTCTGGGAAACAAGCCAGTACCACTAACATGAGCCCTTCATTCTTAATCTATAAACAAGCTAAAGTTACACAGAGCCAGCTTCTCCAAGAGAAGCTATCTGTGAAATCTCATGACTGGCAAAAAGGAAAGTCCATGTTGGTTTTTCAAAAGTTGCCTTCTCCAAGAGAGGAGAAAAACCATAGCAAGGCAGCAGGAAGCCTGGACAGGATATCAGGCTGAACATTTTGGACTTCTCAACTTCCCCTTCTAGAAGTAAAGTTACTAAGGTATGACTGGATGAGGAACAGAGAAAAAAGTGTCCATAAGAGCTATAAAAGCTGGCCAGTTGGTGGCCAGTTAGCCCTCTTGGTCAACTAAGTCAAAAGAAGGTGCCTTCCATGCTGTTACCTATGCTAACCTAAAGAATACAAGGCAAAATTTATAACACTCAAATTATTATTCCCATTTACAGATCAAGTTAGAATACCCTCTGAAACAATCGTCAAAGGAAATATATGTGAATATACTACACAATCTAATTGATGATGAAATGTACAACAAGTACCACACAGAATCATAGAGGAGGAAGAGACCACAAGGGCCATCAAGCCCAACCCCTGTTGCCAAATATTTGCAACAGATGGCCATCCAGCCTCTGTTTAAAATCCTCCAAAGAAGGAGACTCTATCACATTGTCTTCTTATAAGGAGCATATCTCATTCTTACATGCCTTGTAAATATGAGATATGATTCTTGTAAAAAGACAGTGTACTTAAACCATGTAATGTCTGTAGAAGCATTGTGCCTAGGTTTTGTAATGTTTATACAAGCTAATATACCTAGACTGGAAACATCTGTATGCTCTGATGAACACAGAGGGTGTCCGATTGCATAAGCAAATTGTTTTACATGGAAAATGAATAAAAGAATGATTAAATCACATGTTTATTCTCTTGTCCTATAAACCTGCTAAATGACCACACCTTAAGATATTCCTACTGTGGTTTACAACCTTGGGATCCAACTGATGAAACTCTGAGGAAATCTAGTTAGATACTGATTGACAAGCATAAGGTGAAGAACCTTTGATCTCTCTACAAGGAGGTAAGGGTGGGGCAATCCTGCTTGTTTCACAATTTCTGGGGCATTCTGGCAAAATAGGGAGACCATCCACATGGGTAGCTGAAGAAATTCTCTCTAGATCACTACTTTTACTAAAGAAAGCTAATTCCATCTGCCTCAGTTGATAGAAATGAATGAGTACCAAGAGATACCAAAGCAAATAATGAAATTGATTTACCCTCAGCTATTGAAGAATTTGTTTCAAAACAAGTGAAAATGAGTGGACCCAATGGCATCAATTTTTCAGAGGTTTTTCCACCAGCCATTGGAAAATTGGACCACTGAAAAAGGCCATTTAGGAAGCCAGTTTCCACGCAAGTGCTCCATTTTCTCCTGTGCTAACTTCTAGGTCATCCCCATACATCCCAGACATTCCTGGAGGGTTGGGGGGGGGGCTGGATGAGTTAGACTTCCCATTGCCACAGCTCTTATGATTGTCTGATAGGCATATTTTCTTTGCTATCTCCATACTTTACCTCTGTAACTGCAGCTGGGATATTTCGCCTGCTACATAGCCTTTTCTTCCTAATTACACCAAAAGAATCCCTGCTTTGTCTTCAGTTTCTGCTCCAGAACACTAGAGAGAAATGTCTTCGTGATACCTGTTTTGTAGCAGCAAAGATTCTGCAGTCTACAAGGCTTACTAGTTGTAAAGCTAACTTTGGCTGCAGTCCTCTGCGATATGCTTTCAAAGCCACAGCAGGACCTATTAGCCAACAACACCCAGAACTAGTAATAAGAAACATCAATAATGTCAGCCAAAAGAGATACGTGAGTAGCTTCTGTATATAGATGACATTTGTCTCCAACATACAGTCAAAGATGTACAGTTGTGCCAAATCAGATGAGGTCATTTTGTTCCGACAAGAACTCCACGTAAGGAAAGAGATTCAGACAATGGGGAGATCTTCACTAACGTGTGTTTAATAGAGGCCATTGGCACATGGATCTCCACAATGGTTTAATTACAGGAAATTCACCTGATAAATGATCAAAGAGATAAAAATATCTGTGTTTGTTGTAATGAGATGATAATGGAATGGCTGTGGTAGCAGATTCCCCTTTTAAGAACAGTGAGGTACCAGATGAGTTTGACACACTTAGCTCTGGCATATGCATTATTGATAAATTGCATCGGTAGGGTAACGGGTCATGTTGATGATTTTGTAATGAACTTAAAATGTTGTTATTAAAATAAATTGTTTGGGCTATTATTGAAATGAAATATAATTTACAATGTGGCACTGTCAGGTATTATTGGTTTTATATTGCTGTTCTTGTGTTGTTGTATGGAAAGGTGACATACACATTTAAAATGTTGATTATGACTAAAAACACAGTGCAGCATTGATATCACATTCACAACTGATTGCTTGGGTTGGTTATCATTGGCTTGATTTGATCACTGTAGAGAGAGAAAACAAAGTTTGAGCAAGTTGGTCATGCACCAACATGCATTCAGCCTTGCATTACCCATACATCTTTGCTTCTACAGGTATAGTCTGATGGACGTTAATGATCAGAGCCATAATGTGCCAGCACTGTTCTTTCCTTCCATCTTTCATCATGTGACAGTACCCATAGCAAAATGACTCAGAACTTCATGAGTAGGAACTTATTCTACACCAGTGTTACTTAAAGTGGTAGTCTGTGGAATGATCCCAGTCTCTGAGCCAACTGCTCCTGGTCACTGGAGAGCTTCCAGGAAAGAAAGAGAAAAATTCTAGCCAATAGACAGAAATATTGTACCAGCCCCCAACACACTGGAGGAGAAATTGCTAGTCCCCTACATCAGGTAATCTGAAAAACACTGTTCTACTCTGCGCAGGATGATAATAAAATATTAGTTCATCATTTACATGAGAGGATTAAAGTTCATCCAATCAGTCCAGTGAGAACTAGGGGGAGCCTCACAATGAACCTATGAAGTGATTATGATGTAAACATTCACATTATTTAGTACAGCCACATCATCACATGCCGCCGTTCAGCCACACGCACTCTACACTGGCACCAGTTCTCTACTCCTCCTGCTGCTACCAAGGATGCTGATGCCTGGTTGTCTGAACTGACTTGGGACTTGCTGTTTCTCCAATGAGCACCTGAAACTGAGCTCCTTACATTAACTAATGAAATTGGCCAGTCACCTCCCAAACACTCTGATGACCAGGCTCCCGAGTATAGAGGGTAATCACTGTCATGAAATGTCATAAAGCCTCTGTATGGAACCCAGTTCCAAACATTCTATTCCACCTTCTTAATATTCCATCATACTCCAACATGTTCCAGAGGAACAAAAATGAGGCCAGGAGCTATGCTGAATCCTTAAAGGCGTGGGTTATTGCAGGAAGGAAGGAAGTTTTGCATCCAACCAAAATTGTTCTATTTTAGTTTCTCCCATACTAAACAATGTCTGCCATTTCCTTCACATATGGACGGTTTCTACATCGTGACCATTATTAAGATGTCCTAGCCACATGATCATGTGGATTAGTGCATGCCTAATATGAACATGTTCATTTGTCTCAGCCTCGTAGTTAACAAGGGAGAGACTGAAAGATCACTAAAGATAAGAGAACAGCGAACTACAGAAGGGATTCACACTTGTCTCTGAGGTGGCCTTATCAGCTGCTATCATCACTTTGGAATTTTAGTCACCACTGGTGTAAAGTTAGATAGCAAAAAGGCAATTCAGTTTTAATTTGACTCTCAATCACAGGAATGAATAGAGGACTGCATGCAATGCTGACTAGAACTTGGAAACATTGCTTTTTGAGACTGCAACTCCAAGATGCCATTTTGGAGGATTCTGGAACTTATAGTCCAAGGAAGTAACTTTTTTGAGATCCAATGTTCCTATCCAATCTTTAAGTCCTTTGTTCTTTGGAGGGAGGGAATTCATACTGCTCTTCCCTTTGTTGGAGTTAAGTATGTAGTGTCACACAGCTTTGGTTGCCTAATTTTAACTTCTAACATGGTTTGCTAAACCACCAAGATCTCAATCCAGGCCAGAAATAGGAGGCAAGATGATAGCCATGTGCTCAACAAGGAGCTGGGCTGCATGCCAAAACACATTTGAGATGGATGGAATTTCTTGCTCCTGTGAAAATGCAGTGCTAAATCTTCCTCTGTCTCTCCTCCTCTTTATACACAAGTGGATCTCTCTAGTGCACTGAACTGTCATCCGAAACTAACAAGGAGGATGTGTCTCCCAGCAATCTGAGCTTCGGTCGAAAGTTCATGACTTACCCAGCCCTGTGACAACTTGGACCAAGATTTCTGGAATGGTTAGAAAAATATTTTGGTGTAATTCACCTTGCTGTGTGATTTTACTAATAACTTCTAAAAATGCGAGGAATGCACCCTTAACATTCCTTGATACCATCAGTGTATGAAGATGGGACTTTTTTGTGATATGAATGAATGAATGGCCTGAAGTTGCATGGATTTTCTGTCTCCCCATACCTATTCATGGTCTCTTTTGCATCTTCATGTTTATCATTTACTAATTCCTGCTTGGCCTAACCTTCACCAGACTGACAGAATCTTTCACTTTCATTTTCTCATAAGGACTTCCTCATTGCCTTTTAGAAAATAACTGAGTTCAAGACCAGAGCAGAAATAAAACTTTTCATACTCTGCCTCTATTCTATGCTGGTAGTAATGCATCAATATTTAATTTGCCATCTTAGTGTCTTCTAGTCTTCCTCCTAATCCAGACCCTTGAAGAGCACAGGGAGCTCTAAAGCATACCAACTTCTGCGTGTCCTTCAGTGGACAGAGCTCTTTTTCATAGAGCCACAATTCCATTAAAGAGTCAGTGTGGTGTAATGGTTTGATCAGGAGACCAGGGTTCATTTCCCCACTCAGCCATGGAAATCCACTAGGTGGCCTCAGTGGCGTAGGGATGGGGGGACAAGGGGGCACGATGAACCCTGGGCAGCACTTTTTGGGGGGCACCACCACTCCTTGCCTACTCCCCATGCACCGTCGCCTCACCCTCGTGTGCTGTCACCCCTCCCTGCCCCCACCCCTCCCCCGCTCATGCTAAGTTGCACCGCTGGGTGACCTTGGGCACGTCACACATCCTCAGTCCCAGAAAACTCCATGATAAGCTCGCCTTAGGGTCACCATAAATTGCAAACAACTTGAAGATACACACCACCACAACAACAACCACAACAACACAATTCCACTGGAGTGAATGGGTAGGCCCCAGGTGAGCTCCATGTGTACACTGAAGTCCATGTACATATAGCAGTCTGCAGGATCTGGACATGGGTGTTGCTGGTGCTGGAGGAGGGAAGGGAGAACTTCACCAGCTAAGTAATGTATTGTGCACAGTTCTGTGGTACTTCTGAGCAGCATGGCTCATTGCCCACCTCAGTCAACAACATACAAGAATAGTCATACTTTTCAGCACATGCTAACAAAAGAAACATCCAGTTGGCACAGTGGTGCCCATTACTTCTCCTTTCTTCATCCATATTTCTAACTATTGCAGAAAACAGAAGCATGCCCACCTACAACTGAGGTCAAATCCATCCCTGTCACAATTCAGCTAAAGAGAAGCTCTTTCAACTGCAATAATTTTGAGAAGTGGGTTGGGAGTCAGCAAGAACTCAACTTTGACTGAAGACCAACCACTACAGCCATAGCGTTGGACTAGGACTCTGGGAAACCCAGGTTTGAATCCCCATTAGGCCACTGGGTGACTTGGGACAAATCATAGTTTCTCAGCCTCAGAGGAAAACAAACTGAACAAATCTTGCCAAGAACACCCTGTTCATCTTAGGGTTGCTGTAAGTCGGAAATGACTTGAAGGTACAAAACAGCAACAACCACTCATTAAGACTGCAGTGCAGAGTGCAACCTATGGGAAAGGCAAAACATTGCATCTAATGACAATAAAATGAAAACAAAATGAGAACTTCTGCATTTGCTTGTTCCTGTGAACACTGGCAGACAGAAATAGATATTGCACCGAGGATGTAAAGAGAAACACAGAAATATTGTTTCAGTACAGATGGTATTAGAACACTATTCTGCATGCTTACAAGGCATGCCCTCCTCCTCCTTACAAGAAAGTGTCAAACAGAAAGTAGGGAATGTGAGTTTCGGCAGTGACTTCACCCTTGTTTCCTGTAACAGTAATCTATGCTTCTTGCTGAAAGAAATGTGAAAGCTTGCTACTGCGCTGCAGGAATGTGTGGACTGTGTGGCGTTTGCATGGAGCTGGAAGGCGAGAGGCTGAAGTATGGCTTGGCAAGAGCATCCTGGAAAGGCTGTGCAAATACTGAAAGACATGCATGTGTTTTTATGCATACAGGAGCCAGCAATTAAAAAAGAAAACCCAGGGGAGAAAAATAGGATAAAAAGGCTGGATTCTATCTGGATTCTTTCTCTCTAAAACAGGTTATGTAGGATCCATCAAGCTAAAAGTAGCTCACACTACACAAGCAACAAAAACAACAATAACAACATATTAACTTGCCTGTGTTTGGGATCTCCTGTTCTGGGGGGGCTGCCCTCTGTCCTGCCACCCTCACAGGTACATTTGGTGGCAACACAGGAGAGGACCTTCTCAGTGGCTGCTCCCAGGCTCTAGAACTCCCTTCCCATATAGGCTAGATTGGCATCCTTCTTACTGCCTTTCCACGAGCAGGCAAAATCCTTCTTCTTCTTGCAAGCCTTTGAGAATCAATTTTATAGAGGGAACAGGCTTTATATAATATGCCAGGCTGTTATTTGTTGTGATGGTTTTGATTTGCTTTAATTGGTTTCAAATGTTATGATGGTTTAATTGTCTAACTTTCGTATGCTTTTCATTTTAAACTATTTTTGTTTTAATGCCTGTAAGCCACCTTGAGTCCCAAAGTGGAAAAAAGGCAAGCTGATGATGGTGATGGTGATAATGGTGGTGATGGTGGAGAAAGAACATATCCACTTTATTGTCCATGCAGCCAGATTGCACTGACTAAATACAAGAAATGCTGTGATAAAGTGGCTGCAACAGCTTGCGAACTATGCAAAACATGTGAATTACCATCTGCAAAGACCTGGAACATACACCTGGAAGCATTGTCAAAAATGGTGAAGTAAAAATCTTACGGTACTTTAGGATTCAGATAAATAAACAGTTGGAACATGATAAACCAGATATAATTAGAGTTGAGAAAAAGAAAGGCTGGACTATAGATGTGGCAATCCCAGGGGACAAAAGAATCAATGACAAAAAGAGGGGAAAGAGTATGAAATTTTGAGACCTGCAAACTGAGATTCTCTGCCTCTGGGAAAAGAAAAGAACTTTGGGTCAAGTGGTGATAGGTTTTCTTCAACCAGTTCCAAAGAACTGACAAAACTTGTGAATGAAATTACCATAGACAGGATCACAACAGCACAATTACAAAAAGCAACAATACTTGGAATATACCACATTAGATTTGTGGATAATATCCAAATCATTGCTGAGCCAAACTTCAATCACCAATACCTAGCAAGCTGTGAAAGTGAGATAAGGATAACATCCAGTAGTGAATATATCAAAGAAAGCAAGAAGAAAATGTTAATAGATGAACACAGTAAGAATTTACTGAATGCTGGAAAAACAGAAGATGCCTGTGGAAAGAAATTATGGAAACTTATCTTGAAGCTTGTTATGATTTTCATTCTATAGATATCTTTTGGTCAGTATATAAAGGGTATAGAAGGAAAAGTTGAGAAGGTGAACATCTGGAAAACATTACAGAATGGGACACTGAAAAAAGAAAGACTCATATTCACAGCTCAGGAACAGGCACTTCAGACAAATAGCATGAAGGGCAAATATTGAAACAATAATGAAGGATAGTAAATGTAATTGTGTAAAGAAAAATATTAAACTTCTGATCACCTTGTCATTTCATGCAGTACGTTTGCACAGACTGAATATTAAAAGATGTCATAATAAAGTATCTGCAGTGGTACACTTGAATTTATACAAAAAGTATAATGTACCTTCTTCAAAGAACAGGTAGGAACATTAAATGGAGAAAAATCATGAAGAAAAATGGTAAAGTAAAAATCTTATGGGACTTAAGGGACAGATTCACTCTGATAAACTATGAGGACGTACAGTGAGCCTTCAGTATCCACTGGGGTTTAGTTTCACAGATACCAAAATCCGTGGATGCTCAAGTCCCATTGTATACAATGGCGTAGTAAAAGGCTGTCCTTTATATAAAATGATGAACAACTCAAAGGTTTTGCTTTTTTGGATTTTTCTTAATATTTTCAAGCTCTGGTTGGTTGAATCCACGGATACAGAATCCATGGATATGGCAGGATGACTGTTATATGTGAGAAAAAACTGTGACTGAGGAAAAAAATGGATTATAGAAGTAACAATCCCTGGGGACAGCAGAATTTGGAGATGAAAAGAAAAGATTATGAAATCTACAAATGGAGATTCAGCACTTCTGGTGCTCAAGAAAACACCGATGGTTTCAGTGCTTATGGGCCCGTTGGGAGAAATTCCGAATAAAACTGGTATAAATACAATCACAGTAGCATAATTGCAAAAAAAAAAAAAAACTACGGTGCAAGCTAGCATGAGCTTTAAGATCTGCAGGAGAGAGCTTTCCCTCAGTCCCACCTCCTCCACAGGCGTGTTCAGTGAGGACACAGGGAAGAGCCTTCTTCATCGCTGCTCCCAGGCTGTGGAACTGTCCTATCTCAATCTGAGCAACCAGCTGATAGCCAGGAGATAACACGGGAAATGTAGCAAGCAAAGAAACAGAACAGCTCAAAATCTGTCACTTACTTTAACTCAATAAGCCAAAGGTCAACGGCACAAACAGGGTTCAACAGAATCCAAAGGCACAGCAAAATAAGTCCAGAGTCAAAACTATCCAAGAAATACAACCAGCAGTGAAGGAGGTCAGACAAGCTCCAACAACTCCTGGAGGGGAAGGGCTGTGTATATATAGGGCAGCAGCTTAACGCAACTGCTACCTAACTAATTGCTGTCTCCTATAAATCCTTTGAGACCTGCGCAAGCTCTGCCTTTGCTGTCTACACTTGGCAAAGGTAGGTATAGGTAAGTTGCATTCTGTATCTGAAGGGCAGGACTCTCTACTGGAGCTGGTACTGCACCCTGTTCTGTGTCTGGGATTGGTGGTACTGTAACCTCCTCCTGTTCAGCAGATCTTGGCACATCCACTGTTTCAGCCTCTGAGTCAGAGTCCGTTTCCATATTCTGGAAGCAGAGTGTGACAGCAGCTCCCTTCCACCACAGAAAGTCTGGTTGGCCCCTCTCTGCCAGAAGGTGAAGACCTTTCTATTCTGTCAGGCCTTTGGGGTTTTTAATTAGTAATTATGTTTAAAATGTGTTCTAACTACTTTATCTATGGTTTTTAATAATACTGGGTTTTAAGAAGAAACAGTAAAGGCAACAATGATTTCATGGGCTCAAAACATCCGACATTCAATTCAATTAGAGTCTTGGGAGCAGAGTTGGAAAAAAACACAGAAATTTACAGTAGCTCAGAATTTGAAAGAGAACTATTATAAGCTATTTCATAGATGGTACATGACACCAGACAAATTAAAAAAGATTTATAATACAGGTGCAGGACACTGTTGGAAATGTCAGAATGAGGTCAGTACGATATATCCCATGTGGTGGACATGTCCAAAAGCTAAGAAATATTGGACTGGAATACATAATAAAATTTGTACATTAATGAAAGTTCAGTTTGCTAAGACACCAGAATTGTATTTGTTAAATATGACTGATATATTAGAAGGTACCGGTATAAAGAAGCATTGGAGAATATTACTGTATATGATAACAACAGCTCGTATTGAACATGCAGAGTTGTGGAAAACTCAGCAAATACCCACAATAGAACAATGGTGGGGTACACTTATTGAAAACAAAAATGCTGATATGGTTTCTCAGAGATTAAAAGGAAAATCAGACGATGAGATACAAAAAGAATGGCAAATTGTAACGGGTAATTGCTGGGTTCTATCAAATGGAAATATGTAATTCATGATTTAAGATAAATTATAAGGGGGCTACAGGATACATATCATGAAGCGGGAATATGGAGATTGAAATGCAAGGATCAACAAGTAATATTAGCAGTAAAATGTTGTACAATATTTTAAGCATTAAGAAATCTTGATAATGAAATCTAGATCAGTGTGGAAGATCAGAAATATTTCAATTAAGCTGACAGTTATAATTGTTTGTTTTATATGTGAATTTTGAATAAAATGATTACAAAAAAAAATAATACTGGGTTTTTAAATTATTTTTAACTTCTGTAAAATAAGATTTTAATTTAACCATGTTTTAAACACCTGGAAACTACCTTGGATCCCATCCCAGGAGAAAGGCAGGGTATAAATTTAATAAATAAATACTACTTGGAATGTGCTAGATTATCTGATGATACATCTTGTCAGTTCCTGGGTTCTTCAATAGAATCCAGATCACTGATGGTTCAAAATTCCAGTCACTAACATCTGGTAGGCTGTGAAAGTAGCAGTAATAATAAGAGTAGCAGTTCTAATAATAGTTTTCTCCAGTTTTTTTTTTTTTTTTACATCCCACTCCTCTGCTTTCATTCCCACATAAAATATCAGTGTCTGAAC
Organism: Cyclura pinguis; assembly: GCA_030412105.1. Taxonomy (NCBI): domain Eukaryota; kingdom Metazoa; phylum Chordata; class Lepidosauria; order Squamata; family Iguanidae; genus Cyclura; species Cyclura pinguis. The sequence continues at coordinate 105,606,424 of CM059599.1, read as the reverse complement.
ACGTAAAACTAGCAACAGGTAAGAAGTTGCACATTAAAAGCCTCAACAAACAGCTTTTGGCAAAAGACTCAGGTTTCCTTGCTCAGACCCTCAGAGTTTGTACTAGATTTGATTTTATATTCTATTTGTGATATTGTGTCTTGTGTCTGGTTGTTGTTAGCATGTTTGATCACTGCTCATATTATATCCGTCAAAGATTTCACTGGTGCAGTTATTCCCTCTACTGATCCATATTGCAACTGTTTCATACTACCAATGTGTTCATAGTTGGTGTGGTGTGTGTGTGTGTGTGTGTGTGTGTGTGTTAAAATGGACTAATATCTGTACATCCTTCTGATGGTGAAGCTTTTTTTTAATTTTTTTATATACAAATCATAGATTTTAAATTTTTTTAAAAAAAAGTTTTTCCATCATATTTCAATATTTACACATGTAGATTTACCACATTTTCTTAATCTTCCAACGTTTCCACCTAAAATCTTAGTATTTTCTTAAATATTCTCATTTATAAACGTACTTCTACAATTGTCACTAAGTTTCATTTACTCCAGATCCTTAACTTCTAAGTAGTCTATTGATCACTTAAGTATATGTATCTTTAGACTCCTCAAAATTTAATGTAGTACTTTCCCCCTTTTAAATCTTTCTAGAAATATCTATTATATGTCTATTATATTATATATCAATGTTTCAGTCCTTATACTGGAGGTAATTATCTCTTGGAGCCCACTCATTTTTTATGTTCTCTTCCATTTGATTTCTCAATTTTTGTGATAGTATATCTGTTGTTTTCATCTCCAGTAGACTGTGTAACCATTGCTCAGTTTTAGGAACATCTTCATTTTTCCATAGTTTTGCATATTCTATTCTCGCAGCTGTTGTCATGCAAAGTAGAATTCTCCAGTATTTCTTGTTCGTCTCGTTATCTGTTTCATCTAGTATAATTAGTAAATATATTTCTGGGTTCATGGTAAATTGGGTTTGAAAAAATTTTTCTGTTGTTTTGTGTATGCCATTCCAATATGCTCGTGCCTTTGGACAAGTCCACCACATGTGGTATATTGTTGCAACATTTTCCTCTTCCGGATTTGTATATTTTTTGGAGTTTTTCTGGCATCATATACCATCTATGAAATACTTTAAAACAGTTCTCTTTCAAATTTTGCACTGTTATAAACTTCGGCATCCTTTTCCAGCTTGTGAAGCTTTTTCTTTTTTAAGTATAGTCTCACGTTGATGATCTAAAACTCTAAAATAAAGTGTAAGTCTGGCTTATTATGTACTTAGTATATTGATATTTAATCTGGTATAAACTGATTTCATAGATTACATGCAATATATTTAACGTGGGTATGATTCCAGAATCCTAGCAATTCAGAGTTCTCTCTATTCTTTCTTATGAAGGCACCTAGAAGATTATGAAAATTAGTTATGCAAAAATTCAGGTTTAGACTGCAGTTTCCAGAATTTTCCAGCCAGAATGCCCCCCTGGAGGGAGGGAATGCCACCCATCTCTATCCCACTAATTTTCATCACAGGACTTGGAAAAGTTACTTTTTTTAAACTACACCTCTCAGATTCTGCCAGCCAGCATGGTTACAGTTTCAAGAACAGAATTTTCCCAAACTCTGAGTCCTGGAGATTCCCCCCTACTCCCTGCCCACTTACAGAGTTGACTTTGTAGACACTGTTTCACTGGCATTAAAGGTAAGTATGGGAAGGTATAGTTGATCAGAGAAAAGTCTGGTATAAACAGGAAAACCTTGGAAATACGGGTCACTACAAATGCTGTTAACTGTTTACTGGCTGCTTCCAGGGATTGAAGAGGCATGGCAATGTTGGTTATTCTAAAACCAACAATGACAATGGTACTTTATTGGTATAATGAGTAAAAGTTTCTAGTTATTTTCCAAAGTTACTTTTAAAAGCATTCCAAAAAGTAACAGAAAGCAACATGCAACACAAGTAACACTGTGAGTGATCCCCCAGCACATCATTATGATGAATACATAACAGGAACAGGTTATTTTTTAAAACATTAAGTAAGTAACAGAACATAACAAATTACTTTTGAAAGACAACTGTAAAATGCTGTCCCATGTGTTTGTTTATTTGTTTTGCACTATCAATACTTACAAGCCACACCATAACATAAAGCTCTCTGGAGAGCTTACAATCAATCAATGTAAACTACACTAAACACCCCCCACAAAACCATAAAACCATAAAATCAAAGCTAGCTTAAAAACACAATGGGAAGCAAAAACCGACAGCAACTCCAGTGTAATTTTTTTTTCATATGTTCCCTCATGACAGTCTTCACTTTCTCTGAACGGCCACCTACTGAGTTTTTCATCTGCTGTGATCAACAGAAAAGAGACAAGTGATCCTACTTTGCATCCCACTTACAGAGAGCTCATCTCAGGATTGGATGGAAACTTGATTGACATGAAGCAGATGCCATGTCTCTATCCCTCATATTAAACACACCCATAAATAAAAACCACATCCTTCCAAACAGTATGAAACTGAAGTTTGGAGCAGATGTATTGTCACACATGTGCGTGCAATAAATATTATCTCTGCGCAATTAGCACAAACCAGTGAACTGTTCTGTACATTATGAATGAACATGGTCACTTGGTGCAAAAGTCAGGGTTTCATTCATCCCCCTGAATGAAAGGTATGGTTTTTGTTTTATCCAGAGTAATTTTATCCTGCATAAACCACTTACCCAGAACAGTTCAGTGATGAATAAAGTCTTCAACCTTATTATTCATGGCACTGCAAAAAAAAGTCCACTTTCAATCCATGCATTAGTTGATTGAAAGTGCATGTGCACAGTGGCCAGGAATTCTGATTAAGGGGCAAATACACCAGTGACTAGAGAAAAAAAGATTACAGTAAGACATTATTGTTATGAACTCCATTAAAAAATAGGAAAACTCTCTAAGGGCACTAAACTAACACTAAACTAAGCTAGTTCCACTTTTCAGTAGAAGTGAGAGAATACAGGGGTGGGAAAGGAGAGGTGGAAAGATTCCAAAAAGTTTACACCTCAGAGAGGTTAGGGTTGGTGGATTAAAGGAGGAAAGATTTTGGGTCACTGAAAACTACTTAATCCTATCAGTGCTGTTCCCCCAAGACATCTTGTAACTCTTTCACTAGTAAGCGTTGTTGCATTATGAACAGTTCCCCATTTAATATTTCTTGTTGTCAGTTGCCATCAAATGAGGTTCAGTTTATGGTGACCCTATGAATGAGAGACCTGTTATTATCAACAGCCCTGCTAAGGTCTTGCAAACTCAGAGCCACAGCTTTCTTGACTGAGTCAGTACCCCATTCCTACAGCTTTGCACTTATCCAAGCATTATCTTTGTTTACAGTTAGCTATGTGATCTCATGATATCTCCACGGCATAATAGCCTCAGTATAGGTTCTAGGGAGGGTTCAAGCTTGATTTACTCTCAGACCCATTTATTTGTCCTATACTAAAGTTCAGAGTTGCTCATTTAGAGGTCAGGGATATGCATGTAATACCAGTGAATAATAATAAATTCTGTCCATACAGCCCTTGACTAGAGATATCAGCCTCTCTTCCATGATGGAAAACAGATATACCCTTGCTGCCAAGAACTTCATGTCACACAAAGTGTGAGGGATTCTTTCATAACACATATGGTAATTAGATTAATACTTTCTAAGCTGCCCTAATGCAGGCATGGGAATTGCATGGCTCATTGGCTGCATGGCCACCAGGCCACTTGTGCTCACACCTGAGCTCACATCACAGAAAAAAATAATAGACCCCATAATGAAAAATCAAGAAACCTCTGGGGATGGCTTCTGGTTTGTGCGTGAGCAGGAAGACACGGTCCTTCAGCTGCTCGTCAGAGGGCTGCCGTAATCACAGGTTACTGCTTGAAAAAACAGTAGAAGGAGAACTCAAGTGGTTCGTCTGCACCCCAGGAAGAAAGAGTGCAGCAAGAATCTGGTCAAGAAACCTCTGGGGACATGATACTGCAGTTAAAACACCTTTATTTCCAAAATCAAAAATCACCACCTTGTTTCTTCTAGTTTTTCTGGGGGGGAAATGGCTGGGTACATCATAGGGGATTGTTGGGGCTTGCAAATGTAGCAGGTATGGCCCCTGAGTTCTCTGCACATGACCATCCCTGCCCTTAGGGAAGCAGAGAAGACCAGGGAGTGTTCATTCTCCTTATTGCTCAATGGCCACCAAGCATGGTCTTCTTCTGAACCAACTCTGAAGTTGAGAGGCACAGTAACATGATTACTCATTCCTACCTCCAGGGTTTGGGGGAGTTTCTGGATGTTTCTGTGGTCCTTATATAGTCCCTCAAAGTTCTTCTCTACCCTGTGATGAGATGAGTGAGGCTGTCCTCAACAAATGAGATTAGACTGGGTATAACGTGTTATCAATATTCTGATGACAGCCAGTGTTCTTTCTCCTTGTCATCTGCATCCACACAGTACAGTGCCGCTAAGAATGAATAGTCTGGGAAACTGGTGTTTTGGATGTGGCTGCACTCCTCCTTAAAGAGAAAGTGTGCATTTGCAGTAGGTCAGTAAAAGGACATGGAGCTTTAGTGGCATTGAGTGCCTTTCAGAAAAGCTAAAAGAGATTAAATCCCAAAGTGAGTGAGAGAGAGAGAGAGAGAGAGGACCTAATGCATTTTGGTCTAAATAAACTGCCTGGAAGAGGTGTCTCTAGGGTGGGGCAAGTAGGGTGTGTCCTGGGTGCCATTGCTAGGGGAGCACAAAAAAGCTGTGGTAGCGGTGGTGGTGGAGGAGGAGGAAGAGGACACAGCCTCAAAGGTAAGGCTGCAACTTCCATGCTTGCCCTAGGTGCTGTTTACACTAGATACCACCTCTGATGACTGGTTTTCAGTCTAATGCAATAAATATATATTCTTGGCATTCTGAGACTTGTTTGTTTCACTCTCTCTGTTGCATGCCTGCCAGTTGTTGTTTTGTTTCTTTGTTTTTTTACTTTTTCTTTGCATTTTTTTCTATGGCATACTTTTTACCAACTTCTGCTAGGTCACTATCTGCAGCAATTCTCAACAGGGATAGGCTGGTCATCATGATCTATATTCTGTTAACCTCCAGACCGGATTACCATTAAGTGTCATGCCTTGAAGATGACTTGGAAGTTTCAATTGATGCTAAATATGGCTAACAGAATTTTGACTGGCACAGCCAGACTTATGTACATTGTGCCAGTTTTAACAGAACTCACGAGGGTCCCTTTTCACCTCTGGGCCCAGTTCAAGGTTCTGTAATGCATTTATCTTGGGATTCAAATACATTAAGGTGCACCACTTCCCAAATCGCAGACTGGACTATGAAGATCCTGATATACTCACACAGTCTGGGTATTTATGGTTTGGTTTCAGTTACTCAAAATGCCTGGAAGCACATTTGTTTCTCTTGCACATGCCTGAGGCTGAATCTTTTAATGCTTGTACATTCTTCATCCTAGAAAGCCACAAAAAGAAATGAAATCTATGTTCCGTTCAAGGCTTGCTTCTTGTTTGCTGCTACCAGCAACAAACTGAGGATTCCCCTAGCTTGGAAGGAAATCCTGGGTGTTTTAGAAATGACATACTCAGTTTACATCACATTCTGTCAACATAGCTGTTGTGGCTGCAAGACAGGGCAACATGGCTGGGGTAGTATTGCATTCTGGCAATCTGTGTCTGTGAGAAATGCAATCGCTGTGTCATCCAGTTAGTCTTCTCTGTTTTGTGTGAAGTTCCAAATGGTTCTTCTTTATTTATTTAGGGACTTTGTAGGTCAAATCCATCACCTTGAACTGTGCCAAAAAAATTACTTCAAAGCCAGGACAAACGGTAGAATACTGGTACAATCTGCTCTTGGAAACTCAACACTGTCAGGCAGGTCACCGTATTTTGCCTTTATTGAACCATCCATGCAGTCACCAAGAGTATCCCCACACAAAGCACATTTCAACAGTCTATCCTAAATGTTTTTAATGTCAATGGTAGCCACCAAGTCATGTAAAAAGTCACAGTTTTCTCACAGCAAGAAAAGAGGAATGTGAGGGCTTTTAGCCAGCTTCACCGTCTAGTTGTACATTTCCAGACACAATTTCAAGTGCTGGTTGATGACCCATAAAAGCGTTCGGATCCAGAACCTATGGAAGACCTTATCTCCTACAAGCCTTCCAAGTTTTACGATCCTTAGGAGAGGGCTTTCTTTTTGTCCCATCACTGTCACTGTCACTTTCTGAAAGGACATATGAGTGGGCTTTCTTGATCATTACTCACAGCTTGTGGAACTCTCTCCCACAGGAGACTAGATTGGCCCCCTCTCTGCAATCATTCCACCAGTTGGCAAAGACTTATTTTGGCTATATGAAGTGTTTGTTGCAAAGGAGTCTATGGGGGAAGTGGTGACACTTCTTTTATTTTAATTGCTGTCTTTTAAAAGTTTTTATATCATTTTAAATTAGTTCTGTTTTAAATAGGATAACTGGTTGTTACCATAGTCCTTTTTAAGATGTACCTTAATCTATGTTGCCAGCTACCTAGATCCCCACGTTGGGAGAAGAGCAAAATATGAAAGTAATAAATGCATAATCCCCACAGTTCTTTGTAACATTTTTCTTTGTTTTGTAGAAATGACATATCCAAATGAAGTCTTAACAGTCTTTAAAAAAGGGGGAGCACTTATTTTTAGATGATTATTCTTTGTTTTGTGTTAGCTATATCATTAAAAGAAAGTATCAAACATGAGCCTGAAAAAAACCCAACCATCTGGAAGAAAGCGAAACTGAGAGATTTGCTTTTCAAGCAGAAGACAGAAGTATAAATCTTCACACTCTGGCTTTCAGTCTCTGGATATTGAATTGCATTTGTGGTATTGAATTAGAATTGCTGCCTCATTTTCTTCTTCATAGTCCAGTCTTCACCTTTAACAAATACATAGCTATTGAACTTGGCCATGCTATTGAATTTGGTCAGTTCAGATGGGTGAGAATTTCATCTATTTTGTTGCTGATGAGAACTCATCAAAATTTACACTCATCTTCATAAATTTGATGTAAAGAGCTTCATAAATTTGAGAAAATAAAGTCCATAAATTTGGTGGAAAGAATTTCAGATTTCTCTTTTGTGTGTGTAAAAAGCAGAGCCAGCAGAGTTATCCTTCCCTAATACAGTCCTGTGATGCCCTGAGTTATAGATGTTCTGAACCCAGGAACCAATCCCACCTCCAGGTCCTGCTGTGAGCCACACCAGCCCAAAAACTAAAACCAGAAATGCCTAGAGATCCATTTAATTTAAAAAAAAATCCTGGGAGGGCAACCAAAGGATGGAGGCAGTACCTTGTTTTAAAGGAGATTTTGAGTGTTTGTTGAGAAGTCTCTAGGGATGCAATAAATAAATAAATAAATAAATAAATAAATAAAAGAGGTTCATTATTTTAAATTGTTAAATTGTTTTCACTGGCTTTAAATTGTCTTATCTTAAGTGATAAACGGTTTGTTTGATTTGCTTTTAAGCTTTAGATCTTTGTTGTTACTGTTATATTTTATGCTGCCTTGGGTTCCTTGGGCACAATGTAAGAATTTTAATGATGCAAATGAGGATAATGATGATGTTGTCCCATACAGTTCCCCCTCCTCCGCCCTACCAGGAGAGAGAGAGGTGGCACTTTCTCCTGGTTCCTGCTGCTGTCACCAAAAATAGACAACAAGCAAGTGATAATGGCTGCTAAGAGCACCAGCCATTGCCACTACAGCCCCAGCCATCAAGGGCAATGACTGGTATTCCTTGCCATTCACCACATGGCTCAAAGGTTACAAGGAGCTCCTGCCACTTATCCCTCTCTCTGGGTACAAGTGCCTGCTATGCCCATAGCAATTATGGCTCATTCATCCACTTGCTTCACATAACCAGCAGCTAAGAAACCCATCACAAGCTATGCCCTGCCTTGCCTCTAATGGAGAAAGAGCCACTGCCACAGTGGGGTACAGTTCAGGAAGGGAAGAAAGCCAGTTTTGCCCAGAAGGAAAATCCTGCCACTTTCTAGAAACACAAAATCAGGGATCAGTAGAGGTTCCTCTCCCCAGAGGACCCCATTGGGGTCTTGGCAATTGCCCGGCAATGCTAACCCAGGCTGTTAAGACCGCACACCCAGCCTAACCTGCCCCAGGTGCCAGACCACAATACCTGACCATCAGACTGGGATGCAGCCTTACCATGTGACACATTACTTCTGGGCCAGTCCTCTGCAAAGCCAAAGTGAGAGAGACCCTTCAAGGCAGCCGATGCCAAGACATCCACGTTCCCTTCAATACCAGCAAAGTCCGAGGCCATTTCTGCACTAAACTGTTATAGTTCTATTATTCCACTTCTATTCCAGTTTAGGGAGGGGCCTTTAGAATTCTCAGCCAGAGAGCTCTTTGGCCTCAGTAAACTACAAACCCAGAATTCCACAGGATGTTGAAAGTGGAATATTAACACCATAACAATGCAGGGCGGAAATGGCCAAAGTGGTGCAAGAGTAGCAGATCAGGGCCCTCCCAGCAGTTTTGTCCCACAGTGGGAAATTCAAATACAAGATACCAGCTATTTCTTTCCTACTGGGGAAACTCAAAAATGAAAGAATAAAATATTGGGGGAAAAAGCAAGAGGAAGCCTGTAACCATCTCAAACACCTGCAATAGAAATAAACATCATCCAAAAAATTTTGAGTTCCCCAAGGAAAAGAGTTTCACAGAACTGATAGGCTGCTCCAGCTTATCTGTTGTGTGCTTTCAAGTCATCTCTGACTCCCGGTAACTCTAAGACAGGGTTTTCTTGGCAAGGAGTTTTTCCGGGGCATTCCTCTGAGGTTGAGAGAGTGTGACTCGTCCGAGGTCACCCAGAGGGTTTCCCTGGATGAGCGGGAATTCCAAACCTGGTCGCCCAAAGTCCTAATCCAACGCCCTAACGCCTACACCACACTGCATCCCTGACCGGCAATATTTAAAGAAAGGCTGGGTGATCATCTGTCCGAGATGCTATATAGATGAATCCTGAGAGCTGGGTTATATGACGTCTAAGATCCCTTACAACTTTTTTTTTTGATCCCACAATTAACACGCTTTTACTTCTCACAGGCCATTTCCTCCCTGCACTGTTATAGCGCTATTATTCCACTCTCAACATCCTATGGAATCCTGGGGTTTGCAGTTTAGGGAGGGGATGTTGAAAGTGGAATAATAGCGCTATAACAGCCTAGTGCGGAAATGGCCACGGTCCCCCCCCCCCCGCTCCAGTTTTACACCAGTCAGGCATTTTTCCAGCCTGAAAAACGGCTCAGAGGGAAAGCGCAACCCTGGGGGAGAAGGGATAACCAGCAGCACCCGCAGCGGGGCGCGGAGCACGAGGCTCCCCAGGGCGCGCGAGCGGGGATCCCCAAGGCCGGGCAGGACGGGGAGCGGCGCTCGTCTTCCGATTGGTCCTTCGCCACCCCACCTCCGCCTGACGCCGAGCGTGCCGTTTAAATGTCTCCCGACTGGCGCCCGCCACACCTGTTTGGCCCGAGCGCGCCGGGAGGAATGTGATCGCTGGCAGGGAAATCCAGGGTGACATCAAGGGACAGCGAGCGGGCGAGGAGGAAAGCGGCCGTCCCTCCAAAGTTGTTTCCACCCCCTCTGCCCCTCGGCTGCGTAAGGGGCTTCGATCCCTCCTTCCCTCCCGAGAAGCGCCCATGAAGCAGCCGCCCTTTCGCCCGGCCCAGTCGCCCGAGAGTTGACGCTTCACTACATGAGTCTCAGCCGCCTTTAGCCATGAGCTGTCTGGATGTTATGTACCAAGTCTACGGTCCTCCCCAGCCTTACTTTGCAGCAGCCTACAGTCCGTACCACCAGGTAGGGGGCAGGAGCAGGCGGGGGGCGGGGGAGAACGAGGTGCGAAAGGGGGAGCCCGAGGATCGGAGGGGCGGCGGCGCCTCCGTTGGTCGCCCAAGGGGCCGGGAGGGCGGGAAATGCCAAGCCCCTTGCATCCCGGATTCCCCCCGCCGACCGGTGCTGGAGATTGCATTGCAAACCGCGTCTCGCCGGCAAAGGGCGGCATCTCAAGCTTGGCACAATTATAGGCTGATGATGATGACTAATTAACACTGTCGGCTGGGTCCTGTCTCCCTGCCGGGGAGGGGGAGGATTAAGCTAAATGTGCTGCATCAGATCCCCCCCCCCCCGCCTTCGTAACTAACGGCTCGGTTAACCTGTATTACAGGAAGAGTTGTAGCTCTTTTGCCTTTCAGGGGAGTAAATGCGCAAGGGATTCCGTTTCAAACAGCAGAATTGTGGGTCGCGTTGGTCAGACACAGGCTGATTTCGCGTTGGCTTTCGTTAGATCTTTCTTTTTATCTGTTAAAAAAAGCAGCAGCAGCACTCCATTTGTTCTTATTGCCATAAGAAAACCGCCACGCGTGGGGAGGGCCTAATGCTGCCTCGAACCACTCCTGAGCACGCTTCTCCTTCGAAGTTGCCTATTACCACTGCAGTGGGGCTCTGAACTCTCCTGTAACGTGCGTTCTGGGTTTCAGCCTGTTCAAATCCCGTTAACATCCGTGGAATTCAAAACGGTTACCTGTCTGCAGAATTAGAGCCCGATTGTCATCGTTGGAAGCACTGATCAAATTGTAACCGCAGATGTAAGACTTTTTCAAAAAAGTTCAGGCAGCACCTCCCGCAATCAATATTTATTCTTGCACTTGGCGACACTTTTCATTCCTCGAATCGGACTGAAACGCGTCGCCCAGCTCAAGAATTCTGGGTTTTCCTACAAGTTTTGAAGACGAATTGTCCAGTCTTTTGAAAATTAAAATTTAGGAAGAAAACAAGAATACACTCCAGGAAAAAACGTGATGAAATGCTCGCAACCATACGGCAGGCCAATATTTTTTTTCCACTCCACATAGGAATACGGGGTGACAGACGATGAGAAAACGTGATTGTGGAAATTTAGGATTTATCTTGTTTTTCATCGCTTCTTCGATCCTCACCGCTCTCTTGGTCACCCTTTGAAGTAATTTTGTTTTGTCAGTACGATATCTGCGGAATTGTGCGCCCAACGCCACTCTTAAATAAGCAGGAGTGGTTTATTACTGAAAATAAATATTTGCATAGGCTCTTCGATTATTATTGAGCAAATACCATTTCGAGAGCCAGCATGGTATAGTGTTTTGAATGTTGAACTACGACCCTGGAGACCAAGGTTCGATTCCCCGCTCCTCCATGGAAATCCACTGCGTGACCTGTGGCGCGTCACACACTCTCAGCCCCAGAAACCCCCGTGATAGGTTTGCTTTAGGGTCGCCATAAGTCGGAAACGACTTGGAGGCTCGCAATAACTACAAAATACCATTTCACTTAAAATAAAAGAGAGAGACAGCCATTCAGTCTGAAGAGAGTTGCGATTTCCAGGATAACCCTATTCATATCTACTCAGAAGTAAATCTAAGTGTGCTAAGAAATTACTTCCAGGAAACTGTCTGTAGGATTGCAACTCCCAGACCCGTATAAAATCTGTTCGGTGAAGGGGTTTCTTAACCCGCCTTACAAACGGCTTCGGACGGGGTCGGTATTGAGTTTACAAGAAAACTGCACCTGTTCGGCCGTTTTTCTCCTCTTGCTCGAAAATGAAATACTGCATTAAGAAAGAAAAAAGAAAAAAAAATGAGCGAGGCAGTGGGAGTCCTCCTACTCGCTCTCTTCCCCGACCGTCTTAAATTGGACTAAACTCACCCAGTCGGCCACGAGGTCGCTGCAACCGAGAGCGTTTACTTGCAAATAAACTATGTCAAGGCTCCGACGTCAGGTTCGGTGAAACAGAGCCGAGCGCAACAAGGAAGTGCCTTCCCTCGAAATCTTCTCAAGAGTCTGGCTAAAAGGAAGAAATGTAAGTAACTGTTTATTGCTTGTTTCCATAATATTGCGCGATTCCACACGGAAGAGTCCCTCCTTCCGCAAATTGAGTCAAGGGTACCTAACTCCTGTCCTGTTCCTCCTGTGGAGGGAGCCATATCATATATTCGTAACTGTCCTCCTCCGAAGTTTTTGGGAAGTGGATCTTTAGTGGCAAAGTCAGAAATGAGTCTTTAAGGTGCATCTAGTTTGTTTTACCTCTTGGTTTGTAAGTCCTACCGAGTCCACCGCACGAATGGACTGCACTTCCCATCATCCGTCACCACTCACGGTGTGGGCGAGGAGTCCTAGAGCTTGCAAACCAACAAATCAAACGCCTTGAAGGCCACAAGTTTGCCCCTCCCTGAGTCAGTGGGTTGTAAGACTAGAGGCCTTTCTGCACTACACAGTTGTAGTGCTATTATTCGACTTTCAACATCCTATAGGATCCTGGGCTTTAGAGTTTAAAGAAGTCCATTTAGAATTCTGAACCAGAGAGCTCTTTGCTCTCAGTAACCTACAAACCCCAGAATTCCACAGAATGTTGAAAGTTGAATAATAGCACTATAAAAGTGTAGTGCGGAAAGGCCCTAGGTAAAGGCTGGAAAACGGGATGGCAGACACGCGATTTCCATACTGTCCCGTGCTCGGCTGGCGCCTGGACCCCTATTTTCCTTCTCACGTGTTTGAAATCGGAGAACCGAATTTTCCTTCGATGGTGAGGTAGTTTGAGTGTTATGCCGAAAGCGGCGTTTCTGACGCAGCGACCCCAGAAGCTGACGTCATCTTTAACATCAACCGACAGTAGGAGCGTGCGTGACGTTTTTCAGAGTCGCTACCAAAGAAAAAAGACCATTCTTGGCTCTCATCGGTTTACAAACGACAATTGGGCAGTAGTGGAGAAAGAACCGACCGGGAAGTGCCGGGAGGGGGGACTATATCCGTCCCAGTTAGTCTTGAACTCCGATTTCGTTGGGGGGATTTTGCCTGGTCGTGAGAGAAAGTTCAGGCTTTCCCGTGCTAGGGGTAAAAGCCGACTGAACAACTGACATTTTGCCGCCTTGTAACACTTTGTCTGTCCCGAAATCTGCTGCCTCGGGTATATCCCCTCCGTCTGTCCCTTCAGAAGACCGCTCCTGGTTCAGAATATCTCCTGGAGCAGCTCTCGCAAGAACCGGCAGAGCTCGGCTGGACCAGAGCAAAAGCCCATTTTCAGCATTCTGTTGCCCTTGGTGGTGGCCAAAGCTAGGCGTAAATGAACCCTCTCCCCAAACAAGCAGGACAGAGGGGCTAGATCCAACTCGGGTAGAGCCACTGAACTGATGTGGAAGTAGGTAAGTCAACACTTGTGTAAATTCCACTGATTCCCCGGATCTAGACTAATTGGGAATAAGAACTGGGTTTCTTCCACGTCTGCGTGTTTATCTCATTCATGTAATTTCCTGTGGAAGCCCGTCTAACGTTGCCGCCTCGGAGGACTGAGTAGAGGGCAGGCTTTATCTTTAGCTTGCCTTGTCAGCCTCCCCTCGATCTCTGCGCCCCCATTCCAGCTGAATTCGGCTCTCCCGAAAACTGGCACCCGAATACAGTGGGCTCGTTTGGGCCCACCGCGGCAGCTGTTCCTGCAGACAACGTCGATGGCAACGGAGAAAACGTGCGGAACGCGAAAAAAAACGCTGGGGGCTTTGGAAATCTCTCTCTCTCCCTCCCTCCCTCCCTCCCTGGCTCTTTCTCTCTCTCTAAAAGAATCTAGTAAAACTAATCGGATCCCGTCGGAAATTCCTCTGTCCTTCTGCCTGCCAAGAGAATGCTTTTTCCTCCCAAATCTGTTTAGCAACGGTCCCGTTGTGTGCCTTTCCACCCCCGCCGTCTATTCAGCCAGCGGATAATCGGAGAGGCTGCTTCGGAATGGATCCGACGTTGTAAAAACGCGAGTGACTTCTTTACGCCTAGCTCAGCTGAAGTTGAGAATCCGAAAGAGAGAAAGAGAGAGAGAGAGAACGGTTAGTTCATTTGTCCCGATCCAGAGGGCCTCATTTAAAGTAAAAGGACCGGAGCGATCGGGATCGGGCAGCCCCAGAACGCTTTGGCTTCAGCGGCTGTTGCGCTCTGGTAAAAATCAACGAGAATTTGACCGTTCGTTTGGGAAAGAAAAGCAACGCCCCTCACTGAACATCTCGTTTTCTGGATTTGGATGATTCCAAGGAATCCCACTTTAAAAACTGAGGATTCCTTCTCCTCCATTCGTTTTCTGTCTGCATCCAGAGTAGGAGCAGGCGGAAGGTAACGTTACCTAATAGATAATTGATTTGCTTTCCGTTGGAAAGCATTTCTGCTTCCCGATTACTTAACCGTGGCACCGACTGAATCAACCTACTGAAACAGAGCGAGCTGAGGTTCTCGGGCAGTGTGGAAGGGCAGCAATTTCCCAGCCCCTGTTCTGATCATGTAGGTTGAGTTCCTGGGCGACAACGTCGTTAATGCTAACGGAATGTCTTTCGCACCTGGGTCCCCTCGGCCGTCTTGGGGTTCTAGGAAAACCAAAGAAGATCGCTCAAGTCAGAGGGGTCCTGGACCACTCCTGCCTTAAATTGCAAGCCTTCTTTTCAAATCACCTTAAAATGCAAAAAGCCCTTTCTTAATTTTCTTTATCTGGACATTTGGGACTGCCTACCGGGACCGGGTGTTCTGGTTTTTTTAAAAAAGTTGATCCACTTTGAACCCGTCGGGAAGATAGAAAGCATGCATGTGAGACGGACTTCTGAGCCCAGCCCTTGGATCCGTGCGCACTCCGTTTCCCGCTCCGCCCTTGGGTTAGATGGATCCAATGGACAGGAAGGGTGAAATGCGCGGGACAGGCAGCCGTGAGGGATCCCGAACGCGCCGCTTGCTCTCCTCCTCGCCGGAGGAAGAGGAAAGCTTTTCCTGTGGCCCTTGAGCCCGTGCTTGCTAAACTAGACTGCCCGAACCGGGGGGGTAGGAGACACACGCCTTCGGAAGCGCCGTTGTTTAAAGGGAGTTCTTTGGCTCGGACGTGGTTCGGGGCAGATGACGAGTGTGGAGGCAGCATTCTAACGCGTGTTTAGAAAACGATGCGTTGACCTTCCGGGGCCTTCCTGCGTAAATGTTCCCGCGCCCCTCGCCCCCGCCCCGCCCTTCAGAATTGCTTAATCAAGTTGTAGGCGGAACGTGTGAATTAGACAAAGTAGATCAAGCGAAATCAAAGGGCCACTGGACATCATTTTGTGGACCAAAACAGGACTCTGGACTCCTTCCTGTTACTTATTACATAGCATTGGGAGGGAGGGGAAGTTTGCGTTATTCCTCAGACGCGGACAAGGCTGGCGCATTAGGTTATCCTTCGCGCTGTTGGGTTTGGGGTATTGGTAAAAGAATGGCGCGAAACTTAAACGTCCGATCAAAATGCCTCTGAAAATGCTCTTAATTTACTGTTAACAATACGTGGAAAGTTACTCTTTATACGAATGAAGTAACCTTGCTGCTAACTTCTTGCTTTGCTTTTACAGTGGCACAATTTTGTTGTTGCTGTGTGCTTTCAAGTCGATTCCGACTTAGGAGACGCCAAGAAGAACGTTATCAGGGGATTTTCTTGGCAAGATTTGTTCAGGAGGAGGTTGCCTTTATCTTCCTCTGAGACTGAGAGAACGTGACTTGCACAGTGGGCTTTCATGGCTGAATAGGGATGCAATGCAGTGCTCAAACTTCTGGGCCATATTACACCCTTGTTTTCAAAAAGACAGCTAGTTCTGTTTAAGGGTGTTATTGGTAAGTCATCACTTTTGAGCTCTGGCCCCAGTAAGTTGTAGTCAAGGCAGAAGCTTTCATGGACTGCAGCCCACTTGATCAGATGCCAGGAGGCTGAAAGTTCACAAAAGCATAAGCTCACCAAAATGTGACAGTCTTTAAGATGCCAAAAAGACTATTTGTGTTTGTGTGAGGAGGGGGTGCTGCAGCAGACTAACAAGCCTACCCCTAACTGGCATGATCAGTTCTGTTGTTCTCAACAGCATCACAGTCCAGTGGCCCTTCCTGATGTATTTTGACATAGAAACTCTGACTTGGATTAACAGTGCATCAGTACTGCTTTTCCTCAATAATCTGCATGCCTGAACTCTTGTGAAACAAGAGGGCATACACTATAATGAACACACATATTTGAGCATTTGGTTACAACCCTGGAGACCAGGGTTTGATTCTCCACTCAGCCCTTGGGTACATCACATGCCCTCGGCCTCAGCAAACCCTGTGATAGGTTTGCCTTAGGGTCACCATAAGTTGGAAATGACTTGAAGTCACACAACAGCACACATAAGAACAGGCTTTTTTCAGGTAGCATTTGCTTCTTCAGATGCATAGAATGAGTTCTGTTCCAATATACTGCTCCGATCACAAGCATTCTCTTCACAACCCATCTCCCCATTTGCTCAAAGATAAATCATAATGCATGGTTATTCCCAGAAGCTCCTAGGTGTCTATGGTCACATAGACTCCTGCCTCTCTTTTACTTCTCTCTTCAAGGTGATGAGTCTCAGCTCTCTGAGCTCTTCATCTATCTAAAACTTCTGTTTAGTTAGTCAGGACTTAGGCAATCTGTATATATATTTATGTTCAGAATGTAAGTTTCAATCTAACGAGTAAATGTTCCTGGTATATCATTTGATTACTGCCTGTTTGCCTTGTTTTACTGAAGTTAATCTCAGATGAATATCTCAGAGATTCAGTGCATTTCTCTGCAGACTCTGCGAAAGGAGACTGGCTCTTAATTGAACCGGTCTTCATCTTTCCCAAAAGGGACTAACACCTTGGGAAACTACCCCTAGTCCCACAGTTTCTAAATTGGGTTTACGTTGAGCTGATGATAAGAGCAATCCACAATGTTGGTCCTAAATCCAGCGGCTCTTCCCACCTAGAGTAAATCTATTGAATCAATGGAATTGGAGGCTAATATTTGTGTAAATCACATTGATTTAATGAGTCTACTCCAGTTTGGAGTACCACTGGATCCAGACCAGAATGTTCTATTAAGAGGTGAAAGTTGAAGGACATAAGTCTGCCTTGCCTGGAAAAACAATCTGAACAAATGTTGCCGTGCAAGATCGCACATTCCTTGGCAATCTGAGTGGGCAGGATGTGTGGACATGGCCCTAACTGCCTTTTCTTCTTCTCCACAGAAACTCACCTTCTATTCAAAAATGCAAGAAGCCGCTGAGAGTGCCAGCAGTGCCAGCACAAGTGGGGCTGGCAGTGCCAGCAGTGCCAGCAGCTCTTTCTCCAGCCACACAGTCCCTGCTAGCATCAAAGAAGAAGAGTGCAGCCCAGAGAAAGAACGCCCCCCAGAAGCCGAGTACATCAGTTCCAGATGTGTCTTATTCACCTATTTCCAAGGGGACATAAGCGCCGTGGTGGACGAGCACTTCAGCCGAGCCCTCAGCCAGCCCAGCAGCTACTTACCCAGCAGTACCAGCACTAAGCCTGCTTCAGCTGCTCGAAGTACCAGCTCTTGGAGGGGTGAGCCCATAGGCCTCTCAGCCATGTCAGATGCTTGTGGTGTTGTCTGTCTGTGCACAGCACTGGCAAATCACTACCTGTCTTTGTCTCCAGAGCAAGGAATTGTTGGTGGGGGAGATGTGTTTGCTTCTGTTTCACATCTAGTGCTCAGGATGCTGCCTGACTATTGTTGTCTACTGTGGAGGTTGCAAAGCAGTACAGTTGGAATTGTGCTTTCTAGCAGAGGTGTCCCTTTCCCTGGTTGTTAGCCATCTTTTAAGCTTCACCTGTGAAAAAAGAGAAACAGAGAAGCGGAGATTGGAAAAATTACTATTCAAACTCTTCCAGATTGTGGGAGAAGTTTTAAGGGATGTCCCCATTACAACATTGATATGGCATGCACTCTTTTTCTGGGGGTTAGAAATGAAGGTATTAACGTGCCATAAGAATCTTCTGCAGTTTATACACAAGTGGCAGTAACCTGATTGTTGACACTCTAGTGGGCTATAGGCCAATAAAGAAGGGAAATTTGCTCTAACAGGTTTGGGAAGCATGTTGCTGAACTGCAATTCCCATCATCCTTCACAGTTTAGAGGTCACATGATTCACATGTTCAAGGCCGTAGATTAAAAGTCTGGCACAGGTTTTTCTGGGTCACCTTTCTAAATGACAATTTTGTGTCCATTTATTGACTTGCATAGAGACTACTGAGTTTGTCCTACGTACCTGTACATACACTTGAAAATCTTAAAAACAACAGTCCTAAAAGTGAATTTCAAAGGCCAGGCACAGTGAGAGAATGCAGAGGTACCATTATAACAGCAGTCCCTAGTCACCTTTCCTAATTTCAACCAGCTTACTCCTGCCCCTGCAATTTGGAAAATCTTCCTTATCATTCAGTTGTTTCTCCTTCATTCAGAAGGGGGATTAATAATATGAGATTGACTAATTATAGCATCCGGGATAAAAGCATGATTGTAGCCTCTGTGCCAGTGCAGAGTATAAAACAACTGCTGTGCACTAAAGGTTGTTTCTGAGCAAGGTACAGAATTCATAGTGGTAATCTTCCTTTCACTTCAGATTCAGAGTCAAGTATCCTGTAACTGAGTACAAGCAGATTTGGGAGCAAGTCCTAACAACTGTGAAATATATCATTATAGCTGTCCTAGCTATTGGATTAGAAGCAGATTCCTGAGGTATAAGCCCCTTTTCTTGGAAAGATGAAGGCTGGTTCAGTTAAGATTAAACCTCCTTTATCAGAATTAACAAGTGGAAGTACTGAATATCTTGCATCTCTCTGAGACTAGTTTTAGCAAAGCAAAGTAAACAGGCAGTATGCAAGTTTCATAGCTAAAAACTTAACTAATTGCATTTGAAGGTACATTCAAATATATATCCAATGCCTGGCTAACTCCAGGAAAGAGGAGCCTGCACTCACCATCTTGAGGGACGAATCTTCTATGTGTTTGCAAACACACCTGGAAGATTCACTGGTCACCTAGTAAACTTGCTTAGGTACATCCCCAGGACAAGTAACTGAGCAAATGAGGAAAGACAGCATGTAGAGAATAGAGGTATGCAGGAAACTCTTACTGCCTATAGCCCTATTTGTCTAACAGCAAATGGGTGAATGGTGTTAAAGAGAATGTTTGTTTGGGAAGCATTTTCCAGCATCAACCATGTCCCCAGGGAAAATCCAGAGTCATGCCAAGATTTTGTTTATCTTGCTTTTCTAATACATGGTTTAAAATCACTGTTCAATGCAAATGAAATAAATAATCAACAATATATAAAATACTAACAAATCTCCTAATTAAGTTTATTGAACATGACTTCAGTCCTATGCCTAGTTATTCTGGACTAATTTCTATTAAATGCAGTGGTGTTTGCTTCAGCTATATAGGTTCAACTATACCACATGTAAAATACACGTGGTGTTTTAGTGTTATCCTCCAGGATCTCCCTTCACGCTAGTTCTAATCTTTGCAGACTCTTTAAAGCAGCAACTTCTGAATGGGCTTTCTGCTTTCTAAAAACAAATCTGTCCAGGGTGAATTGGTGAGAACAGTAGACTGAACACAGTTCAAGTGAAAACACCAGGATTCTGCAGGAGGAGGACCATTGAGCTTCTTCTCTAGACCCCAGTATAGTCATTGATTAAAAAAATAGCTGTCCATTTAAGGTCTGGGTTAGGATTAGCTCATATTGGCTCAGCTGAACAAACTCATGTTAGGCAAGAAAAAAAAATCTGGCTTCTTAAAACAGTTTGATGTTTTTTCTTTTGTCTGAATTGCACATAAAAATAGAAAATTAATTAGTCGGGGAGAATTGTATTTTTTTAAAAATGGGGGGGCACAAGCTTTCATTAGCCAATCCCTGCTCGATCAGGTGTATCTTCAAAAGACAGAGACAGGTTCAACCTCCTAGCCGTTCAGTTATAGATCTTAAAGTCATTATGCAGGAACCTAAGAGGTTAACATCAAAACAATCTCAAGATGTATAACTCCAGTTAGACTAATAACGAAATGGTCTTTGTTTATGGTAATTTTACCATATTTTACTGCTATTTAATTTTACCATATTTTACTGTTATTTAAATATTAGTAAGATTATATATGTAGTAGATTCTGGGCTGCCAACATTTGTCATAACAAGAACAGACCTAAAGTCCCATAGCCTTTGTTGTTGTTGTGCATGGTGATTGGAGGCACACACACACACACACACACACACACACCCAAGTGTCACAAACTGTTTACTGGCCCTGTAAAATATGGTGAGGATTTTATTTATATTTAATATTTATCTATTAATTGCCACTCTGTCTCCAGAGCCCTCCAAGTCGGGTAAAAACTATTATTTAAAAGCAAATAAAAACAATTATTTTTTTAAAAGAGCACACATAATTCCAGCAGTCAGAAAAGCCACCCCTCATTTTAAGGACCCAAGTCCTGCCCTGGCTGTCCTGTTGGAAACTCAGGGAGGATGAGGCAGTCTAACTTCCCCTGGGAGGGAGTTCAACAGCCCGGTTGCCACAGAAAAGAAAGTCCTGTCATATGTACGTACCAACCTAGCCTCTCAGAACAGCCGTGAGATATACAACAAGGCCTCCACTAAGGATCTCACATTTCAAACAGGCTCATGAGAGAGGAGGCAGCCTTTCAGGATGCTCTTCACTCAACCTAGCTCAGTTTTCCTGACAAGAGTTCCTGCCTATTGGGCCCATCTAAGGACTTGTTCCAAAGAAAGTGCAGTGGTGCTAGGGCTAAGAAATTAACAGAGCAACCATAACTCACCAAGATGGCTGGGGGCCAGCTGAACTGAGATTAGGCCAACTGAAGTGGAATCCAAATTCCTCCCAACGTAGGGTGGTTGAAAATAACTTAGAATTGCTTTGGTCTTGGCCTAACTATGTGGCAGCAGACAAGTGATGTGCTTGGGCTGGGAGAGGCTTGAATCTGGCAGAACTCTGCTCTTCCTTCACTCCACCCCTGTTTTGGCTCATCTGCCAGCAGCACAGTTGTGCTGGCTGATCCCTGAGAATGGGCAGCAGTAAGGCTTTATACTGACAGGAGGTCAATTTGCCAGGCACAAGAGACTTCTGCTTTTTTCTAAACCCCTCTAATTCTGTCGCAAAGATGTGCTAGCTGCAGGGGCTTAGGAATCGACAGAAGCCTCTTCTGCTGGCTGAATTGCCTTTATGCTGGTATAACCCCCTTCTGCCTATTGATCTCAGAGATCAGCTGGCCCAGACACTATGTCACTATGCCATCACAAAGTTAGGCCAGGGCAGTATTAAGTAATTTCCAGTGCCCTTAGCCTGGAAGACGTTTGGATTCGGTACAGCTTCAGTACAGCCTTCTGTTGGTTCAGCTGTCCCTTGCAACCATACTGGTGAGGTAGGTCTGTGCTCTAAGCCTGTTCTATTCGAGTTATTTGATGGGACACTATTTTAATGTGCCATGGACCACAGCCATATTTGTGGCCATTGGCTACAACTGTTCCTTTCTCTCCTGTAAGTTCTCTGTGGATTGGCAGCCAATGGCTCACAGAGTGGCACTAGTCCAAGGATCACTATTTTAAGTAGCTCTTGCCTAAGCCATTGGCCCTTTAAGGCAGCATATAAATTTTTCAGCCAGTGTGGTGTAGTGGTGGTGAGTGCTGGACTACAGCCCTGGAGACTAGGGTTTGATTTTCCGCTCAGTCATGGAAACCCACTGGATGACCTTGGGCATGTCACACACTCTCAGCCCCAGAAAACCCTGGAATAGGTTCACCTTAGGGTCACTATAGGTCTCAAATGATTTGAATGCATACAACAACAACAATAAATTCTTAATAAACACACAAATATCAGCAAACAGAAACAAAGACCTAAAGAATCATGGTAATTATAAAGTAACACAACAGAGAGATGGGGCAGTCCTGTACTGCAACTGCTGTTGTTTTAGCAGAATCCATCCTGTAAGCCTTTCAATATGGCTGGTAGTAACTGAATGGAAAGTAGGAAAAGAAGAAGACGACACTATAGGTGGATTGATTCTATCAAGGATGCCACAGCTCTGAGTTTGAAAGATGGCTGTTGAGGACTGGGGATCTTGGACGTCTATTATTCTTTGGCTCACCTTGAAATGAATTTGACTTGACTAAGAACAACAATGGGGGTTGGGTCTCCTCTCTGAAGGGAATCTAGAAGGACTTGAGTCCCACATGTCCCCAATGTTTGTACCTGTTCACCTCTTCTGAATGGATGTGTATAAGACTGGACTTTTTCTCTCATAGAAGGTGGTACCGTACTCTATGGGACTATATAACCTCCTTTTCCTAGACATGTTTTCTATTTCAGAGTGGAAAATTCAATTATTGGGATTATTAAGTATAGCTAAAAAATCAATTGAAAACGTTATTTGAATATAATGAAAATTAGGAATATTTCTAATTGCAATTATCACATCTTATATACCACGGGTATTTAAAGTAGGAATTATCATAGCAATGAGTACATTTCAAAATACGGTAATCATAGGACACCCTTTTGTGCAATTCCATTACTTTCTCTTTCTTGTTTTTTTGTTTTGTTTTGTTTTGTTTTTGTTTTTTGTCTTTGAAGGATTGTTTGCAGAAATCTAGACCCAATTGCTAATTCCAGTGAAACTAGACCCCTTGAACCAATGGACACTTAGGCCATTTCCATACTAGGCTGTTATAGCGCTATGATTCCACTTTCAACATCCTATGGAATCCTGGGGTTTGCAGTTTAGGGAGGGGATGTTGAAAGTGGAATAATAGCGCTATAACAGCCTAATGCGGAAATGGCTTCAGTAAACCAATAGTTAAGTAGACTGCAATGACTTTAGCTGGGACTAACCACTGGATTTAGGCCATAGTTCTGCTTTCTGGCATTAACAGAGGGAAAGACTGGTCATGCCTTGTTGTTCTTCTAAATTGGGAATTTCCTGCTACTGGGATCAGCTCCAAATATCTTCTTGCAAGGGTCACACTGTTGGCCCAAACACAGGAAAGGCAAAACGACCTGCTGTGGGAAAGGACTTCCGGGCACACAAGCTGCCTACCTGGCTCTGCCTGTTGTGCAGTGCGGCCAAAAGAAGGACTAGAATGCGTTCATAGGAACCAAAAGTTGGGAACCAGCCCAGAAGGGGGAAAAAAAGCATCTGAAAGATTGAGTGGAGGCAGAGACTGATGCCATTTCTGCACTAGCCTGTTATAGTGCTATTACTCTACTTTCAGCATCGGATGGAATTCCAACATTCCATAGAATGTTGAAAGTGGAATAATAGCACTATAACAGGCTAATGTGGAAATAGGCTGAGTCCGCACTGCAATGGTTGAGGCAAGCCTGCTTGAGCAACGCCAAACGCATTTAACAGCACTTTGAGCCGGCACATTTGGCAGGTGATTTCCTTTATTTTCCGACAGTGAGAAATGTCACCTGTTAATTCCTACATATCAAGCAGCTGTTAATGGCACAAGAGGAGGTTTCTCTCCTTTTCCTTAGCTGGCGAGAAACCTCTTACAGGAAGATTCTTTTGGGAGCAGGGGACATATCTTCAAATCACTGGGAAAGGAAAGTTGCTGAAGCTTCTGCCCCATCTAGCTATTCCCAGATGTGCTGATGAGTGGGGATGATGAGAGATATAGTCCAACACAGCTCAAAAGCGCTAGCTTGAGGAATGCTGCTTAACGGTGAACACATCCCACTGAACTCAGTGAGTCCCTCCTCCCCTCCCCGTGTGTGTGCGTGCGCGCCCCCCCCTCCAAATCATTTCCAATCTACAGTGACCCTTATCACAGTTTTTTGGCAAGATTTCTTCAGAGAGGAAGAACTCATTGCCTTCTTCAGAGAGGACGGCAACGGTTCCTTTAAACGGGCACTGGAAGGTCAATTTCACACTTATATTTGGGGGGCCCTTTCCCACCACACGATTATAGCACTAAAAGTCCACTTTAAGTGCCACCGCTGCATCCTATGGAATCCTGGGGTTTGTAGTTCGCTGAGGGACTATTACTTTCTCCACGAGAATTCCAGATGGCCTTGCCTGGTCTGTAAATCCCAGGAGTCCATAGCCTAGAACCGCAGCGGTAAAAATGGGGCCATATCGCTATCAGAGTGTAGTGTGAAAGAGAGCTGAGATGCAAGGGTAGAAGGTAGGAAAGGTTCCTTTTGTCGGACTACCAATTAGAAGTCCATTTCCACACTAGACTGTTATAGTGCTATTATTCCACTTTCAACATCCTATGGAATCCTGGGGTTTGCAGTTTAGGGAGGGGCCTTTGAGGGGGCCAGCTGCCCCCTCCCTAAACGGCAAACTCCAAGATTCCATAGGATGTTGAAAGTGGAATAATCGCTCTATAAGTGTGTAGTCCGGAAATGGCCATAAATGAACGAAAGGTTTTTAATCGTTGTAACGATTGATTTGGTAGGAGAGGCCTTCGGAAAAGTCTCGGGATTCTGGCAGACCGACTCAACTGGCTCTCTATTTTGGTAGCGTTACAAAACTTCGAAATCCCAAATGGGACTTTACTGGAGGGCAACCCCGATTGAATTCACTCTCCTCTCGTCTGCACAAAGTGTCCAATCGTACTCTACAGCTCAACTGGCTCAGAATTGTCTCTCTGCGTTGCTTTCGTAGTAATTTCGATTTGATTTTCGCGGAACGTGCGCCTTAGTAGGTGTTTTCAGTATTATGCCCTTCCAAGTCACGTGTTTGCCAACCTCGGACTCGGCTAACTTGGCTTCTGTTTATTCTTGAAAGTGAGGTTGTTTATTCTCCACGCACTTTCCCTGTGTTTTTGTGATAATATGGTGGTGGTCAGAACTTCGGGCTATTTTTTTTTTCTGAGTATTGTTGACCAGCTGGTTTGGAAAACTGTAAACTGATTTTCAATAGTAAATACTCGCGATGGATGGGCTCTCGTCTTGAAAGGAGAAAAGTAGAATTAAGAACAGCTGATAATAGTAACTAATAATAGCAATAACTATTATTATACAAAGAACTAAAAAAGTTCTTTAGAAAATGTTGGTAAAATATGCAGGGAATCACTATTTCGTCTCACCCCCCTTTATTTTATACTTACACACAAATATACACACACATATGCGTGTGTGCGGATATACACACATATAATACATACAGACATGCTTGTATTTTTGAGAAGGGCGATTTGCGCTATTAGAACTATGAAAGTTCTGTGCAGCGAAAAGAAAACCTGTTTCGGAAGGGCGATATATAGATATACGAGACGCAGTGACAATATCCAGTGAACAATCAAACCCAGAAAAAGAAGAGACGACGACTGTAATCGTTAAGCGGAGCAAATCCCACTCGGTGTAACGAGTCTTACTTCTACGTAAACATAGATAGCCTTGTTTAACAATTCTGTCCTGCTCTAGTAAAACTGGCGGAACTAATTTTGGTTGGTTAAATGCGAACCACCCAGCCCCAGGCCTGTTTGCTCAGAAAAAAGTTCCAGCTCACCAGGTAAGACATATGAGATTAGGATTGCAGCCTCACAGTGGAAACCTGTGCATATTTATGCAGAACGAAGTAAGTAGGGGATAGTGGCCGAACAGACTGATGTGTGTGTGTGGTATGTGCCTACAGGTCGCCTGTCGACTTTTGGCACTCCCATGAATTTCATAGGGGTTTCTTAGGCAAGGAACACTCAGAGATGGTTTTGCCAGTTCCCCCCTCTGAAACATATCCTACAGACCTGGTATTCGTTGGCGGTCTCCCATCCAAGAACCAAGCAGGGCTGACCCTGCTTGGCTTCCAAGATCAGACAGGATTTGGTGGCTTTGGAGTATTTATCTAAGGACCATTTCATGTCACAGCCACGACTCTTCAAGTCATCCAAGCGGTTCTCTTTGGCTGGAGAGTGCATATCGGGCTGCTGCTCTGCAGTACCAGGGTTAGTCATTCCTGTTTATTTGGGGGTACTTCATCGACGTGTTTAGCTGCGTGGAGTGTGAATCCATCTATTTTTACATCACCGTCGAAAGCCGTCCGAAAAAAAACAAGTATTTGGTCCGCCGCATCTTGGTGTACAATTTCGCACGTCTTGGTTTTGCATTTTTTTTAAGGAACAATAATTGTCGGAAGTCAAATCTTAAATCAGACTTCCCCATCCTGGCACTCTCTAGATACGTTGAGCACTCCCTTACAGCGAGTAGATCAAAACATCTGGAGGAGAATTGTGTCAAACGGGAAAAATGTGGTTCTGTTGTTGCTGTGGCTGGAAGGGTATCTGCACAGGTTTCACACCCGTTTGCTGTTCATGTCTCCGTCCGTTAAAATCCTGGGATTTGTAGTTTGGTGGAGGTACTTAAGAGTTCTTTGCTAGAGAACCTTAGCGCGCTTCCTCAGTGCAGACAATTTTAAGTGTCTCCCAAGATTTTGTAGTTAAAGGCAGTTAAAGGGGTACGCACTACTATTACTGTATAGAGGAGATTTTTTGTGCGTCATTATCATCGATTGAGTTCCCACTAACAGCTGCGAGGGCACAGAAGTGACCCAGGGAAATTATGTTTATTTATATTTTGCCTTTTTCCTAGCCCTGAGACTCAAGTGGGGTTAACAAAAACTGAAATAGAAAACAGCCAAAAGTACACACCCAAGGTCAAAATATAGTCTAAACAAATTACAATCACTTCAAAAGTATGGCAGATCAGATCTCCAAAACGAGTAGGACTGGCAGTTTTCTGGCAGCAATTTCTCAATGTCATGAACCTCATTAATTTTCAGTCGGGAGCGGGGAGAGGAGAGGTGTTTGTGGGACATTCTACCTCAGGTGCCAGATTTGACTTGGAAAGGGTGGCATTTACTGGTTTTCCTCAGGCTGCAAAATGTCTTGGCCTGAGATGGATGCAACGACAGCAGACCTAGAGATTGAGCTGGGAACAAGGACGATTGAACTCAACAGAGCTTCCTTTTAAATCGGCAGGCACAGAATCGCATTGCACATCCTATGCATGTTTTGTGTGCAGCTCTTCTGTCAGAGTGCATCTTTGTTGGATCGCATCTTCATTGTGAGAATAGTACAGCGTCCAAATCGTATAGGGAGGCCAGGTAACTCCGCGTGCTGTCTGTTTTTCCATCCCGGTTGCACGAAACCTTTCTCTGGAGACACACGCCGGCACAGACATTCGCGAAGCCTGGAGCTTTTCCGAAGCCGTCTAGTCCAAGACCAGGGCCATTTCCGCACTAGCCTGTTATAGTGCTATTATTCCTTGAGGCCCCTTCCTAAACTGCAAACCCCAGGATTCCATAGGATGTTGAAAGTGGAATAATAGCACTATAACAGGCTAGTGCGGAAATGCCCCCGGTCGTGTACTCAAAGGCCAAGGAGTTAACTTCGGGGATCTTGAGACACGATATTAGGTTGAGCTATTGCAGGATCTATGCCTCGGGCGCCGCAAACTTATTTTGAGCTCACCCACCTTAGCGGACTAACCGCCTTCTGACGGGTTGTAGGAAAAGATTGTAGCGCGCGCGCGCACACACACACACACACACACACACACACACACGGCTAAAAGGGCGAAAAGTCTCGAGGTCTTTCTTTGCAATTAATCCAAGACAACTGTAACGGTGCGCCCGCACCCGGCGACTTCTAACCCTAAACTAGTCGTTGAAAGACAGGCTTGGTCGGAAGGCGTTCGGTGGGACGGGATCGAGGGGATTTCCTCACACTGGGAAAGAGTTTCGCTGCTCAAAGTGAACGCCCTGGACAAATTACCAGGGTGGCTCAGGGCAGTTTGCTGCCCCAGGTCCAGCCGTAAATGGTACCCCACGCTAAACCCACCCGAGATGCGTGGCACTTAAAGCCAGACCATTTATCCCCCTCCGCCACTGTATCTCTCCTCCCCCATAGTAAACCAACACATTTGCTGCCCTTTTTCAAGGCGCCCAACATCTGGCACCTGAAGCTACCGCACCATTCTTCCTTGGAGTCTGTTCTTCTTGTGTGCCCTCAAGTTGTTTCTGACTTATGAGAAGCCTGAGGGGGTGGGATATTGGCATATGAAAAGGACCTTGGGATGGACATTCAAAACCACTACCACTTACATAGTTCACCTGCCTGGCATCTCTGTCTCTCTCTTTGGTCATACATTGGTCCATTATAACTAAACATCTTAACTGCGGATCTTGGAAAGTCCATTATAAGAAGCATGAATATCCTGAGATGTGGAAGCATCTACAGCCTAGCTGCAGAGCATCATTTTACTTGTGCTTAGTTATGCATAGCTTTCATCTCTCAGAGTAGTCATTCATCTCCATGGGAACCTTCCAAGCTTTCCTTGATTACTCTTTTTAAAAGAAGTTTGTGGGCCAATGGTAGCCAGAAGTTCAACCTGCATGTGTTACGCTTCACTTTATCTCTCTGATTCCCTTCCCCTCATTCCTTAAGTTTCCAGGACAGAAACGCCAACAGAGTGGACAATCAAAAACTGCATCCAATTGTGTTGTCCTCTGAGAATGGCTTATACTTTACACTTTTTCATTATTCAATTTTTTTCATGTGCCCCTAAATGTCCTGGTTTGTACCTCTAGGGGTACAACTCCAGGTTGTCCTGGTTTAAATGTCCTGGTTTGTACCCCTGGGGGTTCCCAACCCCAAGTTGGGAATCACTGCTCTAAAGGATTTGAAGCTCTACTGTTCCTTTAGCATGCTCCCTTTTAAAGAAGCTTAAGCATCGCCTGAACTGAGTTTTTTCAGGACCAGAGGCATTTTTTTAAAAATGACCTTAAAGCTGCTTTCTAATTGATCAAAATGCCAAGAAATTTTAACACATAATACCAAACAAAACAAAACAAAACCAAAACCAAACAAACTACAATTCATTCTTGTTTGTGCCTGTGTTGTTTATGTGAGTAGAATACAAAAGTGAAAATCAGGAAGTCTAGTCCACAGAAAAATTGACATTATGTGTTGGATTTTGACCTCATATGTAAGTGTGAAAACAGACATGATTTGAAAATTCTTGCACTGTACTCCAAACCAAGGTAAAACATGACAAAGAAAGCCTAAGGCATACAATGAAATGTAGACTCACGCCAGGGAAGGTTTTGAATGCACGTGAACTAGGCATAAGAAAAGAAACACATCTCTTTTAATGTCGTGCATGTGAAAATTTTCTTTAGGGGTGCTGAAAATGTAAACCAAAATAGTTCAATGTTGGTTGTAGCAACGCTATAGGGATGGTCTCTGTATACTTCTGGTCTGAATATAAATGGATCAGTGCTTGACTAGAGGAGGAAAGTGGAACTTAAGTACTCGTAGGCAGGGTAGGGGGACTATTTGTCCTGGAAACCAAGTTGAAGATGGATATTACATACAAAATGCACAAATATAAAGGTCAGAGAGTAGTGATGAATGAACTAGCATCCCTCCACTTTGTTTCTCTGATTTTTTCTTCTTCTTTCTACCCTCCTTTTTCAGATGGATCATTCCCCATGAGCCAACGCAGCTTCCCGCCCTCCTTCTGGAACAGCACATATCAGCCCTCTTCGGTGCCGGCTTCCTTGGGGAGTCCACTGGCAGCCACCACCCACAGCGAACTGCCCTTTGCTACAGCGGACCCTTATTCTCCAGGCTCACTGCACAGCCACCTCCACCAGGGTGGTCCAGAGCCCTGGCACCCTGCTCACCACCATCATCATCATCACCACCACCATCCTTACATTGGCACACAGAGCTCTGCCTACCCCCGCCCCACCACCGTGCATGAGGTATACGGCCCGCACTTCGACCCTCGCTACGGCTCACTCCTAGTGCCTGCTGCTTCTGTGCGCCCCCACCGACTCACGCCTGGGTCCGTGCCTACACCTGTCAGTCCTCAGTGTGAACTGGGCAAAAGTGAGCCTGCCACTTCAGCGTGGACAACACCTGCACCTTTCGCCAGTCCAGCAGGGGAGATGGCACAGAGCTTAGGCCTCAATGTAGACACAGGTAAGGCCCACAGGATACATCCCTGTGTGTCTGCGTGACCTTCCCTCACATCCTGAACAGCCTCTGTCATTGTTTTAAAATCAGGATAAGAAAGTAGATAAGGGACCACTTTCCATAAGGCATCCTGGTGACGAAAATAAAATCCCTGTTACCACGGATTGCCAAATTTTGTGTTAGCAAAAAATAGCATACCATAATTGGCAGTCCATGACATAAGGCAGAGAAGTACACAGTATGATGGCATGATGTCACACATTCGTATCACACATGTTGCCAGGACAAAAAGAGAGAGGGACATGGAGCAGTGATGGAACTCTGTTATTTTCCTGGTAATTTTCATTCCACCTTTAGTAGCTCAAGAATATCTACTGACATTTAAGGGAGTTGTGCTTTTAAAATGTAGGTAACATTTTCCCTCCAAAAACTTCCTGACTGTTATACCTTTTCAGATTCTTGACAGCAAACTATTTCCCTCCATTAGAAGGATAGCAACTCTGTGGGTATGCAAACTTGGATGTTTCCCTTCACACATTCTCTCTCTATCTTTTTCTGTCATTTGGAGGAAGCTATCTAGTTTGTACTATTCAAAAGAAACAAGAAGTGAAACCAATGGTCTGGTTTAAATAAAATAGACTCTATTTTGTGAATGTATGGAAGTTATTCCTCATGCACCAGTAACTCCAGTGGGGAGGGGAATAACAGGTACTTCGTGCTCCCCTCAATATTTCCCACTTTTACATTTGCTCCCTTGGACTTCAGTCATGTTAAGGTCCTATACAGTACTGGTTAAACTTTTGCTCCCCTAACGGTTGTCTTCACCATTTGTTTAGTCTCCCAAACTAGTTTTTGTGGCATCGCTTGTTCTCCATGTTGGCTGAATAATACTATAAACTGCCTTCATCTTTGCAATAATCATCTGCAATAAGGCAAAGCTTTCGGTAAGGTACTTGGACGGGGGTTAGTTCTCACCATAACAACTATTTTTTTTAATGCCAGGCTTAAAGGCAAATCTGAGTCCTGCCACCTCTGCCCCTCCTTTAGACATGAAAAACCATTTCAGACAATTATAGCACTGTCTTTCAACTTTAACTCCCATGGTTCCATCCTATGGAATCCTGGGACTTGGAGTTTAGGGAGGGTACAGCATGGTGCAGTAGTCTGAGCATTGGACTACGACCTTGGAAACCAGAGTTCAACTCCCTGCTCAGCTATGAAAACCACTGTGTGATTTTGGGCGCATCACACACACTCAGCCCCAGAAAACCACATGATAGGTTCGCCTTAGGGTCACCACAAGTCAGAAGCAACTTGAAGGCACATAACAAGAGCAATTTAAAATCCTTGGCCAGAGAGCTGCAGTGCCTTGCCAGAGTACAAACCCCAGAATATCATAGGATGCTGTTATGGCAGTTAAAAGTGAAATCAAAATTCCTCTCCAAACTCTAAATTGTGTAGTGTGAAAGAAAAAAGACTTCTTATGCTTTGGACAGGTTATCTGCTAATGCAAGAAAATGGTGGTGTTTTGACTTTTTCTGTCCTTTTTTTTAAAAAAAAAAATCCTCTTCCTTTCTGTTTTGGTTTATTTCCGTTTCTCTCTCTCTCTCCCTCTCTGTTCTCAGGTTTGCAGCCTCAGGATAAAAGCAAGGATCTCTATTGGTTTTAGACCTATCCTTCCACCTTCTCATCTCCTTCTAGTCAGATCTCTACCTAAGTAGGACTGGTGGTGACAGAGTTGAAGTTGAGTCGGTTTGTAACAGCTTCTGATCTTGGTTTGCAGCTCGCTGTTATTCCTTCTGTGGTGGATCCCTGAGAGCTGCCTGAGACTAAAGCTTCCCTTGTCACACACAAAAACTCCATCTCCTCTGCCCTGCCCCCATGTGTGTCACTCAGAACCTCATGTCCCATTTCAAGGACAAGACCATGGGCAAAGCAATGGGATCTAACAGCTGCTTCGAGTTGCTGTCTCACTCAAGAGAACAATAAGACATGGGGTGGGGGGGAGAGAATGTGAGGGGCTTAAGCACCCTCTTTTCTCTTTAAGACATAAAACCAAGCGCAATGGCATCACATCCAGAACTGCAGGCAGGCCATTCAAAGGAACCAAGAGGGATGTGAAAAATCATTGAGTTTTGGAAGAAAAACTGTTGGGAGGAACAGTATGAACCTTCCTTTGCAACTGTCATTTTTTTAAAACAAACAAACAACAACTACTATTTGCAAGCAGCATGGGAAAATATTCAGACGTCGTAAATGGGATTTTTTTTTTCCCTGTATGGTGTAGAAACAAAAAGAGGAATTCTAAACTGCAAAGCACATTTGGGACTATAACAGAAAAAGGGAGGGAAAAAAAGAAAAGAAAAGGGCAAATCTTTCAGACTTCAGTGTGGTGATGAGTGGCAAATGACTAGCACCGGCCACCTGCCTCCAAGATTACACAAATGCAGCTGTTCAAGAGACAACTGTTCCAACTCTAGAAACTTGACAACCAAGGTGGCACTTCTCCGAGCTTGGCACAACAATTGAATTGAATAATGCATACATACATATGTGTATATATAAGGTTTTTATACATTTTATGATGAAAGAAGAGACCCTTCCAGGAAAAGAGAAAGAGGGAAGAAAATCCTGACAAGCTGTCAGGAGGAACAACTGGAGAAAACAGGGGGGAAGGAATTGGATAGACAAAGGACTTCTTTTAATTTGAATGCTCTCTTGTGTATCTTTCTAGGGGTCAGGCAACTTGGTCTCTTTCTCTCTCTCTGTCTCTCTTCCCTTTTCTTCAGAAGGAACTTGTAAGAAGTGTTTCTTTGTAGAAAAGTTGCATTAAAGATGTTTCCTTTTACCCTTCTAGCACAAGAGTTTTGTGAAGCACTCAAGAAAAACCAGCTGGAGAATACTTTTGAGCCCAGACTCTAGTATTCTGAGAGCAGGAAGAAGGAGAAAACCTTCTGAACACCATGCATAATTTTAGACACCTTGAATATCTTTCTCCTTGATATTCTGCTTTCTGCACTATACTCAGCAGCTATAAATACTGTAACTCTTCCTCCTAGAAGCGATGTTCCAGTTCCATGATAATTAATGGTTGCCCTTTTCTGTACTTATGCCAGCAGTATGATATCCTCTTTCAGGTGACATCTTTCTGATACTGGCGGTTTTATATTTAAACCTTGCCATAGAATTAATTTTTTTCACAGCTGTTCTTGAAGAGCCCCAAGTTCCCTTCCCTTGTCATTTACCACCAACCAACCTCCATCAACTTACACAGTGATTTTAATTTATATATTTCTTACCTCAGAAATGGCTGCAATGTCTCAGTAATGGCTGCAGATAATACACTTATTTAAGAGTAACTTTATTGAAAACAATGTGACTTCTAAGCAAGCACACATATATATGGAGTGTACAGTCAAAAAACAATGTTTCACTGGCTCAGAACACTAAACCTTAAATAAGGATGATCTTAAGATTAAATTCTGGGCACTTCTAACTGTTTGAGTCAGAGCAAGGAACTCCATGGCAAGTGACATTGACAAAAGTGCTCTGTGCTATGGCCTCAACTTAGTTTCCCAGCTCTTACCTGGTCCTTCCAAGCCCAGTTCACCTTTACCATTAAAGGAGATCCAAGCTGCAGTAATAAATATACTTACTAGGACATTGACACGGAATCTTTTTCTACCCTAGGACCAAATTCAATTCAAGAGGTATTGTCTGGAGGGGATAGCAAAGTCAAAAATGATTATCATGAGACTGCATGAGAGGGCCCCCCAAATTATCAGTGTATTTTACCTCAGTTTTTATTGCCTATAATTAAACCTTTGAAGAGATGATTCCACATTTTAGAATAGATAAAAAATATATGTAAAAAGTTGGGAAATAGACAAACCATGAGGAATGAAGGTGTGGCCATATGGTGAACCTCGGGAAAGCTGGATTCAACCCTAAGGCTGACACCGCATGAAGTAAGTCTATCCAAACGCAACAGAACAAACCTCTGAGTAAACATGCAGGGGATTGCACTATGTGCACACACAATGCTCTGGAGTCTTTACCACCAACCTGTCTTCTCATATGAGCCTAGAGTGGAGATGTCAACTGGTTAAACTAATTTCCTATTGGCTTTCCTCTCTGCCTTTGGTGGTCTGGTGTTTCTGGACCCCCAACAGAATGTGGCACTTGGGATCTCTTGTGTACTTGGCCAAATTAATCTTTCTCATCTAATTGCCATTTGCTTTCTCTCAAGGAAAATAAAAGTCACCCACCCACCCTGTTAGACTCCTCCAGGAAGACAGGACAACCCCTTGCCTTTTCTGCTTCTTGTCTTCGCTGTCAAGAGGACAGGGGAGGCTATATACTCCTGTTTGTTTTGCATCTTTTTGCATCCAGCTTTAAAAACTGTGGCTATTCTGAGGACTTGTGATTGTAACAGCAAATGACCAATCTGTACCATAGGGAACTTCTCCTCAGCAATTCTAAGGGGCACTGTCAACTAGAGCAGAGCTGCTGCTGTGGGGTCAGCAGAAGTTTCCCTTAAGGTCACTGAAGTTCAGATCTTATCTTAGGCTTTTCCTCTGCCTATAATGCTACTGAAAGCCGGCATAGTGTAGTGGTTGGAGCATTGGATTACAGTCCTGGAGACCAGGATTCAGTTCCCTGCTGAGCCACAGAAGCTCACTTTGGTTTCCAGTTATAGCAGTTTGATACTACTTTAACTCTATTCTGTGGCATCCTGGAATTTGTACTTTGGTGAGATACTTAATTTTCTCTCCTTAAAGAGCTCTAGTGTGCTCCCCTCAACTACAACACTAGAATTTCATGACAGAAAATTTGAGTCAAACTGCAAATCCCAACATTCAATTGAATAGAGCCACGGCACTTTAAGCTATATCACACTGCTATAACTGTGTAATGGAGATACACTCTGAAGGTAGATCATGATGCCTGTCAACTATGCATCCATCTTTTACTGCAGGTAGCTATATATGTGATTGCTGCACATGAGAGAGTTTTGACCAACTGCTGTTATATTATTTTTATAAATTGTATCTTTTTTTTTTACCCATCATATGTACAAATTATACGCTACATTTGAAATGATTTTGTGCTAAAAATGAATCATATGAAGGCAATAGAAAAACTGATGAATTCTTCACATTTTAAACCAGGGCAATCTATGGCCATCCTGGTGATGTGGGACTGTAGCTCTCATCAGCCCTAGCCAGTAAAGCCAATGGCAAAGGATGGTGGGAGTTTCAGTCCAACAACAGCTAGAGGGCTACAAATTGCCAAGACCTGGCTTAAATCAACGTAAGTCTTCTCAGTAAAATAGCAGGAAAAGAACATTGGGGACCTTATCAAATGAATACATTGCAAGGGTGTTTTGCCAAGGACAAGCAGTTCTTTTGTATCTACAAGCAATAAAAACACCAGTGGGTGGAATTTTAACAAATTTATTAACTTAGCAGGGAAGATCTCTAGATCTCATAAAAGCAATTCCTGTACTCTCCATGTTATAAAAAGCAAGGTGCTATGCATAAACCAGACAGGTTCCACGGAACAAACACATGTCTTCATTTAACTGTTGGGAGCCTTTGAGAAGTAACAGCAGAGATGCTCCCTCTCAGGCCAATGCACCAACCCTTCTAGTCTGTACCAAACTCACCCAGGGCAAGTCCATGGGGCTTTATATAGGATAAACCCCCTATCACATCTCCATTCCATTAGATGTTTGCTCCCAATTATTCACACTTGTTTTTATTTGATCAGTTCTAATCACTAGGTATCTGTTTTTACATTTAACTGGGCAAGGAAGAATGACAGCAAATAGTTGTTACTAATTCTTCCCTTTCTTCCAAGGCTGTAAATTAAAAATACCTATAAATAAGAGCCAAGATTACTATCAGCCAAAGCCAAAACTGCATAGGCTTCTAAGAGCGAATAGCCAAAATGGCCAACATCATCAAACAATTGATACATGTCATCCTAATCCTCTTCATACAAAGTTCTTCCAGCGTATATTCCCCTAACAAGTGGTATCTTTAAAAAAAAAAGTCACAAAATGTTCCAAATTCATTGTTAAAGTATGTAGCCACTGAATTTTCTTTGAGACACATCTCTCTCAAACAAAAGACAACAATATCTATATTTCTGAATAATATTTCAAGTGTCTTAAATACTGAGTACTTTACTTCAGCAGTTCTTGAAAAGTCTTGCAAGGAAAGCTGATGCTATTCTACCTATTGTCATAAGAAAGCGAACTATGGTAGGTTTTAGAGGGGGGGAAATGTTGGTCTGCTTAACAGCACCTAACCACAGAGTTTCCTCACTTACAGGCCCTGTGCTCCATCTGAGTATATCCCAGCAAGGATATTTTATCAAAAAAACAAGGAAACAAACCAGGCCAACCCACCAGCATTTTGAGCTCAATGTATTGTTCTGGAAGATCCAGAGAGCTTTCCCCCCTCCCCCTAAGTTCTGTCTGATAGAAATCTGATGTAACAGCCCATAAGCAGAAGGAAGTCTCCATCTGAGGCAGGGAAGCAACGCCTCAGTCTCTGCTTTATTTTTGGAGGTGGAATTTTAACAAGAGGCTGCTTCCCAAGAATCCTCCTTAGCACAGATGCAGGCAGCTGAAAGGATATGGCAGATGACAACTTGAGAGTCTGCACAGGGGTCCCCCTGCCGTTAGTGTATAATTATTCTTTTTTTTTTCAAACACACACACACATATATGCACCCACACACATTGACATAGATGTTCAAATTTTCACTTTTGCAGCAGGAGGTGTGGCTGGTTCCCAAAAAAACCCCACTTGCTTCTCACAAGGAATATAAATTGCCTCTCCCTTCAGAACTTTATCTTCCTTCTATCATCTTGTATCAAGAAGAAACTGTTTTACCCTCTTATTTCCTCTTTGATGTTCCCTATTTGGATCTATGGTAAGTTTGAGCAAAGGTTTAAAAGCTTGTAACCAGAACTTGGACAAGCTCCCCCTTTTTTTTCTTTAACTACAGTTCCCAGCCTGGCCAGTGGAATATTTTGAGTGCTATTTTCTTTTTAAAAATATTACTCAAAGTTTTGCTTCTGATAGTGGAAGCTGGTGGCATCAATGTCACTATGGAGAGGAATTGGCTCTGGATCTTAGTTGCACTAAGCACTAAGATGCTGAAGTCTATCACGAACACAGGTCCAGAGCCTTGGATAATTCCGTTAAAGTTCCAACTAAAGCCCAGAGTGGATTCATTGTCCCAGTGCCATAGGAACCACCTAGGCTACTATCTTGTACTAAAGGTAATTCACTAACAAGTAGGCTAAATATATCTTTTTTTTTGTAGACCCAAGCAGAGAGCAAAATCAGAACCTTAATAATTGAAGAGGAGGAAAATGGCAGACACAATAGACACCCTCACTACTTGGAGTGCTCATATATTCTAGGGACTTTAAAATGGCATAAAAATGTAGTGGGTTTTTATAGCTGTTTCAGGTGCACATGTAGATCTCCATATGTTGTGTACTCCTAGAGGCCCAAGTCAAGAGATTACAGCAAGTGTAGTCCAGAACATCTGGAGGGACAATGATTTTCAACCCCAGTTATAAAAAATGCTAAATGGTTTCCAAGGAACAAGCTCAACAGAGAGGTCCATTCCATCAGAAGTGCTTTAAGCTCCAGTCCCTTATCATTGAAAGTGTACATGTTTTAGTGACTCCCTCATGAGTACAAGTGTCTGTGGCAGAGTTGGTCAGTGTGTGGCTTTCCAAATGTTTGCTAACTGCAGCTCACAGAATCCCTCGCTATGATTACGCTATTCTGGTTAAAGCTGATGAAAGCTATATGTGAAAGCCGGATGAAGCATATGGTGGTCCAGCCCTAGCTTAGAGTCAGTTCACATATGCATGCCCATCATTTGATGACAGTCTGTATCAGTGCTGATTTGTGTGTGTGAAATGGATGTCACAGATGAAATCCTTTACATCAAACACACTAGTCCTGATGGAGGCAGATTATGCATTTCAGCTGCAATCCAGTGAGTGATGAGAGAAATGTTGACTGCTGTACGAGTATGGATAAGCATTTCTTGTTTCTTCATCATTTCTTTAGGCCCCATCAAATAAAGGCAACATAAGCAGCCAGAGAGCTGCATCTCTATAAATGGTTTTGACTATTTCCTTGCAGTCTCATGCTCACTTAACCAAGAATTCAGCTTGACTGAACTCAGTAGAGCTTGCTGAATGAACATGGATAGGATCAAATTAGAAGCTCCATATCCTTGCCTATATATTTCTTTTTTTTCCCCACATGCAGCATGTTTTTATGTTTACTGTCCATTTTTAAAGTTAAGAGCCCATGGAATTTGTCTAGTGGTGACTTCAGCATCCTCACAGTTGTTGTTTGGATGTAACTGTACTACCGGTATTTCTGCAAGTAGCAGGAGTTAAGATAAACACAACCCTCCTTTAGACAAGTCAACAGATTCAATCTGTCCCCTGCCATGCAGCCCCTAGAATATGATCTGAACCTTAATTTGATCTTCCCTTCACAAGTGAAGAGCTCTGATGTTCCTATACTCCACCATACAGTGAAATGCAAATGATTATTCTTCCTTGACAGACCTGCACAGCTCTCTCTGTATTTAACTGCAGCCCCCACCAGTTAGATCAGGCAGGAGAGACACTTGATAGCTGCTGTTTCCGTGGTTGAAATATTTGTGAAGTTAACGCATAATCTGAAAGCAGAAGCTAATAAATTATAGGGTGCTAATTGGGGCCGGGAGTGGAGCCGTCAATCACATTATACTAAACACACACAGAGACCCTCATAACCTAAAAAGGCAAGACAGCCTCTCAGAACGGTGCCCAGTTGTCACTGGCAATGACATCCTGTGATCCATCTCAACTACAGCATTGGCTGTCAAAGCAGACAATAGAGTTTAAAGATTTTTAAGGCTGCAATCCCATGCATGATTTGTTGGGAGCACTGAACTCCACAGCAGTGCTAATTTCAGAAGAAAGTTCAGAAGCAGTTACTTCTTAAAAAACGTTATTTTTTTTAAAAAAAAGAAAAGTGATCCTTAATTTTTTTTAAAAAAAAAGGTAAGAAATCTGACAATACACTGCAAATCTTAGTACATCTGCCAGTAAAAACCACACTTTTAATTGATAATTGTATATTTACTAGTTGCTCTCTGTCACCATCTCCATATGTCACAAATACTGAGCTAGATGTAGATTTAGATATGTGTGCCACTGGACTGGTAGAAGCAGACTCATCTGCACTTCCTCCCTTCAGTGGCCCCTCCAGATCCCAGAGTTTTGTTGGGAGTTTTTAATAAGTTGAGATACACCTTTATTGGAAGAAGAAGAAGAAAAGGAGGAGGAAGAGGAGGGGGCAGCAGCCACTGTGGAGGCCCGGAGATCTTAAATCGCATTCCTCACTATGTAAACACAACTATGAGTGACCTAAGGAATCAACCCCCCAAACCCATCTTAAATTCCAGTGAGCTGTTTTCAGCAACAGAGGTCTGCAGTAGGTTGAGTAGAATATGCCAGAATGATACAGACAGCCCCCACCTGCCCCTGAGTCTGTCTTTTTAATACTGTGTAATTATTTTATTCTACATCATTCCGTAGCTTTGAGACAGGTAAGAACATGAAACATGTTTTATCTCTGCGGGTTGATGGAATGGAAGGGCTGTTGAAGCAAAACAAACAAATAAAGGTGTTAAATTAGATATAGGCATGGAGTGGGAAGAGGTGAGGGAAAATGTGCCATTTTCTTGCACAGATGCTACAAGTAACTTTCTGCCATATATACTGATCAATGAATGTATGCCAACAGCAATAAATGTAGGCCTAAGTGGCATTCTGACAGTATTTGAAAGGTGTCCTACTGTTACCCTGACTTCTGGGGGTCCTGTGGGGGACACTTTGATCTGCTCCAAGTTATAAAGGTTGGGGAAATTAGCGGAGCACTGGCATTAGCAAAATGAGGGGCAGGGTAACCCAGCAGGATCTTTTACCCAACTTTACGGGATCAGGCCAAGCAGAAAGCCAGACAAATGTACCAAATAAATGAATTTTATTAAGTGAATTGTTACCCTGATTTCTGGGGTCCTTTGGGGGACACCTCAATGTGCTCCACGTGATGGGGAATGGAAACTAGCCAGAGCACGAGCAATAGCAATGCGAGAGGCAGAGTAATCTAGCGGGGTCTTTTTACCCAGTTTTTACAGGATCAGACCAAGCCAAAAATGTCTAATAAAATGATTTTATTGAATGAAGGTCTCACACACCAACGCAATCACTCACACACTCACTCAAGACCTATTAAGAAGCGTTGGGGAATTGACAGATTTTTGGTCATGAGACTCTCAATCAGCAGAGTATCTTAGTAATTGCACAAAAATGGAAGTTGAACAGATTACCAGTCCCACTTCTATCTCTCCACCCCAAACACACTTAACCTAGCCCAAAATAAATACAAAAAACAATCTGGTTAAAAATATAAAAGAATTTACTCACAAAATCTTGTGCATAGTCTACACAGGTTCAATTCTTGAAGAAGGTAGGAAGAAAATTAAGCACTCACATGCTTGCTGAAAATAATCACTGTTAGGAGATCTCAGGGCAGGCTTTCAGGACAAAAGGCAAAGACAAAAGGAAGGAGTAAATGGCAAGAGAACCTTTTTAAGACCAAAGAATGTGTAAGTGCTGGAGGAAGAGGTGTTGACCAAAACAAACAGGAAGTTTTCTCTAGGGTATCTCTCTATGCCTACAATAAACATGCAAACAAACTAGCCAGTTAATTAAGCATGCAAAGGTTGCCACTCCCAACAAGAAGAAACAAAAGAGAGGAAACTGGATAGGCGAATATAAAGGGGTTGTAGCTGGGGTAATACTGCACCTTTTCCTGAAGTCCTCGGTCCAGGAAAAATAGCGAAAAAGTAGAGCTCAGCACGGAGAGGGCTGAGGGGATTACTCAACGGACGGAGAAACGGTCAGCTGGGATGACCAGGAGTAATTCAAAGAACTGCCCAAAAACTGGGACTATTTGTAGGGGGAAAAGTACC
Organism: Cyclura pinguis; assembly: GCA_030412105.1. Lineage (NCBI taxonomy): Eukaryota > Metazoa > Chordata > Lepidosauria > Squamata > Iguanidae > Cyclura > Cyclura pinguis. The sequence goes on along the minus strand of CM059599.1, from coordinate 105,565,437 downwards.
TGGACTGCTAATCCTTTCCCGGGGAGAACAATGTGTATTGCAATGAGAAAGAAGCTCCACAATGGTAACTTCCTTTGCATGATAAGATCACAAGGTGTTGCCAAAGTCTCAGGATCTTCCCTTGCATTGGGTTGTGGTGTGACTTTATGTAAATGGTCCTTGCCTGATAGGATTTTATTGCTATTGGTGCTCAACTTGGGGCAAACACTCTAATCCCCTCAAGTTGACTTCTCAGTGGCTGAGGACTCTTTGTTTACTGTGGGTTTGCACAGCTTGAGGTCTCCTGGGGCTACGTGACTGGGGATTTTACTGGCCTGACCTGGTTTTCGATTGTTCGACCGTTGCTGTCTACGTGCCCATCCGGGTGACCTCTCAGGCACATTCAATCATATTTTAATATCAAAATTAAAATGGGACAGGGTTTACCAGTGAGATAACAGAATGTAGTACCATGCACTCACACACTCATGCAATCACACACACAAGGACTATTGAGAAGGAAAAGAGGTGAAAAATGGATAGAGGATATAGGAAAGGGAATGTAGAGGCAGTGATACTGCACCTATCCTGAAGTCTTCAGTCCAGGAAGCAGCAAGAAGAACAGAGCTCAGCAAAGAGATGGCTGAGAGGATCACTCAACTAACAGAGTGCTGGTCTGCTAGCGTGGTGGGGAGTTCTCTGGAGAGACCCTCAAAAACCAGGACTACTGATAGGGCAGAATGTACCTCGAGGGCAGGCCCTCTCCCAGGGAGAACAATGGTCACAGCAAAGGAAGGAATGCCAAACAATGGCAACTTAGTCATTTGCATGATTGGTTTATGCTGGGTTGCAAGTGTTCAGGGTTGCGGTTGCAAAGGATTGCAACATGTTTATGGAGATGGACCTCGCCTTGTAGGATTTTTCCAGAATCACAGTTGCTCAACCCAGGGAAAACATGCTAATCCCCTCAAGTTGGCTACTCTTGGCTGAGGACCCTTTGTCTATGTAGATGTGTATTGCCTGAGGTCTCCTTGGGCTACGTGACTAGGGATTTTTCTGATCTTGACTTGTTTTCAGTTGTTTGACCTCTTTGCCTATGTGCCCATCCGGGCAACCTCTCTGGCATGATGGGCATATCTGATATCAAATGTATAGTCCCCAGGATAGGGTACGCCAGTGGGGTAACACTACCTTTCTGACTGTTTTTGGTTAGCAACAATGGGTTGAATCCAGAACATGGCCCTTATCACATTACAGTGTTATAGCACTATTATTCCACTTTAACTGCCATGGTAATATTCTGTGGAATTCTGAGGTTTGTAGTTGATTGAGGCCCAAAAGCTCTGTGGCTGAGAATTCTAAACTGCAGATCCCAGGATTCCATATGATGTTGCCATGGGAGTTAAAGTAGAATAGTAGCACTATAGTCGTGTACTGTGATAGGGCCTCATGTCTTGTCCAGTAGATGGAAGGGTTCCTTCCATCCCATGCAAGCTTCTGCTGGCAGAATGCAGCTTGTGACAAACATTGACAAACAGTGCTGATTCCTTCTCTTCCTGAAGTCCCTGGTCACTTCTTCATCTGATCCCTCCAGAATATTTGGAATAGTGGAGGAGGTGGTAGGAAGAGCTCCAGGAACAAATCAAACTCCTCTATTCTGCCAACAGGAAAATGCCTTGTGAAACTCACCTGCCTCTCCCAGTAAGCTCTGGGGATAACAGAAGTCACTCTGAAATAGTGTAAAGGGTAAAAGGTAAAGTGTTGTGAGCAACAGAGATGAAAAAAAATCACTAGATTATCTCTCACTATTTCCATCAATAGTAGCATTCTGAGACAAACTCCGCTCTGGGTTCTTTGACTAACAACAAAGAAGCTGCATCCAACCTCTCTCTCCCAAGACTCAGATCTCATTTGTCAACTGCATCATGAGAAAGGCAGTGAAATCACAGCTTTACTTTGAAGGCCTAGACTTCCAATAATTGGTTAGAATTCAAACCAGTATTTCAGTGTGAGGAACTACAATCATCCCTCCACATTTGCTAGGGTTAGTGGCACAGGACCCCCGTGAAAGTGGAAAAATTGTGAATAACTCTAGCCCCTCCCAAACCATATCTAACACACAAAAAAGTATGATCACCATATTCAACCAACCATGGATTCCTTTGAGGCATCAGGGTTCCTTCACAAGGCAGAAGCGGGAGGCTGGTGGGGCTTACTGCCACCTCCACTGCTGCCCCACACTCTTTTTAATAGGGACTTACTAGCCTTGTTTGCAGTTTCGCAGTCTCACAAGGCTTGCAGTCCCTATTAAAAATGGCATAGGGAGGCAGCAGAGGTGACTGCAAATCATCAGAGAATAATCAAATCTGCAAAAATGAAACCCACAGATGTGGAGGACTGACTATAAGCACTGCCATATACATATCACTGGAAAGGTCTATCTGAAAATACCACTAGGCTTCTATTCATACTCTGATGTGTGAAAAGACTCTAAAAAACAAACAAACCCAAGTCTGTTCACTAAATATCAAATTACACATGTTAATTACATCACATGCAACTTCCTTCCTTTACTGATAAAAAGTACAGTTCGCCCTCCACGTTCATTTGGGTTAGGGGCACAGGACCTGTGAAAAAGTGGAAAAACCATAAATATCAAAACGTGCGCATGTCTGTGGGAAGGAGGATGAGCCGCAGTGGGGACAGCAGGCACCCAGGGTCCAAACCAGGTGAGGGAAAGGAGAGGGAAAGAGCGTGGATCAGCACGATGGCCCTATAGTTCCTCCCTCCTGCTTATTTTCTTCCTTGGGTGAGCGTGGGGGCATCAGGAGACAGTTTGTGATGCTGAGAAATCACACTGTGATCTCTCCTTAGGCAGTGACTGGTGGAGCAGGAGGAGGACCAGAGGCATGTTTTTAAAGAGCTGCATAACCTGATTGGAGCCATCAAGAGGGAAGGTTCCCTTGGAAAAGAAGCGCTTGGAGTGGGGGGGGAAGCAGCAAATCTGTGAAAATGAAACCCACAAATGTAGGGGACTGACAGTTCATGCAGTCCTGATCTGGAATTGGGCCACTGTGGGAGAAGGGAGAAATGCTTTCTTCCCCAGCTGTTTCCCTTCTCAAATCCCACCGAGTACACAGCCATCACCTATGCATCACCCCCCACAAGAGCTTTGTTTATTGGACAGCCCAAATTGTGATAAACAAACAAATAAATACATAACTATATAGAACAAAATTCCAATAGACATTGGGATCTGCTACAGCAATAAAGCTCCATGTTTTGTTTAATTATTGGCTTCTAATAGGTGCGTTATTTTGTATGAATATTGCACACAGACACACACACACACACACACACTCAAAATAAATAGTGATGTGAACATGACGATTTCAGAAATGTTTAAGGAACAAGTTTTTTAAAAAGTGTTTTAAAAATGTGACCGGTAGATGTAGAGACAGATGACAGGCAGGCAGGCAGACTGACAAGCTGTTGTCCACACAGCTAGTACCACTGTGGAGAAAGATTTGAATTGATGGTGGTATGGTAACTGGACCTGTATTTGGGCTCACAAAGATGTACAGCTTAGTTATCTGATACACTCTTCTTCAGAAGACTATTTGCATTCTAGGCTGTGTACGGATTGTACTCCCCTGTCTCATACACCTTGAGGAGAATTTCTACAAAGTGCTTATGCTAAGTGCTCCCTAGTTACTGAACTGAAAGAGCTGTTGAAAGATGATGCCTTAAAGTACCTATGCTTCCCAGAAGGTATATTGCGGCAGGGAAAGCAAGAAGGTGGGTGAGAGATGGATATAGGAGGGGAGAACCAGAGTTTAACAGAGCTGTGGTTGAAGAATTCAATACAACTGATAGCTTTCCTTTCATGTCTTCTTTAAGCCACTGTTGACTGGCAGCTAAAGCAATTTGACTTGGGATTCTGGAAATGTGGACTCAAATTGCTCCTGAGAATGGACTAAATGGCCTTGGGGAAAGTTGCAGTCTCATATTGTTCTTTGGATAAAGCCAATCTTTTGAAATCATGTTCAAGATGACTTCTGATAAGCCTGTCAGTCAACTTTAGTCCTTCTGTGTGTTTCCTCGCATAGGGAGGAGAGGTGCTGTTGTCAGAAAACTGAAAAGAAATGGTCAGGTAGCTATGAGTGTGTTTGGGAAACATGACAGCTTTACCGTGGGAGAAGAGCTCACTCAAATGCCACATCCTTATAGCAACACAAGGAGAAAGTACCTTTTGGTGGAAAGGAAACACCAGTTGGGACATTCCCAGTCACCACCAATCCAGTCTAGGCCCTTTCAGAAGGAATTTAAAAATCAACAAGCTTTTAGCCTACTGGAAAGACTTAATAGTCTTTTGACATCTGCTCTCTGCTCTGTTTCAAAAGGTGGCAAAACTTCTATGTATATTGGAGTCTATTTGAAATAAACTACATGGAGCTAGTGAGAAAGTGGCCTATAAATGGTTAGTTGCTTCTCAGCTTATGGCAGCCCCATGAATTTCATTGGATTTTCTTTTTTTAGGCAAAGTACACTCAGAGGTGGTTTTGCCAGTTCCTTCCTCTGAAATACAGCCTACAGCATCTATATTCATTGGTGGTTTCCCATTCAAGTATTAACCAGGGCTAACTCTGCTTAGCTTCCAAGATCAAACAGGATCTGGTGCCTTTAAGGAATTTCCACATTGCAAAAATGCAATTCTTCTTGTTGTTATGTGCCTTCAAATCATTTTTGACTTATGCATCCCTAAAGTCAAGCTGTCTCAGGAATGTCTTGACAATATTTGTTCAGAAGGGTTTGGCCTCTGAGGCTGAGAGAGTACAACTAGCTCAAGGTTACCCTGAATGTTTCCATGGCAGTGCAGGGATTTGAACACTGGTCTCCAGAGACATGGTTGAACACTCAAACTACTGCAGCATGCTGGATCACCTTCCAAAATAACAATTGTTGTTGTTGTGTACTCTGTTTCTGCACTTGACTGTTATAGTGCTATGATTCCACTTGCAACATCCTATGGAATCCTGAGGTTTGCAGTTTAGGGAGGGGCTGGCTGGCCCCTCCCGAAACTGCAAACCCCAGGATTCCATAGGATGTTGCAAGTGGAATCATAGCGCTATAACAGTTTAGTGCGGAAATGCTCATAGTGACCCTAAGGTGAACCTATCACATTATTTTCTGGGGGCGATGTGTGTGTGATGCACCCAAGGTCACCCAGTGGGTTTTCACGGAATTGAAACCCAGGATCTGTAGACAAATGGTCAAACTGGCATGCTGCCTCTCATTATCCACACATTATTATCCTCAATCCTAACTTGAATCAATATAGGCAGGCAGCCTTATTTGTGCATCTGAATACCAAGACAGAAATAAATGTTTGTGAGTTATTATTGGTACTGTTCTCTGTGCTTATTCTTAGCAACTCATTCCTTTTGTCTTAAATTGCTGCAGCTACCACCACCACTATCACTACTTTGTTTTTTTTTTCTCTACTTGAAAATGAAGTAAGAGTCTGACATCATTCTAAATCACTGGATGGTTTAATTTCCTTTTCCTCTTTGTTCATATTGTAAGTCAATTTCATATGATCATAAAATACAGTAAGGATCACTCACTGAAAGTGAAACTCAGAAAAATACACCTAGATAAGAAAGCTTTGGGACAGGGGTGGGGGGTAGAGAAAACACATTCCCCAACCAAGATGGCAAACATAAGACAAAGAAAATAATAATTAGATAGTCATCAATAATTTAAGGTTCTTAAGGCAGTTTTTAGAATCACTCAGTCCTTTTCTCAAAGTACATGCTATCATCTTGGCTTTTCATTTCATCCTTTACTAAAACATGCCATGGAAACTTAAAAGGGCAAACTGTCTTAGATCCTCAGAGCTGGTGAAAGTTTGAGGGTATTTTTGCAGTACATCCTTAAGAACAAAATATTAAAATAATGACTTCTAAGTAAAACCGAGTATTTACAGAGCAGACACATGCTGACTGACCTGACTAAGTATAGAACATCAGAGAAGCAGTCACATTTCTTTTACATATAATTATCTAGAGCTGATGAGGTGATATATATACAAATGGAGATATGAAGTCACTGTGATATTTTTTGCCAGATATATAGATAGATTGCTAATTCTTTCTTCAGTACCTCAAGAGGAACAAAATGTCTCCATTTAAACCTTTTGCTACCATGAGATAGGGGATGAGGGGGATATTATGGCCTATTTCCTTTTTTTAAAAAAACTCTTTTCTTTTCTAATATATAGCCTTAAACACAGTGTAAAAAAAAAGCCCCAAACCAGTGGCCAAACCCAGTGTTAGGCTACCTAGAGTAGACCCACTGAAATGAATAGCGCTTAGTCACAACTGACAAGTCAGTGATACCCATCGTTCTCTTCTATGTAGGATTCAGCCCAATGTCTCTATTTTGAAAGCATATTGTTATATAAAATTAGTGCTTAAACTTAAGACTTGCTTGTTTGAAAATTAAACCTCATGTACTCCTGAGCAGGGTAGACACACACCATGCAATTCTATGTCTGTTTATTCAGAAGAAGGCCCTACCACTTTCAGTCAGTCTTACTCTCAGGTAAGTGTACATAGATTTGCAGCCTTAGCTCTTAGGGATATCTAGCGTCCAGCTTTATACAAAACCAAAAGATTCACCTTTGAACTTGAATATAGCCACATTTTGTTCAGTGGGAATTACTCCTGGAAAACTGTACTTAGGCCTCAATACCCTACAGGCAGGAGGTCCTGTCTATCATAAAAGCCAAGCAGGGTCAGCCCTGGTTAGAACTTGGATGGGAAACCACCAATGAATACCAGGTGCTGGAGGCTATATTTCACAGGAAGGAACTGCCAAAACCACTTCTGAGTATTCCTTGCCTAAGAAAACACTGTGAAATTCATGGCGTTGGCACAAATCTTGACAGGTGACTCAAAGGCACATACACACACACAAGTGTGCTTAAGACTGCAACCTGGAAGATATATTTTACAGAAATTCAAATGACTTTTTCTCACCAAGCCACCCTCCTTCTCTGCGTTGGAGGCTGGTCAGGAAAACTGCACATCACATACTACTTGCAGCATGACAGCTTTCTATACTGGTGGCAACTATATACAGGTTGAAGCATCTTGTACATCTGGACATGGAGGATCCGACATGCTGAAAGAGTGTAACCCACTCCTCGCTAATTATCTCTGTGTGGCAAGATTCAAGTGGTGAATTCATATAGCCACAAATACAGGCTGAGTAGACCTGTATTGAGTTTTATCTGTCCTATTTCCCAGCTGAGACTGAAGCCCAGGACACCAAACTGGGAAGCAGACAGGGATTCCAGCCAGAAAAGGGAGAAGGTGGTGATGCAAAGGAAAGTGACTATAAGCAGATCCTCAATGGCACCTTCCCTTAGTCCTCTTTGTCCCCGAATGAAGAGCTGTGCTCCCTTAATCCAAAGTATAGAGTTGTCAGACTGAAAACTGAAAAGAACTCCTGTACTTTTGATGCTTGTATAGCAAAGATATTTCAGCAGGTGTTGCTTCTTACCTGTTTGCACGATAACCAAGACATGCTGAAATCATGCTTTCCACACAAGCATAAAGGTACAGGAGCCCTCTCTGGCAACCACAACAGCAACATTGCATCTGATCAAGTATGATTAGCCCAAGGGGTCAGCAATCTTTAACACCACAATTTTTTAACGACAAAGGACAAGTTGTGATGAATTCTGCACTCATAGCTACTGAGGGAATTAGAGGCATTCTAAGTTCTATTGGTCTCATACTTACTGACATTTTAGAAGCAATGTGGGCCATTGACGCTAATGCAGAAGCAGCAGTCTGCATATATAAGGGTTCGTGTTGTTTTTTATCTAGTTTCAGCCTTGCTAAAATTAGGCAATTGATTTATGCCTATCCAGGCTGAGATCTCCATGTGTTAATGCATCTCTACATGCTGTGTTCTTATCCCCTCAGATTTCACAAGCACAGTTCAGCTAGTAAAATGGTCTAATGGAAGGCCTCCAAGTGGCCTCTTCTCAGTGCATGCTCACTGATGACTGTTCATTGAGGAGCACGTATGAAATGATAGAGTTGGGAGGTATTGAACTGCAGAAGCATTTAGCCCAATCATTCCGTAAGAGGAAGTATCACCAGCCTCACACACACATGCATTGCTTCTTTCCAACAAGATAACTCTTAGTGATCCATATCTCAAGTTGACAAAATTGCCTACTCGGCATATGATTATTTCAGCAGTTTATACAGCTATGTCTGTGCATTCTAAGCCCCCTCCATACATTTTTTCATTAATTCTCACAAGTCTGTAACATTATATCAGTAGTTTTCCCCGCGCCCCCACTACATTGTCAAAGAGACGGTAAGGGTGACTAACAGTGGCTTGCCTAAGGTATCCTATGGAGTTTATGATAGATAAACCAAAGATTTCTTGGTTCATTACTCATCAGTCTCTTAGCCACCCTATTGTACTAGCTCTGCTGCTGTTAGAGCCAATGAATTTACACATTGCTTAAGCCAGTGGGATTGCATATTGTTCTAGCCACCTCCTTAGCAATGAGCCAAAACCTCAACACAAGGCCAAAGTCCCATTTGTTGGACAGAATTGGAATGCAATTTGCCATAGCAGCCAGGGACTTATAGAATACAAATTGTGTTTACTAGAAAACTGCAAAGAATCGAAACAGTGCTGGTCTTTTCAGTGGAATACTGAGAACAAAGTACACAAGTGAAATTATGAACCAGAACTCTGAAGGCATTATGAGCAATGTGGATCCAGTTTCAGACCCTGGGAACAAGTTGCGTAGTACAGTGAGGCAAGGACCTTGTGTAAGAATTTAAGCCAGGCATCTCTCCTGAATATATTGTAGAATTCATCTAAGTGGAAGAATTTATGACTCATTTTTCTGTCTTCCATGACTCATCCAACTGCTTTAGGGAAATGCTTGCCAGCATGGGCAAATGCAACTGAAACAGTAATATGTGTCTCAGTTGATAGTCTCAGTATTCAACTCCTTTCAAGCACAGATGTTTCTACAACAGGAAAATGTATTTATTTAAATATTTTGAAGTGATGACAAACAGGTCTGGCATATACTCTGCTTGTGAATCATGATCACTCTGCTAGTAGCTTCATCCACAAAAATCTATGCCATCATTGGATTGTGGAAGCTCTCCTGCCAGCCCAGATATTGGGATCATTTCCAGAAGTGGAAAAACATCAAATGCCAATGACTCTATGCCCTGTAAATGCATTATCATCAATCAAATCATATTATACCACTCCTGCTTTAATCTATTATTGGATTTAAAAACAAAAAGCAATTTAGCAAGGATCTTACTCAACATGTGTATTGCATTGTCCAATGTAGTATATATTATTATTTTCATTTTTAACTTTATAATGTTATTTGAAGAAAAGATTGTATAATTCATTCTGAAAAGTTTTGTGAAGGGTAGGATATACTTTAAACCAACCAACCAACCAACCAACTCTTTTCCTTTTCCTAGACTTGGGAAAAGTACAATAAGCAGATTTAGTTCCCCCTTCATTGTGTCCTGAAGTACATCAGTGTATTTTCTCTTATTCATTCCTTCATTTTTAATTGGTTTTTAAAAACATTTTGTTGCTGTGCTCCAACACAGAAATAAAATCAAAGCAACACTTATCAGAAAATTGCTGCAAGTGAGTAATTGTCTGTGATCTCTTTAGAAATCAGTCTGGCCAAGAGCAAGACCTGGCACTGGGGAGGAGAGACAGACCGTCACTGAGAGAGACCATGAGCAGTTGCAATGTGTCTCATTATGTGTACATAGAGACACATATGCTCCTCCAAGACGAACCTTTCAATATGCAGGCATTCTCTCCACCACAGTTGGCTGCTGTTTAAGTAAATGTAAAACTATGTCATTGCAATGGTCAGCCCCACTTCCATAGCTGGGTTATCCCTTCTGTGGGGATCAGTAATGAACTTCCACAGATATTTCCCTTTCCAGCCTTCTGCCCAAAATATACTTCTTTTCTGTTACACATATACACACAAACAATTTCTATCAGCTTAAGGCCTTTTATGTCTGACAGGTTCATGTCGGTTTTTCATGCAGATTCCCAAACCCTGCTTAGTGGAAGTAGTCTGACCTTTGAGCTCCTTTTCTATTATTGATTGTTTGTTTTGTAAAATGTTGACAAGGAAGCTAAAATGCAGAGGAGACCATGATTAATGGCTGCCACAGGATCATATAGAGGGGAAGAGGAATTCAAAGAATCTGAGTATTCCATTAATAACAGAGAAAAGTAGCAATAAGCTGTTTACTTTGCTGACAGGATCTGTGTGCAGGTGTTGAGTGTTCAATGGCTAGGATAAAAGATGGTTTCAAGAGTCAAAAGAGCTCATTCAAACGTTTGAATTTTAATCCTGTGTTATTGGTATCACACCCTGACCTCACAGGTTACAATGGCTTAGTTCGTAAGATAAGTTTACTGAAGGAAGTTCTTGAAAGGAAAGTTTCCCATCCCTTCTCCCCTTTACAATCTCTTATGCCTCCTGATAAGCTCCTCTGGACAGGTGGAGGCAAAGGTAGTTCCTAAACATCATGGGTGGGACATAGGGGACTGGAATACGGAAGAGAAGATGGGAAGCTTTCTTTCAGTTAATTCCCTCAACTTATCGTGGGACACATATCTCACACTGGGTGAGTCCCCTTTCACAACCACCCCACCCATCTCCAGCATACTCCATCTCACACTGTTCAGCTACTTTTTCAGGGGGTACAAGTGGCTCATTGGAAAAGAGGGACAGAAAATTTGTAAATCTGGGGTAGGAGATTCTGGAAGTTTTAGTCCAAAAAAAAATTATTTCCAAACTTTGGAACTTCAGATCTAAGCCAAAGGTACATGTGGGACTCTCCCTGCTCCTATGAGGACCAGGCACAGACATTTATTTTTCGGAGTGACATTTGTAACATGGGATTCATCCACACAGTAGGCAGTGCTTCTTCAGTGATTTGATCTGGGGGGCCAACAACTTTTTTTTTTCACAGTTTGCCAGGGACCAGTGCCATATTTTAGTCCACTAACGATCAGTGCTTCTTTCTTTTTTGCAAACTCTCCAGGGATTGGCTGTTGAGGTCTCGTGGACTGGCATTGGTCTGTGGACCACCGCTTTGAGTAGCAATGATTTAAGAGACAATGACAATTAATTACATGATTTTCCTGAACTGTTACAATGAAATGGCCAAACTACCCAAAATACTGAAATTATAATTAGAGTGTAAATAGAAAGTAAAAATAACACAGAGCTCAGCTAGACTGGCAAAAAGCATCCGTGTCTTAGTATCACACCTCAGCACAGTTGGGGCTCTGCCAACCTGAAAATGTAGGTTTTGGGGGAGTGGCATCATCAGATGACAGAGCTCCATCACTGTAGTTACACCTGACACTGTAGGATCTTGGCCTTATATTATGCCATTCTGTTTCACAATATGGAAAAGGCGCTTCCCATAAACAGAAACTACAAAATTGAATGAAAATAAATGATGATTTAGTACAACAGCTGCAAGAAAAAAAGATGGTATATAGGCTTCTCATACTTCAAGGGATTGTAGATGAGAGTACAGGGAAATGATGTTTGCTTCGCTCTCTTGGTAGGCAAGGCACCTCGAACAGGCAGCTGGAGAAATCCCCTCAGGGTCCTATCACAACTGTTTGTCTCAGCAACTGAGGGAGCACAGCAGATATAATTGCCCAGCAATCCTATCTGTAGCCCCTCAGAAATCTCCAGTTTGTTTTCTATGAGATTGAAAAAGGTAGGTTTAGAGGGTTGCAGTTGATTCTTAATGACCCTAAGCATAAAACCCCAGCATTTATGAGATCATAAGTCCAGCCTGTGATCTTGTCAACTACTGAACAGAATGTCAGCCTTCATATTTAAAACCAGTAAATAGTAGGACCAGAATCTTCATACACAGTATCTGCTAAAATCCAGTGTACTTGCTCTATTACTTTTATATTATACTTTTATCAAGGAACTAGGGCCATTGCCACATGAGATTGGTAAATCATAGTAGCTTCGAATTCTTACCTTCCAATCTGCATGTTGTAGTGTTTTAGCGTCAGAGTTTTCCATGTGGTTCTGCACATTTTCTGCTCCTAGAACAGTTCACTGCAATGAGAAACTGCTGCATCCAAAAACTGGAAAAACTCCAATGTAAACTTCCCAAACTGGTTCTGCTTTGTTTTTCACCTCCACGCAGAAGCATAGCATCAATTCACAGAGCAGGTGGTCAGCTATGGGCATTTCCAGGCTGTCCCTTCTGTCATTTCCATCCCTATCTCTCTCCGCCCATCAAAGGACAGGCTGTGTGTCTTTTTCCCCCCTTACATATACAGCTTTTTCCCTACTTTGGCCAGCTTTTTGCTTAGCCTTCCAGCCAATCTTGTACCCTGTTGGGACAAAGGTCGCCACAGGCTTGCCCGCTGCTGCCACTGCAGTTTTGCATTGCACTTTTTGACCCTTGGCTCGCAGTCGTGCAGCCAGGATCGATTGGTTGGGCTGGATCTGAACTGATCAGCTTCTCTAGGGAAGGAAAAAGAGAGAAAGTGGAAGAGAAAGGTGGGCCGTCAGCTGGTTGAGCACCAGAGGTGCTGCCTCCTCACTTTGCCACACACCAACCTGGCAACAAGGGAAAGCCCATCCCTATCCCCTCCCCTCCCAATCTTCCCCCTTTACCCGAATTCAAACTCAGCCGCTGCTGCGTGGCGGAGGCCCTGCACCAAATTGCGCCTTTCCCCTGCACTTTGGTGCCACCACCTACTGACGAGTGGAGAGCCAGTTTAGCTTAATTCTCCAGAGGGCAAGGGTTGCAACGAATCAGAGCTCTGTTTCCATCAGGGCTAAATCTTCCTAGAAGAACCTGAGTCCCAAGAGTAGAAATGAGAGAGTTCCTTTAAACACGTGCAGAGCGCCTCCCCTGTCTACTCACACCTGGCAGTAACAGAGCACCTGCAGGTCTGCATGGAAGTAAATCTCAGAGAATTAAACTAGATCTCTAAGTGAAATGTTCCTAAGATGGGAACCTTAAAAGCATCCTTGAGCATTGCTTGTGTCAGGATAGTTAGACAGTGGGAAAAGAGTGGATGTGGTAATGGACTGTTAAAACGTGTTTTTTCCCACGTTATCAACGAACATACATACCTACACACAAACACAGCAAGGCAGAAATGTGTTTAAAATGTTTGTGTTTTTTTTTTAAAAAAAAAACAGACCAATCAGCAATGGCAGGGTGGGGTGAGGAAGGGGAATGGGAGTGGCCAGGGACTTGCTGTTGCAGATGCAGCAACTGCCGTTTTCTGCAGTAGTATGATGTAAATAGGGAGGGTACAGACAGCACAGTTTCTGAATTGAAGTATAAAAACACTGCTCTTGACACACGGTGAACTGCTCCTTCTCTCTCGTGCGGAAATGACCTAGGATCCCAAGCATCAGTCTGGTTGCCTACTTATTTGAAAGTGCTTTGCAGCCCCTCACAAATTCATCTGTCTTTTTCAATCTCCGCTTGTGCTATCAACACACGTGTGTAGATGCACGCATGCACGCGCACACACACAGAGCTGCATATGTGTTTCAATGAATGACAAACAATGCCATCCTACAGAATTAAGCACTGTTAAGTCCCATTGGAATATGAGAGTGAGTTGTGCACATGCTTAAGTCTGCAAGCATAGGCACATGTAACCTTTGCAGATGCTATTGAACTATAATTCCCATATCCCTCGCCATTAGCTATGCTGCCTGAGATTCATGAGAGATTCAATTCAAAAAACATCTGGAGAAGGCATAAGTTTCCCATCCCTGTAGTACAAAACAAGTTTCACTGAATTCAGTGGGCATTAAGTATACTTGGATCATACTACATGCTTCATATTTAAAAAAAATCAATAGCAATTGAGGAATAATTGTGCGTGCAGTCCTCTAATCTCCTCACTACCATGTAAATTTTATGGAGATTGCATTCTTGTGCTGGACTATCTTTATTGCTGTCCTGTTGCCAATGAATTGCAGAAACATCTGTTATAGATATAACTGCACAATCTTTTGAGTTGAAGTTGTGAGTTGTTGTGTGGGATATCTTAGGTTGGATGTGATGGACTTTCTTGTCCTTTCCAGCCCTGTGATTCTTGAGAGTTTTGCCCAAACTTATCTAAGTTTGATCCTATGGAAGTGTTTGCCCTTCATTTTTAAGCTTGAGCTCCTGATTTTTCGGCGCATGTTACAAATCTGTCCTTTATGTAAGTGCCAAATCGAAAGCTGATCTCTTGAAAACCTAGCCCAGCATGTATGTGAGAGATGACTCACATTTTCCAGGCATCAAGCCCAGTTCTGTGAGATGCTAGGGGACATTCCCACCTTTTATTAATTTCAACCACCTTTTATTAATTTCAAAAGATATTGTACATTTTCAGGGTGTTGGTAGAAGAACTAGAGTGGTCATTAAGCCAAATCACTAGAATGGCATTCAGAACATTGCTGCTTGCTTGCCTTTCTTGAAAGCAATGGTCACTCTACCATGTGTCGATATGAATGTATACTTCTTGCTTTTTGAAATAAAGGTCTTCCTTAATTTTCACTGGGTCACATGCTCCTTCAGTACAATCAGGAAACGACAATAAATCATGAAACTTTCATTGACAATTGACTCTAATTGGCTTGAGTTACAGGGCTCATTTAGGCAGAGCACACACCAAGTAGAGATATATTGCCCAGTGAAGTGTGTGTTATTTACAACTTCTCCCATACATCATGTCAGTTCCATGGCCTACCTCTCAAGTCTCCAGTTGCATACACAACCTCCAGTCTACATCCTTCCACATCTGTGGGAATGACAGTCCACAGAACATGGTGATCATTCTGGCAGGGCAAGAGATGTACATCTTTAGCCAGGGAGAGAAGAGAATGTGCCAGCACATCCTAAATTTATTGGGCACGGGCTTTTCTTTGGTTTGCCCCTTGCAGCCAGGATTCCAAGGCCTATTTTGAAAAGAAAAAAGAAACAAAGCACCTCAAGTTGTCTGAAGATGCCACTGGAGATGAGCTAAGTTTCTGAAGCTCGAGAGTGGTAGGGTTCTTCTTTTGCATCAGGCTTAATTGGTTGAGAGCAGAAGCATGACATGACCTTGGCAGGAAAAGCCATGTCAATTCAGATTGCAAGTTTCTCATAGTTCTTATTTGGCTGACAAGTATATTGCTCTTCGTTTTCTACATTGGTCTCATTTTGAACTCAAAATAAATTCTGACCAAATGATATAGCCCCCAAGGAGACAATTTGTTGCAAGTAAGTTGCAAGCAACTTGAAGGCACACAGCAACAACAACAACAAAGCGAAGAAAAGCAAAATTTTACTTCAATGTTGCAGGGAGGTCTTCCTCCTAAGAGCTGACAAGCCAGGCCATGAGGGCCCTAGGAAGGCCCCAGGGGCAGAAGATTGGCCCCTGGACTGCCACAGTTGTCCAGCTCTGGTTTAAAATGAGCTGTACATACCAGCCCTTAGAACCAAAATCCTAGAGATGTCTGATTTCTATTGAGTATGCATCCACAATAGGCTGCTCATTTGCAATAGTTCATTTATTTGATAATAACTACTGTGCAGCCTCATCTTGCAGTCATGATCAGCAATATGATTATTAAACAATTATATGGTTATCCCTACTGCCTGCCCTTACTTTCCCACAAAAAAGGACAAAAAGGACAAAAAGAAGAGGGTGTGCTACTCCGATCAGTTCAAGCACGGAAAGAGGTAAGTTACTTACACTGAGTCAGGAAGCAGGACAAAGAGCAAAATGCCTTACATTGTTAGCCATTGCAGAGACAATTTCATAGAACAGATGAAGCCATGTCATAGTTCATCAGACCTTGTGTACATGATCCAACTCAGCACTGCCTATTCTGACTCTCCAGCACACCATCACCTGCCACCTGATGCCATAATGAGATGCCAGGGTCTGAACCTGAAACATGTTCTACCACTGAGCAATGGCTTGTAAATATGTGTGCAATAATTGAACTCAGATGTTAACTCATGCTAATATCCATAGCTTATATGAATAAAAGTCCCCATCACAACTAGAGTCTACTTATTTGATTCCAGGAAGAAAGCTAGTTGAGTATAAAGTAATATTCATTCTTATATTTCTTTCAGAACTCAAATATGAAAATGGGTTAGAACAAAGGAGCACAACCTAATGACCTAATATATTGTAACTGCTGTTGCCTGCATTCACTACCCAGATACATGTACAAGTTTTCCTGCTATGCTGTGAAATAAACCTTCTCGCCCCTGCCAATGCCATCTGACATCTACTTTGCACTAACCAAGCTGGCAGCAAAATTAGAAAAATCAACAAATTTTGGGTGGGTAGGTAAAGACAAGCTAGATCTGCTGAGGTCTAGCATGGGGTCCTTGATTGTGGGTTGTGTAGGCCTCCATACACATGCACGTGTGCATGCGTGCATGTGCGCACATGTGCACACACACACAGAGGTTTACACTTTTCCTATAGCTCTACTATCCAGCTCAGCTCATTGGCAGGGAAAAGATTGCTAGTACAGTGATCCCAGCTGGAGTTGCTAGAGGTAGGGAGAAGATTTTCTTCAACTCCAAGCCCAGAAACACATTCTTCCAAAGTTAAATACAAAACTGCCACTCAAAGAAGCAGACATGCTCCAGAATTAAAGATCAGGGTGTCTATGAGGGCAAGAATTTGTAATCAGAACCATGCCAGTCACAAATCTTTTAATTCCCGGCTTTCCTCAAGTACCTTTTGAGCAACGTAATTTGGGATGGAGGAAACTGTATGAATTGTTGCTTTAGTAAGAGAGCTGGAAGACAGAACCCCTTGTAGGTCTTCTGCAAGCTACAAAATGATCTACTAGCAGATTCTATGGCCCTTCTGTCCATCCCAATTTAAAGAGAAAGGTACTTAAATGGAAAATAATTGAAGTGTGCACCATGGCTTGCTTCTGAGAGAACACGCATAAAACTGAGCTTGCTTCGTATCCCTGAAACCTGTTATGAACTCTCTTACTTCTGAGTAGATATGCACAGAGAGAGAGAGAGAGGGAGAGGGAGGCAGAGAGGGAGAGAGGGAGGGAGGGAGAGGACGAGGGAGAAGGAGAGGGAGAGGGAGAGAGTTGAGCTCTGCTTTGTATACTTGGTGGGAAAATGCCCAAAGTGGCAATATATTTGTGTATATATGTGTGCATACCTGTGTAACACATATATACACCCATCACAATGTAGACCTCAAATTTAACCCCTGGAGTAAAAAAATCTCCTCCAGAATTGTGCACAAGAGCCAGACAATGGATATTATGCAACAAGAACACGAAATCCACCAAACTTCTACAAGAGAAAATGTTCAGAGTGTTTTAATACATGCCCACAGATTACCCTACATCTCATCTGCCAGCAGTGGCTGCTTGTGATACCTCAGATGAAGATAAAGAAAATCCCTTCCTAAATGGAGATGTGTTTATTTAAGGCACATGGCACTTGAGAAAAGAGAGCCTTTGTAAAGTCTCACATTGACAACAGAAAAAAAAAATGTTGGGCTTCTCAGCTTTATCATAGGCAGGCTAATACTTCCATTTATTCACAAGACTCTGTGCTGGTAGCTTACAGCACCAGGAAAGTATGCCTGAATGAAAGCTTATACAGCGTCAAGTATGCTTAACCATGCCCGTGCTGTCAGTCCTTCACATTTCATATCCATGATATTGCTGTGATGGCAAAGCAGCCAGACCCAAGGGAGAGACCGCACTGATGTTTCATTGCTGTTTCAGTCTAAGCACTGGTATAACAAAAGCACTTTAACAAATACCATGAACTGTGAAAGCACTGAAATATAAATGTCAATGATGAGAAGGAGGAAGGGATTACGCTCTTAAAGATTGGCATATCATTATTTCTGTAGCACCTGACTAGCATAGCCGTGTAGACATAACTAGGATCTATTAGGTCAACTTCTTTCTAACACACAGGGCTAAATCCAACTCCGCATCTCAACAAGTGTAAACCCTCTGAATCAATGAGACTTTTAATGCAAGTTCCATTGAGTCAATGGATCTACTGTAGTTTGAACTAATTATGCCTTTTATCTCATACCTTTCTACAGTCAAAATAATGTTAAAAGATAAATATAGGGATGTCTAAAAGCTTTGGCCATTGTTATAGAAACTGGAAAAGATGAATTAATACTGAAAAGTGACTTTATTAGACAAAAGAAATGTTTCCATTAACATTACAAGGAGGTTATCTGTACGCGTTCAAATTGTTCTGAGGCAAGAGATGGCCTTTGTAATTTCAACAATTGCCTACTTATATGTAACAAGAGTGACACTCTGTGGTCAGAGTCATGCAATTTCAGAGTCATTCAATTTCTTTGGATTTCCTATTCCCACCAAAGATATTATATCAAATGAAACTTTTGAGCTGACTTGCCATGTCACCTAGTCCAAATGGGCACCGCAACAGGAACTTTTCCTACACAAGCCACAGTGATATGGGTGACATTAATGAGAAGAATTAGACTTGAAATGCAGGAACTCACACAACAACTGATTTCCCCAATGCACTGATTATTTTCCAGGCCAGAGACAGGTACAGTTCTTGGCAGAAGACGCAACAAAATCCCATAGCATTCCAGGCAGAGCTTGGGAAGGTCCCATGCTAGGAGAAAGGTGGCATATAAATATAAGAAAGAAGGAAAGAAAGAAAGAGAGAGAGAGAGAGAGAGAGAGAGAGAGAGAGAGAGAGAGAGAAGGGTTCCTGGGAGCTGTAGTCTAAAAAATATGTCCCAAGATCTGTCTTTAAGACCAACACATTTATTATAGCCTGGGCTTTTGTGGACTAAATCCCATTCATTGGCAGAAGATAGATCGGTCAATTACAGGTGGGGTAGACAGTTCTCATTGTTGAAAGTTTCTTTCCCAAACACAGACTGTTAGCCAAGATCCTACATAACACTTGTGCAGCATAAATCTACATTCACATAGTTGACCTGCACCACCCTGTTGCTGAACGCTGACATTGAGCAACTAATTGCACATCTATGCCTGCGCTTGCTGTCTGAAGTCCTAGGGAATCAAGGGGTACACTGAAAGCACTGGTGAATAGCTATACATCATCTAAGAATGTGCAATTGCACGATAAACAGTTACACTTGCAAATTTCTATTTACACAGTCGTGAACTGAATATAGCCATCACACCATAGCCAAAAAAAAGGAGAACTGCATGTGTAAGGAAACTTAACTGTGTGTAAAATATTAACAGGACACCCACTTATTTTCTATCTCTCTCTCTCTCTCTTTTTTTTTCTTCGAACAGCATCACACCTACTCATGTGAACAAAATGGTTTGGGAGCCACAGGTGGACAAACAGACATTCAGCTAGACATGCAAATGTATGGGACAGAATTTTCACTCAGGATCTTGCCCCTTTCTTGCCTTGTCTTCTACTCAACCAATGTTCCCCAGCCCTTTCTAACACTGGTTTCCCCCGATTCCTCTTCAAATGCCTTCAGAGGCTCTTCTGTGTCTGCAGGCCGTTCATCTTTTCTTCTCAGCAATGCCTTCGTGCCACATTAAGGCAAAGAAAAAATGTGTAGTATTCATACTCAGGGGTCACTGAGTAACTTAACACCCTTCCTTCCACAGGTCACAAAAATAGACAGACGGATTTTTTCCATGATATGACACATATTAATCTTTGAGGATGATGTACAGCCGGTAATCTGCAATGCAACCCTACATCATAAGATGCAACATAAATTTAGCCTCTTGAAATGTTCTTTGGCTTATTATGGCATCTCACTGGGCAGTGCTCAGCAGGGATCTTAACCATGTTGCATGCTTGGATGCCCTGTAATAAACCACTCGTCTCACAAAAACTGAGACAGGCAAGTTGGTTTAGCACTTGGACTTGGAAAATACTAGAAATATATCCCCACAGCAGAAGTGTAGCTTGTATCTTGATTCTGGGCATCTGTTAAAGCTCCTTATAAAGCTGAAATGTGAGCCAACATTTCATTTACATCTGTTTTAATTTTGTGAAATTGTTAGGGAGAGTCCATGCTATGCTCTTGAAATTAGTCCATAGTATAGTCAGGGTTCAATTCAGAAAATGCTTTGAAAGCATTTAAACCATTTAAAAAAGACTGCTTTTTTTCTCCTTCCTCTTCATCCTTTATTCCTTGTGTGCCATGCCTTAAATACCAATGATAAGGCAGAGGTGATCATGTTACTTATTAAGCTGCTCTGGGCACCATTTTGGCTAACAGAAAAGATAGAGATGTTTTAAATGAATAAGATGTTAATATAATAATAAAATAAAAGTGTTGTAAAATAGAGAGCCTTTTCAGTTATGGCAGCCTTGCTCTGGAATGGCTATACAAGATAAATTCACTCTATCTTTTAATCTATTTGTTAAGTATATTTCTTGGCAAGCATTCAAGACCTCTAAAAGTGGCTTACAATACAGTAACATTCAGTAACAGACTATAAAAACATTTTAAATTTCAATTATTTTAAAATTAAGCTAGTCAAAAAATATCTGTAATTTTGTACATATAGCAGCAGCAAATACTATAAAACCTTTTCAATGAAAAGCCAGAAAGAACTAGTATATTTTTAGAGTCCTCTTAAAAACAGACATGGAGGGAGTCAGCCATATATCCTTCATGAGGTAATTCCATTGGCCACCATGGGGAAGTCTTTCTCTCGAGTGCCTGGAAACCATTCTGATCTGTGAGGTAGGTGCAGGAGGAGAGCATCTGAAGACAATCTTAAAGCATGGGCAGCTTCATCTGGGGAGAGGGAGTCCTTCTAATAACTGGGATGCAGAACATTTAGAGTTTTGAAAATCCATATTAATACTTTAGTTAAGCCTGGAAATGCACTGGCATTCAGTGCTGCTGGTGAGAATTAATGTAATATGATCTGATTGGCTAGCTCTAACACAAGCAGCTGCATTGATTGTCAGTTGATGCTTCTCAGTTGTCTTCAAAGGCAACTCCATATAGAGTACTTTACAATAGTCTAATCTAGATCTAACTAGCATATGTTTAACCAAGACTAGGCTCATTTTTCCTAGCTTGTAAGAATTAGAACTTTATGTAGGAGTGTTATTGTTCATGTGGCTACTACAAACTGCATGGTCATGGTAGGTTGATCTAAGGTTCTGTCTCATATCCAAAACTCTGGCCATTTCTGCACTAGGCTGCTGTAGTGCTATTATTCTACTTTCAACATCCTATGGAATCCTGGGGTTTGCAGTTTAGGGAGGGGCCTTTGAGGACTGTTATAACTGTCTAGTGTGGAAATGGCCTCCATTTCCAATAGTAGCCAACCAAACAAGCATTCTTTACAACCAACACCATCCTCCTGGGACAGAATTTGTCTAGTGAATGCTACTTTTTTAAATTGGAGACACATCGTATTCTGGAGGAAACTTTCAGTAGACAATGCAACTATATATATACCCACGTGAAACTGTCTCCTCTTTTAACAAATCTGAAAACCCGCAAGACTCCACAGAGAGTAATGTTTGGCTCAAGTCTAACAGGAGGCACAGATAACTGGGTTCTAAGTAGCTATTATCCAAATAAGGATTAGGCAGGCCAGAACCAGACATAGCTTCCAGTTCAAGTTCCCTGGAGCTTCAGCAAAGGTCTGAGATCCTTACCAGTGAAGCAGTCTTACAGTCCTACCATTACCACAAGAACTGGAAGAATTTAAAGGGGAGCACTCCAGCTAGGCACATAGTACTTCATCTTCCCTGCCAAAAGCTTATAAGGAATCTGTAGGCACTGGATTACTGGAGACAGGATGGAATTTTGAATTCTGTTCCCTCATTGTGTAACATGATGAACCCAGAGCCTCAGATGAACAGCCAAGTGTTTTTGAATGGCCTTCAGTCTGTTCTTTTTCGGGATGGCCTGAAGCAGATTCCCAATGACCCATTTCTCATAGAGGTCTCATCCACTTCAGTTTAATTATCTGAAGCATCCAGAGTCTAAAACACCCACCTACTTCCACTTTTTGGGTTGCAGAGATTTGTGGATGTTGACATTCAATCAGAAAAGGAATTTAGCAGGCCATGTCAGGGAAGCTGTCAACGCAGATTTAATAGGTAGCCAGTTTCACTTATGCAAAAGAAACAGAAATCAGAGGATACGAAACTTGGACAGAGATTGCAGGAAACAGATATATATTATAACCACAAGAGGGCTCACCTCACTTCTGATTCTTGAAACGTGAACAGCAAGGCCAGTGGAGTACTGTTTATCAAAAGAGACCTGCAAACATCAAGCACTCTAAACTAAAACCTTTATTAAAGTTGTTTGAGACAACTTTTGCTGGATTTTGGAAGTTTCTCTGTAAGACTGAATTCATTTAAAATGTTTTATTTTCACCTTGAGTTCCAGTTTTTGGAAAAAGGTATAAAGATGATGATGATGACGACGACGACGATGACGACAATGAGGAGGAGGAGGAGGAGGAAGAAGCCGATGATTAATACTTCCTCTGAACCAAATATTTGTACTGCTCTGCAACGGCCACTACTATAAGGCAACAGAGTGTAAGGGGAAGCTACCTTCTATCAAATCAGACAATTCGTTCATCTAGCCTGATATAGTATACACTGTCTGATAGTGGCTCTCCAGGGTAGTGGAGAATCAGTCTCTAGCGTAATCGTCCCCATTCCCACTTGGAAACACCAATGGTTGAACCTAGGAGTTTCACATGTGCTCTACTAATAGATGGCATCCATCTCCCAAAATAGAAAGAAGATCCCTATACGCTTCTGTCTTTCAATCTGGTCCTCAGGCCTACATTGCTGACTTTATCAGTGCTTTATTGGTGCCATACTCTGATCCAGAGTTTGGAAAAATTTACCAGAATGCTGTATCAGCTTATACTTAACTAAGTGCTTACAAAGTAATTTGTCCTGGCCTGACCTACCCATACCTGACAGAAATATCATTCAGCTATGCTCTGATCAACAGTAGGACGGACCTCCTTTTCCCCGTGCAATTGATGCCCAGTAAGCTAGGGCCCTTTTCGCACGGCATTTGCCATGCGAAAGGGCCCCTCAAGCGTCGCACAAATGTGAGGAGCAGTCCACAGGATGCACTCACAATCACGTGACGCTCCAGGGTCTGGCAGGCACTGCTTGCGCACTTTTTCATTTCTGGCTTTAAGCTGAAAATGGAGCGTGATCGTGCATTGTTCCAGGGCCCCGCATGCACTTGCCATGCATGCGGAGCTCCAGAGCCACAGTGCTCGTGCTTCCTGCTCCAGCGCAGCCTGGGAAACTCCCAGGCTGCACTGCAGAAGGAAGAGGCGGGGCTCTCGTGCGAGCAGCTGGCAGCTGCAGAGCTGAAGCAATGGGGATGCGAGAGCCTCTCGCTGGAGGCTGCTCGCGCAATCCCCACATCCCAGCGCCGGAAAAAGGCAAGCTGCAGAAAGGGCCTAGGTTGTGGGAATGAGTAATGATTATCACAATAATGTCAGAAACATGATTTAGTTGTGATTACAAATACAGCACAGCTACCTAACCACAATCATTTCATATTCACAATCAGGACGGAGTCACAGTTTTGACACAATTGCTATGATGGTAACTTGCCCCTTCAATCTGCTTTACCAGGCGTCAGCTGCACGGAGAGAAGGAGGCCCATTCTGTTGATGATCAGAACATAGATTAAATATATTTCTGTCAGAGATGGAGGGGTTGGACCAAGAGAAAGTATTTAATAAAGTACTTAGTTAAGTATAAGCTAATAACAAGATTCTGGCCATTACATTTATAGACTGAAACTCCCAGAATTCCCCAGCCTAAGCTAGCATGGCCAGCAGCCATGACAGGTGGGGAATTCCGTGAGTGGTAGTTGGAAAAAAAAACACTTTTTGAACCTCTACTCTGACCAACTAAGCTAGCCAGTCATGTCAAGTTCATCTTCCATGAGAGTTTGAACTTTTATGATCTGTGAGATTCCAAAGCAAGCATCTGTAGTAATGAAACATGCTGCTGTTGACATCCTAGAGCCATGATCTAATTTGCAACGCAACTCTCAATAATGCAGATTTGAGAATAGTGCCTACATGTTTAAAATATATCCCCCATCAACCAGTCCTCAGTAAGCCACAGAAAAAGACTGGCAATCTCCTACTTCTCATGCCACATTTCTCCCACAAATGGGGATAAACACTCAAATGCACAACATACATATTTAAATGATATCAGTAACAAAAACCAGCACCAATATCAAACATTTATGAGGATGGGTGAAACACCAATGATAAGATCTTCAGCTTATAGAAGTACACCTAATATGATGATTGAGTGGACATAATGGCAGCAACCTGAGCAAATTATGTTAATCTACCTTCTTTCACATGTCTTGCTGTTTTATTGATTTATTTTTTTGCTTCTTTTTTACAGATTGTGGAGAGTCAAGATAAAAGCCTCAGCAGTCTTTTGCAATAAGGACCTGTTAGGTAATTATTAACCTTCAATTGACTATTGGTCCAAATGTTATTTTAAGCATAATTATTTTCCATGGTTATTTCATATGAGTGGTCATTTCAACATGATAACCACAGTTTCATTGCTCCAGCACTAGCTGCTTTGCACTTTGTAGGAACTGATAAGACCAGATTGTCTTAGGAAATCTAATGAATGAAAAAAAGAAAAAATGGTGGAGGAGAGAAAAAGATAGTTAACGAAGCACAAAGCATTATGTTTTTCATTTTCTTTCACGCTTAGACACCAAACATTTAGCAAAACTGGACTGCAGAACACACACACACACAAAGACTAGTTCATAAAATTTAGAAGAAAAACCCACAGATATATGAGATTTTATGTAAAGATTTCTTGCTTGGAAAAAGGTAAACAGTTTATGACCCTGGTCGTCTTGAAGGCTTTTGGCCTTGCCAACAGGTCGTAGAGTGAATCCCTTTCAAGCCGTGGTATGTGGTCTTACTTGAGGTCTTAATCACTTGCTGTCATGACTGTCTAACCTGGGGGCAAAATATGTAGTCATGCAGGGACAGACACACCAGCTTTTTCCTTTTTTCTTCCCTTAAGTAAAGGGCAGACTGAATTAAAAGAGGCTGGACAGCTACCTGCTGGGGATGCTGTAGAGATCCTGTTGGACCTGTTGACCCACAGGGGGCACAGGACCTCTTCTAAGTCTATGAGTCTGTAATTTTATGATTCTGTGACAAGTTATATGAAGAATTCCAACCTATTCTTCACATCCCATGACTTCTTCCAGTGACACTTAACGTTTATTGATGCTCTTCCTTGTTACAGTTTGCTTAGAATTAGTGGAGGCTTATAGCTTCTACCTCAATGAGGTAGTGAATAAATTCCAGGTTTTAGTATTATTCTTCATAATTATTTATTGTATTTATATGCTGTCTTCTCCCAGAGTGGGCCCAAGGCAGTTTCCAGGAAAGTTAAAAAGAACTAAGCAAGGTATTAAACCCTGTCCTCCAAATGGGCTTAGTGCCTTGGACAGCTCCTTTAAAGTTCTGATTAGTGCCCTGGGCTTGCAGCCTGCAAGGCTTCTCCCAGCTGCATACTTAGATAAATAACAGCAGTTTAGCAAACAGCATTGGTGAAGCAGATTCACAGTGAAGACAACAATAGTCCAGACAGGGGTTAATCCAAAAGCCAAATCATTAATCCAAGCAAAGGTGCAAGGCCCAAGGTCTGAAGAACATGGGCAGAGATGCAGATATCCACAAGGCTGTCACCACCAATGAAGACAGTAGCTTCCAACAGCCATCTGTCATCCAGGCCTCTAGTTATATAGCCTCAGCATCCTGATCAACTGTGTCCTAATTAACAAACCCTTCCTGTATAAGCACTGCCAGAAGCTTGGGCTCACCCTTTTCCTCCTGTACTGGCTGCTGTAAATACTTTCTCATGTCCCTAGGGTGTGGCTGCTGGGGAGAGACCTGTCTGGGTCCTAGGAGTCTGGGTCCTGGGGCAGGGGCATGACAATTAGAAAAATGGAGTAGAATCATTGTCCTGCTGACATGGAAGCCATTAGCTATCATGGCTTAGAAAACTAACAATGATCTTTCCCACTCAGGTTCACTGGACTAGGGGACAACCTTGGTAGCACACCCTCTTTCATCTGGCCTCTGCCCCCCAAGAACAAATTATTCCATCCTTTAACTGTGGTTAAAAGACACTGGGGGTAAGTGAAGTTAACATTAACTGGTGGGCCAGATTTGACCACAACTTTGAAAGTACCCTGAAAGCACAGTTTAGGTAGGAAACAGAAGTTGCCCCAGGTGAAAGATGGGAGGGGGGCCGGTATTTCCATGGCTGATTCTTAATCTTCACTAGGAAGGAATGTACCTTTGCTAGGTTTTAGAGGAATGAATCTCAGTTAAAAAACAATGCAGTGTGAGTAGTCATAATATTACCTCTTCTGGTGCAATGCATAAAACAGTTGAGTTATTTTAAAAGTTATCTTGATGGGCATTTTCACAAGATTTCCCCCCAAATTTAACACCATTCTCCATGGTGTTTGAAGAATGAGTGAACAGTGTGATGTTGCTGGAGGAGGAGAGTGGGAAGAAGAAAAGAGATGTAGCAAATCAGTGCAAAATTCAGTTATATGGGATGTTGCATATCTTGCTTTCGAATAGGCTTCCCCAGCCTGGCACTTTTCAGATGTGCCAGTCTACAAAATCTAGGGACGTAATTCTTTGCCAATTTCATCCTCAGAAAAAGTAATGAGTAATTTTCTTCTCACTACAAGAACGTCTTCAAAAAGTACACAGCTTGTGGAGGCTATTCACACAAAATTCACACATAGATTCTTTTTTCCTTCAAAAATTCATTTTCCGCACAGAAAAGAGCATTTTCTCGTAGTAATGGTATATTCTGCATAGAAGATACTGTTTTCTGCCCCCAGAAAACACACATAAATTTTGTGCAGAGTAAGCCCCAAAATGTGAAGATTCTCTTTAGTCTAGGAGTCTCCTCATCAGAACTTCCTGAAACTTGTTGATTGATCATTTTTTTCAAATCTTTTTGCAGATTCTTTCCATCCCTAACAAAATTATATCATCCCTAGCCAGTAACTGGATAGTGGGACTTGTACATATCTAGAAAGTGCCAGCTTGTGTTCCTAATTCCTAATGTACAATTTCAGAATATAAAGTGTATGCCTACCGAACAAAATCTTTAAAATTTCATGTATTTCTTTTTAAAACTGACACAAAACTTAACCACCTTTCCTAGCAACCACATAGGGAAAGCACTGTTTCCAATCAACAATATAGCTTCTATACTGAGGATAGCATTCCACCTGTCCTTTCTGCTACTGTCGGGACACTGTTGGGGATTGGAAGCAGCGCTGATCCTCCCATAATAGAGAATGAAGCAGCCAATTCAAACAATAGATCTTTGGTTGTCAACCATTGTTAAATGAAATGAAATGAAATGAAATGAAATGAAATGAAATGAAGAGTTACTGTTCTTATTTACTGCCAAAGACCAAGAAAAGTGATTGTAGGATTTTCTGTGTTACTGACAAAACAACTTGGATGACTTTGGATACTTTGCAGTGTGCTGCAATCTTTCATGTTATAGTCCTGTCCCTGTATTAAAGACCTGTAAGACATCTGTTTTAATTTGAATAACTAACAAAGCCATGTAGTATACGTATAAGAAAACAAAAGGCATCACCATAGTTTGGAACCAACTTTCTAAGGCATCATCTTTTATCATCTTTCATCATCTCTGACTGCACCTATTTTGGTTCCTCAAACACCTACAGACATTTTTCAGGTGTTCAGAAGTATGTTTTAGGATTCAAGGAGTTCAATGATAAGGTCTTAAAACTGATATGGATGTTAGATTTTATGGTAAATGGGCTTCATGTTGTTTATTAAATAAAAATTTTCTGAAATATTGAACATAATTTTGGGAACGATTCATTATTACAGTGAAATAATGAAGTGCATCACATCTCAATCATATGTACCTTAATGGAAAAAATGTTGACAAAAAAAAAGTAGGAGTGAGAGACAAAATGTGCTACGTATCTCTTCATGAATCTTTAAGGCATCTTGGAACCACATTCTACAGTATTCTAATAAAGGCATGTATCTTTACAGTCTATGATGTTCCAGGTATGGGAGGACAAATACTATTTGCCTTGAAAACAGTACCAGAAAAGTTTCTATCTGGTTTACAGAAGAAAATACTCTGCCTCCAGAAACACCCCACAAAGTAAAGGAGTATCATGTTAAGGTTTTACATTCATCAACATAGTATAGAATATTTGACAATTTCCAGTATTTTGCAGATGCACCAACACATATTGGAGCTTTGCCTTATTCTTTCTCAATCAGCAACATACATTTGAATACTGTAAATGCTTTTTTTTAAAATTCTCTGAATATATTAAACTTTCCAGTTGGTATTTTACTGATGCAGCTCTACAGCCAACAGCCTTTGGGTGATACAAGCCATCAAGTCATATTCTAAACCCTGAAGTATGTCTTAACATGATGCCTTCTGAACTACTTGTGCAAGACTACTTGCACAACTTTCCTAATAGATGCAAATATTATTTAAAGTATGATATTATATTCTTATTGTGGAGAACTATGTAAAAGATGTTGGTTGAAGAGACAAAAAACAGAAACTGTTGTCACACTTATATTTGCCCCATGCTGATAACAAAGTATTTGTGAAAAATAAAAACATGGTGAGCGTTTTCATATATAAAATGCATATCTTTGAATAACATAGACAAAACTCTTAATCTTTTGTATTTTACTAGTTCATTCTAATAACACATCTTTTACAAGATTATGTTCAGTATTTAGGACAATTTTTGTTTAACAAACAACATCAAACCAGCTTACCATAAAATTGAATTCCTTGACACCCAGGCAAAATGGGGGCAGATGAAATTTAATGGTAGGCCTTTTAAAAAATGGAGTCTAGAATGTCTTGATAGAGTCTAGATCATGTCTTTATTTTATATGCCTACTAGATAATTTTGTTGATTACGCAAGTCAGAACTTAATTTTTTAATGGGACATCTTCGCAGGGACTGAATTATTAATAGTGCAATGAGTCTGCTCAGGGTTTTATTCTAGAGTCTAGACTTTAAAAGGAGTCCCCTAGATGCTGAAATTATTTTTGGGACAGGATTCAGTACCTTGGATAGCCACTTCAAAGCGTAGAATAAAACCCAAAACAAGTTCAGTATCCCACTATACTGATGGCCCCAGGCCATCCCTGATACTATACACCATAATGGATGGCTGAATGTGTCCACTTTTTGTCCTCCCTTGGGAAGCAAATTTTTGGATGCAAGCAGGGCAGCCCTGCTTGCAGGAACAGGAAGGAAGAATGTTGCCCTCTACGACCACAGTCACATTGCTGGTCAAGAGGCAGAAAGCTGGTTCTTCTTGTGGTAGAAGTGATATTATCCTTTCAGTCCTGACTTCTGTCTACAGTTTATTTTTCAGTATAAATTAGAAGTTATACTTCTTCTTTTAAAAAATAATTTACAATAATTTGCAACACTGTTAGAAATATGAGAAGTATGAAACCAGTAGGGGAAAAAAATCAATTCAGTGTAATTACTAGACTGCAGCCCAGATATTTCACTGAGTACAAACATGTCAGCCTACAGTGACATACAGCTAGGGTACTCAAAATTTCAGAATGGGCAATGGTGAAGGATTATGGAAGTTAGTCTAAAACATTTGTTTTAGTTCCTTACACCAGCTCTAAATGCAAATCATGATGTTAAGGTTTGCTCAGAATGTTTTAGTAACAAGCATCAAATTCTGACTTATACACAGATGCTCAATTTGGCAACTGACTCAAAAGTCTTTAAAAGCTTGCCTCTGGCAAGCTGGCAATGCCAATTCCATTGTGCTTTCCACCAGGGGTCACTGTGCCATGCCATAAATTAAACTTTGAGAGTCAAGGCAAAGTTCTAAAAATCCTAGATGCTTTTTGATCCTTTGTTTTCTCCAGTGCTAGGCATGCATGAAGAAAAACATTCTCTCAAATCAGCGGAGTGGAAAGGAGTCATAACTCAACAGTGCCAGGAAGATGGGGGGAGGCATTGGTAATTGGAGTTTGCAGTCTGTTTGGTTTAATCTTTATTACTTAGGGCTATATTTGAATTCTTGCATACATCTCTCAACATTCTCTCAGCGCAAGACCTGAAGCACAATGAGATGGTTCTATGTAAATAGGATTTAGGTGACACAGAAGGACACTGTGCGAATATCACTCCTAGAAGTGCAAATATGACATCGTACCATCATCTGATATGAGTGAGATGAGTGTACACTCAGGTATGATGTTAAGTATGCACTAGACCTGCAGATTTTCCCGTAATGCAGCTGTATGAACGTCATCCTTGTGTTTTGAATCTACTACGGCATCTAACACATGGTTAAAAAAGAGTACCAACAGCAAATTAGTCCCTTTGATTTTAAGAGCAGAATTCAGTTCAGCACTTTGCTGACATAAATATGGGAGGCTGTGATCCAAGTTAACCTCTCAGACAGGTGACCTAGGGACCAATCTGTCTTTCTCAGGTAGGGATGGAAGGTCTTTTCACCCAGATCTTTTGGATTCCAACTCCCCGAAACCACAGTCAGCATTGATTTTTGTATAGGATTCTGAGAGCTGTAGCCCAAAATATTAAGAGGGCCAAAGGTTCCCCTTTGCTGTTACAATGGATCTCACCTGAGCCCTTGGTTGCTAACCTAGAATGAAAATCACTACAGGGAAAATGGCATCATCTAGCAAGCCAGTTTAAACCATGAGGCACAAAGTAGTACCATGCTGTTCCTTGTTCCTTTCTCAGGATGCCTGTTAAGGAAAACCGATGGATGAACAGCATCACTTTTGCATTAAATACAACATCTCCAGTACATGGTTCTAAAATAAGAGCATAAGAGCTTTTCTCTTTCCTTGTAGCTGGTATGCATAGCAGGTATGCAAAACTGAGGGGAAGGCACTTTGCAGATGATAAACAGCAATCTTATTCCATCACACATTGCAGTATTGAGTCCTGGTGCTGGTTGCAACTGTTATTGTGAAATGTAGGACAGGATATTACAGTAAGTTCCAGATCTGAAAGACCTAAAATATGTAGGTTTATTGTTGTTCTTAAAGCAGACAGCATTTCCATCATGCTGCTTGCTGTTTCACAGAAAGATTTCAGTGAAATGAATTGAAAAGAATCCAAAAAAAAAAAAAAAAGACAAAAAAGTCCAAGAACTATGGGACTTTAATGACCTTTGCATGTAATCAAATAATGCTTTTAATAGTACCAAGGCTTGTGATTGTTACCAGTATTTTAAAAATTTGCAACTTAAAGTAGTTTTTATTGGTTGTGCCCCTCTTGTTGTTTAAATATACTTTTAACTCTCTTCACAAGTCATTTGTAAAGTTCTATAGTTTCTTTAACATATTGTATGCATGAGTTTTTTGAAAAAAATCATTTTAATCAAAACTTGCATTTGTAATTAAGCTTTATACCCATAAAGCTGCAGGCCTATATCCTTTCCCAACCTGGTACCCTCAAGGTACTTTGGACTACTGCTTTCATAATGCCTAGTGATTGGCCAGGGTTCATGGCAGTCATACTGCAATGAGGCCATACAGCACTGGTTGGGAGAGACAGATACACCCAGGAATTACCCGTGAATAGTTCCCATGTGGTCTCCAGATATTGTTACACTGCAAGTGGCATCAGCCCTTATCATATGATCTGGTAAGAACTGTAATCCAACAATATTAGGAGGGCCTCGTATTCTGCCTCTCTTCCGTAAATTTAGTTGGCTGTTGAGTGACTGCAGACTTTGCTTTCTACGTAACTTTCTGGAAATGCCTGTTAGGTCACCTCACTATGAAAATTCAAACATAATGTGAAAATTGAGTTTTCCAGGCATTTTTCTACTCGAAAGAATGTACGGTTGGAGCTTGTCATATTTTAGGAGTGATTATATTTTATGATTATATCAGCATTTAGTTTTCTTTAAAAAAACTTTTAGCTGTGGTTAATGATACATGGCCTTGAGAATGTGTTAAACTAGAATGGCAATTCATAAATTTTATAAATAAATAAATAAATATTTGTTTGCCAAGTTCTTGTGGGAAGGAGACCTAGCTAGGTTGAGATGCTGCTAGGCTAGTTAACAGAGCAACTCTGGCCCTGTTGAACTTGGCAGCAGACAAACCTAAGGTTGTGGGAACTGGTCAGACTCTGCATGGCACATGCCCTCTGTTAAGAAACTCCAGAGAATGATGGTTTGCATTCCATGAAAATTTCCCATTACTGAAAACTGCTTACAGCATGGGCTGACATCGGCCTCCTCTGGGTCCCTTAACCTGCCTGGTCACGATTCCTTTAAGGCAAGCAACATTTTAACAGGCCCTATATCAGGACCATCAACAAAGCCTTCAAGCTGTCAAACAGCCAGCTCACTTTTTGTGCCCTTGCCTCGGTGTTTCAGTTCATCCCGCCCCCCTCACCCCATGAGTTGCCTTGGAAATGTACAGAAAGTGAAGCAATCCTCAAAGTCAAAAGCTTTGGCAATGTTTCCCAAAGCCCATATAACCCCCTGCAGTCACACTTTAGCTCTTGCTTACAAAACCTCACCCTGCAATAAATCAGTCCTTAAGGTGCCACAGACATTTAGTCGTCTTTGCTGAAAAAATGATGAGGACACCATCCAACCAATTATATTTTCCCTCTGTTCATCACACAGAGAAATCAAAGTGGAAATCAGTAGCTGAAATGTACACAGGGAGATAATGTATAACCATTGCTTTTTCTACAGTGGATGGGGCAAGTGCTGCCATGAATACAAGAATGGTTACAGGCTGTCCTCATGTTGACACTCAGACATTGCCATGTGACCCTGGAGAAAAAAAATGTGCTATTTAAGAGAGCAAAGCCTTAGCTTTATAGAATGTCTGCAAAAGGAAAGAAATAGAATCCTTGTGAACTGTAAAACTCAGTCTTATTTTTTACTTTCTCCCTCATTCTCTCTCATGGGATACACACATTCAACCTATCATTGGCTGAGCTTTGGCCAGTTCTATTTGTTTACAGTGAGTGGCCACTGATTTTCCAATGTTTATTGGAAACAGGGAGGAAAACAAACAAGAAAAGGCACAAGTTTGGCTCAAGACCAATATGCATTTCTGCAGATTACAGAAGAGGTCATGAAAATAAGGCTGTTAAAAACTGGAACAGATTGGAAAGACAGTCATGCATGAGATACTTCACTAAACCGGTCAGGAGACAGGGATTTATTCTCACTCATGTGGAATAATGACCAGATAAAATGGTACGTTAAGTTGTTGGCCAGACATTTATTTTAGCCCAGGAAGTCCAAATTAGAGAAAATTAACAATGGTATGAACACTGAAGATTCCTTTGAAAAAAAGAAGGAACTGTTAATACACAGTTTGGTTTCTGGAACAAGCAAATGTGGTGCTACTCCTTACTCTCATAGCAAGAGTCAAAACCAAAAACCCACAAAATGTTTATTGCAAAAATCAGCTGGATCAAATATAGACAAATATGGATTTGGCTGTTTAATGTGCATGTTTAAAAAACCCTCCAGCCAGGGACCACTTTTACTGCAGTAGCTGGAATTGTGT
Source organism: Cyclura pinguis (assembly GCA_030412105.1). Lineage (NCBI taxonomy): Eukaryota > Metazoa > Chordata > Lepidosauria > Squamata > Iguanidae > Cyclura > Cyclura pinguis. The sequence continues at coordinate 105,531,676 of CM059599.1, read as the reverse complement.
GGGCCTCCAGATGTGGTTGCATGATTTCTACTACCTACCCCAGGCTTACTGAATTGGCAGTAATCTATTTACAGATGCTACTAAATTTATTTACAAAATAAGCAGATGGCCACTTGGCCCTGCTATTAAAAAAGAAAGCAAACCAAGGTTCTCAAAGGGCACACTCAGTGATCTCCAACTACTGCTTCTAGCAAGCTAATTAAAAAAACTCATAGCCATTCAATGAAGTTGAATTGTGAAAGATTCAAGAAGCAGTACTTCACATAGCAGTATAATTAAACTGTGGAATTCACTGTAATAATAGTCAGATTTAAAGCAGAATTAGATACACTCAAGTTGGTTGGGCCACCAAAACAACTCAAGATGACCATGTATCACCTCCAGTATCAAAAGCAGAATACCTTCATGTAGGTAGGTAGGACTTTGGGCTGATTCAGCAGAGTTTTTCTTATGTTCTAATGCCTACCACTCTCACATGCCAGTCTGCATGTGCTGTGATTTATTTTCCACAGGAAAATATTCAAACTCCCCAAAAAGTAAGTGCAGGGATATCCTCTGGGCAGCACTTGGGGCAATAGTCCAAGGCCCCACTCAGCAGACTGAGGAGGGCTGACAAATGTAATAAGGCTGGTTTATCACATTTCGAATAAATAAATATTATGTGTTGTCTAAGGGTGGCGGTGTGGACAAGCCCATTATGTTCAGAATCTAAAACTTCCTAACTGGATTAACACACCTCGTGTGGGTAAGGTGCAAGGCTTGGTCTACTATTATACTGAAGAACACAGAATGGATATCAATCATAATCATAATCACAATCATCTCAGTGTCATTATCTACCATATGTTACTGATTGGAATTTTGGACCATTGAAAAATGAGATGCTGTCCAAGAACCTAGGAGTCAATGAGGTATCATCAGATATCCCATGTAGTCTCATTTTTTTATACTTGTGCTGTTGTGACCCTATCTATAGGAAATGCATTTGGACACTTTATCAATTTGTTTGTAATCATTCCCAGAACAATGGGAAATCATAGTTGTTTTTCACCAAAGGTGTGGAATCTTCATCTGAAGATTTCTTTGTCTTCAGTTCTGCCATTTCCAGAAAATGCCATATCTGTAATTCAAATACTTTTTCTCAATCACTATTACATCTGGCATTTTAAGTTCAAATTGTTCATCAGTGTAGATGCTGCCAGTCTCATAAGATTTTTGCTTCACTATTTTCAACATTTTTTTCAGACTTATGTTGCCACCAAGCTCTTTGCAGATGGTTATACTGTTTTGCAAAATTCAGATAAACCATGGCAGCCACTTTATCATGACATTTCTCATTTTTAGTCTGTGTGACCTGACTGCATAAATTCATAAGGTGATCAGTAGTTCCCAGTTTTCCTTTACATAGACACTTAGTTATTTTTTCTAATATTTACTTTCCTGCTATTTGCCTATTCTTTATTCACAGATATAATTCTTTCCATTCCTTCTTTCAGTCAGTGTTCTGTCCTGTTAACTATTTCCAAATGTTCCCCTTGTCAACTTTTTGTTCTATGTTTTTAATACACTGCCCATGTAGAACAGGCTTTAAGGTGATTATTCATAATTTTTTTCCATAGGCATTTTTGTTTCTCTGGTGTTCAACAAATTCTCTATATATACATCTATCAGCATTCTTTTTTTCTTTTATGTGTTACATGGTAGATACTGCCAATCAATATACATTGATATGAAGCAATGTTTGCTGTCATATTTTTTCCAGAATTCTTCCGTCTAGTGTACCCAGAAGGCCCTGTCTCATATCACCACCAGATATGCCTTTAAAGGTGGTGGGACTGAAAGATCTCTCCTGAAAATCTCAAGGCCCAGACAGGCTCCTATGGGAGAAAACTACATGTGCTACGTCATGACTATTGTGTGCTCCTTAAGCTACCTTACTGCTCTCATGTGTTATGGAAGACAGCGTCCTACCACCAGTATTGAAATAAGACTCAATTGCCACCAGTCTGGCTCAGGTGTTTTACACAGAATGGGGGAGACAAGGAGGTCCACCTCCCCCTTTATCACAGACAGAGAAAGTGTTTTTGGTCACACCTGATAAGGTGTCATTCCGTTACTAAAGAACCACAGGCACAGTAGAGACTGGTCTGTTAGGGCTAATGGGGTTCATCTCACACTTCGTTGTTGTTGTTGTTGTTCTTGCCGGGTCTTCAAGTCGTTTCTGACTTAAGGCAACCCTAAGGCGAACCTTATGGGGTTTTCTTGGCAAAATTTGGTGGGGGGGTGCCTTTGCCTTCCTCTGAAATTGAGAGAATGTGACTTGTCCCAGGTGACCCAGTGGGTTTCCATGGCGGAGTGGGGAATCAAACCCTGATTTCCAGAGTCATAGTCTGATGCTCCAACCCTACACTCTCCACCTTAGGCTACCTGCAGTCAAACCACTCCTGAGTACATACCCGCCTTCCTGGGCCAGTGTATGAACACCGCCCTCGCCACCCAGTTCTGCCCGTCACCTCTGGCTCTCTGCCCACTGCTGTGCCCTCCGCCCCACCGGTCAGAAGGGGCACCAGCCATTCTGGTTTCTTTCGCTTTGCGGTACTTAAGGAAGGCACACAACAAGAATTTTTTAAAAAAGTAAACAGAGACGAATTGTAAAGATAGAGCGCACAACATAGTACGTGAGACCTAAGTTTCGATATCTTGAGTCGTTACGAGATTATTAAAATGGACATTTCCACACTGGAGTTGCGAAGGTGATGGACCGTGAGAGGATCTTTCTCTGCAAGGAAACAAAGCAAAAGGCCACCAAACAGAAAAGAGGTTTGTAGAGCCGGCCGTCAGTTTCTCGCCGGCTCGAAGCGCCGCTGCCGCCGTGGCTAGGAGATTTTCTTTTCCTCCTTAGAAAACGAGCGCGGGCGAAGAAGCGCCCTAGCGCAACCCGCACCGCCGCGCGTCGCCTCTTCCCCCGGAGGCGGGCCGGCATGGGCCGGGCGAGTCGGGGGCAGTCCCTCCGGCAGGTCCAATGGGAAGCGCGGCATTCGCCTTCCTCGTTCTCTCCGGCCCGCGGGAGGCGCGGGGTGGAGAAGAGGGCGCCGGTCGCCGAGGGAATATCGGGAGGCTGCTCTTCTCTGGACGGCGGCCCAAAGGTCGCCTCCCTCTTAGGAAGCCGTCCCTCCCTCCCCCCCCCTCTCCCTCCAGCCCACCCACAGCCTCTCCGTGCGCGGGCCGGGGCGTGTAAAAGGCACTCGGGCGGGAGAAGCAAAGAGTGGCGGCACGGAGGCGGCGGCGGCGGGAGACCCGCGGAGCCATGGGCGGCCGGAGCCAGAGGCTGAGGGCTGTTTTTCCCGCCCTCCTGCCGCTCCTCGTGTTGCTGCTCCGGGGCTCTGCGGAGAAGCTTGGTGAGTCGAAGTCGCCCTGAATGGCTTGTTCGGATATTTCCTCAGACTGAGGAAGTTTAGTGATAACCTGGAAAGCAGAGGGTGGATAGAGGCGTGTGTGTGAATAAGTGTGTGTATGTGTGCGGGTGCGCCGTACTCTCTCACACGCACAGAGACCACTTCTCACCCGTCTGTGTCGTGAGAGTGTGAACGAGAAATGGGCTCCCATGGTTGGGAATGGCAGTGGATCGATTGTAAGACGTCGAATGCTTTCTTGCCTTTCAGGGCAGATTCCTGTATCCTCGAAATGTCTCTGATTTATCATCTGTGCAAGAAAAATGTCGACCTGTGTGATCTTTGCATCATTTTTTTTCCCCCTGACGGAACATGTTCAGAGAGGTTGAAGAAAGGTGGCAGGGTTGGGTTTTGTTTTTTTTCAATGAACACTTAGGTAACTGAAGTGATCTGTCTTTTTATAAGACTGTAAACACAGGATCGAAGAAAGAAGTGGGTTGGGATTGAGTTGCATAAAGTACATGAGCAAGATTTGTGTTGCTGTCCTGTCATGTGTCCGGTTCCATTTCCTACGTGGTTGATGGTAACAGATCTTTGAAAAGGCTTGCATTGCATCCCCACTCTCCAGATAGATAATTCCAGCTGACAGACCGTTACCTGATTCATTTCCTTGTCCTCAGTTATTCTGCAAGTGTCCCGATTTGGACACCATGACTTTCCTGGTCGGTTCAGTAAAGAGGCAGACTCTTTTGTACGGTGAAGCTGGCCTGTTCACAAGTGGAGAAGCCTTCTTGTGTGGTATGTCCCTACCTTATGCTGGCACTGGGAGTTGAAAGCCAGTTTGGACGCTCATAAAAAATATATTTGTGATGCCACATTTGTCCCATTCGTCCCCAGTCAGGTGATAAATAACATTCTGGGTCAGGATTACCTTCAGTAGCCCATCTCAACTTAAATAAATTAAATAAAAGTATAAATAATTTAATAATATAATAATAATTTAATAATAATTTAATTAAATAAATTAAAGTATAAATAAAAGTATAATTTTTAACAGTCATGTTTACTGTGGTGTACTATTTATAGTTCTTCATAAGGTCACCTCAAGTAAAGTTATATACTGCAAACGGAAAAGTAACATATTTTAATGTTCATTTTTACAGTTCATACCCAGATTATCTGTAGATCATGGGATAAAGGAAATTAAACACACTTAACTGTTTTATCTCAGTCTTGTTCACTGCAGACAGTAGACTCAACAAACTCAGCTTGGCACTCCCTTCAGCTCAGTGCCCAGGGCATGTACCCACTTCACTCACCCATAAAGTCAGCCCCGACTCCAACCTCTCCATGCTCAGCTGGAAACTTGGAATGGGGAATGGAATAATGTTTAACTGAATGCCATTACAGCCCTCTCTGTGAGTGGAATCTGTGCTGTGTAGGGTTCCTTCTTACCAAAAGGATTGTAACTTCATTCAGGTGAATGTCATTACAGTCACCTTGCTTCTGGGGTGGAGTGGCTGGGACAGCGTGCGCATGCCTCCATGTCAGCTCCGTTGATACAGCATATGACTACTAAAATAGGACTAAAGACTGAGCTGAATCTAAATCTTTTATTCCTTATTACAAAATGATAGAGCCAGACAACAAAAAGCAAGGGTTCTTAATGTGGGATCCACAGAGCCCTCACAGGGGGTTTGTGGAGCCCTGCCACTAGACACCAACAGCAGTGGCAGTAACAGGGATGCAGCAGGAGGATGAGTGCAGGTGCCAAAACTGCTCTTCCATTTACAAGCGGGGGACACAGCTTGGATGCATGCACATGCCTGCCATCATGCCCCTCAGTGCCCACACCTCCTGCTGCTGCATCCCTGATAAAAGGGACACAGAGGCTGGTGTGTGTGCATGCCCAAACTACGTCCCTCGTTTCGCAAATGAGGGGCACAGTTTGCTTCATTTGCCTGTCTCTGTGTCCCTCAGCACCCACACCTCCTGCTATTGTGTCGCTCACGAAAGGCAGGCAATTGTGTGCACCCAAACTATGACTCTGAAGACCAGGATTTGAATTCCCACTTGGCCATGGAAATCCACTGGGTGACCTCAGGCAAGTCACATTCTCTCAGCCTCAGAGAAAGGTGAAGAAAACCCTCATGATAGGTTCACCTCAGGGTCACCATATGTCTGTTTTCAAAAGGGGGAAACATGATGGCTAGAAAGTACCTCTGCCTCCGACCATTAGCAGCACTTTTTTGTTGTGTTCCTTCAAGGAACTTCTGAATTTTGGCATTCCTAAAATGAACCTATCATGGATTTTTGGGGGGGTCAAGATTTGTTCAGGGGGTTGCCTTTGCCTTCCTCTGAGGCTGAGACAGTGTGACTTGCCCAAGACTTGCCCAGTGTCTGGGCATTGGTTTGAATCCTGGTCTCCAAAAACTTTAAATAAATAAATATTTGAATATTTACGTCTAAATTTAAATATTTAAATCTTGAGTTAAGTTTTGGAGGTCCCCAGCAACAATTTACAGGGAGCCTCCGCTAAAGAAAAGGTTAAGAACCACTGATATAGAGCATGCATTTATGAGTGCAGAAGTGTAAGACTGTGCACATTTTACATGAGATAATTTTCTGCCTTTGAAACTGGTTAAATCAACCGTGCACTACCAAAATGACCTTGTATCTTGCAAAAACTGAGTTGAGCTTTATAAACACTTTGTGAAAAATCCAAAGGCCATACTTCATCTTTAAACAAGATTCATGTTGTGTGAAAGCTTTTTTGATTCTCCACTTTCCATGTTTTATGTTTGATTTTGCATAGCAAAGGAGGAAATTGTTTACTTTGACAAAACATTCCCAAAGGAGCAAAGTTAGACAATTAATAAATAATGCAAGAATGAGCTTCCTTGTTCTCAGAGTTAGACAAGTAATAAATAATGCAGGGGTGAGCTTCCTGGTTGTCTAGCCTTAGGTGCTTTGTTGTTTTCCTATAGCTCAGCACTGGGAATTGTGCAGCTCGCCAGTGGAAACTATTCAGCTCTCCAGATGTTGTTAGATTTCAAATCCCATATACCTTAGCCAGTTGTGAAGAATGCTGGAAGTTGCAGTCCAAAAACATCTGGAAGTCCATATGCTTCCCACCCACTGCAGTAGCTTAGTTCTGTGAATGTTTTTTCAGGGGTAAGTCCTATTGTGTTAGTGGATCTTACTCCCAGCATGTACCTTTAGTTTGTTTTCCTTCTAAACTTTTATTTGTTGTTTTTTCCATTAGTTACCTGATAGTGCTAAGGTGAATTTTGCTCCCTATAACTCTTGATAAGATGTGGGAAATTCCACTGCCAAAATGCCAAAGTTTTGATTGTAACTCAGGCTTAGATGATGGATGAGTGCTGGTTGCCAGATGCAGTTGTCTCAGTTACTGTGGAAGCTCAGTGATTATTCTGAAGAAGATGAAATAAGAGACATCTATTGTGTTCTGTGGAGCTGTGACATCTGGAAATGCTAGGGAGAGGATAGTCAAAATATTCTGTTGATTAAAGGAAAAGCTAAATTACACATAAAGAATTTCTTTAGGAAAATAGAATAGCCCAACAATGGTTTCCTGTACCACTTTAAAGGTAAAAATGTTTCTTCCTCTTGTCCTTTTATTACCTTCAATCACCCAATACCCTTTTGTTGTTGTTGTTGTTGTTGTTGCTGCTGCTGTAGTATTATGGCAGCTGGAAAACATGGCCTTACCAGTATAATCATGCATTATACTATCTTAGCTGATTTTAGTGCTTTATATAGTTTGACCCCGTTAATCCATGCCTAGTTTATCCATGAGTCTGAGTAGTTACAAGATTATAACAGTAACCCATTTTTATACTCAGTGTCTGTGGATTATTGTTCTTGTTAAATCATCTCTTGTTAATTAGGTTTCTTGAAAACAATAAATTGTGTGATAGTTGTTTGCTCCAAAGTATAGCTCAGGGTGGGCAGACTTCAGCCTTGTGATATCCCACAGAAGCCTAGTGCAAAAGGTTAATTAAATAATCAAGAATTTGTTTGAAGTACCAGAATTAAACAGAGCTTATTGTTCTACCCACAAATCTACTCCAGGTTACCTTCCCCCACCCACTGTCTTTGTTGCAGCAGTACGATTTAGGCCAAGTGAGGGAGACTGTTGTTGTTATTGTTAGATGACTGAGAGTCAGAAATCTTTGCTCATCTACTGCAAGTCACCCAGAAATCTACAAGTTGATCCTAGTCTGCCTTCTGTCATGCCTGTATAATGGCTAAGAATAAGGACTTAGAATTCTCCTGTTTAAATCTCAGGATCAACAGAAGCTTACAAGATGACATTAGGTAAATTGCTACTTCTGTTTCAGCCCTTCCTGCATCAGCATTGTGGTGGACAATAATACTGGTCTGGTCTGTCTTACAGAACCATTGTAAGGATGCTTAAAATAATGTGAAGTTCTCTAAAGCCCAAAATATGTTATATAGGTGTTAAGATCACGAAGCACTACAAAAGTTTTTTTTTTTTAAAGGCCTGGCTGGTTCTTAGGCCCTTTTCGCACCTTATCTTTTCCCGGTGCTGCGCTGCACGGCTCGCGCAGGAAGCTTTGGGAGGAATGCTGTCGCGTCCCTCCTGCTTCGGCTCCACAGCTGCTTCCTGGTCACACGAGCTCCCTGCCTCTTCCATTTGCAGTGCAGCCTGGGACCTCCCAGGCTGAACTGAGGAGAGGACGCGCGACCGGCCCAGCTCCTGAGGCTCCGCATGCCAGGTAAGTGCACGCAGGGCCCCGGAGTGATGCACAACCATGTGGCATTTTCAGCTTTGGGCCAAAAATGAAAAAATGCGTGCGCGGTCCGCATCAGGCCCTTGAGCGTCGCGCAAATGTGAGTGCGTCGTATGGACCGCTCCTCACATTTACGCGACGCTCAAGAGCCTTTCGCTTCAGAAATGCTGTGCGAAAAGAGCCTTAGGTGTGCTGAAGGAGAAACGTGACCATGGTCGAGTGTTAGTGTTTGTGCTATTTGTCAGGGATTCCAGGCAGGGAACTCTGGGAAAATGATCAGCCCACTGCAAAGATGTTGCATCATGCCCCAGCTGTGGGTAATTGCAAGGTTGCATAAGAAACTGGGGTCGTGTGCAGATGGTAGAGGGAGGTGTGCAAACCTCTACCTGATTGGTTGTAGATATGTATATAACAAAGCAACGCCAGTATGTATTTGTCTGTTGACCAAACCTGGTGCCTGGCGCAAGCTTGTGTCCGTCTGTCCTATGTTTTGTATATAACGGAACTTTGCTGCAAGATAAAGTGCCTCCTGTTTTGGAAGAAACTCCTCCGTGTGTGAGTATCGTTACTGGGGAATAAGGCTGCTGCTGTTGGCTCACTGAACTCTGGTTTTTCCGCTGCGTTTCCGTGGGGCTGAAGCTCCTATCATCCCCAACACTATTATGACTTAATCTCTAAAACAGTGACTGAAGAGGGTTTAAATTATTCATTGACTTGTTAAACAGACCAACATGCTATGAGACTGAGTCGTATGGTTTTCAATAAGATTTTATCCATTGATGTGGGCCATAAAGTAACTCCCCTTGAAAGCTGTGATTCCTTATTTTCTGTGCAGCTAGAAGGGTACGTGTGCCAGAGTCTCCCTCACAACTCTTACAGGTAGTTGATGAGAATGTGATGAAAATAATTTTTCACACTATTGACTGATCATTAAATGGTTAAGAGTTAAACAATTAACTTTCAGATTTTAAGGAATCTTAAGGAATTCAGGTGTATGATAACCTGTTGCAGTGAATGGGGGGAAAGAAATAGCTTGTTCAGATTCTTTTGCATTGGTGTACTGTGTTCAATTGTCTTGGTTTGCTTTTCAAGATCACATTAACAATAACATTCTAGTTTTGTTTTCATAATCACTGTTCTCTGTTTTGTTGTGTATATGCATGAAAACATGGGTTTATAAAATTGAATACATAAAATTAAGAGAATCTGGATTTTATAACTTGTGCATTAGCCGATGCTTTTTGTGTACTTTGGATGCACGTTCCTGGCTCATTAAACAAATTTTGCTGTTTTATATGTAGTTTAATATCCTTGTTAGTAAACTGACATTAAATTTGTTCCTCATTTCCTTATTTTGAATGTAATGGTGGACTTTAAGGTATTTAGGAAGAACATGTTGAGGAGAGAAGAATATGTGCATCAAATCAAAGCTTGAAAATGCTTGTGGGACTGCAGTTTCCAAAAGTCCGCAGTGGCCATGTTGGTTGATGGATTCTGGAAACTGTAGTCCAAAAAGTGAATTTTTCCAAGGTGAGCTCTACATTCAGTACCCATTCCCAAATTATTAAATTATAGTTTGGCAAGCTAGGAATGCGCATCCTAACCTGGCCTCTCTCCCCTTCATGGTTCTGCATACAGGTTACATTTTATGATTAGATTGTCCTCCTGGCTGTTTCTCCTTCAGCTCCCATTGAGAAATGTGTATGTTGTCTTGTACAGCTTCTGTTTATTTCTGTGGCATTTGTGAAAAAAATTGTTCCTCTGTGTTCTGTGAATGATACCAGTTTAATCTTTTTTGCCACTCCATATATAATATGCTTTGAATTTTATAACCTTGTAGAGTCAAAATGCATATGTTATGTCCTCCTGTCAAATTGCTGTTTCTGAAGGCATGGACAATATGCTACAGTGCAGGAAGGACTAAAATAAGCTGTTTTTCTAAAGCATCCTGTTTTTAATGGCTTTGAAGACAACGTATATCATTGTGTATATGTTAAAAATGCGCAGATTTCATAGAATGCATGACTCTAGTGTAAACTGGTTCAAGATTAAGATATGTTAAATCTGAGTTAGGTAAATAAAAAATTTATACCCATTTTTTGTGAATTTATACTAACTCTGTATTGGTGGTACTTTTGCCATTACTTTTTCATACTGTTTTGGCTACATTTCTAGTCAATCTGACCTGTTTAACCTCAGTTTTCTTTAACTGGGGAAACTGTCCGGTGCAAAAGTTGACCACTGACCAGCAACTTGTTTAAATCTAGGTGAAATGTCTTTGTACAATTTCAGGCCCCCTTTCAAAAACAGTAAAACTTAAACTGCATCACTTGGCTTTTTCTCATAGGTTTACTCCCACTCCTATGGTTTCTTGGCAAAAGTTGAATTGAAATAGAATTCCTACATGTAGGATATAAGCAAAAGTGTCTCCCAGTGGGACTTGGCTTGAGGACAGTTGGATACTTAATTGATGCTTCTCATCTGTTGTACCTTGAATAAGTTTTGCAATTGCCAAGCTTAAGTAATCTGGTCATTATTCCAAGAACAAGGAAAAGTTGTTTCCTGGCAACCAGTAGAGTCCCACTGCTACTGTGAGAGGTTTTGTAAGGAGATACAGCAACCACAGTCATTCTCTCACACTATGAGCAATGAAGACAGTATGGCTTATGGGCAGAAAGGTGTTATTTGGCCTTCCCCTTCACTCTTCAGAGGGGTAGACAATATCATTTAGGCAAGGAGCAGAATTTGTTCTACTGGATTTGAGACAAAAGGAGGAGGGAGACACCAATCCAAAGAACAAAAGAGAAGAGGTAGCTCAGAGTTGCAAAGGAAACAGTGCAGTTGATTGAAGCCCACCGCACTTTGTGTTGCTGTGGAACTGCTTGAGACCATTGTATTTGCTAAAATAACTTGTAAGGCAGTTTTGTTGAAAAGCTGCGGTGTGTTTTGGCCATGGTAAACATTGCTTTCAGTAGATATTTGAAGTTCCTTTTCTCTTATTCGATTGAAGTGAGAAAAACAAAGCAATATGGTGCAACTGCTGCATGAGTACATGCCTCTCTCTCTCTCTCTCTCTCTCTCTCTCTCTCTCTCTCTCTCTCTCTGTAAGAATTTCTTTTCATAAGAATGTGAAAGTACCATTAGCACACCAGTGGTATTTTAACTCCTGTTTGAAATGAGTTACAAGACCAAACTGCATAGCTTTAGAAGGAACAAGCTTCATAATGAATTACCATGCATGATGCAATCCATATGGGTAAAAGTAGGTGTTCACTATGAACACTGGGACATAATATGTTTTGAACAACGTAGGCTTGTCTGTAAAGGATTAAAGACCTATAGCAATCTATAGTGATTATTTTGGGAAAAATATATGAAGGGAAGTATCAGATATTTCTATATGCTGGAAATTCAATGTCAGCAAGGAAAAATCCTGCATTGTATTAGTATATATCTCTGTGTTCACATGTTGCATTAACACCTCCATTCTCCATGTGGTATAACTCCCAGAATCTTCTGATGTACATGTAATGTAGTGATGACCAGCTCAACTTTTGTGATCATAAATACTGCCCATGCATTCTATGTAAGGTCTGTATAAAAGGGAGGCAACAGAGCAAAGGGGAGTCTTTCCAGACAGAAAAAAATTATCTGAAAGTCCCAGGTTTTGCTCTGTACAAGCCAGTTTTATTTTGGATATCTAGAAAGCCAGTGTGTTGTAGTGGTTTGAGCTTTGGACTATGAGCAGGAGACCAGGGTTCGATTTCCCACTTGGCCATGGAAACCCACAGGGTGACCTTGGGTGCATCGCACACTCTCAGCCTCAGAAACCCTGTGATAGGTTCACCTCAGAGTTGCTATAGTTCAGAAATGACTTGAAGGCACATAGCATCAGACATTATGTTTACCCCATTACTCTCCTGAAGTCCTTGTATTATTAAGGACTTTTAATTTCCACTCCCCAAGTCAGTTTAAATTAACCCACTATTTCTGGAAATGAAATATACCTCCATGGGCTGTGCTATAACAAAAGTAGCTGAGATGGTCACTGCCGAGAAACATTGTGATTTTTTTCAGAACCGAGATTCAGCAGAGGTCAAGCGAGGGAAAGAGGAAGCCTAGCAATAAAAGAAAGTGATCCTAATGCTTAACTAGTGTTTTACAGTCCTTCCATGTTTGTGGATTTGACCTTCATGTATTTGTAGCTGTGAGGTGCATGTGTACCCCTCCATTTTCTTCCTCCTATTCCCTCACCTTTTGTCCAGGTGCACATGCCTTCCTTCTCTTTGCCTGGGCAAAAGGCAAGGGAATGGGATAGGAGAGCACTGCACACAGAGAAGGAGAACACACAATGTCTCCTCCTCTTCCCCCTTCCCTTGCCTTTTGCCTCACCGCATATTCTCTACACTGGACAAACGGCAAGTAAAAGCACGTGTGCCTCGCCCCCTATTCTCTTACCTTTTGCCCCAGTACATTTGCCTGCCTCCTCTGTACCCAGGCAAAAGGCAAAGGAATGAGTGGAAGGAGCCCCAAAAGGGAATGAGAGGGAGAAAGCAGAGGGAATTTAATCATAGTTTTTCCACTTTCACGAGAATTCTGTGCCCTGAACCCTTGTGAAAGTGGAGGGACCCCTGTATCACTAATGCACTTTAACACTTTGACTATAACCCCTGAATAATAATTTAAAAGGGTTCAGTGGAAATTGGTGAGAGTGATTTTCTGAAATGTTGCCTGAGTCTAGATGTAACATGTGATCAGTGGAAGGGGAAGAAGGAAGAATACAAGGGAGGGAGGAAACCCAGGATATTTCAAGAAAGAGTTTGGATAGAAAACCATGAATATATTGGTAAAATCAAAACCAAATGTCATCTTGATTCTTCTAGGGACTTTTTTTTCATTCCTGGGTAAACCCAGATAAGCATTTTTTTCCATGTTACCAGAGTTATAGGTTACAAAAAGCAAAAATTTGGTTTGGGTCTGAAGCACTGCGTGAATGTTTTAGTACCATATGTAGTTCTCATGTCATACGTAGTGCTTCATATGCATCAAAAAGATGTTCAAAGAACATCCCATGACTGATGTCTAGTCACCTGTAAGACTGCTAAGTAATGATGTTTTTGGGAAACTCATGTAGAAACCTGTTTCACAGGCCAAACCACAACTGCATCTGAAGTTTTTACTTCTTTCTGTCTAGGGCAGAAAGGGCCTTTGTGTTTTCATGAATTTGTTTTAAAGGATTTTAATCCTAGAGATTAATTAGTTGCATTTCAATAATAAGTTTTTGTATGTAATCACTTCTTTTTTTGTAACTGTTTCTAATGTTATTTGTTTTAACATTTATAAGTGGCCTTGAGTCCCAGTATTGGGAAAAGGACAGTATATAAATGAATTGATGTTGATGATGATGCCAGAATATTGCCTGGAACAAGATGTATTAATATTACCATTTTGTTTTGCATCACTTTTAACCTTAAGCCTAATACTGTTTTGGATGTGAGTACTGTTGGTTTAAAATATTGTTTAATTTACTGTATATATTAAGGTAACTTGGTTATTTATGTACTGTATAATAGAGATAAGAAGGTAAGAAGCTGTTGGCATGAGTGAGAGAATGGAATATTGAGAGTAAGTAGTAACTGGTGGAGTGTCTGAGAGGATCTAAATAAAGTTGGTGAATGACAGTTGTGGATGGCCGTTGATGTATATATGTGTATATGTATTTATTTAGAATATTTCTGTGTTGCCTCTCATCCCACAAATGCTCCCAGTGATGAACAAATAAAAGCCAATTAAAACAATACAAAGGTAAAAACATTTTCAAACACATTAAAATACTCTTTAAAAACTCCTCAATACAGTCTGAAAACAATCTTAGGATCCAGTTTTGAAACAGTTAAAACAGCAGTTTCGAACACTGAATACTATGTGGAACAAAATTGTTTGACTGCCTGGCAGAAGCAGCAGCTGGACATGGGCCAGCCCAACTTCCTTGAGTAGAGAGTTCCAGAGTTGAGGTGCTGCTGCAGAGAAAGCCCTGTTTACATGTACCCACCAACCTCACTTCACAAGGTGTTGGGACACACAATGGGGCATCCTCTGAAATTCTCAAATTTCTGGCAATTATCTTGGCTCCAAGTTGTTTTGGGCTTTGTAGATTAACAACAGCGCATTGAGTTGAGCTTAGAAGTTATGGTAGTTAGCAAGAAGAAAGGAGTGTATGGAGTGAAGCTTAGGATTAAGAGAGCAGTCATGTTTAGGAATTAATGAGGGGGTCTGCGTTAGCCAGGAATGAGCTGTATCAGATTTTTTAAAATGAATTAATTAATCTGTTTTAAGATCTTGTAGCAGTTTTGAGATTAATTGAGAGAAAGAAATCAGTAGCATAAGGTTTCATTAAGTCTACAAAAACTTACGCCACCAATTTCTTTCTCTCAGGGCCTTTCTGTACTACATGGGCCCTTTTCGCATGGTATTTGCCATGCGAAAGGGCCTCCGGAGTGTCGCGCGATTGCGAGGAGCGTTTCTGACAACGTCCTCGCAATTGCACGGGGCCGGCAGGTGCAGATCACGCACTATTTCATTTTCGGCTTGTAGCCAAAAAGGGTGTGCAATCGTGCATCGCTCCAGGGCTCCATGCGCACTTACAGTGTGTGCGGAGCCTCCGGAGCCATGGTACTCATGCTTCCTCCCGCAGCACAGCCTGGGAAAATGCCCGGCTGCACTGCAGAAGGAAGAGGAGGAGCCCTCAAGCTGCCGGCCGGCCACAACTGCAGAGCCAAAGCAGCGGGAATGCGAGAGCCTCTCACAAGAGGCTGCTCGCGTGATCACCGCACCCCAGCACCGAGAAAAGGTAAGTTGCGGAAAGGGCCATTGTTATAGTGCTATTATTCTACTTTTAAGATCCTGTGGAATTCTGGGGTTTGTACTTTCCTGAGGCCAAAGAGCTCTCTGGCTGAGAATTCTAAATGCCCTTTCCTGGACTGCAAACCCCAGGATTCCATAGGATGTTAAAAGTGGAATAATAGCACTATAACAGTATAGTGTGGAAAGTCCCTCAGTTTCAAAGGTGCTACAGGATCTCTTGCGTACAACTTTAAACTAACATGGCTATGTCTTTGAATTAAATCCATTTTGTTATATTCAACTTCTGTTAATAAAGTACTGCTTGTGTATTTACATGTTTTTGGCCTCCAGAAATGCTATATTAGAAAGTTTGGATTCAAGCAAGATGTCTGTGCTGGCAGTAGTGAATAAAGAGAGGTGAATGTCTGGTGGGGATATAAGTTGCATAATATCTCACACAGGCCCCACAGTTGGCAGCTACAGCGGTAGAACAAGAGGAAGTTCAAACACTGGTGGCATAGGTGGGAACAAGGAACAGTCCTCATTCTTGGTAGTAACTGTGGCAGTGGAGATTTAGGCACAGTTTCATATCTGGGAGAAAAGCAGCAAGTTAAGTGGTAAATAACCACATTTGGTGGAAGCACAGTGGGATATGAGCCAAAATGAGCAAAAGTGTGTGATACTAACCAAAAATGAACCAAAGTGTTTAATACAAAACAGTAAGATGTAAACCACAGACCAGGAAGTAGTAAATACTGAAGTGAGTTTTAAGAGAAAAGTGTGAGAAAATGGCAGAAATTTGGAGTTTAAAGAAAGAGGCACTAAGCGAGAGGTGCTGAATCAGACCTATGAGAGGAAAACTGTGGAGGAATTAAAAGTAATGTTGATTAAACATCAAATTCCAGATCCTGGTGAGGCAAACATAAGTAAAACCCCCAAGAATCCTCAATCACTGATTCAATTCAGTTAGAGATTTTGAGGGAACAAAATAGAATTAAAATTTTGAAATCCGATGTGGTGGCAAAGGAAAGCCTTCACTCATTCTTGGTGGTGACAGTTTTGTGGAAGTCTTTGCATTTAGTAGCAGCAGAGGTTTAGGTAGAGCCTCATACCAGTGGGAAAGGAGTAGTTAATTGATAAACCCCCACAAGTTCTTTAAGAGCTGTCTTCTATAAGTTCTTTACCGCATGCCCTGTTCATAATTTGAGGCTTTGCTTCTGTTCTGCTGGCCTAGACAGTAGTAAGAAGGCCTGTTCTGTCATGTTTCGCATTTTGTGGGATGCTCTTCTGGTTGAAACTTGATGAGCTCCAACATCAAGTGGTTGGACCTAGGCTCTGCCCCTCACTAATGGAAAATCCCACTGCTTGATTCTTAGGGATCCTCCACACACACACCACATATGCATATCAAAGTTTACCCCATACCACAGAGTTCCCAGAGTTCTATGTAGCATTTTCAGATTTTGATTGAAGATTTTGTTGTGAGGATAGGTCTACAAATTTAGTTGGGCATGCCTATATCTGGATCCTAGCCTAGATCCTCAGGTATGCGCTTCAAACCTGGTTGTTTAAGAAGATCTTTCAACTGTGAAAATACTGCTTCTCTATCTTGCACTAGTCACCTCAAGTGTTTAGATTTTTGTTTACTGCAGAAACAAGTTCAGGTTTTGTAATATCTTGTTTTGTATCCAGTAGATGTATATTGTCCATATTTATATGGACAATGTATATTGTCTATGTTTTGTATATTTGTTCTGTTTCTTTAACCGCTTATGTGTATTAAAATTTATTTTTTGAAAAAAGACTTTAAAGATATCCCTAGCATTCTTAGCAATACCCATGAATTCTGTGGAATTGCACAAGTGTGTTAATTGATTCACTCTCTGTCAATACAATACCTTGGTGATTTTTAGATTATGACCTATATCCAGTTGTTATTTCCAACTGGAGTAGATTCTTCAGTCAGTAGAACTTAGGGGAGTTTTGATTTACCCAGTTCACAGAGTTCAGTGAGCATACAGTGGTCCCTCCACTTTCACAAGAGTTTGGCATACAGAACCTTTGCAAAAGTTGGAAAACCACAAATAACTTCTCCCCCTCCTCCATTCCCCTCCCATTCCCTTCTAGGACTTCCCTCTCCCATTTCCTTGCCTTTTGTGCTCAGGACCCAGAGAAAAGGGAATGGGAGCGGGGAGCTCTGGAAGGGAGAAAGAAGGTGTGTGTGGGTGTGCCTTCCCCTCCACCATTCCCTTGCCTTTTGCCTCTCATGCGTTCTTAGCATGGGGGCCAGAGATAAGGGAAGGGGAAGAGGGAGCTCTGGAGGGGAGCAGGCACCAACATCCTATAGAAGACTGGAGTTTTGTACTTTGGTGAGAAACCAGAGCTCTCTGGATGCAAATACTAAATTCCTCTCCTTAAACTGCAAATCCCAGGATTCTGTGAGATGGAACCATGTCAGTGGAAGTGGAATCATAATGATGTAACTGTGTGGTGTGAAAGGGCTCTTGTCTCCCAGGCCCTGATTGGCTTTTAGGAGAACCCTTGAGTTCTTATAATACAATTTGAAAACCCCTACAGCAGATGATCAGCATTAATGCTGGATTAATGATGACATCTAAATCAGTGTAATTTCTTGAAATGTAAAAAGTGATGTGTAAATGTAAACATTTAATGAGGCAGACACATTCTTCTGAAGGCATTTTGGCTGAGAGAATGTAGCAAATTAGTATTTATGTGTTTATCAATACACTCCATATTTTGTGCCCTGTATTTTATAACAAGTTAAACATGATGAGACTAGCAACAAGGAATGTGGCAGGAGACCATGTTTGCATAAAATATGTTTCTAGCTGATCAAGACTAAATGACATTTCTCTCCATTTTTCAATGCAGTCCTTTGGAATGTGTCTCTTCTAGTTTGTTTTGGATCTGGCATTATACTTGTTGTATGTTTAATTATTGTAAACAGAGAATCTGGCAGGGCTTCTTATAAATGACCCACAACTGCTACAAGAAGAGAGCACAGGGGAAAATGTGAAATGGCACCTTTCGTCTCTTCCATTGCCTGCAGCTACCTTGGAAGTTGTTTGTTGGAGAGGAGGGGTGAAGGGAGGAAAGGGAGGATATGTTTGGAAACCCATAGGTCTACTTGAAACCAGTATACATAACAGTATCTCCCCCCGCACCCCCCCACCAGCTTAACAGTATTAAATGACAGTGAAAAATAGACAATTAAAACATAAGAAGCTTTTCCTTTTAATTCATTGTTCATTTTAATAGGCTTACCAGACTTTTCTTTCAATGACACTTGGTTTCCTCTCTGAAAACTCACCTAGTCAGGACAAGCTTTTCAGCATTTTTCCCTATATTATCTTGATTCACTAACCAATCCTGAGTAAATATTTAATCACCTAGTATTGTCTAACCAGAAAGACTTGTGTGCACTGTCCTAAGCAAAATTCTCTGTAACCTTCAAGTCCATATTGGGCAATTAACACCAATCAGTTAAAGTCTTATTTTCCTTCCATTATTTTGTCCCATTTGTCTGTCAGGCAACAGTTATTCCTAGTGGTGAGGAGTTTCTTGGGATCAGGCTCAGAGAGGCTAGGAGTAAAACTCCTGATTGCTCCTGGGTAGGGGGGAACCATGCTGGGCACATCAAAGAGAATGTCACTGGTATTTACTCAGAACTTCATACTGCAGTTATCACAGTATCTGAAGTGGTATGTTCCATCTTAGTCATACTTCTTGGTATCAGTTTCAGTTGCTACAGCTTGATGACATAGAAAAAACATTTGAATCAGTCTATCCCATCACCTGTAAGCTTGACACTTGTCTCTTTTGACTGATAAGATTAAGTAGAGATGTATAAACCAAGTGGATCCAGGGGGTAATAAATGCCTCATTAAATCAGGAGAAAGGGCCAGCCAGTTTGAAAGAGGCAGTAGTGCATCCTATTCAGAAGAAGACCCCCCTGGACCTATACATGCCTAAGCACTATTGCCTCGTTGATAATATCTCTTCATTGAACTATGATGTGTTCTAGCACCTTAAGTGAAAAGGGATGCTTTTGGACATTCTTGGAAAGTATAGATCGTCTGGGTTTGGTTTCAGGCCAGAGTTTGATAATGAAACAGCTCTGACCAATGACCTGTTTTGAGTGATACACAGGAAGAGTACAGCCCTGGGTTTCTTAGTCATTTTTGGTGTCGTTAACCATGGTATCCTATTAAAGCAATTCTGAAGGATAGGAGCAGGAAGCATTATTAACAGTGGTTTGAATTTTTACTTACAGAGGCCATTTTAGAACATAAAATGCAAAAAAAAAGTTCTTACAATAGTTACTGTTTCTTAAATGAAATGTCTTAATCAGGTGAGACATCCTTTCTTTTCAAGAATGATAAGACTTGTATGTTACCCCACTGGCACACCCTATCCCAGGAACTACGATTTTGATATCAAATATGCTCACCATGCCAGGGAGGTTGCCTGGATGGGCACGTAGGCAAAAACGGTCGAACAACCAAGAATTAGGTCAGGCCAGAAAAATCCCCAGTCACGTAGCCCAAGGAGACCTCAAGCTGTGCAAACCCATGAAAAACAAAGGTTCCTTAGCCAAAGAGGAGCTAATTTGAGGGGATTAGCTTGTTTTCCCCAGGTTGAGCATCTGTGAGTCTGGAAAAATCCTACAAGGTGAGGTGCGTCTACATAAATTTATACTACAACCTGTTGCAACCAAAGATCCTGAAACATTGGCAACATATCATAAAACCATCATGCAAACCAAGTTGCTTTTGTTGTACATTCTTTTCTTTGCTATGACTATTGCCCTTTTCGGGAGAGGATTTGCCCTTGAGGTACGTTCTGCCCTGTCAGTAGTCCTAGTTTTTGAGGGTCTCTCGGGAGAACTCCCCGCCACACTAGCAGACCGTCACTCTGTTAGTTGAGTGATCCCCTCAGCCGGTTCTTTGCTGAGTTCTGTTGTGCGTGTTGCTTCCTGGACCAAGGACTTCAGGATAGGTGCAGTATCACCCCATCTACCATCCCTTTGCTATATCCCCTGTCCATTTTTCAACTCTTTTGCTTCTCAGTAAGGTCTTGTGTATGTGTGTGTGTGTGTGTGTGTTAGTGCGTTGCTGCATGAGAACATTTTCATTCAATAAAATCCATTATTTGATACGTTTGTCTGGTTTTTGCCTTGGCTTGACCACGTAAAAGTTGGTAAAAGATCCTGCTAGGTTACCCTGCTTCTCGTTTTGCTATTGTTTGTGCTCCATTAATTTCCCCAACCTTTATAACGTGGAGCAAATCGAGGTGTCCCTCACGGGACCCCCAGAAATCAGGGTAACAGGTAAGTATTCTTTACATCCATAGTTTGATGTTAAAAACACTTTTTTGTTACCATTGGTCCTACAGTTACCAAACATAGTAGGAAATAGTGCACCTTTGGTTTGAGCTGAGGTCGGTTTGCCTTCTGTTAAATCTTGTATCCATTTTATTCTGTTTAATTACTGGAGAACTGTAAAAGATTCCTCAGTTAGGATTTTCCCCAAGCTATGTTTTGAACAGATAGCAAACTGCAAAGCCTGGAGTTCAAGATATTGTTAAATTTGTACCCTACTTTACGTGACAATTTATCTATCTTGAACTCAAAAGAGAAACTTCGTGAATATTTTTTTGACCACAGTGTCCAACTGGACAGACAGGCTATTAACCACTCTAAATTCTCAAAATGGTATGGATTGTATAAATTCGATCATCAAAGGGCTGTTTATTTGACAAAGCTTACATATTCAAAACTTAGGCACACTATTACAGCCTTTCACTTTCAAACTATGCCTACGACCATGATTGATGGCAGATGTTTTCATATCCTGTTGGCCCTTCGTTTATGTATTTGTGGGGCACCAGAAATTGAGGATTTGCCACACTACTTGTTCTCTTGTTCCCTATATTCTGAACTGAGAACTAAGTTTTTGGGAGCAATTCTGTTTTCCCTACGCACAAATACTGTCTCAGAAAAGATCTTCTATTATCTGTCTGACATTGATTCTATGGTAACCCGCAAGGTTTCTCTTTTTGCCCTGGCAGCAATGAAAATTAGGGCAAGATTCATCACGGATATTGCAGTCCATTGCTCTGGGGATGATTCCTACTAATTTTAGAGCTGTTGTTTATATTTAATGTATATATATATATATTTAATGTATCTTAATATATTTAATATATCCTAATTGTATTAGATGCCTCTTTTAATTACAACATGCAAGACTAATATTCTCTTTATGCCGCACTTTATACTGCTGTGTTGTATTGTTGTATTTTGAAACTGTAATTATTGATTTTATTACTATGTATGCGAATAGCCCTTATGGCCCAAGCATTAATACATTAACTGATTGATAGTAGGAAATAGCACCAGATGTCTTCTGACAAAAAAATTTGTGATCATGCTCAAGTAGAACTGAATTTTTTAAAAAAGAGAATTGTGATCATGCTCAAGCAGGCCTGAATCAAAAACAAAGTTTGCATGATGGCTATGTATTGCTTAATTTGTTTTTAGACTGTTTAACTTTTATACTTTTAACTTGTTTTACATTGTTTAAATTGCTTTGCTGCCCTATGATCTTTTGATATAATGGGTGAAATATAAAAAATAAATAATGTAAAGTAAAGTGGAATGGTATTCCACAAGGTGAGAAACTCTGTGAGGCATTGGCTGATTGCTTCTTCTTGGCAGGGCTGTGGGGTCAGTATGCCAAAACTCCAGTTCCAGCTTCTCTGCTTTTTTACTGTCTCCAACTCCAACTCCTTTATATATTGCAAATATATATGTTAATTACTAACGCCAAACTTACTGTTGTAAAATGGTAGCACAAAGCATTTCATCACCACCCTGTGACCATCAGGCTATTTATTTATTTATTTATTTATTTATTTTCCCGAGTAGGACCCAAAATCCTAAGCAATAAAATTTTTAAGATCAGTTAAAATCACAGCATAAAATAATATGCAATCATTTGATATATTTACAAAAGTTAAGAACAATAGATGAAACATCCCAATAAAAGCTTCCCTGCTTCTACCTTAAAAGCTTGCTTAAACAAAGAAGTCTTTCTTTGCCCGCAGCTGAAAGAAAAGCAGCCTAGCCTGTGGAAGGGAGTTCCAGAAGGTGGGAGCAGCCACTGAGTTCTCTCATTCTCTCTCTCTCATTCTCTCTCTATCTCATGTCCTCACTACCTGAGTCTGTGATGGTAGTGGGACTGAGAGAAAACCTTCCCCTGGAGATTGTAAAACTCTGGCAGGTTTGTATGGGAGATGTGGTCTTTCAGAGAGTCTGGACCTAAGCCACATAGGCTGGGAACAAATCGGTAACCAGGGAAGCTATTTTAACAAGGGAATTAGATGCTCTCTATAACTAGCCTCAGTCAGCATTCTGGCAGTTTACTTAGATTGATAGAATATAAACACATTTACTTAATTAGAATTTATGAACAAGAAAACATTCCTAAATTCCTATGAAAGTAAATATGCAACAGACTAAGTGTTCAATATTGTAAATTTTTAGTTTGAATTTGGAGTTGATATATTTCTGCTGACTCTGATTCTACCCAGAATTGCTTCCAGCACCACAACTATTACTTCACAATTCTGCTTACCAATAATATGCCTCCACGTGTGAGACATTTAACTTTTTTCAAAATGTCCTGTGCTTTGTCCTTATGTGGTACAGGGCAGTTCACTTTGCATCCCCAAGAATGTTTGACAAGGAAAAGAAAGTCTTGTGCATATTTATACCCTGGGATGTATAGTCCTACAAATCAGAAATGAGATTTACTTCCAAGCATGAATATGTTTGCAGCATGAATCATATCAACTGTTCTGAATTCAAAGAAAATATAGCTTTTAGATGTGTGAGCTTGCTGGTCTTTTGGTTTAATTCCTGTCCTACCCTAGTTCTGACCTTCTTGCTTCTGTAGGAAATTCCCTTTTCAGATGTTCTTTACAGAAATATAAGGGGACTGCAGTCAGTATGACAGTTGGCCATCCTCTTATTTGTGAATACAAAAAAAGAACATCTGCCAATTAAGAATCGCCTGCCTACATGTAGGTGAAGGAGAGATGTTGCCTTCTTAGGTCATTCATTGCTGTGAGGATCATTTCCTTCCAAGTCATTTTTCTGGGGAAATGCCAAAGCATGCAGTTGTGCAAACCAAACAAATTTTCGCAGATTCCTAAATGTAATAATGTTTTAGGTTGATGTGGGACAAGTCCAGCTTATAGGTTACACATATCCTCCAGTCTTCACTTTTGCAGCCGCTGAAGACCCAGGCAGTCCAGCAAAGCCCCCCCCCCCATTTTTTAAAAAAATAATCAGTGTTTTTACCAAAAAAACCTGCCCCCCATATGCATGAAAATGTGCAGAAAACCCACGCACTCACACCGAACAACACCCAAAAAGACCACCCACTCACACCCAGCAACATACCAGTGCGCCAAATATCTCTTTTGTCATCAGAGTTGGTTGCAAAATGATAATAGGAAGTGATCCAATGTTACTTTCAGTCACTGTTTTTGAGAGTGATTCTGAAAAAAACAAACATGTTTGGGTGCATGGGGGGTTTAACCCCTTATCCCAACATAGTTGTCCACCTGGTTTGATTTTCTTTCTTTCTTTCTTATCTGTTTATTGCTGTCTCTTTCTCAGTAATAGAATGTAACTTCTATATGAGGAAGAAAGCTAAGATACTCCACAAGAATGGAAGCTCTGTTTTATAAATTCAGTGTGATGGAACCCCTTTCCAGGTTGGCCCCAGCGTTCTAAGCCTTGGGCCTCTGTGGCTCACCTTGTCCTTTTACCCTCAAATTCCCTCCCTGGATCTGGTGACCTCTATACTGGACAAGTGACTGTGTTGATCAGTGGGTTTAGTATGGTAAATTGTGACCAGTTCTTCCTTGCAATTCTTAAATGAAAACATGAAGATACAGTTGAAGAAAATAGAACTAATAAGATTTATTGTATTGCAGTTAAATTAAACATAAACTCCCTCAATTCTTTCTGCATTCCCAGTTCCCAAAACCCTATTTGGAACTTATCCATTCCCTTTTCTGTAACTGGTCTTCATACTGTCTGACTGCCCTAACTCTATTTCATTATTCCCTATCACTTTCTTGAATGAACAAGTCTCTGGGCTACTTTCTGCCCCGCCCAGCTCCCTTTCATAGCGTTTGCTAGGCTGTGTTTGGCTGACTCCTATCAGACTTCCCCGCCTGCTTACTTCACAGTCAGTTATGCAAATATACCCCATTGGATCCTGTTCACTGCCGGCAAGAACAGAACAAGAGTGTTTAAAGACACATAGTGCATGATAGCTTTCCATGGTAAAAAAAAGGTTTCATTAAAAAAAAAACTAATTTCAATCTGTTATAAAACTATGTAATACAAAAAAATTAAACACTGTAATTACATATGCACATTTTTTAAAAAAACTATTATCTACACAACTTAACTACAAACTAAATAAAGCAACAAACTAACTAACATACACAATGCAAACATGTAAAAAAGGAGAGGAAAGTGAGAATTACATACTTAACTTTGACCCCTCAGAAAGCAGTTATAATCAAAGTTTTGTTGTACTTCCTCTGCTGTTATCTAATTATACAAAATTTGCACTCCATTTAGAATTATATCATTTAAACATTATCAATTGAAAATTGTGCATGTATGTTATAGAATATATAAGATAAATATTTAGTTCTACTATATTCTTTCTATCATTTTCCTCAAAACCCATTAATGCCTGTCTCTCTCTACACCTCAAGAAAACATTATAACTTTGTCCCACTGTTTCTTAAACTGTTTCAAAGAGAATTAATGAATGAATTGCTCTTCATTGATAGCCTCTGAACTGAGGGCTTATGTACCTCCCTTTGTTCACAGCTGTTCAATTGTGGATGCACACATACTTGCTGATGACTACTATGATGAAGGCTTTTTAATCTTTAATTAAATTAAATTAAATAGTCTTTAATCTTAATTTTTCTCTTTCAATCTTCCCCATTTCCAAGCAGGAGATGGATGTGGACCTATGACCATCTATCAAGACAGTGGAACTCTGGCATCCAAGAACTATCCTGGAACGTACCCTAACCACACCATCTGTGAGAAGAAAATTCAGGTGTCTCAGGGGAAACGGCTGATCCTAAAAATTGGAGACTTGGATATCGAATCACAAAAATGTGAATCTAACTATCTTAGCATCCACAGTTCTACAACAGTTCATGGTGCGTACGTGCTACTAAGGCCAAATTAACCAGAAGATTTAACACTGAGTAGTGATGACAGAGAAGTTCTTTTAGTACTCATTTTAATGTGAACTGAACTAATTCACATTTTTTGAATTAATACATGAATAGCTATTCCATAGTGCTGGAACAAACAGTGCCAAAGCTAAAATACTGTTATTTTGCAGTTTTCCAAATTTGGCAATGCATGATGGTGGAATTTTATAGTATGAAAAATTCTGTATGTTTGAGAACATAACACAGAAAAGACACACTTTGGGCAAAGTACTCCGAAAAAGCATATATTAGGTGAAACTGCATACAAAATTCTTAGAAATTTTTACACGAAATGTATATAAGTTTTTGTGTGGACTTTTTAAAAAAAATTAACAAACTGAGCTCAATCCGGTATGAAACAAACATGCTCAAAAATGTGTGACCATCAGAGAAAACAAAATACTTATTCGTTTGTTCTTTCTTGTGTATGGAGGATAATAAGAGGCTATGACCACTTCACTGTCTTAAGCTGGAAAATTATTAGTTAGAAGGAACTCTTCCTTCACTTTTTGTGTCAGGTGCAGTAGTTCTGTTAGCATAGGTCAGTCCTGTATTATTGGAGTATTACAAAGTGGTATGACGATGCAAAAGTATTGCTTCAAGCTTATTTGCCTTCATTATATTGCTCCAAAACATTTGAACTTTCTGCTCATACCTCCAGTGGAATATGCCAGGACATAGGGTATTCCTTGCTAAAGGAACAATTATAGTTCTGTATTGAGCAATCCAACTTCTGGGTCTAAAATCAGGGTTTTTGTAATATATGTAAATCAGGTAATGTATTCATCTTTGCATAACTTAATATGTAATTTTAGGATCCAATATTGAGAGAAAAGCAGGATATAAATTAAATAAATTTTAACCTTTATGATAATCAGTGCATACACAGGCAACTGTGCAGGACATTCCATTCTTTATTCTTATCCTTTGTTGAACTTTTACTTTCGTATCTTGCTGGTTTTGAAAATTTCAGCAATCATGTTTTGTACACATTCAGCATATAATGGTAGCCATAAGATCCTGAAACCTATGTTTAGAAACCAAAAAGAAATCTCAGATTCTTGGGTATCTGAAATTTCTACCAACAGCATATGCCTTGTTTTTTCTGAATAACTATAGCACAGATGCACAGCTGAACCTGCCCTTATATTAACACCAGACACTTTGGCACATTAAGGCTATCAAATGTATTGTAGCACCATAAGTTTTTTGCAGTCTTCAACTCATTTAGCTGGATGCATGTTGTGGTGCGGAAACTATTTATGTGATACACAGATATAGAAAAATAAGTCCAGGTTAACAGTGGGCAAAAAAATGAAGAAAAAGGCAGAAGATAGCCATATGTAAATAGGGAAGAAAGATGCATTCAGAATCCAGTTACAGTAGGCATGCAGCATGTATTTCACACTGTGATTTTTCTTCTGGGAATGATGTTGCAACTTCTATTAAAATAAGGCTGGTTATTAAACTAGATAGTATGTGCCCAGTGGACAGTGATTGCAGTGACTCATAATTGGAGCAGCTTGGCAGTGGATCCTTATTCTTATATGTTTGAGTCTTCCTTCTTTTAGCATGTGTTTAAAGTTGGAATAGTGCTTCAAACATGTTCTGTTGTAGTAAATAAGATAGCCACACTCTAATAAGTGCTATATAACTTAGTAGCCAAAATATGATGCAGAAGATACTAATTTCACTGAAGTCTTCCAGTTCTGAGAACTTGCAAAATGTTAATCTTTGGCTCAAATAGGGACAAAGAATTTTTTAAAAGAATCTTCTTACTTAGCTCCCCGTGCAAGGATGTTTGTATTGTCAATTAACATTATAATTAACATTATCTACCTTTGTCTCTGTGTGCTCCCACGTTCAGCAATAAAGTTAGTTCTTCCTGGACCATGTATATTGTCTCAAGAACATACAAAAGCACATATAAAAGCAGTCTTCCATGGGTGGGTCTGACCCAGTACTCTATGCTCTGACTGGCAAGAGCTCGCATTAGTCCTTGGATGGAAGTTTTCCACATATTTGCTGCCTGAAATCCTTCAAAGTGGACACATCAGGGTTTGAACCGAGGCTGGGCTCAGGCAAAACATGTGTTCTTTACCAGTGAGCTTATAGTTCCTCCTCTCCTGACATTCTTAGCTGGGCTTTTGATTTTTTGAGTCAGGGAGACATGGAGATACTTTGCAGATTTTTTGCTGTTGCCATATAAATAGTGTTTGGAAAGATCCTCTGAATTAATAGCAGAGACCAGTATTGTTCATAATCTTAACTTTGAATTGTTCAAGAGCTGTTAATTCTTCTGTTAGATGTATATTGTATAGACTAAAAACAGCATTTCCTGTCCATCATGATTGTTTTCTCCCAAGAGTCTAACCACAAAAAAATGTATTCTTTCCCCTTTCCTTCCTTTTTTCTTTTTTCTCTAATTTTTTTAACCTTGAGACTTTTACACACGCTTATGTTGTCTTGGTGTTCTGTGCCATAGTCCTCTAGAATGTCCTTAGGTGTGCTGCTTTGACAGACTTGTAGCCTGAGACCAGTCAGCCTTAGGATGAGTCAGCTGTCTTAATTTATCTGAGCAATAGACGGGTCACTGAGAAAACTGAGAAAGAGGCGGCTGAAATATATCTTTGGGGAAGACATGAAGCAACAACACTTGCATAAGAAGGGAAGAGGGGGGAAAGGCTGGTTGTCTCATGACCTTCAAAATATAAAACACAAATATTCTTCCTTCCCTTCTGTGTTTTCAGTGCATTAATTTGTTCCCTTTTACTTTGTATGGAATATGGCATGACACATCTAAATGTCTAATCTTGCTTTACTTTCAAAAGTTTTTTTTCTCCCCTATAATTAAGTATGGAATTGATTATTATCAGTTACTCATACTCAGTTATTAACTGAGTGATATCTTCGTATAGGGATGGGAGAATGTTCAAAGGATTGCCTAGAGCAGAGGTGCAGACTGCATGTGGGCCTTCCTGGGGTTTCTTTATCAGCTCTGTAGATTCCCCACCTCTGGCCATGTCCTTGGATCTTCCCTAAATTACTTAAGTTTTAAAAAAGCCACTCTCAAATGGTAAACCACTGCTCATGAAAAGAGCAGCCTCCAGTCCCCCTAAGCAAGAATTCCACTAAACCCTGGAAATGAAACCCAGAAGTGACCTCCACTGTCTACCAAAATTGGGCCGGAAATGGTATAGTACAGCCTACCACAGAAGGATGGGGGTGTAGTGCCCACACCGACCACAGCTGTCTAACAGTAATAGCAGCTTTCTCCTGCCTGGTGCCCTTCAGTATGCCTTTGCCATGTTAGTCCCAAGCATCCACAAGAAGGGTGGTGTGGAGGCAGTAATAAACTGAAGGCAGGTGAACTGAAGCCCAGTACAGATAAATGGGTGTGTGGTTGTCCTTTCTGGGATGGGGTTAGTCTACAGCCCGAGTCACCTTCTTTTTCTACAGCTTGGTACTCTGGTGGTGTCTGTGGCCTCTAGGTCCTCCAGGACTACAAGGATTTTGTGGTTTCAGACTGTGTTGGTGTAAACTGTGCTTATTATTGTAACCTGCCTTAGAAGCTGAATGTTTAGATATATCAAATACATTACATTAGACTGCTGTGATATACCTCCTGTGGTAATACCTCATCACCACACTGTTTTGTAGTCTGCCAAACAAGTGTTGTTGGCTTGTACTCTCAGATGTGCAGCCGTACTAGGGCTTTCTTTCATGTCTTTGCTGTTCAGGAGGGATTTTGGTATTTCAAGCTGGAATTCAGCATTTTGGTATCAGTCTTCTGGTTGGATCTTTTTGGTGGTTCTGGTTTTACTAAAGTCTTTTTAAAGCAGTCTCTTGTCATGTAAAAGCTTTAAAAGGAAACAAAAAGTGATTTCATGGGAATATTATATATCTCTTTATATGTCTTCTTAATGTGGAAATATAAAAGTAAGAGAAAAGGTAAAGAGAAAAAAGGGGGCAATATCTTTAACTCTGCTTTTATGACACAATTTTGCAAATAGTTAAATTATGTAAACAAGTAGTAGACCTCAGACTTAAACAAAGACCTTTCAGTACTGCTGATAATTTCATGGTAACATTTGGCATCCTTTGGAAGATGCCGGGGGCACTTGGATTCTACCCCTCTCTCTTGGCTGGGCCTGACTACTGTGCTTAGCCAAGTCAGCTGGATCTAGCTAGTGTTTTCTCAATTTTTCCACAGTATGGTGTCTATGGCCCTTTTCGCACGGCGTTTCGGAAGCGAGAGGGCCCCATGAGTGTCTCGTAAATGTGAGGAGCGGTCTGCATGACGCACTCACAATTACATGACGCACAAGGGCCTGATGCAGAGCGGGCACAGATCTTTTCATTTTCGGCTCTAAGCTGAAAATGCTGCACGCTTGCGCCCTGCTCCGGCGCCCCACGTGCACTTACCTGGCGTGCAGTGCGTCGAGAGCTGGGCCAGTCACGCTTCCAGGGCAGTGCAGGCTGGGAAAGGTCCCAGGCTGCACTGTGAAAGGAAGAGGCGGGGCGCTTGCATGAGAGGAAGGACCTGCGGAGGCCAAGCAGCAGGGAAGTAGCAGGGAAGCGGGAGCATTCCTTCCAAGGCTTCTCGCGTGAGGACCCCAACCCAGCAGCGTTAACAGGTAATGTGCAAAAAGGGCTGTTGTGAGTGTTAACGTTGTAGTGAAATTTAAATGGCAGTAGTGAGTTCAGATTTGTGAACCTGGGATGCTTGTCAGTGCTACAGCAGAGCTACCTTGCTTTCTAGCAAGGGCAGCCTAGAGCAGTAGCTCCCAACCTTGGGTCTCCAAATGTTGTTGAACTTCTGTTCCCAAAAGTCCCATCCAGCGGAGGCTAAGTACCCTCGACGTAGTGAACTGGGACTGAGTGGCTGGACCAGTGGCATTTGGACCATATTATTTTTCCACAATGGAATTCTTGTAACATACAGCAAGTGGTAATAGAGGAGTAAATAGAACATCTGAACCTCACCATTCAGATGAAGTTTTGCTTCTTTATACTTATCCAGAATTCCAAAATGCAAGTGCTCCAAAATCTGAAACTTTTGGGGCTACAATACATATGTACCTGCACTATATTTGTGAGGCTGGAGAGAGACACTGCTGGATGTAGATGTGAGAATCTGTAAAATGGGGGGAATCCATGGCTCCCACAATTTCACACATCCTCATGTCTTTCTCCAGCCAAACAAACAAGCAGGAGCGGCACAGCTGCCACCTTGAAGGTGGCACCTGGCAGCTCTGCCATCGCTGCTGCTAGAGTTGGCTGTGATTACTAGGTTCCCATCCTCAGAAGACTTGGGTAGGAAAGACACTGATTAGGATCCAGGCTTCAGTGGTAGAAGCGGGGGGGAAAGGGGATGGCATTGGCACGGGGCTGTCCTCCAAGCCAAGGCTGGAGCTGATCACCAAGAGCCACCATTGCTGCATCCCACTCTAGACCTTTCTTTGGCTAGTAGTGGTGGTGGTGGTGGTAGTGGAGGAGGAGCAGCAGCAGCTGCTGCTGCTGCTGCAACTGTGGCCATTGCTTGTGCAAAGTTTGGCCACTGTACCATCTCCATTTCTCCCTCCCACTCGTCTCTCCTCCTCAGAGGCATGGGAGCCCAAAGAATGCATGGCTGGCAGCCAGGGCTTACTGCTTCCTCTGCTGCTGCCAGGCATGATTTTATATACAGATACCTGTTGTTGTTGTTGCGTGCCTTCAAGTCATTTCCAACTCATGGCAACCCTAAGGGAAACCTATCATGGGGTTTTCTGGGGGCTAAGAATCTGTGACACACTCAAGATCACCCGGTGGGTTTCCATGGCCAAGCGGACTATCAGACTCTAGTCTCCAGGGTCATAGTCCAACACTCAAACCACTATACCAGACTATATAGGTTGAATATCCCTTATCCAAAATGCTTGGGATACAGTACAGTGCAGTACAGAAACCAATACTGTATCAAAATCTAAAAAATTGTGAAATATGGAGCACTTCTGATCCCAAGCATTTCCAATAAGGGATAATCAACCTGTATAGTTAAAGAAAACAGTACTGTGCAAATGAATATGAAGGGAACAGTTCAAAGACCTGCTGTAGGTGGAAGATTGAGACCTATATTTTATCCAGTAAATAAATTTGGTCATATGTAATGCCTAGGAATTATTTGGTTTTGTAACTGCTTAGTATTTAACTTTCTATGTTAAAAGGTGATATTAATTAAGTATAGACTTCTTAGGTTTCCTAATGTTGTACTGGGATGGGAAACAAAGAGAAAGAACAACATCTTCCAAAAATAAGAATTAATACCTAAATAATTACATGGCTTAGTAAATACTGCTGTAGGTAGCATTATATATGTCTGCTTGTGTTACTCACAGGATACTTTCTTATTCAATAAAAATGTTTCTGTTTTTTTTCCTTCTTATCATTTATGTGATAATTACATCTGAAACCACTGCATTTGATTGTGCTTTGTGAGCTGCCTCACCAACAGTACATGAATATTCAGTTGACTTCTGTAATGGTTAATGCCCTTTGCAGATGCTGTATTTCATAATCAAGAGAATACCAACCATCTCGTTGAAGCTGAAGCAATCTGAAATGTTAATACCAGCATTTCTCTCTTACAGAATACAGAATTACAGTAATTTAGTTTTTCAAGTAATTTCAAAGATTATAAACCAAATATCCCTCAAGTATGCATGTGGCTAGGTAAATTCTATAGATAATTAATGTATTTACCATTCCCCCAAACGCACACAAAACCCCGTTATTTGTTTTTTTAGGACCATATTGTGGAAATGTGCCTGTCCCAGAAGAAATCATCTTAGATTCCAATGAAGCAACTATTCACTTTGAGAGCAGGTCTCATGTGTCTGGAAGGGGTTTTCTCCTGTCCTTTGCCAGCAGTGATCATCCAGGTAAAACTGAATTCAGAAATTATTTCAGGCTAGAGCAGGAGTTGGTGCTAGAAGTTGATTAGGGAAGTGCTTCACTTTAGAACAGATATGTAGAAAAACTACAATTAAAAACATTTCACCTTCAATGAGACCTGGTGCCAGCATATTGGTTAGTGTTATGCCCTTGGTAGGACCTGGGGCCTGAACGTCTCTCTCTCCTTTTTGCTGTAGCCCTGACCAACACCTTGGGCCCATGAACCCAGGCTTGTATGCACCATCAACATCTCTCCCTGTTCTCCTGAGTTTTTCAAAGCATTTTAGCTAGAGATGAACATCTAGTGCAGGGAAAGGAATTGTGTGGCCAGTATACCACATGGCACCTTTTCAGGGGAATCTAGTGCAAACTTTTTTGGGACCCCTACCAACTCTGCTCAGCCCTGGCATGCTCCCTCAAACATTTTTTGGCCAAAGAACCACATTCAGAATTTCCAAGGCAATATACCCTGAAAGGTGACCAGACATAACATGCATAATTTCTGGTCATCCAAAATAGCTACCGCAGAGGCATGGCTGTGACTTTCTAGAACTCCAGAGGAGCCAAATATTGAGTGGTGCAGTGTCCAGGCCTGAAGTGTGCCCATCCCTGAGGAATCTCTTTGAATAAAGGTCTGCAATTAGAAGTCAAATTTTTAAAAAGTCTCTATGTGTACATGGAAGCTGTTTAAAGACACCCACACAGGATCTCCTCTTCCCTCCCCCTTATGTATAAATATTTTGCTATTTCTGGCTATATAACAGAACCTAGTATGGCTGCTGATTCTATTCTTCATATTATATGGATAAGAAAATCAGTGCTAAATAGGAATGTGAGCACTCCCTCTTGGGAATCATAACAGAATTAATTATATGTCTATAATTTCCCAGTGCTTAGGGTTCCTGTTTCTGTGGATCGCAGAGGATGTTTCTGTTCATACCCTACAATGAAAATGCAACCTCCATACCTGTAAGAATGGGGGATTTGGCCTAACTTGGTTCAAAGTGTATGCACAAGTTATTTGCTTTCTGCCATGTGATGTAATAAAAAAATAGAGCTCATACCAGAAGCAGAGTTTCTGAGAAGAGTTCCATGGGATTCAGAAGCTTTCCAGTACATAAGTCAAAGAGAGATTGATTTAAAAAATACATCAGAGGTTAAGTGATCTGGTGGAACAAAAAAATTACTTAAAATATTGCTAAGAAATTTATGGGACATAAAAAAATCAAGAAAAGTATTCCTTAATTAATGAAAACTACTCCCTTGTACTGATGGGGAGCAAGTTCAGAAACTTTTACATACATTACGGAACGTTAGGAAAACAGGAAGTGGCAGAGTCATTCCTTAAAGGCATATGTTTGACTTTGGCTTTTATTTGCTGAAACAGCAAATATTCTAGAGTGGTGTTTGGCTTAGGTATATGGTTTTAGTTGAAATGCTAAGAAATATTAACCAACACTTCTCCTCAAAGTTTTGACTCACCTCTAAAGATAAAGCCTTACCTGTTAACTAATATGTATCATGCTGACTGAATCTGCTTGCTTCTAACCTCAGCCATTTGTTTTGACCACAGTTCTCACTATACAAAATTATTCCAAAAATGGCCATTAGAAATCTCTCTGCTATTCCTGCTTGAGCGGTGTATGATGTGAATGATCCCCTGCTGATGTAAGTTTTCTGACACTAGATCATGACATAATTACTCCTCTAAGAAGGAAATGTGAGTCCATCTTGAAGGGAGCATGGTAGGAGTATAAGCCAGAGAAACACTGAAGGAATATTGTGGCTATAGATTGATAACTCCTGAAATGAGTTTGAAAGGGCAACATTTTAGCTTTATTTGAGCAGCCACATTGTCTTTCTGTGTATGATTTACATTCACAAAGAACTTTTGCTTTCAACAGATCTAATCACATGTTTGGACAGAGGAAACCATTATGTGGAAATGGAATACAGGTAAATATAGATTTAGGAGCCTCACATTTTGGCTGTCATGTTGTGTCTTGCACTTTACAGATACAGTGCTGTAACTGGATAAGGTACATGACCACTTGTGATATGCTTGAAACCTTGCTGCCAACCACAGGAATGTGTTTTCCTGAAGATATCCAGAGGTATCTGAATCTGTGATTATCTGTTTGATACACATCTGGGATAAACAGCAAAGTCTTCCTCTGAGAAATTCTGCATTCCAGAGGAATTAAGGAATGCTACTGCGGACTTCTGTGCTATTTTAATGGATAGCATAGTAGCCAGTAATGTCTTGCTATGCATGTGTGTGCTTGCATTTGCACGTGCATATGTGTATATGTATGTGCATGCACTGCATTTTGTACCAGTTTCTATTCTAACAGGATCCTTTGTTTTCTCCATGGTAGCAGGTACTGTCCAGCTGGTTGCAGAGACATAGCGGGTGATATTTCTGGGAATATAGTGGAAGGCTACAGAGACGTAAGTATCTTAGATTTTGGGGGTTTTAAGAAAAAAAAACCTCTAGGGTAAAGGTAGTACTGTTTTCAGAACACATTTTATCAATAGATATATACAAACTAAAAATTTAACACTGAGTTCAAAGGCCAGGAACTTGCTACGCAGAGTGGAGGGTAGTCCTTTGTTCAGAAGACAGGAACATGAAATCATTGTAATGAACTGGCCCAGGATATAAAAGCCAGATTGTGGTTTTGGGGTCATAGGACTATAGCACATTTTTGCATTTTTCTCTTATTTAAGAGTTCTTTAAAAACTGGTAAAGTCTAGGCCATGGGTAATGGGAATATACTAGCTAAGTCAACTATCTACTGAATGTCTTAGTATTACTAGTTTGAGTCAAGTTGTCCTTGGTTTATTTCCTAGGTTGTCACAATTCTTTCTTGGTTCTTATTATTAAAAATTAGGATAATAGCATGTATTAGTGACTAAATAGTTACTCCTTTATCTGGAGGCAAAGAAGAATTGTGAACGTTTTGATCTGACCAACAGAAGATACAGTGGTCAGCTGTCCCTTTGATAGCAATAATCTTCTGGAGTATGTGTGCCTCTGTTTTTTTTCTCAGCCACTTCTTGTTATTCAGTTTGTAAAGCAGGCTGATCAGGTCTGGGAAAATGTCCTCAGCCATACATACCACAGTTGAATTATCTGCATCAAACTACATGAGTAATGTTGCATAATTCTTCTTTACCTATAGAATGGGGAAATGATACTTTGTTAATGATTTTCTGAGCAAGCATAGGTGAAGGAGTTTCCCTGCAGGGTCAGATATTAACTTTAGGACATACTTGCTGAAGGAGTAAACTAATCTAAACCTTTTCAGAATGTTTTCACTGTTGAGACTATTCTCCAATTAACCTAGGTAATAAAGAAGGAATTGTTACTTTTTTCTTTTTACGCTTGAAATTTTTGAAGGGTGTCAGGATGTTTATGCATTTGTTTTTGAGTGTATTGACTGTGAATTTCTTGAATATTAAAAGCTTCTCTCAACTTTTATTTGATTTCTTCACATCAGACATCTTTATTATGCAAAGCTGCTATACATGCTGGAGTAATTGCAGATGAACTGGGTGGCCAGATTAGTGTGGTTCAGATGAAAGGAACACGGCGATATCAAGGAATCTTGGCTAATGACATCCTTTCACAGGAGTAAGTACTGGCCACATTCAGGTTATAGTATCTCAGCTTTTTAACAGAATATATATACCAGTATTTTCTCTGTGGATATTGCCCTTCAAGTCACTCTTTTGTGTGAGCCATGTTTAAATTAGGAAACCTCTGTTCATCCAGGAAGCTACGGTTGTGCTCAGACAATAAGATTTCACCTTGATTAGCCAAGATATGCCTTGTGTTCCCAAACACAACTCCTTTGCTCCTTCCTTTACACAAGCAAGCAAACCAGGAAGTCTGAGATTAACTATAACTTCCTGTTTTATCTGAACTGAGAAAACAAGATTAATAGCTTTTGAATAAGTTAGGTTTGTCCTGCTTTATGCTGTAATGGCAAATTTTGGATCAAATTGAATCAAAAGGCAGCAGAGTGAGAATGAAATAACCCAAATTTTAATTACATTGTTTCTTGTTCCTCCTTTCCAGTGGCTCTCTGTCGGATAAGCGGTTTATTTTCAGTTCAAATGGTAAGAAGTGTTTTTTAAACACACACAAGTGAATGCATACATGCATACTGCTATACATTGCAGCTGAAGATGTACAAACAATATTTTAGGTCTGATATTACTGATTTTCTTGGTGGAAAAATTATGGCTAACTTTTGTGTGAATCTTAGGATTCCTAGGAACAGTTTAGACATAGGCCCTTTTCGCATGGCATTTGCCATGCGAAAGGGCCCCTTGAGCGTCGCGCGAATGTGAGAAGCGGTCCACATGATGCACTCACAAACACGCAACGCTCCAGAGGCTGGCAGGCACCACCCGTGCACTTTTTCATTTTGGGCTGTGAGCCAAAAATGGTGCACGATCACACATCGCTCCAGGGCCCCACATGCACTTGCAGAGCTCTGGAGCCGCGGTGCTCGCGCTTCCTGCCCCAGGAAACTCCCAGGCTGCACTGTGGAAGAAAGAGGTGGGGCTCTCGTATGAGCAGGCGGCAGCTGTGGAGCTGAAGGAACCGGGACACGAGAGCCTCTCGCTAGAGGCTGCTCGCGCGATCCCCACACCCCAGCTCCGCGAAAAGGTGCATTGCAGAAAGGGCCATAGTCAGGCATTTTAAAACAGAGATGAGGGAGAGCGAGAACAAACATGGAAATTCAATGTCCTCTGTAACTGCTTTCAGAGTTCTCATGTTCAGGGTTAACCTTTGAAGCAAGGAGATTCTTCTGTCAGTGGAGGCTCCCAGTGTGGTGCGCAGTCCAGCCAGAATATTGACAAGGGAGGAAGGAAGCTAGAGGGGAGCTAGAGCACTGACCTCTTCTCTTACCTATAACCTATACACATTAATAATGTCTCCAAGGTGCTTTTAAAAACCATCCATCTAGTCCATTACCATGAATCCAGTCTACCCTCAACTTTCTTCAACTGTTAAGTTTTCCTCAAAAGCAGTGGCTCGAATACTGCCTTGAATACTAACCAAAGGCTTCTCTAGATGATTATTGATGCATCCAACGAATCGTGTATTTGTCATACCATTTGTTTTGTTTGTTTTGCAATGAAACTTTATTTGCTTACATGTTTCCTTTTTTCTCTCCTCTCCTCACCCATCAATTATTTTCTTGCTTGCAATAGTTAGAGATCCTTTCAGAAAGCTCTTAAACTAGGTCAAGACTTATGTCAGATACATGGGTTTGCATATCAGGTGGGCCTTATCTAAGTTTGAAATCATGCAGTCAGTGGGGAAAGCAAATATTTACAGGAACTATTGATGTGACTTGAACAGTATGTGATCCAGTGATAAAAGTAATCCAGTCTGCTGGATGGATGGATGTCCTCATTCTTCTTCAGTAGAAGTAGCAACATAAGCTTTAGATGTTGTTGGACTGAATTTCCCATTTGCCCTATGTGGCATAGTTATTAGAGAGGGATGATGGATTTTGCATTTGACATCCAGAAGGCACAAGTTACCTGTTTCTGATACGCAGTGCTGGCTAGTGCCACACGTATCAGGGCACAATACAAGTAGACATTTATCTTTTTTTTAACATTTTGAATTTTAAGGTTGCAATAAATCACTGAACCTAAAAGGAGAAGACACTTCAAAGGGTCACATCACAGCATCATCATTTTGGGAGGAAACCAATGAAATTGGGGAGATGATTCAGTGGTCTCCCGATAAGGCTTGGCTCAAAGTTCAAGGACCATCCTGGGCAGCAAATCAGAGCAACCATCGCCAATGGCTGGAAATTGACTTAGGAGAGAAAACAAGAATAACAGGTCAGTTGAGTCTCATGCAAGATTACCTACATGTTTTTATCTATTTGAATTTACTTTGAGTGTGAATCATGATCAGATGCAGTTGGCTTACTATTTTTGTCAGCTAGAGAAGTTTTGTGAGTTTAAATGCCATGGAGGATTTTATATTGATGTTATATGTGATTAAAAGCTTTAACGTTTTGCGAGAGAGCCCTGGCAAGCCTCTCTGGTATCACTGCAATTATTGCCCATAAAAACTTAGTTATTCAAATGGCACTCTGCCTTCACTAGCAAAGACAACTTGAAATGCAAAGCTATGCCTTTAGGCCAAATTCCTCTGCATTCATCACAGCAGTTCAGAACCAGTCAGTTTTCCCAGGAACACAATAGAGCATGATTTATGGTTGGATAAAATGCAGAAGCTCATTAGGGCTGGATTCTGGTGTGCTCTTCTTATCAAAGTTTTTAGTGCTGAAATGTAGAAAGGAATTTTCCAAACCCATGTCTTCTGTTGTCTTTTTGGGACCATGCAATTTGTTGTAACTTATTATTTAAAAACCTCTTGCAGAGGTAAATAATCAAAATTAAATATAGCTGAATCCAGTGCAGCTGTTCGACTGTTATTGATACTTTTTTTGTTCTTTGTTCATGTATCGCACATTTTAATGTTATCAGGAACCTTGGGTTTCTTTTGCTTTGTCTCCCATGTTACACTGGAAGACTGACTACGCTTTCAAGAAATACCCTAAGGTTGATGAGGACTAGGAAGAGTTATTGCTGCTCAAGGATAATATAATGCATGGTACTAGGCTAGAGTTTGTTGTATGAGAAGGCACAGTTCATCCTGTGAAAAGTCCACTGTAAAATCCTAGAGATTGTCAAATGGTGCATTTGCCACCAATCACACAATGAGGGAAGTCTGCACAATTAAAGCTACATGTGTGCATGCATTCTGTTGTACATTATCTATGTCTCTCTCTCTCTCTCACACACACACACAAACATACACACACACATACATATGAAACTCTTAGACAATTAACAGGGAGTTTGATTTTCACTAAGACTGTACTCACATCTTACTTAGAGCTGACTTACCATGCATGTGATGTTGGAGCTCAAAGTGGAATGGGATGCAAATAACTGATTATGCCATCCTATTTCTTCTTCTTTCACACTTCAAAATTGCACTTCCCTTTTACTTGTTTTCTTATTGATTTATAAAGGCACAAACGTGCTTCAGTTGGAAGATTTCAGAACAGTGTACAATAGAAAAAAAATGCAATATACACAACCCTTTCCCAGCTTTGCAGTTATACCTTTTGACTATATCTGAAAAGTGTGAAAGGCAAATCTAAGTGTAATAGGCAAAAAGCTGTTATTCACTGCAGCTCCGTGGAGCATGTCCTTTGTGTGTGCAGAACCCAGCAGCTCCACACCATACTCAACAACCACAGTTGAAAAATATGTTAAGCACACTAAAAACCACTGAACTAAACTCATGTATATTGTTTCTTTATGGTAAAGGCAATAAAACAGAATGGCTAGATATAATGGATATTACCTCTTACTTTTGTAGCTAATTCCATCTTCATTGCTAGGTTGATGTTGCTACACTGCTAGAATAAAAGCTATAACATTTCTGGTCTGTTTCTGGGCACTATTCAAAGTGCCAGTTATAACCTATAAAGCTCTTTACAATTCAGGCACAGGATATCTGAAGCATCATGTCTTCTTATATGAGTCTGCCTGGGCTATACCCTCAACTCAGCTGTCTTTACAGGCATGTCTAGTGGAAATACAGAAAAGAACTTTCTCTGTGGCTTGTCTCAGTTTGGGAACTCCTTCTCTAGGGAAGCTAGGGTGGCTTCCTCCTTGCTTTCCTCCATTGGAAAATGCAAAAAAAATGTAGTCTGAGATGCTTTTATGAACTGATAGCAAATAGTGTGCTGTTTTATTGATTTTTATCTTTTGTCTCTCTAATGGATTGTTTTAAATAGGTTTAGACCTATGGATAGTTTACCTTGCATTTTAACAAATTGTGCATTTTTTTTTCTTTTGCCTCTGTATGTGCTTTTATCTGTATTTGTTTTAATTTATGTATGCCACCTTGGATTCCAGTTTTCCAGAAAAGATGGGACATAAATGTAACCCTCACAGACTTTAGCCTCAGAATTCGTATCTGTTTTAAAATAATTTGCTCATTAGCATTGTAGATTATGCTGTATTTGCTAGAAACATTTGTAAAACTAACTATAGTACTCAAGTCTGCACATGTACAGATTTGCATTTTTGCATAGGCAGATGGAGCATCACAAGTTCAGAGATACTTTTCACTGTAATTGTTGACAGTTGGAGAATCCCAGCTTGTGTATATGAGGATGCATCTGTAAATTATGTACAGTGGTAGAAGTGATAATGTAGTATAAAACTTAAAGGTTTTCAAAAGTGATGTCCAGGTATAAATTAGTAGTTATTATTTCAAGGAATTTTCTCTTTTCATTGATGAGCAAAAGCTTATTTCCTCTTTTTTTTTCTTTTATTACAAGGAATTAGAACTGCAGGATCCACTGTGCTGAGTTTTAACTATTATGTTAAGGCATTTATTGTGAACTATAAAAATAACAACTCAAAGTGGAAGGCTTACAAAGGAATCCTGAGCAATGAAGAAAAGGTAATTCGGTGGGAGGTAGAAAGAAGGGGACAGGCGAAAGATACAAGGTTGTTGGATGCTTTTTCTTCCTGCCAGGACTTCATTGTTGCTACCATCTAGCTTTTTCTTTGTATGATAAGGGTTGCAGTCCACTGTATGATTGTATTTAAATCCCATTGACTCCCCAAGGGTTTAAGTAGCCTATTAATGCACAGGATTACAATCTAGTTTTGCTGAATCATGTGTCATTTATCTTACGCAGTACATTGAGACTGCTTGTTTCACAGTGATGATCATGGTGCAGAAACATTTATAATGACAGAAGAAGGGGGACAAGCGGTATCCCTGATAAGCAATTGTTTAAGCGAGAAGAAACAGTGAAAAATAGAATACATGGAGCAGAGACAATGAGTCATAAGGACAGTTTACTCCTGTGCCCTCTGTATCATATTCTCCACAGATGGATAAAACATTTTAACAGTCCCCCACATGCACACACAAACAGCCAGAAGGCTGGGTGAATAAATCCTCTCTCTTCTTTGTATGAAACTGGGGGCACTGAGCCAAATCAGATGATTTTCAGGGAGACAAGCTGTATTAGTCACATGT
This sequence comes from Cyclura pinguis, assembly GCA_030412105.1. Classification (NCBI taxonomy): domain Eukaryota; kingdom Metazoa; phylum Chordata; class Lepidosauria; order Squamata; family Iguanidae; genus Cyclura; species Cyclura pinguis. Next base: position 105,490,271 of record CM059599.1, on the reverse strand, counting down.
TACGGGATGGGAAGAGCTAGACAGCACTCTATAGGAGATGCAGAATGAGTTCATTTGCACGTTTAGTTGCAAATTTAACTGCTCGGCTAGCCATAAAACTGCTCCCAATCTAGTATTACAGTGTTCAGTCTTCTGGGTTGGCTGTACTATTTGAGTGAAAAGAAAGGTGCTTAAACAGCTCAGGTCAGAGACAGTCTTCGCTGTCCTCCTCCCCCCTCTGACTTACTTCCATCTAATTACTGTTTTGTGGGAGAAGGGGGCTAGTACCCTCCAATCTGTTGCCTGTAGTATTGATCATTCCTAATGTATGTTTTCATGGGGGTGTTCATTTGCATTCAGTATGTATGATCTAAATACATGGTTCACGTTTATTTCAAACTCTAGGTATTTAAAGCCAATTCAAACCATGGTGATATTGTACGGAATAATTTTATTCCCCCCATAGTAGCCCGATATGTGAGGATTATTCCACAGAGCTGGCACAAAAGAATAGCTCTGAAGGTGGAACTTCTTGGTTGTCGCATTGCCCAAGGTAAGCAATTCTTATCTTTAGACATTTGATAAGCAATGGGACCTGAATGTCACACAACTCTATTAAAATTTGCCTATTTTTATTTTCTGTCTTCAGTGAACAGCTCTGTTATTCATCCGCTCTGGCAAAGACCAAGTCAAAGTACAGGTGTTTCAGTTAGAAAAGAAGACAAAACAATAACAGAACCCTTACCTTCAGGAGAGAGCAACCTAGGTACTTAGCACGCATTCTAACTTTAATTTTACACATAGGAAATGGAGAAAAGTCAGAGAACATTTACTTTGGTGTTTGATGACCTTTCAGAAATAATCATCCAACATGGTTCTTGCACCTCTAGTACCATTGTAGAGTGGAGTAGATCAATTTAATCAAAAGTGAATACTTAAAAAAAATATTGTAATCTGTCCTTTGTTTTCAAATATTAGAGACTGAAGTTGTGAACAAAGATGTGTAAAAGATGATGTAAAAAATTTGCATTACTATTTTGATAGTGTCAGAATGGCAAGTTCCAGTTTTTTATTTCAGAAGTGCGTATTTCACCGCCAGCGTGGTTCTGGTTGGCCCTGTCTAAGGCGTCCCTACTGGACAGCAAGGTGACCAGCCTCCCTTCCCCAAGCAGAAGGAGAAAAGAACTGACCAGCATGGAAAAGATCATGGAGTTACATGAAGTTTAAACAGTTCCCTCCCTCCCACAGAAAAACCCTTCATAGGTTTAGTGAAATGCATGGGAGATAAATCTTCATTAACATTTGAGTGGGTAAAACATGTGTATGTGCATGCACATACATATGTATGAAGAGGTGGGGAGTGCATTTGTCACTATTCCCAATGGACTGCAGGTCACAGAAAGAATGTCTGGTACTCTTGATATGCTAATAAATGAATTTAAGGTATAAACAGTTCTCGTTTAGGATGCAGTCCTAAAAGTACTAACTAGGAAGTACATCTCTTTTGAGTATCACTTTTAGGTAAATGGGGAACAGAATTTCACAGGTAAAGAAGAGTAAGGAGGTTGGGATAGAATACTGTTCTGTTGCCATGTCTTTTAAGAGATGTGAATTAATATGTTGATTAAAAGAAAATGCAGGCTTTTTAAAATTTAAGAAATCTAAAAGTTCTCATTCTCCCCAACTGTCATGCTTGTTTGCAAAACCAAGTGCAAATCCAAGATTAAATACTAAGATAAATAGCTCTTGTTGTTTTGAACCACATGCAGCCCCATCCTATATATGGTTAATGAGCAGTAGGACCCAGTCAACTAAATGGATCTTACTTCTCAGTAGACATTTGACTGTGGGGTGGTTTGTTTTTAGAAGGCGATAAACCCCCTTCAGTCCTTAAAAAAGTTGTTTTAAAATATATTCAGAAGTAGCCATGCTGACTGTGCAGTAAAATACAATAAAATCCAAAATCCATAAGAAATGCCTTTTGGGGGACTAACTCTAAAGCATAGAAGTATAAAATACATTATGCAAACTTTCAGAGGTAAAGATATTAAAAATCATACAAAAGGAAAATGGTGATGATATTAGAGTCACAGTCTGTTTTAGATGTTGTCAGTTAAGATGGTATTAAGGGATTTCATTGCAAACAGAGGCCACTCTGCTTATTGGCCATGTGAGAGGGCTAGAGACAAAGAGTAATAAAAGACACAGTAATAAAATTTCAACCCCATTAACAACAGAACAGTAACTTCTCTTGAGATCCAGATTGTTTTAAGAATGTGCTCTTTCCTGTATACCAATACAGTGTGATTCTTTTTTCTTTCTTTTTTTTTTTTTTTTAGTCAGCTCACTTAGCTCAGCTTTCAAGTCAGTTTTTCCAGCTTGGGTTTTGGCTTATTTTAGCTTTGGATTCTCTTTTCTTAAAGGAATGAAGTTGACTTCTATAATTGTTCCAGTCTCAGTTGTGATTTTGTTGTTCCTGATATCTGGAATAGGTGTCTCTGCTGCCCTGCGAAAGTATGTGATTCACTTTTTTTTCCTAACCTTTTCAATCTGAAAAAATGTGATCCTTCTTAAAGAATAATTATCAGATTTACTGGCAGAAGAAGGCTACAACTTCCAGTGAGAGTAGAGTTCCCAGTTCTCATCTGAATTCTTGCTGTTGTAAGGCAGGAAGGAGCAAAGACATAACAAGAAGCCTTACTGATCTATTAATTGTTGCTCATTTATTTGCATGAGAAATTAGAATGTGGAGCTGTGGCCACCTTTTGTTTATGATAAGCAGAGACCAGAAATAACACATTCTGTGTTGCAATTATGGATATGTAACCTAGGCCCTTTTCGCATGGCAGTTTTCAAGCAAAAGGGCCCCTTGAGCGTCGCATAAATGTCAGGAGTGGTCTGCATGATGCACTCCCATTTCCACCATGCTCAAGGCCCGCAAGCGCAGCAAATATGCATTTTCTTATTTTCGGCTTTTAGCCGAAAATAAGCTGCGCTTGCGCAAGGCTCACGGGCCTGGGCCGCACTCACCTGCAGTACGGAGCCTCTGGAGCTGGGCCGGTCGCGCTTCCTCTCCTCAGTGCAGCCTACAACTCCCAGGCTGCACTGTGGAAGGAAGGGATGGGGTGCAGGCAGGGCTCTCGCGCGAGCAGGAAGGAGCTGCGGAGCCCAAGCAGCAGGGAAGCAGGAGGCTTGCGAGAGCCTTGCTGCCCAGGCTTTTCACGCAAGGCCCACACTCCAGCAGCATTAGAAGGTAAGCTGCGGAAAGGGCTCTAATTATGCATCCATCATTGCTCCATATTCACTATCTCTACAGAGGCTGTCTTGTGGGACTCTTGCTGCAATCATAAATGCCCTTCCAAACCTATTTTACCAGACATCAGCCACATAAGGTGAAGGAGATCTGTTCTGCTTGGGACTGGGGCATGGATGACATTTCCATCCTCCTGCCACAAGTAAGACTGTGACAAAGGCAGGACCCCTGTCAAAATTCGTTGTCACAGCTTTGCTCACTGGCAGGAGAGAGGCGGAAATGTCATCCACCTATGCCCCAATCACCAACAGAACAGATCTCCTTCTCTTAGTGCAACTGATGCCCAGTAAAGTAGGTTTGGGGGAATTAGGCCAGGTGACGTTACTTAAGTAGACAAGATGAAATATGGCTAATAATAATAATAACAACAACAACAACAAATACAGTGGCCCTTCAATTTTTAAGAGGGTTCAGGGTGAAGAACCCCTGTGAGAGTCAAAAAACCTGTGAAAAACCACACCCAAGGGAGTTCTCCCCCTCCCATTCCCTTCCAGAGCACCCCCCTCCCATTCCCTTGCCTTTTGTTTGGGCGCGCATGCCTTCCTTCTTAGTGCCTGGGCAAAAGGCAAGCAAATGTGGGGGGAGGCATGCACATGAGAGTCTTTTCCTCTCTCATCCCTTTGACTTTTGTCTAGGTGTAGAGAAGGGAGGCAGCACACTCAGGCACAAAGCAAGGGAATAAGGAGGAGGCACGTGTGTGCTCCCCCATTCCCCCCTCCCATTCCCTTGGCTTTTCCCCAGGCACAGAGAAAGAAGGCAATGCACCCAGGCAAAAAGCAAGGGAATGGGCATGCCTTCTCCATGCGTGGGGCTGCCCCCTCCCATTCTTTTGCCTGGGCATGGAAAAGGATGGGATGCGAGCCCAGACAAAAGGCAGGGGAATGGAGGGGGAGAATGGGGAGAAGGCAAGTGGGCCCCTAGCGAATAAACACATTCGTGAAAGTCAAACCTGTGAATGTGGAGGGTAGTTGTTGTTGCTTAGTTTTCAGGGAAGCTGTAAAGGAACAGGGAGTGAGAAAAGTTGAATCAGGTATTATTTCTCTTCCTTCTGTTCATAGTAAGCATCATTATTATTATTATTGATCTGCTGCAGAAAGAAAGGGTGATCTCAAATTCCTCACAGAATACAGGGTTTTAAAAACATTTTTGCTTGGGGGTGCCAGCTGGAATTTACGGAAGCTGGCCCAGTGGACATCTAAACTGACTTTAGAGAAGTTTTCTAAAATCTTTTTCTTTGTTATAGGAAAGGAAAGAAAGGTGTTTCATATGGTTCTTGCAGCACAGGGAAACCAGGTTGGTAATAAAAATCTTTCTTTTGTGTTGGTCATATGGTAAGAATAAGAAAGAGGAATAATAGCTTAAATCTTATCAGTATTCTCAAATAAAGTAGTCCTATTGAATCAGTTGTTGAATGAATGGCAAGTCAATAGTTGAATCAGTAGGTCTGCTCTGGGGCTACCAGCAGCTAATGTTTCCTATGATGTACCAGTAATATATTTTAAATATAATTGGAGTAACTCCCCTCAAGATGATTACCCTCAAATGTGGAACTGCAACATAAAAATCTTTTATGTGTACTTAATATTTGGGTGCAGCTGAAACATAAACAGATAGCAGCCAGTGCCAAATTTCCTTTCTCCATCTTTTTGACCTTTGCAATCACTGTGACTGAAATTTCAAAAGTTTTACTCACACATCTAATAACTGGAATCCTGTTGATTACTCCCAACTAGAGTAGACTTATTGAATCAATTGTTGAATGGTGAGTTGACACATAAGTAAATCTCATTCATTTAATGAATCTACTCCAGTCAGGAATGACAGCAGGATTTAGACCAGGGGTGGGCAGCTGTGAACCTAGGGGGCCACATTATGCCCAGGAGAACTCAGGGGCCATACACTTCTACCACCTGACCACTACAGAAAAATGTCCCCATTTCCTCAGGTACCTTTTGGAGTTGTGGTGAGTGCATTTTTACCATGTTTTAGGCCCAGAAGGTGCCTTTTTTAAAAAAACAGGAAGTGACTAGAAGTTACTTCTGATTGTACAAAAGGCCTTTACAGGGCCTAAAATGGAGCAGAGGGGGACAAAAGGTGGAGAAATGCCCTCCATGCCCCCAAAGGACATTTGGGGGCAATTTTTTTTTTTTTTGAAAAACAAAAACAGCTCTGGGGGATATATGAAGCCCACAGGCTGCAATTTGCCCACCCCTGGTTTAGGCCATTATCCCCTACTATAGATTTACATGGATAATTGGAAACCCAGGATATCTGACAAGCATTTTTTTTGCAGGGGGGTGTTGTGCTTTTGTTCTCCATTGTCACCACTTTGCTTTCCTTGCTGTTGAGGGACTGAGGAGAAACAAAAAGCAGTTTTAAACAAGTATTTCAATGAGAGGGTAAATGGAGGGTGGCTCCTATCTGAGCAGAAATCTTGTTCTACCAAAGAGGGTGTCTGCCAGTTTCTTCCTCCTTTGTGCTCCTGATGCAACCCTCTAAGCTTTATTAGTTTGTCATCTTAGAGAGTTCTTCACTCTTTTCCATTGAATTTGGGGCAGGGAGACAAGCTGCCGGAATGAAAGCGTGGGTGGGAAGTCCAGTCCTGCAAGCAGGGTTTGGCAAAACCATCAACCCTATGTGATTCACAGAGATATTTTGCTTTGAGCTAATACAAGCTTCTTAAGTTCAAATAAAAAGTATATTTCAGTCTACACCTTCACATACTTTTTGGATGTTTCTAAAAAGGGCAAGTTTTATTTTCAGTATGGGCTATAATTTAGATTGGTTAAGTTTTTGAGATACAACACTGCTCAGCTTTGAATTTTTAGCTTTCTCTTCTAGGTTTCTGGAAACAAATCAAACATCCCTTTGTCAGACATCCATCTACTGAGTTCACCATCAGTTATAATAACGAGAAGGAAATGCCCCAAAAGTTAGATTTGGTCACAAGAGACATGGCAGGTAATGACCCTCTCCTTTGAAAACATTTGGTATGTAGAATGTGAATGTGCAAGGAATAAGTTCAATTTCGCCACCCATAAGTAGTGAAAGTTAATATGTGATTGTGATACAAGAATTTATCTGCTTAGGAATGTTTTGTCTATCCTAAATAGACTCTAAGCATGTGAGGGGAACTTAACTGCTTGTTGTTGTTGTTGTTGTTTTACAGAATTTGGTGTTGTAAGTTTTCTTGAGTAGGTTCTTATTCATGATTGCAGTTATGAATGTATAACCTAAAGTTAATGCATTTGTAACTGATTCCACAGCAACTGATATGTAGAGGCATATAGCTTCCAGTACCAGAGATGATAAATAGGCACTTTAATTAATCACTATTGATGGCACAAACCAACTCAGTTTAGTCTATTCTCCTTTTAAAGTTGTCCCACTTGGCAACTTTCACTCCATTATGTGGCTGTGAATTCCACAATTTAACTGTGTGTGGTGTAAAGAAGTACTTCATTTTATTTGAAGATGACCTTAGCCTCTAGTATGATGTGGTCTGAATAATCTAGATTAATTACTCTGTATATATGGCACACTAAAGGTTGGTTTTGTCAGCAGGGTGTGAAGGGTGGGACTGCCTTATAGTAGGAGCTAAACTAAATGGTCTATCTTACTCTGTTACTGTTTCCACAAAGAAAGTGATACAGCAGAATGCAAAAAGTGCATCATGCTGCCCAGTGATCGATGTGATGAGTAAAGGTAGTAGTTGACATACAATCTCAATTGGATTTCAGAGGTGCTTTTTCTTTTCTGTCTAGATTATCAGCAGCCTCTCATGATAGGAACTGGGACAATAACTCGAAAGGGATCCACTTTCAGACCTATGGATGAAGAGGATGAGAAGAACGGCAGCTCAGAGACTGGGAACCATTACCTCTGTCCACAGAGAGTCAATCGCCATGATTATGCGCTGCCTCTGACCAATCAGGAGCCTGAATATGCCACTCCTATCATAGAGCGGCATATAGGAAGAGAAAATGTTTTTCCTTCAGAGACCTGCTATAACATTCCCACTGTTTCTTCTGCTCATAAATACTCCATTTCTGCAGGCAGTTTCACTGCCTTATGTAAGAGTGATGCTGAAGGCGGAGACTATCAAACACCACAAACTCAGAAGGAATATGATAAACCAAAAAATAATATTTTGCCCATGGTGGACTATAGTACTGGCTATCAGAAGCCCCAGACTGGTTCAGGGATGAGTGACGGCTATTCAACACCCAGATACTACCTAAAACCAATAAATCAGACTGCAATGACAGCTCTCCTTTAACCTAGAGACCAAGGAAAAACTTGGCTGTCTTAATGGTCCAGGCACTGGAATGAACCTGAATCAAAATTATGTTTGCTTTTGTACAAGAATGGTGACTATCTGATGGATAAAAGCTATTACTTGCTGTTCATCACTCAGCCTTCACAGTAGGGTCTGCAAGTTCTCTGCAGTTGTGATATTGGTGCTCCAATTTAATGCTGTGCAATGTGTACATATGTTTTTAATTTAAGAAAAATAATTTAAATGATTCCCTTACTTTATTTTGGTGGTGTGTGTGTGTGAGTGTGTGTGTGTGGAGATGGTGTGCTGATGTGATCAGTTGCCCATTGGATTTATTTCTAGTGGCTGGGGAATGTCCTCCATTCATGGAATGCATATTCCACCAAGCAGAGTATTTACCCCATGCTTCAGCCTAAGGTATGTATTTCTTCAAAGTTCTTCCAGATTAGATATAAAAAGCTGCAGGTAGCCAGAGCTAAAAACAATTTTTTTTAATTCTGTAGGCACACAGTACAGATCTAGTGTTAACAAAATCTGGACTTTGACATCTCTAAATGTATGTAAATTAATTAGTTTTTTTTTCATCTTTATTGAATTCATTATTGCCCTGCTAGCCGTGAGATGGATAAGGCATTGAGGCCAACTACTAATTGTATTAATTCATCACTTCTGAGATTTTGTCAGAGATTTTGTCTCTTTCAAGCATATCTGTGCATCTTAAGGACTATAAACTTGGGTTTTTTGGATGAAAGGTGATATTATCAGGAAGCTAGATTCTACACCAACTACAGTGGCCTTTTTCCTTTCTGTGCATGCGAATGCACATGAATTCATGTGTGTGCGTGTGTGTAGATATAAACAGTCTTGTCAGTACAATGGACTTCTGACTAAATGAGTTGAGTTTGTATTTTTCCCTGATCTAGTGTAAGCTCTCTGTCTCTGTACGAATGAGAAGAATCCAGATGTGTCCGCAAAACCTAATTTGTCTTGCTGTGTCCCCATAGCCTAATTTTTGATGTCATCCACAGAGATCTGGAGTCTTGTGAAGATATAATTGTTCTTCATCTGGACATAGCCAGATGCTTTTACAATCAATCCCCTCCCCTGTTCTTGACCAGCACTGAATGACTATGAGGGGGGCAGCTGTTGCAGCAGAATGGTGAGTCCTGTAGGAGTCAGTGTAAAGGGAAGAGGAGAATACCAAATTCCACAATGATTTTAAAATAAGATACAGAAGTATATGGTAGACTCATATTTGCATAGTCATTAACAGGATACTAGCAATTAGGGTACAAAAAAAAGTAAACTGAATGATCAAAGAAACTTTGCAACTGCAAATATTAATTAATTATTCATACTTAATTTATTCTCTTGAGACACGATTGGTACACATTCAAATTACTACAATAGTGGAAACATTTAAGTTGAAAATGCAGTGTTTCCAAAAGAAGACCAGCACATAGCCTAAGGCTGCAGTCACTTGTTAAGGATTAAGCTGTATCAGTTGTAAACTTTACATGCAAGTATACATGCACATAAGACTGTGTTGTAAATACGGAAATTGCAGCAGCAGGATATCTTCAAATGGGGGACTGTATTTCAGTGACAGAGCACATGCTTTGCATGTAGAAATTTCAGGGTGCTTTTTCTGTCGTTTAAACAGAATCTGATTATAGAAAATACCTCTGCCTACAATCCTTGAGAGGCTCAGACAAATAAGTAGAAAATACAAAGATGGAAGGACAGATAATTGGACCTGACTTAACATATTTTCACATATGAAGATCAAGCTGCTATAAATGGAACACAATGAATGTTCTCATTGTACTTTATGTACGTAACTGTTGCTCTGTCTCTAAGTCTATTTCTGTCTATCACCATATGCGTTAAAGTCTTTATTTGCTCCATTACAGCCAGCCTATGGATTAATTCTATTATACTATTAACACACAGGTCATGGATGTCTTTCTCCTCAGGCAATTGCCTCATATTTTCAAAGAACGAGTGCTTTCATATTTTTGTGTTCTTGAGCAAAATCCTTGAATCTGGTCATAGCTCAGTGACAGATTTGGTTATTTTTGTCTTCTATTTAAAATATGTTCAGGAGAATCATAGAAGAATCATAGAATCATAGAAATGTAGAGTTGGAAGAGACCCCACCGGCCATCCAGTCCAACCCCCTGCCATGCAGGAACACCCTCAAAGCACTCCCGACAGATGGCCATCCAGCCTCTGCTTAAAAACCTCCAAAGAAGGAGACTCTACCACACTCCGAGGCAGCATATTCCACTGCCAGACAGCCCTGACTGGAGAAGTAGATTACCAGTGAGCAGCTACTTTTCATTCAATGGTAACTGGAAGAGATGAAGTCTTACCTTATCTAGCTAGACCTAATCTATCACCTTCCAGATGATATTGTGTATATGTATAATGACAAAGAACATTATATGTTGTAACTATGACTTTATCAGTGAGATACTTCTGTTTATTTTCTCTCCACTCATATTTGTCAAATGGTATGTATGTTTGACTTTAGTTTATGTATCCATTAGCATCAGGGATGCAGCTGCAAAAATGTTCCAGTCCCCATTGAACAAGATATACCAATTTACATTGTTTGAAACTGGTTTTCTGTATTGTTGAGTAGCATTCCCTGGCTCTCAAATGCAATGGCAATGGTGGTATCTACATAATTCCACCTTGCTATTCCACAAAAAAAGTAAAAACTCAGCTTTTTATTATGACTCTAGCCTTTCAAAACACTGTTTCCAATAGAGTCTACTAAGTACCAACCATATGGTTTCTGTATTGCCCTACTAGTATCAGTGGATACATGTACCTACATATATATTCTTCTGTGACTCAAACATGCCCTTGCAGTTCAATATGCCATCTCTGAGCTATTTAAACTAGTGTACTTCTGTACTTCCGTTGAAGTCCACTACCAAAGAAGTGCCCACCACTGGCATTATCTTTCCATGGTGGTGGGATTGTGTCTTTTTGTGAGGCAAGAGGCTATGCTGACAGTAGCAGTGCGGGTGGTAGAGTCTCCTATGTCAGACAGGCTTTTGCTGAGGAGCCAGACTACATGTACCAAACAACTACAAGACAACAGCAGTAGTGTGTGGTGGTGGTAGTGGTGGGTGATACTGGTGGAGGATCTCTCTGAGACAACAGCAGTGGCACCATAGCTAACACTTGTTAGTACTGTGTAAAAGGAGGAACAGTAAACCCCTTTTGAACATCTTTGGCCACAAGAATCTAATGATGAGAGAATCTAAAATGAAACAATAGATAGTGTGAGGAGATGAAACTCCCAGGTTGGATGGAAATCAATGAGCTACTTGGGTACAGCATAGAACAACTAAGAATAGTGCTGTGACTAATGACGCAACTGAAGGCGAAAGGACGTTCAGCAGTGGATGTGCTCAGAGGTGACAGGAAAGTTGCACAGCACATATTATAGGAACTTGGGATGGGAGAAGCATGAATCAGGGAAGTAAACATAGTCAAACAAGAAATGGAATGTATAAATACTGCAATACCTGGAGTGAGCAGGCTGAAGTGGACAGGAATGGAAATTTTGAGTCAGATAGTTACATAGTGTTTTACTCAGGAAATGAAAATCTTAGAAGAAATGGAGTACCATTAATAGTGAGGAGAGATATAGCAAAAGCAGTCAAAGTAAATAATGCAAAGTCTGACCAAATAATATCAATAAGACATCAGAGAAAACCCATCATATAAACATAATTCAAGTTTATGCTTCAACTACAGAGGTGTATGCTTCAGGAGGAGTCCAAGAGGAAAGTGATCACTCATCAAAATGGGACTTCTGGTTAATCCATAGATAACTGAAATGCAAAAGTAGGAAGAACAGCAGAATCAAAAGACTGTAGGAAAATTTGGTGTAGGATCAAGAAATGAAGCAGGAGAGCAACTGACTGAATTTTGCAAGGCCAACAGTTTGTTGCAAACATATTCTTCAAGCAACCAAAGAGGCAACTGTATGCATAGATATCACCTGACAGCTAATACGGAAATCAAATTCTGTCAACTATGTAACTTGGAAGCAGAAGACAGAGAAGCTGCATTCTCTCTGCAAAAACAAGACAATAAACAAAAAAACAAGCAAACAAAAAACAAGGTTGTGGCACAGACCATGAACTGCAAATATCAAAAATTACAGTAAAGCTGAAATACAACCTGAAGAATATCCCTGTAGACTTTAAAAATACTGTAAAAATAGATTTGCACCATTAAGCCTAATTGAGCCTAATTGACAAGAACTCTAGACTGAAGCCAGGGACAGTGTCAAGGAGGAATATAAAAAATTACTATGTGAAGCCAAAAAGAAAGAGAAGCCTTTAATGGATGACAGTTGAAAGTCTTCAAACAGTTAAGGACAGATGAGAAGCAAAGGTAAAAGGTGGCAGAAATAGGGTCAGAACCCCGAATGTGACTGTTCAGTGACCTGAGCACAGGGACAAGGAGGACTATAATAATCAGTGCAGAGAAATCAATGACAAGAAAAAAAGGAAAAGAAACATCTTCCACAAGATCTAAGAAATATAAGGGAAATTTAAACCAAGAATGAGCTGCTCTGTGACAAGCAGGGGAACACATTACATGACCAAGTACAAATAAAAAAGGGAAACAATACAGTATATAAAAGAGATGAAAGTATGGCTGATTCATTTAAGGAAGAATCAACTGATGATGATCTCACAATTTTAGAAGGTGAAGTGGAAGCTGTACTCAGAGCAATTGGGAGAAATCACTCATCAGCAGCAGATGACATACCAATAGAGCTGCTTCAAGCTACAGAGGCAGAATCTGCTCTAGTTCTAACTAAAATATCTTAGCAAATATAAAAATCAAAGCAATGACTCACAAATTGGAAACTCTCAATATACTGCCCAATCTTTAAGACAGGGATACCAGAGAATGTAGTATCCACAGGACTGTTACATCAATTACAAGTAGAGTGGTGCTCGATACTCTACAACAAAGGCTTTTACTATGTATGGAGTGAGAAATCCCAGATGTCAAAGCTGGGTTCATGAAAGGAAGAGGCATGAGGGAACATAATGCACACATACATTGGATAATGAAGCACACCAGAGAATTTCAAAACAAAATCAGCTTGTGCTTTATAGATTAGTAAAGCCTTTATAGTAAGGCCTTTATAGTATAGCCTTTGATTGTGCAGATCATGAAAAACTATGGATTGCTCTTATATAAATGGGTGTGCCACAATATTTGGTTGTCCTGATGTGTAATGTAGGACAAGAGGCTACTGTTAGGACAGAAAACAGAGAAACGGAATGGTTTCCAATTGGCAAAGGAGTCAAGCAAGGCTACATTTTATTACCCCGTTTTCTTGTATGCTCAGCATATCACAAGGAAAAGCGAGATTAGACTCTTGAGAAAGGAGGCATTAAAATTGGAGGAAAGAACATCTACAATTTAAGATACGTAGATGGCACCATGCTATTACCAGAAAATAGGAGAGCCTTGGAGTGATTACTGAAGAAAGTCAAGGAAGAAAACACAAAGGCAGGTTTACAGTTGTACATCAAGAAAACAAAAATAATGACCACAGATGATTTACATAACTTTAAAGCAGATGATGACAACACTGAAACAGTTCAAGATTTTTAGTCATTTGCTCAGCCATTAATCAGAATGGAGACTACAACTAGAACTTGGAAGGACAGCTATGAAGGAACTAGACAAGATCCTGAAGTGTAAAGACATAATATTGAATACTAAAGTTAAGATTGTCCATGCTATTGTAATTCCAATTGCTATGTACAATCAGCCCTCCATATCTGCAGATTTTATATCCATGGATTCAACCAACCACAGCTTGAAAGTATTTGAAAAAAAAAATCCAAAAAGTAAACTTTGATTTTGCCATCGTGTATAAGGGATGCCATTTTACTACACCATTGTACATAATGGGAGTTGAACAGCCACAAATTTTCGTATCCATGGAGGGTCCTGGAACCAAGCCATAGTAGATACTGAGGACCTGCTGTGTGATTGTGAAAGGTGGACAGTGAAAAAACTTGAAACTCAACTCATTTGAAATCTGATGCTGGAGAAGAATTCTAGGGATATCATGTACTGTTAAAAAAAGACAAATAGAGCAAATCAAGCCTGAGCGCTCCCTAGTAGCCAAGATGACTAAACTGAGACTGTTGTACTTTGGACATATCATGAGAAGGCATGGCTCACTAGAAAAGACAATAATGCTTGGGAAGGTAGAAGGCAGCAGAAAAAGAGGAAGACCAAAGATGGATAGACTGGATCAAGGAAGTCACGACACTGAAACCGCAAGACCTGAACAGGACTTTTGATGACCAGGTGACCTGTAGCTCTCTTCTTACAGTCACCATAAGGTGAAGTTGACTTGACAGCAGTTAACAACAACTTATGTTGAACTTTACTTTCTTTTAATTGTTCTATGGATCAGAGGTATTTTAAAAAAAACTTCAAAGCATAATTATTTTTAGATTCTGTTAAGATGATAAGCAACTCACTCAGAATGAATCTTAATGTACTGGAAGTACAACCACAGAGTCAATTTTCTCATACCCAACAAGAGGACTGACTCACAGAGCTGGAAGGGAACCCAGGCATCATCTAGTCCCACTCCCTCGGAAGTGCTGAAGTCAACAAATAAAGCATCCCTGACAGGTGGTTTAAAATCCTCCAATGAAGGAAAATTCACCATGTTTTCCAATAGTCTATTCTATTGTCAAACAATTCTTGCCATCAAGAATTTCTTCCTAATACTTAGTCAGAATATCTTGTCCCATAATTTGATTTGCACTTGTCCCTCCAGATTTGTGGGTTTCATTTTCACGAATGTTTGTGAGTTTCTCCAACCCCTGCTCCCCACCTTAAGCACTTCTTTTCTGAGGGAACCTTCCTTCTCAGTGGCTCCGATCAGGGCGTGCAGCCCATTAAAAACCTGCCTCTGGTCCTCCTTCTTGTCCACCAGCTGCTGCCTGGCCGGCTAAGGGTGGATCACAGCCTGATTTCTCAGTACCACAAATCTTCTCCCAATACCCCATCATCACCAAAGAAAGGAGACAGGTGAGAGAGAAGAAGTATAAGGCCACTATGCAGACCCACCCTCTTTCCCTTACCTGGTTTGACCCTGGGTGCCCACTCACTTCACAGTGTCTTGCCCCCCCCCCCCCATGCATAAACATTTTGATATTTGTGGTTTTTCCTCTTTTGGGGTTCTAACCCTAGCGAATCTGGAGGGCCAAGTGTAATGAATTTGGGTCTTACTCTCCAGATCAATAGAAAAAAAGGCTCACTATCTTCCCAATGACAGCCCTTCACATTCTTATATAAATTATATGTCTTATATAGAAATCAATAGTACACTTAACCTAGCATTGCCTAGATTAATGGAAGCTCTTTCTCAGTAATTATTTCCAACTATTCCTCCTCAACCCTAGGGTGGCCATAAGTCAGAACAACTTGAAGGCACACAATAATAACAACATCAAAGCAATCAGGAGACAATGATCACATCAGAAGTATTAGCAAAAGCAAATATAGCACAACATAGCATGTGTGATCTCTTTCCCAATAGTATCAGCATGGCTAACTAGTTCTGACATGTCATTCTGTATAAGTGTTGGCAGCTAATTAGGTTAAAGACCTAATTTCCTGGGGTCAAATCCTATGCTGCAGAACCTTTTGCTTTAAACACTTTTAGCTGTGTGGATAATTCTGGACTTTGCTCTGATCCAAGCTCTTTTTTTAAACACACGGGGATTAGTGCATGGGTTTGAGACAAGAAGTGTTGTTAGCCTGTTAATAGTGGGGGAAAGTGTCTCTAGGCTTTTGCTGTGTTGTGGCATAGGCATCTGTGTCAGTAAACATTCCATTTTTCACACTAGAGAAGAGACCAAACTATAGAGGACTAGAACAGAGTCTGTATTACAGCAATAAACATCCACCTCTATAACTCAACAGAGTTAACAGCCAGCAACCAGTACATATTAATAACTGGCTTTTCAGATTCATCTGTCTTCTGAAGAAGTTTCAGACTCCTCTATTGGTTGGTCATATTAGTATGAATCAGCGCTTTTCAGGCTATCTGATGAGAGGGGTTGCCATTTTTTCCCCTAATGTGACAAGGACCTGTACCATATTTGTGCCCTTTTGTTTCTGTCCTAGACACTCTCCAAAGACTAGTAATGGTTTGCAGACCAGCACCAGTCCAGGGACTACCACTTTGAGTAGCTCTGGTATCAGTAACACATCCCATTGCATTTTAAAGGATTATTGGCACTGTTCATGCAAGATTGGTGATTGTGCAATGAATGCATAGTTCACAGTCTGCAAGGGACAACACAACGTTTCTTAAGATTTTTGATTCAGCATGCTTTGAGGCACTAATTCTTAATCAGGGGGCCCATGGAGCCGTCACAGGAGGTCCACGATGCCTTGCGGCTGAACACCAATAGCAACAGTAGCATCAGGGATAAGGCAGCGGGGTATACGTGCAGGTGCTGAAACTACTCCCTCATTTGCAAATAAGGCCTGCATAGCAGTACCAACAGGAAAAGTGAGTCCTGCCATCAGGCTTGCAATCTAAAAAGACCCTAGAAAGAAAAAGGAGGGTGGGAAGAGGACCTCAAATGCCCATAACAGTGAGTGTTCACCAGAGAAACTTTCCAGGGGCAGCTGAGGGCAAACAGAAGAAGGTAGAGGTGCTGCCACTGTGAGGAGGCCTGACTTCTGTCTGTCATCCTGTGCACAGCATGTTGAATCCCATCTTCTCTTGCTAGAAAAAGCCACAGCCTGCACCTCCCCTCACCTGGTTACCTTGGAAATAAAGGGACACTCGGCCAGTTTCAACGCCTGGCCCCCATCCCTGCTGCCATGTCCCTCATTAAAGAGACACAACAGCAGGTATGTGCACACACCCAAATTATAACTCTGGAGACCACGGTTTGAATCTCCACCTGGCCATGGACAGCCATTGGGTAATCTCAGCCAAGTCACATTCTCTCAGCCTCAGAGAAAGACAAAGGCAACAATCTTGCCAAGAAAACCCCTATGATAGGATCATCTTAGGGTTGCCATAAGTCAGTTTTCAAGGGGAAGAGACATGATGGCTAGAAAGAACTTTCACCTGACAGTGGCACTTTGCTGTTGGGTGCCTTCAAGTCACTTCTGGCTTATGGCAATCCTAAAGTGAACCTCCACAGTTTTTTTTTTTAAATGCAAGATTTGTTCAGAGGAGGTTTGTTTTTACCTTCCTCTGAGGATGAGAGAATGTGACTTCCCCAAGGACACCCAGTGTCTGAGAGGGATTTGAATCCTAGTCTCCAGAAGTCATTCATTCATTCATTCATTTGAATATTTAAATCTTGAGTTTTGGGGGAGTCCCTGGCAACAAATTATATTTACAGGGGGTCCCTGGTAAAGAAAAGATTAAGAACCACTGTTTTAAGGCAAGAATCCACAAGACATTTGAGAAGTCACCCAGAATCATCATCCTTAGTGTTCTTATTCTAAAGAAGAAGAAGAAAAGACTGAAGGGGATAGAAGAGATTATTTGGAAGTATTTTGGCCTTGGTTTCCATTGTGTCCTGATTGACGGTGGCTCTTCATGCCGTCATTCAGAGAACCTTCCCAGCTCCTGCTGTACAATTTGCTCCTAAGGGAAACCTGTATGCCCACCTTCCTTACAATGCTGCACATTGTTAACTATATGCTTGATTATAAGACGACCTTCACATGGTTTGTATGTTACCTTGCAGCAGGGGAACATCATGGGTGAGGCTAACTGGCTATAGTTGAAGACAGAATTAGACACTGTGCACATCCAAAGCACTGATCTGTGTCACTGTAGTCCTCTGCCTCATTGTTGTCCTGAAACTCTTATGCTTAGAGAGGCTAGTTTTACAAAGTGTACCACTAACTGTGGAGAGAAGGTTACACACAAGGAATCTCAAGGGCATCATTATGGCTTAGAGATAACACTACCGTCAAAACATTTCCACTGGAAGGAGGCAAAAGCAATTGTGATGATCTCTAGCCATGTATAATCTAATGGATTTAACATTCTCAAGGCCTAGATATGACTAATATAATGCCTATATAAGTTTCTACCACTCATTGCCAGATCTTGCAAATAACTCTTTAGAAATAATGGCCAGTGTGAACATAGGTGCTACCCATGCATGGGTATGTCCCTTTTGGGATGAGGCTCACGGAATCATTCCCAGCCAATGAGTTACTTTACTTTACTTTGGTACATTAAGATTACAATATGAGGAGGGGTAACTTGACACACTGCATCCTGAATTTAGCATATATCTGTGTCTCCTTCAAGATAATCAATAATTATGCTCGGTCAAAATCATTCATCAGTTTACAGCTATCTGTGATTCCCCTCCTACTCATGCCTGGGTAGCAAATACAAGGAACTGGGAGATGCAAACACAACTGGGTCACCAAGTGGATTAGTACCTGCATTTTAGTTCCTAGACTGTTCCTAGCTACTATGCACAATTAAGGCATAAGTATGGAGGAAACACTCTGGAAAGAAATGGTGAATGACAGAAGTGTGAGTCCTATTGTCCTATGGGCACTGGAATTTCAGTAAGGAGGGGGCAATATTATTCCATCCACTCCCTACTCTTACAGAATTATCACAGTGAGCAGTAGTTCAAGAGGCCAGTGAGAGTACCCAGTAGAGCTCCCTGTCACATTACTAGAGGACAAGCAAGATAATAGGTTAGAAGGTAACTCCACAGTGGAAAGCCACTGTTGTAGCACAAGAAAAGGTGCCAGCTTGAGAACACAAAGCCACCTTGTTCTTGAACCTGTAGGAAGCACAACATACATCCTCTGCAGCTTTTGAGACACAAGCATGTTGTAAAGAGTACACCTTTGTACTCTGCCACACCTTTCCCTTAATTTGTTCTCTTTGGAAATGGAAGATAGGGGAATAGGCACGTTTTATTCTAAAGCATAGATTTAGAACATGCAAGGCACAGAGAGCCATAGAACAAGAATGCTTGCTTTCTGAATCAAAAGCTGTGATTTTTTCAGTTTCAGCAAAAGCGCTCAGAAGTTCTTTCAAAGAAAGGTAACAAAGTTCCCTGAAAGAAAGGGACAGTACCAGCACCTTGCAAACAGACAACCATTTACACTTAGCAAAATTTATCCCAGCCTATGTTCGTGTTTTTTTTTAACAAAACATCTATACTACTTCTAAAGTTATCAAAGATGAGCTTGCAATATGAACACAAAACATACTCATTTTAAAGTGTTTTGGGGTGTGTTTCATACTGTTCTGTTTATGCAACAGCTGAGCTTTTGTGAGTTGTAGCACAATGGGACAGATAGCCTTTTGCTCGATCTTTGGGCTGAATCTGACCGAGGGCAGTAGTGACCAAATTTAATTAACTGCAGATAGATGTTTATTGATCTGACTGCTGTGACTTGACATGCTTATCCCAGTTTTTATGAACAAAAAGTTAAATGTGGCTGTATTCTGAGGAGAAGTTACAAACACTACATGTTCCTATTGGTGCAGGAAAAAACTAAAAGGCTGACATAATATGCTCGTCTCATTGCATCTGGAGCAGCAACTTAATCTGATTCCAGGCCACTGAAAGCTGAGGGTATTTGCATATTATACCACACACCTTTACTGTAGAAAGACCAACATTTAACATTTGCTGAAACACACAATGTACAGCAGTGCCTGCGGCTGTATCATATGTACTCAAGAATACCATACAGTTGGGGGGGGGGTGGTATTGGACAGACCATCAAAAATGGGAGCCAAACTCAACTACAGAATTTTCTATTACAAGGTGACCTTATTTTATTCTGTTTCTGCCACAGTGTGAGTTATTATTGTTAGATAATTAAATCTACTTTAAAGTCAATCAGATTTAATTGCAAGTTCCCAAAACCACGAGACATAACAGAAGAGGATATAAAGCATATTGGTAGCTCTTGCAAAAACAGATATGCCTCCACTCAAATACTGAAAACACAGGGGCTAAATCCAATATTACTTCCACCTAGAGTATGCTATTGAACAGAATGAGACCTATAAGTCACTCAAAACAGAAATCTCACTAGTTTAGTTTAGTTTAGTTTAGTTTAGTTTAGCTTAGCTTAGCTTAGCTTAGCTTAGCTTAGCTTAGCTTAGCTTAGCTTAGCTTAGCTTTGTGGGGGCTCAGTTCTGAATAGGACTGACCCTGGATTTAGTCCATAGTAAAGATTCTTGAGAACCAGCATAGTATAGATTTGAGTGTGGGACTATAACTCTGGAGAATGGGATTCAAATACCTACCCAGTCATGGTAACCCACTGGCTGGCCTTGGGCAAGTCGCACTCTCTCAGCTTTAGAGGAAGTCAAAGGCAAGCCCCCTCTGAGCAAATCTTGTCAAGAAAACCACATGATAGGTTCACCTTAGGGGTGCCATAAGTCGGAGTGACTCAAAGGCACACAACAAGCGTACTTGACAGATTCTGCTGCTGTTTAAGAGCACCGTGAGATGTACACCCAGAAGCCTGGCTGCCTTCTTAATGGAAAGATTGATTCTGCTTCTCCAGAGATCAACCTGTTTGGAAACAGAACGCATCAAAATTTGTCATCCATGAACATTTCACAAACAAGCACTTCTGTTACCATAGCAGCTTACCATAATGGCCTAAATGGCCATAAACAGCCTACCAAACAAAGAATACTCATCTTAATGGGAAGCAGAGGCTTTCTAGTAGGCATTTATTATGACAGATCACTATGTGACCATGCTGAATTTCTGAAAAATCAACTCAAATATTGCCAAGTTAAGACAAACATATAGTCCCCGCCTGTAATTTGGGCCTATATTTCATATTTTTCTTGGTTTATATTTATGCATTTATACATTTTTAAACTTTGTCTTTTTTAACTTACCTAGTTTTCTTTTTACTTTACTTTATACATTTATATTTGCACTGCACTAAATCCTCTCTCTCTTATGGCTTTCCCTCCCATTCTTGTCTTCTATTAAAATGTCTTGAACTTGCAATGAAAAGAGCAGTATCAGTAATCCAGCCACTTTAAACAAGACTGCACCCTAAGTTTGTGTCCCTAAGCAATCCATCAGGTCAAAACCAATTACAGATTAGATTGTTGGCAGAGAAATGTAAGAGAGAAAAGTGCGGATGGCCATGTCTATGTGGCATGATAAATCATGGAGCAAAGTTCTGTGGTTTGTTTAGCTGCTCCTGCTGCGAGTTGGAGAGACTGACCAGAGTACCCTAGCAAGGTGTTCGTACACAAGCCAGGGCTCCAACAGACCCTTGCTTTGTCATGCGTTATACCCATTGAAAAAAAAAATAGCTGATAGATCACCTTTTTTTCCCCCTATGCTAACTACATTGGCATTTTCTAACTTAAACTAAGATGTTCTAGAACATATACAGAAGCTGGAGGTTATCTGATCTTCATTAGCTCCCCCCTCCATGAACAAGTTATACGGTTGGGCACCTGCATTTGTGGGTTTGACTTTCACGGATTTATTTGCAAGTTTTTTCAAACCCTGTCACCACCCTCTCCCACCAACCTAGGAGCTTCTTTTCTGGGGGAACATTCTCTCTCAGCAGCTCTGATCAGGCCACTAGGCCCTTTAAAAGCCCACCTCTGGTCCTCTTCCTCCTCCACCGGATGCTGCACAGCCTTCTAATGACAGCTTGCAGCCTGATTTCTTAGCACCACAAACCCTCTCCTGATGCCACCCTCCCCCCATCCAAGGAAGGAGATGGGTGTGAGAGAGGAAGTATAGGGCCACCACACCAACCCTCCCTTCTCTCTCCTTTCCCTGATCTGGTTTGGGCCCCAGGTGCCCACCTTCCCCCCCGGGCTTCACCTCCCCCCTTCCCATAGACACACACAACTTTTGATGTTTGCAATTTTTCCACTTTTTCAGGGGTCCTGTGCCCCTACCCCTAGTAAATGTGGAGGGCCAATCGTATATTTTCAACTGCTTCCTAACCGAAGAATGTACTGTTTTATTCTTCAGATAGCATGCTTCTTTCTTTTTTAATACTCTTGCAATAAATTATCTGCCAAGGACAACAGTGAGGCTAGATGATTTATTTATTTATTTATTTATTTATTTATTTATTTATTTATTTATAGCTATAGTTTTGCTCTTCCATTCACGTCTGGGACTGAGTGACCTTATGATTACGGCCCCCTGGCATTATGTGCTATCATTGTCAGAACTTCTCCAGATATGTCTAGTCTGAGAATTTGGAAGCCTGATATTCCCCATAACTAGAATGCATTGCTCTCCATTCGCAATATCTGCTTCTGAGAAATAGGTTTGTATTCCTAAAATCACTTAAAATTGTGAGTAAGTGACATAGAGATTTGAACATTGGACTACAACGCTGGAGATCAGGCTGGGCCGTGAAAATATAATGGGTGACCTTGGGCATGTCACACACTCTCAACCCCAGAAAAGCTGTGATAGGGTCACCTTAGGGTTGCCAGAAGCTGGAAATGACTTGAAGGCACACAATGACAACAAAGCAGCACACTGAGGAAGCACAGCAGTCTCTCTCTCTCTCTCTCTCTCTCTCTCTCTCTCTCTCTCACACACACACACACACACACACATAAACTTTTCAACAAACTGGAGATATTCCAAAATTGTAAAACTCTGTGAAAAGAACATTTTGACTGGCATCCTGTTAGGGACTTACAAGAGTGCTAAATCCAACTTGCACCATTGCAACCCACTTTTTCAGTCATTGCAGGGGTGGCAATTCTTTACCACCTACTCAAGGGCCCAAATCCTCCCAACGCACTTTTTTAGTGATATAGCTACCCATGTTGTCGGACTGCTGGGAGATGAGTGAGGATGCATTCAGCTATTTTCCTGTAGCTGTAAGTGCTGCAAGGACATCATTTGCATGGACCTCCTGAGGACCCTTGAAGATCCCTGTGGATTCCTGTTGAAGATCCCTGTGGATTCATGTCCAACTACAGGAAATAGTTGGAGATGTTTCCACTCATCCCCTCCTTCTCTAATGACATCGGCAGCTGTGTCCACTAAAAGGTGGGTTTGGGGAGAGTAGCACCTACAGCTGCATGCCAGACATACATCTACTAATGCCGGATCTCAGCCATAGTGATGAACTGCCTACACACAACATACAAATAAAAAAATCCATTTATAACTCAAAGGAAAGCTGAAGAAAAGTTTCCAATTAAGGAAGGGTTTATAATGAAGCATCAGGACTTCAGGTACTGAATCAGGCTGAAACCCTATACCAACATACCTGGAATGAACTTCATTAGACTTAATCCCAAATGAATATGATGAGGATTGTGCTATTAATGACATAATTAAATAGTTGAGAAATTCAGTATGTTTACTCTGCAAACCCTGTACGTGGACAATTTGGCCAACAAAATCTATGCAATGGAATATGGAGCCAGGGTGATTTTATTACGACAAATAATTACTTACAAACTTTATGGTTTATTATTGTGAGCTATCTTGGGCACAGAATACACAAAAGTACGTCTGTGTGTGAGAGAAATAGTATAACTAAGTAAATATATTCAAATAACTAAAGAAGAGCTAATGGTGAGATCAGTACAATCCATGAATACTTCAAGAAGCTCATTTACTTTTTGCATAGACTTTAAATAATACAGTCTTCACATATCTAGACTGATCGTGTATGTGCACACACACAAGCACTGAGAATCATGAAATTTAAAAGAACAAATCTATTTCCATTCCTGACAAAAACGTAAACCTGAAAAAGGCATACACTACTAGCAAATTTAATAAGCAGATCTTCTGTAAGGCAGCTTTTCTTACTTATGGCTAAGCTGTTTATCCCCAAGTGACACCATCTGTTCTCATAGACAGTTCTGTGAAGTGTGAATTGGCCATCAGGAGGAAAACACTGGAACTCAGTTTTGCACGTCAAAGTCGTACTGAACTGAAAGGAGGGCCCCAACATGGAGGGCGAAAGGGTACCTCTACTGGGCCCCAGAGATGGAGAGGATACTGGTGCCAGCTGCAATTTCCGCTACAGAGGGGAAAAATAATTGAGAATAAACTGTAGATAATGCCTTTGGTTATTTACTGAAATAGAAACTTATTTCCTTATATTGGTGTGTCTGTTGTCTAGATCTCATGGAATTTTCTAAAGCCAAGCAGCAGAGCTAGAGCAGTCAAAAGTAACATTTCAGAGCTGCTGGGCAGCCAGATTTCCCCAGTCTAGGACCCTTCTCTAGAACAGGAGTGTAGTAGTGCAGTTAAACTAGGACAGTGTGGGACAGAGAAACAGAAAGATTTTGTTCCCTCTATTTGACACTGCTTATCATATGAAGAATTACTAATCCCAGAGATCCTGGTGCACAGGCAGGAGGGAAGGATGCCTGGTGGGAAGGGCAAGACAGAACACAGGGGGAGCAATATCTGCATTTTCTGCGAGGATTTATGAACCACTGAGTAGGGCTATTTCCACACTACAGTGTTATAGTGCTATTATTCCCCTTTTAACACCCTATGAAATACTGAGGTTTGCAGTTTAGAGAGGGGCATTTACAATTCTCAGGCAGAGAGTTCTTTGGCCTCAGTAAACTAAAAACCCGAGAATTCCACAGGATGTTGAAAAGGGAATAATAGCACTATAACAGTGAAGTGCTGAAATGGCCTAAGTGTCTAATTCAGTCGGTCGGTTTTGATGCAACTTTGGACAACGTCCATCTCTGTATCAAAAAACAAATTTGAACCAACCAATAAAACTGATTTTATATTTCATTAAGTATCCAAATATATGGCACTAATGCCTGGGAAAAAGCTCATAGTTATCCATTTCAAAAGTATGACACAGACGGTTCTGAGAATTTTTTCTAGAGAAATACTTGTTGTGTCCCCTGGCAGTCCTAAGACAAACCTATCACAGGGGTTTCTGGGTCTGAGAGACATTACACCTAGGAGAAGTTGCCTTTCAATTCAATTGTAGGGCTTTTAAAAAAAATTGTAAAAAGCATTTTTAATTTTTAAAAGAACCTACTTTTTAAAATCAGAAATTGACCTCCAGCCACTTACTTTTTTCCCCTTTTTTTCCTGACATTTCTGGTGATTTGTGTCATCCTGAAGGCTTCCCAGAAGGGGAAATTGCCTCCTAAACTCAGCACAGTTTTCCCATTCGCTGCTCTGTGAGTGTTTTGTACCATGTCACTGATTTTCACAGAAGCTGGGAGATATTTAAGCAAATAACCATTCATCAAAAGCTACGGCAGTACTACAGTGAGATAAGAACAATCAAGCGTTCTAGCTGTCTTGTCTACTGAGTGTAACCATGCAGAAGAAATTGACTCGGGTGGTGATGTCGGTGATCCTATGTCATGACTTTGCAATTTTAAAAAAGCCGGGGGTGGGGGGGAGGGAGTTAGTAAAACTTTTACCTAATGTTTGCAGCCATGTTGGTCCATTCTGTTACTTTTGAAAACTCAAAACATCAACAGGACAATCCTTTTACTAATAATCACAAAATCATAAAACTATTAGCAAACTTTGATTCCCAGGCAGATATTACAGCAATAGCAATAGCATGAGTATTTCTATACTGCTTACCAGCTAAGTGCCCTCCATGTGGTTTACAGTGTGTTAGCTGATTGTCCTCAACAAGCTGGGTACTCATTTTACTGATCTGCAGAAGGATGGAAGGCTGAGTCAACCTGGAGCCCAGCAGGATTGAACTCACAACCTTGTGGCCGCAGTACTGGCATTTAACCACTGCACCACTAGGGCAGTGTGTATAAAACAAAATTAGTAAAGGCAGGAGGTTTGGGGTTTATTTTTGCTAAATGTAGAATATACGACAGTAATTTCAGAATTAAAATCAACTTTTTCATGGCAGTTTGCATAACACAGTCCAGTGGAACAAACTGTTGACCATAAAGCAAAAAACTTTGTCGCACTCAGACCTCCTCCTCCGCATCACAGCACAGCAGGCGACAAAAATGGGCTTCAATCAGTATTGCAAGAAGTTATTGAACCACTTGCCTCTGCTGGGCTAGTTGTGAAATGAGGTCACAGAGACGCAGACGTGAGTGGATGTACGCTCAGACACAGCTACATAGGCTTCCAAAGATATGTCTGACCTTAGAAGATAGAAAGAGTAGCTGCAGAAGCAAAGCTGAGAGCTGATTGCTTGCTTTCTGCTCACAGTTTTACAATGTTAGATCAGCCTTCCATCGCCTGGCATCCTTCAGAGATGCTGGACTACAACCTCCATTACTCTCTCCCTAGCATTGCATTTTAGATGGTGGTAGTTGTAGTCCAACATGTCTGTTTCTATTTAATATACTAAGTACTTAAAGCAAAAGTGGGTCACTATGACCTTTCAGACATTTTTGGATTATAACTGATGATCCTCACATGTGGCAAAGGCTAACTGCACTTGCAGTCTATCAAGATCTGCAGAACCACACATTCCCTGTCCTTGACTGAATATTTTACTAAGAACACCATCCTAAACATACCTATTCAGAAATAAATCTGAATAAATCTGACTACCCCCAGGAAAGTGTGTTTGTGGAAAAGCCTGATTCATCAATGCACATATTTGTGGTCCAGCCCCAGGCTTGTTTACTTAGAAGTCTCATGGAATTGAATGCAGAGCAACTGCAAAGTAAATCTCTTTGATTATAAACCAACTTTGATGGTGTACTACACAGACAGCATAATATAATGAAGACTGAGCCTGTAATTAGCAGCCCATCATGCACATAGTCCACTCTGTAAAACTTGATAGATGTCTATGGACCTTTTAGATGCAAGAAAACATGAGTTAATGTATGAGCTATAACAATCCTCTAAGATTTTTCTCGGCAGTAAGCATGCAAATTTTCATGCACTGACCTCAGACAGAATAAGTTACAACTTCCCAGCACATGTACAGACACACACAAGCAAAAAATACATGTGCAATGCTTACAATCAGATCATGATGTAAAGAGGGTCATGTGTACCGCTAATGTGCTTTCACAAATATAACTACAGTTATTCCCAGTTTTCACTTATGACCCCTCCTGCTGAACTGGATGAAGCTCTAGAAGATCTCCTAGTTTATCAGGAGCAGTTATTCAAGGAAGTTTGGTGTATTTTGGCTCCCATTCAGGATTTGCATGCTTTCTCTACAAGTGCCTTTAGTGGAGAGAATCTCTGTAGCATTTTCTGCCCCCTTCTGACAATTTTTAAACCATCTCCAGGCCTTGCTTATGTGCAGTCAGCCTGATAAACAAGAAATGTGACAGTTTTATTCACAACCAGCCTAGAATATTTTGCATATCGCTTTGAGAGATGTAGAATACATTTTGTTTTTGTAACAAATATTTATGGACTCTGGGATGTGCCAGCAGTCCCAAATTACAAAAGATTAGAGCAAGGTTTCTCAATCAGGCTTCCTGGGTCGCTAGGTGTTCCACAACAGATCATGGTTGAAAAAAAAAAAAGTTTTTTTGAGCTGTGGATACAATTTTTATGCAGCAGTTCTCTGAGGCCCAAAAATTATTTCAAGAGTTCTTTAGGGTAAAAAGGTTGAAAAAGGTTGGACTAGCATGTTTCACTGGACCCAAGGAGTAAATGTGTAAATTGAGTTTGTCTCGTATACCCTCTTGGGGATAGACTGCACAAGCCGTTTACTGTGAGCCTAGTGTTTTAACTGGGTGTTTTGTGTTTCTTGAGCTTCTAGGTCCTCTTGAGGTTCCCAATAGCCTGATAGTGACTATCAGGTTGGGTTTTTTGCCAACATGTTGCCAGCTTGTTTGCTCGTAACAGAACAGACAGATATTTATCACTCCGATTGCTCAGCACACGCTGCTTTCTGTATTTGCTTTCTCTGAAGCTGAAGTAAGGGAACAAATCAGATTTCTTGAGAGCAACTCATTCAGCATTCAGAGATGAGCACAATGAGCCTTAGAGTTCAATAGACTTCAATAGTTTCGAGTTGGACTACAGCTTTGGGATGTGATATGAGTAGAATGCATTGCTTAACAAGGCATCCTGATCTCTGTTCATTTCCAAAGTAGTTTAAAGGGGTTCCACTAAACTCAAATACACTGTCAAAAATGGTAATGGAAGAACATGTAAGATGTCTTAACGAAACTGATATTCTACATCAGTACTTACTTGTATATCTGTGATCAAGGAATGTCTCCTGGCCCCACCCTGCAATCCACCTTAACAGCCAACAGGGGAAGATCTGTTCAGCTGCCAATCAGGGCACAAGGAGGAGGAAGTTTTCAGTTCTCTTCCGTAAGTGAGCGCGGTTGCAACAATCAGAAACAGGACTCCTGCCAGAATTCCTCATGGGAGCCTTAGTTGCTGGCGGGAGGGCTCTGGAAACATCATTCAACTTGTGCCCCAATTGGCAGCTGAACAGACCTCATTTGCTTGATTTGGCTGCAGACTTTTAAGGTAGGCTTGGTGGGCAACTATGCAATCTTACTGAAAATGGACCGGTTAAAGATCTGTAACTCTAGATTACAGATCTGTAGCTGCAATACAGAAAGTCAAAATGTATTTCTAAGTGTGCAACTTCCCTGTTCACAAATGTTTTTCCTACTAGGTTTTGTGTAGAAAAGGAGAAAGCCTAAAGCTCATATGCTTTCTTCAACTACTACCATATCACACAGTAATTAAGAAGCAAGAGGGTAGTGGAACAGGAATTGATATATGCCCAGAAGTCATCAGTACTGTCCTTCAGTGTGTCCTTATCACACAGGTGTGGCACACTCTGATAGACCACAGATAGCACTGAGAGTCAATGGCAGTTGTAAGTAAACATACTGTGGTCCAAACATAAATGTTGGCTTCAGATGGCAGTTACAAAGGTTTTACTTCATCAGCACTATTGAATGTAGGAGGAGGACACAGCTGAGCAGTTAGGCTAAAAGCTTGAACTCTCCCTACAATCCAGCTTTTATCCAGGTTCTTGTCCTAAACAAAGGCCATTTTTCACTTCCATCTTGATTACCTAAAGAAGTGTAACTTGGCGCAGAGTCTGTCTTTGCGTTTGGTTTGCAGTTGCGCTCTTCACAGTGCTGCTGTAGGAACTGGTACAGAGCATCCTTTTATCTCTGTTTTGCTGGCCTGTGATTTTAAACTGCTAACAACATTACACCTAAGATTATGTCAAAGCTGGTTTTCCCTTCCCTAGCTATTTATTCAGTTAGTTACTGTAAACCACAAATTGTATTTTTTAACACTGAACTTCCTTTAAGGAGTCAGACAATAGAATCACCAATACAGCTTCACTAACCTGGCTTCCTCCAACTGTGTTGGACTACACCTTCCATCCCAAACACAGATATGCTGTCAGAAATTAAGAAATTTGTAGTCCAGCACATCTAGAAGAGGCCAGGTTGGGATAGTTTGGCCTAATGGATGTCCAGGTTCTGTAAAGAAGCCAGGACAATCTTTGACTCCCCCCATATTTCAGACTACAACTCCCATCTTCCCTTCCTCTTGGCAAATGCTGACTGGGACTTTCAGAAGTTGAAGTCTAAAACATCTCAGGCATTCACCATACATACCCTATATCCAAGCTGCTATAATCAGAAGAGTTCCACAGGCACATCACACACATAAATAGCACAAAGTTCAAAAAGATGGTGCTTTTCAGTTCATTCAAGGGGCCGGTTGGCAGTGATTCCATTTTACAAGAGTCTAAATCAAATAGCAATACAGTTATATGTTGCTTTTTTTCCTAAGATTCAGTCCTGCCAATTATTTTTTATAAGTTCATTCTTTAAAAAAAATCAGACACACTTTGAGTAGGTGTTACCCCTTCTGCTGATCTGAGACCAATATAAAATAGGGGAGTATTTGTAAAAAGTATATGCGATGTATATTTGGATACTGTATAATGCATGTCTGTCAGAGTAGCTATGATGTGTTGGTTCATATGAGAGATAGTATGAATACATGAAAGAAAACATAAACATCTGTTTCAGATGCATCTTCCCATTTCAGTGAGATTTAGCTCTTGCTTTCCACTAGGTAAATTCTATTTTTCCAGGGTTGTTAGGGTCTTACTTCACATTTAACTTCTTTCATCTTTGAAAAATAAATGGAATTGCACAGTTTAATGCCTGCTAAAGGACACACTACGGTATGCTCAAACTGTAAAAAGGAACACATCTTCATGACAAATGTTATAAAACTGAATGTTAAATGAATTCCTACTGATTTTTCCCCCCTGAAAGCTTCTTCCAATCTTTGGAAGTAGCAGGATGATTTTTCAATTACTGGCAAAATGCAGCAACAGGCTGAATAGTGGACACATATACCATAACAAGCCCAACATGTAATTACCACCAGTCTCGCATGTCCATATGGTTTATCACATAATAGTGCAAACACATCCATTCAAAAGAACATCAACACAAGACTGCAAAAGTTCAGAGCTTCCTTGTGTGGCCAGAAAAACTGGATTAGAGCAAGCCTCTGTCTCTGCAATTTATCAGTGCTGATCATAACCTTATGACTTGCTTGCAGCGATATTGTCACACACATGGTAGTAGTACAGTTGGCCCTCTGCATTTGCAGGTTTCATGGATTTGATTATTTGCAAGTTCCTCCAACCCCTGCTCTCCCACCTCAAGCACCTCCTTTGTGGGGGAACCTTACCTCTTGGTGGCTCCAATCAGTCTGCATAGCCCTTTAAAAACCTGCATCTGATCCTCCTCCTCCATCAGACACTGCCTGGACAGCTAAGGACTGCTCACATCATAATTTCTTAGCACCATAAGTCCTCCTCTGATGCGCCCACACCCAAGGAAGGAGATAGGCAAAGAGAGGAAGTATAGGGCCACCACGGTGACCCATCTCTTTTCCCTCTCCTTTCCTTGACCTGGCTTGGACTCTAGGTGCCCATTCTCCCCACCAAGCCTTGGCCACCTTCCAACCAACACACATATTTGATATTTGTGGTCTGTCCACTTTTGCGGGGGGCCTGAGCCCCTAACCCTGGTGAATGTGGAAGGCCAAGTATAGTATGATCAAAAAACATTGAACAAGAGAGAGTTTTTAAAAGAAATAGTGAAGTTGCACAAATGCAAAGAAGAAACAGACTCCTCAATTTCTGTCCTACACTACAGAATGTGAAGGACAGCAGGTGTCTTGGGCTTAGGGACAGAAAGCAAACTGTACTCTCAGCTATAGCTCACATGGGAGATCTCTGGCTTACTGTTAACCTGGAGATGCAAGAAAGATACAAAAGTCATGCAGGATGAGAAAAATTCAACATGCTAAGGACTATTTGCAGACTGACAAGGTTCATTCAAGAGACAAATACTAAGTACTCTCTTCTGCGCATGAGCAGGAGTACAGAAGAGCACTGCACTGCTATGCAATTCTCACCTAAACAACATCTCTCAGAAATAACTCCACAGGCTTGTCTGAGCAAAGAAGTGACCACTTCAGCTCAGAAGTGGGGGAAGCTCATGCAAACCTTGAACCAAATCTTCCTGGACATGCTGGTTTCAATTCAGATTTTTGCATAATAGATATTGAGGTCTAAAGAGGTCTAGTGCTTTCATATGCCTCCCCTTTCCCTCTATTTTGCTCAAATATCTGAACAGAACGTTGCTGTCATATGTCCACGTCTAGGACCAATATATAGGAGTCATTCAGATTCTTACAGAGAAATAAAAAGATACTTGGACAAAATATTACACAGAGCAAATTTTTACACAATACACTAGAAAACGTCACCACCACTTACTGGTCTCAGATGAGAAAGGCAAAGGCACATTTATAACCCAAAGGCAATAAGCTCTTTCTTGTTTCAAATATTTGGCTTTCCTTAGAGACAGTGCTATCATTTGGATTACTTTAATATACAGTATTAAAGGAGCAGTTATAAAAATGTACTGCAAATGAAATACAGTTCCATGAGCAAGTGAGCAGAATGACAAAATTATTTTATGAGCAACAGTTAAAAGAATTTATAAATAGCAAAATCTTTGCATAAAGTATTTACATTTTTAAGATTTCTCTATAAACATATATATATATATAAGTGCAGCTAGGGGAGACAAGTTTAACTGTGCTCAACAACACAACATTTTTAACACTAAACATTAGGTTAACTGACATTACACTAAAAGTATTTCACTCTCCCTTATGTACATTCTATAGAAAAAAAAGTTACAAAGTTTCATTTTACATTATTTCCACTCTCAAAATATATCTTTACATGTTATAGTTTGATGGCCTGCAGAACAGTGAATGGAGAGCAGGCATTTCATGCTTTATCCTATAACAACAAAAGCTATCACATGGTTTTTAACTGTTTGCATATAGAGAGTGTGCATTCTAGTAAGGTACATATGTATATATATACACACACATACACACACATAACAATAGGAGAACCACCCCGGACAACCACCTTAATATCAATGTATTCTAAAAATACCTTGGGACCTCAGATGTAGTATTTTACAACATTTGAGTTTTAAGTGTTATTTTGTTAAAGTACTAGGTCCATCTTAAATTTGTTGCCTGATCAGGCACAGTAACTTGTATCAAGTTACAGGACATGCATTTCTCTCTCACTTAGTCATGGCATATTCACACGACCCTCTTAATATACTCTCAATATAGCATACTGTGGACTGCGGATGGCAAAGCTGCTTAGTAACAACTACTGCTACTTCACCATGAAAGAATTCTTCCCATAATGGTTCTGATGGCACAGGGTACCAGTCGTCTACAGGATCCTAACAAATGCAGCCACCCTTATTCCCCAGAGCGGATGTTCTCTGTTAATGATGTAACTGGAGCCTACTGGCAACTGGCACTCCATGTGGTTAGAGCCACTGGGAGTAGTTTTAAAGCAGTGATGATGTGGTCAATTGTGTTACCACACTGCCAGAACTCTCCAGAAAGTAGATGGAAGAGTGGCATAATAAATCCTGTGCTAAAGCAATCATGTGACTACTTGGCCACAGATTCAGGGTCAAAAGCTTCTTCCTATCCTTCCATGCTTGAGATGATGTGACTCTCCTCTTACAGAGAAGTTTAATAAAAGGCGTGGACTGCATTCTTCATGGCTATAAAGAACACCACCAAAATATTACAACTATGAAATCGTTCAGAAAGATACTTCTGTCTCAGTGCACTGTAATCCCTGGAATCTCCCATAACATGAAACGGACATGTATGAAACTGCAGATTGTCAGAATGACAGTGGAACTGAAAGCCTACTGAGCTCCCTCAGACAACCAGAGTCACATAGCAGTGGGTTGTGATTACAAATTTGTGCTGTGCGAAGAAAAGGCATCTGAATCCACCCTCACTCAGACAGAATGGTGGCCACTTAACAATATGTTAGCCTCATACAAAAGTCAAGGGCAGACATAATTCCAGCAGGCCAATTTTACACTCATTTTGCACTTTAATACCAATATAATTATCCTACTTTAATACTTTTAGAGAATAGTTCAAATCCAGCATTGATTGACAACAAACTTTAAAGGAGGCCATAGAAGAGAGAACAAATGGCACGTAATTTCATGAATAAACAGATGACTAAGACCCAATTCAAAGATTTAGCTCACAATATCTAAATTTTTGTGTGTGTATGTTTAAAATAAAACATTTATTTTTGTATACTGTGGCAATCCAGAATGATATTTTCGCCACTCAGATTTTTAAAAGATGTACTTTAAACTGCTAGCGAAGTCAGGAATACACAACCAAGAAGTCATGTCTTCCACTTAAATGAGGAAGCAAATGGAGTTGATGCTTTCCTTTTGCTATTTGCCAAAGGAACTAGTGTCAAAAGTTCTTCTGAATCTAGTACCTTTTATCATAGACACAATCCAAAATTAAATTAAAGAAAGGCCTTTGGGAACAAACATGCTTTGGTGCTTACAGTTCATAGCTATTCATTTGACATGCAACTTCTTAGAAAACCAGGAAATTTACACATTTAGATTTGCTTGTAATGAAGCCCTGAGTTAACCAAAAGAGTAGGTTTTTTTCAGGCAACAGTAATACAGCTTCCCTTTATCTTTTAACAGTCTTTCTTTAAAACTTCCTGTGGCGTTTATTGTGTAGAACAGCTTATATAATCCATCTTGTGGAAAGGATAAGTCTCATAACCATTTAAGCTAAGCTCTCAGCAGACTGTGCTAGTTTAGATACAGGCTCTTCAGTGTCAACAGAATTTCCTAGGTCTCCGTTTTCATGACCATCAATACTCGCTTTCTTATCAAACACTGCAAACGAAAGGAAAAAAATGTTAAACACTTCGTAGAATCTTAACATTTATAAACCATGTTTATGCTTACAAAGAAAACACTTGTGGAGACTATGCTTTTTACACACAAGAGCAGAAGCTAAAACAGAAAGAACTACAGACAAAACTGCCTATACTCCAATTCTACATCCATATCTGCTCTTGCAGAGACTTAAGAATGAACATGCTTGCCCTTTTCCTTTCAAGTAAGACCATTCAATGGACAAAACAAAACCCCATGCAAACTACAGAATTCTGGTAATCAACAAAGCAAATGCTAATGAAGTGCTGAAGTACTACCACAGTAGGATGGGATGAGAGAGGAAGAAAGATTTAGCACATTTGGCCAATTCAGATAATCTTTATCTATTTTTAACATATTTTAATCATGCCAGAAAAGCAACGATCCACCAATTCTGCTTCAAAGAAAGATTAGAACAAAGATCTGTATCATCTGTCAAGTTAGAGAAATCCAAATTCAAGTCAGAAATTTGCTTCAAAGTATAACAAAGTGGCAATACTAAGGCAAAAAAAGCAAAGCAAAGTCTGCATCCGTCCTGTCTCTAATGATCTGAACCACTGTACCAGGCAAGTACACATATATTTGTATTGTTTGTGAGCTGCCTTGAGTTCCAGATCAAAAGAAAGGAGGTGGCACAACTATTTTACATTTCATGATATGACATTTACCTAAATAATTGTGTACAATGGGAGTAGTTAATTTAATTTACAAAGACTTTGTAAAAATTGTTACTTGAATTTTACCTTAATTTATCTTTTGAAGGGCTTACCTTGCAATGATTTGACATCTCCACTTCCATCTTTTCGACTGGAAGCAGAATTTCCACCTTCCTCCAATTCATCAAGATACAAACGATAACGGTGCCCACTCTCATCCTCATATTCTACATTTTCATCATCT
This sequence comes from Cyclura pinguis, assembly GCA_030412105.1. Lineage (NCBI taxonomy): Eukaryota > Metazoa > Chordata > Lepidosauria > Squamata > Iguanidae > Cyclura > Cyclura pinguis. The sequence continues at coordinate 105,455,438 of CM059599.1, read as the reverse complement.
GAGTCTACTTCTGGAGCAACATAAACAACTTCAAATTCAATTTCCCCTCTCTAGAATAAAAGAATGAAGGTTATGTTGCTTGTAGCTATGGGTTTTCCAGCACGAAAATCAAAAGACAAGGATTTAATAATCTATATAAAGTAACAATACAGGGAAATCTATTTATACCTGTTCAAAAACAGGCAAGTGGGCAACTGAGTGCTAAGTTCTCATTTACCACCAAGGCCAAAGACCAGGGGAAGACGCTCAATAGGACCTTAATAAGAGCTCTCTCCTTTTCTGTCATTCTGCAACTCATTCCACTTCTCATCCACAGGTTTTGTTTTTGGTTTTTTTGGCTTAATAAACAGTTAAGGTTCAAAAACAATCAACACTGAAAGCTATACAAATGTGTAATCAAACAGCAACAAATATTCCTAACAGAAAAGAAAAACTGGAGCAAATGATAAGGTATATAATGCAAGGCTAAACAGCACATTCATTCACAGAATCTCTGATGGAATAGCAACATTTGGAAGGAAGGTGTTTTTGAACATTTTGAACCAAGCTTTAAAATGCAAATACCACTGCTCAACTTTAGTTCTTTCTTGATTGGCTGCTTTCTGGATGTGACTGATGTGAGTGAATGTTAGCCAATAGGTAATAAAAATAATTAAAGAAGACTCCAAGTGAAACTTTAAGCAGCTAAGACCATCCCGTGATGTGCTGAAACAGACCCAATGAATAGGGGAAAAAGTCAACAGTACAAAAATACTGTATGTATATACACACACAATAATAGTCTAGGATTAATGAATACAACAATTACCTGCTGGGAAAGAATAGTTACGGCTTCTTTATGCTTGGCATCTCTCAAATTAACTCCATTTACAGCTAGAATAGCATCTCCAACATGCAGACCTCCACATCGATCAGCAGGCTGACCAGGATGAATTTCAGAGATGAGGATGGGAACACCATGCTCCTTTCCACCCTATCATAACATTTAATAAAACAGAGGCTTCAGAAATTTCAGAATGTCCTACAGCCTAACAATGTATGTGCTTTTAAAATCATTTTTTAACAGTTGGATTAATACTGCTATGCAACAAACATAGTGATAAAGAATTTCCTATTCTATCATTCTATGCAAAGTACAGTCTGTACAGCATTTATGGTGTATTCACCATTATAATGAAAAGCTAGTACTCTTTCAGGGACTACTGTTAAGAGCACAAAGATAATGTGGCACAGTGCAACATACAGGAAATCCAGAAGAAAATTTAAGCATTGAGTTAATTGAAAGAAGAAAATACATTAAAATATTACAGTAATTGAAATGCCGAGTCCTTCGTGATCTTCTTTAACCAAGAGAACTTTTCTGATTGGGCCGACACCTTGACTCTTCTTTAAGGAATCTGGATTCTGGTTTTTAAAAGATTAAACATGATCATGAAAAATATTTCACAAGGTAATCAAGAAAATCACAAGAGAGCAAAAAAGATTCACTACTTCTAAAATTATCTCTGACCTTTCTTATGAGTTTTGAAAGCACCCTGAACTGCCATTACACCATATAACAGAATGCAAGATACTATCTTCACCAAAAAGAAAGAATCACTGTTGGTGTGAACTTCTTATCAGTATCGATATCTATATCTAAACAGCACTAGCAAAGGTTGCATTGTACTGGCTACCAGGGTTTCAAGATAAGTAGCCTTAAACACGTCTGGGCACTGGAAACCAAATAGGGAAAAGACTTCTTACCAATACTAGTAAGTCACAAGTCTGTTCTGACAACTCTGAAACAAGAGGTTGCAGTCACTTTCCAGGTGGGTTAGAGAAGATGGGTCCCTCACCCATCCATCTCACCTGTCTACAGCAGCCCTGCACCGGCACAACAGGGTGCCATGAAAGTTCCAGCACTACAATTTTATTTTAACTGGAAGTTTTGTATGCCATGTCAGGGAGGCCAGTGAATCAAACATAAAATGAGGCAGGTCTTTCCGTCAAGACTTAAAGGGCTGCTGTGGAGAAGACAAAGAAGGGAGTCATCTGTTTAAAGATAAGATGTAATTAAAAGAGACACTGCACTTGCAGGAGAAACTCATGAATGTCAAGTGAGAACATAGCTGATACTGAAAGTGAGCCATGCTGAAGAGAGGACACAACCTACTCTGGGCTTTCAGAGATGCTGATGGTGAATATCAGATGCCGCATACCTTTCAATACTGGATAAATTTCACTAAATCATTATTTATTATTTACACCCCACCTGTCTCTCACAATTGGACCCACTAATCAGCACTCACCTACTTAAAACCCAAAGACAAAATGACTAAATCATTCCCAAGGATCCCAATGGGTACAATTTGTGTACAACTTCAACATTTCAGCAAGTCAGCCATTGAATGTTATGTTGACTTGGGGACAAAGAAGGAAAAGAAGCTTTACACCGATTAGGACAATGTTTTACCACAGTTCTACCTATAATGAAAGGAACTGCTTTTTGAAAAAAACTGCTCTGAGACAAAACAGCAATACTCAATGGAAGTCAGTACAAATATTGTTGTAAATAAGGGAGATATGCTGTTAATAAAATAGATGTGGTACCAAAGGCATATACAACATGGAATAAATATGTATAGGTTCCTATACTACCACCCAAAAAAAGCACTTCAACATGTTTCAGGAATTTTTAAAATCAAAACTAATAACATGTAAGTCTGAAATGAAGCAAGTCAGGGAAAATTCGCATAAACCTTGCATAGGAAACAAAAACATTTGAACCTCATAGAGACTACCTCAAGGCTTCTTCCAAACACATTGTTCTTTTTCTTTCAGAAGCTTTCCCTTTTGTTATGATTTCCACTTTGGTGGCCATTCATATATATCTATCCTCTTTTAACATACTGGAAGTAGCTGGTAGGGCAGGTTTATCTGTGCTCTCCCTTTTCTCTCTGTTGTCTTGTTTAAACATGCTCAGTGAGGGATTCTGGAGGCACTACTGTCTACTTCGCCTGTTGGATATGGACACATACAGCCAGAACTGGCTACAGTAGTGTCCCACTTTTCCAGCTCAAGTTCTGCTTATTGCATTGTTTACTGAGGACATGCTGTTGGAAACCAACACCAAAAGTTGGTATTTTTCCAGGTCTCCTTTATCATCCTCCCAAGGTCAATGCTGCTAAAAAAATCTGCAGCTAGATAAAAGAAGAAAAGTTGAAAGGGAAGGATGGGCAGGCATAAAAAAGATTTTGTAAAACGGAGCTTCTTTGTCAGAGGCTTTGTTAACTGAGGTATACCTGTATAACCGTACAGCAGAAATGATATTAAATGCCAAGAGCAGCAAACTTACATGCCCTGGAGGAGCTTGCAGGGGGCGCTTTAAGTCATTGCGACCACGACATGCCCTGATCACAGTTTTGTGCCGGTGCAGATGGATTTCAGCTTCTAGCTGGTTCCAGAGTTTATCATGAGCAGGTCCTTTCATATCTCTTCCTAATAACTGAATTTGCTGAACTCTATATAGTGAGAAGAGAATACGACAATGACAATGATCTGATCAAGTCATTTTTAATCTTGCCAGCCCTATATTCTTAAAATTTTCTAAAGAGGTGGTCATATGTCTGAAGTCATTATGAAGTAATAGCAGGTAAAATAAAATGAGATGTCTAATTGCACACCTCCCCAAACAGAGCCTCCACAAGCTCCATTCTTATCCTCTTTCACTACTGCCACCTTTCAGAGTAGCCTAGAACTGTACAGATAAGGATTCCTGTATTATATGCTCCCCCATTTCCCACAGGTTCCTTAAATACACCAGGAAGTAAGGCATGCCTTAACGCCTACACAACCATTCTTAACAATTCAGTCTCCATTGGCAATGTCTGATTTCTCTTACACACCTTCCTGCCAGTTCTTTATCCAAGTATTTAGCTGCAAGTCTTGCCCCATAGACTTCAGCCTGGAGCACAGCTATATGTCGACGAAGTGCGTCATTTTCCTTCCTAAGCAACTTCACCTCGGCTTCAAGCTGAGCTTCTTTCACCTTTTCTTTTTTGTTGGCTTCAAGTTCTCTCTCCTGGAAAATGAAAGACGCTAGCTGTTTAGTCGTAAGCTAAACATTCCTGTTATGTAGACATGAAGACTGCAGGCACATCAATGAAGCTTTAGTTTCACAGGAAAAAAGCAATGACATACAATTGTAGCCTTACATTATCTATGCCTCGCTTCACTACATCAGACATTCTTATCTAAGAAAGATTCACATTTATAACGTAGCACTGCAAGTGAAAACAAACATATGAAAGCCTAGGAAGTATACTCTTATCAATCCAACTGCCCACATCTCTCTCTCTGCATTATAGGACAATTTGACTGTATACAAGTCTCAAAAGCTATTAATCTGAAAGAATCAACTATCTGTACATAATGATTAAATGTGAAAGTATCTCAATGACTAAGCAGTTAATTTAAAATATGGCATGACATCAGAAACAAAGTAAAGTACCAAGCAACAGGATGGTTAAAAGCAACATGAATGAAAAACAGGAATTTTTCAAAAAGGTATAACAAGCATTTTAAATATATCAATCAAATTAAATATCATGCTTGGTCTTGTTACCAATGTCCTGTAAACACAAAAAGGTAATATCCCATATTGCTGGCCCAAGATTGCACTTCAAGATTCTAACCAAAATCACCCATCAGAGACTTCTAAAGTACAGTGTTTTTGGCAACCATTTTGAGTCTGACAATGGCTCCATGCAGTGCTGAGTTACAGGCCTGGAAATGTATTCAGGTGAATCTATAGCAGGGATGGAGAAAGTTCATCCCATGGATCCCAGTGCTGTTTTGGAAGCCACTAGGGCCCCCCTTTTTTTTAATTTTACTTTTTAATTTTTTTTTACTGAGCCTAAAAGAACTGAGGGGCACAACATGGATGAATTGACCCCTATAATTCCTATGGGATGAAGGGAGCATGTTAGTAGGAAAGGGTTTTTAAAAACAAGGGGCTATAGTATGTGTGTGGGGAATATGCCATGGTCCCATGTGAGGCCAATGCCTCCCTCAAGCAACTGCCCACGCCCAGTCAACAAACATATACACACATATACCACCCAACCATCTTTCAGGCCACAGGATGGAGAGGTCAAAACCTAGTCACTGTGCTGGGATCAATGAGGGAGAGAGAACATGAAAATGTAACTCAGTGATCCCAACTGAGATTGCTCTTCCTGCTACTCTTTCTGCCCCACCCACATACTCCATCACCCAAGATCATTCTTCTGGTGCTCCTAAAGCACTTTTTCCAGCACTCAACACAAATTCATCAGGTAGGTTGTGAAGAAAGTACGTGAGGATCCTCACAAGCAGGAATATTTGTTGCAAGCCACCCGAATGAGGTCAAGAGAAAGTGAAGAAAGAAACTGTATTCTTTCTTTCTCCTTACTTGCAGCAAATAGAATGGAGATTGTTAGGTTTTTTTAATCCCTGGAAGGTTGCAAGCCAGAAGTAAAGTTTTCTTGAGTAGCAGAAAAACTCATCTATGTATAAGAAAGCATCTTATACTAAAAAAGGATTTTGAAAAAAGAGGTACACTGATACTTAAAAAGGTTTTATTTCTAAGTTGTATTCCAGCATGCTTTATAAACATTTATAGCAAAACAAAATTTACAAAAGTTAACTTTCTATATGAAAAGCTATAGTTTCTGCTAATCTATTAAGATATCTAAAGCCAAAGTATATCACAGTGTGACTGGCTTTAAGCAAGATACCACACTACCAAGTGACAAAATGTATCAGTCCAGTCAAGTTCTACGCATTAATTTTATACAGATAAGAATTTACAGCATTCTATATATTGGGCACAATCCAGACTGTTATTTTTGAATTCGTTGCACTTTACATGACCTTTGACTGCTGACCATTTGACTGATATGCCATGTCACAACTACATTTGTTTAAAGTTTTTGTGCCTCTGGACTGTGATTACTGTTAAATTTTAACAACTTTCACATTCAGACTAAATTCCAATTGTCACTTGAAAAAATTAATAGCAATCAACAGCAATGCAGACATGCATGTTGGGCAGGAAAGAGCATCAAAGCTAAAAGCAGCACTGAGCAGACACAAGTAGTTGGCTAAGAAATTGGAAAAGCAGAAGAATCTAGCTAAAATCCACTCGCACTAAACATCCAGGTCAAAATGCATAGGTCAGCATAAACTACTGCACTGCTTTGAATTTAAACACAGATAAAGGCAGCCCGTGAACTTACCATGTCCTCCACAGAAGGGACAGACTTAAGATGAGAGAAAAAAGGTTTTATGATTAGAAACAGAGGCAAAGGAATTAAGTTCATAAAAGAAGGTCATACATTAGGTACCATAGTAGCCCAAATATTGCTGAATTTCACCATGCACAAGATTTAGCAAGGCAGATGACATTTTGGAATTTAATTTACTACTTACTTCATTAAGTACACAAAAAAGGTGCTATTAATGGACAAGCATTAAAAAGCCATTATCATTCCCCACAAAAAAAAAAAAAAAAAAACCTTTCAGCAAAGGTGGTAGTGACAAAGGCAACACACATTTATTCAAAAGTCATGCTATTATTTAAGATCACGGTCTACATACAAGTAGAAAATTAATTTTAAAAAATCTAGATATAAGGAAATCCTTCAGGACTCCCCTTAGATTAGCTTGAATTTTTATTTTGTTTTCCAGAAAGGGAAACACACACGTGCACACATGTATCAATTACCAATTACAACAATTACAAATGTTTCTGAACCAACCTAATATCTCAAAAAGTATTACCAAAATCTTCCTGCCACTCTTTCCCATCCCTCCCCTTGCAAAACATAGTCTTTCCTTCCTTCTCTTTAATTTGGTAGCAGTACAGAAGTAGCAGCAGAGACAGGTGAATGAAAAGGAAAACCATCTTACCAGCAACGCTTGCCTTTGCCTCTTCCTCATTCCCCGCTATTCTACGTCAGCTGTTTGCAGGCAACTTTGAATAAACTACAAGTACCAGCTGTTCCTGTGCTGTTCAGATTTATCTGAGTGGCAGGGGAGTTTGGGGTTTTCCTCTCATTCTGAGATTCATTTTCTCAACCCTCAAAGTTTGTCTCCAAGCCAAAGGAGACAGAGATATCATGAAACATAGTTACCTTCTGGAGATCAATTCTAACTCATCTGAAATAACATATTCTTGTTAATTAAATCAGATATACCATGTGGGTACATTTATTTTTTTATCTAATATCCTGCCTTTCTCACAATAAGGAACTTTACACACACACACATATAAAGATGTGCATATATATTTAGTCATTGTGTATTTCTTAGTCCCCAGAATGGACAAGCAGAAAACAAAACAGAGCATAGATACAGATACAGTAAGCTAAAGTAAAAAATTATACTGTACATAATCCACTTTAAAAAAACTCACCAGTTTTGCCTTTATTGCCCCTGAATCAACATTCTGTCCAGTTTTGGCATGGAGCTGAAGCTGAATAGCATGAAGTTGTAATAGCTGGTCATGTACCTCTTTTTCTAATACTGCTTTTTCAGCCCGTGTTTCAGTCAGTTCAGATTTCAGATCCACTAGCTGGGCCTGGAAGATACAAAGTAATTTGTTAATTTACATGGTTAACATGTCTACCAAGAAAGTTAGCTTGAAAATCACTGTTCTATTTGATATGGAGGACCAGCACTCCTTGCCCCATGTGCCATGGACTGGTACCATATTTATACTATATTATTATAGTATTTGAATAGTTTCCTGGAAACCTACTATGAACAAGCAGTTGATGGCTAATGCATCAGCAGTAGTCTACAGACTACCACTCGGAGCTGCACTGAAACAGAAGAAGTTTTGACCCCCACTTCGTCATGTTTAAATATACACAAATTATCAGTATCTATTGAGTAACACTATCAGTATCCATATTTGAAGGGATGCCATGTAGAGGAGGGAGAGGGCTTGTTTTCTGCTGCTCCAGAGACCAGGACAAGGAGCAATGGATTCAAGCTGCAGGAAAGAAGATTCCACCTGAACCTCAGGAAGAACTTCCTAACGGTCAAAGCTCTCCAGCAGTGGAATATGCTGCCTCGGAGTGTAGTGGAGTCTCCTTCTTTGGAGGTTTTGAAGCAGTGGCTGGATGGCCATCTGTCGGGAGTGCTTTGAGGGTGTTCCTGCATGGCAGGGAGTTGGACTGGATGGCCCGTGGGGTCTCTTCCAACTCTACATTTCTATGATTCTATGCTATCACAAAAAATAAATGTCAGTTCATTTAAATAAAAATCTATAAAAACTCAGTGTCAGACTGTGATGTACCTAAGGCCTTACAGGGATGCCTCTAGAAGGCAGTCACAAAACTTTTGAAGAGGCATTTTTAATTTGTGTACGTTCTCCCATCCTAAACAGAGATTGTGTCTATTAAGGGTACACAAATCACATAACCTGATTACTATTAAGACAAATCACTGCTGCGTGAACAATTACACACATTCCTTATTAGCTCACTATCTTTTCTGTTACCTTACTAATTCCACAGAGTGTGCACAGACTTTCCACAATAGACAAAGTAAACTATGCATGCTGTACCCTGACTGGTTTGGAATAAATAAAACTCCTGGTTCTACACTTGGCAACACCTGTTAAAATCTATGTTAAGTGCATACTAAGAAATAAACTGAGTAAGTAAAATGACTCTGCCCTTTTACCATTAAGCCTGTATGATAGCAGGAAAAAAATTATGATGGGAATCGTATGGTTCTCCAAATATTTATTGGACAATTCCCAGCATACCTACCCATTGGCTCGGCTGTCAAGGCTTTCTGAGATCTGTCATCCAACAAGATCTAGAGACCCCGATATAAATGGTCAAAGGATAATTACTACATGTTAGCTAGTTTCCAGTAAATGCATCAATATTTAGACAATATGAAAGAAACAGGCCTAGTGAAACATCATGTTTGGAACAAACTATTAGAAACATCAAGAGAAGTACATGAACTGGAAAAGAAAAGAAAAGAAAAGAAAAGAAAAGAAAAGAAAAGAAAAGAAAAGAAAAGAAAAGAAAAGAATGTTTATGTTTGCATTCCAAAGCAGCTTGGCCAATCATATTCTTACAGTTAGCAGAGTAGAATTAGAACAGGTTGTAGACAGTTAGTTTTGTCATAACCTCTATCCTGATAATCTGTAACACCAATGAAAGACTTCTCATCAATAAGCAACTTTCTTCTCCATATATACACTGGTTGATAGCAGGATCTTTGATATTACCCTTTTATCTATCCAGTAAGTCTCCATATTCAACTGAATGTAAGGCACATAAGAAATACATGATCAGGATCATAGCCTCTTGTCTTTTAACACAGCTGTCAACTCCACTTTGAAAATAGCTTCCTAAAGTTTTATGGATCACAGTTTTCATAACTATCCAGTTTCAGTTAAATTTTGTACTATTGTTAACTTACAGAAACTCAGACATTCCCTTTTTACTTATTTTTCCTGGTATTACCAAACCATGAAAAGGAGGCAGGGAGGAATGTAGCAGCACCTTTAATACTAAGTGATCTATTGTAGCATGAGCTTAAGTGAGTACGATCCACTTCTTCAGATGTCCTGATACAGTAATATTGAGGCCATAGATTTTAAAGCACAGTTACACAGTTGTGGCAGTAAGCTATCCATGAAAGCAAACACTAAATTATATCAGAGTCTTAAAGGAACTGCAAGATTCCCCTCCTCTTTTTCTTAATTGTTATGCTGTGACAGACTAACAGGACTATTGCTTTGAAAAGTGGAAGATCAAATTACACCTTGCTATGCTTTTAGAAAGACTGGAAATATATACTGATATTTATTCATACTGGTGTTTCAGCTACTTCTGAATGAATGCTATGCTTTTAGAAAGACTGGAAATATATACTGATATTTATTCGTACTGGTGTTTCAGCTACTTCTGAATGAGACAGGTAGAAAAGACTAACCTCCAAGTAAACTAGGAAATGTAAAAGTGAACCAGAAAATATTTACCGTTTACCACCACAAGGAGACATAAGGCCTACCACAGACTAAATAATGGCAATACACTAAGATTTATTATCACTATTTCCTTTTATGCCTCACTTACAACAGTTTAGCAGACACTCCTTCAATTACAAACAAGAATGACTGAGCAGCAATTGCTGTTATAACGTTCATCTCCCAGAAACACACAGTCTAATTACATGATTAGCTAGGAGGAAGTAAAAATGCTAAGAAACTGACCTATCTCTTTCGGTGGTTTAGTAGGATTTATTTCCTTTGAACCAATGATGAAAAAGGACTGCCATCTGTTGAAAATTTAGAAAATATCTACATTGTTCACTGTAAAATCTGAAGGGGGAAGTAATTTATTTATTTTGAAACTGCATTTCAGTACAAAGGTCTCCAGGAACACATGGACTGTCAGAACTGTTGGGTAGCCTTTCTAGAGGCCATAAGGCTCTGAATGAAAACACGAAAATAATCAGTATCTGATTCCTGGAAAAAATGGTTGGTATTCACTGCACACAGTACTACTCATTAATTCTGATCTAATGCTGAAAGCATTCTCTAGAGTACATTTTAAAATCAACTTTAAACTTCAGCAAATTTTAGATTAGAACATAAACCTTTAAATTCCCATTATTTCCCACATACAAATATGGTCCAATCCATTGTGACTTATTTACTACATTTTTGGATGAACTGTTGACTTTATTTAAAAACAACAGGATGAAAGTTATGTCTGATGCTATCATTCCACATAGATTAAGCAGTAAAAGATAGCACTGAAATTCTAATTCTAAATTAACTGCTGAAATGCTTGATCCATTATTTATTGCTCTGACTGACCAACAACTCATGACCAGGTCCTTCATGTCACATAAAAAAATTACTATACCCATCCTGCCTTTCCAAGGCTACAGACAAAGCAACTACACTGAAGTAGAAGTGCATCTTGACATAGATCTTCTGCAAAAACAGAAGCTTTTAATTGCCTTGTTCCATCTGCCACCATAATTTTTCAGGGATGAGGTGAGATGCCACTACAGAAAAGATTCTGTCTTGACCAAAATCTGCCTTGCCACCAAAGACAGAAATCCATAGAAGGGTCTCTGAAGAGGACATTGTCCTCTCTGTGCACTGATGCAGTAGCAAGTAATTTTCAACAACTGTTATGAGCATGATAATAAATTCTGCTCAATTAATCCTAACTCCACATAAGCAGGATCTAGACTGACTTTTTCCATCCAAGATGTCAGGGTTCTGATGAATAGTTCACTGGAAATACAAATTCAGTGAGTCTGGGAATGCAGTGAAAAAACAAGTTTCTTGATATTTATTGGGAAAGGAACTGAGAATAAGATGACCAGCATCAGAACAACTTCTATATGAGGAAAGACTAAAATGCATATAAAGAAAGAGAGCACAAAGGATAATAACATTAATTGAGCAGAAAATGATTTTTCTTTCTTCCCACTCATAATACTAAAAATCATGGTCCTTAAATGAAGTTCAGCAACAACACATTCAAGATAACGAAAAGAATTTCTCTCTTAATCTGACATATGCTTTCTCTTATAGAATTTACTATAATATCTAGTTGTGGCCATCATTTTAAGATATAGTTTCAATGGGAACCAAATTTATGAAGAGTAGAATTAATGGCCGTTAACTATACCCAAAAGATCACAGACATGTTAACTCTGCTTGCCACAGAATCATAGAGCTGGAAGAGACAAGGGCCAGCAAGTTCAATCCCCTACCATGCAAGAATACACCATCAAAGCATTTCCAACAGGTGGCTCAAAAACCTCCAAAGAAGTACATTGGACATAAAGAGAATTACAAGGAATGTTCTAGGATGTATTCTCGATTAGTGAGGGTGATGAACTGAGATACAGTCAGAATTGACCTGAGGGGTCTGCACTGCTAGAAAAGACTTGTTTTGTTCTGTCCAGTTCGATTGTGTGTATGTGGCTTCAAGTCACCTGTCAATTTCTGGTGACTCCGTGAATTCCTCAGGGCGTTCTTAATCAAACAATAATCAGAGGTACCTTAGCCAGTTCCTTCCTCTCAAATATAGCCACTTTGATTAGCAGTACCTAAAATAAAATAACATAGAAAAGTACTCTTGCCATCAAAGGACAATAGCAGACTAGATGTACATATAGTTTAACCCAGAATAAGGCAACTTTCTATCTTCAGTTATGATGTGGAGAGAAATCACGCTGCCCTTTCTCATGGACAGGATGATATCATCTTAACAAGGTTAAACTGGGAGCCCAACATCAATGTTTCCCACTTAACCAGGGTTTTAAGCTCTTAAAGTACGGACTACATTGCACATTAACTAGTACATAAACAACTGTGGAATCACATCTCTGTAAATAGCTCATTAGATATTAGTATGAGAATCAGAGTATAAATCAGGATTATAAACTTGAAGGAGTTATTTTCCTATGACCCATTTCCAACCCCTTATTCTTAGTTAACAGTCACCTCAGACTTCCTAAGATTAACAGATTTTTGTCTTTCCTGTAGCAAAATCTGGAAACATTCTTCTGGTGAAATACAAAGAGTCGCTATCTGAAGAAATAAAGCAGCCTATCAACATTTTGTTTTGGCACAATCCTTTTTCTTGAAGAAATTTTTCTGAAGCATGGTAGAATCTTAGAACTGTGTGGCATTAGAACTTCAGATTGCCATTCACCTACACAGCCCTATGCAACATCCACTAAATGACTGGAATCAACCTGATATCGTTTTTCCAATATGTTGATACCCATGCCTGCAACTGTTTATTACCGCTGTATTTTAACTGTTTTTTGCTTGTTATTTTTAACTGCTCTCTTGTCCATAATCCTACTTATAATCTGGACTTAGCAGCATGATACTGTGAAATTGTGACAGACAAATGTCTTGCTCAACACACACAGAGAGAAAGAATTTATCACATTCTTGCTTTGCAGCCTGACAGAATACAACATGTATTTAATAAACTGAAATAGTATGCAATAGTATGGGCTATTTTCTACATTACCAAGATAGTTAATGTGTTTTACAATGCACTCACAGTTTTACAATGCATATGGCCAGGATAAAGGTTGCAAATTAAAACACTGGTATCTCGTCATTCTTTTGAATGCATCTTTTTTCAAATGGTGGACAGTTTTACTTTGGGCATAAGATAAGTGAAAAAGTACAGAAAACCTAACCCAGAATTCACACATAAACAGAGTTGCCAGTATCAGCATTCAAAACAACATCAATATTATGGTGCTTCAAGATCATGGATGGATCATATTGTCTCAACTGATCCCTGAATCCTTAGCAGTAAATCAGTATCGCTAAATTCAACAGAATTTATTCCCAAGTAAGCATGCACAGGATTGCAGTCTTAGCTCTTCATTAAATATTTTTATTGCATTAAAAACATTACTATCATGTTAATTTACAAAACAGAACACATTGAAGTATCTCTGGGAGTTTGAAAAAACAATGCAATAATAGTTATATTTTCACTAGATGCTGAAATCTATGCCTGGCATGCTCTTACAGTCTACATTACTTACCTTTACATATATTTAGCAACATAGTAAAGGCACTAAAAAACCCTATTAGTGAATTGCAAAGATGTTTATCAGTGCACCTAGAAGAGTGTCCCAATGCACATTGCCATCCTCTAGCCAGTGCTAGAGGATGGCAATGTGCATTGGGACAGTCTTCTAGGTGTTACAAAACAGGAATACACTAGACTCCACATGACAATTAACCATTTTGCCACAATCAGTCTCTCAGAAGTTTTGCAAAAACAAATTAAAGTTGTCCAAATACTTATTTTATTTGTCCCAGGCTACATTTGCTCCTATTCTACCCATCAGCTCTCTGTTTTGATTTCTATAGTGTCTGCATACAGCCATACTGAGACTGAAGCATCTCCATTTTTCTCTAGTCTGTCAGCAATGTATAGAGTGCCAAGAAAGATGATGTAGCAATCCCATGCTCAACTAATGACCATCAAAGATGGGAGAAGGGGCTACAGATTGTGCTGTTCTGCTACGGATTTCTTTTGGGGAAGCAGATGTAGGTGCTCAGTTCCAAAAACTTTCAGTTCCATATTGGGATTAAACTGGGTCCCAGATCTGGAAATCCACTGCAATAAAGAACATATGCATAATATATAATTGTAGGAAAAACTGTTGACTAAAGCACTGCAAGTTCTATCTGAAATCAGCCTTCCCCAACCTGGTTCTCTCCAGATGCTCTGGTTATTGGAATACAGCATCAATTTGCTATGACTAGTGGTCTGCTCACCAAGGCAGACAATAGTCCAAAATATGCAAATAGAACTAGATTGGAAAAGGCTGTCCTAAACTGTTCATTACTTGAAAGCACCCATCTCTGTAGCTGACCTGATATATTTATAGTCTGTAAAAAAAAAACAACAACTATAAATATATCAGGTCAGCTACAGAGGTTTTTTTTTTAAAAAAAAACTTCATAGAATCACAGAATCATAGAGTTGGAAGAGACTACAGGGGCCATCCAGTCCAACCCCCTGCCATGCAGGAACACCCTCAAAGCACTCCTGACAGATGGCCATCCAGCCTCTGCTTAAAAACCTCCAAAGAAGGAGACTCCACTACACTCCGAGGCAGCATATTCCACTGCCAGACAGCCCTGACCATCAGGAAGTTCTTCCTGAGGTTCAAGTGGAATCTCCTTTCCTGCACCTTGAATCCATTGCTCTTTGTCCTTGTCTCTGGAGCAGCAGAGAACAAGTCCGCTCCCTCCTCAATATGACATCTCTTCAAATTATTTAAACATGGTTATCATGTCCCCTCTTAATCTTCTCTTCTGCAGATTAAACATACTCAGCTCCCTAAGCCACTCCTCCTGGGCATGGCTTCCAGACCCTTCAACATTTTGGTTGCCCTCCTCCGGACACGCTCCAACTTGTCTATATCCTTCTTGAATTGAGGTGCCCAGAACTGGACACTGTATTCCAAATGAGGTCTAACCAAAGCAGAATAGAGTGGTACCATTACCTCCCTTGATCTAGACACCACACTCCTATTGATACAACCAAGAATCGTGTTGGCTTTCTTGGCTGCCACATCACACTGCTGACTCATGTTTCACTTGTGACCTACCAAGATTCCTACATCCCTTTCACACATACCATTATCCAGACAGTTATTACTGTTATTCCATAAGATACATGTTCTTTTCCACAGGCTTTTAAAATTTTCGCCTCTTGAAACAGCTTCACATTTGTTTGCTTTGGGCACTTCCCAAACTGAGTATTTACCAAGCTACTTCCTACCCCTTTCAAACTCATTAAGGAGACATGTAATTAAACTGAGCAATCTGGGTAGGATATTGACTTTCTTTAACTGCACTTTCACATTTTGGAGCACAGCCCTATAGAAACAGAGCTGTTGGGATACGAATTTGATTTACAGGCAGCCAGCTTCAATCAAGGAAGCCACAACTCTTGGGTCTGCAAGACTTGAGCAGTGCTGTTGGTAACATGGTGACTGGGGGGGTCCTCCATTCATAGAGTTTCCATAAGTTAAAGTCAATTTGATGGCAGTTAACAACAAATATGAATTAGAAACAAACTCCTTCACCACTCTTACTAAAATTGGCATAGCTGTAGAAGAAGTCTTAGGCCATTTCCGCACTAGACTGTCACAATGCTATTATTCCACTTCCAACATCCTATGGAATCCTGGGGTTTGCAATTTAGGGAGGGCACTTTGAGGCCCCTCCCTAAACTGCAAACCCCAGGATTCCATAGGATGTTGACAGTGGAATAATAGCACTGTGACAGTCTAGTGTGGAAATGGCCTTAGTCTTACAGCTAATTGCAGATAGTTCAAAAGGTTAAGAAAAGCCGTGAGATGAGCAATAATATTAATAAAATAAATATTTTAATGCCTTATTTTTCAGAAAATTAGTAAATCCATAAATGCTTTCTGCTTCATATTTTCCTTTTTTTAAAAAAGATAAACCATCGTTGTATCATTCATCTGCATCTCTCTTCTATGTACCCTTCATGTCTACAAAATAACACCCTTACGCAATCAGAAATTTGCTTCCATTGCATAAGCCCAAGACAACCAGACAGACAGAAAAGAAGTGGGCAAGTTCTAGAAGTAAACATCACCTGTTGCACACCCCTGACACACTCTGAAAGTTCCAATTTATACACCTAATACAGATATATTTTGCAAAAATCAACCTCCAGCCTGAAACACATGGTGTTATTAGGGGGAGGGACATTGCAAAATTGCCTGCTGCAGTTCCTACCGGAGGGGCTTTTTCAAGGAAGCAAAGTTTGAGTGATGTCAGGATCATCATCCTGTGCCTCTGGACCACACTGTCTGCACCTGACACAGAACAGTTCAGGCATAGTCATGCTTCATATACTTAGTCTGGCTCTGCAAGAATTTACCAAGTTGTTTGAAGGAATTGTAAGGATATAGTAGTAAAATAAAACTACTGTTATTTTCTTCAGATGACTTCTGTCTCGAAAGTCTGTTTACCTATATACATCATTGGAAAAACTCAAAACCTCACATAACTTGATTAGAATTTAAGAATGCACAGTTTGCCCTCCACATCTGTGGGTTCAGCTCCTGCGGATTTGATTATTCTTGTGTCTTTATTTTAAAAAACCCTTACTCTATTTGCCACAGGGAAAAAATATCTGCCAGAGGACCTAGAGATTCCTAGAGAGAACACTTTTCCAGGCATTGGTTGGTCCTCCAGCATGACCCTGTGGCTCACTTCTGCTATTGGTCGGCCACAGAATCATGCCGGAGGACCAAGAGATTCCTAGAGAAGTATTCTCAGGTAAGAAAAATAATGTTTGTGATTTTTTATTTTATTTTTGTTTTTTCCACGGACAAAAGCAGAGCATTCACTGTATACATTTTAGGTCAGGTTTTGGACATAACAGTTTTCATACATAAAAAAAATATTCAGTATGTCTTCTTCAAGGGCCAACCCCAGGCATTTTGGCATGTGAGGCTAAAAATCCAAGCAGCACTCTGACTCTTACTCAAAAAATACATACTTAATTTTATATAGTGTAGGATATTTGTCCTTTATGTTCAGTACTCTGCAAGTACCAGCCTCACAGTACCTCGTGATATAACTGACCATGTTCCCCCAATGCTGGTGATTTAAAAAAAAGAATTATAAAGGAGCATACAAAGCCATACCACATCATTTGTCAGGGCAAATTACCTAACCATCTAGTATAACGCTATCTGCTCTGACTAGCAGAGGTTGGCCAGGACCTAAGGCGAAGAGAAGCCAAATGTACCCATCACCTGATACCTAACGCTTTCAACTGAAGATGCCAGGAATTGAAGCTAGGATGTTCTGTCCACAAACACACATGCTCTGCCAGTCCCTCCCACGAGTAAGACAGAGGATTGTATTTTAATGTTAGACATTGGTGACTCAAAACCATATTTAAAACTTTTGTTTCAAATACTTAAGTCCGGGTGGGGAGGAGATATTTTATTATACATACTCTTGCATGAAAAAGAATGAAAACAGTGTAGGATCCTTGTATACTTGTGCTCAGGATTTAGGCCCTCCCTGAGTTTCCAACTCACAGTAATATCCAAACAGCTAGGCTTCACACTTGAACCCAGGCTTCTGCATTCCAAAGTCAACACATTTAAGCATGACAAAACCAACACACTGGATGATTAGACCTGTTTAGTAGTCCACAGAAGTTTATATCACCATAATATTTTGCTTTTAAGATGCCACATCACCAGTCGCTTAAACATGGTTAACACACCCTATTCCCTTAGCTGTGCCCAGATCACACCCATTTGCCTCCCAGTGGGCTACTCATGAAAAATATAATGTGCCATTTATTCCCATTCCAGAGGTCGAAAGGAGACAGCCATGTTCACGACCTCCTTCTTGTGGCTTTGGTTAGCCGTTAAATGTCAGCAGAAAAATGTGCTTCGACTTAGGAGGCGGAGGAAACACAGAGCTTGGAGGTGTTACTTTTGAGGACTGCAGCTCCCAGAATCCTCCAGCTAGGATGGCCACTTTCTGGGAGCTGTAATCCCAAAAGTGACTTGAGCGCTCTGGGGAAAGGCCAATTTCCTTCCACACGCCCCTTCTCCTTCCACATCTGGCTCGCAAACCGACCTCGCATCCCTCTTCAACGAACCTAAAGAGTCCGTCCTCTCCCCCGGCCTTTCACCTCCCCATCCCGCCCGCCCGCCCGCCCGCCCCGCGAACTTCACCTCGAGCTTGTGGTTGATCTGGGAGACGGTCTGCGCCTTGTGGCAGAGCTGGGCGAAGCAGGAGCTCAGGCTGGTCATCTTCTGCCTCCCCTCGTAGGTGATGTCCGCCTGGTCGGGGTCGATCTCGCCCAGGAGCAGGTCCACGTCCACGAACGCCTTGTCGAACTCCTTCTCCAGCACCTCCAGCCACCGGAACATGGACAGCCCGCCGCCGCCGCCGCCACTACCGGGAGAAGAAGCCGACGAGGAGGAGGAGGCCGCCGCCCCGCCACAGGCCCCGGAGCCCGGCCCCCCGCAGGAGCCCACCCCGACGCCAGACATTGTGACCACTCGGCGGGAAACGCTCGCCTCCGCTCGGGCCCGAGGCCTGACGCCACCGGGTCCCCGTCACCGGCGCCCGCGGGACGCTCCGCTCCGAGCCTGCGAGGCGAGCGACGGGCAGCGTTGGCCTTTCGGCTCGAGAGCCGGGGCGGGGGCGGGGGGGGGAGCGGCAGGGACACTCGCTCACGGCTTGAGGCGCATGCGCAGGGAGCAGCTTCACTTCTGTCAGCCGGTAAAGAGGGAGAGAGAGGCGGGCGGAAAACCCCGACCGAAAGCTCGGCGGTCGGCTCATTCGCCTGCCACAACTGAGACCCGCTTGCCAGGTCGCTGGGGCAGAGCCTCCAAATCATCGATCGATATCTCTCCCTCCATTTTTGCCAGAAGGGGCGCTGTCGGTCTGGTGTCGTAAATATAAGCCCTCCTGGCTCACAATGGGCCTGTTCAGCTTGGCAGGCTGTCGCCCCGCTGGCCAAGCAGATGCCATAAGCAGGACCGGCAGCCTTGTTGTTAATTTCCATCTAGTCAGCTTTGACTTACATGAGTGATGGATCTGCAAGGAACCCTGTTATTGACAGGCCTGCTCAGGTCTTGGAAACTCAGGGTCACAGGCTCCCTTTTTCCTTAGAGCCACTTTGACGAAGCGTCATTCTCTTCCGGTGAACCATGTCATCTCCTGATATGCCCAAAGTACGATAGCTCCACTTAGTCATCCTGGCTTCTAGAGAGAGTTCAGGCTTGATTTGTTCCCAGAACCACTGATTTGATTTTTTAGCAGTTCATGGTATCCATAGACCTCTCCACCTGCACCACATTTCAAATGAGTTGGTTATTTTCCTGTGGAAAGCACCCTCCCTTCCCCACCCAGTAACATGAAATCAAACATGAAATGCTACATTGTGCACCACCTGCAGCCTGAAATGCTACCACTTCAAAGGGGAAATCAGACGATCAGATAAAAGCAGAATGGCAAATTGTAACGGGGAATTGCTGGGAACTGCCAAGTGAAAATGTCTGAATTATGGTTGAAATTAAAGGGGAATAACTGTAACATAACAGAAGTTGATGAGAGAAATGCAAGATCAAACACGTAAGATGAACATGGAATTGTGAGGCATAATTTTTTATAAGTGAGTGGATATCTAGAAAATGAAAACTAGATCAGAGTGGAAGAACAAAAACATTACATGTAAAAGTACAATTTGAGATGATTTTTTTTTATTTGTGAAACTTAATAAAATTATTTAAAAAAAAAGAAAGAAATGCTACCACTTCATAGGAACATACAAATCAAACTGTTAGTTTGCTTAGCTCATAGTATATACCCTGGTTGGCAGTGGCTCTATTTTCAGATCAAGTCTTTTTCGGTCCTACTGGAAGATTTTGAGGAAGTCACCTGTGACCCTTTATCACTGATCTGCCATGAGAGTTTTAGTGGAAAAGGAAACATTGACAGACTGAGGGTATAGGAAAAGATCTCCTGGGTGAGATGTCAGGTCCAGTGTCCCATTTTCCACACTGGCCAAAAACAACTGGTTTTCCCTAGGGACTCTGCTTTGAGTCTGAACTTTGGACCTGTGAAAGGAGAAGGGGAAATGGCACCAGGAGTGTTGCCAAGTCTCTTCAGTATTCTGTCATTCTTCCAGAACATGCAATTTTTTCCTGTTAAGATAAAACAGAAGTGATCCCTGAACAAAGGAGTGCTTGGTTGGGGATAAAACCTCCATAGACCCATACCTGACCTGTCAAACTTACCTTCAGAAATCCTCAGCAAAGGTGAAAAAAAAGCTAAGTTCTAGGTTTGTTTGTAATATGTAGTTCTTTCCTTTGAAAATCGCCCTTTTTAAAATAACAAAATCCAAAGAAAATACACTGTTTAAAGTAGCTTTGCATAAAAGCAGAAACAGGAAAGTCTGTAGAAGAGGATTAAGGCGTTTAATTTATTGTTAGTAAGCTAAAAAATCTAATTCAATTAATTATATGTTAGAAGAGACACATTAACTGAAAGCCTTGCCAAAGCAAAGACAGAAAATGCTGTTGATTATTCTATTCACTACTCTCTTGTCTCCCCACTTATTATTTGTTTTTGTTGTTGTTGTTGTATTCAAAACCAGAGAAAACTAGGCTTTGGGTAAAGAACCATTCAGGAAATGTAAAATTTGTTGGCTCTCTAACCTAGTCTCTCATTTAATTAATTGATAACTTGATTCTAGGCTTAGAATAATGCTGAAATTCTATTTTAACTCAATAAACTAAAATAATAAACATGCCCTTTTCAGTTGAAAATGTTCAGCTTTTTTGGTTTTGACCAGTTAGTTTCTATCTTTGGGCTAGTCAAGCAGAGTATATTATGATATTTCAAGACATTGCAGTCTGAGAGAAATCATATTGACTGTATGCATCATGAGAAAAATGTATTTCTCATATGGTATTCTGCAAAAATTTAAAACTAGATCCTGAGTAAAAGCTTTCAATCATAAGCAGAGTTGGGCAATTGTGCCTGGTCAGGGGATCAATATTCTGCCCTTTGAAACTTCCAGAGACTGCATGGACCAATGATGACTCCAAAAAGAAAAGAGGAAAAAAAAAAAAGATCAAAAGTAGCCGTAAGCACACTTCTGGTTTTGAAAAAGAGGTGTTTTTGTTATTGAGTAGTGTGGACAGGGGCTGGAACCTATTGAAATGGTGATTTGCAGCTTCTGGAATGTTCCATAAGAGCAATCCATTCCATTTTTGGCCAGAAAAAAAGGTGTCCCAAGGAATCTGGAGGGCGACAAAAAGAGCCAGGGGGTGACACACAGCCCCAGGCTACACAGTGTCCACTTCGGTTCCAAAGCAGTGCCTTCCAGGCCATCTGATGTGGTATTGTTATTTTCCCCAATGTACCCAGGGCTGTTGTCATATTTGTGCCATACTATTATTGTTTTTGCCAGTTTGTTGGAAACTTGCCACAGACTGGCAGCTAGTGGTGCATAGGCCAGTGCTGGTTCATGGACTAAAGGATGGTGCGGAAACTCCCCCTGCTCCAAATGGCCCAGAAACACGTGAAAACCATGTGCTTTAGTTACATTCCATTTGTCTTTTTACAACCTGAGCTAAATGGGGCCAATTCTGAATTCTCCATTTAGCCACAGCCTTCTGGGCCAACTGCGGACCAGAGCCAGTTACAGAAAACATATGATTCTCATTTTATGACAGCTTCACTGGCTACCCAGAGCTTTGAAAAGTCTGGCTATGCCACCTTGAGCATTCCAGGATTTTATCAAAAAGTAATTTTTCCAGAGATTGCTATTTCCACGCATAGTTGAGATGAATATATGAATCACCTATAACGCCTTGTACAACTTTGGACCAGCCTACTTGAAAGACAGCATTCACTCACATGAACTTGTTCAGATTTTGATTCAAATAGGGTTTGGCCATTCCCTGAAACCCACCCCCATGAGAGAGACATTTGGAGATGGGCAGCGAGTCTTCCTACTTGCCATTTCCTGCTGACAGAGGCGTGCTGTCCCTGTTTCTTGTGCTTCTGCTGCTGGAGAGCCCTTTGGCATTTCAGTTGGTTTGTTGGCTGAGGGGGCTTTTAAGCAGTTAAATTCTCTTCATTTATTTTTATTGCTGTGTTTTCAACTGTATTTCTAATGAATTTACTTGCATGTTTTAATTGAGATTAGTATTTTATTATTTTTAGCCACCTTGAACACCAGTATTAGTGGAAAGGCGGGTTACAAGTTAAATAAATAAATAATGAAATTAAGTAAACTGTAGCATTCTGGAAAATCAAAGTGACTGTGCACTGTCCATTTGACACAGTTCGACTGCAAGATTTGGTTTATCCAGGGAATAATTCAGTGGATTACAAACAAAACCACCTAGCACATCTGTTGTGAGAAAATAACATTTTCTCCGTACTGGGAACACAATATTCAATTACTGAGGAACTGGCACTTTCCTTCTCCATATGTGCTAGAATATCGTCACGTATAGCGAAGGCACTGATGGCAATTTCCTCCTTTCCATCATGTCACTTTTAAAAGTATTTCCTTTTTTAAAAGAATATTTTATTTGGTTTTCATTACACCCTTTTGGGCTATTACAAATTTCTTTTCTTGAAGTATTTTTGGAGACTGAACATCTCTGTTTCTGCTAAGAAAGGAGATGTAAGTGCAAGCATTTACAAGAGACTACAAAGCCCAGCAAAATTAATCTCTTCCTCTCCCCCTGCCACAGTAATATCCACCATCATGGAAGTATTTTTGCTTGGTATTCAGCAAAACCGTGAGGGAGCTGCTTTGAAGTTTTTTCTTTCCACTACTGTAGTTCTTATTATGCGTAAGATCTGGGGGGAAACACATCATAGCAGCTTATCTTCATCATCAAAAAATCTCTGAAGAAAGAAAATAATAGCACTGGATGGAACTAGAGCACAACAGTCCAACCCTGTCCATGTGCGTTTCTACTATAAGTTCTGCTAAGTTCTACTGTATTCAGGTGTGTATTTGACTGCAGCCTTAGGCAGGTGGATGGGAGGTTTTAAAAATTCTGGAATGCCCCCCTGTTGCTTTGCAGGTTAGAGGGACAGTTCACTTCCTCTGAATTGTTCTTTTCCTTTGAATTTTTGGACTGGCTTTGTGTGTAGAGGGGTGCAGCATTTGTTCTTGATAAGACAACAGAATCCTGTTCATAAAGAGTCATTGGCTGAAGTGGTATGACAAACATTCCCATGTAATAAAGATTTTTATCACTGACAGGTGCAGTTTGGTCAAATACCAGAATCCAAGGACAAATCCTCGTTATTTTCTTTTAAGTACATTTTGTCCCCTGTCATCTCATCTAAAATCAGGTAAAAACTCCTATACTTACTTAATACCCTCAGATCCTGCCTTTCTGATTAATTGTCTATATGGCTTATTTTACATTTTTATATTTGTTAGATGACTTTAAACCAAATTCTTTCTGCATCATGCATTAACAACACAGAGATCCATCTTAAAACTGGGATAAACATCAGACAACGAAAGAGCAATGCAACTAGCACCAGACTTAA
Source organism: Cyclura pinguis (assembly GCA_030412105.1). Classification (NCBI taxonomy): domain Eukaryota; kingdom Metazoa; phylum Chordata; class Lepidosauria; order Squamata; family Iguanidae; genus Cyclura; species Cyclura pinguis. Next base: position 105,431,761 of record CM059599.1, on the reverse strand, counting down.
GGAAAGCACTGCAAAGTCAAGTCATTTTTATCTGTTGGCAAGCATTTGGGGCAAGCAGATGAGGAGCACTTCTAAGTTCTATCACATACAGTTTTACAATGCAATGAATTTAAAAGGAATGTATTAATCTAATCACTATGGATAGAAATAACAAATCAACATAATAATATGGTAGATTATTAAGGAGTGAGGAAGGAAACTTCAGGCTGTTAGAGACTGATGTACTTACTACCTTGCTGGGTGCCCTTGTCTTTGATTTATGGTGACCCTAAGATGAACCTACCAATGGGTTTCGCTGCAAGATTTGTCCAGAGGAGGAGTTGCATTGCCCTCCTTTGAGGCTGAGAGAGTTTGACTCGCCCAACATCACCCAGTGGATTTCCATGGCTGAGCAGGATTTCAAATCCTGGTTTCCTGGAGTCCTGGGCCAATACTCATACCACTACTCCATGCTGACTCAATGGACTACTATCATGTCTCACCACTGTCCAGAATGTCTTGGACTATTTGGAATGGCAGTCAAGCACCATCGAGGGACACATGTTCCTCATCCTTGTACTAAACAAAATAGTATCACTAGCTATGACAACCTATGGTCTCTATCTTGAGGAAAAAGGATTAGGAAGTCAGCCAAAGAGAACAGCATAATAATGGATAGGTTCAATTATCTTCCCATTGAGCTGGTAAACATCAGTTCAGGCCATGAAAGATAACATGCCCGGATATGCTAAATGGGTGGGGGTTTTTTTTTAAAGACCTGTAAGCAGGGACTCATAAGAAAGGAGATGATCTTTGATTTAACACTGAAAGATCTCCAGGATATGATTGATGCTGAACAATATCTATGGAAAATGAGCTCAAAGATCTAACGTGGTTACATTTAATTTGAGGAAAGGTGATTTCTCAAAGACGAAGGCATTTGTTAAAGCCAAGGCAAGAGTCCAGGAGGTCATATCCATTGAGGAAACATGGCAGCACAAAAGCCGGTCCAACTGGATGCTGTCAGAGTTAAAAAAAAAAATGAAGAAAGACATAAAGACAGTAAAGAAAGACATACAAGGAAAGAAGCCTTCCTTTAGAAATGTAGGACTCTGGTCCAAATGAAATATAAATATACATACATACATACATACATACATACATATATATATTCACACACACACACACATACATATACACATACACACACACACACACACGCATACACATACATACATACACAGTCACCCGTCCACATTTGCAGGTTTCACTTTCGTGGATTTTATTATTCACAGATTATTTGCTGTCACCTCTGCTGCCTCCCTGTACCATTCTTAGTAGGGACTAGAAGCCTCCTGAGACTGAGAAACTGTGAATGAGGCTTGTAAGTCCCTATTAAAAATGATGTGGGGCAGCAGTGGAGGTGGCAGTAAACCCCACCACCCCCCACTTCTGCCTTGTGAAGGAACCCTGATGCCTCAAAGGAATCCACAGTGGGTTGAATATGGTGATCATACTTTTTTGTGTGTTAAATATGGTTTGGGAGGGCCTAGAGTTATTCATGGTTTTTTCACTTTCATGGGGGTCCTGTGCCCCTAACTCTAGTGAATGTGGAAGGATGACTGTGTGTGTGTGTGTGTGTGTGTGTGTGTAATATATATATATATAATAAAAGAAGACTGCAAGCTCTGTTAAAACACAGTTAACCTGATTATTATCAGACAAGAGAACAAAAAATTTAAGGGACAGCATGAGTTTATTGAAGTTCCTCAAGAATGAAAACATGTGAGACAAGCAGTGGGCCTTTACATTGTGAAAGATTATGCCACCACCATCAGAATGGCATTGTATTCTATGTGGAATCAGTCCTAAAGAGGGAGAGGAAAAACATATCATTGCAAAAATAACAAAATGAATGCTAAAATGGCAGATATGCACCCAGGATCCACTGAAGCATTGCCAAGACCTGCTGTTCAAGGTTTATGTCAGTGACAAAGCTTGCTTACAGAGGGAATCAATGAAATCATAACATCCCAACACACTTTTCTGGACTGCAGCATCAACAATGATGGCTCAGCACACCCAGAATATCTACCTCAGTGGCATAGCTACTGCCATTTCTGTGGGAAGGGTTTCATGTCAGCTTGTAGGGGATGGGCAAACTGTGGTCCTTCAGATGTTGTTAGATAAGAGTATCCACAATCCGCAATCATTGGTCATCCAATGGTTGCAATCAGGAATGATATGTGAACCAAACCATGGACCAATAGCTTGGCTTCTGTGGGCCAATTGGGTCTTTATTGATCTGCATCTGGAGTAGAAAGAGCCTAAAAAATTGATCTGGGGTAGAAAGAGCCTAAACTAAAAGATACATCTATGCTTGCCAGCTGCTCACTCCACTGAAGGTTCCTTTTTGTGTGTGTGTGTGTTTTATTTTGTGAGGAGGGAGGTCTTGGAGTGATGGCGCAACAGAAAGCAGAGTAGCAGGTGCAATACGCCTCATGGCAGGAACAATTTCATTTGTTGCATAGCTGTTTGTCATGAACATAGCAAAACTGCAAGGGTAGAAGAACAGACAGAAGCATCCATGACATTTCTCCTTACCGCAATGCAGCCTTGCTTCTATTTTTATGCAATTAAGCATGAGAATGATCCTGTACCTGTAGGAAAAAACAAAAGGAAGCACAGAGCAAGCAACAACAGAACTTAGAAAAGTTATCTTTATGGACAACAACTCATGAAACAGCCTCCCTCCCACCAGGAATTTTTCCAAGCTCTGATTTAATAAGCAACAGGTCATAGCTGGGGCACTGAACATGGATGCACCGTGGGGGTTTGTGATACAGTGAAAAAGAAGAAGGCATGATGTCATCAAAGAGCTTATGCTTCAGTCCAACTCAATGAGAGAAAAGGGAGTGACTGTTAAAGAGTATGTATCTCCCCAACTGGTCTGGCAGTAGAAATGTATTATAGCAACAGCTTGTTCTTTTCCATGCATTCCAGTTGTGCTTGGGCAAGACAAGAAGATCTTTTGTATGTATGGTGAACTGTGGCATTGGCTGGAGTGGAAAAGCTCAAATTTGCCAAGAAACAGTTTATCAATTTGTGGGAGACATTGTTACTGCTGCTGAGGGTTTGTGTGTATATGTATGTTAGAACAATATAGTTAAGAAAGCATGTAAAGCAGTTTGATAGTCACTTTCAACTGTCATGGTTCCATTCATTGGAATCCCAGGACTTGTAGTTTGGTAAAGTTCTTAGAAAATTCTGCTGAAACTTTCTGAATTCTGTTCAACTGCTATCAAATAGCTGTAACTGTGTAGCACAGATATGCTGATAGGAAAGCCAAAGGATAGAAGGGAAGTGATTGATGCAGTCATGCTTTGCATTGCAAACTTGTATAGGGTGTTCTGTCCTGGAATCCCCAGTTGTAAGAATGGGAGGGCATGGGTGTTACACTGGCTGCTTTTAGTTGAACTCTGAAGGTAAACTAGTATGGTTCTTTACATAGAAACATGAACAAGGTATTGAATTCCTTGACGTTTTGGAGAAATCATCACTTTTAGTGGCAAGAATCTTGAGTGCCATATCATGTATCCTGTCATAGTGATGGGGGTGGGGTAGTTGTAGATGCGGGAGCAACTTTTTAAAAACTCCTCATTCTTACTGAAATCAGTGGGAGGCAATAATCTTTCTGCCAAGTTGGAGCAGATGTAAAACTATGCCATTGGTCAGGGCATAGATGTGGACTGGTGGAGGAGAGGCTACAGCATAAATGTGTGTGTGTGTTAAATCAGCAATCCACTGAATCTCCCTCCTTCTCATGAACATTGTGTGTCAGCACAGGACTAAAGGTTGGAATGCATGTTTCCCCGTGTACCTTAGCCCTTGGAGACTTCACAGAAGCAGCACAGACTACAGAAAGAGATAAGAAAGAAGGAATCTGTGTGCAGTCCTTACAGTGAGACTTAAGATTGAGTCCTATAATTTCTTGTTTGGCATGACTCCAGTAAAATAACTGCACTATCATCCAAACAAAGATGTATTCAGAGCGAACTGTGAAACTGCAGGAGGTGCATTTTTGCATCACTTTTCACTTATTAAAGCTTAATTTTAAAAAAAAGATGGAAGAAAAATGCAGAAAATTACAGGACGATAAATCTGATTTCTGTTCTAGATAAATTGGTGGAAATCCTTACCAGATAAATTGGTAGAAATTTAAACCTAGAATCATTAAACATGTTTATTTTATGAATTTTTATCCTCCATTTTAGCCCCAAAATTTTCTCTGAGTGATTCACATTGCATTAAGGAATAATTAGCTAAAATCAGAAACTGATAACACACACAATTAGCTAAAATCAGGAACTGATAATGCACATAAAGTTTTGAGACAGCTGATGAGAAAGACGACAACTAAATCAGCTCAAACCAGTGCTACTAAACAGCGATACTAAAATGGCAACTGAAAGGTCTTGACAATTATAGTCAGCTCTCCACATTTGCCGGTTTCACTTTTGCAGATTTGATTATTCATGAATTGTTTGCTGTCACCTCTACTGCCTCCCTATGTCATTTTTAATAGGGGTTGCAAGCCTCGTGAGACTAAGAAACTGTGAATGAGGCTTGTAAGTCCCTATTAAAAATGCTGTGGGGCAGCAGTGGAGGTGGCAGTAAACCCCCCCAGCCCCGCCACTTCTGTCTTGTGAAGGAACCCCGATGTCTCAAGGGAATCCATGGTGCGTTGAATATGGTGATCATGCCTTAATTGTGTGTTAAATGTGGTTTGAGAGGACCTAAAGTTATTCAATTTTTTTTCACTTTCATGGGGGCCCTGTGTCCCTAGCCCTAGCGAATATGCAGGGAGGACTGTATACAACAAGTGAATTCATCTGCAGCCCAAAAGATAAAAAAGTAGCTGCCAGACAGGTCTTCCTAGGGAGGACACCCTAATACTGGGCTCATTATATGCCCTACCTCTGAAAACAGCCCCCCACTCAAAAAAGGATGGCTGAAGAACCTGCTGTTAAGTAGAGAGAGATGACTGCCTTAGGCACATTTGGGGCATCAAAGAATGTGCACTCTGAAAGGACAGAAAGTGTTAGTTATTCTGTTCATTATGGGAATATTTTTCCTGCCAGGGGCTTTTCTTTCTCATATACTGAATTAAATTGGCTTGGTTTAGGTATCATCTACCTTGATATAGACGGGGGGCAGGCAGCTCCATATATATTGGAAAAGTGTCTTGGGCCAGACCATTCACTCCCAAAAAATCTGTTTATAGTCATCATCAACCCATCCCGGGAAACCAACAGTACACACTAAACTTGCACCAGCTGTGTCACTTTCTCTTGTATTTTTTATATGAAGTGGCATAAAATAATCTCATACATGGTTACAGTAACTACTCAGAATTTGTGTTTGTAAGCAAATAGCTAGTGTAATCTACTGAAGAGGACTAGACTGGAATATAGGAGCCCTGAAGTCTAATTCCTGCCCCCTGCCCCCAACCATTAGTCTTAAAACAACAGAGTGGGAAAGTTCTCTGAGCAACAGATTTGTCCAGAAGATAATATCAACCATGAGTTTTTAGTCAGCCTTAAGGTTCCTTCTGGCAATGACAAGTATTATTGAACTATGTAAAATATAGCCATTGGGAAAGCATTTCTGAAACAAAATAAATTTGTTTTCTTCTGGATCATTTAACTGCGAAGGAATGAAAAGTATTATTCGGAGTATTTTTTTTTCTTGTGGTTTTTGATACAGGGTCACTGAAAATCCAAATATTTTATAGCCCACTATAAAGGAGCTCTTTATCTTTTCTCCCAGCTCCTTCCATGGTGTCACATTTAACCAAACTAGGAAACTGCCGATAATGGAAATGTTTGCAGATTACACGTTGGGCAATAAATAAGATCAATTTCCCATGCCAGCCAAAATAAAGATTCCTTATCATTGTTTAAACCTTTTGCTCTTTGTGATGCCTGCTAATATTTTAACCCACAGTAGTTAAGAGGTGCTATTTTCTGCCTTCCCCCCTCCCTTAAATTGAACACACAGCTGTATTTATCTTTTAATGAAATGTCACAGTATAAAAGAGCACATGGTTCCTTAAATTCGAGTTGCAGATCATAGCTAGCAGGTTGTGTTCAGCTGGATGATCTTTAGGAAATGGAGCCATTCTACATATTACTAATTTTGTTTTACCTTTACAGGGCTGTCACACCTATCTGCCCACGAAAATGCACCTGTGACTTGGCAAGGAGGATGCAGTGCTACCAAGTTGGAGAAGTGCCTAAGGAGATTGCATCAACTACCAGGAGAATTCGTATCAGTCACAGCAAGATCAAACAGCTCAAGGTAGAATGGTTTCTTCTCTCTTTCTTTCCCCTCCTCTATCTATTCAATCCATCCATCCACCCACCCACCCACCTTTCCCATTCATTTGGGTAGATGAGGGATGATTATATAATTAAGAATTGTGCATAAAAGATACAATTTTGGCAGGGGAAGCTTAAAGTGTTGAGGGAGAACTACTTCTAGAGAACTGGCTTCTTAATTTCTAAAACTGGGATGGGAGGACATCTGGCCTCTAGATGTTGTTGCACAGCCAGTTCAAATAGACCTAGCCAGCATACCTATTGATGAGGAATGCTGGGAATTGCAGTCCAGCAACATTTTGAGGATTTCATGATTCCCATCCCTCTTTGAAAAGAATCAGGAACCATGTTGTTGTCCTGTACAGCTGCTCACTTACAGACCTGTGCATCCTCACATAGCCAAGTGTCACCAAATGGAATATAGGTTTATTTCTGAGTGTACTGGAGTGGGCTACAAAGTTCAGTTCAAGTGAGAACGTACCATCTTTTATGTGGTCCACATAAAACTCACAAAATACTGTAGTGTTAGCTTTCAAGATTTTACAGGGAACATCCTCATTCTCTGAGTTAAACAAGAACACGGGTTTGGGTGGGCTGGGGAGAGAGTGCTTCCGACAGAAAACTCTAGAGAAATCTAGTTTGAAAATACAGCATCTGTTTGTGTAGCCTGTTGTTTTTGTTGTTGTTGTTGCATACTTTCAAGTCATTTCTGACATATGGTGATGTTCATTCAAACCTGTGGAATTTTTCTTTTTTTTGGGGGGGGGGGATTTGTTAGGCAGGGGTTTGACTTTGCCTTCCCCTAAGTCTGAGAGAGTATGACTTGCCCAAAGCCACCCAGTGAGTTCCTATGGCTGAGTGGGGATTCAAACCCTGTTCTCCAGTCATAGGTTCTTTCTGCACTACACTGTTATAGTGCTCTTATTCCACTTTCAACATCCTATGGAATCCTGCAGTTTGCAGTTTAGGGAGGGGCATTTAGACCTCAGCTAGAGAACTCTTTGACCTCAGTAAACTATAAACCCCAGAATTCCACAGGATGTTGAAAGTGGAATGATAGCACTATAACAGTGTAGTGCAGAGAGGCCCAAAGTCCAACATTCAAACCAGTAAACCACACTGGCTGTCATACTATGCATATTTATGTTGAGGGATGTTCCATTTATTTTACTGAGACTATGGATGTATGTATCATCTTAATTTTAAAAAATGGAAGTCAGTGTGCAAAAACCAGGGAGAGACAATTGGGTAGAGTAGGTCCAGAGTGGCGATTAAATCTATGTTGCACACTATAAAAAAAGACAATTGAAAACAAATTATGAGCTTTACTTAGTGGTTAGTGGTTAGAGAGTGATGGAGTCCTGATACGAAACAATGATTCTCAACCTAGTTGATAAATTTAAGTGTGTCTGATGATGCGGCTTGCAAGCTTTCAAAACTTCACTGGCTTCTTCATCATGATGCAGCCAGTTGTTGAAAACAATGACAGAATGGACAAATTATGACTTGGTACAGATTACAGTATATTATTTTCACTGTTATCAATACTGCATGCGTTCCAGTGCCAGCAGCACATATATAATCCACCTCACAACCATGTTTTCATGGCCAATAGAGATAATGGAAGTAGTAATGCAACACATTTGGAGTACCAAAGATATACACTATTTTCACCAGCAACTGGATTTAGGCAGTGGGCAGTAGCAGCTGGTGGTTTCCACATCAGTTGGGCAGTGAATTCACTCCAGGTTTTAGTTCAAAATTTAAAGGGGATGTTCAGGGTGCTGAAGCCCATACTGAAAATAGTGTTAGCACCTTGAATATCTTCATTAAAGTCTGGAGTACCACGCAGAGTGGATTCATCACCCCACTAACATGAATTCTACCAGCTGTCACTGCCAATAGAACTACACATAAGTTACCAGACTCAAACTGGGAAACATCAGTTCTCCAATCCCATATAGTGTTCTATGCCTGGGCTCTCATCTCTAGAATAAAGTAATAATGAAACTGATAAATCTTTCAAGAAACACAGAATATCTTTCCCCCCATCACAATAGTTCCTAGAGATATAAGTTTCATAATGTGGTTTTCTAGGAATGAGTCTGTGAAAACCTGGTGCTGAGCTCCAGGCTTGGTCAGTACTTAATAGAAGGCTTCTACTTGCCTCTTTATATGGCTTTATGTAGCAGCATAGGATAATTGCCACTATCCCTCCCACCCTATTCTTCTTTCACTTTACTTTTCTTCCTCTCTGCAGCAAAATACGATTTCTTCTGGCTAAAGCAAGTTAGAACTTAGCAATGGGTCAATGTTTGTGCATGTATTTTATTTTCCATCAGTTGCATGTACCTGATTTATTTATAGGTATTTTGATGCCATTTTCCAGGCATAGGTAGTTTACTCTTACAGTATGAGCTATATATTTATTCAGTAGTGGTATTGGCCATTTCTGCACTAGACTGTTATAGTGCTATCATTCCATTTTCAACATCCTATGGAATCCTGAGGTTTGCAATTTAGGGAGGGGCCTCAAACCTCAGGATTCCATAGGATTTTGAAAGTGGAATAATAGCACTATAACACTCTAGTGCAGAAATGGCCATTCAGTCCACAGCAGTCTATTCCCAGGAAAGTGGGCATAGGATTGCAACTCTGACAAGAAAGAAGGGGTGAAAAAAATCTTGCCGGGGCTTTTGTTTTTGAAATTAAAGTCTGTACCTTCTTCACTCTTCTTTGTGCCCTACTTGCAAGCAAAAACTCCACAACTTTTTAGCTCAAGAAATGTGCATCCATTGCTAGGTGGAATTAACTCCATGTGTACTCATATGTGCCTGAGAGAGACTGAGAGAGAGAGAGAGAGAGTACAATCACTAATGGTGTCAGCCAAAATTAAGGGTCATTATACCATGACAAAGCTTTCACAAGGCGCCATAATCAATCTTGTTTCTCTAACAAGTGTGTATTTCTAAGACATGTGAAGACAGATTTGTAGATTGCAGCCAAAATTTGTTTGAGCAGTTCTAAAACATGAGAAGACAAGCAAACTTTCTTATACAAATAGGTCTCTATTTGCTCATTAGTATAAAATATAACCAAATTTCAAGAGCAAAAAAAAAAAAAAGTATTTGTGTGTCATGATCAGAAAGAAAAATGGTGCTTCTTTATCAGTTTAATTGGGTATCTTATCATTTACTGACCTGATAACAGTAGCAATACAAACCTGAAGGGTGCCTTTGCAAAAAACAATAATCCACTGTCTGGAGTACTTAAAATTTCTGATACAAGAGTCTAAAAAATGTGCAAATAATGAACTTGTAATCCGTGCTTCTAATCCTTCCCCGTGCTAGCCAACTTAGTTCTTTGCAGTTCTTAAACTGATAGACACTAAATTGATAAACATTTTGATATTCTCTGCCAAAACGTAGAAAAAGAATAATAGGTTACAAGTGAGATCCTCAACGAAAGTTTTCCATTTTTCAGTAGCTAATGCTCTCCCAGAAATAGTTTTTTTTATTTGTTTTTCATTCCATTTTTTAAAAAGATTTCTTTCTTTCTTTCCTGTTCAAATTTTTTTTTGAAAAAAAGATTTGAACATTATTTAAACTTTCTTCAACCATTCAACACATCCATAACATCAATGAGAACATAATACATGAAATGCATAGGTGTATACTATACACTTTACATACCCAAAAATACCCATATTGTTGAATACATATATATCTAAAACAATATGCTATACACATTGCAAGTGTAGCCCTACCACAAAAATCCAAAGAGACCTCACCACTTCCTAGGAAATCATCTCTAATTTTACACACCACAGGCTGCATCAACTTGTTAGTTCAAATGAAAGTAACCCATCAAATTAATGGGAACTTAGTATGTCAACACGTAAATAAATTGAATCTACTCTAATTGGGACTGATAATTAGATTTAGGACCATATTCTTCTGTATATAAAGGGATGATAATATAAGGGAAGGGGATCATCAAATCAATCTTGAATACTGCAGAAAAAAAGAAAAGTATTACAGTTACAAGAACAAAAACAAGAAAGTGAGAAGAACCCCCACCCCCCAGCAACAACAGAAGCCATAAAATTAACATTAACTAACACCTGCCCTATCTGAATATTTTCTGTATCAAGAGCTCATAGATATTGGATAAGAGGCCCATAGAAGACTTTAATTTGAAGAAAACATTTTCAAGTTATGATTAATTTTTTAATTTAATTTTTTCAATGATTTGTTAATGATTAGAAAAGTTTCATTATCTCACATTTACTTACGATTTCCACTATATTGAAAAATGAATTAAATTAGGGGATTTTAGGTCCATAATCTTAGAGTATACTGACATAGCCAAAAGATTTGCAAGTTCACAATTAATGTTTCCCACAGTATTAATGAAAAGATTAGGTATAACAGGTGATATACCTGAATTTATGCTTGACTTTTCCAATAGTAAGTTTTTTCAGCTATATATTGATATCATGGCAATGGATGCAATAGGACCTCAAGCTCATGTTGTTTTTGTAAAGTCAAACATGCTCACAGTTGATCCCAAAACAAACTAATCATTACAGTAATTTGTAATCCTAAACAATAAGGAAATATATCAGGTTCATTCATTCCCTGATTTGGGTTTTTTGGATGGGGGTGGGGAAATACAGTTCTATATGTAACTGTAAATTTTTCTTTCTTCAGCTATCAATTTAAGTACTTCTAGCCCTGTACAACTGGCAGCCTGAATAAGAATTATGTCTTACTTCAGCGGTAAGATACCCTGAACAAAGTGGCTTATGTCTATGCATAGAACTGAAGAAGCTGCCGTCATATGCATCTATTCCTTTACAAGCAACAGTGGGATTTATGTCTAATCAAATATGCTTAGACAAGTTATACTACTTGTCCTACTGTACTGGTGTTAATACAATCATAAGCATGTTTTCTCAGAAATTCACTGAGTTCAGTGGTATTTATTCCCAGTTGCGTCACCGGCCCTTTCTGCAACTTACCTGCGTCTGGCGCAGTTGCACAGGAATCACACAAGCAGCCTCTTCCATGAGGCTCTTGCATCCCCGCTGCTTCTGCTCTGCAGCAGCTGCCTGCCGGCCAGCAGGCAACATAAGGGCTCTGCCTCTTCCTTCTGCAGCGCAGCCGGATATTTTCCCAGGCTGCACTGGAGGAGGAAGCGCGAGGGCCACAGCTCTGGAGCGCCGCACAGATGGTAAGTGCGTGTAGGGCCCTGGAGCGATGCACGGCTAAAAGCCAAAAATGATATAGTGCGTGATCAGTGCCTACCGGCCCTGGCAGCATCGCACGATTGCGAGGACGTCATCTGAAACGTTCCTTGCAATCGCGCGACACTCTGGAGGCCCTTTCGCATGAGAAATGCCATACAAAAAGGGCCTCAGAGTGCTTTAAAAGTCTTGTGCATATTCTATGTTACTCCTCTAGAGGGCTCCAGTTTGCAATGAAAAATGTGCCATATTCAGTTTGGCTGGATTGTGCTCACTTAATCTGACATGACTCCACAACTCCCATTCTTTTGGATAGATAATGTTCCTAATTGTTTGTGTTGATTCAGTGGAGGTGTTGGTGATGCTCCATTGCTGAACTGATCTTGCCAAAAATAATTTTGTTTTGGCATTTATCCCCCAGGTCACTGACTTCCAGAGAATGTTTTCCCTTGAAGAATTTGTCCTGACCTGCAGTGGGACAGAATTAGTGGAAGCTAACACTTTCAAAACTTTGGATACCTTAAGGACCCTGGAACTCTGGAAAAACAAACTAAGGCACATACCATCCTCACTCCCAGAAAAGCTTGAAGTGCTGAAACTTGGTGACAATTTAATAAGTGTTTTACATGAATCCGACTTCGAAGGTTTAAAGAATTTAAGGGTCCTTGACATACACGGCAATTTGATTTTGTCTCTTTCTTTTATTACTCTTTCCTCTCTCAGAAGTTTAGAGAGTTTGACTCTGGATGGAAATAATATGGAGTCTGTGACTGGACCATTCCATCTCCCCAACTTAAAGTATCTTAGCATAGAGAATAACAAGTTGCAATCTTTCTCTGAAGACTTTTTCACATCTCTTCATAGTTTGCTGTTTCTCAATTTAAATGGTAATTTACTGACTGACATGCCTCCAGAACTGCCCAAATCTTTACTGTCACTGAAGTTAGAGAGAAATCAACTCAAAATGCTGAGATCTGGAGATGTGAAAAGACTGGCAAATTTGTCAGAACTTTTCTTGTCAGAAAACCAGCTTTCATCAGTTGACGGTATACAGCATCTTTCCAGTTTAACAAGACTGGAGTTAGCTGGAAATAAACTCCAAACAATACCAAACAGATTACCAATCACATTGCAGAAAATTGATTGTAGCAAAAACCTGATTGAGAAAATTCAAGCACAAGAATTCCAGAATCTTCAGGACCTCAAGCATTTGTTCCTTGACAACAATATTGTTACCACAGTTGAAGATGGCGCACTTCAAAAATGCACACTGCTGTCCAATTTAGCACTTGAACAAAATCTGCTTCATTCTATTCCACTACGGTAAGCAAGAATTCTGATTTTTTTTTTTAAAAAAAACTTATTTTAAAAGTACATTTCCAGACACAAGTCACTGGAAAAAGTGTAAACATTGTAACCATCAGTGGTAATACATACCACAACCCAGCCAGAAGAGGATATTTCTGAAATAGACTTCCATGCTTTAAAAAAAATCTACTTGTGCCACAGTCCAAACAACGTAATTACTGGGATCACTGAAAACCATTGGGAGAATCTGTGCCCTTCCAGATATCATTGGATAGTAAGTCCCATCAGGGCCAGACAATATATCACATGGTCAAGCTAGACAAGAGTTGGAAGTTCAACAACATATAGAAGAGCACATGATACCCAGACCAGTGAAACCCAGCATCCTTCCATTTGAACTGCTCCTAATGCTGCCAGTCAGACACCATGCTGCAGCTATTCTATCTTTTCCTCCACATATTCTTTTGTAAAAAGAAAAAAAAAAAGATTGAAGCAGCACAGAAAGGCATGGGAGAGTTACAAATGGAAGTCAGCACTGTCTGAACCCACTGTAAAATTCTGTAAATGAGGCAGAGTGATTACAAAATAACAGCCTTGTCTGGAAATACCTCAGGTTCAATTCTCTCACACCTCAGCTTTTTGATGAAGAGCAGCTCCCCACTCAGTAACACAGTTCTCTTGGTGCCTTGTTAGCACTTGGCTTAAGGCTTTCTGATGTCTTTTGTGAAACTGTGGAATCCTGAGCTGTGTGGCAGAACAGTAGGATGCCAATGATAGTATCTTAGGAAAGATCAAAGTGTATATGGCATATGTACCATTTATTTTGTTCTTTTGGAAGGAAAGCCAGGTTTTACTGTCTGATTTTTAAAGCAAATAGAAGTGCAAGGACTTAAGGTTTGCTAACCTCAACCATCTATAGCAACCCATCATGTTTCAGAGATGAGTCTTCCAGACCGCAGGCCCAGAATACAACCTAGTTTGGTCTGTGGGCAAGAAGCCAGGTTTAAATTCCTATTAATTATTAACTTGGTGGCATTGGGGTATGTCAGGGTTTCTCATCTTAGGTTTTTGTGAGGAGAAATGAAACCGAGGCTTAAGACTATTGTGAGGAGAAATGAAACATGTGTTGTAAAATGTTTGACATGTTTATAGTTGCTGTAGAAATAATAAACAATGCATGTTTCTTATTTTCCTTTTCAGCCTTCCACATAAGCTAGCCAGATTGGATCTGAAAGGAAATAGCATACAAAGAATTAAAGAGCAAGAATTGTCACATCTTCAATACCTACAGGTTTTAAATCTACGGAACAACAAATTATCCACTCTAGATTACAGTCTTTTGAAATATTTGTCTCGCCTCAGGTACTTGTATCTGGATGGCAACCCCTGGAATTGCACTTGTGACCTCCTTAAAACCAGACAGGTGCTCATGGCTAAAGGCACAGATGTTAAAGGGGGACATTGTACATCACCAACAGAAAGCAGGGGTGAAAGCTGGATGTCTTCCAAAAGGATCCTGAATTTGTGCTCACTGAACGATCTGTATTCATCTGAAGAGGGGAAAGAAACTGGAAAGAAAGGAAATGTTGATGATCCCTCCACTCTCAGAGTAAATATGGATGATTATTATGACTATGACATTGATTAAGCTTACCCAGAACTCAGGTTTAACTCATTTCTCTCCCAAACCATAACTGAGACATTTCTTAAGGCTTATGAAATCCTGTGCAATAAGATGTCCCTAAACATTACTCAGATGCATCTATGGTTCAACAGTTAAATCTCTTTTCCTTTGTCTGCTTATTTAGATGGGACAATCTACTGCCATATTATTATCACTTAGATAACATTAAGATATATGCTCTCACACAGTTACCTGCTATTACTTATATCACAATTATTATTTTTTTTTAGTCTTTAAGATACAGTGGGCTACTTTGTGGGGTTTTGTTTTTGCTGCTGCAGTTTCTCATTCCTTTGGAAACTGTATCAAAAGCTGCATATGAACACATTAGTTAGCTGAGCATGTGTGTAGGTGTAGTCTTTTTTGAAAACAATTAAATGTGGTGTTGCCAACGCAAATATACAGAAATCAGGAGTGCTCGAATAAATTTTCCTAAAGTTTGTACGTTGTAATTTCTGTAATGTTTGTACCTGATGATTTCTGCAATGTAGTTCATTTTAACTGAACAGTTGGGGGATCTTTGGGTATGATGTATTACTATCCAAAGTTTGTTATTTTACTTATATCCCGTTTTTCTTCCGAATGGGGTTCAAAGCAGCGAGTTTACATCTTCGACTAAACAGAGGACCGGGAAACGAGCCACGGCTCGGTGTCACTGTTGTCATGTGCCTTGATGTCTCCGACTTACGGCTGTCCTGTCGTAGGAAGGGGAAGTATTTTATCTTTTCAGTGGAAATGTTTTCCCACATGCCGTCGTGGAGACGCTCCTGCCACTAGATGTCGCTGCGCGTGGCGAAAACACGTGCTACCGCCAGAAAGCCTCCCCTGTCGGCGACCGAGGGGTGGTCACTGCGGTCTCCTCCTCGAGCCGTACGGAGACGCCCTTTCCTTCGGCGGGGCCACGTCATTCGCTCCAACAACCCGGAAATGACATTGGGAGGCGGCTCCTCGACCAATGGGCAGCTCGCGCGTAGGCCGGGAGGAAAGGTCAGGGCAGGGATGGAGATGGCGGCGCTCACGGAGGTTGCCGGGCAGATAAAGCCGTGTCAGTGAGGGGAAGGAAGACGACATGGTGTGCGCCTCGCGCTACGGTTGAGCCTCCCTCGGAACCCTCTCTGCTGCCGGCCTGCCTTGCCCTCCTTCCCCTCCCCCGGCCGCCGCCCTCAGCTCCCTTCCCGCCGCCGCCGCCTCCCGTCCAACCCCAATGAGCGTCGCGTACGAGCTGCTGTGGCGCCTGCTCCACGTCCTCCTCAGCGTCCAGCGCGCGCTCTTCGCCTGGGTCCGCGGGTGCCTCCGCGGGCGCCGCTCGTGGCTCAGCCGTTGGCGGTGGCGCGCGGCCTCGGCCGCCGTCGCGGCTTCGCGGGCTCTCTTGCCACCGGCGGCGGCGGCGGCGGCGGCCGCGACGGGACCCTTCGCCTTCCACAAACCGGCCGCGGCCGGGCGGAGGGTGGGCGGCGGCGGCGGCGGCGGCGGCGGAGCCCGGTGGCGGAAGGACGTGAAGTCGTTGCAGAAGCTGCCGGGCCATGTGGGGCTGGTGGTGACCGAGGAGGAGCAGAGCTACGCGGACGTGGCCAGCCTGGTGGTGTGGTGCATGGCGGTGGGCATCTCCTACGTCAGCGTCTACGACCACGAAGGTGAGTCGCCTCCGGAGCCGCTCTCCTCAGCTGCTGCCCCACCCTCGGGTTGCTCTGCCTCGCCCGCTTTCCTTCTTCCCCAGTCTCTTCTTCACCGTCCCTTTCTCTGCGGAGTACGTGATCTTGGTGTGCCGTGATGGCTAATCCAGGCGAGCTCCCTTTCCCTCGTTCGTTACGCACGGTCTCTTGGTAGTCTTAAGCCCCTTTTCGATCGGGAGTCTTGTTTTCCTTCCGAAAACGTTCAGTGTCCTCAGATTTCGGAAATCGAGAAGCGTGAGGCCTGGTTACTGTCTCGGTGGGAAACCCTCAGGAAGAGCCTGCGATCTCCCGTTAGGATAAAGAAGTAATCCTGCCTGAAAGCGTGGAGAGTCGCTTCTAGTCCGAATTGACAATGTTTGTTGGGCAAGATGGACCAGTGGTCTGACTGAGTGTAAAGCAGTTTATGTGCTGAATAAGCATGCGTAAGATCTCATCATGGCATTGTTGAGATGTAATACACATGCAGTACAATCTTGCTGGCTTAGGTTTAAGGATGCCTGCTCACCCTTAAGTTGTAAAGAGAATTGCAGCCTTATTGTGGCCCAAGGTTTTGAGACAGACAGAGAGAGAAAGAGAACTGATTTCGTCAGAAGCAATGCCTTAGTTGTCTTAGAGCAGAGCTTTCCAAACTTTTCATGTTGATGACACACTTTTCAGACATGCATAATTTCACAACACAGTAATTTAGTAAATGGAGGCAGCGCCTTTACTCAGGCCTGGCCCACTGCGGCCGCAGGAGAGGCAGCCCCTCCGCACGGTAGGTTTCCGTGACATACCTACACACTGCAGCCAACACACTGATGTGTGGCGACACACAGTTTGGAAAGCTCTGTCTTGGAGTGATAAACCCCTTTGTTTTTGCTGCAGACTAAATCAACTGTCTTTGAAAATGGTTTAGATTTCAGGGAGGATAGAGAGAAGGACAACACTGGGCTCTCAGTATTGGCTATTGTATAGTTCCAGGACCCCTGGTGGATACCAAAATTTGTGGATGCTCATGGTGTCCTTTATATAAAATGGCTAAATAAAACTTTGCTTTTTGAGTTTTTTTCCTAATATTATCAAACCATGGTTGGTTGAATTCATGGATACAGAATCCATGGGTATGGACAGCTGACTATAGTCCTTTTTCCTGCTTTTTTTGCTTAAAGGACATATGCCTTTGACAACTAGTGTGGTTTGGGCATTGGACTATGACCCTAGAAGCCAGTGTTCAGCTCCCCACTGGACCGTGGAAACTTGGTGACCTTGGGCATGTCACACGCTCTCAGTTCCAGAAAACTCTATATGGTGACCGTAAGCTAGAAATGACTTGACGGCACACTACTACAATATATGCCTTTGCAAAGTAGGGGGTACTGAGGTATCAATATCCAAGTCTTCTGTAGGTGGAGTCTTCAATTTCATCTATTCACTCAGTTAATTTATTCTTTTAGTTACTATACTTTCTGCACATTTGGTCTCTGGAAAGGCTTACTGAGATGTATCTTAAGAACTGGGGGCAATTTTGAGGAAAAATTGGTAAATGGGTGAGGTGCCAGAGTACTGGAGATGAGCGAATACTGTCTATGTCTTCAAAAAAGAAAATCTGGGAAACCACAAGCCAGGCAGCCTGACTTCAAAACCTGAAAAAAAAATTACAGCAGATTTTATAGGAGTCTGTTTGCAAGTATCAAAATGCAGTGGTTAGTAGGCGCCAGCGTGGGTTTGCCAGACCAAATCTTGCCAAACTAACTACGTATCTTCTTTGGATTTAGTAGCTGTTCAGTTTAGTAGATGGTAAGAATGCTGTGGATGACATTTCTTTGGATTTTAGCAACATATTGAAGTTTCCTGTGATATTGTGATTAGCAGACTGGCTAAATGTGGAATAGATGGAAAAACCATCAGATGGATCCATAATTGGTTGGAAAATTGAGCTCAGAAATCTTTCATCAGTGGCTGTGCTTCATATTGGAAGTTCTCAAATTAGGTGGTGCCACAGAGTTCTATCTTGGCAGACACTCTTTAGTATTTTTATCAATAATTTAGATGATGCGCTGGAGGGAATCCTTGTCAGATTTGCAAATGATACAAAACTGGGAGAGGTAGGTAACACTTGGAATATAGGAACAGAATTCAACAGGATTTTGGTAAGCTAGAAAACAGGGCTTAATTAAATAAAATTAAATTCAATAAAAACCAATACAAATTTTCTGCATTTAGACAACAAAAAACAAATGTGCAGATATAGGATGGGAGATACATGGCTCAGTGGTACTACGTATGAAAAGGACTTTAGGATTATTGTTGATGATAAGCTGAACCTGAACCAGCAGTGTGATGCTGCCGCAGAGAAGGCAAATGCTATCTTAACTTGCATTAATAGAAACATAGTTTCTGAGTGGAGGAAGTAATAGTCTCACTATATTTTGCACTGGTTAAGCTTCATCTGGAGGGCAACAAGAATGCTAAGGGTCATGGAGAGCAAAACATATCTGGAAAGCTTAAAGGAGTTGGGCGTGTTCAGCTTGGTAAAGAGAAGACTGAGAGGTGACATGATTTTACTCTTTAAATATCCCAAGGGCTGCCACAAAGAGGAGGGCTCAAGCTTGTTCTCTGCTACCACAGAAGGTAGAAGTATGTCTAATAGTTTTAAGTTGCAGGAGGGTGGTTTTTGACTGAACATTGGAAGGAACTTCTTGACATTGAGAATGGTTTGGAAATACAGCTGATTGCTTAGAGAGGCAGTGAAGTCTCCTTTTCTGGGTGTCTTCAAAAAGAGGCTGGACAACTACCTGCTGGAGATCCTGCAGGGGGTTGGTCCTGATGGCACATAGTACCCCTTCCAATTCTGTGATTCTGTGACAGGGAAAGGCTGTGTGGCAGAATATGTGTCCACATGTCCATTATTATTCTAGTAGAGAAACACAGTGAGAACTTAAAATATTTTGTGTGGTAATGTGTGTCCTATTGTTGATTTCATGGATTGTGGTGAATGAGCGTTAAATCTAACTTTAACAAAATTAGCACTCTCTTTTAACACTTGTTGCCAATTGCCTGACAAGAGGTGCTTACTAGTTATTCTAAGCATTTATCTATCATGCCAGAACCTAATACAGTACTCCCTTCAGATTTGTGGATTTGACCTTCATGAATTTGATTATTCACAAGGAGCCCGCTTGCCTCCCCATGTTCTCCCTGTCCCATTTCCCTACCTTTGCCCGAGCACATGTGTCTTCCTTCCATGCACCCAGGTAAAATGCAAGCAAGTGAGGTGGAAGGACACGTGCACACCTTCTCTGTGCAGGGGACTGCCTCCTCCCATTGGCTTGCCTTTTGCCTGGGTGCCTGGAAGGAAGGCAGCACACCTGGGCAAAACACAAGCAAATTGGAGCAGGGGGAGCACTCCCTTGGATTGACAGGATTTACTTGCATTTTTAAGTCAAGGGGCCACTGCAACTAGTTCCTGCAGCATAAGAACACTGGTAGTTTCAAGTGTTGTACCACATCCAATTCCTGTATTAAGGGTTAATTCATGATAAGCAAATTTGTCACTATACAGAGCGTGTTATCAGAATCCTGAATGCTGGAATATGAGAAGTATAAGCAGCTCCCCTACAACTAGAACCCCCACTTATCCAAAGCTGAGGAGGGTTATATTTTGAGGATATAACAGCTGAGGCTTGTACTTAATACTTGTTTCAGACCACAGTGTGTGGTTGCTCAACTCTTCTGTTGGTTTGGGCTTGGTCCCACCCTTTTGTCCTACCCTGCCTCTTCTCCCCATCTGCCCTACTTCTCTGTCACAATTCCTCCTGTGAATATTATGCAAGCAAAGAGGTAACTGAGTTGCTTCCGCCATGGGCAAAGCTCTTTTGATTTCCACTGTATTATACTTTCTGCTTCCAGAAAACATGAAGGGTCAGACAGTCCTTTGTGTCATAGGTGCAAAAACATTACAGTAGCATTACAGTAGTCCATTTGGTTTCTGTACATAAATAGTTTATTGTTCATGAATGTTTACAAAAGACTTAGATCTGAAGATCTCAGTGTGGTGCACAACAGTACAGAAATATACAATATACATAGTACTCAAAATTAAATACATTGTTTACATTGTCCTTGAAACAGACAATAAATTGGACTGTGCAAGGCAAGTATGTTTTTAACATGTGTATGAAAACATAATGGATTGAAACATAGTTGACCTTCTGTGAACAAAAGACTCCTTCAATTAGAAGCGAGAACGAGGATCAAGCAGATCTTTGCTTTTTGGGAAAAGGGATTTTTTTTTATCAATCCTTTCTTTACTTTCCATTCACCAACAACAGTGGCCCCTGAGTTGTGCTAGTAAGGAGGAGTAACAAAAATTGTCTCCTTGTTCCCTTCCTGTCTGCATATTCTGGAGTTGCATTATACCTAGCTCTGGACTGAACCTTGTATACCTGGATGTATTTGAAAATCCATGAAATATTTGATTGCATAGTTGAAAAAACAAGACATTGTTGATCTTCAGATCTTGATGTCCATGTCAGTTCTTTGATTTCAGGACTTTGCTTCTCCCTTTCAGTGAAATTTTATGCATGCCTGGGACATAAGCACCATTGCTTTCAGTGTACATACTTGGGAGTGAGTGCTGTTGAACCAGTGAGACGTCCAAAGAGAGATGCATCGTGTTTGGGCTATTAGTCTGACATTGCATCTCTATCTGAGGTCATATACTTTCCTTTATTCCATTCTCCTAGCTTCAGGTTTGCAGAAGGGAGTAGAGATGAGCAAATCCAAGCAGTTTCACTAGGCAGCTTGGTCCAGTTATAGGAACCAACCAGCTCCAGATTCTTCTCCATTCCATAGTTTGTAGGGTGGATGGGAATCTTCCCAATAGCTGTGTTGAACTTTGGAAACTTCCAAAACTGAATGCAACTGGATGTCTTGACCACTTTCCTAAGCCAGAAGTAAATGACATCTTGTTTGTCGTGTCAACTTGCTAATATTGGACATCATTTTCCATACCATAGTGTGGATTGATTTAAATCAGGGTGAAGTAAATCAGCAAAAACAGAAAAACGTTCTATTTATAGTGTTGGTGTGCTGTGTTATGTTTAATTTTTTTTTTAGGATGAATCAAGCAATAAACAGGTTAAAAACAACGATAAATCATTAACTTTGATCGCCTTTCCCATTTTTGCTACTTCATATATTTCTTGAACAGTAATGCAAAACCAGTCACCAAACTATGGTTTAGGAATGTGTTTTGCTTCTGGGGCTGAATTCCAATTTGGGAAAGGATTCAGAGGCAGCATTGTAGCAATGGGTAAGGGTACAGAACAGGATCGGCTGCAATTGTTGCCAATTTCAAGCTTCATTAAGGGCAGTTAAATTCAGTTCATATGTACTCTGGATCCGCTCCAGTTCAACAGGTTTTTTTTTTAAATTTTATGCATATCTGTTTAGAAGACATTTAAACTTCAGATACTTGGGCTGGCATCCTGTTCAGTAGTGATGATATTCTAAATTAGGCTTATGACCTTGTAAATGTTTCATATTCACTTTTACAATTGTGGTACCATTGCCATGACTGCCACTTGCCCCTAAAACCCACCTGAAAAGCCAGGCAGCTGTACTGAGTAAAGAACATCTTCAGTGCTGGAAATGAGGGTCTGAGGGATGATCCTTCCAGTTTGTTCCCACCAGTGAGTCGCATGTGATGAGGAGTTGCAACAGGAGCACGCTTTTGCTTGTTGTACCATGGAGAGGGATATACATATCATCATCCTTCAGTCTCCTGCTCACTGCCAGTACTGAAGAGCTCCTTTGCTTCAATATGGCTGCTTGGCACTTAAGATGGTTTTAGCAGGTTGGATTGGGAAACAGAGTGTAGCTGTGACATCATAGCTTTGAGTCCCATGCAGGATTTCAGACTTTCTTTTTAAAATAGCTGGGCATTTAAGAGCTCAGTGCTTTAAATCCTGTCTTTATCTCTGAAAAGCTGTTTTGCTTCAGCACTGAGCAAGGAAATCCCAGCTCTTATTTGCAGTCAGGGATCAGAGGTAAGCTGATCCTTCAAGAGGAAAGAAAAGCATTGTGGTGTTTAATTCTTATAGCCTGTCTTTGAAGCTTTTTGTCTGTGTATGCACTTTGTATTATTTTCTCTCTATTCTTTATATTCTCATACAATTAGTGTCAATGACAGTTTGTGATGTTAAGTACAGAAATATCGAAACTTGTGCCCTGGACAATTCTTTGTTTTCTGATTTCAAGTACTGTAGCTCTCATTTCTATTTTACTCTTCCTGGCTGAGGTCCATCCTCTTAAAAAAAAATCAAAAGCAAAATACTATGCTCATGATAAGTAGAAGCCAGTTTTTATAACTACTAGAGCTGGTTGATACAATATATTTTCAACAGATAAAAATGTTTACTAGGCAGAGTAAGAACAGTTGGCCCTCCACTTCTCAGAGGTCAGGGGCACAGAACCCCCATGAAAGTGGAGAAACTATGGATATTGTAAGTGCCTCTCCAACCCTTATTTGCCAAGAAAAGTACCTGTATTGGCGTGGTAGCCGGCCCGGCCGTGCACATGTTTTCTCATGTACTCAATCACTTGCTTGGACGGGCAGAGCAAAAGGGGATGGGATGAGTGAGTGAGAGGAAGGTGTCAGGGTTGAATGGCAAGAGTTCCTTCACCATACGAGCAGCTGCCACAGCCCCTTATCATTGCCGTTGCCTTCCTGCCACCACTGCAGTTCTGCCCACCTGGGCTCCCTCCACCTCCCCTGCCTCATCCCACTTCATCCACCCCAGTGGAAGAAACATAGTATTTATGTTTTTTAATTGATTTTTATGTATCTTGTTTCAAAACAGATGAACAGAACTGTTGAATGCTAATCAACATCCATACTGTAGTCACTTGGTTGAAACAAATATATCATTATTCCCATATCACAAAATTGCCTCTCTGAAAACACCAATAGAAGTTACTACTTATTAATCAGTCTCTGATTCTTAATGCAGACTCAGTTCTCCATTCCTCATTATCTGCATCTTTCTGCCAGAGTTTATCATGTATACTATTTCTGGCAGAGTTTCTCTTAGGCAAATTGTGTTATACATCTTAGGGAATGGGACAGGAAACCTGTGATTTTCTTTTTCATATTTTGTTGGAACCCAGCTTCCAGTAATACCACCCAGCTTGCCCAGAGGTCAAAGGTGAAGCAAATTGTAGTTCAACATCTACAGAGCCACATGTTCTCTAACTGGAATATCAGCTTCCTTGGCTGCTATATATTGGTTAATTCAAAACAATAATATTTCAGATGAGTTCATGTTGGTGCTCTTGAACAGTTGTAGCTGATCTTGAGTAACAATAACAATTTACTTCAATTCATATATAAGTAACATCATGTAGAGGGGTTACAGAGACATGGAAACAGTAGTGCTGAGTTAGAACTACAGTCATTACAGTCCATGCGCTTGATTATTTAAAGTTACAATATGTATGCTTTTTAAAATGGAAGTCGCTGATGTTGTCATTGCTTTATTTCAAAATTCAAATAAAATTTTTCCTTTGAGAGAGAAGTCTGAAGTGGTTGCAGTGGTGAACAAGTGATGCAACTCTGCAGAGCATTAATTTCCCTTTATTTGTTCTTATGAGCACAATGCTTAAACTCATATGACTGCTTAGTCTCAAGTTAATATGCTGTGATGTGAATCACTGGAAAAATATGAACAACAGAAACCTTTTTTTCAGATCGTTGAGTACATTTAAAGCTACAGATAAGCACATCAGTTTTTAAGATACTGTGCATTTGAATTAGATTAAAAAAGCGTTACAATTTAAAGACTTCCAGTCTTGGATGAAGTGGTGGCTATATTGACTTAATAAATCTAAGATCAATATAGACATAAATATTATACCTCTGTATTTTCTGTTTATCACTAATTCCTAAAGCAAGCAGACTTGACTGTCTCTGGTGTGTTCGTTGTAGACTTCCCTTTATGCTTTTGTGAAACTGGGAACACGGATTGCATCTGTCATTTTCATGGATTGAACATTGCTAGGAGGACATGCTGTGAAGCTATCAGCAGTTTCTGACCAATGCTGCTACAATTTAGACTGCTAGAAGGTTGATCCATCAGTGAAATACAAATGATCTTCTCCAGTGATGATCTTGGATTATAGCCCTGATTCATGGACACATCTTGCAGGAATATTAAGGCCATCTTTAATCCATCATATTATGCTGGATTATACAGTGTACCTCTGTAGTTCTTGGGTTGTATTCATCCTTAACGTATTCATGTCATTTAATGGAGTAGAAAAGATCAGAAATATTCACTCATTCAGCTGTCATCATGTCTGCCACCATTGTGTGGTGTTGGAGATCCTTTCTGTCTTCATCAGTTGTGAGGGTTGAAATCAAAGTGCCAAGTAGCAAGAAACTGTAAGGTTCCTTTTTGCAGAATGCTGAAGTTGTGTTTCTGACATTGTGTCATATGATTGTGAAATACATACTTTAGGAATGTATTTTCATAGAAGACTAGAAATAGAATACAAACAAGGTAGCTGTGCGGTCCGTAAATAAAAGAATCAGAGTTTTGTGATGTCTTTCTCAGGACCACTAAAATATTACAAAAAGGTTGCGTAGGTGGTGTATGCTTTTGAATTTAGCAGAACACTTTATCAGCGAAGAAGATGTAAAAATTAGGGGACAAAGAATGAAGCAAAATCCAAAAGCATATTGGTCTTTTCTTCTGAGATTTTCAATCAATCAGAAGGTAAACTGTGTTTATACATACATGTTATGAATTTAACAAATATGCAAGTTTTAGTTCCTCCTTAGCTCTTTCTTTCTCCAGTTAGTTAACTTAGAAGTCAGTATGTTATACTGACCAGCTGTTTCTAGATATTTCCTTCTTAAGGTACTTCATATATGGGATTGTAGACAGGTCAGATAAAGACAAGACACTCAAAACAATCTAAACTATTTTAGCAGGCTGCAGGTTATCAGCTGTGGTACTAGTTTTCCAAAAAGGAGAATCTGGATTGCCAAAACAAATTTGTCTTAATTTCTTCTCATGATTGTTTCATTTGGAACAAAAACACTAGGCCTAAAGCTAGCTGTTATGACCTAAATACCCTAAAGGTACTAGATCCTGTCTGATTTTGGAAGCTAAACAGGATCAGCCCTGGCTACAACTTAGATAGGAGAGAACCAACAAATGCTAGGAATTGTAGGCTACATTTTGGAGGAAGAAACTGGCAAAACCAACTCTGAATATTTCATACCTAAGAAAACCATATGAAATTCATGTGGTTGCCATAAGTTGATATGCGACTTTAAGGCACATAAACACACCCAAAGCTAGTTACTGTTCCCAGCAAAATGAACCTATTCAATCCTTTTTTATTTTGGTTGATATTTAACCTTTCTCCCAAAATGGGTCACTAAGCAGCTAAAGCTTGACTTGTTAATGCCTTAGTTCCATTTATTCATTGGCCCTGCTCTGGTTGAGACTGGCATTGGATTTAAGGCACAAATCTTAAAAGTCTGAATCTTATTTTTAGTCATATTGGGATTATCTGTGCTAGTACCTTGATCTGGGTAGATCGCTCGGGCTATAATCTGCACAAAGGTTTTGTTTATCATTTTGAAATTAGGAGTTTTGATATAACTAAGATGAAAAGGAATAATTGGAATGTAGCTTTTTATTGAAGTCTCTTGTGATTTTGCAGGGTTGTGCAGCTCTAGATGATCTTTCATCACCTCATTAATATTTAACTTGAACTGTGAAACATTGGACAATATGTAAATCTGGGTGGTGACACTTTGCTGGCTTCTACGATGCAGTTTAATTTGGTAGATATAGTTAATTCACTTTACAAATAATACAATCATCAATTGGAATCATATTAAATAGAAACCATTACCCGTTTCTGAATCTTAAATGGAGTGTAGGATGTGGGTTGCTTCTCATTAATTACAAATATATAAAAATAGCATTTTCACAGCAAATACCAAAAGCAGTAGAAGAGAAAAAATTGAAATCACATCTCCTTTATTTAAAAAAGTTGTATTAGAATTTATCTTTTGAAATTTTACACTTTAAAACAATAAGTAAAAATCAACAGAAGGCAAAATGTTCTCAAAACAAAGATTACTTGGAATGGAAGAGGATATTGGTAAATTTTTAGGAGTAAAAGTAAAGGATTATAAACCGTCTGAAAACTGAGGAAATCAGAAATAAGGAAGTAGGTGAAAAGAACCATTTTGTACATTTATAACTAAAAGAAAGTTGAACAAAAAAATCACAAATAACACAGCCCTCAAGCACTTGGCCAACCTTAGAAGTTGCTAAGTGCTCGAGGGCTGTGTAATAGGCTTCTGCCCTGTCTCCTGGTCTTGAATAGGAGAGGGGACCCCCCCCCAGCAATTCTGTCAGGCTACTAAGGCATACTAATTCACTGAACGGAAAGGTACTGAGGGGTTTGACTTGCAGTTTTCCCACCTCAGATTCTGCAAAGCTTTTCCCTTCCCCTACCATGGGTAATGTGAATCCAGTATGCATGTAAGCACAGAGGAAGGCAGCTGAAGGCACACATTTAATTTAAGCCAACAGTCTTACCTTAGCAAAAGTATATCTTGTAAATGTAGGCACTGTCCTTCATGTGTTATGTAGGAGTAGTTAACAACAAAATAGTTTAAGTCATATTCACGCAGCATTAGAAAGAAACATGAACCCCTTGTGTGACTACCTGAGGATTCCTGTTTTGCTCACAATATAGGTGGTGTTCTTGGTCTTTGGATGTTCATGGGAAGCTAGGAGTCTGGACTTCTTTGGCCAAGCTTCTTTAGTGATGGTAAGGCAGGCAGCACTTTCCCTACTTCTCCATCAGTCTCAAACTCTCTCAAGTCTCTCTTGTATCTTGTGACACTGTGTTTTTAAAGTCTCTCATTTTGGAAGTATCTCAGAGCTTCCATGCTTTCCCCAGATTGGTCATCTTCATGAGGCAGTTGTCTCTCATGATCTCTGTTGCTCCTGTGTGATGCTGACCCCCAGTAAATGTAGGCTAAATCATCACATCATTAACCTTTTGTTTACCTGGAGGAGAGGAGAGTCCATACCCCTCAACTGTGTTGCCTAGATAATGGGAGAGCATATTATCCCAGGCTGTAGTTTTAAAATACATTTAAAAAGAACTGTATGAACTTTTTGATGGCAGTATTGGGAAAAAATAGAGTTGGAACTGAATTTATTGATATGGATCAAAGCAATATACAACTTTGCAAATGGCTAAGATTTAGTAAATGGAAATGCAACCAAATTGTACAATATCAAAAGAAGTACAAGACAGGGTTGTCCACTTTGTCTATACAACTATTTGTTTTGTTGCTTGAAGTACTATTGAGGAAAATCAGAGATGATAGAGAAATTAAAAGACTACAAATAAAGAACTTTTAAATTAAAAACTTTTGTGGACTATCTGTTAATTGTACTGGAAGAGCCCTTAAACAGTATTGCTCATGTAACAAAAAAGTTGGAAGAATATGGTGAAGGAGCAGGTTTTAAAGTCAACAAAGGGAAAAAAATCCAAAAATGTTAACAGTAAACATGAACAAAGAAGAAGAAATGAAATTGGAAAAATATTCAAGTTTTTCAATGGAAAAGAAAGTAAAATATTTGGGAGCAACAGTATCAAAAGGACTTTATCACTTCTTCAAGATGAAAAGATGTGGAAAGAAATGAAATTAATATTCAACTAAATCTGGAATTAATGCTATTAGGAATGGCTAAGGAAGAGACTGAATCCTGTAATTATAAAGTGTTACATTACATGATCATCAGCACAAGAGTTACCCATACCTGGAAATGGAAGAGTTTGGATATACCTGCTAAAGAAAATTGGATTTCAAAAGTATTAGAAATTGCAAAAATGGTGAAACGGTCAATGATGTTGAAAGGAAAAATGGTTTTTAGTGGATTGAACAATTTCAAGAGGTCTGGGATTCTTGATTGTTGAATTAAACTTTAACAGATTCTAAAACTAAAAAAATTATATCAAATGTTAATTTCTTTATGTAACGTATAAATGAGATCAAAATTGAGGGAAAAGAATAAAAAGGGAAAATATATAAAGAGTACCTGTGATTAGGAGAAGAGGAAACCATGGAGGAGTTGTAACTTCAATACAGTATTATGAAGAGAAGATCATGAATTAAGAATTAGTTAAGAAATAAATAATGAGCTGTAGTTTAAGAGATTGATATGTACAATATACAATACATATGTAAAGACTAGTTTTTCTTTTACTTTGTTGGTCCTTGTTATCTTGATGGGTATATGTGTTGTTGATTGTACGCTGTTAAGATTACATGTGAACTCAATAAATATTATAGTTAAAAGAACTATATACAATTAAGAATTACTGTCAGCCTCTACATTTGATTATTTGTTGATTATTTGCTTTCACTGCTGCTCTATGCCATTTTTAGTAGGGACGTAAGTCTTGTCCCGTGTTTGCAGTCTCTCTGCAAGCCTCCTGAGACTAAGAGAGACTGTGAATACAAGGTGAGGCTTGTAAGTCCCTATTAAAAATGGTGTAGGGCAGCAGTGGCAGGCCCACCAGCCGCATACTTCTTCCTTGTGAAGGAACCCCACTTCCTTGAAAGCAGAAGCAGACAGCTAGCATTGGATGCAAATATATTCTGTACTGTGCATTTGAATTCAAGTTAGGATGAATCCACAGATCATACTTTTCTGTGTGTGTTAAATATGGTTTAGTGGGCGTTTAGATGTTTGTGTTTTTTCCACTTTTGAGGAAGTCTTGTGCCCCAATCCCTGCAAATGTTGGGGGGCAGTTGTAGTTGAAATTAAAATTAATTAATTTGTTAAATTCATTAAAAGTCTCTGACTTGTTATTAAACATTCTCCTTGCTATTTAAATCTACTTTGATTTTAATAAGGTACAGTCCTCCTTCAACATTGCAGGTTTGACCTTTGTGAATTTGATTGTTTGCAAGGTGTGCACATGGCCCCCCCCTTCCTCCCATTCCCTTGCGTTTTGCCAGGCGTGGAGAAGGAAGGTGAGCACCCAGATAGTAAGCAAGGGAATGGTTGGAAGGCTCATGGGAGCCTTCCTGCTCCCTGCTGGAGCGCTTCTTCTCATTCCCTTTGGCCTCAGCTATGAGAACTTGCACCAAGGCAATAGGGAAGGGAATGGGGAGGAGGCTTGCACATGCCTTCCTTCTCCCCTCCAGAGCTCCCATTCCCTTTCCTTTGCTTCAGGCCCCAGTGCTGAAAACTTGCACTGAAGCAGTAGGCAAGGGAATGGGGGGAAGGCTCACACGAGCCTTCCTTCTTGCCCTCCGGATCTCCCTTTCCCATTCCTTTGCCGCACTTCTTTTCCTGGATGCGCAAAAGGGAAGGGAATGGGAGGGAGGAAGCCCTAGAAGGGAATGGGAAGGGGATCGTGGGGGAGTTATTCATGGTTTTTCCACTTTTCTGATTGTTCTGCATCCTGAACCCTCATAACAGTGGAGGAGCCACTGTAGGAACTCACTATGTTGTTTATCCCATCAACTATACTGTAACTGAACTTTGATGGCAGACAGCAGTGCAAATTTTTTTCTAGTGTAAAAGTTCTGGTGGGAGATTGTTGTGGAGGCCACATAAAGGGGGTTGGTTTGTCCTGTGGGCTGCATTTTGACCTTCTCTGAACTTGGTAAGTCTTCAGTAAACAGCATAAACGTTGTTGTTTTTTTAAGGTTGAACAGGGCAGTAAGTCTGAGAAAATTCTTATTTGGAGCCTAGTAGACAAATAAACCACACTTCTAGTTTTTAGACAGCTGCAGCAAAATTTTTGAAATACAAATAACTCATGGGCACTGTAATCTAGAAAGCTTAAACGTGCTCTTCCCCAATTTGAGACCATCCTTAATGCAGTGACTTTAGTTGATGTTTGTGTGGAATATTACACAATTTTTATTTTACAAGTCAGATACTGTGACAGTTTAAGAGAGAAGAACCTGAAATATAAATGTAGTGTTCAGCTTAAAGACCTGTGGGGATCATACAGCTTTGTCCCCAGTCACCTTTGCAGCCGTCACTACCAGTTCAGGCAAGTAGAGCATAGGGAATAGTAGTTCTGGGCTGTATCCAAAAACAGTGCTTATTTGTCTTTGTTTTATGTTAAAACATATTTCCTAATCAAAAATATTTTGAGTGCCTTGAGCCATACGCAGAACATTTTATTACACAACTGAATCACTGCATCTTCTGCCTCCCCATTACCAATGAAGGAGTGTAGTATGGATGTATCTATGACAGAGCACCCCATGCAGGGATCCTTCATTTAATCTAGGGTATCACCAGTTTAAAGGGTGAGGTATCTTATCTCACTGCTCTCAATAGGCACCTTACTTTAATGCTTTTTTGTTTGTTCAGGTCTCTTAAACCTTGTACTGTAGGACTGATGAAAGAAAGTGATGTCTCCTATTACTTTTGTTATCTGTGATTCATAGAACACATATGAAGTGCTTGCAGCAGTGTTTCAAGAATGAATTGAAATAGCTCAGAAACTGATATTTATGATTGTTCAAACATACCAAATTGTTGGTATGATCCTCTTAGGTCTTCCCCTAAAACATCCTGTCAGCCCTAGCCACTTGAGAAAAATAGACTTAATAATTCTCCTTAAGCAGTGGACCAAAGTAGCAGGGGGTGGGTGGATAGCAGAAGGTGGGGAAGAGAAGAGCATTGAAGGAGAGGAGCAGTGGGGGGGGGGGTGAGGAAATTTTTTGACTTAAATATCATGTTGCCTAACACTGTGTGAGCAATAACATACTGGATGATTACAAAGAGCTTCACAGTTTACTTGAAATAATAATATACAGTATTGTATAACAGAAAGCAGAATAAAATTAATAGAAGAAGGTAATGGAAGAATCACAATAAACATACCCCCAAGGCTCCAACAGTCTCTGTATAAATGGAGGCCTGGCGTTCTGAAAAATGGCCAGGCATTCTGAAAGATCTAAGGCTGCTTGAAGGCTAAGCAGTCACTCCCGCATCCTCAATCTATTCCAACCTAGAACTCACTTTGTTTCTTCCTTTCCATTCTGCTTAAATCATTCCCCAGTCCCAGTTTTTCACTTGCTGCCTCTGGGCTTCACTTTATCTCACCAGTTTTTCTTAAAGAAAGCTGTGATGAAGTGGAAAGTTTGTCTTGCAAAAGAACCATGTGATCTAATTCCTTTAATTGCTGTCCTCCTCCTCCGCTTTATTGTTTATTGGATCTGTTAGCCAAAGAGCCACCTAACCTGAGAAACATGAATAGCTTAAAATTAATCAACTTGTTAGTGTTTGGGATTAACTTTAGCATTAATTAGCAAACCTAGTGAATTAAGCTGCTTTGAAAGGAAAATCTAACAAACTAACATAATGAACTGATTAGTTGTTTTCAAGCCCTGTATATACCCAAGTTTGTGTCTTGAGAGATCCGGTGTGGTATATTGGTTTGAGTGTTGGACTAGGGTGCCGGGAGGCCAGGATCCTCATTCAGCCATGGAAATCCACTGGGTAAAATTGGGGAAGTCATACACTGTGATCCTCAGAGGAAGACAATGGCAAACCCCTCTGAAAAGGTTTTGCCAAGAAAACTCCATAACAGGTTCACTTTAGGGTAGTTCCGAGTCAAAAATTACTTGAAGGCAAAGAACAAGTCGATGAACTGAGCAATCTTCTCACTTTGAAGTTTTACTTTTGTCTCTCTTCATTATATGTTTATCCTGGCCTTTGTTCAGAGAGCTTGGGATGGCATACATGGTTCTCCAGTGCAGTTACATCACTTGTTGTGCTGGTTTTAGTCTTGAAATCAAAGGATAACAACTGAATTGTGTTCAGATCTGCTGGGCTGTGGAGCAGGAATGCTGTGATTTCTAGAATAGGGTAGCTGGTTGTGGAAAAAGAGAAAACCATTTGTCAAGGCTGTTCTCTTTGTCTTGAGCTCAGTTCAGATACCTGCAGGGGTTAAGAAAGCTTAACTGTGGGTTTTTGTTTTTTTTCTTTTTTGGTGATAGATGATAGATGATAGAAGGGCCATAGTTACAGCCCTTATTCCAGAGATCGTGAAAGTTGTGAAACAGAAAAGGTAGGGGGAAAATAAACCCCATAAACAAGCTTATGCCGGCTATAGTTCCCTATTGCGTCTATGCAAATATATACTGATGTCTGATCTTAGATTTAGCATGAGATCCAAAGCTGCAGAATTGTCTTAACTTGTTTAGATTTTGCTGAGATTTGATTTCATGACAAGCATACAACCATATTTGACTTTCCCAGATTATCTTTGTTCTATATGTTTTCTTTTTCTCCAAGGAGATATAAAGGCCAAACTCCCTTAAGTTTGTTTTTGTTTTGTTTTGTTTTGTTGTGAAGGAAAAGTTGTATTCATTGGCCTTCATTGAATTAGTTGCTAACCATTTTCTGAGTTTAGAGATATTTAAAAATATAATACCATAGACTTCCTGAAACAATATCATCAATTAACCAGTGTGTCTTCTTTCCTTCTTCTCAGGTATTTTCAAAAGAAATAATTCAAGGTTGATGGATGAAATCCTAAAACAGCAGCAGGAGTTGTTAAACCTTGACTGTTCCAAATACACAGTGAAATTTGCAAATCAAGACGAAACAGATCAAGGTAAAATTGCTTTTAAAAAATCTTGTATTATTGATTTATCATATGTGGT
This sequence comes from Cyclura pinguis, assembly GCA_030412105.1. Taxonomy (NCBI): domain Eukaryota; kingdom Metazoa; phylum Chordata; class Lepidosauria; order Squamata; family Iguanidae; genus Cyclura; species Cyclura pinguis. The sequence goes on along the minus strand of CM059599.1, from coordinate 105,398,760 downwards.
GGACCTGTCCAAAAGCTAAGAAATATTGGAGTGTAATACATAATTAAATATGTGCATTATTGAAAATTCAATTTGTTAAGACACCAGAACTGTATTTGTTAAATATGACTGATGTAATAGAAGATGTTGATGTAAAGAAACAATGGAGAATATTGCTTTATATGATAACAACAGCACGGATTGAATATGCTAAGTTGTGGAAAACTCAGCAAATACCTACAGTGGAACAATGGTGGGGTACGCTTATTGAAAATAAAAATGCTGATCTGGTCTCTCAGAGACTAAAAGGGAAATCAGACGATGAGATACAAAGAGAATGGCAAATGGTAAACGGAAGTGGGTAATTGCTGGGTATACAGATGGAAATTAGTAATTCATTATATAAAATAAGATAGGAGTGGGCGGCAGGATATATATCATGAGGTGGGAATATGGGAGGGAAAGGCAAGAATCAGTGAGTAAAAATAGTTGTAAAATGTAGTACAATATTATATGTCTGAAAAGTAGTATGTAAAACTAGATCTGAGTGGAAGATCAGAAATATGTCAAGTAAATTGTCAGTTACTATGTTTGTTTTTATAATGTGAAATTGAATAAAATGATTAAAAAAAATCTTGTATTATTATGGGATGGCAACAAAACACTTGGCATTCAGATCTCATCCATAAATACTAATTTTCTCATTGCCTTACCCCATGAATTTATGGGTATCTGCATGAGCACAAAGAATTTTATGGACATCTTATCACTGATTACTACAATGCACTCTAATTCTTATACAGTCTTGCATTTCGGTTTCCGTGGTTTCAGTTACCCACAGTCAACCATAGTCCAAAAATATTAAAAATGCTTAAGGTATTTTGAGACAGCATACATTCACGTAACTTTTATTTCAGTATACTTTTGTAATTGTTCTATTTCATTATTAGTTGTTGTTAATCTCTTACTGTGTCTAAATTAAACTTGATCATAGGTTTGTATGTATAAGAAAAAACATAGTACCTATAGGTTTCTATACTATCCATGGTTTCAGGCATCCACTGGGGCTCTTGGAACACATCTCCCGTGGATGAGGGGAGACTACTGTATTTACTCAAATTTATGGTGTTCTTAGTTAAACTTGAGCTTTCGAACCAAACACAACTATTAATATTTTCACATACATGTCTAGAGATTTTCAGTAAAACATTTTTTACAAGATAAACTTAATCAGTTTTCTGGAAATCTTTTATATAAGGAATTGTCAATTGTGTGAGATGGGAGTTGAGGAAAAGGCTAATAACGTGCCTCTGTACCTCTTTAGATCATGATGAAGATGCTTATTTCAAGTATGTTGTTTTCTACCTATGGTTTAATTTATTATTTCTTTCAGTTTTAAATTGCCAATCTACACTGAACGTACTGTCTTCAGAGGATGGAAAAACGGACATAGTACGAGCAGCTCAAAAATTTTGCCACTTAGTAGCACAAAAGCAAAAAAAATGCACAGATATGGCTATGAATGTCTTGGAGGACTTACTAAGTAGTAAGTATGACTGTTCAAGATGTTTGCTTCTAGTGAAGAGCAAATACATGTGTAATATGTTCCAGACAGTGGCAGTGAAGATTCCAGACTAAATTACAGATACTTATTTTGTGTATTTTGGTTTCATACTCTTAGTTAAATCTTTAAAAAAATTGTTAAGGTTTTACATAGTATAATAGTAAATTATCCTATACCCAGGATCCCATTTGACAACATTCCATAAATCAAATCAGAATCAGACAACACTCTCAAAAACAGTATCCAAAAAATGTTCATCGTGATACCTTGAATGTCATGTGGTTCAATGACAAACCCTATCTAGAAATTATATACGGTGTATATGTAATAAATGGATGCCATGAAGTCTTGAAGGCATCTTCGGCTGTTTCAATCCAGCAAGGTGGAATTGTGTGTCAGTTTCTCTAACAATGCTAGGCTTCAAACTGTCTAACCAATAATTAATGGACAAACCTTGTAAATTCTTTGATGTCCTTCCTATCTCCATCCTTGCTGCGTACATGGAAGAATTTAAAAGCTTTGTCAACTAATGCTGTGTGTAAAGATCTTACATCTGTCTTTGCTGTGTACAGCAAAGTACATATAAGATCTTTACATAGAGCATTTTCATTTTCTCTATCGTAAAGTGATAAAACCAACAAGTATTTTGAGAGTGTTGTTTTGATTAGTTATTTTGTTGATCCAATCAAGAACTTCCATCCAAAATAGAATTATTTTAGGGCAGCCAGCCCACATATTTTCTAAGATATCAGTATTATTGCAGATTCTTCAACATCTATCTAACAAATTGTCATTGATTCTATGTAGATACTATGTAGATACCAGCGATATGTTACTTTGACAGTAACTCCCTTTCCAATTGCAGACAGCGACTTGTGTGGGACAGATCTCCAAATCCTATCCTATTTATTTTCAGCGATCTGTAGTCCAAGCTTATTTTCCCATGCACTGTTAGATCCTTTATTGGACTTATATGTAAATGCCTCTTTTCCAGGGGAAGCTTCCCTCTTGGCAGCTCTGACCAGGCTGTGCAGCCTTTTAAAAACCCTCCTCTGATCCTCTTCCACCGTATGCTGCCTGGCCCATTAACAACAGTTCGCAGCTTGATTTCTCAGCACCATGAACCCTCCCCTGCTGCCCCCTGGCACCCCAAGGAAGGAGATGTGCGAAAGAGAGGAAGTATAGGGCCAACCATACCAACCCACCACTTTTCCCTCTTCTTTTCCTGACCCAGTTTGACCCTTGGTGTACACTTTCCTCACCATGCCTTGGCCCTCTTCCCATATATGCATACACATGCATTTTAATATTTTTAGTTTTTCCACATTTGTGGGGGTCCTGATCTTCTAACCCTAGCAAATGTGAAACACCAATTATAATTAGCTGTGCTATCTAGAAATAATATTTGTGTGGAAAATCTGTCTGTGGATGGTAGTACTCCCATGTTTGCCTTCAAGCTATTATATATGATGTTGCTCATTCAAATTGTTCTTAAATTATTGATCATGCTTGTTTTTGAGTAGCTATGTTTTCCAAAGAATCTGAATTGTTTGAGATGTAAGTGATTTTGTAATTGCCATAGTGCATCCCATAAATTAAGGGAGAAAACTGCTTTAACAAACCAATCCAGGTGGAAATTTGTTTGATTGCTGATTAAAACATAGCTCTAAATAAATGGGTGTAGAGAAGGCTGTAAACGACTTCTTCAGAAAAGTTTAGTATAAGTGTCTCATTTTATTCTATAGTGTCAGAACACTATTATCTCACTTGTTTGTATTTAAAGGTGTAAGAATGTGACTTTTAAAACTGGGTTGATAAAATTGATTTGCAGTTATTTTCATGAGACTATTGGAGGTGACATTTCTTTTACTGTGTTTTAGATAAGTAGTACATCTAAATCTCCTGTCTTGCTATATTTGTAATGCTAAGCAGGTTCTTTTGGTCAGTGCTTCAGCCCAAACTGAGGGTGTGAGGAGGAACAGTGGTAAGGTCTGTTCATGGGGAACTGCAAGTGTACATCTTTACACGCCAGCACCAACTGTATCGGGTTAAAGATAGGTGCTTGCTAGAGCACAAAGTAGAATGCAGGAGGAAGCTCCCTTTTGGTAGTCGTTGGGATATTGGAGGCACTTGAATGGCTATACTGCTTGGGATGTTGTTAGAGAAAAGGTTGTGCTTCCCTGGTCAGGGAAGTGGTGGAGTCAGTTGCAACAACATATTCTGGCAGTTCAGTTTGTGTGTGCCTGCTTGTGCTACCAAATTTGAGTGATGATATGTCACACACCAACAGCAATTATTGTTGTCAGTACAAATACCCTTAATATTTCCAAAGCAGAAAAGGCGTATGTACAGTACAGGAATGAGCTATCCAAACAGCTACAAAGTTCACTGTTGGTTTTGAAGCAGCGGCTCCTTTAACTTTGAGGCAACAAATCTCTCTAAACTGAAACTATATCTTGCTTACTTCACCAGTTTGATCCTCTGTAACAAAAAGTTAAGAATATGCCCATTTGTGGTTCTTAATGTAGCTTAGATGCCTGACTTCAAATCATAGTCAGTATATCGTCACTCTGAAAACAATTAAAGTTAAAAAAATAGTTGTAAGTTCAGTTCTTCTATCTTTCATCCTAGGTGTGTGCAAGGGAATAAAGCTAATATTGAACCACATTCCTTATAGAGTTTAAAAACTGTAACACATAGCATTCTTGTCCAGAAATTTCCATTAAAATTAATACAACTGTCTAACATAGTTTAAGGTTTTGTTACAATTCCTGTATAAGCAAAATATTTTCAATTTTTTTTTTTTTTTTTTTTTTGGCAATGTGTTAAAACCAGCTGACTGCCAAGATTGCACCTTTGATTATATTTGTGCCAGCTAAATTAACATACATACACGCTTTTTGTTTGGTATCATTCTCTCGGGACTCTGTATGCTAATCTGCCTAAATTGGTGATATCTTTCTGTGGCAAATAATTTGTAACAAATGTTGTATATGATAGTGAACATGTGTTAAATTTCTGAAGAACCATAATTGTCCTCCTTCTAAGCACACTCTCTGTTTCTAGGTACTAATGGCTTTCCTGACCCAGACTTGATATTAAAGTTTGGACCTGTGGACAGTGTTTTGGGATTTCTTCCCTGGCAAATCAGATTGACAGAAATTGTGTAAGTTGAGTATTCATAAATACTATGTAATTTAAATCTCTCCATTCTTTGAATTACTCATAACTTCTTGACCATTTTAGTTATACCACATCTCATGTGTGTGAAGTGAATGTCAATAATTACGTTAAGAAGATGCACCTGTTGCTATCATGCCCTAGACAATAATCCATCAAATTCATCATTAAAAATATATTGATAGTTTCTTTTCCTTTAGTTCATTAAGATATAGGATCTCTAACATTTCTGTAAAGTATAAAATACATGGAAAAGTTGTAAAGGTAAACATTAATAGAATAAACTTTTATTAAGCATAGGAAATCCCATATGTTTAACTGTTCCTTAGTCTGGGAGTAGAAGGAAGTATTTAAAATGTAAAATTATGATTGACTGGCATTGTGACTCTAAATGTGAGGCTTAATACACTTCAAGGTGACCTACTTGTATTCTTCCTTAATGAATAGAGATATTGTTACTGGGCTCTGTATTTGAAATGGCTTAGAAAGTTAGATATTCTTAACTTTACCTTTAAGCACAAATGTAGAATCAGCTGTCCACATTTGCAGGTTTCATTTCCATGGATTTATTTGTGAGTTCTCTAACCCTGCCCCCACCAACATTAAGCACTTCTTTTCCAGGGAAAACTTCCCTTTCAATGGCTCCAGTCAAGCTGTGCAGCCCTTTAAAAACCCACCTCTGGTTCTCCTCCTCCTTCACTAATTGCTGCTTGGCCAGATAAGGATGGATCACAGCCCCAATGTTCAGCACCACCATCCCTCTCCCAGTGCCCCTCCACATCCAAGGAAGGATATGGGTGTGAGAGAAGGAGGATAGGGCCACCATGCAAACCCACCTCCTTTCCCCAACCTAGTTTGGCCCCTTGGTGCCCACTCTCCCCACCATGCCTTAGCTTCCATCCCACAGACAGATATACGCACACATTTTGATATTTGTGGTTTTTCTACTTTTGCAGGGGTCCTCTGCCCCTAACCCTAGCAAACGTGGAGGGCCAACTGTAAAGATTTTAGAGGAAAACAATACTCTCCTTTAACTCTTGAGTGTAACAATTTAACTAGGGAAACAAAGGATCCTCCACTCAGGATCCACACCAGGGGTAGCTCTCCTGTTCCATTTAAACACTGCAGATCTTGCTTTTGTTTACCTGACTATCTGCCATTCATTTGAGGAAAGCACCTTTTTTTCTGGCCTCTATTCTCTCTGTGTGCAGGCATGCTGTAAGAGTAGAGTGTCTCATATTAAGAGGTCTCTTGACTGTTCACTCCCTGCCCATCATATTGCCATTTTGAAAGTTAGGGAAAATCTTCTGAATTCTTGTCGCACAACACAAGCTAGATCCCCATACGAGAATTCTGTGGCTAGTATCTGGGCAGAAGAATTTTTGTTGGGATTGTCATCATCAGTTTATTTGTATGCTGCTTTTTTCCCAGTCTGGGACTCAAGACTGCTTACAACAGTTAAAACAGACACAGATAAAAAGAATTATACAAAAGTTAAAAATATAATTAAACTATCAATAAAATGAAAAGCCTTTCAAAGCATGGCCATTAAAAAGAGCAACAAATAGATGCAACAAAGCTTGTGAAAGATCATTTCCCCTGAGTGGTCAACCTTCAAAGGCTTACCAGAACTAAAAGTCTTTACCTGCTGTTGAAAGGTTGGCCATGAAGGGAAGGGAATTTCGGAAACTGAAAGCAGCCACTGAAAAGGCCCTCTACCATGTCCCTCCCACATATACCTGTGAGGGTAATGGAACAGAGAGAAAAGGTTCCTCAAAAGCTCTTTAGATACAAGCAAGCACTTTTAGGGCAATAAAGTCCTTCAGATAACCTGGACCTGAGCCAAAAAGGGCTTTGTAGGTCATAACCACCACTTTGAATTGTGCCCAATGGAGCTGCTGCAACAAGGGAGTTGTATGCTCCCTGTAGCCAGTTCCAGTTAGCAATCCAGCTAGAGGTCTCTGGACCAACTGAAGTTTTCAAACACTCTTCAAAGGCAAACCCTGTACAGTGTGTTACAGTAATACAAACAGGATGTAACCAAGATGTGTGTCACTCTGGTCAGTTTGTTTGCTCTCATTTGTCCATTTCTGATCACAAGTACCAGTTTAGAGCCAAGGCAGCTTCTTTGGATAAAGCTTGAAAGGAGTAGTAGAGCTAGTATTTATCCACATACTGATGGCATTGGACCTCAAAATGCCAGACTACCTTTCTTTTAGATTTCATGTGTTTGTTAAATAGGATGGAGGACAAAACAGAACCAGAGGGATCCTACAGTTCAATGGCCAAGGAGTTGAAACAGGCATCCTCCAGCACCACTTCTGCACTTGTTCCTCTGGGAGACAATGGACCCACTGTAATTAAGTGCCCCCAAGTCCCATATTATGAAGGCAGCCCAGAAAGCAATAATGGTGAATGGTATCAAAAGCTGCCAAGTAGGCACACTTCCCCTGTTCAGTTCTTGGTACAAGTCATTCCTCAAGGTGAGCAGAGCTGCCGCTGTCCCATAGCCAGGTATAAACCCAGTCTGAAGAGGATCTAGGTAACCGATTTCATCCAGAAGTCTCTGGAATTGGGTATCTACCACATGCTCTAGTGCCTAATCCAAAACTGGAATATTGGGAAGTGGCTTGCATGTATATAGTACAGTGTGATCCAGGGAGGGCTGTTTCAATAGTGGTGTGGCTCTTTTATGCACAGTGGAACTCTCCTCTGTTGGAACACTCACCACTCCCTCTACCCACTCAGCTAGTCCCTGCCTTTTTTTTTAATAAGCCAGGAAGGGCAAGATGTGTCCCCACCTCTTCAAGAATCCTGACCACTTCTTAGAAGCTATACATATTGAAAACTATTAATTATCACTGCAGGATCCAAAGTTACATCTTCTGGAGTTGCATTAAATATTCATTCAAGTGGAAGTGAATTGTAGGAGTCTTAAATGTAAAGTTCTCAGCAAGTTCACAGCAAGCTGCTGAGCGGTCTGGATTTTCCTCCCATAGACCAGTGGGTAAATGACCGCTGACCATTTTAAGCAGCTCTGCTAGCCAGCTCTTTGCAGACACAGTGGCTGCAGAGAATTTTTTTCTGCATGGACTGTCACAGGATATACCCTCAGGATATACCATGTGTTCCATCAGCTTTGCTCGGCATTTTTTGCCAATATCACTATAGATGCTGCTCACTCATTTCGTTACTGCTAGCTTCCTGGGAAACCAGGGGGCTGTTTTGCTTCCACTCCATGAGAGGGAGTACTCAAAAGCAATTGTGTCCACCACCCTGGCCATTTCTCCTTTCCAGGGGTTGACCAGAGCTTCAAAAGAGTTGCCTGCAGAGGCAGCAGGGGATTCCTGCCGCAAGAGCACTGGGAAACCACCTGAATCTGTAAACCTTTTGGTGTGAATCATCTTTATTGGTTCTCCACCAGTGCAGAATTTCTGAGTCCCAACGAGTCTTAATCTCAGCAGGTGGTGATCTGTCCGTGACAAAAGTACTATAGAAGATTCCCAGATCACAGTTACTCCACCTAACCAGAAGATGAGGCCACCTCATCCTAACACAAGAATTTGAGTAATGTGATGTGCAATACATTTTCAGAAGCCTGAGTAATTGTTCAAGAAAAGTCTTAATAGTGTCAGGGCTTCTGTAGTTCGCATAATGCATATGATGTTTAGCTTCTCCTTTCCAATTATGTTTTTTTTTCCAGTTCTTTGCCTTCACATGTGAACGTTAGCTATGAAGAATTCTTTTCTGCCCTCTGTCACTATGCAAACTGTGATCAGCGTGTGGGAAAATGACTTCTTGCAGAATTTTATCAGGATTTCCATGGAAAGGACCCAGTGTCTCTGTTTACAAGTACCTGTGATACATACAAGTCCAGTACATAGTCTCTTAATTTATCAAATTCAATAAAGTGTCTTACCTTTTTAGAATTTGTATGTGTGTGTACTCATAGTCTGTGGAGGTGGGGGAAAGCAGTGGTTTACTGCTGTGGCATATGGCATACCATAAATGTTGCAAGACATCTGCTTTTATAGGCTTCACGGTTTTTATTTCCTTCAGTGACCAAATCCTTGATCCTTGAGTATGAGAAAACCAATCAAACTGGCACTGCAATCAACAGGGAGAACGTCAGACTCTGTAAATCCCTTCTTAGAGTCTAGTATTGCATCTTTATAATCTCCATCTCCTTGTGTCATTCTGTTGCTCAGTTTCTGGGAGCATACTGGCTTGGTGCTCAACTGCTTCTAGAAATGCATGTCACGTTTTTGGGGTGTAGTTTAAAGTGGAATTAATGTTGGAACTTGAAAACAATAGAAGTGTAAAGTTCAATTGAGCCATTTCTGGAACGTGGAAGTGCTTTTTAAATTATAGGTTAAATATATTGTGAAATAAGTACCAATAGCTGTAGGTTTTACAGCTACAGTCGTCTTTCTTTTTCTTTTGGGGAAGTGTAGGTTTAATTGGGAGTTGTGAAAAAGCTTCAATAAAAGTGGGTGGATGTTGAGTTTGATCATCATCATGTGATGGGTTCTATAAGTTGAACTTTTCCCAATGGAACACGAACTGTAATACACTTTTATATATTGTAGTGCTTGTTTTAGAATCAAATATAACCTCAGATTTTCAGGTAAGTAAGATATAAGACTTGTATTTCCTTTTATCAAAAAAGAGCTTGATTCCATTTTGATGATTACATTTAAAGTCCACCATGTTGTTTTCATTTTAAACACAAGTTAATTTGTAAACATTTTGTTTTGAGGAAATCTGGTACAAGTATGTTCTGTTTGTGTTTGACTGCATATAGCAACAAAGGGAGGCATAGTGTTAAGTATGGACTGATGACTTTTTCAGTTTTGAAATCTTCAACCATATACTAAGACATGACTGTCCACATAAATGATTGAGTCAGTTAATTGTATGATAGTGTGATAACACCGCCCAATTACAAATCAAGCATTTAAAAAAATTAAAGTGGTGCACTGTTTCTTTTTTCTGTAAACTAATTTCCTGTAACTCTCTATTTTTTTTAAAGGGCTGCTGAACTTATATGGTATATTACCTTTCTTGAGATGATCTGTCCTAATTTTATGTCCCTAGACTTTGATTGGCAAGTTTTCTAAACATTTGTTTCCTCTGTGTTTCTTTTCAACAGGATGCATTCTTAAGAATGGCAAAGTCAGTTTCTTCTTCTTGTTTTTGGTTGAAACTTAAGTATTTTTTGTAAATGGCTTGTTATAAATGTGACAAATTACTAGAGTAAAATATAGTATATTATACTATTGCAAAACAGATTTTTTTAAAATATCAAATTTGAAATAGGTTCAGAAGGCCTGTAACAAGAATGTGAACTAATTTCATGTTGCTTATTTTCTTGACAAGATTACCTTCTGCTGTGAGCTGATGATGTAAAGAGGCATCACAGTGATACTTGTATTAATTGGAATGCCAGGAGCTTTCTTCCACTTGGGTTATAGCCCTTCAGTTTCTACTGTGCAGTTCATGAACATGTGCAGTCCTTTTCGGGAACTAGCACGTATTCCTAAAAAGTCATTTGAAACGTTCTCTTTTTGTTAAAGAAACTGGGTTTGGAGTGTATCCTGAAAGAAGGATGCTAAGTATTTAAGCATGTTAGTAAAAGTATCTCAAGAGAACAGTTATTTGAACTCCAGAAGCATTAGTTTACCACAGCAGCTCTGATATAGCAGATGGTGAGAATTATTATAGGAAGAGGTGAAAGATTCTGTTCTTTTTTTCTACTTGTCATTTTTTCCTCCCTGCTTACACTGGTCTGCTACAAATCGCCAAAGAATATTTACAATACAATCCATATTTGCTCCCCTGTTGTGACATACCTTGATGAAAAACTACTTTCTGTACTAGGTTCAGAATTTAACATGGAATTAGCTGTGCCAAAAACACTGTGCATATCTACAATTTATTCTTTGAATGTATGTCATTGCAGTAAGCTCTCCCCTCCCTGTCTTGTCTTGTGAGAAGGTATAGTCTACAGCGGTGACATTCTGTATATCTTTGGATACCTGTAAATAATATGTAAAGCAAGTTTTTATGATGAAGAAATTGACTTACTGGATTTCATTACTGAGAGTAAAATCTGAACCTGTAAAACAAATAAATATATCTTTCTACAGGCAGTGATGTTGTAATAGTTATGTATACAAAGTTCTTTTTGCTTATACTTGCCTAAGTGCAATCCTAATTCAGATAGGCTAGTTGTAGTGGGTTAGGATGAGGCGCGAGGCTCTTGTGCCAGCTGAATTAGCACTATGTTAGCTAGCAGAAGAGTGAAAAAAGTGGCAGGGCACAGCAAGAGCCAAGCTTAAATGAGATCTGGTACTTTTCCTGAAAGTCTGGTGTGTGTTATACTGCGTAGTAATACTTCTATATGAAACCTTTTCAGCTATTAGTGACATGATTAAAGGTAAGGCTACAGGTTAGATTATAGTCTTTGGCTTTTTAAAATGTTGAGAACATGGTATTTGGGATGCTTTGTACAGGCTCTACTACTGTGCCTGATTCTCTGTGTTTATTACTTGTTCTGCAAATATACAGACTTCATTTCTGAAGTTAATTTTATTGGAAGAGTGGTGGTGAACTGTCCATAGGGGGAGGTTGCATCTAAGAGACCTGGAATGTGAGCTGTCAAATCACAAATAAGTTTTAACATCTCTGGGTTTTTCATGTAAGGAGGTGATGAATTGCTGACCTAACTTTCTTACCTTTAGGTCAAAAAATGAATTTTTGAACTATTTGTAGTTTATTTCAGTCTGTATATTGCTGTCTATAGAATCTGTCTACTTGTGAAAGTCAATGAGATCAGTTATGCTCTCAAACGCAAACACATCACCAGCATACCAGAGCCATATTATAAGTTGTTTTATGGAATACATTTTCAAACTTCTTCATATATAAAGTGGCCACCTCTGGGGCCATAGAACATACCATGGCCACTCATTTTATATGCCAGTGAAAGCTGTTCTCAACTTTAAAATAATTCTTATTCAAAGCTATTTCAGCAAGACAAGTGGGTGGTGAGTGTGTTTCATTTTTCTCCTATCCAGAGTTTGGTGTATAATAGTGAAGGCAGCCTCCTGAGGTATACTGGTATAAAGAGATGTCATATCTATAATGACTGAAATCTCTTCCCACCCCACATCTTCAGAGATGCTATTTTATAAATGAAATCTGATCAATCCTATATGCAAGATGGAATTAGGAACATAAATGTGTATGTATTCATTTTATTATTTATCTCATTTATATTTTACTTTTCACCTGGCATGGGACTCAAGTAGACTTACAAAAATGCTTAAATAAATAAAAACTTGATTTAAAAAAAGTTAAGACACAGTTAGAAAAGACATATTGAAATGCCATTGAATTGTAAAATAATTTTTAAAAATGTAACAATAGTTTTTAAAAATCACACACATTTCCTGCAACCAGTTAATTATTAATTCCTGTTTGAATAGAAAGGTGTTTACATGTCCCACAAAAGGAGAACAGACAGGGAGCTAATGTAAAGAAAAATAATCTACACATTGAGAAAGTGGCTTGAGGTGCAATCTGACATTAGGGGGAAGGAGTCATCAGAGGAAATTAACACTTCATTTTTAGTAGAGTGCAAAATACAAGTCTTCTGGGGTTAAATTTTAACAAATTTTTGTTCACTTTGTGATATGCTACGGAACTCAAACCTGCATCCAAGATGATTTTCACAACTTTAGTAATTGCGATTGTAGGATTCTCTTTAAGGACTATGCAGATCTGTCTGAGAGAGATGAGGAACTCATTTTTATTAACAGCATAGTCCTGAACCACATCTGCTTGTTTGACCATAATAAGGAAGCTGAGAAATAATTCTCATGAAATCTGCTGTTCCTTGGTTGTTCACATTCCAGAGTTGTGGGCCTGTGCTTACTCCTGAAGGATCAAAGACCAATGTTTCAGAAACTGTTACAGTTGGATAGGAGAGAGCATAACCTACTTTGGGATTGAGAATTTAGACACAGTCCCTCAAAAATGATGTAATTAGGTGTTTCTTAATCAGAATAAGTCCAATCTAATTTATCACAGCTAGGAGAGGGAACGAAACAGTAATACTTGTCTGAAAATGAGTTAAATAATCTTAGACAGACTAAAAACTATTGTCTTCTCTGGGAGCCTCTCACAGGAGAGGATTGTATTCCAGTCTGTTTCTTGTGAGAAAAGACAAATAGAACAGGGAAAAATTGCAGGATCCAAATGTGCAAACCTGATAGAAAATTAGAAGACCCAGATGTAACTTCTGCAAAAGATGATTCTACAAAGGATTGACTCAAAATGGTGAATATTTCTGCAACCAACAAGTGCCAGTTTGATTTTCCTTGCCTCAACATTTGTGATGCAATAAAAACGTTTTGCATCTTCACAGTGTTGCCTGTCTTATGTAAATTAATCAATCACTTACTTACATCATGACTTTTTCCCCAAGAGTGCTAACTATTGTTATTCAATCCAGTTCCAGGTTATAACACAACAAAATGTGGAAAAGTCACAGGGTCTATGTGTGAATACATCTTCAAGGCATTCTGTATATGAAACCTTACCAAACACATGTACTATTACAAAGAACTTAAAACAAATGCTATTCAAATATATATTAGTAGTGTATCTAGTGTGTGCGCGACTTTAAAAGATTATGTGAAAAAAAGTGTATCCTAGCACTGAAAAGGCCATAAAGATGGTGACAACCCCTGGGAAGGATGTTCTGTAACTGAAATGTCATTCAATAAGGTTCTTTCCTTAGTAGTCATTGCCCCATTTACATCAAGCCCTCCATCCTGGAATCTAGGTGTCCATCCAAAGCCCTGTTGCCCTTTTGCTGACAGGGCAGAAGTAGCAATGGAAACCTTTAGGAGAGAATATATGAATCCACAGAGCACCACAGTTACAGGTAAGCAACCTGTTCTGTATGGTGTATCATTTTTATTCTCCATTAGAGCTATAGTTAGGCTAAAGGTCTTTGGAGCAAGCTCCATTCGCTTAATCCTCTAAAAATCCCTTTCTGCCCTTTTCTAAGGTCAAAGCTCCAATTGGTGGCGGAGTTGCCACCTTAGAAACCTTTGTAGTTTTGAAGAGGAGCAAGGAGGGGGTCCAACCTGGGTATCTCCCTCTAGGATCAGTGCTTCTCTGCAGAACTCAGAGGAGGAGATCCTCTTCTTCCTATGACCCAGGGACACATTTCTAGGACCAGTAGTTTATAGCCTTAATGGGAGCATTTTAAATAGGGCCTCAGAAGCAAATATTAAGGTTCTCCTGATATATATGGGAGAAGGTAGTCTTTCAGAAAACTTGATCAGGGCTTTCAGGATTAAAAAAAACACACACTTTAAATTGGGCCTGGAAACAAAGTGAGAGCCAGTCCAGAAGGAAATGGACAGGCATAATGTTGCTAGAACATCTAGTCCGTTTAAACCTTTATATGTATTTTGGACCCACTGTTTGCCTCAGGAACAGCCACTGTAATGTTTGCTCATGTACAGCTTGAGAACCCTGCAAGTGCTTAAATGAGCAGCAACAACCCATCTCTGAATGATTTTGCACTACACTGGAAACTACACTACATTACACTGGAAACTGTAGTGTGAGATAATGCATCTGTGTTGGTTCAGCTGGAACTATCAGGGTTGTTCTTTTTTTTTTAAAGATACTATCATTATAGTATTTTCTGGAAAAACATAGTTGTGTGGCACTGTTATCTGGTAGTTTTAAATGTGGTGCTTGAAGATTCGTACTCAACCCTTTTGGCCTATTCAGTCTTTCGGAGGTTCCATTGTTTTCTTGATACTTTTTAACATCTACATGAAACTGCTGGGAGATGTCTATGGTTTGGAATGTCCTATCATCAGTTTCTGGATGACACATGTGGATCTCTTTTTCCGTCATCTAATAAGGAGGAACTGGAAACCTTAATTAGCATTCTGAGACAGTGTTGTGTTTAATATTAGTTACTGTAACAAACAAGAGGTTACAAGAGGTGACAAGAGGAGTGGTTACTCAGTAGGAGAATTGATCCAAGCTTGGGTGCTTCCTTTGATCTTAATGGAGCATTCCTTCTGAAGGATTAACAGTACAGTTTTGCTCAGTGATGACAGAGAATCACCTAGTGTTACTTCCATAAAAGTAGCACCTAGTGCTGCTTCCAGGAAAAAGCATTCTAAGTTCTACGTCTCTGATCAGTGCGAGCCATCACAGAGAAAAAAAAATTACAAATTTTAAATGGATCCATAGGAGTTGTGACATACAATAAATTGTTCCCAATCTTGCCATACTTCCTTTCTGCTAAATTCCATGATCTGCAATGGCTTTGGGTGACAGAGTATCTGAAACTGATGATTCTTATTACAGTAAAACCAGTGACACAGCTAACTGAAGTCACCACCTGGGCCTTATCTTAAAAGTCGGAGATTTTCATGGGATACCATTATTAATGGGTGTGAAGAACATTTCCTGTTTATTATTACCTCTTCATTCTTTTACATTTTAATTGGTAGGTGCTGAGTTTGTGTTAGATGTTTATGTAGTGGTGCATCTGTTGGGGGATTCCAGGGGACACATTGTACGCCAACATGACCCACAGAACGCCTGTGCTTCAAAACAGGCCAGACGCAAAAACCAGCAAAGGATTAAAAACGAATAGAAGCCAGAGTTGAGGCCAAAACTAAACTAGTCTTTATTATAAAACAGCTTAAGTAACAAAAGAAGTCAAAGCTAGGTAAAATCCATTGCGCTTCTGTGTCCTTTTTTGTGGTTTATGAAAGTCCCATAGCACAACAGGTTGGGAGATTTTTAATGCTAATTTCCTCAGTCTTTGTTGTTGCATGCCTTCAAGTCATTTCTGACTTATAGCAACTCTAAGGCAAACCTATCACTAAGTTTTCTTGGCAAAATTTGTTCAGAAGGGATTTGCCCTTGCCTTCCTCTGAGGCTTAGAGAGTGTGATTTGCCCAAGGTCGCCCAGTGGGTCTCTATGGCTGAGTGGAGATTTGAACCCTGGTCTCCCAGTGTCCTAGTCCAACACTCAGACCACTACAATGTGCTGGCTCTGGTATTCCCATAGTGTGACTATCAGCTTTTAAAAACTGTGCAAGCCTTCCTGTATTACTGGAGGGTGAATAAACGTCTGATACTTTATACAGTTTTGAACCTTCAAAAAAAGCTTCCTGTTGCATACCAAGAAAAGCAACACCTTTTCTGCTGAAAAATGCAAAATTATTGAAACTAAATGAGAACAAATCAACCCAAGAACACAGTTTCTGTGTAATATCACCCTTAGGTTCAGCAGCTTTGTAGTAACAACAAAATATTAAAGACTTCTAAGATAGTTGGGCAGATTAGAAAGTCAAGAATAAAAGCAGACAGCTATCCTCCTCCTCCACTTTACTTATGAATCCATTATATAGATTTTTGTCCAGGACTACTGCAGTAACAAATTATCTTTCTAAACCTTAATGAAACTAAAATCTAATAAAGAGAAAAATATAGAGTGCCACTCCTCACTAATCATATCTATGAGTGGTGATATAATTTTCAATACTGTAAAGTTTTCACCCTCTTAAACCAAGTGTCCATCATAAAAGCATACTTGTTTCAGTGCAGACATCAATCCATGCAACAGGAATGGCTGAACTGGGTTTTTCTGCCCCTTCTTCTCCACAGCATCCACTCCAGGCCTCCTCCCTCTCACAGATAGGAGATACTGTGGTATGAAAGGCATTTGGGGACAATTTCCAAAGTCTCCTGTGGAGGTCAAGGGGCTCTTTAACCCCCAACAACTCCCCACCTTGGGTTTGCATATAGAGAATTTGCAGTTTCACTTTTTATGATCTGTGAGATCATGGAAAGAAAAGCATTAAAGTAGATGTATGTATCATTTAAAAGACCTTTACCCTATTCTGCAAAGAAAAGCTTCCATAGCTCTTCACAGATTTCTAATAATAAAAATGAATAACTCCTTGGGATAAAATGCTAGATACCTCCAAATTGCTTTGGGCTGTTATACAAGATGCAATGCTAGGTTCAAGTCAAAATTCCAAATGGGGGTTCACTAGAAGCAGAAAACTGGATGCTTCATGATTCATTCTCAGGATGGCATGGAGGAGGAATCCACAACAATTGGGTTAATCCCATGTGCCAACCAGAACAGGCAGGAGTCCAAGTTCTTTTTCTGTTGTGACAGTTAGGACCCCTTCCTCTGACAGTTTTTAGTATCCTGCTGAATGAACTGGTCAGGTTTTAGCCCTTCTCTGGCAAATAGAGATAGAAACATTAGAGAAAAATGGAGAAGAAATGAAAAATGGAGTGACAGATTTGACAAAGGAGAGCTCCCACATGCCCGCCAGTCTGTGTGGCTCTGAGGAGGGGAAGGAAAATGCCTAAAGTTTGCCATCTCAGATGCCAGCCGATCCACATGGCTCTGACTCGAATAAGTGTGAAGGATCTAAAGGCAAATTCCTCCAGATGGCCGCCACTCAGCATGTCACTGAGGAGGGCAAAAAGGAGGCATTAAGAAAGGTTTTTCTTCGATAAAGTTTGCCAGCTTAGATGCCAGCCAATCCGTGCTGTTACCCTGATTTCTGGGGTCCCTTGGGGGACACTTCAATGTGCTCCACGTGATGGGGAATGGAAACTAGCCAGAGCACAAGCAATAGCAATGCGAGAGGCAGGGTAACCTAGCGAGATCTTTAACCCAATTTTTACGGGGTCAGGCTGAGCCAAAAACCAAGCAAAATTGTCTAATAAAATGATTTTATTAAAAATGAAGACTTGCACACATACGCACTTACACACTCACTCAAGACCTAGCAAAAAATAAAAGAGAGGAAATTGGATAGGAGGTCTTCGGAGGGTTATAGTTGGGGAATACTGCACCTGGTCCTGAAGTCCGGAGGTCCGAGACAGCAGTGGAGAGAGAGATGAGACTCAGCACGTGGAGGGCTGAGGGGATAGCTCAATGGACGGAGTGACGGTCTGATGGGAAGCTGGGAGTGATCCAAAGAATCGCTCAAAAACTGGGTCTATTTATGGGGGAAAAGGTGCCTGGAGGGCTAATCCTTTCCCGGGGAGAACAATAGGTGGAGGGAGCTAGAACAAAGCTCCAAAATGTCAACGCTTTGCACGATTGGATTTTGCCGGGGTTGTCAAAGCCTTGGCTGTATGCAAATCATCCTCGCTTGATGGGCTGTATGTCAGATGTGTTAATCCCTTAAAGCTGGCTTCTCGGGGCTGAGGACCCTTTTTGTATTTTAAATTTTACATGTCTAGAGGTCTCCTGGGGCTATGTGACTATGGATTTACTGGCCTGACCGGGTTTTTCCTGTTTTCGGCTGTTTGACCATGCCTGCGTACGTGCCCGTTCGGGGGACCTTTCAAGCACGTGGAGATATTTTTAATATTAAATTGTTGACCCCGGAATAGAGTTATCTACCGCAGTAACAGTGTGGCTCTGAGTTGAATAAGAGCGAAGGATCTAAAGGAAAACCCCCAACTCAACATGTCTCTGAGGAGGATGAAAGGGGGCATTAAGAAAGGTTTTCCTCTCATCAAGTGAGAGTGATACCAATGAGGTAAAGATGATATCTGATGATAAAAGAACAGAAAAAATGGTAAGTAAGGCTGAGAAAGTGGCGGAATTACCACAAAAGCCTAAAAAGGAAAAGAGAGACCATGGTAAGTGCTGGTTCGGTTGCGGGGTACGGAACTAGAAAGTCTTCAGCAACAGCAGAGACATTTCAAAAGGCCAATTCCAGCCACCATTTTGAATTGTTGGATCCTAGAAGGAGGGAGGGGCTCTTGGTGAGCGAACCTCTGAGATGGGAGCAGGCTCAGAAGGTAACGTGCGGCACTCAGAAGTGAAAGGAGGGGCTGCATCAGAGCAGAGCTCAGGACAAGCATGCTCAATTTCCCCTCTTTCTCTGGTGCCATGTCAGAGGAAACCCACAAGACTGTCACAAGACTGTCACAAGACTGTAGCCAACAGCACATTACTCCCCAGTAGACAATATGAATCTTAATATTGGGAGTTGTTTGAATCATGTTTATGGAATTGTGTAAGGGGACACAAGCAGAAGATCAATATTGGAGGGGAAATACCAAGCAGAGGCCTGTGTTTGCAGATGACGGGTTGCCAGTTTTATCGCGTCTGCATCAGGCATGTGGAGAAACTTAGCTAGCCCTAATAAATGGGAGCTATTAAATAAACAAATGGTTTTAAAATAATTAAATACAGTGATTTCAGAAGTGAAGAAGCAATTGAATGAATTTATTAAAATAAGTGTTGCAAATACAATGAATTGCAATAGAGGCATTAGCAGTTTGAATTATAAACCCGAAGCTGATGAATTGAACGAGGAAGAAAATGGTAATGATAACGTAACATCGTGGAACAATGTTGGATCATAGAAATGACAGAGGGTAGAAAGAAGGCAAGGAATAATAGCTGGTAGAGGGCATAGGATAAGGAGGATGTTCAGAAGGAAATGGTGCAGGCAGGGATCGAGGACACTGAACTTTGTTCAGAAGATGAAGAGGAGAGTGAAGTGGATGATAATAGGTTGTTTCATATGAGAGAATTCAGAAAGTGCGTTAAAGAGAGTGTTGAGGACTTTATGTTTAGAATTAGATAAGGAACAAAGTAAGGTGACTAAAGGAAAGGATAGCAAGGTAGCAGTGATTTTTTAAAAAAATGTCATTTCACAGAAGTGACAATACCAGACATTTTAAGGAATTAATTCGGACTAAATTTGACGCATCCTTGAATACCTGTACAATTCTGGGGTGCACAAATAAGCTTTATTCCTTATTCCTTAATCTGAAAGAAGTAGACAAAAGGAGAACAGATTTGGCTTGAAGAAAGCTCATGAGGACTTGGCTAAAGCAGTAAGAATATCAGTAGCTGTGTCAATGTGCTTGGGCAGCAGTGTTATGGATCCAGGAGATAGTGGAGTATGAAGAGATACAGTCTCAGCCTTTTGCTAAGGCATTAGCCAGAAGAAGAAGAAAAATGAGATAGTCCGTGGATTCTGGTTATGATTCAGTGACTTTTATGGTCAGGAATATAGGTGCAATAGTGGTAGCTAGAAGGTCATTGCATCACTGGGGTCCCGACCAAAAGTCTAGGAAGAATTTGGCCTTTGTCCCATGTAAAGGAGAGCTGCTGTTTGAAAAAAGAAGCAAGTGATGCCAACTACCCAGCATGGTTGTGGCGAGGTGGAAAAAAAATGCCAGCCAGATGTCCACTACTGGCATGGCTCTGGTGTGATGGAGGAAGGAAGTTTTTTAAAAAAGCATATTTTTAACTTCCAGTGAGAGTGATTCAAAGAGTTGTGACAACTCCCTCCTACAAGAGAAAAGAAAGAAAAGAAAATTCTACCTGGTAAAAAGGTAAAACAAACAAATGAACAAATACACAACAAACAAAAACAAAACTAAAGTAAAAAACAAGAGCAGACGTACAGCGGTCATTTGAAGAGAGCAGCCGATGACCAGGAGAAATTAACGGGGGCAGCTTCAATCTGCCATGTTGGAAACACTGGTTCTAAGGTGAGGGGCAGAACAGGAGTTGCAGCAAGCACTGATTTCAAGGGTGCAGCTGTAACAGTCTATAAGCAGCAGTGCTTACAGCACCCTTTGATTGTTCAGAGCCTAAAGGCACTGCTAGTGAGTCCACGCCAACAGTAGCAGTCTATGATGGCACAGCCTGTCCAGGCTCAAAAGCCTGCAGGTCTGCAGACTAAGAGCAATCCTCCAGAGAAAATTATTGATCCGGTGGACCTGGACAGGCTGACTTGTGATCAGGCTAGCAGCTCCAGTGCAGTCCTGAGAAAGATTTTCCTTGTATCAAGCAAATGTGAAACAGAGAGAAGTTCCCCTCTATTGTGCACACACAATCAGCCACTAATGGGGCTGACTAGAGGTGGGGAATAAGAAAAAAAAAAAAGGATGGGGGAAAGGAAAAAGGGCAAGGCAAAGGGCTTACTAGTGCTTTCCCCTCAATAAGAAAAGAGCAGAATGTTAGGTTCAGGCCATTTTGAGAATACAAATTCCTCCCAGAAGGGAGGGGTAGGAGAAAGGAGAGCTGCAGGCCAATTGGCAACTATTTCAGAGGCGAAGCACAGACACATGACAAGGAAGCCACACCTCAAGCTATGGAAGGGGGACTTCCCTTGATCAGAGAGAGAGAGAAAAAATATGGTTGTTCTAAAGACAAACCTCACAGGCCTGGGATAAGCCATGTAAGCAGAGGTGGAATTGCTACTGGCAGCATGGCTAATAAATACAAAAGAGAAGGTTCAGAGGGACGAAAGAGTGGTACAGAGAGAAGCTTGCTCAAGTGCAGCACATCAGGTCCAGATTGTCTTAACTTAATGAAATTATTAATCATACAAAGGGAAGCAGGTGACAGGAAGGAATAAAGGAGTGAGAATGGCAATGCAGGTAAATTGCAGAAAAGGCAGACAAAGTAGGTGCAAGATGTGCCAGAAGTGCCAGTTGAAAAATTGTTGCTACATCAGAAATACTAGAGTGAGTATGAGTTTCTCAAGGAGAGTGATGATACCCAATCTGAAACTGAGAATTCTTTGGAAGAGGATGAAATAGAAGAAACAAACAAGTTAGTTTGACACAGCTAAGTTAGAGGAATGCTTAAGAAAGTGCTATTGAGTTTAGGAATGCAGCATAATTAAAAGACTTAAAAGGCAATTCAGTAGCTTCAGTGTTGAGAAGACTGGCCTTTAGATCACTTGAAATGCCAGAAACCTGCAAATATTAAGCTTCCCCATGACTGCAAGCCTGGAGGTTTCAGAGGGCAAGCAGTATAATTTAATTATCATGAAATACATGGTGGCAAGTGAATGACAGGTCTCCATGTATGGAGCAGAATCGACAGGGAAAGAAACTTGCCAATAGTAAGCTCCCCCCCAGACTACAAGGCTGCAGTTTGTAGAGGGTGAGCAGTGCAATCTAAGCAGCAGCAAAGACATTGTGGCAAGTGAACAAAAGTCTCCAAGTGTGGAGCCGAGTCACTATTGGAGAGCAGCACGAACTGAAAGAGACTTGCTGGCATTAAGCTCCCCCCATGGCTAAAAGTTTGCAAGTTTCAGAGGGCAAGCAGTGCTAGAAGACCAATTAGCAGATATTTTTCTCTCATCTGTACCAAAACAGAAAGCGAAATAGGATATAATTACAGAAGAGGTCATTCATCTTCTGCAAATGGGGGCAGTGGGGATGGTGCCTCAACAACAAAAAATATAGAGCTGTTGATTTATTGTTCTTTAAGTTTCAGTTTGCCCTGTGTTAAGGTATTTAAATAGTTATGTACATATGAGGAATTTAAAATGGAAGCCCTGTAATCAATTAAAGGACATTGCAGAAAGCAAAATGGTTAGCTTCTATAAATTAAAACAATATATATATATATATATATATGTATGTGTGTGTGTGTATGTATATGTGTGTGTGTGTGTGTGTGTGTGTGTGTGTGTATAAAATGAAGTATTTACATGTCACAATGGCACACAGTTAGAAAAAGTATTTATACTTTCAATTTAAGGGTAGCCATTGCCAATTTAAGGTACCTTTGTTTGGCCTTGCATCCATTTCAAGGGTTTTCACTAAAATATTAATCCCAGTGATTTCTCACCTCAAGAGAGAAAGGGATTCAGTTGTTCCCTTATTTAGATGACATTCTTTGAAAGCAGAGCTTAGAAAGTAGCTAGGAGTTATGTAGAAAGTTTTTAAAAGGTTAGCGTTTGTCATAAATTTTGAGAAAAGCAGTTTAGAACCTAGTAAGAAATTGACACATTTAGGAGCAGACATTAATATAGAGTTGGGATACCGGTTTTGTCACAGGAAAGGAAAGGAAGGTGAAGATAGAGAAGGTTCTGCAAAGGTTACTGGATGTGGAATCAGCAGATACGATATTCTTGGCAAGAGTACAGTTTAGGTGATACTTTAGGCATGATCCATACCAGAAAACTGCAGCAGTGTCTAATCTCTCATCCCTTGTATATGATGAGGAAGCATAGCTGGAAAGTGAAAATACCACAATCACTAAAGAGAGAACTAAAGTGGTGGCTATGCAAAAAGAACTTGGACAGAGGGGTGCCTTTTATGATTCATTCTATGATAACTGTCACAATAGATGCAGGCTTCTATGGCTGGGGTGTCTGCCGGCAGGGTTATATGTACTGTGGCTGGATGGTCAGAGTCTTCAACTTTTGTCTGACATTATAAGATAGACAAGTTTAAGTCAGCACAGGCAGCTTTTGGCAGAAACGTGCTGCAGTAAGTCTCAAAGAGTTAGGAACCGTCCTGCCCAGGATGTGGCTTGGGTAAATCCCAATCGTTGTGGATTACTCCTCCATGCCATCCCGAGAATGAGAGATTGGACTTACCGTGAAGATTCATTCTGGAATGGCAGGAGGAGGAATCCATGCCCACCCTAAAAAGGAAAAATAAAATAAAATGAAGATGGAAGTGAACAAGTTAAATGATGAAAGGAATTTGGACAAGACTATTAGTTATTTTTAGCAGAGTATGGAAATGGAGACTTTGTGTAGTCTGGCTAGATAAATAAAACTGTCAGAGAAGGGAAGGTGTCCTAACTGTCACAATGGAAAAAGAACTCGGACTCCTGCCTGTGCCGGTTAGCACGTGGGATTAACCCAATCGTTGTGGATTCCTCCTCCTGCCATCCCAGAATGAATCTTCACAGTAAGTCCAGTCTCTCATCCTACCATCATGGTAGATGACTCAACATTTAACATTTAACTTGTTGTCCAAATTTATTTCAAATGGGAGGAGGGCTTCTAGAAAAAAAATGGGACCTACCATTCGGTATTATGTTAAATACTTCAAAATTTGACAATGTTTTTGGTTGTTGTCCAAGTTCTAGTGCCAACTTTCAAGTTCAAATTCCCAGTGGGGTTTTAACCACAAGCAAACAAACAAAAAAACAAAACCGGGCCTTCCATACCTCATTGGGATGACATGGTAGCTTCCTTTGAATCTGAGATTATTTTTGCTTGTCATCCAAGTTGCAATGAACTGAGCTTCTAGATAAGTGTTAAATTCTAGTGCAGAAGTGCAGAATTTTCTTAGGATTTCTTTATTCAAAAATAGTCACTTCAAGCCCAGCAACAGAGCATCTTAGGTAGCTGAAATGTTTTCCTGTGGGCTAACACATTCTATAATAATTAAAAAAAAAAAAGATCTGTGTTTCTGTAGCTGCCATAATCCCTCAGGACATCATGCAAGACATCTCAAAATTTAATGCAGTGGTTTTGCTTGTTGTCCAGTTTGCTGTGTAGGATTACAGTTCAGTGTTCCAAAGTGGGGGCCCATTAGAAACAAAAAGGGAGGCCAATCATAACTCATCAGGAAAATGTGGTTGATGGGTCAAAATTTGACAGCCTTTTGGTTGTCATTCAAGTTGTGGCACCTACTTTCAACTTGAAAAGTCAAATTTTCAAATGGTGAAGGGCCTTCTGGAAGCAAAGCAAGGGAGTGGCCATGACTCATTACTTAGCCAAATAAATTCCACTCACATTAGTGGGTCTTACATGCAAGGTATTCTATTCAAGACTCTCAAGACCTGAACATTTTGAAATCTCCAATGGACTTGCAATCTGATGCACCAAGTTAGGGAAAAACTACAGGCCACTTTGGCTCCTAATAACTTTTCGATTCTCTGACATTTTTGCTGTAATATTAAACAGCGGCATAGAGAATAGAGAACACCCTACTTACTGATTCTGCTTAACAAGGTTACCTGTTCAGCCTTTGGGAGTTGTCAGTAACTTCGCCCAGTTGGAGCAGCTGCTTCCCTCATTAGCCAGAAGCTGCTCTTGAAAAAGCGACAAGAGAAACAATATTACCATGCAACCTGGGAAGGAAATGTATTAGTGAACAGGCCAATATGTTTGTTTTTTTAGTATTGTACAACTTATTACTGAGCTATGTGGATGGCAAGAGTTTGTGTGGGCGGTCAAAACAACAACTGAGTATAGATTAGACGCAGTGGGAGCTACTTTGAAGTAATATGTTGAACCCTCTGAAAATAAAATCAAAATACCTGAACTATAAATATTTAGACTTTTAGTTACTTTAGTACTTTTTTGGGTAGAATCCCCTTGACAACATGGCTAATATTCCTTCCCACATACCCACCTCAACTTGGTTCCCCTTCTTATGTCATGCTCACATTTGCTTCAGGCTCTGTTGTAGAGGAAGATTTCTACTGATTGCAAATGTTAAAAAATGTAAATCCTGGTGTAATATCGTCTCCTGGCTGCTTCTTTTATTCTCATCATGTAGACCTGTGCAAGGCAAGAACACAGAGCAATGTATTAGAAAGCAGGGGTGGGCAGCTGCCAAGAATCATGGACTGTGATGGCTTGTAGCTTCCACATCAATGTGGTGATAAATCTGCTCCAGATTTTAGTCTGAAATTTAAGCAAGCTATTCAGGGTGCTTGGGTATCCCTTTAAAGTTCAGACAAAAATCCAGAGTGGATTAACTGTCACTCAGCCCTGGCAACTCCAGTGACCACTAGGTCTAAGAGCCATGCTCACTCCTTTTTTTAACCCCGGTCCTTGCAACCTGCGCCACTTCTCTCTCTCTGTCAAACAAGAAGGGACCGGAAAGCTACATGTGATTCTTTAAAAAGACTATTTTGAATTTGAACCTGGGCATGAGGAGATAACCTTTAAATAGCCAAGTGTACCTCCAACAGGCTTCTGTGAGTGTGACTGGCATTTTTCAGGCCTAAAATGTTTTTTCTTCATTTGGAAAACTCAGGGTAGGGGATGGGATTTGCAATGATTTTTTTTTTCTAGGAAAAGTAGGAATAAAATTTTTGTAATAAATAATTGCTGTTAATAACAACATCTCTAATAATGTTATCTAGTTTACCATGTTTGACTCAAATGTTATATTCCAGCATATGTGGTGAATAGTTATTGGAATAATTGTAATAATGTAAACAGAATAGGCTATAGTTCCAATATATTTAACAAAATACACCTGAAAGAACACTTTTTTTAAAGGTTACATACCTGAAGGGAACTATGCTAAATGTATCATATATCAACAGTTTTTTTAACTTATTTGCTGAGGTACAACTGTAGCAGCTTCAGCTTCATTCATTTGCTCTATGTGTTGCTTAAAAGTCCCATTGCAAGTTGAGAAAAAAACTGATTTAGTACAACTAGTTGAACATTTTATTCCTCTAAAAGATGAGTGTGAGTCTGTAGGCAGTGCCACTTGTACTAGTGACCAACAAAGAGGAAGGAGATTTTGTAAAAATCAGTGCTTGTTTCCAGAAGAATAACTAGTTGTATTCTCTACCGCTCTTGCTGCTCCGGCTTCTGTATTTTGTAGTATTGGCAGCTGCTAGAAAATGTAAATTTTGCTGGTGGCAAATTCGCAAAGCTCAGGTTTTCTGTCTCCTTAGGATTGTTCTACCCCACTCTTTTAAAATTTCAAGGTTGTTTTTTTCTTTTTTCAGATAAAAATACAGGCAAGAAGTGAGAGATGTGGGAGAAGAGAGAGAGGTCCCAGATCCACATGGCCAGGGAAGAACAGAGAAAGAAATGGTCAGGAAGGTAAAGGGGAGATGTAGAAGACAACCTCAAAGATTAAGAAAAGCTTGGCCTTTGTTGAGAGATTTATCAAGCGCCAGAAGTCAGGACTGGCTCAACAATTAAGCAACAATAATCTCAACAATTAAGCAACCCAAACATTAATTGTGTGTAGGTCAGAGTGGAGGTCAGAACAGGAATAGTACACTGTCATACATAAGTTCCCTGCCTAGCACCTCCACATCACTTAGGCAAGTTGCCAGTGAAGCTATTAGCCACTTGTTTTATCTTTGCAGCTTTTGTTTTCCTTTGCCAGGCATCCATCTCCCTTTAAAATTGCTGCTGATCTTTTTTTTCATTTACTGTATTTATTTACTTATCTCAGTATCCCACCTTACCTTCAGTGAGCTCTAAACAGCATACATGGCTTTCCTGCCCACTTTATTCTTCCAGACAACAACCCTGTAAGGTAGGCCATCCTATATAGCTCAGGCCCCTTGATCCTAGTTCAGCATGCTGACCACATTACACCACTTTGGCTCTGTACAGCTTGAAGCTTATTTTGTCTCCACAAGGTGCTCTCCACCAACCAAAGAGTGAGTTCAAGCCAGATCTAGTCATACTTAAGGGTAGTTTCATTACTTTTTGGAGTATGAGTAAAGCCTAAATCTGGTTGTTAACCCAGCTAGGGTCGATCCACTGAATCAATGGGAATTTGGTAACAAAAGTTCAGTTAATTCAATAGATCTTTTCTAGTTGGGACTAACCATCTAATTCCCAGGCAGTTGTTTCAGTACTGAACCAGTGTCAGTAATTGACTGCATAAGGGTGAATAAATGGAAGCTAAACCCAGATAAGACAGTCAAAAAAGCAGATCAGAAAACAGGGATTTAGTTGATGCTGGATGGGGTTATACTCCCCATGAAATCTCAGGCTCACAGCCTGGACATACTTCTAGACTCAATTCAAGACTTCATTCTTAGGGTTCCGTGGTAGCCAGGAGTGCATTTGCAGTTAGGACGAGTGCCCCAGCTGTACCTGTTCTTGAGATGTCAGATTTGGCCACCGTAAAACATGGCTTAATTAGATCCCATTTGGATTACTGTAACACATTCTACGTGGGGCTGCCTTAGGAAACTATTTAAAAACTCACCGGCTACAGACAGAATGCTGACTAGGACCAGTTAGAGAGAGTAGAAACATTTTCATATTTCTGGGCCCAATTCAAAATGCTCCTTATGACCTATAAAGCTTAGGTCCAGACTATCTGAGACATCATGCATCCCTATACAACTTGCCAGAGTCTGAAGATCTTCAGGATAAGGCTTTCTCTCAGTCCTGTCACCATCATAGGCATGCTTGTTGAAGACATGAGAGCCTTCTCAGTGGCTGCTCCTGGGCAGTGGAATTCCCTTCTGTGGGAAGCCAGCCTGGTCCTCTCATTACTCCTGTTGTTGCCAGGCAAGGACCTGTTCAAACCAGCATTTAATGATCAGTTGGTTGCAGAGAGTCATTTTTATGAGATGTGCCCTTTATATTTAACTTTACATTTTTAATATTTAATAACATTTTAATACGTTAACTTGTTTAATTGTATTTTAACTTTTTTTTTTTATTCTCAAGATTTTAGCTGTTTCCTGTTTTAGCATTTTTGAAAGGTGCCTTGGATCTCATACTGGGAGAAAGACAAGATGTAAATAAACTTAACCACTGTAGGGATGGGAATCCAAAACCGGCAGGTGTTGTTGAGCCGCAACACCCAGCACTCCCTACTGTTGACGATGCTGGCCAGGCATGCTAGCTATTACAGTTCAACAAAACCTGGACAGCTGCATAATTCTCACCTGAATTACTGAATTTTGCTAGAGTCTGAACCTGTCCCCAAGTAATTTCTCCCTAAATATAACATGCCAGCAAAGAGTGGATCCTGGCTTATTTTCCATTTTCAGAAGTCCTAATTACAACTCTTGACAACAAACTAGAGATTTATTTTTTTCTGTTATTCATTTACGGGGAGGCTTCCTGACTTGTGGGAAAGCCCACTTTTAGAAAGTCCTAATTACAGCTCTTGACAAAAAACTAGGGATGGGGGAAAAAATTGCAATTATCCATTTACAGATAGAAAAACAGGTATCCTGACAGGCAGGAAGGCCTGCTGAAAAGAATAATAGACCAGTGAAACTTTTGTGCAGTTTTCTTGTGGTATTCAAAATATCATATAATGGTATGGAGGAATTATTGTTTTGAGAAAAAAATATGCATCTTTTGTGCACATGTGCACGTGCACACACACATCTGCAAGGAAATTGAGTTTCCAGTATTGAAATCACTCTTTCCTGCTCAGAAAACCTTTTTCTGCCCCTCCGCCCAAAATTCTTCTACAAAACATCATGCAGGGAGAATACTGCAAAGAAATGCTCATTTTCTCCTGCAGTAAGAAAGAATCTACAGGAATTATTTTTCCTTATATATGAGGATGAAATAAAATCATAGAGTTGGAAGAGACTGCAGGAGCCATCCGGTCCAAACCATTGCTATGCAGGAACCCACATCAAAGCACTCCCAACAGATGGCCATCCAGCCTCTGCTTAAAAACCTGCAGGAGAAGACTCCACCACACTTTGAGGCAGGATATTCCACTGCCGGACAGCTCTGACCATCAGGAAGTTCCTCCTGAGGTTCAGCTAGAATCTCCTTTCCCGCAGCTAGAATCCATTGCTCCTTGTCCTAGTCTCTGGAGCAGTGGAAAACAAATCTGCTCCCTCTTCAACATGATATCCCTTCAAATATTTAAACATGGCTATCATGTCCTCTCTTAATCTTCTCTTCTGCAGGCTAAACATACCCAGCTCCCTAAGCCACTCCTCATAGGGCATGACTTCCAGACACTTCACCATTTTGGTCTCCCTCCTCTGGACACGCTCCAGCTTGTCTATATCCTTCTTGAACTGAGGTGCCCAGAACTGGACACAGTATTCCAAATGAGGTCTAACCAAAGCAGAATAGAGTGGTACCATTACCTCCCTTGATCTAAACACCATACTCCTATTGATGCAACAAAGAATTGTGTTGGCTTTCTTGGCTACCGCATCACACTGCTGATTCATGTTCAGCTTGTGATCTATGAAGACTCCTAGATCTCTTTCACATGTACTGTTATCCAGCTACGTGTCCCCCATCCTGTATTTGTGCATTTCATTTTTTCTGCCTAAGTGTAGGACCTTATATTTGTCTCTGCTGAAATTCATTTTGTTAGCTTTGGCCCAGCTCTCCAATCTGTCATAGTGAAGGATTTACATCGTAGTAGCAATTTCTGTAGAGTTATGGTGGATCCAATTGTTTGACGTTTTCATTTAGTCAGAATGAAGAGTTTCCCAATCTTGCTGAAGCCTGGAATTGCAGGTTGATGTCTATGGAGCTGAGATATAGCCAAGTCATATCAAATTGAGTTCAGGATGCAAGTTTCTGTAATACCATGTGGAAGCAGTTAGTATTATCTGTCACTACAGTATTCTGGTTTTGTAGACAATATTGGTTTGGTACCAGCAATTAAGTGGACAAGAGGAAATGGCTGTCTAACATGCTTGAAGTTGAAGGACAAACACAATTGCTTTGATTTGAGAGTAGTTCAAAGTAGTTAGTCCAGATATGCTAAAGGAGATAGACCTTATTTTATAACTCATCTCTACAACAGTTTGTAGATTAGAACAACATGCCCTGATCCAAACACCTTTGG
This sequence comes from Cyclura pinguis, assembly GCA_030412105.1. NCBI lineage: Eukaryota > Metazoa > Chordata > Lepidosauria > Squamata > Iguanidae > Cyclura > Cyclura pinguis. The sequence goes on along the minus strand of CM059599.1, from coordinate 105,368,663 downwards.
TGAGGGAAGCCTACACATAAACAATTTAATTAGATAGTGCAGAAGTGGCAACGCATTATATCCCATCAATTATCCAATTATTTGGTGATGACTGGCTTCCAAAGGAATAGCCATACCACCTGCTGTTTATAATAAGGCAGTAGTATTTCATGTGATCTGAAAGGAACTTGCTATGTGGTTTAATCTGGATATGTAATCCCTGTTTGATGCATCATACTGTTTAAAGGTGCATCTACAGGTATAAAAACTTTCAAACAGATCTGCCCTAGTAAAGGCAGATGGAGCTACTGTTTGAAGATATCTAAAATGGTAAAGCTATTTCATGAAGACAGATTACATGGACTTCTGTCTTTTCATTCAGCTCTGCTTCTGTGCCTTTTAAAGGGTGATGGCACTGAAATGAAGCCCGTAAGGTTTATCTCCTTGTTTGTCTCCATGCCCTGAATCATACTCTTGTCCTCCCACTTAGCTCTGGTAAAAAGTTTTAAACTTAAGAGAGGTAACACGTATTACTTCAGGAAACAACCACCCCACCTGTACCACTCTCATTAAGAAGCACCTTACTCACAAACTAGTTTGTTTGTCTGCCTGCCTGCCTGCATGCCTACTTATTTATTTAATATTTTCCCAGAGCTGAGGCTCAGGGCAGCTTACCAGATTAAAACAATAGAGAGAAAACCAAGTACAGATAAACACCTACATTCCGTTATCATGGTTAAAATGCAATCCAGCTAACTGTGGTTATCAAACACCAATTTTTAAAAAATCTATTTTTAAAAGAAGAAGAAACAAAAGCTATACAGCACAAGTCTGCTAAAAGAGTCAGTAAGTTGATGAGCGTCTGCTGGAATTTTAAAAATAAAAAGACAAAAGGGGCCCTTTTACCTACTGTACTGTCTACAGGGAAGGAGCAAGCCTAGTCTCTTTTGATTCTGAAGAACTCAATGCTGTACCCCAAGCACTCTTTGTGCACTAATTTATGTTCACATGAGGTGTGGCTTGACATCCCTATATGTAAAATGGTGGCGATGGGCATGTGCACGGATGCACATCACTACCATTAGATAATGGACATGAGCATTCACATTTCTTCTTTTACGTGGGGATTCCTGGAACGGAATCCTCATATATATGGAGGACCCACTGTATACACATTTACGGGAGAATACAGTTCTTCAGATAGTTTGAACCAAATTATTTAAATAATTTTGACATTTCAAAAAAAGTCAGTCAGTTCTCCACAATCAACAGAAACTTGCAGAGAGCCAAACCCAATGACATGTCAACCAATTCTCTCCTCCTTCTAGCCCCTTGTGCACCCCAAAATCTGCTTTGGATCATCTGCATCATTATTGAGCAGTTTTCTGAGGAAAGGTTGTGGGCCATGTGGGGAGAAGGAGTACATTTCTTCAATATGAAGCTTACATTACATACTGTTTTCACCTATCCAAATGTATATTTAGAGCACGGTAGGAAATGGTCCTCGAGATCTAGTTGAACAGTAGCCCTAGCCAGTATAGCCAATGGTGAGGAAAGCTGAGAGGTGCAGTTGAACAACAGCTGGAGAGCCACATGATGACTAATTCTGATTTAGAAATTAACTTTCTTCTTTGAGAATATATCTCAAATCTCGTATCTCTTAAGAGATAACATCCTAATGTTGGTTCTTTTTGCTACATGGGGACATTCCTAAAAGACATAGTGTCCATCAAACTTCATAAAAGTTCAATTTCCATCCATATAGCAGAACCTCCCCTTCACTCTGCACTGCCCCCTGGATATGCTCAGTGGATTGCCCAACTCTCTAGAGCAGACCTGGGGGAGCACATTGAGCCTTGCAGAGGGGGAGAACACATCTTAGTTCCTCTGGGAAAAGCCATTTTATTTATAGAAGGAGTTAAGTGGATACCACTTGTAGTAAATAAGAGTAGCAATAATCATTAAAATGTCACATAAAAATAGAAGTATTTAAGCAACCTCAAGTGACTTTTAAAAAAAAATTAAAAATTAATAGATTTGAAGGCCCTTTTAAAAAAAAAGCTTCACAGAACTTTGAAAGGAGATCAACATAGGCTTCAGGCATGCTTTTCTTGGAAGAGATCCACAGGTGGAGTACCATTATTGAGAAGTTCCTCTCTGCAGTCACCACTGTGATGAACCCTGGAAGGGGAGGGGGCGGTGTAACCAGCAGAGCTATCATAACAACAGAAGGGATTTAATTTGATAGCTTCGCTGAGTAAAGAACCCAGATTAGCCAGAGGGAGGGGCTAGGTGGGTGTGTCAGAAGAATAGTAAAAAAAAATTAAAATAACAGAAATAGGGTTTGGAAAAGAGCTACTTCTGTGAGTTTAAAAGGGGAAAGAACTCCTTCAGAGAGGAAGAGAGTGGGGGAAGTGTTTGCCTATTAAGAGCTGGGTGTGCTTTGCTGTTTGATAATTTAATTGCCAAATACCTTTCCCTTGTCAGTTTGTTTAATAAAGATTTTATTACATTTTTTTAAAGAGCAGTCGCCATACAGTGTCTCTTTAATCTGAGCTCAGTTACGCATGCTACCACCAGTGACACGTTCATTGGGATAAACCTGAAACGCTTTGCTCTATGTCTACAAGGCTGTGGGTTTAGGGAAAGCAGAATGGAGATATAAGTGTGGAAAGGGAGCTGGGGGTGGTAAATATATAGAAGGGTGCTGCCTCTCCAGGAAGGGAGAATTTAAAGTAGACCTGATTGTCATAGTTCTCCACATTTCGCCAACCACATACCTCAGACTTCCTGGGCCTGTAGGGAAAAAAAAACTCCAGAGAAAATCTGAACATATGGAGAAACTGATGTGAGAGGAGACATTGCATCCAGTATTCAGGTCTCTAGCCACAGCTTGGAAACCCTGCAGAGCTTAGCAGTGGCATGATTTGGGTTGGTATTAGCCAGTGCCGTAACTCATAGAATTGTAGAATTGGAAGAGACCACAAGGACCATAGAGTCCAACCCCCTGCCATGCAGAAATACATCATCAAAGCATTTCTGACAGCCATCCAACCTCTGTTTCAAAACCTCCAAAGGAGGAGACTCCATCACACTCTGAAGGAGCATGTCCCACTGTCAAACTGCCCTTACCGTTGGAATTTCTTCCCAATGTTTAGATGGAATCTTTGTTCCTGAAGTTTGAAGCCATTGCTCTGTGTGCTAGTCTCTGGAGCAGCAGAAAACAGGCTTGCTCCATCCACCACATGACATCCCTTCAAATATTTAAACATAGTTATCGTGTCGCCTCTTAATCTTCTCCTCGACTCATGATTTCATCCCCATGGACCTCCTCCCATAGCAGGCCATACTAAAATATTGTAGCTAAAATACCAGAAAATGTGACAGACAACTACTAAAATGTGACAGCAACTGTTAAAAAACCAACAGCAATGAAAACAACAGTGTGGGCTTGTAGTGCCTGCAGGACAAAATCACATGATGCAAAGCATCATTGTAATTGGGTAATAAGGACAGCTCTGAGCGGAGGCGATGAGCATTTGCAATTTCAAAAAGTAAATTAACACAGAATTTTAGAATTTTGGCCTTGTAGGTATATTAATACAGTACATGTAAACTGGACTTTCAAAAAATGTTTTTCTGGCTATATCTAACTACAGGGATATTTTTTATAAAAAATCATACATTTCTACTGAAACACTGCGCAAAAATTTTATTGACAATTATTTTAGTATCACCCAGTGCTCCCCTGACTCGCCCCCCCCTCCCAGTGATGCCACTGGAGCTTAGAAATGTTTGGACTACAAGTGCTAGAATCCTCTAGTCAATATATGGCTATCTTGCTTAGAAGATTTTGGGAAATAAGCCTCTAAAGTAACTTTTCTAAGGTCTGCACTATTGTGGCATAAGCTTTGATGGTGCAGAACCCACCTCACCAAAGGCATGAAGTGGTATCATAAAGCACCATGGATAAATATGTAGAAAGGAGAAGTGTAGGATGTTTTCATAGGGCCCAAAAAACAAACAATGCAATAAAGAAGTGAGTCACATTATTTTGTAGAATATTATGTGGGATATGATCAAAAGGGGAAGAGATTCATTTCTGGCTGGTGATGAGTTACCAAAGCAAAATGAATACCTTTGCATAAAAGCTTAAGACTGATCATTAATTTCTGTAGGGAGCTACCTACTCCCAATTCCACTGAACCCAAGTCTGATGAAAGTCAGCTAATGCTAACGAATTTCAATTTGGCAATTACATGGTGGAAGCTTTTGTTGTTGTTGTTGTTGTTGAAATATGACAATTTTTAGGTGAGTTACGTAATATCCAAGCAGATTAAAATGTTCTCCTACTGGTGTTTAGGCATTAACGTCTTTTAATTACTCTGTAATCTAAACAACAACCCTGTGATATAGCTGAGAGCTAATATTCAAAGATCAGAGATGGAGTGGGTGGTGCTGGAGGAGGTGATCAGAAGAAAATATTGCTTCTTCCAGATACTGAAACTGAACAGACCAGTAGCTGAATCCTTCCACATTGGCAAAGAGATACTGTCTCTCTTCACACCTGAGGGCCACAAAAGTGCTTAGGAGATATGGCACCCACAGTAATTTTTTTGCCTCTGTTTCCTGCTCCTCAGCACTTGCTACCTGAAGTGGCTTCCTGAGTCTGCTTGGGAATACTAGCGCTTCAAGGATGTTCAGACAACAATAGGTTGGATGAATAAATTTTGCCCATCAAATTCCTCATCTGGAGTCAAGAATCTCAAGAAGTGTGCACAGTTAGCTACACCAATGGCCCTGTCACACTCATTATAGTGGCACAATGATCTCACTTTAATTGCCGTGGCAACATTCTATGGAATCCTGGGATTGGCACCTTAAGGAGGGGTAGAGATCTCTAGTGCCTCACCAGACTACAAACTCTAGACTTCCACAGGATGCAGCCAAGGCAAATAAAATGGAATCATAGGGCTGCAATTGTGTAAGGTAAAAGCACCCCAAATCTCTTTCAGGAACTGATCAGTTTCAGTTACATAGACAGAGGGATAGAAAGACTTCAACAGCAACAGCACATCACAAGTCTTTAAACATGAGATTTCTTTGCATGGTCTCTGAAAATTAAAAAATACAAAAAAGGATAAAGTTTAAAAAACAAAAAAGAAGAGCAGATTTCCCTCAAATTTGCCAACAGATGGCGCTCAAAGTTTTCACATATTTTCTTGGTTTATCCTCTTAACAGAGTTAAGAGCAATCCAATCGGGGAATTTCTACTTTTTGGGTACTTGCCTTTTAGGTGAAGTTTGCCCCCCCCCCCCCGCCATTAGTTCTTAGCAGGGACAAACTTTTTAAAAGAGAAATCATTGATGAAAATTAATTCTATCACTAGTTTCTCACTGTAGCCTACTGGAAAGCCATTAAAAGGGAAGGAAGGAAAGCAACTTTTACTTTTGACTGCATTTGAGGCTTGAAAAACAGTTCCTGCTTGACTAGTTTGAACTGATCTGGCTTAGGTGTTCACAAAGCAGCTGAGATGGCTTACCTGGAAGACACATTTGTTAAACAGGATAACATCTCAGTCTCTATTATCAGTAAGATTTTAAAAAAGCCTTTCTTTGAATTTAGTTTTAAAAGTCCAGTTGGTCACTGGAATCAAAGCAGTTGATACTTTAGTGGGGAGTGACCACGTAATGCTAGAATTTGCAGTTGTGAGACAAAGCAAAGAAGAGCACAGTCGAGCATGAACCTTGGATCTCAGGAAAGCTGATTTTTATGAAGGTCAGGGAAATACTGGGCAGAATCCCATGGCTAGAGATGCTAAAGGAAAAAGACACCCAGCATGGGTGGGATTTCCTGAAAGAGGAACTGCACCATCACAAACAATTCCACAGAAGAAGAAAAATGGGAAACATCTGAAAAAGCCAAAATGGCTGTGCAGCAAAGTTGAAGAGAAAGTGAAAAAAACAAGAGCATGTATAAAGAATGGAGAAAAGGAAGAATCATCAAGGAAGAATACAGATGCTAAGCCCACACTTACAGAAATAGTGTAAAGAGAGCTAAAACTGAAAAATGAGCTGAGACTGACTAGGGTAGCAAGGAGCAACAATTTTTTTTTTAAATGTAACCCCGTAAAAATCTACACAGAAGTAGTTTTTTGAGTTCAGTTGGTCTTACCCCTGAAAAATGGGTATAGGATAGCAGCCCAAACATGGTCTTAATGAGCATCTAAAACAAAACTTTGCAAACTTTTCATGTTGGTAACACACTTTTTAGAAAAGTATCATTTCGCGACGCAGTAATTCAGTAAGTGGAGGCAGCCCCTTGGCCTGGGGCAGCAGCAGTGGGAGAAGTGGGAGAACCCCTCCACTTGAGCCTGGCCCACTGTCGCTGCTGCTCTCGCCAGCATCTTCCTCAGCCCAGGGCAGCAGCAGGAGAGGAAGCCCCTTCACCTGGGCCTGGCCCGCCTCAGCAGCGGGAGAGGCAGCCCCTCCACCCATTACGTTTGTGTGACGCACCTACACACTGTAGCTGGTACACTAAAAATGTTACAATACGCAGTTTGGATTGCTCTTCTCTAAACCCATAGTCCTTTACAAACACATCTAGAAGTACATGAGTGAAGAGGGAGAAACCTCTGCTTGTACATTTCAGTTTTATTAGCACTGCACTTTAGGCTAAAGGCCTTCAAATGTAGTAACAGAACAGCCCTACAAAAGAACAAATAATCCAGTCTTTTCTCAAAAGAGTAAATGGACACAAATCTAACATCAGATACAGCCATATTCAGCAATCAGTAGGATAACGTGTCAACCTCTTGACACCTGAAACAAGCATTCTTGAACAAAAAAAACTTCCAGAGGAGACGTTAGTGGAAATCCCTGAAATCCAACTTTTGAGAAATTCAGTTTTCTCTCCAGTAGCCTGAATCAAGGTAACAGATGCTCATCCCACAACATTAATCAGGTTACCAGATTTTTTTTTCTGTTATAAAGAACACTGATTTTCAACCAGTATTTCTAATGGTTTTGCATAAATGTAGGCATTTTGATAATTATTCTGTCCTTTTTGCATTTTATTTCCCTCTGGCTAGACACTTCACCATTCCCACCCCACAGACACACAGCCCATCTGGTGAAATGGATTCTAGACCCTGAAAGCCTATGCCAAAATATGTTTGCTCAATTTTAACTCTCATTCTCTCATTTTTGGAATAATTTCTAACCCATGATAATTTCAAGTGTATATCAAGGGATAAAAATGTTTTCTTTCCACAAGAGTAAGTGGGGGTGAAAAATCAAAGATTTTCCACAGAACCCAAAGAACCAGAGCCAGAAAATGCAGGCTGATATGAAGCAGAACATTTATTTTGAGTAGCTGAAATACCTCCCTTTCTGCAAATAATGTAACCAACATTTTGGTTACTATCAGCAGTGGTACTACTGTTATTGGCTGGCATCCTATTGGGAATTTATAATGTCATGAAACAATTTATGGCTGTATCCTTTAGAACTGCGTCCTTTAGAACTGTTGTGCAATGGTTCTGTTCCCAGGAGGGGGACATTGTTGCAGCTGTGTCATCAATGTCATTGCACAAGCAGAATGAGCAGTTTGGCTATTACACGATGATCACAATGGACAACAATATGGCACTTTGTGACCCAGGCTGCCATTCTGCAAAGAGAAGAAGCAACACCCCTGCAAAAGAGCCACAGGGCACTGGTAATCCAGAACAGAGGACAGTGGAAAGTCAAGGATACCCTGCATGCAGATGGAAAAATATCCCCACCTTTGGGGGTGTCCCATTGTGCAATGGGAGTCCTTGCTGCATGATGGGACATCTTGTACAGTCTCCTGTTGCACACCATCACAGCTCTCTGACATTAGACTATGGTCCTGGAGACCACGGTTTGATTCCCTGCTCAACATGGAAACCCACTGGTGACCTTGGGCATGTTACATACTCTCAGCCCCAGAAAACCACATGATAGAGTGGCCTTAGAGTCACCATAAGTTGAAAATGACTTGAGGGCACGCAGCAGCAGCAGCAATAACAACGACAACAACAACTTTTATTCCATGCCCTGAATACAAGTCATGTCATTTTATCTGTGACATGGATTGTGTGGGAAGGAATACATATTGTGGGGAACTGTCCGAAGTTTTCTCACACTACATTGTGGACAAAAAAGTCCCTCAATGGCAAATCGAAGCCTCTTCACCCCAGATTAACTTTTGGCTGATTTTTCAGCTCCCCAGTGCACCTTAACCACCCAAACTATTACAAAAGCATGGTGCTTTGGGGCACCTTGCTTCTATTACCCCCCAAACCTTGGGAAAATGGGAGAAACTAGAGGTTTAGGCCCAAACCAAAACAGGATGTGATTTTATGTCCCACAAGATGGGGGTGCAGGAAGGTAAAATGGCTCCAGCCTGCTATGCAGTTGCTCACTCTTCTTGTAAGCTATTTCTGTGTGAATTCTACACAAAAACAACTATTGTCTTACAGCTCTTTGTTCTTTTAACTGATTTAAGTTCTTTATGTGACAAGTAACTGCAATCCATGCTGTGCAATATGAAGCTATTTTTTTTTTAAGTTTCTAGAAAGAAGGTGAATGCAACACATCTGTGGCAAGAAATACTCACCAACACACTCTGACATTTATTTGTTTATTTTGAAATGCAAATGCAGCAAACTTATGCAAAATTTTTAGCAGTACTCACTGTCTTATTAGTGATCATGCTGATAAGCTGTGTTCCTGAAACATCGTTGCTAAGCAATACAACTTCAGGCATGTAATGAGGCTTTCCAGTGGCTACTTGAAGATGAAGAAAATTATCTCAGCTTTGCAGGTTGTTTGATCATCAGCCCCATTATAAAGCTTGTGTGATAAATAGGTTTTCAGTTCCCACATGCACACATATGCCTTCCCTTACAGATCATTCTGTTGTTGTTGTTGTTTTACTGTTTTGTGTAGGCTGGATTGACACCAGAAGATAAGCTCAGTGCGGAACTTGGAGACAGTACTGTTTTGTACTACAGTTCCCAGAATCCTCCAGTCACCATACCAAATTTTGTATAACAACTTTCAAGCCATTTCTTCACTAGAGGTGATATATCATTACAATTGTGGCATTGCCTTTCGCTCAGTGCTATCAGGTTAGGAACACCCTTTTCCTCACCCTTCTGCCTTGCAGCGGATGAGTAGCGGTATTGCCATCAGTGTTCCTTCTGCACTACAGTGTCCTTGGCCACTCCCTTTCCCTGCTTTCACCCCACCCCACTGCCCCTGTTTGCTCCACTTTGTTTGTTTGTTTGTTTGTTTGTAAGCTGTACTAGCACAGCGATGTTGTAATGGCAGGACACGCCAGTGCACCATTGTATCTTGTATCACACTCTAAAGCTTAAAAATGTATTTTAAAAAAATAAAAGAATTTAACTCAAAAGAGAAATTTAAAATAAACAGGGAGAGGCGATCGATTTCAAAGTTACCACACCATGGGAGCAGAGAGAGAGGGACAAGCTGGGCACACCACGTCTCGCCCAATGCTGGATCTGCGACAACAGAAAGCACTATCGAGTGCTATTATGGTTCCACACTGAGCTGGCTGACAGGATTGAAGCACTAATGGAGGCTCTTAGCCGATTTTTCCTGGAAATAGAATCCGGCTGTTTGGCGATGCTTGGGGACAGGATAGCAGCTGGATAGTGGTGATGTTATGCGGTAGCATGGCTCCTTTCATCGTCCAGAGTGGTTTTTGTCTTCATCTGTGTTGTAAAATTGATTTTCAGTTCTATTTTTCAGAACGGTTAGCCCTATGTGAAAAAATGGCAACAGTAAATTAAATCTTAATTAGTAGATAGCTTTCTTTTTTATTTTTACCCATCCTTTCCACTTCTTGATTTTTGTAAATAAAATAATAAAACCGGGAACAAGAATTCAAAACAATGTATGAAATATTCATTGAGGGTATAGCAATGAATACAAATCACAGAAAATACAACAGAACAGATTACTGAATAGATTACTCTCAGGTTTATCCATCATGACAGCTACCTTCCTTCAACAGTCCGGTTGTCTAAGGAACATGAATGTATTTTCTTTGCTGTCACTTTTCTCTAGTTTTTAGTTGCTTTGCTTCTCTTTCTCCCAATTCCATTTGTTTTAACTAGGTGTCAGTATGTTAGTGATATACTTTTCGATTGTTTAGCCAGTCCACATACTTTGCCTCACTTTTTAGTGAACACTATTATAATGGACAGGCCTTTAAAAAGATAGTTTGGACTACAGCCTCCCTCCAGAAAAGACTGAAATACTGTCGATCGGTTGACAAACTAATCTAGGACTGAGGGGTGCAGCTTATTCTGGATAGGGCTGCATTTGCTCTGAGAGATCCAATGGTGGCTGGTGACTTCCATTTCAATAAGACAGTAAGTTTTAGTCCTAGTTTTAAAGGAGTGGTTTTAGTCCTAATTTTAAAGGAGTTACCTGAGGTACCAAACCCGTTTTAGGGATAGAGTTTAGCAGTGAACCGAACTCCTTTAAAGTCTGGACTAAATGCCTGAACAGATTCACCTTATCACTGACACAAAAGCCATCAGCTGCCACAGGCAAGATCAAATCCACAATCTGGGAATGTTTCTGGAAACTAGGCTCACAGAAATTTACTGAGGTTAGGACTGCCTTTGACTGGTGCATCAGTTCTACCTAGAAAGTGAATCTGTTGATGCTGATCCATGCCCTGATGAGCCTTTTCCAAGTGAGCCTGCATCCCAGAATGGGGACATGAGAGAAGCAGCACCGTGACAACGTTTCCACGAGATGTTGCTGTGGTTCCGTCCTTCTCCTGTCGTCAGCCAGCGTGATTATAGAGTAAATCATTGATGGGATTTCCATGTTAATGACCCCCACACAACAGACCCCCACTTACCTGTCCCGCAGAAAGCACGATGGAGGCACTTCCTGCCCCAGCACAGCATGGGAAAGAGCTGTGCTGTGCTGCAGAAGGAAGAGGTGTGTCTATCGTGCTCCCTTCTGCAGGGAGCCAGTCTGGTACAGAGGGGAGTGTTCCCGTTGTGCTCCCTTCCCACAGACGTACTGCCAGGATCACGACCATAAGACTGTGGGGAAAGTTAGGGTGAAGAAAGGGCCTTAGTTTTTTCCCATTTAGACTACTGTAACAAACCTCTGAGTGTTCCTTGGCTAAGATAAACTATGAAATTAATGTAGTTACCATAAGTTGACATGTATTTACCATAAGCCGACAAGCAATTTGAAGGCACACGCACGCACAACAAGCTCTATGACCAAACTGATTTCCACTGCATACAATTTGTTGGCCGTATTACCGCAGCTCAGTAGCAAATACACTGATTTCCAATATATACCTGGGCACAGTTCAAGTGGTTGGGGGTCAGTAGATCTGAAGGATCTTAGATCCCTAAAAGAGCATGCCCACCATTTATGGGCTGTTTTGAAGGCCTTGTTAGATGTCTCTGGCCTAAACTGGTTGAATCAATTACTAAATGAGTAGCACTTGTATAAATTCCATTAAATGAAAGGGCCTATTCTAGTTTGAACTAGCCATTGAATTTAGGCCTTTGTTTTTAAATACATTTTTCTCCTGTTTAATTTTTCTAACATAGTGTTTGTAATAACATGCTGCACATTTTTTTAATCTGCATATCATCTGTGTGTCCTTTTATCTTATGCTTACCATGTAAGCTTCTTGATGATCCTTCCAAAATAAATCCCATTGAGTTCAATGATGCTTGCTCCCATGTTAAGTAGACACAGGCTTAACGTCTCATGGTGCTAGCTGAGGCACAAGGCATGGTGCCTGTCCATACAGGAGAAAGCCCCCCTGTGTTCCACTGGATGTTGTTTTTGTTGTTATATGCCTTCAACTCAACTCCAGCTTATAGCAATCCCACTGTAGGTTTTTCTTAGCAAGATTTATTATTGAATAGGTTTGCCTTTGCCTTCCTCTAAGGCTGAGAGAATGTGACTTGCCCAAGGTCACCCAGTGGGCTTCCATAGCTGAGGAGGGATTCAGAATCTGGTCTCCTGGACTTCTAGTCCAACTCTCAAGCCACATCACCACACTTGCTCTCTTCCTCTTATTTTACTCCTGGATATAGCAAATAGTATGGGCCTAAATACTTTAAAGACATCAGATCCTGAGTGATCTTTGCTCAGCTCTGGTCAATACTGGGATGAGAGACCACCAATAAATACCAGGGTATATTTCAGAGGAAGGAACAGGCAAAACCACCTTTGAGTATTTCTTGCCTAAGACAACCCTGTGAAATTCATGGAGTCTCCATAAGTTGACAGGCGACTTGAATGTGTGTGCGTACGTGCGTGCGCGCACACACATACACATATACACAGAAAACAGCAGTATATAATGCTGTAGAACCAGCCTACCACTTCCTAATGCCTTCTCTCTTTCATAGTCACGCAATCTTAATTTAAATAAGCTTTTTCTGTTATAGCTTTGCTTCACCAAGCAACAGGTTTGATAAATGCAAGCAAATATTTTCATTTTCTTGGTTGATTTTTACAATCAAAGGCTCTTTTATGTGTGCATAATACGTAATAAGCAGATAATCTTAGTAAGCAGCTCCTCTGTTTGGTATCACATCTAATTCAACTCTCAGTGTTGTTTCTGAAATGTCTTTTTGTTGCTGGAAGCTTCTCTGTTAATTCTGTTCTGCTTTGTCCTCTCACAACAACATGGCAACAGCAATGACAATAACAACAACAGCAAGGTGAGTTGGAGATAAAGAAGGAAAATAGTCATAGGTAAAATATAAATTTGCACATATGCCTGAGAAAAAAACATTCTCAATCATTTCCCAGAGATTTAAAGTGCACTTCAGACATTATTGTAATAATGCAGAGCACCTAAATGGAGTCTTTTAGCCATAAAGCACAAAGTATCTTATAAAATATAATTATTTTCCATTGTGGTCGAATATGAACCTGAGATTGCTAGGAGTGCTTCTTAACTGTTGTTGGCAAATATAACTTTGCAGAGTGAGAGTGAAAGATCAGCAAGGGCATTTGCTTGATGGAAAGGCACCATGAGAATGGCATTACAAAGACAAAGAGAAATTCAGCAGGAGGAAATGGAAGGGCACAAAATGATGGAATTGGGCAGGAGTTCTTAGAAAAGCCATCAAGAACTTTGGAATGTCATCTTTTTGGACTACAAAATTCAGAATCACCAGGTAGCCGGCTGAGTTTCTGGAACTTGTAGTCTAAAAAAGTAACTTTCCCAAACTCTAACATAGGTAAGACCCATTGGTTAAACATTGTTTCCCAATCAGGGAGCAAACTTACCCAACGAGGCACCTTTCAGATGTGTTCAACTGCAAATGTTATCAGTCTCAACCAGCATGACCATATAGACAAATGTTAAGGCAGGGATGAAGAATGTCTGACCCTCAAGATGTTTTCTGACTGCAGCTGCCATCAGTCCTAGCTAGTATAGCCAACTGTGAGAGATGATAGAAGTCATAGTTCAGCAGAATCTGAATAGGTTCCCAAACCATGGAGTAGGCAGGCTTGAACAATTACGGTCCTCTAGATCTTTTTTTGGCCTATAACTCCCATCAACCCTAGCAAGCATACTCAGTGAATAATTATGGAAGCTGCAGTCCAACCACATCTGGAGGGCTACATGTCATTTTCCTAAAGTAGACACTAGGAGGATGCAGAGAACGATGGTCTAACCTGACAGATTCCCTCGTATATGATACAATTGTAACACCACAGAAAGGCATTCAAATCGTTTTGTAGGAAGAATGAAGCATAATAATTCATTTGCTTTTTAACTGACTGTATATAATCATAGAGAGCCAGCATGGTATAGCGGTTGGAGCATTGACTATGACCCTGGCGATCAGGGTTCGATTCTCCGCTCAGTCATGGAAACCCACTGGGTGACCTTGAGTACATCACACACTCTCAGCTCCAGAAAACCCCATTATAGCTTCTCCATAAGTCAGAAAAGACTTGAAGGCACACAACAACAATACAATCACCATAAGACATAAAACACCAATTGCAGAAAATCGTTTAATTTTTTTCCCTGTTTTTATTGTGTGGAGAGTAATTACACCAGCAAAATATTACTTTTCTCCTGTACATGTCAGTTACGAATGAATTACTGTATTACTTGAAATATTTGCCATGTGGTGCTTATTTTGCATTTTCATTTTCTTTTCCAGACAGCATGAAAGCAGCTTAGTCAATGTTTTTGTTGTCACTGTATAGCTTCAGACTCAATTTTAGATGCCCTCTTTGCATTGCTCTCCAAAGTATTGTTATTAATATCATATTTCAACAAGGTAATCTTGGCTCAGTACAACAATGTCCTCTTGAAAGTACTTGCTCAAACAAAAGTATTAGATTCAACAGAGTAAACATTTTTATAGAACATATAAAAGCTGGGTAATTGTTTATCAATGTTGATATAGGAGAAGTCAGATTACAGTCTTACAGGATTTTTAGCTAGAATCTTGAGGCCCACCAGTTAGAGCCAAATACAAAATGGTGATTTAGGGAGAAGGACCTGTTACCTCCTGAATCTTATGAACCATACACTGGGATAATGTGCATTGTTGTTGCTGTTGCGTGCCTTCAAGTCATTTCCAACTCATGGCAACCCTAAGGTGACACTACCTTGACGCTTTCTTGGCAAGAAAGGATTTGAACCCGGGTCTTCAGAGTCCTAGCCCAGCACTCAAATCACTATACTGGTTCTTATGATCTGCATATACTCTATTAGTCTAGCTTTGAACTACTTTTGGTTTTGTTCCTAGCATTTTCTTTACAAGATTCTTCAAAGCAGGGTAGCCACTGCCTTTCTCTGAGGTGAGAGAGTATGACTTGACAAAGGTCGCCCAGTGAGTTTCCACGACTAGACAGAAATACAAACTCTGATTTCCCAGAGTCCTAGGCTATTTCCTCACTAAACTGTTATAGTGTTATTATTCCACTTTCAACATCCTATGGAATCCTGGGGTTTGCAGTTAAGGGAAGGGCCTTCAGGGAGGGGCCCCTCCCTAAACTGCAAACCCCAGGGTTCCATAGGATGTTGAAAGTGGAATAATAGTGCTATAACAGTCTAGTGCAGAAATGGCCCTAGATCCACACTCAAACCAAAATACCATGCTGGAAATAATACAGATCAGAAATGCCAGAATCTAATTTAGACCTTAAAAAAAGGTGATTTTTTTAATTAAAAAAAACCGTACATACATCATATCACATCCTCATATCATACCACTACACATACATCATATCACATTCTTATCACATCATTTCCCATCCTATCGCATCATATCTTATCAAATACAGCATCTCACATCCTCAAAAATAAATCACACCTAAAAAAAAGGTGTCCCCGCACGAGGAGGATATGTTTTTTTCTTAATATTATTGCTTCAACACCCTCATCTATAAGATGAAAGAAGTTTGTAAATAACAAGCATAGCATATATAACAAACAAATTTTGAATCAATCAGAATCTTCTACTATGACTTGTTTACAATCAAAAAGTAATGCTATAAATCTCTCTACTAATAACTTAACAGAAATTTTCATCTTTGTGGATAAAGTCATGCTAGCACACATTTTTTGATTCTCAAAGTTTTATACTTCTATTATAATTTTTCAGTAATTCCTCTGCTACTCTTGATATCCTAAACTCCACTTTTAAGATAAGCTTGTAATGGCTGTCATACCTTTGAATATTGGTCATTAGATTTATTGTCTGACATGTGCATTAATCTATCCATTTCTGCAACTCCTAATAATTTTTCCCACCATTCTTCTTCTGTTGGAATCATACTACTTTTCCAATACCTAGCATAGACCATTCTGGCTGATGTTACCATATGCCACATAAGTCTACCAAACCTACCTTCCAAATTTCTGTCTAAATTGAAAACGCCCAGTAGAAAAAATTCAGGTTTTAACTCAATTCTTATATCCAGCACCTTTTGCATTTTTGATCAGATCGTATACCAGAACTTCTTTGCTTGATTACACCCCCACCACTGGTGTATATAAGAACCCATTTCCTTTTCACATTTCCAACAGTGATTCTTAACACTTTTAAACATACTTGCAATTCTTATTGGTGAAAGGTGCCATCTGAATAACATTTTTAGTACATTTTCTTGAAGCATATATGATCTGGTATATTTTCTATAATTTTTCCATAATGTCTCCCACTCATCCAGCTTAATTACACACCCAATATCTTTGGACCATTTTATCATATACTCTTTAACTGATTCATCCATAAGCTCGTATTTTAACAGCAGGTTGTACTATCTGGATAACAAATGTTTATCTCCTTTAAGTAACAAGCTTTCAAAATCTTTCATTTCTAATTCAATACCTCCTGCTTCTAAATCTTTCTTATATCTTTCTTTAATCTGTAAATAAGTAAACCAATGTATATTTATACCTTCTTGTTTCAATTGCTGTTGATCTTTCAGTAGTACTTGTGGCCCTGAAAAAAGGTGATTGTTAGACAAGTGGGAGTAGAGGGCCCTTGCTGAGCTGCTGCAAATAACCCAGACATTTTCCAAGAGATTCTCCCTTCCAAGTCAAGGGCCAAGACTCCAATTTTTAAAAGGAAACCACAGCACCAAGCTAAGTCCCAGCAGCAGCAGCAGCAGCAGCAACAGCACAATTAATTTGCCCCAGCTGAAAGACCAGCCAGACAGCGAGCCAAATGTTTTCATACTGTGGGGTAACAGAAAAATCAAAGCTGGTTTTAGGGACTAAAACTCTAATTAGATAATAATGACAGAAGGACAACTAAAACAAACATGTTATGTTGCTCTAGTCCTTTTGCAATCAGTACATTTCCCATCCAACAGGCAGATGTCTTTGGGTGATGCAAGTAAGAGAACAAGCAAGGAAAATCTGCCACTGTAAAACAAAGATGTTGAGTTAAATGTGCAGGAAAGTACTGTGGAGCTAGAAACATGTACTTCAGTGCTGTGTGTGGGCCAAGAACTTTGCTTGGTCTACAGCCCTCCACGATAGGCAAGACACAAAGCAAAGGTGTTCCTTTACTATGGCAGGGGGACGAGTGCCATTACCAATGCTGACCACCATCCAATTGAGCATGTATGCCCTCTGCAATACAAAAGTGTTCATTGTCGCCACTTTTCCCATTGCGCCTCTTTCTGAGCAAGGGTCATCTTAGAATGAGGTATTTGGATCTTGGCAGCTTTGTGACAACTTCCTCTGGCCCAGAGACCAACCCAGCACATCACTCACATCCTTAAAGAAATGAACTTGTGAAAGATCAAGCAGGAAATCCCGCCATCAGTTACTCTCTTGCTGTGGTGTTTCCACTCACCATGGTGCCTCTTTAATGTGGTGGTGTGTGCATTCTCATGCATTTGGACACAGTTTGCCATTCCTTGCATTCTACTATCTGGGGCAGAAGGTTCACTCTGACTGGTAGAAGAGTTTGTAGTGTAGACTGTACCACTTTCAGTCCAGAGATACTGGATTGTACGACTGTACATTCCTTCCAGCAGCAACACCAACACAATTCTTATGCATTTAAAACTTTTAAGTTTCAGTTCAAAATTCAACTGTTGGGTTGCTATCTGTGACTGACCTTAGAGAACACACTTGGGTAGTTTTGAAGCAACTTTCAGGTCATTTTTTTTTTTAAGCACAGAGCGCTGGTTCTTACATTTACAGACCTGCATGGTGCCCACTGGACCTGGACTACCTGAACAACAACTTTTTCCCACCATTGTCTTACTTGTACAGGGTACTCAGGTCTGTTGGTAGCCCTCATCTGGGTCTGTCCACTTTTTGAAGTCAGGTCAGTGGTAATGGGTGAGAAGACCTTCTTGATTGTGATAGTCTTTAGTCTTTAGAGTACTCTGCCCATGCAAAAATTATGCAATAGTAGTCGTGCTGGTCGTGCAGCAAAATGTATCAAAATCCAAAATCCACAAGCAGTGGTTACATTTTTGTGTCAACTCCAAAGCATAGAATACAATACATTAAGCAAGCTTGCTGGCTTCTTCATCAGGCAAGGATGTCAAAAATCGTACAACAGAAAAATGGTGATTATGTTTGAATCACAGGCCTGTGTTCTGTCTGACATGTTGCCAGTTAAAACTTTTAACTTAAAAGATTTTTAAGGGAAAATCTCTTTTTAAAAAGTTTGCGTAATGTATTTTAAGCTTATTATTGACCTCCAAAAAGGTATAGCTGCTTCTGGATTTTGGATTTCGTTGCATTTTGCTATCCAGATGACAACCCCTGGAAAATTTGTGTTTGTGTGTGTGTATGTTTGGAGAGAGAGAAAGGAGGGGAGAGAGAGGGGATTTCAAATACCAAATGTAGGTGCAAAAGAGGAATCCTAAACAAGAGGGAACCAAAGGATGGAGACTTAACTCTGTGAGGTTTTCTGCCTCCAACAAAGGTAAAGCTCTTTCACATTGGACTGCAGTTTAGCAAATTTTACCCACATAGCACCTAAGCATTTTTCCAGATGTAACAGTATAAAGGCTTCTTGAGAAATTTAATGTTTTCTACCTACAAAAGGAGCAGTTAGCTTTGCACAGGACAGGGACATCTGGATCTCAAGGGAAGTTACTTTTCTGTTGCCAATGGGAGTTGAAATGTTATTCCCTTCTTTTATTGCTCTTTGTCTTTAGTCCTCACATGGCCAATAAGGAGAGTGGTCTCTTTCTCCCCTGAAATCCCTCAATACCTTATTAATTGACATCTCAAACAGAAAGGTAGACCTGTAACTCTAACATCATCACTTTATTTCTCCTGTGTGATTTCTAATGTCTTTGCCCAATGAAGAAGCCAATGAAGTTACGAAAGCTTGCATAATGTATTTTATGCTTTGGAGATGCCCCCAAAATAGTATTTCCCTATGCAGACTTGCCCGTACCATATGAAGACCTTGTTGTCTTCCCAGGCTTTTCTCAATTACTGCTGAACTTTTTATTTTAGTCTGCTCTGTGATGCTCCCTTTTTGCTTCCTTTGTTGCCTCTTTTTCTTTAGACAGTTGTTAACATAGTTGTACAACTAGAAGGTGCGGACAGGATTCTTGGAGTGGTGAGAGCCAAGAAATGTAGGTTAGATCCTAGCACTTCATGGCTCATTAAAAAAGCTAGAGAGTGACTGGCTGAGTGAGTAAAGGGAGTGGTTAATGCCTCTCTAAAACAAGGCAGAGTTCCAGATTACCTGAAGGAAGCCATTATAAAACCATTATGAAAAAGTCCTCCCTGGATCCCACCATGCTGGATAACTGACTCTAAGACTCTTAACATTCCATTTTTGGGCAAGATTCTGGAACATGTGGTGGCCTCCCAGCTACAGGGGTTCTTGGATGAGATGGATTATCTAGATCCATTTCAGTCTGTTCCAAGTCCTGGTTATGGGACAGAGACTGCTGTGGTCACTTTGACGGATGATCTATGCTGACAGCTAGAAAAGTGGAGTGTGTTCTTATAGGTTCTGCTGGAACTCTTGATGGCTTTTGATACCATTGATTATGGTATCATTCTGGGTCACTTTGTGGGGATGGGTGAACCCAGAAAGTGGTGCTGTGGGACTCCTGCTAAACCTCTCAGCCATTGCCTTGTGTGATCCCGCAGGGCTTGATTCTTTCCTCCATGCTATTCAACATATACATGAAACTGCTGGGAGAGTTTCTGTGGAGTTTTGAGGTTCAGTGTCACTAGTGTGTGGATGACACCCAACTCTATTATTTCTTTCCACCACAAGCCAAGGAAGCTATTTTGGTCCAAAACCGGTGCCTGTTATCAGTTATGGACTGGATGTGGGTAAACAAACTGAAACTTCATCCAGAAAAGATGGAGATGCTCCTGATCAGTGGAGAGGCAGATCAGGGAATAGGGATTCAGCATGTGCTGGATGAAATTACACTCCTCCTGAAGATGTAGGTCTGTAGATTTGGTATGTTCCTGAATTCAACTCTGAGCCTGGAAGCTCAGGTTGCAGCAGTGGCTAGGAGTGCATTTGCACAGTTAAAGCTTGTGTGCCAGCTGTGCTCATTCCTTGAGATGTCAGATCTGGCCATGGTGACACATGCCTTAGTTATATCCCAGTTGGATCACTTTAGCATGCTGTACATGGGGATGGCTTTGAAAATTGTTCAGAAAGTTCAACTGGTCCAAAGAGCTGGAGCCAGATTGCTAACTGGGGCTTGCTACAGAGAACACACAACTCCCTTCTGCACAGCTTCACTAGCCATTGACAAATTTCTGGCCACACTTCAAACTGCTGGTTTTGATCTTTAAAGCCCTATATGGCTCAGATACAGGTTATTTGAAGGAATATATTTTCCCTTACAAACCAGTCTGTGCTTTGAGATCTCTTTGTCCAACCACCCTCACAGATACATGTGGTGAGAACACAGGAGAGGGCCTTCTCAGTGGCTGTTCCCAGGCTCTAGAACTCCCAGAGAAGCTAGACGGATGCCCTCCTGACTTTCTTTTCTCAGATTAGTAAAGAAAAGATTTTTCTATTTAGACAATTGTTTGATGACTGCGTAAGCCCCATCCCATCAAATAATGTGATTGGCCTTGCTAATTGTTGTGCTGGTGTGTATGTTTGTTTTAAGTATATATGCTTTAATCTGGTTTTACACTTTTGAATGTTTAATCTCATTTTAACTTCTATATCTTGTGGGTTTTTAAAAACAAACTTTTACTTTGTTGTAAGCTGCATTGAGTCCCAAACTGGGAAAAGCCAGGATGATGGTGATGGTGATGATAACAAATAGTAAGATATATCCTGTTATTATTTTGAATGTTTTACTGTTGGCTATTCACATAATATTTTCCTGAAAAGCAGGGTATAAATTTTCAAAATGATATTTAAAATGAAAGCATATCAGGAAAGGTTAAGACAGAACAGTATTGCTAGAGTGGCATAGTGGTTTGCCAGCATGGCATAGTCGTTTAAGCATTAGATTATGACCCTGAAGACCAGAGTTCGATTCCCTGCTCAGCCATGGAAACCCACTGGCTGGGCTTGGATGCATCACACATCTTGTGATAGATTTGCCCTACAAGGCACAGAACAATGCAATAAGGGAGAATTTTGTTAGAGCTGCATTTTTAAGTGAACCAAAGTAATTCACATTCCCTTTACTAATGTGTAGACTGGAACATTTATAATTTAGACTCTGCATTTCACTAAATTTTGTCATGCGTTTCTTGTACACATTTTTGAAGATGTGTATAAAAATGTACATATTAGTAAATGTTGCATGCAAAAAAAATGGTATATTGGAAAAAATTTCATACAACATGCACAGTTAAGGGGAAATTATGTACAAAAATGTGTTTGTGGAAAGATACTTACAAAATAATATATTAGGAAAGGTTGTGTATAGAATGCCTATATTTGAGAAAGTTGCATACAAAATACATAACTTACGGAAAGTGGTATACAAAGATGTTTATGTTAACGCTGCATGGAAAAATGCATATATACAGAAAATTTCAATTTAGGGTAAGCTGCCTACCAAACTGAATGCAAAAATTTGCACACTAAAAGTAACAATCATAGTCTGACATGGGAACTGGGTAGAAAAGACTTATAATAGATGACACAACTGACACAGAGAAAAACAGGCTACTCCTAGCCTGGGCATATAGCCTTTTAAATACAGATTATTTTTCCCACCTGGGAAGTTTTCTGCTATACAGTTCCCTCACTCTAGGAGTCACATCTATATGTTCTAATCTACAGAGTTTAACCACAAGATCTTCTGGAAGTCTCTGTTCAGTTATTTTCAAAGAGTGATATCAAAAGACAATTCAAAGATAGTCAGTGTCTGAACTTTGAACACAGACCGTAGTGGCAGACATCAGCAATGACATCTATTTGCAGAGCAAGTGCAAAGTGGTGGCCTTTGAAACCCAATCTAAGAACACTGAACTGCTTGAGATACAGATTTGTCTTTGCCAGACAAAAATATGATGGGCTGAATTTAGGCTCACATATTTTTTCTTACTATATATAAAAAAAGTACAATAAAATTGACTCAGCAACCCCAGTCAAGAAGAAATTATTTCTATTTAAATTCCAACCAAATCTGCTGGACAGTAATGGAAGCACTATGAAATGTAAGACAAACACATGAGATGCTTTAAACTTGAGCCCATGCCTTTAAAGCTTTAGATGCTTATCTGTGAGTAAATACCACTGAATACAACAGATCTAGAGGTAGAAAGCCATAGAACTGTGCTGTGTAAGCAACTAGGGATGCTTGCCTAGGCATAAGTTCCTTTAAATTCATGGCAAACCTTTAAATTAACATGTATGGGATTAAGCATGTTCCCTAAAAGGTAAATGTGATTGGACTCCACAAGAAGTATATCCACAGTTTGGAAGAGTTATGTCTTTGGACTACAGTTTGCAGTGGCTGTGCTGGCTGTGGGGGAATTTCAGTTGTATTAAAAAAAATAAGCAGGATTTTATTCAACCTGCTTTCTCAGTCTCTGCATTAAGCATGTCTGGGATTTGGTTGTACATATAACTAGATATATGTATAGATATATAACCATGGATGTGCTTCAGAATGCCAAACAGTGACAAAGGCCAAACCAAAACTGAACTTGGCTTACTTTTGAGTTTTTAACAGGAGTTGCTAAGCACAACTCAGCAGGCCAAAATTTCTAATGGCATGGGGGACATCTGCTAATTGCTTTCGGCCACCTGGTAGTTAAAGGCACAGCTAAAGAGGCCAGTACAAAAGTTGGCAACCCTAGCTGTGTTTTCCCTAATGAGTTCCAAGATGGTGCTCATGCCAGTCTGGGTCATTGAAGCCAGAGGAAACAAGCTAGTTTAAAGTGCAAGTCCTCTGGCAGAGAAACAAGGGGATGGAGGATTATACTGCTGACACAGGTGAGACGGTATTAATTTTGAAGACTCTGCTCTCATCCCTCTTCCTATTCATTGCCCATGAGCCAGAGAGTTTTGAATCAGAATCTACACACACAGTGATTATTGGTGAACTCAGAATGTGGAAGACTCCTCATCAGTAGTGTGGATCATTTTTTAAACACTCCCTTCCAACAAAATTATTTTCAGAAAGAGTCATGAAATGAAAGGAGTAATAATAATGATCAGAAAAGAAATGCAGACAGTGAAATTTCTCTTTTATAGAACTTTGTATATATACTCATGCCGGTAAAAAGTTAATTAATTAATTAAATATATTACAGTGCAAAAAAGAAAAAAGTAATGGATCAATATGTTTAAATTATATTACTGTATTTTTTGAAAAAAAGGGGGGACTTCATTAACATCTGTTTGCCATAGGATCCCTACTCTCTCTTTCTTTTCTGAACCCAGTTTGGACAGGTGACATTTCCTTCTATACACACAGTGAAAGTCTTTGTTGAAAAATCCAGAGAATCACTTTGCTTGGATGTGAAATTAATCTAGTGGTCCTGTGGCTACTTCAATCCCTCGTGTCTTTTTTTCACGGGAACTGGTATATATATTGAATGTTTGCAATATGTTGACCATTGTTTTGTTTTCCATATTTGTCAGCAGATTTTAGTTGAAACAGCTCTATTGCTACATCATCTATTCCTGGTGATTGAATTTGAAACAGCTCTATTGCTATGCTATCTATTCTTGGTGATTTATTTTTCCCAAGTGCTTTGAATGCAACTTCCTTTTGCTTTCTAAAACTGTGGGTTTTACTTCAAATGGGTCTTTCTTTAATTAATCTGTCATCCTTTCATCTCTTTTATAGAATTCTTCAGCATATTGTTTTCCATTACCTTCTTATTTCTTCTTGAACGTGTAGTCTGTTCTCCCGCTGAGCATATAGCACCTGTACTCTTGGTTTAAATTTCCTCTTGATTTCCTGGATCTTGAAGATGAGGTATTTTGTTCTACAGTTTTTGTTGCCATTGTCATTTCACTGCATTGATTATTATAGTAGTTCTCTTTGTCCTCACGCACAAGTTGCCAAACATTTGCATTCAGAATTCTGACCCTGTTTCTGTCACTTTTTTCTTTTGCTTCTTGTCTATCCTTAACTGTTTGTGTAGGGTCTTTACATTCTACAGGGATGTTCTTCAACATTGCACAGGTTGCACTGCTGACATCACCCGTGGCTGACCTCAAAATCTGCAAGCCTGGGTTGCTCCTGACCAGGTAACCCTGTTTTGGTCACACAGGCCTAATTGGCTCCTGGAACCAATGTAGAGAAACTCCATCCCAGTCTTTGAGAAGACCGACACCTGAAGGCAGGAGCTAACTGGAGGTATCCAAGCGTGCAAGGAAGGACTTCTCAGGACCAGGGACTTGGTTGATATAGAGAAATCCAGAATGTGAGCAACTGAGCTTTGGGTGGGGCCTAGTTCAGCAATGTAAGCCTCACTCTTGGGGCAGTAAAACTGTTGCTGTCATCCCTGGATTTGTGTCTCTTAATGTTTGTAACTTGAAAGCTTGCTGTGATTGATCCTGCTGGTGCTTGAACTTAGACCTCAACTGACTTTGCCTCATATTTTCTCCATGCTTGCCTGTTGCTTGGGACCTGACCAATTAGATCCTAGACTATTTGGTTGTGGGTATAGATCATCTCCAATAGGCTTAAGTTACTCTCTGGTAGGACTGTTTGATAGGCTTTCGCACTACTTTTTGCTCCTCTTTTATATTCTACCTGCCTGCCTTGCTCAGTTCTGATGCAGGCCCAGGTTGTCTCTTGGACCTAATCTGTGGATCTTGTTACTGGGTCCTGCCTCCCTTGGAATAGGATTATTCACTTAGTATGAGCAACCAGTGGGAGAACATCTTCCACCAGTGACTGTTGCTCAGATCTGAGATTATTTTGTTAGACTATTTTGCTCAGTAGTGCTGAGGTGAAATGGAAACATTGACTGACATTCTGCATTGAAGGTATGGATCTGTAACCTAGAGTTGCAGAGCTGAAAGTCCTTTGTATTCAGTAAGACTACATAGCTATATTGTAAAACTACATAAATGCTTCCCAGTCCACATTAGCAGCCAGCAGCTGCATTGGGTGAAGGAGGTCTGTTCAGCTGTGCAGCAGCAGACCAGGATCAGGTAGGGGGGCTGGCTTTCCCACTGCTGCCACCCTCACTGGGGTCTTTCGTAGAATCATAGAATCATAGAGTTGGAAGAGACCACAGGGGCCATCCAGTCCAACCTTCTGCTATGTAGGAACATACATCAAAGCATTCCTAACAGATGGCCATCCAGCCTCTGTTTAAAAACCTCCAGAGAAGGAGACTCCACCACACTCCGAGGCAGCATATTCCACTGCCAGACAGCTCTGATCATCAGGAAGATTTTCCTGGGGTTCAGGTGGAATCTCCTTTCCTGCAGCTTGAATCCATTGCTCCTTGTCCTGGTCTCTGGAGCAGCAGAAAACAAGCCCGCTCCCTCCTTGACATGACATCCCTTCAGATACTTAAACATGGCTATCATGTCCCCTCTCAACCTTCCTCAGTGAGGTCAATGGCAGCAAGCCAGGATGGGGGTCTTTCCTCACTGAGGGCAATGGCAGTGAGCCAGGATCAGGTGGAGGGGGCTGCCTTTCCCACTGTTTAACCTCTGGTTTGTTAGTAAAACTGAATGACTGTGTCATGAAATGATGCATGTCCAAAAAGTGTGTCACCAACATGAAAAGTTTGGAAAGCTCTGCACTGAGAAATTGTGAGAGGAGTCCTGCTTAGGATTGTCACAACCTGCCAATGATTTGCTACACAATTGCACCCCGGGGGACAGGAGAAAGACGACATCATGCAGTACCATTGTCTGGTCCTGTCCTTTTCCTGTCCCCATGCAGGACAACAACATCCTGCAGAAAGCGCCAGAGAGTAAGGGCCTTTTCACATTATATGATAATAGCACTATGCAATGGCTGCATCCCTATTGAATCCCAGGATTCACAGTTTAGAGAGCTGTTAGAGCTGTCTGGCTGAGAAGTGTAAATAACCCAACCTAACCACCTAATCCCAGAATGCCATAGGACGTTACCATGACAGCTAAAGTGGAATCATCGTGTTCTGTGTAGTACAAAAGGTCCTAAATGTGGGGATCTGTAGTTCTTTGGATGTTGTGGGATGACAGCTCTCCCCTATGTACCTTCAACTGCAGAGAGGAGTAACATTTGCTCAGACATCAAAATGCCTGACCAAATGCCAGCTCTGAAAGTCTGCGCCAATATCCGCATATAAATAGTGGAGAAATGTTCAGGGAATTGTAGGAAATATTTACCTTGAGTCAGCAGGTCCCTTTTCCAGAGGATTTTTTTTGAACCCACCTAGTTGAGGAATTACTTGGAAAGGGCATTGGGCGCAAGGGAAGACCAAAATGAAGAACTGCAGTGCAACATCCTCATTCCCCACCAATACTATATGCATGTGGGGGGAAACTTTCCAGGTGGAGCATGGCCTGCTGACTTGGCATATGAAATTAGATAGCACAGCTCATTTCCTATGTCTATGTTCATGCAGTGAGTCTTTTCCCAGGCATTAGAATATTCTCAGGTTGGAGAGATATAAATTAATGTAGAGGATCTGGTGGGAAATAGCTTCTCAGATCATCAAGTTTACTTGGCCTGGATATCAAGGAAGATGAAACACCAAATGAATCCCATTCCGTGTTTTTCCAGCTTTATCTTGAATGCCTATAATAGGAATAACAGAATGAGCTTAAAAGACAATTTGTTCCCCTGATTGTTTGTATTAATAATGTCTGCAGGAAAGTTTTCAGCATGTTTTAAAAAGACAGCTGATTCCACCCCCTCACAACCATTTTCCTACAGAGAGAGAGAGACTGATTACTGCCAGTGCTGTGTACACATTGAATTAAATAATCGTATTACCTTTGGGACAGACATACCCTAAAGGCACCAGATCTTGTCTGATCTTGGAAGCTAAGCAAGGTGAGCTGTGGTTAGTACTTGGATGAGAGACCTCTAATGAATACCAGGTGCTGTAGGCTATATTTCAGAGAAAGAAACTGGCAAAACCACTTCTGAGTATTCCTTGCCTAAGAAAACTCTACGAAATTTGTGGGGCCACCGTAAGTTGACAAGGCAACAACCATATACACACACCTTGCCTCTGGGAAATGGGTTTGGGGAGAGGGGTGAGTCTTATATGTCTTAGATGGGAGAAAGAGAAGGGAGATGGAGATGCCCATATCACAGTAACCCCCATGCAACTGATTTTAGTGAGTGTAGGGCAGCTGTTATGCTCCCAGAAGTGTCATTTCTGTCAACATCCAACTTAGACTACTGTAACAGGCTTGCTCTTGAAGACTATTCAGAAATACCAATTTGTCCAAAATTGAGCAGTTAGGTTTAGTTTAGTGGAATGAGGTTGAATTTTAAAATGATTGCAAAAGAAATTATTTTTGTGGAACAACAATCACACTAGTAGAAGAATGGAAAGGTTGGTACAAAACAGGATTTTTGCTTAATGGAGTCTTAAATGCTGCCTCATCTCCCCTGCCTTTTTTCTTGTAAATGAGGTTTTTGTACATTTAGTAGTATCATGTATACTTTAATTATTAGAATGAAATCATGGAAAAATACACTACTACTTCTACCCTTGCAAATTTCCTTTGTTACATCATCAGTAACTTGGATGTTAATAGTCACTGTCATAGCTTTCTTCTAGCATGAAACTGTGTCTATCTCAAAGTTTTGTTTGGATATATGCATGGTTAAGCATGCCCCCAGGCTAATAGTCACCCTAAATGCATGGTAGTGCCTTATGAACAAATGAAGCAATGTACCAAACATGATTCTATGTCATCTCACAGAGGAAATCACATAGCTGCTTTGCCATATCACAGAAGGAACTGCCCACACATTTGGAAGTCTGATCTGGGTTGGCCCAAAGTTGTTTCATGTCCAACATCACTTCCTGATTTGTTTGTGCACATATTGACCATAATGGACATGGAGCATGGTCCTTGAGAGAACTTGACAGACCCAAATCAAACACCAAGTCAGGCATCTCACAGAAGATGATGTCTTATAGCTGTGGGCATATGAATTGGGATGGCCTAAAGCTTAGTCTGCAGTCCATATCATCAGCTCCTTTTCTGTATTCATTTATGTACATTCTTGGCTGTTGATGAAAGTGCTTTCTTGAGCCGAAAAAAAATTTCTTAAGAGAAAAAAAAAATGCTGGGCAGCACACAGTGCTATAGAGCAGAGGTGGTCAGATTTCAGATTTGTGAGATCTATTGGAACCTCAAGATCCACCAAATAGAGCCAGGTGCAAAAAGAATTAAAGAATTCAGATCCCAGGAATTTATGTACCAAATTGAACTGAGTTGGCAGTCTTCCACATAGAAATCGTCTCCAGGCTTTTCCCAGCAATTTCTTTTTGGGAATATCATCATGCACTTTTACTTCTTGATGCCATTTTGAGAAAGCCTGTAGAAGAAAATGGAGGTACTTGGGCTTGCTGTGGTGAATGCAGCCCATGAAAGCGGGTATAGGGGATAAATTAGCCCTGACCTCCATGCATTTGCCCATGCCTAGATTAAGGCATGCCCCCCTCTTTTTCAGGGTCTTGGAAAAGGAGTCAACATTCACACGTGGGGCTTTAGAACAGGGGTGGATAACATGTGACTCATGGGACTGCAAAGTTCAGCCCCTGAAGATCCAACACCCACATTTTTTTTAAAAAAATGGGATCATCTTGGGGTGACTTTTACCTCTAAAATGGCTACAAATATGGCAGTTTACTTGGGACAGAAAAAAGTGGTTTTGCACCAAGCTGAACATTGCAATTTTTAATACGTTGCTTCATTTGGCTGTCTCAGAAAACAATTTCTTCTGCAATTATTTTAAAGCCTGTGTGTATCATCATCATCATCATCATCATCATCATCTTGCTGTCTTCACTGGGCTAGCTCTTGCAGGTCCACTCAAAATGGAAGATGTCTTGCCCATTCTAAAATGAATTTAAAATGACACATGTACCCGGAAGTTAGACTCATTGAAAACCATGTGGCTTACTTTTGAATAGACATGTACAAGATCATGTGGTTAACAAGCTGTCAATCTATTTCATAGCATAACTCAGAATGCTTGTGGTCACTTTGTAGTTTCTACACAGCTTGGAACTTCATTTTAAGATTACCTCTAACAGCAGGCCAAGCTCCCTTCTCAGGACTGGCCCTGCCAGTTAGAGATCCTCCTCGGCAGTAGCATCTGAGTGTTCTGCAAGTGAAGCAAAATATTAGATATTTAACTTATTGTTCTTTGAGTGGTGGGATGGAGAGAGGTAGCTGCAAGACTTCTGCATCAAAAGAAATTGCCTGACTTTTGATGCTATGTGACTTAATTTGCCTGAGCTGGGAGCAACATTTGTTGTTCTACCTCAAGAAGCAAAGTGTCTTCGGCCAGCCCTGCTACTTTTGGTGTCTACCATAAGAAGGTTGATGGAAGGGTACGGAGAGAAGAATAATGTTGGTTATGCCATCCCATCTCTAGAATTCTCTCCACAAGGAGGTTTGTTTGGATGAGAAAGAGTTTTACCTTTTCAGTGCCATAAAATAATAGAATTCTATAGCTGGGAGCCATCTAGTCCAACCCCTGCTGGCAGAAGTACATAACTAAAGCATTCCCCAAGATGGCCATCCAACCTCTCTTTGCCACATGGAATCATTTCAGCTGTACATTGAACCCTCCATATCTGTGACATTCAGCTGTACATTGAACCCTCCATATCCCCCAATCCCCTGCAAATAGCAAGAAATGTCAATGTTTACAACCCATATTATTAAATGGTGGCGATGTGCACAGAAGCACTTCAGTGTGTCCATGTTCATGTTGCTGCCATTTTATGTATAGGACGCAACATAATTCAAATCTGTAAATCTGGAGGTCATACAATGGAGAGTCTGTTTTATACAGAATTGTAATGTCTGCAGTAGCACATTCTGTGGCACACTACTTGCATGCAATGCCATAGCAAAAATGAGGACATTGAACTGTGTGTTCCCCCTCTGCCCTAAATATTGTTGGTTCCACAAGTGTTACAAGCATCACTGGCTGCACTGTACTTAACAGTAGCATCAAAGCTAGATTTCACTGAATGCAGAGGGCAAATTTTATGCCCTGGAACATGCTAAGAACTTCACCTTCCCCATTATCTCTGAATTTGCTGCTGATCTGATGGCACAGTTGTGGCAAAAAGAGCCTTGTTTCCCCTTTAACAACAAGGTATGTGAAGAATGTGCGTCTTGTTTCAGGGGTCATTGACTAAGAGGAAACAACTAGGGCTATTTCTGCACTAGACTGTTATAGCACTATTATTCCACTTTCAACATCCTATGGAATCCTGGGGTTTGCAGAAATGGCCTAGGATAGATAATCTATAATAGCGATGTCACATGCCTAGGTGATCAAGGGACAGGTGCAGTCATTGTGTGATGGGTGTAATATGTGAATGTACCCAATACTGTCTTGTCTGGGTCAACCTGAGAAAGACCATACTGAACCACAGATGTGCCTTTGACTTCCCTGGAATGATTTCAAAAAGAAGCTCTTATTTTTCTTTCCCTGCTTTGCCTCCAGAATCATTTCTCTTGTAATTTGAATCTTATTGGCATAGCTTAGCTTTAATCTAATTGTCGCTGAGTTAACTAATTTCTGCTTTTTTTCTCTTGAGAGGAGACCAGATGTGAATGGATAGTATCAGTCTAACAATGCAAGATCCTTTTCTCCATTATTTCCTTTTTGTGCCTGTACATCTAAGCTTGGGGAAAAGTCTTATGTGACTCAAAGAGTTTTTCATTTTGCTTTTAAATACTAGTTAGTACAAATAGAGCCATTTTAATCACTTGTTTTATTTACTCTTGCATTCATCCTAAAGGGCTAGCTGCTGGGAATTCATACATGCAAGTTAAGCACCCAAGGAGTGTTTGAGATGCTCTTGCATGACCTCAAAAGATAATTTGAACTGGAGTGATGAAGCATTGTGGCATGTGAATCGTTGTTGTTATTGCTGTTGCTGTTGTGTGCCTTCAAGCTGTTTCTGAACTATAGCAACCCTAAGGTGAAAGTATCATGGTATTTTCTGGACAAGATTTGTTCAGAGGGAGTTGCCTTTGCTTTCCTCTGAAGCTGAGACAGTGTGCTTTGCCTGAGGTCATCCAGTAGGTTCCCACGACTAAGTGAGAATTTGGAACCTGGTCTCCAGAATCACAGTCCAGTGCTCAGACCACTACACCACACTGGCCCAGGATGTGAATATGCGATGTCAAGTGCTAACCAGTCCTTGGAATTTGACCTCCAAAGAGATACTTACAGGCATATGCAAGTTAGTGTTTATTGTATGCATGTGTTTGAGTATGTGAAAACAGCAGGAGGATCCTCAGTGTGAGGGCCTACAATTCACTTGTGTAAAGCAGCCTCTCCGAATTGGCTGCTCTCCAGGTGCATTGTTCACCATCTCCAGACAGTAAGTCCAACCAGTTATAGTTCAACCAATCTGCAGGGCACGAGGTTGAGGAAGTTGGCATAAATTCTGGCGTCACGTTATAAGGAATTTAAAAAAGCATTAAGAAAAAAAATTCTCCCTGTTTCTTTTTACTCCTTAACTAGCCTGTTTTAGAATGCCCTCACATCTCTGTGACGGCTGATGAGCCACAAAGAACGATTATTGTGTGATTTTTTTGAAGGGGGAGATGGTACACTGGCACCTTCCTATTACTGAGCAAGCTCAGACTAAATAATTATTCACTCAAGAGGTACTTCAAGCTGACATTTAATTATGTGATGGGGAGAAATAAGCCATGTAGGGCATAATGTAACTATTACTCCATTGGGACTTGCTGGGGAAAAACAGCAATCACGTTTGTGAGGCAGCTATTCCAGGAAAAAGATATCACTCAATCATGTGGGTCACAGATTGGAGACCAAGGTCGTGTGGCAGCATTTCTATGATGCATCATAGTGTGCTGCTGGTGTCCCTCTCTGTATGTGTATCATTCCAAAAGAAATTAATTTGCACACATGCACATCTAGAAGATGTAGATATGCTGGTTGCAGATGATGTGAGGTGTTGTTCAACAAATCTGGAAAGCCAATCGGGCAGTCTCAAATTTCCCATTCAGCAAGTGTGGAGTGTGAGTGTTTAGGCCAGCTATTCCTTCTCAGACTAATCTTCCTCACAGGCTTCTTGTGAGGACGTAATGTGACTGTAAACTTAAATATTAGTTAAGTCTCCTTATATGTGGTTTTCCTCCAGGGAACTGTACCCCAAATGGTTTGCAACACATCATGATGTTTACAAAATGTAACATCACATTTTGGGGGGAAAAATCTTACAAAATGGAATAACAAATTAGACAACAAACAAGAAAAAGTGTAAAATTCAGTAAACATAGCATAAATTCCATATTACTAGGAAGTAATCTGTGCTGAGTTCAGAGTAACAACAGCATTAGCAAGATAAAACAAATATTAATGCAGCCTACTCTGGACTCTCAGCAGACTATTGTAAATACAATTCAGCATCATGAGGGAGTGTGTGTTTTCTTCTGTCTAGATTAACAGCTGGCTGCCTTATCTATTCTCAAGAGGAGGCTGGTGGTAGAGAAAGAAAAAATCTGGGGACTGGCAATGGCAGGAAGACAGAACAAAAACAATAAACACATAGTTGATGTATGCATATGCATCCCAGTGATACATCTACTTTCTTGTCTTGCATGTTTTTATGTTGTCCTTCTGTTATTTACTTTTGCCATATTAATTTCAGGAAAATGGTTATTCCGATAGCCACTTCACATTTTGATGCAGCTCTTAATTTCCCAAGCTTTTCTCAAATCAAACACAGCAGAGTTACAGGCTTAAGAATATTTAAGCAGACAGCCTTCATGGGCTGATGCTCCCTTACCTATATCCCCTGCATGTTAAGGTAAGCAGATCTTTCACCCACACTTGACCTTTTGTGGTGTCATTCCAGCAAACACACTGGAGGTATAAAGTTTCCCTAAGCAGTGCTTTGAAATTGAGCTTTGGGAAAGACACCCTCAAGCCACTACTTGGTGGGGATTAAGCAGCCCTCCACCAGTTGGGCTGCAGCGCCTGCAGAAAAGTTGTCACTGTAGCCAGTAACAGGAATTTAACGTCTCCCAATCCAACAACATCTGGAAAGGCTGCATCATGATTTGCATCTCTGCCTTATGTCAGGCAACCCTATCAACATAAAACAGGCAACTAACTCATGCTCTTTCCTGTATTGCTTTAAGGAATTACTCCAGAGTTCCTGACTATTGAGAAGTGCTTGGTTATTCCTCATACTTCCTTAAAGACGTTGCAGAAGGGCCATAGTCCAGTGGCAGAGCATATGCTTTGCATGAAGAAGGTTCCGAGTTCAGACCTTGGTATCTCTTGGATAAAGCTGAGATTGGTTGCTTTTCTGCAACCAACATCACACCCTCCAGATCTTTGGCAAACATAGCCAGTGTTTAGGGGAGATGGGAGTTGGAGTTCATGCTATCTGAAAAGTTGGGAATGGCTGATTACGAGCAGTCTGATCGGAACAGCTTCCACTGTTTTCTTCTCCTCTCCTCAGTTGTCACAGTATAGTATGTTGCCAGTTTACTCCCTACCATTAGGGAGAACAAGCAGGATGCTTTTGGCAATATATTGTTAATTATATTTTTTGTTCTTATTATTGATGGGGATGGAGAGAAGCCCTGGTGGGATTTCCTACCGGTTGTGCCAGTAGACTTGGGCTTCACCTCCACTCACTCGTTATATCTCAGAGAGAGGGCTCGTGCGCACACAAAAGCTTGGGCCACAGTCACGCCTCTCCCCCCCCCCTTTAAATACCACAACGTGTTTGTGCCTCGAGCATCCCTGCCTCCGCCGTAGCTTCCGGCCCGCCCGTCGCTTGCCGCTGTCCGAGGGCGGGTGGTTCTGAATCTGATCGGGGAAACACCTGAGAGAGCCGGAGGAAACTACAACTCCCAGCAGACAATTCAGAACGGAGAAGAGAAGGCCACGGGGAGGTGTCGGGGGGGGGAGCGGCCGGGGGGGGGTCAGACCGGGCGGCGAGGCTCTTCCAAGCCCGCACGCGCTCCCTCTGGTGGGCGCACTTGGAGCTGGAGGCGGGGACGGCGCCAGGCGCGCGGGGCTTCTTCGGCTCTCGCCCGCTCGCTGCTGCGCTCTGGCGTTGGCTGGGGCCGGCGGATCCGCCCGCGCGCGCGCGCGCGCGCAGAGACCGCCAACTCCCCCCCTCCCGTGCGCGCGCTCCACGCACTTGCTCGGACCGTGCGGCCAGCTGGGAGGAAGCGCTGCTGCACCTGAGCGCGCCACTCTGGTGGGAGAGAAGGGAGGGAGGGAGCGAGGGACGGAGAGAGACGCCAGACTAGGTTAGACTGGGCTGGGCTGGGCTGGGCTGGGGAAAGACAAAAGACAAGCGAGGGAGCGGCGGCTGGTGGCTGCGGTTCAGACGGTCGCGCCTCCTCAGCCCCCTCCTCCTCCTCCTCCTCCTCCTCCCCGCCGGCTGGGGGACACTTGCCGCCGCCGCCGCCGATAAGGAGACGGTGGTCCCGGGAGTGGCGAGAGGAGCAGGAGGAAGAAGAGTCCGCCGCGCGCTCCATGGCTGAGGCGCCCTGAGGCGGCTGGCCGGAGCTGGAGCCCCGAGGAGAAGCGCGCGAGCCCCCGCCGCCGCCCCCGCGGACGCTGCCTCGGGATCTTCCGCGGGATTCTCGCCTTGGCGGCCGGGCGGCGCACGATGCGCCCTGCTGCTCGCTTCTGATCGCCAGCCCCGCCGCGATGATCTCCCCCGAGCAGCAGCAGCAGCAGCAGCAGCAACAACAACCAAACCATGTCGTGGCCACCATCGAGAACCTGCCGCCCGAAGGCGGCGGCGGCGGCGGCGCCCGGAGCAACAGCAGCATCTCCGCACCCTCTTCCTCCAGCGTCCGCCAGAGGATCAGGAAAGTGTTTAACAGGTGAGCGGGATGAAGCGGAGGGACCGTTGCGCGCTCGCTCCCCCGTCCCCCTCGGCCCTTTTCTCGCCGGCTGCCCGGTCCGCTCTTTGCAGCGAGGAAGGAGAGCACGAGCGGGTGGCCAGTGGCCCTGTTGGCCGGGGGGGGGGGGACCCACGTACCATCTCAAAACACCCTGAAGATCTAGAAGAATCGGAGGGTGGGGCTGAGTTTCCCCTGCGGAGAGAGAAAAGAGCACTCTGCACATGGTCCGCGGGGCTCTGCTTGTCCCGCGCTGGCCTGGCATAAGAGGGGTTGAGGGCTGGAGACCTGCCGCCAGTCAAGCCCTGGCCCGGCGCACACACGCGTCCAGGGGGCTTCGCTCTAGCGCTGGGTCCCGCGGGGTTCCTTTGTCCAGAGTTTCTGCGGGGCAAGGAGGACACGAAGAAAAGGGCCATCCATTTTGCTTCTCTAAAGAGTACCTTGGGGGCAAGGGAAATCCATGCCGTACAGGGGTTGGATTTCTGAACTGCTCCGCAAGGCTGGATGATAGCGTGTGTGGCGGGGCGGGGGGGGGGTGGTGGACAAAATGGAAGCCAGCCTTTTGAGCAGCAGGTGCCTTAGAATGCTGGCTGGAAGATGATGGTTGTTGGGGGGGGAAAAGTGTGAAGGAGCTGCGGTTCCGGGAGTTAAAAAGAAAGGATCGAAAGGCTATCAAGTTCTTCTTGGGCACTCCTCCTTTTCCATCGTTTAATTCAACTTAAAGGATGGAGGAGGTGAAGGGCATTTTGGGGAAACCAGCCAGCACTCCCCCTCCTCTTTCTCATAATGCAAGCAGCTCCAGCTCTTTCTTTGGGCAAAGTGAAGGCAAGGGGATGGCACTTGCTGATCCAGGGCAGGAAACCACAGCAGTTCAAGTTTATACAAAAGAGGACCCATCCTTTAGTAACACAAGCAAAAGGAGGGGTAGTGGCGTAGGCAAAGCCCAGTCTTTTGCAAAGAACTAGTCTGCCAGTACTGCCACAAGCTGTGAAAAAAGAATCACACCATTTGGTTGTTGGAAATACTGTGTTTGTCACCCAGTCGGGCTTCTTGTTAACTCTGAAAGAAGCAACACTTTGCATAGAACATGGGCTCTTTCTGGACTGCTTTTGCCAGGCACATCTGTGGAACAATCTAGGCTGACTTGAATGTTTTCCTAAGGAAATGATCCTCAATGAGAAGTCATTCTGGTGTGAAGTTTTAAATCTTAATGATGAAATCTCTGAGGACTTCATGCCCAGATTGGATTATTTGAGTGAAGAGGATGAAGGGGGTGGGGGAGGATTTAGAAACACATCCAAGGAGATTAATTGCTTCCTTGTGAGTATGGGGATGCAGTGTGTATATGTGTGTGTATTTGCAGTATTCCAAACAAACAAAGCCCAATGCTCCCTGTGGTTTTCAGCAGGTTTAGAGGATTAGCTCCAGCCTTACCTGCTGGTGATAGGGAAAGTTCTCATTGTCAAGATGATCGGTGTTCCTAAACAGGTTGGTGTAGCAAAACTAGAATTGCTTTTGCAGGTGGTCTTCAAGAGGAAGAAGATGCAAAAATTTTAATGGGTTGCATTAGTCTGAAGGAATGATGCAAAATCAATTTGTTTCACAATTGCATCCCTTTTAAATGGAAAAATCTCTAATTCCTTTCCTTCAGGTCTGATTATCTTGAATAATCTATTGAATCTCCTACAGCAGGGTTTCTCAGTCAGAGTTCCCTGGAACTCTAGAGTTCCAGGAGGGGCTGCTAGGGTTCTGGGAGCAATCATGATTGTGAGAAAAAACACTTCTTTCTGAAGGTATAAATAATTTTTTGTGCAAGGATTCACAGAGACTTGAAGATTATCCCAAGGGTTCCTCCAGGGTAAAAAGGTGGAGAATGGCAGTCCTGTAGTATGGACTAGGAGCCTGACTGCTGTCTTTTACCTTGCTCAGACAATGGTTCCATCTAGGCTTATTTTGTTGCTGACACTGAGTGGCAATAACTTCCCAGGTTTCACATGGGAGTTTCACTTTCTTACCTGGAAATACCAGGAATTGAATCTAGTACCTTCTGCATTCAAAAACGTGCTCTACCAGTGGACATGCTCCTCTCAGATTTTATTTCCCAGCACATTTTTTTCACAGAAGACTGACTGAACCTGTTGCTGCTGGATATGTTCATACACTTACCCATGTAATACACTGGCACAGATAAAGAAACAGCAGCTCTCCAGATATTAACTACAATTCTTTATCAATTATGTGATCAGTGTGATCAGTGGTTGGGGTGATGGGGGTGCCCATCTACATCTGAAGGAGCACAGAAGGGGAGTAGCTGCAGTTTTTCATCCTGAACGAAGGGCAACACATAGATATTTGTAGGTTACAGTGATCTTTGCCTCTTTGAAGATGAAGAAATACATGTGTGTGTATGTGTCTTCAAGTCATCTGTCTACTTATGGTACCCCATGAATTTCATAGTGTTTTCTTAGGCAGCGAATACTCAGAGATGGTTTTGCAAGTTTCTTCTTCTGAAATATAGCCTACAACATCTGATACTCTTTGCTGGTCTCCTATACAAGTATAATCAGGGATGATCCTGTTTAGGCTCCAAGATCAGAGGGGATCTGGTGATTTTAAGATGCTAAGAAATACATAATTAATACTTAATTTTTGTAAAGTTAAGTGCTAGAGCTTGCGGAATCTATGCTTTTTGACTCCCAAACCATTTTAGCTCAGTTCAGATGTTATAGCCAGCTCACAGCTTGGCTTTTGGGAATGTGCTACTGTCTTGTGAGTTGCCTTGTTTTCCTCTCATGAGCTCATGCCCTATTCCTCTTTGTGGCTTGTAGAAGCAATAGGATATATTTTTTAAACAATATCATCTGACATGGACATATGGTTTGGAAACAAAAAATGGGCAGTAGTAGCCACAGTCTGCATGATTTTCATGTTTTTGCTAACTGTGATTGCCACAAATGGGAAAGTGATAAGGAAAGGAGTAAGTATAGATCAAGGATGGGAATTACGTGGTCCACTGGATATTGTTGGATTGTAACTCCTGTCAGTCCTAATCGACATAACCAGTCCATCCATCCATCACTTTTTTTTTTTATCCCACGTTTTTCCCAGACTCTGGGATTCAGGGTGGCTTGCAAAGTAGAGAGAATTACAAATAAAACACATACACGTAGAAACATACAAAAAGCTGTGATTAAAATTGTATCAAACTCAGAACAAAATTAAAACTATTTAAAACATTAATTTAAAATAAAGTATAAAACCAGTATAGCACACTAAAAACTGTAAAATGAATTTCCAAATCCTGCTGAAATAAAAAGGTCTTCCTCTGCTGCTGACAAAGACAACAAAGAAGGAACCATCCTCGCCTCCCTAGGAAGGAAGTTCCAGAGTCTGGGAGCAACCATGGAGAAGGTTCTCTCTTGTGTTCATACCAAATAAGCCCATGAAGGTAGTGGGATCAAAAGAAATTGCCTTAGTTAAGGTCTTAGAGCTCAGGCAGGCTCATACGGCAAGACATGGTCCTTCAGATAGCCTGCACCAGAATCACATAAGGCTTTAGAGATCATAACCAGCACAGCCATTGGAGTTGTCATACTAAGAGACTTGTGTGCTCCCTATAATTTACTAGTATTGAGGAATTCTGAGAATTGCATTTTGACCACACCAGGGGGCCCTGTGATTTCCATCTCTGGTATAGAAGGATGCTTATAATTGCATGGTCAAACCACGCAGTGATGCTCTCCTCCATTCTTGCGTCATCTATTCCAGATGCCATCCATGTATATGAAAAATAATTCCAAGACAAAGTATTAATTAAGCTTGGCTCCTAGCTGAACAGTCATTGGATAAGCTGTGGGGGAGGGGTGGAATTTGGATTTTCCAAGTGTTATAAGCATTTGGAACTGATTATTGTTGCCATCAATCCTGATGAAGATTCCTTTGACTCATCATCATATTACCACCTTTGTTTTAACAGACTTTTCTCCATCTGGGAACATCTTGGAAAGGCTGTCAGAGAGGGAAAATATATTTTCTTAATTGGTCATAGCTATTTAGTGCTTGAGGCAAATACAGCATTACATGAGCCAAGAGAGGAACACTGGCTCAAATGCTGTGTCTAGCTGTTACGGGTTGGTGAAGTCTATCTGGGACCTTGGCCCCAATGGGTATTGAAGAACAAAGGCATTGCATCCCCTTCTCTTGGCAGATTAGGCTATGGTGCCTTTTGGAGTGTTGCTGGATATTATCAGGGTTTGAGGAAGAAGCATGCTGTCCTCTTCTGATCTACCCCCGCCATTGTAAGCAGTTCTCAAAATGTGCTGGGGAGGAGCTGGGGAGAGAAAGAATGAAAGGTGAGCTGTGACTAGAAAAGTTATCAGTTAATTTGGAGCCAATTGCTGTGCAAAGTTCACTGAGAGGGAGGGAGGGAGGGAGGGGAGAGAGAATATTGAAAGAGGGGTTCATGAGATGTGGTGGATTAGGGGTAGACAACTTGGGCCTGGATTTTTAGGATCTGTTTGGTTGTCTGCTGTTTTTTAGTAGATGTTCAAAGTCGGTCACCCAGAGGCAGATGTGAACGTGTAGCCAGTATGCTTTTGTGCCCTTGGAATTAAAAAACAAAATGCCTCTGACCAAATGCTCCTTGGAAGTCATTTTCTTTCAGTGCCAGAACTGAACTTGCAGGCACTGTGAGGCACTCTCAGGATCTGTGCCTCATGCTTCTCCAAGCTTTCTTCATCAAAGGAGCCCAATTTAGAAAAGTCTTTGTGGGGGAGGGGGAGTCTTGTAGTTCTTGTGGCTGTTAAACCCGTCAGGATTGCTGAACTGCTGCAAACTATCCCAACATTTTTCAGTGAATTGCAATCTAACTTCTGTCTAGTCCTGATGCAATCTGTTGGTTCTTGGGTGAGCTTTCTTAAGGAAATGAAGACATTGGTCAGGACAGACTCAAATTCCAGGAGCTGTGGTACTATATCCACCTCAGTTTCTGTCCATGGGAAGATAGATGTTCACCTCTTGTTTGTTCCTAATAGAACTCAAATCAACATAAGAGAAATAAAACAGCTAAACTGAACCTTTACATTCAGATGCAGGGGAGCAGAAAAGAGGACAGTGTTTCTCAACCTGCTGCCCTCAGCTGTGTTCAACTACGGTTCCCATCATCCCCAGCCAACATGGCACTTGAACCATCTGTCCAAAGTCATCCTATTTTGACATCAGATCTTAGTGTTCTGTGTGTCTCTCTGTGGAGAAGCCAGAGTTATAAGCCATGGCTTCTTTGTGGCTTATAACTCAGGCTTGTTGGGAGAGGAAGTTAAGCTAGAGTACATGCGCATAAGGAGGCCAGTGTTTGTCTCTCATTAAAAATAGACCATGTGTGGACGATTCCTGCTTTTCTTTGCTGTTCTGGCTTGTTGGTCCATGTACATCAGCATGCTGTCTTGTCTCCAATAAGCCAGTTATCACTTCATGCAAACACACTCACAAGCTGTTCCCTATACAAGTCAATAATCTTGAAGTTAGTAGGTGATGCATATTTGCAACAAGTCTGCGTTAATTCACTTCTGTCTTTCCAAAAATCTCAACATAAAATAAGAGAGGATATCAAACATGGCTGCTGCCTCTCCTCATATTTTAGAATATAACTGATTTGATTATTCATAAAAGAATAAGACAGCTAATGCTGCTTCTTGCTAACTATGACTAAGCTATAGTAGCTATTGAGTGGAAGCCAGGAGTTGTACTAGAAGGTAAGAACCATGGAGTAAGCCAAGAGCTAGAACTAGCGAAGGAGTATGGCCTAAATTTCAGTTACAGTGGGCCCTCCATTTTTGCAGGGGAAAGGGATGCAAGATCCCAGTGGAAAGGGGTGCAAGATCCCAGTGGAAGTGGAAAGAACACAAATAAAAATAAAAATCATGTATGCCTTTTTTTCCCTTATTTAAGAATACTTTTCTAGGAATCTCTAGGTCCTTTAGTATGATTTTATGGTCACTTTCCAGGGAAAGTGGACCATAGAGTCATGCTGGAGGACCTAGCAATGCCTAGAGAAGTGCTCTCTAGGAATCACTAGGTCCTCCAGCATGACTCTGTGGTCCACTTTCAGTGGAGGTAGACCATAGAATCTCCCTGGAGGACTTAGAGAGAACATATTTTTTCCATGGCGGTGGCAAATAGGATAATATTTTTTTTTCAATAATTTCAATAATTTAACAGCCTTCAGGCTCCTAATTTAAAAGAAATAAAATACACAAGGAAAAGGACATGGCAGTGGGGCAGAGGATTAAGTCCCTCAGAGATCAGAACAACAGCAGTTTGAATATGAAGGTGGCAGCACTCACCAGCCACTGGTACCCAGAGATGTTGGAGGTGTGTCTGGCTGCTCTTCTGCCTCTCAGAGGCCAGATCAATGATTGGAGGAAGAGGACGCTTCACTTAAGGTTACCATACAGCATCCTTTTCCTGGTGATGTCCTCTTTTTCAAAGCTAAAAAGATTATATAGTAGGGGTTATTTAAAGTGAGAGTTGTTATAGTGATCAGTATGTGTCCTCATTTTTGCTTTTCAAAATATGGTAACCCTATCCTAACTGCCATTACAAAAGAGTGGGGGAATTTGCTAGAGGGATGGGAGGGAACTGTAGGGAGGGAGAAGCTGTTAAGCATCCAGTTGGTGCCAGCTTTTGTCAAGGTGAGCATCAACTAGGTTTTCCACAAACCAGGCTTTGAAAACATAGTTTGAAGGTACTTTCAGAGCTTGGGTTAAATAAAAATTCTTGGTGAACCATATCAGCTCA
Source organism: Cyclura pinguis (assembly GCA_030412105.1). Taxonomy (NCBI): domain Eukaryota; kingdom Metazoa; phylum Chordata; class Lepidosauria; order Squamata; family Iguanidae; genus Cyclura; species Cyclura pinguis. Next base: position 105,326,845 of record CM059599.1, on the reverse strand, counting down.
CTTGTTCTTCCAGTCTACAGTATTCTTAATATGGTTTCCTCTTGTTCTGATGTTCAGGTGTGAGTTCTGTTGCTGTTGAAAATGTTTTCACCCCTGTGCATCAAAGAGGGAGTGATCAGTGGATTCAGGGGAACCCTAAATTTTGAAGAAGTAAACAAACGAACTTTTAGAAAAAATTTAGGGACTTCGTAAAACATTGTAATGAAGACTGTGGCAATGTTTAATATTATAGAATGATCACTGCCTATGGGGAGTGGGTGGGTGGGAACGGGGAATAGAGTAGGAGGAGAAAGGAACAGAGTATTAAGGGAGACTATATGGTAGACTGTAGCATAAACAGGAATACTTGCAGTCCCACATGTATTATTTCTTTTATTATGTCTTAGGGAAAGCTATTAGAATGAAGTATCATGTAGCTAGTTTGTTCTGACCTGCACAGTTAGGAAGTTCATGCATAATCTTTTTAAACTGCATTTTATTCTTTTGTTGTGGTGTAACAATTTTAATACTGTAAATAATGTAATTCTATTTTAATATACACTTTTTTGTTTTTGATTGTATTGTTCTTTTAAATTGTGAGCTCCTTTGAGTCCCAATTTTGGGGAAATAAAGCAGGATAAAAATATATTAATAATATATATATAAATATAATAATAATAGTATCATTTTATTCATCTTTCCTATGTGTAGCAGAGTCTCTTGGCTAAGGTAAAATTGTCCTTTTGCCTTTTTAATGGAACCTTATAATTCTTAACAAAAATGTTATGGAAAACTAGAGGCTTGCTTTCATTAATGACAAAACTGTGGCAGGAAATTCTTTCCTTTTGCGCATCATAGCACCCCGAAGCTGGGGCCCCACTTGTTTTCTTACAGTGCTCTCTTAATTTAGAACAATTGAACTTTTCTTATCTTTTTTTTTTTTTTAAGAATCAGCCTTCTAAAACTTAGAATCTAAATTGATGGCGTGTTTCCCCAAAATCTGTATAACTGCAATTGTTAATTCTTCTACTAAACTTGTAACTATGTAGTCAGATTATTTATTTGCTTGTATGGTAAGATTGTCCTTGGCTTTCTGAAAATTTGCCAGCTGCATTCCTTCAACATAGCCTGGGAAAATTCACAGGGTTCCTATCTAGATGTAATTTCCTCAAATGAAGGGATTGTTTTGTAATTTAGCTATATAATGTAGCTAACTCCTCTTTCCAGTGTGGAAAAATGCTAACTGCTGTGCAGACCTGTGACCCAAAAGGCATGTGCAATCACTTACAACATATGAATTTTATATACAATGACTTGATGTACTCAGGTTAAAAAAATGGTTTTCTTCCTTCTGCATGACTCAGCAATTTGTGTCCAATAGATGTTACCAGCCAGGGTTTCAGAATCAGGAATAGAAAGAAGATTATGCAGTGTTTCTGAATTAAATCTGACACATATATATGCTGGCCATCAAGTTCATACCTACTTCTGCCAGTTTGCTCAGAGAAACCTTAGGGTCAGCGTGTGAATGAGATTTTGATGATATATCCAGAGAATTATTTCTCAGTTTTATCCATTAAATCTTGAATGTACAAGATTTGAAGGGGATGATTTAAAATACAGGCTTAAATAAAAGATACTCTGTCCTGCAAGTCTTGCACATAGGAAACTTTCCCTAAAGACCCTTAAACTCTCATACATCTTTTCTGTAAATTAATGTATAATGTCTCATAGCAACCTTCGGGATTATAAATGGAATAAAATATCATGGAGTACTTTGTCAAAAGGCAAAAAGAGAGCTATTGGATTTAAAAGACACACATTCTACAGAGGACTGCTAACTTTTAGTTACATCTCCTCATTAAATGCATTCGATGACACCATCTGAATAAAAGCATGATAAAACTTGGGAGGTTTTAATCACTAATTTAAGGACAGTATACAAAACGCCTCCTAGATGCTGTTTCTAAGGAAGCAGTTTGATGACACACTTTGGTGTATGTTAAGACACTGTTTCTGGCTACAAGCTGGAATTATCCTCAGAATTGCCGATCCAGCTTTCCAAAAGCTGTAGGGACTGTAGATTTTTTTTAAAAAAACAAATATTTTTATTTACATTTATTTAATATATAAACAACATACAGGGATTAACAAGACAAACAGTACATAAACAGACAAAGAAACTCTACTATCTAATACGAAATTAAACTAAATGACAGCTAAACCAAAAGAGGGCCAAAACACATATAAATGTCTTCTAACTTACCAGTTTTTGGTTCTAAGGTAATCTACGAAATATACTTCTTGGTCATTATCACATTATCTGCCTAGTCATTATCACACTACTGCCTAGTATTTAAAATCTGTAAGCTTAACCTTCAAAACCAATAGCTGACTTCCCCCAACAGTCTCTTAGATATACAATCAAGTTATCCCATCATTTTTTAATTTAATCAAAGATCCTTCCTTAATTAAAATAGTTAATTTATCCATTTCTGCCAAATCTTCATCTTCAACAACCAGTCTTTGTGCAAATAAATAGCTGCTTTTCCATTTCTGTGCATACAGCACTCTTACCACTGTGATCATGTAGTGAAAGATTCTTTCCAGTTTCTTATCACTCTATTCATCAGTCAGACTCCTTAAAGTTCAGGTTTGAGCTGAATCTTTACCTTTAAGATGTCTTCTATCAGTCTATGTATCATCACCTAACACTTCTTGGCTTTCTTGCAAGTATACCACATATGATAAAAAGGTCCTTCTTTTTGATTTCATTTCCAAAAACATTTGAAGAACCTTTATACATTTTAGACAATCTTTCTGGTATTAGATACCATCTATACATTATTTTGTAAGAAATTTCTCTAAGATCATAACTCAAAGTATATTTCAGATCTTTTACCCACATCTTTTCCCATTGTTCCATCTGGCTATAATGCCCCACATTTTGTGTCCATTTAATTGTACAAACTTTCACTTGTTCATCTTCTGTATGCATTTTGGCAATTAGATGTTCCGCGTCAGTACATAATTGTTCTTCAAATTCAGATTTACACGTTTCAAAACCACGTAAATTCTTATCCATTTTAAACCATTCAGTCACTTGTCTGTATGAAAATGAACACACATCATAACCTTCTTGAATGAGTGCCTCATTTGATTTCATTTTAATTTGCCTACTTTCCATCATTAAAAGGGCTTTATAAGTTAAGCAATTATCTTTAAAAGTTATTTCTCTCTTAAACAAAGTTTCATGTGGAGATACCCACAATGGCATTCTAGATCATAATCTCATTTATATTTATTCTATACTCTTAATAAAGCACATCTGACATAATGATTATTAAAATCAACATTAACTTTAAGTTTATCGTACTACAGATAAGCATGCCAGTCAAACCTCAAATCAAATCCTTCTAATTGTAAAAACTTGTCTCCTTTTAAAGTAACCCAGTCTTTTAACTAAACCAAACCAAACATGATGAGAAAAAAAATACAGTTTTAGATATGTAGGAGCAAGTCTTCCTCAGATTCTTGAAGGTGAAGAAAGGTAAGATGCTAAGTACAACTTGGAAGTGTTACTTTTCTAGACTACAGTACTTAGAATCCCCCAGCCAGCATGACTAATAGGATATGCCATAGGTGGTAGTCTCCAAAGAATAACATTTCCAACTCCACTCACTTATCACAAGTACCTGCAAACTAAGGCCCTTTTCACATGTCGGAGGGGAAACAGGTGAAAACGCCCAAAAACGGAGCTTACCTCCAGCCGGGTAAGTCTGTCGCCACGTGGAGCAGCGCGAGCTCGCTGCTCCACACTCCTCCGGCGTCGCAGATGGTAGCTTCCGGTTGGTGGAGGCTCTCCACCAACCGGAAAAGCTCGCCAGCCGGAAGCCCGCCCCCGGCAGATCTGCAGGCACGCACTTGCGCGCGCCTGCAGATCCACTTTAGAACCGGGTGACGGAGTGGCACAGGGCTGCACGCTCCGTGCTTTTTAAAAACCTCTAAAAAGAGGTTTTTAAAAAACACGCAGCCCGGCTAGTTCCGGCCGCTCCTGAGTGGATTCTGGTGTGAAGCTACTAAAAGTAGTCCACGCCAGTCCACTCTACGGTGTAGACGACCTCTGTGAGAGGTCGCTCTACACCGTTCCCCCCCCCACATGTGAAAAGGGCCTAAGTTTAACTGTCTTACATCCTAGTTAGCCTTAAATGTTGGGGTTGCTTATTAAGCATGGTTAACAAGTAGTTTTGTGGAGAGGGAGGGGGGGATAATGAAAGGGTCATATTCCACAGGCTGGGTCTATGATAACTGCTGATCATAGCTGTTGAAAAGGCACAATTATGTCTGCACCAGCCATAAAACATGTTGCAAAGTCTTATGCATAGACTAGTCTCGTCTAGTGAAATACTAGAGAAGACCCATACTAGAGAAGACCAAATATCATGAAAAAAGCTGCCCCCTCTTCTAATCTCAAACAAGTGTGAGACATCACAAAGCCAATCAGTCTTTGGCTCAGAGGTCAAGAGTCATCATATAACTATGGCCAGATGATTTCAAACTTGCATTTTGTACTTGGTATGATCTGGAACAAGAAGGTGTAATGTTGGGAGGGGGGCATAAGATTGTTATTTGGAACCCAAATAAAACTTCATTGCTTTGATAATAAAATAAAAGTGCTTTCTTTTACAGTGAGGCACACTATGAAGCAGTTAGTAATTTAATCAAGCAAACAGAACAAGAATAGCATCACCTTGGAAACATTCTGCTATCCCAAAATCAACATGATCAGTTATGTTTCATGGTTAGTGAGGCAAAAAGTAATCTGAATAAATTATGGATTTTTGTGCTGCCAATTAAAAAAACAAGAACCTGAAGATCAAATATGTTTGTCTTTTCAAGTCCTACACCATGAACACTCATGAACACTCATAACCTTGAACACTTGAGCTTTCTTGTGCAGAACAAAAGAATGATTTTCCTGTGGGATTTTGTTTAAAGAGGGAACAAAGAACTGTTTAATTTTTTCCAGCATCAAGGCAATGAGAAAAATATAAATTTGAAAGCTCTTTTATGTTACATTACTTCCCCTTCACCTTTGGGGGAAAAAAGAGAGAAATATTTAAATTATTCCATGCAAAATTAATAAAGTGTGGTGGTATGGTTGTGTCTGTTGTTGCTGTGACCTTGACTCCCAACCAACAGAGATCTTTCCTTTGCTACGTTACTTCCTTCCCTAAGGTGTAACTTCACTACCCAGTTTGCATAGATTTGTGTACTTCAACTGTCATGACCTGATGTTCAGGAATCCTGGGATTTGCAGTTGGGTGCGGTAAAGGTCCAAGGCATTCACTGAAGTGAGGTGTGGAAGATTAAATTTAAGTTTAATTCTGCAGTGCAGATAAGTGCTCTTCAGAACTGTAGTTCAGAGGAGTGGACGAGAGTGCTCTAATAGAAAATTCTAAATACCTCATCAAACTATAAGTTTGATGCATAATAGGTATCCAGATCAGATGAGTGCAAATTGGGCTTTTTTGTGTACAGAAATATTTATTGCATTGAGGAGCATTCAGTTGTGTGATCTTCCTTTCCCCCCAATGTCAGACATGGAGCAGCCTTGGAAAAATGTTGCCATTTCATGAGGAACGTGGCCTTTTTCCTGTGTCTTTTTAAAAAATTCCCACAGTCTCCCAGAACTAACGGCAATTGGTCTCCTCTCCCTAACCAGTTAGAAACAAAAACTAGCCCTCCTCAGAACAATTTTTAGTCCTTTTTTCTCTTTCTCTTTCATAAATTCTTTCCCTTTTCGGGCATGTATGCCTTCCGATACTGTTAGGGCTGCTAGGTCAGTATTATCTCAGTATTAGGGCTCAGTTAGGGGTGCTAGATCAGTATTACCTCTTGGAACATCACACAGGAGGTGGGTCCTGTTGATGTTATTGAATATGATTCATTAAGCATCAACCACAATGGGACAGAATATGCTATTCAAACATGTCTGAGGAAAAAATATATACCTTTTTTCAGGGGATCGCTGTTGTCCTGAGATTCCTCACCCTTACTCTGAAGAGTGGCCACACCCTAAGATTTGGGTTATTCTTCTGGGTTGTTTTGTTTTGGTCAAAGAACCATGAAGACTTTGGTGAACGGATACTGTGTTCATCCCACTATATTAGTTTCTTTAGAAAACCAGTGATTGCAGGGAGTGGGGTGGTATATGAAGGAAATGGCAGTGTGGTAGGTGGGGAAAAGTGTGCTAGTCAGTTCCATGTTGTGACTAATGACATCATTTGGTTGCTCTTCCTTATGAGGTGAGGTGGTGATGCTATGTCTATTCAGACCACAGAGCACTATGGGATCTCTGAAAGATGCAGCACACCAATGCCTAATAAAAATGGGAGACAAGGGAGAAACATACAAAACATGCAATGCTTTGAGAGTCATACAGACTGGATTCTGAGGACTGAGTGAATGAATGGTGTTATAATGAAGCAAGGGCTAGTGTGAAAGTACACGTGGTTGCTTATTGCAAAGGTGGGGTGGGTATAAGAAAAAGTTTCTGATGCAACATCCTGTTTCCTACCAACCAAATGCTTCTGGGAAGGCTATGAGCAACTAATAAGCAGTGCTGCTCCTGAACATGGATGTTCCACTTAACCATTGTGATTAATAGCATTCTCAAAGGTTTCCACAGGGGTATTGCATGCATCTAGAGTCTAGACACAGGGCGGGGATCTTTTCTTACACTTGCTAGAGAAAAGTGCGACCTCTTAAAGTGGGGAAAAGACAAAACTTACTTCGTGAATTGTGGTGATGCAGATTGAATAAAATGGAGAAAAATTCTCAGAAGACCTTTAAAAGTACGTCCAAATTGTGCTTGCAGTTTTGGCCCTACATTAATGCACTGCAGCTTTGATGTGCTTGCTGTCTCCTCCATAATTGTTCACTCCGCTTTTTTTTACTTTGTGCTCTCTGTACTGCTTTTTGAGTATATTTGGAATTAGACACACACACACACCCGTATAGTATTATAATAGTGTAGAAATCTATGTCCTGTTCTACATTCTAAACACATGAAGAAGCTCACGTACTGAATTGCACCAGTAGGAGTGGGTGTAGGGAAAGAGCTTTCTCATGAGGCGTCATTTGGCAAGGCAAACCCTGTGAATATCTGCAGCTTAGCTGGAAGATTTGGAAGTTCTGCACTTACTGAGTACCTGCTGTATGCAGAAGACTTTTTTTTTCCACACAGATTGTAACTTCAGCTTTGGGAACGGGATTAGTTAGTGCCTCTTGAACTGGGGAAGTTTCCAAAGAGCCGAGGCATAAATGGCTCCATAGACAAGGCTGGAGAATGGACAGAGTGGCTCTGATAGAATGGACAGAGCAGCTTTAATGTGCTAATGAGGGGAAGACCAGATGCCAGAAGGGATCAGAGGAGCTCTTTGTGATCCTGCCTCCTTTGAGATGGCTGAAGCCTCTGTCCTTATCGCTGCTGCTGCTGCTCACAGGCAGGGGAGAGACAGTGGGGCTCTTAGTGAGGTGTTCCTTGCCTTTAGAGCAGCAAATACTGTAACCTTAAAAATCAACACCTGCATGCTGATGAGGGAGAGGGGAGGGGAACAACAGGGCCTGGCAAGGATACTTGATGAAAAAAAGAAAAACCCTACATAACAATATTCCAGGTTGATCAGTCTTGTAAGTAGAGCTCAGGCCAAGTTTATAGTCTTTTGGGCAGAGTGGTGGCGGTGGGATGATGCCTTTTTGATACTGTCTATGGCTACTGACACTGTAAAGACAATAAAATGGGGAAAAAAATTGAAGTGTCTTATAAATATTGCAATCCATGAGTTTTAAGTGTCACGGCAAGTTCCCATGGAATCAAGACTAGATGGGGCAGAGGATGAAAGGAAGAAGAGGCTGAGCTATTCTAGCAAAATCCATGAGTCTTGAAGAGTCTCGAAAATGAACCAATTTATGATGGCACAAGCTTCTTTTAACATTGTCTGCTTCGCTGGATACATGAAGGAGTCATTTTTAAGTTGGCAGGCTTGTAAATATGTGTGTGTGTGTGCGCATGTGTGTATGTATGTGTATGTATCTAAGGTAAGTACAATCCTCTCAGTGTAGTGTAACTATCCACATACAGAGACATGCTACATGAACACTACACAGAGAGCAACATTGCATAAAATACGTCAGTGACTAGGTGCTATTGTGTAGTGTGCAATGTGCAATACACAATGCACGTTTACAGCACATGATATAAGATGTGCAACTGGAATGCATAATAAATGATGCCCAACTGGAATGTGCAATAAATGATGCCCAGCTGAAAGGCACAATGTGCACAGTGAACTATCACAACTTGCAAAGATGAGGCACAGAGAAACATGCTGCCTGTGCAATTCTGCTTATGTCACTATCAGCAGATTATGTCCATTGTGCAATGGTGACCTTTTGGCTCCTCACATATACTGTGACTTATACATGTATATATCCCTAACTGGATGCCTCCTAGTTTATCCAATGAAGTGGACACTGTCCATAGAAACTGACTACAGTAAATATCATTTATTTTAAGGTGTCACATGATTCTGTGTTTGTTGCAACAGACTAACAAAGTACCTTCCTGGAGCTTTTCTAGACCAATCTTTGTCATTGGAGGCCCAGATAGACTCAGTGGTTCAGAGTGTTTGGGGCCAGCCTTGAATGGTCCACCAACTATGGCCTTTTCTGGACAGGAATAATTTAATCACAGTACTCCATGCACTGGTAACTTCACAATTAGACTACTGCAATGAACTCTACATAAGCCTGCCCTTGAAAGTGACTCAGAAACTGCAGCTAGTGCAAAATGCAGCAACTAGGCTGCTCACTGGGATTCTGTTCAGATAGCATATAACAACAGTTATGCAGGAATTGTCCTGGCTGCTAATATGCTTCTGGTTTGGATTCAAGCGGCTGATGATAACACTTAAAGCTCTAACTGGCTTGGGACCTCAGTCCTTGAGAGAGTATACGCACACACAAACACACATACGAGATGGCCTTCTCTAGGGTGGTCCCCCAGTTGTGGAATTCCTTTCCCCTGGAGGCCTGATTGGTACCCATGTTGGGATCATTTCAGCATAAAGGCAAAACTTTTTATTAAAGCCTTTGAGCCTGGGATGTACATTTCTGATTGTTGTACTGTTTAAAATTGTTTTAAAGGGTTTTAAATCATCTGGTTTTAATTAATAAACTACTTAATTGATTTTTAATCTTTTAAAGCCATTGCTGTTATTAATTGTTTTAAATAGATTTTATTGGAAGCCATCCTGAAATCTTTGGATATAGGGCAGAATATATGCCAGCATAGTGTGATTGTTTGAGTGTTGGACTAGAAATCTGGAGACTAGGGTATGAATCCCTGCTCAGCCATGGAAACCCATTGGGTGACCTTGGACAATTCATACTCTCTTAGCTTCAGACAAGGGCAAGGGCAAACCCCCTCTAAATAAGTCTTGCCAAGAAAACCCCATGATAGGTTTGCCTTGGGTTCACCATAAGTCAGAAACAACCTGAAGGCTCACAACGAAAATAAATATTTTAATAAAATAAAATAAAGTTCTCCAGAAGCTACATTTCTCTCCTCCAGCAATGGAAGCTTTCAGATGCCTACACACTTAATTAACTAATTATTAAGGCTGACAAAGCTGCTCAATCACAGTGTTGCAAGACTCTTTTTAATAAAAAGTGCTGAGAAGGCCAGAAGAAGAGGAAATAGTATCTCCCTTGGCAGCAGTCTTCTGCTCTGTGTCAGGAGTTTGTGCTCTAAAGCTTTCGATTTAAACTTAGGACCAATTTGCCTTTCCATTGTGCTTGTCACCTACATCTTTTTAGTTAGTTAGTTAGTTAGTTAGTTAGTTAGTTCCTTCCTTCCTTCCTTCCTTCCTTCCTTCCTTCCTTCCTTCCTTCCTTCCTTCCTTCCTTCCTTCCCCTGGATTGGAACAAACCTACAAATTGTGATGAGGTGGTTCTTGCAAGAGTTTCAGCTGTGTGCTCTGGATGTGTTTGACATATCATTGTAATGTTTCAAGAAGTCATGTGAATTGCATTTGTCTTCCTAAGAGAACATGCCTGATTTTATGTGTTAGGAGTGTGGGGTTATGTCCCATTGTGTCATCTGCAAACCAATTAAACCAGCGTGTATCTATTTAAAACAAAATTGAGTTACTTTGAAGACAACAGTCATTTCTTAAGTAATTTGCAGACTGTAATCACTTCCCAGCTGGTGTCTTCTTACTTATTAAGAAAATGTGGAGGGGAGAAAAACTCTTAGTGTTAGAATCTCCTTGATCTTCTCTTAGGGAAATGAGAACACAGAGGTGTGTGGTGTAAATGAGTGAGTTGGATCCAGACTTAGTCACTCAAAAAAAAAAAAAGCCTTAAAATCAATGGAACCTAAAGTAGCTATGAGTAACTTAAATCTCAGTGATTTCAGTGGATCCACTCTGAGTCTGGAACAGCAGTTTCCTCCTGTTATTGTCTGTTGTCTCTCTGATGTGAATCATTTTAGAGACATTCAGAGATCAGACACTTTTGAGCAACATTTAAGGATGGCCATCTCTGACTTCTGATTTTTTTTTCCTCTTTCTTCATCTGAGACAAGTGATTTATTTATTTTTGTAAGCAGAAAGCTCTAGCGTAGTGTGTAGTCTGCACTAATCTTGGGCCACTTCTGCACTATACTGTTATAGTGCTATTGTTCCACTTTCAACATCCTGTGGGATTCTGGGGTTTTTAGTTTACTGAGAGGTCCAAGAACTCTGTGGCTGAGGATACTAAATGCCCTTTCCTAAACTGCAAACTCCAGGATTCTATAGGATGTTGAAAGTGAAATAATAGCACTTTAACTGTGTAGTGTGGAAATGGCCTTGGAGTTGAAGTGGTTTGTTTGCTCCTTCATTTGTTCATTTCTTGCCTCTTCAAGCTCATAAAATAGGCCAAGTGTTGTAAAGATAACATTCTTGGCAGTATTCTTCAGTGGAGTTTGACCGCTCCCTGGTTTACAGGAATAAGACTGGTAATTTGAACATGTCCAGAAAAGAATGAGCAAGATGGTAAAATGTCTGGAAACCAATGTATTTGAGGAATGGCTTAGACAGCTGATGATGTTACCTCTGGAGAAGAGAAGATTTTGCGAGGTGACTTGATAGCCATCTTTAAATATCTGAAAGGATGTCACATGGAAGATGGGACAAGCTCGTTTTCTGATGCTACATATAGAGTCTAGAACATGACCCAGTGGATGCAAATTATAAGCAAAGAGATACCACGTAAACATTAAGAAGAACTTCTTGACTGTGAAAGGTGTTCTAGAGTGGAACAGGCTGCTGGGGTGGGAGTGGAGTCTTTTTCTTTGGAGGTTTTTAAAGAGACGTTTGATGGCCTTTTCTGAGGCATGCTTTAGTTGTATATTTCTGCATGGCAGGGGTTGAACTAGGTGGTGCTTAAAGTTCCTTCCAACTCAGTGGACAGACTGTGAATGTATTGTTGTATAGGAAGTGTAACACTGGCCCTATTTAAGCATTGCTGATTGTGTGTCAGTGTCTCTGGCATTTCTGCACCACACTTTTATAGTACTATTATTCTACTTTCAACATCCTGTGGCTGTCATGTGTCAGGAGAAAAACCTAGGCTCACACACACAAACCAAGGGTGACGTACAATTCATTAATCATGCTGACTTATTAATGTTACCTGTGCCACCAGCTGTTACTTTTTTGGGGAGAAACTTTTTAGGGCTGATAAAGAAATGGTACAAAATTGAAAGTTTCCTGTGAAAATGATCTTAGAAGTAAGTTTTGAAAACATCTAGAAATGGTTACTCATCACATCAATAAAGTAACTTTATTGTTACTTTTAAAAAGTGTACCTTTGTTACACCCTCAGTATCCCAAAAAGTAATGAGATCTAGGCAACAATGTTATGTACAAGTTATTCATTTCAAGAATTAGCTGCTCCACTCTACCTAACAATAGGGCCAGCCCTGCCTTTCTTATACATGTGTTCCTTTAGTCAGTCCTACCCAGAAATGTACCTGAGCATACCTTGAATCTTCAGTGTGCAGTGACAATAAATTTGCCAGCTGGTTACACTAAAGTTATTTGACAGGAGTTCCACCAGATTTATGATTCTGTTCCAGGTCTGCTTGGTCACTTTGAGTTCAACCTTTGGGCCTTGGCCTTCTTGAGCAAGTGCCAATAGGCTCATGAGTCGTTTCAGGAACTAAGGATTCCACTTTCAAAATTGCTGTACAATGGCAACCAGATAGCTGCAGCTCTAATGCTGATAAATAGGCTCATTTGTGAACAATAACAGGAGCCTAATTATTGCCTCCCCAGCACCAAGTTAATTGCAACCTGTAAAGCCAATATTAGCTGGTGACAGAATAAAAGAATCATTCAGATCATTTGTATCAGTGTTCATTTGTCAAAGGAAGAGATGTTGCCCATGTATCTAGAACCTTGCTGAGTCATATTTCATGTTATCCTTCCAAAGTATTAAAAAAGAGGATCTAAATATGAAGCTGTGTCAGTTTCTGCATTATCTTATGGAACTTGCATAATATTTCAATAGCATTGCCAAAGTGAAAATTGGAAATGGCTCCTGTACCTTTCATGGTTGTGTAGATGTGCAAGTTTCAGCAGGTATTGCTTGCGACCTGATTGAACATACAACACCTGCTGAAATTCCATTTTTTACAAACCATTAAAGGTACAGAAACAGTTTCCAGTTTTCACTCTGACAGCCCTGTATTTCAGCTCTATATTCTTTTCCACGAAGATCCTGTGGTATGAATGGGGCCTGTCTAATCTGACAGGCAACAGTGCTCTCCAAAGGCCTCAGAGAGCAAAGCCCTTGTATCTGGAGATGCTGGAACTGAATGTGGGATCCTCTATATACTAAGCATTTTCTGTACCCCAGAACTGTGGTCTTTCTGTGGCAGACATAGCCTGTGAACCTTTTTAGAGTGAGTGATATTTCAGAGGAAGGAACTGGCAAAACCACCCCTCAGAATTCCTGGCCCAAGAAAACCATGGTGAAAATCATGGGGTTGTGGTAAGTTGACAGGCAACTTGAAGGTGCACACACACACGTGCAAGAATCAGAAGAAAATTAAAACTTTTGAAGGCAAAGTCTGGGGCGAGCAACAATGGAACTGCATTTGCTCCTCATGGCATATTTTTGTAGCAGAGATTCCTCCTTGGCCATTTTTTCCCTAGGCTGGTATAGTGCTGTTATTCCACTTTCAACATCCTGTGGAATCCTGGAGTGTGCGGTTAGGGAGGGGCCTCAAAGGATGGAGTCTATAGGATGTTGAAATTGGAACGATAGCACTATAACAGTCTAGTGCGGAAATGGCTCTTGTTTGCCTTATTTCCATCAAAAAGTGGTGAATTGGTTCTACAGGAAGTATCCAGATGCAATGACTCACTTTTAAAAGTGGACATAGGGCAACTTCTGAACCGTTTAATGTTAAAAACCTATTTAATGTTAAACACCCACTTTCTGGCCACTTCAGATTTCCCTCTTTTTTTTTTTTTTTGACATTTTTGGCAGTCTTGATAGCCCTCTTGAGGCTACTTGTGCAGAAGATTGGAAGCCCAGATCTACTGAAGAGGCTCATCTCTGCATTCAGGGAATGAAGGGAATCTGTACATAGACGGAGAGTTTGGAAAAATGGCATCTCTTTTACTATTGGCCCTTTTACTCTACACAGTTACAGCACCATGATTCCACTTTAATTGCCATGGCTTCATCCTAGGGAATTGTGGGATTTGTAGTATAGTGTGAGACACTAGAGCACTCTGGGTGAGAATTGTAAATGCCCCTCCCTAAACTGCAAATCCCATGATTCCATAGGATGGAACCAAAGCGGTTAAAGTGGAATCATAGTGTTATAATCATGTGGCAAGAAAGAGCCATACAACTCCTAGGGATGTCACGCTATTAGCCATGCTAAGTGGGTTATTCTAGGAGCTGTATTCCAAGAAAGTAACTCTTTAACAGTTTGCCTAAAGTAGAGTTAGATTATCTCAAGGTTTGTTTTGTTTTGTTTTGTTTTTAAAGCAGCTTTCTCAAGAACTAGTAGGCTGTTTTATATTTTTCAAAGAACAACTGAGGGTGATGGGAAATGTGAGTAAAACTTTGCAGCTATACTGACTGTGCTTTTAGGGTCCTCCTGTTAGAGGCCAAGATTCTTTACAGTGCATTGTCCTTTGTAGGGTCCATCGTAGGGTGAATACTGTGTGAAGAGGGATGTGTGATTGCTGAATCATGTCTGTCCTTCCTTCCTTTTTGTACAAAGGTCGCATGAATCCCATTTCAGGGAGGACTTCCCCTTTTTGAAAATGGCTGCATCTGTGTGTGTGCGTGCACATGTACAGGTGCATGTACCTCCCAAGCATCCCTACAATATTCTTGTTCTTCTTTTTGAACCTTGGCTCCATCTGTTGGCACGGCAACCCTTCTGCATAGATCTGCGAAATCTTGTGAATAAACCAGTCAGTTCATTAACCCAGCTACTGGATAGACTTTTTTTAAAGCGCATGGGCACATTTACAAGATCATGCAATTCAGATTAAGGTTCCCTGTGGCGTTTCCCATAGTTCCTTCTGCATCAGCTTTTAATTGGAATTACAGCATACAGCCTCACTGCAAAATATTCTGGACAATTAAACTCTTGTCCACAGTACCTAAAAGATAATTGGCCTTTGAAAATAGTTAAGGATAGACTTTCAAACTGTGTATTACACTGCTTTGTGCTGTCTCACTATACCTACTGAATATGGGTAATGCATTTTTGTACTCTGTGTGCCATTTGATGTGTACTGTATCTGTACCAGATAACTGCATCAACTCTAAGCAGTATCTGTTTTGCTATTATGAGTGCTAACAAATCTTGTAAGTATAAACCAAGTCTGAAACATGAAAGTTACAATGCCTGGGAGTTAGTTTTTTTACGGCAATAATACAGAACATTTTCTCTGAGTTAGGGAATTATAGTTACAGCTGTTCTGTCCGTGTGCATTTTTGTTTGTGCTGATTGGCCAAAAAGACACTTATATGTTACATATTAGACAATATACTTGCATGTTATATATTACATATTAGAAAATGTGACATGAATAATCTGTGTGTAAATCATAGCAATTAGCTTGCAGTTAATGGTAATACAAAAGAAAAGGAATGTGGAGATTGAATCATATTCTCCAGCCATGATGATCTGATGTGAAGGACTGCTGTTCTTATGGAAGATCAATCATCTCTTTGCGTATGCATATATAAGCTTCCCTGGATCTAACCCATGCTTGCTATGAGGAATGCTGAGAAAATGTATGGTAGTATACCTTTTATAATTACTCATTGGGCTATAACAAAGAGAAGCTAGAAGGTCATAGAACTTAATAATTAGAACTCTCATGATTTATTTGGTCACCTGCGCAATGCTCCTCTAATATATAATTGCTTTTTACGAGGTTATAAGTAGGTTAATCCTTACAGCTTTCTGTCTCTCGTTTGTATGGTGGTCATAAGAACAATGTACCTAAGCATAATAGACCTTCATTTAAGATTTCCTGAAATGTTTGGTGACCTTAGGAAGAAAAACGATGGGAACAATCAACCTTAGAACTGCTTTTAAGTCTGTGGCAATGAAAGAACATGCCACAGCTTTTCAGAAGAGAGTCTGAAGAGACCACAAAAAAAAAAAAAAGGTTCCAGGAGGATATATTTTTATTCTCTGGACTTTGAGGAAAAGATGAAACTGCTTTTATCCTTTCTCACTTTCCCTCCCTCCTTTCCTCTAATCCACTTCTTCTTTCTTTTCTACCGAAAGTTGACATATCCCTTCAGCAGAGTGAACTGCAAACCCAACTAAGTGCAATTTGTGCTTGTTACATTTGTTATTATCCATGGTGATCAATGACTGTGGCTGGAATCTTCTATCATGGTCTACATTACCTAACTTTAAATATGCTTAACTATGTAGCAGAGGGGCTAACCCTGTTAATGAATTGCGAAGATGGGTAATAGAACCTATGCACATTGGGCTGTACCAGTGCATCAGTCTTGTTACTCATCAGTCACTTTGCCAGCTCACCTACACAGTAATTTAACAGCAGCCTCTTATTGGATACAGATCTTACAGAACTGCCCAATTCTAATTCCTACAGATATAAGTCCACGTATGAAGATGTTAAGTTCCCCAACAGGATTCTGACCAGTATATTTTACCACAATAACAGAGGTTGCATTTTCCTTAATACCAGCTTTTGGGGAACCCAAGCTGGAAGGTGCTCTTGCTTTCATGCCCTGCTTGTAGACTTCCAATAGGTGCTGAGTTTGTCACTGTGCGAAAAGAACCTTGCGCTAGATAGCTTTTGGCCTGATCTATCATGGCTCTTCTTATGTTCTTAAATATATGAAAAAAAAATTGGCTAAGTTGTAAATAAAATACTGTCATACTTTCTTGAGGCTTACTTCAGCTTCCACTTTCCATTACTTCCTCTGCTGTACCCCTTGCATCTAATATTTTTTAAAAGATTGTAAACCTTTGGAGCAGACTCATTCTTTGTAAATTACCATACACAAAGATGGCATTATGTAAGTGAGGAATAATAATAACGGAAATGACAAAGCTAAGATGTTAGGAGATGCAGAAGGCCTGACAAATAATTATCATGCCATTCTTTTAGGATCTGCTTTGCACTGATTTCTACTGTGTAAGCTCCTCCTTGATATTTCCATGTTATATGGCCCTCAGACCTCAGATGTGCCCTGCCCGCTCCTCATGTACCTTCTGTAAACTCAGGATTTGTTCGGATATCTTGTCTAGTGGGAAAACAATGCAGACATTTAACCACTATGCAATACCTCATTTATAGCCTGTTCAGAACAATAGCAGGCATATGTCATCTTTATGACCACACTGTCGACCAGGCATTGAAGGGAAATGGAAGCCAGGATTATTCTGTACGTATAACTTTTTAAAAATTTAAACTTTCTGCAGCAGTATGGACAACTGTAGCACATAGCTCAGAAAAATTTGTGCAGTGAATGGATGCTGGTGGTTTCAAAGTGTTGGATTGTTTAGTTCCCCATAATATGTGGTTTTCATGAACACGTTCAGGTTCTCTGAATGTAAATTATGAACAGGTGTTAATTCAGATCAATTTCAGAAAAAAGCTGATGTTTTCAACTGTTCTTAATAGTAACTTTGCTTTTGTTCTGTTAAGCTTGGTGGCAATGGGAAACCATACTATTTAACAAACACACATTGTGCAAATGGAAGGTTTAGAGGAGTACATTTTGCTCATTGTATTGTGAATGAGTCTGTTGCTTGATTTCACTTTCTATAGCTGTTGGGTTTTGCTGGTGAACAAGAAAATTGATGGTGATGACAATGATAACAATAGTAGTTTATAGATGGAAAGACAGCAGGTTGTATAGTTATAAAGCAAGAGTGTTGCAATCCAGGATTATTAGCTTTGCCAAAATTAGAAGGGGAAAGAGCACTTCTTTGTGTTTAATACTAACACTTCGAAAACACTGATATTTTATAGAACACATTGTATCAACATCCCAGAACTGAACATCTCAGGCAGATTTATTGGTGGAACCCATAGTCTATGTCAGGGTGGACAACTTTGGGCAGCTCAGTGGCCATTTTCCATCCTCCCCAGACCATAAGTCACAACAGCCCCCCTTGATGACGAGAGAGGTTTAAAAGAAAATAAAAGAGGTTTTTTGATAAAACAAGATACTTAGAGGGTTGTTTGTTTGTTTGTTTGATGATGGAGAGGATTAGGATGCTCCAGGGCCACAAATGCAGTCTTGGGGACTATCTCTACTCTATATGATTCTCAGCTGTTGTCTAGGTACATATTGCCTCTGTGAATATATTGGAATCACACTAGATTTAGGCCTTTTTCACATGTGGGGGGGGAACGGGTGAAAACACGCTAACACGCTACCGCAGCCGGGTAAGTCCGTCGCCACACGGAGCAGCGCGAGCTCGCTGCTCCATACTCCTCCGGCGTCCCAGATGGCAGCTTCCGGTTGGTGGAGGCTCTCCACCAACTGGAGAAGCTTGCCAGCCGGAAGCCCACCCCCGGCAGATCTGCAGGCATGCACTTGTGCGTGCCTGCAAATCCACTTTAGAGCCAGGCGACGGAGCGGCACGGGGCTGCGCGTTCCGTGCTTTTTAAAAACCTCTAAAAAGAGGTTTTTAAAAAACACGCAGCGTGGCCAGTTCCCGCCGCTCCTGAGTGGATTCTGGTGTGGAACTACGAAAAGTAGTCCACGCCAGTCCACTCTACGGTGTAGAAGACCTCAGTGAGAGGTCGCTCTACACCGTTTCAGAAGCCCGGTATGGAAATGGCCTTAGTTTCAGGGGAGAAAAACAGTTTCTCATTTCAGTGAAAAATATGGCAGTGCCAACATTTTCTCTGGTTTCAGCAATGTGTTGAATTCATTTGTTGGACTTTTTCTAAAGCCTCCTTGTGGTATTTTTATTTAAAAGGATTAAAGGAGGCAAAATGAGTCATGATTTTGAGCAAACTTAGCAATATCTATGAGACTTACCATTTCAAATAATTTGAGTCCTATTGATTTCAGTGGGTCCAGTCAAAGTGTGACTTAGTCAGGATCATTGTGAATTTGATGTTATTGGGCTCTGCTTTCTGTTCCTTGCCAGCTCTTGTGTTTTAGGTGCTATGTAGTTCATGCTTGTTTGATACTTGACCCACCATTGTATGTGTAGTGAAAACAGGAGTAGGTCTAGTGTTCCCATGCTTCTCTTTGCCCTGCTGCTTTTACTGGGGTAGAAGTTAGCAAGTGACATGGAGGAACTTACATTTATTAATGGTGGGTAAGGAAGAAGCAAAGAAGGGAGTTCTTGAGTTAACCCCCTGAAGTCGTTCTAGACAATCCAAGGAGCCAAATAAAGAGAGAGCAGATCCAAAAAGTGTTCTCCAAAAGCAGGTGGAAGGAGTGGACAATCTGTGAAACCAAAGAAAATGTACCATATGTGGAATTGAATTACTGACAGTAGGCAATAGACTAGATATAGAGTACTTATGATCTGAATTGTGGGGTTTTTGTTTTGCATCAGAAGAGTTGTCAGTCTTTGCTGTGGAAGTAAATGAAAGAATGTTTGTTAGGGATTCCTGTGATAGAGATGGATTTAGGAGTACTCCTCAGTACTCAGTACTGATTAACCCCATCCAGAACAGGCCTTTCACCGAATGCTTGGACCTGAGAACCTCCAATCTGTCTTATCAAGATTCAGCTTCCATTTATTGGTCTCATCCAGCCCATTATGGCATTCAGGTGCTGATCTGACACCTACACAGCAACAACTGACTTGAAATAGAAAAACAGAGCTGAATATTATTGGCATAGTTATGGTGCTCTTTAGACAGATATTAAACAGTATGCGGGATAGGATGGTACAGCATAGTCACCATGAGGCTAAACAAGAATCCTCCAAAGCTAGTCTCTGGAATTAGCCCTCTAGATAGGAGTGAAAGCTCTCTAACATAGGCCATTTCTGCCCTACACTGTTACAGTGCTGTTATTCCACTTTCAAAATCCTGCAGAATTCTGGGGTTAGTTTACTGTAGTTTACTGAAGCCAAGGAGCTCTCTGGCTGAAAACTCTAAACGCCCCTCTCTAAACTGCATACCTTAGGATTCTATCAGATGTTGAAAGTAGAATAATAGCACTATAACAGTGTAGTGTGGAAATGGCCTCTGCGTTTTCTAAACCCATCCTGCAGAGCTGACCCAGTAAGATACCATGAACAAAGCAGCTAAGAGATCTAGTAAGATCAGCAGGTATTCCCTCCATTTTTCACCTGGAGCAGATCGTCAGTCAGGACAACTAAGGCTGTTTCATTACTACACCATGGCGTAAAGCAGACTGAAATGAGTTCAGATAACCTGTTTCCTCCCCAAAAAGCTGAAGTTGACCAGCCACCACACTTGCGAGCACCTTACCCAGATAGAGGATATTCTTGATAGGGAGTTCTCATATACCTCTGGGTGCAGAGTGGTCCTTTTCAGGAGAGGGTAGCCTACAGCCTCTTTCAAAGTAGCAGGTGCCCCTCCCTGACAGAGAGAGGCATTTAGTGATCCCTGGACTCACCCACACAATCTACAGCTAGTAGAGCTTATCAAGTAAAACAGGCAAAGATCAAACTTACATGTGATGAAAATATTATTCAAACATCTTGTCCATATCAGGCTGCAACAATGAAGTTGATCCCAAGAAACATGACCAGATGGAACACGACACTTTCCTGAACTGTGTAACAACTTTGGCATGGTGTTCTGAGTGAATACATGTGACTTTCCTTGAGAGGTCTAGCAAATTTGTTATAGCAGGTAACCAAGAATTTCATTGTTAGTCATGTTAGGCTTGAAACCAACAGGCTCCTCACAACTCAGAATAACTTTGCAGGATGACATGCTGGGAATAAGATAGTATGAGCAGTGTGACATTTTTGGAACCTTACTATTGCATAGTGTCTTTGCTGATGTTCAGTTGTACTTGTTCCATGGCATGTGTGATCTGAGCTTCAGCTTGTTTCATTGCCCATAGATCTTCTGTAAGCCAAGAGGAATTATGGGTGCCACAGCACTGGACTAGACACACAGGAGCAATTGTAGTGATGCTAGCAACCATGGCAAAATATGTGATCATAGAGAAGGTCTGTGTGTGTGTGTGCGTGCGCGCGCGTGTGCACGCACGTACGTGTGATAGCTATGAAATGACAATAATGTAGAATTCACTGATTTCCTGAAGGAGAATAGTATTGTACAGTGTGTCCTGCGTTTCTCCCCTCTTGTCTCTAATTTACTTGAGTTGTACAATCATTAATATTAGTTTCCTGTAGCCCTTCATCCCTAGTTCAGCAATTCCATGGTCTGTAAATCTATAGAAGAAATGCCTTAAAGCCCTTCATCCAAAATGACCTATTATAAAGAATTAATTGCTCCCAAACAATATGAACCGTTGAGGAGTTCACACAGTCCCTTTGACATGTGCCTTTCCAGAAGACACCGCTGTATATATTCACTGATTTTTCAGAGAATATGTATGCAGCATAATGTAGTGGTTACCATAGTAATTAATCACTCTCTTTTAAGAATGAGCGCAGAATACCAATCCATGTAAACTCTCCAGGATATTAGCTTGAGCCACCCTCTGGGCATCTTTCTTTTCATGTTTGATCTAAAATGGTGACTTGGAGGTTTGTTTCATTTTGCAGGAAGAGAAGTGGAATATCTGTTGTGACAGACCAGCTTCATTTATTCTTTATGCCTTCTTTTCATTGGGATTGCAGGAAACAGTGGCCAGTTGATGTATGTATGCACAAAAGATGGATTTTGTGAGACCTCAGGTAAACAATGTTCTGGGGTTTGGAAGATTCCATAGTTTTTGTAAGACTCTCTCCTTCTGGTGAGTTCATGTAGTAATTTGTTCCACTGGGCATGCAGATGCAGTGAGTACAGCTATATGAAAATTATGGCTTGTGCTGAAGCTTGTAACAACAGATAAATGCCTCACAGTTGAGGAATGTATTGTTTCTTTTATCCTACCCACGAAAAAGAAGCAAGATTTGCTCTGGAAGACAGGAAATGGCTGGACCCATGCCTGGATGTTATAATGGGCTGGGTGAGTGCCAGTAATTTGAAACTGAATCCTGGTAGGTTGGAGGCTCTGTGGATTGCTGGGTGTCAGGATTGGGAACTGGGTAAATAGCGTGTCCTGGATATGGTTGCACTCCCACTGAAAGGGTAGGTACATAGCTTAGGAATAATTCTAGATCCATCTTTGACGTTGGGGGCCAATGTCAACTCTGTGGCTCAGAGTATTTACAGCTGACTTTGACTGGGTTCTCAGTCGTGGCCTTTCTTGGACTGGGATTAATTAGTCACAGTTGTCCACAGCCTTGTAATTTCCCATTTAGACTACTGCAGTGCTTTCCACATGGTGCTGTTCTTGAAGAATACTCAGAAACACTAGCTAGTACAAAATGTAGTAGCTGTAGGAATGAAAAAGAAATAGTTGAAAATATTTGAAAAATGGTTGAAAAGCAAGGTTTTTGAATGTCAAGAAACCCTGATGAGAAGAATCCTGGGCTGATGAGAATTTTTGCAGTTCAGGACTTGTTCTGCACAAAATATACATGTGGGTGTTTTGTGCAGAAATACATGCCTAAAAATTTTCTTCACAGAAAATGCTGTTTCCGGCATAGTACATTTTATAACTGGGGACTTACCTGTATTCATGTGTGGTGGTTTTGTGCACAAAATCCTTTTTCTATGCAGAAAATACTTTTTGCCTATGCAAACAACTATGTGCAAATGTTATGCAGAATATTTCCCAGATTGCATATAGGTTTCAAAAACTGCACGGAAAAATGCTAAAATTGTTTGTCACTTCCACTGAAAAGAAAAGTAGTGAAGAATTATATTCAATCAGGAAAATACAAAAACCGTGTAATTCCAGTTTTAAAAGATTTGTGTTGGCTGCCAGTGTTGTTCTCCCTTGAACTGAAGGTGATGGTAATGACATTTAAACTCCTAAATGTCTTGGGGCTCTGATACTTGAAGTACTACCTTTCCGTATGTATACCTGCCTGAGATCTGCTGGAGGGGCTCTCCACTATGTCCCATTAATCAGCAGTAGACTATGGGAGGATGCCAGACTGGACCTCCGCTGCTTTGGCATCCCAGTTATGGAATACCTTCCCCTTGAAAACCTGGCTAGCACCAAGTGTGCCATCATTCCATTATGAAATGAAAATGTGGCTGTCCACTAAAACCTTCAGGGCTTAATTTGTTTTGCATAAACCCTTACATGTACATGATTTGAAATAATTTTGAAGCATTTTAACCAGTTTTAACCTGCCTTTTAAAACTTCTTCAATGCTTTAGTACATAGCATTTAAAAGCATTTTATTTTTACACTATTAAAATTAGTCATGTTTATTGTATAGTACCCTGAGCTTATTAGATAGAGGACAGCATATAAATATTTTATATTTATGAAAATAAGTAAGTAAATAAATAAATGGTCACTGATTAACCTTGACAATGCAGAAACCTCTCAGTGTGTTTAAAACATTTAGGGAAGTCCCTGGGTCAAAATTTGCTTCAAATAGGATTGTTAGGTTGCCTTATTTCAGATACTTCTCAGCTCATCTGTACTATACTTCATTATAAATCTGTTGTAGTCTTACCAAAATCAGGTATTTCAAGGCCATTGCACTATGTAATACCAAGGTGTTAATCCAATTGCTAGTTTCAACTAGAATAGACCAATTGAATCAGTGGGATTTTCTTAAGTATTGCCTTTGCAGTCAGCAGTTGATTCAGTGGATCTACTCTGGTTGGGATTGGCAATGGATTTAGGCCCAGGTGGTATTACTGGGATATTTTGTTCTTCTGGGATATAAGGAAAGATCAGAGTATTGTTATAACATGTTCCTTGTTGTAACCTAATCTCCCCAGAACAAAGAAGTGGCATAGCTGGGTCACCAGCCATGGTGTGTATCACAAAGAAGGGGTGTTTTTCCCCCCTAAAAGCAAGCAAGAGAACTGATGCGTGCACAACATTTTGTTCTTCCCATCTGCTCATGGGAGCCATGGCTAGCTTACCGTCTGGGTCTTTCACCTGCTGTTCAGAAAAGCAGATCATTAGAAGGGCCTTAAGCAGAAGGATTGCAGCAACTAATTAGCATTATGATGTGGGCATTGCCATGTGTTTGTCTTTTTTGTTTTCTTTCTCCTTGTCTTCACAGATCTGTTGCTTCCTTCCCATCAGTCTTCATGGTTGCATAACTCTTTACAGATGACAGTGAAACAAACTCAACAAGTTCTGATGTATTTGCCATGCACCTGTCAGGCTAGCTGTAAATGCTCTGTATCAATCAGTACATCTTACATAAGTTTAGTCCATATTGCTGCCAATGTCCTAAAATATGTCTTTCTTTCTCTTTGCTGTACTTCTGTGGAAATGAAGTAACATAGTGTAGTGTTGGACAAGAACATCAAAAAACCAACATCACTATCATTTTAAAATATTTATATAACTACTTAACTGTAGTTGATGTGAGCTGCCTGGGTCCCATATTGAAAGACGAGTGGGATATGAATAAGATTAAGGAAATAAATAAATAGTAAAGGTAAGTGTTTCTGCAAGTACACTGATTTCTGGATTAACTGTGCCATTTCAACTTCCATTAATATAAGTGAGAGTTAACAGTTTTCAAATTTGTCTGGATTATGTCGAAACTTAGTAGACTGGGATGAAAGGAATAAATGCAATCCCAGGGAATTTCTTCCCATGTGGTCCTCCTGATGATAGTTTTAGAACTTAGTGAGGAAGACTAGGTGCAACATCTCTACGTTTCCTAAACTTGCAATGAAAGAACAAGCCATTAGGAAGCAAAAGGGCCCTGAGAGATGGTTATAGGAATAGGATGGTAAACAATATCAGTTTTTCTTAATATTTATATTACTTTATTTGAAATGAATTTGGTGGACTTCGTTCTGATCCTGTAAGGGTCTTCTGCTAACACATATGGCACCAGTGATGGTGCATGGTGTCACAGTAATCAGGCAATACAGTTTTAGGAGCACACTCGTGTCTTTAAATCTTTGGGTATTGGTTTCCTTTTAAGCCAAGACCCATGACATTTAGTGTTGAAGAACCATAGACACAAACAGATGAGTATCCAGTTTCTTAAAACACTTAAGACAAGAGTTCTGGAAGTGAGAGGAGCTTGAATTAGGTGAGCATAGGAATCCACTCAATCAGAGTTCTTTTAGCATATCACTGAACTATTAAATGATGGTTTAATAAATGGTAAATGAAAGTTCAGATAAAAAACACAAAGTTAAAAATGTAATACACAAAACAGAGCAAAAAGGATGGAAATAGATTTTTAAAAAGATAGAAACAGATAAAAGATCCTTCTCCTTCCTCATTGTAAGGTTTAAAACTGTTTCATGCCCGTACCAGGCTTCCATGTTATTCAGCCCAAACCGTCTACTCTTTCCTTGATCTCTGAAACAATAGCAGAAAAAATGTGTGGAAGAAGATAGCCAGTTAAGGTTTCCATTTTTTTAAAAAAGTGTGAATAAATCACAATCTAATAATGAATAAAGATGCCTGTATTTATTTTTACTTATTAAAATACCTGTTGCATTAAATAAAGAAACAAATAGGCACACTGTCATATTCACATATGATTTCTTAACTGGGTCTATCATATTTTTAACTCCTGTCTGGATGGAGTGTCTCACATTTACAGTAATTAATATTATATCAAAATACCCCTTAACTCAACTGAACCAGAAATTTTGAAATACACACTTTTAGTTTTAAAACTTCTATGTTAGATATATCTATCTGCAACTGTACAATTTTTATGTACTCTTCCATATTTCTAACCTATCTTCTTTTCCAGTCTTGTCCATGTTGTCACTATCCATCCTTGTGTCCTGTTTCTTCCATCTTCTTTCTCTATATTTCATCCTCTTTCTTCATATCTTCTCCAGGTCCATAGATTCTGTTTTTTCCCTCTTTCTTGGTATGTGTGTGTTCCTTTGTTCCTCTGATCTCCCCTTCCCCTTTCCTTCCCTCTATCCACAACCTCTTTCAGCCCCTTCTTGTCTTATGTATCTGTGCATTCATCTCTCTCTCTCTCTCTCTCTCTCTCTCTCCCTCCCCCCCCCCTCACCTCCACTGCTTTGTATCTCTGTGTGTACACTGCACTACAAGGCAGCACATTAAGAGCTTCCTCCTCTTGCTCCTTCCGCCTGTCCTTTGTTGCCCATCACACTTTGGGCTTGCCACAACTGTCTGCCACAGAGTGAAAAACAGAATGAGGATGGCAAGAGAAGCAGCAAAGTGAGGAAGGGTAAATACATCAAGTAAAAACACTGTCCTCCACATGGTTCCTAGGAAAAGGCCCTTACATTATATTGACTATTGTTGCAGGAAAAAGGGGTACTTTATGTACCAACCATTTTTTTTAAATGTAGCCCCCCCCCCCATATAATTAATACCAATGTGTTGGTTCCAAATTCTTGTTATTGGATACCACTGTGGTTTATCTAGATGCATTTCTTTCCATCAGAGGGATTGCAACCCTATAGTCTTTGCAAATAACACTGTAGTACTTAATGGGATTGAGAGCCAGCATTATGTAATGATTTGAATGTTGGGCTACAACACTGGAAACCAGGGTTTGATTCCCTGCTTGGCCAGGGAAACCTACTGGGCGACCTTGGGTGTGTCACAGACTCTCAACCCCCAGAAGACCCTGTGATAGGTTGGCTTAGGGTCGCTACAAGTTGGAAATGACTTGAAGGCACACAACAACTACAGCAATTTAATGGTATTGTGTTACCACAGCATGGAATGGTTACTGAAAGTGGCTAACACGATAGCATTAGTTGTTCATTTAAAAATATATATAATGCATTAATGTTAATGTTTGGCACTTTCCGTACCCTGCCCCCAACTCGTAATGGCGATGGGATCACGACAGGATCGTGATGTCAGAATCGTGATGATGATTCTACATGACATCATCGCAATCCTGCCGCAATCCTGTAGCCACCCATCGCAATCAAGGAATCAATCATTGACGGGTTTCCTACATCAATGAACAGAGACTGCATAGTCCTCCTACCTACCTCCTGCACTGACCTGCTGTACGCATGGTCAGGAAGCGCAACGGCTGTGCTTCCTCCCCCAGTTCAGCCTGAGAAGGTGCTGGACTGTGCTGTGGAAGGGAGGAGCAGAGCCATCGTGCTTCCTCCCTTCCAGCAGGCAGGCAGTGTGGAGGGGAGTGCTTCTGTTGCACTCCCCTCCTGGGAGAGCCAACCCTGGGCTCCCCATACGATGGATTTGACAAAAGGTAAGATGTGGAAAGGGTCCTAGTCACAGTTTTGGGAGTGGGAGTGGGGTAAACCAGTATTTGTTTGTTTTAAAAAATAACACCAGCTCCCTCCATGTGACCCTAAGGGACCTGTTCTTTGAAATAATAAATAAAGATTACTTCTTACACAAATACCCATAATACATTCGGGTTAATGATGGAATGCAACAAAGGGGCCTCATTACCTCCAATAGTGACATGTTATAAACAATGTTTTTTCTTGTAATGCATTACTTCCAAGCTGTACTTCAAGGCAAGCACATTGTTCTTTGAACCAATCATCTGCTGGCGATGTTGCAGTCTCCTTTTCCACTTCCCCCGCTTTTAATGTAGAGACTTTACAGAAGAGCTTTGTTGGAGGAAACACTGGGTAGTTACATTGCCTCTGGGATTCCTCTCCTCCCCTCCTCACAGACACACTAGTTGCTTCCCTTCTTTAAAAGAAAGAGGTAGTGACAGTGGGATGACTTGGTGAACAGGACCGTCCCTAAATTTGTCCATTTGATGCAAAAGAGATCCCCCGCTAAGTGGCTCTCTCAGGAATGCAGGAAGATTGAAAGGAACAGTAAAAGTGCAGCTGTGACTGAATGCTGCCCATGTGGTTGCTGCCAGCTGGTGGCCCTACTGCACGCCGCTCTCTGTCTGCCATGCAGCCATCTGCTGTGGCTTTAATGAATGAATTGTTCCCCTCTCTTTTCTGGAGAGAACAATGGCTTTGGAACGGTGATCTGCATTCCAATGGATGGACACACACACACACACACACACACACACACACACAGTTGCCTGGTAGGATGATGGGGGTAGGGCTGATGTTTTGAATCAACTTTTCTTTTAATGCCCCACTTTGTTGTGTAATGGTCAACTATCATTTTCTGTTCTGTTTGACACAAATGAGGGTTACTAGACCTTGTGTCCTTGCAGCTCTTTGGGGGATGGTTTCTTGTTGCTGTTTTAAAATAAAATGTCCTCCATTGGTAAGTATTCTTTCTCCCCCCCCCACCCCCCATCTCACCACTGCTTTCCATCTCAGGATGAATGCTATATCCACTCTTAGAAAAAGTGCATGAAACTCTTCAGGAAGAATGTACATGTCTTTGCCAGAAACCACCCAACTGCTGCTTTGGTTTCTCTTGTTCTGTCCAATGTTGGTTTGTTCCATTGTGAACTGATAACATCTTAATGTTCTAGAGATCAGCCTTCTGCAACCCATATTGCTGGGAGGATGGGAGCTGTAGTCCAACACACAGGGAGAGCCCTGGGTTGGAGAAAGCTGCTGAACAGGATTAATGCATGCATATTTATTCTGCAGTTCCAGAAAGTGTTGTTTTACAGTGGGAATTCAGTTCATTTTTTTCCTTGTTGGATCTCATTCTAGAGAAATGAATGACCAGGTAAACAGATATGCTCAAAAAAAAAAAGATAAAATAAAACACTGTAATAACATTAGGAGAATTCTTGTTGAAAGCCAATAAAATGGTTATATGCATTTCTTTAGTCTCACATTCTCTCGTATTCTCTGTGGGCATGCAGTGTTTTCCTTTATTCTTGAGCTTTGTTCCAAATCATAATTAGGGTGAGGTTGAGCTATATGTAGCACTGCATTGTATTTCAAAATTTATTCAGGTTTAATTTCTCTATTGCTAGGTCGGAACATACTAATTAGCTAGCATTGAGAGGCTTAGAAAAGAACAACTGTCAAGTCCTCTAGTTTACTAGGTGGATTAACCATGGCCTCCTTACTACTGGCACTATCAGTATTATTTTTGCTGCCATTTTATTTGGTATTTTACTGAATATTTAATAAATGTAGTATGTTTTACGAACGGAATTAACAATTGTCAGCATTAAGTTTAATGCAAACCTAAGAGTCGTACCCATTGATATCTCGGTTTGCTAGTGGAACACACACAGCTGGTGGAATGGATTTCCCTCTTCGTGTTGTTCCCCATCCCTCTGGGCAACCCTTGCCCAATCTCTCTGCTTTTCTTCCAGCTGGAATACTCATCCAAATGGGCAGCATCTCTATAAGAAGCTTGGCTTCTTCTTTCAGCAGGCAGTAGCCATTTTAGAATTCCAAAAATTAATTGCCTGTGTCTACACTGGGCAATGCCTTTGGTAGACTCTAACAAGGCTGCTGACTTTCAAAGAGGAGAACTGACCCATTGCAATAGAGAGCTACTATCATTTTTGCTTGGTGAGGAGGGATGTGGGGTTGTAGATGGGCAGAGCTTTGTGAACAGCTTAGTATGGTACTATGAGAGATGTCATGTTGAGACGCCATGTTTCAAGGAAAGAATTTTTCAGATCATGCAGAAATCCCACTGGTTCAGTCTTTACATTCTCTCTCTCTCTCTCTCTCTATGAAAAAATTTAGAAAGTTACTTACATGTAATTTATTTATAAAAATCAATGAGTTATTTAGGGGTCATTGTGGAGCACAGGATTATAAATTCACTGCAGGGTCATAGTTCTGAAAAACACAAAATATTTATATTGGTTTTCAGAATACTAGTGCAATTTGGTTGATGCTGATTCTTAAGCTGGAAAAGTAGCCTTTCTAACAAACTGCAGGTATCAACTGAAACTCTCAAATGGGTGAAGAGGATGAAACTTTATAGCACAATGGCTATCTTTAGTTTCTTGCTGAGGTTGGTTTGTTTTGTATATCCAATATTTGGAGTAGCAATAAAGAAAATAAATAGATGCAGTGTGGAAGATAAGGCATAAGACATTATTGTGGCAATGTGGTAGACGTCTGTTTCTTGGGACTTTTGGTTATGAGAGCTTACTTCTTTTTTAGGTTAAGGCTTAATCTTTTTCAGATTAAGATTTTCTCAGCTCCTAGAATATTGAATGGGGTATTTCTTCCAATTGCAGGATATCCCAGTTGGTATCATCCCATACTGAGAGAAATGCAGGACATAAATTTACTAAGTAAAATCTCCTTATGTCTATCCCTGCCTTTGTGCTTTCGGTGAAGATTGTGAGATAGGAAAGTTGCTTAATGGTGATACTTTTGGGTTAACCTGGGCGTGACAGCCAGAAGCTATCAAGCAATCTGCCCACTGGCCCAGAAAAGGAGGGAGCGTCATCTGTTTCATCAGTCTTTGTAGATGTGGGTTCATCCAAGATGATGAGTTCTGATGCAATGCTATACAGATCTATGCAGGGTCTGAAACAAGTCCAGAGGATTGGAATCTTTGATTTTTCAAGACATGCAGCCCTCTTGTTGAATGATTGCTTGGGAAATGGATAGCAGTACAACCTATGGACCAGGCTGAGAATGTAAGTACAATGCAAATAGTGTCACACAAAACTGGAAGCAGCCACTCAAAACCAAAAGAAATGGTCTGACCTGGTAATGATCCTGATGAAAGCAGACATATTATTGTGCAAATCTTTCCTAGTTTGGAATGTTCATGATTTTATTAAACCCTCTATCAAAGTGGCTTTTGGCTTCTTAAAACTGAGAATGAAGGATTTGAAACCAGGTTTTTGGCTTCTTAACATCATTTGCTGTTAACTTCTGTCAAGTTGACTTAGACTTATGGTGACCCTATGAAAAAGAGACCTCTAACACACCCTGTCATCAACAGCCCTGCTCAGGTCTTGAGAAGTCAGGGCCATAAGTTTGTCTTCCTCTTTTCCTACTGCCTTCTACCAAGGCATTATTTATTTTCTAATTGTTATATTCAATTATAGGATATTTTATCCCACAATACACTCTTCTTCACAAATGAAATATTACAGTGTAAGTTGCACAGTTCCAGCTTGGGTCAATGCATGGCCCTTCCTTCAGCCCCCCCCCCCCCCCGCCATTCAGTGCCTGGAATGAGGCATTATATTTCAGCCGTATGCTTGCTAGCTGTGTCCATGAGTGGCTGTGGATTTCTCACGAGGGCAGTTGTGCTGATCTTTCTCTGTGCTTCAATGGAGAAAAATGGACAAAGATGAGTTTGGGGCAGTGCCTTAGCTTTGTTTCCTTTGATGTGCTGCTCAGTTTCACTGTCAAGGGAAGTATCCCCCAGCTCCTTCCCTTTGTGAAATGTATGTTGTGATTAAATCCTCAGAGTGGCTCTTTCCTAGGCAACCAGGGAACAGAGCCTGGAATCTGGCCACTTCATTGATAAAATTGGAGGCTGAAAGCATGCCTAGTCCTTTGTGCTTGCTTTAAAGGGTATAGCCAATTTCTGCCCATTTGAGTCAGCTAATTGCAGCAACTTGGAAAGTTACTTTTGGGGGGCTACAACTCCCAGAATTCCCCCAGCCAGTGTGCCCAGTGGAATTTCAACCTCTGCCTATTCAGAAGTTTCTTATAGGCTTGCCATGAAGGGCTACCAAGAGTCTTTTCAACTCTGATCTTTTTTAGGATTCAAATTTATGTATGATGAATGTGACTTGTTGAACGCTCTCTCTCTCTATATATATATATCTATATATATCTATATATATATACACATACTTTATAGCCTCCTGTCTCAGAGGTAGTAAGTATGCTTTTGCATGAATGTCTTGGGGTTTCTTTTGACCTCGTACAATCTGCTTTTGAATTCCAGTTTCCCTCAGTTGCATTGATATTTGAAGCTATCTTTTCCATTTGGTTCAGTAACAGAACACTTGGCTTGGGTCAAGATACAGGCATTACTTTGTTGTTTTGAAATTATTTGAAGGCACCTTGTCCTTTTAATGCCAAAAAGCAGAATCCTGAAGAGAATTCCCCCAGTGCTGTAAATCTGTGCTTTAGATTTTCCTGAAGTGTTGATCTTGACCCCATTATGGTGGAAATTATCCTAGAATCATGTGTAGTGTCAGCTGATCCCTAAATGTATGACCTGCCAACACCCAGGCAGCCAGTTGGCAGAAGAACAGGGCAAAGATTGGTGCTTCTGTTTATGATTGTTAACTACCTTGAATGTGCTGGCTTTTTATATCTGCTTTTCAGAGCCTTCTAATTATCTCTGTGCTGCTAGCAATTATATGAAACAAACAGTTGTTCAAAAACACTTTTAAATGGCAGTGGTACATGTTATGGCTGTGTTGGATACATTTTTAAAAATAAATGTCAGTTTTTCTGCTGGCCTTGGCTGCTCTGATTACAATTACATTCTTGTCAAATTCTGGTTACTTGTTGCTCCTTACTGCCTTAAACATTGTCAAACACAGCCAGAGTTTAAACAAAGTAAGTGGCATGACCGCATTCAGTGAGAGCCAGGCTGATAGTAGGGACAAAATTTGGCAGGCTATGGACACAGTCTTACAAAATATGATATATCATTAGTGGAACTAAAAGGGCTTCTAAGAAGCTATTTTTCCTTGAAGGATGAGAATCAGGTTGGTGAAGGGTCACATAGGGCAGGGTTCTCCCACCATACTACTCATGACTGCCGTGAAGCCTTCAGAGGACGCGTCTTAACTTGATGAGAAAGAAGGATGATGATGATGATGATGATGATGATGATGATGATGATGACGACGACGACGACAGCAACAACAACGATGATTTTAAAAAACAGTCTGAAGAGACTAATTTGAATTGACCCATTTCAGAATATCTTTGGCCATTTCCGCAGTAGACGGTTATAGTGCTATTATTCCACTTGCAACATCCTATGGAATCCTGGGGTTTGCAGTTTAGGGAGAGGCCGGCCGGCCCCTTCTGAAACTGCAAACCCCAGGATTCCACAGGATGTTGCAAGTGGAATAATAGCGCTATAACAATCTAGTGTGGAAATGGCCTCTGAATTCCAGTGGTTTCTCTCATTTATGCTCCTTCATGGTAGTTGTGATGGGAGACTGAGAAGAACAGTATTAAATGATTCATGGGCATTTTTTCACTCATTTAAATATTGCAGCATCCAGCATCTCCAGAGATTTTCCAGCTGTGGTTTTCACCTAAGATTTACTGTCAAACACCTTACTACATGATTTTTAAACAAAGGTATTTCTTTCCTTCTGTCATTATGTTGTTTGGTTAAAGGCCAAGGTTGTTTAACTTGAAGCTGATCTCCTTTATCAAAATACTTTGGCCCTTTCCATACTACTCTGTTATAGTGCTATTATTCCACTTTCAATATCCTATGGAATCCTGGGGTTTGCGGTTTAGGGAGGGGCCTTTAGAATTCTCAGCCAGAGAGCTCTTTGGCCTCAGTAAACTACAAATCCTAGGATTCCACAGGATGTTGAAAGTGGAATAATAGCACTGTTATAGTGTAGTGCGGAAAGAGCCTTAGAGAACATTGTGAACAGTAGCAATTTTTGTGTGTGGATGTTGTCAGAATTATTAGAAGGCAACGGATAT
Source organism: Cyclura pinguis (assembly GCA_030412105.1). Taxonomy (NCBI): domain Eukaryota; kingdom Metazoa; phylum Chordata; class Lepidosauria; order Squamata; family Iguanidae; genus Cyclura; species Cyclura pinguis. The sequence goes on along the minus strand of CM059599.1, from coordinate 105,293,558 downwards.
AAAAATGTTGAAATGATATTTCTCGTTTAATTATGGGTGTGCGAGTTTAGGAAGCACAATCATCTTATTATTTATTTTGTATTATTTATTAGTTACATTTATCTACTAGTAAGTTCAAGTTGCCATACCTCCCCTTCCCCTTTTGTTGTCCCAACAGCCCTGTGAGGTAGGTCAGGCTGAAAAGAAGTGACTTGCTGAAGGTCATTCCTGGCTCATTTTGAACTAGAGTATAATTTTCTTTAGATTGTTGAGGCCTTTTGGGATTAGATGAGTCTGCTTAGTCCCAGGCCAGCACTTTTACCGCTATACTACACTGGCCACCTTATCAGAATCGTCAGATGCAGGGGTGAGGAACAGCAGGAGGAAGAAGAAGGGACAGGCTTGAGTGAAGGGGAGTGAGCACCACAAGGAAAGGAACAGGTGTACTTGGAAGCAGTGAGCATCTTTTGCCACCTTTTCAATCTCAGAGGGTGCCGCTGATGGGCAATAGCCTCTTTAGAAATAAGGACTTACTCATGGGGACAGGAAATGGTCAGTTCTGGAGACCTCAGTTGGAGCTCACTGGCTGCCTTTGGTCAACTATGAACCATGTGGAGAAATAGATACAGAATGAGAACAGTCCCATTTCTTTATGACAAAGGCCAGAGGAGACAAAATTGTGTTTTGTGTTTTTCCTGTTTTCTAACAAAAGTATGAAAATCCACTCATTCAGAAACTGCAAGAGCACTCATTGGTAATTCTTTTGAAAAACACAGAAACAGACAGACAGAAAGACAGACACACCACTTCACCTTTCAGTGCAGATACTGTCTTCATCAAATGAACTCAAAACATGTTATCGTTTTGTATTTCTGTGGCTGAGCTCTAGATTGTAAAGCCATAGGTATGGCCTGTGTAGTTTCTAATTTCTGTATAGCACCAGTTCATTTTTAGCTGCTTTATAATACAGTAATATCTATTTAAGAGAGCTTGCATGTATGAAAGAAGTTCAAAAGGTTTAATCAATTCTGTGGATGTTTCTGTGGTTTGTTATCTCTCTTCTTTCCCCATTAGTTGCTTTGGATAATGTCATTGGAAGGTGATAGAGTCCATGTCATTGGGATGGCTGAGTAAACCCACTCTGTGTTTTAGTCTGAACTTCAAAGGAGCTATCCAAAATGCTGAATCTGTTTTTCTGAGATAAGGTTCAGCAGATTCACCACCCCTGACATGGAAGCCACCAGCTGCCACTGCTGTATAATATTATTGTGACCAGACATTTGGTGTCAAGAATGTTTTACCAGGAGAATGTTCTGTAAATATCTTGGGAAGACATTGGAGCACAGTAAGACTCAGAAGCTGACATGGAGCATTAAGAAAAATCCAAAGTCTCTGTCTATGAAAGCTTACTTAAGTACAAATTCAAGATATTGGACTAAATCCCACTGTGTATGTATTTTTTTAAAAAATTGTTTTATTACTTGCAATCTTTTAGGCTCTTATTTGTTAGCTTCTAGATTGTTACTGTGTGTTTTTCTAGTATTTTTAAGGAATCAGGGCATCTTTCTGGACATTCCAGCAGTAGAGAATAGACCCATTTTCCGATATCTTTCTTCCAAACGGGATGCAACAAGGGACCGGTACTTTGCTGAGCAATAGTTTTATATATATGGGTAGGAAAATTATCTTAAAATGAGTCAGCATTTTTGAGATATTGGGTCACCTATCTTTATGCTTCAGTGGCTTTGTAATACTTATTATGGGAAACCACCAGTAATGTCTTGGATAAATCTTAATGTAACCAATTACAAGGTGATATACATTGGGATGGCCTCCTTAGTTAGCCATAATTCAGCTTATTTTAATTAGTCTTTGGGACTTCCTAATTCATTTAGCAAAATATTTTCAGAGCATTTTCACCTCAGTCCAAGTAAATCTGGTCATCAATGTACATGAAATTGAGCAAATATGGAGTGAGGGAAGGGAAGGAAGCAGGGGAAAAAGAGGAAGAGAAAAAGAGGGAGAGGGAGAGAGTTTTTTTCTTCTTGTCTGTACTATATAAAATCAAAGAAAATGGTGTTGGCTGTTGAAGATAATGAATTCCAAGAAAGTGTGGTATGACTGTCCAGAATTTAGGTCTTCTCTATCTATCTTACAGAATCAGAAGTTCCTCAATTTTTACCAGCATATGTATCAGATGGATACAAGAGGATGTGTTTTTTCTGCTTGAATAACTTTATGGTTTCCAGGAGGGAAAAGAAATGCTGCTATTCTTCACCCACTTGGTGGAGGACAAAAGCGGGGAGTTAACGTGCACAGTGGTTAGAGAACACATGTGGTTAGAGGATGTATACACACACATGCACCTCCCTCTCCCTCTCTGTCTCCCTCTTCCTTTCTCTCTGTAAATTATTTTCTATATAAACACAAAGAGAGACATAATTCAAATATATTTCCAATCCATTCTCTGAAGGACAGATTTCTACATTGCCCATCATGCATTGTTCTACATAATAAATTGTATCTTGGTGTAGCGTGTGTCGTAGTAGCCCAAGGTTTTGGAAAAAAAGCTTGGAAAAATGACTTGTATGTACTACAGCTGCCTGAATCCCTCAGAACCCATGGCCATGGCTGGGGGATTCTGGGAATTTCAGTAAAAAAAAAAGAGAGAGAGAGAGAGAGAGAGGGAAAGGGAGAGAGATGGTTTTCATGTACAAAGTTCCTAGTACATAAATGCTCAAATACACAGTTATATTTTCTTGTGAATGAGCCAATGTTCAGTTTATGGATTTATGCAAAGCAATGCATTTGACATAAATGTTCTATCTCAGTGTGGGTTTTTTTCTGGTTATTTTTAATAAGCTAACAGTATAGTAGATGCCTATCAATAATAACAGAGTATCCTTAACACACACACACAAAACTTGGAAGAATGAAGAACATTCTGAGTCTTGGTACTGAAGAAAAGAGATGAGAAGACAAATAAGAAGACACCAATGCAAGAATATCATTGAATTAATTTTGTCAGGAACCAGAAGGCAAGAGAGAGCCTGAGAACGTGGCTGGCTGGTCTCTAACAATAAGCCAGAATAAAGAATCAGATCAAATTAAAGTTATTGACTGAAGCAAGGATGTTCTGAAACAATGCTGTTATGTTCCGTGCTAAAACTAAGAATAACTGTTAATCATTTAGAATAAAGCATGTCCCTTAAACCAGGAGGTACTTGCAGAGCTAGTCACACACATCTGTTCTGTAAATCATATAAAAGTTTTGTGTCCTGGCATGGATTTCCCTTTCAGATCAATTTGCTTGAAAATTTAAGCTGTATTCTAGCATAGTTGAAGTTGTCATTGTTTAGAAATAACTCTAGACAAAACAAGCACTAAGTGTTCTTCTGTTTTTGTAATGGAGCAGCTGTAGGTTAATTATGTAGCTTTTGCATTTTAGGAGCTGTAGGTTAATTCCTAAAGGGAAAGAAAGTAGTACCCCAAATGAAGAGCAATTTTGAGCCATACCTCATCTTCCTTGAAGCAGAATTCTGGCGACCAGGGATCCAGAATTCACTGGCCCTGGGAAATACTCCGCTCCCCCCCCCCCCGAGTGTGGGAAGTGCCCCAATTTACTTAAAAATCTGAGCTGGAGAACAGAACAGGGATGGTTCCATTCCTGTTCAGAGGGCCTCTGCATAACTGCTGAGATCATCTCCACCCAGCTCCAAGCTCAGGAAGAAGGCTGGGGAATGTAGCATTGTCCCTTTCTGCTCCCAAGGTGACTGGAGCTAGAAATGGGCACAGTAGACATTTTTCACTTAAACTTTATGATAAACTCTGAACTGTGAGTTTTTATCTAATCCTCATTTGAACCTGGAATTTTTCTTGCGTAATTTTCCTAGAAATATTTGAATTTCTGCATTGCCCACCAAACTTTGCAAACTTTGCACAATGACCTAATTTGCCTGATTGCATTTCATTTTATTGGGTATTTTGGACAGGTGTTTCAAATCCCGCACCCTTTAGGTTTAAATGTATTGGGTTTTATTGTACTGCCCTGCACTTGTGCGTCAGTGAAAATGCATACCACATTTTTTGTATTGTGTTTTATTTTATTCCTTAAGATGCCACCAAAGTCTTGAGTCTATATTATGTTTGTTACATTACAATAGCAAGACTTGTCTTTCTGGAATGAGTTTCTAGTATGACATTTCAACAAGATACTAGATTAATTTCAAGTTGTCTGATGGCAGCTGCTGAGGAATATTAGTAGTAATGGTTTTGAGAGAATAAAATAACACCTGTCTTTTATTACTTCTTTCATTATGCTATTTAATGTGTTTGTTCAGTGGCCCTATATTTTGTTCTACATTTTATAGCCATGTTTCAATGAGTAAAGGTTTTAAGAAATGTGGTATATATGGTGAGAGACATAAAAGTCAATATTTTCTAAAGATCAGATTTGTACAGATTTTATTTCAGTAGTGGAAGAGTCTCTTTATTGAACCATTTCGCTATATTCTTTTTTTCCCCCTTCTTCTTCATTTATAAAGTTGGTTCAGCATGGGAGTAAAACCAGACTTCTGTTATTAATAGATCCAATCTAAAAACATTTAAAGAATTTCTTTTCCATGTTAAAGATGTTTTTTGGTACTTTTGGTGACCTGAATTTCTGCCATGCGTGGCAAAACAGCACTTTACAGAGATCAACGAGTTTGAAAACTGCTTGTTTGAACATTTGACTTCCCATCAGTCTATGTTGCTTCCATGCAGAGTTTCTCCAACTCTCAAAGAGTGCCGATCTATTTTTAATCTCACTGTCCTCTGGAAAGCGGCATGCTTTCACAACCTAATATATATCTCCAAGTAAGCATCCCTTAGAACCAAATTTAATTGGTTGTCATGGCCATTTCCTGCAGATTCCTAACAATGACTGCAGCTTGGAATTGAATGCACCAAAGTGTTCAGACAGATACAAGTAAGTCTTTTAGCCAAGATCCTATTTACTTATAACAGAGCGTAAGTATATCCCAGTGTTAGGTACACTGGGAAATGCCCAAATATCTTTAAGACTCCAGATTCCATCTGATCTTGGATGCTAAGCAGGCTCAGCCCTGGTTAGTACTTCGATGGGAGACTTCCAGCAAATGGTGTTTTAGAGGAAAGCAATAACAAACTACTTATGAATATTCCTTGCCTAAGAAAACCCTGAGAAATCCATGAGAGCACCGTAAATCAACCAGTGACTAGCAGGCACATGCGTGCACTCACGCACATACACGTACACTATATCCTACACTTGTACAAGGGATGTCGTGGCTGTGAGTTTGCCTGTTGTACAACAGTTGATTAGCTCCTACTCATTGGTGCAAAAGTATGTGAGTGAGGGCTATTATGTGTGCTGCGGTAGGGACTGTGCATTTGGAATTCCTGAGAAAAGCGCGAGCACCTGCACAATGATTTTTATGCTAGCATAGCACTGCAGTAGGAGTTTGCCCTTAATAGGGTAGAGGAGAATTTACGTTTGTAAGTCTTCTTCTTCTTAAGTACATTTTCGCTTTTGTTGTCATGTTTATCTTTATGATTGCCTTTGTTCATTTGCCCATTCTTTTACATCCACTTTTCAACATGTCACAGCAAAACTATGTAGCTGTATCATAATTTTTTAATGAGGACTTTCATGCTAGCAGACTGGCTCTCTCTTTTAAGAAATGTTTTTAAACTCTGCATCATGGGATTGGTGGGCCCTAAGCAGGACAAGGGAATAGATTTTTTTCTTGAGGAAAGGCTAAATATTTTATGCTGACTCCCAAATAACCCCTACTTCATAAATGAATTGGCAGTGGGTTTTTTTTCCCTTCCATCATGTCTTGCAATTGGGGTTAAAGTTGCTGGATTCCTTCATGATTCTATCTTCTTTAAAAAAAATCACCATCCAAGAGTGAAAGGCCAAATGAGCCTGAAGGCAGCATTAGATTTTTAAATCTGATTTGACTAGTCATTTGGTGTATTACAGAGTTGATTCTAGTTTATACCAAAGTTTATGTCAAAACAATCAAAATGTTTTGGTCCAGCAGTACAGTAGCATCTTGTCATTTCCCATTAGTTCTCTCCTAGAGAAATAAAGATCCTTTCCGTCTGCTTCTGAGGAATATTTTAATGCTTCCGAAGCTGCCGTGTTTATGTGAAGAAGGGGAATTAGGGCAAGGAACAAAAATAATTCTCTCTTCATGTGCACCTTCTTCCCCTTTGCTATTGCTTGTGGATTCCCACTTCTGTTAGCTGTATTACTTCTGTATGGATGGTTTATTTTTCTATTCCTCAGCCCTACCGTGTGTATCAGTTACTAAAACTGTGCTTTGTTGGTAGAGCATATTCTCTGGAAACCTGGATGGTACAGAATGATACTGTACACTGTTTCCTGGTGTGAGCAAGTGACTGATATCACATTATTTGGTTGCTCCAGCATCTGCACTGGCTTCCAAACAGGGTAATCATAAATCAGCTAATAACTTTAAGGAACATACACACACAGATGTAGAGAGTCCTTGTGCCTTTAAATAATTGTTGCTGTTGTTGTTCTGTACCAACAAGTGGACTCCTGGACTTGCAGTGACCCTTTCATATGGCTTTTCATGGCAGGAATGATTATTCAGAGAAGGTTTGCCCTTGCCTTCTTCTTAGGCTGAGAAAATGAGAATTCCCCAAAGTCACTCAGTTGGTTTCTATACCTGAGCATGGATTTGAGTGTTGGTCTCCTGGAATCTTACTTCAACACTACACCATTACACTGGCTCTCTTTAAATCCTCAGGTTTAGCCAATCAGCCATCTCAAACCCTATATCATAATGACACTAAATGTTAACAGGCAGAATTGCACACAAAACAGTTCCCAATGGCTGCTTCTCTTAGAGAGCCTGGCAAAGTCTTAATATGAATTCCTAAACACTCTTTGAGGGAAGTAATTCCTGTCTAACTCACTTGCTTCTGAATAACTATGTATAAGCTTACTCTGGAAGACTGTCCTTTTTTTCTTTTGTATTTTGAAGTATTATACATTTAATGTTAAACTACTATTGGATAAACAGGGTAATCTAACATGAACGAACTTTAGAAAACATTATAATAAACCTAGGTGGAAACCATATAGACCTCTTAAGTGTTGTTGGAAGAAGTAGAGGTAAAGAATACTTGGAGTTGAAGTCCAAGTTTAGGCCAGTTGCATGATACCCATGCCTCCCCTAAAATGATTTTAACTGTGCAGTAAGGAAAGGAGGCAAATTCACAAACTTGTGTTTTGGCTTGTTTCCCTAAACCTGGTGAGGGAGATCTGTGCCCCTCACCCTGTATAAGCATCAGATTTCTAGAGAGAGTACTCTCTCCCTTCTGTCCCAAACACAAGTCAGCAAGCACCCATGGCAGCAGCTTGGGGTGTAGGAGTGTTTGAGTAGTCAGTCCAGTCCAGGTCAGTCATGGGTTATCTGAGCAAGATGCAGGGAGAGGCATGAAGGTGGTTTTCAACCAGTCCAAAAGTTTTATCAGAAGTCAAAGTATATGAGCCAGCAAAGAATAACCCGAAGTCCAAAACTAGTTAGTCCAAGGTCAAGACAAAATAGGAACAGGAGAGAGTACTTCTAGGCAACTAGGTAAGACAGTTGTCAGCAGTAAGGCTGGGAAGGAACTGCCATGATATTTATTATCACCAGCTTCTTCAAAGCCACAGGTGTTTCACTAGTGCTAATGAAGTCAGTGTTGGTTATTTAAATGGTTCTGGGCTTGGTGTTTTTCTGTCTGTCTCACAACAAAAGATGGGGTGTGTCATCTTCAGGGTTTGTAGCTCTGCTACATCCTGCTGGAGAACAGGACCCTCCACTGCCTCAAATCCCTCATCTTCTCAGAGGAAGCTGGAACATCCCCTTGAACAGAACTCGTGGAGTGTTGAAGACAATATGAACCTCTGAGGAAATAATTACTTTGTTGCCAGGAGTTCATGCATCTCAAATTGGTTGGAGCACACAGCCAGCCTTCCTCTTCTTGGATGTGGTTCAGAGTTGGCACTCTTGTCTGCATGATCGCACAAGAGCGTAATCAGTGAGACTTTTTCATAAGACTTGGCAAAGAAGAGTGGAGAGTGGCAGAGGTCATATTGAGAGCATTTTTGTTTTCATGCAAGGAGGGACAGTGGGGGTCATAAACCTGGGTTAAGCAATCCAGTGTTTTCCCTTAGATCATGCCTAAGCAGTTTCTGCAGGATAAGCTGTTGTCTCATTGTTAAGAAGAAGGCTTGTGTGGAGCAACTTTCTTGTAAGGAACTTACCAAGACCTGTATGGCCATTTGGCTGCAAGGCTGTCCAAAGACATTTGCAGCCAGAAGCAAAGGATGAGATGGCACCGCTCTCCATTCAGTGTACAGAAGCTGACTGGACTACCCACTGAACCTTACTCCGACATTTGCATGAGTTAGGATCTTTCACCACCACTGAGGGCAGCAGGCCAGCGTAGAGGGAGCAGGGCAGGCTGCATTGTCTTCCAAAAGAAGGAAAATATGGCAGGGGAAACTGGAGGAATGGCTGAGACAGCCACTGCTGCCCCTAAGCCCCCCAGCATCCAACACCGGAAGTACTTACTTCGTGCTGCTTAATCATACAGCTAGCCCTATTCAGTTGTGATGTTCCAGATTTCTCAAGAAGGAATAAAACAGAGAACTTGTGACCAAACAGAGAACTTTGGGTTGTTTTATCATTTTAACCTAGACCATTTATCAGTTTAATGTCCACTTACATGCTTATTTGTAAGGCTTAAGTGCATTTGATTTCTACTATATCAGGTTATAACTGATGCCTTCTCTAATGACTTTATTCCTGAACAGTAACTCTGCTAGAGAGCTCTAATGTGCAACTGCACCCATTTTGTGAAGAAGAAAGAGAAAATGTCCAGTTAATGATACGGACTTTAATCAGGGACAAGGTTATTTCTTAAACTGAATAGATGACAAAAAGATAGCAAAATAGGCAATTAAAAAGACTACAGTTGCCTTTCAGCCTTCATAACCTTATATTAATTGGATATTATTGAGACCAAATACCCAGATGCTCAGTCTGTCGTCAAGAAAGGTGCATGCATGAAGATTTAGTGCTGTGCTGGTGATCAGAGTGAGAGGTAAGGAAATTGTGTCTCTTGTAGGTAAGTCACATTCCTTAGAGTATGAATGAGCAAAGCACAGCCCTGGGGTTGTATATGACTCCCAAGGCTGTTTTTCTGACACTTGGGCCCTCCAGATGCCCTGGGCTGCCTTTTTCTGACCAAACCAAGGGAGTAAGTTGCCTTTCCTGGAGCTTTCCAGGAGCAAATATTCACCTTTTACATAGGTCACAGCCACTTCTGTGCTATTTAATTTCTCTTTCTTAAAGAATTGAACTTGGGGCGACTTCCTTTTTTGTTTTTTTGTTTTGTTTTTTGGCTTTTTTTTTTGTTACAGTCACTGTTACTCCAGAAGAGTCCCAAGAACAGTTTGGCCCTCATATTCATTGCCGTTGCCTAATCCCTCCCCTGGAGAAAACACTGTGACCTAACTGGTTGACGTATAGTGAGGAGGAGCTTTAAAAAGCCATTGAATGAAGCTGCGTGCTTTTAGTCTAGTTAATAGTTGGCCGGGGCAGGTGGGCTTCTAGTATTTACTTAACAGCCGCAAGCAACCTTGCAGACAACCTTCTAATATAATTTAAAAACCAGCCAACTATGTACTAAGCTATACTTTCTATATTAAGCACTGCAAACATCCTGGTGTGAATTCCAGACTTGGGAGAGCAGTTTAGTCACAGCAGGAGAATAAGGAGAGTGAAAATAAGGGCCTTGAATAATGTGTGTGTGCAGCCTGGGCTTTTAAAATAAGCAATAATTAAAGCCATTTAGTTCCTTCTCTCCTTTTGGTAGTTGCTACTACAGTGCCTAAACCAAACACTGGGCAATTTTCATAGGATGTGTAAGAGAACAGAGGTAAAGCTTACAGATTTGCATTGCTTTTCCTATTTGCATCACTGTATCTGGTGAGTGTGCCAGTTAATTGCCCCCATTATGTTTTCCATACATCACTCCTTATTTTTTGTATGTACAGAAGAAGGGGAGGTGCATAGAGATCCTCTCTCACTCTTATCCCCATACATTTGACTGGGAGATTTTTTTTTCTCCTCCTAGAGGTACAACAGCCCTAGGTTCTTGGTTCTTTTACAAGGAAATAATAGTTAGTGAATAGTTTCCTATCCATTGTCATAACATGCAGTTGTTACTTATTCTTGGCTGACTGGCTGTTTCCCCCCTGGCATGCTGTAAATCTCCTGACATGGAAATTGCCCCCAGCCTTACTGATGACAGCACTATATATGCAAAATCTCCCCCACAGTGACCTAGAATGTGTCAGGGGCTGGGGTGTTCAGAGAATGGCAGATGGTTGATAAAAAGCAGAGTGCACCGTTTTACATTTCATTGTTGGTGTCTGAGAGGGTATTACTGTTGAATACATTGTACTTTTTTAAAAATTGCATTCAAGTAAATTTAGTATTAATGCAACCTGATCCCCCAGATGGTTTGCCAGATGTGGGCATTGAATTTGGATCTTTGGGGTCTTAAAACATAAGCTGCTATTCATTCTCTCTTATTCTCTGTCCAACTGTGCATGTGAAGTAGAGAGTTAGTGTTTTGTGATATCTTTTGTTTATATTTACATTTTCACTTCTTAACTTGTGTGTTTATGCATGCTTATATTTCCAGTATTACAATCCCACCAAAGAGAGACAAAGGAGATACTGATGGGACAGTGCTTACATAAGAGAAGTTGACAACATTACTCTATGATTTGATCACAGAAACGGGAAAAATGAAGTTCAACTCACCACTCACATCAACTAGCTAGATTTTCAAGGGCTGCTGTCAATGTATCCTGGATTATGTGGAATCTTTTGTGTTCAATATATTAATTAGATAAATAGCAGTGTTGAATGTAGCTTGCAAGGCATTTTGTAGATGAAATTGCTTGTATCCATTTCAGCCTTGATGTCACACAGGCTGGACTGGTTATGCCTTCAGCAACTGTTTGTTCTGCTTTGTGGGATGTATCCTTTTAGATTGTGCTGACTGAGTACGCAGTCACACTTCTTGGAGAAGTGACGCAGACCATCTGTGTGCTTGACTCTTGCCTTAAAGAGGCCAAAAATGGACTGGTTGATAAGGGAAGGCTTCCCTAAATGAGGGTGTAGGTCTATCAGGCCTGATTTTATAGCTGTTGTTATTTTTAAAACTCTCTTTAAACCTTGCCATGTTAAGTGATATTCATTTGCTTTCATTTGCCTATATCTGGGCAAAGTGCTTGAGTTTGTAATAGAGACCTAGTTCCAAGGATTTTTGGATGACACTGATTATCTGCATGCATTTCAGTCTGATTTCCAACCCAGTTTTGAGATAGAGAGCTTTAATCACTCTGCTGGATGCCTATGCTACAAACTGAACTCTGTCCCTCTTGGTTCTTCTGGACCTCTCAGCAACTTTTGACACCATGGCTTCTTTCTGGCCAGGATGAGACTAGGGGTTCATAGTTTTCAGTCATTCACATTCTTTTTGCATGGTCAATTTAGAAGGTAATGCTTAAGGAATAATGCTGCTGTCCAGCAATGTTCCATTTAATCTCCATTTCATCTAATGTCTATGTAGGACTGTGAGAGTTAATTCCAAGATGTGATGTATAGTTTCATCAGTGTGTGAATGACACCAAACTATTTCTTCTTTTTCCATCTTAATCAGTGGGGACAGCTGAAGTCCTGAGTGTTTTAGAAGTGTTTTGGCTATGTGATCATGGTGCACCACTATCTTGTTTCTAGGGAATGTAGATCTAACTATAGCTAGACAGATAGACAGCTAGATCAGAACTAGATTGCGCTAACATACTCTACATTGCATTCAATACCAAAGTTAGAATTGTCCATGCCATAGTATTCTTAGTAGTGTATGTGTGGTTAGGAAAGCTGGACAGTGATGGAAGCTGAAAGAAAGAAAATCGACTCATTTGAAATATGGCGCTAGAGTTCTGTGGATACCATGGACTATTTAAAAAAAAATAGGTCACAGCACAAATCAATCATGAATTTTGCCTAGAAGTCAAAATGACTAAACTGAGGCTATTGTACTTTGGACAGATCATGAGACAGCATGACTCGCTGGAAAAAAATGATAATGTGCAATAAAGTGGAAGGCAGTAGAACAAGAGGAAGACCACACTAAAGGTGGATTGATTCACAAAAGGAAACCACAGCCCTGAATTTTCAGGACCTGAGCATGATAGCAGATACCCGGGAACTCATGGAGTCCTCTCATTCATACGGTCACCACCGTAAAGCAAAGCTGACTTGATGGCAGGTATCCACAACTCTGCATGGGGCTGCCTTTTGTCCAAAAACTTCAGTGATCCCCAAAGTTGCAGCCATAATTTTGACCAGAGTGCTAACTTTTATTCAAGAATATATCTCAGTGGACTTGTATCAGATTAGGCTATCAGTTCACTATGACATCCCTGCAAATAAAGATATAGTTATATCTTTATGTATATTCTTTGTGGCTAGATTTTTTTAAAAAGAGTGTCATTTATATTATATCCAAACTCACAAACAAGCTATGATTAAAGTACAGTCCTCCTCCAACATTCGCAGGTTTCACCTTCATGAATTTGATTATTCACAAGGTATGTGCTTACTTCCCACTTCCATTTTCCTCCTCCCAGTGCCTTGCATTCCTCATCACAGACTTGCAAGGCTTGTGTTTAAAATGGACATGTTTCCTTTTGGGTGACCAAAGCGCCCCCCCCCCCACTACTGGAGGCATGCCCTCCCTGCATGTGGCTGGATATTCTGCTGCTGATTGGTCAGGTGCTCTCTTTGCTCTCACCCCCCCTTTCTCAAGATGGCGACCAGAAGTAGCTAGAACACCAGAACTCTGATCTTCTCCATCTGAGGGGAAAAGTACTGGTAAGCCCTTTACCTTGGCATTTTTCTTTCCTTCCCCAGAATGCTGGGGCCAGAGGCAAAGGAATGGAAGGGGGGACCTCCAGAAGGCAATAGGAGGGGTATTGTGGGGGGGGCGGTATTTGGGATTTTTCCACTTATGTGAGTGTTCTCCATCCCCAACCCTTGAAAATGTGGAGGGGCCATTGTACTTTATTCATTCAAGGTTTATATAAATCATTATTTTAAGCAATTTGATCATGGAGATGGAATACACATACATGCTCATAACATTTTTTGCTAACTTCACAGTGAATAAAATTAGTAATTAATCACAATCAGTTAATGGATATTTTTTTGTAAGTCATATTATATATGCATGCAATAGAATACATTTATAAATGTTTTTCAGTTACGGCTTCAAGAGCAGTTTTAATTCTGTGATGAAAATGTCAGGGTGTGGTTCAAGGTGATTTCCCGTAATGATGCAGTAAAAGTGCCAAAGCAGATTAAAAGAGGAGACAATTTTAATTAGTTATTAATTTTTTATGTTCAAACTGTTGAAGCCATCTGTCATTACCATGTAAACAGTCTTTTTCCCCCGAGTGGGTTGTAGATCGCTCTGCGACCAGAATTTAGAAATGACACAGAATTCATTTATTCATTTCTAGTCCCTAATTCATTTCTTTAATTTCAACAAGTAATCCATCAGTCATAAATAGTTGCAGAAGTCATGTCATATAACTGTGAGTATCCAGTGGCATCATGTACCTCTTTCTCTCCTCCCTCTTCCTGTCCAAATTCCTCCCATGGCTTGCTGTAACCATAGTGTAACATTATGTCTACACTGGTACTAACCTTGGTCAGCTGGATTTCCATGCAACTTTGTGACTCTTGGTCTCAGAGTCTAGCTGTAAGGTGTTAACCATGGTTAGTCTGAAACAGAGAAGATGCTACATTATGGTTAAAGGAGAGGGCCAGTATGGTGTAGTGGTTTGAGCATTGGGCTACAACCCTGGACACCAGGGTTTGATTCCATGCTCAACCGTGGAAATCCATAGGGTGACCTTGGGTGTGTCACATTTTCTCAACCTGAGAAAGCCAATGTCTTTGCACCTGGTCTGCAAAATCAAATGATATTCACACTAGCAATTTATTGTGCCCACCCAGTTGTTTTTCAGAGTCATCACCCCACCCTTTTGTTGTCTAAGGTAGAGAACAAAAAATCAGGCAGTGTCTTGCCCCCTCAGTGGACTTTGATGGGTAGATTCATTTTTGTTTGCTTCTTGGCATATCTTTTATCTAAATATTTGCCACTCTTATTCTTTTTTGTTAAAAAAATCTTAACAATGATCTTGTTGGGTTTTTTTCTAGAAAATTTCTGATTTGTTTCCTTTTTAAAGACTCCATAGGCTGCATAACTTTCAAAGTTGAATTAAATATATCATCGTTATCATTACCATCCCATCTTTACCCGCCTGGGGATTCAAGGTGGCTTACAAAGGTAAAGCAGATACAGTTAAAAGTATAAATCATAGAAAAGTATATTGCCGTAGATCTATACATACTGAAGATTATTACCTTAATTTGAACTGTATCATGATATCCATATTTGTCTTCTTATTCGCATATGTGTGTCTGTGTGCTTTTAAATTATTAAACTGCTTGTAGAAATAGAAACAGAAGCATTTTTTTTTCCATATGGGGGAATCTGTCTGGTTTGGCTGATCCACTTTTCAAATGTTGTCCCTCATGCCATATTCCACACTGTTTCCCAGAGTCTCTCAAAAAGATTCAGGTTTTTTTTTCCTTAATAATTTTATTGTGATTACATCGTATAAAACAACATTTCTTATTGTACATTTTACCGAACTATTACAGCTTTCTTCCACTCCTCTCTGGATTTCAATACTGTTATTTCATTGACATTTCAACGTTATGCATCACATTACATTTGTTAACATACAAGTTAGATCCTGCTCTTCTACCCTACTTTTCATGTTCCATGATATTCCACTGATTTTGACTTCTAACTGTTCATGCTACCATGAATTAGGAATTGTTACCTGTCAACACCCAACCCGTTTTCAGAATGATTTGCCATTCTTTGTTAATGTCATCATCTGATTTTCCTTTTAATCTCTGAGAGACTATATCTGCATTTCGATTTTCAACGAAAATTGCCCACCATTGCTCTATTGTAGGTATCTGCTCAGTTTTCCATAACCTTGCATATTCAATACGGGCTGTCGTAATCATATACATCATTATTCTCCAATATTTCTTTGCTACAGTTCCATCTAACATATGTGTCATATTTAATAAGTACATTTCAGGTTTCTTATCCATTTGAACCCTCAATATTTTACATATCATATTGTGTATATCATTCCAATATTTTTTAGCCTTAGGACATGGCCACCACATATGAAAAAGTGTTCCAGCATTCTCCTGACACTTCCAACAATGACCTGTTCCCGTATTGTATATCTTCTTTAATTTTTCTGGTGTCATGTACCATCTGTGAAATAGCTTAAAATAGTTCTCTTTTAGGTTCTGGGCTGCAGTAAATTTTTGTGTCCTTTGCCAGCTCTGTTCCCAGTGCTCTAATTGAATTGGATGTCCGACATTTTGAGCCCACAATATCATTGCTGCTTTGACTGTCTCCTCTTCTCTTTCTTGATTTAAAATCTCCTGATATAAGTGTGATAATAAATGAGGCGGGTTTTCCCGCAATAACTTCAACATTCTTCCTTGCTCTTTTCGTTCTATTCCATAAGTTTTCACGTCCATCTGGAATCTCTCAGTTAGCTGTCTGTAAGGGAACCAATTTAACTTTGTTCCTTCTGATTCCAATTTTTCTCTTGATTTCATCTTAAAAAAATTCAGATTTGTCTTTTCTAATATGTCATCATAACACAGCCATTTATCTGAATCGGTCCATCTTCCAAAGAAAGCTTCTTGAAGGGAGACCCATGTAGGTAGTTGCCCGATGTTCTTATTCTTGTAGTCAGTCCATGTTTTAAGTAGTGATTTTCTTACAAAGTGATGAACAAAGTCTTTGTCAACCGTAGCTTTCCCATAGAACATACAGGCATGCCAACCCATCCTTAAATCCGCTCCCTCTAATGTCGGCATTCTTGTATTTTGAAGATTCATCCAGTCTTTTATCGAAGTAAATGCTGCTGCCTTGAAATATATCTGTAAATCCGGTAGACCCAGGCCTCCTCTTCTTATTGAATCTGTCATGATATTCCATTTTATTCTTGGCTTTTTCCCTTGCCATATAAATTTACTTAAATCTCTCTTCCATTGTATAAAAGGCTTAGTATTTGTAATAATAGGAAGATTTTGGAAAAGGTAGTTCATCTTTGGAAGTATGTTAATTTTTATGACTGCCACTCTTGCCATCATAGATAGTCACATTCTAGTCCATTTCTCCAAGTCCTTGATTATCTCTTTCCATTTTTTTTCATAGTTATTCTGAAATAGTTCATTATTTCTTTTTGTGATCCAGACACCCAAGTATTTTGCTTTTTGACATTTATTAAAACCTGTTAAATGCTCAAGCTCCTTCTCTTCTTTCTCCCTTATGTTTTTTGTTATAATTACTGTTTTTTCCTTGTTTATCTTAAATCCAGAAAATTCTCCATATTCCTGAACAATATCCATCAACCTTTGAATACTGCTGGGAGGATTATCCAGAAACAAGACCAAATCATCTGCAAATGTTTTGAGTTTATACTGATATTTCTTAATCTGAAGTCCTCTTATTGCTTTGTCTTCCCTTATGGCATTGTTAAGTATTTCCAATGTCATGATAAATAACAGCGGAGATAGTGGACAACCTTGTCTTGTTCCTCTATACAATTCAATCTGTTTTGTTCTCTCTCCATTAATAATCAATCTTACCTGTTGTTGACTGTATATTGCTTCAATCCAAGAGATAAATTTATCTCCAGCTGGAGCCTGTTTAATGACCATCTTCAGGAATGACCAATTAATCATATCAAAGACCTTTTCTGCATCCATAAATATTGCTGCCAGCTTTCTTTCATTGTGCTTCTCATAATACTCAATTATATTTAGCACTGTCCTGATATTATCTCGCATCGTTCTCTTTGGTAAGAAGCCATTCTGATCTTCATGTGTATTTTCTTGAAGAACCTTTTTAAGTCTTTCAGCCAGAATTGCAGCAAAGATTTTGTAATCTGTATTTAATAATGAAATTGGTCTGTAATTCTTGACATCTGTTGAGTCTCTTCCTTCTTTTGGTATTAAAGTCACATTAGCTTCCTTCCAAGTGTCAAGTATTCCCTCCTTTCTTATCTCATTCATTGTGTTCTGCAAAAGTATCGAAACTTCATGTTCCAATATTTTGTAATATTTTGCAGTAAAACCGTCTGGTCCAGGAGATTTGTCATTCTTCAAATTCCTAATAGCTTGAACTATCTCCATCATCGATATGGGTTTATTCAGAATTGATTTCTGCTCCTCGGTGAATCTCATTTTGTTCATTTTTTCCAAATATTCTTCCATTTCTCCTTGTTTTTTCATTGAGGAGGTAGTACTCATTAACTTCATGTAATATTTATTAAAAGCCTGTTTTATCTCCTCCTGTTTTGTAGTTTTCCCATCACCGACTCTAATCTTCGTAATAATATTTCTAACCCTTCTTTTACGAAGTAAACTGGCTAACAGTTTAGAAGGTTTATTTGCCTGTTCAAAAAAAGTATATCTCACTCTTTGCATCTGTTGTTCTATTTCTTGCAAATTTAGTTAATTTAATTCAGCTTGACATACCTTCATCTGTTGTCTTATCTTATTGTCCGTCGGTTTTTCCCTCATCTGTTTCTCTAGTTCTTTCATCCTTCCCAGAATCGAATCTTCAGTGTGTTTCCTCTCTGTCCTGATTTCCGCAGACCATCTGATAAAATTTCCTTGCATTACAGCTTTACCTGCATCCCAGATTGTTTTCATTGGTAATTCCGATGTCATATTCTCCTTAAAATAATTATTTAATTCTATTTTTGCTTGTTTGATGTACTTCTCCTTCTTGAATATCTGTTCATTCAATCTCCATGTCCTCTCTCTGTCTGTAATCTTAAGTTCCATTTGCAATGGATTGTAATCCGAACATAAATTTGGAAGAATGTCTATATCCACTGTCTTCAACATCAAATCCTTAGCTGTCAAAATCATATCAATCCTAGACATTGATTTATGTCTGTCTGAAAAGAATGTATATCCATCTAATTGTCCATTTTTATATCTCCATATATCATAAAGATCTAGATCATCCATCATTTGGAAAAAACGCTTAGGCAATTTACCGTTGTTTCAGGGGACTGACTTCTGTACTGTTCGGTCCTCTTTTGGATTGATAACTCCATTAAAGTCCCCCAGAATGATAGCTTTTGCGTTTCCTGTTTCTTGTACATATTTCTGTATTTCGTTATGTATTTTGGGGAAGAATTCTCCTTTTGCTCCATTGGGTGCATGTACTCCAACTATTAGTATCTTGTCCTGTTTCATATTTACTTCTATCGCCAAATATCGCCCGTTATTGTCCTGAAATTTTTGTTGTGCACCATGTCTTGAATTGACGTATATCAATACCCCCCTTTTCTTCTGATCGATCGTAGCTGCAAAGCGGCTACCCAATTTCGGATTTCTGACATATTTCAAATCTTGAGTCCTTATTCGAACCTCTTGTAGACAAATTATATCCAATTTTTGTTTTTCCAAATGATGAAATATCTGTCTTCTTTTATATTCAGAGTTAAATCCTTTAATGTTCCAAGAGTATATTTTAATCCCATTTTGTCAGTTTTATATTAAAATTATTTATCCAAATTTTCCAATTAGTCCTGTACGTTTTGTGCCGCCAACTCTCCTTCCTCTTCCAGTTCTTGTTCTTGTACTGTTTCTTCTTCCACCTCTCCTTCTTGTAACTGTCCTTTTTCCTCTTTTCCTTTTTCCTCTTCCAACGTCTCCTGTTCTTCATCTTTCTCTCCAGCTGTAGGTCTTTGTAAGTCTCTCTTCAACCTTTCCATCATTTCTTTGGCTTTAAAAATTGAATTAATCCTATATCTCTGTTGTTTGTACGTAAAAGAAATGCCTTCAGTCTTCTCCCATCTGTAATTGATCTGTAATTTTATCAAAAGATTAGCCAAAGGTTTATAATCTTGTCTCTTCTTGAGTATTTGATATGGTATGTCTTTAAAAATTCTTACATCTTTTTCTTCAATCTTAAATGTTCCTTCATAGCTCCACTGTAATATTTTGTCTCTGGTAACTGTCCGAGTGAAGGTTATTGTAATGTCTCTTGGTAACTTTCTTTCTTTTGCTGTTCTAGAGGATACTCTGAACATTCTGTCAATACATGTTTCCATTTTATCTTCATCAATGTCTAGGTATTCTGCCAAGGCCGGTACCATTTTCTCATATAAATTCTCTCCTGTGGATTCAGAAACGCCTCTAAATCTTAGGCATCTTTCTCAATAACGTAATTCTTGCAATGTTATCTGAAGTTCCTCTTCTTGTTGCTTCCCTTTTACTTCAGTCAATTCTGTTTGAACTTGTTAAACTTGACCTTTTATCTCTTTAGTCTCAGTTTTTAACTTTGTAACATCCTTAGTTAACATTTCCAATTTCTTCCCCAATTTGTCCATTTCATGCTTCATATCTGTTCTCATCTCTTTTCTTGTCTCCTTTAAGTCCTGTCTAATGTCCTCTCTGATATTCTTAAGTTCTTCCATCATCTGCAACATTAGATCTTGAGATTTCTGGGGTATATCTGTTGACAAAAAAAGATTCAGTTTTGTAGTGTACAGGGAGCTACACTAAGAAGGATCAGTTGGGAAAGCCTCATCATACAAACAGAAGTTTGTTTGTTTGTTTTTTTTAGTGGTTCAGTCCATTTGGGAACGTGTGTGTGTTTGTGTATATGTGAGAGATATTTATTTAGGCAAAATCTTTCATCTGAAGCATTGGTCCAACAAGTCCTTCTGAATTATTTGTAGCACGTGAAAGACTAACAAATGTTACTTGTTCAAAACTTTTGTTGATTGCAGTCCACTTCATCAGATGCATGGATAAGATGGTAGGCTTCAACCCATGAAAGCTTGTGACAAATAAAATGTGTTAGTCTTTTTGTGCCACAAGTCATTTTGTTGTTTTTACTGCAACAGACTAACATAACTGCTTCCCTAAATAGTCTGATTTGGGGTAAGAGTTTTTAAGGGAAGATATCCTTTGTCTCTTCCCTTTATGTGCTCTGCCATTTTTGTGGTGCTGCATTGATTTCACATCTATTGCCATTGTTGTAGTTGGCTGCACACAGTTCTGTTATGAATTTTTTTTCTTTGTTTTAAACTGGAAATTATCCTCTTCCTGTCTGTTGTTTTACAACAGCATCAAGGTTTGCCAAGCTGTTATATACATTTTTGTTTTGCTTCTACTTTCAAAATCTCTTCCTTTTAACATTGATTGAATTGCCAATGGTTTGGGGATTGTGTCTCTGTGTGCACGTTTGTGTGCACACACGTGTGTGTACACACAGAAACACAGATGTAACACTTTAAAATCAATTCATAATGGCTGCCTGACTAACTTTGAAGTCTGGGAATACTGGTATTCTTTCGAGGTTTGTTTGCTTGTTTTGAGCCTTATGTCCATATATATGCTTCCTTATTTTATTCATGAGTCTTGATATATTTTTCCACACAAGTGTTCTCAAAGTGTTTGATGTAAAGATCCAAACAATTAAATCACTATTAAAAAAACACTAAAACATGCAGGAACCAAGAACAAAACAGCTGCCAGCAGTTTTAAGGCTAAACATTCATGTTCTTGATTAAAGAAACTGGTGTTTGCCTGTGCTTGAAATGCGATAAGTGAGTTCATCCATCAGATCTTCTGGTTAAAGCATGGGACAGCTGAAGGGCTAACACAGAGAAAGTTCTGCATCTGAAAAGGATGATAGTAAGTGCAGGGTTTTAATTTTAATATACAGTCAGATTATAAATAAAAGGGCTGTCTCTGAGATACTCTGGACAGATTAGTATGTTTGATTGGTATCTTGAACTGAGCTTTGAATGTACTAGTAGCTAATGAAATTATACATGAAGATGACACCAGCTTCAATTTAGTCTTGTTTAGGAGCTAAATCCTGAATGAGGTTGAAGCTTTTGAACTATCTTCATGGGATGACCCACCTAGAGTGCATAACAGTAATCACTTGTATGAACTCAGCCAATGTTGCAACAGACACTGAGGCAAAGAAAGAAAATTAAAGATAGGAGGAGATACTGGTATTTTTGAAGGAAGATTGAGGTTTGCAAAAATAGATAAGGAAAAAAAATTTTTGAAAAGAAAAACCCAAACTAAAAAGGTACCTACCAAAACCCCACTAAGCATGCTTGTTAATCTGGCATGTAAACTGCATGAGAAGGCTTCATAGATACAAAAGACTTCTTGCTAAAGATGTTCATGAGCAAGTGAAGAATGATGACAGTAATGGAGAAAAGCTGAAGTAGTGTGCTTAACCTCACCAGCACCTCCCATACACATAGCATTCTTTAAATCCTGAACCTGAATGCCTGAGATGGGGAGATGGCTTTACAGGCTGCAAAGATAAATCCAGGTTCAGCACCATTTGGCCATGCATGTTTGACTCTTTTAAAATTGGTTCATTCATTGTCTTCATTCCAGTGTTCAAAAACTAATCAATTGTATTAGTAGTTATTCTTGCATTGTGTTACTGTTTTTTAAAAAGAAACTCCAGATTGATAAGACTGTCATAATAGAGAATACTTCTTAGAATGCCTTTAAATGTCCTTTAAAAGTAACTGTAAAAGTAACTACATGTTATTGTGACCCCAATAAGGTGAATCAATTTTCACTTGGTACGTTTTTTTAAAAAAATGTAACTTCACACTCTTGTGCATCATTATAAAAGAGAGTAGATTGTTGCAGGTAATTACATTAGTTGTCACTCTTTTATTCTAAGCTCTTGTTTCTACAGGTATAGCTCAGTGAATGAAGTAGATGTACTCCTGGGCATTACTTCTTTAACAGAAACTGTGGTATCAAGAGGCAAAAATAACACAGAAAGAATATACCACACTACAGAAAAGAAGAGTGACTTGAAAATGTTTCAAATTTTTATTCATATGCATATGTGAAATGAAACAAGCAGGTCAGATAATCATTACATGAATGATATATGTAACATTTGGAATCTTCTAGAGACCTCTTAAAGGCATTTTCCAAAATACATCCAGCAATGACTTTTTTCTTTCACCATCCTCCAATTTTCTAATAATTTCCATATTGGTGGCCAAACTTAGAAACCTCTGTTTTGTTTTTTGTTTTGTTTTAATTGTGGAGAGCCGGTGAGGCTTATTGTTTTTCCTCTTGTCTCTCTGTTTCGCTGTTCATACCTGGTCAGTAATGAATTCCAAGGGCAGGAGCTGTTTTCCTTGCCCCTTGTGAGGAGGCACAGATGGCTATAGTTGGATTAGCTGGAGTGAATTCTGCTCTTTCTCTGCTCAAGCTTTATTGCACTATTTCCTCCAGACATGCTTCTGCAACCCAACACTGAAAGTTTCTCCAGCCCTCCTTTATTATCCTTTCAATGCCGATGCTTAAACAAACTTGTAGCTAGAGAGAGGACAAGGAAGAAAGGCATAAAAAGACTTTGTAAAAAAAGAAGCTTCTTAGTCAGAGGCTTTGTTAACTGAGGTATGCCTGTAATGGTAAGAGTTTTCAGGCAGCCCCACAGATATGCATTTCTGAAGATTAGTCATGAATATTGGTATTCTCTTGCCTGTCTGAAAGGCATTCTCCATGTTACACAAAATAAGGTACAGATATACCTCTCTTGATGGAGCAGATGTATTCATGGTCATTACTTCTTTAATAGAAAATTTGATAGAAATAACGTGAAAGGGACAGAGACAGGTTCCCACACCACCAAAAAGATGAACCAGCATGTTTCAGGAAACTTTTCATTCATAACTAACAATATGCATATGTGAAATGAAACAACCAGGTCAAGGAAGGCTTGCAAGTAAACAAAAATATTTTGAAACTTCTATAGACCACTTGAAGATATCTTCCAAAATGCATGGATGTTTGCCTTGCCTTTTTGCTTTTATCGCATAGTATCTCCCTGTAGCAATTTAAATGAGCACAGTTCTCTGAATCTTCTACAGAAGCACTCAAGCTGGGTCACTGAAAATCTGAACACAAAGTATTAACCAATACCTCAGTGAATCAGGAGGGAGATTTGGAAATTCCCTACAGCCATTTCTGCTTTCTGTATCTCTCTCTCTCTCCCTCCAGGGGCAGAGGTAATCTGCTCTACACTGTAAATAGTATGTTTTAGTTCCAGTAAACCTTTTTTCAGAAATCTAAAGAGTTAGCCTCCTGTCCAGGGCATTATTATATATAGGGAGCTCATTCATCACATACCGCTTCAAACGTGGTGAATCAGCTGGTGCCACTGAGAGGCTTTTCTCTTCCACCCAGTGGGAAGAGTGGGAAGGAGCCTGCTTTCTAGCCACGTGTCCCCAAAAGCCTTCATAAAAAGAGAAGCTTCATTCTCGGAAGCATTGTTAATTCTGGACTCTGCCACTTAGGATTCTGGGTTCTGGCTAGCCATTTTCCTTCACAAATATATTTTCTCCCACGCAAGGAGGCTTTCCCCTCAATATGTCAACAGACTGACTGCGAAACAATGCAGTCCAGAATTCTGTGCTCCGAGCAGAATGGCTCTTCGCTAGGAAACTGAGGGCTATCTCAGAAGTTGCTAGAACATCTTGAATCAGTTGTATTATCTCCTGGCTTATGTGGTTTTACAATTAAATTTAAAATAGCTTATATGTGTTAAACACAGTGCTATAAAACTAATGTGTGGCATTTTGGGTTTTGAGTGTTTGGAATACAGGTGATCAGTCACAGTTGGTTTAGATTTTAAACAACAGTCAGCAGGATAAGAAGAGTTACTTGGAGTCATCGAAGTGGTCTGGTGTGCTCATTAAGATTTCTGACAGATGCTCTACCACCACTTCAGATTCTTGCGTTCTAGGAAGGAGATTATAAGGAAATTCATCCTGTAGTGGTGGAGTCTGTATTTATACACTATGGCCAGAATCCTTTTAGGCAGTTATGAATGCGTAACCTAGAATTACACACTCATGACTGTTTTGTATTCAAAATCGCTGTGTATCCCTAGTTTAGGGGCCTATGTAGAGAAAGGGAAAGTCCCTCAGTCCTCACTTACTAGGAAGCAGCTGCTGTGATTGAGAGGGGTGTGTTCCTCTCTTGATCAAGAAACAGCTGGCTGACAGTCTCACCTTACTGTTTGTGAGTGATTTCCAGTGCGAAGGAGAATTGCAGCGGGGGTCCTGCTTCTGACTGTCACATTAGAGATCACTCATGGAAAAGGGCGGGGCCATCAGTCAGCTGCTTACTGATTGATGGGGGACAGACCTCCATTGATGGCAGTTGCTGCTTCCTGGTAAGTAGGGATTAGGAGGAATGGGACAGGATTCATTTTGTAGCATCACAACTGTGGTGTTTACGCATATATAAATCCCCAACAGGATTCTGGAGTATAGTACCTTAGGAATGCTACTCCTGCATTATTTCCAAAGGTGTGTGGTATTTTAATCTTTGCTAAAATTGTATAACTGTAAAAGAGTTATTAGAATTTAAACTTGTCTGGCAAATTCACCCTTACACCCCCCCCCCGCCGCCTCTGTAAAAGAGAAGAGAAGAGAAGAGAAGAGAAAGCTCACCAGTTTAGCCTGTTCAAGAGTTGCATGGATTAAGCCCGGGTTAAGTCTGCTTTCAAACAGGAAAGAAATGCTCCCTTCCCTTTAGCTGTGGCTAGCCGTAGGCTCAGTTTAAGTTTTCATATATATCTTGATGCAGTGTGTCTGTCTCAGTTTTGCAACAGTGAAAGTTAAAATCAAATGTGAAACCTTTTTTGCTCAGTTCCTGTCTTGAATATTTAGTTGGCTTGCCCTTTTGAACTGTGGAATATTTTAATATGCAGAAGGTCAGAAGACTGTGATAGGCAATGGGGGGCAGATGGCTAATTAAGTTTAATTAGCATACAAGATGCCTGATAGCATAATTGTAAAGCACTTAAAAATGCATGACCCTTTGGGAATAATCAAGAGGTTGACGAAGGTTCCAGCTTTTTTCAAGAGAAAGGAAAAATGCATGTAACATCTTAACTTTATCAAAGTTTAGCTAATGTATATTGATATTAATTTTAGCAGGCTCTAGCTATAGGTTCTTTTTATAGTTGCAAACTGTGGGGTTCTCCCATCAGGCAGTCCCATCGATGCCACAAATTGTGGGATTTTCCTACTTTATGGCACCAACAATGGGGTTTTCCACTCAGGCAGTTCCCCCAGTGCCACCGGCTGTGGTGGTTCCTCTCAAGCAATCCCACCACCTTCGCCAAATGTGGGGTATCTATCCCTTAACCCATCAAATGTGAAGACTTCCATGGTGCCACTGCAGTTAACAAGGGTGAGGACTTTCCCTGATCCCCACTTCTGCCACCAGTGCAAGGATTTCCTTCTGTCCCCCTTGTTTAACACCAACTGTGGGCACCATCTAAAAGCCCCCCAAGGTACCTATGAGGATTTATACAACTTCTGCTCTCAGTGTACCTTTCTCTGTTCAGTGTTGCCACCACAGACACCTTGTTTGAATCCAAGCTCTCAGACAGATAGCTTTTCTGGAGAGCAGGGGTGTATAAAAACAAAAACAATTCTTTATTTATTAAACATAACATAGCAGATTAATTATTCATTACATTTGAAATGCCACACGCCCATTCTCACACTCCGCTCAAGCTAATCTAGACCAGCCATACCAAACCACCAACTAAAACTTTCTTCTCTCCGTCCATCCCTTGTCTAACCAAAACTCCTTGTTAAAGCCAAAGCCTTGTTTAACTGTACTCCTATCATCCACCAGCCTTATGCAAATATTCTCAAACATCCCACCAGTCAGCATTCGCTCCAACATTCCATTCTCTCTTTCCTTCCAGCGGCTTCTAACTTTATACTCTAATATGCAGTCAATAAATCAACAGTATTTCCAAATGCAAGCCCATAACATCATTCAATTCAGCTGCTTTTAAGAGCCTATGAAAACTGTGTATGTTGCATCTGATGCGTGGGCACTGTAATACACACTTGTTATAATGTTCCTCCAGTTCTTTGACAAGCACATATTTCTAAGAATTTCAGTAACTAGATTTCCCATCCCCTTTTCATGTGAGAAAAGTAGGAAAGGTGGGACTATAGAGAAAAAAGAAGGATGAAGGGCTGGTTCACAGCTATCTACTTTCCTTTTGATAACTCACATGTGTAAATAACACAGCACAGAACATACCCAATGAAGATTAGTTCCTGTCATCATGCTGCTTGATATTAACTCTCATGAAATATGTGCTTATTCCAGAGCAGCCATAGTATGTGGGCAAACAGACGTGGAGCTTGGAGTGTGTGGAGGGAGGGCAGGAGGAGGGGAGGGGCTACAGGATGGGGGCATGGCCACAGTGGATGAGGGCATGGCCAGGGCACATGAGGATGTGGTCAGGGCACACAGGGGTGTAACTATGGGCCAGGGTGCCCCAAAAACATTGCCACCTGGGGCAAATTGCCCCCATCATCCCACTGTCCCTATGTGACTGTGGGTGAAGGGATATGAACAACATAGATGATTTTTTTATAAATATTCCTGCAGTGAAAGTAAAACATTCCCAGCTATAAGCAAGCGTCTAAAGTACAGCAGCTGGTTACTGATTAATAATGGTTATATCTTCTGGGTGGAAAGAGGAGAGAGAGGGGAGAAGTGGACTACTTCCAATATTTCCTGAGTGGACATCCATACACACGAAGGGACATTTCCTTCTCTTTACCCTCCAGTATGTACTTCTGGGGGGACCAAAACCACCACAATCAAACAAACATGGGTGTGTTGATACAAGGGGAAATGTAGTCCATCCGCTAGCCCTCCTACTGATGGACAGATCCTAGTGGATGCAACACAGTGTACTGTTGAACAGTCAAGTGGGGAAGAAAAGGTAGCAGTGCAGTCACTTGAGCAAGAGTCTGGGATCGTGTTTTGCAGTAAGCTGGTCATTACTTTGATAGGGAATAACTAGAGCTGAGCAGCAGCAAGTCAGTGGGAAAGAAGGGTAACCGCCGATTGTGCACCAGTCTCACAGCCACTGATTGATTCTTGGAATGGGAGACAGTGTGGCCTCCTGCCATGGTACTGACATGCAAACTAACCCCTTGCAAAATGATACCTTTGCAAACATTATATACTCAGTTTTGTGGATGAACATTCTGAATGTGTGATTCTGCTTTTTGATGAGGTGGAAATACCAGTGGCAAGGCGGAAGGATTTATACAACCTTAAGGTTTTCCTTCAGGCTGAGTCTTCCTGTACACCTGCCTTAAGACTCAAATGTAGATGCACCAGATTCAGATTGGGAAGCCTGGAAAGTTCAGTCCTTCATGTAGAGACCCCTTGGTTGCTGGTATGTAATGCTAAAACTTTAGCAATAAATAGGGAAATAGAGTCACCAAGCAGCTGTTCGTCATGTTATACTTGTGGACGCTGATATTTGAAGCTTTGATTTTAGTTTGTTAAGGACAGAGTTCAGCAAGCATAAGTGCTAATGAGCATTTAATGTTTTAAATTTGTTGCTAATTAGCATATTTGTTTCATGCTAAATTATGTATAGATTATGTGCATGTGTTCCACACTGGAAGAAAATATATCTCCAGGCCTCAAGGGAAAGAGGTTGTTAGGAGGGTGGTTTGTTTCATAATGTGGCACTGGCGATTGCTTCTTTGCAATGTGAAAACCAGTGGTCCATCCCTTGGGCTGATTATTGCAGTGCTGCCACCACTGCAAGGAGTTGCCGAAACCACTTGGGTTACTAATTGTGCCAGGACCTAATGCTGCTAAGATTGGCCATACAACTTGAGGTTAGGAAAGAAGGGAAGAGAGTTACATCTTCTTCTTGATGCAGAAGTTGAATAAATGTTCCTTGTAAGTTTGTAGTCCTAACATACAGAGTTGCATACTGTATGGCCATCAAGATGTTCTTGTGCTGCAGCTCTTCCTAGTCCAAACCAGCACAGTCCGTGGTGAGAGACCATGGGAGCTGCAGTTCAACAATGTTTTGTGGACTACACATCCCTCATCCTTGCCATAATATTAAGAAATGAGTCCGCAGAAATTAATAATGTACCATCGTGTAACCTGGCTGTTTATAGTATTTGTAGTTATATGCCTTCGAGTCATTTCCAGTTTAAGGTGGCCTTAAAGGTAACCTGTCACGGGGCTTTCTTGGCAAGAATTATTCAGGTGAGGTTTGCCTTTGCCTTCCTCTTGAGGCTGAGAGCGTTTGAATTGCCCAAGGTCACCCAGTGGGTTCCTATGGCCAAGCAGGGAATCAAATCCTGGTCTCTTGTCCTACCGAATCCAGCATCCAAGCCCCTACACCACACTGGTTCTGTTTATAGCCTCCTTTCCTGAAATCTGTTCTTGCTTGTCAAGCTAAACAGGTGATTTAAAATGATTCAACATTAAGAAAGACATTTCATAGAAGGATAGCCTGGTTTTCTTTATATGGCTCCCTCCTACTGCATGTTTGCTCAGTCCTTTCTCTGTTTTCCTTTAATCTTCTCAAATGGTATACACAGCCTTTAGAAATAAAGTTAGTGAGAATCTTTATGGGGTGTATAAATCACAGAGAGGCTATTAGCTGTCTGCACCTGCAGTTCTTTGTTTCCATTCCATCATTGCCAAGGCATATTGTGTTACTGCCCTTTCAAACATACCAAGGCATCATTCTTGTTGCAAATTTGTATATGATCTTTGCCTTGGTAAAAGGACAAAAAGCTGCTTTTTGTAGCTTAATTCCTATCCTCCCCCTCCCACATGTATTTCCATCCTTTTCAATGGGAGTTTGGATCTCTAAGTTCCTTCTGCTCATTTCCGGAGGAATATTTGTGTATTGACTTCAGTGGAACAGGGCGAAGCATTATGAATGCATGTTCATGCTAATCTCGCCCTCTGTTGGCTGGTGCATGCCTCTTAGATAAAAAAAGAACATCGATGGGAAAGAGGCATCCTTGCTGTAGGTCATGAGGGCCAGGGCCCAAATTTCATCATAATGATGCTTTTAAAGAGCAGAAAATAAACCAGTTTGTGCCTCTGCAAGTCTATAATAGTGAAGAGCCTGCAAAACTAGCAGCAGGGTAGGGAGTCAATTCTGTCTCATTTAAATTGTAGTGAATGCCTTTTGTGTCTGTCAAGTTTACATAAATACTGTAAAGGCACCAGATTCCATTTGATCTTGGAAGCTAAGCAGGGTTAGTCCTGGTTAGCACTTGGATGAGAAAACCACCAATGAATTACAAGATGCTGTATGCTTTATTTCAGAGGAAGGGACAGGCAGAACCACTTCTGAGTATTATTTGCCTAAGAAAATCCTATTAAATTCATGTGATCACCATAAGTTAACAGGCAACACAAGTTTACATACTAGTCACTGTGCTTGGGACTGCTGCCAAGAAACCACTTCTACCCACAGTTTAACTCAGACATTTGGATTGAACTTCCATAATCTCCAGAAGGAATGTTGGCTGGGGGATTCTGAGACCTGTAGTCCAAAAAGAATGCACTCTGCTCCAAATGAAAAGTCCTTCTTCAGTATGCTATCATAGGATATGAGTCCTGTTAGTAGTTCTAACTAGAGTATACCCATTTGGCCAATGGAATTTACCTTTATGTTGGCTCACCATTCAGCAGTTGATTTAATAGGTTTACTCTATTTGGGAGTAGCCAGCCTTTAAAAGTGTTTGCTTTTACTATAGCACACAGAAGTTGACATCTGACATTTGCCCAGTGGTACCAGAACACCTTACTCATGGATTTGTACCAACAAGCATACTTCCAAGTATTTTTCAGATAGATTGACTACCCAAATAAAATAGGCAAGGGTTTTTTAAAAATCCAGTGTTCTGCTTGATTTGGATTGTAGTTGTAGCATTTTATCATACCACTCCTTCAGGACAGAGTGAGCTAGCCTTGCAATGTATGAATCTATTAAAAATTAGGAAGATATTTTTGGCTTGGATAGGGGCTATGTACTTTTTAATGGTGTTCAGGCTAAACTGACTGTGAGGAGGTGCAGGGATCTGCAGTAAAAGCTTGTTGCTTCTGTCTGAGTGGGGTGTTGTGTCTGTTACAGATTTTAGTCCAAACTTTTTTTATCGTTTTTATACAAAACATACATTTGAAATTCTTTAAAATGGTTTTTCCATTATAATTCAATATTTACACATGTAGGTTTACTACATTTTGTTTATCTTCCAATGTTTCCACCTGAAATCAGTATTTCTTAGATATTTTCATTTATAAACGTACTTCTGCAGTTGTTGCTAAATTTCATTAACTCCAGATCCTTAACTTCTAAGTAGTCTATCTAGTAACTTTAGTATGTATTATCTTTAGACCCCTCAAAATCTAATATAGTATTTTTCTCCCTTTTACGACATTCTAGAAATGTCTGTTATATGTCTATTATATATATCAATGTTTCAGTCATTGTACTGGAAGTAATTATCTATTGGACCCCACTCATTTTTTGTGTTCTCTTCTGTTTCATTTCTCAATTTTTGTGATAATATATCTGCTGTTTTCATCTCCAGTAAACTTTGTAACCATTGCTCAGTTTTAGGGACATCTTTGTTTTTCCATAGTTTTTCATATTCTATCCTTGCAGTTGTTGTCATGTAAAGTAGAATTCTCCAATGTTTCTTGTTCATCTGGTTATCTAATTCATTTAGTATATTTAATAAATACATTTCTGGGGTCATGGTAAATTGGGTTTGAAAGATTTTTCTCTGTATTTTTATGTATGTCTTTCCAATATTTTTGTGCCATTGGACAAGTCCACCACATGTGGTATATTGTTCCAACCTGAGCACCGCATATCCAACTTTAAAGGAGCCATCTAAGGCACTGAACTTGTCATGAGGATGATTAACCTTGGATAGCTCCTTTCGAATTCAGACTAAAACATGAAGCAGAGCCATTGCTTTACTGATGTCAGACCCACTGATTGTGGTTCAAGTATGAAGTAGAGTAGCTGGTGGATCTGAACATGAAGGAAACAGCCTCAGTTAATAGATAGGTAGACAAGAAGTCTTGTCTGGAGAAACATGTTGTATGAGCAACCATGGCTCTCCTGAGAACAGCTTCCTCTGTACTCACCCTTTCCCTTCTGGATTGAAATGTTTGAAACTAAACTGGCAAAACAAAAGTACTATTAGCATCCACAAAGGCACAGTTCCTCAGACCATGAAATGGGAACCTTAGCTTTAATGAGTTGCTGGTGTCATTCTGGAAAGATGATTGTGGGCCATTTATCTCAATGACCAGTTGTCTTGTGCAAAACAAGGTTCTAGTTTCTGGTTGTCATGCTCAAAAGGTTCTCTCTGAACTATTAACATTTCTTGGGAATACGATATTACTTTTTCTGCCTGTTAGTGGCTATTCCTGTAAAGGTGTTTGTGAGCAACTTGAGCTCAGGCCTGTTTCTTGGGTTTTTGTGATCTAGTGAAAAGAAGAATCTAGACCACTTGGGATTGTTGCATCCCTAAAACAGAGTTCCTGAAGGAATGAAAGACTCAGTATTAAGAATTGTGACTACATATGAAGTAGAGATGAGACTGTGAGACTCTCCTCCACCATTGGCTTGGCTGGGGCCAGCTGCCATTTGACTCTCCTTCCTAGAACTGTTTCTCATTCTTCTTATCCATCCCACCTCTAACCTCATAAAAACATGGAAGACCTTGTTTTCTTCCCTCTGTTTATCCTTTGGTGTCAATGTCTCCACATTTTACACAGCAGGTCATCTTCATTAGTTTGGCAAAGAAAGTGGATGTATGTAAACTTAATAAATGTAGGTAAAATAAATTAATAAATTACAAATTAGATCAATTAATATAGATTGAATATGTACCATTGACTGTTAATGATCTCTGTTTCAGACAGCTATGCAACTTAGAACTAAGATTTTATGGTAAATACTGGAGTTCTTAGAACAGGAGAACACAAATTGCAGTTTCTCCTCTTCTGAGGGGATGTTTTATCTCTCCTGCATATTTGGTTTTTTTCTGTGAGAATCTTGTGGGAGCACGTCAAGAAAGTGAATAACAATGGCATGCCTTGAGCTTGCTATTTCCTGGCATCACTAAAAAGTTCAGACAGAGGGAGGTATACATAAGCTTGCATTGTTCGCATCTTTTATTACAGTAACTGTCTGTACAAGAGATTTGGGCATATCTCACTCTCTCTCCTTTCACAGCCTTGATCTCCTTGGAATTTTCATGGTACATTCTTTAGGAAACAATTTATTCATTAGCACAGCAGTAATCATGGAAATGGGTCACTGTCTTTTGGGAGTGAAATGGTTCCAGTCCCCACAGAGAACAGCATTTAAATAGAGGTAGTGTAAAACCGTGCTTGTTATTTCCTTGGGTTTTTTGCAGCTCAGTGAGCAGGAATTTTAAAAAGAAAAAAAAAAGTGAGAGAGAGTTAAATATTCAGACCCCAATGTGGTTCAGTTGAATGGCAGTGATTGCAAGAAAATGATCTCCTATACACTCACAGTGTCCTACTAGGGAAAAAAAGGCTAGTTTGTACTATGATTTGATCAGGGCTTGGAGGAGTTGTCTGTTGGAGCATCGTTCAAAAAGTAACTTATCCAGTCTCTCTGTTGATAAGCACATTTGACTTTACAAGTCTAAGAAACTTTGATGTTTCTTTTGTGTGCTTTAGAGACAGTATATCACACAACCTTGAACCAAGTGCACTGAATTCATTTGAAGATGCTGGTTTTGACCTACAAAGCCTTAAAAAGATGGGGCCAGGATATGAGCTTGCCCAGAATTTCAAATCACCCATGGAAGCCCTGTTTCATGTTCTACCATTCTCAAAGTTTAGTTTGGTGAGCATTTGAGGCAGGGTTGTTTTCAGTAACATCTCCTTGCCTGTGGAACGCCACCCCCGGAAGTGATCAGGTTGTCATCGCAGCTGAAATTCTGTGAGAGGCATTCTTTCATGTAGACTTTGGGTTTTATAACTGAATTTTAAAACTGGCTTTAAAATTGTTTTAAAACTTCCAGAAAAATTGGCTTTTAAAATTGGTTTTAGAAAGTGCATTGTTTTAGGAGCCCTGGTAGGTAGAAAGTTAATAAATGAATACATATATGCGTACATATTCCTATATACATTCTTTAGATTCCATTAACTCTTTTATGGATTATATACCAGATGAAAACAGTGCCCCTAAAGCAATTAAGTATATATGTCATAACCTTTAAGTAGAATTTCCCATTACTTAGGTAAAAATTTATCCATTTCATGAAGTGAATCCACATAGTGTGTTGTTTTTGTATGGTATAAAAGTTTTATATTTTGTACAGATGGTTACATAAAAAGAATAGAACATTTTCCCACATGTTCTAAGGTGTGGCAAGAAGGCTGAGGTTTCTTTGTACAGAATTTACTTCTCATGAAGGGAAAGCTATGTGTTGGTCAGATTGTCGAACAGGCAACCACCAGAGTAGTAGATGAAATATATTTATTTATCGTTATCACAATCACTGCTGAGGCCCTAAGTGAATATCTGTTCTCTCCCTCTCTCCTGCTCCCTATCTGTCTCACTGTTTTCTTTGATAATATATTTCCTGCTTTTCATAAAGTTCTTCTTTAGTTGTAGTTGTACTGAATGGAAGTGGCTTTCTTGGGGACATGCTTGTTTGCTTGAGTGGAATGACTTCTGAGGGTTGTTTCATATGTTTTCATAAGCTGGACAGTGAAATCAGCATACATTTGCCTGACATTCTACTTTCCCACTTCTGTTCATTCCTTTTCCTACAATGTTTTAAAAAAGAAATAGGTCAGGATTACTGAGTTCTCAGGTGAAACTCATACCTCATTCTATATCGTAAAATTCAGGAAGCTAAAATAATAAGTCTTTAGCCAGTTGTAGGGGTGAAGAACATCCTTCAGATGTTGGATTGCAGTTCTCATGAGCCTTAGCTAGCACAGTCTGTGGTGAGGGATGATAAGAACTGTAATTCAGTGTCCTCCATCCCTGTTGTAGTGACTACTGCTATATTGGGGCAGGGAGGGATTTATTCGGGTTGGTGGGCATGTGACATGACAGCTATTTTCTGATATATCAGGCCATGTTACATTAATGTACAATGATTCTGAGGTAGCTTGAGTGCTTATAACATAGTTCTTACTTCTTAACCTATTTCTCTAGTAGTCAGCAACCGAGGACACAATACCTTCTCCTGCTTTTGTGTTATGGGAATTCATTCCTAAGAAAAGATGCATTTAGCAATGCTCAGTGGTCAACAGTAGTTCAGCAGAGTGTAATATTATGTGAGCACCACATAATGTTGTTGTTGTTGTTAAGTGCTGTCAAGCTGACCCCAATTTATGGCAGCCCAGAGGAGGTTTATCATTGGCTTTCTCTGAAGCTGAGAAAGTGTGACTTACCCAAGGTCACCAGTGAGTTTCCATGACTGAATACAAATGTGAACCCTGGTCTCCCAGAGTCCAGCACTCATAGCATTACACCACATGGGGTGTCTGTGGTGAATCACCCCAGATATGTCTTTTGTGGGTCTTCATTTAGAAACAGTTAGGTAGGGAGAAAACAGATACGTGGAAAAAATTAAAAATAATATCTGCTTAGCTAGTTTTCCCTCAGTCTCAATTTTATTTTTTTAAGAAAGGAGTTGAAATCTGTCTGAAAGTAACAAAAACATGTAGCTGGAAGGCATCAATCCAGAGGCACTTCTGCCTGTCTTCCTCAAATAATCTCTTTATTGTGGATCCTGAGGCACTCACTGAACCAAAAAAGGTGATGGAATGAAGGCTGTTTCCCAAAAGAACTCTCTTAATTGAACAGTGGAAAAATATGCAGGGTCCCTCCTAAAGCAAGAGAGGGAGGAACAGAAGCAGGAAAAGAGAGAAAGAAAGAAAAGCAAAGCTCAAAGACTATTCTTTTCCCGGGTCCAAATATACATAAAAAATTCATGGTTGATGTTATCAAAGGCTGCTGACAGATCAGAAGGAAACAGCACAGACACCTGGGTTTTGTCTGCCCCCAATGGGGAATAATTGTTATGATCTTCTGTATTATAAAGGGGGGGGGGGAGTCTCTGGAGAATAGAAAGTACAACTCAGTGAAACTCAAAAAAATGAAAGTGTTCAGATTATATTTTAAGTTTTAGGAGCCTAATGCAAAACAAAATAGGAGATGCCATGCAAATAGACTTTTAAAGCTTGAAATGAGTGTTCAGTTGTTGCATGGCATTTATACCAGCAGATATTGCTTGGAATCTAAGCAAGGTTAGTCTTGGTTAGTACTTGGATAGGAGACCACCAATGACTACCATGTGCTGTAGGCTATAGTTCAGAGGAGGGAACTGGAAAAACCACCTCTAAGTATTCCTTGATTATTAGAAAGCCCTATGAAATTTGTGGAGTCGCCATAAGTCAACAGGCGACCTGAAAGCTCACGTATACACATGCACATATACACACATTTTTTTGTATCTTGGGGGGGGGGGGTTTAAACAAAAAGCCCTGATTGCAAATTTAGCAGATAATAACTAATAACTGATAATTTGATTTTGATAATATTTGTATTGGGCAAGATAAGTGACTATGCAGTCATGAAATGCCATCATCAACTAGCATGTCTTGAAGAAATGTATTTTGACAGTGATGACAAGCCGTTTGGAATGCAGTCACTCTCCTGTTTTTTGCACTTATATTGAGCTTGAGGACCAAACTATACAGGTATTCACCCAATTAGGAATATGTATGCCAACATTGCCAGTGTAACTGTGTTAGCAGAACAGCTACAGCGGTAGAGCTGTTACCCTAACTTCTGGGAGTCCCCAGGGGACACCTTGAGTCTCTCCAAAAATGCAAAGACTGAGGAAATTAGCAGAGCACTGGCTTTGGCAGAACAAAGGGCAGGGTAACCCAGTGAGATCTTCAACCCATTTTTTACAGGGTCAGACCAAGTAAACGCCAGCCCAAGATTAAAAAGTAAGCTAAAAATGTGTTTTTATTGGGGGAATTCAGTCATGCATGCACACAGGATACATACAGTCAAGCATTCACACAAGAGCTAACTGAAGGAGGAGGAGGGAGAGGAGGAGGGAGAGGGCTTGTTTTCTGCTGCTCCAGAGACCAGGACAAGGAGCAGTGGATTCAAGCTGCAGGAAAGGAGATTCCACCTGAACCTCAGGAAGAACTTCCTGATGGTCAGGGCTGTCTGGCAGTGGAATATGCTGCCTCGGAGTGTGGTGGAATCTCCTTCTTTAGAGGTTTTTAAGCAGAGGCTGGATGGCCATCTGCCGGGAGTGCTTTGAGGGTGTTCCTGCATGGCAGGGGGTTGGACTGGATGGCCCGTGTGGTCTCTTCCAACTCTACATTTCTATGATTCTATGATTCTATGATTCTAAGGAGAAAGGGAGGGGAAAAATTATAGATAGAGAGGCTGAGCGTTTGGGGGGTTATGTAGTTACCATTCCAGAAGAGTAGTGAAGAGCTTGAAATGTGACTTAGACTTCTGTCTAAGGGCAGACAGATCAGGATTCAGAGCAACATAGTGGAGTTTTGCATTTCATCTGACTGCAACTGACTTCTCAAAACCAAGGGTTTATATACTCTCTTTTCCTCCCTGAAGGGGTGTGAGTTAATTGCTCTCCCAGCCTAGTGAACAATGGGAGTTGCAACACAGACAATGGGGTCTGGAATGGACTGATTGGTTTCAATGTCTTGGTTGAGGGGGGGTTTCTGGGCTATCTGTAGCAGGATGTGCACACAGTAGGGGTCCTGGGCACCTTATTGTTTTCTGATGTTGACAGTTGATAGGATTAGCTCAGAGCCTTTAAGTCGGGCTTTCTTGGCTAATTTCAGAGAATGTTTGACCTGGCCATGCTGGGGTCATTTCTGACCTATTCCCAGCCAGTGTCCCTTTCTTCCACATGGTCTTGCCAGCCATAAGTATAATTTATATTTTATGCCAATTGAACATATCTACCAATTAATATATTTTGCCAATTAGACCATATCAAAATATGGGGGTATACGGCCTGGTAACAGAGCTTTCTGCCTGGTGTTCTGGGAGAGGTCTGCCAGCACATTATTCTGGTAGCATAGCTCCATTTTAGTGAGAGGAATAATACATCCACCACTTCCCAAAGCCTCTAATCTGGCAGATTTCAGGAATGGGTGTTGAGCACATGTGAACCTGCTTGTGTATATTTTATTGTGCTGAGCACCTTGGAATCTAAACAGCTTATGGCTGCACATTGCAGAAGAGACCAAGAGTGTAGCAACATAACAGTGGTAACAGTTTCATATAACTTTAATCATCACTGCTCCAGCCTATAGAACTTTGAGATTTTTAGTACAGCTTAGTAAGCTGTAGCATTGTAGTTCAGGGAATTGCACTCTAACTGAGGGTTCTAAGTAGCTTGCTAAACTACAAATTTGATAAATGCAAGGGATGTAGCCATAGTAGTAAAGCTGTATCAGACTTTGTACTATAGATGCACACAGTACTTTGTGCTGTAGACACACACCAGAAAACCTTTCAAGCAATGAATATCAGGTCATATATGTAGAGATTCAAATCCTTGCTCGGCCATGGAAACCCACTGGATGACCTTGGGCAATTTACACTCTCTCCACCTCAGAGGACTGTGATGGGAAACCCTCTCCAAACAAATTCTGCCAATAAAACCCTGTAATAGGTTCGCCTTAGAGTCACCATAAGTCAGAAATGACTTGAAGGCATACAACAGCACTGTAGGCTAAGAAATTGACAACAGAACTCTAATTGGCCACAGTGGAACAAATAATACCTCACAATGGCAAATATATATGAAGACTATGACAGACAATAATAGCCATATATACACCTGAAAGAATCATGTCATCCCAGATCTTTCTGCAGCAGCTTCAGGAAGAATCTAGCAAGATTCCAGGAAAGGTATATTTCAGAATCCTGTTCTGTTTTCTGGAAATAATTTCCCCACATACAGTAGATTCCACTCCTCTCCTTCTCTGTGTATGCCTATATGTTTGGAAAGATGGGTTTTGTTTTGTTTTTTGAAGTTTGGTTTTTAGCCCATTCTTATTGGAAGCCCACCATTTTGATGCAGTCATTCTGAGATTGTTCAGTGGGAAGGACTGCAGTCAGACTCCTTTTTTTGTTTTACATAATTTACCTGGCTTCCTGTTCTGATCCTGTTCCCAGAAAAAGCCCCGTTCTAGAAGATGTTGCTATGGCTCATACAGTTGTGGGGAACACAGAAGCTGGACGAGAATATCAGCGAAGCCTAGCAATTACAGGATGTCAGAAAAATGTGTTCCTATATATGTTTAACTTCACTGCTTCCATTGTTCTAGCCATCTCCTTTTGACATTTTGACTGTGGGCAGGAAGCAGTCATTGTTCTTCCACTTGAGGTTTGATAAGCCACTACAAAGTCTTTTCATTCTCTTTTTACCTTGTTTTATCTCCCCTTCTTCTTTACCACCCTCTGTAAATGTATACATGCCCTCCCCACCGACCACTAGCTTTGCAGGTTCCCAGAAATCAAGACCATCTCCACTCTTATCAGATTCAACTATCTTATAACCCCTTTTTTTAGGTTTCCAAGTCTTTCTTTTAAACTGTAGAAACAGTTCTGAGCTAGTTTCATTTCTGATGTATTTAATTCTGTGTCTTACATATTACTGTGCATAGAATTGTCCATTGCCTTTAAGCTAATTTACTCCCTACCAGCATTAACGTGATTTTGCAACCAAGCTGTTTCCCAAAGAGTGATCATTCTATGTGTTTACAATTTGTATGTGTTATCTAGATATTCCCCTTATAAACAGAACTAATGTGAGTTACTCCGACCTATCTGCTAAGATACCCTCTTGTCAAACTTAAAATGTCTCATGTACACAAATATCCTAGAATGTATGTGAATTTGTTGATCTGTCTGAAAGGGATACTTGTTAACAGACATTGGCATGGTATAACGAAGGATCTAGAGTATCATTTTATCAAATGATTAGAAAGTATATGAAAACAGGGGTTTATAGACATCACATTGCAGTATCATCATTTGTAAGAACGTATGTAGCATATACCTGGACTGATATTACATCCTAAACCTGCAAGCTCGGCATGCAATTCCTGTTTGCTGGAACAGAATTATGGCCAGTTTTATTTGGTTAATAGAGTAATCCTTTTCTTATAGTATATGTGATGTTTCATAGAAAACAGGTACCCCACTCTAGTAGTATCTTCTCAAATTATTGATTTAAACTATTTCTGTCAAATTCTGTACTATTCATTTCATTTTCCAAATATATGTTCTCTTTCTTGCTATCATTTGCTGGTGGTTAGGACTGAAAAGCGAATTTTAGACAACGGCATCATGTTTTTCATGACTTGCGCAGTGCTGTTTTCGAACTTGCAACTCAGTTATGTCAATACTTCTGTATTTGTTTTGCAACATTAATAGGCAATTTCAGCTTTTCAGCAAATTGAGGGCATTTCAGAATATCTTAGACTGTACATTTTATACCTCTTTGCTTTTGTAGAAACTGTTATAGCTATCTGGGGAATACTGGAGTAGATAATGTAGGTTTTGCCTTTAATAACACGCACGGAGATAGAGAAACAAATGCATGTCTTAACTCATGTAGGATTACTGTGTTCTTTTTCCTTTTGCGCCTTCCATTTTATTCTTTCTTTACAAAGAAGCATTTTAAGTTTTGTTTGGCAGTAAGCGAATTAAACAATTACATTTAGCAAATGTAAAACTGTACCATTTGCTCTTTTGTTGACTAACTATGTTATGGTTCCTTATTCCTGTGACAGCTGACCAGAAAGTGGATTAAAAAATTAGGCAGGTGCAAGAAGAGTTAATAATATTATCCAGAAGGTATATTTGTCATAAATCAACAATGAATTCATTTTCCTTAGACTTAGTATTTGGAGCTTGAAGACATAAACCTCATGAACTCCATTTGCAGATGACACAAATTGGGAGAGGTTGCTAATACCCCAGAGGACAGGATCAAAATTCAAAATGACCTTAACAGATTGGAGAGTTGGGCCAAAGCTAACAAAATGTATTTTGTCAGAGAGAAACGTAAGGTCCTATACTTAGGCAGAAAAAATGAAATGCAGAAATATAGGGTGGGAGACACCTTACTAGACAACAGTACATATGAAAGGGATCTAGGAATCTTAGTAGACCACAGACTGAACATTAGTCAGCAATGTGATGTGGCAGCCAGGAAAGCCAACACAATTCTTGGTTGCATCAGTAGGGCTATGGTGTCTAGATTGAGGACAGTAATAATACCAGTCTAGTCTGATTTGGTCAGACCTTGTCTGGAATACTGTGTCATTCTTAGCACCTCATTTCAAGAAGAATATTGACAAGCTGGACCATGTCCAGCTTCTGCTGAGAAAGCATTGTCTCACAAACCCGCCAAATTAACCTCTTGAAATGATGAGACATGCAATAGAGCCTCCGGTGTGGATCTGAAACACTGGAAAGGCTCACACAGTAGAGGACTATACAAAATTTGAATCCTCTGATACACATTCACTGACCGTGCTTGGAACAGTCTGTTAGTTTTGCTGTCTGTGAAATGGAACCTTTTTAAAAAGAATGTCTTCTGATGCAGTCCAAATATATGAAGGTTACAAATGTGATTTGACTTGTAGCCTGCTGCTGGAGTATTGGTACGATTTCTTTTCTGGATCATGCCCTATTATTTGTTACTGGCATCCACTATTTAGCGGTGTATTGCCTATAAACTTAGAAATTCCATTTCTAGATAATATGGCAAATAGTTGATAAATAAAAGTAAATATAGGCAGCCATTTCTCTGAAATGGCACTGGAACTGGTTATAACAAATTCACGTAAAAAGCTGTCGTAGAAATCTGCAGCTTAAACTTAGATTTCCCACCTGTCTACTATCTACCTAACTTTTGCAAGCTCTGATTAGAGCTCCATGGAATGGCTTGGAATGGGCCTTTAAGAACTCCATACCATTGATTCTGTGTTCAGTGGCACAGAGTTAAAAACAACCTACTTCTAAGCTGCTCTGCTTTGGGAGGTAATCAGTGATGTCTTCATCTTGCATATTATCCGAACAAAAGTAGATCATTTTTTTCGTATCAATGAATTATGTGATCACAGGTATGCTCCCTGCTACGTTAGCTTTTACTAAAACTAAAGCAAGACAGGGCAAACTCTATTAGATGGTCCAGACTATGCATATCACTGGGAGATGTCACCAGGAAAACAATGGAGTCGTGTGAAAGGGAAGAGGAGTGTTGTGAGACTTTTATTCAAAACAAGACAAGTAATGAATGGTTATATAGAAATCAAATTACAAGCATGCACTGTAATTTTTGCCACTCTGTTGACTAACTAGAGACATCATATGTGACAGCGAAGCCCTGGAAAAGCTGATGGTAAAACAGCACAAGGGAATTGGTGTTGGTATTGCTGAGGCAGAGAAAAACATTCATGAATTAATAATGTTTGGGCAGAAAAACACTGTATTTGATTTTGAAAACTCAACATCTCCTGCGAGGTTTCAGGTCTACCTTTCATATTTCGCTGTTACCTTTTGTCGTATTCAAATGCATGGCTGGCAGATTTCCCAGCCATATTTCAACTGGAATCCGTAATGACGCATTCATATCTCTGTTGCTTTGTGCTTTTGGAAGTGTGTTGGGAGATCAGACAGACAGGGTGTATCCTGACAGAGGGAGACTATAATTGAAACATACAATTTAGTTGGCATCCTGTTGGTTATTTCCAGCTAGAGTAGATCCATTCAATCAGTTGTTGAACAGTGATTCAGCACATAGATAAACCAAATGGATTCAATAGATCTACTCTAGTCAGAACCAAAACAGAATTTAGGCCCTTGTGTGTGTGCACGTTGCCTACACTCACGCCATATATAAACCATATATGTGGTGGTCTGTCCTTGAAAAGACAAAACTGGGCTTGTCCTGATCCTCTCAGTCTCACAATGATGCCAGTAAAAGGAATAATGACTTGAGGTAGCCTTGTGAGCACCAGGGCTACTGTAGTATAGTGGCCAAGATGCTGAACTGTAGGAAATCTTAAGCCTAAGAAGATTCCCGCTAGGATCAGACCAACAGCCTACCTACATAGTCTATTTCTCATAGTTGCCAATGAGATATATGTGGGTAAGTATGTGTGCGTGCGTGCGTGTGTGTGTATGTACATGTCTGCATAACACATACACGTATGTATTCACACACACACAATCTATAAGCAAGGCAGAAAGGCAATGTCTATCTCTTCTTGTTCCCCAGCGATTGGTATACTGTTCAGTGACAAATAAACTCAGGTTGGGTACTCCGTATGACTAGTAGCTATTTGTAAACTTGCTCCCCATCAACTAGTCTTATCCCTTTTTATTTGTCGATGGATGGCAGCAAATTTATTTGACTGCATGCATATACCACCTTTCTTCTAATGAGCTCAAGACTGCATACTTAGTTCTCTTATTCCCCATTTTATCATCATAGTGACACTGCTAGGCAGGTCAGACGCAGAGAGAAAGTGGCTGGGCCAACATCTACTGAATTTCATGGCCCGGTAGGGACTTGATCCTTGATTTCCCCAAGACCCATCTGACGCTCCAACTATGACACCTCAGCATCTCTTTTATTATCTATTTATATGATTTGTACCCCACATTCCCCTGCAAAAAAATGGCACTCAAGACAGCTAGAAATGGTTAAAAAAATCAAAACAATTAAAAAACACAGTTAAAAACACACAGATAAAAATGAGGAACAGTACACACCCCATTAAAAGTCCTTTCCATAGTAGCACAACTTCGTTTTTGAAAGTCTGCCTCTGTAATAATGTCTTTGTGTATCTGTGGAAGGAAAATAGGGGAGAGAGGGTCAAACTAGCCTCTGTTGGAGGGAACGTGAGAACCTGAAAAGAGCTACCAAGAGCAGCTTAAATTCCTTAAATAACTTCTGTCCTGTGTAGAGAAGCAGGAGTGGCTAGTGGTTCCCATGCCATTGGGAAAGGAAATCCACTCCAGGTTTTAATTCAGGCTTCAAAGGAGTTCTCTAAGGTTGCTTTGTTGCTAAATAGTTTCTGCAGCATGAATAGTTCCTCTAAAGTTAGCTAAAACTTGGAATGGATTCCTCTCCCCGAGTGACATGGAAACCACCAACTGGTAATTCCTTGATCTATTCTGAATCTCCTGTCAGCCAATGTCATTAGATGCTCCTGACCTCTAGAATGTTGGAAAAGAGGGGGAGAAAAA
This sequence comes from Cyclura pinguis, assembly GCA_030412105.1. Classification (NCBI taxonomy): domain Eukaryota; kingdom Metazoa; phylum Chordata; class Lepidosauria; order Squamata; family Iguanidae; genus Cyclura; species Cyclura pinguis. The sequence continues at coordinate 105,250,088 of CM059599.1, read as the reverse complement.
AACCTTCCTACTTGAAAATCTCCAATTGAGTGAGTAATTGGCTGCCTCTGCCACAATTTCACTTGATGGTTTTAGGCAAGTCACCATTTCTACCTGCCTTTGCAATATGGGGTTGATAATAGTATTGATTTACCATAAAATATTATTTGGAAAAAGTTACTGAAAAAAATCTATGCCTGATATATTGATATAGATACATGATTGTGAACATTTTTAAAGTACTGATTAAGCCACAATGCCTGGTATTACTCTTCTCATCTCTAGCAATGTGTGGTGAAGAGCTTAGGATTCTACCCAACCAGCCATTTGCCATTGTGTCTACTCCTTCTTAAAGACAGGTGTTTGCTTGCAACACAAGCAGACCTAAATGGAGGAAGGAATGTGGGTGTTTGTGCAAGCCATGTCCACAGCATCCTGGTGCACCCTTGCAGTATGGAAATTAGAGTTCCTGAACATTGTGAGTATTGTTAAGTATATTCAGCCAAAATTGTGCACAACCTCATATCAGGTCTTTCTTTTAAATGTACAAAGATCTAGGTATCTGGACCCATAGGGGACACTGGGATGCAGCTTGGATGCATGCCCACATCTTGTTTACCCGTACTGAAGATGAACCTTGCATGGGACTAATAAGTGAGCAAAGTACACATGGTTCATAACAGTAAGTAATTCCCAGTGAAGTACCAGAATAACTGTTTACATTGCTGTTCCCACAGTACAGCAGGTCCTCCACTGAAGAGTGAGATTGTTCCACAGCTTAGAGGACATCACTATAAAGGCCCTGTCTTTATGAAGATCTATGTTTTATTCCATAAATGGCTTGTAACTCAAACCTAAACTAGGGATAGGAATTATGTGGTCCTCCAGATGCCAATGAACAGCAGACCTAGGCAGTTTAGCAAAAAGTGAGGAATGCTGGGCACTGGAGTCCAAAACATCTGGAGGGCCATGTGATTCCCATCCCTGGCTTACATTGAATTACTTGTCCCAGTGAGTTGAATCAATTATGGACTGGTGAATCAAGATGTAAAAACCACTGATTAAGTGGGCCCACTTTAGGCCTTAATGTACACACAGCATCCTCTGATGCTGTAAGGCATCTTCAGGCATTACTTGGGTCAAGTAGTACGGTTGAAAATTAAGATTTGGTGATTGTTAAGCTTAATTTGATAGGAGAATACATAGCATAAAAGCTGGAATTTGCCATCGTTGTCTCTGGAGCTATACAGTATTTGAAACTGATTGATTTGCATAATGCATTAAGTGTAAGAGGGAACATAAAAAATACAAATTTGTGATTCAAATCCTCCATGAAATATTGATCACTTTTTTTTGTGATGGATAAAATACTACTTCAGTTCTTTCCCCTTCTTCTCATTGGTGTTTTTGTACAGGAAGAGTTTGAGTTGGGTTAATGTCACTGAATATGGCAATGTAAGTTTGATTTTTTATTGTTGTGCAGTCCTGTGTACCTATTTTGCTGAATATTTGTGAGTAGTTCATTCTGCTGCATTGTCAGACCAAGCCATTGCTTACACATTGCAACTAATTACTGCAAAGTTTGTGGTTGCCTTCTGGCATTTAAGTAGCAGGGTCTTAAATAATTGAATGGGTGAAGCAGTTTGTATCCTGGCACATCAGTTAATTCAGCTTATAATATTCCTTCAGGTTGACATGTCTGTCAGGTTCTAATGTGAATCATAGACGTCACATAGATGTCGATTTCTTGGTATTTCTGTTTTCTGTGTGAACAAGGGCATTGCTACTAAATAAAATCAATAGTTTTTAGTCCCATCATTTCATTGATTTTTTTTGTTAAGAATTTGAGAAAGCAGTTACCAAATTTAACAAAGGCACCTGAGGTGACACGAACCTCCAGAAGTTTTTTATCTGTATGACAATCAGTGAAGAACAGGTCTACACTATAAGCTTACACTGATTTTGTGTCGGTGTAATGATCATGGTGTCCCCCAAACAATCCTGGAAGACAAGGCTTGTGAGAGTGCTGAGAAGTTTTTAAGAGTGATTCCTAGCACTCCTCATAGAACTCCAATTCGCAGATTTCTATGAAGAAAGGAAATTAATACTAGCCTACACCTGTGGGGTCATGAGGATATTTCCAGATGGACATCTCCTACCACAACCACTCAGAAGAAATTGGGCAGTTATTCCATCTTTCCCCCTTTCATGCTTAATATCAGGTATCCTATTAGCCCCAACTAGAATAGAACCAGTCGATTGTTGGAAGATGAATCAACATGTAGATAAATCCATTTGATTCATTGTGCCTACTCTAGTCAGGAGTAACTTTGTGTGTGTGGTCAGGGGAAAAAAAGAAGGAAGAAACAATGAAAAAAAAAACATGAGAGAGGCCCAAGTGGAAGATGTTGTTACCTGGACATGCTGTAAAATTCCTTGAGCAGTGCAGTTGCACAGTAAAAGCTTCACTTGGAAGTTCTCTGAGTGAAGTGAAAGGATTAGTTGATGTTTGGTCACTTTTACAAAGACTCTGCCAATTCCCTGTTCAGAAGATAGGCTGGCCCTGATTTCTGGTTATTTAGCTGAGAACGTGGTAGTAGTTCCATCTCTTCAGTCAGACATGCAGTAGCATGGAAGCTTTGATTACTCAAGTAAGCTGCACCTTGGAAGTATCAAGTTACAAGCAACACAGCTATTTGCAGTTCTGAGTTACCCTCCACCTTTTTTTGGCAATTAGGACATAATTAGGGATGGCACGAATCCAGAATTTTCCGAATCTGGAACCGAATCCCTGGAAGGTTCTGTGACTCCACGAATCTCATGAATCTCGAATCTTTGAAATCCTCTGGGAGGGGCAGCCGACGAGCGGGGAGTGTGAGATCACTCTCCCTGCAAACTTCTGCCCCCGGCCCCAGGCAAGATTGCACCGGAGGCGGGCAGCAAAAGAGCGGGGAGTGCCAGATCGTACTCCTCATAACCTTCTGCTCTCAGCCCGGATTACACTGAGCGTGGGGAGCAAAAGAGCAGAGAGTGTAAGATCATGCTCCCCGCCACCACCTCCCCCTGCAATGGGCCTGATTGCACTCGTGACAGGCGGAAAGACAGCGGGTAGTGCAGGATCATGCTCCCCGCCACCTCCTTCCCCCCACCTTGGGCACAATGGTGCTGGTGGCGGGCAGGAATAGAGCGAAATTGTGCTCCCCGCCACCTCCTCTCTTCTGCCATGGGCCTGATCACACTAGTGATGGGCAGGAATATAGTGGGGAGCATGGGATCTTGCTCCCCACCACCTCCTCCTCCTGCCTCTGCCTGATCGTGCCGGCGGAGGTGGGAGGAGGTGTGGATACGAAAGATTCGATTTGCCTATTTTGGCCTGGGGATTTGGATCCGTGAATCTTGAATCCTTGCCCAGGATTCGAGGATTCGGTTGGCCCATCCCTAGACATAATGAAGTCACATGTCAAAATCAACATAATATTGGGAAGAAAGTTATTTTAGGATGTAATGAGTATTATTTTCTCATCAATTTTTGAAGGGCATTTTGACAGGATTTTCCTAGGTTTTATGACATTCATCAGCCCTAAGGTTTTCTTTTAAGTAATGAAAATGTGATGAGCAAGCAGTGAGTGATGAATCATTTTCCTTTAAAATAACATTGATTACTTCCCGTTATAGGACAGGGAACTTCACTGTCATTAATTGTTGCAGTGTTTTTAAAAAGGCAGCTCACTGCAAGGAACAATGAATTATTTCATAACAGAAAGTAATTGTTATAACTTTCTGATGTTTGTTATATTGTCAGATGCTCATGAGCCATTTGGAGTTCAGTGGGTACTGTCCAGATGTAGATTGTACTCCTGTGCAATGTCATCTTTCCCATTGTAGAAGCAATTGTTAGACTGAATCATGTGTCATGGTTAGCTTCATTTACACTGTCCAGTCAGTGGCAATAATTCAATTCCTTGTGGCTAATTCCATATGCAGCTCTTTGTGACTGCCATATGGAATACAGTTCTCTCAGGCCATCACTTTACAGTGTGCTGCTGTATCATAATCTTTGAAGTCATGTGCTTAAGGAAGCTTCACAGACAGTCTTTTTGTGCACCATATGTTCTTCTGTAGAAAGTATTAAGGTGGCATAACTTCGGGCTTTCCCTTAGCTTTAGAAGATGCCATGGAATTGAAGCCACTATTGTGAGAAGAAATTTTCAACATTCATTGTGGGAAAAATGTCACTCTGGCAAATCTCCTCCTTTTTGTCGTCTCTTAGCTTTCCAACAATAGTTTCTTTTATCATTTAATTGCAATCTCAAGCCCTATTGAGGCATTTTAAAACATGTATTCTGAATATGTGAGGAGGGAGAATGGGCGGAAATATGCTAATTTTGCCCTGTTTCTATCCTTTTTGTCTCCCTCCACATATAAAGAGTGACTGTCTGTAGGAGAGGCTCTCTTGTATCACTAGAAAATTTCTTGGGGTTCACTTGGAGACCCTCCATAGCTACTAGAGGCTTCTCCTATAGAAGTGGAGATGAAGGAGAAATGAGGAATGCAGACCTTACACAATCATGTCCCATCACCAGGTTTTCATGTATAGGATACATACTTTGGAAGACCTGAATAGAGCTGATTGCTAACATAGAACAATGCCAGTTCTATAGGGTGGATAAAAACCTTTTTTTAAAAAAAGGCAGGCTTTAAGAAATATAAATCTGATTATCTAATTTTTATAGTCAGGTATAAAATGTTTAGAATGGCATCTGAAATGTAGGACAAATATATTAAACTCTGCATTCACAATCCTTTCCGACTGAATCCATGACCTTGTATCAAACACATTTGGGGTTCACAGAACTGCACTATAAATTTTTTAATCATAGAATGTGGTGTTCCATCATATGTCCTGCCAAGCAAAGCCAGTGTACAGCAGTAGTGGCTCTATGTTTGTTCTAAGATAGAATTCCAAGATACTTCCCCTACAGATTGGGAATGTTATACACTCTTGTTTGGTTATAATGTGCCATCAGATCAAATGACTTATACTGACACCATGAATCAGAGAGCCCCAGGAGGTCCTAACAGCCCTATGCAGGTTTTGCAAACTTGAAGATGTGGTTTCCTTGATGGACCAATCCACTTCTTCTTTTCCTGGTGCTTTAAACTTTATTGAACATTATCCTTATCCTATGTTCAGTGAGTCATGTCATCTGCTTCGTTTTTCACCTACATGCAGAAGCGTAACATTGATTCACAGCACAGAAGTGGCAGGCTATGGGCGTTCCCAGGCTGTCCCTTTCGTCATTTCCTTCTCTATCCCTCTCTGCCCGTCAAAGGACAAGCTGCTGCCTTTGTCTACATGTGTTAAACGGACATTGGGAAGGGTGGATCTGGTAATGGACCATTAAGACGTGGGTTTTCCATGTGTCAGTGAACATACATATATACACACAAACATAGCAACGCAGAAATAAATGTGTTAAAAATGTTTTGTTTTTTTTTTAAAAAAAAGAGCAATCAGTGATGGCGGGACAGGGTGAGGGAGGGGAGTGGGGGTGACCAGGGACTTGCTGTTGTGGATGCAGCAACCACTGTTCTTTGTGGTAGTATGATGTAAATGGGTGTGTGTGCAGACAGCACAGTTTCTGAATCAGGGTATAAAACATCGTTCTTGACACACGATGAACCACCTCTCCTGTCTTATGCAGAAATGGCCTCAGTTTAGTCATTTTCACTTCTGATGAAAATTCAGGTTTGATTCCTTCTTGGATCCATCTGTTCCTTTTAATCCTTTTCATGGCCCGTGGTGTCCATAAACTCTCCTTCAGCATCACATTTCAAGTGAATTATTCCCTTTGTTTGAGCTTTCTTCAATATTCAGCTTTTGCAACCATTCAGGGAAATTGGAAATATGTATGATCCTGACCGCTATTCCATGATATATCTTTACCATTCTTACTTAGTGTCCCTTCAGAGCTGTCCTTCCAAGTCTTCATCTTCTGATTTCTTGACTACAGTTTCTATTTTCATAGGTGACTGAGGCAAAGTACAGAAAATCTTTAACAATTTCAGTATCTTCAGCATTACTTTTAGTAAACGCATTACATTTGAAGTGACAGAAAAAGAGACTTGAAATAAATGTGATGCAAGTTAATGAAACACAAGGGAAATAGAGGTCTTCAGATTTTGGCTCTTGCTTGTTTTGTTTTGGTTTTTTTTAATATAGCAAACTATGCAACAAACTAAATGTGAAAGATGGAATCATATATTGTGACCCAACTGGCATTCAGTTTTCCTGACACCACTATTAAAAACCTGCAATTCAGTGCAGAGTTCTTTTCACCATAAGTGCATCCTAATAAATAAAATCAATAGTTTAAATGTCTCCTTTACAGGTTGGTTCATTTCTTTCTGCAAATTTGATTACCTTCCGTTCGATGTGTTCCACTATGACATGGCAGAATGTAACAGCTAAAACAATCTTAGAATGATGTAAAATGAACTTAACAAATAATTTTACTATTGTTATCAGCAGAAATACTTTACAAGTGTTTTAGAACAGCAGTTTCATGAAAAAAAAGTGGTTTTGATTAGAAACTGTTCAAAAATTATTCCTAGTAAGGTAAACCTGTTACAGTTTCAAAAAGAGTGGGTAATTCTTCTTCATGTTTCAAAAGGTATCACAGTTTTAAAGAATCGCATGTTTAAGTCAGTGAGCTAGGGTGGAAGTGCTTAGAAAAAATAATGCCTCACCATCTTAGCTGGAGGATTCTGGGAATTACTATTCAAAAAAGGAAATGAGTATGGTTGAGTATGAGGACAACTCTTAAGATCTTTTCTTGATCTGAAAACCCTACTCCAATGCCTCATGGTAAAAATAATTGTTGAAAACAGCACCAGTTTCAAAAGCACTATGTGATATGCCACTCTGAGGGAGGAGTTGGCTGCTGAATAAAAAAGAGGGGAAAAAAATCTCTGGGGAGGCAATCAAATGTCCTTTGTTGAGCTTAACGTAGTTATGCATTACAGTGCAAAGCTGAGCTAGTCATAACATGTTACTTAATTAAGCACAGTGTAAATAATTCTGTTATGAAAATGTACTCAACCTGAGAGACACTGAGCAAGGTCATCACTGCACTCTAGGCTGTTATTTATTTTTTAAAAACAGGAAAAAGAAAGCAGGATAGGGTATTGTAAAATGCTAGGGATGCAAGAATAAATTAAACGTGCACCACATTAATTGCTTTCTTCTGACATGCTTGTTGAACTCCAAATAATGTGTGTACATTCAGCAAAGAGGATTGGTCCTCCAAGGGTTTATATATGCTGTAGTGGGTAAGTTTTTTGTTTTTTTTAATAAAGCAGCCATGACCTTCACAGGAACCCAAGTCTGAATATTCTTTTTGCAAGGCAAGGATCCAAGGGATATGCAGCTGCCATTGTCCTTCAGGTTTTCTAATTGGCAGCCAAATGACTTCATATTGCTCTGTTGAGTATCAAACAACTGGAAATAAATAGTAAGCAATTGGAATCATGTGCATTGTGAACAGTTCTTTCTATCAAAGTGGAAGACTTAAGAAACACCTGAAGGAATCCCATTCTTTAGTGCTCTTTGCAAAGAAATTAATGAAGGTGTCAGTGACGTAGTGGAAATGACAATTTGCTCTTTTGGGGAAATGTGAGAAATACGGTTCTACCTCCACATTTGCAGATTTGACCTTCGCAAATTTGATTATTTGTGAGGCACTTGCTTGCCTGCCCCCCGCCCACATTTTCCATCTCCCATTCCCTTGCCTTTTGCCCGGGAACACCATGTGTTCTTCTTTGCAGCTGGGCAAAAGGAATGTGAATAGGAGGGGAGAACCACATCTACTGAGAAGGAAGGCGTGCACATGCTTCCCACTCATTCTTCCCCTCCCATTTGCTTGCCTTTTGCTTGGGCAAAAAAATAGAAAGAGAGTGGGAGGGGGATAATGAGTGTGGGTCATGGATGCCTTCATGTGTGGGACTGCCACCTCCCATTTTCTTGCCTTTTGCCCAGGCACATAGAAGGAAGACACACACACACAGGGAAAAGGCGAAGGAGTGCGGTGGGGGAAGGCATGCATGTGCCTTCCCCACACTCAGGGATACCCCCTCCCACTCACTTGCCTTTTGCCCAGGCACGGGGAAGGAAGACAGCATGCTTGAAAAAAGGCAAGAGAATGGGAGGTGGAAGGCATATGTATGCCTTCTCTGTGCATGGGGCTACCCCTCCTGTTCACTTGCCTTTTGCCGCGTGTGTGGAAGGAAGGAATGTTTTCCCAGGCAAAAGGCAAGAGAATGGGGAGGTATTGGGGAGAGGCATGCACATTCCTTCTCCGTGTTTGGGACAGCCCCTCCCAGTCCTTTACCTTTTGCCTAGGTGCCTGGAAGGAAGGCACTGGTGCCCAGGCAAAAGGGAAGGGAATGGGAGAGGGAGCCTGGAAGGGAATTTGATTATTTGTGAGGTGCCCACTTGCCTCACCCCCATTCTCTCTCTCTCCCATTGCATTTTGCCTGGGTGCACCATACCTTCTTTGTACCTGGGCAAATGTAAACTGAATGGGAGGGGGAAGGCCCACATGCTAAGAAGGAAGGTGCATGCATTCCTCCCCCCATTTCCCTTCCCATTGGCTTGCCTTTTGCCTGGGCACATGAAAGGAAGGCACACACGCCCAGGGAAGAAACAAGGGAATAGTGGGGAATGCATGTGCATCCCTGGACCCCAGGTTAAGAACCACTGCTTTAGGGCATTACCTCCCACCAAAATTAAATGTAACTTTCAAAAAGATATAGATCATCTCTTTCTATGCATGCGTATCTGAAGAGCTAGTTTCTCTTTTCTTCTTTATGGAGGTAGGACCAGGGCTGATGTTACTTTGCAGTACATTGTAGAAAATTCTCAAAAATTCCAAGATTTGGTCCACTGAGCAGAAGATTTGGCTTCACTCTATAATAGTCATTGCAAAAAGATGATCTTCAGCGCATCAGTGGATTCTCCTTCAAATTAATGTATACAAAAGACCAACAGAGAAACAGACAGACAGACAGAAGATTGTAATTTAAAGTGAAGGTGTCTAGCTTCTTGATAAACTGAATACAACTACATCAAGCGTTTTAGAAGACAATTCAGATAGATCAAACGTTTGTGTGGAAAGCGTTCTCTACAAAAAAGAGCGGCTGTGGCAGGAAAGGTAGTTACATAGAGCAGTGCACACTCCCACTAGTACAACAATTGAACCTTTTACCAAAAATTCTGTTTCTTTTCTAGGTTTGCCTTATACAGAAGAAAGTGCAAGCTGGTAGCTCCATTGTCAGTGGAATGGTGAATCCACTTTGGGTTTTAATCTGAACTTTAAAAAAGCTAGTCAAGGTGATGAACTTGTATTTTGAATTGGTTCAGTTCTTTGGGCACTTCCTTTAAAGTTCAGACTGAAACCCAGAATGGATTCGCTGCCCCACTGCTATCAGAACCACTAGCTGCCACTACCTGAGAACGAATTCTTAAAATGGTAGAACATGCTGTCATGTTTTGTTTGGAGTAATCACAACAACAGAAAAAATATCTGAGCATGAAAAAAAATCTACATTACAGAGATCATGATTTGAAGAAGAGCTGACCATGATTCAATCGGAAAGCTGTTATCCAGCTTTTGAAATGTATGGTGTCATGACATAGATGTATTAAAAAGAAAAAAACTACATTAATAGCAAATTGAGTAGGCTGAATTATTCCCAGCACCAGTGGATGTTTTATGTGGTATGCAGGTAACGGCACACTAAAATAGACTACCCCGCATTCTGGAGTCCATCTTTCGAAAACATGGGACTTCTGGATGATACAAATAATTTCTCCTTTGGCTCCAGTCACCCTTAATATAAAGCTTATAATGCAACAATTTTTCAATCTACTTTGTTGTCGATTATGGTGATGATTTTGTTGCAATATTATGATATAATTTGTTTTGTGTTTATTGCATTATTTTTTCAAAAAACCAAAAGACAAAGCATACTGGTAGAGAAGTCAGTCCATATTTTCAACACAATACTGTAGTTGGGAGTCAAGATGAAGTTTAGCCTAGCTTAAAAGACAGTGAAAGAAAGATAGAAGTAGTCTGGGGAGATGCCCTACTCCTGCACTGTATGCTTTTTGACCTTCTGTTCTGAGAACAGTGTTCTTTTGCTCTTCTCCCCGCCAGCACTTCTTAGACATGTTTTTCCACAGAGAGCGCAATTCATTATGGATGGAGTTCTTGTGACCTCATTAGTTAGCAGGCCATGGGTGCCTTTGAAACATGGAGGCCACAATACAGTGCAACTATTGTTTCAGTATAGTGCAGAATCAGAAGTCTGAGTAGGATGGGTTTGACCTTCAGCGCCCTTGGGATAGGATAGGATTGCATTGAACATGCCAAGTGGATGCTGTATAAAGGAATCTTAGAAAGTAGTGAGGATGCCTGTCCTCCAAATCTTTCTTTAAAGGACTGGCTTCATTTTGCTAGTCCACCATTGACTTCCTCTTTTCTTCCAACATCACCATACCCCTTCCCCCCACAAAATTGTAATTAATTGTCTGGATTTACCGTGGAGCTACTAAGTGCCATTAACTGCAATGATTACTATGAGTTTGCAGCATGATTTATTTTCAGCATAAGCTTTCACAGGCTACAGCCCACTTCTTTTCTGTAGATGTGGCTCACCAAACCACATATTGAAATAAATCAGCTAGTCTTAAAGCTGCCACAAATTCATTTTTCTTTCCTTTTTTAATACTTAAAGAAACTGACACAACTATTTCTGCAGTGGCTACCTAAGATCCTGAGTGAAAATATGGTGGGTTTCCCGAATACTTTTGGTGCTTTGGCCTGAAGGGACAGTGAACATTTTGCTTTTGCAATTTTACCCACTAGGTTATCCCCTCCCCAGAGAACCTGATGGTTCACTGCTGAAGAAGAGTTGTGGATATTCAGTGAATCTGGCTAAGGCAGAATAATGCAGTTGTCACAGGACAGGGGCCATCTGTGAAGTTTCTGGGCAACTGTGAACTCCCCTGGTGACTGGCCAAACTGATGGTCTAATTTCAATTTCCTAGTTGAAAGAATAGTAACATACCTCACTTCTTGTGAGGGTCCCAAAACTGAAGACTTTCAATCCTCGGGTATTTCACATTCAAACACAGTATAGCATAGAGTAGGCAAGTGTTAGGAGAAGTTGGGCAGTGGTCAGTGACCAATTTCATCACTGCCTTGGAGTATGGACTCAGTCTGTATGGGTGAAAAAACAGCATGTCCCTTCCATTTAACAAAAAGCATTATTGTTGTTGTTGTTCTTTTTCTTCTTCTACTACACTACTGCTACAACTACTATTTATTTGTATCCCACCTTTCTTCCAAAATTGTAAGGCGGTTACAATTAAAAAGAACGTTACACCTAAATACATATGAAAAGTAAACTTTAACACGCAATTAAACTGTTGTTAGATATTTTGATCTCTGCTGTAAACATAGTGGGAGCAATGGCCAAGCAGGATGTAGAGGGCTGGGCAAAATCTGTCTTAATTGTAGCTGTTATAATTTGTAAGCCTCTTTGAATGCTGATTCTGGGGACAAATGTGTGATATGTATAACGATGATGGCTGAGTAGTAGAGCAGTGAGTGCTCTCAGTTTTAGCCTGAACTCCAAGGTGCTAAGCCTGTTTTGCAGATATGTCTTGGTGCATTGGGGAAAGTTCAGACTGAAGTCCAGAGCAGATTCACATTTAAGCTACCAGCTTTCACTATATCTGGCATAGGGCCACAAGACTGTGCATATACATTGCTGCGTACAGAGGATGTGGGCAGGGTAAGTGATAACCATTGTGGAAAGTGTCATCAGGGCATGTTTCTTGAGGAATTTCCTTTATTTTTGAAAGTTATGTTAGTTACATTTCTCATAACAGCAAAGTTAAACACTGTAAAGGCAGATTACAAAATAAGTTAAAAATAATAACAAAATCCCCAGCTGAATACAAAGTTTGAAAGGGTTTAGAGGTGAACAGATCCACTTAAAAAAAAAGCACACAAATATCATAGCAGATTATCTGGCCAAACATCTATTGAAATCAAGGTCTTTACAAGGTGATGGGCAGTGCCCAAGGAGAGGGGCTAGGGTACCCCCTCCTTACTGGATAGTTCCTCTGAGGGGACCTCCGCTCAGAGGAACTATCCAGTAAGGAGGGGTACCCTAGCCCCTCCCTAATACATTTTAGCCAAATGCAACTCGGATGCTGGTGAGAGCTGAGGAGATTCTCTCTAGCAGATCTTCGTGAACACTTGGACACCTGCAAGGGTAATGTGTGGGCAACTTCGTGACTGGTGGATAGCAGCTGCGTTGCCAAGGACACTGCAGAAATCAGTGTTGGTGTGTATGTGTGTGTGGTGAGTGTATATTTGTATATATACACACACACACATACACACATCCGCTTTTATAGAGAGAGAGTGTGTATGTACTTTGTAGTTACCAAGTGAACAGTGCAATCAGCTTGGCAGCTGTATATGTACAAGTATGTACATTATGTACATATGTATATTGTGCTCAGGTTGGTACTGGTGTTACTGCTACCTGGGAGAGTGAGATCATAAGTTTGCCAATCCAGAATCATTGTAATTGTCGTTCAGTGTACAGTGGGCTCTCTGCGTGTGCGATTTCCAGTTTGTGCGAAGTGTCACATCCCTATACCTAACATGGTGGTGATGTGCACACCAGTGCACTGAAGCTATTGAATATAATAGGATGCAAGCATTTACAAATTCCACTGTTTCTGGGGGTTCCTGGAACAGAACACCAGATGTATGGAAGGCCTGCTGTACAGCTCTTCTCTTCCTTTCTCAGTTTGACAGTACCCTTTCTAATCATGCCCTTGCTTTGCTGCCTTTCTGCCAGCCTCTGGCAACATTGCTGTTTTGCTCTAAGTGCAAAAGCAGTGTCTTAAAATAGAAAGTAATCTTTAGCTAACATTTTGATCAGCTTTAATTTAATTTCAGGGTGATGAAAATGTCTGAATTCCTGGCATGCATTATTTTAGAGAAACCTCTTGCTGATATATTGAAATTGGGGTTGACTGTGTTCAAATAGTAGCAAAAAGAGATTTGTGATAAATTTTTATCCATCCAGTCAAGACTTGTGTTGATGTGCAGCACGTATCCTCGTACATTTTATAAAAGGCAGACCTCCAAATGGCCTTCTTAGGAAGATGCACATTAGAAAACTTAGTGAGAGCCTGTGTTCTGTCCTTTCACCGTGGAGCAGATACCTCATTTTCACCAGATGTATAGAAATAGTCTGTGAAGATGTGACTGTCCCTCTGCTCTGTGCGTGCCCTTGTGGTGTACATTCATTTTTTAAAAAAATAAGGTAACTATCTTCCACATTATTGGCATATAAGTAGGACATGGAAAATGCTGCTCTCGTTAGCTACAATCCAGCTAGAATGAATTCTTTCGACAGTAAAGCCTAGAATTCCAGCGACAGGCAACCAGCTCTCCAAAATTTATGAAGTCCAAATTTAATTGTCAGAGTCTGTCTTTGTCCCACTCTCTCCTCCCATATTGAAGCTGTTACTCTTTCTTCTTATGTGCAGGCATGCAGTTGCCACTGGGGGCTTCCATATCAATGGGACAATGAATCTGCTCTGCATTGTAGTTTGAACCTTGAAGGAGCTACCCAAGGTTCAGAATCCTATTGCCCCCCAAATAGGTTCAGAACCTTGGATAGCTCCTTGTAGAACTACTCTTTGGAGTGGATTCAAAGCCATCAGCTGCTTCTTCTGGCACCTTAGTTTGGGAGTGGCAAATTGGCTTTTGCTCCATTTTGAAGACTTAAGAAGGACCATCTACCATGAGGTGAGCAAAGTATGCCTTCTGGCCATTTGCAGCTTCTAGACACACTTCTGCAGCCCTGTTTTGTACTCGATCAGTCCCCCAAAGCCTTTCCAACCACCCCAAGAATTTTTTCATGATTGGTGCAATTATCAGGTGGGTTTTGCCCAAATCTACTTCAAGCGGCCCCAAGTGTGTAAAAATACATACCATCAGCCTCCCACCCCAGAAATCCCTCTACTTCCATAGCCAAACAGGAGACAGTGAGTGATGCAATATTGCTTGTAGTTATCTCTTTGACTGGGATTCTGCTGAAGAAGGAGGTCTATCTATGCACCATTGGAGGCATTGCCTGCAAAGGGTCTAGGGTGGAAATTAGCCTTGTGCAGTTGCGCATCTAACAATCAGTGTCCATTAAGATAAAGCATTGCTAGCTCCCCTCACAAAAAAGCTAACTGGAAAATTTCTGGTGCCATTAGAGTAGGCTCTAGTGCTATTTCTGGTTTCACTGACCATTTTCTACGCAGGCTCTGCCTCTTTTTCCAGCACTGTATAAGATGGCCAACTTTTGACACATTGTCAACTCATTTCTGCAGGCAGTTGTGACAGTATTCACTTCACAACTCCTGTGGTGTTTCAAAGCCAAAAAATACTGTTCTTTAGGAGGGTGGTCTCTCTGTTTAAGAAAAAATCTGTTCAACAGAATTTTCTTACAGTTCGTGTTACAGATAGTGGCTATTCTACATCAAAATGTTGCGGTTTCCTATTAACAAAGTCTACTTCTTACAACTTGGAAAGAACAAATTCGGCTATAAACTGTGGAGTGACTTGTGGACTATTAATGCTATGTCTGTGCTAATGTTTATTCATTAACCTGTTGCTATGTTTGGCCAAGGATGAGGCAGAGTTTGGAAAAGTTACTTTTTTGGCATTATTGTTCAGCTGAGCCAAAAATGACAAAATACTGGCATAATAGATTGTATTGGCCAGCCCCACTCAACAGTCTGTAATGGACTAGGTGGAGTCTCCAGACTACTTTGAAAAGCAGTTCTGTATAGAACACATTGCAAGAATCCAAGTAGGAGGTTTCCGTAAATGTAAGCAGGCTGCTTAACTGTAGTAGAATCCTGTTGTTTATCGGTCTATGAAATAAGACTCCTCTATCTAGTCAGGGCTGTCCGGCAGTGGAATATGCTGCCTCGGAGTGTGGTGGAGTCTCCTTCTTTGAAGGTTTTTAAGCAGAGGCTGGATGGCCATCTGTCGGGAGTGCTTTGAGGCTGTTCCTACATGGCAGGGGGTTGAACTGGATGGCCCGTGTGGTCTCTTCCAACTCTACATTTCTATGATTCTATGATTCTATCAAAGCAGTGGCAGCTTCCCTGGGTCTTTCGACACGAGATGGCAGAAACACCTCATGGCGTCGTAGGAGTGGAGTTTATGGCTGCGTTTCTGCAATGCAGCATTCCTCACCATCCTCTGCTTGAGGCGGCAAAGACAGCTTTCTAATTCCACACTACAGTGTTCGTCACTACTTCCCTGCTCCACCTATGGCCTGCCCCAGCCCATTTCATAGGATCCCCCTTTTTTAAAAAAAATCTTACGAAGGACATCCCTACGCAGACACGACGTCGTGTGACTTTCAGCCATGCGACATTTCACTGCACATGTCCCAGTCGTCTGTCTTTCACTCTTGACTGGTGAAATGGAGCATGAGAGGTCACTTGCCACAGTGCTGTGAGCGCTTTGTACATATATGGACATCCTCGCATAAGCTGCAGAATAAAAGAAAAAATAAAATATAAAAACCTTACCCGCAGACTTCTTCACAATGGAGGAAAATGGCGGCGACCTCTGCTCTGGTGTGCAAGGACAAATCGGGACGGGAAGTGACAGTGTACCAAGCCAGGCCTGCCCTGAACCCACCCATTCCTGCAAGAATGCACTTCAATAGTTCCGCATGTAGTTGTGGAAACGTAGTAGAAGCGGTCTCAGGGAGTGAAAACACATTTTTTTCATTGCTCGAATACAATGCTTTAGCAACATGCAAAGGTGCGCCAGCAACTTAACGTCAACTTAATAGTGATGACGTCATGCGGATGCACACCTCCTCAAGCCGTCGCAGCTACGCAGTGACTACACTGTGCAGAAAGGGTCCCTGTCAGAGGAGCACTAGTTCACACAGGAAGGAACCTCTCCAAGGTACTGAACTGTATCAGCGAAATAGATGTAGCAGCACTTTGGAAGTTCAGTTGCAGTTCAGATAATAAGGTGGACTAGATTCACTGCTCTACTGATGTGGAGTTCACCAGGTGCCACTTGCCCATCCTCATTCCATTCAACCTGATAGGTTTATATGGCACACAGATGCTGCTGTATAATTTCAGCATTTGTTACCTTTAAAAAGAACAAAAACTAAGGAAAGAGGTGTGTATGGAAAGTCTTAGACTGGCAATATTCTTTGGGACAGGCAAGCAGTGTAAGAGTAATTTGACAAATCTGACAGGAGCAGCAGACAAGAATCTGTGCTGAGCAGCTCATTTTGTTTGACTCCATTTAGGTTGATTTGGGACACTAAAATTTGCTTTTATGCCCTCTGGAGAAAAAAAAAAACCAGGAAAAACTGATTTATTCACTAACTTAATGATTTAGCATGCAGAGCATGTTATTCATTTGGCTCTCCTCGTGATCAGCTTCATTGATTTTACTTCCTTCATTTTGTCTAATTTTAGCTTGCCAGTTACTCAGTCTTCTGAACCTGGACAGAAATGTTTAAGTCTCACTAGATTTAATCAATAAATATTTTTACTTAAAGCATTTATTTATCTCAGCCAGCCAGGGCCTCAAAGAGATGTGTAATGTATCAAAACATTATTTAAAACTTTAAACATAAACAGATAAAACATATAAAACTATTATTTAAAAAAAGGCTAAAAATGTCCTACAAAATCGTTCAAAGCCATGCTTATTTGAAACAGCTACAGTCACCCTGTTTTTAAGGACCAAAGGCCATATGAACTAATGCAATCTTAGTTGCCCGCTTGAAGCCCAAGTGGAATGGAGGCAGCCTGACTTCCTTTGGGAGGGACTTTCACAGTCTGAGAGCCATTACAGAAAAAACCCTGAAACGAAGATTTCAAAATCTTGATATACTATTACCACAAAAGACTATTATTACGCTTGGGAGAGAATACCATTTTTAGCTCTTTTTTTTGTATCGCAAAGAGCTGGGGTCTAAATACCCTAAAGGCACTAGATCCCATCTGTTCTTCGGTCAGGGTCAGTTCTGGTTAGTACTTAGATGGAAGACCACCAGTGGTGGATCCTATTTCAGAGGAATGAACTGGCAAAACCAACTCTTGTGCCTTGGCTAAGAAAATCCTATGAAATTCAGGGGGTTGCCACAAGGTGACAGGCACTTAGAAGGCACATAAACACACAAACATCACAAGGAGCTTTTTCATCCGTAAGCTCATTGCTGGCTGGTGGCTCTCATATTTTTGTGGGTGTAAGTTCACTCTGGGTTTTAGTATGAGTGTTAAAGGAGCTGCTTAAAGTGCTGGA
The DNA here is from genome assembly GCA_030412105.1 of Cyclura pinguis. Taxonomy (NCBI): domain Eukaryota; kingdom Metazoa; phylum Chordata; class Lepidosauria; order Squamata; family Iguanidae; genus Cyclura; species Cyclura pinguis. Next base: position 105,232,671 of record CM059599.1, on the reverse strand, counting down.
CCTGTTTTAGAGTTAGGGTTCAGTGTCTTGGCTATTTCATTCAATGAAACCAGGGAAGATTTACCATTCCTCTAACAGGAGATAAGCCACCAATGTTTAAACCTCCTAACTATGTTGACAGTGCAAATTATTTTTGTTGAGACTAGGGACTGGGGGGAGCAGAGTACTGTCTGATTTCCCGGATGAAAAAAGTACAATTCCCTCTTGGACTGTATGGGTTCTGTTGTTGTGTGTGTGTGTGTGTGTTCACATATCATTTGTTCCTAGCTCAGTAAAGAAAGTATAGATTTGGATCCTGAGAGGCACCAAGCTTCCCATGAGGCCTCTTATTAATATTTTTAAAAGATGTGGTTCTATTTTTAAAGGATATAGCTATTAACAACAATAGTAGCTATGACAGCTATTTTTCTTCCTCTTTCCTCTCCCCACGGCTCCACGGTTGTCCCCAAAAGCCTCCCCATAGAGTCAGGGGCCCCTCAAGCAGGGGGGTATGTTGTAGCCCAGTGGATGGAAGGGGCAGAAGTGCCACCAAAAAATGTGAAGAGCTGCATGGTATGTTGGGAAGTTTTCAGCTGGCTCACACAAGGAGCTGCCCAGGGGAGTGGCACACATGGACATGGCTTTCTATTAGCTTCTGCCTTCATGGTGCTTATCCAAATTGAAGCTGGTATGTTAACAGCTGGCACCAACATACGTGTGTGTATGTGTGTACCATGGTGAAAAAGAATGACAGTACTTTGTTGAGACCCATTAAAATTCTTAAACATTTGCTACCAGTATGGAATTTGGTTTCTCCTTGAAGGAGGTTGATGTTTCCATGCTACAAATTATTTCTCCATAGTGGAACAGGGAGAGATGAAAGGGAGTCAGCCTTGTATTCAATGCTGGCTGGAGGCTTGTATAATTTACATGGAATTGCTTTTCTTCCCATGCATCAACTGAAATTGCTATTGCATAGCAATTAGCTTTAATGGAATAGAGCAAGTGATAGCTCAGGCATGCCAACAGCCCTTCAGCTTATTATTTTTAAGGGAATAAATTACACAACCTGGGTTGGTCTGTTTTTAATATCCCCTCCTCCTTTGTGTTAGTTTGTAGGCTATCAGGAATAACGTGAATTATGTCTAATACTTGCTGATTTTCAGGCAAACAAAGCCGTGCAGTGGAAACAGAATTGTTTCTTTCTTGATCTTGTAGTTATTTTGAATCTGTTACAAGTTCAGGGCTACAGTCATTACCACCAGGCTAAAAAAAATCTGCTGGAATTAGATGTTGAAATAATACTGTTTTCTGTCATTTAAATGTTATTGTATAACTGTCTTTATATGAGCCTAGTCATTGTTGAAAACAAAGAGGAAAAGCTATACATTCCACACAGTTCAACTGGTGTCAGGTCATTAGGAAGTTTAATGCTTTATAATGTTGGTAGTTATTTTTGGAAATTTTCTGCAGTTGACTCTAGAATTTCTCAAACTGTGGGTTGATGTTTACAGTTAAATGAGGCTAGTATACAACCAACCTGTAGAACATGTACAAGCAGTGTTGAGGCATTCTGGGAATTGTAGTTAAACAACATCCAAAGGAGCACACAATTTCCACCTCTGGTGTAGAACTTTATTTGGGTGGGAGTTAAAGATACTCCTTGCCCAGATAGTTCCCACTGAGAGTTCAGCAACAGTAGCTACCAAAAACCCCTTCTCCTCTTGTCACTTCCAGCTGTTTCCAGCCTATTTGGTCTCAGACCATAGTCTAGTTGCTGTTGCATGGCATACTCTTGTTCCCTTTTTGGACAACTATGGGACTGTTGCCCTGACAGCGGGGCAGGACTTTAGGCAAGGTTAGGGACCCACCACAAAGTGTAAATGCAGGAGGCCACTGTGAGTGCCTCAAACATTCCTCCTGAGCCCCCTGTCTAGTTTTCAGTGGACAGAACTGTGAATGCCACACATGCAGCTTGATCTGTGCTCCTTAAATTGTCTTGCTGCCCTCAGAGGTGGCAAGGTATCCAATGCCAATGTTAAACAAAGGTTCAGTTTCAAGTTCAGTGAGTTCATGTAGACGGAATGGAGAAAGGCACCATTTTGTCCTTCGCCTCAGACTGCAAGATGACTTGGGCCCAGTAGGAGTGCCAACCTGGATATGCCAGCCATGGACAGAGTTGATCTAGCTGCAGTAGTCCATACACTTGTAGTTTCTCAACTAGACTTTTCCAGGGCACTCTACATGGGGCTTCCTTTGAAGATGACTCAAATGTAAAATGCAGCAACTAGGAGGCTGACCAGACATGATGTTCTCTATAATACTGGTTTTAAAGAAGTTGCACTAGCTGTAAGTACACTTCTGGTCTGAATTCAGGGCTTTGGTGATAACATTTAAAGCCCCAAACACCTCAGTACTTCAAGGAGGATGTCCTTTAAATTCATTTTATTGTATGCAAACTTGATAAATGTGGATGTATAACAGGATTATAATATTTGAAGAAAATCTTGATGCTAGAAGTACAGAAAATCAGGCTGTGACCTTTGCTAAGATTTCTGGGTGGAGACTGAGTCAGGCAACTGAAGCAAGTTCACCCTGGAGAAATGGTCATAATTACAGCCTGTTTAAAACATATGATGGATGGGTGGGTGGTCTATGCCCCTCCAAATGTTGGAATACAACTTCAGTCAGACCTACTTGCCAGCAGAATGAGGGATGTTGGGACTTGTAGTCCAGCAGCACCTGAAGAGCCAAGGATTTCGCAGCCACCATTGTAAAACTATGCTTCTAATGACTTTTGTTTCTTTTGTAAAGCCACCCTGACCCCTTGAGCTGAATACAGCAATATCTTTTTACATTTTATATTTATGTCATTAATATTATAACTATGCAAATATAATATTTCCATTTACAGTTTATAATTACATTTGTAATTTGCACAGAAATAGAGAAGCTTCTGGGATCTTGAGATACAAAATGACCAAGGAACGCAGTTTTCTTTGGAACCTAGAAGTGCTGCTAATAATATTATAACTTTTCATTAGGAAGCATACTCTACTGCTTAGGAAGGGAGTCACTCTTATATACCCTTTGTTTCTATCCTTTTCCCTTTATTATTCATAGTATTATTACTTGTTAATCATTACTATTTTGTTATGGACTTTTGATCTACTGTGTTTCTGTTTCTTTGTTCTATTATTTTTCTCTGCTTAGGATTTTCTTTTACTTTTTTCTTTAAATATTTGTATGCTATTATGTAGTTCTTACAACATTTCTGATGATGTCTTTTTATTTAAAATATAATTAAAAATAATATTATCATATTCCATATAGGATATTTCTCTAGCTGAACTTTTCTAGCAACAGATTGTAGAAAACTCAGCCTAAAGTTTTCTTTGTGTATGTTTGGGTATGTGAAGGATATAAATATCCTTGACTGAAATACAGGAGGTGGTTAGAAATAAATATAACTAGAATTTTGTATGCTTTCCTTCAGTTCCGCAGGCCAGGTGGCAGAGAAAAGGAGATGTTTCCCTGTTACAGTGGTAATCCACAACTATTCTTTTCAATAGAATTCTAGGTGATGATGAGGATATAGCTCGTGGGCCAATAGAAAAAAAAAGGCGAGATAACCCAACTTGTTTGTGTTGGCGGTTGTGTTTGGATGAATTCTTGTGGTATGGTCTTTATAGGGATGTAGCAGCTCAGAATTCAGGAAAAAGAATTCATTTCCCAAGCTTCTGGTGCATGTATTTTCTGTACACAGTATGAGTTTCAAGAACAAGCATGGTTCAGAACACTAATTTCTCACAGACTAACTTTCTACAAGTAGGGCGTGTTTAACATGAAAAAGCAGTCAATCATTTGATCTCTCGCCTGTTTTTTTGGAATGGTGTAGTCCTAGAATCACTATATTGTTAAATTGTCCTACGGCATATAGGCCGGTTCTAAGGCATGGGAAATGGGTTTATATTTCTATTCCAGGCAAGCTGAACTGTCACTTATCTCCTTTTTCAAGGGAGAACAACCTGAGCTATATGGGAAGGAAATTAAACAAAAGTGGAAATGCCTTTCTGCACACAGTTGCTGCATATAGTCACATAATTCTGTTAACCACACATATGAGAAATGAGAATGATTAGGTTTCTTTGCTTCTTTTACAATGAGATGTTTTATTCCACTGATCGTATAGCAAATATTGAAAAATTAGAACTGGCACATTTTCAAATTGATTTTGATGTTAAAGGGCTATTTATCAATTGTTAATAGTTGTAATTGGTCTTAGAATGAGCTCTTGGATATTAGCTTTAACAATGCAGCAATTGCTCTGAAGCAAACAATCTATCTTGACTGCATGAGGAAACAGAACATTACTCAATGGAGATTTACCCATTTCATGAAGTGCAGTAAAGAATATCGTGGAAGGCTGTGGTTTACATAACTAGCGTCATATTATCTCTGATCCACAGTCCTTTTTTCAGTAACACAGGGATTATACAAACCCCTCCACCTTGCTGGGTAGTGGTAAGGATGACTAAGTATGTAACTAAGTATGTTAAGGGAAGCACTGTAGTGATACTAAGTGTTGAGTGCTTTCTTAAATTTCATGACTGCACTAAATATGTCTTAGCAGTCTAATGAAGCTATTGAGATAATTAACTTTGTAACCAAATGTGCAAATACTACAAGCAGCAAATGGCATGTATGTGGTTGTTTTTCCTATTTATTTCTATATCGGACTGGAGGAGACCTCTGACAGCTGCTTAAAGGCTGCTTTTACAACCCTGTGTTTTGACCGCACCAAACAACATCTGCTGTTCGGACACATTACTCCCTAGCATGTTGTAAAGTGTAAGAGAGGTTTCTTTATAAAGAACAACAAGAACAATGGGAGACTATTATTTATTTATTTAGCTAGCTAAAGAAAGAAAGAAATGCTGACATTCACCCTTTGGTTACTGGAAGATTTGGCCATACTCCATCTCTCACACGCAGATGCACACACTCACACATACCCCAAACATCCATATTTCTGAGCTTTCGTCCATGAATATCAGAAATGAATGTGTGACTTACTCTCTATTAAGTGTCTCAAAATTACTTTTTACATCAAATACCAGATTCTGTTCTTTTTTATTTATCATTTATCGTGGTGAGTTCATGTGCCATAGATGCAGCCTGTTCCAGAAATACAGTACGGAAAAAGACTGCTTTTTACTTTTAAGGTTGCATCAAACAGACTTGATATTGTTCCATTTTTATATATGCATGCCAATGTCTGGAATGAATTCCCAGGATTACCTTTTAGCCAGGAGCCAATTTATTGTATGTTTCTTTGTTTGTATGGTAAATCCCTTGTGTTCCTTGAATTACACAAAGTATGGATTGGTAGTAGCCATGAAATTTCAAAAATCTTTGGGGCTGTCTATAAGCCAAAGCTGTTATTTAATGGTCATTGCTAGCACCAGTTTGCATACCTTTGTCCGCACTTGGCTCTTGTGCTTAGTTTGAATGTTGACTATGCAATGAAAAGAAGGCAAACAATTCAGATCTTAACAATTCAAAAATATAATAAAGCAGTTCGTAGCTAGAAGATGAAACTGGCTTCCATTTTGGTATTTTGCACAATTATATATTTGCGGTACCTTTCCTTCGTAATTAGCTATGGTCTCTATGCTGGTTATGTCTAAGTAACCTGTCATCTTGAGGTGGTTAAAAATACCGTTTTAAAAATAGGCTTTTATGTGAGTTTCTGATCAAGAGGGAACAAGGTGTTCAGCCGCATGAGGAGTTAGACTTAAAAATTCTGTGCTCTGAGTAGATGTGCCGATGCGAACAGTTCTGGTTGGATGTAGAGCCCAAAAAGTTACTTTTAAAAATAATTTGTAACACAATTCCAAGGACTTACATCAATTAGTTATAGTTAAATTTGAAAAGCTTTCTACTTAACTATTTCTCAGAAGTAAGTAAAATGGTTACTTAAGTGACTTTTTGAAATCTTTTCTTTTCTTTTTAACACCATGCAGCACAACGTGAACTGGGAGTGGAATCATCTTAACATCTCTCCTCCAATGTTTAGAGTGCAATCTTAACTTACCAAAAGGGCTGAGCTGAGAGTAGGCCAGTTGACAGTGTGTTGAATCTAAGCCCCTTTCAGGATAGGCATCATGGGTTGACCTGGCCCTGTTTTAATTTTGTGCCAGCAAAAGAGACTTGTGTCTCTGATTTAGAGGAAGTTTTGATCTGCCATAACTAGCATCTTTTCTTACTCTATGCCTTTTCTGCCCCCTTTTTGACTCTTCTGACAGCTGAGTTCAACCAGCAGAGCTGTTGTGCTTTCAGATCTCTCTCTGGGATCAGCTGGCAGAAGTGAGTTATGACAACATAAGGATACTTCTGTCAGAAGATTAGCCTATTCCTAATCTCCTACAGCCAGCCTAATCTCCTACATTTTTTGAATTAGAATTGCACTTGCCTTGAGGCCATACTCAGAAGTATAAATGTAACTTTAAAGTTACAGTTAAGCTGCAAAAGGAGTGAAATCCCTGATTAAGGTGAATATTGTAAGTTAAGCAATAGCCATTAGGAAAAGGAATTAATTATAAATAATTTATTGTTTGTAACTGGTTTCTCCCAAGTTCAAGGTTACAAACCAGGGCCGTTTCTGCACCATGTGGCTATGTCACCATAGCACCAGGTTGTTACCTGTCTAGGAGTCATGCTACCACCTGTTAATGCTATCCAGCTGCTATCCAATCCCCAAACACTGCCAAAGCACCTTATACTATTTCCAAAAAAAATCTGTTAAGCACCTCCTTTAGCACTTCAATTCCATGATTAATTTATCCTGCTGATTTCATGGAAGTAAAGCATGACTAAGAATGGACCCAGTCTTATATTCTATTAATAATTTATATGTCTTTCTCTCTCTCTCTCTCTCTCTCTCTCTTTCTTTCTTTCTTTCTTTTTTTAAAAGAACGTCTTTTTTGCTGATTTGATAGTGTTAGTGGACAAATAACAGAAAGGATGTGTCTGTAGTTTGGAAGGAAAACATGGGCTGGACATAGACATAGTGGCTAGTGAGTTTTACTGAACATAGTGTCAGATTTGGATTGGGCTGGTCTGGGTTCAAATATCTGTATATACATTAAACTCACTGAATAGACTTTGGCCGGTCACTATCTTTCAGTATAACCCGCATCACAAAATTGCTGTGAAGCTGAATGAGGCTGTTATTGTTCTTTGTTATGCTACACTGGGTTGTCATTGTTTCATGCCTTCAAGTCATTTCTGACTTATGGCGACCCTAAAATGAATCTGTTATGGGGTTTTCTTGGCAAGATTTCTTCAGTGGTGGTTTGCCTTTGCCTGAGGCTGAGAATGTGATTTTCCTAAGGTCATCCAGTGAGTTTCTACACCCAAGCGGGGATTTGACCCTGATCGAGTGGTAGTCCAGTACTCCAACCACTACACCACTAGGTTCCATGACAAAAACTAAGTGTGATGATAGTATATGCTCAACCATGGAGTTTGAACCCTTAGAAGCCTTCTAACACATTCTTAGTATTTTATTTTTATAACAGTGACCATGAAGAAACTAAGAGGAAAGCTCAAAATGTCTCATCTTTTTTCAAAAAACAACACCACCTTTTTCTAGTTGTACCCATTTTAGTTTTTTATTTCTGTTGTTACAAGTTTTATACATTGCCTTCAGGCCCAAAAGAGTGCCCAAGGTGATACACAGCTTTAAAATACCGAATGTGGTGTAGAGGTTATCTTAGGACTGTTTCAGGCATGACACAAAATGAACCACCGTAAATGTTGGGCGTCCTTGCTCATTCTTCACTCTCCTGTGGCATGGGCTACAAGAAGTCTGAAAGTTTTTGCTTCCTTTTTCCCCCTTAACTAATTTGTCATGTTGTCTGAGCCAAAAAACAGTAGCTAGTGTTAACTACAATGTTTAACCATAGAAATCATGCTTAACATTGACCAATTAACACTGACCGTGGTTTGTCAGTTTGAGCAATTTGACAAACTGTGTTTAAGCAAAACTGTGATTGAAAACTGAGCTTGTCATCATGGCTTTGCTGGAAGAAGAGGGGTGAGTGTGCAAACAGATTTCCTACAGCTTTTTCATATCTCGCAAAACTGTGGTTTAGTGGGATGTCCTAATATGGCCTATACCTATACCTATACCTAGGCAGAGCTATGTCTTTGCACAGCTTAATTGCAAGCCTTGTTTGCTATCTCATGACTCCGGCATGTACACAGGACAGTGCTTTCATGATGAGGAGGCTTGTTAATTCACACTGAATTCTTTTCTCATGGTAGCTTGCAGAGAAAGTACAACCATTACACAAAGCTGTCAAGATGTGCAGATTCTTTGCTGCCTCACTTGCAGTCCCATCTGTTCTCCATGTTGTTGGTTTTCCCTGGAGACTTTCTTAAACACAGTGACAAAGCTTTCATAAGCTACAATGTCAGGTTATTTGGGGGGAACTTGAAATCTTTTGAACAGTGTTCCCCAGATGGGTGAAGTGAATTATTTGTCAAATGTGAGGGTTCATAGCTCTTAGAATTTCATTGCATGTTATCAGAACAACTGAGAATGAACAAAGAACTGCTGTAAGATAATCACTCTTCCTTAAATCCAACAAAACTGAACCAGGAACTTTGGTTCTGGGGATGGGAAATGGGTGGTGGGATTATGATTTTTTGAACATAATTGTTGTGATGCCTACAGTATCTGCTGTAAAATTGAAAAAGTTTTCCATTAAAACCAATCAACCTTAGGAAACAGAAAGGAGGCAAACACCAGCCTGTCCTTAGAGATACATATTTGTGATTTTCTTGCTGTTGTATTATTGTTGCCCAATCAAACCTTCTCCAACTGATGCCTCTCTAAAAGTGCTAGAATTCATATCATCCCAACCAGCAATAGCTATGTGGTTTGTGGCCACTGGGGATTGTAGTCCATCACATTTTGGGGACACCAAGTTAGGGTAAAGGCTGGCTACAGGGTAACTTAATGAAAAGGTAAGTTCATCCACTGGGGAGCTTATCATTTTATACAAATGTGACAATATGTATCTTGTTATCCTGCCTTGGTTTATAAATCTGCCTAGAACTTTCTGTTCCAGATTAGCTTGTCAAGAAAAGTTTATTGGTTCCACAGAGATCATTTCAGGTAATTATTTGTTTGACAAACCTAAGTGTCAGTAATGCCCCACTGGCAACACTATCCTGCAATTAAGTGAGTGATACCAATCTGTAAATAAAGAATTAGCTAAATTTTTAGTAGTGATCTGTGTACAGTCTCTGCTTGTACCGTAGTGATCCTGGAGAGCATAAACTCTTAGTTTATGTTGTAGAGCTTATGCAAACTCATCTTCAGCAAGGAGAAAAAAACTCTAGAATGCACATGTTTGTGTGTGTGTGTGTGTGCGCGCGCGCGCATATGGGAACCATAGGAATAGCTGTAGCTGTGTATTACCTCAGACATCCTTTAAATAATTAGAAACTTAGGGTTTGCTTGTATCTGTTCATAGCCATAAAGGGGACTGGCACAGAATATTCAGTGTGCAGCTAAACAAACAAGTTATTTTTAATTCTCTCTTTGTCTCTGTCTCTCTCTGTCTCTCTTTCTGAATGTATCGCCATCTCTCTCCGTGACATATTTGCTAGGCAGTGTGAAGACAGAGACATTCATATTTGCTTTGAACTTGATGCTGTAATTGATACAGTTCCAGTGGATATGTCCGAAGTGTCGTCCAAATTGGTTGCATGGAATTAATAGAACCAATTGATTAAATCATTTCAGTCAAAGGGTAGGAAGGACATTGACTGAATAGGTTCATGAAACAGTTAATGCCTCTTTACAAGACATCATCTTCCTTGAAAGTGGTAGCTGTGTGCAACCGCTACCATTTCCGCACTAGCCTGTTATAGCACTAGCCTGTTACAGACTTTGAGGCCCCTCCCTAAATTGCAAACCCCAGGATTCCATAGGACATTGAAAGTGGAATAATACTGCTATAACAGGCTAGTGTGGAAATGGTGCACATCTAAAGAAAGCCTCCTTAAGGAGGAACCAGGTGATTTTACTAGCCATTGCCAAGTCACTAATATCCGCTTTCACAAAAAAAAATTCTTGGATGAGTGGTGAGGTGGGCCTAAAATTCAGATGCTTTTGGATGAAGCAGGTTTTCTAGACTCATTCTGATCCTGCTTCAGGCCTAGCCCAGGAATGGCGTTGGTTGCCCTGATGGAGGTCCTCTAACAGGAGAGAAACTGGGAGAGCAGGACCCTGTTTATTCTTTTTGATCTTTTAATAGCTTTTACGGCTTTTACCATCATTCATTGCTAGATCAATTTTATTGGTTGCGTCGGAGGGGGTCCAGTAATATTGTGATTCCATTTTTACCCAGAAGGCTAATTTCAGAAAGTGATGTTGGGGATTATTGCTTAACTTCATGGCAGTTGCATTGCAGGCTCCTATGAAGTTGCTGAGTGATGCCATCAAATAATTTAGATTGAAGAATCAATAGTATGCTGATGATACTTTATTTTATCATGTCATCCAAGTCAGATGAGTCTGGGTCCAGCCATGGATGTGGTGATGACCTGTAGCTTGAGGTTGAATCCTGACAAGATGGGGACTCCATCCTTAGGTGATTGTTGTCTCTGTGAATTTGGTATTTGGCTTTAAAGTGGGTTCAATTCTCCTTGGAAAAGCGTGAATGTGGTTTGGAAGAGGCCTCTGTGCTTCTGGTCCACCAGCTACAAGTGGTCCTGGACTGGCATAATGTGGCCGCAGGTGGTTCATGCTTTGACACCTTTTCTGTTTAGTTGCTGTAATGGCAGTAGGTGAAGCTGCCTTTGAAGATGACTCAGAGCCTTCCACTAATACAGAAAGTGACAGCCAGGATTGGAACCAGTATGTCCAGGTGGAGTCACATTATGCTGATTTTAAAATAAGTGCAGTGGCTATCTATTTGCTTCCAAGACTAACTCAAGGTTCTTGTGCTTATTTTTATAATCCTAAGTGGCTTAAAACCCAAATGACCAAAGGAGCACCTGTTCCTGTAGCATCCTGGCTGTTATTGTAGATCCTCAAGAGAGCCCTTAGTACATTATATGAAAACACTGGGAGAGACTCTTCTCTGTTGTTGCACTGAATGGTGGCTGGTGCCTTCTGTGGCAAGGGGCTTATGAATCCACTCCAGATTTTTAGGCTGAATTTTAAAGGAACTTCCAATGGTTCAGCTCCTTTAAAATGTGGGCTAAAAATGGACTGGATCCCCGGTCCACTTTTACATGGGTCACCAGCTCCCATGGAAGTGTGACTAGTGCTGACGTTATATTCTTTTTCATTATTCTTTATATTCCTCAGGCATTGTAGAATGATGGATGATACCAGGTGATATAGCTGTCTATCATGGGTACTTCCTTCCTTTTTCTTAGTAGTCTTATTAGGATTTTTTTTAAACAATATTTTTTAAACTGCTGTTAAGATGGCAATAGATGAAGCGTTGTTTAAGATGATTGTAAACAAATGAATAAATAAAAACCTTGGGAAAATGGTGATGGCCCAATCTGGGAGTTATACCTCATGACACTGTAGACTGACCTGTGTCCTCTTCTTTCCATTGCTGCTCATCTTGAACATTTAAAGCTGCTCATAAGTGGTGGTTACACCCATTAGTTGATTCAGCCTCCAAAGAAGACCAGATTATGAAGCTGTAAATTGGGTGGACATTACATTTTTTTCTATGTCTCTTTATCGTTTTTCTCTTGACTTCTGAGTCAGAAAAAAAATTGCTGACTTGATAGAAAATTAGCTTAGTTGGCAGAGAAAACACATTGCCTTTGGGGTGAAACATGAAATGATGTGATGAATTGATTCTACTATCATAGATTTAAAATATGAAGCTTAATTGGACGCTAGTTATAGTGTCTTCTTTATGAATATAAAAGCATTTTTCTCTTTCTACAGGCACCTTTTAATTCATATTTCTGGTTGACTTGACAAACAATCAATAGTCTTTTCTGTTTAATTAACAGAGTCAAAATAGTTACCAGAATCTTAAAACATTGTCTGTATGAAGGTCATGTAATTTAGCTAATAATCTGTTAAAAAGGCTGTGAATCCATTCAAGACATTTGAGTCAGATCCAATTGAATTAGGTGCTATTATTTGTTGGAGCTTTTCAAAAGACATAGCTGCATGTTTTTGTGGTCTGCCACAGCCAGACCTTAGAAAAATTTTGTTTCTGGATTGGGAGAGTCGGAGGAATTCTTGGCTTGAGGATTCAGGGAGCTATAATAAACAAAACAAAACTTTTTCTAAGCTCTGACCACAACCAACCAGAGAATCTCATAGTTACCACACACAACATTTCTTCAATGTGCACACTGGCACAAGTATAAACACAAATAATTGATAAAATTCTGAAAGCAGTGCTGTCTTGTGACTTCTGTCATGAGCACAGTGGTAGGTCATGAAGCTCAAAGAAGCCATGTTTACCAAATGCTAAATAGCTGGAACTTTCCTCTAATTTGTGATCAGCAGAAAGCATCCATAAAGGCCTGGACCAGCTGTCTGTGATTTCCTTCTCTGTACATTAAATTCTCAGATGGTAGATTCTCAGGTTTGCATTGCATAATCCTCTATTTAGTAATTCTCAACTATAAGAGCAATGCTTGGATGGGTGGGAGGTAGGGATGGATTGAAACTATCCAATAAACCCAGACAGCCATAGGGAAGCTAGTGTTTCCTCTGTTTACTGAGGGCTTTTGTTGGTTCCCCATTAACTGTATATTCTGAATGCCATGAAATTCATGGGTTACAGTCTCTTGGTGACAGCAAGCTGTGTGAAGCACCGTGTGCTATAGCCATAATATCTTGTCTCCAATTTACCTGTGTTGGTTAATGTGGGCTGAAAGCTGTGAAGAGGAGAAGGGACTGCCTTGCTGTAGATTTCCTCAGCCTTCAGTACCTCAGGGATTTGTTTAAGGTAAGCTTAAATGTCAGTTAAGGGTTGAAGGTAGGTTGCAGATTGATATGTCTTGAATATGAGACAATGCTAACATGATAAAGTAATCCTGTGTGATACCATAGTGTGCTTACTCAGGTAGGGAGCTTGCATAATTAGTTTTAATGGGGATACCGCTGAGCAAATATGTGTGCTGTGAATCAGTATTTGCATATTGTGTTCAGAGTATGTTGTGTCATATTGTGATCTAATGCTGTTTTCTTTCCTGTGTTGTATTTTCCCTCTAGGATTGTTCAAATATTAACATATTTATTCTGCATGTCAATTGCAAACATAGAAATTATAGGCAAATACACATTTAAACTATGGAAATGTAGTTAAATCCACACTGGATTTGATAAATTCTCTGTCAGAAGGCAATGGAAATTTTCATTGTCACCTTCTGTTTGAATTGGGTGATGTTCATTTTATCTCTTCACTGTAGCTTAGGGCCAACCATACTGTTTAGTCCTTACCCTGAACTAATATGCTAAAACACTGAAATTGTGAACAGAGAGTTAAATGTCACCTTCTCGATGCTCAGCCATGAGAAACAGTATGGATTGATTCAGAATCCAGGAAGCAGGATCAAGGACCAAAAGAACAAATAGGATCAGAGGGCAAACTGGAAGGGACGACTCAAGAACATGACAAAAGTTGGACCACAGAACAAAAGCCACGTGTGAGCATAACTGGACCTTGCTGCTCAAGCAACACTCAGTTGCAAAAGAAAACCCTGGCTCAGAAGGATTTCAGTAGTCAGCCTGGTGGCAGGGTTTAGTTCATCCTATGTAGTTATAGTGCGGTGATTCCACTTTAATTGCCATGACTGCATCCTATGGAATGCTGGGGCTTGGTGTTTGGGGAGGCACTGGAGAAGCTCTAAGAAATCTAAATTCTCTAAATTCTAAAACTTCTGCGTGTTTTTTAAAAATTATTTTATGTTGTTTGATATATGATTTCCAAAAAATGTGTGATATTTTCATTGGGTTTTAGGTTTACGTTTAAGTTATTACTGTATTTTCAGCTAATTTTGTTTTATGATTTGTGAGCTGCCTTGGGTCCCATACCAGAAGAAAGGCAGCGTATAAATGTAATAAATGAATAAATGCCTCTCCCCAAACTGTAGGTCCCTTAATTCTGTAGTATGGAACCATGGTAGTTAAAGTGGAATTCTAGTGCTATAATGGCGGAGTGTGAAACGGCCCCAGATATAGAAGGTTCTTAGTTGAGAAGGTGCCACCACAGTCTGGTGATTCACCACAGAAGGCACAGACATGTAAAACCCGATGCTTCTTTGAAAAGCTGCAGTACTGTGTTTCACAATCTGGAGCAGTGGTCAGTACCTTGTTACAATCCTATGTATGGGAAGTGTGGTTCACTAGATTTTTATCTGGAAGGCTAAGGTTTGTCTGGGCTCATTGTGTCATCATACCACTTTTGTTCAGCTTTATTTTGTCATGTGCGGAACAAAAGGAAGAATTATGCATTTCCCTGTGATGAAAGCTGACAATTAAGGTTGTACAGAATTTTAAGGCAACATCTGCCAGAATAATAAATAGAAATGCGGTGTGAGAAGGAAGAGGAGGAAACAGAACTGGAAGCCAAGGAGGGAGGAAGGGAGACAGCATTCTTAAGGGCAGAAGTTCATCAAGTGCTGGGGATAATAGCCTGAATGTTATAGAGAGAACTGAGTGAATAGTATAAGAACTGAAGCAGCTAGGGGGAATGACTCAAGACCTCAGATGTCTTAATACTAATGCATAGAGCATGGGAAATAAACAAGATGAACTTGAACTCTTAATACAACAAAGCAAATATGATGATAATAGGCCTCATTATAATAGCCATTTTATAGCAATTTTATATATATATATATATATATATATATATATATATATATAAAACAGGATTATATTCAATCATATGGAGCAAGCCTGTTTTCTGCTGCTCCAGAGGCTAGGACATGGAGCAATGGCTTCAAACTTCAGGAAGAGAGATTCCACCTTAACATTAAAAAGAACTTCCTCACAGTAGGAGCTGTTCAACAGTGGAATACATGCCATGGAGTATGGTGGAGTCTTCTTCTCTGGAGGTTTTTAAACAGAGGCTGGATGGCCATCCCTCAGGTGTGGTTTGATTGTGTATTTCTTTATGGCAGTGGTGGGAGTCGATGGTCCTTGTGATCTCTTCCAACTCTATGATTCTGGGATTTTATAAGGGGCAAGAGGGTGGAAGGCAGCACATTTATGAGGATGGGTTTGCCTAGGCCCATCAGATTTTATCAACAGTACTGCTAGACTTTACCATTGCTATCAAATCAGGCATTGTTCCTCTCATATTTAAAATGTACCAAGGGTGTCCTAATCCTTTTTTTTTTAGCTTGGAGATAATAGAACAGGGTTAGGCAACTTCACGGGGTTGTGGGAGGTGCCAAAGTGCTCTCTTTGTTTTTATCTTTCTTGTACCTTTTGACCACTTTAATTTTTCACTGAGTTTTTTTCTACCAAAGAAATGGCCAGCAGTGTCTCCCAAACCTTTCTCCCATAAGGATTTAGTCCCATAAGGACAGTCTTTCCCCAAAATAGAATATGGCCAGGCTGTTATTTCCTTTTGTGTGTGTGTGGGGAGGAGATCCCATGAACTTAAAACAGAAGAAGAAATTCAGAAGAAATGGGGTGGAAAGGCCAATTCCTGCCATCCAGAGCCTTCAAGGTGGCTATTGCCCTCTTCTTTGTTAAAAAAAAGTCTGAATGTTTTAGAGGAGGATGAGTGCTAGAGGAGCCTTAGTGTGGCCAAAACAGCCATGGGGGCTAGATGTGTTCCATGGGATACACATTGCTTATTCCTATAATGGTTGCTTTATGGTTGCTTATCCAGTAACTGCAAGCATGAGTTCCTTGTTTATCTCTATCCTCCCTTTTTGCAATTACCTTTAGAACTGCAGCTAGCCTATACCTAAATGAAAAGTTATGCATGTTATGTCAGGCCTCTGACCTAAGCCATATAAGGCTTCTGCCTTCAGGTTGCCAGTTGTGTGCATCTGTTTGATAATAATGATAATTTGATAATGGTGTTACTGCATTTTGAACATGTTTTCATTTTAAGAGCTAAACCGGGTTTCTTCTGTCCCTCCCATCGTCTCATTCAGCTGTTTAAAGTTGTGCCCTCTTTCATAGTGACTCCCTCCATTTCTGTCTCTCCTCCCCCCCCCCAACTTCACATCTTCCTCTGAAATGTAGTTTCATACAAAAACAAGGGTCTCATATTTCTAGCATGCAACAATGGCTCTGTGTGGAATATTCTTGGCTTTGCATACCTATTGCAAGTGTTCTGAGAAATAGGAGGCATTCTAAAAGCTGTTTTGATGTTTGAGAGGCAAATTTTCAGTGAAAAGAAAGAATAAAAAGACATTTCAAAAGTAAGATTAAATGAGATTAGCTTTTCAGCAGTCCCTCCTCAACAGACTGTTCTCTTATTTGGGTTTTTCTATAGTTGGAAGCAGATCAGACTTCCTATGCAGGCCAAACATTTTTCTTCTGTATCTTTTCATGTCTCCATAGATCTGCACAAGAGTCACTTATAGAACCATCATTGCACAAGTGTCAACAAGCCTACATTGTAAGGAGATACACTGCATATGTGGATAACGTAGGAGAGACAAATGGGCACAAGCTGTGCCTATCTTGGCTAATGAATGTCAGTCTTTTTGCACCTTTTGGGCACATGTTAACTGAACACCCCAGTTGCAGTTCCAAATATAGTAGAAGTACTGCTTACTATGTATAGTACAGCAAAATTAGCCATTTCTGTCACATAAATTTGTGAGAGTATATATGGGAAATAAGGTCTAGTTACACTATATTCTATAAGGCCATTTTCTTGGCCTTGTCTTTCGTAAAACTGAGCCAGATACGAAATGTAAAACTTCAGCCAGAGGTGGTACATACTTTGAACAGCAATTCCCAGCATTCCTCAACAGGATGTAGAAAGCAATATCTCTAAAGGGAAGTTCCTTTTCTTGTGGAGGCTTTCCACATGACCAAGAAAATCAGGCACCCTGGTCTTCTGAGAGGACTCCACAGGGGCAGGGGCCTCTTGTCTTCAGATGTGCCATTTTCCATGGGAGAAGAGAGAGGTGGTGGCACTAGGTACACTCCTTCTCCCATGCTGAAGAAAGCTTGGAAACACCTTAGTAGAGTTATTAAGCTCTTCCCCCACCCAGAGGTGTTTCTTGAGGATGGCAGTGTGGAAAAGTAACTCTGAAATGGACCTTACCCCCTCCTTCATTTTTTATATATGCTTCTTTGCTTGTCTTCACATGAACAGTTTCAGTATTTTTCTGTCCTCAGTTTTTACGTAGGATGCCTACATTTATGCTGCTCTCCTTGCATATTGTTATAAAAATCAATATAGTATAGTATACAGTAGGCCCTCCACATTCGCAGGGGATAGGTGCACGGAATCCCCACAAAAGTAAAAAAAAAAAACACAAATAACTCCCCACCCACCCCAGTGCCATCATGCCCTCAGCGGGCAGGAAGCAGAGAGGGGAGGACAAGAGGAGACATCTCCCCCACTTCACTCTCCCACCTGCAGAGTAGCTGGGAATGGGAGGGGGAGAATGGGGGGAGGCACACCACACCGCAAATAATCAAATCTGCGAGCGAGTGTCAAACCTGCAAATGTGGAGGGAGAACTGTAGTATCAACTTGGCTTTGACTTACAGTGATCCTATGGATGAGAGACTTCCAGTTTCCTCTGCCTGTTATCAGTGTTGGAACTGACAAGACTTGCAACTTTAGTCGTTATGGGATTAATTGGTCTATTGATGTTATAGAGGACCTTGACCTGCTACTGTTATTGGAAGCCGTTGTAAAGGCTCTATAAGAGTAGCATCCTCTTAGTGAACATTTGCTTCTTGATATGCTGTAATCTGCTGTTGCTGCAGTTTGTATCATATCCTGCTTCATTGTGGTATTGTATTATATTTTGATATATTTTGTATTTGTATTTTAACTTGCCAAATTTGCTCATGTTCTCCTTTAACCTTTTGTACATTAAGAACCTATATGCTATTTTTATCTTTTAACTAGAATATATGAAAGACTATTTCTCTTTCCCTATTTTGTCTTCTGAATTTCCTTTTTATTTACAACAATCAACTGTCCTGATTTTACAAATGAGGAGCGTGGCTTCCTTGACTTAATCAGTTCATCTCAAATTTGGTCTTATTCTTTTCCTGATGCCCTCCCCTTTACCAAACACAATATTTTTTTTCCAGTCAGTCACTTCATCTCATGGTATGTCCAAAGTACAACAGCCTCAGTTTCCAGTGTGAGTTCAGCCCTGGTTCGATCTAAGGCCTGGTATCTCTAGAACTTTCCTTCAGCGATACATTTCAAATGTGTTAATTTTCTTTCTCTCAGCTTTTTTCACTCTCCAGCTCTCACCCCCATATAGAGAAATTGGAAATACTGTGGATGAGTCTGACTTTGGTATTTAATGATATATCTTTACACTTCAGGATTTTATCTAGAGCCTTATGATAGAATAACATAATATTGGATAGTATTATAGTAATTACAGTAAATAATATGATAAATAATATGATAAGTATAATTAAATATAATCATACATTGAATATAAAATAGAAAAATTGATATAAAATGGCCTCATTTTTAAAAAATGGTTTCATTTTATAAAATCAATCTGTCTCCTGTCTCAACCACACAGAAGAAGAAGTGTCAGCTACTGAAAAATAGAATATTTGCAGGGAATAGCTGAGATGGTATCTAGTGGACATATCTGGGAGTAGGTTTGGAAAGAAAGGGTATTCATGAGACTATTTATGAAAGACTACACAACCTGAAACATTATGGTGCCATTGGCTTAAAGAGTTGTCCCCATGTTGGATCCAGAAGGTGAAACACAAAGTAAGTAACATTTATTCTGGTCTCTCAGCCTGTCTTCAGTTTTTAATATATAGTCATTAGTTGACTGTGTTATTTTGTTGTTGTTACTTACTGTATCACAGTCAATAAATATAGACACCATATGGGGAATTGTTGGAGTAGTTTCTTAATTAAAGCTGAATTCATCTACACTCCAGCACACAGTACTGAACACATTCAGGTGCGGTTAGTCAGTAGATGGGTGTTTATTTATTCAATATATTTATGACTTGTTATACAACCAAAAATGTTCTAAGAGTGACAAACAGTAAATAAAGAAAGCATAAAACATACATATTCATGTTAAGTTATAAAAGTGTCAAGTGCCACATAGTACAAACAACAATACTTGTATGAATGAATGAACACAACCAACACAAGAGGAATCCACGTGGGATTAAAACACTAATATATAAAAAAAGTTACTGGGTTTGCATGTGTTCCATGTCATAACACCTCAAGAACAATTTGATACTGGCTGTGGGCAAATCTGGCCAAACCTGTCAGCTGCTACTTCTCTTTTAACTCATGTCCAACACATGCGTGAGCATTATAAGATGGAACTGTTTCTTGTAGTTCTCCACTTTTGCTTTCTGAACAATCACACCCCAGGGGAAATACATTTGTCCTGAGATGCATGCTTTAATCCTAGCATCCTCCTTATCCTTAGGTAGAATGAGGTAACTGCCACAGGTGGCAGGTGTTAGGAGTAGGTGGAACAATGACAAGGTGTTAGAGGGCAAATACATATGTGCAAGTATAGGACTATTTTGTCACTGCATGCAACGATGAATAATTTCTTCAATTTTCTCCCTGCTGCAGGAGAAACAAATATTTCTGCACAGTTTTCATATGGTATTTGTACAACTCAAAGTACTTCAGAAAATTATTCTGAACAGAAATGACCATGATTTCTCTACAGTATTTACTGGGTTTTGGAAAAAAATCAGCAGCAATTTTATATAAACATAAACATATATGTTTTGCAGAAAAGGGGGTTTTATGTACATGAGTTTTTCAGACAAAAACCCCAAGATCGCCTTGAAAAAAAAATTTCTTGAAACACACATTTATGTATGCAAAATTGTTTTTTTGCGTAAATGACACCAGTTTTTCACACACACATAAAATGGATGTTTCTGGAAAGTGGCAAAGTTTTTCTCGAACAAAATACACAGTTTTTCATACAAAAAAACTACTTGCATTTCTGAATAAATAACTTTTCCAACCAATTGAGGAGGAGGAGGATCATCTTTTTTTATACCCTACTTTTTCCCCAGGTTGGGACTTAAAGTGGCTTACAACAGTTAAAAAGACATAGTTAAAATCCATAGAATACAAAAGTTCAAACATGATTAAATAATCAAAAAAGTGTAAAACAATGTTAAAATACTTAGTTAAAAACGTAAACAATCATCAGCAACACAATATCCATAACAGTCTGCACAAAAATGTCTTTACTTGATGCATGAATACTGGGCAGAAACTGCAAAATTCTCACATCTGTGTTATAAAACACATTTCTATCTGGGAAATGAATAAGACCAGATGCTCTTTCCATCTCTAGTGTCACATGGCCTGCCCTGCACTTCTTGACCTAGTCTGGTGCCCTCAGTTACTGTGGAGGACTTTGCTCCATTGCCAGAGAGCAAGTTTCAACTGCCAATTGATTTGGCTTTTGCATGAGAAACAGAGATGAATGAAGAATCCTGTTCCTTGCCTTAGACAGCAAAATGTCTTGAGCCAGTCCTGTTGCATCTGTGGCATCTTGATCACGTATTTCGTTACACAAACAGATGTATACCTCACCCTTCTGTTGCAGTTACAGTATCCACTTCTTTTCGTCCCAGCTGTTGCACGCTTGGAGTTCATCTGAGATGTTCCCTGTGCTGACCTGTGCCAATATTAGGGCTGCCAGCCTTTCCTTATCTTAACATTCCTAGTGTAACAATCACAGTGTTGCAATGTAGGATTCTCCATTTTTCTCAGTCTTAATTCATTATGCTCAGAAAAGTTACCTTTTTGTAATATATAGGCATGCTAGCAAGCACACTGTGGAAATAGTAGTCCAGAAAGGTCATTTTCCTAGGTCCTGATCTGATCTCTTCACAAAGGTGCTCCTCTTTCCTTTCCCACTCCAAATGAACCTCATGGAGGCTTTGCCTGTGCAGTATTATTACAGCTATACCAAGAAAGGACAAACTTAACCATTTTGTTCCAGGCACATGTTCTGGCACATTTATATACATTTTACTGTTGCTGGAAATATAATGTTGTTGTTCAGTGCTGTCAGTTCAACCAACTTATAGCAGTGCTGTGAATGGGATGCCTCCAAGTTACCCAGTTGCCAACAGCCCTGCTCAAGTCTTGCAGGCTTAGATTGAGTCTTTCCATCTGTAATGAAGTCTTCTGCTTTTTCTGGTGCCTTCTACCTTACCAAGCATTGTTGTTTTTTCTAGTGAGTCATATCTTCTCATGATATTCCTAAAGCACAACAGTCTCAGATTAGTCATCTTGGCTTCTAGGGAGAGTTCAGGCTTGATTTGCTCTAGGACCCATTCATTTGTCTTTTTAGCAGCCCAGAGTATCTGCAGAACTCTTCTCCAGCACTACATTTCAAATGAGTTGGTTTTCTTCCTTTTAGCTTTCTCAGTGTCCAGCTTTTACAACCATATATAGAAACTGGAAATATGATGTCATGACAATCCGAAGTATTCAGTGATATATCTTGGCACTTCAGGATCTTGTCTAGTTCCTTCATAGCAGCTCTTCCAAGTCCTAGTCTTCTTCTGATTTCTTTACTGCAGTCTCCATTCTGATTAATGACCAAGGCAAAGTATGAAAGACCTTGAACTATTTCAATGTCTTCATCCTCTTCTTTAAGGTTATGTAAATAATCTGTGGTTATTATTTTTGTTTTCTTGATGTTCAACTGTAAACCTACCTTTGGATTTTCTTCCTTGACTTCTTTCAGTAATCATTCCAAATCTTGGCTATTTTCTGCTAGTAGTATGGTGTCATCTATATATTGTAAATTGTTGATGTTCCTTCCTCAGATTTTCATGTCTTCTTCCTCTAGGTCTAATCTTGCTTTGCATATGAGATCTTCAGCATACAAGTTAAACAGATAAGATGATAAAATGCTGCCTTGCCTGACCCTCGTGCCAATTGGAAACCATTCCTTTTCCCTACATTCTTTTCTATATGTTCTGTCAGTAGCCTCTTGTCCTGAGTACAAGTTACACATCAGGACAGTCAAATGTTATGGCACACTGTTTTCTTTAAGAGTGATTCACAGTTTCTCATGATCTATACAGTAAAAGACTGCCATAATCTATAAAGCATAAGCTGATTTTCTTTTGCAGTTCTTTGGTGCACTCCGTTATCCAATGTATGTTTGCAATATGATCCTTAATGCCTCTTCCTTTCCTGAACCCAGCTTGGACTTCTGGCATTTCTTACTCCATAAATGGTAAAAGTCATTGTTATAGAATTTTGAGCATGATTTTGCTTGCATTGGAAATTCATGCAGTGGTGCTATGGTTACTGCAATCCCTGGTGTCTCTTTTCTTGGGTACTGGAATGTACATTGAGTGTTTCCAATCTGTGGTCCATTCTTTTGTTTTCTATATTTGTTGACAAATTCTAGTTACAACTAGAGTAGATTCTGTCTCTGTAGACTGAAGGAGCTCTATTGATATGTCATCTGTTCCTAGTGATTTATTTTTCCCAAATACTCTGAGTGCAGCTTTCACTTCAGTTTCTAAAATAGGAGGTTCATTGTCATATGGTTCTTCCTTGAATAAATCTATCAACCTTTAATTGCTTTTTTATAGTTCTCCTGTGTGTTGTTTCTGTCCCTTTATTTCTGCTTGGTCATGTAATGTGTTCCCTTGCTGGTTGTAGAGAATCACCATTCTTCATTTAAACTTGATTTCTCGGATCTTGTAGAAGAGGTCTCTTGTTTTTACTTTGTTTGTTATGATGTTCTATTTATCTGCGTTGATTATTATAGTAGTACTCCTTGTCCCTGCATAACTGTGCTCGACTCTTCCCTGGTAGCTTGCTGACTGCCATCCAACCTGGGAATCTCATCTTCTGACACTATCTCTTGTTTCATTTTGGATTATTTCATCGTAAGGTGTTCATGATAACAGACATTTGGCACATTAAGGTCATTTCCGCCCTAGACTGTTATAGTGCTATTATTCCACTTTCAACATCCTATGGAATCCTGGAGTTTGCAGTTTAGGGAGGGGCCATTGTGCTGTGATCATTGAGACCAGGGTTTGATTCCCTGCTTGGCCATGGAAACCCATTGGATGACTTTGGATGCATCACACACTCTCAGCCCCAGAGAAAAGGGTCAATTTAGGGTTGCCATACATCAGAAACAACTTAAAGGCACACAATAAAAATAAACTGTGGACACTATTTGATCAAATGGTAGCCATACCTAAATTTTCAAGCAGCTGAAATTGCCTGAATTCACCAGATCTCATGTGATCTTGGAAATTAAGCAGGATCAACCTTGGTTAGTACTTGGACAGGAGACCGCCAACAAACAGCACATGCTGAAGGCTATATTTCAGAGGAAGGAACTGGCAAAACCATTTCTGAGCATTCTTTGCCTAAGAAAAACTTATGAAATTCATGGGTTTGCCATAAGTTTACAAGCAACTTAAAAGCACACACACACATACGGAATAATCAAGTGGCAGAAAATGAACAGTTAATACTCTAAAAGAGAATGTAAAAATTCAGCCTCAGAAAACATTTATATTTGGAGTTAAGAATACATGAAAGAAAACTTTAAAATGGGTCTCTCTTATTTTTGCTGTAAAAAAAAAACATCCTTAAAATTACTAGTTTGGTTCAAGTGAAGTAGAAGTTGAGCATCCCGGATTGATCTTTCCTTCCTTCTTTCTTTTTTCTCCCCTTCCTTTCTTTCTTTTCTTAGACTGCTGATCTGTCCCAACCTTTAATTTTATTTCCATTGTGCCAAGTGTGTCAAATGATATGCTATAATTAAGAAATAAGACATGACAAAAATTCTATTTCTCACTGTTGTGGAGTATCCTCTGTGGCATTATAAAGATTTAGTTTTTAACTTTCCAAGATTATTCATCATAATTGTTATGATGTACCATCTTAAATGTCTTTATAGTTGTGAAATAGAATTTTGCAGTCAGCTAAAAATAATATGTGGAAAATGAACTGGCACACTAAGCATAGGTTCATTTTTTTGAGTGGGGGATAGAAATGTTAATTGATTCTGGGTTTCCAAATTGCAACTTTCTGAAGGGTTTCTGATTGGCAGAATGTTTAAAATATAAGGATTTCATAATGGGTATTATTTAGACTGTATTGTTATTAAGTGGAAACTGTTCCTGCTTGTGTGTAGAAAAAAGGTGAGAAGTCTTTCTGATGGCAACCCCTTATTTTTTTGTTGGAAACTGCTCTAGAAAGCCTCTGTACAGACCTGCAATAATGCCCAGTGTTGATGGAGGCCAGAAAAGCATTCAAGTCTGTATATAAAATAGGGACCAGATGAATTTTTTTAAAAAAAATCTGTAAGTCCCAGATTAGCTACCTGTGCTTTCCAATATTATTTTGGAAATCCACATGATGTTTACTTGATTCTAAGGTGTTTCCTGGGAACTCCCAGAATTACCATGGACTTTTCATTCCCATCCCGTCCCAGGTTAGTTAAATTACCCTGTTTTTTTCCAAAACGAAATCTATCTATACTTGTCTGTGTGTTTCTGTCATCTAAGAACCAGTTAAAATGGCTGCCATCAGTAAATACAGCTATTGTTTTCAGGATAAAGGTTCAGCAGAGATCAAAAGAAGGAAAGAGGAATGCTAGTACTAAATCAAAATGATCCTGATGCTTAAATAATGTAATATTGCTAAAGCACTTTAGCACTTCGACTGTAACTCCCGGATAATACTAATAAAAAAGATTCGGTGGAAATAAGTGGAAATGAATTTCTGAAATGTTGCATGAGAATGGATGTGGCACATGCTCAGTAGGAGAGGGAGGAGGAAAGACTTGAGAGGGGAGCAGCGGCAGAGCTTGGAGTGTATGGAGGGAGGGGGGAGGGGAGGGGCCATGGTACACGGGGGGGCCCACAGTACATAGGAGTGTAGCTGCAGTGCGTGGAGGCATGGCGGCAGCGCACGAAGGCATGGCTACGAGCCAGGATGCCCAAAAACATTGCCGCCTGGGGCAAACCACCTCCTTTGCCCTCCCGTCCCTATGTAACTCGGGGGGAGGAAGGAAAACCCTGCAGAATTCAACAAAGAGACAGGATACAATTTGTGAATAAGCAGTACAGTCCAAACAAAAAAGAATTGGAAACTCCCAAAACTTTTTCCCTCTTCTGGAAGTGCCCTTAGTTAGATATATTGGAGATTGGTGTTTATTTTTATAAGCATGGCGGTTGGCATAAATGAGGCTGTATTGCAGGGATGGAGAAAGTTTAAAGTGTTTAAACCCCATTTTTGCAGTTCCCAGATCTCCTCTGGTGACACCCCAAACCCCTTGAAGCTGTGTCACTTTTTTCTTTAAACTTTTTAGAAAACTATTGGTCAAAATGAGTAAAACTGGCCACAGCTGTTGCAATTTATACCTCCAACCCTTCTCATGAGCCTCCAAACCACAAACAGACAATGAATAAATAAATGTAAGTCAAAAATTGGCCTAAATAGTGGCCACAAGTAGCACAACATCATTCCCAACACACCCTGAACACAGTGGTTAAGCTGGGAGGGGCTTTGAAAGGCTTCCCACATTCCTGGGCAGATACCTGCCTCTACTGTATTCAGATTTTCCTTTCCTTTAAGCATCTACCTAGAGAGGTGTTCTAAGCTGAATGATCCTGAGGTGCTATTTGGCACAGTCTTTCTCATCCAAAATTTTTACTTCTCTTAACTCCATTGATCTACTGATGCTTACCCGTCAGAACCAGACAACCATAATCTGCAGTCATAGGGAAGGGGAAAAACTAGGAGTTTGGCTGGTCATTCAGCTTAGTAATTGCATGTCGCAAGAGAAGAGAGAAGAGAAGGGGATTGGGATTCTTGCAACAGATAATAATCCTGTGTCTGCCTAGGTGAAGAAATCTCACAAGTAACATTTCTGATTTAACACCACTGATTCAGTCCTATACTCTAGTTGAGATTATCAATGAGACTGAGGTCATTGCTTTTACTGAGGCGAGTATTATTGTGTGTCTGAATATGGGAGGTCCATATTCATATATTTATAAATCAATTAACTGCACCGCACATGTCATAGAGTTTCAGTCCAACATATTTCCAAGGGGTTAAATTCAAAGACATAGCCTTGTTAGCCTGGATCAGTATGCAGAAGGGTCCTGCAGTGCCTTTAGACTTACTGAAAGAAAGAAGTTGGTAGCATAAGCTTTCATAGACGTAAGTCTACCATATGATGAAGTAGGCTTAAGTGTATGAAAGCTTATGCTGCCAACTTCTTTCTCTCACTTAGGCCATTTCTGCACATTACTTGATGCTGTTGTCCCCTGGTCGCAATCCTGGAAGCACCCTTGGCAGGAAGGGGGCGTGACAGGAACACTCTCCTGCATACCCGACTGGCTTCCGGAGGAAGGAAGCATGAGGGACACGACTCTTTCTTCCATAGTGCGGCTGGGCTTCTTCCCATGCTGCACTGGGGCAAGAGGCACCTCCATCGCGCTTCCTGCCCTTCCACATGGCCAGGAAGGATGGGAATGTCACGTGATCAGGGGTCATTGATGGAGAAACTCCGTCAATAATATACCCCGCAGTTGCGCTGGCTGGCAACAGGAGAAGGGCAGGACCACAATGACATCATGCAGAAGCATTGTTGCAGTTCCGCTCCTCTCATGTCTCCATGCTGGGATGTAGTCATCGTGCGGAAGGGCCCTTAGTCTCAAAAATGCTACAGGATCCCTTCTATTTCAAGGGAGTTGGCAAGATTATGCATAACCCAATAATGGGCAAGAATATGTGTGGGCTGATAACTGTAGAAATGGTCTGTAGGATCTGGGGTTTGCACTTCAGTAACATGTTTTGGGTGTTTTTTCTGGGTGTTTCCTGTTTTAGCAGCTCAGTAAGCTTCTGTTACATGGTGAGACTTAAGTGATGTTTTCCAGAATTCTAGGGACAGCAGCTGCTACATGTGGACAGAGCCCCCTGTGGCTACAAGTTCTTCTCACTGGTCTAGATTATGAGAAGTACTCCATCCACACAATGGAGAATTCTTCGGGATATGCATTTCCTTTCCTAGATGAAAATGTGATGTCTGCATTTGTAGAGCTTTTGGAGGTGCTGCTTTGGTTACTAGAGTTTCCATTTACCCTTCCATTCAGCATAATATATGTATAGTAGTATAGGACAGAAGCTATCTAGAACCCTGGGAGGATTTGGACTGTACATGCAGTTCAGAATTGTATTTCATACACCTGCCAAAATTCAATGACTGCATGTAAGTGTAGGTTCTTTGATATCCAGAATGAAACCCAAATATACCTTTAATCTTTCTCTGAACTCTCACTACAAGTGCTTTCTCTCCAGGCCAATTACTATGTCAACAAAAGCGGAAAAGTGTAATTTTCAAGCTGGTTGCAGCTGAGATAGTGCAGTTAATTGAGTACCTCACTTATAAACACAGAGCAATCAGGTCTAACAACCTGAATGGTAGTGTTATCGCTTATAAACTGTGGAAAAAGGTACGCCACTTTCGAGGAACCTTCCAAGCTGCTGTTATGAGTGCACCTTCATTGTGTCCTCAACTCTGCGTCTAATACCTAGAAAGCTGACTTTGAGAAGTGAAATGCTTTGTTACTTCCTTCCTGAAGTGAGCAATGTATTTGAATACGATTGCATATTCAAACCATGCTCAAGGCAGAAAAGTCAGGTCCAGTTCAGTCTCACAAGTGAAACTTGGCAGATGTTTTTTCTTGCTGAAGAAATACTGCAGAGGAGAATACTGTCAGGTTCAGTAATCAGGAACACAGAGAGATGGGCTTGCAACAGATCTGTTGATACATTGTGATTTGCCTCTGTGGCACAAAGGTTACAAACAACACACACCATATCAATAGGCTGGTAGTTGTTGCAGGGCAGGAGCTGCTGTTGCTGAAACTGTTAGACAAATAATAAAGTACATCACAAGCCAGACAGGAAAATGCTTGAGCAGCTCAATTATGAAGGAGTGAAAGAACTGCTAAATCCAGATAGGAAGAATAGAGAGAGGTTGAATGAAGTCTTGTGCAAGTCTCTACTGCAGGAGATGCTGGGCAAGGGAGAAGATGCCTGAAGAATGGAGTCACGACAAGGCATGACTTTCCAGAAACTCCTAGCAATTCCACCCAGGAGATTCAGTCCTGAGGAATACTAGGAAGTACAGTCCAGTAACATGGGCGTGGGAAAACCGAACAACTCCTGTCCCTAAATTTAAAAAACTAAACTGAGCAAGTCACCATATCTGGACAGCATCCACCCAAGAGCTCATACAACATGTGCTCTAAGGCCATTTCCACTCTACACTGTTTTAGTGTTATTATTCCACTTTCAGCGCCCTGTGGAATTCTGGGGTTTGCATTACTGAGGCCAAAGAGCTCTCTGGCTGAGAATTCTAAATGCCCTTCCTAAGCTGCAAACCCTAGGATTCCACAGAATGTTGAAAGTGGAATGATAGCACGATAACAGAGTGGTGTGGAAATTGCCTAAATCTGGACTGCAGGTCTGTAACTATAACAGCGTCCAACCTGTTTGGGGACTGAACACTTCTTCTTTTTGCTTCTCATCTATTCTTTGTTGTACTGTGCTCTGAGACCTTCTTTGCCTTTGGTCCTGGAGCATTTGGACTCTGCTGCTTGGTTGCACCCATGTACTAGGCACAGCTTGCCTAGATTTTGAACTCCTCCATGCCACTTTTAGCCCGATCTCAGTCCAAGCTCCAGCAAAAAATAGTATAGTTGCCTATTGTTAATCAAAACTTCTTTTATATTTCTACAGAACTTGGAGTTGCATTAAGTTTGGTGATCCTTCCCCCTTCTTCATGAATGGTGCCATTTTGATTATATAAGAATGCACTTGCAAATAATGATTTTGCTATTAGCGTGTGTCTTCAGGCTCTTTATCCCAGAAATAACTGAGTTCTTTTAAAATTTGGGGGCTTTCACATGCAGGTTGGTATGTGATGTATGGACAGTCAGCTACTCAGAGGGAGCAAGGAAAAGATGAAACTCCCTTTGTGGAAGCACAGGCCTTTTGTGCAAGATCAGGTGCCAGTGTATTTCCATCTTCTGTTTAAAGTCTAACAAGAGATTCAAACCCATCCAATAAAATATATGTTGTAATCTGTGGAGGCTGATTTATTGCAAAAGATGATTGAATGCAAAACATCTATCTTTACTGGAAGAAATTTGAAGTAATTTAATTTTAATTGCTTAAAGGAAAAACAATCCTGGATTTGATCAGATCCATACGAGTGAAACATCACTTCTCATTCTTCAGTTAGAAGAAGCAGAGTATGTGATACTAGTTTGGAAAAAGGAATATAGATCTCTTGTTTGCACCATATTTATCTGAATCAGAAAGGTGATGTTCCAATTCATAGTACTTTAAGCAGTAATACTACTGTTGAGATGGCTTTCACTGTGTTCCGTTTATCTTGGTCTGAAATGGCAGTATCCTCCCATGGAAAAGTATCCTGTTTTCATTCATACACTTACCTTAATTAGGCCCATATTATCTTAATTTAGAGCCATAACAATGTTATTTGCTATAGCCTTCTGGCTTTCAGTGAAACCCCAGATTATACTCCTAAATCCCTGTTCCCATCTGCCAGAGTCAGAGGTCATTTCTGTATGACGTTGCTATCCCGCAACAGCAGCAGGTTGCTATCTGGTCCAGGAGTCACACTACCATGCACTGTGGTTGCTATCCAGTTGCTATCCCAAGTGTTGCAAAACCTCCTCATGCTATTTCCAGAAAAAAATCAATTAAGAGCCTCCTTTAGCACTTCAATCTTGTCAGCTGGCTAAATGCGGTACAATAATAGTGCTTGATAGCACATCCTGTCCTTGTGGATCCAGGAGTGGGCAGGGTGTGGTTGTACCCAGCTTGTCCCTCCCTCAGCGACTCCCATGACATGGCAAGTTTGTAATCTACCACCTTTTTGTGTTTATTTTACATTTACATACAGTTAATTTTTTTTAATACAATTTTTAGCGTTATTGTGCACAAATGCAATAGGTTACTAGCGTGTCATGAGGTTACAATGTGGTTACTCTAGTATGGCTTACAAAAGAAATGACCAATCATGGGTGGTGGGAAAGGGTGAAAGTGGAAAGAAGGGAGTGCCCAAGGATGCTGTAGCATGGAAGGAACACTGGTGGCAATAATGCTACTCATCCACTTAAGGGGGAAGGGTGCAGAAGAGAGTATTCCTAACCTGCTACCATCACACCAATGGCAATACTGGGATTGTAATGGAATAATGTGCTATTGTGGCATGATGTAGAAAGGATCAGAAAGAAAAGATCAGAAGGAATTCAAATCTTGTCAAATCTGTCAAGCCTGCTGGGACTGTGTGGTGATCCAAAATGACAAGGATAGTGTGCTGTTAGACCTGGGCAGAGCAAACACAGGCCTCTAAGAGAATGGCATGAATTGTGTGGCACTCCAGATGTCATTGGACTGCAACATCCAGCACACCTAGCAACCATAGCGAAAGGTGAGGAATGTTGGCAATAGCAAACACTTTGAGCGATATATCTATCCTGTTGTAGGTTACGGTATTACAGGGAGGGAAAAAGAATAATTTGGGCAAAGCTTGGAATGTTACTTCTGAGGATCTAGTTAAATTTAACCATTACTCTGATTAACCAACATGTTGTTACTGTACCTCTTGTAGTCCAGAGGAAGGGTAACTCCCAGAGCTATGGAACAAGTCAATGGTGCTTCCTACCCAACTATGTCAAAGTGCATAATATTCAGGTGCCACTCAAATTATTTTGGTCTATTAAATAATAAAATATTGTACTTTTATTCTCCTTCATGGCAATAAAAGTAAAACAACAACAACAACAAATGACTATTTCCTTCCCTGTTGTGACATCCCAAAACTCCTGCCTGAAATGGCTGTCTCACTTTGTATAATGGTAGGCCTGGCCTAGATGGGAAATGACCATAGTGTCATAGTAGAGCAAATGGCTGCCTCACTTTGTATAATGATAGGGCTGGCCCAGATGGGAAATGACCATGGTGTCATAGTAGAGCAGATGAGACATTAGAGAAACAGGCTGCCTGGAGCTGACAGATTTTGTTTGTCTTCTCTTATCACCATAATGTAGCCCTGCAAAAACTGCTACTGCTTACATAAGGCATCAACAAGATTCCAGTCCATGTATTGCTAGTAATATTCAGATATTCTGTTGTGCTGTTATGTATAAAATATTCTGCTATGCTATACATATTGGTGGGCTTTTGCTGCAAAAATTTCTGTTTATTTATTTATTGCTTGATAATTACATAGTGGTATGATTGATTCTATTATGGCAAACAGCCATTCAAACAAGAGATATACAGCTAGATTTAACATGTATTATTATATAATATTTGTATCTTAGGCCCATTTCACTCAGTCTTCTTATATTGAAGCAATCTCCATGTAGGAATAAATATTTATTGCTAATACTTATAAACCATGAAATGAGGCTTGGACACTAGCAACACTTAAAATAGAATTATGAATTTTATATATATTGCTACTCAACCCTTCTAGCTGTATTCTGAACGTGCTGTAGGGCTACTGGGAATTAAGCTTACACCTCTGTGAAGCTGATTTACTGTTCTCATCAGAACCTCTGCAGAAGAGAAACATTCTATTTCAAAGTAGTTTTTCATGTAACAGATAACACCCTATGGAAATAGAAAAAGCTGATGAATGAACTCCTTTAAAAAAATGCTGAAGGATGACATTTTGTGTTGATTTTATGTATGAGGAAAAATTATGCTGGTGAAATATTCCTGTATAAATGAAAAAAATAAATTAATATGGCACATTTGCTCTTCTAACTGCATTTGAAAAAAGACTTTTTTACAGCCTCCAATTTGATATGCATCCCCCTTCAAGCTCTTCTTGTTAGATGCTTTCTCATCATCATTGCTATATTTGAGGGATGGGCATGTTTAGCAGGTCTGGGAGCTAGTTTTCTACCTTGGGATTTTTCAGGGGTTGTATAGACTGCCAAAAATATTTTTAAAAAAATGAACAAAGGAAAATAGGAAGTGGGCAGAAATTTTCTGGCTTTAAAAGAGTTTTTAAAATGTTACACAGTGCAGGGAGAAGGGAGGACTTGTGACCTGTTTGAAAGGTGAATCACCATTCCTGGAAGCTTCCATGAGAGGTAGTTTCACCCTTGTTTCTCCCAAAAATTGCTACAGAGCAGATATGGGTGGGGACTTCCAACAGCAGTCTTGGGGGAGCTGCTTTTTGCCTATCCCTGCTCTATAGTGTGAAGCAAGTTCAAAGATACATTACTTTTCTTTTTGAAAAATATATGCTGCAAACAGATCTTAAGGAAACAAAGCTATGTGCTAATTGTTTTGTTTTTCTTCTATACAAAGCTTGAAAAATGGTTAGAACCCTCAGTGGTTTGCTGGCTGGGGTATTCTAGGAGTTGTAGTTCAAAAACATAACTTTTCCAGTTGCAGTGTATGTTTTTTGAAGAGGATATCAAAATATTGTTTTGGATCCCAGCTGTTGGCTTGTACTGTAACTAGGCATCTATGAATGGAAAAAGATTCCTATTCAGAGACAAACCAAAATCCACCAGAAAGTTCTAGTAAAGGGCTGGAGGAGGCTACTTTTTGTTTTTTGTCTATACTCTCATCACCAGCTGACCTCCCATTCCTGCAATGTTCCAGGGTGTTCCTCTGTTCTCCAGAGCAGATTTTCAGGAACATGGGAAGCTGCTGGGGAAGGGAGAACTGGTGAAAGTCTGATAGCCTTCTTTTCTACTGGCTGTCAGGAATGTCCATGGCTAAAAGTTTGAGGGAACAAGGTGAGCCAGTGCAAGACACTGGCTATTGTTTGTAATGTAGTTTTTCATTATTTTTAGAGTCCTGTGATGATAATAAAATGGTACCTGACATTCTGTTTGTGACTTCCATATAACCAGAAGTGTAGGTACAGGGGTGGCAAAATGAAAGCATTGCTTCCCTAATAAGAATTCTGCTCCACCCTCATGAAATCTTCCTTCAGTCCCAAACTTCTTGCATTGCACTAATTGCACAAATAATTTTTGTTGAGAATGATTTTCAGTGTCTCACTCTTTAATAGCCGAAATCAGGAGACTGAATTAAAATTTCATTTCAGGATGAAATTCTTATTTTGGGGAGGGACAATGTCCCTTTATTCTACCCCCCTCCCCATCTCACCCATGTGGGTATAATGCATAAGTTGCTTTAAGCCATGATATAACCTCCATATTCATTTTAAGATTATAGAAGCAGAGTTGTACGTGCAGCTTTGTTGTGCCTGTGATGTCACTGGGTGTTGACCGTGCAAAAAGGACATTGAGCAATCCAATCGTGTATTTTGCATTTGCTTTCTCATCCGGTTGCATAGTACTGCAGTTCACTCATGCACGGTGTCACATAATTCTGTTAGTGTAAAGTTACACTCCCATTGCCTAATGTCAGATCTCAGCTGGTGATTTTGCAGGATTTGTTAGTTTGTCACAACTTTTACATTACCATGTTTCATCTGTTTTTAAATTGCATGCAACTTTTGATACCTGCTGAGGGTGTGTCTGGGTCACTTTCTACCAAAGTCAAGGGATATGAGAGAGTTGGGAAAGATACAGTTAGAGGGGGTCACTGGAAAAAGTAGGAGTGAAGTGAAACTGGACGGTGAACATGCATTGCGCTGTTTACTTCCCAGTGCAAGTAATATAAGGAAGAAAAAGTCATGTGCTGGATGTACAAAATTAGAGAACAAAAGAGTTCTAATTACCTGCTAGTGAGAAACACACCCGTCTGTACATGTGGGTGTGTAACATGACTGTTTTTCTTCCTTGTTGGTATGTTGAGCTTTATGATCCATCTGCAACCCTATCCATGTCAATGAGCACTTGAAGCAAGCAGTATGGAGTGAGCATCATACAGTTCAGGCTTCTGCCTAATGATTCCATGCCAACACTGAATATCTCCCTGCACACACACACACCAAAATTAGAGGAACGTTCAACAATATCACTTGATTTACTGCATAGGAAATATAAGTACTGAAATTAGGCTTCATCATTTTAAAAAGTGTCATCAGGAAAATACTCCAAGGCACAGGTAGGAATCATCAGGGCCCCAAATTTCATCAGACTGCCACTCTCAGCATACCTCACCATCATGTATGCTGGTTAGGGCTGATGGGACTTGCAAATGTTTGAGGACTGGATGTATGAAGTTGTAGTGACAGAAGATGGGGCAAGGGGGTAAAGTTTGCCATCTATAGAGCCACATTATTAATGGTTTAATTGGTGCAAATTATCCAGACTGTGCTATTTTGGGGAGCCCTTGGAGGCACAGGACAATGAAGGGATGCTTGACAACAAGGGCAGCAACAAAAGTAACCACAAAAACTGCCATCATAACATCATAACACTGCAAGGCATAAGGGGTTAAACTTTTCTGCTGCAGCTCTTTGTTAAAGCTTCAGCAGTTTGCTTTTGCCAGAGGCTACAGGGAAGGGCAGAATTCTGCCCTACCTCTCCTCTTCTTCTGATGAGTTAACTTACCACAAACTGTGTTTGCACTTTGAACATAGTTTGTAGCAGACGAAGTAAGCTGAGGACAAAAAAGAAATATGGGAGGAAGAGAGAGAAACTGGGACATTTTAAAAGCAGCTGAAAAAGTAGGACAACAGATGTTTAATTAAGGCTGTTCCTGTCAAATCAGGACAGATATCTTGTGACTCATTGATTTATTGGTTGATTGATTGTACTTTCAAACATGGAATATCATGTAGAATAGCACTGTTTTGGCTGCCCTCCAGAGTCTTAAAAGACATGCAGCCAGCCTAACTTCTGTGTGTAGAGAGTTCCACAGTCAGGTTGCTGCTAGAGACAAAGCCCTGTTTCATGCACCAACCTAACTTCACGAGGTGTCCAGGACATGTAACAAGCCTCCCCTAAAGTTCTCAGTTTACTGGTAGTCTCATATGGGAGAAGGCGGTCTTTCAGATAGTCTGGCCCCAAGTCATTTATGGCTTTGTAGGTCAATACCTTGAATTGAGCTCAGAAGCAAACTGGAAGCCATTGCAGTTCTTTCAGTGCCAGTGTTATATGGACCCTTTCTGCAGGAGGGACAGGAGAGGAGCAGGACTGAGATGACACTTCTGCATGACATCATCATGGTCCTGTCCTTCTCCCATCACCAGCCAGTGCAATCCCAGAGTAAATCATTGACTGAATTTCCCCGTCGATGACCCCTGATCATGCAACCATCCTGCACTTAGCTGGCCTGAAGAAGCAGTGGAAGTGTGATGAAGGCACTTTGTGCCCCAGTGCAGCCTAGGAAAGAGCCCAGCTGCACTGTGGAAGGAAGAGTCGTGTCCATCGTGCTTCCTTCGGCAGAGCGCCAGTTGGTGTGGAGAGAGCGTTTGTGTCCACACTCTCATCCTGGCAAAGCTGCTGCCGGGAGGATGCTGGGGCAATGCTGGAAACAGGTAGGTTATGGAAAGGGCCCCGGTCTAACACATGACACCAGTCTAGCTTTTGCAATAGTTGCAGCTTCCGAACACTTATTCTGTTGTATAGATTCTCTCTCCCCCAAGGGAGGTTCATTTCTGAGGCAAAAACTCTACTAGAAATTTTCTTTAAGTAACAACAGTAATAGTACAAATGTCAAAACATATCCATCTTCCTGTATGCAGTCAAACAGAATATTCATGTATGCATATATGGGTGGGGTAACAGTACATTTTTTCTACTTTGTATTTTATTCTTTTATCTAGTAATTTATCTATTTTTATGCCACTATTTCTCCAGTAGCTCATACACATGTGCAAAGGAGATCATAGTTTGGAAACTTTTCCAGCCCTCCCAGCCTCCTTAATCTATCCTTGCACATCCACCATCCACATCCATCAAACTGGACCGGATCTTAGGATTTGCCATTTCCTACTTTTCCTGCTGACTGGTGAAGAAGAATCCTTCTCCTGTACAGAAGCTAGGAGGAAGGGGAGGCAAAGAACTGAAGCCCCTGTGAGCCACATTCAGCCTCTAAGTCCCTCTCCCTGCCTTATGGGATGGAGTTAACAACAATTATAGAGAGAAAATGGCAGATCTTAGGGTTGTTATCTTCTCAGGAAAAAAAATTCCAGTATCTCATGTAGATATTAGGGAAAGGGATTGGATTTAAGATATAGAAACAGAAGCTAAGCATTGTGCTGATGCAGGAATTTCAGTTTTATTCTCAAAAACTTTTAATTTCCTCTTTTTCCACTGACCCTAACAATAATCTGAAATCAAGTCTCCACAATTTATAAACCACTGAACCAGATCTGATGGTGTACTGCAACCTAGCAGGTGCTGCTTGGCTGATACTGAAGAGATTGCAGTGGGGCTGCAGTTTGATTTAAAATGTCTTAATTAATTAATGAAGTACTTAAATTAAATGTACATGAATTTGCATGTGGGCAGAAATATATTTCTGGAGCACAAAATAGGAGGCATTATCTTAGATTAGGCATTCCTTCCTGTGCAAGACAAAAAGGGAGTATCGAGAATTTACATGCTGCTTGAGATGCTTGAGGTTTGTATCTATTAATAATATGTATGTATATACATACAAAAATAGGTTGCTTTACTAATCAGGAGCTCCGTTTCAGCCAGTCAAATTTGTCTGAACCAGTCAGTCTAACCAAAGCAGTCATTTGAGACACATTTTCACATCCAGTTCAGTTTTGAAACTTAAATCCAATAGCTAGGCCCAACTAGTAGTGACCCATTGAACAAACTGATGAATGGTAAGTCAACACTTATGTAAACACCATTGATTCAGTGATTGATTCAGTGAGTCTATGCAAGATGGGTCATAATTGGATTGAAGACAAAGTTTTGTTCGGATTATTAGGCCAGGCAGATTTTTTTCGAAAGAAATAGTCATTACTTGGATCCTAGGCAGAGCACACCTGGGTACACAGAGCAGAAGATGAGCAGAGCCTTTAATTAAAGGCCTTCTAAGGAACAGCGCCAGCAAGAACTCAATTCTTAATGCTATACAGCGTTTAAAGCTACTTAACCTTTATTGTATTTTCTTTTAATTTGAGGTAAGGATTTTTCTGTCCTATTTTCTTAGGGTTAATTTCTTTGTAAGGATTTTGAGAATGGGAGAGACAAAGAGGTGAGATTATTAAATTAGATTGATTGATGTGCTCCCTTTCAACCAAAGAAAGATGTGTCCAAGGCATCTCACAATATTCATAGTTAAGCATGTGTGCACCCATACATGCAAACAATAATAGCAACACATAAACACTGAATACCAACCAATACTTAAATATCAATAAGTGCTGGTTGGTGTTTAGCATTTATGTGTTATTGCTATTAAATATCAGTTAATTAATATAATGATAGCCAGTGTGGATTAGTAGTTTGAGCGTTGGTCTACAGATTTCCCATTTGGCTGTGGATTTCCCTCTATTTCCCATTTGGCCATGGAAACGCACTGGGTCACTTTGGGTGTATCACTCACTCTTAGCCCCAGAAAACCTTGTGATAGGTTTGCCTTAGGTATGTTGGAAACTACTTGAAGGTGCACAACAACAAGTAATATAATAATGCATTTCAAGACAAGATACCAACAGTTTAATAATATTTTATTCACAATTTTTAGACAAGCATTTTAGAGTTATCATTTTTTTTAAAAAAAACCATCTCTGCATAGATATTGAAATCCCAAAACACAAAAGCATGATCACCCTGTTAATGGGAATTTTTAAAAGATGCTACAAACTGGTTGAGATTTCTAAGTGCCCCTCTCTAATCTGCCAATCCCAGGATTCCCTGGAATGAAACCTAGAGTTGCCATATCCTCAATGAGATTTTATCCTGATTCTAGGCATGCCACCCAGTGCCCATTTGGAGCATCATGTGGCCCCAGAGTCCACGTTTTCTTTGTGAAAAAAGTAAGTCCCTAACCCTTGTAGGAGCTAAGGTATAGGGAGAAAATGGAGCCACTGTAATGTGAAATTGTTTTGTCCAGCTTTTCATGCACAGAGAGAGTAGGCCCTGGAGGTAGTAAAGGGACAAATAAGGGGCAGAACCGGAGGGAAGGGAGAATTGGTAGTGGGAGCAGTGACATATAAGAAGCAAGGGATGGGTACACTGAAAGAGTGTGAGGTGAGACAGTGGAGAGAGCAGTAGTAGGGAAGTGGAGTGAAACAAGGGAGGGGGTGCATTGCAAGGTAATAGGAAGGAATAGTGAGCAGCACAAGCAGCAACATTTAAGAAACAAGGGTGTGAGACCTTGTAAGGTACAGGTTTCAAGGAGAGGGAGAGAGTAGGTAGGTAGGAAGAGTAGCGGGCTATGCAAGCAGCTACATCTAGGAAGCAAGGGAGAGAGGCACTGTGAGAGTGCACAGAAACTTTTAACTTCTCCTTTCTCATCGCTTAGAGGTTTCTACCCAACCTTATATGGTTGTACGGTTCTTCCTTAGCTACAGCAGGATCAGAACTTGGAAAAATTAGCTTGTTTTTAACTACAGCTCAAGATTCTCCCAGTCACCATTTCAGCTAGCCATACTGTATTGAATTGGATTCCATTACTTTCTTTATACCTCTCCTTCTTCCCAAAGCTGGGACTCATACTGGTTGGGGGGCGGTCGGGCAACTGTAGTAAAAAAAAGTAACTCTTCCAGACTCGGATAAGTTTCAAGTCATTCCTAGCACCCAACCAAACATCCCTTTCCGTCAAGATTAGACCACATGTGTTTTTGAAGCATAACTTTTTTTTTAAAAAAAATTGATAACTCACAGGCCAAAGGCTTGCTCAAGCCTGGAGCTGCAGCAGGATTTCCTGTGAAGTATACCCACGTTTTTAAAAGTTCTAGAGGAGGCACTACAGTTTCATCTAATGCAAGGGATCACCTGTTTGAAAGCATGCACCATCAGTGACTGCTGGCTGTCAGTGCTTGGCACAAAGCATGCAAAAACTGTACAGCTGCAAAGTGTGAGATTTACCAGCTGTGTGAAAATGCCAAAACTCCTTTGGGTAAGAGCTTTTCCTTGTTTAAGTGATGTATTTCTTTTAGCAGTCATCTTTTCAGCCAACTTACCACATAATGTGGCTGTAGGAATAAAAGAGGGATAGAAGCAGGCACCCCACCCTTCATTCCTTAGAAAGAGCAGGGAGGCACACCAGTGTAGTAAATAAATAATTGCTAAGTATAAGGCAAGAGCAATTAGTTGCATCTACATTTTCACAATTATACAGTTTAATGAGCTGTCATTGATGTAGCTTGCATAACAGCAATCGTATAAAACTTGCACCAATGTGTCTAATGCGATACTGAATGAGACTGAGACCTTTGTGTCTCAGATTGCCCAAGGAATAAATAAAACTGCTCTTCCATGTTGAATTAGAAATTACTGCCATCTACAGTAACTCCAGAAACATTGCTAAACAAGGCCACACTATCTTTTTCTTCACGTAATTTCATTGTGCTCAAATATTCAGGGGTAGTGATGGGGTGGATAACATGTGAAGACAGGGCT
Organism: Cyclura pinguis; assembly: GCA_030412105.1. Classification (NCBI taxonomy): domain Eukaryota; kingdom Metazoa; phylum Chordata; class Lepidosauria; order Squamata; family Iguanidae; genus Cyclura; species Cyclura pinguis. The sequence goes on along the minus strand of CM059599.1, from coordinate 105,192,912 downwards.
TCTTCCCACTGATATGAATCAAACTATCTTGAAATGATTCAAAAAGACAATTTTACCTTTGTGACAATGAGTTTCTCTTTCTGCATTTACAATAATGGGAGTTACACAGAAAATTCTATTAAAATAATGTGATAATACTTCTATTTCCCATAAGCTTTCTCAAAAGTGTGTGTCTGTTTTAAAGCAGACAAAGAATAAATTCCACATTTTTTTTTCTGAAAGGTTCTCCAAGGAAATTGGAGGGTTCTTGGAAACATTTAGGATCAACAAGCATGCATAATTTTCAAATATCTGATAAGGCTGCAGCTGCTGATAGTTGCTGTTGTAACTCGCAGAGGAAAAAAATAGGAAAACAGTGGTGTTCAGAATAGTAGTACTGCAATATCTGGAGAAAGTAGTATATAAAATGTCTGTCTGTCAATCTGTCTTCAAAATCAAATCTGAGAACTTCACTAAATAGAAGAAAATGCTTCCAAAACAGGACAAGGCAAAAGAAAATGAGAGAAGAAATGGAAGAACATTCTTTAAAAACATTGCAGGAGGAGAAATGGAAGAGAATGAATACAGTCTGATGTAAAAGGAATGTTTTCATTAATTTGTCCTGCCACAGCTACTGTTTAGTATCTCTGAAGTTCTCCTTCAGGCCCACTGTTGATAATATTACACTGTTCTACTGTCTCCATATGTCTATGTATGTGTGTGTATTCAGATTAAAATAAACAGCAACATAAAACTGAAAACCTGACCTTCCTGATGAAAATACAATAAAGACAGTAAATTTGTTAAAATAGCATAAAAATCGTAGGATGAAACAGTATGTACAGTCAGCCCTCTACATTTGTGGGTTTCACTTTTGCAGATTTGATTATTCAAGGATTATTTGCTGTCACCTCTGTTGCCTCCCTGTGCCATTTCTAATAGGGACTGCAAGCTTCATGAGACTGAGAAACTGTGACCAAGGCTTGTAAGTCCCAATTAAAAATGGTGTGGGGCAGCAGTGGAGGTGGCAGTAAGCCCCACCAGCCACCCACTTCTGCCTTGTGAAGGAACCCTGATGCCTCAAAGGAATCCCGTGGTGGGTTGAATATGGTGATCATACTTTTTTGTGTGTTAAATATAGCTTGGGAGGGCCTAGAGTTATTCATGGTTTTTCCACTTAAACCGGGGTCCTGTGCCCCTTACCCTAGCAAATGTGGAGGGACAACTGTATCTAAAAGGATCTGGATAATAAAAGGATCTTTGTCTAGAGTCGAGCGAAGAATAAATTAGTTGCGCGGGACAGTGGTAGATAACAGTGAAGACACCAAGCATTTAATTAATTAATTAGATATGATTTTTTATCCCATTTTTCTTCCTAGATGGGACCCAAAGCAACTTACAGTATATGTTAAAAGAAAATATCTTAAAATAATATGTGGTCCAAAAGTTTAAAAGCATTAACAATCAATCCAGTGAAAACATTTAATTTAGAACAGTCAAAAATACATTAAGCACATATTACATATTTTTTTAAAAAAAACAGCACACCCATTGTCCATCCTTCTCTTCTCACAGGCCTCTCTTTGGTTTTTAGATCATTCCAAAAACTTGGTGATACCACAAAGATTCTGTCTGTGATAGTAACCTGTCTGAAAGTGGCAACACTTGTAGAAGGCCCTACACTAAATATCAGTGCTTGGCAGGTAACATTTTGGGACTTTAACTCCCAGAATTTCCCAAGCTTGCTGGGAAATCCTGGGAATTGTGGTCCAAAAGAAAATTCTTAATGTATGACAAACTACATATGGAAACCAGCAGTCCTTGAAGTATGATGGTCCTAAGCTGTGAAGACCTTTAAGGTCAAAATATTTGTGGAGACTAACTGAGAAACTGTTAGAGAAACTGTGACTGAATAAACTAGACAGAGTGAATGGTCTAACTACAATATATAAAAGTTCACAGTGGATCACTATTCCATATAAATGTTTAGATCTAGCTTATTTCTCAATCCTTCATAAAAGGATTAGTTTTCTTGTAGCTTGATTAGCTTTTCCACTTAATGAATTTGAAGATCTGGGTTTATTGTGTTAGAACATTGTGTCTAGAAACAGGAGTTGTGTTACAGTAGCTCTTTTGAAATTTGCAGCAGGTACCCTCCCAAGTCTCCTTTTGAACTTTTTATTTTCGCTAAGCATAAACTCATTCAGATACCTTGCAATTTAAAACTCTATTAAAAGCAGGAAAATGAGATCAGTGCCCTTGTATGTGTTTTTTTCTCTCTTACCTAGTCTGTTCCATCAACATGTGTCAAGCCTGTAATAAATTTGCCATGCTGTCAAAAACTGTCATGCTGCCTCCCTGTACTGAAAGCCAGTGAGCTAGAGAAAGATTTATCTTGGAGCCTCAGGGAAAACCAATAAAGTGGAACCATCGCTTTCTTAACTTGTATCTAAAATTGAAGGGCTTTACTGACTGGGAGATCCAAGCTTATCTTCAGCACTCAGTCAATTTAATTTTACTTTCCTTAACTTTTCTCTCAATATTAATTTAGTACAGTAGGAATTTAACACAGTCACCAATGAAAGAATTTTGCACGTTTGTACTGACGGCTGTTCAATGTACAAGTTTAATTTGGCTGAGTTTAATTTGTCGGTACACTATGTGTCTTGAAGCACTACATACACTTGTCCTTATCTGTTAGGTTTTTACTTCTGAGATGTGCTAAGCTTAGGGCAACAGCAGTTGTGGTGTTGGTGTTGGGAGACACCAAGTGGCATAGTGTAATTACAGAACGTGCCACCAGATACTTATTTGTTGTTGTGTGCCTTCAAGTCATTTCCGACTCATGGCAACCCTAAGATGACGATGTCACTGGGTTTTCTTGGAATTTGTTCAGATGGGGCTTGTCTTTGCCTTTCTCTGAGGTTGAAAAAGTGTGAGTTGCCCAAGGTCGCCCAGTGGGTTTCCATGGCCAAGCAGCAATTCAGACTCTGGTCTCCCAATGTGCTAGTCAAACACTCAAACTGCTACCCAACACTGGCTCCTGATAAAACAAGGGCTGGTTTTGAAGTAACTCTTCCAAGTTAACAAGTTGCGCAAAACACACAGGACATCATAACCTAAGGCAGAGATAGTTGGTCCACATAGAAAACCTAGGACTTGAATAGTGTTTCTCATTGCATTGTGCACTGTACTCTCATTGTAATAATTGTTGATGCAAATTGTTATAATATTGATAAAATATTTTCATCTACAGTAAACAAAATAGAACCCTTTCTTGGACAGGATGCAGATAGAGACTTCGGAATCCATATCTATGTATGCGAAAATGTTACAATAGTGACTGCATGTCCACCCGATCCTCAGCTTTCACAATCTGAAAACATAAAAGGTGCTTTCTGAAGTCCCTGAAACTGAAAGAGCTAGAAGTGATGGTGAAGTTTGAGGAACAACATCCTCAACTCATTAATGGCTTTGCCTGAAATCTGTCAAAGGCTTTTCAAAGACTTTCTTCTGGTACATGCCCAAGCATCCTTGTTGGTGAAATTGGTCTTTCCCTTAATTAATTTGATGGACCCCTTTACATACCCTAAAATTAATGATGTGTTTTTATGGACTCATAAAGTTGGAAGAGACCACAAGGGCCATTGACTCCAACCCTACTTTTGTGAGAATGGTTTATAAAGGCTCACAATCTATCCTTCCAGATTTGAAAAATTGGCAGTGGTGGGAAGTAGATGTTCTTTTACCTTCATCAAATGCATTTTAAGTGATAACTGACATTTTAAAGATAGCAGCCACTGAAGTTCCTTTATCTCAAAGGAAAAAACAAAACACCCTCTCTTTCTCCTCTCTCTCTCTCTTTTTCTCATTATTGGGTAATCTTGCCCATTTGGAAGTCACTCCGTAATCCAGTGGGACCAGAGGAGAAATCAAGTCCTAAATGAGTAATATGTAATCAAGTATCAGGATGGACAAAGGCAAGTAATTTAATCCAGAAGAGAGAGGATGTTAAGTTCCAAAAACAGAATCTGAAGATCAGAAAGCCCCAGAATCAGAAGGCAAAGGTGGGAATATTAGGAAGGGTGCTGTTTGCCAAGTCCAACCAAACTGGCTGCACCTTTCCAGGTTTACAGGCAAAGCGTTCATCCCCCTCACTGCTCTCTTTCTGCCATCAGGTTATTGAGGTAGGCCTTTGGCTGATTTTAATCATATAGCAGAAAGGTGTTCAAAATGATGTGCTTTATTCTTAATCTGTATGTTTTCAGTGTATTTTAAAATGTATTTTAAATTGCTTTTAACTATTTGTTTTTATTAGAACTGAGGTTTAATTGGCTTTTTAAAAAACTTTTGTAATGATATAATTTTTAGCTAAAATTTTTATTTTAAACTTCGTAAGCTGCTTTGGATTTCTTAGCAGGAGAAAGGCAGGCTATAAATTGAATTTAAAAAATAAAAATAAAATTCTTATTACCTGCTACCTGACATATTTGAAGTAGAGATAACAACTGAATTTTGGGGTGAAAATACATTCTTAATTTCCCCCTTACATGATGTCTGAGTTAATATCCTGGGCAAATATTTCAGAGGAGCAGAAAACTCTCTTTCGTGGTCGACTAAGTTTTTTACAGTGCTGCTCTCTTGCTAAGGACTAGTAACGTATCAGAAAATATTCTTTCTTTCTTCAGTCTTTACAACTTCAATTGTACCTTAGCTTTTGTGGTATAGGTCACAGGATTCCTATTGCCATCAGATACTATATATGTGGTCTTAAAGTATCTCACAGGGGCCCACAGCCATGGTAAACTTCATTTTACTAAATGAAGAAGTCCATCCATGAACACCACCTCACAAGCTGGATAGACCCAGCTTGGATGGCATGTAGTTGGCATCAATCTAAAAAAGACCCTTTATGTGTATGGATCCCTCTGTGGCAGAAGTGAGCTAAGCACAGCCCTCTAGATGTTCTGGATTATAACTCTAGCCAGCATAACCAATGATAAGGAGTATTAGGAGTTGCAGTCCAGCATCTGGAGGACTGCAGTTTGCCCATATCTGCTCTATGGGAATGCCCAGGCTTTATGATGGTGGACCAACATCCATATGTTTGTATATATTTAAAGTCCCCAATCTCATCAGATTAGCTTGGTTAAGACTTGCAATATAAGATAGTGGCACTGAGAAGTAGTGTTAAACTTTTCATATATGTGAGAGAAGATCCTCATACAAATGATGGAAATTTGTCAGAAAAAACATATGTTTGGGGGGTTTTGAGGAGCTCTAATGAAAATAATTTGGATGCCAAGAATCTTTGCAGTTCAGGACTTATTCTGTGCAAAATTCGCACAGAAAACAGTATTTTCTATGCAGTAAACAGTGTATTCTGCACAAGAAGTGGCATTTTTACACAGGAATTTGATTTTCTACACAGAAAATGCTGTTTTCTATGCAAAACAATCATGTGCAAATTATGCATAGAATAAATCCCAAATTGCAAAAAGGCTTTGAAGCCTCATAGCTTTTAAAGGCTTTCTTGCAGTGGGAAGAAAATTGCCTAAAATTACTTGTTGCTTCCTTCAAGAAGAAACTTAATGAAGAATTGCATCCCTAATTCACAGTATATTCCTGAAGGGGGCTGGAGTCAAACAGGAAATGAGAATGTGAAGTAGGGTAGAATTTAGTGGAACGGTATATTCCCACACAGTAACCCTTGGAACTGTTGCAACATATAACCCAAATTATGCAGGGGAGGAACAGCTTTCTGTGGTATGGATTTATGGATTGTATGTGACTTTTTCTGTACAAGCTATGCAAGAAATTTCATACATTTCCATCTGGTTTTTCTTTTGCTTATGATTTGTTTTATGCTATCATTGGGACTACCACACAACGCTTGGGAGTTTATATCTACGAAAGGTACAAACACAGTTACTGACAAAGATGTTCTTTCAGAATTTATCTTCCCAGCTGCCAAGACAATGATCAGCAGAAAGATTTGTAGTAACAACAGTCTGTCTGAGGAAAATCTGTCAAAAAGCAATTTTACAATATATTAATATATCCGAGATGAAAGTAAATAAAATTCCCAAGTGAACCATTCTCCGCAAAGATGGTTATTTTTATATTCTGTCTGGAATCTCTTCTTTACAGCTTGAAAGAAACGTAGCAGAAGAAAAATATAACAGTGCCTTGCAAGGAAGAAAAGATGGCTAATTGGCAAAAGAGAGAAAGGGGCGGGGGAGGACAAAAGAAATAACACATGCTAATTAAAAGAAACTGTCCTTGACGTAAAATGAGAGATGAAGGAACAGTTTTTTAAAGGACCCAGATAATTAAAATCAGTGCAGCCAACAGAAATTGAGCAAAGGGGTGGACAGAAGGGAGAAAGAAAGGCAGGAAAGTAATGTAATGTGTGCAGGACATAGGAAAAACATGATTAAGAAAAATGGGGTGTGAAATCCAGAAGATATTAAGCACACTTGAGCATGGCTTTATCTGAAAAATTGTATGTTACTAAGATCTGTGAGTACATAATACAAGAATATTGTATTAATTATCATCATGATAGCATTTTATGTACCTCTTTATATCGAGACTGCTAATACTGCTTATATAATATTTTTAAGCATATCATTAGAACCTCAGGAAAGGGAAACTGCTTTGTACAAAGTCATACCATTCATACTTCTAGCTCTGTATTATCCTTTTGTGTTGTACTGACCAGCCTTATCTAAAACCGTATCTGGCTCATCCACATATTCTTATATTTGGGGAGATTTTTTTCTTTTACATGTACTCATCTCACGATATATGTGTTCTGTATTTTATGATTTATATGCCCTATGTTTCAGTTTATTGATTGTGTATCATACTTTCTTAAACTTAAATAAAACACTTTTTAAAAAGCCCTGGTCAACTGTATTTAGAAGTGCCAGGGAACAAACCTCACCTTGAAGCATGTCATTTAAAAATAGTAGAAGAGATTGTAGTTGCTTGATCTCTAAATATGGTTTTTATGTAGAAATTGTGTGGACTCTTCAGGCTAAATCCAATTGCTAGATCCCAGTGGGTATGTCAGTACTTTTGGAAGTTCTGTTGATTCAGTGGGTTGACTCTAGTATAACGAGTGTGACCATTTATATAAATCCCATTTACTAAAGTAGACTCACTGCAAGTTCAGTGGATCTTTTCTGCTTGGGATTTGCCATTGAGTTTTTGGCCTTCCACTGATCTGACCATGTGCATTTACTGGATGACAAGACTGTTTCCATCATAAGCATGCATCTCTAACTTTCTTGGAAGAACAAAGTATCACTAGTGTCACAGTGTTTCCGCTCATAAAACGTGCAGGTTGCATATTTGCTTTGTTCAGGTGAGAAGCCTTTTAAAAGTCTCTTGGGAGGGAAAAAGCTGGTGTTCCCATGTCACTCTTTCCATGCACAACATATAGTGCCTGAATCTATCATTTCATACTGAAGTCAATAATTATCTAGTGATGCTCTCATGACAATGTAGAAGATCTGAAGCACAGAAGAAACCCTAGGACAATCAAGAATGCTCCAGTTCATTTCATTATTAGAGACACATCTGTGGTTCATCTCTGATAACAAAGCCATGGACAAAGTTGTAGACATCTGCTGTGTATGCCTCATAACATTCTGTACGCCACCCCCAGGTACCCCACCCCCTGAGCTATATGTTGGTATGCTGACAACAGTAGGAGAAATTGGTGCTGGCGATGACATTCAAAGCCCCAAACAGTATGGAACTCAATGCTTCAGGGTATTTCTCCCTATGCATATCTCCTTGAGGGCCAGTCTTAAAACAGAGGATGGAGCCCTCCTCTGTACTTCACCAGTGGAGGCAATGCTCTGTGGGAGAGTCTGGGAGAGGGCCTTCTCCAAGTTGCCCCCAGTAATGGAATTCCTTAAGAAGCATGATTAGTGACAGTGCTGGTGACATTCCTGCACCAGGTTAAAATATAGCTTTTTATTAAAGCCTTTAGAGTCTTGTTGATTGCATTCAAACTTGTATGGTGTTGACTTATTTCAACCTATTTGAGCTGATTTTTAAGTGTCTTGTATTTAACATGGCAATTTGTTTTTTATGCTTTTCACCTGTTTGTATTGTATTGTCTTAAAATTATTTAAATTAGTTAAAGCAACTTTATTGTGTGCTGCCCCGAGATTCTATGATATAGGCCAGGATGCAAATATTTTCATTAAATCTTTGAGCATTCTTATTTATCTTAGAGCATTCTCAGTACAGGGCTTATGCTGCTTGGTATGCCACATCCAATGCCATGTGAACAGATTCCTTCCCTTGCTTACCTCATATGCACTTAGATCTTCCCCACATCATTCCCTGGCCTTGGAGAGGCTGGTGGAAGATGGCAGATGGAAGAAAGAATCCATTCTGTCTGTTGGGTGGGCACTATTGGATTTGACCTTAGGGGTGTCTCAGCTAACTGGCAATACTGATTCTGTTGTGCCTCTGTTTTCTTTGTTTCTTTTAGGGAGCTTCTCCTGTCTATAGCCCTTGGGCAGGTCCTGTCCCTCCTTATCTGTGGTATTAGCCTGACCAGCAAGTATTTGTCAGATGATTTTCATGCCAACACTCCAGTCTTTCAGAGCTTCCTGAACTACATTCTCCTATTTTTGGTCTACACCACAACATTAGCTGTTAGACAAGGTAAGTGGCATGCTCTTGAGGGTGGAATAATTACTGCATGTTCCTCCAGATGTTTAGGGGCTGTGTCCTTTATAGTAAGTAGTTGTTCTATTGTACTATATTAAAACATTCTCTAGTTGATTAAAAATAAAATGGCAGTCTCATTCAGAAAAAAATACAAATGGGTGTCATTGGACCTACTGTGAACATGACTAGTTCTTGACTTATCTGTAGTTAGGCTTAGGTCCTGGCTTCCTGACAGACTATATCACCCAGTGTGAGCCTGCCTAGATCCTGAGAGATTCAGAAAAGGCTCTTCTCTTCCTAGACAGCACAGCTGGAGGGGACATAAGATAGGGTCTTCTTATTAACTGTCTATGGGCTCTAGGGCCCTTTTCGCATGGCATTTGCCATGCGAAAGGGCCCCTCGAGCATCGCGCGATTGTGAGGAGCGATCTACATGAAGCACTCACAATCGCGTGATGCTCCAGGGTCTGGCAGGTGCCGCTAGAGCACTTTTTCATTTTCGGCTTTCAGCCAAAAATAGTGCGCGATCGCTCATTGCTCCAGGGCCCCAGGCGCACTTGCCGTGTGTGCAGCGCCTCTGAAGCCACAGCGGTTGCGCTTCCTGCCCCAGCGCAGCCTGGGAAACTCCCAGGCTGTGCTGCGGAAGGAAGAGGCGGGGCTCTCACGCTACCTGCTCGGGAGCAGGCAGCTCATGCGGAGCTGAAGCAGCAGGGACACAAGAGCCTCTCTCTGGAGGCTGCTTGCACGATCCCTGCACCCCAGCGCTGAAAAAAGGTAAGGTGCAGAAAGGGCCTAGGTCTCCTTTCCCAGGCAGGCCAGAATGGACCCTTTCTTGTTATCCCTCCTTTGGAAGGCAATGACTTCTTAATCAGGAAGGCTTTTAGACCTGAAGGTTTTTAAAGAAAGGGCTTTAGAGGGTGCTTTTTTGCTTTAACTAAACCATTTTTTAAAAAAGTTTTATAATCCTTTTTAGACATACCTTTTATATTGTTTTAATAGTTTTGAGCTGAGTCCTAATTTTGAGAAAAGATGGTATATAATGATAATAGCTGTTAGGATTATGATAACAGGAGTAGTAATACTAGTAATTAGCAAGCAGCAACAACATCTCTCCTCCTTATGTTTTTTCACCCCAGTCCTTACCCACTAGGCTTTAGAAAATAGCACTGGTGGTAGTGCTCTTGGGTTCCTGAATAATGCTAAATTTATTGCCAGGGCTTTAAACTACAGGTTAGAAGTTATATTGTGGTCATCCGTGTTTTGGACTCTTCCTAGTTTTAAAGTTACAAAGGCATTTGGCAGCAGCCCTGCTGCTTCATTTGTATCACAGAGTTTCATGTGGGGCAGACTGTACCCCATGTCAAAGGCAGAAACTTATTTGCTCCCCATAGGACACTTCTGATTAAACAGATGCTGCTGAGTTCCTCTGCAGGGAGACTTCTAAATGAGAAGTTCAGTTAAGACTCTGTCAAACTAGCAGAGGATTGCCTCAGAGACTGCAATCTGTAATCTCTTTCTAAGGAGAAAAGTTGCTTGAGCAGCTTTCTCCCCCACCTCTCTGTGTTGTCCTGCTTAGATTGGCAGAAATGTAGGGAATGGACACAGTTCAAAGCCTATAAGCCTGCTGTGTTCTTTTCCTTACTTATTTAGTTTCCCAACAATCCTGCTGGAATATGGGCCGAGCAGACTGTAACCAAAATCCTGCATTGTACTTATATGATGCAAATCTGCTCTCACCTAGTTAAATCATGGATGCTCTACACCACCCTTCTGCTGATCACTAATTGTGCACAACCCATTATGCTTCTGCAAATGTGCTTTCTTTTTCTGCAACCTCAGTGAATCAAGTGATACATTGGAGGCACTGAACAGTAGTTATGCACCATCCAGGAATGTACAATTCCATGTATGAGTTTTACTTGCAGAACTCTGTTTACATGACTGAGAACTGAGAGTGACTGTTGCACCATGGCCAAAAAAGTGCAACCACATGAATAAAGGAACTTAGGTGTGCATAAAACACTAACAAATGGCCAGTCTCTCTCTCTCTCCCTCTCTCCCTCCCTCCCTCCCTCACTCCCTCTCTCCCTCTCTCTCTCTCTCTCTCTGTGTCTGTGTGTGTTGTGTGTGTCTGCCTGTCTTTCTGCAAACTCCTTATGAGACCACCTTGAGGTATGCCCAAGCCTATTCAAACTGGGGGTGGCAATAGCAAAGCATGGCTCCTTTTCTGGATTCAGGGCTGCAGAATAAAGTTGGCACCAATTGTTCCAACTTGTTACAGCCAGCCATGCCACGTCACGCAGTCCTCTTTTGCATTTGAGACTCTCCTCAGAACATGAGAGTAACAAATTCCAAATAATATCTTTACCTGATAACAAGTCAAAGAGTAGAGGTTTGAGGGTATAATAAAGATATGTTTCAAAAGTAATGTTACAAGTAGGAATGAAGTCACCTTAACAGATCACATTTTCTAATTACTTTAAAAGTTAGGTTTAAAGGCATTTCTAGAAGCGTTATAACAGGAATGTTTTGAGCTTCATGTATTCTCTTCTTAGTCCTAAGTCTTTTCCACCCCACAAAAGTTTCCAAAAAGCAGTGAGTAACTCTGAGTTACTTTTAAGTGCTGTAATGAATAACATCAAGTAAGTACTTTTAAAACACAGTAGGAAGCAGAGGAAATAATTATTCTTTAAAAGTAAACCTCACAATACCCTTTCAATATGGATTGCTGGGACAAGAAGATGCTTGTGATCTTCTCCCAAACTGAGTAAAATGTAGGGTAGACATGGAAGCAAGGCATGAAAAGAAGAGTGGGGAATAAAAGTAGGATAACGAAGGCTGATACACAAAGTGGCAAAATAACTGGGTAACCCAATTAAAGGCTGATCTTAAGCTGCACAGAGAATATATGGGGGCAAGGAAAAATGGAGGCCAGGTAGTTGTACTTGGATTTGAAAAGAGACATTGGAAAGATTATTGAGTGAGTGTACTTACTGTAGATACAACAGATCTGTCCTGCATATTGTTAACTGCAGCCATGAAGCCATGCTACTTTTTTATTTTGTCTTCTCTGATTGTCATTTATGGTTTAATCCAAACATTTCTTTACGCAGACTGTGTCAGATGCTTCATTGGTGAACAGTAGCAGGGTATACTTCTGCAAGTGCTTATGAACCTGGTTTTCACTATTCCTCATAACTACTGCAGCTCTACATGACGTATCCCATATTGTGCCAGATGGTTCCTTTTGCGCTGTAGGTAACAGTAGGCAGGAGGTATCACTGAAGAGGTGGTGTCCTGCTAGCAAAAGGAGATGGTTATTATGGAAATTCTCTACTGTGGGACCTAAATGAGTTCTCCAGTCCTTATCTCCATGAAGAACAGCTCTGTTTATCCAAACTTCCAATTATACATATACTTTGAATCATCCTAGACATTAGATAGTCACTCATTTCTACAAAATCAAAAGAGAAAATTGGAGTGCATTAGCAAATTGTTACCTTACTCTTTTCTTGAATACTCTCTTGTGTACGTTCATAGTTCAACATTTGGCTTTTACAAATCATTTTATGTTTTGCTTTCAAGTATTTGCAGATGCTTCCCATTTCTATGCTGTCTGTAGGCAATTAACGCCTTCTTCCTTACAGTAGTTAATTTCCTGTGTGTTAATTTCCACTCTGATCCTTTGGCATGGCTCTGTTACACCAACAGAATAGATCATGAAGATTTTGAGGAATTTGTTCTCAATCCACTTGAATGCAATTAAGGTACTGAAAGATCTGATCAGATTTCATGTTAAATATTAAGCTTTTGCTCTTGAAATACGCTGTTTGCACCACCGAAGCCTCACTAATGTTTAGTACTGAACTAAATAGGGACTGAAGAACTAGAAGTTTTGACTTTGCTTGTTGATTGACTCCCATAGGAATAAAGAGAAGGATAAGAGGCTTTGTAAGCCTTTATCCATAAGAATAGAATAGCGGCAGAAGTTCTTGGCTCAGCAATTCTCTTGTGCTAACTCAGTGTCCCATTATCACAGTTTCGTGAATTTTTCCACCAACAGGACTGAATAGTTTGTGTAGAAAAGGGAGACTCAAACAGCAACTGCTGCTGTTCACATTTGGAGTACGGAGTGAATAGCAGCTGCAGTGCATCACTGCCTTGAGCTGTGCTTCATTTTTTGTTTACACTGGAGTGGCACTGGAAAATAACCCCTTTAACTGTGTCCCAGTTTGACATGTGTGAAAATAACTGAGTTCCATATGTGGGTACAAAAATGTGATTGCTACCTTCTCAGAAATATACATTTCATGTGGAATTAGAAAAGTCACTTTTGTTTAGGTTTCTCACCTGAAATAGGCCTGCTGCAAATATGCAGTGTATACTCCCAAGATTGTCGTTTCTTTATACAAAAGGATTAGCAGGTGTTTTAGTTCAAGTAAAATTCTTACTGTAGCTCTTCTGATAGCATTAAGTGTTGTTTTTTTTAATGCTCACTACATGTTGTATTATACAATAGTTTGCTTATAAAAATTATATTCACCTTTTAATATTCAGAATTGTGTTTCCTGTCACAGGAAATATTTTCAAACTGAAGAAATAGTTTACTCAGCTCTGTTTCATAAAAGCACTTTCCTTTTTCATTGTGCTTTGGACTATCCCTTCAAAATTTTCTCTAATTTTAAAAGCTCAGTTCATGGACACTGATGACTGTTGATGTAGCTCAGCAAAAGTCCCACAAGTTTTTAAAAGGCTGAGTGGAACTTGTAGTCTCTCGCTTAATCCAGAGCCTTAGTTTAAAAGCAAAGGTAGGCAAGCAAGTTGACAAGTAAATTGTTTCCCCATTCTCATGAAAACTTGAGATGCCCCTGGGTCTGGAAATATTTCTATTTCTTTTCAAGTGGCATTATATGGAAAAAGAAACGGCTGCCACTGCATATGACATTACCTTACCTGGAAGCATTGATATTGTGCAGCTGATTAATTCTGTGAACTTAGTTCCATGCAAATTGCTCTCTTAATGTGTATGGGGTATTGTCTTTTTATGAAGGGTGTGATTATCCTGCCCATTTCTTTTGAGAAGCTTTTCCTGTGCAACTAAGCTAAACTTAGGCACTGTCTTCCAAATGTTATCTACATGTCTTCCTCCTGTTTTCCTGGGTGACTAGACACAGGACTAGAGGTGCCACTCACAGAGAGTATATATAAAGGCACTGTGCCTGAGCTTAGCTTACCTGGGAAGCTTCTCTGAGTGTGTGGTTAGATGTGTGCAACAGATGAAGATGTATAAAACCTGAGGCCCTGAAGCTCATGAATTTCCCTGAACTGTGGCCTTTTCTGCAGGACGGCGTCCTCCCGGCATGGGGATGTGAGAGGAGCAGGACCATGATGATGCTTCTGCATGATGTCATTGTGCTCCTGCCCTTCTCGTGTTACCAGCTGGCATGATCACAGGGTGTATCACTGATGGAAAAACTCTTTCAATGACTCCCAATTGTGTGAACTTTCCATCACTGCCAGCCATGCAGAAGGGCCAGAAGCACAATTACGTGCTTCCTTTCGTACTGCAGCATGGAAAGAAGGCCAGCTGCAGTGCAGAAGGAAGAGGCGTGCCCCTTGTACTCACTTCTGCACGCAGCTGGTCTGGTGTAGAGAGCAGCACTGGGGACACACTCCCATCCTGGCAGAGGTACAGCTGGTATTGCAACGGGTTCTGCAGAAAGGGCCTGTGTGACCTAAGCCAATGCTACTCAAATGATGGTTCCTGGACCAGTACTTGAGCCATTGGCTGCTGGTCATTGGTAAGTTTCAAGGAAAGATGGAAACCATTTGTACCTAATTGGCACATCTAGTACTGGTCCCTGGTGCATTGGAAAATAGTAATTTCTGGTCTCCACCCCTATCAGATGGCTTAAGGCAGTGCTTCTAAGGCTACAGCTCAGAAATCCCCTGAAGCCTTCACGTCTGGTCTCTGGGAGTTTTTATATAACTGCACTTGATCTCCGATACAGTGTTCACAATTTGGTTGAGACCTGCGGAAAGACTGCTCATTTGATTGAGAATTCTTGCTCCTAAAAGATGCAGATTTGTACATGAAAATTCTAATTCCCCAGTTTGTTTGGTTTTTTTTTAAATCTCATTTGAACTTCTTTTGACTTGAAGAAATGGAATGCTTGCTTGGGGCCAGAGAAAAGGTAGCTAAAGGAATGTTAGTAGCAGAAATGCTGCCTTTCAGGCAAGATGATGTTGTATCCAGGACTCAGCTAACACCTTTGTCCAACAGAGCATGAAGCAAGCCTTCAAAGGTTAATAGAAGTCCCAGCACAGACCTACAGCCCTAGCGGAGAAATGCTGATATCATTTGACAGGTATGTTTTAAGGTTTCCCTTCTCCCAGGAGGATTTCATAGCAAGCTTCATTGAAAACCACATGCTTATACTTTTCAGACCTGTGTGGTTGTGCTACCTCATTTTTCTCTAGTGCAGTTTGCGTGTTATAAAACCACTATTTTGAGTTACAGCTGTCTATGGGAAATTTCAGTTTGTGCAATGTAAGAGACATAGTCATTCTTGTCTCACAATATACAACATAAGGACAGAAACTGCTCTTTCTCTCAAATCTCGTAAGGGCATTAATTTTAACTTCTCCATATAGATAATCAATTTTTGAGTGTGTCAGAGCCAGAGGAAAATAGAAGTGTACCAGTAACAATGAAGACAGGACTTCTGGGTTTGTTGTCACTGGCCACAGTGGCAAGCGGCTGCAATTTTGACACATACTAGAAGTGAGTGGCTAAGAACAGCAGCTGAGGAGTGTGTGGGAGTTGTGCTTGGAGAAGCATGATTGTAGTTTTTTTCCGGGTTTTGTTTTATGCTTATAAAGAACATTCTCATTCTTCCCTTGTCAGTACAAATACTGCAAGCAATTTTTAGCAAAGAAAATTGGTGAACAAAATATTACAGAAGATATATATTGCTTAATCTTGAACTTCAATATCCTAGATGCTCCATAATGTGATATTTGCTTAAGATTCCTATTCTATATATATATAGATTCTAGAATGTCAGCTCCATTTTAGGACATTGTGCAGTTAGGAACTAATTCAAATTGAACTCCATGAAATTTAAAGGCTGGGCACCTTGCCATCTGTGAAGACTAGGCATGTGTGTGACTTGAGAAAAATTGTGTAGTTTTATGATTGTGAAATCTTGACATCTGATTAGCTTTGGGTTTGCATGATCTCAAGGATAATGTAATGTCAGTGTGTGTGTGAAGTTTGATAATTCTACATCTTTTGCATTCCTTCATAGGTGTAAGTGGTAGTGAAATGATTTTTTAAAAACTCTAATTGGTTTTCTGGAAGTCTTATATACAGATTTTCTTAGATCAAATATTATCACTGTGAATTTATTAATAGAATTCTGAAATTGCTAGGTGGAAGACATTAACTGAGACATTATTGTGCCTTTTGAAAACATATGTACTCACTATTTTTATCTTGTCTGCAGCTTGAAAGAAATGCAGCCAAAAAGACAGGCAGGGAGGGAATAAAATTTCTCTCTTGATTTGTCTCATTTCATGCTACTAGGAAAAAAGAAATTCAGTTTTGTTGACTGATGATTAAGAGATGATAATATACAATCCAAATTGTGTTTCCTTTTTAAGTTAATTGTCTGACAAAACAGTAATGGTTGCAATAATATAAATATGAAAAAAAGAGAAAACCTTATTAGAAGCCTGCATGAGAAAATAGAAAGAGGGCCAGAGACAAATTGTTCACAGATGTAGCTCAGTTAATTTAGTTGAGAACTTCAGTGATAGAAACGGTAGCTGGAATCCCGATGCTTTGCTCTGCTACTGTAAAGTAGGGCCCTTTTTGCACAGCATTTTCGATGCAAAAGGGCCCCTCGAGTGTCGCACACATTTGAGGAGCGGTCCACACAACGCATTCACATTTGCATGACGCTCCAGGGCCTGACAAGGACTGCACACGCATTTTTTTCATTTTCGCTTTAAGCCGAAAATGGTGCGCGGTTGCTCATTGCTCCAGGGCCCTGCACGCACTTACCTTGCGTGTGGAACCTCAGGAGCTAGACTAGTCATGCTTCCTGTCCAATGCAGCCTGGGAAGGTCCCAGGCTGCACTGCGAAAGGAAGAGGCAGGGCTCTCGCGCGAGCAGGAAGCTCGTGCAGAGCCGAAGGACCCTGGACGCGAGAGCCTCTCTCCAGAGGCTGCTTGCGTGAGCACTGCACCCCAGCGCCAAAAATAAGTGAGTTGTGGAAAGGGCCTAGCTCTGTGAACAGTTGTGTTTTCTCAGAGGTCACCTAAGTGTGGCTCTTGGTGCTGGCAATCATTTCTCCTGCAGACACAGAGCCTTTTCCCCTTTAGCTCAACGGACGATTGCAAGGCCATGTGCCCATTACGTGATCAGCTGTGTAGTTGTGCAGTCCAGCTTACACTACGTTGGTATCTAGTTAGGTTACGCAGGAAGTATATATCATGGCCTTTTGTTTTTTTTACTGTGGAGATTCATTGCTATCAATTAAGCTTGTTGCTGTTGTGTGCCTTCAGGTCGTTTCCAGCTTATGGTGACCCTTAGGCAAACCTGTCATGGAGTTTTCTGGGACTGTGTGTGATGCACGCAAGGTCATCCAGAGTGTTTCCATGGCCAAGGAGGGAATCGAACCGTGGTCTCCAGGTTATAGTCCATTGCTCAAATCACTATATCATGCTGGCTCTCTTTTTGCTTGTTAGACCAAACTATTTGTATTTATAGAGAGCTTCGGTAGAGGGTGGGATTAAACATTACACAGCACCAGTCACCTTTCATTTTCATCAAGGTTTCTTGTTTTCCTTTCCAGCTGTTTAGTAAGTTGTAAATATATCCTTGATGTGCAAGAAAGACTTGCAGTGCTAGTGTTAAATGTGAACACAGTATAGCAGGGGAAATAACCTAACTCTCCTTCTTTTGACACTGTAATTAGTAAGTTCTGTCTTTACCCATGTCTCACTCTGTTTGATTTCTTTAATTCCACCTGTTGTTTGGAATTTTGGGAAATACTTTATGTATACTTTGATTTGAAAGATAGTATTGCGTTATATCATTTCTTTTTCTTCTTATATCAGATGATAAGAATACAATCAGCTCTCAAATTTGTGGGTTTAACTTTTACGGATTTGATTATTTGCAAGTTTCTTCAATCCCTGTCCCCTTAACCTTGGATGCTTCCTTTTGAGGGGAACCTTCCTTCTTGGCAGCTCCGATCAGGCCACACAACTCCTTAGAAACCCACATCTAGTCTTCTTCCTATTCCACCAGCTTCTGCCTGGCCAGCAAAGGAGGGGTTGCAGCTCAATTTCTCAGCACCACAAACTCTCTTCCAAGGGAAGAGATGGGCAAGAGTGGGGAAGCACAGGGCCACCATGCCAACTCACTCCCTTTCCTTCTCCTCTCCCTGACCTGGTTTGGACCCTAGGTGTCTGCTTTCCCCAGCATGCCTCAGACCCCTTCCCAAAAACACACACACACACATTTTGAGATTTGTATTTTTCCACTTTTGCAGAGTCCTATGTCCCTAATGCTAGTGAACGTGGAAGGCTGACTGTAAACTGATCACATCCTCCTTGTCAGATATGAGTTCTAAGTAATGCCAGACCTTCAAAACAGGGCTCCCTTTCCAATTAAGGTGGAGTAATAGCAGTTACTGGTGAGATTGTGGTGTAGTGGTTTGAGTGTTGCACTACAGCCCTGGAGACCAGAGTTCAATTCCCCACTTGGGCACAGAAACCCACCAGATGACCTCACACACTCTCAGTCTCCCAAAAACCATGTGATAGGATTACATTAGGGTCACCATAAATCAGAAATGACTTGAAGGTACACAACAACAACAATAACAACAAGATTAGTCAGAATGCTGAGATGTTGGACAAAGGTTGTGGAACACATGAGTGATGTTAAGAAATGAATGAGAGCGAAGGAGAGGAAGGACTTTCAGGACCACGAGCCGGAACTTACATCACACTAACCATCCCTGTAGTGAGTTTCTGACCTCACATCCCCTCAAGAAATAGGTACATGACCCACCTTAGATTGACACCAGTGACTCACATGAGTAAGGCTCAAAGAGAAACTTCTGACGGAATCATACATGCTGTTATTAGTCCTAATTGATGCACTTGGTCAGGATGTAGATGGAACATTTGGTCTAGGGTTGCCAACTCCAAAGGCGACTGGCTTGGCACACGGGGAAGGGCAGCTCTCCTGATGAAAGAAGTTTGTCTGTGAAACCACAGTATATTGTGACACCTGAGCTAGCAACATTTAGGCTGCCGGCCTAACCATACCTACAAATCACTCCCATTGCAACAAACAGGAGACTTGCTTTTCCCTAAGAATGTAAATCTTTGAATGTTTTATCTTAGAAAATTTCTGCAGTTTTCTTCCCAATGTGGGAGAAAATGAATATTTCTGCACAGTTTTCACCTGGTATTAACACATCCCAGAGTGTTCCGGGAATTTTTTTTTTTCACAGTAATACTCATGGGATTATGTTGGTGTGAAACTTACAGGGGGTTGTACAAAACATGTGTTGCACAAGAAGGCAAGTTTTCATGCAAAAAAAAAAAAATCGAAGAGGTCATTTCCAGAAATTTTTGTTCAAAAATAATATTTTTCTGACCCCCCCCCCCACACAAATTTTCACAAAAATTTTTACACAAATTTTGTACAAGAAACAAGTGTTTCTGGAAACAGTGTTTGTGTAAAAAATAAAAGATCTTACATTTATTTCTATGCCTAATTAATTTCCTAAAACACTTCCAGATATGCAAATGCCAGCCCAAAACTGAACAAAATTCTCACTTCGGTATTATTTTTCCCAACCAAAACCTGTCACAAAACTCGGTTTGGATCTGGGAAATAAATAACAGCATATATTCTTTCCATTGCTATTTCTGAGCAAACATGCTTAGAATTACATTGTTAATTAAGATACTAGGTAGAAGTTGTTGTGCACTTGCTGTTATCCTCTGGAAGTATGTCTGTTTCTACCACAATATGACATTTTTTAAGAGAATACAGTGTTGGTGGAAGAGAATAAATGCATAGAAACCTGACCAGTTCTTCAGTAGCACAGATGTTCCACTGAAGAATTTCTAGAACAATTTAACTTTTTTTGTGTTCTGGCCACATAATTACAAGGGGAAAGTTGAAGGAACTCACCGTTTATATGATCATTGATCCTGAGAAAAGAAGGTTTGAATTCACTTAAGCATTCTATTAGTTTATATATCCAAGCGGGCTGGAAAAGAATCAAGTCATGGTATGTGACTGCTGATGGGTATTAATCGGCTAGTTACAGTGTACAATGTCGAGACTTTTGGAATGTTATTTGTTTACATTACCACTCCCAGGCGTTACTGAGTTAAGGAAATTCTAGTATAAATAAAACGCTTTTGGAGCTCTGACAGTAGTATTTCATTTCTGTGACAGTGATGCTCCACAGAACACTAACAGTCCATTTTCACCACAATGATGAGATGAGCTCCATACCCCACCCCACTCAGACCCTGAACCAACTGTGTCATAAAATGACCTACACAAATCCACTCATCTCTTTACCAGTGTTAACAGGTCCTCTTCTCTTAGCACTACATGTTCTTGGCTGCCAAATGTCTAGCACATGTTGACAGCAATAGTTCCTCTTCCAAAAGCTCAGCGTAAGGGAGAAGAACCAGCCGTACCTCCTTTCTCTGCACAGATAAATTAGGAATATAAGGAGAAGAAGTACTTTACTTTGGGCTAGAGCAAAGGTGAAATCAACCGTGGGCACTGCCACTGAATTTGTACTTGTGCAATTGTTGTTCACAAACATCACCTGTGTGAATTGAATACCAAGATATGTGGGACTCTCCTATGTGTGTGCCAGGAATCTCTACCCACTCCTGCTGGTGCTGCTGTACTACTGTCTTCATCCATTGCTGAGCAGATTGTGGTATCCATGAAGCAGTTCAGAGCCTCTAGAGGAAAGGTACAGTGTACAGCTGGGCAGCCAGACCACAATGACTACCTTTATTTTTCAGCATAATATAGAGTATTGAGAGCTTTGTAGAACTGCTACCAAGATGGGCGGAACTTGGAAACATCTGTGTCTACAGCTCTCAGACTCTCCCAACTAGAATGGGAATTGTAGTCCAAAAAGGTAACTTTTCCAAGCTATGGAATGGCCATTTAGGCTGGTTTTCACATATGGTATTCCTTTCCTCCTCGTTTTGCCTAATACCCCCAGGTTCCATTCAAATCTATGTACCGGAAAGAAGACCAAAAAAAAAAAATGAAACAAGTACTTTAAATACCTTCATGAGAAGAAGGCTTGAGTGAGAAACAAGATTTTTTATCACTAAAAGGTTTGTGGTTAAGTTTGTTTGCGACAGGCTGCAAATAATTGTTGCTGGTGGTTTCTGTTGATGGTGCATCCATCTTGTAGTTGAGCAGATGCATAGTGGCCAAAATACTGAGCCAGATTTTGGGACTTTGTGTTTCTTATCCTAGCCTCCAAAATGGACTGATGGAATATTGTGAAGAACTCAAATGTCTGTGCCGTGTTTGTTCCAATTCCGTGACATTTTAGTGTTCCCTATGAAGATATCATCCTACCCTACTAGAATTAATAGCTACATGGAAATGGCTTATCTATCATGCCCAGCCATAATCTGTGCATCTCTGCCTGTGAATAACTCAGGAGCAAGTTAGAAAACAGTGCTTTGTGGTGTTATTGCTCATTATGTAACTAGATCGTGTCATTACCTGTAGTTATGATCTGTATATTTTGGTCATGCAAACAAGTCCCAGGTTATTCAAGGATTTTATCAGGGAGGGGAAATATAACGTTAATTGATGCCCTGTGTACTCATCAAGATCTCCAGGAGGAGCCTCTCCCTGTCCTGATGACTGGGATTCTGGGACTGGAGATGATAGGGCTTGAATCTGGAATTCATGTATGCAAAGCTTGTGCTTTGCCACTAAACTACAGTCTTAGTCATAGTCTTACAAGACTAAGCAAATTCAAATATGTATAATGGTAATTTCCAAACATCATGAAAAGGCAGAATTCAAAATAATTTTCAGCTCACTTTGAACAAGCAGGCATAAATGCCTTTGGTTGTAGAGGGAAACGCCAAGCAAAATATGTATTACAGAGTTTTGTATAGCAGTATTATTTTATTTGAAATTCACCAATTTCACAATGAATGTAAAAACAGTGGATAAATAATGGTAAGGCAGAGAAAGCCAGAAATGTATGTGACTTAGTCAGAGCCTAGGCTACCTTCCAGACTGTCAGGCCTCAGTAATGTGTACCACTCCTCTGCCTTGCTAGTCCTACTAGTAAGAGCCAGCATTTTGGCTTCTCTTTCCTTCACCAAACCGGATAAATAATCCAGGATGTGCTTTAGGGTTAAATAACTGGTTTAATGGGAGGGGGGGCAAGTCAGATCACTGATACTGTGCTGGGTCTGTGTGTAATGAATGAAAAGAAGACAAGTTAAAGATGGGAGTGGTCAGTCAGCATGCTTGTCCACAGTTCCAGTGGGTCCCTGACATGATGTGTGAATTGGGCTGATAACTCTGAACCTACTTATTTCAATAACAATTCAATGCACCTTGTATTCCTTGCTTACCATGAGCCACCATTTATCATGCATGGACACAAATAGCAGTGAATTTCGGATGTTCTCTCTGGTGGCTGTATATTCATAAGAACGCTTTTCTTCCAAGTGAATCCTTTCAGTCTGAGATACAGTGAACAAACAAGAAATAAAACTATGGGTTAAAAAGATGGTCCTTTACAGAGATACAAGCCCACCTTATGGCTTTCCTGTTAGATGCTAGTTCATTCACTGCTGATTGTCTTGTGGAGAATATTATTGGTGTCCGCATCTTTCTAAGCATCCTGGGTTACAAACAAGCAGAATGCATTTAAAAAGTGAGGAATATCTCTTTGAAGCTGTGACAACACATAAGTTTCTTTTATTTTTATTTTCATGCAATTTATAAGTACCTCAAGGTGTTTCTATTTAGTAAACAGATACTCATTTTCTTTTGCCAAGGGGATAGTTGGTGGTTGTTTTGTGAAAGTGCATCAATTTGAATCCTACTGCTGTAAGCAAAATTCAAGCCTAGGGTTGCCTCCCATTTTATCTGACTCCAGCTTTCACCTGCATTTTATGGAATCTTTAAACATTCATCAGTTCAAGCTGCTAGCAAGCTTAGGGGCTTATGGATTCCCTTCACGTAGCCACAGCATTTATATGGCAGCTTTTGAAGTGTGGTTACAAGATGATAACTGTATTGCCTGAAGGTGTTAAGTCTTGCTTTGCCAGAATAACTCTTTGTATGTAATTAGTGTAAATATTCAAAGGAATGGAGTTTATCCTCACCATCATCCTTCTCATTATAAAAGGAGTTGTAATGGAGGAATGAAGCAGTCTTAAACTAAACTGCTCTCCTTCAGTGTTCATCAAATCAGATGCTGAGTACCATTCTGTTGTGTAGGAGGCAGGCGACAGAACCAGAGACACTTCAGAATTCTGATATGCATTGACCCCCAGCTCCGGGATTAGTGTGAAGAGCTGGACATAGCTGTCCACCAGATTCTGAACCATCCATCTGAATGCTGTGACGCAGTTCTGAAAAACAAACAAAACCCTAAGTGCATTTCAGAGTGCAGATTTTGAGATAAAACATCTTTTTAAAAGTCCGTTTTGAGAGAAAATGCACTCAGAAAATATGTGTATTAAAATGAAAAGTTTCATGATGATTTGTTTAAAATTGCAGAGGAATGTAGAAACACATGAGTGGACACATTTTGAAAGTGACATGGATCAGACATGAATTGATTCATTCTTCATAATTTTTCTTGTCACAGAAGTAGTATGGGCTCAGCATTTCCCTGTGCTGGTACAATGCTTATTGTCTGATGGTTTTACTCATGAGGTTCTCCAAAAGCCATTTCATAGGATCACAAAGTTGGAAGGCACCACAAGAGCCATCTAATCTAATCATTTACCATTGCAGGAATCCATTGGTAGTGAACTCCCTTGAAATGGCTATCTAACTTCTGTGTAAAACCCCCAACAAAGGGAAATTTGCTGCCTTCTTCACCATGTTTAGCTGGAATCTCCTTTCTTTTAATTTGAATCCATTGGTTTGTATCCTACACTCTGGAGCAGGCCAAAGTGAGCTCACTCTATCTTCTGCATACATACGTAAATGCATACCTACATATCTTTAGATATGTAAAGATTTCTATCACTTCTCAGTCTTCTGTCCTCCAGGCTAAACACAGCCGATTTCCTCAACAATCCCTCATAAGCTTTAGTTTCCAAATCTTTTACCCTCTTGGTTGCCTTCCTCTGGAGACGTTCCAGTTTGTCAATGTCCTTCTGGACAAAGGGTTGTGAAGTATTAGGATTATTAATGATCTAAAAGTGTTCCTGACAGACAGCGTTTCTTTTACTACTGATCTTTTTCTACAACATAGAGTCACAGGAGAGTATTAGAGGTGACATGATGTCTCTAGAGTCCTTTGGAAACCCACTTTTGAGTTCCTCAGCACTGGTGAATTACAGGATTTCAGTCACAAACGATAAGAGTAGCTTGGAAGACAGTGGAAGTGTCTTTGCATCCATGTTGTTCTCCTGTGTGTGTCCAATACCACACAGAGCAGGGTTAGGCAATTCTATGGGGTCAGTATGCTGATTTTACCCACTCAGACCACTGCAGGCTGCATGTCTTCCTGAGTGCACCAAAATACTTCGTTTTCCCTCCATTTCTCCATCAAAATATTGACTGGAAATGATGTCATGTATATTTGAAAAAGAAACAGAGAACAAACAAGGTATTTGTGGGGGTTTGTGGAGAGGGGTTTTAGGCATGCATTCATGCATTGAAAGGGCTTTGGATATTTTTGAGGTGATTTTTACCTAAATATGGTGCCATTTTTTTTAAAAAAAATGAGGTTTCAGGGAGTTTTGAGGGAATGGTGAAAGACATCAAGGGCTTCAAAAGTGTGGTCCAGCAGCCATACATGGCCCATGGGCTACACATTCCCCAACTCTGTCATGGGGCTCATTCTCTGTCCCAGGAAACTGTGTTTTGAAACTCTTAACCAAGGGTCTTGTGCTAAGATCCACATGGAAGAAACCAAACTAAAGAAAGGGGAGTATTGAGATGAAATTATAAAGGAGGGAGAAGGGGAAAGCAAGAGGAGTTGTGGAAAAACGCTTGAGAAATGGATGGGTAAGATTATAAGGGAAGGAGAAAAGAAAAGCAAGAGAATTTGGGGAAAATGCGTGAGAAATGAGATTTCCAAAATTCACACAGATGCTTCTTTACATACAAAGTTCGAAAAATGGATGGGGGATGTGGGGGAATAAAATAATGGATGGATTTTTTCATTTTTATTCAAGTAAACCTTCTAGTGCAGTAATGTAACATAAATTTAACTCCCAATTTTAAGGGCCTTAATTATTTGAAAAATCGCATTTCGGTATAAATATAACTGTATAACTGAATTTGAATTTCAACCTTACATCTGCTGGCATCATGTTAGTGTCATGTGCATGGTTAAGTCACACTACACATGTGAGGTGAATTGTTCGCCGTAGCACAATGGATCTATTCTGACAACGGCAGAAATGGAGGTGCACATGCAACAGTGTTGAATGCTTTGATTGCACACTGCAGTTGTGCATAGTAAGTGCATATTGTACATTGCAGCTGCACTTTTCACATTGCAGTTTCACCTTGTGCTTTGCATTTGCGCAGTGCACATTGTGCAATACACAACAGCACACAGTCTTTGGCACATATTATGCAATGTTGCTGTTCTACATGAGGGATGTGCAGGGTGGCGTATCATGTCTTCATATGCAGATATTTACACTACACTGTGGGAATGTTGGATTGCAACCAATATGTGGTAACCCTTCTCCACCAACTTTTTTATTTTTGTCGCCTGGATCCCCATAGTATGGATGCCATGTTTTGGAATCGAGGTTTTATGGTCTTGAGGCTCTAATAGGGAGAAACTCCCACAGATATTTGTGCTGTCTTTTGTTCCTGGAAATGTTCACAATCATGTGGCAGAAGCTACTCCTGTAGCTTCAGTGTAACATCTGACATTCAGAATTTAGAGTTATTATGGTTGTGAAACTGTCCTGGTACAACAAAGTGCAACATTTTGATTGTTATACAGTCTGTGTAAAAAAAAAAAAATCCATACTGATAAGGCTTGAGGGAATATATACGTCTTTGACTTCGTGGATTTAATTAATCTAGAAAATTCTGATTAGTTCTCATGTCCTTGCGCTGATCCAAATCAGATGGGAGTTCTGTCTCATCCCTTTGATTAATAAAACAGAGTGAAGAAATAATAATTTATATACAAAATTAAATATTACTTCTTGAACAGATTTATAGCAACTCTCAGGTAAGATAACCTTTTTGGTAGCTGCTACCATGGAAACCAAACTGCTACTTTCTAGTTAAAAGAATAGTCCCTTGTGCATGGAGGATCACAGTACAAAACCTCAAGATGTTTACAATTTCATATGGCATATTGGTGACTTTAAAAAAAAATCTATACCCTACAGACTCCAGTAATAGTTATCTGACTTAGTCTATATAATCTCATCACCACCAACTTCTAAAATTTTCATTTCATTTTATCTAAAAGGTTTATTCATCACTTAGCCTTCATTTGGAATGACAAAACTGAATCAGCTACACAGTGCTAAAAATATTTTACTGTACATGTTCTTGTTAGCTTTTTGGTAGCTTGAAAAGGGTACCTTTTAGGATTACAACACTTGTTGTGATAATGCTTGCTAGGAAAATACCTGGAGCTGGGTTCCAAAAAGACATGTTTCCAAGCTCTTTTTTGGGAGGGGGGCATTCTCTTGTGACCTGCCCCATGGAAAGCGTCTTTATTCCCAATCAGACTATTTGTCTATCTAGCTGGTTCTGTCTGGTCTTAACTGGTAGAGACTCTTCAAGATCTTAAGCAAAGATCTTTCTCATCACCTGTTTCCTGGTCATTTTGGAAGATGCTAGAAATAAACTCTATGATCATTTGCTTGTGAAGTGTTTGTTCTACACCAGGTCTGGAGGACCTTTGGCCATCTAAATTAGTTGGATTTCAACTTAGAGTTCAACTTCAGGTCTGAGAAGCCCCAGCCGGTTTGCTCCATAGTAAGGGATTATGGAAGATGTATTCAAAAACACATGGATGGCCAAAGATTCTCCACTTAAAGCACAGATTTTAAGGTATTTGTTACTGTGGTCTATAGTCAGAGCCCAGGGCTTGTCAAATATAATTTGATATAAAAAGATTGGCCATTCCAAACTGTTCCTCTCCACATGCTTGTGAAGGCCCCGGATAAGCACGCACGCAGACACGGCCGAATGGCTGAAAAATCCCAGGCAGGCCAGTAATTTTCCAGCATGCAGCTTCAGGAGACCTCCAGGCAAGTACACTTTAAAATTTAAGTTAAGTATGCATCAAGCATACAAAAGATTCTCTACCCGGAACAGTCAGCTTGACGAGATTAGCGCTTCTGACTACCCAACTGTCAAGCACTCCCCATTTGCATACTGTCTGCGCTATTGACAACTCCGTCAAAATCCAATCATCTTAAGTGCTGACCTTTCAGAGGCTTTGTCTCCAACCCGAAACCCATTGTTTTCCCTGGGAACGGACTACCCTACAGGCACATTTCTCCCTATAAAAACCCCTGATTTTGAGCGCTTCTTTGGATCGCTCACGGTTGTCATCCTGCCTTGCTGCCGCTCCGTTTGCCAAGCCTTCCCCTCAGCTTCCACGTGCTGAGAATCTCTGCTTCAGACTTACTGAATTTCTTCTGGCTACCCGGGTTACAGGATCAGGTGTAGTATTTCCCCTGACAGCCCCTCTTGAAATCCCCTATCGAATTTCCTCCCTTTATTTTCTTAGGTCTGTGTGAGTGAGTACGTAAGTGCGCAGTGACGGTCTTTAAAAATAAAGAAAACAATTATAACTTAATTCTGCTTGGTTTTTGACTCGGCCTGACCCTGTAAACATTGGGTTTAAGATCTCGCTAGGTTACCCTGCCTCTCGTAGTGCTACAGCTTGTGCTCTGGCTAATTCCCATTCCCCATTATTTGGAGCACATTGAGGTGTCCGCCACGGGACCCAAGAAATCAGGGTAACATATTCTTGTGCTCTAGAGGGTTGTTTATACATGGGGCCACACACCTTTTTCTGGCAGTCCAAATTATATATTCCTTGTCCTGATTTATTCAGCTTCATTTGCCTGTATCAACCATAGTCAACCTGACAATGTAGGTTCTTGAACCTCCACCACCATAGGTGTGCTTCATTTATTGCTGGGCATACAAGAGAAAGCAGAAGAAGAAATAGCTTGCAAACATGGTGAACTGAATGTTGAAAAGGGTGTGTTCCAGTGTGATGGAAGTGTAGAATAGCACTATGACTGCCCCCCAAAATATTAAACATGTGGTAGTGGTGGTATATGATGTCAGTTTTGTATAGTCTTTACTCACTCTATCACATTCAAGGTTCCCCATTCCCCCTCCATAGGGTGTTCTAATAAGATGATTAGGAAAGCTCTGGTCCTGTATCATGTCAACCTAGTAAAGTAGTAAGAAAAAATGTGATTTATACTGCTAATTCTTTCTGTGTGATGGTTCAGCCATGTGTACTTCTCTCTTTCACCATTGATTGATAATTGTCCCTTTCCTTCTCCCCAGAAGACCTTCATCTCTCCACAAGCAGTAACTGGTGGGGGGTAGGGAGAGGGTAGAAGGAGGTCTTGTCTAGAGCAGTGGTGTGACAACTAGGGTGAGGAGGAGGCAGGGCATACAGCTGGCTTAAAAAAAAAAGTCTAAGGCCTCCAGAATCCAGAAGATCTTGGAGGGGTTCATTACTACTGGAGCCTTGTCTCAGCTCGTTTGGAGCACAATAGCGGGAAGAAGAGGAGAGAAGTTGAATTATGTTCCAATAAACTACAGGAAGCATTACAACCAAAACTCTTTCCTGATTTTCCCCTCTGTTAGGAATAGTATGGGTGAAAGTAAGAAGGCAGTTAGTTCTTCTTGTACCCTGTTTATGCAATCTAGATGAAATTATTAAGACATGTTTAAATATATGCTATCCTGGTCAATTTAGAATAGAGATTCTAAATGAAACATTTTCCACCATGTCAAGTATTGTAGGACATGTTGCACTTTTTTTGTTTCTTTTCTTCCAGTCATCCCTATCAAATATGCTAAAATAAACTGGAAAGGATCCAAAGAACTACACAACAAAAATTCCATATGCATAAATGGACTTCTGCTATGCACTTTTCAAACAGGAGTCTTTTATGTCAAGCTCTTTTTTTTCTTTTTCTGAAGCTGTTCAAAGAAAATAAGCTTTTAAAAATCCAGTGGGCATGTCAGAGCCTTTGAGCACACCTAAAATAGCTCTTTGGATTCCAGCCTGAATTTCAAAAGCAGTTTGCTTTGCAGAGTGGCTGGCTGCTGTTCAAGAAACTCTAAGCTGGCACGCAGAACTTGAAATACATCGTTGAAATAACCCAATGCCATTCTGCGATGTTGCAAGGCCTACTTTAAATTTAAAAAATCTCTTTATTGTTCACTTTGAGTAGTAAAGAATTCTTGAATTTGTCCTTAAAGAGTTTGATGATGAATGAGAACTTTGAAAAAGAAGCTTTTGAAACAGGAGATGGTATGGAGCTTTTGCTCTTAAACTGCATTGGCCATCTATGTTAAAACATACCTGACACCAGTGTATGCTAAGCCTTTGTACAGGGTATATGGAGCAGGGGTGCATTTTGAATAGCTGCCTTTCTTTAAAGTTTAGGCTGTATGTTTATGAAAGAAAAAGAGTGAGATTTTCCAGTTCTTAGGAATCCCTTTGCCAGCGAAGGGCAGGGTTTTAGCACATGTAATGTCAGTTTTAAAAAAAACACTGCATTACTGTGTGCCGTGGTTAAAATTTATGCTCCCTATAAACCTTTTATAGCAGAATAATTAGAAGGGTGAATAATATTATCCAGGCATATCCTTATTTGATTGCTGTTAAGTAGTGATTGTAGTTGAACAAATTGCACTAGTAACAGTGCTTTAGGGGTATAATATAAATGAGACCATATCTGTTAATGCACCTAATTCCTGACTGACTGAAGCCATTCTCTATGTAGGAAATTTAGGATCTTGGCAGTGCTAGGTTCTCCAGTTATTCATGGATAATTGTTATTTTTTCCATAGTTTTGATAATCTGTCAGAGGTGGCATTATTGGTTCCATGCTTACTTTGCTCCCAGTGATTTTACAGTTTTTATTTGAACTGCTGTTTCTGTTACTTTAGTTTTTAAAAGACAAGAAGAGAAGGGGATTTCAAAGTTATGATCTTTCTCATTATAGGGGTATGGTGTTTTCTTTGTGCAATGGTTCGATTATTTTGTTGGCTCATATTTTAAAGCTGCTTTATGGACTTAAAAAACTACCATAGTTGAATTAAGGCAGTAAAGATGCTCTTATTATTCTTTTAGTCTGTCTTATTGTCTGTTAGAAAAGGGAAAAATGGGGGTGTTTTCAGGCAGTATTGGGACATTACTAGTCAATTTGGGGAACTGATTGTACTTAAATTTATGATGTTTCTTTTCACTGATCTATAGAATAAGACAACTGCATGCCATCGGAACATTAGATAATTCTGTATTTCCTAAAACATTTGTATGTTTCCCTATACCTGCTGTCTACTGCATGTGTATGACTGCCTGAAAGAGAATCACATGGAAAGCAAAATCCAGATTTGTGGTGGGACCTTCAGTCAAATTAAGATGAACCATTTGATTTGAGGTTTAAGCCAATGGTAATAAATTTGATTTAGAGTGGTTGAAAGACAATGAAAACCGTTTGCTCAGATCAAATGGCTAGACAGTCCTGTCTATATATCAGCCCTGCACAGAATGACATTGTGGCATCCTACCATAAAAGCCAAGGTGCCTGACCTCCAGAAGGGATAAATCCAGACAATTCTAGCTAAAGAGCCAAACTAGAGTTCAATGCCCAAGTCTCCAGCAAGTTTATCATGTAGATTTATTTAATTTTTTAATTATTATTAATAAATTATTAAAAAAGAAAAGAGTCTATTCTTTTCAACTATATTTAACCTATTGCTAATATTATATATGATCCTGTTATTAACCATAAACCCTAACCCTAAATGTGAACGCTTTCCCAGAGTCAATTGTATTCCAGCTTACTCTGCTTTCTAAAATTGTAATTCTTCTTGTGGAGGTGTGACACTTCTGTTTATCATGTAGAAAATATTCTTCCTAACAGTGGTGATGAGTTGGATCCTAAATACAAGGAAAATCCTCTCAGTGGTTTTTCAAAATCATTTTTGATGTGGGGAGGACAATTACAACTTTATACAGTAAAGTGATGTGGGGATCCATGATTTGGAGCTTCTGACAGCAGGAAGCATATCCAGTAGATGATAATAGCAATTGATGTATATTTTCTACTGGACAAGAGGAAATTAATTTAGCTGATGTGTTAAAAGATATTGAAATGGGACACTACAGTGATTTGAGGTGGTAACTTGGGGGAAGAAGTGAGAACAAAACTAATCTATCAGCTTCAGTGGCAACTGTGTTGTTCCCTTAACACACACACACACACCCCTTCTGGGAGGGATACCAGGGTTGCCTCGGGTTAATTCTTAGGGTGGAGTGGAGCTGGAATGGCAACCAACAGAAACTGAGAGGAGCACATGTGATGGCAGTAAGAGACAAAGGGTTGGCAAAAAGATAGGCCAGTTTTCTCTTTATACAGCCCCTCTGTTTACCTGAATGTTCTCCTCAGAGTGTTTTGCCCAGCCTAGTACTTGGATAGGAGAACACCAATGAATACCAGGTACTGTAGGCTGTATTTCAGAGGCGGGAAGTGGCAAAACGACCTCTGAGTATTCCTTGCCTAAGAAAATCCTGTGAAATTTATGAGGTTGATACAAATCAACAGGTGACTTGAAGGCACATGCACACACATACACACATGGACACACACACAATATTTTAATGATATTTAAAACATACACGGTCTAAGATACTGCATTCAAAATTCAAATTTATTCAGCAAATCAGGTAAAAACTTGATTTACTCTTGCTGTTTGATGAGCTTATTGCTCTAAGGAACTGAGTGGTCCTTACTGATTTTCTGTATAGATTCTATTTAAAGGTAGAAGTAGCTGTGAAAAATTGTTCCAGAGTAACTTTTTTTTGTTAGCTTTGCTGAATAGTGCTAAGACAATAACACCCTTAAAAGTCTGGTTCTGCATTAATACAAGAGAGAGGCAATTTGGGAATGTTGAAGTGAGATGGATTAACTGTTGAGTTGTCGACTGGATGGAATGAGTAACCTGAAATGGAATGCAACCATGATCCAGAGAGATGGCAATGGGTCCTGGCTGATCTACAGTATGGAAATGCATCTGCATCCAACCCTATGACTTTTTCTGGAAATCTTGGTGACAGCAGTAGTCAGGCCTGGATGTTTCACAATATGTCTCATCTGTCAAGTTTAATTCTTCACAACAGAGCTATGGCTCTTACTTATTTCTTTGGTAACCTCCAAGATTAACTACTGTGGTCCTCTCTGCATGAGTCTGCCCTTCGAGACTGTTCAGAAGCTGAAGCTAGTACAAAATGTTTTAGTCTGCATCTTGATGTACCATGGGGTACCAGTAAATAAAGCATCAGTTTAAGCATTTCAGGTCTGCTTGTATATTTCCACACTCCTACATGACTGCATTTCTTTACTGTGGTGGAAGACATATCTGTGATAATAACCAAATGAACGAATGAATGAATGAGTTCTGTACCAGAAGGAAGAAAAGACAAATTGAGAAAAGATTTTCACTTATTCGTCCTTTGGAGGCAATTCTTAGCATTTTGACCTGGGATTTGACCTGGCAAATAACACACAGATTCCGGTCGATACAACTTTATCAATTATGATACAGTTTTGCCAGTGATGTTCTCAACATGCTTGACCAATAACAAAAGCAGTAGTGATAGACATGGTGATAGTGGTGGTAGTAGCAGCAATATAAATAAAAACATAAATATGGTTATAATGTAAGCAAACTTCCTCTTCATGGTCTCTGTGACTCACACAAATGGGTCATCTGTGCTGTCAAGGTCAGAGACCTGGGCGACAAGCCAGCCTGGAGAAGAGAGTGGGAGAGCCAGACACTCATCTTAGATTTTAAAAAGGCGGACTTCTGTAAACTTAAGGAGCTGCTGGCTGAAATTCCATGGTCAAGAATAGTGGAAGAGAAAGGAGTTCAGGAGGCATGGGAGTTCCTTAAAAGGGAGATACTGAAGGCACAGTCTAAAACTGTGCCAATAAGGAGGAAAAATGGAAGGCATCTGAAGAAACCAGAATGGTTGAGTAAAGAACTCTCAGCTGAGCTAAGCGTTAAGAGAAACGTGTACAGGAAATGGAAGAGGGGGGAAACCACCAAAGAAGAATTTAACCAAGTAGCCAGGAGATGTAGGGAGAAGGTCAGAAAGGTTAAAGCACAGAGCGGATTAGTCTGGCATGGCTTATTTTTGAGAAATCCATGTTGACTTCTCGTGATTACCGCGTTGCTTTCTAAGTGACTAGAAACTGACTCCTCTCAGGCCTTGACCTTAGAATATTGCCATGACATCAGTACAGTCGTTATATTCTGCAGAGGTCCTGCCAACAGTCCACTCCACAATGTCATAGACACCTTTCCTCACGCCCTGCAAAGCCTCTTTACAGGAAAAAGCCTGACGCTCCCAAGAAACGCATTTGACTCTGGGCAGGACAAGTCCATCACTACCAAAGATGCTGCTACAGAGTTATCAGATTCTACTCGTCACACCACTCACATTGACATCAAAGCTTCACCCAACCTTGATCCCACTCTCCAACTCCGAGCCCGCACTTTGGCGACATATTCAAAAATCACCTAGATTTGTGGGCATCCATCACAACTGATTCTTGGTGCTCAACATCGTGACAAAGGGCTACTTCATCGAGTTTCATCGACCTCCACCCGTGGGTCGGGTACGAATCACTTGGCCGTTGTCTGTGCTACAGACCAAGATTCAAACTCTCCTAGACAAGGGGGCAATAGAGTGAATACCGAGGACCACCCTTTGTTACAGCTTCTGCTCTAGATACTTCCTAGTGTCAAAGAAGGACAGAGGTCTTCGCCTCATCCTTGACCTACGAGGGGTGAATCGTTCCATCAAACCTCAAAGGTTTCTCATGGTCATGATCAGCACCATTCTGCCCTTACTTCGCCAGGGAGATTGGTTCGCCACTCTAGATCTAAAAGATGCCTACTTTCACATCGCCGTCCATCCAGATCACAGATGTTGACCTTGCCTTCATGATCAGAAGATGTCTCTAGTGATTCCAAGTGCTACCCTTCAGTCTCAGTACTGCTCCAAGGGTATTCACAAAGTGCATGGCAGTTGGAGCAGCAGCACTTTGGCAGCAAAGGGTCGTCCTTTACCCCTACATAGACAATTGGCTGATTGTATCCCCTTCTCTATTCCAGCTAATAACAGACTTCGACTTCAAGATCCAGCTTCTACAGAGCCTGGGTCTAACCATAAACTACAAAAATCTCATCTACGGCCTTCCCAACAGATCTACTTCATAAGAGTGGTCCTTTGACTCAACAAGTCAAAGAGTCTTCCTTCCTCAAGATCGAGCCAGAACAATATCCAGCATGATGTGTTCCATCCAACAGAACTGTCAAGCCAGGACAAAACCTATCCAGATCTTACTTGGACTTATGGCTTTGACTATGATGGAAACACTCCATGCAAGGCTCCAGATGCATCCTCTACAAAGATGGTTACTGGACACCTTCGATCCCCTTCACAACAACCCCTGCTAGCAACTGTCGATACCAAGAGCAATTCTTCAATTGCTCCTCTGGTGGACTGACATGAAGAATCTTCTTGTTAGCATGTCCTTTCATTGTCCACAGCCCATGAGGCTGGTGCTGACCGATGCGCTGCTCAGTGGATGGGACACTCACACCAAGGGACTTACTGTCAAGGGTTCCTGGTCGATACCAATGAGGCGCTTACACATCAGTGCCTTAGAACTGACAGCAGTGATGAAAGCCTTCGTAGCATTCAAAGACATCTTGATGGGTCATGTAGTCCACATCCTCACCGACAACATGTCGGTAGTCTACTATGTGAACAAGCAAGGGGGGGCAAGATCCAAAACCCTCCTCCACCTGGCTCTACAGTTCTGGTACTGGTGCCTCAACAGGCAGATCCTTCCAACAGTCCTCCATCTTCCCAGCATGGAGAACGACATTGCGGACTCCTTTGAGCCTCATTCTGTGGTCTTACCATAAGTGGCAACTCAACAGAATCCTCCTATTCCATATTTTCGATGAGTGGGTGAGACCGACAATCGACCTCTTCACAGCCAGTTCCAACAAGCAGTGCCAACTGTTCTGTTCACAAGGCGAGAGTGATGAATCCTCTCTGGGGGATGCTTTCATATTCAGTTGGAAGGGACTGACAGTTTACCTCTTCTCTCTGTTTCCTCTAACAACAAGGTACATTGAAAAGATCCAGCAGAACAAAGTGTCAGTCCTGCTGGTAATGCTGTGGTGGCCTCATCAACCTTGGTTCGGCCCCCTCCTGCACTTGTCCAAAAATCAGTATCAGAAGCTGCCGTCCAAATCAAATCTGGTGACTATGGACAATGGCAGAATTCGCCACCCCAGTGTCGACAGCCTCAAGCTGACCATCTGGAATGTGCTTGACTAGACACCCTGCCTCCCTCTGTCTGTTGGGTGGTTGAGGCAGCCCATAAGCCATCGACAAAGTGATGGTATGGGTACAAGTACTCAAAGTTCCTCTATTTCCTTTGACATTGAGGCCTCGACATCAAGAACTTCAATACTATCCACCTTTTGGAGTTCCTCTCAGTGTTGTTGGAGCATGGACTTTCTTTGTCACTGATACGATGATACCTATTGGCGATCTCTTCGCAGCTACATATGAGAGGGTGACCTTACTGTTTCTCTGACTCATTGGTCCAGGCTTACCTAAAGGGCTATAAGTATCTTCATCCCCCTGTAACGAACCCAACTCCAGGCTGGAACCTATCTCTGGTGCTTTCCCAGCTCTCAAAAAGGCCGTTTGAGCCACTAGCCACTACTGACTTGAGACCTGGTTTTCTTGGAAGACAGCTTTCCTGGTTGCTATAACATCGGCTAGGAGGGCTAGTGAACTCTGTGCCTTGAGGGTGGATAAACCTTACCTTAGATTCCATAGTGAAAAGGTTGTTCTTAGGCCTGATATCACCTTTCTGCCCAAGGTGGTGTCAGCCTTTCATCTAAATCAGGACATTAAGCTTCCTGCCTTTTCCCCTAATCCAGCCACGGACTTAGAGTGGACATTACATTCTCTAGATGTCAAAAGGGCACTGGCCTTTTATGTGCAGTGCACTGCAGAGTATAGCCAGTCGCAAAGACTTTTCTTATGCTACTCTTCCAATAAAAAAGGACTCCCAGTTTCCTCTCAAAGACTTTCCAAATGGGTGGCTTCGACAGTGAGACTCTGTTATGAACATGCTGGGAAAGGGCCTCCTCCCCAGCTCAAGAGTCATGCCACTAGGGCCACTAGCCTCAGCTGCTTTTCTTGAGGGTGTACCCCTTCATGATGTCTGTAGGGCCACCACTTGGTCTCAGCCAACTACATCTATATCACATTATAGAGTTGACCAGTGAGCATCTGTTGATGCTAGTTTTGGAAGGGCTGTTCTTTCTTCTGTGGTACAGAGACTGCATACATGTTGGCTTGCACTTATTGCCTTTCTCCTTCAACAAAGTGTTCTTGTTGGTTATCTTGGCCTAGCTTTCACTCCATACTAGTTTGTTTTTTATTTTGCTGGGTTACCTCAAAGTATGCTCCTGGTATGGTTGGGCATGACACTCCTCCTGCTTCTTCAGTTTGCTAGTTTACTCTGAGTCACAGAGACCATGAAGAAGGACAGGTTGCTTACCTGTAACTGGAGTTCTTTGAGTGGTTATCTGTGAACTCATACAACCCCACCCTACGTCCCCGCTTTGTGTCCTGCTATTCTTCATGTTCTACAGCTGTTGGGGTGGTCATGGAACTGAATACACAGCCTTTGGGCAGCCTCAGGGGAAGGGGCGGGGTTCCCACCAAAACACTAGGCTTAGAGCTCTAGAAGATTCCAAAGGCAGCACTGCGCAGGTGCAGATGACCCATTTGTGTGAGTTCACAGATGACCACTCGAAGAACTCCAGTTACAGGTAAGCAACTGTCCTTACCACACTTGTGTCAAATGCTTCTATCACAGACATATCAGGGATTTCAGGCAGGGAACCCTGGGAAAATGATCAGCCCACTGCAAAGATGTTGCATCATGCCCCAGCTGTGGGTAATTGCAAGGTTACATAAGAAACTGGGGTTGTGTGCAGATGGTAGAGGGAGGTGTGCAAACCTCTACCTGATTGGTTGAAGATATGTATATAACAAAGCAACGCCAGTATGTATTTGTCTGTTGACCAAACCTAGTGCCTGGTGCAAGCTTTTGTCCGTCTGTCCTATATTTTGTATATAATGGAACTTTGCTGCAAGATAAAGTGCCTCTTGTTTTGGAAGAAACTCCTCCATGTGTGAGTATCCTTACTGGGGAACAAGGCTGCTGCTGTTGGCTCGCTGAACTCTGGTTTTTCCGCTGCGTTTCTGTGGGGCTGAAACTCCTATCATCCCCAACAAGACATGAAGTAATGAAGATCATCATCATCTTTAAATCCAGCTTTTTATTCCAAGCACAGGTCCCAATATAGTTTTATATATCCCCCCCCCGCAAAAAAAGAATAACACCACTAGCAACAAAGATTATGATTTTTTTAAATGTCAACTCCTTTGGGTGACAATTATTGATGAAAATATAAGGAAACTCATGTTTTCATCAGATAACTATTCTCTTATTGACAAATGGAGGGCGTAGCTGCAACGACCAATATGGACCTATGCTGTTCCTATTATTTCCTGGTCTTTTCCCCTTCTGACTCTAGTAACTGTAGCATTTGCTGTTTCCTTTATGCTAATTGATGCAAATACTTTTCCAGAGATGATTGTGACCACTAAGAATCTTGTGTGGTTAAAATGGTTACTTTTAAGATTTATAGTTTGACGAACCCATTTGCCCTTGAAAGGTGATAAGCCGTTCTTATTATTTCTTATTTATTTGTTTATTTTCTTAGTCAAGTATGATCACGATTTAAGACCCTTTTCTCTTGATTTTTTTTTTCCTATGTCAAAGCTTGAGGAAAAATTACTTTGTTGAGGATGAAGGCTACACTGAAATCTACCCTTGGCAAATTATGAAAGCTTCTTGAGGGATGATTGATCTCTTCTTAATTGAAATAAATTAAGGTGGTTCTCTCTCAAAGCTACCCATCTATTTGTGACAGCTATTCTGGTATATTTTTTCTTATGGTAGTAAAATTTTGTTGGATCCCAGCCCATTAATACCAGCATAATTCCCTGCACTTTTTCAGTAGTTCTCCTGAAAAGAGTGGATATAGGATGATTGGTTCTTGTTTTTCAAAATCTGTGTACTCTTTATTGGAAAGACAGACACCATCGATAGGTCTTCACTGGTATGGCGAAAGTGGAAGGAACTGAGGCCTTGGCTTCTACAAGATGTTGCAGTTGAAACATGCCTTGAACATTTTGATGCTGCAAGTGGAAGAAAGTTACTTGTGTGTGACTTCTCACTTTGAGTGAATTAAAGAGGCAGTGGTACAGTTGTTTCGAGGATTATATGGGTGGAGGCATTGCAGAGCCAATGAAACATGTTGCTACCTGCTAGGAGGAAATCCAGTCAGTTCATTGCAAGATTAGAAGTTAGGCTTGTATGTCTACTGGGTGTCATTCAGGACATGCCTCATTTGTAGAGGAGAGAATGTTGATTTATCTGAGAGTTATTAACTGGAATGGGGAAATGTGGCATAAAAAGGAGGAAGAAGCAGGGAAGAAAAAAAAAGAAATGTGTCAGAACATTTCAGACTAACCAGTTTTTACTTTTGCACGAGTTTTCTTGGATATAAACCTACTCTTTCAGATGTAGAGTTATAATAAAAATGCAGGTATTAAATATATTTACACAGTTTTGGGAGTGGGATGGAATGTAATAGCATCCAGAAGGATGCAAATCATGACGTTTGCCCTAAATTTTCAAAGGGCTGAGTGAGGTGATACAGGTGTTTTTCAGATCTTTACAGTGGTCAGTTACCAAAAGTCAGTTTCACAGGGTTCTAAACACTCTGCCTGAGAAGATTGGTTTTGTTATATGTCCAGTAGCAAGGACTCTTGTATTAATATATGTAGTGTGCCATGATGCCGTTGTTCTTCATTCATACTTCTGCTAGTGGATTGGAATTTGTGAATTTAATTCATTTCAGCAGTTTCTCTTTCTAGTCTTGCTTTGTAATTTCCTTGTTCAAGGACTGGAACCTGTAAATCCCTTCCTGTGTGTTCAGGAAGGTTGAAATGTTCTGCAGCTGGTATTTGAGTGCTGCCTTTTCTAATGTCAGATTTGTGTCCATTAATCCTCTTGTACAGAGACTGTCCTGTTTGTCCAGTGTAGAGTGCAGAGGAGCATTCCTAGCACGGGATGGCATATACAGTTTACCCTGCACATTTGCTAGGGTTAGGAGCACAAGACCCCTGCAAAAGTGGAAAAAACACAGATATCAAAGTGTGTGTGTGTGTGTGTGTGTGTATGTTTATGGGAAGGGGGTTGAAGCATGGTAGGGAGAACAAGCACTTAGGGTCCTAACCAGGTCAGATAAAGGAGAGGGAAAGAGGGTGGGTTGAGATGGTGGCCGTATACTTCCTCTTTCTTGCCCGTCTCTTCTTTCTTTGCATGTGTGGGAGCATTAGGAGAGGGTTTGTGGTGCTGAGAAATTAGGCTACAAACCATCCTTAGCCAGCTAGGCAGCAGCTGGTGGAGGATGAAGAGGACTAGAAGTGGATTTTTAAAGGACTGCACAGCCTGATCAGAGCCGCCAAGAAGGAAGATTCCCCTGGAAAAGAAGCACGTGAAGTGGGAGGGGGACGGCTTGGATAAACTGAATAATCAAATCTGTGCACGTGAAACCCGCAAAGGTGGAGGGCCAACTGTATCACAGTGGAAGAAGAGCAAGTAAATGTACCTCTGATGTTGTGAGTGATGTTATTGGCCCCTATAATATTGCTCCCAGAGTAAATGTGAGGGCAGAGTTGGCATCTGAGATTGTTGCAGGGTCTTATCCCTGTATTACCATCCATATTATATATGCTGTTGTACGTAAGTAGTTGTTTAAGATTTGGAAGCTGTCTGCAGGTTAATAAAGCCCTTCCTCCCAGAGCTTGAGAGAGGGCTGTGTGACTTCTAGTCTTCTTCATCCTCCACCACCTGCTGCCTAGCTGGCTAAGGATGGTTTGCAGCCTAATTTCTCAGCACCACAAACTCTCTCCTAATGCCCCCACATATGCAAAGAAAGAGGAGACAGGCAAGAAAGAGGAAGTATAGAGTTCCAGAATTGGTTGTAGCGTATAGATGATGCATTTGAGTGGTCTCAGCTGGGGACTGTAGGTCACCACTAGGGGTGTTCTGTTGCTTTGCGTTTTTGGTCTGTCTTCTAGTAAATGGTTCCTAGATATTAATCTTGCCTTGTCAATTTATTTCTTCACCTCCTTGGGTGAGTACTGCAATTGCAAAATACCTGTTGTAACTCCAAGAGTTTTGAGTCTCTGTCTTGTTGCAGAAATAAAGAGTAACACCCACAGGGTTTGGTGATTCAGGAATGACATTAGTACTTGGAGGTGACAACCAGCAGTTAATTAGCTTCTCAGTGTTCAGGAAATGGACAGCCAGTTCATGAGGGAAGGGAGAGGCTTGAGCCAGTAGGGCTAATGGCACATTGGGGTTAAGATACCAGTCCATATTCCTTGTACAATGTAGCAGTACACTATTGCTTTACATGCCGCTCTTCCTTTATAAAGTTTGACCATTTTAGTCTGAGTCCTGAAGTCTGCCTCTTCATTTTCCCCACTTTTTAAACGCTGCCTCTCTAGATGTTTTGTCAGCTTGATGAAAAATCTCCCACAGTATTTGAACTGGGTTACATAAATGTCTTCTCGCATGGTTCAGAGCCCACACAGTTTACATTGATAGCAACAACTACACTTCTAGTGTAGCATAAAAACTAAGTAACAATTCTGGGTGTGCTTCTCCCACTTCTGCCAAGGCACTTGTGAAAACAGCCTACTCTCCCAATCCCACTGTCAGTAGGGCACTTTAGGGCCTCAAAACATACTATTTGAAAACCCCCTCATCATTTATTATTTTGGGATCAATTCCCACCCCCACACATTTTTTTCACTAGTTCTGGAATGGTAAATTAATACCAATCATTCCCATTGCTTTGTACTAACCAAAACGATGCCATGAAATAGCATTTTCTCTTTTTCAGCCATGTGGTTCATTTGATTTATTCATTCCAACAGGGCATAACAAGATTACCCAGGATGATTTTCTCCTTGAGTTAGTCAATTCACCCAACAGACTCCATGCAGCCATTAGCTGGATATATCGTGATGGATTACAAATTACCACAGAGAGACGGAGGAGATTTTGACTCCTGACTCATAAGAACGGACTTCAGGTTGAAATTGGGCCTTAAGTGTTCTGTTGTGTTCCTTTTTAGGCCTTTCCCCTTCCACACTTCTGATTAAGGTCCTTCCTATTAATATCCCACAGTGGGATGAAGTACATATATTCCAGAGATGTACTATACCCCTGGGGTCCTTGAACCAACCCTAAGGAAACCCTTCCCTCCAAACT
Source organism: Cyclura pinguis (assembly GCA_030412105.1). Taxonomy (NCBI): domain Eukaryota; kingdom Metazoa; phylum Chordata; class Lepidosauria; order Squamata; family Iguanidae; genus Cyclura; species Cyclura pinguis. The sequence goes on along the minus strand of CM059599.1, from coordinate 105,151,227 downwards.
TGGATGGGCTACACAGTTTTTTGAGCAAGTCCTACACTCCTTTACCATTGACCATGGTGTGGCTGAGGGGTGCTGAAGTTCAAAACATTTGGATTATGACTACTGTAACGCAGCTTACCACATACGTTGATCATATTGAGAAATGCAAACGGAACAAATTCCTTAAGCTTTTGTTTCCAATGAAATGTTTCATACATTGAAGTTTTGAACTCTAGTCCTAACCCTAAGTGCCAAGGTACCTGATTCTGCCATACTGGTGCAATATCCTGCCGCATGTATGTTTTCCAACTCACCAAAAGTGCCTATTTGTGGATAACAGCTGTGGGAGAATGGACACCATGTTCCAGGTGCTAGGACTATTTCTCTTTCTCAAAATTCTCTCTTTCCCATGTTTTCTTTGGAGGGTGGGGGTGTTGGTAAGACATGAGGAGGCCAGTCGATCAAAGGCAGCCTGGTTAACTGGTAGGAGCAGGGCTTGGAAACAGTGGCAGGTTCTTTTGGGTCCACTCCCAGCTCATATAAACTGTTTCCCCCACCATACCAAAAACTTTGATCATAATGCTTACCTTCCCTCCCTCAATTTTTGTATTGCTGTTTTGTTGCAAATTGTTGCTCACAATTTGAGGTGGTTTTGGCATGGGGAACAGATCCAATCTAAGACAATCGGGGCTACCCAGTAGATGGGCTGAGTAAATGGGTTTCCATTGGCCAGCAGGTGGGTCAACTAATACTAGGGGCCAAGCCAATTCAAGTGCAACCAATAAAGCTGTGAGCTTTTCCATTCCAACAAAATGTGGTCTGTACTCATTCTTGCTAAATGCAAAGCCCTCCACTTACCTGTAGGCCCACAAGTGTATACTAGAACATTGTGCTAGCAAAGCAATCAGGATATTCTTTTTGGAGGTTGCTAGCATTATTTCTTTCCCCAATAGAGTGTATTTGAGAAAGAAGTATATCTGTAATATGATCAGCAAATCCTTTTTAAAAATATATATTTGCAATTCAACAACTTCACACTCTGTGTGTATGTGTGTTATGACATGCCTCACCCTTCAGTTGCTATGCCAAATAATGCACTGAGGTATGAATTATCTCATTCTCTTATATGTCTCAGTGACATTGGTTGATTGGTTACAAAACTTAGCAGTAGAAAAATCAGTGCCAGTGCAAAGCAAAATCCATATGGAGCATGACTGCAATGTCACAACATTTCTCAACACCCCTTACTTAGGAGACTTAAAATATACTCCGGAATTTTCGTCTGAGTATCTAGCACATGTGCTTTAACAAGAATAAATTCTATATTTAATCAGCATCAACATGATTTTTGGAAGCAGATTTAAAAGCGAGTTATTTTCTTACTGTCCTGCAGCTTTTAAAAATAACTTCTTTCATTGATTTTTGATTGCTGCGCCAGACAGAACAGTTTTGTGCTGGCACCATGTAACAATCACATTTAATAAGCAGGTTTCCAGGCATGGCTTCTGTGCTAACTTTGTATACTTAAACTTTCTTCAGATGAACACAACCTGGATTTCCACAAAATTGGAGAGGGAGGGAGGAGCAAACTTTGGAGTGATACATGCAGTACAATATGTAGAAGGTTACTGTAACCCAGAACTTAGGCAAGATCAGATCCTTCCAGTTTTATGATGACTACATCTTGTGTATGGATGCTATATCAGATGCAGCTTTCTACAAGTAGTTTATGGAGTTTGCGGTGTCAAGAGGACATGCAAGACTGAGACAGACTCCTATACCACACTATAAACCAAGTTAGATAAATGTGTGGTTTGAATTTTGTGCTCTTCATTCTGTTTTATTGTGTGCTAAACAGCAGTCTCAGTGATTGGGATCAGGGCTAGTGGAGAGTATTAATCCTTTTGTCTTCCCCTCCACTGCTCTGTTTTAGATCCATCCTTAGAGGTTACTGTATCTGGGAAGGAAGCTGCTACTATTGGAAGCGGTATGGAATATATGGAGTACCAACGTCAATTTTAATTGAGATCACAGTAGTAGAAGTTAATATCCCACACATGGCACAGTTTTAAGTTTGTGGGTCTTGCTCTCCCATGACAGCTACTTAACTAACCAACCAGCACATATAATCTTGTTTGGCCCTAGATATAGAGTAGGGGGCAGAGTGTAGGCTCTGGGATGAGTGCACTTCCATTACAATTTTTGTGGCTTACTGAGCCCCACATGGTTAAAAAAAACAAACTGATGTGTAACTGATGCTGCCTGATTCAAAATTGAAGTGTCCTGTTTTCCTCCTAAATTTTTTCCTCCCCAGTTTTTCTACCCTCAGGAACCTTACCAGCAATATTTTATTGTCCTGCCCTTTAATTTGAAACTGAGGAATCTTAGCAGTGATCTCATAAGAAACCTCAATCTTGTTCTCTACCCATTTTTTAAAAAATCCCAATGAATTATGGCAGCTTCCCTTTTTTCTTCTACAAAGCCCCCATTTGAAATTTTGACTTGAAACTGGCCACTGGAACTTCAGTGACAATGACAACAACAATCTTCTGACTATTCAGATAACTATCATAATTTTCTGATGAGTTATGGCTGACCTTCTTTTTTACTTTTAACAAGGTCCTAGTTGGAATTTTGGCTTGAAGCTCAACAGTGTAACTTGGACAACCACCAAAAGCACTATATAAAACTTCAACCACAATGTCCCAATGAATTACAGCTGCCCCAGTCATTCTCTTTTACTATGATTACAGATGCAATTTCCCTATATTGTGGGGAAATATATGAATTATTGTGCACAGCTTTCTGTAAACTTTTGTATGAAATTTATGAACAGAGGACTACACTGACACATCCAGAGAAGTGCACAATTAGGATAAGTCTGTTATGAGTTGTATATTATCCTAGCAGATGCAAATCATATTGGTTTTCTTACAAATACAGATCAAACAAAAGTCACCTGTCCTCAACAGATTTCACACATTGGAACCTTGTGTGTGTTAGTTCTTGATAAACAAAGACCACTGCAAAATCATCTCCTCTTTGTTTATTGCTTTACAGTCTAGTTAATCCATTTAAATTTTTTAACCAGTTTTCGAGTCAATGTGTTCTCTGCAGTGAAATCTGAAGACAGCTAGAGTGGAACTAGGGCCTTTTGAACTGGATGTGGCCTCTTTCTGGATGAGGATTTTCTGCTAATCAAAAGTATAACATCCTGTGCTGACAAAAGTAGAGTTTTATAGGAATATAGGTCTTTCTTCCTAGCCATAAAATAAGATGCCAGTTACTGAAGGAGATGGTTCATTTCACTTTCCTTTTGGTTTTGGGCTCACTAAGGCATTTAATAGCATCTCCTGCAGAAGAAGTGGGTTTGTGTACATAGTGTTCAAACTCACAATCAGTTAAAGATGTCTTAAATTATTTACTGCACTGTTCCTTAATAAAATCCAGAGTGACGTATATGGACCTTCATTTGGTCTCAGTTCCTGACTTCTTCTTCTTTGACTTCAAGTCATTTCTGACTTAAAATGACCATAAGGCAAACTTATCATGGGCTTTCTGGGTCTGAGAGTGTGTGCCACAACCAAGATCACCCAGTGGGTTTCCGTAGCTGAGCAGGGAATTGAACCTTGATGTCAAGGGTGTAGCCCAGTGCTCAAACCATTATACAACATTGGCTTTCTACTTCCCAACTACTTGATTTCAATAATGCCACAGTTAATATATGCTTTCTGGGCACTATCTGGACCTTCTTAACTGACTGTTTTATTGCTTTTATGGCTGGTACCCAATTTGGATAAGAATTCACTGGAGATGAGAAGGATGATAATGCTACAAATGTCAGTAATGAGTTCTCATTATTTTCCTGTTTGAACAATTGGTATATCTGATTCTCCCCTGCTTCAGTATCCTGCTCTGTAAAACAAATTTGTCGTCTTTTTTCATTCCACTCTTGATATGTGTATATTCTTGAACATATTTGTCATTTCATTTTTCTTTCCTCTTTCAATGAATATATTTAAATTTATCTTAGCTTGATTTTTACTACTCACTCTCACTTTTCACTCTCCATTAATTATCTCTTACAGTTTAACTGTAAAAATATTTCATTATTTTCATGGCTGTTTTTCCTTGTTCTGCCCTTCTTCCTCTGCCTTGTGTCTTTTTTCTGTTTTTGGATGATAAACCACTTTTGGCAGGGAGCTTTTTGCTTTGACTAAGCTAATTATTTTGTAAAGCTCCAAGTTGGTATACATTTATGTATTTTTTAAATGGACACACCCCCTTTTCAGAACAATGTAGAGCTCAAGGAGCTGTCTATACATTTAAACAATGTACTGCTAAACTACTCTGGTAATGCACATGTAGGAGAATTCCCATACATCACACCTATATTGAGCTGCTGAGATTGCTTACTTTGCTAATTGTTTTTCATTTTATCATGTACTCATGTCCAAAAGCCCTGAGCTGTTGCTTCAATAACAAAGATATTATTGAAATATTGATGTTTAGTGATGGTGGTTTTCAGCACTCTTGCAAACTTGCATTGTGTGCAACTTTTATGATGAATTGGCTGCTGTTGTTGTCAGGGATTATGAGGCTATTGATACTTTTTTTAAAAAAGCAGAACATTGTCTGGCAAACACTGGTGTTCCTTTTTTTATCTATCAGAAATATATTTATCAGAAAAAGAAGGAAACAAAGAATAGATAGATAGATAGATAGATAGATAGATAGATAGATAGATAGCTATATAACTGTTAATAGGCAGATTTATTACCATTTCTGTATGTGTGTATATATATATGTATATATTTATATGCACACACAGAAATGGCAATAAATCTGCCTATTAATAGCTATACAGCAGTACAACAATCAGTACAGGTATTGATATATTCTCAATATATATTACTACTACAATATTGTTTAAATGTGCAATTTGACATCATGGCTCAAACAGATTTGAGCTTGAGAAATTATAGTCGAACTGACAACTTTATCTGTTGGAGCAAGAAGAGGGTGGCCATTCTTCTTTAAAACTACCCCAAAAACTCTAAAACTTTCTGAGATTCTGAGACCTAATGTCTTTAAGGAATGTGTTAATAAGAGAGGGAAAGAGAAGAAGAGAAACAGGGTACTAAAATAGCTCCACAGTGCAATGGACGAGCTTAAGGAACTGAAAGTAAAAGACAGAAAGGCAGTGTGCTCCTAAACTCATCATTACTAACTTACAGGTTACAACAAAATTAAAGTCCATAACCAAACTTACTAGCCCTCAGGTAAATATTATATCGGGAACGACACTATTTCTTGAAACTATTTCTTCTTGATGTGTTCAGGTCTTCTTTGGTTTAATTGTGAGCGGTTGTGACAGGAACTGGTAAATGCAGATTCGAGTATCTTTAAAACTACTTTTGACCTGAGCAATTTAATTTGACTGATGAGGAAGACTGGTCTCTATCTCTTCGGGCTCTCTTGAACTTTGACTTCTATTGGGAATCTGAGAGATACTACTCCCATTCTTTTGAATTACTGTTTTGAGTTTTCATTGGTAGTTGCCTTCGGGGAGGCATCAAAGATATCTACACTAAAAGTAAATGAATTCTTGTATTAATGAACTTTCATGTGATACCTGCCCAGTATGAAATGTGGTGATGAATTAATGCTTGTACTAATACTTATATTGAGCTAATGAATCTGGTGATAATGCAATTAACGAATTAATGAAATTTATGTTATGTTAATGAAATTTAGGAAACTGGTGTAAATGAAATTTTTCTTCTTCGTGATCTCTGTGACTCCCACATATGCGTTGTCTGCGGCTTCACAGTGCAAACTTCAGAAACTTCTAGAGCTTAGGCCTAGCATTTTGGCAGGAACTCTTCCCCCTTCCCCTGAGGCTATATATTGGCCTTGGCGCGGTTGCTGTTAGGTCCTTTTCTTCTGCTGCATCTGCTGGCTACCGGAGCTTCTATCAAGTGTCCTTACTGATCTCTATCTGATACCAACCTTCTGGCTTCATCTGAATTTGTCTTGACTTATGATCCAGTTCTTATGTATGGCATCGACAGCATTCTTCAAACATTGTTGCCTCTGTAACATGAAGATCCCAAACTGCGATGGACACTCTAAGTGCCTCATCTGTCTCAGTGAGACTCACAACGTGGGAGCCTGTGTCTGTTGCCAGGCCTTCAGCCCTCACACTAGAAGGAACCGCGAGGCTAGACTTCGGGCTCTTCTACAAGAGCAAGCCCTGAAGCTCCCGACAATTCCATTGGCATTGGCGACCTTGGCCTCTGCAGACCCATTAAGCAGATCCGCATCGCAGGGAGCATCCACGATGGATCCCTCAACATTGACGTCCCAATGACCACCATCAAAAACTACATCCTGAAGTTCATTGAAGAAGTCTCAGGGCTCAAAGCATGCCTCTCGCAAATCAAAGCCCTCGACCCCGAGGCCATCCGCTGACACTGGGCCACTCCTTGGACAAGGAGCTGGCTAGAACCCGAAAAAGGAAGGAGAGAGATGAGTCCATCTCCAAGCCATTGATTCAACTTCTCACCATGGTGACCATCTCAGAGATGGATGCTCCACTGCCTGAGGAATCGCCGCAACAGCGATCCCCCCCAGAGCAGCCACGCTCAAGTCCCAAGCCCACTCTCACTCACCATCATTACACTCTCAACCCTCAGAGGTTGTTGAGCGCACTCCAGCCCAAGAACTTCTCAGAGTACTGGGAGATGACACCCAAGTAGAGCTGAGGATTCACCGGGGATCCATCCACCTACCCTGCCTCCATGGGGAACCTCCCTTGGCATAATGACTCGAGCCTGTCAGAGGTGGAGTATGCCCCTAGGTATCGACACAGATACCGGGAACATTACAAAGAGGCAGCTCCTCGATGCCGACGCAGATCCCCAACACCACCCTTGAGGCATAGGTCCTCACCGCCTCCAAAGCACTCTCACCAGATGATGGATGAGGCACCTGTCCAACAACTGCTCCCTACGTCTCCCCAGCAGCTGACCACAGGGACACAACCTACTGCCAGAGCGCAAGCGGGATCTCGAGCAGGAACACCTGTTTTCTGATCATTATCCAAGTCTTCCTCCACCTCCACAGACACAACAGGGCCCAGGGAAGATAAGCCTCCAGAAATTAGTGTCTCCCAGGGAGAACTGATCTTGCCCTCGAGCAATGTCAGGGCATTTTCTGATCTAGTCTCGAGAATGGCAAAGAACTTGAATTTTACCACTGAAGCGTGTAAAGAAATGATAGACAATCCAATATACCACCAGCCTCAACAGCAAGCTCTGACGGTCAGAGTCATTCCACTCCTCCCGTACCTGCTGCATGTCTTCAAGAAGGCTTGGTCAGCGCCCTCTTGCGCTCCAGCCACTACGAAAAGACTGGAGTTCCTCCATAAGGTGATCGATACTGATGAGTCTTGGCTACAGAATTATCCCAAGGCCAATTCGATAATCGTCAATGCGGCACAGGCCAAAACCTCAGAAGCGCTGCATGCTTCCCCTCCTGACAAGGAAGGGAAAAAGTTGGATGTGGTAGGCCGTAAAAATTACACCAGTGCAGCCCTGATCTTCAGGATGGGTAACTATTTAGCCTGGATGTCCGCATACAACCAGTGACTTTGGGACAAGACTAGAGTTTTCGTCACCAGACTCCCAGATGAAGAACGTCGTATGGCTGACACATTCCTGACTGAGGCTTGATGGCTCACCAACCAACAGATAACTACACAAGGCATGTAGTGGACTGTGCTTCCAAGGCCTTTGCCTCTGCAGTATCGCTTCGCCACCACTCATGGCTCTGATCCTCTGGACTTAAAGGACACTTATTTTCATATCGCTATCCGCCCAGAACACAAGAGGTTCCTTGCCTTTGCCATGGGCAGGAGGGCATTCAGATTTCAGGTGCTCCCATTCGGTTTGAACACAGCCCCAATGCATGTCAGTGGTGGTGGTGGCAGTAGCTCTCCAGAAGCACAGGATCATTGTGTTTCCCTGCATAGACAACTGGCTAGTCGTCTCCTATTCCAGATCACGTCTCCTTCGAGACATAGACATGACACTCCGTCTTCTCAAAATACTGAGCCTCACAGTCAGCCTGATGAAATCCCATCTCGAGCCTGTTCAACGCATGGAGTTCATCAGGGCAGTCCTGGATTCAACATGTGAACTTGTCTTTCCACCAACAGAGCGGGTCCTCCGACTATTCAAATTGATATCGAAGTTACAGAGAAATTGACAGACACACGCTCGTTCGATCCAGGTGCTTCTGGCTTTATGGCGTCAATAACAGCAGTCATCCCTTTCTCCAGACTTTACATAAGACCACTTCAAAATTGGTTCCTGACTGTCTTTGACCCCATAGTTGATTATTTGTATCGACTTCTCTCGATCCCTCGACTAGTGGAGGGACAAGAGGAATGTGTGGGCGGGCATGCCTTTCCACCTTCTGGACCCCACAATCTCGATCACGACTGATGCATCCTGGATCAGATGGGGTGTCCACACTTGACATCTCACAGTTCAAGGTCGATGGTTGAGGTCGGTACGGACACTCCATATCAATGTTTTGGAACTTCCGGCGGTCACCAAGGCACTCAGGGCCTTCGAGGACATTGTCTTGGGACAGAAAGTTTAGATCCTGATGGACAATACCACAGTCATGTACTATATCAACAAGCAAGGGGGTACACGATCAAAAACTCTCTTGGATCTGACACTCGAACTGTGGACCTAATGCCTTCCTTGTGGAATCTACCTAGTGGCTCTCCACTTGCCAGGAATCCAAAACACGATGGCGGACCAGCTCAACCAGATGCTGATGATCTCCCATGAATGGAGACTCGAGTCGGTTCTCGAGGGGGTCTTTGCAGCATGGACAACACCAAGTGTCACTCTGTTTGCCTCAATGAACAACACTCATTTTCTTCTCTTCTGTTTGAGAGGAGGAGAGGGAACAGGCTCCCTGGGAGACGCGTTCCTCTTCAATTGGTCCGGTCCAGTACTCTACATTTTTCCTCCGATCCCAATGATCATGAAAGTACTGGAGAAAGTCCAGCAGGACACCACATCGGCTATCGTCATCACCCCATGGTGGCAGCACCAGCCTTGGTTCTCCCCACTACTGCTGTTGTCGAGGTCTAGGTATCAGAGGCTTCCACCCAGACCAGATTTCCTAACCTTGGACAACGGTTCAGTGCATCACCCAGATGTATTCCACCTGAAGTTGACAGCATGGAACCTCCTTCATTGACTTCTCTACCTCCTACTGTGTGCCACTTTATCAAGGAAGCACACAAACCATCAACAGTTCGGGCCTATTCTTACAAGCTCTTGAGGTTTGAAGAGTTCCTACAGCGTCAACGGCTCGAGATCGACCACTTCGATATGGTGCATGTCCTGGAATTTCTCTCTTCACTGGTGGAGCAAAGTGTCTCCCTCTCATTGGTCAAATGCTATTTGTCAGGGATATTTTCACACCTACAGCGCAGAGACTGACCTTCCTGTTTCAGAGACCCCTTGGTGCAGGCTTTCCTCAAACGGTACAAACATCTTCACCCTCCAGTGACTCTGCGGGTCCCAGGGTGGAACCTTTCACTGGTTCTTTCTCAACTTTCGAAACGACTCTTTGAGCCCATGGCTACCTGTGACCTTTGTTTGTTATCCTGGAAAACAGCATTCTTGATTGCCATTTCTTCTGCACGAAGAGTGAGTGAACTTTGTACCTTGAGAGTTAATAAGCCGTATACCCGTTTTCACCGGAACAAGGTGGTTCTACAACCAGACATTGCCTTTTTGCCAAAGGTGGTTTCAGCATTTCACCTGAACCAGGACATTGTTCTTCCAGAACCCAATTTTGGACTTAGAACGCTCCCTGCATGCATTATAGTATCCAATACAGCCATGAATTGAGGGTTTCTAGGATATGGTGCTAGTGTGATCCTCTCTGCCACCTATATTGACCTCTGTCTCTCCCCCATTTCAGCTGTTTTGTCACTGTATCTTTGGCAGAACTACTATGTTGGAAATTATTCTTTGGATCCAGCATCTTTTGTCAATGTATGGTGGCAGCATATCTGGCATTATTGCAGCATAGCAGGGATCCAGATTTCATCTTATTTAGGAGAGGTTCATGCCCTTAGCAACCATACTGGAACAATTCTAGCTGCTAACTATTTATTTTGACCCCAGCTCATTTCCAAAAACTTAAACAGCATCTGTCTCAGTCCAGACTCCTCAAGCATTGCTTACTTGCTTGTGAAAATTGTCTGTTTATTTATCTCTTCTGTTTCCTGTTCTATTATTCCAACCCTCTGCTTCCTAGTGCCATCAAACAGTTGCTAATGTTTGAAAAGAATGCTAATTATTTAAGTAAAACTGGGTACAGCTGTCTCAGTGCTAGTATGCATGAATTCTCCAGTGTCAGTGAGGCAATTAATAATGATACAAGCAATGTGTAATCCAGGGAACCCAGATATTTTTACTATGTAAGCTAAACAAGTCCTACTTACAGGAAACCTGTGTGCAGATAAGCTTACTTATTGTCTTCCTGCCTGGACATATTCTGGGGAGTAGACATTAAGCTATGTCTCTAGATATTATGGATTCATTGGTAGGTATATCCCAATAACAAGAAATTGAGATCACCCTCTGACAGAAGCCTGAATTCAATAAAAATGTTCGGGAACATTTAATCATTTTCCTCCTGTGACACATAAACATCTCCTATAATATTTTATGGTGCATGTAAAATACAATTTTGTATAAACTCCTTTGATTGCATGTTTGTGAATTGGGGTATAACCATTTCTCCTCCAAAACTGTGCATGCTGAGTATGGCAATGTACTTTTTTATTACTCATAATTTTGTAAACATGCAAACAACAACTCCAACAAAATAATGAAAAGTAAAAGAAACCACATAGAAAAAAGACAAAAGAGAAAAAGGAAGAAGAAAGAATCTTAAATCACTACGCACAAAAACTGCACACCTCTCTCCCTCCCCACCCATGACTTCCCACACTTCTTGACATCAGTTGTTATCACAAGGACCAGTATGTCTTCCCTCTTCAATAGTTTCCTCTTATAAATAATTACATATCTCTGAATCATCAGAGATAAATGTATACTATTTATCAAAACCTAAGCCTAGAATATCACCAAATATTTCCTTTATATATAATATATAAGGCCGCCAAGTTTTTAAATAGGATTGTATGGAGTTCCCTTTCAACCAACACATCAATTATCTATTTCAGCTGACTCCATCATTTTCTCTACTCATTCTTGCATCAATGGAATATTTCTCTGCTGCCAGTATTTTGCAAATATTATCCAAGTAATGTACATGGGGTTTTGTATGAATGTTAGTCAACAGAAAAGTAAATTGGGTAAAATAAAGTATGAAATGTGAAATATTTATAGTAGAACATTATAAATTAAAATATAATAGTTATGAGTTATATTTCACCCAAATTTGCAATTGTCGCCTCACAGAAAATGGCTACCTTCAATGAGTATGTTGGATTGAAAGATGCTTGGCATTACATGTCAAGAGAAGAGCCTTCTCATTAGTTTTAACTTTGGGCCATCAAACAGAAATCTGCTCGTCGTCTTTGACAAAATATGTCAGTTCTGGCTCCGATGATATCAGATGTGTGCTTCATGTCCAATGATCTTCTACAAGCCCGCGTATCCATTGATTCAACGTTTATCTAGTTCAGTGGTTCTTAGCTTTTTCTTTGTTTAAATGTGTCTTTAAATATCTTTTGTCACAGTGGACCCTCAAGACTTAACTCAAAATTTAAAACCCTAAAGTTCATCAAATATTTATTTAAAATTGCTTACCAAGGGTCTTTAAACTGGGAGAGAAGGGAGAAATAAGTAAATGTACAGTTCTCTCAGAGTGCTGGGGAGAAAGGGAAGACTTTTCCCCTGCTTCTTCCTGCCAGTTTACAACTGGAGTGGATTGAACAGCAACGTGTGGGCCCAGCCAGCTTGTCTGCCTGCCTGCACCTTGGTTCTTGTGAGGAGCAGGAGGAGACAGGCCGAACAGCTTTGAGGACCCCCTGTGAGGACATTGCAACTCCCCAGAGGGCCAGGGACCTCAGGTTAAGAACCACTGATCTAGTTGATTTCCAGAAAAGCAGCAAACAAACAAGAACTCCCTGAGCTCCTCCATGTGTTCAGAATCTCCAGGATAGATTATTTCTACTAGAAAAGGAACAGAAACTGTGAGCTGCAGTGAGAGAAATGAAGAAAGGAGGGGATGCTACATAAGTGAGTCCTTCATCAGAAGTAGGACAGAGTGCTTTCAGTAAGTACCACAGGGGAGTAATAACAGTTTCAGAAGACCTCTCTCACACTGTGAGATTCTGTATTGTGTGACTGCCAGCCAAACCTGTGGGCTGATTTCTTTTGGAAGGGTTGGGGGAATAGGCCCCTTTGTATCATCCAGTATCTAGTTGTTTGATGCAATTGTTCATTAGCTTTGTTCTGCTTTCTGGTTCACTCAAAGGAAACATCAGTATCCTTGGTAAAATTGGCATGTTCTACTGATGCAAAAATACCCAGTTAAATGCTGACCATGGGCCATAGGATCCCATTTCTATGTTCTTTAAGAATCCCACAATGTTATCACTATGCCTAGAAATGAGGAAGCCATGAGCCTCCTGAAGAGGATGTGAAGAACTCTCACAAGCCCTTCATGTTCTCCCTGCTTTGAGTCATGTCTTTCAAACACTGCATCTGATTTGAAACACTTTCATCTGTGTGCAGGATATCGGAACTGACAATGCTCTGTTGCTGTTGACTTGGGTGCAGATCAAATGCTGGCTCTGCATAGAGCAGTGCTTTGTCAGTGGGAAGTTTAAGCCACATCGTGATTGGTTGTCAGGGCTTAATAAATTATTCAACAAAGAGCAATCTCTGTGTGTGCCTCTCTCTCTTGCTCTCTGTGTCTCCCTTCCTCTCCCTCTCCACACAAGCAGGTGGGGAAAAAAGCACTGTACTGATCCCATTAGTAGTTATGCATGAAAGTAGTCTGTTTCCAGTTCTGTTGTTTGTCTCGGGAAAATATGGTTCATTTGCAGGGAAGTTATTACTCAAGTGGATTCATTGCATGTCCTTTTTTCTGATAAAATGATAATGTTTCTCTTTGCTTGTATTTACTGGGAGGATTGCTTGTGGAGATATGTTCTTTAATAGCCAGAAAGATGAAGTATTTCTTAATTGTCCTTAAGCTTTTTTAGTGGCCTAATTTAAAACCCAAATATAGTGGTCTGTCATGTGAACTGTGGCATAGAGGCCTTTTCCACAGCACCTTTCCATCCTGCCATGGGGACAGGAGAAGGACGGGACCATGACAATGCTTCTGTGTGACGTTGTCGCGGTCCTGTCTTTTTTTCCCCAGGCGGTGTGATCATGGGTTAAGTCATTGACAGGTTTTCCCTGTCAATGACCTGTGATCACCCCACCATCCCACACTTACCTGTCCTGCAGAAGGGCAGGAAGTGCAATGGCAGTGCTTCCTGCCCCAACGCAGCCTGGGAAAGTACCTGGCTGTGCTATGGAAGGAAGCAGCATATCCATTGTGCTCCCTTCAGCAGAGAGCCAGTCCCGTGCAGAGGGGAGCACTGCCATTTCCCCACAGAGCTGCTGCCAGGATCCCCACCAGACGCTGCCACAAGAAGGTAAGCTGTGGGAAGAGAGCCAAAGATGTGCCTTGACTTGTGTTGCCTTATACAATGGCTAGAATATGGTCAATTGATTCCTAGTGTATATGTGACAGATCAGCGAAAATTGCAAGAGGGTAAGTATATTACCTTCTTCACTTACTTTGATATTTTATATATTGTGCTTATACAGTTGAGTCCATCACCTGCAACAAAACATTACCATTTGGGGTGATCTTGTTCAAGATGTCAGCCACAGCATGAAGAAGGCAGGCTGACTGAGAGCAGCCAATCCCAGCACAGAGAGGAGAGGGAGGGGCTCCAGTGAGACAGAGGAGGATTTTAAAAAAAAGTGGCATGGAAGTGTCTCACTTCCATGCCACCAGATCCTCTGAAGATGCCAGCAACGGATACAGGTGAAACGTCAGGAGAAAATACTAATAGAACACGGCCTCAAAGCCCAAAAAACCCACAACAACCTATGGGTTCTGGCCATGAAAGCCATTGACTTTAAAAAAATCTGGAGAGTTCATTGGTGACTGTTGTGAACAGACTGATGAGGAGTCCGTTGTGAGAGCCTGAGAGGAGTTTATGAGTTCTAGGTGTCTGAGTGGATTTAAGGAAAAGGTTCTGACATAACTTAATTTGAACAGTGTTTATTGTTTGGAACTAAGAACTGGAATTTGAGAGCAATCATTCTGTCTGCTATTAAATAAGGTTACACTGTTTGTTATTTTGTAAATCTGACTCTGGACAGCATCATCAACCCTGAACAAGGGTGAGTCATGCTTACCATAAAGAAAGCAAAGCTAACACACACACTAAGCCACAGTGAGGTCACCTGATGGCCTGGGACACCAAATCCAAGGAGGGGTTTTAAAATGAGACCAGAGGACAAGGTGATAGTGACTGGTCTACAAGGCAAGGAACTGCAAGACTAGCCTGAGAAGGAAATTTGTCACACGTGAGGCCTTTCCACACTAGACTGTTAAAATGCTATTATTCCACTTTCAACATCCTATGGGATCCTGGGGTTTGCAGTTTTGGGAGGGGCATTTAGAATTCTCAGCCAAAGAGCTCTTTGGCCTCTACAAACTACAAACATCAGAATTCCACAGGAGGTTGAAAGTAGAATAGTGGCACTAAAGCAGTGTAGAGCAGAAAGGCCCATGGCTTTTCTAGGCTACTCCATTGCATCATTTAGGGATTTTTATGCTACTCCCCAACAGCCAGTTCTGTGCCCCCTCAGCACGCTCACTAGATTAATCCCCTTAGACATGCCCATATATGTTGTTTTCTCTAAAGATTTGAGGTACTTCAGTAAACCTTAAGCTGAATCCCTGTATTAATTTATGTGATCTATAGTGGAAATGTCAGTCATCCTCTCGGAGTCTGTACTGGGACTTGTTTAATGGCTCCATTACCTCCTGACCCAGATTTGTCTTATGTTTCTCCCATATAACAGTCAGCATCAAGAATGAATACTCCAGTATTCCAGTGCATAGGCTTATTAAAAGACTAAGCTCTTTGAGCCACATGTCTGAGAGCAACCAATTCTAAGAATGACTGATGTTGTTTCCATTTTACAGTTACTTCAGTGTTGGTGAAAATGGCAACAGTAAAACCACAAGGAGCTGTGGGGCAAAGATCCTTCAAGCACATTCAAACATGCCCAAAACAGTGCATGTTACAGTCCTTCTACAGTTCAGCTTCCATAACATACAGGTAGCATCTCCGTATTCTCCCTGTATTACACTCCCTTGAGAAGAAGGATGTTGTATCATAATAACATGAAAGTTCAGTCAGTTTTGTTTATCTC
This sequence comes from Cyclura pinguis, assembly GCA_030412105.1. NCBI lineage: Eukaryota > Metazoa > Chordata > Lepidosauria > Squamata > Iguanidae > Cyclura > Cyclura pinguis. Next base: position 105,135,724 of record CM059599.1, on the reverse strand, counting down.
TGCTCCTGAAATATGTTTCTTGCAAACTGTATGGACATCCAACATAATGAATATTATGCTAGCAGTACCTTCCCCACCCTCTAATCCCTCTGATGCCAACAGTAAGATCATGGGAGGACCTAATACCCCCTGATGCATTTTCAGACTCTCACCACTCAGGCAGAACTAGCCATCAGGCTTGGATGCCTACCACAGAATGTTTTGCTCTGTGGGCTGTTTGCCCCTGTAATTACCGACCATGCCCCAGAGTGGCGCTGCCTCAGATGAACTGTTGGTAAATAAACTCTAATGGGTAGCTCTCAGGCACACATCACAGATTGCTTACAGATTGCTTCTACTTGACAGAGGTAGGACCCCTCATTGTAGAGGGCACATGCTGGAGAACCCATCAAACCTACCAGTGAATATAAAATAGTCTCAGGTGACTGAGAACCATATGATCAAGTTGCTTCAAATCTAACCCTCATTAGAAAAGGCTCACCTATATAGTTGATACCTGAATTACCACCCTTCTGTTGTAGAGAATCATGGAAGGGAGATCGTGCTACGGTGACCTATGTGAGCACAGCTGCAGACTCCTACACCTCCCAACATGGAAAATCCTTCTGTCCTCACTGAGTCAGGGAAGTGTTCTTACAATGTGTTTAGCTTCTTAAGAATGAAATTAAAGTGGAAGCTTATGACATACAAGTCAGTGTTCTTTGTCAGTGGGAATCTGATGAAAATTTCTGAATCTAGTCAATTGAGGTAGATTTTGCTTTTTCTCAGTGAAGGACCTTCCCCCAAAGGTTACTTTGCCAGTGAATAAGAAACTTAATTGTTGTACAATGGTCTGCTTGTCCTCTCGTTCTCTTGCTATTTGACAAATCAGTTGTCTATGGGAGTGCTTATTTGTGGAAAGAAAGAAGCTTGTATTGCAAGAGGTGTCATCTTTCCTTCAAGGAATAAGGTACCCCCCTCCCACAGCAAATTAGCATTCAGCAAAGAGGAAAGTGCAGTGGGGCCATGTGCAATAAAATAATTCTGGTCAAGCAGCAGCTGCCTTATTCTTTGGACATAACTACAAACAGAGACAGGGAAAAAAATGAGACATCACAGGAAGAATGAGGATTATAGTCTGTGTAAATTTTTTTTAAAAAAAATAGAAATTTTTTAATTACAATAACTTGAAATCTCTTATCTGTAATAACAAAATCCCCAAGTTCTAGGTTATCTTTAACAAATATTAGCATCAGTTGTCCACAGATCTTGATTGATAATTGGATGTGCTGCCCTTTGGTCAGCTTTGAGCCTATGAATTTGGAAAGCGGTACTCAAGTACAGAGAAATATGAAAAATCTCTCACTGTCTTCAGGAGAACTAGGGCATTTCCGCACTAGCCTGTTATAGTGCTATTATTCCACTTTCAATTTCCTGTAGAATCCTGGGGTTTGCAGTTTAGGGAGGGGCCTTTGAGACACCTCCCTAAACTGCAAACCCCAGGATTCCATTGGATTTTGAAAGTGGAATAATAGCACTACAACAGGCTAGTGCGGAAATGTCCGTAGTTTTGTTTTGCTACGTTTTGACTTGAAGGTTCTCTGCAATTAAAAAGAAAAAAAATTGGGCTGGTTATTTTGTAGTCTGTTTGAGAAAACATTTCATTGATACTGTCTTGCCAGCGTAGATGTTTTAATTTCCTGGCATTGAAGTAAATGTTGACATTCACAGCCCAAGACAGCTCTGTCTGTTCCTGTGTTAAGGGTTAACTATGTTCTTGTTTACTGCGCTGTCCTCTCTGCTAGCAGAAGCCCAGCAGTTCCCAGCTCACAAAGCAGATAAGGGTTTTCCCTGAGAGTCTCTTCAGCCTTCACATCCCATAACAAAGGTAGTGTTTTGACTAACAAAGTTCCCTGTCCCTCGTTTATCCCATGGTGTGAAGAATTGTTGACAAGCTACTACTGAAGAGCAGCCTGAAAACAGGCAGTGTGTATTTTCTCTTTATGTATTCTCTTTGCTACTGATGTCTTTGTCCAGACATGGATTTTACTTAAACCTGCTGAACATGTACTCACGCTTCCTTCAATAAACTGAGTAGTTTTTAGCCAGACCGGCTGGCCTCATTCACTGGCAGCTTTATGGGACTGAACAATATTTTGTCTTGCTTTTAAGGACAGTTAAACTGTGGGTCATGCTAGCGATCTACAGCATGCTCCCCTGCATTTTCCAACAGTAAAATGGTTTATTTATTAAGAGCAAGAGAGAAAATAGAAACAAGTAGATCTGTGTGTGTTATGTTGGTGTGAAGAAGGAACTGGTTTGGATGTTGCTGCTTTGAGGCTGGGCGATTTCCTTGCCCATTTCTTGGGAAGGGACAGACCTTACTCTGAAGGGCAGCATGGTTTGAGCACTTGACTACAACTCTGGAGACCAGGCTCTGAATCTCGCTTGGCCATGGGAAACCCACTGGGTGACTTTGGGTGAGTCACACTCTTGCAGCCTCAGAGGAAGGCAAGATCAACCACCATCCTGAATCAATCTTGCCTAGAAAAAACCCCTGATAAGTTCACCTTAGGGTCGCCTATAAGCTGTAAATGACTTGAAGGCACACAACAGCAACAAAGAATCTAGGATTTCATCAGAGTTAAAACTCATTTGTAAGGCCTTAAATTCAGATTTTTGCCATCTCTAATAGTAGGGTGCCTTCTTCTTTCTCCTTATTCTAATATATATTGAAGAAGAGTAATTAACTGTACACAAGAGTGGCTTTGGGTGATTGAGCACTCTACTCTTTGCCCTGTGCTGACTTAGAAGTGTGAATTGTAAAGAAGCTAATGGGACTGGAGGGCAGGAAATCCCACCTCCATCCCAAGAATCCGGTTGACATTTTTGTCCTTTTCTGAACAGTTCACAGCCACCTTTCCTTTTTGTCTTTCTTTTGTTTCTGCTAGTTTTTTGCTTAACTTGTCCTGAATAGGACTACATGATCTTTAAAGAATAACTCATCTGTAAGAATGTTCATGTTAAAATTTGACCAAATCAGGTGCTAAGGACATGCATTTTTTTTTAACTGAAAGGTTGGCAGCTTGACAACCTCTCCATTTTCTAAATGAAAGAAAGGCAGCAGCAGGACACCTCCTGCCCTCTGTCATTCAGAGTGGAAGCAGCCCCATACTCTGCCAAGTGGTAGTTCCAGGGAACCAGGCGTTTAAAGCCCTCAGGAGTGAGCAAATGCTGAGAATGGAACAGAAAGGTTGCTGTCTGTGAGAAGTAACACAAGAAATTGATGTTGTCACCACTGGCTTTAGGAAATGGGATTGTTCTGCCTGAGGAGAGTTGCGGGGGGAGAGGGGATCATAATATGTTTTGCTTTCGTGTGTGTGTTTGTGTGTGTGTGTGGATGTACCTTCAAGTCACCTATCAACTTATGGTAACCCTATGAATTCATATGGTTTTCTTAGGCCAGAAATAATCAGCTGTGGTTTTGCCAACTCATTCCTATGAAATATAGCTTACAGCACCTGTATTTATTAACATCTCCCATTAAAGTACAAACTAGGGCTCATGGGGTCACTGTTAAGTCAACAGGTGACTTGAGTGTGCACTTACACATGTTGTGTTCTTAATATTTTTTTTAATTGTAAACTTCCAGAACAATTTTGTGATTGAACAGTATGTAAATATTAAAAATCATTCTAAATAACAGAATAAGTAAATTGAAGTTTTATGAAGATCTTAGGCCCATTTATTATTTCATACCCTTCAACGTTTCGCAGATGGAAACTGTGACAGTTGTGGCCAAGCAATATCAGAGTGTCATCAAGATGGCAACAGTGATTAAAGAGGAAGAACTTAGAAGCTAGGAAAAGCTGCAACAGTTCACTCTTGTCTTGAACCACTGGGAAGGGCAAGATTTCACCCTCTCATTTTCTCTCCCCATCACTGACTTAATGGAATACAAAACTACTTCTGGACTTTGAATTCAATTTGCAGCTATTGAAATAAGCCAGGATGAAGGGGGGAAGTGGGAGGAGGGAGGAGAAACTAGGACATTTTAAAAGCAGCTGAAAAGGTAAGACAGAAGAGGATTAATCTCTGCCAAATCTCAACAGATGGAGCATCAGCTATTTGTCCACATACCCCATACCTTTCTGGAATGCCATTTCCCACTCAAACATCACACAAAGGACCCAAATGAGTCAATGAAATGGTAGAGCATTGCATACTGCATCTGGCTTTGTTCTCTACAGTTCCTATTGAATTATGAAGTACAAAGTATATGAGACACAATCTGGAACAAAATAGAAGATGTCAACTAGAGAAGCATAATTTTATCATGCTGAGGAGAAGCCCTTTTCTTCTACTGCTGCCACCAAAATTAAATGGTGGCAGCAACTGCTGCAAATCTTGAGATATAGAAGGATCCCAGAAGGTCCTTCAGGACCATAGAACCATGTAAGATCACAGGGCAGAGTGTCTTTTCCCCTTTGGTTGCTAAGCCACTATAGTTTTGGCAGTGTTAGGTAAGCTGCAGTTGATTATGTGACTGCAGGTGTATTGTACAGGTATGGTTGCCAGATCAACAACATTCCACTCCTTGAAATTTCAGGATATTTAACACCCATGTGACATCACAGAGCTGAGTCAATGAAGGGTTGAAAAAGTGACAAGAACTGCTTCTGCACCAAATGGTTATGGAAATGGGAATGAAGTTAATTAAGGAAATGAACTCAGATAAAGCCAAGCCAGTCAGGTAATGTTTTGATGTCTAGGCAGGTAGCAAACTTCACTCCAAAACTGCCAAATCTGACAGTTTTCTGGGATTTTGCTGTTGCTGCTGGAAAGTTCTGTGCCAGTGGGGGGGAGGGGGTATTTTTTCTTTGTGCTGCTTCTTCCAGGGCTTGTTCAGCTAAAAGGGTCATGGAATCATGATGGTGACCTATGATTCCCTGTTTTGCTCCATATAGCACAATGAATCCAAGTGCCTGAACCCACCATCTCCCTCCCCAGTTTTCTGCCCTCACTCCCGGCTTTTGGTGCAGGGACATCACACAAATGCAATGTGCATACAAACACCTTCACACTGAGCTTGGCTCCAGCTGGAAATGTGTGCAGGTTTTAAAGCCACTCCATAGAGGAAGAAAAAAAACACCTTTCTTCCCCCTGGACATCACCAGTCCCAAGACCTAGGGAAACACAGAAGTTCCCTGAGACTTCAGCCACCTCTCTGAGACCTGGTAGCTTTGTATGGGCCACAAAAAAGCTCATGTGCCACCCACCTCTTCTCTATAAATTGGATTCACTGTAGCAAGTGATGGTCTACTTTACCCCATTCCTAATCCACCCCTTTCCATTTCTAAGGTGACGCCTACTATTTACTCCTGCAGGGAACTATGAAACATTAAAATTGGGGATGAGGTTGCAGTGCAATGAGGTTGCAATAGAGGGAAATCCAAGATCCCAAAAGTGAATTGTTCTGCTTTTAGCCACAGAACCCTCCATGTCGATGTACATGAAAGTACCCACAACACACCAGGATTCTCCCCCCGCCTCGCCCCCATCCTCATAGTGAATAATAATTCTGCAACTTGAAAGCCATCTCTCCTATTTACAGTCATCACTGCCTTGTGAAATTTTAGCTGAATAAAACTTTTCCCATTGGAACTTCTCATATCAGGATCATTTTTATTATTGTATGTTATATCCTGTGTTTGTCATTCGCCTTCATGAAAAACGATGCAACTCATCTGCCTTATGATAATCTTAGAAAGATTAACGTACCATCTTTAAAACATCTCTCAGTTCTCTTATCCCTTTGCACAGGGTTATTTTAGTTCCTTTCATAAGAAAGCCAGTTCCAGTCAGCTGTGCACAATGTGGTTGTCTTCTATGGTTTTTACAGAAGCCACTTAACGAAAATTTGACTTTGTTTGCATCAGGTGGATTTCTGCTGCCTCTTACTTGAGATGTCTCTGTAAGGTCTTAGCAGCAAATAGACAATGATCATAAAGTCTTCAGCTGAGCATTCCTCCAAAGTAAGCAATGCTTTATGCTTATTTGTGCTACTGGGGCATAGTGAACTATTGACATGAGATTCAAGATGAGAACAGTGCCTACTTTTCACCTATAATTGGAACAGAAGATCTCCAAGCATTTTGTCATTATTCTGTAGGTAAGAGTTGTATAGATGTCCTGGGTTATAGCTACAGGAGAACAAAATGAGGGCATTGACCTCCAGATAAGAATCCTGCATGCTAATGAAATTTTCCTTCAGTCATCAAATTTCTAGCATTGCAAAGAGGGAGAGGACTTTTCTGCACTATGTTGTTACAGTGCTATTATACCACTTTCAACATCTTTTGGAATTCTGGAGTTTGTAGTTTACTGAGGCCAAAGAGTTCTCTGGCTGAGAATTCTAAATGCCCCTCCTTAAACTGGAAAACCCAGGATTCCATAGGATGTTGAAAATGGAACAATTGCACTGTGACAGTGTAGTGTGGAAAGGCCCAGAGAGAGAGAGAGAGACTGAAAATCATTCACACCTAAAATACTTAAAGTTTGCTTTGTTGATATTATTCAAGTAACTTTGTCATTTTCCTTTAGATGACTAAACTCTATTTCTAAAAGATCAGTGGAAGTTTTAAGTTTTTCAGATTGTATTTTGGTATAGATTGATTTAGTATTCTTCTTTAGTTTTACTCTAATTTTTGATATTAGAAATTCATGTACAGTGGCACAATTTACTCCCACTTTTGTTTTCATTCAGAGAATAGAATTTCTCAACCTTCTGCTTCCCATTATGTAGTTTATTTGGTTTCCGTATTGGACATGTAGTGATCTCCATGCGTACAGTTATCTCTTTCGTTGCCCGAAGAATATGTTGCTGGATAGTTTGAATAGTTCAACAACTGGATAGCTCAACAGTAATTAGAAGATTCAAATGAAGAGCTTAGAAGACTTGATTAAATAGTACCACCCTCCAAAAAAGAAAAGAGTTAAGTTATCATTTTGTTGATTTTTGCAACTGTCATTCGTTTTCAGAGGTGGAAGTCATGCAGTCTTCCACACAACATTGGACAACATTGCATCAATGCTGAGCCAATGCTGGGAGCTGCAGTCCAGCAAAATCTGGAAGGATGCATGAGTCTCAATTGCATAATAATGACTCATTGGTGATTGTGCCACTCTTGCTGGCCCTGCTAGATCCTGATCAGATACATGAATTAGTAATGGCATCTAATTGTGTGCATCTAGCTATTATTCGTTTCCCACATTAATCTGCCTAAGCAAGGTTTGAAGAAAAGTGAAGGACAGGAAAATCTGTATGAAGTAATATGTTATGTGCAGTCTTCATATTGCAAATTGTTCTTATGTCCTGGACCTTTGTCTGCATTATTTGTATGCCTTAGATCTCTGTGCACAAACTCCTTTCAGGTGTTTATAACACTTATTGGTGAATTAAATGTTTTGGCTTTTTTTTTAAAAAAAGTTATGTCTTTGTCACTAGAGTTGTTATTCTATAGGCTTTATGCATTTTTTTTTAACAAGCACCAGCTACTACAGGAGATGAAAAATCAAAAGTCAGATTGCTGCATACTGTGTAATTGCAAGCCTATCTTGAATCTCAAAAGGGACACGCATATGGGAGAAGCAGATATGTGTTAAAACTTTTTAATAAAAAAAGACAAGGGATGCAATCAAGAATGTGCATGAAAAGTTATTTGCCCTCCATGTTCTGAAAATGGTGGTGTTGGTTGCTAGGCAACCAAAGCATACTGATCATGGAGGAAGCTTGGAACAGCGAGCGTCATTTTGGAACACGTTCTTGTCAGAAATAGAGCATTAGATTGACAGCCTTGCATCAAAATTCCCTCTCTTGTAGGAACTGCCAAAAGGCTTCTTCAAGTGGTACGACTGTCACAGATTCATAGCCATTGGTTCAGGGGTTCTTGAAGGCAGCACTTCAAAAAAGGATGCTGCAATTTAAGGATCAAAATTAATTCATCTCAGTGCTTCAGTTCAATAACTAATGGGGAAAATGTGGCCCAATATAATGCTCAAGAGGGACCACCGCTGTATTTCACGGAGCAGAGCTTGAAGGGAACTCATTAAAAGTAACATATCGCCTGTAATGTGTCATGTTGGGAGATAATGAGAGGGCAGCAACCTAATTTTTCCCTGTGATTATATTGTTGGATTTTGCTGCAGCGAGTAACATTTATTTGCTATTTTAAATGTTTCCTTTTTAAGGATCATTTTGAGAGCTTGGGCCTTTTTGGCCACGTTTCTCGTTTTATGGCTTTTTTAAAAAAAATAAATAAATGCCATGTGGAAGACGTAAAATAATGGTTAATGTTACCGTTATTGAGTTTTGCATTTTAAAAAGTCATGACTATCATTTATATGTTGGGTTAATTGTGGAATGTTCTAAGTCTAGTTCAGAGTCAATAATAGTCCTTGTCAAACTTTCATGGCCTTTCATTCAAGCGTTCAGTGAATTTGCCTAAGCCAGGACATGGCTGTTGTAGGGAAGTTGGGGCAAAGAGGCAGGACTCAGCAATAGGCAGGCCAGCACAAGTTGAAGCCCAACCAAGTCCAGGCCTTGAGCAAAACGCATCCTCGAGCAGGGTGTGGGAACCTGTTCACCTCACACATCTTCATTTAGAAGAGAAATATGTAACATTTGGATTTTACCGTTTATAGCAGGGAGGTGAATTTTGACTCTTGAGATGTTCTGGACTTCCTCAACTCTCTGAAACCCCAGTCAGCATAGTTAGTGGTAAGGGCTGCGGTCCAAAACATCTGGAGTCTAAATTTAAAATATAAACTTTACATGTTGATGCCAAATGTGTGTGCATGTGTGTGTTAATGTGAAGAACACAAATGAGGGAAGGCGTCAGGAATAGGCCTTGCTATGCCATCTTGCACAAACTTACCTAAGGTCATTCAGCCGGCTCTGCTTTCTTTGCTGCTAGCCTTCCAGGAACCCTTGTGAAAGGAAGCAGAAGGAGGAAAATAGAAGCTGCAGTCACCTTGCTCAGTAGCATCATGGTCATTCCTTAAATTTGATCTGCCTTGCCTGTCCTTGAATTCCGCCCATTTGCTCTTGGCTGTTTCTCTGATCACTGTCACAACACTCATGTTCTAGCTTGTTTAGCAACACAGTACCTAGATGACTTGCAAAAGAGCTAAGGTTCAAATCCTGGCATGTCCAAGTAGGATTGGGAAGAATCCCTATTTGAACTTCAGACAGCCAGGACCAGCCAGTGTAGATCAGGGCTGGAGAATGTCTGAACTAGAGCTCCCATTATCCCTCACCATTGACTATGCTGACCATGGATGATGGGAGTTGTAGCTGAACGGCAAATGGATGGCTACATATTTCTGAGCTCTGGTATAGACAATACTAAGTTAAAGGGACCAGTATTCTATCTCAATACATGGTGCCTTCCCTCTTATGCTAGTGGCATTAAGATGTACCTAAGCCCAATGGTCCATAGTAACAGTTTACCCTCTGCATCTCAGCTGCTTTCCAAAAGAGCTGGTGTCTGTGCAATGAAAAGGGCTAGACACTGGGCATTAAGCATATAATGCCACAACTTAGCTTAGCAATAGGTAAAACCTAAACGTTAAGGTAGCCCACTTACAGGTGTGTCACTCCTTCATCCTCCCTGCCTAAAGATGTTGCAGATGTTCTTTGGGAAGTGAGAAAAGTGAGAGTGATTCAGTTGGGCAGAACTGCACTAGATTAAGTATTAGTTAAATATTTTTCTCCTACACCCAGTTGTGTAGGAGACATGTACCGTTTCTTCTTCCACACCTGTTTTTGAAAAAATCCTTGATTTCCTTTGTTCTTGTACCACTGGGAAGCTGAGAGTAATTAGCAACTGGACATTTTACTTAGAAAAGGCTTTGGCAAGACCTTTCTGATTGCCTAATGAAAACTGATACAATAGGGCTTAAAATGCAATTTGTTGCACAGTAGGAAACAAGAGCTTTTACCAAGCATGCACAGCACCAAGCGGCTGGTATTTGAGATATCTCTTTAATGTTGTCAATAGAACTTGGCAATGTTACTTGAGGGGGGATGAGGGGGGAACAACTCCTGCAGTCCACAAGCCAGTGGATTGGGGGATGCATGGAGATGTGGTCCAAAAGAGTAATTTTGTAAAACTTTGCCTATCACTGACTTTTAATCACTCCTTTGTCATTTTGTACCTTCATTTCCAACTAAGGTAAGCCTATCATTAGATTTTCTTGGCTAGATTTGTTCAGATGGGTTTATGGACCTCTTCTGAGAGGGTGACTTGTCCAAAGGCACCCAGTGAGTTTCCATGGCTGAGCAGGATTTTGAACTCTGAATGTTACAGTTGTAGTCCAACACTTAACCACTATAACACAGTGGCTCTCCTCCATGAAAACGACCTGACTTCAACATTAACATGCTTTTAAACTGGAATAGCCTTGTGACAGAAGAAGCTGGAAGAGGATATGTACGGGGGTGGAGGTGGAATTAAAGGCAGCTCATTGTATTTCTTCTGTGAAGCTGGCTCTTTTTAGTCTCTTGACTGTGGCATATTGCTGTCTAGAGCAGCTGCTCCCAATCATGTGTCCATACAATATTACATTACAACTTCCATCATCCCATGCAAACTTAGCTCTCATGCAGCTGCTGGGACAATAGGAGTTGTAGTCCTTCACATTGGGTGGGTACCAGGTTGGGGAAGGCAGAACGTAAGAAAAAAACTAATCTCAGGAAGGTTGATGGGAATCTGGAAATAAATGTATATGCATGATTAAATAGTTAAGTTATTGTAATTAATTCATTGATTGTATTTAAAATAATTAAAATTAATTGATTATATGTCAAACTGGTTATTTCCACTCTTAGACCAATGTAATACATTTTAGAACAAGGGGAAGAGAATTCATTCTGAATTTTGTTAGAAAATTGTATACCTGTCTGCTAATCGTCCTTAAGTTTTCATTTTGATTATAAAACTCAAGTCGATTTACTCCAGATAACCAAATCCCACAGTTTTGTATGGGATTCCCTTAGATGTGTAATTCACAGTTTTCAGTATTGAGCTGCCACAATGATTTGGAAAAGCAACTTCTGTTTATCCTTAGCGATTTCCTATTGCCTTGTTTTTAGAGGAAGGTATCTTTTGCTGTTTAGGAGCTCTTTTAAAATACAGAGATGATGGCTCTAATTAGAACTACTTTCTTGGAGACTAGTTCCCACAATCACCTGGTCATGCTGGCAAGGGAATTGTGGAAGCTGCCATCCAGAAGTGTAACTTTTCGGTAATCCGTATCTGATCAGATGCAAAGCTCACTATGATAGCACCAGACTTTGATATATCTAAACCTTGAGGCTGAAAGTCCAAGGCTATGCAGATCCCAAGAGAAGGCCCCGAACGCCCACCCAGAGGGTGACAGGTGATGGGGCAGAAGCATATAGATCCAATGTCAGAGCCCAGACCAGCAGTAGCCATGCTGGTTAGGGGATTCTGGAAGCTGTATGAAAAAGTAATGTTTCCAAATTCTGACTGTGAACCCAGAAGAATCTAGAAGTGTTGTCATTATTATTTTCCCATGTTGTTTTAACATTGGATGTCATCATCAAGATGGTTTCTGGTGGCATTATGGGAATGCCAGCTATCATCTGCATGGTATAAACATTAACAGAAATGTCAAGGATCCACCTGTGAGAAAGCATCAATCCTACTGCCTTTCAATCATAGCAGTCAGTTGGTTGTTTGCTGTGGAGATACCTCACCAGTTTCAGAGGTGATTCTGGTTTCTTTCCAGCAAGAAAAATCAGGTGCTGCTGGACAGCTCTAGTGTGGTGCCTGGGGAGCAGCTCTGGCTGGACCCAAGCAGTGCTGTTTCCAGGAGGAAAAAAAATGCTACTCAACCCAATAGCAATGTATGAGTTGCCATCTTTGAGCTGACAGACTGTTGGGGTTGATGGAACTAGATGGCAGCTCAGGTTCTGCCTGTAAGCCATCCTTGCACTGTTCAGCTATATGTGAGGAATACCTGAAATCCAAACAATCCAAATGATGTAACTTGATTATTGTCATCTCTTTGAGTCTCTCAGTCTGTCCTGATGGCTGTACTTGATTTTTCTTGGATAAGTAGTACAGTGAGCTATCTGTAGTCTTTTAAACTATGCTTTTGCCCCATTTGAGGATAAGGGAATGGACAATTATACACTTCTCCATGAAATTAATCTTTTTCCTTTTTGAAAAAGGGCAAATCCACTTAGTGGTAGGCAGGCTAAATCTTTGCCTTCATAGCCCCCATGTCAATCTTGGGAGCAAATGCTACATAGAGATTTACCAGCTGTTGTCAGAGTAAATATAGATTCCTGGCAAACACACATTGATCAGTTGCTGACTAGACATTGGTTTGTCAGCAAATGGGTAATTTTGAAGGTAACCTTACCAACAAATATTTTGTGTATTTGATAAGGCAAACAAATGAACATTCTCAAGATTGTTAATCTTCACAGATACATCATGTGTACCTCATTTGAGGAACACACAAATATATTAGGGCTGCAGGATTCAATCAGTTTAATCAGTAGAATTATCAGCATATGTTTTGATTAATCAGATGGGGTGAGAGTATCTACGGTGGGGAAGAATGTTAAGAGTCAAAACCACAAACAGTATTCCAGTTATTTTGCATTGCTTTGTCTACTCATTAGACCTGAGATGCTTGGGGAATGGAATCTTTGATAATGCCTATCCCAAATGGTTTGATCTATATTTCTCCAGACCAAGTTGTAGAATTTAACACCCTTCTGAATATTTTGATGCAATTTTTGAGCAGAAAACTTGCAAACAGTAATTGTTTGGACTACACCTCTCAGAATCCCCTAGTGGTTATAGTCAGTGGATATGACGAGTCTGAGAGTTGTGAGATTGTATTCCAAAAGGTAACATTCCAAAGCAATGCTTGGAAGTACTAGAATGCATGTTTGGTGTACTTATTTTGAGACAAAAAAAATTGCATGTTGAGAGAATTAAAATATTTGCAAAGTAATTTGAACATGGAATGGACTTTTAATTTGAACATGGAATGGACTAGTTGCAGATTAATTTGAACATGGAATGGAAACAGGATGGGTTTATCCTTTAGGTCCATACCTAGGGAAAGAAGAACAAATGAACTGGCTATGCCAAGGCCATTTCTTCTTTGCCTCTCACCAGTGACTTCAGTTTCCCCCCCTACACAACAGCCCGTTTTCCTTTCCTGCTGAGTGTCATCAAGTGATTTATGAGAATACTATTAACTGCATCCTTAATAGCTTACCACCGGCTTTTCTCATAGACTGCAGGGCTGCTTTGTCACCCTTAGTAAATGGGGTTTCCTACTTATCCATCATTGTGTATGTTATGACATCAGATTCCTCAGCACTGGACTTCTTATGCCCTGGTCAGTGCAAGGCAATGCCCAGCTGCTTTTCTAATTATTTTCTCTAGCAAGATGTTCACTAGATTTCTTTATGAATATGATTGATGGGCCTTACATGATTTCAATCTCTATCCATTTGCTCCTATCTCACTTCTCTTCTTTTTCCCTATGTGCACCGCTGGGAAAACCAGGACTGAGTATTGCTTGCCTATGAAAACCCTGTGAAATTCATGGGGTCTCCATAAGTTGACACATGACTTGAAAGCACATATGTACACACACACACACACACACACACACACACTGAAAACAAATTGTAATTTGGGCTCAGTTCATCAGCTTAGTTATCCTCTTAAGCTGTGAAACTGACACTTCCCTTTTGTTTAGCTAGTGGTGGACTGTGCTTGCAACAGGTGTCCATAAATGAAGGTGGAAGGCAAGGCCAGCCTATTTTTGATACGCTATAAAATAGTTGCACTACTGAAATAATTACAGGCTGCAATCATGGCAGTGGTGGGATAAAATAGGTGGTGGTAGGAAATTTCTGATTTCAGCTCATTTGTATATTTTCATAGCTTGGTTGCAGAGATTCAGTAATGAACGCAAAGTGATCCACAGTGAGCATTTTCTAGTGTGTGACAGAACAAAATGACGGATGGTTTAGTTTGCTAAACCTGGCAGGGGGGCCTTCACCATCTGAATGCTTAGAAGTGCCACCTGTAGTAATGGTTTTAAGACCTTGGGTTAGTTACGTTTTTTTTGAGCAACAGCTCCCAGAACTGCCAGCCAACATGACCATCAGGAGATTCTGGTCACTGTAGACCCAAAAACTAAATATCCAGGCTCTGGAATTCCTCCACTGACTGTTTGAATCATTGACCATAACTTCAAGCAAACACATTGCAATCCTTGATTTTGTTGTGAATCTGACATATCATGTAGTGGATTAGGTAGCAGTCTGTGGCTTGTCATCTTCTCCTATAGCATGTAGAACAGGTTGAGCCTCTGGGTTTATATCATTACTCTGCTTCCTTTTTCTGTAAGCACCTGCCCCATGACACATCTTGGACATTCTTTTGATGTGCAGTGTGTAATGAACAGTTTAATCAGGTATCAGTTTTATAAATGAAGATTGGGGTTGGTGGGCGGATGACTCTGTACAAGATGATTTTCAAACCCTTTCCACCCAGCAGTTTCTTACTTTTTCTTCTGAAGTGTGCATTGAATGCTAAAAGGTGAACTCTTAAAACATAAATCCTTATGTTGTTTAAATGGCATCATAAGAGATTAATATTGCCAGAGAAGCCCCATGTCCCACTAAAGCTGAACAAAAGTCTTTAGTGGGACAAGCTAAAGATGTAAAGATGTCCATTAATTTTGAAGAAATAGGCAGAAAAACATGGAGGTGGTGGTGGTTGTGTTGTTGTTGTTTTCCATAAAACAAAATATGATGTTAGTACCCCTTACATACTGAAAATCACTTTTTTGCTTTAGAAACCTAAAAATGTTATAGCTTAATTTAGTGTGGCATAAAAATTATTATGTTAAAAATATTGCAAGAACAGTTTCTTCGGACAATAACTATAAATGGAATTTATTTCCTTAAATTTGTATTTTTATTACAAATGGAGCTACAAAATCCTGAACTCTGAGGAGTAACTGAACTGCAAGAACGTGTTTTGTTTTGCCAGTTCATGAGGAGCAGCCAAAAAACCAATAAAAATAATGCATCAGAAGAAAAAAAATGCCTCCTCTAGTCCTCCAAGCAGACGTAAAGCACTCATTCCTATAAACAGAATTGAGAAAAGGAAAGAAAGATGAGGGCCATTTCGACACTACATTGTATAGTGCTATTATTCTACTTTCAACATCCTCTGGAGCTCTGGGGTTTGTAGTTTACTAAGGCCAAAGAGCTCTCTGGCTGAGAATTCTAAATTCCCCTCCCAAAATTACAAATCTCAGGATTCCATAGGATGCTGAAAGTGGGATAATAGCACTGTAACAGTGTAGTATGGAAATGGACCAGGAATTGCAATGATCTGCTATTGTACATAGTTTTACATAAAAGAGTTCCTGATATATTGTTTTTAGAAAATGTTCTGAGGGAGTATTCATATAAAGGCCTTATTTTAAACATTTCTAGTTATCATTCTAAAATAAAATATTCCATAATATGTGCTTCCAATTTTTGTGGAACAATTGGCAGAAAAAGGATTATGTAAAGCTTAAAAAAATGAAGAAAAAAACTTTTACTTTCTTATTGTTTTGTTTCTTGTGGGGAGGGCCTTCACATCTCTAGGGGAGACTAAAAGGTATGGGTGAAGACTGAGCATGTTTGATGGGCATGGAATGCTTACTTACCGTTGGATGGGAGAAGGAAAATGGAAAATACAGAGAAGTAGGGAATGGAATGGAATGGAATGGAATGGAATGGAATGGAATGGAATGGAATGGAAAAGAGCAGAGCTGATTGAGTGAACACTACAGAAGGGGTGGTCATCACTGACACAGCAATGTTGCTGATTTCTCAACCATCTATTGTACTTTGGCCACATGTAGCCTCCAATGCCATTTTTGTAGCCCCAAATCACCCCAAGCACCCCCCCCCATGTTTAGTGGTTTTTTCCTCAGATGATGTTAGACCTTCAGACTTATTAACTGTAGCTTGCCTTTTCCTTCCCCCTACAGCCCTTTCCAAGCCCCCAATGTACAAAAACAGCTGAAAATGAACCTGGGATGTCTCTTCTGGTGTGATGGAATTGTGTTGGTACAGCCCAATGGGAAGGGGAAGGGGAGGAATTCTCTGTACTGTTGCCCATCCCTGATCTTTTGGCTCAGAGTTTATAGATGACTAAGTAAAGAAATGTTAATTTATTGCACAGAATTCTAGATCACTTCGTAACATACCCAGGATGTAAATATACTGTGTATCCCAGAGAAGAGCAGAATTACAAGCATCATGTTGGGCATTTTTATACAATATGTACATGGGAAGAGGCTGTAAGCCAGGGGCAGAACTCATGCTTTATACTGAGAAATTTCTAAGTTCAGCCCTGGCATCTTCAGTTTAAAATATAAAAAAAAAAACAGGAAGCAGATAAAGAGAAAGGCCTCTGCACAATACCTTGGAGAACCACTGCTGAGCAGTACTGAACCAAGCAGGCCAATTGTGAACATTGGAATAAAACAGCTTTCTTATTTTGCTTTGCTTTCAACTTACAGGTATTGCCAGGGAATAATACCTGTAAATTGGAAGCACAGCAAGATAGGGAAGCTGTTTTATTCCAAGTCCATCTTTTCCAAACCTGCTGTTCTTAGTCCATGACCATTTCCACACCAGACTGTTACAGTGCTATTATTCCACTTTCAACATCCTATGGAATCCTGCAGTTTGCAGTTTAGGGAGGGGCCTGAAGGTCAGAATTCCATAGGATGCTGAAAGTGGAATAATAGCACTGTAATAGTCTAGTGCAGAAATGGCCCATCTTTCTTAGGCCCTTTCTGCAGCTTACTTGCGTCCGGCACAGGCGTGCGGGGATCACGCAAGCAGCCTCTTCCGTGAGGCTCTCGCGTCCCTGCTGCGACTACCATTCTGTTCATCACAAGTGGTAGAGCCATGTTGGTTAAGGATGGTGGAAATTGGAGTGCATCACAACTAGAGGGCTCCACGTTGGCAGCAGATGTCTTAGAGGGTGAGGGAACAACCAGAAAAGGTAGATTTGAAATGGTCTGTGAACTATTGTCACAGCTTTATCAGTGAGTACTTTTAAAACCCATTTCCAGACTTGCTCAGCAGGTTTATGCATCTTCACACAGTCCTCTCTCTGAGGTATTTTTTGCTTGGCTTTGTTCTCCATTTGACTTGACATAAAATGGAAACACGTATTAGCATCTTATGCATTTTCAAGGTTTCTTGTCTCCCTTGTGCCTTCCTTTGACTTCAAGAACATCTTTATTTCTCTCTCTTTCTCCCTTTGACATAAATCTATTCTGTTTTTTCCCCTTTGATGCTTCCTGTTGTCAAACTGGCAAAAAGTTGTTGCAGTACCACTTGCATGCACGCTATGTGTAAATGTATTCTTCTCTACCCAAGCTGCATACTTACTAGGAATTTCATGGGAATGGAAAAACAATCACAGCACAATTATGGTTTGTGCACACCCTCATCCTGAGATGTTGTCCTGCACAATATTTCTTATATTTTTATAGCTTGTCAGCAGAGTTTATCTTTTGGCTTTCACTCTGTGTCAAGTACTCCCTCTTTGCTCCTTCAAGTCACTATGACTATATATATATATATATATATATATATATATATATATATATATATAATAAATAAATCTTATCTCCTTTCATCATAAGACACTATTAACAGGGCTGGAGGACAGTACCTCAACCTGCCAGTCTGGTGGAAGAGACCGTGAGATACCAAGGTAAATGGGAGAAGACTAGCAGGAAGAAAGAAGTAACACTCTGGGGCACAATTATATGTGAAGGTAACACTCTAACACACAATTATATGTGGAGAAAGTGTGGCCCTCCTGCCTCATGACGCCCCTGAGTGCATTTTGAGGCCTCATTACCCTATATCCATCCAAAAGTGTTTTGAAAAAAAAGTGATCCGTTGCTTTGCTAAAAATGTCCCCACCCACCTACAAGGGCTGGCACCCACTTTTGCTGTGTTCCCCTCTCCCCTAGTCATTTCAGATATGGCAGAAGAACCTATATGAGCCTGCCTGTGTCTTGAGATCTTCTACGAAGGTTTGTCTCTCTGTCCCACTACTCTCACAGGTACATCTGGTGGGAACATAAGAGAGGGCCTTTTTGGTGGCTGCTCCCAGGCTCTGGAGCTCTTTTCCTAGAGAGGTTATCCTGGTGCCCTCCTTGCTATCCCTCTGCAGGCAGGTGAAGACTCCCCCCCCCCTTCTTGCTCAAGGTGAAGGGCCTTTGGTGTTCCATGTTGTTTGTCTTTGTTGTTGTTCTTTTAGTGGTTTATTTTTAACTGCTTTTAATTTTATTAATAGTTCAATTATATTTTTAATTTTTGTACAATGGAAGTTTTTTTTTTTTTTTTAGTTGAATCTGTTTTAACTTTTGTAAGCTGCTTTGAGCCCCCGACTGGGGAAAAGGCAGGATGTGAATAAATATAAATTGTCATCATCATCATAGAAGAAGACTTTTTCTAACCAGGAAGGAATCTCTCAAGGCTAAAAGACTGCGGCAGGGGGAATATGGCAAATTTGTCTTTCATGCTGCATGTGGGACATTTTTGTACAAGCAAGTTTTTTTTTGCAAAAAAATGTATTTTAAGATGTTGGGGTATGGAGTGTAGTAGGGGAATTCCTCTCTCCAAGGCTGCATGGAGGGCCAGTGTAGCTCCCTAAACTCTGGCAGCTGCCTACATCCAATGCAGAAAAACTTACACTGGATCAGACCCAAAGACCCATCTGGCCTGGCATCCTGCTTCCCACAGGGAATCACCCAGTGCCTCATGAGAAGCTCACAAGCAGGAGATGAAGGCACCAGCTTTGCCTGCTGTTGTGCCCCAGCTACTGGTGTTCAGAAGCTTGTTACCTCTGATCTGTTGCAAGTGTTGCAAAAACTTTGGGTGACAGATACTGGGAAGTAACAATAGCAGGAACCTCCCTACCCCCATCCTGCCGTTCCTGCTGAGCACCTCAGGCAGTTTCCTCATATGCTCTCTCCTTCATCACCTGAAATAACCTTCTGCCTTTAGGGATGGTGGAGCACTTCTCATCCCAAGCATTAAAATAAAATTAAACTGCCATTTCAGTTTGCTTTGGTCTGTGAAATGTGAGGAATGCTTGGGAGGCATCATCTTGTCTAGTATCTCAGGCTCCAAAACATATTGGGTTGCCCCTTAGTGAAGTAATACGTAGGTATTATGGCTAGTGTACCTTCCAGCTATCCCAGTTTAGCAGGTACAGTCCTAGTTAATCTTTTGCTATTCTGCTCTCTCAATTGCATTTAAAATGTCTCAGGTCCCTATGCTGTTATAATGCTGTTATTCCACTTTAAACATCCTGTGGAATTCTGGGGCCTGAACTGAGGCCAGAGGGTGGGAACTGTGGGGATACAGTATTCCTTTTTTTATGACTGATAACCCCACAAACACAGAAACATGTGCACACTTGTTTTTTAAAGGTTGCCTATGTTTTTATGACCCGTACAGCATTTTAAAATAATATTTCTAAAGACTAGGTGGCTATTTTTCAGTTTTGTATACACGGTGCTATCCTCATTATTGCCATCTATTGGTGAGTTCGGTCTAAAAGCTGTCTTTGAACTTACAGAGAGGCAAGGCAAAGGGAAGAAAACTCTTTTCTCTCACGCAGTCTGTAATTAAGATGTTTTATCAAATTACAAGGGGCTAGAAAACAAGAGCCATGAAAAGGAAACCTATGCCTGTTTTTATTCCTGCGAAGAAGGGATCCATGGAAGAGCTAGCGCTGCTAGATAAATTTTTGATTCTCTTTGCTCAAATTTCTTTACTTTCCCAAGTGTTTCAAGCAAAATATGATGCAGTGTTAACAGCAGCAGAGCATTAAAAAGTAATGAATGCATGTATGTAGAAATGTCTGAGGAAGCAGAAAGAAATAGTCACACACAGTTTATTTTTATTCATCAGCATAAATTAATGTGAGCTAAAATGATATTGTGTTTTCCTTTGTTGGCTAAAACAAATGGCAGTTATTTGTTTTTACACTATCATGATGGTGCCTCTCCTAAATTTCAATTTGAGCTCCAAAGAGGAGGAGCCGCAAAATCCATTCCGGGCATCAGCTCACTTCACTTGTGAGGTCTGTCTGTCTGTCTGCCTTCAAATCACCTTGTGACAAACTCATGAATTTCATAGGGTTTTCTTAGGCAAAGAATACTCAGGGGTGGTTTTGCCAGTTCCTTCCTCTGAAATATAGCCTACAGTACCTGGTATTTTTTGTCAGTCTTCCATCCACCAGGGCTGACCCTATTTAGCTTCTGAGATCAGATGGGATCTGGTGCCCTTAAGATATCTGAGAAATCAGGAAACATCCTCATAGGCGTTGATAAGATACAGATATTTAGTTGTATGCACCTATGGGGAAAGCCAGCATGGTATAGTGTTGGTCTAGGACGCTGGGATATCAGGGTTCAGATCCCTGATCCCTGGGTGACTTTGGGCAGGTCACACTCTTTCAGCCTCAGAGGAACACAATAGAAAAACCCTCTGAACAAAATTTGCCAAGAAAACCCATAAGTTCACCTTAGGGTCACCATAAGTCAGAAAAGACTTGAAGGAATACAACAATAGCTATTTATTGGGGGGGGGGGGATCAAAACTACTAATAATTATTAGACTTGACTCTGTCCTATGCAAGTGTGCTGTAGAATATCAGAAAGAGCTAACACCAACTATATAATTATAGCCTTTGGATGTGCAGTTGAGTTCCTTGCCAATGCAAGTTTAATCATCCCATCTCAAAAATGGCACCATAGAACTGGGAGGGGTGTGGCCAAAATGAGAAAAGGTTGCAGAAAAAAATGAGATGGTGGTGGTGGTGGTTTACTTTAGGAAAAGTAATAACTAAAGGAAGATATTAGAGGCTTGTAAAATGTGCCTGAGGGCGAAGAAAGTGTTTTTCTTTTTCCTTGCTCACAACATAGGGTTAACTGGTGAATCAGATAGGGAGAATATTCAGTATAGAGAAAAGAAAACATTCATAAAACAACTAAACAGATTTATGGCACTCAGTGCCAAAAAGATGTGATGTTGACCATTATCATCGATAACTCTATCAGTGGATATTAATCGTAGCAGCTCAGGGTTCAGGAAGAATAGGTGTCAGCACCAGAGCTTGGAAGAGTTCTGTTTTTGGACATCTTCCAGAACTCCCCAGCTGGTGCCATGCTAGTTGGGGAAGAGGGTTCTGGGAAGGACAAAAACGAAAATCTTTCCCAGGTTCTGCTCTAAATACCAGTTGCTAGAAAATAGCACCAGGAGAGGCTATTTCCTTGAAATTGTGCTTGTGTGTGTTACTGAGATATCATATCTACTGTGTAAAATAGAGTGCTAGAACTGATAGACTTTTGGTCAAATCCAGCATGGCTGCTTTTAAGTTATTAAAGGCTACACACACATACCGTGTATGCATGGGCTCTTTCAGACTTTCTGCTGCATGTGCATAGGGGGTAAGGAATTTCAGCACCTGCAAGAAGGTGCAGTTCTGTGCCCTCTCCCCTTAGTACAGAATTTCAGTCAAGATCATTACAGGGCTGGAGATTTGTGTAGCACATCCTGGATAGCCAGTATGTTGGACTGGGACGTGGCAGGTCAGGTTCACATCCCCACAGACAGAGCCACAAAACTCACTGGGTGACCTTGAGCCACGTATTCTCGGTCCATGTTGTAAGGCTGAAGTGAGAAAGAGGAAAGCCAAGACCTGAATTTTATTGGTATTGCCAACTAGAGTAGACCCACTGGAGCTGTTGAATGATGAGTCCACACTTAGAAAAAATATATTTATTCAATGGTTTTACTCCAGTTGGGTCTACTAATAAGATTCAGGGCTAAGTGTGCCACACTGCATTCCTTAAAGGAAAGGCAGGGTATAAATTTCTTTCTTGACTATATTTATATCTTTCCTTTTATCCAACAAGCTTGAGGCATGAACATTGCTCACTCATTATTTTATCCTTACAGTAACTGAGGCTGAGAAAATGTGGCCCAGAGACACTTCTGATTTAGACAAGGGATGTGATGCCAGGCTGAATTCAAGCAGTCCCCCCCCCCCCCGTGTCAGTCTCAGTCTACAACTAAGGTATTCTTAGTTTTTATGCCCTAGACGCACAAAATCTAATGGGGGATTGCAGCTGTTTTACTGCATCCACTTCTGTGTGAGATGGCTGGAAAAATGAAATCCTGGCTTTACTGTCTATTGTACTTAGGAATAGCACTATCACTGAAAAAGGTGTCTTCAAGGCGGTGCTGCATCTTACCATCTACAAGGATCAGGGAACGAAACCATCATTCCAGTACAGGATTCTTGATTTGCTCCCCTTCTGAGATGCACACCTAAAACAACAGAATTGCAGATAGAAATCTGCCTATTTTGCCTGGGGAGCTTTGGGAATCCAAAAAATGTATCTTTTCAAGCTCTGCATTAACTCTAATAAGAAAATGAATCTGCATGAATGAATCCACCTTATATGGAGTTCAGGCCATGGGGTCCATTTAGCCTTGTATTGTCTGTCCTCCTCAGGTTTTCCTGTGTCTCAGGTGAAGACCTTTTCTAGTCCTGCTTCCTGCAATACTTTTGATGTCAGGGACTAAAACTGGGAACTTTGCCATGTGAAGTAGATGCTTCACCATTGAAATGTGGTTTCCTACTCACAGATGTGTGAGTGGGTATTTGACAGAAGAGTGAAAATTTTCCATTCTTAGGGGCAAGGGTCCTTGATGTACAGGGCTGTGCAAGGATGCAGTTGTGGGTTGTTGTTGTTTTTTTGCAGAGTGTGTGTGTGTGTATGTATGATTTGGTTTGGTTCCACCACCATCACCACCACCACCACTGATTTTGCATTAATACCAACTCCTTTCTTTTTTGCCCAGAGGAACTTTCTAAGGGATTATGCAGGTCTTTCATATGATATACACTGGTAAGGCATTAAAAAAAAACCCTCTGTAATTTATGTTTAATTTGCAAGCCTCCTGCAGGTAAATCTTCTTAGTTACGTACTGTAAAATCATTTCTTTGCAAAAGCAGCTTATT
Source organism: Cyclura pinguis (assembly GCA_030412105.1). Lineage (NCBI taxonomy): Eukaryota > Metazoa > Chordata > Lepidosauria > Squamata > Iguanidae > Cyclura > Cyclura pinguis. The sequence continues at coordinate 105,112,547 of CM059599.1, read as the reverse complement.
CTGTGATCTCGGATTTGAGCTAACAGGCAGACCCTGGTCTTACAAGCTCAAGCAGCCTGATTCTGTTGGCACCAAATGTGGCACTGACAGGAGTCATCCCATTATTTCCATAATGTATAAATTAGATCTTTCCTAAGCGTTTACTATCAAAAATGTAGTGGATGAGAGGACGTACTAGTCCAGTCATTGCATCCCACTGATTATTGCCCAGGGAGAGAGGAGGGTATGGCAACAGGATGTAACAGGAGCAGCAAATGGCAAAGAGACACTATTCTGATACATTTCAGTGGGACTTTTTAGGAAAACTTCACTATGGATCATTGTTAGAGTTCTCTGTTATTTTTTCCGTTGGGCAATTACAACAAGAAGAACAAATTGAGGAAATGAAACCTACCATTCAGTGATTTGCATGTAGAATCTCCCAAGTTCAGTCCCTGCCACCAACTTGTCAAAATAATGTTCAAAGAGCCCTGTTGAAACAGACGAAAAAGCTCTCAGTTGTCTGTGAGCAACCCAGCAGGAGGACAAGAGTGCTGTTGCACCCTTCCCCTGGTGGAACTTCAGTAAATAATCTTCTTGAACAAGAAATCCATCTCCCTATGATCTGAGTACATCTTTTTGACAGCAAGGAAGGAAAATAATCAGAAAGACAAAGAAGAGATATTACATTTCCAGGATCCAATGGCATTTTCCAATGGGAATTTGTGTGGAGTGGTAAATGGATGTTAAGCCTTTAAAAATGTTTGCAAATTTTCTTATTTGAGAAAGTATTTCAAAGTGTTCAAAAATGGTCAGCTGATACAATCTTTTTCATCCCAGGTTAGAGTGAAAAGACCAGTAGCTTTTTATTTTCCTCATTTTATACTTGATAGTGTTATATTTTGCATTAAAAAAAGTTGTGTTTTATGCAAAAAAAAGTGTTTTGCACAGAAATTAGTGATTTAATCTCTAAGGCCATTTCTGCACTGGATGTTATAGTGCTAGTATTCCACTTTCAACATCCTGTGGAATTCTGAGGTTTGCAATTTACTGAGGCCAAAGAGCTCTCTGGCTGAGAATTTTAAAGGGCCCTCCCTAAAGATTCCATAGGATGTTGAAAGTGGAATAATAGCACTATAACAGTGCAGAAATGGCCTAAATTGCAATTTGGAAAAGCTCCTGGACCTGATGGTATCCCTGCAGAACTGATTAAAGCAACGCGTGGGTGTTGGATTCCCTTACTAGCACAACTTTGTCACGGTCTTTAATAACTTCGAAAAGGTCCCTGCCAGCTGGCAGAAAGCAATTATTATGCCCATATATCAAAAGTTCAGGTCCTTTTAATTATTCCTCAGTTAGAAAGATTGGGCCCAGGAATCCAGTGTGACTGGGGATGAAAAACTGCTTTCAAAGTGTACAGTTCATGATAAATCATTGTTTAAGACTATTTTACCTTATTGCACAATATTCTCAGCTGAAAGATGGGAAGCCCCCCTATTATTCAACATGCATCTTTCTGATATACCTAGATTTCTTCCTGCAGTAGAATCTCACCTCCTGCCATTAGTTACTTCAGAGGATATCAGTTTTACTGTTTATAGCTAATTTGGTTTTATTATCTCACTCTGGATTACACTTAATACATTTATTGGGAAAATTAGGAAAATTGCTGTAGAATTAGTGCACTAAATATAAATTATGGAAAAAACAAAGTAATGATTTTATCAAAGGAGAGACCTGAATGTAAATGGTGGGTAAGTGGACAAGGCATTCGTATAAATATTTGGGTGTTTACTTCCAGTCTACACTCAGTTGGTTCACTAACAAGGGCCTGAATACCTTTGTTTTTATGATACTAAAGGACAGTATGTTGCAGCTGATATCCGTGTTTATCGAGAGTCGAGCCTAGTTGCTTACTAGGAGCACAAATATGGCATACAGCACAAATATGGTATACAGATCATCTGGATGCAGAAGAGATGTTGCAGGAAGTGGCATTTCCAAGATGTGTGACAAGAGCAATTCTATAATTAGAATCAGGGTTGTATACCCTCCAATACTTCACAGATAAAAACTGAGCCACTTGTGGGTAAACAACACCAGAGTGTGCTCAAGATGGCAACAGTTATTAATGAGGAAGAACCCACCATCTGGGGCCCTTTTGGCATGGCATTTCCAATGCGAAAGGGCCCCTTGAGCGTTGTACACATGTGAGGAGCAGTCCACATGATGCACTCACATTTGCACAACGCTCAAGGGCCTAACGCGGACCGCACACACATTTTTTCATTTTCGGCTTGAAGCCAAAAATGCTGTGTGGTCACACATCGCTCCCGGGCCCCGCGCGCACTTACCTTGTGTGCGGAGTCTCGGCAGCTGGGCCAGTCGCGCTTCCTGTCTCAGTGCAGCCTGGGAGGTCCCAGGCTGCACTGTGAAAGGAAGAGGCAGGGTTCCTGCTCGCGCGGAGCTGAAGAAGCAGGGAAGCGAGAGCCTCTCTCCGGAGGCTGCTCACGTGAGCCCTGCACCCCAGCACCGTGAAAAGGTAAGGTGCGAAAAGGGTCTAGGAGAGGCTGCAGTAATTTGCTTTTGCTCGAGCCTACAGAGAAGGGCAAGATTCTGTCCCTCCTCTCCCCACACTGAGGCTATTTCTGCACTACACATTATAGTGCAATTATTCCACTTTCAACATCCTATGGAATCCTGGGGTTTGAAGTTTGCAGGAGGGACATTTAGAATTCTCAACCAGAGAGTTCTTTGGCCTCAGTAAACTACAAAACCTAGAATTCCACAGGATGTTGAAAGTGGAATAATAGCACTGTGACAGTGTAGTATGGAAATGGCCTAAGATTCCATTTTAACTGCCATCACAACATCCTGTTGAATCTTGAGACCGGCATTTTAGGGAAGGGTGTTTTGAAGAAGCTCTATTGCCTCACTAAACCACAAAGCCCAGGGTTCCACAGGATGTTACCGTGGCAGTTAAAATGGAATCATAGCACTATATCACTGTGTAGTGTGAAAGGGGCCCTATCTTTAGCATTTTCTGCCTTGTAGATAGAATTATCATAACTTGTTTTTTCTGCCAAATCCAGCTAAATGGACTCCTTGAGGTTGGCAAATTTCATGAGTCTGAAAGATACATACATTTTCTGCATGGTTATATCTGCACATAATTATTTTGAATAAAGGCATAGTATAATTTCAGATGAGCAGGCCTGAGAAAGAGAAGAAGAGGGACAACAGCAGCGCAGGTAGAAATGAGAATGTCAGATCAATGCATAGTTGATTTCCTTTCCATCATAGCTTCATCTCCATCTAGGCAGTTAAGGCAGGCAGATGTCATGACTGTAGATTCATTTTTAACGCTAACTTACTTCCGCTTGGTTTGATTGTACAGCAGTGGAACAGAGTGATGTATGCTTGGGAAATGTAGCTGGTGATAAAAATTCTGGCAAAGCAAAGCTGTCAGGGGATTCCTCCAGAGATATTTCTGATCTTTTCATAAATCTATTCTCATGATGAAAGAAACTACTTCTGGCTCCTCGGAGAAATTTAATGGGCAGAAACCTATAGCAATTTACACTGAATATCCATAAAATTACAGGAATATGTCTTTGGCCGTTCACACTGTAATTTTCATCAACTCACTTTTTAAAGAGCTATTTCTGGAACTTCCAAGATGTAAGAGAGTAGATGGGATTAGCTGATTGGGGATAGATTTAAGACAGGCTTTCCCAGTCTGACTCCTTCCTGATGGTTGTGCTGGCTGTAGGTGATGGAAACTATTTAGGTTGGGGAAGACAGATTTAGGAGATTGCTATACTTCCTTGGTCCAGGACACGGTTTCTCCAACATCCTGATTTATGTGAGGAACTTCCACGCTTAGAAATCTCTCTCCTGTTCAGAATGCAGTTCTCCATGCGAGAAGAGTAATGGAAAAATGCCATGAGGGATGAGAGCTACTTTGATCCCTCTCCTTATGTGTTTATCTCTAATGGTTGAACAGGACTATACTCTTCTTAGCACTTAAGACTGTGACATTTAGCTTTCCACTTCCATATTCGGCCCCATACAATTATCTTGTGTACTGAAGAGGAAGCTGTGATTGACAACAGTGATCTGAGCAAGCTTACTTGAACATCGGACAAAAGTCTTCTGTGTAGAGCAGTCTGTGCTAATCCTCTTAAACTGTATAGCAGTCATCCATTGCTCAATGTTAAGTGCTTTTGAGCTCAAGATCAAGGGCATGCATTCATATATTGTGGTACCATACACTAAACTGAATTTTTGCTGTAATTTGCCAGTAAGCTATCGCCCATCCCAGCATGGGGATGTTTTGAAGCCAGTCCGCAATGTGTACTACCACATGATGCCATTGCAGTTCCACTCCTCTCACATCCTCAGTCATTGAGATTACATATTATCCTATTACTGGAAACAATTCGGTAATAGGGCCTTTTTGCTCAATTATTTTGTCAGCTGGGGCCATGCAGAATGGGTGGAAGAGCTGTCAAGGTGCTTCCTTCCTCAGTGCAACACAGGAAGAGGCCAGCTGCACTGCGGAAGAAAAGAGTATGTCCCGAGCACTACTATCCACTGGCAGCTGGCTGGGTGCGGAGGGGAGTGTTTGGGACACACTCCTATCCCAGCAAAGGCACTGCAGGGATAACACTGAGATGTCGCAGGATGCAGGTAAGGTGTAGAAAGGGCCTGTGAGTTTTGAGAAGGGGTTGCTGTCATTGTTTTAGTCCCCAAATGTTTTCTCATGGCTCTCAATAGTAATTTTCAGCTTCTCTGTTACAACAGTTCTGTCAGTTCTCTACAGGGTTCGTGTGTCTTGACTTGTGTGAATTCACCTGCCCTGCAAGCACCCTGTAGAACAAATTCCTTTTGGTAGGCTAAATGTTCAGATCACATCAGCTTGAGAAGCATTTTCATGACCAATGACAAGAAAGAAAGAAAGAAAGAAAGAAAGAAAGAAAGAAAGAAAGAAAGAAAGAAATCATTATCTATCCAATAGCAATTGGTGACTCTAGTGTCAGGGGATGGTAAGGTTCTAGTCTGAACTTGAATCTCTTGAGTATCCAAAGAGAAAGTTTGATAGTCTTGTCACTGTAGTAATAGGGGCAGTTTTTCTGATTCTATCATTTTCTAATTCTATTCTATTTTATTTTCTATTCATTCTATTGTTTTCTTATTATATCAGCCACTCGTCCTGGCTGTTGCTCAAGCTGTTTGAGCTAAACAAGGAAAATATGCCAGTGTTATATGAAAAAGTGTTTGGATTGGTCCAAATAGTTGTGGAACAATAAATGAATCACAATGATTAGCAATCCTTTTCCATGTTTATAAAGGGATTCCTTAAAATAATTAAAATCTACTTGTTATTTTAACTTAACTATGCACCATCCATTGATTTCAAGGAATTGGAGATTGTATGTATAATCTCAGTTTGGCACTTGGACAGGCAAGTCAGAAAGTAGTAGAAAGGGAAGACTGTGTGAATTTTTAGAACATGGGAAAGGAATCTATACCCTACAGCTGTCCGAGTTTGGCAGGGGCAGTCCCAATCAATCCTCAGGCATCGCACATTTTCAGCTGCTTTTAAAATGTTCCTATTTCTCTGTTCTTCTTCCACTTTTGCTTTCTCTCTTTTCAGCGTACTGCAAATGCTGCAAGCTGAGTTCAAAGTACAAAACTGGCTTGCACTCAGGTCAACAGAGAGGAGAGGAGTGGAGTGGGTAGAATCTTGTCCTTCCCAGTAGGCTCAGGCAAAAGCAAACTGTCGCAGCCTCTCCTAGTTTGTGTGTTCTTCCTTTTAATAACGTTTGCTGTTTTGACCACACTGATGTTATTTCACCACATGCATCCCCGGTTTCATCTGTGAAATGTTGGAGAGTATGGAAAGCTCTTACCCATGGGCAAAATGTAGACTTAGACCTTTCAGTTCAGGATATATTCTAGACCACGTACCCGAAGACTCCACTCTGGGAGGGAATCCTGCACAAGTGGGGGGAAAGAACACCTGCACAGAAATGTGTTTCATGCTGCTGCACAGTGAAGAAAGAAAGAGTTAACATCTGTTACGGTGCCCACTTGTAGATCCAGCTCTGTCTGCTGCTAGAATACAGATCTCAGCAATTGAGACAATGCAAACCTGTGATAGGAAAAAGTTGTAATCCTTGTTCTATATGCTAGTGCATCGGTTCTCAAACCCTATGAACGAGCACAATAGTTGCTCAAGTGGTGGTGGTGGGGAAGCATAAGAAAAGTCAGCCTGCAAGTGCAGCAGTTATAAATAGTAAAGGCAAGTGTGTGTGTGTGTGTGTGTGTGTGAACCATTCTAGAGTTTACTGGTCTCTGTAAAACAGTGCCACAAAATGTCTTCCACTGTTATACCTTCCTCCAACAGTGAATACGGCAAAAATTGGCTTCCACTCTTTTTTTTTTTAATTCTTTTGCATCATTGGCACAACAGGACATGCCCCTTGGCAACCATGAGAACTCAGTATTAGAGGGTGCCAGTGACATGAGGGGCCTTTGAGAGAGATAGGGAAAGAGAGGCGTAGGGATGTAGGACAAGACATGAGGGGACACGACATGGAGGGGCACAACATCCTCATGTAAATGTAAAGGTGGTCACAGGGATAAAAAAGTTTGAGAACTCCTGTGCTAGTGAGTTGTGGAAATGGTTACATTTTCTTCTTTTAAAAAATTCCTTGGCTTGTTCTTGTAACATATTTGGTGATCTATCTTTTGAGCTATAAAATGGCAGTATATATTTATCCTATTTCTAAAAAATATAAATAAATATTAGTAAAAGAAGAAAAACCTTTGTAGTCCCTTTTGGGGTGCTTCCTATTAATAGACTCAACTACCTTTTCTCTTCGCACTTCCTAATTTCTCTGAGAATTTCTTATTTCCAACCCTTTCTAAATGTGTTATTACTTTCTCGATGATTGCAAACACATGCAATTTTAATAATGTCCCTGCTTTGCATTGCTTAGCCAGGGTCTTAAAGTTAATAGCTTGTAGGGCTGAAATATTACTCAGTTAATCTGTATGATTCAGAAGTTCATAAAGCTATGTTGGAGCCAACTTCCGAGGAAAGGCATTCTAGCTATTGGCATTGTAAACAATCCGTGTATATCGTTTCACAATGCCATTTAAAATTATTACCCATTTTATAGCAAATAAATTCTAACCAAGGCTATAATTTCTTCCTTATAAAATGGGATAATTAGAATAGCATGGATCAGCCTTTGGCAGTCTCTCAGAACTACTCAAAATGCTGTGGCCAAAACTCACATGCCAGTCTATGCAACATCAGTTCTAATACAACCTGTTGGGCTGGATCCAGAGTAGTCCCACTGCAAAATGAAAGAAGGATGGAGGGAACTGGGATCTAGTGCAGGCTTCCCACAGGACGAAGTGGGCAGGGCAGCAGTTCTCTGTGATTGTCCCTTCTTTGCAAAACCTTAGTGCTTCTGCCATGTTTTTCTGGAGCTCAGCCCCCATGGTACAATGTATGTTGTGTCACTGGACTCTGAAAGGCGGGAGAATCAACAAAAATGGGGAAGTTTTAAATTTTGGACTACGACTGTGGAACTATAGTCCAGAAACAGCTTTCCTAAGCTCTGATTGCCACCCTGCCCCATTCTTCCAGCACCAGCAGAGCTCCACAGAACCTAGCTCAAGATCCAACCTACTGAAACCACAACTACAAAGATGCTATGGATTGATTCAAAACCATGTCCATCATCTTAAAAGTCACTATTGAGTCACACTAATGAAAGAAATGGCATGTTATCCCCACAACCAGTCTTTCTACCTCTGTAAAAGATGGCACTTGAGACTTTAAAATGGATGAGCATCTGTGTTGGATGTGGAACTTTTTACTTTTTGCCTTGGTAACTGTCCACATCATGCTGATTTGTGCCAATTTTTGGCTACAAAGCAGAAGTGTGACTCAGTTCCAATTTTGATTTCTGGAGGTTTGGGGTTGGTTTTGTTTGCTTTGGGGACAGTTTCAGGGCTGTTCCAAGGTAAACCACTGCCACTATCAGGAAGTTACAGTTTAGGGCATTTTCTCTTCTCCCCCTTTTGAACGTTTTTGGGAGGTTATGGTGCTTGTGAGTTTTCAAGGCCTGCAAAAACATCCCTGGGGCCCACATGCTTTAAGATCTTTCTGACCAACCCCAGGGGTGCACTGTGGTGTAAGAGTATTTATAATCACTTCAGTATAATCAGTCTTAGAGATGTATACCAGGAAGAGATTTGCTTTTAGACTGTACATGCTTTTCCATATGTTCTTCCTCAGCTACACCTCAACTGTCGCTGAAAAAGGCATCTCCCAGTCATCTCCATGTAAGCTAACCAAAGAGAAGTCTCTGGTCTCCTTCACACTGAGCAGTGATAGCGCTTTGATACCATTTTAAGTTCCTCAGCTCCGTCTCATGAAATCCTGTGAAATGTAGTTTGTTGAAGCAACAACATTCTCCGACTGAGCATCCTAAATATTTCTCCCCAAGCTCTAAAACCATAGAATGTTACCATGGTGATTAAAGTGACATCAAAGTGCTGGAACTGAGTAGTACAGAAGAGATACTTGTCTCTGAGTGCAGTCCTAAGAATACTTCTCTGCGAAGTATGCCTGCTCAGAAATCAATGAAAAATGCCTGTGTTGCACTGTGTTCCCCCCTCCCAACTATATCCCACTATACAAAAAAGTAATGCCTTTATGATCATTACTCATTTAGAGCATAAAGGTTAATGGAACTGCACGATGATGTAGCAGAACAGAGCAGCTCATTCCAGTACTGACTATCCACGGAATGCTGTCTGGGTAAATTACTTTGTGTAATCACTGCTCCAGTCCCTGCTCTTTCTTTGCTTCTTTCTGATAACCGAAACAACAATACCAAAAAAGGCCTGCTCTTTATTTCTCAATCTCAATGTAGTTAGTAGAACAAGGAATAATTAGGATGAACCTTCACATAGGGAATTGCAACTATGTCCTGTCACATTAGCAAATGAGAGGGAGGGTCATAGTGTAATGAGTTAATCAGGCAGACATTTGACTCTGGCAAACCAGTTGTGAAAGGCCAATCAGGCCGTTTCTGCACTACATAGTTACAGTGCTATTATTCCAGTTTCAACATCCTGTGGTATCCTGGGGTTTGTGGTTTAGGGAGGGATATTTACAATTCTCAGCCAGAGAGCTTTTTGGTCTCAGTAAACTACAAACCACAGAATTCCACAGGATATTGAATGTGGAATAATAGCACTATAACAATGTAGGGCGGAAATGACCTCAGACTATCCAGACTTTCAGAAAAGCATGCCCTGCTTTCATTTTAGGGTTTCCACCATATTCCTGCAGTGGAATTTGCTTGTAGGAAGGTGGCTACAACAGCCTTAAGAATATGGCTGTTGATTCACCTATAAAACAAGAATAGGAGAGCATGATGGAAAGGAGCAAACCTAACTCTTCCCTTCTGTTTTTCTTCACTGCACTTAATAACCTTAAGCAATTTTCTCTCTGTAGGTCTCACTTTTGATATTGGGCAGAGGCTTGTGGAGAGGGACTGCTTTAAAATAATGGCATGCTTATAAAGTTGAGGAGGTTTGAGTTTTATGTTCATGTATACATAAGTTTATTTTTTAGAGGAAACATTTTTAAACTGTCTATTGGCCTTCAAGAGGTGTCTTCAACATGGCTTGCAATGCTATCACTAATAATCGAAATAAATAAATTAAACTAACAAACCAGAGTGTCAATAGACTTTGACAACCCAATATAACCAATACACGACCAGGCAGGGACTAAAATAAGGTAGAATAGATGTGTCTTGACTGTCTGCCTAAAAATCATTAATGCAGAAGCTGTTCTAACCTTCGTGAGAAAGGAGTCTTGCTTTTGTCATTTGTAGTTCTTGGACTGGAAGTAGATCTGTAGCTTGGCAGTGTTAATTTTTTAACTACAATTCCCAGAACCCTCAGTCAGCATTCTTTGGGGATTCTGGGAGCTGTAGTCCAAGAATGTAATTTTGCTAAGCCACAGTCCCACTGGGTGCCCTCAGTTACTTCCCTTTACCTTCAGTCCTTCCACTGGCAGTATAGACTTGCCCTAAAGCATTTTGATATGGCTGATTCAGATTATGTATGTGAGGAGCAAACATTATTCTAAATTCTTTAGTTTACTGGTTTCCTAGAAAATGGTTCAGGTAGCCTGCAAATTTTTAATCCAGGTTTCCTGGTAATTCAGGTTTCCTAATAAACATCAAGGTGGCTTGGAAAGTTTCATTTGTGTCAATAGCTTATTGCTTGTATGGCAACCCTGATAAAATCCTGACTGAAAAGTAAATCAGAAAAACAAGGAGGAAGCTTAATACCAAATGGCTGGCTGCATGTTCATTTTCTTTTGCATCAGGCATAGTAATAATCCTTGCATTAAGACTGTTTAACCTCTGGGAAGCTCTGGATTTAATCAGTAGTGCTTGTTGCACTGGCAGACTTCACAAAGTGGAAATTGAGGATTGTGTGATTGACAGGATTCTTCTGCAAGGGCATTGAAGAACAACTTAGTGCTTTGCACAAAATTGATTCTAGGAAGCTGAGCTACCAATTATGCAAACAAACAAAAAAAAAACCCAGAAAAACAGAGAGGGTAGAGTCAGTCTCATTGTGTATATATAAAACCTTCTTCAGTGGAGATCTGACACGTAAATAGCAGGAAGCTGAAGGAAGACGGGCCTCTATGGTTCATAAATGGTCTAAAACTAATTGTGCTATCCTTTGTTTTGCTTGTGCTAATGCCTATCCATGTGTACTGTCCCTTTTCAGCTAGTACCTTTTGTATTCCATATTCATATGAAAATGATAATCCAAGGAGATTGCTTTTAGGGGTGTGGGAGAGCAGCCTGCTCCATGCATTGATTGACTTCTGCCCAGGTCCTCAGATGGACAACCTGGTTGCACGTGGCCTCCCAGAGCTAATTTTTGTACCCTCCAGAGTCCCTTAGCAGATGAACAAACATTTTTATGATCCTTTTTTTCCCCTCCAACATGCCCCCTAAAGCCCTCTGGGAATGAATGGTATTTCTACCATATTTGGAGGCTCCGTGGCCCCCCCAGGGTCAAACAACATTGCAATATTTTTTAATATTTTAATATTTTTACAAAAATGTTTTTAATTTTTTTTATTGGCAAATGCCTTCTGGAGGTGTGGGGGCCATTTCCACTATGTTTTGGGCCCTTCCTGGGCCAATTTAGTCCCAGAAGAGGCCTTTTTTGATACAGGAAGTCACTTCCTGTTGTTAAAAATAGGCCTCTCCTGAGACTAAAGGCTCAAAAACATGGTTAAAATGCTCCCTCTTGTCCCCTAGAAGGCATTTGGGGTGGATTTTTTTTTTTTTTTTTTTTTTTTAGGAGCCAGTGCAGCGGAGAATGGTCCTCCAGGGTCTCCTGGTGGCTAATGCAGCCCCCTGCCCTTCCACAGTTGCCACCCTGATGCCTACCCTTTACTTATTTCATTTATGCTTGCAAGAATAAATAACTTCAGTGATTTTTTCCCCCCACTCCACCAACCGCACAGGCAGCACCAGTTCTCCTTTCAACTCAGCAGGAATCCATACTGCACAGTTATGGCTATTTGGTACCTCTTTAACTTCCACGGCTCCATTGTATGGGATTCTAGGATCTGTAGTTCAGTGAGGTGTTTAGGAATCTCCAGTGCACTTTGCTTAAGTACAGAGTTCAAACTTTCTGGCAGAGAATTCTAAGCACTATATGAAACTATATGTGTGGTATGGATACACCTGTGATTTTCTCCACCCTGTTTTGGATAGTTGTCCATTCTTTCACTGTGGTGGGCATGCTATCCTAGCATGTAAATATAGTTAGCTACAGGGCTGTTAGAAGGGTAAGAAGAGAGGGTCTGGTTATAGAAGGATGGTGAATGAGTTGCCTCTTTTTCAGAGTTAGCCTCAGTCGTAATCAATAAGTACTATTTTATTTGCACTTATGTAAATGAATGGGTATATACAAATACCATTTCCACTACTTCTCCTATCATTGGTAGTCCTACACAGGGTCTTCTGTAGCATTTCCCTGTGAAATGCAACAAACTAGTCTGTTAATATAAATTCTTATATTTTAAAACCTTTTTCTCCCCTTCCCTACCTCTGCCTCTTTTCCAATGCAGGAGAAGAAAATTTACTGGCAATCTTGAAACGAAGATGGTGGAAGTACATGATCCTGGGGATAATCGATATAGAAGCCAATTACCTGGTAGTTAAAGCTTATCAGTATACTACTTTTACTAGTGTACAGGTAAGATTTCCAGTTACCAACTGCATGTACTTAACATGCCTGTTTGCTTGCTTGGTTTCATGTTGCATCCCATATGTCCAATCAATACATGGAAGGGAGTGGGAATTGCAGCCACTGAACCTGTCCTTGCTCTGCATACATCTGCTATCTCATTCCTCCATATAATCCTCTCCCCGAAATAGAGAATGGGATAGATATGTACATGACTGTGCAGCAATGAGTTATAATGAGTCCTGTGGATAAGCATGTAGGGCCGAGTCCCTCTTTTTCAGCCATTTACATTGGAAGCAGCAATCACAATTCTATTCCTGTCCACAATGCACATGAGCAGGGAGATATGAGAAGACAAGAGATATTCTGTCTCTGTAGGCTGCAGCCTTTCATTGGCCCTTTCCCCAACTCACCTTTTCTCGGCGCTGGGGTGCGGGAATCGCATGAGCAGCCTCCAGCGAGAGACTCTCACATCCTGGTTCCTTCAGCTCCGCAGCTGCCGCCCGCTCACACGAGAGCCCCGCCTCTTCCTTCCGCAGTGCAGCCTGGGGCAGGAAGCGTGAGCGCCGCGGCTCCGGAGCTCCACATGCACGGCAAGTGTACGCGGGGCCCCAGAGCAATGCGCGATTGTGCACCATTTTCAGCTTAAAGCCGAAAATGAAAAAGTGCGCGAGTGGCGCCTGCCAGACCTTGGAGCCTCACACCATCGTGAATGCATTGTGTGGACCACTCCTCACATTCACGCGATGCTTGAGGGGCCCTTTTGCATGGCAATGCCGTGCGAAAAGAGCCATTGTCTGCTTTTACTCAATGCCATGAAGAGTTGAATGATGGGTATGAATTTGAAGCTACAGGCACCGTTCTGCAGTATGTTACTCCAAGTACATAGCAGTCATTGAGAAGTCACACCACAAGGAATCAGGTGGGGAAGTGCATCAGCTTTACTGGGAAAAAAAAGATAGCAGATAGCTAGAGAAATAATAATCCAGAGCCAAAGAGTTAACTGCAGCTAATGCTGATCATTCCACCCATGCTATATGCTAACAAGCCTACACTGTACTTCTGTCCTGTGGTTTTCAAATGCTGGGAATTGGGTCTTGTCTCTACAGCTTTCTCATATATTGCATTCAGCAGAGGCCTGTTCAACAGAGCCTGAGCCATTTTAATTTCCCACAAACTTTTGTGGCACATCTCTCCGGGTGGCAAATTTGTGTGAAGGGACTTCCCTCAAAGTGCCTCAGGTTTCAACCATGCCAGTGCAGATGTTTAGGAGCAGCTGAAATTTGATAATGTATAGGGAAAGTATTTTCGTGGCAACAGCATCTCAAATGGTACAGCACCCAGGCAGTTGTGACTGGTCACTTGAGTCATTCAGCTTTGAACTCTGCCAGGCAAGGCCTTGAAACAAAGGGAATGTACTCCAACCTAGACTCTCAGAAATGTGTTGGAAGATGGCTACGAAAATTGCAAAGAAAAGCCCAAAACTTCTGTATTTCCCTCCCTCATCCCAATGTACTGTTTTCAGTGAGCAGCGTGCTGCCATTATCTCAGCCTTGTGTATTGGAAGATTGTTTTTGGGTGCAGACAAGCAATGAGCAATGCACCTTACCGCACCTCCACCCCACATACACTGTTTCCCTTCATTCTCTATTTTCATTCCTTAAAGCAAGAATGGCGAAATTTTAGATCTTATGGATGTTCTGTAGACTACAGCTCCCAGAATACCTTTCCATTGGCCAAAGCAGCTGGGTCTTCTAGGAGGTGAAGTCCAAACCATCTGGAGAGCCAAATTCCCCTCTCCTGATTTACACCGCAGTCTGTGCACTGTTCTTTGAAAAATAGCCAGAATGGCTTTCCCATATTTCACAAATGGGGCAAGGACTTTGAGAATGCAACGTCCCCTAGTTGTGGCAAGTAAAAATGAAAAATCCTGTCAGATATATGAGCTCAACATGTAGAAACATTAGGTCATATTGGGACAGCAGTAGCTGTCCTTATTGCACAAAATGACTAAAGCCCTCCTTCTGCCAAGCAGCCCATTCACATCAAATGTTCCTCTATGTGTGTCTGAAAATGCCACCACACTGAGAAAATGTTCTTGTTCGTATGAACTGCTGTTGTTTAGAATGGTATCTAAGACTATCAAAGGAGTAAGTTTATTGTAATGGATATACTTGTTAGCTGATGGAAATAACATTTGAATAAACGAGAAATCTCATTTACATTTTTTTTAAGGATAAGCAGTATCTGCGTCATTTCAGGAGATGATCAGCTTTACTGTGTATTTCCTTTTTCACTTGATGTGTCTGCTCCATGATGCAAAATCTTACATGCAAATGTACTACACTTGTGGTGCTTTTCATAAAGATTATGCAGCTTTCTGCAGAAGCCTAAGCTTAATTACTAAAATAATCTTGAATAGAAATTTGATGCATGATTTTGGTTTCTAATTTTAAATTTAAATGTCTCCTAGCCTTCTTAAAGATGTGTTGCATGATGTTATCATGCGCCCTTGAATAAGGTGTTTTTTTTTTAGTGTTAGTTGGAGTTGCCCTGCTTAAGGCTGTGTATAATTCACACTTATAACAGAAAGCGGAGAAGGAGAATTTTGGCTACATTCAGAGGCAGGTGGCATTTGCAGCTTTGAAGTTTGGTGGGCAGTGAGGTTTCCTCTCCCCCACCTCTTTTTTTTAAACTCACAGGTAAAACTGATGCTCTACTCAGAGCTGTCATTTTGCCCCTCTGCCCTCAGGAGTGCCCTCACATCATCTCATCCCCATGAGACATTTTGTCCCTTATTTGAAAAACACTTCAGAACAGAACTGGGGAAAGTAACTCCTTGGATTTTTTTTTTTACACTCTTAGCCACCGTAACTTTTCTAGGCAGCTTTTCCAAGCTCTGCGGAGGAACAGAGTGCAACCAAGTCATTACTTGGAGTAGTGCTGGGGTTTGCACACTTCCTTCCACCATTTTCCGGTTCTACATTAAAACTGATCTTTCATGAACCTGACTCACCTACATTCCTTCTGTGTATCTAGAATGTTTTTACTTGACATCCTCACAAATGAACTACAATTAAATTGTATATTTGGCTTTTTAAGTAAAATGCAAGCTGGCGTTTTGTTAGTGGGTTACAGTAGTATAAGTCCAGCGAAGCTATCATAACTCACTTTTTGGATCATTGAGGAGGTCAGAATTCCTTACCAACTACACAACAACCAAAATTCCTCCAACCCACCTTTTAAACAAAGGCAGCCTGCCCTTACCACACAGTCATTTCCATGCCATTGCAGAGCAAAGGATCAGCAGAAGCATGTCCAGCTATTTTTCTGTAGCTGGTCATGTTGCAAGGATGTCACCTGCAGGGACCACTGAAGACCTCTGGAGGTCCCTGTGAATGCCTGTTGCACTGCATCCAGCTACAGGTATATGGATCAAGATGTCTTCACTGATCCCTCTCCACTCTCCAACACCACAGAAATGGCCATGATGGGGTGCTGCATTGCTTAAAAGGTGGGGTTTGACGTCTGGAACTGCGAGACATAGTTATAGAGATTGTTTTTGCTTTTTTTTTTTTAAAAAAAGATTTTTATATTTTGGGGTCTAAAACCCTTTCTATACTTATGGACTTGCAAGCACTTGCCAATACCATTTACAAAGAGTTGAGCAATCGTTCTAAATAGATGGTTTTTAAAGTCATTTTTTTAAAATGACTTCTTATCATTGAAAGCACAGTGAACATGTACTGTTAGACAATTGAAGAGCATTTCCCTGTAGCATAATATTCTCAGAGTTTTTCTCTGTACCCTAACAAAAATATTATAAATTTCATTTGGGCCTACTTTGGTAATATGGGCTGGGTTTTTGTCTTACAAAATTCAGGTTGGCATCTCTTATTCATAAATGTAAAACACAATAAATGTATCTCTTATTCATAAATGTAAAATGGGGTGCCTTGTTTTGCTGATTATCTGAAAACAGGTCAGGTCAGTAAGCCAGATTGTGTCAGAAGATGCTCTGAGTAATTACTGTCAAGTCATCAAGCATATCATTATGTTTCAGTGAAGATGTTCTGTGCATTTAGGTGATGGGAGTAAGTGCTTGCACTAACTCAAGGTATGCAAATTATTGTAACATAAAAAAAAAGTATGTCAATTTAAAATCTACCTCAGTTATTATTTTAGTGTGGATGTAAAAGTGACTTCTGTGCACACATTTTTGTTCATTCAGTGGCCAAGTACTTATGAGAAGTCTTCAAGAAGGGTTTGAGGGTAACAGCACAACTAATGGCTTACATTCCAAGCAGGGAGGCACCTGGACCCACCATGTCAGAGAGGGATGTTCCCACCCCATGCACCTTCTCACACTACAATAGTCAGTTTCCAAAAGCATGATCACATAAAAATGTCTTAACTTGCTGATGGAGGGAGAGCAAGGACAGTGCTATTCTGGCCTCCTGGGGAGGGAGTCCCAAAGTTTGGGAGCAGCCACCAAGAAGGCCCTTTCCCTTGTTCCCACCAAACAAACCTAGGAAGGTGGTGGGACGGAGAGAAGGACCTCACCAGAAGACCTTAAAGCTCTGATGGGCTCATAAAGGCAAATATAGTACTTCATATTGCCTGGATCCATATTGGCCTTTATAGGTCATCATCGGCACTTTGAGTTGTGCCTAGAAAAGCTAATGGATCTGTTGCAACAAGTGAGTTGTGTGCTCCCTGTAACCAGTCCTACGTAACAATCTGGTGGTAGCTCTTTGGGACAATCTGGTGGTAGCTCTTTTGAGGTTTCTGAGCACTATTCAAAGGCAGCACCACATAGAGCACATTACGGTAATCCGAATGGGATATAACCAAGGCATATGTTCATGTGGCCAGATCCAGTTTCTCCAGGAATGGGTACAGTTGGCTTTAACTATGCACATACATTCCTGGTCAAAGCTAAAACCTGAGCCTTCAGACTCAGAGCTGAATCCAGGTGTACTCCCAAACTGCAAATCTGAATTTTCAGGCAGAGTGCAACACCATCTAACACAGGATGAATCTCTGTTCCTAGATCTGTCTTTCAATTAACCAGGAGCACTTGAGTTCCCAGATCAAACCTGACATCAGGCTGAAATGCTTTTGGATATTCCACTTTATCCAGGAACCCTGAAGCTGGGAAGCTACTACACATTCCAGTACCTTGCCCAAGGCCCTTTTCACACAGCGTTTTGGAAGCGAGAGGGCCCCTTGAGCATTGCGTAAATGTGAGGCGCAGTCTGCATGACGCACTCACATTTACGCGACGCTCAAGGGCTGGACGCAGAGCGGGCACACATCTTTTCATTTTCAGCTTCAAGCCAAAAATGGTGCGCCGTCGCTTAATGCCCCCGGGCCCCGTGTGCACTCACCCACCGTGCGAAGCCTCCTGAGCTGCGCCGGTCACACTTCCTGCCTCAGTGCAGCCTCTAACTCCTAGGCTGCACTGCAGAAGGAAGGGGTGGGGCGCGGGCAGAGAGCTCGTGAGACTAGGAAGGAGCTGCGGAGCCGAAGCAGGAGGCTTGCGTGAGCGTTCCTGCTAAGCCTTCTCGCGCGAAAACCCCAACCCAGCAGCGCAAAAAGGTAACGTGCAAAAAGGATCCAAGAGTGGGATATTGGAAACTGGCCCATAATTAGCCAGTATAGTAGGATCCAGAGAAGGTTTTTTTCAAAAGAGGTCTTACAACAGCATCTTTCAGGCATTTTGGAACTTGTTGTAATGAAGCATTAATCATTCCCCTTACCCACTCAGTCAGTCCCCCTCTGATCTCTTTAATAAGCCAGGAAGGGCAAGGGTCTAGCACAAATGTGGTGATTTTCGTCTCTCAAAGGATCCTGTCCATATCATCAGGCTGTACAAATGGAAAAGTATCCATCAACATCAGATAATCAGGGGCTGAGGTTATATCCACCAGACCTGTATCAGCTCTGGGGTCTGTGTCAGAACAAATCTGCAAAGTGGTAGGCAAATTCTTCACAGTGGCTGTAAAAATTTATAAAATAGATGCTCTTAATGAAATAGCCTATGTTGCATTTAGTTAAAGCAAGTGTAGGAACCCATGGCCCCATGGAATGTTCTTGGAGTCCAATCCCAATCAGCTCCAGCTAGCCTGTGTCCGAGATTACGGGAGGTGCAGTCCAACAACATCTAGAGGAGGCACGGGGGCCCCTCTCTTGAGGCAAACACTCCTCTAGAATTTCAAGAGCCATCTTTATGTCTGTTTGTATTTTTCTGAATTTCCCAGCGAACTCCATGACTTTTCAAAGGAAATATTTTAGTGATAATTAGAACTCTTGCTTCTCAGTTGCACATACAGTGCCCTCACTCTCACACATACACACACTCCAAAACAACATTCATTTGCAAATATTCAGATGCTGAAATTCTTTCACTTACCTGTCAGGTCTGTGTCGTCATGCACATGATATATTTTCTGGTCTTTCAGCTCCTGCATTAAGAAGGTGTAACCACACCACTTCAGGCATATTGTATTCCATGTTACAGGGTTTTCTCTTTAAAATCTTATGCATTATACATCATCTTTTTCTAGTTAGCTTTTCTTTTCCATTACACTGAATAGCATTATGGGGCACGTTCTGCCACTGGCACTAGCAATAAGCAGTGACTTAGTCTCTGGGTTTGGTTTTGAGTGACAGTGTTTGCAGACCAAATCAGAATCATTTGCT
The DNA here is from genome assembly GCA_030412105.1 of Cyclura pinguis. Classification (NCBI taxonomy): domain Eukaryota; kingdom Metazoa; phylum Chordata; class Lepidosauria; order Squamata; family Iguanidae; genus Cyclura; species Cyclura pinguis. The sequence goes on along the minus strand of CM059599.1, from coordinate 105,093,539 downwards.
CCAAGTGATGACTTGGAGTAATCTTTCAGTAGTCTCTGGATAGCCTCAACAGTTAATTTCTTTACATATTTATGTGCTCCATGAAGCTGCACACAGGAACAAAATGTTAACATATGTTTGGCTTTTCTCCCAGTCTGCTGTACTCTGAAATTCATTAGCTCATTTTTTCTAAGTCAGCCCTTAAAAATGCCATATCAGAATTTTGCATTCTAGGCCATCCAAATCCGGCATGATATTTCTGATTTATTTGTTGTTTAGTAATGATTTTGCTACATTTCCAAATTGTGTGTCTGCTAATACAGGTGAATACTGAGAACATAGATGAATGCACACGGCCATGCTAGCTGAGAGGTGTAGACCAAAAAAAGTAAACTTTCTAAGTTGTGTTAACAGCTGCCCCCAATGTTATGACCCTACACAGGTTTGGCTCTACTATTAGGCAGAGTGCAGCAGCCACCTCAGGATAAGACATAGGGAGCCGCAGGAAAGTGTTGGAGGATAGAGCTGTTTATATACCACAGCCTGCCCTGGGCCTTCTATGCTAGCCTGCTGCCCTCAACTGCAATGGAGGACTTCATCCCATCACCATGCTTAGAATAAGGTGCAGCTACAAGTCCAGTTGGATTTTGTAGATGGACTGGGATAGAGAGATCCATTTTGGTCTTCATCTCCAGCCACAAAATGTCCTGCGCCCTTTTCACAGGAGAGCAGCAGGACCACAACGATGCTTCTCCATGATGTTGTTGCAGACCCACTCCTCTCCCATCCCCAGGCAGCATGATCATGGATTAAATCATTGACGGGTTTTCCCTGTCAGTGACATGCAATTTCGCCACCATCCTGCACTTATTTGTCCTATGGAAGGGCAGGAAGAGCAATAGTGGTGCTTCCTGCCCCAGCGCAGCCTGGGAAAGTACCCGGCTGTGTTGCAGAAGGAAGCAGTGTGTCCATTGTACTCCCTTCTGCAGGGAGCGAACCCGTGTGGAGGGGAGTGCTGCCATTGCGCTCCCTTCCTGGCAGAACCGCTGTTGGAATTGCCACCGGAATACAGCGGGACAAGGTAGGGTGCGGAAAGGGCCTTGGGTTGGCCCTGGTCCCACAAAACTGTCTTCTGTATGTTGAAGATGCATCCACAAGTGGTTCTTCCTCATTTTTCTGAGACATCTGGTCTTAGCCATGTGCTAGATAAATGGGCAAAGAGTGTTTAAAAAACAAAAACATGGAACCAGCTTCATTCCTGTGCAGCCTGCAGCCATTTGAGTTCACACCAAAGGAAAGCAGCTGAAACTCCACTTGAATGATTTGTGAAAGGGACCTTTATGGATATAGCATAATAATACTGGCCTGCCATAAATATGTCTTCTAGTCATTAAAATGTTGAATGTAATGTCAGGCAAAGGACACAAAGCATGTTACCAAAGGGCTTGAAGGTTGAAGGAAACTTACAAAAACAGATACACATTTTTCACAAGGATATAATTTTATGAACAGCTGTATATCATTTCTGATGTTACCTCTCACACAATCTGATTATTTGCTTGCTGTTATCTATAGCATCTTGTGGCTTGGTGTTGTGCCAACCTGGTGTATCATGCTCTGAAATTGTGAAACATTTTTCATTGAGGTACCCCTAGTCACTAAGTAATTCTGTTGGTGTAGACATGGACAGCAGCATGACAGAGAGAAGTGAAAAAACCCATGAACCCAGAGGCAGCAAGGGAAGGGAATGCCATTATCATCATTGACTTCTGACCCTGATCAAGCTATTTCTTCAATGTCTGCTTATCAGGAGAGGTCTTCAGAGCTTAGGTGCTGTGAAGACTCACTTAGACAATAACCTGTTCCATGGCACAGACAATTGTACAAACCATCCTTCTCATAGCACTTACATTCCAGGGACCTCTACAATGCACTCTCTCTCTCTCTCTCTCTCTCTCTCTCTCTCTCTCTCTCTCTCACACACACACACACACACACACACACACACACACAGGAAGCTAGACATTAGAATCTTCTGTCATCTTTGCTTGCCTTCCCTTACCACCACTGTGCAACTCTGGAAAAAATGTAAACTGCTAGCGTAAGAGTCCATTAACATTAACATACAGCACCAAGAGGATTATAGCCTGATTGGATTTTGGGGTTTGCCTAATACCAATTTTTTTTCATTATTAATGATCAGTATGCAGATACTAGTAAGCTAGCTGTCAGGGCTGGCACAAAACTTTTTTTTCCACCCTCAGGTGGAGGATTAAATGGCACTCGCCCTGTTCCACGTATAGATATTGGCCAGGATGATGTTTGAATCTTATATCAACAGTGGCAATAATGGAACAACTTCCTCCACCATATCAGAGTATGGAGTGGCCAGGATGAAAGCTAGAGGTTTTTTGTACCTTTAATGTTGCATGGAGAAGAGAGAATTTCAGCAAGGATTGCTTTTTAACCTGGTTGTATGACAAGCAACTCTTGCTGCAGTTCCTTCCTCTACACAACTATTAAATGTACAGGACCCCTCCCCAGTTTTCAGTCCAGCAACTCTACCTGAGGATAACAAGATAGCTTAGGTCAAGCTGCGCACAATCCACAGTTCTGTCCTCAAACTTCTAAGTGCTGTTCTCCAGCATCTACCACATAATGGAAGGGCCAGATCTGTTAGCTAGTAATTCATTTGCTGCTTTCTTTTAGATCTTCCAGGCCTCCTGGAAAATATCTTCAGTTGTCTTTTTGTTTCACTGGGAAACCTGAGCATATGCCTGTTGACGAAGTTTGTGTGCCATCAAATTGGCCACAAAATGCAAAGCAAACGCTTAAAAAGTGAAATAAATAGAACTGGGGATGCAGCATCTCCTCTTTCTGTAGCTTTCATGGTGGGGTTTGGACTTATTTATTTACATTGTAGAATGCATTGTGAGTGTGTTGCTCCCATTTACAATTAGCAAAAAAACAAAAAAACAGTGCATTTTCAGATACTCTTGGCTGGCAGAGCTGTAATTTCAAACCAGAGCTTCTCAGGAAGCCAGGAGATTTTTCTGAGCACTGTTTTGTAGCGAGAGCCTGGAGTTATGTCGAGAATAGGCATTTCCCAGATCTGTCACATTAGACATGACCAGAGGGGAAATTGCCAATTAGAAGAGGTGAGGTAGCAGGTGATAAATCCCTCCCTGGACTAACTCTTAATTCCTCTTGCAACTGCTGCTACTGTACCTCAGGGCCAATCCCTGACAAGTGGCAGCTGCGAGAGGATGAGATCTTCACACGGTTTGCTGGGGGGCAGCACTAATGAGCTGCCCAAATGTGGCAGTGGAGGGCTGTAATTGGAGCAGGGGAAATCAATGGCAGAGAATCAGCTCAGCTGTTTCTTCTTTAAATTCCAGCGAGAGCTGGCTGACCAGCTTTTCACTTTGATATTGCTAAAGATCAGCACTATTCTCCCCAGTGTGCTATCGATCCTAAAGCTGCTCTTTTCCATAGATTCAGATGTATGCATCACACATTTTGCAGACTTGTGAGCACTCCAGGTAATGTTTCCAAACTCCCTTGTCTGCTGAAATAGTTGTTGTCTTGTCTCCATCCACAAAGAGTCACAACATCTTGGTGATACGTGATGCTTTTTAGACTTCTTGGAGTGGACTGGAAATTCTCTGTAAGAAAAGAATTGGTACCACAAAGAAGAGAATGCCCAGCCTCTTTCTTCCTTTGTTGCCTTCCCTCACCAATCACAGTAGCAGAATCCAGAGAAAGCACATCTCCCTACTGCCACTGCTTCTTCCTTCCGCAACACACGGCAAGCGAGGTTGGAGCTTGGAAGGAAGTGGAATTGTCCACTTATCTTGAGATCAAAACAATTAGCAGCAAATTGAGGCCTTGGTTCTATTGTTAGTCCTAAAATAGATTCATCCAACCGATGGAACTTAACTACGTATTGGCACACCATTCAGTTATTGGTTCAAGTTTAGTTGGGACTAAGCAATAAGATTCAGTCCTAAATATTTTTGTTCTCACTAACGGAAACCATGGTAGCATAGTCTTGGTTGGGGGCAAGTTTCTTCTGTTTTATTTCTACTCCCCTTTCTATGTCTTTCCTTCCTGTACTGTTTTCTCCAGTGGTACATGTTCACCTGTGTTTCTCCTCTTTGCCCATATAGCTTTTTCTCTTCCTTCTGAAGCTTCGTATCTAGGTGTCTCTGGCTGTTTGGTTCTCTTTTTTCTGTATGTAGAGGAGAAATAAGGAAGCGATGTGATACAGTGGGTGTGTATAATTCTCTAATCTGGATGCTGGAATTAATGTAGGGTTGTTGTTTACCCAAGTAGTAGAAAATACCTGGTTGTAATTTGGTCTTCTGAATTGTATAAGCACTTCATTCTTTCCCAGTGCAAGTGTATACATGCTATCTGTTGGACTTACCTTGTAGCCTTTTGTATGGCTCAACTGCTTTTTTACATTGAGATTTGTTCAGATTGCTTTTTTTAAAAAAACTGTTTTCTGTTGTTTCCCACTTGTAGTATGATTTATGGTTGCTTAGCTGCCAAAATGGCACTCAGGGATAGTAGCTACAGCAGGGAGGCAAAATGAAGGAATTGTCCCCAAATAAGAATCCCGCTGCCCAGAGAAATTTTCCTTCAGTCCCCAAATGTCTAACACTACAGGAACTTAAAGTTTCAGTTGAACTTGTGGAAGTGCAGTCAGTCCAAAAGAAAAGCAGCAGGCAATGTCACAAGGGAACGCAAGCACAGTAAACAGAAGAGTGCTAGGTGCAATCAATTTTCATTTGTCTCACTCTCAGCAATGCTAGAAATTTGGGAACTGAAAGAAAATTTCACTTGCTGCAGCAGAATTCTTACCGGGGGCAGTCCCCTCATTTTGTCCATTGTGCAGCTACACCCTTGGGTAGATTCCACCCACTGAGCACCAGGTCCTGGTTGTGGGTCCATCCAGTAGTGCCCCAGTTTTCATCTGTGAAATCTTAGAGGGATGGGAAACTTGTGACCACAAGTTGTTGTAAACCAGAAGAGATGATGCGCATTGTGGTACCACAACCTCTGGAGGGTTGCTGCTCACCCTCAATAGCACAGAAATATCTGAAATATCAGGGTTGGTAAAAAAAAAAAAAAAAACATGATCTGGATACATTTCGTGCTCTGCACCAGTTAGGCTACAGGTGCATTGAAGAAGCCTAAGTGCATAGTGCTGGTGTTACAGAGCCTAAAGGGTGAGAAGATGGATCATCTTTCTTGCCACCTTTAATGACAACAAAGTGACACTGTCAGAGACTTGAAGCTGCTGACAGCACTGCCCCCTTGTGGTGAGGAAGAAGATGGTCTTTTAAACAATGACGCATGGTAACACTAGAAATTCACAGCACAAAAACAAAGGATTTATACAGGTATTTCTCCCCTCCCTCCCCAGGACTGGATCTACTGTTAGGCAGCATGAGGCAGTCATTCCAGGCAAGAGATGGTAAGGGATGGGGAGTAACATTGAAGTTTTGGGAGAGAAAGCTCTGTATGCCACACAGCCTATCATGACCCCCTGAGCTAGATTACAGTCTTCAGTTGCAGCAGAAGTCACTGTCCTGTCACCACCATTTAGATAAGATTCATTTGTCAGTCTGGTTGGCAAAATCACCAGGCTTCCATGTCACTGGGACAAGAAATCCATTCTGGATTTTATTCTGAACCTTCAAGGATCTACCCAAGATGCTGAACTCTGTGCCCCTGGCAGACAGGCAGTCATCTGTAAAATTGTACCATACAGTTCATCACCTAGAAATAGCTCTGATACAATTAGCGCTAATGTCTAGAAAAAACTCACTGACATGGAAGTTACTAGCTACCACTGGAAAAATCTCTTGAGCTGGACTTGTCCTTCCCTGCTCCCAGCTTATTCTGGACTGAAAGGATGAATATAGCAAACTTGCCCTGGACAGATCACTGTTTTTCCACTTTCTGCTCAGAGTTTGGTCACAAATACTGTACTGATAATAAATAAGTACTAAGCATAGTGACTCAACAGGCTCAACATGTCTGCTGGACACCGTAGGTGTTCTAGCCATCTCTGATAAATGAGGTGGAACCCCAGCCTTCCTCCCACTCTTGGCTGGGTTGGATGACGGAGGAGGAGCAGGAAGGAATCATCCCTGCCATTTTGCTCTTCTTTTGAGGCACTTGTTGCAAAGATCACCTCTTCTTGTGTATGGGGGAAGGCCTCTAAATAAGCATAAATATTTGTTTGGTACTAAGGCAGTCCCAAGGGCCTAAATATCTTGAAGACATCAGAGCTTGTCTGATCTTAGAGTGTTAAGGTCAGCTTTTGGTTAAGGCTTGGATCAGGGACAGCCAGGGAGAATCAGGCATTGTTAAGCTATATTCAGAGCAAGACAATGGCAAACCACCTCTGAATATTCCTGACCTAACAAAACCCTATGAAATTCATAGGGTCACCATAGAATGACAAATGACTTGAAGTGATGTATGCACACACATACACATTCTCTCTCTTTCACACACACACATACACACACGAGATGGACCAAATTTTTGGACTTTTGAATGTCTTCATACCACTAGAGGCAAGTCCAGAAAAAACTTCTTTCTCCTTTCCCAGGAAGTGAAATGGGAGCATCACAACCTGAATTCTCAAAATGTTGATAGCATCAAGTGGGTCTTGTGATCAGTTGTTTTTAGGAGCCACAGACACCTTCTCTCCCCAGACTGGTTCTCTTACTCTTGGGCAGCAGCTGTTCTCCAGACAGAAAAATGTCACTGGATAAGGGTAACAGTGTTCCGGCCGAGTAAATGAGCTACACTCTGGTCAGCTAAATTGCTATATAACAGCTTGGCTCTATTAAGTAGCTGAATATGAACACTATTAATAAGATGGAAAGCAGCTACAAAGCCTTTTTGAATGTCCTTTTATAGGAGACATTATGCATAGACATAATCAATAGAATAGCAACTCTATTACTTTAAATGAGCTCTTTCCTAATGGCTAGACAAAACGGCTGTTCCGCTGTGTAAAACAATCATATCACCCTTATTTTAACATTATTAAATGTAGCTGTTGAGGATAAGGAGTGTATTAAGCAGAGCAGGCTGTGACATATGGTGGGAAGCGCTTAGTATAATTTTCCTGTTCACTTTCTCTGTTCTGGTTAATTGAAAAGCAAAAGAGAGGCCAACTAGCCTTTCATTTGGCATTGATAGGGTGCCATATACATCTGACTGAAGCAAATGGGAATAATTTCCATTTTCATGATTATGGACTGCACATTTCTCTTCATGTATTTATTTATTTTGTCTGTTTTCAGGTTACACAAAGACAGGAACAAACAAATGCATATTGATGCTCTTCATAATAATAAAGAGTAAAATAATATCTTTGCAGTTGCTTGGAAATCTGATTCTCTTAAAGGACTAAGACATGTCCCATGCCCTGCAACATTAAATTAAAAGCAGTGTTGTACAATGTAACACTGATTTTTTTAAAGAAAATCAAACCATAAAGAATTTTCAGGTGACTATATTTTCTGCCTGGGATGTGTTACCCCTATGTTTTAGATTTATACCCCTAAAAGAAGTAGATGCATTTACTGAAAGCAAGTGTCCAAAGCCCTAGTACCAGAATATTTGTGTTATCAGCACCAGCTATTGGCCAGTGTTAATTTTGTCACAATTACTACCAGTTCTTTGTCCATGTGATATCGTTGTCTGCAGTTCCACCTATAACCACAAATACATTGGTAATTCTGGAGAATTCTCTGGGCTTCTGACTGAGTGAGCTAGAGGGCATTTGTTAGTCTTTAAAGTATCATTTGAGATGTAAAATTTCTGCAAATTTTGAAGCAATGTTGTGGAGGGGGGCACTGAGGCTGAGATCCTACTTCATTAGACATAACTACAGTGATGGAGCTCTGCCATCATAGAGCCTTTCCACATGACACTGTTATAGTGCTATTATTCCACTTTCAACTTCCCATGGAATTCTAGGGTTTGTAGTTTACTGAGGCCAAAGAGGTCTCTGGCTGAGAATTATAAATGCCCCTCCCTAAATTGCAAACCTTAGGATTCTATAGGAGGTTGAAAGTGGAATAATAGCACTATAACAATGTAGTGCGGAAAGGCCCATAGTTACAAAACGCTGCCTTTTCAGCCTGCCAGTGCCCCAGCCAAATGGTTTCTGAAGCTCTGCAGATCAGGGCTCTGGGAAATGAAGTCTACAGCACAGAATGTGTCAAGAACAGACAGCCAAGAGAGACCTCTTGAAGTCCTGCCACAACTGCTTCTCAGTGCAGACATCATTTCCCAGCACCTTGGTCTGCAACACCTTGTAAACCCTTCTGTCAGGTTGATGACAGGCTGAAAATGTACGTTTGGGGGTTTATATTTGGTGGTTAATGATTGCAAACAGGAATCTCCAGTATTTAAATCAACCTTGTAGTCTCATAACTTCTGAACAGGTTGCAATTCTCCCTCACTTTTTTTCTGGGTTTCTGAGGCAAAGAAACAGGTTTAGGAGAAATGGAAAAATGCGCTATTGGCATCTTTAACAGGTTGAAAGTCACTTTGTTCCTTTAGGAAGATAAAATGCAGTATAGATAACTTGGCTTCACATTAAATTATCATGCTTGGTATGTGAAAAGTAGACTTCATTCAGAATATAATTCCAAATTGAATTTAGTTATTTAAATTTTATTATTTGCTCGTCTGCCTTTGCCAAGCTGTTCTTCTGCCTCCTGAGGTAATTAGAGCCAAGAATGAGTGCATGCCATGGGTGGCTATGTACAGGTGCAGGTGGGGAATACATTTTAGCAGCTCCCCCAGGTGCCATGGCACCTATTTGGGGTTTGTTGGAATATAAAACTATGTTGGAAACAAGGTTCAGCACCTGGCTGGCTTCTTTTCAAAGAAGTAGCTGTGTTAGTCCCATGCTCCTATAGTGTATGAAGGAGCTACAGAAAAGGCTGCTATGAAAATCAAGAGTGGAGTTGCCACCCTGCAGTAACCACTGGCTGTCCCTGGGTATATGTATACTGTAATGCATCCTACAATTACAATTGACTTGTAGATTACTTGCCAAAAAGTTAGCTACCTCTCATATAGCCTCCAATCCTTGTCTTTTGTTCTGACTACAGTAGGAACCCCTTTCTTAGTATTTAGATTTAAAAATCTGACATTTGGTAAATCAAAAATGAATCACATGCTGAAACCTTTATATTTGGTACAAGTAATGTTATAATGGGGACACAAGATACACAGGCACTGTTTTCGTATCTGCTCTCCACAGAAGGTTTTTTAAACCTGTACTCTATCAAATCAGTAACTGAAACTCAAATCATTTGTCCCAGTGAGAGCATACCCACTGAATCAGCAGAATGTACATAGGTGTTGATTTACCAAATTTCCACTGATTCAGTGGGCCTACTCGAGTTGGGAATAATAATTGAATTTAGGCCAGTACTTTTTTTTTTTTTTTGGTACCTGTTTTCTTTTCACATACGACAATGAAGTATTGTTCATTTGGCACTGATACCTTTTCTCTTGTTTGTATCTTCTGATATTTAAGAGTTGAATTTGGGAATTTGTTGAACTATGAAACTGTGTTATTTCCTAATGAAAATATAGGAATCTTCTTGGTTTATTGCACCAGCATAACTCTTGGTTACACCAGTGATTGTGCCATGAAGGCATCTAATGCCTTCTTTCACAAGCCATTTCCTCATTCACCCACAGGTGTAGTGGCGCATGGGGCCCCCTCTGCCCCTCCCCAAGGGAAGGAATAGACCTATAACAGCCTCCAGAATGACTGGGAAGCTACCAGCCGCATTCCTCTCCTCTAGCTGCCATCACTGCTAAGTCGCCTTTGTTCACTTGAGCATCTTAGAAGAGCTTGATGCGCTGCTGTCAGGAAACAGGATCCCAGTCACAATTTCATGTGGCAATACTACAAAAATGATAACCCATTGCGCTTTATATAAGCTATATTCTAACTTTTAAAGTATTTTTTTTAGGGGAAAAAAGATGTACGAATGTCTGCAAGAATTCTGTATCACCATATACATTATATAACTTTACAAATACTTAGCTACATAGCAGAAATGCTAAACAATCTTGTTAGTGAATTGTGAAGATGCATAACAGGGCACCAACAAGAGTGCCCAGTGTGTGTTGATGCCTAACACACATCAGGACTAATGTGCCGTGCATCATTGTTCGTTGGTCCCGTTGTACAGTGGTGACTTTGCATAATAAAATATGCTTTGCTCTCCTACATAATAACATAACAGCAGCCCTCTGCTGTTACAGTTTAGAGCTGCCCATTTCTAATTCCCACAAATATACATCCACTTATATGAAGACATAACTTCCCAACAGGATTCCAGCCATCATGTATCATTGTAGCCTTGTGCTCCATGTCTATCACTGGCTTCTACTTGCCTTGAATTCCCAAATGCTAAAGCATGAGGGATGCTTGAGGTTACTCTTGCCGTAAAGGGGCCATTAAAGGTCATCTTGAATGAAGGTTCTTAGTTTAAATGAAGAAGCTGTTTGATGTCCAGATATCCTCCATAAATAATCCTCTTCTTGTTCCTGTGTTTGTGGGGTTTCCTTCAGCTCTCAGATCCTTGGAACATACTAAGTCATTTTAAAAAAAATCAAAGCACTCTTTCTGGTCACTCTGTATTCTTTCCCTCTACACTTTCCATTATGGCCAAAATTGACACTGTTTAAAATATAGAGTGACGGCATAAAGCAAAAATAGGAGAGGAAGGGGAAAGCCTTGCCTTAATATAAATTATTTCTATCTCCTCAAAGAAATAATATGAAATTCTGTTTTTTTTCTCCTCTGTACATTTGATCTGCATTTCTCCTAGATAAGTTTTTTTGTATATTTTCTTGTGAGTAAAAATATAAATGTCACATAATACTCAGAAATTTACACAGGAATGTTAGGTGTTTAAAAGCACATCACAGAAGATTATTTCAGACATTTTACAACAATCCTGAAGGTATGACAACATCATTTTCTCCAAGCTAAAGGCAAAGTGGAGGCTGAGAAATAATGATATGGCTTACTGAGGGTTAGCTATAAAGATTTGAACTAGGGATATCCCAACTTACAATTCACCATCTTAACTACTTTACAATATGAAGCATTCAAAGAAATACAGTGTGTTTGGAAAAGAATTCTAACTGAGGCAGTTACTAACTAAATAACTAAGGGCCTTTCCGAACTACATTATTATAGTGCTATCATTCCACTATCAACATTGTGTGGAATTCTGAGGTTTGTAGTTTACTAAGGCCAAAGGGCTCTCTGTCTGAGAATTCTAAATGCCCCTCCCTAAACTGCAAACCCCAGGATTCCATAGGATGTTGAAAGTGGAATAATACCGCTATAACAGTATATTGCGGAAAGGCCCTAAGCTTCCCTTTAGAAGCTTCAGAAAAAGAAAACATTGCTATACTCCTCCTGGCCCACCCCTTCACACACAAGTCCTATCTTCAGTTGACAGCTTTTTCTTTACATAGATGATATTAACAGTCCTTAGTTATTTTTTCAATGCTTGCCTTGATGCTATATGTCTCAAGTGCCTGCTCTTGTGCTACAAATATGAATCCTTCATTTTCTGTTTTCAGTGTTCCATTCAGTAACCATTTCCAAATGTTCCCTGTCTCAATATTGCCTTCTATACTTTTAAACGCTGTGTAATTTTTATTCTTGTATGTATTCATTTATTTATTTATTTTGACCAGGCTTCAAGGTGATTTTTCATAATTTTCTTTCTAAAAGTAGCTTTTGTTTCTTTGTTGTTCAGTAAATTCATTCTATACTTATTGATTAATATATTTTCTTTGCATTCTTTGATATACTCACTCAAGCCTTTTTTCTGTTCTTCAGCAGTTTGTCTCACTTGTAATAATCCCCAGGAACCAATATTACATGGTAGATAAAGCTAATCGATATGGCTTTGAGAGTGTAAAGCACAGTTTGCTGTCATAATTTACAGAGCTTTTCTGTCTAGTGCATCTAGTTCTGTTTTAGCCTCATCAACAATTCCAGCACTAGATCAGATAATTAGTTTGGCCTAGAAATTTATGACCTGAGTTACATTTCTACCATTAAGTTTTGACTCTGAAACTTTCGGTACTCTTTTTATATACTCGGTACTAGTGAGCTCTCCTACCCCCTTATGTTCAATATCCTCAGCTTTTAACAATCCTAACTATTTGTAATTTCCATCATGACTGAGACTCTTAATGATATTTCATCAAGGAGTTCTCTTCTTTCTGATTATGATTTTACCTAAGTTTATGAAGAGTACATGTATTTTTGTAAGTTGTCCTGAGGTCTGTTAATACAGGGCAGGGTATAAATATTTTCGTAAGTAAACATGTGTTGAATCCAAAATAGTTTACCTTCTCATGGCCTGCCATGCATTAGCTTTTCAAGGTAGTGGGACTGGGTGTTCCAAGAAATTATGCTGATGGTAGTATGGGTATTGGTAAGGTCTCCCAAGTCAAACAGGCTGTTGCTAAGTAGCTAGACTAAAGTTTTCCAAAACCCATTAATAAAGTGCGAAATAAAGGGGGGGGGAATCACAGACTGGATTGGTCCTTTCCTAGGTCAGCAAGGACCACATCAGATGTTGGAGATCCCAGACATAGGCCCTTTCCGCACCTTACCTTTTTCCATCACTAGGGTGTGGAGATCATGCAAGCAGCCTCCGGTGAGAGGCTCTCGCGTCCCTACTGCTTCAGCTCCACACGAGCTGCCTGCTTGCGTGAGAGCCCCGCCTCTTCCTTCCGCAGTGCAGCCTGGGAGTTTCCCAGGCTGCACTGGGGCAGGAAGCACGACCGGCGCGGCTCCGGAGGCTCCACACGCCAGGTAAGTGCGCACGGGGCCCAGGAGCAATGCGCAATCGAGCACCATTTTTGGCTTCCAGCTCCTCACAATCGTGCGACGCTCCAGGCACCCTTTCGCATGGCAAATGCCGTGCGGAAAGGGCCATAGATGAAACTGGGCAAGAGGGCTCAATGTCGTTTGCTAGGCAGCCAGTATGAGATACTGTGAAGCTACTAGAAGGCCATCCACAGCAGAAGAAATGGATGTCAGCAGAAAGTAGGTTAATAATGAAACAGTATTGCAATGCAGATCCATCAGATCAAGCCACCAAAAAAGAACATTTGGAACATTCCCAGATATAACAGAGCCATGGTTATGTAACCAAATATGACATATTATTCATACTAAAGTTGTTGTTCTTGTTGTTTACTGCCACCTGAATTACCTCTAAGAAGATAAACTGATAAAGATGATAAACTGTTCCCAGGTGTGTGTGGCATTTGTGGAAAGGCACAACATTTCTACTCCTGTTTCCTTTTCTCCCCTGCTGACTCTTTGTGTATGTGCTAACTCTTTGTGTATGTGTATGCATGTGTATAGATGTGTTAGCACACACACATATGCACATGCATAGAGAAACAAACATATAGAGACAGACAAAAAAAGCTCTTGTTTAAACATGTAGTTCAAACTACTGTGCCTACAAATAAGTAAATATACACTGATAACTTCCCAATCTCTTTTTTTTCACTCTTGAATTCTTATTGGAGAATGACAAAGAGGAATAACTATGAATGTAATCATTTGTTTAGATAATTGAGTTGTTCCACTGCATTAAAAAAAATCCTGTCCAAACCTTCTTCATGGTGGTAATGCTGCTTAAGCGAAGCTATTATTAGGAAGCATAGATCTTCCTAAAGGACACTGGCTTTATCTACAACATCTATGTTCTCTTGAAGGCCAGTTTTAAAAGGATTGTTAGAATGTAGTGAATTCAAGCGTGTCACCTCTGTGGGTAATCAGACGAGACTTGCAGATTCTTCAGTCTTACTCTTGACCCATTAAACTGTTTGTCAGTTTGCCTCTGTTCTCCATTCCCCTACTTTAGTTTCTTTATATGTGGCCTCCATAGAAAGTAATGACCCCTGCAGTGCTGTTCTTTACAATTGTTGTTCTCTTTTTCTTGCAGCTCCTAGATTGTTTTGTCATTCCAGTTGTGATATTACTTTCTTGGTTCTTCCTCCTGGTACGGTACAAGGCGGTACACTTCATCGGCATTGTGGTCTGCATTCTGGGCATGGGTTGTATGGCAGGAGCTGATGTGCTGGTTGGAAGACAACAAGGAACAGGTAGGTGTTTGCATATTTTTTTCTGTTCAGGAGAAATTGAGTCTGATTATTCTCTGGTGATCACAACAGTGCACAGAATTTCCTCTATGTGAAAGTAAAGGACTGAAAAAAATGGATTTTTTGTGACTGCAGAACTGATTTCAAAAGGCCGTATTGTAATGCAAGAGTGGGCAACTTAAGAAAGTCTGGGGGGCAAAGTTGCTCTGCTAGGACTCCTCCCCAGGGTTGCTCAGTCCCCTTCTCACAAAGCCAGAAACTGCTGGAAATCTACTTCCAGTTTCAACCCTTACCATAACAGTCTTTCAATTTTAAAAGGCGTGGGAAGGGTACACAAATCAATAGAGTATAAATCACACTTCCCTAGAGGTTCCCAGGAGTACATTTCTCCATTTTTTTTCTATAAGATTTCTTTCCAAGAAAAGGAGATGTCAGCCTCCCCACCACAGTGGTGAGGCTGCATGCACATACCTATATTCATACACACAGACACACTGTTTTGTTTTGTTTACATCCCAACTTTTTCCCACCACAGGATTCAAGGTGAAAACCATTTAAATACACAGTACAAGTTAAAAAAAACCTATTAGTACATAAATTAAAACATAAACCACAGTTCTGTTTAAGAAATACAAGTTTAAAACAGTTTAAAAAACCCTTTTAAAGCGTAAATAGGAACACAATGCTCCCCATTAAAATCTCCATCTGCTGCAACAAGTTTAAAACCAAATACCTGCCTGCATAAAACAGTCTTTGTCAGCCAGCAGAAAGACGGAAAGTGGGGAGCCAACCAGACTTCCTGTGGAAGGAAGTTCCACAACTTGGGAGCAAATCCTAAAACTCTGGCAGGCTCACACAGACAGATACAGGCATTTAGGTGTTCTGAACCCGAGCCATGTAGGACTTTAAAGGTCATAAGCAGCACTTTATTTTCTGCATGCAAATTAATTGGCACCTAGTAAAGCTATTTCAGCAAGGGAGTCATATGTGGTCCCTACAAACTGTCGCAATCAGCAATCTGGCTGCAGCATTTTGGGCTCACTGAAGTTTCCTAACAGAAGGCAACTCCACATAAAGTGCATTAGAGCATTGTGGCCAGAATTGGCATCTCCAGGAACAGACGTAGCTGCCACACCAGTTTTAGCTATGCAAACATACTCCTGGCCACTACTGAGACCTCAGTATCCAGGCTCAGCTCTGATTCCAGAAGTACGCCCAAGTTGCAAACCTGAGATTTTGTGAGAAGTGTAACCCTATATAGCACAGGCTGAATCCCTGTTCCCTGATCTGCGTTGGGACTGACCAGAAAAACCTCTTTCGCATCTGGATTAAGCTTCAGTTTATTTGTCCTCATCCACTCCATGATGGAGCACAGACATTGATTTTACGCACACGCAATCACACACACATATGCACATGCAGATATATACACAAACAAACAACCAAAGAAGCATTACTTCTTACAGATTTGCTCTGAATCCCAGAAGGATACAGTTAATCTTTAAAAATATATGGCTGGAATTCACTATTGCATCTATAATCAATTGATATTCGTGTTCCCTACATGTTCACAACTAATTGCCACAATTATAAAAGTTCCCAAATCCTGTAGCTATTGCAAGCAACAGAGTGCAGCATACTGATGTTTCCACCTCCTGCCAGCCAGCCATCTCCAGTGCAAGGAAGATTTGCAACAGGCATTCTGCTTCTGATTGTCACACCATCACTGGAGAAAGGGGGTTGGAAATGTCTGTATGTTGCACTCTTGTTAACAGGAGAATAAACCTCTGCCACTCCCAGAAGTTGCTGCCTGGTAAAGCAAGATTGGGGGGGGGTCGGACCAGGAGAGTCTACTTAGTTAAGTATCACTGAAGTAGTTACTTAGTGAAGTTGTTTAAGTATTAGTTAAGTATTAACTAATCTGATCTAGTGTCTCAACCGCTATTTACTGAAGTGATCAACATGAATGTATATATGTATTTATTAAAGTGATTAACAAACAGACGTAATAATTCATGTTTTGGATTCTGCCTTCCTCGGTTGCTTAAAATAAATGTGTTTTACTTTAATCAACTGAGGAAGGCAGCAGCCAAAATGTTTTATTTATTAATTGAACTATTAAGTTTGGTTTGTTAATCACTTTAATACATAGATATATACATGCTTGTATGCATGCGCATAAACACAGCTTCAGGAAAAGAAGAACCAATTTTAACAATGAGACCAGAGGGGAAACCAGCTACAGAAGAGATTGAAGGAAATGAAACTTTCCAGCTCTGAACTGCTTTCCATTCATACATCTTAGGATCCTAAGTATTATGCTGAGATAATAAATAAGCTCTGCTTCTGTGTTTAATCTCATATACTAGTCCTCTGTTTGAAATGACCTAAATCCAGTGGGAAACACCTGGTGGCAGAAGTGCTTCTGTTATCAGGAGAGGTGCAATCTCTCATGAATTCAGACCTGTATCATATATAAAATGTGTTCCAGGGGGCTGAGAAATCTTTTGGAACTGGATTTTGGAAAGAATGTAAAGGAGAAGGAAGATAATAAAATTCATTGTCTTGGGACTACAATGTCAGCAAGATATTGGGTCTAAACCAAGGAACATGCATGTGGATCTAGGCCAGGGTGGGCATTCTTCAGAGCCTAGAAAGCTGCACTGCCCCATTTTAGTCTCCTTTGTCACCATTTTAGTCACCATGACCTACTGCAGCTGCCATTTTGGGTGACTAGAAATGACATTGCTTTGTCTTCTGATTTCTTTTGGGGGAGCAATAATATTACTTTATCTAAATCTATGAGATGTTTTAGCTGAAATTTGGGGGGTGGGATTTCTGGGCAAGTGATGGGGGTCCCAGAGGCCACATTGGACCCCCCTCAAAGAACCAAATATGATCCATGGACCACATGATTCCTATCCCTGATTTGGTCCAGTAAGTGTGCATGTGTGAATTTGTCTTCAAAAGGAATAACTGGATCAGACTTCAGAGTTTTATGGCACCAATGAGCCTCTGAACCAGTTAGGTGAAATTTCTGATACCAAATTATGATGTGCTTTTTAATACATATAATCCTTTTACTCCTAGGTGAAAATAAACTTATAGGGGATCTTCTAGTACTAGGCGGAGCAACTCTCTATGGCATCTCCAATGTTTGTGAAGAGTATATCGTACGGAACCTGAGTCGGGTGGAGTTCCTGGGCATGATTGGTCTCTTTGGATCTTTTTTCAGTGGAATTCAGCTGTAAGTAAACAAAAGGCAGCAACCTGCAATTATTTCTGCACAGTCACCAAGTTCCATAGCCACCTCTTCTCACTGTTTCATTAGAAATCCCCTAATCACAATTATTTTCATATGATCAGCAGACCTTGAATGGTCTGCAGACCATCTAGTGTTGCACCCCCATTGTTTCTTCTCATCCTTTCATTCCGGACAAAATATCTGATGATGGAGGAAAAGTTACTTTTCCAGTTTTTGTAGCTGCCAGGGGATTATTGAACCTACTACGACACAGTCTGCTGTAAAAGCGGAGGACCAAGCAAGGTGTTACTTCTTTCCATGTTTATTCCACTGGTGACTCCCATGTGGTGAATCCACTATAAAATAAGTTCAGCACCTTGGATAACTCCTTTAAAAGTTGGACTAAATGCCAGAGTGGATTCACATGCTTGCTGTTCTGGGAGCTACTAGCTAACACTGAGTGTACTTTCAGCAGACTGCTTCAAATATGCAGGAAAAAAGTGGCATCATCTTTAGTAGATTGTACCATTTATGACTCCAGTGGGAAGAATGTATCAGCAAACACTTCTTCATGGTAAGGAAAAACTTTGTCAGGAAAAGTAGTGTAGCAGGGAGGCAACTAAGTTATAGTGTTTCAGTCCTTTCACCTTATACATTTATAGCACTGTGATTCCACTTTAACTTCCATGGCTACATCTAATGGAATCCTGGGGTTTGTAGTTTGATCAGAGGCACTAAAGGAGCTTTCTGGCCAACATCTCTACTCTTCTCTAACCTGCAAATCCCAGGGCCCTTTCACATTTCACAGTTACAGCACTGTCGTTCCACTTTGTCATTGTTCCATCCTATGGAATCCTGGGATTCTGAAGTTTTCTGAGATATTTAGAATTCTCAGCCAGAGAGCTCTAGTACCTCACCAAATCCCAGGGTTCCATGGGATGCCTCCATGGCAGTTAATCATAGCACTATAATTGCATAGTGTGAAAGGGCCCTGGGATTCCATGGGACGTTTCCAAGGCAGCTACAAGGGAACCATAGCGCCGTAATTGTGTAGGGCAAAAGGGCTCCTTATTTCTGATATGGCAGCCTTCAGTGTAGGCATGTTTGTTTACATTGGGTTCTTTTGAAACGTATATCACAGCTTCTTGTAGCAGCCATAAAAACAATCCAATAAAACAAAAACCACAATATAATTAAAACAGCTGAGAAGATCAAGTGTATGTGAGCGCTATCCTGATTCATCCTTTCAGAATAATAAAGCCCGTGTAAGAAATCTATAAATTTCAGTCATCCACTTCTGGTAAATGGGTGTGAAAAGTAATGAGTGGGACTTCATGTGCCTGTTCATCATTCAGGTTAGGCCTCTTTGTCCTCCTCCACCATATTCTTTTCCATTACCTCCCCCATTCAGTTTTCCATGATTTGCCTCAGCAATCTATGTTCTGTGATAACTGAGCATGCTCACTCCTCACTGGGTTATTTTACATCTCCCTTCCCCATTAGAGGTGTTTCCCCTAAATGTTTTGTTTTGTAGTTTCTCCAAAGTGCAAGCTTTCAGAGCCTTCTAATTCCTTTACTTTTTCCTTGTATCAAATGGTACAATTTTGACTGCATGAATATTGGCACCCATAGTGTAAACGCTGGAAATTGTTATTTTATTTTAATCTCTCTTTTCTCCCAGCAAGGGCTTCAAGGCAGAAATGGGGCTACTGCCAGTATTTGTATTTTTAAAATGTTGCATTCTTAAAGTGTCTCAAACAGGTCTCAGAACAGAATGCAGTGGAGAAAAAATTATTAGGCCTTCGTAGGTAACCAAAGTCTAATTACACTGAATATATAATTATAATTATACCATTATTTGTGGATTTTTAAAATAGGTCCTTAACTTATTGCCACCATACCTGCTGAATTCCTAACACCAGAACTTGGGAAAGTTACTTTTTTTGGACCACAGCTCTCCAAATCACTAAAGTCATGGTTACTGGTCATGCTGGTATGGAGAATTCTAAAAACTATAGTCCAAAAGAAGTAACTTTCAAGGCTGTGTCTGAAACTGACATGTATGAACACTGATTGGACTGCTGGGGCATAAGCTTCTCCTGTGCTCAGTTGACAAGAAGCTTGAGAATCAACATATAATTGCATCTTGGAAAAATTTGACTGATAAGAGAATTTATAATTAAAGTTGTCACTAAATAATGTTGCTAAATTAGTTGCTGTTCTGATTTTCTTCTCATCCAGAAAGGATTAGAATCAAATTGAATCTACTCAGAATTATCTCTCCTGAGACACTTCTGCATGGTAATGACAGATTGGAAAACAATTTTTTTAAAAAAAATATTGCAAAGTCTGGTGTCAGAGAGATTAACTTTATTGGTAATCCAAAGGATTGCATTGCCTTTACCTTAACCGTTTTTGTTTTGTTTTGTTTTGTTGTTTTTTGTTTTTTGTAGCTTTATCCTCACAATCAGGAGAAAATTATGGTGTATTTGTTACTTCTGTATTGTTAAGCTAATGCTTTGCACAAAATGGTGAGATTATCCTATGTATATAAATATGTATGAGACTTCACTGCTGTTTGCCTCTTTTCTCCCATTATCTGTAGAGGAAACATGGATTTTCTACTGCTGAGCAAAATTAGCCCAAAGGGGGTAAATTTCACATCTTCAGCTACACTCCTTTCCTCAGTGAACATGTAGAGTGCATGGCTGATAGTCCCATTTCCAGCATTTAATTGGCTACTGTGGCCATTGACTTCAGCGCATGTAGTGAAACTCTGACGGGAGAACCTCAGCAACCCCTTCCAGTTACATAAAAGTATAGAACTAGGGAAAATTACATTTTTGGATGGCGACTCCCAGAATCTGCAGTCCAGCATGTCCATGGATTCAACAAATGTGCAGTGAGCAAGGATGGACCTGGGGCTGTTTTGACCCTGAGACCTGGGACAGTGGACTTCCTTCCACTCCAGGCACTCACAGAAGGATAATTTCTGAAGAGGCTTTGGAGTCTTAATAAATGCTTGTATTCCAATATACATTTTCTCAGCCATCTTCATAGCAGGTCTGTTACATCATACTTTCATTTTGAAGACTGAATGCTGAACCTGGAACAATTGCCACGTTACTGATATGAGATTCAAAACATGGATTTCAGGGTTCAACAGTCTATCCATCAGTAGTGCAGTCTTCCTTTCTTCATGCTGCCTTCTACCTTAGCAAACGTTATGGTCTTTTCCAATGTGTCATGTCTTCTCATGCCACAGTCTCAGTTTAGTCATCTTGGCTTATCATGACAGTTCAGACTTGATTTGCCCCAGGACCCGTTCATTGGTCTTTTTAGCAGTACAGGTATCCTGTACAGAATATCCATAGGACTTTTCTCCAACACCATATTTCAAATGAGTTAGTTTATTTTCTATGAGATTTCTTCACTGTCCAGCTTTCACAACCATACATAGAAATTACAATGGCATGGACAATTCTAATATTCAATTATATTTCTTTATACTTCAGGATCTTATCTAGTTCCCTAATACCTGTCCTTCCAAGTCCTAGGCCCTTTACGCTCAGCATTTTCCATGCAAAAGGGCACCTGGAACGTCGCACGATTGTGGGGAGTGATCTGCATGACGCACTCACAATCGTGCAACACTCCAGGGACCGGCAGGTGCCAATCATGCACCTTTTCATTTTCAGCTGGAAGCCAAAAATGGCGCATGATTGTGCATTGCTCCCGGGCCCCACGCCCACTTACCTGGCGTGCAGAGCCTCTGGAGCCGCACCGGTCATGCTTCCTGCCCCAGCGCAGCCTGGGAAACTCCCAGGCTGCACTGCAGAAGGAAGAGGCGGGGCTCTTGCGCAAGCAGGCAGCTCGTGCGGAGCTGAAGCAGCAAGGATGCGAGGGCCTCTTGCCGGAGGCTGCTCTCGCCATCCCCACACCTCAGCGCCGGAAAAAGGTAAGGTGAGGAAAGGGCCCTAGTTTTCTGCTTTCTTGACTGCAGTCTCCTTTCTGATTGATGACTGAACCAAAGCATGAAAAATTGTGAACTGTTCAATGTCTTTGTCATCCCCTTTTAAGTTATGTCTATCATGCGTGGTAGTTATTTTTGCTTTCTTGATGTTTGACTGTAAACCTGTCTTTGCACGTTTTTCCCTTGGCTTTCTTTAGTAACTGGTTCCAAATCTTTGCTATTTTCTGGTAGTACTATGATATCATTTGCCTATCATACACTGTTGATGTTCCTTGCTCCATTTTCACACCTCATTCCTCCAGGTCTAATCCTATTTCATCCTATTTCATGCATGATATGTTCAGCATACAAGTTAAACAGATAGAGTGATATAATGCAGCCTTGTCTGACACTTTTGCTAACTGGAAACCATTCCATTTCTCTGTATTCTGTCCCAACAGTAGCCTCTTGTCCTGAGTATAAGTTACACATCAGGACAATCAAATGTTGTGGCACACTTATTTCTTTAAGAGTGATAGCAAAGCCTTTGATCTACACAATCAAAAGCTTTGCTATAATCTGTAAAGCACAAGCTGATTTTCTTCTGAAATTCTTTGAAGTGCTTCATTATCCAACATATGTTTGCAAAATGATCCCTAGTGCCTCTTCTTTCCTGAAAGCAACTTCTGGAAGTACATAGGAGATGCCTTTTTCCCACACCAGTTACACCCTGGACTTATTCAACATTGTTTTCTGAGTCAGCACTGCCAGCTCAGCCCCCATCAGTGTACATGTAAAGTTGATTGTTTTTTCCCCGCCATTGTGCATCATTGTACCTTGCATATGTTTGCCATGTTAATGAACACTTCCCTAGCTTGAAAAAAATCCTTTGAAAGTTCTTTGCCTTTTTTTTTTTCCAAATTAACGATCCTGAATAATTTGATGTTAACTAGTTTGGCAACTTCTATGTTCCCAGCCCCACCTCTGGAGCTTTTATAAACAAGTCAAAAAGTTCAGCTGCCAGTTCAGAATATTGAGGAACATCAATATATAAATTCCTCTTTAGTAAGAACTGACCAGTTATTTCTATGCTTTGTTCTGTCATTTTACCAATTACCAGTCTCCAGACTCCAGTGATCTAGAAGGACTTACAAGATAGTTAGCATAGTGTCCCTGGTAGGTTTGGGGCCCTGCATGTTCCTTTTTAGGAAAGAAACACAACTGGGGAACATAGACCGTTTCACTTCCATTTCCACCTATGGGCTCTTCCATTCATGGTTTTTTCTCATATCTTGTCTGGCATCTTGTTACAATATTTTCCCCTACAGCTCCCCAGTTTCTTTGCTTTAGATAATCTCTCTGTATTGTTCCCACTCCTGCAGAGGACTTTGTTTGTGTCTGAGCACAGTGCAGTAGGGATCCATTTTTAATACTAGAACAAAAAAGCTAGTAAACATAACTCTTCCCTCCAGAGTAATCCACTCTAGATTTCCCTTTTTCCCTTGCAGCAACTCTTTGTTCTTAAAACAGCAGGATGGAAAATGAGTTGCTGTAGGAATTCTGTTTTCTCTTCTCATTAGTTGCCTGAGGTCCAAAAAATTCTGGAAGGCTACGTATTCTGCATCCCTGTTATAAGCGTTATCCTGTACATTACAAACCTGCAATCACAATCCGTTCTTTTGAGTTTAGTCCAAGAATTCATTACAAAATTGTGCAAACCTCTTTATTTCTTTGTCCTAGTCATCTAATAACATTTCCTTGCCATTTAATGTATTTTGTCTCTTTGGAGATCCTTCCTATTTGGATATTTCAAATTCTTATGTTAAAGCAAATAAAACTTGCACCTGGGCAGTTTTTATCTATCTCTGTACTTTACCAGTAAATAGCACAGAGTGAATGAAAGTTTAAGAGACTAGGGCCCTTTTTGCAGGACAGCAGCATCTGGGCATGGGGGCGCAAGAGAAGCGGGACTGCAGCAATGCTTTCGTGTGACATCATTGTGGTCCTGCCCTTCTTGTGTCCCCAGCAAGTGCGACAATGGGATTTATCATTGATGGAAAAACTCCGTCAATGGCCCCCAATCACATGAGGCTTCCATTGCAGCTGGCCATACAGAAGGGCTGGAAGCACAGTGATGCACTTCCTTTCCCACTGCAGCATGGGAAGCAGGCCAGCTGCTGTGTGGAAGGAAGGAGCATGTCCCTGGCATTCCTTTCTGCAGGCAGCCAGTTAGGTGTGGAGGGGAGTGTTGGGGACTCACTCCCATCCTGGCAGAGGTGCAGCCGGTATGACACCAGGATGAAGACAGAGCAAGGTGAGGTGTGGAAAGGGCCTAGAACACTTCTCTTCAATCTTTTTACTCTGGAGGAACCCTTGAAATAATTTTCAGGTCTCAGGGAACCCCTGCATAAAAATTACTATATATACAGCTTTTTAAAATGTTGATTTTAGAACTTTAGGGTTCCAGGGAGCACTGGTTGTGAAACCCTGCAGCAGAACCATCCATTTTCCTTCTTTTGTAAAGCTGTCCTCTTAGCTTAGAGCATTTGATCCATACACTTGCCATCACCTATGGTTCTTCTTCTTATACCCAGTTCTCCTGATTTATAGTGTTTGTACCTGGTTGTTTCTCCATGTGATGCTAATGCTACAGGACAGTGGAAGTATTCAGTTTTCAAAGCTTACTGCTAACAGTTTAAGGGAGATTTTTAAAAAGAATACTCAGATTTTTCTATTAGAAGCCTTCAGTAGTGCATTGTTTATTATGTTCCTTTAAAAGAAATTCCCAGTGATTTAGTCCCTTGAAATCAATAGGAATTACTTTTAAGTAACCACGTATAGAATCAAAGTTTGATACACACTGAGAAATAGTGATTTCAACCTTGATCTGTCCTTATATTCTGCCGGTTCCATGATGTTTATTTCTATGTTACCTGTTACTGCTTATCTGACTTGCTTGGATTTTTCTTTACCACAGAGAAAATTGAAGCAGAGTGTATTTCATATAAAATGCCATCTTAATATTTTAGTTGGAGAGCTCTCAAAGCTATAAACACTCATAATAAATGCCAGTATATCACACAGAGTGGATATACAGCTTTAGGCAGATATCCTGTTTTTATTAAACCAGTTCAACATGTTAGTGACTCTAACTATTCTTCCAGTTAGTTTTGAACACATAAAGATCATGTTGATTACTACGCCGTAGTTTTCCCAATTCTACAGCTACAAACCTATGAATCTTACTTTAAGGAGGTAACTGGAAATCATCTGAGTTCCTATTATCAGACTTTTTTTTTTTCTCATCCTCAGTGCCATAATGGAACACAAGGAGTTGTTAAAAGTTCCTTGGGATTGGCAAATAGGTAAGAGCTCAAATTCTTGCATTAATAGCTACTGTTGAAAGAATAATGCTTGGGATGAATCCTAGTGTTATTGGATTGGCAATGTTTGGAAACTCTACGTAACAAGACTGTATTATAACTTGTAATCTGATTTTCACAGGTGTCCTATATAAAGGTAGGAAACATATTTGGGGCCCTTTTATACAACAGAATTACACAATAGAATTCTGTGTTGTCATAGCAACAGGGTTTAAAATCCAGAGTTTTGCAGTTTAAGGAGGGGCATTTAGAATTCTCAGTGCGAAAGCTGTCGAGCTTCACCAAACTGCAAATGCCAGATGCTGCAGTGGTAGTTAAAGTGGAATCACAGTGCTATAGCTGGGTGGTGTCAAAGGGCCCAAGGTTTGTACTAGGGATAGAAAGAATATTCAAAAATATTTTTTAAAAAAAACTGGGAAAAAAAACATGTTTTGCAAGGTTTGAGGAACTTTGATCAGAAGAATCCTGGACTGAGAGAATCTTCAGCATTCAGAACTTATTCAGTGCGAAATTCGCGTGTGGCTGTTTTGCACACACACAAAAATATTTTCTGCGCAGAAAGCAGCATTTTCTGCACACAAATTAGTATTTCTGCTTTGAAATATTAATACTTGCACAGAAAATGCTGTAATTGTGGATTTATTCTGTGTAAAATTCACACATGGCTGATTTGTATAAAGAGCAACTTTGTAGGCACAGAAATAGCATTTTAGCATAGGAATTAATATTTCTGCAATGAAATATTGTTTTCTATGCAGAAAATGTTGTTTTCTGTGCCAAGCCACCAGCGCCATAGTCAGTCTTCTTGTGCTCATGTACCACCTCCTACAAGAAGGGTCTACTTATTCCATTCTTATAAGAGGGTCTGGTCCTCTTTAAACTGTGGCCCTTTCTGCTCGACGCACCCAACCTACCATGGGGATGGGAGAAAGACGGGACTGGGACGACACTTATGCATGATATCATCCCATTCCCATCCTTCTCCCCTCCAGGGGGTGCAATCACACCGCAAATCATTGATGGGTTTTCCCTGTCAGTGACTGGTGCCACCCTCCCGCCACACACCCACACTTGCCTTGCTTGCTGAACTCCCAGAAGTGCAATGGCTGTAGCCAGGGACAGTATCGAGCTGCACTGCGGCAGGAAGAGGTGTAGCCACTGCGCTTCCTGGATCCCAGATGTGGCCAGTGCAGAGGGGAGCACTCCATCACGCTCCCCTCCTGGAAGAGCCACTACTACCAGCATCACCAGATGCCGCTGGGACAAAGGTAGGGTGCAGAAAGGGTCTGTATTGACTGCAATCCTGCTTAGGGAAGTCTGCTAGCTAGCAACTGAGATATTACTGGAGGCTTCAAACATGCCAGTGTATTTTAATTAATTGAAGTTAATGTGTTTTTTTAATTAAAACAAGAATCTGCAGATGGATACCTGTAGGGTCCCTTCATATACATGGCAAGTTTTAGCTGCCCAAGTTTCATGGACTTGAAATGCAGAATCATGGCTCTAAGAGAGACACAGACAAGAGGTTTTTTTTATTACAGATCATTGAGCAATAATTAAAAGGGTTCATTGACAAAATCCTCTTGGATTACACACTGCATCTGCAAAACTGTGCTGAATCCAATGTTCCTTTTTCAATTGGAGGAACTGATTTACAGGCAAAGGGCTGAATCTGCTAAGCAAATATTTTACTCTGTAGGAATCACTGATATGATGTCTTCAATGAAGAAGGCATTTTATCTTCGTAATAACAGAATGAGTTAACAATAGGATATGGAGACTGGATAATATGAAATGGCAAGCTGAACACAAAATGGCTGTTGTAATGAGAAGCTAGATAATTTGTTGATAATGCATCAACAGCTCCCTGTTAACCTACTTTCAGAATGCACATCAAGAACAGCAGATTAAAAAAAAGAAAAACACCCAAATCAGCTAGTGACAAAGGGAATCCTTGAGCAACACAATTAAAATAAGCTACACAAAAGACCCCTTTGCTCCCCTTGGGCTTCTACTCATCATTTCTTCTAATTATCCCAAAATCTTAATAGAGCCATGCACATCTGCCATAAGGTTCTGCTGCAAGAAGTCTTTGGAGTTTTACAGTGCATCTCCAAAGCCAAACAACAAATCAATATGAGGCACAGTTGCTCTCTTTTGTCAAGCAGTGGAGATGTTTAAATGCCTTCTGGGGTTTATTCCTCTTCTTAGTGAGATGGAAAAAATGATGTTTTGTGGTATAAATTTACAAATTTATGGTTTAAGCTGACAGCACCAGCAGGTCAGGTTTCGCAGACCAAAATCCTCCAGCTCCAGCAAAAGACCTCCACCAAAAGGGCTAATATCAAACATCTTTCTTCCAGACACCCTTCTTCTTTAACAAAAGTAAGCCCCCTCAACAAAACACAGCTGAACTTGAGGGGAAAAAAATTATTTGGGGGGATTACAATTTCCAGATCCTCCTGTAGGCATGCTAAGTAACTATGCTGGCTGGAAGTATATCAGACTTGTAGTCTTTAAAAGTGACTTTTCAGGTTCTGAATTAGAGTTGACTTGGCCAACTAAGACCATTTCTGCACTACACTGTTACAGTACTATTATTCTACTTTCAACATCCTGTGGAATTCTGGCGTTTGTAGCTTACTGAGGCTAAAGAGCTCTCTGGCTGAGAATTCTAAAGGCCCCTCCTTAGACTGCAAACTCCACAATTCCATAGGATGCTGAAAGTGGAATAGTAGCACTATAACAATGTAGTGCAGAAATGGCCTAAGTTCTGGATTTCACACTGGTCATATCCTCTTCCTAAGAAAGGCTATTTTTAGGATGTAAAAGGAGCCCGAAAATAGTTTGTAAAATGGCCAGTTGTGACTTACAGAGACTTTTTGGAGCATAACTATTCATTATATCACTGAACATTTTGGAAGGCTAGGTAGAGCAATTGTAAGTGTCAGCATGCCGGTGCACCTCACCGAAATCAAGGAGAGGGCAAGAATGGCAGCCAGCTTTGATGGAGTTACAGAGCTCTGGCTGAGAATCATATGTGAACATAGCCTAAAACTAGACAACAAGATTTTTTGGGTTTTTTGTTTTGTTTTTTAAAAAGCTGTCCTATATTGTAAGCCAGTGATAGGCAACAACCATTCCACAGGCTATTTCTGGCCTATAGTATCTCTCCATGTGGTTTGTGCAGGGAGGGTCCCTCATATTCCCTGAAGCCTTGTCCCTGAATGAAGGTGAGAGTAACCAGGTTCATTGAGTTCTACCACCTGAGGACACCTGGAACACGTCAGCATGACAGGTCACAAAGGTTTATTCTGCCCTTCATCTTTTCTGTCAGAAGCTAAGTACCTCTGGAGCAGTGTGGGGTGGTAGTTCCTCAGTGGGCATCCCCCTCTTTGCCACTGCTCAACTTCCACGCCACCACCCAAACAACTGAGCAGCACGGGAGGGGAAAACATGGTCAAAGGAGTTTAAACCATCCTTGCATGTGATCTTAGCACCATATTTGTGTGGTGTGCCAGTGTAAAAGGATTATGTGCACATGAGAGGTATGGGTATGCATGTAATGGCCCTCATACCTCCCAAGTTCTGAACACTTGTACACTTCATGAGAAGTGGCATAAAACAGGCCATGAATTAATCTTGATTCTAAGGGACAAGAGGCTATGCTGCCTTTGGATGGACTTAGCAAAGGATTACCTGATTCAGCCTGAGGAGGAGAGGCAAATGAACACAGCGAGCAGCAGGTGATGGGCAGCATCAGATAGACCCACTGACAGCATCTGGTCTGAATTGGGCATGCCAAGGGTCTGCCACGGCAGATGGCACTTGTCGTAGAGTCACTTCTCTCTTCTTCTTTTAAAGATGTTTTATAAATAAGGGGCAGCTGCCCAGGTATGTACGTGGTTACAGATGCTCATTTTGCAGTTTCTGTTTCCTTTTCTGCATTAAAACAGTGCTCATTCCCACATCAGTATGCTTAGCAGAGGGATCAAAGTCTTTGGTTATTTTGTTCCTGCATGCAAGAATGAATAATTTCAAAGGTGTTCTCTCTGTTGGTCAAAAATATGAGAGCTTTTGAACATTTTTCAGTGATTTTTCACACTTCAGGACCTTTTCTCTATGTAGCATTTGTATGCAAAAAAATGCTTGTGTGTGTGTACATAGAAGCACTGTCTACATGCATTTTTCAAAATTACTAAATGACTATCTCATGGTTGCCAACTGGGGTATCTTGATGTGTTAACATACCCTCTCTCATCAGGGCTGGGAAAAATCCGAAGTATTCTTCATGTCCCTAGCTTAGCATCAGTAGAATCAGATTCCATGTTATTCTAATTAAAGTGGTGTTATGTCTGGAGTTTAAAATGCAAAATATACATGCTTAGAATATTTCAAGTTCAGCAAATTGTTTGGTTATTCTAACGTATTGGGAATGTAGAAGTACTTGTAAAGCACTTGGAATGGCAGGTGGTAAATGAAGAAGAAAATAGTTACTTGGATGATTTACAATTGAAAGAATACAACATTGCCATCTACAGGGAATCTTCACCTAGTCCTATCACCTTGCGTACCTGTCCCAGTTACATCACTTCCTTTCTTTATGGAAACAATAAAGCCCATTTTCATTTGTATTTCCACTTGCTGACTTGGCAGTCCCTTTCTCCCAAATACCTTGAAGATTTTAATCTTTTTCTAAATCGTGTAGAGTTCTCAACATCCTCCTTCTCCCAGCTGAATTTGTGCCTCTAAGGTACTATTCAAGACAGGTGGGGTTGCCAAGTATCCCTTATTATACAGGATACCCCTTTTTTGAGGGCTGGCAAGCTTCTCCCTAATAGGGATGATAGGTGTCCCTTACATGATGGATGTCCCCTATTTGAAGGTTGGAAACCTTTTCCTTTCATGTAGACCTTAATGAGATGCCAGGAAATCATGTATTTTGGGTTGTAAGCTCTTCATAAAGGCAGAAATGTGTGCATATTAATGTGGACAATGTGTTTATTTTACAGGGAAATACATGGCTAAGTTAACACAAACTTATTAATAGCTACTTCTGGATTGTCAGTCCTGAATGGCAAGAATTTCAAATATCTCTTATTGCTGTTTTGAAAAATTGACAACAGTACTAATGGCCTTTTTTTCCCTCCCCGGAACCTTTCTTCTTCCAGGTTTGCTATACGTTGGCTTTAGTGCCTGCATGTTTGGCCTCTACAGCTTCATGCCTGTGGTCATTAAGAAAACTAGTGCTACAGCGGTCAACCTCTCCCTGCTTACAGCAGACTTGTACAGTCTTTTCTGTGGATTTTTTCTCTTCCACTATAAGGTAAATAGAGCAGACTTTGTAACTGAATAATTGATTACTCTCTTGTGAAGAAATTGTTAATGCAGAAAAATCAATAGAGGGAAAACAATAACATTTCTACCCTGCGTTCACTCCAGCATTTATATGCATAGCATTGTGTGGAAGAGAACTAGTCCATCACAGAAAGCATTCATTCCCTGCCTCTTGTGTTCCTTTTGGAGCTGTGTGCTGTGCTTCTTGGCTGTCACTCTGAGTTCTGACCAAGAGATTCAAGATAGTGATAACCCCTCCATGATTTCAGGGCATCTTAACAAAGGAATGAGAATAAAAATTCGGCCTGTGCCAAATAATCAACAATCTCAGTTTTTAAGTTAAAAAATATGATTCTGATGGAGTTGTTTTTATTTTTTTAAATGCGCATTTACATTCTTTTTAATGTCAATTTTTTGCATGTAATTTTTTTTCTCCTTCTTGAATTTGACATATTGTGCATTTGATCTGTGGTGGACAAAGTGAGGCCCTTAGGACCCTGAGGTGCAGTCCTTGAGCCAAGCCCTCATGCTCCCACCAAATAAAAAAATCTGAGATTATTTTTCTCCTTCCAAATGGTTCAAGCATGGTTGTTGAGCTGACCAAATACCTAAAAATGACAAGAGCAAAAAAAAGAAAAAAAGAAAAGGGAGGTGGTGGTGAGGGAATCAGCCAAAACCACAAGTGATGTGATGTCACCTCTGGTTGTGTCAGGTATATCTGTGTGGCCTACCAGCAGGGCACATGGGTGAAAGTTGGCCCCCACTCCCTCCACAGTTGCCCATCTTTGCTCTAACCAATCGTAGATCCGATAGTACAGGAATGAGTCCGTAGAGGCTCCTACCTGAGTCCCGTTTCTCTCCCAAGCCCCATTCCCTGGTATCTACCAAGGAAAGGAATTCCCATTGTAATCTCCCATCTGTGACTGGAAGTGACAGCAAATATTCCCTCCAAGGGGACAAGGAGCAAATGAAGTTGCGCATTAAACAGCCACTTCCAGGAACTAGCTAGATTTTGAAGTTAGGACTCAGTTGGTTCCAAGAATCAATGGCTGAGTGCACTTCACTTCCCCTCCCGCTTCCATCTTCAGCTACCCAAAAAAATCATACGGCTTGGAGTCTGGATCTCTTGCCCCAAACTATAAAAAACTCACCCCAAAATGATGTACCTCAAAACTTCGAGTAGTTTTGGTTTAGCCCCTAATTACTGAAAAACAAAAAAATAGCTTCAATACTTTGTTGCACTCTTTAAAATTTTAATACTCCCTTTCTCTGATTAAAGAGCTGAAATAACTGACTTCATTAAAGAAGGAAACAACAAAATTCATAATTGATATCTAAAACTAGCATAATACATTCAAGATATATGTTGTATATACTTAGAACATAAAAGCTTTTATGTGCCTACAAAAAAAACAATAGTTACAAGAAGTGAAAGGCTGATAGGGGAAGAGAGTTCCATGATGTCATAGCTATTGCAGAGATATTCTGTTGTTTGGTTTTCTTGATACAGTGTTGCACAGTAATTCAACATTAGGATCCTTCCTGTTCTTGAGTTTTAATATTTTGAAGCCTGTTTCTAATTTTCAGCATTAATGTGCTCATGATTACTTGATAGCAATTAAGTTATTTAATAGTTCCTTATTCTTCCTTTTTCTGAGCCAAGGTAAAAGTTCAAGCTTTGCAAAGCTCATTACCTCTTTGACGTGAGCAAGTCAAGTCTCCTGAATCTTTTATCCAGACACACACCCATTGAATTTTGTTGGCACTTTTGGTCAAATGCTATTAAAAGCCACCTTAAAAGCCAGGTAGCTATCCCAATGAAGGAGTTCTGTGGTCCTGGCAGGTGAGGTTGTTACCATATCCTACCACCCCTCCTATGGGATATGCACATTTCATAAATTGGACTTACTAATGTCCGGAGAACATGATCAGGGTCACAACGACTGGAGACATGTTTGGAGTCATGAAAGTTCAGATAGGATTATGCGGAAAACCCCAATGCTGATGGGTTTGTGTGTCAAGCTCTTGGCATTTTTGAATACAATGAAAGATGAACTGCCCAAATTGGTGAGCGGAGACCATCCCTCAATCTTACCCTATGGAGATCTTCCCTATACACCCTACCAGACTAAATATTAAAAGATTATCATGAGTCCCATCAATGTTTTGTCACTCCAGAGCCAGAGCAATCAGCCCATTTTGGACCCCTTTGTCTATGCCATGGAAAAGCCATTACAGCTTTGTCAGTACATCCCTTCAGGGTAGGAAACAGGGTATAAAAACCCTAGCTTTAACCCCAGCAATCATAGTACCTAGAGCCCCAGACTGTCTTTCCTCCATGCTACCCTCAGATGCAGTCTGAGCCCCTCCACTGCAGCTTCCTTCTTCAATACTGGTAGCTATCACCCTTTTCACCCCTTATTTCTCTCTATCCAACTTTTCTCACTTCACTTTCTGATAGCCTTGTATGGTTCTGAAGAATGTCTAATTTTTTGTATGCTTGTCAACTCAGATAAAATACTTTGTCTAACTTTCATTGAAGTTCTCTCTATAGTTAGTACTAGTTCACATAGGTGAAAATATTCTGCCATTACTCTCCTCTTGCAGGTCTCCTTTGAGGTATAATTCCTCCAAATTCTAAGAAGATGCTGGCCTTGCAGGTGGATTCCAGTGTCCCCCACTTCTTAGGGTAACAGGGTGCTGAAGGATGTAGTGTCTAGCCCCCCTCTCACACACACACCAGTGAGCTGAAGTGTGATGAGTAGTTGCAGTGGGACTCCACGGGGTGCCTGCTTTTGCTTATTGCACCACGGATTGCTGGTGGGATGGGCTGGACATATAATCCTTCAACACCATGCTTACCAGCACCACAGAATGTCTTCATGTGGTACAGCTGCCTGGCTCTTAAGGTGTATTTTAAGAACATTTGACTGTGCTCTTGGACTGGAAGATGAGGGGTGACTAGGATATCATAGCTACATTCCCCATATAGGATCTCAGTCATGATAGCTAACCAGCCTTGGCTTTGTCACCTTAACTCTGGTCAAGATCCCAAGTGCACAACAAGATCATGATAAGCGGCAGACTAAGCTGTTTCTTTAGCAAGCGTATGTCTCTTTTGTTTGTCACCTTGCTAGCACAATAACTGGAAAAGTGGGAAGGCTACATCAGCAGTGGTTCTGTGCATGTTGTTTTTGTCTTTCTCTTATTCATTATATTGCTCCTTTTCCATAATACTGGGACTCAGAGCAATTTACAAAATATTGAAATCAATATAGTTTACATACAAAAACCTCAATAAAGATATGTAAAAGTTATTTTACAGGGCATGGCTAAAATTCCAGGTTTATGATGTAATGCATCATAAGTAAGCATTACTTTTTTCTTTTCAAACCCAAGTTTTCACATTCTGGTTTTCAGATAAACGTGCTTTGCATGTAATATTGAACTGTGGTTAAGGATTAGAAACCATGATTAAGCATGCCTAGGTTGCTACTGCTGATCAAAACTTGGCAGAGTTATAATTTTCACTAGTGATGGATTGTAGATACATGGCCATGACATTTGCAATTTATAAATAGCACATGTACTGAATAGTCTATATTCTTCTCTGATTTGAATTCAGCTTCCTGCTAATTGAGTTTGTAATTCTGTATATTCAGTCCTGTAATTTGTTTCTGTTTCCCTTGGCATTATGTTTATATGAGGAAGGCAACCTATTAAAGTGTCTCCAATCCCTTTAAGCAGAAAACATTAGTATTAAATACTGTCTATTAATTATCCTGCTAAGGTCTGTTTACTCGGCATGTTTTCCACCTGTTTCTGTTTTCAGCCCAGCTGCACCCCTTCTTATCTGCACTAATCCCTTTTGTTTTATAGCTGATTGACCAATGGGCAAAATCCTCTCTTCAGTGGAAAACAAATGGCTTCATGCTAAATTAGAATCATCTGAGCATTTTAATACCTCTTGCAGAACATAATTTTATGATGCTTTCAAGT
This sequence comes from Cyclura pinguis, assembly GCA_030412105.1. Classification (NCBI taxonomy): domain Eukaryota; kingdom Metazoa; phylum Chordata; class Lepidosauria; order Squamata; family Iguanidae; genus Cyclura; species Cyclura pinguis. The sequence continues at coordinate 105,059,431 of CM059599.1, read as the reverse complement.
AACTGCTGCGATTTCCCCTCTCTGTGCTGCTACATCTGACAGCTTTATTGCAGTTACAGCAGTAAATCTCTGGAAATCAAAAGAAAATGTAGGAAACTGGCTTTACTGGGCTTTTAGAGCTTTGGAAACTAAATGACAGAGGGGAAAAGAATTTTTTTCCAAATGTTTTGTTAGGATCTCATTTTCCTGTATTGGGGATTCTTTCATCTTGAAATACACGTAGTACTGAGCTTACATCAATATGAGTGATGTACCCCACAGAGGTTGATGTCATAACCTCCATTGATTCAGGGTTGTAAGGTTCTGATAAATCATAAATATCGGGCTGGGACTCATAACAGCTTGAATGCGCTATTTAAAATGCGGGCAGTTAATTTATACTTTTATTACAACGCAGTTATTTGGGGTTTTCACTTTGAAACAGACTTTGAGAACACAAATTGCATTCCCTTGATTTTATCAAATGCTTAGTTGGGAACAGCAAGCTTATGTGTCCCTAAATAAGGATCAGTAAGAATTGGTCCTGAAAACTCATTTCCAATAACCAGAGGTAATCTATTCTCAATTTTCTCCCCATAGAACAACTTCAGCAGAAAGTTCTGGATTTACTCTAGCTGTTTAGTGCTGGCTTAGAACCACGCAAGATGGCGCCTGACATAAAACTTCACCAGCTACAGTTAGGTGCTAAATTCCCTATATAAAATTCAACGGTAATACAGGCATATCTCAGTTAACAAAGCCTCTGACGAAGAACGTCCTTTTTACTAAGTCTTTTTTACAGCAACCCAGTCCAATCCCTCCTTTTTGTTTTCTGTCTCCCTGGAAAGTTTCTTTGCAGCATTGTTAGTAGGAGGATGGAGAAAACGGGCTGCAGAAAGGCAGACTTTTGGTGTTGAGTTGCTGCAGCATGTCTGCAGTAAGCTTTGCAAGAAAACTTGACCTGGGAAAATAGGATTCTGCTCTAGGTGACCCTACTGTAGCTGTGTGTGCTTATGTAAAACAGACAAGGTAAACGGCTGCCTCCAGAATCACTTACTGGGCATGTGTGAAAAGTAAAAACAGAGAGAAAAGGGAAAGGAAGATTAGCCTTCCTCACCAGCTACTCTGGCATGTTGAAAAAAAATAAATCTGTTAAGTTTTGCCACCAAAATGGAAATCTTAAAATGGAGGCTGTTAAAAGAAAAAGAAATAACCCCAAAAGATGCTTTTCAGAAGAAGCTTGCAAGTGATCTCTAGACAACTCAAAGTGTTTTTGTTTACTTATGCAAGGCTTACCTGACCCGGTTGTTTCATTTCACATGAAACTGTTAGGTTTGGATACTGTTAGGCTTGGATAAAAGGTTTGCTTAAACATGTTGAACTGCTGTTCCTTTTTTGTGGTGTGGGAACCTCTCCCCATTCTTCCCCTGTTATTTCTACCTCTAGGACAAAAGTTTCTGTTAAAGAAATAAATCCCAGGAACACATCTACTTTGTGAACTGAGGTATACTTGTACTTAGCATCTCTTGGGGGAAAAACTTGAAAAGTTGACAGCGAGAGCAGTTCAAATAAACCCTTTCTGTATTTTTGGACAAAAATGCTCTTTTCAGAAGCAGAACTCTTCCCCTCCCTTCTTTGAATTGAGAGAGTATGGGATATCAGTCACTTTTTTCTCAGCATGAGGGTAGAATAGAGGGAACTGCCAATTGTAATTCTTCCTGTAATATCAGAGTGTGTAGAAGTGTTTTGTTGCTGAAAGGAAGCTACAGCTGTTTGAAAAGGCCAATATGGCTGTATCAGTTTCCACTCTCACATGACCTTTCACATCTCAGCTTATAATTCGCTCATTATTCAGAGTACTGTCACATCTTATTTGACTGGTGTCCTCTTGTTTTTCTATCTAACTAAAATGGCAGTGTCTCATGACTGCAGTGTATGAGCTACTTCAGTTCAAGGATCAGATAACTGCAAGCCCTTTTGGCCTGAGCATTCATCCTCCCCCTCAGTCAGGGAGAGGACTAGGAGAATAGAAGAGGCAATAAGAAAAGAATCTGTGGTGGAGGAGGAAATAGGATTCAAAAAAGCTCTGTCTCAACCTCATGCTGGGGTAAATTAAGGACACACATCTCACTATTCCTCATTGACCCCAGCAAAGCTTGGAAAATTAACTTTTGACTTTTTAACTTTAGCTTCTGAGATCCCTTGGGCAATACAGTCTCTTGCATAGATCATCCTGGCTGGAGATTCTGGGAATTCCAGTCCAAAAAGCTAACTTTTCCAAACTCTGGAGCCCTGGAAGGTTCATTTCCTGAAGCATGTATTGATTTCTTTTGTTTCTCTGGTGCTTTATCAGCTTCCATGCAAGTAAAATAAATTAAATTTTTCATCAAGCAGATTTAGTAGTCATTTTCCTCAGTGTTAATGTTAATTTAAGCTTCTCACATTCTTATGTGTTTCATTTGTGAGCCATATGCCAAATTGTAGTTATTATATGAAAATTACTTTCCTGTTAGATTGCATAATCAGTTTAGCCCTCATTCTCTACTACCAAAGCCATGTATTACTGCATGTGCTCTGGACCAGAGGGCCCAGTCACACAATATTATGCCATTAACTGGGGAGCCAACTACACTGAGCTGTATTCTGTACTGGCAATATCTCTTGCTTTGTTTTATCTGATTTTTAGCAGTTATTCTGAAAAACAGCATTGTGGTAATTTGAAGAGTTTGGATGGAATAGCTGGATCAGGAAAGAGATACAGATTCTAATTTAGAGTGAGGAGATAACATTGTTGGAAATGCACATATGGGTGAAATAGAAAACACCTCCAGATCTTATAGAACCATAAATGTTTCAGGGCTGAAATAGATGTTATTCAGTTTATTAGCAATGGTGTCAATAGATTAAAAAAAAATAAATTGCAAGGGTCTAATCTAGATTGGGACCCTTGTGTAGTAGGGGGCTGTAAGCCTTTACTTCCATTCAGGGTTGTGGGTATGCATGAGCCACCTTGGATCCCAACTCCAAGAGAAAGGCCAGGTATAAATTCAAAAAATGAATAAGTAGATTATGAGATAATTGTTGGAAAATTCTGGCATTCTCTCTCTCCCACCAATCTTGTTCTAGGGCTTAGCTAGCATAGGGTTTCATTTTCCTTAGCATGTCAAAGCCTTTTGCCTTCTCACCTAAAGTCTTCCTCTTTGTGTTATTTAAATGAATGGCTATAGTATCCAAACCATGTGACCCAGACTAGACCCTGGGGTCATTGACCTTATATAAAAGACCTTGCTTCCCTCTCTTCTCTCTCTCTTTGCCACCTTGCTTCACTTCCTCCTCTCTGACCATGCTTTACCTCTTCACCAAGAAGATGGTAAGCTAAGAATGAAGCTACTATCTTACCTACTTTTTTTGTTAGTTAGTTAGGATCTAGTCTCTCCAATGCATGTGTAATTGTAAAATTTATTAGTAAAGTTTTGTAAGTTTAGAACCTGAAACTGCCTGCCTTATTTTGCTTTCCAAGTTAGTTTCAGTTCAGGAAAGCCACACAGAGATTGGGACATGCTTTTTCTGCAACTCTGCTAAAAGAAAGCTGATTCCTAACAGTTTTAGCTTTCACAGAATTTCCTCCAAAGGGCTAACACCCTGGGAAACTCTAACTCCCAACAATAATGATAATGACAATGATGGATGTTCTTATTTGAATGGAAAGCTTTTCCCTTTATATAAACTGAATGAGATGCCAAAGAGAATATTTGGGGGTGAGGGCATTTTGAGAAAAGATTAGGCCAAGTTGCAGGAGCAAGTGAGCATATTTGAAGGTCTCTGTCATCACAGATCATTATAATGTGATTTTTTTTTAAAAAAAAATGAATTCAGGATTGTTGATGCATGCAAAAAAAGAAAAAGAAACCAGACAATTGTCAACCCCACATATCATGAATTTTGACTGTCCCTTTCTGTTATTTTGAAAACCTGGCAGCCCTGCCCTCCAGTACAATCCCAGTTCTAACCAGCAGTGCTGCAATTGCTAATTGCATGGAAAAAAGAAAAACCTCGTAGTTTCAACAGAAGCTTTTTCTCCAGTGCAAATACCTAATGCAAGGCTGGGATAGGACCACAGTCAGATGGAGGGAGCTTAAAGCCAATCAGGATCTTGCTTCCCACAACTGCAAGCTATTGTCAGTTCCAATCCAGAGACAGAGGGGAAAAGCAGGAAGCTTGTGGCATGAGACTAGATGGTGAGGTGAAAGAAATTCATTCATAATATCTGTTTCTATCTTAATTACCCAGTGCCAGGTGGTAGTTTCTATGCCCCTATAGGTCTTAGTCCAAACTTCAGGGGAACAGTCCTAGGTGCCAAACCCTATCTCCATGCCTTGGATATCTCATTTAGCAGTTGTTATGTTAAATTAGAATTGAGACACTGAACCAATGCAAACTTGGTTAATCAATTTCTACACAAGTTCCATTGATTTAATAGTTCTCTAGTTTGGACAAGAAAGTGGGATTTAAATAATAGTGTCCCACACTTTCTCAGGTGAAAACTTCAGGAAATGTCTGTTACTGTTAACACACTGTGAACAGGCAGGAAAGGCATCCAAATTAGAAATAAAAACCTGATTGAATATGGCAGACCTTGTATAGTTTGCCCCCAAAGAAACCTAAAAAACTATAGTTTAGTGTAAGAGTTAAAACTTCCTAGGCTTTCCTGCTCCATTCATAGGACTGTAGAACCCTTAGTGCCTTATTTGGAATCATAAAAGCATCTGGGGAAGGATATTTTTGCATAAATAGGCTCATGATCTAACGTGTTTAAGCAGGGGAGCAAATATGGGGCTGCACTGGGAATATAGATGCCCTGTGAGTTCTCTGTACTACAGGCATTCCTTACTGTTCAATACTCCACCAAATATTAGTCTGGCTCTTTGAGAGAAGGACTGTAATGCAAGAAGAGAGCACATAGTTTACATGGAAAAGGTCCCAGGCTCAATTCTTGATATCTCCAGTTAGGCCTTAGAAAGGACTTTTCTCTGAAATGTTAGACAGCCACTGCCAGGAAGTGTAGACACTACTAGTCCAGATAGTAGACTTAATGGTCTGATACCATCAGGAAGTTTTCTAAGTTGCGCTTAATAAAAAGGCAAGGATAGCTGGCAATGTTTTCTACTGTACGTGGTGTTGTTGTTGTTATCATCTGTATTTATACTTCACCTTTTCCCAAAAACTGAGACTCAAAGCAGCTTACAAATTAAAATGAGTACAATATAGTGTGTGTGTGTGTGTGAGAGAGAGAGATATCAACATTAAAATAGAATTAAATTATTAACAGTATTAATCTAAAGCAATCACTTAAAATGATAAAAAGCCATTAAAAACAGTACAGTTAAAACAGTACAGCCCTTCCCTTAAAAACCCTCAGTTCTAAAAACCTGTTTGATTTAAAAAAAAAAAAGCCTGTGCCTACTGATGGAAGGACAACTATGAGAGGGTCATTTTATTCACCCTAGAAAGGGAGTTCCGGAGCCCAGGGGCAGCCACTGAGAAGACCCTGTACTATGTTCTTGACAGCCATACCTGTGATTGGATTGAATGTACTTCTATTGTTCTTCCAGCTCCTGCTGTTGTGATGAGCTACTCACTTCGCAGTGAAACCTTACCCTCTTCTGCTCAGGGCCAAACTACACATTGTAATACAGCAGACGTGCTAGGAAGTGGATGGCTGCTTCCTTAGTGTGAATCTCCTAAAACCATGTTTATGTCTCTGTTATGAGTCTAGCATATTGCAAGAGAAGTGATAGCTGGCACCCATGTCAACAGAACAGTGAATTCATTCCACATTTTAGTCCATAGTTTTGATGGTGTTTCGAAAGTGGTGGAACAATTTTGGGGATAGGGTTCAGCACCTTTAAAATTATGACTAAAACCTGGAGTGAATTCAGCACCCCTTTGACATGGAAGCTATCAGACCCCATTGCATAGGAGAAAATCTGTGTGCGAGCCTTGAGGAAAGAGTGTCAGCAAAACAGAATGGGTAGAAAACTGGACCTTCCCTTCAAGTCTCCATTAGTAGTTGCTCCTTTCAAGGACAGTGAAGAAGTATCTATCAAGGCATCATTACACAGGACTAAATGTACCCTGTAGTTTGTCCCCCAAACAAGTTGTTGCAGGCAGAGACGGGAACATCAGCGAAATTGCCACTCCATTACATTTACACTCAGAAGCTTTGCTTTAAAAAACAAAAACAAAAAACAACTTAGGTTAATTGCATTTACATTGAAAAGGGCACGTCTATGTACAGTCATCCCTCCACATTCACCAGGGTTAGGGGCACAGGACACCTTTGAAAGTAGAAAAACTGTGAATAACTCTAAACCCTCCCAAACCATATTTAACACACACAAAAGTATGATCACCATATTCAGCCCACCATGGATTCCTTAGAGGCCTCAGGGTTCCTTCACAAGGCAGAAATGGCTGCTGGTGGGGCTTACTCCCACTTCCACTGCTGCCCCGCACCATTTTTAATCGGGACTTACAAGCCTCATTCTCACTTTCTCAGTCTCACGAGGCTTCCGGTCCCTATTTAAAATGGCATAGGGAGGCAGCAGAGGTGACAGCAAATAATCCGTGAATAATCAAATCCACAAAAGTGATACCCACAAATTTGTAGGGCTGATTGTAATACTAAATTGGCATTCAATTTTCCGTGCTGAAATAAAGTTAAGAAATCCCATCCATAATATTTTGTCCCCCCCCCCCCCCGTTTCCGCACCTCACTTGTCCCCGTTTTGAACTTGGAAAAGAAGGAAAAAATTTTGAAAACTCCAATTCATAAACACTCACTCATTGAAAGTGAATAAGTGAAGCTAAAAATAAACGTATGCCCACAGGAAAGATGCAGGAAAATATTTCTTGGCTGGCATTGGAACAACAAAAGAGATAGGAGCAAGAGAATATAATTAACAGAGAAAGTAGGCTGATCAGAGTCCAGGTAAAAATAGACAGTAGGCAAGGAGGAGCGGAGATAACAATGGAAGCCAACAAACCAAAGGATGATGTGCAGAAGGAAGCTAAGAGAGCAACCAGGGACTGGCCATCAAGGAGCTGGTGATCTCTGGCAATAAAACATACAGGAGGAGGAGTGAAAAATCTTTCACATGTAGTGCCTCGTGGCTTTCTCTTCCTGAACTTCCTCCCTTCTTTTCTCATTGCAATCTGTCTCATTTTGTACTACAGTGGCCTCTTGACTTTCATCAGGATTTGGGGATCAGAACCCTCACGAAAGGCAAACAAATGCCCCCACCCAAGAGAGCGCTTCCCCTCCCATTCCCTTGCCTTTTGCCTGGGCGTGTGTGCCTTACGTCTCCATGCCTGGGCAAAAGGCAAGTGAATGGAGGGGGGGGAATGGGGAGGAGGCAAGTGGGTGCTTTGCAAATAATCAAATTCACCAAAGTCAAACCCGTGAATGTGAAGGGAGGACTGTGTTTGCAGCAGCTGGAGCCCGTCTCCAAATGAAAAATTCCAGCAAAGGTGGCAGGGGAAACACCTAAATTGGTGCACAGAGAAAAAACAAAAACACTGACTCCCATATCATTGCTGGGGAAAGGCTCCAAAATGACATTAAATGTTATTGTGGAGAGCAGGCACTTTACATTTTATTTTTGAAAAATGTAATCTAACATAATTAATGGCGATGCTTTAGTTTTGATCTCAGGTCCAAGGGCAGAGCCAGTGGAACTGCTGCTACTCTAAGCAGGCCAAAACAAGCAGTATAGGATACCAGACCCAATAGTGCAAAAAGATCAGGCCTTCACTGCTGCCTCCTTTTTCCAACAAATGCTGCCTCACAGTTAAAGAAACTAGAGGTAAGCTACATTCAGGCATCATCAGCTAAGTGAACCCAAAAGAGTGTCTTAGAGGTATACTTTTGTCATAATTGAGTTGCTGAGAAAAAGCAACCACCACCGCTCCCCCCGCAACACACACACAACGTATGGGTTTATTAACCTGGAAGCGCAGATCGGTCTCCTCCTCATGTTTTCAGATATAATGCTCTTGATCTGCGCCACCATTTTTGTCCTGATCATGTCAGGCTCTGAGACCTACATTGAGTTGACGTTGAACATCTATATGTGACAGGATCAAGCACATAAATGTTCATGTTTATCTTCTTCTCTCCTTACAATTCCATGTAATTCTCAAAGTAATCTCACTTTTTTTTTTTAATGCAGGTGGGTGTGAATCACAGACAATTTCAATGTCTGTGAAATTGTGCTGCGTCTGCACATGTTCAGATACAGATGCAAATGAAGGCTTTGAAATGCTTGTAATCAATTAGTCAGGATAAGGAAGGAATCAATCAAACTTCCAAGCACCAGATTAAGTACTGAAAAATAGTTTGTAAGGCAGGGAAATTGAGATGCATTTCTCAACTGAGCGCTCCTTGTCATCTTTTTGCTTTTCTTAGTGAAACAGAGATATCAGCTAAAACTGAAACCAAAGTGTCCTTTTTACGACAATGAAGGAAGTAAACCTCAGAGGAGGAAAGCTGCTGATAAATAAGGTGCTTTTAATAGACAACATTCCCAGTGGCAGCAGTAAACCAGTACTGAGACAAAATTATAGTCCAAAAGGATGGCTTATATTTCTCGAGAACTGCCTTATATTTAATTAATGTTGTTTTTCATTGCAATTTATTATTAAATCATCGGCCAATGAATTGTAAAATACAGTTGGTCCTCCACTTTTATGGGGGTTAGGGGTGCAGCCCTCTCCAAAAGTGGAAGAGCTGCAAATATCATATGCCGCCCAAACTATATTTGACACAAAAAGAATTGTATCTATACTGGGGTGGGGGGGGGTGGCTCTGCCTGGCTGTGCATTCATTCCCCCACTCACTCTTGCAGGTGGGAGCAGGTAAGGGGATAGGATGGGGGAAGCAGGGGGAGCGAGGAAGGGGGCACCCATCCTATCACCCTCCCTCCTGCCTGCATGACTGAGTAAGTTAACATGCCTGCCCTTCCTCCTCCTGGCTCATCCCCTTCCCCCCATCCCTGTGTGTGAGCAAGTGACTGAACATGTGCACATGCTCTCCTCCCAACCCATTCCCTTTCCCTCCCACCTGCGCAAGTGAGTAAATGTGTACGCCCTCTTTCATCCCCTCTCACCCCCTTCCCCCCCACCCAAGCGAGTGAGCAAATACATGTGCCCTCCCTCGTTCCATCCCATCTCCTTCCCTCCCACCTGTGTAACTGAGCAAATGCATGTCCTCCTCCCATCCCATACCTTCCCCTCCATGCAAGTGACTGAGTGAATGTGCGTGCCATCCCTCCCTCCTCCCATCCCATCCCATCCCTTTCCCACCTGCACGAGTGAACAAACACCTGCATGCACCCTTCTTCATCCCACCCCCTTCCACCTCCCACCTGTATGAGGGAGGGAGGGAACGTGCACATGGCCAGACCCAGCCACCCCATCAGTTTGATTTCCCCCAGTGACACAATCTGTGAATAATCAAATCTGTAAATGCTTAGCACACAAAGGTAGCATGGGGTATTCCTTTCTAAATGTTAATGCTTCTTAAATATTAGCAGCTGAGAGCATTAAAATACTAGGCACCAGCCTTGTAATATGATGAGAAACAAGAGTTGCAAAGTTTCCCTCTTGACAGGCTTCCAGTTCTCTACCTTCCTGATGGATTTAACTCAATTTGGATTTAATCCAGTTATTTGGCAGTGAAGAATTATTCATTCAGCATCATTTGGTTCTTGTAGGACTTTCTACCTCTTGAACTTCTGATTTGCTTAGATATCATTTGTGAGCCCACTGTGATGACTGCAAGAGTCAGACCTGTTGGCTGAGCCCTTTGCAGCTGGTGGCTTCCATGTCAGTGAGGTGGTGAATCAGCTCTGGGTTTTTACTCTAAAATTTAAAGGAACTAGGCAAAGTGCTGAACCTTATCTGCAAAATAAGTTAAAACACATTGGATCATTCATGAAGATTTGGACTAAAACCTGGAATGAATTCAATACCCCAGCAATAGGGTTCCCACCAGCCCTCCCTGAGTTTAGCTGTTCTAACATGGAGAGGGATTTTAACCCATATTTCTATGTTCATTGGGAAAATGGAGACCCCTGGAGTCTTGATCCAAGTTTCCAATTATTTTACAATAAGAAGAACATAGTGATTGATGGATACAATATCTCCAAAGTAGCTTATTCTGATAAATTGTATTGTATTTTTTTTCCCAGGCAGGCATATGATTGATAAGAATGAATTAATAATGACAGTGAGATTCTGCCCTTTGACACTACAGTGTGGTATATCAAATCTTAGAGATGTGTTATTGTATATGTCATAGACTTTACTTTCAAAAAATCAATAGGTAATTTGATGAAAGTGCTCCAGTTGTTAACCATTTGGGTTTCCATCTTTGTGTACAAAAGATGACTTCACCAACCTGTGATGAAGAAACAAAGAAGAAAAACATTACAACGCAGGCAGATGTACTTACAACTAGTAGAGTCTTGAATCTGCATATACCTTCATAGATGGTGGCAGCTTTTCTGTGCCTGTAGATAACTGACATCTCTGAAGCAAATGAATGAATTTCATTGTGCTCCATTCAAGCTGGTCTTAGGGGGTAAAAGTATAATAACATCCAGCCTTGTGTAGGGGAACAGGAACACAGGTAGGTGCCTTACAAAAGACAGGTACTGATCCATCTAACTCAGTATTGTCTGTTCTGACTGTCGGTAGCTCTTCAGGATCTTAGCTGGAGGTCTTTCCCATCACTTCCTGTCAAATCCTTTTGATTGGTGATGCTAGATGTTAAACTGGCATCAGGCAAAGCCTCGGTACTGTGTCACTGAGCTATAATCCTTCCCTGCAGAAAACTCATTAAGCCAAAGATTGGAAAAGTTAACTTTTTTGAACTACATCTTTCAGAATTCGCTGGCCAGAAATTCTGAAAGCTATAGTCCAAAACAGTACCTTTCCCAACCTCTGCATTAAGCCATAATCTTCCATGTGTACAGGTTGTATACAACTCCCCAAATCTGTGGGAGTTTTCTTCTCTTTTCTGGAATTTTTCCATGGTGAGTGTTCTAAATCAATAATGCATTAAATATTAAATCTGTTTTCCTTCTGATGCCTGCTGTCAGTCACCTTTTGGAAATACTACCAAGAATTGTATAGTCTCACAGATGTTTGAGGTAAATGAAACTCATTTAACCAGAAAATAAAAATGTTTTGCAAAACAAAGGCTGAAGGAACTCCTCTTCCTCAAGCTGGGAGACCAGATTTTTGCTTCTTGGCTGGAGGAGGAGGAAGAGAAGGAGGTGGCAGGACTGCTGTTCAGGTGAGGAAGTAGGAAAAGGAAAATCAACATCAGTTTTTGATTTGCAAGTGTGTTAAAAACATGTGTAAAAAGAACAACTCCAATGACGGTGCTTTCAGAGAGACAGACAGAGCTACCAATCAAAAAAAAAAAAGTTGTGTCACTTTCGTTGGTGGTGGGACTGAAAATAGGTACATGTAATGGGCAGCTGAAGGTTAACAACATCTTCAGCTTTCCTGTTATCCCAGTATGACCCCAAACAGAGCTGGTGGAGTGTAGTCTCTCTTTTTGAAGGCGGGGGATGGTGAAAAGGACAAAATGGTTGTGAACTGCATGCCAATGAACCTCAAATGGTTCAAATTCAATGAACTTTGGAAGTGTTAAGCACTCCTGTGGATCTGTACCGTGCACATCAGTAAGATTACTCCACTCTAGAAAAAGTTTGCTCATTATGCTGCAGAAACAAAAAGTCTTAAGGATAATGCCCACTATATGCAGTGCAACCTGTATTGATAATGATTTGCATGGGCATTGAGTCAGGTAGCACTGCTGTGTGATGGCTTCCTTCTTCTAGCAAGTCAATCTTAGGTGGTTACTGGTACCACCACTGAAGCAGGATTGTGGTGGTGGTGATTAAGAGTATCAAATGGCAGCATTTTCACAAATCCAGTTGACTATGTTCAGGAAGCACAGTCCATGTACAGTGCTGTCAAGCAGCCTCCTTGAGCCTCATGATGGCGTGAATCAGATCTAATAGAGACCAAATAGTTTCAACAGCTTCTTCATTGCATCTGCGTTTAGGATGATAACATTTATTGTCAATATCTTCTAAATCACACATTTTAGCCTTTTAATTCTAAAGCATAGTATACAGTGTATAACCTCATACTGGCTTCTTTATTGTACTGCAGTGGGTGCAAACCTTTGATAATTTCTCTGGCCAAAGAATGGTTTAAAACTAAGCAGGTTTCAGGCTGGTGAGAGCAAAGTGGTGAGGGTGCCTAGGGGCTTCATGTGACCTGCTCACAGGTTCTTGGATACAAAGCACATAAATCATTTGAAGAATAAGGCAAGTGTTCGTTCAGGCAGGTTAAAAGAAACAAAACCTTAAGTTGCACCCATCTTTTCCATTCACAGGAGTATTCTCTACTCAGAGTACCTTTGAGGATGTTGATGGAAAATGGAAGGAGGAGTCAATCTTTATCTTTCTCTAGAAGCCCCAGGACTACCTCCCCTGCTATTTGGGAGGGTCCCCAAGCCTTGGAGAGAAGATTTGGGTAGGGACAAAGATTTAGGGAGGGGAGAATCAACAAAGATTGCCATTGGTTCCATTCTGCCAGTGAGAGTTGTCTACTTGGTTAGAATCTTCCCAAGGGCACATGGAGCCCATTTGTGGGATACAAGTTCTGGATCCTATCTGTGAAACAACTTGAAATCATGCCGACAGGCTAATGTCGATGTAAATACAGACTGCGCCCTCACTCTAACTTTCTTGAATAAGAACATTCCACCTTCCTTCCCTCCACAGGATGCTGTTCAGATCTGATGGTGTGATAGTGAGTTTTCCCCTCCTGTTGTACTGCTGTGTAGGAGAGGCATAAATTCATTGTCACAATGGCAAGGTGACAAAATGAGGAAAGTTCTGTTGACATTTAAGGGACAGAGAAAGGAGAGCTGTGTGGATGTTTTCAAGGGCAACTAGGCACTGTTCTGTTTCCCTGAAGTGTCTCTTGAAGAACAGATGTGCAACAAAAGGGGGAGCAGACCTCTCTCATTCTTCAGGGCTAGTTTGATATGAACGTGAAGTGCAGTGCAGTGGCTGTAAGAGACTTTGAAAGAAAAAAAATGGCCAAACATGATGGCAGATCTTCAAAGAAAGGTAAACGTTGCCTTCTTCTTGGGTGCTTTACACAATAACTTATCTTAAATGAGCTGCCGTTGTCAATCACCACCACCACCACCCTTTCTGTCTCTGTATGAAAATGAACTACATTTTATGGAAGTGATCAAGAATAGAATTCTGTGCCAGTCATACTGTATGCACACATTATAAAACTCAGCACAGAAGGAATAAACAAGAGACCCATACTGAATCCATTAACAGTAACCTTTCTTTTGAGCACCATTAGCTTCAAATACAGCAATACAGAATTGATTACTAGAAGCAGCTAGCATGTTATTAAAATTTTACAGCCACAAACAAAACAAAATACACACATACACGCACGTACATACACACACACAACTGGAATCTGATAAAATTGATTACTAGAGAATATTCCAAAGTTGATAAGAATGGGAAGATAAAAATGAGAAAAATGAGAAGAGAGAAAGGGCTTTATGTACAAATGTTTCTGAATTGACAACTCCAGTATCAATTTTGAAGCAAAGAAGAGTAATATAGGAAAGTGCCCCAGAGATCATCCCATTGGACCCTCTACTCAGTTCAAGCTTTGCAGTATAGGATCCAGCTATGGTATCCCTGACAAATTGCTGTCCGGCCTCTGGCTAAATGTCTTCCAGAAAAGGAGGATCTGAGGCATTGTCACCTTTACATGGCACTCTTCATTAGGAAACTTCTAGTAACTTATTTTGGTAGAAACAATTCCCCTGCAGATTCCACCCATTCTAATCCTGCCCTCTGAAGCAATCGATAACAAGACTGCTCCATCTTCAGGATTATAGGCTTTCAGAAATTTTGAGAACACCATTATATCTTACTTTAATTGTCTTTCTCTCTCTCTCTTGTGTCTGTATGTCTGTCTATCTATCTGTCTATCCATCCATCTGTCTGTCCGTCCATCTGAGTGTCTGTCTTTCGTCTGCTCCTCATTGAACTTCCAGCCTTCTCATTATTCTGATCACATTTCTTTAGATGCATTCTAGTTTGGCTATGTCCTTCTTGAACTGTGCCACTAAAAACTGGACATAGTACCCCAAACACAGCATGACTAGCACACCATAAAGTGAAGTTACATATTCCTTCCAGTGACACTACGCTTTTGTTGATGCAAGGTTGGATTAACTTTTTTTAGAAGTTACATTATACTTTTGGCTCTTACTCAACTTGTGGTTGACTAAAACAACCAAGTCCTTTTGACATGGTGTTTTGCCAAGCCAATTCAGGTTAGGAATATAATTCTTCGCTAATTGCATTCATGAAAGAAACATTAAGTAATTTAGCACCTTTCTTCAGCTGTGATAAAGTCTTTAAAATTGGGCAGTTTTTGAAGACTATTTGCAGTTTGGGACTTATTCATTGCAAAATTTCCATGTGTTTTTTTGTTTGTTTGTTTTTTGCACAGAAAATGGTTCCTCTGCAGCAAACATGCAGAAAATGCTGTTTGCTGTATGAAAAATGCTGCTTTCAATACAAAAACCACATGCAAAGTTTGTGAAAAATAAGTCCCGAACTCCTCATCGACTTTGGTGGCCCTGAAATGTTTTGGGGGGCCAGGGCAGCTCTCCAGTACAGCCCAGGTGCAGCTTTCCAGGCATCCCACTGCATACTAGAATAGCTAGAACACACAATTCCATCTTTTGCTTCTGCATTTAGATTCATGTTTGGGGGGCGGGGGTGTTTGCTTTCTGACTTGACAATTATTTGTGAGGATTCTAGTCTGAGGTTGTCTGGACTCTCTTGGAGCCCTTTAGCCGTGCCAGTATTTTTAAAAGAAGGCCAGAATGGAGCAATGTGAACAATGCACCAGTCTTTCAGTCTAACCTCAGTGTTGCTAGAAACCCTCCAGACCTTAAATGAATGCTGAGACATGAATTGTCAAGGCCATGTCTTGCAGTTCAAAAGCTGTTATTCACTATCAAACTATGACCACCTCATGTTCCAGGAAAAGTTGGGTAAAGGAGATGCAATTTTTTACAAATATAAGAGAGCAATATTCCATTGGTCAAAATAGGAGCATTCAGTTTTATAGGGACAAGTGAAGCAGAACTTTGAAGTAGCATCCTTTTTGCTTCACATACAGGAAGGGTACATTTTTACTGATTGCCTAACCACAGAAGAGAACACAGAAATGAGTCCAGAGGAAGGTTGTTTTACTAGACTAATTAGATTCACAAGGCTCCAGAGCAAGTTCCATCACCTTCATGACACAGATGTCAGTGGTTACAGAACCAGCCCGCACATCGGAAGGGTGAAGATGCTTTTCAGAGGGTGTGGGCCCAACATTCCAGCCTTCTTAAGACTTGGACATTTTGCTGAAGCAGCTGCTCCCTTTCATGGGTGAAAAGAAGCCACCAGTCTGCTTTCTCTTAGTGATCTGTCCAAGGTCTTCTTTATTCTCTCCAAAGCTGAACCTTATTTCATATACAGTTGACCCTCCATTTTTGCGGGGATATTGCGGGGGATAGGGGCACAGGACCCCCATAAAGGTGGAAAACCCATGAATATTATAACTGTATTTAAGACACATACAAAGTACCTGTACCAGTAGGGTGGCTGAACCTGACCACAAGCACATTCTCTCATTCATACACTAATGTGGGCAGGGGGAAGGTGATGGGATGGGAGAGCAGGAGGAGGGAGGAGGGGAACCTCCAACCCCTTCCCCTTTCCCAATTGAATGAGTGAATGAATATGTGCACCCTCCCTTCTCCTGGCCCATCCCCTTCCCCCACATCCACATTGTAAGCAGTGAGTGAACATGCGCTTCCTCCTTCCTCCCATTCCATCCCCTTCCCCCTTTGGACCACAGGAGTGAGCAAAAGTACTCAGCTGGGCCCAGCCACCCCACCCATTTGATTTCCTCCCGGTGTGTCCAGTGTTATCAAAATCCCTGTTAAAAACGGTGTAGGACTGCAGCAGAGGGGGTGGCAAATATAATAATCCACAAACGCTTAACCTGTGGATGTGGAGGGCTGGCTGTATTTGCCTTACCTAGCCAGATAGGGCCGTGGCTCATCGGGACTTATCTTAACCTTACTGGGTGTGACTGTTCCTTACTTACCTTTGCACCGTCTTGTGATATATGCCATTCTTGCAGTCAACTTCCTCTGTCAATATAAAGCCTAGCCAAGACAGGATGGATAGACTTCCTCAACCAGGTGCCCTGTAGATATGGTTAATTACATCTCCCATCGTCCCAAGAGCCATGCCAGCTAAGGATAGTGGAAGTTGTTGGCCAACACACCTGGAGGGCACCAGTTTGGTGAAGGCTATGCAAGACAATTATTAGTACGATGGAAAAGTGGACTTTGAAACTCAGTGCTGGTGGGCAGTACCCATCTTTTATGAAATGAGGAGAGGAAAGGAAATTTGAAGAGAAAGAACTAACAGCCCTTTTTAAAGGCAGAAGCAAAGCCATTGATTTTGCTTTCTGCCTTGCATGTAGTGTGGTGGTATCAACAATCTTCCAAGGTATCTATTTACTCCTATGTCTAAAAGTAGAAAGCTTCACAAGTCCAGCAGATACTGCAATAGGTCTAATTCCCACCGGGCTGAAAATCTTATCTGAAGCCGTTTCACTGAGGTCGGTGCCATGTGAGAGCTACCTTTCTGTGTGACTGCTGTTTGATAACAATATTTTTGGCAGACAGAGCAACAAGGTGGTTCTGTGAAATCACCCCGTGAGGTAGCACGTGAAAACAAAGTGAGATGCTTGAAGGAAAAAACAATTAACGGCTTGAGGAAAACCTGAGGCCAGTTCTTCCTGCTGAACAGCCCTCCCTCTGGCACTCTGTAGATTTTCCTCATTAAGGCACCTCCCTTTCTGAACTGTGCCTGTTATATCCTGGCTGTAGAAAGCTGCAATGGATACAGATTTCATCAGGGACTGTAGGGTTCGGGGAAGAGGTGTCTTAATTTTTCCTTTTTTTTTTTTTTTTTGGAAAGCTTTAAATGTTTTAAATTACTGACAACATGTGACATGTGCTAATATTAACCCTGCTCCTCATGCTGAGAAAGAGTTATTGATATATCAGCAGTATTACAGCAACGGTACAAAATATTATTGGGCCTGAAATAATCACCAATTTAAAAGTCTTTTGAATTGGGCTGATGTAATGTGCTCTTAAGAGGCATAACCACTGGAGAACCACTGTTCAAGTGGTAGACTAAGACTCTGGAAGATCAGAGTTCAAATCCTTGCTGAAACTCACTAGAAAACCCACTGGGTGACCTTGGGAAGTCACACTCTCTCAGCCTCAGGGGAAGGCCATGGCAAACGCCGTCTGAGCAAATCTTGCAGGAAAGCCTTGTGATGGGCTTACTGTAGAGTCTCTGAAGTCAGAAATGACATGAGGACACACAAGAACAACAAGCGTGTTCTGTTAGCATTTTTTTTAAAAAAATGCCAAAGTTACAGAGGATGTTTTCCTTAATCGTTTGACTCACTGCTTATAACATTTCACGAAAATAACAAAAAATATGTATTTTGTGTAAAACCAAGTCCTGTGGCATTATTTAAAAAAAAACAGAGAGGAGGAGAGAACACACCTACAGGCAGATTTGCTCAGATTAGGATATCAAAAACCTGTGAAAAGACCAGGATATTGTTAAACTCACTTATTGGTGTACATAGATACAACTCTGTGTCTCCAAAGGTCTTATCAAAAGCTTTGCTTTTAGCTTTTCTGTAATTATGTCGGTTATCTTCTCTCCTTTCAGTTCTTTGTTTGCCGTTAGACGATGGTAAACATTAGTTTTGGCCTATTGATTGGTCACTGGCCAGTTTCTCATGGACTGTCTGTTGCTTCCTAGCATTCTTTTTGTAAATAATACTAGACCACATGGACCCTGAGATGATCCAAGAAGACATTCTTCCTACCCGTTAACAAAAACGCATGCTCAGGATCATTTAGCATAAATCAGTTATTAACAGATTCTGAGTACGTGCGCTTGATTTCTTTTTGTTTGCTTTTAAAGTAGACCATGCAAGGCTGAAATTGCCCCACTCATAACTTAGAAGCATGGTAGAAAGTTGAACCAAGTAAAAGAAAATAGCCATTTATTCTCTAGCACATCCAACTCCATTCTGCAGCCAGCTTGTAGTGAAGCCAGGGCATGCAGAATTGAAGCACCAGAATGTTTTGTTTAGCAGAGTTGATGGTACTATGCCTTAACTCTCTCAAAAGTCCTTGTCTCCTCTGAACCTAGCTGAACAGTGTCTTCACTGTACCTGTGGTTGTGTATTGGAGCAACCGGTAATATATTGCTCTTTTGCCTTATCATCTATCCCTGTCACAACGCAAAGTATTTGGGAGTATCTTGGTCTTAGGTGGGAAATTAAGACCTATTAGCTTTATAAAAGACCAGATCCTACTGTAGAAAAAAGTTGCTAGCACTGGTTTGCCAGCATATATCAACACAGGTAATAATGTAAGTCCCTTTGCAGAGAGTGGATATGGGAACTGTCATGGTGAGTACCTGAAGTTCAAAGGGTTTTTTTTCCTGCTACTTCACAGTCTAGAACTGCCTTAGGTTTTGCTTTTTGTTTTCATACCATAATTAACTCTTGCAAAGATTCCTTTGATCACCGAACACAGTAACACATGAAGGCAACATTCCCTTTCTTTATTCCCTACTTATTTCTGGAGTGGAAGAAAAGCTAGCTACAATTCCTTTTATACTTACCTCATTTGCAGACATACAGCCAAGTCAGAAACCCTGGCGCTCCTTTGTCTGATACAGAGCTTTTATGTTATGAACTTGGCAAGCTTCACAGAGAGGCACCTAGCTCATAACTATATCCAAATTTAATACATCGCAGCTCAGGTCACATTGTGATGATGGTATAAATACAAATTTAGCATGTTATCATAGTTTTAACTAAGCTGCTGAGATTTTGTTGTTTTGTTTTTAGTCTTTTGTGCTGTTTTAACTGATTGCCCCTATATGTGGCAAAATTTATCTTGCACTCTTGTATCTGTTATAAGAATGTTACAGCCTTTTATTGCAGTTTTTTGCTGCTGCTGCAAAGACTAAGAATAATAATTCTTGGAAATAATAGACTTCCACTTGGCTCTGTACTGTGTTGTTCAGAAATGACTCACTGCATTAAGTTAGGTATACTGCTATGTAAGTGCATAAGATTGCAGCCTTAATTCATCTTTGGAGTGTTTCACAACCGTGCAGATATCTCTTGGTAAAAATCACAAAAGATCTACTGTGTCCCTGTTTACAAAATATTTAACTTCCCAAAATGGGCAATGTTTCTTTATTTTCCTTTGTGCCTAGGTTGTTGTACAGGATAGCCACAACACTGTTCTATGGCAAGAAGCTCTAAAACTTATTGATATATTGGGAGCAAGAAAGAGAGTCTGGATTTATGCAAAACTTTGAAGTATGAGATGATACAGGATAAACAAATTGCATTTTATAAGTCTGAACAATTTATTTTTGATCCTGAGTTTTGATTTAATTTGGTGTAGAGGAGCCCCACTCAAGTAAAAACTGCAGAAGAAAGATTTCCTCAGTGTAACTTATCTGTTCTCTAGAATGTCTGCTTGCTGTGTCCTGTGATATTGTGATGTTTTAGTATGCTGTTTACTAGCTTTAATCTTTTTTCTATTTAGTTTTCAGGACTTTATCTTCTGTCATTCTTCACAATCCTTGTTGGGCTGGTGCTGTACTCCTCCACATCCACATATGTTGCCCAAGATCCACGGGTGTACAAGCAGTTCCGAAACCCTTCAGGACCTGTTGTAGACTTGCCAGCCACTGGGCAGCTAGAACCTTCAGTAACGTACACCAGCCTAGGCCAGGAAACAGAAGAAGAACCTCACATCCGAGTTGCCTAAACTAAGGCCTTTGCCACCCCTTGGCGGAGTTTGTATCTCCATTATCTCTGTATCATTCATAGAGAAAGGTATTTACCGGATGCAGTTACTCAAGTGCACTGCAAGGTAGCAAATAGGGAAGGCTAGTGAAATTACAGACTAAATTATTTTGAAGTGTGCACAACTAAGGGCAGTGAATCTCAATCTTTTGCTCTTCTAACTGAAGTTCCTCAGCAAGTTGTCAGTGGGTTCCTTAGTGGGAGGTTCAAAAATGGTGAGCAAGTTTGCCTGTAGAACAGCTTGCCAGCTACCAAGCTTCCCTTAGATTACATGCAGTAGGTATGTTTTTAGGTGCACGCCCAGTTTGACACCCAACTTGTCTGGCTAACGCCATATCTGAACTGAGCGTCTTCTCCAGAATGTGCCCCAAAAAATCCCCTACCATGTGAAGATGTTTCATGGGAAAGGCTTCCTCAGCAGAAGTTGATGTGAAAAATAGGCATGATCAAGGTGGCTGCTGCCCGCTATGAGCAGACCATCTGCCTCAGTTTGGCTCATGAGCCTGGAATTCCTGCTTCTGCCTCCTCTCTCCTCTTCCCCAAAGCAAAAACCCCTTCACTCTAGCAAATGGAGAGGCAGCAGCAATAGGTGCTTCCACTGGTCAGTTTATAGGGACCTTTTTCTGCTGTGAAAGCTGGGACTTTCACTGCAGAATCCAAGAATCTTTGGCAGAAAAACTTTGGCTCATCATTCCTATAGAGGATCAATACTTCTCCTTGGTGGCAAATAATCTGTGGCGTAGCAATTCCCACAAAGGCTCTGAAACGTCTAGACAGTGCTCTCTGTGTCAGTGGGAATGCTCACCAGTGCCACCTCTTGGCCCGCTCCTTCTTCCTCAAGGTAGAGGTGGTTTTGTGTTGCTTTGTTTTACTTTGGAGAAGGGGGAGAGGAGGAGACAGGAATTGCTCCCCAGACCCCCCCTGAGCACTCTCAGGAACTCAGAAGAGATCCTGAGGGTATAAAGCCTAGCAGGGATTGATAATGAAAGATCATTCATTCAACACAGCAAAACTCTCTGTAAGTGACTCTGAATAATGTTTGCAGAAGCTCAGAATTCCACAACAAGCAAAAAGCTCATTTCTGCACATTTTGTGCCCTGGCTTTGCCAGTAGTTATACGATGTTTCTGTAAACCCACATTTGTACAGTAGGAGGACTTTCACACTACGTAATTATAGCAATATGATTCTACTTCAACTGCCATGGCTGCATCCTGTGGGATCCTGAGGTTTGTGGTCTGTAATTTGATGAGGTACTATAGAAGATCTCTGGCTGAGAATTCTAAATGCCTCATGAAGCTGCAAATCCCAGGATTCCATTGGATTGAGCCATGACAATTAAAGAGGAATCATAGTGCTGTAACTCTCTAGTGAGAAAGGGCCTTAGGTCCACATGCACACAGACACTCTTAACCAGTCATGGTTTGTTTCATTCAGAAAAAGGCAGGTTAGTCATAATGCCTACACCCCAGTGCCATTTCATTCATTCAGCCGTCTTAGCTTCCTGACTGCTCACTGATTAAGGCAAGTTTTCCCAACCTACTGCCTTGCAAATGTGATGGGTTTACAGATCCCGTAATTCCCAGTCACCTGGAAGGCATCAGGTTAGGGAATGCTGCCCTAGAAGTAAACCATTCTGGAAAACCAGGGGATGGACAACTACCTATATTCCTCTCTATTCTAGGAATAGGTTGAAAACAATCATTTTAACCCTTTTTTTAAAAGAAAAAGTATTTACAGCTATGACATTGTCAGGTATCCATCTTTGTAAAAGATCTCTCTCTCTCTCTCTCTCTCTCTCTCTCTCTCTCTCTCTCTCTCTCTCTCTCTCTCTCTCTCTCTCTAACAATAGATTTCCATGGCAAAGGTTCTGTATTTGGTGACAGGGAAATTGCATTTCCACTTCAGTGTCTTAATCTTGCAGTTACAAACCCTATTTCTTAACTTTTTTTAAAAAAAATCTATACTATGAAGTACTTTTTTTATTTTTTTAATTATTTATTTTGGACTTGTGCCTAAAGGTGAGAACAGAGTCCAGTTTTTATAGACTTTCCATGTATGAAATGAAGACAGCAAATAGTCTGCTATTAACCAGACACAGATTGTTCACGAAGTGTTAAAAATTCAAGTGTATTCATAGATCCTGTGGTTCAACTCACATTTCTCATGGAAGAACCCTAAGCTGTTCATATTCTTTTTCAAAATCCTATTCTATTATCTGTTTCCTTTTTTAAAAAACCAGTTATAATATTTGCCACATGGGATTCTCTTACATTTCCAGTGATTTTTTGTTGGGCTGCATGTTACATTCACCACAGATAGTGAGCATCCCCACAGTGAGCTCTTTGCACTCACATGCATTCCCAGATCATGTATCATTTGGCACTAACACATTGTGTGACATCATGTAACAGTTTCCAACCTCCTGTAAATCACTGAGACAGGAAGCTCAGTACAGATTGACCAAGATTCATATAACAAATAGTTATTAAATGGTGAATTTGGTATGACAAATAAGCCATCTTAGTGTTTTCAGTCCTAGAGCTTGGAGACATTTTCCCCTCTGCTGTTCTCAGAATCCCTCAGCCATGGAATGCAGGCTATAGGACTCTAAGAGTTTCAGTTCAAAAAGTACCGGCAACCTTTCTAAGCTTTGATCAATACATATTCAGTTGCAAGGGTAATGTGTAGTTAAGTTCTTAATATGGTACTGCGGTTACAGATTCTTTTTCTTCACCAACTCCCATCTCTGATTCGGATTGTTCTGTGATAAGTGACCAGCTAACCAGCTGATCTGGTTAATTCAAAATATCAGTGCAGACTCAGACCATTTCCACCCTGCACTGTTACAATGTTATTATTCCTCTTTCAACATCCTGTGGAATCCTGGGGTTTGCAGTTCAGGGAGGGGCATTTAGAATTCTCAGCCAGAGAGCTCTTGGGCCTCAGGAAACTACAAAGCCCAGGATTCCACAGAATGTTGAAAGTGGCATAAGATTACTATAACAGTGCAGGGCAGAAATGGCCTCACTTTCTTCTGCTGTTAAAGTGGTTTGGGAGAAATTCATCCCTCCTGCCTTTGCTCAGATTTAATTTAATAGAATCTGCTGAAGATTTGTTTCCCTCAAGCATGCAAGGAAATCCTTTCTCTAATAATTATGTACCCAGAAACATTTTTTTTTAAAAAAGCTTCTAATCATTTGGCTACATTACATCCTAATCCTAAATATGTTTACCTGGAAGAAAGGTTGAAAATAGGGCTCGCCATTAAATAATACCACCTTTTGAAGAGTGAAGCCATTCAAATGCATCACATTTTTGCCTGCAAACCAAGCTTTATGTAAGTAGAACAAACCTCTGTGTTTGCAGTCTCTGTGGATGGACCAAGCTCCATGTTACAAATACAAATGTACATTTGAAAGTCACAGTGACGCCTTTTTTAAAAATATTGAACAGGCTTGACATCCCATAGTTTAATCATAAGGGCAGCAGAAGGACAAAGGTATTTAACCTATTCCTTGCCAGCTGTTTCCTCCTGCAAAACTACACCGCCACTGCCAGTGAGATCTCAGATACATTTCTATCTTTGCAAAGTTTATCTTTAGATCCTCTTTTGGCAGTGCCTCATTGGTATGGAAACTGCTGTCTCCCAGGTTGCTCTGTAACATAGGTTTCCAATATCTTAGTAGGGAAGCTGCTGAACTGCAAGTGTTGCTCCAGCTACCACAATGGCCCAGATCATAGTCCAGCAAAAGTTTAGAAGTACTTGAATGGGCTTTAGATCCTCCACACTGCATGCTGGATTGTGGCTAGAGGGATTTTTGAAATTAAGAGCCAATAATGTACCTAACTATCCACAAACACTTGCCAGATAATCTCCTTTCTCCAAGAGGCCAAAAATGTTGCAGGTTTCATTTAACTGGGCTTGATTTGTGTGCTTGAGTAGAAGCTTAACTGAAAACAAAAGTGTCATTGATCTCTCTAGAGCCCCCACATCTTGAAAGAAACAGGGAAAGGACCTGTGCCACAATGATAGGAAAGTGTTTCCAAAAGATTTCCTTGCAGTGGAAGGGTCAAATAACTTCGTTTATAGCTTAGTCTCCAGATGGCCATGGGAAAATACTAGTTTACCTGCCTCTAGGGACTAAGAATAAAGAGGTGAAACTAAAAAGGAATTGAATATTTCCCAGATGAGCCTGAGAGTGCCAGGAAACATTTTCTTAAATTCTTAGCACTAAAAATAACAGGTTTGCAGCCCATTCGAGCTAAATGGATGTATTTTTCTATCTTAAAATTATGTTACCTGAAAACTTTATTTCAGACAAGAAATGGTCACTGTGGAAAGATTAGTGTTTCCTTCTTGGGTGCATTTAGAAGCATGATTTATGGTCCCCTAAAAGCATTGAGAAATCAAAAATATTACCATCTTCAGAATTACGTAGCATGGATTTCAATTGTCAGCCTGGGTTTATGCTAAGGAAGCTATGATCCAGATTCACAGATGTTTGCACCCAACTAGTATTGTGTTCAGACATCACCATGGGGGTGCGCAATCGTGGCCTCTCTGAGAAGCTGCACACATTACTCTTTCCTTTTAGGAGTAGCTTGCCTGTGCATCGATCCTGGAGCCATCACATCACTTACAGTTCTCACAATCCCAATTTACATGCAGATAAAAGAATCTGCATTGATATTCTATATTGGCTACTTAGTTACAAATGTGTCAGAAGCAGGACCCCATTGCAGTTCCTTGTTGCAGCCTCACTTGCTGTGAAGTGAGGAGAGACTAGAACGTTCTCCTCTTTCTGCCCTGATCAGCAACTGAGCAGACCTCCTCCTCTTGATGCAGCTGCTGGCTATTAAGGTGGGCTAGGTAGGGCTTTATGGTTGTGGCAACAGTGGCACAATTGTGACTCTGCAGTCTTACTGAATAAGGAGCAGTTACAGACCTGTAGCTCTAGGTTATGAATCCATAACTGAAATACATAATACCAGCCCTAGTATTTAACTATGTTTAACTATAAATGGGTAGCAGCAATTGTCCCAGGGGCCACCATGCTGCTAAGAACCCTTTATGTTCAGCTTCACTTTGCATACAAGAAACTGAGTACAAACCAGTAATTCTGTAACTTCCATATAATCTTCTGTATCTGACTTCTGTGACGAAAATATACATTCTGCCTTGCATCAGCCCTTTTCAGCTTCACCATGAGGGCTGAAACTCACGGCTGCACGGGACACCATCAAAGTAATATTTGACAGGTAGAAGTAGGGCTGGCATCTGGATGATGAAACAGTTATATAGACTCAGCTTTCAGGAAACATGTTTAGAAGTAGGGTGTTCCTGTTAGATGATCATTCCTGCATTTGGTGCAAATGACTCTTGCAAGGGGCAGGTCTGCCAGGCCCCAGGCACTGCTTAAGGACCACTTACATCCTTAACTTAGCACTTCATTTATACTTAAATGTTGGCTTGACTCTTCTGCTCAGGCCACTCTTTACAAATAGAGGCTTCAGTTGTGAACACGCTTAGATCCACCTAGAATAGAAACCCTAGAATAGGGGTTACCTGTATCCAAATGTGTTCAGGAAAGGAGCCTTAATTTGTTTTCTCAGGTTTCAAATCAGGAGTCTACTGATGGACTTTGCCATCTCCCAGTCTTTTTTGCTACCTTTTATACCAATTAAATACCTTTCTCTGAGTCGGCTGTTTCATGTTTGATCTTAACCACTTCTAGAAGAATTTGTGTGTTTGTTTTCTGTTTAAACACATTCATTTTGCATCTTTGTTGAGGCTTTTTTTTTTTTGAAGACCTCTATTTTCTAGTATTTATTTTGTAAGCCAAATGTTCTTGTAGGGTTTTCCTTTAACTATCTCATTTTTATGACACTAATTTGTAGATTAAGTCTCAATGAAAACAAACTGGATGGGAAATCTGTGTATCAGTCAATTCACCAACAAGAGTTTTTATCAAAATGGGGTTGGAATCTCTAGAAGGGTTAAAAAGTTGCAATCTGGAGCTATTTTTCTAGGTCGTTTCTTAAAACTCTATTGTACTGGGGACATGGGGAAATGCTCAGTGGTGCACTGTTCACCTAACAAAACTGTGTTCACGCACATCATTGAGTGTGTTACCTTATGAAGCTGCCTTATACTGAGTCCAGACTAATAATGTTTACTCTGGCTGGCAGCAGCTCTCCAAGATCTCAGGCAAAAGTCTATCAGTCTATCTGCTGGACTTGTTTACCTGGAGCTGCCGGGCTATGACCCCAGCACTGCCCCCATGCAAATCATGTATTCTGCTTCTGAGTGGTGTCCTTTTCTTAATGAACATTATCAAATATTAGGACAGGTAAACTCTGAGGATTGTTCAAGTTTGCTGTCTCCAA
Organism: Cyclura pinguis; assembly: GCA_030412105.1. Classification (NCBI taxonomy): domain Eukaryota; kingdom Metazoa; phylum Chordata; class Lepidosauria; order Squamata; family Iguanidae; genus Cyclura; species Cyclura pinguis. The sequence goes on along the minus strand of CM059599.1, from coordinate 105,032,933 downwards.
TTAAAGATCCAGTTTGTCTGTTTGTGTACAACTAAAAAAAAAAACCCTCTAGAATAAATTTCTACGTTTTACATAATGGAAGCAGGGGCCATCAGTGAAATTTATTTTTTTCTAATAGTTTGATTTCTTGCCATTCCAAGAACTGCAGTGGACACCAGCAAAGACCCATCTGTCCAGCAAGTAGCTATACCACCAGCTAAAAACAATGACTTCATAAGTACTGTATAGGCCAATTCCTGGAATAAAAATGTGTTCAGCTATCTTGTTGGTGCTGACTGAGTGGTAGCAAGACATTTCAGCTACTGGATGAAAACTGCAGTGAGCAGCTCAGTTTTTCTTCACTGGACTTAAAAACACAATTACCAACAAGGACCGACCAAGTAATTGACATTTTGCACCACTGTGTCAGATGAAGATGCTTCAGTGTATAGTTTAGATATTGCTAACTTGTGCCATTAACATTTTCAACAAGTGTGTAGTATTTTCTCTTTTTAAAAAAATCATTTTAGTATTCTTGAGCTAGCTAAATAAATACAAATTTTACCCCATGGGTAGGATTTTAATTGTTAAATGCCATAATAAAGCACATTACTTTTGACACTTACAAATAAAAGTAAGAACCAAAAAAACCCAAAACAAACAATGTCCAACGATTTTTCACTGAGAACAAATTATCTTTTGTTTTTGATATTTGCATGCTCCAACATGGACTGGCTGTGGCAATGTAATGCCTGTATAATGTTTTCAAATAAAAAGAATACATCCTTTATGTAAGCCCATGAATGTTTTTGTTCTGAGTCAAAATTATGTTGATGCTGTAAATCAATGAGAAATGTACTTTCACAAGGATGAAGAAAGACAAAATGGTGCTCTCCACACAGCAGAGAGACTCCCTTTAATCCAGTCTGTTTCTAGTTTGATGTTAACAAAATGCAGTTGCTCATGCATCTTGCACTCTCGTTTCTTTTGTATCTTTTCCTGCTCACTCTTATGACACTTTCCATGTCTGTTTACCTCTTTAGCATTCCTAATTAGCTTATCCTAGATGCAAAGTTCTTTCATGGCAGTTAGGGGATCCTTTTGATTGTGCTTCTGAACACTTGATAGCGGGTAGTTTTCAGTTTTCAGAAACGGAAATGGGCCATTGCTTATCTGTAATCTGACAACTACACATCTACCAGAGGTTCATTCAGTTTGCATTCTCCAGACTTGAAACTGAATCTGAACTACTGACTCATGGTCCCAATAACATGACATCATTTTTGGACTTTTCTCTTGCTTCTCCCATACTCTGATTTTGTCTTGCACGGCCTTATTTTAAAAAAACAAAACAAAACTGGAGAACAACCTAATATTTGCATATTTTTGTGGTGTTTTGATAAAAGTATTGTCCAACTAATTTATTGGTTTGTTTGTCATGGAACAACATGGTTATCTTATTTTTCTTAGTGGCTGGTAAACATTCTACTCATGCAAAAAATCCAGATATAAAGGGGAGTTTGTTGGGATTTGTTTGTTCGTTGTTTTATTTTTAATTTAAGGCAAGAGTAGAAGAAATCCAGCACCATCTCAGGAGCAGACCTGAAACAATAGCATAGAACAGTAAAGAAAACAAAACCATAATATGCTGTCATTTTCTTGATTAGCTGACTTTTGAGTATTTGCTAGGGATTATTGAAAAATTAGCTACAATCTTTTTGTATGGTTCTAGTGAAAATGATTGTATATTATGGTACAGTCAGTCCTCCACATTTGTGGGTTTCACTTTTGCGGATTTGATTATTCACAGATTATTTGCTGTTACCTCTGCTGCCTCTCTGTGCCATTTTTAATAGGGACTGCAAGTCTTGTGAGACTGAGAAACTGTGAATGAGGCTTGTAAGTCCCTATTAAAAATGGTGTGGGGCAGCAGTGGAGGTGGCGGTAAGCCCCACCAGCCTCCCACTTCTGCCTTGTGAAGGAACCCTGATGCCTCAAAGGAATCCCGTGGTGGGTTGTATATGGTGATCATACTTTTTTGTGTGTTAAATATGGTTTGGGAGGGCCCAGAGTTATTCATAGTTTTTCCACTTTCATGGGGGTCCTGTGCCCCAAACCTTGCAAATGTGGAGGGATGACTGTACAATTTTTACAGCTTCCCTTACATTCCTCCCTTAATCCAAATATCTTAAAGAGTCTTGAGTAATAGTATTATGCATTAGGTATGTATCTTTTCCTCTCCTCGTGAAAGCCATGATGAGAATATTCCATTCTAGAGTTTCCGTAGTATCATACATAGCTTATAAAAGGTGAGAAATAATATCATGGAGAAAGACTACTAAGTTATTGCTCTGTTTACATCTTTGGGAAATACTTAAACCATAATGTTGGATGTAGATAGGCAGATGAAGATGCATATCTTCTATCAGACTGACTATTGTTGGACAGGCTCTGCAATCTTTCATGTATAAAACTCTTTCATCAGCTGAAAATGGACAGAGTGAAGTAAAAGCTGTTTCAGCTGATAAGACAGAGATCCTGCAAAACAACCACTGGACATTTCAGCTTCAAATAACCAACAGTAAAAAGAGTCAACAGCAGGAGTTATTTCAATTAATTTTCATCCATTTATTCCTGGTGAGAAGCTTAGATTTAAGTGAAAATTCCCCTGACAGAGCATTTAAAATTGACTTTCCTTTTATTTTAAACCATGCCTTCACAGTGACCTTTAGTTAGAGAATGAAGAAAACAACTTGCATTTATGGTGGTAAAACATCTGCACACTGATCTTGTAGTGGTACTTGCACGTAGAAGAGACATTGCACATGATGAACAATTAGCCACATCCACAATCTCTCATAGGACTTCACTGTGGATCCGTGTTGGAGGATCTGCGGGAAGCATAAGCAAACCCTGTGTAGATTGGTCAGCCTAGATATGTCAATCTTTTTCTACAAAATTGTCGGTGGAGAAGAGGTTGCAGTGGCATTGTGCTATGGCCAGCCCTGGGTTGCTTCTAGATTAGGCTTTTCCACATCTGTTCACAAATAGGAAAGCTATTCACACAAAACTCCCACTGCCTGGGGAAGATGACATCTCATAGCCACTTTTTCTTCCACAAACAGAGCTTTTCTGTAGAATGTCTCTGGGTTATGACCACTGCATTTACTAGTCGGTTCATTGTATTTCAGAATTAGTTTTACAAGAATGGCTCTTTTTGTAATTAATCACTCAGTATTATTTGAGCCTGTCAAAAATTATTCAGAATCTTTTCCCAGGGCTTTTTTTAAAAAAACATTTATAGCACCATTAATTGTCTCCTGCTAATTCTAACTAAAATTTACCTGGATGCCTTTGTTAGCCTAAAAATAGAGGTTCCCTGGGAGCCATCTATAAATACATCTTTCTTCAGAACAATTGGTACATAAATAACCTCAGACAGAAGGATGCTAGCACACTTTGGTCTGCTGTTTGAAAAATCTACATTTTTCCATTACTAAATAATTTCATTTCTCTCCCACCATACAAGTAAAAGGATAAGAACCCAAAATTATCCCTTGTAGACCAGAAATTCTGGTGTTGAGTTACATTAAAATGTTGGCTTTGCCTCTGCATTACAAAAAAGTGCTTCTGCTCGAGGAAGAACCCAATTTTTATTGCTCTCCCTGCTTACTAGAGCCTTTTCTGCTGTATCCTGGGCTATCCCTCAGGGTCCCTCCACTGGCAGTAGCAGCTGAGGCTACAGTGGGTAGGAGAGATTGTTCACAATTGGGCAGCCTGTCTTATGCAAGTGGAAATGCTTCCTACTAGTACAAAGCCACAATTGAATTCAACACACAAGGGAGAAACAGTTTGTGGCATTCTAAATCACATCCAGGAGAAAGTTGGGTTTAGCAATCTTGGGCCACTCTTCATCTGTCAGCCTTACTTACCTCAGAAGCAATAGCGAGCTGGTGGCTTCCAGTGGTAATTAGCTCTGGATTATACTCTGAGTTTTAAAGGAACAATCCAAAATACTGACCCCTGTTCCAAAGAGAAGATAGTTTAAATCCAAAGTTCCAAAGAGAAGATACTTTAAAGTTCAGACTAAAATCCAAGGTAGATTCATTATCTTGCCACCATGAAAGTCTCCATCTGCCACCACTCACAGAATTATTGTGAGGATGAAATTTAGGAATTACCCAATGTTCCCATGCTAAAAGATGCTGTCCTCCTATATGAGCCTGTTATTGCTCTAAGATCTTCAAGGGACGCCCTTCTCTCTGTCCCACTACTTTCTCACACTCATTTAGTGAGAACAGGAGAAGGCAGTCCCAATGGCTGCTCCCAGACTCTGGAACAACTTCCTTGGGTGGGGTAGGGCTAAGGTGGCCCCTTCCATGTTTTCCTTCCATCAGCAAGTAAAAACGTCTTTATTCCATCAGACTTTTAGATTTTGACTGAGATGGGCTTTTAATGGCGTGCTGTGCTGTTTTGTTGGTTTGTGTATAGTCTTTCAATGAATTTCAGTGGTTTTAAGTTTATAAATTAATTGTACTGTTAAATCACTTTTATAGTTATACTTTTTATTTAAGTTTTTTAATAGTCTTTAATCTGTGCTGCTTTGAATAAGTTGGTTGCCCCCTTGAGTACCATTTGGGGGGGAAACTGGGATATACACGAATGAAAATAAAAACAAATAATAAATGGCTGGAATTTACTAAGGCAGTAATGAATGAGGGACTGAGAGTTAGGCATTCATGATTGGTTCATATTCTCAGTCCCTTTGTATTCCCTAGTTTAGGGAATACATAGGAAAAGTGAAAGTCCCCCAATCCCTATTTACCAGGCAAGAGCCACTGCAATTAAAAGGAGTCTGTTCTCCTGTCAGTCTGGAGACAGCTGACTGACATTTCCACCCCTCTTTCCACAAGTGATCTCCAGTAAGAAGGAGGATTGCAACAGGCGCCCTTCTTCTACCTGTCACACTGGAGACCATTCACAGGGAGAAATGGGACTCTCAGGTGATCAGGCCAGGAGGTACTACATAGTTATGGAATGAAGGTGGTTTCGCATTTGCAACTGCCTTAGTGAATGTCTTCAGCCACATCCGCAGAAAAAATCTGGATACAAAGCCAATACATTAAAAGTGCCTTCTTGTGCATTCCACCACCAGATTGGCATAGCAATACTTCCCACCAAATTGTATTTTAAGTTGCAGAACAGACTATATTCTAATTTCAATTTTACTGCAGTAATGCAGTGAATTTTATGAAACTGACCTTCCGCTAAAAGATAATGCGCAGTAGTCTAATCCTAAGCAATTTGCCAGAAAATTCTGATTTCAAAAGAGCTTTTACATTGTATGGGATTGGCACAAAGCCTCTGATTCTTGGTACACTATCCAGTGACTGAGAAGAGAACAAATTCAGTCTGGAAGTCTTGTGTGTTCATGCCTCACTACGCCATGCTGGATAAACGTTTATACTTCATTGCACAATAAATGGAGACTTGGACCTTTGGGCAGATTAACCCTCATTCAATTCCCTTACCAGCACAAAACTAGCATTGTTGTAATCCTATCAGGCAGCTAGCAGAGGGATCCATTTCAGTGTGACAGAGGCAGGAACGTAATCTATTCCAAAACATCTTTTTATTAATACTATACTTCAATTGTCAAGGCAGGGTTGATTTATTAAGATTGTGGGTTGCATTTGCCTTTTCACATCTGTGTTTCCAAGTTAACATGGTCTGTATCTCATTCAACACATAGCCAGTGTGGAATTCATAGACATAAGCCATGTTTATATCATGATCTGCAACTGCTGACATCTCTTGACTCCATCATGCTCCATCCCCTGACTTCATGGATATGCAGAAGTGACTAAGTAGACACATCTTCTCTTCCATCAAAATGATATCAGACCCTGATTCAGAACTCAAACAGCTTCCCTGGATTTGGGTGCAAAAAAGAAAAAAGATTTGATAATAAGAGGACCTCATTACAAAAGGTTGATTACTCAATCAGAGAAGCCTCAGCCCTGATTCTGCAATTGCTGATCAGGGCTGTTGATGATAAGGTAGCTTAGAAATCACTCATTCTTACAATACCCATAAGTCAAGGTCAACTTGCTGTCAATGAACAACAAATCACCTCCAAAGTGGTGGCACTTAGCTCCAGAACTTCAGGCAACCTCTTGCAGGGGTTTTGTGTATGGAGAGTGCTACTCAAAGTGGTGGTCACTGGACCAGCAATGATCTGCAAGCCATTGGCTGCCAGTTTAGAGAGTTTCCAGCAAAGAAAGAAACAATTGTAGCATCCAATGGGCACAAATATAGTACCAGTCCCTGGCATATCACAGGGCAGGGGGGAATTGCTGATCTCGCACATCAGATAGCCTGAGAAACACCATGAGAGGGGACAAAACAGAATCTTGAGAGACGTCACAGGCCAACAGTCAAGGAATCAAACAGAAATCCTGCAGCATCATTTTTGTGAACTCTCATCTAGGAAGGAACGTAATCAGTGTAAAATGGTGCCTCCAAGTCCCATCCCAGAGATACAATAGTTGCTGGTATAAAAGTAGTCAATAGGGAAATGCTCTTTCTCTCCAATTCTTGGATCAGGTTGTCCACCAAGACAACCAAAATTATCTCCATCCTGTAGTCAGCTTATAAACCCCCAGATCCTTGATCTTGACTGTCTGGTAAGGCTGAAGCCTTTCTCATTACCCCACTCCCATATGTAGTGAATCCAGTAGTGCTGCTGAATAAGTACCATGTATTTTAGGTGACTGACGGACCTCATCAATACTTTACCTCAGTGGTGAGCAAATTTAGTGGTTCCAGGAGACAATAATTTTCTGCCCTTGGAAGCCCCACAGGCTGTCCAGGCTGTCCCAAATACCCTGGTTTACTTGATCAGTGCTGACCATAGAAACAAATGAAGCATTGAATTGAAAGGGACCAAAGGGCAGTTTTATCCAGTCTCCTTCCCAAGAGGACCATGCTCATATGGGGATGTCTGTGTAGAATGTGGCGGGGGGGGCAATCTGGGCAGCTCATCTAGAATTAAGTCAGCCACATCTTCTTTATACTGGTCCTGCAGAGTTGCATCATTCCAGTCCAAATCCTAAGACAGTAGCTGGAAGGTAGTAGTGTAGGTAACCATGGACCCCTTTCCCTGGCAGAGGTGATGGATCCATTGGTTGGCAGTCAGCATTCACTGGGTCCTCCCATACCCCTCTTCACAAAATCAGCCAGGTTGTTCAACAGGTTGCACTGAGGAGGCTGCAAAGGAGGATACTGCTGCTTGGGTCAGCCCTGCCTGTAGAGCTGGAGTGAGCTGATTTACCTTCCTAGACAGAACCTGGTTCTGTTGAGGCAGTGCCTCCATACTGCCAGCATTGTTTGTGGCCTGCTGCCAATCTGTCCCAAACACAGATCAGAAAGTGCCCATGGCGGAACCTTGGGATGTAAGAGTGGCCGAGTAGTCAATCCAGTCTGGGTCAGTCACGGGTTGTCTGAGCAAGATGCAGGGAGAAGCATGAGGGTGATCGTTAGCAAGTCCAAATGTTTTATCAGAAGTCCAAGTACATAAGGCAGCAAAGAATAAGCAGAATGGTCCAAAATGTAGTCAGTCCAAGGTCAAGACAAAATAGGAATGTGAGAGAGTATTGCCAGGCAACCAGATAAGACGATTGTCAATACTAATGCTGAGAAGGAATTTCCATGATATTTATGATGAGCTCCTTCAAGGCCACAGGTGTCTCATTAGTGCTAATGAGGTCAGTGTTAGTTGCTTAAATGGTGCTGAGCTTGGCATTTTTCGCTCTGTCTCTCAATGAAGGATGAATGTTGTCTTCAGCATTTGTAGCCTTTGCCACATCCAGATGGAGAACAAGATCCTTTACTGCCTCAGCCCCATCTCCTGAGAGGGAGTTGCTGCTTCTTGGAAATCTGCCTCCTCTTCCTTGCCAGCGGAGTCTTCCAAGGGGTGAATTTTGGCATTGGGCTTTGTTATACCAAGGAAAAAGGAAGCCAATTGTAGTCAGACACCCTCACTGGACTTCAAGAAAGCCAAATTCAGTAAACATAGGAAAAGACTAAATGAGATCTATTGGTCAGAAATGAACAAAGGGAAGAGAATTCATGATGAGTGGGAGTTTCTTGTAATTGAGATATTGGAGTCACAGTTGTAAAGAATTCCAGTGAGAAGAAAAGTGAGAGGTGTTCAGTGAAACCAGGGTGAATGTACAAAAAGTCTTCAGGTGAGCTGGAATTTTGGAAGAGATGTGTATAAGATGCAGAAGAAGGGACAAATCCCCAAAGAGGAATACAAATGAATACCCAGTACTGATAAGGAGAAAGTCAAAATGAGTTCAGGCTTGCTACAGAAGTTAGAAATAATTTTTAAAAAAGAGTGTTAGGGGCTATGTTTGAAACTAGGCCAAATCTAACAAAAACAATTTCAACAGGGATAATTATAAGATGCTACAATTTAGGCAATAAAATGAAATGTACAAATATAGGATAGGTGATACCTGGTTTGAATGTGATACATGTGAAAAGGATTAGTTGACTACAAGCTAAAGAAAGCTCTACAGTGTAATGCAACATCCAAAAAAGCCAATGCAGTTCTAGGCTGCATCAACGGGAGCACGATTCTATGATTCTGAGATTCTAAGTTCCAGCTGTACATCGAAAATTGGAAGTATGTGTGTATGTATGTATGTGTATATATATATATAAATATATATACATACATACATACATATATACATACCTACACACACACGTACACACACACTTCTAATTTTGGATGTATAGCTGGAACTTAGCTTATATATATGCCAGGTTATCAAAAGGTTACATGGAATAGAACTGTAGGATGTGGTTCTTGACCCACATTGGTGAGATAGATAAAGCCCATAGTGTTATTCAGACCTGGCAGCCCACATTCCTACAGTCACTTGGATTGTTGACACCTTTCTGACACACATACCCCATGAATGCAACAATGAAAGCATGTTTTCATGTTTCTGTCCTTACATTTTGTGATGTTAAAGTATCGGTGTGCATAACTCCCTGCCATAAGTCCAGACTGAAGAACAATCACCGGCAAGTTACAAGGAATTTACAAGGAATGAGATGGCTGATACCCCGCAGTCACTTGTCTCTGATTCTGATCTACCTGGAAGCCATCATTTGTATTTTTATAGTGTCAAAATGAGACTGATGCCATATGCTTTCTGATTGCTTTTAATGATCATTTAGAAATCAAAAGTGGTGAAACTGAAACACCTTGGGCCGGATTTCTTTGTGTATACTAACAGTGCTGAGATGAAAATTAGGTGGATAGTTTTTTGTCACAGCATAACACAGTTCTGCTATCTTTTAAACTTTTTTAAAGTGCAGTAAAATCACAATTAAGGAAGACAGACATCAAACCTGTTATATTTCAGTGCTCAGACCACTTGTTTCTGAGGATATTCTCACACCTTCATTGCTGAAAAACAGAAATTGCTTGTAGGATTGTAGTTGCAACATATAAATATGAATGTGTTTTGCAAATGACAAGTTTGCAGTAAGTTAGCTTGTGTGTCCTGAAAGAGAGCCAAGGAAAAGTGTCTGGACTGCTAAGTCTTCATGACTGCTGATTCTGGGACAGCTATCATATGGTAACAGTTTTCAGGGAGTGTTTGAAAGCTGACAACACATGGGTATTTAAACTGAGTGTTTTTTTAATGATAAATAGAAGTCTGAAGAAGATATGTTTTAAATCAGCCTTTATCAAACTGGCACCCTTTGGCTGTGGTGGATTACATCTGACATCAGCTACAGCTATCAGGGCAATGGCCTTGTTGGTTGGAGTAATTGGGGTTGTAGTCCAACACAGTTTGTGGGCACAGTTTGTGGGCTAAAAAAAAGGAGATTTGAGCTTTTGCTCCATTTCCACTTGATGGTTCAGGGAGATTTTATTCGAAATAAATGCAAGTGCAATTTATTTGACTTATAGGTGCTTAGAGGATTTTGAACATTTATGACTTCCACCAAAAAATCAAAAGTGAAAACAAGTAGATTTTAGCATTTATATTGGAAACAGCACTACTGGAGATCTACACATGGAGAGAGACCCACCCCCCCTTTCTGATTGTATCACAGTTCATCTCCTGCCCTTGGATGGATTTTCCCCTTCAATCTAACTTTTACAAGTTCTGAGTAATTTCTCCACCTTTCCCATGATCCCCAAAGATGGCTTGGCTCCCATACAGACAGGAAAGTGCTTATAAAATGCTAGCTTCATAGGGTGACCTCTTGAGATCCCTGCTTTGCAGATAAATCAGGTGGCACACAGCCATTCCATTCAGCTCTGCCTGGTTTCCCTGTGAGGAAATCAATTTTGATTGTCATGATAATCTTGATAATTAGTATCATCAAAACAATTTTTGATGAGATCCTTAAACCATGGACAAATCTATTGCTTTTAATAAAGTATCTGTCTGTCTATGTATCAATCTCTCTATCAGAAATTTTAAGCATGATTATTAGAGATTTAGTGAAGCAAATAAAATAAAAGTAGCTTGATAACAAGTATTTGGGTACTGTTTCCTCATAGATTATGACTGAGATCCTGCATCACGAGACATACGTACACTGATGTAGCTATGACCATTTCCGCACGAGACTGTTATAGTGCTATGATTCCACTTTCAACATCGCATGGAATCCTGGAGTTTGCTGTTTAGGGAGGGGCTGGGTGGCCCCTCCCTAAACTGCAAATCCCAGGATTCCATAGGATGTTGAAAGTGGAATCATAGTGCTATAACAGTCTTGTGTGGAAATGGCTTATGTCTCCATAGCTGTAACTCCCATCTTCCTCAACCCTACATTTTAGGCCACTCAGACCCCCCTCAAGAAGGCAATTACTGAAGCCTTGGAGAGTAGGGTAGTGAGAAATGATGTGTCCAGGCCTCTTGCAGTGGTGGGGCACACTGCAATAAACAGTGCTACCACCATATTACCAGGAGATGGCTGGATGTGCTCACCACCCCACGCTCTACCACCTTGGACATTCCTCTGTTGTGGGCCTGCATGGCTTAAAAGGTAGATTTTAAGGAGTACTTTTAGTTGTAGTGGTGTGATGGCTTTAAATTAGTGCAGTTATAATGTCACAAGCTGAGCTTATAATGTCATAATTATTTAACAGGATGTCTGCCGATGACTTTCTAAGAGCTTGAAAGTTGGGGGGGTGTTAAATGTACTTATTGTACTGTTGAACTTCTTGATATAAATGTTCTCTGGGATCCTATAAAAGGAGAAAGGCAGACACTAGATAAATAAATAAACAAATGTGTAAATATTAAAAATATAGACCTAACTCTAATTGCTTGTAGAATAGACCCCATTCACTCAATGACATTTCCAAAAGTCTTGCTTTACCATTCAGGACCTGAATCAATGGGTCTACTCTAGCTGGGACTAGCAACTTAGGCTATAAAAAACAAGCCATAAAAATAACTGGAGACAACATATAATGAAACCAAGAAAAAAACCAGCAGGAAAACTAAAAACATTACATCCAATAAAACCAGCAAAGCTGAAGAGTGCTATAATCTTACAGCATTAAAATCAGGTTGTTAAATAACTGGGAGAATGTGAAGTCTTCAGCTGATACTGCAAAAGCTCTACGGTAAGCACCAAGCAAGCTTCTGGGGAGAGTATTCCACAGACATGGTGCTACCACTGAAAAGGGATTGTAGCTATTGGTTTTGCCTCATGTAGAAGATGTGCTTGGAGAAAGACTTCAGATGAAAATATAGGACCCAGGTGGGTCAGGTGGGTTACTGAATGATGCGATTTGTAGAATGTGTTACTATCATATATGCCTCATTCCAAGACTAGTATCAACTGTTCAACAAATCACAGGTTATAGCCCTGAATGGAAGCCTGTCTTACCACCTGGGAGAAACCTGTCTTCCCCTTTTTTTCTAAAAATCCCTACTTCAAGTTGCATTTCATAGGCTCAAGATGTGGGAAGTTAACAGATTCCTGACCCTGGTCACACAATCTTAGTCCTTTGAATGTTACCATTTGGAGTGTCTACATGACAGTGGTTCATGCATGCAACAAACATAAGCTGTTAATGTGATGTTAGCTTTGGATGGTATTCTAGGAAGTGGTTCTTAATATATAGTGACTGATCCTGCAAGCACAACTTGCTTGAAAGATTGAACTTTTCTTATTGGCTCAAGCTTTCCATAATATCCTTGTCATATTTTTGTCAAAATGTTAGTTCCACCCATCTCCGCCCCACACAATATTTTGTATGAGATGAATACATATTGAAAATGCACTTCCATTCTGTTGATTCTTCTGGTCTTTCTGAGACGTTATAATTACATCCGTAGAATTTCAACAAAAGAACATTTAATTGTTTGAGGAAATTGATTTGCATCAGAACTGTTCTCTTTCCTTGTGGATTAAGGGTGTGTGTATGTATGTTTCATTCTCCTAAAGCAGAATTCATTAGCACATGTCCTTCAACAAAAGTATATAATGCCAACAAATGTATTTTTCTCCCATTTGTGATTATTCTAGCAGAGGATTTATCTCTTAAGAAGCTTGTGAATAGAATGATTGGTTGTCCTGTAGACATTGCTGGCTTTTTAGTGGGAATTCAGAGAAAGGCTTAAACCTGTCTCAAATCTTTTCTTAATCAAACAAATAGCAAGGGTCACTCTAAATGCCGTTGTTGAATTATTGTAGCGAGTGAACAGAAAGCTATTAAATGTTAAGCTGATTTATTCAGTGTGATTTGTCACTTCTTTTTTTAAATTCATTTCATTACTGAGGACTATTTAACACCCATATCATTGTATATGAAAATGTAGCTCAACCTCTTTGATGCAAAATTTTAAAATGTCACATTTGGTATTTGCATTTGTATTAATGCAGCAGATGGAAATAAATGTAAGAGTGTTTTGTCATTTCTAATGCTATGTTAAGACATCTGTTGAAATGTCAGCTAAAGGATATCATTCTGGAGAGTAGTTGGCAAGTGGTGAGATTGTAACAAAAGTCATTAAATGCATTTCCTTCCAAGACAAACAAAAGTCCATTGGGGCTTATCTGCCACACAATCTTTACTGTCTGGAGAAAGTGAATGAGGCCATGTGCTGGTCACATCCTTGCCATCAGATCCACTGCTAGTCAGTCCCCACATACTGGGGGGAAATGTGAAATGAGGGATCTTTCTCTGTTCATAGAAGCCCTCTCCCATGGTTTAAAAGCCCAAAGATCCAGACTTCCAAAGCAGAGCTCAGAAAAGCTGCTTTTAGTTGACAGCTCTCAGAAACCTTCAGCCAGCATGGCCTGGGGATTGTGAGAATTTTGTCATAGTAAATTTGTTATTTGGCCTCCCAACTTCAGCATTAAAAAGTTTAAAAGATACTTGTCTATGTAAAAGGCAGGGGACAAGTAAATGGGCAAGACTGGAGTCTGCTTCTGAGTGCATAAAGTAACCAAAACAAAAGTCAGTCTTGTTTTCTAGGTCCTAGGCATAGTACATGAAAATATATCATTTGAAGCTAGCAAAAAGCCTGGACAGGAAGACAGACTTGACTTTTTTTGTTTTGTTTCCTGATGTAGGGCCTTTCTGCACTACACTGTTACAGTGCTATTATTCCACTTTCAACAGCCTGTGGAATTCTGGAGTTTGTAGTTTACTGACCCCAAAGAACTCTCTGGCTAAGAATTCTGAAGGCCCCTCCCTAAACTGCAAACCTCACAATTCCGTAGGATGCTGAAAGTGGAATAATAGTACTATAACAGCGTAGTGTAGAAAAGCCCATAGTTTCATTTAGGAAATTGTTTCTTCAGTTAAGTTTGGTTGAGAAACAGATTAGCAAATGTTTGGAACAGCTGTAAAAGCTGTCAGGGTACAGAAGTTAGTGGCTATTCTCGCAGAAACAGCCATAAGAAAAAACTGACTTTTATGCTGTTTGCTAATCTCCAGGATGGGTAAGGACACGCTGAATGTATAATACTCTAACTGAAATGGCAGTGAACAGTTCAAGTTAAGGAGGGAAAAACCCTCTCTGAGCAGATGAAAATGTGAAAGATAAAATGCTCATTTACTACAAATATTGTGCAAGATTTTGGTTCTTGCCACTAAAATGTGTTGCAAGTACAAATTTGATGTCCTGTGAATACCCTGGGCCTTATTAGTATTATAAATATCCCTTATAAGGAAATGTTTGTACTTCATCCTGAGAAATTGGACTCAAGAGTATTCAGACCTGGAGGCCTCTGTCTCCAAATGATGGCTCCTCCTCAGAAACTAAGCAGCTACAGGCAGACGCAGCTGATGCACAGCCTCTGCATGTGGAGATCCTCTCTGAGCCAGAGCAGATGGAGACTGAGGAGAGACCTGATGTGCCAAAGTAAATTAGATATCAATCTCCCAGTCACTGGGAGAAGGTTTTTTTGCAGACAACCATTTGTTAAACTGGTGTCTACTCTTGTATGTTGTCAGGTTACTTGGATTCCACACACCTGAACTGGCTTTAAGTTGTTGCAGTTGGGAATACAAAGCTGAGATCTTATTTATTTATTGTTTATCAGCAATTCACTGGTGATCAAGGAAAGTGAAACTTTCTTCTTCTAGCTGCAGAACCGCAGTAAAAACTAAGTGCTTTCTGGGTGCCTTCCTTTTGCTTCTTTCCTTGCAGGTACACAACCATGGCAGTGTGGGGTGTTATGGACTTTCGTAAAAGACATTGTTTTATGTATTAGAGTAATTTGGTTTTGCATGCATTGTATAATTGAGGTCCTTGAAAATTACCCTTGAGAGATGGAAGGTGCAAAAAGAAGTAGCAAATACCTCCTTCTACACTATCAGAAGGAAAAAGGCATAGGTATGGCATCAGCAGGATTCTGGCCAGATTGTAGTGTTTCCTTATTTATTTCTAAGAAGTATTAACAACAGGAACGGATAGAGCAGAAAGGCCCTAGCTCCATATCTTTTGTGATAGCCCCCACACAACCTACTATTTTTGAAAGTTTCTTTAAAAATAAACTGTGGCAATAATTTGGCAAAAATAAGGAGGAGACAAGAAATGTGCATTGAAGTTTTGAACCATCCACTAGATGTCCAACTCCACACACCATTCAAGCATTGATTTATAATCCTACACTTCTTTCCTAAATCAGAGTAGTCACTCTATGGCCAGCATCCTGTTGGGCAGTCCCAACTA
Organism: Cyclura pinguis; assembly: GCA_030412105.1. NCBI lineage: Eukaryota > Metazoa > Chordata > Lepidosauria > Squamata > Iguanidae > Cyclura > Cyclura pinguis. The sequence continues at coordinate 105,017,718 of CM059599.1, read as the reverse complement.
GAGGAGAAACATTCAATGAGTTGCTGAATGATGTGTCAACATGTAGATAAATCTAACAGATTGAATGGATCTACCCTGTTCAGAACTAAAAGAACATTTAGGCCTGTACATAAAAGCAGCACATACATCTACAGAAGTAGCAGAGAGCCGGCATGGGGTAATGGTATGAATGCTAGACTGGGGCTCTGGAAGACCAGGGTTCAAATCTCTACTCGGCCATGGAAACCTACTGGTTGACTTTGGACAAGTCACACTTTCCCAGTCTCAGAGGAAGACAGTTTCAAACGTGCCAAGAAAATCCTGTGGTAGGCTCACCACAGAGTCGCCATAAGTTGGGAACAACTTAAAGGCACACAACAACAAGCAACATAGAAGCAGCAACAAATGTATCTGCTCAGAAAGGTTTTTAAAAAATTCTCTGATATCCAATGGCAAATAAATAGAAGTTGACATAATAACTGAAACAGACACAAAGATGTATACCTAGTTTATCTTTGTGGAAGAGGATTCTTGCAATTTATAACATTATACCATAGCCCCTCCAATTTTGCGAGAGTTCAGGGCATGGAATCCTTGTGAAAGTGAAAAAAAATGCAAATAACTCCCCCTCCCCATGATCCCCCTCCCATTCCCTTGGCTTTTGCACACTGGGGCCAGAGGCAAGAAAATCGGGGGAAGAGCTCTGGAGGGGAGAAGGCTTGCATGAGCCTTCCCTCCTTTTCTTTGCCTTTGCCTCAAAGTGAGTTCTCAGAGCTGGGGCCAGAAGCAAGGGGATGGGAGGGGGAGCTCCAGAGGGGAGAAAGGCAGCTTATGTGAGCCTTCCCCCCACCTCCCTGCCTTTCAGCTCAGTGCAAGTTCTCAGGGCCAGGGCCAGGGCCAGAGGCAAGTGCCTGCCTGCCTTCTCCATGCCTGGCAAAACATGAGGGAGAAGGAGAAAAGGGGCAGGAAGGCACACACATGCCTCGCAAATAATGAAATTCCTGAAGGTCAAACCCACAGATGTGGAGGGAGGACTGTACTTTGTCAGTACACTTGGAAGCATCTGGAAGTTCCTTGGCAGCGGCCCATAGTTCTGGAGCAAAGCATACCCTATCTGAACAGACTGGGAAGAACCACTGAAAGCAGCCATGCAGAGTCTTGTGAATGCTAAGACCTCAGCACACAGCCCAAAGCCTCAGTCCTACTTTTCTGCATGGATATTCTGAAAGACAACTTAAAAAGCTTATAGCTAGTGAGAATTTTTGAGCTTCAGAGCTTTAACTGTGGCCCTTTCCACACGGGGTAAGTAGTACGGCATGGTGCGACCTCTGACGGAGGTTGTCCACACCATGGGAGCGGACTGGGTTAGACTACTTGTCGCAGTTCCGCACCTCAGTCCGCTCCGGAGCGACCTGAAGTGGTCGTGCAGCGTGCTTTTTAAAAACCTGTTTTTACAGGTTTTTCAAAAGCACGGAGCGCGCCACTCTGTGCCACTCCGTTCCCACGCTCCGGTGCAGATTTGCGGGCGCGCACCAGTGAGTGCCTGCAGTTCTACCAGGGGCGGGCTTCCAGCTGGCGAGCTTCTCCGGTTGGTGGAGAGCCTCCACCAGCCGGAAGCTGCCATTTTGGATGCCAGAGGACTGCGGAACAACCAGCTCACGCTGCTCCGCATGGGGACGGACTAACCTGGCTGCCGGTAAGCTCCGTTTCAGCGCGTTTTCCCCCGTTTCCCCCTCCACATGCGAAAAGGGCCTGTGACTCTCTTATTTGCTAGAATTGGTTTGAAAGAGGGATGATCTGGAGGATGGTGTCTCCTCCCTAATATCTTTATGAAATGCAGAAGAATGAAAAATAAAGCTGGTACTCTTAAACGAGATTAAATTCATGCAGTTTCTGTAAGATGAACTAATATCACATTTATTTGTATCCTGCCCATTTAATGCTCTGTGAATCATGCCCATGATTACACAGTAACAAATGGTTCATGGGACTGGCCAGAACCCCCACGTCCTCTTGCTGTCTTACAGACTAGAGTTATTGTGGTTGGCCAGTATTCCACATCATCCACTTAGTTAAGTAGCTTAGTTAAGTTGCTGTTTTTGTCTGCCTTCAAGTCATTTCTGACTTATGGCAATCCTAAGACAAATCTATCATGAAGTTTTCTGGGGCTTTTTGATGCACCCAAGGTCATCCAGTGAGTTTCCATGGCCGAGTGGGGAATCAAACCCTAGTCTCCAGGGTCATAGTCTCACGCTCAAACGGTTACATCCCACTGTCTCTAAGTATACTTAATTAAATAACCTGTCTTGGCCCTACCCTGCAATGCTGACTGAAGCATCATTCACTCATGCTCTGGTCACTGGCAGAACAGACCTCCATCTGGCTGTGCCACTGATGCATGGTAAAATAGGTTAAGGAGTGGGAGTTAATGCTGTCACAATTGTGACTGAGTAGCCATCATGAATAAAGAACAGTTATGGATGAGTAAATCTAGGCAACTGTTCTGTATTCATGATTGCTATTTAGTCCCAATTGTGACACAATTGCCATGATTGTAACTCCCTCCCTAACCTACTTTACCAGGCATTTAGCTGCATGAGAAGAAGGAGAGCCATTCTGCTGGTGATGAGAGCACAGGTGAATGTCATTTCTGGAATGGCCAGGAGCTAAACCTACTTAACTAAGTAGCTGATGTAGAATATTGACTATTTTTTAAAGGATGAAGGCTTTTTGAAAGCAAGAGAATTCTCCATGTTTTGTCTGTAAAATGAACCTTGCTGTATGCTTTTGCACTGCACTCCAGGGTTTTCCTTCTTAGAGGAGCAGTCTTTTTAGTTCTGAAGATTTATCATTTCTCTCCTTATCAGACTTTTCTCTCTAGGCACCCTACAATGTCCATCTTTTGCTCAGACCTAGCAGGGGAGAGGTGTAAGAGGAAATAGGTTTTGATGAACCTTATTTTCCAATCCAGATCTGTTCTGTGTATGTGCATCCAAGGGCCAGATCTCCACATTAGCACACCAGGAGCTGCTGGTGGCTCTAACATAGGGGTGGAAACCATGAGTGTTGGACAGAAGGTCAGCACAGTGAGATGTCAATACAAAAAATCATTTGTTTCATCTGGGATAAAAGGGAAGTTTTTGTTTAGACTGGGTAGACCTGCACATGTCTTAACCAGGTGGCTGGGACTCTCAAAGCAGTCATCACTATGGTTTTTTTTTTATCAGCCATGCTCATGCAGAGCAGCCGGAGGTGTTACTGGGTATTGTACTGCTTCATATATATATATATCTGTATAACCAGGATAATAATTTTTCATTTTCCACTTTTGAGCTACAGAGCCAAGAATCCACAGCCAGCATGTCAAGCTTTGTCCCAAAGCACTTAATTTTTTTTCCTCTCCTTTTCTCTGCTGGGGATTGAAGTCCAAAGCTGGCATCCTGCTGGTGAATTACAGTGGTGTAAGTCAGATTTAAGCCACCACGACTTACTTTTTTGGTTGTTGTTTGGTTGGTGTTCTGATCACACACTAACCCCCCCGCCCAGTCTACCTTGTAAGCAGTATGGCCCATTCCCAATGTGGCCATTTTTGTGTTGTTGGAGAGCAGGCGGATCAGTAGGGAAGTGTCCAGCTATTTAACTGTAGCTGGATGCACTGCAAAGATATCATCTTCGGGGACCTCCCAAGGACCCCAGAAAACCCTGTGAATGCCTATCCCAGCACATCCAGCTACAGGAAGGCATCCTTCTGATCAACCCACACCCACACACCCTACTTTCTGACAGCACAGAAGCGGCTGCACTGCCTACATGGTGGGTTTGATTGAGTAGCATTGGGAGATGTAGCCATGAGAACAAAGCTATTGGATGTAAAACTTTTCCTGATATAGGATCTCAGCCCAAATTTAGGAATATTCATAAATGCAAACCATAAACCAGCATTTTGTGGCACATTTCCTGTCATCGTTGATATCTCTACATTATGGTAACAAATATCTATAAAAATCCACTCATATAGATCACGCAGTATTCCTGATCTCTGATTTCTCTCCTTTATGTGGAGGTCACCGTGAGGTGTGTGTGCTCTGCAAAAAAGGCTAACCAGTATTAAACCTCAAGCATCTGACTTACTAACTGTAAGGTCTTTCCCTTGTTCTATCTTGGGTGCTGATGAATTATGGAATTATTGTGCCAATACAGCATCTACAAGACTTTTTGCTAGTTATGTGTCTAAGCACTGAGTCTTATGACTTGTTTTCTGGGAAATTATACCACGTGTTTAACAGTTCTGTTTTTACAAGATAACAAACCATCAAAAGATATCAGGCATGAAGCCAGATAAATAAGCTATTAGAAGTGGGAAATGATACTGCGTGGAAAACTCTGTGCATATGATGTTTGTGTATGTGTGTCTGTTAGGGTGATTACTCACAATAAACAAAGGAAGTCAGATCTGCTCTTGCAGTAGAAACAGAATGGCTGTGTCAGGATCACCTCCCTCACCAGCAAAACACATTTTGCTACTTGTGGGAAAAGGTGGCATCCTTGCTCTGTGTAAACAAGCCAACTGGACAAAGTCCAGGTTATGTAAATCTGCAATATTAAAATCTTTATTTTAAATAACAGAATCTAAAGGCAGATCATAAGCACTGTGCTCACAAAAAGCAATTTCTCTGTTTGAAGAACCGATAGGATATTCATTTTTAAAATTATTATTATTATTATCTTTTGCTGAAGATTCACGATAGGGCCCTTGCTTATCTTCTACCATGTTTCCAATTTCTAGTCTAAAAAGATCAGACAGAAATATGGATGGAATGGATATGGTTTATGCAAAAGAAGTGCTGAACACTGGGAAGTCCATTTTCAACCATCTGAAAATATATTATCTTGAAGGGAAAACAGAAGAAAGGACCATGAATCTGAGACCAGAAGAGGCCATGTTTCTCTCTCAGGCCTGTGCAACCACATGGATGTGAAGGTGAACGTGAAACAAGGGCAAGAAAGAGAGAGGCAATGTTGTGGATACAGCTGCATTTTTCCATTTTGATAAGTATTGGAGAGGAATGCTTTAACAAGATGATCACACATTCCTACAGTTTTTAGCCTGTACAGTTTTTTTCCCAAAATTCCTGCCATTCTGGAGGGCTCACCCTGAAGAAAATAATCCTAGCCACATCTCTTTTCCAACACCCTATGAAGACAGAACTGGGAGAGCTCTGCATAATGTTTCTAAAACTACCATGTTTCCAAGTGTTTCCAAAACTACCATCAATTCTGGTCAAGCAGTCGAAATCCATGCCGAGGGAGTGATACTAGGAGAATCTTTTAATATACAAGCTAGATTTGAGACCATTTAGTTGTTGAAGGCTGTTTTCTAAACACTTCAAGTGATGTTGTCAGCCTTATTCTGACTTCCAATGTATTTTAAATGGAGAAAAGTTATATGTGAAGGTAGTACTGACATCTGAAAGAACAAGATGGTTCGATATTCTGGTGGGACTGAGTTACAAATCCTGTAGATATCTTCTTGTTTCATGCTACAAATGCTCAGCTTGAACAGTAAGGCCTAATTTCATTCTCACAGGAATCATAGTAACTTTAAGTTGTTCTACAGAAACAAGTATTGAGGAAGAATGTGGAAAAAGAGAGTAATGTAGAATTTCTACTTGCAACATCAAGAATGTGCAGTCACAGAATGGTCTATTGTCTATTGTAGTATGTAGAGTATCCAATTAGATTTATACAACGCATCTTGTGCCATAAACGTACATGATAACACTGTACCAAAGCATGTATAAATTGTTGTGAATTTATGGGGGCGGGGCTCTCGGTCTTTGGAAGCGATTCCAATAAACTTTGAATTTCCACTCCGTGGTTCTCAATCTCTATTTTCTGCAACATTTTCTGGGGGTTTGCTCAGGATCTGAGGGGCTTTTGCCCACTTAAGCGGCCACCACTTCCCCGATATCCGTGCCTCACCGACAGGGACCTTGGCGCCCCCGACGTTTTGTCGGACGGTCCTCCTCGTGAGGGCGTCGGACCCAGGGATCGGTCTGCCAGCTTGGGAACCCAGGGCAGTTTGGAAATTCGCCATAGACACGGCCTTAGGTAAGTGCCTCCCCAAGAATTGTGTGAAAAGGGGAGAAGAGGGGTTTGATCACCCCCTTAGGACCTACTTTAGTAGACTAGCCCCAGAGGAGGGCTACTGAAACCGCAGGACTCCTTAGGAGGACGGGAAAAGGAGGGTGGCCGTGTTGTTTGGGTGAAAGAACGTGTGAGTGGCATCGCAGTTCCCAGCGCATACCGTTGAGAGTCCAGGTGCCTGGGTCGGTGCGCGTGTGTGACTGTCTAAACCTTGTTGTGTCGGACTGTTGGGACCCCTTACCCACAGTCCAATTCCCTTGACCCACTGTGTGTTGTTACCATCGGGGTGGGGGTAACAGTCGACAAACGCCACTCCAATGTATGTTGAAACACTTCAAGAAAGGGTTTAGTGGAGACTACGGATGTCCAAAAATGATGCCAGGCAGATTGCAAAACTTGTGTGAAGTGGAGTGGCCGGCATTCAAGGTGGGGTGGCCATCAGAAGGAAGTTTGGACCAGAAAAGATTAGGGCTGTGTATGCAGTGGGGGAGGGGACCCTGGACACCCAGACCAGTACCCCTATATAGATTCATGGGACACTGTAGTAACGTGGCTTGCAAAGTGTAAGGAACAGTGCAGTAAAGTTATGGTGCTAATGAAGGATAAAACCCAGAAGAAGTTCGGCAGGGACCCTGTAGTTTTAGATAGTCTCCCAGAGGAACCCAGCACACCACCCCCATATGTCACAGTGGTCCCTGGTCTGGCCCTGGCGGTGCAGGTAGAAGTGGCAGCACCGGGAAACCTGGCCAACCCTTCCCTCAACTCAGAACCAATGGCCCTGGCATCGCCATCGCCATCGCCATCACCCCATGCTTTATACCCTGACCTTCCGGACCAGAAAGAGAGATCCACCCTCCCCAGTCCAACTGATGTTTACGCTTTTAGAAGTGGGCTGAAGATAAAGGCCAAGGAGATCAAAGGAATACAGGAGAAGTTCCCTCGTGAGGTCCAAGGAGAAGAGGAAAGGGATGAAGTGGAGGTAGTAGCCCCCCTTAGGCAGGTTAGCCAGCTGATCTCCGATCCTCAGCAAGAGGGGGGCTATCGCCGGATGCAAAGTTATCAGTACACACCTTTCGCTACGTCCAATCTCCTGAATTGGATGACTCACTATGGGTCATACACGGAAAAGCCCCAAGAAATGATAGAATTATGTACATCTATTATGACTACGCATGTGCCTACATGGCAGGATTGCCAGCAATTACTCATGACTCTATTCACCACAGAAGAAAGGAGACGCATTCTCCGAGAGGCAGAAAATGTAGTTCAGACTCGGGTACCCCCCGGTACCCCAAATGAAGAGATATGGATTAGGGACAGGGTGCCCCTGATAGAGCTGCATTGGGATGTCAATAATGACCAGGACTTTACCCATCTTACAGAGTATCAGGCTGTACTGCTAGAAGGAATGAGGGAAGGTATGAAGAGGGCTGTGAATATACCTAAAATAAAGGAGATTGTGCAAGGAACCGACGAACCTCCGGGACAATTTTTGGAACAATTGTTGAATGCATATCGGCAATATACTCCAATAAATCCGGATGCCCCAGAGAATTTACGGGCGGTAGTTTTGGACTTTGTGGCTCAAAGTTCCCTGGATATAAGAAAGAAACTGCAGAAACAGGAAGGCTTTGAGGGAATGAATCTGAGTCAGTTGTTAGCAATTGCTCAGAAGGTCTACATAAATCAGGTGAAGAGAAGAGAAGCGGGAAAAGGACAGACGCATTCATAAGAAGCCCGAAGTATTAGTGGCGGCTCTTGCCACCCAAGGGATAATTGAACCCAAAAGGGGAAGAGGAAGGAGAATGGAAAGGGCCGGGAGACACCGATCTCGACTTTGGCAAAACCAGTGTGCCATTTGCAAACAGGAAGGTCATTGGAAGAATGAATGCCCCAATAGACCTGGACAAGGGCCGACCAGCCCCCAAAGGGGACAGGAAAGAGGCGGCAGAGGAGGAAGAGGACGGGTGACTGATGGACGATATGAAAGACAGAGAGGAGAAGAACCCTATGAGACCATAGGGATGGTGGAGATGGAACAGTGGGATTAGGACAGACTGGGTCCCCTCACTGCTGGCCCCAGGGAGCCCATGGTCATGGCAAAGGTGGGGGGCCAGCCAATTCCTGTGATGATTGATACCGGGGCCACGCGATCTGTTGTAACTACCCTCCTGGCTCCGAAGACAACCACTTGTGTGAAGATAGTTGGCGCTACAGGGAAGACTGAAAAAAGGCCATTACTAGAAAAACGCCTTGTTGACCTGGGGCGGCATCAAGTCACACACCAATTCCTCTACATACCTGATTGCCCAGTGCCCCTGATGGGAAGAGACTTGTTGTCGAAACTGCAGGCACAGATTACCTTTGAGGACGATGGATCAACGGAGGTGGAGTTCCAAGGACCACGGAGCTTGCTGATTTCATACCCCATGGAAGAAGAATGGAGGACTCATCAGACTTTTATGAGTCGGGTTAAGGATGACACTCCCTATGGGCCTCCTGGGTTATGGGTGGAAGACAATCCACCAGGACTAGCTCGATACATAGCCCCGGTTGTGGTAGAACTGAAACCAGGAGCCTCCCCAATACATGTAAAAGCAATACAATCTGCCTTGGGTGGCCATAGAGGGCATACAGAAACACATAGACCAACTATTGAAGTATCAAATTCTCAGGGAATGCCAGTCTCCATGGAACACTCCTCTTCCGCCTGTCCAGAAGCTGGGGACGAGTGATTATCGGCCTGTGCAAGATTTAAGAATGGTGAATCAAGCCACAGTGACCATCCATCCCGTGGTGCCCAATCCATATGTACTAATGGGGCTGATTCCCTCGGCGGCGGCGCACTTCACAATCTTAGACCTCGAGGATGTTTTCTTCTGCATACGGCTGGCCCCACAAAGCCAACCTATTTTTGCTTTTCAGTGGGAAGATGGAGTAACAGGAAGAAAGACCCAGTACGCTTGGATCCGCTTGCCACAGGGATGGAAAAACTCGCCCACAATATTTGGGACCTCACTGAGCCAGGATCTGCAACGGTTCCTATAGGAACCAGGGCAAAGGGTCTTGTTGCAATATGTGGACGACCTCCTGCTGGCGGCAACTGGCAAAGAAGAGTGCCGAAAGGGAACCAATGAGTTACTCCACCTCCTGTGGGAAGCCGGATACAAAGTTTCAAGAAAGAAGGGTCAGCTCTGTCTAACAAAAGTGCGCTATTTGGGATACCAGGTTTCCCAGGGAAAGCGTGCCCTAGGACCTGAAAGAAAAGAGACTGTGTGCTCTCCCAGAACCCCAGAACTGAAAGATGGTTCATGAATTCTTAGGCGCGTCCGGGTTCTGTCGAATCTGGATCCCCAACTTTGTTGTGATAAGCAAGCCCCTGTACAAGGCAACAAAAGGGCAGGAGACAGCGGAGTTCCACTGGGGAAAGGAACAAAAGGCAGCATGGTTGCAGATAAAGAAAGCCCTGATGGAAGCCCCAGCGTTAGGCCTACCGGATGTGACCAAACCATTCACCCTTTATGTGGACGAAAGGAAGAATGTGGCTGTAGGGGTTTTAACCCAGCAGCTGGGTTCCTGGCAGCGGCCCGTGGCTTATCTCTCAAAACAGCTGGACCCCGTGGCATGGGGGTGGCCGGGATGTCTTCGAGCCATTGCAGCTACGGAACTATTGGTCAAGGAAACCGACAAGCTTACCCTGGGCCAAACGCTGACTGTCAGAGTCCCTCATGCCATTACCACCCTGATGGATTACAAAGGGAACTACTGGTTCACTAATAGTCGGATGCTGAAATAGCCAGGGATGCTGTGTGAGAACCCCGGATTTGACTCGAGACTACAGCCACTCTTAATCCAGCTACACTGCTCCCTCGGTGGAAGCCGAGGGTCCCCAGCATGATTGCGTCCAGACCATGGATGAAGTATACTCAAGTTGCCCGGACCTCAGGCATACTCCGTGGCCGCACCCAGACATCACATACTACACGGATGGAAGCAGTTTTGTACAAGAAGGGTGGAGAATGGCTGGATATGCGGTGGTAACAGAGGATAAGGTTATAGAAGCCAAACCCCTGCCAACAGGGACGTTCGCACAGAAGGCAGAACTTATTGCCCTGATCCGAGCCCTTGAACTTGTGGAAGGACTCACAGTGAATATTTATACTGACTCAAAATATGCGTTCATTACCCTACATGCACGTGGGGCTTTATATAAGGAGAAAGAATTGATCAATTCAACTGGCCAAAGTATAAAATACGGAAAAGAAATAGAAGAGCTGCTCCGTGTAGTCTGGATCCCTAAAAGAGTGGCTGTGATCCACTGCTGAGGACATCAACGGGGAAGAGACCCAGTAGCCAAGGGAAATCAGAAAGCGGATCAGGCAGCTAAAGCAGCAGCAGCGGAAAATCTACAAACAGAATTGAGAAGAGACCCTCTTATGGTCCCGCTATTCCAAGTTTCGCTGAGAGAGCTGAGCCCGACTTACTCCGAGGAGGAAGATGAAACAGCCAGGCAAGATCTCAGGGCAGATAAGGGAAACGATGGATGGTGGAGGCTGCCAGACGGAAGAATTTACCTGCCCCGACACCTGGGATGGTTGGTGGTCCAGAAGGCCCATGAAGCCACGCATCTAGGAAAGACAGCTCTAGTTCAGCTGTTGGAAAAGAAAGTCTATCTAAATGGAATACATGGATTTGCTGCCCTGGCCTCCTCAAGGTGTCAGCTGTGCACCAAAACTAATCCCCGACAGGGAGCCAAGATGGCGGAGGGACAACAGTATCAAGGGAGTAGTCCTTTTGAATCGCTGGTAGTAGATTTCACTGAATTGCCCCGGGCGGGAGCCTATCGCTACCTCCTGGTCTTTGTTTGTACTTACACGGGATGGGTGGAAGCTTACCCCACCCGCACCGAGAAAACGCGGGAGGTCATACGGGCCCTACTTCGAGATATTATTCCCCGACATGGACTACCACATCGTATAGGCTCAGATAACGGACCTGCGTTTGTCCACAAAATCATCAAATACTTAACCACTGCTCTGGGAATCACCTGGGAGCTACACTGCATTCCGACCCCAGAGTTCAGGGAAGGTGGAAAGGATGAATAGGACCCTAAAGACACAGTTGTCCAAATTGTGCCAAGAAACGAGATTGAAGTGGCCGGACGCTCTTCCCATAGCCCTTTTCAGGATAAAGTGCACGCCACATCGAATCACAGGGCTGTCCCCTTTCGAGTTGATGTATGGGCGACCCCCTACCATTTTGAGTGGGTTGAGGGGAGATACCAAGGAATTGGGAAATAAGACCCTACAGGAGGAGGTCAGCACCTTAGGGAAAGCTCTGAGTAAAATGAGGGAGTATACGTTAGAGCAGCGTCTTCCCTTCTTGCGAACTCAGGCACATCCTTTCCAACCAGGAGATGAGGTATGGGTGAAGGATTGGAAAGGAGAGCCACTCAGCCCCAGGTGGAGGGGGCCATACCAGGTTATACTGACATCCCCCACCACGGTGAAGGTAGCAGAGTTGAAGACTTGGGTGCATTACACTAGGATAAAGAGGGCCCATACTGACTGGACTGCCGCCCCAATTATAGGGCAACCCTTGAAGATGAAGATCACTAGAAAGCAGTAAGGAAGACTGGGACTAGGCCTTGCTGTGTTCACATTCTGGGAAGCTGAACACCCAGCGCACGGCCAGATCCCCATCTGGAGAGGAAAGAAGACTGGGACTAGGCCCTACTGCAGTTGCTACCAGGGACGCACCGCTTTATGTACGGCCAGATCCTGAATGTGGGAAACAATATTGTGGGTCGGAGGAGGTATAGGGGGAGCGGCAGGCCTTGGCTATCTATTGTATCATTTCAGACGGTGGTACTGTGGGTCTGAACAATATGTGGATATGGGGATTGTTGCTTGTGATGGGAGTGAAATCAGGCGAGGGAGGCTGGGAAGTGAATCGGTTTCACCAGCTAGTCAATCAGATCTTGAGCACCCTGAATGTCAGTAATTGCTGGGTATGTTCTCATGGGCCAAGCTCACACATGGAAGGGTGGCCTGTAATGCCGGCAAGTACTATGCATCTGACTGGATGGAATAGCACTACTATATATGCATTTACTACGAATAAGACACAGCCCTTAAGGGACTCCGGCCAGTTTGTACTGAGTAGAACGGGAAAGGTACCCCTGGCTCCTTTGTGTGTAAGGAGGTGGAACATCTCCCAGGAAGGGTACTATGTAACTTCTGGGCAAGGGGGAACACGACAACATCCCTTGCCTAGAATATCAGTGGGAGATTACCCCAACTGTAATGTAACTATTCTTGTCCTGGAATATAACAACTCCAATTGTAAAAAGACTAACCCGAATATTTCCGCCCCTTTCGCATGCGGAACAGGGTACACTGTCGATATAGTAACTATGTATGGGAATCTAAGAGGAGTTAACCCCCGATCAGGATTCAGGAAGTTGCTATAGGGCACAGCGGTCAATGGATCTATGGACTGCCCCTCGGTATGTATTGGATATATGGGTCCTGGGCAGGAAGGGCTCTTCCCCCCGTTTGCAATGGAACGTGCACCATAGGGAGCTTAGTGATGACTGGAATTGCCTTTCACCCATTACAACAATCAATTGAAGTTTGGGATAGACAATTTGGATGGACTAGGGTCAAAAGGGTATATGATGAGAGCTACGGATATGACCCAGACAATACTTACCTGAGGGTGAAAGATTTGGAGCCATAATGTTCCCTGTAGTAGGGGTGGCTCTGAACATAAGACAAATTCGGAGCTTGTCAGCCCAATTCGAGATATTGGCCAATTCGATGGCCAAAGGAATCAGTGCCCTACAGACAGAAGTGGACTCGTTGGCTTCCATACTGACTCAGCATAAAATAGCCCTGGATTACCTCCTCAGCCGAGAAGGAGGCTTGTGTGTATGGTTAAATACCACCTGCTGTCATTATGTTAATGAATTTGGAGTAGTAGAAACCAATCTGGAGAAAATACACTCTGTGGTATCTAATATTAGGAAATCATACTCGCAGACTACCGATATGTGGGCATGGTTAACTTCTTGGCTCCCGAATTTAGCATGGTTGAAGACGCTGTTCGTGGGATTTCTCTTCGTATTAATGATAGGGCTAATGATATGTATGATAGTACTTTGCTTGCTAAACTGCTTTCAATTTGCCATGAGTAAAATTATGGATGGGAAAGCTGCAGCTTATGCCTTAATGGCCCAGACCAAGTAATTATGCTTAAATTGCTGTGTAGAATTTAGCATAAAAGGGGGGAATGAGGAAGAATATGGAAAAAGAAACAAAGTAATGTAGAATTTCTACTTGCAACATCAAGAATGTGCAGTCACAGAATGGTCTATTGTCTATTGTAGTATGTAGAGTATCCAATTAGATTTATACAACGCATCTTGTGCCATAAACGTACACGATAACACTGTACCAAAGAATGTATAAATTGTTGTGAATTTATGGGGGCGGGGCTCTCGGTCTTTGGAAGCGATTCCACCGAGACCCAGCTGGCTGAATAAACTTTGAATTTCCACTCCGTGGGTCTCGATCTCGATTTTCTGCAACAGTATAGCAAGGTGTCAGTTTATGAAAGTCCACATTTGTTTGAAAGAGAATTTCAGTGCAGTTTACTGGACCTCCAGCTGAAGTATTTGTTTTACTTTCATAGCAACATAAAAATTTATATACATCCTGAACAAAGACATAAGTCCCACTAGCATTCTTTCGTTTTTGAGATTCGCAGCAAACCCCCACCCATTTCACAGTTATTCATGTTCTGCAGAAAAGAAACTGAGATTATCATATGGTAAATTGCCCAGATTTACTCAGAATTCCATGTCTAAGCTAGGATTTTAACTTACCAGTTCCAAGTCATATACTCTGTTCAAAATGCAAAAGGCTCAGATTTGAATAACATTGACTAGGCCTGTCTAGCCTACTTGCAGGTTCTGTGAGTGACTAGTCTGATGTGCATTCATATTCCATGCGTGTGCCTGCTTCTTTTCCTAAAGAGCTTCTCATTCAGGGGGTACCTTCTAGCATTTCCAAAATGTTCTTTAAACTCCAAGAATTCACAAATCAGGCTAAGGAGAGGGTGCAAGTCCAGCCTAAAGAGAGCTGTAAACATAATACATGCTTTATCTTCTCCTCACTTTCTCTTGGAATATCTTTTGCATCTCATGCCAAAGCCATATTTTAACTGGAGAGGAAAGTTTAAGAGTTGTAGTGTGGTTGAATGTGGGAGGTGGACCTTATGATTTCAAAACTGTGGGAAAAATTACACATGCATACTGAATGTTCATTGTTCCTATTAATTTCCTTTGTGACATGACATTTTCAAGTATCTACTGCTACTTCAAGACGTCAGGCCGGCATGATTCTAGACTGATTAGGAAAAGGTTTTTGTTTTTTTTGTTTTTTTATGCAGAACAATTGGCCATGTTCACAGACACAGTCATACTCTCTCACTCTCTTCCAAACCCCTTACCTACCAAATGGCTATTCTGGATTGTTTTCAATTTGTTATTTTTTTTTTAATCTGAATAGAAATGAATGAGAATTGAATTAGGCAAATAAAACCTTTCTTTTCATTTGGAACTTGTTTATTTGAATTCTCATTCACCTTTATAACTACAACAAATGAAAGGCAGGGAGTGCATTCATTTAGCATGCATAATTTCAAGTTTTAAAATGCTGCTTACTACTGCTCCTTTTCTGGATACCTCTCTCAGATATTCTTAAATGGGCTTTACAACTCTTCAACCTACAGAAATGGTATGTGGAAAAAAATGTGTAGGTCTACCAATATCAATGAGGCCTGGTGCATAGACCCAATTTCAATCTGCCATAACTGCCACAACTGAAAAACTTATTGTCTGTCTCCAGATGGAGTGATTCCATGAAGGCCTGGGCAGTCTCTTCAAGCTGCTGCAGAAAAGCCTCATTTTGCTATCTGGCTTTTAAGAGACATTTTTAAACAGATGTTCATATTTCTCCACCAACATTTTTCATGAGGGAAAACTTCGGTAATCCAAACAAATGTTCTTCTATGTTCCTGAAAACAAATCTGCTATTCAAGCAGCAAATCTCCGCTCATTTGGGAAGAGAAAAAAAAATAGTGAGATAGAAATAATTGCATTTGTTTGGTTAACCAGGGCTGGAAAATTCTGACTGGAATGCTGAAGAACATGAAATATCCAGTCCAGTCTGAGTGTGC
Source organism: Cyclura pinguis (assembly GCA_030412105.1). Taxonomy (NCBI): domain Eukaryota; kingdom Metazoa; phylum Chordata; class Lepidosauria; order Squamata; family Iguanidae; genus Cyclura; species Cyclura pinguis. The sequence continues at coordinate 105,002,349 of CM059599.1, read as the reverse complement.
TTTATAAGCGTCTGATATTCAATCTAAAGGCTAACCTCTTGTTCACACTTACCTGGGTGGCAAGCCATCCCTATCAGTCACAATAGAACTTACTGTTGAGTAGCCGTATATAATTTGTATTGAAAATGTATTTTCCCTTTTATCGAGATGTAATCATTAAATTTGCTGTGTTTGATTTGAAGAATAGGAGATTGATAGGATTCACTTTGTCAAACAGAAAGAAATGTTGGAGTACGTAATTTGGGCATAGAGGATAGCTGATATCCTCTCTCTCTCCCTCTCTTTGTGTGCCTTCGAGTTGCTTGTCAATTTATAGTGACCCCATGAATTTTATAGGGTTTTCTTAGGCAAAGAAAACTCAGAGGGGGTTCTACCGGTTCCTTCCTCTGAAATATAGCCTACAGCACCTGCTATTCACAGGCAATCTCCCATCCAAGTACTAACCAGAACTCACCCTGCTTAGCTTCCAAGATCTGATGAGATCTGGTGCCACAGAAAATTTAAGTCCTTGCCCTATATAATTAGCCTGCTTCACATACTTCACAGGCACCATGCCTCTTTACTATGGAAACACTGGCTGAGATCCTGCATCAGGACACATATATGTCTGGCATGTGACTACATCACCATAGCTACAATTTCCAGTTTGGTGCTGTTCCACCAAACCTGCTGTTTAACTGAGGCAGCTGCACCCTGGTCATTTCTGTGTCATTGGATGGGGGCTGGGGTCACTGGAGACACATCTAGCCATTTTCCTGTAGCTTGACTGGCTCCAACAAGCATCTATGGGGACCCTCCCGGGGTCCTTGGGAGGTTGCTGCACGTGACATCCAGGCAACACGTCCAGGCATCTCTAGCTCCCTCATGCCGGTGCCAGCCTATTTTGCACCCTAGGCATGGCTAACTACTTTCCCTCCCCAGCCCTCCTAACTTCAGTTTTTTGAAGCAGATGGCTTGTTTTTAAAAAGCCCCAAACTTGAAACTACTAAATTTATTTTAAATCGCAAGAATATCCAGCTTTGAGCAACACATGTTATCAGCTAAGAAGGAAATATTTTTTTGCTTAGCTAAAAAATATCACTAAATTTCAAAAAATAAAAATATGTATAAAAAGGATAAATAAAAAACAAAATATAGATTTTTCCCCCATAAGACTTTATAGTTTAGTATATTTCATAGCACTGTTGTGGTCTCAGCCTACATACCCTAAAGGTACCAGGTCCCATTTTATTTGGAAGCTAAGTCGAGTCAGCACTGATTAGTACATGGATGGGAGACTGCCAGAGATTTACCAGGTGCTGTAGGCTATATTTCAGAGGAACGAACTGGCAAAACCACCTGTGAGTAGTCCTTATATAAGAAAACCCTGTAAAATTCATGGGTTTGCCATAATTTGACAAGCCACTTGAAAATACATGCACACAGGGACACTATTGTGGTATTTATCTTAAAATAAAAAATATTAATTGTCAATTGTATCTTTTTTTCAAGGACTGAAAAACTAATAAGCACAGAAATTGTGCTTTGTGCTTTTCAAAGATTGGTATTGTGCCCCACTGAGGTCCATGCTCTTGGCAGATGCCTAGTTGGCCTAATGATAGCACTGGCCCTGATTTCCCCTACCGACAACACATAAATTACCATGTTGTGGGGGTACAATGTTTCAAAGGTGATTTGGGGTTGTGGTGTTGCATAGTCAGTAAGGCTTCCAAACTCAGCAATGGCCAAAATAGTGGGTTACAATAGCATACACTGGACTTACACTGTTGTAACTCCTTAACAAGATGCCAACCAATTTTTTTTTTCTGTTGCTGATACAGCAGAGTGAATTTCCAAGGTACAGATAGCGTCTAGCAGCACACTTCAGCAATCGCTGTTGAAAGCTGCAGGATAATCACATAACACTAAGGATTATAGGAATTAATACTCCATATAGCAGGGGTCAGAGACATCACATACTCATCTGCCAACATATCCTAATATATACGTATACAACACATAAACGATTTGCCCAGAGAAGCTATATTCAAATAGAACCAAACTATAAGCAGAATTTTATGACATTATGGAGATGGAATTGTCAAGAAGATAATATGCTAATAGAAGGATTTGCTATCAGTATGGGAATGGTACATGTGTTCTCTCTCCTTCTCTGTGAGTGGCGTTTAAGTTGCAGGCTGTTAGACAAGTAAATTTTGTCCCAGTTAAAAAAAGATTCACAGATGTTGCTGTATTCATAGGTGTAAATGCATGAATTCACATTCAGAGTTGTATTGCTTAAATGTCAGTGCAGTATTCATATAAAAGAAAGGTAATTTTCCTGTTCTCTGACTGAATATTGAATTTTTAATAAGGTTTATTCATACAAGAAGCAGGAATCAATTTGATCTGGGAATCAACTGTTCATGGCATGCTAACGCATCAGACTGTTGGAGGGAGTATATCCAACCATGTTCATCAAAGCCGTAGCATATCACACTTGAAACTGTCTTCTCAAAACTCAAAGTTAATAAAATCTGTGAACTTTTTGAGAACTGTGGCTGTGATGGAATATGGGGGAGTGGTATCCTGAGTGGTAGAAAAGCTGCCCATCAATATGTTGCTAGGGAACTAGAATGGCCACTCCAGAGTGGAACCCACCCTGGGAAGGAGGGATTGAAGGCCTGAGTGGAAATGCATAAATAGTAGGCACTGAACTGGGTTTAGTCAGACTTCCAGGAGCAAGGACTAAGAGTCCTTCAGCCAAAGAAAGTTCTCACTCAACCAAGTGGGATGGGTACTGAATGGAAAAGATGTTTTCTCAAAGAAAGCCTAGAGTGAGGGTCAGAGGAGAAATCAACCCATTTTTGAATCTGGTCAGAGATAGCAACCTAGATTTGGGGACAGAGCTTTTGGCAAAAAGGGTAGCCAGAGGACTGTGCGTGAAAGAGACCTCTGTCTTTGTGCAGATGTAAAACTGCATAAGAACCTGTTTAAACACATTCTGAAGATCTGTTTGAGCTTGGACATATGTACAAAACCAATACTTTATTCTGTTTGTTGTTTTAATAAAGATTATAGTATATTTTTAGAAATTTTGACTTAGTTGAACGATTCTCGGAAGTTATAACCAACTAGAACGATGCTACCATAAATCATTAACAGGGTTCTAAATAACAAGTGAAAAGCTATACCCTTTTTATACAAAGGTGGTGTTTTAGGGAAGGCCAGAGCTGTGTAGAAAGTAGCAAGGCACTTTAGCAGACTGGGAGAGGCGAAGCTGCCATTCCAGTCTAGGAGAAGAAAAAGTAGGCTTTGTCTCCACAATGGCCATATTCCAATTCTGGTGAGCTGCTTGGTTACATCCAAAGATGTTTCCAGCCAGTTCAGTGAGGACGAGATGATCACAATGGGAATATGTACATACCTTCCCTATTTTAATTTTTTTTTAACTAGGGTCCAGAGCACAGACTCCTTGGTTTTCTGAGTTGCTCAGGTCAATAGAGCACTTGGATTGATGACTAGAGCAATAATAGAGAAACAATTGAATATGGTGCAAGCATAGGTTAGGGCCCAAGCTAGAACCTACTCTACAGCAGTGAATATTTGAGGCTTCTATTACATCAGCACAATCTTGTCTGGTGCAGTTGTTTCATGTAGTAAAGGGGCTACTGCATTCTTGATCTCAGACTGCTGAAGAGTCGTCACCAGAAATGCACTGTTAAGAATTTGCCAAACATTTTGTGTAGAAAATTGTTCAGATTCATTCAGACTTGCACTCCATATTAAAAGAATAATTTTGGAGAGGTAACCTAGGCATATATTTATCTGGTTTTAGTGGATATGTTTCAATTTGTTCACAAGATGATGTGAATAGGCTGCTTGGGGGAATGAAGCCAACCACTTGTCTGTTAGACCTATGTCCATCCTGGCTAATTAGAATTGCTAAAGGAAGGCTGACCAAAGTGGGAGTTGCAAATGCTTCTTTGAAAGAGGGTGCATTCCCACCCTTCTAAAAGAAGCAATTGTAAGATCCTTGTGGAAAACCCCATTACTCAAGATAACAGTTGGCTGCTTTCTAATCTTTCTTTCAAAATAGTCTCACAGCAATTGGTGACAGCGCAAATCTAGGCTTTCTTGGATGAAAGCACAGAGGTCAATACTGTTCTCTTGCGTTTTTCAAAATCTACATGAAACCCCTGGGACAGCTCATCCAGAGGTTTGGAGATGGGTATCATCAGCATGCTGATGATAAGCAACTCTATCTCTCTGTTACAACTGATACCAAATAAGTTGTGAAAATCTTAAATCGTTGTCTGGATGCAGTGAAACATTAGATGTGGGTGAATAAACCAAGGCTCAATCCAGACAAGAAAGAACTTCTGTTGGTCAGTAGGAAAGCTAAACGTGAGATTGAGTTTACTTGTTCTGAACGGAGTTGCACTCCCTCTGAAAGATCACATACATAACTTGGGGGTGCACTTGGACCAAGCACTAGTCATGAAAGGTCAGACAGCTGCTTTGGATTGTAGTGCCTTTGCCCATTTTGCCCAGTGTATCAGCTGCCATCTTTCCTGGGCAGTGCAGCTCTGGCCACTCGGTTCATGCCTTAATTGCCTTTTGATTAGATTATGGTAACGCACTCTGTATGAGGCTGTCCTTGAAAAGTGTTCAGAAGTCACAGCTGATAATGATGGCCAGATCCTTATCAGATGTGTGTTTTAGAGATCATATAACATTAGCCTTACAAGAACTACGCAGGCTCCCAATTTTCAAGTTTCATTCAAAGTTTTGATCTTGAAGTATAAAACCCTGAATGGCTTGTGGCCAAGACAGCTGGAAAATCTCCTTCTTCACTATGACCCTGCCTGAAATCCAAGGTCACTGGAGGATTTTCTGAAGTGGAAAAGGTCTGAATCATTAAGGATTAAAATGTATGTGTTATTTTCAGCACTTGCTTCAGATATACACATGCTGAATGACAACCTGGTTAGTCACAGGCACTCAGTTTTTTTTTTCTCCTGGTCATGGGAATCAGGCCCACTATTTACACATGGTTCTTAACATTCACTGAACATTCACTAAGTTTCGTTCTTGCTGTTTCGATCAAGCTGATTTCCAGTTTCTGAACTGGAGATCAATATGTTCTAGCTCACCACTTCTCTTGAATGGAATTGCAAGTGAGTCATGACAGGCACTAGACTGCTAACCCTAGAGAGTGAGGAACAAGATAGACCTATGGGAATGTAATCCATAATTTTTTGTGTCTTTACTGCCAGAAGGGGAAATGCAGGGACACATAGCAACAAATGGCAAATGTGTGTTATTTGATGAACCCAGTAAAATAGGTGCCATCCCCGAATAATTAATCTCCCTTTTTTTTTTTAATTCTTCCGAACATTCCAACGATGCAGGTCTGCATGATGGACAAACCCAGCTTTCATATTATTGGGGAGGGTAGGGGTGAGGATAGCAGCCTTTATTGCATCACACTGCCACCAAATGTAGGGTTTCCCACGCTTTATAGGAGGGTTCCACCCTTTATCCCTCTGCTGTGGTCACCAAATGTGTTCCGTCCCCCCCAATTCTCATGCAATGAACTGTGGGAGTTACACTTGGGCTGTCACACCAGTGCTACCGACTGTGAAGATTCCTCCCAGCCAACCTCACCTAATGTGGCCAAATGTGGGGTTTCTACCCTTTAACCCACCAAATGTGAAGACTTCATAATACTCACTGCAGTTAACAAGAGTGAGGGCTTTTGCTGATCCCTACTCTGTGACGTCAACTTTGGGGACTATGTAACTGTCCTCAAGGTACCTTTGTGCAACTTCTATCCACAATGTGTGCTGCCCCTCTATATTCAATGCTGCCACCACAGACACCTTGTCTGAGTCCAAGGTCTCAGATAGATAGCATTTCTGGAGACCAAAAGTACATTTAAAAAAACCCTAATTTTTTACAGAAATTAAATATATCAAAGCAGAATAAATATTTATTACATTTAAAGCACCACAATCTCTCATGCTCCTCTCAAGATAACTCAGACCTTTATCAACCACTCAGTTCAAACTTCCTTCTCACATTCCATCCAACCCTAGCCTAACTCAAACCGCTCTCAATTTTTTAAAACTGCATACCTCTTAAATCCAAAGCAGACTGAATCTCCCATGCAAACTGAAACTCCCAAGGTCCACGAACCCACTGTCATTCACTACGCTTAGGCAAATCTCAACTATTCCACCAGACAGCTTTCACTTCAACGCACCATTCTCTGTCCCATCTCAACAGCTCCTTACCTCATATTCTAATATACAACTGAGAAATCAAACATATTCAAATACAAACCTATGACATCACAGTATGTACCTAGAACAACAAAAGTAACAGATTTAGAATGTCATATACTTTCTTGGACTAAAGTCCACTTCTTCAAATGTTCATGTGTGATGACATACTCTGTATGAGAAGCGATTCAAAAAAGACAATTTGTCCATGAGAACTTGGTGATGAAACGGCAAATATGTGACTTTATTCATGGTCCCTTGCCCAATCTTCTCATTGTTGGTACTCCTACTCCTTCTTTCTTTTTCTTCACCCTTAGCCCATCTGGCTTTATGTTTCCCTTATGTTTTTGTTTACTTAATAGCTGCTTCACTGTAAAGCAGGACTGGGGGACTGTAGCCCTCCAGATGTTGGAATCCCGTTCTCATCAGCCCTACGGAGTTTTAGAGTGTCTAAGAGTGAATGTTCCTGTGCATTAAAATGATCTAATATATAAAAGTCAAAGTTCGTGAGTTTGCGAGTTTATCTGTGTCAGGCAGGCGAAGACCTCATATGATTGGCTATCTGTGAAGATACTATGGAATCCTGGGGTTGGCAGTTTAGGGAGAGGACTTTAGAATTCTCAGCCCAGAGAGTACTTAGGTCTCATGTCGGTTGCTATGGAGATGAGGCCTAGCAGCAAGAAGGAAGAGGACAGTGTTTTCCCCAGAAACCAAACCTCTGTATGTTAACAACTACAGGCTGGACTGGGGAATATGGAGAAAAGTTACAGGTACTGGACAACACGGTTTGGGGAATTAGAGACATAGGATATCAAATCTGTGCATTTCAACCGCATCTACTTTCTAAAGTAAGGTAAGGTAATTTCTAAGCTATTTCTAACAAGTGTTACCTACGAGAAAATAAAATTCTGGGCAATATCGGGTAAATACGCTAGTCTACTATAGAAATGATTAAGGTTTCTGTCAGTTTTCCTCCAACTCAGGCACCAGGGGACAAAATATGGGTAGCCTTCAATGACAGCCTGCCAAGAAACAGCAATGCTGATATGCTTCTCTTAGGTAAAAGCAGGAGTGACTAGTCTGTCAAAGGAATGGGAGAGGACTGGCAGGTGACAGTTCAGCAGATGGTTTTCACCAAAACATAAAATATATGCACAAACTTAAAATTGTTTTGCATGGATTTCTTACTTCCTTGAACCAACGCAATAACCAACTGAGATGTTTGAAGTAGATTAAAAGATTAACTTTTTGGATTCTTTCAGACTTTCCAAGGGTGAAGTGGTGACTCAAATATGCTAATAACTGAATATGCAGTGAGGGATGGTAATACGTCCAATTAATTCAATATAGGAAATGTGGTCTTCAATGTAACAGTGCAATAGTGGAGTACAGAGGAGCTAATTTGGTTAAGGAATACAGCTTCATGATTTGGGAACGAAGAACAGAAAATGGTCATGGAGAATTTATGCAAAGGCTTCTTTTATATCATGCATGTTTCTGGGAAACATATTGGCTGCAATCCATTCCAACATCCCCCCACAAGAAAAATAGCAACATTGTGCAACACAAGTCAATGACTAGATGCCACTGCACATTGTACAATACATGATGCAAAACTACAATGCAAAGTACAGGAGGTACAGCCACAATGCATAATGCGCAATTACAACAGAAATTATAGTTAGTTATAGTTATTGTGTCTCATCATTAACTTCAGTGATATGTGGCTAGAACCTAATAATCTAGGCCCTCAACTTTTTTTTTAATAATAAATGCTTTTCCTAAACAGTTAATCAGAAAGCACAGAGTAGCAATCCCTTTTTATGCTTCAACAGTTTAATGAATACCCTGCAACCTGCTGGGCTGACCTATGGGCTTGTTCTTGACTCTAATTAATGCCAGGTTTTACACAACACTCCTAGGTACCCTATGCTCTCTTTAGAGTGTTAAACAAAAACCCACTGATTTTAAATCTCTGCACTGCAATCTTTATTCCAAGAGTAACCAACTAAGCAAGCTGGCGTTTGGGTGACACCTTCTGGATGAGATTATTGCTGAACAGAACAATCAATATAGATTGTATATGAGAGTTCAACTGTTTGACTTTATCCAGCCATTATTTGTAGGGAAATACAGCAGAGTGGATTCTATATATCTGGTATATGGTATAGTAGTAGGCTTTGGTGTACTAAAATCAGCAGATCAGTCAACTAAATCTTCATTCACAATTTGCCCTCTAAACTGTACAAAGTCAACACTTCCCTATTTCAACAAGTCTTAAGTCAGGACTGGGCAATGGGTGGTTCTCATGTAGTTCCAGAACTGCACTTGTAACCATCTGTCATCAATGGTTATGCTAGTTAAGGGATTATGGATGCTGCAGTCCAGAAACATCTGGAAGGCCCACACTGATGCCTTACATTTTTTTTAAGACAGGTGAATTCTATTGGCTGAGACTGGGACTGTGATTTTCTGAGGCGACTCTTAACTGTGGCAATACTTTGAATCCCACACCAAATTAGACATGATGTAAATGCATGTTTGCATTCAGCTTGCATGGTTTTTTAAAAATGCAAACAGCAGCTGCTGGGTCAACCAGGTTTATGACAGGCTTGCAGCAGCTGAAAGGGGGAAAGTCAATTCTTTCCCCCCTAACTTTGGCCCTAAGAGAAACTCCTCCTTGAAAGTTGTAATAGGTATTCATAGGGAATCCCCTGTTGATGTCAATGAGAGCTTTCTCACCAATGCAAAGAGCAACTTCGGAGGAAGCATTTTTACCAGGATCACTAAAATAGAGGAAAGAGCTAAATTCCTCACCCCACCAGGGGCTATCTAACCCAGCTTTTTATATGGGTTCTGGCATGACAAGAGAAGACTGATTTACTCTGTCAATGGTTTCCTTTAAGAGCCTAAGACAGCATTGTTGCATCAGACCAAATATCTATCTAATGTAGCATTCCATTTTCCCTCTGCCACAGGTAGGCACAAGTAGATGCTGGTGAGAAGCTTGTATGGAGGAATGGTTCCCTCTTGTTCCTGTTCCCCAGCAAACTGGTACAGAGAGGCATTCTGCCTCTGATACTGGGAGTAATATAGAGCCAACAAGCTTAGTGGCCACTGGTGGCTTTATCCTCCATGATTTTTCTCTTAAGTTGTCTTTAAAGCTTGATCTGCTGATTCTGATATAAGCTTGATTGATTGACTGATTGATTGGGGGGGCACGGTGCTGCTCACTGCTGCAGGGGTCAGTCACACACCCAACATTTCGCTTTGATTGCATTTTGATTCATTAGATAAGAATTTCCAAATGATGCTCCAGTATCACATTATAGCCTCACAAGAGGCCTACTAGTCTGCTGTGAGAAACAAAATGAGTTAAAGGCTCCTATAAATATTCCAGCTGCAAAAATGGTTATACATATCAGCTCTGTATGATTGACTACTCTGGTCTTGTTTCTGCCTCACTGAATGACTGGATGATTCAACAACTTTTGATATGAAAGGTACATATATAGTAGTTTCTCCTATTCTGACAAATATGTAAATTGAGAGGTTAAATGCAGTAGCACATTAACAAGGTCAGGCATACAGCCTTGTAGCTAACCTCTGACCAATTCACCTACTTGAACCCTTCACATACCTCACACATGAAGTGGGCTACAATGCACTAGCAAAGCTTCTCCAAATTCACTTGCAGACATAAAAGGAATCAACTGAATTTCACCTTAGACCTGAAAAATTGATGATCTGTCCTTCCATCTGCCATGAGAGATAGGAGAACTGAAAACTTTTTCTGCCATTATTCATTTTTTTGGTATACCCTTAAATATCCTGATGTATACTGCAGATTGGGAACCATTGTGTTATGTGTGACAAAATTGTTTTGGAGATTAACTATTTGGAATGCCAGTGCAACTTGATGGCTGGTTGCTAGGCCGCAGGTATGACACTTGTCATAAGTTTAAAATGTTAATGTATCAACACTGTACTACAACTGAACCCAAACAAGATACTTTATTTCCACTGTTACCGTAATAAATGTTATAGTTTGTTGTATACCTACTGAGTCATCCTGAATAGTCTAAAGTCATTGCTTTAAAGAGAACACACTACCTTAAAACAGTTTGGTTTTGAGAATAATTAAAACTCCAGCCCTGTTACACAAAAACTGTGATAAAAGGGTAGAGCCAGGGCAAAATGATACTGACAGGGTGCCTTATTGGATTGGAACTGCCACAACAATCTGAAGAAAAATACACTAACCCCTCCACATTCGCTAGGTTTAGGGGCACATGACCCCCGTTTAAGTGGAAAAACCATGAATAACTCTAGGCCCTCCCAAACCATATTTAATACACAAAAAGGTATGATCACCATATTCAACCCACTGTGGATTCCTTTGAGGCATCAGGGTTCCTCCACAAGGCAGAAGTAGGTGGCTGGTGGGGCTTACTGCAACCTCCACAGCAGCCCCACACCACTTTTAATAGGGACTTACAAGCTTCATTCGCAGTTTCTCAGTCTCATGAAGCTTGCAGTCCCTATAAAAAATGGCACAGGGAGGCAACAGAAGTGGCAGTAAATAATCCATGAAATCTGCAAAAGTGAAACCTGCAAATGTGGAGGAATGACTGTAAGAGCCTGTCACAGTCCTGGTGTGTTCCCCAGGTTAGGAACCACCGTGTTAAGTCATTAACATACACTGAAAATTGATACATGCACTATATATCATGTGAAGAAAGGTGGTTTCATGCATTCATTTTTGTCCACTATTGGCAACTTTGGTTTGTGACTTGGGTAAAATGCACAGCTACTGTAGATGTCTGATCGCCAAATCCCCCACCTCACCCAACTCTCCCATGCAAAAGTACTACAGCATGGATTGAAGGGCCAAAAGCAATTTGCTTTAGCTAAGGTGACTCAAAAAGACTTGAGAATCCTCCTACTAGGGTTGCTCCTGCCCATTCTCTTTGGTAACAGCTCCACATATGTTTGGGAATCTAGCTCAGGCACCATTCTGGCTTCATGTCTTTTCCCCTCTTTGCATCTGGACATCCACAGTGATGAGTTTTCCACAGGTTGCACAACATTTAGCACAATGATCCAATATTTTAACAAGAAACAACAAACAAAATGTCTAGATTTTGTAACAAAATTTATTTTTATTCTGTAGATATAAATCCAAACATCAAACAAACAGAGTGGAAAAATACTAGTAATTAACAATGAAAACTTTATCATTTAATAAATAGAACTTTGGCATTCAAAATTCTAGCTGTAAACACTACTTTAAAAAAAATTTACAAAAAGAGGCAAGAATGACAGGCCTGAAGACAGGAGCCAGCCAGTGGCCCTTTAAAAATAAAAATTAAAAAACAATAACAACACTGAATGCATTTCGATTAAGTCATGACAACTCTATGTACACATGAGGTATTCTGAATGGTTCAAAATCTGAACCCAATGTTGAAAAACTACCAGTCCTAGGAGACTGATCCAGTACATGCTTACTGTGCTTTTTAAAGACAGCCCCTCCCCTCATTTCCCTTGCTTTTGCCATTGATTATCATATCCCTAATATATACAAAATTAATACATTCTGATTGAACTTCCTGCATCTTCCCCATATACATAAAAGCTGGTAAACAAAGATCAGACTCCCTTTCCAAAGGTTAACCCACAGTATTTTAGAAAATATTTCTATTTATGAAAGTTGCTTCTCACAGGCCTACAAGCTAAAAACATCTCTAAGCAGAGGGAACAAAGTGCAACAACTTGAGATACTCTCATGGCTTTTAAAAATAAGAGATTATTATTTAAGCCATAAGCAAAAACAAAAGGCACAGAGGTACAGAAAAGTGGAATTAATAGTGCTAATGAGTTATTGATCTATGGATTGGTTCAGCTAATTTTTAACATGCGCTATCTTTTTGCAAAGGAGCAACCTTTTTCTTCATCTTTAGGGAAATACAATCCAAATTCTGTATATGGTGTCAAATCTGCAACATGCAGACTTATCTATCCTTGAATCAATAAGCAGATTTATAGAAACATTACTGAATGCCAAATCTGATCTTCTTAGGCCCACCTTAGGTTCTAGGCAAGTGAAAATGAAAACACACTTTGCCGCACATCTCTCTTATTCTGGAATCTAGCAAGAAATAATCCCTCTCCATTTTCCTCAGAAAAGTGAAAATTAAAAGCGGAAGAGATAAAAATAACTTTGGTTCACATAGCAAATGTTATCAATTCTTTAAAAAAAAAATCTCTTGCCTGGGTCAGCGAGTACGGCAACCTACTTAATAATAATAATACACAACTACTGTGCGTCTAAACCTACACACCTAAAAATGCAAGTTTAATAGCCAACTCTAACCCATTTATTTAAGAAATCTTGATTTGGGCTTAATGTTTGGGCTTACTTCCAAACGAGAGTAACATAAGATTGTAGCCAAGTGGCCCAACTGAGCTGTAGTCATGTTTGCACAACTAACTGGAAACGCCCCTAGATATATATTTATGACATTACACAGATTACATCGCATATAAATAATAGAATTAGTCATATAAAAAAAATGACTTTCCAAGCTCCTTTTTTGAAATACATTCTTGAATTACAGTAGTTACCATAAAATCTCAACTACACGATTATAGAAATAAAACCAGAAATATGAACACTACTTGTACAAATTTGTCCATGCTTGGTAACAGACATTTCCATTCATTAGTAATATATTTTCCAGCCCTTGGGATTGTCTCTTACACGGATGGCAAAAAGTTGTCATGACTAAATCACTCTACCAAGTAATGACACTGTTAACCAGTTCTTGTAAAAGCCAGTATTAGTCAACCACCTCTCATAAAATGTCTTGAATGGGACCACACACACAAATTTAAACTGAAAATACTCATGCACATCTTAACATAAATCTTAAACTATTTCGAGGCCATTGTAAACTGATACATCATTTAGTTACTTAAACAGAAGGCCCTCTTTAAAAAAATAATCCTAACGTAAAGTAATACTATGCCTTTATGGCTTACTTAACTTTTGCTCATGTCATTTCTGTCTTTGGCTACCACCTTCCTTCACTGGTCTCACTTGAATGAGACAGACAGAACCTGTCACCAATAAGTGAAAGCTTAATTCCACATGTAAAGCCTTTCTAGAGTCTAGAAACCATGGATATGAGCAGATGAACTCACTGTCTTCCTTGCTTTACAAAGGGACCCATATGTTTTGCTTCAGAGAGATGACTGGTGCTTTCAGCTCTGACAATATCAAACAACTGTTTGGGAATGGCCACTGTTCCCATCTGGACAACTCACTGTCAACATCTTGTCTGATAGGTCACAAAGTCAGAAACACAAGGACACCCTTCAGATAACCCCATAGGTTCTTTGGATCTGTGAAGAGGGCAGCTGGCTACATGACCACATATACTAGCCACACTGTCTTGTGTCACATTGTTGATGATAGTGTGAAAGGACACTCCCTGTGTGCAAATGTACATGCGTAGGCAGGGCTAGCTAATATTTGCTTGGGTCTCCTTCACATTATCACCAGTCATACAGCCCCTGAAGGCTGTAGTCAATGGACACAAGGCACAGTTATCATTCTCTCACAGCTTTACTAAACATCTGTAAACATGCATGTTAGGGTGGAAGGCTTGGAAAAGCCTTCCAAGGTACTGTAGCAGACTAGTATTATTCTTAGAATATTGCCCAACAAAGTCTTGAAGGTGTATGTATGTATTCACAAAAAATGCACCGACAAGAATATATACAGAAATCCTACATTATACAGAGCATATGGTAGCATTCTTCTCATGTAGTTCCACCCAGCTTCTGCTTCCTGAGCATGCAAACCTGCTGCAAAGGGCAAATATATGCTCCTTTAGCCATGTAGTGGCTGGAGAAGAGCACAGGGCACACTTAACAGCACCCAGCTGCACATCTGCAGCCAGGAGCAAACAAGAGGAGTTCCCCTCCCAGACCTCCACCGAATGCACGGGAGATTTGGGAGGGAAACAGCTGCTCTCTTCTCCTGGCTGCAGGCAGATGTGTATAGGTGCTCCACATCCTCCTCCAGCCACAAACTGGAGAGCATGCCTTTGCCCTTTGCACTAGCCTGGTGGGGTAGGGTGAGTGATAGTAGAAGAAGCTAATGAGTATCCCACTTTGGAATGAATTTAAAAGGAAATACATGCCTATAGCCTTGGGGTATACACTAATACATCACCAACATGAGTTTGGCTGTGCACATTAAAATACTTACATTTATCTTCATTATATAGAGTAACTGCATGTAGGAATTACTCCCTGGTTCCCTGTAATGGAACTGTTTTTAAAGTACTAGGTCCTCTACAGTATATTTTTGGGGCTTTCCTTGTAGCCTAGCTGTGCTACTTCTATCTACATTAAAAAGCCATGGGCAATGTTACCAACATTTTAAAAATGTTATTTAAATCAGTTCAGTTAAATAACTTAGAAACTTCTGAAATGGGAATGTTTTAAATAAAATAAATAAATTTGATAGTATCTGAGTCGGACATCAAAGAAAACCAAGGGAAGTCTGATAAGATACTATTTGTCACAGAGAGTGCTTCAGACACAAGAGACCTTCCCTGACTGCCTCTTTTCATTCTATTGATTTTCCAACTAAGTCCTGAAAAATAAATTGAAAATTATTTCCCATTCAAAGCAAAACATTACCTTCACTATGATTTCTCTTCACATCATAATTTAGGAAATCTGAATTGCTACATGCTTTCTGGATATTATAGTATTTACCACGGGAGCCTTGCATGTTTGGGAATATATATCTTAAGGACAGCAGCTGCTGCAAAAAAGCAAAAATGAGGATAGGACAGTATTAAATGATCTACCCTTCCAACCCTATGTTACCTCTTTTGTCCCTAATTTTTTCATGGTTAAAAATTGGTACAGACTGATTCCCAAGTGCTTTGTAAACCTTCAGTATCCTTATTCTTGACCAGATCTTCTTCCATTATGAAATGAAGGTAGAAAAGCAAGGAGAAAAACAAAAGGATCTAATCTATCCATCCATAGCTTAACCTCATCTATGGAGTTAACGAAAACTCCACTCTTTGGAACCTATGTAAAAATAAGCCTTTGACCCAAAACTAGTTTAAACAGACTAGTTCTATTTTAAGTCAGTGGAATATTCTTAGTTTTGTATTGAAGTTGTACTGCTTAATTTGTGTCACCACAGAATAAAAAAACAACAACATATAATGGGGTTAATATTTATAATCATAATTTTTTTCTTTCAAGAACCCAGCATGTTGAAGAGTTTTCACCCACTTTCAGTTGTTTCTTTGTATGAAAGTAAATCAATTAAACTATTTCTGACCATTTAAGCCCTCATTTGGAAATTATCTAACAGAGCCCAATTCTGAATGTAAGTCTCATTCAATTAAACTTAATTCTGTGCGGGATTGCTGTCCTGGTATTTTAAATTCTGGTCATTTTCTTTATGTATTAGGATGGAAGTTGCTGCATGCTCACAAAATGGTTCCAATGTAATACCTACAAATGTGCCTTTAAAAATACTGTGCAGTAGTAAAGATAAATACTTCCACGGACAGAAGCCAGAACAGTATAACAAGAAACAACTATTTAAATAAATATAACCTTGAAAAAATATCCAAAATAGTTTTTTTTAAATAATAACAATCATATATAAATGATGCTGAAACAAAAGTCACACAAAATGTGGGAAAAGATCAATGCAACATTGATCCTTCTTTTAAATGGCTTAAGCAGAGATACTAACACAAGAAACTGAAAATGGCAACTAATTCAACAGAAGCTTTTGCTCTGTTTAAGTAATGACTGTTGGTAAGATCAATCTTGTTCTCTCTACACGTTGTGGCCACTGTAATTGCAAATAAGCAAAATGTGCCTTGTTCTTTCTCTCCTTTTCAAAAGAAAGTGTTCTATCTCAACTGATTGTCAGAATAAAGTGGCATCATGCTCAGCTTGGCAGAAAGGATGTGTATGCTTCAAGACAGCCAAATACTAAACCCTATTTCTGGCATTCTGAAATTATCCAGGGAGGGGCTACAGACCTCACCTCTTCCATCACCAACCTTCCCACACCAAGTGAGAAGATCTGAAAAAACTTTTAGCACACATGGCTGAACCCATTTATAATTCTCCCTGCAATCAGGAACCCCATGACCAGACAGACTTTTATAGTATCAATCCTTATTCTGGAGCACTTCCGCTGTGCCTATCCATCAGGAACTGCTGCCTTGAGACTTTATGAAAAAAAAATCATGTTCCTTTTAGTCTTTTAATCTTCCTGAGAGCTGCAGTGAGCTCCTGAACAAACTGAAAAATGTAAGATAATTTGGTACTGATTACCAAGACGTAACAATCTCTCGTATTTCAGTGATGTATCTTTTGTGTGTTTTAAATACTTTCTAACCTGCATTCACTCAGATCATAAACATGTTACCAAACTAGTATTTTCCATCTAATACAGAGCATAAAAGGCTGTCAGGGAAGATGTTTCAGTTCTTTGAAAGTCTTATGCTTTATCTGAAATGTGGGAGTTTTTCCGTTTTCTCCAAGAATGCGGATGATAACTCACCATTAAGTGCTGAATAAAACAAAGCTTACAAAGCTGAGAAAGGAAACACGGTTCTTAATGTGCCTCCTCAAAACCAACAAATCTTTGTAAGCTTCCATTAAACTGTTTTTAGTTTTAAATGCCATCTGGTAGAGACGACAAACATTTTCCCCAAAAGATTCTTAATATTAACTTTGAACCCCCAAAGTTTGGCTGAATAGTGAAAATGGTACAGTAGTAGCAATAACGCCCTCTTCTGACACTCCTGTTTCTAGGCCAGAAAATAATATGGGCATTGTTATTTTTACATCCCAAGCTGATGAAACAAAACTCAGCATTTGTTAATAGAAATTCTTCACAGCTTTAACCTACATTCAGTAGTTCTGATGAGACCAGATTTCCGTCCAGTACATACTCTTCTCTTCAACTGATGACTGCTTCACCCGCAAGAAATATGCAAAAATGTTTGAAATGGTTTGAGCTGGCATGCAGAGTTTGTCTTCCAATATGGCTCCTTTAAAAAAACACAAGGACCTAAACCAGAGCAGCATTTAATAACTTAGCCATTGTTGCGGTGAGGCCAACCTTTTATCATTGTGTAATGCAATTTTCTCCCATATCCTGAGCATAACAGTCTGATATTATAGTCCTCAATTCATCAATATCCTTTCGTAACTGACACACCTCTGAGAGTTTCTTTGAGAGAGTTTCTGTGCTGTGGTAGTTCTCATCTTCAGATGAGCAGTTCATTGCTGTTATTTTTGAGAGAGAGAGAGAAAGTGAGAAAGAAAAAGAGAAAGAGAGGTTGAGAGAGAGAGATCAGGGCTAGAAGTTCAGCAAATTAACAGTTTAGCATTTCTAATGTTGAATTAAATATTTCAGCTTGTTTTCATTTTGATGTCAGGAAAAAAAACTATAAAAAAACTACGAAAATGTACCTTTTCTAGTCCATATTGTCTCAAAATGATCATTACACTTTATAGAAAAAAACTAAATGGGGAAGAGAAAGGTTCTTTTCATTTTTAGAACAGTTTCTGAATGCCAGTTAATGAAATAACAGTGGATCCTGCAGGAAGTGACTTTTGTTAAACTACATATTTTCTCCCTCTGAATAAACAGTTAATCAATACTGCTGCTGTATTTTTGGTAGATTAACACTTCATGCATCTGACTAAATGGCCATAATTCACCTAAAAACCCAAAAAACCACTGTCTTCAAGGTTCCATGTAACTCTTTCTTCTGTTTATTTCAACAAACTTAACACAGCCACCCCTTCGTGAGTTTAATCTTTCTTCCTTTCCTCTGGAACTCATTTCCAAGCAGGTAGGAAAGCAGCATTTTTTAAAATAATAACCTTTAAGGTTTATAAATGTGAACCAAGAAGACATCTAATTGGTTTCCTGTACGTTAACTAGAAAATGATTGCTACCTCCTCTATGTTTCTCACTAAGCCTCCTGGATCACACTTTTTACAGATAAGACTTCCCAATGTGAAAAGAACGCAATGTGTATTTGTCACTTACATCTGATTCCCAGCAATAAGGACAGGTTGGGCTCCTTGCCCTGAGCTCTGTGGGTAAGAATACTACAAAGTGCCTTCAAGTCAAACAAACAATGAGACATTTCCTTGAACAACTGATCAGCCATGGGCAGTTTTTCAGCTAGGGGCTGTCTGGACTGTTCCATCTGATGAATCTGTTCCCTCAAAGAAGCATTTTCTTCCATTAATCTTTGGTTCTTGATTTGAAAAAATGGGGGGGAGGGAGAGAAATTGCAACATTGTATTTATTAAAGAAATTTTAACATAGAATAAGTTTGTTAAAAGTGATCAGACACATTTTTTGTTTAAAATAACATTGTGTTAAGACGCCATATACTTCTGAGTACCAGATGCTGGGAAGAACCAACAGAAGATGGTAATGGACATCACATCCTGGTCATGAACTTCCAGAAGCTTCCATTAGAAATGGAAAACTCAATGTGGTGGACTTTGCTTTGATCCAACAAACCATATTCTCATTGTGCTATGTTAGGTTTACAGCCCCAAGACTTCTCAAACATGTAATTCAACACAACACAGAACATTTTTATTATCTCAACTTGGGAATTAACTGATCCCAGTAGAAAGCCCATCTGTTTATAAACATCTATACTTAAAAAGTAGGGTAAATCAAATATAAAAATATAAATCTGAAAATATTAATGATGCATCCCAAAAAAACCCAACCCAAACCAACCAACCAATCATGGCTTGCATCCAGAATTCTGCTTTTCATTATTCTCTTTGTCCTGCTCACAGAAGTCACCTCTGCCCAACTGTCTTTTTTTTAAAAAAAATTTTTTCTTAAAAATAGTTTTTAAAAAACTATTAAAAATGAGTAGTAACAATAATATACAGATTGGATTACATTAAAGGGACAGTACCATCGTCTATGTAAGTGACATATTGTTTACTATATAAAATAAGTACATACAGAAGAATATATATATCAAAACAAAAACAAAACATACAACAAAACAAAAGTTCTTCTTTAAACTTTAATCCAACAAAGGTAAGGATGTTTTATTATATATTGGTTACCAAAAAATAAATATAATTAAATTATAATTTCAGCAGAACTCCACCACTATATAATAATGAAAAACTGTAAGTTACAACATATCTTAATAAATTCACTTAACTGTTACAATCTTATTAACCTTGTGTGATTTATTAATTTTCTCTTTTGGGTCTTATCTGTAATGCTTCTGGCCAACTTTCAGGGGCAACCTCTCCCTGCATTACATGATTCAGCCACTATGTAGGGCATTTTCAAGGCCTGAAGGGGCTACTGCAGGGTTGTGAAGGAAGTTCACTGATACAAGCCCAGCTGCATCTGCCTAAATCTGGATCTTATCTGATGATACAAGAATGTACAGTTCCCATCAGTGACTAAACACTAAACAACCCACCCAAACCCAGCAAATTTGGTTTTCATATGCAGATTTCATTTATGAATCATTCTATATAGCTACTGGAAGTACACCTGAGGTTCAGTCAGGCCACTTTTGAACAGAAGGCACACGCACACGCACACTGCTAAATCACACATTGTTTTCAAACACTCCTCGGCATCAGCAGAAATGTGCTGTGTAGCCCAGATACATTGGTTGCAGTTTATGAGACATAAACCTAAAGTCTTTTCAGCAATGCTGGAGGTACTATGCAGTTCTTTAGATTCTGACCGATATATGCATACACATGCATGCATACATATATCTTTAAGGCTGAGTTTATATGAACCACAATGCCTCTGTACTCACCATCCTTATGTTGAGCAAAAGGCAGTCCACTATCATTTAACTGTTTATCAGGAATAATAGTGCCAATCACCTGATAAGACTGGAGTGTAAAAACCAAATGCAGATATTACTGTTCACCTTCAAGCAAAAGATCCTCACTGTCAAAGCTGGCAGTACTGGACATCAGTGTGCAGGGCAAATCTCAACTTACAGCATGGTGTATAATATCTCTGGAAAAAGTCCAGGGTTGCTTGTCTTTTATAGAAACTATTGCCTCTCACTTACATATCATGAAATCGCGCCTCAACTCAACCTTTCCAATTTTGTGAGGTATGCAAAAATAAGAAACAAGGCAGTAGGCAGTGGGTTTCATTTGTTCTGGAGCATGTGGTCTCAGAAACTTACCTCAAGCAAAATCTTTTGCAACCGCTGTATAGTTTTATCTTTCTCTTCAAGTTCATTTTTCTGATTTTGAATTGTCAGTTTTTCTTGCAAAAGCTTCTCTTGCATAGACTTTAGGATGAAAGAAAGAAAGAAAGAAAGAAAGAAAGAAAGAAAGAAAGAAAGAAAGAAAGAAAGGCCTTCTTAAAACATGATAACCAAAACAAGTCAGCAGCTCAAACACTGGAAACACTGAATCAGTGCTATATACTTCTTTGTTTTTGCCTGCAGTTTCTGTTTTGCCGAACAACCAACAAAATGAAGAGACCACACACAGGGCTTGGGTTGAACTAGGGCAATTTATTACATGCCTATTTAACATGAACTTGAACTTGGGCCTTGAACTTTGTGAGTGAGAGAAGGGGGTCAACACAACAGGAGTTGTTAAGGCAAGGGGTCACCACCTGACCTTGGGTGAGATAATGGGTCCCGAAGCAAACTGCAGCCAACCCCTTTTTCTGGAAAGCAAGCTCCCTGCCACGCCCCCCTTGCCTCATGAGCCCTGAAGTGAGGGCCAACCGTGGGCCCGCCCCAAGGACAACTCAATCATCATCCTCCTCGCTTGTCTAGCGACAAGACGGGAGGGCTCCTGAGGCTTGTCCTACACCACAGGGTGCCATAGGTACTCACCAAAGCCTTTAGACCCCCCTTTTCCTGCCAATGTGCCTATTTAAGTGAATTATTTAAGACACCACCCCGAGATGCCAATTATCCGTTTCCCTTCGTGCAGTGTAGGGTAGGCCAAAAAAAAAAAAAAAACCTGGTGGGGGGGATTCCTACCTGGCCCTGAAGCAACCAGCAAGCTTACACTGAGACCAAAGGGAGGGAAGGTGGGTGGCCACGAGTCCAAAGAGGCTGAGGAAGGGGCGGGGCGGCCTTGGAGGCCCAATGGTTCCACCCCCCTCAACCTACTTCTCTCTCTCTCTCTCTCTCTCTCTCTCTCTCTCTCTCTCTGTGTGTGTGTGTGTGTGCGCGTGTGTATAAAAAAATTATTATTAAATTATTAAATTAAAAATATTAATTATTAAATTATTATTAATTATTAAATTATTACTAATATAATTGTGTGGTCTCCTCTCGTGGGAGGCTGGCAAAGGCATCTCCCCCCACCAGGTGCAGTGTGGCACAGTCGAAGGGGGGAAACAAATTGTAGGGATACTTGAAACAACCATATGATGGCTACTATCGCTACCAGTTTCTGTAGCTAAGGGTCTTTTGCCAAGACAAATTTTATATTATCATGTTGCATCATGGTTTGATAATTTGATAGAGGTAAGCAACTCTACTCAACAATAGAAGTGTCCCCAAACTTTTTCTGCAGAAAAGGCAGATGAGAGCATTATAGTTTTAGCCAATGTTTGGCGAAGGAGCTCAGAACACCTCTACTGAGGACTGACGGAAAAAGCATGCCCTACCAGTTTCATGCAGGAAAGAGTGGGAAATGGGGGCAAGGGAGGAAATGAGGGTAATCAGCCATTGCTCAGAATGGTACTCTGATCACCACCACAACTAAGCAGTGGATGAACCCTACAGAAAAGAGGCAGAAGCATGCCACCTTCAGCTGCTGCTCTGTGGAAGTGCCCGTCAACCAATCCAGGAACAGCTATGGCAGCCTGTTCTTGACAAATTTAGGTCAGAGTGAAAAGAAAGTTGGATAAACTTGAACTTCATGGCAGTGAACATCAGATAATCTTCTAATTCACCTGTTCATGGGTATATAATCTAGCCCAGTGCTCATCAAGCTCTCTGATGTGATAGATGAGCAATTTTTCCTCTCACTGGTTCAGGGACCCATATGTATTTGTGCCATATTATTATTGTATTTGTATAGTTTCCCAGAAACATGCTGTGGACCAGCAGCTAACAGTTTCACAGACTGGCACTGGTCCACAGACCACCTCTTTGAATAGCACTGCTCTAGACATCTGGTAGAAATGACATTATAGAAATCAAAAGACTGATCTCTGAGAACTATCAACTGATAATCAACACATACCTAACACAGTAGACTATGGTGGCAAAGAAAGGTGGACTGATCCAAAGACTTTCCAATAACACCATAGGAATACCTATGGCCATGGGATCCCCATTCGGTTGGAGGAGGAGGTATACATGTGGACAAAACAGTGAACTTTGAGCTTTCTTATCTTATTCTGAATGTATGATCTATCAGATGCTGTGTGGAATCATCTTGGGGTTAAAAACCAGAGACCCTCAATATGTTTTCCAGTCAAATTCCCAGTCATGTACTTAACTAGCCAGTATATTCTATAGTACACTCATACTGACATTTGCCTTTATGAAGGACAAATGATTGGTATATTTATGTCATACAAAATCATGTAAAACATCCTTGTGGAGAATGCAACAGAGTTCTCCACACTGTAGAAGACAGTAAGATAGGAATGAGCACCAATAATACACATATCCATGATACGGGGCCTGCTTCTTCCATTTTAATTTTGGAAACTGTTTCTCCAAGTCTGGTGAACATCCAAGACTACCATTCAGATTCTGTAGTAGTTAGCAATGAGGAGTCAAAATGCCAGTCTCCTCGCCTCTATGGATAGCAGAGTTCACCCTGTGGGAATCAAAGGTCTTGCCATCAATAGCACCCTATAAAGAATTTCTTTTGGTCTCCTAACGTGTCTTTCCTCTACACAACATAAACTAAAAAAATATAATAGCTAGCAAAAACATGCCTTCAGGGAAAAGAACAGGGAAAGTACCAAAATCAGACTCAAATAAATTTACTACTGTCATGTGAGGAACTGCGAGTTACAAGGAGTGAGAACAATGAGTCAGCCTTATGAAATGCCCTGCATGGAAGAGAAGCCTCAGGATACTGGCCAAAGTAGACATCTGGCACCTCAAAGTGTTTGTCTTTAAACCTTTGTCTAGTCCACAATTAATAAAAAGAAGAGTAAAAAGAAGAAGGACCATCTTGAGGCCTGCCCGCACTAAGATAGGAACTTTATGTTAGGAGAATCTGTACAATTTCTTGACAAAACCCAGAAGACAAAATCTACAGGACATTACAGGCCTACTCATTTAACTACTTTCAATCTCAACAGTCAGCCATCAAGTCTTTGAATTTAAATAGGGATTTTTTTTTAGCATATGTAACACCAAGTGTGTTTCTGCAGCTCAAAGCTGTAATGCCCCCCAACCTTTTGTGCAAAAATGAGTTTTTCATTCTTGAAGTTCACAGAAGAAGCCATTATCTTTGAAAATAAGGTGCAAACCCAGGCCTGCTTTGTTCCTTCTCTCCCCCTTCCAAACTCTGTGAAACTGAACATGACCTTTTAGTAATTTTCAGTTGCTGTTTTTTTGTTTGTTGGTTTGGCTTAGTTTTTTGTCCTTTCCAGGATTTGGTGCAGCCTGTGTTCAGTCCTAAGAGGAAAAACTGGCTCTCAGATCTCCAAATTTGGCCATTCTTAAACTAGATGTTCAGTCTGTGTTACTGACAGAGTATTAATAGTTTCCCAGACTGAACAGATAAAGAACCAGAGTGTGTGCAGCCTCCATAATGTTACCAGGTAATCACATTTATAATATCTTGAAGTCCTGGCGCATTCAGATTAGTAAGCACTGAGAAGAAGAGAAACTGCCTCAGCCAAGCACTGAAATTTTATATATCATTAATACGGAAAGGTCCTGAAGCTCCTAAGCTATTTTGTCACTGGGTAAGCTCTCCTACATTCCGTCTGGATTTGATTAGAGTTCTTATCAATCCACAGTCAAGAAAACCATCCTAAGACATTTGCCAGAAGAAATTTCAGAGACCACAGAAACAAAAACTGAGGGAAGAAAGCTCGCCTTCACAGAAAATCTTTAGAGTAAGAGGGTCACTATTGCTGGGTGAGCTTCTCACTCCCATACTTGGGTTTGGTTTCTACAGTGCAAACAAAACAGCCAGTCTAGTCTGAAGTTTCCAAGGCTGGACCAAACCTTTCCAAAAACTCCATTAATCCCTGGACAAAAAAAAAGTCTTTGCTTGGTAAAGAGCTTTCTTCCTTGTGGCTGACACAAGCTGGGAAGTAAGCGTTTCCTCTCTGATTCAGTAATTACCACTGACTTGGATTGGGTTCTTAATCCTGAGTAGCTCTGGTTTCTGAAATGGATGTACCATTACCTAAATCATGTGACTCACCATTAAGATGATTCCACCACCTGATCTCTGTCTGGAAAAGGAGACTTACTAGGCCAGCTGAATACAGAATGCAGCCGATACAGTGGGGTCAAAATGCTGGGCCCAAGACCCATGATGAACTGCTGCTATGATTGGAGCAGCTGAGGGACTTTCTTGGTGTGAAATATCAGTTTGAAGTCGCCCTCCCAAGAAAACATAAACATTCTTCATATTTACTGGTGTATCAGGGTGGAGAAAGTAGGAATTAAAATCAGGGTGTTCTTCTCTCTGTTGAGTCCATGGGCCTTTACTGACAGTGTGGTTAACATCTATGGCTAAAAAAGGATATCAAGGACATGATAAGAATAGTCTGATACTCCTTTTGCTACGACAACAGTCAATACTGCAAAGCCCTTCAAGAGTGTTCGTGATGTATTGATATCAAACTACACACAAGCTGCAGTCCTTGGTGATTCAAAAAAATGGAGTGCATCTTATACGCCAGTGTGTCTTATATACTGACAAATAGTATTTGCTGGCATATAAATAGTGTGCGTCTTATATGCTGGTAAATGCCTCTGTCAAGATTACTGAGCCTAGCATAGTCCTCTGCTGAACTATTCCAAATATTAAGAAAGTATTTGTTTTTAAATGTTGCAGATGTAATAGCTGAGTTTCTAGTTATAATAATAATAAATACTTTTCTTGACATGCAGGATGGCTCTGACCACATGATTATTACAAGGCATTGAACAAGACGGTGAAAGTGCCTGACTTCCTCTTCCCCCTGCACAAATATCTAATAAGTATTTGCAACCAGGAAGAGAGGACAGAGATTCTTTCCTGAATACCTGCTATAAGATAATCATCTCTAAAATCCAAAATTGCTAGATTAAGAAGAGAAAGCTCTGCCCAGCAGGATGGAATTCTTTTCCAGTTTAGTCTCCCATTATTAAACAATTAGCGAAGTCTCATAGTCTGGGAGAGAAAAACAACTAACAATACTGTAGCTCTGTTTGTATCCAAATTATTTTCTGACTTGATAGTTTCAGAGATGGCAAGTATGACTATCTTTATTCCCTATGAACTAACTCCTCTTCTTTCTCTGACATCAGAGCAGCAGTTACTCTGGAATGCAAGTGGCTCAGTCAACAGCTGTTAAGGCCCATTCCCCATCCCTACATACTGCAACACAAGAAGGCACAATTGGGACTAATGGGAATTTGTTGACCTCCACAACTCTGCTTTCACAACAACCCCTGAAGATAAAGGAAACAAGGGACAGAAACGGGAACAGATCTGCTCCTAGAAACATGTTACTTTATCTCTTCTTTATCTCTTCTCCTTAGATCCTTGCTTCCTTTTATTATGCACATTCCTCCTTGCCTTGTAAGTTCTGCTCAGATTCTGCCTTTTGCTTTGAATGTCAAGTATCTGATTTTGCTTTCTTGCCTGTGCCCACCTATTTCTGCTGCTGTTCTTGGATTCAATCTTACCCTGTGTTTTTTTTCTCAAACCTCCTTATGCTTTGCTTTTTCCCTCCTACTATCATTATTGTTTAGCCCACTGCCATCCTTTCCTTCACAGACCCTTATCTTAGGCCCAGGAATGAACATTAGGTTCACATGCTCCCTGCCTGCACATCAATTTTAGGACTCCAATCATAGTTGTTTTAAACTGCAGTTTCCCATTACATGTAAGTGGGACTACAGTTTAAAACTGGAAACCAAAGAAGATACAAAATCTAGAAGGAACCAAGATCTTACTTAGTAATATAAAATTAATCCATGCAAATTAATTCCCTGCTTCAGATGTAAGAAGGAACCAGGGTTTAAACAAACAACTGAAACAACAAAACCATTGTGGCAACTCAATGTTTAACTCACTTCCAGCTTAACAAACTATAGTTTATAACCTAATAAACTATAGTTATTAAACCAGGATCATTCTTTCCAAACTGGCCAAAAATGTTAGTGCTATAATGATGGCTGTAATCTATTTTTTACTGCTGCCATGGGAGTAATTCAAAAGGAAGCCACTCACTAGTAGACTGAGTCATATTTTTCACCACAGGCAGGCACAAATAAGCAACAAAAGTCAGTGAAGTAACAGCTAAATATCATTTCCATTTTGTATAAACGTGTATTCAAAAGCATCCACATCATTATTTTCATTTCAATACCTAATGGGATACAGCATGAAAGCTTATTTATTCAGTATATGGACTTATTCAGCTCCAGAAGTACTTCATATATATCCATTTTTACATCCTTTGTAGGCTTTATTTCCTTGGAATTGAGAAATTTAAATTTTCAAAGTACTGTGCATTGATCATTAATAAAAGTGAAGCCGCAGAGGATGAAAACTCCCAATTCATTCTATGCTTGTAAAGGTTTTAGAGGGATTTGCCCTCCTTTATATTGGTAAGGCTATTTTCCACTCTAGCACTCTAAATCACAGTATGCTGAGATTCATCCATACATTCTCATCAGTGCCTCTTCAAGCAAAGCCTGCTGTCCATTTCTAAGTCTCTCAAAAAAACCCAGTTCTGCTGCAGAAAGCCTTGTCTTAGGAGAAACTGTGCGTAATATCTTCCTGCTTTAATAGAAGGCAATTATCTGGAAGGGATTTAATACATTACTGTATTGTACAACATACATGTCTCTTTAAAGCAGACAGTAAGTAGGCCATTACTGAAGAAGCCTAACCTGGACCTGTCCTCTGTTAACTATAGGGCCAAGATGCTCAAATGAGTGGTTGCCAGCTAACTTTAGGTACTCTGAAATGAAACTAATAAGACTTCAGTCCTGGTCTGGAGTGGAAATTCCTTTATGTGACGTTTTTTGGAGAGAGGGATAGAAGAGACTATGACTCTGGTAATTTCATGACTCTCTCAGTAGATTTCTATACACGAACATAGTACCTTTTGGGACAGACTATGAAGGAAATTGAAGGTACTGTGTTGTAGTGGCTGTACTTCCACTTGGATGGTTGATTCCATAAGGTTGTTCTTCCCTCTTCCCAGTAATTATTTTATTTATTTATTAAAATATTCATATCCTTCCTCATATCATAACATATCTCAGCAGCTTACAATAAAATTAATTTAAACAATTTACCATTTTAAACAGTAAAAAAATTAAACACTCTAGAAGTATACTGAACAATTTAAAAGCTAAAAAGGTATGGATGACATCATTAAACCTCAACAGCTTTGTCATATTTTGTCTTGATGGCAGGAGGAAGACAGCATTGGTGCCAACTGGGCCTCCAATGAAGATCAGTAAGACTGTACCAATGAGGTACCAACTATACCTCTGCCTCTTATATTACGATCTGACATGGCTGCAACAGGTAAAATGAGAAGTGTTTGATGCTGGAAGTGTACATTGCCCACCTTCAATGGTGTCACATAAGCCACCAGCAAGGACACTTCCTACCAATATTAACCACGAAATTCTACCAGCACTTCACTGACACAACTGAAGCATTGCTAACAGAGACAGAGGCTGGTCACAGTGATGGGGTATCAGTTTTCAGTCCTGACAGGCATCTCTTCTTCCTTATTTTGCAGAGTTTAGACTAATCCCTAGGTTAATTCATTCGTTCATATCATCTATATTAAGATCACGAACATTCATTCAGATCATTTATATATTACTAGAAACCCCAAGGTGTTTAACAAAGATTTCACTGAAAAGAATGATGAAGAACACAATATCACCAATTAAAAAGAGATTAAAATTGTGAAAATCCAATATCGTTACCTGGATCTCTAAAGTCATCTCAGCAATCTGCTTCTGTTGATTGTCTATGACCTGTTGGAATAAGAACATAAACACGTTCTTTGTTCATATCATTGCTTCATCTGCTAGAACTTAATTGAGGGAAAGCTACCTAATTTCTTGTGGTCCTGAAAATGAAAGGGAGATGCACTGCTAGAAAAGGGATGTGAGATGTTGTAGGATCATGACTGGAACTAGCAACATGCAGAGGTTAGTAAGGAAGTTTGCTAGCAAGAACTGCCATGGTGCTGAGTGGCAACGGAAGATGGAGGGACATGAAAACATGCCCAGAAATCAGCCAAAAATGGTTGGAAACTGGCAGGAGAATGGGGGCAGGTGGTGCTTATGTCAGCATCATATAAATGCATACATGCTGACTTGGCTAGAAGCCCTCAAGATGAGAATTTAATTAGTCAATAAGTACATGTCTGCTTGATCTTGTCCAAGATGCCCACTACTTTCCACCTAATTTCGGGTACCGAATTTGCTGGCGTATTAGACGTATCGGCATGTAAGACGCACCATATTTTCAGACTGTATTCTTTAGGAAAAAATATTTTAGTATCCCGTCCCCTGTTCCTGTCATTTCTGCTTAGGTGGGGGGACCTCCCTGCCAAGGCAGAAAGAACAGGAAGGGGTGTGTGTCAAAGAAGCTACTTTCTCCTCGTTCCTGTTATCTCTACCTTGCAAGGAGACTTCCCTGCCGAGGCAAAAAGAACAGGAAGGGTGTGTGTGTGTGTGTGTGCGCGCGTGCAAAAAGCTCCTTTCTCCCCAGTTCTGTGGTCTCTGCCTCACAAGGAGACTTCCCTGCTGAGGCAAAAACAGCAGAAGGGTGTGTGTGTGTGTGTGTGTGTGTGTGTGTGAGAGAGAGAGAGAGAGAGAGAGAGAGAGAGAGAGAGAAGCTCCTTCCTCCTCTGTCCCTGTTGTCTCTGCCTTTGCAGGGAGAACTCCCCCCCCCAGGCAAAAAGGAACAGGAAGGTGCCTTTCCTTTCTTTTTTGCCTCAGCGGCAGGGACTTCTCCCCTCCAGGCACTTGTGCAAGCACTCCTTTCACCGCCCTCGCTTTCCTATACCCCGGTAAGCGTTACCATATTTGCTGGTGTATAAGACGCACCCCATTTTCAGAAGGCATTTTTTGGACGAAAAAGTGCATCTTATATGCCAGCAAAAATGGTATGTTTCTCCCTCTATCTCTGATTGTCCCGCAGTGCCATATGCCAGTGCATCACTTTCTGCTACTGGCAACACCTTTGGAGGGAAAAACAGACTGACAAATATAATAATAGCAAAATGGCATAGAGCTGATATAATGTCTGGCTCATGAAAGGATCATCTAACCAATATAATGTACTGACCTTGCCGGCTTTCTCATTTTTTTCTTTGAGGCTTTCATTTTCACTTTGAAGCTGTTTTGTGTCCAGCATTGGAAGGCGGACACCATCTTCCAGGCATTTTTCTACTTTCTGTTGCAGGCTGTAGTTTGGATTATAGCAGGTAAAGAAAATGAAGAAGCAAATCAGAAACTGCACGTCAGCTTTCCAGAACCAAATGTTATGTAGTGTTTGGTGCCCAGGAAATAACTTTTTGATAAGACTCTATACACGAAATAAGTAAATGCTGCAAAAGCCATTGCTGAGGTTTCTGTGCACAGATCCCTGGGAAGGCTTTGTGGATACTTGGGTTGCTGGGTTTCTAGTACATGTGGGTATGTGAAATCTGGCTTGCAAAGCAGTTGCCAGGGACCAGCAGAAATCGCCTCAGCTCTGTTTTGCAGCAGTTTCTAGAACACAGAACTCTTTTTCAAAGGGGGAAATATGGATGTTTATTGCAAGTCCTGGGTCACCTCATGGTTCCAAGGATTTTCCTGCCTGAAGCCTTCAGTTCTGTTTTACAAAAAGGGATCTTCTGCAAATGGGGTTTACTGCTCTTTTCTGAATAATATTCTGAGCACTAATGGCAGCAGTTCTTCTTCAAGTAAAATTATCACAGACTATTGCCTCTTTATCTCCTCTTGATTCCCTGTATTCAGTGAGATGTGCTACCAAGTCAGCATGTACAGGCTTGTACTGGATGGGAGGAAGACAAGCTTTCTGTACTTGGGAATGGGTGACTGGAGACAGGTAGGATACTCTTGCTCTGATTGCCAATGGTGAGGCAAGGCATGTTGTCTAATGCTCAGACTTCATTTTTGGCTGATCCTATTAAGCCCTGGACAACAAGTACAGAAAACGAAACTTCCAGTTTCAGTTTAAAAATGCCTACTAGGTCAGTTTTGGCTCAAGATAAGATAACATGGGGTGTTTTTAATTGCTTCAAACTTTGGTCACTTGAAACGTGTAGGCAGCAAACCGTTTTTCATTTATGGCTTTTGGGTATTTGAAATTCTAGGAGTCAGGGATTTAAAACTTTGTATGTAGTGGTTATTTGGTAGAAACAGAAAGTATCTCATTTTACAAGTTCTTCATCTAAGTTCAAAGAGTGAAAACACATACTGCCCGATTTCCTAAAAAACTATGTGGAAAAATAAAAACAAGAGAACATCAACTAAATGCTAATCCATAATAATAAAGACATTTTATTTCAAAACAAACCCAATATATTTCAATCTGGAGAGCCAGTATGGTGTAGTGGTTTGAGCGTTAGACTAGGACACAAAGGAGACCACAATTTGAATCCCTGCTTGGCCATGAAAACTCACGTTCGGCAAGTCACACTTTCTCAACCACAGAGTAAAGCAAAGGCAAACCCCTCTGAACAAATTCTACCAAGAAAACCTTCACCTTAGCATTGCCATAAACTAGAAATGAAGGCACAAAACAGCAAAAATTTCAATCTGGTTTTGACATCATCTTCAGATAGTGCTTTAGAATAGCCTTCATGGAACTCTTAGAGGTGTGTCTCTAAAACACGGTGACTGGCAGTTTGTCTTTACTGGCTACTTAAATGGTATAAATGAGTGCGATTCACAACTTTTCTCTTTAGCTCCAGTATGGTTTCTCTGAATGGGGGTGAACAGCTGCTTTAAAATTTAGGAATCTGAGAAATGTACTTTTTAGTTATCTTGGTAAAACGTCTAGTATTCCTGCAAATAGCTTCTTTAAACAATTTCCAGATGATTATAGAATTTTCTAGATACTAAAAATTTTTTTTTTTTTTCAATGCAGGTATGAAGCCAAGCTGGCTAGTAAAACTACTTTGTGGGCTACTACCTCCAGTGTGTTCAACCGCAAGTCTCTTTGAAACCACAACAATGCAAAAGAAAGAAAGAGTAGTTCTTTAATGTATAAATTCCAAAGACTGTTCAAGTTTTCAGCAGTCATGTGTGGGCTACCAAATGATTACAGCCTACAGTCTGCTATCTAAATTTATGTCAGCTTTACATAAGTATTGGCCTAATTCATCTCTAGAAATATTTGCAGCCTTGTAAACAAACAGGCTTAAATCTATCCCTACAATGACATGCAAAAGTCCCAAAGCAGGGAGGAATCACATCTCTCCTTTCAATCATCTTTCAAATGTAAAAACACAATGATGACAATGACAATTGTTGTTTAAATTTAGAAACAAGGCTCTGCGTCAAATATTTGGAGACTTTCAGGAGAACATAAGATGATGGATTATACACTCACACATAGAAGAGGTACCAGATGTAAGACGGAAACAATGCAGTCAGTGATTTGGCTAGCTGTCCCAAATACCTAACCTTTCACCATCTGAACAAAGTGTCTGTGGCAGAGACCTTTCAGCAAAGGAGGTCATGAACTGAAGTGCCACAGTTTAGACTATGAGAAATGAGTTGTCTTTATTGCATAATTCGAATGGGGTGGTGCCTTTGTTTCTTTTCAAAGACATTAAAAACACACTTTTATAAATGAAGACGCACCCCTAACTTTAGTTCATGCTGGAGTGACACTGCCTTTTTCTAGTATCCATTTGGTATAGTACCACAGAAATTTCCCATCTTCTATTATTCTGTAATTACACATGTATAAGGAGACACCAAAATACTTTTCAGCAAAACATATGAATTGCAGATTTGTAACAAATGTTATACAGCACTTTTTTTCTTGCAAAACTACTTTACAAATCTTATTTACTTCCTTTCTCATAATCCAGGACCAAACACATACTGGCTTGATGAAAGCATTCCGTGAGTTAACAGCTAAACAGAAGCTTTATCTCGAAATCCAATCTAACATCTAGTCACCAGACCAGGGTGCTTCTACTAGTCAAGCAGGACAGAACGTTCACTCCTTTACTCTTATGCTTGTTGGCTGAATTATCCAACTAAAGGACACTCCCAAACTGACTTGATGAGTGTAAGCTAGGGAAGTTTACACAATAGTAAATTCCCTAGTTTTGAAAGAATCAAAGGTTCAGTTGTTTCTGCTGCAACAAATTAACACAGGTACTTTCCTGGAAGTTATTATCCTGAGGACGAAGAATCCTTCCACTGTCATATTAACTATCTAGCTAGGTTTTATCAGCTGTAGAGAGTCCACATTCTTCAGCTAGAATGGAAGGGAACACTTGGAAATATTACACGTAGGGTTGGCTTGGCATCCTTGCAAGCACTTCCTGAGATGTCA
Source organism: Cyclura pinguis (assembly GCA_030412105.1). NCBI lineage: Eukaryota > Metazoa > Chordata > Lepidosauria > Squamata > Iguanidae > Cyclura > Cyclura pinguis. The sequence continues at coordinate 104,969,254 of CM059599.1, read as the reverse complement.
AGTCAGGTGAAAGCAGTGAGGGATATGTGCGTATGCTTGTTAAGCAATGATGCACACAACTTTTACTTGTTTTCCTTTGCTTACAGTTTTTGATAGGAAAACTAGTTTGCTGCCCTCACAAATAAATTTATGATGGCACCAATGGCAGAAAAGACACTCGTAGTACTTCTGATACCATCCATTTTCTGGAATGAGGTGGAAGCTTTTTATGAGATGCATTTTGCCCACAGCTTGCTGATTATGTTTTCTACTCTAGTTAGGCACCTGGTATATTAGTAAATCTGAATTCTCTCAGTTTTCAAGCAATCTCTTTATAATAGCCAATTCTTCTCAATTCAATCTCTTGTTATGTCCTACACTATTGCATTTGAACCCACGTCACTGGAACTGGATCAATAAGAACTGGACTGAAATAAACTGTTCAGAGCAACATTATAGGCCAATGATAAGCAAAAGCAATTAGCTATACCTCTGTACTGCTGTTACCAATTCTTTTTCTTTCTTCTTCTGACATACCAGCTGCAATTCTTTTTCTTGATTTTGTGTCTTAGATTCTTCAAGCTCCTTTTCTAGCTCAGCCACAGTAACTTTCAGCTGCTTGTTCTTTTCTTCAAGAATCTGAAGCTAGAGATAAAACATTTTTATCCAAAGGGATGCTTTCCACAGACAAGGGACACAGCCTATGCCTTGGAAAGGTGCTGTTTTTAAGTAAAGGGAAATGACTGTCCAAAATTTTGCAAAACTGAAGGAAGTGATTTGTGCGGGTGTGCCCACTGTTGAAGAAAGCAAACCAAAGCAAGGGGAGGGAGCATGGCTGCATGGCATCCTTTAACATATCCCATGAACTATATTATTTGCAAATTGAGAATTCACAAAGGGGTGAGTTTACAACTGCCAGCACCACACTGAAGTATATACATATGTGTGAAGGTGAGATGCAATGTTTCTGGTCTTTTCTGCTGCTTTGAATAGGTTTGTCTTGTAAAGCTAGAATTAAAAAGAAGGGAAGGAGGGGGAGTGATCCTAAGCTTTAAAAGGTTATTCCAATAGAAAAACTTAACATTTGTCTAAAATGGAACATGCTTAGTGTGCTTCAGCATGAACAATTTTTAGGCGCCAAAACATTTTCCACATTTCACTTATCATTTGTGTGTGCGTGTGGGTGGGTGGAGCTTTAATTCCTTTTTCCAGTTCCCTTTTCCAAGATGCTGCCCTTTTTTTAATGCTCTTGTTTTGTTAACCAGCTGCAAAATGAATTCTATTGAAAGCCCCATTTGGACTCAATATTATTGAGTAAAATGTCCAGGTGTACAATTTTCTGTTTCAAATAATTACTTCTGCTAAGCCAACTGTGGGGATATCCAAATTTAAAACATGAAACCAGAGCACACATTTTCAACACTATGAGTTGGTCTTCTTTTTAATATTGTTTTACAGTCTCATACGGCTTGTTTTACCGGTTATCCTTATTACTTTAAACAAAAAAAATACGTTATTTTTAGAACAACTGTGAATGCATCAGACACAGTAAAAGTTATATACACATTGTAGCATCTGAATTACTATGATAATTAAGAACAAAAGAAGCCAAAACTGTTTTTCCCTGAAGAATTATTTTCTCCCTTATCACAAAAGAGAATGCAGCTGTAAAAGAATTTCGGCAGTAGTAAGGTATAAAAAACTTGTGAGGTACGAGTCTGGGCAACTGCAATATAAAAAAGAACCCTAATGTACTTATGCCTATTTTTATTTATATATTTGAGCACAATTTGTTGGAACTCTGTAAGGTCTGATAAAATGCATAAAGTGTAAGAGATTTTAGATGACGCATGTACGGGACTTATAGACAGTCCCAAACTGTTATGTCATTATTATGTTTTATAACCACACATTATGTGCAAATATTATGCACTTCCATTTAAAATACGTTCTCAGCAAAAGCTCTAAATAAGCTCTCTATTTTCTGAACATGAAACACTAATTACCTGTTTACTTTGACTTTCAACATCATCCAGTGTTGGCAGATCAGCCAAGTACTTTTCAAGGGTTTCAATTCTTCTTTGTTTCTCTTTATTTTGTTCTGCCTCTTTCTGGCATTTCTTTTTCAGGCTACTTATGTACCTGTCTCTGGTTTTGAGCTAGAAAGGCAATAAAATTATGTGTTTCATTACATGATGGAGAAAACAAACCTGTGCACGTATTGATTTTTTTTTAACATCAGCACTTACTTTTCAGCACGGAGTAAAACAGTGCTTTATTTAAAAGATAAACAGACTGTAATAGTGTATTTATCTTTTCAAGAAGCTAAGAGCTTTTGCTGGCCATTCCCATGGTTAAATGTTTTTATAGCCATTAAACACATGTCTGTCCAAAGCAATTTTTCCTTTACTTAAGCCAGCAGTTTGGAGAGCACAGGATATCTTTATTCTGAACATATGCGTATTTATACTAGAATGTTGCAATTGTAGTACTGAAATGTATCATTGGTTGCTATTATTTGCCATGTAGTAATAGCTGTAGGAATATTTTCCTTCCACTAAAACCAAGCATTCTGATTGACTGATTGATTGATTGATGTAGGTGCTGGTGGTAAATGACCTCAATCTTAGAACTGGGGGCAATATCTTAAATGTTTCTAAGGGGTGATAATTAAAAGTGCTGTACAAAGTTTATTAAGCAGCTATTTGGCATAACTCAGGCTGTGCTTTTGTGGCCTCATGTTGTTGGGACTGTCATGAGTTTATAACTTTTTTCGTTTTGGTAGCAAAATTACACCTAAGGATATAGAGTGTTCGCACAGTATGAACTACAGGTTTATGTATCACCTCCCCCTGTCCTTATGCAGAAAATGTAATGTGAACTAGAAAAAACTCTGAGAGTAAATATTTTCAATACAAGCAGGCCTACTCACATTATCCACATTATCCGTCTGCTGTAAAAAGTATGCAGGGGGGAAGGAGATTGCAACAGTTAGGTCTAGTTGCATACGGTCTGAGGTATTGAAGCATACATGAACATGAAACATACTTCCACTTTCTCAGATAATTTTGCTGTTTGTATAATTTTTACATTTGGGTCATGGGTGAATTATATTTTAAGGTGTTCAGACAGAAACATCATTGGAAAGAAGGAGAAACTAACAAGAATTATGATGCAGCCCCTATGGTCACTTTTGTAGCCCCGGGGGAGTAAAAATGTTATAAAATGGCCTAAAGCACTCTGGGGGTATGGAAGACATATCCATCATATTTGGAGGCCTGGGCCGCTCAAGAGTCAAACAAAATTTTTAGAAAATTTTTGCAAAATTTTCCAAATAATATAGAATCATAGAAATGTAGAGTTGGAAGAGACCACACGGGCCATCCAGTACAACCCCCTGCCGTGCAGGAATACCCTCAAAGCACGCCCAACAGATGGCCATCCAGCCTCTGCTTAAAAACCTCCAAAGAAGGAGACTCCACCACACTCCGAGGCAGTATATTCCACTGCCGGACAGCCCTGACTGTCAGGAAGTTCTTCCTGAGGTTCAGGTGGAATCTCCTTTCCTGCAGCTTGAATCCATTGCTCCTTGTCCTGGTCTCTGGAGCGGCAGAAAACAAGCCCTCTCCTTCCTCTACATGGCATCCCTTCAAATATTTAAACATGGTTATCATGTCCCCTCTTAACCTTCTCTTCTGCAGACTAAACATACCCAGCTCTCTAAGTCTATCCTCATAGGGCTTGGCTTCCAGGCCCTTCACCATTTTGGTTGCCCTCCTCTGGACCTGCTCCAGCTTGACCATGTCCTTCTTGAATTGGGGTGCCCAGAACTGGACACAGTATTCAAGATGAGGTCTAACCAAAGCAGAGTAGAGAGGTACCAGTACCTCCCTCGATCTAGACACCATACTCCTATTGATGCAGCCGAGAATTGCATTGGCTTTCTTGGCTGCCGCATCACACTGCCGACTCATGTTCAGCTTGTGGTCTATTAAGACTCCTAGATCCCTTTCACACGTACTGCCGTCCAGCCACGTGTCCCCCATCCTATATTTCTGTATTCCATTTTTTCTACCTAAGTGTAGGACCTTACACTTCTCTCTGTTGAATTTCATTTTGTTAGCCTTGGCCCAGTTCTCCAATCTATCCAGGTCATTTTGAATTTTGATCCTGTCCTCTGGCGTATTAGCAACCCCTCCCAATTTTTTTGCCCCAAAACGTCCTTCAGTTGTTGTGGGAGTCACTTCCACCATACTTTGGGCCTATCTTGGGTCAATTTAGGCCCAAGAGAGGCCTTTTCTGAAACAGGACTTGAACAGGAAGTGACTTTTGTTCACTTCCTGTTGTTAAAATAAGGTCCTTCCTAGATTTAAAATGATCCAGGAAGGCCCAAAAACATGGTGAAAATGTCTCTTGTCTCCAGAGGCATTTGGGGAGAATGATATAATTTTTTGTGGGAGTAGGTACAGCAGGGGCATGGCTCTCCAAGATTTTCTTGGGCTTAATGCACCCCTCTACCCCTTCCACAGTTGTCCAGCCCTGACCTAGAGTCTGTTTCTTGAGTATGTTTGCTACCAGAACAATAAAAGTTATAAACCCATGTCAGCCCAAACAACTCTGCCTAAGATCTGCTCTTGATAGCCTGACCTGTCGATCAGATGACTTCATGTCAAATAGCTATGTGACAGACTTCTTACAACACTTTAAATTACTGTCATACCTTAGAAAGCATGTCCTCTTTTTGCTAATCAGCAACATCAGCACAGGTATCTGTGCCATTACAATGTCTTAGTTAATAATCATCTTTTTAAGGACACCAATTTAAAACATGTACTCTAAAATACAATAACAAGGCACTCTATAATATAGCTCAGTACATAACAGTTGTCTGGATGACATGTTCATTTCATCATGAATAAGTACAAGATATTTTTTCTCCAAACTGAAATACAGAAAATATATTGTGACCAGAATCCTTTATATCATTCCTCAACTGAGATGCAAACCAGTGGTGATATCTCCAAATAAGTTAATTAAGTAGCATCAGAAAAAAGTTAAGAGAAACCAGAAACAAAACACAGAAGAAGGAAAAGGGTAGGGCAACAGTTCCTTGCATAATTCCTCATTCTTTCTGATTTCTAGAAGATGAATTGGAACATAATCATGCATAATTACACAACATTACCACAGTGTTCTGTTCTGAGTACAGAATGCTGATATTTATTTTAGATCAGAATACAGATCACTACAGTTTCTAAGGATGTTGCTTGGTTCTAATCAGCGGTACTGTTACAGTACAAGAGACTTCAACAAACAAATTGAAATGTAGTACATATTGGAACTAATCTGACACCACTTTAATTGTATTTCTTCCTCTTGTGTTTGATCTAATCTAATAATCTAACCTAATCTAATGGAGAGTAATTTTAACCAAGGATAGAAGAAATATTGTGCAATTAATTAAATTAATTAATTAAAATGACTCATTGATTGATACAGAGGTATCAAGACAAGACTGTAATTTGTAATTGATATAAAGGTATCAAGACAAATCAGACTTTTTTTCTCCAATCCTCCAAGAGAAAGGGCCAAATCTGGACTATGGGAGTTCATTCCCACTAATCATGACTTAATACATTTGATTTCAAAGATACTGAAATCCAACTAGTTTAATCTAGATGCAACCCACTGTAGTAGAATGTCAATGGAAAAAAACAAATTTTCTTCCAGATGAATGAAACTGTATGGAAAGGAAGGATTATTCCGGTGGGTCATGAACCTCCATGTTAAAAATAGCTGACACTGAGAAATGTGTACTTCTGTTACAGCAATAAAGTCATTCTGGTAAAATCAACATGAGACCCACCTTCTCTTCCATCTTTTTTTTATCCTCATTGGATTTATTTGCCATTTGTTTCAGAAATTCACTGAGTTGTAGCTCCTTACTTTGCACTGCTGCAAGCTTTCGTTCCAGCTCTTCCCTTTCACAGTAGGTTGCAGATCTCTCTGAAAACTGAGCCTGCATTGCTGTGTTCTCATACTGAGGCTATATGGGAAACGAAGACAAGAAAAGAGGAACATGACAGAGTGAGTCTTGGAAGACACTGCCATTAAGTTCACATTGTGTAGTAAAACTCTACCTTCTCACCTAGAAGGTTCTTGACTTGGAATTTATGCTTGGCCATCTTGCTAAGAGAACAAATACAGCATGTGCTATATTGAGTTTAGTAACATAAAAACAGAAATAAACCACGAGAAATACACTGTACTATTGATTACCTTAAGCTATAGCCTATATTTAAAATGCCATCTTTTTTTTTAACTGAAACCCAAGCACAAAATGCACCTAAACATTAATGAATGCAACATGCACTCTTAGTTAACAATTTGCTGGGGTAGTCAGAAAAAAACCAAAACCAAATTTAGAAGCCAACTGTAAAACTGAATTGTGACTATACAACAACTGGAGGGAAGACATCCATTGTACATCTTCCCTATTTCTCATTAGGTTTTTCTTTTAACACACAGAGAACTGGATTTCACACAAATTGGAGAAAAATCATATGGAGAAAAATACTGTAATGCTGAATAGGAGGACTCCAGTGGAGGTTGGCAAGATGGTCTTCTACACAGTAATAACAGATTACATCCACATATGTCTACTGTCAATGCTTCATTAATTGGAACAGTCAAACTAACAACTCAATCAATGAATATACTTCATTCTAAAGTAAAGCTGTTCCGGTCCATCAGAATCTGTCTCACTTGCAGAGCTGTGCAGTGTTGCGACGGTGAGGCACCTCGGCTGGCCTCCATGGATAAAGGAAAGGTTAAATCGCGTCATGGCTCTGTGTGCCGCAACAAAGCGTTGGAGCAGTCAGAGCTCCTGCTGACCCCTTCTCTCCCTCTTTTGCTCAGAGTAGTCAACCTACCCCTCTCACTTCTGACACAGTGTAAGCTACGCTGGTCATTTTGGAGCCAGGTAGGAATTTTTCCCCTGTTCCACAGGGTTTTTTTTTTCCTCTTTGCATACCCTCCACCATTATCTGGGGGCAGTGACAACTGGCTTACGGTGGTGTCTTAATAAGCAGTAAGTTGCCAGGTAGTGGGAGGACAGAAGTAGAAATTCAACACTTGTGGCATCCGTTTTGTGAAAGGGGGGATCTGGAACTGCTACTTTAAGTCATGTGGTGAGGGGTGGGGAAGGAGACTTCCCCTGGGGTTGGCCTGAGAGCTGAGCCCTCATTTTAAGTCATAAGAACTGAGGGAGGGTTGGCCTTCCAGTTGCGGGCCAGCTGGGGAGCAACTCAGCTTTGGGATTTTCCTTGGGACCCAGCCATCTTGCCCCCGGGAAACAGAAGGAGGCCTGAGGGAGACCACCTGCCTCAGCTGCTCCCATGCTAGTTTGCTCCCTCTCTGGATAGCGCTTGAGTCATACTTATTTAAGGTATGCAACACAGGTTATTTTCTTTAAAAAAATAGCTATGTAGAACCTTCACAATACTATATTAATAATCTCATAAATAAGTATAACAGAACAATCATTTTCGAATTTGAGATATTTAACTTAATGCTTATAAAATGAGTTACCAGTTTTGACAACAGAATAGGTGTGCAACAACACATACTGCTTTCCAGTAATGATCAGAACACAGGATCCTTGCATCACAGATATATTTCAGTATCATTTGATTCATCAATGAAACTGTCAAGTGAAACTTTTTTTGTAATGGGATATATCTTGCCCTTCAGGATATTTCATGTGTTGACCAGACATAATGCATACAATTAAAAAAACCACATCTTACCTGGAAACTACTCATGTAAGAGTCTTCACAATTCACAATATGCCCCAGTCTTGCTTGCTGGGCCCGTAGTTCATTCTCCCTTATCTTCTGATACAAAAGATTGATTTGCTGGTTCTGCCTGCATTTTTAAGAGCAGAAACAGAAAGAAAGGAAGTTTGAGTCATGCTGCTGATTTTTCCATTTCTATTCTCTTGACCAATTCGTGTGGGAAGGAATTCTTATTTTATTATCCTCTTGATTTTCGCACAATACTAGGATTTGCAATATTGGCAGTAATTGTTCCATAATTTAAAGGTACGAAACCTCTGACATTTACATGGGACCACTCCTGCCTGTGAGGAGGTTCTGATTCATCTCCTGGATTTTGCAGCTCTTTGTAATCCTGTGGGAAGTGCAAAGAAGCTATTCCTTCCGCTAAAGTGAGTGGGGAAGCCCCCTTATACTTTCGCACTGCACACTAGAGATGTAAAATTTCTGGAAATTTTGAAGCCATGGATGATAAAATATTCTCAGGTAAAACCCAGAGGTTTTTTCTATTGGATTTTTAAAAAATGTGATATGAGCACACTTTACAGATGGAAAATCACTTTCTTACTTCAAAAACATAAAGCGTCCTATGTCCAAATTTGGTTTGGCGTAAAATTATCATATTTGGAATATTAAAGGTAGAGTTTATTCAAACTATAATGACAAAAGGAATTTTTCTTTTTAATTGTTTTAATCTTTTTATTACAAATCTACTATATACAAGTCAACGTTTGTCTGAGTTTGTCTGTTTGTCTGCGTCAGGAAGGTGAAGACCTCATGCGATTCGCTGAGTGAGGCAAGAAGACCTCATATGATTGGCTGGCTGTGAAGATTCTATGGCATCTCGGGGTTGGCAGTCTAGGGAGGGGCCTTTAGAATTCTCAGCCGAGAGCTCTTGGGCCTCAGGCCAGTTGCTATGGAGATGCCTACCATCAATAAGGATGCCAAGAGACATTTGGGAGGCATATGTGAGAAAAATTAAAGTGACATACACACTATAGTTACAAGGTCTTTCCGCCTCACACAGTAGATTGTACGGGTTCCATATGTGAGGAATCTTAAAGTTGAAATTCAAAACAAAAAATGCTTCCATAAAAACATAAAGCCATTGCACAAATTCAACAGAAAGCAAAAAAAAAAAAAAAAGAGTACCAGTACAGTACATCAACGTTGCCAGACAACACAGATTGGATTGGGAACTACGGGGAACAGTTACAAGTACTGGAATAGGCCAGTTGCTATGGAGAGAAGGCCTAGCAGCAACAAGGACAGCGTATTTCTGCAGGAACCCAACCTCTGTATGTTAACAACTCTGAATACAGATTGGATTGAGGAATATGGGAAAAAGTTACAGGTACTAAAGAAGCCAGTTTGGTGAGTTCTTAAGAGGAAAATAAAATCCCAGAAAAGTTACAGATACTGGACAACGCAATTTGGAGAATTAGAGACACAGGATATCAAATCTGTGTATTTCAACCATATCTAACTCCTAAAGTAAGATGCGGCAATTCCTCAAGTATTTGTAGCAAGTGTTACCTATGAGAAAATAAAATCCCAGGCAACGCCAGATAAACATGCTAATGGAGCTATAAGGTCCTGAACTGTAATAGAAGAAACCACCAGCAGTAGCAAAACAAAGAACACAATTTTGACTCTTTTAGTCATCCACAGAGTCAAGCACCCATTCCCATTAAAAGGACAAAAGGAAAGCAAGACCAGGAATTGCAACTATCTGATACCATACATTCTCTTACATAGAAGTCTTCTTGTTAAATAGTCTTTAGAAAAAATGTGGAGGAAGTCAATACATGAACTCCTTGTCTTAAACATTTTTTCATTCTGCAGTAATGTTTTCCATAATCCATTTTTTTTTAAAAAAAATCTGTTTAAGAAAAGGTTTCAGAAAAAAAATGAAAAATATATTATTTTCTGAACTTTGCACGTTTTCTTCTAGGCTTTGGAGACCTGAGACTGCATGCAATTATCATAAAATAAAAAGTAGGATTAAATTAATGAAACATAAATAATAACACTGTCCAGGAATATGATTTTGTAAGTTATCTGCATAAAGGTTAGCTTTCATAATTTTCAGCCAGGCAATATTGTCATATATTCTTTCTGGACTACAAGTTGTGCTAAGCAAATTTTCCAGTTTCCACACTATTCACAGAGAGATAGCAGCTTTTTGACATCTTATAATCAGTGATCTGTGAGGCATGATGTTATCTTTGGAAATCTTCTACCCATCTTGAAATGCCAAAAGAGAGCGCCAGAATGGCAGCTCTCTACCAACCTTTTTACCAAGTTCTCTATCAAGAGAGACAGCATGGTGTAGTGTTTTGAGTGCTGGACTATGACTATGAAAACCAGGGTTCAAATTTGCACTCAGTCACAGAAATCTACTGGGTGACTCTGAGAAAGTCACACTCTCTCAGCCTCAGAAGAAGGCAAAGGCAAACACCCTCTGAACAAACATTACCAAGAAAAGCCTGTAACAGCTTAACTTTTGGGTCATCATAAATTGGAAATCACCTAAAGGTACACAACAACCACCATCCAGAGATGTTTTCTGAAAGGGTTGGCTTATTGTTTTTGTATTGGTATACATTTGCTTCATTGCTGCCTGTGCTCCATCAAATGTCAAAAACCTGAGACAGCAACATTATTATAACAATGACAGCATAGCAGAGTCTACCTTACTGTCAAGAAAAATACCATATACTTTTATAGAGGCTATTTTTTAAATGTCAATATTCTGTGGAACGAACAGGAGGCATCCTTTGAGCCCCAATCCATCTGAAGTTACCTGGCTCCAGGCTAAATGATTAGTATTAATCAATATCATTACCTTCTATTAATGTGAATTCAATAAATGAAACATGTCTATGCAATAAAAAGTTTTATTTAATCATTTGTATTATGGGACTCATGCTTTTCTTGAAAAATAGCTTTCTCAAACAAATACTGAGCAAACAAGTTTGAATGCATTTTAAAGTATCCTGATTTCCAACAAGTACCCCTTCCTTTACTGCCACTTCAATATCCTCTGTGCAGTATCAATAGTTAAATACATTCGAATATAATTCAATTTGCTATAGGTAAATTCAGCCAAAAAAAAGGAATGAAGTAATTGCAATTTGCATATCCTAAAACAGATTGACAACTATATCCCATTCTAAAAGCGTGCTCTCCAAAAAAAACATGGAACCATTAATAATGTTTCATTTAATTCTTGTGGAATCGTCTTGGGTAACATCAGTTTTTTCAGGAAAACCAATACGAATTTTTAAAAACTTTTGTCGAAGATAGCTATTAGAAAGGATGCCAAAATACAGAAACATTGCTTATTTTACATATAAATCTCCCAAGCTGCCTGACAACACAAGGCCTCAAGCTGATAATGTTGTATGATTGCCCTAATCCTTTGTTACTCCAATAGCTGTTGCTATTAACCCACTACATAACCAAATAGAGACAGAGGTTTGCTTAAAAAAATAACGAAACGATGATCTCACAAATCTAGTCAGAGTGTAGTAATGGAAATAATATACTCAACAGTCTGCCAGTCTACAGATAATTCTAGCACTTTCTAAAGGATTTCAGTATATAAAACTTCCTGAACCCTCTGCTATGTACTAATTTAACTCCACATTATGAAGTGCAATCCCATTTCATCCCCCAAGTCAATCACAGAATCTTCTTTCAGACACTTCCCATGTTCCCCTTTTTTTGACCAGTGCTTTAACATCTTTCTAATTAACAACTTCCTTACTATCCTTCCAACACCTGAGAATCCCTCCTCATCTGATCATACATGATAATCCATATTCCTCATATTCCACTTTAGACACAGGCACAACCATCTCTGTTTTTAATGAGAAAACATATTGAGTCCACGTTAGTCTGCTCTAGGTGGTAGGTAACAGGAATTCAGAAAAGTAAGGCACCCAGTACTCTGAATCTTTTCTGGAGCGACAGATGAATTGGAGCCAGCTTTGAGTCTTCAGAACTAAAAAGCATCCATCCCTGTCTTAGTATTTACTGCCAGATATAAATTCATATTTGCGTATCTATCAAATATTCACTCACCCTATAACCACCATTTTGAAAGTGAGTTCAACTGCATGTCTACAATATCTAGCCTACTTTTAGGACTTTACTGATTCTTTCCTTGTCCTTTCCCCTTTTTAAAATCATCTGGCCCAATTAAGATTTCTAGAAAACTAACATGCTTGCACAATTTTGTGGCATTTTAGTTGTTACTAATAAAGATACTTCTGAATTGTGGGCTTTGCAATTTTACTCATGGACCAAAACAACTACTTGAAGAAATATCGACCACTAATTCTCTTCCCTTTCTTCCAACCTACGTGCAAGGCAATATCAACAACTGACATCAACAGACCACCAGAGAGAACCTATAGATTAAATGTTTCCTTAAGATAATGAATCTCATTCTTGAATGCACTGCAATGCATTCAAGAATCTTATTCTCGAACACATAGCAAGTTACCACTCTTGCTTTCTATTAGCATTCATACTTCACATTTGAATGCTTGGGTTGTGCCTTAAGACAACAAACCTTTTTGCAGTATATATAGACAGCTAGACTGGGGAACAAAAAAAGGTTCATTTTTCCAAAATCGCTCTTTTAGAAATAAATAAAGATAAATATAGCTAAGAAATAGTTGAAAGAGAATCTACCTCATGCAAGAAGCTTTGTATTTTTTAACTTCTTTAAGTTTTAAAGTTGAGAGAAATCAAAGCTGATCTTGAGGGGAAAAGGCATTTGTAAGATTCTCTCAAATCTTTTGCTCCTTTCTTTTAGGATGCAAAATGATTTTCAAAATCAACTACAGTACTAGAAAAGCTTTGAAATTTTCTGTTAATTATATATAAAAGGTTCTCTTTGACCCAATGTTCCATTTTTATATTCTCAGAAAACAGGTTTGGAAGGAAACAGTCTCTTTCCTGATAAATTTTAAATTTTCATTCACAGGTCTTTTAACAGAACAATACCATGGGTGGGTGAGCTTTCATGACATCCAGATCCCTACTAATGCAAAGCAGGTAGGGATGTGGGAAGAGATTTCTGTCAGCTTCGTTGATAATGTTTTTTTTTGTTCCTTTTTTCTTTTTTCCTTCCAGTAAAACCAGTCTTGGAACTGGCCTGATTAATTCCTCCCACTGAAACTAATAGAAAGGCACTAAATACACCATTCCCAGGACTGATGTAGTTTTAGTGGCTGTTCAGGAACAGGCTGCGAAAAGGAGCTTTAATATCTTGCATGCCTCTTTCAGATCCCACCACATGTGGAATATTGTGGGTGGACTGGTGACAGAGCTTTCTGCAACTACTTTGGGAGGATTCTACCCAAGCCTTAATGCAGTCCTTCACGGAGCACAAGATTGCTCTCTACATCTGTTCATTTCATTGTAATATTAAATAAATATTTACCTCTGTGTGATGAACCATTCACATGCAAGTGTTATCGTAGAAAACAACAGAATCCTATTCCATTAATTTCCATGCTAGTGCTAGTCTTATCTGTGACAGATTCTTCTGGAAGAGTTGGAAAAAATTAATGGCTTGATTTTAAAGGGCACTCATTTTTAAGACCATTTTATGAGCAGCTTTTATAACCTGCTAACAATTCTTTGTTTCTAGGGCATCAAATCCACTTTCTTCTCTTATTCTCCTTTTCTCATGTGCTCTGTTCAGCTCCAGTAAATAAAAAGGTGTGCTCTATTCAGCTCCAGTAAGTAAAAAGGTGTTACTGACACAGCTGTTACTTCTACTTTTGTTATTGTTTCATTTTTTGATATTTAGGAGGACAGACAGCTTTCAGAATTCCTGTATTAATGTCTTTTACTAGTCTATTAAATAAACCTCCCAAGTATGCCTTTCCTATACCTTGCAAGCTACCTAATTTTTCTATTTCTAACTGTAAACATACTTTGTGTTTTTAATTTCTACAAATAAATATAATACTCATCATTTATTCAGCGTAACACTTAATACTACACAAATCTTGCACTGTATATCATCTTTCCTTCCTGTTTCTTTGATTTAACACACAACAGAACTGATGTATAAGGGTGTACGTGCTAAGCTGTTTACAGCCACAGGCATCCCCTAGACAGAGTATGTCGGGACCTTAAAAATATCATGTATCTATTGCAAGATAGCTTTAAAAAACAAATAAATAAATAAAGATAGAAAGAACCTGATGCCTCCAAACCAGTGGCTGTTTGTGTACATGCTCTGTCATACTGACAATCACACAAAGGCACAGTGTAATTGGCATTGCATTTTATGACTTGCAACTGATTGCTCTTTAACATCTCATTCCAGACTGCTTTGTTGCTGTTGTGTTCCTTTAAGTCATTTTTGACTTGTGGTGACTCTAAGGTAAACCTATCCCGAGGTTTTCTTGGCAAGATTGCTTCAGAGGAGGTTTGCCTTTGCCTTCCTCTGAGGTTGAATGAGTGTGACTTGCCCAAGGTCATCCAGTGGGTTTCCATGGCCAAGCGAGGATTTGAACCCTGATCTCCAGTTATAATCTCAGTGCTCAAACCACTACACCACATTGGTTATCATACTTTATTAGAGGGGGTACAACCTCTCCTATGACAGATCTGGACAGATGCCTTATGCTGACACTCTTCCCAGGCACTGTGCCAGTCTTCTTTATTACAGTCCACAGACTCTTTTGACAGTTTTGAGTTAGATCTGCTATGTTAAGTATCCTAGGCACCTTCTTGGAAAGAAACTGAAGGGCAGAGATTCTGCTGCATGCTAGCAGATTCTAACTCTCTATCAGCATACTTCTGCCTAGCTTCTGGATACCATGGGGCTGCTGCTAGTGATGCAGTACGATTTGTTAGAGTGCCCAGGTTGACCTCAATGACCAATCAATGCCTGGAGCCTCCTGGGCACCATCCAGCTGCTGTTTTGTGGCAACAGCTTTTCCTTTCTCCCAGCTGCAATAATGACAAACACATAAAAAGCACATTAACTGGTGTAATAGGAAGTTACATCAATGCATGTCAGCAAGAGAATTCTGACCATAGTATCCAATGAACCTCTACTGTGACTATTTTCTTCTCTTCATTTCTTGTAGAAGAAGCTGAATCTGGCTGTCATATTTAAAAAAAAAGAAGCAAAACAAAACAAAAGCACTAGTGCACAATTTTGAAAACCAACTATCTTGTCACTCCCTTTTCTGTTCTTTTAGAAACACACTACATAACATATACTTGGGGGCAGCAATGGAGGATGCAACAGTACAAGAATGCATATTCAACACAACATAAGCAGCAATATTTCTAAAAAGGCAGCCACTGATGCTAGGAAGAAGAAATGCATATGCATAAAAAGATTAACAGTACAATTAAATGAAAGAAAGAAAAACGAAATGGTCTAGCTCGGGTATAACACTAAATAATAGCTTAGCTGTTCCCTTGTTAATTCTGAAGATAAGAAATTATGATTTTTTCAGATCAATTACTTCACACACCAGGATATTAACAAGCGAACAAATAACTATAGTTTCCTGTATTCAAAGGTAACCAGAAAACAGGTATGTGGAAAGGAACATTTTTAAGGGCTTTTTTTTCCTGTGTAAAAATGTTCAATTTTGTTTTTTTTAAGTTTTTTTCAAATTCATTGATTTCATTAAGTGTATGTCAAAACAGGATCAGCCAAGTGATTCTAGAGATAGTGACACTGAAACTGAAGTTTTCTCAATGACCTCAGTAAAACAGAGTTAAAAGTAAAATAAGGTTGGAAATAGAAGAGTGGATAGCCATAGCATACCATGCATAAATTGGTGTCCTAATGTGTTAACAATTTGCAGTCTTTTCCCCTTAATTAAATGAATAATGTAAGGGAAGAACATATTGTTATAAAAACCTAAAGACAAATACTATAATAAAAATATTTCCACATATATTTAAGTCCCTCCAAACTGAATGAGATATACAAAATAGGACAAAAAGACTGTTGGAAGTATAAGAAAGAAGAAGAATCCCTCTTTCATATGCGGTGGGCATGTCCAAAAGTCAAAAGATATTGGAAGAGCATTAACAGAATCATGTCAGATATGCTGGAAATTAACACTCCAATGTTATCTGAAATTTTCTTATTAAATATTATTCCAGATACAGATCAACTCAACAGGAATAAATTATGGAGAACAGTACTATACATGATCACCACAGCCAGGATTCCATATGTGAAATACTGGAGGACTGATCAAATACCAGACCTTGATGAATGGCTTTTAAAGCTCTTGGAAATGAAAGACTGTGAAAAACTGGCCCAAACTCTCAAGGGGACTGTAGAAGATGAAAATGAAACAGAGTGGTATCCAATAACATCTTATTCAAAAAAGAAATTTGGAGATAGCATTATATCTTAAGATAATGAAAGACTGAAACTGATACGGTTTTTTCAGAAGCAGAACATATTTATTACTAGCAATACTCCTAGATTAGATGGAGAAATGTCGTGATTACATAATCAATACATAGGTGGACAAACAGGTTGTTAGATCAAACCAGAGAAAATGGTATATAATGTTTATATAATGTGTATGATGAAAATAGAGGTACTTTTTATTGTTCATGTAGGAATAAGCCCAAAAAAGGAAGGCAGAAAGTGTATCAGGGAAAGTATTCTGTTAGTGATGAAAAGGAGTTAATTTATTGACAACTTGGGAAAGCACATAAATTAGGAGACTATATAAGATATATCTGTTGGGGATCTAATCGATAATAATTAGGAGGCAGAAACACAATTCAATGCTATAAATATTGCTACCTTTATTTTACAGATAGTTACATATATAGGGTGGGCATACAATATATAATATAAAATATAATGGCTAAATGAAGTCAGTGAATATGTATAAATATGAAAATGACTTTTCCAGATTGCAATATTTGTAAATAACCCCAACGTTCACAATTTGATATATGTTTTTTCCTTCTTTCTCTCTCTCTTTTTTAAATTGTATTATTTTAATGTATTGAATAAAAAAATAAATAAAAGATATTTCCATATAAAATCTTGAATTTGAAAATAATATTAAAACCACATTGAGTGTGCTTGTTTTCCTAAACAAAAAATTCAGTACAAATACTTACTGGCTGTTGGAATGTATTTTTTTTTTAAAAAAATATTTCTTTGGTAAATAGAAGTCAAACAAACATGATAGATCAAATCCTACTGTATTTAGGGCACTGGCAATTTTTCCAAAATTTGCTGTTTTCTAGAAAATTCAGATCACTAAGGAAAAATGCAATTTTGGGGGGAAGAGAGAGTTTACATTTATAGCTCTCTCTTCAAAAGTATTTCCTTATGAAAACTGGCATCAAGCAGCAGTGTCATTAATACAGCTCCCCATCACTAACAGCCAACGCTCAAGAACAAAAAAGGGAGCAGTCTGGCATAGTACAGAATTCTTCTGGACAAACCTCAGAGAGCAGCATTAATTAATAATAAAATCAAAATTTTAAGACACAAAGTTAATTCTTACTCTAACAAAATGCTGCACAGATCCCATATTACTAAAATTGTTCAGTACCTGGGAATAGTACACACAGTGGGATGGATGCAGCCTTCTTTTTAACAATATACTACTCAAAATACTAATTTGAGTCTGGCCTGATCTAAAATGAAACCATCCAACTTCTTCCTCGCCTATTTCTAGCACTACTTTCAAATGTGCAATATTATGTAAACCACAGGTTCAAATAATCCTTCTGATATTTATGGAGGGAAGTCATTTGCCAGTGAGCTTTAGCTAATATACCTGCTTCATTTTTACTAATCCACACACTGTGGGATTTACTTTTAACATTTACAATAAGCTTGCCAAAGACTTTTAGATTCAGAGAGGGAGGACAGCATCTCAGAAAAAGATTCTATATTTTTGCTTTAGTCTTTAATGTAAGACCAAAACTGCTAGAATTTGTTTAGTTACAGAGTAAGAATGAATATCTTTTATAACCTGTAGACAAAGAGCTGAACCATTATTGAAAATTCAGTTAGAATTCAAGTTTATTAGGATTTTTAAAAATTCCAGCATGGTTCTAGCCTAGGCACAAACTTTAAAAGTGGGGAGGGGTTCAGCAACCAATTCAAACACTTTAAACCTGATGCTGAATCAACTGAGGAACACTTTATACCAAATTATTAGTGTAAAATCTTTGCAATTGCACTGTAGCAATAGCAGTTAGCAGTTACATTTCTATACCGTTTATCAGTGCAAAGCACTCCCTAAGTGGTTTACAATGTGTTTAGCCAATCGCCCCCAATAAGCTGGGTACTCATTTTACCGACCTACAGAAGGACGGAAGGCCGAGTCAACCTGGAGCCCTACAACATCAAATTCACAACGTTATGGCTGCAGTACCGGCATTTAACCACTGTGCCACCAGGGCTCCACCAGGGCTCCTGTAATGTCCGTAAAGCAAATATCTGATAAATACTTAACAAGAAAATATGTGTAATCTGCGTGTATGAATGTTCCATCTCCCAGTACTCTTGCTAGTCAAATTTGATGCACACACAACTGTTTTACAGCATGTTAGGAATCGAAAAGAATTTAGATAATTTCAGAAATTTCTATTCTTTTGGCTTCTCCAGAAGTGAAGAACAACAGGTATAAATTTCATTATATCTGTCAGGGATTCCAGGCAGGGAACCCTGGGAAAATGACCAGCCCACTGTAAAGATGTTGCATCATGCCCCAGCTGTGGGTAACTGCAAGGTTGCATAAGAAACTGGGGTCGTGTGCAGATGGTGGAGGGAGGTGTGCAAACCTCTACCTGATTGGTTGTAAATATGTATATAAGAAAGCAATCCCCAGTACGTATTTGTCTGTTGACCAAACCGGTGTCTGGTGCAAGCCTTTGTCCGTCTGTTCCATGTTGTGTATATAACGGAACGTTGCTACAAGATAAAGTGCCTCCTGTTTGGAAGAAACTCCTCCGTGTGTGAGTATCCTTACTGGGGAACAGGGCTGCTGCTGTTGGCTTGCTGTCCTCTGGCTTTTCCGCTGCATTTCTGTGGGGCTGAAACTCCTGTCATCCCCCAACAATATCCACCTCTGGCACAACCAAATGTACAACAAGAGCTTTTTGGGCTACAACTTCCAGCATGGAGTCATGGTGTCAAAAAAAAAAAAAATCTCTTAGCTCTGCGCAAATACTAGCAGATAGCCTGAATTACAATGGGTAGACTTCCACTCCAGAAGTGAAATTTCCTTCCCTCCTCTCCTCCACCCCCTACCCCTTAAATCTATCTGGAAGATCACTTAATCCTCTCTGGAACAGAATGGTGTGAGTATGCAGGAGGTGGCAGGGGAAAATGAGATCTGTCCCACAGACGGATGCCATTCTGTTGGGGAAAGTTCAGTAATTCAAACTGGTTACAATTTCATTTACCCTATTTTAAAAAGGATATCCTTTGAACACAAATAGGTACAGAAAGACATCCTGAAGCCACCCTAATGTGTTTACACAGATGTAACATTTGATAAGGAATGTATAATATTGCTTTGGCTGCATAAGGATCAGCACTCATCCCTGAATTTGGCAAACAGAGGGGCTTATCAGGCAAATTTACGAAGGAGCAGAGGCGGCATGGAATGTTTGAAGGCAGAAGCATACCACTCAATACCAGGTGCTGAAGACAAAACAACATGGAATGACTATCATGCCATCTCTTGATAGTGAGCTTCCAGAAATAGTGGACTCATCATTGATGGGAACAGAAACCTGAACCTGACAGACCTCTCATTTTTACTTTTACTTGAGACAAAGCATACTGATGTGGGCAAGCACCAATGCACTTTAGCAAGTGCCTCATGGTTCCTCAAATTTTTAAGCAGCAAGGTCACAAATCTGAGTTTTCCAAGCATTTCTGATAGAAAGCTCAATCACATTCCATCTGTATGTCTAGAAATTCCAAACTAGCACTTTGATTTGATAAGCTTTTGGGATCCTATCTCTATAGATTTTTTTTAGAGTTAAAACCCTTTCTTGTAACACTTTAGAGACCCTCCAGAACTTCTCACAATGGCACCACTATAGTACCATGTAAGGACATAAGAAACTGCTTTATACCAAGCCAGATTATTTCACTGTTTATCCAGACACTGTCTGGTCTAACCAGAACTGGCTTTCCCATCATATTTTGAACCAGTGACTAGCTGTGTGTGTGAAAGTTTAGAGACTTCTTTCAGTCAAGATTTAATGCAAATGTCAATTTCAGCCTGACAATCCACCCACACTTTTAATTAAGGTGAACAGATACCCCTATGCCTTTTTAACCAAACCCAATATCCCAATAGTCTACACATAAAAAAAAAAAAAGGAAATATTACCACAGCTTATACCATTGTCCTTTAAAATTCGTTGTGGTCAAAATCTGACCACTGAAAGGCATACAGACCAAAAGCTCTGTAGAATCAAGGATCCCAGCAAAACTCTATGAAGGAACATGCTCTAAACATGAATACATAATGAGATAAAATATAATGTGCAGTAAGTCACGTTTATACAGTAACATCCACAGGCACCAAGCAATACTGTGTAGGAATAATACTATATGAAAAGGTGCAAACAACAACAACAAGGCCTCATGAAAAATCAAATTTGCAAAGATCAGACCCATGAATGCGGAGGGGGGACCGTACTGTAAGGAAGAGAATGATCAAAATTGCTAAAAATCAAAATGTTTTCTAAATGGTTCTTCTGTTTCAAAATCAAAGCATAACAGTACCAGGTGGTATTATTAAACCCTCAGGTACAAAGCATATTTATACAGTTGTGGTAGTGGGACAGAATGTAATAAGATCCAGAAAGATAATGTCCTTTACCCTAAATTTTGAAAGTGCTGGGCAAGGTGAAAAAGGTGCTTCAGATCTTTACATCTGTCAGTTAGTACTGATGGGTGAAACAAACAAACAAACAAAAAACCTGCTTACCAAAAGTAAATTTCCATGGGTTCAAAACTGTCTCTCAGAAGATTCCTTTGTTACATGTGCAATAACAAGGATTCTTGTATTAATGCATGCAGTGTGCCACCGTTGTCTCTGTTCATACCTCTGCTAATAGATGTGAATTTGTGGAAACGATTCAATTCAGCTGTTTTTCTTTCTAGTCTTCTTTTGCAATTTCCTTGTTAAAGGATTGCAACTTGTAAATTCCTTACTGTATGACCAGGAAGGTTGAAATGTTCTGCAACTGTTCTTGGGGTAGTGCTACTTCTAACGTCAGATTTGTGTTCATTAACCCTCTTGTGTAGAGACTGTCCTGTTTGTCTAATGTACAGTGCAGAAGGGCAGTACTGGCATATAACGTGTGTCAAGTTAAACACAGAATTAAGCACAGAATTTCAGCTTTTATAACTTAACAGCATTTTGTTCATGAGACAGGATAATGCTAAACTGATTGTTTTCTATAGCTTTTAGTAAGAGGAATCAAGCATATTGTAATTCCCAATGAGTTTCTACGATGCAATTAAGCAAATAAAAAGTTACATGGTTGCAATCACTCCCTGAAGATCCAAGAAAATTTCACTGAGAAAGCTGAATTCAAATCTAGTGGAGCTTGTGGTGTATTCTTCCACAATTCCACACCACCACCACAGGAAAGGTCCAAAATACTTCCTTAAGACGCTCTTTTGATGCACGTAGTTCAGTATACAAATGTACTAAAGTAAAGACAAATGAAAACCATTTCCAACCAACTTATCCTTTGGCAAGAATTATGTATAGGACTGTCACAGATAACAAGCAGCAATTCTCAAAACTGTAACAGCCCTTTCCTAGCTGTTATTCTCTGTAACTGCCTGGTCAACCTTTAAAATTTGACCACATGAATACAGACCCACCGATGGACAAAGTTGGTCATCTGGATTTTTTAAAAAACACTTTCTATGTATGTATGACCCATATAACAATATGATCCATACATAACCAACTGCATACTGTCACCTGAACAATTCCAGCATAAACAATTCTACCAAGAGAAAAAAACAGAAATATGTAATCCAATAGCCTGCATGAGTTAACCATAATTCTGCTAGAGGTGATAAAACCAAAGAGTCAACTGCCGCTTCAGAATTTCAGACATATTTATACCCCAAGGAATGAAAGCTATTCACTCAAATCCTAACCTTTCTATCTACCTTTCCTTAAAAAGCTTTTTAAACGCCCCTAAGCTGTTTAGAAAAGAGCACAGCAAATGTTGATGAGTGTGCTATTATTTTCAGTGACTCATGTCATATGTTTAGCACTTGGCATTTATTCACACTACCATTCTGGGCAATCCTTGCCAAATAAACAGTGCCAGTGCTAAACCTCAGCACTGCAGTGAAAATGTGTAGCATGCAATGGCCAATCAAGGTCAGAACAGGCCAAAGTATTACAAACCAGCACCTTAACTGGTTTGTGTCCATTTGTGTTTCCAACAGAACAAAGGAGAAATGGAAAGAGTATGCCAGGTGAAATGGTTCAAGAATCTACTACTCCCTCTAGTGCTAAAATGCAGCCAAGTAGTATTTGATATTTTAAAACTATCAAAATACCATGTCATAAGAAAAAAGGAAAAACAAAACAAAACAAAGACAGACCCTGTTTTGGTGAGTCAGAAGGGAACGCAGAAGTTTACAGCTCCATTACAGTTTTTCTTAAAAAACTGCAAACCAAAACTATGAGTGAACTATTCCTTGAAAGAAACTCAATCATTTTAGCATGGATATCTGGTGATATGAACTTTTTCATACTCTGCAGTTTTGTCCAAATAAACAACAAAAGTTAGTAACCAACAAAGACCTATGCACAGAGAAAATACTCCTGCTTATTCATTCTCTCTGTCTGTCTGCAACCCCCACATACACATGGGAGGTTTGGTTTTTTTGTTTTTTGTATTTTCTGTTTGACTAGGTTATCATGGTACATCAGATGCTGCTCAAAAAGTTCTCTAAGCTTCACAAGCAGCACCCTGAGGGGACATGAGAGCTTACAGGGAGAAAAGAGCCATTCAATCTGAGTCCAGCCAGATTTCCCAGAACTTGACATTTTGATCACCTAGGATACCAGGTTGTTTGTTTTTTTTTTTTTATGATGTGCTGCTAACAACTTATTTTCCGGACCTTGAATCTGCAAAATGTTAACATCCAATTTATACTACTACCATTATGTGTAACCTGTACAACTGTAATGTACAACACTGTCTGACGGCAGTACATGTTTCTTAAGCAAATTAAACTGAGGCCAGCAAGCAGCTTTGTGAACCTTCAGTGAACAATACTGTGACCCAGGCCACCCCAGGATTCACATTCCATAAAGTTGCTTTAGCTATAGTGGTATCTACACAGATGGAATTACTAAGTGGAAGCTCTGAACATCTCCTACTACTTAGAAACAGCTCTCATGACAACCTTCAAAAGGCTGGCAAACTAAGAGCTTGTTGAAATGCTTCATCAACAACCATTCATAACATCTCATGCAGCATAGAACTCACTGTTAGCCTGGTCTTATAAAGGCCTCAGTGAGGAAAAGGAAGAGCATGGAAGCTACCTTTTTGAACTACAAGTCTCAGTGGCCATGTTGGCTGAAGGATTCTAAATATTAAAAATATAATTGTTTTCTATATATCAGAGCTTGATCATTCACTAGAAACCCAGCTGGTCTTGGACTATATTACTTTATGTTATTAACTGTGTTTGTTATATCAGTGCAGTCCATACACTGGGACACAATATATAATTACTGCATGTTGTGTGCTATTATTGTGAATAGGTGCTATGTGAGAGACTTTGGGACTTGTCCCTTATTTTGCATTCTGCTATCAATGGGTTCTGCAAAGTCCCCTTGAGGCATACCCAAAGCTCAATATTGTTAATCTTGCCTTGTCCATTATGTTTCTAGTTTAGTGATACTTCTGAGGAAAATTAAAACTGTTGTATCAATTTTCTTTAGCATGAGAATTCCATAAACTAATTGGATTTATGTTAAACATTTTCTTTTGCTACACTGCAGGTGCCATAAATTTCACTGGAAAAAGCCTGAGTTGTACTATTTGTCTCGCAACCTCTCTCACACTCTCCACTATTCATTATTTTATAAACTTCAATCATGTTCCCAAACACTTCTCAAATACCTGTTTTTGAAAACTGCAACACAACAAACTTCCAACCTTCCTTCATAGGGAAGGTGTCCTTTTCTGTACCAACTTTAGCTTTCTGGTATCTTTTCTGAAATAGGATAACAAGATGTCTTATAACTTGATGCTTTTACACAAGGAAGTTCTCAAGAGTCAATCCAGTCAAAGGTGATCTGGCAGCATAGCTGGGAAAATTTCTGACTAAGAATGTGGAAGACTCTTACCAGTCAAGTTGACCTTCTTGGAAAAGACAAATCAATGGTGTCAGCACAGGGCAGGTTCATCTGTCCAGAACGTATCACAAAGTTACATAATGGACTTTTAATATTTGCTGTTGTATTTTAAACCCCCTTTCAAATGGTTGTTACAATATGGGATATCAGCTGTTTTTTTATGACACAGAAGTCATGATCAATGTACTAAGTTATTCACATGATTTAATGGGGAACACTATGAACTCCACTATCTTGCACCTATTTTTTATATTTTTCCAGACACCATCCTTTTCAAAATTAGTCCTTAAGATGCTCAATTGAGTTAAAAAAAATCAGTACAACTAGAGATTAAGAGCAAGTTTACTCACCGATCGATCACAATCTCTTTTTGCCTTAACAGCCCTTCTTTGATTTTCATCAAGGACTCCCAGTTACTGTAATCTTGAAAGCTTGCTGCTGTATAACTCTGATGAGATGATCCACTCAGAACCTGCAAAGAAAGGTACACAAGGAGATACTGCTATCAAATACATACATACATACATACATACATACATAGCATACAAACAGTGCTTTCCCAGGCTTGTACATTTAGACGTATCATCGATGTGTTTAGTTAAGATAAATAGACTTCAGAAAACATTTATGGAAGCTTATAAAGAAAGCAATCCTTCCTTGTAGATGCAGATGGAATATGGCCTATATTTGCTCTACCATTTATAGATGCTTTAATCTGCACTGTTTCTCTTTATTGTTTACTTATTTTACATTTTGTTGTAATGGAACTAACTGAAGAGTTCTACAGAGTTCTATTATTGTCATTTTTTTCACTGTCAGTAAATCCATTAGATTATTCTTTGGAGGTACAAATAAAAAATCAGCAATATCACAGACAGCCTGTGTTGTATAACATGGGGCAACGAAATATGTACATTATAAAAGCAATTATGATGAAGATTTCATTCTCTGACTTCAATTCTGTGATGAGTGATGAAAGTCTGCTCTGTTAAAGGAAGGAAAAAGGGAATGTTATTCCTGAAGATGTAAAGTTTCTATTTCCACTTGATATTTCAAAAGAATGTGCAATGCATAATAATGAAGAGAACTTTCCCGTGTACCAAATATTATATAAGTGTTATATAAACTTTTATGCATATCCCCTGACTAACACGCAACCCTGGGGGCTAATCCACTCAACAACGGGCTACCTCACAGGCCAACTACATCACTAATGCATCACAAATGCAAATCCCTCCCACTCGGGGATCTCACAAGTATATATACTCCATTGCACCTCCATGTCTCCAGATCCTCTGAAGATGCCAGCCACAAATGCAGGTGAAACGTCAGGAGCAAATACTACTAGAACACGGCCTCACAGCCCAAAACCCCCACAACAACCCCTGATATAAATGTATGTTTTCAATTTAATAGATATGCATACTTTGAAGAATATCATCCTGCAACAACAGGAGCATTTATCAAGAAAACTGGGGTAGAGATAGAGATAGAGAGATAGATATACACATGCCTGCTCTATGTTAAACACTCTGGGATTTTTGTTTTTGTTTTTGGCATCATATGAATCGATATTTAGTGCTTTCGCACGATGGATTCCAGCTGTTTAAAGATCTAAGACACTATGCTATTATGAATATTTAAGTGTTTGGAAATTTTGCAGGAGAGATATGTGTACAGAAGAACATTTTGTTTTTGTGTTTAACACTATTATTTGCTTTTTCAAAATAAAGTGATCAAGCTTAATTGTTTTTGCTCCTTGTTCCAAAGCATACAAGTAATTTTCCATTACTTGTATCCAACTTTTTTTTCTAGTGATATAAATACACTTCCCTTGACATTGCCCAGAACAACAAAAGGTACATCTGATTCATACAGCATACATGGTGTTGAATATTTAAAACAGTCCTTAGCAGATAAAAGTCTGTGTTACTGAAAGACAAGTACTCTGATATTTCTAAATACTGAGAACGACAACCTAAAGGGTCCAGTCAATAATTTAATTTATTCATTCATTAACTGATAATGTGGAGGAGTATCACAGAAGTTAACAGTCCACAGAAAAGGGTTAACAGTTAACAGAGAGAGATGTTACTTACAACCTGTAACTAAATTCCAGCTGGAAGTGATTACAATGGTAAATTATTTTTTAAGTACAGAAACTCACAGTATGATATTTTTACAGAATCTAAAATTACTCTGATGAAACAGAACACTGGACTATTCTAATATGAAACTTCAACTGAAAGTCTCAAGTATTACTCATACTATCGAGTCTTAAGTACATCTGGGTTATTTTGATATCCACATTTTAATTACGTAAACACAGAAGAGATTATTCATAGAAGAACAAAAACAGCAAAATATTGAGAGCAAACAACAAGGATAACGAATGTGCAAAGGTGGAAAGGACAATTTACTTCACAGAAGTAGGATTAAGGATATCATGAGAGCAGTTTTCCAGTATCTAAAAGAATCCCAGAAAGAAGGGAAACGTAGCTAAGGAAGACAAACAAAGCACAAGAAGCAATTATTACTGAAACAAAGTAGACTTAGGATAGAAATGAGTATATAAAGAATGACAAGTCTACAAGCAGTGTGCCGCCACAGGGAACTGAGTGTTGTGACACACGATCACTTTAATTTCTCATCCTATAGCCCATTTAACCGGATAAAAGCTTTTAATGAAAGGATGCCTGTTTTCTATGTACAAACCCAGCTTTTGCATGCCATAGCTAGAATGTGCCTCCACTTGCTGCTGAAGCCTGTGCACTGCTGCTACAATTGCTGGGTCCCCGTCCCCCCCAAAGCCCAGTTTCAGACGGAGACTCTCCCAAAACTAACCTCCTGTGAGGAGGCTCTGATTCAACCACTGTGGGATCATCACGGTGCCATTCACACAGACTCTCCAATGGGGAATGAGGCCATCAATACATGAAAGCGTCAGATGAACTGATTCTATGCACATGCTTAAAAGGCTGCTAAAAAGAAACAGTCTTCTGGATGCTCTCCCCAGACCTATTTATATACTAGATTTTGTACTTCATAAAAAAAAGTATTTGTACAATTGTGGCTTCTGCCTACACCAACCAAAGGAGTATTGGGCTCTGCCCACATGTACTTTTATAATTAATGTGAAATCAGAGCTGGACTGTAATGTTACAGAGGGCCCGGCCAAAACCAGTAACCACCTAAAAGGAATGCAGAAGCCTTGTACTCTGGAATCTGAGTTCAATAGACATGTTTATGACAAATTAAAACTCTATGGAATTTTTCAAAATCACCTTCTGAATGACTTAACTTTAGTCATTTAGCAGATCTACAGATCAGCAAAACACTGAAGATAACTTACAGAACCAATCACAACTGTTTCACATGCTGCTACTCTCACCGTGGTTAAGCAAAATTCAGAGGGGACATTCCTCTCTATAAGAAGAATAAATGTAATGCTAACCAAATTGTGAAAAACCACTATTTTGGTCTCATTTGTGATGCTCTCAGCCATCCCTTTTCTTTATAGCACTGCTGGAGCTCACAGACATTAGCAATAAGTGCTTTCAACAGGGTGACTAACGTCTAAATGCTAAAAATGGACCACGTAAAATTTGCTTTCAAGTACTGCTTTAAAAAAATAAAGAAATCAAATATCTATCTCAGCAAAGAAAGTTCCTTGAAACTGCACACCAAAATCAGAAGCACATTTGCCAACAAGACTTTCACTTATTTTCTGGCCAATGTTGTGGACAACACTTCTAGGTGGCACTTCAGATGATGTTCAGAGCAAGTGTGTCTGGAATTTTCCAGCGATAACAGAAGGTCTCTCTCCTAAGTATAGAAGCACTTGTTTTAATAAGTGTTCCTATTATCTTCCCATTACTTTTGAATTCAATATAAATCATTGCAATCTTTCAGCTTCTTTGAAGCTGTTAGTGCACAATACAACAAGTGCACAGTAACAACACTTTTAAAAACTTGTTACTGATGAACTAGAAGGTATGGTAGGAAGATTAATTCTCTTAGTTTGGAGTTACCTCTAAAATTAACACAAATGTCAAGAAGTCAAACAATGTTAAATGTTTTGCTGGAGTGTCTGACAACACAAGCAGACTTTGGATATACGTGTGTGTGTGTGTGTGCGTGCGCACGCGCACGCGCACACACACACACACACACACAGACAGCCTGCTTTTTTAACAAAGATAGCTTAATCTTTATTTATGTACCATGGCTGCATAATGTAGTGTACAATAATGAGGTAAAAAGGGTTTCCAAATGGAAGGTTTTCTTAGATTTGTGCAAAGTTTCAAGCAAACGGGCTTAAGGAATACTGCTTCCTCAGATTGCAGAAATCACAGGGACAGGACTTACAGTAACTGAGGAAAGCATAAAGTAATAGTGGTGTTGCCACATCTTAAAAACATCCCAAACCCACGATTAGTTGAAATGAAAAGGAGGGAGGGAGGCAGGGAAGGAAGGAAGGAGGGAAAGATGAAAGAAGACGGGCTGTCCTCAGCAGTCAGGAAAACATCAGGTACCTGACTGACTAGGAAAATCATATGAAGAAATGTTCCCCAAAAATCTTCACACCCAGTAGCACACCCAGGCTCTCACAAAGGTCAGATGAAGAATTCTTCTGATACTAGTGGTGGCCACTACCACATGGAGAAGCAAGCTGACCCCGCATAGTAACTGAAATAAGCCACAAAGGATCCTGGGTGAAAGACTGTACAACAACTTACTGTGAGGAATAAATTAAAAGGCTTAACTGCTTGACTTCTTTCCAGAAAACAAACCTTTGTGGTTGACACCATGAAGGGCACTTGAAAGGACCCTTGACTTTCAAAAGTCAGTAGCTTGATAAAGGATATATGAGGAAAACACGCAGCTTCCATCTTTACAAGATATTTCTAAGAGTGCTTCGTGTGAATGGAAGTTGCAGCCATGAATGAAAATCTAAGAGAAGATAATGCTGAGCAGGGGGATCTAAGACCAAATGTCAAAAAAAAAAAGTGCATCATTCATGGGTCTTATAAAACCAGCTGCATGTATTGTCACTCTCATATTACATAGATGTGGATGAGAAATAAAGTGGACTTCTCTAATTTAAACACATGGAAAGCAAGTAAGAAAGTGTGGGTGATTTCTTGTCATACTTATACACAAGGCTTTTAAAACGAAAACAAAAACAAAAAGAAGGGAAAAATGTCTTTTATTTACTTACACTGAAGATACAAGCCAATGAAACTGTCTATCATCACAAATCAGGCCAAGAACTGACACAGGAATGGAATCAATATTCTTTGCCCTACCTGTCTATACCACCATATGGCTCCTTTCCGCCACCAACAGTTGTTAACTATAACTTCTCTATATGTACCTTTACAGAGAAAAGAATGGAATAAGAAGACTGACTTCACACATTATGTCCGTCACACCTAATATAACACTGAAATAAGTACCTTTTATTTCATTCGTGGAGAAAGAAAAAGAAAGAAAATATCCATGATGCTTTAGGTAGAAACCTAGAGTATTCTCCACCTTAATCTCTATGAACCTAAGTTAAAACGTTCAAGTTCTAATCCTCTACAACCAGGAGAAAAGCTCATTTTAAATCAAGAGGACCTATTTCTGAATTAACATGTGAAAAATTACACTTTTTAGTGTTTTGTTGGTCACTGAATATAGCAAAGTTACATATAACAAAGGTTTCAGGCCTATCCATCCTTACTTGAGGGTAAGAACTACACCACCCCTAAGAAATAAACAAAGGAGGAAAGGGTTCCTCTGAGGTATGGACGGGTGGGGAATTCAAATGTGGATTTGTTCAATAGTTAGCAGAACTCAGTGCACAACTAAGGGCATCATGCCCCTTGTAAGTGCTTCTGGATTCCCTTGTCTTCGTTGCCTCATCCAGCAATGAGCATATGGGCTCTCTATCCCCCTTAACCAGTGGCTATGGTATCTTCCAGAAAGCTGCTACTGCTTATTACCAGTCTTCACAACTCTGGTGTTTAAGGTTACAATCCCACCATGTCTTACTGCGATGGCTGGGAGTTAGTGGGAGCTGCAGTCTAAAACATATGGAGGGTTAAAGACTGGGAAAGCTAGTTATGCCTTTTCTCTTTTCCCAGAAACCAGTACAATCAGCCCTCCACATTTGCTGGTTAAGCATTCACAGATTTGATTCTTTGCAGATCACTGAGGGGAAGGTGACGGGATGGAAGGAGGGTGCACGTGTTCCCCCCTCCCATCCATCTGCTTGAATAAGTGAGCAAGCGAGGGAATGCATGTGCAACTGGGCCCAGCCACCCCATCAGTACAGGTATTTCTATCAGTGTGTTAAATACAGTTAGGAGGGCTAATGATATTCACAGTTTTTCCACTTTTGCAGGGATTCTGCATCCCTAACCACTGCAAAAGTGGAAGGCCAACTGTACAGCAGCCCAGTTGGAAAAGAATGAATTGTGCATATCAATTTATTTTAGCTGGAAAGGCTCAGAGAATGTTTGACTGGGAATGATCAGCTAAATCTTAAAGACCATGCTTCCTGAGCACTATTCCACTTTGCTGGACAAAGCTAGAATGCTCTCCTGGTTAAAATGTAAACCATGGCTTAAAAATCATAACAGTCTGAGTGACAAATGCAATCTTTGGCCTCTAGTCTATAATTGCTGTTAAAGTGGAGATAATCCAGCTCCAGAATTCTTGGTTACCAGAACAGTACCTCAACTGGCTTTCCAGCCTTTTATCTCTCCTTCATATGCCTTTGCCTTTGCGTTCATCCAGCACTCATAACATGTCAAAGAACACAGCTAATCTCAGTGCTTCCTGGAACAGTTTATCAGAAGAACACTCAACACAGCTCCAAAGTTACAAGACTCTTAGCACATCAACTGGTGCTATTTTGCCAAATATGTGATGCTTTCTACAGCAACATGTTACACCAGCAATGGGAATGGAAGAGAATTCAGACTGCACAGTCCAAAAAAGCAATCTAGTGTTTAGCTTTGTTTTTATAAGTCTTCTAAACAGGTTGAAGGGCCAAAGGAATCAAATGCCACCAAAATTTAAAATTAACCAGCTGCTAGGTAAAATCTAATAGACTCATGATTCTCAAATACATAAGGGGCCCTGAATTCATTTCCAATCACTGTTTTCGTAAATCTGATTACAAGTTAATTATAGTCTTTTCATATATACATTTTCTATTACTATTCAACTTTGCCATGGTTGCACATGTTCAGATACTGATTGCTATAAATAAAGCACATATATTAATAGACATTCAGGGGGATTATAATGTATTAAGCACAAAGTAACACACATCACATACATATGAAGTAATTAGAGTCTTACGCAAACATTTAAAGTTTATTTGAAAACTAAACATAACAGAAAACTTTGGGAAAAGTATTGCTGAATATATACGGTCATCTTTTACAATAAAACAGAATACAAATGATTCATTTTTTTTCTTTTTTGCCACAGTGGTAAGAAATACTGTGTTCACACATCATCTTTCACATCTTTTCAAACTCAGGCTAGGGTATAGAACAAAGAATTAATAGCATTCTCATACTCTATCATAACATTCTAAATTTGGTCTTATTTGTTATTAGTCAACGAAATGTTCTGGTTGCGTTCCCAGAGAATATTTTCCTTTTTTTCTAAAGCAATAAATTGTTTTGTTTTTTTTAAAGGAATAAGAAAAAAAAGAAAGGCAACTTTAAATAAGCCAAGGGTCTTGTCAAGAGGGCAGTCAAGATTTAAAAAAAATGATAGAACCAAATAAGAGAACTCAGATACAGCTAAAATACTGGTCCCAAGAAAAGCTTTAAAATTGCCTCTTTTCAGATTGACTGTGCATACTTTTCTCTTGTTACTCATCTCTAAGTGAGATCTTTAGTTTGCCTTAATATATAGCACCAGCTATTTCCATAAGTTAAAGTTGACTCGACAGCAAATAACAACAACATTTTCATGCTTTCACCATTATAGTCACATGAGGTAGGTTGCTCCTTCCTCTTGTGCCTCAGGCAAGTCATAATTCCATAACAAACACAAACATATGAAATTCCTTATACTGATACAATGAACAACTCTTTGTTGACTGTATAGGCTTTTGAAGCCATGCTGTTTAATATGCTTTAACTGGAGATGCCAGGGTTTAGATCTACATGCAAAGCTTGTCTGCATGGCCTCTTCCACAAGCTCTTAAATTTCAGCACTGGTGCCTCAAATTAGAGGTTTTGGGCACTCTGGTGAGAACAGCAACTTCTAGGTATGGAATCACAACTTTCTGAGTGCAATATCATGGGTCAATTTCTTGCATGTGAATTTTGAGGTTCAAGATGCTTGTAGGATGAGATCGTTAAACTCTTTATACCAACGAGTATCCGTTCACCATAGAAATAAACAGAGATAACACTTGCATTTTTTAAAATGAGAATATGCAAGCTGTCATAATTATCTCCAGTGTATAGATAAATGTGTTGCTGTAATTATGCCAAATATGCTCGAACAACAAGGTACAAAATGCCTCCCTCCTTACATATGATCCTCAATTTTCTACCAGATCTCTAAATAAATAACGAGAAACATGCTCCAGCGGTAGATTCCTAATCCCTCTGGAGGAAACCCCAGATCATTTCCATTTAAGGCTATGTAAGCAGCAGCTGCACATTTTTGTCCCTTGAAGAAAAAGGAAACTGACCCAAAGTTTAAACATATGTATTGTTTTTATAAATAAAAGTGTTCCAAGTCATTTAATAATTTTCAACTTTTTTCTAATGCATTCTAGAAACTAAATGTTTAATATTTCTTCCTGAATTCATGACTGATTTATCTGCAGAAAGTTGTTTCTCCTCTCTCCATAATATGCAGGTATATAGACACATCTCTTGCAAATAGTAAAATGCAAGCATGGATTGGGCATCTTTATTTGTAACCTACTTCATAAAGTAGGTCTGGATAAAACATAACATTACAAACATTACATGTCTAGTGACAAAGCCTCTGGAAGAGAATAGCTATCCAGCTTGATGTTACAGAATCTGCAAGCATAGCTCAGTTAACAAAGCCTCTAATAAAGAAGCTTCTTTTTACAAAGTCTTTTTACAGCTACCCAGCCCCTCATTCCTCCTTATCTTCTGTCTAGCCAGAAGGTTTTGTTAGCAGCATCAGCATTAGGCTGGAGGGCTGGAGAAACATGAGCTTTCAATGTTGGATTGCAGGAGCATGTCTGTAGTAAACAATGTAATAAAGCTTGAACAGGGAAGGAGCAAGATTCTGCTCCAGTCAATCCAGCTGTAGCCACGTATGCCTCCTCAGAACAGGCAAAGTAAACAGCAACTTGTTTGGAATCCATTCCTGAGTATACATGAACAGCAAAACGGAGAAAAAAAGGACAGCGCAGATAAGCCTTGCCTTCCCCTGGTATGTTAAAAAAGCACAAATCTATAAGTTTGGTCACCAGAATGGAATTTATTATAAATTTATTTAGAATTTCTTAGAAAAGTGGAGGCTGGCAAAAGAAAAGAAAAAATCTCTGGATTCATTTTGGAAGAAACCCTGAAGTGGTCCAGAAGGTTCCAAATGTTTTCATTTACTCATGCAAGGCTTACCTGACCTAGTTGTTTCATTTCACATGTGCATATCTTTAGTTCTGCATAAAAAGTATACTGAAATGTGCACAAACTGCTCTTTTTTTCTTCTCTCTCTCTCTTTAGTAGTGTAGGAACCTATCCCTATTCTTTCTGTGTTATTTTTGCCTCTGTAGGTATCAAAGCTTTTGTTAAAGAAGTAAAGCCTAGGAATGTATCTAATTTGTTAACTGAGGTATACCTGTATTCCAGTTCTACAAGAAAAATAACTAGCCTGTTTTTCAAGCAATCTTGCACTCATGGTTCAACTGGACTGAGCCTGAAACCTAAAATAAGCTCTGAGGATAGGAGGCACTGAGGGTAAATGGCATGACAGGGAAGCTAAAAAGCTGAATGAACTAAATCTCAGGAAAGAAGGAACATAAAGTAAAGGAGCACAGCCACAAAACAGATCAAGGAAGGGGGAGAATAGGCAGTTCCCTGAGATACAGGAAAGCAAAGGGTCAGTTACAAGTAAGAAGCTGAACAAGGACAAAGAGAACACATGTGAACTGAAAAAAGGAAGGCTGTAGGAAGAATTCAAGCAAGATCTAAGTACGGGAAAGAGCAAATGTTCTCGGTGAAGCAGAAATGCTAGGAAGATAGTTACTGGCTAAGAGAAGGTAACTAAAGCAAGTGCATTATAATGTATCTATGTATATGTGTGCAAGTAAGTAAAAGCAAACATCTAAAGAACACTGAAGGGAAAGAAAATTGCTCTGAAAAACGAGGATTCTTAGAGAAAATAGGATAAGAGCAAAGCCACACACAGTAACTACTGATAAGACAGGCTGAGAAGCTGTATGCTGTTGGCAGAAAGGAAATAACTTCTCCCCTACTAATGAAGACAGAAAGGGGTCTTCTGGAGTCCCAATCGCGATGTATCCAAGCACACAACAGGCCATGGGTCACCAGGCCCTGAGCGGGCAGTGCATCTTTTGGATGTGTGAAGAAGGGAGACCTAGCCAGTGACTTCCCTGATCACTACAACCCACGGCACAATGACACAGTGTTCTAAGACAGCAACAAAGGCAAAAGGTCAAGTGAGGTGGGATACCAAAAAAAAAAAAAAAAAGTCTTCAGCTGCAGGCATCTATCACTTTAGGTTGTTTGGGATTTAGCAAGTTAATTCTATGGGTACAACAGCTGGCAAGTAAGACAAGGTGTTACTGATCTGCAG
This sequence comes from Cyclura pinguis, assembly GCA_030412105.1. NCBI lineage: Eukaryota > Metazoa > Chordata > Lepidosauria > Squamata > Iguanidae > Cyclura > Cyclura pinguis. The sequence goes on along the minus strand of CM059599.1, from coordinate 104,934,204 downwards.
TTGAACACTTGCACTACAAGTTTACAGGCATATGCCTGATCAACTACTAACGTCACTTACTGACCTTAGAAAAAGATTTTAGTCCTTTCCAACTGACTCAAACAGAACTGGGCTGAAAGAATCATTGGTCTGAAGCAGAATACAGCCATTTATGTATATTGTATATCTTATCTTATACATTTATGACTGGTACTATTATTTTTACAATACAGGGAATTCACGCTTTTGATGAACTGATGCAATCTGCCAACATACTGGAATATACAGCACAGCAAGACAGATTTAATCCATTTGCCAAGTATTAGAGTCTTATTTACTAAAATATTTGCTTATTGCGTCTCAGTTCATCAAGGCTTTCAAGATGATTAAAAACATAAAACTAGATAAAAAGTACTTTAATAACAATGACAACAACAACAACAACAACAACAACAACAACAACAACAGTTTTAAAAAACACACACAATTAAAAGACTCCACCAAAGTCAACTCTGGTTTTTAGGGACTAAAAGCCATACAAAACAGTACAGGCTTCGCTGCCTGCTGGAGTTTCAAAAGAGATGGAGCCAACCTAACTTCTTCTGGGAAAGAACTGCACAGGAGAAACGGTGCAACTGAGGAAGCCCCGTCACAGACTCTTGGCGTGGCAACAAATGCAAGAGAGCCAACGCTGAGGAACTCTCACTCTGAGCAGGCTCATACAGGGTTGCAATGTGTGTGCTTAGTTAACATGTGGAGAGCCATTTCCAGTTAGGGGGGAAAGACCTCCCTCACTACCACAGCTGCCTTCTACAGGTCAGATGAGCCAGGAGGTGTGACCTGACATCACGGGAATCTAGCCAAAGCACCAAACGAGGTTCTTCTACCTGGCTCATCAGGCAAGAACTAGGCTTCATTCCTCCTCTCTCTTCTCTGCTCTCAGCCAGCAATTGCAAATGCTGGTGCAGTGTAGCCAACTTCGCTCCTCCTCCCGCTTCCATGCACCATCAGTGGTCAGAGGTGATGGGGACTCTTCTCGTTCCCATTTGTTAGCCAGGAGGTGACAAAGCTTCGGGAAGTGATGAGGGGATCTTAGTCCTCCACAGCCCAAATCGTGTCCGCAGGACCAATGTGTCTCCCAACCCCATCTGTCCAAAACCACAGTAGATGTACAAGGCTAATTACATGCTTTGGTGGACCACTGTCCTGCTCTCTGAGAAAACTAATACACAGCATCTTTAAAAGCAAAATATGTTTCAGTGTTTCATTTTTAATATAGTTTTATAGAACAGTTATTTAAAAGAGGAAGTACAGTACCACTAAGAAAACTGATTCCAGTGTCCACCACAATGAGAACTTATACTAAAAAAATGGGAAACTACTGAGTTACTACTCTATATTATTGACAAAATCTACCACCATGTCTTTTTTTTAAGTTTTTTACTTCGCAAACATATAAACTCCTTTTCACTCTCTTCTGTTCCTCATAGTTCAAATGTTAAACATCACTGTTCTAAATGTGGCTAGCCCTGCAACGTTCCTGGTCTTATAAAGGCTCTTCTATAACCAATCACCAGAGTTAAATTCCTGAATGACATCATGAGCCCTGCCTATGAAACTTTTGTTATTTTTTCCCTTCACCAACTTCAGTTGTTTCCACAAAGCTGATGACAGAGAACGTCTTTTAGTTTCCCAGGGAATACAATTCAGTAATCACTGGTTGTTGAGGTAAGAATATTTACTTTATTACTAATATACTGAACTTGTGCATTTGTAAACAAACTACCCCATTAAGTCTACAGCTTTTGTTGAGAAAAAAAATAATCTGATACAAAACTCCAACATCAGTTGCCTTCTGTGTCTTTCTAGATTTATTTTGTAACAGATACAGATATAACAAGCATTTCTAATTAGCACATATATCTGCAAAAGAAAAAGGGTTCGGGGGAGAGGTAGGAAGACACCTAGTATGAGAAAAACCAAGTCAAGCTATACCTCAGCACATTTTTTGGCGAGGAGGCCTATTAAATATTGTCACATTCACAATGTCAGATATATTTAATTTTTCTTACCTCTTTCCTCTGCTTTCTCAATTTTTTGTTGCAAAGGAATGTTATTTTTTTAAAGGTAACTGACTCATTTGTAGCATTCAGATGTCAGTTAAGCAATTAAGTTGTTATGGTTTGAGAATGTATTTTTTTATGGCTACCATGTATTTTACTCAAATACTGCCTGAGATCCAGACACCCAGGGATTCTTGCTTGCTTTTTGAGATTTTTCTCCCCCTGCCACTATGAATATCAGCCCTACCCCATGCAAACAGGCTGAGGGGTAGGGCTGATATTCAAAATACAGCAGCCCAAAGATTGTTTGGCACACAGATCTAGTAGCCTAGTTTTTTGCATTCTGACCAGCAGCTGAAGGCTTGAACAGTTAGTCTGCTTAAATCCCACTAAAGTCGCTTGGATTGACATACCCCAATGTTGTGCAGACTTGCAACCACTCCCATTAACAAGGTGTGTATTTGAACTATTGTCCAAAAATATATCATACAATATAAATTTATGAATAGGCAATTTTCTCAACTGTTCAAAGTGTCCCCTAATTATGAACCTAATTATAATCATAAATACAAACGAGAAAAGCAGAAAAACAGATAAGCCTCAGGAGCAAGTACAGCCAACATTCATTTAACCATTGAAAGAAATAAAGACAGATAGACAGACAGACAGACAGACTGATAGGCATTCTCCATATTTCCATCCTTATTAATTTACAAAGCAATCTAAATAGGTCTACTCGGAAGAAAATCCCATTATATTCCAGTACATTCATTCAAATATGAAAGTATATAAAAGACTGCAGCCTTAATATTAGTAAAGATACACGTAATTATTGTATCAATAAAGAAAAATTTATTCCAAGAAGAAACATGTATTATTATATAAAAGCTGTAATATTTGATTAAATTTCAGGAATTGACTTAGTATTTTCTGCACATTCACCAGTTCTGCATGCTCAGAATTCCATCCGAACCACACACACACACACACACACACACACACACACACACATACATATATACACAGACAGATTTTGGAACTCTCCTCTCTGAAAATACCTGATTTTGTAGCTTTTTAATCCTATACAATTTCTCTTTTCTAGATTTTTTTTTTATAGATAAAGCAGCTGCAGATGAAACAGCTATTTCTTTTTGTCCACAAGAGGTCTTCAAAATAAAAGATAACACAGTCATTTTGTTACGCCATCTCAGACAATTTTGGGAATATCTGAGCAATTCTGGAACGCATCCCAATAAATGCAAACACTTCTGCTCCCTGCTGCAATAAGCAACACAAGTGAGCACAGTGGCATAACTTAATATACTGAATGGTCACAAAAAAGCATGCCAGGTCCACTTTACTGCTGTTATGACTAAGAGCTCAATTGAAAACCAATCCAAAATTAGAAAAGCAACCTAACTGTTATTATAATTTCAGTGGTAGGTGCTTATTTTCCCCACCAACCGAACTAGCAAAATGCAATCCACTTCCCTGTAGACATTCCAATGAGGTACAACAGAACTGAGAAGGAACAACTGCACTCTATAACGGTAAAAGGCTGATGTTTCAGTTTCTTCCCCTGAAATTTTTAAAAAACATTTCTGTAAAAATGTTTTTCTGAAAAATACCAGTGTAAGAAATCAAAACCTCACCTTTTTTAGGGATGGAGATGATCTCAGCCAATGCTTTAATATCTCAAATTGTGTTCTCTCGTTGGCAGTCCTCCTGAGCTAGCTCAAAATTTTAACTTTTAGGAGGTCAGTTTGGGGAGGGGGGGACCTTCTCCCCATTTTATCATGATAGCACACACAGCATTTCTGCAGTCACAAGAAAGCTCCAACTTTTCCTTTAATTTTTAACATTTCTTCTTAATATTTCATATCACCTCCATTTATTTTTACTATCATATTTCACCTTCTTTCTAGATGCACTACCTTAATGTCCTCAACCCCCTTCTCCATAAGTTCCACATTCTCTGGTTACCAATGTTTGCTGACACAGCCCCTCACTGGATTTTTGTTGTTGCTGTATTTTACCACACCTTTTTTTTCCTGAAATATTCTCCTGCTACTTCAGTTCTATCACGTGTTCAGCTTTCTTTTCTTAAGCTTATAAATTCCACAATGTTCATGGTGATATGTTTTCCTACAAAATTACCATCAGGCTCTGATCTAGCCTCCCACTGTCACCCCAAATATGGCATCTGCATGGAAATTAATAATTTGTTGCTGCCATTTGTACAATGACACAGATTGGGAGTCAGAGAGACACGTAACCTGGGAACAGACAACCTGGGAACTGCTGGGACAGAACAGTTGTGTTTTCCAAATTACAGCATACTTGTTAATTAATTCCCCATCATTTACGATCTGCTGCTTCTTCCATAAATCTTTCAGGAGGGAATCAGCAGTATGCTGGCGACCTCTGGTGGTATCATGAGACAGTATTCACCAAGGTCTCAAAAAAAAAACAAGCAAGAGTTTTGTGGCACTTTAAAATTGAAAAAGTTTTGTTTGGCATCATCTATTGCAAAACATGTTCTCTCAGGATGTCATACCATTCCCTGCCCCTCCTTTCCTTTCAACATCCATGACCTCGTTTTTATTTGAGTGCACTATTGTTTTAGAAGAACTTGAAACAAAAACAATCATTTTTATTCTGTCATAAACTCTTAACTATCGTAACCACCACCCTTTAAAACAGTTTAACTTGGCTCAGGTTTTTGTGGGCTGCAGTCCATGGAAGCATATTAAAAATAAAGTCTGTCAATCTCTAAAGGTGCCATAAGACCCTCTGCCGGTTTTGCTGCTGAAGACCTAGCACAGCTCCTCCTGGCCCCACCTCCACTGGAAATTGCTTGTAAGACAATTTTATTTTTCCAGAAGAAACAGTGAAATCACATAAATAAGACTTTTGAACATTTTCTAAATTCATCAGATTCATCTACTTATTCACTTACTGCACTCCTATTCTGCCTCACAGGCAAAGCTTCCTGGGTGCTTCAAAAAAATAAAACTCGAAACCACAACATACATTAATGCAATTCAAATAAGATGAAATCTAAAGCAGCCTTATGATAAAACCAAAGTGGCTACAAAAGCAGAGAAAAGCAGCAGTATAAGGCTCTGCTAAACACAAGACACATTTTTTAAAGGGACAGAATAAAACGTTTTTTAGCTGGTGCCCCAAGGGCCATGATCCAGTGACCTCTAAGAAGCAAGCTTCTATAGAGAACACATTGCTTCAGTGTGAATATCCAATGCAGGCCAGTATCATGAGTGATTTGACCTTATGCTTAGGTTGCGGGCCAATCTGCTTTTGGAAAGCTTGGCTTCCAAGTCCATCATTGTTTTGGGTTTTGAGCATATGCTGACCTAAATTCTTGAACAAATACAGGGCCAATCATCCCATGCAGAGAGTGAAATGTCCTGCTTTGGGGAGTGCCATGGGAGTGGAGAGACAGATGAAAGCACAGACCAGGGTGTGAACACAGAAGCGATCTATTTTAGAAGTGCTGGCTCTGGCAGGTGGTCAGCATACAGAGAATCCATTAAATACTAAATACTAAGTTTCTGTTACAAAATACTAATTTTCCAAGGATAAAGCAGAAAGGAGTGTGACTTGTTATTTTGGTTTTTCCTTGCTTTACAGCATGAATAAATCTACTGCCAGTTGTCATACACTAAAATCAGAAAGAAATAACAGTCCTAAATTGTCCTATGTTATGCCAAGCTTGGTATTAAACAAAACAACACAGGAAAAAAATAGAATACAATTCACTAATATTTCTACAGAATTTTATCAATTGTTAGCTATACTGTGTGAGAAATGAAGACACTAAGTAGAGAAGGTGCATTAATCTGTTTTTTCCAGAGCAGTTTATCTATCAAAGTTGTGACATGTCGTGTGCAATGTGCCACTTTGTCTCTTTCAATACAAGATGGGCAAATTTATACTGATGAATTTCCAGCATGAATTACACTGAATTATTTGAATTAAAATGACTTGAGAAATTCAAATTCGAGAACCCATGATGATCACAAGACGGAAAAATAAAAACTGAACATTAAGACATAATTATAATTCAGAAAAAGACAGTGTTATAAAAGTGTGTGTAAGTCTGGGTTAAGAATTCAGTTTCATTAGTAGAGGAAAATGGACTTCTATATTATGAGCACTAATGCAATATATTTCAAACATTAACCTAGGGTTGCAAAGTAGGATCTATCTCTAAATGACTTTCATCTCCTTTCAAGGCCTTTTCAGCTAAGCACCTTAACAGCGACATAAAAGGAAAAAAAGGTTATTTCTTAACCATATAGGGCTAAATTCAACATTCATCCTACCTAGAGTAAACACAATGAAATGAATGGGACTTGTTTGTCGCAACAATTTAATCTTACTTATCTCAGTAGGGCTACTCTAGATAGAATTAATGCTGGATTTACGTTGCAAAAAAAAGGCAAATGTTTAGCTTGCCAAATTTACACTTCTATCAGACCCTTCCAATGAGGGTGGAAATTTTCATACAATACTTTCATCTTAAAATATTACAGAGAAGAGAAGAGTATATGCACTTTCATTAAGTATGCCAGTTGAGAAACTGGAGAAATGTAACTATTTTATTAACTAGTTATGAGACATGTCTGTGAAGTGTCAAGCCATGTTTAATAAATTTGTTTAATCTGTTAGTACTTAATTCAGTATAGCTTGCTTGGAGCAAGATAAACATTTTCACATATCTGAGTCCATATTTGGCTAGAAGGAGGAATACCATTTTTACCAAGCCCCTTGAGAACACTTGTGCTTGCCTTGTCATTACACAGCCCACTCTTGAGAAATGTAAACCCCCAAAAAAGAACTGAACATGGTATCAGTTGGGCAAATATTTTAATGGCTAATGCCCTTCACCTTTCCAGAATCAAACACAGCTAAAAGTAATGGATAAACAAGATGAAATTGTGGAGTGTATTTATATAAAACATTCCTCCACAAGTTGTGACCTAAGGTCAGCACAAACCATCAGCTACGTATTTGAGACTGTTAGATGCCTGACGACCTCCCTGTTTCTGCAATCTTAGGCAGCCATCTAGAACAAAGGGGATAATTGAGCTTTATAAGCAACTCGGTGGGTACATTTAGCTTGTCACACACAACAGTTGGAGTACTGCTGGTGTCTTGTGCATGTGTAAGCATCCCTAAAGAAAGCAACCAGACATTTTTGTCCGATGCGGAACACCCATATTCAGCACAAGTTTGCAGAAGCAGAGCTGCATGTGCCATGCCACTAAATTTGGCGGTAGATCTGAGACATGTATCAAAAGTTAGTGTGTCTCAGTAGTGTTCATTAGAGCTATATGGTAAGGGTACACGGCAAGGGCACACAGAAAACTTCCAGTGATTGCCTCACTCCCACATCATTCACCACTACCTTTGGAGAAAGCCTGGGGAATACGATGTTACTGAACGACACACATCATCTTACTGTTAAGAGTTGTTTTTTATGTAAAAACCTCTCACACAGAAGAGGAAGGTCATTTACTTTGTTTCAAGCACTCTGTCCACTCTGAAGTAATCTGCACTTGCACTAGCCAAAGCACTGTTTGTCATTTTTCTAACACTTCACTCTCCTGCTCTCCCTAGCTCCACAAAGATTCTTAATCCCCCCAAAGAGAAGATCTTAAGCACTTTGCACTGTCCCTGACAACCTCGGCTTCCTAAAAAACAAAACCTTTCTTAAGTTTCTGCTTTCCCGTTGCCATGGAGAAGGTGCAGTACATGACCCGCTCTGCTCTGAGGAGAGCCTCAACTATTGAGGTGAACCCACAAACCCGCCAAAGGCTTCAGGAGCTCTTTGTAAATTTTTGCCTTATCTTAATATGCCTTTTGCTTATCTGCATCATTGTGATGCTTCTCTGAAGTCCAGCATCTTTGATTGATCTTCACTGCACTATGCAATGGAAAAAGCACAGCAAAAGGGGAAAAGAACCAAGCAAGAATCTTCCAGAACAAGGAAATGCTTGCAAGAAAGTCCAGTATTTGGACTAAGCAATTTCTCATCAGCTGCACGGTTCACTTATTAGCTACTGTAACAGAGTTGCAAGCACCTGTACTGGACATCACTGTGTCACCCACTGTCACAAGGTTATGCATGAGCTAAATCTTACTTGCCCTGCTAAAAAAGGAAATCTTCTGTGGAAGCTGCAGTCTAGTGTGTTTTTTGGTTTGTTTGTTTTACTGAATTGATGTGTTAGTAAAAACAGCTATAAGATGTTCAACAGAAACCTGAAACTTCTGGTACCAGAATATTTAAGTGTCATTGCCAATCAACTTTTAGACATTCAGTTTTTAGTATGAATAATGAATACACTGATAACAGTCATGAATGAGCTATTAATTGGTGTACTCAGTTCATTATATGATCTAGAAAAATTCCTGAGCAGTCTACTTTAAGAATGTGACTATCTTGACTGCAAATTCAAGCTGTTAACAATTTTATTCCATCATATTTATGACAGAAACCCCGAAAATAATGTTAAACGTGGTCACAGACTTTCCCATCTGAAAAAATAAAAATACTAAATTGATCTATAGTTGAGCAAAGTTCAGTTCAATTCAATCTATCACTGTCAAGCTGATTGTTCACACAACTCGGTGATGGCACTTGTATGAAACAGTCAGAAATCAGAACTGGGACCCAGAATGTGCCCAAACACAAATATATCTTTAGGTGTACTTTGCCAAAACCAAACATTTCTTTTTAAAATAAATTGTTGAGAAAGAAATAAAAGATACTAGGTTGCTTTCAGGTAGCACATAACAAGTAGTTATTTTAACACTGGTTTTTGTGGAGAAGAAACCAAGTAATGTAGCAAAAAAAAAAATACACTTTTCTAAAATGTAACATTAGGAGACAGTACAAACAAAGCTAATTTTTGCATTTCTGCAGTACTAAATAGCAGTTTAAAAAAAGAAATATTCCCAGTCCATAATCTGCCTTGCATTTTGGTCACATCCTTTTAATTTTTTCTTATAAAACTGGAGTTCAGAGAATTGAATAAAAGTGTATGTCCTTCACTGAATAGAAAAGTAAAACAATGCAAGGCAGATACATGCAAGGCATTATATCTTGGATACACTGTTAAGAACAAAATAGAAATGTAAAAATAAGATCACACATAGACAGAGATGCAGGATGGAAAATCTGAGGCTGTATCTTTCTGTGGAAAATTTCCCGAACTATATATTTATATTTACTCACAGTTGCCTGGCTGTTGTACTGTAACCATTCATATTAGAAGGGCTAAATATAGTATATGACGTTCCAGTTATTCTTCTAGGGAGACAAGTATCAACAAACCCTAGGGCTCAGAGGAACAGACTAACAAATGAATGTACTGATAAGCTTGTTTCTATTTCACAGAATCTCTTGCTTCTCAGTCACAAGTATAAGTAGCTAAGACAAATGTGACAATTTGCCTGTGTCTACAGACTCAAATATATGTAATAAAATGTTCAATTAGTTGTACTGAAATAGCTTTTTCTGAACTTGAAATGGAACTGATAAATAGTGAGTGAGTGAACTTGAAGGTACTATACTTGTATCTCAGCAAAAGAAAGTTAAATTGTTGGTATAAGATACATCAGGTACAGCTATCTTTAGGAACGCAATCTTTTTAAAAAAGTGTTCTTTTAGGTATAATCATTTTTTGTTAAATAAAATGGAAGTATACACTATTCTCTTTACATTATTACATATATTCCAATAAAATTATTTCCACATAAAGCTTTGACTGTGTCTGAATGTAATATTCAAACAAGGTATGTTAAATCATATAACATTATTTCATTATTTTTTTTTTGCTGGAAAACCCACATCAAACTGCACACCTGATGCATATGCGCTACTTCCAATTGCTTAACATGGTTCGAGATCATGACTACAACTACAAGGTTTTGTGCTCCCACTCCCTTCCCCCTCTAAGACAGATTTCTTTTCTAACTTCAACCCTGGTTAAAACTTATTAGGTAATGGCCTTAAGTATTGTTCAAATGAAATGCATTTAATAATAGCCAGAGCTTTGAAAACAATTTCAAACTCCAAATCTTGCTTCACTGTAATAATGGCTACGGTTGTACCCAATACAAATCCAACTACTGCTAAGGATAATGTATGCCAAAGAGGGAGACGCAATGGGATAAAGAGGCACATGATGGAGCAGCTAACTTCCTTAAACACAGTCAAGTGACTGAGAATATCAAAAGGGCACCAGTCAGTTATGCCACCTTGTAAGCCAGTTACTGATATCACTTGGTTGGTTGGTTGTGTGAAAAATCCATTCTCAGATTAAAGTTCTCAAATATAGGTTATATATATATGCAGATTAATAGTATGAAAGCTCTATCACTGACTGTATCTTCTTATCACTTCCATGAAGGATGCATGCAGTCACTTTAATTGTATACGTATACGCTATCACTTTAACTGATGTGGTAAGAATAAGAATGCCTAATGGTTTACATGGTCAGAGGTGTTCAATACACTGAGAACTGACTTTTCATATAACAATTATGTTGCATGTGACGTGTTTCTGCTTGTGAAGAAATAACCACTTGTTCTGATCTGTTCCTGAAATAAAGATGAAGGCTAACTGGTTAACAAGATGCTCTGGGGTTACTTCACTATCTTTTAATTTCAGGTAGCAAATAAATTCAAGATAGTTCAGTGACTGAAGAGAGATAGTTTTCTGAGTTAAATTAAATATTATCTTACCATCTGCAAAAATTATCATTAGACAGTTAAAACTTCTAAAGCATGGATAATTTCACCATTCACTGCAAATAAATGGCTATTAATTAGAGTTCAAATGAATTAAAGGATTTTTTTAAACGGCATGAAGTTTAGAAATATTTCATCACTGCTAGAACTTAAATGTGATTCTGAGTTCAGAAACAAAAATTCAGAAACAACTACGCAAGTAAGTTGGTACTATTATAAATATAGTTAAAAAGCATAGTACATTTACTTAACTGTGCACCAACGTCCAAGAATGATAATTACTAAAGGACCTATGATTGCCATGGTTATGGATACAAGCAATATATATTCAACAGATGGCATTTATCACACTATCCCCAAGCCAAGAAAGAGATATAGGGAGCCTAAAAGCTCAGGTCATCCACAGGCAAAACAGACTTAACACACATTCATCTCTCAACATGCAAGCAGACCAGTAAAAGCCTGATGGCATTTCTACTTCAAATACAGATAAAAAAATTAAAATTAAAAAAAAAAGCAGCAAAACGTTTAGAAACCGGTTGATTGCAAGTTACTTCTAGTCATGATCTTTGTTCACTTTTGATTAACAACACAGTAGTAACATTGTAAAACTAAAGCAGAAAATTAATTTATGTTAGTTTTTCCAAAACTAAGTTTTGGAAAAATTTTCCAAACTTTTCATTCCAACAACAACCCACTGTTATTATTAAAATATGCTGCATTTATGTTCAATATTATTTTTAGTTTCAGTCAGCTGAGTCAAAGGGAGACGGCAAAGATACAATTATTGTGTCTGTTATTTGAGGGGAATGGCATGGCAGGAATAGAACTGAACACACATATATATTTCTGATATAAAAATAATTCTGTATCAGTGCATTTGGTTCCAGGTTCTCAGTTAGCATTAATGAAAGCCTTAACCATAATCAAATTCCAAGTGCAGTGTTTCTTTTTGCCACTGCTGGAATTTTTTCTTGCCGATAAGCTGGAGTTCTAATGCCGCTTTTGGAAAATCTAAAATAATTCAGAAGGAAAATTTTAAGATTTCACTTTAATATGGCAGCAGTATTTCAACTGTCTGGAGAACCTCTGTGTGTTATTCCCTAAACTGGGAGCACTTCCACACTCTTTTTGTCTGTCATGCATGCACCAAATAAAAGACGTCAGTTGGTGTTCAAATAAATAAATGCCAATAATATCAGTTGTCAAATAGTTAATCTGAGGGTGTGTGAGATGCATGATGAATATAAGCAGATCTGAGTCTCACTGGTGCTTAGATGAAGGACTGACTGGGGACACCTCATTCTACCTTTGCTATCTTGAGCCCCATTGTGGAAGAAATATAGGATAAAAATGTGTTAAATAAAAGAAATAAAATGAGCAACATCAAAATTTATTAATGGAAGAGTCTGAGGATTCAGGGACACACATGGATCATTTTTAGAATCTGGCATCTAGCTGACAAGATTTTTTTTGTACTCCCTAATGCACTGCTTGGTATAGTGGTCTGAGTACTGGGCTACTATGATCAGGGTTCAACTCCCCACTTGGCCAGGGAAACCCACTGGGTGACCTTGGGCACACCACACATAGCCCCAGAAAACTCTGTGATAGGTTTTGCTTAGGCTCACCATTAAGTCAGAAACGACTTGAAGGCACACACAACAATCCACTGCCTGCCTGATTGCTCGCTTGCTTGCGTACAAGAAATTTCTTGCAGATCTTGCCGGCAACCAGAATAGATCCATATTCCTAAGAAGCCACCTAGGTATATTTTCAGGTTCCAACAACAGCAGATATCAAGATCGCAAAGAGGAAGAGGAGGCACTTGTTTAGCTAGGCCCAGTTTTTCCCAAGGTACATGAGCCTTTATTCACAAATCAGATAAATATTTGACCTCTTTTACAAATAACATTTAGGCCATCACTGGAGCATTATACATCATCCTCCTTCAGTTGATTTTGGATTTTTAACGAATGTGTTAAGCTATTACAATTTGAAGTTGCAGTTGCACGGTTTAAGAAAAAAAAATGGAAATGCAAGCCAGATTAAGAAACTGAATTCTGCTTACAAAAGAAAAAAGATGCTGTATAAGTACAATGATACAGTAATAACATGATATTAGACAACAAGTAGTCATTACCATGAAAATCCTGGGACATAGAATTATTTTATTTTTTCTTAAATACACATGGGACAGGATCACAGCATGGAACTTTCCTTTTTTAAGCTTACAAATTACTATACGTTCTGTAAAATCTCAACTGTATTAATCATGGTATACCCCATCAAAAACCCCAGTATTTTAATTTTTATAGGACAGGTATAAAAAAAATACTTCTTAACTCTCAAAACCAGCAGGAACTGAAAGTGGTTATCATTTGCAGAATGTTAGCCCACATAGCCATTATTTTTCCTTGTGGCCAGCGAACACTAAAAATGATAGCATGGGATGAGAAAACAGAAGAAAAGCATATCTTGGCAGCAGGTTGTAAAGCATGAAGTGGTCAAAGTATGGTTCTTGGACCCCATGAAGTCTACCACCACTCCTGTGATTTATCACAATTAAAAAAAAAAAAAAAACACCTGAGAAATCAGCTTCAGAGGCTGTGAGGGCAATTTCTCTGTGTCAACCAGAAGTGGCTTCCAATTTTGGGGGGAAAAAAAAGCCAGAGGGTCAAAATCCAATCACATTGGCCAAAAACACATCAAGATTATTCTTATGATCCCTTTCTCAGTTTAAAAAAAACCTGAGGAAGAACATGGGGGAAGCACATCTCTCTAAGACTCAGGGAGGGGGTCATATAAGGCTTCCAGATCTTGTGAAGCTATTCATTTCTGTTATAACAGGAGCCATTTGTGTTTCCTGTGTTATCAACAGCTAGGAACAGGAAGATACTGTCGAATATTCATATATTCAATATTCTGATGAATGTTGAGATTAGACAGAGAGAAAATCCCTTGTTCTGACTCAAAATACTCCATCTTTGCACTACAGATTAATTCATATAAACAGGAGTTTGCAAATCTAGGCTTGCCTTGGAAGCCAAGTCAAAACTTAGTAGCTAAGCTCTCCTGCACCCAGCACAATCCTATGGATTTTTACTTAGAAGTTAGCTGCATTATATTCTGTGGGACTTAATTCAAGGTAATTCTGCACAGAATTATAGCCTTATAGATCTCCCTCTGAACAGCAGGTGAGTAACAATGGGGTTCTCCCTCCTCTAGGTCCATACCCTTATAGCTGGAATAGGGATCTAATCTAAAGATGGAGGGGGAATCCAGGACTTATTTTGGCAGCAAACATGAAATGTGCACTTCAGGCAATCACTACTAAAATGTCCAGGCCAAGCTTTCCTCTAAAATCAGACACTGGGGATTGTTTTGAAAGTGGGTGGTCCTAGCATCTCTGCTGTTCACCACCAAAATAGCTACTTACTGTCTATCCCTCTGAAACCAGAACAAAAGGCTGGAAGCCTGAGCACAGCAACCACTGGGTGCCCAAATGGTTGTCCCAACTTCCTATCTAGCTTGGAACTCAGAAGGCAGTGAGGATCCTCCTGGTCATTCATTAGTCTTCATAAGGTCAGAGAACATTCTTCCAAGCTTTATGTTAGAAAGGAAGGTGGAGTTTCTTGTCACTCTTGACAAAGAATAAATGAACAACTTGAACAGGCAGGTGTGACAAACAGAAATGCGGACCGGTGAATAAACCTGAAATGTAGGGTGAAGATAGGAGCAAGCACAATAACAAATATCTACAGATGAGCAGTAACTCTTCAGTCACATGCATTAGCTTTAATATATTAAATGTTCTCTGAACATTTATGACTGGGAAATGACTGGGAACCTCTGGAGACAACCTTGCATTATGTGGCAAATTATAAAAACAAAAACAAAAAAATTATCACACAATGATAAAAATGTGAAACTTTTCCACTGTGTGTGTGGAAAAGCTCTCTTCTACTCACCACAAGTAACCAAACAACTGTTTTATCAAATGAGCCCACCAAGATCTGTTACCACGTCCTAAACAATTCTCTGTATCATCTTTCAAAGCTGGCATTTTGTTTTGTTTATACTCGTGGGTATATGGGATTGGCTTAAACCTTGGTTGCTCACCAGTTTTTGTCTCTTAGGTGCCTGCCAAGACAGTTCAGATAGAAGTCAAGAACTGAAAATGTGATATCCATAGATGGCAACCTCAACCTACTGCTATTGTAACTGAGCCAGCCTAAAAACTACAATCAAAACTTCTGTTCAAGGCACCCCTCAAAGCAAAAGGAGGTGCACCATAATGGATCTTGCTACAAATAGAGGTCTCAACCTACTGCTCAATTTCCTACTTATTTTCTTGGTTCTTGTTGTAATGTACATCCTCGTGAAGCTGATGTGAATTTTTGGCCTGAGAGTTTACTTTAATACCACTATGGTAACTTGAAACTTTCAACTATGAAACAAGCAAAAACTGGAACAACCCATGACCCAATAGCCTGCTGATTGGAGAATCTTTGGTTTTATTAGATGAATGATTTGTTGGTGGGTATTTTTACACCAGGACAGAATAAGTGTAGAGTGTAGAAAAGCTACAACTTCAAGTTTTGGAATCAAGCTAACAGAAGCACTGTCATCAGCAAACCACCTCAATGCCTTATATTTAAATACCTACTGATGAACAGGAAGATTGTGGACTTTGACACTATAGACTTTTCAAGCAGGACAGAGAGGAAAAACCTAACTCAAAAATTGCATCACCACAACCTAAAGACAGTTGGGGAGAAGAAAAAACAGTAAATATTAAATATTCACAGTTAGAAAATAACAGCAGCATACGTATTTGAAAGACAATGGAACCTCCCACAACTTTTATTTGGGAGGAGGGGACAGCAAGCCGTAATCAGACACTGTACCGAAAAAAACGTAATGCTGGCAAGTACACATCCTCATTCAGAAGCAGATCTCACAGCAGTGGATGGGCTTTACTCATACATACTATGGGATAAGGCCCAAAGAACACAAGTGAAGCTGACTTACCAATAAACATGAACATTATTTTAAGAGGATATGTATATTCCACTATAGCATGTTAATCATAACATATCTGGTCGACCAACAGAATATCCTCTAACAACATGCACGCTAAGTTGCTTGCCTTATGTTATAATCCAATGGTCATAGACAAGCACACACTTCAAATCTGGGCTGTTCTCTCTAGTGATTTTCAGACCAATTTTTATTCAGTCTTTAGCTCCACAAGCCTCTCAAGCTAAAGGAATATTTTAAGGGGTACACGTTACAATTTATGAGTGTGTTTAGGATTCATTTCTATCCGTTGCCCTTTAATCTGATGTAAATACAGATATGCAACCATTATTTTAAAGAAATCTTTTGAAATTCTGAATGCACATATTTCTTCTACACTAAAATACTGCCACTTTGCCTTCTTCTTAGCTTTGCCTACGCAGGTCTTGCACAGAAAGCTGAGTGACTGTATTAGGGAAACTTTATATGCTGTGTCACTAGACATACTTGTGAGCTATGCACGTTTGCATGCCCACCCAGGGGAGGACTGACCTTCAAAAGCAGAACAAATTGCTAGACCTAGTAGATTAAAGGGAATATCACATGTATGTGATATTCCCCAATGGAATGTATGTAACAGAATGCAAAAACTTTGGATGCCACATCCAGTACATTTGGAAAACTGCTACAGACATTCACAACCATTCTGGAAATTAACAGCCAGCAAGCATGACAAAAAAAGATTGGACAATCTGTTGCAAGAATATGCAGAATCCAATGGCGAACTTCTGGCTCTCAGAGATCCCCACATCTTCCTGTAGCTCCCTAGCATCCTAAAATCCTGGTCCTGAATGCTGAGAAACCATCAGCAGACTTTTAGTGAAATATGCAGTAGCAGGGTAAAGGGAAGAAAGTCTTAGATCTGCTGCCACTGGATGCTTAAGTATATTCTGTTGAATCTTGACTAGATTAATTTATAAGACAACTTTTCACAATTGAAAGTATTTCCACATCCAAGCATGGAACACCAGAAACACGACAGAACTCTGGAGACATACATCTAAATGGTAAACATACTTAAATACCTAAACATCCCCCATTATCCAAGCTTGAACAAATTCTATCTATGTTTTTAATTGTTTTTTTTAAATCTCACATTTATATTGGATACACCATCTTCTTAAGAACATCCTCAATCTTTAGCAGTCTTATGGCTTGTGCTTTAGTTCCAGGATTTAATCCAATATCTAAAAGTTACCAGCAAAAGCACAGTCCAAAGCATATAACTACTTAACTCTAAGCCACTCTGTTCTGACAGTCACTGCCCATTGTAGAGAAAAACGGAAAGGTCACACTTAACAGAAAAGCTATACACACACACACCAATAAGTATCAGAATTTAGTGTTGTCAATGTAATCTACCAGTGTTAAGAACTGCACCATTTTAAAGATATAGATATAAGATGTAACTAATCTTAATAGATGAAATAATTGAATTTTGCTAAAGAATGGAAACTACAATTATGTGTTTCTTTCTTCTTAATGTTGTCTTCCTCTCCACATCCAGAAATACAACAAAAATTAAAGATTATAATACTTTCACAAGGTCATGATCACATATATACAAGGATGAACTCAGTATTTGGAGAAGAGCCTGAAGTAAAAAAAATACAAAGCCAAGACTTGCTACTTCTGTTTCTTAGTTCAATTTCACTGTGGTACACAAGAAAGCTGATATATAATCTTCTCAATTGCAGAAAAAATAAAGTTACAGGGGGCAAAGACCAATTGCACACTTTCAAAAAGACACAAAATCAGAAGTCCTTTTCTATAGGCTATGCTAGACATAATATTGCTAACAAAGGATTGAATTCATCGTTACTTCTACCTAGAAGATACACAATGAAATCAATGAAATGAAATCAATGAAATGTAATCAATGAAATGTAATCAATGCAATGTAAATTAATGCAATGTAAATTATGTATAATTAATTGGTCTCATTCATTTCAACAGATCTGTTTTAAGCAGGACTAATACTGGATTTCATTCATAATGTGAGTAATCACACTGGGGTCTCAGCCAAGAGAAAGAGCTTTAAACTTCTCCTCCACTGTGGTCTTCATCCAAATTGGGAAGCTTAAACCCACAATCTACAATGGGAATTCCCACTTCAACAAGGAGTATAGGGCAAAAATGGAGTATATATTAGGACTGTAATTATTTCCATATCATTAATTCTTACTCTGTTAAATCTATGATGACAAGATTAAAATATGGAACGTGGACAGCAAAAATCAAAACATCTGTACATCATCAACTTGAGGCTGAGATTACAAGCCAAGAAGATGCTGCTCAAAACCCAGCTGAACCACAGACCTACCAGATGGCTCTAAACAAACCACCTGTTCTCAGTCACAGACATCTACCTGCAATTATATGAAGAAAATAGCCTCCTTTATATTAATCACTAAGATAATATAAGCGTTAAGCTCTGAAGTGGTGTATAAATGTTAACTTTTATTTTTATTATTGCCAACATTTAAAAAAAAATAATGGAACAGTCCAAAGGTCTACCTAGTATTCTCGTCATACATCAGCCAACCAGATGACTAGGGGAACCCCACAAGTTGAACACAAATGCAACAGCCCCTTCCATACACGCTCCCCAGCAGTGTATGTACAGAGACATGTTGCAAATACGGACCAAATATAGCATCATAACTAGTAATTACTGATATCCTTTTCCTTTGTGAATGGCTTTAATTCTCTTTCAAAGCCATCAAAGCTAGTAGTTGTTACTACATTTTCTGCTAATTTTCTATGCGTTGTATAAGGAAATACTTAAACCTATCTGCCATGAGTTTCCTAAGACTCAACTTCACAAGATGACCCTGGATTGCAGTATTATTAGTTAGAGAAAACCTTTTTCTTATTCATTCTCTCTACAACACCCAACCCTTCATTTTCACTGGTGCTATGACGGATGGAAGAATTCCCACAGCCCTTGGAAATTACAGCATACAGGTTCTTCTTCTCCCCCCACCCACTCTCCTGCTGTCATTCCCATACAAGGTGTGATAAAAGCTCCCTGTTTCTCTCAGAACCTGTACTGGGGCTGAGAGCACCATTAATGCACGACTATTGCTATGTCACAGCCAATGACATGTGCTGCACTGGCTCTGATGCTGATAGTTACTGTCATAAGCCCTGGAACTGACCCACAAGCAGTCCAGATTACTGCACTTAAGAAAATAAGGGGGCTGAGGCAAGTCAATGTGTTTGCGTGTGTGCAAACAAGTTGCCTGTCAACTTATCGTGACTATACGAACTTCACAGGATTTTCTTAGGCTAGGAATACTCAGAGGTGGTTTTGCTAGTTCCTTCCTCTGAAATATGGCCTACAGCACCTGGTATTTGCTGGAGGTCTGCTGACTCTGCTTAGCCTCCAAGATCAGACAGGATCTGGAGTCTTTAGGCTTAGGTAGACAAGTCAATACACAGATGACTAAAAACATATGAACTGCATATGACATACGAACATACAAACAAACATATGAAAATGGGTCCTTTCTGAGTTATTCTGAGATGTTACCAAATCACATAATCCTCATCTCAGAAACAAAGATGCTACCCAAGCAGTTGGCATGATATAGCAGTGTGTAACTTGGAAACGCTGTAGTTATGGTTGTTAAGTATAATGCACTTGTTGCACAGATAATGCCTAGCTAGGAAGCTGGAAGTATCTATAACTTCCTGTCTAGACTGTATAAATAGATAAGGGAGAGGACCCAGTTGGGTGAACCGAAACACATTTAAAGCTAAATTTTTGAAGTACAGCAACAGATAATAATTTTAGAGCATAATTTTACCCTAATGAATTGTTACCATCTAGACGAAAAGTTAAGAGAATGAAAGCTCATTCTCACAGCATTAATAAAGTCTCACATTATATAAACCACTGACTCAGGTGATACAGCCATTCAATATTCTATTAGCCATAGATTTATTGTGTATGGTGTAATGGCCATTGGCTGAAAAACGGTACATTATACTTTCACAGCAAACTATTGTTTCTTAAAGCATGATGAATTGCTAATTTCATCAAGGTGTCTTCACAGATGACCAAATATGAGCAGAAAAATTAACTGCATTTTTTCAAAGCTTAAATATAGCAAAATATTGCACAAAGTACCCTTTTTGATAACTGTGCCTCCTCCAAGGCAAGAAGATGTTAAGCCATCAGGCCATGGAAGACAGAATTTGGAGAAAGGGGTGAAAACGGGGGTAGAGCAGATATAACTCTCATGCAATAGTATTACTATCCCCATTCATATCAATTAAATGAATTGAAATGAATTAAATGAAACCCACCAGGATTATGATTATGATTATGATGAATCCCAGTCTATTTCAATTGAAGCCTTTACAATACTAGGGAGGCCCAATGATCTCACTTAAACATATGTTGTTTGATGCATCAGTGCAGTTGAGGAAGTAGCCTGGAATGCATGAAAACTCACGGTAAAATAAATTTGTGCCACAAGATTACTCCTTGCACCTCTTTCAATCTGCCCCCTTTTTTATACAGAGCAGACTAACAAGGCTATGCTTTTTGAATACTGTATTGAGCCATTTCTATTTCTATCCACTTGAGGGCAGCAAATGTTGAATTTAAATTCTTACCTGCACAGGATGTTCACTTTCTGCTCTAAGTTCTTCAAGCTGCTGTAACTGCCAAGGAGGTAAACTGTATGACTCATCGGAAGGCCTAGCCTCTGGAGGATTTGTATGAAACTGTTCTCTAAGCCAACGCTGAGTCCTCTCGGAGGGCTGAATGGGAACCTCACTCACAGCCTGTGGCCCCAAAGTTATATATCCTTGATGAAAAACCTCACAGTTTGATGTAGCAGGCTTGCTTTCAGGTAAGGCACTATAGGTCATGTCTAAGGCATGTCTCCTGTTTGAAGGATCAGAAACCCCCAAGTCTTCTTTGCTGCAACTTTCAAATTTGTATTTGCAGTCCAAGGCAGAATTTCTCTTCTTCCCTGTTTCTCTATCCTCAATTTTGAGTACTTCCATACTATTGTGCAAGCAGCTTGTCCCGCTCGTTCTTAATGGCGGTGACACAGTCTTGTCTCTTCCTGCTTTCTCCATGCTGGCCCTGCACTCTGCTGAGTAAATACCCCCATCCTGGCTGCAGCTCACAGGTGTGCTGAGCTTAGACAAAGACGACCATTTCCTTACAGGCCTCAAGTCCTTCATGTCAAGAGAACTCTCCAGCATGCCCTGATGCCTACTTCCAGCAGATCTCAAAAGGCTGGTGCTCCATTTTGAACAGTCAGACTTGAGAAGTTCCCGATGTTTGGAAAGTGAAGAACTGGCATTAGACGGCATCACATGGGCAGTGGGAATTGAGACCAGTGACCGGCTGGGCTTAAACGAGGAAGTACCACTTGAGGTGGAATGATCTGGGAAGAAAGATTTTCACTGTGTGAGCAAAGACAGAGCTGACAACAACAAGCCAACATTACTAGCTACAATAATTAAAAGATAACATGGTGGCACAGCTCAGAGCTGAGATTATTTACACCTAACAAATCTATATTTTTCAGACATTTGCAAATTTAAATGTTTCCTTTTAAGGAAAGAAACTGCCCCAATTCATAAGCTTCATACTTGTTTCTTTCTTTTTTCTACACAGCAGCTAAGTTTTCCTCTATGGTTTCTTCATGCCTTGAACTATCTATCCTTCAAGAGCTGCAGCTCTTGAATAGATTTAAACAATATTTGTGCATGGTTAACTGTATAGATTCTTATATATTGTTTTCCTCTGCTTATACATGCATAACTAGGCACTACACGACTGCTCAGATTTTTATTTCACTGACAGCTAAAAATTTCAGAGTGCCACTAATTGGACGGATGTTCATTTCTTTCCTAGTCATAACATACAGTAGCAAACTGCATTCTTTCACTCATAGGATCACAGGAGATGTTCACACAGTAGGTCAGGATTAAGTAAAATTATACCCTGGTGCCAAAGCAGCCACCAAAAGTTGCTTCAGCTCCCCAGAATCCATTTTTCTTCTCCCAGAAAAGGTGAATTGCCTTCCCTGAAAGTCTACAACAGCAATTCACCATTAAAACACATTGTCATGCCCTTCTCCACTGTGCATTATCAAAAAAGAAAAAGAAGACCCAATTCAGATGGGAAATTCTAACCACCTGGGGACAGTCTTAGGATGCTTGGGGACATTTCAAAGAGTCTATTTCTAAGAGTCCATGCAGCCTTTGGAACATTCCAGGGCAGGAAACTGGTCAAAGAACTGGTGTCGTTGCCTACCCCAGTAGTAGACAATGGCTTGGATCTTGATTTATAATTATATATGAAGAAGACAGTGTCACTAGACCTGCAGGTTTTATTCTCACCTTAATGTTGCAGTCCTCCCTGTCTTTCCCTAACACATGCCATGCTATTTGGGAAAGTTCCCCATGTTGCCTGACAGAGTCTCTAAAATGACTTTTACGGGATGTAGAGAGCTGCACAGGAATGGGGGTTGCTTTATTTCGTGGAACAGAAATTAAGATCCAAACCTTTGTACCAGGGAAACTATGTAATGTGTTGCAAAGATAGGGTTACTGCCTTGGCTCTCTGGCTCCATCCTGAATCTGAAATATCAGCAGGCTGACAGAAAATCCCAATGTACCAATGTTCCTAGATAGAAAGGCAAGTTAAAATTAACAAAGGTGAGGCAGAGGTTATGGGAATTTGAGTGGCAGATCTCCTATGCCCAGCAACTGCTGCTTTGCATTGGAGCCAGCAGACAAGCAAAAATAAGCAGCTAATCCTGGCATTAGAATCTTAGCCTTTACTGTGGCACATGGCTCAACCTTCTCCCTAGCTGTTCACGTTGTTCCTGCACGGAAAGCTTTTTTAAAAGTCCTACCATTTTACTCTAACCATCATGATCTCCTGGAGTTACATTTATGGCTTTTTAGAACAAACAATCTCAAACTTTCTAAGTTTTTCTTTAACGTCTTGCTAGTTTCTCCAAATTGTAGTACTTCACAGAATTCAGGTAAATCGCACTAAAAGCTGTGTAATCCTGCCCACCTGCTTACAAATTTTGTACACAGGGAATCAAGCAAAGGGTTCTAGAGAGAAGATGGCATTGAGTTGCAAAAGTACACTATGCCTTCAGTCACATTTCACCATCACCTCTGTCAGTTAATACAGCCAAACACTCGATTAAGAAGTTAACTGGTACCTAACTTAGACAATTTGATAATCACATTTAAGAACACATACATATTACAAAATCAAATTGGTTGGTCATTTTGAGTACAGCAGCACCTCCGCATTCGTC
The DNA here is from genome assembly GCA_030412105.1 of Cyclura pinguis. Taxonomy (NCBI): domain Eukaryota; kingdom Metazoa; phylum Chordata; class Lepidosauria; order Squamata; family Iguanidae; genus Cyclura; species Cyclura pinguis. Next base: position 104,910,991 of record CM059599.1, on the reverse strand, counting down.
AAAAGTTGAAAAATTCTGAGTAACTCCCCACCCCCACGATCCTCCTCCTATTCCCTTCCCAGGCTCTGGCACAGGAGCCTTCTTTCTCCATGCCCAGGCCAGAGGCAAAGAAGTGAGAGGGGAGACACTCCAAAGGGGAGAAGGAAGAATATGTGTGCCCACTTTACCTTTAGCCTGGACGCAAGTTCTCAGTGTGGGGAAGAGGCAAAGCAATGAGAGGGAGAGCTCAGAAAGCACAGGGAAAGCACATGTGTGCATGTCTTCTGTTGCCCCATTGCCTTTCCTTTTGCCTCACACAAGTTCTCAGCATAGGCCAAAGGTAAGGAAATAGGAGGGGAGAGCTCCGTTGGACACGGGGAATGTGCACGCGTGTCTTCCACTGCCCCATACCTTTTCTTTTGCCTCACGTGAGTTCTCAGTGCCAGCACAGAGGTAAGGAAATTGGAGAGAAATGCAAGGAAATGGGGGGAGGAGGAGAACTGGGGGGAGGTATGGGTGCCTCGTGAATAATCAAATTTGCAAGAGTCAAACCCCCAAATGTGCAGGGAGAACTGTATTCTGAAAAAGGACAGTTCATAGTTGCATGAATTCCAAAAGAGTAAACATTTCACAGGTGCCTAAATCCTATTGTCATGGAATCTTATGGGTTTATCTACATGTTGAGTCATCATTCAACAATTGATTCAATAGGTCTACTCTGGTTGGAATTAATCAACAAGATTCCAGCCAGTTGTGCATTTTAGAAGATGCCTTCAAGTGTTTTTTAGAAGGTTCAAAATGATTTTTCATGTGAGGTTCACCTGACCAGGTTGTTTCATTTCACGTATACATACTGTTTTCTGAAACATATTGAAGAGCTGTTTTTTTTTGCAGTTCAGGAACCCATCCCTATTCTTTCCATGTTATTTCTCCCTCTGGTACCAAAGTTTCTGTTAAAAAAGTAATACTTCGGAACATATCTACTTTGCTATGTCAAATATATCTGTACTCAACAGAAGGGAGTTGTAATGCAACTACAGTATAACTACTTGAGTGTAGATTTACATCTCACAATCATGATGTAGTATCTTAGCCAGTACAGTGGACCCTCCATTTACGAGGGGGTTCTGTTCCAAGAACCCTCATGAATACTGGAATTTGTGAACACTCATGTCACATTATATTCAATGGTAGTGATGTGCACATGGACGCTTCAGTACATCTGCATGCACATTGCCTCCATTTTAAGTATATGGACCTGATGCTTCACGTGAGCTGGAAATCATGCATGCAGAGGTTGTGGGTAAGTAGAGACCACTGTATTTCATACTTCCCTTTTCATCAGGCATGAGCAAATTAAACATACAAATTACAGTAACATACTAGAACCCACATTCTAAACCAGAGGTGGGCAAAGTACTATGCTCTAGATGTTTTTGAACTTCAACTTCCATCAGACCTAGCCAGTATAACCAGTGGTGACGAACATTGGGAGTTTCAGTTTCAGACATATGGAGTAAACACTTTGCCCACCCAATGTACACAACTGTACTATGGAAGATAAGTCTGGCAGTACAGTCTTCGACATGTTTACTCAGAACCAAGTCCCATTAAATTCAAGGAAAGTTTTATGTTCAAATTAACCTCACTGAACCTCACTGAACTCAGTGAGACTCAGGTCTGAGCAACCACTTAGTAGTGCACTGGAGAAAATGCACCGGGAAGGATTGCTACTGAGTATTCAGATCTTCAGTTTTCTGTAATTAGTTTTGTTACAGCAGTTTTAGCATGAATGCCAAACCATTCAAGTAGCACTGGATGTGAATCAAAAGAAAATGTCATAGTTCAAAGTTCCTCTTCAGTTAGGACACCAAGGGCATACAGATCATGATTCTTTGTGCCCTGCAACATAGTGGTCTTTGTCAGAACTCCACATCCTGAAGTCTTTACTGTTCGACAGTTCCACCAAATTAGCAGGGTGAAAGACAGAACATTTAACCTTTAATTAAAGTTTTAGTTGACTAATCACACTGATCAATCAAGTAAAGCTAGCAGCTTGCGCCTCTAATGCCTGGCACAGGGATGCCAAGCAGTCATATCATGTTTGCTGGAACAGAGACAAATTTAGATATGTTACATGCATTGTATGCAAGTTTAGTTAGTAGTGCTGCCATCTATTCAGCCATAATTAAATGAATGCCCTTGAGAAAATAATGGGCAAGTGCACACTTGGCTGATTTTCCCCTAATTGAACTCCAAACAAAGCAAGACAGTGAAGCCATTTCCATTCAAGGAGCTGTTTGCCAACATTCAGACTAATAAATATTTTGTTACAGCTTTCTATTTCACTTCTGTTCAAAAAGAGTATTCTTGTCACAAAATTTTGAGCAATGGGATAAATTTAGATTTCTTCATTCTTGTTTTTTTAAGTGACTTCATGCAGAACTTACAACGAAACAACCTGCTTATTTTCAATCAAACTGGATAGAGATCACAGGTGCTTTTAAATCAAGCAATCAGTTATTAAGAAAGAATGCCACAAAAGATGTCTTCCGAAGAATGTAAGTGAGTGCTTCAGAATGATGCAAAGAAATGTGCAAAGATGAGACCACCTGTCCCACACTGTGTAAACTTGGAGATCAGTGTTTGATGGCAACTGTCTCACCATCACCCTCGGAAACTATGACTAGTAGCAAACGTATACAATGTCACCTTAAAACTCTACCAAATATTCTTGATCTGAAAATGCAGCTAGCTCCTTATGTTCTTCTTGGTCTCAACTGGCTTTAATGCCAGAACAGAAGGGAGTTACATATGCTGATTCCACAGCACTGCTGCATTCGCACAGCTGGACAAAGCCAGTGTTGCATGATAACTATATTAATAGGGTAGAAAAGAGAAAGCAATACAGATGCAGTTTTCACTGCCTTAACTTTTTACACATCTGAAAAAGTATGCCCATAGCAAGTCCACAGACAAAAACATGATTTAGATCACCTTTGCTTAGCTGAGGAGAATTATCGTGACACGAAAATCTTTTAAAAATAGGAGCTGAATATGCATGCTGTGAAAATTAGAGGCATCCTACAGTATGTTTGTGACATGAGAATTTTATCACAATCACAAACAGCCCATTGCTCATATATCAACAAAGCTAGATACATCCCATGATTTGTCTCTAAAACATTTGGCAAATCTTGCAAAGACTGAGAGGATTTATTTTACTTTATTTAATCTAGTTGAACTTAATCTAAATCAGGAGGAGACGGGGTTTTGGTAGCTATATAATTCAAATCTTACGTAATAAAGCAAGGCTTTTATAAAAGACTCAAGAGTAGAATGAAGGCAAGTTTGATAAACTGCTTCTTAAAATATAGCTCACTGTTTTGCAGGCATAATAAAATAAACATATTTTCCTGTATTTCCTTTTACTTCCCTTGAAATTTCAACTACAGATAAAGAAAGAATGAATCTTATCAGAAATGCTGAGGATGAAATTGGTGCAAAGCAGAAAAGAAGTTTACTGGGTATCAAAACTGCTGGAGTCCAGTTGCAAATTCCCCAATAATTTATTCCAAATGAAAACACCTTTGCTCTCTTTGCATTTTGATGCACAGAATACATTTGGATTACCTTTGGAGGCCTTTTTGTCTTCTCCACACTTCCACTACAGCCATATGAACTATAAATCTTACACAGAAAAAAAAATCTAGGATTCTAAATGTTAGCCATATTTTTGTAAGAATTCCATTAGACTACAAGACGAAATACCACGGCAAAGTAGTGGTGATAACTGTAAGACATGGAATGACAATGCTACATAAAAGAAGAAACCAGAATTTGCATGAGAACTGCTGGCAAATCATCAAGCATAAACAACATTTTTAAGTCTTGTAGCTTCCAGAATATGAGACTTAGTGTAGCTATGGTTTTTCATCACTATAAGATCTATTTAAAAGTATCATCTACTAATATTTTACTAACTGCTTTCCAGATACCTATTCACTCTGCTCTTCACTGACCTTCTGTTTTTCTGTATGTCACACTATGGGTAATGCTGTGGGTCATCTTGCTGGCTCAGCGGTGTGGTGCTCATCTTGGCAACACGCCCAAATTCATTGTTTTACCCTTCATTGTTCTCCCTTACTGCATCTTCTAATTTAGGCAACTCTTTTAAAAATAATACAAACTTATAGAAAGCTTTAGTTAACCTAAGTTGAAAGTCAAAGCTGATCACACATTAAGGTTTCATTTTAAGTACATTTAATCTCATTTGCTCTCCCCTCTGCCATTCTATCTCTGCCGTTACTTGAACGATTACTGTACTTTCGCACAAAATTTTATTACTGATACTGTTGCTTCTCCTCTGCTTTAATACTATTCTACCACTAAGGTAAAATTCTGGCTACAAAACCATTTAACATGTACATTTTTAGGATTTTCCAAGATATTCTCACATGTGTTATGTATACTGCAATTCAATTTACTAGACAGAAAAATGCAGGAACCTAATCCTAATGGATTATGACAACAATGACAACATATGGAGTAATCTGGATTTTTCTATTCACCTTCACATATTCATGCAGGATTTATGAAGGGAAAAGGAAATGCAACTCTTGTATTTTAGAGAAAAAAATTCCTAGAATGCTATGAAGAAGAATGCAATGACATTCTGATTCAGACATAATAATAAATTACAATTGTTGCTGCTTCCACAAAATGTGGCAAACCCTGAGTTCATAACTCTCCTTCAATTCCTCCTCCCATGATATGAGTTTGTAACAAACAACAATTTCCTATTCACCTGAATACAGAAAACTGAGATTTGTCCCAACTACAATCACTTAAGAAATCTGTGTACCAAACCATGGTCTGATATAATGATTTGTCCAATCCACAGTTTCCTACATGAAGACAAAATGCAAAATTGTTCATTATGTACTGTGACCCAAGCTTTCAGACTTCCTCTCTTACATGAGAAGGGGAAAGGAAACAAAGCATTAGCATGTCAGTCCAAGTCTTACCACAGTTCCCGCACATGACCAGGAACTATATTTTGCAGTTGTAGCTGAACACGACTACGATTATCACAGAGAAGTTGAAGGAAGGAAGCATCAAGTAAACCAAAGAATACCTTGCTTTTTTGTTGCAAGAAGAAAGTTGTTGCAGTAAATTGTAAAGAAGCATAACTAAGCCTGACCTTTTGATGGATGCAGTGAAAAAGACAAAGGATATGACACAGTGCTGTATCTATCCAACTGATAAGGGGTTAAAGCTACTAGCGTCTAGGCTTTCTAGGATTATTAAAATATTTCTGAGACATGCTTTATGCAAAGTATGTTGAAATCTCAAACATAATAGATCTGTTCATATTGATTTTATCCCATATAATAAATGGTAAAAATCTAATTCTTATTTTACTTTCCTGCTGAATTTTCTTTGTAGGAATTTAACACCCAAATGGAGACTAAGAACATTAAAAAAATTAAATGGTCAAACAGTTCAGTTCTCTTTTCAGCCATTAAACAGTTTTGAAATAGTTCCAACACCACTGAATTGGGCCCTCAACAGTGCCAGTGGAAGGGAATAGAGAGGTGACTTTCCAGCCCTACATATTTCATTGCATTCTACGAAAAAACTTCTGAAACTCAAAAGATCTTCGTGAATGGAGTGTGCTGTGGGCTTAGAGATGGAGGGAACTGGCAACAAAACAAATCAAGAACAGAGATACCATTTATGGATGGACCTGTCCATTCTTCAGAACCCTCCCCCTTTTTTTTTTTATTTTACAGCTCATCCTACATAGGTGCATCTCATAACTTTCAGGAATCGTTTCTGTGGGCTTGGGAGAAGAATGGGGCTGAAAAGTCACTTTCCACTCACTTCCTCTTAGGATTCAAACATGAATACGACTATTTTTTTGCATAACTTCACTTCAAATGATTAAACAATCTTTCTGTAAGCTGTTTTGGAAATTCTCAAATTCTTAAGCAGTGTTGCTCTCTGCTGCCATTACATGAGAAACTACACATGGCACTTCAGGGTGCAATCATCTGCTCTGGATAAAAATTAATTGTCTATAAAGTCAGATGCTAAAATAGTATCCTAGTACTATTTATATACTCTTGTATGGCGCGAGCATATTTCACCGAAGTGTTGGTAATAAAACTAAATTCAAGGGGGAAAAAATTCCACAGGCTATAGCAAGTTTATTCTTCCACAAGCTTCTACACTCAATTGCCTGTCTATTATGTGTATTCCTTCATTTCTTCTCCCTAGATAATGAGATCATTTTGTCTTCCGTTCTTCACAATTTCATCTGTCCGGTGACACTACTTCCCAGTAGTTTTCTTTTATTTTTGCATTCCAACAAAATAGAGACATTTGTAACGCAAACTATTGTGAAATGACCACATTGTTCTTAACTATTCAAGCATTGCTTAATACTATACAAGATACAATGAAGGCCAGGCACAACCATCCTTGCCAACTAAACCCTTTTGGAATGCCCAGTATCTCATTAAAACATCAGTTCTTGAGAAAGACTGGAGGAAGCAAGAGTGGACAGAGCTGAGAGTTCATGTCAAGTTATGCACAGTGATGAGGGTTTCAAAAAAAAAAAGTGTGCTCTAAATAATGTTTTTTGATTTAGCATGTTTGGTTTAAATATTGGATTCAAATACATTCAAAGTTCTATGTGGAAACTATTTTACTGGAATATTTTCAATAACGTAACTTCAATACTGTAATTTGCAATAACAAAACAAAACAAAAAAGACTACACTTGAAAAAACACCCTTTCTAAGCATCACATACCTAAAGAGAACTGTACTAGATGAATATAAAACAATTTCTCTTTCATAGAATCATAGAATCATAGAAATGTAGAGTTGGAAGAGACCACACGGGCCACCCAGTCCAACCCCCTACCATGCAGGAATACCCTCAAAGCACTCCCGACAGATGGCCATCTAGCCTCTGCTTAAAAACCTCCAAGGAAGGAGACTCCACCACACTCCGAGGCAGCATATTCCACTGCCGGACAGCCCTGACTGTCAGGAAGTTCTTCCTGAGGTTCAGGTGGAATCTCCTTTCCTGCAGCTTGAATCCATTGCTCCTTGCCCTGGTCTCTGGAGTGGCAGAAAACAAGCCCTCTCCCTCCTCTACATGGCATCCCTTCAAATATTTAAACATAGCTATCATGTCCCCTCTTAACCTTCTCTTTTGCAGACTGAACATACCCAGGTCTCTAAGTCTGTCCTCATAGGGCTTGGCTTCCAGGCCCTTCACCATTTTGGTCGCCCTCCTCTGGACCTGCTCCAGCCTGACCATGTCCTTCTTGAATTGGGGTGCCCAGAACTGGACACAGTATTCAAGATGAGGTCTAACCAAAGCAGAGTAGAGTGGTACCAGTACCTCTCTCGATCTAGACACCATACTCCTACTGATGCAGCCGAGAATCGCACTGGCTTTCTTGGCTGCCGCATCACACTGCTGACTCATGTTCAGCTTGTGGTCTATTAAGACTCCTAGATCCCTTTCACACGTACTGCCATCCAGCCACGTGTCCCCCATCCTATATTTCTGTATTCCATTTTTTCTACCTAAGTGTAGGACCTTACACTCCTCTCTGTTGAATTTCATTTTGTTAGCTCTGGCCCAGCTCTCCAATCTATCCAGGTCATTTTGAATTTTGATCCTGTCCTCTGGCGTATTAGCAACCCCTCCCAATTTGGTGTCATCTGCAAATTTGATGAGCATGCCCTCTATTCCTTTCTTTTGTTGAGATATAACTGTAGTACCCTCAACTTCACTCCCTTTCTCTTTGCCCTACTTACCAGTTCCATTTCAAATTTAGAAAAAAAAACTGATTCAGTACAACTAATTGAACATTTTATTTCAGTAAAAGATGGCTGTAAGTCTGTGTACACAAGTAAATTATCAATTTTTGTCTTGACTATTTTTTGCATTCTTGACCGATCAAGAAGCAAGAGATTTTCTGAAACCAAAAGCTGCTAAGCTGTATCTCTGTTTATTAGTCTATTCCTGTGAGCAACTGGGTTTGTCAATGCTAACTTCCTCAGAAGAATAACTAGAACTTCCAACCCTATATTCAGCCTATCTAACATGACTGTGTACAGTACAACAGCTCAAACAACTATGAATAAAGGGGGGGGGGTATTAAATTTCTTCTCCTTGAGAATGAAAAAAAAATGAGTTTAAACAATAAAAAATCAAGTGGAACAAACAAAATGGGCAGATTTGTCCATATAGGCCCTGGGCTCTGAACGCTTAATTCTTAAAGGTCTGTGCTTGAATGTTTGGATATTTAACTACGTTAGGACTGAACTAGGGTTGCTGCCTCTTTTCTTCTGAGAGATTTTTCAACTTTACAACATGCATGGTATCCAGATATAACACAGTTCTCTACATATTGGAAATAGCTGTACTACCAAATTTGGACACAGCAAAGATGTGGGGAAAGCTTCTCCAGTCTGAGGAGACCAAGACAGAATTTTTTGTCTGTGCAGCAAAGCTCATTGCCCTAAGAAGAATGGAACATGTTGGAGGATGCTGTTCCACATCAGGGTTTAGGAAACTGGTCAGGGTTGAGGGAAATATGGATGCAGCCAAACACAGTGCAACTATAGAGGAAAGCTTGTTTCAGTCTGCATGCAACCTGGGACTGAGGTGAAGGTTCACATTCCAGCAGAACAATGACTAAAAACATATCCAGAAAAACCCTGGAGTGGTTTAAAAGGAACAAATCGGGTGTCTTAGAATGATCCAGTCGAAGCCTAGATCTCAATCCAACTGAAGTTCTGTAGCAGGATTTGAAAACATCTGCTCACCAACAATTCTCATCCAACATAATCTGGAAAATTTTGCCAAGAAGAATGGGCAAAAAAATTCCAGGATCCAGATGCACAAAGCTTATCCAAAAAGACTTGCAGCCGTAATTGCTGCCAAAGGTGCTTCCAACAAGTACTGACTAAGGGGGTGAATACTTATCCAACCAATAAGTGCCAGTTTGCTTTTGTTTACTTAACTTTTGTGCCATTAGAAAGGTATTTTTCAGTTTCACAGTGTTGAGCATCTTGTATATATCAACAGGTAACAACGCAAACTTAATCTGTTTCAGTTCTAGATTGTGACACAACAAAGTTTGGAAAATTTTCTGTAAGGCACTGTAGTTCTATTGATGGCTGGTCAGAAACAATTACAGAATCTTAATTGCTGAAAAGGACCACAAGGGCCAACTAGTCCAATCCCCTACTATGCACAACCAAAAGCATTCCTGGGAGATGTCCATCCAATCTCTGCTTAAAGCTCTCCGAAGATGGAAAGTCCTCCACCTTCCAAGGCAGAAAAAAGAGAGGGTTCAACCCATTTATAACCCAAGTATACTGTTAAAGTCCCTCTGAATGCTACGAGACTTGCTCTGGATCATGTCCAGAGTAAAGCTGAAGAAGATAGCCTGAAAATATGAACACTGGGAAGAAAGAAGTCCATGAAAGTGGTAAGGGTTCAATAAGAGCATGCCAAAGACAGGATGGTTAGTAAAAGAAATTAGACAGCATGGCCAACACATCCAGAATAGACCATGCCAGTCAAAGTGAATACAAATAATGCTGTCTGTACTATTGGCAGGAAGCAGTTGAACTAGCAAAGACTGGAAGGGCTGAGTAGAAAGGGGGCATGGGCTGTGAAGTCTAAACATTTCTGTGGCTGCTGCAGGGATGAGCAGCTGCATGGAAGAGGAAGTCTATTAGTTTTAGTTTCTGCAGTCATGGCAGGACAGCACCCTACCTACCCTAAAGTAATAAAGAACATGAAAGTAGGATTTCACCTTGCAAAACAATTATCTGTCCACAGGCTTTTAGTGGTGAGAGAACTCTCACTCTGTCTACTCCTGAAGAGCAAGAACCTTTTTCTTCCTAATTAATTAATCAACCAGTCTTGACCATCTATAAGTAGCAAATGAGTAACACAACAGTCCATCTGTCTAACTAATTATTGTGCTAATTATTGTATCACTATGATACCAAGCTTGGCAGACAGATGAGACTTTTAAAGAAGCCAGTGTGATGTAGTGGTTCATGCGCTGGACTACAACTCTGGAGAACATGCTTCAAATCCTTGCTCGGCCATGGAAGCCCACTGGGTGACCTGAGCAAGCCACACTCTCTCAGCCTCACAGGTAGGCAAAGGCAACCCCCCCCCTCGAACAAATCTTGCCACGAATACCTTCTGGTAGGTTCACCTTAGGGTTGTCGTAAGTTGGAAATGACTTGAAGGCACACAATCACAACAAAGACTTTTTTAAAAGTCAGCTAATGTTTATGACGACACATGGTTCTGGAGACTTCAAAAGCTTGCAGGATACTTTGTGGTACTTTGATTGGTCCCACTGAAGGTAAAGGTTTACCCTCAGTTAACAAAGCAGGTGTTTTCTGGGCATTATATTTTGACAGAAAATTTGGTATCTAAGACAAAAAGAAGAACAGTTTGAACATGTTTCAGCAAACTTATTATTAAAAACTAACATTATGTACATGGGAAATGAAAACAACCAGGTCAGCTAGGCCTGGCATAAGTAAGCAAAATCATTTTGAACTTTCTAAAGACCACTGGAAGGATTCTTCCAAAATGCATCCTGAGGTGGGTTTTCTTTCACTAGCCTCCACTGTTGTTACAATTTCCATTTTGTGGGTCAAACCTACAGAGCTATGTTTTTTTTTAACATGCTGGGGGTAAATGGTGAGGTAGGTTTATCTACTCTCCCATTTTTCCTCTGTTTTGTTGTTCGTGGATGCTTAGCAACACTTTCTGGAAGCAGCTTCTGCTTATCTTCCCCCTTCTAGGAAGACACACATAACTACAACAGAATCAGGTGGAGCAGAATTCCACTCTTTCCCAGCTCACACTTTATTACAGTGTTTACTACAGATACACTATTGCAACCCAACACTGGAAGCCTTCACCATTCTTCCAATGTGGATGTAACTAAAACAACTTCCAGCTAGACAGAGGACAAGGACGACAGAGAGGCTAGGCAGGGTTAAATGGACTTTGTAACATGGAACTTCACTGTCATAGGCTTTGATAATAGCAATAGCAATAGCATGTGTATTTCTATACCACTTATCAGCTAAGTGCTCTCTAAGTGGTTTACAATGTGTTAGCTAATTGCCCCCAACAAGCTGGGTACTCATCTTAGTGACCTGCGGAAGGATGGAAGGCTGAGTCAACCTGGAGCCTGGCAGGATCGAATTCACAACCTTGTGGCTCTTGTACTGGCATTTAACAACTGCACCACCAGGGCTTCTAAGTGCCATACCTCATAAGTGAGGTATGTCTGCACTGTTCAACTCTGAATTCAGATATTTATTTATGTCTGTGAGTTTGGACTCCCACACAATGCAATACTAATCATGTTTACTTTAAAGGGTTTGATCAACTTATTCCCTAGCAAAGGTCTTCTGTGTGTGCATGAGTTTCCATGAGTCTTCAAACCACCTGTTGGTTTATAGTAACACCATGAGTTTCACAGGGTTTTCTTAAGCAAGAAATACTCCAGTGGTTTTGTCAGTGGTCAGCCCTAAACATGTAAGTGCATTTCAAATGACTGTACTTTAGAAAGAATGAAAATAAATGACAGAGCAATGTATCACAGACAAATATTAGCTGTGAATACAAAAATCAATGTCTCTGATTGTCCAGAAACTTTAAATTATTCACCTTCTTGCAAATCCTTCTCTGTGAAATAAATTATATGAGTATGGTCCACTTTTCTCTAGCCCCTTAAAGGAAGGGAAAAAGCAGAAGAATGATACAGGGACCCATTTTATAAACTGTACAACCTCTGGTCTGTTTTCTTGTTTCTCCTAATAGTAACAGCAAATCCTATATTCAATGGCATCTGGTCTATAGCAAAGCTGTAATGCAATACCCAGTATGTGCATACATGGGCATACCCAGTAAAGACAAACATATCACAGAGTAGTGATTTTTCACAGCCTAAGCACTATGTTTTACATCATTGTTCACGAAGAGAGTTATGTGGGTAATATCTGTAAAGTAAACCGAAATAGTTTTGTATATGACAAAAGAACACAAGGGATCTGATAAATCAAAGAAAAAAGCCAATAGCAGGACAACGTAATATGTTAAAGGAGAAAGCTGTAAGTAGAATTTAGTACAAAAGAAATTATGTGTTTGCTTGTAAGGAAACTACTCGAAAGAAAGAAAATGTTCTGCACAGAGATACCATACTATATCTTTCAGAATTCAGACAAACAAGGGCTCAGAAACATAATCTTAAATATTCCTATTATTCCAGCTTTCTTTTGATAATGCAGCCCTTGTACTATGTAGAATGAAAAAAGAATATCCAGTAGATCCAAATATATTGTTGTTAGGGACTGTGGAGCTGGGGAAAGTGGTCAGAAGAATGGAGTTAGCCTTGATCAGAGGGATAGACAATTATGGTCCTCCCAACGGACTAGAATTTCCATCTGACCTATATAGGATATCCCGAACCAGCAAATTTGTGGCCCTCCGGAAGAACTATTCTCATCATCTTTGCCCAGGTTTGCTAAGGCTGATGGAAATGAGAGACCAACATCTTCTGAAGGGTCACATGCTCCCCAGCCCTAATCTATGTTGTGAGAGCATTTAAGGAAACATTTTCTCAAATAATGATTATTTTCATTTGTGATTTAAAAGCAGCAAAAGATAATCCAGATCCAAATATTAAGATTTACTTTTATCTCTTCACTTAAGCCACTGAACATTACAAACAACTACTGAAACTAGTAATGATTTTCCACTACAACCTGGTGAAAATTTCAGAAAGAATCAGGCTGTAAGAATTTTGATAAAATGCTGATACCTTCATTTTTCAATACAATTAACACAACAAACATTGTCAGTGTATAATCACTGAAAGTGCTGACCATTTATAAGCTTTGCTGCAGAGGACAAGAAAACAAGCCACTGCACGTTTTGCCAATCCTGTTACAGAAGTATGTTAATCCAATTTCAACTTAAATTTTATTAGACAGCTAAGCAGAGAACATTACTGGCATCTAGAATTCTGGTGCTTTATATATAGCATGGTAGGTGGGTGTGGATTTGGATCATGAAAGAACTTCTCAACCCAGTTCCAACCAGTGAAAAATTCCCAGAAATGAGACCACTATTAACATCCCTCTAAAGCTGTGAGGATGACGGACAATAAAGTTATGTACTTTGTTTTATGTTGAATCCCAAGGATGTGTCAAAAATCACACTTTATTGAAACGTCTGAAGAAGTAATTCCAAACTTTAAGTTACGTTATATTTTCATAAGGAGTTAATGACCTCACTAGTGCTTATTTTGCAGTGCAAATATTTTAAAAATGGTTGTTGCCATTCCCAAAGCTGATATATCACTGAAGCATATATGTCAAAGACCAAGCTCATTAAAGGTACACACCATTAAACACACACACAGCAAAAACCACAGATAGTAAAGACACACAAACCTATTGTACCCATGCCACTAAAGGTCTGTGGATCAAAAAAAAACAACGAAGTTTGACTAAATAAGCCAAAGGCCTTCCTGTGTCACAAGTACAAAATGGAATTTCTTTTGCGGCTATTTCTAAAGGCCATAGGGCTAAGAGCCCAGTAGAACAGAAGCATGTGGCAAAACTTCTTACAGACAATACTGACAAAAGAGGCTGTTGATGGGAAGATGAGGAAGAAGCACTGAATTACACATATAGCCGGATGTACTGAGATGGCATTTTGTCTATATGAACAATTAGCCCTAGGCAATTCACTGACACACCCAAATTGTGGATTTACTATCCAGAGGCAACAGCAAAACATCAACTAAATCTAACTCTTATAAATAATGCAAATGAGGCTTATAAAAACACACTGCTTTATATTTAATTCATAACAACCCCACTCCAAACAGAGTCATAAATTCACACAACCCACACATATGGGTAGGGGGAAAAAACAGTGGGCTTGCTCCCTCATTATAAAGGTTAGCAGCATGAATTTTAAGAGAGATGGAATTATTTTGAGTATAAGAGTGGTTTTCTGTTGGCCTTCTCTAGACTAGGTTCCAAAATTTGTTCAGTCGAATACTAGTGTTGATTGATGGTCAGAACACAAAGAAAGGAAAAACAGGAACAGAGGAGAAAAAAACATCCTCCTGACTAACACTTCATCCTTTGCGTAGTACAGAGAGATCAGTTCTCTTTGCATCGTCTGACCTCTTGCAACAGAGTACATTTGGTTTAGCGCTTTGTTGTAGAGACAACCTTCAAAGGTACATACTAGGGGATGTAACTCTACACATTTCTTGTTCTCAGAAATAACAACAAACAATTCCCTCACTATTTTCCCTTCTGCAAAAAAGAGCATGAAGGTTTTTGTACAGTCTTTAAGCAGGATTTGTGCTTTGAGCATTCAGAAATACATGTGTAGGATTTTGTGCATGAAATACATTTTCTACACAAAAAAATATGTTTCCCATGGAGGAAAAGTATTTTCTACACAAAGCATACTTTTCCCTGAAAAGGAAACATATTTTCTGCGCAAATAAAATGTGCACTTTTGCAGATGAAGACTTCATAAGAGGCTTCATAAAGTGTGAAGAACTTTTTATCTCCTGTTATTCTACCCAACAGTTTCTTGAATGTTAAGAAGCCCTAGCTTGACAGGAGAAATGAATACAGAACATAATTCTTTCATCCCTAGTATATACTACTTGGAAGTATATCTGAACTGTTAGAAATGCATTTTGAAATTCACAAATGATAAAACTTACCAATGATGTTCTGCTCTATGTGCACCAAAGAAAAAAAATCATGCAAAACCTTCCTATTTCTATTTTAGTTGCCTAAGTGGCACCATTTTCAATAGCACTCCTATTTATGTGGATATGTATTCTCTTTAAAAAAATGGGTCATGTATTTATTTACTTGAGATCAGTTCTATTAAAGCTTAGTGCACAACACTGCATTCCTAATGAATTTACTGTGAAGTTAAGATCAACAAAAAAAAGACACATTCTAAGCAGGCTAAAGCTACAGTCATCCTCATTACGTGTAAGCGCTTATTATCCAATGGATTAGCGGTTCCTTCTGCAGGTGGGGCAACCAACTCTAGAGAACTGTGAAATTAATCTTGCTGTATCAGAATTCAAGAAGCCACTGTAATTTTAAACCCTTGATTACATCTATTACTCTGCCAGCAAGATTCCATTGAACTAGTCTGTTGTAGTGACCACTGTAGTGACAAATAAATATTTAGTCAATAAACCAATGGCATTTGGCGTTATACCAATGTAATCTAAATCAGAGACAGATACTATGTGGGCAGGGAACTGCACGCTGTTTTGGTGACCATAGAGCCCACAATCCCTCTGCCACACACACATACACACATACACAATCAGAAAAACAGAAGGATCAAAGCTCTAGAGGGCAGAATTCTCCTCTAAAAGGAGGTACCCCACCCACACACCTTGTTATAGCTAGAATAAAATACAGAAGTGGTTGCTTCTGCTTTTGCCATGAGGGGATAGTCCAAGGAAAAATGGAAAATCAGCCACCCCAATCTAGATTAAAAAAGAATTGGGACAACCACTCTTGCTTGTTACATATTCAGGCTTTCTTAAAATATATCTCAAGCCTTAACTGAAATGAAAGTTTTCCAATCATATCAAGGGAATCTAGATCTTCAATTACTAACCAAGTACATTACATATCAAGACAACAACATGAAGACCACATGATCAAGTCTTCCTTCGCCCTGATTTTTTAACATCTTAACTAATGAAAAGATCTGAAGATCTTGACATCTTGCATACAAATTTATGCCACCTGGATTGGCTCAATAACAGGATCTTGGATTTTGTGTATGATAAACACAATTATTATTTGCATTTCTTTAAAACTAGGTACAAATAGTTTAGTAAGTACAACATTCTCTCTGTGTCTGTGGGAATTCCATTTCAGGACCATGCACAAATGGGAAATATCACAAATGTTCATGTCCCGTATTATTAAATGGTACTGATGTGAACATGGACACTTCAGCATGTCCATGTGCACGTTGTCACCATTTTAGGTGTAGGATGCGACCTTCCGCAATCACTTAGATTTGCAGATCTGGAGGTCCCATATATGAAGGGTCCACTGTAACTATAAATAATCATATAGTGTTGTTGTTGTTGGTTGTTGTTGTTGTTGTTGTTGTGTGCCTTCAAATCCCTTCCTATGTACAACAACCCTAAGAAATACCCTAAAGGCACCAGATCTTATCTGACTTTGGAAGCTAAGCAAGGTCAACCTTGGTTAGTACTTGCGATGGGAGATCGCCAATAAATACCAGGTACTATAGGGTATATTTCAGATGAAGGAACTGACAAACCACGCCTGAGTATTCATTGCCTAAGAAAGCCCTATGAAATTTATGGGGTTGCCCTAAGCCAACAGGAGACTTGAAAACACATACTCACATACAAGGCAAAACTATCACTGGGTTTTCTTTTGTTCATCAGCAGTTTGCTAGCGCCTTAATCTGAGGCTGAGAGACTGTGACTTGTCCAAAGTCACCCATTTGGTTCCCATAACTGAGCAGCACAAAGAAGAACCCTAGTTTCTCAGAGTCCTAGTCCAACTCTCAAACCACTACACCATACTGTGTCTCAACTGTAGACTCACTCAACCATAACAACTATTCCAGATATATAGTGAACTTCTCAATATATATCTTGTCTAATAGAATATTAATATAATACTAGCTACAAAATCCCCTCTGTAGATCTTCCTCAAACACACAGGAAATTCAGGGGATAGTACTGAGGTTGCTATGTGCAACCCCATGTCTTCTCCAAGATTTCAGTTTCACAACACCAAAAATTGCATAAGATTAGTATACTACAGGAGTATGTGCATCAACTTCCATATGACTAACAAAGTTGTTTCTTGTCTTAAAGAAGGAGTAAGGGGGGGGGGAGAAAGAAAGAAAGAAAGAAAGAAAGAAAGAAAGAAAGAAAGAAAGACAGACAGACAGACAGACAGACAGACAGACAGACAGACAGACAGACAGACAGACAGAAAGAAGAAATGTGGCAGCACCTTTTAAGACTGTTTTTTTGTTGTTGTTTTTTTGCATGAGCTTTTGCGGATATATAGCCGCTTCTTTGTACTGCTTCCAAAAAACTACATTCATATCCAAGAAAGTTCATGCAAAAATAAAAACCAGTCAGTCTTAAAAGTGTTGCCACATTTCTTTCCTTTTTCTTTTTCCGCCTCCTTTTTTGTATACTCTTTTTTTATGCTGCAAGAAGGAAAAATGATTAGGCCTCATGCCCACTCAGTCGTTCCTCCTATTAGATAGATAGATAGATAGATAGATAGATAGATAGATAGATAGATAGATAGATAGATAAAAATATATATGAGAGATGTACTGATATATTAGGAGGCCTGATACATTAAGCTTAATAAGTTCTTGAGAATTTTCTGTCCATCCATTCATAATCATATCCGCATGGGAGCCACGGCCAAAGCTGTTCACCATCCAAGGTGAACCATAAACCATTCATCTCCACTACTGTGCATTTTGCAGTTTGAAATCAAACTTTCATGGCGAACCTTGAAGATTTAAAAAAAAAATGGGGGGGCACTGAGAGCTGCACGCTGGCTACGTTTTCTCCATCCTTGCTTTAAAATAAGCACCCCTCTACTAAAGGACACAGATACAAGTATGGTCTTTGTTTTGAAGCTCATTTAGAGTTCAAAAGTCATTTTTTTCTTCCTACATTAAGGCAGAAGCCAGTGTGATGCAGTGGTTTGAGTGCTGGACTACAACCCTGGAGATCAGGATTCAATTCCTCCACTTGGCCATGGAAATCCACTGAGTGACCTTGGACACATCACACACTCTCAGCCCCAGAAAACCCTACAAAACATTCTCCTTAGTTTTGCTGTAAGTCAGAAATGACTTGAAAGCATACAACAATGAAAACAACAAATTCATTCTATGGGGAGTGGGGAACTGGCAACTGTGCTATCAAAATTAAATGCATACAGAAGCAGGAGGTGGCAATGTGGCCCCTTAACCTTTCAATTTTGCTTTCCCCTGCCACAAGGAACTGATTCAATAACTGACTATAATAATTAAGATAGCAGAACCATCATATTGTTAAAACCCCACATCCAACCTGTCTTGTCATTACAGAAGCAGGTGCTCCTCATTCCTTCTCCTAAAAACAACTGAAAGGAATGACCACTTCTAGCTGTATCTGTGACTGTAGCATCCAATCCTGAGTGTACTTGCCAATGGCACTCTTCTGAGACTATTTTAGCTTAATTTGAGGCACAAACTCTGGGAGCTTTTGTGGGATCCCAAAACAGCCTGGTCCGATACAGGTCTTAGTACGGATTTCTTAGTTTAATTTATGAATATTACTTGCTAGAGTGTAATATGAAAATGTCTGTTTTTACATAGCCAACGGGAATTTCCTGGTTCAGTTTTCTTATAATTTCTGTGGCATTTACTAGCTGATTGTACAATTTTTAATATATATATCTATGTATGCATGTGTGTGTTGTGTGTCTATGCATATAGGGGAGTATATTATGAACTCACAAAGTCATGTTTTTTCTGTGTGTGCGTGTGTATAAGAGACAGAACTTCTTTATTCGTCTCTCCTCCTTTGTTTCTGTTTGTATTTCCTTTTCTGATTCAGATTTGATCTTTGCAGTTTGATTTGTTGTTTTTTTAACCTCAGTGGTTTGGTGTGACAGTCGCACATTCTCTTCAACTTATGCTGGCTGATTGTTGCTGCTAGAGGGCCAGTGGGTCACTCAAATGCTATTCTTTGTAGGATCATTCCTCCTTTGGAATCCCTGTGTGATCCTGCTGCCTTTTCTCATCGGACCTGCAAGCACCCTGATTTACAAAACAAGGAACACTGACAACCAAACCACACTTATGGAGAGATCAAAGAGGTTTTCAAATATGTTTTAAGCTGCCGTGGTACTGTTGCTGATCATGGTGGATTTGATAGTAAGCAGAAGCAGCTTACAGTAGTGAATTACTGTCCCACCATTTAGAGGTGCTTATAATGGCAAACACACAAACTCAATACATCGAACACTCTGAACATCCATTGAGTTCAACGGGGAAATTAAGCATATGCTTATTCTCTCCCTCCCAAATCAGAGGGAGATACAAAGCTCAACTTGGGCTGGGTCATGCCCTGAATTTGAGAACCTGAAGTATCAGAGGGAGGGCAAGGGAACAAGTACACATGCTTCACACCTATAAATTTATAGAGAAGGGAAAGTCCAAATATCCTCCCCATTTTACATTTAGAAGTATAAGATTTTCAGGTATAAGATTTTCAAGACATTGTTAAATGTCTACTTTGATGTGACTGATCCCTGTGTTTTTTCAAAATCTCCCACGCAATGTATCAAAATACTTGATTAGTTCTGTAGCAAAAATTTCAGGCAGCAACACATTGTTTTATCTTTCCCTTTTAGGCTAACAGAAAATCACTGTGGTACACGTAAATGTGATAAGCAGATATACATTTGTGTAATTCACTGTAATACGCAGTTGCCTAGCAACAGTTCAACAGCAATCCAAAAGACAGACAGACAGAGAGGAGAGAGAGAGATCTTTTAACTCCAGTCTAATATAAAATGAGCAGGTTAGCCTACAAAAGCATTTTTGATTTACGGCCAGTTTGCTTTCCAACTAATTACAGTCTTCTGTTACAGAATCTTACGAGACTTGGAGTCTCCAACTAAAAAAATCAATACAACATGCTGCCAAGAGAATCACCTCCCGCATTAAATGCATTTGGTGTGAGGAAGAAATCTGGCTGCAAGCTTTTTGCTTTTCTCCATGGAATTACACCCTGTAGCAGGATAGCCTGTTTCGCTTCTCCCTTATTTTTCAGTTACCATCTTAACATCAGATATCTCATCATCAGTCAAATTATGCTGCCAAGTTACAGCAAGAACATATAATATATTGTGTGGCTGGTTACTAATATGCTATCAATATGTCTTTTAAAACAGATCAGCTTATGTTCTAACAGGGATTCTACCCTTCCCATTTGCCCTGCAATCATCATGTAAATGCCCACAGCCACAGCTATATTCATCCTTTCTGTAGCTTGTAGATTTTGTTATTGATGAAAAGACATTTCTGTGTTTATCATAAATAAAATCCTTGCAATACACGCCAACTTCTAATGTTTTAGCCGAGAAACTAAGGCTTAGATACAGTCAGATGGATCCAGTCTTGCTCTTCCACAAAATGCCTTCCTTCTGTAGGAGGAATCCAGTAGAAGTTGTCCACTGGAGGGAAAGTGGGGTGAAATTGTTGACTATCTCTGCTTTCCTCTTCTGCCCTTAGCATGACCTCCCATACTGTTTCAGATGGTTTCTATCTATCCCCAAGGAAAAATCCTCATGAGCTAGGGACTTCCACTTCAGGCTACTCTGGATTCAACCCACGTTCTTGTCAAAAGCTATACAGTGATTTCTTGGGTGAAATGAACAGAACATGAACTCAAGACTGCTTTACAATGTATGAAAAGTAATGAAATTAAAAGACCCCTGGTTTTACAGATACCACCACAGCGCACTTGCCATATATGCAGGGGTTCCAAACAAAAACCATGAGTGTTGTGTCTCCCTGTATTCAATAGACGTGCAGCAGCATGGGTGCATGCTCATCACATCCACTGATTATAATGGGAGCAACACATTGCGTGACCCCACATTTATGTGTGTGGAGCTCATGCCAGAAGAGGGTGCACTGTATTACAGATAAAGAGACTGGATTTCTCTTTTTCACCAATCTACCCTCAAACAAGCAGTTATGGAAAAGTATGTAGAGGAGGAAAGCCAATGTGATGCAGTGGTTTGAGTGTTGGACTACAATCCTGGAGACCAGGATTTGATTCCCTGCACACTTGTGGAAACCCACTGGGTGACCTTGGGCACATAACATACTCTCAGCCCCAGAAAACCCAGTGATGGGTTTGCTTTAGGGTCACCATAAGTCACGAACAACTTAAATACACACAAGAACAACAATACAGAGGAGGCTGGTGGATCTATTGCCGTGGGGGCAGCAAATCTACTCATTGTTTAATGGTCTCTCTCCCCCTGCAACTACGCCTTATCATACAAGAGGTTTTCTAGTAGTACCAAGTCACTGTCAGGAACAGTGTCTGGAATCTAGATGGCATCTATTCAACCTGGAGCAGCTACAGCAGGAACAACCATCAGAGGGTAGTATAGATCCAGCAGCTACCCTTGACAGGACACTTTATGTTTTTTTTTAAAAAAAACAGTTTTCAGGACATACTACATAACTTGATTTCTAAAATTAGATGCTAGAACTTAAACCCACTGCCCTGGACACTTGAACCTTGACTGAAGTTTATACAAGAAAGGAAACAGCACTCTGCATGTGGTCATGGACATCATCTCTTCACCATTTTTTCAGATGCATTAAACTATTTAAGCACTTGAGTAAGGCTATGGTAAGAGACCTTAAACAGCACTCTGAAAGAAGAGGTAAGAGGTGTAACATTTGTTCACAGTCCTCTTGTTATACTTTCTACCATCTCTCTTCCTCCCTTTTCTGTCTCCTATTCACTGCAAGCTCCTAAAGGATTTGTCTTATTTGTTCCTGTTGCAAAGCACCACACTGTGCTATCCAAATAATAATGGAAAGAGCTGATTAGAGAAATGAAAGAATTCATGAGACCCCAGAATGACCTCAGCTAAAGAGCAACAGGATGCAGTCAGCAGCACACCCCAGAATCTACTTCCTGTGCAAACACATTGGCTACCTTGGATATGCTTCACTATGTAAATAAACCCAACAACAATCACATTATTCATGACCAAAAATGTGTACAAACCATTATTTGGAAGGTTAAAAGTATATGCTCCTTTTCAAGTTTTATTACCACAAGAAAACTTTAACAATATTAGATCCAGATTCTCACTATTACTTTCATGAAAATGTGGACAGAACCACAGATGCAAGGAACAGTGAATCAAAATGTGGCATCTGGATGTTTCTGCATATCTGAACACTTTATTAAACAACTTGATTAAAATGGTAAAGTTTAACAAAAAATATTATCAAACAAGGGCAATTATTATCTTTTAATACTGATAAGCTAGGAAACAAAACAAAATGGTGTAACCTTAACAGTCCCTTATCGTACTTAAACGTGAACAGGATGTAGGGAGTTGGGATTTGCAAGACCATAGTCAACAATAATGAACTCTGATACAGATTTAGCCCAACCTAGGAAATGTGTTATAAGGAAAGTCCTGTGAAAAACAGAATTAGGAAAACTGTCAAATTTAAATGCATAAACATCAATAGCAAACACTATATATAAGTGAAGTAACAAGCCAAAAATAAATGGGAATGTAGGCCTTCAAGGAAGATTGGGCAGCCCTCTGTCTGCTGAAGATGCACTAGCCTTAAGAAGAGGGATAGTCAAGACCAGTGGTTCTTAACCTGGGTTCCATGGAGCAATCACAGGGGGTCAGTGAAGTCCTGCTGCTGGACACCACCACCACCAGCAACAGGAACATGACTGCCAGGGGCTTGCAGGTGTTGAAACTTCTCCCTTGTTTCCAAATGAAGGAGAAGTTTGGGTGCATGCACCTGCATCCCTGATGAAAGGAGCATGGTGGCAGGCGTGTGCAGACACCCAAACTATGACTCTGGAGACCAGGGTTTGAATCCACACTCAGTGACCTCAGATAAGTCACATTCTTTTGGCTTCAGAGAAAGGCAAAGTCAACAAATCTTGCCAAGAAAACTCCCATTATAGGTTCACCTTAGGGTTGCCATAAATTGGTTTTTAAAGGAGAGAGACATGATGGCTAGAAAGAACCTCCCCCTGTCAGCAACACTTTGTTGTTGTGTGCTTTCAAGTCACTTCTCAGTTATAGCAACACTAAAGTGAACCAATCACAGCCAGTTTCTTTTGGCAAGATTCGTTTAGAGGATTTGCCTTTGCCTTCCTCTGAGGCTGAGAGAATATGACTTGGCAAGATTTGTTGACTTTGACCTGGTGTCTGAGCAGGGATTTGAATCCTAGTCTCCAGAAGTCTTTTAATAATAAATAAATATTTGAAAATTTAAATAAATATTTGAAAATTTATATCTAAATTTAAATATTTAAATCTTAAGTCTTGAGGGTCCTGGCAGAACAATTATATTTACAGGGGTTCCCTATTAAGGAAAAGGTTAAGAACCACTGGACTAAAGAGCCTCAAGCAAGGGTCTGTCTGCAGTTTTTTTTATTGCTTTGATTACTTGTGGTTATTTTCTTTTCATTAATGGTGAGCCAACTTGTGAGTTTGGTTTTTTTTTACCTGAAAAGTGGCTTCAAAACTATAGAAATAAATAAATATGGCCTCTGTATCTGGCAACTATTGATTTCTACAGTACAGACATAACTCAGTTAACAAAGCATCTGACAAAGGAGCTCCTTTTTTACAAAGTCTTTTTATGACTGCCCATCCCCTCTTCTTCCTTGTCTTCCATCTATCCGGGGGTTTTTTTAGCAGCATCGGTATTGGGGAGATGGTAAAGGAGGACTGGAGAAAGCACATACTTTCAGTGTTTAACCTATTTGAAAGCATATTTGAAAGCAATGCTAGCATATTTGAAAGAAGCAATGCAATACCGCTGGGAAAGAGTGGGATTCTACTCTAGCTGATTCTACTGCAGTGATGTGTGCCTGCTTACAACAGGCAAGATAAATAGCAGTTCCCTTCAAAATCTCTTACTGAGCACACATGAAGCATGGGAAGAAGGCCAGCTGCAGTCCAGAAGGACGGTGCATGTCCCTCACACTCCCTTCTGCAGGCATGTGAAGAGGACCATTGGGAACACACTCCCATCCTGGCAGAGGCACTGCCAGGATTGTGACAGATAACGGAGAAGAGTGTCATTGTGAAGAAAAGGCCTTAGGAATCCAAGGAAGCTTATATAAAATATGCTGAACAATCCAAATTAAAATTTGAATAGTCTATGAAACCGACTTAAAATTAGTTACTCTGTTTAATTTACACACTAATGTGTATTGCAAAGAGACTACACTAAAAGACCCAGGAATGCTCAAAGGGAGATAGCCCATTTTTTTTTCCTTTGAGGTAAGAAAAACCTCAATTGCTCACCACAGACTTATCATATATACACAATTATTTTGTTAGGCGGGGAAATGGTACACGGAAGGAAGGAACCAAACACACATAGGACATCTGACCAAGCTCAACAGGAACAGAATACTGATTTTCTGGGGAAAATGAAACAAGAGGGGATGGAACAGAGCATTATTGGAAAGGTTATGGTAGCTCTGCTGTTAAACAACCATAACAGCACTCTATATAGCAGCTCCTTCTTACAGGTCTAACTTTTAGCATACTTCTAGGGATGCTGGGACACCATTCTTTGTTGAGTTGACAACTTGCTAAAAATTCTGACATTTAATGTTTCATAAAGAGGAACCAATGGCAGCAGACATCCTCCCAACAGTTGGGATCCCCTCTCCAGTTCTGAGATGGAGCACTCAGAGGTTCAAAAAGATGACACTTCCTAGCTAATGGGGAGACTACTGATAGAACAGCTTGGACCAAATTCACTCACTCGTTTTGTGAGAAGAAAAAAGGCAAAAAAAAAAAAAGCTGTTGAGGTTTTTTGGGGGAAGGAGCTGAATCTGATACCGGTTAGCAGATTTGCTGGTTGCTAAATGAGTGTCTATCGTCAAGTCTTCAGTACTCCTTCATCAGGGAGCCAGCATGGTATAATGCTCTGAGCGCTGGACTACGATAGTTCTATTCCCTGCTTGACCATGGAAACCGACTGGGTGACCTTGGGCATGTCACACACTCTCAGCCCCAGAAAATCCATGATAGGTTTGATTTGGGTTGCCATGAGCCAGAAACACCTTGAAAGCATACAAAAACAACAGCTCTTTCATTAAAAGGATCTAAATCCTGTATCAGTACCCCTGTAACTCCTTACAAATGAGAGAAGTGGGGGTATATAACAACACTACTTCAAGGTTCCTTTCATGAGCAAAATCTTTTTCAAAACTTCATGTCAGTCATTTGCCATACTGTTTTATAAAAGAACTTAGGTCTCAGTACTTTCCCCCTTGAGTAACTATAACTAATATTAGGACTAAACTATGTACTACATTGCATATGTAACACAAAGATCAAGCTCATTTTTAAATTCATGTAAAAGTGCTTGGTCTTGATCCAGATGTGCACTACTGCACATGGCTGGGGGAGACTTAAACTCTCTCACATAAGTTTTCAAAAAGCTCCCACCATGACAGTTAAAGCAATGGACTCAATTAGTATCAACTGAACTAGGTGGAGCAAAGTCTAGTATGTTATGTTTAAATCTTTTTCACATACACTTAATGGTTCTAACCGAGATCAGAGACACATTCACTTATCTGAATGTGAAAATGAAAACTACATATTTAACATGTCATGCAGTTTAGCCCATAAATCTGCAGTTTGATAAGTAACCAGGGTGAAAAGCAAAAACCAAGCACAGCGATATCTCCCTGGGTTTTTTTTTTTTATTTCAAATGACACATTGTTCAAGAAAAGTATGCATTCTCTTTAATTCTTCATCTCTTCAAACACTTTATTCCCCTAAATTATATACAGATGCAAGTACTTCTGTCAGACTAAAATGTCAATACAAAATTATATTCCATGTAAACTATTTTTTCCTTTTGCACATCACACTATCTTTAAACAAGGAATTAGCAAACAAATATTTATAAAGCATTTATTCATTACAATTCAATAGAAGATTTTAAGCCAAGCCAATAAATCTCTAAGTATAGATGTAAAAGGATGTGGACATTTCTGAAGCCATGAAAGATCTTTTTTCCCTGATTTTTGGGAGGGACCACAAATGGTTCCTCCCAGCACTCATTTTTTTTTAATGAGCTATCAAGTGAGAGAGTGCTAAGACTGACTGGATATCAATTTTGCTATGGAAAACTTTACCATATCAGTCTCATTTTTCAAGATATCACCTTAAGCATCACTGTTTCTTCTCAACCTTCATTTGCATCAGTTTCATTGATATCTAGATAATGAAGATTTACCTAGACTGAGAAAAGCTTCTCCACTTTTCTACATGTCAATTCTGTTCTTGATTTTTGGGGTATTTTGAGGTATACAAAAATTTCTTTCACTTGCTGCAGAAGATGTAGGCTTTGAAGTAAGCAAAGGAGGTATATGCCTGGCAGAAACACAGGCTGCATTCAAAACTCAATACCTGAAAAAACATCAAGCCCAAAAAGGGCTTAGAAACCATCCGGGAGAATTAAAGGCCAGGTAATATGCAAATACCTTGTTTAAAACATTTCATTCATCATAATCCATTTTTTTCCAATTTACATTTTGGAGGGAATATTTCCCTCAAACAAACAAAAATAGATCTGGGGTATGGGGAGCATTTCTGTAATTTTTCTGGTCGCCCCTCTCCAGGCTTTCATATCTTTCCCTCTGAGTAGTCTATAAAGGTAATCACAGAGCATTTATCAGACGTGAACGGAGATAAAAGACCTGTGTATAAGACCAATTACCAAGCATCTCAATATGAATTTCTACTCTCCATTTTCAGGCTTGCCTTCTGGATTAGAGGGGAATGATGGATTCATAATTAGCTTTTGAGTGGTCATGAACCATGTGGGGGAAAAAAAATTTCCTTCAGTTTCCTTATCTTAACTTTGAAAATTGCGTGTAAGTCATGGAGGGGGCGTCCACAGCTTTCACTGGTTTTTCAAAGGGATCTGTTACCCACTGATATAAAGGTGAAAATATTCTGACTTAGACTTGCATCCTTGAATGCATATATTGTTTCTTTTTCAGGCATCCACAGCAGCAAACGGTGTGTCCTTTGCTGACACGACCTCTGCACACACAAATGCAAGGTCACACAAAACCTTCTGTTCTATTATTGCTAGTGGATGTGCCGGGCACATCCCCACACCAACACTGGTGCACACACTTTGGGTCCATTGACAATAATGGGACAGAGCATTTGTGTTTTTTGTTTTATGCAAGAGTTTCTGGAACAGAACCCCCACACAGATAGAAGGGGTATTATATCTGATCCTCACAAACACCACAGCATCCATTTGAACCATCTGCTGGAAAAAAAAATGCAGAATATGCCACAGCACCGGAGATAACATGATTCACTGGGAAAGACAATAATGCTCGATAAAGCAGAAAGCAGTAGGAAAAGAGAAAGATCACACTAGAGATGGATTGATTCAATCAAGGAAGCCACAGCCCAAGCAGAGCTGCGGATGACAGGCTGTTTTGGAAGTCCCTCCTTCATAGGATCACCATAAGTTGAAGCTGACTTGAAGACAAATACTAACAATAACAAATGGCTCAGTACTGATTTATGAGCCTATGTCATGTTATTTAAATTAGGACAAGGGCAAAAAGAGGTCTCAATAAACTAGGAAAATTTGTTTCCTTTATTTGCTTCCACGATATGGAAATACCAAATTTGATTTGTTGTAGTTATTGAACACTTGACCTTGACAAGTGATCTGACTTTAAAAAACAAAACAAAACTTTTTGTTCCCACTAGCAGAGTAGCTGTTAGTACATCTTGCAGCAAGGCTTGCTTTCACAAGGGAAGGGAGAGACTAAAGCTTCACTTCCGCTCCTGGCTGTTTAAACACTGCTTACATTGTATTGCAATTTCCATGAGAAAACACATTTCAAGCAGGACCAAATGAATGATCTTGGATATTGTTAAGGCTGAAACACTGCTGAAACTACACAGAGGTGGCCTGGATCATCAGCAGCCCCCCTCCAGAGTAGGAATTAAATATACGAAATAAATGTTTGTGTGTGTACTTTTTTTAAGAATAGAACAAATGTCAAGCAACATATTTTCCACATCTGCCTATCTGCTGATGAGTGGACAGGTTAAAAAGGGCTCCCTGGCACTAAGAAAGAAATAAAAAATAACATGTTCATAAGATTTCTAAATGAAAGAGAGAGACTGGGGAAGAAGCAATACATACATGAACAAAACTCCTAAAATAGATGCCCAACTGATTGCTATGCAAGGACAATGAGGAAAGGCAAGCATACTGCATACACATTCTTCATACACATTTGTTCTGCCTCAACACTAGAACTCTTTTAAGTAGCTTCCTGAGCTGTTTAGCCACCAAAACACCTGTTAGAAGCAAGCCTGAGGTGCAAGGAAGAAATAGAAAGGAGAAAACAACACTGTACTTCACCCACTGCCTTCTGAAAGGCATTGCAATGACATAAAAAGAAGAGAGGAAAACAGTAACACAGCATATACAGCAGTAACACAAGCTGCATAACAGTACGTTTCTCCACATTTCCTGGCATAAAGCCTATGAGAAAACAATAAGATCTAATACAAAACTTACCAAATTTATTTTTTGAATAAGCCCTAAATCAAGGGGTCCAAAGTCTTTAGGATAGTTCAAAGAGATGTAACTGTACAAGAAATATCTAGGCTGTGTATACTTACATTTAAACTTTGAAACTGCAGCAGCAAATGGGCCTACTAAAACATTTATAAACACTGTTAATTCAGAGTGTTTCATAATCCTGTATTTTTCATTCATGAATGTTTAATAAATCATGCCCAGCAAAGAAAGAGGTCAAGTAAGTATAGAAAAGGAGTTCGATAAGACTTATTTGAGTCTAATGTTTATGAAGGGGCAAAAAACAAAACAAAACAGTGAAGTACAGTAATCACAGTATTGTAATTATTATAATCCTTTTCAAAGGACTGTGGTGAGCATCAAGTATGTTGCACCATCAAAGATACTACATACACTGTGAATAGCAATGAAATATTTCTGAACTATCATTCTAGAAAAATGGGCAGAGGTAACTCTTCTTGCTTGTAACTCAAGGCTTTTATCTTCTACCTCCATTTTTTTAAACAAAAAATTCTTCAGCAGTGGGCCATATACACTGTAATCAAGACTGCACATTCCTTATGCTACTATAGGCACAAATGCTGATGTGAGACTGTAAAAAATTACAAACTCTATGGGCCTTGCTATTGTGACAATTAGCATGAATAATTTGTTATATTGCACTGTGTATCATACTTACAGATTCACAACTCCTGTATAGTAATTTAGTAAGTTCCTTCCTTATCCAAATATATGCAATAAAATGAAACTTCCTAGTAGTGTGTTGTGTTGCTCAAATCAGGCAAAATAAAAGAGCTACTGAAACTGGAGAACAAATCTTTTCACATGAAAGATGCCACTTTCTCCTTTGAATTTTTTGAAACTGGTGAGCAATAGCACACAGGAACAATGGTAGGGGGGGAGAGGGAGAGGGAGAGAGACAGGCTAAGCAACAGAGGAAAAAACATACCAAAGGGCAGGAATCTTCCTCTGCTCATTTGCACACTTCTTTATGTCCCTCCACACAGGTAAGCTATTCTTGCTATACAAAGAGGGCATACCTGGCTGTTCCTCTATCCTGCCTAAAATGTCATGTGGGAGGGGAAGAAGGAAGAGGAGCATAAGAGTTTGTAAACAAGGAAAGTATGTAAACACTTTCTTTGCTGGAGGAAGGAAGCTTAGAGCATAGTGGTCCAGCAGCAAAACTAACAGTATTACTGATAGATATATATCTTAACTGTGCAACCACATTTGTAATACTGTGTATAATTCTAGGTAACACTTCTTTTAAAAAGACAATGTGGAGATGGGAAAGGTAGAGAAATGGAAAACCAACATAAGCCCTTATGTATGTCCCGTTCAAACAAAATTTACAACATTTGGAATTGGTTGGCTAAGAAGAAAAGGCAAGTAAACAGGTTAAAGATGCATGTATGACATTATGCATGGCCTGATGAATGTGGATAGGAAGAAACTCTCCTTTCTTTCTCCTAATAGTAGAATACATGTTTTGCACTGAGGCTGAATAGTGTGAGATCCAGGAAGGAAAAAAGGAAGGACTTAATAGAGTGTGCAACTGAATTGCAGAACTCACTGCTAGAAGATGTAGTGATAGTTGCCAACTTGGGACAGCTCTGACAGGGGATTCAACAAATTCATGGCCACTGGTGGGCCATCAACAGTGACTAGTCAGGATGACTGTGTATCACCCTCGGCTCTCTCTTCTATCAGTGACAGCATGCCTCTGTATATCAGTTGCAAGGAACATGAGACAGAGAGTGCAGATGCATTCCAGTTCTGCTGGTGGGCTTCCCAAAGTCAACTCATCAGCCACTGTGTGAACAAAATTCTGGACTAGACAAGACTTTGGTCTGACCCAGGATAACTTTTATATTTTTATGCCCAGTACCAACAGCCTAAAAGAAATGATGACACATTCCTATGTCTGTCATCTTCCTATCTCTAGACACTTCAGATTACATGGAGATTTGTCTCAACTGTTTAGAGGGAAATCTAAACTCATTTACTATGTGAGACAAAGCATTAAGATTTGATCAGTAGAATAGAATTCTTTTTACATGTAACTGCTTGCGTGTGCATGTGCTTTCAAGGCCCTTTCAACTTATGGCAACCCCATGAATTTCATAGGGGTTTTTAAGGCAAGGAATACCCAGAGGTGGTTTTGCCCATCCCTTTCTTTGAAATACAACCTACACTGTTTCTCCTTAATTCAAAAGGTAGAAGAAAGTAAGTGGCAAAGCCAGCTCTTTAGCCTTCCTTCACTGCAGCTTTCATTGGCTTCAGTAAACATTCACTCGTTTAAAAGCAATTTACTGTGACTATTTTATTCCTTTAATGTTGGCAGCGTTAATCTGTGTCTGTATGGCTGACTGCAAGTCTGCAGAGGAAAAACTGTGCCACTGATGTGCATGCAGAAGGCACAGCAGCAATGATTTCTCATTTTGCTGTTTAAAAGCACAGTCTTCTCTTCCTTTTGTAGAAAATATAATATTGTAATATCATTTGACTAAGTAAACACAGGACATGCTGGAATCAAGTGCAGTTCATACCATAGAAAAAATGATGTACAACACCCACATGGAAGTGACCATTTTTTTCTTAAGCCCAAATAAAACAGTGATACTTAACGCTATTTGCTCTTGAAGGGTGATTCAGAGAGATTCAGTTCTCCATGACATTGCCTGGCTTAAAATTAACAGAGGATATTTTAAGATACTCAGACTTGCTTCACTCATTACATTTAACATGTACCTGTAAAATATTTTACCTGAACAACTTTTAAAATTGCTCACCTACACAGATACACTTCAGTAAATGTACGCCAGGCTTTGGCACTGCGCTCTACATACTAATTATCAAAAGAAAGAAGGGAGATTGCACCTGAAGCACTTTCATGGGTAAGCAATGTGGTTTTCTTCTTCAGATGCATTCTTAAGGTCTTGCGTGACCAGCAGCCTTTCCCTAAGGAAGATAAGTAAGAGTGTGGATTTGCTGGTATGAGGACCTTGCATCTGTAGACAAAAATTCTTACTGGTGTACTGATTTCTGCATAGTACTTCATGATTAACACAAAGAAGCACTAAAACAAGCAACAGGTCTGTTCAATTGAAAGTATTAATGAGAAAAGCTGAAACATAATGAACTGGTTGGGAAGAACAGATCTTAAATGGATTTAGAATCAGACCATCTAGCCAATCATTTGTAGTCTTGAAGTAGGAGCATGATGCATGTTTTAGGATTGCCTGTGAAGTAATTATGACTGTTCCCTAGTCAATTTGCATTAGCTATTTACCATCAGGCATTCCAAGATATCATACATTCTAATATCTTTCTGAGGAAATTCATGACACTAAAATAATAATAATTTAAAAAATACTATCATGCCCATCTACTCAGAAATAAGTCCTGTTTAAGTTCTGAGATACTGCAGTACTTGTGCTGAGATAATAACCAATGGAAAAGAATGCAGTAGCATTTTGGTTAACTAGAATTTTGGACAAGTGTAATTCCAAATATTGGTTGCACTCCCAACCTGGAGTAAAAAAAAAAAAGACTCACCGTGTGATATAACTTTCACTTTCCCTTTTTGTTTGTTTTTTCATCATCCACCCTATTGATTTGAGACTTTTTTACTTTGTAATAAATTTTGATTTGACAAAGTAGCTATGTCTCCCATAGGCATTTAATGAATTTTGAGTAAGAGAAAAGTTCTGTGATAGTTGCTCAATAAGATGGAGCAGTGAGAGGTTCTTATAGTCATGCTAAAAAATGTGTATGTGTGTTCCTTCAAGATGCCTATTGACTTATGGCAACCCCATAAATTTCATAGGATTTTCCTAAGCAAGGAATACTCAGAAGTAGTTTCCCAGTTTCTTCCTATGAAATATATCCTATAGCACCTGTTGGTGATCTCCAAGCTATATGTGAAGAGTTGCTTGTAGCTAAATATGTGCCTTCAGTTTAACAAAAAAAGGGAGTAAATCCTTTAAAATGAGTAGCTTCTCAATAACACTGAAAATCCTAAGAAATGCAGGACTGTTCCCCCAACCATGAAGAGCTTTATAAGTAAGAAAACTAGCACTGCCAAGAATATGCCAAATCACTGTGAAATGCTTTTTTTTAAAAAACTGAGCAAAGTTTTAGAACACAAACATAACACACATCTGTGGGGATCGGAAGGATGAAATTCCCTGAATTTAGCTTTCTTACATCTTTGCTATGGTCAGGATTTGGCAGGTTGTTCAACAGCAACTTCTGCCATCAATTATTAAGGCAGCCTCCTCAGCACTGCAACTGAGACCACACAGCAAAGTATCAGACTGAAAATAAAAGTCTTCCTGGCAGGCTACCTGGATTACATTAGAAAATGCAACACATCCCAATTATTTCCTCAACAAGATTGCATAAAACCTAGTCAGTGCTGACAAAAAGGCAATCCAATGAGCTGAAAGTAGAATTCTCTTTTGCTTATTAAGGTTTTCTTCTTCCCGTGAAAAACACTCTCATGTAAGAATTTCAGACAGGAAAAAGCTGTATGATTTAGAGTAACAGCATGAAAACAAAGCAGACAAAGTTGTATCAGCAAAGCTGAAGATAAGCCTTATATTTCCTCTGCAAGCAAAAACAGGAAAACAAGAACTAACAAGAGAAGGTTAAGTGAGGTTGTTAGACCCTTAAGTTCACCTTGCTGCAATGACATGGTTTTCTATATCTAGAGACAACAGAAGACTTGTTCTGAGTTCCGCCATGGAACAAAATGTCTGGGAAAAAGAAGATCACAAAATTGCAATCAAACCAATCTGTAGCCACCAAGTTGTCATTTGATCACCTTATTGCTCATTCAACACTCCAGCGTGTGTGTATCAAAAGCAAACAAAAAAACTAGCCATCTAATGAAACAATAAAAGATCAAAAAAACTGAAACTTGTTTGCCATGAAGTATTCCATACCTCCGTAACAATTAGATACACTTTTCTATAAAATCTCCCAAGACAAAGACTGCTCAACACAATGTTACAAACTCTTCTTAGGAAATGCAATTGCTTTCTTATATCAATTAAACCAAATACAAACTAAAACTTAGTTCACTACTTTGGGTCCTAGCTTACATTCGTAACATTATAAAGTTAACCCCTATCAATCCCTTTTAGAAATTTTAAAATAGTTAGAATGTCTTCCTTAAGCCCTCATATCATTAAAACCACCTTAGTCTACTTTAAATGTACCAAATACCTGCAGCTTTTCCTGGTTTATCACATTTTCTAATTAGATTACTGTCCTTTCCCCTTCCTCAGAATTCTCTCTGATTTTTTGATGTAATTTTTTTTTATGTTTGTTGAGCTTTTGATGTAAAGCATTCCAGTGTTAGACTGGGACAATTCATTAGATAAAATATAACATGCACACATACATACACAGCCCTGGGTAAAAACATTTGTCAGCTCTTCTTCATATCTACTTCAAAAAGGAAACTGAGCAAGAGAACTTGTGACTATATCAATACTGTTGCTCAGTATATTTCTATGGCTTTCTCTTTCTTTCCAAATTAAGATTTTTCCTTGTTCAAGTACAGTGAAAAAAAAATTCAAAACATTTTGAAGATCAGCATGTCATGAATATACATACTCAGGAGATCTTACACTTATTAGCACAAGCTTATCTGTATTTTCCACATAGCAGCTAAAGGTAATTAAATAAAAGTTAAGCCTACACTCATATTTGCCTGGAAATAAGCGTCACTGAATTCAGTGGCACTAACTACATAGTAAGCACACTTAATATTTTATTGTGCCTCCTGTATCATCAGAAAATCAGTGATTTCCCCTACAACAGATCGCCTTAGCTATCTCTGTTTTAAAACAACAAATCCTACTCACCTTCCACACTATCAGAGCAAGAGGTTCCAATGCCAGTGTCCCCACTGTCAGAAGCTATGCTGTGCCTTCTAATGTGGGTACTCCGACCGCTTGATGGACCAGTTGTGGCTTGCCACAGTGAATCAGGACCAGGCAACCATCCTGATGAGGAATATTCTGGGCCTGCAGAAAGAAGTGTATTATTTTAAAACTGACTTTATATAACAACTACAAATTAAGTTATAAGGAAAGCATCTACATGTGAAGAATTAAAAAAAAAAAATCCTGCAGCCATTTCTAGGGTACCCTAACAATACAGCACACCACAGAAGCTGCAAATGGATTGGAATTCAGAAAAATAAGAACTCACTTGTTCATCTAAATTGATATCCCTGCTGACTGGCAACTTTAATTTGCTTGGAACCCAGAATGCAATCAAAAATTCTCTTTTTCAAAACATTAAAAATTCCTTTGTCTATAAGATTTTGAGGAGACAGCTAGTTGTAAATTTTCACAAACTGAAAACAGTGCTTAACAGAACTGTAAAAGGCTGCTTTTCAACCTGGATTCTTTTTTATTTATTAATTCATTTTCATTTATGTATTTATTGGCTAAAATATTTTTAAGAGAACCACAATTATTTTAATGCAAATTTTCAACAATTTCCTTCCAGTAGAGTTCTCCCAAGTAAAACCGCTAAGGCCCTTGACGGGAGGGTAAATTTGAACAAACATGACATTAAGCCATCACAATGACTAGGACGCTCCATATTAAACAACCATAAACCATTTTACAAACAAACAAAACAAAACTGTAGTATATCTCGTTCAGTCCATTAATTGGTAAATCTCACAAGCCTCCTGATGGTAACCCTACTGGCCCCACAAAAACGTATTAGCACAATGTAGCACAAACTATCTCCTGTAGCCACGAACACTACCCACACTCACCAGTACAAATGGTGTCCAGGAAAGACAGAGATTCTATTAAATTTGTGTATTAACAACCAGTCTTCTGTCAGTGCAAGATACTTAGAGTTTAAAACTGTTATTTAAATAAAGCAAAAGGGAACATCTTTGAAACCATTAGCTAATGAGAATTGTGCACATGACTAAGTAAGCTCACATCAACAAATACTGGTACTTGTAAAAACATTAAGTTCCTAATCTTCAGTGCGCAATTCAAAATAATATATTAGATAACTTTCTAAGAGAGACTGACTCAGGGCTGCTGTTTGTGACATGTAGCGAAAAGAAGTCCTTATAAAAGGGTTATTCAAATCATATGCCTATTTATATTACAGAAAAAGAAGCATATTTTGTTGTCAATAATGTTTTGTGCTCAAGTTGGTTTTGACTAATCTGGAAATCCTGTCAAAAACTATGATATCCACAATACAACTTTTTATATTCACATTTAAGTTATCATTGTGTAGGTTTGAAATCTATAGCTGGTTGCTCCTTAATTACTATACTATCACCATCATTTATAAATATTAGCCATCTTTTCATGAACCATTCATTCAGGATGTTTTCACTCTTATTTCACCTTTACACTTACATCTAAATGTATGCCACTATCAAAAAGATAGGCTGGTACAGTTTTTCCCCCAGCCTGCCCCATCTTCTATTTGAACACACATGAGAAGTGCTGTTTCAGCAAGATTATATATGCCATGCAGTCTAATGAGACAATACTGACTCTTACCCAATTCTAAGCAAGCATGTCTATAAACCTGAAGTACTCAAAAATGTTTACTGGGAACAGAGCTGGTAACGGACACAAAAATTTACTGCAGCTCGAACCTAAAAGAGAACTATTATAAGCTTTTTCATAGATGGTACATGACACCAGAAAAATTAAAGATATATAATATGGGAACAGGTCAGTGTCGGAAGTGTCAGGAGAATGTTGGAACACTATTTCATACATGGTGGTCATGTCCTAAGGCTAAAAAATATTGGAATGATATACATAATATGATATGTAAAATATTGAGGGTTCAAATTGATAAGAAACCTGAACTGTACTTATTAAATATGACACATGTGTTAGATGGAACTGTTGCAAAGAAATATTGGCGAATAATGCTGTATATGATTACAACAGCCCGTATTGAATATGCAAAGCTATGGAAAACTGAGCAGATACCTACAATAGAGCAATGGTGGGCAACTTTTATTGAAAATCAGAATGCAGATGTAGTCTCTCAGAGATTAAAAGGAAAATCAGATGATGACATTAACAAAGAATGGCAAATTGTTCTGGAAATGGGTAGGGTGTTGACAGGTAATAATTCTTAATTCATGGTAGCATGAGTAGTTAGAAGTAAAACTCAGTGGAATATCATGGAACATGTAAAGTAGGGTCGAAGAGCAGGAGCTATCTTGTATGTCAACAAATGCAATGCAATGCATAATGTTGATATGTCAATGAAATAACACTATTGAAATCCAGAGAGGAGTGGAAGATAGCGGTAATAGTTCGGTAAAATGTACAATGAGAAATGTTGTTTTATACGATGTAATCACAATAAAATTAATTAAAAGAAAAAAATGTTTAAAGAGTACTGCTGAACACAACTGTGCTGATTCTCATGTCATCAATAACATTTTTAGTTCCCTAATATTTTTCTTCCTCTTCTATGCATTTGACTTTACACCAGCAATTTCAGTGTGCATAGAAGTAACTGTACTGAATCAAGCATCACATGGCTAGACAATACACAAGAATGCCCATGATGTCTTACCAGGATGTGTTACACTAAGAGCTGGGGGACTTTGAGGTCTACCCACAATGTCAGTGTCTCCTTAGAATTTGGGGAATTGTAGCTCAAAGGAGGCCTGTGAGAGGAGAGTAACAGCAGGATCTTTTCACCTGTGCATGCCAATACTAACCGAAGAGAAGACTCCAGTTAAAAGTTAAACAGAGTATTTCTTTCTTTTTTTTTATTTTTGGATCATCAAAACACATAAGAAATCAGACACTCTCAAGAACCATATAATGCTATTGGAAAGTGAGGCATGAAAAGTTGGAGAGAAAGAGAGATTGGGTTAGAAGGGTGATAGTTACTAGTCCTGAAGAAGAAGGTCAAAGCGGAGTGGCTCAGACACCGTCTGAGGGTAGCAAGAATGAACAGAGGTTTGGGCACCATGTATTACATCCAAGTACTACAATTTGCTGGAGCCAAAGCTGGGATTTAGATATTACTTCCTACCCTGAATGAGGGTGCATGGACAGTAGTAATTGCTTTCTCACAGGGTTGATAAAGCAGTCTGGAATAAGCTGATTGTCTTAACTCCAGGTGACAAAACACTGATGGGAGTCACGACAATCTCTCAATGTTTTGGTCAGGTAGTATAAATTGAGAAGGTCTCAATAGGATATGCTTACAGTAGGCTCCCTGATTGCTTCACCTGGACAGTTTCACCTTCCATTGCATTCGGCAGTGCATATAGCCTGAGGTCTTGAAAGGACTGTCACAAACTCATTAGTATTGGGTTTTCCCACTTAGTTCTCTCTGAACTTATGACTTGAGCATGTCTAAAGTCAGCCTGACCTAGTCCTCTTCCAGCCAGCATGCCTTTGACCATGCTTTCCAGCCATAAATATGTTCAATT
Source organism: Cyclura pinguis (assembly GCA_030412105.1). Taxonomy (NCBI): domain Eukaryota; kingdom Metazoa; phylum Chordata; class Lepidosauria; order Squamata; family Iguanidae; genus Cyclura; species Cyclura pinguis. The sequence continues at coordinate 104,872,973 of CM059599.1, read as the reverse complement.
ATGAAAACAGCATATCCTGCAGAATGGGAGTGTAGGGTATGCTAATAGATGCCAGCATTATCCTGCTGCTCCTTCTTAAATCATGCCAGTCAGAACAGATTGCCATGTTACCCAGTTTGTATGGAAAGAGGGTTGGGAGAACATTATACACTGATGACAGGAAACATTTCAACAAATCGTGAAACTTCTGCCAAGGCCTAAATTGCCCAGATTCATACTGAAATCTTAAATCTACATAATTCTATTTGTACAAATATGTACAAATGAAGCATTTGGGAGGGGGGATATTAACTAGTTAAGTTTCCTTCTATATCAGCTTTATTTTGTAGGATGCTAGTCTACAAAAATTAATTAAACAACACAATTAGAGAAGATCATTTTGAGGCAGCAGTTACACACTGTAATATAGCAGAAGCTGCAAATTTTATGCTACTGCATACAGATAGTTACCTGGATAATATCTTGCTGTCTGACCTCAGAGCAGATCCCTTACCCCCGCCCTCCACCACCATAAATATTGAAACTTTTGCAAAAGCAAATGCTAGTTCAGAGGCCAGATAACTAATAATCTAGCACAAAAGCTGTTGATTAAGGGAAAAAATAATTGTCTCCATCTAAGTAGCTGACAATTCTTACAAAGGTTGTTTCTTTTAGGTCACATATCACCACATCCAGGTAAGCCTAGACAGGAAAATCAATGAGAAATGTCTGTAGCCTAGTAACTTCTGAACATGTTTGAAGGTTGGAAACAAAGAGAGAATGGTGACCACCTTACTGTGTTTATAGTAATATACACCATGCTTATATTAATATGTAAGTTGTTGGACTAGCAAACATATATGCAGAATTGAATGCAACACATACTTTGCCACAATTACATCCCAATATGCTATATTCTAGCCAAGTTATGGTCCAATATTGCTCGCTGCCATGAGGGAACATGAAGGACAGTGTTGTCAATCAAAGGAAGAGGTACCAATAGCATTGACTGCATAGCAGCATTACCTGAAACTGCTAGGGAGTCAGAACTGGATAGAAATCAGTTTCTAGGCAGGACAGAAGTAGCACTGAGGGCAACTAATTTACATACTGTCCTTTGGCCATTTGGACCAATGCAAAACTATTTTAGTCCAATCCTGCACACTAGAAACAACAGGTGGAAACCTGGTATGATGAGACTACAACTGACATGGAATATAGAAGACAGACTCACTTCATGCCAGATGCTTACATTAATAGCATTGCTCTGATGATCTGTACAATTATCTTGTCTTGTTATTCATTCACTCCCACCAATGCTCAGGCCTTGTAATTATGAGAATTTTCTCAATGATCTTCACAACAGCAACTATCTTTGAAAAATAAAAATACAAATTTTAGGAATAAAAAAAAGTGGAACTCTTATTCCTTTAACCGTTACTGAATATAACCAATATGTCTAGGACTGCTCAGCTAGTGCAAGTCTGGAAAAAACAGCCTCTCATGAGGTCTGCTGATCCCTTCTTTGGACATTTGCACAGTACCAAAAGCCCATCTAGAAAGCACAGTCCATGGTGATACTAAAACCCCATACTCCAGCTAAAAACAGACAAGAACCAGTTCTGAACAAAAACACCATTTATTTAGCCTGACTTACACCAATTACTTTTTCAAACATAAATTTGTTCATTCCAATTTTTGCCTATTTGGCACCATCTTCTACTTCATCTATACATCCTTTGTTACTTTACACAATTACAAGTAACTATCCTATTAAGAATGCTGAAGTCTGTAGCTGTCAGTGCACCCAGTCAATTTACCACTCATTCTCAGCAAATTCAGATAACCATTTTTCTCCTGTTTAGTGCTGAAGAAAACAGTAACATGCAACACATTCGTGGTAACTAGGTTGCTCAAGAGGGTTCACTTCATCATGGATATCAGCATACCCACGATTTTGGTAATCATTTTAAAAGTGTTAGCTCAACCTGTAGTAGCATAGTTAAGAGATCCCTTCTAGGTAGCCCAGTTCTATTGGGAACCCCCAGAGAAGTGACTGCAAATGTTCCTGAAAGAAGACCAACTCTTCCCGTATTTCATCCTGAATATGTGCACTTTGAAAAGAATTTTAGCTGATGGATGGGAGGAAAGACCATACAGCAAACCAAACAAAGATTAGCAACACAGACACACAAAAGTGTGGTGAAGATTGAGTCTGGTGACTGTTTTAACCAGGGCTTCCCAAATGGTGTGCCACGACATGTTAGTGTCGTCTGAAGTGTGTAGGTGTGTCACCTACAATCTTGGAAATGTATGTTATTATTTATAAATCATATATTTTTAAAAATATATGAAAGGTTTTCATGAGATATGTTGTGTCTCCACACATTTTGTTATTACAATATATATATGCGTCCGTATCTCTTGTAATGGGGTTAGTTTAACCTCCGGTTTGCTAATAAAACGGAATTGCTGTGTTGCAAAATGATGCATGTCTAAAAAGTGTGTCACCAACACACTTTTTTGGAAAGCTCTGGTTTTAACCAATGCCCTCATAAAATACATAAGTGTATGTTTTCATAAACAAATAAGACTGCAATACCAACATAAAGTACTAAAAACAAAAATACCCTTCAGAAGGAACAGTATAGTGGCCCCTCCACTTTCACAAGGGGTTGGGGTGCAGAACCCCCACAAAAGTGGAAAACCCGCATAACTGCCCCATAATTTCGCCTCCCATTCCCTTCTGGGACTTTCCCCTCTCACTCCCTTGCCTTTTCTGTGCTGAGGCCAGAGGCAAGAGAATGAGAGGAAGGAGCTCTGAAGGAGAGAAGGAAGGCTTGGGTAACCCCTCCCCTCCATCACCTTCCCTTTTGCCTCAGTGCAAGTTCTGAGAGCTGGGGCCAGAGAAAAAGGAATGGGAAGCGGGAGCTCTGGAGGGGAGGATGAAGGGTCACGTGAGCCTTCCCCCCCGGTCCCTTCTCTCTTCCCTTGGTGCAAGTTCTTAGCATCAGGGTCAGAGGCAAGGGAGTGCAAGGGGAGCTCCAGAGAGAGAAGGAGGGTGTGCACTTGCCTCATCCACTCATTCCCTTGCCTTTTGTCTGGGTACCTGCCTTCCTTCTCTGTACCCAGCAAAACGCAAGGGAATGGGAGAATAAGGGGGGGAAAGGCACACACACATAAATCAAATTTATGAAGGTCAAATCCACAAATGTGGAGGGAAAACTGTATTCCCTTCTTCGCTGTATGAGTTCCTTGCGCAGTTTCAAAAACTGTGTTAAGTGAGAATTTTAGTTAATTCTCATCATCATCCGCAAAAAAAAAAGACATACTAGTTGATCACATTTATGTCTAGCATCCAAAAATCACTACCATGGGTGAAAGCTGTATTATAGCTTGCTCCCGAGTGCTCAATCCTAGTGCAAGTGACAACTTTATATCTGCACCAGCAGGAAATTTCATAAGATATAAACACAAGTAAGAGGTCTATATATCTCATTAAGCACAACTGTCTTCTATGGGACCTTTTATAACATGACAGTCCTATGAAAAATGCTTACTACAGCTATTCTACTTAGAGCCTACCACTTTGGATTATATGAATGATCCCAAGGAAGCCAACTGATACCACTTTGTTTAGTTTTATATATATACAACTATGACATTACGTATATTTCAGTACTAGTATTAGAGCAAACAAAATCCTTCAAAGTCACACACAAGGAAGAACAAAATGATCTAAGAGAGGCAGACAAAACACAAGAACGTAAATTTTGGATTTCAGTCTCCCAAACTTGTCGACTTAAGTGACAACTCAATCAGAGTAAAAAATATTGTTTCATCTACTATCCTTCTTAGATAAAATTCCAGTAATGACTTATATTATATCATAATTTAAATTCACGGCTGTAACTTCTTCTAACATCTAACGAAATAACTGGCATCCCTTACTCTCATTTAAATGATACAATCATTTTTATGAATGGGCACGAGGTCAAGGAAAGTTTCAAACCGCACACATATGAAAGTGCATAAGGTAAATGATACTTGTTGCGAAATTCATGGTGCCCAATTAACAGAAAAAAGAAGAGAAAGAACATTGGTCAAAGAATACATGGTTGTTCTGAGAATTAACCAGGAGTCTTGAGTGCACGTGCATACACAAGGACTGGAAAAGGAAGATCTTGGTAAGAAAAAGTTTCTTTGATCTTTTCACCCGGCACTTGCACCAAGGAGCCATCATCATTTATGCAGTGGCACGTGAACAAAACGTATCAAGTCACAGCCCAGAGGGCTGGAAATGTAATTAGAGAGGCACAAGCAAGGCAAAATCAGTCTGTAAACAATCAGCTTCAGCACACACTGAGAAGTTTTTTAAACCCCATGTTTTAATTTGAGCACATCTGTGTAACAAATAAAAATGGCATGGATATCAACCAGCAAGCTCTCATGGCTTTCACATCTTATTGATCTCAGTGAGTAGGGACTCTGGAAACCTGCGATACTGCAGAGAGCAAGAACTATGGTATATGACATTTAAATCCATTCTTTTGCATATAATCCTAAATTTGATTTTAATATTGCACATTTTTAGACCTTGTATCAGGGAATTTTTTTAAAAATGTTGACTGCTTTTGCTTCACAAGAACTTCAGTAACTAAGAAGAAGCTCCTCTGGTCCATTTTCTGCCTTTAAAACTTATTTTCTTTCAGCTATACACACACAAACACAAATCCAATATACCATTCCAAACACTGGAATAGAAAAATACTTCTCAAAAACTGCTTGCAAAACAGTGCAAATTGTTGCAATAATTCAATTAAATCATTCAATTCATATAAATTAAGATTAATTTAGCAAAATTATTCCACTTGCACAATCATGTTTTCTTATTCAAAAGCGGTATGACAGGGGCTTCAAAACAGAATTTTACAGCCATCCCTATTAGTTATCGCTCTGCCTATCAACTTCTACACAGTCATAGCAAAAATAGAAATCTGAGTTGCAGATGTTTCTTATTTCATTTTGGCGCACAAAAGGCAATGCATTAGCTCATGCCTGCTCTACTGGTTCACCTCCCCATCTTTCTAACCAACGCACTCTTCACCCTACAGTAAATGTTCCACATTACTGCATATGAGAAGGTTTCTTTTATAGATATTTCAGGTGCTTTACACCACACTGTTTTCAGAGTAGAGTTTTAACTGCCTTGCACAGAAAGTATTTTTACTTGCAGGTGCTTGCAACTGTAATGCAGCCTTTTCAGAGTTATGTAGTTACTGCAAACCATTTTTAAAGGAAAACGTAACAACAGCTGAGGCTGCTCTGCAAAATTAATGAACTGAAGAGTGCTACGCAAAACTTGGCTGCACAAAGCTTATGCATACTGTAAAGCAAAGATACAGATTTGTCAAAACTAGGCCTCAGAGCAGAATCATACTACCATTCTATTGCATGGCAATAGCTCAAAAACTCACTGTGTGGCTACGTGCTGAATAGCTGATGGTATAAATCTGACCTTGGAAACTAAATGATATTAGCTATTATATGAGATGCATTTTAAAGTTGTCAATGTACAAGATGTCTCATACTGCCAAGCAATTTTTACCAGGATATTTGTCTTTATCTAGTTAAACCAAGAGATTGAAAACAATTCCACCTATTCACTTTGAAATCTTGGCAATCTGAGGCAGATAATGCCTGGTTTACTAAATAATGAAAGGCTGCAGATAGCCAGGATCTATACAGTTCTCCCTCCACATTTACGGGTTTCGCTTTCGGTAATTTGATTACTCGCAGGGTACCCGCTTGCCTCCCCATTCTCCCCCCTACCCCACTTGTTCTTCCCATTCTCCCTGCCACTGGTGCAGGCGCGCCCCACGCAGGCGGCAAGAAGGTCCAAGGAGGGTGATCGCCAATTCCCCGCGCTCCTCCTGCCGCCACTGCCACCACCGCGGGTGCGCCCGCGTGGACGGTAGAAAGGTCTGGGGAGGGCAATCACCAGTTCCCCACACTCCCCTTGCCACTGGCGTAGGTATGGGTGCGCCCGTGCTAGTGGTAGGAAAGCCCAGGGAAGGCACTCACCAGTTCCCTGTATTCCTCCTGCCGCTGCCACTGGTGAGTGTGCACCTCACATGGATTTCGCCTGTTCACTGCCTCCCTGCCCCCTGCCTGGGTGGGTGCATTGGCCAGGCAGAAGCCTGTAGGGAGGGCACCCTATTCACGATTATTTGACATTCACAAGGGATCTGTGTCCCCATCCCTCGCGAATGTAGAGGGCCTACTGTACAGTTAAGCCATCACCAAGCACCATGGCAGGCAACAATGCTTCAGTAAGAAGTAGGTGAGGTCACATGCATCACACTGTTACTTCCCAGACAAACACTGCATTCTCTTGCTCATCGACACATGATATGCAATAACAGGATAAAGACAAACACATGCAACACATGTCTTCTCTGTGTTACCAAAATACGTGAAGCTGGCACAGGAGCAAACAATTTTTCAGCATCTACTATAAGCCTAAGGACAGGAAAGTGTCAAATTAATGATTTGTAAACTCCCCTGGATGCTTTTTGACTGAAAGGTATAAATATTTAAATACATGCATACTTACAGCATTATGCAGTAACATACGAATAAAGTTATCTATATACCACCTTTTACCTAGGAATGAACTCAAGATGGCTTAGAACAAAATTGGCAATAGAAAGTTAAACTGCCACCAGAGGTAAAGCACAGGGGATCCACACCCTTACTAGATACAGCTAGGATCAGCATTGTGCAGGAACAATCCAAAGTCACTCCTCAACAGCCTCTTCATGCTTATCATGGTAGCCAGCACTGTCATTTAGTTCCACAGGTTAGAAAGCACATGCAGCCACCTCTAAGAAAGACAGACTCATACATGCCCTACACCTTAAGAAAACAATAAATAATACCAGTCTTCCAATTTGTAGAAACATGGAATTTAGGAGTGATATAAAGCTAGCATGGGACAGGCAAAACAATGTCTCTCTGTTGCCTGATTTTGCTGAACAATATGATAGTTGACAAGCTGTGCCCTAGCACAGAGCAAAGAGTAATAGGTAATGAGAGTGCACAGCCCCAGTCTTTATTTGTGTATGTACTGATTTTGTGCATGTACTTACCCCAAATCACAAGTGATTTGTGCATGTACTTATCCCAAACTCTTTGGGATAAAGCAGGGATATGGAATAGTGACTCTCCAGATGATCATTCCTCAAGCCTAATCGAAGACTTGGATGATACTTCCTTATAAAAAATGACCATACTCCAAAAGGAGAGCTACAGTAGTAAGGGTAACCTCCGACAACCCTGATAATCTTTCCAAATCAAACTCTTCCAATAATGTAAGGTCCATGAAATTTTTCACTTGGCCTGCTGGTAATTTCACTGCATAGAAAGTGGAAAACACAAAAAGTGGATCAAGTATTTTGTATATGATCCTTGCCAACAGAGATGAACCAGTCCATGGGGTAGAAGCTTTGGGATCCCATACTGAGTGGATCTCAACTGAGATCTGTTATTCAGAAGGAAAGGGAACCCAAACATAGTCAGTCTCTCTCTCTCTCACTCACACACACACACACAACACAACACACACAGGACTTTTAAAAAGCTGACTTCAGTGAACTTAGGAACACTTGTGAGATCCCATGGTCAGAAATGATCAAAAGGAAGGTAGCTTGTGGTGGACAAGTGTTTCTCAAAGATGACATATTGAAGGCACAGATGCAAACAATTCAAACAATTCCAATAAGGAAGAAAACTGTGGGAGAAGGTTCTAAACAAAATAAGATGGACATATAAAAAGCTTTCACATGAGCTGAGGCTTAAAAGGAACATGTACAAAAAATGGAAGAAGAGGGAAACACCAAACAGGTATACAAGCAACTACGTATTTACAGGGAGAAAGGCAGAAAAGCTAAGGCGCCAGAATAGCTCAGGCTTGTCAGAGAGGTTAAAAATAATAAAAAGGTTCTTTTGGCTATGTTATGAGCAAGAGAAAGAAACAAGAAACTAGAAGGAGAAAAAGATGAAATGCTAACCAGAGATAAGATAAAACTGTTAAACGCAGTCCTTGCCACCTTCCCCTGAGGGGGAATGCAGCCCCAAAAAGGTTAAGAGGTAGTATACCATATTTGCCAAACCAATAGGGTAGTATACCATTTTAGACGCAACAACATATAAGACGCACACCATTTTCCAAGGGGTATTTTTCAGGAAAAAAATTTTTAGTACCCTGCTGAGGCAAAATGCATAGGAAAGGAAAGAGAATAAAAGCAGTGCTCGTGCAAGCGCTCCTTTCCCTCCCCCTTCTCTTCCGTGTTGCCTCCACAGGGAGAACTCCCTGTCAGGGCAAAATGCATAGGAAAGGGAGGGGGTGAAAGGAGCACTCATGTGAGGCTTCCCCCACTCCCTTTCCATTTTGCTTAGTGCGGAGAACTCCCACCAAGACAAAACAGAAGGGAACAGGGTGTGGGAGAAGCCTCATGGGAGCCCTCCTTTTGCCCCCTCCCTTTCCTATGCATTTTGCCTTGGCATGGAGAGGGAGGGGGTGAAAGGAGGGCTTGCAGTGACGCGCCCAGTGTATAAGATGTGCCCAATTTTCAAAGGCTATCTTTTGGGGGCGGAAGTGTGTCTTATATGCTGGCAAATACAGTAGCTATATCTATCTATTTCAAATGAACTCAAGTCTCTAGGGCCTGATGAACTGCACCAAGCGGACTTCTGTAAACTTAAGGAGCTGCTGGCTGAAATTCCATGGTCAAGAATAGTGAAAGAGAAAGGAGTTCAGGAGGCATGGGAGTTCCTTAAAAGGGAGATACTGAAGGCACAGTCTAAAACTGTGCCAATAAGGAGGAAAAATGGAAGGCATCTTAAGAAACCAGAATGGTTGACTAAAGAACTCTCAGCTGAGCTAAGCGTTAAGAGAAATGTGTACAGGAAATGGAAGAGGGGGGAAACCACCAAAGAAGAATTTAGGCAAGTAGCCAGGAGATGTAGGGAGAAGGTCAGAAAGGCTAAAGCACAGAACGAACTTAGGCTGGCCAGAGACATTAAAAACAATAAAAAGGGCTTTTTTAAATATGTCCGCAGCAAAAGGAAAAAGAAGGAAACGATAGGGTCGCTGGGCAGAGAAGATGGTGAATTACTAACAGGGGGAAGAGAAAAGGCAGAACTACTTAACACCTTCTTTGCCTCAGTTTTTTCCCAGAAGGATACAAGCACTCAACCTGGCGGTTGGGGAGCAGGTGAGGAAGCAGGGGAAATGAGGCACATAATAGGTAGAGAGGTGGTACAGGAATACCTGGCCACACTGGATGAATTCAAGTCTCCAGGGCCAGATGAATTGCATCCTAGGATATTAAAAGAACTGGCAGAGGTCATTTCGGAACCGCTTGCTATAAACTTTGAGAAATCTTGGAGGACAGGAGAAGTTCCAGCAGACTGGAAGAGGGCAAATGTTGTCCCCATCTTCAAGAAGGGAAAAAAAGAGGACCCAAATAATTATCGCCCAGTCAGCCCGACATCGGTACCCGGAAAGATTCTGGAGCAGATCATTAAGCAGTCAGTTTCTGATCACTTAGAAAGCAACGCGGTAATCACGAGACGTCAACATGGATTTCTCAAAAATAAGTCATGCCAGACTAATCTTATCTCTTTTTATGATAGAGTTACTAGCTTGATAGATGAAGGGAATGCTGTGGATGTAGCATATCTCGATTTCAGTAAGGCCTTTGACAAAGTTCCCCATGACATTCTTGCAAAGAAGCTAGTAAAATGTGGGCTGGACAGGGCTACTGTCAGGTGGATCTGTAACTGGTTGACTGACCGTTCCCAAAGGGTGCTCACCAATGGCTGCTTTTCATCCTGGAGAGAAGTGACTAGCGGGGTGCCACAGGGTTCTGTCCTGGGCCCAGTGCTGTTCAATATTTTCATCAACGACTTGGATGAAGGAATAGAGGGCACGCTCATCAAATTTGCAGATGACACCAAATTGGGAGGGGTTGCTAATACGCCAGAGGACAGGATCAAAATTCAAAATGACCTGGATAGATTGGAGAGCTGGGCCAAGGCTAACAAAATGAAATTCAACAGAGAGAAGTGTAAGGTCCTACACTTAGGTAGAAAAAATGGAATACAGAAATATAGGATGGGGGACACGTGGCTGGATGGCAGTACATGTGAAAGGGATCTAGGAGTCTTAATAGACCACAAGCTGAACATGAGTCAGCAGTGTGATGCGGCAGCCAAGAAAGCCAATGCAATTCTCGGCTGCATCAATAGGAGTATGGTGTCTAGATCGAGGGAGGTACTGGTACCACTCTACTCTGCTTTGGTTAGACCTCATCTTGAATACCGTGTCCAGTTCTGGGCACCCCAATTCAAGAAGGACATGGTCAAGCTGGAGCAGGTCCAGAGGAGGGCGACCAAAATGGTGAAGGACCTGGAAGCCATGCCCTATGAGGATAGACTTAGAGAGCTGGGTATGTTTAGTCTGCAGAAGAGAAGGTTAAGAGGGGACATGATAGCCATATTTAAATATTTGAAGGGATGCCATGTAGAGGAGGGAGAGGGCTTGTTTTCTGCCGCTCCAGAGACCAGGACAAGGAGCAATGGATTCAAGCTGCAGGAAAGGAGATTCCACCTGAACCTCAGGAAGAACTTCCTGACAGTCAGGGCTGTCCGGCAGTGGAATATGCTGCCTCGGAGTGTGGTGGAGTCTCCTTCTTTGGAAGTTTTTAAGCAGAGGCTGGATGGCCATCTGTCGGGAGTGCTTTGAGGGTGTTCCTGTATGGCAGGGGGTTGGACTGGATGGCCCGTGTGGTCTCTTCCAACTCTACATTTCTATGATTCTATGATTCTATGATTCTATAAGTGTACTAACAGAATTTGCAGATGTAATCTCAGACCCATTGTTGATTATCTCTCAGGATTCTTGGAGAATAGAAGAGGTCCAAGCAGACTGGACGAAGGCAAATAGTGTCCTTATCTTCAGAAAGGGGAAGAAAGAGGATCAAGGTAACTACCAATCAGTCACTTTGACATCTGTACCAGGAAAAGTTCTAGAACAGATCATTAAACAGTCTATGAATACTTAGAAACGTTGTGATTACTAAAAGTCAGTACAGGTTTCTCAAAAACATGTCATGCCAGACTAATTATGACATGTTCGAGGAATGCTATGGATGTAGTATACCTTGTTTTCAGGAAAGCTTTTGACAAGGTCTCCCAATATATTCTAACAGTTGGTAAGAAGTGGGCTAGACAATGCTGCTGTTGGCTGGGTTTGTAACTGGTTGACATACGGAACCCATAAAGTACTCACCAATGATTCTCTTAATCCTGAAAAGAAGTGACTATGGGGGTGCCACAGGATTCTATTCTGGGCCCAATGCTGTTCAACATCTTTCTAAATGACTACAAACATAGAATAGAGGGCATGCTTATCAAATCTGTAGATTAATCCAAACTAGGAGGGGTAACCAATGCCTGAGATAATTACATCAGTATTCAAAATGACCTTAATAGATAGACCAAAACTAACAAAATGAATTTCAACAAAGAGAAAGGCCAGGTACTACCTTTCCGTAGGAAAGTGCATAAATATGGACACCTGGTTTGACAACAGTTAATGTAAAAAGTATCTTGGAATTCTAGTAGACCACAAGCTAAATATGAATTAACAATGCAATGTGGTAGCCAAAGAAGCCAATGAAATTGTAGGTTGCATCAACAGGAGTATAGTAACTGGATGAAGGGAAGTTAAAACAACAATCTGCTTTGGTCAAACAGCACCTAGGATACTGTGTCCAGCTCTGGGCATCAAAGTTCAAGAAGTATATTGACAGGCTGAGGTTAACAGGCAAATTAGGTTATAAAACAGCCCGGTGCCCTCCAGATGTTTTATACTGCAACTCCAATTGGCTCTATTGAGCATATTTTCATTCAAAACATCTGGAGAACACAAAGATGGGGAAGACAGGTATAGACTAGCTCTAGCTCAGGAGAACCTGTGCCTCTCTGTCAGTGTTGTTGATTTCCAATTTCCATGTGCCCTGGCCAGCTTGGCCATTGATGAGATACAATGGGAGTTACTGTTCATCAACATCTAGAGGACTGGAAATCTCAAACATGCTCTAAAAATAGCCAAATGATCATTACTATAATAAACAGCCTTCTCTTGAATTAACTAGTATGTCATAAAGTCTTTCAGCAATACATATCATAGCATGTTCTTTAGAAGTAATGGTTATTCTGCCTAATTACTCTTCAGAACTCTACAACCTAAACTGAACAAATGTTTCAGCAGGGTCCAGCACCACTAATCAGGCTCCAGTGAACAACCAGTCCCCTAAATCCACTTATACAACACCATACAGCAAACTACAGGGAGATGTTATTTTCACTTTATAGCCTACTACATGTAATCTGCCTAAATAAGATTAGAACTGGAAACAAATTAAAGTACCTTTATCATCGCATTCTTCTGACATCGTTTGAAGAAGTCACTCTTACTTCCATTTTATAAGTGGGAACCTTAAGCTGAAAGACAGTTATTTTCTCAGGGCCACCTTACTCAGCTATGGACTTAACAGAAACTTGAACCCTACCCTGCAGGGTTCTAAAGCAAAATAAATAAATAAAATAAAAATGTAATCACACATCTATTGCATAGATATTGTTTTCTATTTGATTCAGCGTGTGCATGGTTTTTAAAAAATTAAATGCTTACACTTTTGATTTCTTTTGCAATATCCAGCTAGACTACACACAAAAGCTAAAAGAGTCAGAGAATTCTGTATAATGTTAAACCTTTTATGCATTCATTTTCAGCTCATGTAACCGAAGTTTCTAAGTAGTTAATATAGGCAGTACATATATAACTGCACATCAACCATTCATGTTGCATCTCAAACAGACAAAAAGATCGGCACAGCTTTCCACACCAAGCAAGGAAACTACATTGTGAGAAACAGTAGAAATCAGGTAATTTTGTTTTAGGATCTGAAACATAAGAATACTTGCTGCTTGGCCACTGGAAGGTAACCCCCTGCATCTTCATCAGTGCTTCACAGACCAACTAATCCCGTAATTTATTTTCATTTTAAAAATTCAGGGCCTTGAGTAATTTGTCCCTGAGTTCATTCAGAAAAAGATTCATCTTCTAAGCCTCGCTCTATTTTTATAAATTTCATACAAGATCATGCAGACCAGAAGAAACTTGTGGGGAGTGGTTTGTTATGATCAGTGTTTATCCATGCTGACATTTCAAACTATGAGTTAGAATTGCATATAAATACCTTTGATTCACTCTTATCTAATACTCAACTTACATTAAGCATTCCTCACTGCTGCTAAACAATCCCAACCTTGTAACAGTTATGCATATCAGCAGTGAAACTGAATGCAAAGTGCAGAGGACAATATAACACTTGTACTATTCACATTCAGGCAAAGATCAGCCAAATACTGAAAAAGCCATGTGAACAGATCCTATACTACTTTCACAAAACTTAACTTATAAAAATCCTACTCATAATCAAACACTTTGAATCACTTAAATCTCATCATCAAATACTTTCACCACTCTTAGAAGAGGGTACTAGAACAAAGCAACCAGATCAGAATCATTTACAGAATTACTCTGTTCACCGCCCTTTTTCTCATTTCCTGCTGTCCTGACCACAAATACGAGCAGATGCTTGCACAACCCTATGAACCCTGTAGCTATCTATAAGTTCCTATACCTAGGAGCATGGCAACCACTCTGTTTTTGTTAATGCCATGGTTTTGCCTTAATGGTAGTTTTAAAAATCCAATAAATTTAGATGTCTCAAACTACTGTATTACATATTTTTTTTTAAAAAAAAAAACTTTTATAGTATTCCCTCCCATTATACAAATATGCCATTTTTACAATCATGCAACAACACACTAAACTGAGAGGAAACCTCTGCAAAATGTATATACGACACTAATATCTCATTGTGGAAAGAAATGACAATGCTTATAACTGGACTTAACCAGAGGTACTATTTTAAAGAAGGAAAACATAACACTTTAGGGGCTAATATGGATATCAATCTGGTGTAGGAGTAATACCTTTTAAAAGAAATGCCAAAAATGTTAACCAAGTCTTTGAGACCACAACTGGGTAATGAAGAACACAATAACCACAGCTGAGTAGTAAACTAACAAACAGCTTGTAAGCTATGTTCAACTGCTGGACATCAAGCTACAGACCAAAGATGGGATACTAAAGTTATGTGGGAAGCAGAACAGTTGATACTGGAGACAAATGCACTAGCAGCTTACTTCCTATTACAGTATATAAGGAACAACAAATGGCTTTTCCTCTAACAATGACATCTGCTCCTCCATGTACAATCACACCACTTTAGGGCCGTCAGGTCTCCTAAGCTGAGCAATTTAAGACACTCCTCTTCTACGACACTGGATTGTCACTGTACATAGAAGCAATGCATAGACAAAGTATTTCATATGAAGCAGACACATGTTGTGCTTAATATTAACAAGTGTGCTGTTTAATAAGTGCTCACTCCAGTAGGACTTTAAGTTAAGACCATCGCCTACTGCCAAACAAGGATGAATCTAACATGCAGCTGAGAAGACTGAAGCCTTTGTGAGGCTGCACTGGACAATGAATCTGTTTTTCATTCAATACTGTTTCACAACAATGCTGATTTTATTTTACAGTGCTTAATAAGGATAGTTGTTTACAGTTCTTCTTCTGAAATATGACATTCTTGAGCCTAAATGTTGGAGACATGGTCCGTGGAGACATCAGCTGCTCACTACTGCAACATAACAAACTGCATGAACACCGCAACTGAGCAGTAACCCCAGAAACTGTCTACCACAATGGTTAGGTGTGAGCATGGACAGCTGTTTCCCCGTTTTCTCCCTTTCAGCGACCCCACAAAAGAAAAGGCAATGTTCCATGTGAGCCTCCATCTGCTTTGAGATTTATTTTATCTCTTACTTGCTCATTATGTTATTGTGTCCTGAGGCATGTTTGTTCCAGCATTTCCTCAAAAGAAATTTTAAAAGGTCAAACAAGGTTGACAAGAGAAGCAATGCCACTCAAGGCAATATCAGCACAAATCCACATATTAAAATGAGAGCTAAGAACACTAGCATCACACAGTTCAAGCAGGGGTCCCCTTTCTGTTCAGAACACAGCCATCAGTGCATATACTGAGTCAAAATATTCATCAGTCTCGACCAGCAGTTCTTAACCTGTGGTCCATGGACCCTCAGGGGACCACAATGTCCTCACGGGGTGTGTGTGAGAAGGCTGCCACAGCTCACACAGTCAGCAAGCAGCAGTGGCTCAGCACTCATGCTAGGATGGTGCCACTCACCGCCCAGCTCCACAAGAATGTATGTGGACGGATGAAACATGTGTCCCAGATCCTCCCTTGTGGAACTCTTGCTTTGGGGACATGCCAGTACTCTCCCAGAAAAAGCAGAGGGAGCCATCTGGGTCTTAAAACTGAGCTCTCCCCTCCACCAGCGCTGCCTAGCCAAAAGTTTCTCTCCCTGCCAAAGCTCCTCCTAAGGCAAACACCTGGTTACCAAGTGCTAATAACTTGCCCTCCAGCTGAGCTCGCATGGCCCACTTCTAACTGGCCTCCTGCAAGGGGCAACTCAGCTTAAGGCTTCCCCATCTCCTAGGGATGCTTATTTTGACTATGGGGCCAGAGGTGAAAGGAGGAGGAACTAGGTGAGCCGGCAGCATATGGAGGGCAGCAGTGGGAATTACGGTCCAGTGGAGCGGGGGGAACATTGTGCACCCGCTCCTGTACACAGATGGTCACACAACCAGTCCCAGCATGCAAGCACATGCACACACATGCACACGCACCACAGCGCAGCCGCAGAGCAAGTCTCAGTCCCCCTGCCTGGCTAGGAAAGTTGCAACTGGGCCTCTGGCTCCAGTCTCACATTCTTCCTGTGCCCAGAGCCAGGCCAGCAACAGGTTAAAACTATGGCAGGGAGGGGCAGTCACAGAGAAAGGAGGGCAAACAGGAAGCATCCATGGCGGGGGGGGGGGGCAAAGGATGGAATCCATGAACAAGCTCATGCAAGTTGGCCAGGAGAGTGGTGAGTGAGGCCTTTGGTGGCCAGGAATGGGCATGCAGGTGGGAGGTACATTGGCTGGAAACCCCAGACCACCGTTAGCAGTTAGCAGAAGGGTGGCAGTGCATTCTCAAGCCCCAAGTGTAAGTCCCATGAGGACTCCAGAAGTCGCTCTTCCACACCTGGGGGAATCCTGGTGATCCGCAGCAACAAAAGATATTTGAAGGGGGGACAGTGGTAAAGAACAGGTTAAGAACCACTGGTCTAGACCAATATTTTTGACAAGAACTGGCAGCAGGTCTCCAGGTTTCAGGCAGGAGTTACCCCTCCCTCCTTAGAGATCCTAGGGATTGAACTTGCAGTCTCCAGTATGCAAAACATGAGCTCTATTACTCTAGCGCTGCCCCTTATATGGGACCTCCGCCACTACACAGCAAATGTCATAAACTCACCATTAATTCCCTTTCTTGCAAGGACAGCCCAGCATTCTTGCAGGCCAGCACCGCTTCTCCATTCCTGTCCGTACAGCTCCAATTTTTGAGCCTTAACTGATCTTTATCCCTGCCACTCTGGGCCCCAACCCATTCCCACCCACCCCCAAAATCAAAGCAGGCCTAAGTTATCCTGGCCAGTTACTTTCATCCATACAGTGCACATTCAGCAGTTGTTTTAGGTTTTAACATAACCATCAAATTCATGAGACCCCTAAACTCACAACAGATTGTGATCTCACCACATGTGCTGAATTTTAAATTATGACATTACCTGTGATGTTGGTCACTTTCATTACATACAAGCTGTGGCCAAGATTTGGCAAAAGAAAAAAAATCTTACTGAGGGAAGAGCAGATGCTGTCAACAGACTGTATTTTTCACATATTAACAACTGCATAAATTCAGGTAATTATTCTATGACGAGATGATGATGGCTGCCTTTTTGAAAGTTTCTGGATCAAGGATAAACTGTTCGATAATTAAGCAACTATCCTTCCACGAAACATTTAGAAGAACACAGAGTTTCAGAAATATTAATCACAGAACTCCACTTTGTATAGTATAAAACATGTTACAAAAAGTTGTACTGTAATTACTTGACCATGACGGCTTTATAGCGTACTTTAATTCCAGGCCTTCTTGATGTGTACTCTTTGATGTACCTGTCAAAGCTTGACTTTATGGCTTCTTGACACTCAAAACAAGTAAGGCTTTGTTCATTTACTCACAGGGCAAGA
Source organism: Cyclura pinguis (assembly GCA_030412105.1). Taxonomy (NCBI): domain Eukaryota; kingdom Metazoa; phylum Chordata; class Lepidosauria; order Squamata; family Iguanidae; genus Cyclura; species Cyclura pinguis. The sequence goes on along the minus strand of CM059599.1, from coordinate 104,855,629 downwards.
GGGAGAAAAGGTAAGTCACACTTCTTCCACCCTATTTTCTGCACAGAAGGTTGGTGTTCTTCACAAAGTTTCTCAGATCCTTTTCTTTTTCTCCTCAAAAGGAATTACTACTCAAATCTGTCAATCACACATATGGGTTTCTGTGCATAGTGATAATTTATGGCTGTCAACTTATGGCAACCCCATGGATTTCATAGTGTTTCTTAGGCAAGGAATACTCAGAAATGGTTCCACCAGTTCCTCCCTCTGAAATACAGCCTACAGCGCCTGGCATTCATTGTCAGTCTCCCATTCAAGTACTTACCAGGGCTAACCCTACTAACTAACCCTACTTAGCTTCCAAGATCAGACAGGATCCATTGCCTTTAGGGTATTTAGGCCTTTCCACAATATTAAACACTGAATTAATGCAGTCCTAATGTTTTATTTTTAAAAGAGTAAATATCTTGTTCTGAAAAACATGGGGGGGATAAGCTTTAAAACAGAATGACCAAAACAACAATATCCAAAAATTAAGAGAGCTATATGTAACACAAACCTTACATTTATTATTTTTTTACTTTTCCATGATGAACTCTAAGAAGTGAGCCTCTTCACAGGTTGAGTTAGGACTTTGCTCCTTTTAGGTAAGAGACTGCTTGTAAGAGTACTTCAATAACAGTAACAATAACATCTAAAATCTACCCAGTTAACAAAGCTATATACAAACTGTATAACTAGTTACAGCTAGTAATATACAGACAAACTAATTTTTAGTTTTCTCACCTATGGAACATAAAGGACAGTGCGTAAAGGCTTCAAAGATTGTTTTTTCCCCCTAAAAAATTTTCAAGATTTCCAAATGATGGGACATGGCATATACATTTTTCTCCTTTTAAGAGACCTGCCTGTTGCCACAAGGGAGGCATGCTTTACCTCTAGTGAAGGTAGAAATTTAAAAAAAAAAGTCACAAATATCATTCATGACAACTCATGTTGTAAGGAACACCCAGTGAGGCCAGTGATAATCATGCAACCAAATGCCACTCAGGAATTATATTAGGACTGCATGAGCTAGGGCAGAACCAAGAGGTGCACATTTTGTAAGAAACTGGGAGGCTTCTAAAGCTCTAGGATGGCTATAGTCATATTGGCTGTAAAACAAAACAAAACAAAAAAATCAGTCTTGTGTTGATAGCAGTTTTTGGCTAACCAAAAGGTAAAAAATAAATCATATTAGCTTTCAAAGCTCACAAGACTCTTTATCAGGCTAAGATGCTAAAACAGCATGCAAAGAAACAAAGTTAAGCTGTTTGTGTCACAGCATCTATATTTCTTCCTCTCAGATGTTACAGGAAGTGAACGTAGATTGAAAATAAGGCCACTGCTATGGCCGTAAGATAATTGGGGAAAAAGGAAGTAAAACACAGGTTGTATATTTAGGCTCTTCCCAAATTGCTAGCAAAATGAGAAGTCCCAGAACAGAAGCACTCCCACCTTGGGGGAGACATATGAACCTCTTTCATAATTTCTAACACATATCCATTTATCATACATAAAAAAGAAAAGAAAAAAGAATAATCTGAGTGTGGAATAGTCCACGGTGCTGTTTGCCTCAATGAATATCAGTGCTTGCCAGAACTCAGTCACATAACTGAGGATGGTCACATAAAATGTCTCTAAACCACTGGATATAAATGATGAAACAACTGCATGTGAATGTTTGGGTTCATAAGCAGCCAATTTATCAATCGCTCTTATTTTCACAGATGTCATTCTTGAAGACTGGTCTTCAGAACTCATTTTCTTAAAAAGCACACTTATTACCAATATGAACAACCCAATGAGAACAGGAGTCAATTCATTAGATCCAGGCACTCACACATGCCAGAAAAACCACATGGTACAGTACTGTGGGGATTTTTTTATAGTTACAAAATAAATACAGAATAAAATTAATCTTTTGCAATATATCTGGACTTCAGTTCCCAGAATTTCTCAGTATGGGCCATGCTGGCTAGTGTATCTAGAGACTGAAGTTCAAAGCAGCTCAAGGACCAAAGGCTGAGAATCACTGCTTTTTAGTCCAATCGGTAGTGTGATAACTGCAACAGATCTTTCCCTATCGAATAAACTGGGAAGGAACCAGATGCCCAGATTACCAAGGAAGGGCAGCCAGTCAATGGGTTCCACAAATACAACAGCCAGCAAGCAACCTGCAGCAGACACCAACTGATGGACTGAGGATATGGTAGAGGGCTGATGGAGAGGTGGAATCAAATACCCCAGCAGCAACCTCATATTCCTGTGAACAGCAATCTGCATGTGAAACCTGTGCCTTGTACAGGTAGACTCTTGTTAGATCTGGGCTACCAATTGAGTCGTGTTCCCTACAGAGTACCTCTGCAGATTATTTTATCAAACAGTGAGAACTAATATTTTTGTTTAAGATTATTTTCATAGCAACACTGAACAACAACAGAATCCTTCACAAGCAGAATTTAAAAGCCAAGGATTGATTGTTAACCACCAGAATACTGAGGAAAAAAGCTCACCATGGCTAAAGTATAGACTTCTTACCAAACTATTATGACATCACAGTTAAAATAATCTGATTGGTCCATGAAATTGTCATATTCTAGATGCCTCAGCCAACGAAAACACAATACCAAGAAGTCAATAAATGGTACACTGAGCAACACTCCTTCTAACGCTCTAGCACTCAGCAGGCATAATTATTGCTTCAAGTGGATGATATAGATTTTAGTAAACATATTAAACTGAAATAAAAATCATCACAGGACAAGGAGCTCCAGCTTTGACAACAAGAACGTCATATTATGTTTGTCAGCAGGACACTTCTATCCAATAGCCGCTATTTTTTTAATCACTCTATTTTATTCCTCACTTCAGCATTATTTAAGCAATCTAGGCATACAACAATATTGATGTAACAGTAGAACATGCTGGGAGGCACTGTCAATTCTTAGCAACAGCTGTGCATTTCTCACAAGCCTCTGTGTCCTTTTACTTCAGGACGATGAATAGTCATTAGAAAGCTCTGCTGATTGTTCCAAAAGGCTTGGAGTAGTGTCTTTTCACCACTTATTTTTCAGCTACCCATTTTCTCAAGAGGATGAAAATAACTGCAGTATAGCCCCTTCCCCACCACCCCGTAAAAAAACTACATTACTATTGTATTAAGAATAAAAGCCATTAAACTTATTATCAGTCAGGCTTGCCTTCATTATCCCAACATGGCATCAACTGTCAGAGATGATAGGAACTGTACCCTTAAAACATATATAGGGCCATACATTGGTAAAGACTGGTTCACTTCAGATACTAAAATCCTGTTATTTTAGTTTTACTATAGTTCTCTAAAATTTGCACTGGTCTATCTTTTCAGCCTTTCTGAAAAGGACAACTTTACTAAGTAAGTAGGTCAGTACCAAAGGAGAGTTGCTCTGAGTAGGAATAGCACATGTAGATAATATTTTAAAAACTAAGCACATCTGGCATATGTATGTGTGATGCAAAGGAATTAAGAGCTAATAATCACTAAAAGCTTGTCCTATTTTACTTTGCAACTAATGAAATAATAAAACAATATGAGGAGAGACAACTCTTGTACCTGACAATACCCAGGTATGCATAACCAAACAATAAAATTACACCAAGTCGGCATCATAACATTTTCCAGTTAACTACAGGGCAAACAAACCAGTTCCAATCTTTAAAAATGCCTGCAAATGTAAAATGGTTTTAGTGACATACATTGTGAATTCACTTCTAGAACTTCTGTAACCTCACCATTTAACTATAATCCCCTCCTCAAATCATGTAAATCTCTTTTGGCAGCTCCCACTGAATTAGAAAAAAGTCATTTATTAGATTGGATCTCTCTTTACCGGCTCTCCCTTTATTAATTACAAAGTTAATAAATGAATGGGGGCAGCTAACACTGAAATCAGCATGATCTATCTAATTATCCTCACCTATAACTTAATACCAGCAATTTAAAGCTTCATATTCCCTTGGCAATTTAATTCTTTATATCCACTGGTCAGACACACTGAACAGTACAGTAATCCAGTGTTACCAAAAGAACGACAATTTATTTTAAAACACTACGAAGCCAAGAACAGCCTGTTCTCAGATACTGCAAGCAAACTGTTCCATTACCCGTAAGAAAGTCCCAGAGCTGATAGTTAAATCAGTCTTTTCAACCATCACAAGAAGAGTATTTAGCACAATTCTATCACGGTTTAACCAGAGATAACTGTACTATTTAATTAATCGAAATACTGATATGTGAACTGGACTGGCCAAAATGACCACTGGTTTGTTTTTGGTTTCAGAAACGTCGCTACGGCCACAGGGGGTCCCCTGCCTCGCTGAAGCCTCAACAGGGAAGCCTTGCAGTTTAGGGCTGTGGATGTCTCATCCTCTTCCTCCAAAAATAAAGTCCTTCCCCTGAGTTATCTCTATTTCCCGGAAGCAGAGAGTACGCATTCTCTCGAAGGCAGCCGGGCTCCATGATTGGAGGTACGCTTAGTTATTTAATGCCATGTGCAAAAAAAAAAATTAAAAAAAAGATAAAGAGGACATATCCAGCCCCCAGCCTTCACACTCATTTCTCGAACTTCTCACAACATGAAGAAAACATTTGCAAGAGGCTGGCTTTCTTTAAAATATAATAATAATAATACTACAAGCCGTGTTCCCCCAGATTCGGATTTAAAGAGGATTAGGGAGAAAGTGCTAAATATAGCCGCAGGCTAATTGCCTGGCCTTACAGTTTTTAATGGCTCCCTGAGAAGCCGCGTCCTTTCCCTCCCGGCCCGCTTTCCTTCCTTCCTTCCTTCCTTCCTTCCTTCCTTCCCCTCCCCTCCGGGCCGGCCAAGCCGCCCGCAATCTGCACCGCCGCCGCCGCCACCGCGCCGGGCGGATTTGTGGCAGCGACCTGCCTCCTCCTCCTCCTCCCTCCCTCCCCCAAATCGCCGAACCAGATGGCGTCGGGCGTCAACGAACATCTTACAACACGGCGAGGTAGGGAAGAGGACCTTTCGCTTTCAACGCCAAAGTTGAGGGAGAAAAGGTCTCGCCCCGGAAACCGGGGAAAGGAGAGGCGGACTTGGACGCGACTCATACCGTGCACGACCCGGGTCGGCTAGATCCAGACGCGGGGCTTGCCCTCCTCCTCCCCCCCCCCCGCCGGACGCCCCCACGCCCGTCGGTCCGCCGGCCCTTTACCTGCTCTGTAGTCGCCGCTTTGCCCGAGCTCGGAGAGGAGCCTCCCCCACATGGTGGCGGCGGTGGTCGGGTCGCCGGCGCCGCCGCTGCTGCCGCCGCCGCGGGCCGAGAGAGGGGCGGAGCGGGGTCTCCACGCGCAGGGGTCTCCTCCGCCGGCCGAGCGGACGCGGCCTGGCCGCGGGGGGAAGGAGGGCTCAGGGAGAGGGGCGAGGCGGCGGGTCACTGCCGGGCGCCCTCCCCTCCGGCTGCCGCCGTGGCCGCCTTTCCCGCGCCGCAGCCCGCCCTCGGCCCGAGCGGGGGAGCCGCGGCCATCGCCCCTCCTCCTCGCCCACCGGGGTCCCTCGCAGCGGCCGCGGCGGAAAGGACAAAACTCGCCTTGTGCGGCCGCTGTTGCTTCGCACTCACTGCAGCGCCCCTTCGCTCGCTCGCTCGCCCCCTCCCGCCGCCGCCGCCGCCGCCGCCGTCTCGGCTGCTTCGTGCCGGGCGGGGACAGAGGCGGGAACTCGGCAGATGCTGCCGCTACTCTGAAGGGAAAGCGGGGGGGGGGCGAGGGAGAGCGGGGGAGGTCGGCAGGCGACTCGCCCCGCCTGAGCCCGGGGTGGGGGGAGCTGGAGAAGCCGGTGAAGGTAGGGAGGGGGTCTTGTTGGAGAGCGCGGGCGCCGGGGACTAACACGTAGCAGGAAGAAGAGCTTCTCTGAGCGCGTGCAGAGAATCCAGAGGGCGTGCCCGCGCGCCTGGCATCGGGATGAGCGAGCTGGCGGAGGAGCGGCTGTGGCACCGCGCCTTCGGAAAAAAATTAAGCGTTGGCGAGCGGGTTAGTAGCCTCGCCATCACCGTCGGCATTGTTTTTACGTGCCTTCAAGTCCGCTTCAACTTAAAGACAACCGTCTAATAGGGTCTCCTTGGCGAGATTTATTCAGAAGGGGTTTGTTTGCCTTTGCTTTCTGCAGAGGCTGAGAGAGTGCGACTTGGCCAAGCTTACCCAATGGGCTTCTGTGGCTGTGTGTGAATTCAGACCCTGGTCTCCTAGAATCGTAGTCACAACACCACACTAGCTCATCACCAATATAAAAACAGTGTAATTCCTTTCAAAATGAAGATTTTTTTTTTTTAAAGTCTTTGCCTTTTGTGTAGGAAGCTGAGCAGCTGTGTACTGAAGTCAGGACTCACAGGACTGTAGCCGTGGGACTTATTGATTAGGAGACGCTGCCACCCTTCCACATCCCCCTCTCCAAAAACTCCCCTCTGAGTTCAGCTGCTGCAGCGGCTTGCAGTGTGTGGAGGGGGCGGGGCCAGGGCTCGTGGGGCGGGGCTACGGGCCGGGACGCCCCAAAATCATTTGCCGCCCGGGCGAACCAACCGTCCCCACGTTTCCACGGAACTGCAGCCGCAAGTCTCATAGTACATGGGAAATGGGTTTTCTAGCAACTTTGCGTTGTTACGATCCATCTCTGTTATAAATCCATGGTAATTTGGAGGTGGCAAGACCCATTAGGTTTACAAAAGACCTGCCCTGGTTGAGATTAAAACGGGGAAATTTTTTAAAAAAATACGGAGAATGAGAGAGAGACAGATCAACAAAGCCAGCTGCATTTCTGGACTCTCCTTGGGGCTGTTTCTGTAGGAAATGATGATGTGGGCTACCATTGAAGCTGACTGGCTACCAGTCTACACTGTGTCAGAGAAGCAAAATGTGGGTTTGATTAAAACCAGGCCCCCAAAAAAACCTTACCGGGATTTCTCCATAAAAACCAAGATCTCAACAGCGAAGTATGGTTACTGCCAAAGAAGTGAAAACATACACACACAAAAGCTAGCATACTTGTGCCTGCTACACCACAGTGTATCTAAAGACCATGTTGTTCAGGAAGATTTTGTGGAAATTCTCTTATAAGAGAAGAGATAAGAGCCAGGTTCAATATCCTGTGTCTTATGGGGGTCACAGATGCCTCCAGCTTGAATGTAACATAAGAATCAAACCTCTGAAGTCATTTCAGATGTTAAATATGCCACCGTTGAGGCTAGATATTGGACTTCTCCACAGAAAGAGTTTAAAAGATGTTATTTTCTATAGTAACATCTGTTAAACTTTCCAATACTATAAAGGACTCCTGAAACCTGTTTCCATTATTTTACTTCTTTGTCTTATAACTGCACATCACAAAGAGGCTGAAGATGATATACGTTAGTGCCCTTCATCTAAGGCCATTTAGCACTAGATTGTTACAGTGCTATTAATTCACTTAATCTCCTCACTAAACTCCCTAAACTACAAACCCAAGGATTTCATAGGATGTTGAAAGTGGATTAATAGCGCTATAACAATCTAGTGCTGAAATGGCCTAAAACTTGATGTCCAAACATTTTCTAAATTTGGCCAGGACTTTACTTGTTACTAACCAAGATTTGGTATTTGCCTGTAAACATATGCACTTTATCCCCCCCACCACCACCACCTTTAAAAAGTTCATTGCACGTGGTGTTCCAGTAAAGAACACATAGGCTGCAAATCTGACACATTAAGCACTTGTGGGGAGTTCTTCCTTCACGTGTCTGAACCCACTTGAGATTGGGGGAAGGGTGAATTTGCAGTGGCAGCCAGAAACGAACAGCTGGAAACAGCACAAGTCATAGGCAAAAGAATGGAGTTCTCCCTTTGCACTCATTCAACTCTTGGCAGCCACAGATATATCCTGGTTTGTAAAATGCGTACTGCATTTATTAACGTGTTTCTTTAAGTGCATGTGTGTTCTGTATATGCCCATGCATGATTGGACTGAAATTGTGAGACACTTCAGAACTCAAGAAATGTGCTTTAATGTGACAGGAAAAGGGGGCAATGACAGTTCAGCCACTCATCGTAATGTTAGGAGCCAAAGGTGCTTTTGTATGTCTGCTTTATTTTTCTTTTAATAGTAACTTCATCTGCCCTCTCCTGTTTTTTTTAAGCGTTCAGCAGAGAATTTTAATTAACGACCAAAGAATGGAAGATACTAGTCAAATCTACAAGAAACAATAAAGTTGATTGCTCAAATGCCTCTTTTCCCCGCAGTTAGTTTAAGTATCAAAAATACAATTTTACAAAATTATGTGATTTGCATTTGAGCAGTTTCGTTTTTCCCTTGATACCCATTATATGTCTTATGCAAGTCTGCACTACTAGGAAAATATAATATCACTGTAGTTGCTATGGCCCCTTTTATGCTATTTACCTAAGCAGCAAAATGAGCCTTTGGCTTGCACATTCATTCTTCTTACACCAGCAGGCCCATGAGGAACAAATGAGAAACATTCATATCCACTTTTAAACTAACTATCCTCTTCATTACATCCAAGCTAAAAGAAACTTTCTCTTGGGCCATTTTCACATCTTACCCGTCACTGTTGTCATCCTGTCATGATCCTGGCAGTGCCACTGCCGGGAGGTGAGTGCAATGTGAACGCTCCCCTCTGCACCCAGACAGCTGCCTGTGGAAGGGTAGCACGAGCAACACTCACCTTCCTTCCACAGGGCAGCCAGCCACTTCCTGTCCTGCACTGGGAAGGCAGCACCTAAATCATGCTTCTTCCCTTTCCACACAGCCGGCAGCGACAGGACCATCACCGTCGGGGGCCATTACCAAATTTTCTCTGGTAATGGAATTTCCCGCAATCACAACAGGTGGGCATGCGTTGGCAGCAGGACCACGACGCCATCATGCAAAAGCATGACACACAGACTGCCAGCAACACATCCGCATCATGGGACAGAAATGTTGTGTGGAAACGGCCTTAGTTTAAACTGTAACATGTTCAAAAGATGGTTTCAGAACAGGTTTCTGAACAAAACATAGTTTAAACTACCCAGAGTTCACCATAGTTCAGATACAATGAGAAACTCTGGTTAGTTTTAGAACTAGGGTGAACCAACTGTATTCCTAAGCTTTTATGCATTCCTTTTGTGGTTCTCAAAAACAGCCCAAAATGTGTCCCTTTTCTGGCCAAAAAGAGGTCGATTGTCTTTATTAACAGCCCCCCAGCAGAGGCAAATCACCTTCCAAGTAGACTACACACACACACACACACACACACACACACACGTATATATATATGAACCATTTTTTAAAAATCTGTTTTTCAAACTAGTAGTGTGGCTTCTGTTTGCTTCCAGATTTTTATTTTTGGAAGTATGTGCAGCCTCCAAGGGGGCACCATCAGAAAATTAATTCCTGCATCCATGTCAGTTGCCTGCTCCTGGTTTGGAAGCAAAAATTGGTGAGACCAGATCCCATAACTACAGTTTACTTACATTGTGCACACACTCGTGTATGGGCATAAAGGGAGGAAAGGTTGTAATAACAGTGAACTGCAAAAAGTTGAGCCTATGGCAATTATATGTACAGCTCATGATAAGCAAAGTGACCTTGTACTATGGCAGTAATTGGTCATAGCACATTGCTGTGTTGATTAATATCTGCAATGGGACAGGAGACTATTATCTTAGTTCAGGCCTGAACAGACAGAATCAATCTTCTTTATATGTGTGAACTTCGTCATTTTGTCTTGCATTTTCCCTTCAAAATTCATTTGCTGAAGAATGGCAACTTTCTATAATTGCAGTGTGGAAATTACTCCTGTCTTGGCATTCTCTTCCTAGCACGCCTTTGATGAAGTTATTCATGAGGATCTAGTTTCTGGCTATTCTTATCAAGAATGCCTACTTAGCTGTACTAGATCCTAGTAAAACCTAGGAGCATGGCATAAACAAAATGTTCTTACACAATATGTGCAAAGACAAAGTGGATACCTTGGGCATGCTTAGTAGACTGCCCAGTAGTTATGAAATTATTCACAAGTCAAAATACCGCAGTCTTCTTTTGAACAAACAAATAAAGTAAAAGCAAGCATGCTCACCCACAGAGATATTCCATTGGAATGGAACCAACAGAAGGCAGCTGACCCAAAACTGCAAAATCATACAATTCTGTATGCATTACTGCATCCTGGATTTCACTGAACAAAATGAACTGTTCATGCTGGACTCAAGCACACACACACAAAAAAAATACAGTAGTATCTTAAACTCTGTTTCTTGCTCTTGATAGCAAAAAAACCTTATAAATTGAAAGGTTTGCCACCCTTCTTTTAAAAGAACATTAAGCACAGAGGTAAGATGCTTATTAGACCATGCTTATTGAATTTAGACCATAGTCAGCTACTTAACCCAAGCCTAAGCAGTCTAGCTGAAAAAGCACAAATTCTTAGGAAGATAACTCACCAATTCTTCTCAAGATCAGATTGCTAAAGATCAAGGGAAGAGAATAGAAGATAAATACCAAACACATTTTCCAATACTGTATTACTTTAAAGGAAAGGAAAGTCTCTGTCCTATAACATAATTGCTTCTGACCAAAGGCTGAAAAAAGTACAATTGAGCTGCTTCTGGATGCAGGGGGTGGGTCTAGGCAACCTTGGAGGCTTGGTCAGCTAGGACTTTAAAATACATGTTATGGAACATTCATATTGCTTTTAGTTCTTGTTCTCTTTCCTGAGCCATTAGGTAAAGGGATGAGCCCAAACCTTATACTAATTTGTAGTTATGAAGCCAGGGAAACTGCAGTCTCTAATCAAGAAAGTTGTAGAGGTGCACATGGGTGCAACAACAGGCAGAAATAACAGGGTCAAGTATTCTAAGCTAAGGAACTAGAGCAAGAGGAAATGCAGTCTGTCTACTGTGCACTTGGACACAAATTGTGCAACAGGGAAGAAGAGTGCAGTCTGAAAACTAATAATAATGTGCAACTGGGAAAATGGATGGGGAACACCTGAAGTGTTTCTTAAGCACTGTCATGACACTGTTTACCAGGCAATCTTGGTGAAACAGGAGAAGCCCAGTTTTGGAAATGTACCAATTTTGCCAGCCTGGCCTAAATACTCTAAAGGCACTGGATCCTGTCTGATCTCGGAAGGTAAGCAGGGTCAGCTGTTACTGTCCTGGTTAGTCCGAGCTTTGGGGATATTAAAGATATCCCTTGATATCACAATTCGGCTTCACTTCTCTATTCTCTTCCACGTGCTTGCGAGGCCACCGGACAAGCACGTAAACAAGCTCGGCTGTTAATAGCCGTAAGATTCCTGGACAATACAGGCAGGCCAGAAAATAGCTGACTCACTGCTTTAGGAGACCTCCAGGCAAGTACTCTAATTAAGTATGCACACCACTTACAAAACAGCCTCTGCCCCGCGATGGCAGCTTCATGGGTAAACTATGCAGTACTCAAGTACTCTGCGTTTGCATACTGGCTACTCTATTGAGAACCGCTACGATAACTCAATCATTCAGCTTCTGACCTTTCGGAGGCTTTGTCTCCAACTCCAAATCTATTGTTTTCCCCCAAGTATGGCATAGCCTGCAGTCACATTCTCCTTATAAAAACCCTTGATTCCGAGACCTTCCTCGGATCGCTCCCGAGTTTCATCCCGCCTTGCTGCCGCTTTGTTTGGCGAGCCTCCCCTCAGCTCCACGTGCTGAGCTACATCGCACCCCAGCTTCGCTCTCTATTTTTCTGGGCTTCAGGACAGGTGAAGTATCACCCAAACCAGCAATCCCTCTAAAAATCCCTCTATACCACTCCAACCTTTATCTTCTTTAGTTATCTTGTATGAGTGTGTCGCATACACTGTTTTGCTTGTATTTAATAAACATCATTTATTATTTCAACTTCTGTGTTCTCCTTGACTCGACCCGACCCCGTAGACATAGGGTTCAAGATCTCGCTGCGTTACCCTGCCTCTCGTAACGCTAAGCAGTGATCTGAGCTAATTTTCCCCACCTTTAGTTGAGCACATTTTGGTGTCCCTCCCGGGACCCCTAGTACACAGGGTAACACAGCCCTGGTAGGTACTTGGATGGGACGCTGCCAATGAATACCAGGTGCTGTAGGCTACATTTCAGAGGAAGGAACTGGCAAAACCACCTTAAAAAAGAAAACCTATGAAATTCATGGAGTTGCAACAGACAACTCGAAATCATATACACAGACACCAATTTTGCTGGTACAAATTTGGTGAGCAGCAGGAATGACGTTTTAAGCAGCAGTAAGTTCATATTTACATTAGTGCATGAGCCATTGGACTGCTCTGTTATGAACTGAGGGAGAGTCACACATGAATTATTGCTATATAGTAAATATGTACTGGGAGCCAGCCTGGTATAGTGGTTTGAGCATTGGATTACAATCTTGGAGACCAGGGTTCGAATCCCACTCAGCCATTGAAATCCAGTGGGTGACCTTGGGCACATCACACACTCCCAGCTCCAGAACCCCCCCCCCTTCCCCAGTGATAGATTTGCCTTAGGGTCACCACAAGTTGGAAATCACTTGAAGGCACACAGTAACAAGATAAGCACTACTGATTTCTGTAGAGAAATTGCCACTGCTACAGGGTATAAGTGAGGAGCAAAACATAATTTTGTGCTTGTTTGGCCTTTTTATATGTCAGGGAATGTGTGTAATTGGAATATCTGCTTTAAAAAAAATTCTGGAAGTTGTAGTACCTCTAGTATTGGAGGTAATATATAGTGATCCTAATGAGTAGCTATTGACAGTCTCATTGGTCAAGAATTTGCTTTTCATAGACAGAATATATACGTACCCAAATAAGTATTGTTTACCTATTTAATTGTTTTATTAATAGGTATGTATAGAATATCCCCTCCACTTTCACAATGGTTTGGGGCACAGAACCCTTGCAAAAATGGAAAAACTGCAAATAACTCTCCCCTGCACTCCCCCTCCCATTCCCTTGCCTTTTGCCCTGTTGCATGAGCCTTTCTTCTCTGCACCAGAGCCAAAGGCAAGGGAATGGGAGGGGGAGCACTGGAAGAGAGAAGGAAGGTGTCTATATGCCCCCCATATCCTTGCCTTTTACTAAGCCACGTCTGGCAAAATGCAAGAGAGTGGGAGGAGGAGAAGGGGGGAAGGCATGCATGCGTTTCACAAATAATCAAATTTGTGAAGGTCAAACGTGCAAATGTGGAGAGGGGACTGTACTGCTTAACAAAAGAATTCGCCAAAGCAGTGTACAGTACAAACTCATAATCACAACAGAAAAGAAGATAAAAATAGTAAAGTATCCAGTCCAAAATTATCCATTAAAATATCCTGTAAAATGGTAGATATGAACATATACGTATTTACAAAAGTAATCATAAGCATACTCAATCAGCACAAATTCTTCTGGGAAAGCTTGAATAGAAAGAAATGTTTTTAGCAGGCACCTAAAACCCATAGCACAAAGCTTGAACTGTCTCCCTCTCCTATCCAGAGAGTAGAACCAAGAGCATTAAGTGGCCTTTTTGTAGTGGCCAAGAAATGAATGAAGGCACCACATGTAGAACCATCAAAAAGGCCACCCTTGATGACTGAAAGGAGCAGGTAGATGCATAAAGGACAAGGTGGTATGGCAAACAGGCTGACCTCTGGCAGCTTGACTGAGCTGAGCTAATAGTGACCTTTACCTGGCTTAGTCCAATTGTGATGCTCAGCTGAGGGAAACAGGAGTGTGTCAGCAACCATCTTATAAGCATGCCAGTCGTCCATGTCACATGTGCTTGTTAACACTGCAAAGTATGCTGTATTATATGTCTGGGGACGGCTCTCTCTGGCACTTACAGCACCAGCGATGCCATCCATCCAGGGAAGTCTGGGCAGTGTATATTTCAGACAGTCCTTCTGTCTTTCTCAAGTCCTTCTCAATTACAAAGTTCTGTGGATATATCTGGTCTTAATATAGTTTACTATGTTATTTTCTTAGATCTTTGTTGACATGCTCCTATCTCATATCTTATCTGCTATGGCACTATATTTATTTTTATGAAGCCTATAAGAAGCTGTGAGAAACTTTTTTTGGCACTCAGTCATGTGGCCACAGATTCAGGAATAGCATAGGAGAGTTCCTTAACTGTTTTTTTTCCAAATGCTTATTGAGATTCAATTTATCTTCCTCACGCTCTACTCTGAAGCATATTAGGAATAAAATTACATTAGCTGCATTCACACCTACTTCCAAATAAATATGGTTCCTTTATTGCACAAAGGGAGTTTTAAGTAATCTTTCAGAACATATTCTATATACTTGGGTTTGCTCTAAGTTAAGCATATGTAGTATACAAACAGCTGTATGAATAAAAAAATGTAATGATACTTTCAGTTAAATAGGAATTCTTTCCATTTTCTCCTTCTTTCCATTCTGAACCTTTCAGCAAGTAAGATGGGAACAGCCGCCCATGCCCGATGCTAGCTGACTTAAAAAGATTCCCTGCAGAAACTTTGCTCTGTTTAGCCCTCTATAAATTACAATATTGTTAAAACAAATACAAATTGAATCCACCTGGTCCTTAAAAACCTGAAGCAATAAAAAGCTGTATTGCTTATTGAACCCTGTTTATTGAACCGGTTGCTGGTTTTTAGTGATGGGTTTGACAGCTGAGAGTTATTGACCTTAGCACACTCAAGTTGTGTGCAGAGCAATTCTATGACAGATGCCTTGAGTCTATATGGGAAATAAATCCCACTGAGTTCAGTGGTGCTTACTCCCTCCTAGGTATGCATAGGGTTGCAGCCTCAGTTTCTAAAGAATTACAGCATATAGATGATAAAATGCAACCTTACAGTGCCAGAAAAATGGCACAGAAGTAGGTGCTCTTCGCTCCTAAAGACAGTACTCTGGCTGGTTAGAATATTTCATACTACAACACATGACACAAGTATATTGAAATAAATATAAACCAGAAGCAAGAATCCAAATGCTCAAGAAAAGGCCTTTCCTAACCATAATCCTTGCTACTGTAGATGCCAGGGATTGAGCATGGACACATGTACTCTGCCACTGAGTCATTCCTCTGCTCTTTTTTCCCTTGCACTCTGACTCTTCCACAACCATACTCTGCAGAGTGTGTACGTGCCTTCAAGTTACCTACCAGCTTATGGCAGCCCCATGAATTTGATAGACTTAGGTAAGGAGTACTTAAAGGTGGTTTTGCCAGTTCTTCTCTCTGAAAGGTGCAGCATTTACCGGCAGTGTACAAGGAACTGCATTTTTCTTAACAATAATTTCCTGGAATTTTTATCCTTACAAAGCATGCATTCCTTCAACAGTATAGTGCAAGCACAACCTTGCAGCAAAATATCTGGATCCTGCAAACCAACAGTTTCATTTCTCTATAAGTATATAGTCTTGAGAACCGTAGCAATATTATACTCTAAGACATTTCCCATTGGATACTTAAATGTAAGAGGAATTATTTCAGTTACCTTGAAAAGGTTTATTCATTAAGCATCACCACTGAAAACCAAACAAAATCTGTCATCTGTATGTTGTTTTTAATATGTATTTTAATATTGTTTTAACCACTATTGTTGTTTAATGTGCGTTTTAACTTTTGTATACTATAGTTTTAACTGTGTTCTCTTTTAAGCTTTGTAAGCTGCTTTGAGTTGTTTTGAGAAGAAAAGCAGGGTAGAAATAAAGATGATGATGATCATCCTCGTCATCTATTAATAATTTATGAAGCAACCACAGCCAGACTCATCTTGGCTCAGAGACAGGAAGAGGTGGAGATTCCAACACAAGAAGACTGGATGATGAATCTTCTTGACTTGGTTGAAATGGACAAGTGACGTGCACTGTTGAAAGATGTGTCTATGAATCATTTAAAAAAAGACTGGGACAGAATTGCGACATTTCTTACTAATCATTGGCAGAGATTTTTAAAACTTAGGGTTTAGATATTGATAGTACTTTAGCAGAAGTATATTTCTTAGTTCTGTTATATTTCACTCTACTGATCTTTTTTAACAGCTTTGGGTAGTAGCTTTAGTAGCTATTAGTAGCACAGTTTTTAACCATCATTTGAGGGGCTGGAAGTCATAGGCAATTTCCGTACTACACTGTTATAGTGCTATTATTCCACTTTCAACATCCAGTGGAATTCTGGGATTTGTAGTTGACTGGGCCAAAAAGCTCTCTGGCTGAGAATTCTAAATGCCCCTCCCTAAACTGAAAACCCCAGAATTCCAAAGGATGTTGAAAATGGAATAATAGCACTACAACTGTGTAGTGCAGAAATGGCCATAATTGTCTTACCCTTATGCAGTTTTGTGTAGCTATAGTTAGTGTAGTTTATGTGGGTTTTTAGATATAGTTTTAGATGTGTGCTCTTTCTTTTGTTTGTGTACTTTTTGTATATCCTTGTGTGTTGTTTTATATATCTAAAATTTATGTGTTTAATAAAAATATTATTTTAAAAAACATTTATGAAGTCGAAATATATCTTCAGGTTCTACAATTATTGACAGATATTACTTTAGATACTTCACAGCACCTGGCAGCATATAAGACATGTGTGTAGGTGCAGCCAAATTCTATATCTGTTTATTTAGACATAAGCTTATTGGAGCCTGTTCCCAAGTAAGTATTGATAGGACTGCAAACCCTAGGCATGCAGTCTGGCAAAATGTACTTATACCATTTAAATCAATGGACAAGCCTGGTGCTAAGCAAAATCTTACTCCAGTACTTTTAACACTATATAGTTGTGACTAATAACTGCAGTACTGAGTCTGTTCAGTTTTCCAAATGACAGTCCGATTGGATGCATACTTATATAAATTTATTTATTTATTTAAATTATTTCTACATCGTTTCCCAACCCCAAGTTCCTGAGGTGATGAACAAATAAAACCTGATTAAAACAATTCAAAGATAAAAACCATTTTAGAAACACAACAAAATACTCTTTAGAGACTCCTGAAAGCAATCTGAAACAATCCTAGAATCCAGCTTTGAAACAGTTAAAGAAGCAATTTCAAATACTGAATGGATTGCAGAACAGTACTGTTTTGGCTGCCTGATGGAAGCTTAAAAGATATGTAGCCAGTTCAACTGCCTTAGTAAGGGAGTTCCACAGTCAAGACACTGCTACAGAAAAAGCCCATTACGTGTACCACCAGCCTAACTTCAGAAGATGCTACGACATGCAACAGGGCCTCCTGCTCTGAGCATCTCCATTTCTGCCAGGCTAGTATGGGAGGAGGTGGTCTTTTAGATATCTTGGTCTTCAATTTTTTAGGGCCTTGAAGGTCAACACAAGCTTCTTGAACTGAGCTGAGAAGCAAATTGGAAGCCAGTGTAGTTCTTGCAGGTCTGGTGTTATACGGTCTCTAAAATGCACCTGACACCAGTCTGTTGCGCTAGCTGCAGCTTCTGAACACTTTTCAATGGCAGCCTCATGTAGAGCGCATTACAATATTCTAATCAAGAGGTAACTAAGGCATGCACCATTGTGGCCAGATCTGCCTTTCCCAAGAAAGTGTGCAGTAGGTGCAGCAGCCCAAACTGAGCAAATGTACTCCTGGTCACTGCAGCAACCTGGCTTTCCAGGAACAGTGCTAGGTCCAAGAGTATCCTCAAGCTATGAACCAGATCTTTCAAAGGGTGAGCAACACCATCCAGAACAGGTTGTGAACAGTTGGGTAAAAATTACATCCCAGCGGGTGAGCTTAGGACTGCAGCCCTATTCTGCCTGCTGCAGTTTGTTCTTTGTAGCAAAACAATATTCTGCTCTTCTTGGAAGAAGAGATGTGTACATGATGTACCATCAGAGGAATGACAACCCCCACTAGTGAGTTTATGATGCAATGCTGACATAAAACCTTAGGAGAAGAATGCTTGTTATGACATAGTTAATGTTTCTAAAGCTGTTCAAATGACCACGTGCTTCAAAAGTTTAAAGTAGAAAACAGAAGAATGTCATGAGAAGGATGGGATCATCATAGGCCATGATGGGAGGACATGATCTAAAGAGGTCATGACAGGAGGACCACAGCTATGTCATTTTGCGGAAACTCCTTGACAATTCCATATTCTATTCATTTTTGTAGCCAGTATGCCACTGACCTTGGATTAAACATTACTGGCAACATTTTCTGCTGTTGTTTGACGTGACATGTTTGAAGAACAGCCCTAAAAATTAACTTTTATTCACAGGCTATGTAAGAACTGAAGGCTAAAACATTCATACTCCCCTATCCCTCCTCCAAAAAAGTGGGTTTAAAGGAGTTCTGAATAATTGGAAGAAATCCACAATACACTGAAATAATTTTCAGAAGTATCATTTTACATTTTGCATTATAGAAATATTGCATAAGGAAAAATAACTCCCAGAAAACCAAGACATGTTTGTTTTTTGTCTTTTTTTGGCGGGGGGGGTTGGCCTTAGATTGTACCCAATGTAATACTAATGTTTCAAAAGTGATCTGGGGAAAACCAGGAAACTATAGGTCAGTTGACATAAAATTTTTCGTGGCAAACTGCAAAGACAATTAATGATAATATTGCCAAAGGTATAGAAAGGCAAGCCAGCTTTTAAAAATCAGCATGGTTTTAGCAAAGATAACTCTTTTCTCACCAGTCTTTTAGAATTCTTTGGAAACATTTGTAAACACATGGAGAGAACTTATCTGGTCATTATTTATCAGAACTTCCAAAAGACTTTTGACTAAAGTTCGCCCTGAACAAAATTAGCATTCATGAGATGAGAGGAAAGGTCCTCTTAGGACTGGATAGGAAACAAAGAATCGAATAAATTATGAATGGAGTGGACTGATGTGACCAGTGGGATCCCAAAAGGATCCGTACTTGAACTGGAGCTTTTAAGCTTGTAAATAAATGACATAAATTTAGTGGTAAAGTAGTGAGGTGACCAAGTCTACCAATGACATTAAATTATTTAGTATTGTTAGAGCATAAGCTGGTCATGAAGCGCTCCAAAATGATCTCTCCAAAGTGGTGGCAATGGATATTAAGATGACAAATGACATTTTATGTAAACAAGCATAAAGCGATACATATCGGGGCAAAAATCCCAAATTCACGAATACTGATGGGATCTGAGTTGGCAGTAACTGACCGGGAAAAGGATCTGGAAGCTTGTGGTGGATATATCAGTGAAAATTTTGACTAAGTATGCACCCATATTGTGTTGTCCTTATATAATCTATGGTACAATCACAATAAAAATATTGGATACCGTTCTGATCACAGTACCCAAAAAATTATTTAAGAGCTGGAAAACACGCAGCAAAGTACAACTAGGAAACTGGAGCGAGTTGGCCAAAGTGTGAAGAGAATGTTGGACTCGACAGATCTTTGTTCTGATCTAGTATCACTCCTTTTATTTTCACTCAACAGCTAACATCTTCTACATCCTTCTAATTCCAAGGAGGATTTGACACAGTGTGACTGTAGTTTATCATGGTCTACCCATTGCTAACTAAAATTTAAGAAATCATCCAGTCCTGTTTATAATCCCCCCATTCTAAATAGGGTGCAGAGTATCTCCTACATCTGGGTAAAGCTCCCCAAAATATCCCACTCTTCTTCCCTTACTGTCTTCTTATATAATACTCTCCCTATACCACCTGACTTTTACTCAGATTAAGCTGTCTCAGCAGTTACCAGTCTTACCACATATTCCTCTGCATAGTCAATGGAGTGGTGATGTATTTTAAGAAATTCTATGTTTTGACACTTCATATATCTATGAAAAGTACATGGATCTCTTTGTTTTCTCCTCTCCTTGGTGATTCTTCCCCCCTTGAAAATTTATAATACACTAATTTATTGTCCCAAAAATGTACAATGATGTCATATAATGACGGCAAGTCCCATGTGAGCAAGAGATGTTGCTGAGTGCAGTGAGGGTCACAGCAGTAACTGCACAACTTGTTCTGTCTCCTGGGTCAAACACCACATTGCATAAATACACTCTAAAGGGGGCAATCAGCATAAGGTAGTTTAATAGACAGTATGCTCAAATGTTAGAACCTAGATCTGATTATGTTTCTTCATGCTCTTGCAACATTTGGATATGCAGTAACAGTCATTATATAGCCAGCTAAAGCACTTGTGTAACGGCCTTTGAAGACTAATGGCTATGAGGCAGTAAAAACATTCCAACTACTTGGGAAGGAAGTGTGTGGAAGGGTGGCTGCATATATTATTAAAATTGTAGGTATCTGTACATTACAAAAGCCAATGGGCTTCCTTTTAGATCTTGTAGGGAAAGTGTAGCCCATGACCTGCATACAGCCCCCAGACTGCATTTTTGTGATCTCCAAAGTCCCTCAAGTCCCTCATTTTATTATTATTTTTTGGCAGTTGTGGTTGTGTCTTTTAGCATTTTTTGCACACAGAACAGCTTTTCTCTTTGGAAAATAATATTTCAACACAGAAATATTAATTCCTGCACAGAAAATGCTGTTTTCTGTACAGAAAATGCTGTTTTCTAAGCAAATCAACCATGTGTAAATTTTATACAGAATAAATAATTACAGCATTTTCCGTGCAGAAATTAATACTTTTGCACTGAAATATTATTTTGCACACAGAAAAGGCTGTTTCCTTTGCAGAAAAATGCTGTTTTTGTATGCAAAACAATCCTGTGGGATTTTTTTTTTCAGAATAAATTCCAGATTGGGAATAGCCTTCAAAACCTGCATGGTTTTCAAAGACTTCCTTGCAGCAGAAAAAAAAAATTCAATTACTCATTCCTACCTCTGAGAAGAACCTTAGTGAAGAATTTCATCCCCAGTTTGAAGATGACCATTTTCTTCCAACAAGCTTTTCTTGTATGTGACAAATGATGTTTTGGTTTTAAAAGCTGACCCTGTCTCCTTAGTTGCTTGTTTTCTAATGCTGCTTTTTATTAGATTGAAATATTCGACTCTATTGGCAGCTAATGACTTCCACAACAATGGGGTAATGAATCTTGTTTTCAATCTGAACTTCGAAGAGCTGTCTTAGGTGCTGAACCCATTTTGAGGATTGGGTTCAGCATCTTAGGTAAACACCTTTAAATTTCAAACTAAAATTTGGAACAGATTCACCACCCCACTGACATGAACGCAACAGCCCCACCACAATTTAAATATTGTAAACTATCGTCTATGTCACTCATGCATTAGAAAGGTGGGATATGAACAACAACGAAGAAATAAGTAAACATACAAGTAAATAAATTAATCATCAATTTTGATCAAGATGTCATACACAGAGCATACCTACTGAAATCAATGAGACTTGAGTTAGTTACCAGTATTTTGTTCCAGTAATTTCAACAGGTCTATTTTATATATGATTATATATAGTTTTGGTCCATCATCTTTTCCTATCCCTCAATATGAGTTTAGCCCTTTCTGCTACAATTTTTTTTTAAAAAAGACAAACCTTTCAAACTATAATAAATTCTGCATTACAATTGATGACAAAGCAAAACAATAAATCAAGTGACTTTAACTGCACCATACATTGACATGTTGAAGCACAAAGCATGCACTGAGAAGCAGAAAGATGTTTTGCAACTGCTTTGGAGCATTTTTCACAGGGAGGTGCTGAACACTGAGCTGTCTTTTTCTTTCAGAAATACTTCTTGATTTCTCAACACATTGTAGCTTTCCTAGCAACTTTCACTCGTTAGCAAAATAAAAATAAAACAAAACAAAAGAATTGGTCATAATAAACAGAGAGACAGAGATCTACTGAAAGCACAACAGCTGACTTTCATCACAGGCTGCATCCTGCATTTCTCAGAAAAAAATGGGGAAACAAGTGATTAAAGCGAAAGGACTCTAATTCAACAGTTTCCCTCTGAGGCCTCTGCTTTCCCCTCTCCTTCTGCACATATGTTTGATCCCCTTCCTTTCATGCAATTAATTGCAGGTTGTGAAATAAGGGACAAATAGAAAGCAGCTGTGAAATATGCTGGAGGTTTCCTTTGGGGTATTATTATTATTATAGCACCTACTTTCATTACCACTCTCCAGGATCTGACTGGCACTGAATGCACTATAAACCCATATCCCCTCATTTACAACATAGCTGCAGAAAGTCCCTCCAAGCTAAAATGTCTAAACCAGGAAAGATCAGCCTATGTGTGTATCTTTCCCTTATTACAAACTAGGGGGGGCACCTCTATTAGGTTTTAGGGACCTGCAAAAGGGAACCCCACAAGGGAGGAAACTGTGCTTTTCACCTCCATCAGCCTTGAACACAGGAGAGGTGCCCAGTATTTGACACGTGGTTTATATGCCACACAGGAGTCTCTGCTGAAATGGTTGAGTTAAAAGAACAGCCAGAAGTGAGCTGAGATGTTCTAAAGGAACAGTTGGGTGGAGTTGTTTTCAAGCCAGCTGCTACTGACCAAAGGTTACCTAATGGTCCCAAAGTTATTTGTATTTGTGTTACACTATTGTGACACATATTGTGTCAGGGCAGAAAATTAAAACGTGGAACATTGTACATGCATAGGAAGTTCTGACAACAACGTGCCTGTTCCAAGCATAAACAGGAAACTAAGGGTGTCTGGACATGACATGGAGGATGGGCAGATCTGTGTTGCAGCTTACATGCTCAGGATTGTGCACTAGTGTTTGCATTTGAAGGTAGTAGTCCAGGGAGGAAATAGCCTCCGGCAACAACTACCACCTTCCATAGTGTGAGTTGTGGGGTATTTCCTGACCCCAATGAGAATTCTGATATATTGCAATGTATTAAAGTGCCTCATATCTAAAGAAGTGTTTGAATGCACAAAACTGAGCATGTTCCACCCCAATATTCAAAGCCAGAAAACACAAAAATAGAATAAAATTAATTAAGATGTAATAAAACATTAAACACTTGTATTGTGGGGTATTTCCTGACCTCAGTGAATTCCAGTGTTGCCTCAAGGAAGGAACTTCGACTCAGGCCATTTTATCACTACACTGTTATAGTGCTATTATTCCACTTTCGACATCCTGTGGAATCCTGGAGTTTGCAGTTTAGGGCAGGGCCCTTAGAATTCTCAGTCAGAGAGCTCTTGGGCCTCAGTCAACTGTATCTATCTAGAATAGGCCAGTTGCTATGGAGATGAGGCCTAGCAGCAAGGAGGAAGACAGTATATTCCCTCAGGAACCCAGCCTCTGTGTGTTAATAACTATGAATACAGATTTGGATTGGGGAATATGGGGAAAAGTTACAGGTAATGGACAAGACAGTTTGGGGAATTAGAGACACAGGATCTCAAATATTTCTTACAAGTATTACCTATGAGAAAATAAAATCCCAGGCAACGCCAGGTATGTACACTAGTTGTTTATAAATGTGAAGGTGACAGTGTCACACAATACCCATACTGTAGGTCTGGTTCTATGTGGATTCTCAATAAAATCTCATTCTGTGGGACTAAAATGTCCTGTCTCAGTTGAAGAGGGTTAAACCACTAAGATGTTAAAAAAAAAGGTTTGATGTCTGTACTTTTAAAATGGATCCTAAACCTCACCTTTCCCAGCAATGAAGCAAATGGGAAAACCTTTATCCCAACATTAGTAAGGCTAATGGAGATTGTCCACCTAAATTCACAGAAAAAAGCAATTTTCTCAGTTCAACCAATAGCCTCTACAGAACAAATCTTGAACTGCGTAGCTTCAGTTGGCATATTGGCATACGTAGTCTGTTGTGGTGGCACATTAGCCTTTTCATCCACAACACTGCTATTGTTCTTGTGACATTTACCACTGAAAATAAACGGCATGTTTGGCATCTGGCAGCCAATGGGAGTTTTTTGCACAAGCCACCACGAGACAGCTTTACAGATTTCTAAAACCATCATTTAAATCCAGCATGTGGTAGTATTTTATCTGGTGAATTTAAATTATCCACCATGTGTGTGCGCACGTGTGTGTGTGTCAGACAACACATGCATAAGCTTTAGGCAAACACAGAGCCCCCAACCCAAGGCAGATTACCTGAAACCTTCTGTGAACTAAGTGAAGCCATATTCAACTATCATTTCCATTGTTTGGTCCTGAGGGGCAGGGGTAGAAATAAAGAAGCCCGCAGAGTTTAAAAGATAGCTGTTCACTTTGGAATTTATTCTCATTTTGGCTTACTTAGTTCAGTAGGCTATTTATTAGCATGAAAGCCTAGAATGCATCTGCTTCTACTATTACTTACATGCAATGAGAGCTATGTTTATTTGGAAGTATATCTCATTGTCTTCAATGTCTCTGCTCACAAATTACTATACATGAGATTACACTCTTGAGACCAAACTAGACATTACTTCCTTGCTATTGACTTGATAATATATGGAATGGTGTGTGTGTGTGTGTCTGTGTACCTTTTGCAGTGAAAGGGATAAGGATGCAGATTAGGTGAACTGTACTTTCTGAACTCTCTCTCTCTTTTTTTCTTTCTATACTGGATAGCTAAAATCACTTTTCTCCCAGTCCAACTCTGTTAACATTAGCCACTTCCACACTAGACTGTTACAGCGCTGTTATCCCCCTTTCAACATCCTATGGAATCCTGGGGCTTGCAGTTTCGGGAGGGGCTGAGGGGCCCCTCCCAAAACAGCAAACCCCAGGATTCCATAGGATGTTGAAAGTGGGATAATTGCCCTATAAAAGTCTAGTGTGGAAATGGCCATTGAACCTCACCCAGGCCTGAAGCCACAAAGCATGGAGAGATAATAGAGGTGAAGGGAAAGATTTGACATCCTTCACCCATTTATTAGGGGCGCAGAAATGAATAAACCATGTACCTGCCTTCATCAGAGGTAATCTGAGCTTTAGAATATTTAGCATTCATTTAGTATATTTACCTAGCATTGCCTGGTATCGTGCTGATGAATTTACTTACAGTGGCCCCTCCACTTTCACAAGGGTTCATGGCACAGAACCCTCACAAATATGGAACAACTGCAAATAACCCCCCCTGTTCCCCCTCCCATTCCTTTCTGGGCCTCCCCCCTTCCCGTTCCCAAGCAAAATGGAAAGGGATAAGGGGTAGGGGAAGGCTCATGCGAGCCTTCTTTTCCCCTCCAGAGCTCCTCCTGCCATTCGTATGCATTTTGATCCAGCGTGAAGAACTCACGTGAGTCTTCCCCTTCCTCCATTCCTTTCAGTTTTGCTTCGATGCAAGTTCTCTGCATTGGGACAAAATGCATGGGAATGGGAGGAGAAGAATGGGGGGAGGCACACACACACTCACAAATAATCAGATCTGTGAGGGTCAAACCCATAAATACAGAGGGAGCACTGTAGTCTGAATGAAACAAATGTTTGTCTGGTAGTACCAATGATCCTCAAAAATTATTTCACACCATGTTCCTTGAAAAATGGACCCAAACCAGAAGTTTTCTCAGGGAAAAAAATACTGAAGCTTGGACATCAGGCCCGAAATTGCATTTAAACATTCAGGATGTGAAGTGAAACTACCAAGTTCGGTAAAAATCAGATCATACGTGTGAATTCTAGAGCAAAAGAAAAATAGTGACACCTACAGCGTTTGATCAGGAGATATCAAATCGGTTAACAGATCAAGCCCAGCATCTTACTGCAGGCTTCACTTTGTTCCAACAGCACAGGTTTGGTGACTTTGTGATTAAGTGAGTAACCTTGTTAAGTAGGACACACACATAAACGCTTCAAATCAGAGACTTGTGGTATGAACGAAGATACCTTCTCCCTCCCCCACACTCTTTGCCCTGTCACTCACTTGTGGCAAATAGGGAAAGAATATTAATTGGGAAAATTTCAAAGGGGGTGGGGGACTCTTTGTTTATGCCAGCAGTTTCTTAACTTTCATTGTGGCTACAGGCACAGGTGGGTCATGCGGATTCGAGGAATGCCTTTTATCAGCTACGGCTGACTTGGAAGCTATGACCCTACCTGGATGGAAATACCCTTATTGCTACAAGTTATCCACGCTCTGGTAACCTCCTCTTTGGACTGGAGCAAGACATTACTCAGGGACCTGCTTTTTGAAAAGAGCTTGGAAACTACAGTCAAGGCCAAAACAGGGCAGCAACTTTTTTAACAGATTGATCAAGGTGATTATATCATGGGCACTTATTCTACTGAATTTCTGGTATCACTTGTCATGAACACTATACAACCAGTCATGTACCCATTTTATTTTTTAAAAAATCCTCCTGGTTGATATTTGAACTGCTATGAAATAAGATAAGATTATGGAGGAAATATGAGCCATTTCTGCACTAGACTGTGCTATTGTTCCACGTTCAACATCCTATGGAATCCTGGGGTTTGCAGTTTAGGAAGGGGCCTTTGAGGATAGGATAGGAGGCTGAAAGTGGAATAATAATGCTATAACAGTCTAGTGCAGAAATGGCCATGGAGGAAAAGCTAAAAGGACCTTCCTGAAATCTAGAAGATCAACCCTAATTTTAGCCAAGTCATATTCCCGGTGTCTCCAAAAGAACAAGAGTTATAGGAACTATCACAAAAGGAGATAGGGATGGATCATTCTGGATCTTCTGCATTAATTCATGCCTGCAGCTTGGAAAAGGTATGTGATGGACTTTGATAACTGGTTTTGATAATTAATTCAATATTATTAACCTTGGAAATTGGGAGATGGAATTCCTTTGTTGTCTGCAACACTAATAATCACTGCAATGACCAGTGTGGTGGCAAACAACTGTAGTTGTTTAATCAGTTATTGTTGCTTTTGTTGTTGTCACATGTCTTCAAGCCATTTCCAACTTATGGTGACCCTAAGAGAATCCTATAACAGGGCTTTCTGGGGCTGAGAGTATGTCAAATGTCCAGGGTCACCCAATGGGTTTCCATGGCTAAGTGGGGAATCAAACCCTGGCCTCCAGGGTCATAGTCCAATTAATTAACTCATTATTTAGAATGATCATTTTGATGGGATGGTAGTGGGGGCCATCCATTTTTCTGACAGTTTGGGGGTTATGTTTTCCACTCTTTTTTTCATCTAAAAACAAAAAATAAAACATTGCAGAGTTCTGGGGACTCCAGGGACTCTAGGAGTGTTTCAGGGACTGCAAAATGGCCTACCTACATTCTGTGGACTGCACTTTCTACACTCTTGTTTTAAAATGGATTAACTCATTCAAGCACAGAGTTAAATGCAACATTAATCAAGAAATTTAGGAAGTTAAGCTACATCAGTAATAAAATAGGATGAGTTAACAAGTTAATTAACCTGTTATTTCCAAGCTGTGCTCAGAACATCCAGGAATTTGGGTGACTAATCGTTAAAGGTAGCATTTCAAAAATCTATCCCTGTTCCACAATATCGCCCTGGCATTTTGTTCCCTTCCTTCCTTCCTTTATTTATTTAAATATTATTGGGACCTGTGGCTCTGCCTCTCCATTAATAGGCTATTTGTACATTATGTACTAACAGGATATTATGCAATCGCTGCTGGATTAGAGCTAGTGCAATTATAGCACTACCACAAGAGTGGGAGATCAGGGTTTCTCAGTCCTCTGGATAAGGTCACACGGAGTTTATAGCCAGTGTTAAGAAGCACGTGTATTCCCATGCCAAGCCTCCTCTCTGCAGCCTTGTGGAACAAGTCCATTTTACTGTCATCCCGAAACAGATCACCTGGTGACATGCAAAGGAGGCCCGAGGAGGGGCAGCTCACTTCTTAGCCCCCTCTCCTTTTTCACGAAAAGAAGCTCATGTTGCACCCTGCTAAAGGTTGTTGCCACACATACAGCACGTTCCATGACATGTGCTTTCGCACTGGGCAATGTTGCTCCTCCTGGCTTCCAGTGAAAAGCAATACCCAAGAAACTTAAGTAGGGCCAAGAGAGAGTAAACAGATTTCTAATTATACTGAAGCTTTCCTGATAGGAAGAGATGGGGATTTCAAGAGCTATGGAATCCTCACTGGATATTCTCAGCTTCATTTTGCATCCTCCCACCTGTTGTAGATGAGGCACAGAAGTCATGAAAGTAAAACTTAAGGGTGACTGGAGATAGTCACACCTTGTATTTGGGACGTTGAATGACAATACATATGGATAACTCAGGAAAGGGCTGATAGAAACTCCCACAACAGCAAGCTGTTACGAGAACCCAAGCCTTCCCTTCCATCCCAACTTCTAATGACTTAAGGATGTAAATTAATTATAAATAGTTGAAATAATAATTCCTCTTGCCTGTCCTATACATTTTGAATTAATTTCATGGGGTGACATTCCTCCTCAGTTTTATTATTATGAAAGAGAGAGAAAAATTTCTCTGTCCACCACCTCCCCTATACAATTAATTTTAAAAATATATTGGGGGGGGGGGGCGGTTTCCTGGAAAAGTTAGTTGAAATCCTAGAATCCCCTGGGGGTAATATAACCACTTGATCATGTTGAGTGGTGGATTGTGTAACGTGTAGTTTAGAAAAAGTAATATTTCCAAGCTCTGGAGAAAGACAAATATTTAATTTAAATTTAATTCAGTAACTTTCAGCACAGATGGGATATTCCATGGTTTTTAGGGGGATGTTGGTTTTATTTTGTCTTGTTTTTGGTTAGACAGTCTTTATTTAATCCGCAGACTGTCTACAAAGACAGTGGCATTCCTTTCCAGTTAACAAGAGCCTAACCCCACCCTGGGCAAGTGTTTGAGTGTGAGCAGTGACAACACTTGCTATGTAAATCTACTTTCAGATGAATGTATAACTTAAGAGTATTTAGGTGTTATAACTTAGGTGTATTTACAGCAGCTTTGCACAAAAGACCTGTCCCAGCCTTTTGACAGAGTGGGGCTACTGCTGCCGGCAGCTGGTGCTGAGGGAAAAGCAACGGCAGAACCCTACGCCCAGCAGACTTTTCTCCAAGCCCCCTAAACTAGTTTTTTTCCATAGGCATGATGGAGGACCCTACCCTATCCCCAGCGTTGAAGGAAGGTTCAACTGCCAGCCTAGTTCACTTCTGTAAGTGAAAGAGTGCACCATTCTGTCCTTTGTCTAAGGAAGCAAAATGTCTGGTGCTGGTCCTGTTACAAAGGATGTTTTCTACTGCGGCTGGTCACTGCTACACCTTGCATTTGACCATGAATATTATTATGTGAGAATGTTATAGTTAATATACAATAGCACATGCTTTCTCTTGCTCCCAAATCTAGTTTTGCATGTTAGGATACAGCATTTCTAAGAACACTGCAGAAATAA
The DNA here is from genome assembly GCA_030412105.1 of Cyclura pinguis. Lineage (NCBI taxonomy): Eukaryota > Metazoa > Chordata > Lepidosauria > Squamata > Iguanidae > Cyclura > Cyclura pinguis. The sequence goes on along the minus strand of CM059599.1, from coordinate 104,826,363 downwards.
CTATGTACGACACCTTTCAAGACCCCAAAGCGTATGTGGAAATTGGAATTACTATGGCATGGGTGATTTGGACTTTTGTGAATTAAAGACTACATACAAGAAACATGCAAATTGCACTGTTATCTATAGGGCCATTTCTGCACTAGGCTGTTATAGTGCTGTTATTCCACTTTCAACACCCTATGGAATCCTGGGGCTTGCAGTTTCGGGAAGGTGAGGCCCCTCTCTAAACTGCAAACTATAACAGCACTATAACAGTCTAGTGTGAAAATGGCAGAGTGAGGGAGCAGCACTTGCTGAAACGACAAAGAGAAGACAATACCCATGCCAAATGAAAACATGATTTCAACAGGCAAGAAATGATCCCTTTTGGAACATGACAAAACACAAAGCAGCAGCTGGGGAAAATTACGTTTGCTTTGAGTTTTCCAAAATAAAGATATTTAACAAACATTCTTTATGATTGTATCCATTCATGCGCCACCAGCACCAAATAAGGCATTCATTAGGTATTTTTGCAAGATTTACTGTTCTTAGGAGATAGCATCTACCCACAGTCCTAGATTATGCAGAGATGTGTGTGTAACACGGCTGTGTAACACACGCACGCTACATAATGGGGAGATCTCTAAAACCAGCAGTTACTAATTTCTTCATCAATCCCCAGTTTCAAGTACTTGAAATGTTGTGAAAATTGAGCTGGATTATTTATTCTCATAATAAAATATATTCAAACTGTGTATTATGGGCTTGCACTTAATTCTATTGACAATGTAGTTATATTTTAATTTTTATATGACGTACACTTTTGGCTGAATCTGTTTTAACTTTGGAAAGCTACCTTAAGCCCCAGGGCTAGGAAAAGGTAAGATGCTCCTATTATTGTTATTGCTATAATTTAACAGTGTTGATTGTTATACATAGTTTTAATTAATTTGTAACATTAGGTGAGCCAAGAGATTATGCAAGGTTTCCCCAGGGTTGAAAAAGTTTCCAAACAAAACTTCATAAATAGCAGACATTTTAGCAAGATTAAGGCTAAAATAACTGTGATTGCTCAATTCCTTGCTTCTACAGGTGTGGTAGCTACAAAATATCACTCTCTGCAGGATCATCCATTCATTACAGGACAATATCCTTCCAGTTCTGGACCTTTGCACACTACATTGTTATAGTGCTATTATTCTGCTTTCAACATCCTATGGAATCCTGGGGTTTGCAGTTTAAGGAGGGGCATTTAGAATTCTCAGCCAGAGAGCCCTTTAATCTCAGTAAACTACAAACCCCAGAATTCCACAGGAAGTTGAAAGTGGAATAATAGCATCATAACAGTGTAGTGCGGAAAGGCCCTCTGTCTCAAGTGCAGATGGATGAAAACACATAAATTGCCATCTAAACTGAGAGAAGTCAAATGCCATGTATTTAGGTAAGCCATTTTCTTGACTGGTACTTCTTTAAACACTATAGTCTTTTTGGTACTATCATTTAGTAGACTGGCCATTTTGTAAAGGATTTCTGAAAAGGTTGCGCATGAGTTTTTATGAGAATAAAGTGCCTTCTAAAGACAACACAGCTACAAGGTTTGGAGTCCTTTTTTTGTTTGGGCTCTTATCAAAGCAGTTTCTTCTGCTAATGAGCATTTGGAAACAATAAGGAGCAGCTAAGTTGTGGCATCTCAGGAGTGAAGTTCCCAAACCCTCAGCTTAGGAGGCTCCCAGACAATGACAAACTGGTTCATCTCTAGCATAGTTATGCTGAGGCCCACCAGAGGGTGTGGGGGTGGGGGTGGGTGGTTTGGGGACAGCGGCAGGCAGGAAGGCAGCAGCTGCTGCTGCTGTCGCTTCCTCCACAGTGGGGCCCTTTTTGCACACCGTTTCTAAAGCGAAAGGGCCCTTGAGCGTCGCGTAAATGGGAGGAGTGGTCCGTATGACGCACTCCCATTTACGCGATGCTCAAGAGCCAGACGCAGAGCGGACACACACCTTTTTATTTTCGGCTCTAAGCCGAAAATGGTGCGCAGTAGCGCAATACTCCTAGGGCCCGCGTGCACTAACCTGCTGTGCAGTGCGTCGGGAGCCGGGCGGATCGCGCTTTCTGCCTCAGTGCTAGCCTGCAATTCCCAGGTTGCACCGTGGTAGGAAGGGGCGGGGCATTCATGCGACATTTGCGCGACCAGGAAGCCGATGCAGAACTCAAGCAGCAGGGAAGCGGCAGCATTTCTGCTGAAGCTTTTCACGTGACTGCCACCCCCCACCTCCGCAAAAAGGTAAGGTGTGGAAAGCGTATGGGTCAGGAAGGCCCCTGGCAGGGACAAGGTGGGTGAGAGATTGGGGTGTCAGCTTTTTTGCACCCCCCTGTCATGCCCTGCCTTGGACACCCTGGCAGCGAGGAGGAGGATTCTGAATCCGAGACAGAAGTTTCCTCAGAAGCTTGCTCAGGAGAAGATAACAAGCAACAGCAAGGGCCTGAGCAAGGGGAACAAATATCAGAGGATGAGGCAACACAGATGCTTACCATGCAAGAGAGACGACGTCAGAGAGAAGGGCTGTGCTGCTCAGCACGTTTAAGTAACAAACGAGCCCTAATGAAGGAACACCTGTGGTGACAGCATCAGTAGATAAAAGGCTTTCAGCTGGCCCTTTCTTTTCAGGGTTAGCAATTTATCTTTATAGTTGTGGAAGTCTTGTGTTCTCTTGCATCTGGACTACTTTGAACCTCTGCTTGTTCAACTATGATCTGGATTTGCTTGCTTTGGAACCTAAACTCTGTTTGGACTTTTTTTACCCACTCTTGCCTTGTGAGTAAATCCTTCTCTGCTGTTTGTTGATTAATTATCTGCTCTGCTATGGACATGATATCCCCAGCATCGGTGCCCAGGACATGTGCCCAGTTGCCCCACCCTAGATATGTCTCTGCAGTTGGAAGGTGTGGTTCTGTAGCCAGGGAATGATCAGTCAGATATGTATTTGTTTGCACTTTGTGTTATTAGTTAGGTGGTGATATATATAACAGATAAATGAATATAAATAGAACACATTTTTAATGTGCATTATTAAACAGTGCTTATTCTCAAATGTGTTTCAGCATCATCAGAACTATAGCAAGTCCATGGCATTCCTCTAATACAATGGTGCTGAAATGACTGAAATGAGTTCTAAATGCAAAAATGTACAGTTTCAGAGTATGCTTTCTTCCTCTTTGATCTGGGCTGGCAAGTAAGAGGTCCTGGATCAGCAGTACCCTACCAGGAATGTAGAAATAGTTGTAAAGCATGGAGCATAATTGGGGTGATGGAGAAAAGTTTAGTTGTATGCTTTACATCCACAGTAATATGCATGGCTTTCTACAGGCTTACAGCCAACATCTAAAATTTCCCAGCTGCACCATTGGGAAGCATATGTGTAATTAGAGACTGATTTCGAGATGGGAAATAGGCCTTACTAAGAGCTCTTGGAGGAGAATTTTTGGTTCAAGAAAAATGAAGATTTAATTCGTCTGTTGTTGAAGAGACATGAGCCAGTGGAAAAACATCAACTTTACATCTGGAAAGTCTCAAGTTCAATTCTTGTCATCTCCAGGTAGGGCTGGGAAAATCTTTACTCTGAAAAATGGGATCTGGATTGGCCAGTTGTGCGACTCAGATTAAGGCAATCTCCTATGTAACCCAAAATCTTTGGTTAGAGTAAAACAGCAGTTTCTCAACCATGGTATAGTTGAGGAGAAGAGCTCAGCAATAGGACCTTATTTTCCTGAGCACCAGCAGCAGTCTGTGACATCATCTGCCACAAGACCATCATGCTGATTTATAGAATTTCTTTGTTTTGGCCAGTGAATGAAGTAACAATAGGATCTTAGGTTTCATGGTTGCTTGGGATAGATTAGGATAGGTGAAGTCAGAGAATAAAGATATCTCACGTTTCCGTGATTGTCATCTGAATCTAATAATCTGAACATTAAGGTTTGTACTTGGTCTGTCTGTGCATACAATCAAATAGATTCTTTGGATGGTATGGGGACGTTATAAGGGTTTCAGAGTTTACAGCTACATCATTGTTTACTAAGACCATTTCCTGACTATGCTGTTAAAGTGCTATTATTCCACTCTCAACATCCTGTGGAATTCTGGGGTGTTTAGTTCACTGAGGTCAAAGAGCTCTTTGGCTGAGAATTGTCTAAGCTATCATAGTTCCAGTTTCTAGGTATGGTTGTGAAAGCAGGACAGCGAAGAAAGCCGATAGGAAGAAAATCAATTCATTTGAAATGTGGTGATTGAGGAGAGTTCTGCAGTTATGGTGGGCTGCTAAACAGGCAAACAAATGGGTCCTGGAGCAAATCAAGGCTGAACTCGCCCTAGAAGCCAAGATGACTAAAACGAGATAGTCGTATTTTAGACGTATCATGAGAAGATGTGACTCCAGTCGCATAGGGACAGGGGTTTGCCCTGGGAGGCAAGTTTTGGGGGGGCATCCCAGCTCACAGCCACACCTCCGCTTGCTGTAGCCCTGCCTCATGCACCGTGGCCAAGCCCCCCACACACCGTTGCCACCCCCCACCATGCACTCCAAGCTCTGCCACTGCATGACTCGCTAGAAAAGACAATGATGCCTGAGAAGGTAGAAGGCAGTAGGAAAAGAGGAAGACCACATTACAAATATATGGACTCAAGGAAGCCACAGCCCTGAGTCTGCAAGGCTTGAACAGGGCTGTTGATCATAGGGATGCTTAGAGGTATTTCATTCACTGAGTTGCTGTAAATTGAAACTGACTTGATGCCAGTTAACAGCAACAAGCTACTCTTCCGTAACCATGCAGTTTTGTATTTGCTTTTAATCACATTTGTTAAAGTTTCAAGCACTTTTTTTAGTGGAAAGGGGGGATAAAATGTAATAAAATAATTAAAATAAATTAATAAATTAGTACCCTAAATTCAATTGCTAGTCTCAACTGAAGCCCTTTTTGCACCATGTCTGTTTCTGGTGGTGTCTGGTGGGGATGCCAGGAGGAGAGCATGATGCGAGCACCCCCCTCTGCACCAGCTGCCTCTGCAATCCAGGAAGCACAGTGGCCCCACCTCTTTCTGACACAGTGCGGCTGGGTACTGTCCCAAGCTGCACTGGGGCAGAAAGTGCAGTCATTGCGCTTCCGGACCCTCCACACACCAGGTAAGTGTGGGATGGCAGTGCAATTGTGGGTCATTGATGAGAAAATCCATCAATGATTTACTCCATGATTGCATTGCTCGGGGAGTGGGGAAAGATGGGACCATGATGACATCATGCATAACTGTCATCATAGTCCCATCCTTCTCCCGTCTTCATTGTGAGATGACAACATCCTGCAAAAAGAGCCTAAGTCAGACCAATGCACTGAATGGTAACTCAGCACATATAGGCAAATTTCATGGATTCAGAAGGTCTACTTCGAGGGCTAGCAATTGGATTTAGGCTATTATGTATATTTAGGATTTAGGCTATTATGTATATTGCCTAGTAATAGTAATAATAGTAATAGGTCTGCAATTCTTTCAAAATATTAAAAATGTGATCTCTTCCCTCCCCTTGCCCAGTCAATTTTATCTTTTTTAAACTTTTCCAGGAACCTTAGTGGAATTAGGTTTGCCAGGCTATTCTATGAAGAGCTAGATCAAAAATTAATTCTAATCAGACATGACATGAGCCACAGATGTTCCATGTTTGAAATTAAGTTTCAAAATCTAAAGTTCCTCAGCTCACGCTGACATTTTCTGTGCACAAGCCACTCAGTTGGTTTTAAGGAAGGGAAGAAGCGCAAGCAGGACAGACTGAAGATTTTGATTAAGCCTTCCAAAAACAAATGACCAAACATTCAAAACGGAGAGATATAGTAGTAAAGAGAGACTTCAACCACTCTCATATCATTTGGAAATCAAACATGGTCAAAAAAATAAAGTCCAACAAATTCTTCACCCTCTTTGTTGACAATTTCACCGTATAGAAGGTGGAGAAGGCAACAAGGAGATCAGCTGTTTTGGATTTGATCCTAACTAACTGGACAATGAGATGGAAGCAGTGGGATCCTTGGGTGGTAGTGAGCATGTCCTCTTGGGATTTGTTATATAGAGGAAGCCAGATATAGTCAAATACGCACTCAGGACTTCGAGAAATCTGATTTTAGAAAGCTTAGGGAAATATTGGGTGAGAGCCCATAGTTAAAAATGGTGAAAGAAAAGGAAGTTCATGATGCTTGGTACAACAACATTCAAAATCCCCAAAACAGAGATACCTCTATTGGACCAATCAAAAATGCACAAAATATATCATGCAAGCTTTTAAAGGCCCACTGGATTCTTCATCAGGCAAAGATGTTAAAAATCAAACAAGAGAAGAAGAAAAATGATGACGTTAGAGTCACAAGCCTACATTTTGTCAAAATGATGCTTGGTTGTTTATTGTTGGAAATTACAGCATTCTCTCTTCCTCACCTCTTTTGTTGGGGTGGCCTCTCTATACAGTTGCATAGGGACAGGGGGGTGATGGAGGGAGTTCGCCCCAGGCAGCAATGTTTTGGGGGCGTCTCAGCTCATAGCCACGCCTCCCGCACGCTGCGGCCACGCCCCCATGTGCCACGGCCCCATGTGCCACAGCCACACCCTCATGCACCATGGCCATGCCCCCGCACACCATTGCCCCCTCCCCCTTCCACCCCACCTCCACTCACTCCAAGCTCTGCTGCTGTCTCTACAGTTGTTCTGTGTGTATGTTTACAATTATTCGCTGAGGCATCTAGACTTCACACTCGAAAGTCTGTGATTGGCTTAGATTAGAAGGCCACGCTTCGAACTCTCTCTCTCTAAGAATACTATTCTCCTCTGACTGCACTAATTCCTGACTATACTACACTGTATTGATCTAACTGCTGCTAACTCAATCTCTGATCTCAGCAGTAAGTTCTCAAAGATGCTAAGCATTCTTTAAACTAAATTAATTAGTTGATGAGTTGAACTGAAGATGAATGTATTATAATGTTTTCATTAATTATAATTAATGAATAATTAATTCCTTTAAATTTTGAAGTCTGCTATCTGCCTTGTCTTTCATGTCAACCATCATATTTTAGAAGCCACACTTAAACTGGGAAGCATTTCCTCTGCAACTCTGCTAAGAGAGAGTTATCATAGGACTAATTGCCTGGGTGACTCTCAACTCCCAACATTTCTTAAAGGTGAAATAATTCCAATGAGGAAGAAAAGTGATAAGTGTCTAAAGAAACCAGATTGTATGTATAAAAATCTTTTAGGTGAGCTGAGCTTTAAAGGAGACGTGTATAAGAAATGGAAGAAGGGGGAAATCACCAAAAAGGAATAGAAGCAAATAGCCAGTAGTTGTAATGAATTTTTTTTTTAAAAAAAAGCTAAAGCTCAAAATGGTCTTGGTCTTGGCTATGTTTGGAGCCAGACGAAGAACAAAGAAAGAGTATGGCCATTGCATAAAAGATGATGAAATGCTAACAGGAGACAGAGAAAAGGCTGAACTGTTCAATATCTTCTTTGTGTGGGTCTTCTCCCAAAAGGAAAACAGTGATCTAACTGGCGAACACAAAATAATTATGCAGTAAGGGGACTGCAACCAGAATATGTAAAGATATAGGCCCTTTCTGCATCCCACTCCCAACCTGCCATGGCCATAGGGTCATGACAGGATTGCAATGACAGTTCTGTATGACATCATTGAGATCCTGTCATGGTCCCGTGGCCACCCATCGCAATTGCAGAATAAATCATTGACGGGTTTCTCCCATCAATGAACCATGATTGCGCAGTTCTCCCTCCTCCCTCCCACACTTACCTATCATGCAGAATGTCAGGAAGTGCAATGGTTGCGCTTCCTCCCCTAGCACAGCCTGGGAAAGTACTGGGCTGCACTGGAAGGGAGGGGCGGAGCCATCACGCTTCCTCCGGTCCAGCAGACAGCCTGTACGGAGGGGAGTGCTTCTCTTGTGCTCCCCTCCTGGGAAAGGCTTTCCTTGGATCCCCACACAATGGCTTTGAGAACAGATATGGTGTGGAAAGGACCAAATTAGCTACCCTAAATGAATTCTAGCCTCCACGGCTAGATGAACTGCGTCCAAGAATACTAAAAGAACTTGTACTTGTAATTTCAAAGTCACTGTCAATAATCTTCAAGAATTCTTGGAGCACAGAAGAGGTCCTAGCAAATTCAGGGAGGGCAAATTTGTCTCCATCTTCAAAAAGGGCAAAAAAGAAGACCCAAGCAATCACCAACAAGTTAGCTTTATTATGTTATAGGGATGATTTTAGAACAGATCATTAAATAGTCAAGCTGTGTACACTCAGAAAAGAATGCCAGGAATATTAAGATCCAGCATGGATTCCTTGAAAACACATCTACAACATCGGTAGATCAGGGGAATAATGTGCATGTAGTATACAATGATTTCAGTGAGGCCTTTGATAAAGTCCCCCATGATATTATTTTTTAAAATTCTTTATTTAGCTTTTTATAGTTATATGGAAAATGTTAAAATGATGTATCAAGTACAATAACAAAGTATCTGAACAATGGCCCTCTTCGCACCTTACTTTTTCTCACTGCCATCATGCGGGGATCACGGGAAAAGCCTCTTGCGGGAGGGAATCGCATCCCCTGCACTTCCCTCCACACCAGCTCCATGCTGGACGGAAGGAAGCGCGATAGCTCCGCCCCTTCCTTCCGCAGTGCGGCCGGGTACTTTCCCAGACTGCGCTTGGGGAGGGAGAGTAGCCATCGCGCTTCCTGAGGTTCCGCACACCAGGTAAGTGCAGGAGGGATGTGGGAGGAATGTGCAATCGTGGGTCACTTTCAGCAAAGAGACAAATTATATAATCCGCGATTGCCGTGGGATTGCTACAGGAGTGCCGCGTGATCGTGAGAACGTCATGTGGAACGTCCTCGCGCTCCTGTGACCATTTTGTGTGGGAAATGGCATGCGAAAATTGCCAATGACAAGAAGGGTAACAAACAGGGAAGATGAACAGTAATGATAGAAGAATATAAGACCATAATAGCTGGCACATAAGTTCTAGGTAGATTGAATCATTTTGAGATTATGAAAATACTTTTTTCCAATATTCAAGTTACGAGGCTGATGGGCAGTGAGGGGGATGTTTTTTTCAAGCAAATAAAATGAATGGCCACCAAATTGTTTCAAATGCATCCTTTTCAATATGCCCATGTGCTTTTTTGACTCTGAATGTCATTTTTTCAGAAAGTGCCAAGGACCCCATTCTATCCATTCATTTCCTGAGGGTTAAGTCTTTCAGATCTTTCCATCTCATAGAAATCTCCAGTTCTACAGCTCCTAGTAGCAGTGCTATCAAGCTTTTGTGCTGTAACCACTCATGTTGTCACTCAAAAATTGACAGCAACAATAATAGTTCTGAATTATGGATACTTTGGTTTGTTACTTGACTTAGAACCTATAAGATTTCATTTCAGAATTTTATAATCTTTGGACAGTTGAGCCAGGTATGTGGTATTGTACCTCTATTCTCACAACTACGCCAGCATTTTGGAGGAAATTTCTTAGATATTTTAATGTTGTTGGACAAAGATGTCACTTATAGATCACCTTTCATATATTTCCTCTGTGTTACACAGCTCCACAATCCTCTGCACACACTTAAAATTAGATATCTTTCCCAACATGAAATGAAATTCAGATAACATACTCATAAACACAGACTTTCCATGAATACTTAGGCTGCCAAATGCCTGGATATTGTAGCTATTAATATTATCTTACTATGCAGGCATGTTTGTTTAAATTCATGATAACAGCAGTATCCAAAATCCTGTGTGGGGAACATAAAAGAGGAGTACGGAGAAATATTTTACCCATGACATTTAGCTTTGATTGGCTTAGATCAGTGCTACTCAAAGTGGTAGTCCCTGGATTGATGCTGGTCCCTGAGCCATTGACTGTTGGTCCCTAGCAAGTTTTCAGGGAAGAAACAATTGTACCCAATGGGCAAAAATTTAGTACCGGTCCCTGGTATATTGGGAGGAAAAATGCCAATCCCACACCACAGATAGCTTGAGAAGCACTAGGTTAGATGCTCTTCAAAGGACCTTTCCAATTCTGTCTGTGACATACAATCTGTGCTATTGGCATTGGTTGCCAATTTGGTGGTACCTAGACTTTGAAATCGTAGCTTCAGCTGTATAGATTCGGGGCATCTATTGCAATGAACAGCCAAATCTGGAATGTAGGTCTACCACTCTGCTACTGACAGCTATCCAACACCAAGCCAAAGCAAACCATAGCACAGGATACCGTATCACGTCCCCTTTGTCTTAATAACATGCCTGTCAGCAGCTGCAATTTCCTAGCGTTTTGTAACCTGAGCAAACATGTAAAGCCCTTAGCAAAACATGTTAAACTGAGCGGCTTTTTTGTTATTTTAATTTAAGATACCTAGATAGTATAAACTCTAGCAAGTGCTTATCAAGGAAGGAGCTGCAATTTAGGCAGTGAGCAAACATTCCACATTTAAGAGAGCTGATTAAACCAGAAGGGCCTTGTGTTATTACAAAAGCCAAGGAAAACAGTCTTCATGCCTTTGGCTCATTTTCCACATTGCCAGTGAAACAGAAGCACAGCAACCCACAATTTTCTCACAGCATTTCCTCACACAAGGGAAAAAAAAACTGCATCTCTGGTAGCTCAGTCTTTTATTTTTGAAATGCAGTTGTAATCTAAGTACATTTTTAAAATCGAACAGCAAGGAGAAGAGATCCGCCTCTAAATGGGTTTGTATTGACAGTCTCTGCCCTAAAGAGTGCCATAATTCAGTGTGGGGAGAGTATGGAGAGTGGGTTATCTGAATGGGTCAGGTGGTGAATCTGCTTGCCTTCCCGCTCCACCCTGTTTCCTGTTACCGGCTCCAGGAAACCATTACCATTAAGCAAAAGGTACAAGTAATGTTTTTCATACTAAATGATGTCTTTTATGACTAAGGTTAGGAGAGCCCTGCACTTCCCCAGCATATAAAGGCCTCATTAGGAGGCATAAATCATTCTTGCTGCTTCCTCAAAAGCATGCTTCTAATGTTTTCAGTTTATGTAATGGTGCCTAGACTACACATGTAGCAGAATGAGGGGTTCAGTTCTGAGTGGCAAAATGCTCTGAACCCTGCAGGGCAGCACAAGAGAGATGTAATTTTCAGAGCTCCGTGTCTGAATGCCTTCCTGCCAGTTTAAAAAAACAAAAAGCAAAAACAACAGCCCCAGATGATTAGAAAGCCTCTTCCCTGCTGTGCTGGTATTTTTGTTTTACTGTTTTGTTTTATTTTCTACTAGGGGAGCATTAAAATGTATCACACACCAACTATACTCTGAAGGTGTACAGTCTAATCTACTATCTTAGAACAGTGTCACCTTCCTCTCCTGCATATGTCAACCACCAAGCCTTGCAAGAAAAATGGCAAAGGAGTCATTTCACTTCAGAGATAACTTCGGCACAGAAACTTTTGCAGCCACCATTTCAAAAGTCCCTTCATCACTTTACTCACCTACACTAAATTTTTTTAAAAAATTATGGGACCTACTGCAGCTCTAGGTTCTGGATCACATGCTGTGGGTAAAACCTCTCCATTTTTCAACCGAGATAGTATTCTTATTTGATCCATAGACCTCCTAGTGCTAATGAATTTGAGAAAGCACATTGACTAAATTACAACAAGCAGAGCGAAGAAAGAAGAAAACACTTAATCAAATACCTTTAAATTAGGTAGCACCTAATTTGTCTTCACAGCTTCCTGTGGAACATACTCAACCGAGATGCTACTGACAGGAAACTGTGGTATCCTTGTGCAGATTACAAGAACACAGACCGAAGTAGAAACCACACATTGCAATGTGCAACAGCAAATCAGCACAGAGATGCAGAACCTCAATATTTCTGTTTCCACTTGCTTGTACTTTACATGCAAATTTTAAACTGACATGTTAAAATGAAACTGCTATGAGGATCTCCCTACAACCTGACAAAAATCTGTGATGCTACTAGACATCTACTCAGAATTATTCACACTTGTGTTAAGCTCAAGGGTGCAGATGTATGCATTAAAAGTAATCATACCTATGTTGTTGTTGTGTGCCTTCAAGTCATTTCTGACTTATGGCAACTCTAAGGTGAACCTATCATGGAGTTTTCTGAGGCTGAGAGTGTGTGTTTCGCCCAAGGGCACTCAGTGGGTTTCCATGGCTAAGCAGGAATCAAACCTTGGTCTCCAGGGTCACAGTCCAATGCTTAACCTCTACATCATGCTGACTCTATTTCATATTTATACTGGGTGATAAAGGCGAATAGTTATGGCCTGTCTTACCTGGACGTTTCCAGTATTTGTGAGGGTGGAGGGAACAGGCTGAATCTTAAATAAAAGTTTATAACTTTTATCCCTCTCACTTTCCCTCACTTTCAAAAGTCTCAATTGAGCAGACACAGCCTCTAACCAGCAATCTGACAAAAGCCTGCTTAGAAATAAGGTAGAATTGAGTTCGTTGGGGCTCACTCTCAGATAAGTGAATAGATGACTGCAGCCACAAACGATTTTGAAATGTCACTTCACACAGTTTTTTGAAATATGTCCGAGGCAGAATGACTACATGCCCCAGTACTGAGCACTGTAACATTTGAGAGAGAGAGATGCATATCTGCAAAATAGAGTGGACAGTTGCCAGGAGCTGTGATAAGTTGAAGTCCCAGTGATATTTATATTATGTTTGCAGACACATGTTTTATGGTGTCACTATAAGGACAAGAAGCGGTCACACCTCTTCTCTTTCTCTTTGGAAGTGAGCCTGAGGCACATACCTTCCTCTGTGGCTCCAAAAATGTTACAATACTGGGAAATTTGTTGTTGTTGTTCTTGTTGTTGTTACCAGTGTCCAGGAACATAGAAAGCTGTTAAGTCAGACTATTGTTCCATCTTGGTCAGTGCTGTCTTTTGTGACTGGCAACTATTCATCAGCATTTCAGTCAGGAGTCTTCCCTAGGCCTACCTGGAGATTCCCGTGATTGATCCCAGGACACTTTGCAGTAGAATGCTATCCATTAGCACTGAGCTATAGTGAAAGAATAACATAGTCCAAATACCCTGAAGGAGTCCAAATACCCTGAAGGTGCCAGATCCCTTCTGATCTTGGAAGCTAAGCAGTACATTTTGCACTGAGATGTTCTTCTTTAGCACTGAGCTAGTGTGGTGTAGTGGTTTGAAAGCTGGATTGTGAGACCAGGATTCGATTCTCTGCTCATGAAAACCCCTCCATGGAAACCCACTGGGTGACCTTGAGTGTATCACACATTCTCAGCTCCCAGAAAACTCCATGTTAGTTTTGCCTGAGGGCCGCCATAAGTCAGAAATGACTTGAAGGTGCATAACAACAATGAACAGTTGCCTAAGAAAACCCTATGAAATTCATGGAGTCACTATAAGTCAATAGCACATATACACACATATACTGAAAGAATCCCACATTAACTATGCTTATTTGGTGAAGAACTTAGAAATGTTACTTTCCTGGACTGCAACTCCCAGAGTTCTCCAGACAGGATAGCTAATTTGCATTAAGCCCTGGTAAATTTCTAACTCGATATTAAATGGGTAATGTGATTTTGCATCTTACACTAACCTGGTACTGCTCACTTGTAATCCATTGATACGCCAATTGCCAAAAGGTTGTATTGAAATCAACCTATCATGGGTATTTGTCCCACCATGAAGTGATAAGTTTCATTTCTGAGAATGGCACTTTGGTGACAGTCACATAGATCTGCATTACAGGAAGGCTCAACCAGCATGGCCAGTGGTAAGTGACTGCGAAAGTTGTAGGGCAAGAAGGGAGAGCTATAACTCAAGGAAGGTCTTGGCTGCTGATATAGATCAGATGTGGTCAAAGTGTGGTCTATGTCCGCCAGGGGTCTAAAGAAAATTTGAAAAAAAACAAACCTCAGAAAAAACCAAAATTCTTACAAGGGATCCAAAGAAGGCCCAAAACATGGTGGGAATGTTTCCTAGAGGACATTTGGGAGTTAAAGAAAAATTGAAGCAAGTGTGGCCCCTCAAGGTCTCCTGGGAGGCTAAGGCAGTCCCAAGTCTTGCACAGTTGCCCACCCTGACATAGATTGTTGGTGCATCTAGCTCAGTGTATTCTATTCTGACTGACTAACGGCAGCTCCCTCTTTTCTCCTGAGCCCTCCTGCAGGTTGGACTGACTTTGCCTGAGACCCTCCATATGGAAAACCAGCTACCCATCAGTGAACAACTGGTCTTAACAATTAACAGGCTAAATTCCTGCAGTGCACCCTCAGGTCCTCATTCAAGGGCCCTTTCCACAGTAGCCACCCGTCCCCAGGCAATATGATTGCAGATTAAATCATTGATGGGTTTTCCCCATTAATGACATGCAGTTGTGCCACCATCCCACACTTACCTGTCCTGTGGAAGCCCCACAAGCATGATAGCTGTGCTTCCTGCCCCAGAGCAGCCTGGGAAGGTACCCGTCTGCAGTAGTGAAGGAAGTGGAGTGTCCATCGCACTTCCTTCGGTAGGGAGCCAGCTGGTGTGGAGGGGAGCACTCCGTTGCTCTCCCTTTCCAGCAGAACTGCTACCAGGATTACCACTGGAGGACCACACAAGAAGGTTGGGTGTGGAAAGGGCCAAGGTCTGCTGTGGCCTCAAGCCCTCCTGATCAAACATATATTAATGGCCAAACAACATTCCTTCCTAGTTCTTATGAATAATGCCTGAAATAATTCTTAGAGAACTACAAGTGAGTCATCACAGCCCCAACAGCAAAGGATCTAAAAATATTGCTATTTTAATATGCAAAGGGATCCTGTAGTACCTTTCAGATGAATGGTTTTATTAGTTCTTTTGAAAGTGTCTTATAATATAATGCTGTAAATCCATCCGGTCCTGGAGCTTTGTCTACTTTCAAATCTTTGATGACTTCTTCCAATTCCTTACATTTCCCCAACAAAAGAAGGGAAAATGCTGACATACCAAGACATACTCATTTGGGATGGAAATAAACCAAGAATGAAAACGCTGGAAGAAATGAAGGAGGCTGGACACGAAATGAATTGGTTTCCGTGGAGACAACTGACAGAAAGGTACGAAATGGACCTAAAATTATTTGGATTTGAGAAGAAGGAAAATGAACTGGATGTACTCATGAAAGAAAATCAAAAGAAAAGAATTTCCAAACTTTATAAATTGCTATTACAAAGAGAAATGGAACAGGAAGAAATTAAAGAAACGATGGTGAGATGGTCACAAAATATAGGACATTCAATAGATATTGAGAGTTGGAGAATGGTGTGGAAAACAGATTTAAGCTTTACATTAAATTTAAATTCAAGAGAAAACTATTATAAAATGTTGCATAGATGGTATATGACGCCAGAGAGATTACAAAAAATTATAAAGAATGGAAATTCAGATGAATTGAGATGGACTTATGTTGGTAACATAAGCATTCATAGACTAAGGGCCTTTTTGTGCTATTATTCCACTATCAACATCCTGTGGAATTCTGGGATTTGTAGTTTACTGAGGCCAAAGAGCTCTCTGGCTGAGAATTCGAAATGCCCCTCCCTAAACTGCAAACCCCAGGATTCCATAGGATATTGAAAGTGGAATAATAGCACTGTAACGGTGTAGCATGGAAAGGCCCAAATCCACTTCGTCATATGCATCTCAGGTGCCCCATTTGAAGTGTGCTTTGCCTGTGGTTCAAAAACATTTCTTCTATCATACTTCTGCGTCAAGTCTGAGACCAAGAGCCCTTCCACATTACACTGTTATAATGCTATTGTTCCATTTTCAACATCCTGTGGAATTCTGGGATTTGTAATTTACTGAGGCCAAAGAGCTCTCTGGCTAAACTGCAAACTCCAGGATTCCATATGATGTTGAAAGTGGAATAATAGGACTATTAACAATGCAATGAGGAAAGGCCCCCAGACAGATATTTTCCTCTTACAGTATGCAGGAAGCTATGTGGCGACTAGGGATGGGACGAATCCAGAATTTTCCGAATCCGCATCCACATCTGCATCTGAATCCCTGCGAGGTTCTGGGAATCCACGAATCTTGAATCTTTTGAATCCTTTTTTTAAAAAAGGGTTTAAAAGGCAAGGGAAAGAAGGATAATCTAGGGCAGGACACACTCTCTCAGCCTTAGCAAAAGCCTAGGCAAAGGCAAACCTCCCTCTGAAGAAATCTGGCCAGGACAATTGTCATAGTTTTGTGTCAGGATCTCCCCAGATTGAAAATGACATGAAGGCCCTTTCTACATAGGCAGGAAAATGTGGATTAATCCCACATTTTCCTGCCTGTGTAAACAGGACCACTACAGTTCAGAGATAACCCAGGTCAAAACTGGATTTTCTTTGCATAGCTCCTTATGGCATCCTGGGGTTTGTAGTCTGAAATGTGCCAGCACACTTTGGCAGAGAAGGCTGTGACACCTTGTAAAACAACAAACCCAAGAACTGTGTATGAAAGAGCTTTTCAAGGGAGCTATGCAAAGGAATCTTTCAGCTGTCTTTGAAATTTCAAGCCTGTACCTTCCAGTCAATCGCTGAACTTAAATATTAAATGTTCTATTTAAATATATTAGAATACAATCCCAGATATAATTTCTGAAATTGTTAGCAAAGGTCATTATTACTCCAAGGGAAAACCTCACCTACTTGCCAGCTTCTCTTGTGTGTCTGGCTTTTCAGGTTTTCAGGCGTCCCGGTCTCCAACAAACTATTTGGTCGGTGGATTCAAAAGATTTGGTTTGCCTATTTTCACAGGGATTCAGATTTGCGAATCTCGAATCCTTGCCTGGGATTCGAGGATTTGGTTGGCCCATCCCTAGTGGAGACCCACATCTCTGATGTAATGTGAATGCATGAGTACTTTATATTCTATATAGCATCACGTCTGAAGACTAACAAAGTAGGATTTCTGGATAACAAACTGTTTTTCTCTGTTAGGGGTCTTCTTCAACACCCCTATGAAATGTATCTTCAAAACAGCAACATAGTTTGTAGTTTCAGGAATCTGATAAATAATAGTCATCAGTTTTACAACTTGCATTTTAGAAAATGAGATGAGAAGGATGTAGAGCAAAAGGCTTGTTTCAATATGATCGTGCTCTGCTGACATGAGAAATATTCCTTCACCAATTACACGTGGGGAAAGTCTTCTCAGCCTTCCAATCTATATACATTGAACCTTTTCCAAATGCAGTGCTGGAAAACACAACAACCTTCCACTGTAATTTTCCAAGATAACATTTTTGTTTGACTGTTTTTAAAAAATGTGACAATTTGTATGAGTAGATGTGCATAAAGGGTTTTCTAAAATAAGCGCTAATTGCACAGACATTATACCACTCTCAGCTCCCTAGAAACTATCACTGCAGATCTGTATTCACAGTGGATAGTGTCACATGAGTATATAACACAAACATTTAAAACTCTAACCCATGAGAACTGGGCATGTCCCCAATATATTGAAATTCATGCATTTCATCCTGCCTAATTCATCATAAGATTGCAGTCTTGGGATTCAAAGTACACTGACTTCATCTTGGAATTGTATTAAGAAATATCTATACATGCTTTGAAAAGTGCCAGCATCACATTGCGCTCACGCTATCCTTTCCCATAGTGATGTAAAGCTAGCAGGCTGTGTCAAACCTGGCCCACAGTTAGCACAGATGGAGCTCTGAATTAAAATCTGTCCGGCACATTGCTAACAATTTGTTTGCTGAATCCCAGCCATCTGAACTTATGACAATCTGCTATAGGCTGCTTGGAAGACGACATAAATTATCAGGGCATGGTTGACTCCTCAGCTTCAGCCATACTAAAAATTAAAACAGTTTTATCTTGGAGGCACTATTAGAAAGCATTTGGATCTGATAAAGAGAAGCAAATTATCAAATGTGGATGTAACTCCCCCCATGGCAAAATGCCATCCTGCCGCCACCATAAATCATAGGCCAGTGTATGGTAGGTGGGAATGACTGTTTGAGCAGGGAAGTGGTGAAAAGCATTGCTTCAGGACAGGCTGTGCCATGAATCTTAAAGGAGATATATATTAGTAGATGAAGAAATCTGTTAACAAAATATTATTGAGAGAAGTATGTCACTAATATTCAGTTTGCAGTTGTCACTTGGAGTCTAAATCAGGATGTGAGATTAGGGCTCATGAGTTTTTTCTGACCTCCACTATAGTCAGCCTACTCAGTGCAGAAAGATTATTGGAGCTGTAGTCCACAAATATCTGGAGGACCATAATTGCCTACTCTTGGCTTAAATTCTTCTGGCAAAGACAATAGAGTCTCACTGCCATATTATGGGCTAATCATGGCCTTTTGTGACCTAAAGCCCCTGCTACATTAAATACATTAGCCCAGAGCTTTTCAAACTGTGTGTAGCAACAAAGTGTGTTGGCTGCAGTATATAGGTGTGTTGCGCGAATGTAACAGGTGGAGGGGCTGCCTCTCCTGCTGCCGCGGAGGCCCAGGCCCAGGTGAAAGGGCTGCCTCTGCTGTCACCACATTGGGCCAAGGAAGATCCCTGGTGAGGGCAGTGGTGGTGGCAGGCCAGGCTCGGGAGGAGGGCTGCCTCCATTTACCGAATTACTATGGCCATTTCCACAAAGGGTAATAAAAACGGTGCAGTGCGTCCTCCATGGAGGACATCTCCACCTTGGAGCAGACTGGGTCTGGACTACTTACTGTAAATCCACACCTCAGTCTGCTCCAGAATGACCCCAAGTGGTCCTCCAGCGTGCTTTTGAAAGACCTGATTTTTCTGGTCTTTCAAAAGCATGGAGCGCTCCACTCCGAGCCTGCTCCCTTGTGCAGATTCGCAGGCTCGCACCAATGCGAGCCTGCGATCTGCCGAGGGTGGGCTTTAGGCTGGCGAGCTTCAGCGGTTGGTCGAGACCCACGACCAACTGGAAGCCGCCATTTTGGACGCTGGAGCAGAGTGGATCGATGACCACGCACTGCTCCAGAGCAGCCTGGACCGGACCGGGGAGCCAGAAGATCCGGTAAGTAGCGGCGCGGGGCGATTCCCTCACCCCGTGCGGAAATGGCCTATGTTGCAAAATGATGCATGTCTAAAGTGTGTGTCACCAATATGAAAAGTTTGGAAAGTTCTGCATTAGCCTTACAAGATTCAATAGTTTTGTTTCAATAGACTAACATGGCTGCTTCCTTTGAACATGCTGGCACATTTTATTGTTGCGATTTTGATCAGCAGCATGTGGAATTCCTTGCTAGGATGTGGAAATTGTTGTTGTTTGTTCATATAGCGCAATCGGTGTACATGGAGCTTTACAAGTAAAAGAACAACAAAAAGCAACTAGCCCTTCCAAAGGCATACAGAAGGAGGGAGGGATTGATACAGATATAAAGCCATGCAATTTTATGTGCACTGGGCCTCAAAAATAGGGAAACAGTGTGTTGGTGGAAAAGAAAAGAAAAAGCTGCAGTTGGCAAGATCCAGGTAATAGAAGACCAACCCATCCCCCTACCCTCATGAGGTCTTGTATGAGAAAAGGAGAGTCGTCCGAAGGAGAGGGCAGCTGAAGGAGCAGTATTGTGGGCAGGAAGCCAGATTTCAGTGAGAGCAAGAAGGTGAACCGATCTGGAGAGAAATAAATCAGGAACAGTAGTAACTTAAGGAACAGTCCAGTGACAGTTCCATAAAGAACAAGAAAAGGGAAGCTGATAAGAAGAAAGACAGTAGATAGGTATCAGATGAGAAGAAACATAAAAAAACAGGAGCCATAACAAAAAAACAAAAACAAAAGATTGAAAAGACTTACTAGTTAAAGAACAAACATAACCAAAAAAGAAAAGACATCAGTTACAAAGAACACTATAGAAGACTGATATCACTAGTAATGAAAATCAGGATCTTCATTTGACTGAGGCCATTCCTGCGCTACACTGTTATAGTGCTATCTTTCCACTTTCAACATCCTGTGGAACCCTGGGGTTTGCAGTTTAGGGAGGAGCGTTTAGAATTTCCAGCCAGAGACCTCTTTGGCCTCAGTGAACTACAAACCCCAGAATTCCACAGGATGTTAAAAGGGGAATAATAGCACTATAACAGCATAGTGCAGAAAGGCCCACAGAAATATAGGAAAACACAGCAACTATCTTATAACCAAACATATAAGTAAGAGTGCACGGGTCATAAGTAATTTAATGGATTCCAGTACCTAGAGTCATATAGTAATTTCCACAAAGAAGGATAAGAAAAAGATTCAAATTTGAAATCATGATCAAATATGCATTTCCAAAAATATAAATTTGTATTTCTTTTGCCATCAACACCCATAGATTTCTGAAGCTTGTTGTAAAGTTTTCATAGAAAATTGATGCAAAATTCATGTATGCTCCTTTAAAACAGTGCATACTAAAATGCGCACAAAAAGGTCTATATTCAAAAAGATGTACAGAAGGCCCTTTATTCAGTTAAAACATTGCATTTAAAAATGTACAGTTGCAAACATGTGCCCCCAAATGTGCACATTTGAAAAAATTCGTACCAAAATCTGTATGAATTTTAATGTGAGCAGGGAAAAAATTAAGAATCAATATGAAAACAATATGGAATAAACTTGAACATTAAAAACTGGAAACCTGAATAAAAATGTGCTTGACAGACTTACTGCTCTAGCCATTATTCTCTGATGCATGCCTACATTTCTGTCACCTATGATTTGCTATTCAATCACACCTCCTGAGAACTCTGTGTAAGTCGTGCAAATGAAGAAAGAATAAAGAGGCATTAAGCTCTCTGTTGATTAGACTTCTTGTTGCTTTGTTTTGTTCCAATAGCACAGGAGTCAATTTTTTGAAAAGAAGAAATGCCACTAAATTGTTGATAAGTAATTGCATAAAGTGTTTTGTCTATTTATGCTAAGTCTTTAAGCTGGCGTAGGGAAAATGAAAATCGATAGCTGGGCAGCGAGGCACGCAAGCTGGAGAGGAGTGAGGGGAAATGAAGTATTTGGTATTAAGCAGAACTAACTATGCTTGAAATTTGTGACAGATGCAATTGAATTGGCCCTTTCATTCAGATGCATAAATGTTAAGCCCAGCACATTTTTAGGGCATTTCATGTTTAACACTTAGTAATAGAACTAAATATTTTTTGGGCTCTATAACCATGAACAATGTCTTTCTTCTTGTTTCAAAAACATAGGCAGGCAACTCTAATAATACAAGATAAGATGGGGTTCTAAATGCTTTAAGCTGGATCTCTGTTGATAGACAAAAGTCGCTTGAGAGTCATATAGTTAAGAGGGCCAGGATCTTCAAACATAGCAAGTGTTATCATCACGTGCTTGCTTTCAAGCAACAAGGAGGTCCACAGGCAAAACAAGGTTGTTTCTATATATGTCTATTCAGAAGTAAACCTGAATGAGTTCAGTGCATGGGATTATAGCATCATTTTCCAAGGGCCCTTTCACACTAATAATCACAGTGCTATGATTTCGCTTCAATTGTCCTGGTTCTATCCTATGGAATTCTGGGATATGGATTTTAGGGAGGAACATTAAAATTCTCTGTCGGAAAACTCATCCAGTGCCTCTCCAAACTACAAACTCCAGGATTCTACAGGCTGCATCCATGACAGTTAAAGTGGAATCATTGTGCTATAACTGTATAGTGTGAAATTGTCGTTGGATGACAGAGCACTGATTATTTCTGATGTCTCCCCTTGTGTAGGATTAGTCAATTATTTTGCATCAATAACCATGGCCAGATGTGATAAACTGAAGCTTTAAGCCATTTCCACACTACACTGTTATAGCGCTATTATTCAGTTTCAACATGCTGTGGAATTCTGGAATTTGTAGTTTACTGAGGCCCAAGCGCTCTCTGGCTGAGAATTCTAAAGGCCCCTTACTAAACTGCAAACCCCTGGATTCCACAGGATATTGAAAGTGGAAAAATAGCACTATAACAGTATAGTGCAGAAATGGCCTTAGACTTGCATGGATACATCCAGGGTTAACTGCTTTTCTTTAACCAGTTAGAAATGCAGGTAAACAGAGAAGCAACCACAGGGCTACGTCAGGTATTCAGAAGCTACAGTTGACCTCACCCCTCCTATACAGATATAGTAGCTAGTAAAAGTTAAGTTTTAGATTACAGTTTCCCAGATCTCCCAGCCAGCCTGTCTACTCACCATGCTGGCTAGGGGAGTCTGGGACCTGTAGTCCAAAAAGTTATTTTTCCAGGCTCAGGATGTAGGCGCCATATTAACTACAGACTTTTACTGTGAGACTTGACAGTATTTACTGTGAGACTTCACAGGTCTTTTGCGGCACTAACAGGTGACTAGCTCACCCAGTCACACCATCAGTGTCTTTCTGTAGAATTATTATATTTTTAAAAAATAATTTTTGACCTTGCATTGTGTTTTGTGATGCTTTTTTTCTTGTATACCTCATGCAGATGGATTTATGATTTTTAAAAAGGCCTAAAGATAATTTAAAACAGATGAATAAATCCAGAATCCAAAAAGAAAGAAAGAAGGAAAAGTTGATCGGCCTGTCTTGAATAAAATTGCTCAGCATGGAAGACTGAACCAACATTTGATTCATTCATATTTCTTTTCTACAGTTCAGAAAGGAATCTGGGCTTATATAATGTTCTCTCCACAACAACTTATGGATATTTTTTTAAAATAACCCTTCCCAATCACTCTGTAATACAGACAGCTAAAGCAGTTGGTGAGAAAACACTTAGCTGGTGCAAGTACGGTGCAAACACTTGGAAGTCAAAAAGAAATTAGAGCGCTTTTTGTGACCCTATTCTAGGGTTCTCCTGGCAAAATTTATTCGGAAGAGATTTGCCATTGCCTTCCTCTAAGATTGAGAGAGTGTGGATTGGCCAAGGTCACCTAGAGGGTTTCCAAGTCTGAACAGGGATTGAAATCCTGGTATCCCAAGCCATTTCCGCACCAGACTGTTATAGTGCTATTATTCCACTTCCAACATCTATGGAATTCTGGGGCTTGCAGTTTAAACTGCAAACCTCAGGATTCCATAGGACGTTAAAAGTGGAATAATAGCACTATAACAGTCTAATGCGGAAATGGCTCCAGAGTCCCAGTCCAGCACTCAAGCTAATATGCTGCCCTGGCTCTACATTACACACTTAAAATGGTTTTTAATCTAGCAAGCAACTGCAGCTTGGAGGGCCTACTATTGCAACCTCTTTTCCCCACGTCTATCCCGTCTCTTTTACTTTATCAAATCTGCCTCATCTTTCTGCTTCTCCTTCTGTGGCAAAGTATAAGATCTGCTGAGTTTATTAATTTGCAGTTCAGGTTGTGTCATCAATAAGGCAGGAGACTGATTCACAAGGAACTGTGGACTGGAGGTAAATTTAGCTGCCTGAATAGGCAGCCCACTGTATGTCGTTGAAGGAGGCCAGAACAGGAGCCTGGCAGCTGCAGTTCTTGAACAAATCAAGCGTGGAATGGATTTAATTTATTTTTGTCTTGCTCAGCACTATTTGCCTGTCTGCCTATATTCCTGGCTGATTTGGTGTCTGACTCCAGAGTTTTTGGTCCAATACTCATAGTTTCCAGTGTCTTGAGCTTAGCTCTTTTGTCTTGTTTCATTCTGCTGCCGTTTTTATCTTCACACTATGATACTGAACATATGCACATATGCACACACACACACACACACATATTCTTTGCAATGTTGACTTAACTTGAGTTTCAAATTCAGAGGATCCACTGCAGGATGCATCTACAATGGAAAAGCACTTCCCAATCCTGCCTTCAAGCATGTTCAGTTTTCCATTAGTGAAATACCCAGAAGAAGTGCATTTAAGGGTAGCTTCTCACACAGTATTTTGTCTTTAGGTATCTAAGTGCAAACATTGTCTCTTTTGTGAAGGACATTCTCATGTGTATAATTTGTTCCTAATTCTTTTCCAATCCTATGAAATGGTCTTGGTACCAGGGAGGTGGAGTCACAGCAAAAATTTTAGTTACATAATTGATATGTGTTTGCCACAATTCAGCTGAATATTAGAGAAAAACCACATAAGAAATCACATGTTTATCTTGGATGTTGGATATGGTTTCTCTGCCAGGGGTGCGGGGTGGGTAGCAATAATTTTGCAAAGGTGAGATATAAGTATTGTCAATAAACCTAAAGGATCAGGATAGGGCTAGGCAGGTTGGTACCCTTGAGATGTTTGAACCGCAGCTGCCATTATCCCCAACCACTGGCCATGCTGGCTACATCTGATGACATTAGGAATCCATAAAACTCTGGAGGGCATCAGGTTGCCTTCCCTGAAATAGAAGAAGTGGTGGATTCTTATCTCCCGTTCACCCATCTGGGAAATGCTGCCCTCAGACCAATCTAAGTATGAAAGTATCCCAACTGTTTTGAGTTTGGTAGGATTTATACAGAAGTCTCACTTACCAAGTCCTGGATTCATTTTATTTGAAAAGGTGAGCTAGTTGCAGAAAATCTATTCTACCTGTTTTGAAATATGCAATTATTTATTTTCCATGTTCACCTGGAACTATTTGTGCTCAAGTTTATGCTTGCAATGACAATGGCTTCGTATTTGCCATTTTATGCCAGGCTTAAATTCTTGAGTTCAAAAGAACAGATTCATCAGTATCCATACATATCCCTAAAAGGATATAAGTATGAAAGAACAGACATTTTGCTCTATATAGCAAGGGAGTGGGTGGGAGTGAGGTACACACTGTTCCGAGCCACTATGTGATGTATTTCATATAGTTCTGATTGACATGCTGAAGTGTAATTGTACTGTATATGTAAATCTCAGGTATAGAACTGCCTGGCAACAGTATACTTATCACCAAAGGTATTACACAAAATTACTCTGAGGGTGCACTATGAGACATAATATTATTACAGCGAGTTGTTCAGCTATAGTGCAAGCCTTCTTCCTGGTTTTTTGCACATGCTACAGAAATTTAATGCAGCCATCACGTTCACCCTTCATCTGTGCTTCAGACATCCAAATATTTAAGATGCCTCGTGTGGATTTGTCTGTTTATCAATCCATTTGATATAAGTGCTCACAGCAATGTACATATCCACCTAGAATTAACTTAAATGTAACAAATACTCCCTTTTAATATCAAGTAGGGATTTTGTTAGGTTTTTTTTATATAAATGTAACATATTTACTCATTTCCACTGCCTTTCTTATTTTTGCTGTGGTCCTTACATGCTTCACAGAGGGAGGATATGTTTGTTTTCTCCACCTCTGTTGCTAATGTAAATCCTTCACTGGAGTGAGTACATATATAATTTTTAAAAGTCACTTATCCCCTTCCTGTTCAGCCTTAACAACATTCACACAAGTGCCAATATTGTCTGAGGGATTATCAGTACAAACCCATACACGTCTACTTGGAAGAAAGCCCCTCTGTATTCAGTGAGGCCTTACTGACGTGTTAAGTGTGTTTCAAACTGCAGCCTGCCAAAGCTGCTTTTTAAGCATCGCTTGTGAAAATGCTTATATAGACCAATGCAGTTTTGCCACTTTTACAGGGCTGCTTGTTCAGAAACCCTCTCGTGTGGTTGTTGTTATATTTCTATGTCCTTTCACATCAACTCCAACTTATAGCAGGCTTATTCTAGGGTTTTCTTGGCAAAATATAAGCAGAGGAGGTTTGCCATTGTATTGTCCTTAGGCTGAGAGGGTGCGACTTGTCCAAGGTCACCCAGTGAGTTTCCAAGTCTGAGTAGGAATTCAAACCCTAGCCTCCTGGAAACCTAGATCAGTACTCAGACCGCTACATCACATAGAATCATAGAATCATAGAAATGTAGAGTTGGAAGAGACCACAGGGGCCATCCAGTCCAACCCCCTGCCATGCAGGAACACCCTCAAAGCACTCCCGACAGATGGCCATCCAGCATCTGCTTAAAAACCTCCAAGGAAGGAGACTCCACCACACTCCGAGGCAGCATATTCCACTGCCGGACAGCCCTGACTGTCAGGAAGTTCTTCCTGAGGTTCAGGTGGAATCTCCTTTCCTGCAGCTTGAATCCATTGCTCCTTGTCCTGGTCTCTGGAGCGGCAGAAAACAAGCCCTCTCCCTCCTCTACATGGCATCCCTTCAAATATTTAAACAGAGCTATCATGTCCCCTCTTAACCTTCTCTTCTGCAGACTGAACATACCCAGCTCTCTAAGTCTATCCTCATAGGGCTTGGCTTCCAGGCCCTTCACCATTTTGGTCGCCCTCCTCTGGACCTGCTCCAGCCTGACCATGTCCTTCTTGAATTGGGGTGCCCAGAACTGGACACAGTATTCAAGATGAGGTCTAACCAAAGCAGAGTAGAGTGGTACCAGTACCTCCCTCGATCTAGACACCATACTCCTATTGATGCAGCCGAGAATTGCATTGGCTTTCTTGGTTGCCGCATCACATTGCTGACTCATGTTCAGCTTGTGGTCTATTAAGACTCCTAGATCCCTTTCACATGTACTGCCATCCAGCCACGTGTCCCCCATCCTATATTTCAGCATTCCATCTTTTCTACCTAAGTGTAGGACCACGTGAGCTCTCTGGTGTGTTTATTGCATTGGAAATATTCAATTTCTTCAGCAAAGCGCCAGTTACGAAGGGAAGGCAGCAGCCGGATCAGTGGATTTGTAGGCTAATCCAGTTTGACAAATCCCAAGAAAGGCTACATCTCAGAGAACGAGGAGAGTGTACATTTTTTTCAAACACTGTAATTTTTTCCCCCTGAAACCTAGGGGAAGTGAAAACGAGTGCTTTAACAGAGATGCTTATGGCAGCTAAAACACAAAGACCCTAGAATGATTCACAGTAAGGTGAAAAATGGGGAGGGGGGTGGAGTAGAGTGTAGCAGGGGGAATGAGTATGCGTGCAATGGGGGGGAGTTGTCAATCCTTCAATAAGCCTCTGCCGCAACAAACAATAAATCCCCAAAGATACATACAAGATAGAAAGGCACAATACTTTCCTTCTACTCCAAAGGCTGTCCTTGAGCCCTGTCCACCCTACCCCCCGGGGACTATGAGAGTGTCTGAAGGACAGTAAAAGATGAATGGGGAAAAAAGATTGCATTTTAATATCTATTTAAAAGTGTTTTGAAGTCAGTTTATTGACAGTTGCATGAAGCTGTCTGTCAGGCAGCAACTCAATCTGGGTGAGGAATCTGTTCGCTTAGAAAGGAAAGATCACTCCAGATGGAATTGGCTGGAATAACAGATGAACAGCTACTTTGAGATATGATTCTAATGATAAAAGCGAAGAAGGAGCAGCAGAATAGTAATCGTAGTAGTGATGATGATGATGATGATGGTGGTGGTTGTGGTGGTGGTGATGGTGATGATGATAGTCATAAACAACAACAATAACAACAGAAGTAAATAGACTACAGCCAACAGTTTCTAGGTTGTTTTGCATGGGTTTTGTATGAAGACATGATAGGTTTCTCAGCCACCTGAGCCCCAGTATCCTCAGGAGAGCGAATTGGCCTTGATATGCCAGCAACTACAGAAAGAAAGCTGGCAGGCTAATTTGATCGTTCTCCTCTATTAATATTAATCTTTTCAGCCAAGCAACAGCAAATGCAACCTGTCAGATTCCCACTGCTACCACCATCTTTATGTTTTGTTTTGGAAAAGCAGTGCTGAAACAACAGCTTTCTACTGATATTACCCACGTACCATTCCTGTTCTTTCTGAAGAGGAGTTTTGTGTGTTCCTTAACAAATGAAATAGAAAATGCAGGGCACTTTGCCTTGCTCCTGAGGGCTCATCCAGACTGGCAATTTGTGCTCCATGGCGGCACACCACTTCTTGTTGTTTCTTGACACTTCCCTGTCCAAATGATCTGCCGATGTTTTTAAAAGCTCCTGTAAAAGAGAGACATATCGTGGTTTGTTGTGGCTTGTGATGTGGGTTCTGACATTTGATGTAGCTGCGTCCAACTTCCCTGAGCCCTCTGTTGCTCACAGATGTGTTTCAATCTTCACATGCTCTCTTTTCTCAGTAATACCTCTTTGCAATTTTTATTTTATAAAATCTTAGAACCTTAGCACTAGTGCTAGACATTTATTGACTGCCATCCTGTTGGTAACACATGCAGGAGTAAGTCCAACTTATGCCTGTGTATGCCTTTTGGTGGAGATGGGAAGACAGGTTACTCATTTCTTCCCTCCTGTGATGATTACCCCACCCTAAGAACCCACCTTCCCCAAAACATGGTCATTTGGTGGTCCATGGAATCTGGGGAGCAGCCAACAAGCATACAGCATTTTTCCTACAGCCAGATGTATAACAACAGCAATATAATCTTTCAGGACCTATGGAAGACCCCTAAGGAGCTTCTTGGAAATGCCTCTATCATTCTGCATCTGGCTATCAGAACATGGCAAGATGCTCATTGGCAGCAAATGAGATTTCTCCTTGAAGGGAGAGAGGAAGGTGCATTTGGATGATTCTTGAGTTGGTCTCTTGACAGCCAGCTTCACATACAGTTCCTTGCAGAAGTATTCACATACTCCCCTTTCATATTTCCACATACAGTTGGCCGACCATATCTGCAGATTATATATCCATGGATTCAACCAACCATGGCTTGAATTTTTTTTAAGTCCAAAAAGAAAATTTTGATTCTGAAATTTTAAATAAGGGATGCCATTTTACTACACCATTGTATATAAAGGGACTTGAGTATCCATGAATTTTGGTATCGATGGGTGGTCCTGGAGTCAAACCATAGCGGATGCTGAGGGTCCACTGTATTGTTATGTTACAGCTTTGAACTGAGATGGATGTAATTGGCATGGTTAGCACTTTGTGGACACAAAATAACACTGTGCAGGTGCTAGCTATTTTTATTGTGGAAAGAAGGCTAGGTAAACAAAAACAAACTCTCCCTTGATGTAAATATATTCAGGGGTAGCTGTATTGGTCATGCAGCAAACTATGACAAAATTCAAAATCCACAAAAGAGCAATACATTTATTGGCCAACCAAAAGACACAACAAAACACATCATGCACGCTTTTCAAGCTTCATTGGTTTCTTCATCAGGTGAAGATGTTAAAAATCATACAGGAGAAAAAAAGTGACAATGTTAGAATCACAGGTCTACATTTTGTTTTAGATGTTACTTCTGTTGTCAGTCAAGATGGCCTAAAGCCATTTCAGTGCAGGCAGAGGCCACTTCCCTTCTTGGGCATGTGAGGACCAAGGACAAAGGGCAATAGAAGACATGTGATAAAATTTCAGCACCATTAGCAATAGAAAAGTAACTTCCTTTGAGATCCAGGTTGTTCTTCTCTTATTTGAAGCTAACTGCCCCCTTCTTAGGCAGAGAACATTGAATTTTTCAAGAAAAACTTGTGTTTTGGTTGGATGGTAAAGGTATCACTGTTTTGTGGATTTTGTATTTTGTTGTTTTGATGTAAGTATGTGTGTGATTCTGCTGTACGGCCATAATCCTGCAGCCATTCAGGGCCTAAGAACAAAGTGGGATTTATCTAGAAGTAAGCACTGAGAGCCACGGTGGGGGTAATAGTTTGAGTGTTGGACTACAACCTTCAAGACCAGAGTTTGATTCACCACTTGGCCATGGAAACCTACTGGGTGGCCTTGGGCGTGTCACACACTGTGAGCCCCAGAAACTCCTGTGATAGGTTCACCTCAGGGTTGCCATAAGTCAAAAGGCACACAACAACAACAACAACAACAACAACAAGCATCGGCAGGAAGAGTTTAACAGCCAGTTCTGCCATGACACAAAATACATTTCTATATAGCTGACAGAGAAGTCTCAAGGGAAAGGGAAAACATTTTTCCTCTACTCTTTTACTATTGCTCAGAGCACTGTAGTTGCAGAAGAAATAGTGCCATTGTTGGCCTAATGGAATAACTATTCAATCCTGTGTACATTTACTCAGCTGTAAGTTCCGGTAAGTTCAGTGAGACTTCCTTTCAAGTAAGCATGCGTAAGATTGTAGCCTGAAAGTAATATATTCTTCATACTTCCTCAGACTACAGACTGACTGTGCTGGGGTTTGTTTATGTGGATGGAGTAGATGTTCATCTAGTATAGATATTATGTGAAGGCTGCTGCCCCTCCCTAAACTGCAAACCCTAGGATTCCATAGGATGTTGAAAGTGGAATAATACACTATAAGACTGTAGTGTGGAAATGTCCTTGATTTCAGTGCAGATTTTAAATGAGCTATCCAAGGTGCTTAACCTATTTGGGAGACAGGGTTCTGTACATTAGGTAGTTGCTTTAGAAGTTAGACTAAAACCCAGGGTGGATGTGAGACTAAAACTCAGATTTGGTTCACTGCCTCACTGACACTGGTTCGGACACTGACAAGATAAGATAGATAGATAATATTCTTAAGCAACATTGATTCCTGTTGCTTTTAATTTAAAATAGAAAAGAAACCAACCCTGGATTGACGGTTTCAGCAGGATAGTGTATAGATTAGCTAAGATCTGTGAAGGGCAAAACTGAAATGAAATGGAATGTAACGATAGAAGCACCCAAAGGAATAGGTGAATAACAGGCCACTGGGAAGATGATCTCAACCAGCAAGGTCGGCGTTGGATCTGTGGTTGCAACACTATATGCAAATCGATTGCTCTTTCAGGGTTAGAACTAAACCCTGCAGCACATCTCTTTGAAGGCTGAGCCAGTGACTCATAGGTAAGTATATTTGATTGATTTGCTTTGAGTGGGTGGGTGGGGAAAAGTAGAACTGGGAGGTTATCCTCATGCTAGCTAGCAAGAGTCAGGGCTCTGTCTGAGTCATAGCACGCAGCCAAAAAGCACACTGAATTTCACACGTGTGGTTGCCACCAGTTTCTAAAGGAGTAAAGCAAGCTATCTTTCCTATGTTCCAAAATTAGATTGATTTTTTAAAAAAATATCTTTATTTTGAAACTAAAATGTAATCAAAAGATCTTATAGTACAAAACTGTTTACAATTAAATAGTTGTTATTAAAACTTGCAAAGTGTTTCCTCATATGTGGGACTGCTCATATAAGTAGACCGTGTGTATAACCACTAGGCAGTTTTTTGGAAATGCAGCCACCGTTTGGTATTGAAACCAGCTGTTATCTTAACATATTTTTCAGAGTTGTTCTGAGACTAAAATGAACCTCACATATTCCACTCTGTGTTTTTCAGAAGGTGAGAAAACAGAACAAATCTAGAAACCTTTGTACAGGGTTAAAAGCCCTCAGTGATATATTGTGATGGTATTTTTATTGCTAATATTGTTTTCGAACAATGCAAATACAACCACTATATTTTTAATATCTGCCATTCAGAGAGCTTTGGCTTCGGGACAGTATAGAAATACTGTAAATGAAATAAAATAAAGGACTTCTACTGTCTCAAACAGCATTTACACTAAATCATGGGCAGCTGGGCCTCCTCTCCTAAAATGAACAGGTAAAATTGGTCCAGAAGCATTTTTATGTAGTTGAGTCCTCTCAGGAATTATCAGTCAGAAGTGTACTAAATAATACTTATTTTACTATTGCTTTAGATGGATGGCGATGATGATGATTGTTTTGGTGCAATGTATACCATGTTTTCATTGTCTTGTAAAAATGTATCTGCAAGTAGTCAAAATTAATAACCTATTTGCCAATGCTGATCCCCCCGCCTTAAATCCAGTTCTGGGGTCCCTGCACCAAATAGGAATATTGCCTGAGTAGCCAAAATATAACAAGCACTGCACCACATTTTTGTAGTCATGTTTTTTCTTCACAAAAGAGGGTCTTTGTGATCCTTCCCACCCACCCACCCCCTGTTCTGGCTTGGCCCATCACATTTATGACTCTCTTGTGTCATTTTGTAGCTTTCTCAATGCTTAGTCTGAAGCTACTTTGATCAAAATATGTATGTGTGTGTGAATATGTCTGTGTGTGTGTGGAGAGAGAGAAAGAGAAAGAAAGTGTGTGTGTGTGTGTGTGAGAGAGAGAGAGAGAGAGAGAGAGAGAGAGATCTTGCTTTTTTCTACTTGGTGTGTAATTAGAGACATTGAAAGAGAAAGGAAAACCATCACTTGTGTTGTCCTCACTCTGAAATGAGGTGAGAAGACAAAGAGCTGCTTCAGCCTCTTGCCAAGACAATCAGGCTGATAGTTCCTGTCTTCCCACATTGCATCGTGTTTTCACTGCCTGCAAGCTCTCATTTCTTGGCAGGGCAACGTAGTCCCTCTTCCCTGACACACACATTTCCGCAGCTATTTAGGTCTCCCAACCGGTCAAAGTTGGAAGGAACACAAAGTCTTTCAGCCCTAGTTTCAGCTCAGCTGTACTGACTTTCTGAGGTGATTAACATGAGAATCGTGGCACAACAACCTATTTACAGGATGGAGAATTTCAAGTTGTGTGGATCTGACAAGAATGAGATGCAGCAGCTCATCAGGCGTCGCAGGGACGTAGGTGAGACAAAGTACCGAGCTGTGAAGTAAAGTGTAGATGCAGGTAGAAATAAAATAGAGAGAAGTGGGGCAAATGAGGAAAAGAAAAATGCTACGTCTGTTGCAAAGGCCAGCAGCAGAGTCCTAGGGAGCTGTAGAGACATAGGCTGAGATCCTGTGTGACACAAGACAGCAGAATAGTTCCTTAAGTGCAACTAGGCCACATCTCTCCTCTCAACAATCCCCCCGACTCACCGTTTGGCCGCTGCAGCCCCATCACACAGCCATCCCATGGCTGGTGGGGGGGGGGTCAGAGAAGCATCTGGCTATGTCCCTGTAACCAGATGCAGAATGAATACATCATCCACTGATATCCACTGGAGTCCTTGTGGTCTTTACGGTGAGTAGAAGAGAACGCCATCCACCATGATAAAAAAAAAAAGATATGCACAGACATAAGGGGACTTACATCTGCAGATAGAGTTGGCAGGGACCACAAGGGTGATCAAGTCCAACCCCTGTCATGCAGGAATACACAATCAAAGCATTCCCAATAGTTGTCCATCCAACCTCTGTTTAAAAACTTCCAAATTAGGAGACTCCACCACACTCCTAGGCCCTTTCCGCATGTGGGGGGGGGGAATGGACGAAAACAGAGCTTACCGGCTTTGTTTTCCAGTCGGCCGAGTCCGTCGCCACGAGGAGCAGCGCGAGTTTGCTGCTCCGCAGTCCTCCGGCGTCCCAAATGGCAGCTTCCGGTTGGTGGGGGCTCTCCACCAACCGGAGAAGCTCGCCAGCTGGAAGCCCGCCCCCGGCAGATCTGCAGGCACGCACTTGCACGCGCCTGCAAATCTGCTCCGGAGCCGGGCGATGGAGCGGCACGGGGTTGCGCGCTCCGTAATTTTTAAAAACCTTGAAAAAGAGGTTTTTAAAAAACATGCCGAGTGACCAGTTCCGGTCTCTCTGGAGTGGACTGTGGTATGGAACTACAGAAAGTAGTCCACCCCAGTCCACTCTACGGTGCAGAAAACCTCCGTTAGAGGTCGTTCTGCACCATTTTACTAGCCCGATGCGGAAATGGCCCCAAGCAGTGTATTCCATGTCGATCTGCTCTTACCATCAGAAAATTCCTCCTAATGTTTAGATGGGATCTCTATTCCTGAAGTCTGAAACCATTGCTCCATGTCCTAGTCTCTAGAGCAGCAGAAAACATACTAGCTTCATCCTCCACATAACATCTGTTCAAATATTTAAACATAGCTATCATACGTGTCATACATACCTATAATACATGTCAGGATGCCAACCATAGAATATAAACTACAGAAGAGACCATCTTGGGATCATGTGGGTCCCTTGGCCGCTGGCTCGGCACCTCTTCTCTTTCATGCATCATTTGTCATGGTGGTGGAAAAAGAAGGGAACTGCCACTGACCTCTCTGGGACAACAATCTGCAGTTCCCAGTACCTGATTGCATCCTTTCTCTGTGTGGAAAAATCAGTCCCAACTGCACTGGCAGAGTAGTAGAACACTTTGATAAATGTTTTATGGTGTACAGGTTAACTGAAAATCAGTTCATACTCTCTTATTCTTCCATACGACATCTTGATTGTTGTTGCTGATTGTTGTGCCTTCAAGTCATTTCTGACTTATGGTGACACTAAGGTGAACCTATTACAGGGTTTTCTTGGCAAGATTTGTTCAGAGAGGGGTCTGCCTTTACCTTCCTCTGAGGCTGAGAGACTGTGATGTGCCCAAAGTCACCCAGTGGGATTCCATGGCTGAACAGGGATTTGAACCATGTCTTCCAGACTCAGGCCATTTCCACACTAGAGTGTTATAGCACTATGATTCCACTTTCAACATCCTATGGAATTCTGGGGTTTGCAGTTTTGGGAGGGGCCACCTGGCCCCTCCCGAAACTGCAAACCCCAGGATTCCATAGGATGTTGAAAGTGGAATCATAGTGCTATAACTGTCTAGTGCAGAAATGGCCTCAGTCCACTGCTCAAACCACTGCACCAGGCTGGCTGACATGACATCTTTACTCTGCATATAATTTCTGAGAATCTTTGAGAAGGTTGCTTTTTTAACTCCTGTATTTTCCAGCTCAAAATGCCAGTGACAAACACGACATTAAGAAAATCACACTTTGGAGGAAATGCCAAGAAAGTGACAAATCCATCTGTAAGAAATTGGCATGAAGAAGGCCTTGATTAGGAAAAACAAGAGACTGAGAATATCCAACAAAGGTTTCATTTCCAACTCCTAGGGCTTTGAACTTAAACCTAAAAATGCATTTTGTTGCATTCAATGAAATTAGAATGTCATCATTAATACATTCAATCATTCCAGATTGTGGAATATAAGTCATATAAGCAAAGGTAGCCATGTCAGCCTTTCCGTATTGCTTATTCCACTCTCCTCCACATAATCCTTTATCTCTAACCTGCTCTTTGTAACATTTGCTTAATCAAGGAATCTGGAGATCTTAAAAGCTTGTGGACATTTCTGTGATCTTTTTAAAAGGTTGGTCTAATAACTAGTATTTTGTTTAGATTCTGGTAAAAAACACATCTGCATTTGTATTCCAGATTGTACTAGCTCTGTTGTGGCCAACCTGAGTAAAAAATAAACAACTGGGAAGTAAAGAAGACAAAGTTTAATATACAAAGGGTTCTTGTAGCACTTTTGAGAGTGAGATAAAGATGTTTGTAGCTATTATAGATTCAGTGTAGTTAATCTGATGCTACAAACTCCTTTCTCTCTGGCTATTTCCACACTACACTCTTATAGCACGATTATTTCACTTTCAACACCCTATAGAATCCTGGGCTTTGCAGTTTAGGGAGGGGCTGGCCGGCCCCTCCCTAAACTGCAAACCCCAGGATTCCATAAGATGTTGAAAGTGGAATAATCACGCTATAAGAGTGTAGTGCGGAAATGGCTTTGGCCTCAAAGGTGCTACAAGATATACTGCAAAGTATACCTTTGTATGCTGATACAGACTGCAATGACAATCTCTTTGAATACAGCTAGAGTTTACATAATATGTATAAGCAGCATTTAGCCTTCCTTGACTTGCTTGAGTTTCATTTCAAGATTTCACTAAGGTCTTATTAGTACCACTTCCTATGTAATAGCAGGCCAATTGACGCACCTGTTCCAGGTGCTGCTGGGTCGTCCAAAGCCCACAATATGTGAAATCTGTTTAACATACAGAATGATTCTATCCTTGGTGTTGCTGGCCTCTTAGCTTCCTGATTAGAGCTAGGCTTGG
This sequence comes from Cyclura pinguis, assembly GCA_030412105.1. Lineage (NCBI taxonomy): Eukaryota > Metazoa > Chordata > Lepidosauria > Squamata > Iguanidae > Cyclura > Cyclura pinguis. The sequence continues at coordinate 104,790,561 of CM059599.1, read as the reverse complement.
GTTCAGCAGCTGTTATCCTAAGGAGGTTTTTCCCAATCTGCTTTCAAATAGCCTCTTAAAGGCTGTTTTATTTCTCCGGATAATTTTGAGTCAGAGCCTATAATGATATGATTTCAGTTTGTTCTCAGTGGACATTTTTTTTTTGGTTGTTTCTTATTAATCTTTCTTTTCTTCTATTGCTTACTTTGTTGATTTGCTTGCTGTTTTTCTGCTGGTTGCTTTGTTGTTAGAATTATTTGAACTGGCTACAAATATTTTTATAAGACACTTTGAATATTGTATTGCCCCTCTAAAGCAGCAACTCTTAACACCAGCTGGATGTGCAGATTTAAGATCAGGATTCCAACCAGCACTGTTTTCTTCCAGGATACCTCTTTGTTCTCTCCACAGCTATTTGTTCCCCTCTCCTGCAAGCATCAGCCAGTATTCCTTTCTTTGCAATCAGTCTCCTTGAACTGTTTTCTCTCACTCTCCCTACAATATTGGCCTAAACTCAGCTTCCTTCCCTCCCACCCCACAACTCTCAAGGCTGCCCAAAAAATACTCTGGAAAGTTTTCAAGCCCGAATAACAGTATATGGGGTGGGGGGAGGATGAGGTGTTTGGAGCTGCAATGAGAAGAGGAGGTCACCCCTACTCAGATTCCATTCAGATTTTCTGTGGAAGTCTAACATTTGATGCTGCCCAACATTTTTACTTATGGCAGACCTCTGGCTTTTCCTGAGCTTGCTGTGTGTGGATGGAACATATTTGACTACATAAAGATTTGGAGAAAGTATCTGGAGAACATACTTGCTGTTAGTATATGGAGGACAGGATAGGGAATTGTGCGACCCTCCAGAAATTGTTGGACTGCAACTCTCAGCAGCCCTATGCCAATGGTGAGGAATGCTGGGGTTTACAATTCAACATCACTGGAAAGGCCATAGAGTTCTCCCCCCTGCCATATAGTACCATACCTAGTGGTTAGTATCTGCAATATGCTGTGTGCCTTTCTGACTTACAGACATACTAACATCTATCCATGGGGTTTGCTTGGTAGGGGAGATTCAGGGGGGTATCATTGCTCTGAGGCTAAGAAAGTGTGACTAAGAGGGGATTTGAATCCCGATCTACCAGATGAGGGTTCAGTGCTCAAAGCACCATACCATGCTGGCTCTCTAGTGTCTGTAATATCTGACATGAAAACATAAGTGTCCTACAGATTTTGTAACATGAAGATGCTATTAGAGGCACAACTGAAACAGAGGCTGTTCTGTTACCGCCTTCTGTTTCCTACACACACACACACACCAATTGGTGTCGCTGCCTCTGACACAAAGACTCTGCAGCTGTGTTAGTGAACAGGTTGAAACCATTATGACCATAAGTTTGAGCTGCTACCATCTAGGTAAACTTTTGGGGTACAATGTATAAAGGGTCCCCCAAAGTCAACATCAGAAATCCAAAGCCAGCCTTTTACTCGCTTGAGCAGCTTCTGGATCAGAAGCCAATAGGCTATACAAGGAACATGTTTAAAACCTTTTAAGTAGCTAAATTGCTGGGCTGCTGCAGACATGCCCCATCAGAAGCATTAAAACATACTAGTTTCTTAGCGCACACAATAGAAGGTGCAATAGAAGATGATGTGCCCGATAGATCACTCTGCACTTATTATGTCAGCTCCAGTTTGATTCTGCTTTTCAGCTTGCATTAGGAAAGCAAGATCTAGCTGGAAGGAGAATAGGCTAGGTCCCAGCCTGAGGCATTAAGAATATCTTCCTTTATGAAAAGGAAAGACTTTGCTTCTGCTCTTAATGAACATTAGCAGAAAAGGTTTGGTGGGATGTGAATGGCTTTTAGAGAAAAAAAAAACAGATCTAAAACAAGAATAAATAAAAGGATGAAGGGAAAGAGGATGGGAGGAGCTTGGTTGCACATGCTGGAGAAGTGACTAGCTGATATAGGGGCTATTTAACACACACACACACAATCCTTCTCTGAAAAATGTAGAGCTCAATATTGATAGTGCATCATATCGAGAAAGAAATTATTTTAATTGCTTTAAGTAATTGGAAATTATTTAGCACATGGAGAAGTGAAATGTGTCTTTAGCAAATAGGGTTACGTGGCTGAGAAAACGGATACTGCTTGTTAAAAGACAGAGTCTACCAGCTAGAAATAAGATACAAGAGTTAGGCAAAGTGACCTTCGTACTCTTGATACAATACAGAGTTGAAAAATGAGATTTCATGGCAGAAGATAAGCAAACTATGCAGTCTCTGAAAGATTAATCTGTAGTTTATGTCAGTGTGAGTTTTATCCAATGGAAATTATAAACGTGCATGAAAAATTGTTGAGGGTGTATAAATTCCAGGCAAAAATTGTATTCAGGACCAACTCATTTCAAAGCGAAAGCTCTGTTGGTCTGATTGCGCAATCGTAATTACTAAATAAGATTCCCTTTTTTTACTTCACTCAAATTCTCTGAGTTGCTTTTATTGGCTCCATAGCTTAGGGAGAGGTAGTTTTATGGCAACCGTTTGAAGCAAAACACAGGGATATGGTCCACTCTTGTGTGGAGAAAACAATACCACTCCTCACACAAGAGGTAAGTATCAGCAGAGGAATCTGAATGTTTGCAGGAGTGGAAAAGGACTTTAGGAAAAACAAAATAAGTGGAAGAGGACGAGACCACCTCCTACAGTAACCCGTGGAGACTGAATGGGCCCAGTGGCTAGAGAATACTGTTTCCTGAAGGCAAAACTGCAAAATGAGAGTGAAGGAGGGGAAACAGAAGAAAATAGCCAGAACCTAGCACAGGAAGCACTCACTGTACATGGCAGACACATGGAAGGGGATCCAGAATGGAATCCTGTAAAGGAAAGTGTGGCTGCCCTATAGCCCCCTTACAACTGCCATATCCACCATTAAGAGCAAACCCAGACAGTGAATTATGACAACTATGTTGTAGCCAAACATGGCTGCTAAAAGTCAGACCACATGCTCCATTGAACACATGCTGCACAGCTCAAGATCTTTTTATTTGTTCAAAAGTGTGTGTGGCCCCAGCTTACATCAGAGCCAATACATGTTGGGGGGAGATCTGGGGTTCTATAAAGAAAGAGGGAAGCTCCAGTGGATGGACAGACGTTAATTTAACTCAGTGGTTCCCAACCTTTTCTCACTTGTGTACCCCTTGGCAGCCCATTTCCACTAATTTTACCCCTCATGTTAGCCCCATGTTTATAATTACTATATCTGCTGTTATTTCAAGTTTGTATGTTGTAACTGTAAATAAATAGCCCTATAATGGGATTAAAAAGCAATAGAATAATAAGGTGAACAGACAGTGCACATATAGTTACATTCAGTTCAAGACAATATATCTCAGATCACACAAAAAAATTACATTAATTAATTATTATTACTATTTTGTGATTGATCACTATCCACATTATGGCCATTTCCGCACTAGACTGTTGTAGCGCTATTAGTCCACTTTCAACATCCTATGGAATCCTGGGGTTTGCAGTTTAGGGAGGGGCCGACTGGCCCCTCCCTAAACTGCAAACCCCAGGATTCCATAGGATGTTGAAAGTGGAATAATAGCGCTATAACTGTCTAGTGCAGAAATGGCCTCTGTTTCACCTTTTTTTTTTTTATTGTGTCAGTTACTGATCCATATCGAATAAAAATGAACGGAAAAATTAATTTAAACCTTAAACCAGTGACAAAGGTGACAATCCATGCTGGAGTTCAGGTCAAATTTTACAGGAACTATCCAAGGTACTGAATGTATTTGAGGGATAGAGTTCCTCTCCTTTAAAGTGTAGATTAAAATCTAGAGTAGATTCACCAGCCCACTGACACAGGAGCCAACAGCATCCACTCGCCTTGGAAAAGACATTCCAGAGACTGGTGGGATCAAAGACATAGCAGGCAGATATTTGTTCGTAACTAGATTGGAAACATGTGGTGTATATAACTTTATCTCTGTATCTATGTCTGTCTGATCAGTATGCAGACTTCAGTTGCATTTTGATATTTAAATCTGAGGTTGTGTTTCTGTCTAGCTTTGGAGGAAACATCTATTTCTCAAATAGATCTGGCAGGAAGAGGCTGGAAGAAGGTGCACCTGCCAGCCATATATCTAGGTGGATGCTGAAAAGCATTGTTCACATTGCTGGCAGTGTGTGTCACACCAGGGCTTCTGCATGTCTCTGTACATTGGCTTGCAACAAGATAGTTCTCTGCCAACTGCTTTTCATTGTCCTTCCTTTATTTCTATCATTTCTCTCTCCTATCCCAGCCTTCCCCCAATCCCAGGGAGTGGGAATTCATCAAGGGCCAGGATGACATGAATTCAAGGAGAAATGAAAGTGATCCGATGCAGGAGAAAACACTGCCGATTTACTTGGCTCAGCAACTTCTGCTCTTTGGCAAATAAGAGATCTTTTTACATAGGCACAAGCAAAGAAAGTGTCGTTCAATGACACTGTCTCCTTGGACAAAGCCTCCACAGAGGAGAAGGAGGGGATAATGCTTCCGTCTTCTACGGCTTTATTTGAAAAGAATCCAAGTTCAACTTATTAGTATGTCTGATATTAGAAAGCCAGGACCAACCAGCAGTCCGTCCAGACTTGTCACTTAGGATTTTGTCAGAAAACTACCTTGTATTCAGCTTAGTTGTTTAATAGATTAGATTTATAAGCTAACTTCAAGATATAACATTTTCTTCAAGGCAGCTTACAAAATCTAACTTTTTTTAAAAAATAAAATATACATCGATATTAATACAAATAAAAATGAGCAACCTCACTCCCTAACAAAACCAAAAACCTTCATTTAATTCCTGCTACCCACTTTTCCCTTAAAAAAAGCTTAAAAAGAGAGAGAGAGAGAGAGAGGATGACAAACAATAGATAGAAACTTAATACAGCATCAATATCAGTCCTTCTTAAGTTATCTGATGTGTGGGATTGGCAGGGCTTTTTCTCAGTGTGCCAGAGACTGGCACCATATTTGTGTCTATTGGCTACAATTGGTCCTTTCTTTCCTGGAAACTCACAACAAACCAGAAGCCAGGAGCTCATGGACCAGTTCTGGTCCATGGACCACCACTTTGACCAGCGCTGTTCTGAACAAAAAATCTGAAATAATATACATTCTTAAGGCTAGTCAAAATGACAATGGAGCAGGAACAAATTGTATCTCCTCAGACAGTAGTAGGAGTAAAGGGGCTGTTTTGGTACTCCAAGGGATCTTTCAAGGACTACACATTTCTACTGCACTCTCAAGGGGGGGGGAATCAAATTGATTTTGCTTCCAAATGCCTCCTAACCACATTAGAAGAGTGTGGACACATGTTCCTATATGCCAGGAATTGTGCAGTCCCTCCAGAAATTGTTAAATTGCAATTCCCAGTAACCCGGCCAGCTTAGCCCATGTTGAGGAATGCTAGGAGCTGTAGTCTGGAGCATCTGAAGGGCTTCAAAGTTCTCATCCTTGTGGTGTGCCAAATATTACATTCATATCCTCCAGCTTTCTTAGTTTGCCAGGGATAATCTGGTGATTATTCTTTTTATGATAGAGTTACTAGCTTGATAGATGAAGGGAATGCTGTGGATGTAGCATATCTCGATTTCAGTAAGGCCTTTGACAAAGTTTCCCATGACATTCTTGCAAAGAAGCTAATACAATGCGGGTTGGACAGGGTTACTGTCAGGTGGATCTGTAACTGGTTGACTGACCGTTCCCAAAGGGTACTCACCAATGGCTGCTTTTCATCCTGGAGAAAAGTGACTAGCAGGGTGCCACAGGGTTCTGTCCTGGGCCCAGTGCTGTTCAATATTTTCATCAACGACTTGGATGAAGGAATAGAGGGCATGCTCATCAAATTTGCAGATGACACCAAATTGGGAGGGGTTGCTAATACGCCAGAGGACAGGATCAGAATTCAAAATGACCTGGATAGATTGGAGAGCTGGGCCAAAGCTAACAAAATGAAATTCAACAGAGAGAAGTGTAAGGTCCTACACTTAGGTAGAAAAAATGGAATGCAGAAATATAGGATGGGGGACACGTGGCTGGATGGCAGTACGTGTGAAAGGGATCTAGGAGTCTTAATAGACCACAAGCTGAACATGAGTCAGCAATGTGATGTGGCAGCCAAGAAAGCCAATGCAATTCTCGGCTGCATCAATAGGAGTATGGTGTCTAGATCGAGGGAGGTACTGGTACCACTCTACTCTGCTTTGGTTAGACCTCATCTTGAATACTGTGTCCAGTTCTGGGCACCCCAATTCAAGAAGGACATGGTCAAGCTGGAGCAGGTCCAGAGGAGGGTGACCAAAATGGTGAAGGGCCTGGAAGCCAAGCCCTATGAGGATAGACTTAGAGAGCTGGGTATGTTCAGTCTGCAGAAGAGAAGGTTAAGAGGGGACATGATAGCTATGTTTAAATATTTGAAGGGGTGCCATGTAGAGGAAGGAGAGGGCTTGTTTTCTGCTGCTCCAGAGACCAGAACAAGGAGCAATGGATTCAAGCTGCGGGAAAGGAGATTCCACCTGAACCTCAGGAAGAACTTCCTGACAGTCAGGGCTGTCCGGCAGTGGAATATGCTGCCTCGGAGTGTGGTGGAATCTCCTTCTTTGGAGGTTTTTAAGCAGAGGCTGGATGGCCATCTGTCGGGAGTGCTTTGAGGGTGTTCCTGCATGGCAGGGGGTTGGACTGGATGGCCCGTGTGGTCTCTTCCAACTCTACATTTCTGTGATTCTGTGATTCTGTGAATGCTATGTCACTCCACTTTTTCAGTTGCTTAACCAGGGCTATTGAGTCAAATCTTAACCTTCTCTTCTCCAGGCTAAACATATCCCGCTCTCTAAGCTGCTCCTCATAAGGAATGGTTTCCAGATGTGAGTCCCAACTGAATTCCAACCCTTATTTTTAAAGAATAGGAAGAATCCTTTCACAACAAAACAAGGAAGCACCATTTAAACAAAATTAGCAATGGTTTTGTAGTCAGTATAGAAGAGCACTGAACTATGAGAGATGAAAGAAGGGGGAAAAGATCATTGATGCACATCAATGGCGCTGCATAAACAACTGAAAAGAAGACACCTTGAATGTCAGTAGAAAGCAACCTTTCTCCATTCACGTGTGTGTGTGTGTGTGTGTGTGTGTGTGTGTGTGTGTATTTATGTGTTCAAATCACCTGTAAAGTCTCAAGTAATCCAGCTGCAAAATGCAGAGAAAGACTTCAAGCATTAGAAGAACAAGCATCTTAAAGACTAGTAAGAGTCTCTCAAAAAAAGAACAAAATTATTATGGTACAAATTTTTATAAACCTCACGATCTAGTGTGGTGAGCTTGTTCATTTTGGTGTGCTGTAAGACTCTCCACCGGTTTTGCTCCAATTGACAAAGTGGCAATAACTCTGTAAATTTAAAAGTTCGAGCACCCTCTGGTGGTCAGAAAACAATTTTCCCAAAGAATATTGTTTTAGTCTCTATTCTGCCCCAACAACTAACAATAAAAGGATGATAGTCTAATATGAAGAGACTCTTCCAACAGGAGGATAGTATTTTAGGAAATATTGAGTATTTTAAAAGTTCTGCCTGGAATGTCTGGTCTCTGATTACCATTTCACACATGGAGATTTTCACTTGATGTTGCAGCTACCTAGTGAAGAAAAAGCTTGCATGGATGTGTGATGTAATAAAGTGAGGATGGAGGGACAGGTAAGAGTATGGAATCCTGGGGGAGACTGGTCATTGGCTGGATCTTTAGGGGGGTCCTTTTAAATAGCAGGTGTGTATGGCTGTTAAGAATAAGAGTTGTTGGGGTTTGCAACTTTTGCGTTCCTGTGCTCACTGATAGTTAGATTGAATGTCATTCTCGAGAGGTTTAGGCACAGCATGTTTATGGTTACTTCCTGTTTGTGTTAGTGTCTGTGTTTGTTCACATGTACTCTCTCCCTGTATCATGTAGGCTTCCCTTTGTTCTCTGGGGTCTCATTTGTTCTCACCTCTCTCTCCCGACTGGCTTGCCATGAAGTCTCTCTGTCAAAGTGAGGCATTCCAGTTCTCTTGATACCATGTAACACTCTTTCTTTTCTTACTTTCCTCAAGAAGATGAACCTGTGTTTGTTATGCACAAGTATTCACGAGAAAAACTACTTTTATATACCTAATGAAGAAGGCTAAGTTTCATTTCTTTCTCTGATAGCTTTTGTGTGTGGGGTGGAGTGGGGTGGTGAGCTGTTCGCCTTCTGCCGAGCGCATGAGGTGCTCTGCTTGAGAGATCCACTATATTATCTCATATTTCCCAATAAGAGTTGGGTCAATCAGAGTTAGAATTAGAGATGTTGGGATGTCAGAGTTAGTTAGGATATGAGTGAAAGAGTGAGAGATGTGAGTTAATGTGTGTTGGGATTTAGATGCATTAAATGAGGAATCTGTGATGTTATGTCTGTTTTTTGTATAATGAAAAAGGACAGATCAGTGGAGAACCTCTTAGGAGGCACAAGAGGCCCCTCGTTGCTGCTATTCTCTATCACCCTGTAAGATGGAGGTCAAATGTGCATCTAGCAGCATGCAACCTGTTGACAGAATATATCAATCTGAATGTTAATCTTACAGCGCTTAAGTGAATGCGATTTAAGAAAGTTCTGAAAAAAAGAAATAAAAACTTCGTGAGAGTGGAAGATTAAACACACAGCCTGAAAGTGATTTAACCTCTTTAAACTTTGGACCAGTTCACTGTATCCAATTACGATCTCTCTAGCCCTGTCTCAAGGGAATGGCGGAGAAGACAGATATAAAGGGGAGATGGCAGATAACAGAGGGGAGATTATGTGTGCTCTAGCCTGCTAGAAAGCCAATTAGCCAATTAACAAGCCCTTTTAGTCCTCACTCTTTTCACAAGCAGCGTAAGCATCTTTCAGAACCAGCTGTAATCACTTCACAGGATCTGTAGTCTTGAATTGTTAACCATTGAATCCCACATACCCTTTGGCATATTGTTGTATGTAGCATTTGTTTCTTCCAGGTTTAATTACTATATTCTATCTTCTTGGCCTAGCATGGAACAGGCTGGATTAAAGGTCATCTTTGAGCGTGAGCCAGAAGTCACTGAGACTCTGGCTCATATGTTGGCTACTCTTCATCTTTTCCCTTTCAAAGAAAGTACGTTTCTAATCCCTTTCCCTTGGATTATGGCCATGTCCTCACTAGTCTGTTATAGTGCTATTATTCTACTTTTGACATTCTATGGAATCCTGGGGTTTGCAGTTTAGGGAGGAATCTTTAGAATTCTCAGTCAGAGAGGCCTTTGGCCTCAGTAAATGACAAACCCCAGAATTCCCCAGGTTGTTGAAAGTGGAATAATAGCACTATAACAGTCCAGTGTAGAAATGGCCTATGACTGGTCACAAGTGGAGTAATCCTGTGAGAAAAGATTCAAAGAGATAGCCATGTTAGTTTATTTCAGCATTAATAAAAACCCATAAAGGAATCCAGTAGCACCTTTGAGACTGAGAAAAAGAAATTTTAACATAGACTTTCATGAACTATAATCCACATCATCAGATAAATGGCTGATGCTGAAGAAGTAGACTGGAGTCCATGCAAGCTTATGCTAGAAATCCATTTTTCTCATTTAGTCTCAAAGGTGTTATAGGATTTGATATGCAGAACTACTACACTATGCTGAGCCATGCAAGATTTCAACCATTGTGGCACAGCACAGCATCTGGCCTATGTATGTTTAGTTATGTTTACTCAGAAGTGAATCTACTTTGTCAACTGCAACAAAGGTCTAAGAAAAGTCAGTATCCAGTACTATACACCTGCATAAAAAGAAGGAAGAGGAGACAGGGAAAAAGAAATATGGCAGTGCCTTTAAGATTAACTGGTTTTTATTTTAGCATGAGCTTTCATTGATATAAACCCACTTCTTCAGATGCAGTACCGAGTAGTATTAAGGCACCAGGTATAAAGCATATTTATACAGTTGTGGGATAGAATGTAATAGACTCCAGAAAGATGCAAATCATGTCCCTATCCCAGTCCCATAACTGTGTAAGTATGACAAGAATTTGAAGTTTATCAGGGATACTCTCATGCCCTCCCCTGCTGTGATTATATGTAGTGGTTAGCATGCTAAAAAATATCTCCTGAAGCTTTCAGGTTGTAAAAGAGGAACATACAAGAAGAAAAGCCAGGAAATGATTGCAAGCATGCCTATTAGTATAAAAACCATATCAAAACCAAGATCTTACGGAAAAACTCTTCAATGAGTTGATATTATCATTATTTTTCTAGGGTGCCCAAGTCTTGTCAAATTTGCAAATGCATTATCATTAGATCAAACAAACGGTTTTCCTCTGAGTTGCCTGCAGGCTTTGCAAAATAATGCTGACAGTCTGACTGCAGCAGTCTGACCCTCAATACGAGTGACTGTTCTAAGCCTCTTGCTGATTCACTGGATATGGTTTTTGTCTGTATGCATCAAAATAAATATATACAGGATTTGGAAGGGGGGAATGTCATCTCTTATCTTCCCCTGCTGCCATGGACACCCATGGTACTGCATTATGGTAGTTCAAGGTTCTCACTAGAGGCTAAGTTCAAACAGGATCACTGGGGGACTGATGCCATGGCCATTGATGTCCCTCAGGCTTCTGGTTTGTCACTCATGTTGTTTAATACCGTACTTCTCAAGCTATCTAATATGGAGGACTGGGATATTTTTCCAATATATCAAGAACTGTACCATATCTGTACTCATTGGCTATAATTATTACTTTCTTCCATGCACCAGGGACCGACAGCTGATGTTTCAGGAATCAGCACCAATCCACAGATCACTGCTTTGAGTAGCACTGATTTAATACATACAAAGAACTGCTGTGAGAGGTTATAAAGTATGCTGATGTCATCTCCTCAATTCATCTCTTTCTTTTAGCTAAATCCAAAGAAACAGATCCACTTCAATCCAAGGGAGTTCAAAAAAGGTGGCCAATGTCAGTATGTACTGGATGCGAGCAGCAAACTGAAACTTAATCCAGGTAAGATAGAGGTCTCCTACTCAGTTGAAAGGCTGATTAAAGAACAGGGTTTGATCCTCTGCTGGATCAGATTATACTCCCCTGGAAGACTCAAAGTTTTACAACTTAGGTGTACTCTTGGACTCAGACTTGAACCTGGATGCCTCAGTTTTGGCACCAGCCAGGAGTGTGTTTTCACACTTAAAGCTTGTGAGCCAGCTGTGCCTGTTTCTGAAGATGTTTGACTTAGTCACAGTAACACGTGGCTCTGTTATGTCCCTTTTGGATTACTGCCACATGTTCTGTGGGACTGCTTTGAAAAGTACATGGAAACTTTATCTAGTAAAATGCTGTAGCTGAACGCTGAAGATAGATAAAGCACTGAAACTATGTCATAATTTAATCTGGAGATGTACCTGGTTGTGCAACATTTCATAGGGTAGAGGAGCAGGCATCTAAGCTTCCTCTGGGCACATGAAGTAATTCATGCAAGTTCTCATATGCACAAGGGCTCTCTTGATGGGATTTTTCTGTTAATAGGGAAAGGAGACGAGGAAATGACACAAACAGTATTTCTGTATATACAGTACTTGACAGGGAGGATCCACACTGTAGGATATTTGAGATACGGGATGTAGATACTTCTCTGTCACAAGGACTAGCTGGTTGGGAAATTCTTTGACACTGAAAAGGACTTATCTGTCTTAGAAAGTCTTAGAAACTCTAAGTCTTGACAAGTCAATATGATTTCTACTGGCAGCCTTGTCTTTTTGTCGCCTTCAGCTGCCCCACAGCAAACAAAGGGCTAGTCAATGAGAGAAAACTTTCCAGATATTTATTTTGCTCTAAATACAGGGTAAACCTCGCCTGTGGTCAGCGGACAACTGCACTGACATGGGGACAAATTGGCCATGGTGGGTCATAGAACTGGGTGCAAATCACAGCTACCCCATCTTTTCCAGTTCCTTGAAAAATAAGAGACCCTGTCTGGAAAGATTACTTTTCCCAGTGATAAATGCAGCAATATTCATAGGCTGTCATAGTGCCATGTGCTTGAGTGGGTTCAGGTTCCAGATATGCTGTTTGCTTTGTTGTTACTGCATACCAGAGTACAGGACTGGAATGCTAGCTGTTCTCACAATAATTCAAACACATGTACCAACGTACAGTTTTGAAGGAACTGTGTGTACATAATTGTCTAGATATTTGTTGCCTATATGTTTCTTGATACAGTTTAAGAGCAAAACTCCTTTTCTTTGAGGCATCTTTGTTTGTTTGTTTGTTTCTTCTCAGAGCCAGTTGTGACCTTCTTTGCATTTATTAAACAACTGGAATGAAGCCAGGAAGAATCTGCTAATGGATATTTTACTGAAGGACAAAAACCAGAGATCATATAAATTTTAACTGATGCATGATAACCAAAATCCACTCCTCAATCATTTGCAGCCCTACACTGACTTAGCCATCCCAGTTTCTTTTGATTGGACAAAGGGTGCAAGCTCCTAATTAAAGAAAATATTAAGAAGCCGATTAATCATACAAAGCAACAGTGGAAAGAATAATGTATGCTGAGGAGTGTACAGTAAACAAAGAAATGAAATACCCACAAACCTACCCATGCTGAATGACTAGGCTACCACAGCCTACTCACATTCTTTGCGTGAAAAGACGTACAGCCGTAAGAGATTCAAGAAAATGCTTTTGGTTATTTATACCACGCAATGCTACGTAAGTGATAACAGTATGAAAATAACATGATTCCATAGACTTAAAACCACTATGGAACAGAACTGGTCCTTGATAAAGCAGTGAAGTAAACATTAAATGGGAGGAAAATACATAATCGCTATTTTAAAACTGTGGTTTGGGGTTGTTCCTTTTATTTGAAAGATGAGCATAATTGAAACCTGACCAAACTATGTATTTGGGTAATAAGCAGATGGTAGGAAAGAAAGAAAGAGAAAATTCTGCTTCATTATCAAGGATTACTCTTTTTGCAATTTTACCAAAATATGGCAACTGAACTATTAATGGAATTAGACATCTTGAAACAGCTTGAAAGAGTTAGCTACAACTGCATCTGATCCACTGCTTTCTTCAAAGGACTCCTCCATATAGTTAGTCCTTCTCACTTCAATAAGATTTATTCTGTTTGAGGCTAACAGTCTGAGTGCTCTAAAAACATCCCTATCCAGGGGGATGAGATTTCAAAGTATGATCATTTTACCATCTGATGCTCTGTCTATAACAAAGCCATTTGAGTCCTTATTATTTTAGGGCAAGATGAAACTAGATTTTATTTACTACATTTTCTCCAAAACCCCAATTACAGAAACTGTCAGAGTATCGTTTTGATGAGGTCGCAGAAATTACATTTTAAGACATGTTTTTTTTCTGGCTCTCTTCATTCCAATCAAAGTCTAACACTGTATCATCAAAATCAGTTACTGAGAACAAAGAGCTGCCTGTGACCATGCCACTTTTGCCTAATTCAAAGCACTTCCTTGGGTGGCCTGGACCATCACTTTGGGTTTTCAGGAGTTGCCCATCCTCATTTTTACTGGTGACATTCAAGGAAACTTTTTTTGATTCTGGATGCTCTCCTTTGGATTCAGCAGGTGATGTGAAGGCAAACCTGGCTAATTTTGCCAATGTGCTGGAGCATAATTTTTTTGTCTTCAGGCCACCCAGGACTTCTTCTTCCATCCTGGTATTTTTTGTGGTTGAAGGGAGAAAGGTTTCGTTTTGTTGCTGTTTCTCTCGTCCTTTATCACAAGGTGGTTTCACCATGCTCTTACTTCCTACTTTAGTATCAAGTTCTTTCTGGTGTTTCTCAGAACATGCTTCCTTTGGCTTTTCCTTTATTGATATATTTATGGTGGAAGGAAAAGGGCTGCAAAGAGTCCTGGGTGATTTAACATGATCCTTTTTTTCAGAAGAATGAGAAAGCTTTGGCTTCTGCTTAAAGGAAAACTTAGTTAGTTTGAGAGGTGCAGGCCCTGGGTTGTCAAGGATTTTAGATTCATTGAAAGTCTCTGCTCCTCCTTTCTCTGCTTGGTCTCTATTTCTCTTTCTGTTTGAAGTTACCAGTTCCTTATACTTTGAAGACACATTGTGAGAAAGGGAGGCTTTTAAGTCCATTATGGGAGACTGGGGATCCATGCCTGGATGAGAAGAGAATGAAGCTGGAGGATCTCCAGTCTTAGGATCAGGTGTGCTTGCATAAAACCCACAAGCCCTCTCAATGTTCACTCTCTGCCATTTCTTAGAGGCCCTTTGAGTAATCACTAAATCAGGAGAGGGAGGGTGAGGTGAATCCTTGTTGCTTGCTCTTGGAGGTAAGGTGAAAGGCTTGCCTGTCCCCTCAAGAGGAGAAAAAGACTGATTTCCTTCAGCCACTGTTGTTGGTGATTCCTGTGTCTCAGCTTTCTTGGCTTCTCTGAAATAATCTCCCTCTTTAGAGCAGACCTGGTTGGTTGGTGTTTCCAAAGCTGAACTGTCTTGAGATGGTCTTGCAACTGGAGACTTGCAAGTACTTTTTTCAGCTTCACTGCTGCCACTTGCTAAACTATCAAACCAGTTCAAACTGCCATCATTACTGCTCTCATTAGGTTTGCACGGTTCTGTTACTCTGTTATCATCAAATGTTTGGCTGTTTGTGCACATTCGGTTCACATCAGCTGCAGGATTTATTTTGGCTAAGGGGGGTTGTGAATGAACTACTAAATTATTTCCCTCTTTCTCCAAATATTGAGGATGAGACATCTCCTTTGAATTCCCAAGCGAATTATGGTTCAAAGTGTTCAAAGATGCTTCTTTGGAGTGCATAAGCTGAGATGAATTTCCATTCTGTAATCTACAAAATAAACATACATATATATACTTAGAAAACCAAGGTCCAATTTTTCAGAATGTCTGAAGAATCCCTTGTGTTTCAAAAGACACAGAAAATACAATTTCAAATCTGAGAGTTAAAAATCTGGTATATTTGCTTTATTTTGAGTGAACAAAATATGCAAGTATAAATTCTTATTCTTAATTTCCTTTACAGTGCAATCCTATGCATATCTGTTCAAAAATGAGCCTTCCTTAACGGGGTTTGCTCCCTAGTAAACTTGTTTCAAACTGCAGACACAGTTATTTATGTTGATTTTGTTCATAAACAAACAAGTAAATAAAACTGACCAACTCCCTTTTCAGCTATTCATTATTTCCTCTCATGTGCTTTCAGAGCATTCCCCAGGACAGCAATGCTATTAGCAGTCGTCATGTGACATTGTCAGTTGAAGCAGCATGCGTATTATCTTAATCCGACTGCATTTCAACATCTATTTTTTCCTCTCATATAAATGTTTCCCCACCTGTCAAGCCTTTTCAGTTCTTCACACAGAAGGTCTTGCAGCTCCAGCTTCTCTAGGATCAGCTCACACTGCATTCGGTATTGCTCCACTGGGTTCTCAGGAAACGAAGTGTGCAGTGCATTGACCCCCCCAAGAAGTGCACCTCCCTACAGAAAGAAAACAAATGCAGTGTAAAAGCACTAATGTTAGATAAGGCCGAAGCGAAGACTTTAGCACTGAATAAAATTGTTTACCTATATAAGCCTTTCTTTTATAGAAAGGGTGGGTAACTGTAGAAGGATAGGGGGCCATGTTAGCCCACCCTGGAAACCTTGAAGGTCACACACCACCTGCTTCCACAAAAAAACAATCAAAATATTTTCTTGTCCCCAAATGACTCTGAATGCCCTGTAGGGAGCATGGGGGCATTTTTGCCATGTTTTGGAGTGTTGCTGCGTCAATTTAGGCCAAGAAGAGGCCTTTCTTAATAACAAGAAGTGAACAGAATAACAAGAAGTGCTTCAGTGAGCAAATGACCCAGGAGTCAAAAGGTTCTACAGCAATTGCTGTGGGATGGTTACCCCAGTTCAGATCAGTCACAGGTTAGCTGGCAAGATGAAAAGCGAAACAAGAAGGAAGTTGTCAGCTGGTCCAGAAGTCAATAGAGCAAGTCAGTAACCCCAATAAACAAAGTCAGCAAGGGGTAAAACACAAAGTTATCCATTGTAACCAAACCAAGTTCAAGAGCGCGGAGCTGCTCAGAGATTTATATTCAGCTGTCTCAGGATACCAGGTATTTAATGAGTCATTATTTCCTACTTAACAGACATTGGGATCTGCGTAGCCTCTTCTTTGGTGATTGGTCCTCAGCACTTGCCACCTCCTACTGGGGAGAGGGCCTCCCAACTGTTTCACCCCCAGTTCTTCTGACTGGAGAAGCCACCATTATTTGGAGCTGTAAGTTCTTGGCAATCTGGTTCTTCTGTGTCTCAGTTTTCCAATACCAAAGGGTGAGTTATGACAGAAAGTTGCTTCCTATTCACTTCCTATTTCAAAGAAGGCCTCTCCTTGGCCTAAATTGGTCCAGGAAGTCCCAAAAATATTCTGAAAATGCCCTCCACACCCTCAGAGGGTATTTTAGGTGATTTTTTTTAAATCTCTGGCAGTCCTAGCAGCCTTCCAAATGTGGTGGAAATGCTTTCTGCAACCCCTACAAGGCATTTTGGAGCAAAACCAATTTTTTTTTTCAAAACAATTTTTTTCCAATAAAATTGTTTTTTTTTAACCCCTGCGACATTGTGGGAGTCACAAAAATGGACCTGGGAGGCACATGCAGCCCACAGACTTTGCAAACCCTGATTTACAACATAAGATAAAGATATAATCTCTGAAAGGCTTATGATGGTAAATACTTTTCTTCACTGTTAGAAGATATGCAAGTAAGTCTTTGCAAATAATCATTAATATAGAACACCACAAGGAAATTCTGGCTCTGATCCTAAGTGAAATTAACTTATGGTGGAAATAGGCAGGACAAACATTGAAGTTTGTGGTATTTGGACTTGTAGTTGTTGGTTTTGTTTTGAGGAATCAACCCAATGTTCCTTTCAGCCCAGGGCAAAAACCACACTTTTTGTTTTCTGCTCCCACTCCCCCACTCTAACTCATGCTGAAATGGAGCAGAAGATGACAAACCCTTTCTGGATGCAGAAGTGGCACCACCAGTGATCGTAAGTGACTGCCTGAGATGATCTGTTCTGGCATGTTTCACACTTTTTGCCAGTCTGGATCTGCCCTTAGAGAAATTCAGGGAAGGAAAGTTTTGCACCCCTTCCAAGCTCCTGAAAAAAACTCTGTGCTATGTAGGAAGTAAGCTATGGGCAGGAGGTGACAGGAAAAAATGTCTTCTGTTTAAAGTGTTAGCTTTCCTCAGGACCAAAACCTGATTTAGAGTGATTGTCACTGACAGCTTACAGTCCAGACAAAGGGGATGCCCTCATTCCACAGTGGTTCAGACCACAAGATGCCAGTGTCCCCCCACTGCCAATATATGTTTTGTGACTAATTTCTGTCTATATAAAATAAGGATAATACGATATTCCAGTCTGATAATATATAGATTAAATGTATTACTGGATGATTATAAAGAATTTGACCTCTTCACTTGAAATAGTTATCCAAACAGTTTAGGAAATACCACACTTCTATTGGGGTTGGAGCGTATAGACATGACTAAAAATATAACAACTGAATCCAGGGAACAGATTTCCATTAGTGCTGATATTTTCCAAGCTAAGCCTTAACTTATTATAATCTCTAAAATTTCAAAAGGGCAAGAATAATTCCTAAATTCTGGATGTAAGAGCTGCACAAACACACTGAAGTCATATGATTGAAATCATATGGAAGTAATTTTGATGAAGCCTGTCTATATTATTTCATGTGGCGTTCAGCCCTTAAAACTAGGAGTGTCTGCTCCAGCTGTTCTGCCTACATGTGATGTTTAAGCCATTTTTAAATTAAGTGTTTTAGTCTGCTTTTAAATACTGTTATCTGTTTATATTTAATGTTCTAAATGGTTTCGTTTATTACACATGGCCTCAGGCCCTGACAGGCTAAGAGATGATAAATAAACTCCTACCTCTAGCTAGCTTATTCCAGCCTTTTCCCTTGCCTCCCACAGTTCCCCTCAGTGCTCTCTCTCTCTCTCTGTATTTTAATTTTGTACTTTGAAAATTAGCGCTCAAGGAATCCTAACAAGCCATTAGCAATGTGTGGTCTCCCATCATCATCTCTCTGTGCCCTTGTACTCATGAGGGCTAAGAAACTTGGTAATCTGTGAGGAATTACAGGTAACTCTGGCGTCCTAGTCTTTCAGATCGACCTCAGAATCACAGCTAATGCTTAATGGAGAACCCCTGTCTGCTCTTCTTCAACCCATCCTTCCTTCTTTTGTTAATCCTCCCCTTCCATCTTTCTCCTACATCCTTAACTGCAGAGACACTCACAGAGATCCTACATCATGGATGTAGTTACGACCGTGTAACTAGGTCTCATCTCCCAACCTGACTTTCCAAATTTACCTTAAGATCAGCAGCTGAGTCTGGTCTGTTGGTGATTGGGGTGGAGCAAGATGACTTTTCCAGCCCCATCCTCCTAGCAATCGCTGATGCAATGAGAAGTTTCAACAGGGGTCATGTTTCTGGTTGTTGCATTAGAGATCACTGGTGGGAGGGGGTTGGAAATGGCATCCTGCTGTACCCTGAGCACCAGCGGAACAGATATCAGTTATTTGACTGTTAAGGAAGGTATGAGAGGTAACTGTGATCATGGCAATAGTGCCCTGATGGTAAATACAGAGCATGGCCGAAGATGGAGCAGTTATGGATCTGAAACTCCAGGTTACGAATCCGTAACTGCAATGTAGGATGCTCGTCACTACTTGTGTCTCTGCAAGCAAGCATCTTCTTCCCTATCTCATCCCATTAGACCCTATCCATGTCCATCTAGATCTTAAACTTTTCCTCCCTTCCCTTATTAGAAAGCAGCCTCTTCTCTTTCCTTCATCTAAAATCAACTCCTTACTATTCTGCTTCTCTCATCCATCTCTCCATCCCCAGAAGCTTGCATAGATTTAACCTTTACACTGCTGGTCCTATGCACAATATCACCCTTCTCTCTATATAATAAATATAATAAATAAAATAATGTATCTGAGTTTTCTAATATTTGGCTTTAGTATCATTGCTTATTTCCCTTTTCAACAGAAGCCACACTAGTCCTTGTTTTTCACAATTAAATGTACTAATCTATGCCATGGAACACACCAGATTCCAGGTTAAAGCCACCTGAAATGTATTACTCTGATACAACTGGATTCCACCAGCAGTGCCAGCATCTCCTTAGCATTTTGGGATTATTAGCTCAAAGGAAGCCCGTGAGAGGAGGGTAATGGCAGGATCTTTTCACCTGTGTATACCAATACTAACTATAGAGATGACTCCAGTTAAAAGTTTAACAGAGTATTTTATTGGAAAGTAATAGACACACACAAGAAATCAAGCAACCTCATGAACCATACAAGTCTATTAAAGGTAAAGTTGAGAAAGGTTGGATAGAGAGAGATTTGGGGTGGAAGAGGTGATATTTACTGGTTCTGAAACAGATGATTGAAGCGGACTGGCTCAAACAAGAGTTTGAGGGCAACACAGAAGAATGGGAGTCTGGGGTTCATTGTGACATTCCCTGGACTGCAGCTGGGGTTTTTATACCCTATTTCCTACCCTGAAATGACTTCTAAACCAGGTTTCTCAAACAGGGCTCCTTGAAACCATAGAGTTCTGCAAGAGGTTGCTAGGGATCCATGAAAGATCATAATTTTTAAAAAAGAAACTTTTTTTGAGCTACAGATTCAATATTTATGCAGGGGTTCCCTGACACCAATGGTTTTTATATAGTGGTTTCCTAAGGCCTGGAATTTTTATGCAGGGGTTTCTTGAGACTTGAAATTTATTTCAAGTATTGCTCCAGGGTAGAAAGATTGAAAAAGGCTGTCCTAAACCAAAGAAGACAAAAATGGCAAGTAAACATTGGAAACACTGCCTTAGAGTAGCTAAAGAGACTGTGTGGGGAGGTAAACAGCTAGTGGGATGGTTAAGTATTCTACAATCCTGACCTGCATGTCCTCCCTTTTCCTTAACATCTGGTGTCACCCCTGCAGTGCATTTTCTATTTGAATGAAATGTGGGTAGTATTGGTTTCCAACCATCCCCGATTTGTACCAATCTGTGTGATCCACATGCACCCCAGCCACCTAGACCACTTGATGCATATTGTAAGCAACCCTCAGCTTAGACCTTGTCACTTCTGTAGAGCTGCTACTCCATTGCTAGCTACACACACACACACACACACACACACATTATAATACTTGTGACTTGAAAAGTAGTTTATGAGTTAAGATTTCATAAAGATTACAAGCATGACAGTTGGCAAAAGGTGACTGTTCTTAGTTCTTAGAAGAAAGACCATGTTCTTTTTGTACCACTGGAGTCTAAAGCTTCTGATCACAGTCATCAGACAGGAATGTTTTAGTTTTATGCTCTGAAAGAATATCGAAAAGAAAACCTACCTGCATAGAAGACTCCATCACTGAAACCACAGTCACAGCATCTTCCACTGTTACCGTTTCCCTAAACATCAACCGAGCATGTGCTAAAAGATGGCGAAACATGAACAATAAATGTTAGAAAACTTTATTAGCAAATAATCTGATTAAATGTACGACTGAATAAATAACTTTAGGTGAGGCAACATAAGCAACAATTACTTTTTTTAAACAACTCTTTAAAATTAAATGCATTTTTAAATGTGTGAGATTATGTCAAATAAGAAGTACAGTAGAAAAATCATACAACTTGGACATAGCCTTTCAGAAAAATGGCAAAGTATTTTTTTTAAACTAGCAACCACAGATAGCATCCATGAGATGTTATCACCAATAGTTGCCACTGCTTATACTTGACAAACAGTATATACATCTGATTTCTTGAAAAAAGTTGGTTGAGGCCTAATCTCCCATTATGTCAAGCTAAGATAAGGCATCTAGTGATCTATTCAGAGGCAACAGTAAATTATGTATGATGGAATGTGGCCTCTTAATCAGTGTGAGAAGGTTCCAGTATACAATGCATCACTGTGAGAATTTCCGCAGAAGACTGCTTCCCCGTATTAGGGCTCCAGATGTGGGTGTAGTATTTAAAAGTCTCTTCATCCAAGTTTATGCAGCTCCAACATGTGCAAGCCACAGCAGTTCCTGCCTGGAATGTATAAGGCCATCATGGAAGTACTTCACAAGCATGAGCCAATGCACAGATCAAGTCTTTTAGATATTATGTGAGCATTGATATTTTTGCAGTCTCCATGCCTTTAGGAGGCAAGTCTAATTAACTGCGTGGACAGTGACTCTCCAGTGATTCCATGAATGTGTGCAATTTTTTTTGTGTGTGTGATGTTAACAAATGAGTAGGGAAGAAATTATTCTCAGAGGTAACAATATTTATTCAAGCCTGGAACGTTCTTAGAAATAACATGTCCTTCTTGGGAGCAATCAGTAACCCACTAAAGTAAACTGCTTAGCTATCTTGATAGTTAGGCTCTTATGAGAACAGCTTCTCTTCTGTTTTTTGCATGCTCTTATGGCTTTTCATTTTTGGTTTTGTTTGCTTGACATAACAACTAAAAAAGAAAGAAAAAGAACCACCAAACTCTCACCTTCAGCTAACCGTATCAAGCTCTCTAACAAGCGGATGGTGGTTCGTGCGGCATTTCTGCAGTCACTCTGCCTCTGCATCTGATAATAGCGGACAAGAACCAGGTTGCTTTCATCAGTCAATACTGGTTGTAGATTCTTTATGAGGCAGAAGTATGTTTTCATTTTTTCCATACTCCAAAGTTTTTCAGACACACTTGGGCAGCCTACCAAAAGAAGTTTTCAAAAGCAACCATATTAACATAAAACATTAACATAAAACAACCCAATAAACTGTATTTTACTAATTAATTGAAAGTTCATGTCAAATAGGGTTCCCAAATAGGGTAGCTCCTCAGGACAAAGAAGAAGAATCTCAGAGTGAGAATGCTACTTTGGAAAAAGTATGTTTGCATATTATCTTTATACAAAAGGTTCTTGTAGCACCTTTGAGACTGAGAGAATAAAAATTGTAACCTAAGCTTTTATAGACTCAATCTATTTCATCAGATGAAGTAGTCTGAGGCCATTTCCACACGGGGTTTTTAAAACGGTGCAGAGCGTCCTCCAGGGAAGACATCTGCACCTGGGAGCAGACTGGGTCGGACCTACTTAACATAGATCCGCACCCCAGCCCGCTCCGGAATGACCCCAAGTGGTCATCCAGTGTGCTTTTGAAAAATCTGTTTCTTGAGGTTTTTCAAAAGCTTGGAGCGCGCCAGTGCGAGCCTGCTCCCTTATGCAGATTCGCAGGCTCGCATTGGTGCAAGACTGCAATCTGCCGGGGGTAGGCTTTAGGCTGGCGAGCTTCGGCAGTTGGTCAAGAGCCTTGCCCAACCGGAAGCCGCCATTTTCGTCCCCGAAGCAGTGCGGAGCGGCAGCCACGCACTGCTCCGGAGCAGCGTGGACCAGACTGGGGAGCCCAGAAGTCCAGTGAGTAGCGTCATGGGGTGATTCCCTTGCGCCGTGCGGAAATGGCGAGAGTCTACAAAAAGCTTATGTTGCAAACTTCTTTCTCTCAGTTCCAAAGGTTCTACCAAATCTGTTTGCATACTGATGTAGACTAACATCTTTGCATACAGTCTCCTTTGTTACACTGAGCAAATTTGGTTGATGCTTAAATGTATCATACTGAATGACATCACCAGTGGGCATTCCCAGGAGTTGCCTCTTATTCTCAGGTTTTGGTCCTGAAATCTCAGGGCTTGGGATGGTATTATCCTGCCAACCCTAGTGCGAGAAGAATCTCTGTTTTATTTTAAGGTACATATTACATTGATAGAGAGGTCGTTGGTGGAACCAAAGCCTAGACACAGTTCAACAACCACATTTTATCTATTTGATTTTTTTCCTCCCCTTTAATGCAGACATGGACAACAGCTGGTGTACCTTTTTCTTTTAAACAGAAGTCATTTTAAAATAGTGATAGCCAAAAGAAATATGGGATAAATAAAAACACAACAGACCTCCCTGAATCCTTATCAGCTGTTGCTTTTGATCACTTTCCAGTATTGATAGCGTGGTGGGCTCATGAGCACAACAAGAAATAATTAAGCTGGTGTCAAAACATTGTGTAGAATTAATGTAAAAGTCACTCTACCTTTATTTTCTAAAATGAAGGAAGAAATGATGCGATCCCACTCTTCATTTCTTGAATCCAGCAATACCAAGACAAGATCAAACCTGCTAAGAAGAGGACTTCCGAGGGCTATGTTCACTGAGACAGATTCATTAGGGTCGTACTGTCCCTTGGGATTGGTTGCTGCCAAAATAGTGGTCCTTGTGTTCAGTTTGCACACTAAGCTAAAGGAAAAGGTGATCTACATTTACTCCTGCAACAAATACCATCAAACTATAAACTATTACAAAATTGGTTTAACTTCTTGACAGAACATCTTTTATTTTATACTCCACCTGCTTCAAAAGTATGTCATAAGTTGCACACAGAGTGCAATATATTCATGTGACAGACCACATACAGGGCAACAGATGAAATCCAGATCAGGGAAACTGATCACAATTTTAAATTTTCCGATTAGCCAGTATTTGAGTTAATGGGTAACATTTTGTTGTTGTTGTTGTTATTGTTGTTGTTAGGCAGCTGGAATTTAAGTCTGAATCTTAATCTTGAATCTTTAGATTCTGCTAGGTACTGCACATCACCCGTCCAGTTCCATCCTCACTTTGACCCAACCTACCAAGTTGTTATTAAATCTCAAGCATGAGAATTGTTATTTTAAAAAGTAGAATAGATAAACTTAACACTTGAACATGTACATATACATTCTCTCTCATGCAAAATGTATCTTAACATTTATAATTCTGACATTCACATGTACTAATATGACTACATATCATGCTCTTTCTCTCAATGTATATTATGCACACAGATGTTTTCACAGATACTTACAGAGTTTCAGTATACAAACAATCCTGGTTATAATAAGAATTTCTGTGATCTAGTACACATTTTTCCTCTTCCTTATTTTATTTGACCTTGACTCGAGGTTTGTTTTCAGAGCTCTAGAAGGGTGTTTTTGTTCAAGCAGTCATAGCATAACCCCCCTTCTTTGCAGACAGCTAAACAGCTGTTCTAAATCTGACTTAGGAATAATCTATTTCTAGTTGGTGCCATCTTAGCTCTTACCTCATGTATTGAGTGGGAACAAGTGTAGCACCAATAATCTTAGCTTTCATATCAGTACTGTATAACATGGGAAAAGTATTTTGACCCTTAGCCAGAAACAACAGACATTCAAAAAAGAAATCAATGTTGACTCCACTCAATATTGCCTTAAGGATTTCTAAATATGGAAGCAAAAGGTTGGAGCCCCAGAACATGTACTTGGAATGGAAGAAGGTCTAACATTCCATCTGCAACACTAAACAAGTATTTCATTGCTCTTCTGACTAAAAATGGTTTTTTTCTCCATTTTTACTCAAAATAGCATCCCGTAATTCTCATTTTAAGGCTGTGTTTATGTTCTGTCTTACATTGGTACAAGAAACATGATTGTACGCATACAGTCAAAGCACATAACTTGTTCGCAAGTTTTTTTATATATGCTTTTATATAAAATTCAATAGCACATTTAGTTCTCAGATTCTTGGAGTACAGTACAACCCTATCTATACTCACTCAGATATAAGTGCTAATGTGTTCAATGGAAATATAAACTAGGAGGTGAGTTCAGGATTCATTCCTGTGGTAGAAAAAGTTTGCCTCACTGCCGTATGTTGAGAAGGTAGTAAGACAAAAAGGGGAACAAATGACCTCATCATCCCCCCCCACCCCAAAATCTGGCAAGATTTGAAAACTGCTAGAAGCATATATTGATATTCATCATAAAGTCATGTAAAATAATGAAATAATGAAAAATTTGCTTGAAGCTTGGCAATGATGTGACAAAGAAATACATATGAACAGCACAAGCAATAAAGTCATTCTCAACCTGCTTTAAACTCTCTTTTAAGGAACACCATTGTCTCTCTGCAATGAAAAAGGCATATTTGGCTGTTTCTTTTAGGCCAAGGGTGGGCAACTGTGACTCTCCAGCTGTTTTTGGTCTGCAGCTCCTATCAACTCTAGTTGGCATGGCCAATGGTGAGGGCCAACATCTAGACAGCCACAATCTGCTTACCACTTTAAAGTCCAGAAATTTCTCAGCCAGGAGGCCTACCTAGCCATTCCTTAGGTTGAGAGAGATGGCCATCTAAGGCCACAGGGTACCACTGCTCACTAGTTGTGCCCAAACTGCTTCCTAGCTCTGAGGGACCCTGTCTCACTATCACTGGTGATCTCCCAGGACACCCTGACTCACAACGCCTGGCTCTATGGAAGGACACCCCCCACCCAAACCAGTGATTTGGGCTTGACCATCTCTATGCTTTATGCTTTGTGCTATTTACCAAAGAGCCCCCCCCCAACACCTTCTGCTTCAGTCTCAAAATGGGACAGAGGGTGGGTGGTAGCACCCTTCTGTGAGAGCCTAACCTGCCACTGTACACCACACTGGTTTTCATACAGCGTCAGTGCAAGTGCCAGGAGATAAAGGTGGCAAAAGTGTTAATTCATCACATACGGAAAAGCGGACAGACACCTACCCAGCCTTCGCCACGCTGATTGTTTGTTGCTCCATTGCCTCATGAATGCTGGTTCTATCATGTTCCTTGATGTTGTTAAACTCATCAATACAGCAAAGACCCCCGTCCGCCAGCACCAGAGCTCCAGCCTCCAAATTCCATTCTCCAGAGTCTTTCACAGCAGTGACTGTCAAACCTTCAGAGAAAAAGAACCAATATTTCTTGTAACAACTTGAACTTCTTTTTTTTTTTCCTTTTTAAAGAGAAGGTACTGAAGCCTAGCTCAGAGTTCCCTCTGAGTAATGGGAGCCAGTGTGGCATAGTGGTTTGAGAGTCGGTCTACAACCCAATTCCTGGCTCGGCCATGGAAAGCCATGGGGTGATCTTGTGCCCCAGAAAACTCTCCATAGGTCCATCTTAGGGTTGCCACAAGTCGGAATCAACCTTAAGGCACGCAGCAACAGCAACAACAAGGCTTGCTATTAGCCCTTTCATGCTACACAATTATAGCACTGCGCTCCCTTTCAACTGCCAAGGCTCCACCCTATAGAAGCCTGGGGTTTGTAGTTTAGTGAGGCACTACAGGAGCTCTCTGGCTGGCTATTTTAAATATCCCTCCCTAAATTGCAAACCTAGGATTTCACAGGAAATTGGCATGGCAGTTAAAGTGGAATCATTGTGCTATAATTGTATAGAATGAAAGGGCTTCTGGTTTCAAACTTAAAACACATGAAGATAACAGGGCTACTAAATATAGGTGAACAGAGATAAGAAAGTTTTGGCAGCGATCCAGTTCCCAGAATGAAGAGGGCTGTAGTCCAATGTACCACAAAGGCCACGTTGGAAAATTTCTCCTAGGTAAAGGGTTGCAGTTGGGCAGTCCACAGGCTGGAGGGACCAAATAAAATAAAATACAAATACAAATACAAATCTTAAATAATTGGTAATGTGGCCCTTCAGGCTCCGCATCATGCTCACTCCTTTCCCAAGTGTTTAGTTGTACCATTGAATTATACGGCACAACTGTGGGTAAAGGCAACAGTCCTTACATCAAAATATATCTAGTACACATATACCTCAGTTAACAAAGCAGATGTGTTCCTGGGCATTACTTCTTCAACAGTAAAACTGGTACTAAAGGCAGAAATAATTTGGATAGAATAGGGATAGGTTCCTATACTATAAAAAAGAAGAACAGTTCTACATACTTCTACAAACTTTTTATTCAAAACTTACAGTAAGCACATGTGAAAGGAAACAACCGGATCATTTTGGTGGTTGGACTTATAGGTCATTCTTTTTTTTTAAAAAAATGCTAGTTTGCTGGAGAGACACAGTTTACTGCTCTCCTCTTTTCTTTCTGCTTTGTTATTCATGCCTGCACTATTAGGGATTCTGGAGGCAGCTGCTGTTTACTTTGCTTGTTGTAGGCAACATATATAACTTTAGCAGGATTGGCTAGACCAGAATCCTGCTCTTTCCCAGATCAAGTCTTCTTGCCTTGTTTACTAAAGACATGTTGCTGCAACCCAGCACTGAAAGTCTGTGTTTCTCCAAGCCCTCCTTTACCATCCTTCCAATGCTGATGCTGCTAAAAATCTTTCAGCTAGCTAGAGGAGAAGGAGGGCCAAACATTACAAAAACTTTGTAAAAAGGAATTTCTTTGCCAGAGACTTGGTTAACTGAGGTACACCTGTATTTGCATATCTGTGTAGACTGCATTATGCCGAAAAAGAAACTGTCAAAGCAGCACAGAAACTGATACATAGTACAGCTACTGTTCTCTCTTCTATGGACATAACTTACATTTTTTCTTCACCAACCGACAAATGTATATTGGTTTTCCACTAGTCTGTTTATATTATGGAATATCACAGTTGGTAAAATATCAGACTGAGAGTAAAAAGAAATGTAATATCAGAAGTGAACACGCAGGTCTTTTAGGTTTCATAAGAGCTTGGCTTCCTCCTACTTTCTTATTTAGAAAACGAGTAGTGCAGTATTAGAGAACCAACTCCTTATTTCTCCATCAGTCCCACCTCCTACCACACACATTGCAAGCAGGTTCCTTGCCCGTGTGTGTGTGTGTGTGTGTGTGTGTGTGTGTGTGTGTGTCATTGGCCACAGGAGTGGCAGTTTAATACATCTGGAAGGCACCATTAGGCAAGAAAAAGAGGACCTATCATAAACTAATATGTTTTCCCCATTAAAGCCTTTAATGATACACACATGAGGTGCATGAACGTAATTGTGACCACAACAATAGAAGCAGGGTGTGCCTCCCCCTCACAACTGAGGAAAAAACCACAATAAAACAACTGTGAACGTTAACTGCCAGGTTCCAACAAGAGAATGAACCAGCACATGAGCACTGCCTCGTAAGCCACCCAACATCTCATACAGCACATAATTGGATGCTGCCTCATAACACGTTTATACTTCACAAAAGAGGGGGCAGATGGCAGGCACTGCCTGGGAAACATGGTGGTAAATTACCCACAAATATAAAATCATTACAAAGAAGCCATGATTGTGGACCAAACCCAAACATTCAGCAAGAAAAAGCAGCAGAATCAACAACAAAACACCACTGCCGCCACCACACTGCTAGCCTTTCCTGCTAGCATTTAAAGAGGATGTCACAAAGCCTTGTGCTCTCTAACGTTTGTATTAGTAATATCAATGATCTGGATATTTAGAGGCCAAGGAAAATATTCTCCAAAGCAGTCTTAAAAGAAATATTAGTTTTCCAAACTCCCACAAACTTCCTAGTTCAACCTCTACTTCAGATCTCTCAACTTGTTCTTACGCATCAAGAATGTCCAAAATTCACAGACAATCAATGCATGCCAAAAAGTCTCTAGTGCACAAGAGTCGCAAGATACAGCCCTATTACTGATATCCTTCCCTGCCTCAGAATCCCTAAAGACCCTCTAAATTAAGTCTCTTGTGCTATTGCTGCAGCAGCCGCCTCCTCTTTTTCATCTCCCTTGGCCAGCAAAGCCAGGAAAGAGAGAAAAAAGGAAGGAAGACAGCTTCTGTTACTTTTAGCAATTATTTACATAGAACTAAGTTACCAAAAAAAAAAAAAAAAAAAAAAAAAAAAAAAAAATCAAATGAAGTAGCTTTACAAAACATACTTATTGTGACTGTATATACAATAGTGGGGATTATTGATAGCTGTATCATTTGATATATGCTGCCTTGCTTCTGTATTTCTGTATTTGCTTATTAATAATGCCCATGGTGGATTGTTTTATCTAGTTTGAGCTATGTGCTGGTAAGAATTTTGTTAAGGCTATCGCCATTACAACAGATTCATGGTAAAGTCTTGCTTGCATTATATTTCCACCCTCTTATACAGAAAAGAAGTGGCATTGCAACTTAGCAACCACTGATCATCTCATTTACTTGTTCTTTCATTCTGTCATTCCCTTTACATAAGAGCAAATGATTTTGATTCTTTTTGGTGGTTTTTTTGCCTCTATATGAAGAACCATAATACAAATCCCTAAACCAGCCTTGCTGGTCATTATATTTGTAAAATATATGAAGCTGGTTGTGCAAATGATACTGTAATTGGACAAGCACAACTGAGATCTTTGTGCAAACTTCAAATATTTATTTATTAAACATTTATGCATGTATATAATAACATCTTGCTCACAAATATGCAAGAAACAAGATAAAAATAATGTAAACAGAGGAAGAATGCAGGAGGAGAGCAGGAACAATGGGAGGATGGATCCAGAAGGAAAAAAAAAAGAGCTCTTTACATGAGGTAGCTACCTGCTCCTTAAGAGCCAGTATAGTGTAGTGACTTCAGTGGTGGACTCTCAAACCACCACATTTGAATGTACAACTCTGAAAGATCAAAATTCAGCTTCCCACTCAGCCATGGGAGCATGTTGAGTGACCCTGGGCAGTCACACTCCCTCAGCCTCAGAGGAAGGCAATGGCAACCCCACTCGTAACAAATCTTGCCAAAAAACCCTGTGATAAGTTCACTTTAGGATTATGATCAGTTGGAAACAACTTGAAGGCACACATCCCTGCCTTGGCTCTTGGAGATAATACAGCCTGCCACAGTAGGAGGGCAGCATGTGACTCCGTTAGATTCCTCTTTTCTGAGTACAAGGCAATGGAAATATTATTTATCAAGTTCATCTAATTAGGATATAGCCACACCACACTGCTTGATATGACCTTTACTGCCATGAATTCATCCTATGGAATCCTGGGTTTTGAATTTCATGAGGCACTTAGCTTTTTCAGCCAGGGAGCTCTAGTGTTGCAGTTCACGGAGCTGCACTAGAAAATTCTAAGTATTTCACCAAACTACAAATCCCAGGATTGCATAGGATGGATCCACGGCTGCTAAAGTTGTATCAAACTGTGGATACATCCATGAATCTATATTTTAGTGTGGCTCTACTATGTACATTCAGAACAAGATCAATTTTAAGAACAAATACATTAGAAAGTAATTAATAGTAACATTAATCAGTGCAGCAGAAACAAGACAACGATGCAATGAGAGCAAAATGGCCTCCTAGAAGGCTGCCACGGTTTGGATTCTAAATGTCAATAAGGAATCAAATCCCACAATTCTGATGCCACTGCAGAAAAAGCCTTGTTCCATATTTTGCCTTTCCCTACGATCCAGATAGTGAGCGGAAAAAACAAAGGGCCTCTTGGGAAGAACTTGCAAATAGGGTCATATATATGAGAGCAGCAGTCTTTAATGTATTTTGGGTGTGGATCATTTAGGATTTTAAAGGTCAGACCTTGGACCTGGAGAACTATTTAGCTTCCTGCAATGCTAGAGTTACAAGGCCATGTGGTTTTATCAATCAAGAACATTATCGGTGCATTTTGAACTACCTGCAATTTCTAGCCACTTTTCAAAGGTAACCTCACAACAGAGCAAATCAGAGTGGGGTACAGATGCAATCAGGCCAGGGCTGGGCAAATATGGAAGGCTAGGGGGCAGCATTAGCATCCTAGGAGAACTTGGAAGACCATACCACCCTCATCATACCTACTCCTGCCCTCCTCCAAATCATTTTTTTTTACCTGAATATCCCCAAATGGCCACTAGGGGACATGAGGTATTTCTGCCAGGTTTTGGGGGCTTCCTGGACCATTTTAGGTCCAAGAAAGGCCTTTTTAAGAACAGGAAGTGTTCCTTTCTCGGCCTAAATTGGCTCAGGGGGACCAAAACAAGGATTTTTTTTTTTAGCTATTCCAGGTGGCCCAGAGGGTCTGCAAATATGGTGGAAATGCCCCCTGCACCCCCTAGAGGCCATTTTGGAGCAAAGTCAGGGTGGCAGGGGCATTTGTGGCATAAACAGCACCTAGGGCAAGCATAGAAGTTGTGCCCCTACCTATGGGTCTGCTTCCTCCTCCTTTTCCTCTGCTAAATCTTCCAGCATGGCTTTTTTGTACCTCCCTGGCATTGGTGCCCAGGACATTTACCCTACTTGCCCCACCCTAGATATGCCTTGGGGGGGGGGGTTACAAAAACAGCCCTAAGTGCCGCACGTAGGCGATGAGCCATACTTTGCTTACCCCAGAACTAGAGCATAAATCAACATATCAGAATCACTCCACTCCAGGAAAGGTTAGAGTTGGCAAAAGAGGCTGAACCGGTAAAATGTAGTCCTGACTACACTACAACTTATGTACAGAAAAACAGCAAAAAGTACAGGAGCAGCCCCAAACTGTGAACCTGTGCCTTCAGTGGGATCACAATGCCCATTCAATACCTGTTGACTACCTATTCTGTATCAGGCATATTTCAAATCAGCAGAACATCCTCTGTGTCCATGGATTACATTTCAGCTTGTTTCCCTACATCTACTATTCTTCCAGGACCTGATGAAGAGATAAGATTTGAGCACCATTATTCTACTGATAACACTGCACCACATATCTACTGACAGCCTCCTTCAGCAGTTTTCATGCAGATGTTAAAATATCTGCAATACAAATGTTAAATTATTGATGTTTTTAATGTAACATATTTGCTTGTTGAAAAATAACTTTTTTCCCCCTAGCTGTATTGTATTTTAACTTTGTTATCAGCCTCCCTGGGTCCCTTGCTGGGAGAAATGTGGGATTGATTATTTAAGTAATAAAAAATCCTGCATATTCTTTCTGTTGATATCTATGATAGCAGTTAGCAATACCAGTTACATTTCTATACCGCTTATTGGTGCTAGACACTCCCTAAATGGTTTACAATGTGTTCAGTTAATTGCTCCCAACAAGCTAGGTACTCATTTTACCAACCTATGGAAACTTGGAAGGCTGAGTCAACCTGGAGCACTGCAGGATCAAACTCACAACCTTGTGGCTGCAGTATGGGCATTTAACCACTGCACTACTAGTGCTCTTATGAGTATCTTACTTTGAAATAACTGGTTCACTAATATGGGGTTGACAAGTGTAGCAACAACACTTTTGCTACAGCCATGGCTAAGAATCCATTTAATAACTGGATAAGAACTGGTGTGGTGAGATAACTTAGGCCAATTAACCAGTCTTCTTCAAAGTTTATACCAGAATAGTCTATGAGCAACCACACCACAATGACTGCCACAGCGATCAATAATGTACAAGCCAGGCCATAGGTTTGGGTTTCAACCAATGTGCAAAGCAGATATTGAACAATGCAGACACAGAATGCAACATACACTTGCTTTCCTTGCACTGTACCATTAAGAACATCTGAACCTTCGACAAAGGCACACAGATATTTTAAAAATGTAAAACAACCACTGGCTTTGCCTGGACCTACGGACACGTGGATTCAATATTTGGCACTTTTACCTTTACAGCCAGTCCTTTCAACTAGAGTCTGTAATAGGATTGGGAACCATGCAGCAGCTCCTCAGATGCTGTTGGACTGAAGCTCCCAGTATTCCTCACCTTTGGCTATGCTGGCTTGGGCTGATGGAAGCTGCAGCCCAACAACATATGAGAACAATTTCGACAGGGTCTATAATTTTGCTTTGAAATAATTATTCTAAGGAAAGCCCACAGCATGTTCTAGTAAGTCATAAGGGGAAAACAGCTAGGGAACACCATCCTTTTAAGCAGTACTATTCATCAGCTGGAAAGTGAAGACAGATAACAGGAACCAACTAATCAACCGGTCTGAAAGGGGACACTGAAGAAGCGTCTTGTGGATGCCGTGGATTGATAAAGATACAAATGGGTCCTAGAACAAATCAAGCCTAGAAGCCAAAATGACCAACTAAGGTTGTCTTACTTTGGACGTACCATTAGACAATATGACTCGTTAGAAAATGCAACAATGCTCAGTAAAGTGGAAATCCATAGGAAAAGAAGATCATACTACAGGTGGATAGAGTCAATCAAGGAAGCCCCAGCTGTGCCCATTTCTGCACTAGCTTGTTATAGTGCTATTATTCCACTTTCAACCTCCTACGGCATCATGGGGTTTGCAGTTTAGGGAGAGGCTGGCCTTGGAGTTTAGGCTAAACTGCAAAACCCAGGATTCCATAGGAGGATGAAAGTGAAATAATAGCGCTATAACAGGCTAGTGCGGAAACCGCCTGTGAGACCATTCGGCTCTCTTATTCAGAGAGGCACTATAAGCCGAAGCCTAAACTTGGCCACATTTAAAGAAGAACAGCCGTAATTTGGACGCATCTTGAGATGATACGACTCATTAGAAAAGACAGTAACGCTTGGAAGAGTCGAAGGCAATATGAAAAAAGAAGGATCCCATCACTGGCGAACTGACACAGTCAAGGTGATCACAGCCCTGGGCAGAGTTGGTGAGGACAGGGGTGTTCTCGCATTCCTAGGGGTGTTGTAAATCAAAGGCCGTTTCCGCACTAGACCGTTATAGTGCTCTCATTCCACTTTCAACATCCTATGGAATCCTGGGGTTTGCGGTCTAGAGAGGGGCCTCAAAGGATTCCATAGGAGACTTAAAGCTGAAAGGGAAATAACAGAACCATAACAGTCTAGCTTCACCTCAATGGACCACCTTCCCCGGCGACTGATAAAAGGCTGAAGAGGCGCCTGAACTCGAGGAGACTTTCAAGCGCCTGCTCCTGTCCGTCCAGCAGGGGGAGCGCCAGCTAATCTTTCCCAGTCCCTTCCAGCTCGGGAGCCCATCTTGCTCCGAGAGGGAAGCCTCGGCGGCGGAGGGAGGGCCGTTGCGCAGCGTGCAGCCAATCCGCGCCGCTGCTGCCGCCGCCAGTTAACAGAGCGAGAATGGGCTGTAGTGGAGTGTAACAGGGAAGCTGCAAAACAGCGCGGAGCGCTGCTCCGGGGGCGGAATCGTTATTACGAGTATTTTCTTCTCGGGGGCGGGGAGAGGGAGAAGCCAGCTGGGGGAGGGGGCGGGTGGGCTGCCGGGGAGGAACGAGCGGGGAGGGGGAGGGGAGAAAAGTTTCCCAACTCCCAGCTGGAGCCCTTTCCCTGCGCGCGGAGGGGCCGCGCGTCTCCCCCTCCGGACTTTCTGGGCGCGCGGAGGGAGCGCGCCGCTCCGACTATTGTTCGTGGGCCGCCCGCCCGCCCGCCATGGCCAAGGTTCAGGTGAACAACGTCGTGGTGCTGGACAACCCCTCCCCCTTCTACAACCCCTTCCAGTTCGAAATCACCTTCGAGTGCATCGAGGACCTGTCCGAAGGTGAGCGCCGCGCCCCCCTCCCCTCCGCCTCCCCCCGCTTTGCGGGGGCTCGCCTGAGGCTTGAACTTTGCGAAGGCCCTGCCGGTGCCGCCGGAGGAGCCGCGTCGCTCTCCGTGGCCCGCATCCCGGGCGGGCGGGCCGCTCAGGAGCCGTGCCGGCGGGCTCTGTGCGGGGCAGGAGTGGCCCCGGAGGGGGCGGCCGGGGCGTCCCGGGCAGCCTGGAAGCGCGCGGGCGGAGAAGGGGACCGGGGAGCGTCCAAGTTGCGGGGAACTTGTTGTGCGAGCGCCGGGAGCAGCCATGTTGGCCAGCGTTGTGGCGGGCGGTGTGTGTGGGGCGCGTACGCGAGGAAAGGGAGGGCTCGGCCGGGCATCTCGCGGGCTCCGGGGCTGCGGGAAAGCGGCGGCGAGTCGGGGAAGGAGCGGGGGGGGGGTCCCGCTTCCTCCCGGCAGAGGGGGATGCTTGCACACGAGGGGCTGCCGTTGCAAAGGGTGGGAGTGTTGGAGGGGCGGAGGCAGCAAGTTAAGTTTGCTTTTCCCTCGTCCCATCTTTTTTTTTTTTAAAGCAATCCCTTGGCAGGAGGATTTTTTTTCCCCCTTTCTTTTTCAAGCCACAATCACTTAAAATGTTAAATAGCTAAATGCAGAGGTTGTCATCTAGGGCTGTGGATGTGTTTTAAAGGTGCCTGCCGACTTATGGGGACCTGGTTCATTCCCTAGGGTTTTCTTAGGCAGGGAATACTCTCAAGAGGTAGTTTTGCTGGGTCCTGCCTCTGAAAGACAGACTACAGCACCTGGCGGCTTGAGTTTTATCCTAGGTGTAGTTTTAATATTAATTGTGGTTCCCTTAAAACATATTTGAACAACTTCTGCTCCCGCTTCTTTTTCGAAGCATTACTGGCCGGGGTGGGGGTGGGGGGATAGTTTTTGCCTCTGTCATTTTTGTGTGTTCCTGCCTAGAGTAACACAATTAGTGTGCGCTCCTCGGGACCTCTTCCTCTTCCTCTCCTTCCACCCCGCGCCCCACTGGGATGTGCTGGTGCCGGTAGTGAGGTCAGCTGCAACTTTCCCGCCCACAACTTCTGATGTCTCTTTTCAGCAGTTTCTCCTCCCCAGGTGGAATATTTGAAGAATCGAGCTAAAGAACTCTGTACAACTGAGCAGAAGGCTCCATTTGTCTTGAGTGACTAAAATTTTAGGGTATTAGTACAGTTAACAATTAAATGCACCTCTCCCCCAAAATAATTAAGTGAAGACACTGTTTTGGAAGTAAAACATCAGTGATTTTCAAGCTTTCCTTTCAGATAAGGATGGTTACAGTCTTGAATTCTTTCTTTTCTCCTTAACTTAAAAGACCACAGTGTCACAGCAATTGGGAGACTTAGTGCTAGGAGTAATTCTGATTTTTGTGGGACTTCAAGTGCAGTGGACTACTGTTCATGGTGTTTCATTCAAAACTTTTTGTCTTCTAACATAGATTTGGAATGGAAAATCATCTATGTGGGCTCAGCAGAAAGTGAGGAATACGATCAAGTTTTAGATTCAGTTTTGGTGGGCCCTGTACCTGCAGGAAGGCATATGTTTGTATTTCAAGTAAGTTTTGTCTTTATACGTGTTGGAAATTCTATTGAATTATGTTTAGATGACATGACTACACAGCACTTCTACATGACAAGTCATAGATTCTGATGTTAAATGTAAGTGAAGTTAGTGACTTGTCCTAAACTTAAAAGAGGTTAGCAAATTTAAGGTTTAATCTATAACTGGGTAAATCTGTAGCGGGATGCTAATTTTAAATTGAGAATGTGTGGACATGTATAAGTCTGGATACACAGCTGTTTATTATAAGAATAGTAAGTGGTGTCTCTCCAGAGCACAGAAGAGTTGCTGAAAATTTTCAGGGGAGGCCCCCAACAATAGAAGATTAGTTGTCTAAGCTGATGAACTTAGTAGAAGTGAATAAATTAACAATTTTGCTGAGAGAAAACATTAGTGACATTTCTGAAAGATTGGGATGTATTAATACATTTTTAGAAAGCCAAAAAGCATGATTTATCAGTTTTTCATTTTGAATATTAACATTGTAAAACTAGGATTGGAGGTTATTTTTAAGAGGATATTTGATTAACAGATTGACTTAATATTATGATATGTAGTCTACATTGGGTGAGTTGGAAACCAATTTTAGAGAATGTATTTGTTTTGTGTTACATGTTTATATTTTTTCTCTTTTTGTCACTGTTATGGGGGGCAGTTGTGGGGTACAGAGAGTTGTGGGGATAAGTAGTTCTGTTGTGTTGTGGGCATGTTATGTAGTGTTACCTGATATGCAACTGCTAGACAAGTAGGACAGGGTTGTTAGTGGTTCCTAGGCCCTAGTGTCCAGAGCAGGCAGCTTATTGCTTTCCAGATGTTCAGGGACTGCTACTGCCCAGTTGCCCTAGCCAACATACCCAGTGGTGAGGGGGTGGTTGCAGCTCAGGAACATCTGGACAGCTACAAGTTGCTCATCCCTGTCTGAAGTTCAGGACTTAACTCCCACAGGACCATTGAGTGGCTGGCAGAGATAACTTTTCTAAGCATGCATTTAATGTTGTCTAATCACTTTACTTATTTATTATGGTGTTGGTTTTGGTTGTTATGGCTTAATTTTTAATTGATGTGTTTTAAGTAGTTCCATATTTTTCCTTTGAATGATACTGGGGAACTAGGGCCCCCAAAATGGACAGAGAATTTCAAGGCTAGGTAGGGTCACTTAAAGGCATGCATGCACATGCAATATTAGAACATATACATAAAGAAGAAAGGTGATTACTCTTGCACTGAGTCTTGGGACAGAGACACTCATGATTTTTAACAAACAGGAACTTAAGCACACAACCCCTCATATGAAAGATAGTACACATATGAATTCAGTAGTCATCTTCAGGAGTCATCTATCAGTTGCTAGACCAAGTTCAGCAGATCCATTGAAACAGTTGCTGAATGGTTATATGTTAACTCCATTGATTTAGTGGGTCTACCCTAGTTAAAACTGGTATTTGGATTTAGGCCTCTGTACTCACTGTTTTTCAGTCATCTTGTTTTAGCCATTGCCTCTTTTGCTCTAGTGGTTTGGGTGCTGGAGCAGGACTCTGGAGCCCAGGGTACAAATTCCTGCTCAGCCATGGAAACTCACGAGTGACTTGGGCAGGTCACATTCTCAGCATCAGGGAAAGGCAATGGCAGACCTCCTCTGAAGAAGTCTTGCCAAGAAAACCCTGTGATGTGCATGTAGAATGTACACATAGCTTCTGACTGCCCCCAAAATTTACTTGATGCAGCATCATAGCAGTCTCTGTTAAATGGTATAAGTCTGTGGCTTTTAGACAAACTGAAAAGGCAGCCATGCTGGCCACTAGTAACAGCTCAGATGATGTTCTTTCTAGATGATGAAGTACTTAAGCTGTTCTTCGCATAATACCTTTACTGGCAGGGATAGTCCCAGTATGTGTGAGTGTCCCAAACCAGTCATATAAAAGTTTCTGTGTGAATAACTTGTAGTGATTTTACATTTCTGTCTTACAGCTTGTAAGGTGGTGGACTCAAGTATTTAAATAAATTTTGAATATGTATGAATTAGTTTTTAATAAATTTAAATTTAGAAGTCCTCGCACACAAAAAGGGAAAAGCAAACAAAACAACAACAAAAACCAGGGCCTGGAGAATAACAATTCAAAGGTGATTTGAAATGTGAAATATCTCTGTCTTTCAAGAAGTAAACGACTTTGTACACTTAACTATTTAAGTATTATACTAGGTCTTTTTAACTGGAAATACTTTTGTGTTTTGTCAGTTTGTTTTAAGATGGGAGAACTTCAGTCAACCTTGCTCTAACTTTTATTTCTTTATTTTTGGCTACAGGCAGATGCTCCTAATCCAGGACTTATTCCTGATGCAGATGCGGTAGGAGTAACAGTTGTGTTAATCACCTGCACCTATAGAGGTCAAGAATTTATTAGAGTTGGCTATTATGTAAACAATGAATATACAGAAACAGAACTGAGAGAGAATCCTCCAGTAAAACCAGATTTTTCTAAGGTAGGACATACAAGTGTTCGCTTCTGCAGTAACTATTTTCTTTAAATTCGATTTAAATAGAAGGGAATTGAAATGGGCACACCAGGCATTTAAATAAAAATACATGATTTGTATTGGGAATTATGAAAGAATGAGAATCTCTAAATTAATCTGAATTCACCTTGGGCTTTATCATTAAACAATAAGTACATCTTGCACTCCTTTTTTAAAAGTCATCAGTTACTATGACTATTTATGCCTATATATTTAGTGTAACGGAAAGCATATGCAGGTGTTTTTTCCAGAGACTGATGCAGGTTCCCGACTCCTAATTGTCTAACAGCCTTTTCCCCAAATGACTGTGCTAAAACAAAAACAACCTTGAAGAAGTGTGGTTTCCAATATCCCTACAGTAGTTCTGGGTGTGAAAAAAAATATGCACTTGCTTCTGGTATTGGTTTACATATTTCTGAGGTGAATGTGTGCTCAGAGACCCTCTTATTTAGGATGTACTTCTGCCTTATTGGGCTACACTTGTGGGGTTTACTTAACTTTTTAACTAGAACCTTGAGGCCTGCTCACTGTATACGCACTGGTGTTGAAGAAAATGTGGCCTAGCTGCTGCTGAGCCATATAGCCACACAATCCATTTTTTCTGTCCTGCATGCCAATCTGTTACTTCAGATGCACACCTTCGTTAAAATGTCATTATATTCTAATAGCATACTCCCTGTTCAGTTTGAGATAGGAAGTGGCCCTAAGTATATCAGATCAACATTAGATTATATGAATAACAGCTATGGAGAATGTATAACATTTTTCATTGCAAAATGGACATAGCTCATCCCTACAAACATGGCATGCTTTGATTTTTTTAAAAAAGAATTTAAAGAAAATTAATAACAAGACATTCAGGCCTTTGTTACTCAGAAATATAACCAAGGTCAGCTGTAGTGAAAGACTTGTTCTCCTCCCCCACACCCCTGAGTTTTGCTATAGTATTGCAGCTGGCAAAACAAAAATGTCCAGATCTGTTACAATTAGTCTCCCTATATTTAAGCTTATGTGTTCTATTTGCTTCAGGCAAGAGTGCATTCTCTGTAAGGCTTGATTTCATTCAAAATAATGTGTGTTGACATTTAGAATAGTAGCACTGAT
The DNA here is from genome assembly GCA_030412105.1 of Cyclura pinguis. NCBI lineage: Eukaryota > Metazoa > Chordata > Lepidosauria > Squamata > Iguanidae > Cyclura > Cyclura pinguis. The sequence goes on along the minus strand of CM059599.1, from coordinate 104,750,976 downwards.
TAACTACATGCAAGTTGATAAAACATAAGTCGTTTAAATTTTAAATTTAAGCAAAATATTACACATTTAGTTTGTGTGATAAAATGCACAGTTTGCCTCTAGCTGTTAACATAATGTTTCAACTTATGTTAATTTGAGAAATATTAATGACTTTATGACCACTGGTTGAAACAGTAAGGTCAGGTTAAACTCCAGCAGACCTCTTTCATGATTAGTTTTAACTGTTGAGCTACTGTGAGTTCCTGCATTGGGACACCATAGTTTGTTTAGCTTTTGAGTATGCAGATCTGAGCTGCAAACTACAATTGTCAAGGACAATGAGTGGAAAATCTGGTTCACGGTTAGTATGTTATAGTGGGGTAGGAGATATGTTAGGCAGTTGTGGGCTAGAGCTGGTGGTAGTTGGGGGCCTTCTCTGTCACTGGTATTTGTAGAAGTTTTCTTCTGCTTGATTAAGGGGAAGAATTAACCTATTCAGAATTTACTTGCTTTTGACAGTTAAACTGTTGTGTTATGTGGTCAATCTCTGCTCTTCATTGTCTATAGCAAGAGCAGTGGTCTAAATCTAATGAGATCCAATGGTAGTGGTTGAGATTTTTCATCCCTTTTCCTTGGCAGCCTTCTCTGTTACTGCAAGCCTGCTCTGTAGAATTTCCTGTCCCTTTGGAGCAAGTTTTGAGGGTGAATGTTGGGAGGCTGTTGGAGGGACAGGGGAATGTACTTCTACTGCTTTCAGTGACCCAGGAATCTTCCACAGGCACTATGACAACATTGGGGTTAGGGCACTAAGCACAACATTCCAGCATAATGTGGGCAATTATGACGGACCTTGGACTCTGGGCCTAGGGCCTCTGAGGCCCTATGGACTGCCAAAATGGCCATAGACACTGCTAGTTTTGGAAAAATAACACAAGTGGCCCTTGTAATTTATTTAAAAGTTGAGTGCTGCACCTTTCTAGCAGAAGAAACCTGTTGTTTTGGTGAACAAAAGGAGTCTGGAGGGATCAAGGGCTAGAAAAGCAGTCTTTGGGGATGCATGTGGATTTGAGACCACACTTTGCCCACTCTTGTTCTAGAACATTAGCAGCTTCAATCTTCCTTCTCTCCCCTGTACTGGAATTGTGAAGGTCTGTTTCAGGAATCTTGAATACCTGATACAATTCCAAAACATTCATTAACCTACTTTTTTTTTCCAGCTCCAAAGGAATATTTTGGCATCTAATCCCAGGGTTACAAGATTCCACATTAACTGGGAGGATAACACTGAAAAACTGACAGATGCAGAGAGTAGCAACCCAAACCTTCAATCGCTTCTTTCTACAGATGCACTGCCTTCTGCTTCAAAAGGGTGGTCAACATCGGAAAATTCGTTAAATGTCATGTTAGAATCTCATATGGACTGCATGTGACCTTCTACCCTTCAACGCTCTTTATATGTGTTCGAGCTGTAGACACACGCAAGACACAACCATCACCTTGTACCTATTCCCTTGGAACTATGTATTCAACAAAATGTGAAGAATTTCTTTAAAACAAAACACCCCACATTCTGTAGAAAGTTTATAAAGAAAAAGTATTTGAGTGGCTGTACAAATAAAACTATTTTTAAATAAGCCTAAGGCTTCATTATTAAAATATGTCTGCTTTTTTCCGCCTTGTAAATGTAAATAAGTGCAAGGGGGAGAAAAGAATTAAACTGACCTGTAGGCAATAGCCTTTTCAAGGACATTTGCAAAAGAGCCTAAATTGCTTGTTTGGGAAGTGAGGTATAGCATGCAACTGTTACTTAACTGCAACTTTATTAACTGCTGAAACTGCAGTCATGCACAAGCTTTCATCCTGGATTGTGCAATGTACTGGGCAAGATTGGCCCAGTCTGCCCCACTGCCTTACACAGAGCACTGCCAATATCAGCAACTACTTTCTGCAGGTGTGGCAAAGATGCCTGTGTGAGTCTCACAAGGCTTTACCAACGTTTCTTGAAATGTAAAGCAGTGTCCTACTAGATTGGAGGAATGGTGTCAGTCTGGTTCTTGTACCTGGTTGTCTAGCTGCTGGCTAGCGTAGCTTGTATACTAGCAGTCATGAAGAAAGGCCTGGCCTGAGAGCTGCCCTTGATTGTTGTCTGTTACATTTGGAATGTAGCATCTTCTTAGGCAAAACAGACGGCAACCACTAGTGATGCTTCACAGCCCAAAAGGGTGTGGTCTGGCTGATGAATCATCTAGGTTGTAAGGTGTAGACTTGTCCAAGAGATGCTAGTCATTGGAGTGCAGAAGGAGGTACCTGTTGCAGCATGTTATCTGCATAGTAGCTTGGATAGCTAACTGTTATTTAACTGCCCCTCACAATTCATCTCAGGCAAAAGCAACAGTGTACCTAATAACACAGTGCCTCTTAGAGTCAATGGCAGGCTGCAGGAATATTTTCCTGGAAGGCTACTTTCCAGGAAGACAAATGCTTGGGACCTCCCTGCCCTGGGTTTCTGGATAAAGGGTGACAAACAGAACCTGAACACCAGCCATGGAAATGTGTTTGCACTGTAAATAAACAGGGCATTAAATCAGGACTGGGAATCATACAACCTTACAAATATTGCCATGCTAAAACTCCCAGCATCCTCCACCATTGGTAATGCTGAGTACAGCTACTGCAGTCCAACAACATCTGGAGTGCTACATGATTTCCAGCTATGTTCTTACCATCTAGTACGTGCTCTGCCTTTCCTTTAGGATGAGTTAAGTTGGCACTGAAGGAATCCATCATTCCTATGACTAATGAAAGATTGATATTCTCAACATCAATCTTTAGTTCCTCCTAAAGCAGGAGGAGGCAACATGTGACCCTCCAGATACTGAACAGCACTCCTATAGTCCCTTATTGGAGAGCCACAGCTTCCCCACCTCTGCTCTGAAGAGCAATCCTAGTGGCTGAAATCTCAGAAGGTGCTCTTGCAAGAGGTACCTTGTGAACACAAGAAAAGCTGCCTGGTACTACCGTCTACCACATTCCTGTCCCACTGGCAGTGACCTTCCAGGGTCTTAGGCCCAGGCATGCTTGAAAACTACTGAGGAATCAAAGGTTAAATTTTCCTTTGCAAAGGTCTCGTCAACATCTTCTGATGGGGACTCCAACCCACAAGCTGTTTCCCAGGGCATGTTTTTTTTTTTTACATGAGCTATCATGCAGAGTTACATTGCTCATGAATAAAATCATGCTCTGATTAAAAGCTGACTCAGATCTACATAGTGAAACAACACATATTGCATGCATTACTTTGAATTTGATGTCCCCCCATTTGAGTGTCTCCATTTACCTGCACTGGTAGATCCAATTCCTGCTGTAAGCACAGATCGTGGGGTGATCTTTACTGCATATTTCAGAAACTGGGATTTTCCTGTCCCAGGGTCTCCAACTAATAAAAGATGAGATTCACCTGGCAGGGAAACAAATGTACAAATGTTTTCTAAACAGTAAGTGGGATAGTGAAGTCAATCCAACAGCAGGACTGAGGAACAACAGAACAGAAATCTGGTGCAGCCTCCATTTCCTAGAATTGTAGAACGAAAGCACTCCCAACAGTCGGACGTCCAGCCTCTGTTTAAAAACCACCAAAGGAGACAACATCCACACTCAGGCAGTGCATTCCACTGCTGAACTGCTGTTACTGTCAGGATGTTCTTCCTAATGTTTAAGGACAAATAAAGGCCAGAAATGTAGCCCCCAGGGCCCTATATAGCCTTTAGACCACACTTTCTCCACCTCTGGTTTACTCATAAGTCTACAGAAAATTTGCAGTCAAATCTGGAAAGAAGAGGCTACAGTTAAGACAGAAATCTTTTGGAGTTACAGACTGACAGAACAGTCTAATATTTACCTCTTCTACTCCAAATTCTGGTTGAACCTCTATTTTAATATGCTACTAAGTTACTGTTTGAACAGGCTTGAGAAATATCACGCACAGGAACTCAAGCCTGTCCCTCTCTGGTTCCTCTTATCCCACAACACCATAATTTCCAGGTGTCACAGCCCTTGTGTAGACTTTCTGTTCCATTCTAAAAGGTTGAAATACCAATCCTTGTGTTTAGTTACAGTAAGAGAGTTAGGCTAAATTATACTGGCATTTCTGGTCTTATTTCTGCCTTTGGCCTATTTGGAATGCAGCCACAAAAATCTCTATGAAACTGAATGTGGTTCTGAGGCAGAAAGTGCTTGTTCACTTTTATGTTAGAACAGTAGTAAAATGTTAAAAGAAACCATCCAAAACATGATGGACAGTTCAGATGGTCTGTTACATCCAAAACAACCAAGTCTTGTGGCACCTTAAAACTAAAAAACTCTGTTGGTTATAAACTTTCATGGGCCTAAATCCTACTCCTGACTAGAGTGGGCCCACTGAGTCGAGTGGATCTACATGCACGTTGGCCTTTGCTGCTGTTATTAGGTGCCTTCAATTCAATTCCTCACTTATAGTGACCCTATCACAAGGTTTTCTTGGCAAGATTTATTCAGAAGAGGTTGCCTTCCTTTAAGGCTAAAACAGTGTGATTTACCTAAGGTCACCCAGTAGGTTTCTGTGGCTGAGTGGGGATTCAGAGTCTGGTCTCCCAGAGTCCTTGTCCAGCACTCCAACCACTAACAACACTACTCTGGCTTAATGGGCTTACTCTAGCTGGGACAAACCAACACTATTCCAGCCATGAACTGCAGCCCAAAGCTACCTTAAACATTATGACAAATGTGATCTTGTCCTATAAGGTAATAAAATTACATCCAAAACTGCCTTTGTGCACTTTGATACTGTTTCCTGAGGGCCCCCCCGCCCCTGTGCCCAATGTACCCATTCACCTTTTTACCCATTTAAACTCACTGCTTCAGAGCTTTCTCACCTACTGCTGTTGTTTCCCATGCCTGTGGCAGATAGAACAAAAAGCTCATTGTTTTCCCATTGAATCTGCAGGAGCAGAAGCTTAGATACCAATACAGCCCCAGAAAGGGAAAATCTGTTTTTCATAATTTGAGGGGAAGTTAGGATATATTGGATTTCTCCTATACACCGAAATGAAAATGTGACAAGATATACATTACCTTTAGATCCTGCAATACTGATGTTAAGTGTTAAAGGCAGTATTGCCAGAGAACATAGGAATGACGATTGACTTACTGACAGCTGTACGAATAGCTGTTTGTTTCAAGTGGTTAAGAAGTCCTCTCGACTGACTTATTGTGGTATGCAATAAAGTCCAGTATATACAATAGGTGATTTAAAAATACAGTAAGGTTAAGAGAAAGGAGAAAGTGGGTAAACTGTGTGTTGTTTTTTAGACATGGAGTATAAAAGATAACATAACTTTATTGAATACATGTAAGAAAATATTTATTCAGAGTAGATGCATCTTTCTTATGGTGAAGAATGTTTTAACTCTAAAAAAATGGCCAGAATTCACTGAGGCAGTTACGAATGTGTAATCTAGACGAATGCATTCGTAACTAGTTTGTATTCATGATCCCTATGTGTTCTCTAGTTTAGGGGATATGCAAGGCCTGTGAAAATCCCCCAAACCCCACCAACTGAGCAGCAGCTTTTGCAACTGATGGGGGTCTGCTCCTCTGTGTATCAGAAAGCAGCTACTGACAGTCTCACCATCACCTCCCTGCAAGCAATTTCCAGCACAAGGGGGAACTGTGACAAGGACCCTGCTTCTGCCTGTCGCAACAAGGATCATTCACAGGAAGGGGTGGGAATGTCAGTCAGCTGCTTCCCAATCAACAGAGGAAGAGACCTCCCATCAATCACAGCGGCTGCTGTCCAGTAAGTGGGGATGGGAGGTGTGGTTGTGCCAAGAGATACTATGTAGTTATGGAACTAATGTGATTACGCATTATTACTTGCCTTTGTGAATTCCAGCTGATAATATAAGTCATATTTCATCATTTTGTATTGATTTTGTTTCAAGATGCTGTTATCTTAGGGCCCATCCAGACAGACAGGAAAAAAACAGGAAGTCCCTGGTTTTGTTCCTGTCCTTTCCTTTTTAGCAGGGGGATCTACATGACATTTTCCTCATCCTGAAGTATTGCCAGGAAACTCCCAGTCTTACAAGGACTTATTTCATCTCTCCGGTCAGTTTAATTGACCCTGTATTTCCCAAAATCAAATGTACCTCTCCATGGCTGTCTATCTGTGTTATCCTGGAGCTAGTCGCGCCAAGCCAACGGTCTTCCTTCAGTTTTGAAGTCCGCCGAGGAAGGGGCCTGAAAGAGGGGAGGCCGGGCAGGTGTGTGTGAAGGCACAGATAACCACTCGAAGAAACACAGTCACAGGTAAGCAACCTGTTCTTCTTCTTCGTGGTCTCTGTGCCTCACACAATGGGAGATTAAGTAGCTTACCGTTGGATGGCAGATCGGGTCCTAGACGATAGAGGACAGGACTGCACGACCAAACCGAGCATCACATTGGGCTCTGCAATCAAGGCCATAGTGGCGGACAAACATTGAAGGTTGCGTCCACGTAGCCACCCAACAAAGTTCCTGCAGGCCGACTCCTTTGAGAGAGCTGCCAAAGAGGCTACAGCCCTGGTGGAGTGGGCGTGTAGTGGAGATGGAGGTGGTTGTCTGGTGAGTTCGTAGGCAAGGTCTTACAAAGACTTATTTCATCTCTCTGAACAACTCACTTAGAAAAGCACTGAGTGGAGACTTTATGGCCTTTCCGCCGTCCACCATATCAAACAAAGACATGTGGAGTAAGGCAAAAGGTCGAAGTGCATTGTAGATAGAAGGCCAGTGCCTGGCGCACGTCGAGTGAGTGGAGAGAGCACTCAAGAGGTGAAGATGGTTCAGGATAAAACATTGGCAGAATGATATCCTGGTTAAGGTGGAAGTCAGAGATGACTTTAGGGAGAAAGGAGAGGTCCGGATGTAGGACCAGCTTATCCCCATGAAACACCAGGAAGCGTTCATCTGAGTGTAGCACAGTCAGTTCCCCCACCCTTCTAGTTGATGTAACAGCAACCAGGAATGCTGTTTTTAGAATAAGGAGACGGTCATCCGACATGGTCATCGGTTCGAACAGACAGTGCATGAGTTGGGAGAGGATGAGAGACAGTGACTATGGAGGAAGAGGAGGAAGGATGGGGGGATAGAGGTGTTGAAGGCCTTTGAGGAACTGCTTGACCGTAGCATTTCTGAAAACAGCCAACTGCCAAGGTCAGAGACCCGGGCGGCGAGCCAGCCTGGAAAAGGGAGTGGGAGAGCTAGCAGAGTCCTACCGGGAGGAGTCAAGCAAGCAATTACTCAAAGGGAGTCCATTTACCTAAGCCAGAGCGACAAGCAAAAGCCACAGTCAGAGTTCCAAAAGCCAGGGGTCAGGAGCCAAGAGATCAATCCAAAGTATCGCAAGCCAGCTGCTGGAAGCAAGGAACAGGCAAGGGAAGGACTTGTAAGAAGTTTGCCACAAGCAAAGGAAAGCTTTCAAGCAGGCAGTTATATAGCCCAAGGCACAGGTGTGTCCAGTCACCGCTTCTTAAACTTAGCCAAGGAAGCCTCCCTTTGCACAGCTCTCCTGAGTCTCCGCCTTGATTAGGGGCTGTTTGAAGTAGGCTCCAAAGCATCTTCAGAATCGGATCCCTGTTGCCCTAAAGGAGCAGGCAGAGGAACGTCCGCGCCCGCTTGGTCCATGGCAGCAGGGGGAGCTCTTGAGCTGCAGGACTCATCTCTAGCCAGAGCAACAGGGACCAGCAGCTGCTGCTCGTCATCTCTACCTTGAGCAACAGGGACCAACAGCTGCCGCTCGTCATCAGCAGCTCTGACAGGGGCTTCAGTTATCACACCGAGGAGGAAGAGTCGCGTGGTTGATAGGCAACAATCACGGATAGGTAGACTTTAAGAGAAGAAAAGGCCAGTTCCTGTTCTCTTAAGAGACGGGAGGAAATGCAGCACTGTCGATAAGGCGGCAGGGGAGGAAGCTTCACTGCCGGCATCTGTGAGGGCAGTAAACTTGCACTACTTGTACTCATATCTGCGAGTGGATTCCTTCCTAGAAGCCATGAGAATGGCAAGGATGGCCGCAGAATCTAGAAGGTTATCCTCCAAGCATGCAGGTGGAGGCGAGGGAGGTCTGGATGAAGCACACAACTGTCTGAGTGTGAGAGGAGGTCAGGTGTGTGTGGAAGGGGCATTTGATGGCTCTGGGAGATGGTGAGAAGACGTCCGAACCAATGCTATCTCGGCCAATAAGGGGCTACAAGAATGGTATCCACTTTGTCCGTGGCAGTCTTGGCCACTGCTCGGCTCAGGAGAGGAAACAGGGGGAAGATGTAGAGGAATCCCTTGTTCCAGGGAAACTGGACCGCATCTCCAAGCAAGTGGTGCCCCATGCCGGCTCTGGAGCAATAGCGGGGACACTTCCTGTTCTCGCAGGTGTCAAAGAGATCGATGGATGGAATGCCCCATGGGGACACTATCCGGCGTAAGGTGGTGTTGGAGCGGGACCACTTGTGGTGGCAGGCTGTGTCTCTGCTCAGCGTGTCCGCTGTGGAGTTGTCCTGTCCTGCAAGGTGGACTGCATTCGGGTGGATCTTCAGTGGGACACACCAGTCCCGTATCTGTAATGTGAGATGGAGTAGGAGGGACGAGTGGGTGCCTCCCTGGCGACTGATGTAGCAGACAGCTGTCGTATTGTCGGACAGGACCTGGACAGTCCGTCTTATGAGGATGAGAAGATCCAAGGTGTTGATATGCAGATGTTTCTCCAGTCCGGTCCAGTGGTCCTGGACGAAGAGGCGATTGCAGTGGGCTCCCCAGCCAAGGAGGGACGCGTCGGTGGTGATGGTGAGGGATGTACAGGGTTTGGTAAAGGGCATTCCGGACAGTAGATGGTGAGGCAACAGCCACCAGCAGAGGGAATCCCTGACCAGACGTGGGATCCGAAGCGTACAATGCTGGTCGTCGAGGAGAGGATCGAAGTGCCTGAGGAACCAGTGTTGGAGAGGGCGGGCACGGAGATGAGACAGGTAAGTGACTGAGGTCGTGGCTGCCATGAAGCCAAGGAGCTGTTGAATCTGACGAGCAGAAATGGAAGGGCTGCACAGAATCGTGGCTGTAGCTTGGCGGAGGACCTGCACGTGCTTCGTTGGGAGGAACGCCATGGTGGAAGTGGCATCCAAAGTGGCTCCGATGAAGTCGAGGGTGCGCGTAGGTTCCAAGTGAGATTTCTTGGGATTCACTCTGAGACTGAGATTGGAAAGCACAGAAAGAGTAAGATGAATGTCCTTGTATAACTTTTGCTTGCAGGGCGCCACCAATAACCAATTGTCGAGGTAGCGATACACCATGACGCATTTCATATGGAGGTAAGACACCACAGGGGCCAAGCACTTAGTGAAGACCCTGGGGGTTGTGGACAGGCTGAAAGGAAGAACTTTGTACTGGTAGCACATGCTGTTGACCGCAAACCGGAGGTACCTCCTGTGCTGGGGGCGAATGGCAATATGGAAGTAATTGTCTTGCAGATCTATGGATGTGAACCAGTCCCATCGCTTGAGGAGAGGGAGGATAGAGGACAAGGTGACCATCTTGAACTTCTGGGGGGAGATGAAGGAACTGACTGCCCAGAGGTCCAGAATGGGTCAAAGAGTGCCATCTGCCTTCAGTACAGTGAAGTACTGGGAGAAGAAGCCGGTGGATTTGGCCGAAGGCAGCAGCCTTTCTATGGCCACTTGGTAAAGGAGCCTATCGATCTCCTTGAGTAGAGTGGGACTGGAAGGTGTGAAGTAGAAGACGCCCAGAGGAGGAGTATTTAGAAACTTGATGGCATAACCAAGACAGACAATGGCTAGCACCCAGGTGTCCAAAGTGATGGCGTGCCAGGTATTGAAGTGGCGATACAGTCCTGGGGCATTGGACAGATGGCCTGGAAGATGGAAGAGTAGTAGAGGTGGCGACCTGCGAGGGCAGTCAAATGTGAGACTTCGTAGTGGAGGAAGACTTCTTAAAGGAAGGCTGACGGTGCCTGAAAGAGTGGCGAGATGAAAAGGCTGGCAAAGAAGATTGTTGGGAGGACCTCCATGAAGAGCAGAATGAAGGAGGCCTCCTGGCCTGAGTCGATGAATGGAAACTCATCTTCTTTGCTGTCAAGCGAGCATTCATAAGGTTGTCCATGGCATCGTCCATGGTGGCATGGAAAAGCCCTGGTGGCCATTGAAGGGAAGATCGATCCTCTTTCAATTATCCTCAGTTAGGCCAGCGGATGGAAGCCAGGCAAAATGGCAAAGAGCGATCACACCCACCATGACCTGCGCCGCACCCTCAATGGCATGTTGAGAAGACTGAATTTGTTGATTAGTGAGTGTGACAGATTCATTGTAGAACTGAACAGAAGTGGTCTGGTGGTCATCCAGAAGATGGCAAATCAAGGAGAAAAATCTATCCCAGATGTTTCTCTGATAAGCCACTAAACAGGCTTGGGTGTTAGAGACCCTGGTGATCAGAAAAGAGGCTGAGCAAAAACGGTGGCCAAAGGTATCAACGCGATGACCCTCACGATCAGGGGGAGTCGTATGAGCCCTCTTACCCCCCTTTGTCTGGGAGGACTCAACAATGATGGAATTTGGAATGAGATGATTGAAGAGGAATTCCACATCCTTATGTTGAGTCTGGTACAGATGTTCCAATCGATGAGGAATCAGCTGGAAAGAAGCTGGCTGAGACCATGGATGTTTAATGACTTCCTGCAAGGCTGGCAGAAATGGAATTGGTGCCATTGTAGCAGGATGCACATCAATATAATGAAAGACCAGGTCCTGGCCTGTTGGGGCAGGGCCAGAAATGTCGAGGCCCAGCGCATTGGCCATCCTGACGAGGATGTCAGAGAACTGTTTGACATCCTCAGGTGCAGAATCCAGAGTCGGTTCTCCAAACGTGAGTGGAAGAGAGGTGTGAGACTGAGGAGTAGAATCAGCAGAATCCTCGTCGGAATCAGAAGAACCAGACGATGGAGAAGACGGAGGCAGGTGAGACTGTTGAGCCTGATTTGTTGAAGATGGGTCCGGTACTGATGATGGAGCTGGTGCCGAAGTTGGTGTCAAAGTCGGTACCGCGGCTGGAACACATGAAATCAGCAAGATGGCAGGAATAGCTGCGGCGAGGGACTCTGTCAAAAGCGGAGCCGACGAGGTAGGTGGAGAAAGAGGGGCTGCATGGTCGTCTGGTGGAGGCCGAGACACTGTAGCAGTCACTCGAGGTGGAGGAGAAACTGCCTGGTATCGAGGGGAGCAATCATGGGACCGATGTCAGGAACGAGATGGAGAATGCCAGAAATATGCAGATCAAGATCGATAACGGGACCGAGAAGGGGGTATCAAGATGGATGGCGGTAGCACGATTAGGAGGGTGATTGTGATGGGGACCAAGAGTAGCGAGGTTGATATGGAGACCAGCAATAGACATCGGGATGGTATCGATCACGGTAAGCCAGCGAATAGGAGTAATAAGAGCTGGGCTGCTCCCTCCATAGATGCTCGTGACTGTAGTGGGCTACATAAGATGCTGATGGAAAAGGTGAATCCCTCTGGCTGATGGGACATCGTGAGCACCATGGTACCCATGGTCATGATGGCGAGGCAATCTACCTCGATCAATGGGTCCCGGAGAGCGAGCCATACTCGACTGAGGCCAGTCTCGGGAAGCAGCCCGAGGAGTGCCCGATGCAGACGGACAGTCCAGCCCAGGACAGCCAGAGGTCACTGCTGAAAGAAGGGGATTTTGGGAGGACCCTTCTCTGGGCTGGTCCACAGTCACAGGAGGAGAAACGGCTGGGGTAGGTCGATGGTCCAGATCCGAAGCGGGGTCTGGAACAGTACTGGGAGCTGGATCAGATCATGCGCTGGTGGGAGGGTAGGCGTCTCCACCTCCTCCAAAGTGACACCCTGAGGCTGCGTTGGCGGAGGTGTTGGTAAAGGCCCAAGAGCGGCAGGTTGAACTGCTGACGGGTGGGCAGCAGGAGAAGGAGAGCGGTGTTTTTCCTTCTTCTTTTTAGGCGCCACAGAAGAGTGGCACAAGGAGACCTGCTTACGCTTCACCAAAGTAGGCACAGTGCGAGTCTGTTGGGTCAAAGCCGGCTGTGAAGAGGCATCTCCAGAACTAGAAGACTGAGGAACCACTGGCATCTTTGAAAGCTTGGGAATCCTCGGAAGAGAGGAGATAAGTGGCAGAGTTGACAGAATCAATATCAATACTGAGGGTGTTGGTACTGAAGAAGTCAATACCAACGTAGTTGGAATAGAAGACTGCGATGCCAAGAGGCCTCAAGATGGACGAGATGACACTGAGGTGGTAAAAAGAGCCGTGTTAGAAGCCACCTGGTCCTTCAAGCGAAGAGCCTGCTCCCAGCAATAGGACTTCAAGTGGGAAGCCCTATTTTTCAAGGTTTGCGAGGTGAAATCCTTGCAAACAGAGCAGCCCCGAACGTTATGGCCCTCTCCGCGGCAGAACAGGCACTCGAGGCAGAACAGGCACTCGGTGTGGGTGTCAGAAAGCGAAACCTTGTGGCCGCAAGTAATGCACAATTTGAAGAGAGAAGATATAAGAAGGAGAAAGGGTCCTTACAGTTTTCCTGGAAGGAAAGTCCAAAAGTCCGAAGAAGAAAAAGCTCAGCAGAGGAAACCTTCTGAGCTGCTAACTGATCGGCAGATGAAAAAAAACTGAGGGAAGACCATTGGCTTGGTGGGACTGAGCATGCTCAGTACCGAGTGGGGGAGGGGTTCCAGCAAAGCTGCTCAGCTCTGGAACTTTCCGAAACACTACTGCGCATGCGCAAAGATTCCCATTGTGTGAGACACAGAGACCACGAAGAAGAAAGGCAGTTTCTGAAACATTGCCTAGATGTGACATGTGATCAGTGGGACATAGAAGAAGAAGAACATGGGCCAGGGGAAGAGCGAGGGAAACCCAGGATATTTCGCGAAAGAATTTCGTTGCAAAATTATGAATACATAAGTAAAATCAAAACAAAAAGAACTGGAAAATCTTGATACTTCCAGGAACTTTTTTCTCTCTCCAGACAAGCATTTAATTTATTTTCTTGTGTTGTCAAAATATGAATTCCTCAGTTCTGAGATAATTTTAATTTGATATGAGGACATTTGGCAAGGGAATTTATCAAAAGAACACTAAGGGAAATGACTGCTCTTTTAACGTGGAAGTTGTACGGCAAATTTAGGCCAGTATCTTACATATTTAGGGATACAGAGAAGTCTTTCACATAGCGGGAGCAAGAGGGAAAAGGCATATTATATACTAACCTCTAATACGGGTGCCTGCAGCATCTGTTCTCTGTACACCCCCTGCAAGGACCATGGCTACAGCCAGCTTCACGAGGTATAAGCCAAAAATCTGAGGGCATAAGCTTGCTAAAATCTCATTCCTGCCTGGAAAGAAATGAAGTGGGGAAAAGTATAGCTGATAAGACCAACAGATCTGAAAATACACACGTTCCAAACAAGCTTCTGCTAATTCTACGGTCAATGGTTCTTGGTTTAAAGTGAGAAATTAAAAAGTGACACCTGATTTTTGAAAATACTTCTTTTATATGGCATAGTCTCACAGGATGCTAAAAGGCAAACATTCACATTCATCATGCTGCACTGGGTGATGGTGAAATGCACAAAATACTCTGAAGCTGAGAGGTACAGATTAATGTATTGAACTATTCTCTCCAGTTGTTTTGGACCATTTCTGCACTACAGCGTTAAAGTGCTGCTATTCCACTATCAACTTCCTATGGAATTCTGGGGTTTGAAGTTTCGGGAAGGGCATTTTGAATTCTCAGCCAAAGAGCTCTTTGGTCTCAGTAAACTACAAACCCCAGAATTCCACAGGGCTTTGAAAGTGGAATAGCAGCAGTTTAACACTGTAGTGCAGAAATGGCCTTAGACTTTTTGTTGTTCTGTGCCTTCAAGTTGCTTTTGACTTATGTTGACCCTAAGGCATTTTCTGGGGCTGAGAATGCATGACACGCCCAAAGTCACCCAGTGGCTTTCCACAGCTGAGCAAGATCCCCAGGGTTTTAGTCCAACACTTAAACCACTACCCCATGGAGTTGGATTACAACTCCCAATATTCCTGATCGCTAGGGAATCCTGGTGCCTGTGCAAAACTCTTCCATTGGCAAAAAGCTTCCATTATTGAAATCAGGGACAGGGAACTTGTGGCCTCCAGATGTTTGGAGACTATGGTCACACTAGACTGTTATAGTGCTATTATTCCACTTTCAACATCCTATGGAACCCTGGGGCCCCTCCCTAAACTGCAAACCCCAGGATTCCATAAAATGTTGAAAGTGGAATAATAGCACTATGACAATCTAGTGTGGAAATGGTCTATACCTTCCTTTAGCCTTCCCCATCAGCTATGCTGGCAAGGAGAGATTTGAGTTGGAGTGTAATTTCTAGAGGGCCACATGTTCCTAGCTCTTACTTTATGTAAAAGAATGAAAGCGTAGATTAGGTCTTTCCATTGGAATGAATAAGAGATTATGCAGTGTGCCTATCTGAAGACAAGTTCTTCATTTGAGACACTAAATAACATATTTATCACATATATAAAAGCCCATTTCCAGCTCCTGTTCCTTAGTCACACACCACTGCAACCAAGAAATACATTTAAAAAGCTGCTCTGTCTGTGTCCAGGTCTGTTTTTGCCTTCTGTAATAGCAGCAGGCTCTAGGATCACTCTTCCTCAGCCATCAATCTAGACAAAAACAGCATTTCTCCATCAGTTAAAAAAAAAAGGTATTCTGAAATTAAGGCAGACACTGTGTATTACACATAAACTAGCTTGCCTCAGTTCTATTAAAAAGGAAACAACCTTGTCATCTCCTTTCCTGTTTTCTATGAAGTCTCTTTTTCTCTCTCTGTCCCCATCACTTCATGCTGATTTTAACAGCAGAGAGATATGACAGAACGAATTCTCCTTTCTTATATACTGATTCTTGCAGAGTACCAGAGAGCAAAATTTCAGTGGTACGTGGCTGACTTTTGGCACAGCAAATTCAACTACATGAGTGGGATTTGTTTGTTTGTTTAGTGAAGGGACACACAAATTTTTTTCCTAAAGGGAAGTTCTAAGGTACGGATGTACAAAGACAAAGCAACTATCACTTAGTGGAATTTTGACTGCAGAAGATTAATACAAGACAGAAATAAGATAGGCTATTTCCTTTTGAAAACTTGATCAATTGATTGGGCACAGTATCCACAGAGACAGCACAGGGAGAGCCACAGTGGGAGTTGGCTCCCAAGACCCTCACATAAAATGCTTGTATTTTTAATTGTTTTTACTCCAAACAGCCCCTATGTTCTCTAGGGTCTGTGAGGTGCCATTCTATCATGCTTTTGGCCTCCTTTTGGGGTCTTTCCCCACCTGGGTATAGCAGATGAATACAAAGTTAGCTAAGAAAGCTAATAGTAAAATAAAAGTTTATAAAATTGTAGGCATAAAGGAGAAAAATCTGAGATGGAGGGAAAGTGCTATTATTCCTTACAAACAATCCAGTTCCTTTTTGTTTGTTCTTTACTGAAGGCAGTGTACAACCTCTTCAGCACAGAACTTGCAACCAATCCATTATGAACTTGCTGACAGAGGGAAGAGATCCCATTTTCTCCAACTGCATGCTTTAGTGCTTTACATGCTTAGAAACAATGGTATCCATAATCATAATGAAGAAAGATTTTTTAACAACAGACAACAAATAACAACTGCCCCATTATTTACTCAATAAATCCATCTTAAGTACAACAAACTCTCAAATGGGGTAGGAGATTTTTGTCCTTTGGACTTCAGCACTTATAATCCTTTACCATTTGCCATGCTGACTGGAACTTCTGGGAGATGTACTTCTGAAACATCGGAAAGGCCAAAGTTCACCCTGACTCAGAGAAACGAACATTACTGAACATTACTGAGACTCCTTAAAGATCTACCTTGCTGGGGTAGGTTCTAAAAATTTAGGGCTCTGATTTTGTATCACCTGCTTAGCTACATAACCACCTGACCTGATACCCCCGCCCCTGCAAAAGCCCCACTACTGGCAGTAGCCAGTTGGGATCAACAGTTGTCTGTTTCCCAGTCAATCAGGGAGCAGCTCACTGATATTCCATCCCACTCCCATGAACAATCTCTGGTGCAAATGACAGAAGCAGGGCCTCAGTTGCAATTCCCCCTTGCACTGGAGATCACTCACAGGAGTGGAGTGGAAACTTCAGTCAGCTGCTTCTTTATTTACAGGGAGACAGACCACTGTCACCTGCAGCAACTGCTGCCTGCTTGGTGGGGATTGGGGGACTTTCATGGCCCCCATGTATTCCCTAAACTAGTGAATACACAGGGGTTGTGAATACGAATACTTTAGGTTATGCATTTGTAACTGCCTTAGTGAATTCCAGCCTAAGTATTTAGTAGCAGAAGTGCTGTATGTCATGTGCCTTCAAGATGCCTGCCAACTTATGGTAACCCCATGAATTTCATATGGATTCTTAGGGAAGGAATACTCAGAGGTGGTTTTATCAGTTCTTTCTTCTGACATATAGCCTGGGTACAAACCCTGGAACAAACCAGGGCTGACCCTGCTTAGCTTCCAAGATCACACAGGATCTGTGGAATACCCCATAAAACCATGGACCTCAGATTGATTAATCATACCAAAGGAGAGAATATATCTTAATGGGGGTGGATAACTTAATAGGGGAATGAAAAGTTGATGTATCAGCATCTCCTTCTTCCACCAACACCTTTATATAGGCAGAACTACTTAACACCTTCTTTGCCTCATTTTTTCCCCAGAAGGATACAAGCACTCAACCTTGCGGTTGGGAAGCAGGTGAGGAAGCAGGGAAAATGTGGCACATAATAGGTAAAGAAGTGGTACAGGAATACCTGGCCACATTGGATGAATTCAAGTCTCCAGGGCCAGATGAATTGTATCCTAGGATACTAAAAGAACTGGCAGAGGTCATTTTGGAACCGTTTGCTATAATCTTTGAGAAATCTTGGAGGACAGGAGAAGTTCCAGCAGACTGGAAGAGGGCAAACGTTGTCCCCATCTTCAAGAAGGGAAAAAAAGAGTCCCAAATAATTATCGCCCAGTCAGACTGACATCAGTACCTGGAAAGATCCTGGAGCAGATCATTAAGCAGTCAGTTTCTAATCACTTAGAAAGCAATGCGGTAATCACAAGAAGTCAACATGGATTTCTCAAAAATAAGTCATGCCAGACTAATCTTATCTCTTTTTATGATAGAGTTACTAGCTGGATAGATGAAGGGAATGCTGTGGATGTAGCATTTCTCGATTTCAGTATGGCCTTTGACAAAGTTCCCCATGACATTCTTGCAAAGAAGCTAGCAAAATGCGAGCTGGACAGGGCTACTGTCAGGTGGATCTGTAACTGGTTGACTGACCGTTCCCAAAGGGTGCTCACCAATGGCTCCTTTTCATCCTGGAGAGAAGTGACTAGCGGGGTGCCACAGGGTTCTGTCCTGGGCCCAGTGCTGTTCAATATCTTCATCAATGACTTGGATGAAGGAATAAAGGGCACGCTCATCAAATTTGCAGATGATACCAAATTGGGAGGGGTTGCTAATACACCAAAGGACAGGATCAAAATTCAAAATGCCCTGGACAGACTGGAGAGCTGGGCCAAGGCTAACAAAATGAAATTCAACAAAGAGAAGTGTAAGGTCCTACACTTAGGTAGAAAAAATGGAATACAGAAATATAGGATGGGGGACACGTGGCTGGACAGCAGTACGTGTGAAAGGGATCTAGGAGTCTTAATAGACCACAAGCTGAACATGAGTCAGCAGTGTGATGCGGCAGCCAAGAGAGCCAATGCAATTCTCGGTTGCATCAATAGGAGTATGGAGTCTAGATCGAGGGAGGTACTGGTACCGCTCTACTCTGCCTTGGTTAGACCTCATCTTGAATACTGTGTCCAGTTCTGGGCACCCCAATTCAAGAAGGACATGGTCAAGCTGGAGCAAGTCCAGAGGAGGGTGACCAAAATGGTGAGGGGCCTGGAAGCCAAGCCCTATGAGGACAGACTTAGAGAGCTGGATATGCTTAGTCTGCAGAAGAGAAGGTTAAGAGGGGACATGATAGCCATGTTTAAATATTAGAAGGGATGCCATGTAGAGCAGGGAGTGGGCTTGTTTTTTGCTGCTCCAGAGACCAGGAAAAGGAGCAATGGATTCAAGCTGCAGGAAAGAAGATTCCACCTGAACCTCAGGAAGAACTTCCTGACGGTCAGGGCTGTCCGGCAGTGAAATATGCTGCCTTGGAGTGTAGTGGAATCTCCTTCTTTGGAGGTTTTTAAGCAGAGGCTGGATGGCCATCTGTCGGGAGTGCTTTGAGGGTGTTCCTGCATGGCAGGGGGTTGGACTGGATGGCCCCTGTGGTCTCTTCCAACTCTACATTTCTATGATTTATATACCATTTTATCCTTTTCACAAACCTGCTAAGGGATCATTCCTATGTTTTTCCCAAAAATCTTCAAATTCCTTCCGGACCTCCTCATCAATTATAACTCCTGTCATCTGCTCATTGTTTACTTGAATGTAATTGGCTTTCAAGACAATCTCTACATCACAGCGTGAATCTTGGTGAAAAGGTTTCCACCTCTGCATTACAATTCCATAAACTGTTATGTCATCACCTGAGGAGAAAAAAGAATGGTCTCAATAATATTGCATACATAAATCTGTGAATATGAAGTCTTCTTAAAATTAATCTACTGAATATATCTGCATACCTCCACATATGAATAAATTCCAGATATGTATGAAAAATGCACCTTTTAAACATTATACATATTTTCTTGTCCAGTAGGCTGTTTGTAAAGGTTAATAAAAATCACTTAATATTCCATCTCGTAAGACATGTTTTGCAGGACAAAGACATCCTGTCTTTGCAGTTGCAAGCTAAATGCCACAACTCCCTCCTTAGAAAGGGAAGCACATCTTGAGGAGATATGAAGCATATCTTGAATATACCTTTGCTGAGTTCTCCAAGACTCAAAGAGACAAGACTGCTCAACATACCAGGACACTGTCTTTCCATCAAAAAAAGCAAGCATGTAGTTCAAACTGTGCAATTCACAGCCCTAAGATGTAATAACGGCTGCCAAGTTGCATGGCTTTAAAAAAGAATTAGATAAATTCACTAACATGAAGCCCATTAGTGGCTACAGTTAGTGTTGGAAATTACATCAGCATTCCCTATTCCCCTCCTCTTTGGCTATCCTTGCTAGGATTCTCAACCAGTTTCAATTCTCACTCTGTCTCTAAAGAACACTCTTCTCCTGTAACTGTTATTATTCTGTACTCTGACTCTCTGACTCTGCCTACACATACTGCTGCTTAAATGTCAACTGCTCTTATCTGTTCTTAACTTCTAGGATATGCTAAGCATATCTCTAATCTAATTAATTAACTGGTGAGTTTAATGTATTATTATAATTTTTTTAGTAAATATTTTCTTTTACATTTTGAATTCTATTGTCTGCCTTGTCTGTCAAGTCAGTCATCATATATTAAGAAGCCGCACTCAAACTGGGAAACATTTTCTCTGTTACTCTGCTAATACTGAGTTCCCATTGGACTAACTGCCTGGATAACTCACACCTCCCAATGGTTAGGATGGTTATATATGACCTCTAGTACCAGATACAGTAAATGTGAAATGTAGAGTATTGTGTCCTGCTAGTAGACCTCTTACAGTAAACTAGTCAGCCACTGTGTGAACAGAATGCTGGACTTAGACCAATGTGATCCAGAAGGATCCTTATGTTCTCAACGTGTAACAAACAAGACCTTGTTACTGCCACCTTCCACCAGAGAGAAGAAGAGTGGTTGCTGGATAAAGGGGTCATGGTACAGCTCTTTTCTGAGCATGCTCCGCTCTCTGTTCCAGGCACCTTCCCATCTGGAACTGGGAAATTGTGCCAGAGGCACAGATGGGCAAGGTGCCTGGAGAGAGTGAACCAGTGGCTCTCCTGAGCTCCACAACTAGTGGAGCTCCATAACACCCCCAGTACTTTGCTAAACTGAATAGTCAGCGTAGAGGCATCTGCAACGTCCTATTTCCTGACAGTAGCAATCCCTGGGAAATGAGTTGTGAGGCACAGATCAGAAACTCCCAAATAGAATAAAGTTAGTTTAGAAGTAGCTGATAATTATTTGGCAAGCTGTTTTTGTTCAACCTGCGGAACTCTAAATGAGTTAATTGATTTGATTGCTTTTAAAGCTGTAGCTTATTAAAGATACACATATAAGATGTGAAGAGTTTGAGAAATAGGGAAAATTGGTAAGCCTATAAAGGTGATTCAATAAACCTATTTAGGGTTATTAAGATCAACACAACACCTTTACAGGTAAGACAATTTACCTGTCTTTCCTTCTGTACTGTAGTACAGAAAATACACAGACAATGAGAGAGTCAGCAGTCCATAAGTTTTAACCAAAGGGTCCCAAACTGAGAGAAATTTAATGTAGGCCATTTCCGCACCAGAGTGAAGGAGCATTTCACCGTGTGTTGGGATCGGTGTTTTTTAACCCAACTTACTCTGATTTTACCGGATTGTTATCTGCACACCCTCCAGTTTCTGTTGAATTAATGCAGTGAAAATCGTTCGCCGCTTCCACTCCATCAATTCTCGTGAAACTCCCATCCACCTCCCACTCCCTCCCTTGCTCGACACCACTGCCTCTGATTGGTCAATTTTTTTTTTAAAAAAACGTTGCTATGTATCAGCAGAGGTACTCTAGTTTGTTCTTACAGAAGACAAGCCCCCACCTCCGGTTTGCTAGTACAATTACTGTGTCGCAAAATGATGCATGTCTAAAAAGTGTGTGACCAACATGAAAAGTCTGGAAAGCTCTGGTCTAAATAAACAGAAATTGAAAAGCAACTATCCTGAGGATCCCAACATGTTTCGTTGTATTCCAGCACCCGCCCTGCATTTCAGGGGCGGAGACATGAGTGGACAGAAATGATGCCAGGGAAAGGTGGGAATGCCCACAGAGAACCACCTCTACATGTACACCTTCCGCATGTTGTCAGAAACGCAACCAAACTGGTTTTTGTGCTTTACTTCAGAGTTTTTCTGGTTTTACAATACATTGGTTTTACGTCAATAGTAATCGTGCTAAGAGCTTAAGCCGTGCAAATCCGCAGAGGAAACATAGATACTAACTGGTTTAACGTGCAGATGTAACAGCAAGAATACAATGCCAGAGCGATGTATTACCCTTGTGCGGAAAAGGCCTTAGACTAGGGTGTCACACTGTACCAACTTGAAAAATGCGTAAGTTATATGGCTTGATGTTTTGACACCGGACAATAATTTTTTCAAGTTATATGACAATGATTTTAACACCCACAAAGCATCCTGATACATACACTTAGATACTCAGAAAGGACTTCCAACATTAATAGCCTTGGTAAAACACTAGTCTGCTTTTTCCTTTGTCAACCACGGAATATCCTAAAAAAACTCAGAAGGTACTTTCCATAGGAAATCAAACAGAGCTCACCAGATTTGCAGCTGTCAACTAAGTCATCTTCCAGGACAACCACCATAGAACGAGGAATGCTTCCAACAGATAGCCTTTGAACCTGAAAATATGAAATTTAATTTACACCCAGATAAACAGTATTTGTGAGTTTTTCAAAGAACTCTGCAGAAGTTTTCAGACAGCCTGCTCTCTGATGTCATTGTTAATGACAATGAAACTAACCTTGGGTCTCAATAATTTATGTATTTAGTGTTTTAGTTCACTGCTTTCTATATTGGTTGGGAAAATATATGCAGAAAAAGCAATTAATCGCCAGTATCCAATGGTGCTGTCATTTATGGTTTATAAACATGCAGCTAACGTGAATTAAACAGTTCCTTATAAAAGGAAGCAAAAATGAGATTCTGCTACAGTACAAAGATTTAATCTAAATGTCTCATAGTCCTGTTGAAAATGGAAAAACCATTTACATCAAAAAGGAAACAACAAAGAATACAACACACACACACACACACACACACACACATATATACTGGATTGAACACAAAATATGCCTTATACGAGCAGAAGCGTGCACCCAGATGGTTCCTTATGAAGCCCCCAATCTCCTCTGAAGTACTGGGGGACCCTCTGGAAGAATGGTGGAGATAGCCATTGGGAAGAAAACAGCAATATCATCCAAGAAAAATTGAATACAATTCCCTCAGAGTATATTTGCAATCTGTGCCATAATTTTTATAATATGCTCACAGTTGTAAAAGTAAATAATAAAAATACTTTTCCACGCTCAAATCTAAGAAGTGGCAGTCATCAGTGCAAAAAAACCCATTTTGCCACTTGTGTGATCCTTACTGTGAATTTCTGCAATTCTGGATTGTGGGTAACACTATAGCACACATTAGGAGTAGATGGCTTCCAGCAGAATTCAAAGAAGCCAATCTTCCCACCCCAGTAAACCCTGAAACCTGGCTCTGGAAGGCTGGGGGGCCCATTACAGCCCATTTTGGAGTGAAGCAGGGGGCTGCAATGAGGAGAAGAGGGAAAGAAAGTTCAATAGTTCATTAGCACATGTTGAAGTCAGCTTCATTTAAACAAGGCTACATTTCCATCTGTCAGTTATCCTGGAAATAGCCTCTGTTACAAGGGAACCAGTGTGCTGTGGTGGCTTGTACGTTGGACTAAGACTCCAGGAGACCAGTGTCTGAATCCCTCCTCGGTCATGGAAATCTACTGGATGACTTTGGGCAAGTCACACTGTCTCAGCACGAAAGGAAAGCAATGACAAACCCCCTGGAATAAATCTTGCCAAGAAAGGGTTGCCGTAAGTCAGGATTGATTTGAAGGCACACAATAACAACACCGAATTGCAGGAAAAAGCACAGCTGGTGTAAAAAGACTTTTCATTGCAGCTAACATTTATCCCTTATTTCCCTCAGCAAAATCACGATCCAGCAAATTTATGGTATTAATTTAAATATTTTTGAAACCTGCTCTTGAATCTTTATTTCTTGATAGTCTCTGCATCTGCTGGGAGCAATGGATGTTCCAGAGAGACAAGTGAACTTTGATGAGTTGCAGCCTTCTTTGCTAGGGCAGGCTGATGGGCGGCAGAAAGCATAGTATTGCTCAAAATCAGCCTTGACCACAAAAACATGCTTGCACTTGTTACACATGTAATCCCGTTCAAACTCGAGGACTTTAGCTAGGCTGGTACGAATCACAGTGCCGGTGACTGAAAGGAAGTGTCCAACGTCTCTGGTCTTTGGGATGTGTTCTCTGGTTAGTTCCGGGCAAACAGGTAAACCTGGTGAAATCAGCACACAGGAAATGTGAAACACAGTTATTGTGACCGGGTCTACTTCTTTCTCTCTCAGACTGGAATGGCAGCTACCCAGTCTGATCAGGTGCCCTGTCACTTCACACACAACTCTGCCCGTGTCTTTAAATACTGTATATTCCTCAGTCGAGTCAGTATTTATAAAACTAAATTGTGATACTTGTTAAAATAACATACAGAACAAAATATTGGAGTTTGGATGTAGGTCAAAGCTATTACAGTTCTTCAGAGTACTTTTAGTAAATTTCGTTATATCTTTAAATTCTCATATAAGCACAAGTAACATAAACAGTCCTTTGGCTATGCTACTGCCAGGGGCTCAATCCCTCCCCCCAATTTAGGTCACATTTTCTGGCCAGATTCTATAACAGTTTAATTACTCTTCTCTCCCCCCCCCCGCCCCTCGGCTTCCCTGAGAATTAAACCCCTTCCACTCAGACAACCCCTCTGGTTGATTGAGGGACTTTTCTTTAGAGTTCCTTCTCACTGAAGACTGCCCAACGATAATCAGTCCTTGCCTTTATATATCTTTTTCTCTCAACCACCAGAGACTCGCTCCCACTAATGGGCTGAGTTTCTCTCCTGAAGAGCTATTCTAGTTGCCTGGCGACCTGTTGCTAGGCTGTTCAGGCACTCAGGATAGCCACACCCCCAGAACTCTGTCACAGCTATGTCACTGACAAATTCCTCTAAGACAGAGCTTTCCAAACTTTTCATGTTGGTGATGCACTTTGTCGACATGCATCATTTCGTGACACAGTAATTCAGTTTTACTAGCAAACCGGAGGTGCCCAAAGGCGTATCTAGGGTGGGGAAAGGCAGCCCCCCCGCCCGATCCTGGCCTGCTGCCGTCATTCCTGCCGTCATCCTTGCCAGCAACAGAGGGACAAGCAGCCCCCTCTCACTTAGTCATTGCCTGCTGCCGTCGTTCTTGCCGGGGAAAGACCCCAGCAAGAGCGATGGCAGAGGGAAAGGCAGCCCCCCTCCCACTTGGTTCTTGCCCGCTGCCGTCGTTCTTGCCGGGGAAAGACCCCAGCAAGAGCGATGGCAGAGGGAAAGGCAGCCCCCCTCCCACCTGGTTCTTGCCCGCTGCCGTCGTTCTTGCCGGGGAACGGCCACAGTGAGGGTCACAGTAGAGGGAAAGGTAGCCCCCTCCCACCTGGTCCTTGCCTGCTGCCGTCATTCTTGCCAGGGAAAAGCCTCAGCAAGAGCGACAGCAACGGGTCGGGCTTGGGGAGGTGTCTTTCTTGGCCGGGGAGGCAACACACCAACACACTACAGGGGACACACTAATGTGTCACGACACACCATTTGGAAAGCCCTGCTCCAAGACCATTTTTCAAAGATTTTAGCAGTACAGAGCGAGGAACCCGTTTGCCTAAATCCAAAGAATGACAGCAAAGAAGAGTGTACTAGCAAAGTTCCCTCCAACTGTGAAAGCAGCAGGATTTCCTGTAGCCCCTAGCCCCTAGCTTGTTAACTGGTTTTATAACCAGAATTTGTTTGGGCTTCCTCCACTGCTCAGAGTCCGTGGCTCACAGGTATCCATGAATGCCACATCATTTGTACTCAAGGAGGGACACTGCTGGATATAGGCCAGAGTTCTCAGATACCCATTTGCCAACTATAGCATGAATTTGGTCCAATGTTTATTATCTATCAACCACCTCAGGTCCCCTGTCAGTAGAAAGGCAGGATATAAACTGACTTAAATTCATACATTATATCAACACACAAAAGAGAAAGAACAAGTGAAAAACTCAGGAAAGTACCTTTTCACACCAACTTGAACAAGCAAGTTTATCATTTATGTTGTACAACCACAGTATTTAGTATCTCAGTAAAATTCAGTGTTCAGAAAGCCACCCAAGCAGCTGTTCAGAAGCAAGCCCCACTGAGTTTAATGAGACTAATATTCATTACCTCAGGTATATTCAATTCTTCAGTAAAATTCATTGTTTAGAAAGCTACCCAAGTAGCTGTTCAGAAGCAAGTCACACTGTGTTTAATGGCACTAATAAAATGCTACAGAATCCTTAATCCTTGTTTGGAGTATTTTTGACCTAAGCCAGTTTACACAAATTTCAAAAGCAAGGATTCATAGGACACAATATGGATAACTTCATGTACATGCAGCTGGCTACAATATGGGAAATGCAGGCATATTTTTATGAGGATAATACACACAAGACATACCATGAATGTTCAGATATGTTGAACAGAGGGCAGATGCCAAGCTTATGACATATTAAGCTATCACATTTCTTTGGTGTTTATAGTACAGGAAGGAATTACTCAGTGATTGTACGAAAGGATTCTTCAAAACACATTGCGTTTTTATAACAAAGATATTCTTCCACCAATCAGTCAGAAAAATAAAATAACTGCTGATTCCTCCTCCTCCAAAGAGTTGTTTTCTATGTTAGGTAACTCTGAATGTATTATACTTGTTATAATAATTAAGAGCTTTGTGTTTTCTGACACTCTGGCCTGCAGCATCCTTTTTTCTCCCTATTAATAGGCATAAACCCTATGACCTTCTTAAAGCATAGCTTCTGTACCTCCAGCCATAGAGAGCTACAGAGCTTCAATGAGCTACTGCACATCTTTCTGACATAACTGTCAGATGGAGCATTAGACAAGCAGACAATTGGTATCCAAAACTAAAATATATAAGTGTTTGAACAAACAGAGGGGTTCTCTTCTTTTGCTCTTTGTTCAACAAAACATACAAAAATATACAAAATAGTGAACCTACTGAGGAAAGAAATGAAAGAGCCTAAAGAAGAAATAATGAGGCCATTGATCAGAGAACAGACATACGACAATGGTTAAAGAATCTACAATCAAAGATAGCAGTGCAAAAATGTTTGGAAAATTCTCAGTATCTCACTGAAGTATAAATCCCAAGGTTCTGTCAAAGGGAGCCTTCACAGTTAAAGTGGAATCAAACTGCTGTACATTTAGCACAGACACTCTCATAATTATACTATAGTATAATAGCACAGTGTATTACAACATATAATATACTATATAATATAATCAATTACACATTTTTTCAAACAGTACACTGATGATTAATGATGAAGCCCAGAGAAGATTTTCATAACACTGTCCTCAGGAACTTTGCTTTACCTGATACTCTGGCATGGAGATTCTGCTTAATGATGAAGTCATCAGCTTGAGAAACAGACTGAGACAATGTCATAGCTGCCCTGCACAATGCATTATCAAAAATGGGAAGCACTTCATTGGGGACCGCATTAAAATATTCACCGATTTCCATATTGGTCTCAAAAAGCGTTAGAGCATCGACAATAACTGGGTAATGGGCATCATCATCTTTCTCTCTTAAAATCTGCAAGATATCATTTTTGTGGTGTTCCAAAACATACGACTCAAAAACTTGTCCAATTAGGTTTATCTGATCAGTGTTCAGAAGCATAGTGATCCTATAATTAGAAGAAAGACAAAGTGAAATTAGGCCAGCAGCATTAAACTGTCTGTTGACAATACTCTCCTCTTTTGAAAAAAAAAATCACGGAATAATTTCTATTATCTTAACTCTTCATTAAGACTATTATGTTTTCTATGTTCCATAGTTTTTCATGTGACTTACTTCCATTTTTGTACTCCTATAACTTCAGAGACATTGGGTGGCATCCTGTTAGGAACATATACACATGTGAGTTTCTCTTATGTGCGTGCATCTTTTTTTTCGACACTGTGATGGTTGGTATTCCCGTCCTCCCTCTGTAGCAGCTTCTGAAGTCTCCTGCATAGACATTCCCTGTTCCATGTGGAGTAGGCAGGATTGCGGAAACACCTCCTTGTAAATGTAAAATGTAGTAAATGATGCCATCAGCACTGAGTTCCACTGGGGGTCTCTGCAATTCTCAGTGCTGCTGTAATTATTTTGCACCTCATTATGAGATCATAGCTAGACACTTCTGTGATCCTAACTGCTCCTCTCAAAACAGGGCATGACTGCGCAGGGGGACATCAGAGTTCGTTCAGTAAGTTAGATGTCAGTGCTATATGGCTGAACCTAGCATAAGTCCACATGCAGACCTATTACACTACACTGAGCCATGGAAGAGTTCAGCCATTGTGCATATGAGTGCCAGATTATCATTGTTTTCCCACCAACATTCATGTACATAACAGACCAAAACCAACCAAGCTAAATTTTTCAGGCCCAAATGAAAATGGGATTGGAGGAGGTGGAAGGTGTGCTGCCATTTGAAAAAAGAACAGCCTGAAGGGGCTTTTAAGGTACTGGCTTTTACAACAGTTGTTGTTTAAGATGCTTTCAGAATATGCAGCGTATAGGGACAATGACTTCAATGAAAGTATTTTCAAAGATGTTTGGCCAACAGAAAATAGGTTCCTTAAGTGTCAGGAAACCTTGATGAGGACAATATTGGAAGGATGACAAACTCCACAGTTCATGATTTATTCTGCGTAGAAAACATACACATGGTTTTCTGGCACAGAAAACATCATTTTCTTTTCAGAAAGCAAGTTTTCTGCCCAGAAAATATAATTGTTTTCTTTTGCAAAGAATACATCCCAGATTGTGAACAGTCCTTGAAAACTGTTCAGACAAGGACTTTCTTGCACTAGGAAGAAAAACAGCATCATCACCCACTTTTGCCTGTGAGAATGAAACTGAAAAGGATTTATATCCTTGCATCACACTCAAGCATGCCTGCACTTGTAGAAAGCCCACTTGTTCTGATACTTACAAAAGATAACCAGAGAAAATAAACTTAGATAATGACAAATGGTGTAAAGGAAGTGAACAGAAATTATCTCAAAGCACCCAAAGCCAAGGCCATCCAATGACTACTACTGACAGTGTCTGTCTGCCACTGAGACAGAATCACAGGTAGAACAGACTCCTTGTGGAATGAGATACTCATAATGCCTTGCTTGTGGACTTCCCAAAACATCTGGATGGCCACACTGCTGGACCCTGACTATTTAATTAAATCAATATTTGCTGTGGTTTTCAGTGTCCTTCTATCACGACATATTCTTCTTCCTTTCCCTGCTTGATTTTATTTATTTATTTATTGTATTTATATGCCACCTTTCTCTGAGAGTGGGACTCAAGGTGGCTTCCAGATTTAAAACAAAACAACCATATTAAAAACAGTTAAAAACTTGAGCACCCAGGACATGGAGTCCTTAGACACTCCTGAAAGAGCATTTTTAAGCTGTAAATGTGTAACAACAACTTTTGTTATTGCAGATGACTCTTATTTATTGTGTCTTAATTAACAGTAAGCATTGTCGCTGTTTTAGAAATTTGCTCTTTTTGCACTATGTGAGCTTATTTACATCCAGTTGAAAACTGCCCTTCTGCATAACTCAGCTGAACAGAAAAGGCTGATAAACCATCACACTAGTAATCCTAAAATATCACTCACACAAAGACACCATCCTCCCCAAGAACATCAGGAACAAGTTTTGTTAGCATATGTCAGCTGTCCTGAAAAGATTCATACTAAAAGGCATGGTAGGTATCGATCAAGTTAATAAATAATTCTTTTACATGTAACGCTGACCTGATCATAACCTTGTTTCTCATCCCCTTTGTTGACACGCACCACCCGCAATATGACTCTACCCTGGTGCTGCGCTGTGTGTGTACCTGTCACAGTGATAAACACTGTCCCAAGCTTCAGCTACCTCTTGTGTGTGCGTACAAAGGAGAAACACGACGAACATGTCCCAACAAATCGACTGCTTTCTACCATCGGAGTACCTCCGAAACGTGCAACCTCAAGCAGAACTTTGAAAAGTTAACTTTTCTGGATTCCAGTTCCCAGAACCTCTGCATTTATACTAGCTAGGAGATGCCAGGAACCGCAGCGCGCCCCCTGCCCGCCCCCCCCCCGCTTATGTTTCCAAGCTCTGAGCCCCAACAGGACGCATCGAGGCGTTCTTCCGGCTGTCTCTTTTCTTTTTCCGAACCCCAGTTTTAGCCCCCGGTGCAAACACGGCACTGCTCCCTGGCACACTGGGGGTGGGGGGGGCTGCCGGTCCCCGATATTCCAGGAAGAGAGCGCGGCGCGCCCCGCAACCGCGCCGCCTCTCGCAGCGGGAAGCGGCGCACGTCTCACGGGGGACTCCCCACCTCCCTCGGGCCTCCCGCCCGCCCGCCCGCCCTCTCTGCTCGAGGCGCCAAAAACCCCGGGACGTGATTGCTCGGCACACTCGGCTCCTCCTCGAACCAGGAAACGGGGGGGGGGGGCGCCGCGCCACGGCTGGGCCGACGGAACCCGTCTCCAAGCGAAGCCGAACCGCTAGCAGCAGCTGCGGGAGCCGAGACCAGCGCCGCGGGTGGCCCGCAACGGGAGCGAGGCGGGAAGAGGGGGGCGCCGCGCCGGGAGGCGAAAAAGGGCGAACGCGCGGGAAACCGGAGCTCCTCCCCGCCCCTCATACCTTCTCTCTCCCACGCCGCGCGCCGTCAACTCCGGGGCTGGCGGGCCGGGGCGGGCGAGCGAGGCGGGGCGAGCTCAGGCGGGCGGGACGGACGGACGCGGGAGGAAGAGGAGGAAACCGCGGGTTGACGCCGCGCCTCCGGCTCCGCAGCTGCGGGGGAGACCACCCTTTCCGCGGCCGAGGGAGGGGGATTCGGATACTTGGGCAGGAGGGCGGTCTCGGGCCGGGCGGAGGCGACCCGCCCTCCACGTCCTTGGCGCGGCCTGAAACGGCTGCATGTGTGTGTGTGTGTGTATCCGTGCAGGTTGGCCTGGGCACATACGCATTAGAATACGGCGAGCAAGGCTGGCCCTCCAGGTGGTATAGCACTACAGCTTCCACCAGCCCTGGGTAGCAAAGCCAGTGCTGAGGATGCTGGGATGTGCAGGTTACCATCGAGAAGCCCACCCCGTTTTAATGGCTGCATCCAGTTCGTCCCAACTGAAGTAAGCTCGCTAGTTCAGTGGGAACTTCCCCCATCAACACTTAAGACCATTGATTCTGTGGGCTTTGTCCAGTTAGGGCCATTTCTCCCCTACACGGTTACAGTGCTATTATTCCACTTTCAACCTCCTGTGGAATCCTGGGGTTTGCAGTTTAGGGAGGGATTGAAAGTGGAATAATAACACTATAACAGTGTAGGGCAGAAATGGTCTAGGATTTCACTGTTGGATTTTTCGAGTGTTTTATAGGTAAATATCATGGAGTTGAGAGTGACCGCATCTCGTCTAAACCCTGCCATAAAGAAATACACAACTCAAGCACTCCTGAAAAACGCCTTTCCAATCTCTGTTTAAAGACTTCAAAAGAAGGAATGGCCACTGCCTTCTGAGGCAGTCTATTCCACTCTTGAACAGCTCTTGCAGACAAGAAATTTCCTTTCCTTGTAATCTGAATCTAAGTTCTAGTCTCTGGAGCAGCAGAAGGCAAGCTCATTCCATCTTCTAAGTGACACTTCAGATATTGGAGTGTCTCAGCCTTCCCCTCTACAAACTAAACATGCCTAGTTCCCTAACCTGTACCTTCTAAGGCTTGGTTTCAAGACTTTTCATCATCTTGGTCGCCCACCTTTTAGCATGTTCCAGCTTGTCAATATCCTTAACTGTGGAGACCAAAACTGGACACAGTATGCCAGGTGAGGTCTAAGGCATTAGTATTTTCCTAGGTCTGGACACTGTGCTCCTGTTGATTCAGCCTAGAATTGCATTGGCTTTTTTTGTCTGCCACATCACACTGTTGACTCATGTTTGGCTGCAGTTTACTAAGACCCCTATATCCTTTACACATGTTCTGTTTTCAAACCAGGTGTCACCCATCCTGCATTTGTTCATTTAATTTTTCCTGCCTAAATAGTACCTTACATTTAGTCTTTATGAAATTAATCTTGTTAGTTTTGGCCCAGTTCTCAATGTGTTGAGGTCATTTTGAATTCTGATCTTTGTCCTGTGGGGCATTCGCTACACACACCCTGTTTGGTATCATCTGCAGATTTGATAAGCATTGCCTTCTAATCCATCTGATGGAAAGATGAGGAGAGATCCTACTGAAGGGAAATAGAAGGACTAGCTAGTTTAGCAGCTGAGAAAGTAGCTTGTTATCCCTTTTGCACATTTCTAAGTATCCTAGAATTAATAACGTTAAGAGGCAAGATGTGCAGAAGATTAATTTCCTTGGAAGCACGTGCAACAGTGTTTGCTTCTAATCCATTGTATTTTACTGATCCAGACAGCCTTGATATGCTTTGGATTGAAATCAAACTAATCAAAGTGTTGATAGCCCTGCAGTTTAAGATTGTAGTACAATTACCTGGGAGATAAGGCCCACTGAACTTACAGGGACAAACATAGCCCATATACAAGTTTATTATTACGGCAAAAAGCCAGCAATAACATAGCCCATATGGCTGAGGTAAGAATTATTGAGATAGTACAGAACACTATAAAACCCAAATAAAACTGGTTTTTTCTGTTGGTTTTGCTGCAACAGATTAAAACAACTATCTCACCCCAACTCCTTTTGAAAATGAACTGTGTAAATGTCAGTGTTTTTGGATAGAAGAACAATGCCTATAACCACTATACATCCATGAATCAGGTGGGATACAAACGTGGATGCAAGGACTGCTGTGGTACTTTGTGTGGCTGGTGGAATGAAGAGAGTGGCTACTGGCAACATGAGTATGTGACTGGGAGTAGTGATCACTGG
The DNA here is from genome assembly GCA_030412105.1 of Cyclura pinguis. Lineage (NCBI taxonomy): Eukaryota > Metazoa > Chordata > Lepidosauria > Squamata > Iguanidae > Cyclura > Cyclura pinguis. The sequence goes on along the minus strand of CM059599.1, from coordinate 104,718,876 downwards.
GTAAGAAAAAACCACTTCAAGCATGATATTATAATGTGAAACATCCTTTTTTAGAATAAAAAAGCAGCCTGCATCATCTTGCACCCACACAGTCCCATTAGATGACTAAAGCAGTAGCTGTCATTGCAGAAAATACAATAGGAGGTTTGGTATATGATTGGTCACCTACTGGAAGCATTAGTTCAAAGATGGTAAAGTGTTTCTTCTACATGTTGGTCTTCAGCTTAGATCATCCCTAGCCAGCATACGATGGTGAAGAATGCTGGGAGTTATAGTCTAACATGTGGGAGTTACAGCCCTACATTATACTAATGGTGAGAAATCTAATGAAATTATTAATATATGCATTGTTTATAATCATGATATAATTTTTCTGGATGGTACCATGCCTTGTGACAAAGATGGAGATATGTTGCTCCCCCCAGATGTTATGCAACTTCAGCTTTCATCAACCCTAGTCAGCATAGCTAGATATGAAGGATCGTTAGGATTGTAGTTTAGCAGCATCTGGAGAGTCACACCTCCGTAAGATAAGGATGTGATTTCACTGATACTTAAAGGAGTCACAGTACATTACTGGAATTTAAGGGTGAGCACAGCAGCAAAGTCAAGTACATTACTTCTGACCTGAGAACAGTGTTTGTTTCTTTGTAGCAGGGCACGTCAAAGTCTCTTAACTTCAGAGGAAGGCAAAAGCAAATCCACTTGAACAAATCTTGCCAAGAAAACCCTGTGATAGGATTGTCATAAGATGGAACTGACTTGAATGCACACAACAAGAATAACAACATGTGTATACAGAAGTAACAAAAAGGATGGAAAAGGGCACTAAAAGGAATTTTGTAGACATGCTTTGTAAAACCAGGCATAACTAATATTAGTGGAATCTGGATATGCCTGTTGATAGCCACAGCCAATAAAAGGTTGATGCCCTGCAGAGTCGGTACTTTCAGCAAATGGCTTCTAGCGCCAGCAGTCAGAAGATGTTGGATAAAGTTAGGTGATCTTCCCCTCCTTAATGGATGGTTGTGGTAAGGAGAAAGACTGAAGTGATAACTGGAAGATGATATTATGACCCTTTCTCCATAATGACAGGATTGTATATCTGGAAGTACCCTGAGAGCTCGGCCATTTCCTCTCTCTCACACACAGACCCACACACAGAAACACGGTTTTTGCTATGAAGTGAGAAGGATGGAATAACAGAAAGAAGACTGTGTACATAGCATGGGAGGACTTTGCTGCTAGGACCTTAAAGAGGTCAGGTGTAAAGTCCCATGACATTTCTTTTAATAGAACTAGCAATATGTTAAAAAAAGAATAACTCCTTCCAGCCTGCTGGACTGGACTTGGATGTACTTTTCAGCCTCCAAAAAGGTAAAGAAATATTGTCTTCTTTTTCAGTCAAAGATGTTAACATCCATTAAGTTCACACTTGTAGAAAACAAAACAAAACAAAAAAAAGATTACAATGTTACCATTGATTTTACTCTACCATTCCCTCCTGTTATCTACAGCAGGAGTGGACCGTGTGGCCTGTGATCCACATGTAGCCCTAGGGCACCCCTGAGTAAAAAAAAAAAAAAGGGAGGGGCAATTTCACTACATTTTTACCTCCCTGGGCTGTTTTAGGACCAGAGAGGCTATTTTTAAAAGCTGGATTGGAAATGACTTTCAAGTCCTGAAGTAACTAAATGAAAGACGCATAGCTTGAATTCATGCCTAGGCTAAGAAGTAGTATGCCTGATACAGAGGCTGGACTCAAATTATACACATTCCTTTAGGTCTTAAGAATCATATATATAGTGGTTTTGGAGGATTTGATATATCTGATAGAACATCCTCTGCTCTGGGATGATATTCTGGTGAAAGGAGATATTTTTAAACTTTTTGAATAAAAGTGTGGTATTTTCAGTAATTGCCACTGACACAACTTTCTATAATTATTTTTAGCTGATGTGGGTAGATGAGAGATGTGCCTTCCTGGAATCATTTAAACTAACCAACTGCTGTTTATAGAATATCCTTTTCTTACCTGTGTAGGTTCAACATAATAAGCAAAATAGATTGTATTGCGTCACTGGCCTAAGTGAATGAAAAATCTATCTTGGTAGAAAAATCTGACACTTTGATTCACCCTTCAGAAAACCTTTATTAGAAATTGTCCTAGATGTTTACTTCCAGATCTTTGCATCTGTATCTTGATGGTATTTCTGCCATAATTTTATTTTGCTTCATATTAAATCAACACACTAGAAAGACACTGATGAAATTGTATTCCTCCCAAACTCTTGTGTTCCCTTCCAGCTAGTTATGTACCAAGCCTCCATGCATTCCACCAAGTTGGAAGGGGAACTTCACATACAAACAAGTACTTCACCCATGATTTCTAAGCCAAATTTAGCAATTACAGACGTGTATATGTCTCATAGCAAACACAACTAGATTCCTTTCAATTAGATGTTCAAGAAGCAAAATGAGGCTGGATCCATCCCCCTTCCTCCAACTTCCTTTACATACCTCTGAGGCAAAGGATTTATCCAATTATCCAATAATTTATCCAATTATGTGTGGAGTTAGCTGCTATGCATATGATCTGTTGGATTCAGGCCTCAGCCTAAGTAAAATACTGTACAATTTAGTTTCAGATGTATGAAGGCTGACCAATATCCAACACACACACAAGACAAATTAAGCAGATGTTTAGGACTTTTGTCAATAGGGTCAGGCCCTTAAAAAAAAACCCTGAGCGGCATAGTGCTTATGCAATTGGGCTTCCCACCTCCTCCATCCCAGTGCAGACCCTTTCACCATTGAAAATTCTGGAAGACTGTGAGGTATGGAATAGAATGTGGTTTCCAGTGTCTCTCTTTCTTTAAAAACATCCCCCACACACATACATGGTTGGCTGCATTGTAAGTCACAGCAGTGGCCTGGATTCCACCTGTCCCACTATCTTAATCTCCCTGGAGTGCTTCCTGTCCCCAGAAGCATTCCACATATATTATGATGGAGGGGTGGCTGGAGCCTAGGCCACTGCTATACTTCACAATGCATCTACCAGCTACAGCAAAAAGAAACCTCTTTCTGGCTCTTGTTAGCCTATCTGTGGGAGGGATGTTGGCTATAGAGAATGATATGGGAGGACTGGGGGGGCACAGTGGGAAACGAGGAAGCAGCAATGAGTGCAACTGGGATAGAGAATCATCAGAGAGCAGCTAAGATGTGTGTGAAAGGTGTGTGTAGTATATGCATGTGCAAGAATGAAAACTTAAGAGGAGTGCATGTGGATGAGAAAATATGTATGTGTGTATGGATAGCTGACGATCTACATGGACAAAGAAGCGCATCCATGTGGATGGTGTATAATCCAGGAAGAAGAACGTATGTTTGTATAATGGTGGGTGATGCAGTGGAACAGAGAGAGATATGGCATATTTGGTATGTATCTGTGAGAGAACAGTGAGTGTGTGGTGACAGAAGGAAAATGGGTAAACTGAAAAAGCAGTGGTTTGGGGAATTTGGGAAAATAAAATATAGAAGAATTTAATTAGATTAGATTTGGGGAAAATAATTTTCTTGCCTTCTGTGAAATGACTCTTTTGTTTTTATGTGCAGTCAAATATGTGGCTAGGCATGAGACCCAACCTCTGTTTTGTTTTTGGTTGCATACATAGATTACTTGTTTGACGTGAGTAACCATGCCCAAGATAGCCATTTCATGACTAGACAAGCCCCACGGCAGCAATTTTGTGGTGGTTTCTTAAATTACAAATATAAAAGTTGGGGACATTAGCTTAGGGGTGCTAGCTATGTATGACTATGTATATCCTAGGACATTATCTAGGCTTAACAAGACATGCTATTATTCCATGTCAATTCAGAACACTTTCTAGAATCTTAATTCACTGTACAGGACAGGTATTCCATTAAAATATATATGGTGGTTTCTCATTGGGTAAAGTGACATGGAAAGGGTTAATCATCAGAAATTTGGGAGACTCCCTCCTCCCCCGGACTAATACAACAAACGATAACAGGACAATTCAGACTCTTATTCTAAGTTAATAAAAACTTTAAAAGAATTGGTAGGTATAAACTTTGCATCATATATTTTAAACACTGATCTGCAGAATCCTTATTTGCTTATGTACCATGTATAATTTTCCCACAAGAGAGTGTTAAGGAAGACGAAAGTGTAGAGATGACACTGTCTTTCCTTTTTTCCATGATAAAAGTCTGAAGTTTGAAGACAGATTCTACATGCCTAACACTTAAGGAAGAACAAAAGTATTGTTAAACGTAGGAGGTGTGTATCCTTCTCATCTTTAGCACTATTCTAGCCAAGGGATATGGTCACCTCAGAGAAGAAAAACAACCAACACAACAAATGCTTCAGAACATCATAGCAAAATTATCCAGTGTGTTTTATTTCATGTAACAGCCAAGAAATCTGACTTTGATTCAGTATGGCTTTCTTCTAATGTAAAGGCTGCGTATATCTACAGTTAAATCCATCAACCATAGAGTATCTGCCAAGTACTGCTGTAGATTTGCAGGAGAGCATTAGAACATTGCTTCCAGTGAAGCTTTCAGGCTGAGTTTACAGGAAATATATTTTTAAAATTTTGATTTAGAATATTTTATATTTTTATATGAAAACATACAAATTATTTTTTATACATATGCTACATAGAAAACTTATTATTTGACTAGTGATGGTACCTTTGTTCGATTATTATGCTTCTGCATAATGGGAAGACATAGTCAGGACTTCAGCAGAGATAATGAAGCGCTATACTTTGTATCTAAGGATAAAAATCTTATTTAAAATAACCAAGCAATCTCCCTCTTCCCCCCTTTAAAGATACAAAGATCAAATCTTAATGTACATTCATAAAACAAAAAAATTCTCCCTGAGATTACCAGTGTTGATTACATTATGGTAATCTTGGAATTAACAACAACAGCATCAACAAAAGTATATAAACCAGATTTGCCAGTGTATTACATCTTTTCTGGAGAGAACTTGTACGATTGTAAAACAAGTGTAATAGAGTGGAAAATCAGGCTCGCTCTCTGTATGAAAAAGGTCACGTGGTCCCTGGCTTAATTTTATAATGAAAGAAGGAACATTTTTCCTTGCAAATTAAGTATGCTGGAGTTTTAATGAATGATTTACATGCTTTATTATGCATAATTGATTTAGCACTATTTTTTTTGTAAAGCCTGAGTTTTGCCCAAAGGATGATAATGTCCTCAAAATGCAGGTTTCCATAAATGATTCTTTGCTTACACAGCATGACATACTGTAGTACCTCAAATGTTCTAAAGAGCACTGTAAATATTTATAAACATGTATGACAAAATTTAGCTGAAATTCAACAATAAAATGTAGTAATTATAACTCCTAGAGGGCAGATCAACTGCAGACAAGAAATAAGGATGCCTTTTTTTACTATGATCTTAAAATCACTCAGCTCTAAAGACCATCTGCTATACTACTATATGCTTATTTATTTTGCATTCTTCACCACTTTTAAACACAATTTTCAAAGTCAGTTCTACAAGATTAGTAAATAAAAATAAAAGTATTTAAACATATCTTGCCACAGTCTGATTTTTTTTTAACTGCTGACAGTGCAATAACCATGCAATTGATTGCATTTGAGGGGGTAGCGGGAGACAAGAGAGGAAAGCTTGTCCTGAACCAAAGAAATACATATTTATAGGAAAAGCAGAAGGAAACTTTTAAGTTTCTTCTATGAAAATTTATTATGCAATAATTACAAAGTTTAAATACTTTTTCATTTTTAAATAAAAATAAGTGTCATTAAGCACATTTATCTTACCATGGTGAGTGATTCCAACAAATATCACATAAAATACAGTGCATTTTCAAATCAGAGACAAATACTTTCTCATTCACAGTGTTTGACATATTACAGGAAAGCTTGTTCACATAAGGGTTTAAGGTCATGCTCTTATGAACAGTCCACACCACGCTGTGCCACACACAAAAATAATCTCTTAGAATGTGAAGTAACGGGCAAACCATTCCTGACGTTGTGGATCTGGTGAAGCCACTGGAGAAGCTTCATTCTGAGGAGGGCTGAATTCATAAAAAGAAAAGAGAGATTTAACCCACAACCAATGGAGAAATTAAAAAAGGCCTAGAAAAAGCAGAGTGAAGCCAATGCACAGTAAAGCACATACTCTACACTTACAATTCATGTATCACATCTGAATAGCACATGATTTATTTTAATGCCCTTTTTTCTACCTCTGATCATCCACTCCATTGGAGAGCATCAGCAGCACGAAGTCACTAAAGCCACATGACAAGGTAGAAAAACAGTATTTTGAAAAAGAAAAATGAATGGATTGTTGCTTTTGTATTAAAAAACATAGTGTTGTTGGAAAAGTTTTTTGGGGGGGAAGATCCTCTTTTAGCATCCTTTTCTTCTGGTCAAGTTTGTTGTCAGAAGTATGATGTGAGCATCATACTTTTAAAGACATGCTGAATGATTACTTGTCCATAACTGAACAAGTACATACTTTAAATGTTTCATAATGCAAATGAAATATTGTAGTTTTATGCACATGGAGAATGGACACATTATTAACAATGAATCCAATGCAAAACAAACATCCATAAACATAATTTCCAAGTAAACCTGCATGATGTAATTTCTATATATAATGCTTTAGTAAAATGAAATTTTTGGCTATTAAAATTAGGAAAATAATCCCTACCGTTCTGAGGGCAATACAACGCACGAAATAATTTGCAATGGAAACTCCAGCATCACAGTCCATGAATTCATGCACATGTATGTTAGTGACGTCTGAACACACATGCATACCACATGCACAGGGAAAAATAAGGAACATTACACATTACAGGTATTTAACTTAGCCTTTAGAAATAAAATGCTAGTACTCTGTAATCTAACTCTTCTTCCCCCTGTCCCCAGCTCTACTTTGGAGGTAGCAGTGAAACTGAATTAAAAAAGCAAGATGGAGAGGGCATTTACCCTCTCCAGAATATGACACGTTATGTTTTTTGGTCTGGTAGTAAAACCCATTTCCTCACTTCCTAAAGCAAGCTAAACTTAATATTTTAATGCTGAAGCAGAGCATTAAATGATACCTTACACATGCATATATTGACATATATTCTAAGCTTGCTTCCAAGAAAGATTTTTTTTTCTGAGGTAAGGAAAAAGAATAAAACAATACACATTCATTTAACAAGGTAAACAGTTTTGTCAGGGGAAAAGCACTCTTACACAATAATGAATTTTATTATGGGGATTATAACATGTTATAGCCAATAATTACACACACATTTAACACAATTGTTCATTGACATAAACAATTGAAAACATGTGAACCATATCTGATAATGTATCTCCTTAAAAATTTAAAAGACAGATTCTAGACATAATAGGTAAGGGAGGGAATCACATTTCTACAAATTTTACAATAAAAAAGGGATACTGTAAAGAGGCTTAAAATATAGTGTGAAAATTAGAATTTCAAAATAAAATTTGTACTCCTGTGTTCATCTAAAGACAGGTGGGGTTCAGCTAAAAAGAAATAATTTTTTCTCCAAGTTAGGAAAAACAAAAACAAAAACTGGTGAGGCAGTGCTCACCTCAAAACCGCCTTGGGCTCTTTGGGTGGTATTGGCTGTGGAAGTGGTCTGCTGCTGTTGAACTCAATATCGTGGATGGGTGAATTAGGAATAGGGTCCAGGCGGTTAGCATGTCCATTGCCCACTCCGCTAGATTCCAGAGCACTTAGATTGGGGACACTCACAAACCTGTTTGCTGATTTATCATTCTTCTTCTTTTGCTGCATTAAAAATAACAAATGTGAGGAAGGGCCTGCACAGGTGAGGAAACTGCTGGGGATGGATTACAACTTTTGTTTTTATTTACCAGGTTTAGGGATAATTTATTCATTGCAATTTGACCCTGTTGCCTTTGGGGTGATTATCCAGAGGGATATGAGAGGTAAATGCTTCAGTCAGTTGAACAATAGTGAGGCTAAGCTTTAAATAATGTTAACAAATTGGCTGCATTCAGATTACTGCAGGAAAAGAATGATAATTGCTTCTTTGTTACTGCTAACATCAAACCAGCTCTAATTTCATAACATCCAGCTGTACAAATATGGCAGCAGAACATCATAGTGTAATTTTTTAAAGTATGTTAATTCCTAGTATAGTCACACTCATTCCATAGCCCTGTACAGTTAGAATGAAAACTGGGTTACCAGCAACTTCTATATCGGTATCAGTAAATTTAATTTCTAAGAGAAAATTAAGAAAATTTGAAAGAAGGAATAAAATTCTACACAATAAAGAATACTAAAACCTTCATTTTTACCTATATGGCTTCTCTTGATAGAACAATTATTCTGATAAATGCAACTTTCAATTCACAGAAAAGAGAGTACAATAGAGATTGCGACACTAGATCTAAACAGGAATTAAATCAAGCAAGTCGAAATCCAAGCTGGTGTGTTATAAATTACTCAGGAAACCATGGGCTTAATAAGCCTTTCCAGCAACCTAACTGATCTATTTTTTAAAAAGAAATCAGGGTGTAGCTTGATTTAAAAAAAAATGGAAAATGCATACCCAGAGATGTTTTTATCTATGGAAATGGAAAGAACATTGCAAAAACTGTACTGGATTAGACCAAAGGTTTATCTAGATCAACGTTTTATCCCCATAGTGAACAACTAGGTGGCTATGGAAGGCTCAAAGAGGGACACAAATGTAAGAGCATCCTCTTGCATGTTTCCCCAGTACTTGTACTAAGAGGCACAACTGTCAGTAGCCATTAATAGACTGGCTGTTCATTATATTTTGAAGGAATCTTTCAGCAATACTAAAGTAGTTTTTCTGAAATTAGTTGAAAATGATTAAAATAGAGGTTCCACAGGGTACTTAATATAGCACAGTAAGTCTTGTTTAAAAAAAAAAGTCCTTTCAGCTGTCACCTGAACATTCCTGTTTGTACATCTTTTAATTGCTTCCATTTGATTTGTCAGGTGATCATTGATATCCCATTAATTTTTGATTGCACTGCCTCTGTCAGTACCCACAGAGTCAGTTTCTTTTTTTCATGTAAGTGGCAAGGGAGGCTCTAATTTCTGAATTCCTTGCCTTTTCTTTTCCACTTTCATTTTTATAAAGCTATTTTGCTATAAAAATGGAAAAAAGTGAAAGAAAATCAGTAAATAAAGTAATAAACAAGTCCCTTCTCATCTCCCAAGAGTTCTTGGAAGTTACAAATTAGGGAGCAACGTCATGGAAGACAGCAGAGCTTAGTTCTGAATAAAATTGTAGGATCTGTCTGAAAGGCTGCAATCCCCTTACTGATATTATTATCAGTAAGTGTCACTATAGTGGAATAGATAAACTGAAACTATGGGAAGAACTGCCCTAGAGGAAGATGAAACCAACACATATCTTGCAAATTTCGACAGCAGTTTTAGTTCTTCCTTTCAGGAAAAAAGCCATTGGAAAGAATCAAAACAGATTCTTCAAATGTCCACCAAAGCAGGACTGATCCTGCTGTTTTCATGCCTGAAAAGCAACTGGGAAAAAAAAATCAAGGGGCTTGTTTGAAATTGACTAGAAAAGACTAGTGAATCAATTTCCTGGCAGGGTTGTGAAACTGATCAGAATCAAGATTTACAGCTCCTTTGAAACCATATTTACTTGAATGTAAGGCTATCTGTATATGTGGTAGGTATGATATATGTGGTAGGTATGGTAAAGACTCATAAAAGTGTGTAAAACAAGTGCTAAAATGGTGCTAAGAACCACCACTTCAAAATGTAGAGACAAGAACTGTGGGTCAACCTTGAGAGTTCCAGAAATGGTTGGGTTTAACACTGCAGCAATCTTCTGCCCATTATATGGATGGCACACAGCAAGAGAATCAAAGACTCCCTGATATATGAACAGTAAATGGGGATTTAACTTTAGCTTACACCATAAGAGCAGTGATTGACAGTGTTAAGCAACCTCCATCTGACAGGATCAGTCATTTGAATTTTCTGTAAAAGAATGGGAATTCCAGAAAAAAGGGCTAGTGCGGAAGAAACTTCAGGGTTTTTTTTAAAATTCTAGCTTTGTGCCAAAATAATATAAAAATTATCATTCTTTCCACTAGATGGCACAGATGTAGCTACTCTTCAGAAATATCCTTACTGTCAGGTTCAGAGAAAATGAGGTGGCAATGTCACTGACAGTACTTTCACATAAATTACTTATATCACCAAAAAACTGGTTAATGTATCAGTTCAGAATTTCAGTTCCTCCATACTATTTCGACATTTCCTGTGGTCCAGATAAATACATTGCCTAACTGTGAATTTTGTAAATCTTCTGCACCAACATGGCTTGGCTTCTTTTTCATAGCAGGTGTGCTAGAGGAAAGGCTTTTTGATCCCATCAGTCGCAAATGCACATCCATGCATAAAAGAATGATCAAATGAAGGTCTACTTCTGTTAATGAAAAGGAATTTTGGTCATATTCTGGGTCCCTCTCCAGCTCCCAGTGCCAACCCTGTTCTAAAAAGTACTGCAATCCTTTAACGCAGATTTTCAAGGGGCATTGGGGGGTGGGGGGAGAGGTTGAAGGAGATATTCGCAAAAGCTGGTTCCCTGCCTTCTATCTCCAAAAGAATCAAGGTAGTGGAGTGCCAGTCCCCGCAAATCTGGATCCAACACTAACCATGCGGAGATTACAAAGAAGGGGAAATGAACCATCACAGGCCTCCTCTATTAGGACAAACATATTTTATCTGCATTTAATCCTAACAAGCCGTACTAACACATTAGACAACTTAATATATATAATTAATATAAACATGTGAATGATATTGAATTGGATTATTGGCAAAACTTGATTTCCAAGGGGCACAGTGGCAAACCAAAACTGTAAAAAGACAGCACAGGGAGATATGAGTACCAAGATAGTTTGAGAAAATCCTTTATCAAGGGAAAAGTCTCCATTAAAAAACTAAAGATAACACCTAGTATAGCAACTGTATTAAATACTACCGTATAATATATGCATTTAAAATACTATTTAACACTATTGCAATAAACTACAAAGATATAAACCATATCAGCCTCAATACTCAATAATAGTATACCCAAAATATATAAAAACTTGAAAATTTCACTTAAGAGAAAAATCTCAGAGTACTGAGGCCGTTGGTGACCATATCCACCTGTGCAACTGTCTTTAGGGCTTTCAGAATTTTTTCCCCACAGCTGTTATTCATCTGTTCTCTTTGTTCAGTAGTAGCAACCCACATTTTCCTCATTTTAACATTATAACTATAATACATACCTTCACCAGAGGGTTAATAACACCAACATTAGGACTTGCATTAAACACTTTGTTGAAGTTAGTCTCCCTATTGACTAGTTCCAGCTGATAGAACTTTTTGTCATCCTGACGAAGAACAAACAATAAAGTTCATATTGTATCAAGCATATTTGATAACCAGCAACTATATTTCCCTATTATGCACATCAAGCTACTATGCCTGTCCACAAATCATTAAGAAGAATTCAAATCTGAAGATGCCAAATTGAATTAAAATCTGTAATGTATAAATGGAAGTCTAGAAGATAGCCATATTAATCCTCAGGAGGTAATTCTTACATTCATATGGTGATTAATATCTAGCTGTTACCAATATAAACCTGGGGCTGTATTGACTTTCCTAACTATCTTTTGCTAGAATTGTGTGCATTGGTTCCATGTATGTCCCTACCCTCTTTGCTATACTGAACATTAGCAAGTCATTTTATTGTTACAGCAGCTTTTGTGGTGGGGAAAGCTTCTGTGACTGTGCTGTAATAGCATATTAAGTGTGGCCTTGTGCTAATTTTAAATGTCTAACACTGAATGATATCAGCAGCTGTAGTGGCATAGGGACTCACAAGAATTGGATATGCAGGACCAACTCAAGAAAATGGTGGTCATGCATTCCAAACAGCACAACCATTTCCACTTTGTATAGAATACCCAGAGAATACAGCTTTGTTCTCATCTTGCCTTTCCTACCTCTTCCAGGTTAAGGAAGTCCACAGAGGGTACCATGCTCATAGACCCCCCAAAATCACTGGAAACATTACATTATTTTTAGGAAATAAAATCACTCTAATTTTAAATGAAGATGCCATTATCATTTAATGTTCCTTTTATTAAATTTCAGTCACACACCCTTTTTATACAATCCTGAATGAACTGAAAGAATCCCCTTCAATCCACAAAACCATTTATACAATCCTGAACGGACTGCAATAAATGGCAAGTATCACCAGTAAGCACCCAGATGCTTACAGAGTTGTAAAGCAGTCTTATGTGGTTGTGGGCTGCAGAAACAGAGCTGGAACTTAATTTATTTTTGAAATGTATTGTTTTACAGTTAGGGTTATATCCTTAGGCTAGCAAAATGATTCTTAAAAATGAATCAGTCTTAACATAAAAGCAGATACAAGATTCACTGAAATGTCTGAAGTTTATGCAAATGAAATAAAAATAATTCAAAGTATCTCTTGTCTTGTTTTTCTTCAGATGCAACTACTCTTTAGTATTATGTTCTAATAACGTATCAACTTTTGAGTCTGCTTTACTTCTTGGGAGATGAGACAAGGGTTATTAGCCTTTGGCATACTTATTACAAAAAGGGAACAAACTGTCTTACAATCAGTTTCTTTATCAGTTGATCCCTCTCAGCGATCAGGTCTTTCAACTCGGCAATAAGCTGCAAATCTTCTGGTCTTGATTCCCTGTTTTGATATTTTTCTTCCATTTCTTCTAAACTTTATAGGAGACAAAAATATGGCTTAATAACAATACAAACTCCAAATATAATGCCATAACTTTGTACCAATAAACCAACTCCATTAAGAAACAAATATAACCCTTCCACATACACGCAGGTTTCTTCCATTGTCAGCTACAATAAAGGAAACAGAATTCTGAGCTTGCTGACCTCCCCCTGTCACATTCAGCAATAGAAGCCGTGCAACCAATGTTATTTATTTCCTCAGTAAAGATACCATACAATAAATCAGCTAATGAGCAAGACATTTTTAGATTACCTATAGAGAAAATATAGTAGAACCAATGCAAGTACCACAAAAGAAACATAACAAGTCAAGAAAATTGTAAAAAAAAAAGACTAAATAGTGAAGAAGCATTAAAGGAGAGAATGGAAATAAGCACACAATTTTTAAAAATGTAGAGAAAAACCCAAGAAAATAAAGCCTTGCATTTGTGGAAATGTTAGTAATTTCTAAATACAACTGTAGATAGTTATTTTGTACTGAATCATCACTCTTGTTCTGAACAGAGAATGATGAGGGTGACCAAACTAATGCTAAATTATGATAAAACAGAAGTCATATGTATTAGGAAATCTGTTAATATGGATGGAGGTGCACACCTCCTTCAAGATGGCTTACATGTGGTTGAAGAGCCAGGTATCAAGTTTTTAAGTGCTAAATCCAACTTTGTGTTTGCAGAAGTCTTCTAGTGTGACTGGACTTGACTTTCTTTTTTCCTATCTAACCCCCACCCCCGCCCATATGAACATTTGCTCTGTAGGTTCCCAATGCTTCAAAGCATATTGTGCAGGCATTATGGGAGGTGGCAATAATGCTGGTTTCCCAGTTCTGCTGATGGAGTACGTTCCAATAGTGGAATTATGCAACTAGACACCACCTTGAATTTGATGTTTTCTGCAGAGCTGCTGATGACAACAGCGTCCAGGAGCGCTGTCGTGCAGTTTATGGAAAGGGGGCCAATCTCCGTGAGATATACTTTGGTTACATATGCAATGAGATTTACGTGGGGCTACTTTTAAAGAGTGTCTGGAATCTCAGTACAGAATATAGGAATGCTGATATGCTCAGAACATATTATATCATTTTCAAACCTGATACACTGGCTGTTTCTGGACCCGTTTTAAAGTGCTGGTTTTGGACCTGAGAGCCTTGGCTGGGTTGGAACCAGGATGTCTGAAAGACTACTTGCACCAATGCAAAGCTGCTCAGGATTTTATGATCTGCCAGCAAAATGCTGTGTCCTCTAGTTCATGTAGGAAAGACACTAAGGGGGTGGCCACTCACTTATGAAACAGTCTCCACTAAAAATGCAGGAAGCTGCATTTTTGGGAACATTTAAGAACCTTTAATTTTTTTAAAAAAAAATCAGTCTGCTTTCTTGAATTGCAGCTATTTTTTATTGATTGCTTGTGATGTTTTAAGAACTACGATGTGCTTTTAATGGGATGATTATTTCTATAACGATAATGGTTATATTTTATGAAATACCTTACTCCACATTGAAGGAATGAGGGTGACCTAGATTGTGCCATCTTAAGAATAAGAATTTAACTTCCTGAACATTAGCAATCAGCTTCATGATATTATTTTCCACATAATTATAAATCTAAACACCAGTTTACACATATCTTGGGCACAAAGGTTGTTCAACATGTGCTTCTGGGCCATGGTGCCCAGAAAGAAGGAAGACCAGAAGAATATGGCTAAGTTGTAGAAGAATATTCCAGTATGCAAAATTCTTTACCTTTAACTGAACTATCTTTCCAAAAGCATGGATTAAAGGTTTTGTTTATTTCTATATTAAAAATAATAATTTCATTAAAAAGGACTTTTGTTTTCCGCCCTAAAATAAAACTATGAAAATGATAGTTTTTTTCTTTTTCACCTTTTTACTTCCCTTGAAGGATGAAACAAACAACAGGATGGAGACACAGATAAACGTCATGAAAGGGATCAGGAGTGTATATATCCAAAGAGATTCAGGCAGACACAACTTTTAATGAAAACAAGTTTCAAGCTAAATAAAATATGTATTTTGCCTCGCTGTTGTTCCATTAGTAATATGTTGAGCGTCTTTTGGCATGCTCCTTTATCATATGAACTAGGCAGAAACACTCATCCACAGTCAATATTATTATACATATTTAATGTACCGAGTGTATTTTACACAGTGATTCTACACATTTTTAATTTGTATATACTGGGATTTTAAGAATGCCTGCAAATGTTCTCATCCACAGTGAGAAACTGTCAACAGCTCTCAAATTTTTAACACTTTGGGACTCAGTGCAAAAATATCTGGTTTTTGTGCAAAATCAGTGCATTTGCAAAGAAACTGTTTGCAACATTCCCCTTTTTCACACAAAGGTGTTTTTCCATAAAACCAATAGATTTTATGTGCGAAACATTGTTTTTTGCCCCAGAGGAGTTATTTGCTCATTTGATTGTTTTCCAAAAAACATCCAAAATGCAGAAAAAAACTTTAAAAAGCTCAAAAATCTTGCCTAACAAGGAAAAACTTTAAAACTATTTGCTCTTACATGGAAGAATAAAATAAGGGATGATTTACATAGCTAATGTAAATATAACTGAAAGTACAACTGAACTCAGTGTGTCTACAATTTCTGAATAGACATATAGAGCATACTACACTATTTGTAAATGCTAGATTATGCATATTGTAAAACAAGGAAGAAAAATTCTGAAAATCTTTTTCTGAATAATTCATGAATTATAGAAAGAAAATAAAAACAAAAATCTTCCATTTCACAGAAAAGCCTTCTAAGACACAGAGAAAACAGAAACCTTGGTAATGTTTTAATAAAGTTCAGCTGGTTTACAAAAACTTTGTTCCTACTATGTGTCTCTCTCTGTCATTTTAAATTTTCTCAACAATCAAATTAAAAAAAAGAAGAACAGAACAGAAAAACACATGCCAACCCTTTCAAAATGGTAAATTTTGAGAAAGTTCTGTATTTTTTTCTCTGTGGGTTCAATACTGTACTTATTGTAGTTCTAATTTTTCCACCAAAGTTAAATATAATTGGGTGTACCAAGCAAGACAAGCTTAGGCTTTTCATTTAGAAGTGCTTCCATATGAGCGTGCCTATCTAATATTAATGATCACTCCACTCAAACCCAGTCCACATATGAAATTGTTTAATGTAATAAAACTTACGAAACTTGCAAAGCTGAATTAATTTCCTTGAGCAGCTCTTGAGTCTTATTAAAATCTGCCAGCATGCTTTGTTTCTCTCTGATGTGGTCTGCTGTCATGACATCCAGCTCTTTCTCATGTTTCTTGTTTAAATCTTGTTCATACAGCCTGTTTAATTTATTTTATGTTAAAAAAAGTTATTCTTGCATCAGTCAGCTTTGTTCATCTTGATTTCCTGCCATATTTGCAAAGGCTTTTTGTTCGGCATCACTGATAACAGTTATGAAATCTAATTGTACTCAATGTGTTTCTCTAAACTTCTAGCTTATTTCACTAAAAGTCATCTCCTTTAATGCTTTATAAACATGCTAGATTTAAACAAAGTGCATATCAGGATATCTTAATTAACATTAATTAGTTGATTAAGAGCGTACTTTACCAACTCTAAGTTTCTAATCTGGGCAAATTAGACTATCATGTGATAAACTGTACTGTCACATCAATCAACATTTTTATATTGGTAAAGTAGTTTGACTCTTACTGCCTAAAATAATCTATGTACTTAAAAAGAAAAGGTTCTGTTCTTCATTAATTTTTGCATCAACCAGAACATGTTACCTGACATCACCAATAATCATACCTAATCTGTTGGTTAGATTCACTTCTTATTCTGAGAACTTCTTTTCCTTTAAACTCTAGTTCTTTGGTTAGTGCACTTATATTCTCATGTAAAGCAAGTATTTCTTTATCCAGTTCAGATATATGATGATCTCGATGCCTCAGCTCATCCTGCAAATCTGATATCCGGCACACAAATT
Organism: Cyclura pinguis; assembly: GCA_030412105.1. NCBI lineage: Eukaryota > Metazoa > Chordata > Lepidosauria > Squamata > Iguanidae > Cyclura > Cyclura pinguis. The sequence goes on along the minus strand of CM059599.1, from coordinate 104,702,006 downwards.
CCTTTTCCTGTTAATCAAATATCAGTAAAGAACTGTTTATAACATTGCTATGAAGTCCTTTTCTCTAAGTTTGAATATAACAGACTTTTTACTTTTTACATTTGTATTTACTAGTTAACAGTTACGATTACATTTTGAAAGACTAGCACTGGGAGTCTATGGGGATGCAACTGAGGGAAACTTGCCACCTTCTCCTGTGCAGCTGATGTTCTTGTGACAACATGAACACTGGTATTCATACTACTGGGAAGCAAAATAGATAGCTAGGCACCTTTGAAAGATTAAGTCCTTTCTCAAAAAGTAGATTGGAGAAGTTATGATCTTTATATGGTTTAAAGAAATCTTTTGTGCCGTACATGGAATGATATTTACACTTTTTTGAATATAAGAAAGAAAAGTACCTGGTGCCTATTGAGCTCTATGCTTCTTTCCAGTTCCATTTTAGCAGCTGCTAGTTCTTGTTGATGATTATGCCTTAGTTGATCAATTGCTGCAGCATGCTGATGATTTAATTCTGAACGCAAGGACGCTAGGAGATACAAATAAACAGATTTTCTTTTTAAAAAAACCTTCTTAAATAATAAGAAAACTCAGTCTTCTCTCTTCTTATCTTCTTATGCATTATTAGGTTTATTGTTCTCCAGAACAGCGAAACTCCTAGATTTCAAGGGAAATGTTTTTCTTTTATTTTTCATGCTTTGGCAGATGTGATTCTTTTTGTCATATGAGTGATAAGAGGAATGAATTACTAACTCAGAATGTGTGAGAAGATAACATTAAAAAAGGGGAATTAACAGCTGCTCTATTCCAGATTAAGCATTAGAAAGACTACAGAATTAGGACTGTTTCACAGTATTACTACTTGGTTTCAAATAATCCACACGATTATCACATTTTCTTGACATTCAAACATTACAATTTCTTAGAATAATAGAAGCATATTAATAATATGATATTATTATTAACAATTGTTAGTTCCTGTTGTTGTAATTGACTAATTAATTTTTTTATTGGTACTTGGTTAAGGGTATAAATACTATGAGCAACAAAATTAACCTAGATTTTATGTAATGATTTAAAAGTTAAGTATAATTAACTAGTAAGAGCTGTTTGCAACAAGGGCCAGAACCAATTTGTAAATAGTTGAGTCATAGTAGTATATTTAGTTACACATTTATAATTTAGTTATGTAAGATTTACTGTTTTATAGGTGTTATATTGTTCTGTTTTTTCGTTTCTGCTTGATTTTCTATTTGGTTAGATATTGTATTGTGGATGTCTGTTTTATGTTTTGGTTTAATGTTTAATAAAAACTTCTAAAACAAAAAATATTACGATTTCATTACTCAAAAAATGCTAGTAATTTTGAGTGCTGCATGCAATGTGGCTACTTAAGTGTCACATATGACATTCATAAAAAGCAGCACAGTTCCGCTGTCCCATGCCTATGGCCCTTTCCTCATTTTGCCTTTTGTCAAATCCATTGTGTGGGGATCTGGGGAAAGCCTCTCCCAGGAGGGGAGCGTGCTCCCGTTCACACGGAAGCGCGATGGCTCTGCCTCTCCCTTCCACAGTGCAGCCTGGCACCTTCCCAGGTTGTGCTGGGCAAGGAAGCACAGCCATTGCACTTCCTGATGTTCTGCACAACAGGTAAGTGTGAGAGGGAAGCAAGATGACTGCGCAATCATGGTTCATTGACAGGAGAAACCATCAATGATTTATTCCACAACTGTGACAGATGACTACAAGATCACGATGGGACTGCGACAACATCATGCAGAACCATCTTCACGATCCTGTTGAGATCCTGTCACCATTGCAGGTTGAGGGTGGGGTGCAGAAAGGGCCAGGGTGTTTTATGATGCTTTAAATTTTTATTTTGGTTTTTATTATTTACATAATTCTTTAGAGGCCGAGAGCCTTCCTGGTATACTACTCAACCAAGATAGCACTAATATTGTTCCTTGAAAATTAAGCAAGCAGTAGTAAAGTTACTTGTACCTGTCCACATTCTCACGCACAGGAGTACTGTAGGGATGTAAATATTTACTTATCCTGTTCTTGTATGGATCAGCAAAAAATATCAAAAGCCCACTCCCTGCTAAACATACTTGTGCATGTTTTTGTGGATTTTTAAAAAATTTTTTTACAATTTGAGGATTTCTTTGTGAAAGAAATGTTTTTGGAAAAACTCGGTTTTGCACAGAAAGTAGTATTTTTGTGCAGAAAATAATATGCAGTATTTAGTAATTTCCTGTTTTCTGCACAGATCATTGCTTTCTATATAGTTTTGGCCCTCTTTAATAAAAAAGGAATGTGGAAAATCTTACAGTGTTCCCCATTTTCTCAATGGAGACTTTCAGTGTGTCAAAGCACTCTAAATTGTTGAGAATCAGATCAACTGTGAGTATTCCTCAAATCCTTATGCGTAGGTGCTACTGAATCTGTAATGAAACTAACAGGGTTACAATATATAAAAAAGAAAAGCATCCTTTCTATGTGATTTGTAAGAGGCTTAACATGCCCATATCAACACTTCCTCTAGGAGATGTTCTCTTTGTATCAGTTTTCAGATTGAGTCTACTAGTGCTTTTTCTTCCAGCATTCAAAAGTTTTAATTTCAATCTTTAGAGTCATGTTTCATTTCACTTCAGCTTTTACCCTTGCTGTCTTGATACTAATCAAGTTTTTCCCACAAAACTGGGGTGGGAGTCACGTGGCCCACGGGCCTCTTGCAACTCTCATGGTCATTCTGTGGCCCCTGGAGGCCCAGTAAGGGTTAAAATGTTTTTCCAACACAAATGAAAGGTGGAATTTCCTCATTAAAAACAGGAGAATCACACTTCAAGGGGCCTGGTTCTCCTCTGAAACAGGATATACGCTTCCTGTGCCTTCTGAAAAAACAGAAGTTCCATTGAAAAATCCACAATCTCCAAATTCCTGACAACTGGCAGTGCTGGCAAGGTGTTCTGGGAGTGTAGGCCCCCACATATCAGAGACCTAAAGTTGATAACTGTGGCAAGGCTTGCTTTTTCTTCTCACAGACTGGTATGCCAGCTCGCCCAGTCTGCTAAAGTGCTTTGCCACTTCACACAACTCTCCCTTTCCCCTTAAAACATCACTTTAGTGAAAAAGGGGTAAAGCTTTACAGTTGTTATTTAGAATCCCTTTCAGTGATTTAAGGTAGCATGGTTCAGTAGTTAGTTACAACTACAGTAAATCATTCAATTGAGTCAAAACTTACACAAATATACTATGATTTTTATTAAAATAATAACCAGAATAAAGTATTGGTTTTCATATGTTTGTAACCTCAAAGAGATCTTCAGAATGTGTTTGAGCAGTTTTTTATATCTTTATATCAGCATAAATGCACAGGTCTCTCACACACAACCCTGTTACTCTGTTACCAAAGGCTCAGTTCCCAAATCCAGGTCACACTCTGACCAGATTCAAAAATGGGGTGATTTCTCCTCCACCTATCTCTCTCTCTCTAGGTTTTCTCTGAGAAAACACACCCTTCTCACTCAACTGCCCTGGTTGATTGAGAACCTCTCTAGCTAAAGGACTAACTTTTAGCCCTTCCACCCTGAAGTCTGACCAAAAACCAAATCAATGTGCCTGCTATATATGCATGTTCCTCTCACAGATCTCTGATCCCTCCTTCATACTAGTGAGCTGGGTTTTTCTCTAGAGTGGCTATTCAGGTTGCCTGGCAACCCGTTGCTGGGCAGCTGTCACTCAGGATAGCCACTCTAGTCCATCACAGCAACCAACACCATAAGTTATGGGGTTTTAATTGTATTTCAGAATCAGCCTGATTCTTCACCTTTAAAAAGCTAGATGTACTAGTGTTTAGTGAACATGTCAAGTCTTGGCAGTACATGCTAGCTGTCCTCAGCAGCAGAAATAATGGCTTAAGTTGTAGATGGTGACATAAAAGCACAGTACCAAGCATAGCTTTTCCTTCATCTTCCAGTTCAAAGCGAAGAGTCTGCAGTTCTTGTTCCATTTCCAGTTTGAAAGCATCCATAGCTTGTCTGTGAGCTTCTTTCAATGCCTGAAGTTCTTCTGAGTGCTTTTGTTGCAAATGTTCCTCCAGTTCCTAAGAAATTTAAAAAGAAAATTGCTCTACATGTAGATAAAATATTCAGCATTGATTAAATATGTCAAGAATATTCACAAATTTTATCATCCTTGACAAGAAAGTGTTTCAACATGTTAAGATATCTCAATAAAAATAAAGTCAACTGCAGTGAGATTTTTTTTTGCTTTACGCAAGAATAAAGCTAAAAATTTTTTTGCACAAAATAACTTCATGAATTTTTTACCAAAAGATCCAGAAATGTAAAACATTATTACAAAATGTACAAACATTCTCATGATCTCACCCAGTGAGGAGTAAACTTTTGAAAATGTGTATTCTCACACATAAGATGCAATGGCATCTTACTATGTTTAAGGTTAGCAAAGTATAATTTACAAAAACAGAATTACTAATAAATCAAATGTAGAGTGATAATGTCTGCTGGTAATATATAATGGTGACTAATACCAATTTCAAGTCAAATCAAATTTTATCACTCTAACAGTGAATGAATACAGTGTGCCTCAATATAGTTACAGTCAAAGCACAACCACTAAAAAAAGAAAGGTATTAATACGTTCAGAAAAACCCCATTTGCAGAAGTCAAAATGCTTAGAACTCAAGCTGCTACACTATAGTCCCTGTGAAAGCATTCTGGGTGCCACAAGATAGATGAGAAATCCCTCTTCAAGGATGGACACAGGCCCCTGGCCCTGGATTCTCCCTCCCTGCTCTCATAGATTTTTCCTGCCAAGTCTTTGATCAATTAGCAGAAGAGTAGGCAGATCACGGTGGGGGCATGATGTGGGTGGAGACCCCATTGGATGAACAGTATCCAACCTTGAGCTTACACAGCTTTCAGAGAATATGGGATAACTGGACAGATAATAACCTATTCTAACAATTTTAGGAGTGAATAACCTTTCTCTGAGTTCATGTTTCTCTTTTTCTTGTGGCCTGCCATTTGAAAATGTCAGATGCTATAAAGGTACATATGAACATGCCTTTTGTTCTTGTTGTTTTGTTTCTTCCAAGTTTTGAAATGCAAGAATATGAGCTTCTTTCATGGACTTATGCCTCTGCTGATGCTCTTCTTCCAGATCTTCAAGTTCTTGGGCCAGCCTCTGTCGCTCCTGACTAAACTGTGCCTGCAGCTGCTGCATTGAAGTCTGAGACTGGGAAAGCTGCATTTCCAGATTCTGCTTTAGCAGGGAGATCTAGTTCACAGAAATATAAAGTTCAATAGAAAGTCATATTAGAAAAATACTATAATTATATTTATTGATAGGTTTTTTTTAAAAAAAATATGGCCACAATATAGAAAAGTATCTGGATATACATCTGTATTGCTTCTCCCTCCCAAAGAGTAGCCATCCCATGCTGCATCAGGCAGTTTTTATATGAAAAAGGGAACAGATGGGCAGTGAAGACACCAATGGTAAACCCTGCTCCTAAAAGCTCTTTGGATTTTCAACATTTTCTCTCTCAATTGTGAGTTCTTTTGTTAATTAACACATTTCTTTTAACAGAAATTCAAGTACAGAATATCTTTAATAAAAGTAGAATAACAGTTTTCAGCTAAAATGAAGCAGTTTGCCAACTTGCATTTTTATAAACTATGTAGAATCCACCTCTGTTAATTACTCACACATCAGAAATACAAGTTCATGATCTACCAGCTTTTGTGATTTTTGGAAGTGGCCTGAGCGTAGAGTCACACACTCTGGGAGAAAGCTCTACTGAGTTCAACAAAGCCTACTTCTGAGTAGGCATATACCAGACTGTCTTATAAGTCTGTAATTCTGTCCAGTTACTTGGGAATAAGCACCACTAGTTTATATCTGACTAGACAAGTTGAGAATTCTCCTGTAAATGAACTATATATTTTTCAAGTAAGATTCTATCGCTGTCTTCAATAAACCAAGTGTATTTAATACTCATAAAACTATTAAATATGTTATATTATGCCATATAAGCAATGATGAAAATTATTCTGGACTTTCTAAAGAAAATTCACATTCTTTTGCATGTTGCAATTAGTCCCGTGTTTTGACTAGGGCATTCTTGAATCAGGTTAAGTCTCAAATGGTCAGTGTTTCTGTGAGACAAAGATGCTAACTACACAGGAAACAATATGGAAATCATACACATTACTTTTTGGTCTGTGAACTTCTTTTTACAATGAGTTTTGCAACAAATACATCACTGAGTTCAACATGAACAGGTAAGAGGAAACAGTGTCAGGACTGGTGCTCTTCTCTACAAAGCATGAAAGTACACTGCAGAGTGTGATGTCATGGGTTTGTATATAAAATAGTTGCTTGATTTGTTGTGTGAGTGCAAGGCAAGTAGTGTTGAGACAGGGGAGAGAATAGAGTAGTGAAGTGAATGCTTATTGGTGGAATGTTTGAAGAGCTTTGCATGAGACAGTTGGGAAATGGCAGTTTGAGTGAGTAAAAATCATTTTAGCTTAGAGCTTGGGAAGAGAGCAGCAAGAAAAAGTGTTTGAAAGGGCTTTCAGGTGAGACTAGGGTTGGAGTGAGAGGAAGGAGTTTGAATTGAGTGATTGGTAAGGGTCTGATTTTGCCCGAGAAGGGAGAGTGTGTTGTTTAAATATTATATATAAATACTCTGTAGTTTTATTTTAACTTCTGTAAATAAAGTTTTTTTGGGGGGGGGTAAAAGTAGTAGAAATCCTCATAAGAAGCTTGAAGGCATTTAGATTGACCCCACAGTTGGTGTCACAGAAGGGGGACAGGAGGAAGTCCTTGGTATAGGTAGGGATCAGGGAAAGCCCTCACGCTGTATGCAGAGAGCACTGTGGAAGTTTCTCACTGGACGATTATAAGTAAAAACCCACAAATTTGGTGGTCCCAGTGGTGGGATATAAAAAAGGAGTAGATGTGGTTAGTGGTGGATAGAAGTTAAAATCTCCACATAGGAGTCTCTGGTATATTACATCACTTTGTGCAGGTGCTAGCTAGTTCACTTTGGCCTGATTTATATTATTAGTCCCAGCCAAAATTAGCCAACTGAATCAATGAAACTTACACAGGCTCTGATTTACCAAGTTGCCACTGATTCAATGGGTTTACTCTAGTTGGAACTAACAATAGGATTTTTGCATTTGACTTACAGAGGAAGCACTATTGTTTGAATGAGTTTACATGATATAGCATAATAAACTAAATAACTCCTCTCCCATTTCCCAAGATGCAGTAGGCCTTGAACAGCTTAGCGGTAAGATCTTCCAGACTAAGCAAGGTAAGTGTTAAGATCAGTCTAATCCTTAATATGAAATACTAAGTCCGTAGTGGTTCACAACACAATATAAAACAAAGACTGGCGACAATATTACTGTCATGTCTGAACTCTTAGGTTTATAAATCAAGGTATACACTTGGCCCTCCATATTTGTGGGTTTACAGATTTGATTATTTGCAAGTTCCTCTTTCATGCATTTATTTGTGAGTTTCTCCAACCCTTACCCCCCATCTCAGGTGCTTATTTCTGGGGGAACTTTCCCTCTTGATGGCTCCAATCAGGGTGTGCAGCCCTTTAAACACCCACCTCTGGTGGTGGCCGTGGTGAATAACCGGGCTTTCTTTCTCAAATTCAGCTGTATAAGCTATGTCTGCTCTGCTGATTGCCAAGCTCAAATGAACTCTTCTTAAATTTTAGGGACTCAAGAAGGGATGGGTTGTTCCTAAACTTGAATGGTTGAACTTGAAGGATTGAAGTAGAGGAGTTCAACTGCACGCGCCAAACGGGCATGCCATTGGGAGCTCCTAATAAGACTCCTCTCCCTAGCTGGCTCCTCCCCCTAGTTAGTCAGTTAGACCATGTGCTCAGGGAGACCACACAGTCAGCACAAGGAGACTTAACAAAAACAAGCAAACAAGCTCAGCCCCACAAGCCTGTAAACAACACCTGATCAAAAATGTCTTCACAGACCCAGCTCACCTTCTGCTCTCTCTGTCAAGGTCAGAGACCTGGGCAGCGAGCCAGCCTGGAGAAGAGAGTGGGAGAGCCAGCAAAGTCCAGCCAGGTGGAGACAAGCAAGCACTTACTCAAGGAAGTTCATTTACCAGGGTGCCAAGCAAAGCCATAGTCAGAGTTCCAAAGCAAAGGGTCAAGAGTCCAGAGATCAATTCAAGGTATCAGGTGCTGGGAGCAAGGTACAGGCAAGAGGAGGGCTTGTAAGAAGCTTGCCACAAGCAAAGGGAAGCTTCCAGGCAGGCAGTTATATAGCCCCAGGCACAGGTGTGCCCGGTCACCGCTTCTTAAACTTAGCCAAGGAAGCCTCCCTTTGCACAGCCCTTTTGAGTCTCCGCCTTGATTGGAGGCTTACTGAACCAGGCCGAGAGCCTCTTCAGAATCGGATCCCTGTTGCTCCAAAGGAGCAGGCACAGAATCAGATCCCTGTTGCTCTAAAGGAGCAGCCAGAGGGACGTCTGTGCCTGCTTGGTCATGGCAGCAGGGGGAGCTCCTGAGCTGCAGGACTCATCTCCAGCCAGAGCCACAGGGACCAACAGCTGCTGCTTGTCATCTCCACCCTGAGCAACAGGGACCAACAGCTGCTGCTCATCAGCAGCAGCTCTGACAGGGGCTTCAGTTATCACACTCTCCTCTGGGAAATGAGCTAGAGGGCCTTTGGGAGCTCCTAATAAGACTCCTCCCCTTAGTTAGTCAGTTAGATCATGTGCTCAGGGAGAGCACATGGCCAGCACAAGGAGACTTGTGCTCCTCCTCCAGCCGCTGCCTGGCCAGCTAAGGATGGATTGCAGCCTGATTTCTCAGCACCACAAAGCATCCCCAATGCCCCTCCCATACTCATGGAAGGAAATGGGTGAGAGGCCAGAGGTACAGGGCCACCATGCTGACCTATCCCTTCCCCTCTCCTTTTCCTAACCTAGTTTGGACCTTGGGTGCTCACTCTCCCCACCATACCTTGCCCCCCTTCCCATAGACACTCACATACATTTTGGTGTTTGTGATTTTTCCATTTCTGTGGAAATGGACCCCTAACCCTGCACCCCTAACCCTGAGGGCCAACTGTATTTACACCATGATTAGGGTTACCAAGTAAGATAAAGAATAGGGTTCCTGTGTTTTTAATAGTTATGTAGAAGATGGAATTTCAGCAGATGTTGGTTGTCATGTAATCAACACATGCTGAAGTAACTTTTTCTATACACAATAAGAAATATATAAAACTAGCGTATTTTCCTAACTTTGCCTGGGATTTTATTTTCTCATAGGTAATACTTGTTAGAAATACCTTAGGAACTACCTTACCTTAGGAGTTAGGTGCGGTAGAAACACACAGATTTGAGATCCTGTGTCTCTAATTCCCCAAACTCCCTTCTCTAGTACCTGTATCTTTTTTCCCTATTCCCCAATCCAATCTGTATTTAGAGTTGTTAACATAAAGAGGTTGTGTTCGTGAGGAGAGTTGCTGCTAGGCCTCATCTCCGTATCAACTAGCCTATTCAGAGCTCTCTGGCTGAGAATTCTAAAGGCACCTCCCTGAACTGCCAGCCCCAGGATTCCACAGAATCTTCACAGCCAGCCATTCATATGAGGTCTTCTTGCCTCACACAGCAAATCGTATGAGGTCTATGGCTGCATGATGCAGACAAACAGGTCGCTCACAAACCTTGACTTTTATATAGTAGAAATTGGCAAGAGAACAGGCACAGAAGTGACTGGGTGCACCTTTGAAAGACACAGTATTTCCTCTGGGTGATCTGTGTCTGTTCATTTGACTTGCTGAAATCACAAAAACCTTCTTCTCTAGTGAGTTTTCTTTTTTCTTTTCCCACAGGACCCACTGGTGTTCTCCTAATGTTTGACTATTAAACTGCTGGGATTTTCAGTTAAAAAAAAACAGCTCAGAGAACCTCTGTGCCAGTCAGCAGCAGATTCAGAAACTGAGTGGAACAAATCAAGTAAAGAAAATGATGTGACTCTGTCTTGCATTGGTTGGTGATGTAGAAACCCACTTCTGACTTATAGTGACTCTATCATGGGGTTTTCTTGGCAAGATTTGTTTAGAGAGGGTTTGCCATTGCCTTTCCTTAAGGCTGAGAGCATGTGACTTGCTCAGGGTCATTTCGTGGATTTCCATGGCCAAGCAAGGATTTGAACCCTGATTTCCTGTAGTTCTACTCCAAAACTCAAACTACTATACCATACTGACTCTGCAAACCCATACTGGTCAATTTGTCTTTGCTTAATTCTGTGATTAATGCAGAGGATAAATTCACAAACCCATACTAGTGGATTTATCCTCTGTGCTGACCACAGAATTAAGCAATATATAACTATATCACACCACGTATTTATATCATCCATTGCTTTAGAAACCAGTATTATATATTAGTATTGATATAATTCAACAAGCTGAAAGACAGCCACTGCCAAAACTAAAATCACCTATGTTCACTATAATTTTAACTTGAGTTCCCTTTCCCCTGTAATCTTGAATTTCTTTATGTGTTAGAGGTAACTGACAACCTTGACTCACTGGCAAGCCTTGACAACAAAGCAACAATAATGCCAGTTTAAAATTGGCAGAAAAGTCCAGCTGTATATGTTTAAGTAAACAGAAAGTCCTAAATGAAGCAGTTATTCAGTACAATAGAAAATTACATGTTTTGCTATTTCATTACTACTATTAATTAAATCTAGATTAAGAATAAGCAAGGTCTTTCAGAGCCTGTTCAAATAAAATAGCCTGGCCTCACTGAGAACTTTATAAAACTTGAAAAGACAGATGCCATGCTCTTGCCCCAGGACCCGGACAGATCTCTTCCCAACAGCCATACCCCAGAAACATGAAAAAGAAGTACTTAATGACATCTAGTGCAGAAGGTAAAGGAAGAGCCCAGGCCTCAGGCAGTACTTATATGGGAAGGGCTCATTAAGTAGGACACAGCTGGCCAGGATGCTGAGACTATATAATCAGAGGCCTCAACAACAGAAGGTTGCTGAAAATTACTGATGCTACTGGTGGTGACAGCTGTGGTGATTTTTTTTTTTTGCATTATCTACTTCTGTGTTTGAAACTTGGACCTCAACACTTTGCCTGGATTATCAGTTAGGCTTTTAGACTGTCCCCTTTTTGGACTGTTGTGTTTTACTGAGAGTTTACTTCAGCCCTGAGGCTGTGTTATGGAGCTGCTGTTAGCTAGATAATTAGGCAGCTGAGGAACCTTGGCATGCTGCCAAGCCCAGGACAACAGAGTTGGTGGGGGAGAGATTATCCATCACTGCTAGATTGTTGTAAACTAGTTTTCCTTCTTGTTACTAATGCTCAACATATTGCAAAACTCACTGTTGATAGGAAACGGAAGAGAAGAGTTTGCATAAGAAGAAGGTATTTTCTCTGTTTCTTCTCTGCTACATATGCTTTCAAGCATACTTTAATCTTCCATTCTCAATGTGTGGATTTTAGCATTTATTTAATCAAAAGGCATAAAAGGCTATATTTTCCTGAATCAGCAATGGAAACTCTGAGGTAGCTCAAAACTCACTGCAGAATTACACAATAAAAGTTAATTTTGAAAGCTGCAACCTTTCATCCTGATATTAGCAGGAACAGCCTAGAAGCACGATACTGTTCTACAAATTGAAACATTTGTGAAAATACATGAAAGGGGGAAGCAAAGCAGAAGAAAGGTCCAATACTGATTCATTAAAAGCCAAGATGAAATGAGGAAGCAGCTTGGCTGGGCTCAGCTTCTAATGTTTTAGGCCTAAATTTACGTGCTAGTTCCAACTAGAGCAGATCCACTGAATCACTAGAAACTGATTAAGCTCCATGGAGACTAAGAATTGGATCAAGACATTAAATATTTATTTCTTTTGAAGTACACATGCATTTCTAAGATTTGTCTCTGTTAATCTTGCGGTATTTGTACTTCTTGTTAGTGCCGTGTTCCACTTTGTCCTCTCAACATCAATTTATCAATTGGAAAAGCTCTATAAATAATGTTTCTCCATTTGATAGTGGTACCTATTTGCTTAGCAATGACCAGGCTTGGACATAAGCCTTATTTTCTAATCTTCCCTCACATACTAATTCTGTAAATTAAATTAATCACTACCATATTGAAACACATTTCTCGTATGTAGTGGGTCTACTGTACATGCAGGGATTGCTTTCTAGGAAACCCCCCAAACAAAAAACAGAAGTGTGGTGTCCCACTGTAGTTAATGGATGCAACATGTGCACACTCATGTGGGTACACGCCTATTGCCTCTATTGACTATAATGGAAGCAATGCTTCATTCAACCTTGCATTTGTACATGTAAAGGTTGCACCAGAAGAGGGCACACTATATGAAGAATGTTGTTGTTATTATGCAAAGAAGAGTACAAAAAGATCTATCATATTCAGCACTGTGACAGAGCCTAGAGTGTGAACAACCTGAGTGGCAGGGTAGGCCTAGCAACAGGTTGTCAGGTGACCAAACTGGCTATGTAAGAGAGAAATCCAGCCCACTGGTGAAAGGGAGGGCCTGAGGGTTGTGAGAAGGTCTGTATAAGACATAGTGACTTGGATTTTAGAGATTTTTTTCCTTCAGTGAGACTGAGAGAGAGAGAGAGCTAGCGTGAGCGCTTTATGTTATAGCTCCTCAGTCAACCGGGGCATTGTCTGAATAAACGTGGTTGTCTTCTCAGAGAGCTAGAGAGAGACAGAGCAGAAACCAAACCATTTTTGAGTTGGGTCAAAAGGTGTGACTTAGACTTGGAAATTAAGCCTTTGAGCAAAAGAGGAAAAAGGCCTGTGTGTATATGAAAGTTTTGTGCCTGTACATTGAGTGAAGCTATAAGAAACTGGTTAAATATATTTTGAAATTCTATATTGCTTGGAATTACTTATGACATCCAATACTTTTTCTCTGTTTGTTATTTTAATAAAGATCACATTTTATTTTTATAAGTTCTGACTCAATAGAGTGCTTTTCGTTAGTAACATGCTACCACAGATCATTAAATCATTCTCAATAACAACTGTGAGGCTTTACCCTTTATACACTAAGGAGGTAGTTTTAAAGGGAAAAGCAGAATTGTATAAGAAGTGGAGGGGGCAGGGTGCTATAGCAGGCAAGAGAGGGAAGCTACTGTCTCTGGTCTCAGGGAAAGAAAACCAGGCCTGGCCCCCTCCCCAAGCACCATCAACAGTGGCAGAAATAAAGACAAAACGGTTTGTGTGCAGGGCAAACATGCACAAAAATGGTTTCACAGAAATGAACCAGTTTTAGAAATTTACTTTCTGTCCCTTTTTGAAGGAGGAGCAGTTTAAAAAGAAAAGCTCTGATCCATAATCTAAATTAAAGTGTTGTGAATTACAGAAGTTTGTTCTTTAAATGAAAAATGTGTGTATGAAGAAATTGTTCTCCGCTACCATATTTTAAATCTTATTCTTTTGAAGCTCATTTCCCTTCTTTTTACTACACTGTTGACACTAGAAATTGATATGCAATTCTGCAAAAAGCCCCTCCATGTCATTATATAAAGCCCTCAATGATTAGCTTTTATGTTTCATGGAGTAATGTGCACTACTTAAAGCTGAACAAAATGCTCCCCCTCACCTTTACTGTTTTACATTCATATACAGCTTTGTCTAGTTGTGGCCTTTTCTCAGCAGAAAGATCTTCAGCCTGGGCATCCTGTTTTCACCAATTTCCCTAACCTTCTGCATTCCTTCTCACCACATCCCCTTAAGGTCCCCTCAAATATCATGAGCAGCTTTTTGTGAAGGATTGGGCGGGGGCTAAGAAGATTGCGGGATGGGGGCCACCAAAACTGGGAGCCCTAATTTGAAAAAGAAGGAACACTCCTAAGTCAGAGCAACCACTGAACACAACCCATATGCGTTCAGTAAAAAGACGGGATTCCTAAATAGCAACAGAAATAGCCCAGTTATGTTACTGAGCACAGTATCTTCTCCATCTACTTTTTTTTGTCTTACTATTTAAATAGTTAATGAAATATTGTATGTTTCAAAACAGTTATCTTTAGTGTAAATTATTTAAAATAAGGTACTTGAAAAGCAAAGATGTACATTTCTTGATATTCACATTACTTACCAGGGCTAATATCCAGGCAGTCATTTGTACAGGCAGTGGGGAGACACGCACACAAGACTCTTCTAAAGACCACAACTGAAGGTTCTGAAAAACTTTACTACAGTGGAACACCCATCTGGAGGGGGGAGTTGGTTTAAAATGAAAAACAAACAAAAAGCAGGGCTGCAAGAAAACCTCTCCAAGTGTGTGCATTTCTCCATCTAGGACTGCAGCCCACATCTGAACAACCAATGGCAACTCCATTTGGTAGTCTTGATGTTCATATACATACTAAAATAACCCAACATAACCAAGTTATCACTGATTAAATCAGTCTACTTCGGTTAGGAGTGAAAAGGATTTGGGCTTAAAGGTTTAACCCTGTATCCACTTGCCTGAGACTACCCTCCATTGGGATTTATTTCTGAGTACATATCTACAGGATTGTATTGTGGGGAATTATTTTAATGGGTGATAAACTACTGCCCATAAACTGACATTCAGTATTAGCGAAATGTGGCATAGCCATGAAGATTTGCCCATAAAATCTTTGTTGCTGCCATAGAGAGCTTTACTATTTTGATAGTTCTGGGAAAAAAAGCATCTTTTTTGCATCTATTTTAAATATTACTTTTCAATATTAGCTGGGATTCAGACAAGCACGTGTTAATGGGAGGCACTTCTATATGCACAAAGGGAAGTCACTGGTTCCCCTCTACCTCCATATATTTCTCTGAAGATGTCCCCAACCATCAAGAACGTTGTGTGTGTATGTGTATGCACAGCATTCTGCACATGGGCATTTCATCTCACCCTCTTCCACAACGGAAGAAACTATAGTAGTTCAACCATAACTAAATTGCGTTGTTTACAACATAGTACCACACATTTCATGCTTTCAAATCATACTGCCTGCAAGCTTGTTTTTACAACACATAAAATGACTGTGTGATGTCAAATGATATGAACACAAACACATATGAATAAAAGAATGAATGTAGCACAGAGCTTTCTATTAAATTAAAGGGTAATCTTTTCCCCTGAACATTTTTTTTTAAATTTTAAAGGCTAATGCTTTGAAGCAGCACTGGCCAGTACGCAAGCTGAGAAGTGCAAGCATGCCCTCATGTATAATTTGTAAGTGCAACTCACTTACATTGCTGATAGATTTATGCAAAGCTTCACCGAGACAGTGCCGCTATGAAGGAAAGATCACAGAAATAAAGGGAAACATTCAGAAATAACTAAGAAGATGGGATAAAGAAGGGACAATCAGACACAGCATATTAATATTAATTTGACAAGGAAAAATATGTTGAAAATTGATTGGAGAAAAGCTGACATAGAACACTTTTGCTATGGCTTGTTATACAACTCCATTGAACACATACAAAATGACAACATTAATAAAGCATTGTGTCCTGTTTTTTAAAGGAAAGATTAGGGCAAAATGGTATACATTTCATAACTGTGTTATGCTGTGAATTATTATTTTTAAACTCGAAACTGATACATATGAAACTTCAATAAGTGTATTTTGGAGGAACAATCAAGCATCTATTGCTTTTCATCATTCATATTCACTAGCATATATTTTTAAATAGTTTAACCAAATGTTCAGCTATCTTTTTGAAATAATGAACACAGTCATTTCGCCAATTTTTTTTAAAAACCTGGCAACATAATTATCTAAGCCTATTTTATACCCCAATCAATCTTAAATGAGTCTGAAATTTACTACACCATTTTTATTTTAAGGTTTGAACTTTCCTTAAAATATTGTATTTACTGGTCCATAGCAAAGTAACATTATATATGTAATAGTACAGTGCCATTTTCTAATAAGCTGAAGATGTACAGTTAGCATGTATAAATGGTATATCACCATATACATCAGATGCAACATATATATGAGCAATACAATAGTTAAAATTGTGTGATGGGTAATTTCTTTACTGGATATATGATTTATGATTCAGATACCACTCACTTTAGATTATTTCATCTTTCAATCAAACCAGAAAGGGTCTTAATGTGATTCATACTGATTTATGTACTTTTCTTCCTTAACATCTTTGCTAAAGAAGCAGGAGTTAGGTTTTTCAAAGTCTAGATTTACAAAGAAACAAATTCAAGGTAGTAACCAAAATACTATTTCCAATAATTGCAGTAATCTTAATTGTGAAATAAACAAATAATTTGACTTAAAGAAAGAAAACTTTGTTAAAAAAAATATTCCGATCTAGGAAAGAGATTGTTTTTGTACTTTATAGCAAAGCTGCTTGCTGCACTGGAACCCACATTCTGCATTAGTCTGTCACTGAAGCTGACCCTTCATGACTTGCTTATTTAAATCTGGTGTGTATCAAATAAGTATTTTAAAAATTGGGTCTAGAATTTAATATTTTGTTTACCTTTGAGTTATGAGATTGGGAATAGCATGTTATTAGTCACACTGGACATGAATATAATGTATATAAAATTATATGAACTATGTTAATCTATGTGTGTGTGTACTGTGTGCCTTCAACTTGTTTCCAACTTATAGCAACTCTAAGGTGAACCTACCACAGGGTTTTCTGGTGGCTGAGAGTATGTGATGTCCCCAAGGTCATCCAGAGGGTTTCCATGGCTGAACAGGGAATAGAACCCTGGTCTCCAGGATTGTAGCCCAATGTTCAAACCACTACACCACGTTGGCTCTCTATTTTATTCTATACATACTGACAATTTACATGACTGTTTTGTTTTGCTAATATATGCAACTGGATATCATATTCTATACTTAAGCAGTTTTTACATAATTTTCCCTCATGGTGTGAAGAACATGGCATGAAGAACCTAGGAATGACAATGAAGTCCTGTGCAACTCTACTCAAAAGTAATCCCCGCTATATTCAGTAGGACTTACTCCAATGCAAAAGTCTATATGATTACAACATTAAACTGTTTTTATCATGGCATTTCTAGAAGGTGTTTATTAACGTGCTGCAGGTTGAACACACTACAGTACAGAACTTATCATATTTAACCTTTTTTTTATGTTTGTGCACAGGACTAGTAGGCATCATTTGGGATTTAAATCCACACTCCATCTGTCCACTGTCATTGCTTTCAATGATGATGCTTTCAAGTTCTGACACACAGAAGGAATACATGGAGAAATCAGCTCAATCTTTTCAGGGAAAAAAGATGTCAAAGGCCCAGATGCTTCAATATGAAATGCTTAAAAATGTGATGGAAAGAAAGAGGACACATTTCTTCTGTATCCATTATCAGAAGACATTTATGCTCCAGTGGAATAAGATTTAGTAATTTCCTTGTGATGACAGCCGTTCCTATATTTTGCCTTTTTGTGTAAAGGATTCAAAATTATGTAAGCCCTGACCGCCTATTATTCATCTGTATACAACTAATCATAATGATTTCATTTCTTCAGGTAACATTTGTAAATATCAGAGGTTCAACAAAGAATTTCAATACACAAAACAATTTCCAATATGATTAGATAGTTAAGTATGTGTTACAATCCACAGACTTTTTTCCTGACAGTTTCCAGTTCAGTGCATGTATATAATTTTTTTTTCCAGGAATGCAAAATACGTGTTTCAGATATTTAAGCAAGTTCAGTTGTGCTGCTATCTCTCTATCTCTTTCTCAGAAGTTGTATAAAATTTACTATAGTCCTATGCTGGGCATGACTATTTCAACAATGGTATGTTTTCACATTTTATATTTACTACTGTAGATCATGTTCTGAGTGACATGGGCTTTTAAAAGAGAGGATATAAACAGACTGTTGAATAAAACGTATTTTCCCCTTATTTTCCTCTTGAACTTGGATCAGATATGTTTCTGCCTATTCTTCTAGTTCAGGGATAGGCAACTTGTGGCCCATGTTGTAGGAATGCAACTTCTATCAGCATGAACAAGCACATTCAATGGTGAGGGATTATGGGAGTTGCAGAGCAGCAACATCTGCAGGATCACAAGTGCATGTACTTATTTTAGCCCAAATTTGCAAATTGGAAAGAAAACAACTATGGCTTAATCTCTATAGGCATTCTTCCAGTTCACCAGTGACACATGGCATATTCTTCATTTTCAATACTATATTTGTTGCTGTGTGCCTTCAAGTTATTGCTGACTTGTGGTGACCCCAGGGCAAACTTATGATGGACTTCGCCTGGCAAAATTTGTTCAGAAGAGGCTTTGCTTCTGCCCTCCTTAAGAGGCTGAGAGAATGTAACTTGTCCAAGATCGCCCAGTGAGTTTCCATGGCTAACCAGGGATTTGAACTCTGCTTTCCTTGTGTCCTAGCCTAAGATTCAAATCAGTATATCACACTGACTTTCTTTAAATAACTACATACTATAGGCAGCATAATAAAACAAATACAGTAGCCACAAACCTCTACTTATGTTTTTTGAATTATCCCTTAAATTCTAAACAAGTTGTCATTGCAACACTATAGACCTCTTCACATGCATTTTAAACATGTAAAATGCAAGTGATTAATCTAATTACCTGATCCAAGAGATCTTCCACTTTCTTTTGCCAGCTGTCTCTGGCAGCATTCTTTTCCCTCTCCTTTAGTTGTAACAGCTGCATCATCGCTGACTTTTTATCTTCCTCATGCTGAAGCCTCAATTCTTCTCGAAGTTTAGTACATTCCTGCCTAAGAAGAAGAGATAGAACTAAAACACATTCTTCCATTTAGTAATACTGGAAATTTTTGAAACTCATACTTTTGACTTGCATTACTGTGGTTAATAATACTTTCTCTAAAACAGAAAAAAAGAGGAAAAAAAACTCAACAAAACTTGCCGAAGATTCTCTGTCCATTTTATTTCCAGATCACGGGCCATTCTGTCTACTTTGAACTTCTCCTCTTCTCTCATGGCCACAATCATTGCCTCATGTTGTTGTCTTTCCTGCTGTAATTCTCCCTAGAAACACAAAAGTTTACATTCAGAGTTAAACTATAACAAAATTTATCCATGCCAATATTTTGTTTTGAAGCAATATTAATGCCTGCCCCAAATGCAGAAATAATGCCAGTAATTTTTAAATTAACTGCCAGAAATACATTTCAGACCACATATTTTTATTTATCACTGTGACTCTGGTGGTGGGGCAGGTGAGATTTGTAGGGTAATAGCTTAGTAATAGGAATTAGGATTCTTTTTTATGCTATCTATTCACAAAAAGATTAAGGATATCTAGCATGTCCATATCATGTAGATATGCGTGCAGAAGACAACCGTGGTGGAGCACACCAATGATCCATTTAGTCTATCACCTACTCCATCTAGTTTTCCACAGTGGTCAGCAAGCAAGCCCACATGCAGGAGAAGACGGGAATTTTTAGGCAAACTTTCATTTGCTCCAAACAGTTGATATTGTTAACATGTTTCACTTTGAATCTAGTGTTTGTCTACAATAACAATGACAAGCAAGCACTACTAAACTTATCCTACTTTATTTTCTAATGACCTTTTAAAAACAACTAAGTCAGAGGTTAGCTTACTTTCAGGTCCTCCTCTCTGAAGAAGCAGAAAACAAGCTTATTTCATCTTCCATGTGACAGCTCTTCAGCCCTTCAGATATTTGAAGATGGCTACCTACTGCCTCTCAGTCTTCTCCATGTTAAAACATACCCAGCCCCTTCGTCTATTCCTCAAAAATTTTGGCTCCAGACCCTTTTCCACATTTGTTGCCCTCCTCTGAACATGTTCCAGCTTGCCGTTATCATTCTTATCCTATGCCCTAAGCAAAGCAGAATAAAATGGTACTATTTATTCCTTGATCTAGACACTATGCTTTGGTTAACGTGGCTTAGAATTGCATTTTCTTCCACCACGCTATACTATTGACTAATGTTTAGTTTGTGCTCTGCTAAGACCCCTTCACATGAACTGTTACCCATCCAGTATTTGTTACCCATCCAGTATCTGTATATCCAGTCTTTCCTAGCTTATATTTATCTCTGTCAAAATTTCTTTTGTTAGCGTTGCCTGAGCTGTAGAATGTTGACATTATCTTTAATGTTTTTGAAAGTTATTTACCTACTACTTCCTAGTTTGATGACCATATCCTCTATTCCTCCATCCAAGTCATATAGAAGGTTGTTGACCCCCACAAGTCTGGGAGAAACCCTCCATTCCAGGATGATCAGGAACCACTAGTACTCTTTTCAGGTGTGGTGGATAAACTAACTACAAATTTACCTAACAGTAGCACCGTTCAGTTCATGTATGAAGAATATTATGAGGGACTTTGTAAAAAAAAAACAACTTACTAAAATCAAGATGGCTACAACCCTAAACAGTCTAAAGGCACCAGATCCCATCTGACCTTGGAAGATAAGCAGGGTCACCCCTTGTTCACACTTGGGGTGGGAGACCACCAATGAATACCAGGTGCTGTGGCTGTATTTCAGAGGAAGGAACTGACAAACCACCTCTGAGTATTCCTTACCTAAGAAAACCCTATGACATTCAAGGAGTCGTCATAAGTCAATAGGTGACCTGAAGACACATGCACACACATATGCACAGCATTCCCCTGATCTACCAATCTTGTTATTTAATTAAAAAAAGAGAGTGATAAGATTCGTCATGCCTTTTTTTTAAGAAACCCATGCTGACCCCTGGTATTTACAGTATTATTTTCAAAGTGCCCATAGACTGTTTAATGATCTATTCTGGATCCTTTCCTGATGTTGATGTCAGGATGACTGACTAGTAGTTGCTCAGATCATTTGATCATCTGCTATTCATGAATCTCTCCTGCTTTTCAAGAATTTTCAAAGATTATAGAAAGAGGCTTTGAGATTACACCTATAGTCACCTTTAGAACCATTTGACACTATTTAATAATACTAATGAAACTTAATTTAAAGTAGCCAGGTGCTCCTGTACTAGGAACAGACAGGATATTAAAAAAGTGGTTGAAAAAAAGGTTTCTTGAGTGTCAGGAAACTCAGTCAAGTACAATCCCAGATGGACAAGAATGTTCACAGTTTGGGATTTACTCCACATGAAAAATGCATGTTCCAGTGAAGAAAACAAGATATCTACAAGGAAAACAAGTTTCCTAAACAGAAAGCAGCCTTTCCTGCAAACAAAACAACATTTCTGTGCAGAAAACAAGTTTCCTGCATAGAAAATAGCATTTTCTGCAGGTTCTTTTTACCTACAGAAAACAGTTTTCTGAGCAAAAACCTAAAACAACAACAACAAAACTCTTGTTCATTATTTTCCACAAAGAATTAAGTCCAAAACTCTGCATAGTCCTTGATAATTGCACAGTTTTCAATGACTTTCTTCAGTGAGGAGAGAAATGGTAAAATTAATCATTTTTGTCTGCAAAAACAAAATTTAAAAAGATTTACAGTCCTATTTTGTACCATTGCTTCACCTGTTTTGGGTTATCATCCCCTCACTGCATCATTTCTTTTGTGTCCATCAGGTTGTGCACTGTTTTCTTTTTGGAGAAAGATAAGAGGACAAGCATGTGTTGAGTAGCTCTCTGTCACCTGTCAGTTTTTCACCATCTAGTCCATAAAGTGGATATATGGCTTCCTTGTTCTTTCTCTTGCTTTGAACGTAGCCCTCCAGCCAAAAAGGCTGTTTATTATTTTAACCTCTTATGTAAGTCTGAAATCATTCTAAGCTTTAGCATTCCTGACCTCCTTAAATGTATTAGCTCCTTTGAACTCTTCTTTAGATATGTTCAATGCCTCCTACATTTCCATCTTGTTTGAATTGTGATTGTGACACAAATATCTCATCTTTAAGAGATTCTCAACCATTTTTTCTTTGAGCCATTTCAGACCATGAGATCTTACCTAGTATTTCCTTTATAGGTAGAGTTAAATAGGTGTAGTTACAGTAAGTGACACTGTAGTAAATATCATGTACATGGGATGGGAGCTCTGTATGAGCATTAGATCTTCTATAACCATCTTAATTTGGATTATGGAGCTGATACATATAAAGTGTTACCTCAACATTATACAGAGAATCTGTGGTCTCCCTCAGTCTTGCCCTGGTTAATTCCAGCTCTTTTTGTAGTATGTCCTGGGTTTCTTGAAGACTGGAGATGTGCCCTTCTGCAGTACCAAGCCCTTGCTCACTTTTTCTGACTAGGTCTTGTAGACGGCCCATCTATAATACAGATAGAAAAAAATGACTGGCGACTTAACAAAGATTACCTTTAGGTGATTTAGCTGTGCTTGCTAAAAACTGTTTGGTTTCTTAGTGTTTTAAGTACTCCTTCTTAATTTAAATATCACATTAGTATGGAGAAAGCAACTTTGTCCCCAATTCATTTTATTGTTCCATTTTTTTTAAAAGAACAAACATAACATAACAAATATTTCAAACAGGAAAGATGTGTCACAATGATGTGCTTACCTCAGTAGCTGATGTGTACTTGCCATGCTAGAGACCTACTCTATTTACAGAAGCAAGTTTTCAGATTTTAGCAATGCTCTTAGCAGTCTCATGACCCTTCTTTCACACAATATTTGTTAAGGAGAAAAGCTTATTTCTTTAAGGTTGCCTGTGCCTCTACTCTGAAACATTTTCTGCAACATTTTAAAAAAATCTGTAATAGGATTTTGAGAAAAGCAAACCTTTTATAAGTTCCTATTCACAACTTTTACTGCAAAATAAAGAAAGTAACATTTTTATTTGTCCCCAGCATATGCCTTCCCTTTCTATATCAAAACTATAAAATTTGAGAGTCTAAATTTAAAACGGAGATGGTCTGATATCTCTTTTCATGAACTGCTAACAGTTTAAATGAGCTTATGCATCCTTTCCACTTTATCTTGACAACAACTCTGTGAAATAGTCAGTCTGAGAGACAGTTCAAGATCAATCAGTGCATTTCATGGCTTAGTGGGAACTGGGACTTTTACCTCTAAAGTCCTCATCGAATACTCTAATCGCTGTAGCACATCAGGTCCCATGCATTTTTCACTTTAATTTCTCATACAACTGATTTCTCAACCAATCACTGTTCCAACTCTTTTTTTTTTGGTAAAGCTACTGAGGTGGCAACTTGCAGTTATCAGTCATACATGGATGTTCTCATTTAAGAGATAAAAGAAACTGCATCCTACTAATACAATAATGACAAATCTGTTCAAGAATCAAAGAATTGACATGCTTGACAGTCCTTTGGATCTGTGTCTTATCAGACAACAGTCTATTCCACTGAATAGCAGATTGTTGTTATGACTGGTGGCTTGGGAAGGTTTTACATTGATAGGAATTATGCAGCCCTCCACATGTTGTTGGACTGCAATTTCTGTAAGTCCAGCAGCCAAAGGTAAGGAATGCAGTATCTGGAGCATGATTCCCACACCTAGTGTAAGACACTTCCTAAGACACTTATTAGTCCTTGTACAAACCTGAAGTACGTCCTTGAACCACAGTGGGCAGCTACAAGAGTATTTTCAAGTGGCTGTACTCATGAAGGTGCACAGGACAGTCCTATGTTACTTTGTCATCTATTCTGAATCCCTCTCCTCTTTGATGATCCATAGGGTTCTACTCAATTCCCTCATTCAGTGTGAATGCTAATTAAGGACATGAAAGTGTACAAAGTGATAGCCTGCACCTTCTAAACAAATCTAGTTATATTGTAGTAAGTTGACCTAAAATAGGTAATTCACATCTTTTCTCTAACATGTTCTCTTCTATTTGAATCTCTCTCAAAACAACTCCTCAGAAATCTGGCAAGAGAATAAAAGTTAAGAGATAAGGAATGGGAATAAAATATTAAATATTCAGGGAGACAAGGCTCCTGAAATAAATAGGAGTAAAAATGCAAAGGAGCAATGAAACTTCTTTTAAACTATTTAACAACATTTTAACACAGGATAAAACTAAGTAGCCTCATTAAGCCACTGAATAAAAGGATTTTCTTCACCATAGATCCACGGTAATATAATCAGTATAAGATTCATACAAATTAAATACTGTTAAACTTGAAGTCCCTCTCTACCAAGACTTTCTCCAATATCACAGAAGCACTTTTATACACAAATCCAATGTAGCTGCATTTTACATATTGCACTAGTGACTATAAGTTCAGTAGACACAGGATACATGAGTGATTCATCTGGCCTTCGGTCTTCAATCAGTTAGTCACAAATCATCTAAGCCAAGAGACAATTTTCAGGAAAAAAGACTTATCAACATAACAAAACATAACAAAACAAAACAAAAAACCTTACAGCACAATCCTATTTCATGTACTGCCTGTAGACTCAAACGCTCACAAATGTGAACAGCAACCTGGATACACTGGAAGAACAAATCAGTACTACTCTCGTAATGCCCTTGAACTAGTAGATGCTGTACTGGCACAATCCTGCTAGTATAAGAGAGAAAAAGTTGGATGGAGTGCAGCAGAAAACAAATGGAGTCTAGCAGGAACACTTATCTTTCCCTAGGGCTCATTTTGCACCCTGCAACCTCCCTGGCCCCATATCAGAAAACTGCCTGTTGTAGCTAAATATGCAGTCACTGAAAATCCAAGGTGGACTCAAGTTTCCTCCCCTGCCATAACATAAGACAGGGTTTTACCTAAAACTGCAGCCAAACGTGGGGCACCACCAGAAGTATATATCCCAGCAAAGAACACAGAGCTCATATATCAAGATGCACAGTGACAGCTTACATCATTCTGCTACCATGTCTTAAGAACAAAGAGTCTAGAAATGAGAACACTTTGCACCAAACAACAAAGCACCCATCATTAAACTGGTGTAGTGGTGGTGGACGCAGCTGAATAGTACTTCCTTCTCAGATTTCTTAGCCACAACCAACAGGTTTCCTGTCTTCACTGAAGAAACCAGGTGCAAACACAAGGCACCCTAATGATGTAAGCCATGGAGAGATCCCCAGGAAAAAACCATGCCTCAACACAGAACTACTCCACATGTAC
Organism: Cyclura pinguis; assembly: GCA_030412105.1. NCBI lineage: Eukaryota > Metazoa > Chordata > Lepidosauria > Squamata > Iguanidae > Cyclura > Cyclura pinguis. Next base: position 104,676,874 of record CM059599.1, on the reverse strand, counting down.
TCCAGAAATAATTTAAGAAAAGGTATGGGTATAGAGAGCATCCCAAAAGTCACAGTCACAGTTTCTATGTCCTCTTGAAATATGGCAAATTGTGCGCTGGCTTACTGTGTAGCTCCAGATATTTCCTTAAGGCAGAGCTTTCCAAACTTTTCATGTTGGTGACACACTTTTTAGACATGCATCATTTTGTGACACAGTAATTCAGTTTTACTAGCAAACTGGAGGTTAAACTAACCCCTTATAAAAGATACAGACACATACAGAAATTGTAATAACAAAATGTATTGGGACACAATATATCTAATGAAAACCTTTCATATATTTTTAAAAATATATGAGTTATAAATGATAACATACATTTCCAAGATTGTAGGTGACACACCTACACACTTCAGGCAACACACTAACATGTCATGGCACACTGTTCGGAAAGCCCTGCTTTAAGGTCTCACACAGAAGAAATATAAGAATGCTCTGCAAGCTACCGCTGCCAAACAAGCTTTGTTCATGCACTAATAAAAAGAATCAGGACCACAACCACCTTTGTTAAAAAAAAATGGTGAAGCAGAATTGCAAATCCCAAAGCAACTCCAACAGACCCCTTTGGTTCTCCCAGGCCAAGAGTCTGTTTCCCCACCCAGGGTTCCACTCTCTGACCCTTTCAGAGGTGGCTTGATTACTTCTCTGCCCCCACTCTAGGCCACTGAGAAGATAACCATCTCCCAGCAAACCCTCTTTGGTTAACATGATACTCTGACTGAAGAGTTCTCTCTATGAACCTCACTGAAGGAAGCCCAATTCTAAACCACACTTTCAGTATATATGTCTCACCCACAGCCCCTCCCTCTGGCTAGGGCTGGGTCTCCTCAGTCAGAGAGCCAATCTGATTGCATCACTTTCTGTTACCAGGGTGCTCTGCTAGCCACACCCCTGGATCTGTCACATCCATAGCCAGAGGCCTTGAGCAAAAAAACCCTCACAGTGTGCCCCCCATCCTGACAGACTTGCATCTGTTGATCCAAATTCTGTTAGTGACTTTCAATGGCACATCTGCCTTGATGTTGCTCTCTCTCAGCCACCCATTTGGCCTCAATGAGATCCCTGAACAACTGTGGCAATGGCATCTGTATACTCTGGGTCTCTCTCTTTCTTCTTACAGAAGCTACCTTACCCTTCTCTCTATAGCTTCTCCAGAGATATAGAAGAGGTATCATTCAACCCCAGTGGCTTCAACCGTCTCCTAAGCAGTCCACGGAAAAATTCCCCTTCAAACAATCTATCTGGGTCTGTTTTATCATCCTCTTCCTCTGAAGAGTACCAATCATCAAAGTCTTCCAATGTCCAGCTCAGAATCTTCATCCTCACTGTTTTCTCTATTTCTTCTTGCAACCTTAAGGCGAGAGTGGGTCATTTTCTCTACTCTCTTTGTTGACTTTCCCCTTTCTCCTTACCTATCTGCCCAACTATTTGATCAACTTCTATGTGCCCTATATTGTAACCACTGTCATTTCATCTCATGCAAATTTATTTCCTCATGTCTTAATTGCTGAACTGAAACTCCATCATCATTTCTGCCATCTTGCAAACTCATTTCATTTGTTCCTGGTAAATTCATGTGTTGATGACTCCATAAATTAGCAGATTTAAATAAATTCATCATATTTAAGAAGGCCATTTGAGATTGCCAATCCATTACATTTAAATTCATTAACAGTGCCCCTTGTGAATTCATCAGAGTTTGCACTTGAGTGTGGACTGCTTCTTTAATCCAAGCATCTAATTCTGTCTCTCTTCCTTCCATTGCCTGCATTCCTGTATCTGATCCCACAGGATCACCAATTTGCCTGGTGTCCTGTCTTATTTCCTAAAATTTTACCTTTTTCCCATGGGCACATCTATAAACATTTTCTGTAAATACACATTGAATTCAGATGACATGAACTTTTAGAGGCTGTTAGAGATGCATGAGGCTCTTCCGGCATCACTGCCTCTTTTCTGTGCCTAGCTGCCATTGGCTGTTCATTTTGCCTGCTCATCATTGGCCTGGGGTCATTGCCTAGCAACGTTATAGTCCCAACCCCTGCGTTTGAGCCCAGCACCTCCAAATGGCAGCCTGACTGATTCAAGATGGCACCCTGAAGACGCCTCTGAGTTTTTCATTACTGTCATGGTCTGTCTGGCTAGTTTTTTGGGGGCAAGTACCTTAGATATCATCAGCTTTCTTCTTCCTCTTTTCATTTTTTAACTTATCTGTTTCCTTTACCTTTCATTCGTCTTTTATTTTCAAAGCTGTCTCAGCCCCTGGTTGCTGTTTCTGGCGTTGTATTACTTTAATCTCCTATGGCTCACTTTCACTAGAGCTCAGGAATATCTATCTTAGCATTCCTCTTTTTTTCTTGTCTGAGACACGCTGGGCAGCAGTCTTCTCGACAGTATCCAGTCTTGTCCTTTCATACTCCCTGATTGGCTTTTCCACTATCTGGGATGGCATTTCATTGTCTCTCTTTGCAGTTTGTGTTTTTCTTCTCCGTCATATTTCTATCCTGCTCATTACTCATTTACACGCTTCCCTATTATTAATAAATCTCTTATGACAGATATTCATCACTGGGTAGGGAATATGATGTGGCTGGTAGGCAGGAGGATTTAAAACTCATCAGGTAGGGAAGGGAAGTCCAACAGAAGAAACTTAAAAGAACTTTGATGAGTCCTGCATTGGCTGGTATGAGGGAATCAAACCCAAAACTTCATGGATTGATCCTCCCGCCATCCTGAGGAGGAAGAGGCAGGGAGAGAGAAATAAAAGATCTAAATGTGGAGAAGAAAAGGTCATAGGAATGTTACAAATCTCAGCAATCAAGCAACAATAGTATCTATGAAGCAATGCAGAGCTGGTATGGTAAGGAATGGCCTCCTTATGCTGCTTCTGAACAGACTTTTATATTTTCAAAATTAAAATGACTTAGGTTCCAATTCCCCTATTCCTCACCACCCAAAACATTTGAGGGTGGTCATTTGGACAAGACATGTGAGCTATGCCCTACTTGGTAGCATCCTTCAGGCACTTCCCAATCTTCATTGGCTCAAAGTGGGTGGGGACAAGAGGGAACATCTATACAGCCCATTTTTACAAGTCTGTTGGCTGGGAGATCAGGCACTGGACAATAAACACCCTCATCAATATGGCCTTTCATAGGCCGTATTGGAAGATGAGTTTCTTCTTTCCCCTTCTTTCAGGAGCACATGCCTGGCTTTCTAGGGATATTAGCTCACGCCTAGCCTTAGCTGTATTGTTGCACTGTTACAGAAAACAGTAGCTCTTCCTAAATCTCCTTCAAAAGGAACAGATTCACATTAGCTGGCTGTCTAGCGAGCTGTAATCCTGCCCTCCCCCCGCCTGATCTAGCATTAACTCATCCTGGAATAGGAATATCAAGTTCTGGCTATAAAGTATTTCTTAGTTATTCACCTAGTTTGATTAGCAGAAGCAACAGGTTATTAGTGAGGTATGCGATCTACATGCAGTAGGTCACAAGCTCTGTTTCTTGTAACCACAGCAGTTGTTAAAAAAATCTGCACAAAGGTACTTCTGATACCTCTTCCCATGCACTCCTAAAAAGTCCTCTAGAGTTGTAGAATAAGAGGGATCGGGGCCACTGCAAGAAGAGACAAACAAAAGAACCACCCTTTGTGTAAGTGTCTCTGGATCCCAGACAGTAAGAACTGTCAGGTCCTCTCAGCAAGCAACCTGCTAAACAATGAGAAATGTTCAGAAGCTTTATCAATCTTATCTATTCCCTCCTCACCTTCAAATAATTGTGGGGGAGAGAGAAAGAAAGTCCCTTTGAGTAGGTCCACCCACACAACATCTGTTGTTACCCAATAAGCCAATGGTTATCATTGTGGGTTCTTTGGGATTAAAGTTTCCAGGGTGTAGTTTTAAGGAAGCTCCTGGGTGTTTTCCTGAACAGAATTTTGCAATACCACAAAAAATTATTACTCTTACTGTCTTTCAATGGGAGTTGAGACACAACAGCAAAATCATATATGTAATTATGGAGGAACAAGCTTCACAATAATATATATTCCTGGTGGTGTGTACAAGACTACATCCTAGGTGAGTGACTTTTATTCTGCAAGGCTCCTAATCAATTTCAAAACTCTTAACTAGCAACTGTATGCAGTAATGATTACTCCTGAAATGATGGATTGTCTAAATTAGCTTTTTAAGGTAATATGAAAAGTCTTTACTTTGCAAAGTGAACATATTTTAATGTTTCAGTAGTCTACTATTTTGAAAACAAGCATAAAAACAAGAGTACCAAATAGCTTCATGAAAATTATAAGTTGCAATTTTTCATTAACTTAGGCTGCATTCTATTTTAACGATAATAACAGGACATTAAGATCTTCCTGGTATTAACCAATGCCATTAAAAGATTATTTCAGCAAAATAGATCTTTTTCAGGAAAGCAACATAGCATTAAAAATGAATGCACAAAAAATTGGAGGTGTAAAATACGGAATATTGCCAATATTTTATGACAAAGATACTCTTCTTCAATATCAAGAAAATGTATAACACCTCAGCTTCTAAACCCTGAACTAGTTAATTTCAATTACAGTTACTAGAAACAAGCAAGTTTCATATACCGCATTTTGGAAGTGGTTTGTTTCCATTAAATATAACTAAAATTAACCTAAGTCTCTCCAACTTTAGACAGCATAGCAATTTACATGAAAAGGAACATTTCTAAACTCCTCTTCATGGCTGCACCAGAGAACAAGGGAACAAGCAAGCATGTTGGTGAGGCGAGACTCATTTTTGGAACACCATTCTATTGTTCAGCATGATGACTGAACCTGCCCCCTGAAATTAGGCACAGCTCATGTGGTTCTTCACCTATGGTAGACTATAACATTCAAACTGGGACTCCGTATATTCATTTGACATCTGACTTTAAATACCAATTCTGAAGAAGAGGAAGAGGAGAAGCAGAGAAGATGTAAATCAACCCAAGTATTCATGGCTGATTTCTCTGAACAAAGAAAGACTGGAAAAATCTAATCCAAACTGGTTTCCAAATATGCTGTCAATCCCCTGCTGATCCTGCCATTCTGAAATAGTGACAAGCATAATTGAAATCTGCTACCAACTGCAAAGAAATGTGTCTCTCTTTTGAAAGAGCAAGAATAATTGTCATGTTTTACGATTTTTGATAAAAGATGAGCTCTAAAATGAACTGGGCTCTAACTTCATATGGGCAAGAGGTCAAAAATTATTTTAAAAATTTAATATTAAATGTCTACCTATTTTGAGCAGAATGTGAGCAGAATTTTGAGCAGAACGGAATGTGAGAAGCATGAATCAGGGAAGTTAGACATAGTAAAACAAGAATTGGAACATGTAAACATTGCAATATTTGGGGTGGGTGACCTAAGGTGGACAGGAATGAGACATTTGAATTAGATTATTACAAGAGGTTTTACTCAGAAAAATGAAAATCTGAGAAGAAATGGGGTGGCACTAATAGTGAGGAAAGATGTAGCAAAAAACAGTCAACAGATGTAATGAAAAACTGATTAAATAATATCAATAAGACTTCAGGGAAAACCCATTAATATAATTATAATTCAAGTTTATGCTCCAGCTACAGAGACAGGAGAGAAGAAATTGAAAGATTCTATGCTGGACTCCAGGAGAAAACTGATCTTGCACCAAAAACAAGATTTCTTGTTAATCATAGTGATTGGAATGCAAAAGTAAGAAACAGAGAAGAACCAAAGAACCAAAGATTGTAGGAAAATTTGGCCTAAGATAAAGACATGAAGCAGCAGACTGACTGACTGACTGAATTTTGTGACGCCAACAGTTTGTTCATTGCAAACACATTCTTCAAACAACTCATGAAGTGTCTGTATACCTGGACATCACCCGATGCCCAATAAAGAAATCAAATAGATTACATAATTGGCAGTAGAAGATAAAGAAGTTCCATTCTCTTTGTAAATAAGAACAGGAGCAGATTTTGGTACAGACCATGGACTTCTAATATCAACAATTAGAGTAAAGTTACAGGAGATACTACAACCTGAAGACAGCTTCCTTAGAATCAGATGGAAAGGAGAGGTACAGTTGGGTGACATCAGCATATTGATGACATCAAATCTCAAAATTCCAGATGACCTCTCCCTGGTAAAAAGCCCCTGACCACTCAAGACAGTTCTGCTGGACAGCACTGTGCAGATGTAATGGTGGCAGAGAAGTATTTCTTCTTCACTGCTACCATTGCCACAGCATAGGCCTTCCAATGGGCTCTAGCCCATGTTTGATCAGACTCACTCTGAGTTTTCTGCCAACAACTAGTCTTTGATGTTGTGGGACTTTGTGGGAAGGGATGCTTAGGGGCAATTGTGTCCACCACCCTGGTCATTTTTCTCTTCCAGAGATCAGTCAGGGCTTTGACAGGGTCACCCGCCAAGGCAACAGGAAACTGCCCGAGAGACATCAGAAATCTATCTGGATCCGTAAGTCTCATGGGGTGCACCATCTTAATCGGCCTCCCACCCTTGTAGAGGCTCTGAGTGAGTCTAAACTCCACTAGGTAGTGATCAGTCCATGACAATGGAATTATAGAAACTCCCTCCACTACTAGCTTGCCATCATCCTTCCCAGAACAGAAAATCAGGTCCAGAGTCTGTCCTGTAGCATGAGTGGCACCAGCTATTAGGGACAGCCCATGGTTGTCACGGTGGAAATAAAGCCTTGAGCTGATCCTGACAGCTCTCTACGCAGATGTTGAAGTCTCCCAGAAGAACAAGATAATGGGACTGTACCACTACCACTGAGATCAACCCAGCCATCTCAGGAAGGGAGACTGTTGAGCAGTGGGGAGAGTGGAACACAAATAGAATCTCTGCTCTGTACTGTCCACCTACCTTCAAAAGCACACACTCAAATCCAGCCAACTGTGGGACAGGGCACCTGGTGAAGGAGATAGAATCCCAACAGACCACTGCAACTCTACCTCTCTGCGCCTCAGGCCTTGCCTACTGCTGTACATAAAACCCAGGTTGATAAAGCTGGGAAAGATCTCTCCCAACCAGTTTCATCCAGCCAGGCCTCTGTGTTAGTCTGTGTTAGTCTATCACAGAAGAACTTGAAAAAAGCCTCAATCCCCTCCATTCTCCCCACCACAGCAAGAGCTCTTTGGTAGCTCCCCGCTGGGGTGGTGAGATCAGAAGGGGTTAGATGAAGCTAAAGGAAGCCCCAATTCCCTCCGTTCTCTCCAATGCAGTGGCAGCTTGTTATTGCTTCCCCACTGGGCAGGGAGATTAGAAGGGGTTGGGCAAACCTGTAGGAAGCCCTAATCCTCTCCACTCTCCCCACAACAGTGCCAGCTCTTTGGCACTTCTTCACTCTCATGGGGAGAGTAGAGGGGGTCAGTTGGTACTTCTTTTAGGTTCTCTTTGGATGGACTAAGCTCTTGTCTTTTTTTGTCCCACGAGAACCTAACAGAAACACTGACTCTCTACTCTCTCACCAAGGTGCTGCTTCTGGCTTTGGTGGGAAAAAGGCAATGGCAGCAAGCAGCTCCACCTTGCCATGCACCCCACCTTCCTCAAGCACAACTTCCCATCACTACATGTCAGCTTAGAAACAATAAGGAGAACTTACATCTCAACTCCCCTGTTAAAGTACCCATTAGCCATCAAGCTCCTAGGCTGTCCATCTGTCTCTTCCTCTCACCTTCTCTCGTCCCACCTGGTTCCTCAGCCTCCTCAACCATTTTTTTCTTCCTCTCTCTGCTGCATTAGGCCATCACAAGAGAATCTAAAAAGGCATCGACCCCCTCTCTACACTTCCTGCCACTTGACCTGGGCCAGAATATTTAATTTAAAAGTTAATACTGTATCTTGACCACTGTAGTAGCAGAAGCCATTTTGCCTGCATGTATAACTTTCATTACTTCTGCAAAATGAGTTCTGAAATTTTACCCTTGACTTACCCACAGGTCATTTACAAATCTAGAACTCTGGCCTCCAAACCTGCTCTCAACTTAAGCATGAGGTTTACTTATATATATATATAGTATAAGTAAAGCACAGAAACTCTGTGTATATATTGAAATAGTTTTGAGAATGCTAGAACAAATGTTAACATAAATCATCAATTAGGAAACATATTGTTATTGATTAAATGTGATATAGCACACATGACAATTAACTAATATCACTAAGCTGATTCTTGCCTCCTGATTGGATGAAGTCAGCTTGGTAGTCAGTTCTTCCCTCAGGTTTTCCAACTGCTGTCGAAGTTGATTCTTCTCATCTTCAAAGTGTTGCTTTTCTTTTTCAAATTGCTGCTCTAGCTCCTTCAGAAAATAATAATAATAATAAAAAAACAGAATCGAAAAAGTTTATGCCTGTTCAGAGCTCACTGCATACTGAAGCAGGAGATTTCCTGGCATTTTCTTCACCACACCATAGCACAAGATATTGGTCTGTTTTCCTTGTTGGCATGCTTATTTTAAACATTACTTACAAAACAAATGGCAAGGGCTGTTGCTGAAGAAAGCTCCCCAGTTGATAAAAGTAATACTTTACAGATTATTAATTGAAATGCCAGAAACATTAAGAGTCCTTTGATCTGAATTCAAAAGAGACAAAATGGTAATAAACGCATAAAATTTAACATACGGGAAGTCTACAACTAGAGTAATTTCAAACAAATGACTGAAACAAATAATCAAAGACATATGCATGTTAGTCTAGATCAGTATTCAAAGGGATGAAGTAGACTTGAGTCTATGAAAGCTTACAGTACCAATTTCTTTCTCTCAGTTAGTCTCAAAGGTGTGACAAGATCACTTTGCATACTGAACCAAATATTGTACTTAATAAATTAGAAACATAAATGCTTCTATTCCAATAAAAATATTTAGTTTCAAAACATTATAGTGTAATGAAACCATCAAACAGAAACAGACAACAGAACATGCAGAAGTTTTAAAAGCCTACTGAGCCTAAGGTTTTTATCAAAGTAAAGGGGTTGAAATCAATGCAAGAAAATTCTCAACTATCTGTCACTCTCTCTCCCTGGATTTCTTTTTTTTTAAAAAAAGTATAATCAGCCCTCCACATTTGTCAGTTTGGCTTTTGGGGATTTATTTGTGAGTTCCTCCAACCCCTGCTTCCCCCACCTCAGACACTTTGTTTCTGGAGAAATTTTCCCTCTGGGCAGCTCCAATCAGGCTGCACAGCCCTTTAAAGTCCTCCTGTGGTCCTTTTCCTCCTCTACCAGTAGCTGTCTGGTCAGCTAAGGAAGGCTGGCTCACAGCTCAATTTCTCAGTACTACAAACCCTCGTCCAATGTCCCCTACACCCAAGGAAACCGATGGGTGAGAGAGGCAGTATAGGAGTGCCATGCAAACCCCAGCTTCCCTCTCCTCCCCCTGACCTGTTTTGGATCTTGGGTGCCTGTTCTCCCAACCATGTCTCAATCCCCTTCCCACAGACACATACACACACATTTTGGTATTTATGATTTTTTCACTACTGTGAGGGTCCTGTGCCTCTAACTGTAGTGAATGTGGAGAGACAACGGTATAGTATATGAAAACACCACATTTTGTCACAAATATGTTACAAGGGAATTCCAGGCTATTCATATAAACCTCAGTGTGTCCAAACCACCAAGAACCATCCTTGAGACTAGAATTATTTTTTCTTTTTCTTCTTGAACATGAAATTCTTACTTTTAGAATTTTACTTTTGTTTGGCCACTACGTTTGACCACTTTCAGATGTCTGTATTTTTAAAAATAGTTGGCCCTCCACATTTGCAGGTTAAGCATTTGCAGATTTGATTATTCCTGGATTACTGCGGGGAAGAGGATGAGATGGGAAGAAGGCTCACATCTGTGTTTGCTCATTCACGTATGCAGGAGAAGGGAAGGGGATGGAAGGAGAGTGCGTGCGTGCCTCTGCCCACTCAAGTGGGTGGGGAGAACAGGATGGGTCGGGAGGAGGGAGGGTGCGCATGTTTGCTTACTCCCATGGGCAGAATGGGGGAAACGGATGGGACAGGAGGAGGGAGGGCGTGTACATTTGCTCGCACTCTTGTGTAGGCAAGAGGAGAGGAAGGGGATAAAACGGGAGAAGGATGCGTGCATGTTTTTGCTTATTTATGCAGGGAAGAAGGGGATGGGACGGGTGTCTTCTTTCTTCCTCCTCCCTCTCCCCCATCCCACCCCCCCTCCTGTCTGTGCAAATGAGCAAGCGAGCAAGAGAAGCACACGTGACTGGACCCAGCCACTCCACTAATAGAGGTACTTTTGTGCGTGTGTTAAATACGGTTTGGGGGACTTACAACACTCACAGTTTTCCCAGTTTTTGGGGGGTCTTGCACGCCTAATCCCACAAAGTGGAGTGCCAACTGTAATTTCATTCTGCCGTTAAATAATCTGTTTTAAACAATTTTATTATTCTGCAAAAAGTTTGAATTTTGGTTTTAAGCTGTATGTTTTTCTAGCCTTTTCTACGTGATGTACTTTGGAAGGATGTTGTCTCAAAAGGAACCAAATAGATAAAACAGTAGTAAAAGTAACAGCACCCTAAAGGCACTGGGGGCAGAGATCAAAGACAACAAGAAAAAAGAATTACAATCATTTTTTACAGCTTGCATAGAACAAAAGTTCACATTTTCAACTAAAATACTCCAACAACAGTTAAAAAAATAGAAACCAGCAACAATGAACTTTTTTACCCATCATTTTCTACTGTCAACACACACCTTAATTATCTAGGCAACTGTCTCTCAGTCATCAGAAGATATGGAAATACTACTCCATGACAAAATCTGGTGATCTGTAGTCAGTCTAAAACCTTTTCAGCAGTTTGGGAACAGTCCCAGCTCACAGCCCCATATACATTTTTTTGCTTTCTCCCACTCATCCATCAATGGAAGAAATACAAAATCTAGTAAGAAGACAGGAAAACTGCTCTAGTAAGTATTGTGCAAGGGATGGAAAACGGCCTTTTACTTGTATATTAACACTCAGCAAGAAAAGTGAGAGAAGGAATGCCTATTTTGAAAATTCAAATTACAGCAATATGCAGTTTCTCTCTTCTGACTTAATTCATGTGGCTACAGATTTTGCCAATCCTCTAAGTCACATGTGTCAAACACAAGGCCCGCAGGCCAAATCCGGCCCACCACGCCATTTCATGTGGCTCTCGCACCTCTCCTGCAGCTATGGCACTCCCCCTGCCTGGTGAGCCCGATCCCCACATTGCAGGCCCCCAGCTGCTGGTATTCTGAAGAGGGGTCCAGCAGCCAGCACTCGCAATCTACTTCGACTTCTGACTGCTCCTCTGTCCAAGTCTCGCCATCAGAGCATTGCTGTGGGTTACCATAGCAATGCTCTGCACAGCTTACAAGAGTTGGACAGAGGAACAGTCAGAAGTAGAAGTAGACTGTGAATGCTAGCTGCTGGGACCCTCTTCAGAATACCAGCAGCCAGGAGCCCGCAAGGTGAGGATTGGGCTCACCAGGTACAGAGAAGTACAGAGAAGGGCGGGGGGGGGGCAGAAAGAGGCACAGGGGATGGGGGAGCAGAAAGTGGCACACTTTGGGTATACTGATCAATTCTATGTCACTTTGCAGAGGTACAGGGACCATAAGCTATGATCAGATAGCCCCAAAATATCTAAGAAAAGAAAAGTTGATGCAGAGGGAAGGCAATTTAAAAACCAGCAATAATTGAATGCAGAGGCAATTATTTAATATGATAAAAGAGTAGATACATTTATATAGTCTTACAGGTACAACTGGCCCTCTGAGGGCAACCAGAATGCTGATGCAGCCCAAGATGAAACTGAATTTGACACCCCTGCTCTAAGTGAAAAATATTTGGAACAATCAAAGATGTATTGCAGAGCTAAACATTTTACTCACAATCTCTTTACACAAACCAGGAATGGTCATCACATAATAGTTCTCTTACCATTTGCAGCTTCTTTTTCTCCTTGGTAGCACTGGCTTGTGCTGCCTCAAGAGCAGTATGATGTTTCCATGCCAACTCCTCCAAGGTCTTTGAATGAGCCTCATTTAGTTGTGCAGCTTCCCCTTCCAGCCTTGCTTGCAGTTTTATCAGCTCCTTCTCATAATATTCTCTCTGTGTTTCCCTTGCTTCATTTACTTTCTGTTATTTCAAACGAAACAACAATTACAAAATGATAAAAATCGGCTTAGGAATATTTTTTAAAACTGCATCCACTTGAACACTTGGCATCACTTGATTTATTACTGTAGTAGTTTTGATCCCTACTTGTGACCTTTGATTCTGCAACTCTTATTCAACAGCTTCCTCCTCTTAGGCTTTCTGATACAGACGACCAGCATTTTTTTTCCCAACGTGCCAGTAAAAGGTACCATATTTTGTGCTCACTGGTTATGACTGTTTTTTTTTTTCTTGGAATCTTGCCAGGGATTAGAGGTCAAAGAGTTGTAGAGCTGAACTGGTCCATGGATCACCACTTTGAGTAGAGGCTTCCCAACTTATCTGATAGGTTAGGGACTGGATCACTGTCAGAAAATGGAATTGGCTGAAACGCGGAATCGATGTACAGTACTGAAGGAAGCGTGAAGGACTTATGGAGGCTCTCTTGGGACCAACAATGTGTGTGCTGCTTCCAAAGTCTCTCAGCATACTTTGCAAGCAGCGTGAGCGCATGCAGTCCCAAGTGAGCCTCCATACGGATGAAGAACTGATGAAAGACTGGAAACTTCAATAGAATTCATGGAACACATCCTTAATGTGGAAATGTCAAAAGAGTGAGTCATTAGATAACAGGGTATTGAAAGATGGAGGTTTCCTGTATCACTGCCCTAAAGGATAATAATATCCACAATCTCTTGCTGCCTCCTTTTGTCTGGAAACCCAAAGAAGTATGCAGTTGTCCCTCCTTTTTTTTTCTCCTCATTCCTTTCCAAAACTCACTTTTTCTATAACTATGTGGCTTAGAACCCAGAGTACAATCAATTCAATAATTATATTCACTAATATTCAGTCTCTGTTACATCCTTGTTTCTCATCAGTTCCTTTTCTTTTTGTATTACATATTTTTTTCCGTTAGAATTTAAATTTGAAGATTTATAAACAAAGGATTCTGTCTTATTTCCTCACGAAAGAAATAATAATAGGGTGTATCTAATAGAACACTTGTAAATAACAAATGCAAACCTTTTCATCATATTTTAACATGATTTTTGGAGTGTCACATTCTTATAATCTAGTGCTTTTCTACACAGCATTCTGTGTGAGAATCAAAACTCAGTCTGTGGGCTAATATGAAGCAATATTTTGTTTTATTCCGCATCAATCTTACTCTTACTCTTCAGTTTCACATCATCAGTTCTATTGCATCCATTAGGGTGGGAATTATATGGGCCTCTAGCTCCCTGAAAACCCAAAACCTTTACTTTTAAAACCATGGCTGAAAAAAAATGCTTTCTGCAGCAAAAAATAGCCTCTGTATTGCCTGTAAATGTTGCCTACCCTGAAATAGAAAAGAAAAAAAAAATCTAAGTGAACAGAAATTACTCCTGCCTAGTAGAAATGTCTCGTGCCATGTCTGGTGCTAGTAGAAATGTGTGGAGCATAGCAGAAACTTCAATGGAAGTAATATAATTTGGAAAAAAAAACAATCTAACTGTAATACAGTTAGATTGTTTCCAATGACTAAATTCAATGTCATGATGGTTGTCTATGGCCATTTCCCCACAAGACGCCACAAGCGTAGCATAGCTTAGTTAGGGCAGATTCTCCTGCAGCGCCCTAACAACACTCCATTCTGCACCTTTCTGCTTTAAAGTGAATAGAAACGGGGTGGTCGTTCCGCATTCCAGCATCCTTGTCCATTCCCCTGGCCCGCCTTTGCCCTATGCTGTTGGCCCTCATTGGGTTCCTTTGTTTTTTTGGCCACATGGAGCTGTAAAATGGCAACTCCCTGTCTGCTGTGGGGTAGGGACGAGAGATGAACTGGCAATGCTCACAACCTGCCCACTGCCAATTCCGCCATTTTAGGAAAGTGCAGTGAAGCGCTTTAACGTTTCCACATTGAGGCAACAGATGGGATGGATGCGAACGAGGTGGCGCAAAACAGATTGTTTTCAGATTTGAAATAAGACGTTCCAGCAATGCTTGTGGATGAGCTGGCTATTGGGTGGTGATGACGTCACACATCATTGTGGCCCCGGAAACTACTACAACTCTCAGTAATGTGTTTTATCAATGCCCTGTGGAAATGGCCTACCCTTCTCCTTCCTGGCACTGGAGCTGCCAAAAAAACCATCTTTGGAGGATCTGGCAGATTTCCAGGGCATGTTTTGAGATGTGTAGGGGACCATCACTGGGAGAGCAGATCACTCCTCTCCTGTTAGATTGCAGCACTGAATCCTATGAATCACAACTTTTTTCTGATGTATCACTGACATTTCAAGAAAAACATTTCTTCTCTTACCTTTTCCAATGCAAGAATTTGTTGTCTTTGTCTCTCATCTAGGCTTTGTGTTTTGCTTTGTAACATATTTCTTTCTTCTTCCAACTGAGACAGTTTCTCCTTTAATCTAGTTTTTTCTGATTCCAAATCCCTTATTGTAACTTCCTGGGTCATCTGAGTAGCTTGAAGCATCCCAATGTGACCTGCGAAAATGAAGCAATTCACTGAGAATCTGAGACATATCATTCTCACCTCTGCTGTTAGAATGATTTCACATACAGACTGTGTTCACACCACCATACCCACAACTTAATTAGCCAAAGTATTTATGAGCTTTTGGCCTGTATGCTCTGTCCTTGTATCACCCCTTCCTTCTTCCCCTCTTGCAATAACTCAGTAGTCTCCAATTAATGTTAGTTTCTCATTATTTTCCAACTAAGAAATTAAGTTACCAGGTTCATCCAGAAGCCAGTGTTACAGTGCTAATCTGATACAGGTTTTGCAAAATTTAAGTCCTTGAAGTATGAATATTAAGGATATAAACATGTCTTTGTAAAAAGCCAGATGTCTTTGTCAGAAATATCAGTTTACCAGCTAGTTCTGAGCATCAAGTCACTAAACAAAGGTGATAAAAGTCTAACAAAGAAAATAATACACAAAAAGGTATACTTGCACTGGTATGATCAGCTTTAAGCAGGCTGATGCAATCATCTGATGGCTGACCATCAGCCAGCACACTGATGGTCAGTGATTAGTTTTCTAGTGGCCTCATACAGAAGGCCAGCAGATCTCATTTCTGATTGGACAGAAGAACCTTTGTTGACATTAAAGAGGATTAGTTGGATCCACTTCTGACTGGACATATAGATTCTATAAAGCTACCTCCCAGGACACAAGAGGCTGTTTACATAGCCTCCATCATGGTCAGATTTTGCTATCTATGCCAGCTATAATGCTGCTGATGTTTTTCCTAACTGGTAAATATCCTTACAATGCTGATAAAAGAGAGGGTAGGGCAATTTCTTTTCCGAATGTCAAATAGCCTATACTATGGGCTATGAACATATAGATTTTCAGTTTCCTCTATCATAGAATCACAGAATCATAGAAATGTAGAGTTGGAAGAGACCACACGGGCCATCCAGTCCAACCCCCTGCCATGCAGGAACACTCTCAAAGCACTCCCGACAGATGGCCATCCAGCCTCTGCTTAAAAACCTCCAAAGAAGGAGACTCCACCACACTCCGAGGTAGCATATTCCACTGCCGGACAGCCCTGACTGTCAGGAAGTTCTTCCTGAGGTTCAGGTGGAAATTAATATGTATCAATTAATATGTAGAGACCCTGCTGGAGATAAAGCAAATTATATGAAGAATTCCTTACAAATGTAACTCTATATGAATTAACTGATAGCATTATATAAATTGATAAGTTATTTACCTAGACAATGAGAGATCTCCGTTCTGCCCCACGGGCAGTGAATATGTATATATTTGTCCATTTTAATAAAACAGCCTAAAAGATCTGCTCATTCTTCCATGTTAAAATATCCACAAAGCCCAATATTGAAGAATGCTTAAGTGGAGTGTTGATGCTGAGTGTACTTGTTTGCAGTATATTGTTGATTACAAGCTAGGAGCTCAGGTAATTAGAAGGTGATGAGAAGGACCTCTAGACAGGTTAGCTGATACATGGCAAGGAACTTTGAATCCCTCAATCTAAAGAGACAGGGTAGGAAACTATGCTTGTTTCACCAGGATTTTAAATTATGTTTCGAAGTCAACTGAAGTTTCTGCTTATTCCAAACCTGGTAACCACAATTTTCTTGTCTGGAATTGTCAGGAAACAACGGTTAATTAGAGAATCTCACAGGTAACTGGCACACTGAGATGACAAGCTTGGGACTAGAGTTGCATTCCATCCCAAGGCCGTGTAGAAGTAGACAAGTCTAACAGGACAAGCTCTGATTTCTCAATAATATGAGATAATTAATTTATTAGACTCCATTCCCCTCCTAGTTTTATGAAGGAGGCTAAAACCAATGTCACACTGTCCCTCAACAGTCCAAAATACCCTTTTTCTCTTCTCCCTCTCCTCTGTAGCCCTGTGTACTGTCTTAAAACCAGCTCTGGCAGGCAATCACTAATAGAAAGAAATCCTTTAGTGGAACCACTCCTTTTGATTTTGCCCTTTGTTTTGATTCCAAATTTGAGAGACTAACGTTGAATTAATTATATAGTTATATGAACTATTCTTCATTACTGATCACAAGGCATGTATTTTAAAGCATTAGCTTTAGTTTCCAGTTTCCTGGCTTTGTGAAACTTGAATCAACATGAGATTGCCTTAATTTTGATATTAAATTGGCAAGTTTCAAGTAAATGAGTAATTATTTCAGTTGGAGTGTTTTGTATACATACTATACATTTTGCAGTATATTTCACACATGTGCTGCAAAATTCAAAATGTAAGCAAGATAATTCTGCACGAAGAGAAATGTTTTTCTATAAGCTTTTAGTTCATGAACCTGAGTTTTGTGTCATAAACTTACAATGCTATCATATTTTATCAAAACAATAGGCATGGATACTGGTAAACAAAACTGTTTCTAAAGCCAGAATTTACTTTCAATAATTTTTTGAACTAGAAAAGACCTTTATGTATAAAATATATAATACCTGCCATGCATTCTCTATTAAAACTATAGGTAAATCATACACAAATCATATAAACACATACTGGCTTTTAGTACTAGGTCTGTGGCCTGTTGCTGTAAGCGTTCTCTAGCAGCTGCTAGCTCACTTTCAACCTCCTTGTGTTTGCTCAACAATGACATTTCCTCTTCTTTGACGTCATCTAGCTGTTTTTGAAGCGCCTAAGAGAATAGAGAACATTATTAAAAGGACAAAGTAATGCTCTTAAAACTGAAGTCATAGGAATGAAATTTATCAGCGCAGGGAGCATTTCAGCATGGAAGGATGACCTCGTTTATAAAACAAAGACAGTTAATCACTTTCTCTTCTGCACATTTTAGCCAGTTCTGTAGCTGTTTCTCAAGACATTTGTGTTTTGTATATGAAACTGAAAATGGTCTGCATTCTATTAGTAGTCTAACAAGAGTATTCCAACTGAATCCATGTTGAACAATGAAGCAACACTTACATAAATACAATTGATTCAATGGCTGGGCTCTGGTTGATGCTACCAATAGGATGCCAGCCAATATTTACACTTCAACTTTGATGGTAAAACAATGGAAATCTTTGAAACCATCTCAACTTGGCCTCATTGGAGAAATAAAAATGTCAGTCCTTCCAAAATGTACATATTTGTTTCAGGTGCTTCCAGCACCAGCTCCACATTCAGTGTTCAAAATCTGGCAGAACCTGATTATGAACTTTTTGCATTAAAGAAAAAAAAATGAGTATTACAAAAGGTGTTCTATTTCACAGCAAAGATACAGGATTCTTGGGTATTCCTATCTTTAAGGTTTATTTTGTAGCATTTCAAATCAGGCAGTTGTTCAGAACCACCCAAAATTCAACTGGATATTCTTGGTTAGTGTTAGCATTTTCTGACACTTTGCTATCATTGGATGGAAACTGATTCCCTCAAATTTCCAAGAAGCTAATGAAAACATTTCCAACTTTTTCTTCAGAAATGCTCACAATCTGGCAGAGAAAATTAATTCTTACTTGGTCACTTTTGATTCCCTTTCTGTGTCAAACTTTATTGGTTAACATGGATAAATGGAAACAGGCAGGTTAATGTTTGTAATTGGGGACCTACTTCATAAGTTTCTTTCTAAAACTAGTAATCAGTTGCAAGACCAGTTAGTGGAACATACTCCCTCTTGCTTCCAAATTCTGCAAATGAACCATTTACCTCTTTGTCCGAAATTCAAGAACACGCAACAAGGCAGTTACTGCCCTTTGAGCAGTTCTGAAACTGAAGTTAAAGGCACAACCTCTAGGCTATACAAATTTTTAACCTTGGTTACTTTTTCTAATAAAAAATAATAATACTTAGAATAATAATTAGAAAAAACTTTCTAATAAATGTTTTCTGGGGAAAAGATTTGGGTATAACCATCCCTGATTCCAACTGGAAAAATCTGTGGTTAAAAGGGCCAATTAAAATTTTGTTCTCAAATATCAAAGAGCACTGTATAAAATTAATAAATCAGTGATACTTAACCCCAATAAAATTGCAAGTATTTTCTAAAGGCTCAGATTGGTATTGTTGGCAACAATGTGGTGAGTAGAGGCCTTATCACAATGTGTTGGCCATGCCCACATATACTTCATTTCTGGAATCTGGCATTTGCAGAGATCAGAAAATTGCATCACAAAAAAATTCTTTATCACTAAAGTTGGGACAACTATCTCTTTTTCTATAACACAAATGAGTCTCTTTGTCATTAAGAATTGATTGTGTATTCATGTTTGGCAGCATGTTTAGAGACTGCATGTAACTGGAAAGGCTTAGATGCCCCATCACTTTCTCAATGGTTAGATAGAGTAAAGAACATCATGTCAATGGAAAAATTAACTGAAATATTAAGAGCTACAGGAGATAACCAAGACCACTCTTAATTCTATGAGCCTTGGTACAACATTCTATCATCAACAACATCCTAACATCAACATCCTATGGAATCCTGGGGTTTGCAGTTTAGGGAGGGGCATTTAGAATTTCCAGCCAGAGGTCTCTTTGACCTCACTAAACTACAAACCCCAGAATTCCACAGGAGGTTGAAAGTGGAATAATAGAACTATAACAGTGTAGTGAGGAAATGGCCTTAATTGGATAGTCAGGAAACACAAAGTCAATACACCTCATTAGAATGGATTTGAGATGCATTGTTTGTTGTTCATGTCTGTTTCCATAAAATCTTTAAAAAGAACAATAAAAAAGTAAAAATAAACTTGCTGCTGATATTCTAAAAAAAAAAGTGCTCATCTTATGGCACACCACTCATAATAGTGTTGTCATTGCTGCAAATTAATCAGTGAACAGTGAGTGCATTCTTCCTAATATAGGACTGAATCTAAAAAGGATGACTAGGACTAATACCCAATAGTTTTGTTATGCAAGAGCTTCCACAAGAATTCATACATTTCTATACCAAATCTCTTTATCGCATTATCCAAGAGATTGTAGAGGCTTGCAAAAATTCTGGGACAAGCAAAAAACCTGACTGGATGTTGTTTTTGCAGATCACTGTATAGTGTGGTAGAATCATAAGAGACCATGGGTGCCATCCAGTCCAACCCCTGCTGTGCAGGAACACACATCAAAGCACTCCCAACAGATGGTCATCCAGCCTCTGCTTAAAAACCTCCAAAGAAGGAGACTCCACCCACACTCTAAGGCAGCATATTCCACCGCCGGACAGCTCTGACCATCAGGAAGTTAGTTCTTCCTGAGGTTCAGGTGGAATCTCCATTCCTGCAGCTTGAACCCATTGCTCCTTATCCTAGTCTCTGGAGCAGCAGAAAACAACCCTGCTCCCTCCTTGACATGACATCTCTTCAAATATTTAAACATGTCCCCTCTTAATCGTCTCTTCTGAAACATACCCAGCTCTCTAAACCATTCTTCATAGGGCATGGCTTCCAGACCCTTCACCATTTTGATTGCCCTCCTCGGGACACACTCCAGTTGTTGATATCCTTCTTGAATTGAGGTGCCCAGAACTGGACACAGTATTCCAAATGAGGCCTAACCAATGCAGAATAGAGTGGTACCATTACCTCCCTTGATCTAGAAACCATACTCCTATTGATGCAACCAAGAATTGCGTTGGCTTTCTTGGCTACCATATCACACTGCTGACTCATGTTCAGCTTGTGATCTACCAAGATTCGTAGATCTCTTTCACATGTACTGTTATCCAGCCACGTGTCCCCCATTCTAGATTTGTGCATTCCATTTTTTCTGCGTAAGTGCAGGATCTTACTTTCTCTCTGTTGAAATTCATTTTGCTAGCTTTGGCTCAGCTCTGCAATCTGTCAAGGTCATTTTGATTTTTTATCCTGTCCTCTGGTGTATTAGCAGCCCCTCCCAATTTGTTGTCATCTGCAAATTTGATCAGCATGCCCTCTACCCCTTCATCCAAGTCATTAATGAAAATGTTGAATAGCACTGGGCCCAGGACAGAACCCTGTGGCACCCCACTAGTCACTTCTCTCCAGGATGAAAAGCAGCCATTGGTGACCACCCTTTGGGTTTGGTGGGTCAACCAATTACAAATCCAACTAACAGTAGCCCTGTCCAGCCCGTATTTTACTAGCTTCTTTGCAAGAACGTCATGGGGAACTTTGTCAAAGGCTTTACTGAAATCAACATATGCTATGTCCACAGAATTCCCTTCATCTATGAAGCTTGTAACTTTATTGTAAAAAGAGATAAGATTAGTCTGGCATGACTTATTTTTGAGAAATCCATATTGACTTTTAGTGATTAAAGCATTGCTTTCTAAGTAATGGCATGAGCACTCCTTCCAACAGGAGAAGGTTCCTTTTAAATATGGAAAATAATACCACCTAAAACCTAATAACCTGATTCCAACTTTGATAAATGTATGTGTGTGTGAACTGGAAAACTGTGTTAAAAAGAATAGGCCTGGTTGTCCAGCTGGCATCTTTTTACAGGATTGCCTTTACAGGATTGCCCCCTGCAATCCTTCCCTCTGATGTTTTCCAGAGGTCCCACTGGAGTAGACATCTAGGCGGATCAAAGCCTTCCATCAGCAGGAGGAGATGAGTTGCATTCCACCCAGGTTAAAAAATATCAACTAAAATCTAATTTAACTGATGTACTTGGAAAGGCAGCATTATGAACAATTAATCTAGGGTGCAGACAACATAAAAAGCATCTAATAAGAACAGTTGCAACAATCTCTCTGAGGATGAAGAGGGGAACAAAACGCCTTTGCTGTAGAGGGTATTCCAGTGCCTTTCAACCACTATCAAAAGATCCGGTCCCATCTATTTGGAAATGATGGTGCCTTTAAAAATTCTACAGCCATTCAGACAAATGATAATAAAATGTTCCAAAAATACTACCATCAGGTTAGCATTGTGATCTAACAAAGAAGTTAATTTAAAATGGCAAATAAAGACGTAGCTTAATTAGAGAAGATATTAAATTCCTGTTCCAAAAATGAACTTTATTGAAGAAAATGTGTCAATTCAAAAAGCAGCTTACAAGCAAAAGAAAGAAAGGAATGACTAAGCTATCTGCTGTTGAATGCAAATCAGTGAATGCAAATCATTTATTATGCATGCACAATATACAATTTTTATCCTTTCTTCAAAGCCTTAAGCTATGTTAGATGACAGTCATAGAAAATTGATAAGTGCTTAAAATGCATGAAGATAGAAGAGCGAAAATGCAATTGTACTAAATATTAATGACTACATTATTTAGCACAACAATGTACGCCAAATTCACAGAAAGACTTAATGTACTTCATTCTTTAGCATTCTAGAAAGTTAGTCAAGTAAATCATGCAGCAATATTAAATTTTAAAACAAGCAACACACTCTTATCAGCAGCAAAAGGATACATACAGGTCAACCATTTTAGCACTCTCAAGCAGCAAGCAATTAGAAAAAATGTGATTAATAACTGATAACATGAGCCACACAAGGACTTCACATATCAACAGAATTAGTGAAAGAATTCATATGAACAGGGAGAAGTTAGAATACTATTTAAGAAGCTAGGGTTATGAAAGAAGTGATTTTAGTGGTAGATTACATGATTCAGTAAGGTCTAAAAACTCATTCTTAAATACAGTGAGCTATATTCAATTCTGTATATTTACCAGCAGAACTGAAACCACTGGGGGAATGGATGCCCCCTTGTTCCTTCTCACCTGTTTAGAGGAATTGGAGACCCCCACAGATTTGGAATGCATATTGAGAAGTGCAGACTGGGAGGAGAATAAAAGGAAGACTGTCTGCATAATACTGGATGGAGCCCAATAAATTTTAAATTGTGAAAAAATGTGGGGTTTTTAAAATAAGTTATAGTAAGAGATTAGTATTGGACTACAGTTCTGGAGACCAGGCTTTAAATCACTGGTCAGCCATGGAAACCCACTGGGTGATGACAGTCAAGTCACATTCCTTCACCCTCAGATGGCAAAGGCAAATTCCCTCTGAACAAATCTTACCAAGACAACTCAGAGACGGGTTTGCCTTAGGGCTGCTATAATTTGGAAATGACTTGAAGGCACACAAGAACAACAACAACAACAACAACACTATACCAGTATCTAAACATGGGGCACTCGCTGCTGTTTTGAACCAAAGTGTTTTCTGCCTTTAGCGCACAGGGATAGTATCTCTGTCCATCTATTCAAAATAACAATGAGCTAAATGGGAGGGCAGTATTTAACATTGTGGCTCATGTACAGGACATGATATCACAGAAGTGGGTGGCTGCAACACTGCTATCATATCAAGCTATCAAAAGCTGTCTGAACTGTCCAGACTGTAGCTTACAAGTATACAATCAGAATTTGAACTGCACAGAGCCCACAGATCAACATTTCTGTGCCCAAGGGTTAATGGTGATTAAGATACCTTCAGGAGAATGTGGATATTCTTTTAAAAAAATCTGTGTTGTTCTTCCTTGGTTCATGTAATATGCCTGCAACTTTGGAATCAATTTCATGCAAATAAAACCTAAAATAAAATAAAATAAAACATGGGCAGCCTAGAAGTTAGCAATAAAATTATTTCACCAAATATTCTCTTTTAAATAGATATACCACTGTGGTTTAAAAATATAAAGAAGCTCCAGAGCCATTAAGTTTGCAAAAGACAAAGGTTTAGAAAAATTATTCATATCGTCTTGGAACTAGAGAACCAACAAACATTTCCTGCCTTGTTGTTTTTACTGCAGCCTTCATGATGCCTCTAAGGGCCACTCCTCTGGACTGGGAAATCTCTGCAGTGACATGAGATATGATGTGGGTGGTGGTTTCTTTGGAACCCAAGTGGAGAGAAAGAAATTGGGGATATGTTTCTTGTATGAACCCAAGTGTCTTGTTTGCTTGAGTTGCCTGCATCCAAACCACTAATTTTAACTGAACACTAATTAAGAACAAAAGCATGGAAGGAATAGCATCTTCTAAGTTTCTTGCTTGTTACATCTATTGCAAGGATGAAATAGCCAACATGTCATTGCAGCCAGCACAGTAACAAGAATCTAAAGTCCTGAAGTCAATGTGTTAGGCAAAAACTACTTTACAGAGCTCATGACTAAACTCAGCAACAACAGAAAAATCTTGGGGCATGTCTATATTTAATGTGGAAAGGCTCAAGGTGAAGCCAGCTGAGAAATGGTGGCTTTCTGACTACTTCGAAGTAATATTGCAAAATATTCTTAAAAAAACCAACAACACAAAGTAATAGGGAAGTGAAATATTCCAGATCAAAGATTCCACAGAAAATGATCAGTGTGATACTTTTGGAATGTCAGCCCCACAGCAATCACAGACCTAGAAGAGTTCTGTGTTTAGTACTATGCAGGTGAATGTGTTCCTCTGTTCCATTCATACAGCTTTTCGCTTGGGTAACACCAGAATCCAATGAATTTGTTTAGGAAATGGTGGTACCCAAGTCAACAGCCCTGCCATTTTTCAACATCATAAATTTGCCAGTAACTTCAGTCAAACATGTGCACAAGTAAATTGACACACAATTTCTTGATTAATACCTATCTCCATACATCAGACTCTATTTCCGAGATCATAAAAACAGTGAAGTCACATAAACAGTCTAGTCTCTTTATAGTGCAGACAAAAGGAAAGAGAGTTTGATGGATTTCAGTATTCATATTAAATTAAAGCATCACTGTCACCATCAAATGAACCCTGACAACTACTTTGAAAATTGAACCACAAAAAATTACACTATTATTTATATAGAATGCATTTTTGTACAAAGGGAAGTACAAAAGATGGGGGCTGAATATAAGGTGTTATTACAACATGTACAACTATTCCACTGGGTATACAATAAAACAAATCAAATCCCCTAACAATATATACAAATATTTTCACACTTCATACTACATGGAAATATCTTGTGTGCAATGAATGCTTAACTCCTCAAGAAAGTAGCAAAGCTAGACCTGTCTGTCAAGGTGTAGCAGCAAAGACACAGCCCTAAATCCTACTGTCAGACTTCACTAGAGTAGACCCTTTGAATTAGTAAGATTTACTGATATGCTTCTTGCCAGTCAGCAATTGATTCAGTGGCTCTATTTTAGGCCATTTCCGCACTACATGGTTAAAGTGCTACTGTTCCACCTTCAACATCCTGTGGAATTCTGGGGTTTGTAGTTTACTGAGGCCAAAGAGCTCTCTGGCTGAGAATTCTAAATGCCCCTCTCTAAACTGCAAAGCCCAGGATTCCATAGGATGTTGAAAGTGGAATAACAGCACTATAACAATGTAGTGCAGAAATGGCCTTAGTTGAGACAGTGTGACTGTGGCCATAGTTAGCACAGTTTAATGCAGTTCAACACTGAAACTTCATAAGCAAGCTTCATACAAAGATCTAAGCATTACTCACAGTGTAACAATCCTTATCTTACCTGTACGTTGTTTTCTGCTGTACTGA
Source organism: Cyclura pinguis (assembly GCA_030412105.1). NCBI lineage: Eukaryota > Metazoa > Chordata > Lepidosauria > Squamata > Iguanidae > Cyclura > Cyclura pinguis. The sequence goes on along the minus strand of CM059599.1, from coordinate 104,651,726 downwards.
GTGCTACTTGAAGCTTCTGGCATTTTTCTCGTAGACTGCCTGCTTCATCCTGTACCATCTGCAATTCAGTCTTAAGCTTCCCCAGGTTTTTTCGTAAAACAGATTCTTGACTTTGAAATTCCTTTCTTAGTTCCACCTCTTTCTCTTTGCAAGCTTTCAGGCTTTCAGCTGTAAACAGCTGTGATCTTTTCATAGTATCAAGTTCATGTTCATAGAAAGATTGCGCTTTGCTAAGTTTACCTTCATACTCTTCAATGAGCTTTTTTCTCTCCACTCTTAAATCTTCAACTTTAGCATTCAATTCTTCTACATCCCGCCTGTGTAATTCTTCTAACTTTTCCTGTCCCTTGCTTAAAGTAGCATTCTGATTCTGATGGGTTTTCATAAGTTCTTGGACCTCAAGTCTGTGTGCAGTTCTCAGCTCTTCAAGTGCTGAGCGTTTATCCTTTTCAAACTGTACTTGTACTTGTATAAAATTTCGCAGTCTCTCCTCAAACTTCTTTCTTATTTCTTCTACCTCTCGTGACATGGTTACCACACGCTGAACATGCTGAGCTTCTGCACAAAGTTGCATATCCTCAACCCTGTCTTTATAAGCTTCAAATTCTGTTAAAGCTTGATGTTTCATCTTTTTATGATCTTCCAGTGACTCTTCTAAAACCTGGATCTTTCTCTTCAGATCCATTTCTTCGGAAACTTTGCTTTTATACTGAAGTATCTTTTCTCTAGTTTCTGCAAGAATTTGTTGAATTTCTTCTTCATGAGCATCCTTGAGGGCTTGAATAGCAGCTTCATGTTCATCATTCTTTGTGTTCAAAGCATATATTACCTGCACATATAAATATATAAAAGCTTACTTCCTTTCTCAGAGAAAAGAATGTGAAGATAATCTGACACAGAACATTTTGTGGCATGGTTCAGATTTTAGCACTGGTTAGACTGTTTGATCATGATACTAAAACTAATAAGTATAATTAATATATTACTATGAAAAAATCTATACACACGCCCAGCAATACCAAAATCATTTAATACTTTTTCAGAAAATTACAGAGAAGAAGGTAAACAGCTGTATTAGCAATTATTTGTGTTAGAAGGCAACATCCAAACTCACTTGAAGGGATGTACACTCACATAACAGTACTTTTCCTTTCTTTCTTCCTCCTGTACTTCCGAACTGAATTTATCCTCAAAGTTAACCTCAAATCTGCACCAGAGGTTCTCTAACCACCAAATACAACCCAGAATTTGTTACTACTGTTCTTCATCAGTAACACTTACAAATTACATACCTTTGTTTAGCTAAGTCTATCCACTCCAGCCACTAAAACATATACATATGAAGAAAATATCTTCTTTCCTAGAAATCGACTTGCCATTTTACATCAATCAGAGAACACTTACAGTAAACTTCTTCTGGGAAGGGGACTGGCTAGGCAGAATCTTCTCAATGGTTGTCTCAATTCCATGGAGCCTCCTAATCTGGAATGGGTAGAAGATCAACTATTTCTGGTGGACCATTCAGTATAGGGATGCAAATCCCATGGTTCTCCAGATGTTGTTGGACTCCCAGAAGATCTAGCCAGCACAGTCAGTGGTGAGGAACGCTGTGAGTTGCATCTGGTGGGCTAATGATTCCCACTCCTGAACTAGTGTCTAGTGGTGGCTGGAATCTTTGCTATAGTGAGCTAAAGTGATCCCGGCATAAGTGAACATGCTATGTGCTTAAACAAGCATGCATATTTAAACTCAGTTAAAACAGATTAGCTGTACCTTAAACAAGGGACAGGAATTGCTCTGTCTTCCAGATGTTGTTAGATTATAACTGGCAGCACACCTCATATTGGCTATGTTGATTATGGCTGCTAGAAGTTGGAGCAGCCATAATCAACATAGCCAATATGAGGTGCGCTGCCAGTTATAATCTAACAACATCTGGAAGACAGAGCAATTCCTATCCCTTGTTTAAGGTATAACTAATCTGTTTTAACTGAGTTTAAATATGCATGCTTGTTTAAGCACATAGCATGTTCACTTATGCCGGGATCACTTTAGCTCAATATAGCAAGGATTCCAGCCACCATCTGAAGGACTAACAAATTTCCACCCCAGTTTAGATGACTGGAAAGTCTGGATACAATCCAACACTGAATTAAACATGGATGAGCCTTGCAATTTCAGTGGGATAATGTGTACTGATTATGTGCCAAGGCCTAATTTAGTGTTGGATTGTGACTTATATGTACCTTGCATTCTAAACTTAAAATACAAAATTGATGTTCCACTAATATAAAAAAAAAGTAGAATTTACCAAAAAAAAATAGTCTGGCACTGATGGAATAATCTAATCATATGCCTGAAAATCAATTTTGAGACAAGCTGAATATGACACTTAATGTATTACTTATAACCACAGTCAGATGCACAAACACAATGGTAACAGGCACAGGGAGGGGGACCAACAAAGGCTTTCTTCTGAGTGTGTGTCAGGACTATGTCTGGACATGAAAAAGTCAGATCTTTTTAATTGCTGTTGTCTTGATGTGATCTGTGATTTGGCCTTCCATGCCTACCCTGAAATTCACCAATCATGTTTAAAGTCAAGTCTGATTTCTTTTAGTGTAATCATATTATATAATACTAGTGTATTAAGTATTTACATTAGCATTCAATCTGAGTCCAAAAGAGGAAGAGGACAGATCCAGCAATATTTGTATGTATTGTACCATGTATTACGTATGAATCAGAAGAAATCCAAACATTTTTATTGTCTTGACAGCACAGCATTCCATAAGAAGCAAGGGCTTCTTGAAAGTATAGAATTCTACATATTGAGGTATTCTGCTAGTAGCATCTAATCTACTATAGTTGTGTCATGGGTGGTGTGATAATAAATACCACTATTTGGGTAACACAGCTGAAAGGTATAGTCTCTCTTCCAGGTAAACAAAAAGTTAAAGATGTGTTATAACCAAGTTACATTTATTGGGGGTCAGCATCATGGAGGAGCAACAGAGATTACAAGAGACGATTGGCCAGTGAGGATGACCAGTTTAGGGAGAAGTGTAGAAGCTTCAAGACACTTCCATGTGAGAGGTTATAAAAACTCAGGGTGCAAGACATGGAGAGAGACAAAGAGGCTGACCCACAGAAACCTGGGACTGCGCGAGAGGTGGGGAAGTGTGGCCTTCCCCATCTTCTCTAAGGAAGCTTGGTTGTAGGCTGAGTAAAGGGGTCTAGCTTCCCAGCTTCTCATGAACATCCAAGAGGCAGAACAGCCTCTGTCTTGTGAGTAGAATATGAACGTTCAGCTAGTTGTGCTAGATCTTATGTTTCTTCAGCTGAATATGACTTAGGCTGTTTTTGTAACTTTGTAACTACTCCCAAGCAACACCTGAAGGTGCCTTCATGTATAACATACTTTTTTGCTAATGCAAGATTGTTTGCTTAAGATGAAAGCTTTCCTTTAAAGATCTCTTTTCCACACACTCTTCACATGCCTTTGCTTCGGGTATGCAGGCAAATATGTATAAGATTCTAATCTACCACAAAAGGGGGGAGGAAAGTCTCTGCAGAGTCAAAGGTGGAAAAAGTTGAAGTTATACCCATCAGTAACTCTCACTAGGTTACTGAGTCACATGGGGTGAAATAGTGGTGGTGGCAGTTAGTCTTCAAGGATACCCACTCCTACTCAAGAGCAGGAAATGACACCAGAGAGCCGATTTTAGGTGGGGAGCTAACAATGTCTTGATAAGTGTTGCCAGTAGCATCACGAGCTGCTGGAAACAACACAGTCCTATTCTGTGTTTTCTTGGTGTCTTGCACTCCTCACATATCTTTGTCTGTCCTGGCATGACAACAGACACCGTCTCTAGCTGTTTCCCAGTTGATTCTACTAGCAGCCTGACAGAACTTTATCTGTTCCAACAATGACTAGACCCTGCTTTCAGATACTCCTTGCTACTTTGTTTTCTGAATCCAAATATGAAGGACCTCAGATGTGATAGATGACGGCTCAGAGGTCAATGAGCAATTGATTGTGCCAGAAACAGAGCCAGTGATAGACCAAACTATTTTGGAAACACCCCCATCAGCTGAAAGACAAGCTGAGACAGAGTTGTTGCAACCAGTGCCAGAGGAAGAGGGGACCAGCAATGATTTAGAGGAATTAGATCCATATTTGCTCCTCAGCTCCCAATCACAGAGGAGACAAAAACGAGCAGCTCAGAGGGAAGCTGTTTTGGTGAGATTGAGAAAACAGAACAATAAGAAGTAACACCTGTTTTTGTCAGCTATATACGTCTGTTGGCGTGGCTTGCTGTTTGCTTGTAGAAAATCACTACTCAAGCTCTCACAACCCTTGTGTTCCAGCTCTCTCGACCCTTTTTGGATGGACCTTCAGCATTCTGGACTTTTTGGATTTGACTTTGACTTCGGTTCAGCTCAGTGTTTGTACTTGATTGTTTGCACTGGATACTCCCCTCTGCCTCCTCCTCTTGGACAAGTACTATCGCCTTCCTTCCCTTGCTGGCAGAGAGGCACGGGCAGGGAGCTGAACTCTGACATCAGACCTATTTGGTAGACATTGTTTCTGGATACTCCTAATTGCTCAACTCTTACGTGAAGCTTCTTTGGCCTATCTTGGAACTAATGCCACTGCAACAGGTATTTGCTGCCTTAGGAAAGGGCATTAACACAAGCAACCAGTCCTATACAAAATATACACTGTCCTTGACATCAATGTTTCTCATGCTATTATTATCATTAATTTATATAGTATCATCATTCTACATGGCATTTTACAAGTAAAAGACCAACTCAGCCCAACCCAACCCAAGCTAAAACCCCCCCAAAATACTAGTTTCCTGCTCTTCAGCTTACAATCTATCTGACGTGGGGGACTGGCAATAATTTTTCCCAGTTTGTGCCCACTGGGTACAATTTTTTTCCCCTAGAAACTCACCAAGGATTGGTAGCCAATGGCTCAAGGATTAGCACTGGTCCAGAGATCATCATTTTAAGAAACAGAACATAAGGACCATGATCCAGCTCTGCCAAATACAGATAGCTCAGGATTCAAAAACTGATGACCGGCAAGTGTAGTGTGGCCCAAAGTAGGGACACAGACTGGTCTGGCTTATTTTTCATACTGTCTGCTCTCTTCTCTCGTCATGCTCACTGGTGACTTCTGACAGCCTACTCTGCTACTGGACATCTCCAACTGCATTTCCACCACATAAAAATAATAGGTACTTTTTTCCAGTTGTCTTAAAACATTTGAATTACAAAATTTTCCAGTGTCCTTGCCTAGAGCCTAATCTGATTTAGCTTGCTTATTTGTTTTATATTTATTAAATTCAACGGATTAATGTTCCAGTAACCCAAAAGGATGGGAATTGAAATAACCATTTATAAAAACAGCAGACTTAATAGGGTCTGAAGAAATTCAAACCTTTTAAAGCAATTTTATTAGAATATTTCCCTTAATTTTTCACATGTATCTCTGCTATACTTGAAAATTCAAATTTAAGACAGAAAATGATGAAAACTGTTGACACACTAATTTTCATATACTCTGTGGACTGTTGATGATATGCTATGATTTTCCACCCAACTATTTCCAACAAAGTTTAACTTTCTCTCACTGTGATCCCTGTAGCATCTCCAGTGTCACTGTCACTACCTGTGTGATCAACTGCAAATACGTGGTTTAATTTCTGATTAGGCAAATGTGATTGGGAACTATGTGAACCATATTTACATTCACCACAGGATTTTGTTTTCTTTGTGAAAGAAAACCTACTCTACTTCAACTCATTTACTAATTATGCTTATTAATGAATTTAATGAAACTATACTTTTGGAAATTAAACATTTTCCAGAGAAAAATTAAACACTGGAAAAATTTCTACTTCACCCTACTGCTGATAGTAGAAAAAACTGAATACATCTTGGTTCACCATTGAGTTATGATATGGAGGAGGACCATCTTGCATTTATTATTGGGAAGCACAAACAAGGAAATCTACGTAGGTGAATGCATGACCTCAGAAGAAGCAAAGCCTGTCTGCCAGTTCTGTCAATGCTCTATCAGGCTGCTTGCTAGGAGGAAGGTAAGTTTTGTTTTGTTTTTGTTTTCTTACCAGGCCAGAAAAATTATAGGCTAGAAACTTTTATGGGTCTATCTGCAACATCAAGAGAATTTAAGAAAGAGAATAGGTAAGTCTACTGTTGGTGGGCAGGGAGGAAAGAGAACAAAAAGATTTCTTTGCCACCTGAAGACATTTGGTAACAACGGGAGACAACAAATTGTGGTTCAGATATGAAAAGAAAGGTCTAGATGACTGTAATGAACATGTCATGTACCTCCGAAGCATTTCACCCTACAGCTTTATTTATTTATATATTCAACAGAAGAGAGGACTGTATGGTCAGAACATCACCACGTGTTGATGTCAAGCATTCAGAAACTTGTAACTAGCATAAATCCACAATCAAGATCTGATGACATTATTTGGTATGATGGCATCCTTGTTGATGATCCTTTCTATAAAAGTGAATTACAAATTTTAATATTCTGCTCTCATTACAGACTCTTCAAATGAAACGCTCAGTCACAGGAGGTTCTGCTTCCAGAACTGTACATGGATATATCGAAAGCATGCTTCTTGATTAGTTATTATCAAGTTATTAGGGAACAAGGCTTTGCTAAGCTGTGATTTGTCTCACTATAGAAGACATATACTGGTAGATTGCTTTTCTACTTTTGCTGCTGCTGCTCCTGATTTGTTCCACTGTCAGCCTTCTCTCTGCTTCCTTTCCCCCACCCCTGGGATCCTGACACAAAACTGTGTTTCTTGTTTTTCCTCTCTCAGAAAGAAAAGAGTTTTGCTCTAGTACCTCTGTGAGAGCATCAGCTTTTTAACATGGCTAAAATATATTAAGAAAAATAAAGCTAAGTAGTCTGTGTTACTCATGATATGTGCCTTCCCAAAAGAGTTATTAAGAACAATTTAATTTTTACAGTCAATTTTATTTCTACCTCACTTCTGAATCAGGTCTACACATTAGCCCACAGGGGAGAAAATGCTCCATGTTTCTCTTCTCAGCCTAAACAAAAAGGAATGATAAAAGCATGCACTGTATAATTTAAGAACCTTGAGTAGCCTAACATTAGAAAATGTGAGTAATAAAATGGAAGGAAGTTTTAAGGCTATGATCCCTAGTGTCATTTTTCTGTGCAGTTCCTCATCATTTCAAAAGCACTGGTGCTTACACACTGACAGAACACTCAAAAAATCAGGCAATTACTCTCGAAGATTTAAAAAACTCTCATGTATAAAAAACAGAGAACTAATGTAAATACTAGTACATAATGCCTAGATAAATGGGCCACTCTGCAGCATTATGGACTATTACATGAGCTTGTCAAAGGAGGTTAGACTGAAGTGGTCTCTCAAACTTTTTATTCTTAGGGACTTTACATGCAAAGGTTAGAGATGGCTTGGGGCACCCATGGTCTTTCCAAGATTAACATTAATTTATAACTGGCTACACACATGGGACAAGCAACACATTAGAACTTTTGTTTTGCAGGACCTTGCTGGTCATACTGTACCTTACATTTAGCTGTTTCTTTCCTGCACAAACATATGCACAAGGAACAATTTGTTACGTTATCCTTTAGAGTAGAAGGCAAGTAGAAATATGTAACTGAAATTCTGAATGTAAGGTAGCAAAAGTTTTCCCAGATTCCTCAAGTACCATTTGATTTTGAAATGCTGCTACTCTCTTTGGAAGAAGAAGGTTTGTGGTTCAGAGCCATCAATATGCTCTTGGATCACTAACAACTAGATGAATAAAAACATCTAGGTAAAAGTACTTTTGGCCAGCTGAACAACTAAAGACAAAACATTTAGACAGTACTGTACTCTTTGTGAAGAATTAATTTTGCAGTTTGAGAATATGCTTGAAGAGCCAAGTCACAGGAGTGGCTAGCAATGTTTTGTTTAGTTTAAGCTAATTTGCCCACTGCAGCCTTTTCTGGAAGAGGCAGGTACGCTCGCAATCACAATCTCAAACAGATTACTGAAAAAAATTACTGAAAAAAACAAAACAAAACGCTGTCTTCGAAAAGAGTCTGAAAATGGCAGTTGGTATAAAATGTGACAGTTGAAATTGTACCTGGAGCTCATGTTCAAGATTGCATGACTCTGCTGCTGTTCTAGCTTCACTAGCTCCCAGTTTAAAGCACTAGTGCCAAAACAATTTGGCATTAGTACATACACCTCTTTTCACATGATCCTGCCAATCTAACTAAGATCTCTGGGAGACATCTCTTCTGTTGCGACACATGCCAACACTTTGGAACTCCATGCCTTGAAAGACCTGTGTACTCCCTTCTTTAATTATATTTATCACTTTTTAAAAACAACCTCAGAAAACTTCTGGCATAGACTATTTTTTTAGGAGAAAAAAATAGTCTATTATGCTTTGCTAACATGGAAAATGCAGAATATAAATACTTTTAACAATTGTTCTGTATTAAAAGTATAACAATCAATCACCACTCCAATTAGTTCACATATAGCTCCTTCCATATCCTTGCACACTTTTGCCTGACGTTCCCTACTTAACTGACAACTTCTTGTTTTGCAGCAAATGAATGTTTGCCTTTACTTCTGAATCAACAGCCTTGTCAACTGGGGGTAATACAAGTTGTATCTAACATATCTGGAGAGCAAGAGTTCAGAGAAGGCTACTACAGTGGGGGGCAAAGGCAGTACTTGGTTATTATATATTTTGTTTTATAATATATTTAATTATTTTAACTGTTCTAATTTTGTGAGAGAAATTGCAAAGGCTTTGCCTTTGAAAGATAGGCTATAAAATTCTTGAATAAAAATACCCCTTCTTCAAACATACAATGTAACATTAGCTCTTTTACTATATTTTAATATTGTTTTAACTTGTCCTGCTTAGAATTCAGTCTAAGAAATTTAATACATGGGGGGATAATATCCGTTGTGTATTCACTAATTTAACACCACGTAGAACTGTTATATACAGCTTAGTCAAAAGCCACTACCAGAAGTTATACTATTTTGCTTATTGGGTCTATTTTCCACTCTGTTCGATGGTCTATTCCTTGTAATTGCTTTTTCTAACACTGACAGTTCCATCCTGAAGAATTAGTAATGTTGATACTGAAGATACATACGTATAAAAAACTCTTACTTTAGATTGACTACTGTGGACCTTGCGAGGATTCTGCACAAACAGGTTTAGCTCTTCTAACATTCATTGCAGCAAAAAGCCTTAAGACTCACTTTTTTCGTATTGGCAGAGACACAATTTTGACTCTAGAGCAGATGGCATATTCTTGCATGATCAACTGTAGAAGAGCCATTATCTGCTGCTAGCAATCTTATCAACATGATGCTCTTTTCATCCTGACTAAATCCTGTATGCTGTTCTGCCTAAAAGCACTTCACAGTGTCAACCAAAAGGCAGAATACAGTTCTAGCTAAAGCTCAGGAAGAAGTGTGGCCAGTTGCACACCACAGAGCTGTGGAAGTATAGTTCTGTAACATGGTAACCATTAATCAGATTATCAGACTACTATTTCTTACATTTATTTAAATACCTTTTTTCAGAACACAAAATTTGGAATTTGGTTTAGAAGTAAAATAGAAATGCAATCATAACAATCAATATCCGCAAATAAAACTTCATCAGGATCCTTGACACAGTTGATGACAGATGGATCTAAGGGATCAGGAGGAGGTATTCTGCTTGAACAGAACGTCCCAATGTCTTCTTCACCTACTCTTTCTCTCTCCTAAGATTCTCCCCAAAGGACGTTTGAAATAGATGGCCATGCTTGGTGTGAGGGGCAATGTTACTGGAGCAGGCCCTGAGATATTGACACAGGATTCTTACATATAGAGACTAAGAAACAAGCAACCACTTTGTGACTTTGTTATGTAGTACAAAGGCTTTTGAAACATGCACACACAATGCTCTCCAGGTATGTTACACAATATCCATTACTGGCACAACCAAGGACTATGTTGATTAGGGATGATGTGAGTTGCTACCACAGGCATCTAGAGGGCCCCAGATTAGAGAAGGCTGCAAAAAAGAGGGAAAAAAAACCCCCTACATGAATTACATCATAATTTAAGATACAATCATTTCCTATTTGTAGTTCAAGTATGCAGAGATTGTTACAGTCTTGATAACAAGATTACGCCCTTGAATTTGGTTTTTGCAGGTCAATAATACTCAGAGAAATTAAGCGTGGTGTAGTGGTTTGAGTGTTGGACTACAACTCTGGAGACTAGGGTTTGAATTGCCACTCAGCCATGGAAACCCTCTGAGTGATCTTGGATAAATCATACTGTCTTAGCCTCAAAGGAAGGCAAGGGCAACCCCCCTCTGAATACACAGCCACTAATACTCTAATACTTTGGAGATGAGGGTTAGACTCCTCACTTCCTTGTGGAAACCTTTTGGATGACCCTGGGCAAGTCATACTCTCTCAGCCTCAGAGGGGGCAAAGGCAAACCCCTTTTGAACAAATCTTGCCAAGAAAACCCTGTGATAGGGCCATCGTAAGTTAGAAATAACTTGAAGGCACACAGCAACAGCAACAACAGCGAGAGAAATTAACAAACGGATTGACAAGTCCACAACAGAATTTATGGTGTTTCACCATTGAAATAATGAAGTATTTCTGGAACATAAAGAATCATTTGATTTTCTGCTGGGTGGAAAATAAGGGAACCACTCTACACTGTATATGCTGTTCTTGATAATATTTTTTACACATAACACCTACTTACAATAGTTCTATAGACCAGAACTTAATATTCCTTTTAGCCACTACAATAATAGGCACTATATTATCAAGTCTTAGTTAGCTGGCATGAAGATTCTTTTCTATTGCAAGTATATTCAATATACATTGCAGTTTGAATGCATTAACTATAATCCTACAGACTCTACATCCATACACAGAATATTTTGGAAATTACTGATTAACTGAAATTTTTCTTTAGCAATTTTTTCATCAGTCATAAACAAACATGTTTATTGCTTCAGTTTTGCACTTCCATAAAATACACTGAAATACAACATACATACAACATTTAACAATAGTCACAAATGTGATTTAATTTCTACTTACACTGCCAATTAAAATTTTGACATTGTTACAGGAAAGGAATTGCAATACGAAATATTAAATTTCACTATATAGGGGGCTGGATCCAGACTTAGGCATGGGTGACAAGGCTAGCGGAAGCAATCTTGCATACCTCTTCCCTTCCCAAATTCTCTCCACCTCCATGAAAATGGAGGTTCCAGTGAAAAATGAAATCTGAAAAAATTTGGAAGAGTCAGTTCCATATAAAAGATTATCCATCTCACCCTGGGATTAAATCTACTAGAACAGTGCAATTTTTAATTCTAATGACAAACCTCTCCCACAAATTATTCCAGGAGCCAGATCTGCAATACTATTTATTGTAATATCCTGCCCCTTTTTGTGCCGATGCATACAGTCACAACGGTTCACAACCATTTAAAACCACAATATAGACCCATCACTCAATTCAAAATACAATGAAAACACAGAGACAGAGATAAGAGCCATATGGATAGAAGTATGTTCATGAACCAGTGAAAGACAGTGGAACACCACCCACACTTCACATTGCAAGGTGCACCATAGTATGTGCCTATACTCTTTGCATTCACTGATGCTCTTTGCATATCTATAAATGAAGCAAAATTTACAGAGAAATCCAAAGTCCTCACTGTCTTCTCGTTCAAAGGAAAGGCATTTTCTTTTGACCATATCGCCACTGAAGGAAACAGGCAGTAATGAATAGCTATCTTTTTAAATATTTGGAGACTACTTAATAGTTGGAGCCCAACACCCACCGCCTGTGAAGGTTGTCTACCTTCTGCAATGCTCTTTTGTAACTGTCCCATCACTTATTTTAATATCCATACTTTCTCAGAGCTTCCCACATTATTCTCCTCTCATACTTTCTAAACTTCCTTAAAACCAAAGAACAAACCCTTATCAAAAAATGGTGAATATTTCATATCAAATTCATGCATGTAACAATACAAACAATTCAACAAAATGCTGTTGAATTGAGAAGAGGTTCTTAAGAGATCTGCCTGATGAAGCGAGGGCAAGCTTACCATGTAGTTTCTTTTTGCTGTTGCCTGCGTCTTCAACAATGGGACTCCCAATTCATGAGCATACCTCCTTGCTGGACTGAACCTCTCACTCAAGTAAAGCCAAGACCTTTCACTGCATTCCCAAACCAAATTACATCAGTAAAAACTGGGTTGTTGCTTAGACAGAGACTACCTATGGTATAGATTCATTGAAACTCAGAACTTCCCAGTGGTGCAGGAACAACTAACAGGCTATCAACCAAAAGGCTGACTGATTTGGATGACTTTTTGATGGTTATCTAGGCAACTTTCCTGTTGCCTTAGCAGGCAATTTTGTCAAATCCCTGTTTGATCTCTGAAATGAGGAAACAGCCAGGGTGTTAGACCAACTGCTCTTAAGTGCAGTGAAGCCAAATTAGCTCTTGGTTTTCTAGGGGATGAGAAAGCAATTAAAATGACTCAGAATTAGTATGACCAAATCTGGGTTGGAACCCATTTGAAGGCCTATTCCATATCAGTCCTGGCAGCAAAGAAATTATTCTTCTCTGCCACTACAGTATCTACACAAAATGGTCAAGGACTTATTACATGGTGGCCTGTGAAAAAAGAATATAAACAACGTCACAGCCCACTGTGAACATTTTACATAACAATTTGCAGATAAACGTGCTCCAATCCATTCTGACTTGAATGCTTAGTTGATACAGGCTCAGTAGATGTAACCCTAGTTATTGTTTGTCTGGCACTACCAGCTGTCTTTCAATTTATAAAGCCCCATGATATGGAACCACTGGAGAAGAGGGAGCTACAACATGTGCGCCAGACTCTTGCTCTTCCTGGCTTATGAAATGGTTAAGAGAGATTGGTCAAGTGAATAAAGAGCAGAGTGAATGCTTCTCTGTGACAAGAAAGGGTTCTAACATGCCTAAAGAAAGAACAGTTAAGACTTTGGAAGAAGAAGCTCTCTCTGAACCCTGTCATGCTAGATAACTAATGACAAGCCTCAAAAATTAGTAAAATGAGGGCTGGACAGGGCTACTGTTAGTTGGATTTGTAATTGGTTGACCTACCGAACCCAAAGGGTGATCACCAATGGCTGCTTTTCATCCTAGAGAGAAGTGACCAGTGGAGTGCCACAGGGTTCTGTCCTGGGCCCAGTGCTATTCAACATCTTCATTAATGACTTGGATGAAGGAGTGGAAGGCATGCTGATCAAATTTGCAGATGATACCAAATTGGAAGGGGTTGCTAATACCCCAGAGGACAGGATCAAATTTCAAAAAGACCTTGACAGATTGGAGAGCTCGGCCAAAGCTAACAAAATGAATTTCAACAGAAAGAAATGTAAGGTCCCGCACTTAGGTAGAAAAAATGGAAGGCACAAATATAGGATGGGGGACACGTGGCTGGATAGCAGTACGTGTGAAAGGGATCTAGGGATCTTGGTAGATCACAAGCTGAACATGAGTCAGCAGTGTGATGCGGCAGCCAAGAAAGCCAACGTAATTCTTGGTTGCATCAATAGGAGTATGGTGTCTAGATCAAGGGAGGTAATGGTACCACTCTATTCTGCATTGGTTAGGCCTCATTTGGAATACTGTGTCCAGTTCTGGGCACTTCATTTCAAGAAGGATGTCGACAAGCTGGAATGTGTCCAGAGGAGGGCGACCAAAATGGTGAAAGGTCTGGAAGCCACGCCCTATGAAGAACAGCTTAGGGAGCTGGGTATGTTTAGTCTGCAGAAGAGAAGGTTAAGAGCGGTCATGATAGCCATGTTTAAATATTTGAAGGGATGTCATGTTGAGGAGGGAGTGGGCTTGTTCTCTGCCACGCCAGAGACTAGGACAAGGAGCAATGGATTCAAGCTGCAAGAAAGGAGATTCCACTTGAACCTCAGGAAGAACTTCCTGACAGTCAGGGCTGTCCGGCAGTGGAATATGCTGCCTCGGAGTGTGGTGGAGTCTCCTTCTTTGGCGGTTTTTAAGCAGAGGCTGGATGGCCATCTGTTGGGAATGCTTTGATGTGTGTTCCTGCATAGCAGAGGGTTGGACTGGATGGCCCCTGTGGTCTCTTCCAATTCTATGGTTCTATGAATTCCATTCTTGGGCAAGGCACTGGAATGTGTGGTGGGATCCCAGCTCCAAGTATTACCAGAATAAATTCATTACCAAAATCAATTCCAATTCGGCCTGACCCTGTCATAGGACAGTCAGTTTTGGTTACCTTGCTGGACAATCTTAACCAGAAACTGGATTTGGGAGTGTGTCCCTGTTGGTTCTGGACCCCACAGCACTTTTAAACATAATTAATCATGGTATCCTTCTAGCTGCTCTCTAGAATGGGATTTAGAGGCACTATTTTATGGTAGCAATTATACTTCTCAGAGAAGTGAATTCAAAAGAGGGTGCTGACAGAGTCCTGCTCATCATTATGGCCACTACTTCGACAGTGGTTCTCAAACTTTTAATGCCATGACCCCCTTTACCCCCTTCAACTGCATGCCCCGCAAATCCTATCCTCCCTTCCTCTCTCACAGGCCCCTTGTGTTTCACACACCCTCCATCTTAATGCCGTTTTTGTGCTCTCTGCCTCTTCTCATCAATTCCCTTCTCAAGAAACTGTTTTGTGGTTGTTAGGGGGCATGTGCCCACTGTGCCAATGACAGAATGTTCAGAGAAAAGCATAAATTTTTTTTTGCTATGTCTGAGAGAGGCATAATGGAGGAAGACACTTCGCACTGCTCTTTTGTAGAGACCAATCAATCCTGAATGGTGCGCGCAAACGCGTGTGCGCATACACACATACACCACAAGCCTGCCCTTACTGTTCACATACACTTTACTTGCAGGTTGACTTTTCTGGTGCTTCCCAAACCAACTATTGCACCCCGCTTAAAATCCCTCCCCTACAGTCTGAGAACCATTTTTCTATGGTATTTCTTAGAGTTCTGTTTTCCTGCCCATGTTATTTAACATACAGTGGGAGAGGCTGTCAGGAATGATCACCAGTCTTACTGATGACAACCAGTTCTATTTATTATTCCCACTGGAATTTTAATTCTAAAATGATGTCTGATGTCACTAATGGACTAAATGAAAGTAAACAAGCTGAATTTTAAACAAGACAAGATGGAAGTGTGTACGATTAGCTAAAAGTTGTTAACTGGAGCTGGTTACAGGGATCACATAACACTCCTGCTGCAACAGCTCCACTGGCTGCCAGTCAGTTTCCAGGTAGAATTTAAAATGCTGGTGATGACCTTTAAAGCCCTAAGCAGCTCAGGTCCAAGTTATCTGAAGGACTGTATCCTCCCCTACAAACCAGCCCAGGCACTGAGAGCTGCTGGAGAGGCCCTTCTCTCTGTCCCACCACCCTGACAGATGCATTTGGTGGGAACATGGAAGAGGGCCTTCTCAGTGACTGTTCCCGGGCTCTTGAACTCCCTTCCCGGAGAGGTCGGAATGGCACCCTCCCTGCCTACCCTCCGGAGACATCTAAAGACATTGCTATTCCAGCAGGCATTTATTTATTTTTATTTTTTAAATATTTTTATTAAAGATTTGATTACATAAAAAACAGAGTGGAAATACACTTATTTCAGATATATCACACTCCCCCCCCATTTCCATATTTATATTCTCCAGTTGAATCTTTGTTTCCATTTACAAAAGAGCAGAACAATTACATTTCCATTTACAGAAAAGAAAAACAATTACATTGTTTCTTTCTTTAGTTCTTGTACATGTACGTTTTTATCCAATCCAACATTCTTTTCCATTCCCTTTCAAAGTTCTGGATAGGTTTGTTTTTCAAAGAGAATGCTAATTTTTCTGTCTCTATCATATCCAGAGTTTTTAATTTCCATTCTCCTAAGTCAATATCTATCTTTTCTTTCTAAAATTGCGCAAATGTCAACCTTGCAGCTGTTATCAAATATAGCAATATCTTCTGGTAGCTTCTTACCTCCCTTTGTTGCCCTAACATATTTAACAAAGAAAATTCTGGTATCATTTTAAAGTTAACTTTACAAATTCTTTGAATTTCATCATGTATCCCCTTCCAGAACTTCTTTGCCCTCCGGCAGGCATTTAACATATAATTAGTATGTAGAATGGTGCTGGTTATTTTAATTGTCATTTGTATGCTGTTTTTAATAGGTATTTTAATATGTAATTTAATATTTTATATTGTTTTAATCACTATCACTGTTTAATGTGTGTTTTAACTTTTGTATACTATAGCTTTAACTATGTTCTCTTTTAAGCTTTGTAAGCCACTTTGAGTTCTCGAGAGAAGAAAAGCGGGGCAGATGATGATGATGATGATGATGATGATGATGAGAAGAAGAAGAAGTGAGATCAGAAAATAGGGATTCAAACTGTACTGGATGGGCTTGCACTCCCCTTCAAAACTCAGGCTCATAGCTTGGGTACACTTCTTTGATTCAGCTCTAAGGCTGGATGCTCTTTTTGGTCATGGATGGGGATGCACTTGCACAGTTAAAGCTAATGTGTGTTAGCTCCAAATGTTGCCTGATCTTGCAATAGTAAAACATCTTAGTTATATCACATGTGGATTACTGTAATGCACTCTACATGAAGCTACCTCTTCCAAGCATTCAAAAGCATCAGTGGATCCAAAATGTTGTGGTCAAACAGTCAGTTAGAGCTCATTACAGGGAGAATACAACTTCCTTGTTCTGACAGTTTTCTTGACTACCAATCTTTTTTCAGGCACAATTTAAACTGCTGGTCATGACCTATATGACTTGGGTCTGCACTATCTGTAGGGTCTGCACTACAAGCCTGCTGGTGTTTTAATATTGACATGACAGGCCTCCTCTCAGTCCTCCCACCCCCACAGATAAGTTTGATGAGGACATGAAGAATGGTCATCTTGGTGGCTGTTCTCTAGTAGAAGAAGTCTCTTCAATGGAAGCTAAGCTGATCTGCTTCCTGTTGTCCTTCCACTATCAGGCAAAGACCTTTTTATTGAAGTAGGGTTTTGAAAACTGGCTCCCAAGGAAAGTGCTTTTAAATGGAGTGGTGATGGTGGTCGTATTGCACTACATCTCCCTCCCCCCACTTCTCCTATGTGCTTTTAAAATTCCTTGAAAATCAGTTGTTCTTTTAATACAATAATCTGTTTAGCGGGATTTTAGTATTTCAACTTATTATGATTTTGTTTTTTCTTAAAAAATCATGTTGTGAGACGCCAATTAATTAGTATATTTTATGCCAAGCATTTTAGATATTGTTTCTATTCAGAATGCTCTTAGAGAAGATTTTGAAAGGTTTTCTCTGGTGGCCTGAGATCTAAGTGTACATGGTGAAATTTCAGGGACAACAGGAGACAGGGGTTGTACTAGGTTCATGTTTGAGGCACTGCAGATAAGAAAAAAAAATTACACTTGGATCTGTGTACTCTGTTTCATGCAATTTAGTCTTCTAGACAGATTCTGAATATTTTACCTGCATGAAGAATAAAAGAGTAAACTTGTTCTCTACTGTTACTTTTATGCAGTCAGTGTTTGCTGAGATATTTTAAAAGATTTATGTAAAATTGCTTTAGATGTCATTCAGTTCTGCCTCTATCATACTTCCCTCTAATCCAGTTTTCACCTCAGGCTCAACTTTGTTTGAAGGCTATCGGCCGAGACAGGATACAGCGATCTACTGGGAAATTTTTGGAGCTTACAAATATCTATCATGCAAGCAGGTATATACAAATATCACGTATCAATGAGCATACATGTCATTTCACATCTGATACTCACTAAAAGTAGTACCTGTTTTTTTTAAAACTTCTTCTTTTAAACTTCTTATTATAAGAGCTTTAAAACTTCATAATATAATGAAGCTTATAATGAAAACTTAAAAATGTCATTGCCAGTCAATGAGAGGTTGAAAATAAAACTGGAAGTCATTTCTGGAGTTTGGTTTGGACTGAATTTCTTTGTTTCTGGAATCTGTGTGCAGAAGGGCATTTTGAGGACACATACCATTGATGGAGGTCAACAGAGGAGCTTTTGATTATTTGGGGGTTCCCTCCAAATTAGGGAGCTGTGAGGCCCGGGGGGGGGGTTCATAGGGTAGCCTTGTCCTGTGCCAGTAGTCAAGGTTTACAGCTCTCTAATTAGAGTCTGTTATCAGTACACACAAGCAAAGTTTATAACAGTTTGTTAGCCAGTCACCAGTCATTGTTTTGGCAGTCCAAGTCTGTAGTAAATTCAGAGCAACAGTCCAGTAGCAAAGCCCATACACAAGACGAGGGTCAATTTTTCTAGTAACACGAGCAAGGGATCTGAACATGAGATGTTCTGTTTCCACTGATAATATCAGTTGTCTACAATAGCTTCTTCCCATTCTGTTCCCTGTTTATATAGGCTAGCAGCCTTCCCTAGCTGTTCGCTTAACTGATGTGTCCTTACCATATAAATGCTCTGAGTCTCCTGGGCTCTCCCTTTTCCACCTATCCTGGCTGCCCTAAGTATTGTTCTGTATTGGGGCTGTTGGGAAGGGTCCTGTCTGGGTCCTGGGATGGGGGCATGACAAGCCTGACAGCTGTAAAAAAGCCTCTGAGTTGAGATGAAGACTGCAAGCTGCAGTCTACCTACCCAATTTAAACAAATTGTTAACATCATTTCTGTTTTCATTAGAATACAACCATATTATAGGCACTATGCAACAAATTCTGGAAGCCTCAGCCTTCACTTACAGTGTGCCTGCTAAATGGTATTACGTTGTTTTGTTGTTGTGTGCCTTCAAGTTACTTCTGACTTATAGCAACCTTAAAGTGGACCTATCACAGGGTTTTCTGGGGGCTGAGAGTATGTGATGCACCTAAGATCATCCAGTGGGTTTCCATGGCTGAGTAGGGAATCAAACCCTGGACTCCAGGATTGTAGTTCAACGCTCAGACTATTGCACCATGCTGGCTTTCACTAAATGGTGTAGCCCCAGATTTTTTTTATTCTTGCATAGATTTTATCATTTTTGTAGAATATTAAAAACACCTAATTGAAAAGGAATGCCAACTACTGTCATCGTTTGAACTTTAAAAGTTAAACATTCTTAATAACACTGGAACCAAAACAGCTCTCAACTTATATTTTAATTGTCTCAATTTTTTTAAAAAAGGTATTTCCTTGTATCTTTTTTTTTTCAAAGTGAATCACCACAACTGAAAAAACAGGCAACAGTGGTAATATATGCTAAGTAGGCAGAGATGGTGAACAGCTTGGCCTGCTTATGTATGCTAAGTTATTTTCAAGTGTTATTTTTGGAATATTTGCCCCTGGTTATTGGCATATTTGGAGGTCATTAGACACATACGCCTGGCTACTTCACTTCAAAGTTTGTATTAGCCAGAAGATAACATGATTGCTTCAGGTTTCACACTATTAGACCATGTTAACTGATCGGTCTCTTTAACACCAAACAACATCAGAAATGACAGAAAGAAAATCAGAGATCAAGTACAAATATTGACAAGCATTTAAACTAAGCAAAATAAAGCACAAAATGTATAAATAAAGGTGCTTAGAATTTTAAAATATATATGTAATCAAGACTTTTCAAAGATTTTTGTGAACATTCAGTAAATGCTGCGATCACAATCACGACTCCATGGATTAACCTACTTTCCAGGATGGCTTTAGTTGTGATGTCAACTAATTAGAGCATTCTAAAGAACTGCTCCCCACATTACAATCCCCTATAAATGCAAAAATTGCAAAGTGACTTCAGCTCTGATCTTATGCACAGACTAAGTGCTTAATGGGACTCATTTCTGAGCATCTGTTGATAAGATTCTTGGAGCAGGGGTGGAAAAATAGAAAAGAGAAATGCCTTTCCATGTGTATATCTGCTCAAGGACTGAGGTATGCAAGAGGGCTCCTTCTCTGTGGGAGAATGTAGGACAGGGCCTCCTCTGCTGGGGTACCCTGGCTTTGGAATGCCCTCTCTTGGAAGATCCAGCTGAACCCAATACTTTTTGCAACTAGTAAAAACTGAAATTTTTATTACAATTCTTTGGGGACTAGCAAATTCTCAAAATTTGAACATGTGCATGGTTTTACAGTGTTTTAACTCATTAACTTGTTTACCATGTTTTTAGCCTGTTTAAATTATTCTCCATCTTATTAAACTGCGTTTAATTATATACCACCCCATGATACAGGTACCATATAAATATTTAAATGAATACTAAGTCCCAGCACCTCAGAGCCTACACAGCAGCTTTTCCCACAGCTCTCCAGATTTTGGCCATTTTATGAAGCAGATCCCTGTATCAGTTAAACCTTTCAGGCAGTAATTACTGCTTTTAAAACTTCATATTGCATGATTGCTTTAGGTTTCACACTATTAAGTCATATTAACTGATTGGCTTCTTAACACCTCAGCAATATACTCTCAGGCCAGCTGACAATCACTGGGAAAAGAAAGAAATCAACACAATATGTGATATAATATGAACATCAGAGATTAAAAAGCATGCATAGTTGGCCCTCCAAACTCACAAAAGTGGAAAAATCACAGTATCAAAATGTTTGTGTGTCTGTGGGAAGAGGGCTGAGGCATGGTGGGAAGAACAAGCAGCCTGGGCCCAAACCAGCTTAGGGAAGGGAGCAAGGAAAAGGGGTGAGTCAGCATGGTGACCCTATGCTTCCTCTCTCTCGCCCATCTCCTTCCTTGGGTCTGTGCGAAGACATCAGGAGAGGGTTAGTGGTGCTGAGAAATCAGGTTGTGAGCCATCCTTATCTGGCCAAGCAGTGGGTGGAGGAAGAGGACCAGAAGCTGATTTTTAAAAAGCTGTGCAGTCTGACTGGAGCTGCCAAGAATGAAGGTTCCCCCAGAAAAGAAGCACCCGGGGGGGCAGGGATTGGATAAACTTGCAAACAATCAAATCCACGAAAGTCAAAACTGCAAATGTGGAGGGCCAACTGTAGACTGAAAAAATGTTTCCCAAAAAGTAGTTCCAATTAGCAAACCATGAAAAATGGCAGCCCTGCAAGGAGAGACAAAATCTCTCCACCCCACATGCTCTTAGAGTGGGGCAGTGGGAAAAGCATACAGTAGATATAGCCAATCTGAGTGTGAATGAGTTGTCTTAAAATTCTGATACGGAAAAAAATGAAAATCCTCCTGTCTTCCCAATTGTGGACTGAAACTTCCAAGAGGTCTTAGGTGAATCCACTTATCTAGATGTATTTTAATCTGGCATCAGATCAAGGTTTCCAAAAGAAATTGTTTTGGATCACCTAATAAATGGCCTTTGCTGTGGGAAAAAACAGGAATATTTTATTACGCTTATTTGTTCTGTTTCGCATCTGAACAAAGTTCAGTACCATTCTTTTAAACATATTCTCAGAATCCCTGAATATTGTCAGTGTGTCATTCTACTCTGCTCTTTTTTCAATTTTTCATCAGAATCAAATGAAGTATGGTACTGACATTCATGGATAGGTGTCAGAATTCGTAATAGACTGGGTGGGAGAAAATATACTCAATTTTAGGACTGATGACTGGCAAAATCAGCTGGCTAGAAAAAGTAACTTTTGGACTTGGCTGGACTTTCCCCAAAAGATCAGTTGTACAACCTGGGGGTACTCCTGGGCTCATCACTTCTGGAATGGAAAATGGCTATGGCTTAAAGTACTTCCTTTTCAGTACTGGTCAAGTACCAGCTGTGTATTTTTGTAAGAACCCTATAATCTACATGTCATTAATGTTTTGGTAGTAAGCAAATGACAATAAAGGAAGCCCCATCTTTTGATACCCTGTTACCTGACGACTTGCTGTTTTGACACTTCCAAATGAAGGACAAGTTTCTTTAATTCAACAGGTATTCTGCTCTTTCATCAGTTCTTCTTACCTATGAATGCTTACTTGGAACCATTCTCTCTCACACACTGCTTGCAAAGCAAACTGAGAGGAAAAAAAAGGCACGAAGCCAGCTGAGAGACTTTGCAAATAGCATGTGTGTGGTCAGTCCCAAGTGAGCATCTGTAAGTGCTTCATGTTCCTCACAGTACAGTACATGGGTCCCACTTTTCAACCAATTCCATTTTCTGACGGTGCTCAGGTCCCTAACCTGTTAGGTAAGTTGGGGAAGCCTTATCGCATTTTACAGGTGATTACTCGTGAAAAGAGATGGGAAGTATCTGGTACATTTTATGTACAGCATACATAACCCACTACTACTAAGATCTTCCTTTTGTTTTGTCTTCCTCAAGTGGCTATTGTACATATACTAGCTTGAGGTTATGCCATATGCAATTTTACTTGGGAGTAAATCATAATGACCAGTACTAACTTCCAAGTGTTTGCTCTTCACAGATAACACTCAGGTTTTTAGTCTCATCTAGCAACTATGTCTTACACCAAACAGATTAAGAACTGTTTCTGTCTCTCAAATAATTAACAAGTCTGGAGTATATTCATACTGATGAATTACATCTACAACCTGAATGAAAAGATTTTGGATCCAAGCTATGATCTTATTCATCTGACACTAAAGATCACTTTGGGCCATAAAAAAACCCTAGGAACTAGAAGCAGCAGCAGAAGTAGGCAAGAAATTGTTTTAGAAGTTGATAAGCATATAGTCCCTGAAAGCTGAAAAGGATGGATCCCAGAGATACAAGCATTGTCTTTGAAAAGACAAACAAGAGGCAACTAGAAAAGATACGACTACCTCTTCTTGAGAGAATCCATGAAGACATGGAACAAATGGCTCAAGATATCAGCTCCCCCTCTGTTCCATTAAGACCCTTTCTAAGGCTGTCACAAATCAATAATTCTGAAAACATCAATTATTATAAGCAATGGTCCTCAGTAATCATATGACAAGAGAGACAACCAATTATAAAAGAACAAATAGTTGACAAAGCACAAAATACAAATACAACCTAGCCACAAATATAAACAGATATTTTTTACAGATTTTTTTTTTACAGATAAACAGATATATAGAAATTTACAGATATATACAAAGGTATTTTTCAATCTGGCTTCAGGACAGGCTGTGGGACAGAGGCAGTTTTGGTCACTATGGTAGATGACCTAGGCAGGGAACTGGAAGTGGAGGAAGTGTACCTGTTAGTTCTGCTGGACCTTTCAGTGGCTTCCAATACCATTGGCTATGGTATCCTTCTGGGTTACCTCTCTGGGATGTGATCAGGGCACTATTTACAGAGGCTTCAGTCTTTCTTGGAAGCACAGATTCAGAAAGTGGTGCTGGAGTAACCTGTTCAACACTCTGGCCACTATTCTGTGACGTCCCTTAGGGCTCAGTCTGTCCCCCATTGATGTTTAATATTTACATGAAACCACAGGGAAAGGACATCTGGAGTTTTGTGGTTCAGTGTCATCAATATGCTGAGGACATACAATCTGTTTCTCCTTTCCATCGGATTCCAAGAAAGCTGTTCCTGTATAAACCAATGCCTGCTGTCAGTGATGGACTGGATAAGGCCAAACAAATTGAAACTTAATCCAGACAAGAGAAAGGTGTTCCTGGTCAGTTGGAAAGCAGATCAGGGAACAGGGGCTCAGTCTGTGCTTGATGGCATTATACTCTCCCTCAAATTGCAGGTTCTCAGCTTGGGTGTACTCCTCAGTTGGATCGGAGCCTGGATGCCCAGGTTTTGCCCGTGGATTTGTGTATTTAAAATCAGTACACAAGCTGTGTCTGGCCCTTGAGAAGTCAAATCTGGTTATGGTGGCACATGCCCAATTACTGGATTAGTGACACGCACGCTGCTTGGCGCTACTTTTGGAAACTGTTCAGAAACTTCAATGAATCCAAAATCCTGCAGCTAGGCTGATGACCAGGATTGGTTACAGGGATCATGTGACTCCCCTGTTGAAACAGCTCCACTGGCAACTGGTTCATTTCTCGGCAGAATTCAAAGTGCTCGTTTGACCTTTAAAGCCCTACACGGGTTGGGTCCAGACTATCTTCTAAAAGGCTGTATTTCCTATCTAAAAGACCATATCTCATGCAAGCTTTAAGATCTGCAAAAGGTCTTCACCACCACCACAACCCACCACCTTCGCAGGCGCAGTGGGAACTCAGGACAGAGCTTTCTCCATGGCTGCTCCCAGGCTGTAGAACTCCCTTCTGTGGGTAGTCTAGTTGCCCCCCTCCTCCCCTCTTTCTCCTAGCAGGTGAAGAAATTTTAATTTAGGCAGGCCTTTTAATTTAAATTAATTTATTTCATTTTAATTTAATTTAGTTTAAATTATGGAGCAGCATGTAAAGCGGTGTGCTATGTTTTTAAATCTTTTATAGAAATTATGTTTTAAAGATGCTTTAAGTGTTTTTAACTGTTTTAAGTCATTTTAAAGATAATATTGTTATTTAATTCTTTTTTAACTTTTGCAAATTGTTTTAGCTTTATCTTTTATAAATTATTGTAAGTTACCTTGAATCCCATCTTGGGAGAAAGCCAAGTTATAAATTCAGTAAACAAAAAAACATCTTGGCTTTAGCTAAAGAAATTAAACAATGCACAGATATTGTGAATTTGTTAAAATTTTTGAACATATGTATTATAATGATAAAAAATATCACAGAGCTTGGTAGCACAACTATATAATAACAGAAAAGATTGGTTGACTGATAAACATTCTATTACTCTGGGAGGCTGATATAAGATACCCTATAACTGAAGAAGAATGGATACAAACTCCAACATCTCCTGTTCCAAAATCCTTTTCAGCACTAAAACTGCTTCACGAGTGGCATTATATACCAATGAAATTGCATAAAGTAATAGTACAGATAGCTTGCGGTATCCATAGACTGAGGATCCATGGATTTAAACAACCATGGATTCAAAATATTCAAAAAAATAAAAATACAGGTGATCTAATAAAGTGAGCACCCTTACATATGGAAGGAGAATAAAGGAACCCTACTCACCCCCACAGCCCAGCTGAGCTCCACACCAAAGCCTAGTATGCACATGTAGTACAAACAGGCAGCAGTGGAGGTGGCAGGAAGCCTTGGCTGCCATGCATGCACTCTCCCACACCACCTCAGAGCTTGCCAGCCGCCCACTTCCTCCTTTAAGCAGCTTCTGCAGAGACATGGTGATTGGCCATGGTGCTCCTGTTGGGTTATTTGCAAATGAACTGTACCGAAGCACCTCCACCACCACCAACTGCAGGGCAGCGAGCAGCTTCCACTGGGACATGACAATTGACAGTGGAAAGGCTCTGCTTGGTCATTCACCACCAGCAACTGCCATGTCCCTGGGGAAGCTGCTCAGAGATGGAAGGCTCCCTGGAGGCAGGAGAGAACATGTGCCTGGCAGCATGCCTGGTGGCCAGGGCTTGCTATCACCTCCACTGCTGTTGGACTCCATTTTTAATAGCAACTTCAGCATTTGCTTTTTTTTTCTTTTTGTATCTGCAGGGGTATGTGTCCTGGAACCAATCCTCCATGTATTTCTTGTCTTAGAATCATAGAATCATAGAAATGTAGAGTTGGAAGAGACCACACGGGCCATCCAGTTCAACCCCCTGCCATGCAGGAACACCCTCAAAGCACTCCCAACAGATGGCCATTCAGCCTCTACTTAAAAACCTCCGACGAAAGAGACTCCACCACACTCCGAAGCAGCATATTCCACTGCCGGACAGCCCTGACTGTCAGGAAGTTCTTCCTGAGGTTCAGGTGGAATCTCCTTTCCTGCAGCTTGAATTCATTGCTCCTTGTCCTGGTCTCTGGAGCAGCAGAAAAACAGGCCCTCTCCTTCCTCTACATGGCATCCCTTCAAGTATTTAAACATGGCTATCATGTCCCCTCTTAACCTTCTTTTCTGCAGACTAAACATACCCAGCTCTCTAAGTCTATCCTCACAGAGCATGGCTTCCAGGCCTCTCACCATTTTGGTTGCCCTCCTCTGGACCTGCTCCAGCCTGACCATGTCCTTCTTGAATTGGGTTGCCCAGAACTGGACACAATATTCAAGATGAGGTCTAACCAAAGTAGAGTAGAGTGGTACCAGTACCTCCCTTGATCTAGACACCATACTCCTATTGATGCAGCCGAGAATTGCATTGGCTTTCTTGGCTGCCGCATCACACTGCTGACTCATGTTCAGCTTGTGGTCTATTAAGACTCCCGGATCCCTTTCACACGTACTGCTATCCAGCCACGTGTCCCCCATCCTATATTTCTGTATTCCGTTTTTTCTACCTAAGTGCAGGATCTTACACTTCTCTCCGTTGAATTTCATTTTGTTAGCTTTGGCCCAGCTCTCCAATCTGTCCAGGTCATTTTGAATTTTGATCCTGTCCTCTGGCATATTAGCAACCCCTCCCAATTTGGTGTCATCTGCAAATTTGATCAGCATGCCCTCTATCCCTTCATCCAAGTCGTTGATAAAGATATTGAACAGCACTGGGCCCAGGACAGAACCCTGTGGCACCCCGCTAGTCACTTCTCTCCAGGATGAAAAGCAGCCATTCGTGATCACCCTTTGGGTTCGGTCGGTCAACCAATTACAAATCCAACTAACAGTAGCCCTGTCCAGCCCACATTTTACTAGCTTCTTTGCAAGAACGTCATGTTGAACTTTGTCAAAGGCCTTACTGAAATCGAGAAATGCTACATCCACAGCATTCCCTTCATCTATCCAGCTAGTAACTCTATCATAAAAAGAGATCAGATTGGCATGACTTATTTTTGAGAAATCCATGTTGACTTCTCGTGATTACCGCGTTGCTTTCTAAGTGATTAGAAACTGACTGCTTAATGATCTGCTCCAGAATCTTTCTGGGTACTGATGTCAGGCTGACTGGGCGATAATTATTTGGGTCCTCTTTTTTTCCCTTCTTGAAGATGGGGACAACATTTGCCCTCTTCCAGTCTGCTGGAACTTCTCCTGTCCTCCAAGATTTCTCAAAGGTTATAGCAAGCGGTTCCAAAATGACCTCTGCCAGTTCTTTTAATATCCTAGGATGCAATTCATCTGACCCTGGAGACTTGAATTCATCCAGTGTGGCCAGGTATTCCCGTACCACCTCTCTACCTATTATATGCCTCATTTCCCCTGCTTCCTCACCTGCTCCCCAACCGCCAGGTTGAGTGCTTGTATCCTTCTGGGAACAAACTGAGGCAAAGAAGGTGTTAAGTAGTTCTGCCTTTTCTCTTCCCCCTGTTAGTAATTCGCCATCTTCTCTGCGCAGCGACCCTATCACCTCCTACTTTTTCCTTTTGCTATGGACATATTTAAAAAAGCCCTTTTTATTGTTTTTGATGTCTCTGGCCAGCCTAAGTTCATTCTGTGCTTTAGCCTTTCTGACCTTCTCCCTACATCTC
The DNA here is from genome assembly GCA_030412105.1 of Cyclura pinguis. NCBI lineage: Eukaryota > Metazoa > Chordata > Lepidosauria > Squamata > Iguanidae > Cyclura > Cyclura pinguis. Next base: position 104,624,192 of record CM059599.1, on the reverse strand, counting down.
CTGGCTACTTGCTTAAATTCTTCTTTGGTGGTTTCCCCCTTCTTCCATTTCCTGTACATGTTTCTCTTAACACTTAGTAAACTGAGAGTTCTTTAGTCAACCATTCTGGTTTCTTCAGATGCCTTCCATTTTTCCTTCTTATTGGCACAGTTTTAGACTGTGCCTTCAGTATCTCCCTTTTAAGGAACTCCCATGCCTCCTGAACTCCTCTCCCTTTCACTATTCTTGACCACTGAATTCCAGCCAGCAGCTCCCTAAGTTTACAGAAGTCCGCTTTTTTAAAATCTAAGATGAGTGTCTGGCTACACTTATCTTCTCCTTCCCACTGAATGCCAAATTCCAATAAGGCATGGTCACTCCCCCCTAAAGATCCAACCACTTCTACCTCATTAACAAGGTCATCTCTGTTGGTCAGGATCAGATCTATAATATTTGATCCCCTTGTGGCCTCTTCCACCTTCTGGACCATGAAATTGTCTGCAAGACAAGCAAGAAACTTGCTGGACCTTGCTGTTTTGGCAGAGTTTGACTGCCAACATATATCCGGGTAATTGAAATCTCCTATTATTACTGTATCTCTCCTTTTTGAATGTGCAGTCATTTGGTTGAGGAAGGCGTCATCAAAGTCCTCAGTCTGGGTTGGAGGTCTGTAGTAAACCCCCACCAGAATATCCCTATTGTTTCTTGCTCTCTTAATTCTTACCCAGATGCTGTCGACCTGGCTTTCTGGGTTTAAGTCACGGATCTCTTCACAGGTGAAAACATCCTTGACATACAAGGCTACTCCTTCTCCTTTCTTGTTTGGCCTATTTTTACAAAATAGGCTATACATCTCTACTCCTACATTCCAATCATGAGACTCATCCCACTAGGCCTCAGTGATGCCTATCAAATCGTATTTATTTTGTTGTACTAGGAGTTCAAGTTCATCTTGCTTGTTTCCCATACTCCGTGCATTAGTGTAGAGACACTTAAGTCCCTGGGCCCTTCCTGCAAGTCCTCTACTATAGTTTCTACTCCTCCCGCCACTGGCCGCTTGTACTACTTGTCCAATATCATTTGAGACTTTTCCCCCTGCGCTCGCCGAGTCCTGGCCTTGAATAATATTGTCTCCCTCCCCAGCGGAACTTAGTTTAAAGACCTCTGAATCCTCCTTGTGAGACTGTTTGCAAAAACATTCCTGCCAAGTTTCGTGAGGTGCAGCCCATCCCTTGCCAGAAGCCCACGTTCATGGAAATTCAGGCCGTTTTCCAAAAACCCAAACCGTTGCCAGCAGCACCATGTGCAGAACCAGTTGTTGACCTCTGCTATTGCCCTTTCCCTACGTGCGCCATATCCTTGAACAGGGAGGAGAGACGAAATAACCACCTGTGCACCAAGGTCCTTAAGCTTTGTCCCCATAAGCTCGTAGTCCTTTGCGATGTGGTAAAAGCTGCTCCTCGCAGTGTCACTGGTTCCGACATGAACCAAAATGAGGGGCTTCTGGTCAGTGGGCTTGACCAACCTGGTTAGCCTCTCCATTATGTGGTTGATCTTGGCCCCAGGAAGACAGCAGACCTCTCGATTGAGCTTGTCCGGTTTGCAAATTGCCGTTTCGGTTCCTCTGAGCAAGGAGTCACCAACAACCAGAACTCGCCTCCTCTGAGGTTTCTCCAGGGCTCCTCAACGAGCATGTTCTTCTAGGACTGCCTGGGCGTTCTCTTGAGACTGGGAGCGTTGATCTAGTTCCCGTTGCTGCAGTTGGATTCCTTCTTGTTGACATTCTGTTCCCTCCTCCTGGTGCTCCTCATTGTTCATAAGGCCAAGAACTTTGAAGCGATTGTGTAGGTTGAGAGTCTCTGTTACCTTCCTGGACCTTCTGCTCCTACGTGTGATATTCCTCCAAGCCTCCGTTTCCTGGCACAGTCTGTTGACTTCCTGATCCGGCAGCTCCTCCGTGCATTCGGTCTTCTGGTACGTCTTCTCTGCCCTATCCAAAAGCTCCTCCCCTTCCCTAATGAGAGGAAGATTAGAAACTCGTGCCTCCAGCTGGCAAACCTTCTCCTCCAAGAAGGTCACCAGCTTGCACTTGGCGCAGGTGTACCCAACAACATCTTGTGGCAAGAAATGGAACATCCCACAAGTGCTACAGGTGACCGCGGCAGCTCCCTCACCTTCCGTCCTAGATATTACAGAGAGTAGTACAGGAAGTAGTTCTAGAAAGAATAACTGGGCTTTCTTTCTGAAATCCAGCTGTATAAGCTACGTCTGCTCTACTGATTGCGAAGGGTTAAACTTGAAGGATTTAAGTAGAGGACTTCAACAGTGCGCGCCAAAGGCGCGCGCCGTTGGGAGCTCCTAATAAGACTCCTCCCCCTTAGCTGGCTCCTCCTCCTCGTTAGTCAGACCGTGTGCTCAGGGAGAACACACGGCCAGCACAAGGAGACTAAACAAAAACAAGCAAACAAACAGACAAACAAGCACTGCCCCACAAGCCTGTAAACACACCTGGTCTAGGATGTCTTCACAGACCCAGCTCCCCCTCTGCTCTCTCCTCTGGTCTTATTTCATCTTTAGCTTGAAGGTCTAGTAGTTGAAAACTTCTAGGGAAATGTGATAATAAAAATGACAGAATTACAAATCAAAATGTAACATTTAGAGGAAAATTATTGCTGTTGTCAATGTTCATTGAAGAAAACCTACTGCAAAATGTAATTGCATTTTCAATATGTATAGCTACAGCAGTAATTAATAAAAACTGTAAATACTTGGAAAATGTGATGGAATGCTGATGGAATAAAATCTGGGAGATTATACTGATGGAAAAGTTAACACACATGATAAAGTAGTAGAAAATATTGACAAAAGCAATGAATTTTGGAACATCTGGTCTTCCTTTATACAATATATAAACAATCATGAAGAAGAAAGAGAGCCATCAAAGATGCATAAATAATTTTGTACAGATATTTTTGAAAACTATATTGAACACTGAAGGCAACAATTTTGTCTACTAATTTGTCTGTTATTTTTAATGATGACCTCCAACATATACGGGTGGCTTTGCGAGGGAGAAAGGGATGCCAATGAGAGGGAGGGAAGCTGCTGTCCAACGCCTTGAACTTTGTTTCTGCTATAGAGGGAAACCTGTTTGAGCTAAGGGAACCAATATGTGGAATTTGTTGATAGATTCGCCTGTATTTTTTAATACTGTCAATGCATTGTAAAATATTTTTAGTTTTTGTAAAAAAATATACACACATAGACACACATTTACAAAAAGAGCATTAGCCTATTCCAACAACTGATACATTCACCTTAACAAAAACAGCGAGAATCATCGCTGTGTTAACAAGTAGTTTTAAAAAATCCAATTCACAAGCTTGCACATAACATTTAATACAAGGTCTAAAACTATAGGTAACTTCAGACCTTTTTTTCATTTTATAGCAGTACACAAAAAAGGGAAAGGGCTGCATGCATAGACTCAAGGTACACCCTCATGTTTACTTAATTAGCCAAGATACAAATATCCAAATGAGGCTATTATCCCATCTCCAACAAGTAAGCCATTTTCTTACATATCAGCAAAACTACAGAACTATGGCATGTGCGCAAATGGAAGAAATATCTATTTTGTAATATAGCCATAAAAACTCAGTGTTGTCAGTGATGTAGAGTTTACCATCAAAATGTTCTTCAAAAATCTAATAGCAATTATAATTAAAATATACTGCATTGAAAGCTCAATTTTCCAGGCTATCTGGTATAAAATACAAGCGCTAGCTATGCTGACCATGCAACAAAATACAAATTCCACAGAATGGTGATACCTTTTTTGGGCCAACTAAAATGTTCAATATGTTCAGTCACCTGAGACGGTGTGTTGCCATGCTAAACTTTAAGAAAAAATAGATGGGGCATTACCAGTGCTAATTGAGACGGAGTAAGGAGGAGAACTCTATCATAAGATTTGTCTTTTATTCCACTCCCAAAGGGAAAGACAGAGCTCTCCAGTGATCTGTCCAAAAGCCAGGATGGCAACAGCCAAACATTCCCACTCTCAGAGGAGTACTAGAAATGGAAAATTACTCTGAAATGCAGGAAAGAAAATGAATGATGGGATGATGTTCAAATGCATTTGTGTAGACATAAAGAGACTTTTCCTTGCCAAAGAGGAAGGATGAAATTCACCTAGACGCCAGACTGGCAGCTGTTATAACTCACCTCATGAAGGACTCAGACAACAAGGAAGCAGACATAGGTTGCCAAAAAGCTGCAGCTTCCTCTGAGGAGATGGGGTCTGAGGCAGTAGAGATTCTGTTCTCTAGCAGGCCATGGCAGAGGTTACAGATGCTGAAGATGACATTCTCCCATCCTTCATTGAGAGATGGAGGGAAAAATGCCAAGCCCAGTGCTGTTTAAGTAACAAATGCTGACCTCATTAGCACTAATGAGGCACTATGGCCTTGAAGGAGCTGGTCAGAAATATTGTGGCAGTTCCTTCCCTGCTTAGTGCTAACAACTGTCTTATCTGGTTGCCTAGCAGTACTCTCTCCTGTTCCTGTTTTATTTTGACCTTGGACTGACTACATTTTGGACTATTCTGCTTTTTCTTTGCTGGCTCATATACTTGGACTTCTGATACAACATTTGGACTGGCTAAAGACAACCCCTGTGTTTCTCCCTTCATCTTGCTCAGATAACCTGTGACTGACAGTGACTAGATTGACTACTCACCTGCTCCTACATCCCAAGCTGCTGTCATGGGCATTTGCTGATTTGTTGTCAGGATAGCAGCGGGCAAGTTTATTTATTTATATATCACCTTTTCCTCACCACATCAGTCAGCACAGGATGCAATTAAGGATGAATTCTCACATGCATGAAGAAAAGAACTCTACAAACTCCCCGCCTCCAGTCTTCCTAACAACCAAATACAGGTTGAGCCTCCCTTATCTGGAAATCCCAAATCCTTCAGAAACTGAAACTTTTTGTTGCCAACCGTCCACTTCAGCCTTCAAGGTAGTGGCTGTGGTGCTCCTGCTTGTTCACCTCTCAGATTTGAGGAGCATCGCTGCTGTCTTGAAGGTAAAAATGGGTGGCTGGCAGCAAAAAGAGAGAGAGAGAGAGACTGAGGATTTGTGAAATGGTGAGAGGTGTGGATTCTTACCAAGAATCTCACTTCTGGATTCTTTATATTTCATAGATCTTCAGTCTCTCTCCAGCCTTGCATATCATGCACAGCACAAGTAGCAAATAAACAAGACAAGAAGCTGTACCAAAAAAGGTACTGTATTCCACAATCCCCCTCAAAAATGCACTTTTGGACAAAGGAGGGTCAACTTGTATACCTATGTGTGTCTTTGCATCTTAACACACAAACACACCGTGCTTGAATCAAAATTATTGCAGCCTCTACAAGTTTCTCTAGGCCTGCAAGGACCCTAAGCTAAGTGATGGGTAAAAGCAATAAACAAGTTGACTGTGTAACATCAGTGGAATCACACAGCCTGCCCCAAAAACACTGCGATGGGAAATGTCATTAAAAAAACTCTTGCTATGCATTTGAAACTAGGGTTATCACTCAATATCCCCAGCATCCTGCAGGTGAAGGGGAGGGGAAGCAGTTTCACAAGCTTTTTCTCTTGCTGCCGGGAAACATCTGTTAACAATCTGTTAAACACTTTGCAGAGGCACAGTCCAATCCAGAAACAAAGCTATCAGACACAATCTGCTTCCAGCTCAGTCTGAACTGGACTGAAGCTGGCCAATTTGCTGCAGCATCTGGGGTTTGGCTAAACTGCATGCATACTCCTACTTTTATTTAATTATGAAGACTATATGATATCTCCAAGACCAGAAGTAGCATGCCTCTGAATACTAGTTGTTAGGAACCATGAAAGAAGACTACTATCCTTGTGTTCTGCTTCCATGCTTTCAAAATAAGCATCCTAACAGCAATAGTGATTCAACACAGCACAGAAGCAGATTAAAAAAAAAAACTTGCAAAGGTTTTTCCCACAGTGTTTTGTCATCCGTTTATCTCCTTTGCACAGGAACAAAGTTTTAGCTTCTAGAGTGTTTGACTAGTAAAGATAGCTCATCCCCTCCAAAATGTGATCCTATTAAAATTCTAGATATGCATAGATTTAGTTGTCTAGAAGAAGAATTGGTTCTATCCAGAGATACTTGGGTAAAAATGCACTGCACAAGTGATCAGTGCAGGCTGGCATTTTGATCTCGAGGGCAATGAATCCATTCCCGGTTGTAGGCCAAATCACAACACAGCTATCCAACTTGCTGAACCTATTTTGGGGACAGGGCTCAGCACTTTGGACACTTCATTTAAACTTCAAAATAAAACCCAGAGTGGATTGACCACTTCTGACATGGAAATCCCTGCTGACTTGATAAAATCAAGCTACTGCGCATGTTCAACCAAAAACACCAGCCTGTTCATACATAAATGGATCTGTGTGCTTGTGCAAGATTCTTCTACTAGTTATATGCTGCAGGATTCTACATGGAATTACACAAATAAGGGAAGGAGGCTTGATTTTCCCTCATGTGTAGCAGGATATAGCATTAGCTGCAAGTGCCCAGCCACCCAGGGGTCCATACACAAGTATCCCTATTGCATATAGAAGGCAAGTTGCTTGATTATGGCAATATTTATCATTCAATATACCAGGTACTGTAGGCTATATTTCATAGGAAGGAATTGGCAAAACCACCTTTGAGTATTCCTTAGTAAGAAAACCAAAGGAACTTGAAGATGTGTGTGTGCATGTGTGCGCGCACATGCACGTGCGCATCTCCTTCCCCTCTTGCCCTTGCAAGCCTCTACAACGCCCCCCCCCAAAACCTACTCCAATGGTTCCTACAACCCCCCAGGGCAAATTTTCTGGAGTGGTCAAAGGGACAAATTCTTTTCCAATAGCAGTAATTGCTAATTGGATGCAACTCAATAACTCACAAGACCTTCACAATAAATCTGTATTTTTCTGTTTCTAAGAAAGATAGAGTGAGATTGTGTGATGGACTACTTACCTAGTGTTGCATCAATATTTATTCAATATTTATTCAGTTTTCAGTTCAAGTGTAGTTCACAACATAAGCTAAAACAGTCTGCTGTTCAGAATATACCCAATAATAAATAAGAGAAACAGAAATAAAATTTCACAAAATAGCAAAGTACTAGCTATTTGAAGGGGCCACACAACCTGCTGTAAAGTTTTGTGGAACTTTAGTTTCATAAAGATATTAACAACAATTAGTAACAACTGATTTTCCAATATTCACTATTTATGTCCAAAAGTTGTACAGAATGCTTAAATACCTAAAGTTATGAACAACAAAACCATTAAGCTAAGTAAAAACTCAAGCATAGAGATGAACATTTTACTACTGTTCAGAGTAATTTGTCCAGGTTTTTTTTAAAGAAAGTAACAATTTTCTAAAAAAAAAGTATAATCCTCCCTTCGCAAAACTGATAACAGGCAAGAGACCTCACGACAGCAACTATTAATTTTTTTACTTTATTAAAAATTATGCTGAGCAGCATTTGGTCCCACCTGAATTTTTGAAAGCAACTGAATAGTGTTTTGCCACAAAGAAAACAGTTTGCAAAGTTGACAAGGATATACATTAATACTTTATTCACATAAGAAAAAGCTGAGGTACTAAGCAAATTTTGGGAAGTCCAATATATGCAGAGAATAGCTCAATGCTTTTCCAGTAATGGGTCCATTAACATAATTCGGAAGCACAACAGAAAAGGAAAAAAAATATTTACTCAATTTACTCAAAGAGGAAAATACTTTAATTAGCACAGGACTAGAGGAAGCAGTCACAGAGTTCCATCACCATGCAAGATTTATTTGCCAACAACAGTCTAAAGTTTCTAAGACAAATAAGCAAGGTTGTTGGCCTGCTAAACCACCCACAGGCACACATACATGTAATCCAATGTCAATTACTGCAAAATTAAGTGTGCTGTGATGAATTAGACATGGATCACATGAACCAGTCAGTCTCTAAGATGCCATAGCAGTTTTTTTGCAAGGTTGTTGCAGACCAATGCAGTGATTCTTTAGAAATTTCACTTTGGAGAAGTGTCCACCCTCATTAAATCCCAACTATCATAAAGAAAAAGAAAGGAACTCTATCATAAGCATTTTCACGTAGACAAGCCCTTCAGTCTGAAATAATGTTTGTTACATTCCAGGCGAGTTGCCAGCATTTCCACTCCAGTGAATTCCTTGATAAAAAGAACAAAGACTCCTTCTGTAACAGAAGTAGTATTAACCTCCCCTCTCCTCTCAAGTCAGGCAAAAAACACTACAGCAAGCCTGGACAAACATTATGCTTGTATAAGGTTAAGGTATTTCAAGGCACAATCGCTGAGATTATTGTTTTCATTTAACAAAGTACTGGTATACAAGTTCTCTTCATTCATCTAGCCCTGGGATGAAACAAGTTATATTCCTTATTCAAGACTGCATACACAAGTCATCTATGACAGAGTTCCTCATGACTACGACGCAGGAAGCATATCTTATGCGGTAAGCAGCCATCAAAACTCATGGTTTGCGTACATAAGAAAAGCCATTTCTGCTCCTGCTAGAGGTGGTGGTCTTAATCCTCATGACTTTCTCCTCTATCATATGCTGTTCTCAAGTGTCCTGCAACTCGCAGGAATGCCTAGGAGGGTATAAAATCAGAAGTAGGAGAAAAAGCCCAATCTACAAACAAAAGTCCACTCACAATTCATAATAGCCAATCAATGGTGAAGAGATCTGTGCTATTGCTCAAACTTTTTCTAGTTTTTTGCACAGGCTTTCAATTATTGCTAGTATGTATAGCTAGAGGAACTGGCAACAGCGCTCAGTCATATTGCTCAATCTAGAAGAGTTTGCTGTTAAGGAGCCATAAATTAGACATAGTAATAGAGATAACACAGGAATCTTCATGGGCCTAGCAATGTACCTGACTCCAGTCAAAGCATGTTACTTATGATTACTCTTCCTCTGAGCTGAGGCTGGTTTGCTTCAAACTTGCTGTATCTAGTCTAGGCATACAAAAGTTTTGTAAATTATTTTGACATACATTTCCCTTTGAGCTGCACAAAAATGTACTTTGTAATTCAATTTTTTAAAAAAGGATCTATTCTCTTCACTATAGTTTCTTCTTTTCAGATTTAAACCCTGTGGTGAGGTCTATGATGTTAATTTCGTTGTGCAGCACTAAAAAGAGAAGTTGCTTTTATAAATAATATTAGTACATCACTTACTTCCAAGAAAATATGTTCAAGACTGCATTATTAAGCCTCACTGAGCTCAGTGGAGCTTACTCTGTAGTAAGCATGTTTAGGGCTACAGCCTTAACCTGACAACACCTGTTCAATCTTCCCTGGTGGGCAATGTCAGTTACAGCTAGATTAAAGATAGTGTAACTTAGAGAGAGCTAAAGGCCACTATTTCAGCTCCTCTCAAGGGCAGAACTGCATCTCTTCTCAAGAAGTACAGGGCATAACAAAGCAAGCCATTCTGCAAGGCCCTTCAATTGACAAGTCTGTCTGCAGCAGTGGTAGCAGAGAGAAATTAGCAGAGGCGATTAAGCAGATGTGTGTGTGTTTTTTTTTTATGAAGATATGTGAATGAGCCTCCATGGCAGCAATGCTGCACCCAGAACACCCTCAGCAGTGGTGAAGAGTCACTGCACACAAGGAATGTACACTGGACTCCAGGCTGCTTTGCAAGTGGGACTTTGCTCACCAAATTCAAGGCACTGTATTAAGTGAGTGAGTGAGGCATGAAATTTTACCGGAACTCAATTCCCTTGTTGGGGGTTTGTAGCAAATATACTGGATTTTTCAAAAATTCAAGAAAAAAGATAGGCATTCCCCACAAAGGCCCTTTCCACACCTTACTTTGTTCCGGTGCTGGGGTGCAGGAATCGCGCAAGCAGCCTCTGCCAAAAGGCTCTCCCTTCCCTGCTGCTTCAGCTCTGCACGAGCTGCCTGCTCGCGCGAGAGCCCCACCTCTTCCTTCCACAATGCAGCCTGGGACCTTCCCAGGCTACACTGGGACAGGAAGCACAACCGGCCCAGCTCCAGAGGCTCCACATGCCAGGTAAGTGCACACAGGGCCTGGGAGCAATGTGTGATCACACACCATTTTTGGCTTTAAGCCAAAAATGAAAAGGTGCGCGATCGGCCCCTGCTGGCCCCTGGAGTGTCGTGCGATTGTGAGTGCATCGTGCAGATCGCTCCTCAGAATCGCATGATGCTCCAGGCCCTCTTTCACATGGGAAATGCAGTGCAAAAAGAGCCAAAGTGTAAGATGTATTTCATGGAGGAGGCAGGGAACTGGAGCAAAGTCTAATGTGTGTATTACATTCTTCACTTATCCCACCATATTCTCCTTTGTCACAGACATTAAATGCCTATATACCATTAAATAATTTTTTTCCATGTAATTATTATCATATGATAGGGAGAGGAAACTACAAAGCTGATTTTTCCTTATGCACTTTATAGCTGTTGAGCAAAGAACCCAGATGAATCATACTCCAGCTAAATGATACCAAAGCACATGTTATGGGGCCACCTCTATCTTTAGGCAGGATGAAACTAAAGTCTCTGGCAACAGATTTGGGGCATCACAAAAAGGGCAGAAATATTCATTTCTTTCACTATTATTGCATTTTTTATTGCTAGTAATGAAAAGAGGCACATGTGGTATTTTCTGCTTCCAGTGCCAAAATAACTTGGCTGGATTTGGGTACTAAGCACCTCGATCTGGGACTATGAGATGCCATTTGCCTCTTTGCCACAAGCAGAAAAATCTATTTTACTGTCCCTGATTTTTACTGAGCTTCTCACAGTGATCAACCAGTTGTCTTGTGGAAAATGAACAAGCAGGGTTTGAAGGCTACACTCCTTTCCAAAATTATTCCCCTGAAACTATGTTCATAGCCACATTGCCTAAGAATCTGAACATTTACACAGTCACTGTCATAGATACTCTCCAAGAATCCATCTAATTCCAAATTTAAAATCAACAAAACAGATGAACTAGCTCCACTAAGACAGTGTAGGATGTATATGTAAGTTTATCATACTAGTATATAAGCCAGTGTGATGTAATGATTTGAATGTTAGACTAGGACTCTGCAGACCAGGATTTGAATCCCTGCACAGCCATGGAAACGCACTGGGTGACTTTGGACAAGTAACACTCTCTCACCCTCAGAGGTAGGCAAGGGCAAACCCGCTCTGAACAAATCTTGTCAAGAAAACCTCATAATAAATTTGCCTTAGGATCACCATAAATCAGAAATGACTTAACAGGCAAAGTAAACAATAGCTGCCTCCTGAATCCCTTACTAAGTATGCATGAACAGCAGAACAGAAGGAAAAGGGAGATCCTCAGCTACCCTCAGTATGCTGAAAAAACACAGTTGCATTTGGTTTTGCCACCAAATCTTAATAAAAGTGGAGACTGATGGGGGGAAAAACCATCCTTGTGTACATTTTGGAGGAAGTGTTCAATTGGCCTCTAGAAGGTTCAAAATGTTTTACTCTGCATATGCAAAGCTTACCTGAGCTGGTTGTTTTATTTCACATATTCATATTCCTTTTTTGGGGGTGGGGGGAAGTTTGCTGAAATGTGTTGATCTGTGCCCCCCCCCCCCAGTGGCACAGGAATCTATTCCTATTCTTTCCACATTATTTCTCCCCCTGGTACCAAATTTTTGGTTAAAGAAGTAATGATCAGGGACGCATCAATTTTGTTAACCAAGGTATACCTGGACAATGATTACTTTAAACTATCCTCAGATTCACTTTTGCAAACTGACTTGTCCAACAATATCAGCCCTTCCACAACATTATTACCACAGACAATGTTACAGTTCATATTACCACAGTGGACTAAACCCAATTGCTAGTCCCAACCAGAGTAGACCAGATCAATCAGTGGGATTCACACAAGTATTAACTTACTATTCAGTAGTTGGTTCGATGCATCTTTGTTAGTTGGGACCAGCTAAAGGATATAAGTCAGTGTTCCAAACAAACACATCTACTACCATATATACAAGCAGAATGTTGCTGTTGTGTGCCATCAAGTCATTTCTGACTTATGGTGACCCTAAGGTGAATCTATCATGGGGTCTTCTGGGGGCTGTGTGTGTGTGATGTGCCCAAGGTCACCCTGTAGGTTGCCATGGCTGGGCGGGGAATCAAACCCTGGTCTCTAGGGTTGTAGTCCAATGCTCAAACCACTACACCATAACGGCTCCCAGAATGAGGAGCATCATCGTATCACTTTCCAAATCTACCAGACTAGGGCCTGGATAGCATGAATATTCTATTCTACTAGGGAAAAAAAAGTTACATTTCATGAAACATATTTATAGACGTTTGAAGAATAGCATTAATTGCCCTATAATATAGTTAAGTTTCCATATCTTTGTTTTTCTTCCAAAATGTACTGAATCTTTATGGCAGAGGTTTAAATGGGCTGACCTTAATATGCATTAATTTAAAGCACCAAATTTGTCTACTATTATTATATTATGCATATATAATATAATATTACTATGTGACTCTGAGCAAATTCAGAATTACATCAAAACTGTATCTGACACTTTGGAAGAGTTAATTTAACACATTTTTTAGCAAGAAGTTACTGATATTTCATGCACTATATCTTTTTTTTTAAAAAAAAATGCTAAGGTGCTACTGCTATCATTATCATTATTATTCACTTTATTTACATGCTGCCTTTTTCCCAAGACTGGGACTTAAGGCGTCTTACACATTAAAAAGATTAAAGCATACAAAGCTTAAAAAAAATCAACATAAAAACGGAATTAAACCATTAACCATGTTAAAAACATACACTCTATAAAGATTTTAAAAGTTACATAATACAACTTAAAACAATACAGCACTTACAGCCCTTTGCTCAAACCTATCTGAATAAAAAGGGTTTTTGCCTGTCAACAGAAGGGCAGTAACGAGGGGGCTTTTCTAGCTTCCTGAGGGACAGAGTTTGAGAACGAACACGTGGGCAAACACTGAGAAGACCCTCCCTCGTGTTCCCACCAGCTGTATCTGTGAAGATGATGGGACTGAGAGAAAGCATTTCAAGAGCCAGCCAAGCTCATATTGGGAGATACAGTGTGTCAAGCAGTCTGAACTTAAGCCATATAGGGCTTTATGAGTCATAAGCAGCACTTTGAATTGTGCCTGGAAACAGACTGCCAGCCAGAAAAGCTGCTGGACCAGAGCAGTTGCCTGATCCCTGTAATCAGCCTCAGTTAACACTCTAGCTATAGCATTTTGTGCCAACCCAAGTTTCCAAACACTCTTCAAAGGCAGCCCCATGTATGGCATGTTGCAATAATTCAAAACAGGCTGTAACAAGGGTATGTGTCCCTGTAGCCAGATCAGGCATCTCCAGAAATAGGCATTGTTGGCACACAAGCTTTAAGTACGCAAAAGCACTCCTGGTCATCACAGAAGCCTGAGCCTCCAAGTTCAAGGCGGAGTCCAGGAGTACACCCACTCAAACTAAGAACCTGAATCGTGTAACCCCATTCAGCACTAACAACACATTGACTTACACAGGTATTTGGATCGGCTAAAATACTGCATGTGCTCTCACAACTGACAACGAATAACGACATAGTTCCTTTTAGCATATTATGTAGCAGAAAGCTCAGATTGTGACTGTGTACAAGTGACAAGAAGTGTCAACCAATTTTGGTTTTCTGATAAATTTCTCTGATACATGCATAACCTGACAGGACCTATCCTTGAATCTAAACTTGAAACCAACACAGCATGGTTGCCCAGGACAAGCCACTTTCCAGTCTAAAATATCACATGCACATTCTATAATATATACTAGGAAAACATGCACAAAAACATTTAGAATTAGGGATTACATCACGAGCTGTAACTAAAGCACTGATTGCTAGAATACATTATTTAAGACCTCACAATGGGGGTCTACTCCAGATTACAGCTAAACAACTGTCTTTATCAGGAGCATGGCATCTTCTGTAGTAGCTTTGAGCATGTGGAACTCTTGTCTATGAGACAACAACACAGACTCCTCCCTGCTGCCTTTCTTAAGGCAAGTAAGAACTTCACTTCAGTTGGCCTTTGAGCACTACATGTCAATTCCATATTGTTTTGCTTTTCCTTTACATTTTATTTTATTGTAGTATTATAAATTGAATTATTTTATTGTAAATACTGTAACTACTATGATATTTTTATTAAAAGCATAAATATTAGTTAGGATTAGTTCTTTGGAAAAAAATAGAGATTCTGACAGAATTTCCAAACCTAATAGGTCTGTGGAACTATTTAATAACAACAATAACAACAACAAGGGGAAAGGAAACAGGTTTTTGTTTCCTAAGAATGTTACTGATAGCGTAAGTGAAATTACAAAGTGTAGTCACCACAAAATAAAGACAAGGGTTAAAACAAGACAGAGATTAAAACACACATGAATGTACATAACTAGATTCCACACACACAAAAACAGAACAAAAAACAAATGGGAAGCCTGAGCCCGTGCAAGTTCCTCTGAGTTCAGGTGGCTGTTATGTCAGCATGTCCAGGACCGCAACATTCATTCCATGCATCTCATTCAGATACTGGTATTTATTGAGGTATACTCTACTATTAAGCAGATCTGAAGGAAAAAGTAATACCAAAGACAGTATATGTTCTACCAGGTATTTCTATAAGTGACAGAACAGCCATTGTATAATTAATGTGGCCCATTGTTATAGCAATTTTGGCAGATTGAAGAGGATGCAAGATAGTAAACTCTCTCTCCAACCTATTCAAGTCTTAAATAAACGTTTCTAAGATATTATTTAAAAAAGATGGGAATAAGAAAAGATCGGCCTATGTGCAAGGGAAAGAATGCAGAGAGATTAAGTTGAAGGATGGAGGGCGCCCTATTACCTTCGTGAGCTGAGCGATCTTCTTGCTCATTTTGAGATGGAGATCCTGATTATATTCCATGCCAACCTGGGAGGAGGTGGCCGAGGAAGAAGAGGAGGCGGTGAATTTCCCAGCGCCCGATGAGGAGCCGGCGCCGTAGTAATGCTGCTGCCAGCTCATCCCTGGTGTCGCCATCTTCCACAGCAAGAGAGAAAAAAGACCCTGTCAACTGCTCTGCCAGGCACCGGGAGGAGGTGGAGGATGGCGAGGATGACACAAAAACCAGGGAGAGGGGGAGGGGAGGCGGAAAAGGAGAGAGATGGGGAGCCGGCGCTCCGGGCGGGGAAGGGGAGAGCAGGGGGAGAAGGGGGGCAGGTGAAACTACCTTTTCACCACCACAACCCCACACACACACACTGCCACCTCCTCTCACGGAGGCGCGCGCAAGACACACACACACACACACACGCACACGCACAGAGCAACCAACCACCTGGCACTCGCAGCGTTTTCCTACCTCCCTTCCCCCCGACCTGAATTTGTCACTCTGGCTCCTTCTGCATCATTTTTTCTATTCGGGGGCGGGCAGGAAGGGAAGAAAGGGCCAGGAGCCCCGACTCCTTTCGCCCCCTCCGCCCCTCCTTCCCGGTGCCGGGGGAGGGGAAGGAGGCGGACTGACGGGGGGGCCGGGGGAGAACTGAATGCCTGGAGCCGTCAGCTCTGCTAGTGCCGGATACAGCCGGAAAGGCACGCCGCCTCTCGCTCCCGCCTCGGAGGATTCCCGCCGCCCGTCTCTTTTTCCGGCGACGGGATTGTGGGGTTAGGGACGAGGGAAGGAGGAGGAAAGAGGCAAGAAACGGGGAGGCCGGGCCTCGCCTCTGCGCTTCCCTCAGAGGGCGGCGGAGCTCCCCGTCGGGACCCCTTTTCCAGGTCCCGCGAGGGGAGGGGGAGCCCAAGCGGAGCGCCTCCGCCGCCTCCCCGGCCCCGCCGGGCTCCCCTCCTCCCGACTCTCGCCTCACGGAGCAGAGAAAGCGGGATTTAACCAAGGAAAAAAACAAACAAGTAGCCCGGTGGATGAAAAAAAAAACGAAAAAAGTAAAACCCGCGACGGCCGCTGCTCGCCACCCCGTAACGCTTTCGGCCACTGAGGCGAACTCTCCGTTACCAGGTTCTCACCAAACTGTTTACACCGCGCGCGCAACGTCATTTCCGGCTTCGGCGGCTGGCCTTTAGTCTCCGCCCCCTTTCAGAACCTCGGAAAGGGGCTTTGATAGAAAGAATGGGGGAGCCGCTCTCCAGGGTGAGGAGTTTAAAACCCGGCGACGGTAAACGCATGCGCGGGCCAGAAAGAGGCGAGGTGTGGGGGGGGGAGGGAAGAGTGCACACTGCGCGAGCTAAACCCATAGGAAAGCGTTCTGTTCGGAAAATGAGCGCCTCCGCCTCTTCTTCGGAGGCGTGTGCGTCTTCGTCGGGTGCAGCAATGGTTTCGGCGGCCTCAACAGCCTGTGGAACGGCCGTTATATGGACGTCAAAAGTGGGCCGGTCCATCATGCCCACCTCGCGCGCCTCCCTCTGCTTTGTGTCGACGGAATCGCTTCAGGTCTTCTGTCCAGAGGTTGTCCTCTGGCAGTCACCTCAGGACTGAGCACACCTGTTACCCGTGTGTGTGTGTGTGTGTACCTGCCTGTCGACCTACGGCGACCCTATGAATTTCATATGGTTTTCCTGGGCAAAGAATACTCAGAGGTGGTTTCGTCAGTTCCCTCCTCTGAAATATAGCCTCCAGCACCTAGGCCGTTTCTGCACTCGACTGTTATAGTGCTATTATTCCACTTTCAACATCCTATGGAATCCGGCGGTTTGCAGTTTAGGGAGGGGACCTCCCAAAACTGCAAACCCCCAGATTCCATACCACGTTGAAAGTGGAATAATAGCACTACAACAATCTAGTGCGGAAATGGCCCTAGTATTCATCTCCAGTCTCCCATTCAAGTACTAACTAGAGCTGACTCTGCATAGCCTCGAGATCAAACAGAATATGATGCCTTTAGGGTATTTAGGCCTATCTGTTGTTGTCGTGTGCCTTCAAGTCGTTTCTTACTTGTGGTGACCCTAAGGAGACCCTATCATGACATTTTCTGGGGCTGAGAGTGAGGCACTCAAGGTCACGCAGTGGGTTTCTGTGGTTGAGCAGGGAACTGAACCCTGGTCTCCAAGGCCGTAGTCCAGTGCTCAAACCACTACACCATGCTGGCTCTTTTTAGGTCTGTTTACCCTTCTGTATTTATATACTGTGTTTATCCATATTCGTTCATTTAGCTAGCTGATATTCCAAAGTCCATATTAGTGTCAATCTTTTCTTGCTAACAGAATAATTAGTCATTAGAGTCAATCCCATTTCACTAACAGAGTACATTAATTAACAAAGCAATAAAGACCCTTCTAATATGGATTTTGGAAATGTTCTCATGGGCAGCACAGTTACCTTTAGTTTTTCTGTTTAAATATGGACATACCCACCCCTTGGTCTTTTGCAAAGGATGACCACAAAATGACTTCTATTATGAATTTTATAATAATGCTTATTTATGATAATCCAGTTTTCTCTGAGATGCGTAAGAAAGGCAGCTTACTTTGAAACTGAAAAACAATTCATGGTTGCTATTTATTATACAAAGAATGGGTGGCATTAAATTTCAATTTGTTTTGGCATACAGAGTGTTAAATTATATGTAAAGAATCCAACAAAAAGGGACAAACCAGATTTATTTGCAATAAAGTCTGCTCTTACTTTTGGCTAGTGCAGGAATCGATCCGTACAATCAATGAAAATGTTTTAAAAATTAAAATAGTTTAAGCTAGTGTGATAGAAAAGTGTGTGCTATGCAGTTCTACAATGGTATGAAATTCTAAAGGAAGAAACTGTGTTTTAAGAATTAATCTATAAGAACTTTTGGCTGTTTTTTTTTTTTGGCAGCTTATGTAGTTTATTGCCAATTGTATAATGGTTGCATGAGAGAGCAAATAGAAATCTGTGAGCAGGATCCACATTGGACATCAGCTGGTGGAACAGCAGGTTCCAGTGGAATTGGATGGAGCAGTCTTTCTTTGTGTGACCCGAAAGCTAGTTGTGGATGGTTAGGAAATCCTCTGGAGCCATTTTGATAGAGGACTGCAGGAGGGAGAATAAAGGAGGGAAAAAGTTTTCTCAAGATAATCCTAGTATTTCACAGTGCTTTACCTTCAACCATCACATGCCACTCAAGTGTCCAGTTTCAGGTGCCAGACTGGTTCCAAACCTGTTTTTGTAGTCTCCTCCTCCTACCATTCCCAAACTGGCTAATATGTTCTGATAACTAGATACTTCGCAGAAATGAAATAGATGAAATTTCTTTGTTAAATTCCGGATTCCCATCAAGATGTTCTTTTCTTTTCTCTCCCCCCCTCCCCGTTTCTCTCCCTTCTTCCTTCCTTCCTTCCTTCCGTCCTTCCTTCCGTCCTTCCTTCCTTCCTTCCTTCCTTCCTTCGTTTTTTCCATTCAGACATAATGATAGACTTATATTCAACAATCAAGCCAGGAAAATCAAAATAAGAAGTTAGTTATACCTTCGTTTAAATTATGGTACATTATGCCACAACTGAGTTCCTTAATGATGAACCCTTTATTCAGAGGTAGATCAACAGACTCACTCTGAATGTCTGTGATTTAGGATCACTGCAGTAAACTGAATACACATATATCTTTTCCTTCATTTCCAAATATTTAATTATTTTATTGAATTTATATCTCACCTATGCCCCGAGATGGGACACAAAGTGGCTGTGTATTCCCATTAATCTTTTTATTTAACTAACTAGTTTGAACTAGCTACATTTATAATGAAAGTTTAGAACCATTAAAAAGGTGGAACCATATTATAGGTAAAATTCTAACTGGCCATCTGTCTCAAGGTGAAACATTGTTACCATTGGATCAAAGACAGTCCCAAAGGAAGTGCTCTTTGGCAGCAAAGGCTTAGAAACTTCTCAAGAACCTAGACAGCTTACATTTGATGTAGACAGCTATTTGGGACCTGGGGACCAGATAATATCAGAGCTGTTGTCTCCCAAAGTTTTAGCTCTTCTCCAAAGCCCCATTCTTGCTTTCAACGGCAGTCTCTTTCTCCAGGCAGAGATAAACACAAAGTGATTGCTTTGTACTTCTCTGTACATGGAAAAAAGAGCTCTGAAAGGACAGTCCCCCTCAGTACTAGAGAAAGATGTGAATCCTTCTCTTGTTTCTAATCAGTAATTGCAAATAAAATAGGATTCCTTTCCCAGCACTAAACTAGAGTTGCCCAATTGCTAGATCAGGGGTGGGCAAAGTGCAGCTTGTGAGCCACATGTGCCCGGTCCCAGGTGTTGATTTTTTAATTATTATTTTTTTTGTAAAGAAAATGATTATTTATTTATTTAGCTCCAGAATGCCCCAGATACACTCTAGGGAGTGTAGAGTGTAGGCCTTGGGCTCGCCATGGGTCAGAAACAATTTTTGCAACTTTTTAAAAATGGTTTTGCTCTGAAATGCTCCAAAATGTCCACTGGGAGGGGGAGGAATGCTTTCCCGTCACATTTTGTGGCCTCCAGGCTGCTTTATGCACAGGAGAGGCATTTTTTGAAACAGGAAGTGAACAGGAGATGACTTCTGCTTACCTTCTGTTGTTAAAAACACTGCTGCTGGGCCTAAAAGGGTCCAGGAATGCCCCCAAAACATACTAAAACTGCCCTCATGCCCTCTAGAATGTGTTTGGGGGCAATAAAAATTGTGTTTTTTTTTTAAGGAACTGATCTGGTGGAGAGGGGATCCCAAGATCGCCTGCAGGGCTAATGCAGCCCCCTAGCCTTCCAGAATTGCCCACCTTGGTCTAGATGTAGAGTTTCTCTTGTGATGTTGAAGGAACCCAGTGGCCAGAGATAAGGGTGGGATTCTTTTTGAAGTGCTAGAAAAATCTACTATTCCCTCAAGCCTGGAAAGGAGGCAAGGCTAGGAGGAAAATTTCGTAGGCAAACAACGAACATCTCTAGGATAGATTTGTAGTAGCTTGTTAGCCAGAGATTATCTATGGCCTGGAAAATTCAGGCTAGAAGCAGCTTCTATTTTAGAAGAGAAAATGTTAAAAATAATTTTTAAAATGAAAAGTGGATCTACTAGTAGAGAAAGTTTGCCCTCAAATCTGCCAGAGCCTTATTGAGGTTTTGTCTCTAGCCTATTAAGCTAGGAGGGAAATGCAAGAAAGCTGGTCTGGCTGTCTATAATAATCAGGCCTACTGGCATGAATGCTTCTGTCTATGTGATGTTATACGTTTATGTTCTCTGAGCTCTCCGTAGTGCTCTTGCCCTGGTCAGAGTATATCTCCTATATGACACACACCAAACTATATAGGATTATATATTGCAGAAACATTTTCCTCTTCTTTGCTGGGAGCTAAAACATTTTAACATAAAGAAGTCTTATATCCTGAGCTTGTGGAACTATTTTTGAGGGATGGAGGCTGGGGCTTAATTTTTTCTATGTGAAGGTATTTTCAAGGGGAGGGCAAAAACTTTTCCCATCTATTATTATTGAAACATCCTTAAATATGAACATGTAGGTACACTTTCTGCTTGTACAGAAGTGCATTTCATATATTCCATGTAGCTTTCTCCATGCATAGGACAGATTGCAGAAAACCTTTATTATTTCTGGGAGCGCTCAACAGGAATAGATGTCTTAACATTCCTTAATGCCTGATCGTTTAGGACACTTCTGACTGATAATTCCTGAGGAGGCTCAACTGCATTGAAATTTTGTTGGTCCAGTTTTGCTAGGTTATTTCAGGGGAGGTGACTCAACCTTTCCAGCTTAGTTTGGGAGGTTAAGACCCCCTCCTCATTCAGGGTCCACACTTATATCTTCAGTAGTTTCCACTGGTTGGAATTTCTGTTAATCCTTTATATAAACCCACGTTTTCTTAAATATGCTCTTAAATATGGCAGAAACATTTGCTGTGTTTGTATAGTGGTATGCACCCTCACTTAGGGAGGGAACATAATAAGAACTAAGACATATTGTGGTCAAAAGGGGTAGACATTAGAGAAAATGGGACTGCTTTAATAATATTAGGGTTTATCCACTATAATTGCTGCTTTGGCAAGAGAGAGGCAATTAAATATTAAATAAGACAGTTCTTGGGATGTCACAGAGAATATATTTTTGAAATAGGAGAGTTGGTACTGCTGGTTTGAGCCCTAAGAGAAAGTAGTATAGGTAGAAAAGAGGCAGGGAAAGGGATAGCTAAAAGAAATAAGATGGGAAATTTTTACTGATATATTCTTACAAGACTCTGGTTAACAATAGTTTCACTGAAATATGAAATCTTTATGTAGAAAGTAGAACATCTAGTGTTATTACATGTGCTTTGCACAGTAGGCCCCAGGTTCCATCCATGGCATTTCCAGGTATAAAGCTTAGAAAACAGGTGAGTCTCACTGCCTGAGACTGTCAAGGAAATTCAAAAGACTTAAAAACAAAGGGTTGGACAAATTATGTTTATTGCTGCACCAAGAAAGAAGTAAACAGGAAAGTCTATAGAGCTTTCTGCCTTCACAAGGCAGATCATTAGTCATATACTTGATTACAAGCAATAATATGATTGTTTAGACATAACAAAAAAGGAGACTTAAACATTAGCTATAGCACACTTATCTGATTTCTAAAAGGTTAATGTATGGAGAAAGACATCTAGAGTGACACAACATACATACATCACTTGTCCACCAGTTGGCCAAGTCTATCTTGAGAAATACCCTTAACTACAGCAATTTTTTCCTATATTCACTAATGGTATTTTTCTGCTGGCAGAAGCACAAAGTACAATAGCTCTTCTCTTATCTCACAGATCAAGCTGAAGCCTACAGACTAAAAAAATCAGGATTCTATAAATCCTCCTTTTAAATTTCCCTTCACAAGATCTAGGGAAGCTCTTCATAGCAGAATAACTGGGATAAGTAGACAAATAGCCTGACCTGGGCCCTTTCCACACCTTACCTTCTTCTGGCGCTGGGGTGCGGGGATCGCGTGAGCAGCCTCCGGTGAGAGGCTCTTGTGTCCAGAGTCCTTCAGCTCCACACAAGCTGCCTGCTCGTTTGAGAACCCCGCCTCTTCCTTCCACAGCACAGCCTGGGAGTTTCCCAGGCTGCGCTGGGGCAGGAAGTGTGACTGGCGCGGCTCCGGAGGCTCTGCACGGCAGGTAAGTGTGCATGGGGCCCAGGACCAATGTGTGATTGTGCACCATTTTCGGCTTCTAGCCGAGAATGAAAAGGTGCGCAATTGGCACCTGCCAGCCCCTGGAGCGTCGTGCGATTGTGAGTGCGTCATGCAGATCGCTCCTCGCAATCGCGCAACGCTCCAGGTGCCCTTTCGCATGGAAAATGCCATGCGGAAAGGGCCCCGGTTATACAGCATTTTCCTATGTCATCCATTCAATATAAGTAAAGCATATGCAACTGCAATGAGGAAAGATAATGCAATAAAGCACAGAAATGTGACTTTTTGGACTATGACTTCCAGAATCCCCAGCCAGCATGGCCACTGGTTAGAAGCCTTGGTGGCACAGTGGTTAAATGCTGATATAGCAACCACAACGTTGTGAGTTCGATCCTGCAGGACTCCAGCTTGACTAAGCCTTCCATCCTTCTGTAGGTTGGTAAAATGAGTACCCAGCTTGTTGAGGGCAATTAGCTAAACACATTGTAAACTGCTTAGGGAGTGCTTTGGACTGATAAGTCGTATAGAAATGTAACTGCTATTGCTATATTGCTGTAAGATCCTGGGAGTCACAGTTAAAAAAAAAAACTTTTCACATGCTCTGTGGAAGACATGCAATGTATCAGAAGTCTGAGTCATATTAGTGGCTTTAGTTGAGATTATTTAATTGCTCAGACACAACAGATTAGATGCAGTGTACACAATCTAACTAAAGTTAAGGATTTTATGCATGTTGGCCTAAAACCAATTATTTTAGGCCTAGCTAGATTAGACCCATATAATCAATTGAACTTTCAAGAGTGTTGAATGTATCACATTTATCACATTTGCACTGATTCAATGGTCCTATTCTAAGTTGGAATTTAGTCCTCTTTCAAAAGTGATTTTATAGGCTGAGGCTGCATTGGTAGACATAGCAATCAAGTCATCTGGAACTACAGATGCCTGTCACAGTGCATCCAGCTACAGGAAGAGACTTAGGTGCATCTCTGCTCATCCCTCCTGCTTTCCAGCAACATGGAAATGGCTGTGTTGGGGTGGGGGGTGCACTGCTGAAAAGATGTGTTTTAGGGGAGTTTGGTAGTAGCATGCTCAACTTGAAATGCAGTGTCTTAAAACAGATTTACAACATCATAATTATCGAACAGTGTGCTAGCCATAGTGATTAATGTTGGCTAGATTATGCCTAGGATCAACCATTTTGCTAAATGTGTTTAATCTTATTGATGATCACTGAACACTTTGGCAGAATGCTAATTTAATTTGAAAAATGCAATATGTACAGCAGGATATGACTCACTCTGCGTTTTTCATTTTATATGTAAATAGGTCTCCACTTTCCTGACATCTGACATACAAGACAGCACTGAGGAAAGAGAAAATGCTTTGATTAGCATACCCATATCTAAGTAGATCAGATTTTTGCCTTTTGGCCTAGTTATTAGATTAATATCCCACTGATATGCAGTATTCGTAACTGAATCATAATATGGTCAATGAACAGAGGCATAAGTCAGTATTGTAAGCATCTACTATTCTTTCCTGGTTATGTGTTGTTGCAAGCCTGCAGAGGCAAACTAATTGCCCAAAGCGTTAGCAAGATTCATTGACACATGCTGGAAATCAAGATACTGTTCTCCTGAGACCATCATTAAGCAATGAGAAATTTATATGGGACTTTGGAATAGTAGAGCTATCTAATATAAAGGTAGACTCTTATCCTGGCTTCTTTAGGAAGCAACTTACCAACATTGGCTGAGATCCTACATGTGCTGGTAGCTTTGCATGCACAGATCAGTGTTCTTCCACCACTGGAAGCTGTCAGGCTCTGGCAGCACACCCAACTTTCTGCTCTGTTTACTAAGGGAAGGAGAGAGGGGGGGAGGGAAGCAGCTGGTATCAGCTTGGTCACCAGAGAAAGAGGAAAGAAATGAGGATGTATTCTCAAATGGAGTATACCCACATTGTCCTTCACCCGGGGGCTAAAAGCAGCCTGATCTTGATTGATGGTTTGAATCACCTCCATCTTCCCTTTCTTTCCCACAGAGACAGCCAGGGCCTCTCCCAAAGCATGACATCTGTTGGGTGGTGGGACATTTGGGGATTGAGCCAAAGGCTAAAAGAATAGTTTTCTATGCCCTGTCAAAAAAGCTTCACTCTCATCCATATAAGTTACTAAGTGATGCCATCCATTGAATGCTTATATCTGGGTCAATAAGGGTAGAGAAGCAGGAAGACTGTTTACATCAGGTCTCTGCTGGTCTTAATACCACAGTGGTATGAGTGCTGTTCTTCTACTGGATTGAAGACTGTGTTGGTAGCTGCAGGATCTTAGGCTAACTACTGACCAGGACCAGTAGTCCCTCCTCTCTTCCAGCCTTCATTTTGCTAGGTGGTAGGATATAAAGGCAGAGCCAACTACTGGTGGTAAGTTACTCTAGCAGATTGACCTGTGTGGCATACATCCAAAAGGGGTGACACCAAAGCGGTGGGTCACCCCTTGGGTCACTGCTTTGGGAAGTTTCAGCTGATCTCCTGCACTGTTTGTTGTATACTAGCGTATTTCTTTTGTCTGTACCTGTACTTGGGTGAATCCTAGAAGAGGGGGAAGGAACAAAGAGTCCGTATTGGTGTTACCTTGGGCAGAGGAAGGCATGGCAATGGGGCTGGACATGCATAAGGTAAGGGGAAGGAAGAATAGTTACTTGAAACCTTTTGTATGTTACAGTCCTTCTCTCATCCCCCAAAATGTAAGTTGCTCTGTCAGGTCACACTCTGATCTGTGGGTGCTACTGCAAGCCAGGTCACTCCACAATAAAACACCCACTACCCATGATTTGATTGTGGATAAAATGGCTGACCTGGAATGCATTGTAGAGACATGATTTGAATGCACTCATCTGAGTATGCCTGTACCGATTTTGTCAACCCATGTACTTGGTGCGGTGATGATACCAGGTGCATTGCAGCTTCCATCAGTCCTACCCAGCATAGTCAATGGTGAAGATGGTGACGATTGGTTATTTAGCTTATCTCTGAGCTAAATAACCAATCAGATTTTTTTAGTCTGGGAGTGCTTCTTGAGCTACTTTTGTCACTTGAAATGCCTTCAGTGGCATGAAGCATTAAGATCATCTTATTAACCTTCTTCTGTCATAGCTTATAGTATAATAATGCTTTTGAAGAAATGGCCAAGATATATGTCTAACTGGAGTGTATCATGAAGGGAAAAAACCATAATCAGAGTGGAACCAAGACTAGTTTTACAGACCTGCGGGAGAAAAGTCAACTCCTCTCCTTGGCAAATCTCCTAGAAAAAGGAGGAGCTGAAGAGAGAAATGTAGCAAGGGCATTAACATTAAGTGCAGATGCTTTATTAGCACTAGAATGACTAGGTCATACACTCTCCAACTGAATTGCTCATGGCAGTAGAAATGAGATGCTCTTAGTCATGGCTTATAATGTGTTTCAAAATTTAATGGAGATACAGAAATATATGTCTGATGCTGTATTGGTGATGAACTATTAGAGAAACTTCTAATAAAAGTTAGGTATCCCTTCTTTTCATATGGTTGAAATGGAATGTGTATCATGTACCACAAAGCCACTTTTAAATATATACCCTTCAGAGTTTATAGAACAGTGTCATCATATTGAAATGTATACTTTGAGGATACAAAATTTTTCAGATAACATGGATGTGCATACAGATGGTGTAACTATTAGGTTCCACACAAATTTATTTAGCTATTACCAAAACTCTCAAATGTATATAATAAAAACAAACACAATAAAACCAGTTAACATTTTTTAGAAACAAAAAACTCCGGACAAAAGCAGCAGTTATAACATTTTTAGATGGTAGATAAATATCAAACCAGCACAAAAAAGGGAAATTCTATGATGCATTTTTAAAGAATAAAGAATAAATAATTGACCATTTGATAAAAGTATATTATCTACATTGTCTCGGAAACCATATGTAACATTATTATTTAGAAGAACAACCCAAATGCTTAAAACAACAGTAGTCTTCAAACAAATTTATTTGCCTGTATTAATGCTTTGATCCTTCAACATATGCATACACACAAACACAATAAGACACTATTTTGGAATAAAACCACATGACCTATTTAATTTTTTTAAAAAAAATCTAGTTGCAAATACTGCAATGTGCACTGTTTGGAGCTTAATCGCCACTGCCTAGATGTATGCCCCTCTAGGTCCTGAAAGCACAAAATGCCATTTCAAAGTGGTGGGTCATAAACTCTATATTGGCATACAGGTGTCTTGGTATTTTCACAGGAGCTGTGCTTCATTTTCAGGTGCATGGTTTGAAGAAAGTATTGTCAAATTTAATCAATGCTTTTATGTTGAACAGTTGCAAACCAGCATTTCATACATTGCTTACAAACAGAAACAGAATGTTTTCATTTTGCTCAAGTATTAAGTATTTCACATTGATTTCTGTGAAAGCTGAATTTTTCGTAGTGTTAACCAGCTTTATCTAAAGGTCACAGTCAGCAGCTGTCATGGCACCACACTGCAATAGAAAAGAACAACTGTGACCAAATCTATTATAGTAGTTTGAAGACAGAATCAGACTGTAGGCAAAACCCAGTTCAGCTTAAACATTCCTGTTTATTTCATAAAAAAGTTAAGGACAGTCCTTTTGAATCAGTGGAGTTTAAAAGGGCTTACCTTGTGTATGGCTGATGCGAAAAGGCACCTAACTGGAAGTGCCAGTGTTCAAATATCTGTATACAAATTGGTAGTGGAACCACATTTGATATACTGTGTACTGTTCTGGTCACTGCAGCTCTAAAAGGATGTAGTAAAACTGGAGAAGATGACAAAAGAGTGACTGAAATTATGTGGGGAGCAGGGAACAGCTCCCCACTGAGAGAAGGTGATAAACTTCAGGGCCTTTTAACTTAGGAAAAAGGTGATAGACACTATGAGCTGTCCAAAATTATGCATTGGGGGAAGGAAAGCAAAGGAATAGTTTTTGTCTCATACATTTTTCTGGACCCTAGGACCATCCAGTAAGGCAGAATGGTGAGATGAAAGGAGGGTCTTCTTCACACATGCATAAACTGTACAATTTGTTTCCACGGGGTGCGGTGATGGCTGAGCCTGGCAACAGGTTTGGCAAGGGCCTTCAGCACTCTTCCTGTGTGAGACGTTGAGTGCTAACAGAGTCCTCCTACCAATGGCAGAAGCCTCTTCCGCAAGTGGAAAATCCTTAACCCCAGCAAGTGGGAACCAGCAAAAATCTTCCTCCAGGTGATGCGTGCGGGGCAGTGATGCTGGGAGAGACTCCAGTCACCAACACCCAGGGAAAAGGGAGCGCGTGAGTGAAAGGAATGTTCAGAGCGAGTGATGATTTGAAGGGATTTGAATAAAGATGATGGTTGACAGGCTGGCAGTTGAGTTGGGAGATGATGATGGTGATGATGATGATGATGGGAGAAATTGATGTAATATGTGAGATTAATGAGCGAGGATTGGGATTAAGTCAGTCAGGTGTAGGAATTAATGTGTGGGTTTTAAAAATTGGAAACAAACTGACCCAAAAAAGGTTAGGATAAACATGTAAATATATATCAGTATATCGATTTATACAATTATTGCACAATTTTAAAAGATACAAATATAATCTACATCCTAGTGAATATACCACTGCAAATATACATCATACTCTTCAAGAGAGTCAAATAGGCTGAAGTCATTGGACGGAGGAAAAAACAAACTGATGGCTTTAGATGTATTCCAGTCCTTCATCTGTTGTAAAGCGAGATGTGTTTCAACAAAGTCTTTGTCAGTGACAAGTATGAATCTTCAAGTTATCCAACGTCTCCTTAGACCGTGAATAACCATAAAAGAATAAACTTATGCACAGTAAATCAGCACTAACATCTCTCCTTCACTCCTGATGAATATTTGTTTTGAATGATTTGAATTATTGTTCTGCTTTTTGTTCAACTTCTATTAACCAAGTATTGTTTTTGTGTATCATACGTTTTGGCTTCTGGGAATATTATATACATAGAGATTGGATTCAGACACTATGTCTGTGGTGGCAGCAGAGAATAGACAAAATTGGTGTCCAGTAGGGATAGAAATTGCATAATATTCTGCACAGGATCCTTGCAGGCATCTGGTAGGTCCCCACAGTGGTGGCCACACCAGTGAGACACGAGAATGTCCTTGCATTTCTGACAGAGATGAGAATAATGGAAAGCCCTCCCTCTTCATGGTAGCAGTGAGATTTTTGGACATCTTCAAATCATTATCACCATCACCTACCTTCCTTCCTTCCTTCCTTCCTTCCTTCCTTCCTTCCTTCCTTCCTTCCTTCCTTCCTTCCTTCCTTCCGATAACACTTAGGCCCCCAGGGGTCTGCAACCCGCAGTTTAACAACCATTGGCTTGCTTTGTTTGATATTGTTTAGCATTGAAATTCTTTTGAAAAAGACAAAAACAAAAACAAACTAGAATGGATTCCATTTTCTTTGTGCGGATGGGATGATTGGGATGATTGCACAGGGCCACCTGTTGGAATCCATTGGAGCAAGTCTCCATATAAACCCATGAATATACGTTTTTAAAACTTCTGATATGTTTTTGGGTCTTCTGTTTCAAGGGCCTTGAATCTGTGGCTTACTTTGCTTTTAAAGGATAACATTCTGTTTTACTTTGGTTCACTTGACATGCAGTTCTGATCCCTTTTGCCCTCAATAGGCATTTGTTATTGATACATATCAATTTCCTCAGTTAGAGCTGCAGGCTCGATTTCTCTTGGGATGTTAAAATCTAGTAAAGCAGAAGCTGTGCTTTTCCTCAAATATGCATCCTCTTTAACCACTGACCCTTAAGCTACAGAATGTGTTTCACTTTGCTTTTCAGCAAAATCCTTTCAGTTATATAATTAAACATTCGTTGAAAGCACCAGTGTAAGAATCACCTCCCCCTGCACATGCTGTAGGCTTTTCTGCCACCATTGTATCTAATATCTCTAGCAGAGGTGTTTTCTCTTTTATGACCTGACTTACCTTGGAAGATGGATGGGGCTATCTTCAGTTCACTGTGTCCAGTTTGCAGAACCCTCACCAGACAAAAATACTTCACTTTGGATGCTGTTGTTGTGGCAGTTCCTGTGCATGAGTCTGAAACTACTGCTTCTTAGGTTGGGTGAGTTTCGAATGCTATCTCCTGAGGAGGAAGATAGGTTACCTGGAAATTTTGTCCCTTTTATCCTTTGCCGTTTTGGAGGGTGACCAAAAGCACCTTTGCCAGTTGCTAATAGATGTTATTGACTTCTCTTGTACAGAAGATGGGACACAAAGGTTTTATTGATTTAAAACAAGTATTTTTTTTCATCCTGTGCTGCAGTTATTGGATCAGACTGATGTGAATAATTGCAGGCTGGTCTCTAGTATTCTGTTTTTGGGTTAAAGTAACGGAGAGCCCATTCACACTACAGAATTATAGCACTATTATTCCACCTTAACTGCCATGATTCTGTCATATGGAATCCTGGGATTTGCAGTTTAGGGAGGGGCACATAGAATCCTGAGAGCCAGTGTGTGTAGCAATTTAAGTGTTAGACTACCAACCTGTAGGCCAGGGTTCAGTTCTCCATTTGGCCATGGAAATGCACCAGCTGACTTTGAGCATGTCACATACTCTCAGCCCCAGAAAACCCCTTGATTTGTTCACCTAGGGTCTCCATAAGTTGGAAACAATTTGGAGGCACACAGCAGCAACTTTTAGAATCCTCAGCCAGAGGATTCCAGAGACTGACTAGACTACAAACCTCAGGATTGCATGAGATGGAACTATGGCGGTTAAAGAAAAATAATAGTATTGTCACATTATGTAGTTGGGTTGTCATCTATCAGAGATAATCAGAAGTACACACATATATATATATATATGGGAGAATATATCACTTTCCAAAGAAACCTTTTCTATTGTCAAAAAGCTCATATTGACAGGAAATTTGTCTTAAAACTTAGTCAAAATCTCCTTTGAACCTGTTGCAATTTGAACAAGTTAGTTTTAGTTTTACCAAGTCATGTCAAAAAAAACAAATTTGCCCAGTCATGTATGCAGCAGCCCTTCATATATTTGAGATACCATATCACCTCTTAGTCATTTCTTTTCTTGGTTAAACATGACCAACTCTTTCTTCACAGAATTTGTTTTTTAAGGCCTTCCACCATTTTTGTCATCCTCTTCCAGTTTGGCAATAAAACTTTTAAACTAAAGTGTCCAGATACAGTTGGCCTGTGTTTAACACAAGTTTATATAATGCGGTTTCAATTATATGCAAAGACCCCCCTCGTGATGTTCACATTTCTCATAGGTCCTCCTTCTGCTCGTGGTATCTGCTGCTGACTCCTCATGCTGTTGGCGTTGCTTGCGGTATCTGATACTGCTCGCGATACCTCATGTTCTGCTGCTTGGCTGTAGCTGATGAAGTGGTTGTGCTGGTGAAGTGGTCTTGCTGTTGAATAAGGGCCTCAAAGTGAAAGAGTAGTGGTGCTGGCAATTCAGATCAACAAAAGCAAATTCAAAAAGTGCTTTCTTTTAAGTGAGAAGGTGAAATTTCTGGACCTGATATTGATATTTACATCATCCTGGCACTACAATCCAGGACCACCTTCTGACACACTTCCTTCTGATGAAGTTTCCTTTTGTGATGATACCTGTTTGCCAGAAGGTCACTACTGATGGTTTTTCAGTATCTACAATACCTTCCTTGTTCATTCTGGGTAAGAAAAAAAGGGTTCCACATTATATGAGAAAATTGTATAGTGCAAAGTGTCCTAGAACAGATTCCTCACATTATATGTGGGCCTAATGTATTGACTCCTGCCCATACTAATCACAACCAGAACCTGGAAGGTTATTTCTAAACACTGAATTAGCCCCTTTGAGCACCTTACGGTTTTCTGTCGTTGTCGCGTCACAATCCTGGCAGTGGCAGTGCCAGGATGGGAGTGTGATCTGAATGTTCCCCTCTCTGCACCCAGCCAGCTGCCTGCAGAAGGGTAGTGCAGCGGACACACTCCTTCCTTCTGCGGTGCAGCTGGCCACTTTCTGTGCTGCACCGGGAAGGAAACATCTATATTGCACTTTTGCCCTTTCCACATGGCCACCGGCGACAGGAGCATCATGCAATTGGGGGCCATTACCACATTTTTTTCTGCAATTGCAATATCCTACAATTGTGACGGCTTGGGATGCTTGGGCAGCAGGACCGCAACTACGTTGTCTGAAAGCATAATTCATGGACCAGCAGCAATGCGCCACCATCCCAGGACAGCACTGTCATGTGGAAATGGCCTTAGTTACAGTTATAGTTTAAAGCCCTTCTTCTTAAGTACCACTATAGTCATAGTTTTAAAAGTTACTACCATGGTCATAATTTATAAAGTAACTGTTTATGTTCCTTTTTCTCAAAAGCAACTGAACACACACATACTTCTGATAAGAATAATACCTGCCTGTGATAAAAATGCATTCTTTTCCTGTCCAAGTCAATGTATCTCAGAACTGAACATGAGGCAGAGTATAAGGCAGGGCTTGAACCTTGTGATATTCCTCCTCTGCTTTTTAGTGATAGCACCCCTGTAGCTACCAAAATAACAGTTACAGTTGCATTGCAAAATAGATTACGGCCCCAAACTGCAAACCCCAGGTTTCCATAGGATGTCGAAAGTAGAATAATAGGACTATAACCGTATAGTGTGGAAATCACCTATGTTATCCCTTGTTATTGTTAGAATTGTAGTGGCTCACTCTTATGCTGTAGTTATTGGGAAATGAATTAATTATAAGAAACATTTTACTTGTAACTAGTTTCTTCCTGGTTTTACAATACTATTTATCTCACACGAACTGACTTGTGGGGTACACCAAGGTTTCGTTTTGTCCTCTTTTCTTAATATTTGTACAAATCCACAAGAGGAGATCATCTGGCAGTTTTGTCATCAATGTACTGGTGTGCTTTTTTAAAAAATAAATTATTTTTAAGCAGTTGAGAACAAATTTGTTAAAAATTACAGGGTAACATACAATATGCTCTTTTATTTTAAAATTGGAAGTTTCATTCTCATTACAAATGTTTAGTATCTTTCATGCTTGTTCAATTTTCTTGTAACAGGCTGCACTTTCATTTTTCACTGAGATCAAAGGCTTAATGGTACAGTTTTAAATGTGTCTTCACTACCATTTAATATATAATATGTCTTTTGATTCAGCATCACAGACTCCCTCAGGTAAAATCCAGGTGAAGAAGCAGTGAACTGTGAGGCTGCTTTAGTTGCAGTTTGAGTGACCTACATTTGCTTGAA
Source organism: Cyclura pinguis (assembly GCA_030412105.1). NCBI lineage: Eukaryota > Metazoa > Chordata > Lepidosauria > Squamata > Iguanidae > Cyclura > Cyclura pinguis. The sequence goes on along the minus strand of CM059599.1, from coordinate 104,591,581 downwards.
AATATGGTGAATATTGTGAATGCTGTATCTGTATTACTTTCATTAGTCTTGCTTGTATGACATATTACATAAAAATCAAGAAAATTTTACAAAGTAATCTTGTCTTTAGAAAACTTAGAGCCAGCATGATGGAATGGTTTGAGTGTTGGATTAGGACTCCGTGGCTGTTTCCGCACTACACTGTTACAGTGCTCTTATTCCACTTTCAACATCCTGTGGAATTGTGGGGTTTGTAGTTTACTGAGGCCAGAGAGCTCTCTGGCTGAGAATTCTAAATGTCCCTCCCTAAACTGCAAACCCCAGGATTCCATAGGATGTTGAAAGTAGAATAATAGCACTATAACAGTATAGTGAGGAAATGGCCCAGGTGACCAGGGCTCAAATTTCTGCTCTGAATAAATTTTCCCAAGAAAACCCTTGTATATTGACAGCATAAGTTGGAATAGAACTAAATGTGACGGATCTCCTTTCCAGACTGGCCCCTTGGGCTCCTATCACTCATTTTGTCCCCTTTCCCTCAAGATTCCTCCCTGTATTGGGTACTTGGGCCTCAAGGTGATCCCTATGTGGACCACTGGATGTGTTGTTCTGTGGGTTCACTGTGGTAAACATGACCAGACTCTTTATCAAGCTTAATAGGAACAGCCAGACATAGCTGGTTTGTTTTTTTTAAAAAAAAAGCAAGTAGAAATTTATTAAGGAATATTTGGATAACACATTGACCCCTGAACTATTTAATAATTCATGGCTCCCTAAAACCGTATTCAGTTCTCCCTTGTGGACGACTGTCTTATATCTATTACAGTTTTTCGCTGTCTCTGTGTCATCTTTCCCCTATATCCTTCTGCATCCTTATTTTCCCAATTTCTGTTCTATTTGTCCCCTTTCTCCCTACAATCCTTTCCCTATCTGTAGGCCATCTTTGATGTATCTGCTTCTGCCAGAGACAAGCCTCAGTTTTGTATCCTTTCTCTCCTTGCAGGCCCCCTTCACAGCATTCCCTGATCTGTGATTAAGGACAATTCCTTAATAAACAGTTTGCAGTCTCTGACCTAAAGTCAATTGCTGGTCCCCACTATAGTAGATCCATTGAATAAATGGAGACTTGGTAATTTCCAATGCAATTTCCGTTGTCATTGTGGATCCACTGTAGTAGGGACTAGCTAAGATTAAGCCTCTGATTCTAAGACCCTTATTGCACAATGGCACCACTCTGGTATGGGGAAGCGTTGCTGCCAGTCCGTGACGCATGCCATCACATGACATCATTGCAATCCTGCTGCTGTCCTGTCCCAGCTACTGCGATTGTGCTGTATACCATTACCATAAAATAACCAGTGATGGCCTCCCTTTGTGCAATGATCTCATTGGGTGTGAGTGTGTGGGAAGAGCAAAAGTGCTATCAAGCACTTCCTTCCTCAGTACAGTGCAGAAAGAGGCCAGCTGTACTGAGGAAGGAAGGACAGTGTACCCAGTGCTACCCATCTGCCAACAGCTGATCGGTACGGCGGGGGGCATTTGGGTCCCAATCTCATCCTGGCAATAGCATTGCCGGAATTGTGATGGGGCTATGTGGGATCACAGCATAGTGCAATAAGGGCCTAAGAAAAGATGTCTGACAAATGGAGGAACCCAGAAATTATTTTAATGACTTCACAGAAATGAAAAATAATTTTCAATTTGAAGAAATGAAAGATATGAGAAAGGATTACTAGAAGAGGATAAGGTCATAGAGAAGCTAAATGAATATTTCTGTTTCTATTTTTATTGTCAAGTCACTAAAAATAAAGTCTCTTTGGACTCTCTAAAACCGGGGGGGGGGGGAGCATACAATCTGTGGGTCATGTATGTCTCCTCCCCCATTTTTGTGGGCCTTGGGCCGGTCGTTGGACCCTCACCCATGAAGAAAGCAGGAGAACATTGCCATTTCTGGAAACCTCTAGCCATAGCAATCCTTCTTTAAAACAAGGAGCAGTGACACTTATGCCTATGATCTCAAGAAAACATCCTTGAGCAGACCATTAAATAGTCAGTTAGTAATTACTTAGAAAGCAATGCCGTAATCACTAGAAGTCAACATGGATTTCTCAAAAATAAGTCATACCAGACTAACCTTATCTATTTTTATGATAGAGTTACAAGCTTGATATGTGAAGGAAATGCTGTGGATGTAGCATATCTTGATTTCAGTAAAGACAAAGTTCCCCATGACATTCTTGCAAAGAAGCTAGTAAAATGTGGGCTGGACAGGGCTACTGTTAGCTGGATTTGTAATTGGTCAACCGACCAAACTCAAAGGGTGCTCACCAATGGCTGCTTTTCATCCTAGAAAGAAGTGACTAGTGAGGTGCTACAGGGTTCTGTCCTGGGCCCAGTGCTATTCAACATCTTCATCAATGACTTGGATGGAGGAGTGGAGGGCATGCTGATCAAATTTGCAGATGACAACAAATTGGGAGGGGTTGCTAATACGCCAGAGGACAGGATCAAAATTCAAAATGACCTGGACAGATTGGAGAGCTGGGCCAAAGCTAACAAAATGAATTTCAACAGAGGCAAATGTAAGGTCCTGCACTTAGGCAGAAAAAATGGAATGCACAAATACAGGATGAGGGACACGTGGCTGGATAACAGTACGTGTGGAAGGGGTCTAGGAGTGTTAGTAGATCACAAGCTGAACATGAGTTAGCAGTGTGATGTGGCAGCCAAGAAAGCCAGTGTGATTCTTGGTTGGATCAATGAGAGTATGGTGTCTAGATCAAGGGAGGTAATGGTACCACTCTATTCTGCATCGGTTAGACCTCATTTGGAATAGTGTGTCCAGTTCTGGGCACCTCAATTCAAGAAGGATATCGACAAGCTGGAGCGTGTCCAGAGGAAGGCAACCAAAATGGTGAAGGGTGTGGAAGCCATGTCCTATGAGGAACGGCTTAGGGAGCTGGGTATGTTTAGTCTGCAGAAGAGATGGTTAAGAGGGAACATAATAGGCATGTTTAAATATTTGAAGGGATGTCATGTCAAGGAGAGAGTGGGCCTGTTCTCTGCTGCTCCAGAGACTAAAGGAGCAATGGATTCAAGCTGCAGGAAAGGAGGTTCCACCTGAACCTCAGGAAGAACTTCCTGACGGTCAGAGCTGTCCAGCAGTAGAATATGCTGCCTTGGAGTGTGGTGGAGTCTCCTTCTTTGGAGGTTTTTAAGCAGAGGCTGGATGACCATCTGTTGGGAATGTTTTGATTGGTGTTCTGCATAGCAGGGGGTAGGACTGGATGGCCCCTGTGGTCTCTTCCAACTCTATGATTCTGTGATTCTATGCCTTGTTTTCTCTGCACACACAAAAGCCTATACACACACAAAAGCCATTTTAGAAAACTTACCAGTTTTTCTAAAATATATAGAACTGCCTTTTTTGTGTGTGTGTGTGTGTGTGTGTGCAGGAACCTATCCCTGATATTTCTGTCTCTGGCACTAAAGTTTCTGTTAAAGAAGTCATGCCTGGGAAGACATCTACTTTATAGGCAGCCCTCAACATTTGTGGGTCTGATTTTCACGGATTTGGTTATTTGCGAGTTCCTCCAACCCCTGCTCCCCACCTCAGGCACTTCTTTTCCAGTAGAAACTTCCCTCTCAGCAGCTCCAAGTGGGCCATGTAGCCCTTTGAAAACCCACCTCTGCTCCTCCTCTTCCTCCTCCAGCAGCTACCAGGCTGGCTAAGAATGGCTCGCAGCTCAGTTTCTCAGCACCATGAAGCCACAAAGAGGAAAGTGTGGCCTACTAGCACAGAGGCACTGTGCTAAGTGAAAACTTACATTAGATAGTATAAGAGCCCCCTCCAGAACCCCCTCCCTAAGTAACCAGAATAAACCAAATTTAAGTTCGTTGCTCTGGAGACAAAATCTTTGCTGAACAAACATATTTCTATTGTATCACTTCATCAAGTTAACTAAAAAGCGGAATTTGCTCTTGTGATAAATGTACATTGTAAATGGAGCTGAATTCAAATGTTACTGTTTTTCTTCTCCAGTCCATTTATTCTTCCTTCTAATCTCTAGCTGACATCTTAAAGATATCTTCTCTGCCAATTTATCTTCTTTCATGTTCAGCCTATGCGTGCAGGATGGGGAAAAAAGAAAAGACTGCTGTAAATCAGCAGCAGGGCAGTCTTGCGTTTGTGAGAACTGGAATCAACTGACTGTAAGCACAATCACAATAGGCTTTAATCACAGATGGCAGCACAAGTTTAAAAAACCTTAAGAAAAAGAAAAATACCAGGTACTAATATTTAAATACCAAGATTTTAAGAGTTAATGCATGTAGGGAGGTTGTTTTCAGATGCAGAGTGATTTGGTACAGAGGATCAACATGTCTTCTCATGAGGAGACACTGCTGTTCTGATCAGATCACATTCCTCCAGTAAACAAAATGAAATGCCTTGTTTAGGGGAAATGGAATTTTTTTGCTCTTTCCCAGCTAGTATTTCTGTTACGGTTGTGGCTGCTATGTGAGCTGTGGTTGGCTGAATGCCCCAGGTAGTCTACTGGACAGAGACATGATAGCCATGGTAGCTGGTTGCTCGAGTCTCTCTGGGGAGGTGAATCCGTTTCAGGTTTTAAGTTAAACTTTAAAGGAGTTGTCTTTAAAGTTGCTGAACTTTAAGAGGTGTTGAATTCTATCACTAGAATAGCTTCAGATTCTTAGGGAGTCCCACTAAAGTTCAGACAAAACAAAACAAAAACAAAAACAACCAAAGCAGATTTCCTGCCCCATTGATATCAGAGCCACTAGTTTCCATGGCATGATAACGATTTTTGAAATTTTGGAATTAGCATAGAAAGAGAGAATATTCCCTTTCCCTATCATCATATTAAAACAAAGGATCACCAAATGAAATTAATTAGACAGGCATAGGGATGGGGGGGGGGCGATGGGGGCAGTTCGCTCCGAGCAGCAATTTTTTGGGGGGCGTCCTGGCTTGTAGCCATTCCCCCGTGCACTGTGACTATGCCCCCACACACTGTGGCCCTGCCCCCACACCGTGACTTCCCTCCCGCGTCTTCTCCATGCGCTCCAAGCTCCGCCTCTGGGATTGGATTGATAATAGGCTCAGAACACACCAACAGAAGCACCTTTTCACAGAGTTCATCATGGCAGAGAGGAAGAACCCATGTCCCTCCAGATGTGGATGAAATAGAGCACCTACCTCCCCTCACTGCTGGCCAGTCTGGGTGGAGTTTGGGGAGAGGGCTGGTCCTTTCACCTACCTCAGGGGACAGACTGTGTGGGGTAGTGTAATGATGCCCATTATGAGGGCCTCCTTGCTTCTGCTCTGGGGGAGCATCTGTAACTATGAGGAATACTCCAGCCAGTAAGCAGCCAAGCTGGTTCTCTGGAGAGTTCTGCCCCTTTGTACCACCCCAGTCCCTGCTCCTCAGGTGAGGCCCACTATGGTGGACTTTGCTGATCTCTGCCAGATTTTTTCCCTCTTTGGCAACCCTGCAGCAGAGCAATGGCTAGGACCCAGCTCTCCAAAGCTAGTTCAAATATCTTTTTTAGAGGTGTGAAAACAAGGAAATACCATGGGGCCCCTTATTCCCAGTTGGCTCCTCTTAGTCCATTTAGGCTCCAGGGATTTTTCAGCTTGAGAAACCTTACAAAAGAGAAGGACTTTTTGCATGCAATCAGAAGCACTAGTGTTAAGTGATCCCTAACATTCCTGCTCATGGAGCAAACCTGTCCCATTGTGTCATTCATGCACAAGGCCATTCTCCTTTCTTTCTGACTCATAAGGTGACTCTGTCTCTCCCCCTCCCCTTTGAAATGTCTTCTGCTCCAATAAATTCTTGCGCTGAAACCACTATTCTGCAGTGAGAACACTGCTAAGTGTCTGACTGCACCAGCATTCACAGTTAGCCTTGCATAATTTTGATGATACTTTCACAAGAAATATTACATTTTCAGGAAATGTAAATGAAGCCTTTCTCATTTATCATGTGGCTGACTGAAGTCCTGAACAATCCACATTGTGGAATAATCAGTCTTGCACTGGCTACATATGTGTGGAAAATGTTTAAATGCTCCATTGTTGGGATGAGGTAAAGGGCCTAATTCTGGCATACTCTTTCCTTTATCAAACTGAACAGTAAAGAAATACAAAAGATGCTGTTTGAGGAATCTCTATTCTTGTCATTGGGAGATACTGGATACCCCATGTCTAAAATTTGGTGAAACATTAGACCAATTATTATTTGCAAATGAAACAGGTTATTTGAACATACAACAAGTTTTTAATTTTCTGGCCCTAAATGTTGTCCATTGAACATTTACAAATACTATACATTCAATGAATAAGATGCACAAATACAAGCTTGACAGCAATACATGCAAAAAGGATGTAGTGGGCTTACCAGACTGCAGACTGAATGTGAGTCAACAGTATGGCGAAAAAAAGTAATCAAGAATAGACCAGATCAAGGGAAGTAATATTACCATTCTGCTTTGCTTTGGAAAGACATTGCCTGGAATATTATGTCCAGTTTTGGGCACCACAATTCAAGAAGATATTGACAAGCTGGAGTATGTCCAAGGAATGTGATCAGGATGACAGAGGGAATGAAAGCCCAGAACTGTGAGGAATAATGGAAGGAGCTGCATATGCTTAGTCAGGATAAGACAAGAGTGAGAGGAAATGTGAGAGCTTTCTTCAAATATCTGCAGGACTGTCAAGTGGAAGACAGAGTAAGTTCACTTTCTGCCACCGCAGAGGGTAGGACTTGGACCAGTGGATTCAAATTTCAGGAAAGGAAATTTTGGTTAGGAAGAACCTGCTTATAATAAGAACTGTTTGACATAGGAATGGGCTCTCTTGGAAGGTGGTGATCTTTTCTTTATTGGAAAAAGAAACAGAATAAACAGAGGTTCGATGGCAATCTGTTGGAGATGTTTTTTTGGTGTGGATTTCTGGATTGACAGGATTTTAGATTTGATGACTTTCATGTACCTTCTAACTTTACTATTTACATCTCTATGAAAACCAGTTACTAGTCCTAGGTCCAACAGACCCATTGAAGCAATAGGATTTACCTGTGTTGACTTACCATTCAGCATTGATTCAGTGGTAGTACTCTACTGGATTTAGGACTCAGGCTTAAATTGCATACCAGAAAATGTTCTATTATTTTTTAAAAAATGCTTAAGACATAGCTGTGTACAAAATTCCAATGCCAAGCCACAGCTAAACATTAAAATACCAAAATAGGGAGATTCGACTTCAGCAGCCAGGAGAACTTTCTTGGTAAAGTGCCAGTCAGAAGGATCTGGCTGGAGATTTCATTCTTTCCCAGGTAAAGGAGGACTGGAAGATTGCCCGTTTGGGTGTGGAATTCCTATTTTATACGTTTACTTTTTAGTAAATTCTCTGTGAATGGGAAGGACTGAGGAAGTAACATCTTACCTTTGCTGTGAAACGCAGCTGGTTAGATCACAAGATCCAATGGCCCTATGCCAACAACCTGTTCTTTTAAAAAAGAAGAACTCTTAATTCACCTTGGAAGTCATGAAAGCAAAGAACCCTTCTGATTAAGAAAGGATCAGCGGAGCCTCTTGCAGCTGCATTCTTTCTGCAAAAAAGAACTGAGTAAGTTTCTTTGCCCCATAAAAATGGGCTAGTTGAATTTAAAAATTGGTGTTGATGTTTTAAAAAGAGAAGAACTAGGAGCTAAAAAAATAAGTGTATATATTTTGTGAATAGCTTGAATTGCATTTTACTTGCAAAAAGGCATTGGACTCTAATAAGGAAATCAAAGCATGAGAAAGTACCAGCATTATCAGTTGGTGCTGTTTTCTTGGCCACCTTTAGTCAGATTCCAAGGAAGAGAACTGTTAACTCTACAATTGCTGGACTAAGTAAAAAAATGGAACCTTCTTTGGAACAGCCCAAGGATCTTCTACAAGGGATAATGGAGCAAATATGTGCAGATTTCAAGAATATGATTGGCCTCATGAGGCAAGAATTCAAGAAACTGAAATGAGATTAGAGGGAGAGATACAGAAGATACAGAGAAATGTTACTGCAGTTTCTAGCCCGGGCTTGTGGTATATTAGATATCATTTGATATCAATAATTTGGCCTTCTTTACCCATTCCTCTCCACGTACTGGCGAGGCCTCCGGACAAGCACGCGTACAGGCACGGCCGATAATAGCCGAAACATTCCAAACAAATCCAGGCAAGCCAGAAATAGCCAGACTGCCGCTTTAGGAGACCTCAAGGCAAGTACCACATTATGTATGCACACTGCTTACAAAGGACTCCCTGCCCCGAGCAGGCAGCTTGACGAGCCTAATACTCAACTGTCAAGCACTCCGCATTTGCATACTGGTTACTCTATTGACAACGCGGTCATAATTCAATTATCTAAAGTACTGACCTTTCGGAGGCTTTGTCTCCAGCCCGAAACTCCTTGTTATCCCCAAGAATGGACTAGCCTGCGGCCACATTTCCCCCTATAAGAACCCCTGACTTTGAGCGCTTCCTCGGATCGCTCTTGGCTTCCGCCCCGCCTTGCTGTCACTTCGTCCAGCGAGCTTTCCCCTCAGCTCCTCGTGCTAAGAATCCTTCCTTCCACGAACTTCGTCTTCAGACTACCCGGGCTTCAGGACAGGTGTAGTATTTCCCATACAAAATCTCCTCTTAAAACCCTCTATCCAACTCCTACATTTATTTCAATAGTTCTCTGTGTGAGTGTGTTTGCATACACGTGTTTGACTGTGTTGTACATCAATAAAGAAATTATTTACTTCTGTTTGCTCCTTGACTCGGCCTGACCCCGTAGACACTGGGTTCAAGATCTCGCTACATTGCCCTGCCTCTCGCATTGCTAACTAGTGCTCTAGCTAATTCCCATTCCCCATTATTTTGAGCACATAGAGGTGTCCCTCCCAGGACCCCTAGAAATCAGGGTAACAGAAAGACATAAAATTAGACATGGAAACGAATCAAGATGAAAACCAAGTGGTGCAACAGGCAGAAGTAGAGCTCATGGAGAGTGTTCCCATTTTAGGGGAGATCCGTGATCAGGAGGTTTTGATTGGTGAAAGGGAGATTTCACTCCAAGGAGGAGAGATGAATGTAATTGAGACTTATATGTAAACTGAACAAAATCAAAACAACCCCTGGCAAAAAGGGATGATGTCTCAAGACTGATTTTATAAAGTTATGTGTGGGCCACACAGACATATTCATTTCTCAACTAGAAGTGAAATTACATTACTTCTTATCTTGTTTTTCGCTGAGTGTCATCCAGATTTGGGGGGCATAGGGAACAAAAAAACTGTATGGGTTTTTTTTTTTGGGGGGGAGTATTATGTGGTTAGCAGGGAATGTTGGCCCAAAGCCTCGCTGAAAATATTTAAATTGTTTTGGGGAATGATGGGATTTGGGGGCTTTCAGCTGGCCACAGAACTGGGGTTGGGACCACATGAAGCTCACGGTTGCTGTTTTGCCATCTCTTCATGGCTGACTGCTACATTTATTCCTTGCCTTCAGGGCTTAGCAGTACCCAAGTGCAAAGCCTAATTTTCAAAGCGCCTGACATTTTTACTGCAAAGGCAGGTGCCCTAGGGAAATTCCATTTCCTAGTACCCTTAGGTAATGGAATGTTGATGCCAAGCAAGTTCCAAATTAAGTTGGGGGATATTCCCCCCACGATAGTCATAGCTAATTTGTGTTACACCCTGGTGTGTGTGTGTGTGTGTATGTATGTGTGTGTTTTGGCATGGTTTGAATTCATATATCATGATGGACGTCCTATGACCTACCCACTGCCTTGTTAATCCTGTGCAGTCCTTTGCACGCTTTCCCCCCTAAACTTAGCTAGTATCATTAATGGCTCATATTCTTCCCTCTGGCAGTACACCTAAAATGCTGCAACTACTGTTTTCCAGGCACAAGAAACCTTAAGTTTCTTGACTTGACATTTCCCATTTTTCCTAACATCTGTCCAGAATGCTGCTGTTGTCTTAATTTGTGCAATCAGAAGGTAGGAGGGAGGTGCCGCTGCCTCTAAGGCTTCATCTCCTATGAAAAGCCCTAGAACCATGCTTCTCAAGCTAGCTGATAAGGGGCATTGGTCCTTTTTTATCCCCAGTCCATCAAGAACCAATACCATATTTGTTCCTCTTGGCTACACCTGTTTTTTCTTTCTTTCCTGAAAATCTCTTTGGGCATGCAGTCAATATCTTGTGGATTAGCACCAATCCTGGGACCATCATTTTGAGTAGATCTACCCTAGGGTACTGTGCTGCTCAGGTCTTCTCGTATCTGGAACATTGCTACTGCAGCTTTCTAGATGCTTCCTAAAGAATGGAAGAAAGAGATAACCTGTCATTCCTACACCACTGTCGTACACATTTGGGAGAAGGGAATGAGCCCTTATGGGAGGGCAGGATGTCTATCTGGCAAGCTTTTTATCTGTACCTCCCCACTGAAGTCATGCACCCTGATTTTCCTCTCCTCATACTTTCCTTTTCATCCTGTCATCTTTACCAGGTCCTTTAGTTGGGCTGCTTTTGATGATGAATGTGTGCAGTGGGTAGAAACCTTGCTCAAGGAGCAAAGACACCAGTGGTTCAAAGGAGCATACTGCAGGATTTATTGTGGCACCTTTGTTTAAGATAAGGCAGTTCTCTAAGGGGCTAAGTTAATTCTGAGCCCAACGTAGTTTTGGTTCTGGAATCAGCTGAGAGTAAGAGAAAAATAGAAAAAGGGCAGGAAGAGAAGAGATAGAAAGATCTCTTAGAATATCAGCATGTGTCACAGAGAGATCAGGATAGGTGGTGAAAAGACTTGAGTCACTTAAACCAGTGGTTCTAAACCTTTTCTTTACCAGGGACCCCCTGTAAATATAATCTGTTGCCAGGGCCCACCCAAAACATAACTCGAGATTTAAATATTCAAATATTTATTTAAATATTCAAATATGTATGTATTTATTAAAGGCTTTTGAAGACTAGGATTCAAATCCCCATTCAGACACTGGGTGACCTTGGGCAAGTCACATTCTCCCAGCCTTAGAGGAAGGCAAAGGCAAACCGCTTCTGAACAAATCTTGCAAGAAGAAGGGGAAAAAAAAAGTGAGAGGTTCACTTTAGAGTTGTCATAAGTCAGAAGTGACTTGAAGGCACACAACAACAAAGTGCCACTGATAGGGAGGTTCTTTCTAGCCATCATGTCTCTCTCCTTAGAAAACTGACTTTATGGAGACCCTAAGATGATCCTATCATGGGTGTTTTCTTGGCAAGATTGTTCCCTGTGCCCTGGGTTCAAGTCTTGCCTTTCAGTGTTGGGAAAAGTTTTAGAATGCTCCTCTGATATACAGTGGGGACAGGCTGCCAAGCAGACTGCAAGCCTGCCTCAAGCTTGTTCCCTAAGAGGTTTGCCGTTCCCCTCCAAAAAATGGCCCAAGGTTTGGCCTTGAGACAGACAATCACGTGGCAGTAGGCAAAAAGAGATGGAAGTGTTGTTCAACATTGCAAGGTTTCTGTATGAATGTGTTATGTTACTGAACCAAGGGCAGCAAGTCAGTCACTAAAACTGTACAAGTCATGAGTCGAGTCAAATCAGTGTGTCATTTATTGCCAAGTCGAGTCCAAGTCGAGTCACTGAAGTGACTGGAGTCTGACTTGAGTCCGAGTTAATTGGCTTGAGTCTACGTCACTGGTAGAATGTATGATCCTATTAAAAAGGAGTTCAGCTTTCATTGAAATAGTACTTTTTATCATAGAGATCAGAGATTAGTTGGGTTACTATCTTTAGTTTATATTAAAATTTGAGGATATAATGGAATTTGAGGATCATTGTATAGCTTGTAAATGAGTTTTTGATTATTGTTGATATTTCAGGAGTGCTGTTTTGCACTGCTGCCATACCCATCTAGGAAAACATGGGTTAATGGTGTATAGTTAATTTTTGAGTATTTGCTGCCCTCTGCAGCTGAAACTGGTTATAGTCCTGACAGCATTCAAACCCATCCCTATAGCCTTTTCATGCTACTTAAAATGCTGATTTCCCCTCTGCTGTACACTGTTCTACATCCAGTGTACCATATCCTGTCCCAGCATAATAGAAAAAATACTAAAAAGATTGAAATGTTTTCTTGGTGAGGAAAAAGCTGAAAAGTTAGATAACCAGTTAGGAAAAGGAAATTTAGACAGGATTTTAAGCTATATGGAAAGCCAAGATGAAGGTCCCAATTAGGCCTTAAGGAAGCTGTTTCAATCCTCCTCCTCCTCCTCTTCGTCCTTCTTCTTCTTCCAGAAAAGCCATGGAAGTAGGAAATTGACTGATTTAGCATGTTGTTCTGGGAGTTGTTGTCTAGACCTAGGGAACCTGGGTATTTTGGGGGGGGGGGATGTAGGTTGCTCTATGACATGGATGGGGAACAGTGAAAGGCTAGGAGGCCAAATTAGGACCTCCGAGGGACCCCGGAAAGCCATGTTTCTGGCAAGGAATCTTCTTCTGCCAAAATAAATAATTTTTTCTCCACCAAGGCCCCGGAATTCCCTCTAGGGGATATTGGAATCTCTTTGCCATGCTTTTGGACTTCCCTAAGCCATTTTAGGCCCAAGAGAGGCCCTTTTTAACAAAAAATGAGCTGAAGTCACTTCTTGTTCACTTTCTGTTCAAAAAGTTCTCTCCTGGGCTTACATTGGTTTGGGGGACAGGGAATATTGGTGGAACCCCCTTCCATATCCCTAAAGGGCATTTGGGAGTGTTTGGAGGCATTCTGGATAACTGTGATGCCCTGGGTCCCACAAAAAAATGGCCTTGGGGTTCTGCATGCAGCCCACAGGCTGCACTTTAGCCACTCCTGCTCTAGAATCTAAGCAAAACCAAAGAGATTGCTCCCAAGAACTGGCTACAGGGGCAACAAACTGAACTCTCAGATTCTTTCCATTTTAACACTTGAATCTGTGTTGGGTCTTCCTCGGAGATACTAGCAGGACTGTTACTTTAGCTGTTTGCGCTGACCAATCAGCCTCCCTAGATAAGGCTGGCAGCAAATGCTCTGTGGCTGCTGGTCATTGATCACCCACTCCATAAGAGAGATCAAAGCTACCTCGAAGGCTTGGCCCTGTTCCTGAATCCAGACTGTTCTGCGTGGTTTTGGTTCCCCAGCTTGTTCTCGACTTTCAGACTGCTAATTGACCACCTGGTTTCTCATTTCCCCAACTGGGTATGACAATATGTGTATGAACAGGCCAGAGGAGTATCCCACATCCTTGTGTGAAGCTTCAGTGAATTCTACAGTTTTTAAAATATACATTTTGCTATTACTTTTTTGTTTTGCATTAGAAACTCTGAAAATCAGGAAAGCCACATTAAACAAATACAGATCTACTAATCTTTATTTCCATGCTGCCATAGCTCTGTTCAGGAGTTTGGTGGGCACGTGTACTGCATACATGAAGAGGAAAGTGAGTTAGCCCTACCCCCTCCACTATCACTTTCCTCAGGTAAAAGGGATGTTTCTGAAGAGAGGAGCCTCTTGTATCCAGGGACCCATTCTATGTAAGCCAAAATATTGGGAGTTGGGAGGGAAAGATTTGGGTTTGTGTGGAGAGTTTCTGTGGATACAACAAGTTCTCCTCTTCAGACTTGTGGCTATTGTATAAGGAAAGTGATGGTTTGAAGGCAAGCCTAGTGTGTAGATTGCACATATTTACCGAAGGCTTGAATAGGAATCATCTCAACCATACATGTAGGAGAGAAGATTGTAAGCCTGAGGGCAAGGAACTGTCAAATTAACAATTTATAAGCCATTCTGGGAGCCTTTTTGGCTGAAGGGCATAGTATAAAGCTTCTAAATTATCAATGAATCAATCAATTGTCAAGAAATTTAGTACAAACAATTCTCACAGTGATCAGAAGCTCAGTCCACTGTGATCTAACAGTCTTCTATAAGTAACTGGCAACAGTTAGCTTCATACTGAATCAGACAATCAGTCCAAATGGGTGGTAACTTCTGTTAAGTGGGTTGTGAATTTGTGTTGGATTTCAGTCTGAATTTTAAAGAAGCTTTCCAAAACACTGAACCCTATCCTATAAACGGGTTCAGCATCTTAAATCATGGCCGATACCTGCATTGAGAGATGTATATGTATCATGTAGCTACATCTTTGCAGCTGCGTCTCCCAATGCTATACCTCAAACCCACCTTGTAGCAGGCACCCTGCCTCTCAGCATGGCCATTTCCATGGTTTTGAAGAGTGGGTGTGTCAGTGGGCATATGCCCAGCTATTTTCATGTAGCTTGATGCACTGAGAGAGGCATCCTCAGGGATCTCTGAGGAGGAGTGATTGTGAGCTCTCTACACACAACACCCTTGCAGTGCATCCTCCTATAGGAAAACAGCTGGATCCATTCCTGTTGAACCCATTCTCTGACAACATGTGTTGAGGTGAGAGGCTATGTTGCTTACAAGGTGAGTTTGGGGACAATGTTGTTGTGTGTTCTGAACGGAATTCAGACCTCCTGAACAATCAGAAAAGTGAGATAAGGTGGCATAAGTCTGTCTTACACCAGCTAATAATTCACCAACAGGAACCAGCCAGTTTCTTTAAAATGTGGACTAAATCCTGGAAAAGATTTACTGCCTTACTGGCATGGGAGCCTTCAACTGCCACAACCTGTTGCAGCTCTTCAGGATCTTTCACAGATCTACTTGGAGATGCCAGGCTTGAACTCAAGGACTTTATGTGCACAGCATGTGCTCTGCCACTAAGCTAAGGTCCTTCCAAATGCTCAGTGAAAATAGAGCAGGATCTTTATTTGCCAAGGGTCAGCTGAGTTGACACTAGGACCTCTGAAGCTGTGCTGAATCCAAACCCCTCACAGACCAGGGTGTTGGAAATTACTTAGAATTGCTCTCATCGTGGCCTAGTTTTGTACTGGCGTTGGGTCTGTGTCATGTGTTGAAGGAAGTTTTGATTTAGCTTAACTTGGATCTTAGTTCACACCACCGTGGCTCTTCTGCCAGGAGATCAGTCTGCAGGTAGAGCTCGGAGATCAACTGGCACAAGAGGGTTTTGCCAGCAGAAGGGGATTCCTGGCAGCAGAAGAGGATTGCTCCAAGTCCTTACCCTCTACAGCCAGTTAGGGTTGCACTGCACAGTTAACTTTCTCAAATTCTGATCAGTTAACAGAGTAGTTACCCCTCAACGCATTCTAATCACTGTTTTGCTTATAATATTAAATACTAAGAGAGGAAGACTTTGCATAGCAGAATAATGGCTAGAATTCTGTATCACTTACTTAGCTGCATAACTGCTTTAGTTACATAGCTAAGCACCATCTGCCAATCTGAAACCCCCCATCTTCACTTTCTGGGCAGCAACCACTGTGAAGAACAAAGGTCTGTTCCTCTGTTGATAGAAAAATAACTGACTGACATTCCCACTCCTTCCTGTGAGCGATCTCCAGTGTGATAGTCAGAAGCAGGTGATCTGTCACAGTTACCCCTTGCATTGGAAATTGCTCGTGGAAGGGGGTGGAAATATCAGCCGACTGCTTCCCAATTGACAGGGGAACAAATTTCTGTTGCTTGAAGTTGCTGCTCCCCAGTAAGTGAGGACAGATGACTGGTGTACTAGAGAATAAACTAGTGAATATGTAGAGATCATGAATATGAACCAGTCATGAATGCATAGCTTTAGGTTGTTGTTGCTGCTGCTGCTGTGTGCCTTTAAGTCGTTTCTGGCTCATGGTGATCCTAAGGCACACTTATTATGGGGTTTTCTGGAGGCTGAGTGTGTGATACACCCAAGGTCACATATCCGGTGGGTTTCCATGCCTGAGCAGGGACTTGAACCCTGGTCCCTTGCATCTTAGTCCAACACTGAAACCACTATACCATGCTGGCTCTCTTAACTCTAGGTTACTAACTTCTAAACACACATTTGGGGTGATAGTATTTGCCCTTCAGCTATGGAATTTCAGTTACACACGATTCAATGGTATTCTCTCAAGTTTGATTGAGAAGATTCCTGGTTAGTAAACATTACTTAAGAATTGTTTTGGAGACATTATATCAAAATGTGTTTTTTTCTTATGTGCACAAACCTCAGGCTTGTGCACTTTGCCTCTCTGTTCTCCTTCTCTGGTATGGCCCAAATCTTATTTGAAACTGGCAGACAGTAAAGCTTTACAAGAGAGAAAAACCGTAGAGTTCCCAATGGAAGCCATAGGAAAACCAGAAAGACCTTGGCCCTTTTCGCATTGCATTTGCCATGTGAAAGGGCCCCTTGAGCATAACACGGATGTGAGGAGCGATCCACATGATGCACTCACAATTGCACTACGCTCCAGGGTCTGGCAGGTGCTGCTTGTGCACTTTTTCATTTTCGGCTTTGAGCCGAAAATGGTGTGTGATTGCGCATCGCTCCGGAGCTCTGCGCACACTTGCTATGCGTGCGGAGCTCTGGAGCTGTTGCGCTCGCGCTTCCTGCCCCAGCACAGCCTGGAAAAACCCCAGGCTGCACTGTGGAAGGAAGAGGTGGGGCTTTTGCGCGAGCGGGCGGCAGCTGCAGAGCTGAAGGAACCGGGACGCGAGAGCCTCTCGCTGGAGGCTGCTTGCGCAATCCCCGCACCCCAGCTCTGTGAAAAGGTGCGTAGCGGAAAGGGCCAAAGTGCTCAATAGATGGCTGTTTTATTTTAGTGCAACACATTTTGGCCTATACATATATTTCTATAGCCTTGTTCAGGGATGATATGAAATCAAGCTGCAGAAATTTCTGAAGCTGAGAATCTCATTCCATTTGCTGGAGGGAAAAGACAAATGGAATGTGATTCCTGGCTTCAGCAATTTCTGTTGTTAGATTTCATATTTCCCCTGAAGAAGGCCATAAAAATATATAGGCCAAAATATATTGGCCTTTTTCTAAGATGAAACAACTATCTATTGAGCATTTGGAGACATGACTTTGGTTTTTCCTGTGGAAACTAAAGTTTTGCCAGTTCCTAGGTGGACATCTTGATGTCAGAGAGGGAGGACAGAGGACAGAGGAAGTCAGCTTGACTGCACGAGGGAGCTTTCTCAGCACACCCCATGGCCAATCAGTGGCCAGTTGGGTTACAGCAGAGCTATGCCTGGGTGCCATCTACTGCCATGGTGCAACCTAGCAAAACCATTCCACAAGGAAAGACTGGATATTCCTTATGCAATGTTGGCAAAAAGGAGTTAACATCAGAGTGACCTCTGGTTATGCTATTATAAAACCACAAAAGGATCCCAGCCATCATGTGGGAACAGTTTGCTAAAGGACACAGTGCACAAGTTAATCTCCTTCCAATAAATAATCTCCTTGTTTTTAATGAGGTTAAAGTGCCTTAAGGGATAAATGGCAATATCTATATACATGAGAAAAAGACATCTTTCGAAATATATTGTCTGCAAGTTCTGCTTCATTGTCCGAAACCATAACTCCATGATAGCAACTTTTCCTTCCTTCTTTGAAAACTATTTTTGTAATAGTTCTTTAGCTTCTTAAGATGAGGCGGGTGCAAAACATGAGGAAGCTGTGCTGCAATGACATTTGATGTGTCAGCTGAATTCATGGTTGCAAGGCATCATTTTTTGAAAGAGAAGGGATTTTTGTTTTTTTAAAAATATGGGACTGATTTTTAAATTTGCTTTTTGGAATAAATTGTAAATGTCACATAGTTCAGCCTATCTGAAAAACAGGCTGGATTAATTAGCCTCTCATCTGAGAAAGTTGCTGTCTTTTCTTTCAGGGGATGGAGTGTTTTTAAAGAGCTCTGGAGAGCCATCCCTTGTGGTGCTTGACCTTTCCAGACATGTAGTAGAAGGATCAATGGGTAAATAACTGCAGTGAGCTGAAACAGCATAGGTAGGAGCGATGAAAAGAGGGAAGAGGGTGCCCTGAGAGCAACAAACAGCAACATTTTCATAAACTTTGAGGAAATAACTACAGTTTGTGCAGTAAAGAACAGAGCTAGGCATCCCCTATGTGGTCTCATTTTCTATTTGAGGTGAAATCCATTAAGCTGATATTTCCCATACTTTGTTAAGGCATACATGTTATCAAGTAAAAATGAAAATGCAATTCATTCCTCTAGCTGAAAAGTAAAGCTTCATTCCACACAGCGCTTGCTTTACACAAAAGCTTGGCAAGGAACTACCTGGAGCAGGGCCTTCTTCTTGTGGCACTAGCTTTTTGGAATGCCCTCCTCAGAGAGATTTGTTAACTCCCAACATTTCTTTGTTGCAGATGTCAGGCTAAAAATCTGTATCTTTCAAAAAGCCCAAGAGAGAGTTTGAAAGAAATAGCTTTTTGAACTATAATGGAGTCCTACAGCCAGCTTGGCCACTTGGATTCTGGGAGCTGTAGTCATAAAAAAGTAACACTTCCAAGCCTAGGCTAGCCTGGCTCGGTAATGCTGTTTATTGATGAATGTCTTTATGATGGATATTTTTTTTTCTTATATTGTCACTTGTACTATTATTTTCTGTATTCTGAATCCATACTATGCTTACGCTTTTGTTTTGTTTTTGCTTATAAGCTGCTATGACCTTACCGAAGAAATGTGGAATATAAATGATAAAGCATCTCATTTGACCAGTCCCCCTTCAAAGGAGCTTATTCTTTGTATTTTGGCATTGCCTGGTGCCATTACTGGACTTGATCATTAACAATTTTAACCGCTTTGGCTCTGCTGTATTTTCAGTAAAGAGTTAGGCAAGATAAGAGACTAGCTGGTTGAGGGATGTATTCACAGTGTGAGTCATAGGTGCTATTGTAACAGAAGCAGCATAGAGGTTTGGCCTTTATAGCTAAAGCTTTACAATCATAAAATCATATTGCTGGAAGAGACTGAGAGATGCCTGAGAGATGGCCCTCTAACCTCTGTTTAAAAACCTCTAAAGCTGAGGGTGTACCACCTCCGTAGCAGTTCATTCTACTGTTGGACAGATCTTACAGTCAACAAGTTCGTCCTATGGTTCAGGTGGGATCTAATTCCTTGAACTGTTGGTTCATATTCTAGTATCTGAAGTAGCAGAAAGCAAGTGTGCTCCACCTTCTACACAACATCCCTTTCAATATTTTTTTTTAAAAAATGGCCATCTCAATTTTCTCTTCACCAGCCTAAACGTTCCCAGCTCCCAAAGCCATTCCTCACAGAGCTTGACTTCCAGATCTTTTACCATCTTGGTATCCACCCTCTGAACACATGCCAGGTTGCCAATCTTCTTGAATTGTGGTGACCCATGGCACAAAACACAGTTAAGCTGCAGAACTCCCATAAGGATGACTGAGGCCATTTCCGCAGTAGACTGTTACAGCGTGTTACTGTGGTGTATAGTCCAAGCCTGAGATCTACTAAATATAATTTGATATCACAAGATTGGCCGTTCCAAACTGCTCCCCTCCATGTGCTTGCGAGGCCCCCGGACAAGCACGCACACGGACACGGCCGAACAAGCTGAAACAAATCCAGGCAGGCCAGTAATTTTCCAGCATGCAGCTTCAGGAGACCTCCAGGCAAGTACACTTTAAACCTACATTAAGTATGCACGAGGCATACAAAGGATTCTCTGCCCCGAACAGGCAGCTTGACGAGATTAGCGCTTCTGACTACTCAACTGTCAAGCACTCTTCATTTGCATACTGTCTGCGCTATTGACAGCGCTGTCAAAATCCAATCATGCTAAATACTGACCTTTCGGAGGCTTTGTCTCCAACCTGAAACCCATTGTTTTCCGCAGGAACGGACTGCCCTACAGGCACATTTTCCCCTATAAGAACCCCTGATTTTGAGCACTTCTTCAGATCGCTCTTGGCTTCCATCCCGCCTTGCTGCCACTCCGTTTGCCGAGCCTCCCCCTCAGCTTCCACATGCTGAGAATCTCCACTCCAACTGACTTTCTGCAGGCTACCCGGGCTACAGGATCAGGTGTAGTATTCCCCCTGAAAAATCCTTTTTAAAATCCCCTATCTACTTTCCTCCCTTTATTTTCTTAGGTCTGTGTGTGTGAGTACGCATGTGCGCGGTATTTCTTAGTTTGGTGTGAATGAGCACGCAAGTGCACTGTGACTTTACAAATAAAAGAACAAAATTCTAACGTTATTGTGTCTTGGTCTTGACTCGGCCTGACCCCGTAAACATTGCGTTAAAGATCCGGCTAGGTTACCCTGCCTCTCGTAGTGCTACAGCTTGTGCTCTGGCTAATTCCTATTCCCCATTATTTGGAGCACACTGAGGTGTCCCGCATGGGACCCCAGCAATCAGGGTGACAAGCGCTATTATTCTACTTTCAACATCCTATGGAATCCTGGGGTTTGCAGTTTAGGGAGGGGCCGGTTGGATTCCATAGGATGTTAAAAGTGGCATAGGATATTGAAAGTGGAATAATAGTGCTATAACAGTCTAGTGCGGAAATGGCCTTACTGTGACATTCCTTGGTCTACAGATATCCCAAGTGGAAATGATTATACTGAAAACCTTAAGATGGTGTGTAAGGTAGTGTCTCAGCTTGGAGTAATAGTTGTTATTGTTTTTGTGTGCCTGCAAGTTGTTTCTGATTTATGGTGATCCTAAGGCTATCATGGAGTTTTGTGGGGCTGAGACTGTGTCACCAAAAGAATTGAACCTGGGTTTCCATGGCTGAGCAGGGAATCAAACTGGCTTCACTGTTGGCTTCAAGCATCTTATTTCTCCAGTGTTAGCCTTTTGGGAAGTGGAGATTGTTCTGGGACAGCCGGCTTGCAAAATTGCCTGTGCCACAAGATTGCCTGTGCCACAATTTTAGAAGCAAGCCTTCCAAAATTTTTGTTACCTCTGAGGATTCTCTTCCCCCCCTCCCCATGCTCCAGAAGACCAACAATGGAGAAATTGGCTGCTTGGGGCTGGGAGCTCTCTTCTTTCAGTGGCAACTATAATCAACCTGCCTGCCTTCCTTTGTGGCCACTGTGCCTATGGGCATTTTACTGCTGTTATTGTCACAGCCTGGATGTCATACACCCTCAGAACTTTGTGCTAAGTAGTCATTTGAACCTGAGTCCTTTGCTGTCCTTCAGCATAACCTGCCTCATGGAACCACTGTGGGGATAAAATGGACAAAGGAGATCAGGCTTGTTTTGAGCTTCTTTGACAGATAAGGAGATATAAACATAAGAAGCAAATGTACCTGCTCTCCCAAATATATGCTATTTTCATTCATAGAATGTTATGGGGTTTTTTTTGTAAAATTCTGTGTTGAGAATGCTGTTGTAGAAAGGTCAAAACTTTCCCCCCCAGAGATGGAATGTCTGGGGTTTCCATGTGTTCCTGTGGCAAGGTACCCCAAGACTCATTGTACCTCTACAGAGCCCCTTGCTGTATAAAAGCCTCCCACACATTCCTGTTATAAGCGTATCCAGCCAAGTCCTGTTGTTTCAATCTCTGCCTTCATCATGGGTTGACAGAACTGAGGCACTGAACAACATTGTTTTAAAATACATCTCTCAAAGCCAACCATGTGTACAGGCTGGAACAACTGAAAAGTGCAGATAAAAATCACAGTTTGACTACATCTATGCAGCGTAGCAGAAATAACAGAGGCATTCATGCATTTTCCATCAAATTCCTAACAAGATCAAACAGTCTGATGAAAATACTATATATAACCACCAGCTCCAGCCTAGTCATCTCAGATGAAATTGTGTTAATCTGGTTGCTGGGGGAAATCAAGATCTGATTTAAGAGACCTCTTATTATTTGCTAAATGACAAGCTGTAATATGCAAAATAAAATTACCCTGCATTAGTCATCACTTCCTGCTGGTCCTGTCATCTTTTCATGCACTGGTCTTCACATTTTAAAAAAGCATCCCGCTAATAACAGCGGGAGCTTGTTCAGGGGCTGCTTGGCTCCTCTCAAGGTTCAATAGGGAGATGAATTATGGGGTTAGGGTCCAAATGGACTTTCTGTTACAAGGAATTTAGAGTACTGCTGCTAAAAATAATTATGTTGTCTATAGAACTGCCAGACATCTTATTTTCTGTTTGCTGAAGGTTTTCCTATACAAGCAGTATATGTAGTTACTAAATTAAATAAATCATATTTACTCACTGCATCCTGAAGAATGTTTTGGAACTATTAATACTACCTGTGCAAGGAACTTTGATAGGTGACAATCAAAAGGAAATACATTACATGTAAATATATTTATGTACATATATTTATTTAAATATAAACCCAATTTATTTTCATTATTCTTACCCTGCATGGGTTCCTTCCTTTTAATAAACCATGAACAATGAAATTTGCTTACATTCTATTGAAATCAGTGGTTCTCTTGCTTGGTATCTAGTGCAGGAGTAATATTTGCTTCCTCATGCAATTTCCTATTCTTCCAGACTATATGGTTGTAGCGGTTTCCACCAGTTTAAGTGCCATAGCTCTTTCCCATGGAATGATTCACAACTAATGAGCTGTAGTGCTATACTTCAGGGGAGGACACAAGAGAATCATTCTCCAAAATACCAGTCTCAAGATTCCATAGAATGGAGACATGACTATTAAAGTGGTATCAAACTACTGTCATTGTGCAGTGTGGATACACCCTTCAAATGTACTGTAAGCTTTTCTTCCTGTCCCTCTCTCAGTCTCTTTCTTTCACAGTAAAGAAAAAATGTTGAACCTGGTTAAATATACTTGAAAAAAGGTGGTGATTGTTGTCTAAATTCTAGATGGGATGAGAAATATTAAGGCGCGATCCTGGGAAAAATCGTTTGCTCCTTTTCTTCTGTCTTCTCCTGATTTCTTAATTCCTTGGAAGTTAAAAAACAGTGGTAACTGGTGGCTTGCATGCTAGTGGATTGGTTGATCCACTCTGGGTTTTAGTCAGAATTTTGAAGGAATTCTCAAAGATGCTAAACCCTATTTCCCAGAAAGAACTTTAGATAGTTCCTGTTAAGTCTGGACTAAAACACAGACTGGATTCAACATACATCTCACAGGGGGGCCACCAGCAGCTGCTGATAAGAAGCTGCCTTATACTATTAGTTCTTCAAGCTTAGCATTGTCTATGATAATACAATCAAAGTGCTGGAAGGGACTGTGAGGACCATCTTGTCCAACTTCCAGCCAATGTAAAGTATCTTCAAATGATGACGATCTGAGCTCTGTTTAAAAAGGAGAGTTCTCAACTTTTCAAGGTAGTCCATTCCACTGTTGAATAACTCTTACAGTCAAGAAGTTCTTCCTAATGTTTAGTTGGGATCTTATTTCTTGTAATTTGAATCCACTGGTTCATGTCCTAGTCTTTGTAGCAGTAGAAAGCAAGCTCACTCTATCTTTTCCATGGCATCCTTTCAAATATGTAAAGATGGTGATCACATTACCTCTCGACCAGGATAGTCTTCTGCTCTGACTCTGAATAGCTCTTCAAGATTTCAGGCAGGAGTCCTTCCCAGCCTGACCTGGAGATGTAAGAGACTGAGTTGGAACCTCTTGCAAACAGAGAATGTGTTCTATTGCTCACCTATAGCCTCTCATGTGAATGTTTAAAGTTTCACTTCACTTTGTTCTCCAGCCAGTTCCAAAAGAAATGGGATTCAAAGTGGTGAGGTGGTGAAGCCAAAAAAAAGCAAGCTGGAATGATCTTCTCAGGTGTTACCAAGGAAGGTCTCTGGAAGAGACTAAGGCCATGAACTGAACACTTTCAGCAGAAGGTTAACAAATCTTAGCAATGGGAGTCACCAGTTTGAATGGAACCTTAGGATCAATTCAGGCACCACTAAACTGAGAACTTAATTGAATTCAATGAGACTTTACTTTTGAGTAGGCATGTGCAGGATTCAAAGCATGGGGAAGTTAACATCTTTGAACTACAGCTCCCAGACCACACACACCCCAGCCAGCATGTAGTTCAAAATTTTAATATTTCTAAGTACTGATAGAACTGTGGGAACACATTGGGTTGGATCCAGAGTCAATGAAGCCTTGAGTAATCTTATTAGGATCAATTGAGCAGGTTTAATCTAGGGGCACAAATGACGAGGTTCTCCAGATGTTGTTGGGCCAAAACTCCCAGCATTCCTTATCACTGACTAGGCTCACTAATGTTGATGGGAGTTGCAGTCACAAAACATCTGGAGAATTGTATCATTCCCATTTCTGGTTTAGTTTTTATAGTTTTTATAGTTTTATAATATAGATTTTAATCTATATTAAGCATGAGAAATCTGGATTAAACCCATTGTTCTCTAATATATACACAGACAAATTTGTGCAAGTAACCTCCATAAATTGAGAAAGGAATGTTTGACTTCCTCCTGCCCCAATACACAGCTGTCACAGGTTTACTTGGGAAGCCTGAAGACACATGATCAAGAGTTGAAAAACTCACTAGAGGGATTTTTGCATTGGCATTTTATGATGGCCTTTGGCCTGCTTGTTAACCCTTCCCTCTGCCTCATGAAGAGAGAGCCAGAGCAACCTCTCTTATTTTCTTTGCACTAAGCACTTCAGCAACGCTTTCTTCCCCTGTGCCAGGCACTTTGGCAGTATGAGTCATTTTGTGCTTACAGCAATTTTCTGCTGAGAGTTTAATGAGTGCAAAAGGGCACTTTAGACTTACAAACATCATAAGGCAAATAAGTACTATGTGGAAGCCAGGCAAATTAAGAAGAAAAACGAAATAATAATAGACAGATCACAAGATGGCAAAGAGATTGTGGTGAAATGTGCAGGAGGAAAAAAAGACAAACAGATTTCTGGATGTCTTGTAATGATCTCTTGACTCCATTTACAGCTGCCGTGTGATTTTTAAATTATATGTTACAAATGTACTTCTGAGCTATTTGTAATGTTCCCATGACATAACGAAGCACTCTGTCTCTTTGACTCATACGGTATAAACTCACTTTGAGATACATTTGCTTATCCTCATGGAAAATACCTAATACTTTTAAAACTCTTGAGAAGTCCTCAGCTGGTATTTGGATTAAGGCCCGCATCTTCTACTCTTCTGCATGGAAACAGATGGAGTAAAGGAAAACTTTGCTGTCAAAAGAAGAGACCTTTTTTTTCGAAGTCCAGTGTTCTTTCTTTTATACTGTTTAGACAAAGAGGAGATAATGGCAGCTGAGGCCACTTCCGCACTACACTCTTTTAGAGCGATTATTCCGCTTTCAACATCCTATGGAATCCTGGGGTTTGCAGTTTAGGGAGGGGCCAGCAAGTCCCTCCCTAAATTGCAAACCCCAGGACTCCATAGGATGTTGAAAGCGAAATAATCACGCTAAAAGAGTGTAGTGCGGAAATGGAGATAGAGCAGCTTTTTGACATGTCAGTATTATAATCTTCCAGTGTTGTGCCTTTAAAATTTTTCCTCTGGCTTCTTACATCATCATCAACATAGCTATTCTATCTTAATACTATTTAAAGAGTATCTACATATGTCACAGCTTAAATATGCTGAAAGCACCAGATTCTGTCTGATCTAAGCAAGGTCAGCCCTGGTTAGTACTTGGATGGGAGACTGCAAAGGAATACCTGAGGCTGCAGGCTATATTTCAGAGGAAGGAACTGGCAAAACCACTCCTGAGTATCCCTTGCCTAAGAAAACCCTATCAAACTCATGGGGTTGCCATAAGTGGACAGCCACTTATGGCACACCTTTCCGCCCCCCCTTCTGCTCCAATTTCTGTGGTATTATTTGAGCACCCATGGAAAAAGATTGTGTCAATGTGGAGTACTATGATTTGAAGTGCTCTGTTATGAGTTGGGCTATTTTGTCAGTCCTCGGGCTCTACCTATATATTTCATTCAAGGTACCATATTCTTCCACACACACCCCCCCCCAGCTTTAAACAGATCAGTGGTTAGAATTTGTGTTGCCGTTAGAACTATCTTTTCAAAATACCTCATTCCAAGTTGAAGATTACTGTGTGTAGGAGTCAAACAGAAGCTCAATTGGAGGAAGCCCCAATTGTGGAAGTCATTAATTATTTGTTTTAATTAGATTTAAATCCTAGCAGATGTCAAGAGGGTGAGGAGGCTGACATGAGACAATTCATCGTCAATATGCAGAACTGTTAGTACTCGGATGGGAGGCTGCCAGCAAATAGCAGGTACTGTAGCCTATATTTCAGAGGAAAGAACTGGCAAAATTACCTCTGAATATTGCTTGCCTAAGAAAATCCTATGAAATTGATGGGGTTGCCATAAGTTGGCAGGTGACTTGAAGACTCATATGTGCACGCGTGCACACGCACGCACACACGCACACACACACACACTTATACACACAGGGCCTTTCCACACTACACTGTTGTAGTGATATTATTCCACTTTCAACATTCTATGGAATCTTGGGGTTTGCAGTTTCAGGAGAGGCATTTAGAGGGCCTCAGTAAACTACAAACTCCAGAATTCCACAGGATGTTGAATGTGGAATAATAGCACTCTAACAGTGTCACATGGAAATAGCCTCATGCACGCACACACACACACAGAGAACTGAAAGGATGAGTATTTCTAAAACACTACAGCAGGTGCCAGCATAGAGCTGTCTATTTGCTTAGTTTGATATCTAGGCTAGGACAGCATCCGTGGACGTCACTCGCCTGCCTGCCCTTGCTTTTTCATAGATGTAATTCTGATTAGCTTCCATTTAGTGAGTCTTGTTTTATAATTGGGGCAGTGCCTAATTTTCACCTGCTTTAATTTTGGTGATTAGAATTAAACAAGGAAGAACAGCATGTCTTCCCACAGCTTCTGGTGAAAGAGCTGCATTTGCCTGCTATCTAAACAAACCTGCTTGCAAAGGTGTTAGTAGATAGCAATAGCTGATATTGCAAAGTTGTATGCAGTTGGTATATACAGTGTATTATATAAAACAGCTTTGGCCTTTTTATAACTTTCTTTATTGATTTGCTTGTTTGGCTGTATACACCCTCTCTGTTGAAAAAGAGGCTCCAGGAAGCTAACAATATTGACACAGGGAATTAAAACAAAAGCTTCCTTGAAACACCCCATTAAAGCACAAATACACAAAAGACTACAAAAGGAACAATGATCTGATATTAGTTTATTTTGAAATTCAGAAAAAGTCACTTTGTTGGCCATGCTGGCTGGGGATTCTGGGAGTTGTATTCCAGCAAAGTAGTTGTTCCAGTTTCTGGCTTACTTACGCTTTTCTTGCATCTGCATGTCTGGCATGTCTTCAAATGGAACAATTTTAACCAGCTCCCAACTCCAACAACGTTGGAAGCAGAAAGAAATAAAATTAAAAACACATCGATGGCCATTTCCACACCGGGCTTCTGTAATGGTGCAGAGCGACCTCTCACGGAGGTCCTCTGCACCGTAGAGTGGACTGGCGTGGACTACTTTTTGTAGTTCCACACCAGAATCCACTCAGGAGCGGCCGGAACTAGCCGGGCTGCGTGTTTTTTAAAAACCTCTTTTTCGAGGTTTTTAAAAAGCACGGAGCGCGCAGCCCCGCGCCACTTCGTCGCCCGGCTCCGACGCGGATTTGCAGGCACGCGCAAGTGCGTGCCTGCAGATCTGCTGGGGGCGGGCTTCCAGCTGGCGAGCTTCTCCGGTTGGTGGAGAGCCTCCACCAACCGGAAGCCGCCATTTGGGATGCCGGAGGACTGCGGAGCAGCGAGCTCGCACTGCTCCGCGTCGCAACGGACTTACCTGGCTGCCGGTAAGCTCCATTTTTGGGCCTTTTCGCCGGTTCCCCCCCCCACATGTGGAAAGGGTCTATATTAGTGGCAACTGTTAGTGTTGTCAAGGTTTAAAACAGCAATATGGGACAGTCAAAATACATGCTATGCAGGGTTGACAATCAAGAAGTAGCTATTAACAAGTTTGTATTTTACCTGAACACCAACTGGGACTATTAATTTCAGTTACCCTAGCCTGACTTCTTTTGTAAAATTAACAAGTGGTCCACATTCATAAATTACATGATGCATACACTTCTGCTTTATAAAGAACCTGCACCCCAAAATGCAGGATTTTTGGTATCTCATTCAGTCTCTGGAAAATGAAAATCTTCCAGTCATCAAATGGGAGCAATAAGGAACAGCTGCCAGCTGTGTAATGGACAAGGGACAAGCTTTCTGATCCTCAAAGAAGGGAGATCCCTTATGATAAGGGATACCTGGCAACTGTAGTACTACCACCACAGCAGAAATCCTCCACAGAAGAGGGAAGTCTTGATCTGATTCTGAGCACCAGCTTCTGGGGAGGAGCACGATACATTAGTAAGTGTGAGGTGCCTGTTCATGCAGCCACTGACTGTGTGCATGAGTCATCAGAAAAGAATAGGGCAAACCTTTGGGTAGCCTGGTTTTAATATTTGAAATGGCTTACCTGACCTCTCCTAGCTGCTGTTAAGATATAATCCTATTCTCACCTCAAAGTGGGCCTTGCCAACTGCATATATTGCCATTCTTCTGTCATGGTCGCCCTTGTCAGTCCCATGGATTAGAACTCATCTAGAACCTAGTAACCTATTCAGCAGCCCTTGGCTCATTGTAAGAACTAGGTCTGCAACATTCTGGTTGTCTTGCAGTAACTCTGAATGGATTGTTACTGCCCTGGCTAGCCCGAGCTTTGGGGGATATAAAAGATATCTTTTGATATCACTAATTCGGCTTCACATATTCCTTCCACATGCTTGCGAGGCCCCCGGACAAGCACGCATACCGGCTCCGCCGATAATCGCTGTGATACTCCAAAACAATACAGGCAGGCCAGAAACAGCCGACTCACCACTTTAGGAGACCTCAAGGCAAGTACCTCCATTAGGTATGCAAGCAACTTTCAAAAGATCGTCTGCCCAGCGCTGGCAGCTTGATGATCGAACTATACAGCGCTCAAGTACTCCGCGTTTGCATACCGGCTATTCTATTGACAATTTGGCTGTAACTCAATCATTCAAATTCTGACCTTTTGGAGGCTTTGTCTCCAGCTCCAAATCTATTGTTTTCCCCAAGTCCGACCTAGCCTGCGGTCACAATTCTCCTTATAAAAACCCCTGACTTTGTGCGCTTCCTCGGATCGCTCCTGAGTTCCAGACCGCCTTGCTGCCGCATAGCTTGACGAGCTTCCCCTCAGCTCCACGTGCTGAGATACATCGAACCCCAGCTTCGCTCTCCACTTTCTTCGGGACTTCAGGAACAGGTTTCGTATCACCCAAATCAACTATCCCTCTGAAAATCCCACTATCTTACTCACACCTTTATTTTCCTTAGTTATCTGTGTGTGTGTGTTGCCTACATTGTGTGCCTGTATTTAATAAAGATCATTCATTATTTTAAACCGGTCTGCTTCTTGGCTTGGCCTGACCCCATAAACACTGGGTCACAAGATTCCGCTGCGTTACCCTGCCTCTCGTTTTGCCAACTAGTGCTCTAGACTAATTTCCCCAATTTGTGTAATTACAAGGTCATTTAGGAGTCCCTCCCGGGACCCCCAGAATACAGGGTAACAGGATGATAGCCTGAACTTCTGTTGCTGTTACTATGGAGGTTAGATGTTTCCTGAAGCAACTCTTGAATACTAGGCTGAAAGGATATCATATAAACTGGAACGTTTAAGACAAGTGTGAGAAGCATCTCTGATCAACCTCAACCAGCTTAGGCAATGTTCAGCAATCATGGGATCTGTAGTTCAGCAACGGGAGCTAGTGTGGTGGTTTGAATGTTGGACTAGGACTCTGGGAGACCAGAGTCTGAATCCCTATTCAGTCACAGAAATAGCCAGGTGACCTTGGGCATGTCATAGGCCATTTCTGCATGACGTCACAGTCCCGCTATGGGGATGGGATGGTCGTGGCTGCGGGTTGTGGTCCTGCTGCCGTCCCGCTCCCACCTGTCATGATCACAGGCTATTCGCTTAACAGAATAAATACATTAAGTGTCCACGATTGTGTGATGCTCCCATTCTTATCTGCCATGTGGAAGGGTAAGAAGTGCGATGGAGGTGCTTCCTGACCCAGTGCAGCATGGGAAGAGACCAGCTGTGCTGCGGAAGGCAGGCGTGTGTTGCTCGCACTCCTTTCTGCAGGGAGCTGGCTGGGTGTGGAGGGAAGCGTTCCTGTCGTGGTCCCTTCCCGTCAAAGGTGCTGCTGGGACTGTGACGGGAGGATGACGGGGTCATTTAAAGTGCAGAAATGTGCATACTCTCTCAGACACAGTGGAAAGCAATGCCGAAACCCTTCTAAACAAATCTTGCCAAGAAAACCCTGTGATAGGTTCACCTTAGGGTAGCTGTAAGTCAGAAATGACTTGAAGGAGCACAACAACAACAAACAAGAAAGTGCCAGCAAAATCTAGTGATCTGAAAGCTTCCTGTGCCAGCTTTAAGTCTAGGCCGATTTAGATGGTAGGCTGTGCTGATTCCTCAGAAGGTTTCAGGGAAATTTCCTCTCATCAAATTATTATTAGTTTTTCCTAACCAAACATTCTAATAAAATTAGGCTAAACTGTTCCAATTTTTGTTTTAAAACAAAACCTAATTATCATTTCAGATTTCTGCCTGCTAGAAAATTAGATTAGGTCCATATTTTCCTGCAACTGTTGGGTAGTCTGCCTAATGAAAAATCTACTTTTTATGCCTGGCAATCACTCATAGTTCTGTTTATTCCCAGATGAGCATAAATGAGATTTCCTGCTCTTTATAGCACTTTAATCTTTCTCCTCCATAGGTAAGTATCTGTACGTGGTAACTACTATGCAGGGGTGTAGGTATGAAGGGGAAGTCAAAATGAGGGCAATGCCATCCAAATAAGAATTCTGCCTTCCCCATGAAATTTTCCTTCAGCCCTCAAACTTCTAACATTAGACAGAGAGAGAGAGAGAGAGAGAGAGAGAGAGAGATTAAAATACACTAGTTCATACCCCATACTAGCCCTGTTCACATTCCTTTGGTAACTTTGCCCCTTTTCTTGGAAGTCCTAAACTGTATTTCTAGATGCTGAATTGAAATTTAACTTACTGCACTACTAGAAATTTGGGGACTGAATTCTTATTTGGAGGAGCCATGCCTTTGTTGTGGCCCCTCTGTTACCATGTCATAACTCATCAAAGGTATTGCAATTATTATTTTAGACAGTTTTATATTTGGGACAGTGGGGGATATTTATCTCTGTTTCCAGAGAGTTCTGCCCTTCATATAATCCACCCAGTATTCACATGGGAGGATCTGTACCATTCTGTTGGGAAGATAAGATTTTAAGGTGAGGATCCAACGGGGGTGTTTGGTTAATGGAACAGCATCTGTCCCCATAACCAGGAAGAGTTCTGTGCTAGAGGGAAAGTAAATGCAGGGTTTAGTTTAGCCTTAAGTCTGAATATGGCAGTTAAAAGTCATTTTCAAATTCAGAGGTTTAGTTTTTTGAAACACAATTGCTCCTGTGGCACCATTCTCTCTCTCTCTCTCTCTCTCTCTCTCTCTCACACACACACACACAGAATCATTTAGCTTGAAGTTCATACAACCAATATATGTGTGGAATTAATGATTTCAATGCAATTTCATTTTGAAGGTGTCTGGAAAGCAAACATTCCGCAATTACCTGTCTTGTTAACATGCGGCAAGCTGAAATTTCAGTACACGAAAAGTTTTAAATGAGGGGCTGGTGTTCTGTTCACTGTTGTGCGTGTGTGTTAAAGGCAGAGAGATTAGCTCCCATTAACCTCTCGCTGACAACCTCGAGGAGGCTGAAGCTATAAAATTGTCTAATTAGTGAGGGGAATAATTTGGTAATTAAGCAAAATAAGAAATGATTTAGTCTTATGCACAAGAAAATTGTTCACCTACCCTTTCTACTAATCTGCTTCTTTCTGGGTAATATTCCAGCCCAGTCCCAGAAATTAATGTGCCATTGTCAGCCCATACCCTAGCGCTATTTTGTCAGGAGGGTTGACTTGTTACACAAGATCCCTTGGCATTAAAACGGCTGAGGCTGAGAACAGTATTCATCTGCCTGGTTTAAACAGTTGTGTCTCAGCTTAATAAGCTGATATGCAGAAGACTCTGGGTTGTACACATAGCCTCTTTGCACAAGCAACAATTAATACAGGATGTCTATATTTCTTTTTCTTTTTCTTTTTCCCAGTTGGAAAACTACAGTAAGCAGCCTAGGGATTAAGGATTTTGTGACAATATAGTTTTGTGGACATGGTTTTGTGAGTTCAAAAATGAAACTAGCAGCAGCAGGGAGTGGAGTCTGAATGAGGAAGACAGGAGGAGTTCACACTCTCCAACATTTCATAGATGGAAATGGGGACATGTGTGGCAAACAACATCAGGATGTGATCAAGATGGTTATTAATGAGGAAGAACACACAAGCTAGTAGAGACTGTGAATGTTTGCTTTCGCTTGAGCCTTCTTGGAAGGGCATAATTTCTTCTACCCAGCTCCTCTCCCTGCTGCGGAGGAAATGGAATGCAAACTACTTTTGCACATTGAACTCAGTCTGCAGCAATGGAAGAACGCTAATGATGAAGGGTGAAAGGGGGAAGAGGAGGAGAGAAACTGGATCATTTTAAAAGCAGCTGATAAAGGGGGACAGGAGAGAATTAACTGAGACTGTCCCTGCCAAGTGGAGACAGTTGGAGAGTATGGTCACTCCCAGTGTGTGGGATAGGCAAGAGGAGACCTGTTAAAAACTTATTTTCAGTTAAGCACACTTATGATATTAAAGTAGAAGTTGCTCTTTATTTAAACAGGTTTGAAGATGAGTAAATATCCTGAGTAATGAGTAAATGCTGTTCAAAAATTCTGGGTAAAAGATGCATTCACATCTCATCCTAGTAGGCTGACTTATGTCTAAATATGATCACTGAATATGGAAGAGACAGGGTATTATAATTCAATAGGTGGCTGAGTAGAGGGGTCAGATAAATTCCAAATGGTCTAGAAGCTTCACAATTAAATAGCAAGAAAGATGTGTATTAGGAGCATTTGTTTTCTTTCCCGCTGTTCTTTACAATCACTGCAGCAATGTTATGTACATCAGACAGTGTGTATGTGTGTGAAAGTTTTAAAATATGCACCCCACTAGGTCAAAATAATTCTTTGGGACAGGTCCTAAGACAACTGCCCATTTGTTTCTTTATAAAAGTAGACTATCATGGTTGAAACTGAATTGTGTCTGTCTACGGAGAGAACAGCTCCTACCAGAAGATTAGATCTTCCTGCTTTTTCCAACACTGTGTTCTGTGAGACAGAGGACAAGATAATCCAAGGCTGTTCTGTCTATGTGAGAGTCTTTGCTCTTGGTGAGAGGATACCGTCTTCTGCTGCTACTGAGGGCAGCTGGCCAGCTTAGAGGTTCAGGGCAGGCTGCCTGGTGTACACAGCCCTGACCCCCTCATACTTTTCTGCCCTTCTCCTGGCTTCCCACTTCCTCCTGCCTGGGGCAGTTGATGCGCTCAGCCTAACAATACTGCCAGCGTTACTCCCAGTGCAGTCTTGCCTCCAGAAACTTCTCTGGAGGGCTGAGGAACCCTGTGGAACAGATTTTGGAGACCTGTACAGAAGAGGGAATTGGAAAAGTCTGTTGTGCAAGCAAGCGACATTGGATGCACCCTCAATGTGCAGAATTACTGAACTGATTGACCAGGATAAAATAAACCAAGCAAAATAATCAAATCACATATGAATTCAAGCACAGGCTCTGAATCCTCCCGTTAGTATATTTCTCCAGCCCTTTTGGGTAATCAAGATTCTGTACAAGTTCCTTCATTCTGCCATATAGTTCTGCTTTAGAGAAATAGAAGGCATTTTCCCTAAAGGTTATATCAGCTTCAAAAGGGGGGAGTGTTAAAAGACCACTAACACCCACACTGTGCAAACAAATGTGCTTTTTAAAGTGTCTGTGGCATTTTATCGCTCAGTTAATAACATTTGGGTCATGTAAATAAAGTGGCATTTCAAACTGAATGGGAACAAGAGATGCGAGGAGATATAACCTGAAGAGGAGCTCCAACTCCCTTCACATCTGTTCCTCTATTTGTTCAATTTACATTTTTAAATTAATTCCATTATTCTTATGAAGCCACATCCTTCCTTCCTGTCCTTACAGCATCTGTCCTCCTGACACCTTTGTTGATTTTGTACACAGAGAAATAAAAGCAACTTCATGGACCAGCTGCTAGAAGAGAACTCTGTAGCCTCCCTTCAATTCCCACATGGGTCCCCTGAGCAATGTGCTTTTGAAACTCTTAACAGCATCCTCAGGCTTGCTCCAGTTTCTTGATTAAACTCGGCCTTTCTAGGCGACTGCTGAAAGGAGCAATGCCTTTAGCAATTTTCTTTGGTTCAGTTTGGGTTAGGAAAGTGGAAAATCCAAGCCCACCAAAATTTTTGTTCCTGGGGCAGACCTCAAGCTTTTTAGTGCTTGAGAAAGAAAAAGCGTTGCAAATTAATCTGAACCTGTGTGTTTTCAAAAGCAACACTGTAAGAACTGAGGACCAGCAGGACATGCCAGAAGTGGGTGGGATACAGCTTAGCAAAATGAGAGATACCAACGAGTAGGATTTATATCAGAGGCAAGGAAATTGCAGCTTGCGGCCCACATGGGACCCTGAGAGGCTGTAGCTTCTTGTATGGCTTCTCAGGATCTCCCATAGTCCATTTGATTTTTTTATTTTTGCCCACCCCCTAGAAAGGGGTAGGCAATTTCACCACATTTTTGGGTCCCACAGCTGTTTGAGAGTCAACATGGTGTAGTGGTTGGAGCACTGGACTATGATCCTGGCGACCAAGATTTGATTCCCTGCTTGGCCATGGAAACCCACTGGCTAACTTTGGCACATCAGATATGCTCAACACTCATTGAATTTTGGGGATCAGGTTTCAACCTGGGCCACTGCCAATCAGATAGCTTCTAAGTCTACACCTTGTGCAGCTGTTTTGTTTTGTACTATGTAGGATTTCCATCCACCTGTGAAGACTCTGGAAAGAAAGATAGAATGGAAAATAAGAGGGAAGGGACTTTAAGTGAAAGGTGGCAGGCCAGACTCTTGCAAAATGACTGTGACAGAGGCTAGACAGAAGTCTAGTCTGGAAGCACTTCAGATCTTCCCCACCACAGCATGGCATTTTAGACACTACTGTTTTGTTCAGCCCAAGCCAGGCAGAGGTACACCATGAAAAGATTAGGGAAAAGCACACAACAGAAGCTGGAAAAGAATGGATACTAGTGATAGCTTGCAGGGTACCCCATTGCATCTTCATGGGACCAGGGTTTCAAAGGAGATGCACAGCATGCTTCCTTTTTCAAACCAGCAATATTCATGTATCAGCATAGATAACTGGTTTCTCCTCAGATTATATAAAAGGGATTGTCAGCTGTGTTCAGAGATAGCACGTAAATAAGGGTTTCAAGGTGGAGCTACTTGGCCCACAGTTCCATCTCCAGGCTCTGAGCGTCTCTAGGACACAGTCATGATGGATGTCTAGCCAGTTGCTCTTTCAGAGTGTCATCCAACGCACAGGGTTCGGGAGGCAGAGATGAACAGACACGCTATACCGGTGCATGGGGACAGGATAGGTAGTTTCACTTCCTGTTAATGCACTAGGGCTTATGTTCATTACTTGCTTGCATGACTAAGCTGGAAGATTGTGTTGTTGGCTTTGTCACTGGCTTGCTCTATGGCACTGGTCACATAAATCCTTGCCGCATTTACTTCAGCACTTTTGGTTGACCACAGGTTTTCAAACCAGAAAAAACTTAATAGACAGAAAAATGCACTGACTCATCTTCTAGTAAGTCAAAGGACATGCAACCTTCGTGGAGAAATAAATTAAAATGTCATTCAACTTTGTAGTGGAAAAGGACGAAAACAACCGAATACAGCTACCAGCAATTAACTGCTCAGTCCTATGGATGATTATTCAGAAGTCTTTCCGACCATTTTCAGTAGCTTTATTTCCAAGCATATCTGCATAGGATTTTAGACTAAGGGTCTTTTCATACTGGCTGTGGTTTAATTTGATCTGCATTGTAAGTGTATATTTTACATCTACTACATTGTAATTACATTAAAATTACATTACATTAAATTACATTAAATTACATTGTAAGTGTATATTTTACATCTACTATCAAAGTTTGTCTGTGAGTTTGTCTGTCTGTGTGAGTTTCTCTGTTTGTCTGCGTCTGGCAGGCAAAGACCTCATACGATTGGCTGTGTGAGGTGAAAAGATCTCATATGATTGGCTGGCTGTGAAGTTTCCATAGAATAGTGGGGTTGGTAGTTTAGGGAGGGGCCTTTAGAATACTCAGCTGGAGAGCTCTTGGGCCTCAGGCCGGTTGCTGTGGAAATGAGGCCCAGCAGCAAGGAGGAAGACAGTGTATTCCCTCAGAAACCAAACCTCTGTTATGTTAACAGCTCTTAATACAGATTGGATTAGGGAATATGGGGATAAGTTACAGCTACTGAAATAGGCCAGCTGCTATGGAGATGAGGCCTAGCAGCAGGGAGGAGGACAGTGTACTCCCTCAGGATCCCAAACTGTGTATGTAAATAACTCTGACTATAGATTGCACTAGGAAATATGGGGAAAAGTTACAGATACTGGAGAAGACAGTTTGACAAGTTCTTTAGAGGAACATAAAATCCCTGGCAACATTGGGTAAATACACTAGTTTACAATATAGACCAAATTAAACCACAGTCAATCTAACTCTTTTGCTAGAATGTGCATTCAGTTTCTCTTCAGCATCACCTCCCACATTTGTACATGGGGACAGTGTATCTCAGATTTAAAAGGAATAATTAAATCTCAAGGTAAATATCCTATAAAACATACAGAGGGATGGTCAGCAGCCAGTGCCGAAATGATGTTGTGTGGCTGCTTTTAATTATACAGCTATCAGAATAAAGATCAGGGCTGTGTACTTCTAGATGGTCAAGAAGGGCGTGTAATGACAGGTGAATTGAAACTGGAATGGAATAATCTCCTTAGAAAGGATAAAAGGATCCTAAGGCAATATAGATTGCCATGAGAATCAAGCTAAGACTAAGCTGCCAAGTCCTCTTCTGGGGAAGCTGGGAAGTGGACATTTTCCATGTTGAATTTTAATGTTCTGTCATTCTGTTTTTTAAAAAACTATAATCGGTTTATTTAGGACAACAGCTAATGACTAACTTGTCCAGGTGGGACGTCTCCTCTACACTGCAGGCACCCAGGCAATTGCAGCTCCTTGAGAAGTGCTCAGGAGGTAGCAAGACAAATGGGAAAACCATTTGGTCAGTGCTGTCTTTTACACAGGTGGACAAACCCCATTCATTTCAGTCCCTTAAGCATTCATTTTTTCCCCAGTTGTCTGTGGGTGTGTCCTAAGAGCCAAACTCAAGTTGCCCTTTGCTTAAGAGTGAATACTTTCTTTAAGTTGGTGTTTGCCATCTGTTGTTTTCATAAGCACTTATATTCAAATTATATCAATGAGTATATCCCACACTATAGAATGTAACAGAATGTTGCAGCCTTGAATCTTACTTCCCTGTAGCTGATACTGGTCTGGATGAGATATCCATCAACATGGATATAGACTGGATATGTGAATATGGTTTGGATGGGGATAATCCATCTACATCTATCTACGTATGTCTGGACTAGATTTATATCCACACCACATCTGCTAGATATATAAAAGTTTAATAGGTGAATGGTCCTTGTTACATTTGGGCATTTTTATTTCAAATTATCCAATCATGTAGCTCTTTAGTAAGCAGTTAGTGAAAGATGCAAACTAGTTTAAATAACCTGGCATCTGCATAAAATTTCATTTTGCAGGTTTTTTTTTTAATGAACTCAACAAGAAAGATGACTGTTTTTATTAGCAGTCTGGCTCATGACTTTACATTGGCCTACTCAGTGATGTCAGAAACTAATGTCCTGTGCTGAAGTCACTATATCCTATTTGCATTCATCAAACAGGCAGACTTTGTTTAACATTATTATGAATTGCTATAATTTCATTTGTGATTTCATCTTAGGCATATGTTTTCCGTTCTAGAGGTAGGGGTCATATATAGGATGCCATCACTTAATGTGCTAACAGATCGCCTTCACAAAAGTAATGGGACATTAGTCAGCATTTCTCTACTTACCCTTTAAGGTAGAGCTTTCCAAACTTTTCATGTTGGTGATACACTTTTTAGACATGCATCATTCGGTGACAGAGTAATTCAGTTTTACTAGCAAACTGGAGCTTAAACTGACTTACCTACTAATACAGACCGTTTAGCACTTGATTCTTGAGCAGTTTCCTCTACAGCTGCTACATTTTGTTCATCGCAAATGTCATCTTCACCAGCTTTTCATTTCTTAATCAGAAACTTATCCATTTTAGGGGTAATTCAACTGCAGTGTAAGTAACTAAACAAGAAAATAACAGCACTCCACTCTCTCAGTGATAAAGTGAGAGAACAATCCCTCATGGTATACACCTACGGAGCTCCTGCGCCTTTTCACATTCACGTCAATTCTTTCCAACTGATCGGGCACGTGCAGTACCCAGACGCCTATATAGAATGGGGCAAGGCAGCCCCCTCCCACCCGGTCCCGGCTAGCTGCCATCGCTCTTGCCCGGGTAAGGCCCCAACGAGAGTGACAGCAGCAGGCCAGGCTTGGGGTGTGTATGTGTCTTTCTCGGCTTAGGAGGTGACACACCAACACGCTACAGGCAACACACTAGTATGTCTGTTGCGACACACCGTTTGGGAAGCCCTGCTTTAAGGAGTAGCTGGTGCAATATGTTCTCTCTTCCCTAGGAGAACTTCGTGTTATAATCTCACAATAACTCTAACAAATATCTTGTGCAGCAGAATGGCGAGGGGGATAACTGTCACAAAATTGGCTTCAGCAGAGGGTTGACTAAAATTAGTATTTATCACTCATGGCAATGCACTGAAAATCATGACGGCAGGGAAAGGTTGGTGACTGTACATTTCCAATCAGTGAAAGCCACAGTGTAAGAAAGGAAACTGTAGAAATCCCAGAAGTAATATATTATTTTAGGACTCACAAATGATATACAAAAGAAAACCAACTTAAAGCTACTCATATGGTTTCCAGTCCCTTGGTAGCATCTTAAATACCCAAGAAAATTACAAAATAGTATGATCTCAGAAGCCTACAGTTGGGAAACAAAATGATGGAGCTAAGTCTTCAACTGGACAAACTAGTTACTATAGGATGGGGGACGCGTGGCTGGATAGCAGTACGTGTGAAAGGGATCTAGGAGTCTTGGTAGATCACAAGCTGAACATGAGTCAGCAGTGTGATGTGGCAGCCAAGAAAGCCAATGTGATTCTTGGTTGCATCAATAGGAGTATGGTGTCTAGATCAAGGGAGGTAATGGTACCACTTTATTCTGCATTGGTTAGGCCTCATTTGGAATACTGTGTCCAGTTCTGGGCACCTCAAGTCAGGAAGGATATCGACAAGCTGGAGCGTGTCCAGAGGAGGGTGACCAAAATGGTGAAGGGTGTGGAAGCCATGTCCTATGAGGAATGGCTTCGGGAGTTGGGGAAGTTTAGTCTGCAAAAGAGATGGTTAAGAGGGGACATGATAGCCATGTTTAAATATTTGAAGGGATGTCATGTTGAGGAGGGAGCGGGCGTGTTCTCTGCTGCTCCAGAGACTAGGCCAAGGAGCAATGGATTCAAGCTGCAGGAAAGGAGATTGCACCTGAACCGCAGGAAGAACTTCCTGACGGTCAAAGCTGTCCGGCAGTGGAATATGCTGCCTCGGAGTGTGGTGGAGTCTCCTTCTTTGGAGGTTTTTAAGCAGAGGCTGGATGGCCATCTGTTGGGGATGCTTTGATGGATGTTCCTGCATAGCAGGGGGTTAGACTTGATGGCCTCTGGGGTCTCTTCCAACTCTAATAATTCTATGAACAATGTTCATATGAAATCTGATCAGTGTATTTTCTCATGTTAAGTCATGCCAAGCTACTCACTATATCATACCCGATATGTCATTTAAACTTACTTGCACTTCTACATCCCTCTATATTCATTCTACTTAAGGATGAGTGTTTTTAATTTTATCACATGGAAGGCAAATGTTTGAAGTACCTGCCATGCAGAAATATCAGTTTTAGCAAATCACTTCTAAATAGTCCTTCCTGTTCATTTGGAGTGGTGTGTTGTTGCTCTATACCAAATTACTCATCTGGACCTGTTATTAACACCTATATGACAGCATTTGCGTCTTCTATTGTTCAGTGATGAAATAAGATGAGGGCACAACTTGATGACAGAACATATGTTTTGAGTGTGGAAGGTTTAGTTACCGGCATTACTAAGTAAAATGCTCAGGTAGCAGACCTGTGAAAAATCTGTTTTGGGATCCTGGAGACCTGCCAATTAGAGCAGACAGTTCTAGACCAAATGGGCCTATTGTGCAACTAACTATGAGGACAGTTTCATATCTTCATTTCAGAAGTGCTATAGCAGAAATAACCAAATCAACATATGCAGCCAAAATCTGACAATTGGATCCATCGGTGACCAAAATATATGAAAAAAAAAGTCTACCAAAACAAAAGGTGTATTAAAAGGCTTTATTCACAATAGATTTTTTTTACAAATATAGTTCTTAAAAATTAAACATTTTGATCTCTTATAACTTCAGAGATTTATATAAATGTGGAAAAAGACAAAGTGGGATATGCACAAATTAAAATAACATTTTAATTACACAAAATGACTGCATGATAAATATACCATATCAACAAAGTGTCATCTGGGGATCATAGAGTTGTCATACTGTCATACAGCACATATGGGATTTAAGATAGCAATTTTTCAGGATTGAGTACATATTTAAACAACTGCATTGTGAAATAAGGAGGAGCAATGGAAGTTTAGACACTGTCTAAACAGGAACAAAATACATATACAATGGTTAGCATTTAATCAGTCACCCCATAGTTATTTCCTTTAAATGTACAAGGCAACAGACTTTTTTCCCCCAGGGTGGTTGTATGACAATTATTCATAAACATTAAAAGGTAATTCTGAAGCTATTTACATCGTTGTAAATAATCTCAGGATTGTAGCTGTAACTTTTGAAATGGTGATCACTCTGAAGTTTTATACTTTGGTGTTCTTCTGTTAAACACAACATGACTACGTTTGAAGATATAAAACATGTTTCTCTTTTACTTTAGCAGTTCTACAGGGTATACAATCTTCTTGTCTACTTACATCACTTTACAAAATAGGTACATTATAGTGCAGCTTATACATACAACCTGATTACTGTATGTTATAGAATCATAGAAACTTTGTGCTCTTTCAAATAATAACAACCATGAAGAAATTACCATAACCACAACTTCCTGTAAAAAGAAAATATGAAGTTGATGAAAACCTATGTTGATGATTTCAAGGAGATTGCAACTGTTTTATGTGAATTACTTCCAAGAGAGTGGTGGGTAGGAAAATGACTAGTACAATTCCTGCTACATTCATAAATGTATTTTCTATTATTTAAAGTGACAGGCACTCACAAGGGCATAATAACCATTTCACTGTCAGGTTTCCCCAAAGTGGAACCAGCACATTTTGACAGCGGTACATACTGGAAGCCTAACATCACTAAAAACAGAGTGGGTGGGGAGAATCCATATATCAGGCAGTAAGTAAATGCACCTAAAATTTTACTCCATTGAAGGACTGCTGTCATATTTTGGGAGAACAGTATCTTCTGGATTTAGAGTACCTTGCCTTAGGGCATGAGGGCGGAAAAAACTTAAGATTTATCTTGTACAACATTATTCAGTTCTTTAAAATAGACCAATACATAGGGGCTGGAATTTTGCTAAAGCAGACTAGGCTTTTATATACATGAAAGTGTTGAATAGGGTGCATACTGAAAGGCCAGATTTTTTTTTTCCTGCAAAAGCTACTTCATTCAAATGATACATGTTTGCTTGGAATGTCTAGTGAGTAGATGGAACATGTTTCTAGATGGTGGCCTATAAGATTAAGACAATTTACTTGAGGAACTAAACAGTTTCTTTTAATGTAAGTAGGTATATACAGATGAAACAAGTATCTACAGAATGTTCATTTAAAAATGAAATGTTCTAGATTTTTGTGCAAGGAGAAGTAATCGATTGGCACAGAAAAGGGGCTGGCATCCAGTGCATTCAAAACAGAGGCTGGAAGGACTTTAGGTAGAAGGTAGGAATGGGATTCATACCTAAGAGAACTGAAAATTTTGCTGGATCTTTTTCTATAGTTTATTCTGAAAAATAAGAACATTTGGACGGGACAATTCTGCTTTTTGATTCAGGTCTGTTCTCCCACATCCAAAGATCCACCTAGTGGATCTCCTGAAAAGTTTAGGATGCTTCAGGCTTGTGTACCTGGACAGTAGAAGCAAGGGGTTGGAACAAAGAAAGGGGTTGAAATAAAGAAAGCCCTGAGGTAGAACTGTGAGGAATGGTGTTTGTATATTATTGTGCAAGGAAAAGGATTTTGGGGATCAGCCATGGATAAGGATCATGGTCTCTAATATCAATGGTAGTTCCCCAAGGGCAATATTCAATGCTAGAGTTCTGCTGGCACATCACAACAGAATGAAAGCAAAAGGGGGCAATCCCTGTTCCCCACTGCAGTCCCCTGTGTGCTTTTAAAATCCCCTCTGGAGGAGTGAAAAACTCTAGAGCCTTTTTTTTGGGGAGGGGGGTTGGGAGGAAGGGGGGCAGAAAAGGGAGGGACGTTACGTAATGCTACAGTTCCAGTATCGACATAATGCTGGATTTAGGCCAAAGAGTGTTAGAGTGCAGCTTCATTTTTAAGCTTATGAAATTGACAGAAACCATCTTCATTGAGTTAAAGCTGCTGTACAGATTGCAACATTCTAAAATAGCACTGCATGTGGTTAGTCCATGCAAGTAATTGCTGCTCTGCATTTTCTTTTGAAACATGCACAAATCTTGAAAACAGGTTTGTTAATCATTCTGAGTGACATAATTCTGAGTTCCAAGACTACAAAACCTGTACTGCAGTGGGTATTTTGAACTTATCCTTTTCAGGAATTACATATTGCAGATTTCTCTCTTTATGTGGTAGGCTGTGTGGCTACAGAAGCCTACCATAATTAACTCCAAACACCAAGGTATTTATTTCACTCTAATTAATTTTATTTTTAATTTCCATACAGTAGTGCTGCCTGTGATACGACAGAATGCACACTTTGTTGGAGAAACACATTACTGTGAGCAGTAGAAGCTATAGTGCCCAAGTATAAATATTACTCAGTGCTTAAATGATTAAGCTAGAGGTGGGTTACTTATAGAAAAAAGATGAAATTGAATTACTTTTGGCTTTCTTCAATTATACCTCTAGGAATGAGGATCTAGAATTAAACTGTCCTCCCTAGCACCTCTAAATGGGAAAACAGGGTCTTGAAATATAGTATGAAACATACTTCTTACTTCAGAAGGACCAATGAAACAAGATTCAGATTAATATTAACTGCATCACTGTTTCTAACACCATGCTTTCAAACTGCTTTTTCATTTAAAAAAATAAAATTCTGTAAAGAATCAAATGTAAAACACAAGAACTGAACATATCAAA
This sequence comes from Cyclura pinguis, assembly GCA_030412105.1. Classification (NCBI taxonomy): domain Eukaryota; kingdom Metazoa; phylum Chordata; class Lepidosauria; order Squamata; family Iguanidae; genus Cyclura; species Cyclura pinguis. The sequence continues at coordinate 104,547,949 of CM059599.1, read as the reverse complement.
AGCTTCTTTCATTTTGACTGATTTCCGGAATGATAAAGATATCAGTGGAAATCTAGAATTAGAAATAAATATCCATTCTAATTAAATAAGAAAAATACTTTTATGATATACAAGTTCTTGTGATGGCCAAAATAAGCTATACACCAAGATCATACCCAATTACCATGAGTACTTCAGTAGAAGTAGTACTGAAGAGTTAGTGAAGTCCTATGCCAGCTTCTCATTCCTCACATTGTTCATTCTTGAATCAGTCATGTCCGTATACACCTGACTCCTCAGAACACCTTTTTAAGCTTGGACAGTGGTTAAGAACTAGTTATCTGATTTGGCATGGAGAGGCACAAAACAGGAAACAGGCCAAATCTTGGGTGGGGAAAGGTTAGAGTTATTGCTTATATGCTCTCACCATTCAGACTGCCAGATCACACATTGTAAATGTCATTCCTATGGCCCAATCCTGTATGCAGCGTTCTGGACCTTTGCATGTGAAACCTTGATGTGTTGTAGTTTGGTTGCAACATAGCATAGCTAATGCCTGTTATTACACTGAAATCTAGCAAAGTTCAATGCCGCTCATCAGCACTTGGAAAAGGGAGAGAGATATAGTCAATAATGTTGTATTTGTGGATCATTCCTTTTTATGTTACATTCCAAGAAGTTGTTGGCTCAAACACAAAGTTCTCATTTTTGACAGCACAAACATGTTAGCACTAAATAAAACAGAGTAAGAATATTGATTTATTCTTCTAGCTACATTCTGTCCAGTGCTGTGTACACCACTAAAGGAACAAGAATGGATAGGAAATGACTACCTGAATTAATTTTTTGTACTGTTTCTTTCCTTGCTCCCCTGAGTTCTTCAAAATATCCAGAAAAATTCTCTCCAGCCTCCTGGTCAGTTTCCATTTCTGCATTTAAAATGACTAGGCATACTTTAATATTAATCTCAGTCATTGAAGCCATTCTGCTCACAGAAGCAGACAAGGGTTGCGTCATGTCGAACCTGGCTCTTAGCAATGGACACTTCTTTTGTCACTTAGCAAGGACACAGAGTAGAAGCTTTTTTCAAATCAAGCACTTAGAGTAGTGGGTCACTTTTAATTTTTCAAAAATGAATTAAAATTTAAATTTTGGCTTCTGAAACATACTACTTTTGAGATGGGTTTTTCTTTTGCTTTCACAACTCTGTTCCTGGGTGTCTATCAGATTTCACAATGCTAACTAGAGTGTTGAAACTGCAGTAACAAATTTATGGAACTAGTCTGTCTAAATCTTGAAACAGGAGAAGTTTCAAAATACACATAGGATTTCACACTCCAGAGCAACTCACCTCACATATAATATTACAGGTTTCAAAGAGAAACAAATTTTGCATTCCAGTGCAAATTCTGCTGAAGTCCCACCTGCACTAACAGAAGACTTTGAGAATTTCAGTCTCTGAAATTATGACCTGATAGCATGCTCTTAGTTTTGTGGCTGTCTGTGAAACTAGATACAGGTACAGAAAAAGACCAAATTTAACTGTGGTTAGATTTGATTTTCAGATATGTTCTCAAAGTATATTAAGAAAGCATTTCAAAATCCAGGCTTTGCCCTTTAAGATGAATCACAATTTAACATAATAGCATGCACAGATGACATGAAAATATTTCTTATGTAGTTTCCATGAATGTATACCTTCTAAAGTATTCAAATTACCAATTAATGATAGACCCGCATAAGAAGAGGCTGTCACAGTTAGATTTGTCTCTAGTGATCAGACAAACCACATTAACACAGATTAAAAAAAGAAAAAGCTCTTCATACTTAATTCTTTATGGCTTTTTGCAACACAGCAAAGTATTACAGCTTAAAGCAGACATCTCCTCACAGAGGAGGATAGAATTTTGCAGTCAAAAATAAAATAGAAAACAAGTAACAAGCTGACCTCAATATTCTATTTGGCCGGATACACGCTGTGGCCTAACAAAATGTAGAGATGACAAGTTACTATTTCTATTAAAACATACATAAGATTAATTATAATTAATGATTTCAGGTCCCTTGATAAATATTGCATGAGCTGACAGCAGACTGCAAAAAATGGTTTAAAGTCATGTCTGTGGAATATTAGTAACTATTACCATGTGCTCCAAACAAAAATCAGCATTATCTTATTTGCCTTTTCTTTTTTGCCCTTCTTCTTTTCTTAGAACTGGAAGAGGGTGTGCCTCAGTGTTAAAGACCCAATGTTCAAATGGAAGAAGATCATCTTCAGAGAATAGTAAGTACAGGTATCTAAGCAAAGAGGGGGGAAAAAGGATGTTAAACATACCACAAAATTGGAAGATTATGTAGGAATAGTAACAAAGTCATTTGTATTTCTATGTACCAAAACAACTCTCTATATCAATAATAGACCAATGATTTTAAGAATTAGAATGATAAGAAATATCTGGATAAGTTCCTGGATGCACCTCTGTTTTAGTTCCATTCTTTTCATCTTTAAACTATATAACTCATAAAATTCTGCATAAAACTTACAGCATCTCCCAAGCTAGTCTTTTGCCCCTCCCACATTCCAGAAGTCAAGGAGTTCCCTCATTCCAGGGCTTGAGTTGTACAAATCAGTAAACATGAAGATAAAAATTCAAGACATTATTTCCTTTCTAAACACATCAGACACCCCTATGTACTCTAGTTTTAACAAATCATTTACCCAGGCCAAGAGAAATGATTCCTTCAGGGAAGACAGCTTACCAGATTCACTGCTCCACAAGCAGAAAAGAATCACTACTTCATAAATCAAATTATACTCAAGAAAGCGTGATTACTGTGTGACATAAAACTATATTTTAGATAGCATTTAAGAAAGAAATGCTCAGACACTTCTAGTTTGTTTCAAGAGACTAACATTTTTGTTAAAAGACTCTCTTGTGTGCCTCACTGAGAAGCATTTTAACTGCAAGTATTTCCTTAAGAGGTTTTCACATGTCTCAGAAATTAAATTAACAGTCATGATAAGCTCAACACCTCCTTCTAAGTTTCCTGTTCTGCTGTCCAGATGACGAACACTCATGCTTTGTCGTCCCCTTTTTAGTGGAAGAGTTTCAATTGCTTACTTGAGTGTTTCTGAGAGGAAGAAACTCTGCTGTACGTCATCATGGTTTTGATAGTTGCTGTACACATTCCTAACACCAGAATAACCTCCATCTACTCTGCAATATTTTTCCAATGCCTGAATTTCAAGAGAGAAAAATGTTTTGATGAGATATGTTATAGAGATATCCTATCCTTCAGTATAAAATATTCAAAGATTGGCTTGCAACAAAGTAATAAAAATTAAAGTAATAAACAGTAACCCAAAACAGCAATACAAAAAAGTACCCTAATTAAGTCCAGTTGAAATTAATAGGATAATTTAACCATGTGTATCTTAATTTACATTCATTTCAACGCAACTGAAGCAGAATTATCCTTCTCTGTATATGGGTCCCAGTTTCTTATGGAGTAATGGGCTGAAGCAGATACTGTGCAGTACCACTAAAGCCGCAGAACAACACCCATTACTACTACTATGAAAGATAACCCTTGTTATCTTTTTTCAAAAACAAATTTCATCTCATCAACACTAATTGGAATGAGTTTAGTTACACCAGTTTAGTTACAATCTCAGTTATAGGCTGGTGTAGTAAAGCAATGAGATCTAGGCCCATTCAGGGGAATGGAAGTGTTTTGGACCCAAAACATCAAAAGCCAGCCATGCCCCATCCTCAAAATACCTTGTTTTGGGACTATTACTCTCAATAACATCATAGGCAATATAGCAACCCTAGAGTAGAGTGGAATTTTCTGTGAGTTTAAGAGGGGCCTTCATGGTAAACACAGTCTGCCTTCTATCTAAATTTCTTTTGAAAACTATCCAAGAGAATTAGGATTTCTCCGAATATTTATAGTGCTAGAATTCTCAAGTGCAGGACAAACTTTTACAGTTAAAACAAAACAAAACAACAAAAAGAAAAAGAAAAATGGTACACACAGCTTTCATACATGCATCAACAGTTTTTGGATAGTCTAGGTTTGTCCAACACTGGCTAGAAGATCAGCATAAAATTTAAACAGATTAATTATATAGACACAAACCAGCTGGTATTTATGAATACAAGAAAAGTGACAATATTAGACATTAGTGGTAAAATAGAAGTTAATAGATGTCTATACTTAATTAGAAACACAGGTTTTACCAAGACTGAGGATTTAAACCCTCTTCTACGAGGGAAAATTGCTATGGAGAACAATTTCAACTGAATATTTCATCACTTAAACTGAAGGGCCTCTTTATACTATTATGGTTCCAAAGTGTGTAACTATTCTTCTTATTCCGTATATAACACAAAGCTATTCTTGCATGCAAATATTTTTCAGCTTGCTAAGCTTTTTGAAAGTAGCTGAGGAGAGCAAACTGGGTACAGTATGCCACCAAATTATATCAGTATATTTGTAAGTAGAAAACAAATGTGTAAGTTTTGACAGAATAACTGGATACTGAATATATCCATATTAAGAGTGAGATACTGACAAATATTAGAAGACTCCAGTTACATGCTTAATTTTAAAAATTATTTTCACTTGCAATACAGGTAGGCTTACATTAAGCTCCTATCATATTCCCATTAAAGCCAGAGGAAGTGAATTGTTTTGGCTTTCCAGACAAGACTATCTCCTGGAACAGCTGAATGGGCTAGTGTTGTTGTTAGAGGGTTTCCCCCCAAGGTGTTCACTTCATGTCATTTTAGTCCCCACTGTTGGTGCTCACTTTCTCCACATCTCTCTCTGCTTAGACAAATCCTTGTGTTGCACCCCTCACTGATTCACTGAATGAGTTCAGGAAGATAATCCTACTGCTCCTCCTGATCACTGATTTAGGATAGCAGCGAGATAACTCACAAGGGTGGGATATCTGCCAGATGCTCCATGAGTCAGACTGAGATTCACAATGGATTAGAGAATGGGCTAAATAAACGTAATTCTTCAAAGTTAGAAAGACCCTATAGAATCTCTGTTTGGTCAAGGAATTGTGAAATAAAACATTTTCAGCAAAAATTAAGCTTGAAAGAATTAAGAATGAATGTATTACCTCTACAGCTTCCCAGCCCCACTGACGATACTTTGGGTCATGAGTAAATCGCCACATATACATGTAAGTTTCTATAACTTCAGGACGCAAGATATAGTATTTTTCATTTTGCCTGGTAGCAATTGCTTCAACTCCACCATCAAATCTGAAGGCTTCTGGTCCCAGCTTCATGCCTGACACAGTATTAAATATTCAACAATCAACATAATCATGAAGGATTTTCAGCCCTTAAGAATGTAGAGGAGCCATATATATATGGAAATCAGTATCACATTGTTACTATATTATGTAAAAGTTTAACATATCTGAAATTCAGCATTCCGTGCACCACCATCGTACTAAAATCCAACCCTTTGTGCTGAGGGCACCAATGTTTTGAAAAATTTCAATGTAAAACAAATCTACTTTATGACATTTATTGTAGAAATAATGCAGAGTAAAAGGGGACCACATCTTAGACAACTTACACTTATAACTTAAGATTCTAAAGGCAGTATGGATGAAACAAAAGCAGACAAGTAATTCCTTGTATGCTGAGTTATTTCAAATATAACACCAAACTACTAAATGGCATGTCTGAACAATCCCAGAGTGTTTCTCCCTAGTCAGATGGTTTTATTTTGAAATGAAAACAGGTAGTTGAGAAAACATTTGCATGGGAATTAAAAATTTTAGTTTTGTTGAGTACACGAAGACAATTGGTCCAATGAGATTATATGCCATTAACAGTCTAATCCATATTGCTCTCTACTTGTTTCAAGTGTGACACAATTTATAATTGAGATATAGTATGCAAAGATAATACTGTAGTGTTGCTATACTGCAGTGTACTGTACACTACTGTAGTGTAGTTACTACAAAAACTAACTACTATTCCCTGGTGCCTTGCAGAGTTCTGTTTAACTTAGAAGTTTGAGTACAAAATAGATTATCATTTCAGTCAAACAGGTGTTCAGAAACATTAAGCAATTATTCAAATTAAGCAAATCAATTAAGTCCACATAATAATAATTAATAAAGGCAGTTAAACTAGATGTAAGAATATAAGAAGTTTCTTGGGAATGCTGCAACATTTAAGTTATTTTTTTAAAAAACTTTAAAAATACACACTTATATAATAGGTATTTGACTTAATCTAAATAGATACCGGGAGACTATGACATTTATCTATGATATACGTGGGTGGAAATGAGGTTGCAGGCTCCACATATATGTTATTATTTCAGATAATGTACTGGGCATCCTTTGTAGCTTTTCACACATGCTTATCATGCTTAGTATAGGCACTCAGTATTTGCTGGACCTGCTATATATAAAACATCTTAGGGGTGGTTTTTCCTCTTCCATACTCTCTTTCCTCTTCCATACTTAGGACTGATCAATACAAAAAGAAAATTAAATAGAAGTACTAAGAGGATCAATAAAAAAGAAAATAGATTTTTGATAGCAGTCAATAACAGGAACACCCATTTTAGATGTAATCATAGCATTTCTTCCATACTGCCTTAGTAGTGTGTCTGACCACTACCAAACACATGAAGAAATCAATAAAAGAAAGCCTACAATTTGCTTGTGAGAACATTGAATGCTCTGTCCCCTATTATCAGGGATAAGTCTCTGCTTTAGACATCCTTCCCTCTTGACATATGGAGCCAGAAATTATATTTGGTGGAAATTCAACACAGATATTCTTAAGTTGGAGAAAACAACTATGTGGGAAAAAAGCAAAAATTAACAGCATAAATAAGAATGTGGCAAAGTTTGAAAAAAAAATCTTTGAAAAAAGCTACTCAAAAATTGAGAAAGCTTACTTGTGCGATCGTAGGACTCATGACACGTGCGGGCAATTTCAGCACCAAGTTCAATGTGACGTCCAGTTTTATCAGCTCGTGCTCCATCTGCACCCAGCACAAACATTCCTCCAGCAAAACAAGTAAGATGGCCCATTTTGTGTTCAAGCAGTCCACCCTTCCATTCAGCAATGTACACCAAACCATTGCTAGACTTCCTGATCAGATGGGTATCTATAGACTAGACATGTTAGAATATAAACATCTGTTAGCTTACAACTGATATGTGCAAGTCCTCATCCGATGCTGCTTCCAAAGCGTGATGGACATCGAAAGCAGAACTACATGAAGAATAAATAGGTACCCTGGCAATGGCACTCTTCAATGGTAACAAGGTGAATGCAAGTACTTTGCAGCTACAGATTAGCCTCTTTGGAGGTTGGCCTCTTAGCTGATTAGTTTCTTTCTTTTTTTAATCAGTGAGCAAGATCTACATTTATTGTAACATTTCACAATAACACACTTCTGGTTTTGCTTAATCAAAATAAATCGATTCAAAGGGCCATCTCAACTACAAAATATATCTTAGCTACAACTGCAAGCAAGGATTTTTATTCAAAAATATTGATTATTTCTCTTCCCCGTGGTAATGGCAGCAAACAATTTTGTATAGTGATGGAAAAACACAGTTCTGCTAGTATTATGAATAAAAATATTTTAACTGAACTGTTAAATAGGCTAAAATGCTCCTATAGGGTTTAAGAGAAATCTTAGCAGATGGGATATTTATCCTTTCAACTGACAGCATTTTTCCCTATCACCAAGCAGCGAGTTAGTTGTTTTATTAGTAACACTTCTCTTCTGGCAGATGAATAGGCTTGAAATAGTACTACAGTTAACGGAGAACTGAAATTTTGATCTTTTATCATAGAGATGTAATCAATAAACTTTGAAAAAATGATGCAGAAGAAAACCATGCTCCACTCCTATTCTCTATTCATGGGTGTGAATGCAGACCACAGTCCATGAAGAGAAAGACTCTTTTCATTGACAGAAGGATTTTTGATCCAGTGGAGGGATCTTATTAATGGACTGAGAGAAACTGATTCTTCTACCCCTGTCAGTGCCACCTCTGATAAGCTCCAGAAATTTTAGCAGGGCACCATATACTTCAGGGGAGTTGGCAAAAATGTCACCGTGCTCCTTCCACTGATTAGAACCTGAGTGGAACATCACTTAGGGAATATTCCTGTTGATGGAAGTCTGGACTGACCCCTCAATAATAAGATACTTCATAGAAAACTGCAAATGAAGATAATTAATATTTTTTTAAAAATACATCTTTAAGATATTTATTATAAAGAACATTTAAAAAATATAAATACTTAACTTTAGCTCTAAAACACTTCCTTAGGAGGTGTTTTTGATCATCTTAAAAAGGTGCATGTCTTGTTTACCTGAACAGCATCATAATACATTTGCCTGCCTTCTTCATCTGTCTTATCTGACATCAGCCAAGCCTTAAGCAAATATTCATAAAAGCTATCTCCAAGTCCTCCAATGGAAACATGATCTGAAAGAAATAGTAGAAAAGCATTGTATAGCAATTCCATCTTCAATTTAAATACATGCACAGAGATACTCAACTCTAAAGTAAAACAGATGAACTGCAAAATAATTTACACCAAAGCCTAAAACCCTTGAAAATAATTTTTAACATTTTTTTGTCATCAGATTCTCCACAAAAAATACATTGTTTATGGATAAGCAGATTCTCTATAAATCCAACCAGAACGCAGTACCCTCTGTACACAAAACAGCTCTGTATTTGTCCTACATATCTGAAGTTTTCATACATCTCTAAAAATACATGTTGGGACCCACTTTCACTTGTAGTTACATTAATATATTATTTAATCCATTACTAGTAACATACTATAAATTACTCTATTATTTATATTCTGTTTATGGGACCAACACACGCTGAAATGAAATGGACAAAGTCCTCTGACCTACAAGTGGTGAAACAAGTCTAAAATCCAAGTCATTTTGTTGGCTTGGTTTTAAATCTCTTCTTAACTAGACAAACTGATCGCTTCTTTAAGTTACAAGCACTTTTGGATCAAATCCTACACTACAGCTGACCATACTGTGTAATATATGACAAGAACAAAGTGACAAAATAAGAACAAATCTATATTAGCTGTTAATTGTAAATAGGGTTGGCCCTCCATATTTGCAGGTTTAACTTTCACAGATGTTATTATTTGCAAGTTTCTCCAACCCCTGCTCCTCCATCTCAAGTACTTAGTTTCGGGGGCAACATTCCCTCCCGGCAGCTCCAATCAGGCCACACAGCCCTTTAAAAAACCGCCTCTCCTCCTCTTCCTCCTCCACCAGCCACTGTCTGGCCAGCTAAGAATGGCTCAGAGCCAAATCTCTCAGCACTACAAAGCCTCTCCCAATGCCCCCCAACACACCCAAGGAAGGAGATGGATGAAAGACAGGAAGTATAGGGCCACAATGCCAACCCACCTCTTTCCCCCCTCCTTTCCCTGATCTGATTTGGACCCTGGATGCCCATTCCCCCCATCACGCTTTGGCCACCATCCCACAAACACATACACATACTTTGATGTTTACCGTTTTCTCGTGCCCCTAACCTTAGTGAATGTGGAGGGCCAATTGTAGTTATCATTAACTAATGTAGCATGTGAATTCTTGTTTTGACACTAGATAGGGCAGATTTTTAAAAGGACTAAAGTTCACAGTTAAGCCTACACAGATATCTCTTATATATATTTCTTATCTCCTGATAATAAATGCAATTTAACCCCATGAAGTTCTTGCTCAGATAATAGGAATCTTGAAATTTAGATTGTACCTTGTTTTATTTTCTGCTCTGTAAAGTTACTCCTTAAAATCCCTAGTAAATATGTGGATATATATATGCTATTTCTAAATGTTGGAAACTATACAAGTACAGAATCTACTTTTCTGAGAAAGATTTTTCCTTTATAGTGTGCTTCTTTGCTCATCATCCTATGACCTGGTATTTAGTTTTCTTAAATGTTACCTTTGCTATCCCTTTCCAAAGAAATGTTCTGTGATGGCAAGATAGGATTGTGAGGAGCTAATAAAACAGAGCACTTTTGAAAAGTACAGAAATACCTTATTAATTACAGGAGTCTCCATAATAGAAAAAGAAACCTTCCTCAAAAAAGGGAATGCATTCTTTGTGATGGAAGGCTGATCTCTGAATAGCAGCATTTAAATGACCTTTACAGTTTCCTAAATGAATTACCTCAGAAACTCTTGACATTTCCAGACTAAATAGCAGAAGCAGAGTCTCATCAATAATAAGTTCTGCTATTATACCCATTATGGTTAGAGACAAATCTAATTGACCCATGACACTGCAAATCATTTTCAATTTACTACCAAAGTAACAATGGCTAAATAAAGGTATGGGGACAATAGCAGTAAAATCAGTAGCATCTGTCAGACATCTAGTGTTGCTAAACTAAAAGTATATACTTTGCCCCACTTTAGCTCATGTTTGAGTTCACTATTCCTTAAAGTTGCAAAAACAACATTTTGCATATTTTTAGTAAACAGGGAAGGGGTGATCACACTACTGAAAAGAATTTCTACATTTCCCATTAAGTATAAAAATCTTCATTAACTTAGCATTTATTCCTATTGAGAACACTGCTGCATTTAAAGTTATATAAACTAATGAAAAGCCTTCAAATTTTCAGAAAACAAGGACCGTAAGATTTCTGGTGCAGGGCATACTCATTGTAGTTATGATTTTACCTGGAGTTAGGGGAAACATAGCACATTGAGCACGAGTGGCTCCAAACCATGAAACTGAAACACCTGGTTTTATGCATAAAGAGAAATTGTGGGGACAGAACAAAAGGCTTGAATTGACGGTATCAGCATGACTTGACTTCTACAAACTACATTTGAATTATGTGTGCCACTGTACTTACGTTGACCCCACTGGCCACTATTAGGATTTAGGTAGTTAGGGTAGAGACCTTCAGGTTTTTCCAGCCGGTTTAAAACTTTCCGAATGTTCATAACCTATTGCGAAACGAACAAAAATCACTCACTGTATTTCATATAAGTATGTATATATTTCATGTAAGTATACTTCTGAATGTAAATATACTAATTTGAAAAAAATGTTGAAAAGCACTGACTTAATGGAACCAACTACTCTGAGATAATTTTTGAGCTCTGGATGGACACTGCCCCCAGAGCTCTTTTGTGGTATTAATGCAATGGTTTCCTGTTAGAATCCATATTCCCTTTTAAGAAAAGAAACCCAGTCACCATGGCCACAGAAGCAAAGATGGGATGACATCTCAAAGTACCTTGTTCTGTTTCTGGCAGTGGTCTGACAGTCTGTAAACATAATGCTTTCAAGGCAATAACCCTTTTAGACTGCCCACTCCAAGAATACACTTCCTCTGACTCAGCACCGTTGTTGTTGTTATATTTCTTCAAGTCAACACTGAGTTATGGCAATCTCTGTCATAGGGTTTTCTTGGCAAGATTTATTCAGAGGGGTTTTGCCACTGCTTTCTTCCGATGTTGAGAGAATGTAATATGTCCAAGGTCACCCAGAGGATTTTCAAGGCTGAGTAGGGATTTGAACTCTGGTCTCCCAAAATCCTAGTCCAAAGTTTTAATCACAACACCATCTTGCTCTTGGGAAATATTTTCTCTGGCTCAGGAACTACAACAGACTATTATATCATTAGCAGCCATCAGGGAAGCACAGGTTCATTCCAGGAAGGCCACCACTTATAAGATTGCTACAACTTGAATACAAAAAGACAGAAGTCCAGTTCAGGTGTTCTCTAAAGCATGTCTATTAAGCACTGAAGGAGGAGGGGTGCACTAGCTCTGTACCCTCCTATGTTAGTTTTCTTGCTCTCCTCAAACAGAGAGCAGTAAGTGAGAACACTGTGCAATGAGGAGAGTGTTTGTTGTTTGGAAGCTTCCACCTAATTTAGGGTCCTGATTTTTCAGGGCTTTGGGCACAGGAATTTGTATGCACAGTGAATATTTAAGTCTCTAGTGAAAGTTCACTTTATACTCTATGTAACGAGTGATGGAACTTTTAAGTAACGGGAAGGCGCAACCCTCTTCTCATGTGTGGAATCTACATGCTTCAAAGAAGGATTGAATACGGTTTTAATGCTGACAAAATCCACATTACATTCTGAGCTTGTGTATACACAGTGCTAGACCAGGATTTAACACTATGTGCACAAGCTAAAATACAAAGTTACAATTAAAATATAAAACAGATCAAGTGAAAGCACATTGATAAAAAAGAAACAACAGTGTTCACCAGATTAAAACCTATTTCAGCATCAAATCAACTTCAGACACAATGCCTATCTGAATGAAGTTTCTTTTGTCTAACAGAAGAAAGTCAAAGGTGCAGCTAGCTTGGCTTCCTTTGAATTCTAGAGTTTGTTTTGTTGAACATCTGACAGTTTCTGATTTGGAACAAGTTATTCCAGGAAGGCGAAGCTAAACTCAGCAAGAATCTTCCTCCCAGCCATGGGGAAATGGGGTAGTATGTGAGCTTTACTTGGGCTTATTTTAACTCTTGAACAAAAAGCTTGTAACATGTTCAATACTCTCTCACAATATTCCCTTGTTTAAGTGCAAGGTCAGCCTAGATACTAAGCAGAAAGTGCTGTGATTTTTCCCCAAAATATTAAACATCTCTACAACTTACTGGACTACTATAAAGTGATAGCCCTTAGTAATATGTTCAGAGAATTAAAATTTGCTGAAATTCTAAACATTTGTTAATAATTTTTCATACTTCCAAACTGTGGATACTGTTATCTGCAAACAGATTTGTAAAAGGTCTAACCTTTTCAGCAAACACTGGGTTTCCAGACAAGTAGCTCAAATGGATAAACTCCAAATGAAGCGTTCCAAATTCTGCCAAAATACTGCTTCCTCCTGAAGCCCAAGGCCAGTTTCGACCAATGTGACTAAAAAAACAACACAAGTGAACACAAATGAGGTGAGGTTGAGGCACAACATGGTTCTAATATCATGCACAGCACAGTAGTTTAACAAGAGGAAGCAGAAAGCCTTAAGCTGGGGATGGCAAATCCTGTATCTCTCTAACTGTTCCTGGATTTCGGTTCCCATCCCTCTCTGTTAGACATGCTGGATGGGGCTCGAGGGTACTGGTGCCCAGCAGCATCTGGAAAGTCACATTTTCCCCACTCCTGCCTTAAGCATTATCAACATGCTAGTCAGGGTTTTATATGATAACTTACCTTTATAAGTGCTGTGTATATGTCCTTCGTGTTTTATACTCCCCTTTATACCCCTGTTATGTGATCTGTCAGAATGGAGTCATCTAGGAGTATGCCTAGCTCAAAACCTTCAGAAGAACTGCATTATGAAATTATTTTTGGTGACTATAAATACCCCACCAATGTTTTGTGACCAGCAGGTCTAGAAATACTTGACAATATTCTGACAGCAGCCAGTTATAACATCCTATACAATTAGAGCCAGACCCCCATTTTCTGTATTAAGCAGAGTATTTGAAAAGCAGTTATGGTTCTTGATAAAAACCAGGAGGTTTTGTTGCTTAAAGCATTTTTGGTCTGAGACCTTACCATTACTAGTGAAGTTTTCTGAAGAGACCCTACATACCTGACATTTGATTTAAAATCAGAGAATGAAACACAAAACAAGATGAAAAGGAGAATTGGCCAAGACTGCATAGATGATACATTTAATGTAAACTGGCCTCTAGATTTGCTGGCTGATTAGAAAAACCCTGCTTATCATATAAGGGAGCACCACACTAAATCACCCACAATGTTATTTTTATTGTAAACATTTCTCATGTAGGTAACGTTTAACAGAGGTTCTTTTAAATTGTGTTTTGATCAGGAAAGGTTAGCTCTCCCTGGACTATATGGAAAAATGCTTGTTTTAGACACTTCATTAAAGGAATAACATGTTGGCAAGAATGCAGTTGATATGTGTGGAAAAAAAGTAGACTCAATCTCATAAAGGGAAATTAATATAAACTGCCATTTGATATGCCTTAGCATTTGCTATCATATGTCCAATTTCTGTGCATGGCTATGAAAGCTGGAATGTGAAGAAAGCTGATAGGAAAATAGTCAATTGTCATATTTGCTGGTGTATTAGACGTACCAGCATATAAAATGTACCCCACTTTTCAAGAGGTATTTTTCAGAAAAAAAATTTTTAGTTCTCTGGTGAGCAAAATGCACAGGAAAGGTGGGGAAAGAAAGGAGTGTTGCACCAGGAGAGGAGAGGAATGAAAAGAATGCTGCACCACCACCCCTCTCTTCCTGTTTGCTTGGGCAGAAACTCCCAGCAGAGTCAAAATGCACAGAAGAGGAGGGGAAGGTAAGGAGAAACTGTAGAAACATCTATGTTCCTATAGATAAAGGCTTCCACTACCCCTTCCCTTCCTGTTTTGCCTGGGCAGAGAGGACTCCTTGCACTCCCCTTCCCTTCCCTTCCCTATGTTTTTAGGGTTACCGTATTTGCTGGTATATAAGATGCACCCCATATTCAGAGGGTATTTTTTAGGAAAAAAGTGTGTCTTATACGCCAGCAAATACAGTACTTTGAAATGTGGTGCTTGAGGATAACATGAATTGCCAAAAAGACAAACTAATGGGACCTAGAGCAAATCAAGCCTGAACTCTTATGAGAAGCCAAGATGACTAAGCTGAGACTGTTGTACTTTGGACATCTTATGAGAAGACACACTCAAAGATGATAATGCTTGATAAGGAAGAAGGCAGGAGGAAAAGAGGAAGACTGCATTCTAGGTGGAAAGACTCAACTAGAGAAGCCAGGTTCTTAGTTTGCAAGGGCTGAGCAGGGCTGTCGATGACAGCATGTCTTGGAGGCCTCTCATTCACAGAGTTACCATAAAATGAAACAGACTTGATTGGCAATTAACAAAGCATGTTTAGTAAGCAGTGAGCTGGAAAACAGGGTCCCACTTTAAATTAATGGTGACCTACACTTAACATCCTTGAGAATGTTGCCCAGGGAAGACGTATTACAAGGCAAAGACCAGTGCAAGAACCCATCCTTTCCCCCAAGGGAGGTCACTAACAATGCCAGTCAGTCAATAGTTTGGACCCAGTTCCTCTCAGTGGCTGGTAAATTATAAAAGCCAGTAATGGCATTATCTCCTTCATATCTGCTTTGCTGCTTTTGACACTCATTAACAGCATCACTGATCATACTCCTCAGTTAAAAAAAAATCAACTGCAATGTTTCTTCACATCAACTGAGTTCAATTCAGATAAAAATGAAAATTCATATTTAATATTAACCTCAGCGCTGGAGTTCACACTGAGTACACTAGGAATACCATTATTTGCTTCCATTTCAATATCAGTATATTTGAACCATCCTTAAATGCTAAAGTCTCCTATGCCCATTAACTCTCATGCAACGGGATGGAACGTTTCAGTCCCCCAGAGTCATAATTTATTGCAGAATGCACAAAGAACTAAAATAATATAGAGATGCCATGATACTATCTCCTGTTATAAATAATCTCCCCAGATTTCAGCCACTTGCCATGTAAGTTTTTCCACCTAGAAGCTAAACTATTATAATGTGGCTTAAGCAGATGTGCTGGTAGTCAGCAGGATAACCTCATTTCAGGAAAATAAAACTATTTTCCATAGGAGGGCACAACTGATACATTGGATAAGAAGGCACCTAAAAATACAACTATATGTTTCATTTTAGTTTGCTTCCATTCCCCTTTGTGTTTTCTGGGGATGTAATTTGGATGGAAGACACTACATTCTGCATAAACGTACACTCCTTTGAACAGGGGACTCCAGAACTCACACAAGTTTTTTTTTCCTAGTGCATGAGAACTCAACAAGCTCACCTTTTAGAACAAGTAAATTTTATTCTTCCTTCAAAATACCATACATTATTGTCACTTTTCCTGGCAGTGAGCTTGCCCAACTTGTCAGACAATCTCAGTCCTACAAAATAATCCAGCCATATTCAGTGTTGTTTATAAGTATGGCAAGACATGTCAAGTCAGCTGCAAATGATGAAACCGGAGGAACAGAGACTGAGCTTTGCTCTTGCTTCCTGCCAGAGGGGCACTCATTAAAATTCTTCAGATATATATGGTTGCAAAGTATAAGTTTGGTTTTCTGTTAGAAATTACAGAAAATAAGGTTAGGGAAGAGTGTATTTCTAATCATCCACTAGAGGAAACTGATATGAAGCTCATTAAATTTGGATTAGATGCTCTCAACCAGCTAAAGACAATAGGAAATGAATGGGTCTTAAAAATCCCAACTCTGTATTTGCATGCGCTTCATAAACCTTCATCTCCTTTGTCCAATGAAACAACTCAATAAAAAATCGTGAAGAACTTGACTAACATGGGTTTATTTACATACTTTATTGCTAAAACTGTAAAAATGTATGTGCTAAGTACAGCAGCAACCCACATCATAAGTCATAAATGTGAAAGTTCTTCTGCCACTATGTTTCTTATTTTAACAGCTATTTTTATTTAACTTTTAAAGTGGTACACAAGTCAAAGGGAAAAGATCAATTCAGGATGCTACAACATCATAGTTTATGTTCATTTCATTCTGTGTATATTTCAACAGTGCAGAAAATAGAACACTGAGAATACTTGCTCGTCTTAAAAAGAAAAAGAACTAGCACTGAAAAGACATAAATAATGTCTGATAATTTTTTTTTGGAGAGCCAGTATAGTGTAATGGTTTCAGCGCTGGACCACGGCTCTGGAGACCAGGGTTCAAATCCCCACTTGGCCATAGCAACCCACTTGAGCAAGTCACATTCTCTCAGCCTCAGAGGAAGGCAAAAGCATACCTTCTCTGAAGAAATCTTGCAAAGAAAACCCTGTGAAAGGTTTTCCTTAGGATCACTACAACTTTGAAATGACTTGAAGGGGCACACAACAACAACAACAACAACAACAACACCTTTTTAGCTTGAGATGATGATAAACAAGATTTTACTGTTTTTCCTTTACAGTATGAGCTTTTATACCTCTATTTAGAAGTATGCTTCAGTGGATTCAAATGGTACTCCTCTGCCCCTGCTTTAGGAGTGCACACCTAGTTTCCATTCCTTTCTCTCATGGGCAGCAAAAATATAATTATGAAAAGCAAACAAGTACACAAATATTTGCTAAAATCTACATAAAATATTTACAAGTAAAAAAATTGGTTTATTTGGGGTTACTCATGGTTACATATCTCTTACAGTTTATTGGGAGGATAAAAGCTTACTATAAACTTACTTCACTTGTGGCAGGGCATACATGTTTCGTGGACCTGCATCCGTCAAAGCTAAACATGAAACTAAGTATTTGAGTAAATTTAATTCCTTCCGGTCTTTTCAAAATGGTTCATATGATGCAGTTTGTTTTTCAAGACAACCCCTAGGAAAAAATCTGCAAGTAGTAATTCTTAATCTTGCTTGTTTCTATTTATTTTCTGCTTTCTTGTTTGAGCTGCTATCTCATCACTTTCCTTTGGTCCTACCTTTACTGTGCTTCAGTGGAAATAATATGATACCCCTAGCAAATGGATGCTCTCATGTCTTTTGCTGCTTCTTGAGACTTGACCACAACTTAAAAGTGAGTCTACACACATTTATCCAGCCATGACTGACAGGCATGTACAGCAAAAGAGGGCAGTTTGAAATTGAGAAGCACGCTGGCACCATACGCTCTGTTTTTGAATCTGCCATAGTCATAGTAAGCTGATTTTTCCTTTACAACTAGGTGCACACTCCCTGGATGCCTACTTTACAAGTGGAACTGCATTTCTAGGAAACTTGTAAATCCAAATGAAAATGTTGTACATATGTTACTGGTAAATACAAGAGAATATTTCAAGATCTACTTATTACTGAGATGCCTACCTGGAAATAACAGGAAAATCCATTTAAAATGTTGTAGAAAAAAGAAAGTAGTTGGGTCATGCAATTTTTGTTCCTCATGTGAATGAAGAAATATGGAGGGAGAACCTGGCAGGGAGGGTTAACCATGCCCTCTCCCCATACAACTACCTCATGCCCTGAGACAACCCTTCACTATCTCAGTTAACTTCAGAGTGCTGATACTAGGGCAAGTGGTGTAAGAGTCACTTCAGGTGTACAGGGGACTAGCCCATTATTCTCATCCTCGGCTTGTTGGATTTATTTTGTTACTAAATGCATTATATATGAAAATGATGCATCAAATGAGAAGAAACATGCTCAACATCAACAGAATGGTAGAAACAACTGAAAGACTTTTCAAAAATAGCATAATTCTACAGATTTTGTAGGTAGCACAGAGCCTATACATTTTCAGATGACAGCAAGAATTTAAGAACTGGTTACACAAAGGCAAATTAATTACTACAAAAGCCAGAGACCTGTGCATTTTGAGCTTATATACACTTCTTTGGGCAGTAAATTTATAGTTTGATTACTTAATAGGTAATATATACCAACTTCTGTAAAACTCATGCACACACTTTACCAGCATTCAAAGGAACTGTGTAATAGTAATGAATAAAAGTAAGCAAACCACATTTTCTATTGCTTTATGCACTAAGGGTTTAATTAATCACTTCCCCAGAAGTTAAAACACAGGAGGAGGGAATGAAATACAAGAAAACTGCAAGATAATATGCATCAGTGAGAGCCAGGCTTAACTCAGGTCCCTAAAG
The DNA here is from genome assembly GCA_030412105.1 of Cyclura pinguis. Lineage (NCBI taxonomy): Eukaryota > Metazoa > Chordata > Lepidosauria > Squamata > Iguanidae > Cyclura > Cyclura pinguis. Next base: position 104,529,254 of record CM059599.1, on the reverse strand, counting down.
AAAAACAAGCAGAACACTAAATCAGAAACTCATGAATATGAGTCTACTGTTCTATCATCCATGGGATGATAATAAATTAGACCATCTGAAAAGAAAACTGTTAGATCAACATTTCCTACAGTAGCAGATGTATAATAGAATAGAATTGAATGATTCACTATCAGAACCAAAATATTACACTCCAAGCTGAGAAAAGGACACTGGCTTCTAAATGGAAATTGAACAACAACAGCCAAGATAAGGATGCAATGCATATATCATATTACATCTAATTTAAGACTAACAAAACAAATATTTGAGAGGCCGCACTTTAGGTAATAAAACTGGAATACATTATTTTTTAACACTGTAGTTTGATTAAATTTGTGAGCAAAGCTGAAACAAAGTTACACCCTAAACATGTGTAGCAATGTTCATATTCAAATCTCAGGACTCTAAAGATAGTAGAATGTTACAAATAGAAACCTAAATCCAATTGTTAGTCCCAAACAGTGTTAAATCAATGGGAAATTATTAAGTAAACACGTAAATTTTATGGATTTAAAGGGTCTATTCTACTTGGGATTAAACTGGAGAATGGCCTTGGTTGACAAACATATATTGTTTATTTGTACTAAAAACTGATCTTAAGAAACATTACACTTATCCAAAGAGCAAATGACAACTGCCACTGAAAGGAACCAACACAGGTCTACAGAATACCTGCAAGTACTCTGGACATGGAGTTATGATCTATACGGTTTGCTGCAACATGTTGTAGGGTTTTAAAATCAGCCACTGCTCTACTGCCAAAAAACTTGAATCTGGGGCACTCATGGTAGCTCCACATCCCAACTTTCCTCACCAGCTACTAGCCCATTGCTTTTTGAATGAAAAAATCTTCCACTCTTCCAAGTTAGCCACCACATGGCAATAGCTGTGTGGTGGCTAATTTGATTGAAGTGTGCCTAGCTTTTTCCTGCTTTTCTTTCACAGGGATAGGAAGCACAGACAGTATCTTGACAATGCAACATCTCCTTCTTCTTGGAAAGTAGGCCACAACCTGCATCAGTCCTGACAGAAGATGAGAATAACCCTTGGAGCCATTATTCAACCCTTCCAAACCCAAACTGGAGATGCCGTACAATCAGAAATCTTGTTCTATCTCCTTTTGCCAAGAAAGAAAGGACAGTCTAGAAAAGCTTCTCCTGTTAAAGTAGATACTGTACCTTCCAGCAACAGTGACTACCCAGTTTCTAAGGAATTTCTCTCTTTCTCCGTGGGCGTATGGTCATGTGTGCAACTACGGAGGACAGCAACACTCTTCTGACAAAAGTTATTAACATCCCTATCTAACATACAGAATGATTCCAAAGCTCAGTCAGTACCTAAACTGACGTGTCAAAAGGAAAACTGGTTGGTAAGTATTGAGAGGCTGATACATTTGTCAAAAGCTTTCACTTAGTTTTTTTCTTTGTTTGTTTGTTTTCAGGCAGGGACTGGCAAGATTTTTTTTTTTAAACAATCTCAGAAGCTCTGGAATTAGGCATACTGCCTATTTCAAATAATTCAAGCATTCTAATCCAGGCCATAAACGGGGCAAAAATCTAAGATTGGTAGGAAACAGAGGTACAGTGCATCAAAAATATATTTAACTAATATGAGGCATGACGAGGGGCTGTTTGTGAGCAAGAATAATAGTTTTGAATAAGAGATTTGAATAAGACTCAAGGATGGAGGACAATTTAAGATAATTCGTTATAATATGTCAGAATATCTCTAAAGCCACAGGTTATAAGTAAGTATTTCTGGGACATAGTAGAAACAGGAGTGCAAGATCACAAGAGAGTTCAAACTGGTTATAATTTTTATTTCATTTTATTTAACACTGGAATTTTATTTTGGCTTTGGCTGAAGAGCGACCAATAAACACTTGAAAAACATTAAATAATTATGAAGAAGGCAACACCTCACTGAGAAGCATAGACTGGAAGTGAGGAATCAGTGACTCTGGTAGGTCAGCTGGCTGGTCAGCTGGATACAATAGTATGGGGAAGGCTGACATTTTTATTGTATATGTACAACAGTGTCAGACAGCGTAATTGTGGGAGGAACTGCAGGATTTAGAGGAAAATAAATCTACATTTAAGTGAATATTTTTATCTCTGGGATCTGCTCTAAGACAATTTGGATGTTGAGACTCAATTTCAAAAAACATATGCATGTGTCAAAGACCAATTATACTTTGTCAAACTTTCAAGCTGGACAAAAATTCTTTTTAGCTTTAGATAATACAACTGTGAATGTTATATGGTTCAAGACGAGAGCCTAATACAAAGTATAATGTTGCAAATCTCAGTATAATTTATAGAAGAAATCTTTTGAGAATACCATTTTGCATTCTGCAATAACATTTAATCACATAAGTTGATTTTACAACTTGTGGAGCTTCTTTTCACGACTCAATATGGCAATTTTTATGTATATTCATCAAAGTTTTTGACAGTCATTCAATGGATTTTCTTTAATGTAGAAGTTGCAACAATGTTAGTCATATAACACAGATCATCTATCATTATACTTACAACTATGACATTCATTATGACTAATTTATAACTGACATCTCCCGTTTCTATTATATATAATCCTCTCTATTAGATCAATCTTGACAAAGTGGTGTGTTTTTAATTCTATCAATACACATAATTCCGTAGAAGACAAGTACTTGACTTTTACCTTGCTATACAGGTTCCGGTGACAGAAAAATCTTAATTTACTGCAACAGAAGCCTAGCTAAGAAGAGGTGTCTTAATTTATTGAAACAGAAGCCTACTTCTGGTAGGTGGCAGTTGTGCTGTACCATTTTTTTTTTCATATAGTTTTCTCTCTACATTCTCAGTATTGGTTTTCCTCTACAAAACAGCAGCTTTTGTTTATGTTTTTCTCTTCACTTTAAGATCCCCTAACATTACAATGATGGCAGACAAATTAAACAGGAATGAGGCAAACAGCAGACTGGAGCAACACTAACGCTGGCACTATATGAGAGCATTTGATTAATACATACATAATAAGAATACATACATACAAGTAGTCTCCTCATCTAGAGTAAGAAAGCTGCACATTCTTTTCTTGTGTTTAGAAAAGGGCCAAGGCGTAAGTGAATAAAAGTGTTCAACTACTTTCACAGAGCACTAGTAAGCTAAGAAACAGTAGTTTCTAAGGACTGTCTAATCTAACTTATTTTTAAAGTGCTTTTTCTATTCTGCCAAATACTATGGTTCCAGCACAGATATTCAATAGTTTCTACAGCCATTCTGGATTTCTGATAAACTTTCTTGGGCCACAGAGAACAGTGTGTAGTTGTGCAATCCTTCTACACTGAGAACAAACCATGTACATGTGGGAACTGCAACAAAATGGTGTATCTAGGATTACACCCAGGCATACCCCTTCTAGGAATGCTTCTTTTTGCTCCCTAATTTTCCACCCCCCCCATTACATTCCAGGCCCTTGAATATGCCCATACTTCATCTTCATTGATCTGCCATGGGTTTTTATTTCTTCTTACACATGAAAGATGCATAACACGAATGAGTTCTGTGGGGTTAATCATCAGCAGAGAGATTAGTAAATATTTGCTCTGTATTATTGTAAAAGGCGGCAACCAATGTATTTTGTTATCATTTGTAATATTTACTATTATATGAGATGCAAAGTGCAAATCTGTGTAACAGTGCAAGTGTTAAGAGATCTATACAAATGAGCTCAGCCCTTCCCACTATGGTTATCTTTCAGATTTGCTGGACTATAATCCACCTCTTCTCCAGCAAGCATGGCTAAGTCTAAACAAGTTAATTTATGCATTAGCTGCCAATACATTAATTTTTTTGTTGATACCAGAAATAACTGAACCAGTAACAAAATTCATACACGTCATTTTTAGAAAATCCAAGGACAAATTTCAGGAGGTTAACATTTAGCCTAGTATATTATCATGTGGTCACTTTACCTTCTTATAGATTTTCAGAACATATTGTGAAAATCTAAGCTACCATGACAGTGAAAACAAAAAGGTTGCTTCAGTAGAAATATTGTCTACAACTAGCACAAACATTTAAGAGAAGAGAGACATCAATACTGATTCAGGCTCTTGTGAAGAAAGAAACCTAACTGGTAAGACAATACAGGAAACTACATCAGTCTTAAGTAGTGAGCTGAATAAACAGAAGCTATTTTATTTAGAACTTGTAACTCTTTACCTTTTGATATTTAGTAATGCCCAAGGAATTCCTGTGGGTGTGTTAAAGGCTGGAAGCAGTTTCTCTCCTAGTTCCACTGCTTTCTTTCGAAATATCTGTAAAATTATAATACACAGTGATTATGTGACATCTGTAAAATTACAATAAACAACAGTCATGCGATACATGAAGCAAAGTTTCTGATTCAGCTAAGAACTAACAATCAAGTTCAGATATTATACAGTGAGCCACCAAACTATAGTATGTAGAATTCAGCATGTGCTAGAGGCTCATGTGCTCCTTTTTGTCCTCTCTAACAATTTCATCAGCGTCTGAGGTCATTGCACAAGGCAGAATCAACAGTGAGAAAAATATGTTTATATTCAGATTACATTCCCAAGCACTGCATGTTACAATCTGCCAGGGTCTGCTGTCTTTAAGGGGAGGTAAATCACTGTGTAGGCCAGAAAAGAAAAATCTTAAACAAATTGACTTCAAACACATTTACAGTACAATACAAACAAATTTACAATACAATACAAAACTGAAAGAACCTGTAAAAAATCCTGCATAAATATGAAACAAGAAAATGAAAACAGACAGTATTTAAGCAGGCAGATGGAACCAGAACAGTTAAATGACTTTTGATACTTAAGATAAAGCCAGCTTTTTCAAAATGCACTTTAGAAAACATCTGAGTTTACGGAGAGCTTCCTATTCTTTTCAACTAAAAAGTGCTGAACTTGGACAAATAGCAGGGTTACTGTGCAGCTTTCTCAGCTGAATAAAAAGTAGGTTGAATATGCATTTTAGCCAACTTAATGCACGAAGAAGCTATAGATTTCAATACATCTCTATGTATAACTTTTGTACTACAAAAAACAAAGTACTAGCTAACTCCTAAAGCCAGCTCTTGAAGTGCTAGGTACACATAAGAATCTCTTCTTCACTCATATTTTAAACTCTTGCAAAGCACATCTGTATACCTAAATTAAATGAGGCTTATTGAATGAAAATTCAGATCTGATTCAAAAGATAAAGATTGCATTGTTCTTTCATTAGAAGCAATGTCCATGCCTATTAGCTGATTTAAGGCTAATCTGTGATGCAGTAAAACAAAAAACAAACTTACTCAATTGATTCTAACTGAACATACAAATTTAAATTTTATTTTTTTCAGTCCAAATAAGCTGAAAAGTTAAGTCATTAATGTTTAACTATTGTGTTGCATTTTAAGTAACAATCCAATTCTGTATATAAATCCAGCTATTAAAACTTAACTGCAACCTCATTTTTCAGTTCTTGTTCTCTGTCATTGGGTGGTTAAATTATTATTTTTTCTCTAAGGAAGAAAAACTGGAAACTCACAGCTTTCTAAACCAAATTAAACTTAGGCCAAGTCAGACCACCTAGTTACTTCCAAGATTCCGATGAAATATGGCTACAGTACAGATGACTACATGATATAATGATTTAACTGGAACATAACCTTAACCAAAACATGTTGTGCTACAACAACAAAACACAATCCAGTGATTTAAGAGGAGGTGGCAATCTATACTCTTAATAAAGGTATATAGACTTCAGACAGTATGAAATAGAAAATGCCTACTATGCCTACTTCATCTAATTCCTTCTCCCTCAACATAAGAAGGGTCCTACTAGATTATACTACTCAGTATTTTGTTGTCATAGTGCCCAACCAGATGTCTTTGTGAAAATTACAAGCAGGATATGACCGTAACAGCATCCATAACTATATTCCCCAGCAACTAGTATACAGAGATTTGCATTCTCAGACTGACTGATCTGAGTTCAATGCAGGATCTCCTTTCCAGCTGGTCTGGAAGGGATGCAGGAACAATTGGGTGCCCAGGCACTTTATGATGATGTGATATGATTGGGCTGGACTGCCATTAAAGCCCTACTTTTTGCTTGGAGAGCTCCCTTCCCACACCCCCAATCTGTGCAAAATTAACTAGCTGGTAAGAAGTCAGATAGAAAAGATTCCTCCATAAAGGGTTTCATTTTTATTTTTTGGAGGGGGTTACTCTGCACAAGCTAATTGCTTTCGTCTATTGGATTATTAGTGGGGCTGCTGCTGTTTAAATGGGCTAATTTTATCAGATTTGGGCAAGGATGGTGAAGTAGGAATCAAAATTTTGGAGTACTTCATGATGCATATTTTTACAGATGACTGGGCATTCTAGAAACCTAGGGCTTGAAGACTGTGAGACCCATGCCCAAGATACAGACTGTCATTTACACTATCCTGAAGAATCTGTCTTTAAGGCTTTAGGGAAAACTGCCCTACCTATCTTTCTCGCAGGTAGGTTTTCACCCAAGAACTGACACAGGGATCAGGCCTGTTAGACTGAGTAGGCTGTCCATCTATCATTTCACCTCTGTCCTGATCTTTTGCCATTAATTCAATAAACTGTGGCCCTAGTTCAATCCATTTCATTTATGTCAATTTCAAGTTGCAAATACTACTCCTAACAGTGAAGGTAACATATAACTACCATGTTTACTAGCCACTGACAGCAGAAAGAAAAGAAGGAAGAAAAAAAAAGAAAAAAAGAAAAGCCTCATCCACCCTTTCATACACTATGCATGTAAAAGTGGTAGAGGGAAAGGAAATAAAAAAAGGGTGCTTTCCTCCCAAGGCTTCCATAATTCTTCATATACTTATTATGGGGGCAGTGATGAGGCACACTTACAGCAGCACCCCTCCACACAGGAGAGCCAGAAAAGCCATTTATTACCATTTGTTTCAACTGTCGCAACTGCTGAATACATTATGGTGTATAAATATCTAGTTTTATCATCTCTGACAATGGTGATTATTAGCATTCCATTCATTCTTTGCACTACTTATTTTTCCCAGTCACTGAAACACCCCTCAAATGGAATCAGGTATGCATTCATTTTCAAATATTCCAATAAAACTCCTTTGCTTCCTTTTACAGCACCTGTAAATAATCGCAATGCAAAACAATTATTAAAGGCTGTCATTTCTTTAAGAAAATAGTCAGAGTTGGAAAGGCCCCCATGGGACATCAAATGCAACACCCTGCTCAATGCAAGATCTCCAGCTAAAGCATCCCTAGCAGGTAGCTGACCAGCTTCTTTTTAAAGATGTCCAGTGAAGGAGACCGCACCATGTCTCTAAGCAATTACTTTCAATGTGGTCCTACCCTCTAGCATAACAAAGAACAGGTTTACCCTCTCCTCTGAGACAGCCCTTGAGGTATTTAAAGCCTACAATCATGTCACCCCTCATATCTTCTCTTCACCAAGCTTAACACGCCCAGTTCCTTCAACCTTTCCTCATGATTTGTTCTCCAGTCCCAGTCCAGACTGTGGTAAGAGATGGATGGAGCAAAAAATATAAATTATTCAGAAGAACTCATTAAAATTTCTCTACTTTTTAAATGTTATTCATTATTTATTAATTGTTTGGGCCAATGCAGATGATACTTAATTCTAAAATTGCTCTCTCCTGTCTCTATGAATCTGTATAACATAAAAAGCTAACATAACCTTTGTATTCTTGTCATTATGCACAAGCTTATATTTCTTCACTAACAATATGAAGCCTGTTAAGACTACCCATGAAACAAAGAGTTTAAACGGAAAAAGTTTGTTCTATTTCTCTTTTCTGACACAGCATGTGCACAACATAAAGGCCCAGAGAGAACTAAGATCACTATCTATGATGTTCAGTGGGCTAAGAAATGATATACGCTTGTAAAACAAACCTGGATAGAACAAGCATATCTAAACAGATTTGAATACACAACTCTTCTCAGACTGACCTTGCATTATCATTCACAGGAAATAGGACCTTTCTGTTTTTATCTTGAGTTTGATCCTTTATTGTGTAGTTCACTTTAAATAGTCACCAAATATTAAAAATTTACAAAATTAAACTAGGAGAACAGAATACGCATTTCACTAGCATTTCTGGAGAGGCAGACTGATTTTTAGATAGTATTTTCTCAAAATAGGCCTCAGCCGAGCTTCTCCCTATTGTTCTTCTGCTGACACACAAAGACCATTTTATTCAGACAAGCCTTTGCCAACTGAGTATAGAGGTTTATGTTTCTATTAGAGTTTTAAAGTGTTTTAACGGATATTTTAATTAATGTATATGTAATGTCATACTTACAACTTACTATGTTTTATTCAGATGTTTTAATATACTGTAAACTGTCTTGGAGTCAATCTCAGGTGAAAGACAGGAAATAAATAAATAATAATTAAACATCAACTTAAGCAATATATTTACTTGTAACTGTTCACACTGACCTTTTATTTAAAAAAACACTTTCCACTGAGTCCTGTATTATGTATGGGTGTTCATATATTTAATCAGCGCTAAGTATTAACCATTATCACATGTCATTGAGCACACCACCTGTGAGCTTAGCAAGGCTGATAAACCTGATCTTTTCATAAAAGGCAAGCAACTTTTTAAATGGAAGCTTATTTTATATTTTTACTAGCGTATTTACCCAGTGTTGCCCGGGGTTTTTATTTTCCTCTTAAGAACTCACCAAGCTATCTTCTCCATTTCCTCTAACTTTGCTCCATGTTCCCCAATCCAATATTTATTCAGAGTTGTTAACATTCAGAGGTTGGGTTCCTGAGGGACTACACTGTCCTCCTCCTTGCTGCTACACCTTGTGTCCATAACTGGCCTATTCCAGTACTTGTAACTTATCCCCATAGTCCACAATCCAACCTGTGTTGTCTGGTGACGTTGCCTTTTTTCCCCCATTTCTGTTGTATTTGTGCAATGGCTTTACATTTTTCTGGAAGCATTTTTTGTTTTGAATTTCAATTTTAAGATTCCTCACATATGGAACCCATACAATCTACTGTGTGAGGCGAGAAGACCTTGTAACTATGGCCATTTCCACACTACACTGTTATAGTGCTATTATTCCACTTTCAACATCCTGTGGAATTCTGGGGTTTGTACTTTACTGAGGTACAAGACTCTCTGGCTGAGAATTCTTAAATGCCCATCCTTAAACTACAAATCCCAGAATTCCACAGGTTGTTGAAAGTGGAATAATAGCACTATGACAGTGTAGTGTGGAAATGGGCTATGTTGTGTATGTCACTTTAATTTTTCTCACATATGCCACCCAAATGTTTTCTGGCATCTTTATTGATGGTAGGCCTCATCTCCATAGCAACTGGCCAAGAGCTCTTGGCTGAGAATTCTAAGGGCCTCTCCCTAAACTGCCAACCCCAAGATTCTATAGAATCTTCACAGCCAGCCAATCATATGAGGCCTTCTCGCCTCACTCAGCCAAACCTAGGAGGTCTTTGCCCGCCTGACACAAACAGACTAACATTGACTTTTATATAGTAGATCTATGGAATGAGTGAACTGCTGCAGTAAAGACTTAGTAAAATGACCTCCTTACTACATAAGATATTTAAGAATATTTCTGTCACTTTTACTTCTGACACAAATAATCATTTTTGTGCTGTACTGGAAGTTTATTATTCTTCCTCTATAAACCAGACCTGGTCTTTCATGACTAGAAAGAGTGGCTATATTCTGTAAATTAGTATTAGATGACAAAACTACTTGGTCTGATAAGGTGCAATCATTCTTCCAGAACTGGAAGCCAAACTGCAATCCAACCATTCTGATTGGTAATAAAAGCTACACAGTAAATGGTAAAACTTAAAATTACATTCATTAATGTAATATATATCACATCACCTGAGCAGGATGGCATTAGTTTAGCAGACTAAACATACTACTCTGGTAAATACTGATACATTTTCATATGAAGATTAATGGTTTTGTCACTTCTCACTTTGTTTAAACAAGTCTTCATGCAGGACAATCAAGAGTTTGAAAACATAGAAGGAGGACACAATAATATATATGTACAAATGTGGTAATGAAGCATTTTTATATTAAAATGCTGTTTCATGGACCTGCACACAGAATATTTTGGGAACAAAGGAGGTCCTTCTGTCCCATTTGTGAATCAGAACTATCTATAACGAGTAATCAATCTGGAGCAATTTAGAAAAGGCAATGCCAGATCCTTCAAAGGAACCTTAAGGAATGAAAATATACATCTGGGTTTTGGAGTACAATGGGCCCTCCTTACCTGTGGTCTCCAGATCTGTGAGTTTGTGCAACCACGACTGCATCATTTCCTATACTTAAAATGGTGGTGACATGCGCATGAACATAAAGAAGCATCCATGTGCACGTCACTGCCACTTAGCAGGCATTCACATTTTTTTTCTATTTGTGGGGGTTCCTGGAATGGAAATCCCACAGATATGGAGACTCCTCTGTATTTCCTCCTTGTTGATAGTGATGCATACCAAACTTGGGATTTCAGAGCACTCTATATATGCATGCTGTAAGTCTCCCATACACAGCAGATAATTCTTGCCATAAGTGATACATTAAAAGATCAATCATATTACAGAAATTATTTTATAGCCCTTGTGGCAACTGCACACAGACTGTAGAATTAAAGTAGAGTTAAGTGATTAAAAGCATACCAAGAGACTGAAGAACTCTTCCTCCAGTTCCTCCCTTTACCAGCAACAGACTGAAGGTAAACTGAATATAAAGAATTCCTCCTGTTCCCCAAAACTTAGGCTGTTTCTCAGCTTCAACATGAAAATAAGGAGACGGTATTTTTTCACAAAAAGGGAAGAAAATCTTCAATTCTACAGACCACCTTTAGCCCTGATAATAATAATTGGTGATAAGCACCTGCAAGGGTAGAATCTAACCATTCAGTACAACAATCCTGGGAGTTAGATTTACTGTAAATATTCAGAAAAAGCATGTGTCTCAATGTCTCCCAGAAACACCAAGCTATTTCAAAGTATAGGCTGCAAGATGATGTTTCAATGTTCCTATGCTAGTTTTTTAAAAAATACACAACTAAACCAATCAGCAGATGGAAAACTACCATGTTGCAGACAACCTTTCTCACTTAACTGGGAAGGTTATACGACACGCTCATTTTGAATGTCCATCATGAAAAATTACCATATTTGGTGAATCTAGGGCAGTGCTGCCCTTTCAGTGTTGGACTCAACACTAAGAATTTATTCAATGAATGATGCTTAAATGATGGGTTTCAGGTTTTTGTGTAAGCCTTTCTAAGCAGATAGCAAAACAGAAAAAATACATAAAGCAGGAACACAGTTTTCTTCCTAGAAAAACAGATTTACAGGTAATCTACTAACCTACAACTGCTGCTAACGCTATGAGTGGTAGCACTCTTACAACTAGTCTGTCAAAGATTTATTGGCTGTTTTCCAGTCACCTTCACAAAACTTTGGACTTTGTCCTGTACCTCTGCTGCAGTGTTATTATTTACAACCACATACAATCTTACCTCTTCTCCAGAAAGATAATATGCTGAAAGCAGTCCACCAACAAAACGAATGTTTACTTCAAAAACAGAGACTTCTGCATTCTAGGAATACAAACACATTTCGAATTTCAAGTTAATTTTCAGCATGAGAAGGTTAACCAAATGTCAATAGTACTCTCCAATGCTTTTTAGTATATCTTTCTTGCATAGCCCTAACACAAATCTCTACTGAGATTGTGAAGAAACCATTCTGTCTGACCTGTGTTTATGTCATAAAATGAAACCAGATTTCATAGGACCCATCAGCCCCGGGGAGATCATCGCATCCAATCTTTTGCTCAATGCAGGCTCTGCAATGCAAGATGCAGCTACATCATTCCTAAGATATGGTGACCACGTCTCTGCTTGAATACCTCCTGTAAATGAGAACATACCACCTCCAAGCCAGGTTTGTCCCCACCACTGCTGAACGACTCTCTTAATTTGAAAAGTTGTGACATTTAAGTGGAATCTGTTGCTCTTCAGTTTACTCCCACTGCTTCTAGTCCTGCCCTCTAGAGCAGCAGGAAACAAGTCTGCTCTATCTTCTGCTGACAGTTTTTAAGGTATTTTAAAGCTACTAGCATATTTTCTTCTAATTGTCCCTTTTTCAGGCTAAAAATACATATTAACAGATCCACATCAGTTTTGGTTTCCAAGCCCCTCATCATCTCAGCCACCATCTACCGCAAACAATGCCTCGATGAGGAGTGCAGCCACAGGAGTGGATTTTTTGGTCGGAAACTGGAAACTGGGGCAGACGTTCAAAATCCTGACCCTTCAGGAAAAAATGCCTTTTCTTCAACAGCAAAGTAGTCACTTTAAGCTCATTTCTTTAAAAAGAGCATACTTAACATAATGTGTTTAATTTACTTACTGATTGGTATAAAAAGATCAGATGCTTCAAATCAAAAAGCTGCCTTTATTAGACAGAATATTGATTATTTCCAAAGGCAACTTTAGTTTTAATGTCAGGAGAATAACTGAAAGGCATTTTGTAAAAACTAATGCTGTTCTTTATCATACACTAAATGAGTAATGAATTAGTCAAATACGAAACCATCTGAAGATTCGATCATTTAAAAAGGTCAGCCCTGAATAAAGCTTCTACGAAGCTAACAACTGCACAACCACAACTCTTATAGAGTATGTTATACAATCTACTGAGGCATGTGGAACAAATGGAGCAAGAGACTGTATTCAGTGTAGATTTGAAAGCCCAATCTTTAATAGGATAGTTATCCTTAAGCTCATTATGGCAAGCTAGCATCACCCTGCGAAAGCATGTGGATGAGAGAGATTTGAAGAGCAGCTGAAAAGTCTTTAACCTGACATCCAGAAAGCAGTCTGCATTACACAGGTGAATAGAGTGGTGGTGGAGGAATGGGGAATTTAGTGAATACTGTATCAGAATTCCTTACAAGATTATTATTAAGGATGTCTCAGAAACCAGCGTCTTCGTCAAAGTATATTTAAATGTTCTCTCTCCAGCCAAGCAAATTTGGAACAATTATAAGCATCTAGCATAGGCAAAAGGTAAAAAGTGAAATATCTGACAAAAAAGAGCTGCAAATCATATGCCAAATAGTGGTAAAAAGCTAAACAAATGAGAGGTCACAGGTATTAAGAATGATTGTACAGGTACTATGTACAATTCTTATTGTTTTAACTGATTTTAAATTGCCCTGTTTTGAGTGTTAGAAGTTATAATATGCTAAATCAATTTCACTGTCTTAAATGATTTTAAACTGTTCATTTTGATTTCCTTCTATGCTACCCAGAGATCCCCAAATACAGTGTATGATATAAATATGTTAATTTTTGACTATAAATGAAAAATAACTATACTAGAAGGGGTAGAGGATAGTAATTTACTTATGAATTGGTAAAGCTACAGAGGAAAAACTTTTCAACCCCCACCCCTCCAAAACAGCTTGGATCTGGATTCCTCCCTCTAAAAAAGTCAGCACTAGCTGCTGCCACCCTGATATCTTTTCCAAGTCACACTTATGTCTATTCAAAGCCATTAGGCTGTATGTGGTGATAGGCGCTAGTAACAGAACACTTTCCCTATGGTAATTACTTTATTTATTTAAAGTATTTCTTCCCTGCAGGCCCACAGAGTGGCTTACATGCCAGGACAAACCAAGACCAAACAATTTATACTCTCAGGTTTTCAATCTGAAAAGATATGATGCAAAAAGAAAAGTTTACTGGGCAGGGGAAGGGAAAACAAGAATATTTCAGGCACAAGTTTTTTTCTGTCTCAGAAGTCCTTTTCTCTGCCAGTTTTACTTCTTACTTAGACCCTGGCTGCATGCTGATACTCCTATTTGTAAGTATGCATCATATTCCCTCCCTTTGGAATATTCTAGACTTCTTTCAATGGCCACACCAATTTCAATAAACTGAAGAAAGGGAAGTTTCTTTGTAAAATAGTCAATCATTGGCTTTTTTTTTTTTTTTAAAAAAAAACACCTCTGGGAAGAGGTTTTGAACCAAAGTTTATTTTGTGCTGTCAACTAAACTTGTTTTTTTAACCTGGTGATCATGCCTACACAAACTTGTAACATTTCAAACTGTATACACAAAAAGAACCCAGAACTTTTGATAGTACATTAAGAACACCACCTAGACCACAGAATTGCAAATTATACCAATTTGTATATAGATTATAGAACAGGGATGGTCAACTCTGGAGTCTATGGGGCTGCATTAGCTTCCCTCCCACCAGAGACCATGTATGGCAGCACCCTGACAAAAAACAATCAGTTGTCCCCAAACCTCCTAGGCAGTATAGATAATTTTTGCTGTGTTTTGGGCCTGCGCAGGCCAACTTAATCCAGAAGAAGCCTTTATTGGCAATAAGAAGTGAACAGAAATTACTTCTTTTTAACTTCATGTTTTAGAAAAAGGCTTCTCCTAAACTTAAAAACACTTGGGGCAGGGGGGAATCCTACCATGTCTCCTAGAGAGGATTTAGAAAAAAAAAAATATCTCCCTTTTTTTGACACTTTGAGGCCTACAAAAATAGCCCTCAAAACCACTTTGCCCACCCCTGCTTTAGGGGTGTACGTTCTTTTACGGCAATTTCTCAAGTAGTTACTACTAATCAAAGCACATCACAAAATGACAATATTTTGGAATAATATTCTCTCAATGAAAACTCTGACGGTTGCCAAATTCTGCTTCTCAAGCAAATTCTGAAACATTTCTGCCCATTACTCAGGGAATGTTTTAATGTTTATGAATGTCAACCTATGCTGGGTTAAACTCTGAAAATCAAACATTCTCCTGGGAGTCACAGCAGAATTTTCCTCTCCTCTTCCCACTCTCTTGAAGACTCCATGCTAGTTGAAAACAGGCTCCAGAAAATTTCCCAGTCCTCCATTTCTGGGAATACATTATGGATTACACTGGGAGTGAGAATTAGCTCCTACTGTTCAGCTGGACCTTACTCTGACAGTGGAACAACACTGCTCAGATAATTTAAAGGTGCTGATTTTATCTTTGACTAGTTTTGGGTCCCAAACAATTGTGGGTCCCAAATTTTGTTGCCTTGAACAATATTATCAAGGGGCCAATTCAACTGTCTGGAAACAGGAGACACTTTCTTAAAGCTGGGTGTGACAAAGCTATCATATGATAACTGTTAAGAGGTAATGCAGCTTTTGTCTATGCAGCATTGTCACCACAGTTGCTTAGAAATCTGGAGAACCAAAAGGGTCATAAGACTGCAGCCTACAGCTGAGCCTCTTCTCACGTGGTTACAGTTGTACCGGAGGAAAATTTTTTTGAATAACATTGAATAACTCCTGGTCAGATTCCATCCTACATTGTACTTAAAGTACCACAGGTTGTCTATTTCTAAATATATACTGACATTCATACTGCAGGAAAAGAAAAGAGTTCCTGATTACCCAAGATGGTATTAACTCCGCTTGACTTCAACTCAGATTAACTTCTGCTGGTCTAAATTTCTAAAACATAATAAAAACTGAAATTGAAAAGAAAGGATTTGTGTCTCTGGACAAACTTTATATACAAGCTACCAAAAGGAGGTCTACTTCAAACAGTGTCTGTTGCTGTTTTTCACATTCATATAAGTCATGGTGGGCAAAGTAAACCCCACAGGCTGCATGCAGCTTCCACGGTTGTTTTTGTGCCCTCCTCCTGTGGTCAAAAATATTATCCAGAATGTACCCAGATGCACTCTAGGGGATATGGAGGGCATACATTAAAAAAAGAAAAAATAAACAAAGACTCCTGCCTGCACTGTATGTTGCCCTTGAAAAGCTATAGCTAGTGCAAAATGCAGCATAAAGACTGCTGACACAACTACCTTACAAACAACCTATAGCACCTGTGTTAAAGGAACTGCACTGGCTGCCATTTCAGTTCTGGTCTGAATTCAAAGTACTGGTGATGACAACTGAAGCTCTAAATGGCATGGGACCTTGATACTTGAAGGTTTGTTCCTTCTTGTACAGACTTACTGCTTAAGAACTGAAATCTGCAGAAGGGGCCCTTTCTCTGTGTCCTACCAGTAAGGGCAATATGAAATGGGAGACATGGGAGATGGCCTTCTCAGTTGCAGTGTGCCTGAATACCTTACCTTTGGAGGTCTAACCAGTGTTGACATTGGTTTCTTTCTGGTGCCGAGCTAAAATATGGCTTTCAAGAACTAGTTCATTTCAATGTATGTACATGATTTTAAACTGTTGTAGTTTTTAAAGGGTTTTTAAGTGTTGCTATGTTAATGTTTTTATCATGTTTAAATTATTTATGCTTTCAATCTGGAATTGTTTCTAAGTGTCTATATTTTACAGGGCCTGGAGAGCCCATGATAAAGGCAGGATACTCCTGTTTATCTAGATGGATTAAAATTAGATATTAGCTCCTTGAGTGTTCCCTTGGATACTATTATCACATTAATCAGCCAAGACAAAATTTTAGCAGCAATCCCACAGACACTTCCATGGAAGTAAATCAAACTGAATTCAGGAACTTATTTCTGAGAAGATGTGTGTAGGATCACAGTATTAAGCACATATAGGTTTGTGGACAAAAGTTACATAATTATAAATTCTAATTCCACAGTGACATTTATGCCCAAACAATTTTGGGTATAAAGATTTATGAAACATTATGCAGGAAACAGATGAGTAAAGAGAGGATATGCCAGTTTTAATTCTGCATCAAGTGATTTCCTGCAATTAATTGTTACAAGCTGAAAAAGACTGTAGTAAATCCACTTTGGAACTACAACAAGAACAAACTTGCAACTTTAAACAACTAATTAGTTTCAACCTTTGCCTGCAACAAACTGATCACACCCTTCCAGCTTTACACCCACACTTTCTTTAAAACACAGTCTTTTTGCGACTGTTTGAAGTCTAAGACAATCATCTATATTGCTCCACATCCTACATAAAGGATTTGCCATTCTAAATAAGTACTCAAGCAAAAATGGGATGCATACGCCCAGTTCTGTGTTGGGTAGCTGGGAATTTAGTTGAATGTTCTGGTCATATGAAGAGCAGAAAAAATACATATAAATGGAATTGACTGGTAGAAAACATGTCTGTTCTTCCTCAGAAGATGGCTTAGAAATTTAGAACATACTCATAGCAGTATATGCCCCATGCAAAGGTCCACAAATACTCACCACATTGAAATCTAGATTCTTCTCTACCCACTCTTTGGCTTCTTTGAATTCATCTTTCATTTCCATGATATATAGTGTATCCAAGGCATCAACAATTGTTGCTCCTTGAATATTACCTAAAAATAGCCACCAAAACAATTACTGATGTAATTTCTTACAAGTTAGTGTCTATGCTAAATCAATTTCCAAATATCCCACCTTATACCATTAACCACAACTAAGCTGCAGGTATAATGAAGGGAAATTCATATTCTGCATAGTGGCTAGACTAATTTCTGCAACACAGCACTATCTGGGATTCTTTTGTATATTGTTCAGAGTGTCATTTGCTCCTATAAACTACATCCTTTATTCCTAGCCCTTGCAATTCCCTTCCAAAAGTTATTTTACATCTGTTTATACTGTTCCCTATTCAAATTATCCATGCTATATTTTATATTCTTGTTCAGTTCTATTCTCTAATGTCTGAGCTTTAGTATTAATTTATGTTAAATGTTAATGTACTACTATGTTTTTGCATCTATCATGACAAGAAAGTGGATGGTATCACTGGTTTTTGAAGGTTCAGTATTTCAGTTCTAATCCACATGGTTCATCCTTACTATTTCAACATTAATTGAACCCTCAGTCATACAACCCAAACTAATAAAGGTATACCTGTTTATCTATTAATGGCAGGAGTGCCCTAGCAATGCACAATATGGAGTTTTCATACAAAAATACTCTGCTGACAACATAAGTATTCACTGGGTCTAGAAAGGAATTGTGCTTTTGTAAAGTATCATCCACCTAGAATGCCTCCCATTGGCATGTGCCAAAACTATACAAATGCCTTGAAGCAAATCCATGTTAATAAGTGCAAATTGCCTTTCTACTCAATTACAGTCATCCCTCCACATGCACTAGGATTAGGGACCCCTGTGAAAGCGAAAAAACTGTGAATGACTCTAGGCCCTCCTAAACCATATTTAACATACAAAAAAGTATGATCACCATATTCAACCCACCATGAATTCCTTTGAGGCATCAGGGTTCCTTCACAAGGCAGAAGTGGTGGGCTGGTGGGCTTACTGCCACCTCCGCTGCTGCCCCACACCATTTTTAATAGGGACTTAGAAGCCTCGTTCACAGTTTCTCAGTCTCACGAGGCTTGCACTCCCAATTAAAAGTGGCATACGGAAGCAGCAGAGGTGACAGCAAATAATCTGTGAATAATCAAATCCGCAAAAGTGAAACCCGCAAATGTGGAGGACTGACTGTAATTATAAAAGCAGAAATACTGGGCATTCTAGACATGCCCTATGTAAAACACATAGTTTCTTTTCCATTCAGTGAAAATAAAATAAGAAAGTGAAGGACACAATAAAGAATGCTAAGAAAGGTTTCAGTAAACTGAACCTGAATAAATGAAGAACTGGGTGAGCTCTCAATCACTGAATGTTAATTGCACAGCAAGTCTAACACTATACTTACAAGAAATGTGTATGGTCCAGTATGTTTAGTAATTCTAAACTCTTAAATTAAAACAGGAAAAAACGGTTGCAATTGGTGCACACTGATCAAATAAATAAAATATTATTCCAGTAAGGACAGGTAGAGTTTATATAAGAATCTGAATTTTATTTTCTAAGCTTGCTGAATGGTACTATCCAATATAAACTAAGAAGAAGATAACTTCCACTGATTGACTTTCTAATAAACATGAATTGCATTAATTTCTGTGTTTGTTCCAACTGTACAACAGCATTTTTCCAAATCAAACGGAATTGCTATTTGTTTTTCTATACTGGATAAAATGGCTTGCTGTTGCAGATAATGAGTAGAAACTAGAGAAATGTATTACTAACTGCTACTATTCACAGATGTTTAACAATTTATATACTATCTTGTGACGACAAGTACCATCTGTCTCCTTTTGGTCAGTCACCATATATCTTACATCAGATTCTTTCTAAATATTCTGAAATAACCTGAGACAAGTCTTTCAAGAAACAAACATACTATTTGACATAGCATCATTTACTGGGCAAAATAGGTTAATCCAATTTAAAATGAATAGAGCACAAATTGGATAAAGTTATTTGATTTACCAATAAATCTTGGAATTAATTAAGCTGCCAGAAGGAAGTGTTATTGGATTTAAAATAGTTTTATCATATTAAATCAGCACAAGCTATAAATACAAAATGTCAGTTTATAGTTCCAGAAGGACAATTCATGTACTAAAGGATCCCATTTCTTAATTGTCTATAAAAGCAAGTAAACAGAACAAAGATGTTCAGCTTCTGCTAAAGAGCCTCAGATCTTCCAAGCTAAACTGTACATCATTGTACAAGGAAGACTGGCATGACATATATAGAGCAAGCAGGTTGACATCAGTGTGAGTGAGCATTTTCTACAAAAAATGTTAACTTGGAACAGGTTAGTAACAAACTGCAAGGGTGCTGTACTAAATGCAATTAGATTTCATGGCCATGTAGGGAAGTAGAAGTAGGCAGACTACATTCAACTGTCTGCAGCTTATACATGAGATGTCTTACAAAGAAATATAGTAAGCCAAAATTCTGGACAGTTTTCGAACATCATGAACTACCAGCATGCTGGTACATGCACCTCTTTTCTCACTGGTATACTTCTTTCTGCTAGCATAAAGTTAAATAACCCAGACCAGTTTGGGGTTCCTGGTTTGCCAATACAAAACAAGCAAGGAATTGTAATCAACTAAGAAAAGACTAATATATAATTCTGCTTTATGAAGGGAGCAAAAAGTCAGGACCTCTAGTTTAGACAACATGCTAAAACTTTCTGATTTACTCCACAGTCATGCTATCAGGAAGCAAAGAGGTTATGTGCATTTGACATACACCCACACATTTGATTTCAGAAATAACTTCTTTGACTGTTGTTTCTGTGTGTACTTTAAACTATAAAGCCTCTTTGAAAGTAATTAGGACCTGAAATCAATTACCTCTCATAGCATATCATATGTACTACCATACATGTTATTTTCTATAACTGAGTATTCCCAAAAATTATCATCTAGTTCAATGCTGCTACATATATAGTTACAGTTAGTTTATTTAACATAGGCTTCTCCAATCTGACGTTTCAAGCTTGAAATGATAGATGCAACTCCCACTGAACATGCTAGTTTGCGGTGATGGGAGCTGTAGTCCAGCAAATCTCAAGGGTTGGAGAAGGCTGGTTTCAGAGAGAAATGAAAGACATCTGTAAGAGGAGAATTTATATTTAAATATTACTTTTTTCACAAACAAGATTACTTTAGAGAAAAAGTTTTAGAAAGCAAGTAAAAGAAAGTCCTCACTGTAGCTGCCTATTTCCTCTAGTTCTCTTTCATCCTAGGGTCTACTCTTCCTCCCAACATTTCCTACTATCTCCACCTCTGACTCACCTGTCTACATCCTCTATTATCCATTGCCTGGAGCCCAGCCACATATATATTAATTCATTGCCTCCTGTTCACTATGCCTTACCACACACCTTCTACTACAACTTCAGCATGCTTCCTCTCTCCAGTTTTCACTGGACAATTGAGTAGTGGAGACTACAAAAATTTCTCTGAAAGAGAGATGTGTTCCAACTCCTCTAAAAGAAACAGCTATTAGGAGACCTTCGCTGAATCCTACAGTCCTATCTGCCAGCTTCCAATCATCTTTTTAAATTAAGAGGTTGGCACAAATAATAAATCACAACTCTAATTTTTCTTGGATGAAAACTGAAGTCTTACAATATGGGTTCAGATCTGCTTACAGAACAGAAACAGCCTTGGTTAATAACTAATGCCAGCAACTAGGCAGAGGGAAAATTTCCCTGTTGATTCTGCAGGACCTCTCACCAACATTCAGCACCATCAACCATGGTATTTATCTAGGCTTGTCTGTTTTGAAGTTGTTCTCCTCCTTCTTGTTCACTTATGGCCATTAGCCTGTGGCTCAATAATGACTCATGATTTTTAACATCTGTATGAAGCTCCTACAGAAGGTTATCCAGAGTTCTGGAGTTGGATTTCATCAATATGTTGATGATATCCAGCTCTGTCTTTTGTAATGGATGTGCCATGGAGGACATGGAAGTCTTGAATTGTTGTCTGGGTGCAGTGAAAGGTAGGATGAAAGTGAGCAACCTGAGGTTCCATCCACACAAAATAGCTGGTGAGCAGCAAAGATAATATGACACTGGAATTTACATTTATTCTGGTTGTCATTGAATTTTTTCTGAAAAGACCAGATGACTTGAGACTGCTCTTAGAACCAATATTTTTCCTGGAACACCCCATGGTTGCTGTGGGCAGGAGTGCATTTGACAAGCTCTGGTTGGTGCATCAGTTATGTCCCTTGCTGGAAAAGGTAGATTAGGAGATAGTGATTCCTGCCTTAACTATTTCTTGATTAGACCACAGTACTGCACTTTCTACATAGGACTGCCCTTATTCAGAGGCTACTGCTACTGGAAAATGTGGTGACAATCTGCTGAGTGCTTTAGAAACCATGATGAGTACAAAAGACAATGCTTTGTAACAGTCATCAGGTTGCAGAACTGCTTCCTGATGGAAATGAGACTTGGGGCATCCCTTCTGCACATCTGTCAGGTAGCTTTCTGAGCTTCTGGCAGGTAGCTCAAACTTATATTATTTTGCTTGGCCTTTGCTTATCAAAACCAGTGTTAGCACTGTGTACTGTCATGTGTTATTGACATTTTTTAAAAAATTAAAATATTATTTTTAAAATGTAAAATTTTGGTTTGTTTTAAAGAATACTTTTATCTACTTTTATCTCTTGTGCATCACTTCAAGGTACCTTGACAGTTTGTGAAGAAATAAAAACTTACTTCAATCAATTCAAACCACTGATTTAAATAACCAAAATAAAGCCATAATCTAAGTCACTGGTTTAAATAGTTTCCCTTGATAATTTTTGACATATATGGTACTTGGTTGTTTATTTGGATTTGTCTGTGTGTGTATGTGTGCGTGTGTGTCAAGGGGTCGGGGTCCTTCCGTTCTTTCTTTCCTTCAGCTCTAGGCCCATCAGCATAGCATGGTCTCACTCTGCCTTTCTCCTTCTATATCATAATTAGTCTTAATGTTCTGAGAAAAAGAAACTGAAAGTTGATAATCTGAAACAAGAACTAGAAAACACTGTCCACTGCTGGACAGACCAGAACAATTTCCATGAGATGAAACACTTAAATGAATTGCCATATTTTACTGTGGATAACTCAATGCATAAGTGTGACAGAGACACAGATTAATTTTTATAAAACTGTCTGTATAATTTCAGCTTGCATGCTTCTGATAAGGCAGAGTTGTAATTGCTATTTTCAGACAAGAATCAAGAGATAAATTTAGTATTTATGATATTTTAATACAAGAAAATAAATTTAAACTATAAAAAAACAAAAAAACTAAGTTTTTTAAAAGAAAAGTTTTATGTAAGCTGCTTTCTTCCATCTCCTGCTCACCTTTCCAGAACCTTACCTCCCACTCATCCTATACTATTCAGGTCAATCTATTCTGTTTATGCCTCTTCCCCATTGCCTGCCAAATTCCTTTTTCCCTTAACATTTCCCCACTATTTCAGGGAAGAAAAGCAACATTCAGAGATATAGAAAAAAAACTGAGAAATCCCCCCCCCCCCCCACACACACACAGTCCAGCCCAGTGAAGACTAAGTAAGTTCTGAGGATATGCCATATCCTGGAAATCAACAGCTGAAACCTTGAGCATGAGGGTCCAGCCAAACATATGCTGGTCTCACTTTTAACCGTGCTTACATCACGTTTAGCTCTGTGGAAAGTTTTCTGCAAAATTCTCATCACTGTTGTGGCCTATCCCTTCGCCAGCATCCCAAACAATAAACAATGGTAGGGAGCAGAGACTGAACTAAGAGGAAATGCATTACAAGACACCGCTGTCAATCTCTGATAATCACTCGGGGAGCCTACTTCAGATAAACAATTTATTTGTCTCTTCAATCCTTTGTCTCCTCTCTCTCTGCCTTCAGTTCTTATCTTTTTCTACAACTCCGGTTTGTAAGAAAACAGACAAACTTAGCCAACTTAGTTCCTCAAATTAAACTGGTCACTGAAGTATTCATGCTAGTGACAGGAAGAAAGCTTGTTTCCCTTTCTTCAGCTGAATTTTCTGGACTTGGAAGTTATCATTCATTGTTAGTACATGGGAACCGCATTCAAAGCCACTTATTTCAGTTCTGCGGACATTCCTGTAGAATTAGAGAGGTCTCTGTTATCAATTTGGTACCTCCAGCAGAATCAAGGACAACAATTATTCACACCCTGTGCTATGGAATATAGAAGATGACAGCCCAGGCCTAATGCACAAAAGCAAACCATCCACATCAGGCCACAATATGAAGCAGTAGAAAGATGAACAAACTGGAAAGAAAAATAAGCACTGAAATGTAGCAATAAGTAGCAAGATGAATTCTTACTCAGCTGATGCATTAAGCACAATCAGACCCAATACCTCACTGATGGCACAGATGCAAGAGGTGTCTGATGTGACCTCATAGCATGGCTGGGGCACACAGGTAAGCAAATCTTCCAGTTACACAATATCTATGTCAGCAATAATGTGGACTTTCCCTTGCTGATCCTGTGACATTAGGCCTTTCCTTATTTGCTGATTAGTTTCCAATTTATCTCACCCCAACTTGATAATTATTAACATGCACCAAGGTCAAGCTGTGCAAGGCCCCATGGAGGAGCTAAAATTTCCATTCCAACCTTGACATTTCAGACTACAGTTCTAGAAAAAAAAAGGGGGGGGGGCTGAGCTTCTAACCTAAAGAGCAAGTCACCAATATTTCTCTTCTGTAATCATGATATTTAAAAATTCTGTCAGGGGCAAGGATACAAAGTTAATAGCAGAAACTGCCTTTTGGTAGAAGAATTATATGAAGTGTCAGAGAATACATATTTCAAGCATTATGGCTTTGCAACGACAAAGCTTCTTGAGTCTTCTATGAGAGACGCATACCAACAGCTTCAAAGTAGAAACTACTTTATATTTAGCATTTCCATGCAGCAAGCACTTGATCCACAGGTCTTTTTTTCTCAGAGAAACATACAACAGAGCTATTGCAGGAAACTGGAGCACACCTACACCACAGTGTGGTTCAAGATTAGAGACTACTACCTAAAAAAGGAGATTCGAGAACACTTAGTGATCCTGTTCAATCATAACTTCAAACCACAGTTTATTGATACAGAAACAAGCTGTAGTTTTCACTACTGCTTTACACTAACAACAGGGAAGTACTATGCATGAATCCAAATACAGTACAACCAAGATTATCTGTGGTTAATTGCAATAATACAGCTTCAAACCTTATGGTTATGGTTTATGGTTGGTAGAAGCAGCCATGAGAGCCAGTGTGGTGTAGCAATTCAAGTGTTGGACTATGATCCTGGAGACCAGGGTTTGAATGCCCGCTCAGCCATGGAAACCTACTGGGTGACCTGGGCAAGTCACATTCTCTCAGCCTCAGAGGGAAAAAACAACAACCCTGCTTTGAACAAATCTTGCCAAGAAAATCCTCTGATAGGTTCACCTTGGTGTCACTGCAAGTTAGAAACAACTTGAAAGAACACAAGAAGCAGCAGCAGCCACAATTTAGAGTCTGAATGCAACCGAAAATCCAAAAATCACCTTCTCATGGGGACATAGAGAGGGTAGAGGGAATGAACACGTTGAAGACTGAAGTGGTAACAAAAAACCCTGATGTTTACTGTTCTATTTGAACTGAGCCAGATGTGATATGATTAAATAAAGAGCAACGCAGAAAATTTGGTGAAGATTCAAGAAATAGGAGAGATCAGATATGGTACACCATAAATGGAAATACCATTCTAACTAAGGGACAATACTGCATCCAGTGTATTACTGTTGGCTCTCCACATCCGCTAGGCTTAGGGGTGCAGGATGGGTGTACGCCTGCGGGAAGGGAGCTGAGGCATAGTGGGGAGAACAGGTATCAGCATCCAAACCAGATCAGGGAAAGGAAACGGAAAGGGGATGAGTCAACATGGTGGCCCTATACTTCCTCTCTCTCACGCATCCCCCTCCTTGGGTCTGTGGGTGCATTAAAAGAGGTTTTGTGGTACTGAGAAATCAGGCTGCAAACCATCATTAGTTTGGCCAGGTAGTGGCTGGTGGAGGACTAGAGGAAGGTTTTTAAAGGGCTGCATGGCCTGATCAGAGCTGCTGAGAGGGAATGTTCCCCTGGAAAAGAAGTGCCCAAAGGGGCAGGGGTTGGAGAAACTTGCACCATGAAATTAAACCGTGAAATTAAAACCTGCAAACGTGGAGTGCCAATTGTATAGGAGAACAGACATCATACTACTTTGTGTTAATTAATTGTGCTAATTTTCTGCTTATTTATTACAGTCACATCTTGCCCTTACTCCCAGTGGTTCATGGCAGTATAGTTTCTCAGACTCTCCATACTTTTTGCTTATAGCAACTCTGAGAGAAAGCAACTGGCCTGTAGTCATGATGGCCATGATTATGAATGAGCATGGGCCTCCCTCAGTTCAATATTCTAACCACTACACCACTTTGGTTCTACTCCCAAATGGCTAAAGAGTACATAAACTTGAAAAAGAGAGGGCTTTACAAGAATGTGGTTTTTTTTTGGATGAAGGAGCAGAGAAAGTGACACAAAAATCAGGACTCCACCATTGTAGGGACAAAAGAGAAGTGAGTGAACAAAAAAGATTTTCTACAATACAAGCAGATGGTTTTATTGTTCTTTATAAACTTATTGGAATAAAGTTCCTTCAAATTATCAAAATGTTTCTACAAGAAACTATTATCTACTGGAACACTGCAGCTAGTCAAAACTTGTTAAAGTAGTATAGAAGCAAAACTTAACTGTCAAAGTTAGAGAGCATTTAGGACTCTACTCTTTGTGAAGAAAGTAAATCTATCAGCCAAATAAAGAATTTTGGAGAACTTAAAAGCTTGTACCATCTTTTGTGCCAGTTTGGAAGTATCGCCCATCTGTGTATTTTTTTTTCCCTTTCCAGTGAACCAACATGTTCTTCTTTGCTTTTTTAGTATATGAAAAGGTGTTAACAATGTTGCCAACCTGACAGAATTCCACCCTCAACATGTAATGTTTTTATAGCTATTCATGGCTATAGAACAAAAATCTCCGAAATAAGGAATGGAACACGATAGCATTCCACTGGTATTGTAAGAATGATAATTCCTGTATCTGAAAGACAAAACTGTGACACAGCAATGTTCCTTTGGCATTTTCCCCCTCAATAATCAACCATTTAAAGACAGCCACGTGCCATAACATCTGGTTAAGAGCACACATGTTTCTAAACTAATCTCTTACTTCAGAGCAGTAAATCAACTGATGTCACTAAGCACAAAAGCACATATTACTTACCAAATAAATTGCTTGAGTGTCCTTGTTTCGATATGGGTTTCAGTTCATTTAATCCCCACGCGTAATGTTTATAATTATCCCAGGCGTGTTTCATCATCTGGTGGGAAATGAAAGCAGGATTATAATGTTGATTTAGCAAGAAACCACGTTGGTAAATACTAGCAGAAAATATACTGTACGCCAAAGACCCATGTGTTTAACTCAGAGGTTAATTAAATCCATATCATATTGTAGACATAACATTTTAACATTAAGCATTATAACAGCAGCAGTATATTGCTGCTGCAGTATTTTTAGTCATAATAATATGCCTGCTTTTATCCAATTCCATTCCCTATCGTTAATTATGAATTTATAACACTTACCTATTAATTCTCATTAAGATGTTTACCAATAGTTAAAAAGACTATTAATCCCAATAAGAATTTAAGATGACAGGCTTCTGAAGATAGCACAGAAAAGCTTAGGTATTTTATTCATTTACAACACATATTTACAAAGTTATAGAAGGTAAATGCAAAGGCTGGCAGAGGTAACAAGTTTTGTACAAGCTAATTACCTGAAGAGAGTCAGCAAGGTATAGTGATTTGGAGTGTTGCAACTATCACCCTGGAAACCAGGGTTCGATTCTCTGCTTGGCCATGGAAACAACTGGATGACCTTGCACAAGTCACACACTCTCAGCCCCAGGAAACAACCCCATGATAGGTTCACCTTATGATCACTATAAGTCGGAAACTACTTGAAGGCACACAACAACAACAAAGCCTTGCAGAAGTAAACAAAACACTTTTTTCTTTCACTAGCCATCAAGTTTCTTATGATCTCCATTATGGTGGCCAAACTTACATATCTATAAGTTTTTAACATGCCGAGTGTAGCTGGTGAGGCAGGCTTATTGGCTTTCTCCTTTTCTCTCCATTTGCTGTTCAAACATACTCTATGGCAGTGGTTCTTAACCTTTTCTTTACCGAGGACCCCGTGTAAACATAATTTGTTGCTGGGGACCCCGAGACTTACTGTATTTGCTGGTGTATAAGACTCGCTTTTTTCCCCCAAAAAATACTACTTGAAGATGGGCTGCATCCTATATGCTTGTGTGTCTTATTTGCCGGCAAATGGCATTTGCCAGTGTATAAATGGAGTGAGGCTTATACGTAGGCATGTCTTATATGCCAGCAAATACAATAACTCAAGATTTAAATATTTAAATTTAAATATTCAACTATTTATTTATTAATCTCTTCTAGAGACTAGGATTCAAATCCCTGCTCAGACACCTTGGGCAAGTCACATTATCTTGGCCTCACAGGAAGGCAAAGGCAAACCTCCTCTGAACAAATCTTGCCCCGCAAAACCTGTGATAGATTCACCTTAGGGTTGCTGTAAGTCAGAAGTGACAAACAACAACAAATGCTGCTGACGTGGGGAGGTTCTTTTACTAGCCATCATGTCTCTCTCCTTGGAAAACTGACTTACAGTGAACCCAAGGAAAACCTATCATGGAGGGTTTCTTGCAAAAAATTGTTGCTTTTGCCTTTCTCTGAGGCTGAGAGAATGTGATTTGCCTGAGGTCATCCAGTAAATTTCCATGGCCAAGTGGGAATTCAAACTCTGGTTTCCAAAGTCATAGTCTTGCTGCGTACACACACCTGCTGCCATGTTCCTTTCATCAGAGATATAGCAGCAGTGTGAGGGTGCTGAAACTGCTCCCTCATTTGCAAACAAAGGAGCAATCTGGATGCGTGCACATATCTGCCACTGTGTCCCTTTCGTCAGCAGCGAGGCTGTAGGGCGTGTGGGTGTTGTGTATCTTGCCTGTTGTAGGTAGGCACATACAACTACAATAGGACAGACTACTGTAGAATCCTACTCTTTCTCAGCTCAAGTTTTGTTTATTGCATTTTACTGCATCCACACTGCAGCAACCTAACACCCAAAGACTGTTATTTTCCAGCCCTTCTTCATAATTTTCCCTATGTAGACGTTGCTAAAAACCTCCCAGCTAAATAGAAGACAAGGATGAAAAAGTGATTGGTTGAGTGTGGAAAGACTTTATTAAAAAAGCAGTGTCTTTGTCAGAGGCTCTGTTAACTGAGGTACACCTGTATTTACAAGACACATTTTAATTTCTGAATGTCAGTCTTCCACCATAATCCCTTAAAACATGTACTAAGACTGGACTCAGATCACATATGGACTGAACATCCTCATGTTAATAGAAGTCTTGGCCCCTATTAGGGCACCAGCTGTTGACAGCCATGGGCCAAGATACCTGTCAGCAAGGAAACAGATTGGGACCCACTCTTCCCATATGCTAATGGACAAGTATCAGATGGTAATAAGGTAAATCACTTGGAAGGGGTGACTGATTAAGACTATGATCCACAAGCCAATTAAAGCACAGTTATTCTGATTTAAGCCCACTCATTTTAAAGATTACTAAATAAGTGCAAATCCAAACTCCCATGTGGAACTGCATAAGGCCCATGTAGTATCTAAAAATTTGCAATCTACATTGCATTTATAGGTAGATGAAGAAACCATACTGTATTCCCCTTCTCTCCCAATGAAACTGACTTTCACTAGGAGTTTATATACCATTTGTTCTAGTTGAATATTTTAATTTTTCTAATGAAAAAAAAGAGAGTAGCTCAATTTCTGTTCTGAAGAAAGTGAAGCAGGCATTAGGAATCGCATTCATATAGAAATTACAATTCTCTCAAGCAATGCTCAGTTCAATGTGTCCTCAATAACTAAGGTACAAGTAATTATTTTATTGATTGATTGATGGAATGGATGCAAGACAGCTTTCAAAATTAAAAATAACAAACCCAAACCACACACACACACACACACACACACACAAACTAATTACACTATTAAAACCTAAATTAAATCAAAACTACTTTAAATTAACTTTTAAGACTTCAGTAAATAAAACTGAAATATTTAAAAGTCCACGTATAGCAGTTCTCTGCTAGTTACTTGGCTCATCCAATAGCACCTGGGAAACTAAAAGACCTCATCTATGGTTTGAACCAAAATGGAACAGCATCATTTCTGTACTATTCCTGATGTGATCTCAGGTTAACTGGTTTTTGTTGCCTCACTGAAAACCTAAATAAACTTTCAAGGAATTTTGAGCAATTCAACGCCTTTCTCCCCTCAAATGGCCATTTCTTTTTTTTTCCTGGTTTGAAGCAAAATAGTTTGCCACTCATTCTGAGCAACAAACCAGGACTACATTTGGCAAACCTGGACTTGAAACTAGGATCAAACCATGCATGAGATTTGCAAACCAATTTGCCAGTTCAACTGAAATGGCAAATTATAATTTCCCCCAAATAGGGAAAAGTGGAAGGAATAACTGACCACGAAATCCTATGTTTTGGGAAACATTTTATTTAAACTGACTCTACATCGAAAGTATTGTGTTAAAATGGGAATCTGAGAGAAGAAACAAGGTTAAAAGAATAATCTGTATTTCAAATAAGATGTTATGTAATTATTCCATTATTTGTGACACAGTGAAGAATCATTATCCATTTCCATCAAGGAAAGTTGGGTAAACAATATGCTATCATGTTCATAGAATTAATAGGTTAGCAATACATTGAAATCTGGCTTGAAATATCAAAGTACAAAAAAAGCATGCCCCAAGCACTGTTTGGATTATAGTAAGGTCTGCACTAAGAATCTGCAGGTGAAAATGAAAATGGAACTCTAATGCCTCTGACATGTTTTTGAAGATATAACGCCACATTTCTTCCCCTTGCATGCTGTTCTGGAATGCTTTAAAGGCACAGGTAAAATCACATTTCCTACAGAGTGCCATTGCTACCACCTAAAAACTGACTCCGAGAAAGAGAAGCCCTTGTACAGCAAGTAGATGTACAATCACAATCCTTTTGCTGATTTTTAAATAACTGTTGAAAATGAGATGGGGTGGGTGGGCTTTCCCCAGCAGGTAAACTGGAAAGTAGAGAAGAGTTACTTTAATCATCCATAGCTGTGTTGGCAATGCAGCAAAATACAACAAAATACAACATCCACAAAAGAGCAACATCTTTATTGGCCAACCAAAATGTACAAAATACATCACGAAAGTTTTTGAAGCTCCACCAGCTCTTTCATCCAGCAAAGTATATTTAAAAAATCAGAAGAAAGTGATGATGGTGGAATCACAGGTCTACATTTAATATTAGATGTTGCTTTGGTAGTATAACTGTTCTGGAGGGACTCCAGTGCAGGAAAATGCCACCTCCCTTCCTGGACATGTGGACCAGGGACAAAGGGCAATAAAAGACAGGTAGAGTCAGTGTGGTCCTGTGGTTTGAGCACTGGACAATGACTCTGGAGACCAGGGTTTGAATCTGCTTGGCATGGAAACCCAGCAGGTGACCTTGGCCAAATCACTCTCCTAGTTTCAGAGAAAAGACACAAATCTTGCCAAGAAAATCACATGATCCCACCTTAGAGTCAGGATAAGTCAGAAATTACTTGCAGGCACACAATTACTACTGCTGCTGCTGCTACTACTTCTTCAACTTCATTAGCAACAGAAATTTTTAGCAAGAAGGAGCTAACCGACTGGGACTTAACTCTTTGAGGTTTTTCCCTCCAGTGAAGGTAAAACCCTTTCACTTGTACTACCTGGCAAGTTTTACCTATACGGCACCTAAAAGTTTTCCAGACATAGCACACTGCCTTCTTGAAAACCTATATGTTCTCTGCCAAAGGAAGGAGCAGTTAGCTTTGCACAGGACAGGGACAGTCCAGGTCTCAAGGTAAACTTCTTTTCTGTTGCTAATGGAGTTGAAATATTACCTGTCTTTTAGTCCCTACATGGCAAAGTGAGTGGCCTTTGCCTGCATTGAGATCCCTCCACAATAACCAAATAACATCAGAAACAGCATCCAAAACAAAGCTGTGACTTTGCTATTGTCACATTTTTTCATTGATGAAGAAGTCGTTGGAGCTTTGGAGCTTGTGTGAGGTATTTTGTGCATTTTGGTTGGCCAATAAAATTATTGCTCTTTTGTGGATTTTGTTGTATTTTAATGATCTGATATTTAATAGAAATAATAGTCATACAGCTCTGTAAAATCAAACATGTATTACTAATGCAAATGTATTGATTATAATGCTGAAAGTCAAATGTTAATATTGAAACTTCTGATCTTGAAAACTTACATATGAAGTGCATTTCTCACAGCTGCAGATGGGTGGAGAACGAGAACCACATAAGCAAGTCCTACACTTTCTTTTATGCAACAGAACCAGCAATGCTACATTTTACTGGTTATTCAGCAGCAACCTACGCTAGAGCTAAAAAAGCAGAATCAGGAAACAACTTTAGCATGTGATCTATGTGTGAATTTTAATCTGTGATATCCTATGTCAACTGCTTAAGGTAATATACTGTTTTCTCTAACTATGGAGTCAAAGGCTATCAGATTTGATGCAAGATAGAGTTCTTCTGTTTCCATACTTTTAGATGCTAGTTTATACAAGCTACTAGATCTCTGTCCTAACTTCTATGCAGTTTTAGTCATAAGTTATTTGTATGCAACAGGGAACAGGAAACAGCCAATAGTAAGAGATGAAATTTAGAAAACATGTACAATATGATCTTGTTCATGGCACAGAAATAAGCCCAGTAAGTACAGTGCGGATTTCTGCGAACTAAATGCAAACAGGATAGCAGATACTACAGCCCTGATATCAGCCTGTAGTATTACTACAGGATTTGATGATATTACCATATTTTTTATTCAACAGGTTTCTACTGAGGAAGGTTCTGGGCACTCTTACAATGAAAAGCAATTAATGTAAAGTGACTATAATACTTCTAAAGATTTGAAATGAGCAATTCAAAAAGTTCAATTCCTATTATGTGATGATACCTACCCTGTTCAAACCACTGTGCTCCGACTGCAACTAATTTTGGTTCATATTGTGAAGTTAAGTGCACTGTGTTGTTGCTGTGTGAATTCTTTTAACTCAAAATACCTCAAAAATAAGCTACAAATCTACTTCCTTAGCAATTTCTAGCATCTAAATAGAACAATTTATTTAAAAATAAAATAAAAATCTGAGTGACAAAGACTATAATTCTAGGAAAGCTAGTTTTAAAAGTTTGGGTTTGCAGTATTTGACAGATTTTTTTAAAAAAATTTAGACTGGAGAACTCACTGCAGCCCATCGTGCACTAACACATATTAAACTATATAATCTACACAAATAACTTCTACAATGGTGCCCATCAGTATGTGTCACAGCACATCTGCACTCATGCCATATGGATGGCCACAGAATATTTATCTAGCAAACTTGCTTTTGCTGCCAAATGCACTTCTATATGCTTCGGAGCGTACATTATGCAACATTGCTCTTTCTGTACATTCTATGCATTCTTACCAAGAAGCTATACTGAACTCATCAAGTATTTCTAAGTACTGGGTAAGGCTGTCAAGATACATTCATTAGGGCTGGAGTCAAGCTGGATAATGCAGTTCCCTTTGTTGCTTTGGAAGAGAAGCCTCAAAACGTCAATAAACAGCAACAACACTGGCACAATGTAGCTTGAGACCAAGCATAAAGTTGCTTCTAAAGCAATCCACGTAGTAAGCAGATTTATTTTTTGCTGAAGGTTAATGAAGTTCATAATAAGAAGAAAAACTTTACAGTTCCAGCTTTTAAAAATTATAGCTATAGGTAATAGTTTAGTATGTGCTATTATGCCACATAACAAGTTTGTAAGCATTAAGAGAAAGGTTGCAGGAAATATTAAAGACAACCTACACAAACTGGCTACAGGACCAGAACATTATGCAGATCTCAGAACCTAAAGCAGTCCTTGGACAGAAGATCAGTTCCCCATTCCCCTACCACAAAAGGAAAAGCATAAGCTACTGCAAAACAAACAAACAAAAAAACAAAAACAAAAGAAGATCAGAAAGCCTTTAAATAAGTTAACTCTCAGATTCAGGAAAAAGTAGTTATGAAGGCTACCTGCAAATGTACAAAGTGGTACCAAAATGCAGGAAAGGATGATACATGATGTGAAGACAGGCTCTCTGATTTCTAGAAAGGAGCAACTAGATCCGTCTAAGAATGAATAATTGATAATATCTAACTTTGGAGTTCAAGCAAAGTTATTTAAAAAAAAAAAACAACACTGTGGGATTGTCATAAAGTTTACTAGAACTACAAAACAGACCCACTTAGGATTCCTTTGGTTTCAGTTAAAATTATTTTCAAAGTAGATGATTTTAGCCTAGGCACACTCTCTAGAAGAGTTCTATTAAGCTATGGGTGGAAAACCTGTGGCTCTCCCAATGCAGTTGGACTCCAGTGCCCAGACAGGTGGGATAGATGGCAGTTAGAGTACAACAACATATATTTGACCACAATTTCCTACCACTGCATTTAGCTTAGTTGGGCTTTCAAAATCTGAACCTTTTAATGCAAAGCATGCACCCTACTGCAGAGTTACAGATCTTCTCTGATCTTAACCCTTATTTCCAGACTTAAAACTAACCTATAAGGCTATAATCCTATGGTACTCTTTTTGTGACCATATAATAAAGCATACAAAGGAATCTTGTAGCAACTTTGAGACCAATTGAGAGAAAGAAGTTTGTAGCATAAGGTTTCACTGACTGGATCTACTTCATCAGATGTATCAAACTTCTTCCTCTCAATTACTCTCAAAGGTGCTACAAGATCCCTTTGCATACTGATCCAGACTAACATGGCTATGTCTTTGCATACTAATAAAGCATAGATACTGAAATCATCTACCTAGTTTTCAAATGTTCTAATTTGCACAGAGAGTACATCGGCTAAGCACCATTTTAAGTGTTAAAAATGTGTGTTAACAAACATAACAAAGATTGTGAGAATGTCATTATATGCATCAAGGTACCAGCAGAATCCTGAGGTTACTGAACACTGTGCAAAAGGATTACCACTACATGAAATCAGATGGGACACATTCCACATTTACGTTTGTCTCTTTCAAAGCACTATTACAGAGTCATCAGAACTATCCAATGTGGTAAAATAAATATTGCAGTCTGAATTATAAACCTTTGTGTTTCCTTTGTCAGCAGGCTTAATTGCTGGTTTTTGTTGTTATTCTCCCCAGTGCAAAAGTAGAAATTCAAGGGGTACAAAACGGTGGAACCATGAGTGAGATTTACTATATATGCTATAGCCTGCCCCAAGAGTAAAGATGCACAGAATGTAAGATGCTGAGCTGCTCAGAAAGCAACTGAGTACAGGCAAATTACTACTCTCCAGGTGGCATGCACCTAGGGAAATCTTCTGTCATTGCGATTTGACAAATGAGGTTCAGAGTTCATGGTCAACAGTGTGGACAGTTTTTACGGTGCCACTGTTGCCTTTTGCCTCATTCTTTTCCTTTTCTTCATGTCCTACAAACATAACAATACAACCTGCCTGCAGAATAGTCTAACTTGATACACGATACTACCAGTTGTTTCGAAAATTTTTAATTAATATCATCATCATCATTTATTTATATTGCACCAACCACTGTGACACTTGACAAGTAAAACAACAACAAAACAGTTTACTGCCCTCTGGCTTACAATCTAATTACTAGTAAAGCAAGAAATGTTACAGCAGCCTTCTTAAAATGCAGAACATAGTATCAGCACACTTATGAATACATTCCTGATATGGTGTTGGCTTGTTTGGTTAACTGTCATCTCTTCATAAATATCTAGAAATAAGCTGTACAAAATATCAAACGGTAACCAGGAAAACACCAACAGTTATGATATTGTACGACTGACAGTGTCCTCTTTGACTGATTCCAAAAGCTTTGAAAGTAGCTTTCATTTTATTTCTCTAATAGTCTTAAATAGAAGCCTGAACAAGCACTTTGCTCTTATCATACAAAAATGCAGCACAGGTAGAACATCACAGACCCATGAAATCAGACTCTTGTAATTACAAGCCTAACATGTCAGCCAAATAGTTACTGATAACAGCAGACGCTTTGATCTTAAATTTAATTAGATGATTTATCGAGCGATTCAGCCTAATAAGGGTAACTTAACACAGAAATTGGGAAATTCAAGCTGTTCAGTATTGTAAAAAGTTTTCAAAAACCTCAAGCAGGCAGGCACATAGCTATGAAGAGGCTGCACCAATCAGTACTGCTGTATGCAGTCTCCACAATATTTCATCAAATCTGTTTACTTCTTTCAAATTCAGAAGTTCCACATCCCAGGGACCAAAGGAGTGTGTACAAAATCACCACAGATCACACAGCTTTGTGGATACTAACTCAGAATCAGTCTCTCAAAAGCAATCAGTCCAAGAGACCACAGGTACATCTCCCTGGATTTCATTTAAGCCTGCTGTACCCGTTTTGAGGTTAAAACAATAACCACCCATGGGCACACATTCAACTGGCTACATTACTCTGAAGTTTTGCCATATATATTTTAGTGCACTAATCTGAAGTTTGTCTTCAAGGCTCTTGATCATTCAGAGATGATTTCACATGTTAAAACTCGAAGTGGCTCACATGTAGGATTTATCAGTTAAATAATTCTGACATGCAAGTCACTTCCCTGCAAAATTAGTGTGCAACAATTCTACGCAATCTTCCTCTGACTGCAGGCATAGGATTGTCAGTCGATGTGTATATTTCATATTAATGTCTACACAGAAGTACCTCACATACAGTACTTGTGCTAGACAAAAAGAGCACATTTCAACTATCACCAAGTTTTAAAAGTTGAGTACCACTCAAATGAGCACCCACTACTATGTTACTCATAATATAATGTTTAAGCAGTGGTTTAGAGAAAATCCCACCCTCATTTCTCCAACTTAAGGACCTTCTTACAGGTGAGTGAATAAATTCCCTGCTACATTTCTCCAAACAGTAGGAAAAAATCATCAAAATACATCCCAGTAAAAGCAGGGGAAGAGCAGAACCCCCACAACACTAGAAGGTAAGCAGATACAAGGAGTTTAATACATCTGATACAATGGTAACTTAAAAGCTCCCCCAATTTTAAAAATGCATACTGATGAGTCTCATAGGCATGTACATGCATGCACACAGTGCGGTAAATATAAATAATCTTTTATGTTTTAGTTTAAAAAGTAAATGAGTTACATAATATTTAGTTTTAATATTTAGTTTAGAAAATTAAATAATCTACTTTTCTGTTTTTATCTTTCTATATTCCCACTATATTTTGGTTTTTGAGCACTGAGATCTCAAGTACCACTTGAACAAAAATAACTTCTGGCAGAGAATACAGAGCTCTCTTTTTCTCAGTATATCCTGAGACTGGTAAAATTCAAGGTGGCTCCCAACCTGTTTTGAAAGCACAGACTGGAGTGGGAGACATCAAATTCCACCATTAACTCTCTAGTTGTCACTCCCAAACTCTAGAGCATTTATACATGCACATCTCTCCATAATTTGTCTCACATCTCAACCTTGCAGAAGGCTGACGGGGTCAACCTGCTTTTTGGGAAGACTGCCCAGATCATGGACTTTAGAAAGCCCTTCTACCAGGAGTGACACGTGTCCTTCTCTCTTCCTCATCAGAAGTTCCTGCCCACGTCAAAAGGCATCCCTATCACTGAACCGCACCCGACCAAGGGCAGCAGCGAGATCAACGGGAAAAAAAAAATAGGGGAAGGCGTTGGGGAAGATCACAACCAGCATACAAAGAAAATCACGAAAATAAGAGAGAAGGGAGAGAAACACACACAAAGCCACCGGGTGGCCGTGCGAGAGATCGCGGGAAAGGCAGCGAAGTATGGAGGGTGCGGGGAGAGAGAGAAAGTGTCACCCACCTCTTTGATCTTGCCTCTTTTTTCCCGGACGTCGGGGTCGGCCGGTTCCACCCCCACGGCTCCGATGGGTTTGCGGAACGTCAGCTCGGGCAAGCCGGGAGCTCCCGTCTCCCTCCTGCCCAACTTATCTTGGAGGAGAAACTTCGCCTTGTCCAGGTGGATATCCATCCGGATCTCCTCGGGCAGCTTCTGTAGGGTTTCCTTGGCTTCCCGCAGAGCTCGCTCGTGGTCCTCGCGGATCTTGGCCAAGTTCTCCGCCGCTTCCCCCGCCGCGCCAGCGCCCGCGCCAGCGCCGCCGCCGCCAGCGGCCCCATAGCTGCTGCTGCTGCTGCTGCTCCCCGGGACGGCGGCCGGCGGGGCGCGCTGATCGCCCCGCGCGGGCGGCAGGGGAGGCGGCGGCGGCCGCTGCTGCTGCTGGGGCGGCTGCTGCTGGAGGGTGGTCGAGTGGAAGAAAACGCCGCTGAGCAGCTTGGGCGAGTCGGGCAGGAAGAAGATGGCCCCGAAGCAGAGGGTGATGAAGGCGCTGAACACGAGCAAGAGCACGAACTTCTCCGTCAGGCGGAAGGCGCCGCTGGGGCCGGGCGCCTTCCTCCCCCCGGGGACGCCCAGGGGGCCCCCGCCCAAGGAGCCGCCCAAGGGGCCCGGCCCCGCGGGGCTACCGAAGAGC
The DNA here is from genome assembly GCA_030412105.1 of Cyclura pinguis. NCBI lineage: Eukaryota > Metazoa > Chordata > Lepidosauria > Squamata > Iguanidae > Cyclura > Cyclura pinguis. The sequence goes on along the minus strand of CM059599.1, from coordinate 104,490,975 downwards.
GGCAACAGGCTGACGGCCGGCATGGCCGGCGCCGCGCCTCCCCCTCAGAGCAGCGCCCCCGGCAGCCCGGCCACCGCCGCGGGGCAAGAGCGGCCGCGGCGGCAGCTTGAGCCGGAGAGGGCCGGCGGGACCAGCCCGCGCTTCCCGGCCCCTCGGCCGGCGACCGCGGGGGAAACTTTCCTCGCCCTGTCCTCGGCTTCCGCGACGGGAAGTTTTCCTGCCGGGGAAAATCCCTGCTGCTGCCGCTGCTGCCCCCGCCGCCTCTTCCCTCGGGGCTCCCCCTCGGCGGGCGTTTTTCTGCTCGCTTGAGGCAGGCGACCCGCGGCTGTGAGGCGCCGCCGCCGCCGCTGCTGCCGCCGCCCGAGGCGGAGAGGGGGCGTCCGCCGAGCTGGGTTACGGGCACCGGCTCTGTCAGCTCCGGTTCCTGCCGCCCCTGTTGTTGCGCTCGCTGCCCATGTTGGCGGTTACCGCCGCGACGGGGGCGCCTCCGCTGCCAGGAAGTATCCGACCCGAGGAGGACGCGGAAACAACTGCCGGAGCCGCCGGGGCTGCCGCTGTTATCACAGGAGGCGCCCAGCCAGTTCAGAAGGAGTGGCGCTTCTCCTTCCTTCCTCCCTCCCGCCCGCCCCGCCCTCCTCCTCGTCCTCCTCCTCTCAGAGGCAGCGATGCCGCCGTGCGCTGCCGAGCGGAGACCAAACTACCCTCCCTCGAGCACGGAGCGCGGAACTGAAGCGGCCTCGAGAGTAGAGGAAGCGAGCGCGCGCCAGCAAGGGGGAAGGGAAAGGAGCGGCTGGACCAATTGGGGAGTAGGCGGGGCGGAGGGGGCGGGGGGAGAGGGTAATAACGCTCGCAGGAAGGAGGAGGGGGCGGGGCATTCGGAAGGAAGGCGGGGCTCTGTTTGCCGTTGGAAATGACGGGCGGGAGTCGGTGGCTGCGCCGGGGTGTGGTTTGTTACTTCTGAGGCCATTTCCGCATTGGACTGTTATAGCGCTTTGATTCCACATTCGACATCCTATGGAATCGTGGGGTTTGCAGTTCCGGGAGGGGCCTGCCGGCCCCTCCCGGAACTGCAAACCCCACGATTCCATAGGATGTCGAATGTGGAATCAAAGCGCTATAACAGTCCAATGCGGAAATGGCCTGAATCTGGTTGCAAACGCAACCCGCTTATGTTGATGAGGCAGGCTTCTTGAGAGTGCAGCCCCCCTGAGGTCAATGGGACTTTGTTATGTCCCCCCCCCCGCCAGTGGTTTCTGACTTAGGATCCTCCTGAGGGAAGCCTATCAAGGGGTTTTCTTGGCAAGATATGTTGGGAGGGGGGAGGTTTGTCTTTGCCTCCCTTGGAGGGTGAGATAGCCTGATTTGCTCCAGATCACCCAATAGGTTTCCATGGTGGAGCGGGGATTAGAACCCTGGTATCCAGAGTCCAAAATGGCAGAAAGAAAAAAGAAGCATCAGCAGATGACAGATGAAAGCCCTCAAGTGGTTAAGGACAGATGAGAAGCAAAAAGGGGACAGAAATAGAGTCAGAACCCTGAATGTAGCTGTTTAAAGACTTCTGCACAGGGACAAGGAGAACTCCTATAACTGATGCAGATAAATAGAGGGTGACAATGAAAAAGGAGGAACAAGAGACCCCTTCCACAAGATCCAAGAAATCAAAGGGAGATTTAAACTAAGAGTGAGGATGCTCTACAACCGGCAGGGGAACACATTACATGACCAAGTAGAAATAAAAAGACAATGGAAACGATGCACCAGAGAACTGTCTAAAGGACATGAAAGGCTGAGAGATTCATTCAAGGAAGACAAAGTGCCAATTTCAGAAAGCGAAGTGCAGCTGGCATACCAATAGAGTTGCTTTGGTCTAGAGAGACAGAATCTACTCTAGTTCTAACATCTGTCAACAAATATGGAAAACAAAAGAATGGTCCACAAATTGGAATTGTTCCATATGCATTCCAGTCCCCAGGAAAGGGGACAAGAAAGCGTGCAGTAACCACAAGACCATTGCATTAATATCCCATACAAGCAAAGTCATACTCAAAATTCTACAACAAGGACTTCTACCACATATGGAGCAAGAAATGCCAGATGTCCAAGTTGGATTAAGGAAAGAAAGATCCACTTGGGATCATATTGCATATATACACTGGGTAATGGAGGGCATGAAAGAATGTTGGAAGAAAATCTGCCTGTGCTATATAGATTATAGCAAACCCTTCGATTGTGTACATTATGAGAAGCTATGGATCATTCTTAAATAAGTGGGTGTGCCACAACATTTGATTATCCTGATGCCTAACCTGTATTCAGGATAAGTGGCTTCTGTCGGGGCAGATTAGAGAGAAACAGAATGTTTTCCAATTGGCAAAGGGGTCAGGCACGGCTGCATTTTATCATTCTATCTGTTTAACTTGTATGTTGAACATATATGTAAAGCAGAATTAGACTCGGAGGAAGGCGGTATGAAAATTGCACCATACTGCTAGCAAAAAACAGCAGAAACATGGAACGATTACTGAAGCACGTCATGGCAGAAAGTGCAAAGACAGGTTTACAGTTGAACATTAAGAAAACAAAAATAGTGATCACAGATGATTTACCTAATCTTAAAGCAGATGATGAAAACATTAAAATAGTTCAAGGTTTTCCATATATTGACTCAGTTATTAATCAGAATGAAGACTCCAGTAAAGAAATAAGAAGAAGACTAGGATTTGGAAGGGCAGCTATGAAGGAACTAGAGAAGATCCTCAAGTGTAAAGATACATCATTGAATGCTAAAGTTAGAATTACCCATGCCATTGTATTTCCAATTTCTGTGTAAAGCTGTGAAAGCTGGACAGTGAAGAAAACTGATAGGAAGAAAATGAATCATTCAAAATGTGCTGGTGAAGAGTTCTGCGGATACCCTTGACTGCTAAAAAGACAAATGAATGGGTCCTAGGGCAAATCAAGCCTGAACTGTCCCTAGAAGCCAAGATGACTAAACTGAGGCTGTCGTACTTTGCCCACATCAAGCAAAAACACTAGAAAAGACAAAAATACTTGGAAAGGTAGAAGGCAATAGGAAAAGAAGAAGACTGCAGTGCAGATGGGTGGACTTGATCAAGGAAGACATGTCCCTGAATCTACAAAACCTGAGCAGGGTGGTTGAGGACAGGGTAACAGGGAGGGCTCTCATCCAGGGTTGCCAGAAGTCGAAGATGGCTTGATGGCAGTTAACGAGAACAACACCAACAACAACAGTCCAATGCTCAAACCAGTACGTGCCACACTGGCTCTTCTGATGGCTTACCCCTCTAGAAAGTGACATGAAATTGCAGGGTGGGCAGCCCCCATCTCTTCCCTCTCCCTCACTCTCCTGAACATGCTTAATATTTCAAGACACCAGATTCCATGTGATGTTGGAAGCTGAGCAAGGCCAGGCCTGGTTAATGCTCAGATAGGGGACCACCAAGGAATAACAGGGGCTATCGGCTGGATTCAATGGCAAACCATCTCTGAGTATTCCTTGCCTAAGTTAACCCTATGAAATTCATGGGGTTACTGTAAATTGAAGGGCAACTTGAAGGCACATGTGTGTATACAATTATAATTACGGAGAAGAATTCTTCACCTGAAAGGGTCTGTTAATAAAATATCTTTGTCTTTAAATGTGTGTATGAGGAACCTTGTATGACAAGAAGAAATCAAGACATTGCCAAGATGGGCAATGTATGGCCCTCCAGATGTTTTTGGATGGCAACTCCCACCCCAATCATCTCCGTTGTTTACTTGTATCCTGCCTAGGACTCAAGGCGGCTTACAATAATTAAAACATATAGCTTTAAAGTTCACAAAAATATAATTGATCTAATAGAATTACCAGGAAGATCATTACAAAGGCTTTGCAGACCCCAAGTTAAGAACCACTGCTTTAGGGCATTACACTTGTGTCTGTGCCTTCAAGTTGCCTGTCGACTTATGACATATTTCATAGGTGAGAAGTACTCAGAAGTGGTTTTGCCAGTTCCTTCTTTTGAAATGCGGTCTACAGCACCTGGTATTAATAGTACTAACCAGGTCTGATCCTGCTTAGCTTCCAAAATCAGACAGAATCAGGTGTCTTTAGAGTATTTAGGCCCTAGGTGCGTGTTTTACTTACTGCTGCTAATTTGTTGTTCTGGGATTTGTTTATTGTTTTTATTGTGCTATACCTTGTATTGTATTTCAAAGCTTTGTTTGTAAGACATGCAGAAAATACTGTTATTATAAACTTTAACCATATAATTATGGTTAATAAAACAAAATAAAATAAAATATACAATTTGAACTGGGCTTGGGAGATAGTATGGAATTGCAATCAGTTCCCCCTTTTGTTGCTTTTTAGAAAGGTATGACACACACGAACTTGTCTGAGTTTTAATATCCTTGGAGGTGAGATTTGTCTTCATTTCACCACCATCACAGGCATGCTTGGTGAAGATAAAGAAGAAAGCCTTCTTGGTGGCTGCTCCTATGCTGTGGAATCCTATCCCGTATGAGGCTATGTTGGCCCCCACTCTAGCCTCTTTCAGCCATCAGGCAAACCTTTTTTGAATATGTAAGCCTTTGACTATTAAGTGGCCATTGCAGGAAGACATTTAATTGGGTTTGCTGTATTTTTTTATCACCATTATTATTATATTTAACTGCCTTTTAAACTATTTTAAATTAATGTTTCCATATAATTGTTTATTTAATTGCTTTTAAAAAACTTTTATGGTTTTTTAACCATATAGAGGTAGAATGTGGTTAGAATGGCCTGTATCATCAGAAGGTGGGCTGCTGCAAGATTTTGCATAGACTGACATTTTGAGTTGTGGAAAAAGTATCTGGTTACCCTAATTTACTAACAGAAAGGGCACTCTGGGACCTTAAAATTACATTATGCCTGATGCGTATCTGCTGTGGTACTCTATTGGACTTGAAAGATTAAACATATATCTGTTCAAGAACAATAATTTCAAGATCCTTGAAGAGAGACTAGGAGAATTTTGGGTGGAATTTTCTTTTGAGATGGGACTGGAAAGTATGCATGATGTGAGTGGGATTCAGTCAGAGCATCCATAAGCTCTTAAGCAAAACAAAGGAAGGAAGACAAAGGGTTGCCTTGGCAGAAAAGCCTGGGAAGCACTTAAAATAAAGGATAGGCTTTATCTGATACATTGTAAAAGAAAAAGAAATTGAATGGAACCATTTTTTAAATTAAAAGTTTGTGCTGAGCAATGAGTCAACATTTTACCAAACTTACAAAGATAAGTTTTTCTCTAAGAACTTATGTAAAGCTACACATTTATTGTACATGGCATTATGCCCAAAGTCCATTGCCAAGCAGTAAATTATACAGTGGTAATGAACACAGAAATGAAAGGAACAGCTATAAAATGGTTTAACAATAGCCTGCAAAGTCTTTGACATAAAACCACATTTATGGTACTGTTATTCCAGAACATCTTCTATGACTTCATGTAACTACTCTTCACCCTATGATTAAGAAAGCATGTAGTGAGGAATGTAAAAAAATTCAGAACTTGGGATGTGAAAATCTACCAGTCTTGTCTTCATTACATCTTGCAAAATCCCAACTGTATTCCTGTTCCATCCTAGTTCCTCCTCAATTTGCAAGACCTTCTTTGTCTTTCTTCCTGAAAATTTGTACATGTTTTTGTGTATTTCTTTTTTAAAAACCATGCACATTTTGGGAAATATGCATTTGCCTTGATATAAGTATTTTTGTTTGTATTTTTATTGTCTGAAATGTGTTTATGTATATTTTTCAAACATACACCACTTTTTGAGTGGTGTGCATTATACTAGACTATGCATAGTTTTGTGCGTGCCCGTCTGAGAGATGTATCACAAGCTTTGATGTTCCAGGCAAGATGTATTTCATATGTGGCCACTCTCTCAATTGAATTCCAGTGACTGCATTTCTGTAAATGCAGGCCTAACAAATTTCAGTGTGTACTGAGTAAGCTCAAAAAAAGAAGAGAGTATAGGGTTTTTCAATATAGGACTTACTAGTACCTTCCTTCTGGGTATTTTTTCAAAGTAGCTGTGTCAATCTCTTGTGGCTTTCCTTCCTCCCTTTTCTTCCCCTTATTGGTAGAATTTTTCCAGGGGGAAAGAAAAATACTATAGCAGCTTTTATTTAAGAGAATAATGAATATATATGCCTTAGGCAGGCCCAATCTGTGTCTTTGGGCAGAACTGAGATAGCTGTCTCAAACAGGAGATGCCAGGGTCGTGGTGACAAAGAATCAGAGGACAGAATGATGCATGCCATCATTAAGGAATACACACGTTTTCCCTGCATTCCTTAACTGAGCTTACTGCCTTCAGGATCACAGTTTGGCAGCTCTTAATGCTGAAGTCAATTTTGTGGCTCAGTTGACTATTGTACTGAAATAAGGAGGGTGTTTGCATAAAACAGCAACATACCAGCTGTGCCTTAGGTTAACAATTCCTTCTACTGTGGGCCACTATTAGATTCTGTTTGCTTTGTGTGCTTTTCTTGGTTTGTCCATGGTGATTATCCCTAAGACACTGCTTTAGAGTAAAGATACAATTAATTTTATTTCAATATTACCATTGTTTGATCAGGAAAGGCACTGGCTATTTTCTTGTATTATACCTTTGTATTTTGGGGGTCTCTGGAACCACAAATGGTCTTCAAGCAATTAATGCCAAAAATGTTTAAGAAATCTCAAAATCAAACAGTGTTTTTCAAGATAACTCAGTTTGTTGATTATTTTATCTATCTGTAGTGTGCTGTGCCATGCCTTGGCAGAACAACATATGGATGATACCTTTCAAAAGGCCTTCTTGTGTTCTCTTTAGTTATTAGTGCCCATTTTCTTCCTTCCCTTACCCATGACATTCCTTGAATGTGCAGTCAATCCCTGCTGTTTTTTTTCCTTTGTCAATTGTTTTCAATACGGTTCCTCCAATTAAATACTTTAGAAATTATTCACCAAGGTTTGAAATGATCTTCTTCTCACCAAATGTAAAGATCTTTCCCTAAAATAGCATCTGTTGGCAACCACAATATTTTGCTGATGGAAAAATTACTGTTCTGTGGAAAAATGCTTTCTGTTCAAATGTAAGTGCTGTGTAGAATGTGGCTAAACGTTAGGAACACTCAAATGTATAAGGATATAGTGCCAAAGTTTTACCATTGGGGATCCATGGCTCTTACTGTCCAAGCTAGGCAGTTATTCTGCCACTGTTTCCCCTTTCTTTCCCTGAAATATATAGCCCTGTATTTATTTTTAAAAGAATGAAAAACCAAACCAAAACAGGAAGGCATGGTTTCTTCATCACTTTAACCCATATCCTGCATGAGGTCATGATGAAGAACAGAATGGTCTGAATGACTAATAGACAATCCCAGGAAATAACAAGAATCAGATGTATATTTAAAATAAAACCCTAAATCAGACAGTACTCTGTGTGCGTGCGTGTGTGTGCGCGCGTGCGCACATGTGTATGTATGTGTACACACACACACACACACATAATATTAGCCAATCAGCGATGAATGTGATATCTATCTATCTATCTATCTATCTATCTATCTATCTATCACATTCATCCAATCATATAGGCAAATTGGTAGTAAAGGAGAAGAAAGGGCAGTACCCACATAACCTCATACCTGCCTCCCCTGTACTGTGGATAATAGGTCCTCTAGCACTATATTCATTTTATACATTGTGCACAGTAAGCACTATATTCTTATATCCAAGAATTGTATCAGATTCCAAGTTAATATTTTAAATAATCAGGTGAGTGGGAAAAAAGTGGTCAGCAGGAGAAGCATTGTCTAAGAAGTGGACTTTGTATAGGATTATACTGAATGTTTAAGAGTGCCATTTTGGCATGAAAAGAAAGCTTTGCGAAAGCCTGAAATATTCTCCAAAAGACAACTCAGCCTTTTCACACTCAAATTTTACTGCCTCACTGGCCTACTTCCATCTCTTCTCCTGCTCTACAGCACAATACTAGGCAATCAGGGGTTGCCATGTGAATGTGATGATGATCCAAAGCCAAAGAGATACTGTATCATGACAATATTGCAAATGATATGCATAGCAAATTCAGAATGTGTCCCAATGCTTCCTGTATGGCATGTAGTCTGCAGGTACAGAGGAAAGAAATACATGTCATTCAGGGAAGAGTGGGAACATAGCTGCAATTGCTGCACCTTAATTTCACTTCATGTTATGATCTTAAAAAGCGTTTCTGTAAGATAATATACGAATGGTATTTGACACACACACACACACACACAAAAATTGGCCAGAATGCACAAAGAAGTTCTTAATAAATGTTGGAAATATGAGCAACAAGTGGGAACTTTTTACCACATGTGATAGACTTATGAGAATGCCAAAAAGTTCTGGAACTAAATACATTTATGGTGTGTAAAATTTTGAAAGTTGAGGTCTAAATCATCCCAGAAATGTATTTGTTGCGACTATTGGAAGATCAGCTCGAGAAGAAGTACAACAGGATACTACAATATATGACCACTACAGCACAATTATTATATGCACAGAAGTGGAAGAGCACAGAGATTCCAACGGAAGAGGACTGGCTGCTAAAACTGATGGATTTAATTTAGGTGGATAAATTGATAATATAGATAAAAGAAAAACCTATAATGTCTTTTGTGAAAGGCTAGACCCTTTAACCTTTTTTGCAAGAAAAAGACTACGGCTATTTCTGCACCACACTATTATAGTGCTATTATTTCACTTTCAACATCCTATGGAATTCTGGGGTTTGTAGTTTACTGAGGCCAAAGAGCTCTCTGGCTGAGAATTCTAAATGCCCCTCTCTAAACTGCAAAGCCCAGGATTTCATAGGATATTGAAAGTGGAATAATGGCACAATAACAGTGTAGTGCAGAAATGGCCTACAACTTGCCAGTAGTAACATTCGCTATTAAGTGTTTTGGAAAGGGCAGCAGTGGAAATATTAGTATTAGCAGAGAAGTTTTTTTTTTTTTTTGAGGTAATGTTATGGGAAATCTGAGGCCATTTCCGCAATGCAGGGCTGTTCTGCTATGGGGACAGGATGGCAGCGGTCAGATGGTTGTGATTCTGGACATTGTTGCTGGCCTGCTGCCTTCCCATCCTCATGCGTCGCACTCACAGGATATTTGCTAAACAGATAAAATCTGTTTAGTGCCCGTGATTGCGCAATGCTCCCAGACCTACCTGTCCTGCAGAAGGACAGGAAGTGCAATGGTGATGCTTCCTTCTCCAGAACAGCCTGGAAAATGCCCGGCTGCACTGTGGAAGGAAGAGGCAGAGCCATTGTGTTCCCTTCCACAGGGAGAGGGAAGTGTTTCTGTTACAATCCCTTACTTGCTGGGACTGCTGAGCTCCCATTGTGCAGAAATGGGGTGAGTAAAGAAAGCTGGAACCTATTTTTTAAACGTGTGTATTGTTTTATTCTTCTTTTCCTTTTTTAGTTTAGGTTCATTTAGTATTTAGCGTAGAGTGAATTGTGTATAGTACTGCTCTTTGTTCACTTTTTTCTTGATTGAAGTATATTCATTTGTTGTTGCAGTTTGTTGTCATTTGTTAGTTCTAAGTTGTTTCTGTTTAGTTTGTTTGCTTGTAATTGTTTCTGTAGATTGCCAAGTTAGATTTTCAGGTTTAGGCTTGAATTTGTAGTGTAGCTGGATCCTATAATTATGTTACTGGGCCTGGCTTTCACTCTTCAGACCATCTTTAAGTTTCTAGTCTTTAAATGATTCCACCCTGATTATAACCCCCCGCACTCCTTCTTTTGCACTTTTCTTTTGGCTCCATCTGTTATCATGACCCCCTTTTCCAGCCTGTGTTTTTGTTATGTTTGGTTATGCTGCTTCATCTGGTTATGAAATTCCTCGCCTCTTATTTACAGAACTGCTTCTCTTTCCTACCATCTGCATGGCACTGGGGCTAAGCTGAGATATGTCCTTGGATTTTTCAAGCCTGTTCAGAGACAAGAAAACTCCCCTTCCTGATCCATATATTTGATGGTGAGGTAGTAGCATCAGTGTTGCGAAGTTTTGTCCTCCTTATTGGGGAGGAGAGTACCAGGGATATAATTCTTCACTGATTTCATTCCTGAAGGAATTAATGAGTAGTTTTAGCAATCTTTTTTCTTACAGTGAAAAAGTCTTAGAAAACAGTGCTATTCATACTTTGAGACTTATCCTGTGCATAGTTTGCCCATGGTTTTGTCCATACTATTTTCTGCACAGTAGATACTGTTTTCTGAGGGGAAAAAACCCATCCCTGTGTTAATTTTGCACAGAATAAGCTTCAAACTGTGAAGGTTTTACCTTGTCAGGGTTTCCCAGAATTCAAGAAACAAGTTTGTTGACCATTTTTAAAATATTTTGAATGTTCTTTCTATCCTTACGGTGCAGCAATTACAACTATACTCCCCTTCTTTTCTGAATGACATATATTTCCTTCCTGTGGGTATCATTTGCAATATTGTCATGTTACAGCATCTCTTTGGCTTTGGATTATCATCACATTCATATGGCAATCCCTGATTAGCTGGGAGTATGCTGTAGAGGGTGAGAAGAAGCGGAAGTAGGCCAGTGAGGCAGCAAAATTTGGGTGTGAAAAGGCTGAGTTGTCTTTTGGGGAATATTTCTGGCTTTCCCAAAGCTTTCTTTTAGGGATGGGACAAATCCAGAATTTTCCGGATCCGAATCTGGATCCGAATCCCTGGAAGGTTCTGGGAATCTATGAATCTCACGAATCTCGAATCTTTCAAATCCTTTTTTTTTAAAAAAAAAAGGTTTAAAAAGCAAGGGAAAGAAGGATAATCTTGGGCAAGACACACTCTCTCAGAATCAGCAAAGCCTAGGCAAAGGCAAACTTCCCTCTGAAGAAATCTGGCCAAAACAACTGTCATAATTTTGCCTCAGGATCTCCCCAGATTGAAAATGACATGAAGGCCCTTTCTACACAGGCAGGAAAATGTGTATTAATCCCACATTTTCCTGCTTGTGTAAACAGGGCCACATACTACAGTACAGAGATAATCCAGGTCAAAACTAGATTTTCTGTGCATAGCTCCTTATTGGAATCCCGGGGTTTCTAGTTTGATGATGCTCCAGCTCGCTGTGGCAGAGAAGGCTGTGACACCTTGTAAAACTACAAACCCCAGAATTGTATCTGAAAGAGCTTTGCAAGGGAGCTATGCAAAAGAATCTTTCAGCTGTCCTTGAAATCTCAAGCCTGTACCTTCCAGTCAAGTGCTGAGCTTAAATATTAAATGTTCAATTTAAATATATTAGAATACAACCCCAGATGTAATTTCTGAAATTGTTAGCAAAGACCATTATTACTCCAAGGGAAAAACTCACCTGCGTGCCATCTCCCCTTGTGCGTCTGGTAGCTCAGGTTTTCAGGCATCCCAGTCTCCCAGGTTTTCAGGTGTCTCGGTCTCCAGCAAACTATTTGGTTGGTGAATTGGAAAGATTCAGTTTGCCTATTTTGGCACAGGGATTCAAATTCATGAATCTCGAATCCTTGCCCAGGATTTGAGAATTTGAGGATTCGGTTGGCCCATCCCTCCTTTCTTTTCATGGCAAAATGGCACTCTTAAACACTGAGTATAATCCGATACAAAATCCACTTCTTAGACAATGCTTTTCCTATACGCATGTTGCCTGTTATTCTTTGTTACCAATATCATCCTGCTTTTTTCCATTTTTCAGTATATGGTTTCATTACATCCCTTTCTTTTCTACTTATGTTCTGCTAAGTTCCTAGCAAATATTGACAATAAGGCACATACAGTTCTAAAGCTGAGTTTTTAACAGGGACATCATCTTTTTGATTTATTTGAATTGTAAGAACAATTTCTCAATCATTTCCCGCAATGCTATTGAGCAATACAATTTCTGAAGTTCTGTGTGATAATGTATAAAAGAGGTACAGTCTTTACTCCTATCCTGACTTTGATACCCAGATATACAATTCACTTACTCTGGTGTTTTATTCTTCTTGTTTTTCTCCTATTGGAGTTTGGATCATGGCTAAATAGGTTTTGGATATGGACGCTCTAAACAAATATACTGTATTACATCCAAAGCATTCTCTGAGGATTTTTTAGCCAATATGTTGCTCTTCTTCCTATACTCCCTTTCCCATTACTTTTACCTTAAATAATAATCTGTAGCAATCTGTATTTTATTCATTATTATGGTTGTTTTTGTTATGTGCCATTAAATCAGCTTTGAACTATAGCGACCCTATCATTTTGATCATGCTGTATGATCAAAATATTAGTTTTCTGCGTTTGATGGTCTTTATACATTCTTTTGAATAGTTGGTCACCCTCTCACTCCAGGAAATTCTTAACATCCTATTGTAAATCCACATCCCCCATGCTTCCAGTTTATTCATGGCAAACTGTGTGAAAGTTCATATTTCAATTCCAAACAGTAGAACCAAGAATATATAGCACCATACAGTGCACACTCTTAGGACATACTGTAAGTGTTGTACATTTCATTGTTCATCTTTTAAAAAGCTGCTCCAGGCTATCTCTCTTCTAACTTTTAATGCATATGATTTCATTGCTCATTCAACCAGTTTCCAAAGTATTTGTATTTGTCAACATGTTCCATCCACACTTTCATTTTGTGTTTTTAACAGTATTTCTTGGGCTACTTGGTTTTGAACAATTATGAACTTGGGTTTTTAAAATTTCATTTTAAAACCACTGCTTTGTTGGATAATCTTTGCAGACATTCTTAAATATCAGCTAATATTATTGTATCATCTACCTTAGGTGTTATCAATAACCTGTACATTGACAATGACACCAAGTGCTTCTTCTAAAGAGATTGGCTGAATCTACATGACAGCATCTTCTGTGCTTGTCCTGAATCTGCTTCAGATTAATTTGGATACAGGGGAAACCCCAGCATGCTACAGTAGTGTTTGTCATCTGAGTCTAAATTAGCCTTGTGAATTACATGCAAATATAGAATCAGAGTAAGGGGTGCCAGCAATGTGCGTGTCGGTTTCCCATTAGCATGAAATCCACTATTGTCTTTACCATATGGATAGGGATGAATTGCACCCACAAAGATTAAAAACAAACAAACAAACAAACAAAAAACCTTCCCTTGCCCATGCTGTTGTTGTGTGCCTTCAAATCATATTGGACTTATGTTGACTCTGAGGTCAACATATCATGAGGTTTTCTTGGCAAGATTTGTTCAGAAGGAGTTTGCTTTTGCCTTTCTTTGAGGCTGACAGAGTGTGACTCGCCCAAGGTTACTTAGGCCATTTCTGCACTAGACTTTTATAGCACTATGATTCCGCTTGAAACATCCTATGGAATCCTGGGGTTTGCAGTTTCAGGAGGGGCCAAGTAGCCCCTCCCGAAACTGTAAACCCCAGGATTCCATAGGATGTTTCAAGTGGAATCATAGTGCTACAAAAGTCTAGTGCAGAAATGGCTTTAGTGGGATTTTCATAGCTGAGCAGGGATCTGAACCCTGCTCTCCAGAGTCAATGTTCAAATCACTACACCACACTGGCTCCATGCACATGTATGTTTTTTCAGGAAATATATTCATATTTATGCTTACATATGTGCATAGGCAATTTGAGAGATTTGAATATCTTGTCAAATTGTCCATTTGTAATGAGTTTATTGGTATTTTAAAAACCACTTTATCTCTGTTTATTTGTGAATGCCCCTCTGCGTTATCTCTGCTTTGTACAGTGTAATCCTATAGGTCTATTCAGAAGCAAGCTCCATTGATTTCAGTGGGAGTTACTAGCAAGTGAAGGCTCCAAATACCCTAAAGGCATCAGATGTTGTTTGATCTTGGAAGCTAAGCAGGTTCAGCCCTGGTTAGTACTTGGTTGGAAGGCTGCCAAGGAATACCAGGTGTAGCCTAGATTTCAGAGGAAGGAACTGGCAAAACCACATTAAGTATTCTTTGCCTAAGAAAACCCTATGGAATTCATAGGATTACCATAAGTTGATAGTTGACTTGAAGGCAACACACGGGATGGGAAAGGCTCTCTCTCCAGGTCTCCTTTTACTTTGGTTAGAAAGGGGACTGTCTGGATTTCTTTTTTCAGATACTGAATGGTGTGAGAGTCTGCTGATATTCTCTGGCCTTCACTCACCCTTCTAACACTGAATGTAGAAAGTAGCTTTCTGCATAGACCTCTGGATCCTTGCAAAATATTGCAATGGAAGGCTTGGCACCTCACTTGCCAGAAGCAGCAACAACAGCAAAGTATCTTTCTCAAGCCAGTTAGCTTCTGGTGCATGCAACAGTATTTTTGCACCTGCCTCCTTCCCTTTGTACTTAGAACCATAGAATTGGAAGAGACCACAGGGGCCATCCAGTCCAACCTCCTGCTATGCAGGAACATACATCAAAAGCATTCCCGACAGATGGTCATCTAGCCTCTGCTTAAAAACCTCCAAAGAAGGAGACTCCACCACACTCCGAGGCAGCATACTCCACTGCTGGACAGCTTTGACCATCAGGAAGTTCTTCCTGAGGTTCAGGTGGAATCTCCTTTTCTGCAGCTTGAATCCATTGCTCCTTGTCCTAGTCTCTGGCGTGGCAGAGAACAAGCCCACTCCCTCCTCAACATGACATCCCTTCAAATATTTAAACATGGCTATCATGTCCCCTCTTAACCATCTCTTCTGCAGACTAAACATACCCCACTCCCTGAGCCACTCCTCATAGGGTGTGGCTTCCAGACCCTTCACCATTTTGGTCGCCCTCCTCTGGACACGCTCCAGCTTAACCATGTCCTTCCTGACTTGAGGTGCCCAGAACTGGACATAGTATTCCAAATGAAGTCTAACCAGTGCAGAAGAGAATGGTACCATTACCTCCCTTGATCTAGACTTGCTGGGGAATGTCCACACCACCCACCCTGCACCAGTCTGAGGCAAAGTGTGTCAACATAGAAATGAGGCTGAAATGAATTTTCAGCCCTGTGTAGATTATCCCATTATTTGAGTATAAATGAAAAAAAGCAACTGTGAGAATATACACCGTTATCTCATTCCTCTTTACCATACTTTTTCTATGCCCTCTGACATCTGATCTTCAACTTCCATTGCAATTTTTTTCTGACTACGGATCATAATGAGTCATTTCCTGAAGATTATCTCAAAAGAATTCATAGGAAGTGTGAAAGAGGGGAAGGAGACACAGAATGTATATTCAGTGGGTGATTGTTCTGAATGTATGTACTTGGGAAGAGATGCCATGACGTGAATGCAGATGGATATGCTTGCTATATTGATGATGAGAAAGCTTTTGAAAAAGAACAACATGGCAAGTTAATAGAGCTATTATGTATAAAGGTCTTAGAGATACATGATTGGCAACCTGCATTGAAACAAAAACTGCAGGGGAAGTTGAAGATCTGGTTTTTAATTATTGTTTTCCCTCCCAAATCCTTCATGTAGACTTGGTATAGCATTTCAGAACACAGTAATTCTACTTCCTGGACTTCCTGCACTTAGGAAGAACAATAAAAGGTATAATGAGAAGGAATAGTAGTGAAAAATCTCACTGTTGTATATGTAGTTTAATTTATTGGGGAAATATAGTGTCAGGGTACTTTTTCATAGTACAATTCAGTGCTGATATCTCTAAATAAAATCTTCACTGAGTTCCATTACCAATTGTCCTTCCTCTTCTCTTGTGCTTAGGCATGAAAAAAAATAATAATTTGGATTTGAATTCCTTTACATAAATGTTAAGTTCACACCCTTCAGGACTGACCATGGAATGGTGTATGCTTTGCCTTTAAAAAAAAAAAAAACCTTGTGGTTCATTTTTTTGGGGGGTGGGGGGCATTAAACCATGCATACATTTCAGACTGCCTTCATGCTTACTGAGTTTACAGGCAGTAAAAACGGAATTGTTCTGGCAGGACTTTGACTGTTAAATTCGTTTTTGCCTTTTTTTGTTTGTTTATTTAAAGAAATCCTCTGTTTTCTATTCTTGTTTTCATATGATTTTATTGGGTTTTATTGTCTAATTGCTTTGAGGCCCTGGTGGGCAAAAAAGTAGTATACAGGTACAGGAATCCGTGTAAGAAATAAGAGGGGTGAACATAGTGTAGTGGTTTAAGTTTTGGGCTAGAACTCCAGGAGACCAAGGTTTGAGTTCTCACTCAGCCATGGAGACTCCTTTGGTGACCTTGAGCAAGCCACACTCTCTCTGCCTAAAAGGAAGGTAATGGTGAAGCTCTTCTGAATAAATCGTGGCAAGAAAAGCTTATGACGGTGTTACCGTATGTTGGAGTCAACTTTAAGGCACAGTAACAACAATAAATAATATGTGTATTTAAAATGCAATCTGCTCTCAAGTGGTGGTGTTGCAGAATGAATTATTACCATCTAACAATTAGAGCTTTGCGGTTACAAAGTGCATTGGGCTTGGCCATAATATTGTATAGAACTATGTTCACTCATAGGTTAAACTGTATTTGTTCTTTATGTGTACAGTTCATGCTCTTTTTTTCTTCTGTGCACTTGAACCTTTGCAAACTTTATACCACTCCTTGTTTAAAATACATGGGAAAAATTCTCCTGAGACAACATTGAAGTGGTTGTTGACACATGGGCACCCGGTGGCCTCTCCTGGAGATACCTAAATCGAGGTGAGAATGGTATGGCTCTCTATATATTGTTGAACTGCAACTCCCAGCAGCCTCAGCCAGAATAGGCAATGGTGAAGAATGCTGAGAAGTTGTAGTCCAGCAACATCTGAAGGTTTGCAAAATTCTGCCCCTGCTCTAACTTCTCACTAGAGGTGCTTTCCTCATATCTCACATACTGCCATTCTCATAGACAGCAAGTATGGCAGTGAAGAATTTTCTACTTTGAAATAACCTTTCATTTTTGAAGATTAGACGCTGCCTGTCTAGCATCGCTTCAGAGATTATGGTATTCAGTGCCTTTAAACCTTTGTTCCTTAAAAGTTAAGAGCATTATTTTAGAAGTATTCTTTTCAGTAGGCCGTGCAATCTAATTCACTATAGGTGCTCAATGATAATAGGTCAGTTTTGTATTGCCATCCTCAGTCTAGCACCATGATTTCCAGTTAGTGCAATCACTCATGAGATGGCAGTTCTCAGGGGGTAGACTGCCACTGATTGATTAATGCAGCTGGGATATCTCTGTTCTGGCCACACCATTATGAATATTTGTCTCTTTCCAAATGAAATCAAGGGCTTCTACTTTGTTTTCTGGACCTAGTTTTCTAGACTTATGGTGCTTCCTCAATTGATCGACACGGCTGACTTCGTTTTTAAGAGGGAGAAAACAGAACAGATATGCACGACAAAAATCCAGTCTCGTCCAGCCTTGTCATCTCCTGGATGATCTTGTTTAGCTAAGTGGAAATATTTAATGCATTTACTAAAAACAATTCTGAGGGGGATATTTATGTTAAACTTTTGCCAGAGAAAGCAAGTAGGATGAGCCATGACTTTTTAAACCCAGGGTAGGAGGTTGGGTTTATTTTCTCTTCTGGAGCTTTTGGATAGAGGCATGGGGTAACCCCACATTTGTCTTCATGGCCTCAGTTCCTCCCATAATTCCTGGATAGCCCTCCTGATGGTGTATGGAATGGGAGTTGATCTTTCCTGTGGAGGTTCTCCTCTGACCTTCCTTCTGTCATTACTTTTCCAGGGAGGAGAAAAACCCCTACTCATAACACGTTTCAAGGGGGAGGGGAAGTACACAACTCCTGTGTATTTCAGGCATGATGGGATGCTGTACTGGGAACAACTGCTACAAGGTATGCAGATTCAGGAACACAATAGTTCAGTGCTGTTGGTTGTTTGGCAGAGCACAAAGATTCCTGTAACACGCTGAAGATAAAAACATGTATAGTGGTGTTAGTCTTTATGTTTTGTGAGTCTGAGCTAGGACAAATGGATCAGTCTATATCTAGTCTGTGTGTATTGTAGGTCTGTTTTTTAAAACTGCATTCTTACTAAATTATGATTAAAAATTGCATTATTTCTCCAAAAACATTTGTCTACATTTTTCCATCTTCTATTTTGTTCACAATTTGCACTAAGTATCTATTTTTGTACACATTTCTACTTAATGTCCGTATTTTGAATGCATTTTTAAATGAAGAATTATTAAATAGCAGTAGCGCACAGTTCATAGGATAATGGCATTCTGATCCATGTAGTAGTCTAAAAAGTGTATTTAGGTTAGTGCCTAGCCAATCTAATTGCCTAGGTCTCCTTCCCTCCATAGCCAGAACACAGGTACAAAGCTAAGCTAGGCTGGCTAATAACACAAAATAATAACACAATCTGAAACTTACAATATTTGCATTAAAAATACAATCAAGCAACAGTTATATACCTGTCTGGTGCAGTGTACCTAAATGCACTAAGGATCAAGATACAAATATCTGAAGAAATAAAATAGGTCTCTAGCCATTGTTTAACCAGCCAGGTCATAAGAGCAGATCTAATGTCACAGAGAAGGGAGTTCCATTAATGAAGAATTGCTATGGAAAATGTCCTTTCCCATGTCACCATCTCCATCGCCTCTTCTCTTTGCAGAACAATGAGGAAGGCACCTAATGCTAATCATGGGATATAGGTCTGTTGGTTACAGGGTGGTACTTTCTCAGCTACTTGAATCTCAAGTGACTGGGATGGGGCTGTTGCTCACTTCAGCAGCCAGCCATTGCATGTTAAATCAGTTACATCTTCCAAATCATCTTCAAGAGTACCCCATGTAGACTTCATGGTAGTAATCTATCCAGGATGGCCAGGCTATCCTTGTGCAGAAATTATCACAGCTGCCAAACCAGCAAAAGATCGGTTCAGCTGCTCCCTCAGCACTGAGGAGATATCATAACAGTTTGGAATCAAGAATCAATCCAAGCTGTGTACCTGATCCTTCAGGCAGCATGTTGTTACCGCCATTGCTAGCCCAAGCTTGTGGGATATTAAGATATCTTTTGATATCAATAATTCGGCCTTCTGTACCCATTCCTCTCCACGTGCTTGCGAGGCCCCTGGACAAGCACGTACACAGGCGCGGCCGACAATAACCGAACCATTCACATCCCAATCTAGGCAGGTCAGTCATTGCCTAATGCAGCTTCAGGAGACCTCAAGGCAAGTAGCACATTATGTATGCTCGCAACTTACAAAAAGATCCCCTGCCCCGCGCAGGCAGCTTGATGAGCGGACTGTACCACGCTCAAGCACTCCGCGTTTGCATACTGGCTACTCTATTGACAATCTGGCTATAACTCAATCATCTAAAGTACTGACCTTTCGGAGGCTTTGTCTCCAGCCCCAAACTCATTGTTTTCCCCAAGTACGGACTAGCCTGTGGCCACAATTTTCCCTATAAGAACCCCTGACTTTGAGCGCTTCCTCGGATCGCTCTTGGCTTCCATCCCGCCTTGCTGTCGCTTTGTCCAGCGAGCTTTCCCCTCAGCTCCGCGTGCTGAGAATCCACGCTCCCCAGCTTCTTTGTTTCTAACCGGGCTTTAGGACAGGTATAGTATTTCCCATACCAAACCTCCTCTAAAAATCCCGCTATCCGCGCCTACCTTTATTTCTATAGCGTCTTGTGTGAGTGTGTTGCATACACGTGTTTGAGTGTATTTCAATAAAACAATTATTATTATTTCAACATCTGCCTCATCCTTGACTCGGCCTGACCCCGTAGACATAGGGTTCAAGATCTCGCTACGTCACTCTGCCTCTCGCATTGCCAACTTGTGCTCTGTGCTAATTCCCTCCCCACTGTTGTGAGCACATTTAGGTGTCCCTCCCAGGACCCCCAGAAATCAGGGTAACAATGTTGTCCCATCTACATCAGGCCGCTCTAATTCCTGGACCCTAGAGCTGCTAACTTCTGTCACAATTCAGTTTCAGTTTTGGGGATTCCATCCTGTCCGTCGCTGCCTCCAACCACCAGTGCAGCACATGGACAGCCTCTCCTGATACAGCTAGAATGGAGAGGTACAGGTAGATGTCATCTACATAGTGATGACACTGCTCACCAAAACTCCAGACAATAGAGCCATCCTAGTGGTATATGGTAAACAATATGAGGGACAGAATAGAACCCTCCAGGACTCCAGAGCCAGGAAGTTCAGCAGTAGTATTTCAGTGCTATTCTCTGACAGCAACCCTGCAGATAGTATCAGAATGGTTGCCACAGGATGGTTGCAACTCCCAATTTGTAGATTCACTCTATACGAGTATTATGACCAGTGGTACTAAAAGTCAGTATGACATCAAGTGTTACCTTGATTTCTGGGGTCCCTTGGGGAACACCTCAGTGTGCTCCACGTGATGAGGAATGGAAACTATCCAGAGCACAAGCAATAGCAATGCGAGAGGCAGGGTAACCTAGCGGGGTCTTTTACCCAGTTTTTATGGGGTCAAGCCAAGCCAAAAACCAAACAAAAATGTCCAATAAATGATTTTATTGAAGGAAAGTCTCACGCAGCAACGCAATCACTCACTCAAGACCTATTAAGAAGCAAAAGAGAGGCAACTGCATAGGGGAATATTGCGGGCTGTAGCTGGAGTGATACTGCACCTTTGTCCTGAAGTCCTTGGTCTGGGAAAAACAGCAGAGAAGTGGGGCTTAGCACGAGGAGAGCTGAGGGGATCACTCAATGGATGGAGCAACTGTCTGCTGGGACGAACAGGGGTGATCCAAAGAACCACTCAAAAACTGGGACTATTTGTAGGGGAAAAAGTACCTGGAGGACTAATCCTTTCCCGGGGAGAACAATGGGTGTTGGAGCGATAACAAAGCTCCACCGTGGCAATTTCCTTTGTGTGATGGGATTGTAAGGTGTTGCCAAAGTCTCAGGATCTTAGGCTGTGTTAGTTTGTGGTGTGACTTCATGTAAATGGTCCTTGCTTGATGGAATGTTTGCTCAACTTGGGGCAGACACGCTAATCCCCTCAAGTCAGCATCTCGGGGCTGAGGACCCTTTGTTTATTGTGGGTTTACACATCTTGAGGTCTCCTGGGGCTACGTGACTGGGGATTTTACTGGCCTGACCTGGTTTTCGATCTTTGACCATTGCTGCCTACATGCCCCTTTGGGGGACCTCTCGGGCACACAGAATCATATTTTAATATTAAAATTGTAGACCCTGGGATAGGGTTTCTCCAGTGGAGTAACACAAGAAGTCAACAAAGAAATATTTCCCCAATCTCTTTCCCTGTAAAGAGCAACAACCAGGGTGACCAAGGCTGTTTCCAGACCATATCCAGATCTGAAATCTAATGTTATCCAGGAACAAATAGATCACAAAGTGAAACTTTCTGAAAGAGTTCACTGTTCTTGCTCACTAAGCTTTTATGGCTTGTACAAGCCAAGTGTTTAAAGCACAGTCTTCAGCACAATCTGAAGTATGCTTTTTCAGATGTAAGCATCAACCAATTCAAGGAGATTTCCCCACTAGTATCTTAAATTTGCAGCATTTAAAAGCATACTATACCCCTGGAGATAGACTTCAAAATGATGTAACATAGATTTATCAAGTTGTTGAAATGTCTTTGGAAATATTAAGGGATAGGCTATCTATTTGATATTATTCACAGTGTGTATTTCCTCGTTTTAGAAACACAAGTATACTTAACAAAGACAAGTTTTAAAATTTTAATGTGAAATTCTCGTTATTTATTGAACTAGTGAAGTGCTTTTTGAAACATCAGTGATATAAGAAGCAGTAGAACACACAGTTATACTCAGAAACATAGCACAAATAGAAAATAAGGGAAATATTTTAGAGATGGAAAGATTTTGCCGTATTATGTTTAATACATATGTTATATTTCAAAAGTTGTTTTAATAATGCATTGCAACTTTTATTAAATGTTTTCTGTGCAGTTTTGTATCCTGATTCCTGAAAACGCTGTTGAACTTTTTCTTAGGATTTTTTCACTGATTGTTTTTGTATAGTCTTTGAGAGCACTGTCATTTGGGATCAGATGAGCCATGGGGGACCTTCAGCCACACAGTTGTTAAAATGTGAGACACCCTTCACTCAGAAATTGATAGTATCAAATTTGTTCAAAAGTCATTCATGATAAAACATTTGGTGGTGGAATTAATCTCACTGGGTCTTTAGTTTACACATAAAAACTACTGATGTGTCACTGTATTCATAGTGTACTGATGTGTCAAGTGACTGTGTCATAATTCAGAACAAACCCTCATAAGGTTGGATGTAGAATTTCCCTAAACTCATTATAAGCAGAGGTTAAACTCCAGTTATGTTGCGCTCATTGGAAGAGCACTAGGTAGCATCATTTCCACAGAACTGTATTACCTCTTCTTCTTCTAAAATTTACTTTATGACAGCTGTGTCAAAGGGAGTATTCTCTGCAATGCATCCTCAATGATAAACCACCTCAGTCTCATGTACGTAGGAAAGATACCCAGAACACCAGAAACTCTAGAATATATATTTGCCCAAGTTGTAGGGAAAATGCCATTTTGGTCTTTTTGAACCCTCAAATGAAATATCTCATCTATTGTTGCCACTGCTGTCTCTAGATTGATTTTTAGGAGAAGGAAAGGTGATGACAGAATAAAACTTCATGACTCCCAGCACAGTACAGAGAAACCAGATTTTGACATTGATTTGGCAGCATCCATTTCAGACTGATATGAATGGTGCTCTCCTAATACTAATATCACAGAGTAGTTATAGTGAATTCTTGTTACAATCATATTCATGTACCAATTTATTTTATTTAATTTATATCCTTTTCTCCAAATGGGATCCAGGACGTATCCTAAAGGCAACAGATCCTGCTTGGGCTTGGAGGTTAAGCAGGGTCAGCTCTGGTTAGTACTTGGATTGGAGAGTGCCAAGAAATACCAGGAGCTTTATTTCAGATGAAGGAACTGGCAGAACCAACTTCAAGTGTTCCTTGCCTAAGAAAACTCCATGAAATTCATGGGATCTCCATAAGTTGACAGGTGACTTGAAGGTGTATACACACACACACACACACACACACACACAAATTAAAACCCAATAATAAAAAGTTTTTAAAAAAATCAAACTGCTGTATTAAAACATCAGTACTTTAAAACAAGATATAATCATTAAAAAGCATAAGAAACACAATAAAAATACAGCCGCCCCCTCCTATTAAAGACCCTTTTGCATGGCCATTTAATTGCCAAATAAACACACCTTTGCCTGCCAGTGGAAAAAGAGCAGGGAGGGAGCCAACCGAGGGCCTTTCTGCACTACACTATTATAGTGCTATTATTCCACTTTCAACACCTATGGAATCCTGGGGTTTGCAGTTTAGGGAGGGGCCTTTAGAATTCTCAGCCAGAGAGCTCTTTGGCCTCAGTAAACTACAAACCCCAGAATTTCAGAGGATGTTGAAAGTGGAATAATAGCCGTTTAACAATGTAGTGCAGAAAGGCCTCTAGTCTCCCACAGCAGAGAGTTCTACAGCCTTGGAGCAACCACCGAGAAGACTGTACTTCATTATAGTTGAAATAAAGTGGCTGAAGCTAGTACTGTCACTATTCCTGTTTGCTTTAACTCTGTTGAATTCAGAGCAGCATTGTAACTCCAAAGTAACCTTATGAATTAGTGCATAAACAGGGAATGTGCCTTGTCCTTGGGATTTAATCCTTGCTTCCCACATCCAAGTGTCTGTCCACACATTGTTCTCTGGCCAACAATCCATTACATTTGTGGCATTGCTATTTCTCTTCACATGGCAAATAAGAGACAAAACATCATCCCAGTGCAAAGTACGTGAATGAGATACAGAGTAGTAATGCTAAGCATGTAAAATGGGAGTTCAGCATTAAATGTATGTGGGCTCAAAATGAGAACAGTTGTGGTGTAGTGGTTGGTGGTAGAAACAAATTCTTGCCCCCATTGAGCCACGAAACTCACTATGTTGAGACAGTCATTCTTACCTAGCCTGAATAGTCTCGCAGAGCTATTGTGGGTATAACGTAGGGTGGTAGAGAGCCTTGTATGCTACCTTGAATTTATTAGAAAAAAGGTGGAGCATAACTGTAATATATAAGGAAATAAATATTTCAAATGGAATGGAAACAGGGCATAAATCTTTCTGATTTATTGACTCTCAGTGATACCTATTGTGTCTTTGATGTTTCTCTCTCTCTTTTTTATTTATATGCATTCTGAGAGCCTGTATGGTATAGTAGTTTGAGTGTTGGGCTATGACTCTAGAGACCAAGGCTTGAATCCCCCACCACTTGGGCATGTAAACCCCTTGGTGACCTTGGGCAAGTCACACTCTCTCAGCCTCAGAGGAAAGCAAAGGCAATGCCTCTCTGAGCAAATGTTGGCAAGAAAACCCTGTGATAGGTTTGCTTTAGGGACACCATAAGTTGGAAATGACTCGAAGGCACACAGCAAGAACTGTGTAATTCTGTTTTTAGATTAGGAGCAATGTGAAGTTCTTGATATGAGAGTGACTTGCATACTCTGCTGTTGTTCCTTTTTTTTTTTTTATAGTTCTCTTTATTTGTAAGTGGCCATATGGTATTAGTTGTCTTTCTTGCTCTCTTCCTGGAACAATAAATCCATTGTGCCTGATGCATATGAATAGGAGTCTCTTGGATCTTGCAATGCTATCATTTAGATGAAAGCGAGATGCCATTTTTGTAATGTACAAGAAGATGAAGGTTTTATGAAAGTGTTTCTTTTTAACTCTGGCAATAATATTGAGTGCTTTGCAGTCTGTTTTGAACATTTCATGTTCTTTCTATGAGAATCCTTTGTTTCTTTACAATTTGCCATTCTTTTGGTGTTTCCCATTACCACAGAGGAGCACCGTAAGTCTCTCAAATTTAGAGAAATGCATCAAAATTTAGAGAAATGCATCAAAAAGGAATTGAATTGTACCCATAACTGGGAGAAGTTGCTTTTTGGAAGGTATGATTCCTAAAATCTGGCTCGGGGATTCTGTGAGTTGTAATCTAGAAGGTAAGCTTTCCAAGCTCTGGTTATCCTCTGTAAAGTCATATATACCTAAACGGAATATAAAACAGAATTTATTTTTTAAAAAGGTACTGTTTTTCGTAAGAAGTCTTCCCATAATATAAACTATTTCAGATCTATCTATCTCTGTTTCTATTTATCTGTTTAACTAAAACCACCAGCATAAAGCAATTGTATCATACCACTACAAAGAATATTGCCATTACAGGCACAGAGAAATGTCATTAAAAACCCACTTCATAATTTCAGTTAAAAATGGGTTGAAATAATAAGGAATTTAAAGTCAGTTGAAAAGCAAACAGAATTATCAACATTACCTCCTTTTAATAATGAGAATGTTGTCTCTTGTGATTATCAAAATACTAATGATGGGCTTGTCAGCAAGGTTTCTTTGTAGTCCATTTTATGGTGCAGACCATATTGGCAAAGGTAACCTGGATCCAAACTGGTTAGAACTTAACAACAAAGGCAAATTGGTGACCAATGTATCTGATCCAGAATTATCATCTATCAACAGGGGCATAGTGACTTCGTTGAAAGAAGTATCAGCGTCACTCTGTTCTGCTTTGGTCAGACCTTTCCTGGAATACTGTGTGCACCACAGTTCAAAGAAGATATCAACACAAGCTGGAACACATACTGTGAAAGGCAACCAAGATGATCAGAAATCAGTTACATGAAAGCTATCTTTAAATATCCGAAGGGATGTCATGTAGAAGATGGACCACACTTGTTTTCTGCTGCTCCAGAGACAAGAACATGAATTTAGTGGATTCAAGTTACAAGAAAAGAGACTCCACTAGAAAAATTAGGAAGAGCGTTTTTATTGTACATGCTGTTTGACAGTGGAAAATATTGCCTCGAAGGGTGGTAGATTCTCCATCTTTGGAAATCTTTGAACAGAAATTGGATGCTCATCTTTCAAGAGTGCTTTAGTTGTACATTCCTGCATGGCAGAGCACTAGACTAAATGACTCTTGTGATATCTTTCCAGATTCTATGATTCTACATATGCTTCAAATGCTCAGGCCCCATGAACATCCATCCATTCTTTTATCAACTGAAGCTTCTAAACTGCTCTTAAAGGCAACCCAATGTATAGCATGTTGTTAACTGCCATCGAGTCATCTTTGATTTATGGCAAATGGGAGCCCTCCAAGTCACCTGTTATCAACAGCACTGCTCAGGTCTTGCAAATTCAGGGCCATGGCTTCCTTGATTGAGTCCTGTAACGTGGTCTGCTTCTTTTCCTACTGCCTTGTACCTTACCAAGCATTATTATCTTTTCTGATGAGCCATGCCTTCTCATGTGTCTAAAGGATATAATATATGATACACTGGCTTGAATCTCCTCTTGGGAGAAAGGTGGGATATAATTTCTATACATACATACACACATGAAGTATAACAATCTCAGGTTATCTTGGCTTCTAGGGAGTTCAGGTTTGATTTGCTCTAAGACTCATTTATTTGTCTTTTAGGCAGTTCATGGTATTTGCAGAACTCTCCTCCAGTACCAGATTTCAAATTTGTACAGCATGTTACCTGGTTGCAATTGGGACATGAGTAAGTGAAGCAAGGTCCACCAATTGCACAATACATTTCTCTCTGACTTGTAACTATGTGGGCAAGAGAAACAGAGTGAATCAATATCGACTCATGACTTTCAAATGTGAAAAAGAAAGCGGCAAATAAAGTAATTTTGTCAGTCTAACAGCAAAATCCTGTGTAGGTTTGCTTGAAAGTGAGACCCACTGTTTCCAACAAGGCTTATTCACAAGTGAGAGTACCTAACTAATTTCACAACATGGAGGAAAGTATTCAGTTTCCCCAGGGGTATGTTTTCCAAAGCAAAAATTAACAAGTAAACAAGGTAAAATTTTGCATCAATGCAGTGATGTTAAACAGAGTCTTTTAACACAGTTTGTATAAATTGGGCAAGTGGGGATGTAGAGAAATTGATAGCAAAAGCAAGCAAGCAAACAATAGATCGTTAGAAGCATAGATAATTGTTCTTTCCTACATCCTGTTTAGAATAAAAGGGTATGGATAGGGAAGTGGGAAAGATTGTGCTGATGAATGGAAATTGTGGTACTGTATCCTTTAATAACTACAAGGAGCAATCCAGTGAATACTGGTGTTACATGTGTTGTTGTTCTTGCTGCTGCTGTTGTGTGCTTTCAAGTCATTCCTGACTTTCAGTGAACCTAAGATGAACTTATCATGGGGTTTTCTTGGGCAAGATTTGTTCAGAAGAGGGTTGCCTTTGCCTTCTTCTCAGCCTGAGAGAGTGTGACTTGCCCAAAGTCACCCAGTGGGTTTCCATGAACGATCAGGGATTTGAATTCTTGTCTCCAGAGTCATAGTTAAGTCAAATCACTAGTCGAAGCACTATACCATGCTGGTGTTACATACCCTCAATTTATTCCAGTGGAGCTTCTAATTTCTACTGAAATTGATGGAAAATAGAGGGCAGCAGTGTTTAGAGTATGCATTACCTTTATTTAGCCAGGAAGATTTGTTTTCAGAATTGGGGGTTCAGACATGAGCTGTCAGTAATGAATAAAATTAACCCTGCAATCTGAAAGAAAGCTCCCACTTGAGAATTCCCTAGTTGCAAAAGAAATAAAATATTCACTGCAGGAACTATAATGAAAAGGCTGCATAATTTTACATAATCTTGACAGAAAAAAAATGCAATTTGCTAATTTCCAAAAGTGTTGTTATTTCTTCTACATAAGTGTTACCATTTAATTGCAAATCCATTGTTTTTACAGCAAAGTTTTATTGCATTATGTAGGTAACTGT
This sequence comes from Cyclura pinguis, assembly GCA_030412105.1. NCBI lineage: Eukaryota > Metazoa > Chordata > Lepidosauria > Squamata > Iguanidae > Cyclura > Cyclura pinguis. The sequence goes on along the minus strand of CM059599.1, from coordinate 104,463,086 downwards.
TTCTTGAGAGGGAAACTGACTGTAGCTCACATCTCTCTCCTGTAACATCTGTGTGACCTAGCAGAAGCAACGAGTCCTGCTAAATAGTTCTCACAGGGTTGGGGGAGACAATAGCAGCAAACTTTTCTTGTATAAAATATTTACTTACCATGCTCTTTCTAAAGAGAAGCAAATGGGTACTTGTCAACTTGGTAGCTGTTATTGGTTACCTTTATACTGGATTTCTTCCTGTGTGGCAAACAAGAACCACAAGGATGAACATCTTGCACTACGCTAGCAACTTTTCCAGGAGAGACTATAGAGGCCTTCTTACTCTTTCCCTGGACTTTGTTCTAGCACTGGAACACAGAGGATAGAAGAATGCACTGAATGGGATAACACCAAAATTAGCCTCCTCTTTAATGTGGAGGTTTATATCAGAAATATAGTATATGCTAATATTGTAGCTAATTTTGTCTATTTTTTCTGCATGTAATCAGAGCTGTCCTTGTATTTCAAAGGTCATTTTTTTGTGCATCCAGCTTGACCAGAACTCCATGATTAGTGCAACTCCCATAGCAGAGGTGCCCAGAAAAACAATCTAGTCTGGTTATATAGGATGGGTTTTTGCTACTGAGATGTGAGAATGTTGATAAGGTGCTTGGTCATGTTTGGCCTACCACTTGCATGCTTGCCCCTTGCCTTTCTTGGTGTATTACATCTAACAGGGGAGGGATACCTGGCTGGTTCCCAAAGGGTTTATGTTCTTCCTTGAGGAACATAACTGAGTCAGTGCTACAGCTGTATTTTCTCTTCCCTGCTTTTAAAAATCTACATGATATAAGTAAGAGAAGTTTTCCAGTATAGGCTGAGGAGTCACCAGTATAGAGATGACACCCAGACCTACTTTTTCATTTCATTTCGTACAGATGAGGTAGTTGATGCTTGGACTCAGTGCTTGGGCAAGGTAATGAGCAGGATAAAGGTCAGTGACTTGAGAATCCAACCAGACAAGGCAGAAATACTCGTTTAGGAAGGTTCATCTGTCCATTTAGGTCAAGGGTTGGGAAAATGTCAGCCTCAACACTGCTTTTGTGGGTCCCAGGGCCCCCCAGGACCCCCCTTCCTTTTTTGGAAAATTCTTTGGTTTCCCCTTATTTGATCCATGCTTTCCACGTTTGATGTTCCTATGACATATGTTGTGCAGCTTTGGACTTTTCTGTGCATGTCAGGAGCTGAACATCCATTTGGTTTGAGTCTAGTTGGGTCATAAGACACAGCATCACTTTTACTTGCCCTCTGCTCTTCCTTAGTAACTGAGTAACTCATTGAATCCCTTCCAATCTGGGAGTCTTCTCTTCTGTCATTATCTCTTGCTTCTTTTTGGGTTGTTTCATCATACAGTTTTCAAGGTCACAGGTCAGGAGGTTCAAGATCAGGAGTGGTTTATCATTGTCTTCTTCTGCACAGTACCAGCAGAGTTGGCTATGATGCCACTGTTGTTGTCTCTGAGACATCCTCTGCCAGTGTCACACCCCACCATTGCATGTCCAGGCTGTTCTAAAGGTTATTTGGGGCACTACCCTACTTGTCCGTGGCCCTGAAATCTGTGATGGGAGATGAATAAATATTTTAATAAATACATAAAATTAGTGCTAGAATTGTAGTGCCAGCCTTTTTCTTCACACTTAGTACCTTCCCACACCTTCTGCAGATCTTCTTGCTCAGCTCTCCTCACAACATTACACATTGGAGGATGAAGCTGGCCTGAGGTTTGGAGGTAGTGTAGTGTTCAGCACATAAGAGAAGCAGACTTGGAAGTTCTGCTAGCATGTGGTTCTTCACTCCCGAATGAGCTGTAATTGACTGAAATATTTTTTTTGTTTCAAGAAGTGCCAAGTTTTTTTTTTAGTAAACTGAGTGAGAGCCCAGGCTTGTTTTTACAGGATCAGGAGGGTACAAGCCTTCCCTCCCCAAGTTGGCAGAAATAATCTAGTGCTAGCCACATAATTTTGCTTTCCACTGGGCTCCCTCAGTGGTTGAAATGACAGCATAGTACATTTTCCTAATGTGTTTTGTCAAAGTAGCAATTTTGTAATACTGTCATACAAAAAAAGAGTAGAAAATGATGCAAAATGTTTGTGTTCTCTATTGATCTTTAAAATGACCCCAGTCCTTTTCAGCATAACCGACTGACAATTACTTGGCAGATAACCCGTGCTGACACCGACCTTGAAGAATTAGAGGTAATCAGTTCCATGGCTGAAGTGTTCTTGAACAATTTCTCTGAAGAATTGCTCACAAAAGTGCTTTCCTCCAGCATCAGTCATGCATGCCCTCTTGTTCCACTCTGTGGCTGTGGGACAAATGTGAATGCAAGTGGGGGTGGAGAGAACCAAACTAGTTTTTTTTTTAATACATCCTTCATTTTACATCCCCCTGTAGGAAGCTACTTTTTAAAAAATTATTATTTTTTATTAAAATAATATATACACAAGAGAAATATAATACACAAGAAAAATAAGTGAGCCACAATAAGCAAAAGAAACCCTCCCATAAAAATACAAACTAATAGTTGAGAAAAACAAATCATATGAATACTATACACCTAAATGTTTAACAGTTACTAAAATGACCTTCCCATATGATGGGATATCAGGTTTTAAAAACAAAAATATAACCCTTTCAACATCCAAAAGAAGAGAAAAAAGAGTAGATTACGAAGTTAATAAAATCTTGATTATTTCTCTTTTTAACATAATTCCCCACAACTGAGACAAAAGACCATAATTAAGAAGATTTCCCTCCCTTCCTGTCCTAACAATATCAGTTTCTTAAAAAAAATTACAAGCATGAACTATGTATTAAATATATGTATTACATACTATATTCCTTGTTATTAAATACACACACATACATATATCATCCAAAGATATAATTATCTCGTGTAGGATGCTACTGATTATATACATACAGATGTATTGATTTTCCTCTCCTCTTTTTAGATTAGTGATGGTTACATTCAGACCAGCATCTGTACATTGAACACACAGGCCAAGCCAGCCGTATCTTACAGTATTCAAGACAGCTGATTGATTCTGATAAACATGTATTTTTAAGAAACAGCAACCAACAAAAAGAACTCTCATATTCTCAGAGAGGAATATTTAGGAGAGACAGATGGCTCTACATACTGGTATTGCTCAATATCTGCTTCTTCTTGCGGGTTGGGTCATCACTCTGTTGCTTTTCACCTCCTTTTCTCTGTGCTCTTCTTCCAATTACTTCCATGACTTCCTTCCATTTGTCAGAATGTACTTTCTGTAAAACACAGAGAAATGAATCTTGACACAAAATTGGACAGACTGGTAGTTCTCATTTACAATGCATCTAAAACACCAAACATATCCTCTATTGCACCCTATGAAGCCAAAAGCAACCTTTCAGCAAGGCTTACCTTAAAATGCAGATCCATGTTGGCTGAGGAATTTATCTCTGTGCAAATGACTGTATATTTATTGAATGGCAGCAAGAGTTACACTTCAGTGCTAATTTTTTTCCCTTCTTGGTTATGAGGCTTTTGATGTTTCATATCCATAACATACCCAAACTACATTTTTGAACCCAAGATTTGGTGGCAGTGGGCCCTTCTGGCCTGATGTACAGAAGAATAGCAGCACCAAAAGAAGGAGCAGTACATTGAAGAAAGTAGAAAAGCCACCTAATTTTTCAGTTTAAATCAATTTATTTCCAATAGTCATTAAAAAAACCCCTGTAGTTATGTAGTTATATACTAAAACAAAGATTCCTGTATCTAACTCATAGAATCGTAGAAATGTAGAGTTGGAAGAGACCACACGGGCCATCCAGTCCAACCCCCTGCCATGCAGGAACACCCTCAAAGCACTCCCGACAGATGGCTATCCAGCCTCTGCTTAAAAACCTCCAAGGAAGGAGACTCCACTACACTCCGAGGCAGCATATTCCACTGCCGGACAGCCCTGACCGTCAGGAAGTTCTTTCTGAGGTTCAGGTGGAATCTCCTTTCCTGCAGCTTGAATCCATTGCTCCTTGTCCTGGTCTCTGGAGTGGCAGAAAACAAGCCCTCTCCCTCCTCTACATGGCATCCCTTCAAATATTTAAACATGGCTATCATGTCCCCTCTTAACCTTCTCTTTGGCAGACTGAACATACCCAGCTCTCTAAGTCTGTCCTCATAGGGCTTGGCTTCCAGGCCCTTCACCATTTTGGTCGCCCTCCTCTGGACCTGCTCCAGCTTGACCATGTCCTTCTTGAATTGGGGTGCCCAGAACTGGACACAGTATTCAAGATGAGGTCTAACCAAAGCAGAGTAGAGTGGTACCAGTACCTCTCTCGATCTAGACACCATACTCCTATTGATGCAGCCGAGAATTGCATTGGCTTTCTTGGCTGCCGCATCACACTGCTGACTCATGTTCAGCTTGTGGTCTATTAAGACTCCTAGATCCCTTTCACACGTACTGCCATCCAGCCACGTGTCACCCATCCTATATTTCTGCATTCCATTTTTTCTACCTAAGTGTAGGACCTTACACTTCTCTCTGTTGAATTTCATTTTGTTAGCCTTGGCCCAGCTCTCCAATCTGTCCAGGTCATTTTGAATTTTGATCCTGTCCTCTGGCGTATTAGCAACCCCTCCTAATTTGGTGTCATCTGCAAATTTGATCAGCATGCCCTCTATTCCTTCATCCAAGTCGTTGATGAAAATATTGAACAGCACTGGGCCCAGGACAGAACCCTGTGGCACCCCGCTAGTCACTTCTCTCCAGGATGAAAAGCAGCCATTGGTGAGCACCCTTTGGGAACGGTCAGTCAACCAGTTAGAGATCCACCTGACAGTAGCTCTGTCCAGCCCACATTTTACTAGCTTCTTTTCAAGAATGTCATGGGGAACTCTACTCATCAAACACTGGATGTTGAAATAAATAATCAGACACATGCGCACATGAATGTATTTTTGATCTCCATTTGTTTAGAGTGACTAAGCTATAATACTGCCCTGAAATCCTCCCTAACCCACTTCAAAAATCAAAAACTTAATTTAATAGTAGTAAAAGCAGTTCTGTTCCTGAGGGGGAAAAATAAGTGTATATACATATATTTTAAAAAACCCAAATCAGGCATATCTTATTTTTCATTGTTGCACAGTTCTCTATTTCTAACCCAAAATACACTTGCTAAATTATTGCATATTAATTATATTACATACAAAAATATCCCCTGATTTTATAGACCCTTTCATTTTTTTTGCTCAAGCTACCTTTGAATGTCTCCTTCTCTGTTTCTTTCTCTTCTTTCCTCCCCAGATGCTCATTTCTGAGCCTTGCCTCTTTGAAATCCTTCTTTTCTGTGCATGTTCTCTGCAAAATATATGCCATCATTGACATCCATCACTAGAGTTCTGTTTCCTCTATCCTACTCCTCCATTTTTTTGCCTCAGGTGTTGTTTGTGTTATAGACACCTAGTCTCCTCTGAGAACATCGCTCTGCATTTGATCTTTCTTCTTCTCATCTTTCTCTGTGTACCACTTTTGCTCTTCACCTACTGTTCCTCTTACTCTCTTGAATCTCTCTGTTCATGTCTGCTTTCATCTGTCATTTCACTCTTGTCATCTTTCCATTCACTTGCCCTTTCTTTCTCCTTCCGTAGCTTCTTTCCCATGTGTGAATGAGGCAGTGTACTGTGAAATTCCTCCTCCTGCTCCTCTCTCCTTATTCTTTGCTATCCACTGCACTTGCTGCACACCACTGCAATGAGATGTTTTCATTTTTAAAAATCATACAAAACATAAATGGCATAATTAATATTAGTTCTGATCTCTGATTTCATTAAGATGGTTGGAAGGAACGGTTCAACAAAATAACCAGCCAACCTTTGTGAGAAGTGTCAAGGAACAAAACAGCTGGAGGACCTTTGTTAAAGTGAGGTATGTCAACTTTGGCCAAAGATTTCAGAGGAAGAGCATATTCATATTGTGGGATCAGCAATCAGTGTGCCCTCATCAACACAATGATAGCTGATCATTGGAACAGAAAAAGCCACAACTTTATTGGTTCTGGCTGTGGTGGCTTGGCCCTAGCATGAGCCCAGATCCAGATATTGGTCAACCTAAGTGCTGGCTGATGAAAGCAAACACCCAGCATGCCTGCTGGGAATATCTGGGATGACAGATCTGGGTGCCACAGGGGCAGAAGCAACTACATGTGAGGTTGGAGTCGCCTGTCCCTGTGCTGGCCATGACTCTTCTTTTCACTAAGGTTCTGTAAGGGAATCCCTAACTGGTTGTATAAGGAGCTGTCTGCCCCATCTCCCTCCAACAGGATTCAGTGACAACACCAAAATCTCAGCAAGAGATGGGCCCAAGTATATACTTCCTGTTAATCTCCTGAAGTTGTGATGAAACCCATAATTCACAGTCTATCTAGATTTCCGCAGGACACTCTTATAGCGCGATGATTCCACTTTCAACCTCCTATGGAATCCTGGGGTTTGCAGTTCCGGGAGGGGCCAGCTGGCCCCTCCTGGAACTGCAAACCCCAGGATTCCATAGGAGGTTGAAAGTGGAATCATCGCGCTATAAGAGTGTCCTGCGGAAATGGCCTATGTTATACAAACAACTGCCGTGCCTCCAGTCCAATAGGCTCTTACAGGTCCCATTCCACTGGAACCTGGGTGTTCCTGATTGGTTGCCTTTCTTGGCCGTTCTGGAAGTCTGCACAATTCATGCAAGTCCTTCTGGGAAGAAAATGATGGACACATGCAACAAAACAGTACTGACTAGAAACCCCTCTGCTGTGACCCACAAAGCTTAATCCTGGAAATTCAAAAAATGCAGTTCCCCCACCTATTTTTTCAGCTGACCAATGATCAGAAAACCAGTAATGTAGTGATGTTATGCCAATTCTTGGACATCAATAGTGGTGTGGTACAACAGCCAGATATTCACAGAGAAGAAGTTGATGGGAAGTGGAGGAGGAAGTCAACATTAAGAGAAACAAACTGTGGGTTTGTTTGTACATCTCTATATCTGGATCTTGGCTTACTCAACAAACATGGTTAAACAGCTTTGCATCCTTTGTCTACAGGAACATCAAAAGTCTACTTACAGTAGATATCCAAGTTAAATAACGAAATTTATTTGGACATCTGTACTGATTGAAAATAGCATTTTTAATGCCTTGTTTTAGCCATATTCAAACATACACCTCCAGTGTGTTAGAACATACATGTTCATATATGTATGCTTGTATCTCTCTCTTTCTGTCACACACACAGTTTGTGAGAAAGCCTAAGTGTTGGCTACATATTGAATGACAACTCTCATGTAAGAGCTTTCAGACTCAAGACCTCAGTGGCACTGTATCTGTAATTTCATTAGGCTGCTACAGCAGAAATATGAAGATAGAGGAATAGACACCACAGATCACAGATATAGACAAGCTGTTAAAAATGGAGAACTGACACAGAAATTCTTCTTTCATTTGTGTTCATTTCTGAGAGTCTAGAATGTAAAGCTTTTTGTGAGATGAAAACTTAATATTCTTGTCATTTATGACTACAGAAATGACTGGAGGTGTTAGATTTTTGATGGCATGCCATATTCTCTCCCTCTGTCTTTGCCATGAAGCTGAATGATTCATACAGTCTACTAATGGTTCATGCAACTTGATGAACTGAATATATGTCTAAGATAGGAGAAAAATTAAAACAAAATTGTAGAAAGATAAATAAGCATTTTATCAAATGGTGATGTAGTTACATGAAAATAGATGAACTCAAAGAATTTAATTCTATATATCTTTCACTACAGTTAGCATGATAATTCTTTTGGAAGGAAAGGGGAACATCACCTTGACTTCTTATGTGATAGACCAACAACAGCTAATGTTTTTATTAATAGAGCTATCAATACATTTTAATGGCAACCCTATTCCTAAAAACATGAAAATATTTCAAGAATTGGAATAAGGCTACAGCACAGCTTCTGTTAAATACCATCCGATTTTACTGTGATATTTTTCTAATGTTTTTCCAGTAGAGTGCTCTGTGGGTTTCAGGCTCATAGCATGAAGCAAATAATGGGTTAGACTGAGATTTACAATGCAATCCTAACTCAAAGATGCACCAGTTATAGGGGGTTAGGATTAATCAGAAGCCTGACAGAAGAAATGTCCTCCTCACAGAATTGGTTTCTCTTCTTGGTTGATCTCATCTCAAAGAGCCAAGTGTGACAGCAAAACTGCTCTGCTAGCTAAGATCTGCCTATAGAAAATAGGAGAGAGAGGGAAGGAGGAGCCAAATTAAGCTGGAACCAAAGCTGTTACAGCTCAGGGACCCACCTCTAACACTGTAACAAAGTTAAACAGAGCAGGGATAATTTTAAGAAATTTCCAGGTTTCCCAGGGCTGGACTAGGATTATGCTGTAAACCTGGATCCAACACTGTTAATTGCTTTCAGCATAATACTATGCAAATCTTCTCAGGAATAAGCCCCACTGGATTTGGTTGTGATTTATTCCCAGGCAAATACATATAGGAATGCATTTAAACTGTAGAACCACAGTTGTACTCTCACTGGACCAAATCCAATGCCAGTCCTGCTTACAGGAGACCCGTTGAAATCAATGAGATGTAAATTAGTTGGGATTAACAGGTTTCATTTAGTTAAATAAATCTACTAGAGGTAGGATTAATGTTGGATTTAGCCCATTGTTAAATGCAGTAGGTGAGACCCTTTGTAGTGTCTATGCCATTTGATTGCCCTGGCTATATTTGGGGACCTCTGAAAGGCCCATACTGCCATTACTGCCATGTGCCCTGACAAACACCATACCCAACAGAATAGTTCAGCATTCAAACAAGGCCTGGGGAACTAATGAGCACTTCCAGGAGACTTCACTTTTTGATATATCACAAAATTTATAATTTTGTCAGACCCCAACTTTGTTTTGATTGAAGCTAACCAGTTCCCAGCCGCAGGACTATGAAGCAAGCTTGTTTCAACAAACCATAGTTGAGATTAACCACAGTTTAGGGTTTGGAAGTAACACTAAACTGGGTTTCAATGAAAATACAAATGAGAAGGAAGAAGAGCACAAGCCCATAGATTATTGTGGTGTCTGAAATGACCCAAGAGAAATCCCTCCCTCTCTCTCTCTCTCTCTCTCTCTCTCTCTCTCTCTCTCTCTCTCTCTCTCTATATATATATATATATTCTGCCTGATTTATGATCTTTTGAGTTTGGGAGGACTTGTGGTACAGTGAGCACTGATTCTGTGCCAAAGCAATTATTGGACGGCCTTAGCACACACCCCAGATCATCTATCACTACTCAACCTACTCTTAGATGGTTTGCATGGAAATGTGCAAAACCTGGAAGAGTAGCTTTGTTTTGAAAACTGTTTTAGTAGCCCCAAGCATGAATTTCTATTGCAGCACAAGGGTGGGATTGGGATTCTATTGCAGCACAAGGGTGGGATTTTTCTGGCTTTTCAGTTCTCAGATGTTTCTTTTTTGCCTTGATATGGTTGGCACAATCATAAACTGCTTGCTTAAATTAGAGAGCCCCAGATGTTTTCACACATGCATGTTTTGAACAATGACAGCTCATTATGGGCTTGACTGCCTTAAGGCTTCACAAAGAGTAGCTCTGTATGGGTTTGTGTGATGGGATTTGGGTTTGCAAGCATTAACATATATAAAAAACAAAATCATTATGAAAATATAAAACATTCATTGATGCGAGGCTGGATCAGAACTTCCTGAATGAGTATGACTGCAATCAAGATCAACACAGATTTGGACACACTTTCCTGCTTGAGAGAAGTACTAATTCCAAAATTCCAGCATGAATTCTAATGGTGTGGAATTCATAATGTAGCATTTGTTTTAATTCTGTACAGACAGGCAAATCATATGAAGGACTTATTCCACTGTCTGCGGAATCTTTTTTTTTCTTAGTAAACATGCAGGGTAGCTTCATAAACAAGTTCAGCTAAACAATTAATCAAACTATGCATGTCATCATAAAATAGGACAATTTGTTTCCTGCTGTGCCTACAATATGCTAGATGCACTGAAGACAACACTGATAGTCCAGATCTTGTTCTGAAGAATTTGCAAGTATTACTGTTCATTTCCATCTCCCTGCTGCAGGAAAGTAATTGTGTTGTACTGTTTTCAGTTGTGTCTACAAACTTATTAAGCCATTTGTAACATAGGCCCTTTTCTCACGGCATTTTCCATGCAAAAGGGCCCCTCGAGCGTTGCACAAATATGAGGAGCGGTCCACATGACACACTCACACTTGCGTGATGCTCCAGGGCCTGGGAGGCACTGCTCATGCACTTTTTCATTTTTGGCTTTAAGCCGAAAATGATGTGCGGTCACACATCGCTCCGGGGCCCCACGTGCACTCGCCGTGCGTGCAGAGCCTCGGGAGCCGGGCCGGTCGCGCTTCCTGTTCCAGGCTGCACTGCGAAAGGAAGAGGTGGGGCTCTCGCGCAAGCAGACAGCTCGTGCGGAGCCGAAGGACCCCAGACGCGAGAGCCTCTCTCTGGAGGTTGCTCGTGTGAGCACCGCACCCCAGTGCCTAGAAAAGGCGAGTTGCGGAAAGGGCCATTGTCATTACTAAGGCTTCAGAATGCCATGGCTTGTTTCATGCTAAGTTCTTTTACTGGCTTTCCTTCAACCCTTTTTTCAAAACCATGCTTTCAAACTGCTTGACAAATCTCAAAGGGAGAGTGAAGAAAGGTAAATTAGAAAATGAAATATTTTAATATTTTATACATGATTATTTCCCCACATACTGCTGCATCTATCTATCTCTTTATCCAGCTATCATCTATCTAACCAATTATCCATCTCAATAACCTGTGTTCTCTAAGGTCAGGGTGATGTTCTTTTCTAAAGGCAAGGGTGTTGAGTGTTAGATCAGAAGGGAGTGCTTAGCTCTCATTTTTCTATCTCTTGGTTCTCTTAGGTTTTGATATTCAGAAGCCTGGGATGGGAGGAATTAGTTGAGATTTAAGAAATTGGAATGAGTCATAGCAGAGATACCATCATGCCTCTGTTCATCTTTTTCTTGTAACACCAGGCTATCCAATATAGATGATTCCTTTAAAGTGGTGGAAGGCAGAGTGTGGCTCTGAGGCCTCAAGGCTGCTGTTGTGGCCACTGACTTCACCCCAGACTCTTCTGAACCACCTTATTCTGTTCCCCAATAATAATGTAAAAAATACAATAAAAGTACAAATGATAAAGCATAAGTTGCCTCTGAAATCTTCTAGGGCTGGAAATTTACCTTGCAAATGAATTGTAGCCCTCTTCAATGTCTAACAATTGCAATTTTTCAAAATCCAAAAGTAGATTTCTCTTTTATTTTAAAACTTTCTTCCGGAAGCCTCTGCAGCTGCTAGAGACTCCCCGGGACAGAAAAGTGGGTCTCAGATGCCACCCCCTCCTTTAAAAACAGTCAGAACAGGGACATAATGGTACAAACACTGTTTAAGTAATTAATTAATAGCATGCCTTGTCTTTCAAGACAGAGACAGAAATAAATCCAGCATAGTTTAGTGGTCTGAGTGTTGGACTAGGACTCTGGGTGACCAGCGTTCAAATCCCTGCTTGGTCATGGAACTCTCACTGGGTGATCTTGGACAAGTTACTCTCTCTCAGTCTAAGTGGTAAATATCCTCTGAATAAATCTGACCAAGAAAACCCTAGGATAGGGTCAGAGCTGATTTGAAGGCACGTAACAACAATAATTACATGTTTTGCCTCACCGTTTCACCAAACAGGCCCCCAGTGTCATTTACAGATCAGTAAAAAGTCAGATAGCCCCTGCTTCAAGCTTATAGTGCAAGATATGTGGAGAAAGGGTTAGGAAGAGGAGAAACAGCAAACAAACTCAGGCAGCACTTCTTACAGTTTTCATAACAACCAGAGGGGATGGAATCAGTTCAGGTAGCCAGATGAATAGTTATTGCTAGTTGACAAATACAGGAGAAAAAGAGTCAGAAGGTAATTGGTTTATCTGTAGTACGGTGCCTTTCTTCCTTCCCAAGCTGAAATATCCTACCAGTACAGAGGCCTAGTAAAGCTAGCTTAGCAGTATCCAGCATCAGGATGGGACCTATGGTGGTAGTAGCAACAGGCATAGCAGTAGGGCAGCACCAAGAATTGTAGATGTTCTTCAAGTACCTGTGTGGAAGTTGTATTTGTGTAAGCTCAGCAGTGGTTCAAAGGTGGCAGTTAATGGCCAAAAGCCCTTTCACACTACAAAGTTATAGCACTATGATTCCCATTGAATTGCCATGGTCTTGTCCTTCTGAATCCTGGGATCTGTATTTTAGGGAACAACATTTAGGATTTTCATACAGAAAGCTTTAGTATCTTCCCAGTTGATCAATCCCAGGAATCTAGAGGATGCAGTCAAGGCAGTTAAAGTAGAGTCGTAGTACTCCAACCGTGTAGTGTGACAGGGCCCTGCATGTTTGTACCTCATAGGGACTTTCCGCAGGGACATGGTGTCCCAGCATGGGGATGTGAGAGGAGTGGGACCACAATGATGTTTCCGCAATATGTCCTTCTCATACTGCCAGGCTGTGTGATCGCAGGGTAAATCACTGATGGATTTTCTCCGTCAGTGACCTCATGCAATGCTCCCTCACTTACCTGCCATGCGGAAGAGTCAGAAGCATGATGGAGGCGCTTCCTGCCCCAGTGCAACATGGGAAAGGGCCCAGCCGCTCTGCGGAAGGAAGAGGCAGGGAGCCAGTCCAGTGCGGAGGGGAGCATTCCTGTTGCACTCCCTTCCTGCTAAAGGTGCTACCAGGATTACGACCACAGGGTGATGCAATAAGGTAAAGTGTGGAAAGGGCCTAAGACTCAGAGAGTCCAAGTCCTAAAAGACAGTATTCATATGGGGTGGGAACCAAAGATAGTCTGTATATGCCAAGTAGGTCTCTCTCTCCTATCTCTCCATCATTAAAACTGTCACTTCTGTGCTGACATTTCTATAGACATGGGAATGGAGTAATGTAGTCCCAAGCCATCCATCTAAAAACATGAGCAGTACTTTACTGGTGATGCTGATATCTCTTGGTAGTACATACTGATTCTTCTTCATTGGTATAGTGAGGGGATTGAAGAGAGTAGAGGGTTTGCCTGAGGCTCTTCATTAACTGACATTTTTACTTTTGTTTTCTATTTTGTTGACATACTGTATGCTGGCATTGAAGGCGAGTTTCACTTTTCCAGCCCTGCTGCCAGATCTGCCTGGTTTGCTCCTTGCCCTGGCAGTGACCTGCCGGTTTAGGTATTACCACTAGTGCAAGGGTTTTGTTAGAACAGTGTAATGTTTTGTTATGTCAGCCCAAGAGATTTAGAAGTGATTGTATCCTTGTCCAGCTGGCATAACCCCAAGGTAGGATCAGGCTGTTAATCCCTTCTGTTTCCCAGTTATATCATTAATATTGGATATGCTGAGCACTTTCTAGGTGAAGTGAATAGTAATTTATAGGCCCTAAGGGCTTGTTTGTAGGTGCAGGTTACACCTGAGTACAAGGAAACCACATAGCCTTGGCAGAAGTACAAAAGGAACTACTAAGTATTTATTGTACTGGTCTGAAGCATACTGTACTGACAAGGAAGAAATGACCCTCTTTCTCCTTTAGCTCTACTGGCAGCCTCTTGTCTGATTCTGGACACATGTTCCGCCCTGCCTTTCCCATTTGGCTGCATCTGAAGCCTGACTGATACATGCAGTTACCAGATGGGTAACTATTTGGAAATGCAACACTAATTTGGGCGAAGTGTGGTTTGGGGAGTTTTTAGTACACACCGTCACACCAACTCTACTTGGGATTTTTTAAATAGCCCAGTAAAAACCATTCCAGCTGTGCAGAATTCACACTAATGGCTTGGCTTGCCACTCGGTACAGCCTTTACACAATTGTTTTTCCTTTACAGGTATGAATCATCAGTCCACAGGGGGTGCACTCAAAGAGTATGTCTACTTTGCTGTTTTTTTTTTTTAGTGAATAGTTTCTTAAATAGATTTTCAAGTTATAACAACTCCAGTTATCACTGCAGTCATGATCTTTTAGTTTGCTACAATTTGTAATCTCATTTATTTTTAGTGATTGGATGCCTGGTATTCATATTGCTTGATCTAGTTATAAATCCAGTATTGGGAAATTCAATGTGATGTGTTGCCATTATAAGCAATATGGAAGAACAATGGTATGCCTAACAGCTAGGGATGGAAAGATGAATCAGTCAGTTTTGCTTTCTCTTCCATTCATTTTTTTTAACTATCATTTCTTTGATGAATTTACAATGAAATTTGGGAATTTTGGGAAGAATGAATTATGAAAGCAAACAAACAAAAAAGCAAACAAAAACACAAAAATAAAACTCCTCACCTATCCCTAACAAAAGCCACATCACATATGTTATAGCAGGGAATGGTTGTTTTCCACTGCATGTCCATCCTCCATGGAATTATTGTAACCAGTTTTAGTTCCCAAGTATGTGACTGTACTCCACACATGGTAAACACATATTGGTATTTCTTTTACCTTCCTGTTTAATGTTTGAAATGGAAAATACTTTACAATGGGTGAGAAATCTTTTGTTTCTGTCAAGGACCACATTACCTTATCAGTAATCTGTCAGGGGTTCCAGGCTGCTGCTGCTGTTTGTTATCATCATCATCATGTGGAACAATTAAAAAGACATAGTTAAAACCCCCAGAATATGAAATTTAAAACTTAATTAAACAATCAAAAATAATGTTAAAATACATAATTAAAAGCTCACACACTCATCAGCAACACAATATCCAGCACATTCTATCAGACAGGCGACATATAATGACACATTGATTGTCTGTCTGAATAAAAGTGTTTTTACTTGATTGTGGAAAGCATGGTAGGTAAGGTCAAAGCCAGTAGTGAGCAGGACCAGACCCGAAATTGAGTGGGCCACTCTTTTTTCTTTTTCTTTCCCTATCTCTTTCTGACATTACAGCTTTCTGAGATGTTCTTCTCTCATTTTCTCTCTGCCCCTTGGGCAGGAGAAGGTTAGGTCACTCTTGCTAGAGATCTGAATTAATTACTTGTGAAGAGCTTTTGAAATTTGTCTGAGAGCTGGAAGATACCCACAAAATTTATTATGTTGAAGTTCTAAGTTTTCTCTCCGAATGCATGTGCCCTACTGAATTCTGTCAGTAGATTTCAACAGAGAACACACACTGAGAGAGCAAACCCAAGGCTGAACAAGCCCTTAGTATTTAGCGCACAACCAGAATTTGAAAATGCTAACCTTAGGACTCCTTCAAATGGAGGCAAATGCATCAGGGTTTTGGAGTATTTATTGCATTAGGTTCCTTGCTCTTTTTAATAAATAATATATATCCAAACAATATTTCTGTTATCATGGACTGTTTTCTGGCAATTCCTGTTACTAGCTGCAACTTCATTCCTACCCTTAAGTGGGCGTCTTTTTAATTCTCAGACATAAAATCATGGAATTAGTTTATTTAATAGAAGAAGTTAGTGAAACTTTTCACATGTACTTGTTTAAACACATGTGATTACCCCATAGTGTTTTAGCTGAGTTCTCACAGTTACTTATACATTAATTTTAATTAACCTTCTTCAGACATATCTCACTGATTCTACTCTCTACTCTAAATGACCACTGACTGTTCTGACTGCTGTCCCTGGTCTAACTCTGCTCTCTAACTGGCCCTAACTAATTAATGTTTCTGCTTGTCACACACAAAGGAAGCAAAAACTAGGGAGCACCCAATAAAATCAGCAGAAAAAACTGGAGACATGTTTCAAGATATTCAGTAACTGAATGATTTATTGATAAAAGCCAAACACATTTCAGACTGTATATACTCTCCAAGGTTTTCTTCAGGGGCTATATAAGATCATAAACATAGCAAATGTGTAAATACATTATAAAGCATCATCTGGCAGCAGACCTCATATTTTGCTCCAGCTCCAGAAATTTCAGAAGTTAATTTTTAAATAAGTATGTAGAGGCCATAGGCAGTGTACCAATGTAAGAATGACGTAATATATAGTGAAATTATGCATGCTTGGATTATATATTTATGTGTTGTCTCTTTTTATGAACTTATAGACAGTTGCATAGCTAGCAGGGGGGCAGGAAGGGCAGGGGGGCGGTCTACCCCTGGCAGCACTTTTTTAGGGTGCCTCTGGAGAGGAAGAAACCGGATAGGGAGAAAAAACCCAGTTCAAAGTTGGCCAATGCTGGCAAGTGGGAGTGGTGGTGACAGCAGTGGTAGTGGTCAGAGAAGAAAGGTGGCTGAAGAGGGGAGTCAGGGGCTTAACCTGGCTCTGGCGGGTGAGCGATGGAGCGGTGAGGCTGGCGCAGGGAGTCTGGGGGAAAGCAGGAAAGGGGGAGGTAGAAGACAAGAGGAGAAAGAGAGAAAGACAGGGGAAAAAAATCACAGCTCAAACAAACCCAAGCAAATGCCAAAAAGGACAGCTAGCTCCCTTGCACGCTTTGGCTTTTTGCAATGCAGCCATTGCAGATGTGAAGCTGGGCAAGAAGAGAAGGCGAGGCGTGGTATGTTTGCGTGTGCAGGAGAGAGAGAGAGAGAGAAAGAGAGAGAGAGAGAGAGAGAGAGAGTGTGAGAGAGAAACTGAGAGGAGAAGGGGGCCGAGTTGGAGAGGTTGTGGGGGGGGGAGAGAAAAAGAATATATATGTTCCATTTTTTAAAAAAAAGATTAAATAACTAAATATATGTACACTCTTTCCTCTCCTTCCCCCCACCCCAACCCCTGAAAGTCCAAGACTAGCAGCTGTCTGCCAGGAATGTTGCGTGAGGGTGGTTTCTGACTTTCCCTCTCCTTCAGTGGTGTAGCTGCGGGCGGGAGGTGGGCTGGTCGGCCCTGGGTGGCAAAAGGTCTGGCTACACCACTGCTTATAAAGATCTGAGGAAGGCTTTTGAGAGCATATACAGGGTGAAATGAATTAAAATTCTTATCTATACATCATTCACCCCACCAAACACCTTGAGACCTGTCTCCATTTTTTTCCCCTGGTAGCTGTCATACACACCAGCATTTTAAAAATCTCATTCAAATGCTCAACCAATCACCACTGGCCTCTAACATTCCTTGCCCTCACCTCCTCCCAACATACCATTTATCACATTTCATATAACAGAATACATAATCCTGCATAACAATACATTACCTTATTTTCTACAATATAAACACAACAACATTTTGATACAAGTCCAGAACGTTGCAATCACCAGCAACGCAGCACCCAGTACAGATTGTAATAGTTCAGGGCTAATGGTTGCTGGCAAGTAAAAGCCTTTGCAGGAAAATGGAATCATTTCCATGACATTGCACTGAAGTTGCTTGGCTGAGGGCCCAAGATGTTTGGTACTGATAAGTGAAATGCAAATTGTATCTTAGCTGCCTTCTGTACATCTCATAATCAAACACTTTTCCCAACCTAAAACTGTAATTAATGGCGCTTCTAAGATGTTTTCCTACTTAACAACATGCAGGAGATAACAGTAGTTAAAACTGATCAACTTTTCTATTAGTGACTCATCAATACTACAGAAAATGCTGGGAGGAGAATAGCTGTACAATTTTTTGCTGGTTTTGGAGCCTTCCAAGTCACAGTTTTAAAGACAGGTTTGCCTGAAACTTACCAGCACACAGTTGTCTTGAGCTGACAACAAATTATTATGCTTTCATTTATTCTCACATTCAGTGTAATGTTAATGTAATATTGTCAAAGTGTCATTCTGTTCTGAAAGGTAGCATAGTCACCATCTTGTTCTGATAATATCTATTCCCTGTTTGCATTAAGAGTTAGATTTGCTGGGGGTGTGACAAACCCACCACTTTTATTGCTTTTGAATCCGGTTGGTTATGCGGAACCAAATACGTTAAGGAGAATGAGAGTCTATTAGCACTTGGGTGTCCATAAACCTCAATCACAGGCATACAGACATAGAAGCCATCATAAATGGGATCCAAATTTTGTCTGCAGAGGCTTAGCTAATGGCATTAAGCTACAAAAGAAGAACAGAAATTGATCATCGTTTTTAGGAGGACTGTACAAGGCTATTGGTTAATACAAGCCAGTGGGATGGAGTGGTCTGAGTGTTGGATAGGATGCTGGGATACCAGGCTTCATATCCCCACTCAGATGTGGAAACTCACAGGATGACCTTGGGTAAGTCCTATTCTCTCCGGCTCAACTAGAGCATATTCTGTATCAGCAAAAGCATTTTCTGTGCAGAAATATTACTTTCTGTGCAGAAAGTGTTGTTCCCTGTACAGAATATACTGTTTTCTGCATAAAATAACCATGGATGAATTTTGTGCAGAATGAATCCCAAACTTCAAGAATTCTAATCAGCCTAGAATTCTTTTCATCAGGGTTTCCCAGTAGTCAAGAAAACATTTTTTTAATATTTTCAAATATTCTTTCCATTCCTATCTGATATGTTGATGGGAATGAAGATGATCATGATGTTGATGATGATGATAATGATGCAGTCAGACTCATGCAGCCTTCCATATCTTGCTTGGTTTGCAACACCCAGCACTACATCCATTTGGCTATACTGGCTAAGGGTATTGGGTATTGGAGTTCAACAGCCTCTGGAGGACTGCTTGTTTTTCAAACCTGCTATGATGGAAGACCATACGGAATACAACCCAAGGAGGGAGCAAAAATTGTGGTTGGGTCTCATTCGACCATTCTTATGAAAGCAAATCTCTGCTTCCTCCTGAGTGGCCTTAGCTAGTACCATTATGGTCACTGTGTTTGCCTGCAATAGTCAGTAACTGGATGTGAAGGTGAAACATTTGTACAAATTTTCTGAACATTTTGGAATCCCCATGCTTCAGCTGTAACCTAATAGGCATAATGGATACAATTAGTTATAGAATTAAGCACCACCACCTGTCTGAACTGGTGGACCTTGAATAAGATGTATAATGGTTGGGATGTAATGACCTGTTATAATGATAGCACCGAAATACTGATTACACTGGGAAAGCTTTCAGACGGGTCGATAATGATTAGCAGTAATAACAGCAATCAGTATAGCCAAGGTAGTTGCGTAGTGAAGTTTATGAAGCATTTAGATATATTTTATTTTATTTTATTTATTTATTTATTTATTTATTTAAAGGATTTTACTCCCACTATTCAGCAGAGCTGGGAATGTTTCATGAAAAAATTAATTCATTAACATTGTGGAAAAAGGACAATTTGTTGTCATTAATGTTGGGAAGGCAGGAATTTAATCTGTTGCATTAATCATGAATCAATTCATTAATCATTAGTTGTCAAAGAAACAATGGAATTCACAGAGAATGGCATGTTTGATTGTCCTTGTTGCTCATGTGTGTTAATGCACACACAGAACTGCTTACTACTGCAATCCTATGTATTAGAAGAAAATCCTACTGAATTCAGCAGACCTTAATCTCAGGTAGATACTATAGAATTTCAGTCTTAAAAAGTTTTAAATACACTAGTGTGAAAATGATTATATAGAGTAGGACTTGCCAGGTCTCTTGAATGAATTTAAACTAAAGAACTTTAGGTACTGGGACTGTAGAAATTTAGGCATTGTGGGGAGGGGATAAAGGCCGTAGATCTATACACCAGCTAGTTCAGGGCAGGGAGATTAACATGAGATCTTCTCTCTCCTTCACTCTCTCTGTCACACTTTATAGCACTCTGGAAACTCTGCTTCCACTCCTTGTACTCTTCTGCCAGGCAGAAAGAGCTTTTTCTAAATGAAACAACAAGCCAGCATTGAACTATGTGATTGACCTTCTCCTATGACCTATGACAAACCCCTGCAATGAACAGTAAAGCCAAGGGTCATATTCATTATACCAAGGACTAGTAAATATTGTTAGTTATGCCTTATTGTAGGAGAAGGGGAAGAAATTTACATGTAACTTGTATAATGCAACAGTGTGTTCCTAAGCTTAGATTGTGAACATGGTTAATCAACATATTAACTCACTAAGTCTCATTGGAGCAAGGATAACCAATCTGCAGAAAACTAGTTAAATTTAATTAGTTATTCCCAAACTCTGCTCTTCAGCCAGCAAAGGCTCCCAGAGTGGCTTCCAAAGATCAGTAATAAGACAGTATCTGCACTCAAGCTTAGAGTCTAAAAGACATGACACAAAAGGAGATGGGATTATATGACAGGAGGAAGAAAGCAACCCTTTGAGAGGTGAGTGCTTAGCTACAAAGTTCTTAGAGGTCTTGTTTCTGGTAGAGAAGGGACAAGCATGTTCACTGCAGCCCTTCCTTTGCTGTCCAGTGGATGAGGCTCAAAGGTTCTCCTTCTTGTTGTAATGCTCTTTCCTGGGAGGTAGAGGGTGAAGCCTTTAAATGACCGTTGTGTTGATGGATGAGGCCAGATTGTATTGCCTTTTAGCACTGCAGTTGAAGTTGAAGTCTTCTTAAAAACATCTAGATTCTGGTTCTGCTCAATGACATAGTTCCTCTTCCTGGATAAGTCACACCACTGATCAATGGTCAAACACAATGGATGACACAGTATTATGTAGCCAATCAGATGTGAATTCTTGGTCACTATTAAATGATTAACTGGTATGTTTGTTCATTTATTTTTAGTAAGGAATGTAAAGATAATTTACTGTGGTTCTGTGCCTTCAAATTTTTCCAGCTTATGGTGACTTGCCTTAGGCAAACTTATCACAGGATTTTCTTGGCAAGATTTCCTCAGAGGTGGTTTCCTTTTGCTTCTTTCGGAGAGCGTGACTTGCTAAGGTCACCCAGTGGGTTTCCATGGATGAAAAGGAATTCAAACCCAGGTCTTGAGAATTGTAGACTAATGCTCAAACCACTTGTACATACTTGAGGACAGCTAAAATAAAAGCATAAGATGTTCCTCCTCAGCCCAGGCCCAATTTCAAATCAGAAGATACCCTAGGCCATGGGGTGGGCAACAGCTTCATGTCTGAGGGCCAATTTTCTGTCCCTGGAACTCTCTGGAGACCACATGGACCACTAAAATGGCAATAAGCCCAGACACAACAGATGGATTCCCACAAGGGCTTGGTGTAAAATTTGTGGTCATTTTAATACATACCAAATGCTTGGTGGGGGCATCCTTTCTGAGTGCAGCTGGCATCCACTCTTCCTGTTCTCAGCAGATCTAAAAATATGAGAATTGAGGCTGCTCTGCCCCAAAGACAAAAACATATACAACATTTATCCCCCTTTAGCCAGTGGGCCCCCTTTTCGACCACTGGGCCCCAATAATTTGTACTGCTTGCTCCCCCTCACTGGCCCTGATGCTGCCCCAGGGCCACATTGCCCACTCTTACTCTAGGCAAAGGTCTGTTGATGCAATTTATATTTGAGGTCTGCTTTCTTTTAACAGTAAGACCTGGTTTGGTTGTCTTCTCTTGCAGACTAGGAGGAAACTCAGGGTGATCTGAATGTGGCTTAAGCCTCCCTTTCTATTTCTATTTCTCTGTGTCTCAATCTTTATCTTTATCTATTTTACGTGCTTCAACCAGCTAATATACTGTTAGTTGAGTAGTTATTTATTAACCCTCTTGGTTTGATTGTTGTTTCCCAGAGAAATGGAATGTTATATGATCCACTTGGATAACAGGAAGAAAGACTCATTCAGTGAAACCTATGGTGGTCGATAAGTGGTTGAGTATGCCTGTGGATTGGGTCATGCTGGATGTGGGATTCTGGGAGCTGTAGTCCATGTGCTGTTGTCACTCAGCTCCAACTAACAGATATTCCAGTCAAAGAAATCTCTCAGCATCAACAGTGTCAGCATGTGGGAAGGAGGTGAAGACTATCCCAGGAAAGAGGTCTGCTGCCTGCCTACTTGCTTACTGCGGGCTTACTTGTTGCTCTGCTCCAGTCCTCCCATGGTGGACTGCTTTCTGTTCTGAACTGCACTCCTGGCTGAACCAGGCCGAGGTACTCAGCTAGCTACTGGCTGATAAGCTAGAAGATCACTTGTTCCTATGATTTAGAATGTAGGAATAGGGGGGTATAACCTATTTCGCAGAAAGAGACCAAGAAAGGAGTAGTAGTAGCCTTATATGTGAAGGATGTTTTCACCTGTGAAGAGATCCATGATTTAATCTGAGAAGCCAAGTTGAGAGCATCTTCGTAAGAATTAAGGGAGTGAGAAACAATAAGGATGTGATTGTGGGGGTTTGCTACAGGCCTCCGGGTGAGCCTGAGGACTTGGATGAGGCTTTCCTGGATCAGATGACCACACATTCAAAAAGGAGAGATGCAGTGTTAATGGGAGATTCGAATTATCCTGATATTTGTTGGCATTCAAACTCTGCCAATACTGCAAGGTCCAACTAGTTCCTCACTTGCCTTGCAGACAATTTCTTGGTCCAGAAGGTGGAACAGCCAACAAGGGGATCGACTATTTTAGATCTGATCCTGACCAACAAAGATGACCTAGTTGATGAGGTGGAGGTGGTGGGACCCTTATGGGGGAGTGACCATGCTCTTTTGTAGTTTGTCATTCAGTGGGAAGGAGAAGCCAAGTGTAGCCAGGCACACATCCTAAACTTTAAGAAAGCTGATTACTGTAAACTTACAGAGCTATTTGCAGTAATCGTGTGGTCAAGAATACTAAAAGAGAAAGGAGTTCATGATGGATGGGAGTTTCTTAAAAGTGAAATGCTGAAGGCACAATTGAAAACTGTGCCAATAAGGCGGAAAAATGGCAGGTGTCTAAAGAAACCAGAATGGTTGACTAAAGAACTCTCAGTGAGCTAAGTGTTAAAAGAAACTTGTACAGGAAATGGAAGAATGGTGAAACCACCAAAGAGGAATTCAAGCAAATAGCCAGGATATGTAGGGAGAAGGTCAGAAAATCTAAAGCGCAGAATGAACTCAGACTTACCAGAGACATCAAAAACAATAAAAAGGGCTTTTTTAGATATGTTCACAGCAAAAGGAAAAACAAGGAAATGATAGGGTCACTGTGTGGAGAAGATGACCAATTAATAACGAAGGGAAGAGAGAAGGCAGAACTACTCAACACCTTCTTTGCCTCAGTTTTCTTCCAAAAGGATAGAAGTACTGAACCTGGGGGATGGGGAGCAGGTGAGGAAATGGGGAAAATGCAGCGCAGAGTAAGTAGAGAAGTAGTACAGGAATATTTGGCTAAACTAGATGAATTCAAGTCTCCAGGGCCGGATGAATTACATCCAAGGATATTAAAAGAACCAGCAGAAGTCATTTCTGAACCACTTGCAATAATCTTTCAGAACTCTTGGAGAACAGGAGATGTCCCAGTGGACTGGAGGAGGGCAAATGTTGTCCCCATCTTCAAGAAGGGGAAAAAAGAGGACCCAAATAATTATTGCCTGGTCAGCCTGACATCAATACCAGGAAAGATCCTAGAGCAGATCATTAAACAGTCAGTTTGTAATTACTTAGAAAGCAATGCCATAATCACTAAAAGTCAACATGGATTTCTCAAAAATAAGTCATGCCAGACTAATCTTATCTCTTTTTATGATAGGGTTACAAGCTTGATAGATGAAGGGAATGCTGTAGACGTAGCCTATCTTGACTTCAGTAAGGCCTTTGACAAAGTTCCCCACGACATTCTTGCAAAGAAGCTAGTAAAATGCAGGCTGGACAGGGCTGCTGTTAGGTGGATTGGTAATTGGTTGACCAACTGAACCCAAAGGGTGCTCACCAATGGCTGCTTTTCATCCTAGAGAGAAGTGACTAGTGGGGTGCTACAGGGTTCTGTCCTGGGCCCAGTGCTATTCAGCATCTTCATCAATGACTTGGATGAAGGAATAGAGGGCATGCTGATCAAATCTGCAGATGACACCAAATTGGAAGGGGTTGCTAATACCCCAGAGGACAGGATCAAATTTCAAAATGGCCTTGACAGATTGGAGAGCTGGGCCAAATCTAACAAAATGAATTTCAACAGAGAGAAATGTAAAGTCCTACACTTAGGCATTAAAAATGGAATACACAAATATAGGATGGGAGACACGTGGCTGGATAGCAGTACATGTGAAAAGGATCTAGGAGTCTTGGTAGATCACAAGCTGAACATGAGTCAGCAGTGTGATGCGGCAGCCAAGAAAGCCAACGCGATTCTTGGTTGTATCAATAGGCGTAAGGTGTCTAGAACGAGGGAGGTAATGGTACCACTCTTTTCTGCATTGGTTAGGCCTCATTTGGGATACTGTGTCCCGTTCTGGGCATCTCAATTCAAGAAGGATATCGACAAGCTGGAACTCATCTGGAGAAGGGCGACCAAAATGGTGAAGGGTCTGGAAGCCATACCCTATGAGGGAGCTGTGTATGTTTAGTCTGCAGAAAGAAGGTTAAGAAGGGAGATGATAGCCATGTTTAAATATTTGAAGGGATGTCATGTCGAGGAGGGAGCGAGCTTGTTTTTTGCTGCTCCAGAGACTAGGACAGGGAGCAATGGTTTCAAGCTGCAGGAAAGGAGATTCCACTTGAACCACAGGAAGAACTTTCTGATGGTCAGAGCTGTCTGGCAGGGGAATATGCTGTCTCGGAGTGTGGTAGAGTCTTCTTCTTTGGAGGTTTTTAAGCAGAGCCTGGATGGCCATCTGTTGGAAATGGTTTGATGAGTGTTCCTGCATAGCAGGGGGTTGGACTTGATGGCCCCTGTGGTCTCTTCCAACTCTATGATTCTGTGATTGTATGATTCCCCTTTGCAAGAAGGTAAAAGCTGGATACCTGCTGTGGTGGGCCTGTCACTGTCAGTGTTGCCCTTTTGTGGGAGCTACTTTGAGGATAGGGCAACAGTGAGGATGAGGGCAAGATCCTGTCCCTTTTGGTTAGGAGAAGGAGGAGTGTATTGGACTTCCCCTCCCCTTTTTAGCTGCACATTGTATACTGACTGAGGGGAGGCTAGAAGCAAGAGCCATGAAATCACAGAGAGTATGAGATGTTGACATCATAGCTAGGGGCAGAAGTGGTTGACCTGACCAAAAAAAAGTTGTGTTTTTTTTTTGCAATTCAATTTTTATTAAATTTTAACATATAATTAACAAAACTTTAACAGAATACAATAAACAAAGAAAAGAAGACAGTTTTAACTGTGTCCGATGATGTGTTGTACTGTTGTATGTTATTTCCCCATTAGTACATTATTGGAGAATTCTACCTATAGGTAGGTATTATTTATTATTATGGTCCTGAAAAACCAGCTGGCAGTGAGAGTGGCAGCTGTAAGACTGGGTAGTGGTGGAAGCACAACGTGGTACCATCAAGTTCACTATAAGGCATCACCTTAGTGAGAGGAAGATTAAACTGGACTAGCCAATTACTCAGTTCTATAAACCTGGTATGTACAAAATGAGAACCATTGTTCAGTGATTTTTAGAGTTGTGTCAATGTTTTTACTGTGTGATTTGTATTTAGTGTTATTGTTCATTGTTGAGTATAATGTGTAAAGAAAATTGGGCAGCAACACGAGTTGTCCGGGGCAAAGGGAGATATGGTGATGGCAGGGTGATGTGTCATTACAAGGGAAGGAAAGAGAGATATTTATCATGTGTCTTACCTTCCAGTCATTCTGCTAGCTTCAGAAAATGTGTCAACCAGTCCGGGATGGGGCTACACCCCTCCCCCCAAAAAAGGTTACTTTCGCAACCTGGGAGTGGTTCTGGATCCATCGTGCCAAATGACAGCTCAGATAGATGCAACAGCCAGGAGTGCTTACTATTAGCTTTATCTGGTATGCCAGCTACACCCCTTCCTAGAGCTGGAGGGCCTAAAAATGGCAGTGCACTTGCTGGTGACCTCAAGGCTCAACTTTTGCTATGTGCTGTATGTTGGACTACCTCTGTACCCAGTCCAGAAACTTCAGTTGGTTCAAAACATGGCAGCCAGATTGGTTACTGGTACATCTTGGAGTGAACATATCACAGCAGTCTTAAACTCGCTCCACTGGTTGCCAATTAGTTTCTGGGCAAAGTACAAAGTGTTGGTTATTACCTTTAAGGCCCTTATACGGTTTGGATCCAGGTTACCTATGGGAGTGCTGCCTCCCCTGTAATCTGGCCCACACGCTCAGGTCCTCTGGGGGAAATTTATTTCAACTGGCCAGACCTAGACTGGGAACAGTCACCCAGAGGACTTTTTCTTCCATTGCCCCAGATTGTGGAATGGTCTAAGGAAGAGATTCCACAGATGAATATGCTGTCTGGATTTAAAACAGCATTAAAGACCAGTCTCTTCTGGCAGGCCTATCCATATTATTTCAAATTTTGAATTTTAACTGTGAATATTAAATACTTATTGACTGCTTTAATTAGGTATTTGTATTATTTGTTCTTTTAAACTAATACTATGCATTTTAACTGTTGTTTTTAACTGCTGCTCTATTTTTAACTGATATATGTTTTGTCTTAATTTCTTATTGTTCCCTGCCTCCATCCATGGGGTAATGATCATCATCATCATCATCATCATCATCATCATCATCATCATCATCTACTAGCCTGTTGTTGTGTGCCTTCAAGTTGTTGCTGACTTATGGTGACCCTAAGATGAACCTATCAGGGGGTTTTCTGGGGGCTGAGAGTGTGTGACGTTTCCATGTCCAAGTGGAGAATCAAACCCTAGTCTCTATCACTACATCATGCTGATTCTCATCAATAGCCTAGAGTATATTGTATCTGGTGCTCATGAGCTCCCTGAGCCCTATAAAAGTTCTGTTTCACACTGTCCCCACTGACTGGAGCAGCAAGGAATGGCTGTATGAGAGGGAATGAAACTAAGGGAGTGGTTGTGTTGGAGTCTGGCCACTGCCCCTTAATGGGACCTCTTGTATATGTAGGGATTCTAGAGACAGGATTAGAGAAGGCACCATTTATATGTAAAGGAAGTGGGGTGAAGGGCTCTTGATTTGTGAGGTGTGAGTTAAATAAACACATAGCAGAGTCTGAGCAGACCTGACTGGGAGAGCTGCTTTCCCTAATTACAGACTAGCTTCCATTTCAACTGTACAAAAGCTGGGTCAGTCTAGAACTCAGATAGCCATGGTGGCTGGTGGCTTCCATGTCAATAGAGCAGAGAATTTGTCCTGAGCTTTAGTCAGAACTTTAAAGGAGCTATCCAAGGTGCTGAACATATTGTGCAGATAAGAGTCCAGCACCTTAGATAGCTCCTTTAAAATTCAGACAAAAACTCAGAACAGATTCGTTACCCCCCCTAATACGGGAGCCACCAACCATTACTGTACTGAAGTGAATGGTTGAGGTGAAACCGTGGAAAAGTTCCATGCCACCATAGTTCCATGCCACTATATCCTCTGAAGATGCCAGCCACAGATGCAGGTGAAACTTCAGGAGAAAATACTAATAGAACACGGCCTCAAAACCCAGGAAACCCACAACAACCTATGGATTCCAGCCGTGAAAGTCTTTGACTTTACAGTGGAAACGTGTTTTGTGGATACAGTTAATTGAATACCTGGAAAGATATGCAGGACACCTTGACATTCTTCTTTGCTGTGATATGTTGGAATCAACGTAGTGGTTGCTAGTCATCAAGATAAAAATCTTCTTGGCCCAAGGAAAATAACAAATCAATATGAAAACAAAGCCCTATGCAGTAAGAGCAGCAGATGCTCTCAGTTACAGGCAGCAATTACAATAGATGGGGAATAGGAAAACTCCAATACCACTTAATGAACATCAACCAAATATACTATGTAAGAACTTCATGATCCTCATTATTGCTTTCTGATAAGCCTGCATGTGATGTCTTGAACCTCACATAATGTATTACTAAATATGTATGCAATCCCAAAAGTACCTTAATAATGAAAGCCATTTAAAGTCTTTTCCCCCTCCAGGACCATGACAGTGATAAATCAGCCTATTACAGTCTTCAGACAGTTGTTCCTTCATGCAACGGGAGACAACAGATCTCCATGACCGAAGTTTACACAGCAGAGATAACAACCATTTTTGGAGGGTGGGATAACAGTTTACAGAAATTGGCTATTGCCTGCCTGTGGCAGCCCAAATTAAGAAAGCCATTTACAACCTGCTTCTGCTTAGTATTACCAAGCTTCTGGGTCCACTGGAATGATGGTAGTATTATCACAACCAAGTCTTTTCTGTAGGGATAAAAACACAGGACTGACAACTAATGGAATGTGCAAAACAGAGAGCTAGGGGAAAGAATTTAAGATAATTTTGGGTTGCAACAAATGCAGGGGTTTTCAGTTATTGTAAAAGGGTCCTGTGTTGGCCAGTGAATATCCTTGTTTCAAAGCATCTTTGATATAAATTTTGATATACTAGTCAGTGGTCTGTACAAGATATGTCCCTGCATTTGCAAACCTCGCTGAAGCAATTCTCCTCTTCTCCCTTGACTGATATTTTCCTTTTCAGTACATGTGTTACCTTGAGATTTGGGGGTCCCTGAGGGATGCCTTAATGTGCTACACATGGTGGGGAAGGTAAACTCAACATAGCACAAGCAATGGCAGTACAAGAGGCAGGGTAACTTAGCGAAATCTTCTACCCAGTTTTTACAGGGTCGGGCCAAGCCAAAAACCACACACTAGGTCCAATCAATGACTTTATTAAACCTAAGTATCACGCATCAACGCGCACACTCACACACACATCCAAGGGCTAAAGAAAAACAAAGAGTGAAAATAGGATAGAGGGATTGTTAGAGGATTCGTAGTTTGGGGTGATACTGCACCTTTTCCTTAAGTCCTTGGTCTGGGCAAGCAGCAAAGGGATCACTCGGCTGCCGGGAGGGGGGAACAGTCTGTTGGTATGACCGGGAGTTATCCAAAGAACCATACAAAAACAAGGACTATTTGTAGGAAAATGTACCTCGAGGGCAAATCCTCTCCCGAGGAGAACAAAGGGAATAGCAACAGAAAAACAACTCCCCACCGGCACCTCCTTTGATAATAGAGGATAACAAGGTGTTACCAGAGATTCAGGATCTTCTGCCGGTTTGGGTTGTGGTGTGAATTTATGTAGATGGTCCTTGCCTGATAAGATTTTATTGCTTCCAGTGCCCAATTTGTGGGAAAACACCTCAGTCCCTTCAAGCTGGCTCCTCAAAGGCTGAGGACCTTTTGTCCATTGTGGGTTGTCACAGATTGAGGTGTCCTGTGGCTACATGATGGAGGAGTTTACTGGCCTGACCTGGTCTTCAAATCGTACGACTGTTGCTGCCTACATGCTCATCCGGGTGACCTCTCTGGCGTTTTAGATTATATTTTATATCAAAGTTGTAGACCCCAGGACAGGGTTTACCAAGGGAGCAACACACAGTTCAATTAGCTTTCTTTCTGGAGGACTGTATTCTTAAAAAACTGGCAGTTTTTTTTCTTTTTTATTACCATGCAGAAAGTTAATCTGAGCAAATAATTTCCAAGTCACTAAGAATTGCTTTGCAGAAGCACCCAACAGGCTAAATATGTTTTAAAAAAAAGCAAGTAAGTTCAGATTTTGAAGGCTTATTTCAGTAACATATAAGCATATACAGTGATACCAGGTCTCCTCAAATTTTTGTGTCTTGTTTTATTTATCTTTATGAGTCTTGCAGCAAAGGACTGGAAATAAGCTCTTTGGAGATATGCATCTGCTTGTGTGGTGCTGCATTTCAGCTGCAGAAAAAGTGACAACAGTACATGTTAAATGCAATCCCTAATTGTCACTACTTTGGCTTCCAGGAAAAATGGCAATTTATGGTGATTAAAGGAAAAGGCTTGCATAGCTTTCCTCTCAGATGGTTCAGCTCATAGGTAAGCCAGCTGTGTGAAGCCACTGTCCAGCATTGGAGGCAGCAACTGACACCTGTTTCTGGTGTTATCTATGAAGCGCTTTCTCAGAAGCATTCTGATGGATCTTATGGAAGGAGCGTTGCCATTGTGGGAAAATGGTAGCAAAACTATTCAAAGCAGATGAAAATGTCTGTGTCTGTGTGGAGGAGGAATG
This sequence comes from Cyclura pinguis, assembly GCA_030412105.1. NCBI lineage: Eukaryota > Metazoa > Chordata > Lepidosauria > Squamata > Iguanidae > Cyclura > Cyclura pinguis. Next base: position 104,433,017 of record CM059599.1, on the reverse strand, counting down.
TCTTCAAAGAAGAAGCCTCCAAGTGTACTGCTGTCTCTCTGATAGACTCTCAGAATTATCAGAAGTTGCTCTCCATCCCATCTACCACAAATGTGCTGGAAAAAAAAAGTGTTCTTAGAAAGTAGGGATGGAAAGAATATTCAAATGATAGGTGGAAAATGGATTTCCAGAAGTGTCAGGCGTCAGTAACTAAGAGATTCCTGGATGGACTGCTACAATTTGGGACAGGTTTCTGTGTGAAAAATACAGAAAATTTCCTTTGCTGAAAACCATGCTTTCTGTGCCAAAAATACAATTTTTTTTTTTGCACACACGTGTACACACACACGCAAACCTATGTGAGGTTTTTTCCATAGAGTAAATCCAGAACTGCAAATAGTTCAGCTTTTGAGGACTTTCCCACAGTAGGGCAACAAATAGTAAAACAATTTCTTCTTGCCTACAAGTGAGAGATTTACAAGGATTTACATCACTATTAGAAAGTTCACCACAGCACTAGACAAAGCACAAACCAGTACAAAAAGGACAGTGTGTAATTGTAAAATATTATATTTAATGTTTAAGAAGGAATCATCCTCATCCTCATAACCATTATTGTCAAATTAAAATTGGAAAAAAGGGTCTTTTTCTCCTTCTTTGTTCATCTGCTTATGCAGACTAGTTCCCTGACCTTTACCAGATCCATCTTTTAGTAGCTTTATGTGGAAGTGTTCTGTCAAAATTCATTTTGTAAATCTCATTACCTTGCCTCTTCTTATTAATTTTTATAATAATGAGAGTTTCTGGAGGCTATTGTGAGAGTCTTAATAGTCTAGAAGCTGCCGGTAGGTTGAAGCTGGTCATTCCCACAAAGAGTGTGTCTGTTTATTAATTTAAGGTCTCACTGAAGGAGAACTACAAACCTAAGTTGGCATCAGGAATGCAATGGGAAGTCGGAAAAGGATACTTTCCTCTTCATTATGGTAGAATTGTAACAATTAAACCTTTCATTTTCTTTATTCTCAGAGGTATCTCCCTGACTTTGTGGATAGTTCAAAAACCTGGTGGCATTTCGTGGTAAGTTCTTAGAAACTCAAAACAGCATGGGTTAATTTCCTGTCATCTCTGTGTAGGATTCTCCTTCCTATTTTGAAGAAACTTTCAGTGGTAGTGTTACCCTAAAAAGTGGGTGACTTTGAGGTCTACCTGCAATGCCAGTGACTCCTTGGAATTTGGGGGAATTCAAAAGAGGCCTGTGAGAAGAGGGTAACCGCAGGATCTTTTCACCTGTGTGTATTGTGTATACAGTACTAACTGTAGAGAGAACTCCAGTTAAAAGTTAAACAGAGTAATTTATTGGAGATTAACAAGCATACAAGATATCAGACACTCTCAGGATCCATACAAGGTTATTGGAAATGGAGGCAAGAAAGTTTGGATAGAGAGAAATTGGGTGGAAAGAGTGATAGTTACCAATTCTGAAGCAGTAGGTTGAAGTGGAATGTTCAGACAACATGTCTGAGGGTAGCGAGAATGAACAGAGGTCTGGGCACCAAGAATTGCATCCAAGTACTACAATTTAGCTGGGGTTTTAATACCCTATTTCCTGTCCTGAAGGAGAATATACGGACAAAGTGGTAATGACTTTCTTAGGGGTTGACAAAGGAGTCTGGAATGGGCTGATTGTCTTAACTCTAAGTGACAAAACATTGATGAAAGTCCTGACAGTCTCTTAATGTTTTGGCAGGTAAGATGAATAGGGTAGGTCTCCATAGGATATACTTACAATAGGGGTCCCTGATTGCTTCACCTGGGCAGTTTTGTCTGCTATTGTTTTCAGGAGTGCTTGCAACTTGGGCCCTTTTCGCATGGCATTTCCAAAGCGAAAGGGCCCCTTGAGCATCGCGTAAATGTGAGGAGCAGTCCACACGACACACTCACATTTGCGCGACGCTCAAGCGCCTGACATGGACCATGCACACATTTTTTCATTTTCGGCTTAAAGCTGAAAATGCTGCGTGGTCATGCATCACTCCGGGGCCCTGCACACACTTACCTGGCATGCGGCGCCTCGGGAGCCGGGCCGGTCGCGCTTCCTTTGCAGTGCAGGCTGGGAAAGGTCCCAGGCTGCACTGCGAAAGGAAGAGGCGGGGTGCTCGCACGACCAGGAAGCAGCTGCAGAGCCGAAGCAGCAGGGATGCAAGAGCCTTCCTCACCAGGCTTCTCGCGCGAGACCTGCACCCCAGCTCTGTGAAAGGATAAGGTGCGAAAAGGGTCTTAGTTTTCAAAAGGACTATCCCAAGCCCATCAGCATTGGGCTTTCCTGCCTAATCCTCTCTGAACTTATGACCTGATAATGTCTGAGGTCATCCTGGCCTGGCCTATGCTTACAGCCAGTGCACTTTCAAATATGTGTTCCAGCACTAAAATATGTCCAATTGTGAAAATAGCATACCCTGCAGAGTGGGGATGTGTGGTGTGGTAACAGTAGCCAGGGAAGCAAAGAAAGGCAAATGGGTGGAAAGCAAATATTGAGACCGTGTTTCACAAACATTATTGCTCCCTGCAAAATATTGCATTGCCTTGCTTTACAAAAGGGTACAGAACATTTCACAGGTGGTATTGAGAGCATCAAAGGGAAAAGAGAATGCATTTCCATTGCTGAGGCATGTAGGGCGCCAACCCCAATTCCAATCTGGTTGTACTTGACTTACCTGGGTGGGATAGCATATGGCATGTAGAATGCAAATTTAGATTAATCTTCACATTCTGTGCCAAATAGTTATGTGTAACTATGTGCAACCTGAGGTAGGTCATGACTGGTAGGCCATAAAATTGTCCGCATGACACAACTAGAGACATCCTGTCATTCTCTAAGAGTGTTCTGACACTCAGCATGTTCAGAGCTAGGAAATAACCCATTCACAAATAGGTAGTGATTTACAAATAGCTAGTGACTCATTTCCCCAATAATGAATATTTAATTGCATTAAATTATGATTTTGATTTAACAAGAAATAATTGCATTGTCTTTTAAATTAATAGTAACTTTTTAGTTACTGTTGTAGTTATGGGGGTGTGGCTTCACTACATGGTGGCAAAGGACCATTATTTGGTTTAAGTGCTGGCTCATGCTGTTGTCTTGGGCACTGCTGTGAGTGTTGAGGTGAAGATAATGTAGAGGGGAACAGCACAGAGAGGAATAGTTACTCTTGGGCCTCACTTTTGTGTGCCTTCAAGGCATTTCAGGCTTATGGTGACCCTAAGGGGAAGCTATCATGGGGTTTTCTTTGCGAGGTTTGTTCGGAGGGGGTTTGCCATTGGCTTCCTCCAAGACTGAGAAAGTGTGACTTGACTAAGGTCACCCACTGGGTTTCTGTGGCTGAGGTGGGATTCGAATGCTGGTCCCTATGAGTCCTAGTCCAACACTCAAAACCATTGTGCCACACTGGTTCTCACACCACAACTCCCTAAATACCCCAGCCAGCATGTTCAGGGGATTCTACTACAAATGACTAATACCTCCAGGTTCTAAAGTGAATATATTTTGTACCACAGCTTAGCAGCTTTGTGTATTTCTTAATGAAAAGATATCTTAACTCACTCTGTATGAGCAACTCTCTGGTTGGAATATGATCAATGAAATCATTTTAAGACAACTGGAAGTTGTAGTATTTGGCTTGTAGAATTCTAGTTTTTTTAAAAAAATAAGCAGTAACATAAAGTAAATATTTTAGTGACGTGGAAAATGTGAAAGGAAAAGGGTTTTTTTCCTCCAAAATTTCAACTATGGTGGTAATTAATCACTTCTGAAGGAGATTCAGTTTATAAATGTAATTAAAAGGATGTTCAGTTTATAAATGCAATTAATTACTTTTAAAATGTACAGTAACTTTCCAAGCTCTGAACATGCCTGGGTGCAAGAAACCAAGCCGGGCTACTTCTCCAAAAGTTCACCAACTCCACACCTCTCTTTCTGTGAACCAGGAAAAAGTTTGGGTGAGAATGAGTTGAGGAGGTCTTCTTTTATATACAGTAGAACTCAGGAACATGAAGCAGGTTGGACAACGACTAGAGCGCAACTGGTGGAAATCTGGACTCTTATTTGACAGGACACGCTATAGAAAATTCCTTTATTCCTATGGAGTGGCAATAGATGCAGCGAAGAAGACTTTCCTCTCTGCACGTATTGCGTCTGCGACTTCTCGTCCTGCAGAGCTGTTCAGGGTGGTAAGGGATCCGACGCAGATACCCACTCCCCTGAACTCGCTCTTAGAACCTAGTGAAGCTTGCTGTGATGCTTTGAATAATCATTTCGCAGATAAAATCTCTCAGATAAGAGCCCGTTTGGATGCCGGTGTTACTGCAGAGGTTACTAGTGAAGTGTCCGGCGACCCCGTGAACAGGATTATACTGGATCAGTTTCAGTCAGTGAGTACTGAGGACATAGACAAGCTCCTTGGAAATATAAGAAAGACATCTTGCCCTCTTGATCCCTGCCCTTCATGGCTGGTCGTCCAGGGAGGAGTTGCAATTAAGACCCATTTAAGATACTTTATTAATGCATCCCTTAAGGAAAGCAATTTTCCAGCTTGTTTAAAAGAAGCGATTATATGGCCGCTTCTAAAAAAGCCCTCCCTAGATCCCCTGGATATGAATAATTATAGACCAGTCTCCTATCTCCCATTTTTAAGCAAGGTGATCGAGAGGGCTGTTGGTCTTCAGCTCCAAGCTGTCTTGGATGAAACAGATTATCTAGACGCATTTCAAACTGGCTTCAGGGCAGGATATGGAGTCGAGACTGCCATGGTCGCCTTAGTGGATGATCTTCGCCTAGGTATCGACAGGGGAAGTGTGACCCTGCTGGTACTCTTGGACCGCTCAGCGGCTTTCGATACCATAGACCATGGTATCCTTCTGAAACGCCTGAGAGGGTTGGGGATCGGGGGCACTGCGCTTAAGTGGTTCCGATCCTATCTCTCGGGTAGATACCAGATGGTAATGCTTGGGGAGAGTTGCTCCTCGAAAAAGGAGCTTAATTCTGGCGTCCCTCAGGGCGCTGTCCTGTCCCCAATGCTATTTAACATCCATATGAAACCGCTGGGAGAGATCATCAGGAGGCATGGAGCAAGGTGCTATCAGTACGCTGATGACACCCAGATATATCTCTCCATGCCTCAGATAACACCATCAACTAAGGGTGGCATCTCGCCTCTGAACGAATGTCTTGAAGCAGTAATGGACTGGATGAGGAAAAACAGACTGAAGTTGAATCCAGATAAGACGGAGGTACTCGCTGTTAAGGGCCCTAGCCCAGGTATGGAGGTCTGTCAACCAGTCCTAGATGGGGTCACACTTCCCCTGAAAGACTGTGTTCGCAGCTTGGGGGTGCTCCTGGACTCGTCACTTCAGATGACAGCTCAAATAGATTTGGCGGCCAGGAGTACCCATTATCAGCTTCAGCTAATACACCAGCTGCGCCTCTTCCTGGAGCTGGAACACCTAAAGACAGTGGTACATGCGCTGGTAACTTCACGGCTTGACTTCTGTGCATTCCTTGTGCTTAGTCCGGAAGCTTCAATTAGTTCAGAATATGGCAGCCAGGTTGGTCCCCGGAAGACCTAAAACTGACCATATAACACCAATTCTAAAGTCTCTCCATTGGCTGCCTATTAGTTTCCGGGCACAGTACAAGGTGTTGGTCATTACCTTTAAAGCCCTACATGGCTTGGGGCCAGCCTACCTGAGGGATTGCTTTCTCCCATATAATCCGCCCCACACACTAAGGTCCTCTGGGAGGAATTTACTGCAACCAGTCAGAACTAGGCTGGCTGCGGTTACCCAGAGGACCTTCTCTTCTATCGCTCCCAAGTTATGGAATGGCCTGCCGGAGGAGACCCGGCACACTACCGGTCTTGACTGCTTTAAAAGAGCAGTCGAGACTGATTTCTTCCGACAGGTCTTCCAAGACTAGCATTTCCATCGCCTCCCATCAATTGTCTTGCTGTTCTTTTAATAGCTGATTGATTGTAGTGTGTTTTAGGGGTTGGTCTTAGGTGGATTGGTGGGTGGGGAGGATTGGGTATGTTTTTTAATGTTTTTAATGTATTAATGTATTTAATGTTGTTTGCTGCCTCGATCCAGGTGGAGAGGCGGGATGATGATGATGATGATGATGATGATGATGATAATTTACTATTGTCATCATACCTGCACCATAGCTGGTGTAACAGAAAGCAAGGGGAGAGTGTGCTTTGGGTTGAGAGTGATATCAAGTGACTTTTGGGTGGAAGACAGTGGGAGAGGTGGTTGTCTGTGAAAGGTGGACTTCCTTTCTCACTCATGTTTTGATCTCAGTAGAAGTCCATGGCTTTTAAAACTTGTCCCCTTTTGATCTTCAGTTCTGAGTCCAGCTTGATAGCATCTCTAATAGCAACGCAAAGAGCATCAGCCTGGTTGCCTGGCAACAAGGATGCATTTTCTTAGCCTCCCCAACCCCTCTTAGAAGAATAAGAAGAGGGTTTGTTTCCCATCAGTGACACTGACACGTAGCCAGATCTGGTTGGTTGCCTTACGCTATGATGTCATCCCACTCGTTACATGATTCCTAATTGGCTGAGATCGAACAATGGAGAAATTCTTTCAAGTAAAACAACAATAACAAAGCAGCAACAGGCTGGGGAAAGTTAATGGTTGAAAGCAAGTGTTTAAAAATACATGAAAGAGTTGAGGATATAGTTTCCCTCACAGACTTTAGTGCTCCCACTAAAGAGCAGCTTTCACAGTGAAAAATGAAACTTCACAAAATGCCACAAAAATTCTGTGTAGCCCAGAAGAGTTGGCTGATTTACTGAGAATATTTGGTTTGATCTTATGCTAATCACACCATAGGAGTGTTCAGATAATTTAAAAGCAATAAAACACCAACCAAACTTTATATACGCATTTAAAAGTTCTCAGTGTATCTATCCCCCTCTTCAGTGGTAAAAAGCACTGCAGGTTTCCCACACCTTAGCTCATAAATGTGGTTCACCTCTCAGTCGAAAGTGATTCCCTGGGTGTGAAAGGCTGCATTCACATTTTGCATCCATGAGCTATTGACTGGCATATGGAGGCAGCTTTGAAGGCTGCCTGTTGTGAAAAAGGCTCTTGCCTTCATTTTCTGTAACTTTAAAGCAGGTTAACTAAAGAACCTGTCATACATTTTTTTCCCTAGAACAGTTACTTCTGACAATCTCTAACCTGCTGGTCTATGGTAGTATGTGACTTGTTGATATATTTTGGAAACCCTATAAGCACATACAAGGATTTGTCCGTTGATTTTATACTTCTTTTTTCTATTGCATTATGAAATTATTGTGTTCACCACCTTTACTGTTTAGACTAGATTGACCAAACATTTAGGTTTGTTGTAATGATGTTGTTTTTAGTGAGTAAATATCATCATTTTGTTTTCTAAAAGTGCTAGTTAGAAGACAATTAAGCAGCTTCTTTCTTTATAGCTGGGAATGTTGATAAATTAGTGTGAAAACAATTTAGAGTTGAGCAGAAGAAGTAATTTCTTGGCTATTTTCCTGGTAATTAAAATTTAAATACAAGCTATGGATATAATGTACTTCAAACATTTAAAATTGTGCTTTTAACCTAACAGATTCATAATGTTAATATTGAAGAATATCGTGTATCCAATGCAATATACCTCAGTGATGATTTCCTCATACTTTTGGGGAGTGTTTCATTGTGAAATTAGTCCTCTGCCTCACAATTTACTAAAAAAACTTTGCAGAGTTATGCACAACTGTAAAAGGAAGAAAACTATCTTTTGGTGACTTTTTGTTTACAACTGTAAGTCAGAATGTCTGACTAGTGCAGTATTGATATGAAAATACTTTCCTCTATTACAATCAGAGTTTGGGAAAGTTATTTTTTGAACCTCAAATCTGCAACCAGCATGGTTAAGCTGGCTGGGGATTCTGGCTGCTGAGGTTCAAGAAGTAAGTTTTCCAAGCTCTGATTAATGCCATGAATCACAAGTTGTTTTGTTACCTTAAGAGGTGGGGGTCGTTGGGTCCAACTGTAAAGCCACAGTTTCCTTAGAATTTGGGGGAATTATAGCTCAAAGAGGCCTGCGAGAAGAGGGTGATGGCAGGATCTTTTTGCCTATGTATACCAGTACTAACTGTAGAGAGGGCTCCTGTTAATGTTAAATAAAGTATTTTATTTGAATTGACAAACATAAAAAGAAATCAGACATTGTTAAAAACCATACATAACTATCAGAAGATGAGGCAGGAAAGATTAGATAGAGAGAGATTGGGGTGGAAAGGATGATAGTTACCAGTCTTGAAGAAGGAGGTTGCAGTGGAGGGGCCCAGGTAGCATTTGAGGATAGCGTGGCAGTCTGGAGCTTGATGTACCGCATATGATGCATTATGTACTATGCACTATGTACTATGTGCTACGTACTACAGTTGGCTGGGGTTGAAGCTAGGATTTTTATACCCCGTTTCATACCCTGAATGGGTGCGTTGACAAAGCTGTAATGGTTTTCCCACGGGACTGAAAAGGGGTCCAGAATGGGCTGATTGCTTTAATTTTGGAGTGACAAAACATTGATGGGATTTACTACAATCTCTTAATGTTCAGTCAGGTAGGGTGCATAGGGAAAACTTCCATAGGGTAATACTGAGGGATGGTTTCTGATTTCTTTATCTGAACAGTTCATCTTCCATTGTGTTTGAAAAGGCAAATATCCTGAAGTGGTGAAGGGATTAGCACAAACCCATCAGCGTTGGGGTTTTCTGCATAATCCTATCTGGACTTTCCCACCACATGACCCCAAACATATCTCCAGTCATCGCGATCCTGCTCATGTTCTCTGGTTATAAGTCCAAATTATGAAAACTGCATATCTTGTAGTAGGGGTAGTAGGGTATGGTAACAATTTCATTGCTCCTCTTACCTTCTGAATTATTCTCATTTAAGCCAGAGGAGCCTAACCATATGGCTTTCTTGCATGTTTCAATTACCATTGATAACAAGATTGTAGGTTGGCCATGCCCCCTACTTTGTATTACACAGTATTTCAAGGGCTACCTTTTCCAATTCCAATATATAAATAAGGTATCATAAGAAGGAGGAGCAAAAGCTTCAGTAGCTAGCACTGGACAACAGACTGAACAACCAAACCAGTTTCCGCATCATCATGATTTTCTTTCTGGGTGAAAAATGCTAATTAGGGTTGCCATATTACCCATTTGGTTGTGTTTTACCTGCAAGTTAGGTGTGCCACACAATGCTAATCAGCACCAGTAGCTGGTCCAGCCTTTCATATCTATCTATCTATCTATCTATCTATCTATCTATCTATCTATCTGGAGAGAGAGCAAGAGATAGAGTGTGCAAGTTTGAGAGCACTCCTTGGAGGAGCAGAGATATGGAGATATGGAGCAAAATGTGAGCCACTACTCTATTCAATTGCTTTCTAGGAAACAATTTTGCTATTTCCTTTCAGTGTGTTTAGTCAATGAATGAAGTCTCATATTTGTGACTATCATTTTAATATTTGTTTTTTAAACAGAGTGATTCATCTTCTCCCAATAATGAATGAATGTGGCAATCTGGGGAGAAAGATTTTGGACAAAAGCCTAGCTGAGGTGTATTTTGTGGACCTTGCTGTCAAAAGTTGCTAGTAGCAATGGAGGTATAGAAATGAAGGGAGAGGGGATGCAACAAACTTGCAAAGTGTCTGTGCAAAGGCAAAGTAAAATCTGCTATGATATCATTAGTATTTGAGCCCTCCCCCAGTTATTACCACCTTTTCACTTTAACGCCCCCCCCAGTTATTACCACCTTTTCTCCACCCTACTTTACTTTCCCCTCCCTCTACTGCTCCAGCTACCACTCCCTTCCATCTCGCTTTGCCTCCTTTTCCCTTGTCATGTGGTGGTGATGCAGCTTGCCTACTTAACTGCCCTCTGTTTAAGACAGCACAGGCTACTTTGTGCATCTTCTGTTGCTTTAGAGAATAGGCAGGCAGCATCATCATGATGTATACCATAGGGGGAAGGAAAAGAGTGAGAGATGTGGCTATGGAGTGCAAAGCAAGAGAACAGGAAAACAGGAAGGGATGTGAGAGGTATAGCTGTGGCGAGGTGCATGGAGGAAGGCATATAAGTGGTGAGAAGTGAGGTAAGGCAAAGAATAAGGCAAGGTAGCAATGCAATAAGGTAGTCAGAAAAAAGCAGTGGGAGAAGTATTGCACATCCTTATTCTTCTTGTTCCACTGTCTGAAAGAGCACCTCACTCTGCATGGTAGATGGGCTAGTGCTGCATTTTGTCTTCCACAGACTTCTGGGAGCTGAGATGGGTGCTGCTCTGATAAAGGAAGCAGAGAAAGGCTTACTGAGCTAGATGCTTGCTATAACTTTTAGGCGTTTGATAAAGAAAAGGTAAAGTCTTAATTGACGAACCAACTTCACAATTATTTGTCTTGGGAGCATGCTATGGTCCTTGGAGCTGTTTATTCACACACACACCCTACTGTGTTACATGGGTCTCACACCTAAGTGAACATACATATATATAGTCAGCCCTCCATGTTTATGGGTTTCATCTTCACAGATTTGATTATTTGTGAGTTTCTCCAAACCCTGCACCCTGACCTCAAGCACTTCTTTTCTGGGGGAATCTTTTCTCTCAGCTGCTCTGATCACACTACACAGCCCACCTCTGGTCCTCTTCCTACTCCACCAGTCACTGCCTGGCCAGCTAAGGATGGCTCACAGCCCAATTTCTCAGCACCACAAACCTTCCTCTGGTACCACTCTCACTCCCAAGGAAGGAGATGGGCAAGAGTAGAAATTTAGGGCCAACATGCTGACTCAGCCCCTTTCCCTTTCCTTTCCCTGACTTGGTTTGAATCCTGGGTGCCCATTCCTCCTACCATGCCTTGGTGCCTTTCCCACAGACATACAGACAGACAGATTGTTACTGCCCTGGCTAGCCCGAGCTTTGGGGGATATAAAAAGATATCTCTTGATATCAATAACTCGGCCTCACATACCCATTCCCTTCTACGTGCTTGTGAGGCCCCCAGACAAGCATGCACACAGGCTCGGCTGATAATCACCGTAATATTCCAACACAATACAGGCAGGCCAGAAATAGCTGACTCGCAGCTTTAGGAGACCTCAAGGCAAGTACCTTCATTAAGTATACACGCAGCTTTCAAAAGATCCTCTGCCCCATGCTGGCAGCTTGATGATCTGACTATACAACGCTCAAGTACTCCGCGTTTGCATACCGGTTATCCTATTGACAATTTGGCTATAACTCAATCATTCAAATTCTGACCTTTCGGAGGCTTTATCTCCAGCCCCAAATCTATTGTTTTCCCCAAGTCCGACCTAGCCTGCGGTCACAATTCTCCTTATAAAAACCTCTGACTTTGAGCGCTTCCTTGGATCGCTCTTGGTTTCCATCCTGCCTTGCTGTTGCTTTGTCCAGCGAGCCTTCCCCTCAGCTCCACGTGCTGAGATCCATGCTCCCCAGCTTCTCTGCTTCCAACCGGGCTTCAGGACAGGTGAAGTATCACCCAAACCAACAACTCCTCTAAAAACCCTTCTATCCCACTTCAACCTGTATTTCTTTAGTTATCTTGTGTGAGTGTGCCGCATACACTGTTTGATTGTGTTTTTAATAAAACCACATTTTTTATTTCAACTTCTGTGTGCTCCTTGACTCGGCCTGACCCCGTAGACAGAGGGTTCAAGATCCTGCTAAGTTACCCTGCCTCTCGTATTGCTAAAGCAGTACTCAGAGCTAATCTTCCCCACCTATTGTTGAGCACATTTTGGTGTCCCTCACGGGACCCCCAGTAAGCAGGGTAACAAGATGCATTTTGATATTTGTGATTTTTCTACTTTTTTGGGGGGGGAGGAGTCCTGTGCTCCTAACCCTAGCAAGGGGCCAACTATATATCTATTATTATGGTGAGGAAAGGAACTCTGTAGCACCTCAAAAACTAACAGGCTTTAGTGATCATAAGCTTGTGCAGGCTGCAGTTCACTTCGTTAGACACATAAAATATTACCTCAATTAGCAGATTACTATATGTATGCTAGTGGGTGGGCGAGATTTTTGTTTTACTTTCTGTTGGAAAAGAAGCTTCTCCTGGGCCCTAAATGGCTGTTGTGGGGGAATGTACCAAAAATTCCCCCATGTTGCCTAGGCATTTGAGGCATTTCTTAAAAAACAAATTAACAAAAAGAACATGGGAATGAGGACATAGCAAGTTGTGGTGGGAGTGTGTGGCCCTCCAAGGTCCCATGAAGGGCCAGTGTGGCCTCTCAGTCCCTGACAGTGGAAGTGGTGGGATCCTTAGTGGAGAGTGACCATGCTGTATTGGAATTTTTCATTCAGTGGCAAGGAGAAGCCAAGTGTAGCCAGAAACGCATTCTGGACTTTAAAAAGCTGATTTCTTTTAACTTAGGGAATTACTGGCTGAAACTCCCTGGTAAGGAATACTGAAAGAGAAAAGAGTTCATGACGGATGGGAGTTTCTTAAAAGTGAGATACTGAACACATAATTTGAAATTGTGCCAATAAGGAGGAAAAATGGGAGATGTCTCAAGAAACCAGAATGGTTGACTAAAGAAGTCTCAGCTGAGCTAAGTGTTAAAAGAAATACGTACAGGAAATGGAAGAATGGCAAAATCACCAACGAGGAATTCAGACAAATAACTAGGAAATATAGGGAGAAGGTCATAAAAGCTAGAGCACAGAATGAACTCAGGCTTGCCAGACAGATTAAAAACAATAAAAAGGGCTTTTCTAGATATGTCTGGAGCAAAAGGAAAAACAAAGAAATAATAGGGTCATTGCATGGAGAAGATGCCCAAGTACTAACAAGAGGAAGAGAAAAGGTAGAACTACTCAACATCATCTTTGCCTCAGTTTTCTCTCAAAAGGATAGAAGTACTCAAGCTGGGGGGTGGGGAGTAGATGAGGAAGGGGGGGAAATGAAGCACAGAATAGGTAGAGAAGTAGCACAGGAATATCTGGCTAAACTAGATGAATTCAAGTCTCCAGGACCAGATGAATTACATCCAAGGACATTAAAAGAACTGGCAGAAGTAATTTCAAAACCACTCGCAATAATCTTTGAGAACTCTTGGAGAAAAGGAGAGGTCCCAGCAGACTGGAGGAAGGCAAATGTTGTCCCCATCTTCAAAAAGGGAAAAAAAAGAAGACTCAAATAATTATCACCCAGTCAGTCTGACATCAATACCAGGAAAGATCCTAGAGCAGATCATTAAACAGTCAGTTTGTAATTACTTAGAAAGCAATGCCATAATCACTAAAAGTCAACATGGGTTTCTCAAAAATAAGTCATGCCAGACTAATCTTATCTCTTTTTATGATAGAGTTACAAGCTTGATAGATGTAGGGAATGCTGTGGACGTAGCATATTTAGATTTCAGTGAGGCCTTTGACGAAGTTCCCCAATGACATTCTTGCAAAGAAGCTAGTAAAATGTGGGTTGGACAGTTGGGATACCACAGGGTTCTATCCTGGGCCCAGTGCTCTTCAACATCTTCATCAATTACTTGGATGAAGGAATAGAGGGCATGCTGATCAGATTTGCAGATGACACCAAATTGGAAGGGGTTGCTAATACCCCAGAGGACAGGATCAAAATTCAAAATGATCTTAACATATTGGAGAGCTGGGCCAAAGCTAACAAAATGAATTTCAACAGAGAGAAATGTAAGATCCTACATTTAGGCAGAAAAAATGGAATGCACAAATTTAGGATGGAGGATACATGGTTGGATAACAGTATGTGTGAAAGGGATCTAGGCATCTTGGTGGACCACAAGCTGAACATGATTCAGCAGTGTGATGTGGCAGCCAAGAAAGCCAATGCGATTCTTGGTTGCATCAATGGGAGTATGGTGTCTAGATCAAGGGAGGTAATGGTACCACTCTATTCTGCTTTTGTTAGACCTTATCTGGAATACTGTGTCCAGTTCTGGGCACCTCATTTCAAGGAGGATATTGACAAGCATGTCCAGAGAAGGGTGACCAAAATGGTGAAGAGTCTGGAAGCCATACCCTATGAGGAGTGGCTTAGAGAGCTGGGTATGTTTAGTCTGCAGAAGAGAAGGTTAAGAGAGGACATGATAACCATGTTTAAATATTTGAAGGGATGCCTTGTCAAGGAGGGAGCAGGCTTGTTTTCTGCTGCTCCAGAGACTAGGACAAGGAGCAATGGATTCAAACTACTGGAAAAGAGATTCCACCTGAATCTCAGGAAGAACTTCCTGACGGTCCTGTTCAGCAGTGGAATATGCTGCCTCGGAGTGCTGTGAAGTCTCCTTCTTTGAAGGTTTTTAAGCAGAGGCTGGATGGCCATCTGTTGGGGATGCTTTGATGGATGTTCCTGCATTGCAGGGGGTTGGACTTGATGGCCCCTGGGGTCTCTTCCAACTCTATGATTCTATAACAACTGACCACCCCTGATTTAATTAGCAAGGTGAGAAAAAATGAAAATGCAGAAAGTAAAATAAATGATAATTAACAAACAGTTAACAAATGTACCCTGGCATATATGAACTCTTAACATTCATTCTGTGAATGAAAGCCAGATAAAACAAATAAAATCACACAGGATCATTATCTAGTTAAAATAAAATATTTAATCTGTGTCTCTGAAGGAAAACAACACTTTGTTTTCTCCATGCAATGACTGCTGTTTGCCCTTGCTTCCATCTGCATTTTCCCTTCTGAATTAGTTGGCAATGTTACGCTCAGGTGCTTCCTTTAGTATTCTCATGGAGACAATAAACAAACGAACAGTCATCTTATGAGAGTGCCCTTGGAAGCACCTGCACAGGTCAATGTGCAATTATCATTGCTACTGTTATTGTTACTATTTTATTTGAGCTGGTCCACCAAAGTGCACAATAAGGATGCAGTTCTCCATTAAGTTTATTCTTGAAGGTAGCAACGAGTAATTTCAGCAATTTTCATTGTGAAAACAAAAATCTTACATGGTTGTTTAGTGCACAAATCAGCATTTTGTAAACAGGAAACAATGTTTTCTGCATGGGAAATAATATTTCAATGCATAAATAGGAATTCCTGCACAGAAAAGGCTGTTTTCTGTTCAGAAAATGCTGTAACTGGGGATTTATTCTACTGAAAATTTGCACATGGTTGATCTGCATAGAGAACAGCATTTTCTACACAAAGGACAGCATTTTCCGTGAAGGAGTTAATATTTGTCCATTTAGAAAGACTGTTTCTTGTGCAGAAAATGCTGTTTTCCATGCAAAACAACTATTTGTTTATTTCTTGCAGTGTCAGTTCCAACCTGAGAAGATTCTTATCAGTCCAGGATTCTTTTCATCACAGTTTCTCAACACGTGAAAACCATATTTATTGACTATTTTTTGAGGTGGGGGGAGATTTTCCCTGCTACACAGCCGCTTTACACAATTAGCCTCTGACCATTGTAAAGTAAGTTTGAAGAGAGGTACTTAGTGGCACAAGGTCAGCTGGGAGGTTACATGACTAAACAGGGATGTGAACTTGGGCCTTTTTGTTTCAAGTCCAGCACTCCATTACCCTGAATTGGTTATCATAGTTCAGTGCTTATTGGATAAATTGCACCAAGTCTGAAATAATGATGGAAGAATGCAACAATTAATGTGCTTAATTTGCATGACATGTAAATTTGTATCTTAATCTGAGGAGCTGGAAATGGCCACCCTACTCTCAAAAGTCCTATTGTCACCCTTTGGGCTAGATATCTTGTTGTGAATGTTCTGTCTGTTCCTTTGTATTCTTTATGTTTTTTAAAGATACTGAAAATGCAGAATTTGTCATACTACAGAAATAAATTCCAACTAGACAGACTCATTGAATCAAGGGAAACTTAGTTAAATAAGACTTGCCTGAATTCCACTGATTCTATAGCTCTCTTCTAGTCAGGACTAGCAATTGCATTTAATTCCCTACCAATATCTCCCTGCTCTTCTTATGTTAAATGAGAATGTGGCAAAACACTGAGTAAAGCCCCTGGTAGATTTTGGTTTCTGTGCACAACTGTACAATTTGTATGCTATAACATTTTTTTCATCATCTTCAAGGACTTGTCAGTCTTTGGCCACTCACTAAGGATGAGTTTCACATCTTGGGTCTCAGCAAATTCCATTAACATGTTCCTTGTTCTGGTGCCAAAAAGACTGATGGAAATATTGAATAAAGTGCTCTCTTATCACTGAGTTAGTATCCTCTCTCCGTGTGAATATTTGCTTTTCAGTCCAGTGTTTTCTTTCTTACTTTTATCTAACCACTTGCTTATCTTTCCATACCTGTATTAATTCCCATCTTCTTCAGCCTAACTATTGATTTCCCATGTGGTGTTGTATCAAATAGTGTAGTGAAATCCAAATAGATGAGATCACTTGTGTTTCCAGTCTAGAAACCTATTATCTTATATTTTTAAAAATTAAATTAAACTGCATGGATCCATAGCAGACCCCTTACAGACTACCT
Source organism: Cyclura pinguis (assembly GCA_030412105.1). NCBI lineage: Eukaryota > Metazoa > Chordata > Lepidosauria > Squamata > Iguanidae > Cyclura > Cyclura pinguis. The sequence goes on along the minus strand of CM059599.1, from coordinate 104,416,472 downwards.
CAACAAGATTTCTTTTATCATCTATGCCCAGGAAGAATTTAGCCCACACACTGATATCCTTTCTGCCACATTATCAGTCTTTGTTTCTTCCCCATCAATCATATTGATATACAGTGCCCTCCCGCATTTCCTTTCCCCCCGAGAGATGACAGATTCTCTGTAGTGCTTTCATTCTAGTCATTGTTATTGTTCCTCACATACAAGCTATATATAAAATATTTCAATTTCACATTCTATTCTCGTAATTAAATTCCTTCTCTTAAAAAGGAATAAGTGGACTCTTTACATTAGTATACATCCCTCTTGGGTTTCAAGTACTTACATTCAATAGTATGGATCACAATCTTACATCCACTTATGTGGAAGTAATTTGCAGTGACTTCAATGGAACGTTACCCAGGTAAATTTGTTTTGGATTTGGATGAAATTACATGAATATGATTACATTATGATGATTGTACATGTTTGCACTGTAGGGCCTAAATCCAACTGCTAATTCCAACTAGAGTAAATCTACTGAATTAATGTAATTCCAATTGCTCCAATGGATCTACTCTATCTGGGACTAACAATTGGATCTTGGTGTAGGTCTTTCTTTGAATCCAGTTCTTTCAGCCCCAGACAGTGGTGATAACATTTTGAATCATGACAATGCCCATAACGACCCCCCCCCCGAGTCCAAAATGCAGGCAATTGTGCTGACTCTCTCTCTCTCTCTCTTTTTTTTTTAAAAGAAAAAGACCACTTTTAGCAGTTTTCATGTCCACTAGGTGTTTTGTAAATCTAATGGGTCTTACCCACTTAAGACCAAATCACCCTAAACTGCTGTAGATCACGACATGGATAACTCATACCACACATCATTGCTGTGAAAATCCATTTCCTTTTCAGCTACTGTGGGAATTATTACTAAATTCAGAGAGGATTCCAGTGGGTGAAAGAAGATGTCATACTTCGTAGTAATCAATATGTCCTGGGGCTCTGACTATGCAACCCTGTCTTCATTACACTACTGTTCCCAGTACTTAATAAGCTGAACAGTGATCCAGAGTGCCAAGCACAATGGCTGAGATGATACATTATGCAGATGTAGCATAAAGGTTCTTCAGGCAGAACTATGCTGTTTGCCTTGCCTCCCCACTTCCCAACACCACCGTTTAGCTACTGCAGCATTTCTAACACAGCCATTTACTAGCTGATGCAGCGTGTGTGTGAGTGAGTGTGTGTGCACAACAGAGCAAAGACCAGCTATGTTCTTATAGATGGTTGCACAGCAATTATGTCATCTTTCGGAACTCCAGGGTATTCTCCAGAAGCTCTGGAGGTTCTGGAGGATGAAGTCACTGCTGTGTTGACAGCTATAAAAACATAACTGGATGCTACTCTGCCCCTCTTCCCACTCTTCACTGGGCAGTAAATGACTGTGCTGGGACAGGATAGAGCAGCCAAAAGCTGGTTTTTTGGGGCAGAGGGATGGGGAATTTGGTTGGTACATGGTTGGTGGAAGATTCTGACCCAAAAAGTGAGTTATGGAGATGTAAGCTTGATTTACATTATCTGGCATCCTCAGTAACAGGATATTTCAAGGTAACATGGAGCATTTGGAGCCTCTGTCATCTATGACAGGATCTCATACCCTTCCCCTTAGCCAGCAGCTAAAGATTTGGGGGGCTACTCAGATGATTGTCCATGAGATGTGGAAGAATGCTACTAAAATGAGTATTTGGGAATCCATTCTGTGTTTACATGGGACCCACACTGAAGTTTTTTCTCCCCATTCTAATAATCATAAGGACCACATTTCAACATATGTTTGCTTTTATACTTGGAATATTTAATGCTATAGTGTCAAACTTTAAAGGGCAAGCACTCATCATATTAGTCCTCAAAGCTATATGCCCCCTTGGAGAGTTAAATAACACAGGTAGCTGTGTTGGTCCATCTCTATGGCTCTTTTCGCATGGCATTTGCCATGTGAAAGGGCCCCTTGAGTGTCGCGTGAATGTGAGAAGCGGTCCACACGATACACTCACAATTGTGCGACACTCCAGGGTCTGGCAGGTGCCGCTTGCGCACTTTTTCATTTTTGGCTTTGAGCCGAAAATAGTGCGCGATTGCGCATTGCTCCCGGGCCCTGCGTGCACTTGCTGTGTGTGCGGAGCTCCGGAGCAGCAGTGCTCATGCTTCTTGCCCCAGCACAGCCTGGGAAACTCCAGGCTGCACTGAGGAAGAAAGAGGCGGGGCTCTCGCGTGAGCGGGCGACAGCTGTGGAGCTGAAGGAACTGGGACGCGAGAGCCTCTCACTGGAGGCTGCTTGTGCGATCCCCGCACCCCAGCTCCGTGAAAAGGTGCGTTGCAGAAAGGGCCATCTCTGCACATCTATGTCCATGCATAGAAACAGCAGTACAAAGCGTAATATCCAATCAATGAAGATTAGCTGACAGTCACAAAGCAAGTAGCCCACAAAAGCCAATGTTCTAGTGAGGATAATTGCACGTTGGCTACAGAGGTTTACAATTTCTTGAGCAAGGGAAAGACATAGCACATCCCAAATGTGTCACCAGTTCAAGATATGGTAGGAGTTTCTTTTTGCAGCACCATGAAAAAATCAATTTATCTCAAAATTTGCATCTCCATCTGGAGCAGAGACCAATTATAGCTATATAGTTATACTGCTATGATTCTAGTTTAACTGCAATGGCAAAATCCTATGGAATGCCGGGGTATGCAGTTAAAGTATTTAGAATTCTACAGAAAGCTGGCGTGCTTCACCAAACTGCAAATCTCAAGATATCATAGGATGTTGCCGTGACAGTTAGAGTGGAAAACAGTGCCATAATTGTTTAGTGTGAATGGACTCCAGGTCTTTTCTAAAGCTAATGGGTTTTAATTGATCATTTAAGACCAAGTATCCTGAGGAATTTTTCATCACAAGAGAACCAGCTCACATCTATTGTTGCTGGCTAAATTTCCCCCAGCTCCCAGCCACCAAGAGGACTTATGTTAAAATCAGAGGGAACAGAGAAATATGAGATAGATAACAAGATAATGCTATTGTCTCTGTTAATCGAGAGGTCCCAACACTGTGATACTACTGGGAATATACAGGAGAAATTGTCTCACATGGGGCTTAGGTTGTGGTCTTCCTCTGAAAAAAATAGGAAATCTCTAAGCAATGGCATAGAACCAGAGGGAGCCATAGGCAGCACTCTAAATAATTATTTTTCAGTTGTGTGCACAAAGTGTTGAGAAAGACCTATAAGAAGTAACCAAATCTCTACAAGGCTGCCCACAGCTCTTAAGGCTGATTAGATTGTTAAATATACTCAATGACTTTTCATTAGTCCATTGCAAGCATTTGCCGGCTCATATACAGAACTTGGCAGGAATATGTTACCAAAAACAGTATCCCCTGTAATACTTTATATTTGGAGAGAACAATGCCAATAACATCATTTCTTTTTTTTGCAAAATAACATTACAACATCTAATGTTGTTATTATTTCCAGTGTATTTTCAAAGAGAGATATTTTTCTAGGAGGGGAATTTTGACTATCTGCGCTCATTTTTCTGTTTTTCAAATGTATTCTTTTGAAAAATAATAACAATGTCACTAAAAAGTGTGAGAATCAAGGTGGTGCGAGTGCTGGACAAGGACTCTGGGAGACTAGATCGAATCCGTGCTCAGCCATGGAAACCCACCAGGTGACCTTGGGCAAGTCTTGCTCTTTCAATCTCAGAGGAAGGCGGGGCAAACTACAGCTGCAGAAATCTGGCCAAGAAAACCCAGTGCCTTAGGGTTGCCACAAGTCAGAAACAACTTGAAGGCACACAACAATGAATAATAGCTAATGCAAAGCTTTAAAAGAAAGTTTTTTTTTTTAAATGCTCCAAGCTCTGGTCATACATAGGGCTAAACAAGGAGTGGGCCAGTATACAGGGGAAACGTTTCACTATCATGTTACAGCACACCCCAAGAATCACAGGATTTCTGGTTGCCATTTTCAGCTGCAACAAAGGGACAGGAACAGAAGACAAACTGCTGCATCTGTATTTGTTTGCTTGGGTATGTTTTGGGAAATCTGGGAAGAGAAAAATCACCAGAAAAATTGTCCTAGGGCCTTTCTGCAATACACTGCTATAGTGCTATTATTCTGCTTTCAACATCCTATGGAATCCTGGGGGTTGCAGTTGAGGGAGGGGCATTTAGAATTGTCAGCCAGAGAGCTCTTTGGCCTCAGTAAACTACAAACCCCAGAATTCCACAGGATGTTGAAAGTGGTATAATGGCACTGTAACAGTATAATATGGAAAGGCCCCTAGGTTTTTTTTTCCCCAAAGACTGCAAAAGTCAGGTTTGGGGAACAATTGTTTCCTCACCCCTTCATGAAAGTGGAGGGTGGGATGTGAATGTGTACACATGGCCTGTTGGGAAATGTCCCTGTATATTACCAGTGCATTTGGCTGAACAGATTAACAGATCTCTTGGAGGCTACTGCTTTTATCTAAAGAGAACCACTTTATCTTTGGAATCACTGTTCCCATGTCTTTTCAATTCTGTCTTCACTACCATACATGAAGAAGGTCTAAGAAGAGAATTAAAGGAACAGAAGAGAGTAACAGCAATAGATACTTGGTTGTGAATTGTCATGTTGGTGAAAACCCTCAGTCCCTAATCTCTAAAAAGACAGATCACATGTTTATTGCAATATACTGTTGTAAATACCCTCTAAGGAGAACAACAGAGAGCGTTGTGTCCCAGAGCGGTGCTTGTGGCACTTACGTGGAGCTGTTGTGTATCATTAATCCTTTATGTAGGAATTTCAGTGCACAAAGCAGAAGGGAAGGATACGTGAGTTGTGTCACATTCATGACCTTTCACAATTTAAATGTTCAGGCATTAGATGTGGAAACAATCTGATCATTTGATCTCTGAGAATGAGAGAAGCATGGGAAGATGAACCAGTAAACATTCATTTCAGATTCTCTCACCTTTAGGTTATAAAGAGCAACAGAGCAATTTGAAGAATTAACTTCTGCAGATTTGTCCGTTTCCAATGATCCAATCAGTGGATCAGATCTGAGTTTCCTTTTTGGTTGCTATCACTTTGTGTGGTAGAATTGGCTATATCAAGAAAAGGAGCTTTTAAAGTTATCCCTGGAATAGGTAGTTCCCTGAAATCTAGAATCCCTGGGACAGGTAGTTAGGGTTATCTGTAGTGTTTTATCTTCATCTTGGGTATTCAGTTCCTCTTTAGCATGTCTGTCTGCACTTCCCTTCATTCTCCCTCTTTCTGCTATCTTTCTCTTAGGCCCTTTCTGCACCTTACTTTATCCCAGTGGTATCATGTGGGGATCCCGGCAGTGGCTCTGCCGGGAGGGAAGCACAATGGGAGCACTCCCCTCTGCACCAGCTGCCTCCATGATCCAGGAAACATGATGGCCCTGCTTCTTCCTTCCGCAGTGCTGCCAGGTACTTTCCTAGACTATGCTGGGGAAGGAAAAGCAGTCATTGTGTTTCCAGCCCCTCCTCACACTAGGTAAGTGTGGGATGGTAGCACAATTGCAGATTACTGACGGGGAAAATTTGTCAATGATTTACTCCATGATTGTGCTGCCTGGGGATGGGAGAGGGATGGGACCAGAACGACATCATGAGTAACCATCGTCGCGGTCCCATCCTTCTGCCATCCCTATGGCAGGACAACAATGTCCTGCGGAAAGGGTGTTAGTCATGTAGTCACAGTCAACAGACTCCATCCCTTTCTATTACACATATAATTTCCTTCATAGAGAGTTTGTTTTCATTCAAATCAATCTGTGATTCTAATTTCAAGCGGCTAGACAAGCCCAGGTTATACATACACTTCCATGGGTTGACATCTGGATCCAAGACATCCATAATATTGCCACTTTACAAAAGGAGAAAAGAGGCTTCAAGTGAAGATTAGGGATAACTTGAAAAGTGAGCCAGACCTTCGGAGGACCATACTAAGAAATTAGCAAAATAAGTGGTTCTTAACCTTTTCTTTACTGGGGACCCTCTGCAAATATAATTTGTTGCTAGGGACCTCAAGACTTAACCCAAGATTTAAATATTTCAAATTAGACTAAAACATTTAAATATTTATTTAAATATTCAAATATTTATTTAGTAAAGGCCATTTCCGCACAGGGCGAGGGAATCACCCCGTGACGCTACTTACCAGACTTTCTGGCTCCCCGGTCCAGTTGAGGCTGCTCCGGAGCAGTGCGTGGCCATCACTTTGCACTGCTCCGGTGTCGAAAATGGCAGCTTCCGGTTGGTCAAGGGTCTTGACCAACTGCTGAAGCTCGCCAGCGTAAAGCCCGCCCCCGGCAGATTGCAGGCTTGCACCAATGCGAGCCTGCGAATCTGCATAAGGGAGAAGGCTCGCAGTGGCGCGCTCCGTGCTTTTGAAAGACCTGTTTTTAGCAGTCTTTCAAAAGCACGCTGGACGACCAGTTGGGGTCATTCTGGAGCAGGCTGAGGTGCAGGTCTATGTTAAGTAGGTCCGACCCAATCCGCTCCCAGGTGCAGATGTCCTTCCTGGAGGACGCTCTGCACCGTTTTAAAAACCCTGTGTGGAAATGGCCAAAGTCTTCTGGAGACTCGGATTCAAATTCCTGCTCAGACACTGGGTGACCTTGGGCAAGTCACATTCTTACAGTCTCAGAGGAAGGCAAATGCAAGCCCCCCCGAACAAATCTTGCCAAAATAAAACAAAACAAAAAAACAACCCAGTGATAGGTTCACCTTAAGGTTGCCATAAGTCAGAAATGACTTGAAGGCACACAACAACAAAATGCCACTGAGAGGGGAAACTCTTTCTAGTCATGTCCCTTTTATCAGGAATGTGGCAGCGGGGTAGTGGTGGTGGTATAGGCACCAAAACTGCTTCCTTGTTTGTAAATGAAGGAACAGTTTGGGCATGTGAGCATGCATGCTGCCAAGTTCCTTGGCACTCACACCCCCTGCTGCCAGGTCCCTAATGAAAGGAACACAGCAGAAGGTACTGGGCATGCCCAAACTGCTGTCTTGTTTGCAAACAGGGAGAAATTTTGGCACCCACACACATGCACCCTGCTACTGCAAACCTGTTACCTTTACTGCTGTTGGTGTCCAGCAGCAGGGCTTTGTGGGCCCCAAGGTAGGAACGACTGAGCTAAATCTGTTAGAGCAAGTGAGCCCTCTATAAAATATTTCTTTGTCTGAATTTTGTAGAATGTGTTTAATTTCTCCAACAGCAGCATTCTTCTGCTACTTTAATTCAGAAGGCTGCATGTTGAAAAGAACTATGTAACCCAATTTGTTAACTCTGTAACTGTGAGGCCTTTTAATTTTATAGCAATCTTTCAGCTTCTGAAAGTTCCAGGAATACCAGGCCTTTGTGCCAGGAGTGCCAACCACTTCATGTGATTTACTGAGCATTCCTCCTTGTGCTTTTCAGAGACAAGACTTCAGAGTCGATTTCATTCTTTGTCTGATGGCTGTTTTAGTGTGGGATGAGATCACTTATTTTATTACAACAAGAAACTTGGTTGTGTTTTTTTTCTAGTTAAGTATTCTGTGGAAATACAAGTGTTAGGTCCCAGGAGTACAGTGCTAAATTCCAAAGTGCAGGTACTTGTTGTGACAGTGGTTGTGCTAGAATGGAGTTCAGGGAGTGGTTGTCCAAGAAGATGACATTTCTAAGCTGTACATTAAGGACCTCATTCCTTTGGAGTAATCTGTTGGGCTGGTGGTTGGCTGAGAGAGAGAGACCGAGAGAATATGGTGGGCCAGTTCTTATCCACTTCTCCTTGCCACTCCCCCTTTCTCTCACATCCTCACTCTTCCTTTGATAGAGATTGCTTTTGTCAGAAGCCTGAACTGGGTGCTTGCAGACTGTTTTTGATTAAGCTCTTAACTCTATGGAGCAGATAGGAAGGGTTCAAGAAGAAGGGGAGGTCTGCTTGTGTAATATTAAATGCTGCCTTACTTCTGCATACCATACTTGGCAAATGTGATAATACTTAGGCCCTTTTTGCATGGCAGTTTGCAAGCGAAATGGCCTCTTGAGTGTCGCGTAAATGTGAGGAGTGGTCTGCATGACACACTCCCATTTACGCGACACTCAAGAGCCGGACGTGCAGCGCATACGCATTTTTTTATTTTTGGCTTTTAGCCAAAAATGACCTGCGCTTGCGCACCAGTCAGGGGCCCCACGCACACTTACCTGCCATGTGGAGCCTCTGGAGCCAGGCCGGTTGTATGTCCTCTCCTCAGTGCAGCCTCCAACTCACAGGCTGCACTGTGGAAGGAAGGAAGGGGCGCGGGCGGGGCTCTCGCGCGAGCAGGAAGGAGCTGCAGAGCTGATGCAGGAGGCTTGTGAAAGCCTTCCCACCCAGGCCTCTCGCGCAAGGACTCCAACCCAGCAGCGTTAAAAGATAAGGTGCAAAAAGGGCCTTAGTTAGGCTTGGGCACTAAAGATGAGATTTGTTCAGATACTATTTCAGTGCTTTGGAAAATGTACTGATCTTAACTTGGATTGCTTCAGGGTAATCGACAGAGCTTGCTTCAGAAAATCCAGGGATTCTTGTGTCTCTCCATTTACTTGCACTTGTGTGTGTGTGTGTGTGTGTGTGAACAAAATATTATAATGTTGTTGCTTTCTGAAAGAGCTGGGTGAGATTTGTGAGACAGCACGTCTTTCTCAGTAGGCTAAAAGTGCTAAATTCCAACTCAGAACTAGGAAAAAAAGTTGCTTGTTTTGCTGGCTGAAGGATGCTGGCTGAGGGATTCTGGGAGCTATAGTCTAAAAGCCTAATTTTTCAAAGCTATGTTGGATCCAGATTGGTGCAAGCAGATTTATGACAGAAGAGGCAAATACTAGAGCGCACCCAACAGCATCTACAAGAAAAAATGGCAGATATGTCTCCAAGTGATCTGTGAATAGTTTTTATTTTTTTTTAGTCAGGAACAAGCCCAATGCATTTCAACCTATGTATGTATTTCAGTGGCTTTCTTCAGGGGCTGGCTAAGAACAGATCATAGTAGCAGTAACATTCTGGTACGTCTCTTATTGGAAAATGTTCTGGCCCAAGAAGCTATTTCTAGCGAGCAGAAATAATCTACCATTTCTCTCACATATTAGATTCTTCTGGAAGGTGGCTTACCTCCCCTTCACCATAAGGAATGCATAGCCTCCAGCATTTCACAGATGAAACCCAGGACACATGTGGCCAAGAAACATCACCGGTGATCAAGATGAAAAGAAAAGTTCTTCCTCATTACTAAGAACACACAAGTTAAGAGAGACTGCAATAGTTTGCTTTTGCCTGAACCTACTGGGAAGGGCAAGGTGCCACCCTCTTCTCTGCAACCCCCTCAAGTTAATTGAGTGCAAACTACTTTTGTACATCGAACTCAATTTGCAACAACTGTGAAGTAAGCCAAGGATGGAATGAGGGGAGGATAGAACAACTGAGGAACTTTAAAAGCAGCTGAAAATGAGATGACAGATGTTTAATTGGGAACAGTTGAAGGGTATGGGATTGTATTAATTCAGTAGTCTCTGAGAACAGTAGAAATGAGCTAAGCCTATAATTTTCAGGCAATCTGAACTGGAACCGAAATTGAAAGTGAGCCCTGAACTGGCTTTGTTCTCTATAGGGAATCCTATGGGAATGTAATTTCTCCTAGACATCAGATGTGGAGCAGAGATCTGTTGAAATGTTGATTGCCGTGGACATATACTCAGCTTGTGCAAAGAAAACTTGTGTCACAGAAATGCTAGAAGTCTCTAGGGTCCTCTTTCTAAGGAATCTGAATCCTTGATAAATACATGGAGCTCTACAGCTTCTCACCCATTGGAAGTAGGGTGCACAGTCATACCTCTTTGTGACTGGCAAAGTTATTCCCTAGTGTATCTATACACTTTGGTATCTATATCAAGCAGAGTGAAGTGTAGCCAGTACAATATGAATCTGTGGTAGAAAATGGGAGAAAATACTCAGGATGTTCTTGTAATGTTTTAAAAAAAGAACAACTTAGATTTATTGTTTCAGAAAATCCATCCCGAGATAGGAAAGGAGATAGACAAAAGAAGATTACCTAAATTTCAGTACAGTAGAAGAGTTCCTGAGGCTGGCTGTCATGTGTGGATGTTTGGCCAGAGTCCATTCTGAGGTAGAAGCCTCATAGATGCTCCCTTCCCAGGCAAATGGAGACAAAGGACTAATTAATTTTGCAGACAGGATCATAGATGAAGGAAGAAGCAAACAGGTGAAACAAAAGAGCAGGCATGCTCTCTAGAATTCCTTCTCACTAATCCAGTGATGTAGACTCAAGTTGATGGACTTGAACTTGAGTCGGACTCAAGTCACTTCAATGATTTGACTTGGACTCAACGTGGTAGTGAATGTTGGACAGACTTGACTCAACTTGTGACTCCCCTGTTTTCAGTGGCCAACTTCCTGCCCTTGCTTTCCTTGGTAGTACCACATCCCCCAGCCTTTTCCCAATCATCAGTCTGGGAACGTTATATTGATTACTCAGAGATGCACATGTTCCTTGTCCTTGCCTCTCCCTTGTTTCCTGTGTTTTTTGAGAAAACATTTATAAGACAGCAAAAATGTGGGAAGACTGACGATGGGAAAATATGGTTTTTCAGCTTTTGGGGGTGACTGTGGGTGTGGAGTGGTTTCAGCATGGGGGGGGAGTTCCTGGAGGATCTCACTCAGTGAAGCCACATAAAGGGGGGCAAGGAGATGGTGGGGATACAGTGGGGTGGGGGAAAGAGGAAAGGGGCAGTTGTAGGACTGTCTGATCTTTGAAGGCTGGAGGCTTCCTTCCAATCCTGCTTGCTCATGAGTAAATGGGAAAGAGAGGGTGTTCTTGCCAGCCATGACAGAATGGGAAGCAGTTTCCTCCTGGAGGGCTTTCCTATTCTTCAATGGCTGAGGGCTTCCTTCCAATTCTGTTTGCTCTTAAGCCCCCCTACACCTTACCTCCTTTTTATTTGTATTTTAATATTTTAAAGTTGGCTCCCAGACTTGGGACTTGACTTGAATTATCTTGCCAGGATTTGAGGCTTGCCTTAAGACTCAAAGGTAGGGATTTGAGACTTTACTTGAGACTTGGGCCCTTTCCGCACCAGGCAATTAGAACGGGGCAGTGCGTCCTCTCACGGAGGTTGTCTGCACCTTGAAGCGGACTAGGAGCGGACTACTTACCGGAGATCCGCACCTCAGTCCGCTCCAAAACGACCCCAAGTGGTCCTCCAGCGTGTTTTCTAAAGACCGCAAAAAACAGGTCTTTATTTTCCTGGAATGTGCCATTGCGTTCCTGCTCCCTTGTGCAGATTCGCAGGCTTGCACCAATGCAAGCCTGTGATCTGCGGAGGATGGGCTTTAGGTGTGGCGAGCTTCAACGGTTGGTCGGGACCCACAACCAACCAGAAGCTGCCATTTTGGAAGCTGAAGCTGCCATTTTGGAAACCGGAGCAGTGCAGATCTACAGACCTCGCACTGCTCCGATTCACCCTGGACCAAGGAGGAGCCCTGTGGAAGGGCTTCAGAGACAGTCCACGTTGCTTCGGACCCCAGAAGAAGTGGTAGGTAACAGCATGGAGCGATTCCCTCGCCTTGTGCGGAAAGGGCCTTGGAGTAAAAGACTTAAATACTTCGCTTCACGAATCACTTTATACAAACATTGATGCCTCTTTGCTTCCAACGCCTAGCTGGAAACTAGAGCTGACAGTCACAAACTGTGTGTTGCAATATGTTAGCATGTCAGCTGCAGTGTGTAGGTGTGTCGTGTCAATGTAATAGGTGGAGGGGCTGCCTCTCTTGCCAGTACCAATGCTGCCCCAGGCTGGGGAAGACCCCAGTGACAGTGGTGGCGGCAGGCCAGGCTCAGGTGGAGGAGCTGCCTCTGCTTTTTGAATTATTTACTGAAATACTGTGTCATGAAACGATACATGTCTGAAAAAATTGTCACCAAGATAAAAAGTTTGGAAAGCTCTGTTGTACAGAGTTTTTCATTTTGTGCAATACCCACACATCTGTGATTCAAAAAGCCTGCACTCTCTAGCTTAACTGCAGACCTCCATGGCTTAAAACACCTAGCCAACGTCTAGCCAAAGCATGCTCTCTTCCTTAAATCCTTCCACACTACACAGTTATAGTACTATGATTCCACTGTAATTGCCTTAGTTCCATCCTGGGGAATAATGGCAATAGTAATACTAATGATAACGCTAATGATACTTGCATTTATCCTTCTTTTCTTCCTGTTCAGGTCTTAAGGTGGTTTACAAAAGTTAAAACACCACTAAAAATCACTTTAGATGGAAGTGTAATTAAATTATCAATAGAATATCAATGAAATTAAAATAAAAGTTAAAACAGTTAAAAACATTGGTTGAGGTCCCAGATCAGCTACTTAGTAAGTACGCTTAACTAAATAGCACCTCCTTTTTCTCTGATCAACACAATTCTTGGTCGAGAATAGATTGATCTGGCTCTCAAAAGTATTTCTAAATAATGTAAAAAAAATTGAAATTCTGCTGAAAACATTGATCAACTATAATCCTGTGAAGTTGGTCCTGAATTTGTACACCAGATTCAGATGGTGGTGATTGAACGAAAATGTATTACGGCATGGAAAGACTGTTGAACACTGTAAGAAGGAATTTGAAGAATTCTTTAAAAGTAATTTAAACAACAAAGTGAATACAGCAACAGTTTGGGAAACAGCAAAAGCTGTATTCCACGGAATTCTCATTCAAAAAAATGTGAAAGAAAAAAGCAACAAAGAGTAGAAATGGATGATTTATTAGGAAAGATCAGAAATACTGAAATCAAATTGAGTTCTGACCTGAATAACAAAACGTATGTTTCCACTCTGAAGATTCTACAACAACAATTATCTGTGATGGTTACGGAAGAAATGGAGAAGAAACTGAAATACACGAAGCAGAATTTCTTTGAAAATGCCTATAAGCCAGGTAGATGGCTGGCATGTAAAATAAGAAAAGAAAAGAAAAAAAAAAAGGCTTATATTGCAAATTAAGGAAGGTGAATAAAACGTAACAAATGAGAAAGAGATCCAAAAACTCCTGCATAATTACTTCAATAAATTGTATTGTGATCAGCATCCAGTGAATAAGTTGAAATTGGATGATTATTTACGATCTCAAAAGCTTCCTCAAATTAAGCCAGAGCATAGGGAGATTTTGAATCGGCCTGTCTCCTTGATGGAAATAATAGAAGCAATAGATAAAGCCAAATTGGGAAAAGCTCCTGGCCCAGATGGACTGCCAGCAATTTTTTATAAACATTTCAAAGACCAACTTGTGAAACCACTACAGAAATTGCTGAATTCAATATTGGAAAATAGCCAGATCCTGAACACCTGGCAAAAAGCAAACATTGTCCTGATACCAAAGACTGAGTCGGAAGAAGCCACATGTAAAGATTTTAGGCCAATCTCTCTTCTCAATGATGACTACAAAATATTTGCATCAATTCTGGCCAAACGTTTAAAACAGATTGTACCTAGTTATATTGATGAAGACCAAACAGGTTTTCTTCCTGGGAGACAAATGAGGGACAATATGAGAATTGTTATGAATATATTGGAATATTTTGAGTCACATAATGAAAAGAAAGGAGCATTACTCTTCCTAGACACAGAAAAGACCTTTGATAACATCAGATGGGACTTTATTGTGCAGGTGTTGGAAGAAACGAAGTTCAGGCAGGCATTTCTGACCTGGATTAAGTCTATCTATTCGGATCAAGAGGTATGTTTGGTTATCAATTCCAATCAATCTGAAATATTTCCTATACAGAAAGGGACGAGGCAAGGGTGCCCACTGTCTCCACTATTGTTTATTTTGGCATTAGAAGTGCTTCTAAGAAACCTTTGAAAGGAGGAGGATATCCGAGGTGAGAAGATCAGCAAAGATGAATATAAAATCCAGGTGTTTGCTGACGACATGGTGCTTTTTTTGGAGGACCCGCTATCTCAAATAGCCAAAGTAAATAGAGTGATAAATTTGTTCGGTGAGATGGCAGGGTTTAAGATTAATAAACATAAAACAAAAATGTTAATTAAAAATATTAAAACCCAAGAGAAAACCCAACTTGAGGAAATAATTGGAATCCAGTGTACCCATAGAGTTAAATACTTGCGAATTCACGTTACTAACAACAATAACCAATTATTTCAGAATAATTATTTAACAACCTGGAAATCTATTCAGAGGAAACTGGAGGTTTGGAAACAGTAAGGTTTGTCTTTATTGGGAAAAATATCGTTGTTTAAAATGAGTATTTTACTGTGTATGTTATTCCTGTTCCAAATTATTCCGATAGCCATTTCTTATAGGTGGTTTGCAAATTGCAAACAAGATATAGTAAGACTTCTTTGGAATGGGAAAAAACCAAGGATAAAGCTCAAACCAATGACCAATCTCTGGGAACAAGGTGGGTTTTCTATGCCAGATTTAAGAACACACTATGTGGCGGCATGCCTGGTTTGGATAAGACCATGGGTACTCCTGAATTATCTTCAGCTTTTGGCATTGGGGGTGCGTGATCTGCACTTTGGGTGGCATGCTTACTTATGGTATGGCAAGGCTGAAGTGCAGAAAGTGTTCCTCCGACATGTAATTCAGAAATCTCTTTTCAGGATATGGATAAAATATAAACCCCTTCTGTATTCAAGGTTGCCATCCTCCATCTCCCCAGCAGAAGCACTTCAGATAAAAGGTCTATGGAGAGAGGGAGAATGGTTCACTTATAAAGATATAGCATATGTAGGAGATGGAGAAGTTAAATTGAAAAACCAACAAAAGCTTCAACAAGAGGGGGTTGTCATACAGTGGTTTCCTTACCTCCAGATCAAAGAGAGGTTTAAAAAGGACATGGAAAGGGGAGGTATAACTTTGGAATTACCACCTCTGGGAAAAAAATGGCAGGGTGGGAATACCCACCTGCTGTCGAGAATGTATAAATTAATATTAGGGATTAATCTGGAGGAAGAAACCACTAAAGAATATATGATTAACTGGGTGCAAGACTTAGGACATAATCTATATTTCGAAGATTGGGAGAAGGTGTGGAAAAATTGCACTAAATTTACCTGTTCCTATATTCTGCAAGAGAATGTGTTGAAAATGTGGTTTAGGTGGTACCTCCTGCCCATAGGAATTGCCAAAATGTTTAAGTGTGCAAAGAATAGATGTTGGAAGTGCAACAAAGAGATTGGTACATTTTTTCATCAGTGCTGGGGGTGCCAGAAGGTCAAAAAATTTTAGAGGATGATGCGCTCCAGAATTCAAAAAATACTACATGTTAAAATTGATCTAAAACCGGAATTATTCTTGCTGGGTATTTTCTATTTGGATAAAGAAGTGGAAGAAAAATTTGGCAGATTAATCTGGCATATGATAATGGCTGCAAGAATTATTCTTGCTAGATATTGGAAAAAAGAGTCAGTACCACCTGAGATAGAATGGTTAGAGAAGTTGGCAGAAATTGCTGGGATAGATAAGCTCACCTGTAAGATAGAAAATAAACCAGATAGTAAATTTCTAAAGATTTGGCAACCATTGTTAGATTACTTGTATACTACATTGGGATCGATTATGATTTAAGAGGAAAATCCGACTGAGAAATCAGCCAACAAGAGTCTCAAAGTGGGAAGTATAGAGAAAGGGGGGTCAGCAAGGGTAGTTATAGTTAACTATCCATGAGAATGGGTAGTCTGTAATTATGAGATTAAGAAAATTTCTGTATGTACTTTGTTAATTGTAGATACACTGATTGAGAAATTGATTACTACTTAAGTTAAAAAAAATACATATATACGTAAAGTCTCATTTCTTAATCTGGAGGGTGGATTGATAAGAAAATTAGCTTTATGCTGTTTTGTCACCAGTGGGGGAGGTCTCTCTGACTGTTATTTGTTCAACGTTAGACGTTGTGTGAAACCCTATGCCCATGATGGCTTCCAAAATATTTGTACAACTGGATGTGACCAGGTGTGCTAGGAAATGTTAGCTTGTCAGTTACTGTGTAATTGGTCTTCATTAGTGTGCAATATTGTTATATAGATGTTGCCATGATATAGCTGTGTTGATGCTTTGTCATTTTAGTGTTATTGGTTTGTTAGTGTATGCTAATGTCCGTGTACAGTAATGTACTGTATGTTTCATGTGTAATTAATTTTTTTTTTTAAAAAAGTCAAAAACTACTTGAAGGCACATAACGCCAACAAGAAACAGCTATTAGCTATTAGATCTAAGCAATCAAAATA
Organism: Cyclura pinguis; assembly: GCA_030412105.1. Classification (NCBI taxonomy): domain Eukaryota; kingdom Metazoa; phylum Chordata; class Lepidosauria; order Squamata; family Iguanidae; genus Cyclura; species Cyclura pinguis. Next base: position 104,400,145 of record CM059599.1, on the reverse strand, counting down.
ACAACAACAAGAACTAAATAGCATCTTGTGCCCCTCAAACCTGCTTTACCAGGCAGTAACAACTGTGAGCAACAGTATAAAAGCACACCTTGTCACCTCAGCACCCATGAAGAATAGAAAGTATACTTGAACAATATGATTTCCATTCCTCAACTATAAAATAACTAAAGCTTACATTACAAAAATACTTGTTATGCTATCATATAATCTAACATAGTTATACCTTCACTGTGGATGGAAAAGGAATTGATTATCAGTAACTGGTTAACTATAACTTATTTATCGCTAGTTACTTCAAAGCACTGCACAAAACAAGAATTGGAAGAGGGGAAAATGTTGTCCCCATCTTCATAAAGAGCAAAAAAGACCATCTGAGCAACTATTGACCAGTCAGTTTGTTGTTTGTTCTAGGAAAAGTTCTAGAGCAGATCATTAGTCAGTCTACATGCGTTCAGAAAGGAATGCCAAGGTTACTAAGAGCCAGCATAGGTTTCACAAAAAACAAGTCAAGACAAACTAATCTTATCTCTCTCTCTCTCTGTTTTGATAGAGTTACAACTTTGGGCAGATCAGGGGAGTGCTGATGATATTCTTGCAGGGAAGCTGGTGAACTGTGGGCTAGACAATGTTACAGTTAGGTGGATCTGTAATTGGTGACATATCAAACCCAGAGACTGCTCACCAATGGTTGCTCTTCATCCTGGAAAGAAGTGACTAGTGATGTGCTTTAAGATTTTGTCCTGTGCTTGGCATTGTTTAATATCTTTATAAATGATTGAGATGATGCAATAGAATGCCTGCTTATCAAATCTTCACATGACACCAAATTGGGGGGAAGGAAGGGTATACCCAGAGGACAGGAAACGAATTCAAAATGATCTTGACAGATTGGGCCAAAACTAACAAATGTAAGAAGGCAAAAAATTTGAAATGCATAACTATAAGATGGTTGACCCCTGTCCTGAAAGAGTACGTGTGAAAAGGATCTAGGGATCTTTGTAAACAATAAGCTAAGCATGAATCAACAGTGTGATGCAACAGCCAAAAAAATCCAGTGCATTTCTGGGGTACACCAACAGAAATGTAGTGTCCAGACTGAGGGAACTGGTACTGCCACTCTGTACTGTGTCCAGACCTAGGCACTACAGTTGAAGAAGGGTATCAACAAGCTGGAATATGTCCCAAGAAGGATGACCCAGATTACTAAACCAAGACTTATTGAGGACCAATTTAGGGAGTTGGGTATGTTAAGATTAAAGAACAGAGAGATGGCATAATAGCCGTTTTTAAGTATCTGAAGGGATGTCATATAGAAGATTGAGCCAGCTTATTTTCTGCTGCTCCAGAGACTAGAACATGAACCAATGGATTCAAAATACAAGAAAAGAGATTCTATCTAAACATTAGGAAGAACTTCTTTGCTTTAAGAGCAGTTTGATAATAGAGTAGATTGTTTGGGATGGATGTGGACTCTCCATCTTTGGGGACCTTTAAAGAGAATGTGGATGGGCATTTTCCAGAAGTGCTTCAGTGGTGCACTCCTGCATGATAAGGGATCGGATTAGATGGTCCTTGTGGTCCCTTCAAACTCTTAGATTTTATCATTCTAACTAATGCTGACTAGGGAATGTTATTCCTCACTAAGTTTCTTCTTGAAAAAAGCAATGAGTAATTTTAACAATTTTCTTCCTTCTGTGAGGAAGACTCTAAAAAAACCCATACAGTTTTCAAAGCCTACTCAGCCTTTGGACTTATTCTGTGCAAAATTTATGCCTGGTTGTTTTGTGCACAAAATACCATTTTTTGCACGGGAATCAGCATTTTCTGTACAGAAAATATTTCTGTGCAGATATTACTGTTTCCCAAACATACTGTTTCCCAAATATTCCCAAACAGAAAATGCTGTTTTCTGCCCAAAACAACCACATGCAAATTTTGCACAGAATAAGTCCCAAACTGTGAAAATTCTCATCAGTCTAGGATTCTTCTTCTCACAGTTTCTTAATACTCCAAAAATATGTTTTTCAACTATTTTGTAAATGTTTTTGAATCTTCTTTCCATTCTTATTGTGGAAAAACTATATATTGGATCATGTACAACATACATATACAGCATACTGTTAAAGCAATTATAGCTTATACCTTTGCATGTTTACTCAGAAATAAATCCCATTGTTTTCAGTTGATTACGTATTATGCACATGGTAGAGAGATGTAAAAAACCAATGTATATATGTGACAGATATGCAAATGAAAATGAGAAAACGACACCCTCTTCAATAATTTCATATGCTATTATTGTTATACTGTACCACTTTGCATGCAATGAAGCACAAGTGTGGACCTCTGCCTTAATTTTTCATCTTCACTATCTTTTTCATCTTCACCATTTTCATCTTTTTCATCTTCACCATTAATTTTTCATCATTTAGCATCCTGGAAAACTCTTTAAACAAATCCCTAGGTCATTTATTCCTTTCCTCTTATTTTCTCTGTCCAAAGCTCTTCATTTCATTAGATAGATAACAGATTTTGGATGAACCCTTGTACCTTAGCAGACTGTATTCATGCATGACAGAAAATAAGTCATAGAACAATTTTAAAAAAGGTAATGTTCTGTTTGAAAACAATGGCATGAGCACATTCTACCATAGCCTAGTGCATCCATTTATGATGTAAAATCAGTCATAGAATAATTCATTGACTGATTGTGTTCTATGTAAAAACAATAAAATGGGTATAAGCCAGCAAAAGATGGCTGTGACTAACTCCCATGGAAAATAATGGCAAGGAAATTGATTGAGACTCAGTTAAATCCAATTGATAGTGGGACTCAGTAGTGGTCAAATTCTACCAGACTGTGACCTATTTGGGCAAATGAAAGCCCCTTCTGTTGATTGTCTATGGTTCCTATTTAACTGTGCCATTGCTACTTGATCATTGTACTGTCATGTGTTTATTGCTTTGATGAATTAAAAATCAGTCACCTGGGACTTAAGTGTTAATACAACAATAAGCTAATAGTAATTCTCTCCATGAGTCAGTGATTAAAATTATGCTTGGGTTCACCTCCTCTGTTTGTTCATGCTTTCTCTGCACTGTCAATGGCTTACTTCAGTTGCTTGCTTTGGCTTAGCATGCTGTTGGGCCACACACTGAAAAAGCAGAAGACACAACTGACATAATCAACCTGTAAGTCGAAGGCAAACTCCAGTCGAGTTTAATAGATAAGAAGATTGTACTCTGCAAATATAAACTGTGCAAAGGAGGACTTTATCTCATAAGCCCAAGGGCACAATTTACTTTTACAGCTCCTCCCATTCTCTGAAAATATAGCTCCACTACCAAATGGTATATAAATGAGTAGAGAGCAGACAGAAGAGCCAAGGTTTGCCATTTATTAATTCAAGCATGAATGAAAACAAGCAAGGTTCAACTTCGTGGGAGGAGGGGTGAAGGAAGCAGGGGGAGAAAGGCTGAACCTCTTCCATTAAAGCTTGGTGTCACACTAATCTAATGAGTTTCCCAGCAAATGAGGCATGAAATATATTGCTGGAATATATATACTCAGTAAAATATCCAAATTACTGCATAATGCCATTGTGTGTTTTGTCATATTGGAGGAACTACTACCAAAAGCATTATCCTGAAATTTGCCCCAACAGCAGAAAAAAAGGGAAAACAAGAACAACCCACCCACTATATTTTAAGAAGCAATTTGCTATTCAGATAAGCTGCTAATAACAGCACATCACTGCTGCAAGCCCAGTATGAAAAATGGACCTGCACCCCATTTGGGGGAGCACACTTAAAACAAATAAAGAGTTCATATATTTTATTTACAGTTCTTGTTTATTCTGCTTTGTATCATGAGAGAAAGATCTGTACTAGAGGACAAGAGGTACTTGTTTTCTCATATTGCCTCATATAATTAGGAACATTTGCAACATACAAAAGATGAAATTCATGTTGGGGGGAAAAAAGAACTCCACAGAAAACCAATGAATTTCTTTCCCCCACATTCTTTGCCTTTGATGAAATGATGCTCAATGGTTGCGATACAATTATAGCACTATGATTTCATTGTAACTGTCATGGCTGCATTTATGGAATCCTGCATTCTGCAGTTTAAGGAGGGAAGCTCTAGTGCCTCACCAAGCTGCAGATCCCAGATTTCCATGGGATGAAATCACAGTCGGGAATCACAGCACTATGACTGTGCAATGTGAAAAGGTTCCATGGTCTCCCAGTAGGATAATGAGGGTTTCATTTGTGTAGCCCCATGAATCATGAGAAGCCTTGTTCTGCTCATGGAATTTTGGTGAAGAGAAGAATGAAATTAGGACATTCTGCTGAATCTCTGAACTGAATCATAAATAGCATGTCCAGTTTGCTCCACAGCTAGAAGGTAGTGCACATTTATCCCTTTACTGTGGGACAGTACTCTTAGGTTGTGAGGGACTTAGTTTATACCACTGACAAAGGCCCTTTCTGCATCACCCTTCCATCCCGCCATGGGGATGGGAGAAGGATGGGACTGTGATGAAATCATGCAGAAATGTCATCGCGATCCCATCTTTCTCCCATGCTCAGGCAGCACAATCATGTATTTAATCATTGATGAGTTTTCCCCATCAGTGACCTGTGATCATGCCACTATCATGGACTTACCTGTTCTGTAGAAGTCTGGGAAGTTCAATGGCTGCACTTCCTGCCCCAGCACAGCTTGGGAAAGTACCTGGCTGTGCTGCAGAAGGAAGAGATGTGGCCATGGCGCTTCCTTCACCGTGCTGATGCAGAGGGGAGCCATCCCATCACACTTCTGTCCCAGCTGAGCCGATGCTGGGATCCCCACTGGATGTCTGCATGAAAAGGTAGGATGCAGAAAGGGCCAAACATTCCTATGGCTATGCTAATGAAGGGAGTAGAGTTACTACTATTTCCTTGCTGCACAATAAGACATGCACTAAATATCCCAGGAAGGCAGTTCTCTAACCCAGCAAGGGTTATGTGAAAAGACATTCTCCACAGGCTGAATCAGGGGCCTTTGGAAGAGAGAGTGGACTTTCATGCAGAAAGAAATCTCTTTTATGAATGTCTGGCAGCTGTTCGTATGGGACACAAAGGCAAAAGCATTAGTTTCTATGCGTATGTTTGTACAGAAGATCGACAACAGCTACCTTGTTCAGCCATGGTGTAATTGTCAAAGGTCCTTTCCACTCCACCCTCCCAACCTGCTATAAGGGTGGGAGAAGGATGGGACTGTGACAGCACTCATGCATGACATTGTCGTGATTCCATCCTTCCAACTGCACCACAAATCATTGATGGGTTTTTCCCATCAATGACCAGCGATCATCCCACCATCCCGACACACACCTGCACTTACCTTCCCTGCAGAAGCCCTAGAAGTGTCATGGCTGTACTTCCTGCCCCAGTGCAGTTTGGGACAGTACCCGGCTGCGCTGTGGCAGGATGAGATGTGTTGATTGCACTTCCTGTATCCCAGAGGCAGCCAATGTGGAAGGGAGCACTCCTGTTGCTCTCCCCTCCCAGCAGGGCCAACATCAGGATGTCTTCAGGGCAAGGTAAGGTGAGAAAAGGGCCAAAATGGGACTTACCAAATAAAAAGAAGTATTTGGAGATCACTAGTGAATTATACCAGAGAGTATAATTCTGATGAGCAATATTGAGCTATAGATTGTGCATTTGCTGCAGAGAATTCCTATTCCATTACTGCTAAGTATAGGCTGAATTACAGAATAAGAGTAACTGAAACATGACATAGCCAGCTGCGTGATATGTGTGGTACACTGCAGACTTTGATGCCTATATTAAAGAGAAACAGAGAAATCAGAAACTACATTGATTTTTTTAAAAAAAGACTGAATCATGCAGTGGTTAAAAGAAAGATTTTTTCCACACTGTAAGAAAGCAGTTGCAGCTGTATTCTCTAAATTGAATGCATTTGATAGAGTTTGGCAAATCCCACTAACTAAAATGAGTTCCAGACTCTACTCATTACACTATATGGCTGATACTGTTTTAAAATATTGCTGTTTTAACTGTGGGATAGCTAAACTGAAATCTTCCAAAAGAAACTTAAAACTGCCATCCTAAACACACTTCTTATAGAGGAATCATTGCTTTACACAGTAGCACGTGCCTAGTAAGGCGTTGTATGCCACTAAAGGAAATCAGAATAATATTGTAAAGTCAAAGGCTTTCACGGCTGGAATCTATAGGTTGTTGTGAGTTTTCTGGGCTTTGAGGCAGTGTTCTATTAGTATTTTCTCCTGACATTTTGCCTGCATCTGTGGCTGGCATCTTCAGAGAATCAGATCCTCTGAAGATGCCAGCCACAGATGCAGGTGAAACATCAGGAGAAAATACTAATAGAACATGGCCTCAAAGCCCGGAAAACTCACAACAACCTACAGAATAATATTGTTTGTGTAGATGGCATTCTTGTATTTGCATAAACATGAAGGAATCAGTGAGCCAGGACTCAAAATTAATAAATAAAATGTTATTTCTATTTCCATTCCAGATTTAATTTTGCTACAGATAGCGTACAGGGACAACTTTGGCTGAAGCCTAGGCAGATAGACTTCCCAAACTGGAAATATCCATTAAAGTTCTGGAAGGTAAATAACATGGGCTCAGAGTTGTCATATTTATATACAATGCTTAAGCCACTGGATAAGTTGCTAAACCTGATTAGGAAGGGGGAACATAGCAAGATAAATTTTAACTCCCCAATAAGCTCACATTGGTGAGCACAGATACCAGTAACTATGACATGTGATCTATACTGTTGTACTATGCAATGGTGGCAAACCTAAGACTCTGAGGATGAATCCAGGCTTCTGGGGTTCCTCTTGCCCATCTTATTGTGATAGATGAGGGGTCAGAGATTGAGAAACAATCTATTTTGCCTGTGCCTCCACCATCTGAAAAACAAGCTGAAACAGAAACTTTACAGCTGGTGCCTGAAGGAGAAGTGGTCAGTGATAATATTAAGGAATTGGATTTACCTTTGCCTTCCAGTCCTCAGTCATGCAAGTGGCAAAAAAGGGCAGCTCAGAAGCAAGCCATCTTGCTGAGGTTCAGAAGGCAGGAGGCTGGTTAGGAACACCTGCTATTTAAGTCTGTTGGCGTGGCTTGCCTTTTGCTTGTGGCAAATTGCTATCCAAGCTCCCTTGACGTCGCCATTCCTCTCTGTGTCTTTGTGAACTCTGATATTCCTGACTCTTTGGACTGGCTTTGACTTCAGCTTTTGGCTCAGCCTGGATTCTTCTTCTGGATTGTTAGCTCTGGACTTTCCCTGTTTTCTCCACCTCCTGGGCAAGTACTGTCCCATTCCTTCCCTTGCTGGCAGATAAGCACAAGGTGGGAGTTAAACTCTGACACTTATGGTTTGATATCTGCCACTTTTTGTACATTCCCTCCCCCATTCTAGAATGCTAAAATGCTGTCCTTAAGGTTTGGTTCCTGGCAGTAAGAATGTTAAGGTCAACTGTGCTGGTATTTTGGGCCCCAACTTTTTACCTTCCTTACAGCACACCAGTGGAAAGTTTCCCTCCCCCAGTGACTTTGAAATTGGATTCATCCCTTGGGCTGAATTGTACTATTTGAATCCAAGTGCTAATCAGTTGCATTTTATTCTTGTATATTTACAGAGCCATCATGGTGTAATGGTCTGAGTGCTGGATTACAACTGGAGATGAAAGTTCAAAACCCTGCTCAGCCATGGAAACCTGCTGGATGACCTTGAGCTAGTCACACTCTCTTAGCCTTAGAGGAAGGCAAAGGCAAATTCCTCTGAACAAATCTTGCCAAGAAAACTCTGTGATAGGTTTGCCTTAGGGTCTCCATACATTAGAAACAACTTGAAGGCACACAACAACAAATAGATAGAGAAGTGGAGAATTTAAATATATGCCTTGGGAAGTAATGTCTGTGTAAGGTATACATGGGTACAATAGATGAACTTAATGTGTGAATCTCTTGGAGGATCATATTCTTTCAGGCTAATACCACAAAGTTTGTATTAATCTAATCAATGAGATAGACCTGGCCCATACCCTATAGAGATGCCAACATCTTACGAGGGTTGAAGTCTATAAACATTCATGCTGTAATACCTTAAAGTACCTGTGGTGAAACAGTACCATTTGGAAATAAAAAAATTTCATAAAGGTGATATAAATTTATGAAGAAGAATTTTGGATTTTTTAAAAATAAAACATATAGATTTGTGAATTGAGGGTAAGAAGGTAGTAGTGCATTTCCAACTGAGATTTTAGGTGTATAGGTGGGCTACGGCTGTCTGTGAAAGACATCTAAACTTAAAAAAATTACTGAGAAGAGATGATGTGTCTTGTGAGGGTTTACGTTATATCATAAGACACCACTCATTAGAGACCTTTCCTTTTCAATGAGTCAATGGAATGAAAAAGAAGGGCCATGGGCAGCACATGGTGGCTGCCATAGGAAGGGGTAGGTAGAACAATGTACAGGACAGTAAAACCACAAGAGGTTAAAGCTGAAGAGGTCTACAACTTCTCTAGTCATTCTGCAGAAGAGCTGAAGCCAGATTGTCACCTGCTGGCAATTATTACCCTCCAACTGTTCCACTTTGTCAGGGACAACTCCAGTTAGGGAACCAGCATGGTTTGAGCATTGTACTACACCTCTGAACACCAGAGTTCAAATCCCTGCTTGGCCATGGAATACCACTCACTGACCTTGGACAAGTCACACTCTCTCAGCCTCAGAAGAAGGCAAAGGCAAATCTTCTCTGAAGAAATCTTGCCAAGAAATGCCTGTGGTTGCTTTGCTTTATGCCCACCATAAGTTGGAAATGACTTGAAGGCATACAATAACACAACACGCTCCACTTAATCCTCTTCTGTACCGCTTTTTCAGCTACCTTGAAAATATCCCTTTTTCTTTCCTCCACCCACTTTTACCCTTCATCCTTAGCTTGCTTCAAGTGCTGCAAACTGAGTTCGAGTACAAAAATAATTCGTATTCAGTTTGCAGCAGGGAGAGGAGAGGATAGAGTCTTGCCCTTCCTAAACTCAGCACATATATTCTAGGCTTTCTCTGCTTAAAAGCATAGTTATTTGTGTTTTTCTATATTCATAGAATCATAGAATCATAGAAATGTAGAGTTGGAAGAGACCACACGGGCCATCCAGTCCAACCTCCTACCATGCAGGAACACCCTCAAAGCACTCCCGACAGATGGCCATCCAGCCTCTGCTTAAAAACCTCCAAGGAAGGAGACTCCACTACACTCCAAGGCAGCATATTCCACTGCCAGACAGCCCTGACTGTCAGGAAGTGCTTCCTGAGGTTCAGGTGGAATCTCCTTTCCTGCAGCTTGAATCCATTGCTCCTTGTCCTGGTCCTTACTAGTACATTCCTGACCAGTTGGAAAACGTCAGGTTATGTCCTCTGTAATGCCATGTTAAGGACTATTGACTTAGACTAGGGAAGAAAACAAGTGCCAGGAAATCATACGTTTTGCAAGTTTTGCAAATATCAAGCAGGTGTTTGTTTAATATATAGACCTGAACCAACTCAAACCAATGGCATTTACGTAATTGTTGACTTACCAAGGTTTTATTGACTGAATGAGTTTACTCTTGTTGAGATTACAGTTGGATTTAGGCTACAACCTGCAAATTAATCCTATTATTTTACATTGTAATTACATTTTGAATCAATAATAGATTTGTTCCAAATCTTCTGGTCTGTTTGCCCTGTAGCCTGAACCCAGCTATTGTATATTGTATAAAGTATGGTAAATGAGGGAAGTTTTAAAAAGAGTTGCTTTAGAAATGATAACTATGGCCCTTTTCGCACAGCATTTGCTATGAGAAAGGGCCACTGGAGTGTCACGCAAATGCGAGGAGTGGTCCACACAACTCACTCACAGTCTCGCGACGCTCCAGGGGCTGGCAGGAGCCGATCGCACACTATTTCATTTTCGGCTTTGAGCTGAAAATGGTGCGTGATCGCGCATCGCTCCGGGGCCCCGCATGCACTGCAAGTGCATGCAGAGCTCCAGAGCCATGGCACTCCTGCTTCCTGTCCCAGCACAGCCTGGGAAAATCCCAGGCTGCACTGCGGAAGGAAGAGGCGGGGCTCTTGTGCTACCTGCTCATGAGCAGGCAGCAGCTGCGGAGCTGAAGCAATGGGAAGCAAGAGGCTGCTCACGCGATCCCCGCATCCCAGGTCCGCAAAAAGGTGTGTTGCAGAAAGGGTCTATTTTACAGGAATGAGAAAAACAGGTGCTTTTCAATATGGATGGTATAAGGGTTGTGAACCTGTTGAAGTAATAGGTGGTATCTTACACCTAGAGGTAATGTAATACAAAGTATCCAACCTAGCCACAATGATACAAGATTCGTGTTTTTGCTAGTACAACTACCTTTATGGAAGCAGTTTAATCCAGATGCTGAATCTTGCCTGGAAACATGCTAATAATAGCACATTGAGAGCAAGGGATCAAAACATCTCCCCACTTCCTTAGTGATCCCAATTAGATCTGTCCATCCCAATGGCTACTATTTCCTTTTTTTTTTTTTTTAAAGTACACACCACACAATCACTAACTGCATGAACAATGTCACATCTAGTTAAACTAGCTGAGGGTTAAACTGGCTGTAGGGTGTGCATGTAGTATGAAGATTCAGTCTCAATGCAGCTCTTCCAAGAATAGGCAGTGCTGTGCTTAGTCATATACAAAATATGAGTGCTGTTGTCCTAATTCTTGGCAATAAAACTCATACTATTCTGTACCTATTTGGCTTGGTGTCTTTTCATAATATACATTCTAAGTGATGTCATGTTACTCTTCTCCCTGGAAGTAGAACCCCCTATTTTAGCATTATTTATGAAAAGCAAATGAAGCCTCACGAACACAAGTGAAAAGCTACATCAGATTAAATGCAGTATTGGCTGCAGCTTGCAAGAATGGTAAATGATGGCTAAACTGTGCTAGCTTTAGCCCAAGAAGGTGGTTTACCTGTTTAAGAATAGTTTTCTGTCTCAAAACCGAGGCAGAGTAATTCAGGTAGGAAGGGGACAGTCTCTGCCTTGCTTTCATTAAATGTTAGCACTGCTGTGCCAAGAAAAGTAAATGGACTTGTGTGTGTACATTCCATCCTCATACACTTGCAATAGACATCCAACCTGCTCTAGATATCCAGGGAACACCCCCAGCTTGCTTGGCACATCCAGGGAACACTAGCTATATTTCCAATCCTACCTGCAGAAGAAAAGCATACATTATTTTCTTAAGAAATTACTGTTTTCATTTGAAGGGCAGGTTTGCCCATCATCCTAAAACAGGATCTTGACAGAAGCAACACCGAAGTCTTCCTTTGTTAGTTTCATAATGTGTGAATGCATTTAATGTTTGACAAAAGGGCAGACACAAAATAAGGGTGATACTATTTCCCCCAACCTCCCACCCACCAAGATTGTGACACAGCAAGCTTAACAATGAACTCATAATCTTTTCCGTCATTCTTTGTAATGGTAACATTAGATTTCCTTTCTGTATCAGTCAAATAGAGTGAATACCTATTGCTCAATACAGAGTAGCTGTTGAGAGGAGGGAAGCACCATGGAAGTGCAGTGCCACAGGATGATGATGTCATCTGCTTGACATCCATTTACCTGCTGAGAGCCTTATTTTAAATGGTATAAAGGACCCTATTCTTTATATTAAGGATATGTTGCAATGTAACGTAGCTGTCCTACAATCTGTGAAAAATGGTTCCAGTGAACCTCACTAACATGCCAGTGTGATGAAATGTTTTGAATACTGGACTATGAAACTGGGAAACCAGGGTTCAAATCCTTGCTCAGCAATGGAAACTCATTGGGTGACCTTGGGCTAGTCACATTTTCTCATCCTCAGAGGAAGGCAATGGCAAAATCCCTCTAAACAAATCTTGCCATGGAAAACCCATGATAAACTCACCTTAGGGTAATCCAAAATCAAAAACAACTTGAAGGCACACAAAAACTTGAAAGCACCAGGATTAACTTCCCTTGTACTGAGTGAGCTCTTCTTTGTTCTCAGTGAGAATTCCAGTGTATGGAGGGTTATCAGTAAAGTTAATGCTGTGGTTAAGCTTAGAGTGAGTAGTCACTTTAACAGTACTTTTTGTATATTTTCTGACCTCACAGCAAATTCAAATGCCGTCCTGTTCCAAATGAGACCAACCTAATGACAATCAGAATATGTTATGATGTACCCCGAGAATGGCACTTTTTTTCCCCAATATGTTACATTGGCTGGAACTAAAGGGTTCTGAAATAGCAAAAACTCATTGCTAAATTGTTAAAGCAATTTTCCCCAACCCTTCTGCCTGTAAACAACCAACAACTGTACATGGCAAGAGCCTGAAACTTGACAATGCCACAAAAGACCTACACTGTAGGCTTGGTTTTACATTCCATTCTACAACAAAATGTAACTCCAGAGGACTAAAATGCCACCTCCTTGTGCACAGGGACTTCTGTTCATGTTTGCACCTCATCGTTTCTCCACAGAGTTCAGGATGTAACTGTGCATTACCTCATTTCATTCTCACTGTAATCCTGCTGAGCAGGCTGGGCCAAGATAGTGATTTGTTCATGATCATTGGGCCAGTGAGTTTCAGGACTAATGAGAGACATGGATGCTGGTCTCTCTAGCCAAAGTCCAACGGCTAGCCACAATAACGTCTTTTGCCAGCTCAGTATCCTCTGAGTGACAGCCAATCTTAATAAACCAGGCATTGCTCTTTCCCTTTGTGGGGAGGTAGGCTATCCTGGAAAGGCTATAGCTCAAGGCACTGAGCTTCTGACGTTCAAAATCTACCAGTACATCACTGACCCCAAAGGACCCTGAGCCAGAGTCAACTGATGATGTGCAAGCAAATGGCAGAATAATAATTGCTTCACAGTGACATCCCTACTTCTCCAATCCCCCCCCGAGGCCAGCAGCAAAACAAGCAGAAAAGCCCAGTAACTGAAAACAAGATTTTTAAATGTTGCTCCCCAGCCATGAAGCTTTTCATGCCAGCTTCATACAAATTCCTCTAAGTGTTGCCATCTTGCCTCATCTCTCAACCAAGTTTTCAAAAGTTCTATGCAGAAAATAATAGTAAAAAAAAAAAAAGTTTTTGGAGTGAGGGGAGGAATGCTAACTCCATTGACAAAATAAAAACACCCATGGACCTTTGAAATATCACTGATGCTAGTTTCAGAATTCAAGCTCAGTGAATTTAAATCCTGATCCAAACTGACAGGTTTCAAATATAAATCAAAATTCAGAAAGCGTATTTATAGCCTTTTTGGTTTACTGAGTGGCTTTGAACTTTATTTTCATACAGAAGTTACGCTCCTCCTCCCATTGCTTGACTGTGAAAATTGTGTTTTGTAAAAACAAATAATTGCCTTTGTAATCATTCTGCTTCATCTGGCATGATATCACACATTGCAATAAGAGGCAGAAACAAAGCATCTTCCTTGTTTTTTTATGATGAGATGGTTGTATATTTTGAAGCCCCCTCTTCTCACAAAGAATGCTGTGTACAGTTGTGAGCAAGACAATAGAAAATTAGTGTTGACATGTTGGAAAGAATTTGGAGGAGCCATAACAGGATGATAAATTATTTGGATTTGAAGTCATGTATTTTAGTCTGGAGAAATGTGGTTAAAGGAGAGAGAGAAAACAGCTGTTATGCATGTCCAGCAAGAAGGAGAATAGAAGCAGTGGGGTTAAATTACAGAAGACAAACACTTTCTATATAATCATTCAGGACTAGGACAACCTGCCTCAGCATTCAAGAGCTGTATAGACAGGAACAGGCAAGTTTTAGGGCACTGTGTCCCAGTTCAGGCTGCTGGACACCTCCGTCCCTTTCACCTTCCATATTTTAAGGTTTATTTAATTCTAAGAAGTGAATATAAAATAGGAACCAGTGAAATATATGCAGGGTAAATTACCCAGTAATTAGCTCTAAGGGGAAAGGTACACACCAAGAATGTAATGTTTTCTGTCTTTACACAGCAGTAGGTCAGGTGCAGGCCTTCATAGCTAGGAGCAGGGCTGGCCTGTCATTAGGCAAAGTGAGGCAATTGCTCCAGGCAGCAGAGTTTGGAAGTTGTGAAAGGGTGGCAAATGATTAATTTGCTGCCAGAGAGCCGGAGAGATGACTGTGAACATTCTGGCAGAGCTTGGAAGAGTTATGTTTCATAGAATCATAGAGCTGGAAGAGACAAGAAGGGCCATCCAGGACAACCCCCTGCCGTGCAGGAATATGCAATCAAAGCACTCCTGAGCAATAGCCATCCAGTCGCTGTTTAAAAACTTCTGGTGCTGGCTGACAGTCCCTAGAATTGCCAAGCCTGGCTAGGGAATTCTGAGGATTATAGGGGGAAAAAAAAAAAAGGAACATTTTCAAGCTCTGTTTTCTGTTTCATATACACAGATTATTTGGCTTGTTTCAGATACTATGTATGCTGAACTGGGTGGATGGAAGGCTCAATTTCCTTCTTTGCTTTAGGCAGAAAAAATATCTTGAACGAGCTCTGACTAGTAGATAGTGCTGACCTGCCTTCAGTGTAATTATCAAATACCTTCTCAAAAGCACCTAGAACTATTCTGAGGGGCACTGATGGGGATTCAGGCTTATGTGAACCCTGAATGTGAATAAAGACTTCTATGACAATAGTTTTTAAGTGTTTGGTGCAAATAGCAAAATGAACAATAAAATCTTGCTTCTCAAACATCCACTGAAGCTACAGGTGATTGCATTGCCAGTGGTGTCGTGTTGGAAATCACAGAAAACTGAAAGGGACTTTGGGCATCTCTTAGGCCAATCTGCTTCTCAATGCAGGGACTGCAATGCAGAATGCAGATACAGCACTGCTCAGTGATGGCAGGCCTGCTTGTATCTAAATGTCTCCAGGGACAACAACATAACGTTCAATTGGAGAAGCGAAGGTTAAGAGGCAACATGATAGTTATATTTAAATATTTGAAGGGTTGATGTGCCATCGCTGAAAATATATTATCAAGCATGCTGCTTAGAAACAATTAAAGATTGGATTCAAGTAGAGAACACAACAATAAAAGAAGTTGAAGGGACAGAAAATAGATTTGGTTGGCACAGATACTTATGCTATGATAAAGTAAAGGCGAATAAACACTTTAACAATCATTGTATCTGAAAGTCGCTATTGAAAGTGTGGATACAAATAAAACACAAATTTTATAGAGGACTTCCGATGTGGACCTCACCTCAAGAAGCATTTAATATTGCTCCAACAAAGCAGGGAAAATTATTGACGTATCAAGAGCTATTGAAAAAGGATGGTACAAAGTTAAGAATGACTACAGAAGAGGAATTAAAAGAGCAAGGCCATGAAATTAACAAGTTCCCATGGAGACAAATAAAAGAGAGAATAAAATGGATCAAAAATTATACGGGTTTGAAAGAAATGAAAACAAACTGGATGTACTGATGAAAGGGGACCAGAAAAAGAGAATTTCCAGATTTTACAAAATATTGTTACAAAGACAGATGGAACCAGAAACTGTTAAAAATAACATGGTTAGATGGGCTCAAAATATAGGACATCCAATTGAGTTGGATACATGGGTGAGGGCATAGAAGACAGATGTAAAATTTACACCAAGTTTGAATTTAAGAGAAAATTTTTATAAAATGTTATATAGATGGTACATGATGCCTGTAAAATTGAAAAAAATAACAAGAAATGGGAAAGGAAAATGTTGGAAATGTGATGAGAAAGAGGGATCTTTTTTTCATATGTGGTGGATCTGTAAAATAGCAAAAAAGTTTTGGAAAGAAATACACAATGAAATTCAAAGAATGTATGGTTTTAACTTTGAAATGAAGCCAGAACTTTATTTGTTGAATATGTTAGGGCAACAAAGAGAAATAAGATCTCATCAAAAGACATTGTTATATATAATAACTGCAGCAAGATTGACTTATGCTCAACATTGGAAAGAAGGAAAATATATTGATATAAGAGAATGGAAATTCAAAGTCCTGGATATGGTAGTGACAGAAAAGCTAACTTTTTCACTTAAAAATAAGCCAATCCAGGGCTTTAAAAGAGAATGGTGAGAGGTATTGAATTGGATAAAAGAATGAAATAGGGGGAAAGAAAGAAAGGCTGTGAGAAAGGAGGAAGACAAAATGAGGTGGTAAAAGATAAATTGTAAATAGTTACATATAAGCTAAAAGTAATAGTATACGATTGTTATAAAGTGGAGATAATGTACGGAACGGAATGTTTATATGGAATGGAATGTTAAACTCAGATTCAACTGGGAAAATTAATGTCTGGAAGCGGGGAGGGTTTTTTTTTTTACTGTTTTTTCATTAAAAATTTTAATAAAAATTAATTTAAACATTTGAAGGGATGTCATGTGACAAGCTTGTTTTCTGCTGCTCCAGAGGCTAGGATGTGGAACAGTGGCTCAAACTACAGGGAAAGAGGTTCCATCTAAACATTAGGAAGAACTTCCTGATAGCAGTTCAGCAGCGTGGTATGTGTCATGCCCTGCTTCCAGAACATGGAAATGGACTCTGAATCAGAGCCTGAAGCAGTGGACAAGCCAGGACCTGCTGCTGAACAGGAGGAAGTTACAGAACCACAAGTCTCAGATACAGACCAGGGTGCAGTGACAGTGCTGGGAGAGAGCCCTGACCCTTCAGATATAGAAGACAACTTATCTGTATCTGCCTTTGCTGAGCAGAGACAACAAAGGGAGAGCTTGAGGAGGTCTCAGAGGATGTATAGGAAGCAGCAATTAGTTAAGCAGCTGTGTTAGCTGCTGACCTATATATATATAGATATATTCAACCCTTCCTTCCAGGAGTTGTTAGAGATTACCTGACTACCCATCATGTTCCTGAAGTCTGTGCCTTGACCTGGATTGTGTTGGTTTACTCTGGACTTATTTGTCCTGACTTGGATACTATTGAACTCTGTTTGTGACTACGACTCTTTGGCCATTTCCACACCGGGCTATTAAAACGGTGCAGAGCGACCTCCCACGGAGGTCTTCTACACCGTAGAGTGGACTGGCGTGGACTACTTTTTGTAGTTCCACACCAGAATCCACTCAGAAGCGGCCGGAACTAGCCGCGCTGCGTGTTTTTTAAAAACCTCTTTTTCGAGGTTTTTAAAAAGCACGAAGCGCGCAGCCCCTGCCGCTCCGTCGCCCGGCTCCGACGCAGATTTGCAGGTGCGCGCAAATGCGTGCCTGCAGATCTGCCGGGGGAGGGCTTCCAGCTGGCGAGCTTCTCCGGTTGGTGGAGAGCCTCCACCAACCGGAAGCTACCGTTTGGGACACCGGAGGACTGTGGAGCAGCGAGCTTGCGCGGCTCCGCGTCGTGACGGTCTTACCCAGCTGCTGGTAAGCTCCATTTTCGGGTGTTTTCGCCCATTTTCCCCCTCCACATGTGAAAAGGGCCTTTGTTTACTGAGTAAAGTAAATGCTGGACCTTAAGCTGCTCTGCTTCATTGTTTGCCTCTCTTTGCTATCAGCAGTCGTGTCCTAGGCTAAGCAGGCAATAAATTATAAGCAGCTGCTCAGTTCCTACTCACACAGCCCGAGTCGAAGAATGCCCAAACAGAAAGTAAGTCCAGAGCAAACAAATCCAAGAGGTGAATCCAAAATGTAGTCCAAACAAGCAGGGTTCCAAGGTAAACCAGATCTGAAAGCACAGCCAGGGTTTCAGGACTGAAGAGACCAGTTGCTGACCCTGAGAGGAAAGGCCAGCTGGAATCCTTTTATCTATGGATGTTGTCGCCACAGGTACTCCCTCATCAGCCCTCGCCTGCTACTTAAATGCTCTGAGTGACACAGGCCCTCCCTCTCAAGGCATCTGTCTTGAAAGGTAGGTGTTTCTGATATGTCTTCCTCTATTTGTTCCCCTGGTTCAGGCCCCTGTTGTTGTTGTCTATTATCTCCCTGTGGGCCAGCTTCTGGGGAAACTCCTGCCTCCGGGAAAGCTTCTGTCTCAGAGTCAGAATCCTCCTCCTCCTCCCTGCCAGGTCTCCAAGGCAGGGCATGATATCAGCTGTGTAGCCGCCAGCCTTTGGCTGCCTGCCTGGACTGTGTCAGGACAATACACTGCCATGGAGTGTGGTGGAGTCTCCTTCTTTGGAGGCTGGATGGCCATCTGTTGGGAATGCTTTGATGGTATATTCCTGCATGACAGAGGGTTGAACTTGATGGCCCTTGTAGTCTCTTGCAACTCTACAATTCTACAATTTTAATTCTGTGAACTGTCTGAATTTGGCAGGGAGAATCCTGATTGATCTTCTGCCATCCCAATTTTTAAGACTTTAAAATGTCCAAGTTTCTATCTCCTCCTCCCACTTCCTTCTTTTGACCTTAGTTTACGTTCATTGCTGCAAACTGAGTTCAAAATGCAGGAGTAGTGTGCAGTAATTAACTCAGCTGATGGAGAAGAGAGGAGGGGAGAATCTTGTCCTTCCTGTAGACTCAGACAAAATCAAGATGCTGCAGCCCCTCCTAGCTTGTGTATTCTTTCTAATTAATATTTTTTGCCATCTTGATCACACTGATGATGTTTGGACACTTGTGCCCCGGTTTTCATCTGTGAAATATTAGAACATCTGTAACAAATCTTCACTGTCAAACAGCTCTTAGCCAGTTTCTTGTACTATTTACCTGAAATTTGCTTCCTTGCCATTTTTGCCAGTTGGTGGTAATAAATGATCTGAATCTGTTTTTTAGGCCCTTTCCGCACCTTACCTGTTCGCAGAGGGGGGGGGCCGCGCTTGCGCGAGCAGCCTCTTGTGCGAGGTGCTCACTTCCCTGCTCCTTTGTCACCGCAGCTGGCTTGCCGGTCGCGTGAACACCCAGCCCCGTGCCTTCCTTCCGCAGTGCAGCCTGGGAGCTGTAGGCTGCGCTGGGGCAGGAAGCGCGACCGGCCCGGCTCCAGAGGCTCTGCAGGGCAGGTAAGTGCATGCGGGGCCTCGGAGTGACACGCGACAGCGCAGCATTTTCGGCTTTAAGCCGAAAATAAAAACGAGTGGTCCGCGTTAGGCTCTTGAGATTGCATAAATGTGAGTGCGTCGTGTGGACCGCTCCTCACATTTATGCTATGCTCAAGAGGCCTTTTCGCTTAAAAAACGCCATGCAAAAAGGGCCTTAGTTTCAGATTCAGTAGATCCACTAAGCCAATGGGAACTCAGCAAATAACATTTATGTAAATTCAATTTATTTAAATAAGTCTACTCTAGTTGGGGCTGAATTTAGGCCAGGGCCGTTTCCACAGTTTACTTGATTCTGGCGTGGGTGCGCAGAGATCACACGAGCAGCCTCTTGCGAGAGCCACTCGCATCCCCTCTGCTTCTGCTCCACAGCAGCTCCCTGTTGGCCGGCAGGAAGCGTGCGGGCTCCGCCTCTTCCTTCCGCAGCGCAGCCGGGTACTTTCCCAGGCTCTGCTGGGGGAGGAAGCGCGAGGACCGTGTCTCTGGAGGCTCCGCACAGATGGTAAGTGCATGTGGGGCCCAGGAGTGAGAAGCCGAAAATGATATATTGCGTGATCGCCGCCTCCTGGCCCCGGCAGCATTGCACAAGTGTGAGGATGACATGTGGAACGGTCCTTGCAATTGCACCACACTCTGGAGGCCCTTTTGAATGAGAAATGGCATGCGAAAAGGGCCCAGGTTGGGAATTATGTACCCCCTCTAGATGGTGCTGAATTGTAAATTCTGGGAACTTCTGCCACTATAGTCAATACTAAGGTTTACTCAGCATGGCCAATGATGAAGAAAGCTGGGAGTTGCAGTCCAACAGGATCTGGAGAGCTGAACACTTCCCACCCTTGACTGAGGCCCTTATCTTCTGAAGCAGCAGAGAAAGCCGCCTCAATTTTCATGGTAATAGCCCTTCAGATAGTTGAAAACCACTTTTATGGCTCTCCTAAATGGTCTCTTGTCCCATGTAAACAAATCCATGTAGTGCAGGTTTATGGAAGTTTATTTCAATGTAAGTCTTCCAAAGTTAGAGAACTCATATTAAAGCATTCTTGGGATAGCAGTCCTAGCAGTGTTTCACTTTGGCAGAATTTAGCTCCTGGGCTTTTTCTTTCTTTCTTTCTTCTGAGCAGCAAGATGGCCACTACCTGCACTGAGCTGCTTCACAGGCAAGGTATTATACTACTTAATGGTTAATCAGTCCCTGGGTACAGCATCTGCCTTTGCCTGAAGCACTCTGGATCAAGATGCATAGCCCAGTATCTACCCTTTGCAGAAGTCCCTTAAGCTTTATGAAGGTTGCTTGCTTTGTGTTTATAGCTGAAAAAGCAATTGTGCTAAATCAACCTCACAGAAACACTTTCCCTGCACTCAAGTGTTTAGTCCCTTACTCTGAAGGTCAACCCCACTACTGACATTTAGCTTAATGAATGACAGCCTTATATTTCATAAATTATCTTTGAACAGCAGGGATAGACATTTAGCAAAGCATGCTGACCACCTGCATTTCTTATGGTAGCTTCTCTGTGTAAACTATAAGTCCTGGAAACATTGGACTCCTCATGGATCACTTGTGGCTTTCACATTATATATTTGCAGCCCCACAGGGGCGTTCCAAAACCATTGCTTACAGCTCTTTCCCACCTTTTTCCAACTTTTTCAGGGACATCTAATTGCCAACATGAACAGTTTACTTTCTGGCCTATATCTCCCAGATTGGAGTGTCCAACATCAGTTAGAGTTATAGCCCAACATGTAAAATTCCCAGCTTTTGCTCCTAAGGTCTGCCCAAGCTCATCTAAACTGAGGATAAGAGAGGAGGATAGGAGGTCTGTGCTTGAATTACTTCTTTCTGACCTCAGAATTGTGTGATGGAGCCAGTGTTGATTTTTTTAAAAATTGCTAGAAAAGGCCGGACCACCTTCCTCTGAGATTTCTTCTCTGGGGTTCTTCACTGTGCAGTGAATGAAAGCATTGTGAGATGGTGTTGCTCTGCTCATGTGGAGAACTAAAGATGGAGGGTAGTTGAATGAAAAAGACAACATGCAAAATAAGAATGAGAATAATCAGTGGCAGTAGTGAGAGGGACACGGGAGAGGAAAAGGATAAGAAAGGATAGAGAAAGGCATAAAAGATAGAGAAAAGAAATTGGAAACATATGGGCTAAAAAGCAAACACATAATTATACTGGTAACTCACGTGCTTCAGCACAGTCATGTGGTTGTTAATGAGACATACAAAAGCCTTGAAGGTGATTGGAATTATCTGCCCTACAAATAGATCAACATGAATACTTCATTTTGAAACACTTCTCAATCAAGGCCGTTTCTGCACTGTACTGTTATAGTACTATTATTCTACTTTCAACATCCTGTAGAATTCTGGGGTTTGTAGTTTACTGAGGCCAAAGAGCTCGCTGGCTGGGAATTCTATATGACCCTCCCTAAACTACAATCCCCAGAATTCCACAGGAAGTTGAAAGCGGAATAATAACACTATAACTGTGTAATGCGGCAATGGGCCAACTTTCTGCTAGGGCAGTTATAATCCTGGGGCAATAAGGCTGGTTCATCTGTGTTTAAATTAGAATGACTTCTTTGTATCCAGTTTTATGCACAAGTGTATGTTGTTCTTGGAAAGGCAGGGTCCAAAACAATTTTCTTACTGAAGCAAAAATGGCTATGTTACAGTGCCATTCTATGCAGAACGACTTGACTATGGGCCTTTCTGTACTACACTGTTATGGGCCCTTTTCGCACGCAGTTTCGAAGGCGAAAGGGCCCCTTGCGGGTCGCGTAAATGGGAGGAGCGGTCCGTACGACGCACTCCCATTTACGCGATGCTCAAGAGCCTAAAGCAGGCCGTGTAGGCATTTTTTTTATTTTTGGCTCTAAGCCAAAAATGCTGCGTGGTCGCGCATGCTCCTGGGGCCCGCGTGCACTTACCTGCCCTGCGGTGCGTCGGACTAGCCGGGCCAGTCTCGCTTCCTCCCCCATCGCAGCCCTACAGCTCCCAGGTTGCGCTGCGGTAGGAAGGGGCAGGGTGTTCGTGCAGCGCTCACACGACCGGCAAGCCAGCTGCGGTAAGGAAGGAGAAGCGAATTGAGTGCCTCGCACAAGAGGCTGCTCGCGCAAACGCCACCCCCCACCTCCGCGAAAAGGTAAGATGCGGAAAGGGTCATAGTGCTATTATTCCACTTTCAAGATCCTGTGGAATCCTGGGGTTTGCAGTTTAGAGAGAGGCCTTTGGAATTCTCAGCCAGAGAGCTCTTTGGCCTCAGCAAACTACAAACCCAAGAATTCCACAGGATGTTGAAAGTGGAACAATAGTACTATAACCAGTGTAATGCAGAAAGGCCCTAAGTAAGTCTCATTGAATTTATACTGATTTACTCTCAGATCAGTAGGTGTATAAAACTGCACTCAAAACTGCTAACAAAATTAGGGGCAAACAGGGATTTTGGAATTTTGCCTCTACCATTTTCTTTTTCTCATGAAAAAATATCGTTTTCCTGATGTACCTCATTTATGTTGCGTTGTCTTTAAGTACTGGCACAGTGCCCACCGCAGACCTGGGGCTGAATGAGGGCAGGGCCCATCCATGAGTTCTGTTTCTATGAAAGACTTGTAACAATTTGAGGCCAGTTAAAGATAATTTTCTAAAAATTAGCCTTTTTAAAAGTCAAGGGATTTTTTGCGCTACTCTAGATGCCATAGATAGGTAATTTTTGTGCAAACTAGATTGAGACAATGTGTTCAATACCGTGATGCTTTTATATAGTGGACTATTTTTTCTACAAGAAGATAAAATCTTTTTTTTTTTTTTTTTTTAAAAAGTAGGCTTTGATTTGTAAACTTCCCATTTGTGGAAAGGGTAGCTTTCCAAAGTTCAAGTTCTCAGCAAAAGAAGTTCTCATTACACTTGTCAGACAGTAATTTCTTACATGAGTGAGTAACGTTGTGACAAATTGTTCATTAATAGAAAGAGAGAGAGAGAAACAAGAAGATCTAGAGAGGTGAGACATCCTTAACAAGCTAGATGTACATTATGAATGACCTATTGCTTAAAAATTGTGCGCTCCCTCTCTCTCTCTCTCGCTCTCTCTCTCTCTCTTCATACAATCCAACAGAGCTAAAGATACAGTCTCTAGCAGTATCTATGCCTCTTTTTCCTGTCTTTAAATGTGCAATCTGTATGATGTAAGTGATACTTGGTAACCATCAATTACTACTTGTGTAGTCTACAGTCATCATCAGCACCCTTTTTTTTTTTTAAAAAAAAACTGCTTTAGAAATTACTTCTTTTTCTGTTTCAATGGTAGTCACTTCTTTTGAAGAGAGCATATCCTCCAACTGTCCTGATTTGGTGGGAACAGCCCCTGTTAGTCCTCTGTTGTCCCACCTTTTTCAGCTGCTCTTAAAATTTCTCAGTATCTCTCTCCTCCTCCAACTTTCATCCTTCATCTTCAGCTTACATTCTCAGTTGCTGCAAATGGAGTTCAAAATCCAAAAGGAGTTTGCCTTCGACTAACTCAGTGGGGTGGTGGAGGATAGAAGGCGGTGGAGTCTTGTTCTTCCCTTTAGGCTGAGGTAACAGAAAACTGCAGCAGTCTCCCCTAGCTTGTTTGTTTTTTTGACTACAATCTGATGTTGCTTGGCTTCCCATTCCCAGACTTCATCTCTGCAGTGTTGGAGGGTATGGGTGTGTGTTTTGTTCTCGTGCTTCTCTTTTTTCCCTCCCTTATTGGTGATGTTCTGCCTCATTAGCAAAGTACTGCCCCCTCTCGTTCTGCTGACCTCACTTGTCAACAAGAAAAGGCCACATCTGTGGCCTAACTATGCATGTGCAACTCTCTACCTCTATGGAGATGTCATGCAGCAGCTAATTCTTCTTGGAGGCAACAGAAGGATTTCCTTCTGAGTTCAGAACAGAGTCAATGTGGCTTACTTCTAAGCAGAGATTTTTGTCTCTAGGAAAGATGAGAAGCCACCATATCCCTCCCTATGCGAACCTATCTGGATTTTGAGATCCTTGAAGAAGGGTTTTCTCTCAATTTCACCATCCTCACAGGTACATTTGGGCAGAAAATGAGAGACATCTTATCAAAGGCTGCTCCCAGACTATGAAATTTGGAGCCATGTTGGCAGGCAAATACCACTTTTGTTTACACAGGTTGTTGTTGGATGTCAACCGGCTGCTTCAGAAAGGTCTTTTAATGGGGTGACTTGTACTTTATCTTTGTAATTAAGTTTTAAAAGCTTTAGATTTCTTTAAATGGTGACTTCTTATTTAATTTTTCTAAAATGTGTGTACTTTACATCATTTTAGCCCTGAATTGCTTTAACCTATGCTGTAAGCCAGATTAGGTCTCACATTGGGAGAAAGGTGGGTTGTTAAATAAATAAATAAATATCACTGCAACATGGAGAGAATTTAAGCTAGATCACAAGTGGGCATCTACAGACTTCCTTATGTTGCTGGACTGCAACATCACACATCACTGACTTTATGTTGGGGATGATAGGAGTTTCAATCCCATGGAAACGCAGCGGAAAAACGAGAGTTCAGCAAGCCAACAGCAGCAGCCTTATTCCCCAGTAAGGATACTCACACACAGAGGAGTTTCTTCCAAAATAGGAGACACTTTATCTTGCAGCAAAGTTCCGTTATATACAAAACATAGGACAGACGGACAAAAGCTTGCACCAGGCACCAGGTTTGGTCAACAGACAAATACATACTCGCGTTGCTTTGTTATATACATATCTACAACCAATCAGGTAGAGGTTTGCACACCTCCCTCTACCATCTGCACACGGCCCCAGTTTCTTATGCAACCTTGCAACTACCCACAGCTGGGGCATGATGCAACATCTTTGCAGTGGGCTGATAATTTTTCCAGGGTTCCCTGCCTGGAATCCCTGACACTTTACTGGCATTGTTGTTGTTGTTGTTGTTGTGCACTTTCAAGTTGTTTCCGACTTATGGCAACCCTAAGGTGACCCTATTTGTTCAGAGGGGTTTTGCCTTGCCTTCCTCTGAGGGCTAAGAATGTGTGACTTCCCCCAGGTCAGCCAGTGGGTTTCCATGGCTGAGCAGGGACTCAAACCTTGGTTGCCAGAGTTGTAGTTCAATGCTCAGACCACTACACCATGCTGGCTGGCATAGTCTCCAACATTTCACACATGAAAACTGGGACTTTTGTGGCCAAGTGAATCAGAGTGTGGTCAGGATGGCAAAAGTTATTAATGATGAAGAACACCACCAGCTAGGACAGGTTACAACAGTTTGCTTTTGTCTGAGTCTACTGGGAAGAACAAGATTCCATCTCCTTCTCTCCTCTCCTTGCTGCTGAGTTAACTGGGTACAAACTGCTTTTGCAGCAATTGATGTAAGCTGAAGACACAAGGGGAAAGTGAGAGAAGGAGATCGAAACTAGGACATTTTAAAAGTAGCTAAGAAAGTGGGACAGTTGTTACATTTTAAAAGTGGCTAAGAAAAGGTAAGTGCAAGCTATTAGGAGGTAGAATCCAGCAACATCTGGAGGACTGCATGATTCCCATCTCCGGCTTAGGCTGTCCAAATCCTGATCAGAATCACTGTATGTGTGTATGACAGAGAATGAGGGAATGCAGCAGAGAATGAGAAAGTATATGTGTGTCCTGGCCCTACCCATCTCATCTCTATCCACCTGTGCAGCTTCTGAACTATCCATCACTTCCCAGTCCTTCTGCAGGTCCTTGAATACAGGATGGTCACTAAAGTGAATCTCTTTCTGTGTGTATGTTCCGGCTGATATATCTGAGGAAGAAAGAAGCTGAACTATCAGTTTTCAATCATTTTATTAATCTGTTTCAGTTTTACAGTGTCCTTCTGGAATCCAGTGCTATTCAAGTGCTTTACTCAACATGCACACATGCACACACACACACTTATAAGGGTATAAGTGTATACTCACACATATGTTGTATATACTCACACATGTATTCTTACCTATTTTTAATTATATACAGATACATAGTTATATATGTATTTGGCTTGCCCTGTAGTTTGCAGCTTGCCACAGTACCTTTTGCACACAGAGATGTATAGCTGCATGGGAGTGCAGTTTGTGCTTTTGTAGTTAGTGTGTTTGGCGTAGGCCCCCAAATTCTCCCCTTTTGCACTCACGGAAACATGAAAAAGAACATTCCTGGGTTTTTGTCAGCAGAGTGTTGTGGGACAATGTATCCTAACTGGATCTGGAGTGCTCTTCCTTCCCCCTCTCCTCCTTCAGTTTTGTGCAGGCAGATTTGCTCTATTAAGTTCAAAACATTGGCTTCTGTCATTTGCCATTGGATCGCTTTCTGTGTAGAGACACTTAAGCAAACTCATTCCAAAGTCCATTAACTTGCTGGGTGGCACTAAAGCCTTTTATAATAGGCAGATTATCTCATCTTCACAATTCAAAATAACCCATTTTAAACCTATCATTATTATATATAAGTAGCAGCCAGAATTAAAGGGCCAGGAAGACATTCTGTAGGTAAAAGCTGCCCTCAGGCTGTGGGTTGAAGGTCTGTCACAGATATTAGTGCCTTGAACACCAATATCCTTCAAAGCAATGGCTTCTTTAAAATGTACTAAATGATGACAGGATGGTTTCTTCAGCTTCCCAGTTGTTCTCGGTCAATGATGGAGTGACTGGCGGAATGGAGAATATGAGCAAGAGTATTACTTTTAATAAAAAACATTAATTTGTTTAAAAGAATTATATACCTTCCTTCAGCAAAGATTCCAGAGTGGTTTAGAAACTTGAAACGAAATGTAGTTTAGGTCCACGCAAGTTGGAATGACAAGACACTAAAAAGCTGGGAGAACAAAAATCTTTTCTTGGTGCTGAACAGATAGTAACATTGGTGCCAAAGAAGCTATTTTGAGGAAGTAATTTTATACATGGGAAGATAACAAACAGCATCTGGCTGCCATCTCTAGAGCTGGGGAAACTACTTTTTTTGGATGACAATTGCCAGAATTCCCCAGCCAGCATGGTCAATGATCATATTGATTGAGCGATTCTGGGATTCAAATCTGGAAAATTAATTTTTCCAAGCCCTATGAACTTGCATTACTTGAGAGTTAGGAGACTTTCCTCCAGATGCTCCCAAACACTAGATAGACAGGTCTATAGGAGAGAGGTTGATATGGAAACAGATGGAACAGGTAGAAACAGCACCAGATATTTCATCAGGTTTATATACTGTCTTCCTTCCAAAGAGCTCAAAGTTGTGTGTGTCATTATTCCCCACCCCATCTTTACAACAAGTCTAAGGTAAGTCAGGTTGAAAGTTTATTTTTGGCTCAGGTTCACTCAGGCCCTTTTCTCACCTTACCTCCATCCGGTGTGGTCTCGTGGGGATCACACGAGCAGCCTCTGCCGTAAGGCTCTCCTGTCCCCGCTGCTTCTGCTCTGCAGGAGTTGCCGGATGGCTGGCAGGCAGCACGAGGGCTCTGCCTCTTCCTTCCACAGCGCATCTGGGTATTTCCCAGGTTGCGCTGGGGGAGGCAGTGCAAGGGCCGTGGCTCTAGAGCTCTGCATGGACAGTAAGTGCACATGGGGCCCCAGAGCGATGGGCGATCGTGCACCATTTTTGGCTAAAAGCCAAAAATGATATAGTGCGCCATTGGTGCCTGCCGGCCCCAGCAGTGTCGCATGATTGTGAGGACATCGTCTGAAATGCTCCTCGCAATTGCGCAATGCTCTGGAGGCACTTTCGCATGAGAAATGCCATGCAAAAAGGGCCTCAGTGAGCTTCATGACTGCTTGGGGATTTGCCTCTAATAAGACAAATTCTTAACCCACAACACAATGCAGAGACTCTCAGATGTCTTCCCAGTCATAACTGTGAGAATGACCCAAATGCTAAGCAGGAGAAAAATCCCTTGGTTTGGATGTAGCCTTAGCAATAGTCACAGTAGATGCTGAAATCTCTCAGAGCTAGGTTAATCTTGATTATTAACTTAAATTCCATTCATTTGGATGGGTCTACTCTGATTAAAGCTGTGTTACTGCCCTGGCTAGCCTGAGCTTTGGGGGATATAAAAAGATATCTATCGATATTGATAATTCGGCTTCATATACCCATTCCCTTCCACGTGCTTGCGAGGCTCCCGGACAAGCCCCGGACACAGGCTCGGCCGATAATTGCCATAATATTCCGAAACAATACAGGTAGGCCAGAAACAGCCGACTTGCAGCTTTAGGAGACCTCAAGGCAAGTACCTCCATTAGGTATGCATGCAGCTTTCAAAAGATCCTCTGCCCCATGCTGGCAGCTTGATGATCTGACTATACAACGCTCAAGTACTCCGCGTTTGCATACCGGCTATCCTATTGACAATTTGGCTATAACTCAATCATTCAAATTCTGACCTTTCGGAGGCTTTATCTCCAGCCCCAAATCTATTGTTTTCCCCAAGTCCGACCTAGCCTGCGGTCACACTTCTCCTTATAAAAACCCCTGACTTTGAGCGTTTCCTTGGATCGCTCTTGGCTTCCATCTTGCCTTGCTGTCGCTTTGTCCAGTGAGCCTTCCCCTCAGCTCCACGTGCTGAGATCCACACTCTCCATCTTCTCCGCTTCTAACCGGGTTTCAGGACAGGTGAAGTATTACCCAAACCAGCAACTCCTCTAAAAACTCCTCTATCCCACTCCAACCTTTATTTCCTTAGTTATCTTGTGTGAGTGTGCCGCATACACTGTTTTGATTGTGTTTTTAATAAAACCACATTTATTATTTCAACTTCTGTGTGCTTCTTGACTCAGCCTGACCCCGTAGACATAGGGTTCAAGATCCTGCTAAGTTACCCTGCCTCTCGTATTGCTAAAGCAGTGCTCAGAGCTAATCTTCCCCACCTATTGTTAAGCACATTTTGGTGTCCCTCATGGGACCCCCAGTAAACAAGGTAACAGCTGGATCTAGGACACTTTCCGCAACTCACCTTTTCTCGGCGCTGGGGTGCGGTTCTCACGTCCGGGGTCCTTTGGGTCTGCACGAGTTGCCTGCTTGCACAAGAGCCCCAGCTCTTCCTTTTGCAAGTCCCAGGCTGCACTGAGACAGGAAGCACGACCGGCCGGGCTCCTGAGGCTCTGCACGCATGGCAAATGTGCACAGGGCCCTGGAACAATGTACGACCATGCACCATTTTTGGCTTTCATTTTTCAGAAACGAAAAAGTGTGTGACTGGTGCCTGCCAGGCCAAGGAGTGTCATGCAAATGTGAGTGTGTTGTGTGGACCACTCCTCACATTTGTGTGATGCTTGAGGGGCCCTTTCGCATGGAAAATGCTGTGTGAAAAGGGCTTAACTCATGAAAAGCTTCCGAAGGAAATTGCTCTGGGTACAACCTCATGCCCCTTGATGCCCCAGAGAGCATGAGGACTGAAATGGAAATACTGGAAACAGCCCTAGGAAAGATACAGCAATCTTTAATGACTCTAAATGCATTGCTTTGCTGCATACAATATAAACATACAGTGTTTATGTTTATATGTTGTATGTATATTGCTGCGTACAATATAAATATGTAATGGCCTTCCATCAACCAGTGCTACAATTTCACCTCAAAGGAAACCAGCTTCCAGATGAATCCTATGCATGTCTGCTGAGGGAAAAAAAATCCCATTGAATTCGTTCTGGATTTCTTTAGGTAAATGTGTTTAAGATGGTAGCCTTAGAAAGCGGACTGCACCCTTCATTAGCTCCAACATAACAATTCTTCATAGGCTAAATAGCCCTTAATAGCTATTTTCACTTCTCCATACAATTTTTTTTTCCTCAGAAAACCCAGTTTAAACATAGGGCTGGTCACCTGAGAGGAAAAGGAACACACAAGACAAGGAATATCCCCTGAAAGGAACATGTTTAATGGAGCGTTCTGTGTTGGCTGAGAGATTTGGGAAGTTGTAGTCCCAAGAAGTAGCTTTTCATATGCCCAAGTTCATGTATTGGGTATATTTTGGTGTTCTGAGAGTACTGGAAATAGACTTCTTTTGGCTGTTCCAGAATTACATCTGGAGCTTAACCCACTCTAATCCTCCTTTGTCCTTGAAAATGTTTTCTCCACATTAATACTATATGTATGCATGCAAGGTTCCATTAAAAAAAAAAGGATAGCAAGGAGAACAGCTCAAGACTCTATAAACAGTGTGTTAGGATACAAACAGGAAAGATATGCTATTATGATAAAAAGGCTGAAAATCTGCAAGGCAGGAGAACTTAGATATTATAATACAGGGAGACAGAAATAGGATGCCAACGATTATGCGCTAAGAAGGTAAAAAGTTCTGTGAGGTGGGATGGGAGCCATAAGGTGTTTGGGTTTGCAAAATAATAAGACGGCCCAGTGGGAGGAGAAAATCAGACAGCGTTGTGAGTGACGGAAAGATTATAAAGTAGCAGAGTTGGTTTAAATTCTGCATTGTTCTGCTAATAACCTTTGATAAAGAGGCGCCTGAGGGTTTCATAAAATCATATTCACCAGTGCCCAAGGGCTTGAAAGAATCTATCTCTCTTTTGTTCAGAACAAAGGTATTTTGTTGCACTAAAAATAGTGCAGAATAATGAATTAAGAAAAAGTAAGATGCTCTGACACAATTTATTAAACCTATCCTTTTTTTTTTGTTCCCTGCTTTGTGAGGAAGTTCTAAAGAACTGTTAGATATGGACAGTATGACACGTGTAAACTGGTTCTTGTACACGTTCCTCTCTTCCGAAAAGGGATATCTTGCCTGTGTGAATGAGCCATCTCAAATCTATAACTGCAGGCTGAACTTTCATAACCGTTTATATCACACCCACTTGTGGAATATGGGAAGGCAATTTTGGCAATCCTTTCTATCACATATACCTCCCACAGTGCCCCCTGAAAACCATAGCCTCAGATGCAGAACATAAGCTCTGCTCCCTTAATGCCACCTCAACTACAGAAATGTTAGCTCTGTTCAGGCCTTTCTCCTCATGATTTCTGGTGAATTTGTGTGGAAGCTGGCTACTTGGAATCAGTATCAAAGACTGAATTATTTATTAAGGAAACTGCATATCATCAGCATCAAGAAGGATGGGGGTGTAATGGCTGCAGCTACAACATGGATAGCAGAAAGCAGGGGAAGGAGAGGAGGTGAAGAAATAAAGACAGACCTCAGCCCCTGCCACAGTACGCAGTTATCATTCTAATTCCACTAACTCTCATGCTTCCATCCTATAGAAACAACTTCATCTGAGGTGCAGGGAGCATGGATGTTTACCCTGCTCCTTTAGGTATATTCCCAATAGCCCAGCTCCACATTCCTCACAACAATGGTGCTGAAGTTTTGCTGCAGGAAGGCTGGTGTACTTGTGTAGGTTCCATAGAAGATTTAGAACAAAGGTGGGCAAAGTGTGCCCATTGGTTGCTTGTACCAGCCCAGGGCCACCACCATGAGCCTCACCT
The DNA here is from genome assembly GCA_030412105.1 of Cyclura pinguis. Lineage (NCBI taxonomy): Eukaryota > Metazoa > Chordata > Lepidosauria > Squamata > Iguanidae > Cyclura > Cyclura pinguis. The sequence continues at coordinate 104,368,607 of CM059599.1, read as the reverse complement.
TCACCAAAGTCTGATTTTTTTTTTTGCCCCCAAACATCCAGTTGTCATACTATCCAACGTTTCACAGCAGCAAACTGGGAAAACATATAGTCAAGTAACACTAGAGTGTGGTTAAAAAGATGTGGCTAGGCAACAAGAGGCCAAAAATGGAGAAAAACACAGAAAACAGAGAAACCCTGGAATTTAGGAATTGACTTTAGGAAAGCCTGATGAAACAAAATGAAACAAAACAAAACGAAACAAATGAACCTAGTAGGAAGAGCAAGACGATGCCTCCTCCTCTCTTACCCCTCCTGCTGAGTTAAAGTGAGTGCAAACTATCTTTGCATTTTCAAGGTAGTTTGTAGCAACAGAAGCAAGCTGAGGACAAAGGGAGAAAGTGGAAAGTGGGAAACTGGGACATTTTAAAAGCAGCTGAAAAAGTAGGATAGCAGAAGATCAACCTTGCCAAACTGCGACAATTGAAGGGTATGAAATACTCTCTAGGAGTCAGAACTGCTCCCTTCACAGCATTTTGGAGGTTCCCTGACCTATTTTAGGCCAATAGAGGACTTGTTTACAACACCTGAAATTATCACCTGCTCACTTTAGAGGCATAAAATTGGTTAGGTGGAGGTGATGGGAAATAGTCAGTTGCATCTCTTTGTGCAGATATGGGCAAAGTGCAATCTGTGAGCCACATGTAGCTCCCAAGGCCATTTTTGTGATCCCTGTGTCACCCAGCATCCAATTTTTTTCACTCTAAACATTTTTGGTTTCTAAATGACACCAAACACTCTCCTGTTAGGCCCAGGAGAAGGTTTTCTTTTTTTAAAGGAAGTGACTTCTGAATCCTTTCCTAGGTTAAAAAAAAACGGCCCCAGAAGACCAAAACCATGATGGAAACACTCCTTATACCTCCAGACTGTGTTTAGGGGCATTTGAGATGATAAAAATGTTTTTGATTTTCTTTGTAGAGGGACGCAGTAGTTTGGTGTGGTCTTCAAGGTCCCATAGAAGGTGTAGCCCTATAATCCACAACAATTGCCCACCCCTATTGTAGGGGGCATTAACGGCTATTTGGGAAGCAAGTTTGGGGATGGACAGCATGGGGAGTGGTCAGACTCTTTGTGCCAGGAGGACACAGAGTCAAGATCACTGGAAGTTGCCCATTCCTGCACAGAACCATGACGAAGATATCAAAGCCAGTGAATGTGTTCCCCTATTTTAGCTCAGCTAATGGGAAACAGCCTAACAGGGTTATAGCTGAACATGAGGCCTGAGGCCCATTTCACATCTTAGACATTTTTACTCAGAAGTGAGTCCCATTACATTGAATGAGTCTTAAACACATGTGTGAGCATAGGATTACAGTTTTATGTTAGAAAATATCTAAAAGACAAGGTGTGTGTGTGTTTGGGGGAGAAGCATGTTTGTTTGAAATGTTCTGGCAGGAGTGGCAGACACAAACACTTAGTTCTATTAATAGCTCAGTGATAGATTGATCTCCCTCACTGCAAATCTACATGATGGAAGAGATCCGAAGGAAGGCTGCTATTTTTAATGGTAAGGTTATAATGGTTTAGAAAACGATGAGTGAAAGGAAAAGGTCGATGATGGATAGCACAGAAGCATAGAAGTGTAACAGAGAAGAATGTATTTACCATGGAAGTTTACATTTGAAATGTGTCAGTCGTTCATACTTAGGATCTGCAAAAGCCAAACATTAACATTTATTTAGGTTTGTTAAAAAATTAAGTATTCATTCATCACTCAAAGTGCGAGACAGTAATTCTTGTGTCAGAGCTGCAGAAATTAGGGTTCTTGAGCATCCTGACATCTTGTTCTTGGATGACAGAAACAGGGGTTTGACGAGAGAAGAAGAATAGAAGGGAAAATAGACAAAAGTATATGGGTGGAGGTAGTGTTGGATTCCCAATCCTATTAGCCCCAGAGATGGTGGGATCTGTATTAGATTAGCACCTGGAGGAACACAGATTCCCCATTTCTCTTGTATAGTAAGAAGAATAACCTTGAACCATCTTGTAAGAAGAACCATCTTGATCTGCTATTGAGTACCTCCCCTTAACCAGCTGCCTCAAAGCTGCTGGTTGCGCTTGTTTGTTATGGTGGGACCTTGATAGCAAATATCATCTAATATATAAAAGTCAAAGTTTGTTTGTCTGTGTCAGGTGAAGACCTCATATGATTGGCTGCCTAAGAAGATTCTATGGAATCCTGGGGTTTGCAGTTTACGAAGGAGCCTTTAGAATTCTCAGCCAGAGAGCTGTTGGGCCTCAGTCAACTGTAGCTGTCTGGAATAGGCTGGTTGCTATAGAGATGAGGCCTAGCAGCAAGGAGGAGGGCAGTGTATTCCCCCAGGAACCCAACCTCTGTATGTTAATAAATCTGAATACAGATTAGATTGAGCAATATGGGGAAAAGTTACAGGTACAGGACAAGACAGTTTGGGGAATTAGAGAAACAGGATCTCAAATCTTTCTAACAAGTATTACCTATGAGAAAATAAAATCCCAGGCAAAGCTGGGTATATACACTAGTTACAGAATAATTTTTCTGTACAAAAATATCATGGGAGAGAAACTTTAAAGATTTCTCCCCTGGAAATGGGACTACCCATGCCTGCTGTTGGAAAGAACACTGAAAACAACCAACCAACAAAACAAAATCCCACAGATACTGCTAAATTTGGAAAATTTACATTTTTGGGACTATAACTAGCTTTGCTGCCTAGAGAATTCTGTGGATTGTAGTCCAAAACAGTAAATAGGAGAACAGCATTTGAATTCAACCTTAATTTAAATGGATCCTTTTCTTACTACTGTATTTGGCAGTAAGTCCCATTGAATTCTGCAGAAGTCACCTCTAAGTAAATATGCATAATATCAAACAGGCTACCTGATTAAAAATAGTTTTAGCAGACATTGTTTTAAACTATCTTCTTAGAAAAAAATGTTCAGTCTCCTGAGTTTCAAAAACTTAAATTGGTGAATTTTGATGCAAAGAACTTACAAAGCAAGTCAAATGGGACTTGGAACTGGAAGCCGATTGAATGTAACTGAATAAAGTAGTTTGAAAAAGAGCCAGAGTGGTTTGAGTGTTGGGCTAGAACTCTGGGAGATGAATGTTTAAATCCTTGCTTGGTCATTGAAGCTCTCTGGGAGAACTTGGACAAGTCACACTACCTCAGAGGGAAGCAATGGCAAACTCTCTCTGAACATTGTTTACCCAGAAAACCCTGGAGAAGTCAGAAGAAAGGAAATTATTAAGAGAAATGTTAAGTCCTGAAACTGCTCACAACCATGTCTTTTTGACCCTTCTCCCATTTTTTAAATTATGGACTCCTTACAGCCCTGTAGTCTGAGAAACAGCTTTATTCTTTGTGGCCACTGTCAAAAACACCACACTTGTAACTACGTGCTAGCCATTGAACCATTGTTTTCTTTTGCCATATCCCTGCTTTGTGCTTTGAAAGGTTTTCTTCAGCCCCTGTGTATTCCTCATCTTCTTCTGGACAAGCACTGAGATTATGAGGCCATCTTCTTTTCATACAAAAGGTTGTTCTTCTTCAGAAACTAGAGGCTTTTACCCAGGGAGAGGTGCAGCTATAAAATAGACAAAATGAGGGCATTGCCCACCAATAAGAATTCTCCTCCTGCAATGAAATATTCCTTTGTTCCCCAAATTTCTAGCATTGCAGTCACTTGAAACATCAATTGAGTATTTAGAAATACAGTCTCAGCATAAGAATATGAACACATAATGACATTTTTAAAAATAATAAGTATGGTACCTGTAGGCTTCCATGTCAGGAGTAGAGTGAATCTTGGAGTTTTGCTCCAGAAGTTAAAGATGCTTAACATTTTGGGGGTGGGGGCAAGGTCAGCACCTTGGATAGCTCCTTCAATGTCTAGAACAAAACCCAAAGCACATTTACTAACTCAGAAGCCCCTGGCCACTACTGTAGTCCAGTCACCTCATACAGGCACAGATAAACAGAGAAAAAATACACCCAACAGTAGCGATGTCCAGGCATTCGGCAAACTTAGGTGACACAGATGTGCAAGTGTGGACTGGGTTGCTCCATACAGGGTTATCCTCATCTCAGGTGTAACGCACATTATGACTGCCATATTATGGCTGGCATAGTGACATACTCTGGCATGTGCCCCTCCATCCCTTGTGGAGGAGGGAATTCATCATCTTCTCATTCAACAATCCCCACTCCCTGAAACTTTCCTGTTGTCTGTGACCCTCCCCCCAACATGGCCATTCAATGGCTGGTAGGAGGTGGCAAAGTGTTCACTGACATCCATATAGCCAGGCACACAATGACAATGTCATCCTCCAGGACATTCTGGAAGAGGTCTTGGAGGATGCCCCTGTCATTGTTGTACATCACCTCAGGGGCCCTCATGGATTGAGAGGTGATAAATAAATCCTGTAGATAGGTGATAGATGATGACAGACAGACAGACAGATGGTGTGTCAGGATAGAGGGATGTAGCCAAATGCTTCTCACTCATCCATACTACAGGCTACCGCATTCATCAGTGTACTATCCCCTCTGCGTTGCATTTTCATGAATTGCTATGAGAAAGGAGAAGTGGAGAATTCAGCATCTAGTAAGCACAATGCACATATTGAAATCTATATCCACTTTTTTAAGACATTCAGTTCTGGTCTCTCAGTTATTCTAAGAAACAAATAGAAAAATGATTGTTGTCCCACTTACCAGGAGAGAACTGAATTAACTGTGACAGTGGAGACTGAATGTAAGCATGAGGAATGATCAGACGATCTGAAGATACACGTTTCCTTCACAAACTGGTTGATTTCTGTTCTACCCTGGCACTTCTGTTACCAGATTTGTTCTGAGGCCTAGACTCTGCTATGCTGTGTCTCCTTTTTAATGTGTGTTAGAGAAGAAACCTCACCAACTTTTCCTTTTTTTTTTTTGCAAACACATATTAAATATGTATCAGGCAGCTTGCAAGACAAACTGATTAGAAATCCTGTCAGCCAATAACTCTTCATCTCTCTGTCAGTGATATGTATCTCGAAGTCTGTTTGATGTTATGAAACACATTTGGTTAAATGCTGGGGTGCCAAATGGGATGCCAAGAGCCTGAAGCAATGCTGCATTTAAGGCTTGAATCTGAATCAATTCCTAGTATCTTTAAAAGTGGAAGTGTAGGGAATGAAAACACTCAGGGCTGCAATCCTATATGCACTAATCCGAGTTCCACTGAGCTCAGTCAGATCTGCTTCTGAGCAGACATGCATACATAAAAACTGGACTTTTTGGATGTGATCCTAATCACTTTTACCAGGAAGAAAGTCTTATTGAGCTACACAGGGCTTTCTTCTGCTTACGTGTATTTCAGGCTGGGTTGCATTCAAGCTGCTGGCTCAAATTAAGAAACCTTTAAGGTCAATATATCTCTCTTGTTTTTAAGATGTTTGAAGAGTGGCCTACAGGTATAGCTTGCTCTCCATCAACCCACTGGGAAGAAAAGATATTGTAAAAATAGACTGATAGCTCTAATAGTGTTACGTTTAACCACAGAGGACATGCCTCATACCCATTAGCTAATCCTAGCAGCACAAGAAAGTAGAACCTGGGCTAACTAACAGCAGGGTCAGTTGAAAGGTCAGTGTTGCAAAACCAAATAGCTGTGAACTTTGAGGAGTTGCAGGGGTTGTGGAAATATTAGGAAAAATGCGTTAGGATATTAGGAAAAACACATTATTGAAGGGGAAGCTGATAATTGTAAGCTCTGTGTTGTTTTCGAGGCTACACCTTACCAGTAAATTCTGAAGTTAAAGGGCTATAGACATACTGGCTCAGAGACTCTGGGACTTATATTTCTCCTCCTTACCTCAATAACCTTCCCAGGAACATTACAAGCACAGTGAGGAGCCATATTGTAATAATTTATGAAGACTCTGTATTAGCCTTCATACCAATACTAGGTTGTTTATTGTTTAGCAAAATCTAACAGAATCCGCATTTAAGGCAGTACTTCTGATGATTATTTTGTAGAAAATGCTCCAGTGTGGGACTAGTGCCTCCAATTGGAAGACAGATCTCTCAATGGATTTTAGTCAGGAAAGCAATAGGGGACATTGTGCTACTGGATGTCAGAGGATGGGGAGCAACAGGAGAGGGTTATTGCTTTCCAATCCTACTCGTAAGTTCCTGAGATGAATGTGGCCACTATGGTATTGTCCTATGTCTAGAAGCAGCAGGTGCTAGGAAAGGCAGGGTAGAGTAGGGGAAAACAGTTACAGGATAGTTATATGAGTAATCCAATCCAGGGATTGTTCACTGGAGGCACAACAGCAAGAAAGTGTCAGTGTGGCGTAGTGGTTTGAATACTGGACTATGGCCATTTCCACACTAGACTGTTACAGTGCTATTATTCCACTTTCAATATCCTACTGAATCCTGGGGTTTGCAGTTGAGGCCAGTCCAGAAACTGCAAACCCCAGGATTCCATAGGATGTTGAAAGTGGAATAATAGCACTATAGCAGTCTAGTGTGGAAAGAGACTACCAATAGCCTAGGGTTTCAATCCCTACTCAGCCATGGAAACCTACTAAATGACCTTGGGCAAATCACACTTTCTCAGCCTCGGGAGAAGGCAAAGGTAACCCCCCTGTGAACAAAATTTTCCAAGTAAACCCCATAACAGGTTCACCTTGGTGTTGCCACAAATCAGAAAGGATTTGAAGGCACACAACAAATACAACAACAGCAGCAGCAGCAACAACAAAGGTCTCTGCCATTCCACAATCTGTCCCAAGAAGCCAGTACTCATGATAACCAAAATGAAAAGAGAAAGATGATAAGATATACAGCTTAACCTAGCCTAGAAGTAAAGAATCTAAGTACGTTCAAGAACACAAAGACCCCTGAGAGCAAGGTAGAATGAACTGTTATTTTCTGAAGCTGCAGGGAGGTTTGTAGACACCTGATCTTAAGCCTCTGTGTGAACAATTGCTGATTTCTCATTTAAGTTATCTGACATTAGCTGACACTAGATTCTGGTAAGAAGCCTTCATCTGAAGCCAGAGGACTTTCGAGGACTTTCTGTGACAGGTGTATATGATATTCAAGTAGACGGGCCATGTCTCCACATGTCTCCACTCTAGGGCCAGTCAGGGCTAGAACAGGCCAGGGTGTTACTGCCCTGGCTAGTCCGAGCTTTGGGGATATTAAAAGACATCCCTTGATATCATAATTCGGCTGCACTTCTCTATTCCTTTCCACGTGCTTGCGAGGCCACCGGACAAGCATGTAAACAAGCTCGGCCGTTAATAGCCGTAATACAATACAGGCAGGCCAGAAATAGCTGACTCACTGCTTTAGGAGACCTCCAGGCAAGTACTCTAATTAAGTATGTACGCCGCTTACAAAAGAGCCTCTGCCTCGCGATGGCAGCTTGATGGGTAAACTATGTGATACCCAAGCACTCTGCTTTTGCATATTGGCTACTCTATTGAGAATCACTACAGCAACTCAATCATTCAGCTTCTGACCTTTCGGAGGCTTTGTCTCCAACTCCAAATCTATTGTTTTCCCCCAAGTACGGCATAGCCTGCAGCCACAGTTCTCCTTATAAAAACCCTTGATTCCGAGACCTTCCTCGGATCGCTCCCGAGTTTCATCCCGCCTTGCTGCCGCTTTGCTTGGCGAGCCTCCCCGCAGCTCCACGTGCTGAGTTACATCGCACCCCAGCTTTGCTCTCTATTTTTCTGGGCTTCAGGACAGGTGAAGTATCACCCAAACCAGCAACCCCTCTAAAAATCCCTCTATACCACTCCAACCTTTATCTTCTTTAGTTATCTTGTATGAGTGTGTCGCATACACTGTCTTGCTTGTGTTTAATAAACATCATTTATTATTTCAACTTCTGTGTTCTCCTTGACTCGACCCGACCCCGTAGACACAGGGTTCAAGATCTCGCTACGTTACCCTGCCTCTCGTAATGCCAAGCAGTGCTCTGAGCTAATTTCCCCCACCTTTTGTTGAGCACATTTTGGTGTCCCTCCCGGGACCCCCAGGAAACAGGGTAACAAGGGCCTGCTTTCTTTTCTCCCTCCCTGGAGAAGCGACACTCTTTTTTATAACTAACACCCCCTGGCTTCCTCACCACAATTTTATAACACCTCTTGCTTTCCCTAATCCCACAACCTTTGTGAATAGAGGGGAAAGCTTCTTAAAGGTTCACCTAAAGGAAGGTATAACTTGCGGTAGCATGTTGTTAAATGTAAATTGAAGAATACACTAATTTGAGGCTGCTCTTAAAAAAATAGAATAAAATCTTTATTAAAAGAACTAACAAGGGAAAGGTATTGGGCAGATCAATATTTTCAACAAGAGAAGAACTTCCAGATATTCACAAGTGAACACTTCAGTAGGTTAATAGCCTTTGGCTTCCTCCCACTCTCTCTCTTATCTCACTGAAGGAACTTTCTTGTCTAACACATTCCCTGTATATATACTATCTGCTGTTGTTTCTCACACAGCCCCTCCCTCTGGCTAGGCTGATTCTTCTTAGTCAGAGAGCCAATCAGATTAAACTATCCTCTGTTGCTAGGGCGGCTCTGCTGGCCACTCCCTCCACTCCCCCACCAGGGTTCATCACAGGCCAGCAGTCAGAACCATCAGGAGTCTTAATGGGGTCTTGTACATGTCTGTAGCTTGCCTCCATTCTATGCTATGGCCAGTCCAATTGCATGTGAATATTTCTGAGACTAGGGGCTGGAGGCAGTGGATGGACACCCATTCCACTGCCAGCATCTATATGCCAGATAGATTTGTTCCTTTAAGAAAATTATAGGAAACATCTGTTGGGCAAATATGAAGGTAAAACTAGTTCTCCCTCGGCGCCTAGTAGTTCTGGTCTCAAGGTGTATATTGAACTTTCCCAGGACTGCCTCGTGTCAATAAATGTTGGTATTTACAGAAGATGTGAATAAGCTAAGATTTATCTAACTACACACACAAACAAAAAGTATGTATGAGCATAGACTGATGGGTTACTCTTACTCAGATTGTCCTCAGATTGTCCTCATAGGCCAAACTAGCCAAAGAAGTGAATTGTCATTTAACTTGAACCTCAAATCTAACTTCCATCGGAAAATGCACCTATTATTTGAATGTTGTGGCAGGTTTCTATTTGCATTCCCATTCCTTATAATATTGTAATTTTCTCATATCCTTTAAAGGCTATGGATGTCCTTTGCACAGGCATTTTTGCCCACAAATACAAAGCAATATGGACTTTCTCATCTTTGGGTGTCTTTCTCCTATTCTTCTACCAAATATGCTTCCTTCCAGTATGTTGTCACTTGGGTTGAGATTCAGATTTTCTTCCAGGCTCCTTTGAGCCCCCTGGAAAAGCTGAATCTCAAACCCACATCCCACATCCACCCACCCCCATATGTATGTGTGTGTGTGTGTGTGTATGACCATGTGCTCCCCTGCCCTAAACTCCTCAGTAACACTTGCCATCCTGATGAAGTGAACAAATCTTAATCCTCTCCATCATGAGAAGGCTCTGATGAATGAATAAATCAAATAAATAAATCATCTATCAGTGGGGAAAACTGCTGATTGAATCGACCCATCCTTGTAAGGAATTTATGATGTACAATAAATCTCAGATAAGGAACCATGGCAGAGAAGGGGGAAAATTTGACTCCTTCCAAGTTTTAGTAGAGATAATCCATTTGCCAATATAAATAAGAAGGACAATGTTCACATGCATATCCATTTGGTGCAGCGAGGAAAAGATGAAGACAGATTCCAGAACAAGAAAAGGCAAAGATTGTATTTCTAAGTGATTGATTTAACCTCTTGCGACAACTCCTTGGACTCTGTATCTCTAACGGCTGTGTCCTATGGCCAGACTTGGTAGAAGTTACTTTTTTATTGGTTCTCCCAAAATACCCTAGTCAACAAGTCCAGTGGCCTATCATCTTGTGATCTAACTCCTTGTTGTACAATCATTTGATGCTCCAGCAACCGAATGGGGCTGAACTGAGGCCTACAGCACCTGGTCACTTCTTTTAGGTTTTTCATTTCATAATAGATAGGAAAGAGAAATATTCTGGTCTGGAATCTAGCACTCTATTTTTTTGCTGGGTCTCTCCAGGCTTGTGGCCAGTCAAACATCCTCCAATGTCGCTCTTTGACAGAGACAGTTCCCATTAAGTCTCTATTTTCCCATTTTTTCAGGCACTTTTAGGATGTCTCAGTTTCTCTCTACTCCTTTCTATTTCTTCTTGGCTTACTTCAATTATTCTAATCTGAGTTCAGAGTGCAGGACCAGTTTGCACTCAATTAACTCAGGAATGGGGAGAAGAGAGGTAGGGCAGAATCGTGCCCTCCCCAGTAGACTCAGGAAAAAAATAAACTGTTGCAGCTTCTCCTAATGTATGTGTTCTTTCTTATTAATAATTCCTGATGTTGCTTGACCAGATGTGCCTCAGTTTTCATCTGTGAAATGTTGGAAGGTAGTCAGCCAGATGAGTGCACAGGGGATTGCTTTCCTGGGGTGTGAAGACTAATTTGGATGCTCCAGTATGCGATTCTTGGCTCTGGAGCAAACTCAAGTGTGGTGGTGATTGTGTTCTGAGTTTGGTATCCAGAGATTCCTTGTGTTTGATGCCCCTAATCCAATCAATTTGGGTGCTTCCCTTGCTATCTGCCTTAGAGTCATGACTAAGGATGGGACGAATCCAGAATTTTCCGAATCCGAATGTGGATCCAAATTACTGGAAGGTTCTGGGAATCCATGAATCTCATGAATCTCGAATCTTTCGAATCCTTTTTTTAAAAAAAGGTTTAAAAAGCAAGGGAAAGAATGATAATCTTGGGCAAGACACACTCTCTCAGCCTTAGCAAAAACCTAGGCAAAGGCAAAGGCATTTCTTCCCTCTGAAGAAATCTGGCCAAGATAATTATCATCGTTTTGCCTCAGGATCTCCCCAGATTGAAAATGACATGAAGGCCCTTTCTACACAGGCAGGAAAATGTGGATTAATCCCACATTTTCCTTCCTGTGTGAATAGGGCCACATACTACAGTCCAGAGATAATCCTGGCCAAAACTGGGTTTTCTTTGCATAGCTCCTTATGGCATCTTGGGGTTTGTAGTCTGATGATGCACCAGCGCACTTTGGCAGACAAGGCTGTGACACAGTGTAAAAGTACAAACCTCAGAATTGTGTCTGAAAGAGCTTTGCAAGGGAGCTATGCAGAGGAATGTTTCAGCTGTCCTTGAAATCTTAAGAAGACTGTACCTTCGAACCAATTAGGCTTGTGGTAGGCCCTGGAGGTGCCAATTTTTAAAAAGAATTTTTCCTTTCTGCTACATGTGGTTTGTCATGTGGCTCATGAGAAACTCATGAGAAACCATGACAGACTTCTCATCCTATTCTAGCTGTAGGTTTACAACAGGCACTGGTCTTGTGGAAGGAGGTACACTGGCCTACATGTGGCAATCACTGGATGAGATTGTGTGACCTTGCCCTCTGCCCCACTACTTCTGATAGGTGTCAGACCCACTGATCACATGCCATTGATTTTCAGCACAGAAAATAGTGCTGAACTTAAATATTAAATGTTCAATTTAAATATATTAGAATACAACCCCAGATGTAATTTCTGAAATTGTTAGCAAAAACCATTATTACTCCAAATGGAAAACTCACCTACTTACCATCTCCCTTTGTGCGTCTGGTCTCCCAGGTTTTCAGGCATCCCGATCTCCAACAAACTATTTTGTTGGTGGATTCAAAAGATTTGGTTTGCCTATTTTGGAGCAGGGATTTGGATTTGTGAATCTCGAATTCTTGCCAAAGATTCAAGGATTCGAGGATTTGAGGGTTCGGTTGGCCCATCCCTAGTCACGACATTAGCTGCTGCTCTGATAGATATATACACACACACACACACACACACACACACACACACACACACATACATAGTCTGATATATATATAGTCTTTGCAAGTGCAGTTAGGTAGACCTCGGCTTATTCAGGTTTTTTGTAAATAACGACATTTGTTGATATGAACCACACATGGCAAAGCATACATCCTGAGAACAGAACTACTAGGCTCCAGGAAAGAACTAGTTTTATTTTGATACTAGCATACTTACCCGGTGTTGCCTGGGGCTTTTATTTTCCTCTTAAGAACTCACCAAACTGTCTTCTCCATTTCCTGTAACTTTGCTCCATATTTCCCAATGCAATTTGTATTCAGAGTTATTTACATAAACAATTTGGGTTCGGGAGGGAATACACTGTCTTCCTCCTTGCTGCTAGGCCTTGTGTCCATCACAACTGGCCTAGTTTTGTACCTGTAAATTTTCCCCGTATTCCCCAATCCAATCTTTATTCAGAGTAGTTAACATTCAGAAGTTGGGTTCCTACAGGAATACACTGTCCTCCTCCTTGCTGCTAGGCCTTTTTTCCATAGCGACCGGCCTATTCCAGTACCTATAACTTATCCCCATATTCCCCAATCCAATCTGTATTCATAGTTGTTAACATACAGAGGTTGGGTTCGTGCAGGAATACACTGTCCTCCTCCTTGCTTCTAGACATCATTTCCACAGCAACTGGTCTATTCTAGTACCTGTAATTTTACCCCATAGTCCCTAATCCAATCTGTGTTGTCTGGTGACGTTGATGTACTGAATTTTTTTTTTTTGGCTTTCTGTTGAATTTGTGCAATGGCTTTATGTTTTTCTGGAAGCATTTTTTGTTTTGAATTTTATCTTTAAGATTCCTCACATATGGAACCCATACAATCTACTAATCTACTGTGTGAGGCAAGAACATCTTGTAACTATGGCCATTTCTGCACTACACTGTTACAGTGCTATTATTCCACTTTCAACATCCTGTGGAATTCTGGGGTTTGTAGTTTACAGAGGCCAAAGACCTCTCTGAGAATTCTTAAATGCCCCTCCTTAAACTACAACTCCCAGGATTCCATAGGATGTTGAAAGTGGAATAATAGCATTATAACAGTGTAGTGTGGAAATGGGCTATGTTGTATATTTCACTTTAATTTTTCTCACATATGCATCCCAAATATTTTCTGGCATCTTTGTTGATGGTAGGTGTCCACGCCTGGCCTGGTCTGGTCTGGCAGTGAGGAGAAGCTGATAATACAGGTCAAGAAGCTCAGGTAGTTAAGTAATTAGTCAGTTTACTTTAGGAAGAAAACAACCTTACAAATGAGAAGCAAATAATGATCCTAGCAATGTCCATAAATCAATGGTAGGCAATATAAACACAGGTCAAAACTGGCAGAATAACAGGCAAGGGAAGCAAACAGAAGCATGCACACGAGAAATGGTCAATTGATTGCTGACAAAAGCTGGAGGGGAGAGGCACAGTTCTTATAGGTTCCAAGGTCAGCACAGCTGGTGCCTGATTAATTGGTGCTTGGCATAAGTTCGCTGGGAGCGACGCGGTGTCTACACTGGGTCTACATTTTGGTGTCTACATTGGGTGAAGCTAGGTATGGCTAGATCATTCTCTGTGTCAGAATGAGCAGGGCTCCCATCTGGGGCTGACACTTCCGTCCCTGGAGCAGATTGTGGCACTGTCTGCCCTCTCTGCCAGGGCTCAGAGTAGGTTCTGCTGCCTCAGACTCTGAGTCTGAGTCTAGTTCCTGGAAGCCCATGACAGTAGGCCTCATCTTTATAGCAACTGGCCTGAGGCCCAAGACCTTTCGGCTGAGAATTCTAAAGGCCCCTCCCTAAATTGCCAACCCCAGGATTCCATAGAATCTTCACAGCTGGCCAATCATATGAGGTCTTCTTGCCTCACTCAGCCAATCGGATGAGGTCTTTCCCTGCCTGACACAGATAAACAGACAAACACAAACAGATAAACATTGACTTTCATATAGTAAATTTTCCCAACAGACATTTCTTGTAATTTTCTTAAAGGGACAATGCCACTGCAGGGTCTGATGATGGGTGGGTGGGGCACTTTGTAGCAACTTTTAGTAAATTCTTCCATTTTCCCTCTCCAGCAAGTGTGGTGGGTAAGGGGAATGCACTCAGTATGGTGTGGTCCCTTACACTCTATTTTGACATGCTTATAATTAAATGGGAGAAATGGTGATTAAAACCCATTACCATAAGTTTGATATGAACTACTTATAAAACAAATTAATAACAATCTGTCAAACAGGGAGAAGGCGGCAAGCACTAGGGTGCCACATTTATCATTTTTCAATTAGTTCTATGACAAATGTTTGCAATTTAAAAAGAAAACCTTTCTTTTATTGACAACTGCCCTTAGCAAATGCAAAAATAGTCTGAGTTTCCAGTTGGCCCCTTTCTTTACTATCTGCTGGCTTGACTTCTACAGGATTCAGCTGACCAGTTAGGTTCTCTGTTGGACAAATGGAACCCAGTACCTTTGAATGGGGCTTTAGGGACTTATTTGCACTATGATTCCACTTTAACTGACGTTATTCTACTTTAATCTTTATGTGCCATGGTTCCATCCCCTGGAATCTTGGGACTGGCAATTTAGGGAGAGGCATTTAGAATTCTCAGTCAGAGAGCTGTAGTGGCTCCTCAAACTGCAAACTCTAGGGTTCCAGAGGAAGGAACTATAGCAGTTAAAGTGGAATCATACTGCTATAATTTTGTAGTGTGAATGGGCCCTTGGTGGGTGATACAAGTTCTAGAGCTGCAGATACTTGTTACACGTCATGAATCACAACCCTGATGTCAACAGCAGGTGCTTTCTTCTGCCAGATTTGATAAGCTACAGGCTTGGCACAGGGTCTCCTTGGACTGTGCTGAGAATTGTGCTACCTTCTGTAATACACAGAGACACAATCATCAGCATACTTAGATTGCGTTTGAAACAGCATTACACACTGAGTGGATCCGTTGTAATAAGAAGGTGCCCTTTATGCAAGACCGCTTTTCAAAATTGAACGGCATTTCAAAGAATAATAGAGACACCTCTGCAGTACATATTCTAAACTGGAGCCTCTTTCATCTCTCTTATAGCTATAAATGTATTTCTTGCACAGCCCCAGGTATGCTTTCTTGTTCTTGTTTTCCCATGTTCTTCATATTTTTGTTGATCAGCTTCCCCTCCCTGCTTTTCTATGTGCCTCCAGGGCTTCTAACCTTGTCATGAAAATCCTCCCTTATTGTTTAATGCACTCTGCTTTCCCAGCTTGCTTGCTTTTGTCTTTATAACCCCTTTGTGATTTGAGCCTTCATAACAAAGTGTACAATCCACAAACAACCACTCCAGAACAATGCACATCAACACCATGCATTTTGCTCTTTTTCATAAAAGTAATCCTCCCTGCAAAACAACTTTTGCATTAACCCTATATTGTGTGGGGGTTGGGGAGGGAAACAAAGGTCTGAGTCATACAGTGCTTTTGTGATATAGCAGCAAAGGATCTTGTGGCCCTTGAAAGACTATCAAATTTATCACACCATGAATAGGGGTGTAAAAAAAAAATAGACCCGATGCAAATTTGACCAGGACCGAGAAATCTTGTCAATTTAGGCTTTCTTTATTCAATGTGACACCTCAGGAATTCTCTGACCCCGTTAGATTCCTTGCCTCCAGGCGTGAGCAAGACAAGAAGCACTGCTTTTAACTCTCATCTGCATTTCTGTAATTTGGGAAAACCGTCCTCCTACAGAACTCCTTTATTGTCATTGGCCATTTCCGCACTAGCCTGTTATAGTGCTATGATTCCACTTGCAACAGCCTATGGAATGCTGGGGTTTGCAGTTTCGGGAGGGGCCGCGGGGCCCCTCCCGAAACTGCAAACCCCAGGATTCCATAGGATGTTGCAAGTGGAATCATAGCACTATAACAGGCTAGTGCGGAAATGGCCATTGTTTTCAGGTGTCTTCCAACTTTCCAACCAACTGTCTTTCCCCCTGACCTTTTGCTGCTCATACATTTAAAGAATTACTTATCGCTTGACGATATTAGTAACACGCTTCTTGACATCTTTTTTTATATCCTCAATTTTCTGCTTGATTTTCTTTATGCAAATTTACTTTCTTTTATGTTCACCTCATTTGGACAAGACTTCTAGTTCCTAAAGGAAGTCTTTTGTCTCTGATAGCTTCCTTCACACACCTGTTTAACCATGCTGGTCATTTGCTGGACTGTGTATTTTCCTTTTTGACCTGCAATATGCATTCTAGCTGAGATTCTATTTATGTAATTTTGGGGAGGTCCAGGATATTAATCCCTTTGACCTTTCCTTTCAAATTCCTTTATACTAGTTCCCTTGGTTTACAAAAGCTTTTCTCTTTTGAAGTTAAATAGGACTGTGTTGGAGTTCACTGACTTCTTTTTGCTCATGTATATCTTTTATTTTTACATTGATAAACGCTTGGCTCCCTGTCCCCAGAAATCTAGATGTGATTGCATGTATAACTGCATCAAGGTTCGTGTGTGTGTGTGTGTGTTGTGTTTTACTTATATGTACATGTGGTCCTACTCATTGTACTCATGGATACAATAATCAAAACCTGCACCAGCTGGCAAACATGATGTGATTCTCCACCAAGAATCTCAACATATAACTTTATGTTCAATTGCATCAAATTTGCTAGTTTTTTTTTGGCAAGGTTTAGGAATCTACCAAATGCACATGAACAAAGCTCTGCATAAAAAGAATATTGATGAATTCATGTGTGTAATCATATTTAAATGACTGGGAGGAAGGTTGTCTCAAGGCAAGCAAGTGCAGGATAATTTGCAAGTACTGTGATGGGGACACAAATAGTCTTAAGGAAGTTGAGTTAGTAGCAAACTGCCCATGCATAGTACTCTATACAAAAATTGGAAATGAAAATAATAGCCCATATTCTACATCTTCTGCTTAGTTATATATGCTGTTATTCTACATCAAACGTCTCAGCATATAACTCTATGTAAAATTATGCCAAATTTGCTGCGGTTTTTTTGGGAGGGGGCATAGTTCTGTATGTGTGCTCAACTAAGGCCTCTCAAAGGCCCCTCCCTAAACTGCAAACTCCAGGATTCCATAGGATGTTGAAAGTGGAATAATAGCACTGTAACAGTCTAGCGCAGAAATGGCCTTTATATCTCTTGGCCCCAAACCTACTTTACTAAGTAGCAGCTGCACTGAGAGAATGGAGGTCTGTTCAGCCGGCTCTCAGGGTGCAGGAGGATGAAGTTACTTGCTTCCTCCCATCAATGAGCAAGCCTGCAATGAAGAAATGTGACAGGGGTTCTGTTTCTGATTGTTGCAGCTTTGCTCACTGGTGGGAGAAGGCTGGAAACTTCATCCTCCTGTACATGGATCACCAACTGAAAAGATTCCTATTTCTCAGTGCAGCTACCGCCTGTTAAAGTAGACTTGGGGGGGGTATTTAGAATTGCGGTAATTGTGTCACAATCATGACTACGCACTATTAGAGAACATGGAGTGGTTACCAGTCCTGAGCTCCAGGTTATGAATCTGTAACTGCAAAACAGAACGCCAGGCAAGAACTAGAAGTACATTCTCTGCTTGATTGAAGGCAAGCTTTGGGGGTTTCTTTAACTTAAGTTTAGTTTGGTGGTGATAATGAAGTACACTCTACTGTAAATTTTAGACATTTTTCTGCTTAATTTATACTGTGTTTCATTAGCTGCTCAGAAGTTAAAAACAAATAGCAAGGCATAATGTGAATAGTATACAGAAATAAACAAAGAATGAAATAATGATGTAGTCAGGAAATCTGAATGCATTGCTTCTGCTTTAGGAAACATGACCATTCCGAACTCTGAAAGCTTGGAAGAGACACAGTTGAGTGGAACTTTGGAAGCAGCTGTAGGCATAAGTACTACAGGAATCCATTTGGAAAATAACTGCATGCTTATTCAGAGGAGAATTTCCAAAACAATGTACATAGTGCACCATTGTATTTCCCTAGTTTGTAATGTATTGATTTCTTAGGAATGAGTGAGGGGAACTGTTCCCTTTTTAATGCAAATTGAATTAGTCTGCACTTTCTGAACAAATATAGGAACTGCAATGCAGTTAACCTGTGGCTTTAATACCTTTCCAAATAATGCAATTCTGTGGTAAAAAAATTTGAACAAAAATGTGCACATCATGGAAAAAGAGCAGACAAGAAGGCATGGAGGATCAGAATTTTCAAAATACAGAGGAAATTTTAGAGGAAATTGCAAATTGCACTATTGCAAATTACACAAACAGATGTAGAAGAGTTATGAAACTAAGTTGTGCTTGGAAAAATGCCAAACAGACAAATTCTTCTGTTCTTATTTATTCTTCCAGTTTGCCAAGTCCTAGAAAGCCATTAAGTTGTCAAAATGATCAGTTTTTGAACCTTACAGAAGAGCGTTAAAAATTACTGGTGTTGAAATAGACAAAATGTAATACTGGTTTGAATAAAAATAAAGAATAATTTTGGTAGAAAATGCTATTGAAGTTTCTCTTTCAACATGAATAGTTCCTTATCATTTTGCATATGTCACTAACAGTGCAATCCTCTACCACCTACACTGAATAAATCCCCCCTTTTGTGGAGCTTGTTCCCTGATACATGTGTATATGATTACAATCTTTAATGTATAAAGAATATAATTCGTTATATATTTTGTAACAATTCTCTGTCTCCCACTTTTCCTCTGAGTTGCTCAGTGCTGAGATTTCTGCAATGTTTGTCCCATATGTTCCAATGTGATTGGTTCAATTGTTGTAGGCACCTTAAGAATGTCATGCATGGGAAAGGTTACCTTTGTTTTACATGATATTCATAAGCTGGCTATGGCAAGACAGTCACTTCCATAGAAAAATGTGGGGCATTTGGGGAACTAGGTTGCTAAAAAATAACACTGTGAAGGTCTATACTTCTGAGGGGAATTTGAATCTAGGCTGATAAATCTTGCATTCTAGCAAGGAGGCACACTGGTGACCACATGGTAAAAAGAATTATCTGTAAAAGATGACAGATATGAATGAGACAATAACAAACAGGACCTGATGGCTGATATCCCACTGTCAATGTGGGCAGATAGACTGACTCCCTGCTTTGGTCTGGCCTTCTGCCCAATTGCCTAAGCCTTCAGACAGGTCCAGCAGAAAATTCTGGCCTCCTGAGGAGCAGACCAATTACACTTGATACGAAAAATAAATCCAACACAACACAATACAAGTCCAACACAATACATTATGTGAAAGGAAAGATAAGAATTCCCTTAGCAGATCACCAATTCTTCAAGGACGATTTTGCTTTGATGGCTCAAAATGACCATTTTATCTCACTCTGCTGTTCTGTGGTAACTTCTAGTCTGGCCACTATCCCATCTGTCTCTTTGAAGGTGATTCCAAAGTGCTTCTCTTTCCTGTAATTAAGATGACCAGAGATTAATGAGGGACTTCTCCTCCTCCCTGTGATACTACAGTCTGGAAAAGTGACACTCCTTTGAACAAGTGCTTGGGGGACTGATGTACAATCAATGCCAGACTGGCACTATGTTTCAAGAAGACAAGATAGGTTTTCATTGGATTCTAGGGCAAGAAGGGACCTGTAGGGCATTTCCTATATTGCACAATCCAAACATTAATACATCATCCAGAAGATAGTGTGCCAAAGCAGATAATAGGCACTGCCACGAGGCACTGAGCCAACAGGCCTTTTAGGGTAAGAATTAGTTGGACCACAGCAAATAGGAAAAGTGAGTTTCTGCTTATAGTTATGTTGCAATTTATAAAAAGAAAGCAACGTACTGGCTAGACGGACGCACAAACAAAATGTCAAAATGCCACTGTTTAAAGTCGGGGGTGAGTCAGTTAATTCTAGATTCTACAGTTAACCATCGTAAAACCTCCCTTTACTTTAGAGGGCAATCTGAATATTGCTCTCCTTATTTCAAAATGTGATAAACCACCTCTGTTGTGGTTTGCATTTGCCAGCTACATAATAGTTCGAGTGGGGTCCTAGACATCTACCCCAAAGTCCATCTCTGTTGTTATTGTTGTTGTGGTGGTGGTGGTGGTGTGCCTTCATGTCATTTACAATTTAGGGCAACCCTAATCCGAACTTATCATTAGGTTTTCTTGAGATGATTTGTTTAGAGGGGGCTTGCCATTGCCTTCTGGGAAAGTGTGCCTTGGCCAAGGTCACTCTGTGGCCTTCCATGGCCAAGTGGGGATTTGAACACTGGTCTCCTGGAGTCCCAGTATCACACACAGAGTGCTGGCTTTTTCAGCAATGTTGACCCCACTATATAGAAGGGCATTCAGTGTGTGTTTCCAAGCTTGAGTCCGTGAAGGATTTGGGAAAAGCTGTATATGGCTGCATTGGTCAGTAGGAGGTGAAGGGGGTTGCTTGACTCTTTGTATCCCTGCTGGTAATGGCTGACATCCTGTTGGTGATTTATGCACACATTAGTTCCCTTACACATGCAGTTGTACTTTTTTTCTGGCTATAGTACAATGTCTGTGTTCAATTTATATGTGCATAAGCAGCTTTGCACGTTTGATCTGTTGGGAGTGCTTTGAGGGTGTTCTTGCATGGCAGGGGGTTGGACTGGATGGCCCGTGTGGTCTCTTCCAACTCTACATTTCTATGATTCTATGATTCTATGATTCTATGATTGTTTGATTTTTAGTTGCCCAGTCTTGGATGGTACATCACTATTATCAGTCTTCTGAATGCACTCCTTGTTTCACTGGGATAGCAGAGACGGCAAGCACATTCACAGATGCAGAGCTGGTTGCATACCGTTTGTTTTTGGCAAAAGCGTAATACAACCACCACTTAACTAAGTGAGTATAGATTTACATTTTTCAAGCAGGATCTTGACTAATGTCTCTTAAGGCCATTTTTCTCCCTTCCATAGTCTCACTCCCACTCAGGGAGCGCATCTGGGCATGGGGTGGGAGAGAGGTTAAAACAGCCTAGGAGAGCATTTTCAAAGATTTGGATTTGCAATGACTGGGAGGAAAGAGCAGGCATGGGAATTAAACACTCCTTTCCATGAATTCTTTCTTAAAATTGTCCTTCTCACATACTCTCCCCCTCCTATTAGTGTTAAAAGGCAAAGCATGGATATTTCCCAACAGTGTAGTTCCACTCTGAGATTTGCAAATCATTTCATCCCAATCACCTGCTAGCCTAGGTCATTTGGACTCTAGCCCCATAGCTGTCTGGCAGTGTTATGCTCTCCTGGAGACCACATTGAGGATGTTGTCGACCAAGTTGTAACAAAGCACCAACCCACATGTGTCCCCCAACATGGTATTCTCTGTTGAGTTGTAACTATGCCTTTGGCTCAGTGACCAAAGAGTTTAAGCCATAGGCTTCCTTGTAGAAAGCAAGTGAAGTTCTGCAAAACCACTTATCCTGGGGTAGTATTGGAGCATCCTTAATAGGGACAAATCTGAGAGAACTAAGTAGTTGGAGGACTGTAGATTGCAATAGTTAAGCTGGTAACTTTAAATTGCTTTTATGGCAATTGAAAGGAGAAATAAAATCCTCTTAGCAGATAATGAATTTTATATACTGAACTTGTTTGATGGAGGAAAATAATAATCTTATCTCAGTTTGCTATAGCTGTAAACTGGCTACCTTACCATTTGTCTCTTGGGATAGCTCTCCAAGATCACTAGTGCCTTCTGGGCACATGAGTCCTGAGATGAGCTTTCACCGATCTGTCATCCACTGGCAGAGTGAATGAAAGCTACATCATTGTGAACACCATTGTCTATACAATTTCAGGTAGATGGATGTAGGAATGAACTTATATGTTGCCTCTGTTTACAAGAGGAGACAGAGAAACCAATCAACTCTATTCTATTGGGGTGTGTAAAAGAGAAACGGGACAACTGCCCCAGCCAGCATGGCCAATGGTACGGGATTATGGGAGTTGTATTCCAAAATACCTGCAGGACCAAAATTTCCCTACTCCTAGTGTATGAAAAACAATGATGTTTGCTGCTCTCATGGAGACACTGTTGTATGTTACTCTTTTTTTTCAGTATGCCTTTCCTAAGGCAGAGAATTCTGCTGTGTCTTTCCATCAGGGATGCCTGAATGATGCAAAGATTCCTCAAAGCACCTTTTTGAGCTCAGTGAGGAGCCAAATTGGCAAGAGGCATGGCCAGAACTGCGAATCATTCAGAGATAAACTAGGCAGCATCTTCTGTGGATAAGTATTTTGGGCTTACCAGGGTTTTAACTGAATGAGTTGTTATCTTATGATTCACTTAGCAGAACTCTAATGACACAAAATGGAGGATTGGCCTAGAAAATTACTGGCCTAAAATATTGTCACATCTTGGATAGTAGGGGAGATAAACTTCACATGTTCATACATTTAAACATACATAGCTGAGTGCATGTGAGCACATTTGAGTAATCCTCAAGACTGCAAATAAAGTAAAAGCCCACATAGTTAAAAAAAAGACTAAGGAGATGCTGGTCACAGTTTTGTGTGTATTGCCACAACATTAATATACAACGGTGGTGGGCAACTTCCTACACCTGGTGGCTGTACTTCTAAATTTGTCCTCACCCTGGCACCTCCCTCCTTGTTTTGAAACTGAATTGCATTTCCAAAAGGCTTCTGGGAGTGCAGAGGAGTGCAAAGGAGGTGTACACTCTATGTGCCCTTTGTTTTAAAGAAATGTTCCACTTTTTCCAGCACTACTGTAGTGGCATATCTAGTGGCAGCAAGGGGAGGGCAGGCACACAGAAGTCTCCCCGCCCCTCAATAATAGACAGTGTAGTTGCATGTTGCCCAGCCCTGGTTCTGAACCTGTGTGGGCAAACCCTCTGAACTTCAATCTCATGTCTGAAAGCATCATCTCAATCCTTCTCTTCACGCTTGAAGAGCCATTTGTTATTTTAGGCCAAGATGTCTGTTGGTGTAACTGTACCGGTAGGATGGTGTGATGTCAAAGGGAAACAGGTTATGTATACTGTGATGAGGGCCGTTGGGAGAGAGGGAAACACAATGCAAGCCTTGTTGTCAGGAGGTGGAGCTGCCTGGAAGCTGGCAGCAAACTTTATTTCTTGATGACAACATTATTTTTCTCCATTCCCCTGTTGCTGCTACACCTCAGTTGAAAAAGAATTTACACTAAAGTACATGAGACTTTTGCTGGTGGATGTCACCAACAGAATTCCAGCCATAATTGCACTCATTTTAACTAATGTATCGAGAGAGAGAGAGAGAGAGAGAGAGATTGAGAGGAGAGCAGATAATGAAGGTGAATGATGAGGACAGTCTCCTTTGCAATCTTTTTGATGCAGTGAAATGCTTCCAAATCTTTTAGTAGTGACGTTTGTCTACAAAAGACTTGGAGAACTTGCATATGACTCTTCCACTTGCAACTGATGCTTTCTTCTCAAATGCATAGCAATAAAATGTTTTATAGCCTCTTACAAAATATGGTGTGCTATAAAGATTGTTTTTTATCACTATGCATTTGGGATAGCCATATTAGATCATTGCAAATCCTGTCTATAAAGATCCCAACTTGTGTCTATGCTAGCTGAGTAATCCTGTTCCATACAGATGACTTCTGAAGTTCTAGTGCTCAGCTTGTCATTGCAAGATATTTTGATCTACATCACAAATTCAGCTTTATTTATTTTTGTCCTGCAGTTCTGGGACGGTCTGTTATCCTGCATGGAGAGAAAAGAATCTTTTGTCTAATTTCTAATCATCCTTTGGTTATTTTTTATCAGATTACTGAATTTCCCAGAGCTGTCATTTGATGCTGGAACCATACAGCTCCAATTTATTTAAAGCACTCTTCAGAAACAGTTTCTTTTCTTTAAACTTTAGGATTTGCACCCACTTGGAAATGGATATTCAGCATTTAAATATATTCCACATTTATAATCCTGTCTTAAAATACTCAGCTGTATCACTAATTATATTGTTATAAAGTGATAATCTGGAAAAAGGGGAAAAAACAGTAGCACAATGATGAGCAGAGGAAATATGGTCCTCACTCCACATTTGCAAGTTTGACTTTTGTGCATTTGATTATTCCTGAGACATGTACATACCTCCCCCCCATTCTCTTCCTCCCATTCCCTTGCTTTTTTCCTGAGTGTGTCCATCTTCCTTCTCTGCACCTGGGCAAAAGGCAAGGGAATGGGAAGGGGAGCACCACACAAAGAGAAGGAAATCACATGCATACCTTGCCCCCAATCTCTTGCCTTTTGCCCTGGCAGGCATGCTTTCCTTCTCCATGCCTAGGCAGAAAGCAAGGTAATGGGGTGGTGGTGTGCATTCCTCCCCCTCCCCATTCCCTTGCATTTTGCTCAGGTTCAGAGAAAGAAGGCAGGCACTCCTGAGCAAAAGGCAAGGGAAGGGGATGAGCATGAACCTTCTCTCATTCCTTTGCCTTTTGTCCTGGCATGGAGAACATGCACTGGGGCAAAATGCAAGGGAATGGGAGGGAGGTGTGTGCTCCTCCTCCTTCATTCGCTGGCCTTTTGCCCCAGTGCAGACTAGGAAGGCACATGTGCTGGGGCAGAAGGAAAGGGAATGGGAGGGAACAGCTCCAGAAGGGAATGGGAAGAGGAGGGTGGGGAGAATTATTTGTGTTTTTTTCCACTTTTGTGGAACCCTTGCGAAAACAGAAGAACCACTGTATAGTGAATTACTTGGCACACCATAACAAATTAATTTTGCCTGATACGAAAGATGGATGGTACAGGTTTGGACAATGCAGACCTTGCTACCAGTTTGTTTCTTAAAGCATTTTTGTCTCATAAGTTTAGATGCATAAACTAGAGTAAAATGATAAAACATGCTTGCATAAAGTTTGAAGTGCTATATACATATCTTCAAAATGTATGAATGAACTATCAAGGTGAGCTGCAATGGGTGAAGAATTAAACTAAAAGAAGAAGAAAGAAATACTGATTTTGCCCTTGATGTGTGATTCACCATTCTCTTTACTGAATCAAGTTAGCTCATTGGGTATTTGTTTTGAAAATAACTATCTTTCAAAATGAGTCTCATTCAGTCATGAAAGAGAAGAGGAAGAAATACAGATAAACCAGTTGTCAGAATGGAACAGTTCACCTTGACAGACATCTAGCTCAGCTAGAGTTCACAGAGAGCAGTTCATAGAAAAGAAATTGGGCCCAAAGGTCAACCACTGTGAGGGTTAAATCTGGCATTCCCAGAGATCAGTCCAAAGCCAGCTAGCCAGGAGACATGATGGGCAGAACAACAAAATAAGTGTTTTGGCATAGTTTTATGCCTTGCTGGCACTGAACAACATCTTATCCACAGAATGGGGCCAATATGGCTGATCAGCATAAACTGGCATTCCCCATAGATATGGCATCTTAACCATCACGATTAAAAAAAAATTATTTGAACAAATTTAATCAAAATTCTAACCGAAAAGGCAGAAGTTCTAGTATATCTCAGCTATTTTCTTCTAAAATTACTTTGAATGCTAATCCTTTGACCAGATAGTTATACAACACAAAGCTAAAAATCTGATTGACTGATCTCATTGTGAGAATGGTGCTTTGGAGAATGGACGGGCTTTAGAGATATTACAGTACAAATAGAAGAAAGCATATGGAAGCAAAATAAAACATTAAGTATTTCCTGACTTTCTGGTGGTTACACAGAAATCATTTCTGTTATGATCTGCAAAAGCTTTCCTTGTGGGATTCAGAGGAAACATCCACAATGGTTATATGGGTAGCAATTCGTACAGGCAGAAACCTCGTATGGATACATTTAATAGCTCTGAAAACAGATCAAAGACTACTGCTCAGTAGATCTGGCTTGGCCTCAGACACAAGCGGAGTAAATTAATTCTCACACATCTTTCATGAAACAAAGTTTAGCTCAGGCCTGAGATTCCCAATATGTTTTCGACAGCTGGCTGAGTGGAAAACCGTAACTGAGTGAAACTGTGGTGCAATTTTAATGTTTTCAAGATTGGAAGATTCCCCCCACCCCCAAGCATGGTCTGTTAGCTGCAGTAGAAAGTGATTTATTTGAAAATGATATATTAAATGATTGCTGCCATCCAATAATGAAGATATGTCCAATCACATTGTAGGTTGATTTTCTGCCTAACTTACTTTGATCTGAGATGTGGGGAATTATATAGATTTTGGCAACATTCTCAGGCTGTGTAAAATACTCAAAAATGTGTCTTTCACTGTACTCGTAATGGCAATGTCAAACTGGATTACATCTGCTTATGTGACACATAGTTACTTAGAAGTACACCCCAATGAAATTTAGCATGTTGGGGCCTCCCTGAAAACATCTACGGAATCTACAGGGCTACTCTTGTTTCAGATATTTTTTGGATGGGGGGATCCTTGTGAAAGATGCTCTGAGCTAACCTTTCTTCTCAAGGCTAGGAAGAACCACTTTTTTTGGTCTACAGTTCCGAAAAATCTGGCACCAGGATGGCTAGTATGCCAGCTAACCATGCTGCTTGTAAACCTCTGGGAGCTATTGCCCCCAGAGGTGACATGTCCAAGTTTTGCCTCTCCTTGGGTGGGATTCATTATCTCATGTTGCTGTTGATTTGTTAGCGTCTCCCTTTGAATCCAGTTAGCAGTATTTCCTAGAGAGATGAAAAAGCATGTAGAGGCCATGCTTCTCTTTGGCCCTCTCACACAACAGACACAAGGGTAGGGCAGGTGAACAGATAACTTCAGGGAGGAAGAAGAAAGGGGTGAGAAGGGTTTGTCAGGAAGGTGTAGACTACAGTCATTGCTGGAGATGATGCTTAACTCTGATACTAGGCTGGAATGGGGATAATGTTGGCTTCTGTATAGGGTCTGTTCACTTTATAGACAGAGCTTGTGTTAACTGGCCCTTTCAAAATTGGGATGGGTAAGTCTTCGTCTTGAACTGGGATAATTACTTCTCATCTTAAATTTGGTTCATTTTGAACATTGATATAATTGCAAAAGTTCACCTAAATATTTGTATTTTTGTGAATTTGTATTCAAAATTTGCACTTTTGCATGCATTTCTCTTAACACGTGCATTTTTGTACACCATTTTGCCTAATATAGCCCATCCTTGCAAGTATTTTTCCTATTTCAGTTTATTTTTAAAAGTTAATAGTTACAGAAACTTTCCCCAAGTATACACCTTCTTGTGTACTAAACTAAAACCCTAAGATAAAAAAGGCAGGTTTGATGAATAACTGGTAGGTGTCCTGGTATCACATGACACTGAACAATGCCTGCTTGCATAGAGACAAAACACTGTGCCTCCCTCTCTCTGGAAACATGAGGCTGCTTGTAGCTCAGAGATCTGTCTTTAGCCTTAAGCAAAAACCCCAGGTTTATGAGGCAGCGTGCAGCAGAAATACAAAGGAAAAAAAATACTGCCCTTAGATAAGTAAAGCTGCTGGTTATATCTTACATAATCTTATGTAATGAAAGAGTCAACTGAAACCAAGTAGCGTATGATGTCGAGTCTGGTGTAGCTCCTCTTGATATGGAGGAAGACCTTATTCTATCTCAAGTGGATAAATGTAATATTTTCTGAAAGCGTAGACAAATACTTACGTAGCTGTCTTGATCCCTTAGAGCCAAATGGAAAGAACACCACAGCTACCTTTGCATTTCCCTTTCTGTAGGGATTTTTGCAAAATTGTAGAGTTGTTAATTTTTGTAGAACTGCAGAATTTTGCAGGATTCCAACATTTTGTGAAGTACAAACATTGAAAGATTAGATTGTGTATGGATTTGAAAGTAGAAAGTTCTGTGAGTTTACATTAAAATACAATATTAAAATCCCTATGATGTGCTGGAAAATGCTGTTCCAGTTGCCCTAACTACAGAGGCTGGAGGCCTTGATTCAGATCATGTTATGGTTGCTTTTTGACTGGCCACTAATAGGATGAAAGTTTTCTATGCAATAGCTACTGTAAAGCATGAATTTGCTCATACTTCAAAGTAATGATGCTAAAGGTTGGTGTAAACAGTTGAGCTGTGAAGTCTTTCTCAGGACTGCAGCAATAATCTTGTAATGTACCTGGACATTATGGCACTTAAAAAGTGATGGATGCACATGATTTATCACAAGAAAGCCACTTACTGACTTGCCCCCACTTCAGAGCTGTACTTCAGTCTCATGAGTGATGAATAAATGAGTCCTGTTTTAATATTATTTCAAATGAAAATCTTTGGGGTTGCAAGTTGTGTGTGTGCTTTTTTGGGTGTGTGTGTGAGAGGTTGATTGGAAAGTGAGTTAAATCAAATCACTTTAATGAATAAAGAAACCAAGTAATATTCCTAGATTTAGGTTTCTAATTCCTCATCTTACAAGACAGTTTCAAGTCCTATTGCTGGTATGGATCATTTTGCTGTTGTTGAGAAAGCAGGTACTAGGACACACATTATGGTCACAGTCTAACATTAAGAGAAACATATTTAAGGCAAATGATGCCAATGATTTTTCAATCTATGCACCCAATTCTGAAATGTGGCCTTTGACTGTAGTGTGTGTTTGTGGCTCCATGAGAGAGAGGTGGAGGGAAGAGAAAGGGAACATGAGTGAGCAAGAGAGATAAATATTGCCTGAGGAGTTGAAGTCATGTTACTTAGAGGCAGTTTGCTCTGGTCTTCCCCTGTCAAGCAACTCTATACGAATATTCAAAGAACACAATAATAATAATGATGATGATGATGATGATGATGATGATGAATGCCAATGTTGGGAAATTATTCCAGCTATAGTTAAGAAGCAAAGAAAAAAGGGAATAGCTTAGCAACTGGCAGATGCACTTATAATATCTCTTGGTATCACTACAGTGGACCCTCCATATAAATGACCTCTGGATCTGCAAATTTAAGCAATCACAGAATGTTGTGTCCTATACCTAAAATTGCAGTGATGTGTGCGTAGATCTGCTGAAGCATTTATGCACACATCACCACCATTTAATAATATGGGATGCGAGCATTCACAGTTTTTTTTCCATTCATGGGGAGGGGATGTCTTGGAAAGGAACCTTCACAAATACAGGGGGTCCACTGTATTTAAAACAGTTAATAATGAATGAATTACCTTTATAGTCTTAAAGCCCTGTAAACATTGTTCTCTGTTGTACAGACAAAGAATATGCACATGCCAAAATCCGTTTGACTTTTAAATAATATTCATCCTTAATGGACCTGTTTCCTAAAAACAGTGGATTATGGTGTCCTTTGATGCTAAGTACTGAAAGTATTCATCAATGCACAAAGGTGAACCTCAAATTTGCCAAGATCTATACATGAGAAAAGCCACCCTCAGCTTAACAGCTTGCTTCTAGTGTCTCTCCTCCTCATCCCACCCCCAGTTTGATTTATTATTCCTTGAGAATGGTGGATAATTTAGTGGGTATCTAGTTAAAAACGTCATGCAAAAGACTCTGCTGGAGAACCACTGCAAGATAGAAGGTGGGGCTTCAAATATTGTCCTAGTGCCATTCCCATCAGCTCTAGCCAGCATAGGCAGTGAGGGATGATGGGAACTGCAGTCTGACAACAGCTGGATGAGCAAACATTCCCCATCTTTGAAGTAGTCAAATACTGGGTTTGATGATCAAATGGTCTGCTATGGGCTAAAACAGTGTGTAATATTTCTGTATAAATTATACCTCAGATTTTCATTCGAAGTAGCATGAAATTGCATCCCTGGCACTAAACAAAGAAGACACAAACCTCAGGGTGACCTAAGATCATATCATACTTGGTCCTCTTTTGTTGTTGCTGTTGCAGTTGTTGATGAAACTGGGATAAATCTGAAAGTGACTGTGTCCAGTTCTTTTCCTATGTGATTTAGAACACATATTAATTTCCACATTGTCACGATTTCATGTTGTGGAACAAGGAAACATGACAAAGAGAAAGAACCTAATTAAAGATAACAGATTGTGTTCTTTTGGGAAATTACAAAAGCTTTCAATAGGGTTAACCACCTCAGTATTATCTGTATTTACAGATAAGTATGATCTATCACAATGGCTAAGGGAATATATGGCAAATTTTATCATTATGGGATATTTTGTTGTTGTTGGGGGAAAAAAGATCATGGTACATTCTAAAGATGTCTTAGGAAGTAAGATCTGGGGGAAAGGAGTGGAAAAAAGAGAGAGAAAGAAAGAGAGAGAGAGAGAGAAATGAGCTGCAGGTTTTTCTTATCAGAAATCCAATAGAAGTTGAACAGTTCTTCAGAATGACAGTATAGCACCTTAAGAACTATTTAGAGGACCAGGATATTTCACACAGATCTGCAGCTCTAAGGCAGTGAGAAACAGTTCTTTCGGCTTTTCATGTAGAGCAGAGAATGCCACTTTAGATTCTCCAGTGAAAACGAAACTATTATATGTGCTGCCACAGCTTAAGTGGACTGTATAAGATCAGACAGTATATCACACCAGCCCTTCTGACAGGAGAATATAAGGGATGAACATTAACTCTGAAACTCCAGTAGTTGTAAAAAAATTATGGCATCATGTAGAGTTCCGACTTGCAGGATGAGGGCTATTAGAACACAAAGAGTACTATTATTTTATGGACTTCTGGTTTAACTTCATTTCACATTTCCTTTTTTTTCTTTACCACTTCTGCTAGGGAAAGGGGAAATCTTGTTCAGCACCCATATCAGTAAAAGCTGACCCATGAACCTCCTACAACTCTAGGGCCGGATTTTCATGGCTGATGTTCACTATACAGAAAAAGTGGGAACTATGTGGCCTGTGGACCATAGGGCTTTTTCTTTTTCTTTCTTTCTTTTTTTTTTTTTGCAGCCTGGAGAAATGGTATTTTAGTTAATTTTTAAATGAAAACGGTGCTGTATAGCACCTGCCCACTTCTGTTGTCTAAGAACTGCTGCAGCAGTTTTCCCTTCTCACTGTTATGAAAAGAATGAGTTCTCACATTTTTGTATTCTACAAATGTTCTGATTTGGGAGGGACTGTCCTGATTAATCCATTTTTCCAGTTGCTTTTAAAATACCCTGGTTTCTCTCTCATTCTCCCCCTCCTCCTCCCTTTGTCGTCAGCTTATGTCAACTGCAATTTGAGTTCAAGGTGCAAAAATTGTTTGTACTCAATGAACTGAGTGCAACTGAATTCAATTAATCTTGTCTTTCCCAATTGGATCTTGCAAGAGCAAACTGCTACAGGCTCTTCTAACTTATATGTTCTTCCTCATCAATAACTTTTGCCATCTTAACTACATTCTGATGTTGTTGTTTGTTATTCTGTGACTTTAAGTCATTTCCAACTTATAGCGACCCTCAAGCAAACCTATCAGAGAGTGTGCGATGCACCCAAGGTCAATCAGCGGGTTTCCACGGCCGAGTGGCGAATTGAACCCCGGTCTCCAGAATCATTGTCCAATGCTCAAACCACTACAGCATGCTCTGTTAGTTGCCCACATATGTCCCAGTTTTCATCTGTGAAATGTTGAAGGATATGCATTGTGGCATTCTGCAGATCAGGGTCTAAATTTCCCACTTGATGAATAACTTTTGAAATACTAAGTATACACAATAGCGTAGAAATGAAAAGGAGTAGAGGTAGGGGTAGATTGTGCCATACTTCGGTCATTTTATACTCTTTGAGAATTTTACATCTTCACAAAAGAGTATATTCCATGTGTCATAACACTTATGCTCTGCCACCCCAGCCAAGCAAGCAGAATAACAAGGGATCTTCTACTGGGGGAACAAAATGTAATAGGCTTGCAATGCAAATGTATTTTTTAGAGCAGAAATATGGAATGCATACAAGAAGAGGCTACCAATTTATACATATTCCAGAAAATGTTTAAAAGATGATTACTGGCTTAGATTTTATGTACTATGCTATCATTATTTTTTAAAATTAGTGACTTTTCTGCCCACGAAGGCAGAATATACAAAGTGTATTGAATTCTTTAGAAACTACTTTAAAACTGTTTCGGTTTAAAAACTAAGACCATACTGAATAATGCAATTCTGACTGCCCAAGAGAAACTCGAGAAAAGTGGAGCTAGGGTGCTGTAACTGAAGTGCTTTTACCAAGAAAGCCCTGTCTCATGTATTCACCAACATTACCTCTTGGTGCTTACAACGAATCCTCTGCTGAAGATCTCAGATTCTGGGCAGGATCTCACATCATTCTTGAGCTCTATCTTATACTGATTCTATAAGGTAGAGATGATGATCCCCACCCCCCCGGACTGCATTCACTTGGGGGCAATCTGTTAGGAGCTGCAGGCCAGCAATAAGCATAGTGGAATTCTGCAATAAAAAAGGTGGACCAACAGTGTGAGCTATTCTCCTGTCTTTTGCTGTGACACTCCTGTCTCTTTTCTCCTCATTCTCCCTATCTAGTAGACTTTCAGAAGAGCACCAGATAGTTCTTTTCAGAGATTCCAACAGTTTGCTTACAAGAGCTTTGAAAATCAGTATGAGGATTTCAAGATATCATTGTGGCCACACTTTGTTCACCTCTGCTCACACCCAGAAAAGTAACTGTGTCTGCCATAACTCCAAAAACCATGAATCCTTTACCCTTGAGACTTTGGGCCTTTCCACACTACACTGTTACAGTGCTATTATTCCACTTTCAACTTCCTATGGAATCCTGGGGTTTGTAGTTAAGGGAGAGGCCATTAGAATTCTTAACCAGAGAGCTCTTTGGCCTCAGTAAACTACAAATGACTGGATTGGATAGATGCTCTCACCAGGAATCTGAAACTGATCATTGAGAGCTTGGGAATGTTACCTCCTTTCTCACTTGTTGTTGTTGTTATTGTTGTGTTTCCAGTATAGCATTCTCTCTTCCCTACCTCTTTAGCTACGATAACCTCTCAACAGTTAGTCTGTGTATATATTTAAAATTATTGGCTGTGGCATCCAGACTTTACACTCTGGATTCTGTGATTGGCTTAGCTTAGAAGGCCATGCCTCTCACTCTCTAAGAACTCTGTTCTCCTTTGACTGCACACGCAACACACACTTAACTAAGGCCCTTTCCATCCCTTACCTTTTTCTGGTGCTGGGGTGCGGGGATCGCACCAGCAGCCTCCAGCGAGAGGCTCTTGTGTCCGGGGTCCTTTGGCTCCGCACGAGCTGCCTGCTCGTGAGAGAGCCCCACCTCTTCCTTCCGCAGCACAGCCTGGGACTTTCCCAGGCTGCACTGGGGCAGGAAGCGTGACCGGCGTGGCTCCGGAGGGTCCGCATGCCAGGTAAGTGTGTGCGGGGCCTGGGAGCAATGTGCGATCACACACCATTTTCGGCTTCTAGCCAAAAATGAAAAGGTGCGTGATCGGCACCTGCCGGCCCCTAGAGCGTCACACGATTGTGAGTGCGTCATGTAGATTGCTCCTCATAATCGTGCGATGCTCCAGGCTCTCTTTCGCATGGAAAATGCCATGCGAAAAGGGCCTCATTGTTCTGCTAACTGTCAACTGCTCTCTAATAACTACATGCTACTTGTAACTTCTTCAATATGCTAATCATATCTCTCAACTTATTAGTTGGTTAGCTTGAATGAAGATATTATTTATCTCAAATACTTTTCATAAATAGGATTACATTTCTTCGATGGATGTATCATTATAAAAATTTTAGTAATTTTTCTTTTAAAAAATTGAAATCTGCTGTCTGCTTTGTCTTCTTCAAGTCAGCCATCATTTTAAGAACCCACACATAAATTGAGAAACGACTTTCTCTGCAACTCTGCTGATATAGAGTTTCCTCGGGACTAATAGCCTAGGTAACTGTTAACTCGCAACAGTTGTTGTGTGCCTTCAAGTTGTTTCCAACTTATAGAAGCCCTAAGAGGAATCTATCAATTTTTTTGGATGAGTTTTGTTCAGAGAAGGTTTACTTCTGCCTTCCACTGAGGCTGAGTTAGTGTGACTTGCCTAAGGTCACCCAGTGGGTTTTCATGGCTAAGTGGGGGTTTCAATCCTAGTCTCCAGAGACACAGGCCCTTTCTGCACCTTATCTGCATCTCATGATGTCCTAGCATCATCCTGGCAGTGCCTTTCCCAGGATGGGAGTGTGTCCCAAATGTTCCCCTCTGCATCCGGCCAGCTGCTGGCAGATAGTAGCACTTGGGACATGCTCCTTCCTTCTGCAGTGCAGCTGGCCTCTTCCAGTGCTGCACTGAGGAAGGAAACACTTTGGTAGAGCTTCTGCCCTTCCTGTATGGCCTCAGTTGACGTGATCATCACATGAAAGGGACGTATTACCAGATTTTTTCTGCTAATAGTATAAAGCATGATTGCGATGTCTGGGGATGTGACAGGAGCGGGGCTGAGATGATGTTGTGCAGTAGCACACGTCGCGGATAAGCTTCAACATGTCCCCATGCTGGGATGGGGCTGTAGTTCAGAACACTTAAACCACAACACCACTCTCTTTCTCTCTCTCTCTCTTTCTCTCTCCTACCTCCCCCTAAATCCCCTAACCAACACGGCCAGTGTCCATGCTAGCTTGTGGATTCAGGGAGGGGGAGTCTAAAAATAACATTTCCAGGAACTGGTAAAATTCCAGCTGCTAGATGTGATATCTGAATGATGGAAGCCCATGCACATCTATTGTGCTGCTTTTAGTTGGATCAGGGCCTTGGTCCTTGACGCATGGAAGGTTTGGCTGTGCAGAGCAAAGACCTGACTCAATTTCACTTTGCTGTCATTTTCTCTGATACTTTTATAATGTTATGAAAGCATTTTCGATCCTGTTAGGGTTTTTAAGCTATTAGCTTTATTATATATATATTTGTGAGTTCTAAATTACTTGGCAGTGTCACTTTCAGTTTCAAAATGAGTAAAATCATACTGTAGATAGGGAAGGGGAATGAGATCCCAGTTTGATTACATAACTTGATGCGTATGTAGGAAAGACATGCAAAGCCCTCAGCTCAGCAGCATCAAAAATGAATGATGAACAGCATTATGTCTGTGAATATTTATTCAGAAGTACATCCCACTGAGGCCAATAGTTCCTACCCTCAAGTAAATGGCATTAGGTGGCCTGAGCTGTAATCCTAGGCACACATACCTGCAAGCAAGACCATTTCCACACTACACTGTTATAGTGCCGTTATTCCACTTTCAACATCCTGTGGAATTCTGGGATTTGTAGTTTACTAAGGCCAAAGAGCTCCCTGGTTGAGAATTCAAAATGCCCCTCCCTAAACTGGAAACCCCAGGATTCCATAGGATGTTGCAAGTGGAATAATAGAACTATAACAATGTAGTGAGGAAATGGTCTAAGCCCCATTGACTTTAATGGAATTTATATTCAACTCTAAAATAGTATTGTAGACCTTTCTTGCTCAAAGTCAAAGGTTTCGCTCTGGGAATAAGAACTATTAGACTCGTGGGTCCTTCACTTTGACACTGCTGAGATGAGTGCTCTGTGTATCTTTCTTATATACTTATATTAGCTAAAAAAAGATCAACTTCTCTTTCCTATTCTATGTTCAGCAGAACTGTTTAGTTGTACTGACTTAAGTATGTAGGCAGAGAAGGCAAAATCCCATCATTACTAATAAAGATGACTGTGTTTTTCATGTTTATATCTCATTTGAGTCTAGAAATCAAAATCAATTTCATTTTTAGAAAAAGATCTGCAAGCCAGATTGAAGGTGCCAGTGTTTACCTTTAAAGACCTGAACAGCTTGGAATCCAAGTACCTCAAGATCTTGTATCTATAATAAGTCATATTAAAAAATGGATTCAAGCTGCAGGAAAGGAGATTCCACTTGAACCTCAGGAAGACCTTCCTGATGGTCAGAGCTGTCTGGCAGTGGAATATGCTGCCTCGGAGTGTGGTGGAGTCTCCTTCTTTGGAGGTTTTTAAGCAGAGGCTGGATGGCCATCTGTTGGGAATGCTTTGATGGGTGTTCCTGCATAGCAGGGGGTTGGACTCGATGGCCCCTGTGTTCTCTTCCAACTCTATGATTCTATGAAAACATGTTAATACCTTAAAGTAGGGGTGGGCCAGATGTTACACTGGATCTTACTGGAGAGAGGGAATTATTGTCTTTGCAGAATAAAGCTACTCAGGCCCTGCATTTATTCCTATCAACTGTGCATTGGAAGGTTGCAGGACTGAAAGCAAAGCCTCTTCCAGTGATCTTAAAATCCAGTAGGCTCTTATTAGAAGGGGAAACACATATTGGAAAACATAGTATGTGATGGAAAACAGATCACAAGACCATGAAGTAGCTTATCAAATAGAGAGATATTGGCAATATCCTCATGGCTCAATATCATTGATATGGGCAACACACCCATAGTTCAGAGAAATCACAGATATTCTGCACATACCATTATGATTCCTGGCCACATGATATAATATGTGAGCAGCTCTTTGGTGCATCAAGCTTGATTTGTGAAATTAAAGAAGATTAGTATTCTAAAATTAGAAAAGATTAGCTTTCTGTTTACCTACAAGCCTGTTTCTCTCATCTGGGAGCCTTGTTCACAATAATTAGACATATATTAGTTATTGGCAAGGATAATTCTAAGAGCTAATTAAAAAAATAAAAATAAACATACACAGTAAAAAGAATGTTGAAACAATGGGTTTTTGGAAGTATTTGCCCACAGCTCCCAAAGGAAGTGTGTTAGGCATGTTTGAATGGGAATACTGTGTGTGTATGCAGGTGTTTGTGCGCAGAAGCTGATACAATTAATGGTATGCTGCTAAATCTTGGAGTGTAGGTACACATTGTGACTAGTATCTATCACTACGCCCCCAAGGAGAATCCCCAAAATGGACTGTCATGTTGATTTCTATCAACCAACAAGTTCTAGAAGTTTTCATCTTCACTGTATGTTTTTTGTAAAGGCAATGGAACTTAATGGCCCTTTCAACAATAAGCAATCGCAAAATATTCTGTATTACAATGGACACAGCTCCAAACAATAAAGTGCTGTTGAGGAAATCTCTCCTCCCAAGGCATGCTAAACTTGGAGGGAACAGCTGTGTTTGTATATGTGTGTGTATGAGAGAGAGAGAGAAAGAGAGAGAGAGAAAAAAGATGATAGACCATTATCTCTGCTAACAATAATACAAAAAAGAACCTCACAGTATTTCAACCTGGTGAGCCATGGCTCTGCTACAACACTGCTATTCCTCCAAGATTCAAAAGGCTAAGGCCAGGGCATCCATCTGACACAAAGCATCAGCTACAGATCAAGCTGTATTTATTCTAGAATGGGCTGTGTACCATTGTCTGGGAGATAAAACATACTCCACTACAATGTCCTGTAAGTGTATGGATATGAACACATCCCCCAACTGTCTTGATTTGACAGGGATAGTCCAGATTAATTCTCTGTCATCTCACATTTTCAGCTGCTTTGAAAGTCCCAGTTTCTCTTTCCTTGCACTTTCCATTTTGTCCTCAGTTTACTGTCAGCTACTCACATTTGTGGGTTTGACTTTCATGGATTTTATTATTTGCGAATTCCTTCAACCTCTGCTCCCTCCCATCAGGTGTTTCTTTTTCATGAGAACTCTCCCTCTCAGTGGCTCCAATCAGGCCACATAGTACTTTAAAAACCCACCTCTGGTCTTCCTCATCCTTCACCAGCCACTGCCTGGCCAGCTAAGGATGGCTCACACCCTGTTTCTCAGCAACATAGGGCCTCTCCTGATGCCCCTCCACACACTCAAGGAAGAAAATGGGTGAGACTGAGGAAGTACAGGGCCACCACGCCAACCAGCCCGCTTTCCTTCTCCTTTCCTTGACCTATTTCTGCACTAGACTGTTAAAGTGCTATTACTCCACTTTCAATATCCTATGGAATCCTGGGGTTTACAGTTTAGGGAGGGGTCTTTGAGGATGTTGAAAGTGGAATAATCGCGCTATAAGAGTGTAGTGCGGAAATGGCCTCAGTTAACTCAGCAGAGGAGAAAGGAGAAGAGAGGGTGGGATCTTGCCCTTCCTGGTAGATTAAGACAAAAACAAACTGCTATAGACTCTCCTAACTTGTGCGTTCTTCCTCATTAATAACTTTTACCATCTTGACTGTACTCTGCTATTGTTCGGTCACACATGTCCCAGTTTTCATGTGTGGAATGTTGGAAGATATGTATGAACAGAGAAGAAAAATCTCTGCTTTGAAATAATGACCTTATATTACCAGGGGTCAAGAGGAGAGATTCAAGACTGAAGGTGTCTTCGTAAGGGCTTCAGTCACTGTCTCTGAGTGAACAAACTTAGAACAGATAAAGATCCAACTATTGATCCCGGTATGTGTTTCTTAATGAAACATAACTCCAAAAGGAATACAATAATCACTGATGGAGAAAGACATAGCAAATAATCTGGCAATCAGTTTACAAGCTGCCCGTTAGAAAGGTCATAGAGGCGAAAGGGATTTATCTAGTGTAACTGAAAGATCTTTGGGAAAAAAATTCGATCCAATCCAAATTATAATAGAACCCAAGAAAGTCTAATAAGAATTCATTCAACCCTCAAAGGAGTAACTTAGCAGGGCCATAGCTCAGTGAGCAAACATAAAACTTGCATGTAAAAGATCCCTGGTTCAGTCTCTAGAATTTCCAGGAAGAGTCCTGCTTACCTCAAACCCCTGCTTACCCTAAAGCAAGGATGACCAATAGAAAATGGGGAATGGGGATTTCATTCCATGTATTGTTGTGGTGTTCTGTTTTATTGTCTTTGACCCTGACTGTGTATGTTGATGTTCTGCCTTCTGATGTAAATGGCATTATAAATAAACATCATCATCATCCCAACACATTTTTGTGATCTTCTGAGGCCTCCCACCATTACTGATTTACACCGAGCCCCCTCAAAAAAACCTTACACCAAGCACGATTCAGGTAGCACAGTTCTCCTACAAAACAAGGTGCAATTCCCCCATCTGTCCCAAAGAGTGCAAGTGCCAATATGATTTTTTAATGGAAGTAACATCTGGTCACTTCTGGTTCAAATGTTTGGCACTTTTTGGCACTAGTGTGTGTGTGGGGTGTGTGTGTGTGTGTGTGTGTCAATGTGCTCTATGTTGGGTCCAGTGAAGTCATCTGCTGCTTTGCCTTTGGCTGCAAAATGGCTTCATCAAGTTCCAGCCAAGAAATATGAGATAAGGCAACATCTTTCCTCCTTATCTGGATGCAATGCATTGTCCTCCATGGAGTGAGATATGTTGTGACATTTGAATAGAGATGTTGTGATGTTGCTTAGATTTACAAGAGGCTTTTGAAAAATTCCCTAATTAAAGACTTCTGAGCAACTGAGAAGAAGAGAGGTCAACTGGAATCAGTGACCAGTTCATGCACTGGAAGGATGTACACAGCATGGTCTCACCAGGATTGCGGCTTTATCTCATTCATAAATGATCTGGAGTTAGCTTTGGAACAATGAGGCAGACAGACTTGCCAATTATATCAAATGAAATTCATAGTTAAAACAAAAACAGATTGCAAAGAACTCTGAAAGGATCTTCCCAACTTAGGAGAAATGGGTGTTACACTGGAGAATTTGGTTCAGCACAAGCAAGTGTAAAGTGATGTGTGTAGGTTCACACATATGCTGATGGGATCAGAGCTTGGCAGTGAGTGGTCACGAAAGGGATCTTGACTGTGGTGAGAGGCTCAAGAAAAATCTCAATTTTCTTATTAAAAAGGCAGCTTCCATGTTTGTAAAATCAGAAAAGGAATCAAAAATAAAACTGCCAATATCATACTGCTGTTATAAAATCTATTATGCTGCCACGCTCTGAATACTGCATACAATTCCAGTCACCATAACTAGAAAATTAGATCCTTCCAGCTGTCCTGATTTACCAGAGACAATTCTCATTAATCTTTTGTCGTTCCACTTTTTCAGCTGTTTTAAATATCTCTCTGTTTCTCTCTCCCCCTCCCACTTTCTCCCTTTGTCCTCAGCTTACTTCAACTGCTGCAAACTGAGTTCAAAGGGTGAAACTAGTTTGCAGTCAATTAACTCAGCTGGAGAGACAGGGAAGGAGGAGGAGGGCAGAATCATGCTCTTCCCAGAAGGCTCAGGCTAAAGAAAACTGCTGCAGCTTTGCCTAGTGTTCATGTTTGTTTTCCTCACTAATA
Organism: Cyclura pinguis; assembly: GCA_030412105.1. Lineage (NCBI taxonomy): Eukaryota > Metazoa > Chordata > Lepidosauria > Squamata > Iguanidae > Cyclura > Cyclura pinguis. The sequence continues at coordinate 104,328,478 of CM059599.1, read as the reverse complement.
ACTTTTGCCATTCTGATCACACTGTGATGTTGGTTGACCACATGTGTCCCCATTTTATCTGTTAAATGTTGGTGGGTATGGATACAGTAGAGTCATATCTAGCAATGCCCGCTCTGTCTCTCCTGAAGGAGAATCACAAGCAGCAAATTTCCACTTGCTGTGATACCTTCTGCTGTAATGGAGTTTCTGCTGCACCACAGGACATCCTCCAAACCTTTCCAGACATCAGCATCAGGGGCTTAGGAGTGCATCTTATAGGTGTTGTTGTTATATACCCTCAAGTAATTTCCAGCCTTTGCTGATCTAAGGAGAACCTATCATGGGGTTTTCTGGGGCTGAGAGTGTGTGACATAGCCAAGGTTATCCAGTGAGTTTCCATGGCCAAGCAGGGAATCAAACCCTGGTCTCCAGGGTCATAGCCTAATGCTCAGACCAGCACACCATGCTGGCACTTTGCATCTTATAGTTACTTAGTTATTAAATACAAACTTAAATACATACAGTTATTTGACCAGAATTATATTCCTCCTCTTGAATTTTGTTGCACGTTGGCTTGAGAATTAAGAGAGCGTACATAAACAGTAAGTACTGTAAACAAACAAATATATAAAAGTAATTATTATTATTATTTTATTCATTTGTATTCTGCTTTTCTCCCAATAAGGGGACTGAAGGTGGCTTAACAGTTTATTAAAAACAGTATAAGTTAAAAACTATACACTATAACACATCAGTCAAAAATTGTTTAAAAATGACCTGTTAAGTTAAAACTATTAAAATTCATTATGAATCATACGAAAAATCAAGAAAAAAGCACAGCACACAGTTGAAAGCCTATCATGGTCAATTTCTAGAAGCCTGATAGAATAAGAAAAAGTGGATGCAAACCCAGCTCTGCCAACTTAGGCCCTTTCCGCACCAGAAAGTTAAAACGGGCCAAGGCGTCCTGTCACGGAGGCCATCCGCACCTTGGATCGGACTAGGTTCGGACTATTTACCTTAGTTCCGCACCTTAGTCTGATCCAAAACGCCCCCAAGTGGTCCTCCAGTGCGCTAAGTGAAGACTGGAAAAATCCAGTCTTTCAATCTTCTGGAGCGTGCCATTGTGTTTCTCCTCACTTGTGCAGATGTGCAGGCTCGCACCAATACGAGTCTGCGATCAGCGGAGGGCGGGCTGTGGGCATGGCCAGCGTCAGCGGTTGGTCCGGACCCACAAGGAACAGGAAGCTGCCATTTTCAGCCGGAGCAGTGCGGATCTACAGACCTCGCACTGCTCGGATTTGCCCTGGACCAAACGGAGGAGCCCTGCAGAAGGGTTTAAGGGAGAGTCCACACTGCTTCGAGCTAAGAAGAAGCGGTGAGTAATGGCACGGAGCGATTCACTCGCCACGTGCGGAAAGGGCCCCTGTCTCTGACTATGCTGGCGTGAGTTGGTTATGCCACCAAACCTTTTTGCCATTTAGCAGAACTGCTTTTGAAGCAGGCATCTGGTCATCCAGTGGGCATAACACAAGACCAAGATAGTACTCAATGCCCTGAAGTGACACGAATAAAAAGTTATAGTACACAACAAGATGAAGCAGCTGGTGGCTTCCATGGCAGTATGGTGATGAACCTGTTCTAAACTTTGAAGGCGCTGGAAAGCGCCTTTAAAGTTCAAACTGCCATCTAGAACAAATTGGCCATTTCCACACTACACTGTTAGAGTGCTATTATTCCACTTTCAACATCCTATGGAATCCTGGTGTTTGCAGTTTAGGGAGAGGCATTTAGAATTCTCAGCCAGAGAGCTCTTTGGCCTCAGCAAACTACAAACCCACCAGAATTCCACACGATTTTGAAAGTGGAATAATAGCATTATAATAGTGTAGTGTGGAAATAGCCGTTCATTAGCCCCACTGATACGGAAGCTTCCAGGCACCACTCACAAGAAGTAAAAAATGTAGGCATTCTGTATGTGTGTCTTAATACAAACAAATGTATAGTTTCTTGTTGTATTCTACTGTATAGGCATTCTGTGTGTCCCTTTTGATGCACTTCTCTCATGGGAATTACTGTCTTCTAGACATAGGTATTAATCCACATGAAAGCAACTGCCTCTGGGAGATCTTTTTAAAGCTTGTAGATCTGTCCGGGCAGAACTACAGAGTCACGGATTAGTACACCATTCTGTCTACACAAACATAAATAATTCACCCACTTTGCTTCAAAACAAACATAAGAGCTAGTCCTCCCCTTAAAAGAGGCCCACTCGTGAGGCATTTTTCAAAAAAGACTTCATGAGACTATTTTCAGTTACCATTAAATAAAATACTGAACACACACACACACACACACACACACACAGAGTTCTCCAATAAAGAGCCAAACCAGCTTAAGGTTTGTAGAGCACGATGTCAGTATATAAATATCAGCAAGTAAAAAAAAAAAAAAGCCATGTTTGTTTATTTTCTGTTATCATACTCACTAAGATACAGAAGAACCTCAACCTTCAACTTCCCTCATGAGCTGCTTGTGTAATTTCCTTTGCTTTCAGCAAAAACATAGTGAAAGTTTGTGATATTGTTAAATGTGAGGGCTTCTAGCAGGGAAGTCTAGGAAAACTTTTAGATAGACAATAATTATAGCTGCTCATTTGCTCAGGAGAAGTGTGATCACAGGCAATTTATATGATCAATATTATCTTTGTGTTTAATTCTTCTGCCTGAAATATAGTTTTGCTCTATGACTGATCCCCTGGAAACAGAGTAGGAAAAAAGTTAAGGTGTTTTCCTGAAAGATACAGTTTTTTTCCTATGTGTTTGGCTCTTTCATTATTATTATTTTATTTAAGGCTGCAAAGAGTTAACAATGGCATTCTAGGACTGCCAAGTTGAAAACTGGAGATGGCTTCTGTATCTTTAATGGTTGTGTGATGCATAGTACCAGGTTGCATGACCTCTGATGAAATTCCCCCTTCTACTATTAAAGGTACAGAGCCCCCTCCAGTTCTTACTCTGTGTTACAGGCCAGTCATATTTTGGTTGCCTGCTTTGAGGCCTGGAAACATACATATTGGATACAGAATATAATCAACAGAATGAATATAACCTATACAGTATAAGATACAATGCAGAAAGCCATGTGTATTAGAATCTCTCTCTCTTTTTCTCTTTCTGTGTGCGTGTGTGTGTTTGTGTTGTGTTACCTGGAACAAAAAGACAGGCTAATGCCAGGAAAAATGTCTACTCAAATGTGAACAAACACTTGCATTTCTGTCTACATTGAGATAAGAGCAGATTTGACCACTAAATAATCTTCCTAGCAGGTGCAATGGCTGATGTAATCCAATGAAGGTAGCCAAAAGTCAAGATCTAGCTCTATCCCAGTTTATTAACAATATTTCCAATAATCTGATTGGAGGAGAGGATTGTTAACAAAAACAGGGCACTGTCAATCCCTTTGTTTTGATTAGATCAGATAGGACAGCTGATAAGCTAGGTGGAAGCTAGAGAGAGAATAAAAAAACCAAGAGAAGCAAAAAGACTGCTTTGCCAGTCTGCAATAGATGAAGATGGGACTGTGATGTACCCTCTGAGCTGCTGTTCCTGATAATTGATAAACTGTCCAGACATGCTGGAGAAATCATGCTGGTAAGAGAGAGAAAATCTTCACTCTCATCCAGGGTATGCTAAAATAGATATATGACCCATTATGACTGTAATGGATGACCATGCTTATGGATGTAACACATGCTGTTAGATTTAACAGTGCCCAAGGAAATTAACCCTTTGGATGGCTGTGAGTTTACAGATGCCTGTTTAAGGGATGCATAGTTTCTCAAACAGATGAGATGATATAATGGATGATGTGAAGTAGTGAATGTACAATATCTTACACACAATGTAATGAGATGAAACCAAATTGCCCAGACACTTTGCAAATGGTCTCCTCTTCTTTTGTTTTCCTGATGGGAGACCATTTGGAAAGTGTTTCTTTTACAAATTTTACAAATTCATTAATGGATTGAATAGTTATGAGTAAATACAAAGTGGCAGAGTTTGGTGGCTAGGTCTGCTGTAGCCTCAGTCAGGATAATATTTTGAATGGCTTGTAATCCATCCTGATGTGGGATGTTGGTATATTGAGATTCCACATCCATAGTGGCTACAATGATGCTTTCTGGGAGGTTGTGGATGGACTGATTTTCCTCAGTTATATCCCTAATGTAGCTTGGAGTGATGATGACATACGGCCTGAGAACTGAGTCCATATATTCAGATATTCCAATAGTCAGGGTTCTAATGCTTGAGACAATAGGTCTTCCTGGATTGCCGAATTTATATATTTTGGGTAGTAGATAGAAGATACCCAGTTTGGGTTCCTAGGTTGTGTCCATTTTGTCCATTCTATTTGTCCATTCAGTTAGTCCATTCTGTACGTCCTGGTGACCACAGCTCCTACTTTGTCAGCCTGCCATATAATAATATTGTGATCATTAACTCTGCCTGTCTGGATTTTGCACCATTCTGAGTTGGATGCCTAGGTGATCAGAAGAGAAAGTGAACCAAACAGAGTTTCCCACATGTGGTTCCTCTGTCTCCTGCCACAGGGCTAACTTGCAGATCCATAGGAAAGTAATCACTATACTTGTAAGCAGGTGAATGTGTTACTTTATTCTTCTTTGGTTTCATTAGAAGAAACCAGTCCAAGGGTTCCCCAGTTCCCCCAACATATGTGTGTGTGTGTGTGTGTGTGTGTGTGTGTGTGAGTATGCACACAAGAGGCTTTCTTACTTCCTTCTGTCTCCTCAAGAGTTAGACCACACTTTCTCCAGGCTTCCCGTTCAGACTTTTTATTCCCCCTAAATCCTTGCCTGCAAGACCAGCTGGTCACCTTTCCCCAACTGTGTTGGAATAGTCCGACCCAGTTGGCTTTCCATGTTCTCTTTGATTGTCTTCTTCTCTCCATCTGTCCAGGATCCTCCACTGCCTCTTCATCATATCTTCCTTCTTCGGTGTTCCTCTCTCCATCCTGCCTTAGAATCATAGAATCATAGAAATGTAGAGTTGGAAGAGACCACACGGGCCATCCAGTCCAACCCCCTACCATGCAGGAACACCCTCAAAGCACTCCCGACAGATGGCCATCCAGCCTCTGCTTAAAAACCTCCAAGGAAGGAGACTCCACTACACTCCGAGGCAGCATATTCCACTGCCAGACAGCCCTGACTGTCAGGAAGTTCTTCCTGAGGTTCAGGTGGAATCTCCTTTCCTGCAGCTTGAATTCATTGCTCCTTGTCCTGGTCTCTGTAGCGGCAGAAAACAAGCCCTCTCCCTCCTCTACATGGCATCCCTTCAAATATTTAAACATAGCTATCATGTCCCCTCTTAACCTTCTCTTTTGCAGACTGAACATACCCAGCTCTCTAAGTCTATCCTCATATGGCATGGCTTCCAGGCCACTCACCATTTCGGTCACCCTCCTCTGGACCTGCTGCAGCTTGACCATGTCCTTCTTGAATTGGGGTGCCCAGAACTGGACACAGTATTCAAGATGAGGTCTAACCAAAGCAGAGTAGAGTGGTACCAGTACCTCCCTCGATCTAGACGCCATACTCCTATTGATGCAGCTGAGAATTGCATTGGCTTTCTTGGCCACCGCATCACACTGCTGACTCATGTTCAGCTTGTGGTCTATTAAGACTCCTAGATCCCTTTCACACGTACTGCCATCCAGCCACGTGTCCCCCATCCTATATTTCTGCATTCCATTTTTTCTACCTAAGTGTAGGACCTTACACTTCTCTCTGTTGAATTTCATTTTGTTAGCCTTGGCCCAGCTCTCCAATCTATCCAGGTCATTTTGAATTTTGATCCTGTCCTCTGGCGTATTAGCAACCCCTCCCAATTTGGTGTCATCTGCAAATTTGATGAGCATGCCCTCTATTCCTTCATCCAAGTCATTGATGAAAATATTGAACAGCACTGGGCCCAGGACAGAACCCTGTGGCACCCCGCTAGTCACTTCTCTCCAGGATGAAAAGCAGCCATTGGTGAGCACCCTTTGGGAACGGTCAGTCAACCAGTTACAGATCCACCTGACAGTAGCCCCGTCCAGCCCACATTTTACTAGCTTCTTTGCAAGAATGTTGTGGGGAACTTTGTCAAAGGCCTTACTGAAATTGAGATATGCTACATCCACAGCATTCCCTTCATCTATCAAGCTAGTAACTCTATCATAAAAAGAGATCAGATTAGTCTGGCATGACTTATTTTTGAGAAATCCATGTTGACTTCTTGTGATTACTGCATTGCTTTCTAAGTGATTAGAAACTGTCTGCTTAATGATCTGCTCCAGGATCTTTCCGGGTACTGACGTCAGGCTGACTGGGCGATAATTATTTGGGTCCTCTTTTTTTCCCTTCTTGAAGATGGGGACAACATTTGCCCTCTTCCAGTCTGCTGGAACTTCTCCTGTCCTCCAAGATTTCTCAAAGATCATAGCAAGCGGTTCCGAAATGACCTCTGCCAGTTCTTTTAATATCCTAGGATGCAATTCATCTGGCCCTGGAGACTTGAATTCATCCAGTGTGGCCAGGTATTCCTGTACCACCTCTCTACCTATTATGTGCCGCTTTCCCCCGCTTCCTCCCCTGCTCCCCAACTGCCAGGTTGAGTGCTTGTATCCTTCTGGGAAAAAACTGAGGCAAAGAAGGTGTTAAGTAGTTCTGCCTTTTCTCTTCCCCCTGTTAGTAATTCGCCATCTTCTCTGTGCAGCGACCCTATCGCCTCTTTCTTTTTCCTTTTGCTGCAGACATATTTAAAAAAGCCCTTTTTATTGTGTTTAATGTCTCTGGCCAGCCTAAGTTCATTCTGTGCTTTAGCCTTTCTGACCTTCTCCCTACATCTCCTTCTCTCCTCCCCTTCTGCTTCTGCTACTTTCCAAACACTGACAGTCTTTCCAGCTTTCCCATGCCCGTCTTCTTGCTCTCTTCTTCATCCTCCTCTTTCTTGACATTTATTTTGCATTTCCCATCTGTCATTCCCTTCTTTCTTGAACCTGCCTTCACCCTTCACTTTCCCTTGCCACTTTCTTTTCTTCCACATTTCCTCCCTCTCTCCTTCTCAAGTCTACCACGTCATCCTTTCCCTCTTCTCTCTCCACCACCCATGCCACTTGTGTTGCCTCCATTCCTGGCTTCCTCCATGCTCTACCCCAAGGCCTTTCTATGCCTCCTTTTTCTCTCCTTGTCTCTGTGTTTTCTCCTCATTTAAATTCCCCATTGCCTTCTCTAGCCCCACCCACCACCACCACCTTGGCAGCTGCCCTGTCTTGGCATCTGGCTTGAACCAACCCAATGTGCATGAAGCTTCTTGCATTACAGATGGCACCCTGGTGCTTCGGTGGACAAAACAAGTTGGGGCACATGGGCGTGGCAGCAACAGGCACCCCAATACTATGCCCACATTGCCATTCAGTTCATATAAGCAAGTTGACATGATGTGGTAGGGGAAATAGCATTATGCTAGTCCCACATCTTTGGCTCATTGGATATCCATGGATTAAGCATGATGAGATATATTCTGGGAATGGGTGCAAACACAAAAGCAACTGAAATCTTGGAAATGTCTACACAGCTCAGTTGTACATGTGGTGGACTTTGCACAGATGATTCTTGGTGGGACCACAATGAGGACTGCAGGTACCCCAGAACTGTTTTGAAGAGGGGATGCAACGTTGGCAGGCAGGTTATTATTAATTTTGCCTACCTGCAGGTATTTGCAGGGGTAGGGGAAGTTACTTTTCCACCTATTATCATTGAAACATCCTTAAATATGAAGACTCTTACAAGCAGTATGTGTACTTAGAGGCACCCTTCATGTGTTCAGTTAGCTTATTCCCAAGTAAGCATGCACAGAATAGGTTGCAGGTAGTCTCTATTATTCCTGGGAAAGCCCAGAGACAATGTTGTTATGTGCCATTAAGTTAGCTCTGACATAGCACTTCTATCCCAGGATTTTCTTGGCCAGATCTTTCAGAGGAGGTCAAGTCTTGATCTAGGGCTGAGAAAGTGTGACTTGCCCAAGGTCCACCAGTGGGTTTTCATGGCTGAGCAGAGAACTGAATTCTGGTCTCCCAGAGTCCTAGTCCAATACTCAAACCATGATAATAGGTGTATTATTATTTCTTATTGCTTGATTATTTAGCACACTTCTGTTTGATATCCTAGAGAAGGCTTAGCTTCACAGAAATCTTGGTGGTCCAGTTTTGCCAGATTATTTCAGAGAAGCCTCCAGCTTAGATTTAGGAAGGCTAAACTAGGCCTCCCTAGATCCACTGTTCTGGGGTCCATGGGGGAAAGATAACCTGATGAGTGATACCAATATCCACTTATAGCATTGTCTGATTTTGAACCATAGATTCAAAACATGGGTACCCTCGTAGTTTCTGAGTTGTGTAATCTTGTTGTTTCCACCTTCCTAATAGAAGTTCCATGCCGTTTATACATGTGACATCAAAGCTGGATTAGAGAAATCAATTATATTGTTTCTAATACCTGATAGAAGGCATGTAGCTTGGTCAAAGGAGCTACTTTCTACCACCTCCAGACTAAACAGATCCCTGGCAAATCCCATCAATTAACTGACAATGATTTTATTACAGTCACTTTCATTTTGCTCATTGTAGTCTTTTATGACTCAAATCTTCAGACTGCTCTGCTGGCATAAGACTAATTTATTTCAGGACTTGTGCTGGCATGGCATGAGAAGAGGAAGCTGTTGGACAGATCAAAGTCTTCAGACTAGATGCAAATTATTTCTGATTGTCTTGTCTCCAATTGATGGTAGGAATCAAAGATACTTCCTTTGCAACATGTTCTCTATTGCTTCAAAAAACTCCTCAGAGTCCAATAATGTGTTATTAATTTTTTTTTTTTACTATGGATCTGATATAAGCTTCCCATCACTAAAAATGACTTTTCTCTTTTGTCAGGATTGTTAGCTGCATATAAATAAAACTCTGGCAGTTTTTATTAATAATTTCTATAGCACTTCTAGAGGTCAAAGCACTTTATCACTACTTAGCAATTTTTTTTTAGTACTTTCATTGTGCAAAAATCATTTTTTATCCTTATCCCATTTACAGTCACTTCAAGTATAGACATAAAACCCTATTCAGGCATTATATTATCTGCTTTAAGTTAACATGTGAAGATACAAGCACACTAGTCCTGTCCTACACATGAAGAATAATTGCCTGGGGAGGACTAGTGCACTGCTCCCTCCTACATGTTACGCTATATAAAGTAAGTGGCACATAGTAACACCTGAACTGGGCCATGCAGTTTCCCAGAGTACAGATGCCAACAAAGTATGGTGAGATGCATAATACAAAGATGGACACACAGTGGTGCAACAGTAAGTGCAGAGGCTTGTCATGCCAGCCTGCATAACCAGAGCACCAAACAGAGTCCAAATCCATACCTCCAAGGGCAGCCCCAAACGAAGGCAGCCGAGACAATAGAAATTAATGGTAAGCAATTTTAGGAAACTGAATTGCTCCATTGTTCCTCACTTTCTTTTCAATTGGCCGTACAATAAACCTAGTGGTAGAGTAAGAGATCTTAGAGACAAACATTCCAATCTAGAAAATGTTAGCTATGAGCAAGTACTCAAGTCCCACTTTGTCCCATTCATTTCAGTATAACTTAGGTATGATTTAACTATCTCTAAACTAGGAGTGACCCTCTGGATGTTCGAGACTGCTATTCCCACAGTCCTTTATCATTGGCCACTCTGGATGGAGCTAATAGGAGCTGGAGGGCCAAAGGTTCATCAGCCACCGCCACCTCCTCCTCTTCCTCCTCCTCCTCCTCCTCCTTCTCATTTGTATCCTGCCTTTTCCCCAATAATGGGACTCAAGGTGGCTTACAAATATTTTAAAACAATAGAAATTTTTTAAAAAACACAGAAAGATCAAATTTATTGAAAAAAATCTATAGCAAAAACTCTTTATAATTAGCTAAAAGATAGAATATATGTATTAAAAAACAACAACAAAGCAGCATACCTTTAAAAGCCTATCACAGTCAACTAGGAAAAAAATCACTTGGAAATGAAGCTCCGGACCAGCACTTCCCAGCCTTTTTCCACTTGTGTACCCCTTAGCGGCCCATTTCTATAAATTGTACCCCTACCACTGCTATATCATTTCTTTGAGGGAAAAAAAAAGCCCAATCAGAAAACTTCTTTGAGATCTGAGGAGACCTTCCCACACCCATGGAAGGAAAGGCAGAGTGCCAGGCCAGCCACCTGGTCTGGTCCTTTCCATCTCATTGTGTCCCGCTACCCACCAAGATGCTCTCTGAGGTCTCAAGGTCTGGTTTGCTCCTGTACAAAGGCACGGGAGGAGCAACTGGTGCTGTGTGTTTCTCCCTCAGATAGATTCAGGATGGAACTAGATGTCTCAACTAGACACACTCTCCCTTTTTGGAGAGGGACACAAGGAAGAGGGAGTGAAGAGCACCTGAAGGCAAGGCTCAAGAAATAACCTTGTACTAGGGTTGCAGCAGCTTGAATAGAAGGCTGTGTCTGCATGTGTGTGAGAAAAACTCTCTTTTTTTAATGTTTGTGGGCCTATGTTAGCCAGAAGTTCAGCTTGTGTGTCACTTTTCTCTTTATCTTTGTGATTTTCCTGCCCCCTGTTAAGCTTCCAGGACAGGAACGCTCATGCCTTGGGTGATCAAGAATGGCATTGAGTTGTGATGTCCTCTGAGAACGACTTATAATTTACACCTTTCCTGTCATTATTCATTTTTTTTTTGTATCCTTGTCTTACTCCTCGGGGTACATGTACCTCAGGTTGGATGGCAACATAACTGATTTGGAAAACTTCTGTTAGTCCACAGGCTATGAAGCTTTGCATAATTACTTTTAGTCTGAAGCCTGTTGGAGTGCTGGACATGTGCAGACAGGTGCATGTTCTTAGATACCCAAGTCGCTGATGCTATGCTGTGACATAGGCTTATCAAGTGAAATCAACCTTGTGTTTTGTGTTTTTGCTTGTTCTTGTGAGCCTGTGTGGTATAGTGGTTTAACTGTTGGAATAGGACACTGAGAGACCAGGGTTCAAATCCCCACTTGGCCATGGAAGCCTACTGGGTGACTTTGGCAAGCCTGATTCCCTCAGCCTCAGAAGAAGGCAAAGGCAAACCCCTTCTGAACAAATCTTGCCAAGGAAACCCCATGATGGATTTACCTTAGGGTTACCATAAATCAGAAATGACTTGAAGGCACACAACAGCTTTTTTCTTCCCACAGCAGAGGATGGGAGAAAGAGCATATTGAGCTGTGCTGATAGAAGGGAAATAGCAGGTTGTATCCTCTTGCTCATGAAGGTAAATGAGATTTCAGAAGGAGCAATGCCTTTCCAAAGGCAGCTTCTAACATTACTGGTGCATGGTTCTGCAGATTATACCCAGGAGAAATTGGCATGTAGCCACCTCGTATCTATTAAGTGAAACAGGTACATACTAAACATTTAATTGGGTCTGTATCTTTTATGGACCAAGGAAAGCTTTGCGTTCCAATGGAAGAAAGGAGACTTTCACAACTTGAGGTGAATCCAACCAAATAAATAATCTTTAGTGCACATTTGAACCCTCGTTTCTCTACATCTCACCTTCTATAGTACATGAAGTGGCCCTTGGAGTTTCAGTTAATGTGCTCCATAGCCAATAATAAGAACGCTTGAATACCACAAGGCATGGTTTTGTGGCTTCCCACTGTCGTCCAGAGAAGTATTAATATATCACATTTTTGCTGTTACTCTGTATCTCACAGCCTTTTTGTCCAAGCAGTTCTTTTTCAAGCTTTCCATACCACTTTAGAAAGATCTGGTAGGAGAAGGAAGAATGGGCACCAACCATGCTTGCAACAGACTGACCCTTGAACATTTGTTAGGCAGCAAAATGGCCTCAAATTACACGCCAAATTCTGCAGGGGTCAATCTCTTTCAGAACAAGGCTGGTGCCCATGCTTCCTACTCTGAGCTCTGTCAGACCTCTCCAAATTGAGGTGAGTAGTACATGAGGCAGACCTATATGAAGCCCACTTCAGTCTTGCAAGAGGAAGGCTTCTTACAAAAGTACTAGAATTCTGAGAGATCTCTAATCTCACGAAAGCCTGAAACCTCATGAGAAATCCTCCTCGCATGAGACTTAGGGCATTCTTTATATAGGCCTGCCTCATTGGCCAGTGAGTCTTGAGATGTCTGATTGATAGAGAAGCCTGTCCTCTATTGCTGTTTGAAAAACCTGTCAACCGTAGCTGAGAGGTGTGGCAAAAAAATTCACCAGACCCCAAATCCATCCCTGGCAGCTCTGTTTGTGAATTCAAAGCTGTTTGTGAATTTTTGTAATCCAGTAATTGCAGTGCCAAATGGGAGCTTCCATACCAATACCTTTCAGCATTTGACAGGGATTCATGTGACCAAGATGGCAAAAGTTCTTAACAAAGAAGAGCACACAAGCCAGGAGAGGTAGTAGTTTGCTCTTGCCTGAGTCTACTGTGAAAGGCAAGGTTCTGCCTCCTCCTCTCCTCTCCTCTCCTCTTGTTACTGTCCTAGCTAGTCCGAGCTTTGCGGATATTAAAAGATATCCTCTTGATATCACAATTCAGCTGCGCTTCTCTATTCCCCTCCATGTGCTTGCGAGGCCACCGGACAAGCACGTAAACAAGCTCGGCCGTTAATTGCCGTAATATTCCTAGACAATGCAGGCAGGCCAGAAAATAGCTGACTCGCTGCTTTAGGAGACCTCCAGGCAAGTACTCTAATTAGGTATGCACGCAACCTACAAAAGAGCCTCTGGCCCGCGATGGCAGCTTGATGGGTTAACTATACAATACCCAAGTACTCTGCATTTGCATACTGGCTACTCTACTGAGAACCGCTACGATAACTCAATCATTCAGATTCTGACCTTTCGGAGGCTTTGTCTCCAACTCCAAATCTATTGTTTTCCCCCAGGTATGGCATAGCCTGCAGTCACAATTCTCCTTATAAAAACCTTTGATTCCGAGACCTTCCTCGGAACGCTCCCGAGTTTCATCCCGCCTTGCTGCCGCTTTGCTTGGCGAGCCTCCCCTCAGCTCCACGTGCTGAGCTACATCGCACCCCAGCCTCGCTCTCTATTTTTCCGGGCTTCAGGACAGGTGAAGTATCACCCAAACCAGCAATCCCTCTAAAAATCCCTCTATACCACTCCAACCTTTATTTTCCATAGTTATCTTGTGTGAATGTGTCGCATACACTGTTTTGCTTGTGTTTTAATAAAACATCATTTATTGTTTCAACTTTTGTGTGCTCCTTGACTCAGCCTGACCCCGTAGACATAGGGTTCAAGATCTCGCTATGTTACCCTGCCTCTCATAACGCTAAGCAGTGCTCTGAGCTGATTTTCCCCACTTTCAGTTGAGCACATTTTGGTGTCCCTCCCGGGACCCCCAGTACACAGGGTAACACTCTCCTCTTCTCTCCTCCCTGCTGCATTAATTACTTTTGCACTCTGAACTCAGTTGCAGCAACTGAATTAAGCTGAGGACAAAGAAGAAAGATGAGAGAAGGAACAAAAAACCGGGACATTTTAAAAGCAGCTGAAAAAATGAGATGGCAACAGATTAACAGGGACTGTCTTTGCAAAAATAAAGAAAACTCACATTTTCATATAAAAAACTGGGCATACACAGTTCTTTGTCCCCCGAGTCTTGAGTCCCTGTTGTTGTTGCTGGTTGTTGTTGTTTGCCTTCAAGTTGTTTCTGATTTAGGGCAACCCTAAGGCCAACTTATCACAGGGTTTTCTGTTGCTGAAAGTATGTGCCGGCCCAAGGTCACCCAGTGGGTTTATGTGACTGAGCAGGGAACTGAACTCTGGTCTCCAGGATTGCAGTCTATGATGGATAAACTACTATACCGTGCTGGCTCTTCCTGATTAGCATAGGACGTGATAAATAAGACATTATGACAGCTGCTGTACAAAACATATGGAGGGTCTAATATTCCCACTCCTGGTCTAGCACTATATTTCATGTGACCACCACTACTGTCCAGTGTGTCCACTACTATTTTAGTTTCAATTAAATTCTTTTAGTCCCCCCACCATTGTATGCACAGTGTCCTTAAAAAAAGGGATATAGCTTTTGTGTTTTCTGCCTTAGCCTCTAACACAGTTAAACTGTTTACTATGGCTGCTGTCTTGCTGCCAACTTAGATAATCATCACCATCTCGTTTCATCTCATCTCATATTGAAAGGCTCTTCCACAGAGATTTAGAAAGATTGCCAGATTGAGACTTAGAAACCAGGAGTTTACAGCTGTCTCCTGCTTTTAATGACCATAGTGACCACTTTCTCTGCTTGACTGAGAGAATCATTATTAGCAGCAGCCCAGAAGATGCATTCCAGCCACAGTCTGAGTCACAGGGGTTGGGTTACTCACAAAGATGGGATGTTAGGTTAATTCAGGGGTGGACAACATATTTTGGCATCTGGAAAGTAAGGCACAGGTCATAGGGCTCTTGATACTTTTCAGATTTTTTATCTGCATGCTATTAGCGACGCTTGCATAAAAATTGCCAACGGAGTTTAACAGTTTTTTTTCTGGATGACAGATATATTGAAGTTTCTTTCTGTTATTTCCTTGTTTGCCTTGGTGTTATTTTCCCAGTTTCCAGTTCTGCAGCTTAGAAGTAGCAGTTCGTAAGCCAGATGATTATCAGTTAATTGAAAGTTCAGTTCTTATAGAGTTTGTATACATTACTAAAGGAGAGTAATTAGTTTTACCATGATCCACAAAGTCTGGCTATGTACCCTGTCCAAAGATTGGCAGGGTTCTAGAGGCCGATAAGCTGTTCTTCACACCTTAATGACAGTTATTGTGCCTTGGCATGTTCATGTCCCATAGTAAAGTGGGAGATTGCAGATGTCTCCTGCAGGAAGGATATCTCACTGCTGTTTAATCAGACACCATAGAATATATCATAGAGTTAGAAGGGACCTGGTAGTCCATTCAGTCAGTCCCCAAACCAAGAAATCCAGAGATCCTTAAAGCAAAAAATCCAGAGACAGAATATACTCAAAGGATGGCTGACCTGTACTTGAAAATTTCCAACGAGTGAAAAGCTCTCATGATGTTAGGTGACTGGTTCTATGGCTGCACTAAAATGATCCCCCTAATTTCTGTCTAAAATCTCCCATCTTGTAACCTAAATCTCCTGCTAGTCCTACCCTACAGGGCTGGAGAGCACAATTTTTTACCCTTCTATCTGTGACAATTTTTGAAGTGTTTGAGACTGTTATGTTCTCATTCAGTCTTCTCTTCCGTTGCCTAAACACACCCTATTCCTTCAACATTTTTTCATAAGATTTGTTTTCTATACTGCCGACCATGTTGTCACCTTCTTCTGAACGCATTTTTTTTTTGAGGGCCTGCATAGGGAACTGGACGGGGGGAGTGGGTCCTTGTTTGTTCTGCTAGACCTTTCAGAGCCTTTTGATACTGTTGACCAAGAGAATTCCTGGAGAACAGGTGAAGTCCCAGCAGACTAGAGGAGAGCAAATGTCATCATCTTCAAAAAGAAAAAAAAGGACCCAAACAATTAGCACCCAGCCAGCCTGACATCAATACCCAGAAAGATTCTAGAGCAGATAATTGAACAGTTCATAAGCACTTAGAAAGAAATGCCACGATCACTAAAAGTCAAAATGGATTTCTCAAAAACAAGTCATGCCAGACTCATCTTCCCCCCTCCCGCCCCGGTGATAGAGTCACAAGTTTGGTAGATGAGGAGAATGCTGTGGATGTAGCATATCTTAATTTCAGTAAGGCCTTTGACAAGGTCTTCCATGATAGTCATGCAAACAAGCTAGGAAAATCTGGGCTACACAATGCTACTCTTAGGTGGATTTGTAATTGGTTGACTGGCCAAACTCAAGGTGTACTCAGTTTGGATGTGAGCCTGGATTTCCAGGTTTTGACAGTGGCCAGGAATGCATGGTGCACCAGCTGTGCACATTCCTTGAGATGTCAGATCTGGCTACGGTGACACATGCCTTGGTGATATCCTGTCTGGACTATTGTAACACACTGTATGTGGGGCTGCCTTGGGAAACTGTTCAGAAACTTCAGCAGGTTCAAAATACACAGCCAGGAAACTGACTGGGGCAGTTTATAAAGATCTTGTCGCATCGTTGTTGAAACAACTCCACTAATTGCTAATCTGTTTTGGGCAGAATCGAAAGTGCTGGTTATGATCTTTAAAGACTATCAGGGCTTGGGCCCAGACTATTTGAAAAACTGTATTTGTATTTGAAATCTGTAGCACTTCCTTATATCCATAGAAGTAGAAGCCTTCTGGTCTACCATGATGGCCATATTTGTTGGTCAAACCAGGAAACCACAAAAAACAACAGGTTTGCCCCCATCTTTCCTAAATTTCTTTGGTGTGGTCTGGTAGAATGACCCCAGTTCACAAATAAAGTCTGAAATCCTTTTGCTGGTAAAGTCTCACATTTCTCATAATCACTAGAAGTATCCTTGACTATCACAGAATCTCTGACTCCATATCTCTTTCCCTGTTGTGTTTTCTTTTTGCCACCCATCCCTAAAACTGAAACTCAATTTTCCTTTTTGTCCTCACTTGACTTTTGGCTTGACATTCATTCTGCAAAGGCTGCCAATATTTCAATGAATGATGTGTTTACACCACTGCTACGTGACCTCTTACTTATGACTGGTTTCTCTCTTTCATTTTCTTAATTGCTTTCGTACCTTTTTGTTCATTTGTCTCCATGATGGGAACATGAAGGCTAAAGTACATCTCATTCTGTTTGATACGAAGGACTCGGTGACCACTTCTCCGTCAGAAATATCTGGGAAGAAAGCCAAGAGGCAGAGCAGAATGTCTGACAATTCTCTGTCAATAACTCTGAAAACGAAAGGATGGCTGGTACGCTTCCATGGATGTGAAATAGGGATGGCAAGAATATTTGAATCCCACATTTTTAAAGAAACATTTCCTGAGTATTAGAAATCCCTAGTGAGAAGAATCTTGGACAGATAAGAATCTTTTCAGTTCAGGACTTATTCTGTGTGAAAAAAAAAATGCAAGTGTGTATCACTGAGTACTTTGAGATGTGACTTCTGTTTTCTACTGTTCCTTTTTTCGCAGAAAACTGCAGATTTTCTTCATCAAAAACATGATTTTCTGTGTAGAAGACAACATTTCTGCACAGAAGGTGCTGGTTTCTGCACAAAATTCCATATGTGGATTATTTTTTTTAACGAATAAATTCCAAGCTGCAAATAGTCTTTGAGAACCATTCAATTTTTTAGGACTTTCTCACAATGGGGAGGAAAATGGTTAAATTATTTGTTCTTGACACAAGAATGAAGTTTTCAAAGACTTACTTTTCTAGTGAAAGCAAGTGGACAAGATCGCTTGTTGACATTATCATATATCACAATGGAGTTATAGACCAGGGAGAAGCTTAGAAAGATATTTTGAGATTTCTTCACACCTTGCAGAAGAGCTCTCCAGGTTCTTCAAAGCTGGTTATTTATAGTTATACAAATGTGTGATATCATGCTCAGAGGACTGGATGATGGCACTGGTGATTCAAGAGCAAATCTCCACTGACCCATGAAATATACTGAATTATCTTGGGCCATTCATTCTCTTTTTACCTGATCTGGCTCAGGGGATTGTTTATTTTATTATTTATTACTTTTATTAAAATAATTTAAAGTGATCTTTCATCCACATAGATACTGGGTGATGTATAATTAAAACAAGAAATGATTAAGATACTAGAAATTCTAAATATGCCAGTGTAACCTCTATGACTTATAGTTTGGCCTGATGAGCGGGGAGACCTTAATAAAGAGGATGTACTTACTTCTTCAGTTCAGAAAGAGAGGAGAGGAATTCCAGTTGCTAGGGGTAAGGAGTATTCCCTTTTCACCTTGATGAAGGTTGCTACCTAATTTTGCAATACTACTGAGCAGCATGGGCAGAGGAGCCCTGCAAACAAGTTCTCAACTGGCACCTCACTGAGAATGTGAAAGTTTTGGCAAAATGTACACAGGTTAAATTTTAATATATGATTTGTTGCATTGTTGGTAAAATATGTATTGGGACTGAAATTGTTATTGTGTTTGCAATATTCCAATTAAAGTTGGCTCTGTAGAACCAAGAAAAAGGTACACAATTGCCAATAATTCACTGGGGTTACACCACCAAGACATGGCGTGATGTTAAACTGGAGAGGAGGAGAGACACGTGAGCTGCCTTGAGTTCACTGAGCAACAAAGTGGGATATAAGCGTATCAAATAAATAAATAAATAAATAAGCAAGCAAGCAAGCAAGCAAGCAAGCAAGCAAGCAAGCAAGCAAGCAAGCAAGCAACATGGATGTTTACAGGCTTTCCACAGTTAAGAGGTGGTGGGCTTGCAAGGCCCCATAATACCATGTTCTATAACATTTCGATTGGACAAAGTTTTCATGTGGGTGAATAAGGGATGTTTCATTTTGGCTAGGCTTGAAAATGAAACAATTACTTTATTTCTTTTGAGGTGGGGGAGGCAGTCCATTTGATTATTGAGGCAATATGATGTCAGCCATCACTTGTTTGCTCATCTCTACATTTCATTGCAAGGACTGCCAAGAGATGAATAATTGCCAGTGCCTGGTATTTATGGATACAATGACTTACAGTTTGCTCGGCAGGTGGCCCGTCTTTGCAGGATTTGTTCTGTCCCACGTTGGATCCATTGTTCCAGAAACAACTCATAATGGGGAAAAATGTGGGTGACCATCAGCAAGTACTAGATTTCTAGAATGGTCTACATACTCGTATATAGGAAGCAAGATGTCAAGGGGATGAAAAATGCAAAACCTCAGTGAAATAATAAGGCTAAAAGCTTCCCAGAAAGTAGGGCCAAAGATTAATATGAGACCACATATCCATTCCAATATAGAAATATTGAATAAGGAACTTGCTATAATTTATCATTCAGATGGCCAAAGGTATAAATTTGCTAGGAAAGACAGACCAAATTGTTTTAAAATGACTTGTTGTTGAGTTACTAATATTGATATGCATTGAGTAATATGCGTTTTTTTAAATGTCACCAAGATGTCATGTAAGAACTTAATAATTCACTTCACATCCCACCCCCAGTGAATGTATACTATTGAACCTCTAGAGCATTATAGAAAACCAGAAGCATAACTTATACACCGGTTGTGTTTTCACACTAGGCGTTTGGTGTGGAATTACTTTAGTTCATTCTTTATTAAACAGTGGACTCACATGAGAACATCACCCAATAATTGACATCTTGTATTTTTCCTGAATTTGTCCAGAATTCAAAAAGCGTGTTGTCAAAGAGTGGAACAGTAGCACAGACTCTGTGTTGATTCTCCCTGCAGCAGCTGGTGGTTGTTGTGTCAGCAGGCTAGTGAGTCCATTCTAGGTTTTAGGCCATTTCTGCACTACACTGTTATAGTGCTATTATTCCACTTTCAACATCCTATGGAATCCTGGGGTTTGCAGTTTAGGGAGGGGAATTTAGAATTCTCAACCAGAGAGCTCTTTGAACTCAGTAAACTACAAAACCCAGAATTCCACAGGATGTTGAAAGTGGAATAATAGCGCTGTAACAGTGTAGTGTGGAAATGGCCTTAATCTGAATGTTAAAGGAGCTATCCAAGATGCTGAAGCTATTTTTTTATTATTTTAAAAAGTTCAGTATCTTGGATATCTTTTAAACTTCACAGTAAAACCCAGAGTGGATTCACCACACCACTGACACTGATGCGATCAGTCGCCATTGAATTCTACACAGTGTAAGAAGGGCAGTCACACTGTAGGCAGATGACTCTACAGTTTCACCACCAAATTTACACTGTAGCCAAGTGTGCTCATCTCACTTTACAGTGCAGGTAGGTGAACCTACCACAGCTCAGTACACATTCACTAACAGTTATCATTGTTTTTTTTATTTTAAAAATACACTTCTAAATGAGTGTAAATACACTTCTCTCTCTATTAAAAAAACAAGCATTGTTGAAATACTGCTGAAACTGAAGAATGTCATTGTGTTATATTTTCATAAAGTGATATTTATATTGTTTTAAATTGTTTTATAATTGTTTTAAGTTGCTTTCTTGTCTTTATGACATCCTATGAGTAAGATAAAAATGAATGAAATAATGCTGTTTACAAAGAGAGAAAGACATAATTTCAGCCATTACTCCACATGCTAAGCTGGTTGCAAAATAATGTATTTTTTTAAAAAAGAAAGGTATTATTGCTACTGTTTTACAGTAACAATTTTAAAGCACTTTAAGTAGCATTATATACTATTTGACTATCAAAAAATATAATGGGGAATGTGTTTTTGTGCTAATTTACTCATCTTGTTTTTAGTTTGATATATTGATTTAGTTTACAAGATGTTTATTTTGTGAACTGTTTTGAGTCCAGCAGGTAGGGGGGGAAAAAAAGCAAGCGATGAGCTTTTTGAAGTGAATGGTAAATAACAATGAATAGATTGATGGTGACAAAATGGCACCCAACGCAAAATCTATTAGGAAGCTGTCTGAGCTTCAAGGGAATTCACCCTGGTGAATTGGGCCTTCCTCATCTGCAGCAACTATGTCACACTCACTGCTGTGCACAGAACCCAGTAGAATGAGCATACAGAAAAAGTGCTACACCTCTGAGATTGTGCAAAATTAACAGCAAGCCCACCAATGGCCAGCAAGAGAATAGCAATGATTACTAGTGACAGTAAGAGCCAGCCAGCCAGCCAGAAATAGGCCCTTTCCGCACGCGGTTGTTAAGGCGGGCCAATGCATCTTGCCACAGAGGTCTTCTGCATGTTGGAGCGGACTAGGTTTGGTTTATTTATCTTGGTTCCTCACGTAATTCTGACTAAATGCACCCCCATGTGGTGATAAAGTATGCTATTTGAAAACTGGAAGAAATCGGTTTTCCAGTTTTCCAGATCGATCGGATTTGTACTTTCACAGTGGTGTAGACACGTACATTCATGCCAATGCGAATTAGTGGTCAGGGGAGGGCTCATGGGAGGGGCCAGGGGGTAGTACGGACTTACACATGTACGCATGTACGCAATGACGTACTATACTATGCAAAAAAAAAAAGGGGGCCAATCACAGCCAAAAGGGCCGGGGTGAGGGGAGTAGCGGGAGTGACCATGGCGGAGGCAGTGTGGATTCATGAACTCGCACTCCTCCGAATCAGAATGGAACATATGCAGTAGCTGTGCAGAAGGAAATGAGGGAAAGTCCGCCTTGTTTCGAGCCCAGAAAATCCGGTAAGAAACGGCACGAACCGATTCATCAGCCTCTTGCGGAAAGGGACATAGTCCAGAAACAGTCACATGAAAAGGAAATAGAGCTTCCTGTCATTAAAGCAAGTCAGATAGAGGTTTTCATGCTGGTGTTGTGTTTCTACTTTATTATGTTTTAAATGTGTTTTTAAAATTGCTTTTAATCTGTATTTTAACCTTGATTTTTGTAAAAATAGAACTGTCATGTAACTGTGTTTTAACTTTTTAATTCAAAGGTTTTTTTTTAGTTTTATTGTGTTTTTAAATGGTTATAAGGTGTCATGAATCCTGTGAAGAAAAAAGAAAAATAGGATATATATAAAATAAACAAGTAAATAAGCAAGGGACCAAGTTTATTGTTTCATTAATGTATATCCTGCTTTTCTCTCAAATGGGACCCAAAGCAGCTTACACTGGTCATTAAAACAAGATAGCTAAAACAATCTGTAATGCAAAAAATAAAAAAGCATTAAATAATCCACTTAAAAATAATTTACACCAGTTAAAAATGCATTGAAACCTCTTATATGTTAAAAACCAGCACACTCATCATGCTACCCCAACCAATTAAAAGCTGAAGCTCTGTTCAATATGGTCTTTGCCAGCTGGCGAACTGAAAGCAGAGAGGGGGTCAACCAAGCCACTCTTAGCACTCTTAGTTCCATAGCCTGGGAGCAATCACGAAGAAGGTTCTCTTCTGAGTTCTCACCAAACATACCTGTGATGGTGAGATACCTCTCTCAAAGATCTTAGAACCTCAGGAGGTGTGTATAGGGAGATAATGGTCTTTCAGACTACACAGTTTGCAGGCTACACAGGAGGAAACATACCAAACCAAAATCTAGAATCACTTGATTAATTTCCCAGGAGAGAAGAAGCAAGAGGAAAGGGTTATGTCAGGGGAGGTGTGGGCATGTGACCCATTCCTCTTGCTTCTTCTCTCCTGGGACATTAATTCAGAGGTGATAGAGTTGGAATTTGGCTTTCATTTTCAATTGTACAGATCACTTCTGGTCTGGAAGCCTCTTAACACCAGCTCTCAGGCTCTTCCTCTCGTTAAATCCCTACTCCTGTTAGCAGGTTTGTTGTTGTTTTTTTTAGCAAAGGGAAAAGAAAATACTACAATGGAGGCTTCTTGAATGAAAAACCCGTCAATTTTGGAAGGAAGGCAGCTGTGGAGGGAATAATGAAGCTTCTGCTCTCTACATGTGGTGGTTCTGGTGCACTAACTTTGGAGATAATAAGAGATTCAGGGGACACTCACACACAATGGCTTCAATGCAACATCTAGTTTAACTCAAAGGGAGAGAGAGGAACAAGGGACAAAGGCCTGCGTTAGTGAGGACAGTAGTATCTAACCTGTATGGATTAAATAGCATCTGACTGAAGTTTTGCTTGCTGCATCTATGAAAGATGCAGGTAAAGCAAAACAACTGGCCTGATGCTAAGTTCACCCAGTCAACCATAGCTTAATTGACTCATCAATAGATGGAGGCTTTTGCTCTTTTGGGAGCAACCAGCAGCTGTTTGTGAAATGAACTTCAGGTGGAGTCAGCCAATGCAAGTCAGCTCATGAACTGCTCTAATGGCTTCTGGTGAGTATTGATCTGAAAAAGACAACAGCCTGAACAAACTGACAGAGGAACTGAATTACAGACTGGGTTCAATTCAACCAGCGTGTCTACTGCACAAGCCTTTTTAATTTTAACTGAGTGCGTTTCACGATTGGCATGTGGGGCAAGACATCTCCAGGACGCATTTTCTGTCTCTTGGTGGACTGTGACTTTTATTTTTTTTTTGCTGTTATGTTGCTATTCCAGCTCTAGGGGGCACTGCATCCAAAGTGAGGCAATCAGCTATGCTGCCTTTCTATCCTGCTCTATGCAAAAAAGTTGTTGTTCTGCTAGAAGGCACCCATTTGGGGCTGGCTCCCCCCACCCTCATGAAACAAACTGACATCAACATTTGTGGGTATGACGTCACTCTGTTTAGAAGTAGCACCTGCTGTCAAATGAGAACAACATGGAATGGCTATATGAATCCAGCAGGAAACAAAGAAGCATTTTAGATGGTAGTGTGCTTGTGGTTGCAAGCTCATGCCCTAAAACGTATGTATGACAGACAGGCCATTTCCTCACTAGAGGGTTATAGTGCTGTCATTCCACGTTCAACATCCTATGGAATCCTGGAGTTTGCAGTTTAAAATGGAATGATAGCGCTGTAACAGTCTAGTGCAGAAATGGCCACAGTTTGGGAAGAGTGTGTGTTTGCATGCAGGTAGCAGTAGAGTTTGGGATGATTCAGATAGAGACATAACATGTTAGAATCAGGGGGAGCTCTCTTCCCTCCAACAGCCAGCAGAGCCTCTGTTACCAGGCATGTATGTATGTGTGTGTGTGTGTGTGTGTGTGTATATATATTGTTATTGGATATTGCTTCTGTTAAATCTTATTAGTTCATTGTTTGTAATAGTAACATTTTTATTGCATGCCATCCAGTGGGGGCTTGCCTTGAAAGGCAAGGTAGAAAATAGAATCATAGTATCTTAGAATTGGAAGAGACCACAAGGGCCATTGAGTCCAACCGCCTACAAGGGAGGAATACACCATCAAAGCATTCCCAACAGGTAGCCATCCAGCCTCTGTTTAAACCCTCCAAAGATGGAGACTCCAACACACTCCAAGACAGCATATTCCACTGTCAAACTGGTCTTGCCAACAAGAAGTTCTTCCTGTGATTTAGATGGAATCTCTTTTCCTGAAGTTTGAAGTCATTGTACTATGTCCTAGTGTCTGGGGGCAGCAGAAAACAGGCTTGCTCCATCCTCCATATCATATCTCTTCAAATATTTAAACATTTAAACACGTCATTTAAAAGAAGAACAGCAATGAGGAGGAAAAGGAGGAAAGCAAAGCCAAACAGTGTAAGAAAATGTGTGTATTTGCAGAATATAAGGACTATGGGAGAGGAAAATGATGTTTCTCCTGCCAAAAAAAAAACAAAAAAACAAAAAAAACGGTTTCTGCCTATCTAGACTGTAAAAATCTAAGATGTTGTTACTCCGGCACTATCAAATAAAACAAAGGTGGGCAACTGTTTGTGTGTATGTGTGTGTAGGGCCTCATACTCTCACCAGTAAATTGTCAGGACCTTCCTGTTGGCAATATATGGACTAAAACCTGTATGGGCACTTTTGTATGTGTGTGTGCATGTGTGAGAGAGCATTCCTTGACCCCCTCCTTTTGACTTTCTTTGTGTTTCTGGTTCCCGTTTTCTCTCTCTCCCCCTCTTGCTTCCCACCCAGTCAGCTGGCTGAGAAATGGCAGATCTTTCCACCTTGAGTCCCATTTTGAGAGAAAGGCAGGAAAGACAGACAGACAGACAGACAGACAGACAGAAAGAGAAAGAAAGAAAGAAAGAAAGAAAGAAAGAAAGAAAGAAAGAAAGAAAGAAAATTCATTCTTGCAGGCAGTTTGAACCGACGGCTTGTGGAAGGCTTTTAAAATTAGACTTAGGGCTACATGTGGTCCTAAGGCTGCTGGTTGGTGTCCCTTGCTATAAACTAAAAGAATTCTGTGAATTAAATGGACCACTTTCTCGGTTTGTAATTATTATGATTTAGTAGCATTCCAGTGTTGTGCTAGTATTTCTCCATGAAGATTTCCTACTTTTCTATCAACTTCAGCAACATTACTAATCAGCTTCATAGAGAGATTTTTTTTTCTCTTTCAGTATGCACTGGGTTAAGACCCCAATAGTCAGTCTTCTTCTTCTCTTGCTCTAGTCTCAGTCACTGGTGTATGGTTCATGATTTAAGGGGAATGAATAAATTTTTACATTTGGAAGCTGTGAAACAAGTATAATGTCTTCACACTGTCTAAAACCATTGGGAGCAATGGACTTTGTGACCTAGTGTTCCAAAGTAACACTTTTATCTCTTGTGTTATTAAAATAAATCATTACTTTGAAGAAATGTATTCTCTAGATATTCAATCTCAGACTAGAGTTTTAAAGGCAAAAGCCACTGCTCCTTCTCCTTGCAAAAACAAGTGTGCAGGCCTTGACAACACAAAATACAATATATTAATGATTCTGAATGAGATCTTGATGATCGAGAAGCTTTTTTGCTTCCAATCATTGCTTCCAGAATGCAAAAAAGTAAATCCAGCTGGCAGTTGTGTAGGTGTGTGTGTGTGTGTGAGAGAGATTTGCCCGGGAGGCAATGTTTTTGGGGCGTCCTGGCCCAAAGTCATACCTCTGTGTGCCCTGGCCATGCTCCCACACACTGCAGCCAGGCCCCCCCCACACAGTGGCCTCTGCCCCTCATGCCATAGCCCCGCCCAGTCCTGCCCCCCCTCCACACACTCCAAGCTCCTCCACTGCCAGCTGGTTGTATCCTTTTATCGGATGCATTAACAAACTAGGGAGATTAAAGACAGCAATGCCGAAGAAAGATATGAGATGCTATAGGATAGCCAAGTGTCAAAGTACCAACTGGTATCTCAGGGAATGCTGCAATTTTTCAGATCTTTCTCAGTTGTATATATATATGTGTGTGTGTGTGTGTGTGCGTGTGTGCACGCAGGCACGTGCATGCAGGTAGGTGAACAGGGAGGAGACAAATTTCAGGATGAAGACTACTGGAGAAGGAACAAGTTGGATCTTTGTGTGTCAGGTGACCTTAAAGCCTGAGCACCCATTTTCACCAATCCCTATTGTCAGGGTTTTCTGGCTTACTGCAATGATACCTATGCAGCGTTGGTATCAAAAAGCCAGGAGTGAGGAAAGGACGCTGGAAAGAGAGAGAAAGAGAGAGAGGGGTAATGCATTTGGGCTCACTGTGCCTTTTAGAGAACACCAGTGAGTGGAGTGTCCATGACTTGTGAGCCTTCTTGTTGTGCAAGCTGGGATGGTAGCAGCAGAAGCATGGAGCTTAAGGAGGAAATCTCTCTCAGGTGTGGCAGTGAGGTTTCCATAAGCTCTGCTGGCAGCATAGAACCTGGAAATATTCCCCACATATTATGTGTGCTGTAGGTAAGGTCCTACAACTCCTGGCAAAATTGTGGCATCTGCTGCAGGTTCTGAATGTTCTTTGATGCATACCTGTTCTGGGTTTCTTCTCTGACTTTGGGCTGCTGTATTATCTGGTTAGCTGGGTTTTGCCTCAATTCAGGTTGACCCAGGAGAACTTCTGATCTGCCTCCCAACTCTTGCTTGTTCCACTTTTGACATCACTCTCTCGTCATGATAGCACAAGGTCCCCTTCCCTGGTCTCAGGATTTGGCCCTGAAATCTCAGGCAAGGGGATGCTGCTGACCGTGCAACCTTAGACAATGCCATAACTCACCTTGAGGAAAAGAACTGAGAGGATTCAGTCTTGGAGGTGCCTCTGGCTCCAGGAGGTGGCCCATCCTCAGAACCTAAGCAGTCAAAGTCAGATAGAAACTCTCTGTGCAATGATCCAGAGCAGATGGGTGCTAAACAGATATCTCCTTCATTTGCAGAATGACAGCAAGCCGATCAGGAGTACAGGAAGAGGCAACACCTCATGTAAAAGCTTAAATAGAAGATGCCAAGCAATTAGCCACCTGGTGTGCCAAGGCCAAGTGGCTATAAATATTCCACTCGCTTGGAGAAATTCTTTTTGCCAACAGTCACTTGTCAAATTGGCACAAGTTCCTGGTGCTCCTATATTATTTGGATCCCTGACTCCAGGACTGGCTTAAGTTGTATTTGTTGGCTTTTACTTTTGTCTTGTTGGCTTTTACTTTTGGCTGTTTTTTAAAAAAATAATGATTGATGGCTTCTCATAACTGATTTCAGGAAGGTTGAGACCTTGCTGCTGTACCTCCCTTAATGTTTGGGAATTCTCTAGACCAGTGATTCTTAGGCTATCTGATGTGAGGTCTGTTGGATGTGAGGCATTTTTTCCCAAGCTGGCAGACACTCTGTATCCATTGGGTATAACTATTTGTTTCCTGAAAACATGTGAAGGATCAGCCGCCAATGGCTCAGGAACCAGTGCTGGTCCAGGGGCCACTACTCTATCTATCATCTATCTATCTATCTATCTATCTATCTATCTATCTATCTACCTACCTACCTACCTACCTACCTACCTACCTTTTCAGGGACCACCACTTTACTATACATTTTACACACACACACACACACACACACACATATATGTATGAGAGTGAGTTGGGTGGAGTTGAGTCACCTGAGGCTGTTTTTCCTCAGACTTTCTGCCGCTAAGCATAGGACTAATGTATATATTTCTCTGCAGTAAATATCTTTTTACATGGGGATATGACATTCAATTGACCAGTGATTATCCAATGGATGTCTACTTACTGAAATGTGCTCTTGGTCACTACTACAACATGAAGAAGATCAAGAAGTGACATATCACTGGAAACTTGCATGACCTCTAGCAGGTGTGGGATTCCCTAGCTTTCAGCCACAGTGCCTGCCTAGTCTCCAGATTTTCAAAACAGAAACAAGGGACAGTCAAAATTCATGACATGCAGGGTTGACAATTGGGAATTAGCTATTAGCAATTTTGTAGTCTACTTAAATACCAAGTGAAAGTATTGATTTCATGTGTCTTATGTGTTCATGTGTTAGCCATGTGTTTCTCTATAACATTAAGTATTGTGTGCATTCATAAATTACACAATGCACACATTTCTGTCTCTATGAAGGGTCCACATCTCAAAGTACAGGATATTTCATTATATATATAAAGGGAAGAGCTTTTCAACCCTCAGACAGGAGACACAGATCATAAAAAGGAACCCTGTCAGGCCTGTTAAAGACAAGCTTTCTGACTCTCAAATAAGGGACATCCTATATAATAGACACCTGGCAACCCTACTGTCAACCATCACAGCTTCAGTCTTGTCAGAAAATTCAGAAAGCACAGGGCCCAGTTAGACAGAAAAAAAGAATGACTGGATGCTTTCAGTGCTTGAAGACAAAACAGTCTGAAAGCCAGTACTGAAGTACGTTTTGAAATACAAGCACTCATCATAACAGTCCATATACTCATGTCTCCAAGGAGGCTCCAAAACGTAGGCAGTCATATTGATTCATATGAATAAAGCAGTACTATCACATTTTATCTCCATCAGGAACAGAGGGTTTTTAAAACTACTGGGTTTCAATTGTCCATTGAAAGCCAAGCCACATCAAATAACTTTGGAGTACCATAGGGATAGCTTACAACAATATATCATTGTAGGAAAAAAAAAATCCATCCTACCCCACTGAGAAGATTATAGCTCCACTTAAACGGATCAGAAACCCCTGAAGATGAAGGTCGATGATGACATTGTCTCTACTAATCAGAGAGTCCAAATTCTTCACCCTGAGAATTCTGATTCTATTATGCTATTTCTAAAATCACTAGGGAGCTTTGGACCTCAGTGACATAATGCTGTGTATCAGAGGTTGGAAAAAGTACTTTTCATTTCACCACTTTCAGAATATTCTGGTCAGTATAGCTTGGGGATTTGAGACTTGTAATCCAAACCGTATTTCATCCATTGATTCTGTTCTATACTGAGAATATTTGAAGCATTTAGACAACAAAACATGCCTTCAGGTAAAGAGAACCATGAAATCTCATGGTCATCCTGAAGGTGAGGGTTTGAAACTGGAAGTGCTCAGTGAGGTTTGGAAACAGACCTCATTTCCTCACTAGCCTGTTATAGCACGATGATTCCACTTTCAACATCCTCTGGAATCCTGGAGTTTGCAGTTTTGGGAGGGGCCGGCTGGCCCCTCCGGAAACTGCAAACCCCAGGATTCCAGAGGATGTTGAAAGTGGAATCATCGCGCTATAACAGGCTAGTGCGGAAATGGCCAGAAGAATTTATGAAAGATGCTGTTACCTTGAAGGCAACAGAGCTGGATTATATCTTGAGCCATGAAATGGATTTAAATCTGACAAATATAATATGAAGGAGCAGGTGAAGGGTGTGTGAGTAGCAGTCTGTCTAGATCATGGCCTTAGGATTGAAGCAGCTAGGTAAATTGTGAACCACTATCTCAAGTGCTTGCTTGGATCAAAGATTAGACTTTTAGCAGGTTTATATGAAATGGATAAGACTGAATCACAATATAACTTGTTTCGTACAAGTTTAGTGCTCCAGTAAAGAGGGAGGGAGGGAGAATCCTATGCACACTATGCAAAAGAAATTCTTGGAGAGACCCAGGTTTAGGGGTGTACTTCTTTGCTAATTTTCTTCATGAAAGAAGCAACAAGTATTTTTATCAATTTTTTTTCTCCTTCCAAGAAAGTTTTCAAAATCTGTGCAGTTTTCGAAAGCCATTCATAGTTTGAGAATTAATCTGCACAAAAAAATTGCACGTGGTTGTTTTGTGCAGAAAACAGTTTTTTTTCTATTTAGCGTATTAACCTAGGTTTTTCTGCACAGAAATAGGCTGCACAGAGTATGCAGAATGCAGTGTACACAAAAATATTATTTTCTGTGCAAAACAACCACCTGTGAATTTTGCATAGAATAAATCTTGCACAGCAAAGATGCTCATTGGTCCAGGATTATTTTTGCCAAGGTTTCTCAACTTTTGAGAAACTCAGGCCATTTCCGCACCACTCTGTTATAGTGCAATTATTGCACTTCCAACATCCTGTGGAATTCTGGCGTTTGTGGTTTACTCAGGCTTAAGAGCAATCTGGCTGATAATTCTAAAGGCTCCTCCCTAAACTGTAAACCCCAGGATTCCATGGGATGTTGAAAGGGGAATAATAGCACTGTAATAATGTATGGCAGAAATGGTGTCAGTTTTCCACTATTTTTTGAATATTTCAAACATTCTTCCTATCCCTATCCTGGTTCAAATCTCAACTCCATTATGACATTCACTGAAAGATCTTGAAACTCATATAAGCACTGGGTTAAATGTAACTATGTTGTACAATAACAACAGTGTCATTAACAGTCCTATTTTGCCAGACAATGGTTAGTCTAGGGGAGTTGGAGAAGGATTGAGATATGCAAAAACTGCCTAGGGGGTGGTTGCAGGTGGTCCCAAGCAACATGTTGGCCACCTCTCTCTTAAGGCATGATAAGAAATGGCATTTCCTTATTATAGAACTGCTTCAGGGAGAATGCTGGATTAACCACTGGCTGAAGAGCATATAAGACCAGTCAATTTCATATGCTGCAATAGGGGCAATGTGTATGAATAAAGAGTGCATAGGTTCTTAAATTTCTGAATAATTCCAAGTCCTTTTGATTAGTTACTGTTTGATGAGATTGCTTAGCTGGATTGTTTTATTCCTACTGGCAAAACTAAATTTCTCATAATTGTAGCACTGAAAGTAAATGTAATGTTTAGGTGACCATGATCACAACATTTGAAAAGTTAATCGATTCACGTAAGCTTTGATTGTACATCATTGCTATAATACACTCCAGCTATTACAAAGAGACAGAGGTCATAGTTTTACTTGCATTTTAATTTTCATGTGGGTTGTCTATTTTGTTGTTATGAGTAGAGGGCATGAACAGTATGTTCATTAGAAGAATCCGAATGCCCTCTCTTTGTCTCATGACAATGAAACACAAAGGGCATTTGGAGGGAATTGGAATGCCCTCTCTTTGCCAAATAGTGAAGAAGTGCCTGATATGGCAGTTCGGCCAATAGATTCAAAGGATTAGGGACATAGTTTAGTATATTGGTTTACTTAGATTACAACTATTGGTGGAAAAGAGCTTTATTGGTAGACACAGAAATTTCAGAAGAGGAATTACTGGCCTTGACCCAGATTTCAATACCTTGTTGAATTAGGAACCTACAAAAGACATTAACTGATGAACTACCTTTTTTAGCTTCCTGTCCGTAAAACAGGGATAAATAATAGGCTGTGTCACAGTGTTGTGATGGTGATTAATTAGAAAAGGGTGGTAAAGTGCAGTGTTTAGTTAAAATACTATTGAAATAAATCATAGATTTGGCATGGTCATCCATGTACTAGTTGCTGCTGTGGATACACTTAAGCAATCCAAAACAGTGTATGCCAGAAATGAAGCAACTACGTTGTCAGAACATGCAGCTTTCCAATTCAGTTATTAGAATGCTGGATCAGAATTGGAGAGGCTGGGGTTCAAATTCCACCTTAACTATGAAGTTCACCGAGTGACCTTAAGCTAGAAATTTTTAACTTAACCTACCTCATATGGAGCAGGATCAAATATGTTTCAATATATATATTTAAATATATGTATATGTTTAAATATTTGAAGGGATGTCATATTGAGGAGGGAGTGGGCTTGTTCTGTACCGCTCCAGAGATTAGGACAAGGAGCAATGGATTCAAGCTGCAGGAGAGGAGATTCCACTTGAACCTCAGGAAGAACTGTCCGGCAGTAGAATATGCTGCCTTGGAGTGTGGTGGAGTCTCCTTCTTTGGAGGTTTTTAAGCAGAGGCTGGATGGCCATCTGTTGGGAATGCTTTGATGGGTGTTCCTGCATGGCAGGGGGTTGGACTCGATGGCCGCTGGGGTCTCTTCCAACTCTATGATTCTATGATTCTATGATATACTGCTTAACCTTGCTCAAAAAGGCAAGGTACAAGTAAAATTTAACCAAAAAAAAAGGAAGAGTACAGGAAGATAAAAAGAGCCTAGTCAGGTCAGGCCAATTTCCTGTTTCCCACAGTGGCCAATGGGATAGAATTGCTAACAAGCATTAGTCAAGGCTGAAACCTCCTCAGGTGGGAAGTCTACTTTAGAAATTGTTAAATGTTTAGTTGGTGTCTAAATGTTCTGTATTCATATTTGTTTTATATTTTTTCTTTTTTCTCCTTTTCAGTATATGTCTGATCTTCACATTATTAGTCTTTGTTAGCATTTTTATGCTTTATTCTTGGTTTATTGTGTTTTTTTGTTGTTGTTGTATATACTCTGTTTTGTTGGTGATGATGACGATGACGATAATGACAGTAGAATTTCTCACAAGCAGGACGTTAAGCCGATAGTCTCTGCCTAGTGTTATTTATTTAAAAATAGAATCTGAAGGCATGCTGTTTCTGATCCTGGAGGTGACATTTACCCATCATGACATCACTGCTGAATGGTTTTCTTAGCCTTGATTTTGTCTAATCCACTTTAAAATTTAGTAAATCAGTGCTCATTTCAACATGTTGAGCAGAGCCAGACAAGAGATTCTGTTGCATTGTTACCATTTATACCACTGGGTTCCCTCTTCATGGCAGCAAATCCCATAACTGAACTATGTGCTATGTGAAGAAGTACAGTTGGCCTACTGTATTTGCGAGCCCAGGATTTATGAATTTAACCTGCTCAAACTGAAAAGTGCAAAACTATTTTTTTTTTAGAAAAGAAATGATCTGACATCCCGTGCAGAAGCGATCCGAGGGCAGCAGGGAGGCAGCGGAAAGGCCTGGGCAGCAGGCACACATTCTTAGGCTTTGCAGACTGGGCTTATTTCATGTTTCCTAGAAGTGGGACGTCAGGAAGAAAATTTGCGTCTTCTATGGTGTCTAAGAGCTTGACTCATAGCGTGCTTGCAGCCACCACTACCTACCTCCTTCTTGAAGCGTGAGGCTGATTCACAGCAACAAACAAGCAGGATTGGCACTTTCCCGGCTGCTGCGTCCCTGTAGTAGCTCCTCTCCACCCTGCAATTGATGGCAGTGTTGATTCTGCTCACTAGCGTGCAAACGAACAAGCAGGATTGGCACCACTGCCATCACAATCAGAGGCTGGCAAGGAGCTTCAATAGGGACATAGCAGCTGAGGCAGTGCCAATCCTGCTCCTGGTTCGCAAATAACAAGCAGGATTGGCACTGCCCCCACTGCCACGTGCCTGTGGAAGTTCCGCACCACCCTGCAATTGTCCTTGTTGCCCTCTGACTGTTGATGATGGTGGTGCGAAATCTGATGGCTTGTACACAAAGGAATGAGCAGGAACACCACCACTACTGCAACCCCCCTGATGCTTGAGGCTGACTCAGACAGGTGAACAGGATTGGCATCACTGCAATCAACAATTGCAGAGTGTGGAGGAGATTCTGCAGGGACTTGGGAGCAGTGATTGGTACACCACCACTATGGCTGCTGTCTGTTGCAACCTCTGCTGCTGCCCTACACCACTTTTTAACAGAAACTTGGGAATGCATGATTTTTAGTATTTGCAGGGGGTCCTGGAACCAATCCCTTGCAATACGATAGGCCCGCTGTATTTCCTTTCCCTCAAATCTCCCAATATTCATCTTTGTTGTATACTGAAAATTAAGGTTATGAGAGACGGAGAAAAACTTTATCTGTATTATGCATACTTTACGCAGTTATATTATGTTCGTCCTGCCACATGCTCATGTTTTTCTAAAATAAACCAGTTACCAGTCTAAAAGATGACCTGCCCTCTTATTCCATGAGTGCTAAACAGCTTAAAAGACTTTGGTGAAGGTCTTTCTCACAATCCTTTTGAAAGTCCAAATACAAAATTGACTACTGTGTTGTACCTATTTTGACATTTTCAACTAACTCTAAAAGGTCAGTGAGACATTAATGATTTTACAGAAGGCACACTGATTCCACTTCAGTAAGACTAAATGTAGGTGAATTAATTCATCAGGCTATGTTATGCCATTTCATAATGGTACCCAATTCACCCTATATAACTTCCCAATCATTCTTTATATTAAT
Source organism: Cyclura pinguis (assembly GCA_030412105.1). Taxonomy (NCBI): domain Eukaryota; kingdom Metazoa; phylum Chordata; class Lepidosauria; order Squamata; family Iguanidae; genus Cyclura; species Cyclura pinguis. The sequence continues at coordinate 104,294,377 of CM059599.1, read as the reverse complement.
CTTAACTTGATGTCAGTGGAAAATTTCGCCACCATAAATCTCAACAGCATCAAATAGAAAGCAAAAGGTTAGTGGTTTCAAAACTATAATTTATATAATGAAAGACTAAATAGTCTAAAGAAAGACTAAAGACAGATTGTCCATATTGTCATGGTGGTTAGAAAAGTTCTCAGTGGAAATGGCACTGGAGATTAAAAGCAAATTTTTCACTAAGATTCACTAGTTCTAGCCATATCTTCATAGTTTTTTCCTATGTTCTGCTCATTACTATTTCATCTATTTCTTCTCTTTATTTTCTCCCCCTTTCCTTTCATTTCTTCCTAATACTGTATGCCTCTGCAACCTGGTTGTCGGCTTATCTCAGCATATAGTTGGTGAATTAGCCACAGACAATTTCTCACTACTGAATACCATTCAAAATTGCATCCAGTCCTTCCCTGCTCCAAGATGTCTTATAAAACATTATTTCCTCTTGAAATAATCACCACCTTTTGTCAGTTTGTGGCTGTGAATGGGCTTGGCAGTTGCTGTTCCTTAGGCCAGAGGTTAGTCTGAGAAGCCTTGACATAACCTCACCGTTCACCCTTGTAGTTCACCTTAGTGGCTGCAATTATGCCGGTTCATTCAGGAGTTGCTCTGTTTGGACTGTGCTGCTACTAAGCTCCGAAGGGAATGTCACAGCTGTTCAGTTCTGCTTGAATAGTAGACATTGGGCTCCCAGCCATGCAGACATCCTTGCAAGGCCCTGTACCCACCTGCAAAAGCCACCTGATCATTGTAATTCTCCTTCCCTGCTCTGTCTGTAAACTCCGCAGATAGCTGGCAGGATCCCACATTTTCAGTATTCATGGAGACTCAAGGTTAGAAGACATTCATCAATGTTATGTAAAAAGTTGAAGGGGAAGCTTTTTAAATACCAAGGATATTAAAAGAGAAACGACATCTAATAATGTCATACATGCTCTTCATAGCATTTCCCTTATGGGGCTGTCAAATTAAGTTATTTTAAAAGCAGCTGGTACCTTAACAGGCGTCTTTTTTTTAATTTTTTTATTATTGCACGTTGTTTGTCACTCAGGTGCTTTGTGCTGATGAAATACTATTATCTGAACTAATACTTTTCAGTAGGAGAGAGAGATGAAATCATATTAGGAACGTGCTGGGTGCTCGAGGATGACAGAAACAGTTATGATTAAGGCTTACAGCAGTAACCGAATTACCTCAAAATGGACAATGGGACTCTTTGTGAAAGGATCTTTCACCTAAAGTTAACACTATATGGACAAATCATTTTCTGTGTTCCTGTTGTTGCTGATTCTTATTCTCATTCTTATTATTCTTATTGGCCATTAGAAAAATCGCTTTTGGGAAATATGAAGTGTTTTTCTAAACCAGACTAGCATTGTTTTTGCTGTGACCTCTGCTGCCCTTACACTGTGCTAACTAGATGAGATGAAAGAGAGATCACCAAGATTATTCAAATCAATCAGAATGATATTTGTTTTCTTGAACATTTAATTCTGATATATCTAAACTGGCCTGCTGAGACCTCTTCCCAGAAGCATTTGTTTGCTGTTCCGCTTAGGACATACTAGTCACTTTCAATGTTAATAGCTTCCCTCCTGCTGATTGTGTTATCGGGCATTTTTTTCCCTTTCACATAGCTCATATTTTCAGTATTGAATTCTTGATACTCCAACATTGTTACTTTGAAGATGGAACAATTTTTGGTATGTTAGAACATAACAAAAGATCACCATTCGTTAGAGGCAGATGATAATTTATTTGTTAAAGAGAACTTGGCAGATTTTTTTTTTTGCAAATGTATTTAATAATTTGAGGGAAAGAATTTGAGATTTAAAAATTCAGTTGTGAAATAAATCACCTTTTTAAGGAGAAGGCTTTGAGAGCTTAGACCCTAAAAGCCAGGATTTGAATCCCCTTGTGTTCAGACAGATTTATGAAGCTGAATTAGGGCTGGCATCTTTTTTTCCCTTAGACTAGTCTTTTCCTTTCCTTTCCTTTCTTTTCCTTTAATAAATACAGTTGGATCAAGCTTGTTAATACTGGAAGTCTAACAACCTATATTAGCGAATATAGTAGCAAGCAGTTCTCATTGTTTTGTTTTCCTCTCCTTCTAACCTCCCTGATCCTCCAGATCAGGAAAGTACTTCCCTCAATCCGCTTGACTGACTGACTTTCTAGCCATTTCCGCACTACACTGTTATAGTGCTATTAATCCACTTTCAACATTCTATGGCATCTTGGTGTTTGCAGTTTAGGGAAGGGCACTTAGAATTCTCAGCCAGAGAGCTCTTTGGCCTCAGTAAACGACAACCCCCAGAATTCCATAGAATTCCACTATAACAGTGTAGTGCGGAAATGGCCTGCCTCTCTCTCTCTCTCTCCTCTCCCCCCCCCCCACAGGGTGGGAGTTATGTGACTCTCCCAGTGTTGTAGCATTGCAGATCCCAGTATTCCTCACTGCTGCTTAAGCTGCCTAGGGCTGTTGGGAACTTTGTGACTGCAATCCAAGAACAATTGCAAGTCTCTACAGTTCCCACCTTTGTCCTAAATCCTTGTTCAGTGTCAAAACCACAGACATAAAACATGTGTTGTGCTTGAAATTTAAATAAGCCTGGTCCTCTGATGCTTTACTCCAAAGCAGCTATTAGCAATTGGACTGGAGAGTTCATACTCCTGAGGTATCTGGAGCCCTTTCACACTACACAGTTATATCATTATGATTCCACTCTAACAGCCGTTGCAACATCCTGTAGAATCTTGGGACTTGTAGTGCAGGGAGGGGTATTTAGATCCCTCTGATATGTTTGATCTTAGAAGCTAAGCAGGGTCAACCCTGCTTAGTACTTGAATGGGAGACTGTGAAGGAGTACCTGAGGCTGTAGGCTATATTTCAGAGGAAGGAACTGGCAAAACCGCCTCTGATCATTCCTTGCCTAAGAAAATGCCATGAAATTCATGGGGTCATCATAAATTGGCAGGGAATTGAAGGCACATACACATAGACATTTAGAATTCTCATCCAGAAAGTTCTAGTTCCTTCCTAAACCACAAACCACAGAGTTCCATAGAATGCAGCCATGGCAGTTAAAGTGGAATCATAGCACTATAATTCTGTAGTGTGAAAGGGCTTGTGGTGTTTTCTACCCGATGTCATAGTTGTAACTGGCTGTGCAGACACAATCTGATATGATTTATTCAGCAATATATATTAATTTGCAAATATGTTTAATTGATATAAAATATAGATCATATACACTTATGGCTGGAAGGCCATGTGGAGAAGGAAAAGCCTTAACATGATCCAGGTCATAGGTTCACTGAAGAATTAACTAGGAAGGCTTGACCTAACGGCCCTAAGTTAATCCTTTCAATGAGAACAATAGCCAAGCTCGGAGCAGAGCAAAATCCCCTACATTTCCTATGGAGACTCATGTACTAAAGAAGGATCCTTAGTAAACAGTTCTCTCTCTCTCTCTTTCACCCCTTTTATTCTGTCTTCAAACACAAACGAAGTATAGCAAGACTCGTGGTGGGTGCGTTTCCTATCAAAGCCTGCCAAAGTCCTCCTTCATAGTACAAATGTCATCCACAACCCTGTCTTCAAACGCAGACAATCATCAAAGCCTTTACCACCTACATGTTAAAATCATCAACATGTTTTCTTCACACCTTAAAACCATCAACTCATTCTGGCCACCTTTGTTTAACCTGCAAAATTCATTGTTAGCCCTTTATGTATTTTAAGCCAAAATCTGTTATTTCTTCTCATGCTGGTCTATGACTGTAATAAAATTGTTGATTGTTTGCCCAGTCATCAACACCTCATGTTTCAGGGCAAGTTTTTGTGTATAAGAGACACTGATTTTGGGTGCCTCTACACAGAACTTGAATTTCAGGGGTCCACTCCATTTTTTGAACGGTACTGTCCTTGAGTGCAAGTCCAAGCCACATTGCTCCTTTTTTACTGCTCTTCTGGAATGGTAATTATAACTTGATTCCCTTCTATCTCTGCTATCCATTTTCCCCACTTCTTTTTCAGTTAGCCTTATGTGATTGCTTGCATGTGTGACAATTTTGTGTGTGCATATGTATTTTCCTTCTATTAAAACAGATTTAAATTGAACTATAAGTCTTCTGGCTGGTCTCTTTTGCAGTGACCTAGTAGACATAGGTGAAAAGGTCCTGCAGTTACCCCTCCTCTTACGATATTCTTAATTTGAGTTAATTAATTAACCATTTTTACATTTAATCATGGGTTCTGATAGAAGACCTCATGGGGTCCCATGCTTTTGGGGTAACATAGTGGTTCAGGGTCAACTAATGACTCAATGTGGAACAACATGCAGTGTACAGATTTCAATTAATTTAAATAAATAAATCAATTTAAAAATGTGATACATCCTCTTGTTTTTATGCCAAGTTTCAGAGGCTCAGGATCATGTTCTTGGATCTGTGGTGGACACATCGTATTTTTATTATTATAGACCACAAGGGATTGTTCCACACTTATTGATTTCAAACAATTGGGTTTTCTAAATATCTTTCTAAGGTTCTATTTTTTTTAAAAAAATAACCCTGTACTATTCAGATAACAGGACATTGGATCATGGAAGCTCAAGTTACCATAATTTAGTTTTTAAGATGAACTTTGTTGCTTTTGATGCAACAGAATTATTTGTTGTTGTTGGTGCATGCTTTCGAATTGTTTCTGACTTACGGTGACCCAAAGTGAACCTATAAAGGAGTTTTCTTGGCAAAATTTAGTCAGAAGTATTTGCCGTTTCTTTCCTCTGTGGCTGAGAGAATGTGACTTGCCCAAGGTCCTGCAGTGGGTTTCCATGGCTGAGTGGGGATTCAAACCCTAGTCTTCCGGAGTCCTAGTCAAACCACATACGATGCAGGCTCTTAACAGACTAATACAGCTACTCGTGTGTAAAATGACTGTTTTTGTAGTGTGTTTGTGCATGTTATATTTAGCCTGATTTCCCTTCCGATGTTGTTTGTGATGCTTTAGCACTCTAATGCAAAACTATTTTCTTTCTCAAGTAGATATCTCTGTCAGAAATAACTTATTATTCTCTCTCTCTCTCTGTCTCTCTCTCTCTGTGGTGTGATGTTTTACCTGCTGGAACAGAATTTAGGAGCCAAGGGATTGTCTGAGTTGCCAGCAGAATTCTGCTTCAGGGTAGTTGATGCTGCATAGTGACCCTGAGGACAAAGGGGGGCTGTATGCTATGACGGAAGTTAATACAATTTCTATAATAACATCATATTATTTTTAGTTTACACTCAGCCCTTTGGCTGTGAGCCTTTTGGGGAATGTTTGCAGAGACCCATAAGCAGCCAAACAAAAATAATTGGGAAGGAGAACAACTACCAGGCATTGGGTGATGTGGGACAGACTTTCACACACACACACACACACACACACACACACACACCTATATACCAATAACAACACTAGTTGTGACATCTCAGCATTGTTTGGTGATTACCTTCTGCAGCTTTAGAAACTGAAGAGCTTGGTTGAATAACTACAATCAAGCAGTGATGTGCAGCATGATGACTGAATCACAGAGCACTACCTCTGTGACAAAGTTTGGAATCTAGAGTACATGAACAGAAGTTGATGTGGTTTAAGTGATGCTGATGATTTACTCTGGAGTCATAGGGATAAAGTTTTATTATAAATACACACCAGAAGAAGATTCCAGAAGTGATGATACAATTACCTGGGTCTGCATTGTGTCTCATGTTATTTTTACAAGTGTTGATGTTTTCTGTACTGTCTTCAACTGTTTTGCTTTTAAAATATATTTATTATTGTTACTTGGTTTGGAGTGGTTCTTTTTCACTCTAATTGCTTGATGTTTGTCATGTTTTGTTGTATTGTGCATATGTCAAAATCTGGAACTCACTTGGCAGTTTTGTGCTGATAGTATTCTTGTTTTCTGCCCCATTGAATAATCATCAATAAGATTTACAGTACAGGTTCTGGTGCTGGATTCAGCTTTGAACCCAGATGATTAGGTGATGGCTGTGACCAGGACTGCTGTTGCCCAGTTTAAATTGGCATACCAGCAGTTCTTCTTCAAACTAGATCTGCTCATGGTGACACCTGAGTCACTTTGATAATGGGTTTTTATAATGTGAGGCTGCTATTGAAAATTGTCATGTATGGAAACTTCTGCCAGTTAGAAGCATGCAGCCAGGCTATCAGCTGCAGTTGGTTATCAGTGGGCTCTTTCACACTGCACAATTATAGTTATATGATTACACATTAACTGCCATGGTTTGATCATATAGAACTCCAGGAAGGGTATTTACAATTCTCAACCAGAGAACTGCTCAAGTGGTCAAAGTGCAAATCCCAGAATGGGATGGAATGCAGCCGTCAGAGTTAAAGTGTGATCAAAGTGTTTTTTAACTGTGTAGTGTGAAATGGCCCAGGAACATCTGACTACCATAGTATCATAGACACCAGAATGGGAAAGGGAGAGCTTGAGCTTTAACATTTGACAATACATGAGCAGAAAAAAAAATGCAATTTGTTGTTAAGCATCAACACAGATTATTCAAAATTTGTATCAGACTTCTGGCAAGACAAGAGCTTGACAAGTTAAGTACCTGTGTCAGAAAAGATTAATGGATTTTAGTATGACATCTACCTGATGAGCTTTATTAGCATATAAAATGACGAATGCTTACCATCTTTTTATGAAGAAATACATCTGTGGAAGGCCATTGGTTGTAGGAATTTGTGGTGTTAATTTATCAATCAATGCTTCCTTGCCATTTGATTTGTTCAGGGATTAAACTGCATCTCCCTCATCATTCTGTCTCCCGTTTTTTCTTTCTTTTTATGTGTGTTATTACAAACTGTTTTATTTGCATTGACGTAGTAAGAAAATTAGGGCTTAAATACCCTAAACTCACTAGAACCATTTTGATCTTGGAAACTAAGCAGGGTCAGCTTGGTTAGTATTTGAATGGAAGACTGTCAATGAATACTAGGTGCTGGAGGCTATATTTCAGAGGAAGGAACTAGAAAAACCACATTTGAGTATTCCTTGCCTAAAAAACCCCTCTGAAATCCATGGAGTTGGCATAAGTTGACAGGTAACTTGTAGGCAGTGATGTATTTAAGTCTTTTACTCCAAGTCTCAAATCAAGTCTCAAGTCTCTACCTTCAAGTCTCAGGCTGAGTCTCAAGTCCTTGCAAGACGCTTTTAAGTCAAGTCTGGAAGCCAACTTTATACCCCAACCTGTATTCCAGAATTTCTGGACAGAGTCAAATAAAGCCAGTTTTAACAATTTAAGCAGACTTGACCCTCCACTTTTGTGATTTTGCCATCTGCAGCTTCGGAAATGGGGAATAGGATCCTTCTTACTTCCCAGTTGCGAAGCTGGAGGCTTTTCCAGATATGGGAATACGATCTTTCATATTCCCCATTACTGAAGCTTCAAGAGCTTTAGAAGGAAGGATCCTTCCTCCTCAAGCCCATTGCCTAACACATTTTCTGTTCGCCTCTGAGATATGTGCCCTGCACTCTGGGCACAAATCTTGTCTTCTGCTCTTAGGAGAAGTTTCAGAAAGCTCTTCTTACATGTAGTGGGGACAGACTACTGTGCAAACCTCAAGCCCACCTCAAGCCAGTTGCCTATCCCATTTATTGTTCCCTCTGAGAAATATATCCACACTTTGGGCTTGAGACAGACAGTCACGTGACCAGTAAGTTATAAGGTTTCTGGATGAATGTGTTATGTTACTGAACCAAGAGAAGCAAGTCAGTCACAAAAAATAATCAAGTGTCGAGTTGAGTCAGTGTGTAATTTTTGCCTAGTCCAAGTCGAGTCACTAAAGTGACTTAAGTATGACTTGAGTCCGAGTCAATCAACTCGAGTCTACATCACTGCTTGTAGGCAAATATAATGACATACTTGGAAATATAGTTATACAGCATGATAGCTGAAGCCATGACTCCATAAAGGACCTTCAAAATGCACACAGCTGTGTTAATGTCTATCAACAAACCAGTTCCAGTAGTGTTCATCTCCACCAAGAATAGGTCTTTTGTAAGGCTAACGGGATTTGATTGCCATTCCATATCTTTGCACTGCAACAAAGATAAATCCATTCTCTCACAATCACTGTTCCTCATAAGGAACAGTGAAGGCTGAGAGTAGCCCTGGTAATGAAAAAGTCCTGGACTTCAACATTATGAGCCCTGTTTCCACTAAACACTTATGATTTGTTTGTTAAGATATCATAGATGTTTTTTAATAGAAAGATGCAGGTGGGAAATATTTTTAATGCACATGTGCCCAATTCATAAAATTTCATTCCACTGTGTGCTCAAAGGGATTGTCTTTACCTTACCTACTGTTTGTATGGCAACTCATTTGAAGATTAGGTAGTGTAACCTGTATTTAAATGAAATGGCTGGAGGAACATCATAGGCAATTTCGCAGTAAAGCTTTATGAATCTCAAGGGGTTCTGGAGCTAATTGTCTCTTCATTAAACCCATGGAAAGTGTTTTGTTTGCAAATGCTCCATCTGGTGCTACTCAGGGGGGTGGAGATCCCTTCTTGTGGTAATTGTGACTCTAGGGACACTTTCTTCCCTTAATGTGCCATTGGGCTGGGTGAATGGTGGCATAAGTTAACGCAGAACGTTAAACACTGGTGTTCCCAAACTACTCCATGAGAGCCAGTTTGTGAGGAGAAACCCAAAGTTCTTCGGCTCAGAAAAGGGATGAGGAGGCTATGACTTGTAACCCTGCAATGAAATCTGAGCTAGGATGCTGGCCTTCTCGAATAAGAAGACTCTTGTACTGAATAAACTGGAGAGGAGTCTTTAAGACATACCTTTTTAATAAACTAAGCAAAGTTCACAGAAATCTTTAGGAATCTCTCTCTCTCTCTTCTAAATAGATTTAAAATAAGGTCTCTTCTTTCACTGGTAATACTAGATGCATTACAGTGCTGTTTGGTGCTATGTTACTGTATCGCACCTTTCTTGTTTGCCAAGTGTGGCTATCATTATTATTATTATTATCGTTATCATCATCATCATCATCATCATCATTATTATTATTATTATTATTATTGGGCATTCTGTTACAGTTACAAATCCATCACCTAGGGTTATGGATCCATAACTTCTCTATATTTATTAAGACTACATAAATACACCCTCACCAAGCCCACCTTAACAACTAGCAGCTGTATTGGGCAAAGCAAGTCTATTGAGCTGCTGATCAAGATGCAAGGAGTATGGTTTTTCCAGCCCCCTCCTTCAGCAGGTGGCAGGGTTGTTATATGTGACAATCAGAAGTAGGACCACATCTCAATTCTTGGTTGCAGCCTTCCTCCTTGCATCCTGACTGGCAACTGAACAGCCCCCCTTTGCCTAATGTAGCTGCTGGCTATTAAGGTGGAAAGGGGGAGAAGGGTCAGTCCACGAAAAGTTACTTTGTTAGTAACTAAATAACTAAATTACAGATATGTAACTAAGTACCCAGTGTAGAAACTAGTGATGGGTCAACCGAATCCTTCAATCCTGGGTGAGGATTCGAGATTCCCGAATCCAAATCCCTGTGCAAAAATAGGCAAACCGAATCTTTCGAATCCGCCAACTAAATAGATTGCTGGATATCGGGATGCCTGAAAACCAGGGAGACCATACATACAAGGGAAGATGGTGAGGTTTTCCTTTGGAGTCATAAGGGCCTTTGCTAACAATTTCAGAAATTACATCTGGGCTTGTATTCTAAGATATTTAAATTGAACATTTCATATTTAACTTCAGTACTTGACTGGAAGCTACAGGCTTGAGATTTCAAGGATAGCTGAAACATTCTTTTGCATAGCTCCCTTGCAAACCTCTTTCAGACACAATTCTGGGGTTTGGAATTTTACATGGTGTCACAGCCTTCTCTACCAAAGTGTGCTGGTGCATCATCACACTACAAACCCCAGGATGCCAGAAGGAGCTATGCAAAGCCAGTTTTGACCTGGATTATCTCTGTACTGTAGAATGTGGCCTTGTTTACACAGGCAGGAAAATGTGGGATTAATCCACATTTTCCTGCCTGTGTAGAAAGGGCCTTCATGTCATTTTCAATCTGGGGAGATCCTGAGGCAAAACTATGACAATTGTCCTGGCCAGATTTCTTCAAAGGGAGGTTTGCTTTTGCTAAGGTTGAGAGAGTGTGTCTTGCCCAAGATTATCCCTCTTTCTCTTGCTTTTAAAACTCTTTTCAAAAAAAGGATTCAAAGGATTCGAGATTCGTGAGATTCATGGATTCCCAGAACCTTCCAGGGATTCGGAAAATTCTGGATTCGTCCCATCCCTAGTAGAAATGTTGTTTGCTGCTGTTATGTTGTTGTTGTTGTTGTTGTTATTATTATTTTCCTTTTTATTCTTCTTTGTCCACAATAATGGACTCAAGGTGGATTACAGATTATTAAAAACAGTACAGATTAAAATTGTACAGAAATACCAGTAAAAATATAAACGTAAACATTATTGTAGCAAACAACTGGTCAAGTTAAAAACATTCAAAATTCATTCAATGATAGTATAAAAAAATGGATAAAACAGCACAGCAAATGGAGGCTGGGAGGGGGCATTCTTTTTCTCCTTCCCTCCCTTTCTGTCATGGGGATATAGATAGAGTAGGAAGTGGGGGAGGGCTAGTGATTTTTCTCTCCCCCTCTCCATGACTTTTGCACTGATGTAAAGTTATCCTGTCATAAGGGGTACAGGAAATGGCAGAAATTTGTTATTCCCCTGACTTTCCCATGGCCAATCCATACTATTTCGTCAATTTTTTCTTCTGCAGGAGAAGACTTGGACTAGTGCAACAGATATAACAGCACAGTATTGAGTCTGTCGATCTTCACTGTTACACTGTCATCTGCTGTCCCAGCAGAGAAAGAAGCTAAGCAGATCCGGGTGCAGTTACAGAGGACCTTGTATTCCCCATAAGAATGCTACCCCAATGAAAATTTTTCTTCAGTCCTCAAACTTCCAACACTGCAAAGAGTAAGACACTGAAAACCATTCATACCTGTAACTTGTATGCTTACAGTTGGCCTTCTGCTTTCTTGAGAGTTAGGGCCACAAGATCCTCATGAAAGTGGAAAAATATCTTCTCCCTGCCTGCCTTAGTGAGCAAGCAACAGAATACATGGGTGCACTTTCCGTCTTCTTGCTCCCCTGTCCCATCTCATTGTCCCTTGCCCCTCCACCCAAGAAAGTGAGTGAGTGAGTGAGTAAGGGAAGGCACACTTGTGTCATCCCTCTTCACACTCCCCCATCCCATCCTTTTCTCTTGCCTAAGTGTGAGAGAACACATGTAGTTGCCTTCCCTCCTTTGCTCTCCCAGCCTACCCCCTTGTTCCCTGCCTAACCACCTGATCATGAGGGAACACGTGCTTTCCCTCGTCCCACTCCTCCCATCCCTTCCTCTTATCCCCCACTCCCCCACTTGCCCTTGCATATGAGTGAGAGCATGAGAGAAGCAGAGGTGCCAGCAAATAATCTTTGAATAATCAAATATGTGAAGATCAAACTCGCTGATGAGGAAGGACAACTGTACTGAGTTCAGATTCCCTTGGTACATTCAGGGCAACCACCATTATGTCATCCTCTTCTTTATAATCAAATAAATATCAGTCTCTGGAGACACACAGCAGTCAGAAGTAAAACTGAACTCTGGAATTTATCTCAGGTAGGTTTCTTATATAGCTGTGGCCTCTCAAAATTCATTATCCTATTTGTGGATAGGCAAACTGTGGAGTCAATTTCAATCAATTTCTTTAAGGAGAGGAGAAATTTTCCAGTTTCTAGTTTGTTCCGAAAACTCCCAATTTCAAGAAATCTCCCAGTTTCTTAAAGGTTGAGTTCATCAACATCACCATCATCATCAGTGATAGTAGCACAACCTCTTTCCGTTTTTTCTTCCCTCTCTGTTTTTAGTTTTTTTTCCTTGTTGTTATTGTGCTGCAATGCAAATAGAAACAGTAATAATGGCCATCATTTTACATTCTCTACAATGCACCTAGTATAATTCCATGATGGGGTGGGAAAGCAGCAGGAGATGGAACAATTCCAACAAATACCAGGTGTTGTAGGCTATATTTCAGAGGAAGCAACTGGCAAAATGACTTCTGGGTACCCCTTGCCTAAGAAAAGCTATGGGATGCTACAAGTTCATGGATGACCTGAAGGGATACACACGCGATTGCAGATATCTTTTATCTCTAATGCAGATGCTTTGAATACTAACTTGTCCCCTGAAGCTTTGTACTGGATGTGGAGGTGACAATATTATACTCTTACCTGGCGAAGAAACTGGTCCTTTGCCAAAACCTTCTCTCCATTGTTTTTAGTTTCATTTCATAATGCTTTTGAGTTTCCCTTCTTGTTGTAAGCTGGCTGAGAATGCTATGCCTTCTTCTATCACACATTTTCCTTTATCATTCTGCAAGTAGGGTTGTCAGGTCAGGCCCTGAGATTTTAGCACCAAAATCTGAGAAGGAGGGAGAAACCTTTGTAATGTCATGGACAGGTACGCCTTGGTGAATTACAAGGGGCTGCTTTTGGTGATGTCATTAAGCATGATACATTATGCATCAACTTCAAATGAACAGAACATGCCATTAAAATCAGAATATGACATTCCAATTCTTAATAATAAGGAAATTAATATACACACACTTTTCAAGGCAATACTCTTGCCCTGAGATTCCTCACCTTTCCCTAAGGAACAAAGAAGGGTGGCTATGCCCTGAGACCTGGGAACCCTAATTTCCAGTTTCCTTGACTGCCTGCACTTTTTCTGCTGAGAAAAAAAAAATATCGTAGAGAGGAAGGACATACCAAGTGACATCTTTCCCTATGTGGAAGGCCTGCTGCAGGATGAATGTGCAATGAAAAGCAGGATGGTCACACATCCCTTTTGCTTCTATTCATAAGTAAGGTAAGCACAAGAACCCAACCCATGTCCCCACCCATGAGAATTTCTCTTTGAATTGATTGTCTCCTGGTTTCTTTGACTGAAGAAATATTTAGCACAGCATCTCTTACCAAATGGCAATGGCCATATTATGGGAACATAGCCTAAGATAAGATACTTCAGGGTGCTCAATAGCCTTCCCTAAACAAGCAGCAGCTATATTACTACTACTACTACCACCACTAATGTTTAAAAATGTACATTCTAATTTTATTTTACAGGAGAAAAATTAGAATTGAGGTTGTTACAGCATGTAGGTCAAAATGATCATTATACTTGACAAGAAAATAAACTTGCCTCACACAGGCTTGGTAAATTATAAATAGAGTAATGGGCATCATTTTTCTTTTTTGCCTGACATGTTTTTCATGCCTGTTTGAGGATACACCAGTGTTAAAATGTCTTTTTATGATTTAAGTAGGTTCTGATTCCTTAGGCAAACAAGATGGAATGTTTCTCTTTTCATCCGCTTGTTGGGAAATATGCATTAAGGGAAAAAAATGGCATCAGTAACAACAAGAGCAGTAAGTGTGCCAATAAAGATACCATTCTTGCTTCTAACATGTCTGTCATCTTTATTATTTGTATTATTATTTTGATAATAGTCATCATAACAGCCATTGATCTCCACACAGGTAGTGTCAAAAAGAGACTCCTAGCAGGGCAAATCATAAGTTGTGCTGAGAAGGGTGAAATCATTGGCTGCGTCCCTATGTTAACCAGTGTAGTGTGGGAGTTCTGCAGGTGGAACTTTATTATGTCTCCCTGCTCACCACTTCCAAGACTCACAGTTTTGCTCAGATAATCCACTTAAATGTCAATTCTACATCCAGTAGAGAATATGTGTGTGGAGGGACACAGAAGCAGCTGGCTATGTTCCATTGCTAGACATATACCAATGATATCTCTGCTGAGGTCCTCTAGACACAGTCAGATGCTTGTCTGTTCTGCTGCAGTCTTGATATCCACAGGATGGCTGTTTAGGGAGGCTATCACAGCAAAACTATGTATCCCAAGAGTGTTTTGGTTGTGGATGGTCAAAGAGAATATCAGCCTCCACAATGATCAAAAAAGGGACATATACTGGTATATGGCAGATGGTAGCCCTTGTGATACATGATGGCTCAGAGATCTATGAGCAATTGACTGTGTCAGAAATAGAGCCAGTGATAGATCAAACTGAAAGACAAGCTGAGACAGAGTTGTTGCAACCAGTGATTTAGAAGAATTAGACCCACCTTTGCCCCCCAGCTTTCAATCATGGAGAAGACTAAAACAAGCAGCTCAGAGGGAAGCCATTTTGGTGAGATTGAGAAAACAGAACAATGATGAGTGACACCTGTTTTTGTTGGCTATATAAGTCTGCTGGCATGGCTTGCTGTTTGCTTGTAGCAAATTGCTACTCAAGCTCCCACTACTCTTGTGTTCTGGCTCTCTTGACCCTTTTTGAATGGACCTTCGGCATTCTAGACGTTTGGGATTTAACCTTGACTCCGGCTCGGGTCAGCATTTCTATTTGATTGTTTGTATTGGACACTCCCCACTGCCGCCTCCTCTTGAGCAATTACTATCACCTTCCTTCTCTTTCTGGCAGAGGGGTATGGGCAGGGAGTTGAACTCTGACAGCCCCGGTCTAGTTAGGGGAATCACTCACACTACCCTGAAATGAAATTGCTTTCCCTAGTCGCACCAGAAAAGTTTAGCAGGTCATGCTAGTGAATGAAAGTTTCAACTTTATTTAGGGAAAGAAATTCATTTCTGTCCCTGATCCCGCCAGACCATAATCTGAAAAGAATCAGACCCTTGAGTCTTGAGCTCTTACATTCTAATATTGTTTGCCAAGGATGCTAAGTCACCACTGCAATGCACATGTGGCTAGGAAAAACCCACAAAGTGAACAATTATGATAGAAGTTTTGACTTTCAGGCATCAGCTGATTGTGTACAGTCTCATACAAAGTAAACATCCATTCACCAGTCTTTGCTACATAACTCATTCCCTAGTTTCTTTGTATTGCGGAGAACAAAATATATTATGTAACCTTCATCATGTTAGCTTGTTCTTTTGGAAGAATTTCCCAAGCAACACAACATGGATGAAACAGAGATGCAAACATTTTTTGAGTTAGCTCATGCACAGCCATGTTAGAATTCCCCTTTTGCATTAAGGAAGGATATCACATGTCTTCACATGTAGAAGATCCCAGGTTCAGTCCCTGGCATCGCCATTTAAAAGGACCAAGTAACACTGAGTAGGAAAAACTTCAGCTGTCCAGATGCTTGGGCCTACAGTTCCCATCTGTCCTACACAGCATGGCCAATGTTAAAGGGTTGAAGGTGTTGTTACAAGATATACAGTGGGCCAAAAGTTCCCCACCCTGGATGCAGTACATAATGGAAAAAAACTTTGTCTGAGAACCTGGAGAGTTGTTGCTGATAGACATATAAATCTCTGTAAATTTCATAGAAAGCAAGAACAAATAATTTTACTACCTTTCTTATCACTGCTATGTAGTTTTCAAAGGCTGAGACTTACTCTGTGCAAAAAAGAACACACTTTTTTGTGCAAAAAAAAAAGCATTAAAAAACCCCACAGAAAACAAGATTCCTATGTGATAAACAGGTTTCCCATTCACAACACAGGATTTTTTGAACAGAAAGTGTTGTTTTCTGTATGGAAAACTTGTTCTGTGCATAGAAAATGCTGTTTTCTTCACAACCACACCATACATTTTTTCCACAGAATGAATGCCAGAATGCAAAGACTCTCACTCATCTAGGATTCTCTTTGTCAGGGTTTCCTGACTTTCAAGAACCTCAAAGTCTGGCTGTTTTCTAAATATTTCTGAATATTCTGTTCAAGCCTACTTGCTAGATGCAGATGGCTTTGGTTGCCTGTGAGGATGTCCTATGTAGGCATCTAAACAGGGGCAGTATGTCCCTCTTGGTTCTGCTGGAGTTC
Source organism: Cyclura pinguis (assembly GCA_030412105.1). Taxonomy (NCBI): domain Eukaryota; kingdom Metazoa; phylum Chordata; class Lepidosauria; order Squamata; family Iguanidae; genus Cyclura; species Cyclura pinguis. The sequence continues at coordinate 104,278,363 of CM059599.1, read as the reverse complement.
TTAGTGGCTTTTGATACCATCAACCAAGGCATTCTTCTGGATTACCTTGCTGGGAGGGACCTGGAGATACTGTTTAACAGTGCCTCTATTCTTTCCTGGAGGAGTGAAGGTGGTGCCTGTTCAACCTCTTGGCTGTTGGTTGGTTTTGTCCTCCATGCTTTTTAACATTTATGTACCATTGCTGGTGTCAGGGTCCAGGGTGTGGGCAGCTAGGAGTGACTGGAACTAGCACCAGGGCTGGGCCAAAGGCCAGGAAGCCAAGGGTCAGGGCACAACAAAAGTCCAAGGCAGCAGTCCTTCAGGTAGGAAGAATCCACAGGGCCAGAGGCAAGAAGCAGGTCCAGGAGACAGGCAGGAGGTCAGAGCACAATGAGAGTTCAAGACAACAGGAGCCTTCCAGGCAGCAGGCATACACAGGGCCAGAGGCAAAAGGCAGGTCCAAGAAACAGGCAGAAGGTCAAGGCATAACAATGGTTCAAGGCAGTAGAAGCCTACCAAGCAACAAGAGTCCACTGAGCCAAAGGCAAGAGGCAGGTCTGGAAAACAGACAGGGGTCTAAGTCCAGGGTCAGCAGTAAGCAGGGCCAGGACCACTGGAGAGTCAAAAGAGGCTACAAGCAGCACTAGAGACCATACTGCTGTGACAAAGGCTGTGGAGTAACCCCCAGCCCTTATCTAGTAGGCTGGCGGCTGTTCCATCTGCCCTGGATCAGAGCAGCCAGCTGGGTCTGAGGTACTGGGCAGGATCCTGTAAAGACTTAGCCACAGACCAGAACCCTTACAGCTGGGAGAGGTTGTCTGAAATTTTGTGGTTTTGTGGTCACCAGAATGCTGATGATGCCTAGCTCTCTTACTCTTTTCTATCTATCTCCAGGGTACCTCTTTCCATGATAAATTGGTGCTTAGCACATATAATGGGCTGGATGAAGCTTAAAATAGAGGTGGTCCTGATCAGCTGAAAGGCAGATCAAGGAATAGGTCTTCTGCATGGGCTGGATGGGGTTACACTCCCCCTGAAGATGCAGGTTTGCAGTCTGGGTGTACTCCTGGACTCAGCCTTGAACCTGGATCCCAGGTTTCACTGGTGACCAGGAATACATTTACACAGTTAAAGCTAGCTCACCAGCAGCACCTATTCCTGGAGACATCTGACCTGGTCATGATGCCTTGGTTATTTTCTGTTTGGATTACTGCAGTGTAATATGGGGCTGCCTTTGAAAAGTGTTCAAAACCTTCTGTTGGCCCAAAGAGCTGCAGCCAGATTGTTAATGGGAGCTCATTACATCTCTTGATACAACAGCTCCAGTGGCAGCTGGTCTGTTTCTAGACATAATTCAAAGCTTTTCCTTGTGACCTAAAAATTGCTATATACCTCAGGTTCAGGATATCTGAAAGGCTGTATTTCCCTACAGGAGCCTGCTCAAGCTCTAAGGTCTTTGGGGGGGGCATTTCTCTCAATTCCACTTACTTCTCAAGCATGGTTGGTAAGAAGAAGGGAGAGGGCCTTCCTGGTGGCTGCTCCCAGAATTTGAAACTCCCTCCCTAAGAAGGCCCCCTTTTTGTTTTCCTGAGCCCTAGTGGCACAGTGGTTAAATGCTGGTACTGCACCCACAAGGTTGTGAGTTCGATCCTGCTGGGCTCCAGGTTGACTCAGCCTTCCATCCTTCCACAGGTTGGTAAAATGAGTACCCAGCTTGTTGGGGGCACTTAGCTAACACATTGTAAACCGCTTAGACAGCACTTAGCTGATAAGCAGTATAGAAATACACATGCTATTGCTATTTCCTTCCAGTGGCAAGTGAAAACTCTCCTATTCCATCAGTCACTTAGAAACTGACAGAAAAGGAGTTTTATAGTTGTGCTATTTTGTTTTTTTAATATCCTGCCTTTTAACAAATTGTTCTATGCTTCTAATTCTCTATGTTGCTTTGTTACTTTTTAAAATAACACACACACACATTGATTTTTGTCTGATTTTAATCTGTTTTGGTTTTAATATTCTTTAAGCAGCCTTGAGTCACAATATTGGGGAAAATAACACAATATAAATGAATAAAATAGTAATAGCAATAGTAACAATAACAGTAAAATTAGGAAATACTGGACTAAGTTGTGTTATATTTCATATATGGAGAAGCCAGTCACAAAGGGTTGTGGTGATTGAGGGGTTCTGGGAATTGTAGTCCAAAACTATCTTTTCTAAGTTCCAGGAGGGAGTCTGTTTCCTTTGGGCTGCACACAATGTTTTACAATGCAATTCTTTCATTGTTAAACTGCCTAAATAGTTTAGCATTCATCGTGGTCTAATCATTCATCCATTGAATGTATGCAATTTACGCATTCAAAATATTTCAGTACTGACCTTTCACAGCTCAAGGCAGCTAACAAAGTATGTCTGGAATTAAAATAATAGGAGACAACAATCCTATCTAAAGCAGCAAATTCATAACAATGAAAGCTGGATGGGCAGAAAACCAAAATAATAACCACCCGCTAGATCTCCACAGCTGAATGCCCTCTAGATTAAACTTGTCTTCTGTCCTTCCCAGAAAGATGAAAGGTACAAATTCCAACTGTTTCTGTTTCGAAGGTCAGACTGGCCTTGCCAGAAGTCTCAGCCAATGATTTGCAGAGGGGTTTCAGAGTTAAGCTAGGCACATCCCTTGTTTAGCAGATACATTTATGTGGTACATGTATTTTTTAGTGTGGGGGAAATGAATGAATGAGATTCTGCCTTGTCAGACATAACTCTGGAGCTCCATCACTGTAAGTCACACTTGTTAATTGCTTCCCCCAAAACCTACTTTTACAGTCTGGCAGTGTCTCAGCAGAAAGCCTTCCAAAGCACTGCAGATCGAGGTGCAGGCAAGTGAATTGCATGCACTCTTCTGGCTGTGGGGCATGTCAACAACAGGCAGCTGAAGAAACCACTCAAGGTCCTGCTGCGACTGCTTGTCTCAGTTCATCCCCCTCCATATGGGAGAGTGCTGCAGACTTCATTTCCCAGTGCCCTAACATGCAGGGCTTTCAAAGCATTTGGCTGGGGCACTGTCAGACTGAAAATATAGGTTCTGCGGATCATGTTTGGTCACTGATGACTGTAAATGTGAATTCCCAGCAGTTATGAGACTATGTCCAGTTTATGATCTTGTAACTACTGAACAATGTGCCAGTCATAGTATATTTATATCACTCTCTTCATTTGTTTAGCTGGCACATTCTCTATTTTCTTATTTCAACCTGAACTTGGCTTTGAACTGGGATCTTCCTGTTCCAAGTCTAGTACTTTGAAATGTTACACTATATTGGTTCCCTCAGATGAATGATTCCTGTGTAACTGGTGTCATGACTGAAACTTAATGGTAGAAAAACAATGCAACAATTAATGTGGCTAATTTGTATAACATATGAACCTTTTCATAATGTGCTTAATTTGAATATTACAGAGATTTACCTCATATGCAGAATAAGCCACCTCAATTTGGGGAACAAGAACATGGTAACCCTACAGCTGGGAACTTTATCTATGCCACTCTTCTCATTTCCTCCCTCAACATACTAGAGCTTGTGGCTTATTGTTGCTGTTAGCCATTACATTATGGCAGGAGTGAGCAAAGTGTGGTCTTCTGGATTGTAATTTCTCTCAGTCCTAGCCAAATGTGGTATAGTGGAGCCAGGGATGAGGAGGTCAAAGTCCCAAGGTATTTTGATTAACAGAGGCTATGACATTTGCTTTCCCTGTTGCCTCCGAGCTTAGATGCAATGTTCACAGCAATGGGAGGAGAAATGGATTTTCCCAGCAATGACATGTCAGAATGAGCTATTCCTGTTGGAATGCAAAGGATTTGGAGATGGCTATACAAAAGACTCATTTCTGGTAGATATGAAAAATGCTAGAAATTGTTTTAAATCCCCAAACCACCTGCACTTTTGGAATTTCTGTGAAAGTGGTCCTGTGGTGACTATATTAGAGAAAGCCTACACTTCAAAATTTGCCACTATACTGCTACTTGTAGCTAGTGGTGAAGGACAATAGGAGATGCAGTCCAGTTGCTCTCTGGTATGAAGGCCTGTCAGGGCTTAGGATGCCAAATGAAGTCTCAAGATATTGCTATGTTCCTGCGTCTCCAGAGAGGGAAATGAGTCTCAGATGGAGTGAAGTTGGAGGAAGAAGAAGATTGACTTTTTTTTTAATGTGAAATTGCTCACCACTTGGAAACTAGAGGGCAAAATGGATTTACAAAGTGGCTCTTGGTTCACTCAAACTGCAATGTAGACGTACAATACAAGTCTTCCAGGAAAGATGGAAGCAGGTTAAATAACTGAACTGATTACTTTCCTACGAAATTTGATGTTCTTTAGCATGCAATTACCATAGCGAGATCACTTTTCAACATATGCATTCTTTAAGTGTCAAAACACTAAATGGAATAACTTGTAAATCTTGTTGTTTTATAAAATGAATGCTGGCTGAATGACCTTTTGAATGCTAAGTTCTTCTTTCCTGCTAGTTATAATGGAAACAGAAGGGAAGCCAGCAAATGCGATGCATGACTAAAGGTTCATATTTACAATGGAGGTTGTGAAGATCAAATAAGAGCGATTTTTTACCTCAAAGGTGCTTGATCTCAGGGCAGTACAGGTCCTTGTATGAAACTGTATAAGCCAGACATACAGAAAAGAACAGGCTAGCTGTTCTCCTCTCAATGTGAAATCAAAACTAGGTTTAGTGTTGATTAATCACGATACAGAGACTTCTACAGCCCTTCCATTCCTTATGTACACTAATGCTTGAGGAGGAAATGGTGCTGTGCTTGCTGCACAGCCATCACTTTGTCCACATTAGACAAGATGCTGTTCCAGTGCTGCTGAAGTATCAGCCAGGATTCCTCCACCGGCCATCTTCTGAACTGTTGACCTTCCAGCTATACAAGAACATACACTTCAACTGTCCTAATATTTCAGGGACAGTCTCTATTAATTCTCTGGCCCTTTTCACATGTGTGGGGGGCAAACGGGCGAAAACACGCTAAAACGGAGCTTACCCGCAGCCAGGTAAGTCCGTCGCCACGCGGAGCAGCATGAGCTTGCTGCTCCACACTCCTCCAGCATCCCAGATGGCAGCTTCCGGTTGGTGGAGGCTCTCCACCATCCGGAGAAGCTAGCCAGCCGGAAGCCCGCCCCTGGCAGATCTGCAGGCACGCACTTGCGCACGCCTGCAAATCCACTTTAGAGCTGGGCGACAGAGCTGCACGGGGCTGCGCACTCCGTGCTTTTTAAAAACCTCGAAAAAGAGGTTTTTAAAAAACACGCAGCGCGGGTAGTTCCCGCCGCTCCTAAGTAGATTCTGGTGTGGAACTACGAAAAGTAGTCCACGCCAGTCCACTCTACGGTGTAGAAGACCTCCGTGAGAGGTTGCTCTACACCGTTTCAGAAGCCCGGTATGGAAGTGGCCTCTGTCATCCCACTTTTTCAGCTGCTTTTTAAATCTCCCACTTTCTCTCTCTTCCTCCCACCTTCCCTCTTCATTTTCAGCCTACTTCTCTTGCTGCAAACTGAATTCAATGTATAAAGCTAGTTGGCATACAAATGATTCAGCAAGCAGGGAGATGAGAGGATGGGGCAGAACCTTGCAATTCCCAGCAGCCTCAGGCACAAGTGAATGGCTGCAAGATCTCCTAGTTTGTGTGTTCTTCTTCATTAATAACTTTGCCAGGCTGACCATATTCTGATGTTGCTTGCCCAGGTGCGTCCCAGTTTTCGTCTGAAATGCTGGAGGTTATTCAAGATAGCTTGGAGGGACTGAGGGTCACCCCCAAAAACAATAAGGGGAGCAGAGTGCACTCCAGGAAGTCTGAGTCATTACAAACTCAGAGAAAAGGAACAGTCACCCTCCTTCAAGACCTCCAGCATATTTGCCACTAGCAGTGTGTGGGTTCAAGGCCACTGATGGGATATGGGGGCATGTGCTGGACTATCAGACTGTAGTTGCACATGGAGGTCACTTTGCAAGAAGGTACTGGATACCTCCTTCTTCAATTACTGGACTTAAAATGGGATAGGGGGTGGTTATGTCAGTGCATGTCACTGGTTGGTTTCTGACCTCTGTGGGCCTTGCCCACAACTTCTGCATGTTCAGTACAATGTCTGAAAAGGGAGTGTATGTGTGCATGCTTCTATGGTACGAAGCTGGTTTTCTGCATCCATTTGAACCAGGACTTGTCTTGATACCTGCCAAAGTCCTCTGCCCCTCCTGCTTTTTAAAATTCCTTTACTTTAGGTGTCACAAAGCAAAAGCAAAGTGCTTAGTTTCTAGTTGCAGACTATCTTCAGTTTCCTTCCCCAGAATGCCTCTGGGCTCCATGTGGGCTCAGAAGTATTACCAGAGAAGGAAGATGGCAGCTCAAGTGCTTTACTTTATAGTGCATTAGGTTGCCAGCTAAGCTGTATTAGCTGCTTAGACAATTTTTGAAAAATCCTTACTCCCCCCCCCCCGCCACTTGCAAGTGGCCATGGCTACAACAGGTGCTCTTTTGTGAATGGTCAGCCTCCCCATGTCAAGCTTTTTTGATGGCATCCAGGACAATTCAAAATTCTGTATGTGCCTACCAGTTCAAAAACTTCTGAGACCATGAATTATGGGTCAAATAGGGATAATATGGAAAATCATTTCTTTAGAGAAAAACACCGATAATACAGATATAAAAATGGTGTATTTTACAGTGGTAATATAAGAATTACTGCAGGCAATGCAATCTCAATATTTTAAAGTACACTATGAATGTTACAGGATTTAAAACACATTTTGACTGCTCTTGTTTTTCTCCAGCACCCCTTTGGGTCCCAGGCTTGGGCTTCTTGCCTATTTCAGTCTTAGACTGCTGTAGGTATTTTCCGTCAGAGCGGAAGATCCACAGGAGAAAGCAAAGCTAAGTCCTTTCCTCATCCACTCTGATCAGCACGTGTTGACATGGCTTCGGATGTGGTAGAGAATCTTCATGTTGTTCACTGCCTTCAAGTCAGCTTCTAATTATGGCAACCCTATAGATGAGAGACCTCCAAGTCACCTTATCATCAGCCACCCTGCTCAGGTCTTGCAGACTCAGGAAAGTGTCTCCCTTGATTGAATCTGTCCATCTGTAATGTGGTCTTCCTCGTTTCTTACTGCCTTCTACCTTTACAAGTCATAGAACCATAGAATCACAGAGTCGGAAGGGCCCACAAGGGCCATTGAGTCCAACCCCCTGCTCTGCAGGAGACACAAATGTTATTGTCTTTTCTAGTGAGTCATGTCTTCTCATGATATGGCCAAATTATACGGCAGCCTCAGTTTAGTCATCTTGGTTTCTAGGGAGAGCTCAGGCTTGATTTGCTCTAGGACCCATTCATTTGTCTTTAGCAACCCAGAGTCTCTGTAGGATCTATCATTTTATTTTTTCATTGATTTCCCTAGAATGCGTTAATTGAAGGCATAATATATTTTTTTTCAAAAACCCTTCAAACATGTAGTTTATAACTAAAAACATACATCCACAAACAGAACAAAGAATTTTCCCTCCTGAGTCGCAACATGACTTGTTTGCTTTCTTCTCATCCACCGTCTGCCAGTATAGTGCTAATCAAATGCATGTAAAAACCATGATCTAATTTTCTCAGCACAGCAAGGCAGATGGCTCCTAACAAGCAAAACGTGCTAGGGGAAATCTGTAGTTGATTTTGCCATTGCCACAGGAGGCTCTCTCCAGTTTATTCCAATGTTGGGCCATGCAAGGGTCACAAGTACAATGTTACTCTTAGGTAAACAAAGCGGGAGCACCATTTTAGAGCTGAATGGGTTAGGAGGTGGATTGCACAGTCCTGGGTTGCGTAAAGCAAGCTATCTAGCTGTTTGCTGCCATCTATGTACTCTCCCCCCCCTTTTTTTTTGCGTTAACAGAATGTCTTTATCAGGAGTATCCTCTTCATGCTTTTGCTATTTATCGCAATCAGACTGTAAGCATCCTTCTCATATTTCATAGCTAGGCACTATTATAGTCCTTCTTTCTCTGCACTAATGTGCTGGTTTAAAAGTGTGGTAAATGTCTCTGAATTTTCATTTTACTCAGTGCACTTGTACCAAATATTTAGAGAAAGCAGCTCCTTTATAGCAAATCTCTCTCCCAGCAAGATAAGGATAATTTAATAGGTCTCCCCTGTATTTGTTGTTCATTCTCCCTTGCTTTCTGTAAATGCCGCTTCTGGTTTTCTAAACAGCTTATCATGGAGTAGTAACAAATTGCTATTGATCATAAGAATTGATCATAGAGTGCAGTAATTCTTTCTCTTATCACAGGCTGATATTCATGTCTAATTGGCTACATATATTCACTGTCAGTTGAACCTACTTTGAGCAGGGGGTTGGACTAGAACAGAGGAGGGAGTCATAGAGCTGGTGAGCTGCATCAAACCCCCATGGCTGTTTTTGGAGCCCCCTCAGCTTTCCAAGACACCCCCCTGCTTCCCAGAAGTACGTTTCAGAAAAAAAAAATAAAAGAGGAGAATTGCCACTCCTGGAAGTTTCTAGGATCCCTTGATTTGTTGTTGTTGTTGTTTTAAAAAAATGCAGGCACCTTGCGCTTACCTGCCGGAGTTGCTCTAGCTGGAGATTCTGCACTGAGCAGGGAGTTGAATCTGATGTCCCATAGGGTTCTTTCAATTCTACAATTCTCTGATTTGTAAAAGAATATTTTTACAGAAAATCCAGAAATGCACTTTTGGCCCCTTTCCATTTTTTTTTCTTTCTGGCTTTTTGAACTTCTTTTGAGGTGTGTGTGGGGTGTCTGTTAGGCCCCAGATGAAAGAAACTGGCTCCCAAAAGCTTGGCTATTGTACATCACTGTACTACAAGATCTCCGAAATCTCTTACAACTCTATGGTTCTAAGGAAGATGACATTTTCCAGAGAGGGTTGCATGTGTTTACACTCAAAATACAGCAATCCAAAATGCCACTCGCCAAAAGTAATTAACAGAGGTAGAAGTCTTTCTGTAAACTTGACACTTCCAAAGATTGGTGCTACATGGAGAAATCAGCAAAAATCCAAGCCTCTCAGATCTCTTACTGTCAAATTCTTCCAATGATTTTAAGGAAAATATAAGTGCAGGAAGAACCTGGGAAATTCAATCTGTGTTACAGGCTTCCAGATAATAAAGACTCAGGCCATTTCCACACGGGCTTAAAGAAACAGTGCAGAGCGTCCTCCAGGCAGGATGTCTGCACCTGGGAGTGGACTGGGTCGGACCTACTTACTGTAGTTGCACACCTCAGCCTGCTCCCGAACGACCCGAAGTGGTCGTCCAGCGTGCTTTTGAAAGACCTCTTAAAACAGGTCTTTCAAAAGCACAGAGTGCGCCACTCCGTTCCCGTGCTCCGGTGCAGATTTGCAGGTTCGCACCAGTGTGAGCCTGCGATCTGCCGGGGGCAGGCTTTAGGCTGGCGAGCTTCAGTGGTTGGTGGACACCCTCAACCAACTGGAAGCTGCCATTTTCATCCCCGGAGCAGTGTGGAGCGATGAGCATGCACTGCTCCGGAGCACCGCGGACCAGACCAGGGACCCAAGAAGTCCGGTAAGTACCGGTATGGGGCGATTCCCTCGCCCCGTGTGGAAATGGCCTCAGTTCTAGTTTCTCAATGAGATGAAAAAAGAAAAAAAAAGGAGAAAGAAAAAAGTTCAGTTGACATTGATTGAGTGTCTCCTATTCATATGCAAAATTAGTTGTCCCTGTTTCCCAGAGTGTGGTTTACACTCTCAAAAGTTTCTTTACCTAGTTTTACGTTAGTAAGCATAGTGCTTCAGTGATCCACAGCAGCAGCAGTAGCAATAACCAGCTCACCATCTGGAATCCTAATGAACAGTTGAATGTTCTGTGCACAAAGGGCAGAGAGAGATCAATATGAGCACAAGCTGATAATGCTATCACAAAATAAAGCCCATATTTTAACTTAATGCTAGTCTGAAAAAGAAGGAGACAATGATGATCCATAGGTATAAAATAAAATCCAAATTGTGTGCTTTTATAGTTGAGGGATGGAATTTACTGTCACAGTTATAGATACATAATCTAGAGTAACCTATGTAGCCTAGATTAACCTACATAGCCTAGAGTTGCATGTCTATAACTGATTCTTATTCATAGTCCCTATGTATTCATGGTTGTGGGTCTACTGCCATAGTCATAAAAAGTCCCTCAATCCTACTTTATTGGGCAGTAGCCTCTGTAATCAATGGTGGTCTATTCTCCTATTGATCCAGACTCAGCAGACTGATGTTTCCACCCCACTCCTGCCAGAAGTCTCTGCTGGAGGAAGAATTGAGACAAGAATCATGCTTCTGATTGTTGCACTGGAGACTGCGGGAGAGAGAGAGATTGAAATGTCAGTATGCTGTGCCCTGATTGGCAGCAGAGCAGACCTCTGTTGCTTCTAGTGGCTGCTGCTTGGTAAAATAGAACTGGCAAGGTCAGGCCAGGAGGTGTTACTCAAATATATTTAACTGAGTAGCACCTCCTAGCTGATGTAGGATCTCAGCCAATACTAACAAATAGATTACATACCTGTGGACCTCACACTTTGCAACAATTCACCCAATAAAAGTCAGGAATAAGGTCTAATTCTGGGCAGAACCTTTACAACTTTTTAATTCATCGCAGAGGCTCTGGCTGGGTGGAGGTGTCACATGTGGGCCACATCTTCTCCACTCCTGTGTTAAACAGCACCCCAACACCCTTCACCATTCCTATGCTGGTCTAAAACATGAAATTTCAATTTTTTAATTGTTGTTTTTATAAAAAATCATTCTTCATTTAAAAAAAATCTCAAAGCAATTTATGGTAAAAAAACAAGCTGCCATAAAGCTCATTTCTTAGAAATAGTGAAAGAATAATAACTGTATTTTTTAAAAAAACTTAGAAAAATAATGCGTTACAAAGCATTCAGCAAAAACCTTTAATGAAAAATCAGGCGGAATTGACAATGTGAACCATTAGGAAACATTGATCTATGTAACCCTACAGGAAGACTGAATTGTACGAGAAATCAAAGTGTCTTCTTGTGGAGTTAAAATGGCAACAAAATGAATAATGAATAATGGAAACATATTCATTCACTACTGTCCTGAGATTTTTCCAGGTAGGCATGCTGCAGGACACTTTGCTTTAGAAATTGAGGTGCTTAGCATGGATGAAATGAGTTAGGTATTATGCCATTAGAAAGAAACAATAAGGAAAAATGTTAAGAGCAGTCTTCTGGTCCATTTTTTGGACTTCTTGGCTCAAATTGCATTCTTCTAGCACACTTTCCCAACAGAATGGATGCATGGGCTAAGTAAGGTTTGGAAACTTTGTTGACTAACACAACACTCTATGCAAGTCTCTGAGAGCAGGGATATAGATTGGAAGAAAACAGTGGTCTACAACACATTCAGATTCTAAATCCTACTCTCCTCACTCGCCCCAACAACCAACATGTAGCATTTCTTGGCACATTTGTGGAACAGGTAGATTTGTGGAATAAATTTGTGGAACAGGTTGATTATTTTCAAAACTTGCTTCTAGAGCTTTCACTTCTAGCCTCATTATCAATCCAATGATGCTAAGAAACCTGTGTACAATAATTATATCCCAAATCATTAGTAACAATACCTTCTCACCCTTATTTGGAAGAGATCCCTTTTTTCTACAGCTTAATCTCTCCTTTCAGCTGCTGTTGCTAGCAAAAGCAGACATGGAGCAACTTAAAGGAGGATTTCCATAGCATTATGGTAAGCTTTAGATGCCTTATAGGGCAATACAGGACCAAGTCAAGGTGGGGTTTAATTGCTCGTCCCAGGCATTCCATCATCCTCATCTGGATTTGAACCTGAAAGACCAGGGGTCCTTTCATACTGTTCAGTTATGGCACCCATGACTCCAGTTTAACTGCCTTGGTTCCATGCTGTGGAATCCTGGGATTTGCAGTTTAGGGAGGTGTATTCTGAATTCTCAGTCAGAGAGTTCCCGTGCCTCTCCAATAATCACATGCAAATTTTGTGCAGAATAACTCCTGAATTGTAAATAGTCTTCTATGACTTCACAGTTTTTAAAGACTTTCTTGTAGTGGGAAATTGCTAAAATTGCTAAAAATTGCTAAAATCACCATTGCTTCCTTTGAGAAGAAAATTAGAGATGAATTATTACATCCCTAGTCCAAACTTTATATTTAAAGTGCTCATATATGCACTGAAATAGATACTTCAGATCTTTCTTTGTTGAGTGGGAAAGTCTGGAATAGGATTTTAAGTGCATTTGGCTGAACACTTTCAAAGTTCCCCTGAGGGCTCTTTCACACCACACAATTATGGTGTTATTCCACTTTAATGGCCATGGCAATGTCCTATGGAATCCTGAGATTTGCAATTTAGGGTGGGACATTTAGCATTGTCAGTCAGAGAGCTCCAGTGATCTAGTAAATGCAGATCCCATGACTGCACAGGAGGCAGCCATGGCAGTTAAAGTGGAATTGTAGAACTACAATTCTGTAGTGTGAATGGGTCCCAGAGAGCCTGAACTGCTGGGATGAATACAAGCATGTTTAGTCCAATATATAGAATCCTTCTTTAGGATTCCTGAATGTGCCCATACATGTTCTTCAATAAAAAACAAGGGTATAAAGTCTCATAGAGACCAAACTGACAATATTTTGGAAGTCATCATAAGTCAGTATATCTTACTCTCTTTTTAATTAGAATTTCCTGCATCTCTGTGATGAAGAAAAAGAAGAGCATGAAAACATTTATTGGAGAACAATCCCCAGAAGGCCTCAGTCAACATGGTCACTGGTCAAATGACTAATCACCTAAGTACAAATGCTAGGATTCATCAGGATGAAGCAAAGACTCTTAAAGGGCTGTCTGAGTCCTATAATTGTTCAGTGTGGATATGCTCTATTTGAAATTTGATAAGGCAATGGATCTCAAAGTGGCATGGATCTGTAAAGATGGATGCCTGACTTGGTTGAAAGGTTTTTGTTTCCAGTTACATACTTACTGATGGTTAGGTGCAATTTCTGGTTTCTGGGCAAGTGCTATTATTGTTGTGTGCCTTCAAGTCATTTCTGACTTATGGTGACCCTAAAGTGAATCTCTTATGGGGCTGCGAGTGTGTGACCCACCCAAGATCACCCAGTGGGTTTCCAGGACCAAGCGGGGAATCAAATCCTGGTCTCCACTACACCATGGTGGCTCTCCTGATGCTGTTACTGTGCTGCTATCAGAGAAAAAGGTGGGGAGGTTTTGCTTAGATAAGTTTATGATTTTTGTCTACCTTTCCTTTCTCCCTAGCTGCTGGCCATGCTAGATGCAGAAAGTAGGAGCTGCAGTCCAAGACCCTTCCTTGGAGGGTGACAGTTTGGGGTAGACTGCTCTCTATTTGGGCAATAGGAAGCATACTGAGGCCTCAGTCAGGTGCTGTGTTTTGTCAGTAGCTAAAGCTTAGACTCTCTCAAGTCATGTCACTTCCCTGAATGCAGAGGGATATGTATGTGTGCATGTGTATCTTCTACACAAGGGAAAGAATAAATGGAAGATTCTTCTTCTTCCTAATTCACGTAGTTAATCAGTTTGTGCCCCGAAGGCTGAGATCCAATTATCTTCTTTATTTGTAGCTTTGCAAGCTAAAAATGTTATTAGCAATCATAAAATGATGGAGGCATAGTACTTGACCCTCCAGCCCCATGTAATATTATGCTTAAGAATACATTTATCTGTGGAAATGAGTTTTGTGTGGTGCCATGACCATTTATATAAAGAGAAGACCAGAAAATAAACTGACACCGAGAAAGAAAATAAATTGAGACTGCACACAATAACATTTGGGATCCTTCTCAAATCTGAAGAAGGCTAAGAGTGGCAGGTAAAGCACAAGATAGTTAATGTGCTTTTCATCACATTATTTAGATTGTCTTTTATTATTTTAAATTTGAAGTTTTAAATTATTGAAATTGATTTTATTGTACACTACCCTGAGATCTTTGGATATAGGATGTAATAAAAATAGTTTAATGAGTAGTGAAACAAATAGACCTTCAATAAAGCAGTGTGCTGTACTAGTTTGAGTGATGGACTAGGACTGTGGGAGGCAAAGGTTCAAATTTCTTGCTGAGCCATGGAAACCTACTTGGGCAAATCACACTTTCTCAGCCTCAGAGGAAGGCAATGGCAAACTCTCCTGAACAAATCTTGCCGAGGAAGCCCCATGATAGGGTTGCCTTAGGGCTGCTACGAGTCAGAAAAATCTTGAAGGAACAGAGCAGCAAAAAAGCAGTTATAACTGTTCTGTGTGTGTGTAAGAAGTGGCAGCCTCTGTATGGAATTATGTTGTGCTGCAATTTGATGGAGAACTGCATATTCACATCTCAAATGGGAATGGAGGACTCAGACCAAAGTGTCATTACTTAAATCTCAGTGCATTACAACGTACAACCCTGTTGCCTTTTTTAGGAAGTCAATTGAATTTTAACTTGATACCCTTCACGCAGGGCCACCTTATCCATTAGGCACTTTAGGCACAGGGCCTAGGGTCTACAAAAATTAGTGCCTACAAAAACAGGATTTTAGGTCTATGAAAACATCCCTAGTGAGGTAGGGAACTGAATACAAAATACCTAGGTCCTATGAAAACCTTAATTCAGACCTGCCTTTACATGGCTTTCCACAAATTGACACCCTCCAGATGGATCATACCACAAACTCCATCACCTTGGCAATGGCCATGCTGGATGGGGATATTGGGATCTGAAGTATGAACATTTGAAGGGCCCCAAGTTTGGGGAAGTTGGCTTAGCTACCTCCAAGCAAAATTATTTGGCAGAAAAGATTTCAATTTTTTAATTTCTAGTCTGATCTTGGGGGGAAGAGTACATCTAACAATGTCATGTGCATCTCACCCACGGTAACCAAATGTAAACAAAGCCCAAACTTGAAATTGTAAGAAAAGCTTGATCACATTTTATGTGTCTGGAGAAAGGAAAGTAGAAAGGAAGGAGGGAACCTATAGCAGGACTAGACTGCATGTGCAAAAAGAAGAAAGGGTAACCTCTCCACACTGCAGTCTAACCTTCCTCAGTATCTCACAACTCAGGTTGTATGGTATGTTTCATCTAGGAATTTAAGATCTACAGGCAAAGGATTATTGTCTGTTCCGCCAACATATACAGCTTTGCAAGCCTTTCAATATCTTGCTTCAGATTTGTGGAATGGTTTGCCATTGCACTTCCGTCTGGAGGAGAATCTCACCCGTTTTCGTAAACAGTTGAAGACCTTCTTCTTTGATTCACCATCTTAAGCCATTGAGTTGTGTTTAAGGTGCTGAGATGGGTAGCGACTGGTGCGGTGTTGGGGATTTCATTCTATATATTGTTGTAGTGTTATGTTTTATTGTCTTTGTTCCTGATGGTATATGTCGATGTTCTGCCCTTTGGTGAAAAGGGCATTATAAATAAATGTTGTTGTTGTTATTATTTGTGGTTCTGATGAAAATTGTCTCTGCCCAACATGTGCTGGAAGAAAGCTGCCCACACTTTTAGAGTTCTAATTTTTCTCAAAGCTGAAAGAACACGGGTCCTGTGTTTGTGACATAGTTTCTTGGTGAATGTTGCCTGTTCCTGACTTGAAGAATTAGAGTATCAGTGTATTGAAGGAAAAAATGATGGCAGTTACAAATGTGTCACCTAGGTTTATCTACTCATTGACAATTCCTGCATAGCCCCCCTATGTAGGGAATGTGAAAGCCCCTCATGGCCACTTGCCACGCAGCAACCACTGTGATCAATGGGGGAATTGTTTCTCTCTTGATCAGGAAGAAGCTGACTGATGTTTCCACCCCTCGCCCGAGAGTGATCTCCAGCATGAGGAGGGCCATTGCCACACTGCACTCTTATAGTGCTATTGTTCCACTTTCAACATTCTACAGAATCCTGGGGTTTGAGGCCCCTTTGAGACCGCTCCCTAAACGGCAAACCCAAGGATTCTGTAGGATGTTGAAAGTGGAACAATAGCACTATAACAGCCTAGTGTGGAAATGCCCAAAGAATTGAAGCAGGTTTTGCCTGTCACACTGCAGATTGTTCACAGGAGGGGGTGGGAATGGTTGTCAGCTGCTTCCTGAGTGTTGGGAAACAGACCCTCATCAACTGAAGTGACTGCTTTCCAGCAAAGAGGATTGGGGAGGTCGGGCCAGGATTCGTTGCATAGCACCATAACTGTGGTTCTTACATATACATAAATCTCATAGAGAATTCTGGCTGACCATTTTTGCTGCATGATGGGTGGGTAGGGGAGAGAGAGAGCCTGAGTGAGGATGGTGGGTGCTGGGAGAGTAAAAACAAGGGCCCTTTCCACATGTGTGTGTGGGGGGGAACGGGCAAAAACGCCCAAAAACGGAGCTTACCGGCAGCCGGGTAAGTCCGTCGCGATGCGGAGCAGCACGAACTCACTGCTCCACAGTCCTCCGGCATCCCAAATGGCGGCTTCCGGTTGGTGGAGGCTCTCCACCAACCGAAGAAGCTCGCCAGCCAGAAGCCCGCCCCTGGCAGATCTGCAGGCACGCACTTGCGCGCACCTGCAAATCCGCGTCAGAGCCAAGTGACAGAGCGGTACAGGGCTGCACGCTCCATGCTTTTTAAAAACCTCAAAAAAGAGGTTTTTAAAAAACATGCAGCACAGCTAGTTCCGGCCGCTCCTGAGTGGATTCTGGTGTGGAAGTACAAAAAGTAGTCCACGCCAGTCCACTCTACAGTGTAGAAGACCTCCGTGAGAGGTTGCTCTGCACCATTACAGAAGCCCGGTGTGGAAATGGCCAAGGAGAAGGAAAAAGAGTAGGAGATACAGTTGCCATATAGCCCAATTTGCTGTGTTTTATTTATGTTCCAATCTCTTGTCTGTTTTAGGTGGCTTGCATCCCAAGATTTCATTTTAAAAGGAGAGTAACTGTGTATGTATCCTATGCAGTTTACAAATTTTATACCACTTTGATTGTCATGGGCCTGGCTTAAGGAATTCTGAAGGTACTATAATATCCTGAGAAGAGAAGGACTGATAATTAAATTACTTTAATTCAGTAGTGAAGACAGTAGTCAGGGTATCTTGGGAATGGTAGCTCACTAAAACTTTCAAGAGAATTCTAAGCACCTCATCAAACTACAAATCTCAGGATTCCTTAGGATTTCAACACGATATGAAATGGATAATGTGTAGCGTGGATAAAAGTTAAGACTAAGATCCTATACATTTTTAACATTGCGTAAATATGCAACAGTGCAATTACAGTGTAACTACTGAACCAGTGTAATTGCACTGTTGCAGTATGCTCCAAGACTTTGAGCTAACCCAGCTGCAGTGGTTGAATAGTTCCCCATCCTTCAAGTTAAAAGACAGAAAGATAGCTTTGTGTGTGCAGACAGAACACTTGGCTGTGCTAAGGACCACACTTATGCAACTGCTGAGAAAGTACAATTACCTATGCAACTATTTTTTATGCTTATACTGCTCTAATAGAACAGGAAGATTCTGGCCTATGTCTCTAGCCTTTGCAGAAGCCAAGATATGAGGCAAAAATGTAAGTCATTATGCTACCCAATAATTCTGTGAGAAAGAAACCTCTTATAGTTCAGTGTATTTAGCCAATGAGTGAAGCCACTGTGTTATTACCAGCACAATGGTTATTACCAGCACATTTGGAAGTCTAAGAGATTTAAAATTCTGCAGTGGTTCATCTCTCTCACCACTACAGTGAGTATACTGGCTGGGGATGCTGGGAGTTGTAGTCCCAAAAATGAACTTCCCCAAGCTTAGGGTTTTTTTGTGCATGCAAAGCATTTTTAGTACATTAGTGCATTGCCGTAAGCCAGAGTCAGGTCAGTGTGATTGTTCTCATTTTGAAGGCAGGATATGTGAATTAAACTGAGCATAGGAATATACTGGCAATTTCAGATGGTTCAAACAAGACTGTAAACTAGGAAAGCTACACCTGCTGATCAATGTATCCCTTGCAGCTATTCAAAGTACAACAATTCTAAGAGGAGGAAAAATGGAAAAGAGAAAGGGAGATGGGAATGATAAAACATCTTGGGTTAGAGGTTGGGAACTCCTGCATTACATACAAAGAAGCCAGCTCTCCCCACCAACCTATAACGTCTCATCCCCTTGACTTACAATCCTATGAACAGTTGCTTAGATGTAAATTCGACTGTGTTCAGTCGAGTTTACTCTTGGGTAAGTCTGTATAAGCTTGTAATCTGAGTAAAGCAAGTATGCCTTTATCTGACATTAGCATCTATCCTGTTGAGAAAAGCCTAGCTTCTTGTAGAACGGCACTCTGTACTCTGCAGTCAGTTGAAACACAGTGAGAGAGACTTTTGATCCACTGTGCCTATATAAATACACTCTCACTTCATTGAGTGCTACTGTATTTACACAAGTATTAGCAGCAGCTGCTGCTACTCCCTTTACAGAGCTTGCAGAGAATTTAAGAAATGCATCACACCTCTTTGGAAACATGACTACTTAAAAAAACAAGGATGAATCTCCTCCAAGCCATTATGATTCAGTTTGACATGTATAAAAACTTAAAACCATCTGGAATTTTGTATCAGATTTGTCCAAGTTGCTTGCTTTCTGATTTTTGTCACTTGGGATTCTTCATGTTGAGGAAATAAAGAGAAAAATAAGAGCAAGTTTGTTCGTGTGGGTCTAATGTCTGAGTACTGCAAAGGTTTGTCAGTCACAATGTGCTATTTCTGTCACTTTTTATGAAAATAGTGATTAGTGTCACAGAAGCAAGCTACTCACCCTTTCAGGAACTTGACTATAATCAGTAGTGTCATTGCTGATCACATTAGAACACAGTGGTTATAGGCCATGGCAGATTCGGCATCTGGATTCCACATCAGAGACAGAACTAATTTGCAGTTGCTCTCTGCACAGGCCAGGTGAGAAGGCTGCCCCTTGGGGTCTGTTTCTCCCAAAGATAAAAAAGTTACTCACAAAATTACTCCAGTACATTGATCTTTCCCACTCGAAAGAAAATGTTAAGAGACAAAATAAATGTCTTTCATTTCACCTGTGTGGGATGGCTATTAGAACTCTATGTAAGAACAACGGTAATAAAAGGAGACAGTTATTACTAGTGCAGCTTCCAAAGTTAAGACAGAGTAGATCACTACTTTGGCATGGTTCTCCAGAAGCCACTTCCTTGGGGAGATCACTGCCTGAAAATAAGTGAAAATCTACACAGAGCTATAACTAAATGTTTGGTTGTCTGAATTTTGGGAAACTAATGTCAGCTCCTCATTACACAGCAAGATAAAACATACTGCTTGCTATTCGTGCAAATACAAAATTGTGGGAAACAGCAAAGACTTGGAACATGTACTGATGAAAGTTAAGAAAATTGAAAAGCAGGGTTACAGTTGAATACCAAGAAAACAAAAATAATGATCACAGATGATTTACATAAGTTTAAAGTGGGCAATGATGACATCGAAATAGCTAAAGTTGTTCTCTACTTTGGCTCAGTCATTAATCAAATGGGAGACTGTAGTCAAGAAATCAGGAGACTTAGTAGTGGAAGGGTGGCAATGAAGGAACTAGTTGAGATCCTCAACTATAAAGATACAAAACTGGATACCAAAATCAGATCAGCTATGGAATATTATTCTCAGTTTCTATATACATTTGTGCAAAGTGGACAACAAAGAAAGCTGGCAAGAAGAAAATAAGCTTATTTGAAATGTAGTGCTGGAGAAGAGTCTGAACTCTTAACAGAGGCCAAAATTACTAAACTCAGGCTTCTGTACTTTGAATTATGAGTCATTAGAAAAGACAATAATCCTCAGTAAAGTGGAAGACAGTAGGAAAAGAAAATCACACCATAGCTGGATTGATTTAATCAAGGAAACCACAGCCCTGAGTTTGCAAGACCTGAGCAGGCCAGGTGATGACCAGGGATGTTGGAGAGGTTTGGTGATGTAGACTTGAGTCAATTGACTTGGACTCAAGTTGGATTTAAGTCACTTCAGTGACTTGACTTGGCAATAAATGATGCATGGATTCTACTCGTGACTTGCATATTTTTAGTGACTGACTTGCTGCCCTTGGTTCAGTAACATATTTACCCAGAAATCTTACAACTTTGAACAACATTTCCATCCCTTTTTGCCTTGTGGTCACATGATGATCTATCCCAAGCCCAAAGTGTGGGTGAATTTCTCAGCCGGGAACAGCAAACAGGTTAGGCAATGGGCTTGAGGCAGGGTTGAGGTCTGCTCAGCAGCCTATTCCTGCTGCATATCAGAGGAGCCTTTAAAAAACTTTTCCTAAGAGCAGAAGGCAAGACGCATCCCTAGAGCACAGGGCAGGTTTCTCAGGGGGAAACAGTGTTAGGCAACAGGCTTGAGGAAGAAGGATCGTTCCTTCTGAAGCCTTTGAAGCTTCAGAAATGGGAAGTAAGAAGGATCCTATCTGCTGCAGGTGTGGAGGGCTGACTCTACTTAAATTGTTAAAACTGACTTTATTTGACTCTGTCCAGAAATTCTGTAATATAGATGGGGGTCTAAAGTTAGACTTGAGACTTGACTTGAAAATATCT
The DNA here is from genome assembly GCA_030412105.1 of Cyclura pinguis. Taxonomy (NCBI): domain Eukaryota; kingdom Metazoa; phylum Chordata; class Lepidosauria; order Squamata; family Iguanidae; genus Cyclura; species Cyclura pinguis. The sequence goes on along the minus strand of CM059599.1, from coordinate 104,257,708 downwards.
TCCAAGGACTTGAGACTTGACTTGAGATTTGGAGTAAAAGACTTAAATATATCACTGGGGGCCCTCATTCATAGGGTGGGAATAAATCAAAATGGATTTGACAGCAAATGACAACGGCAGCTTCTTTTGTAGCAAGCAATGCTAGCCATATGGTGACTGGTCCTGCGGTCTTATAGGTCATAATGCCAATGAAATCAATGGGATTGAACTCTGTAAATATGTAGAGAACTTGCTGCCTGACAAGAGCTTCACATTCCTTCCAGTATGCACACACTGAGTTTTGTTTCTCAATTTGTTTCAGATGAGAAGCTCTTTTCAGGAATCTCCTAAGGTGGGCACAACTGCCCCTCCTTTGAAATGAACAGTCTGGACTGGAAAAGACTGGATTTTGTAAAATAAAAGTTGTACTTCTTTATGGTGCTAGTGTTTTTGTTGTTTGCATTGGAAAAAATCAATATGGCTACCCTCACAGCTGGGGAGAAAATGACTTTTTCAGATGAACAAATTTCACAAATTCCCCAGCCAGGACAGCCATGTCATGGGAAGTTCTAAAAGCTGTAGCTTCCAAAAGTGATTTCTCTATGCTCTGACTACTTTCCTGGAAATTATTATAATGGAGAGTTCTGCAAGACTTTATCAGGTTTGTTTTGGGATATAAAGTTTACCTCTTCAGTGAAATCAGATTCTTATGAGAATTTAACTTTCTTTTTTGAAAAATATCTATGTTGCCTTCAACCTAGAAAGATCACAGAAGCACATTTCACCTGGGATTGCACAGAAATCACAACCCTTAAAGGCCTTGTTATGGCCTTTATTGTATGTGGGTGTGGGTGGTTCTTGCATTGGTTCAACTCAAGAGTAGCATTCAGGGATCACATAATAAAAAAAATCAATGCTTTGAATCTGGGAAAGACTTAATATTTCACTCCAAAGCTAGATATAGGACTGTGAATAAGTCCAGTTTTGTGTACGTAAACATATTATTTGCAGGCTAATGAAGGAGCCATCCCTTGCTTTTGTCTGATTTATGAGCATCCCTCCCTCAGCACTGGCAAACACTTTTCTTTTAAAGAAGCAAGCATGCTCACCTCTCCCATCCTCCAGTCCGAGCAGGCTGCTTTTTTCCTTCATTATATATGCACAGTGACCATGTTATGCTTCCTTGATCAGGGCTAGTGCTAAAGGGTAAGCTTAACATCACCCTGGCATGCGCATATATATACACAATGATTGTTTATAAGAGCGCTCAGCATTATGGAAGAGAAAGTGAAAACAGTGATTGCTGAAGCAGAAGGTCTGGTTTATTAACCTTTCTGCAGCTGATCAGGAAAGGTGCCAGAGGGCTGGGGAAAACACCATATCAGTGTTTCTCTTGAGGTGTTTCCACTTGCCTGAATATGGGATATATTCTACAACAGAAAGCAGTGCAGCAAATGAGCACATTCAGCTCAAGAATCTTATCCAGCAGAAGGGACTTAGTAGATAAGGTATCCTGCTGTCTTGTCCAATGGGGAGATAATGAGTTCTAAGAAGACTTGGCTGGCTAAAAGTGAGTCCTTAATGCCAGCATCTCTTAGAGAGATGCTGTAATCTCTTACAGATGTGCTGTAATTTTCTCCTGGTTTCCAAAGAGCAAAACAAAACAAGCCAGAACTGAACACAAGTTGTTCTTGCCTCTAACTGCTGGGTTTGCTGTTTTCTAATCATAATATTTTTTTTTTTTTAAAACACAGAGAAGGGGAACATAGCTGGTCATCAATAACAAAATAGAACACTGTAATAAGATTGGAGCTGGAACACATCTCATCTGTAGCTAGCCTATCCCTTTTTTTGATTTCTCTATCCAGACACTCACAAAAACACAGAATAGCTGATGACTCTACCTGGCAAGCTTCACTAGAGGGAAAAAAAACCCTATTTTCTCCTTTATCCTCCTCAATCTCAAACAGCTTTTCATTCACTTGTAAGGGCACATTCCTAGTACAGAATTATATATTATAATGTTATATTGTAATACTACTATAACACCACTATTCCACTTTATCTGTTCTGGGACTTGTAGTTTGGTGAGACACTAGAGGAGCTCTCTGAGAATTCTCAATGCCCCTCCCTAAATTGCTAATCCCAGAATTCCATAGGATGTTACCATGGCAGTTAAAGTGGGGTCATAGAAATATAATTTAGGTAGTAAGTGGGCCCTAAGTGACAAATTGCCATCATGAACATAGAACCCCTTAATAAATAATAATCTTAGTGGCTACCAATGGTCATTTACTAAATGACACTTACTGAAATTCTGCTAAACATTCCTGCAAAATATTCTTAGCAGGATGATAAATGACTGGATCTTCCCTGAAATAATGTCATCATCTGTATGGACTCTGTGTCAGCCCTGAAAGTGATCTTTTTGTTTTGTTATGTTTTGTTCATGTGTTGGGTACAGATATGTAGTATAGTCAGAGCTTTGGAACATACTTTCTTGACTATATGGGTCAGACTTCTTAATGTCCATGCTAATTGAAAAACTGTCAAAGTTCTCATCCAAAAGTGGTAGCCGTTTCCAGTTCTGAAATGATATAGGTTTAGTGACTGTTCCTGAGAGGGAAAGCAGATTTCATTTAGTTAGAGACACACAGTTTTCACCACCACTAACCACCACATGATATTAGGAATCCTAATAGCTTTCTGGCTTCTTCACAAGTACTCTTAGATGTTTTCTGTCTCCTGCTCTTTTCATTGTTAATTGCCAAATTCACTATATTTTTCCTGCACACACTGCTTTCTGATCCTAGTATATATGCCAGACAGCAGAGTCATAAGAAAAATCAATGTCTCGTTCTATGCTTTTATAAAGAGCTGTTTTTTTCATTCTGTCAGATCAATGATCCATTTAGCCTAGAGTGAGAGTCAAGAAGCCCTCCAGATGTTTTTCAGCTATAATTCCCAACATTTCTTATCCATGGCTAAGAGGCCCTTGGGAGTTGCAGTCCAGTGACATCTGGAAAGGCACATGAGTCTCACTCCTGATTGAACCCAGTGTCATTCATTCCTGGCAGTTAAGAGAAGAGCATTTAGAACTCTCAGGGCATTTCCACACTACACTGTTATAGTGCTATTATTCCACTTTCAACTTCCTATGAAATCCTGGGGTTTGCAGTTTAGAGAGAGGCCTTTGGAATTCTCAGCCAGAGAGCTCTTTGGCCTCAGTAAACTACAAACCCCAGAATTCCACAGGATGTTGAAAGTGGAATAATAGCACTATAACAGTGCAGGATGGAAAGGGCCTCAGTCAGAGCTAGTGTCTCACCAGACTGAAAATCCCAGGATTCCATGGGATGCAGCCAAGGCAGTTAAAGTTGAATCATAGTGCTTTAATTATGTAGTGTGAAAGGGTCTAATGTCTCAGGTAGAGGCATTGTTCACTCCTGCCATGACAGATAAGAATATCTTTTGGTTAGTTTTTAAAATAACTGTTTTCCTACTGTTACAAATTTCTTCGTAAATTCCGTGGAAAGAACTTTGAAAATAACGAAAAATCAAATGTGTAGGAAATGAAGCCAACAACTTCCTCCAATGAGGCATTGGGTTTTGAGTGTTATTAGTGAAAAGTATGGCTTTGAATCCTTGTGCACTCAATCATAATCATGTGGTGAACTGGGGCTGCCAATTCTTTTTCTTTTTTCGTTCTAACAGACTCTTCATGTTTAGCAGCTATGTAGCAGGCAGCTGTTGCATGATCATCTCCCTTCTAGAAATAGCTGTATGTCTTGAATATGACTGGTGCAGATGTTTGTGTTTTGCTAAGAACATTCCGGAATGTATCGATTCAAGGAAAGAATTTGAGATTTTTTTTTGTTTAAAAAATAGCAAATGAGGGAGATATCAGAATTGATAGATTTGTCTGTTGGTAGATCAAACGCAGTGATGATCTGGAAAACCAAGGCATCTGAGGTAAGCTCAGAGCAATAGCTTCATCACTGCGTTAAAATCCGTAACTATATAGCATACTGACAAGATACAGTAATTTGAAGAAGAACAGTGAAGTGATTCATGCTGAGCTGCTTATTTTGGACTAAGCTTCTTTCTTGGTCATGTGATATTTTCTATTAAGAGTACGAGAAACAAAAGGAAGAAAATAATTAGATATTATTCCCTGAATACCATTCTGTGCTGTCCCCTCCTCTCTCAAACTACAATAGATGGATGCTTATTTTGCAGAAATATTGTGTATCTATCTAATCACTTATTGCAGCTGATAACATAAAAGCTTTTGTCCCATGGCCCTGTGCAAATTATTCTTGTTAATTATTTTTTAATTATCCTTCCATCATAGCTCTTGATGCTAGTTATTATTTCCACATCAGTGGGGACAGACGTGACATCTGTCTGTAATCTTCTCAGGGAAGAGGTGCCATTGTTGATAGGAACAAGAGGTATCATTCTTGATGGCTGTACTACCAGCAGTCTTTCAGAAGGTGATTCTCTTAATTTCATTAATTGCTCCTTATTGGTGCATGCATACTCATGCATGCTCTCCACAAACTTCCCTAATTAGTTTGGGTTTTGGATTACCAATTTAATATCTATGTCATCTCCAGAATGCTTAGCAGAATATTAATCAAGCCCATGTTCAAGCATATGAGTAAGTTGCATATTGCTCAGGTCCAAAAAATGCTGAATGCCTCCCTGGGGCATGTGAGATTCCACACTGCAATAGTTCTGTAGTATGCTCAGAAAGGAAGAAAATGGGGTCCTTTGCAGCGATAGTGGAGAGAAAATGGAAAATGTTCTCCTTCTGTTTATGAGCCATTAATACGGGGTGGCAGGGAGGAACCATACTGGGCATCCAGGGAACACAATTGCTGTCACCCTTAAATTTAAGGCATGGCAAATTATGCTTGTGGGAAGATGGGGAAAAATAACGATATATGTAGAATCCAAAGAAGGAAATGAAAATCATTAAATGTCTCTGCCTATAGGGGAAGAATGTGGGAAACAAAATGAATGAATGACAGAAGAGAAATTATTTAGCAAAAGGGTAGCAGGGCACGCTGATTGCAGCACACCATTTTGTTGATGGACTTAGCTCATATTTAGTGGCAAAAAATATGATCTTTTTTTAGTTATTCAGAATTAGCACTGTTCTGTGCTAATATCTTGACCTGTGTGTTCTTTAAGCAAGGAAATTAGCTTCTTTCCTTCCTTTTTTTTCTTTTCTTTTCCTTTCCCTAAGTGGCTTACGGTAGTTAAAAAAGGCATAGTAAATACTGAAACCATACAGAGGTTTTAAGTCAAATAAAAGAAAATAAAAAAATAAAATTAAAATTAAAACCAGTTAAAAATACAAACTGCTGAAAACAACAATTAAAGATCCAAAGCGTTATACAGGCCCATTTCCTCTAAGAAATAATTCTCAAAGGACTGCTAGGGTTGAAAGGTTTTCCTCTGTCTGCAGAAAGCTAGTAAACAGGGTGCCAGCTTAAGCTGTCTGGGAAGGGAGTTCCAGAGGCTGGGAGCAGCCCCAGAGAAGGCCCTCTCCCTTGTTCCCACCAGGTGTACCTGTGAGGATGGTGGGTAGAGATAGATGAGCCCTCCTAGGAAATTTCAAAACACAGACATACAATCCTCCAAAATCCTGGACCTGAGCTATATATTTGTTATTCATTATCATTGTTGCCCCATGGTCTGTTTTTAAATGATTTTTTAAAAAATCCTGAACTATACATATTTCTGTACCTTACTCTTTTTCCATTGTTGCCCTGGCAACATCCTGGCAGTGCCTTTGCTGGGATGGCAGACATCTCCAATGCTCCCCTCTGCATCCAGCTGGCTGCCATTGGATGGGAGTGCGAGCGACACACACCTTCCTTCTGCAGTGCAGCCAGCCTCTTTCCCGTGCTGTGCTGGGGAAAGAAATGCCTAGATTGTGCTTCCTCCTATTCTGCATAGCTGCCAGGAAGGAGAGTGTCATATGATTGCGGGCCCTTAACAGATTTTTTTTGTTAATGGAATATCCTGTGGTGGTGATGGGTGGGGATGCGTTGGCACTGAGATGGTGATGATGTCATATGAAAGCATGACTTGCAGACTGCCTGCAATGCATGCTCCTCACAGGATAGCAACGTCGTGTGGAAATGGCCTTGGTTAACTAGGTTTGATGGTACTGTTTTTACTTAGTATTAAAATTCTAGAAACGTTGCACATATCCTTAATTTTAGGATATGTGGTGAAGGAGATCTATCATTGGAAGAGGCATGACTAATTGGAAGAGGCACGACTTACTAAAGTTAGTCATATTAGCTCTAGTTTATTGGCTTATTAATGTTCAACAGCTGCAAACTACTGCAGAAAAGCTCCAGGTGAGGTTCCACACATTAGGAGTAGCAATTCACCTTTTAAACCTTCAGTCCATTGTCTCTGGCAAAACTATTCAACTCTGAAGAAAAAAAAGACTTTTTTAAAAAAATAGAAGTAGATATTCAGCCACTTCCTATTGGGCTTTTTGTGTTTTTATTGGTATTTTGGCCTCATTATGGCCCAGAGACAGGAGGTAGGCCTCTGGATCCAACATTTGCTTGACCTTGTTTAAAATGAAGGGAAATGTCTGTTCTGCACAATCTTAGTTGAAATTTGAAAGAGAAACAGATTCTTAAGTAGACTGTTTTTGACCTTCATGATGTGGATCTTTTGTATTTAACAGAGTATCACTGCTTTCTTTGTAACTACTTCTAACCATGACCTCAGCTGACTGAATATACCCATTACTCTGAAAGCAAAATGATGTCAAGGTCAGAGACCTGAGCAGCAAGCCAGCCCGGAGGAGAGAGCAGGAGAGCCAGCAAAGTCCAGCCAGAAGGAGACAAGCAAGCACTTTTACTCAAGGAAGTTCAATTACCAGAGCACCAAGCGAAGCTGTAGTCAGAGTTCCAAAGCCAAGGGTCAAGAGTCCAGAGATCAATTCAAGGTATCAGGAACCAGGTGCTGGGAGCAAGGTACAGGCAAGAGGAGGGCTTGTAAGAAGTTTGCCACAAGCAAAGGGAACCTCCAGGCAGGCAGTTATATAGCCCCAGGCACAGGTGTGTCCAGTCACTGCTTCTTAAACTTAGCCAAGGAAGCCTTTGCACAGCCCTCTTGAGTCTCTGCCTTGATTGGGGGGTTATTGAACCAGACTCCAGAGCCTCTTCAGAATCGGATCCCTGTTGCTCCAAAGGAGCAGGCACAGAATCGGATCCCTCTTGCTCTGACGGAGCAGGCAGAGGAACGTCCTCACCTGCTTGGTCCATGGCAGCAGGGGGAGCTCTTGAGCTGCAGGACTCATCTCCAGCCAGAGCAACAGGGACCCACAGCTGCTGCTGCTGGTCATCTCCACCCTGAGCAACAGGGACCACAGCAGCAACAGCTCTAACAGGAGCTTCAGTTATCACAAACAAAATAAATGAGATTAAAGATATGGTTGCCTTTGGTGTTGTTGTTGTAATGTTCTTCACATCAACTCCAATTTAGGGTGACCCTATTCTAGGGTTTTCTGGGCAAGATTTGTTCAGAAGGGGTTTGCTATTGCTTTCTTCTGAGGCTGAGACAGTGTGATTTACCCAAGACCACCCAGTGGGTTTCTACTATCCCAAGAACAAGGGGAAAAACAAAGAAAAGCCAGCCAAGAAAAACTCTATATAGATAAGCAGAGATAGCTCCACACAGCTGTCAAAGCATGCCAAGCTGCAGAGAACACCTTTAGCAGCAAATGCACTAAGCCAGTAACATTCACCCACTCAGCTTGTAATCTTCCAATGTGGAGGCTCTTTATTCTTTGTTACAAAATATATACAATATTCACAAAGTCCAGATGGCGATCCAGCATATCTAGCTTGCTCTGTCCAGCAGAGCCTCCAGCAACATGCGCAGTTGTTGGCTGGGATTGTGCTACCTTTATACAGACACCCAGCCAATCCTGGCCAACCCCTGCATTGTCTGCACCTGGTGCTCATCAGCATGACTCAGCACAAACTAGCTCGAGTCACATTCCTTTCCACAAGTGCACTTAACAATTAAAGCAACATGACATTTACACTTACATCACAAAGTATTTTTCTTGAGGTTTAGTCCAACCTTTTCTGACATCTACAGCTGAGCAGGAATTAGAACCCTGGTCTCCAGGAAACCTAATCCAACATTCAAACCACTACAACACATTGGCTCTGAGACAACACCCAATGCTACCACTGCTTTCACCCCAGCCCAAGAAGGTTGTTCTGGTCCTAAACCAGCGTCTGTCATCAGTAATGTACTGGATGAGGGCAAACAAATTGAAACTTAATCCAGACAAGACAGAGGTACTCCTGGTCAGTTGAAAGGTAGATCAAGGAACAAGAATTCAGTCTGTACTAGATGAGGTTACACTCCCTCTAAAGCCTCGAGTTCACAGTTCAGGTGTACTCCTGGACTCATCTTTGACCCTGGAAGCCCAGGCTGCTGTGGTGGCCAGGAGTGGTTTTGCACATTTAAAGCTTGTGCCTCGACTGTACCCGTTCCTTGAGATGTCAGATCTGGCCATAATAGTACGTGTCTCAGTTATCCTGTTTGTACTGCTGTAATGTGTTCTACTTGGGCCTGTGTTTGAAAAGTGTTTGGAAACTTCAGCTGGTTCAATAAGCCCCAGCCAGAATGTTAACTGGGGCTGGTTATAGAGACCATATCATGTGCCTGTGTGCCTATTCAAACAACTCCATGGGCTGTCTGTTTCTGGGTGCAATTCAAAGTGCTGATTATGACCTATATGGCTCAGAACCAGGCTACTTGACAGACTGTAGCTCCCTGTACAAACTGATCTGGGTGCTAAGATCATCAAGAGGGGCCCTTCTCTCAGTCTCACCAATGTCTCAAGCAGAGCTGGTGGGGATGTGAGAGAGGGCCTTCTCAGTGGCTGCCCCTGGACTCTGGAATTCCCTTCCCTAGGAGGCCAGAATGGCTCCCTCCTTCTTGGCCTTCTGGTAGCAGGCAAAGACCTTTTTATCCAGGCAGGCATTTTAATATAGAAAATTTTTAAAGAATAGGCTAGGGCGTGCTGTGCTGTTTTAAGTTTATTTGCTTCTTTTAATCTCTTTTTAGCTGCTTTAATTCATGTATAGTTTAATTCTGCTATAATGTATACTATTTGTATATATTTAAATTGTATTGTTTTAATATGTAAAGCCACTTTGAGGCCCAAAAAGGGTGGGGGGGGGAGAAGAGGAGGAGGAGAAAAAGAAGAAGAAGAAGAGAGGACAATTGGATAACAAAGCAAATGAAGACGGTTCAACAAGAACATCAGAGACTCTGGGACTTGCAGACTTTTGATGATAGGTTACAGACAGTTCAAAGCAGGGCAGTTGCTCCTCTCTCCAAAGGCCTTTTCTCCACCCCTTCCTTTAGTATGGAAAAAAGTGATCTGTTATGAGGATCTTTGGGTGAAGAAAAGGCTTCTTGATTATCTCCCCCAGAGATCCTTATACAGGTTACTCTTTCACAACTGCTATCAGCAGTGTGGAAAAGGCAATGTGTATGAAACAGGCATGGAATTGGCATTGGGGGAGAGGTGGCAGTGGGAGTCAGAGTTCCAATGGAGGGGCTGAACATATGGCTATAGGGTACATACATCTGTTCTAGGGTGAAATATCCTCTGGTCAGGAACTATATTCTAGTGGTGGGTGGTGCTGGTGCTGGGCAAGTCAAGACTTGGGCCATTTCCACACTAGATGCCATTAGCGTGTTGTAGCATTACAAACCCAGCGTTGCCATTTGTGGAATGTCAACAGGTTAGAAACATGATTTTATGCACCCTTCTGTCTTAAATGGATGAGTAGCAGTATTGCCACCGCTGTTCCTTCCACATTACAGTATTCTTAGTCACTCCTGTGCCCCTTCTTTACTCTGCCCCACCGCCCTTGGTTGGGCTTTTTTTTTTTGGAACCTGTACTAGCCTAGCCGTGTTGTAACCTCATAACACACCACTACACTCTTGCGTTCGTGTGCTATAATGCTAAAAAATGTATTTAAAAAAATTAAAAAATTAATTCAAATGAGAAATTTAAAATGAACATGGACAGGTGGTACATTCCAAACTTTCCACACCATGGGAGTGGCTGAGGGAGGGACAAGCTGGGCACATCCACACCCTGCCCATTGCTGGATCCGCAATAGTAGACAGTGCTGTCAAGCACTATAACGGTACCACGTTAAGATGGATGATGGGATTGAAGCACTAAAGGATGCACTTAACTGATTTTTTCTGGAAATAGAATAAGGTGGTTTGGTGCCACTTGGGGGCAGAATAGCAGCTGGATAGTGATGATGTCAGGCTCCTGGACCAGAAACAAACCGCTGCTGTTGCGCTATAGCAGTGTTGTGTGGAAATGGCCTTAAAAGTGGGGAGGGCATTTCTCTTTCTTTCTCTTTCTCCCTCCCTCCTCCCCTCCCCATTTCACCTTTCTCTTCTTCTCTCTTACTTTTGCTTCCACACCTTCCACACTCCATTCACATGTATAGACATCTTCCTTGTTCTTATTGTCACTTCAAATAGGTGAATTGCTATGGCATTTTCCTATCCCTGGCCTGATATGTTACTTTACTGCTGAGCTTCTTTTTCCTTTTCTTTCTAGCCACACCTGAAAAGGCCACCTAGAATAATTGAAATGGCATAATAAGAACAAATTAAGTAAATTAAAATTAAAGCCTACAGTTAGGTCCTAGAATCAATGAGGGATGTGAAAATTGCTGTCTTTATTTTCTTTCATTTCTTTAGTTCCCACCTGCATTTTCTTCCTATTCACATTTTATAATGGGTGGCAAAACTTCATTTTGAATTTCCTCCTTGAAATTAATGGGCAATTTTTATAATCTGCTCACTTATTTTTACATTTTTCCTAATGGATATGTGTTTCCCCATTGTTAAAGCAAGTCTGTGCACATTTTCCTCCAACTGTACACACATTCTAGCTATTGGCATTTCAAAATGTGTGCATTGGTTTGTGAGCACTTCATTTCTTTGAAATGTCCCATAAGCTTTGCAGATGTGCAGATTTTCAAGGCAAGGTATGTTTCTTTCTCACATTGACTCCTGGGAGGTACAAAGAACCTTCTTTGGTTGAGACTGTCTAATCCAACAAAGTTCTTTTCCATTTCTAGAATGAGCACAAGGCTGGCAGGATAACAGAACTGGGTTGTAGTGCAACTAGTTGTACACTCAAATTCCCCCCTCTGCACCTGACAAACTTCCATTCATACAGTCATGATCAGTACCCATGTCAATACTGCTCTCTGTTTTTCACTTGCATAGGATTCATGGGGACCAGCAAAAGGTCTTTTCTTGGCAGTTTGTCGTACAAACAACAGTGCAGTTGCACAGCACTGTAGGTGGTGCTAGCTGGAAATCTGGAAGTTTTTACTAAGCCTTTGAATATCTGGAATGACAGACAGATAGATCATTCCTGCCTATTAAAATGCAAAGAAACAACCTTAGTAAATTAATTGGATTTGCATTAGATTATCATTGCCCTAAGCAAATTGCAAATGTTTGCCTCTATCTTCTAAATCATGAGTGAGAATCATGTGGCCCTCCAGAAGTGGTTGGATCACAAGTCCCAGAAGCCCCAGCCAGCGTAGGCAATGAAGAGGAATCCTGGAAGCTGCAGAGCAGCACAATTTGCAGAGCTTCATGATTCTTACCCCTGTTCTAAATGTTGGCCAACTACCCCCCTGCTTACAGAGGGAAGATTGGCTTATTTGTATGGAGCTTAGATCACAGCTGCTAGAATATGTGATGTGCTAGTATTAGGATAGCATATTTGTCATATGGCAGACAATATTAAATGCCAGCCAAAGAAAGATATGCAATGTGTAGTAGCTGTATTTTTGGACATCATATTGAAATAGCATTTGAAATGGGAATAGTGCTCTTTGGAATGGATTTCTCTCCCAGTATTGCTCAGATCATGCTTATGTTACTGTGTTCTGAGTCTTTCTTTTCCTTTTTTTTTTTCATCTTTCAACTTAAAGTTCTTGTAAAATAAAGTGCATTTCAAATCATGGAATAAGATAGTTTTTTCTTTTTAGTGTCCTTCACACACTTTTTAGTGTCCTTGAAAATATTGCCTGGAATCCCGTTGGGGATTTCCATATGCGTAAACACCAAACTTATGGTGCTACGCAGTGAATCCTGTCCTTATCCTCCCCAATCTGCACCTACTGGGAAGCAGCCACTGCAATTGATGACTGTCTGTTCCCCTATCAATCAGGTAATACTCCCTCTCATGAAGGATAGCCAGTACAACAGGCAGAAGCAGGATTCCTGTTACAATTCCCCCTTGCACTGGAGATTGCACATGTGGGGATGGGTGAGTGGAAACTACACAATTTGGGCTTGGATTATTTTTTTTCTATTTTTTCCCTATATTTTGGAACTCCCTCCCCCACCCCCTTCCCTTTCAAAGAATTTCTGAGGACCAGGTTCCTCTGAATCAATCTGGTAATACCCCATTCTTGTGCATGGTTGATACTGTTACTCAGAGCAATCGACTGGAATTAATACTATCTGGTCTCCATGGCTAAAATGATCTAAATGCAGGATATACATACAACATAAAGCAATAAATTAAAGGCAATTTAAAAATACCAGTAGTGCTTCCAAAAGGACAGCCTCTAGCCCTACTTGACGTAGTGGTGTAGCTATTCTGATTTCTCTCCACAGTGGATATCTGTGGTAAGGAAAAAGATGAAGCTGTGGGAAAACACAGGAAGATTACAAATGGAAAATGAGAAGGTCGTCTGGAGACCCCTACCTACAACATTTGTGTGTTCAAGGCAATGAAAGCCTAATGTGGAAACGCTTCAAGCACTACTGTAGATGAACCACCATTTATTTTGGTGTGGGTGGTGTTTAAACAGGTGACCTTGATAGAAAGTCCTCATATGTCAGTTTTGTGCTGATGTGTAATCTGAAATAAAAATGAAATAAAATGCAATTTCTTTAAAATTGAATCTTTGGCATTGATTCAAGCCACTAGTACTTAAAAGAGAGCTCTCACTGGATATTTTTGATTGGGGAAAAATAGGGAAAACGACATTGGCCACAATTCTATATTGTGATGTACACTGCATAACTTTATGGATACTTAAATGATTAGCAGAGACATGAAGAAACTCTCCCAATGCATTGAGAAGATGAGTTGTCAGTGCACCGGCAGGAGAGTCTGGATGTACATCAGGCTCTAAGGATGGGCATTGGCACCTCCTAGCCAGTGTCCCAATGTGTATTGGTCCTGTTGGGAATTGGGGCCCATTGTGCATTAGACCCAACATTTCATGGTCACTCTGCTGGTTCTTGTATATAGCCCCTCTCAGCCCTTTGCTGAATATAGACATTGTGAAATTGCTCAGTTCTATCCCCTGTCGACCTAAGTCTAGTTGCAAAGACATAAGTCTCTAAGTGAATTCTGATCAATGTTTATTTATGTTCATTTGCCAGGAATGAAACTCTATTATTTTTCATACTCCTTCCAAATGGCACTCTTTTCTTTATTAGATTTAGGTTCTTATCATCTCTCTTGCCCTCCCTTTTCATGTTAATTCATAACATATTTAATGCAGGATCAACAAAAAGGGCTGACACTTCTCATTTCAGCTCACTTCAACAATATTCTGCAACTCACTTGTGTGTGTGTGTGTGTGTGTGTGTGTGAAGAAATGGCTTTTTCTTTTTTCTTTTGGTGGAATCATTTTACTTTTTTCAACATTGCAAGCTTGCTTCTTTGTTTGCTTTTATTTGTAATTTTAACAGGACACCACAAAATTTCTGTTGAGTTGTATGCACTGGTATCTCAAAATGAGATTTCCAACAAAGTGATGATGAATGGGTTTCAAAGTCAATGGTTGTATAAAATCAAAGCAGGAACACAAATGTCAACCTTTAGCAAGGAATCTAAGTGTGACCTTGTATAGCCCTATTGACTTCAGTAGATGTATCCAGGTGTATGAGGACTATCTCAAAATAGGACAACATTTTTTGCACAGGAGTCATTTAAGGTTGTATCTGCAGCTCATAGCTGTTGTGGTCCAGCTGTGGTCTTTCTGTTAAGAAAGTTCTTGCTACAGGATTTTGCTTCTCACAGAAAACATCACATCCCAATATGGGTTACACCCACACTAGACAATTATAGCAGTTTGACACCGCTTTAACTACCATGACTCCCAAGCTCTGAATTAGGGCTACCTGGGATTGCCTTTAAAGACTGTTCAGACACATCAGCTGATACAAAATTTAGTAAGAAGGCTGAAAGTAAGGCAAGCAGACAAGTACATTTCAGCAAACTGTAACTAATCAGTACAGTTCACATGAAGAGGTCACATAAGTTCCTCTTCAAATTAAAGTTCATTACATTTTGTATGTTGAAGAAGATATAAACTTCTAGGCTCCTTATATTCTTACATCTCAGTGAAGCCATTACTGACCAACCATGGAATAATGAGACCAGACACAGAGAACAAGGTTGAATGAGGGCCACTTTTTTAAAAAAACCCTAGAACCAATATGAACTGTGTTGTCCCTGGAAAGGAGCAAAAAGGGGAAGCAATCTAGTGAGGGATCAGTTGAGGCTGGCATTGCTCCTTGACTTCTTCCTCAGCCTTCCCCTGGATGACCCACCTGAGTTCTGAGGGCAAACAATAACTGGGTTGCTCCCCCCCGGCCATCTTCTGTAAGGAACCCTCCCCCCAAGTTGCACGATTTAAGTGAGGGGAAATCCACCAGGCCAACCCCAAGGGTAGTCTCCTTCCTCACTCTGGGGTCATAGGATCACAAGAGGCAGTTTCCATTCACCAAAAGGGTGCAAAGGTATTCACTGTAACTTTTATTCCCCCCACCCAACTATCTGCTATGGATAAGATGAAAGTGTGTGATTAGTCCCTTTCCTCCACAAGTCTGACCAATAGGGCCCTCACTCCCTCTTTCAAATCCCCTAGGAACAACATATTGCCTTCCTCTGATAAATGGATGCCATCAGCTCTGTAGTGGGATGTGGAAAAAAGTGGTCCAACCCTCTATCCAAGGCATTTCAAATCTCCCCATTGCAGGCTGAAGCTCTGCAAGATCATTGAGGTGACAGTCCAAAACAGGTACCTGGTACAGAGCAATAAGTCAGCATGGCAAAAATGGAACCCAGGTCCAACCCTCATGGACTATCTGCCCTCTTTCCCTGGCCCAGCCTTCCAGAACCTTGTGCACCCTGAAGTTACAGGTGGTACCATCATGCCCTTGAGCTTTAGCAGTGAAAGCCAATACTGACAGCCTAGTCTTGATGGACTGTGGAGTCAGAGCCCTGTCCTTCAAAGGAACACAATACTGCAATATGTGGTCAATATGAATAGGCCATGACACCTGCAACCTGTTAGACAACTCAAATTCCACCCACTGGCTTTGGAGAGACTAATGACTCAGACAACCTCACCCCTCCAAGTCTCTGAAAGACCACTGAGGTGACAGTCTGTGGGCATCAGGACAGAACTGGGGTCTGCATCTGGAGTAAGATGTCTGAAGTACTCCAACTGTGGGTAGAAAAGATCCACACCAGCAACCTCCCTCATGACCTTACTCCATCAAACGGTCACAGTCCTGCTGAAAGCAATTGTGAACAATGGCTTTCACCCTGTTGTATGTCCCACAGTGAACAAGACATTATTCTGGAGGCCTCTACCATGAAGGCTTGGACCAGACATATGGCATGAGGGGATCTAGAGATGATCAAATTAATGACACTGACCATGGTGACAAATTGTGAATTCAGCAGTTTGCAGTCAAACTGTCACTACATTTGGAAAAATACCAGGAGCTATTTCACATGCCTGACACCAAAACAGACAAACAAACAAACCCTGGCACTATTTCCCTTGTAAAGTAAACTGACATGTGAAGGTCCTGTGCAGCTCCATTAAAATAGAGTAGAAACTCACTCTAATCCTCCATGTTGGACCTTGTATCAGCAGTAACCTTGAGTCTACAGTGGAGTTTATGCAACCCTGGCTTTGAATGCAGCAGGGCAGTAGCTGGGGTATGTAAAATTAAGATGACCAAGTAAATCCTGCAACTCTTGTAGCATGACTTTCCTGAGTTGCTACAATTTGCCTTTTGTGAGATGGCAAATTGTTAATGATATTAATTTGTATACCTAATTAGACAGGGTAGGTGGACAGTGCACTAAACTTTCAAAAAGAAGAACAAGAGGCCAAATACCCTGCTAGAGGTGCCTGGTTCATGTAGAAGCCACCATCTGGTGAGAAGCCCAGTAGTTCAAAAATGTTTGATGTGAACCAGGAGAAAGTAAAAGGTCATCTTAGGCTCTTTTCACTAAACAACATTCCAGCACAAATTCTGAAGTCACTCATGTTGTCCTGAAACCTCTGAGCCCTGGAAAGCAAAGACCAGTGCTGCCAACCGAGCTTGAATGAACTGCAAAGCTAAGTCTTATGTAAAATGTATAAATGCAAAATGTATAAAACAAGGATTGGTCAAAGAGCCTGACGCCACTCTTCAGACCTAAACTTTTCAAATTCCAAACTGGCTTTTTTAGAACTTCTCCTAGCTGTGAAAAGAACGTTATAATGGAGACACTGACCAACACATGACTTGTGGGCACATGGGGAACAAGGAATTAATAACCTGTACTGTGACCATATACTCACTCCAGAAATGAAAGATGAGTTAACCAATTCCTCAGCCCAAATTTGAAGAGCAGCCATGACTGGAAAAAATTGCAGAAGTGTTAAATCTGACAACAAACCTTTGTCAGCTCAGTCCTCAGGCCATGCCTAGCTACACCAACATCCATGTAAATACACCTCAAATCTCTGTATGTGGTCTAGCTGTATCTGAAGAAACCATTAGAATATCCTGGATCCTCAGTTCATTCCTTCAAAAAGCATTTTCATTATAAAGTGAGCAAGAAATTCTTGTGACGTCCTCAAATCCTCCCCAATCTCTTGAGTAATCCCAATCCTAGGATTTACATATTCCTCATATAGTTTCACAGAGACACCCTAAATCACCATTGTTGTTGTTGTCAGGGTTTTGGAGGGCTGAGAGTATGTGACACGCCCAAGGTCATCCAGTGGGTTTCCATGGCTGAGGTGGAACTGAACCCTGGTCTCCAGGGTAGTCCAATGCCCAGACCGCTACACCATGTTGGCAGGTGCCATAACCCTGCACACAAAATTGAAATGGCCAATGAGCTTCAGAAATTCTTCAAACATAGCCTTTCTATGCACTACAAACTCAGAAACCCTCCCTCGCAAATCAACAAGCTTCTCCTCAGAGAGCCTACTGTGCTTGTCCACAGGATCAATCTTGATATCCAGAAAAGACAAACATTGACTGGGTCCCCTGGTTTTTTCACAGGCTAAAGACATACCCAGTTCTCATGTCAATGAATAAAACTCCCTTATCCAAGAAAGTATATTGCCCTGCTCCTGGTTGCCCTATGAACAAGCAATTATCCAAAAAATGATTTGGGCTCAGACCTAAGCTTAAGGGACCATTCAAGAAAAGTACTGAAATTTCAACATCAAATATAGGACCTCAAGGCAGCCTACAAAATAGAACACTATTTGAAAATAGCTGATATTTAAATGGAAAAAAACAAGAAGTAGCAATGCAATAGACAAAAATGTGACTAGATTCAGAAAAGCCCATCTGACAAACTGTGAATTCAGAAGTATTGTGTTATCTGCTCCCCATTTCTTGGCCATCAGTGGTCATTGAGAGCTAGCTATCTGGCTCAGTTGAAGCCCACACAGAGGAGGTGTGTTGGTGGTAGCAGCAAGGAGGCCAGTAAAGGACTAGTTATGAGTAGGAAAGGGAAGGAAGGTGCGGAAGACAGATGTGTCAAGAGAGGAGAGGGGAAGCGGACGGTGTACCTTAATCCTCATGACTTGAGCCAAAAGAAGTTTGCCAGATACCATGGTCAGGGAGGGAGAAGCCAAGCTAAGGAACAGAGGGCTGGATGTTATGCAACACTTGCATGTAAGCAGTTGCCTGAGGTCTTGCTTTCTAGCTTGAATTGCTCGCTTGAATTGCTTGCTTGCTCTCTGCGGAAGCCTGAACCTGTTCGTGAATCTTGCAGAGTAAGAGAGGTATTCAAACCCCAGATGGAGGCTTACATGTAGCAGGAAGACAAA
Source organism: Cyclura pinguis (assembly GCA_030412105.1). Taxonomy (NCBI): domain Eukaryota; kingdom Metazoa; phylum Chordata; class Lepidosauria; order Squamata; family Iguanidae; genus Cyclura; species Cyclura pinguis. Next base: position 104,239,510 of record CM059599.1, on the reverse strand, counting down.
GGAAAACCAGGAAAGCTGACAAGGCTAAGAAAGGCCCGAAGGTGACTAATGTTGAGCCAGCCATCCTCTGTTGCACTCATTCTATCTTTGTGGTCTACAGTCCTCCCTCCACTTTCACAGGTTTGACCTTTACCAATTTGATTATTCACAAGGCATGTGCTTACCTTCCCCCTCCTCCCATTTTCCTCCTTCCTTACCCTAGGCTTGTAAGGCTTGTGTTTAAAATAGACAGGTTTTTTTTTCTTTTGAGTGAATAAAGCCCACCCCCACTGCTGAAGGTGTGTCTTTTTTGCCATGTGGCTGCACATGCTGCTGTGTGGTCAGGTGTTCTCTTTGCTCCTACCCCTCCTTTCTCAAGACAGCTGCCAGAAGTAGCTAGAACACCAGGCTCTGCTTTTCTCCATCTAAGGGGAAAGTATGGGTAAGCTCTATAGCTTGCCTCCCCCCTCCCCCTGCTTGGAACACTGGGGCCAGAGGCAAAGGAATGGGACTGGGGAAGCTCTGGAGAGGAATCGTGGAGGGAGAGTTATTTGTAGTTTTTCCACTTTCACAAGGGTTCTGCACCTTGAACCCTTGTGAACATAGAGAGGCTAGTGTAGTTCTTTTACTTTGTGATCTTTGAGATCTCTCTCTCACATACTCTCTGTCCCTCTGCCTTGGTTTATCCTCTCTTTCTCTTTTCATTGGGCAAATGTTACCTGTTTTCTACCAACCCGGTCATTCTGCAACCACCTACCTGCTCCATAAAGAGATGCATCCTGCCACCACAAGGCTTGGTAAATAATATCCATATATTGGCGGAGTGAAAATAGCTTCTACAACTGTGCACTCACAATAACACCTACCTAGATGAAAAAAAAACAGGCAACCAATTTCCCCAGGTCTTGTCTATCTTACACCTATGCAATTTCTCCTTCTCCTTGTGATCCAACTCCTCTTTATCCTTTTCTTCCAAATCATGATAAAGAAGAGTGAAAACCTCCACATATTCACAATGCAGGATTTTGTCTCTAGTGGCCTGTAGTAAATGGTCTTCCAAGGGAAGTATCTGCTCCACCTATGGCATAGCACCATAAGAGATTGTATTGTATCTGCTACTAGTAGCCTGCTGTATACCTCCTAAATCCCCATAAAACCATTGTGAAAAGTAGGCCCCTTGGTGATAAAAATGCCAAGGAGACAGTTGAAACTACTCTGAACCTAAACTGTGTTGTATGGGAAGTCTGTCTCCAATGTGACCTGCTCCCCCACTGCTAGAAGTGACAGAAGCCTGTCTACTTGAAATACTCCAGACCCTCCATGGCCAGTTATTTGAAGTTATATGGATGGTTTTGTGTCAGAAGGTTCACCTGAAATATGCTGCACCAAAGTAGACTCACTGACACCATCAGCAGCACTGGCCACCAGGACCACTGGAACCTCCTCCATATCTTCAGGCACAACACTGTCCTCACACTGGCTCAGTTTTTCCAAGATATCTAAATGAACCAAACATCAGGTCTGGCTTCCCATTTAGCTAGGACTATGGACTGGTTAGAAGGAACCTAAGCCCTCTTCAAAGCCTTGAGTGTGGCCAGTATAGCATGTAATCCATCCCCTGCCTGTTCCTTATCTGGGGAATCTGATAATATTGGAAGGGGATGCTTGACTGGTTGCTGCTTACCTGGGGCTTTATCCTTGGCTGCTTCACTGCTATCTTTACTGGAAGCCATGGCTGGTAAATGGGACTAATCACTAGTCCAAAACTCAACCTACCAAGAAGCCTGGATGATACAGAACAAGCCTTTTCAGGACTTCTTTGTGCAGTACAACAGGGTCCTAGCAGGGCCTACTAGGTCTATAATGGCATCTGCTGGGCCTGTGAAGGGGACTAGTGAGACCTACCCGGCCTACAAATAGCCTAGCAAGGCCTACTAAAACTTCAGAGGGGACACTATCAGTCCTCACTACAAAAGGCTTATTAGGTACTAAAATTAATCTGATGCTTACCAGTCAAACACTTCACTGGGGCCCCAGGAATTATTCTAAAAATATGAGTCCTGAATCTCCCTTTTTCCCCCCAGTTGAAGTGTTCAGCAATTAGCAGGAGAGAAGGGCAGTAATTAACCTGTTTGACATGTTTATTTACATCTGCTTTGTAGTAATTTTTTTCTACATGTCTCTGTGACCAGATATGAAGGAAACACTAAGGCCCTTTTCGCACGGCATTTCTGATGCGAAAGGGCCCCTTGAGTGTCATGCACATGTGAGGAGCGGTCCACATGACGCACTCACATTTGTGTGACACTCAAGGGCCTGACACGGACCGCGCACGCATTTCTCATTTTTGGCTTGAAGCGGAAAATGCTGAGCGGTCACGCATCGCTCCGGGGCCCCGCGCACACTTACCTGGTGTGTGGAGCCTCGGGAGCCAGGCCAGTCATGCTTCCCATCCAGTGTAGGCTGGAAAAGGTCTCAGGCTGCACTGCGAAAGGAAGAGGCAGGGTGCTCGTGTGACCAGGAAGCAGCTGCGGAGCTGAACAGGCAGGGAAGCGAGAGCCTTCCTCCGGAGGCTGCTCGCGCGAGCCCTGCACTCCAGCACCGCAAAAGGGTAAGGTGCGAAAAGAGTCTAAGTCTCAGAATGCAAAAAAAGGACATTTTATTCCTGAAATTAGTCCAATACATTTTGGCTAAAAAAGAAAAATACATGACATATTCAGGTTGACAACACTGAACAACTGGCCAAATGCAGGCCACAATAGATGATATGGCATATGAAGAGGTCTAGCACTGAGAACCATGAATACTAACTTCGATAACATGAACAGTCCCCATTCCAGCAAGAGATTTAACCATTAGAAACAATTGAAAACAGTAAGAGTAGTTTAAATATTAAAATATGCTTTTACTTGGCACTAGAATGAACATGAGGGCCTCAAGGGGTAGGAGTCCCACAACTAGGGTACCCTAGCAGAGAAGGCCCTCTCCCACATTCTCCCAAAGTATATTGCTCCCCCTCCTGCTCCCATGGGACCCAGAGAACAGTTGCTCCTGTGGATCTTGAGCATACATATATAAAAAGAGATGTTCCTTCAGATATCAAAGGTTCAAGCCATTTAGGGGTTTAAATGTTACCACCAGTCCCTACGGTTGTGACTGAAAACATATTGGCAGGAGAGATGTGTTTCTTCTGTCTGCAAATTACCTCAGTGGATTGAGTGAGTGTGTTTATTCGATGTGCATCACCGCTTGTAGTATGACTACATTCAAAGTGGCAAGAATAAGTAGTCAGTCTAGTAGCTGTTGTCAGTAAACAAGAATCAACACTAGAGTTGACTGCCTGTTTCCTTGGGTCTCCTGCAAACTTCTGACACCAATCCTTCCTGTGGGAAAAAGTTCACAAAGCACTGCAGTTTATTCAGACATGCCATTTCCATTTAGTTGTATGGGAAACATGTGGTTATGTTCAACTGTCCTGTTGGGAAAATATAGCCTTTCCACTATGCCCACTCTGAAAAATACTTTCAGCTCAATGGCAGCATCCTGTGTGCAGTCACCTCTGCATTTTTTCCCTGCAATGAGACAGATGGGTAGATAAAGGAAATGCTTTGAATTTGTCTGCTTGATGCTACAATAAAATGATGGGTGGATGGGAAGTGTGTTGAATCCCACCCCCCCAACCACAGCCTTTTCATCAGCTTTAAGCTGCTTTTACTTCTGTGATGGTCAAAGACATGGTTCTACCACAAGCGGGCACTATCCTCACAATACCCTTTCCAGGGAAAATCTTTTATGTCCAAACTAGGAAGTGTGTTCAAGAGTGATGTTTATTGTGAACAGAACATCTTTCCAATACTCAGCCTGAACTACCCCACTCTCCTCCTGACACATAACACAAAATATAGCCCCTTATTCTCCATCACATATGACAACTTTCACTCAAATACCTAACATAATCTGGTTATTTCCAGCAGGAAATATTGCTTCATAGTGAGTAGCCACCTCTCCCAGTCATTGACAAGGTCTCTCTTCTCTGTTCCTTTTCACTCATGTTTCTCTCTAATGTTGCATCACTATCTCCTGCCTAGCTGGGACAGCTCTTGCCTGGGGTGCCACTTGCCTCACTGCCTTTCCTTGGCTGACCTCTACTGATGGTATTAGCTCACTAATAGGTGAACGTGTCCAAAGCAGAGTCTTTAGAACAGCTAGCATGCCTCTTGGCATCTGTCTGTGGGAGTGTGGTGGTCCTAGCTCTCTCTGCTCCTCCAGTGTCATCTTTGCTGTAGGCGGCAGCTATCTGTTGTCAGGCAATCGAGTGCCAGGATATTCAGTCAGGTAAACAGATACGGCTTAACGGTCTAATAAGACTTGCCTGATCAGGATGAAGCAGAAGTGAAGTCAAGTGCCACTCCAAAGGTCAGGAATTCAGCAGGCAGCAAGTTCAGACAATCCAAAGGTCAATGAAGACAAGCAGACAGCAAGCAGGGAATCTGTAGCACACACAAAGGCAAGAGCTGGCAAATGCACAAGTTGTTTTGGTGTCAAGCCACCATCCTCTGCCTTCCTTAAGAAGACTGGAACCAGCTGACTCTCATCCCAGCCTGCTTAGCTCCTAGTGCAGTTGTGTCTGCTTGCCCTCCTTCAAGGCTGCTGTTCCCCTGGGGAAGCTGAGTCCTGCCCCATGACATTCTCCTTAAAATCTACTGCCTGTTGGGAATCACCATTACCCGTCACCCTTCCCTTGGATGCCAACACTTTTGGTTCTCCCACTTCCTGTTCCCCCTCCCTTTTCTGCTGTCACCTATGCCATTTTCTTCCCCTTTTTCTGTTCCTGCCTCCTCCAAGTTTTTCTCCCTTTTCTATCCCCCACTTTGCCATCACCCTCCTTTGCTCTTCCCCTTTTCCTCCCTGAACGTGCTAGACAGCAGCCAGGAAGGAAGGAAGGAAGAGTGGTGCCTTCCTTTCCTGCTGGTTTCAGACACTGCCACCTCCTCTGCTTCACAGACAGTACTCAGTTCCAGTCCTTGGAGGGGATCAGTAACTTGCCACAGTGGGCTCCCTGACCCCTCCTGCTCTGGGTCACAGTGATGATTATTTTATACTTACACATGAACTACTATTTCTGTGGTTGTTGAATCTTAAATTTTCTATGAGATAACTTGAGAACTTTATATTAAGGTGACATATACAAACATGGGATACCAAGAAAGTTGATATTTCACCTCTGCTCCTGAACAATCCCAAAGGCCCTCATTGCAGTAAAAGGGAGGAAAAATGGATGAGGCCATTTTTGAACCCAGTTCTGTATGTAAAAGGGTGGGGGAATGATAAAATAGAGCCAGAGGCAACGGGTAATTTTAGCAATTTTCTTTCTGCTGTGAAAAGTCTTTGAAAATTGTGTAGTTTCTGAGGACAGTTCACAGTTCTAGACTTATTCTGAACAAAATTTGCATGAGGTTTTCTCTCTCTCTCTGTGTGTGTGTGTGTGTGTGTGTGTGTGTGTGCATGCAGAAAACAGTACAGTAATTTTCCTTATCCATGGGGGATACATTCCAAGACTGTCTGTGGATAACCTGAAACTGACCCCTCTAGCTTCATAGGGACCATAGAGAGGCTTCATATTATTGAGTAGTATGAAACTTCTCTGTGGTCCCTACAAAGCTAGAAACCACTCTGGAATTACCAGAAATAGCCCTCTAGTTTGCAGGGATTACCTCTCTATGGAAACCTCTCTATGGTCCCTGCAAATCTATAGGTGATATCAGAGCTATTTCTTGTGGTGTGAGCAGGCTGTGTGGGTGTCATCACTCAGATACTGGTATTTTCCATTTAATATTTTTGAAACATGGGTAACTGAAATCACAGATAGTGCCAACATGGATTAAGGGGGGGGGGGATTACTGTATTTTCTGAGCAGAAACATTGTTTTCTACACAAATAATGCTGCTTCATACATAGGAAATGTATGTACAAAGTACTGCCTGTAAATTTTAGGTAGAATAAGTCCCAAATTGTGAAGACTCTCAGTATCTTTCCGCATTACATTATAATGCTATTATTCTGCTTTCAACATCCTGTGGAATTCTAGGATTTGTAGTGTACTGAGGCTTAAGAGCTCTCTGGCTGAGAATTCTAAAGGCCCCTCCCTAAACTGCAAACCCCAGGATTCCATAGGATGTTGAAAATGGAATAATGGCACTATAACAGTGTAGTGCAGAAAGGTTCTCAGTCTAGGACTCTGCTCATCAGGCTTTCCCAACAACTGCAAAACATGTTTTTTAACCATATTTAAAATATTTTTGAATCCTCTTTCCATCCCTATGATAGAGTCACTTTCCTGTAGTTTTGAGTGTCAGGCAAGAACTGAGGAGATCCTGATTCAAATCGCCATTTAGTCATGAAGTACAGTTGGTGATCATGGGCTAGTCACTCTCTTACTGCAACCTACCTTACAGTGTTGTTGTGAGAATATTATCAATCTGAGCTCCTTAAAGCAGGAGTGAGCAATGGGTTCAAACTGTCAAGGCCCAGATGTCTGGAAGGAGGCCTGGGAACCACCTATGTTGCATTTGTTTTTGTTCTTTTTCATAGTATCACTACTTGTTGATTACTTTGGACATTCCTTGTAAAATTAATGAATTTATAAGAAAATGATAATGACATACAAAATTCTGTATTACAAAATACAAAGCATTTTAGCTGCTCCACTATTGCTGCAAGAGAGAGCAGGACTGAAGCTAGTTGTAGATGGCAGTGACTATGTGTTCCCCCCTCCCTGCAAAGACTAACAGGATCTGAATGGTTTTCTCTCTCCAGAGGCTGAATCTACTCTTGGCAGCTTTGCTACTGGAGTTTAAACTCACGAGTAAACCTGTGGTCACTTTCAAAGCTGAAATTCTGCATAATCTTTTGCATATTGTACTGCCTTTTGCTTGGCACCTTAAAACATATTGCTTATAGTGAAAATTTAATTTATTCTTTGGAGCGGTATCTGATTGATTGATATAGCATGTATACCTTGCCAGAACAGAAATTTATTTTCCCAGGAGTGTTTTTTTTTCCTGCTTCCACTCTTTGAAACAGCCCTATCAGCACCTGGAGACACCTTTTACACATTTCCTAATAAATGAAATTTTTCAGATGAGGTTAGGTAACATTTTGCCTGGGAGCATTTTCATTTATTGATTTTGCCCGCCTTCCTTGCTTATAAAGACAAGTCAGTAAAGATTTATGATTACTGCTGTTGGAGGAAACTCTCGCTTCTATAACTTTCTACCTTAAAGAGACATTCATGCGAATAATAGCTGGATGAAATGTGTGTGAAATGAATGCTATCTTCACAATTACCTATATAGATTTCATTGAAAATGGTCTACATGTTAATATATTTACTGCCATGTTGCTTGGAAAATCAGAACTTGTTTATCAAACTATACTTTGGTTTATTGAACTACCTTTTTTAAAGAAATGTTTTTCTCTTTCTGATTCCTTCTAGAAAATGCAAATAAGTAGACAAAACTTAAAAGTAGACACCATTTTATCTCAAAGATAGCAAATATAGCGTGAAAAACTGAATGACAGAAGACATGAGATAATCACTAGAAAATATTTTCCTGGTGTGATAGATGCTGGCCATTTCCTCACAAGACTGTTCTAGTGCTATTATTCCACTTTCAACATCCTGTGGAATTCTGGGGTTTGCAGTTTACTGAGGCCAAAGAGCTCTCTGGCTCAGAATTCTAAATGCCCTTCCCTAAACTGCAAAGCCCAGGGTTCCATAGGATGTTGAAAGTGGAATGCTAGGGCTATATCAGTCTTGTGTGGAAATGGCTGCTGTTTAGAGAATGACTCTTCTCTGTCTTCAACTTCTTCATTGTCCTTTGGATTCATATGTAGAATATTTTATATGAAGAATATTCAAAGTACTTTATGCACTTTATAGAAATAATTCTGACAACAACCCTGTAAGGCATGCTAAGGTGCTTATTCCAATGTTATCAGAGAAATTCTGGAGGGGCATTTGTTGAGCTAAATTCCTGTGTGGATATCTTGGCACAGATTGTGGACTTGGACTACATGATCTACTCACTTGATCTTTATTCTGTTTTCCTTTTTTAATTGGAGGGTTGATTACATAATCAAAGAATCACATGCCAATGTTTTTCAGGTAAGTATTAAGAATTTGAGATATAAATAATAATCCAGTTTTCTTCATTCTCAATGAGGGAAAATGTCTCTACACCATTTGAAAAAACAAAATCCACCACTGTCGGGATTTTCATAGGTTTTTACATTTCAGAACTTTTTGCAATATTTTTGGAGGGGGTTCTGTGCAAAAAACCACAGTTTTTGCACAACTATTCCCCAAGTCTTGAACAACAAGAAAAAAGTTCTGTCTCTCTCTCTCTCCCTCTCTCTCCCTCCCCTCCTCTCTCCATCCCTCCCACTCCTTTCTCTCTCTCTCTAGATATATTATATTTACATCACTTTTGGGAACATAATCATGCCAATTACCATTTCAGCCTAACAGTGGTTCTCCAAGGTTTCAGATAAGATTTTTTTTTCCAGCTCTATCTCCAGGTGAATCTAGACTGAACCTGGGGCCTTCTCCATGCAAAACATGTGGTCCACCACTATACTACAAGCTTTATCCTTAATCTTGTATCTCATATTGGTGATCCTTTCTCTTACAAGAGTTTCACATACTTTTTTTGAAAATCATGTGACAAAGTTGTAGATTTATAAGTGCTGGAGTAATTGTGGGCTGCTGCTGGTGTGCCATTATTAACTGATCACACACCAAAACAGGGCCTGTTTACTCATAGGCGATTGGAATGCAAAAGTAGAAACAGAACAGAATCAGATTGTAGGAAAATTTGCCATAAGGTCAAATGAAGGAGGAGAGCAACTGACTGAATTCTGTAAGGCCAATAGTTTGTTTGTCACAAACACATTCTTCAAGCAACCAAAGAGATAACTGTATACGTGGACATCACTTGATGGCCAATATAGGAATCAAATAGTGATGTAGTGGTTTGAGCATTGGAGTACAACCCTGGAGACCAAGACTCGATTTAGCCATGGAAACCCACTGGGTGACCTTGTGTACATCACATATTCTCAGCCCCAGAAAACCTCGTATGATCGCCATAAATTGGAAACAACTTGAAGGGACACAACAATAACAACACATGATTAGAAGCAGAAGATGGAGAAGCAAATTCTCTCCGCCAAAACAAGACTAGGGCCCTTTTCGCACAGTGTTTTTTAAGTGAAAGGGCCCCTTGAGCATCACATAAATGTGAGGAGCAGTCCACACAACGCACTCACATTTACGCGATGCTCAAGAGCCTAACGCAGACCGCACACGCATTTTTTAATTTTCGGCTTAAAGCCAAAAATGCTGTGAGGTCACGCATCACTCTGAGGCCCCACACACACTTACCTGCCCTGTGGAGCCTCTGGAGCTGGGCCGGTCATGCTTCCTGCCCCAGCACAGCCTACAGCTCCCAGGCTGCACTGCGTAAGGAAGAGGCGGGGCGGGGGCAGGGCGTTCGCACGACCGGCAAGTGAGCTGCAGCAACGAAAGAGCAGGGATGTGAGTGCCTTGCGCAAAAGGCTGCTGGCTCGAGCGCCGCTCCCCACTTCCGTGAACAGGTAAGATGTGGAAAGGACCTAGGAGCAGATTGTGGCACAGACCATGAATTGCTAATATTAAAAATTACAGTAAAGCTAAAGAAGAACACTAAACCAACTATTGTGTCAAATTGCAACCTGAAGATCATCCCCATAGAATTTAAAGAGAATGTTAAAAAAGAAAAGAAAAAAGATTTACATTATTAAGCCTAATTGACCAGAAGCCAGATGAACTTTGGACTGAAGCCAGGAATATTTTCAGGTAGGAATGCAAAAGATACCCCCTTCAGCCAAAAAGAAAGAAAAGTCTCAATGGATGACAAATGAAATTCTTCAAGCAGTTAAGGACAAACAAGAAACAAAAGTACGAGGTGGCAGAAATAGGGTCAGAACCCTGAATGCAACTGTTCAGTGACTTGAAAAAGAGGATTACTATAATAATCAATGCAGAGAAATAGAAGGTGACAACAAAAAGAAGGAAGAACAAGAGACCTTTCCCACAAGATCTGAAAAATGAAAGGCAAATTAAATCACGAGTACGGATGATTTATGACAAGCAGCAGAATACGTTACATGAACAAATAGAAATAAAAAGATGATGGAAACAATACCTATAAAAAAGAAATGAAAGGATGACAGATTCATTCAAGGAAGAACCATATTAAGATAGTCCTACAATTTTAGAAAGTGAAGTGGAAACTGCGCTCGGAACATGTGGGAGAAATAAGCTACTAGGAACAGATTGGAAATGCTCCATATACCTTACAGTTCCCAAGAAAGCAAACACTGGCTATTTCAGTAATCACAGGACCATTGCATTAATTTCCCATGCAAGCAAAGTGATGCTAAAAATTCTACAACGAACGCCTTTACCATATATGGAGCAAGAAATGCCAGATATCCAAGCTGGGCTCAGGATAGGAAGAAGCACTAGGGATCATATTGCAAACATATTTTGGATAAGGGAGTGCACCAAAGCATTTAAAAAAACAAAAACAGCCTGTGCTTTATAGATTATAGTAAAATCTTTGAATGTGTAGATCATGAAAAATTATGGATTGATCTTAAAGAAATGGGTGTGCCACAACATTTGATTCTTCAGATGTGTAACCTGTACATAGGACAAGAGGCTACCATTTGCAGAGAATATGGAGAAATGGAATGGTTTCCAATTAGCAATGGAGTCAGGCAGCATTTTATCACCCTATCTGTTTAACTTGCATGGTGAACATATTATATGTAAAGCAGGATTAGAATGGAAAGAAGGAGGCATGAAAATTGGAGGAAGGAACATCAACAATTTAAGATATGCAGATAACACCACACTACTAGCAAAAATAGCAAAGACTGAACGATTACGGAAGAAAGTCAGGGAAGAAAATTGAAAGGTAAGTTTAAGATTGAACATTAAAAAAACAAAAATAATGAACACAGATGATTTGCATAATTTTAAAATAAACGATCAAGACATTGAAATAGTTGAAGATTTTCCATACCTTGGCTCAGTCATTAATCAGAATGGAGACTCTGGTGAAGAAATCAGAAGAAGACTATAAATTTGAAAGGGCAGCTATGAAGGAACTAGATAAGATCCCCAAGTGTAAAAATATATCATTGAATACTATAGTTAGGATTATCCATTTCCTTGTTTCAAGTTTCTATGTATGGCTGTTGGGAGTTAGAGTTTCCCAGGGTGTTAGCCCTTTGGGAAAATTCTATGAAAGCTAAAGCTTTTAGAAATTAGCCTTCTTTTAGCAGAGTTGCAGAAAAAGCATGTCCCAATTTCTCTGTAGCTTCCCTGAAAGGAGACTGAGGCCCTTTCCACATGCAGTTATTAAGGCGGGCCAATGCATCTTGCCACGGAGGTCTTCTGCACCTTGGAGCAGACTAGGTTCAGTTTATTTACCTTCGTTCCACACGTAATTCCAACTAAATGTGCCCCCATGTGGTGGTAAAGCGCACTATTTGAAAACCGGAAGAAATCGCTTTTCCAGTTTTCCAGATTGATCCAATTCATACTTTCACAGTGGTGCAGACACGTACATTCGCACCAATGCAGATTGGTGGTCAGGGGAGGTCTCATGGGAGGGCCCAGGGGGTAGTATGGACTGACACACTTATGCAATGACGTACTAAACCATGCAAAAAAAGGGGGGCCAATCACAGCTGATGGGGCGGAGTGAGGAGAGTAGCGGGAGTGGCCATGGCGAGGCAATGTGGATTCATGAACTCGCATTCCTCTGAATCAGAATGGAACATACGTAGTAGCTGTGCAGAAGGAAATGAGGGAAAGTCCGCCTTGTTTCGAGCCCAGAAAATCCGGTAAGAAACAGCACAAACTGATTCACCAGCCTCTTGCGGAAAGGGCCTGACTTGGGAAGCAAAACAAGTCAGGCAGTTTCAGGTTCCAAACTTAAAAGGTTTACTAATAAACTTTACAATTACATATGCATTGGAGAAACTAGATCCTAACTAATAAAATGATTAGGGAAGATAGTAGCTTCATTCTTACCTCATCTTCTTGGTGGAGAGGCTAGCATAGCAGAGAGAAAGTGTTAGAAGCAAGATTGCAAAGGGAAAAAGAGAGAGAGAGAGGCATGGTCTTCTATGTAAGGCCAATGACTGACTTCAGGGTGTATACTGGGTCACATGGTCTGGATGCCATAGCCAATCATTTTAAATAACGTAGTTGAGACTTTAGATGAGAGGCCAGAGGGCTTTTACATGCAAATGAAAATTAACCCTATCTTAGCTAAGCCTCATTTGTCCTAGAACAAGAGAGGGCAGGGAGAGAGAGAGAATGCTAGAATTTTCCAACAGTTGTGAAAGCTTGACAGTGAAGAAATCTGATAGGAAGAAAAAGAACTCATTCCAAATGTGGTATTGGAGAGGAGTTCTGTGGACTGCTAAAAAGACAAATAAATGGGTCGTAGAGCAAATCAAATCAACATCTGCCTGGAAGTCAAGATGACTAAACCGAAACTGTTGCATTTTGGACATATCAGGAGAAGGCATGACTCATTAGAAAAGATAATAATGCTTGGCAAGGTAGAAGGCAGTAGGGAAAGAAGTAGACCACATTACAGATGGATAGAGTCAATCAAGGAACCATGGCCCTGAATAACAGCAGGCCTGTTAATGATAGGGTGATTTGGAAGTCTCATTCATTCATAGGGTTGCCATAAGACAAAGTCAACTTGATGGCAGTTAACAACCACAACAAGCCAAATCCCCAAGGAAAATCAATACATACATCCCCAAAATGATTCATCCATCTATTGGGGATGTGAAGAATTCTTACAAAATTGCTTGTTCTTGATGAAACAAACCACCTCATCCTCCATGAGAGTTTTTGCTATGATAATAGAAGTCTCAAGAAATAAAGCCAGAAAAGGAGTGAATCATCAGCTATACAGCAGCGAATAGAAGAGAGCATCATGTCCAAAATAAGAAAGCGTTTTGGTTAGAAAAAACATTCAGCCAAAGTATCTCTTAAAAAAAATTGAACAGCTTTTTATTATACATATTTTATTACGTTGCGTTTAACAATAAGGAAGAGGTGTGGTAAAATAAAACCCTTACTGATGTTTACAAAAATAGAACAGTATCTCATCTACCTTTTCTTCTACTTTTTCAAAACCTTTCTGTCTCATGGACATAATCTTCTTCTCTCATTCATTTTTATCCGTGAGTCAGACTGGACCTACAAAAACATGAATGCTGCAACCATTTCTGAAGTAGAAACTGCTGTGTGCTGTTTGTTAATGTTCCTTTCTAACTGTTCAGAAGCTCAATGGATAGAAAGAGATAATGTGGCCTTGCCAAGCATATGAGAGATAACAGGAGATACCAGTGTAGAGTAAGGGACATATAGTTCTTGCTCAATGAGATGTCTGGGGGCAGGGAACTGAGTAAAGCCAGAAGATCAAGGACAAATCACAGCAATTTGAAGTTCAAAAGTACTCTGGATGGGGAAAATACACAAACACACTCCAGCAAATTAAATGAATAAACGACTGAGCATGCTCTGAAAAATTCAAGCATTACTTGCTCTCCTGCTGAAATCAAAGAGACTGAAAAAAAAGATAACTTTGACTGTGTCATTTTTTTTTAAAAAATCAGAAATAGAAAAAAAGATTTCCATGGAAATTTAATATATAGTTTCAGAGTACTCCTACATAGTCACTTGTGGCCCAAATGGATTCCATGGCTTGGCTTTTCCTGAATAGCATTAATTTAACCATAGCTCTCTGTGTACCAGTTAGACTACTATAATGTGTTCTACATGGGGCTTCCCCTTATGATGATTGGGAAACTACAGCCAGTGTGAAATGCAGCAGCAAGACTGCTGACAAGCGTACCACAGAGATGATGCATAACACCAGTCTTAAAGGAGATTCACTGTCTAACCAATTTGATTCCAGTTTGGATTCAAGGTGCTAGTGATGCCGTTCAAAGCCCTAAACTGCCTGGCACCTCAATACTAGAAAGAGCACCTCTTCTAGTAAATACCTGCCCCGATAATGGATGGTGGGCTATATATGTGAATGTGTACACACATACATGTTTTAGCTGTTTTAGGTTAGCCTGATGTTTTAACTCAGTGATCTGTTTAATATTTAAATAGATAAATGAAAATATGTAAGTCTATATTTATATTTCGTATTGAAAGCTTATATCAGGCTTATCTCAGCAATAACCTCAACTCTTGGTGGTAGCCACAAGAACATGTGAACTCACATGGTAATGATTGGATACCACCATGAGCCCTGCTGCAGTGCTGACGGTGCCTCTGTGTTATCAGCCGTGTAATCACCACATCATCTACTTTGCAGCTAGGGAAGTGTTTCCGTCTTGCAGTCATTTCTTCTTTCTCTGGCTTTGTTCTGCCCTCCATTATATTCCTAATTGGAAGAAGAATTTCTTACTAGCGAAATCTATCAAATTCACTTACAAATTGGAGAATGAAAGCACCATTCTCTTTTACAATTCTTCAGGTTAATTGGTGCCCTCAAGGCATGACTTCAGATCAGATGTCCAAGGATATGCATTCACCATGAGAGGGAGAAATTCTCTGGAAAGCACTAGGGCAGGGTTAAGATCTACAAAGGTCTCCAAGTTCTCTCATAATTTAGAGGGTTCATAACATTACTTTCCAAAAGTACTTCTTATTTTAACAGACTTTTTTTTTAAATTTATCGACTCATATTCTGTGAGCATAAACAGTATTTTTAGGGCTCCCGTGAGATTTTCAGTTGGCCCTTACTCTGCTCTCCTTTCACTGGAAAAGACCTTTTTATTTAGAGAAAAGCTGGAATGAAAAATCAAAGAAATGGTGAATTCTGAATGCATGGCTTTGGCTCCAGAAATAGCACGGTTGATTTAGATGTCCAAAACCTGGTGAAAAACATGGAATGAAAAACATGAAATTAGGCAATTAAACAGGGGAGAGGACGTGAATGAGCACCATTATCAGATGCCAATATATAGACGAGGAAGCATCACTTTTATCACAGAAAATTCCAGCTCACTATCCATTTTTATGGCTGCCATTTATTTCCTCCACTCCCAGTGGTACCTTTAAAGGACAGTAAGAGACAGCAGTCTCCCTGCTAGCGTTTCAGATTGTATGGGATTTATTCCTCCTGAGTATCCATATTTATGGCGAGCTCATTGGCTCTTTTACCTGTGTACTAAGTATGCATGCCAAAGGCACAAATCATTTCACTTTTGAATAGGGATTGCTGAAAAACAGATTGTCTTAGATTAACATTGTTGTATTAACACACTATACTTTTTTTTAAAAAAAGAAAATAGGTAATCACAGTCTGTGCCCTTAAAAATATTTCTTTCCCAAGTCTTTGAAAATTTTCTGGATTTTGTCTCAGTTTGCTGAACTGCCTTCTACTGCTCCCTCATGAAACCCTGAAATACTGCGTATAAGTACCTAGGATTAAGTTGGTTGTTGCTGCTGCTGCTTTAACAGTAGTGGTAGTTATTATTCTTGGCTGGAATCCTATTGGTGATTTAGCTTTTATAAGTGGCCTTATTTCTGTGGGAATTAGAACTGGGCAGTTCCGTAATGTCCATATCCAGGGGCTGCCTTTTATATTACTTGCTAACAGGGTTTCTTGCTGCCTCTGCTATGTAGCTAAGTGTACATAAAGTTATGTAACAGGCACCATGATAGAGGATTCCAGTCATTATTATCCCATCTTTCCCCCAGCCTTGGGATTCAAGGCAGTTTACAAAAATTAAAGCAGATGCAGGAAAAAAAAGTTTGTATCATTAAAACATACAGAGGTTAAAATATAATTAAACCATCAATAAAGTTAAAAGCTATTTAAAAGCATATCAACTGAAAAACAAAAATTACAGACAGTGTAACACATTCTTAAAAGCACTTTCCCAGTACATAAACACACTTCAAAGTTCTCAAGGGCCTGCTGAAACATAAAAGACTTTGCCTACCACCAGGATACTGTGGAAGGAGCTGTTTTAGCATCTCTGGAAGGGGAATTCCAGAGTCTCTTCTATGTTCCTGCCAGATGTACCTGGGAAGGTGGTAAAACTAACCTCCTCTGAAGATCTCAAAAGCCAAGCAGATATATAAGGGTGATTATAGTCCTTCAAATAAGCTAGAACCAAGTTTTCTGTATTTTTTGGCTATTACTGGGCCATTTGTGATACTGGGGGCAGAGGTTTTGGGATATGCTGCAAGATTGTAACTCCTTGCCTACCCAATTCTTGCACTGCAAAATGATTAATTTCCATAGTTTTCTTCTCCTTGCAAGAGAAAATGAATATATCTGCACAGCATTCTTGCTACTTTCATACATCCTTAAGTATTCCGGTGAATTATTCTCAAAAATATATGTAGCTTCCTACAAGGAAAAAAAATAAAAATAAAGGATAATCCCCAGGAACACTTCAGTGTGTGAATTCTGCGAGAAAACCCTGCAGAAGTCTCACTGCTGTGGTATTCTTCCAGACAGGATTCCATATGTGTTTAGAACTGGGAAATTAATAACAGTGAATATAATTTCCATCTCTAGCATGGTGCAAGGTTGAAGTTAAACCAACCCTATGCACAGTTAATGCTCTGCAGGGAACGATACAGCTTAGGGATGTAGCATTGTTGTTGTGGTGGTTGTGTGCCTTAGAGTAGTTTACAACTTATGGCGCCTTTAAGGTGAACCTATCACAGGGTTTTCTTGGCAAGATTTGTTCAGAAGTGGTTTGTCTTTGTCCTCCTCTGAGGCTGAAAGAGTGTGACTTGCCCAAGGTTACCCAGTGAGCTTCCATGGCTGAGCAGGAATTCAGATCCTGGTCTCCAGGGTCCTAGTCCAACACTCAAACCAGTACATGCCAGTTCTCAGGGGCCACTCCTCCCTAAATAAAAATTCTGCCCCCTCATGAAACTTTTCTTCAATTCCCACATTTCTTGAACTGCAATAACTTAAACATTCATTTAAGTATTTAGAAATACAATTTAGGCATCCAAAGAAAAGGGGCAGGCATACAAAGGGTATGTAAACATAGCAAATATGAGAGTTCTAAAAGTGAACAATTTTCAATGTCTCACTCTGTAGTTCTAGAAATTTGGGGACTGGATGAAAATTTCATTGTCTGGGAGAATTCTTCTTGGAGGGTAAAATACCTTCATTTCACCCCTCCGTAGCTATACCCTGATACAACCATACCATCCCGGACAGACCAGCTAAGCCCTGTAGAATCATACAATCCATGTTTTTTCAGAGATACCAAACATCTCCAATATGTTTTGCAAATATGTTGATCTAAATACATGAGATATCCTTGCCTAGATAAAACAACTTCTATGTGCATTCCCATTTGAAGCATTCACAATAATTTTGTGACTGCAGTCTCATTGGCCTAATAATTTATAGCTTGATCCCACTATTTCTGGTCAAACAAGAAACTTTTTTTTTTTGCTTTTTCAAAACTGTGAATGAAACTGTACTATTGTAGCAGCAATCATATTCTAAGACCATTTCCACACGTGGCGGTGGAAATGCCCTGTGCCGGTACTTACTGGACTTCTTGGCTCAACGCTGTAGTCTAGGCTGCTCCGGAGCAGTGTGTGGCCGCCGCTCCACACTGCTCCAGGGACAAAAATGGTGGCTACCAGTTGGTGGAGGCTCTCCACCAACCGCTGAAGCTCGCCAGGCTAAAGCCCGCCCCCGGCAGATGCGAGCCTGCAAATCTGCACTGGAGCGCCGGAATGGAGTGGTGTGCTCCGTGCTTTTGAAAGACCTGTTTAAACAGGTCTTTAAAAAGCACGCTGCGCAACCACTTCTGGATGTTCCAGAGTGGACTGAGGTGCAGAATTACAAAAAGTAGCCCGATCCAGTCCACTCTAAGGTGCAGACGTCCTCTTTGGAGGACGCTCTGCACCGTTTTTTTTAGCCTGTGTGGAAATGGCCTAAGTTTGCTTCATTTGTGTCTTGACAGCAGTTTTAAATCAAGCATAGTAGTAAGCAGCAGCAGTAGGCTGATGAAGATACAGTACCTGCTTTCACATTTAGGCTGATTC
Organism: Cyclura pinguis; assembly: GCA_030412105.1. Lineage (NCBI taxonomy): Eukaryota > Metazoa > Chordata > Lepidosauria > Squamata > Iguanidae > Cyclura > Cyclura pinguis. The sequence continues at coordinate 104,221,338 of CM059599.1, read as the reverse complement.
AAGCTGATGTGAGACTCTACCTATGCTGAGCTGACATGAAATGCAGTGACACTAAAACAGCATTGTAGCAGCTTACATCTTACTTTCTTGCTGTGTCTATTCCTCTAGCCTGGATGGGGCTGACTGAGATTATTCAGTTAACTTCTGGTGCACCAGATGCTTAGTGTCTAACTAGAAAAAATTATAACATGGACTTCAGTTTTTGAAGATATTTTGTATGGTTTTGGTTTGAATAGCAGTGCAGTACTTGTAGCTAGTGCCCAAAACTCCTTTAAAAAGAGTTTTACACCCATGGAGTAACTCTGGCAACAAAAAACAACAAGGGGTCTTGCAAAAGGAATATGATTCACTTGTAGGTTAAAATCACCCTGCTTGGTAGATACTTTGACCTCTTTCCTTACTTGTATGATCTTCCTAATGAGTTTTCATTTGGTATTCAAGCCTTTTTTTCAGGATTCATACAGGCAAACTGTATTCATTGTTTATATTTATCTTGAAAAATCTAAAGATATTTTGGGAAAAATATTGACAGATTTATTATGACAGAAACTCTCATGCTTCTGAATGTAATAATGTTGGATATTTATACTAGTGTTAGAAGAGTAGCAGGTTGCTGCTGTGTACTTTTTAATTTTTTTTTCACTTAGCCATATAAATTTTGGAGACATGGTAGACCCCAGCCTAAAGAGGTGATTAAGCCAGCATAATTTCAGCCAAGTAACTTCAGTGGTTTTTGTGTTAAGCACTTATAAATTTTTACTTTTCTGCAATATTCAAAAGCTGTTTTTGACTGCTTAGTCTTGGCCATTCATTTTAAACTGCTTTCATCGTGGCAATGTCTCTCCAAAGCATCAGTCAGCTGAGTCTGTTAAAGTTTAACATATACAGTCATCCCTCCACATTTGCTGGGTTAGGGGTTCAGGACCCCCCATGAAAGTGAAAAAAAATGTGACTAACGCTAGGCCCTCCTAAACCATATTTAACACATAAACACACATCTTGGATTCCTTTGAGCCATCTGGATTCCTTCACAAGGCAGCAGTGCGTGGCTGGTGGGACTTACTGCCATCTCCACTGCCGCCCCACACCATTTTTAATAGGGACTTACAACCTTTGTTAGCAGTTTCTTAGTCTCATGAGGGTTGCAGACTCTATTAAAAATGGCATAGGGAGGCAGCAGAGGTGACAGCACATAATCTGTAAATAATCAGACCTGCAAAAGTGAAAACTGCAAATGGGGAGGGCTGACTGTATAATAAAGATGATCATGAAATGACAGCATACTTGAAGAGAGGGTGCTTAATTTACTTTATTCTACCAGAAAACCAACTGATGAGGTTCAGTGATGCAGCATAAGGAAGTAGGGAGCTGGTATGAGCATGCTGTATTTATTGCCAGCAGTCCAAGTAGTGAGATCTCCCTTCCAATTCCCCTATTACACCTCTTATAGTTTCCTTATTCCATCTCCCTCAGGGTTGGCTGCCTAAGCTGGTGGGGAGAGGGACTAAGAACAGCCACTGGCACCCTTTCTTCCTGATATTACATCTGCTACCTAGCTGCTTGGACCTGTCTTCTGACACTACTCAGAGCAAGTCCATTTGCTGCTGCTTCTATTAGAGGTTTTTAGGAATTCCTGAGAATCTACTCATTCAGATGAATACATTCCAGGAATCTACTCTCAGCTCAGAGTGGCTCCAGACAATACACTGCATTTTCCATTTTGACTCAGAATGCCTGCCTTCTCAAGTAACAACAAGAACAAGGACAAGAACAAGAACATCAATGATCATTGGAATGGGGGCAAAATAATTTTTGGTGTCTAAAGCGCACAGAGACTCTTTAACAAGAGACAAATAAATAAAGGCAGAAAATTAAGCTGGGATATTCAATGAAAGGAGATAAAATGAGTAACTGTGACAAACTCAGATACAATCAGCAAACAACTACCTCTTACCATAGCTCTTTCACAATCTGCTACTAAAGCCCAATTAAGAGACAGAAGAGGAGATAATTGATTATATTATTTTAATGACCTCATATAATCCTGCTCGATAAGCACTGTAATTGTAAAATGCCAGTGAGATTCTTGACCTGGATTGCAGAATAAAAAAAGTCCAGCCCTCCTCTTCCTTGGCATCAACATCACCTTATCAGTTTCTTTGTATTGTCAGGTTGGAGACATACTGACTGGCTTTGTCCAGCTTCTTTTTAATGTCTGGATCTCTGGACTGGAAGCTATACTATTCTGCTTCCATAACAAAATTGGGACAATCCATTTTAATTCAAAATTCATATAGATCAATTCAAATTTGCCCGTTTCACTTCATTATTCATGATTTTCCTGGATCAGCTGCTCCAGCCTAGTTACAATTTGCTAAGCCCTGGTGCTAAAACAATTAAAACAATCAGAGTAATCCAGCTTACTTTTTCTAAGCCCCAGTGATATTACCATGTTCAGGAATTTAGAGCTGAGAATCAAGTGACACTCAGAAATTTTACAGGAAAGACAGAAGTAGTGGCAAGATGCAGGGACAAAATGGTATATTCAGATAATTAACCAGGAAGCTAGAATAGTTATATTTACACATAGAATGTGACCTAGAGGCTTTGGCCGTTCCTATATATTTCTCCTAGGGCAAGGTCTGAGACAGAATTTTGAAAATTACTTCTAAGAAGAATGAATGTAATGGCCTGCTGAAGCCACCCATAATTGTGCAGGGATAAGATCCTACTGCTGCTCAGTTATGAATGGCTTCAGCATATCATTGCAGTCATTCTTCTTAAAAGAAACTTTCCAAACTCTGCTCTGAGAGCCTAACATCAGGAGTGGCCAAATCTGTCCAATTTGCTTTCTGTAGCATTCCTTAAATCAGTGCTTCTCTAGTCAACTTATATGGAGCATTGGCATTTTTTTTTAAATATACCAGGCAGTGGTGACATGCTTTATTCCATTGACAACATTTTTTTCCTTTCCTGGAAGTTTGCCATTGACCAGCAGCTGATGGCTCATGTATTGGAACTATTCTGTAGACCATCAGTTTAAGCAGTAATGGAAAGAATATTTGAAAATATCTTTTTTGAAAAGTTGAAAAATGAAAATTTTCATGTTTTTGGACTTATTCTGTACAAAATTTGCATTTTTGGGCAGGAAACAGAATTTTCTACACATAAATTTTATATAGAAAATGAGGTTTCCTGTGCAGAAAATGCTGTGGAATACAGGGACCTACATTTGCAAGCTCCATTGTGTATAGCAGGGTTAGGCAAATGCAGCAGATCTGGGGGCAGTTTTCTGTCCCTGGCAGTCTTCAGGATCTTGATGGACTTCATGGATTGACTGAAAAATAAGTTCTTTTCCCACTTCACAAAAACTGGAAGTGATGGGAAATCTACTTCTGGTCTTGAAAAATGGATATGTCTTGATGTTACACAGTGCTGGGATGGAAATCAACCCTCTGAAATGGTGTGCTGCTGGTCTTGGAGCTTTCATGAGAACCAGTTTACACCCCCGCTTTTTTTTTATCAGAAAAAGGATGATGGCTGAAATCCTGTATGGGATTTCTGTATGCTTTATAGTGATGGTGCTACACAGTGGATCCTGGCCCACTCCATTGTGTCCCCACCTACTGGGGCCCTTTCTGCACCCTACTTTGTCTCATCGTGCTCTGGTAGTGATCCTGGTAGTGGTTCTGCTGGGAAGGGAGCACAACGGGAGTGCTGCTGTCTGCACCAGCTGGCTTCCTGCTGAAGGAAGCACGATGGACATGCCTCTTCCTTCTGCAGTGCAGCCAGGCACTTTCCCAGGCTGCTTTGGAGCCAGAAGTGCCTCCATTGTGCTTCTGGGGCTCCACAGGCCAGGTAAGTGGAGGGTGGTGGCACAATCACATGTCACTGATGGGAAAAAAACATCAATGATTTAATCGCACTGCCTGGCAACAGGAGAAGGACAGGAGCACGACAACATTATGCAGAAGCATCGTCACAGTCCTGGTCCTTTCTCATTCCCATGCTGGGACAACAGTGTCCTGTGGAAAGGGCCTGGGAAGCAGTTGACACAGGTCTGTTTCCCTGTCACTCAGAAAACAGTTGGCTGCTATTTCTACCTACTCTCATAAGTGATTGCCATTGCAATAGGCAGAAACAGATCCCTAACTGCAATTTCCCCTTGTGTGAGGGGGTGGGTGGGACCATCAGCCAACTGCTTCCCAGTGGATAGTGGAACAGACCACCATTGATTGCAGGGGCTAAGAGCTACATAGGGATTGTAAATATGCACAAGTCATGAGTGTGTAACTCTAGCTTACACATTTGTAACTGCCAGAGAGGATTCTGGCCAACATGTGGAGTCTGGAAGAGTCAAGGGCCACAAATACAGGCTAGGGGGCACACTCAAGGGTATAGTTATAAGGATGGCCAAAATCAGCAAAATTGCCCATCCAGGTAAGAATCCCCCCCATGTAATTTTCTTTTAGTCTCCAAATTTTCAGCATCATTTGTACTCCCCCGATTACTTTGTCTGTTCCTTTTCATTTGATGTCTAAACTCTATTTGTAAATGCTTGAGTGAAGTTTTAAATTACTGAAATGTTAGAAATTTGGGGTCTGAAGGAAAATGTCATGGAAGCAGAATTTTTATTTGGTAGCAATGCTCTCATTTTGTCCCCTACCCCTTTAGCTACACCCATGGGTACACTTTTCGTATTGCTGATGTAGAGGCCCTGGATGTGTGCTTTACAGATGGTGCGTTCATACAATAAACAGGTTGGAAATATGCATACAGACATTTCCAGTGCCAGGACTGGATCTGCTCTTTTCTTCAGTGTACACATTTATACATCAAATGAACCTCTGATGAATATGTATGTGTTTGATTCACCTCTCTTATACTTCAGAAAGTCTTTCTTCACTCTTAGATCATTAATGCTTTCACTTAACTGTTCACTTTGCCTATAACATTGTTCTATTCAAATTAGTTGATTTGTAGACTTTATTTAGTCATATCGTCATAGTTGATAGTACACCTGCTTTCCAGTTTTTAGTTATTGCTCTTCCATCTTCTAGAAAATCACATTCAACCATTGTTTGGCTGAACTTGACAGTGCAGATCATTATCAATATATTATTGATCTACAAAGTTACTCTTTAGAAAATCTTTTTGTTATACCAAATAGACCAAATTAATACTATCATATCCAGAACAAGAACATAAAGGGTGCTTGATAATTCTTTGTGCATTAACAATTCAGTATATAACCCAATTGTTTCGTCTACTGAGGTGCTTTTTAGATTTAATGAAGAGCAAATAATGAGCTTCTTCAAAAAAAATCCAACCTTTCCAGAGCTACAAATTGTCATTCAAAATATTTAATGGAAAACAATAAAAATTTAATTGGCACAAATAACCATTTGAGCAGCACAGTGGATGCATATTAGGCAGTAACAGATACAGAAAAAGAATTTAGGAAGCAATTATTCATGCTGGGAGTAATAAGTGTATGAAATAACACACCAGGCACCACTGTTCAAACAGAGAGAGACAAAGAGACAGAATGCATCAAAATGAACCTCAGATATTTGTTTGTGTCAGTGAACAATGAAAACAGGACAAAGCTTTTTCACAGAGGGCTGTGTCAATCCTTATTCTTTGAGAAATTATTTGTTCTTCTATATGCATCATGTCTAGGTAGACATAGATATGTCTGTGGCCATTTCCTCACTAGACTGTTATAGTGCTATGATTCCATTTTCAACATCCTATGGAATCCTGGGGTTTGCTGTTTGCAGGGCGGCCCCTCCCTAAACTGCAAACCCCAGGATTCCATAGGATGTTGAATGTGGAATCATAGCACTATAACAGTCTAGTGCAGAAATGGCCTATGATTTATATCACCACGGAATGATTATTGCCATTATCCCAATCATACAGCTATTCCTTCTTCTTACGGAAATGCCTCCTCCACTATTCTCCTGAGACATGCACAGAAGCCACTGATACAATTTTGTAGTATCTACATTCCAAGGCATAGATGAGTTTCAGGGCTTGGGAAACAAGCGGCCAAGCAATGGGGGATGAAGTGTTAGTTCAGAGTCCAAACCCATAAACACACTGGGTTAAATGGAGGCAGGGTTGAGTTCAGTTCTGAGCACAGGCAATCTGGGATGCCATTTACTCCAGCATAGTTCTGAAGGTTGTGAGGGCTGGTAAACTCGTGGAGAGAGACTCTGTTTTCCTACCTAGGGAAGCTCAGCTCTCTGTTGAAGAGCAACATTACGTAAGAACAGAAAAGTCATGCTGGATCTGAACAAAGATCTATCTAAGTCTAGTGTTCTGTTCATCCAATCAGTTATTTATGGAAAGCCCACAATCAAGACATGAGTGCAGCAGCAGGAACCCATTTCTCCTAACACTCTGTTTCTGAGAAGTGTACTCTCTAAGGCAGAGCTTTCCAAGCTTTACATGTTGGTGACACACTTTTTTTGACATGCATCATTTTGTGAAACGGTAATTCAGTTTTACCAGCAAACCGGAGGTACCCAGAGGCATATCTAGGGTGGGGAAAGGCAACCCCCCCCGATCCTGGCCTTCTGCCATTGCCCTTGCCAGGAAAGGCCCCAGTGAGAGCAGCGGCAGAGGGAAAGGCATCCCCCTCCCATCTAGTCCTTGCCTGCTGCCGTCGTTCTTGCTGGGGAAAGGCCCCAGTGAGAGCGACAGCAGGGGGAAAGTCTTGGGTGGGGAGATCTTTCTTGGCTGGGGAGGCGACATACCAGAACACTACAGGCGACACACTAATCTGTCACAACACACTGTTTGGAAAGCCCTGCTCTAAGGTATGGTGGTGATATATTAGCACACATTTATATAGATATATGTCTAGATAACATATGTCTAGGGCTGGGGTCATGAAAAAGATGGGATCTTAGCTGAGAAAAGGGATTCACAGGAGGGGCTGCTGATAAGGAAAAAATTTTGGATCAGAGGACAGAAGAAGTACAATCCTCTTAGAATCCTCTTAGAATGAAGTCTTTATTTTCTTCTTATATAGAAACCTCACATTTTGAAGGCTGCTTCAATCCTAACCATAAATAAATAAATATTATAAATTATTAAAATTATAATAATTATATAAATTAATAAACATGGCTATCAAGCTCTCTTAGGCTTTCCCAGTCAGTGTACAAAGGTCTGCAACATGGCTCATTGCCTGGAGATGCTTGGAGACTGCCTCTTCTATGGGCACCTAGCATCTCACCTCCCAGTTTGCTCTCCAGCTGTTCAGGCAAGTGCTGAATGGGATTATGGCCCTTTCTACATGTGGGGGGGGAACGGGTGAAAACGCCCAAAAACGGAGCCTACCGGCAGCCGGGTAAGTCTGTCGCTATGCGGAGCAGCTCGAGCTCGCTGCTCTGCAGTCCTCCGGCGTCCCAAATGGCGGCTTCCAGTTGGTGGAGGCTCTCCACCAACCGGAGAAGCTCGCCAGCTGGAAGCCCACCCCCAGCAGATCTGTAGGCACACACTTGCGCGTGCCTGCAAATCCGCTTCGGAGCTGGGCGACGGAGCGGCACGGGGCTGCGCGCTCCGTGCTTTTTAAAAACTTCGAAAAAGAGGTTTTTAAAAAACACGCAGCGCGGCTAGTTCCAGCCGCTCCTGAGTGGATTCTGGTGTGGAACTACAAAAAGTAGTCCACGCCAGTCCACTCTACGGTGTAGAAGACCTCTGTGAGAGGTCGCTCTGCACCATTTCAGAAGCCCGGTATGGAAATGGCCTATGTGTTACACTGTCTGTACTGTGGCCTCTTTCATATTCTATAATTAAAACTTTTTGATACCACTTATTGCCATGGCTCCATCTTATGGAATCCAAGAATTTGTAATTTTGTGAAGTACTTAGACTTCTTTGGCTGAGAGCTGTATGATCTTACCAAACAACAAATCCTAGGATTCCATACGGCTCAGTGATGGGAGCAGAAGCGGTATTAAAGTATTCCGTGTAGCGTTAAAGAGACTTTTTAAGATCTAGTGGACAATATTTGCAATAAAAGAAGAATTCAGGGAAGAAGAGCCTTTATTTTCCCTTTTTAGGTTGGGCCTTTCCTTGCCTGTAAGCCTTACCTTGTCTCTGGACTAGTGCTAAAACTTGCAGCTGCAGTTTTCAGTAGGTAGAAGGATTTGCAAGTTATTCAAACCATTTGTCAAAGTGCATATACTTGTGAATTTGTCACTGTCAATGGGAATGCAAAACACCACCATCATTATTTCAGGAAGTGTTATGTCTTTAACCTACAGTGGCAAGAATATGCCTGTTAAGTCACTTAGCTAGCATTACACCACATTAGTGCAAATCAATTCCTAGTTATCTTTAATATCTTCTCCAATACTTTTACATTTAGTCAAGGAAAAAAATATATTTATGTAGCCTGTTTGTGAGAGATCTAAAATGGAATCTCGTGCTTCTATGCAATCGATTGAAAATGGTAAAGATATGAAAAGCAATTCAAGAAGTAGCCTGCTTCTGAGATAGTGCCTAGTCTTCAATATGCGGTACCGTAAATAAGAAAGGACACATCCAGGTGAACCTGGCCAGAGATTCAGGACAGTGATGTCATGAAATGGATTAGATGGCAAGTCAAATTAAAATGGAGACTTTGGTTCCATAACTAGGGCCCTTTCTGCACCTTACCTTCTTCCAGCACTGGGGTGCGGGGATCGTGCGAGCAGCCACTGGTGAGAGGCTCTCATGTCCGGAGTCCTTTGGCTCCGCACGAGCTGCCTGCTCACATGACAGCCCTGCCTCTTCCTTCCGCAGTGCAACCTGGGATCTTCCCAGGCTGCGCTGGGGCAGGAAGCACGACCAGCACGCCTCCGGAGGCTCCGCATGCCAGGTAAGTGCACACGGGGCCCAGGAGCAATGCGCGATCATGCACCATTTTCAGCTTCTAGCCAAAAATGAAAAGATGCGTGATCAGTGCCTGCTGGCCCCTGGAGCATCGCACGATTGTGAGTGCGTTGTGCAGATCACTCCTCACAATCGTGTGAAGCTCCAGGCCCTCTTTTGCATGGAAAATGCTGTGCGAAAAGGTCCTAGGAGAAGGAGCATAAGAAAGCAAGCAAGCAAGAGGGGAAGAGTTTGTTGTGAAGTGTGAATGGACTGTACTTGATGTAATTCCCATTATATTTCTGTCTTGGTGTCAAAGACTGAGGCCATATCCGCCCTATACTGTTATAGTGCTATTATTCCACTTTCAACATTCTATGGAATCCTGGGGTTTGCAGTTTAGGGAGGGACCTTTAGAATTCTCAGCCAGACAGCTCTTTGGCCTCAGTAAACTGCAACCCCCAGAATTCCATAGGATGTTGAAAGTGGAATAATAGCACTACAACAGTATAGTGTGGAAATGGCGTTAGTATTCTGGGCCCAAAGACATTATCTGCAGAAGATGGCCAAATGGTTTATTTCATACACTAAGTAGTTAAACAGCTGTTCAGGGATGTGGCATCCATTCTTCTGACCAATCACAGACTTTGTGTATGTGGCCAAAAAGAGATGCATCTATCCATTAGATTATTCTTCTCTTTATATGCCAAGAATCTCATTGTTTGTAGTGGGATGGTTTACGTGCAAACATGAACAAAATTTTAGACGTTCATGTTTGTACCTCATCTCGTACCTTCTTCTCTTCCTGTGCTATTTTACTCCTGCTATGCATTTAAAAGGGAGGGAATTGGCTCAAATGGTAGAGTGCTCGCATTCTCCAGTTTGAGAGAACCAGAGTGATGTAGCATTGCATTATGACCCTGGAGACCAGGGTTTGATTCCTGCTTGGCTACAGAAACCCACTGGTTGACCTTGGGCATGTCACATACCCCCTAAGAGGTTTGCCTTAGGGCCACCATAAGTTGGAAATGACTTGAAGGTACACAACAACACAACAATGCATTTTTTTAAAAAAAGCAGACTATGTTTTTAATACATGTTTTCTTGGGAATAATATGTTGCGGGGTAGGAATATACTGCTGATGGGTGGTGCTAAGCCCAGAAGCGTATGAGTCCAGAAGAAAAAGTAGGTGAGCTTACCTCCTACTTCCTTCTGCCACCCTCCCCTCTCCTGCTCTGTTTGCTACCACTCCCTCCCACCCACTTTGGACTCTTGGATAATGGACAGACATCTCTCATAGTAACCTGAAGTGATTGCTTGCTGGAGGCTGTTGAAATTACACCAATAGCAAAATGAGTTTGAAGGAGTGCATGTGTGTTGTTCTAGGAAAAGATTTTTGATTTTTGAAAAAGCTTTACAAGTCAATTAACCTGTATTAACTTGTAGACTCTATAAATCTGCATATATTACCTTGTAAAGGTAGTATTTACTGTGCTCTGTGGTGCTTTTACTAAAGCTGGTGTCACAGCTAATTTCTCTACATAGCTACTCTCAACCAATTTAAGCAGAGGCTGGATGGCCATCTGTCGGGAGTGCTTTGAGGGTATTTCTGCATGGCAGGGGGTTGGACTGGATGGCCCGTGTGGTCTCTTCCAACTCTACATTTCTATGATTCTATGAATTCTCCTTAACATCAATAGTTTATACATGTTCCCACATTCTAAAACCAGAAGTGGAAACTCATTTTAAAGCATACTTCCATTTCTGATTCTCAAGCTAGTTGTAGTTTGCGTGAATCATTGTTTGTCCACTCTAAATGGAAAAGCAAATGGTGGTTACTCACTGTGCATGTCCTATCCCTTCCCCAAAGAAGTTCATCAGGTACCAACCTAGTTATTCCTTAGCAGCCAGGATTTTTAAGATATTGTTGTAACCTTTTGTGATTTACTGTTATTTTATGTTTGTATTTGTTGAAATTTGACTTCCATTTTTTAAATTGTACCTTCCTGGAGGGTAAAGCAAGGAAGCTAGACAGGGAACGGAAATGTGAAAGAAGGAAGGTGGGAGAAATATGGTAAATGAATGAAGCTTGATTCTGACCATGGTTTCAAATTCAGGCTGGCGTCCTAATTGTTATGCCCAACAAGAGTAGACCTATTCAACTGATTGTTAAATGATGAGCTAACATGTGGGTAAACAGTTGAATAGGTCTACTTTAGTCAGGATTTGAGCCAGTGTGGGTAGTGGTGTGAGTGCTAGAACAGGACTCCTGGAGACCAGGGCTTGAAACCCTCTGAGTTATCTTGGGCAAGTCATCCTCTCAGTCTGATTGGAAGGCAATGGCAAATCTCCTTCAGATACAGCTTGTCTAGAATACCTCATGACAGGTTCACCTTAGGGTCATTGCAAGTTGGAAATGACTTGAAGATACACAACAACAACAGGACTTAGGTCTGTGTGTGAAATTATGAAGGAATTTCCCATCAAGCCAAAATAGCTGGTTGCTAGGTTTGTTCTCATACTTTCCACTGGGCAACTTATTTGTTTGTGTCACTCAAGATTTTTTTTCACTTTTTCTTGCTGATGTTCCTGTTAGTAGAGCATTGAAAACTTATGTCAACTATATAATAATGAGAATGGGGTCAATTACTTTCTCAAGGATGTTTGGCTACGAAGGAGCTTGCTTTGTTATGTGGAACTGATATCTTCATAGATACTACTTAAGTTCAACAATATTGGATATATACAGTAAGAGAAATCATGGATTCTGCTTTTTGCAGAAATTCAAAGGTGTATGTGGGTGTATGTGTGTGTGGGTTTATTTATTTATTTGTTTGCAGCTTTTAGAAACCTTTTAGTTATATCACATGCAAGGGAAAAACAAAACAATAAGAAGGAAATCACTGCCTCAGATACAGGCATCCATATGACTGGAGGGCCAAGAGATCTTTTAAATGTTTAAAAGTGGGCTGGAGTCTAAAACAGTCGCTTGAGAAACTACCTACATTTAAAAGGTGATCCAGCTTTCCTAAAGCAACAAATTCCTTTAGAAACCTCAAGTAAGATTTTTCCCCCCCAAATTGCCCCCAAATGAAATATTGTCCAGATGGGCTCCAAACTCAACAAAAGATGATGCAGTAAAGTATTTTCTGAAAGAAGACAAATGGCTCTATGCTCTCTTTGAATAAATAGCCCTTGCCAATCCAGTGCACAGCGGCAGGGTTTGTATTTCCTTATTGAACATGCTGTGTTTTTTGCTAGATAGCTTCACGCTAGCAGTCTATCTCAGTGATCTGATCTCTCATTTTCCAATGCAAATGGCTCCAAGAATTATGGCTCAAACTCTACTGCTTCAGAAGTCTGTTCTGGCCTTTTATTATTGCAAAGGGGTAGGTAACAGTTTATTTTAGTTTATTAATGAGCTGTTTCATTTCAACTATTTTTAAAAGTTAAGAAGCAAGTTTCCTAAAACATTTGATAGACTGTTAGTTTTTTCCAATTTTTGCAAACTTAAGATCTCATTAAGAAGCATGAAGAATTTCACCTCTGGTTTCTTATATATCTGCTCAATATGTATCATCCTTACACATCTTCCTGGGTTACCAGGCTGCAGAGTAGATATAATAGACCTTTAAATGCATGGAGAAAACAGGGGACTCTATAGCTGTGGCAGTCTTTCCATAGTCTGTTTCTCCATCTCAAACCACTTTGTGTGGAAACTTACTTGCTCCTGCTTAGGAATAGAAAGAGTATTTGAAAATATGTTTCTTCAGTTCTAGTAAACCTTGAGGAGTAGCATCTTGGACTAATGAGAATCTTCATTGTTTGGAATTTATTCTGTACAAAATTTGTACAGCATTGTGCAGAAAACAGCATTTTCTGCCCAGGAAATCATATTTTTGTGCAGCGATATTATGCAGTTTTTGTGTCAAACAGGCTTTTTTTTTTGTTTAGAAAGCCCACAAATTTTGTGCAGAATAAGTTCCAAGTTGTGAAAAATCTTTGAAAACTGCATTGTTTTGAAAACTTTCATATAGCATAATAAAACTTGCTAAAATAATTTTTAAAAAAATCCCTACTCCTGCCAGTGGGGCAAGAGGACAGATGGAGTGATCAGTGGGATGAAATCCTGTTGATGAGCTTAAGTGGGTTGGTGTACTAGCAGTGACACAGCAATGGCAGCAATGAGCAGAGATGCAGTAGATTCTCAGGATGGGGTGCCATTGCTCTCAGGAGAGAAGGCAGAGGCAGCTGCTTGAGAGTTGCTATGGCCTCTTTCTCTCCTGATGCCAACAGCTTTCTCTTACTTCCTCTCACGGCTGCTCCCCTCTCCCCCGTAAAAAAGTTCACTGCATGACAGATAGTACATTATGCGTATGTAAAACATTAACAAGATCTGAACCTCAGCTACCTACTTTCCTGCTTGACTGCTACACTAAAGCTAAAGACAATGCACATTCTATGACCACAATCTGTCAATGCTGCATCAGACACTGTTGTGCCCTGTCTTGTCCTAGGGTTGCTCCCGACTAGAATAGACTCATTGAATCAATGAGTCTGTATGTTAACTCTCCATTTAATGTTTGAATTGATAAGATATCCTCTAGTTGGGACTAATCAGTAGGATCCAGACTTCTATCCTTTTAAACGTGTATAATACTAGTAAGAGTCATCATGGTGCAGTGGTTTGAGCATTAGACTATAGCCATTTCCGCACGAGGCTGTTATAGTGCTATGATTCCACTTTCAACATCCTATGGAATCCTGGGGTTTGCAGTTTAGGGAGGGGCCGGATGCAAACTGCAAACCCCAGGATTCCATGAGATGTTGAAATTGGAATCATAGCACTATAACAGCCTCGTGCAGAAACAGCCTATGACTCTGGAGACCAGGGTTCAAATTCCTGCTCAGCAATGGAAATCCACTAGGTGACCATACCTTCCTCTTAGCCTCAGAGGAAGGCAAAGACAAACCCCCTTCTGAACAAATCTTTCCAAGAAAACTCCATCATAGGTTTGCTTTCAGGTTGTCATAAGTTGGAAATGACTCAAAGTCACACAACAACAGTATGTAGTTGACCTACATACATTCTGGTTCAGGGATGGGGAATGTATGGTCATCCAGATGTTGTTTGACTGCAACACCCATCATTCCTCACTCTTGGTTATGCTTGCCAGGACTGTTAAGAGCCCTAGTCTAAGGACTTCAGGAGGACCACATGTTCCCACCCTCACTCTCCTCTGATAAAGCTGGAAGTGCCAGGCATCCTGCCTCTTCCAGAAGTTTATCAGGCTTTACTCCTATGCAGGCTCCTTCCCGCCAAACAAGCAGTGCTGTCAGTTATCTCACCAGCAGCAGGACTTTGTGCTTTTATCTGCTAGCAAGTCTTGTTTACTTTCTGAGCTGAACTTTTGCTATAGGTACACAGGCTATAGATGTAGATAGAAACAGTCAGTGCAAGAAAAATGTACCAGAACTTCTAATGTAATGTCTGAAAACTCTCCTCCTTCTATCTGTATTTAATATTACCTATATGTCACTGCCCCAACTTGAGGATTTATTATTTCCTAATCGTTTTAAAATGCAAAAGCCAAAGTCCCTGAAGAATAACCCTGTGCCTATCCAGAACTAACTGTGTTTATATATTCCCAGAAAATACTGAAGCTTCTATTTCCATTCAGACTGCACATTACTTTAAAGATATAGCTAGTAGCTCCCTTTCCCCTCCAACCCAACTCATAAAAGTAAGTGTGGGGATCCAATCTAGGACTCTAGTGTTGGGATTAGGGGACTGTTACTCGTTACCGAGACACAACTGCACAGAGGGGGGAAAAAAAGCAGTGGAACCCCTACACCTCTTTAGTTGTGAGGGGAAGCTGGTGTACCTGAGATAAGAATCAGAATCCCTGTAGAAGCTATTCATTTATCATGGCTTACAATATTATATTCAGCACTTACAATATTATAAGCTGGATTTATGACTTGCTAACTGCTGAGAATTCACATTTATGGTCATGAAGAACTGAAAGTGATCTCAAACTTCACAGCCTTGCAGTGCTCCAACCAAAGCATTTCTGAGGCACTGGAGATCAGAGTACATGTGAAGAGTGTTCATGGTCGTGGTATGCCTTGGAGCAAGCTGTTGTTGCGGGACCCAAGAAGTTTCTCCAGCTGCTTGTTCTCAAAGTACCTCATGACTGAGAGTGGTGTGGATATTATTTCCCAGTGCTCCAGTCTCTGGTACCTCAGAAACTCTTCAGCTGGGACTCTGATAGGCTGTGAAAGTAGGTTTGGATGGGCATCACTAATCATTTCTATGAATAGAACTCTGTCTTTGTAGTTACAAAGATACTGAGGAAGGAACCTGGTCCAGGGCCATTTCCACACTATACTGTTATAGTGCTATTATTCCCCTTCCAACATCCTGTGTAATTCTGAGGTTCGTAGTTTACTGAGGCCAAACAGCTCTCTGGCTGAGAATGCTAAATGCTTCTCCTTAAACTGCAAACCCCAGGATTCCACAGGATGTTGAAAGTGGAATAATAGCACTATAACAGTGTAGTGCGGAAATTGCCTAAGTTTGTATCTCGCTTTGCACTTCTTGGAGAGTGAAGGTTCCCCTTTTCTTCTCCATACAATTGGAGCTGGGCAAAGAGTTAAATTCCCAAAAGTTAAAGCATGATTCTTCCTGGCCCCTCCCAATTTTATTCTCAGAATTGTCCTGTGAGGGGCTGAGAAATACTAACTACCACCAAGTCATTTAATGAGGTTCATGGTTGAGTGAATCATTTTCTCCCTGTCCTTAGTTCAACATATACATCATATAGGGAAGATATGCTCCTCTAAGGCAATGTTTTGGACTTCAACTTCCCAAAGCCCTAGTCAGGATGGCCAGTTGTCAGAGATTCTAGGAGTTGATACCTGAAACATTTGGAAGGCCAAGGGTTTAGAAGTAGTGGTCAAAGCAATGTCTTGATTGATAGCATGGTTTATACTTCTGTTGTGAGCTAACAGGGAAGTTGTTGGGGAGGATAATCTTCAAATTTCTTTCCCTTGCTACCTCTGCCTTCACAAGAACTCTAAATGAAATCTGAGCATGTTTAGGCTCTGAAGCAAAGCACAGATTTCACATTCATAATCTGGTGACACTGCAAAATACAAAATGTTGCTTGTTTCTTCTTGCCAGAGGAAAATAGCCAGAGGCTAGTAGAATTGAGGTATATTGATATGATGGATTCATCTTTTCTTCTCTTGCCTAAAAATACTTATCTAAATTCCAAAAGTGCCATTTGGAGGGAAATACAGACCCGTTAATGCTGTTCCTTCCTTAAGAGTGTGGAGTTAAATTTCTCCAAAAGGATTTGCAGCCCAAACCCTCTGTACTCTTTCTAACAAGGCGGCATTGAAAATAAAAGCATGTTGCTGCTCCTTGTGGAACCATCCACATTTTGGATCTGTCAGTGGCTCTGTTTCTCAAAACATCTAGGTTGGTCCTCACTTAGGTGTTTACCCAGAAAGCTTATTTAACATAATCAATACTGTAACTACCGACAGACCCAGCTACTTCTCCTCAGGCAATGCGTACAGGCTGTCATTCATTCAAAAGTATAAATGGTTGCACATAACAATTACTGAATGTGAGAGCACCTGATTACTAGGTGCAGATGGGCAAAGTCGTTTATGGAGGAATTTGAGCACTAATGATGCATGCAGTGTAGCGAACTGAGAGAACTTGACAGTAGGCGCTTTCATAATTACAGAAAGAACTTGGACAGCTATCTCCCTCCCCCTCTCCATTTTAGCTGGCTAATTAATTGGGGCCATAGAGAGTGTGCAGATCTGAAGCTAGGGCTCTTTCTTGGTTTGCACAAATAGCCTCAGTATATATAAAAAAAATCCATCGTGGCCAAATGTTTCATTCTGTTCTGCTCCTATGATTTGCTTGAATGTATTATGCAAATGTTGTATAATGAGCAGCTCTTGCTAGGGAGATCGATTCCATTATCCCACTGATCTGCTGACCTTTCAAGACAGCTTCAGCCATCCAGATTTCTCCCAGATTATATTGGGATGCAGTCATCCCAAGCATCTCCAACCACTGCCTCACGCAGTGTGTGTATTTGTGTGTGTTGGTGGTAAATGCAATTATGGGTTGCATCTGGATAATCACTCTTAGGGTAGACCCACAGATGTCAATGGGATTTAAATAGAATCATAGAATCATAGAGTTTGAAGTGGCCACAAGGGCTATTGAGTCCAATTCTCTGCCATGCAAGAATACACCGTCAAAGCATTCTCAACAGATGGCAAAATTAGTCATGATGAACATACATCCAGTTGATTTCAGTGGATTTACTCTAAGTATGGCTACATCTTGATCCAACACTTTAGCTGAAATTGTACATCATGCTTGCAGGGTGTAAATCTATGCTCATGCAGTTACATGGTAGTAGTGCTATTCTACCCTCAAATACCAAGAGTGTGTAACCAATTATGTGTCTGCCAATGTGGTTGATTATTATCCTGCTGTGCAATGGGGAGTGCACAGTGGCTGTTGCTGCAACTCCGGTCAATAAAGTAGTACAATAAGAGCAAAGATAAATAATTAAGCATTATCAAAGAATGTTCAAGTGCATGGTTGGAATGCTGTTGGGTTCGTTCCAACGAGAGTGGACCTGTTCAGTCAATTGTAGAACTGGTGTGTCAACAGATAGGTAATCCAATTGATTCAATCATTCTTTGCTAATCAAGACTAACAACTGGATTTAAGCCAAACTGAAATTGTCAGGTTTGTGGAACTCTGCTTACACAGTCTGAATCTGAATACATTTGTTGCATAAGGCCCAAAAAGTTCAACTGCATGTGTAAGGGAACTAAGACACGTGTATGACACCAAAAGGATTCTGGGCTATCTCTGTTCCAGGGCTAAATCCCAATGACCATTTTGAGTCTTTTCACAAGTTAGCAAATAGCAAAAGCCACTCAATTTTTAATAACTTCCTATTTTGCTTGTTCTGTGATTACAGTTTTTGGTGAAAACCGATAACTTTTCCTTTGGCCCCATTGAAGAATATAATTTATGCACCAAACATTTTTCTTAATTTATTCATTCCAGTTAAAGACTCAAAAGTACCATCAAACTGATAAGATAATGTTATGCATTCTTTACACTTCAGCCTTCAACTTGAAATATTACTGAGCTCCAGTGAGCATTGTGAGCCCTGAGTAGAATGTGTAATCATTGCAGGGGGATTTTAAAATTATCCAAGTGGATTGTAATGTTGTTCTTATGATTGTTATTCATTTGGGTAAATTGTTGTTGCTTTGTTGTTTTTAGCAGGTTACTAATTAACCTGAGGACAATTTCCTCTGCCTTAAAAATTTGCCTGATCCTTGATTAATGAGTGCCCTCCAACAAAATATTCTTTTGCTTATTTTGAGTTTTCCTTCTTTCTCTTTTAAAAAAGAATTGATGGTAGGTAAATTGCACTTTGTTTCCTCTACATCTGTCTTCATTATCTGTTTGCTAATGGGGTAACTGTTTGTCTGTATTATCCCCCCTCCTTTTAAAGAAGAGGAAATTCTGGCTTCTGCTCTTTCTATTTCTGTTCTTTATTATCTTCAAGGCTAAAGATGGAAGAAATATTGCTTTGCCTTTCAATTACTTGTTGATCTACAGTCTTGTATACGAATTAACAGATAAACTTACCAGCCCCAAAGAAAATATAGCAGCACTTTTCATGCAGGTCATATGGAGATAATCAGCTTAGTAGATGTGCCATGTTCTACCCCCTGTACTTTCCATCCCAATGCAACTGAATCTTCCCATGCTGGAGTGCACCCCCATGGCCACTTCTCAATCAGAGAAAGAAGTGCCCAGGTAGCACCAGGCTGTGGTTCCACACGCAGAAGGGAAGATGTCCTTCTCCTGGATCTCCAACATACTTATGTGTCCTTGCTAAAGATCCAGAAGGATGATGCCTTTTCTCTTGTCTCAGCTCCCTGGGTGACTCTGTTTTTCCCAGACACTGATTGGTTTTGGGGGCACACTCTAATGTGGGAAATATTTGTTGTGCTGGAGGGTTGTTGTGGAAGGAGGTGCTAATCACTTCTTTCTGGAATAATCTAAAAAGCACATGTGCAGGTGTAATGGGATGGCATATCTGCATATGTCACTAACAGGATTCTAGCCAATGGATGCTGATAGAAAGATTAGATGGATCACAGTAGCTGTGACACTGACCAATGCACTTTTCCTTCCACATCTGAAATGAGGCTATGCATGGACATTTTATACGTATGCCATTACAGAGTTCATAACTGCATGTAGCATTGCCTACATGTTTATACGATCTACAAGCTTTGTTGAATGGCCTTAAGTATGGAAATGAATATGCATAGATCAGGTTGATGCTTGCCACAGTGCTGTTCTTTTCTTCTCTATCCATATTCATTATCTACCACACTATATGTAGCTGAAAAGGATTACTATATATTTCTTGGAACTAGAATGTTTCTGTTAATTGTATTTCCTTGTCTTTGGCCATTTCCAAATTAGACTGTTATAGTGCTATTATTCCACTTTCAACACCCTGTGGAATTCTGGGATTTGTAGTTTACTGAGGTCAAAGAACTCTCTGCCTGAGAATTCTAAATGCCCCTCCCTAAACGGCAAGCCCCAGGATTCCATAGGACATTGAAAGTGGAATAATAGCACTGTAATAGTCTAGTGTGGAAATGGCCTTTGAGAGTGGATGCAACAATTGCCAGGGCCAGCAAACCACAGCATATGGACTCCTACAAATTTGTCTCTCCCTTTCCTACAAATAATAAAAATCATATGACTTGATATTCCTGTTCATGGAAAAGATGTCATACTTTTGGGTGAGCTTCTTCTTCTGCATTATATGGCTCCTCTGAGTGGGCTGTTTCCATGAACTTTTATTAGGTAACATGAAGCAGGGACCATCAGAAGCACTATTTGGTGGGTACTAGTTATCCAAACTGTCTTGAGACTAGGGGAATTAGATACATGACTGAAACGCTGTTAAGCTTCTCAGTGCTAATAACATAATCTGTTCAAGTAACAGACATGAGATAAGCAAAGAGGAAGACAAACCTGAAACCTTGATTACCCATTGAATTGCATGCATGTTTACTCAGAAAAAGAAGGCCACCATTTTTAATGGGTCTTACTCCATTGTAAATGTGGATTGCAGCGTTATATATGTTTAAAACAGCTATACGGTATGATTTTATGCTTAGTTACTCAGAACTAAATTCCAGTGTGTTCATTGGGATGGATACTCTATTGGAAATGGATGGTAGTCTTAGGAATCACCAAATGAATACCCCAAGGATCCAGTATAGTGTTTGTTCACACTGGTGCTTAATTTAAAAGAGAACTGAGAATCATAGAATCATAGAATCATAGAATCATAGAAATGTAGAGTTGGAAGAGACCACACGGGCCATCCAGTCCAACCCCCTACCATGCAGGAACACCCTCAAAGCACTCCCGACAGATGGCCATCCAGCCTCTGCTTAAAAACCTCCAAAGAAGGAGACTCCACCACACTCCGAGGCAGCACATTCCACTGCCGGACAGCCCTGACTGTCAGGAAGTTCTTCCTGAGGTTCAGGCGGAATCTCCTTTCCTGCAGCTTGAATCCATGCTCCTTGTCCTGGTCTCTGGAGCAGCAGAGGTGAGGTGAGAATCGACTTCACCATTTGTAAATGCTGAGAGCTGAGCCTCTGAAATGAAACAAAGTTTTTATTAAACAGATGATAAGCCAGAATAACTGAAGCAGCAAATAAAAAGAGTGACTGGGAAAAGTATTGATTGTTGTATTGAAGTAAAGAAGAGAGAAAGAAAACTCTGCATAAAATGTGTTAACTTAGCAAAACAGATTAAGATGGAATGAAACAAATGGTTTACAGGCTACTAGCCCCAGTAGATCATACCATTTGGGGAATTCAGGCTTCATAATAGCAGTAGATTGAAAGGGAAGATTTGATGATTACTATTGATGTAGCATGTCTTTTGGAAGAACAATTTGCAGCTGCTTCTTTTCATTCTTGGTGGAGTACTAGAAATCAGTTTATTGGTATTCCTCTTTCATAGATAGGAAGCTGAAGTTATTTGCCCATAGCCATCAAATGCACTTACAAGTGAGTTGGAACCATGTCTCTGCCCTGTCCTCTCCCACTGGACCACTCATCCTAACTCATTGGTTTACTTTATTAGTCATCAGCTGAGGCTGATGGGGTACAGCAAAGTGTATTGTGTGCCAGAAGCTAAATCCCTGAAAACTAATCCTACTCTGGGAGTGTGGACACTGTTTCTGGGGACATGACAGCAGTTTCCTGCTTCCAGTGAAATGGCTTCTTGGCTGTTAAGAGATCTTGGTGTCATGGATGATGATTATCCCTTACTCAGAGGAAAGCAGAAATGATTCCTTAGAAGGAACCCATTTCCTACAAGAGGAACTGATATCCTTTTTGCTGAGGATATGCCTCTGGTTTGGAGGAGGTTGAAGTTCCTAATAGTACCTACTTTTGATCTTAAGAAAAACAGAGTGATGTGTTGTTCTGATTGTGTTGACCACATTGTAAACTGTCTACTTGGTTGAAGATTGTAGGGGGCATGCTCCATCTGGATAGGCTGGTAGATAGTGTTGGGGAGGAGTCAGTGGTCATTTTGTACAACAGCACCAGTGATGTGGGAAAATACAATTATGCCATGAGAGAAGTAATACTTAGGTTACTAGACAGGAAGCTGAAATCCAGAACTTGCAAAGTATATGGTGTAGTCAGGCTCAGTTAGAGTGGCAGAGCTTAGGGGTCAGGGGAAATGATTGTGTTAAGGAGCAGGCCTTTCTCTTTGTTAGGCATTGGGAAACTTTCTGGGACAAGATGAGTTTATATTAAAGAGCTCTACTTGAACTGGAATAGAACCAGTCACTGATGCTTAATATTAAAGATCAAGAAGTCAACAGAGCAACTTTTGAACTGATCTTTGTGCTAGGGCTGTAAAGGATACAAACACATTTCCTCATCCATGGGAGGGATGACACACACAATGACATCTTCTAAAAATGACAAACCAACATGTGATTTTTCATGTCATAACTTTCTGTGAAAAAGTCATTTATGTAGAAAATGTTGGGTTTTGCTCCCTCCCATGCAAAAATCTTTTTTAAAAATAAGAATAATGACTGGAATTCATGATTGCAGATACACATTCATAGCTGATTTGTATTCACAATCCCCTATATATTCAACAGTTTAAAGAATACATGGGAATTCTAAAAGTCCCTCAATCCTGTCTTATAAGGCAGCAGCTGCTGTGAGTGACGGAGGTCTGTTCTCCTGTTGACTGAGATGCAACAGATTGATGTTTCCATGCTTTCCCACCAGTGATCTCCAGCACAAGGAGGAATTATGACATGGAGCCTGCTTCTGACTGTCACATCAGAGATTGCTTGTGGGAAATGTGTGGAAACATCAGTCTGTTGCATCCCAAACAACAGGAGAACAGACCGTGTCACACCAGTGGCTGATGCCTGGTATATCAAGGTTTGGGGTGGAGGTTTGGGCCAGGAGACACTACTTAGCTAAGTATACTTAAGCTGATCTAGAATCTTGGCCAATGTTTTTTGCACAAACCAGGGTGGATTTTTTTTTTCAAAGAAGTCCCAAAATGCAAATAACAAAAGACTGAAAAATGGATGAAAATTCTCATAATGTAGCCCAGTAGGCTAACAGAGAGAAAAAGAAAAGAAATGTTTTGTTCTTGCATGCAAGAATGAAATAAATGATTTTCCTCATAACTCTAGAGAGGAAAGTCAAGATTGTCTGGTAAACATTCAGATCAGGATGAAGCATCTCCAAGGAATGAGAGTGAAAATGATGATCCCAAGCGGGAGAGAGTAGACAATCAGTGAGTAGGCAGTGAGTACAGAGTAGAAGAAAGGGATATATGGGAAAAACACGCATAACATCACTGAAGTTTGGAAAGATACAAACCAGAAATGTTTGGTGACAGATGATTATATGTTAATATCAGAAGCCCCCAAGTCAAGACAGAGAAGCTGAAATGTTTGGTTTGAAATGAAATCAGATGTTTAGTGGGCACAATGGAAAACTTGTGAAAGGCAGAAAACCAGTGGGACAGAGTTGCCTTTGCAAAATCAGTGGGACAGAGTTACAGTATCTTTGTAGAAAGGATAGAGAAGGGAATATTGGGACAGTGACATTTTGTACTTCAAAGTCAAGGAAGTTTTGAAAGGGGACAGATTCCTCCTCGGAATCAATTTGAGAACGATAATAGTAATTTAGTTTTGGCTAGTGCTTACTAGTGAAACTAAGCACTAGTTACATTAATCCTCACTCTGATCACTGAACAGATAGTTACTCGTTACTGCATTCCAGAAAGGTAATTCACTAAGTTAAATTTAACTCACCTTGAGACTTTTCCGTTATGTATTCAAACATTCTGAATGTACTAGTGAGGGGAAGAGATCTGCCCCAAAATATACATGGGTTTTCTGAACAAAAATATGGTATTTCTGTGCACAATAATCCAACAGAATACTTCAACATGTGAGAAGACAGTGAGAATAGTATGCAGAAATATTTTTCTCCTTCCTCAGCAGGAGAAACCTAGGAAATTATTTGTCCTTGCATGCAATACTACCTCACACCCAACTTCTTTCTCTACATCTTATGCCTGAGAAGAGAAGCACTTCTTACCTGCTCCTCCAGACTGTCCCAGAACTCACTTCTGATGACTAACCAGGATATATGCACTCTCTATGCTACTGTTTTGGGCAGTCAGCTTGGAATGGCAGCCCTCCATCACACCTCCCCCTTCCAAAACTGAACTCTCTCCCTCTTTCTCTTTTTTATTGGTAGCAGCAGGAACAGCAATCTATAGACCTCCTCCCCAGTCCACATCCCCCTACCTGCCAGATTCTTTCTCTCTCTATCTCATTCAGGCTGGGAAAAGCAGAATGCAGCAGACCAACTTTTATTTTTATTTTTTAATATTTCCAGCTAATAAGAGCCTTCAGTGCTATTCATGTTGTCAGTGGGTCTCAACGTTCTTCCTCAGCTGAGTGTTCTTTCTGTCTGCTCTTTTTCCCCCCTTGTTGCTGGCTGCAGCATGAGGGAAACACCCATGTAACCTTTCGCCTTTCTGTTGGCCATATTGAGGCAGCACACAAACAGAGTAATGAATATCAAGCTGACTACCCATTCTCATCCCAGTGAAAAGTCATGAATCACAGCCATGGCTGAAATTCCATGACAGCTTGGAATTGCTTACTACAAAAGATAACCAGTAAACACAGTAACCTTATTTTTTTTTGCAGGGGTAAGGGAACCACCAGCCACTTTCTAATTCTGATATTCAGGCATATTGTCCAAGCCACTATCCAAAACTCGTGAGATGATATTGAAATGGAGAATGAAATCAAAGAGACATCTAAAGAAGAAAGTTGTGTAGTAATGAATGACTTCAGTTACCCTGGTACATACTAGGTAAATGCACCTTTGGTCCTGCCCAAGAGTTAACATTTCTCAGTACCCCGAGCAATTCTGCACTAATACAGTTGGCCATGGAACTGAAGACAGGTGCTGCAATTTGTATTATCACTTGGCTCTTAGGTGACTGTGTAGCAGACATATGGTACTTCAAAGGGGGCTATTTTGTACTATACAATTGTAGCATTATGATTCCACTTTAACTCCTATGGCAACCTCCTATGGAATCCTGGGATTTGTAGTTTATGGAAACGTATTTAGAATTCTCAGCCAGAGACTTCTACTACCATACTGTATTATAAACCACAAGATACTACAGGATGTTGCCTTGAGAGTTAAAGTAGAATCATAGTGCTATAACTATGTAGTCTGAAAGGGCCGTTGATTGGACGTGCTATCAAATGCCCTATCTCTATGTACTGGTAAGTGGCAGCTGGTGGCTTCTATGTCGGTGGAGCAATGAATCTACTCTGAGTTTTTTTTTAAGAACTTTAAATGAGCTATCCAAAGTACTGAACCTACGTCCTTAAGTAGGTTCATCTCCATGGACACTTCCTTTGAAGTGGACTCTGCTAGGCAGGGCCTTGTTCTGATCTAACAGGACTATTGTACTCTTACAGGTAAAGCACTTCTGGGTGGCATCTTACATATGTGGTTTATTCTATATTTATTCTATATTTATTAATTAGAGTTTTAAGAAGTAGGATTTTATTTTTTTAAAAAAGCATAACTAGAAGAAGACAGCAGATCAATATAAAATGCAAAATAAAAGGCTGCCCAGCACTTTGAAACAATAATAACAGTAATTTATAATGAAAGAAGGAAAAACAAGAGCTAATTCCTGATTCTTTATGCATAAAACAGATGAATCTAACAACACTCATGCAAATTTTGTATGGAGGAAAACTGAAAAGTGTGTCCAGTAACAGCAAAATTATTATAGAATTGTCAGTGATCAATAAATACAAAACATGCAGTATTGGGAACACCTAGCAAGGTATAAATCTGCATACTGTTTTGTCTGAACATGAAATACACCCCAGAGCCATCTTGATCTTACCTTATCTGCTCCTTCTGGACTATGTGGATCAAAATAAAGTTATCTTTCAGATTTCACACTTATCTAGATGTTGCAATGCAGATAACAGCTCAAAATATTTACCCAAATGCATATAATTTGGACAGTTTAAGATAAAAAACCTATTTGGAAATGCATAGTTTGAGACAGCATGCATTTAGAAATGTAGTTTTTGAGACACAGTATGGTTAAAAAAATGTAATTGTGACTTTTCTTTTTTTGTTTTTTTAAAAAATATTTTAAAGGGAAAAAAAATCTGTCAAATTAACATAGGCCCTTTCCTCATGAGGAAGTTAAAATGGGCCAAGGCATCCTGTCACGGAGGTCGTCAGCACCTTGGATCGGACTAGGTTCAGACTATTTACCTTAGTTCTGCACCTTCGTCCAATCCAAAACGCCCCCAAGTGGTCCTCCAGTGCGCTAAGCAAAGACCGGAAAAATCTGGTCTTTCAATCTTCTGGAGCACACCATTTCATTCCTGCTCAATTGTGCAGATATGCAGACTTGCACCAGTGCGAGCCTGCGATCAGCGGAGGGCGGGCTGTGGGCGTGGTCAGCATCAGTGGTTGGTCCGGACCCACGAAGAACAGGAAGCCACCATTTTCAGCCTCAGCAATGCGGATCTACGGACCTCACACTGCTCCGATCCACACTGCTCGCCCTGCAACAAACAGAGGAGCCCTGCAGAAGGGCTTAAGCGAAAGTCCGCATTGCTTCGAAGAGAAAAGAACCAGTAAGTAACGGCATGGAGTGATTCACTCGCCTCATGCGGAAAGAGCCATAGAAACAGATGAGAGCAGCGTTAGGAATGGAAACATTTGTAACTGACATGGACTAAAATTAGACTTGACCTCCTTAAACTCTCCACATTCAAGTGTACTACTGGCACATGGAGCTTCCATGCTTACACTCACATGTGTATAGGTTCATGATCCAATATCCCCAAAAATGTGGTGTGCTGGATCATATGGACAGGAGCCTGTATATGTTGACTGTGAGCCTACAGCCTCAGAACAAATGGCATCATTGACATGCTGAGACTGGTAATGGAGCCAGTAGGTGTTTCCTTATTTGGTCTCTCTGTGTGTTCTTGGGGTCCGAGTGAAGCAGTTGCCTGGGCAGATTAATAAAATACTAAAACTTTGTTTATAGTAGAATGCTGTTTGTTAGCAGCAACGGTGTATTCTAAATAAATCACAGGGCTGTGGGAGATCTTTGTAGCGATCAATCTGGTAGCTCAGATTTGGGTTCAGATGAGCGTTATAACCCATTTTGAGCAACAGTGAGCGTAATGATTTCACAGAAGGGATTGTTCTGTTTTTGGAAAGATGTTTCTTTTTGAATGTGCAGCATATTGTTATCAAACTGGAAATCTCTACACAGTCCTCCAGCCTCTGAACAAACATCACAATGTACCCACATGTCTTTGTCCAGAGGCTGATGGTTGATGGTTGCATCTTCTTCCCTGGATGCATAAATGTAGCCAGAGGCTCCCTGATACAATTTTGCCTACCCCCCAGAAAGAGATTGGCCATGGGGGTGCACCTGGAAGCTGTCTCAGTGCTGTTGTGCACCCGGTGCAGAACATATAACCCCCATCCCCTAGGCAAGGAGACTACTTATTCTTTCAATGTTTACACTCTCATGATTGGATAGTGGTTGGGGGATGGTGGTGTGGTGCTGATGCTGTGCCAGAGAGTTTTGGTCAGCCCTTGTGCACCAGGGTAAAGGTACTAAGTGAGTAGATACTGGATATTTCTTTGCATAAAAAATTGAAAAGTACTTTGTTGGTTTAACTGAAGGTTATGCCAGATTTCACTTCTTACAAGATTCCGATCTTAGTGTACTGTCGCTTATTGTATGATTGGCCAAATCCAAAGGATGCTCAGCAATGGCTCGTCTTCATCCTGGACAGAAGTGACTAGTGGAGTGCCATAGGGTTATGTCTTGGTCCCAGTGTTACTCAACATCTTTATCAATAAGTTGGATGAGGGAATAGAGGGCATTCTTATCAAATTGGAAGATGGTACCAAATTAGGAGGGGTAGCTAATACTCCAGAGGACAGGAGCAGAATTCAAAGCGACCTTAACAGATTAGAGAGCTGGGCCAAAACTAACAAAAGTAATGTCAACAGTGAGAAATGTAAGACGCTACACATAGGCAGAAAAAAATGAAATGCATAGATACAGGAAAGGAGACACCTGGTTTTACCACAGTACATGTGAAAGGGATCTAGGAGTCTTAGTGGACCACAAGCTGAAAATGAGTCAGCAGAGTGACACAGCAGCTAAAAAAGCCAATGCAATTCTAGGCTGCATCAATAGAGGTATAGTTTCTAGGTCAAGGGAAGTGATAGTACCACTCTATTCTGCTTTGGTCAGACCCCACTTGGAATACTGTGTCTAGTTCTGGCCACCACAGTTCAGGAAGGATATTGACAAGCTGGAACATGTCCAGAGGAGGGTCACCAAAAGGATAGATGGCTGAAAACAATGCCCTATGAGGAGCAGCTTAGGGAGCTGGGTATGTTTAGCCTTGAGAAGAGAGGGTTATGTAAGAGAGACATAATAGCTGTACTTAAATATTTGAAGGGATGTCATATGGAAGATTGAGCAAGCTTGTTTTCTGCTGCTCCAGGGACTAAGTTTTCCCCAAGAAAACCAGCCCGGTAGAAAGTGTGAATTCTGTGGCATTAGAATGCTAACTCTTTTGGGCAGGGGAGGAATAGGATAATTGTGTGTATGTCGGGGAGAGGAGTGAAACAAAATGCCTGGAAAGCTGAACAGCAGCACTTTATACCATAATGCTCCATTGCAAGTGGTGGTTGTATATTAGAATTCTCCATATGATGCCATCAAAATGCTTTTCTTTTCTGTTTACACAACTGCATTTGAGTATCAAAATACCCCCGTAGCCTGCCCATAGCCTTAGGAGTTCTTGGTTTCTCCGTTACCAATAGTTCAAAAAGAATAGGTTTCTGCTGGTCTAATCACAAGTGTGGTATCCACTGCCAAGTACCATAAAAAAGTAATGCTGTCCCTCACTGATTTTCAGTACAGAACCATAACTTGTTATTCAGTTGAGCTTTCCTCTGCCAGCACTTTTGCCTTCATTTACTACCCTTTAACAGCCTTACTTTTGGCGGATAAGCTTTGGAAGACACTTTACCAGAACTGTAGATATTCAAGCTTTTTTCTTTTTTAATTTTATTATTATAAAGAAAAAAGAACAATACATAACAGAATAAAACAAAAACACCATGTGAATAACATAAATGTGAAAAAGAGAAAAATCACAACACAAATAGCTTACATTACTGTTTCTCTCCAGATCCTTTATCATCGTATGTTTATTCAACATATTATAATCATATTGATTATGTATTTTTATTTCATGTATCTAAATCTCATTCTCTTTGTACTTATTATTGCTATAATACTTTCATTCTTAAATCTATTCTTTTCAACTATATTTAACCTATTGCTAATACTATATATGATCCCTTTATTAACCATAAACTCTAACCCTGAATGTGAACCCATTCCCAGAGCCAATTATATTTCGGCTTACTCTGCTTTCCGAAATTGTAATTCTTCTTGTGGAGGTGTGATACTTCCCCCTTTTGCTAAAGCCTTTTCCACAAATATTTTCCATATTAATTCAAAGTCATTCCTTTTCATTATTCCTTTTTTAACCTTGATTCAACATGTTAACTTATCATTGATGGCAATTTTCCACACTTCTTTATACCAATCCTTTATTTGAAAATCTTCTTGAATTTTCCATTTTTTGATATAATTAGCCTTGCTGCAGTTAATAAATTTGTAATTGACTCCTTCATTGTCTGGGTACAATTAACCTTATCAAATATAGATAATAACACTATATTTGGACATATTTGTAAATCAATTCCTGTTATCTCCTTTATCTCTTTAAACACCATTTGCCAAAATTTCTGTACACCTTCACAATTCCACCACGTATGGATATATGTACCAATCTCTTGGCAACCCCTCTAACATAACCTTGAATCATTTTTGTCTATGTGGTTTAACCTTACTGGTGTTAGGTACCATCTCCAAACCAATTTGTAATAATTCTTTTTTATCCTTATGGATAATTTTTTTAAATGACACTGATTCGAGATTTCCCCCCGTCTTGAATATCTGTTTTTTTGCACTAGTTCTTCCTCCCATATTTTTCTAAGGTATTCATCTTCATCTTCATCTTTTGACAATATTTTATATATTTCTCTTGTGGTACCCATCAATATTTCATTTTCTTCCATATCATCTCTTTGCTTAATCATTTGTTCAAATCTAGTGTATTGTCTAAAATCTTTGTTATTGCTTTTCCAATTCCTTGTCTACTGCTCTAGCTCAATATAATTAAACCATAACATCTTAGTACACTGCAATCTCTCCTTTATTTTATCTTTATTCATCATTATATTCATCCATTCTTTTAACTTTTCTTAGGCTGTAATCCTATTATTAGAATTTGAACTACTGTGTCCTGCCAGATGTTTCTGACCCATAATTCTCACCGGCCCCAGTCATCATGATTGATAATAAGGGTATAAGTGAGCTACAGTCCAAAAAGTTGCCAGTTGTCCGTTTCTGCTATATAGCCTTACCTGAGCTAAGTCTGTTGAATTCAGTGGGACTTGTTAATGCTGGATATCTGAAAAGAGGAGAATACTGATGCACAGTGTGAAGAAATAAGGAAACTTTTTCCTTTTCCAAGTAGCATATGGAGGGCTGAAGGGAAACAATGCTATTGTCTTTCATGGTTCAGTACTTGTATACTGGTGGGTACACAACATGGAGGGGAGGAGGAAATCAAGACCAGGATTATTAGAGCCAATATCCATATTTGTAAAGAGGAATTAAAATGATACAAATCTCTTTCTAGCCACTAATTATTGTGATCTTGGGAAGGAACATCCTAATCAATTAAGTAATAAAATATATTATTTAGGACACTACAAATAAGCAAACTGAAACTCAGCATTGCAATGCAACAGATCCAGGAAATAGTTGTTGATTGCAACTAGTCCTATTTGGAAGGAATACACTTATGGCTTCATTCTTGTAGTCACGTACTTGGGAACTCATTGTGTCTTACTTCTGAGTAGACCATTTAGAACTGTTACCCCAAAACAGGGTGCCATCAGGGCCCACCAGTGATGCCAATACCTCTGTTCTAAAGTGGAGAATAATTAGCTCAAAGTCAGGAGGCCTACTGGGGGGGGGATAACTTAACAAGATCTTTCCACCTATGTTTACAGGGTCATGCAGGAAAGAATCAGCCAGAGATTCAAAAATTAAATAAAAACGTGTTTTATTGAAAAGGTTTCCACAAGCATGCAAAGATCCAAACACTCACACAGACACACAAGAGCTATCTGAAGGAAAAGGGAGGAAAGTGTGGATAGAAGACTTTCAGAGATGAGGCGATAATTATCAGTCCGTAGAGCAGTGAGGAAAGCAGTGACATGGCTTAGGTAGGCACCGAAGGACAGTTCTGATTTGGGAATCAACTGGACAGGGTGGAGTTCAGAAAGGTGAAAGACTAGAGTGGGTAACCTCTGGCTACCCAGATGTCAATGAACTTTTCCCATCATACCTGTTCTTAGGCCAGCTTGATCAGAGCTGATGGGATTTGTAATTCAACAACATCTGAAAGAACACAAATTCCCCAGTACTGGATTGCATGACTGTAAAAAGAGCTATTAAAGGCTGATGTGATCACCTAAAGTATGGTTGGCCACTGAGACAGGATCTATATGGAAGTGGTTTTCAGAGGTGTGGAGGATCTGTGCACAAATGCTACTGATTCACAAGCCTGATAGCAACTCCTGCTCTCAAACGGCTGTCCTAAAAATGTATCATTGTCACCAGTGCAATCAATGTTCCAAGATCTTCTTGACTGTAAGAACAATATTGCCCCTAGTTTGTTCAGTGGCATGCAGTTTCTCATTTGGCAATTTCAAATTACCTTGTATACTTTCCTTCTCTCTTCTATTACTTTTGAGTGTCAACTAAAGGTGCACATATAGTTTTGGCCTAGGACTTCATTTTTTAAAAAAACAGCAGAACTGAGAAACAGAGCCTGGGAAGTTATTTTCAAAAAGGATGTCTATAATGATATGCAGAAGCCTTCCATAATAGAAGAGTGGTAAGATGATGCTTTAGCTCTGGAGGGATTCCAAGGGGAGGCTTCCTGGGCCAGGATGTACTGTAGAGGGCAGGTAGTTTACTTGGTAACAGAAGCATAGGTAAATTTCTCTACCTCTCTGCCTGCTGGACCAAAATATAGAAGAGGAGAAAGAACTGTCAGATTGAACTCAGTATCACACATCTCGCCTATTGTGTGCTCTGTAATTGAACACTTTATTCTCATAGAAATGCTTCAACCAGAAGAAGCAATGATGCCAGCAAGCAGTGGTTCCAATGCCAATGGGACAGTGAATCAGCTCTGGGGTTTAGTCCAAACTTTAAATGGTAGCTGTCCAGAGTGCTGACTCCTTTCTCCCAAATGGCTTCTTCAAAATCTGGAGTTAAATCTAGAGTGAATGCATTGCTCTGTTCAAATTGGAGCCATAAGTTGTCATTTGAGCAAGTAAGCTTAAGTGCTATGTTTATCAATAGAAAGACAGTATAGATTAAGTATTGCTCTAAAATATTTCCACTGTCCTAGGACAGGGCAACATACTTCATCTGTATCACACCTTTGTCTTAGAGACTTTTCCACCAACCAAATCTGCAACTTTTTTTTAAAAAAGCCAGTGTTCTAAAGAAGCTTGAAATTATCTAATTCTTCTTTCACTTTTATGCAAAAATGTATTATAGCAAAAAAGTCCTTTTGATGTACAAAATGAACTCTTATTTAACAACTATTCATTTTTTTCCTATCTGAAACATGAAGGTGTATAGTATGCTGATGTTAATTATCTTGTAACTCAGTGACTAGAGGAAAAGGAAGATGTTTGAGATTTATTTGAGTATTCTGTTCCTCATTGAATTATCTGTTGTTAAATCACTATTATGTGATTTGCAAACCTACTATTTGATGTCTAGGAAACAGATGTTTAAAATATGTTGAACACATACCCACACACTTTATAAAAGACTGTGAAATATACTTTAATACCGAGTTAAAAACATCTTTATCCTTTCTCTAAAATAAAGTATTCTTTGTGATATTTGGATGCCATCTTTGACACGTGGCTCATTCATTTCATTGTTGCTTTGGAGGGAGAAATCCTTTGAGCACAGTAGCTTTTTGCAGTTGATGATGCTTTATATTTCCTATGATACATCAAAATTAAGATTTGAACTCAGAGTTGCATTGTAGAGCCAAACAGCACATTTGAAGGGAGACGGGGTGCCACTGATCTGTTTGTCTTCCTTCTGACATTTAACACATGTCATTTGTCTCCCCACGCAGGCAAGTGATGTAAAAGAGAGGCAAAGTAACAAATACAAGTTGAGTTTTCCTTATCTGAAAAACCAAAATGCTCCAAAATCCAGAACTTATAAAAAGTGGGACCCAGTCTTCTTCCAGTAGGAAACATGAGGGATTTACAGGGGTTCTATTGGAACTGTGCCCACATACATGTGCACACTGTTTGCAAAGTCTCTAAGCTGCTGTGATGGCACCTTTTCCTTCCTCTCAGCTCACTTTGCAAGTAGCTTGCATGTGTGTGTGTGGTCCCAAGCGAGCTGAGAGGGAAAAAAAGGTGCCAAGCTCGCTCAGAATACGTGGCGTCCCATTTGAGCCTACACAATTCCCTCATGTTTCTTCCCTACAGGAAGAGTGTGAGAGGAGAAGAACTGATGAAAGAGTGGAGCCCCGGGTCAAAAGAATGGGGTATAATATCATTATGGATATACAAATATTCTAAAATCTGAAAAAATCCAAAATCCGAAATACCACTGGTCTCAAGCATTTTGGATAAGGAATATTCAACCTGTAGTAGGAAAGAGTCACATTTTGTATTGTTGATTTTAGATGACACTAGGGAGAGAGTGAGAAAGAGAGATAAAAAATATGGAGGGTTGGCAGATCCCTGTCTCCTGTAACGTTTGATTTGGTCCAGAGAAAAATCAATAGCCAAATCCAGTTTGGTGTTTAACTGAAGTCTACTTGTCAGGAATTAGCAAATAAGCTGTCTCTGTCCCTGAAATATATATTGCACTTCTTTTAAATGTAATTTACATTCCTGTGTTGTCTTTCAGTGTGCTAAGTACCATGTTCTTTCCCAAGCCAATAATTCATGCTGTAAAGGAACACATTTTGACAAGAGCAGCATGCATAATTTTGAAATTAACAGTAACAAAACCTCCTTAAGCATGTAAGCTTTAGGCCTTGTCATTTCTAAAAGGTTGGGATAATCTAAACAAGAGCTCGCCTTTAATTAGGCTTATTTACTGCTGCACAGAGCCAAAGGAGCTTTCAGCTGTAGCATTCACCATTACTGAAGAATGATATTTCAACTTAACTTCGGCCTGTTGTGGTTCATTTTTTTTTTTGGCTTATGTCCCCAGCAATCTCTGCGGCTGAATGAACAATTGCATTCTGTCAATATGATCTCACTTACTATGTTTGAAACCAAGAAGGTATATGTATGAGTTCAATTTGCATTTAGGGCATGACATGGGAGTGAGGAGCCAAAGCCCAGATAATAGTGGCACTTGGGAATTTGGTGGAAATATAATTTAGAGAAATGACTAAGCTCCTGTTATTCTCAGTAATTTCAGTGGCCATTATTTAAACATGGGGTTAACGTTCCTATTTACATTGGTGGGACTTAAAGGTAGAAATTGAGGTCATTTAGAAGTAAGTGGTGCTGCAGTGGACGGGGGAGGCTATGTGAAATTTTGGAGACTGGAACTCACACTGCATTATGGGCCAAATCTAAATGCCTCTAAATTTGGGCCCTGCCATTTTTGTTTATAAAACAAAGATAATTGCTAATCCGATGCACCTAACCAGGGGAAGTATGCTGCTCAATATAGTTTGGATAAATATTGGCATAGGAGAGGATCATAAACTTTCTCTGGTTTCCAGGGAACCCCTCCTGGGGCTTGCTTCCCCACTTGTTCCAAGAGTAAGTTAACTGGATGGATATAAGTGGTGTCCCAACATAACATAGTCCAGAAACGTGCTGTGTTTTGGGCTTCACTCTTCCTACAAATGTTCCAAGGGAACGGATCAGCTTGAGGTTTGATCATGACTGTTTACTGTTATTTGCACCTTCTTCTGGCACAACCTCTGCATGCACAAATGTGAGGTCATGTGAAGCATCACTGCCATTATAGTCAATGGGTGTGACAGGAGTGTTCCCTCATAGCTGCAGGAGTGTGCATGTTGCATCCATTATGACATGATGCTCATGTTTTTTGTTTTACACAGGGGTTCCTGGAATGGAACCCCTGCATATACGGCAGGTGCCCTGCAACATCATCAAATGTGCTAGGCACTTTACCAAGTATTAAAGGAAATGCCTACACTCTAAAATTTGACCTTTTTGGAAGCACTTCTTGTACCTCCAAACAATGTTCATCTGTCACTAAGGAAGCTGTTTATTTGTGGCCAGATATAAATAAAAGAAAAAAGGTATGTTTGCTCCTTTCTAGTTATTTTTTCAATAGGCTAGCCTTCATTGGTTACAGTGGTATTATTTAAGCATTGTTTGTGTTAGGTTAATTTACAACAGCTAAATAGTGAAAAATATCATTAGTTGAAGCTGGCATGGTAATTTTTTTTCTTAACCTTGCAGATGAAGAAACTTTATGAGATGCAATAAAACCCTCACATTATCTATATTTTAATTAGGTCATGATGATAACAATACAAGCCTTTGTTTATGAACTAGATAGAACTCAGAAGTTCTAATGAGCTGTGAATGTTTGAAGGTGCAGGAAATGAAAATATGAGAGGATAAATCATAGCTAAGTATCAAAGTAGTTTCAAGAGGGCAGTGCAGGGCTCAAAACAGAATAAACTCATTTCAGAGATTTCAAAGATGACTGTCTTCAACATTACTAAAGATCTTCCGTCAAAGATGTCACTCATTTATTTGAAAAGTAACAAACAAAATAATCTATGGATAATCAGACACAGTCCTCTAATCATACTGGGCAAAGATACAGATAATTTCCTGCTTGGTTAAGCATGGTGTAAGAAAAGGGGTGTCATGCATTTGGCTCCTTATTTGGGAAGCAGTGCTTGGGCGATGACTTCTTACAAGTGATTAGCTAACAATTAAAGTTACAGGCTGAAAAGGAATTACAATCAGCCCTCCACATTTGTGGGTTTCACTTTTGCAGATTTGAATACTGATGGATTGTTTGCTGTCAGCTCTGCTGCCTCCCTATGCCATTTTTAATAGGGACTGCAAGACTCGTGAGACTGAGAAACTGCAAATGAGGCTTGTAAGTCCCTATTAAAAATGGTGTGGGGCAGCAGTTGAAGTGGCAGTAAGCCTCACCAGCCACCCACTTCTGCCTTGTGAAGGAACCCTGGTGCCTCAAAGAATCCACAGTGGATTGAATATGGTGACCATACTTTTTTGTGTGTTAAATATGGTTCAGGAGGGTTTAGAGTTATTCAAGTTTTTTTCATTTTCACAGGAGTCCTGTGCCCCTAACCCTAGTGAATGTGGAGGTATGACTGCAGTTACCATTATAGTTATAGCTTTTAAAATATAGCACTGGCTTCCTGTTTCTCCAGAGTAACTAAATGGGTACTTTAAAAATGCAGTTGACTTGTGTTGCAAAACAGCCTCTTTCTGTCCACCTCATCATCAATTCTCCTCAACACTCATAACAGAGTAGAAGGCAGTAGTATAAACCTGCACTTGGATTGTATTCTATTCCTGCTTTTGTTGTTATGAGCTTTCAAGTCATGTCTGACTTACGGCAACCGTAAGGCAAATCTATCATGAGGTTTTCTGGGGCTGAAAATGTGCAATGCACTCAAGGTCACCAAGAGGAATTGAACCCTAGTCTCTAGGATCATAGTCCAGTGCTCAGACCTCTACATCGTGCTGGCCTTTATGTTCTGGTAAAACCACAGCCCATAACTACAAAAGCAACACTAATGGTCATTGTTAAATGTCAAAATCAGGAAAGCTGTACCTTGTTCAGTTAAAAACATAATGAAACTTAGTTACATCTTGATTTCGGAGAGAAGGTATTAAATTATAAGAAACCGTTTATTCCTAACTGTGTACTTTCAATTTCTGCTTGGAGACCAAGAAGAATTAATCCAACCTTCACTTTGCTCTGTGGAAGATGTGAGTGGCAATGCCAAAGCTGACAGAAGCAATCTTCTGAGGCAGCAGGTAAGAGGGTGTGCAGCCTATGGTCCATAATGCAATCATGACCAGCCTGTTTCAATATGATACATGATGACTTAATTCTATAATCACTATCTCATTATTTACTAAATACCTATACAGAAACCGTGTCCAATTGTACATACAATTTACTTCCATAGACACTATTGTGCACGTGAGCCTTAAAAATGGAGAAAAATGACTTTGGATCTTTAGATCATTTACCTTCAGAAGGCCTTTGAACATCACACTGCTAAGCAAGTACTAAATAAAAGCAATACAAATGGAAACATTATTGGCTGACTAAATATCATTTCTCTATTGAGCCTCACACAACTGTATGCTGTCTGTGTACTGTCTGTTTTCTGACATGAAAGGTGAAGATTTGAAGAATTTTGTTCCTTTTCCAATGCTCATCTCTCTACCACCCACATACCTTTTCTATTCTTTTCCCTTGAGATTAAACTGTTCATCCACAATATAGCTCACAAGTAACTTTGGTCACATAATATGCTATTTCTTGAAGTATTTGGGGTTACGTATCTCTTACACAGCAAAGCTTTTAGGTTTCTCTATGATAACTTTGATCTGTACTCATTTAGACAGAGTGAAAAGTAACAGCATTCACATCATGAAGAAAAGATAACAGTGTATTGAAATCCTCTGTTTGGCTAGTTCTTTTGGCCCCTCAGAAAAAGTCCTTTGGATCTTTTTCATCTTCCATTGCTGGAATTTGAGCAGGCTGTGATTGAGCCATCATCCCATGCTTGAGGTATGATTCCCAGAGCCAAGGACTATTCTTGTAGAATTAATTGCTGTGGCTGCTGCAGTGGCAATGTTATGGTATATTTACTTAGTAAATTATTATTTTATTTTATTTATATATCCCACCTTTCTCCCAGCATAGGACCCAAAGAAGCTTACAACAAGGCTAAAACAAGATAAAGCTGAACATTTGATAATGAAAAACACAATTGATCAAATGATTCAAACATCATTACATTTCAAAAAGGATGGCTGAGATCCTGCTTTGCTGACTTAGAGCAAAGCTAAATATTGGCCATTTCTGCACGGGGTTTTTAAAAGAGTGCAGTCCGTCCTCCAAGGAGGAGGTCTGCACCTGGGAGCGGACTGGGTTGGACCTACTTAATGTAGATCCGCACCTCAGCCCACTCCGGAATGACCCCAAGTGGTTGTCCAGTGTGCTTTTGAAAGACCGCTAAAAACAGGGTCTTTCAAAAGCATGGAGCACGCCACTGCAAGCCTGCTCCCTTATGCAGATTTGCAGGCTTGCCCCAATGCGAGCCTGCGATCTGCTGGGGGTGGACTTTAGGCTGGCGAGCTTCAGCAGTTGGTCGAGACCCTCGACCAACCGGAAGCCGCCATTTGGGACACCGGAGCAGTGTGTATCGACGAGCACGCACTGCTCCAGAGCCGCATGGACTGGACTGGGGAGCCGAAAAGTCCAGTAAGTAGCAGCACAGGGCGATTCCCTCTTCCTGTGCAGAAATGGCCATTGTCTCTTGGCCTGATCCCTAAAATGTACCTTAGCAGCCAGCGGCTACTCTGAGTGACAGAGCTCTGTGCTGCTGGCATTTGGGATGCAGCAGGATGATGTTTCCTGCAATTCCCTAGAGTAATCTGTGTTGCAATAAAAAATTGTGACAAGACTCCTCCTTTTGATTGTCAGTAAAATACTCTGTTAACTTTTAACTGGAATCATTTCTACAGTCAGTACTGGTATACAGAGGTGAAAAGATCCTGCCATTACCCTCTTCTCACAGGCCTTCTTTGAGCTAATAATTCCCCAAGTCCTACGGAGATGCTGGTACTGCTGGTTGGACCTCAAGATCCCCATCTTTTAGGATAACACTAGGACCACACTTAAATGCACTAAGCATGAAGATCAAGATACCTGGACAAATAAAAATGCCTTCAACCTTTGTTTAAACTGTTGGATAGTGAGGGAAGAACCAGTGTCATCTCAGAGGTGGCTCCATAAATGGGATGCTTCCACTGAGAATACTTCTTTTTCCTTGCTTTTGCTTCTAATGGGATAACAGGTGAGATTAAAAGGTTAAAAAAGGACCAGAACAACAACTGCAGTTTATTTGGTGAACAGTAAGGATGGGTATTGGCAGCTGCAAAATGGGCTGCCCTTTCCCTAACCCTACTCTCATCAGTGATCCCAGTGCTACAAAGAGTAGGAAACTGGTACCAGTGGTAATGGAATTATAAGATACCAAACAAGATGCAAAAGCTTACTCTTGAATGTGTGTCAGATTATATTGTTCCTAACATGTATTTTGAGGACATTTTGTTATGTCACATTTTACAACATGTCATAAAAAGCAAAACACAGACTCCAGGAGTCTATTAATGTAAACAATGGAAGCTAGGAGCTTGGTCTACTACTTGCAGCTGGCAGGTATTCAGTTCTAAGGTAGTGGTGAACCTAGAATTAACCATACCATAGAATGCCTTGCTGTATTTAGATTTCCTAAATAACATTTCCATTTAGTGACATGATGAAGGCAGAAAAAAGAGCTTTCAAGATCAGACACAAGTACCATTCAACCATGTTTTCACTAACAGACTGCACCTGAATGAGACTGACCCAGTCTATCTAGCTTTTGTGATATCTGTCTTGTAGTTTTGTGTGCGTGCATGCACGCACACGCACACACACACTTCATTTGTCAGAAGCTAAGAGGGAGTTGTGGTAGGAATGGAGAAATATGGTGAAATCTGGACAAGTACAACATTGAGAAGGATAACTACCTTGAAAACAGGAGCAAACACTTGAATGGTTTCACTGTGGCCCTTTCCACTCAGTGCACCCAATCCACCATGAGGATGGGAGAAGGACAGGGCTGGGATGATGCTTATGCATGACATCATCCTGGTTCCATCCTTCTCCTGTCCCCAGCTGGTGGAATCATGCTGCAAATCACTGACAGGTTTTCCCCATCAATGACTGGCAATCACACTGCCCTCCTGCCACATGCCCGCACTTACCTTGCTTGTAGAAATCCTAGAAGTGTAAGGGCTGCACTTCCTATCCCGGCACAGCCTGGGACTTCCTACCTCGGCTGTGCTGTGGCAGGAAGAGGTGTGGCCATTGCACTTCCTGGATCCTGCAGGTAGCCAGTCTGGAGCGGGGGCACTCTACTGCGTTCCCTTTCTGGAAGAGCTGCTGCCTCCATCATTGCTGGACACCGCTAGGGCAGAGGTAAGCTGCAGAAAGGACCTGTGTCTCTGGACATAGAGTTGATTGCACCTGTTCCCCATATTTTCTCTCATTTCCCTGGTTATCAGCTATGCCCACTCCCATTGTATTCCCATTGTTACCATGCCATACACCCCCAATCAGTGATATGGTATGATCAGCTATAAATGTTGTTTAATAGGCATGAAATAAAATATAAATCTTGCACTTATGGCTAAAACATTGTGTGGAAATTAAAGGAGTCTGACTGGAAGCTTCTTGAAACTAGAACAAAGGGCTTCAACATGGCGAGGGTCATAAGTTTAGGAGAATCAATCGGAAAACTTAACCTGATGAATTTTAGATGGTTCTGTAAAGTACCCAAGCCTAAGAAAC
The DNA here is from genome assembly GCA_030412105.1 of Cyclura pinguis. NCBI lineage: Eukaryota > Metazoa > Chordata > Lepidosauria > Squamata > Iguanidae > Cyclura > Cyclura pinguis. The sequence goes on along the minus strand of CM059599.1, from coordinate 104,180,890 downwards.
AATAGCAAATGAAGGTGCTAGAAGGAGCATCCAAAAGCTGATGGTTCCCGACCCTCTGCTGCTTCATGAACTGTAACTATTGCCTATTTCACCCCAAACTCTAGCTATGCAACATGTCTCTCCTTTACCTTCACTAGCCTGGTATGGGTCATGAGACTGTTTGATTATTTGCATGTTTGTGAATTTCCTCCAATAAAGACGTTTTTTTATTATTTCCAACTAGTGCCCTACAATTAGCACTGGTATCCATTGGTGAAAATATCCTGTAAGGTTACCCCACCTGTCTCAGGCCTACCTTTTGAGCTATATTTCCCCACCTTTTAACGGAGGCATGGATACTGTTAGAGGACCTCAAGGTTCCCCACACTTTGGGGGTAACACCCCCCTCATCTGGCTAGTAGCCTGTAAGGCTCACTATATGCTACACAGAAACCACACATTTCTACTAAGCATCACCGATGAGTCTGACTGGGATCCCTAGGATAAAATGGTCCAAAAATTAAAGATCACATTTTTTAAAAAACTACAGGCCAAAAACAGCAGCCCAGTTCTGAAACGATGAGGTGTAAACAAAGGAGTTAACTGGTCAAGTTTATTCAGGATGGTTTTTAGCAGCTGACCAGGGGCTCTTCAAGCCTACATAGTTATAATGCTATATGCTACTTTAATTACTATGGAAACATCCTACAGAATTGTGGGGCTGCAGTCCGGGAAGACACCAGAGCTCTCTGGCTATGAATTCTAGATGCTCCTTCCTAAACTGCAAATCTCAGGATTCCATATACAAGATGCAGTCATGGCAGTTAAAGCATAACTCTGTGATGTGAAAAACAAAACAAAACACAGCTGTTGACAGGGCTTCTTACTGGTTGTACAATCCACTTTTCTTAATGATATATTTTCTAAAAATTCAGTTGATTTCTCTTTTAATAGTTGATCTTGTTTCATGTTTTAATCCTGTTCTTTCAATATCCCTATGTTCTGTCTTCACTCCTATCTTTACTGGAAAGGCAGGATATAAATTCAATAAACTAACAAGCCAACCATAGCAAATCGATGAAGCAGAAAAAACAAAAACAAAAAACAGAAATACTAGTCAAACTGCTGGAGTTCACGCAGTAAAATTTAACCTCCTACAATTAGATTTTTTTTACACTTTCTTACCACAAAATCAGCGTGGACCATCCCCAAACTGGCATTTTCAAAACCTCTAAGTTTCAGAACAATCTGCTGAGCCATTTTCTGAGTAAAAGCTGTAGACGCTACTGCTTCCCAGTTATAATGACAGAATGAGATTTATCTGACTCTCTTAATAGAAGGCCCTTCCTGCTCTGCTATAATGATGAGATTTTAGTTGCTTATAGCAAAGAGAAATGAAATATTTGGCTTCATTTTTTCTCTCTCTTCCCTGGACAATTCTTTCACACTTTCAGTTGTTTCTCCACCCCCTGCAATCATTCGATTACATTGTTCACTAAATACAAATAACACCGCGTGAAGCTGCAAAACTCAGAAAAAGCCGAAGTATTTATTTGAAGCTAGTCCCAACTGGCAAATAAAAGTATAGACATGTCAGCAGGACAGTTTTTAAGATAATCATCAGCAACAAAAATCATCTCTGCCCTCCACCCCCTGACTCTTCCTTTACTGGATCAACAAATACAGTGAAAGGTGCAACTCTCCTGAGCACTGAGGTCCTAATTAACCATATCTCAATCAGGCAGAAAGTATTTTCTACTTTGTTCTGTTCCTACCAAAGGACTGTCAAAAATGCCCCATTTTTAACTTAGGAGACCAAAGTAGTGTGAAGTGCCATCAAAAGGGTCTCACTCAAGAGGATAAGGGAGATCTGATTTGCTTTTTCTTTCTTTCTTGACTCTGTGACCTGATCTTATTGTTTGTTGAAGAAAGATGAAGCTGAATACTTCTAGTGGGCTGAATTTCAGGAGGAGGAATACAAAGGGAGGTGGAGGCCTATTGAGTTTCTTCAGGCAAGTGCGAAAAAAAGAGTTTTATCATTATCAGGTGTCAGACTGGTAAATATCATCTTGCCTACTTTGGGCATTCTCCAGACAAAACTGTAAAGTTTAAAGTCCCACAGATTTCAATGGGAAAGTATAGTATGTATTTGATGTCTCTGGCTGCATGTCTGTCTCCTATAAAATCAATGGGATTTTAGTTAAAACTGCCGTTTGTGTATGTCCTTTCAGAGGGGAACTCAGAGGAACCAAAATCACTGTGAAGTGACACAGAGAAAAGAATACAACCAGGTGTTTCTTGCACTATAAGTTTCTTGCACTTTACTATTCAATAATGTGATTCATAACAATGGAACCAGATAGTTATGCTTATTATCTAATTAATATAATCTTAAATGCATTTTTACCCTTCTTTTCAGAAAAAAAATCTCCTACAGTGGCTTCTAGATAGGATCCATGAAAACAAACAAAATCCTGTTTTTATTGGTTTGCATTCTTTCTCCAAGTGTTCTGCTACTTAGCAGTGAAGAGGAAAGCATTTTGAAGGTCAGCAATGCGATATCCCATTAGGACGAAGAAGATTAGTGTCCAGCTCCCAACTCAGCTATGAAATTCACTGGGTAATCTTGGCCCAGTCACTCTCTTCAGACAAATACCATTCGTGGTGGGGTGGCAGAAGATAAAAAGCAATGGGAGAGTTTTCCAGCCTTGCAGTTTCAAAGTGGCATCCTTTCTTCCATCTTACAGCAGTAGTCCACTTTCTCTTATACTTTACCCTCTGCCCCATGAGTGGAAAGTATACTGTTAAGAAATCTGTCTTCCTCTACTAAATCTGATGTGATGCATTTGTCCCCAGAAGCTAGTTAATGTTAATCATCAGCTTAAGTTGAGACTGAAGGGAAAAGAAAGCATGCTAACATATGAAAATATGGTGCTTATTAAATAATGTGGGCAATATTGCCAACTGTGCTGGTTTAGTTGAAATAAACAATGCCATCTTATTAAGCAGTGAGTTATATTGCTTCAGATAAAGGACTTTGCTGCCAAGATTAAGTTGATTACAAGATTTCTGTGCAGAGTTTCAAACTGAGTTGTTTATATCTGAATAAGATGTTTTTTGTTATTATATGTACTTACTAAATAAAGGTATGCTTTGAGGTCCCACCAAATTCCATTCTTTCTCCTGTGGTCCTCAACATCTGGATGAAGCCTCTGGGAGAAAGGTCACATAGGGGTCTGGACTGAGGTGTCCTCATTATGCAGGAGATAACCAGCTCTGTTTTCTCTCACTTTCCCATCAAATTCCTGTGAAGTAACTGTTGTCCTGAGAAGTTTCTGGATAGTGTAATACTTGATTGGTTGGCAGTTGCAACTCAGCCTAAATGAGAAAGAAGTAGCAGGTGATTCATTTTTCTTAGTGATTAGTTTGAAGCCTATGCTGGAGAGGGTAACATATTCCCTAGAGGATCAGGGATGTAGTTTAATGGCTTCACTGTGCTGGTAGTCAGTGGGGGCACAGCCTGGCTTTTATCATTGTTGGTTGATAAACATAATGTGACCTCACCTTGAAAGTGATAGCTTTGCTTCAGTTATCCATTCTCTGGCAGTCACCCATACTGGAAACATGATTCATTCATTTGTTACTCCAAAACGTGAGTGCCACGAGGTCCCACCAGTGAGGCCAGTACTTTGATTCAATAACTGGGAATTAGCTCAAAAATAGGAGGCCTGCTAGAGGGAAGTAATTTAGTGAGATCTGCCATCTATGGGGTCACTCAGAAGAGACCTGCCAGAAGACTTATAGTTCAATTTAAATGTGTTTTATTGGGGAAAATATAGATGCACACACACAAAATAGTCACACACACAAGCAATCATACAATGCTAACTGAAAAGAAAGGGAGGAAAATGGATACAGGAGACAGAAAGGGATTGGGTTATATTTACCATCCAGAGAGAAGCAGGGAAGGACAAAATGGCTTGGGCTTTTTATCCAAGGACAGCACTGTTTGAAAAGCAGAGTTATAAAGTGGATCCCTGAGACTGAAAATGCTGTGGAGGAACCCAAAATCAAGGTCCCTTTATACCTCAAAATCTGCCCGGGAGACATAAGGTGTTGATGACTCTGCCTGGACAAATAATGAAATTTTCAGGGTGGACAAAGTGGCCAGAATGAATTAATGTGTGAAGGAAACATGTTGATGATTTTAACATGTAGGTGACAAAAGGTTTTTATGGCTGTGTGATTGGGGACCAGGGAGAAGTCATAGGTGGGAGGATAAGGCAATTATAGATTCAGTGGGAATCTTCCTGTTTTCATGAGCCAGAGCTGTCAAAACCAACAAAACTCCTTGTGTTTTAGAATTTGCAACAAGTAGGTGCCAGAGAGAGTTAATAGCTGGTTTTATGGCTTTACCTTGTTTGTGTTTCTATAGGAAATGCACACAGCAGGAGGGTTTTCCTCTTCTCTCAGCTTCTTATCTTTTACAACCTGGCCATTAACTCAGGTCTTCCTGTATATAATTTCTATTTTATGCCAATTAAATATATCTGCCAATTAATATATTTGCCAATTCTGCACAGTGCAGTTACACATTACACCAGTGCTTTGTTGTTTGCATGGGCTTCTCAACTGTTTCTGAGCCCTATTTAAAGCATTAATTTTGAACACAGTTAGGAAAAGTTTCTTTGTGAACTATAACAGTCAGAGTCCTCCAACCAGCATGGCCATTTTGCAGGGCCTTAACGGAAGGGTGCGCAAATGTGCCCATGGGACTTTATGAGCCCCTCACAGCTATTTTTGTAACACATGATTCCCCTAGATTACTCCTTTTCTGGCAGAAAGAGAAAAAGAAAAAGGTGAACTCCCTTGTTTGGAAGCCTCCAAGACTGGCTATTAGACTTCTCTAGACCTCTTTTGTTCTTCTTAACTTTAAAACTCTATTTTTTTTCCAAATGAGAAATGAATTTTTAATCACTCGTGGGGTTTTTTTTTTGCAGGGGGGGCATTTTTGGAAATATGTGTGCTAAACGTCCAAGGGGCAGAAAATTTCCTGCGGCTGCTCACCCTGGTGTTAAAAACATGGCACCAGATTATTTGAACCATCTCCCCTCACAAGTTCCTATCTGCTTTACAGATTTGTGGTATCCACCTCAGAGATCTTTCTTTACATGCCCTGCTGAGGGAGGTATAGCAGGTGGCTCCTGAAGAAAAGGCTTTTTTGGTGGTAGTTTCTCACCCATGGAATGCTGCTCCTAGAGAGTTCTACCAGGCACTGTGTCTGTGGTTACTTAGCTACAGGCTAAAGACTGTTTTAGTTTTCCAGTTTTTAAGAAATAATTTTAAATGCTTAAAACTGATCTTTTAATAATGGATTAAAATATTGTTGATAACTAATAATAAGGCTAAAAAAATAATATATCATAGTATTATACACATCTGGATATGTCATAGGTTTTAAATATGTGGAAAAAATCCTTTGGCACCAATTTTATTAATTTTGAGGTGCCCAAGGACTCTTTGCTGTTCCTGCTAAATCAGACTAATATAGTTATTTGTCTGAAATGTTAAAACACGATTGGGAATCATCTAGTTGCGTTTACCTCTTATGTGGTTAGTGAAAAATAGTTAAAATAGCTTTAAGAAATAAAATATTGTTTCCATTGGCTGAAACCGTATGTTTGTTCCCTGTTTTTTCCCCCTTTAGTTGAATTATATATTCTTCTTATGATTAATAAGTGGATTTGAATGCTTTTCTTGTTTTTTATTCCATCCAAAGTGATTGTGTATAAAAAGGTGACCTTCCCACCAGATACTTAGAAGCATGTTTTGAAATCCTTACTTTTTTTTTAAAAAAAGTTTTCTTTAATAGCAAAATAATAAAACGTTGAGCCTGTTCTAGCTAAAGTTAAGAACCTTTAAGAATCACTGATATCAATGTAGCAGGTTCATATATGTTTCAATCTTTTCCATTCGGATAACAGAATATTGGACTGTACAAATTAGTCACACATAATGTTAAGGTGCTAATTGTAGCCTAAATCCAATTGCTAGTGCCTCATTGGAACATACCTATTGCATCAGTGAGATTGACATAAATCTTGACTCCCCATGAAAATGTCGATTCTATTGACTTCTAGCATTTGTCACCTCTTGACTTACCAGCTCACCCTTCTACATGATCCTCAATGGATTGCCAAATCTGGCTTACTTAGAACTACCACTTGAATTTAGTCCTAAGTCAAAGAGAAAGAGAACCTGAATGGTGTAGTGTTTTGATTGTTGGCCTAGATTCTGTTAAACAGGGTTTGGCCATGGAAACCGAGTTGGTGACTCGGGACAAGTTGCATTCTCTCAGCCTCAGAGGAAGATGATAGCAAACCCTTTGTGACAAACATAGCCAAGAAAACTCCATGACGGGTTTGCCGTAGAGTCATCATAAGCCAGAAATGACCTGAAGGCACACAGCATGCATGCGTGCATACACGCACACACAAAAAAGAAGATCATTGCAAATGTTTCCAAAATGTAGTGAAAGATGTCCAAAACATTTTCAAAGGATGCCTGTGTCATCACTGATAGAATTTTAGAGGAAAGTAAAATCTATCTTGTCATGTTACTGAGAGTTTAAATATTTTATCAAGAACTAGTTCACATCACTCATGTACTTCATCTACTTATATTCCTGCTTTTTCTCTTTTGCCCTCTTTTCAGCAAATGAAGTGTTTGTACCACTCATCTCCAACCTACAGTTTGAACCACTGTCAATGAATAGTCATAGTAAAATCTTGCAAAAGCTCTTGTGCCGCCCATCCCACCTTTAACTCCAACTTTCCGTGCTGCTATCTTTGTAACGTCATCATTGAAATTCTGCTAGAGTGGTGCAAGAACTGCCAAATTCAGACTATCAACCCACTGGGGACTTCATTAGTAGATGTCTTTTAGAGTTCAAAGATGGCACTTGAGAGTTTTAAAACTCTCTAGTTTACTAATTAGCTTACCTCTGAGGACTGTGTTTAACATTGTACAAACCATTTTTTTTTACATTGATATGGGCATTTGCACACAAATCCATTCAACTTGAAGTCCTCCGCTCCCAGGATATCTTCAAGGACAAATGCTTAAAAACATGGTAGTAAATTTGTGGGAAAAAAAAGTTACTCTAATCCATGAACTTTGCTTTGAAAATTCCTCTTTGAAGATAACAATCTGTTTTCACTTCCTCCAATTTCTTCAGTTCCTTCCTTCTTTCCTTCCTTCTTTTTAAAAAAAAAATTAATGGCATTGGTTAAAATGATATCAAAACTGATGTTGTACATAGCAGTTCTGAAACATCTGTAATTCACAACAATTAACATCTGAGGAAATAGTTACTTCTTGAAATGCATTTCCAGGATGGCTTGCACTGACTCATTGACATGGTTGTAGCCATGTTGGCAAGGAAATTCTCAGAAAGTAGCCACAGATGGAAAAAAAAAAGATTCATTCTAAACTTCATTGCTATGAATCAGAGGATTATTTGAGACAAATCAACATCTCTAGCTTGGCATAAGAGATATGATTAAAAAAAAAGTCAGAGTGAAATGAACTAGTGGATAAAGTCACAAATCTAAGATTTGTGAGGAGATAGTTTTATTATTGGATACTCCTGAAATTAGCAAAAGTTAGTCCAGGTTAGATTAAACTAACTAAATTAATTCACTTTACAAAATATAGATTTACTAATTTCCCGTTGGCATGTATCCTAGTTTGGACTAACAATTGAGTTTAGGCACTAGACTTTCAGGAACTACCAATTGTTATGCCTTGAGTCTTATTTTTGTCGGTTGTTCAGCAAAGAAATTCCTTGCAATTTTTAAGAGATTAGAGTTCTTGGTTTATTTTATTTTATATTTTATTTTATTTTATTCATTATACACCTAGTTTTGTTCAAGTGTTGAGATCCTTATCATGCAAATTCAAGCTTTAAAATAGGTGTTGTAAGCAAGGTACTTGTTAGATAAAGTACCCATTGTCAGTTCCCACTGATAGTCTTGCACACCCTACTGAAATCATATCATTAAATTGTGTTTGCAGTTCACGCAGTGTGAACAGATGGGCACAAATGCAGTCTGCCAAGGGAACACATATGTTCCTAAATTGTGAATAAGACTCCCTGCCAAGGATATATAGATTATTCTCTCTCAGTCTCACATAACTTTTATCGAGCATAAAAAATACTTTTTCCTGGTAGGCGAATACACTAGTCTATCCTAAATATAAAGTTGCCTTAGGCAAGAGATCTTGCAAATGTGGTTATCCTAAACATACTTAACAGGGTATAAATAAAACAAATTGAATGGACTGAGCCTGCTTCTGAGTAAATATGTATAGGATTGCACTACAGAATTATAGATGTTTTTGTTATACAGTTGAATCCATAATTCATCAATAGATCAAGCAGGAAAACTGTTGCTTGAAACCCAAGACCTACCAGCTATTGTAGTGAGGGAGCTTGGATTCTTATCATTAGAAAAAGCCCAATGGTAACTGGGGAACTGTCGCTCTCATGTGCCTCTCCACATTACTCTGGTCATTCTACTTCTTCATTCCTCCAACATGTTCTCTCCCTAAGGCTCCCCACCATCTGGCGTTTCTCTCAGGAAATGGAGGGGAACATCAAATTTTACTTACTGAAATTGTATGATCTTCAGGATGATCTCTGGCTAGGATATTACATTTTGGGAATACCTCAGTGGAAAAAGATATGTGTATATACCTTGGAAGGATTGTGTGTTTCTGTTGTAGGTGCATATTTACAGTGTTCTACGGGGACCTCACAAGAACTACCTTCCTCAACATTCTAAAGATGCTATCATATCTTCCAAAAATGTCATTATGTCCTGGGATTTTATGCAAATACTTGTTTTTCTCTTAATTCATGCACAGAGTTAGAAAAGCATCCCTCTGCATGTTAAAGTTTCAGATGGCATGCGTGAGAAATTTCCTGGGTTTGCATTTCAATGCAAGCTTATCAGTACAAATTTCAATGCAAATTAAAAGCTAAACACAAACCAAGATGGAGCTTTCCACTGAAAATATATATTTTGAACATTTGTGATGCAGTGTGCTAAAAATAGATAAAAACTTATACTTTTTTTTAAAAAAATGGCGATATAAAATAAGTGCAGTTTTTAAAATGCATGTAAATATGTCCATTTTTCAAAAACTGTGCATGAAATTTATTAATTTCATTTAATTTATGTTTAATTTTTAAACACCATCTGGTATTCAGTATTGCAGTTATGGATTTGTAACCTGGTATTACAGATCTTTAACTGCTCCGTATTCACTGCTCCTTTACAGACACAGCCCACCCTATAAACCAGCAGTCCCCAGTCCACCTTAAGAGCCATCTGCCAGAAGGGTGAAGGAAATCCATTTAGCTCCTGAGATGACCAACAGAAGCAGGACCCCATTGCAGTTTGTTGTCACAGCCTCACTTCACCCAGGTCGGATGGTTGGCTCTTAAGGTGGACTGGATAGGGGTTGGGCCAGGAAATGTTATTTAGCTATGGCCATTTCTGCACGGGATATTTGAAACGGTGCAGTCTGTCCTCCAGGGAGGATGTCTGCACTTGGGAGCGGACTGGGTCTGGACTATTTAACATAGATCCGCACCCCAGCCCGCTCCGGAACGACCCCAAGTGGTCATTGAGCGTGCTTTTGAAAAACCTGTTTCTTTTGTTTTTTCAAAAGCACGGAGCATGCCAGTGCGAGCCTGCTCCCTTGTGCAGATTTGCAGCGATCTGCCAGGGGTGGGCTTTAGGCTGGTGAGCTTCAGCGGTTGGTCAAGAGGCTCGACCAACCAGGAGCCACCATTTTCGACACCAGAGCAGTGTGGAGCGACGAGCACGCACTGCTCCGGGGCAGCCTGGACTGGACTGGCGAGCCATAAGACCTGGTAAGTAGCAGCATGGGGTGATTCCCTTGCCCCATGCGGAAATGGCCTATGTCTCCTTGACTAAGTAGCCAATCTAGCATTGTAGCAACTATTTATTAGGAAACCACATGAAAATTCATGTTTGAAAAAAAATTGCATAGAATTGTACCTTTTAAAAATGCATACAATAATTTCTTAAGATTATTTTTATGCAGGCAATCTGATGAAGGATTGGGTCAGAACAGGTTTGGCATGGGGAAAAGTCCCAGATAAACTGACACTTCTATACTTTTTGTGGACCACATGCATGAGAGATATTGAATGTGAATACAGCCATGAGATGATCACAGTCATGGGATGATTGCCTGCTTCCATGAAGTAAGTCTTGAAGAATAAACTTTACTAGGTCCTTAATGAGTTTAAGAAAATGTCAAGTTGAATATCCTCTGGAGGAAGAAAACATAACTGTCAATAGGATCTTTGATGGGACTTGAAATTCCCCCCAAAAAACAAGAGAAAACACTGATTTCAGATGTATGATATATTCTGCCACAAAGAAAGCCAAACTGTTGAAATAGACTGAGAATGTTTCATGATGACCTGGACATTCCTCAAAACTTGTCAATCAGAACAGAACTGTGTTGATGAGTCAATTGTTGATACACTTCACAGGCAAAAAGCAGTAGTGGGATTTTCACAAGGTTGCTGTCAAAAATCACATATGGAATATTCAGGAATGGTATCATAAGAAAATATATTTCTATTCACAACTAAGATCTGACTCATCCCCTCAACTGAGAATAGTGAAATACATCCATCTTGGCAAGCTGTAGTTGCAGAGCATGAAATCTGGACAGTTGAAGTGCATGGTGCAGAGTTATTATTTTGAGCCCTCTACAAGCTATAGCAGACTACTGAATGGTACTATCATTGGACTTTACCTATTGACATGGTGCTTTGATGACTGTGTGGAAAATATGTAGATGTAGACATGCCAAGATTGCAGACATTGCTGGGATATTTCCATTTCAAGCATTTCAGCATATCAAGCTAGGAACATGAAAGGTGTCTCTAATGTTTGTAGCAGATTTCTTTCTTGATCCAGGTCAGATTTGTCAGAATGCCTTGTTTAAATATAAATAATCCACTCCAGGTTTTCTCTAGGGAAGGACATAGCAGACTATGGCATTGGACAGGGAATACATCACAGAGCAATAAAGCCTGCCCTCTTCAACATCTAATGAATCTATGTTATTACTGTAAAGAACTCAAGGCCTCTAAATGCAATAGTGCTGAATAAAAAAAGTGCTATGTCTGCCAATAACTATTTCTCATTGACCAAGCTGAAACATTTCCTGCTCTTGATTCTCACAGTTTTAGTTGCCACATGTAGATTAAACCAGGTTATATAAATTATATATAAATATAAATTAAGCCAGGTTATATAAAGCCAAATAATACAGGACTGGGAATCATATAGGCCCTTTCTGCACCTTACCAGATCACAGAGACATTTGGTGTGGACCTGGTGTTGGCTTTGCTGGGAGAGGAGCATGAAAGGAGTGCTCCCCTTTGCACTGGCTGCCTCTGTGTTCCAGGAAATGTGATGGCCACACCTCCTCCTGTCACCCGTTATGGGTGGGGAAAATGGGAATCACACCACCTGAGGATGGGAGGAGGACAGGAGAAGGACGGGACAGTGACAACATCATGCATAAGCATCATCATGGTTCCACCCTTCTCCCATCCCTATGGCAGCTTGGGAGGGTGGAGCAGAGAGGGCCAAAGTTTTCCAGAATATGTTGGAATTTGTCCCAGCAGACCTTGCTAGCATAGCCAATAGTTTGGAATGTTCAGAGTCGAAAAACATCTGGAGGGTCACGTGATTCAGACCCCTGCTATCATACGAACAGATCCGAGGTTCCAATATCGAAATGGTGACGGAGATGCATGCATCATGCTTTCAATCGTTATATTGAGACTATTCAGACACAACTGTATGAACAGATTTGATTCCTGTTTTTATCAGTTAATTCTATGATCCAACAATAGGCCAACTACCTGTAGATATGTGGGTGTGCTTTGTGTGCATGTATGAATCTATCAGATATCTCTCTCCACAGTTACTCTTACATTCTCAGCATTTCCATACGTTAAGACACATTGCTGGGGTTATATTATGAAAGATTTCTCTCTGCCCAGTCTGAATTCATTTAAGATCTTTTCTCTCAGAAAAACTGAACTATGGACAAATTGTGACTCACTCAGGAGGACATTTTGTTTTGACATTCTTGATGTCAAAACAAAAATGTATTAGAGTGGAAGTAGGGCTTACACACCATATCATGTGGCCATATCATATAAACACCATATCATATGCCAGGCTCCAGAACTACTTTCTGAAAGAGATCAGACTGGTAGTCTCCATGCTATCTTTCTGCAAGCAAGTTATTTAATTTTTCAAGCAGGGCTTTGGAGACTCACTGCTCAAGAGGATTGGACCTTGCAGAATTGTGCGGTACTGTCTATGTTCTATCTATTTGTTATTTTTTAACAGATATTATTTTTAAAACTGGTATTAATTTATGGCTAGTTCAATTATATTTTTAACTTTTGTATTTGGTATATTTTTAGCTATGTTACTTTATTTGTTGTAAGCCAGCTTGAGTTCCAGACTGGGAGAAAAGGCAGGATACCATTACTAATGTGTTCTTTTATGATCAACCAAAATGGATGGGCCAGGTGTGCCAATAGTTCTATTCAGGTGTTACAAAAACTGAATCAGGTGAATGCATGAGGAGGTCATGCATATTAATATTGACACCTGCACTACACATCATCAGAGTTCCTAATCACTTAATTTTGTCAGCTCCTTGAGGCAGAATGCTATGCTGCCTTTCCTCCATTACTTTAGAAAGCCACATTGAATAGTAGTAAGGGACTGCAGCTGTATATTAACCACCCTGCTTTCTTGCACAGCATGCCGAAATATCTATGCTGTCGTACACCCTGTTTTGGTCTTATGTCTGAACAGATTATCTAAATGTGGGTGAAGAACATAGATCTGTGAAAAAATGGTTCCTGTTCCCCACATAGTTAACTCTTCACTCCCTGTTTTTGTCCATGCTGGTTGGTTGGCAAGGTCTGAAGGAATCTTGTACTGTGAGGAATAAAAGACTCTGTACAGAGCTTCAAAAGGTACTCTAGGCAGAATGACCAGTGGCTATGCTGGTTGGGGAATTCTGGAAGCTATACTCAGAAAAGGAACTTTTCCAAGCCCTAGTCCTGTTTTATCAAGGTTCTTGATCAAGCAGGTCCAACTAAAATTTGAGCAAATGTGAATAGATGCTGCCTCCAGACCTCTTTGCTCAGCATAGTGACAGGGTTGATGGTGTGCAGAGGAATTTGTGCAAAACCAGTTACTGAACATGCATTGATATACCCAGATTACCTATAATGCAGGAACATTTCCTTCACAATCATAACCACATGTAAGCTTAGGACTGAGGTGATAGGCATTTTGCTGCTGCTGTTGCTTCTGCTTCTTCTTCTTCTTCTTTTTTTTGCTTTTACCTGACTTCATTGGGTTCCCCTTGGAAAGGACTGGTGCTGTGTTGTGCTATATTTTGTATCTCTTCTTCATTCTTTGTTGTGGGGTAATCATATTTCCTGATGTAGTGGACTGACATATATTCTGCTGACAGGCCATTACTGCTATATTTTACAATGGATCTTTAATGTAAGAACTGTTTTTCCCTCCATTATCAGAGAATGCCTCAGAGAATCTCCACAGCATTCCTTGATGGATCTTGAACAAAATACCCCTTTAGCTGGTGTACCTTTTGTTTTGGTTTTCAGCATATTTATCCTGTCAAGATTTTAGGCAAGATATCTATCTATCTATCTATCTATCTATCTATCTATCTATCTATCTATCTATCATCTATCTATCTATCATTATTACCATCTAGATCTAGATACACACATACACACATAGGTGCCTTCAAGTTACCTGTTGACTTATGATGACACCATGAATTTCATGGGGGTTTCTTAGGCAAGAAATACTCAGAGGTGGTTTTGCCAGTTTGTTCTTCTGAAATGTAGCCTATACACATATACATATAACAATATATATATACATATACCTACAATAGACTATTGGTATACGCTACAGTTTGGTTCCCAACTTGCATGTGTGTATGCGTGTATGTATGTGTGTATATGTGTGTGCATGTTTGTGTGTGTATTGCAAAGAATATAATTTTTATGCAGAGAAAACTGTATTTTCTGTGCTGAAAATAGCCATTTATGGAAGGAATGGTGTTTTCTTTGCAAGAGATTTGTTTTCTGTGCAGAGATGTTTTTCTCAAAGAAGTAATTTTTTTTCTGTACAAAATAAGTAAACTGTAAGTGGTCTTTAGAAATTCATAGCACTTACTTCAAAAATCTCACAGCAAGGAGAAAAATATTAAAATTATAGGGGGTGGAGGGCATTTCTACCATGTTTGGAGCCACCCTGGGCCCCTCAGGAAAAAAAATCTTTACATTTTCCCACCAAAATGCTTCTGGGGTCCAGAAAGCTCCAGAAAGGTCCAAAAACACATGAGAAGGCCCCTATATCCCCTCAAGAGCATCTGGGGATTTTTTTTAATGGAAGCAGGTACAGTGGGGAGGGGAAGTGGCTTTCCAAGCTCTCCTGGGGGGCTAATGTGGCCCCCTAGCCCTCCACAGTTGTCCATCCCTGAACTAGATGGAAAAGCAAGAAAATTATGAATATGTATGCATGATCAAAACAAAAAGCGCTGGGCGTTTTCAGTATTTTCAGTAGTCTGGTTTAGCCCTAAGAGTCCCAAGAAAACCCAACCCAATATCAGAGTCCTGATATTCCTAAGACTGCTTTGGACATGGGACAGTTTTACACACTGACATTCTTACTGGTGCCAGAAAATGTCCAATACCACACACAATATACATCTATTTTTCTTGGTGCATTAAGATTAAAAATGAAGACCAAGTGAACATTTCCTCCATCCCTCCATCCTGTCCTAATTTTATAAATATATCAGTTGCCTTGGGCCAAGATACTGTCTGGATTCTATACATTCAGAATCTAATAGCTCTGTTGGTATACTTTTACTAAATACTTGAAGCCATTTTCACAGTAATCTGTTCCTTATCATAACCATGGAACCTTTTTTCACAATAAAAAAGATGTCCTCAGGCTGGTATAGTATTTAGATAATTCACCTTCTACATAAGAAAATTCTTGCAAACATTGCAGAAATGATCTACTTGGCATTTTCGTATTCATTTGGAAACCAAGATTAGGACTGTAGCTGTTTCCAATACTTAAGTTCTCTCAAAGGGGACTTTGTTCAAATTGCATTTCTAATTGGCTATATGAATAGTTTGGCCCTGGTCTTGAAAAGATTATCAGTGATTTACTGAGGCTGAAAGACATTTCAAATGACCCCAACAATGGTTCTTCCATTTTAAAGTAAATGTTTGATATAAAACCAAGAATGGGTTATTGACTCATTGCCCATTAATCTTACATGATGCAATAAAATAGGATTCATTTGTTGTTCAATTTGATGAATTTCAGACATGGCCTTCGATGATAGATCACTGTATATTTTTTTTCAGATCTCTCGATCTATCTTGCAACTGTGAAATATAAAATTAGACTTGATGGAGCTAAAAGAGACTCTAGAAACAGAAGTGGCAATGAAGCCAGCATCTAATTTCACTGATCAACATGTCTCTCATATTCAAACCAAACATGGCATGGTCTCTTATATGTTTACACAGAAGCTGGTTTTTCAGCTTCGTTTTGGCTCCCAGCAGAACAGCTACCACCCATGCTTTATGGAGTACCCATCTCCAGGTGGGTGAAAATGCCTTACCTCTCCAAGTGTTCTCTTATTTGCTACGTATCTGTGAGCAAGCTCTTCATGGAACCACTGTGTCAGCAAAAGAGAGAATGTGTAAAGGCCACCATAGTCACATCAGTGTGTAGAACAAATATGAAGCTCTTTTTGTGTTCCTGTGTGGATCTTCATGATCACTGCTACAGGAGGTTGATTTGGGATCCTATCTGATTAATTTGTTGATCCTTACCTCTGATTAATCCAGTCCTGTTTCTGTAGATATTTGTAACCTGGATTTTTGCATGCTGAAAATGCTTCATAGGTGTGCTTTTTCTGGGCAACGTCTTACTTTTCAGTAGTTTACTTTTCAAGTCCATTCTGGTATTCCCTCCCTCCCCCACCCCTGCTGATCCTGTGCATTTTACTTGACAGCAAACTTTTTGAGCAATTGGTTCTCCTGAGGCAGAACATAGCTGTGTTTTGAAAGCAGTATTTTAAATGTAATTTTAAAAAATCATTTCTTATTCTCAGATATGATTATTGGGAATGGGTGGGAGGCAGATTTATGCATACTGTTATGCCACATTCTTATTAATTATGCATAATTTTTTGCATGCTCTTATTAATCCTATAGATTTATTTTTAAAGAAAAATTCTATCCTCCCATGACATGTGTGTGTGTGTGTGTGCATGCATATGCTACATTGGTGTGTTGTGCAACACAGGCCACTGGCTTGGAGTATTCAAATGTTTTAAAAGCAAATAAAAGTGATTTACATTTAAATTGCAGCTATATTGGTAAGTGGCTGAGCTTGGAAAAGTTACATTTTGGACTCCAACTTGCAGAATCCTGTTAGCAGTTATGCTTTTTCAAACACACAACTTTTCTGAGCTTTGATAATTGGCTTCTTTTTGGCCTTTCCCCCATTACTGTAATTAATCCCTTTTAAAACCCGCTTTCCAATTTCTTTGTTTAGGTGAACACTTTTTGAGGACTGACGTACAAAATTGAAAGAATAGGTATTTCTTTTTTAAAACAATGTCTTCATAAATAAGTTTGTGTGTGTATAGGTACAAACTGGAAATACATTCTGGTATACATTTAAATACATAAAAATTATGTATTTTAACATTGTTTTAATTCTTTTTGATCATTTAATTATGTTTTAAGTATTGTATTCTGTGTGTTTTAACTTGTCTTTTTAATTGCTGTAAGCAATTTTGAATCCCAACCTGGGAGAAAAAAGTGGGTGATAAATAAAGATGATGATGCTAATAAAAACAACAATAGATAGATAGATAGATAGATAGATAGATAGATAGATAGATAGATAGATAGATGATAGCAGAAAAGGATGTGTGGCTCTAAGACTATGAAGTATATGGTCTTGAAATGTGGTATGAATACAAAAGGGATCTTAGGGGTGTACATCTGGGATTATTGTTTTTAAAATGCATTAATTAGATTGAATGTATGCAGGTATTTGAAGCCTACAGTATTAGCTTCATTCATGAGGTGGCAGACTCTCTAATTGGTGCATACGTTTGTAGTCAATACCAATTGATGCTGAGGGTGAGCAGCCTGAAGGATAGTGTTATGTGGCTTCCTTTCTCCCTTGTTGTGGGGTCTGGCCATGAAATGGTGAAACTCCTGCTTTCTCCCTGTAGGAACACACCGGGAGGGCAGGCATTTCTGCAGGTCTGGGAACAATTGTGCCCTTTACTCAGGTGGAGTGTACCCAAGTAATGCTGTGAATCATTTTGTAATTTGTGATTTCTAAATCATCACCACCAACAACATTATCATTTATTCATTTATATCTTGCCTTTCCCCCATCTTTGAGATCTAAAATGACTTACAAAAGTTAAAACAAATACAATTAAAACAGTACAAAAAGAAAGGTAAAATATATAAAATGTTATTATTAAAGTGCAATTAAATAAAGATTAGAATTAAGGCCTCTTATGCAATATCAATTAAAAAACAAAAGTGAAAGATCAGCAAAACAGCACACTATTAAAAACCTTCATAGTCAGTTCCTGAAAATGCTATCAAAAACAGAGGTGTTTGTGCTTGCTGACAGACTAATAACAAGGCAAGAGCCATCCTAGCTTCCTTTTGGAGGAAGTTACAAATCCTGGGAGCAGCCACAAAGAAGGCCCTCTCAATGCTGTTATTTTCTTTCATTTTCATGACTGATCATTTGATTTAGTGATTACACTGATTATTCTCTATCCTCTATTTCAGGAGTGGGCATCATGCAGCCCTCCAGATGTTGCTGAGCTGCCATTTATAACATCCTTCACCAAAGGATATGCTGCCTAGGGCTGCTGGGAATTGCACATGATTCCACCCCTCTTCTAATATTTATTGGTACTCCTCTGTCTGGTAAAACTGAGGTTGAAAGACGTGTGTGTGTGTGTGTGTGTGTGTGTGTTTGCAGGAGAAGCATGTGTGAATGTTTCTCCATTCCCATTTGATGTATTTATGGCTAAATGCAGACAATCAGTGTCTACAGGTTTTTATTTTGCAAGTGTTTATAAAACATGGCACCTAAAAATTATTTGCTAAATAAAATTTTCATTTGGCAGGTGAGTCAGGGAATGAAATAAAATAATGATAATTTAAAAAAACACAGAGCAAGTCCTGGAGGGTGACATAATAACTAGAGACCCTATATCATGTTTGAGAAGTGTGAGTTTCCACTAGTGCACTTATGGTAGGTGGTAGAAGCTGCTCCATCTGGCTGACAGCTTTCCCTGGTGACAAAAATAGTCAGGAGCTGCCACTGATGCATCTTTGCTTTCTGGGCTGCTCTTCAGCATGAAGAGAAGAAGAAGGTGTGTGGGACTTTGAGGTTCACCTTCAATGCCAGCTTCTCCTTAGAATTTGGGGAATTATAGCTCAAAGGAGGCCTGCAAGAGGAGAGTAACAGCAGGATCTTTTCACCTGTGTATACCAGTACTAACTGTAGAGAGGACTCCAGTTAAAAGTTAAACAGAGAATTTTATTTGGAACTAACAAACACACAAGAAATCAGATACTCTTAAGAACCATACAAGGCTATTGGAAAATGAGGCAAGAAAGGTTGGATAGAGAGAGATTGGATGGAAGGAGTGATAGTCACCAATCCTGAAGCAAAAGGTCAAAGTGGAGTAGCTCAGACAGCATCTGAGGGTAGCATGGAGGAACAGGAGTCTGAGATACCATGTGCAGCATTATACACCTTGTGTACTACAATTTGCTGGGGTTTTTATACCCTATTTCCTACTCCAAAGGAAGATGCATAGACAAAACAGTAATGGCTTTCTCACGGGGTTGACAAAGGAGTCTGGAATGGGCTGATTGTCTTAATTTTAGGTGACAAAACATTGATGGGATTCATGGCAATCTCTTAATGTCTACTCAGGCAAGGGAGTCTAGGAAATATTTCCATAGAGTGACATCACACGATGGTCTCTGATTGCTTCATTTGGGCAGTTTTGCCTTCCATTGTATTCGGGTGTGTATGTAGCCTGAAATTTTGAAAGGATTATCAGAAACTCATTACCATTGGGTTTTCTGGCCTAATCCTCTCTGAACTTATGATCTGACTATGTCTGAGGTCATCCTGACCTGGCAACATGCTTCTAGCCAGCGCACTTTCAAACATGTTTTCCAGCCATAAATATGTTCAATTATGAAAATAGCATATCCTGCAGAGTGGGGGTGTAGGGTGTGTTAACAAAGGATCGTCTCCAACCCTTCCTCCATAAATGTTAAGGAACAGCTGGAATGAGCCTAGATGCACCTCCATGGCTCATCAATGGCCAAGCAGACAGATTTTCCTCAACAGCCTCTGGCTGGTTTTGTGCCTTGAGGTGGGAGGATTGTGGAAATCTGTCGTTGATATACTTTCTGCAAGGTCTGCAAAAATACATAGACTGCTGCTACCCATACATATGCTTCTGGATGTCACCAACTGGATGCTAGCCAGTGTGTTCAGCTGTAACAGCTGTATAACATTGCTTGAATGATTTTATGAATCAGACTAAGGGTCATTCTAATCCATTTGAAGATGGTATTTTTGCTACTAAGAGACCACAAGAAAATTAAAAAAGATAATGTCCTAGTTTATTGGTTAAAAGCTATATTGTAGGGCTAGGAGAAGATACTACCCTGACAAGATTATACCAAAAGTCTTTTCCTGTTCAATCTTATATTCTAACCCTCGAAACTTCTGCCTGCCTATAAACATGCTACTTACTAGGTATACTGAGAGGAAGAGAAGTCAACTTTTAACCACTACACCGTTAGCAGCATTTAATTAAAATTATCAGCTAAGATAATCAGGAATCTAACTGTAATATCATAGCTATGATCCATCAAATAATTGAACCACCAGGAAGCCCACCCCAGCAGCCAGGCAGCCACATCAACAGAAGGAATTCTGAGGTGCTCATGAGTGGGGACCTGAACCACGACACATCCAGACCCTTCCTGCCAGTGAGTCATGATTTGAAAGCAGCAGCAGCGTCCCCTGTGATGATCAGCCTCAACTGCTTGTTGCAGTGAGCCTCACTGGTGGGAGGGGACTGGATCCATCATCCTTCAATGTCCTGGGCCCTTTTTGCACACCACTTCCAACCCACAATGGCCACAGAATCACCATGGGATCGCAACAATGGTTCTGCGTGATGTCATCACGATCCTAGAATCATAGAATCATAGAGTTGGAAGACACCCCAGGGGCCATTGAGTCCAACCCCCTCCTATGCAGGAACACCCATCAAAACATTCCCAACAAATGGCCATCCAGCCTCTGCTTAAAAACCTCCAAAGAAGGAGACTCCTCCACAGGGAGGAGACTTCTGTGGCGATCCTGTGGCCATCCTCTCACAATCGCAGATTAAATCACGTTCGGATTTCTCTCGAAAATGACATGTGATTGCAGAGTCCTCCCTCCCACACTTACCTGTTGTGCAGAACAGCAGGAAGCGCAATGGCTGCACTTCCTCCCCCAGAGCAGCCTGGGAAACTGCCAGGCTGCACTGTGGACGGGAGAGGCAGGGTCATCACACTTCCTATCATCCAGCAGGCAGCCAGTGCAGAGGGGGAACACAGCAGAAGTGATGCCCTTCCAGAAGAGGCTTTCCCTGGACCCTTACAGGATGCCTTTGGGAAAAGGTAAGTTGCAGAACGGGCCCATAGTCTCCAGCACCTTGGAACTCCTTTGGTTGGTGCAACTGCCTAGCTGCTGAGGTGGTATTGAGTGGGCATTTATAGCCATTGCTATGTTGCGACAACTATAAATGTGGACTACAAAATTTACAAGGTCATTAGTCACTAGATTATGACATCATAAATACTAAACAGGATGCCAGCTGTCTTTTTCACAAGAAAATTTAAGATGTATGCAAGTTACATAAAACGAGTAAGGAAATTCAATTAGTCCACTGATTCTTGTCCCCTATGTGTAAAAGTGTTCAAATTCATCTGAGATTAGTGTAGGCCCAAAGTAATGTAGATATTCCCTTAGACTGTCTCTATACGAAAAACATCATAAACTAATAAGGGAAAAAAAGATGGTCACAGTACAAACAATGAAATACAATTCAGATATTTTAATACGCTTTATATAAAAACCTTCCCAATTTGGTGTGCTCCGGAGGTGTTCCATGGCAAGCCACCCCAATCTTTCAGTGAGTTGGTTTTATGGAAATTTTAGTTTATCATATCTTGTGGATATGATAAGGAAAGGTTGGGACAGGTTGCTACACAAGAACATTTTGTATTTCTCCAATGGACATGAAATCAGGCTTTAAATAATTAATTCCTGGTATATAGCCAACACTGTACAGATTTAATTAGGCTCGTAGTATATGCTACCCCCTCGAAAAAAAACCTGATTGTAACAAAGCATAAGTTTGTAAGACTGACATTCTATGTATAGACTTCCTTATTATGATTTGACTGGGCCATTTTCTTTTATAACAGAAAGATTATTGTCATGAATCTAACCTCTTATAGTTAATTTTTTCATTTACAGTTCTGTTAATACTCAGTGACAGAATTTCCCCCAGAAATATTGAACAAGATTAGTAATTAGCTAGCCAATTCTAAAATGGTATTAAGTTTTTATTGTTAGAGGTCCCTGTTTGCCCTATCAGCTATTTTTAATACAGTTTCAGCAATGCAATATTTGTCAGAAGAAATCAGACTGCAGGTTATAGTTTGAAGCACAGGAAATAATATCTCGGTCTTAACAGCTCTAGGGACTTACTCTGTGTTATGCACAAACTCACATATTAGAGCCCCAAAATTAATTGTGTCTATAGCTGGCTTCCAAAAAATAGGAAAAGCCACTTTGAGAGGGAGAATATGAGGAAAAGAAACAACATGGGGAGATTATGACTTAACCCCTTCCCTTCCAGCCATGCCCCTCACTCCAAATCGCTTTGAAGCCATATTCCTTCTCATGGAGTTCAAAAACATGTTTGCTGAGACGGGGGTTATTTGAAGTACAGAAATCTTCAAAGAAAGGGTTACATGTCCCTTATTTTTATTTCCTCAGCAGTATTAGGCCTTGGAAATCAAGTGTAAAAATGCAGAAGATTAAAAAAAAAGCATGAAGAGATAGTACATGGAAAGAAACAGAGAATATGAACTTTTCCCAAAATCCAACAAACAGCTAGTATTCACACTGTCTGAGGTCACTTGCTACCTGTTTGTGGAGATTACCAGATTATCTCATTGAAGTATGTGGTATGAGTCACATTAGTAGATCTAGTGGTATCACATAGATCTCATATTTGTGTGTGTATGTGTTTTGTGTGTGGAGGGTGTTGGAAATGCCATTGCCCTTTATGTATACATTTAGGTGTGCTCTGAAAGGGAAGTTAGCAGCTTCCTCCCCTCCCAAGTTATCAAATTGAATCTTTGGGTGCAGGAGGCACTGTGATTGGTCACCTCTTTGATTTTCTAATTTCCTTTTCTTGATTTTTAAATACAATATTTTGATGGGATGAATGGCTCCCTTTTCAAGCCATTTTGTAAGAAAAGATGCAGACGCACAGTGATGTAACTACTGATGTATGCTAGGAAGGATGTGGCATGTCACGTCAGCTCTGTGTGAACCTCATATGTCAGGTCAGCCCTCAGGATTGGACATTCTGGAAGCAAGTTGTCTGCCATTCTGTGTTGGATCTCCTTTGGTGCTCACCAGATCTGTCAAATGCTTTTTCTTGCTGCCCAATACTCTAATTCCTTGTCAGCTGTTGCTCTCCTCTATGCACTACTTCTCTAGTTTAGTTATATTAGTTAGTTAGTTATATTGGTGATTACTTAACTCCATCCAATCCTGAATCTGCTAATTTTAGATTTACATCTGCATGTAACTTGCCATTCCAAGTATACTGATGATCTTTAAGGTATAACAGTATCGCTTATCCACTGTTCTTCAATCCTTCCCTCCAAAATAACTGCTCAAAAATTTTAGCAAAAATTACACTGTTTTCATAAAATAACTGCCTACTGGCAAAGCAATAGAAATGTATATTCTGATTAACAGAAAAGGTGACAGTATGGAAAGAAATCAGGAGTATGATTATGTTCAGACAGTAATTAATTATTGGCAAACTGCAAGGGAAAATATCAAAATATAATATGACATTTTAAAATGAAACTAGAAGGAAATGACCTTTGATATATAAAATGAACCAAACCCACACTAGAACAAAATCTACCAATTCTGTAGGAGATGTATAATTTCCCAGGTCAGTCTGGCTGGCATATTTTGAATCCTGCTCCCCAAACTTGCCCTTATCCAGTCTGATTACTTTTCCCTCTCAAATTGTCAATATATTACATCTAAAACAATCTGTCCTATTTGTCTGAGTCTTTTGATATTGTTTTATCACAGGCTACAAGAGTCAAAAGTATGACTAGAGTTTTAGGGCCTTTCCACACTACGTTGTTATAGTTCTATTATTCCACTTTCAACATCCTACAGAATCCTGGGGTTTAAGGAGGGGCATTTAGTATTCTCAGCCAGAGAGCTCTTTGGTCACAGGATGTTGAAAGTGGAGTAATAGCACTATAACAGTGTAGCATGGAAAGGCCTTTAGTGTACAATGGAGTAATATGTGTTGGTTAGTGAATGCTTATTTGGGAGGTGATGACCACAGCGACATGTATTTATTTTCTGCCACTTTTCCCCAGTTCAGAACTCAAAAAGACTGACAACAATTAAAACAAACACAGTTAAAAATCCCACAGCATACAATCCACTCAATACCAGGTTGCCCCTGGCTTGCCGCCTCTGACCTATATAGTATAAGAGTTAAATGATAGGGGTTATGTATGAATGGGCTATGACAGTGTACCTGCACTGCACAATGGTACAAGTCACATACCACTTTCACTGTCATGGCTCCATTCTAGTGAAATCTTAGGGTTTGTGGTTAAGTTCTCTGCTAGAAAGATCTAGTGCTGTATTTGAGGGAAGTGGACTACAGTTATCTAACTGGTAATTCATAGAAGTACAAGTCCAGAGAGTCTGCCAGGATGGACTCACAGTAATTAAAGCACTACGGAACTGCTGTACCTGTAAAATGTGCACGCAACTTTGAATGCAAGAAAGTGGTGAAGAGTGGCATCCTATTTATACGACACTAAGATGGGTACAAAGATTCCTCCTCTGCTATTTTACTGGGGATCTGGACTTGTGTCTGTAGTATAACATGCAATGTCTGAAGTAAAGATATATTACTAATAGCTGGAAGTCCTATTGTGCAGCTCTCAGGATGATTTGTTCTCTTATATTCTTTAGTGACTAGGTTGTTGGTCAAACCTAACAGCAGAGTTAGAACACCTAAACACAAAGTTCTTTGTGTTGTCAGTGATGCTCTGCAGCATGACTAGCAGCAACGTTATGCGCAAATGAAAATCTGTTCCATGAACATCTAAAGCATAAAAAGACAGACGGGCGATAAACCATTAATGGTTGTCGCAGAGAAGATTCTAGAATCTGCTATGAGAAGATTGCAGTATATACTGTTTCCATTATAGAAGAGATAATCAGAAGGAACCGCTCAGGCAAGAAGTAATATGGGCTGATATTCTAAGCAGCAGTTTAATTACTAGAAACTTGTGATAGAACCTTAAAGAAAGATTGTCAAATGTGCCAGTAGTTAACCATCTCAAGAGGAAAGGCAGTGAACATTCCAATTAGGCACCTAGACATTACCTAGGTGAATAGAATATTAAGAGTAAGTGAAGGAAAGGTATTATGAAATCACTTTGAAGATTTTTTAAAAACTTTTTTTAAACAAGCACCTCCATCAGGAGAAAGAAGAGGAAAACTTAAGGTACTGTTTGCTTTTTTCATTGTGAACAAAGTATACAAACCTAGAGCTAGGAGGAAATTGCACACACACACTCAAAATTCATAATTTTTCTCGGTAAAGTACATGGGTGGAATCATGAATCATACGGGTGAAAGAGACTGCAAGAGCCACCTAGTCCAAGCCCTTGTCATGGAGGAATAAAGAGTTAATAGTTGTTGTGTTCCTTCAGGTTTCTAACTTATGGTAACACTGCAGCAAGATTGTTATGGGACTTTCCTAGCAAGACTTGTTCAGAGAGTTTCCCATTGTCTTCCTCTGAGACTGGGAGAGGGTGACTTGCTCAAGATTACTCGTTTAGTTTTCATGCCAGAGCAGAGATTCAAACCCTGAAGAGTCCTGGTCCAACACTCAAGTCACTACACCATGCTGGTTCATACACAGTTAAATCACTCATAAAAGATGGCCATCCAGCTTCTGCTTAAAGACCAATGAAGTAGAATCCTCTAACCTTTGAGGGAGATTATTTCACTATCAAAAAACTCTTACTATCAGCAAGTTCTTGCTCCTGTTTAGGTGGGATCTTTCTTCTTTATATTTGAATTGACCACTTGTCCTAGTCTCTGTAGCAGCAAAAAACAAACTCTCTCCATCTTCTATGTGACATCCCTTCAAATACTTAAAGATGACAGACATAACTCCTTCTTTGGCAAGCTAACCATGCCCACCTCCCTAAGATGCTCCTGATAGAACTTGATTTCTAGACCTTTTACCATCTCAGTTGTCCTTATCAATATTGTTCTTCAGCTGTGGTCTCCCAAACTGGACACTGTATTCTCAGGGCCTTATCACACTACACTGTTATAGCACTATTATTCCACTTTAACTGCCATGGCAGTCTCACATGGAATCATGGGATTAGCAGTTTAGGGTGAGGCATCTAGAATTCTTAGCCAGAGAGCTCCAGTGCCTCAGCAAACTACAAACCCCAGAAATCCACAGGGTACAGCCGGGGCAGTTAAAGTGTAATAGTGGAATAATAGTGCTATAGCAGTGTAGTGTGATAGAGACGCGAGTGAGGATGGACTAAAGTAGAATGGAGTGGTATTATCACTTCCTTCAGTTTGGACTCTATACTCCTGTTAATACAACTTAGAATAGCCTTGGGTTTTTGGTTGCAACATCATACTGTTGACTCATATTTACCTTATGATTTATTAAGACCCCTAAATATTTTTCACATATGTAGTTGTAAAGCTAAGTTGACCTAATCTTTTCTAAGTTATTACTTCCAGGTGTTTTCCAGAAACAAACAAACAAACAAACAAACCAGAAACCAATTATTTCCACATGTTTTGCTAAGAAAAATGGAAATGCAGTGCTTTCAAGTATGGCCATTTCTGCATGGTGTTGCACTCCCACTATGGGGACAGGATGGCAGTGGTCCGTGGTCCATAATTCTGCACAATGTCATCATGGTCCTGCTGCCATCCTCTCCCCATGCATCACAATCGTGACATATTTGCTTAATAGATTAAATCTGCTAAGCACCACAATCATGTGATGCTCCCATACTTACCTGACATATGGAAGGGCAGGAAGAGCGATGGCAGTGCCTCCTTCCCCAGTGCAGCATGGGAAAGAGCTCAGCTGCACTGTGGAAGGCAGACGAGTATCCCTTGTGCTCCTTTCTGCAGGCAGTTGGTCAGGTGCGAAGGGGAGTGTTGCTGTCATGCTCCCTTCCCAGCAATGGCACTGCCAAGACTGCAACAGGATGATGCAGGAGAGCGTTGTTGTGCAGAAATGGTGTATGTTGCTAAGAAAAGCAAAAAGTTAAACATATGCAAAGATAGCTTTTATTAATGTGGTACAGGTGCATTCTTTCTCCCAAGACCAAAGGTTTAAATCCAGATTAAGGTGCTTGCAACTAAGTTAGTAGAGGGTGTTTTTTTTTTTGCCTCCTCTTCTCTTTGACAGGGCCTTTGCCCCCACTGAAAATTCTACAATGGGGTGGTGCAACCCAAAGATCAAGTGAGCTGTTTCATCCATGGGAAGCAGAACCTGGATCTGACCTACTTGTGAGGAATTGTCTGGGAAGATTCCATCTATTAAAAAATTACCTTGTCACACTTAATTGGTTTTCCCTGAGAATTTTGGATGAATAATTTAATGTGGAACTCAGCTATATAAACAGCAACTACAGTGCAGATTTTTGTTTGTTTTCCAGCCCTAGTTGTTTCAGCCTTGTCATAATGGCTTTTAAACATGCCATTTGTAAACAACTTCTAAAGGTGACGATAAAACATTACTTAGTACATTAAGGCCATTTCCGCACGGGGCGAGGGAATTGCCCTGTACCAGTACTTACCGGACTTCTTGGCTCCACGCTTGGGTCCAGGCTGGTCCGGAGCAGTTTGTGGCCGCTGCTCTGCACTGCTCCGGGGACGAAAATGGCGGCTTCCAGTTGGTTGAGGCTCTCCACCAACCGCTGAAGCTCGCCAGCCTAAAGCCCGCCCCTGGCAGATTACAGGCTCGCACCGAGTGGCGCGCTTCATGCTTTTGAAAGACCTGTTTCAAGCAGTCTTTCAAAAGCATGCTGGACGACCACTTTGGGTCGTTCAGGAGCGGGCTGAGGTGTGGAACTACAGTAAGTAGGTCCGACCCAGTCCGCTCCCAGGTGCAGACGTCCTCTCTGGAGGACGTTCTGCACCGTTTCTTTAAGCCCGTGTGGAAATGCCTTAAGTTGACTTCATTCCCATTTATTATGTTGTTTTTGAAATGCAGCTTTCTTATTCCCTTGTTAACCTCTTCCCCCAGTAACTCACTACAGATAATCACATTACTTGGAACACATTACTGCCAACTTGTGGGTGGATTCAGGATCTGATAGATGCAGAGACATCAGTCAGTTTCCTCCTCCATTCTCTTTAGCTCACTTTATTGACAAAGACCAGTAGAAATAGAAGACAAAGAGTATATGGCATGACCAATGAGACTCTCAGTTGCTAGATGCCATCAGAAGTGGGAGAGGCTCTGCTACAAGAGATGGCATGGCACACAGCTCAATTGTTGTCCCTGCCACCCACTCCACTCCCTGCTTTTGCTTCCCCAGTATTTCACTGAGAGTCTTGTGAGGCACTAGAGCTCACCGACTGTAAAATGGAAATCTCAGGATTCCATAGGATACAGCCATGGCAGTTGAAGTGGAATCATATCACTATAACTGTATTGTGTGAAAGGGACGTAAATCATAGCACTAGTTGATGAAGTGATAGGACTGCCCACATTACTAAATTTCTGATAACACGTTTTTAGCTCATCAATGATCAAATGAAGGACTCAGTTCAAGTGTCCTCAAAGGCACTATTTTTTAAAAAAGAAATACGGCTTTCTTCCCAAAAATGAAAATAAAATAAAATGTGGAATAGTAAAGGCTAGTAACAGACATTTCTTATAAGGGAGGCCTTTATCTAAATGCCAGAATCTGTGTTCCTGGTCTGGAGGACTTTTGACCCTGTGATGACAGTCTCTCCCTTAGGTGCTGTTGGTGATCTGCCAGGCTGATCTCAAGCTTAAAGTCCAATAAGTCTTGGCAGTCACTGTTTCTCCCTCCAGTCTAAATGAGCTGTAAGTTGCCCTGTATACTTTCTGCTCCTCAGGCTGTACACTTATTTGGGGGTAACTTCCATTGAACTCAGTGGAATTTGCTTGTGAGTAAATATTCATAGACTTGGGGAGCATGTAAATCTTTTTGCTTTCTTTCTCAGAACAGGCTTTTCATTTAAAAAAAAAAAAAAGGACAGGACTTTCCTTAAAGCAACCCAAGCAATAGATGAAGCTCCAGGTCTCACACACTATGGATTTTTTAAAAAAGAAAATCTTTCATTTCATGTTCTGCCATGTGATACAGTTCCTTAGAGCAGCAGCTGAAGACAGCTGACCTCCATCTCACTTCTGACTGCCAGCTAAATGTACTGATTAACCAGTAATGCTTTTTTTCCTGCTTTACCTGAAGGAATACCTTTGCTTCTTTCCCCTCTAAATCAGATGGTTTTCAGAGTAATTGAGAAGTTATTTCTTTTCTCTATCAAATACACCACGCAGTGCAATGTTATGCCTATCTGCTTATAGTTACTTCCTATTGACTTCTGAGTAACTAGTCCCAGGTGAGGGTATATGTGGCTATGGGATCTGAAAACACATGTGCAAGATTGTATAGCCAATCTTATTATTGAAGCCTGTGTTCTAATAATCATACTATATGATCAGTTATGTCTAAAAAGACTTACAACATGTCATAATAAAACAGTAATAAAGAGCTTCCGGTTTGCTTGTTTGCAGCTGAGGAAAATCAAGAGAGTTTTGTGGCACTTGAAATAATTATATTTTAGCACACAGAATATTGTCTGGAGATGATCTGGTTCTCCACAATAGCTCTTTTAAGCTTCATGAGAAGGTACATTAAGCAGCAAATATTCTGTCAGCCCCTACCACTTCTAACTTGCTGTATTTTTGTTTTTTTTTAAGTATGGAGGGACAGGGTGAACTATGGAGCTAAAATTTGGACATTGTCTCATGAATAAGAATTCTGTCCCATCCAAATAAAATTTTTCTTCACTCCCCAGAATTCTAGCACTGTACAGAGTTTAGGCATCCAAAGAAAAGGGGAAGGCAAAGTTCCCAAGGGAATGAGAACACAAAAAATAGGAATTCTACATGTGAATGATTTCCTATGTCTCATTCTCCTCAGTGCTTGACATTTGGGGACTGAAGGAAAATTTCGTTGAGGGGGCAAAATTATCATTTGGCAGGGTAATATTCTCCCTATAGGTATATCCCTGTGGGGCACTTTCCTCTTTCTGCTGCCATGCCTGTCCACAGTGCTACAGTATAACACACAATTCTCCAGGGTCAACTCTCCTGGAACCCTTTCTATCAGAGTGGAACCAGGTGGGCTTGCAAGGCTGTTTTGGGAAAGTAGGGAGGGAGAAGATTTATTCCAATGATAATTTATGATCCCCTTCCTGTCTGCACAAACATACAACAGTTTTATAAGGTACATAACACTGACCATAAAAGACCTTGGACATTTCCGCACTAGACTGTTACAGTGTTATTATTCCACTTGAGGCTCCTCCCTAAACTACAAACCCCAGGATTCCATAGGATGTTGAAAGTAGAACAATAGCACTATAAAAATCTAGTGCAGAACTAGCCCTTGTTATTTTTGTCATGGTTTTTGTTGTTTGCTGACACAGTGTCTTTTATTTATGGTGATCCTATGAATGAGAGATGCCCAGGATTCTTGGTCATTACTTGCTCTGCTCTGATCTTGAAAACTCAGGGCAACGATTCCTTCATTGAATCAATCCTATTGTAGTGTGGTCTCCCTCTTCTCCTATTGCCTTCAACTTTACCCAGCATTAACATCTTTTCCAGTGTGTCCCATTGTTTCATGGTATGTTTAAAGTATGTCACTCTCTGTTTAATTATCTTCACTTCTAGTGTGATTGCAGGCTTGATTTGCTCTAGGACAGATTCATTTGTCTGTTGAGTAGTCCATGGTATCCTTAGAAATCTTCTCCAGCACTTTTCAAAGGACCTCTGCATTAATCTTTGTGTAAATTTCAGAGAATGAAAAATTGGTTTGTCAGATGTGCTTGACATTTTTGGATACTCCAAAACCCTTTCCTCTTGGTTTCCCATGGTGGCACATTTTTGAAATCCTTTGAAATGTCTTTATTCCTTGTTTCCTTTTTTGTTTCTTAAGTTACATGGAAATATTTATATGGAAAGATGGTATACACACCAGCCGACCAAAAAGAGAAGGGAAGTTGTGAGCGTGTGCCTGTGTGTATCAACCAGTAATGCAGACAGACTTTTCTTCCTGTTAGTTTTTTTAAAAAAAATATTCAAAGAGTGAACTGTTCTGTATAGCCTCAGGGTTTAGAGGTGTTCATGTCTTCTTAGACAGGATTTCAATTGCTGACACCTCTGTATAACCTTGCTGCATAGAAGTCCTTAAAGTAACAGAACCCAGAAACCACAGTAAGGTTAATATTTATTGCCTGGAAGGTCAAACAGGAAGCAGAAACTGACCTGAAAAGTAAGATAAGATTTTAAAATCTAGTACATTCTAGACACACTGGCAGTACAATTTTGACTGAGAAAAGAGACTTAAAAAACAAAAACAAGAACCTTGGATACTGTCATTATTTTGCCTAAATTTCCATGCTGCGTATCTAGTGATAGATGAATCAAAATCTGAGTTTTTTTTTCTTTTTTAAGTGGGAGGAAACAATATTGACATTAATCTATCCAGGTCCAGATCTCTGAGTTCCCACTTCTTAAATATCTGGGCCTGAATCTCCTTGTACCGGGCTATATTAGTGCTAGATTAGGGTCACTTCTTTTTTTTTTTCATTGAAATTCTTAATGTTTTCTGAGAAGTGGCAGGCAGTGAGACTATGGCCCTTTTCACATGTGTGTGGGGGGGAACGGGCGAAAACACGCTAAAACGGAGCTCACCCGCAGCCGGGTAAGTCCGTCGCCACGCGGAGCAGCGCGAGCTCGCTGCTCCACACTCCTCCGGCGTCCCAGATGGCAGCTTCCGGTTGGTGGAGGCTCTCCACCAACCGGAGAAGCTCGCCAACCGGAAGCCCGCCCCCGGCAGATCTGCAGGAACGCACTTGCTCGCGCCTGCAAATCCACTTTGGAGCCAGGCGACGGAGTGGCACGGGGCTGCGCGCTCCGTGCTTTTTAAAAACCTCGAAAAAGAGGTTTTTAAAAAACACGCAGCCCGGCAAGTTCCGGCCGCTTCCGAGTGGATTCTGGTGTGGAACTATGAAAAGTAGTCCGCGCCAGTCCACTCTACGGTGTAGAAGACCTCCGTTAGAGGTCGCTCTACACCGTTTTAGAAGCCCGGTATGGAAATGGCCTACGTTCCTTTTCTTTCTGACAACAGCAATACCTTCAGAAATTCACTTCAGTTTGTTTTAAAAGAATTTATCAATAAATTGCAAATGTCTTCATATTTGGAGCTGAAAGAATTTTACATTTAAAAAACCTCAAATGCAGGAAAATGAGAAATAGATTTCCCCATCCCTTTGAATATCCAGTCCTGAAACCTGTGCTAAAAAATGTGCACAGAAGCTGCTGATAAAAACTTTGTACTCCACAGCAACTTGCCCATAGCAACAATAGATAAAATTATTTCCCTCTATCTCTCACACACAAACACACTTATGTATTTTGCAAAAGCCAGTCTAGTATAGTGGTTTGAGTGCTGGATTCTGGGCTAGGAGTCTGGAAGACTAGGGTTCAAACTCTGTTCAGTCATGAATATCCACTGGGTGATCTTGAACAAGTCACCCTCTCTCAGTCTCGGAGGAAGACATTGGCAAGCCTCCTCTGAATAAATCATGCCAAGAAACCCATGAGGACCCTATATGTTGGGGTCAACCTGAAGACATGTATGACATGAAGCTGCCAAAAGTTGGAGTTGATTTGAAGGCTTCATCAACAATCATTTTTTAAATATAAGGCAACATCTGAACTTGTACAATTGACTGTGTGCATATTGAACTTGGAGACAAATTTCACTGCTTTCAGTGGGGCTTTCATCCCAGCAAATGTGAAAAAGGCTGCCGCTTCAATCCCCCCCTCCCATGACTTCTTCTACTCCTTTAACTCTTTTGCAAAGTGCTTTGTGATACTGACTGATAATGATCTCTAATTCTGTTATTGTGACATTTGTGCTTCTTAATTACTTGCTAACTACTTTTCACCCTGTACAATACATGATAAATATGTTGTGCCTTGCAAGCAAGACTTTCATTTGCCTTCCTCCTCGCACCCTGTGCCTTTGCAATTTATTCTATTCTACTGCAGGCTGAGTTTGTTTACTCTAACACTGTTTTTATTATCTTCATCCAAGATGACTTTATGTTCATGTGTGCCCCTGGAATCTGTTCTAGATTCTTTGTTGCTTAGTTGCACTCACTGCTTGAAGTCATTTGCCTCAAAATATGCTGTTCCTGAAAGTATTGCTATGTAAAGAGTATACATGTTTATTTCTCCTCTTTCCAGGGTTTCACTTGACATTTCTGCTTCAGATGCTGATTTAGTAATGAAGAGCAAACCTGAGTGGAAAGCTGAAAATAATTATTGCTAACATTATTCACTAACAACATTTTGGTCTGTTTTTCAAATCGTGGCCTTATCAACTTCATCAGTTTTTATTTAACATTTTAAATAATCTCTTTCTTAACTGTTGTATATTACCATTGAATCAACATGATGTAGTGAATTGGCTGAGGACCCTGGAAGACGAGGGTTGGAATTCCTGCTCAGAAACCCACAGAAACCCAATGGGTGACCTTGGGCAAGCCACACACTCTCAGCCTCAGAGGAAGGCAGCTTCCCTCTCTGGGCAAATCCTACCAAGAAAACCCCATGATAAGTTCACTTTAGTATCACCATAGATCAGAAATGATGTGGAGTCACACACAACAGTGACACATCGCCATGGAGTCCCTAGTGGTCTGAGAGGAAATAAATACATACAGTAAATAAATAAAAATCTAAAACATGAGCTAAGTTACACATTTTCCTCTTTGCCTCTCCAGAAGACCTGCTTATTGATTTCTGTTTGAAGATTTCTTTCAGTTGATCACTGTACCAAATATGCTTAGGAATGGGTGTAAGATTAATTAAATTCATTTTTTGATAGGACCTTACAAAAAATTTATACATTTTCTTTTAGACAAAAACAAATTTATAGATGGATTTGAATCTCTCTCTCTCTCTTTTTTTAAAATGGAGCAAATCTATATCTAGCTATCTATGTGTATGTGTATATATGTATTTTAACAACAGATGAGGACAGGCCTTCTGACACACAGAGGTGGCTTTAGAGACACTGTAATCTGATTCTCCAGTGTGAATATGCTAGGCCACCTTCACTCCTACTATGGCTTCTAATCTTTGTGTTAATCTAGACTTTCCAAACAAGATTTAACAATATTGAGAAAACAGCATAGCAACATCTCTAAGTGAGGACCACTAAATCAGCTTAACTCTGTATGCAATTCATGATTTATCTTTTGTTCTTGGAATAGTTGTCAATATAGAAGCAATTTGCATCTTGGGAGTGCCACAGATTGATTAGGCTGGATAAATGAATTATTGCATAGGCGCAGAAATCTTCCACTCCTCCATATATCAAGTGTTGTGTAAATTGTGACCCAGTAATCATTGTAAATCAAGGTTTCTCACTATGTAAAACAGCCACTGTGAGTCTTAGGAATATATGCTTGCCCTCCTTTTTTCTATTTTTTCCTTCTTATGGCAGAGAGTAACAAATGACAGTTTCCTGTCACATGAAACTCGGGGAACTATAGTTTGTTTAGAGGGATCAAACCAAGATCAAGCTGTGGATTCAGTTAATCATATCTTCCCAAGGTTAGTGACTAATATAAAACCAGAAGCAGGTGCATCTAACTGATCCTACTGTGAAAGAGAAAGAGAGAGGAGGAAAGTGTGTACCCAAGGTCACCCAGTGGGTCTACATGGCTGGGTGGAGATTCAAGCCCTGGTCTCCAGAGTTGTAGTCCAATGCTCAAATCACTATACCACGCTGGTTTCCCAAACCATACTTTAACATATAAGACGTGAGTGGAATATCTACAAAAAAGTATCTTAGCTCAGGACTAGAATTTTGTGGGCCTGCATATCTCTTTAGATTTCAGCTCCCAGGATTTTCATACTGTTGGTTGGCTATGGTGGGTAGGGCTGCTGTGAATTGCAGTTCAATAATATTTGGCTGCTGGGAGTTGCAGTACAACAAGTTAATTTCTTTGCCTTAGATAAATATAAGGGCACATAAAATTACTTTTTTAAAAATGTAATGTTGTAATAGTGATATTTAATACTTACTCTCCTCCCCCCCCCAAAAAAACCCCCCAACAACAATGAGTTGCTCAGCTAACATATTCCATTGCTTATCAGGGTGATTAATTGTGCAGTCCTAGGCATATCTGCTCATAGTTCCATTGATTTCAGTGAGATA
Source organism: Cyclura pinguis (assembly GCA_030412105.1). Classification (NCBI taxonomy): domain Eukaryota; kingdom Metazoa; phylum Chordata; class Lepidosauria; order Squamata; family Iguanidae; genus Cyclura; species Cyclura pinguis. The sequence goes on along the minus strand of CM059599.1, from coordinate 104,145,723 downwards.
CATTCCTTGGTAATTGATATAAGATTACATCATCAGGTTGTAATCCTATACGTGCTGTATACACATTCCTAGGAGTATGACTGTGAAACATGGTGCTGCTATTTTTCATTTATCACCTTACCTTATCTTGTATTACAATGTTATATGATTTTGTATGGTCTTATATATCTTGCCTTGAAAAGCTACACCATGAATAAATGCTAGCAAATATAAATACTGATATTGGTGAGAAAATACAGAATGTAATTTATAAACCAAAATCAAACAAAATTCCAGGTTTAGATGGCTTTGGTGGTATTTGAATATGATATTTGAAAAGGAATTGGATCCTATTTTAAAATTCTGTCTTAGAAGGCCTCCAATTCTAGGTTCCTGGAGGCTTTCAGAAAATATTTTCCTTTTGAAGCCTGGTAAGAATCTGAAGGAGGCAGAGTTTTATTGTCCAATTTCACTTAGATGCTGGGATATAAAACTATGTACCACAATTTTAGCTAATCACTCAGGTGAAATTGCAAATGTTGATATTAGTCATCATGGGGTTCATAAGATGTCAGCATATAGCAGATTTTATTCAGTGTCTTCTAAATGTTGATTTGCATATTTGTCAGCATTAAAAAAAATCTACAATTATTCCCTTGGATATGATGAAGGCATTCAGTGGGTCGAATTAGACTTACTTATTTAAAACATATCAAACATGGATTTTGGAGATGACTTTGTAAACGTATTGTATTTACTTTACAGTTTGCAACATGGCATAATATGTACAGGTGATGCCAATTCCAAGCAACCACATTTATGTTGTGCTATGAAAAACGTTGTGCCAGTTCCCTGTTGCTTTATGTTTTGTTTTGTTTTTTAATTGAGCTATTTGCTGTTTTATTCAGGAGATATCCCCAATTAACTGGAATCCAAATATATTGCCCAAGAGTTTTAGAAAAATTATTTGCAGATGAAGTTGCCATACAGTTTGATTTTTTCCTCCTTGAAAATCCTCATGCTTTTTAAATTTTGCAGCATGTTGGAAAGGTCTCAGGATTAGAAATTATTCTATGTTTGAACTACCTGTGCTGAAGAGATAGCTCTCTGGCCCAGAAAACAGGTATTCCTGTTAATTCTAATCCCATAAATTACTTGGGTGTCTAGATTACTTGATGATTATCCATATTATTTACAATGAATTAATTTCCATTTATTAACTATCTTAAAAGAAAAAATTATATAGGACAAATGTAATCTCTTTTAGTTAAGTGGAATATCGGGGGTGGGGGTTATTTTTGCCGTGCTTGCATTTTTGTTCCAAACATTGTCAGCTACTTTGTCCTGTAAAAGTCTGCCTGATTGGCAAAAGATAGCTATGGATTTCATAGCTGAATATATAAAAAAAGTTTGGTTCTAAAAGCAGCACACTAGAGTTGACGATTTAGGGATTCTGAGCTTGGATGTGTTTTATGATGTCTTTCACCTTAGACATCTTATCAGGTTCATGTTCAAAGATAATGTTTGTGCTTTACTAGAATCTGATGAGAATAATATAGATTAGTTATGAGGTTTACATTTCTTGAGGTTACTCATAAACGTCTGAGGAGTTGTTGTTAAACCTTTCCTTTCTAGCACTATGAAAATCTGATCTTGAAGGTTGGGGAGGTCGTTGCTGGTTTCTTCTCCACTTTTCTGTGCCATTTTTTCTTTACTGATGTTGATAAATTTAAATTATTTCAGGAAATATTAAGATTTATACTATATTTGTGATCTTTACTGTAATAATTATCCTAAATCAGGATTGCAGTTATGAGAGCAATTTGGTCATGTTGATGTTTTGTGGAAGGAAGCACATATATCAGATTGACTGATTACAGCAGTTTCTACAGTATCACCTCACTGTTCATAATTTTAAAACTCTGAGTACTGTTTTGTATTTTTCAATATCCTATGCTAATTCAGTTAACATTTGAACAGACAGGTTTTTTTTCTCTTTATAAAATTTAGCTAAAATTAATAATTTCATATTAATTGTTTCATTTATAATTACATTGGAAAAAGGTGATTAAAATATTGATTTTAAGAAATGTAGACAGCCCTATTTCTTGCTATCACTGATGTTCCCCCCCTCCTTTTCTTCTTTGAAAAATTTTTTTTTCATGCTCTCTCATTTCTCCTTTTCAAAAGAAATTAACAATGTGTCCTATAGGAAGCAAACACTCAGGAAGAGATTACATAAAACATCTTATTAAGCATTATCTTCTCTGTTATGTGCAGTCCTAGAAATAACATACTGAGACACTAATCTACTGGCCTCTCAGTTAAATTTCCATCCAATAATCACCCTGAGGCAATGCGGACTTCATGTCATAATTATAAGGAATCAAGGAATGACTAGAATCCTTTTCATCTTTCTAATTTTCTATCCTTAATTCTTTTCTCTGTAATTTTGTTTTTCTTAAGAGCTCTCTGCTGGTGCTCAATAATATCTGCAAGTACAAGAATGGATGGAATATTTATTCATGCTACTGAATGATCAACATCACTGGCACAACAGTTTGGTGGCCAATTAGATTGGCTCGGTATCATTTTTTAAAGCAGTAAATGTTAATTATGACTTCTCTTGCAAATGTTATTCACAAGATTCAATTCCTAACACATCAAGGATAATGACAGCTTAAATTCTTCTTTGTGTACCACAGTGGTAGACAAAGGAGAGAAAAAAACATGCCAGTATGAGAGTTCTGCATTGGGAAGTCCACAGTGCTTCTCAACATAGTTCCTCTTCCAAGATCAGGAGTCATGTTCACAAAGGTTTCTGCACACATAGACTTCTATGCTGGGTGTCTGTTATTAAGGAACAAAATGTGAATTGGCATTGGTTGGTGAACAAATGGTTGGTGGTGTTGTCATCTTTAATATTGTTAGCAGTGTGTTCTGTGACTGAAGGAAGGCTTCTCTTTCCTCTCTGCACCATGGGCAGAGCGGGAAGCAGGAATCAAATTTCACATCTATCTCAAAGAGCTAGATGGCACTAAGCACAACAGCCACATGTATCTCTGAGGCAGACACACCATAGATCCTTGTGTACTGCAGCCCATGGTCATCCTACTGTTGGGCATGTGAATTTCTGCATCAGAGTGAATGTCCTTTAAACAAAATGACTCGAGAGGAGTGGGAGCCCTCTAGAATGGTTTTCAGGAAGCACAGAAAGCAGAGGAGGAGAGGGGAGGGAAAGAAATTTCTATTGGTTGAATGGCCCAAATACCCCGAAAGCATCAAATCCTGTCTGATCTGGCTGGCACTTGGATGATGGTGTGTGTGTGTGTGTGTGTGTGTGTGCGCGTGTGCATGCGCCAAGGAATAGCAGATACGGTACGCAATTTTCAAAATAAGGCAATGAGAAATAACCTCTGAGTGGTTTATAGGATTTCCTGGCCTAAGAAAGACTCAAGAAGTTAATGATGTGGCCATAGCAAGTGACTTGAAAGTGTATGAACGCACAATAAGCATCTCATAGTGCAGTTTGTATGGAGGCCGCATACATTCCCTCCTCTTTTTATCCATTATATTTGGAAGATATTATCTTAATTAGAGGGAAAAAGCACGAGGAAAGTGTTAAATTCCTTCTTCCCAATCCCATGGTTTCAAGTTTATTTAGGTTTCTCCCACCATATCTGTTGTTATTAATGTTATTAATGTTGTTATTAATTATTCTTTCCTTAAATATGTGTGATCCTGCTACTCAAGGAAGCTGCCTAAGTACCCTGAAGGCACCAGATCCTATGTGATCTTCAAACGTAAGCAGGATCAGCCCTGGATAGTACTTGAATGGGAGACTACCAATGAATACCAGATGCTGTAGACTATATTCCACAGAAGGAATTGCCAAACCACCTCTGAGTGTTCCTTTCTTAAGAAAACCCTATGAAATTAATGGGGTCAGCATAAATCAACAGGAGACTTGTAGACTTGTAGGTGCGCACCCCCCCCCCGGCTTTCTCAAATCATGGCCGTTGAAGACTATGGATGTAAAATCACAAAATGTGTTGACTTCTTTTAAAGTTTTGCTGGCACTTATGGTTCCAAATAGAAGCTGACTATCAGGGGAGTTGGAGGAAACTTAAGGCTAACAAAGCAAAACCTTCAGATTAATCATTAATGTGTTTATTTTAAAGAAAATCATTATCTTACCTCTGATATCTGACTCAGTTTCTTTTTACTTATTTAATGATCTTTTAGGCTCAAGTTAGAATCGAGTGAGAAAGTTGTCTGAGTGATTCATCGAGATATAGAGAATGGTGTGAAAACCAGTTTAGGGCACGTGGAGAAAATTACCAACATCATTAATTTTACCTAATATTGATTTGCATCACTGTACAAGCTATAGAGCATTAATCTGAAATTACCACACGCGTGTATACTTATAGTATAATAGCAAGGTAGATATTATTAACAATAGACATATGCACTTGAATTGAAGCCATTGGAGGCTGATGGCTCTGCAACAAATGGGGAGCTGAATCTGCTTTTGGTTTTGCTTGAAAATTTATGGAGCTGTCCAAAGTGCTGAAAGCTGGTCCCCAATAGGTTCAGCACCTGGATAACTCCTTTAATGGTAAGGCTAAAACCTCGAACTGGTTCACCATCTTACTATTAATGGAGCCATCAACCCTCACTGACTGATGGTATTCAAAGTTATAGCTGACTTGAGTTTAGTCAGAGTTTAGTCTTTAAGTATATATAAACCATGATTTATCAGGAGATACTTTTCAGAGGGAATTTCTACTTTTTCCCCCCTTTTTCTCATCACTCTCCTCTAGAACAAGAACATTTTGTTGAATTTTCTCTGAATATTCACCACCAGAGTTGGGTTAGTATTTATCCCCCTCATCAATGCTTCAGCGCATTGCCAGGCCCAAGGCAGGATAAGGGATATACCGCAACATGCAAAGACAGTGGGGACCCTGCAGTGGTCAGCTAGGCATAAAAAAGAAGGAGTGCTACTGCCACAGTGAACAAGGCTGGTCCCACCATTAGGCAAAGTGAGACAGCTGCCTCCATCAGTAGGTGCTAGGAGGCGCTAACATGGCCTTGGAGGAAGACATTTGTGCACCATGTGGCCCTGCCTCCAGCCCCTAACTACTGCTTCATGGGACTAATTTGGTTCCTTGTAGAAGAAAGTTTTCTTTCTTGTGGCACACCACTGAGATTAGATGGACCCCCAGTCTGGGGTGTTTCTGTTATTGTTAAAGACATATCTGTTTAGCACAGTGTTTTTTCTTATTATTTTTCTGATCATAGAATCATAGAATCATAGAAATGTAGAGTTGGAAGAGACCACACGGGCCATCCAGTCCAACCCCCTACCATGCAGGAATACCCTCAAAGCACTCCCGACAGATGGCCATCCAGCCTCTGCTTAAAAACCTCCAAGGAAGGAGACTCCACTACACTCCGAGGCAGCAAATTCCACTGCCGGACAGCCCTGACTGTCAGGAAGTTCTTCCTGAGGTTCAGGTGGAATCTCCTTTCCTGCAGCTTGAATTCATTGCTCCTTGTCCTGGTCTCTGTAGAGGCAGAAAACAAGCCCTCTCCCTCCTCTACATGGCATCCCTTCAAATATTTAAACATAGCTATCATGTCCCCTCTTAACCTTCTCTTCTGCAGACTGAACATACCCAGCTCTCTAAGTCTATCCTCATAGGGCTTGGCTTCCAGGCCCTTCACCATTTTGGTCGCCCTCCTCTGGACCTGCTCCAGCTTGACCATGTCCTTCTTGAATTGAGGTGCCCAGAACTGGACACAGTATTCAAGATGAGGTCTAACCAAAGCAGAGTAGAGTGGTACCAGTACCTCCCTCGATCTAGACACCATACTCCTATTGATGCAGCCGAGAATTGCGTTGGCTTTCTTGGCTGCCGCATCACACTGCTGACTCATGTTGAGCTTGTGGTCTATTAAGACTCCTAGATCCCTTTCACACGTACTGCCATCCAGCCACGTGTCCCCCATCCTATATTTCTGCATTCCCTTTTTCTACCTGAGTGTAGGACCTTACACTTCTCTCTGTTGAATTTCATTTTGTTAGCCTTGGCCCAGCTCTCCAATCTATCCAGGTCGTTTTGAATTTCATGGGACTAATTTGGTTCCTTGTAGAAGAAGTTCCTTGTAGATGGTTAATGCTATTGCCCCATTTCTAAATTAATTGTTTTTGATGGATTTTATGGTTTTTATTGCTCCTATTATTTGTTAACTATTGGTTTTACTGCATCCATTGTAAACCATATTGGGATTTTAAAAAAAATGAAGAGCATCGTAAGCACTTATTTTGTTGTTTTTATTGCTCCGATTATTTTTAGCTATTGGTTTTAGTGTATCTGTTGTAAACCACTTTGAAATCTTTTTTAACAAATGAAAAGCAGTATAAACTTGCTATAAATAACTAATAATAGCAAACAGTAAGCTCATTTGCTGTCTTCAGTTGTAGTAGAGGATGCTCTACCAGTGGAGGTTTAACTGACAGTCCAGCTAGATTTTTATACAAGGGATGCCATCTTACCCTTCATGTAAGGCAGCAAAATGCCTTCTGCCAGCCTTGACTCCTAATGGTAAGGATCCCCCCCCCCCAAATGCTGTTGAGGAGATTATCCTGGAGAAAACTGGGAAAATGCTATTCCCTCCATTTTTTTGTTCTGATACAGGACAGACAATCCCATGAGGCCATTTGTATGGAGCTCTGCTTTCTAACTCACTCCGAGTAATCATTTTACTTGGGAGAAAAGGTGATGCTGGCACAGGCAGCATGCAGAAATATATTGTACATAGATTATATACATTTTTCAAATTGCTACCCAGGTGTGCAAATTATGTGAATATACCTATTACTGCCTACTGTGGAGTTTCAATTTAGCGTTATTTGTTATTGTGCTTTCAGTCCTCCCTTATCTACTTCCTCCCTGCTTTCAAGACAGAGTTGTACCTAAAGAATTCTCTTTCTTACTGGCAATTTAGTAGGTTCCTGTGAGTTTCCATGTCTTTAATACTTAGTGAGAACATGATATTGTTCTTTCTTGGAGCCAATTATAATGTAAATTTTTCCTCTCAAGGCCTTGACACCCAGGGAGAACATAAGGATATTATGAGGGAAAATGTATGAGCAGGAGACCTGAAACATTGGCCCTTTTCACATGTGGGGGGGGAAACGGTGTAGAGCGACCTCTCACGGAGGTCGTCTACACCGTAGAGTGGACTGGCGTGGACTACTTTTTGTAGCTTCACACCAGAATCCACTCAGGAGCGGCCAGAACTAGCCGGGCTGCGTGTTTTTTAAAAACCTCTTTTTCTAGGTTTTTAAAAAGCACGAAGCGCGCAGCCCCATGCCACTCCGTCGCCCGGCTCTAAAGTGGATCTGCAGGCGAGCGCAAGTGCGTGCCTGCAGATCTGCCGGGGGCGGGCTTCCGGCTGGCGAGCTTCTCCGGTTGGTGGAGAGCCTCCACCAACCGGAAGCTGCCATCTGCGACGCCGGAGGAGTGTGGAGCAGCGAGCTCGCGCTGCTCCACGTGGCGACAGACTTACCCGGCTGGAGGTAAGCTCCGTTTTTGGGCATTTTCGCCCGTTCCCCCCCCCCCACATGTGAAAAGGGCCATTGCTGAAAAACCCTTCTGCAATTTGGATCCCATTTTAACTTTGTCTGCATATATACCTATATAGCTATTCCTCCATGAAAGCAAATTTGTTATGAATTGATATTTAAAGGGGGAAAAGCTGTTAACTAATCTTTATGAATAATATTATTGAAATCTAGATCACTATCAATGTGCACCATTTCTGTGAAGGAAATTGCCTGATTTATACACACCATAGTGCATGATGACTACAAAGTTATAGCTGTCATATTTACATGTTATTGAAAACCACTGCTTTTGGGGACTTCTTAACAGGAGCACATGTAACTAATGCCATCCACGTATGGTTGTCACATGTGACAGTACCCGTCAGGGATATAATTCTTCCCTAACTTTCTTAAAGGAAACAAAGTCATTATAGCAATTTTCTTCCTGTTGTAAGAAAGTCTTCAAAAACTATGTGGTTTTTAAAGCCTATTCACAATTTGGGACTTATTCAGCACAAAATAAGCATATCACTGTTTTGCAAAGTAAAACAGCGTTTTCAAGGAAACTGGATTTGTTGGGGATGATAGGAGTTTCAGCCCCATGGAAATGCAGCGGAAAACCAGAGTTCAGCGAGCCAACAGCAGCAGCCTTGTTCCCCAGTAAGGATACTCATGCACGGAGGAGTTTCTTCCAAAACAGGAGGCACTTTATCTTGCAGCAAAGTTCCGTTATACACAAAACATAGGACAGACGGACAAAAGCTTGCGCCAGGCACCAGGTTTGGTCAACAGACAAATACATACTGGCATTGCTTTGTTATATACATATGTACAACCAATCAGGTAGAGGTTTGTACACCTCCCTCTACAATCTGCACGCGGCCCCAGTTTCTTATGCAACCTTGCAATTGCCCACAGCTGGGGCATGATGCTACATCTTTGCAGTGGACTGATCATTTTCCCAGGGTTCCCTGCCTGGAATCCCTGACAGGATTCTCTTCATGGAAAATATTGGCTGTAATCCTGTATGGCGGCTAAAAATGTGGAACTTGGAACATGTGACTGTTATGTATTCACTGTCCTGATGTAGTTCTTAGGTTAGAGGCTTTGTAGGGACAATGAAATTCCCTCAGTCCATACTTACTAGGCAGCAGCTGCTGCAATCAACAGAGGTTTGTTCCCATGTTGCTTGGGAAGTAGCTGTCTGCCCTTCCCACCCACCCCCTTTGTGAGTGATCTCTGGCTTGAGGAGGTATTACAACAGGGACCTTGTTTCTGCCTGTCACAATGGGGATTGCTCGTGGGAGAAGGTGGAAACGGCTGCTTCCCAAATGTAGCACTCCATTGCTGCGGGTGCTGCACAGGAAGCAGGGACTGGGGAGTCAAGATGGAATTCACTCTGTAGCACTATAAATATGGTGCTTATACATATGTAAAGATAATGCAGGATTCTGGCCCACATTTCTGTGTAGAAATATTACACAGAAATATTATGTTTCCTGCACAAAAATGCTGTCTTCAGCACAAAGCAACCATGTGTGAGTTTTGCTTAAAGTAAATCTTGAACTGTCAGTCCAGGATTCTTTTTGTCAGCCTTTCTTGACATTTGAGAAACATGCTTTACAACAATTTTTGATTAGCTAACCAGATTCAAGTCTCCAAGGCTAGAGAAGTGATCCAGCTTAAGTAACTTGCAGATGTAATCTTACAGCCGCTGTTAATAATCTTTGTGGAGGACAGGAGAGGTCCTAGCAGATTGGATGAGGGCAACTGTTGTCTCTATCTTCAAAAAGGGGGAAAAGAAAAGAGGACCTGAACAATTACCAACCGGTCAGCTTGCATCAATACCAGAAAAGGATCTAGAACTGATCATGAAACTCTTGCTCTGTAAATACTTATAAAGGAATCCTGTGATTATTAAGAACCAGCATGGGTTTTTCAAAGACAAATCATGCCAAATTAATCTTATCTCATTGGTTGACAGAGTTAAGAAGCTTGGTAGATCAAGAAAGTACTATGGATATATGTGTATGTATATGTATATGTACACACACACACACACACTGTGATTGGCAAGGTCCCCCATGATGTTCTTGCGGGCAAACTGGTGAACTGTGGGCAAGACAGTGCTATTGTTAGGTGGATTCATAACTGATTGACTGACTGAACCATGAGAGTACTCACCAATGTTTGCTCTTCATCTTGGAGAGAAGGGACAAATGGTGTGCTTCAGGGTTCTGTCCTGGGCATGGTGTTGCTCAACATTATTATTAATGGCTTGGATGAGGGTATAGAAGGCATGATTATCAAACTGGCAAATGATAACAAATTGGACTTCATGTGTAAGAGAGATATGGAGTAGCACAGAGGGAAGAATAAGAACTCAAAATGACGGTTTGAGTACTTGGCCAAAATAATAAATAATTTGTTAGTGTATGCTAATGTCTGTGTACAGCAATGTACTGTATGTTTCATGTGTAATAAAAAAATGGAAAAAAAGCTAATAAAAATTTTTTTACCTTGAAAGCCCGATGGTTGGTATCTGAGTGAGCAAACTGGACAGGGGATCCATCACTCCATCTGTACTCAGAATATGATTCCGTTGAACCTCTTCGTAATCCTTCAGTGTGTTTATTATTGCTCATATGGTGCTGGGCAGTTGTATAATTAGTTTTTTTCCCTCTATTCCCATTTTCCTTCTTTCCTGGCTTCATTGTGTATTGTCTCTTCTTTCTTCCCACTGCTCCCATTCTGATTTTCACTCACCTATTTCTTCAGTGGCTTATACATTTTGAGTGGTTTGTAGCTTGGAGCCAAAAGATACAACTAGCTAAATGTATGCTCATCCTATCCCTTTCTTTTTTAAAAAAATTCATCAGATGTCCCATTGGGTTAAATGAGAAAAAATGTATTCTACTACTGATCTTTGGTTTTTGACTGGGAGTGGGAGTCAAGGACCATGCAGTATTTCAGTTATGCAGAAAATTTTCTGCATATGATTAGAAACAGAGTAGTTCTGGTTATGAATTCTCCATCCTTGATTCACTGACTGATATTTGCAGGCAGCCACCTATTCTTGTACATGTAGTAGACTGATGTCCTCTATCTGAAATTAATATATAATTCCTCATTAACCTTTCATATCACTGCTTGTTAACCTTTATTAAACAAGGTGTTTGAAAAACAAGTGAAGAGTGTATATTGGCAAAGTTCAAAGGAGGTAGAAGAAAGAGGAGCACTCCAGCACATTGCCAAAACTGAACTGAACAGATTGTATGGGATCCTGTGTGATCCTGGAAGCTAAGAGGGGTCAGCCTGGGTTAGAACTTGGATGGGAGACTATTAACAAATACTAGGTATTGAAAGCGATATTTTAGAGGAAGGAACTGACAAAACCACCTCTGAGTATTCTTTGGCTAAGAAAACTTCATGAAATTTGTGGGCTCACCATAAACTGACAGGCAAAGTGAAGGTACATACGTACAAGATGAAATCTCATACTTTGGGAAAACGTTCCCAGCTTACAGTTCCCAGATATGCTGAGGACTTACTTTCCTCCAGCAGTGATTGTATTACAGGCTCTGTAGTTGTATTATGGGATTTCTGGAATGTAAAGAAACATTCAAATGAAAAAAGAGCACTCCTGAAGGTGCCCATAAGAGTAAGGGCCCTAGAGATAATGCAATACTGTGTTTATCTCATGATCTGTCCTGGAGACAGACATTTTAAATACCAAATTAATTAATGATAACATAATTAATTGTACAATTTCCATTATTAGTGTTGGTTGTAATTAATTAATTTCCCAATTTCTAATGCCTAACATTATTGAATTAATATTCAAACTTAAATGTTCCAAGTTCAGATTTGTCTAAGTGAAAATTATATCCCTGTAAGAATTTCATGGTATCTTAGTCATAGTCACACTGCTTGTATAGTGCTTTCTTGGATATATTCCTTATGTATTTTACAGTGTTGTGCTGATATTCTTTTGGTTAGAGCCTGGAACAGTTCATTTTTGGACCACAACTCCCAGATCTCCTAGATAGCATGGGTACTCATAGTTCAAAAAGGATTGAGTAGTGAATAATTTTGTGTTGTCATCTTTGGACAGAGAAAACATGAGACACAATTCTCCCTGGAGTGTGTCACTTAGGAATGCAAATGGGTGTTTGAAAGGCCATGGTGTAGTAGTTTGAGCATTGGACTATGGTGTAGTTGTTTGAGCATTGGACTATTATCCTGTAGACTAGGGTTTGATTCTGTGCTTGGCCATGGAAGCCTACTGGGTGACCTTGGGCATGTCACACACCCCAGAAAACTGCATGATAGGTTCACCTTAGGATTGCCATAAATCAGAAACAACTTGAAAGCATACAACAACAGCAGCAACAACAACACTAAGGACACAAACATTCCCTATATGTAGAATGCTCATCTCCCTGCGTACAGAAGGCTAGCACATTAAGGAACAATTTGGGTGGTAATTCGTCTCTTTCACACCTTATCTATCAAGCAGTAGATGCTTTGTTTTGTTTTGTTTTGGCTTGACTTGGTAGACCATCAAATCATATGATTAGGAAGCTACTTTATTCTGGTTGTTGGTCCATCTAATTCAGAGTCATCAACAACAGGGGCTGGGAACATGTGTCCTTTCAGGTTACATTGGAGTCCACTTTCCGTCATCTATCACCAGTGGCTATATTGCTTGGCCTGATGAGGACTGCAGTCCAAGAGTATATAAAGGACTACATTTATATACCTAGCAAATAATTATTTTTGATGGTTTGAGACCAGAGATTTAGCACTTGAATCTGGGACTTTCTGTACACAGAGTTTGTACTATATGGCTGACTTGTTCTTAAATTTGGTTTGTGGACATCTCCCTTGGAACTCTGAAATAGTCATACAACTGTAATGTGCACATGACTTTTAGTATGTTGCATTCATATTCTATCATGCCAGCTAGTAATGATGTCAATGTTTTAAAATAACAGGTTTAGGACACAAATTTCTTTAGCTGATAATGTTAAAAAGTACCCAGGAGACATACTTTTCCTTGCCCTAAAATTCTTGGTGTGCATTTTGGAATACAAAATGACATTGTTCTGATATTTTTGCATGCTTTCATAGTCTGCATTCATAAACCAAGGTTTCAAAACCAGGAAGCATAGAGTGAATGTGAGCTGGTGCAAAACTGAACTGAGCTGTCGTCTATTTGGAGGAGTGGGATGTTCATCTTTCTTCTGTATGTGGAAGCCTACTGTATCCTGAACCCTCATTTATTTCAGTGGAAGGAAGCTGATTTTAGCATGAATGTGGAGTGGCAGTAGTTGGATATCAGTTGACTCTCATGGCATTTGAAATGATTACAGTCATGTTTGATGGTTTCAGATCAGGGAGGCCTGTCAAAAATATCCAGCATTTTACTTCTGCTCTAAGACTGCTGCAGCTGAGCAAATTTTGCCATTTGATACATATAGCTGGTAGTAAGGACAGTCTTAGACATTTTTTAAAAAAATTTCTACCAGCATCCGGCAGAATTGGGCAAACGTTGTGGCCATGGGCCTCAGGACAGCCTTCCTGGACTGATACCAGATGCCAGTTCTCCACACCCCTTTCCTGATTTGTTTACAGGCAGTTGGTAGTGTGGTGCCCCTATGAAGAACATAGATATGAAGAACTCAGACTTGATGTTAGCTTGCAGGGATCCCAGACTTGTTTTTAATGGGATGAGAGTTTCAACATTGGTGGACAAGTCATTCGTTTTGCCTACTTGCAGGTATTTTTTTTGCAAAACAGTTGTCATAACTCACCCCCAGAGGACTCTGATGATGACAAGGAGGAGACTACAGATTACAGGTCACTCTATAGTGTGATGCAGATTACAGATCATTCTATAAAATAACTGTTCTAACTGCAAATACTATTCAAATCCTTCAACTGCTACTTTTCCAAATACAGTAACCATCAAAGCCTACACTCAGCACATTGTACTCTCTTTGGCCATTTCTGCATGATGTCACTGTCCTGGGATGGGGACGTTTTGCTGCTGATCTGTGAGTCATGCTTTTGCACAACATCATCATGGTCCCACTGCCCATGCCTCCTCACCCATCACAATTGTGGGAAGTGGCCAGCAGCACTGTGGAAGGAAGGCACATGTTGCTTGCACTACCCTTCTTCAGGCAGCCATCTGGGTACCTCATCATTTAAGAGGGAGGGCTCAACTCCTCAGCTTAATCTCAGGAGGGCTCAAGCCCCCCTGCTCCCTGTTCCCCCTTGGTTTGAGGTCCATGTTAGCCTGATTTCAACGGCACATTTTTTTCATTGCCCTGTGTATGAAAGTGATGTATTTTTTAAAAAATATAACCCCATTTTTTCCCCAAAGCAGACTTCTGTTATTGTTACACTTTTATGTAAACTCCGTGAAAAGAAACAACATTATTGAAAGGAGTATTTATTGCAGTTGCTGTTGAATTTGAGAGTTATGATTCAATCTGATTCCTGCACTGAACAGCAGTAATGGTTGTGAAAGCCAGACATTCGCCTCAGCCTTCATACAGCTAGATAGGTATTGACAAGACCAGCACCAGACAAGTTTTGATTCACTTTGTTCAGGCCTTTGCTTCTCAGTGAAGCATGCTGGACTGTCAACACACCATTCATCACAGTTACCGATGTCAGACAGCCGTATTAGATGAAGCAGAGCAGCAACAACAGCCCTTGAAGTAGCATTGGGAGAAAGAGCCTGCTTTCAAAATGGCGAATAGGGGAGACTGGGGAAAAACTAGAGAGGAATGAGATGAAACAAAAATAATAGAATAGAAGAATATGAGCCACGGGTGCTGAGCGTGGTGGGGATACTAGAACTGGTAAGATAGTAACATAGGACCTTGGAGGTGGCACCAGGGCATTCATCCACTTTTTACGTACAAGGTATCACCCATTCAGTCCCCTTCATCTTCATTTAGAAGCATCAGATCACACATGATGCAGTCTCTATCTGAGATTCCAGAGAACCATAGCCAGTCAGAGTAGACAAGACAGGGCTAAAGATAGTTTTATAGAACCCCAGAGAGAAACTTCAATAAGTGCTATTTAAAACCATTAACTGGGCTTGTGATGCTAGGGTCTGAACCCGTAACATCCTATGTATAAGCGACATGCTTCAGCACTGAGTAGTGGTCATTCCCATAATTAGAAAGCTGCCAAAACTTCAAAGGACAGCCTCTGGTTCCCATACAAATTTTTGTTGTTTTTTGAAACAACCCTATAAAGTTGGCCAACAGCCACAATTCAGTATAGTGGTCTGCATTGTGTAACTTTATGCATGCTTAGCTACGTAGCAAAGATGCTACGGAACCCTTCTAGTGAATGGCAAAAGATACACAAATCTGGGGACTGGAGGAGTCTCCTGATGCTCATTGGGTTCCATAGATGTGCATCAGCACTCTCTAGCTGGTGTCCCAATGCTGAATGGTCCTGATCTGTAACAGTCACTGTAGTGCCTCTGCTACATAATAACATCAGGGCAGCCCCTTGCCAAATATGTATGTTGAGAAACTGCTCAGTTCTGTTTCCCACAGACATAAGTCCACTGATGTGGATGTAAGGCCATTTCTGCATTACACTATTACGGTGCTATTTTCCCACTTTCAACCTCCTATGGAATCCTGGGGTTTGCAGTTTAGGGACGGCCTCAAAGTGCGGAAATGGCCTAAGTCTCTTACTGAATTCGAGACAGTATTATTATTTCCCTATCGCAGGCAGAGGACTGAGGAGGAAAGAGTGATGTCTACCTAAGGCTGCTCTGTTGGTATATGACTAAAGAGAGATTTACCAAGTCATATGTTACACCTATGGCTGCTATATAATTCTAGATCTTATATGGCTGCTTTTCATCCTGGAGAGAAGTGACTAGCGGGGTGCCACAGGGTTCTCTCCTGGGCCCAGTGCTGTTCAATATCTTCATCAACAACTTGGATGAAGGACTAGAGGGCATGCTCATCAAATTTGCAGATGACACCAAATTGGGAGGGGTTGCTAATATGCCAGAGGACAGGATCAAAATTCTCTCTCCCTCTCTCTCTCTCTCTCTCTCTCTCTCTCTCTCTCTCTTGCCTACGGTTAGAAAGAACCTTCTGTTTGTCCCCCATGGCATGGTTGCCTTTTTACTCATGCATGGTTTTTGCTGTTCCGGCCACCTCAGGGGTATTGGCATTTCTTGTTTCAAATGTATCAAGGTAGTTTATTATTATTGTGATTAGTTTTCTGTGATTGACTCTCTGGAGTAGTGGACTGAAATATAAAATATATATAACTGTTTGTGCCATGATGTCATGGGCAATCAATCTGAGAGAGAGAAAGAGAGGGAGAGAGCAACATACATGCAAAACTCCAGATCATATTGGGAAAAACAGTTGTGGACTCAGCATTTCAGCCTGAGAAAAAGATGCTGGAGGTAATAGACTCAGTTGCACATTTAATTTCCCTTAGCTTGCTCTTGAAGGAAAATATGGTATGGTGGGTCAGTTTTTAAACTGCTTAGGCACTTTTGAAGAATTCAGTCTTTTAAAATACTGATATGGACCAAACCAATCTACCTCACACAAACTAACATGCAACTAAGAGCATAGCTAACCATCAGATTTTACACTTGAAACATTGTAACATAGTTGCCAACTCAAAAGAAATGCATCAATTGGGTTTCAAAAGCTGGGCATTTTTGAGAGAAAATTCATGTAAATGTATGCATTTATATGCCATCTTGTATGTGAAAGTTTTACAATCCAGTTCCCTTTCCTCAATTAATGGAGAAACAGGACAAAATACTTGAGCGTCAACATGATGTAATTCTCAATAATAAATGTTTTATTATTAGGTTAAATTGGGAGGATAGCACAGCTTCATAATAATGCACGCACTCATGAAGAGAAACAGTTCTATCAAGGAACTCTGCCATGTATGAAGTGTCAAGGTTGCTGCTGGGCAGGCAAAGTTTCCTATGAGTGGATGGCAGAGAGAAGAGGCGGTGTGGCCAGACAGCCAGGTCCAAGGCCAGAACGATTGTTATGGCTATGTCTTGCGTATTAGAGAAGGCCACACGCCAGAGCACTGATTGGGTCACCCCACTTGTTCCAGGGTGACAAAGCAGCATAAAAAGGCTGCTGTTTGCCTTGACCAGCTGCCAGTTAGACTCCCTAGCTGGACCTGCCACGCCATTGGCAGTATACTGTTTGTAAGGGGAGATGCTGCCCAATTTTTCTCCGTTATCTTCTGTTTTTCGTCTTTGTCTAATTGCTGGAAAGCTAGCATGTTTTTGCTAAGCCTTATCTTACAGTGCAGCAATAAATCAGTACTCTAAGTCTTACTTAATGAGCCTCTGGACTTGTTCTGCCTCACTGGGACTCTCTGCTGTGGCGAAGACTTGCTTCACAGATAGCACTCTGCTCATGCTCAGAGGAGCCAAATCCTGCCAACCCTGACATGAAATGCTACAAGTACCACCATTCTGTGCATATCTACATGTGCTCCATCTGCCTTACTCCCTTGGCATCCCTCTGACCAATCTGCAGTGCACAATGGTTCATTGTAGCCATATGTCTAATTGAGTAGAAACATTCATCCTAATTCAGTGGACCAAGACATCTCTTCCCCTTACCACTGCCAGCCTTATCTACCATACTGCCCTCCAAATGTTTTGCACCACATTTACTTGCTTAGCTACTTGAGAATATTTTTTTACCACTTTTTATTTTAAAGACATCCAAGAACTACTTACAGAAAAAACAAGATGCAAGAAGAAAAGACAATTTCTGAAAATAATAAAAAAATGATGAAAATAATAAAAACAGCACAGTAACTTGTTTAAAAGGTCATATAAAAATAGGGTAACAGGTAATGTGAACAATTGAGAAAAATAGTCTTTAGTTGTTTGTAGAAATATTCCATGCTAGGAGCCCACCAAATTTTAATGGAGAGACCATTCCACTTGGTGAGTACCACAGGAAAACAGAGAAGGTCCTCCTCTGTACTGCAGCCAAATGAAGTGAGGTGAGGGACTTCTTGGTTTTTCTTTATTATGGTATTTTCACTGGGCTGCACCAGGCTTCTCCCTGAACATAAAGAGTGAGGAGGTCTATATGGAACAAAGCAGCCTCTTAGTTAACCTGGTTCTGAACTCCTTAGGATCTAAGAAACCAAGAGTAGCACCCTAAATGTTCCTCAGTAGATAATTGGCAGCCAGTGCAGATCATGCAAAAACGTGATTTACACATAAATGATAAGATTGTGCCACTAGTAGCCTAGATGCCACATTATGAACTTGCTGTAGCTTCTGAAACAAGACCAAAGATGGCCTCAGATAAAGTGCATTACAGTGGTCCAGCCCTACCAATGCACTGAACACTGTGGCTAAGCTAGAGTCAGAGATTCATAAAAATATAGAGTTGGAAGGGGCCTCATGGGTCATCAGGTCCAACCCCCTGCTCAATGCAGGATCTCCAGCTAAAGTATCCCCAGCAGGCAGCAGGCCAGCCTCTTTTTGAATATGTCCAGAGAAGAAGATGCCATTGGCAATTGGTTCCATTGCCAAACACCTCTTACTGTTGAGAAATACCTTCTAATGTTCGACTGAAATCTACCCTCCTGTAAGTCATTCAGGAATGATGCCAGCCAAACCTGACTGCCGATGCTGGTTGTGATTGATGAATTATCAGGAGGGAAGCACTTTGGGGGCAGCTTGCCCTACACAGTTCTATTGCCTTGCTTCTGATATTATCTTATAGTTTAATTCTGCCTTGGTGCTCACAATATAGCATTGAGATTTATTGCAGTTGAAGCTCAGCTTCTATTCAGTTTTTCCTTCTCATTTGCTCAACATATTATAGCAACCTGGCATAGAGAGAAGAGTAGATGTGTTTTGGGGTCAATGTTGTGTAAACAGAGATGTTTTGGCACAACCGGCAGAGAAGTGTTGGTAAAGAGGATGGAGAAAGAATAGAATGGGGCTATTATTTTGAGAGGTCTGGAAGTGACGGAGAGTAAAGGACAGCACTGAGAAGCAGTATAGGAGATATTGGGCAGGCAGATCAGAAAAGTTCTGTTGCTCCCAGCTAAATGTAGAAAAAGAGCAGAAACTTGTAGGAGAGAATGGAATATATATAGTTATGTGACTTCGTATCATCTCTCCTTGCCCCAGGTGAAGAATGGTGGTCAGATCCTTTCCCCAGATTGGAAGCTAAAGCTGTTTCTTTATGAAGTTCAACTACCCTCTTTCCTCTCCCTGTCACCCCTCCCTGCTATTTTTCCCTTATACAAAGAGCACACATGGTGTTTTCCTTTGGAGAGGAGAACTACATGCCACGATTGGTCTGAACTGGTCCATCCCACTATGTAGTAGGCCAGTCCCCTCTGGAACCCAATTGGTCTCATCTGTCAACCTTTGGGCTTCATCAGAATCAGTCAAAACTGGCCCATTTTACTTATGAAGTTAGGATTTGTCCAAAGCTGTTGCACAGCTGTAACTGGAGAATCTATGCAAGTAAGTCATAGACCAGGGGCCCTTTCATATTGCACAATTACATAACTGTGATTTCACTTAACTGCCATGCCAACTTTTTATGGGATCCTGCGATTTACAGTTTAGGGAGGAGTATTTAGAAGTCTTTTCCGGTGAGCTCTAGCACTTAACTACTAACCCCAAGATTCCATAGCATGTCACAGCAGCAGTTCAAGTGGACTCATAGCACTGCAATTCTGTGATGCAAAAGGGCTCTCATTTTGATCTGCCAATGATATGACCCTCTTTCTTCCCCTCCGTCTCTCTAAAACTGGGGTGGGGAGGCTTTGCTCTTCCAAACATTTTGGACTACTGTTTAGTCCCATACCATTTGTCATTCTAGTTCAGTCTAGTTAGGGTTGAAGTCCAAAATATCTGGAGTGCCATGACTGTGTCCAGATATATTATATATGTTAGTTTTCAGGGTAGTAAATGCAATTTCAAAATAGTTCTTTTGAATTTCTTCCCAATAGATTACTCTTTTTTTCCCCAATAGATTACTCTTTTTGAGCAAATGAAAGTAAAAATGAAGACCACCTTTTAAAATGCCCGCTCCTATTTAAACTTTGCAGCTAAAATTTTGTACCCTATTTTTCCTATTCATTGACATATATGCCAGTACATCCCACCCCACATCCAATCTAGGTATGTTTATGATCCATGTAGCTTCTTTTGCATTTTTCTAGATTGAATCATTGAACTGGAAAGGACAGCAAAGGCTGACTAGTCTAACCTCCTGTCATGCAGAAATACATGGTTAAAGCACTTCTGATAGATGGTCATTCAACCTCTGTTTAAAAATCTCCAAAAACAAGGAGTTAAGTGACTTCCAAGGAAGTCTATCCCACTTTTGAACAGCTCACACTATCTGATTTGAACTGATCTGATCTATATTCTAGACTATGGGATGAGTCTCAGGATTGGAATATAGGAATAGAGGGGTAGAGCCTATTTTGTAGAAATAGACCAAACAAGAAAGGAGGAGGAGCCTTGTATGTCAAGGATGTTTTCACCTGTGAAGAGATCCAGGACTTAAACCTAGAAAGCCAGGTCGAGAGCATCTGGGTAAGAATTAAGGGAGTGAGAAACAATAGGGATATTCTGGTGGGGGTTTACTACATACCTCCAACCCAGACTGAAGTCTTTGATGACTCCTTCCTCAACCAAATGATCGCACATTCAAAAAGGAGAGATACGGTAATAATGGGAGATTTCAATTACCCGGATATATGTTGGCAGTCAAACTCTGCCAAGACAGCAAGGTCCAGCAAGTTTCTTGCTTGTCTTGCAGACAATTTCATGGTCCAGAAGGTGGAAGAGGCAACAAGGGGATCAAATATTCTAGATCTGATCCTGACCAACAGGGATGACCTTATTAATGAGGTAGAAGTGGTTGGATCTTTAGGGGGGAGTGACCATGCCCTATTGGAATTTGGTATTCAGTGGGAAGGAGAAGATAAGTGTAGCCAGACACTCATTTTAGATTTTAAAAAAGCGGACTTCTGTAAACTTAGGGAGCTGCTGGCTGAAATTCTGTGGTCAAGAATAGTGAAAGAGAAAGGGGTTCAGGAGGCATGGGAGTTCCTTAAAAGGGAGATACTGAAGGCACAGTCTAAAACTGTGCCAATAAGGAGGAGAAATGGAAGGCATCTGAAGAAACCAGAATGGTTGACTAAAGAACTCTCAGCTGAGCTAAGTGTTAAGAGAAACATGTACAGGAAATGGAAGAAGGGGGAAACCACCAAAGAAGAATTTAAGCAAGTAGCCAGGAGATGTAGGGAGAAGGTCAGAAAGGCTAAAGCACAGAATGAACTTAGGCTGGCCAGAGACATTAAAAACAATAAAAAGGGCTTTTTTAAATATGTCCGCAGCGAAAGGAAAAAGAAGGAGACAATAGGGTCGCTGCGCAGAGAAGATGGCGAATTACTAACAGGGGGAAGAGAAAAGGCAGAACTACTTAACACCTTCTTTGCCTCAGTTTTTTCCCAGAAGGATACAAGCACTCAACCTGGCAGTTGGGGAGCAGGGGAGGAAGCAGGGGAAATGTGGCACATAATAGGTAGAGAGGTGGTACAGGAATACCTGGCCACACTGGATGAATTCAAGTCTCCAGGGCCAGATGAATTGCATCCTAGGATATTAAAAGAACTGGCAGAAGTCATTTCGGAACCGCTTGCTATAATCTTTGAGAAATCTTGGAGGACAGGAGAAGTTCCAGCAGACTGGAAGAGGGCAAATGTTGTCTCCATCTTCAAGAAGGGAAAAAAAGAGGACCCAAATAATTATCACCCAGTCAGCCTGACATCAGTACCTGGAAAGATCCTGGAGCAGATCGTTAAGCAGTCAGATTCTAATCACTTAGAAAGCAATGCGGTAATCACGAGAAGTCAACATGGATTTCTCAAAAATAAGTCATGCCAGACTAATTTTATCTCTTTTTATGATAGAGTTACTAGCTTGATAGATGAAGGGAATGCTGTGGATGTAGCATATCTCTATTTCAGTAAGGCTTTTGACAAAGTTCCACATGACATTCTTGCAAAGAAGCTGGTAAAATGTGGGCTGGACGGGGCTACTGTCAGGTGGATCTGTAACTGGTTGACTGACCGTTCCCAAAGGGTGCTCACCAATGGCTGCTTTTCATCCTGGAGAGAAGTGACTAGCGGGGTGCCACAGGGTTCTGTCCTGGGCTCAGTGCTGTTCAATATCTTCATCAATGACTTGGATGATGGAATAGAGGGCATGCTCATCAAATTTGCAGACGACACCACATTGGGAGGGGTTGCTAATACGCCAGAGAACAGGATCAAAATTCAAAATGACCCAGACAGATTGGAGAGCTGGGCCAAGGCTAACAAAATGAAATTCAACAGAGAGAAGTGTAAGGTCCTACACTTAGGTAGAAAAAATGGAATACAGAAATATAGGATGGGGGACACATGGCTGGATAGCAGTACGTGCGAAAGGGATCTAGGAGTCCTAATAGACCACAAGCTGAACATGAGTCAGCAGTGTGATGCGGCAGCCAAGAAAGCCAACGCAATTGTCGGTTGCATCAATAGGAGTATGGTGTCTAGATCAAGAGAGGTACTGGTACCACTCTACTCTGCTTTGGTTAGACCTCATCTTGAATACTGTGTCCAGTTCTGGGCACCTCAATTCAAGAAGGACATGGTCAAGCTGGAGCAAGTCCAGAGGAGCGTGACAAAAATGGTGAGGGGCCTGGAAGCCATGCCTTATGAGGATAGACTTAGAGAGCTGGATATGTTTAGTCTGCAGAAGTGAAGGTTAAGAGGGGACGTGATAGCCATGTTTAAATATATGAAGGGATGCCATGTAGAGGAGGGAGAGGGCTTGTTTTCTGCTGCTCCAGAGACCAGGACAAGGAGCAATGGATTCAAGTGGCAGGAAAGGAGATTCCACCTGAACCTCAGGAAGAACTTCCTGACAGTCAGGGCTGTCCGGCAGTGGAACATGCTGCCTCAGAGTGTAGTGGAGTCTCCTTTGGAGGTTTTTAAGCAGAGGCTGGATGGCCATCTGTCGGGAGTGCTTTGAGGAAGTTCCTGCATGGCAGGGGTTGGTCTCGATGGCCCCTGTGGTTTCTTCCAAGTCTACATTTCTATGATTCTATGACTACACGTATATAGATTGGAACTTACATGTGTGTATGCACAAATACATACTCCTTTAAACTGTGCAGTCTGAGAAAAATATATTTAGAAACAGAGGAATAATATATGTTTATTTTTTTTTAAGTATGCAATTAAATGTTGTTTTTCATACAGCTCAATCCCTCCTGTCCCATTAGCCGAGGAACAAGTAGAACAAAAATATGGCTAAATGCATGTAAAAGTGGCCAAAATTGGCATTTGACCAGTACGTCATTTCCTGACATGTGGTCCTACCAGCCATAGTGGTTAAAGTGGAATCCCATCATGTAGACCAGTTTCTGTGAATTTACTAATCCTATGTGTGACACCCTCTTCTCACCTGCTCAGTGGGTAGACAGGAAGAGCTCTTGTGCTGGCCAGGTCTACTTAAGAGAAATAAAACTAGAGTATGAGCTGTAATCATGTAGGCTGAGTAATTCTGGGAGGTACAGTCAATAAACTTTTCAAGCTGTGCTATGGCATGCAAATAATCCAGCACAATGTGAACCAGCTAGCTGAATATGATTTGCTCAGTGTGAAGCACTTGAAATTTGAGGCCAGGATTCTTATTTCAGATGTAAACTGTCTTCATAATCATAATTTATCAGAATAAACTATTTCTGTATACAGCAGATTCAAAAGGAGCCCACTGCAATGAATAACATGGTCTGCCTAGTTATCACACATAGTTATTCACAAGAGTAGTGGTTTGAATATTGGACTAGGACACAAGGAGACTAGGTTCAAATCCCCACTTGATCATGGAAAGCTATTGAGTGACCATAGGCAAGTCATAGTATCTCTGCCTCAGAGGAAGGCAAGGAAAAACCTCCACTGAACAAACTCTGCTGAGAAAATCCCATGACAGGTTTGCCTTAGGGCCGTCATAAGTCAGAAATGACTTGAAGGCACACAATAACAACAACTTTTACCCATAACTAAGAACTCAAAAGCTTGGATACTGGAATGCATGGAAAGACGAAAAACCATAATATTCCTACAAAAGACAATTCAGAGTAGGACATTTACCCAGCACTGTCTGGGTTGATGTAAATGATTTTGAAAATGGACCGAAAGCATCCATTTTCAAGAGAAAGGCGATTTACTACTTGGTTCCAAACCTTCACAAAAATGTTCACCTCCAACTCTAAATATCATGCCCATAAATGTACATTTTAGGGGGATGTATACAAGAATATGAAGTAGTTGTTTAGGTGGTAACAACAATAGATCCAAGTCCAAAACTTTACTGTAATCTTCATTGTGTAACACCAAGATGACACAGTATGGTAACACAGAGATAACACATCAAGCATTACAATTTGATCAAGCATGTGAATTTGAACAAAATAACGGATAGACAGCCACTTTATATTACAACAAAGATATATCACAAAAGACACCTCCATATCAAAACAATTTCTCCACAATTATCTAATAACTGGAGAGACAGAGAGAAAAATGATGGAGTAGGGGGAAGAAGACACCCTCTCACAAGCCTTTATGTTTCTGTGACAGAATTAGCTGGAAATGGAGATGGGACCAGTTTCCAGTCCCAGGTGGTAAATGGCAACACACTCTCCTTTGCATGACGGTCAAAGAATTGTATTGTTTTTAATGGTGGGATGTGGGGACGAATCACTTCATCAGCGATTATGAGAGAATATACTAAATATTTAATGGTGCATATGGATTTGCAGGAAATTATTTTGTATAACCCTCTGGGTGTGATTGTCTTTTGAACAGGAATAATTTGGCATTTCATTAGCTGTTTTCACTTTGAAATGACTATGATTTGTTAGTTTTTGGAGGTAATTATTGCTTTATGACCTTGCTCTGCCTTACTTTTATATTGAGAGAGCACAGAAAGGCCATAAAAAGATACATAATTTAACGTCTAAGTGGCCTTTTTGTGATGTCACTCAACAAAGCTGCAAAATATTTCCTATTAAAGTTTAAACTGGAAGGGAGCAGAACTTTAAAATGCAATCTGTTGTTTCACTTAAACAATAATTGATGGAGCAATGCAATGGTCCAGTTCCTTGCCAGAAGTAAATGTGGAGAAGTGGAATATGAGGTCTTCTGGCAGAATGAAGAATCTTCTGAGAATCTCCACACATGTACTACAAGTTGTTCTAAATTACAGTTGTCTTTGGAAATAGCTCACACTTCAACTTCTGCAAGTTGTTGTGGATGTCCTATCTGTTGATGGAACTGAATGTGCAGTCCATGGTCTACACAGGGAGAATAGGTACATGGTCTGACTATTCTGGTTCATATGCACTGGCTACAGCTTACAAGTGTATTTTGGAATTCAGTTTAAGGCAAAAGCTGGCCAATGCACCAGGTAAAGGTGTCAGTCTTTCCCTCAATACTCCTTCTGTTGACTATGTCTGTAAATCTTTCTTTCTGTGAGACCTTCCATCAGTGACAGCTATCAATCCCTCTTTTGGACTAGGCCTGAAGCCCTATATCAACTTTCAGTGGAATAAAGCCTAGTGGATTCAATGGTATTTAAATCGGAATAGACATACATACATGTCTGTTCATTCCTACTAAATTCACAAGGGTTTGTGTATAGGATTGCCCATATGACAACTCAGCCTACTGCTGCAGGAGACTTAACTATCATTACTTCATATATTACAACAGACATTGCTTGATTAATTAATTTTTTGTGAGAGAAACAATGTAGATGCAAATCTTTATTTGGTGCCAACTCCAGGTTACTTAGCCTTCAAGGAATGAAAGAGGGGAGCAGAAGAATTATTTATGTCATTCCTATATCAGATCATGAAAAAAGTTCACTATGAACATGTCATTTGACAATTCTGGCAGTTGTAGACCCCAATAGTAACTTTTCCAAGTCATGTTTCTTGTAGGGCAATTTTTCCCTAGTCTGGTGCCCTGCAGATATTTTGGCTTACAGTTCTCATTAGCTCTAGTAGCCAGGACCAATGATTAGGGCTAATCAGGTGGAGTTTTAGATCAAAACAGCACAGACCCAAGTTAAGGAAGACAATTGTAGAGCAAGAATTGGAAATCATCTAAATACTGTTGGACTACACATCAGCTCTAGATAGTGTAGTTAATGGTGAGAAGTTAAAGGTAGCCATCTTTAAATATTTCAAAGCATGTCATAGAGCAAGCTTGTTTTCTGTTGCTTTGGAGATTTGACCATGAACCAATATGCAAATTAGAAGGAAAGAGATACCACCTAAGTGTCAGGAAGAACTGATTTAAGAGCTGTTTGACAATGGAATAGACTGCTGGGCTCAGGGGTGGGTAGGTAGGCTATCCTTTGGAGGTTTTTAAGTGGAGATTGAATGGCCATCTCCCAGGAGTGCTTTAGTTGTGTGTCCCTGCATGGCAAGGGGTTGGACTAGATGGTCTTTGTTATCCCTTCCAGTTTGATGATTCTATGCAGTCCAGTAATATCTGGAAGACCACACTTTACTTAAACCAAATGTAAAGGAAAGAAATGAAATGATATCAGAGTTCTGTGTTAGGCCAAAGTAACATATTTCGTGGCTTCTTCTAATGAGATCTGTTTTATACCTTGCCTACAATCAACCAATGGGTTATATTTATTCCTCATGAGTGCGGAATATCATCAGCTATATCATTACTTTCTCAATTATGGAAAGTGCAGGTGGAAAGACTGTATACCTTTGCTTACAACATCTCTAAGGCAATTTTTTCAGTGCTGTTCTAGACACTCAATCCTGTGAAGATTAAGAAGGCTATTTTGGGTATTAGAAGTCTTGAGAATAGAACTCCTAGCATGGTGAGAGTAGAAGACTTTCTTTCTTTTTTACTCTTATTATCCTCACCTACGTGCAGATCAGTGCAGAACTGATGCCAATTTAATCATTCTGTGGATTGAAATCCTTTCAGTTCTTACTCTTAGCTCACAACCTTCCATTACTTTTTCTTATTTCCTCTTCTTCGAGGTTTATTAAAAGCTGAGGCACTCTGTTTTTCTCAAGGGCCTAGGTAACATGTTTCCAAGCGATTTTTTTTCCCCAGCTTTTGACAAGGAATATATTGGCCAGTCTTTACCTGAGACTGGTGTGCCCTGGTATATGAACATGAGAGGGCTTTTTAATGTGTGTGTGCGTGCATGTGCACATGCACATGCATACACATACATATCTGAGATGGTCCTGCTCACATGTAACATGGAAAATAAAAACAGAGGAAAGAAAATCCTCTGTTTTTGAAGCTGCCAAAGGAAGCCAAACCTAGGATGTCAGAAAGGTAGATTACAGTTTTAAAAATACTTATTTTTTTACCAGAACCCTAACTGAAGTAACTCAGACTTTTCACTAAAAAGATAACCTGAGTAACCATATAGATAATATGCATATATTTGCTTATTCACGATGACTATTTAACTCCTTCAATTCTGCTGATCAAAACAAGGGGAAAAGATTATACAGGACACTGAATACCTGCCCCCTTGACCCCAGGAGACTGGTGATTTCAGATTGAAAACAAACTATCAAGCCTGATATTTATTGTTTTATCAATATTTTTATACCATCTTTTATCAGATTTTATTCCAAGGTCATTTACAACAGATTTTGGATAAGTTACTTTCTTTGAATGCAGTGTAAGGACCCGCTTTGGGGGTCTCCAATATCAGTATGGTTTGGATGGGCACCATATCTAATTGGCATCATATTTAACTGGCAACACACTTCAGCTGGCACTGATATCAAAATCAAACCTGAAGGTGACCTGGAAGTCAAGCCAGAAAGAAGAAGGATTCTGACTGTAAACATAAGGTCACAGACAGGTCAGCTTAAAACATCCTCTTGGTACAACCTAGGTCATCTATCAGGTAAATCACCGCTGTTCTAGAGAATAATGGTCTTAAGCAGAAGTCAGAATTTCTTCTGTAAATACCATGGTCAGAAGGGAAATGACTCCCAGCAGGGCACTAATTGCTTCAATCCTGTTCCTGTACACTTGGATGTTTTCCATATTGTCCTGTCCTACCCACAATACAAAGATATTACAGCAGCCATTATCTCTTTGTCATCTAAGCACTGAAACCATCAGCACCGTCTGGACCCCATTGTCTGTGTTGCAACTCCCATTGTCCACCAGGCTGGGAGAGCAATTAACTCACATCCCTTCATGTCAGGATACCCTCCATATGGGATATATAGTCCAGCATAAGTAGCAGCTTCCTTGAAACCAAGAAGCATAGGAACCAGCAACCGTTAGATAAACAACAGCTAAGAATGCACTGATAAGCTCTGTTTGGCTCTCACAGCTTCAAGGTCTCTTGGAAAAGGGATGTCAGGGTCAGAGACCCAGGCAGCAAGACAGCCCAGAGAAGGGAGTGGGAGAGCTAGCAGAGTCCTGCCAGGAGGAGTCAAGGAAGCACTTACTCAAGGGAAGTTCATTTACCTAAACCAGAGCAACAAGCAAAAGCTGTAGTCAGAGTTCCAAAAGCCAGGGGTCTGGAGCCAAAAGATCAATCCAAGGTATCAGGAGCTAGGTGCTGGAAGCAAGGAACAGGCAAGGAGAGAGCTTGTAGAAAGTTTGCCACAAGCAAAGGAAAGCTTCCAGGCTGGCAGTTATATAGCCCAAGACACAGGTGTGGCCAGTCACTGCTTCTTGAACTTAATCAAGGAAGCCTCCCTTTGCTCAGCTCTCTTGAGACTCCACCTTGTTTGTGGACTGATTGACACAGGCTCCAAAGCATCTTCGGAATCGGATCCCTGTTGTCCTAAAGGAGCAGGCAGAGGAACGTCCAAGCCTGCTTGGTCCATGGCAGCAGGGACATGCAGGACTCATCTCCACCCAGAGCAACAGGGACCAACAGCTGCTGCTCGTCATCAGCAGCTCTGACAGAGGCTTCAGTTATCACAAGGGAGGGGGAAAGCAGGGATTCTAAAGCAGTGGCTATTGCTTTTGAATTTTAGTCTTCTCACTGAAATCTTGTACGATGGATCTCACTCCAAATAAATAGTGTTTATGCACTGTACTATTTGTGTGTGTGGATTCAGTTCTTGACAGAGTGAGAAGACTCAAGTTCAAAATTCTACAATATGTACCAAACATCTGAAGAAGAACCACTGGAAGAGGGAGCAGTTGGCGGAGCCACTGAAACCCAAGGTGATGAACAAGCTGAGGGAGCTGAACTGGATCCAGCCAGCCCCCAGATGTGTGAGCCAAAGCGCGATCTGCAGTTCCTGTGGCTACCCTGATTACTGGTCAAACTTGGGTCTGGGGAGAGTGTCCTGACACAGCTCACACACAATGCCGCCACGCTATGTGATGAGAAGCTTCAATTAGCGAAACTAACCTGATGGAGCAACTTTTAGCCAGAGAAGAAGTGGAACTACAATGAGAAGAGATATCCAGGCTGAGAGCTCAGCTAGCTGACTGGAGAATCCTGGTACCTCAGTTGGGACGTGGCCAACAGCAAGTGCTGGCGGCAGAAGCACCTGTAGCCGCAGCCCCTGCACCTCCTAGGGGACCGGTGCCTCAAGCGGGGCCAAGAACTTTTCGAGAGATGAAAGCTATGTACAATGGAGATGGAGCAATCCTTACTTATTTCCTCAACATGGCCTCCAACTATATGGCTGACTACAGGAACAGCTTCAATGACGATGCCGCCAGAATGAGATACCTGAGCCAGCACCTCAAAGGCGAAGCAGTGGAGTGGGTTGCCAGTTTGTTCAACTCATGAGCTGAAAAACAGCAGACCTTTAGCTGTTCATGCTGAGAGAGGTTTGAAGACCCCTTTATTCAAGAACAAGCCAGACACCAACTCAGGAAACTGTGCCAGGGAAAAGAAATCATTGGGGAATACGCCCAGGAATTCAGAAAACTAGCTATTAAGGTCCCTGAATGGAAAGATGACATACTTAAGCAATTTTTTCAGGATGGATTGAACCCCACCATTCTGGATTGGTGCCTTTCACAAAGAAACCCAGCCAGTCTGTTGGGATGGATGAAGCTAGCTGGCGAAGTGAAAAGTCTCCTGGAAAGTGTCCAACTCTCCAGACAAAGACAAGCCCAAGAAAGCAGCCGCAGACCCCCGGGAGCCAGAAGATCCACCTTCCTAAGCAGAGAAGAAAGAAAGAAATGACTGCATGAAGGGACTTGCTTCTTATGTGGGAAGAGAGGCCATATTGCTAGTAACTGCCAAAACCAAAAGAAGGACACGGAGGAAAAGCCAACGACGCCTTCCACCGAGCCCACATCCCGCAAAACTGACACTCTGAAGCCACAGACCTCTGGCTCTGACAGTGACGAGTGGGACCCGGACCAGTTGGTGAATGTAAGTACAGCCAAAACTCGTCACGTATATGTTACAATGGTTTTACAAGGGACTGATGGGGAATTAAGAAAGTACCAGGCATTGGTTGATTCAGGATACACCACTAGCTTACTGAACCCCATAGTGGCCAAAGAGCTTGCAGTAGCATTTGAACCTCTCAAGAAGGCCGTAAGATTATCACAAATGGATGGCTCGCATGTGTTGGGAGGCCAAATCCGAGAAAGGATGAGGCCCATCATTATTCAGGTGAGGGACATCTGGGGATGCTTGAAATTCCTAATACCAAATAAAATTGGATTCCAAGTAGTCCTCAGGTACAATTGGCTAAAAAGACACAATCCCCAAATTGACTGGATCCAAGGCATACTAAAACAAACAAATAAAGCCAAAAAAGTGCTGAGACTATCAACACCTAACACGGTACTTAAGCTGAGTCCCAAAGAGCTGCAGAAAATCCTTCAAGAATACTGGGACCTGCAGAAGGCGTTGGAGGATCATGAAGCAGATAAACTCCCACCGCATAGAGACTTTTACTGCAAATTAAGGCTGATAGATGGCACCAAGATTCCCAAGCCAAAAATTTACCCCATGAACAAACAGGAACTAGAAGCTCTAAAAAAATTTCTGAACAAAAATGTACAACGTGGCTTTATTAAGCCTTCCTCCACCTCAACGGCTAGCCCAATCTTTTTCCAGCAGAAAACGGACGGAGGAGACCCCAGACTCATTGTGAATTACAATTTAACAAATCAGGCAGTATTGCCTAGTGCTTACCTGATCCCATTCATGACTGGCGTGATGAGTCAACTGATTAAGGGTAAATACTTTACCAAATTAGACCTCAAAGAGGCCTTCCACCGAATGAGAATGGACCCTGACAGTGAATGGCTGGTCACCTTCTCAACCCCCCTGGGGAATTACCAATGGACAGTTCTTCCTTTTGGATTACAAGCTGGCCCCACCACTTTCCAGATGTTCCTTAACTCTGTCTTGCAAGAATTCCTGTACAATGGTGTTGTTTATCTAGACGACATTTTGATCTACTCAGAAACACTGCTGGAACACACCAAACTTGTTCACATTGTGTTGCAAAGACTTATAGACAATGACCTTGTTGTCAAACTCTCCAAATGTGAGTTTCACACTCAGACTTTTGACTATTTAGGCTATTGAGTTTGCAACAATATCCTAAACATGGACCCCTCCAAGACTGATACAATATTGAATTGGCCAGCCCCTAGGACCAGAAAACAACTGCAGCAATTCCTTGGTTTTGCCAATTTCCACCACAACTTTATTGAGGGTTTTGCCACGATCACCCTCCCACTGACTGATCTTTTAAAGAAATCTTCTAATTCCAATGAAAGACTCCCAAAAAAGATCGCTTGGACAAATAAATACCAAGCCACCTTCGATGCACTCAAACACAAGTTCACCTCAGAACTGCTTCTGCTGTTCCCTAACACCGAGAAAGAATTTATAATACAAACCGATGCCTCTGACTTCACTATGGGAGCAGTCCTCCTCCAGCACGACAACAATGAGCATCTGAAACCATGCGTCTTCATCTCCAAAAAGTTCTCCAACTCCCAGAATAACTGGCTGATATGGGAAAAAGAAGCCGTGGCCATCCATTTCGCTCTCAGAACTTGGCAACATTTCTTAGAAGGTGCAAAAGCACCTTTCCAAGTTTGGACTGATCACTGTAACTTAGAGATTTTGAAAACTGCTAGGAAATTAACCCCTAAACAAGCACGCTGGGCTGAATTTTTTCAACACTTTAACTTTTAAATTATCTTCAAACCAGGAAAAGCAAATATGTTGGCTGACATTCTGTCCAGACTCCCTTCTCACGAATCTCCCAACCATACCTCACCCCCTAAAGAACAAACTCTATTTACCCCTGACACCCTTGGACTACAAGTTACCACATGTGCCCAAGAATGCACCCACTACTCCATCTCTTCTATGCTCGATTCTGCCTTCCAGCTAGCCATAAAGACTGCTTATGCCTCTGATGATTGGCTATGAAGCCACCCTACTGCAGTTACTTGGACTAATGGCTTGGCTTTTGTTGGATCAAGACTGTATGTACCGTTCAACTGCAGACCAGAGGTATTGAAAAGGTATCATGATTCCAAACCTGCCGGACACTTTGGTTTTCTTAAGACATCCCATGCCATTAGAAAACTATTCCATTGGCCAGGGCTCACCAAATACGTAGAGGACTACATTAAGAACTGTCCTGTGTGCAATACCTGCAAACCTTCTACCTCAAAGCCACATGGACTTCTCCAACCCCTTCTGGCACCCTCAACCCCTTGGGATGTTATTTCTTGGGACTTTATCGTGGGTTTACCCAACTGTCGAGGCTGCCATGTCATCTGGGTTGTGACGGACCACTTCTCCAAGCAATCTCACTTCATTCCTCTTAAAAAGGTCCCCACTGCAGAAAAACTTGCTGACCTTTACATCTGGAAATTCCATGGCCTGCCCTCCACCATCATCTCAGATAGAGAACCTATCTTCACTTCCAAGTTCTGGACTTCATTCCTTAAATCCATGAGAATTATCCAAAAGCTCAGCAGCAGGCATCATCTGCAAACGGATGGTCAGACTCAATGCGTCAGTGAAACTCTGGAACAATACCTTAGCCGCTTTATAAATTCCAACCAAAACAAGTGGGTGTCTCTCCTACTCTTCGCTGAATTTGCCTACAATTTGGCAGTGCATGCCTCAACTGGCAAAACTCCCTTTGAAGTTGTCTATGGCATGGACCCCAAGCCATTCCTGCCTCTCTCTGAGGAAAACATCACCAATGTTCCCCCATCTGTTGCCAGTTGGGCTCACAAAATCTCACAAAACTGGACAGTGGTCCGCTATGTTCTTGAAACTTCTAAAGCCTCCCACAAATGCTTTGCTGATAGAAAGAGACAATGCAACCCTAACTACAAGCCAGGAGACCTTGTTTACCTGTCCACAGAACACTTAATCTCTGATGGTCCCTCCAAAAAACTCTCCCCTAAATACATTGGTCCTTTCCCAGTCAAACGGGCCATTAATGAAGTCAGTTTTGAACTTTCCCTACCTCCAGCTTATAAACTTATTCACCCTGTTTTTCATTGCAGCTTGCTCAAGCTGGCCCCTTTGCAGACTTCTTCACAGACTGACGCCAGTTTCGACAGAACCTCGACAACCTCCAATGAATCAATATCCACGTGTTTACCTGCATGAATGGCTCACATCTACTAATGTTTTTCTTACTGCTTAATGTTTTTTTTTATTATTTTGTAATAAAACATTCATCATTACGTACATCAATTATCATCTAGTCATGTTCATATTTTAAATTGTATAAAATACTTATTACAAAAGTATATAAATGCAATCTTAAATTTTACATTTGTTTCTTTTTTCCCTGATTGTTATAAGTTAGAATCTTCTATTTTGATATTCATATTCTTAATCATGCCATACATTATCCATATTCTCTTGCCTTGAATTATATTCTTATTCAAGACAAAATTCATTATTATTTTTCAACCTTTTTTCATTAAATTTTCTTAATTAGATTCTTTCCCATTTTCGCTATTGTGTCAACTTCCTACTTTCCCTTGTTTGGATGTTAAACCTTCATTCTATCTGATACCTCCACTTTATTACTATTTTTGTTGATTTGCCTGAGTATTGGTATTATTTAGATTCATTTGATCTGTTTTGCTTACTGTCAGTCTTTACTTCTCTTCTTTTCATTCTTTGTTACTTCCTTGACTTAATCGAGTCCAGTTAGTTTCGATATATTTCTTCACTGCTTCTATTTCTCTTTCTTTCTTCTCTTTCTTCTCCCATCTCATTGCATGGGTTAAAGCATCATATGTTACTAGTTCTAATAGTTTATTCAACCATCCTTCCATCTCTGGTGTTTTGTCCCTTTTCCAATGTTTTGCATATATTATATTATTCTAGCTGCTGAGACCATATATAATATTGTGTTTTTATGTTTGATGTAGGCTTTATCAACTTGATGTGTCATATTCAATAGAAATATCTCTGGTGTCATTGGTATGTTTATTTGTAAAAGTTCCATCATACTTTTATGAATTTTTTCCCAATATTTTCTTGCTTCTGAGCATTGCCACCACATATGATAAAATGTACCATTTTCTTCTTTGCATTTCCGACAGTTTTTCTCATTCGTCTTGTACATTTTGCTCAACTTGTCTGGGTCCAAATACCATCTGTACAATATTTTAAGATGATTCTCTTTCAAGTTCTGCACCAAAGTGAATTTTTGGGTGTCTCTCCAACTATTTACCCAATGTTCCAGCTTTATTTCATGACCTATATTTTGGGCCCACATGATCATTGTGTCTTTTATTACTTCCGTCTCTAGTTCTCTGTCTAACATAAACTTATAGAAGTATGATGTATGATGTTCTTTTTTCTCAAATATTATTTTTTCAAATTCATTTAATTGAACATTTTCTTACTGCTTAATGTTTTAATGTTTAATGTTTTTTACTCTCTCCATTAAGCCTTCTTTGCTTCTCCACCTTATGCAGCACCACATATGATTTTCTTGCATTTTTTTTTCAGGATGGGCAAGATGTCGGGATGCCCTCCATATTATAGTAATGGGATATACAGTCTAGCATAAGTAGCAGCTTGCTTGAAACCAAGAAGCCTAGGAATCAGAGACCGCTAAATAAACAATAGCTTAGAATGCACAGATAAGCTCTGCCTTGCTCTCACAGCTTCAAGGTCTCTTGGAAAAGGGAGAGGGAATGCCGGGATTCTAAAGCAGCAGCTATTGCTTTTGAACTTTAGTCTTCTCACTGAAGTCTTGTATGATGTATCTCACTCCAAATAAATAGTGTTTATGCACTGTACTATTTGTGTGTATGGATTCAGTTCCTGACACTTCAGGAAGTGAAATAGAGTATATAAACCCTTGGTTTTGAGAAGTCGGTTGCAGTCAGATGAAATGCTGGACCCCATTATGTTGCTCTGAATCCTGATCTGGCCTGCCCCTAGACATCAGTCCTAGGCCATTTCCACACGGGAGTGAGGGAATCGCCCCATGATGCTACTCACCAGACTTTTGGGCTCCCCGGTCCGGTCCACGCTGCTCTGGAGCAGCACATGGCCGCCGCTCCGCACTGCTCTAGGGACAAAAATGGCGGCTTCCGGTTGGTCGAGGCTCTTGACCAACCGCTGAAGCTCGCCAGCCTAAAGCCTGCCCCCGGCAGATCACAGGCTTGCACCAATGTGAGCCTGAGAATCTGCATAAGGGAGCAGGCTCGCAGTGGCGCGCTCCATGCTTTTGAAAGACCTGTTTTTAGCGATCTTTCAAAAGCACGCTGGACAACCACTTGGGGTCATTCCGGAGCGGGCTGGGGTGCAGATCTACGTTAAGTAGGTCCGACCCAGTCCGCTCTCAGGTGCAGACGTCCTCCCTGGAGGACGCTCTGCACCGTTTTACAAACCCCGTGTGGAAATGGCCTGAGTCACATTTCAACTTCTTCACTACTCTTCTGGACTGGTAATTATAAATCCCTCCAAACTCCTCAGACTCTCTATACATAATTTTTTTCTCCTTTT
Source organism: Cyclura pinguis (assembly GCA_030412105.1). Lineage (NCBI taxonomy): Eukaryota > Metazoa > Chordata > Lepidosauria > Squamata > Iguanidae > Cyclura > Cyclura pinguis. Next base: position 104,110,009 of record CM059599.1, on the reverse strand, counting down.
CTCCTTCAGTTAGCTTTTGTGTGAATGTGTGACTGTATGTATCTTGTGTGTACGCATGAGCGAATTCTTGTCAATAAAACATAATTTTTACCTTACTTTTACCTTACCTTACTTTTACCTTAGAATTCTCCAACCAGAATGCTCACCATACTGACTGAGATATATCTTTGATATAATGGCTAGAAAGATAACTCTAAAAATTGCTTAGTACTATTGGTGGATTCTGCACTCTGTGTTAAATCCTGTGCTTTATTCAGTCTTGTAGGCAACACAGGAAATCTAGGAGAGACTTCCACCCTCCTAACATTGCCACAAGAAAGAGAGAACCTGGAGAGAGAGCTACCAGATTGCCTGATTTATTTGTTGACTTCTGTATGAAAAGAGCTATGTTCTCCAGGGACAGCTGAAACACCTCATCCTTATGGGTACATGGGGCCTGTCCCTCAGATGTGATATAGATAGCAGGCCAATGCCAGTGGGTGATAACAATGGGACTTCTTGCAGTAGCAGCATTGTCAGTGGGGTTATGAATCTGATCTGAGGTTTAGTCTGAACTTTAATGGACATGTCCAAGATTCTGAACCCTGCTTCCCCCAAATAGGTTTAGCACTTTGAATATCTTCTTTAAAATTCAGACTAAAATCCAGACCAGGTTCACTGCACCATGTACTTACACTGTTGTTGTTTTTTTCCCCTATGTCACAACTTTGGGAAGGAGTTGGTCACATGAATGCAGGGACCTATCCCACTGTTTTGATTTAAAAGATGGATTATATTTTGCAACTTTCTTGGTAAGTGAGTGAAATGTTGCTGCTGCTGCTGCTGCTGTTGTGTGCCTGCAGGTCATTTCCAACTCATGGTGTTTCTTGGCAAAATTTGTACAGAGAGGGTTTGCCTTTGCCTTCCTCTGAGGCTCAAAGAGTGGGACTTGTCCAAGATCACCCTGTGGGTTTCCATGGCTGAGTTGGGATTTGACCCTGGCCTTCTGAGTCATGTTATGTTATATGTCTCAAAAAAAATTTAGAGGATAACTTGGATGAGGGGAGCATGGATGTGCCTCATGGTTGGGGGAGATATGGCATTAGGATCTCTGATGAGCCTTGTAGGGGGAAGAGTGGTTAGCTTTTTTAACTCCTATTTTTCCTTCTAGTTTCTGAGTATGAACATATGCCCTGGTTTATAGAAAGTTAGCAGACATTCAGAGGAGCTTGAAAGATGACACATGGGATGAAGGAGATACCAGCAAAAATTGCCTCTTCCAAATTCACTGTAGCCTTCCATCCTGATCACTCATCCAACTCCCAGCTTTTGCTATTATACAACTGTAGAAATACCTGCTGTTAGAAAGGATCATAGCTTGAAAGTATTAATTTTCTGGACTGCCCCTTCCAGAATTACCTTCCTTGTATGGCTGAAAAAGTAACTTCTCCAAGCTGTAGAATTGTAGGACCCAGACTTCCTTAGGCACTGTTCTGCAATATACAAATCTGAGGATCATGGAATGCCAATAACAATTCGTTAAAACCGGCTACAGCATTTGTACACGTCCTGATCTCCTCCATCATAAGCTGAAAAGCAGGAAGATATAAGTCAGCTTCCTAGATCCATGACTACAGAAAAGCCTTGCATATTCCTGTGCCCTCTCATACAACGTATGTGCTTTTTCTGACAGTAAAAATCTCTCCCATGATGCTGGATGTCTTTGGGGTTTGCTCTTGAGCTGTTTAATGATATTGCAGGCTGTTCTCTATTCTACAGCACTCTTTAAGAGGGACATTAAAATGCCTATTTATTACTTAATCTCCATTGAACTTCACAATAGAGATTGCATGGGATAGAGCTGATCCTTATGCTAAAGTTCTTCATGAGGCAGCACTTGCTCATAGAGAATGAAGTGCACTCAGTTAGTTGTGAATTGCTGGGCTATATAATTTCCCCAACAGCAGTTCTTCTCTGTGCAGGGAAAACTCCTTAGCAACAAAAACAAGAGCTCACTTTAGCCTTGCACTTCATTTTGGAGTGCTCCTATTTAAAGAATACAGAGGGCTTTCTTTCTAAACGAGCTATGAATGGCTGCTTGAAGCATTCCACAGATGATGCACTAGAGACAAAAAGGAGGAACAGATTTATAGCTCAGAAAGAAAAATAGGCCTGGTTTATGGTCAGGCTGTAGTTGGCATTAAGTGAAAGGAGATGGGAACATGCGGGGTGGGGGTTGGGGTCAGGAACAATACTCCTCTGAGCTGAGCCACTGGCAAGAGAATCGTAGGGAATCTCACATTACATAATTTGCTTCTAAACAGAGAAGGTGCTTGATCAAAGGCTCCAACAACCAGTTTCTCCCTTAATCATTTATAAGGAGGGAATTTCAGACTAGGACAAATTGCTATGGTGAGAACAGTAGTCATTTCCTCTCCATTTCTTTGGTAAAGGACAATCATAGAAATGAAATAATGCTATATACAACATAGACTAGTGGGGTAGTGGATCCAGGGCTAACAGGGCCAGAATGTCCTGATTTACTAATTAGTGGGGAGAATGTCATCCTCTTCTCGCACCCCTAAGCTTCTCTGCAGTTCTACAAACCATTCTTGGCTTCTCTGCAATTTGGCTATGCACTTCCCAGTAGACTATGGCCATTTCTGCACTATACTGTTATAGTGCCATTATTCCACTTTCAACATCCCATGGAATCCTGGGGTTTGCAGTTTAGGGAGAGGCCTTTAGAATTCTCAACCAGAGAGCTCTTTGGCCTCCCTAAACTGCAAGTCCCAGAATTTCACAGGATGTTGAAAGTGGAATAATAGCACTGTAAGTGTGTAGGGCAGAAATGGTGTTTGTGTATAATGGATGTGAGAATTTGTCACTAGAGGAAGTAGCAATGAAGATGGGAATCATTCACAGAGCGCAGCCTGAAAGCGACACGAAAAAAATTACTTTGCACACGGAAATACCTTAAAGCCTCACTGTACACTTCATCACCCCAGCAAGGGATTCTAGGCAATAAGAAGAACAGAGACCGTATTAGCTGAACATGCTTGTAGTGCTTGTGCCTCTCCTGTTTTAGATGCTTCTGTTTAGGGGAGAAGTATTTACCTTTGTCTAGCTATGTGGGCAACCTGTTTAAGCTGCTGTTTTATTCCCAGGCCTTTGGCGTCTTCCCAGGACTTGAAGATGGGTACTCAAACCTGGGGACATGGTGGTTTCAAGGAGAAAACATTGCATTCTATTTGCTATGAAACACTTGCTGCCTCCTTTCATATTCAATATAGGCTGCAACCTTGTTGGTTATTTCAACAAGAGCAGATTCACTGGATCAATACAATGGACCTGCTTAAATTGTGAGCCAATGCCTAGTTAAATCCAGCTGTAGTCCATCCAGGACTAGCAACAAGACTGAGGCTTTAATCTTCTTTTACATCAGGGACTCATGCTAGTTTGGGTAATGTATGAATCTATTTGGAAAATCTTAGAGGAGATCTATCTCTAATTCAGAACAAGGGGATTTATTTTCCCCACCAAGAAAATATTGCTCTCAGCTAATTCTGTTGCTATCCAAAGTATTTTGGAGTAGCTTGTTTCTCGAATTGGCAATTAAAATCCATTCGTTTTACAAAAACCTTGCTTCTGTTGAAGAGGAAAATGGATGGATATTCATCATCTGTTTTCATTTTTGGACTCTCCTTGGAGTGTGGTTATAGTGACTGTCATGATGAATATTTGCACTTCATATTTTATCATTATATCATTGCATGAAACTGTTGAGTGTTTCTGTCCATAAAGTGGCATTTGAAGATTAGAAATATTTATAGTCTGACGATGTTATCCCTTTAGTCTTGTACCACTAAATGTTATATGGATGAATGAGACGGTAGTGCTAGTTTTGATGAAAGCCGGCATTGTCTTTTTCTGGCTTCAGATAAAGGACTGGATCCTGTTTTATTCACATAATTATAATTTCTTCTGTACTAAACTGTGACCTTCACGTAATGGTGAGCATCTGTTTGTAATATCTGAGCTGTGCTCACTTCACATGATTAGCCAATTGAAATGTTTCTAATTAGGGTATGCAGATCATTCCATTAAAAAAAACTGTTGGATAAGTGAACAACAAGTTTTGTAGATATAACATGTGCTTAAAAAATAGAAAGCAGAGGAAAAGAAAAGAAAAAAAATGTTTTAGTTTTAATTGGACTGTGATAATGGACAGCCTTTCAGAATAATGGATAGCAGGCTATGCAGTTGCAATCATGACAGTATTGCTTTCGTTTTCAGTTTTTGAGGCCACATTTACAACATGAAGCAATGATCCCATTTCTTTTCATTTAGCAAATTACAATTAGTGAATACATTTAATGTCTCCCTACTTTCAGTTCCTAACTAACATCTATCTTCAAGTTGCATTAGTTAATTTTGGAGCCTTTTCATGCTGAACAATTTTGTTCTCCCCTGCTTAATGATTTGTTAAACGATATATCTCTGAAGTCAGTAGTTACTTCCTGGGCTTAACTAGCTCCATACTCTAATGTTCTGGATGATGTAAGAGCTGTCAATCTGAAGGAAATCACTGTAATTGCCACTAGTTTCTTTCAAACCTTTCAGTATGCATTTCAATTTTTACCCTGCTAGTTTGTGTTTAAAAACCAGATCATATGAAAAACCTGTGAAATGAATGACGTGTTGTATTAAAAGGCCTTCATCTTAATACACCTATTCATTTCAGAGGCACATTTTATAAATTTAAATTTAAACAAAAGGAAAATGTATTCACACAATAGATGTGATCACTTGGGAGCTCATACCTTATCTGTTAGGGAAGAAATTTTGAACCAGCAAGTACATCAGGTAGCTATGGTACAATTTCTTTTCCATGATCAGTTTGGCAACTTGAAAAACTTATGTGATCACACTGATTTTGTCTCTTGCCTGTTATCTCAGAACTTTATAAATTGCTCATTGAAATTAACCTGATTACGTCTTGATTCCTATCCAGCATTTCTCCACCTGTTATTAGGATTAAGTAGGTATTTGGATCAAGGAAATATAATTTGTATGGGTTATATTAGAAGTTGTTTAAAATGCACAATTTGCCTATATTCAGTTGCAAGTTGTACAGGGATGGATCAAAGACACTGATGTTAGAGTTGATATAAAGAAATGTATGTAAACCTAAGACAGGGGTGGGCAATCTTTTATTGCCATCAAGAGTTGCATTTCCTAGGGAAGGTTTATCTGTTCAAATTGCATTCCAGTGGATGATGGAATTGAAATCAGTGGTAGATGGAGCAAGAGCCAATAGGACAGCCTTCTCTTCCTAGCAAACTACTGAGGAAAGAAACCACTACTGTTACTCTGATTCCTGGGCTTTCAATGAGAAAATGGACTAACAATGACCTACTCATGTGCCTTGTACTCAGAACAAAGTGGAACATAAGAAGAAAGCCAGGAATGCTTTAGTTTTCACCATGTAAATCTGTGTAAAATATGTATGTACTTCAAGATTTTAAAATTCCCCAAAGACCTTTTCTGATGGATATAGCCACATCTTCACTCCGTTCACCAATAAAATGTTTAACAAAAGTTCCATATGTTCAATTCAATCTATAAACCAAAGCTATTCACCAGGAGGAAAAGCTCAATGGTAGAACATACCTTTTGCTTGTAGAAAGTCCCATGTTCCATCTCTAGCATAACGAGTGTTACCACACCATATGCCCTCACTCTGTTTTCATAATTGGACATATTTATGGCTGGGACACGTTTGAAAGTGTGCTAGCTGTAAGCGTATGTCAGGTCAGGATGACCTCAGACATGATCAGGTCATAAATTCAGAGAGGATTAGATGGGAAAGCCTGATACTGATGAGCGTGGGATGATCTTTTCAAAAGGTGTAAGCTATGAGCACTCCTGAAAACAATGGAAGGCAAAACTGCCCAAGTGAAGCAATCAGGGACCTTACTGTGAGCATATTCTACAGAGGCCTTCCTTATTCATACTACCTGAGCAAAACGTTAAGAGATTGTCAGGACTTCCTAGAATTAAGACAATCAGACCATTCCAGACTCCTTTGCGAATCCCATGAGAAAGCCATCACTGCTTTGTCCACGCACCCTTCTTCAGGGAAGGAAATTGGGTATAAAACCCACAACCCTAGCCCCAGTTAATTGTAGTACTTGGATATAATACATAGTGCCCAGACCTCTGTTTGTTTTTGCTACCCTCAGCATGCTGTCTGAGCTACTCTGCTTTGACCTTTTGTTTCTGGATTGGTAACTATCACCTTTTCCACCTAGTTTCTCTTTATTCAATCTTTCTTGCATCCTTTTCCAATAGCCTTGTATGGTTCTTAAGAGTGCCTGATTTCTTATATGCTTGTTAATTCCCAATAATTCCCCAAATTCTAAGGAGACACTGGCACTACAGTGGACTTCAAAGTCCCTCACCTCTCAAAGTAACATGAAGTAGAGCCGGGAAAGAATCCTCTGTGAAACACTGGAGAGAAGCTGCCACTCAGTCTTGACAACACAGAACCAGATGGATAGATGATCTGACATCTTCCTTTTTTGGTTCAACACTGTGGAAATTATAAGAATACAATAGTTTCAATGAAACATGAAATTCTACTTAGTATTCCAGACTAAAATACCCTAGACTTAAAATGTGGTTGTCATTTCCCCAAGCATAATGTAGTTTCCCCCCGGCATGCATTTTTCAGTGAGCCAGCGTGATGAGGATCATTTGAGCACTGGACTGTGATTCTGGAGACCGGAGTTTGAATCCCTTCTTAGCCACTGAGAAACCCACTGAGCCATACTCTCTCAGCTGCAGAGGAAGATAAAGTCAAACCTCTTCTGAACAAACCTTTCCAAGAAAACCCAGTGATAGGATTGCCTTAGGGTCACCATAAGCTGGAAGTGATTTGGAGGCAAACCCCCCCCCCCAAATCTGGAATACTGTGTCTGGGCACCGCAGTTCAGGAAGGATATCGACAAGCTGGAACATGTCCAGAGGAGGGTGACCAAAATGGCAAAAGGCCTGGAAACCATGCCATATGAGGAGAGGCTTAAGAAGCTGGGTGTGCTTAGCTTGGAGAAGAGAAGATTAAGAGGCAACATGATAGCCATGTTTAAATATTTGAAGGGATGTCATATGGAAGAAGGACCAAGCCTGGTTTCTGCTGCCCCAGAGACCTGGACACAGAGCAATGGCTTCAAATTTTAGGAAAAGAGAATCTATCCAAACATTAGGAAGAACTTCCTGACAAGTAAGAGCAGTTCACCAACAGAATATGCTGCCTGGGGGTGTGGTGGAGTTTCCTCCTTTGGATGTTTTTAAAGAGAGGCTGGATGGCCATCTGTCAAGAATGTTTTGATGGTGTATTCTTGCATGGCAGGAGGGTGGACTTGATGGCCCTTGTGGTCTCTTCCAACTCTATGAGTCTATGGCCCTTTCTGCATGACGTCGCTGTTGCATTTTTGCCACAGGATGGTAGTGGTCAGCAGGTCGTGCTTCTGCATGACGTTGTTGCCGTCCCGCTGCCATCCTGTTGCAGAGTGTCGTGCTTGTGCAGTTTTTGCAAAATGGAAAAAATCCATTTCGTGCCTGCAGTCGTGCAGTACTCCTGTCACTTCTGGACATGTGGAAGATGCGGAAGCGCATTGGTGATGCTTCCTTCCATAGCGCAGCAATGGAAAAAGCCCAGCTGTGCTGCAGAAGGAAGACATGGCACCATTGCATTCTCTTCCGCATGGACCAAGTGGGTGCAGAGGGGAGCGTTGCTGACGCGCTCCCTTCTGGACTCAGGACTGCAGCGAGACGACGCGGAAGAGCTTCGTTGTGTGGAAATGGCCTATGGTTCTATGACTCTATGAACAACAACACGTTTTACAACAATTTGCCAGGTTTTTGAAACAAAGCTAACTCAATGACTATCTGTCACTGATATTTATAACTGTTCAAGAAAATGCAGGGTTAAATGACTGAATATCTTAGTTTGCCATACGCTTTAATGAATTCTCAAAAAACAAACAAACAAGCAAACCCCAAATAACATGTAATGGGGATGGGCATACTCTGGAGACCAGTGGGTGGTGTGGCATAGTTCCTCCCTTCTCCAGAGCTCTGGAAAGCCACATCACGCAACCATAGCCTCAGTTATTTTGGTGAATTCCAGAGGCTTTAGGTGTGGGGTCTTGTGCAATTGCAAACCCCCTCTCCCAGAGCTATAAGAGTCCCACTCTCATGTAAACAATTGTGGGTTGATCCTTATGTTAGACAAATACCTTTCAGGGATATTTTGGATGTTTTGCACTAATTGTACACTTAACGACACAAGCAAAAATTTATGCAAAACTTCATTACTAGTCTGCATATTACATTTCCTGATACTGAGAAACTTATAATTCTTTAAATGGAACTGCCTAACTTTGGAAGTACTGTAACTTTCTAAACAAACAAAACCACTTTTAAGATAACAGAGAAAACAGCTGCTTAATGGTAGGTTAAAAAATGAAAATAAAACTCTATGGAGAAAACACAGTGCAAAGTAAGCAGATTTCAGTATCAGTACACAGCATTATAGCTGCCTCTGAATCACAATATTTTTTAACAGCATTTGTTGAAATGCTACATCTGTGTGTAAAATAATTACGAAGGCATTTTTGTTAACCCCCCTCAAAAAAAAAAAAAAAAAAAATTACAGTCCCTTATCCTTAGAGATGTATAATCCACATGATTTCAAGTTTTCTTATATAACTAGAAATTGTAATGCAAAACATGCACATTATACCAAAAATGCTATTGAGACTCACTCAAAGCTCTCCTGCTAGCCTAGTAAAATTTTTAAATGTTTTTCCTTTGAATAACTTATTCTTGTCCTGCTGTTTCAACAAAACGCTTATGAAATTCCTCTCAGCTTAGTGGTAAACTTACATCTGGCCTGTACCATTTCAGACTGCAGTGTGGAGCTCATATATGGTTGCCAGCCAAGTGAGTGGAAAAACAACTAGGCTAGCTGGTCTTGAAATCCCACTTTTGATGGAAAGTAGTTTTGGTTATGATTGCAACAGAAAGGCCCAGAGGTTTTGTGCATGGCACCAAGTCAATTCACAGATGTTCATTTTGATGTGTGCCCATCTGACCTAGCTTCTTATTCCTAATAAGGCTGTATAGTGGTAACAGAGAGCCAGGAAGGTCACTTTTTAATAGGAACCAGTTACTTTACTCATTACTCTGACCACCCAACTGATCATTAAAGTTGTTGTTAATTGCTGTCTAGTTGATTTCCACATATGGTGACACTATAAATGGGAAAACTCCAGGTCACCCCATCAACAACAACCCTGCTCAGGTCTTGAAAATTCAGGGCTGTAGCTTCCTTGATTGAGACTATGCACCTGTAATGCAGTCTTCCTCTTTTTCTATTGCCTTCTACTTTTTTGTTGCTCTGTGCCTTCAAGTCATTTCCAACTCATGGTGACCATAAGGCAAAACCTGTCATTAGATTTTCCTAGCAAGATTTGTTTTAAGTGGGTTTGCCTTTGCCTTCCTCTGAGACTGAGACAGTGGGACTTATTCAAGGGCCATTTCTGCACTAGCCTGTTATAGTGCTATTATTCCACTTTCAACATCCAATGGAATCCTGGGGTTTGCAGTTTAGGGAGGGGCCTTTGAGGCCCCTCCTTAAACTGCAAACCCCAGGATTCCATAGGATGTTGAAAGTGAAATAATAGCGCTATAACAGGCTAGTGCAGAAATGGCCAAGGTTACTCAGTGGGTTTCCATGGCCAAGCAGTGATTCAGAGTCTGTTTTCCAGAGTCCTGGTCTAATGCTCAAACCACCACACCACACTGGCTCCCCTGCCTCTTACCTTGCCAAGCATTGTTTCTAGTGGGTCTTGTCTTTTTAGGGTATGTCTGAAGTACAACAGTCTCAGCTTGGTCATCCTGGCTTCCAATGGGATTTCAGGCTTGATTTGCTCTAGGACCTATTCATTTGTCTTTTTGGTACTTCAGTGTATCCTGTGACCCTGCAACACATTTCAAATGAGTCGATTCTCTTCCTATGAGCTTTCTTCACTGCAGTTCAGAAAAGTGACTCCTCAGGTAACTCCTTGCTGTTACTGTTGTGCCGCTGAAAAACACAGAACAATGTTTTCTGTTCCCATATGGGACAGTCCTTTCCCCTGAGCCCTACAGGCATTATCATAGGCTCACTCCCAGTTTCTCTCCTTTTTCTTTCTGATGGAAGCACCCCTCCCCACCACAACAACTTCCCAGAACACGCCTTTCATGCTTGAACCTTGTTCAAGCCTGGGGAAAAGACATGGGAGAAAAGGCAGGATACCTTTTAAAAAGTATTTTTGTTTAGAAAAAAAAATCCAGCTAGTCTGTATCTTTAGTGCAATGTGTGTTTGTGTGTCTCATCTCTCTTCCCTAGTTGTGATCTCTTTCACTTGTCCTTGGTGCTGACCGCAGCATGTGGCAGCCTCTTATGTGACTAACTAGATACCAGTCAAACACATTAGAAAAACAAGTTACTTTTGGGCTCTTTCCAAGCAGCGCTGGGAACAGTAAGGAACTGGAAGGCATCAGAGGAGCTACAGTTCATTTTAGGCCAGTTTGATCCATGCACCCAATGGGATCAATTTTGAGACTGGGTTATACACAGCTCAGACCTTTTGTCACTGAGTCCACTATCTGCTACTGGGTAAAAGGAAGAAAAGAAAGGTGAGCAGTGGACCATATTCATTAAAATAATAAAATTGCATTTTTTGATAGCTCAATCACTTTTTAACTTTTTGTGAATGTTTAACTATTTTTGTTTTAACTGTTGTAAGCCACCATGAATCCTGAACTGGGAAAAGGGTGGGATATAAATAATTAGAAGAAAAAGGAGGGTATATTTATATATGAGGCCAAGTCTACATCCTTGTTCAAATATTCACCCTCCCTCCGCATGGCCCATTTTATTTCTTAAATGCTATAAAATCAAAAACAAATATTCAACGTTAAAAAATGTTAACACTACCATATTATGTGTATATATACTTACTGTATTCTTGTCGTTCTATAGCACAGTTCTTGGCAAAAACTTAATTGAACAAATACTGGAAACTTCTCTCTTTATTTCTTTTTAAATGCTGACTTGTTATTACTGCTTCAGCTGATCCATTGTTTAGTTGCACAGATGCCAAATTACCTTAAGATGTGCACATCTAATTTGACTTGCTCTCAATATCATTGTCAGTGACTCACTGTCATTTCAAATTCATTTGAGACGTTAACAGTGACAATGGATAAGAGATATCATACTCTGCTGTAAGTCCGGGGAAAGATATGGGAAGATTTAAATGGGAGTTTCTTTTTCCAAGAGTCAAGCAGAAGCTCTTGAATTAGGAGCTACAGAAGCACCCTTGGGCACCATTTTTTAGTGTTCCAAAGCAGATTTAACACCACTTATAAAAGCACTAAGAGTGTGACTCATCAGTTTGTTTGTACTTGTTTATGTAAGCAGGAGGGGGTACTAGTGTAGTTTTCTAACAGCACAGCCATCAGTGTTTGTAAGCAGAGAGAGAAAGAGTGGGGACAATTCCTGGTAACTAATGTAATGATAAAATCTAAGTACATATTATCATGCCTTATCACTAGGGCTTTGCAGTCAGTTTGGCCATATTCTGATATATGAAGTGGATCGTGCTGATTTGAACCAATTTGTAGGAGCTCTCTGTCAGAATGGACATGGTCCAATTCAGTTCCAGAGCAGAGCAAGACCATTCTTAAGTGATTTGGACCAATCTGGATATCAAGATAGCAAAGATAGACGGGAAAAGCCCATAGAGTGTGTCTCCAAAATGACCATATAGGGAACATGCCAAGTTGGCATGATACGTTCGGGGAGAAGGCAGACTAGACATTGCTCATTGATAGCTCTTTTGTGTAATCTTGATCAAGAATCTCACCACACTGTCCAATCACAGTACCTATGAGGTGTGTGAGGTCAGTTAAGCCATATAATCATGTATCACCTCTTGGTGTCTCTTCAGTCCAGATTGCAAAAGGTCTGTGTCTATGTGGATGGGTGCTTGCATGGTTCTTGATTGTCTTCTGAATCTTACGATTTCCTTGAGTTTTGTTGAACAACCTAGCTTGAACTTCTGTTTGCCTTTCTTATCTGTATTTTCTGAGTCTCTGTGTGTTTTAGATAGTGAAATGCAATCTGCCCCATCCCTGATGACTTTGGTTGTTGTTATTGCATGGGTGTTTATTGGAAGTCAAACAGCTGAGCCACCACAGGAAAGACAGAGCATTGTCTGAAACCACTCTGAAGTGAGATTAGATCTCAGAAATGCTATCTGCCTTCCCTGTTACCAGAAAATGAGCAGGGATTTAAAAAAAACAACCCAACATACTTATTGCACTCTGCTGCAGAGTACTCCAGTCAGCTGTAACACATTAATAGACAGCCACAAGTAGTTCTTTTATAGAAAAGAGGGGGAAAAAACTCCCAGCAACCAGATAGGAGGCAAGATGATTTGGGCAGGAAAGGTCCTCCCACCCCAAAGAAGCTCAGTCAGGCATCTCTGGAAGAGTCTGGGTGGGTGGAATGTGAATTGTTACAGAAGCACACCATTTGGACTGCTGGTAATAAAGCAGGTTCTTATCATCCCCATTTTCTTATGCTGTATTATTGAATTTCATCAGGTGCTCTGCTGATAGAGGAAAAGTACCCCCTCTTCAAATGCAATGTAATTTTGTCACCATTAATATACGTTAGGTAAATTTTAACACACTTAGTTGACTGATGCTCTAGGGAAACAGTGCCAGAACAAAAGCTATCCACTGAATTTCGTAACAGGATGGGAAAGATGGTTCCCACCCAAGCTGGTTTCCACCATCCCAGATGAATACCATGTCCTCTCTACTGTACTGCCTCTCATAAAGGGAAGGAGCATGGACAAGATATCTAGAAGCTGAGGAAGTATAAGGCACATAGCTAAGTAGGCAACAAAGTAAAGTGACAGTTGGTATCATTACAAAGAGCTTCTCCTGCCACATTTATCTGAACCTGAACTCTGAAAGTATAAAGAACAAGGAAGAAAGTGTTTTCTCTTGGCCTGCAGCCATTTCCCTCAGGCAGGACAGCTTAGCTCAAATTGTAAGCCATGTGAATTGATCCAGGGATGGTCCAGGAGCATAAAAATGGATGTCTGCCCTGAATCCATCAAGAAATCATTTATCAGAACCACTAATACTATTATCAGTCCTTTGGCTGTAAACCAGGTTTTATAAACTGGCTTTGGCTAAGTGAACTTGAAAATGACCTCTGGCTGGCTTCTGTGTGAATTCGTCCGTAGTAAAAGAAGGTCTTAGAAATACATTTAGTTGCAGATGCAGTAGTGAGTTTCTGTACAGTTGCTGGCAGAGAGGTTTTGCCCATAGCTAAGATGACATTCAATCGAACAGCGCCTATTACAAGTTATTTCCTTATGCCCTTTAGACAGAACATTTTCCAAGTACTTTTACTAATTTTTACGTCAGTTCTGTATTGCTGAGTGCCCATTTTGGATATTCAGGTTTATAGTCACTACACTCAGATTTCACTTTCATGAATACTGTATCTTGCAAAGTAATTAAAATAATCACAGAGAATCACAGTGAAAAGGGCCCTCGGGCTCTTAGAAATTCTTGACATAAGAATATTACCTGATACAACCTAGTCAACACTATGAACAGTGGAAGATTGGGTGCCACATGGAAGAATGAAGAGTCCTTTCAGATGCTTGCAGGTCTGCCCCAATCCCTCTGGCAGCTGATTAGACATGTCACCAAATGCCAGCAAACTGTTATTTTTTAAATTATTGTATTTTTCCTGTCAGGGATGTGAAGAGATGCTTCTGGAATTTCTTTTGCCAAAATGACTCGACCAGCCTTAGGTACTGTGTATGTTTGTCTTGGAGGAAGGGAAATTCCTGCTCTACCTCAGACAACAAAATCTTTTGGGCTGATCCTAGCAGTAAGCCAAACCACATACTGAAGGATAAGGCCCAGCCAAACCAAACTGAAGAAGCCTGTATGGTTGGAGCAATAGGTATCAGACAAAATCTGAATGTAATGTTATGAATGTATACACTAGGTTCATATTACATGCAAATTCATGTCTCTCAGTTTCCTGACCCTTGCGGTGTCAAAAACACTAAAGAAATGCAAGAATGAAAATGAAATGTGAGAGCTGGGATTTTTTACAGTCCAATGACCACAGCTAAGGTGTCATTATATGCATTACAAGGCTGTTCATGAAATATTTCTTTATGTGTTAAAATAATGATACATATATTATCTTCTATGTTAAAAAAAATCTTCAAACTGTCCAAAAAAGCCATTTTTAAAAAAGATAGCATTCTAAAGCAGCAGAGCAATAAAATTAACAGAAAAAAAAAACCAAAGAAGAGGGAAAAGTGGATCGTAGACACCATTAACATTTTAAGTTAGCAATACAGACTTTGGTGATCTTTTGGCACTGGGGGATGGAAGCATCAAGGAACCTTATCTACAGAAAGAGAAAGAGAAACCTACCTGCAGAAAGTCATATATTGAGCATAAACCAAGGAGGCTGTTCTCACTTTCTGTACATATCCACAAAAGATGCAGGTACTCATACAAGGGGTTCCAAAGATTGGCTAGGTTTGTGTGAGAAGAAGTGGCCCAGTACATAAAAGTTAACCAGAAACTGTATTTTTTTTTAAAAAAGTAGCATATTAGTTGTTACTTTTTCATTGACATTTCTTTTTATGTTAAGAGTGGTACATTAATTACATGTCACTAATGTTATTTTGTGTGTTTTTAAAGAATCACTTAAAGATAGAAACAAACTTCCTCAAATGATTCCCCCAAACCAGCATTTTTTAAAATTTTTATTAACAGATTTTATATAATAAAATGAGCATATCAATACTCCAAAAGAAAAAAAGATATAAAAAAATAAAAATGAAAAGTATAATATGTGATATATAGAATATTTTGTAACACAAAACAAGGTATCTAAATACTTAACAGTAAGAACTATTGACAGTTTGTTCAACAGGTTTTCATTTCACGTTTATCTTATATATAAAATAGTCTGATCTTTATCATAAATAGATAACATCCTTCCAGCATTTTAAGAGAAAATGAGTAAATGTTACCTGTTAGACCAAAAATATAACAATGTTTCTAATCATTCATTTTAAAAAAGGTAACAACATAGTAGAATGTGGTGGTTTGGTCTGAACAATGTGCTACAACTCTGGAGACCAGGATTTGAATCTCTGCTTAGCCACAGAAACTTTCTGAGTGACTTTGGAGAAGCCACACTCTCACAACCTCAGAGGAAAGTAAAGGCAACAAATCTTACCAAGAAAACTCCATGAGGCCTTAGGTTTACGGTATGTCAGAAATGACTTGAAGGCACACAACAGCAACGACAATGTTAGTATCATTAACCACCTTTCCACCTGATCCATAGGCAGATAATGTTAATTTATAATCTCTGCACTGAAGGTTATGGTTAGCTTCAGCATGCTATTGTATTCCTTTGTCTTAAATGTGACAAGCCCTGCATTTAGATCTTTACAAGTTAAAACATTTCTGAGTGCAATTCAGTGTGCTGGTACTTGTCTTATTTAAAGCTCAGAGTACATGCAGTCCAGGTTAGAAGGATTGTTTTGTTTCATGTAAACCTATTCATACTTTCAAGATAGCTGTTGAGCTGCTATTGCCTGTGCACAGTGGGTAGAAATCTACAAACAAGGATTTTCTGCGGCAGCAATCTATGAAATTGTCTGCCTCGCACTTCCTCTAGTGCGGAAAGCTATTTCCGCATTAGACTGTTATAGCGCTATTATTCCACTTTCAACATCCTATGAATCCTGGGGTTTGCAGAAACTGCAAACCCCAGGATTCATAAGATGTTGAAAGTGGAATAATAGCGCTATAACAGTCTAGTGCGGAAATGGCCTAAGTTATTTTTCTCTTTTGATCTATCGTCCACTGGCAACTGAAGGCGTTATTCTTTAAAGAAGCATTTGATTCTGTTATTGCTAAATTACATGTGTGTGTAGTTCAGCATCCTTCCATAACTCTGCCGCCATTAAGCGGCAGGAAAGGTCCCTGCTACTGTTGCTTCTTGGCGGAGAATGATAGGAGGAGCCACAATTCAGAGGTAGCTTGTCTCAGATGAGGTGGGGTGTGTGTGGAAAAATGAGGGAGTACTCTCAAATGGAGTCCACCTCCCTTTTCCCTTCCCAGGATATCAGAACACCTGGATTGTCATGATCTGCACCCATTGGGAAGCAGCAGCAGCAGTAGCCACTGCTGTCTTCTCCTGGGCTTGAAAGTTGCTGGGTCATGGGGATGGGGTTGGAGGGAGGGCAGAGCAAGGGAAGATCCTTCTATGCCCCTTCCAAAGAGAGATTTACATACACCCAGGTTGCGATTGCACACATGTAAGTCACTAACAGAATGCTGTTATTCTGGGGTCTTTGTGTTTCAGTCTGTGCTGCTTGCAACTTAGTATAAATGTATTTTAATGCCCTGTCCTTGACGGTACTTTTTTTAAAAAATAAAAATGCTGTAAACCACATCGAGCAACTCCTTTTGTAGGGGGAGAAAAGTGAGGCATACATTTTTGCAAGCATTAATAAATCAGTGCTGGTCACAAAAGTCCTGTCTTTCTCCTCCCTCCCCACCCTAGTGTTTTCCTTATTTAGCTTTTTGGAAAGACAAGCCTAAAAACTGCTAATAAATCTTCATGAGTGTTCTCACCTCTTTGGTCCACTTAGAAGCAATTCTGTTTTGATCTGGGCATCTCCCATCTTAGCCCAATTCAGTCCTGGGATAGAAGATTCAAGTGAAGCTGAAGTGAACCATTATCATTTACTTTATACTCAGTGACTGAAATCTGATTGTGTGAACTTGCTCCAATAGAAAGTGTTAATGTTGTGATGTGAAAATCACATCTGAAGCACATAATCCCAGACAGCCCAGTCATGCAGACAAGTCTTCACTTGCCTTTGGACTCATCGTTTAATCAATGTACATGGGAATCTCTGTATATGTAAATATCTGTTTTGTGGAAGCAAAAGGAAAGCAACCATGATGTGCCCTGTCTTCAATGTCTGTCTCATTGTGGCATAAACTTGAGTTAGGAGAAAACATTAGGAGATCTAATGTGCACAACATTTTATACTACTATGTAATCTTGCCTCATTTATCTCCATTCTATTCTTATGATTTAAAAACGGTATATCACTGAAAGTTTAACAACAGATATGTAATTATCAGTATCTGCTTTTGTATTGCACATCTCTTTTAAGCTTTCTTCCTCTCTTTCACCTCTTCCTCCTCCTTTGGGGAGTTTTTCTAACTCTGGTGGTGGTTGTGCGTGTATGTATGTGAATGAGAGAAACTGGGAAGAGAAGAGACAAGGCACTTTCTGCTGACAGTGCTGACAGACACGGGTCTAATACAGGATTCAATCAGGTTTAGAGGCAAGCTGTAACACATGCTGACATTATACA
This sequence comes from Cyclura pinguis, assembly GCA_030412105.1. NCBI lineage: Eukaryota > Metazoa > Chordata > Lepidosauria > Squamata > Iguanidae > Cyclura > Cyclura pinguis. The sequence goes on along the minus strand of CM059599.1, from coordinate 104,092,454 downwards.
GCAGTTGCTTTGTCATCACTGTTCTGAGTGATGTGCAATGTCATTTCAAGATGACAGGCTACAGCTCAGTGAAAAGGAAAACTTTGAACACAGATCCCATGACACTCTGAGCAACATGTTACAGCCAGAGTTTTTTTCTTTTCTTTTTTGGACAAGGTACTGACTGATGGAAAGGCCAGACAGGTCTTTCAATTATACTGTTTGACAGAGTTCTGAAAGAAATTCCTGCATAAGAGGAGAAACACACACATGTTGCTAGCACGAGTAAGTTTGTTTTGACTTTCTTCTTTCCATCCTATAGAGGCCGTTCTAGTCAAGAAAGGGGGAAGAGATAATACTTTTATTTATTAGTCTCTTGTTACTTCCAGCCTTTTTCCTTCTTGGCTTGTTTTTCTTCACCTTTACTGCTTTTTCCATGTCACGTTAATTAATCTCTTCTCAGGCTTGAAAAAAAATATCTTGCCAGACTTCTCCCCCTAACTTCTCAAAAAAACAAAAAACCCTCTCCAAACTCATGCATTCATTGTAATGTTAACAGTCTGCCTTTGCAGCTAATTACTATCTGTAAGCTCACCTCTATGGCACGCAGACTTATAGATGGTCTAAAAGCCTTGAACTTTGCCCTGGGAGGAAAACTTTCAGCAAATGATATACTATTATATTGACAGCAGCACAAATACTCTCTGGTTGTTACTGTCGACCACTGGAATGTAAATGAAGATTATGGCTCAAATTAGAATGTACAAGGATAGACCTGTAGAGGCAGAAAATTGCTTTCAAGAGAGAAGGGGGACAAGTCAAGGAGAGGTTTGTCTTCTTTTGTGTTTCTTCTTCATTCAGCCATAGCTTGGACAAGTTCCTTTTTGGGCTCAAGAGCTTACTTAATTTTGATGGAATGGATTGCTCTGCTCTAGTGTAATGTTAGGATCACTTAGCATGCATCTCCCAGCAGAGGCCAGCACCATTTGAAGCTGTCTAGTTCTTTAAAGCCCAACTTTTGTCAGTCCCAGGAACCAAGGTACTCTGGAAGGGTTGGCTTGGGAAATTGCCTATGACTTTCTGGACGGCAATTTTTAAATCACCCCACTGTAGAGTTTTTGCTTTGAGAATCAAACACAGGCAGCAATTAAAGAGGCAACTCTTGGTGGATTGCCCCCCCCCCATTGGTGGGGTGAGAGTGCAGCAGATTTGGAATGCCTGAATTGTGAGAATGTCAAACCACTCATGGAATGGCCTATTATGCAGGTCCTGGCTGAGAGTTCTGGAAGTTGTAGTCTCCTTAAAAAAAAAAAAACCTCCATCACACTTTGCATCCAGGCCTAATTACATTTTGCTGCTTGCTTCATTCTGCTTGAACCAAGAAATGTCCATGTGAAGCAAAGGATCAATGGCCATTCCCGCACGCGGTGAGGGAATCGCTCCCTGCGGCTACTCACCGGATCTTCTGTGGGTCCGGTCCAGGGTGAGGAGGAGCAGTGTGTGATCGTAGATCCGCACTGCTCTGGTGTCCAAAATGGCAGCTTCCGGTTGGTTGTGGGTCTCGACCAACCACTGAAGCTCGCTAGCCTAAAGCCTGCCCTCCGCAGATCGCAGGCTTGCATTGGTGCGAGCCTGCGAATCTGCATCAGAGAGCAGGCACACAGTGGCGCGCACCGGCATTTTGAAAGACCTGAAAAATCAGGTCTTTCAAAAATACGATGGAGGATCACTTGGGGTCACTCCAGAGCGGACTGAGGTGCCGATCTACAGTGAGTAGTCTGGACCCAGTCCGCTCCAAGGTGCAGACATCCTCCTTGGAGGACGCACTGCACCGTTTTGGCTGGATGGCAGTACGTGTGAAAGGGATCTAGGAGTCTTAATAGACCACAAGCTGAACATGAGTCAGCAGTGTGATGCGGCAGCCAAGAAAGCCAATGCAATTGTTGGCTGCATCAATACGAGTATGGTGTCTAGATCGAGGGAGGTACTGGTACCACTCTACTCTGCTTTGGTTAGACCTCATCTTGAATACTGTGTCCAGTTCTGGGCACCCCAATTCAAGAAGGACATGGTCAAGCTGGAGCAAGTCCAGAGGAGGGCGACCAAAATGGTGAAGGGCCTGGAAGCCAAGCCCAATGAGGATAGACTTAGAGAGCTGGGTATGTTCAGTCTGCAGAAGAGAAGGTTAAGAGGGGACATGATAGCTATGTTTAAATATTTGAAGGGATGCCATGTAGAGGAGGGAGTGGGCTTGTTTTCTGCCGCTCCAGAGACCAGGACAAGGAGCAATGGATTCAAGCTGCAGGAAAGGAGATTCCACCTGAACCTCAGGAAGAACTTCCTGACAGTCAGGGCTGTCCGGCAGTGGAATATGCTGCCTCGGAGTGTGGTGGAGTCTCCTTCCTTGGAGGTTTTTAAGCAGAGGCTGGATGGCCATCTGTCGGGAGTGCTTTGAGGGTATTCCTGCATGGCAGAGGGTTGGACTGGATGGCGCGTGTGGTCTCTTCCAACTCTACATTTCTATGATTCTATGATTCTATACCCCGTGTGGAAATGGCCAATGTTATGTCTTCTCCACATGTAGTCAGTGAGGAAAAATTCCCAGGCAGCAGCCATGCCCTAAGAGCTGGCTTCTACCTGGCAGACATTCTTGGACACTGGATTTGGAGAAATAAGTAGCACAGGAGATAGCAGAGGCACCTGTATCCCAGGAGGGTGAGATGGAGCTACTGCCTGGAAAATTCTCCACTTGCTTGTTAGCTCATAGGAATAAATTGGTGGGTGTAATTAGCTGGAATTAATGTCCAGAGGTGGTGATGTTTGGAAAAAATCAGCTCTGTGGAGGTGGCAAGCAAGAAGATCCAACTGGTACTGCAGGCAGACATTGCAAATTTATGAAGAAGTTCCTGTCTACAGGGACTTACGTAGAGATAGAGGACCAGGAGGGAACGTAGCTGCTGAAGTTAAGCAAGCTGTGCTGATCTTGCTATGTCTTCATGCCTGCATCATTTCTTTCTATCAATATTCATTAATTAGATTGGACCCAACTTTCAGACCTCAAAGGTTATGGGAGGGGGAGCTGATATTTTTAAATACCCTTTTTTCCTGCTTCCCTCTAAGAATCACCAATATGCTGAATGTCCACTCTGCTCCTAGCCTATCTGTTGCCATGTTTGGCTATCCAGCATCTATTAGCAGTGGATGGAGAGCTGAAGTGACTGTTGTGCAACGGGAGAGAGCATGGCCATAGCACTCACTGCATGACTGGTTAAATAAACAACTCAGTTCAGTAGTTATGTCTGTCTGTCTGTGTCTTCAAATCCTCTGTCAACTTAGGGCAGACCCATGAATTCCACTGAGTTTTCTTAGGCAGGGATTGGTTTGACATTTCTTTCCTTTGAAATACAGTCTGCAGCACTTGGTATTCCTTGGTGGTCTCCCAGCCAAATACTAACCAGGCCTGACTCTGCTTAGCTTCCAAGATCAGATGGGAGCTGGTGCCTTTACAGAATTTAGCTTTGCATAATTTTATGCAGTGATCTGGAGCTTGGCCTTATTTTGCAAATAGATGATTATAGAATTGCAGATGCCTTGTCTGATTAGGTTGGAGTCTTTTTATATTGAGAGAAGTGTGGGTCACCTTTTCATAGCTGACAGTGTGGGGAGAGGAGGGACCAGAATACTAATATTCATGAATGAATAATTTGCTTTTTTTCCCCAAGGAGGAAAAAGATGAACATGAAATCTTATTCCTCTTTATCCCACAAAAACAAATTTTATCAAAATCTCATTTGAGCAGAAATGCCACTGTGTGAGGCACTTGTATGAAAAACTTATTAATATTTGATTGCATTTTCATTGTTTCTAACACATTCCATTAGCTATGTCATATTTGTACCACATCATAAAGGACAGATACAAGACATTAAATGAGAGCTTTATCTTCTAATTATTTGACAGAAGTGTGATAAACTCTTCAGATTGTCATGGCAGAGTGCAACTTCTGAGCACTCCATATTATACAAATATGTCCTTTCCTCACGTTACCAGTTTAGGCTGCTTTTCAGTAGGCTCTTGTTTCAGATGTCAGTGTTACAAGGAGAGACTCATCAAAGTCTTGAGTCCTCTTTTGGATAAAGTCAGAGTTGGATAAATTCAGAGAAAATCACCAAAACTGGACCTAATCTAAACAATAATTCATTTTGCCTGTTGAAATCAATGGGACTTTAAACTTCTCACAGCTAAATTCTACTCCATTGCTTTAAACACAGTTTCTGTTATAGTTAACTTTATCAAGATAGTGCCCAGTAGCTTCCTGATATTCCTCCATCTCTCTCTCTCTCTCCCCAAAAATATATATTATAATATTTTATTACCACAAAGGAACTTGCAGTTTCAGGGCATAAGGATTTGTGCTTTTGACATACTTTCGTAGCTCACAGTCTCATTTAATTGATCATAAGGCTCACAATAGCTGCTAAATGTTATGATCTGTTGAGTTGGCCAGAGTTTAAGTGTTCAAGGATGATGATTATGATTGTGATGATGACAATGACAACATGTGGTTAGAAAAACTGATGTGGATGATGTATGGAACACATCATTTGCCACTAAGGAGAGGCCACATGTGGCATCTTCTAGCTTGTTGACCTCTGTTGTCTGGATTGCTCATCCACCTTCCTTCATAGAAGGATTCTTAAGGAATTTTCTTTTCTTTGAGGAAAGGCAGTGTGGGATGGGAGCCTGCAGGGATGGAAGAGTGGAAGATACAGGAAAGCTGGGGTACAAGAAGAATTCAGGCTGAGTGTAATGGTTGAAACCTTGGTGGAAATCAGAATGAGATCTTATATACATACACTTGGCCCTCTGTATTAGCTTGGTTTAGGAGCACAGGACCCTCACAAAAGTGGGAAAATCGCAAATATCAAAATGTGTGTGTGTGGGAAGGGGGCCAAGGCATGGTGAGGAAAATGGCCACCAGGGTATAAACCAGGTCAGGGAAAGGAGAGAAAAGGGAGGTAGGTTGTCATCCATCTTCTTCCTCGGGTGTGGGGAGCATCAATAGAGCGTTTGTGGTTCTGAGAAATTGGGCCACGAGTCAGCCTTAGCTGGCCAGGCAGCAGCAAGTAGAGGAGGAGGAGGAGGAGGAGGACCAGAGGTGGGTTTTTAAAGGGCTGCACAGCCTAATGGGAGTGGCCAAGAGGGAAAGAAAGCACTCAGAAAAGAAGTGCCAGAGGTGGGGGGCATGGTTTGAAGACACTCACAAATAAACAAAATCCATGAAAGTCAAACCTGCAAATGTGGAGGGCCAATTGTATGTCCATTAACTGAATTTAGCAAAATAACTGGATACAAGGTTGCAAACATGAGGTCAGTTCCAAAACATGGAAGAAAGTAGACCTCTGTAACTACTTCCTTTGGATGAGGTTTGTAGCACCAGTGGGCCAGGAAACAGAAGTCTGGAAGAGAGATTTGTGGGTATTATGAGGTCCCCTGGTATGAAATAATGTGCAAAAGCTCATGAGATGCATGAATTGCTTCCTGTGAGATTTGAAGAGGTGGCCTGGCCATTGTTTGCTAGGAAAGCACTATAATACACTCCTCCTTCCTCTCTTTATTATTATTATATCATCCCAGGCTAATGCTGGCCATACTTTTGGGAGGCTGAGGAGGATATTTTAATGACAAACATACTCACTATTTTCCGCTTTTCCTCTGAGAAGTTTTTTTTTTTTAAATGCTTGTGTTTGTTTTGCTACATGGTCCTGTAGTGGAGACTAGTTTTGATGTATTCATATGCTTTCTGTGCATTGTCGGCAGCTTGGAGTAGGTGTGAAAGTGACAGGGATAAAGAAGAGCCTGAAATTGGGGCTAGTAATGGAGTGAAGCCTGGGTGAAAAGATACAGGGTGAGGAGTACCTCTCAGGCATGGGCGACTGCAGGAAGTGTGTATCCTGGCCTGATTGGGGGTCTTCAGCCAGGATTGGAATACTGCTGAGAATATTGGCATGAGCCCAGAGGATCAGGGCATCCTGATTTTGCTACCATGGTTTGTGTAGCTGGGGACTTAATAGGCTTAAAGCCTATGGTTCTCCCCACCCCTTCCCAAGGCATATTATGAATACACTTCATTGTAATAAAGTTTCAGACAATTGTTCAGCCTGCCTAGCAGTGTCTGTCTCTTTTTTTAATCCCCCAGTAGCTGCTAGCAGAAACTTGTAAAACAGTTCTTGGGGTGATCCTGGAAAGATAAAGGGAACATATTCAGGTGTAGTTGTGTTGTCTATACAGCAAAATATGTCAACATCCAAAATTCACAAAGCAGTGATAGCTTTATTCAGACAAGTAAAAACACACAAAAGATACCATGCAAGATTTTGAAGCTCCTCTGACTTTCTTATTAGACAATAGTGTTAAAAATCATATGGGAGAAAAAAAAATCAAAATGTTAGAGTCATAAGCCTATATTTTGTCTTATGATGTTACTTCTTTTGGCAGTTGACATGATCTAGAGATGTTCTCTGCCTAAGGCCCTTTTCGCATGGCATTTGCCATGCGAAAGGGCCCCTCGAGTGTCGCGTGATTGTGAGGAGCGATCTGCATGACACACTCACAATCATGTGATGCTTCAGGGCCTGGCAGGTGCCGCTCACACAGGTTTTCATTTTCGGCTTTCAGCCAAAAATGGTGCACGATTGCGCATAGCTCCAGGACCCCGCGCGCACTTGCCGTGTGTGCGGAGCCTCCAGAGCCACGGCTGTTGCGCTTCCTGCCACAGTGCAGCCTGGGAAATTCCCAGGCTGTACTGAGGAAGGAAGAGGTGGGGCTCTCATGCTACCTGATCGGGAGCAGGCAGCTTGTGCGGAGCTGAAGCAGCGGGGACGCGAGAGCCTCTCGCTGGAGGCTGCTTGTGCAATCTCCACACCCCAGCACTGAAAAAAGGTAAGATGTGGAAAGGGCCTAAGAAATGGACTGGTAGCCTCCATAGGACAAGGACAGCTTGGAACTCAATGAGAGTTACTTTTCTACTGCTAATGGAGTTGAAATTTGATTACCTCGATTTTACTGCTTTTTGTTTCCCAGTTCTTACATGGGAAAAAAAGGGGGGGGCTTCGCCTGCATTGATGCCTCTCTAGACTGGTGGTTCTTAATCTTTTCTTTACCAGAGACCCCTTGTAAATATAATTTGTTGCTGGGGACCCCCAAGACTTAACTCCAAATTTAAATATGTAAATTTAGATTTAAATATTCAAATATTTGTTTAAACATTCATATATATGTGTGTGTGTATGTATATATGTATATATATATATATGTATATATCTATATCTATATCTATATCTATATCTATATGGCTTCTGGAAACTTCAAATCTCTGCTGAGATACTGGATGGCCTTGGGCAAGTCACATTGTCTTAGTTTCAGAGGAGAGCAAAGGCAAACCCCTTCTGAGCAAATCACTGCTTTGGGATTTGGGATATTATTGAAAAGCGGCTCCCATTGCATCTCCTTGCGTGTGAGGTTGGGCAAGCTCTTGTGTAAGCAAATGGACTTCTCTGTGTTTGTGTGACACTGTAGCACAAAGTGTAGAAGACAAGATGTCTTCTAGCTGTGGAAGGGAAGGTCATCCAGGAATTTAATCCTTAATCCCTAATCTGCTATATTATTTTACAATTTAAACCATTTCCAGCAGTGCCAACAGTTGTTTTTAATTAGTTATGCACACAAGCATAAAGATGTTTTAACAAAGTTAAAAAAAAGTATTCATAATTTGAAGGCTGCACAACTAGTTAGCTACTATCATAGCTACATAGCTTTACTGTCCAGTTTCTTAAGAGTAACTGAAGGGTTACCTTGTTTATGATACAAAATATTATGTTCCTATCTACTTCGCTATTGCCTCAATACCCTCAACAAAACATGAAGCAGATGTACAAGATACAGCATGAACCTGAACTTGAATTGTATGCTATTTCTCCTGTGTCATCTAGTGAAGCCAAATTGATTTTAAATATTGTAGTTACACTTCAAAAACAGTGACATTATCCTTTATTATGCTGCAACCTTCAATCTTGCGGGTGGGAGGGACTAATTACAAGCAATTCCTTATTTGTAAATTGTTACTTCTGAGTGTTGCGGTTTATAAAGTCCTATCAGGAGACCACTGAAAATGTGTCACATTGTAGGATGCAGGCCCATGTGTGGGTATTTTATTTTCCCACTCTAACAAATTCCAGAACAACCTATTTGTAGGCTTAATAGGGCAAGATTATATACTGCACTGCTAAATGTAGCTTGTATTCTACAATCATTAATATGTTCCTGGATGCCACAGAAAATCACTGCCCTGATTCATGGATTCTTAAAATACATATAGGGACTCCATTTCTCACACGTGTAGCTTGTCTCAAGATGATACTTTCCTAGCTACCACAAGCATTCTTGCCATTTTGATCTGAAGACAGTTCAAATGTATGAAGATGGAGTTAGGTGGTTTGACTTGGTCTATGATGGTTTGGTCTGAGCGTGGTTTGCATGACACTTTTCAACCATTACAAATCCAAAGCCTCTTGCTTTTCAATTTCCTTAACAAGGAACATATTTTGACTATTGCATTTCATTTCAGATTTTTTATACTGTGAAAATACAATAATCATTCTGATATTTCCTGATTTTTTTTAAAATATAGGATCTTGGGTGGTCATGAACTGATATTGGAATTGGGAGAAGGATTTTGACCATATCCTTTACCTATCAATGAGAAATTCAATCTTCAATTCATTAATCAGTAGAATAAATAATCTAAAACATCAGTTGCAGCATGGAGTCTCCCTCACATTAATTTGTGATAGTAACAATAAAAAACAGTGAGTCTTTTCAAGCAACTGTCACTGTGTAGACCATGAGTAAAGATAGCCTCATTCCTCCCACAGTACTAGATCTGATGAAGAACTTGATAGCTTTGCTTTTTGGCTTATATCCAGTCCCTGAAGATAACTGACAATGTTTTTATTTTGTACTTTAGATAAGCTGTTCTTGCTGGGCATCCCAAAAGAATATTTATTTGGCAAAATGTAGATACTTTCATCTGTGATCAGTTTCATTATTTAAAATCCATATGGTAATTGATTACAACAACAACAAAATCCTTACAGGCAGCTGACAGTCCTACATTCCATATATTTGATAGTCATGTTAATTTCAAAACATGTCACTTGCTTTGTAGGCTTGCTAGCTGTCAAAACTAGCCTGAAAATCAAACTATGCTCTTGAAATGGCAGGGTCATCTTCACATTTAGTACAAACAAATATGACGCAGGTCCCTAGAAGATTTCACTGCCTGATAGTTTATCAAAAAGATGCACACTTTTGTGTCAACTGAATGTTTTATAGAATGAAAATACACTCCAAAACTGTCTTTTTCATTCCCTTAGTATTCTTCTTTCAGCTTACGTATTGATCAAATAAGTGAAAGTTGGGATAAAAGTAGCACCAATGTAACAGAGATTTTTCCTACAGGCTTGGACAAATCCCACCAACCTTTGCCAATGTCTCAGCGTTCAGCTCTTTAATACTGATTGTGATCTATGCTACCTTCAATCTTTGTCAGTGGAATTTTAAAAATGTGGATAGAGAGATAATCTGCTGATTCAGCACACACACTGTAAAGAAATGGCAACCATTTAGTATCTGATTCTTGGGCACCCAATACTGACAATGAAAATTTATATTTCTGTTTTATGGAGGAATTAATATGAAAGATTTCATTTTAAAATGCATAACCTTGGAATTATGTTGATGTGTTTTGCAACAGACTCCAAGGTTGTAAAAGTTTAATGACAATGACATCTGAGAAGATATATGTATAGAAAAATAGAGAATATTGATTAATGGCAGTGATAATGCAAACTTGGCTTACAAAAGTAGTTATTATTAACTAATGTTACATATACTGTGTTGTATGCTAATAGATTTATGGTTATGAAGCTTTGAATTGTAATGTATGCATGGGGAGATACGTTGTATGTGGCCAGCTATCCCATGCTTGCTTCCTCGCTGACTTGTCCATGTATGTAATGGTAGGAACACTCTTTGTTAGGTTTGACCTGTATCCAATTGTTAGTCCCAATTGGAAGAAACCAATGGAATTCAGTTTCAATCTTGAAAGTCAACATTTAATCTAAGTTCTGAAGAGCTCTTGTTCTTGTGTGCTGTCAAATTGTTTCTGACTAATGGTGACCCTATTGTGGTGTTTTCTTGACAAGGTTTGTTCAGAGGGGATTTGCCTTTGCCTTCCTCTGAGATTGAGAGATATGGCTTGTGCAAGGGCACACAGTGGTTTTCCCTGGCCAAAGGGATTCTAACTCTTGGAATCCTAGTCTAAGACCCTTTCTGCACCTTACCTGCATCCCAGTGGTGTCTGGTGAAAATGGTGGCAGTGGCTCTTCCAGGAAGGGAGTGCAATGGAGTGCTCACCTCCACACCAGCTGCCTGCGGGATCCAGGAAGTGTGATGGCCATGTCTCTTCGTGCCACAGCACTGCCAGGTACTGTCCCAGGCTGTGCTGGGGCAGGAAGTGCAGCCATTGTGCTTCCAGGACCTTCACTAGCAAGGTAAGTGCAGGCATACAGTGGGAGCGTGGCATGATCACCGGTCATTGATGGGGAAAACCCACCAATGATTTGTGGTGTGATCGCACCTCCTGGGGATGGGAGAAGGATGGGACCTGAATGATGTCATGCGTAAGTGTAGTCCAAGTCCCATCCTTCTCCAGTCCCCAGTGCCGGTTGTGTATGTCAAGGGTAAAGAGCCTAATACTCATACTACTACACCACACTGGCTTTCAGCTCTAGCTATGACTAAAAATTAGATTTAAGCAATTATGTCTTGTCAGAGGAAAAAAAATGAAATATATGAACCATACTGTGTTATCAACCCAAAATTAATTTCACTTTTTCAACAATATAAAGTGCATGGCTTTAAGGACAGACATCCTTGCTTCCAGGACTTCAAGGAAATGCAATATCACCATAAGTAGGTAAGTAGCACATTACAAGAATGCACATGTTCAATGTACTCCTCACAAAAATGGCAATACCCTCAAGGTACAGACATGCAGCATAGATTTGGACATTGCATGTCTGTACAAATGTTGTGACATTGTGGTTTGTTCATTAGACTATGGCCCTTTTCACATGTGGGGGGGGGATGGGTGAAAACACTCTAAAACGGAGCTTACCCGCAGCCGGGTAAGTCTGTTGCCCCGCGGAGCGGCGCGAGCTCGCTGCTCCACACTCCTCCGGCATCCCAGATGGCAGCTTCCGGTTGGTGGAGGCTCTCCACCAACCGGAGAAGCTCGCCAGCCGGAAGCCCGTCCCCGGCAGATCTGCAGGCACGCACTTGCGTGTGCCTGCAAATCCACTTTAGAGCCGGGTGACGGAGCAGCACGGGGCTGCGTGCTCCGTGCTTTTTAAAAACCTCAAAAAAGAGGTTTTTAAAAAACACGCAGTTCGGCTAGTTCCCGCCACTCCTGAGTGGATTCTGGTGTGGAACTACGAAAAGTAGTCCATGCCAGTCCACTCTACGGTGTAGAAGACCTCCGTTAGAGGTCGCTCTACACCGTTTTAGAAGCCCGGTATGGAAATGGCCTACAACTCAGGAGACCAGGGTTTGAATTTCCACTTAGCCATGGAAACCCACCAGGAAATCTTAGGTAAGTCACCCTCTCTCAGCCTCAGAGGAAGGTTAAAGACACCCCCCACAACAAAGCTTGCCAAAACAAAAACAAAAAACAAAAAAACTCTCCATGATAGATTCACCTTAGAGTTGCCATAAGTTGGAAATGACTTGAAGTCATATAACAGCAGAAACAGCAACAACATCTGTATAATATTATCATGCTCAAACATTATAGTTTGCTGCAGATAAAAGTTGTTATTGCATATTTTGATTGAGTAAAAAGAAAAAATGAAAATCTACCATGTTTTAAATAGCATTTTACTAATAGCTTTTATCAGACCTTGATCAATAAATTAAATGACCACTACCTGCCTGGGAGTCAAGAATTCCCAGACCCCAGCTATATGCTTTGTATTTGAACTGAAACCTGTCAATGCACGTACCCAAAATACAAACTCAATTCCCCAGCAACCGAGGTGATATTTAGCAGTTCTCACATGAATATGTATTGCGTAATAGTGAAAAGTGATCTGAATTTGGGTATCTCAGAACTCAAGTGATGCTGGCGGATTCCTATTTGGCAGGGCTTGCTTCTATTCCCTCTTGCTATTTAATATCTACAAGTAGCCACTGAGAGAGGTCATCCAGAGTTTTGGAGGTTTGTGTCACCAGTATGCTGATGGCACTCAACTATATTTCTCCTTTCCATCTAACTTCAAGGAAGCTAGGAGCTGGATGGAAAGGATGAGGGAAAACAAATCTAAACTTAATCCAAACAAGACAGAAATGCTCCTTGTCATTCAAAAGGGAGATCAGGGAACTGGGATTCAGCCTGTATTGGGTGGGGTTACATTCCCCCTCAGAACTCAGGCTCTCAGCTTGGTCATACTCCTGGACTCTCGTCTGAGTCTGAATGCTCAAGTTTTGGGAGTAGCCAGGAGTGTGGGGCAGTTGGGGCTGTTCCTGGAGATATTACATCTGGCTACAGTGACACATACCTTGATTATACCCCATTAGGATTGTTGTGTAGTATTTATTATATAATGCTTTAGCCACAGGCCATTCCCATGCATATCACCAAAATCAATAATAGAGTTACAAATACAAATAAAATGGATTTAAAACATTGAAATATTACAACAAGTCATATATTAAAAAAAACAACCATATAAGATACAATAGGTGCCTAGTACAATAAAATATGGACATTTAGAATTGTAAGATATATAAAGTATAAAAACTATATATCCATAAGATATATTAGGATAAACATTGGTGCTAAAATTGATAAAATCAATAAAAATCAATAGAGATCGTCCCCGGCACAGTCAACTGCCATATCCTTGATGAGACTAGCCCTGATTTTCATAGCTGCAAGTGCATAAAGAGAGACCTTATGAGTTACCGCAGAATCGATGTCAGACAGCAGATAAAAAATCTTTTCGGATATCGTATTTGCACGTAAGGAAGACAAAATAGCCCCCAAGAACTTTGTTCTTGGTTCGTCATACAGAGAACAAGAAAACAGATAATGCGGCAGGTCCTCTGTTTCTGGGGCCCTGCAAATACATGTACGAAGGGCCGATGGGACGTGCAGATATCTGCCATCAATCATGGCTGTGGGCATTGTTTGAAATCGAAGGGCTGTAAAAGCCTGGCGAAGATTTAGGTATGTAAGCCTCGTCAGGTATATAGCCCTTTGGTGATCAAATTTGAATAGTTTGTACCAGTTTGAAAATTTAGAATGATTGATGTCCTGTCTGTCAAATTGGATACCGTAATCAAAAAAATAGTTGCGAAGTTTCTCTTTTGAGTTCAGAGTAGATAAATTATCACCAAGGGTAGGGTACATTTTCAATAATCTATCATAACCTGCGCTCCAGGTTTTATAATGTGTTAACTGTTCCAGACAAAGCTTGGGGAAGACTCTAACATCGGAGTCTTTTACAGTTCTCCAATAATTAAACAGGGTATAATGCACACGCGATTTGATCGGGGGCAAACCAACCTCAGCTCGAACCAGCGCCGCAGGGCTGCCGGGTGGGAGTCTTAATAATTTTTTAAGAAAAACATTTTGAATGGTTTCCAATTTGGCTAACAAAGCACTATCCCATCCCCAAACTGCAGCACCGTACAACATCTGGGCTATAACTTTACTCTGGAAAATTTTAAGGGCTGGGGAAATCTGATGACCCCCTGCGGTATTATAGAATCTAAGGATTGCTCCAATTGATCTCAGAGCGGATGCTCTGATAGCTTCAATGTGGGACTTCCAGGAAAGATTTTCTGTAAAATGAATTCCTAGGTACTTAAATTCCCGACATTGCTCGATTTGTTGACCATTAATAGACCATTGAAAGGAAGAGTGCCTTTTACCAAATACCATCACCTTTGTTTTACTGTAATTGATATTCAACATTTCATTGGAACAATATACATTAAGCTTAGCCAGCAACCTTTTCAGTCCTATACGGGTCAAAGAAATTAAGACCATATCATCAGAATATAAAAGAATGGAAACCTTCTTTGACCCTAAAGAAGGCGGAAAAAATTCTGGTCCTGATAATGCTGGAATTATATCATTCAGGTATAAATTGAAAAGTGCTAGTGCCAGTAAACAGCCCTGTTTGACTCCCCTATTAGTGGGAATCGGGTCAGTTAGTGAGCCAGAGATGCCCACTCTTATTCTAGCTGATGTATTAGAATAAAGTTCCTTAATAAGCAGCAGTAGGCGATTGTCTATATTGATGTTATTCAGTTTATTCCACAGCAAATTTCTGTCAATTGAATCAAAAGCTGCTGCCAAGTCAACAAAGGCAACAAATAGGTGTTTGGTTGGGCCCAAAATTCCTTGTTGACCTAAGAAGTAAAGGGTCGAGCAATGGTCGATGGTACACTGTCCCCTCCTAAAGCCAGCCTGCTCGGGATAAATGATGTGATTAGTAGATTCCCACTCTTCTAATTTATTTAACAGGTGTTTGCTGTATAGCTTGGAGTCAATATCCAAAAGACTAATTGGTCGATAGTTACCAGGGTCTTGCTTGTCACCCTTCTTATATATGGGGACAACTATACTCTGTTTCCAACCTTCTGGCATCCTGCCTGTACTGTTAATTTGTGTAAATACTTTGGCCGATATTGGAGCCCACCACTCTGAGAAGTGTATGAATATTTCTGGGGGCATCATGTTTTCTCCCGGAGCCTTGTTCAGGGCGAGGGATGCAATCAATTTCTTTAACTTGGCTGTTGATACCGATGGCCAACATGGTAGTTCGTCGAATTTGATAGCCGGGGTATATTGATGACCTGAAGATGTTACTCCATAAAGCCTATTATAGTGGTTAAACCACTGAGATAATGAAATATGTCCGATGATTACTGGTCTAACTGTATGCATGCTGGAAGAAATGATATCCCAGAACAGCTTCTCGTTCTTTTCCGTTACAGCTTGGGCCAATTGTTTCCATTGTGTTCTAGTATACATATCTTTTTTTTGCTTTAAAAATGCCTTATAAGATCATCTCATAAAAGCTAGGGTGCCGGGGGCAACAGCCTCCCTATTTCTAGCTACCTGGCGTGAGCACGTCATTAGTGCTTTCCGGGCGGCTCTACACTCAGAGTGGAACCATCCATTTTGTGCCGTTCTGTTGGGATTAAAATACTTATCACTGACCAAATTAGGTCTAAGATTCGAAATGATATTATGGTAAACAGATAGGCTGTCCGAGTCTGAGTGTAGAATGGCTCGGGAAAGAGATTTAAAAGTGGGACTTGCAAATAAATGGGAAACTGAGGCCCCAAGGTTGGTTGACCATCGTATGCTCCTTTCCCCTATATACGTCCCGTTTATGTTCATATTTTGAGGTGACTAGGGAAAGTGGGATGATTCGAGATGAAAATGCAATAAAAGAGGGAAATGATCACTCTCGACCCTGCAGTCAACTTCAAATCTGTGGATGTTAGGCAACAGATTAGCAGATACTGCTATATAGTCTATTGTGCTAGCTCCCCTGTTAGTAGTATAGGTATAAGTATCCAGTGTTGTATCGCATTGAGATCCATTAAGACATTGCAAATGATGCAGAGACAAAACTTCTAGAAGTCTCAGGCCTGACTTATTTATACAAGTATCCTGAGATACCCTAATGGGTGGTGTAGCTTGAAAATGTTGTCCATAATTAGAAGACACCACCTGTTTTGGGCCAATCCCAATTCCAGCATTAAAGTCTCCACAGAGCAAAAGCCTTGTGGGGGAATACTTATCCTCTAGAACTGTAAGGGTTTCAGATAGGCTGTCCCAAATACTGTTGGGACCTACATTTTTTGATAAACTAGGTGGAAGATAAACGTTTATAGAGATGAAAGAGCCACTATTTTTATCCTTAATGAGAAGTGCCTGAATATAATGCGGACTGGAACTAGCCAGTGGTTCAACTTCAGCTTGCAAGTCCACTGAAACAAGTATGGAAAGGCCGCCACTGCCACGACCTTTATTACTTATTCTAATAGCTGGGACAGAAAATGCTTGGAATCCGTAGAGTGTTGGTAAGTTAGCTTCAGTAGCCCATGTTTCCTGAAGACAAATAATTTTAAATTTTTGTAGGTAAGTCGCAAAATCTGCATCATGAAATTTATTTGTCCAGCCTGTAACATTCCATGAGAGTAACTGTAATTGTCAGACTGGTATTGCAGGGTTTGTAACTTCACAAGTATCCAGAGGTTCAATTTGAACAGGGGTTTTTTGTACTGGAAGCTCTTCATATGGAGCAAGTATGTTGTTAGCCCTCTTAGATTCCAAGAGTAGTTGGGATTTAAATTCCAAAGATAGTGGAGATTTAATCTGAGCCAGGGCTTTCTGTATAGAGAGCTCTTTAGACAGATCGGGTGTGTTTTCAATCCTCTTTGATACTGTGGGTTGGAGAGGCATAGTAGTTATCAACACATCCTCGTTCATGGTTAATAATGCATCAATGGAGTCCCCAGCATGATCATTCTCCACTTGGATAGACACGTCTGTAGCTACTAAGTCTACCAATGGTTCAGCTAAATCTTTAATAGTAGATAACGTAGTCTTGAGGTCCTCGAGTCTACTGGCGATATCTTTTTGTTCATCATTAAAGATTAGTTCCCTTAGATCTATGTACTGCTTCTTAGCCTCAGATGTTTTAACAGTACCAGGCTGTGGAACCGTATTGGAGGATATTTCTGTGGGGACTGGCAAACCGGAACTCTTTTCCTCCTTAGGCGTTCCACTGTTATGCTTGAAGGTAACTAAGGGGGTGATTACTGTATCTCGAAAGACGCGTATTGGTGTTATTTGAAAACTAGACAAAAAGGACCTCATTTTCAACAACATGGCAGGAATTGTGGGCTGCTCAAATGTTACCATAATTCTCAAGTATGTAGCTGTACTAGGAAGCCATTCCACAGCAGCCAAATCAATGTAATGGGGATGTATATGCAGCAGCTGACTCAAAGAATATTTGGAAGCTTTGAATGACCCCCATCTACCGTTGTTTATTCTGTTAAAAGCAATCTGTAGCGTGATTTGATTTGCTTGCAGAATCCTGTTGCAGCTACCCTTCCCTGGGGCCTCTACAGCTGCTACTGAGCAGCCCCTGTGATTCATTGTAATATTTTCGCTGTGTCTCAGATTTTCCTCTTTTTTTGATCTTGTATTAATACCTTGAACTGGTCTCCCCTCCTGTGCTGCAAAACTCTGTATGAAGGTATCGAAGGAATGCTTAACCAAGTGGAGTTCTTTGACAATTAATTCTAGTCATTCATAGATTGAAATAACAGTGTGAGCTGTTAAAAGACACTGTTTTGTTATAAAATCTGAGGAATAAAGTTGTTGCTTAGTATATTGTTTCTTTCCATTAATGGATGAATATTTGGGGACTGATTCATCTACCCCATTAGATACTGGAGACACTCCTACTTGGTGCAAGTCCAGACTATTGTCCGGATTTTCCAGGAGCTCAGAAGCAGACTCATTATCTGTATCTAAGGCTGAAAAACAGTTGGCAGTAGAAACTGCAAACGCTATGTTTGTGTTAGAGTTTGAATTACTCACAGTTTCCTCGCAGGTAAGCAGCTCATCAATCTTCAGCTGTTTAGAGGCCTTATTGTGTTTTACCGCCCCAGGACTCGATCTGGCTCGTTTTTTGCTCCCCATTGAAGATGCAGGCCTCCCTTACAAATTTCCAGAGATAGTGAGATTGTAAATCCTCAAAGCAAGTCCTTGACCTTCATTCATGGAGAAAAGTCAGCTTAGTGTGGTAACCCAAAGTACAACCTTCTTATCGAAAGCAGTACATAAAAACAAAGTCAGTGAGAAGGCAACAGAGGATAAAAAGAATAAACAAAAAGGAAAAAAAAATACTTTCAAAGGAGCTCTTCACGGCAGCTGCTGCCTCGTCGCCATCTTGGCTCCTCTAGGATTGTTGTAACATAGTCTACATGGGTCTGCCTTTGGAAATTGTCTGGCCAGTTGTGGCTGACTGGGGCTAGTTACAGGGAACACATAGTTCCCATATTGCAACAATTTCATGGGCTACTAGTTCATTCTTGGGCAGAATTCAAAGTGCTGGTCATGTCCTTTTAAACACTGTATGGCTTGGGTCCAAACTGTTTGAAAGACTGTAACTCGTTCTGTGAACCTGCCCAACTTTTAAGATCTTCAAGGGAGGAATTTCTCTCCACATAATAGGTGTGTTTGGTAAAGATGAGGGAAAGAGTCTTCTTAGTGACTGCTCCCAACTTCTGGAATTCCCTCTCTTGAAAGACTTGGTTGGTCCCTTCTGCTGGTAAGTAAAGACTTTAAAAAAAAAATTAGGCAGGACTCAACTTTTAAGTTACTTTGGCAGAAGGAAATGTTTAATGGGATATACTGTGGTTTTATCTTTATTTTTTTACTATACTTTAATGTGCTTTGAATCGTTGCAATTTTGTAATTTTTAATAGAACTGTTTCTTTAATGCTTTTTAAACTTTTGTTTCAAATAAGTTTTTAGTGTACTTTGTTCTTAACTTGATGTGACCCTTTTTGGGTCTCATCATGGGAGACAGTTGGGCTATAAAATTAATAAAATAAAATAATAGCCACAACTATGCTGTGATATTCAAAAGAAGGCAACTAGAGATAGTTAAGGGTTGCTTTGTATATTGATGGTATTAACAACAAAATAGGCACAAGAACCCATTAGAAATGGCTTTTAGAGGTCTAGAAGACATAAATAATTTTTTATTTTTTATATTGTTAAGAATTTGTGTTAAAAATTTCCAGTTTGGCAGAGGGGCTTTTCGTAATTTATTTTTCCCATCTAGAAGATTTCAATTAAATTTCCAGAAGGGTCATCTCAAGCAAATTTTACTTTGCAGTATGCTAAGGTCACTTGGCTTTTATCTCTGTAAAAATAGTTATATAATACTTCTATTTTGTCTCAATTAGTGGTTCCTCAAAACAAGAACCAAGGGGAAAAAAGGCTCTTCCCACCTATTTTTAACAATTTCTACATTAATCTAGCCTCCAAATATCCCAGTTTCCTCTATAACTCCAAAAAAATTGAAAGGAAGCTCTTATAAATCAGTTGACAGTCCCACCCCCTAATTAAAATTCACCAAACTTTCCCCAACTATTAATTTCCCCTTTCTGTTAGAATTTGTGGCACAGAATCTTTATACTGCTCTTGCCACAGGGCTTTCGGATACTTTCTCTTCCATAACAGACGCCAGGGAGGTTGACAAGAGAGGACAGTGAAAGTCATATTTTAGTGCATGCTGTGAGAACTCTGTAGAGGTATATTCTATCAGTGAGAAAGTTATTAATTGTCCCCCTCCCCACTTGAGAAATCAAATGAAGGCACAGATCCAAGATTCCAGCAACTGAGACAGGTACTGATTTAATGACATATTACTGCTTTCAGTCCTTAGAGGCCCTTACTGATTCCATCTATACAGCAGGACTAATTCAAATGCAGAAAATAATTAATCTTTGTGGCTTTCAATGAATATATATATATATATATATATATATATGGTAACAGGTATGCTGTTGTATTTCTTCAGACTTCTGTGTTCTGATCATAATTACTCTGCTAAAGAGAATATACTTGCAGAGTAGGATTTGACTATATTTTTTAACAAAATGGACTTGAGATGCCTATAGGCAGAAGAGGAGAGAGGAGCACTTGTACATTAAAGGAAGGACTACTTTAAGAAATCAAAGCTAACTGAAGAAAGAAATTGGAGTTTGTTCTACCAGGGCCAACTCAAGATGTCTTGAAGCCTGAGGCAGAGCAGCAAATGGCACCATCACTCTCTGATCCAAGTCAAAGTGTTACCCTGACTTCTGGGGGGTCCCTGGGGGACTCCTTAAGTTGCTCCAAAATACAAAGGTTGGGGAAATTAGCGGAGCACTTGATTTTAGCAATGCAAAGGGCAGGGCAACGCTAGAAGGACCTTCCACCCAACTTTTACGGGGTTTGACCACAAGAAAATCAAACAAATGTTCTACATTTAAATGTTTTATTGAAAATAATGTCAAGCACGCACCACGCACTTGTTCAAGCACACACACAAGGTCTGTGGAGTTGAAAGAAGGAAAATTGATATGGGACTAGAAGAAGGGATTTCGGCTTTGGGTGATACTGCACCTGTCCAGAAGTCTTGGTCTGGAAAGCGGCAAAACGAAACAGATCTCAGCTAAGTGGGGCTGCTGACGGGAGTCCTTGAGCTAACAGAGTGCCAGTCTGTTAGCATGCTGGGGATATTTCTCTGATGGACAGAGTAGCATTCCTATCCTGGGAGTTCTCTGAAGAGACCCTTCTAAAACTGGGACTACTTATAGGGCAGAACATACCTCTAGGGCAGGCCCTCTCCTGGGAAGAACAATGGCCAAAATACTGCAAAATAGCAGCTTGATAGCTTGCATGATTGGATCATGTAAATGGACCACACCTTGTAGGATTTTCCAAAGTTGGAGTGGCTCAACCAGGAGAAAACATGATAATCCCCTCAAGTTGGCTATTCTTGGCTGAGGACCCTTTGTTCATGTGAACATGTATAGCCTGAGGTTTCCTTGGGCTACATGACTGGGGATTTTCCTGGCCTTGACCTGGTTTCGGTCGTTCGACCTCTTTGCCTGCATACCCACCCAGACAACCTCTCTGGCATGGTCGGCATATTTGATATTAATTTTATATCTTCCCGGGAAGGGGTATGCCAGTGAGTTAACAATTGTACACAGTGAGTGAGTGGTTTTGGCACATGAGGCAGTAAATCTCACAAGTGCCCCTCTGGTCAGAAGTAAAAATACAATAATAACAGAAGGAAAAAAATGACAGCTTGTTGCCTTTGCTTTCCCAAATCTACTTACTGAGGCAGTTACCTCACTCTGCCTGATGGTAGGGCCAGCCTGTGTCTGGGTGTTGAGGAGCAATGATTGACTAAGGTTTTCTCAAAGGATAGAGATGTATGAACACTTCCTCAGTGGAACCATATTAAGTCTGGGTGGGTTAATAGGTACAGATTATATCAATTCGGTATCAACCATAGACTATGTGGTTCTGAAGCAAGAAAATTAAAAAAAAAATATGCCAGTAGCCTGCAAACCAGTTATGCTGGGCATGGGTATGACAGTCATTAATCTATTTACCAAATGCCTTTTAAAGGGGAATTAATGGTTGTTAATGGTGAGATGGTCCAGAAATAACAACCAGGAGCCTTGGAAAGGGCAAGTGGTGATGCAACCTCAATCAATAGGCCTGAAGCTAATAATGTTGAGCCTTACATTGGCGGGATGGTGATATCTTGCTTTTTGTACGATAACCTAGTCTAACAATCAGACTATCAAAATAGCTGCCTTTATTATTAATAAGGCAAATGGCATTAAGAATATCCATGCTGAAGGTAGGATTATATATGATAATGCATTTAATGTCCTATGCACGTTAAGAATTTAATGTTTGTAAAAGGATATTCGTAGGGAAAATAATGTCTTTGCACTTTTTGATATTTTGTTTTAAGTTAGATTATTAGGTTGTTTTTACTATCCTTGTTAAGCTTTCTGTCTTGCAGGCACAAGGTTCTGCCCTGAATGTAGCCAACCTTCTGGTCTCTAGAGTGTTTGAAGTCAAAGAATGAACTCTTTCAGATGAGAAGAAACTTCTTGGTTCATTTTAAAGCCATCATTTTAGTTTTCTCAGGTAGTGATCAGAAATTTGGAAGCTTAGTGTCACTATGACTAGAAAGTAGTGTGTTCTCCCCTTCAAATAATGGTAACAGCAATGGCGGGAGCTCTTGATTGAATCCTATTCAAATCCCCTCCTCAGTTGTAAAAATTTAAAAAATTACCTTGCCAATTAATACAGATAAAATCCTCTACTATACTACCAATATTTCAGGAGATGGAGCTATGGCTGAGAGAGTATAGGTAATTTCAGCTCACTGTTGTTATATCAGTTTTGTTGTCAACAGCAAAGCATCATATGAAAACCTGGCAGACTAGTCCTTGTGTGTTGACTTCTGTAGGGAAATGTGTAGGGTATGAAGTTCACAGTATTTATTTTCACTTCATTTCTATCCTGCCTTTCTTCTAATATGGAACCCAAAGTGGATTAAAGTACAAGATGAAAGAAAACAGAGCTAAAACAATATATAATACAAACATAAACAATCCAATCAAAATGTTTAAATGAGAAAATTAAAAACATACCCAAAACAGAAAAGAATATACAACACACCCCATTAAAGAATCCTTCTACCCAAGCCAATTAAAAGCCAAACCCCTACTTTAATAGAAAGGTATTTGCCTGCAGGTGAAAGGGGACCAGAAAGGAGGCCAGGAGATCTTTTTTTAAAGAAGGAGTTCCATAGCCTAGGAGCAGCCAAGAAGGCTCTCTCCTCACCAGACAAGCCGGTAAAGGTGAGGGGAAGGGATGAGGGCCTTTTCCACAGCTTACTTTTGTCCTGGCAGCATCCAGTGATGATGGTGGTAGTGGCTCTCCCAGGAGGGGAGTGAGATGGAGCACTCCTCTCCACATCAGCTGCCTCTGGGAACCAGGAAGCAAGATGGCCATGCCTTTTCCTGCTGCAGCACAGTTGGCTATTGTGCCAGACTGTGCTGGGGTGGGAAGTGCAGCCATTGCACTTCCAGGGCCTCCACAGACAAGGTAATTCATCTGATTTGTGGAATTTTTCCCTGGATATCTCTTCTTTCTGGCCTGAGCTAATAAAAAATAACTTTCCTTCAAATTTCCCTCTGGTGTGTGACTCAGGAGGGTGGCACAATCACTAGTCACTGATGGAGAAAACCTGTCAATGATTTGCAGCACCATTGTGCTGCCTGAGGACAGGAGAAGGAGGGGGCTGGGACAATGTCATACATAAGCATCATCCTGGCCCCGTCCCTCTCCTGTCCTCAGTGCAGCTTGGGTGCATCAAGTGGAAAGGGCCACAGTGCTAGGATACTGATAGCAACAAAGGGCTCATTTTAAACTGTAGTGCAATGAAGCCAATGAGTCACACACCAGAGGGGGATTTGAAGGAAAGTTGTTTTTTATTAGCTCAAGCCAGAAAGAAGAGACATTCAGGGAAAAATTTCGTAAATCAGATAAATATGAACAATACCACTTTAACTGCCACAGCTTCATCCCATGGCATCCTGGGATTTGTAGTTTTGAGAGGGAATAGAGCCCTTTGGCTGAGAATTCTAAATATTCTTCCTTAAACATAGGATATCCATAGAATAACCATGGCAATTAGAGTGGAATCACACTGCTATAGTGCAGGGGAAAGGGCCCTCAGAGAAGGCCTTCTGTTGAAGATTATTAAGACTTGGGCAGGTTCATATGGGGAGATGCAGACTACGGCAGCAATGCAATTTATTAAGGGATACAGAGGGTTGTGTTACAGAACACCGTCCTCCTGCATTTCATTTTAACACTGTCAGGATGCGTAGCTCCTGTCATTAATGGATCTGATGGATGTGGACTGAAATAGTGTACGTTAGTCAGCGTAGGGGCAATGCTAGAGTTAGGCCATTTCTGCCCTACACTGTTATAGTGGTATTATTCCACTTTCAACATCCTGTGGAATTCTGAGGTTTGTAGTTTACTGAGGCCAAAG
Source organism: Cyclura pinguis (assembly GCA_030412105.1). Taxonomy (NCBI): domain Eukaryota; kingdom Metazoa; phylum Chordata; class Lepidosauria; order Squamata; family Iguanidae; genus Cyclura; species Cyclura pinguis. Next base: position 104,068,668 of record CM059599.1, on the reverse strand, counting down.
AGCTCTCTGGCTGAGAATTCTAAATGCCCTCCCTAAACTGCAAACCCCAGGATTGCATAGGATGTTGAAAGTGGAATCATAGCACTGTAAGAGTGGAGTGCAGAAATGTCCTTAATTAGAGTGCTACAAAGTACTGAGTGCTAATTGTTGATCACAACAATGTATCTATTTGGAGCTTGCTTGCCTATTCCAATATATCAAATGGTTAATTGCTTGTATCTGGTGAGGGCAGACAAGATCAGATCTGGAGAAAACAGAAGTGTTTTGGAAACTCAAAGTGTCTAAAGATAAGGGGCAAGAAATATGTTCCTGCCCGAAGGATGAAAGCAGGATGAACAATTACAAGTCTGGGAAATGTCTCAAGATGTGGGGTGATATTACATTTATGATACTTTCCAGTCACAGCTATGTGTGCCTAAAATTTTTAGGTGTAGGTATAAAGCCTGTGAACTCCATGTATGCTTTATTCTCAGCAACTTTGCAAGAAGTGTGCTGTGTTGCTTGCTTTGCCACAAACAAACACTACTGTCTACTGCAGAGTGGAGTTTATGAGTGGTGAGTTATCAAGGGCAGACACACTTTGATCTTTCAGACTTCATAATTTAAACATCAGGTCAGCTTTTCCCCATTCTCTTCTTCTCCACTTCACACTATACATAGTATGTTTCCTGTTGCAGAGAGCTGGTGATCTCAAAAGCTTAAGCTCACACATTTATAGTGACCTCCAGTGTGCTTTTGAAAATCATAATCTTCTGTGTCTGGCCTGGCAGAAGACAGAAGGGTGGACTACAAGCTGAGACAGTAAGCTCATCTCCCCTAATAGTTCGTTAACCAAACTCAAGGATTTATACACAATGTGTAGCAAACCAAAGGAAGAATTAAGGATATCAAGTACAGGTAGAAAGCATATTCTCGACACTAAGCCTACCTACTGGAAAACAACAATGAAAGAAGCCTAATATAGAGTTCTCAGAGATCAGGTCTACCAGTCTTGATAGGCTTGGTGCCCATGGTTGCAGCTCTACTAAAAATGGTTGAGCTAGTGTTCTTTTGTAGGACTTTCTTGGTATAGAAAGTGTACAGTTCCAATACAGCATTTTTGAAAAATGAACAAAATGTGTATTTGTTCAGAAACCAAGCAATGTGAAAGCTATTTTACCTTAGTTTATAAGTGGCTGATAAAAATGAAGAATGTAGCAGACCCCAGTTACTGTACAGATGGTCACTAATGCATGCAGGATTGAAAAACAACCTTTTCTTAACAAATCATGTATATTTGGTAATGTCAGTGAGGTCAGTGAGTTTAAAAATTTCTCAATATACTTGGAAGTATTGTGCCTTTTCATCCAAGTTTTTCCTTCTTTTCTTAGTTCTTTTTAAAATGTCCCTTTTGTCCATATAATATTTTGTATTTTGTTATAGCTCATGTGTTCTCTATTGTGTTTGGTATGAATGGTGCAAAACTCCAAATTCTGAGGATTTCTCTAAATGTCTAAATGGCATTAAATGAGACAGTAAGGAGCAAAGCATGTATACCCATATGAGCAGGATACAGAGGCATATTGTAGTGGGATGAGCTGTGTGGAATATGTGCTCGCATACCACTATGCAGGAAGTCTTTGTTCCATTTTCATTCCCTTTACACTTTGAACGGTGCCTGCCAGATATCATGGGCACTGTCTTTGTTTTTCATATGGATATAATGTTCAGGTAAACGTCTGAAAACATTGTTATCATCTTCATTATCATCATCTGCATCATTACCAAAATACAAGGGCTGATCATTTTCCTCTTTTCTCTTTTAATTTTTGATTTCATTTTTGTTTTTTTTCCCCCTCCACCCACACACCCCCTTTCTTCTTCTACTTCTTCTACAAGGCTGGACTTTTGCAATGTGCTGTATATTGGGCTAACTCTGTAGCAAGTTTGGAAACTTCAGTTGGTTCAAACGACAGCAGCTAGATTGTTTACTGGTACATCTAGGAGCAAGCCTATCACATCAATATTAAAGCCACTCTATTGGATGTCAGTTAGTTTCTGGGTAAACTACAAAGAGTTGGTTATTACCTTTAAAGATGTACATGGTTTGGGTCCAGGTCACCTACGAGATCTCCTCCTCCCATATAATCTGCCCTATACAGTCAGGTTCTCTGGGGGACATATACTTCAATCAACCAGGAATAGTTTGAGAATGGTCACCCAGAAGATGTTGTCTTCAGCCACCTCTAGACTGTGGAATGACCTGCTGGAAGAGATTTGACAGCTGCACATGCTGTCCAAATTTAAAACAGCATTAAAGATCACCCTCTTCCAGAAGGCCCATTTAGATGATTTTAAATTGTGAATTTTATCAATGAATTTTAAATATGCATTTGACTGTTTTTAGGTGTTTGTATTATTCGTTCTTTTAAGATGATATTATCCTTTTTAATTATTGTTTTTAACTGATATTCTGTTTTTAACTGATATATGTTATATGTTAATCTATTGTTGTCCCCCACTTTGATCTATGGAGAGAGACAGGTGAAAAATACTCCTACTCCGCCTTCTTCTTGCTACTACTCTCTTCACAGCTCCATTGTAGAACATTCCATTCTAGAACATCTCCTCTTTCCTTGTCCCTCTCTTTCTTGTCTTCTTTCTCTGGAGAAGGGGATCCATTCTGCTGGTGATTGGAGCATAGGCACATGAGGTTGTAGGGGTTGGGATGGGGTTGGATCAGGACAGGCTACTTAGGCCATTTTTGCACTACCCTGTTATAGTGCTATTATTCCACTTTCAACATCCTATGGAATTCTGGGGTTTGCAGTTTAGGGAGGGGCATCTTTGGCTTCAGTAAATGACAAACTCCAGAATTCCACAGGATGTTGAAAGTGAAATAATAGCACTATAACAGTGTAGTGCGGAAATGGCCTCAGTTAAGTATACTTAATTAAGCAGCTAATATAGAAAACTGGCCAGTGTTTTCAAAAGTGGTAAGAAGAGAGCCAAAATATCCCCTAACACAGCTTAGAAAACTTAATTTTCAAACAGAGATATTTGCTTGTTTGTTAGATTTTGTGTTTTTTCTTAATTTGAATGGCATGCCCCGAGCATGCCACAGGTTGATGTGTAATGCCTAATGCATCATGTTTAGTGATAATGCTAGCAACCGCCCATGGATGTCAGGATTTGGCCAAAAAAAATCTCAGAACCTGGAATGCTCCTAAACTGGCAACCCTAATGGTTGATTCATACATGCAGAGTAGTTTCTCATCCCTCAAACTGGATGACTTGTGGCTAATTATGAAGAGCAGGCTGTGAAGTTAACTTTCAGCTGCATCTGATGATTAGATGGGACCCAGACTACTGCTTGACAGGCTAGGCTGGAATTCTTCTTGGCAAGTAGATGATGTAGCTGATGATTGACAGCCAGAAGAACAGATGTTTGTCCCTTATGAAATTCTATGACTTGCTGATTGAGAATGACAGGCTAGGAGGCTTTAAAAGTGAGTAGCTATACTCAAACTATCACCTATCCTGTAATTTCAGTAGATTTAAGCGGTAAGCTTGTTGGGGGGTCACAGAGAACTGTGTTTCTGCAATGTCTATCTTGATATCAAGAAGAGGGAGAAATTAGTTTTTCTGAGATGCTCACTTTCCTTTAAGTGGTGGACTCAGAAGTCAAACTTAAGGAGGAATATTGTCTGTAAACGGGCATACTCCATATTCATTGATCTGTGAAATGCAGCTGGTGCAGACATACTAAATTTCTACAGCAGCACAGCTGGCATCATAGCATAATTTTTCTCCCACTTTTTTTTTAACTGTGCAAGCTCACAGCAATTCCTTCTTCTAAAATTCACCTTTTAATATCCATGAATCCAGCAGAATGCATTGCTTTCCCCACCCAACTGCTCCTGAATTGTGCAGGAGGAGGGGAAACATTTCAGAAAGCTGACTTTAGAAAAGGATTGGTATATACTGCCAGTTCCCTAAAACAAAGTACCTAGCGGGGTTCCAGTGACTACACTGATATTCTATAGATTTACAGAAGAGGGGAAGAATCTCTAGGCCTTAGGATATCAGGCCACAACTGTTGTCATCCCTGGCTGAAACTGATATGAATGAGAGAACAACAACAGCATTTGGAGGCCCACATGTGCCTCATCCTTGCCTTACAACACACTGCTTTAGTTGACACAGTTAATGCTAAATGTCTTAAGGCTGCTTATGTTTAGAGAAAACAAAAATGTATTCCTATCTTATTGCCCCCAGATGCCTTCAGGTGATTAATAGGTTTGTAAAAAGGTAGCATGTGTATGTTTTGTTTTTTGTTTTTTGTTTTGGATGCAGGTCTCCCACTGGGATCAGAAGAATAGCTTTACTGTGATTGTGAGATGAAGCACTTCCCCAATATGCCTGTTCCTCAGTTTATAGCATCATGATGCCATTAAGTGTATAAAAAGCAAGTGCTTGTAGATATTAATAAAAGAGAGTGTACAGTAGCATGGCTTAATAACCTTAGCTAAATGATTGCTATCGTGGAGAAATATGAGCTAGCAAGGCCTATATTAGATACGCCAACAATATAAAGGAATTAGCACTAAGTAGTGTGTGTATAATGTCATCTGTGATGCTATATATGGTTTTATTACTAAATCTGCTGCTTTAAACTATATTTGTCCTGCAGTTTATTTGTCCTACATTTGCTCTGAACCATACTGCCCTTCATATATGATGAGATATGCCTCAGGTATGTATGCATTGTGCATGCATTTTCAAGTATCATAGAATCAGCAAACCATGGAGCTGGATGAGACCACAAAGGCCATCGAGTTCAATCGCCTGCTATGTAGGAATTCACCACCAAAGCATTCCTGACAGATGGCCATCCAGCCTCTGTTTAAAAACCTCCAAAGAAGGAGACTCTACCATACTCCCAGGCAGCATATTCCACTGTTGGACTGTTCTTACTGTCAGGAAGTTCTTCCTAATGTTTAGATGGAATCTCTTTTCCTGTAGTTTGAAGCCATTGCTCTATGTCCTAGTCTCTGGGGGAGCAGAAAAAAGCCTTGCTCTTTCCTCCATATGACATCCCTTCAAATATTTAAACACAGATATCATGTTGCCTCTTAACCTTCTCTTCTCCAGGTTAAATATACCCACGTCCCTAAGCTACTTCTCATAAAGCATGGTTTTCAAGCCATCTATCATTTTGGTGGCCCTCCTCTGGACACACTCCAGCTTGTCAATATCCTTCCTGAACTGTGGTGGCCAGAACTGGACACGCTATTCCAGGTGGGGTCTGACCAAAGCAGAATAGAATGTTGTTATCATTCTCCTTATCAATATACTCCTATTGATGCAGCCTAGAATTACATTGGCTTTTTTAGCTGCAACATCACTCTGCTGACTCATTTTCAGTTTGTGGTCCACTAAGACTCCTAAATCCCTTTCACATGTACTGTGGTCAAGCCAGTATCACCCATCCTATATCTAGGCATTTCATTTTTTCTGCCCAAGTATATTACCTTACTCTTCTCTCTGCTGAAATTCATTTTGTTACTTTTGCCCCAGCTCTCTAATATGTTAAGGTCATTTTGAATTCTGATCCTGTCCTCTGGGGTGTTAGCTACCCCTCCTAATTTGGTGTCATCTGCAAATTTGGTAAGAATGCCCTCTCTTCCCTGATCCAAATCATTCATAAAGATGTTGAATAGCACTGGGCCCTGGACAGAACCCTGGGACACCCCACTAATAACTTCAGGATGAAAAGGAGCCATTGGTGAACACACTTTGGATTCATTCAGATCAATTGCAAATCCACCTAACAGTAGTGTTGTGTAGCCCAGATTTTACTAGCTGGTTTGCAAGAATATCATGGGGGCCTTGTCAAAGGCGTTACCGAAGTCAAGATATGCTACATCCACAGCATTCCCTTCATCTTCCAAGCTAGTAACTATTTAAAAAAAAAAGAGAGAGATAAGATCAGTCTGGCATAACTTGTTTTTCAGAAACCCATGTTGACTTTTAGTGATCACGGCATTCCTTGCTAAATACTTATAGACTGTCTGTTTAATGATCTGCTCTAGAATCTTTCCCAGTATTGATGTCAGGCTGACTTGGCAGTAATTGTTTTTGGGTCCTCTTTTTGTCCCTTTTTTGAAGATGGGGACAATATTTGCCCTCCTCCAGTCTGCTGGGAATTCTCCGATTCTTCAAGAATTCTCAAAGATTATTGCCAGTGGTTCAGAGATTACATTTGCCAGTTCTTTTAATACCTTTGGATGTAGTCCATCTGGACCTGGGGACTTGAATTAATTTAGAGTAGCCAGGTATTTGTGTACTACCTCTTTACCTGTATGGGGCTGCATTTATCCTACTACATCATCTGCTCCATTTTCTCCAGGTTGAGCATTGTTTTCTTTTAGGGATAAGACCAAGGCAAAGAAGGTGTTGAGTAGTTCTACCTTTTCTTTGTCCCCTGTTAGTATTTGTCCATGCACAGGCCCTACCATTTCTTTGTTCTTCCTTTTGCTGTGGACATAACCAAAAAGTACTTCTTGTTTTTTAAACCCCTCTAACAAGCCTGAACTCATTCTTCACTTTAGCTTTCTCTCTACACTTGCTGGCTATTCGTTTGAATTCCTTTTTAGCAATTTCCCTCTTTTCAATTTTTTGTACATGTCCCTTTTGAACCTTAGCTCCATTGAAGTTTCTTTAGATATCCATTCTGGATTCTTTAAGCACCTTCCATTTTTCCTTCCCATTGGAGTTATTTGAAATTGTGCCTTCAGTAAGTAATGATTCACTATGAAACACTATGAGGTTGAAGAAACCGATTCTTTTGCATGCTAATGGTAATGCTACCCATCTTGGTGGATTGAGAGATCTTTGTAGTCTTCACCTCTTAGAAGCCTTACTCATGATTGTTGATGTAAAGAGAAAGTAGAAACTGTAATCCAAAATATCTGGAAGATACAAATTTTCTTAGTCCACATTATGGGTTGCTCCCAATGCAACAGACATAAAATTGCTCATACTGGCTCCTGTCCTTTAGAGCACTTGAAAGGAAAGTCTGGGGGAAAAACCAACAGGTAGAAGGAAAATCTCTTCCCAAGTTTATTTATTTATTACTTAGGGGGCACTATTTTCTTTTGAAAAAAGAAAATGATGATGATGGTGGTGATGATGATGACCACCATGTAACAACAGAACAGCACATAGGCTATCAGCTTTGTTTCAGCAGACATGAATGTAAATCTCAGCAGCACAGTATCACCCTGTTTTATACTGATGCTACTTTAGAAATTGTTTTCAAGATTTTAATACAGCTACTATACAAAATCTTTTGTTAAAATCTTCTCCATATTCAATAAAGTGTTGTAGGCAATCTTAAGTTGTTTATTTCAGTAAGTCTTTACATGGGAATGCTGGTCATCTGTAATAAAATTACCAGGCCTCATGAAATTCTGTGTGGATTTTTCTCATGTGATTGTTTAGGAGATTACAACCTAAAACAACAATTCCAGGCCAATGGAGCCATTATAAGGATATGGTCTGATTTCAGAAGCTAAGTGCAGATGAGTCTGTTTAATACTTGGGTGGAAGCCCACGAGAAAATTCCAGGGGCCTCCAGGAAGGAGTCCTTCTTGAAACCCTGGAGATTGCTGGCAGAGTTGACAGTATGGGGCTGCTAGATGAATCAATGGACTGACATCCTTTATGTTCCTATGTCCTAAATTTTAGTTTTCCACCTTTATACTAGTTTGCTTCTATCATGGTTATATAAGTTCATCTAGGTTACTATTCAAAGTGCTACCTTTTGTATTTCTGAAAAAGATTATTTCTGTAAGTTACGATCATGGCCAACTTTCATAATTTATCCCTTGGTAGTGTCTACTGACTGCTGGGTGTAGATTAATAAACCATTTTGAATTATTTTGCTAGCATTTTGTTTCTTGTATGTCTATAGCAGTGATTACTTAAATAAATTATTTTTAAGGAGATGCTTTAAGTGTTCTCCTCACTCTTCCTGCTGTGGTGACAAGTGCCTTATTAAATAGTTGTGTTTTTTTCTAATGCATATTTTGAGTGGCTTTTCTCTTTTCTCAATATCCTGTTTTATTGAGTTACTGAGTTTAATGAAGTTTCCCACAACTTTGAAAAGTCTTATTTCTTACAACAAAAACATTTTCTAGCTTTTGCCTTCAGTTTTGAACTATTTGTTGCTGTTGTAAACAACTTAATGTGATCATAATTTTGTCTATTTTATTTCTATTTTTTCCCCACTTACATCCAAACCAGGAGCAACATGTTCAGATGTAATTTTTTTGAAAGCTGATTTTCCTGGATGAATGTTTGCTGTTGGATAACCAGATGCTGATTTTAGCCAAAAGCACATACCATCCATCATAGTTGATATATTGATTCTTTCAGTTGCAAGTGGCAATTGTAATCCATGCCATATCTACATAAATTTTGGGACTAATAACTACTGTACTGTGTTATATGTGAAGCTGTTCTTCTGTTACCCTGATTTATGGGGGTCCTGGGAGGGATACCTAAATGTGCTCAAACAATGGGGAGGGAATTAGCACAGAGCATAAGTTGGCAATGCGAGAGGCAGGGTAATGTTGCGAGATCTTGAACCCTATGTCTACGGGGTCAGGCCGAGTCAAGGATGAGGCAGATGTTGAAATTAATAATAATTATTTTATTAAAAACACAATCAAAGGTATGCAACACACTCATGCAAGAAACTAAAGAAATAAAGGTAGGAGCGGATAGAGGGATTTTTGAGGAGGTTTGGTATGGGAAATACTATACTGTCCTGAAGCCTGGTTAGAAGCGGAGAAGCTGGGGAGCGTGGATCTCAGCACGTGGAGCTGAGGGGAAGGCTCACCGGACAAAGCGACAGCAAGGCGGGATGGAAGCCAAGAGTGATCCGAGGAAATGCTCAAAGTCAGGGGTTCGTATAGGGAAGATTGTGGTCGCAGACTAATTTGTACTTGGGGAAAACAGTGAGTTTGGGGCTGAAGACAAAGCCTCCGAAAGGTCAGTATTTGAATGATTGAGTTATAGCCAAATTGTCAATAGAGTAGCCAGTATGCAAACACAGAGTGCTTGAGCGTTATATAGTCCGATCATCAAGCTGCCAGTGTGAGGCAGAGGATCTTTTGAAAGTTGCGTGCATACATAATAGAGGTACTTGCCTTGAGGTCTCCTGAAGCTGCGAGTCAGCTATTTCTGGCCTGCCTGTATTTGTTTGGAATATTACAGCGATTATCGGCCGAGCCTGTGTGTGTGCTTGTCCGGGGGCCTCGCAAGCACGTGGAGAGGAATGGGTATAGGAGGCCGAATTATTGATATCAAAAGATATCTTTAATATCCCACAAGCTCGGGCTGGCAATGGCGGTAACACTTCAAAACTGCTTGAAACTTCAGTGACGCAAAATGCAAGTGCCCAACTACTAACAGTAAGCCACTGAGAACACATGTACAGAGTTTTGTAGATTTTGCACTAGCTTCAAATTAATTTATGGGCCAAATTTCATCCAGTTATGCAAAGTCCAATGCATTAGTGATTTTGAAGCCATAGATAGCTTGGGACTGGTGGGACAGAGTGCAAATTGGTGAAGGGGTGGGGATTGTACCTGAATGAAGGTGTCCTGACCTGAGAAACATTCATTCAATTTCATTCTTTCCTAAAGAGAATTGCTTATAACAGTTGCTCTAAGGCCCTTTTCACATGTGTGTGGGGGAAACGGTGTAGAGCGACCTCTCATGGAGGTTGTCTACACCGTAGAGTGGACTGGCGTGGACTACTTTTCGTAGCTTCACACCAGAATCCACTCAGGAGCGGCCGGAACTAGCCGGGCTGCGTGTTTGTTAAAAACCTCTTTTTCGAGGTTTTTAAAAAGCATGGAGCGCGCAGCCCTGTGCCGCTCCGTCGCCCGGCTCTAAAGTGGTTCTGCAGGCGCACGCAAGTGCGTGCCTGCAGATCTGCCGGGGGCGGGCTTCCGGCTGGTGAGCTTCTCCGGTTGGTGGAGAGCCTCCGCCAACCGGAAGCTGCCATCTGCGACGCCGGAGGAGTGTGGAGCAGCATGCTCGTGCTGCTCCATGTGGCGACAGACTTACTCGGCTGGAGGTAAGCTCCGTTTTTGGGCGTTTTCGCCCGTTTCCCCCTGACATGTGAAAAGGGCCTAAGTGGAATAGATTTTTTTTTTGTCTTTAACTGGAATAGATTTTGTCTCTAAATAGAATAGATTTTTTTTTTGTCTTCAAGCTATAATAAGAAAAGAGTGGCCATGTCCATATGTCTTTGTTTATCTGCCTCTGACTCCAAGACTGAGTGAAATGTGTCCCAATATAGACATGTAAAACTTGGAGTAAATACTCAGACAACCCCGGAATTTTGTAGCTCAGGGTTATTATTCTTCATAAACAGACACTGCTTTTAGTTAATTAAAATCACTATGTAGCTTGCAGTACCCTCTTAAGCCATGAAGTGCCAGAGGTACAAGCAGACCTGGGAACTGATTCTTCACTGGGCCTTTAGACAGCTCCTTGATGCTTCCTTCTGCAGGGCTCCTCAAACTCTTCAAGCAATTGAAAAAGAGAAAAGTTGGGACTCCTGGGCTTCATGTGGGTGGGTGGGCGGGTGGGTGGAGAAATAGTTAGCAAAGAGAAAGTCTGGGCAAGCACCAGGGCTCATAAAAAGGAAAATATCAACAAAAGGGGGGGGGGAGGAATTTCGAGAAGAAAATATAAAGAACATTGGGATGAGGACTAAATGTTTTCTAATTCAAGCAAAATCTTGGCAGTCTACATGAGTAAGAGTGTGGAGCTAGAGAAAGAATATGAGAAAAATACAAAGAGAGAGAGGAAAGAGAAGAGAAGAGAAAGAACACCTCAGTGGTGTGCGGAATTAATGGGCTATGACCCAGATAAAGCTGATATTCCTGATAATATTTTAATATATGTAGGTTAATATTAATAGTTTTTGAGAGAACACTTTGTCTGAAATGTATAGACAAGAGAAAAGTATGCTGTTTTGGGGGAAAAAGTGGTATTCTGGATTACAGTGAGCCTTCTCCCCCATCCCCAATTACTTTTCATTTTGCCTCAGTGCGAGATCTCTGCACTGGGGCAAAATGCATAGGAATGGCAGGGGTAGCTCCAGAGGGGGAAAGGAAGGTTCATATGAGCTTCCCCCGCCCCATTCCCTTCTATTTTGCATGGAAAGGGGAAGGAGGAAGCTCTAGAGGGGGAAAGGAAGGCTCACATAAGCCTCCCTACTCTATTCCCTTCCATTTTGCCCCAGCACGAATTCTCTGCACTGAGACAAAATTCATGGAAATAGGAGGAGGAGGAGAATGGGGTGGAAGAGATATGCACGCTCGTGAGTAATCAAATTCATGAAGATCAAAACCACAAATCTTGAGGGAGGACTGTGTAATCTTTTTATCACAAGTACATTCTGGGTCCATGATTCATTGCATTGACAGCATCACAAGAGCAGGAGATCGTATACCAGGTGTGATGCTGAAAGTCACTGGTCAAATGGAAAAGTATGTCAAAAGAACAAGTGAATACTGTAGAAGTCAACCACCAATAATGGGTGTCAAATGCTAACTTGACAATGGTATGTGACTTCTGTGGGAGAAATGTGACCTATATATTTCATTTCAGATAACATAAAACTAGCTATTACTGTAACAACATAATTCTGGGTGCAAAATTTGGTTTTTCTTTTTTATTCCTCTTATGACCTTCTCTAACATTTGGTTCCAACATGATCTGTACAACCAGGAAGTGGGTGCTTTGCAGTGGCTCCCACACTATTATAAGCAGGTAGAGCATGGGTTTGAAGACAAGTCCATAAGAAGGTTTTCTAAGGAAACTTCATGGATAAGGACTACAGACAGACAGGTCCAGTCCTTATGCTCTCCTACAATAACTATGAATGACCCTTATCTGAAGTCCTGGAGTGCTAGTCACTGTTGGCCAGAATTAGGGGGCAATGAAGCCTGTGAGCTGTGTACAGCCCACTGGGGTTCCTAGTGTGGGCCCCTAGACCTCTCTCTCTCAAGAGACACCCCATACCCTTGAAAAAATGGTATAAATTTGTCCAACCACATTTCTTCAAGCCTCTGCGTGATATAAGTGGCCATATGAAAAATATCTGGGGGCCCAGACATGTCTTAGACCCAAAATAGCCTTCTCTAAAGAACAGACGTGCCTGAAACACTCTGTAAATTGTCAGTTGTTGGGAACCAGAGACCATGCTTATGCTGATTTGTTTTCATTGTGGATTTGTTCGTCAAGGTTCTGAAAAATGGATGGCTGAAGTCTGAGGGGAGGGAGAAAATGACTCTGTCAAAGTTGTCCGTTCCTTGTGTAGATAGTATGGGGACGGACGGGCCATGTTGGCTAAGGGGAATCAGATGTAAGGGGGGGGGGGAGAACTTTCCTGAGCTATTACACAATGTAGCTTCCTAATTAGAATCTTACCTGTGAGAACCGTATAGAGCACTACAGTATATGGAGTACTGGTGAAACAGTATTTCAATAGTCATTTAAAGGTGATGAAAAAAATGACAGTGTGATGGATGCAGAAAGAGCAGAGTGAGAGAATTGGATCAAAGACTTGAAGAAGGGAAGGTGAGCATTCTGAAGTTATATATCTATATTTAGTTTCCTCCATGGAACTCAAGGGAACATCTGCTACCCTGCATACATTCCTCTCCCTTGAGTTTTATTCCCCTCAGCAACATGCTGAGGTAGGTTAGGCTGAGAGACAAAGACCAACTCAGGATAATCCAGTGAGCTTTATAGGCAATTAGGGATTTACTTCTAGGTGGCTTTGGAAGGCCAGAGGTTTTCTACCCTGTAGAAGTTGACATTGATTTTCAGAAGTTCTCCCATTTTCTAGAGCAGCCTTTGTGGGCATCCAACAGTGGAGAAGGGAATCGCTTATACTATGGTACTAGTTCTACTGGTTTATGGACACCACTGGAAACTACCCGGTAGTTTTGTTCATAAAATCATGTGGCATGTGGTTGCCTGCAATTATATTTCCAATTTGTTTAACTTTCATTGTTTGTGCTCTTTATGTCAACAGCGCCCTTTAATCTGCCAGGTTAAAACATTATCCCATTAAAATTTCAAATGCAAACCTCTTCAGTGATTAGTACCAATGGCAATGGAAACTGAGAATTATAGGCCACACAAATTGTTTTTTAATGCAAATGTCCTCCTTTTTCCATACTTACAACAAAATGGAAGTTTTTCATTACAATCTAAATGATCTCTAATATGCTATATTGCATTATAATTAATATAATTAGGAATAATAAAATATGCTTCTACAATTGTTTATTCAATACAAATCTGTTCCCATGGAAACCAGGAGGCACAAAAAGGGCTTGATTTCATCAAGGTTTCATGGCACACAAGTCTTTGGTGCACAGCACATATTTAATGTGCTTACATCTCCATTTCTAAGCATGTCACTGCAGGGAGAAAATTCAATCGACTGGAAAATAGGGGATATTTCCTTTGTTCTATAAGTTACATTTGTTTTTAAAAGAGGAAATACGTTTGTGCACCAGCAAGAGCACCAGCAAGAGTCACAGATGTTTTCTGGTATTGATCTTCTGGGAGGATGATTCTCAAACAGGAAGGCAGTCTGTATGGGCTGTTGTATGAAGGCCAGAAACAAATGGAGAAAATGGGAGGCAAAAGAATCCTGAGAAGAGTGCCAGCAGTCAAAATATATCTTTCATCTTCCTCAAGGACTCTAGGCTCTTGCCTGCACAGCTTCCTGATTTATTTAGAATTTTAATTAAAGAAAAGAAGTTGTTTGGAACTGCTTTCCACCAGTGCCTAGCATCTGCCGACCATGGCTAATGATTTTTTACAACTGCATCTGCAAGTTATCCGTTAAAGAAGTCAACCATGATTAGGGAAAGCAAAAAGGAGGAAGGCTGGTGAAGGAAAATAAAACATGTCTGGACTTAGCTGTCACTAAAAACAAGAAATACGATGATGGTGTAACTACATGTATGTTCTTCAGTGGCTGAGCTAGAAGTGAAAAAATATATTTATAGAAAAATTCATGGGGACTGGGGCCACTAATGGCTAAGAGTCAAGTTGGCTATGTATCATGTCTAGATAGCTCCAATATCAGAGACAGTATCTCTCTGTGTTTCACTTGCAGTGAACTTGAGGCAGAGAGTGTTCTTGTACTTGAGATTTGCTGGAAGGTTTTCCATAAGCAACTGGTTGGCTATTGTGAGAACTAAATACTGAATTAGATGGACCTCAGCCAGATTCAGCATGAATCCTCAGATGGCCTTAGCAGCCTTAGTGCTGAGGACCACTAGGAGCTGCCCAGGAGGAATGCTATGGCCATTTCTGCTCTACACTGTTACAGTATTATTATTCCACTTTCAACATCCTGTAGAATTCTAGAGTTTGTAGTTTACTGAGGCCAAAGAGCTCTCTGGCTGAGAATTCTAAAGGCCCCTCCCTAACCTGCAAACTCCAGGATTCCACACAATGTTGAAAGTGGAATAATAACACTATAACAGTGTAGTGTGGAAATGGCCTATGTTCTATCAGCACAACTTCAACTTAATGAAGAAATGTTGCTCAATGTCACCTGCCTACTAATGGCATCATGCTTCTAATTCCTGGATGACTCCCTCCTAGCAGTTTCATATAAATCTTAAATAGCATAAGGTAGATAGCAAAGTTTTCAGTTTGTGCAGTGTGCGGTTGTGGACATGATTTTTGGAGAGGTGAGGGCCACTGCATGTGTATCAGACCCTTGCACTTCCTGGCTTATTAAAAAAGCCAGGGGGGTGCTGGTTTAGTGGGTAAAGGGAGTGGTCAATGCCTCACTAAAACAAGACAGAGTTCTACTGTGCAAATAGAAGGCAGTCATCAGACCACTGTTGGAAAAATTCCTCCCTGGACTCCACTGTATTGGACAACTACCACCCAGTTTGTGCTATTCAGTTTTGGGGGCAGGCACTGGAACTCGTGGCCACACAGTTTTGGAGATTTCTGGATGAGAAAGGTTATTTAGATCTATTTCAATATGGTTTTGGGACAGAGATAGGTTAAGGTTTGCCTTGGTGAATGACTTAAGGCAGCAACTGGATAGAGGGAGTGTGTCCTTGGTGGTTCTGTAGGCTTTCCTAGCGGCTTTCAGTACCATTGACCATAATATCCTTTTGAGCTGCATGGATGGAATGGGGCTTGGAGGCACTGTCTTGCAGCAGCTTTGTGGCAAGGGGGAAAGAACCCAACAAGTAGTACTGGGGCCTCCTGTTTAACTCCCTGACTGTTGACCTGTCAGGTCCCTCAAAGTTCTGTTTTGTCTCACATGATATTTAACCTATACATGAAACCACTGGGAAAAGCTGTCCAGAATTTAGGTTGGCAGAAGACACGCATCTCTACTACATCTTTTCACCTTAACCCAAGAAAATTATCTTGGTTCTAAACTGGTCCCTGTGATCAGTAATAAATTAGATAAGTAGAAACAAACTGAAACTTAATCCAGACAGGATAGAAGTGTTCCTGGTTAGTTGAAAGGTGATGTGATTACAGTCCTTCTGAAAATGTGGATTCACAGTTTGGATATATTCCTGGACTCAGCACCGAACCTGGAAGCCCAGGTTTCTTCAGTGGCCATGAGTAGATTTGCAAGTTAAAGCTTGTGCACTAGCTGTGCCCAATCCCTGAGATGCTGGATCTGGCCATGATGACATATACCTTGCTTACATCTTGTTTGGGATTACTTAACATGCTCTATGTGGGGATGCCTTTAAAAAGTGTTCTAAAACTTCAGCTTATATAAAGGGATGTGGCCAGATTGTTAACTGAGCCTGGATACAGGGAGAACACAACTCTCTTGTTGAAACAGCTCTACTGGCTGTGGGTTTGTGTCAGGGCAAAATTCAAAGTGCTGGTTATGATCTTTAAAGCCCTAAATGTCGCAGTCTGTGCTTATTTTGAGATCTTCTGGGAAGGCCCTTCTCTGTGTTCCACCACCTTCACACACGCATCTGGTGGGAACACCAGACTTCTCAGCCATTGCTCCCAGGCTCTGGAACTCTTTTCCTAGAGAGGCAAAACTGGCACACCCCCTTGTTATCATTTTGTGGGCAGGTGATGACCTTTTTGTTTCAGCAGGCCTTTGTTGCTGCTGCTGTTGCCGTTGTTCTAATTTGTTTTAACTGGTTTTAATTTTATGATGGTTTAATTTTTTTAACCTTTAAGTAATTTTTAATGCTGATTGTTTTAACTGTTGTAAGCCACCGTGAATTCCAAACTGGGATATAAATAATATTGACAACAGCAACAATAATTCAAGGACTGACATCTCAGGGCGTTTCATGTGCTGTGCTGTTTATATTTGTTTTTCTCTTTAATGATTTGTGTTTAACTGCTTTTAATTTTATTGGTAGTTTATATTTTTAACTTTTGTACAAAGAACATTTTTTGTGGTGTAGTGGTTTGAATGTTGGACTACAATCCTAGAGATGAAGGTTCAATTCCCTTCTCATCCATGGAAACCTACTGGATGACTTTGGGCATGTTACACACTCTCAGTCCCCAGAAAACCCCATGACAGGTATGCCTTATGGTTGCCATAAGTCAGAAATGACTTGAAGGTAGATAACAATAACAAAATCAATTTTAACTTTTGTAAGCTGCTTTGCTTCCTAGACTGAAGCCATTTCCGCACTAGACTGTTATAGTGCTATGATTCCACTTTCAACATCCGACTGGCCCCTCCCGAAACTGCAAATCCCAGGATTCCATAGGATGTTGAAAGTGGAATCATAGCGCTATAACAGTCTAGTGCGGAAATGGCCTGAGAAAAATACATGGATGATGATGATGATGATGATGATGATGATGATGATGATCCTATGAGTGGCCAGAATTCTCTATGGGAGTTATGAATGGATAACTAGAGTTACACACGCATGACTGTTATCTATTCACAATCGCTCTATGCCCTTCCTTTAGGGGCTATGGAGGGACTGTGAAAGTACCCTCAATGCACACTTACCAGGCAGCAGCTGCTGAAATCAACTGGTGAGGGGCTATTCTGTTGATCAGGAAAGAGCTAGCTGATGATCCCACACACTCCCTTATGTGTGCGTGATCTCTAGCACAAGAAAGGATTGCAATAGGTTCTTCTTTCTGTCTGTCACGCCACAGATCAATCACAAGAGGGGGTGGAAACTTCAGTCAGCTGCTTTCTGAGCAACAGGGGAACAGACCCTCATCACTCACAGTAGCTGCTTCCTGGGGTGGGGTGGGGTGAGGTTGCGATTCTCTGCATAGCACTGTAACTATGGTGCTTTTGCATTCATAAATCCTGTCCAATTTATTTGTTACTGTTGTTGTTACTGTTATTTGTTACCATTGCTATTGCTAATATTCTTATTGCTGGGCTAGACTAGTGTACAACACCAACAAGATTCAGACTACCAATTGCACTTATGGAAAATAGGCTGAGATGAACAGATAACTCTTTGTATAAAGGGAATCCTGTTGCACTTTTGAGACTGTCTGAGAAAAAGAAATTTGTACCATAAGCTTTCATACACTGAGATCTGCTTCCTCAGATGCATCCAACTTCTTCATCTCAGTTAGGCCCTTTCCACATGTGGGGGGGGGGGGAACGGGCGAAAATGCCCAAAAATGGAGCTTACTGGCAGCCAGGTAAGTCTGTCGCGACGCGGAGCAGCGTGAGCTTGCTGCTTCGCAGTCCTCCGGCGTCCCAAATGGCGGCTTCCGGTTGGTGGAGGCTCTCCACCAACTGGAGAAGCTCACCAGCTGGAAGCCCGCCCCTGGCAGATCTGCAGGCACGCATTTGTGCGCGCCTGCAAATCCGTGTCGGAGCCAGGCAACGGAGTGGCACGGGGCTGCGCGCTCCGTGCTTTTTAAAAACCTCGAAAAAGAGGTTTTTAAAAAACACGCAGTGCGGCTAGTTCCGGCCGCTCCTGAGTGGATTCTGGTGTGAAGCTACAAAAAGTAGTCCACGCCAGTCCACTCTACGGTGTAGAAGACCTCCGTGAGAGGTCGCTCTGCACCGTTACAGAAGCCCAGTGTGGAAATGGCCTAAGTCACAGAGGTGTTACAAGATCCCTTTTTAAAACTGATATAGACTAACATGGCTACATATGTAATTGTGATAATTCTGTGGCTGAACATCAGATAAAATAAATCTTTGGCTAAGCATTAGGTGAAATTTCTTTGCACCTAGATCAATTTCACATAGGAATCCATTTCCTAAAGTAAGGATGGACAAAATGTGCCCCTCCAAATGTTCCTAGGCTGCAGTTCCCATCAATCCCACCCAGCAGAGCTAATGGTAAAGAATTTTTTGGATTTTTAATGCAGCTGTATCTAGAAGGCCACACTGTATTTACCTCTGAACGAAAGTGATAGGCAGGGATTCTTCTTGAGGTTTTCCAGCAGAAGTTTGCTGTTCATCTATGAAGATGCACTACCTGGTCAAGCATGAAAACGTTATTTTTTCGAACAACATCTTTCAATGTTCCTTAATCAGTGAAACTAGTGAAAAGTAACCTTTTCTACCCCTCATTTCCCACAAGGAGCAGGATGGTTTAGGTGATTTGGAAGCACTACGATTTTGCTTGGTATCTTTCTTCCTGCATCTCTGAAAGATCTGATTTATTTTCTTTTGCTCTACGTGCCATTAATTGTCCCTATTTAAATATTTTAAATCAAAATGTCCTCTTGTGTCTTTTCCTGATATCTCTCTGGCTGAGATGACAAAACTTTATCACATTTCATAGGCATGTAACAAGATACCACAACCTGACAAATTATTTTATTCACCAATCAGAATCGTGAATACACCTGATGGTACTATTTCCTTTCTGTTATGTCTGCAATAAAATAACTTGTGAGTTTTGATTGTTAGGCACTCCAGTAATTTAAATGTTTAATGCTTCTCATGTGGTGAAATCCTTATCCCACCGGAAACCATGACAACCAAGGCTCACACAGTATTTTATTAGAAATTTATGGAAGGGAAAGAATACTGTCAGGTGTATGCACATTTATGGGTAGTAAACAAACTCATGCAAAGAAGTTTGATATCTTATTATATGCCTAAGTGATATAACCAAATTTTGTCACCTCAGCCAGAAAGGCTGCAGCAAAATGTGAAACAACATGCATTTATTTTGAACAAGTTGCCTGGAAACATGATTACCGCCTCCCCGCCACATACACATTCATTTTAAACACATTAAGAAAATGCTGGTATTTGCTTTAAAATCCAGAAAGCTAAGTAATGTTTAGAGTGTCAGCTGCAGTGCATATATATAAAACACATTATTAATTATGCAACAAGAATACAACTCCGTCCCAAGTTTAAAAGCCAGAGACGAAAGAAAGCTATCCCATTGGCAATTCAATCTTAGTTTGCTTCAGATATATTGCTTGAAGAATCAAAATGCTTCCATCATAGTACTGTATCTGTAAAGATCTAAAGTTTTGCATTTTGATCCTTCACAAACTGCAAAGACTAGGCAAATATTTGGAGCAGGGGAAGCAAGGAAAGATGAGAAGTAGCCTTGAGAACAACTTGAGGCCTAATAAAGATATACATACGTTCAAGAAATGAAATGCTTCTGGCTTTCTGCTAGAAGCCTGGAACTTGCTTTCCTTCGATTCTTTCAAAGTAGGCTAGGATCCTGAACCAATGCTTATGTGTAAACTCTGTAGCGCAGTTGGTTTGTAGCATCAAAAATGACAAAAACACTCATGTGAGAACAAAGACAATTTCTGAGGATGTTTATTGAGCAGCAATGCCCAGTGAATGAAGCAGGCTTTATTTCTGAGTGAACATGCAGAAGGTTGAAATTCTAGTATACAGTTTGGAGTACTAGCCTAAAGCCAAGGACTGTGCTAGCACTGAGCCTCTCCTGTCTCGGAACTTCCTGAAACCTTGCTCTGGAAGGGTTTTTTTTTTTTTTTTTTTTTTGAGATTTCAGGGAGAGAGGAAGAAGGAACTTTACCCCTTTCCAATTATGCTGAGAGAAGCAGTTTGGTCTATAGAATAACCTTATTGGATTCCTACTGTTGTGAATGTTTAAAGTTTTTGATTTTTTCTCATGATCTCATTTCCCATGTCCTCCCTCATGTGTTTCTCCCAGTGCCCAGCTCCAGGCTACTGTAGTGGTACGAGCGGAGATCTGGGAATGCCCTGGTAAAATGTTATTTCAGTCAGAAGTTCAGAGAGTTGCCTTTTTGGAAGCCTGCCCATCTCTGCAACATGAATATTCATTCCTTCATTTATTTATTAAAGCATGCATATCCTGCTCTATATCAAAAGATTTCCAGGTGAAATATAGAAAACAAAACAACATTAAACCATTTTAAAATATATAATGCAATCTAGAACAATTTAAAAGCAATTAAAACAAATTAAAAGAGTTTCAAACATGAAAACAGCATACAATGGGCCCTCCATATATGTGGGACTTCTCTTCCAGGAACCCCCACAAATAAGAAAAAGTATAAATGCTCGAGTCTCATTATATCCAGTAGCAGCAATGTGGGTGCAGGCATTTCTATGTATCTGTGTACATGTTGCCTCCATTTTACGTATATGGATGCAACGTTTCATGTGAGCCAGAAATAATGCATATGGAAGTCATAGGTAAGGAGGGCCCACTGTATGTCACACCACACCAGAGTTCTCCAGCCTAATTATTTGACTACATTACAAGGCCATTATAGGGATTATGTCACATTATGTGCATGTGAAGTGTGGTGATGGTTGGAGTTCACTAAGGCTCTGAGGAATTCACTAAGGAATTCATTACAGTTATGCATTTGTAACAGGTTCAGTATTCATGATTCCTACATGCTCACTAGTTTAAAGAATATGCAGGGACAGTGAAAGCCCCTCAGTCCTTGCTTACCTGGCAGCAGCCACTGTGAGCAACAGGGGTCTGTTTCACTGTCAATTGGAAATCAGCTGACTGATGTTTCCACCTCCCCAGTGGCATACCTTGGAGCACATGAAGGAGAGGTGGGGGTAGAAGGAGGGGCAGGGGCAGGGCTATGGAACATGGGGTGGAGCTATGGCATGTGGGGGTGGGGCTATGGCACACAGGGCGGGGCTACTGCGGATGGGGCAGGGCTGTGGCTCGTGGGGGCAGGGCTGCAGCACATAGGGGAGGGCAGGTAAGGAGTGGTGGCACTCTGCACAAATTGCCACTAGGGGTGCACCATCCCCGTCTCCCCCCCCCATCTCTATGCCACTGACCGCCCCTCATGTGAGTGATCTCCAGTGCTAAGGAGAATTGTGACAGTAACCTTGCTACTGGCTGTCGCACTCAGTCATGGGAGTAGATGGGAATGTCAGTCAGCTCCCTCCTGATCAACAAGGGAACAGATTCTTGTTGCTCTCAATGGCTGCTGCCTGGTAAATCAGGACTAGAGGTGTAGTTGGGCTGGAAGTACTTAGTTAAGTAACTAATGAGTTATGTAGCTAAATGGATGGCACAGAATGATGGCAATTTTTTAAAAAACAAAACCCACTTTTTTTTTTAAAAAAAAGCCGAATTTCAAATCCTGAAGATCAATATTCTGGTTCCATTTTACAAATAAAAAACACAGAAGCAGTATCTTAGGGCTGGGGACTTTGTTCTTCGGGGTGTGGTTGACCCTGATATCAGTGGACTAAGTGCTTCCTCTGACATCATATGGCCCCTGCAAGCTCCCTAGTATCCTCCTTTATGTAGTGAAGGTGTGGGTAACTGATACAGTGCCATGAGCTACTTTTCAGGATTGCCAAATCCTTAAGAGTCACACTTTTTGAGTTTTTAAGAGTTTTTTATGTTTTTTTTATTTATTACATTTATATTTTATTAAATATTATAACATATAAAACAAAATGAAGTCATCAATGATATAAATGCAATCATTCTTAACAAGTTAAAATGTATATCAAAATTATCTACATATTTTATGTAGAATAGATGTTAATTAGCTGCAATTAAAAATAACAATTTTACATTTAAATCCGTGCCATTATGAATAAATAAAACCTCTTGAATCAGATATTATTTATTTATTTAAATATTTATACACTGCCCTCTATTGACAGATCTCATAGTGATTTACAAATAGCATTAAAACAAGTTAAACAATTTAGAACAATAAAAAATATATAAATGAAAATCAATATTAAACATCAGGGTGAGTTAAAAAGATTTAAAAGATTTAATTAAAAAAAAACCCTATATAAAACGCTATTTGGGATGAACATCGAATTTTTACCTGATGCGTAAATGAAATGAGTGTTGATGCCAATCAAGCCTCCAAGAAGAAGGCATCCCACAGTTGAGGTGCCACAGCTTGATCCCGATGGTGGGACAGAGAGACCATTTCCGCACTACACTCTTATAGCGCAATTATTCCACTTTCAACATCCTATGGAATCCTGGGGTTTGCAGTTTAATCCTCAGATTGGCACATATGGAGAGAGGTACTTCTTCAGGGATCAAGGTCCCAGGCCATTTAGGCTTTTAAATCTCATCACAACCACCTTGAACTCAGACTGGAAATGTATTGGCCACCAGTGCAACTCTTTTAAGACTGGTATTATATGTTGTCATTTTAATACGCCAGTCAGTAGTTTGTCTGATACATTTTGCACTAGCTACAATTCCTGATGTAGAGTGCATTACAGTAGTCTAATTGTGAAGTTACCAATGCATGGACTACTGTGGCTAGGTTACCTCTGAACAGGAATATTGCCAAGCTGCACACCTGCTCCTTCAGATGGAGTGGAACCCCATCTAAGACAGGCTATTTATCCAGTTCCCAGACCTGAGAACCACCAGTCCACACAGCCTTTACCTTATTGGGACTTAGCTTCAGTTTATTGTCCTCATTCAGCCCATTGCAGCATCCAGGCACTTATCAAGCACCTGCACAGCCTCAGCTAACTCCTATGACAAGGAGAAATAAAGCTGAGTATCATCAGCAAGCTGATGGCATCCCAGTTCAAACCCCCTTATGAGCTCATCAAGTGGCTTTATATAAATATTGAACAGCATGCAGAATAAGGTGGAACCCTGTGGCACCCCATAGTTTAGTGGGGTTGTACAGGAATCCCTCAAGCTACTTTCTGAAACCAGCCCTCTGGATAGGAGCAGAACCACAGTAGATGAGTATGTTCTACTCCTAACCCACAGTCAGTCCAGATATTATGACCAATAGTATCAAAAGCCACTGAGAGGGTACCACTCCCTCATCTTTGCTCTAGAATAAGTTGTCAATTAGAGCAACTAAGCCAGTTTCAGTGCCATACCCAGGCCTGAAACTAGACTGAAGTGGGTCCAGATAATGTTTCCTCCAAGAATGCCTGAAATTGGTCAGGCACCACATGCTTAAGCACCTTGCCCAAAAAGGAGATATTTGTAATAGGACAGTAATTCTCATACATCTCTAGGTCGAGGGAGGTCCTCTTCAGGAGCAGGCAGACATCCCTCTGATGTTGTGAGGCATTTACCACAACTTGAACTCACCAGGTCAATCCACTATTGCTTGATTTTATCAACCAAGATGAGCAAGGATTGAGCCTGTATGTGGTGGTAGAAGCTTCCTGTCTACATCATCAGGCCTCATAAGCTGAAACTGATTCCATGAAAACTGACCAAATTGTTCACTGGACACCTCTTAACAACTGTGGTAAGTGTGATGTCAAGTTCTGAGTGAACGTGAACAACTTTCTTCTTGTAGTACCTAGCACATTTTTCAGAGCAGGTAGCTGCTGTTGTGTACCTGATTTATCTGGGCTCATAGCCAAAAGATTTCTCACAACTTGGAATAATCTTGCTGAAAGGGACGTTGAGGGTACAATGCTAGGGGTGTAGTGTGATAATTTTTTTGCCTGCCTCACCTCTGTCAAATAGACACTGTGAAGAGTCTTTGCTGATTTCTGGTCACATTGTCTCAGAGATCTATGCCACACACACTCTGGTAATCATCCAGACTGTTTCAGTGACTCCCCAGTCTTTCTTCTCCCAATTTACCAACCTACAGCCCATCCCAATAGCACTTCTTTGGCCCAGCTTACAGCACTCACCTTTTCTTGTGCCTTACAAGGCCATATTTGAGTTCTTTGTGGGGGCAGTCAGAGGGCTTGGAAGTTGTGGCCGTAGAAAAGGCAGGCCCTCCCTGTTCAAAGAAGATTTACTACCATCCCATCATGGTTGCTTATTTTTCCAAAGTCCATTCTGATCCCTGTCTCTGGATGAGCCTATCCTCTCCAGCTCTCTTGCCATCTTCCAGTACTTTAACGTCCTCTTCCTACCACTCTATTTTGATGGCCCCTGCACTTCCCACTTCTCTCCATCTTCTCTTCCTTCACTCCTTCGGAGCCTCATCCTCTTCACTGGGACTTCCCCATTCAACAAAACAAATTTTCTCACAAAGTATTTGTGTATTGTTTTTGGTTAAATATGGAATAAATTTCAAAACAGAATTCTTGGCCTCTCTCCACAGAACTCAGCTATCTGTCTCTGGAAGTGGCTTTGGCAGACTAACTGATTTATTGCAGCATAGCTTTTGTTGGCAGCATCAGGGGCCTCATTGGATTCATGAAGAGGAAGTAATTTGGTTCAAGTATGCATTGGATGAGACACACTAGAGAGTAAGTCAAGTTAACAAAAAAGGGAACTAAAGCTAATTGGAATACAGAGCATGCCTTAATTGCTAGATGCTCCATGAATGCAATGACAATTAAATATGAAATTCAAATTATTAATATTTGAGAGAGAGGGAGGAAGGGAGGAAGCCACCTGTAATCATTGTTCCAGCCCTGACAATCACATTTAAGTAATTTCCAATTCTTATGCCTTGTCCTGCAATGCTCCTTGATCTTTTTTGAAGTGTGCGCATGCATGCGCGTACACACACACACACTGAACTGCCTCCCTATGTGTTCAGTTTCTTACATAGTGTGAGAAACACCAGTGTGGAAACAAATAGCTATTTACAAATAACTATTTACTAGTAACAAGTGACCTACAGTTCTTTTATTCAACAACAGAAGTATAAAAAATTACATTACCATTGTTCGCAACAAGAGATAGTGATTCTCTTTTCACACACTAGCTGTAATTTTAAAAATTACTTTTATTATGGATTAAGAGGGGTCTCATTAGATGGTGGCAGAGAAACATCACATGGGGTAGATGCTCGCTTGTGCTGTGCTTCATGCTGCCTTGTTTTACTGTCTTTCTTTACCAGAGAATGTGTTTCTGGACAAGTATAATCCCTAATACAATTTTGCACTTGAGATCTTAGCTATTTGAGTCATTTTCCTCTGCTGAACATAGAACTGGCACTGGAAAGTATGAATGTGAAAGAGCACTTATGTATTGCTGTGTGGATCATCATCATCGTCGTCGTCATCATCATCATCATCATTCATAGACTCATCACCACTACATGCAAAGGGATGAGTTTGGGATGCTCTCTGCATCTTATGCCCATGTTTATTCTTGAATAATCCACTCTTCTGAGTAGATATACACCAGCTGGATTTTTGTACTTTGCTGCTTTTCATGGTTTCTTCTGCAAACAGTTCACATACAGAGAAACTGTTATGAGAATACTTTGTTGATGTGATTTTTTTGTGCAGTGACTTAATTTTAAGTAAATTGCACATTTTTTTTTAAAAAAAATACCTTGTATTCCTATGCATTTTAATAAAAATGACCTCTTTGAGTAACTGCTTTTTTTTTTCTGGGGGAGAATATGGACATAATATAAGAGCAGGATTTTCAATTAATAATTTTTTATTGACAGGATAAAAGAAGAAGCAGGCAGGAACAACTGAGTCATGTGAACTACAAAACTGAAGGAGACTGGGGCCATTTTCACATTACACTTATAGCGCTATTATTCCACTTTCAACATCCTATGGAATCCTGGGGTTTGCAGTTTAGGGAGGGACATTTAGAATTCTCAGTCAGAGAGCTCTTTGACCTCAGTAAACTACAAACCCCAGAACTCCACAGGATGTTGAAAATGGAATAATAGCACTATAACAGTGTAGTGTGGAAATGGCCAGGGTGTCAATGCTAGTAAAGTGAGAAGCATGTCTGAGCATACTGTTAATGCCATTTTCTTCTTAATTCTAGGGATTCCACACCAACATCACACATGTCCATCCCATTTGTGTTTATTTATTTTAATGATATTCTATGGCACTTAGACACATTGTATTCAGACCAGTGACTTGTAGAAATCAAATGACTTTTTTTTTAAATAATTTTATTAAGTTTCACAAATAAAAAAAAAACATCTCAAATTGTACTTTTACATGTAATGTTTTTGTTCTTCCACTCTGATCTAGTTTTCATTTTCTAGATGTCTACTCACATATAAAAAATTATGCCTCACAGTTCCATGTTCATCTTACGTGTTTGATCTTGCATTTCTCTCATCAACTCCTGTTATGTTACAGTTATTCCCCTTTAATTTCAACCATAATTCAGACATTTTCACTTGGCAGTTCCCGGTAATTACCCATTACAATTTGCCATTCTGCTTTTATCTGATCGTCCGATTTCCCCTTTAATCTTTGTGAAACAATATCCGCATTTCTATTCTCAATAAATGCCCCCCACCATTGTTCGATTGTGGGTATTTGCTGAGACTTCCACAATTTGGCATATTCAGTTCGCGCTGTCGTTATCATGTACAATATTAATCTCCAATGCCTCTTAATATTAGTATTCTCAAGAACATTTGTCATGTTTAACAAATAAAATTCAGGTTTTTTTTACAAATTTAACCTTCAATATTTCACACATCTTTTTATGTATTTCACTCCAATATTTCTTTGCCTTGGGACATGACCACCACATATGAAATATTGTTCCCACCTCTTTCTGACATTTCCAACACATTCTAGTACCTGTATTGTAAATCTTTTTTAACTTTTCTGGTGTCATGTACCATCTATGAAACATTTTAAAATAGTTCTCTTTAAGATTCTGAGCCATTGTAAATTTTTGTGTCCTTTTCCAGCTCTGTTCCCATTCGTCTAATTGAATTGAATGCCCAATATTCTGTGCCCACAAAATCATTGCAGATTTCACAGTCTCCTCCTGTCTCTCCTGTGTTAATATTTCTTGATATATGTGGGCTAACGGATGTGGTGGATTGTCAAAGATCCATTTAATCACTCCTGTCCTTTCTTTGGATTCTATTCCATAGGTTTTCAAGTCCATCTGGAATCTCTCATTTAGCTGCCTGTAAGGAAACCAACTTAATGGCAGTCATTCCTGTTCCAATTTTTCTCTTGATTTGATTTTATATGCATTTGTCATTGTTTTCTCTAATATATCCTCATATCTCAGCCATTTCTTTGTTGCCTTCCATCTTCCGAAGAAAGCTTCTTGAGGGGATACCCACATGGGTAGCTGCCTTATGTTTTGACTCTTATATTTATCCCATATCTTCAGAAGCGATTTTCTGATATAGTGATGTGAAAAATCTTTGTCAATTTTTGCTTTATCATAAAACATATAGGCATGCCATCCCATCCTCAGGTCTGCTCCCTCCAGTGCAAGCATTCTTGTATCTTGTAAGTCAATCCAGTCTTTTAGCCATATGAATGCCGCAGCTTCGTAATATAATTGAAAATCCGGTACTCCCATTCCTCCCCGTTGTATTTGATCTGTCATAATATTCCATTTAATTCTTGGTTTTTTTCCCTTGCCATATAAATTTGGTCAAGTCTTTTTCCACTGTGTAAAAGGTTTACTGTTTGTTATTATGGGGAGATTCTGAAACAAAAAATTCGTCTTTGGCAGAACATTCATTTTAATAGTCGCTGTTCTCCCCGAAATCAAATGACTTTTTAAAAAGTAAATGAAAATAATTGCACTAGTTATGCTTGAGATAAAGGAGAATAAACAGTGTGGTTCAGCTGTTTATGTGTTGGACAAGGACTGTGGAGACCAGGGCTTGAACCCCTGATTGGCCATGGAAGCCTACTGGGTGACCTTGGGGCAATTATTTCACCCTCAGAGGAAGGCAAAGGCCTTCTGAACAAATCTAGCCACAAGAACCCCATGAAGTCATCATAAGTTGGAAGCAACTTGTAGGCACACCAGAACAATACAACAACAGCATAACAACAAACAATTATTTGTTAAAACCTGTTGTTTTAACAGTAGCATAGCTACTCTTGGGCCCTTGCAACAATGACTGCAACCGGAGCTATATCCCACTAGCATACCATTTCCATGTTTGGACTATATCTAATTACCTTTTAACAGCAGTTTTCCAACAGAGGAAGCTGCCTTATGACGGGTTAAGTTACTTATCTATCAAGCACTGTATTGTCTAGTGTAACTAGGAATGTAAAGAATATTCTTAGATATCCTCATTGTCAGCAAGAAAGAGTGTCTTTTACAAAAAAACCCCAGTGTCTTGTTGAAGTGTGAATGTAAGTTTTTTTTAACATGTTAGCATTGTGCGTGTGTGTGTGTATGTGAAAATTGTATGAAGGAATGTTCATAATAGAGGGTTACCAGGTTGGACACTGGATGGGAACAGATTGTGGATAAGGAT
This sequence comes from Cyclura pinguis, assembly GCA_030412105.1. NCBI lineage: Eukaryota > Metazoa > Chordata > Lepidosauria > Squamata > Iguanidae > Cyclura > Cyclura pinguis. Next base: position 104,040,012 of record CM059599.1, on the reverse strand, counting down.
GAGATACTGCAAAGCTCCATCAAGCCAGATGAAGGTACATGTCCTCCCCCACTAGTAGAGAGTTGAGGGATGGGGCACAGAGCAGAGCTGGGCAATCCCTCTTCCCACTCAGTACTGGGAACACAATAGCTATTTTGGGATGGGATGGGATGGTTGTGACTAACAGTTGGAGTTTAGAAGATGGGGAGGAAAGGTACTTTTCTTATGCTTGACAGACCTTTATGCTACCTTGTCCTCCTCTACAATCTGTTCAGGATTTAGCATTACAGAACCTTGTCCCATATCCAATCTGGCAACCCTACATTCTTAAGTGTGAACATGCAATAAGCAAAGATTTATATTCCTCAGTCTAATTAGCTGAGGCTTTAGAGCAGCTGCCTTCCACCTTGCCTGCAATCCTCTTCTTCTAAGGGAAGATTTCAAGGACTGCCAAAAGGACATGCCACAAGCAGAAAAGTATGCGCTCTACTACTCTACTGTACTACTTCCCCAATTATTCTATTAGATTTAACTGATATGCACTGCTAATTACATCACAATGCTCACACAGTTACTGAGGATTTGAGAAAGAACCACATGTTTGTATAAGGGAGTGGATGAAGTCCAAAAAAGGCTGGTGGAGCTGATGACAAAGGCTGGAGTCCTCTGTGACAATTACAAATGGGTAACCTGGAGTTACTCATTCATGACTATTACATATTCACAGTCTCTACTATAGCCCATAGTTTAGGGGTTACATAGGGACCACAAAAGTCTCCCAGGACCCACTTACCAGGAAGCAGCCACTGCAATAGATGGGGGTCTATTCCACTGCCAGTTGGAAAGCAGCTGCAGTCATGTAGGGACAGGGGACTGATGGGGTGGGGCACCCTGGTGGCATTTTTTGGGGGACACTACAGCACGTTGCTTGCCCTCCCCGTGTACCATAGCCCTGCCCCCTTGTGTCGTAGCCCCACTTCGTCTGTTGTAGGCCTGCCCCATCCATTGTAGCCATGGCCCTGCATGCCGTAGCCCTCCCCCACACACCACAGCTATGCCCCCATGCACCATAGCATGCACCGGCCCCTCTGTCTCCCTCTACCTACCCCCATTCCATGCACTCCAAGCTCCACCACTGAGCAGCTGACTGACATTTCCACCCCGCTACATGTCAATAATCTCAGACATGAGAGGGAATTGTGACAGGGTCCTGCTTCTGTTTTTTGCACCAGAGATCTCTCATGGGAGGGGGTGGAAACAGCATCCATCCACTTCCCAATTGATGGAGGAACAGGCTTCCATTAACCACAGTGCCTGCTTCCTGATAAGGAGGGATTGGGGGGGATCTGGCTGGGATTCACTGCACAGCACCATAACTATTCCATGATATTCCAGCCTAGGTTTCTTGTTTTTTTTTTTAAAAAAAATCATTCAAAAGAAACATTCAATTTTTTTTTCATGTTCTCTCTGTTTTTTTAAATTACTGTTAACAGAAAACAACATAAGCACCAACTGACATTTTTACTGCTCTTGTTGTTAAGTCAAGTCAGCTTCAACTTATAGCGACTCTATGGATGAGAGACCTACAAGTTATAAACTAAAATTTAAACACAATATTAAAAACAGTAACCTAAAGACACCGAACATTAACTCACTAAAGCACTAACTTATTAACTAACTAAGCACTAACTTTATAAAATACAAAAGAGCTCTGACTGCCCCAAACTGGAAGGAAAAAAAAAAAGAAAATAAGAATAGAAATAAATATTATTCTACAAGTACAGACCCTTCTAAGTAAAGTTACATTTCCCCAAATCATTGCATTGTTAGATTTCTTATTCCTCAAAAAGTCTGTAAAGGTTTCCAATTTTTTTTTTTTTTTTTTGAAAAAACTTCAGTTGACTTACTGTATTTGCTGATGTATTAGATGCACCAGAGTATCAGATAAATCCTATTTTCAGACAGTATTCTTTAGGAAAAAATATTTTAGTAGCCCGTTCCTATTGTCTCTGTCTTGGGAGGAGACCTCTCTGCTGAGGCAAAAACAGCAGGAAGGCTCTGTGTGTGTGTGCGTGTGTGTGTGTGTGTGTGTGAGAGAGAGACAGAAGCTCCTTTCTCCCTGTTCCTGCTGTCTCTGCCTTGGTGGGGAGAACTTCCCCCCAGACAAAAAGGATCAGAAAAGTGCCTTTCCTTTCCTTTTTGCCTTGGCAGGGACTTCTCCCCACCAAGGCACTTGTGCAAGTACTCCTTTCATCCCCATCACTTTCCTATGTCCCAGAAGGAGTTACTTTATTAGCTGGTGTAAAAGACACAGCCCGCTTTCAGAAGGCATTTTTTGGGGAAAAATATGAGTCTTATACTCTGGCAAATATATCCTTTAAGACACATGTTAATTTGGCCATTTGAGATAACTCAACAACCTTAACAATCCATTCTTCCATGGCTGGTGCATCACTCTTTTCCGAAGTTTGAGCAAACAATATTCCTGCAACTGTTATCATATAATGATGGAGTAGTCCATATTTATCATCCAGCTCCTTACCCATAATGCCCAACAAAAGCATTTCTGATAATGTTACAAAATCCACTATTAACATTTTAAAAATTGGAATTAACATATAAATCTTAGACCAATAACTTTTCACTTCCTCTAAGTCCACAACATATGGAAGAAGGAGCCCGCTTATCTTGACATTCCCAACAATGATTAGAAACATTCTTAGAAGTTTTTGACAACTGATCTGGGGTTAAATACCATTTGCACATATCCTATATATATCTTCTTTTAGATAGCTGCAAAAAGTAAATGTAATATCTTTAGACTACGTATGGGGTGGCTTAAATTTTTGGCCCACTTCATTATCTATTCTTTGATAGGTTCATCCTTTGACTCTAGTTTCAAAAATAAAAATAAAAATGTAAACAAAAAAATCATATTCAATATTTCAGATTGGATCATTTATGCTATATATAAAATGGAGTGGGATGCCATTTGACTTCTTTTTCTTGGGACCTTTTGCACTGAGGCCCTAACTGCTTCCAAAACCGAGGCCCTTTGTGCACGACAATGGTGTCCTGGCATGGGGACACGAGAGCGACGGGACCACAATGTCACTTCCACATGATGTTGTTGTAGTCCTGTCCTTCTCATGTCACCAGCCAGCACGATCGTAGGGTATATCATTGATGGAGGATGACACTCCCATCCTTCCTGGCCATGCAGAAGGTCTGAAAACATGATGGAAGTGCTTCCTTCCCCAGCGCAGCATGAGAAAGAGTCTGGCTGCACTGTGGAAGGAAGAGGCATATCCCTCATGCTCGCTTCAGCAAGGAGCTGGTCGGGTGCAGAGGGGAGCATTCCCGTCACACTCCCTTCCTGGCAAAGGTGCTGCTGGGATCACAACCAGAGGACAAAGGATCAGTTAAGGTGTGGAAATGGCCTGAGTTAGGCCTGATCATCTCACTTCTGCTGCCCCTCCCACTTTGAAATCACTCCATTTCCTTCAAAACCACCTTGTTTCCTTTTTCTTCCCCTCCTGGTTACTGAGACTAGCAGCCTACGTGGAGGCTTAACAAAGTTACATGGTCAATGTGAATGTGTAAATGTGGGTAAGGGCAGATTTGAAAGCATTCCTTATTGTGCCATCAAATTTTGATGGAGACACCACCCATTGATAAGGACTACAAGTGATTCCTGTGAATAGTGCTCTGTGTGGTCTTACAGAAAGAAAGAAAGAAAGAAAGAAAGAAAGAAAGAAAGAAAGAAAGAAAGAAAGAAAGAAAGAAAGGCAGTCATTCAAATTCTGACTGGTTGCAATACTGAAAATAAATACTAGGTTTGTGCCTTAACAGCACTGAGCAAAGGAATCAACACATTTATTTTTATTCTTCACCTCATTTCTTGCAGTGAGAAAGGTTTATTGTAAATTGCATTAAAACGCAAGGGGAAAAATCCCCACCCTGCTTTCATTTGGCAAATGACCAACCTCCTTGGGTACATTTTTCTTACACCAACCCCCAGCATAATATAACCGTGTCTTCATCACTCTGGAACAAAGCTAAGCTGTGTAATGAGCACTGCTAGCAGTTAACACAATCCCTTCACACTAGGTGTTTTTTGTTAGCTGGCAATGGGCTACATTTTACTTTGTTATCTATTTGGCAGCATTTTCTGTGGTTCTCTATATGACTGCCGGCATATTGGTCCTTCAAGAACAAGAAGGGAAAATCTCTAACTTCGCTTTGAATGTCTCTCTCTTCCAGTGCTTCACCTAAATGCTATAATTAAGCTTATTTTTCATGTTCCACATCTTCCCAGCGTGTTACCTTTCAATCACACGGATAACTGAGCCATTGATTCAGCTGGAACATTTTGGATTTTCGGCAACAGTATCTAAGGAGTTTCTCCACAAAGCAGCTAATACAGCAGCTTTCCAAGAGTTCAGCTGTGTCCCTCTACAAGACCTAAAAAAATAAAACCCTTAAAATATTCTATATTGATTTATAAAGTGGGGAGCAGAGAGGAGGATGAAGGAAAGCTACAGGACTTTTTGCTGCTTCATGTAACACCACTAACAGCTTTCACAGAGCATCGATAAAAAATCATTTGAACTGTGCTGAGAAAAAGCTCTGTCTCCTCTTCATCCCCATTCTGGAATTGGATAATGCTCCAGCTGAGTAGGTGTCCTCAGGCACATTCAATCTCAGCACAGCTTTATGAAGCACTGGAGCAGAAGAAACACTTACAGGTCCAAGAACAGCTGCAATCTTAAGATAAAAATCTAACAAGATTTGGGCTTGACAATTTGGTGCTGAGTTCTGCCCAAAGGTATCAGATCCTGTCTGATCTTGGAAGCTAAGCAGGGTCAGACCTGTTTAGTACTTGGATGGGAGAACACCAATGAATACCAGCTGCTGTAGGCTGTATTTCAAGGAAGTAACCGGTAAAACCACTTCTGAGTATTCTTTTTCTAATAAAATGCTATGAAATTCATGGGATTGCCATAAGTTAACAGGCAACTTGAAGGCACATAACCACACACACACAGACACACAACTGCAGTTTGCTATGTAGATGAAATGTGTATGATATTTAGAGTAGTGTTTCCCATGTATGTATTATAATAAAGCATCTGTCTGTTTGTCTCTCTAGCTGTTATTCTGTAGAAATCTATGCAGCTGATTGCATAGTCACAATACATAGGCTGAGATTTTACATCAGAGTATAGCTCTGCTTGTGCAAATCCAGGTCTGTTCTTCTTTCTTGGCAACTGTCAAGCCCTGCTGCTGCTTGCTTCTGGGGAGTGGTGGGAAGAGTGAGGCAATTCAGATGATGAAATGGAGCTGGACTCAGCTCAGGGGAGAGGAGAAATGGTGATGTACTCACAGATAAAATTACACCTTCCTTCCCTCCAGAAGGCCAAAGCAACCATATTTTCATATACCATTTTCCCACTGCAGCTATCAAGACCGGGGAGGGGAGGGTAGCACCCCCCATCCAGTCTTGATAGCTGCAGTGGGGAGATTTGGAAATGGAGCACAAGGGCAAAAGGAAAAAAAAAAAGAAATAAAGGGGAGCAAAAGCAAGGATGACCTGCTCCCAGGAGAGCTAATCTCTGTTTTGCATAAGTGACTGTTCCCAAAATGTATCCTAATTAGAAAAGCATGAAGTTACAATATGCAAATGCATTTTCTATATGTGAAGGTAAACTTCAGAGATGGGAAATCTATCAAATCTGATTTCTTATAGGTTCACATTTTTCAACCAGTAGATTCATTCTGTTACATCTCAACATCATCTTTTTAAAGTCTGTAAGAAAACGTATAGTATTTTCCAGTGATGAACATTTAATTGCTAAACTATATAAATTCTTGTTGAAAATTGAGACGGAAGAAGAGCAAGTGAAAGAATATATGATCAATTGGGCAAAGAATTATAGACACGATACATGAATCAATGGGAAAGACTATGGATAAGGGAGATTAGAAATGACAAGGGAGATTAGAAATGTACTTTGCTATGACTTACAGGAAAATTATTACAAAACAATGTTAGGCTGGTATCTTAAACCAGAAAAACTTTCTAAGATGCATAAAGAGATGCATAACAGCTGCTGGACCATGTTGGTGGACTGGTGATAAGGTGAAGAAATTTTGGAGCAGAATAAAGAGTATAATTCAAAAAATCTTGAAATGTCATATCATTAAGCCCCTAGAATTATTTCTACTTGGAATGTGGTGAGAAGATACTAGCTATGATAAACAATGACAGAGATTGCTTCAGTATATACTATTGGCAGCAAGATTAGTTTTTGCAAAATATTGAAAGAAAAATGAAATCCCATCGCTATCTGAATGGCTCAATAGACTGATGTCAGTTGTGGAAATGGACAAACTTGGACTAAAAGGTCTTCCAGAAGAGGATTTTGTAAGGAATTGGCAATTATTGATTGATTATTTAGTATTATATCATATACTGGATTCTGGTTTGTCTTTGTATGTATGTTTTTTTTCCTCTTTTGTTTTATATTTTCTTTGTTTATTTGGTTTATGTTAGGTATTTTGTGTTTTTTTATAATTATTAAAATAAAATAATAAAAAAGAATACTTAAAGTATTTTCCCACAATGTACACATTTCATGTAAAATTTACACATTTTTGTCAGTAATTCTTTCCAGTACAAAGTATTTTGTGCACATCTCCATTAAAACACATTTTTACTTTTTATTTGCTAACAGCATTATAAAATATTGAAAAAGATTTTTTTTAAAAAAAAATATAAGAAATCAGTTTTATTGTTGGTATTTTAGTATACATTTTATTTACACAGGGAAGTTATCAGTTCTTTTAGAACTTCTCGGTGAATACATGAGGCAAGGGCTAATTATATGACTGGTGTATCTTTTGAACAACTTAGTTCATGACAGTCCTTATGCTCAACTAATTTTAGAAGATATTTAACTGAAGTGCCATGTATATCAACACTCTGATGTTAAATCCAAAATATAAGATATGAACAGTAACTACCTTTTTCTTACCTGGCAGGTAACATTCCATGATCATAAAATTTGAAAAAGTGTGAATATTGCCATATAACTTGATTTCAGTTTTTCCTGTACAGGTTTGGGAAGTGTGAATTTGGCAAGATTGCATTAAAATGTCAACCAGACAGATTTTTCAAGTTAAATCTGTCCTTATTCCAAGATCACTAATGTATCAACAGTCCACTTAGAATGCAGAAACAAACTGGAATTATTTTCAGGAGAATGCACAGTCACAGTTGGTAAGTCTAGAGGCAGGAAATTCAGTCTGACTGCTTCATGTGGTGAGCTTTGACATGCTAACTTCTAGCATTTGACTTGATGGTGTAGTACGTTCCAGCTCAGTATGTGGATCTGACCCCATCCACCCAAACGGGAAACTGGACCCTCCTATGCAAGAGTGCTATAAAAATCTTCCTGTTTGGGCTGACACGCAATGGCAGAGCTTGGAGTGCATGGAGTGGGGGTGGGCGGGGGGTAGGGCTGTGGTACAGGCGGCAGGGCTATAGTATGTGGGGCATGGCCACTGTCTGTGTGGGTGTGGCTATGGTGCGTGGGGCATAATCACGGTGCATGAGGCAGGGCCACAGTGTGAAGGGTGTGGCTATGAGCTAGGATGCCCTCCCCAAAAATTGCCACCTGGGCCAAGCTGCCCTCATTGCCCCCTTCATCTCTACATGATTGTTGACACTTTTTCTGAGAAACCAGGTGTTCTGGGCTGAAACCCCTGGCTCACCTCCCAATCCTCATACTTTGGTTCCTTGCTCACTTCAGACACCCTGACAAACTCTGGAGAGTGTTGTTCTTTGGGGATGTGCGAAATTGACATTTTAAAAGGCTAGTATGTGCATACGGTGCATACTGAAATAACCTTGTGTGTTATATCAGTGGAGAGCCACAATGGTGCAGTGGTTTCAGCATAGGACTATGACCCTGGTTTGATTCCCCATTCAGCCGTGGGAACTCAGTGGGTGACCTGGGGCATATCACGTACTCTCAGTCTCAGAAAATCCCCTGATAGGTTCACCTCAGGGGTCTCCATAAGTTGGAAATGACTTGAAGGCACACAACAATAACAACATACCAATGACTGTAATCTGCACAAGAACTTCCACAATGCTTCTTTAACAGAAAACACTAGAACAATTTATTTCTCTGATCCGCTATGGATCCCACAGCAGAATCAATCTGGCAATGTATATGTTAAATAAGCTTCCTAGAAATCTGGGATAAAAGGAGAGCCTAACAAATACCATCTCATATGCTTGAGAACAAATGATTACAATAATGCCATAGTACTGCAGGCAATTAACTTATGTTTTATTTAAGATTTACATGTGCATGGGTAGCAAGGATACATCCCTCCTGGGTTGTGACCAGATGTTTTGAGCATGCAGGCAGTAATTTCAGTAGTTAAATGATCGAGTCTATGCCTCACTGGTAATGGAGCCGTCACTGTCCAACGCGACTCTTAAATGCGACTGTTATTTGGTGGAGAGTGCAGAGAGGGCAGCGTCACAGTGCAGACAATACAAATTGCTACAGAGGCAGCTGTTTTAATGAATGAAATCTGTGGCAGCCCCCTTCACCCACGGGGAGTACATGTGTTGCGCAGTCGGAAGCAATCTCCCCTACCTATTCTCTTGTCAAGTCAAGTGCAAAATCATATGCTTGTGACTCACCCCCTCCCAGCAAAAGTCATCCTAGACAGCTGAGGGAATGAGGATGTTTAGTTTCAGCAGCCAGAATGCCAGCTTCCTACTCTTCTGCTGCTGCTGCAGGAATGTAAATCTTTGTTCATTTAGTTCTCTCTCACACACACAACAACAGTAGCGGCAAAGAAATTGGAGGGTTTTCTTCCTGCTAGCTGAAATTATATAATTTTTGAACCCCTCCCTTTTTTTCTTTTTTCTTTTTTTGCATTTTCAAACTACTTTGTGAAAAAAGAGCTTTTTTTGCACAGAAATGGTTGGAGCTTTGCCAAAATAAAATATGTTTTATGCATAAAAAGTAAGCTTTTTAGTAAAACCCTTCAAACAACAACAGTGACAATATCATTCTCTGTGCTTTTTTTGAAGAATGGGCAAACAATCTTGCATTCTGACAAGGTTTTTCCCCCCCGCAACAGGGCATCTCAAGGTACCCTCTCTTAATGAGGAGGAGGAAATTTCTGAATATTTGCTGCACATTGCTGTTACCTCTTTTGTAAAATTATAGCATCATCCTTGATGGTCAACTCTAAGGCATGTGCTGAAAGGTTTTCATGACATGACTAGTCTTGAGTGCAAAAAGGTGTTATCAGACTTTTTTTTACAACAACAACAAACAAACAAACAAAAAAACACCTGAGTGTATCTTTGTGTGAATGTGAGCAATATTGTATTGCTTCCAAATCTGATACTTTTCAGTGTGACCAGCACTCCATCTAAACTGTGTGTTTGTGTCCTAATTCACATATTAATAGTACAGCTTGCAAACATTTCTGACAAATTCTGATCAGCAGATGGTAAATTTGCATACTTTTCCTACCCCTTAAATCTATGGCCAATATAAACATACCATTCAATTGAGTAAAGAGGAATCATGTAGTCTTCATGGCTATGACTCTGGTCTCCTCCCACATCCCCTCTGTTTGAAAGTAGAGGGTATTCTGCTAGAGCTTTAGTACATTTGATTGATGCAGTGCTCTCAAAAATTTGTTAGGGAAAGCAGCCTTCTACAACCTTGTCCTATGAAGACGTGCTGAACTAAACCCCCCACCATTGTCACTGAACTTACTGGCTAGGGATGATAGTGGTTGCAATCCAACACATCTGGGCAAGTGCCTGGTAGGCATCAGTTCAGGTAAAATACCTCTTGGACTTAAATACCTCTTGGAGTCCCTTGTGGTCTCTTCCAGCAATATGATTCTACAGCCCTTTTCGCATGGCATTTGCCATGCGAAAGGGCCCCTCGAGCATTGTTCGAATGTGAGGAGCAGTCCACACGACACACTCACAATTGCGCGATGCTCTGGGGGCTGGCAGACACCGACCGTGCACTTTTTCATTTTCAGCTGTGAGCTGAAAATGGTGTGTGATTGCGCATTGCTTCAGGGCCCCGCCTGCACTTGCTGTGCATGCTGAGCTCCGGAGCCACGGCGCTCATGCTTCCTGCCCCAGTGCAGCCTGGGAAACTCCCAGGCTGCACTGCGGAAGGAAGAGGCAGGGCTCTTGTGCTAGCAGGCGGCAGCTGCGAAGTTGAAGGAACTGGGACGTGACAGCCTCTTATTAGAGGCTGCTCGTGTGATCCCTGCACCCCAGCTCTGTGAAAAGGTGCATTGCAGAAAGTGCCTGAGTCTAGTAAAGGCAGTTTTTTCCCATCACTGCTGGTCTTCTGCACAAAAATATTGCACATATTTGCATTTCTCTATGTCTTGTAGTGAATCAAAGAAAAGAGGAGGAGGAGGGGCCACTTGGCTAAATGTGGCCTAAAGCCTTCATGACCCACTATCTCCATAACCTTTTATTTCTTAACAAAACAGACGTTAGGAACCCTTTCTGTAAGCTCTATCAATAATTTAATTGTGGGATGGGCTAGAACTGCCCAGACAACATGTCCTAATGTCAGTGAAGTTGCCAGGTTCAGAACTGGAAAGGGCTCTGTAATGCACCCTTGAAATTTATACAGAAGGGAAGCTTCTCCGCTGGTAGGACCTCTAAGGCCTCTAAGGCAAATTGAGAGAGAAGGCAAGAGAGTTTTGATAAGACTCTTGAATTTTCTCAGGGGGATTTTGCGCTTCCCTGAGCTGTCACTGGATTTCATCTCTACTGACACTTGAAGCAACATTTGAAACTAATTTGGAGGTTCCTTCTCAGGCAAAACATCCAAGGAATTTTAAGAGAAGTCCAGGCAGTGATAAGAACAGCAATTTATCTGTGGAATGGGCAAGAGGGTTCCCCTTTGGCTAAAACTAGCTGTGTTTTGTCCCAGTGCTACAGTTCTTAGTATTAAAAGGGTTCTCTCAGCTCCTGCATCTTTTGACATTTTCTCAGAAATCATACCTTCTCTTCTCTAAGGGAATAAAGATATATTATACATTATTTAAGAGATCTCTAACCTATAAAATAAACATCTTCAGCTTGATAAATTCCCCAAGGACAGAAGTGTCCAACACCTACAGATTGCCATATTTTGCAGAATTTTTTATCTTCCCTAAGGATTCTCAGTTTTAAATAAGATATCACTTAGTTTGATTGTTTATACTTTTTAAAAAACCAAAATATTATTTTGCATTGAACCCCTTATTTCTCATGCCATTTGTATTTTATTTGGATGTTTACTCATCAGTTATGAAGGACACAGACATATTCGAAACCAATTTCTGTTCCTATCATTCTCCTAATCTGGAGCTTCTCCATGGCTCATACGTGTGTTTTTTTTTTTGTGGCCTCTTATAGCTTACTCTTTGTCATTACAGCCCTACCTCAGGGGTGGGCAAAGTGCTGTTTCCATATTACTTTTGCAGCCCCAGAGGCCCATGAGGACCCACACAAAGCCTGCTTCCAAGCCTGCCTCCCCACTGAATTTTTACTCGCTCAGATGTACTCTTGGAAGCCTACATGAATGGCAGTTTTGTAAGAAAAAAAGGAATAGGCTCTCCAAATACCCAAATACTCCCTAAATTTCAGAAGAAAATTGTGTTGAAACAGTTGGAGCATTCATATCAAACTAGAACTATGTGTAGTTATCCCACAGTTTTCAGGGCCTTAGAAATAGTCTCTTCTCTCTTAACATCTCTTCTCTCTTAACATGACAGCAGCACATGTAAACAAAGCCACAGAATGGTCAGCATTATTCTTTAAAAAAGGTATAGCTTGTGACCCTAAGGTACACTGATGAATTTTTCAGAGGATCTGTATGTCAGTATGGAGCATCATTAAAGATCAGTAGTAGGTTAGAGGTCTCAACACCTCATGAAGTTAGGTTGGTGGGTACATGTAACAGGACTTTCTTTGTAGCAGCATCTTGACTAGGGTACTCTTGACCCAAGGAAGTTAGGTTGGCACCATCCCCTTTAAGCTTCTGGTAAGCAGCCAAAACAGTGCTGTTCCATATGGCATTGAGTGTTTGGAATTGCTATTTTGACTATTTTAAATCTGGATTCTAGGATTGCTTTTAGACTGTTTTTAGGAGTTTTGAAAGATCATTTTAAAGTGTTTTTATTTTTTTATCTTTGTATGGTTTTTTAAAAATTAGTTTGTACAGTTTATATATTTGTCAACAATCTGAAGGGACTAAATTTGTTCCCAAATTAAGCTCCAAAGAACCACAGAAAAATCTCAAAATGTGAATCAACATTGTATTTAAGTAAAATCCCTTCTTTTAAACATCAATACTAAAAAGACATTAAAAATCGATTGTTATTTGTTCATTATCTCAGGAAGCCTTGTGGGCTGGGAGGCAATGCAGAAACACTCTCTCTGTGTGTACACGGCGGGGGGGGGGAGGGACAGAGAGAGAATGAGAGAGAAAGAGAGAGAGAGAGATCTTTCCTCCAAAGATCTGCCCTTTATAGTACAAGTATGTCCCATTATCTCAGTAAAAGATGAGTGAACTTTATGTATCATCTTCATTCATCCATAGGTATAGTTTGGTCTGTCTGTCAGGGAGATGAAATTTCGGATGTTGTGGTCTTTACAAGAAAAGATAGGTGGAACTGATGTATCTTTAGGAATGGGATGTCTCTGCCCTCTGGTATCTAGGACAATTTGGAGGAGGAGGAAAAATAGCATCCTGGCATGGCGAGATGAACACAGAATAGGTAGTGGCCCTCACCCAAACTGGCTGCCTATTAGGCTGACTAACCTAGCAGGAATCTGAATAGCTTTCACCTTCTTAACTTGGTTCAAGCTCAAGATATGGCTTGCTGGCTGCTCATGACATACTGATTCTCCTTTCTGGACACAGTCCGGGAGGGTGGATACGTCTGAGTGTCTGGATTTTAAAAAAAATATAATAATGAAAAAAGAGATATCAAAGGATGAAAGCAATGAAAGGACTGCTGCTGCTCTGCACAATAATGAGCAGCTGTGTTTTTTCTTTTTTCTTTTGCTAAGGCCACTGTTTGCAAATGGACACTTCAATTAGAGCAGCTTAGGAAAGAAGAAAAAAGACTAGTTCTGGACACCATTGTGAGGATGGAACAGTCATTGTTGCAAGGCATATAACAAAAGCTATAAATTACCCACAGAAATGCAGGCATATGGCTCCTAATAACAGCTGAAGCCAACTTGACTGTAAAATTTGATGCTGCAAATTCTCTAAGTATATGAATGTTTGGCAAATATTTTACGTCTTCATTTAATTAACTTTTGCAGTTGATTTCAACATTTTAACAGTTGATATATCATGTGAGATGTGTTGCTAGGTTGCACAACCATGGCCCTTTGTATAATTTAACAGTATTTGATGGTTTTGTGTTATAGCATTGATAGCATTTGACCATAGGCATGTAAGGACTTTTGGTACTTGGCAGTTGTTAATTGATATCAGAGCTTTAAAGAGTTACTGTTTGGACTGCAACTGCCAGAATCCATCAGCCAGCTTCCAATATAACTACAGAATCTGGGAGATTCTGGATACTGTAGTCCAAAAGTAACTTTCCCAAGCTCTTATTGTTATTACCCACAACAGTATTTAACATTTGACAGTAGAGTTTGTGACATTTCCTCTTATCTGATTTCTGGAAAAAAAAATCAAACAGGAGATGCCAATACCCTGAATTTGAGGTGAGAAATAACATTGAATTCAGACTTCAGATTCAGCTTTTGAATGTCAATTTCATCAATTTTTGAGTATTATAAATGTGCAGTCCAATTAGTCCCAGTCTTTCAACATTTCAACCAAATCTTTCCCACTTAAAATAAAAGGAAGTTAATCTGGAGACTTCTGAAGTCTCATTCTGCAAGCTGTTCTCCTTTGACATGATGCAAGAGTTTGTCAGTGGTGGTTTAGCAGCTTGGTCTTTCATTAGAAATGACAGTGGGGAAATTAGTTTCTCTGTTCAGAGGCCTCAGTCATTGATATTTTGAGTCATAAAGAGCCTCCTCTCATTATATCATAACATTTTTACTTCCTCTGGAACTTCAAGAGTTGTCTCTGTTAGGGATCATATATTGAGTAGGCATGGGACCATTATTCTTTTTGTGTTTCCTTTGAGAATCGCAGGCTCTTTTCGTACCTTACCTGGTGTCACTGGCGTCATGTGTGGATCATGTGAAAAGCCTTGTCTGGAAGGCACTCGCATCCCCTCCGCTTCCTCTCTGCACCACCTCCTCTGTGCTGGCTGGAAGAAAGCGTGAGCGCTCTGCCCCTTCCTTCTGCAGTGCAGCCGGGTACTTTCCCAGGCTGTGCTGGGGGAGGAAGCGTGATGGCCGTGTGTCCAGAGCCTCTGCACACAAGGTAAGTGTGTGTGGGGCACAGGAGGGATGCATGATTGCACATCATTTTTGGCAATGAGCCAAAATGATATAATGATATAATGCACGATTGCCCCCCTAATGGCCTTGGGTGTGTCGCGCGATTGCGAGGACGTCATGTGGAATGGTCCTCGCAATCGTGAGATGCTTCTGAGGCCATTTTGCAATAGAACTGGTGTGCGAAAAGGGTTCCAGTGAATATGTTTTGCTTGTGGTCAGCATTTGCCACCGTTATATTTGGGGTCCAGAAGGAGCTTTCCTCCAGGTCAAATTGGCTAGAAACCCTCCATTTAATCCATCCACCTGCCCACTCATCTGTTTGTTTTTTGTGCTATTTCATCCCCATTGTCTGAAGCCATTTGCTTTTAAGTACCTGTTTGTAGCCCCTGTTGATTCATACAGGTAGCATATACATAGCTTGTATTTGTGTTGGGTATGATGTCTGAACAGCCCTAAAACCACTAGGTTACCATCCGGGACACAGCAGCAAGAACAAATCTTGGTGATTTTTGGAAGCTTCCCTTGACTTGCAGTCCAGTTATACTGTCAGCCATATATGTCTTGAGAATTAGATACCTCAGGGAACATTTTCTCTCAGTGTTCCTGTAAGCTACAGTCTCTCTTAGGGATCATTCTCTGAGTAGCCTTGAAGTGGCTGGTGGCTGTGTGGGAAAGGGCCTTGTCCCAGATGGTAACCTAGTGGCTTTAGGGCTGTTCATCATACTGAACACAGATACAAGCTATGTACATGCTACCTGTATATGTGTTTAACTGTTTGTCAGAAAGATTCTCCTCAAGTTTATTTTTGAAATAGAAGGTCTTCTCAGCTGGTGGGACTGACAGAATAGTCTCCCTGAAGATTCAAAGCCTGAAAAAAATTGTGTGAGAAAATACAATCTTTTTCACTGTAATGTCCCTCATATTCTTTACACATGTGGTAGAGGAATGACATAATGTAGTATCATGCCTTCCAGCATTTGACAGATGAAAAGCAGGACACACGTGGGCAAGCAACATCATAATGGGGTCAAAATGGCAAAAACCATTAATGAGGGAGAACACACAGACTGTAGCAGTTCGCTTTTCTCTCAGCCTCCTAGAAAGGGCAAGATTCCTCCTCCTTTTCTCCTTTGCTCTCTCCTGAGTTCATGGAGTGCAAACTATTTTTCCTTTTCAGGATGTGGACACAACCGTAAGGATGTGAACAGGATCCTTGGAGTGGTAGGTAACAAGAATAATGAATGCCTCATTGCAGCAAGGCAGAGTTTCATCTCATCTAAAAGAAGCCATGGCAAGGCCCTTAAGAAAACAAAAAAGATTGTCAAGTTCTCTGGTTAGCTGAACCATTTTTTCTGTTGTCACAGCCAGAAAGTGGTTAATGCAACTCTTTGGAAAACCTGCCAACTAAAATGCTTTACAGGGAATTGGCACAGAAGCCTCTTGCTCTACAGCAAAGCAGGTTCCCTCTGTAGTCAACTCATTCATAGTTTCTTGCTTTAAGGAAGAACCACTCAGAATGAAGTACCAGAGAGAGGGGGCAGGCAGATTTCATAGTACCAGGAAGATGACAGACACATGAGTGTGACAGTGCAAAAGAGTTGTGCAAGAGAGAGGGTGTACGTCCTCTTATTCCATCCCTGCTTATATATGTCTGGGATTAAGTGTTATGCCCTGCCCTGGAGACCCTGCCAGAGAGGAGAAGAGTTCCAATTCAGAGACAGAAGATTGTCCAGAGGAACAGAGCAGCCAGCAGCAGGGGCCAGAGCAAGGGGAACAGAAGGGCCAGTGGCAACAAGAGTTAGAGGAAGCAGCAGCTCAGGCACCTACCTTTGCAGAATGATGGCAAGAGAATGAAGGTCTCAGGCGTTCAGCTCATTTATATACCAAACAAGCCCTAATGAGAGAACACCCACATCAACATTGCTAGGCTATAAATAGAAACGCCTGGATTCTCTCACTAGGGTCAACAACTGTCCTTCTTGGTAGTTGAAATCCTGTGTCTGTCCTTGCTTCCTGGACAAAGAACTCTGTCTCCTGTTGGACCTTTGCCTGCTGAGTGACTATGATTCTGGTTTGCCCATTTGGATTTTGTTATTTTGGACTTTTGGCTTTGAATTTGGCTTTGCCTTGGATTGCCGTTTCTCTCTCTAGCTCCTTGCTCTGAGTAGAGTCCTGCTTCTACAACCTGATAATTATTATTAGCCTACCTGACCTGTCTGAGACACGACATTAAGGTCCAGGACTCAGAAACTTCAAACTTACTTACACATTACCCATGTGGAGGGCTCCTTGATAAATAAAGGAGAATATGGCAGTACATCTCTTCCTGCCTCCAGGGATATACTTATTTGCTTAGCTGTGACCCTCTGACCCCACATGTTTTCTGCCACAATTGGCAGTTCTGCCTTTGCCAAATGCACATAAGTAAGTCATCTGGCAGGTGCACGTATACTGGCAGACACTACCACTTGGAGAAGGTTCAAGAGATACAGGACCACTCCCCTTCCAGCAATAACTTCCTGTGTGAAGCAATAATTATCTTCGATTATTCCTTCAGAGGAAGCTGCAGTTAAAAACATAACTGTCTGGGAAAAATAAATTTTGGCAACTATAATACTGTATTGAGTCAACAGGCAATTATATAATAATTTTGTACTAGCTAGGTTGTGCCACTTCTGGCTTTTAGACCAGACTCCTCAGTTATAAAGGTTGCCTCAGCTCCTAGTGTTGCAGATATCATCAGTCAATTTGACTCACAAATAGTTGGTGAAGCGATGGGGGAACCTATGGTCTTCCAGATGTTCTTTGATATTAATTCCCCTTATCTCTGATAATTGGTCAAGCTTGCTGGAACTGATAGGAGCTGGATTTCACTGACATGTGGATGTCCATAGGTTCCCTACTCTGACCTATAGTTCTTCACCCTCGTCTATTGACTGCACATATATTTGTTGTTATGTGCCTTCAAGCCAACTCCAACTTATGGTGACCCTATTGTAGGGTTTTCTTTGCAACATTTTTTCTTGCTATTGCCTTTGTCTAAGGTGAATTGCCAAAGGCCACCCAGTAGGCTTTCATAACTGATTAGGGATTTGAACCTTGGCCACATGGAGTCCTAGTCTAACGTTCAGTCCTACCCCTAATCAATTAGGCAATCCTGACACAGGAGCTGGAAATTTAGTTCTACTTTTCAAGAATTATCATGAATGCTGTTGAGTCATTTGTCTGACACAAAAATGATAGAAGATTTCAAAAGTAACTTTTAGGGAAAATTCACCTAATAATCAGATGAAGGTAGCTGCAGTTTTTTAAAAAACATGCGCAGCTTTGCTGCCACTTCAAGCTGCACTCTGAATGTGACACCAGTTTCCTTTGTTATTTAGAACAGAGCTGCCCCATGGGAATAATACTATATTATTCTTCCCAGGTCACTGGCTGCCCCTATTGGCAGTGACTGTGTGAGCTGCAACTTTTGAAGCTCACTGTCAGGCTGGAGGCAAGTCTCAGTGGGCACTGTCAGCCTAACTTTTAGTTCAACGTGGTTAGGATTACTGTGATAAATCTCAGTCTATTTTAAGATGCGGAATTTCATAGCTACTGCATTGAAGTAGCAGGAGCTATTCAGGAAGTCTCTTGTGGTTAATGTGAAATGGCATGGTGGTCACTGGCTTTACTTAACCTTCATCTATAATGTGGAGTGGGGGGAGTATTGCTGTCTAACTTTAAAGGGTATAAACTACTGAGGTAAAATATGTAACACATTTTTAATATTCGAACTTCTCTTGAGTCAATAGCACTAATTTTTTCCCAACAGACCACTTGGAAAGTGCTAAGGTCTCAGCATGCTGCTTAATAAATGGTGTCTTTGGCTATACGAATTTAAATACATGAATATATATTCCAAAGATTATCAGTGGTTTGCAGGTCACAATTTGAGAACTGTGCACTAACTATTTATTTCAAAGGACTAAGTATTTATTTCTGTGCACTGTTACTTCAAACAAGATGATAACTGCCAATTTTTCCAGCCAGTTTAAAAATTATTTTATATAAAATACAGAAGAATTTACAAAAAAGTTCAGAAATATATTTACTATATATGTGTGTGCATGCATACATGCATACAAATACATCTTTCAAATTACATTTTAAAACTTTTATTAAACATTTTATATAAAATACAAAATACAAGATATTTCTGAGTGAAGCATCAGCTTATACCACACAGTTAGTACAGATAAAAAAAAGTGCTCAAATGCTGGGCTTATACAACCACAGGAAGGAAAACAAATTAGCAATGATCATGGGTACCTAGTGACCAGTTAAACCCTGCTGATATATTCTCCAATTTTCCCAACTGAGCAGAAGCATTTCCTACTAATCTTCTATTTTCCCACTTTTTCATCTCCTTTTAAAACAACTTGTTAGTTTCCACTTTCCTTCTGTGTCCACAGCATGCTTTGACCGCTGCAAATTGAGTTGAAAGTGCAAAAGTAATTTGTACTCAGCATGGGTGAGAGGAGAGGAAGGGTGGAATCTTGACTTTTCCAGTATCCTCTGGCAAAAGCAAACACCTGCAATCTTTGCTAGCTCATGTGGCCATTTTTGCATTAGACTGTTAGGCCATTTCCTCACCAGGCAAGGGAATCACTCCCTGCTGCTACTCACCAGATCTTCTGGCGGTCCGGTCCGGTCTGGGGTGAATCGGACCAGTGCGTGGTCATAGATCCGCACTGCTCCGGCATCCAAAATGGTGGGTTCAGGTTGGTCGTGGGTCCCGACCAACCACTGAAGCTTGCCAGCCTAAAGCCCGCCCTCCGCAGATCACAGGCTCACACCAATACGAGCCTGCAAATCTGCACCAGAGAGCAGGCATGCAATGGCGCGCGCTGGAATTTTGAAAGACTGGAAAAATCAGGTCTTTCGAAAACACGCTGGAGGACCACTTGGGGTCGTTCCGGAGCGGACTGAGGTGCAGATCTATGGTAAGTAGTCCAGACCCAGTCCACTCCAAGGTGCAGACGTCCTCCATGGAGGACGCACTGCACCGTTTTACTTACCCCGTGTGGAGATGGTCTTATAGTGCTATTATTCCACTTTCAACATCCTATGGAATCCTGGGGTTTGCAGGATTCCATAGGATTTTGAAAGTGGAATAATAGTACTATAATAGTCTAGTGCAGAAATGGCGATGCATTTTCCCTGTTAATTACTTTTGCACTCTGATGTCGCTTGGCCACATATATCCCTGTTTTTATCTGAGAGAAGTTGGGAGATATCTACTGATCAACACCATAGCTTGTTTTACCATTTCCTGATGCTTCATTTTAGTTGATTAATAAATCATGTCTCCTTGATCTTTCTTCTTTGAAGGCCATGTTTGAAATCTATCATGGAGAATTTTATTGAGGTGGCTATATTAATACATTTCAGCTAATGTTATTACTATTTTTTCTTATTACTAAATAATGTCCGTGCACACTAGGGCCATTTCCGCACGGGCTTAAAGAAACGGTGCAGAGCATCCTCCAGGGAGGATGTCTGCACCTGGGAGCGGACTGGGTCAGACCTACTTAGTGTAGTTCCACACCTCAGCTTGCTCCAGAACAACCCGAAGTGGTCATCCAGTGTGCTTTTGAAAGACCGCTTGAAACAGGTCTTTCAAAAGCACGGAGCGTGCCACTCCATACCCGTGCTCCAGTGCAGATTTGCAGGCTCGCACCAGTGCGAGCCTGCGATCTGCCAGGGGCGGGCTTTAGGCTGCGAGCTTCAGCGGTTGGTGGAGAGCCTCGACCAACCGGAAACCGCCATTTTCATCCCCGGAGCAGTGCGAAGCGGTGGCCACGCACTGCTCCGGACCAGCCTGGACCCAAATGTGGAGCCAAGAAGTCTGGTAAGTACCGGCATGGGGCGATTCCCTCACCCCGTGCGAAAATGGCCTAGGTCATATTTGTGAATTTATTCATGGGGATACCAAAATACCTTCTAATTCTTAATTTAGAATATAGGATACTGCCTTTTATTGAATGAGGTCATTGATCCATATATTATCTAAACTATACATTGTATAGTATGAACTACACTGGATGGCACTAGGGCCTTTTCACACTACACAATTAAAGTACTATGATTCCACTCTTATTGCCATGAATGCATCCTATGGAATCCTTGAATTTGCAGTTTATGAAGGAGCATTTAGAATTGTTTGCTACAGAGCTCTAGTGCCTGGACAAACTATAAACCCTGCAATTCCATAGGATGCAGCCATGGCAGTCAAATTGCCATAATTGTATAGTGTGAAAAGGCCCCTGGGGTTTTTGACGTTTCAGACAGAGATCTGAAAATCTCCTGTAAAAGCCAGCAACTGAATCCAGAATCTGTTTGTTTCTCTTTGTGCTATGCATTTCTGTAGGACAACCTTATCTAATTAGACAGGCTGTTTCCATTAGAAAATTCTTTACCAAAAATGCACTCAACATCATGTTAGCCCTTCAATAATGTGGAAGCAATGTCTTTCCTGAGTAATCCAATATATCAATGTCAGACTTCTCTACCACAGTATTGCAGCCTCAAATGCCCCATTATAATGAGCTCTTCCATGTGTTCCCATTAGCAGAAAGCAATCTGGTATTTTTTAGAGCTTCTAATTAGGGCCTTTCTCTTGCTCTGCATACATACAGTAGATTCATAACTCATTTCTCAAAATGATCATAATTGGAGAGCAAGGTTTCATTTTGAAAGTAGTCACCATTATCTGCAGATCCTGAATGGCTATGAAGCAATTATCTCTAAGGGCTTGTACTGAAGATGAGCTGAATCTAGATTTGATAACTCCCACTGATTTATCTAGGATTGTGTGCAATATACTCAGCAGCTTGTATTGTCTGTCCTTCTGCTTTTGGACTGCACGAGTGACACGAGTTATTTCAGCAAAGAAGCAAATAAGTCAGAGACAAGTGGGTTTAAGAGAACTTTATAGCCCAGCTGCAGACTGAAATATGGCCAGGCTAACTCCAAATATGTTCTAAGCAGGCAAGATCCAAGCAAAGCAGAATGTCTGACAAGAAGTGATCCTATCAGATTCTTTGGCAGCTTCAGCCTAGATCCTAAAGGAACTCTTTAACGACAGAGAAAAAAAATTACTGCCTCGCCTTTCCTTTGTGTTCCAAATGCTTCATGGCTAGCAAAGAGTGTGGTCTTAACCTCAAACCTTCCTCTACCACCATCTTAAATTCAGCTTTAGCATGTTAGGAAAGAAGCTGCTCTGTGACCTTCAATATTCACATACCTTCCTGTAAAATGCTTTATAATATCCGTGCCTAATGAAGAAGCCTGTGAACTGTGAAAGCTTGTGTAATGTATTTTGTGCCTTTTGGTTTGCCCAATAAAAGTATCACTACAATGTGTGGGGGTGGTTTTGTGGAATTTGCTATATAAGACCTTTGGAACATTCTTGGAAGGGACAAACTATTCATACTTGAATCATGGGGTGAACATCAAAGTAGGGGGACAAATATAAACTGGAGAAACAACTTGAAGCTGAAACAAATGGAATATCATAAATGGGGAGAAAGATTAGGGGCAGGGGAAAAAAGTCTCCCCATGTTACATTTACCAGTCCTGGCCAATAGGTCTTCAGAAAGTATTATCTCTTTTCTGGTTTGAAGCTGTTGTGTAGTCCAATCAGTACAGGAAAAGACAATACAAACACTTATGTGAGATGAAATTTTGTCTGAATGCAACATAAGAACTATATTCTGGTTGAGCTACACTGGGGAACATTTAGACCCATAAATAAATCTACACATATCTTAAGAGAGTGGTAGGGACGATATTGCTTCCCGGATTCATTCAGCACCCTGTGGTCTCCCACCCACTGTTTTTGTTTTGTTTTTTTACACTAACCCCCACCCGCACCCATAGCAATTTTGCCATGTTTTGAAACCCGTCAAGGATGGCTTAGCCCCAGGAGTTGACTTTATTCAACATCGAAGTAAAACAGAAGTTGAACTCTCTGATATTCCCTTGTTAACTCAAGACCTAAATCAGCTAAGGTGGGTGAAACATTGCAAAATGTGTGGGAGGGTGTTTTTAGTGGAAAAAAAAGTGTTAAAAATAAGGCTAGAGGGTACTGTAGCTGTGGTGGGGAGGGACAAAATAAGGGCATTCCTTCTCCAAAGAAGAAATCTGCTTGCCCAAGGAAATTTACCGTCAGTCTCTAAACAGCACCGCAGAGAGCGAGACACTGAAAATTGTTCAAACCCAGAACTCTTAAATTTGCTGTTCTTGCATTTCCTTGGTCACCTTGCCTGTGCCTTTTCTTTGGATGCTTAAACTGTATTATCAAATGTTCAACTAAAGTTTAACGTTAACTGCAAAGTTAGAAATTTGCTAATTGAAAGGGCAGGGGAGTAGAATTCTCTCTCTCTCTCCCTCCCTCCCTCTCTTTCTCTCTCTCTCTCACTCTCTTGGTATATTTATTTACCATTTTTTAAAAAAATCTTACTCTAAAGAGCAGAATTCTTATTTGAGTTGAATTCTTGTTGGGGAAGCAAGGCCCTCATTTTGCCTTCCCCACTCCATAGATATACCTTGAGTGGAAAGTGCATGACATTAGAGATGTAGCCCTGCAGGGAATACGTCCCTCATCCTCAGGCAGTTACCTATCTTAAGAGTAGTTGGTCGTTCTGTGATCACCATGCTGATCAGAGGCTGCACTGGTTTATCAGCACAAGATAAACAAGCAGTTTTGTACCAGTAGGCAGAGATGTAACAGTATATAGCAGTAGGAGAGTATGTGGTTAAGATGTGAGCTAAAGAAATGAAAACGTGTACCTTTTTAGAGCTATTCCAGCTATAACAGAAATGTTCAGCAATCATATTTGATCAACTAATTGCTTAAAAATCTTTCAATATATTGAAATTGTGTTCCAAATCAGTTGGGCAGAGAATTTTTTAAAAGAAGAAAATATTGATTATTTTTAACAGTGAAAAAAAACCCTGCATGTATCAGGACCATCATAGAAAAGGCAATTATCCTGTCTCATTTCTGTCATGTGATTCTTGCTATAACATGCATAATGTAAACCAGAGGTGGGAAAAGTGTGGCCTGTCTGCCATATGTGGCCCCTGGACCCACTTTTGTGGTCCCAGGAGTCCCTGCTGGTCCTCTCATTTTTTCAGCATAATTTTGGTGGTTTTTTTTTTCTGAAAACCATGCAGAAAGGCCCCCAAATGTGCAAAATACCACAGCACACATCAGAATGTCCAAATACCTATTTTCATTGTAGTCCTTTGAAATGAAATGCGACATCACTTTAGATCCTAAAGGAAAGATTTTTAATGTTTCACACTTTTGAAATGTATGAAAATTAAATCAAATACTTCCATTGCTTTTGTTGCTTATGCAAAAGCATGCAGATATCATCAACCAACCAACCAACCAGCCAACCAACCAACCAACCAACCAACCAACCAATCACATCTCATGTAAATAGACACCAAGATTTTATCCATTGTTACTCCACTGGAGAAACCCTACCCCGGGGTCTACAATTTTGATAGTAAAATATGATTCTGTGTGCCAGAGAGGTCCCCCGAAGGGGCACGTAGGCAGGCATGGTCAAAAGACTGAAAACGAGGTCAGGCCAGTAAAATCCCCAGTCACGTAGCCCCAGGAAACCTCAAGATGTGTAAACCCACAATAAACAAAGGGTCCTCAGCCCTGAGATGCTGACTTGAGAGGATTAGCGTGTTTGCCCCAAGTTGAGCAAATATTCCATCAGGCAAGGACCATTTACATGAAGTCACACCACAAAACACAGCTGAAGATCCTGAGACTTTGGCAGCACCTTGCAATCTCATCACGCAAAGGAAATTACCATGGTGGAGCTTCGTTATCGCTCCAACACCCATTGTTCTCCCCAGGAAAGGATTAGTCCTCCAGGTACTTTTTCCCCTACAAATAGTCCCTATTTTTGAGTGGTTCTTTGGATCACCCCCAGTCATCCCAGCAGACCGTTTCTCTGTCCGTTGTGTGATCCCCTCAGCCCTCTCCGTACTGAGCCCCACTTCTCCGCTGTTTTTCCCAGACCGAGGACTTCAGGACAAAGGTGCAGTATCACCCCAGCTACACCCCTTCAATATTCCCCTATGCAGTTTCCTCTCTTTTGCTTCTTAATAGGTCTTGAGTGAGTGTGTGAGTGATTGCATTGATGCGTGAGGTTTTCATTCAATAAAATCATTTATTGGACATTTTTGTTTGGTTTTTGGCTTGGCCTGACCCTGTAAAAACTGGGTAAAAAGACCCCGCTAGGTTACCCTGCCTCTCTCATTGCTATTGCTCATGCTCTGGCTAGTTTCCATTCCCCATCACGTGGAGCACATTGAGGTGTCCCCAAGGGACCCCAGAAATCAGGGTAATACCGTCAAGGGAAAGCCCTACAGAAATGACAGTGCTGGCCAAAGGGCAACATTTGGGAATTCTCAAAGCCTACACTTATTCCTTCTTCTCTCTCTCTTTTTTAAAACGAGCAATGGTTCTGAGGTTGACATGCAAAACAAGGCCAGCCCTACTTATGAAACCTGAAGATTCACAAAGAAAAATGCAATATGTTTTGTAGAGGATATGTGTATTTGTGCAGATTTGGAAAAGGTGATTCATTTCCTCATATTCCCTCCATTGGCGGGGGGTGGGTGGGTCGGTGGGTGAGAATTGTATGAAAATGACATATGTCACTGAGGGGTTCTTTTAGGCAGGAAGCCTGCAAAATTTCAGATGTGCAAATGCAGAGCCTACTTAATTATGGTGGAAAACAAAACAGTTTTAGACTTGCTTTCTGTTCAGTCAGTGCAAAAGTCACAGAAAGGACAATAGGGTGATGGTTTGGAGCATAGAGTAGCAGAGGCAGAACTTGAATCCTCTGCAATTTCCAGAAGAACACCTAAATATGCCACCTTTCCGGGTCACACAGATTCAACAAAAGTTCTTCTAACATTTCTGCTCTTGGGGAAAAAAAAATGAACTGCAAAGATTACAGAACAGTGAAACAGTCCTGGCAAATATAACTTGAACATTAGAGGCTACACCTGTCAATCACAAAGCAACAGCTGTCCTCCCCTGCCCACTCCTCTGGCATTATCTTTATATGGAGATATGGAGGAGAAATCTCTCTTTTCTTTTATGCACTGTTTTGGTTCAACTGAATCCAATCCAGCCTCAGAACACATCCTCCGCTCAGGTCATGGAATTTGGAGGAGAGGTCCTCTGGGAAAGGACCTCTAATTAATAGTTGTTATGGCCTTTTGGCCAGGGCTTGATTAAGTCACCCTGCATTGACTAGGGAAGAAATCAAGAGGGATCCCTGCATCAGCTGGCTGGCACCCACAGTGACTAGCTCAGAGGTTGCATTGTGATAAAATGGTCCCAGGTGAAGCTGTACACTGTATCTGGTCCCATTGTTTTATAGTGGCCTTTTCTGCACGAGGTGTGAGAAGTGGTTCACACTGTTTCATGGTGTATTTAAATAACGTGGTTTTCCTTCGTTATTTTCTGCCCCTCTCCCTGATTTAAAGAGTTTTCCTGCAGAGGAGTGCAAATTAGTGCATCTGCACTACCTCCTTGCTGGCTGCTCCCCTGGCTCTCCTCACCCCGCCCCAGTGGCTGTGATTGGCTGGGTTTGTTTGTTTTTGTTTGTTTTTGTTTTTGTTTGGTTCTATTTGTGCATACCTATGTAAGTATGTACTATGTACTTCATATCTACTTCTGGCCTTACAGCCTGCCCTCCGCTGCCCACCAATCCACATTGGTGCAGATGTATGTTTCTGTATCAGTGCAAAAACCCAAATTTACTTTGATGTCGGAATGTGAATCGGATTTTTTCTGGTTTTCAAATACTGTGCTTTCCCACTACATGGTAGTGCATTAGTAGAGGATTCTATGCAGAATGACAGAAAATAATGTGAGGCTATTTCAGTCCTACGTGCAGAACAATACGATGCTACAACGCAGTAACCTGCAGTAACGACCCTTTGCAGAAAGGGTCAGTGCTAAGCAAAGTGTTATCTCTATTGATATAATGCACGGTTGAATGAAAATATCTCATTCATGTCACAAAACAAAACTGGCTAGGTTTTTAATATTTTATTGTATCAGGGATTTTGAATGAATTATCTTGGGCAACAGTATTGCTATTGCTACCTACCTTTTTGGGAAGCTCTGAACTTTCCCTTGAATTAAGGCAGCCAGTCCAAACAGTGGTTTTTGTTGCTTGTTCTGTGAATTCAATGTTTAATCTCTGTTCAAAGGTACTTTGAAAAGCCCATTCCCTGAACGCTTTCTGTAAATGTCCAAATCATTTTAAGAGATCTCATTTTTATAAGTTCACAACATGGGCACCTGCCCAATATCTTTAATAAATCAACTTTATATGATAAAAGTGGAATAAGATGCAGTTGAATGTTTAGGTCATGAGCCTATATGATCTTTGCTGCTTGACAGTCAGCTATACAAACCCTTTGCTCTTGCAATATGTTAGATCAAAGGTCTTAACATGTAACAGCTGTTATTAAACCATCATGCATCACACAGTTAGCCAATTTCAAATTCTTGTGACATTATTTATGTTCCCTTTGCTTTTTTTCAAAAAGAGTGAATTAACATATGCAAATGAGCAGTGACCTTTTATTTTTCTGTAACACAAGTGGCATATTTAGCCATGGATAATGAAATGGTTATCAGCAGATATTAGGGATGATGTGAATATGTACTGTCTGAAAATCAGTAAGCCCGAGATAATTTTCCACCTAAATTGTCTTGCTTTGAAAATCCAAAACAACAAAGGACCAATTTACAGAGCTTTACAGACAATGTTTTATATTGTCATTTCAGGGTGGGCAGAGGTGAAACAGTAGCTTATCCACATTTTTAACAAGCTGCCAGCTCCCTAGTGGGCAGTCTTGGGTGCATTACACACTCCCAGCTTCTAAAAAAACCCTGTGGTAAGTTTGCCTTGGAGTCTCCACAAGTCAGAAATGATTTGAAGGCACACAACAACAGCAACAACTACCACTACTACCTGCTGGCTACAGTGGGAGATGAGAAAACAGACTGACTGTTGTACTGAACCTCATTGAAACCAATGGTGTTGAAACTTCAAGCTGGTATGTCAGAGGAACTTTATCTGGGAGCTACTCATGGAAGATCTAAAGCTTTTTCTGCCTCTCCTTACCCTTCATATGGTTTACTTCATATTCTCTTGCCCACAAATTTGTACTTGTGGGGATTTTCACAGACATTACTGAGATATCTGAAGTAGATATGGCCATTTCTGCACTAGACTGTTATAGCTATTATTCCACTTTCAACATTCTATGGAATCCTGGGGTTTGCAGTTTTGGGAAGGGCTGGCTGGCCCCTCCTGAAACTGCAAACCCCAGGATTCCATAGAATGTTGAAAGTGGAATAATAGCACTATAACAGTCTAGTGCAGAAATAGCTTGTGTCTCCCCCACACAAACACACTCAGACAGCTCCTCTGTAATGACAGAGGGGCACCTCTACTGCCTCCTAACTCCCACTAATGAACAGATCTGGGAGTTAGACCTGCTGTTCTTTATGCTGTGAAAAAAAAAAAAATTGCTTTTGATCTAGTTGTTCATTTGTTGAAGGATGTATGATGATATACTCAATACTGAGTTTTATTAGTTTTTTTTTTTTAAGAAGGCAAGAGCAGAATGATGATGGGAGCTCTTCTGTCACTGCACATTTATATGGATGACTACCTGAAAGGCAGAGGTTGGTTCCTGTGTGTCTTTAGTGTTGCAAAAAGATTTGTACTCCAAGGTTGGAAAGACAAAAAGTTCCCATCAATTTTTCTGCAGTCAGAGGTTCCTACTACTTTATTCATATATGGATATATATCTGCCAAGTTTGTAGACATTTTTTAAATATGTGGACAACATTGATTAATATAAATGCCTGGCTTTACAGCCTCCTTCTTTGTTCTTTCTCTTTCATTCTTTCTTCTTCTTCTTTCTAAATTTCCAACTAAAAACATTTTTTTTTCAATGCAGAGGTACTTATGAATTTTTCTTCTTCTGATTTCTCTCCAGATTTTGGAAGTAAAACTGAATCCTCTATTATTCTATTTGAGGAAAAATACAGAATTTTGTATAAGGACATGGAAATTATTTTCTTTCATAGACACAAAATCAATTCTTTCTAGGAACACTTAACTATTATGAGACCTATGAGCTGTATAAGAGCAACCCAGAGGCCATAAGGTAGCTTTATTCTCTCTCTGCATGGGGGAAGAATGAGGTCTGCCCTTGGGCAGAAGTGGATGGATTTCTTTGATGGATGACCTTCAGCAGGAAGTAGAGAGAGAGTGTGTGTGTCTCTGTTAGTTTTTCTGGACCTCTTCACAGTTTTTGATACCATCAACCATGACATCCTTCTTGGTTACT
Source organism: Cyclura pinguis (assembly GCA_030412105.1). Classification (NCBI taxonomy): domain Eukaryota; kingdom Metazoa; phylum Chordata; class Lepidosauria; order Squamata; family Iguanidae; genus Cyclura; species Cyclura pinguis. The sequence goes on along the minus strand of CM059599.1, from coordinate 104,011,067 downwards.
TCTCTGAGATGACACTTGGGCCATTTCTGCATGGTGTTGCAGTTCCATTATGGAGGTGGAATGGCAGTGGTGTGCCAGTCGTGCTTTCGCACAATGTCACTATCCCACTGCCATCCCTCCCTCACCCCTCGTGATTGTGGGATATTTGCTTAATGAAATAAATCCATTCAGTGCTTGTGATTGCATGATGTTCCCATACTTACCTGCCATGCAGAAAGGCAGGAAGCATGATGGAGGTGCTTCTTTCCTCACTGCAGCATAGGAAAGAGCTTGGCTGTGCCGCAGAAGGCATGCGCATGTCACTCATTCTCCCTTCCTCAGGGAACTGGTCAGGTGCCAAGGGAGCATTCCTGTTGCACTCCCTTCACAGCGAAGGCACTGCTGGGATTGCAAAGGGATGATGTGGGAGAGCTCTGTTATGTGAAAATGGTGGCATTGTTCTACAGTGGCTCTGGTCTTTTCTGGAGGGGCAAATCCAGAAGGTGGTGTGGACTGGACATTGGCTTGTAGTGTCCCTCAGGTCTCATCTACATGAAACAGCTGGGAGAGTCTTTCTGAAGATTTGGGGATTGGTGCCAGCAATATGCTGATGAAACTCAAGTTTATTTGTCCTTCCATCTTCCAAGGATGCTGTTTTAGTTCTAAGCCAGTGTCTGCTGTCCGTAATGAAGTAGACGAAGTTGAACAAACTGAACCTTAATCTAGACAAGACAGAGGTATTCCTGGTCTGTTAAAAGGCAAAGAGAATAGGGATTCAACATGCATTCAACCAGGTACACTTGAAATCTCAGATTTGTAGTTGGAGTATACTCCTGTATTTAGCCTCACATATGGAAAACCAGGTCTCTGAGGTGTCCAGAGTGCATTTACACACTTATAACTAGCTATACTCATTCCTAGAAATGTCATATCTGGCCATGGTAGCACATGCCTTGATTACTTTCTGTTTGGATTAATATAACACACTTTGCTACTTTGGTAACTGTTTCAAACTGTTTTCAACAGCTCCAAATGTCAGGGATTCCAGGCAGGAAACCCTGGGAAAATGATCAGCCCACTGCAAAGATGTTGCATCATGCCCCAGCTGTGGGTAATTGCAAGGTTGCATAAGAAACTGGGGTCGTGTGCAGATGGTAGAGGGAGGTGTGCAAACCTCTACCTGATTGGTTGTAGATATGTATATAACAAAGCAACGCCAGTATGTATTTGTCTGTTGACCAAACCTGGTGCCTGGCGCAAGCTTTTGTCCGTCTGTCCTATGTTTTGTATATAACCGAACTTTGCTGCAAGATAAAGCGCCTCCTGTTTTGGAAGAAACTCCTCCGTGTGTGAGTATCCTTACTGGGGAATAAGGCTGCTGCTGTTGGCTCGCTGAACTCTGTTTTTTTCCGCTGTGTTTCCGTGGGGCTGAAACTCCTATCATCCCCATCAGTGGTTATGGGCCCAGGCACAGAGTGCACAGCATCCACAGCACACCTGTAGTTGTTTTTCCCCTGGATACTGGGACTGTTTTTGACTGTTTGCTTGGCTCTCCTGTACTTCGGGAGTCTGTGTTTTGGCAGAGAGACAGTTAATCTTCAGTCCGGAGCTCATCAAGGTCACTGCGGCCAGCTGCTTTGTTTGTTGAATTTTACTTACAAAGGCAGCAGCATGGCTGAGGAAGGTTATCTGCGTTTTGAAAAGTTGACCGACGCTAATTATCAAAGCTGGCAAATTTATGTGAGAGCCGCTTTGACGAAGGAAAACTTGTGGCATGTTTTGGAAAATGAGGGACAGCCCCCAGAAGGAGCAACTGCTGCTCAAATAGCAGTGTTCAGGGTTGCTGATGAAAAAGCCAAAGCAGTTATTTTGCTTACTTTAAGTCCTTCCCAGTTGATTCACGCTGCTGCTGCAGACACAGCATATCGGCTCTGGGAGGCTCTGAAGCGTGTGCATCAATCTTCCTCCTGTTTGTTCAAAATGCTATGGACGAAAAGACTGTATAACATAAAGTTATGTCCCAGAAGCTGTGTAAGAGAGCACCTCATGCTGATGAAACAGTTATTTCAAGAGGCAGCCAACAGAGGGGTAAATATCCCAGAAATGCAGAAAAGTTTTATTCTGCTGGGAAGCCTCACTAAGGAGTGGGACTTTTTGATGTACAGCCTCCAGGGTGTGCGTGAGGAAGAGCTGACTGTAGACTTGGTAGCCGGGAGGATTTTGGAGGAAGTCCAACGTAAGCAGTTCGATTCCAGACTGCAGTCGGAGGGGAGAACAGCCGGTCACCAGGAGGGAGAGGCAGCTCCCAAGGAGGCATCTGACCTGGAAGAAGGAGCAGTGTGCAGCTTTGCCGGACGCTGCTAAAGATGTAAGAGGGTCGGCCATCTCCAGAAGGACTGCAGAATGCCAGCGCCGAGCAGAGGGAAGAAGACAGCCCAGAAGCGGAGGGGCGTGTCGTCACAGGCTGAAGGCCATGTGTTTGTGGCAAAAGAACAGTCTGAGAGTGGTGTGTGGTTGCTAGACAGTGGTGCAACTCACCCCATGGTGAACAATTTAAAGCTGTTGAATGATGTTACAAATGCAAACATAACAGCAATTTCCCTTGCAGATGAGGCACCAAGCAAGGTGCAGAAGATGGGTACTGCGTATGTGCCATGTTTTGGGAAATCGTTTAATAATGTATTGTGTGTGACAAATTTGCAGAACTGTATTTTGAGTGTTTCCCAACTGACCATTGAGGGTTACAAAGTGGTGTTTGAAGGGGAGAAATGTATAATTACTGCAAATGGTGTTTTTTGTGCAAAAGGGGTGAAAAAGCAGGGGGTGTACCACATGTTGCCCAAAGGAAAAGTGGCAAACGTTAACCCTTTGTGTAACAAACCTTTACATGAAAAGTGTGTACATTACCTCCACAGAGTCATGCCAGCTACAAAGCTTTGCAGGAGTTGGCAAAGGTATGCCCTGGGTTACAGGTCAGAAATTGTCCTAAGTTCCCAGAGTGCTCTGTGTGCAAAAAGGTTAAGGTAAAGGCTTACCCCATTGCCAAGAAAAGCAAGTGTGTCACCCAACGGCCTTTTGAGGTTGTACATGCAGATTTGGCTGGGCCATTCAAGCCAACTGAAGGGCAAAATAGGTTTTTCCTGGTAACTGTAGACAGACACACCAGGTACTCCTATGTCTATCTGCTGAAAGAGAAAAGTCAAGCAGCAGATAAGTTCCAAGAGTGGGTGAATGCTGTTGAGAGCGAATTTCCTTATAAAGTGGCCAGTCTTGTGTCAGATCGAGGGGGAGAATTCCTGTCTAATAGCCTGCAAGCCTGGATGCGTAAGAAAGGCATAAGGCATAAAACCACCAACCTCGCATCTCCCGGGGAGGATGGTCTTGCAGAAAGAAGAATTGGGCTGTTAAAACAAATGAAGGACCGTATGATGGAGGATGCCCAAGCCCCAGCAGGACTTTGGAGAGAAGCAATAGTGACAGCAATCTACGTGTTTGGGGTCAGTTTGCTAGTGTGTATGTTCCCCCAAGTTTCAGAAAGTCTGGAGAGGAGAAATCTAGATGGTTACGCTTTGTGGGATATGAAGGTAACAAATATAGATTTCTACACCATGCTGGCAAAATAGTGTATTCTAGGAGTGCGAACTTCGAAATCCATTCAGAATGGGATAGACTGCACTGTAACCAAGAGGTTTTGATTCCCCTGGGTAAAAGTGTGAAAAGTGTTCAGTGATGTCTGATGAGGAAAAGGACAGTGTCCCAGATATACTTGAAAGCTCTGAAGATGGAGGGGCGGTGATGGCTGATGATGAAGAAGAAAGTACTGAGGAAAGTACTGAGGAGGAGAAGCCAAAAATCTCACTCAACATCACACCAAAGAGTTCAAGACCGCCACCTAGTGCTGAACCTGCATTTACGGTCAAGAGAGAGCCTCGCACTGAGGTCAGCACTAGTTCCAGCAGTGGTTCCAGTGAAAGTGGGTCAGGAAGTACTCAACTTGCTGAGTCAGGAAATAAAGTTATGCTTATCCCTAAAAGATCAGGAGGAGGGTATTTTGTTGTCCTGTGTGACTGAGGCAGAAAATTTGAGTGTAGGACTACATTGGGGTATGGTATCTGAAAAACAATATCATGGATTTGCTCGCAAAGGCCCTTCCAGTAGTAGATCATGAGAAGTTGGCAGTTGAACTGGGCCTTGCCACCAGAGTGTAAGGTGGATGATGAATTGTACCCTTGAATGTATGTACTGTATGTATTATGTAACATGTATTGTATGACATGTATGGATTGTGAAAATGTCCTACACAGTGGCCTGACCATAACGGAACTTTGCTGCAAGATAAAGCGCCTCCTGTTTTGGAAGAAACTCCTCTGTGTGTGAGTATCCTTACTGGGGAATAAGGCTGCTGCTGTTGGATCACTGAACTCTGGTTTTTCCGCTGTGTTTCCGTGGGGCTGAAACTCTTATCATCCCCAGCACCCAAAGCTGTAGTCAAGATGCTGATGGGGGATGGTTGTAGGAAGCATATGGACCTCTAATTGAAATAGTTTCCCTGGCTACTTGTCTGTGCCTGGACAGACTTCAAAGTGGTAATTATGATCTATAAAATCATACGGGTTGCCATATTATCTGAAAGATCATATCCCCCTATACGTACCTGTTTGAGTTCTTTGATCTGCAGAAGTGGGTTTTCTCTCAGTACCATCACCATCAGAGATGTGTTTGGTGAGGACACAGGAGAGAGACTTCTTGGTGGCTGCATGCAAACTATAGAATCCTTTCCTATGATATGCTCAGTTGATATTGTCTCTGCTCTTAGGAAGGCCAGAGCTTTTTATTTTGACAGGATTTTGATTTGTAATTGATTTTGCAGAAGGGCTTTTTTAATGGGATATGTTAGACTTTATGTTTTAAACATGTTTATAAATGCTTGATTTTTAAAAAATGTTTGATTTTTTAGATGCTTGTATTTTACATTGTTTTAATTGTATTTTGTTTTAAACTTATACTGTGAGATACCTTGGATCCCATATTTATAGAAAGGTGGGATATAAATTAAACAAAACAAACAGACAAAAATGGAAAAGAAATCAATGGTTCACAAACTGGAAACATGCAATATACATTTCAATCCCAAACAAAACAGATTATTTGTAATAAAGATCACACTGTTGCTTTACACTCCCATGGAAGCAAAGTGCTGTGCATGATATTGCAACAAAGAGTTTTAACTATATATTGAGCAAGAACGGTCAGATGCCAAGCTTATTTCAGAAAAGGAAAAAGTACTGGAGATCATATTGCAAACATATGTTGACTAATGGAAGACACTACAGAATTTCAGAAGAGAATCAGGCTATGCTTCTTTGTTTGTTATACCACCTTTCTCCTGACATGGGACCCAAAGCTTTTGACTGTGTAGATCATGGGGAAAAAAACCCTCTATAAACTGCAAACAGAAATGCTACAGTATTTGATTTTCCTTATGTATAGCCTATACTTATGCTACTGTGAGGATGGAAAATAGTGAAACAGAATGGTTTTCAGTTGGCATGAGGTGGCCAGATAAGAGCACCTTTTAATCTTCCTTTTTGTTTATTTTATATACAGAACATATCATATGGAAGTGTGATTAGATTTGGGGAAAGGTGGAGTGACAATTGGAGGAACAAACCCTAGTAATATGAGAAATGCAAATGACAGCATATAACTAGTAGAAAATAGCAAAAACTTGGAATGACTATTGATGATGAAACTTAAGGAAGAAAGTGCAAAAACAGGGTTACAGGTGACTATTAACAAGATAACAACAATGTCCAAGAAGATTTTTATAACTTGGCAGTGGATAATGAAGATATATTTATAAAGCTTTGATATATATATATATATATCAATACACACACACACACACACACACACACGGCTCAGTCATCAGTCAAAATGGAGACCATTGTCAAGAACTCTAAGACAAAGAAGAGCAGCCATAAAGGAACAAGATAAGATGCTTATGTGTAATAATATGCAATTGAATACCAGAATCGAGAGCATGCATGCTATGCAATGTCTTGTTTTTTTGTATGTATGTGAAAGCTTGACAGTGGAGAAAGCTGAAAGAAAAAAAAAAGACACACAATTCCTTTGTTTGTGTTGTGCTGGAGGTGAGTTTTATGGATATCATGGGCTGCCAAAAGTCAGACACATGGGTCCTACAGCAGATCAAACCAGGACATTCCCTAGAAGGCAAAAAGACTAAACTGAGGATAGGATACTTTGGATAGATCATGAAGTGACTTCGCTTAGTGGAAAAGATGATTATGCTTGATAAAGAGGAAGATAATATTACAGATAGATTGACTGAATCAAAGAAGGCACAACCCTGAGATTACAAGACTGGAGCAAGGCAGTTGGTGACTGGTGCTCCAGCAGATCTCTTATTGACAGGGTTATCATGAACTGAAGCTGACTTAATAGCACATAGCAAGAAGGACAATTGTTAAGGATGAAGGAGGAACCCGGAATTGACCTATGTGCCTCTGAGATGCTCATTAGCTGTTTAGGGCTGAAATGTTTGGTTGGTTGGTTATCATTAAGAATCAAACACAAGCTATATGAAAGAAGGTCATTTGTTGGCAACTTTGGCTTCATTTGCATGCTAAGTTAAAATATGGCTTTCTTTTAAAGCCTTTGGGCGTTCTAACTATTTTATCCAAAATACAACATAACCAAAATCCACAAAACATAGATATTTTTAGTGGCCAACCAAAATTGCACAAAATATGTCATACAAGCTTTTGAAGCTTCACTGGCTTCTTCATTGGACATAGATGTTAAAAATCATGCAGAAGAAGAAAAGTGACAATGTTAGAGGTTCTCCATGTATATAGTTTTAACTGTTTTAGCACATTTTGAATTCTTATTAACATGTTTCAGACTGTAAGTGATCTTTTTCTGTTTTCATATTTAAACATTTACACTGATTTTATTATATGTTTCCCTGAGATCTTTGAATACAAGGCAGGATATACATATTAAAATAAATAAATAAATAAATAAATAAATAAATAAATAAATATGTTTGTTTAAACAAACTTGCATTCTGCCCCTAACTCTCTGCCCTTCTTGCTTCTTTCTTTCTACCACTGTGTTGATTTGCTTCTTGGTATCACTGTGTTGATTTGTTTTTCCTGTCTCCTGTATCTTCCCTTAGGGTTACTGAATTTGTCTTCCTGTATGCTGCCCTAGCCATTTTTCTTAGGTCTGCTAAGAATGACAGAGTGAGTCTGAGTCAGATGCCCTTTTGAGTATCTATCAACAGGTGATCAACATTTTTAGGTATGTGTTCAAAGAGAGGTGATGGACTAAAGGCTTCATAGCAGTAGTAGAGTACGAAAATATCCCCTTATCAGTGCTAAAGACCAAATGACTTACACGGTCATGAGCAACTAATCCAGTGACAGTTGGTGGTTCCAATGTCAAGGAGCAGTAATCAACTCTGGGTTTAGTTCAGGCTTTAAAGGAGGTATTCTAGGTGCTGATCCTGTTCAGTATCTTGGATAGCTCCTTTAAAGGTAAGAATAAAACCTAGAACAAATTCACCACCCTATTGACATGAAAACCACCAGCCATCACTAATGTATTGGCAGTGAGGAGAGTTTGAGGAAATTTAAAGAGGATTTGTGCAGCTACTCCTGATTTTCTTTTCCATTGTGTTTGATCATTTGAAATGCTTTTGTAGAGGTGAGGAAATGAAAAAGAAAGCTTATTTTTTAGAATCTATAAAATATTAAAGAAAAAAATGCAGGCCACTTCAGTTCCAGGAAGCTTTGACTTGCTTGCATTATACTCAGCTTATTCACTAGGGTCATACTGATGCTGGAATCCATTTGAAAACAGGTTGACATTGAAGTCTCTGTGCCTTAGCAAATTCAGTAATCTTATTATGAGAAGCATCTACTTTGCGTGGGTAGCTAGAAAAGCAAATGGATAAATTAAATTATTTTGTCTATATCCAAATGCCGGTACTAAAGTGATTCTGAGAAGCATGCAACCTATTGACAGAAATGTAAGAATGGTTCACCAAACAAAGGAAGCGGTTAGTCAGAAAGTACTGTTTTATTAAAGCTTAGTATCAGATCAGTTGTTTGCCCTTGACCTTCCACTCACTTGGGCTACTGTGATTGACTGTATTTTGCATAAATAGATCTAAAAGCTATGTAGAGTGAAACACAGCTGCCTATATGCTGGATAATATCCAAAATGTATTAAACATAGCAGATAGATTGGTCATCAATATAAAGATAGCTAGATATATAGATAGAATTCCTTTTCACACATTATTGATTGTCCCCATGAAGAGAGGGCTGGGGCTATGCATGTGAGCCCCACCCTCAATATACCAGCACATCAGCTCCACTCAAACCTCCCTGCTTGGGGTGGAAAGGCCTAATGGACTAAACAAGAGCTTAGAATTTATCCTTTCTTGGTCTACAGCTCCCAAAACTCACTACCCACCATATGTATAGATAAATAGAATTATTCAAAGTAATGCAAGCGACAAGCATTTATGAAAAATAAATTGGTGGAACTATTGAATGGAACTATTTCTTAAAGATAGTACAGTTTATTATTTATTTCTGCAGTAGGCATGATATAGCAAGTGATGCAGTAAATGTCTGTGATATTTTTTGTGTGAGTTTGCATTCATTATTGAAAATCTCGTATTCACAGCTTTAGATAATTGTCATGGATAAAGCAAAGGCTTCTGAACCTTTATCACGGAGCCTTGGTAGGGTTATGAAAGATAAAAATGTGGTGAGGAGAATTGTGAAGCATTAAGTGTGATGTAAGTCTATTCTAAGATGTAAAGGGACTTGCAGGGGTGCAAAATCCTGCACTTGTAAAAAAAAAAAAAAGACATATCCAATTTGTGGATTTATGTGCCAGTCCTATAGTGTCCAACTTTGAGGGGAGATTTTCATAGTTCTCTATTAAAAATGCATCTTATAAGATTTCTAACTTCATGTGGAACTGATTGTTTCCAACCATATGATAGCTAGCATTTACTCATGCCATGTGCTCCTCCAGATTTCCAACATGTTACAGAAGCAAGGTAACATTCAGCTGACTTAATGGCAGGAGGACCACAGTCATAAATGGCCAGTACACCATATATGCAAGTCCATAACTGTGCAAGCTTCTAAGAAACTTTTATGTGGTAGATAATTTTGTGATTCCAGGTGGTATCTGCATCATAATTAGCCTCTTATGAAACATCTTCATGAAGGGCATAACTGGGGTAGTTCAGAGTGTCAGAAGAGACCAGTGCTCCTAAGCCTTGTTGTTCAAGAATGTGCAATGTCCTTATATAATCTCTCTCAAAACATGATGGCCAAGGTCCTGCACTGGAGTGTGCAGAAGACAATGGTTTACATGCACAGCTCTCTGACATTCCACCTACCAAGGCAGCTGTCTGGCCCTGGGGGTCCTGCCATGATTGTCTCCTGGCTAAAGGAGTGATTTGCAGGAGATCCGAGAGTGTGACCTTATTTTTCGTTCTTCAAACTGCAGCCAGGACAGAAGCTGCCTCGTCATCCCACTCTTCTTTCCAGGTAGCACATGACTATGTCAACCTCTTTGGGGCTTGAGAATAGCTTAGGAGAAGGAGTTGGAAATTTCATGAAGAGCTGAAGGAGAATTCTATGGATACCATGGACTGGCAAAAGACAACAAATAAATGGGTCCTAGATCGAGCATGGTGTAATGGTTTGAATGATGGACTATGGCCCTGGAGAGCAGGGTTTGATTCCCTGTTCAGCCATGGAAATCCACTAAGTGATCTTGGGCACGTCACACACTCTCAGCTCCAGAAATCCCCATGATACGTTCGCCTTAGGATTACTGTGATAATGGGGTTTTCCCATTGTCTAGGTAACAGAGCTTAAGGGAGATAGTTCTCCCTCAGGTATACAAAGGGTTAATGGCCTGCTAGGGTTAGGTTACATTGATTGGAGGCCACATGAGATAGTTGCCCAACCACGGGGGAAAAAGGAGAGAATCTTCTAGATGCTTCAATGAGAAATGAAAAAAAAAATCCTCAACAGACTATGAGGAGGGTGAATGCTGCCGGGAAGGCAGCGAAGGCCGCCTCCTGGCCCTCCCCAAGATACCATCTCAGAAATGACCAACTGCTATGAGTAGCTTAGAATGTGTCTAGTTAGCTGCATTGGAACTTTGTTATTTTGGACAGTGGCTGATCTTGAGAATCTATCTGTGCTTACAACTACTCGTAACTGTCAAACGTATCTGAGGGAGGGAAGCCCTTTCACAAGTCTTATTTTCTTGTTTACCTTGTATGTTTAACATAAATACTTTTCTGTAAGCCTCTATTCCATCTCCATTCCCACACATTCCTCAGCGCACCCGTGGATAGGATTCCTCTCACTCAGAAGGGAGAGGTGAGGGAAGGGAAAGGATCTTTGAAGATAGAGATTGTGACTTCCCAAGCAATGTCCCACTGCATTGCTGTGGAGTGGACTAAATCAGTGGGTGGTGGCAGCTTGGAATTAAGAGAATTTGGGGGAAAATCCCTAGCTCCTCGTCAAGGCAGAAGTCAGCATTGAGAGAAAGGAGGGCCCCCTTTTCTCCCAAATCTCCACAGTTACCATAAGTCAGAAAGTACTTGAAAGCACACAACAACACAAGAAGAGCAAATCAAACCTGAACTCTCTCTCTAGAAGTCTAAATGACTAAACTGAGGCTATCATACTATGGACATGTCATGAAATGACATGACTCATTAGAAAAGATGATAATGCTTGTAAAGTGGGAAGCACTAGGAAAAGGGGAAGACAGCATTACAGGTAGATACACTCAAGATAGACTTAGGTCTGAGTTTGTAAGACCTGAGCTGGGCTGCTGATGAGTCAGGTTTGTGGAGGTCTCTCATTCATAGGATTACCATAAGCTGAAGCTGACTTGACAGCAATTAACAACAGTGCCATCAACAGAATTCGAAGCAATATATAGTTTTTTTGTTAAGAGACTTAATGTAATGGTGATAGGGATGGGGTGGGTGCCAAGCCTAAAGTGAAGCAGTGAAAAGTGATAAAAAGAACAATATTTAAGAAGACACATGAGCATGGGTTGAGGGAACGAACTTTGTATAGTCTTTAAAAATAAGGAAGAAATTCTAAAGGGACATGTTGAAAGTTTAGAAATACCTTCCAGGTAACAATATAAATGAAGGAAGGGAATTATTCACAGTTTCAGAAGTTGGTTGTAGAAAGAATCATAGCCTGAAGCTATGAAAGAAATATATAGGTTAGACAAAGAAAACCTTTTAATAGTTAACAGCTAGTAGGCAGATGAATAAGCTCCCTAAGGAGATGGTCAAAGGAACCGTAACTATAGCTACTCAGAAATAAATTTTTTAAAAGATGCTAGAAGGAATGCTGAACTTTTGGAGCTCATTTTAAATTATTTTAGCTGAAAGTATATTTAATAATAATGATGGTATCTATTTAAACAGAATTGATGCCTCTCCACTGCATTTATGGTTCCAGTCCAAATCTGAATATAGATTCCAAGGTGTTGGGGAGACGGCAGCTATATGTTAAAGCTGGGGCAAATGAAGCACTTTTTGCTGTTAGAACCAGATTCAGTCCACTCTGCTGTTCAGTGTGGGAGAGCTACAGATAAAGGATTCCTCCATTTTCCTCCTTTACATTTTCCACCCAGTGTTTTGATTGTTCCTGCAATCCTAAAGGGAAAGTCCTGTAGCATAGTAGATATTACCATACTGCCGTAGTTGCATGCAGCCATGGAACCAGTGTGGCGTAGTAATTTGAATGTTTAGCTAGGACTCTGGGATGCCAAACTCTGAATCTCCACTTAGCCATGGAAACCCATTGGGTGAACTTAGGCAAGTTACACTGTCTCACCTAAGAGAAAGGCAATGATTAACTCTTGCCAACAAATCCCTACAGTAGGATTGCCATATGCCAGAGTTGACCTGAAGACACATAACAAGAAATAGTAAATTAATAGTTTCTTATAGCACAGAAATGAAAATGAATAGGAAACAGGTTTATTTGCATTTCTTTTTCTTTTGAAGTTATGGCACAGGCGAGATTTAAAATTGGATTTTACAGGTTACTATGAATGTAGTCAAATATCTACTATATAAAAGTCAATGTTTGTCTGTGAGTTTGTGAGTTTGTCTGTTTGTCTGTGTCAGGCAGGCAAAGACCTCATACGATTGGTTGTGTGAAACAAGAAGACCTCATATGATTGGCTGGCTGTGAAGATTCTATAGAATCCTGGAGTTGGTAGTTCAGGGAGGAGCCTTTACAATTCTCAGCAAAGAGCTCTTGGGCCTCAGGCCAGTTGCTATGGAGATGAGGCCTACCATCAATGAGGATACCAGAAAACTTTTGGGAGGCATATGTGAGAAAAATTAAAGTGTCATACACAAGATAGTTACACAGTCGTCTTTCCTCATACAGTAGAGGAAAAAGTTGAAATTCAAAACAAAAAATGCTTCCAGAAAAACATAAAGCCATTGCACAAATTCAACAGAAAGCAAAGCAATAAATAAATAAATAAATAAATAAATAAATAAATATCAAAAACCAGTATATCAATGTCATCAGACAACACAGATTTGGCTTGGGGACTATGGGAATAAGTTACAGGTACAGAAATAGGCTGGTTGCTATGGAGACGATGCCTAGCAACGAGGAGGAGGACAGTGTTTTTCCTCTGGAATCCAGCCTCTGTATGTTAACAACTCTGAATACAGACTGGATTGGGGAATATGGGGAAAAGTCACAGGTACTGGAAAAGATAGTTGGGTGAATTCTTAAGAGGAAAATAAAATCCCAGGCAATGCCAGGTAAATATGCTAGTACGTCTATACATTTGGACTGGAATCACCTTTTCTATTCTTAAATGATAACACCTATTCTTCAGCGGCAAACCATATGGAGGGAGGAAGGATCAGAAACTTGCAAGGAAGGTATTCTCTGTGGTCCAAAAAATTATTCTACAATCTTCTGGAGACTTGTTTAAGAGGAAATTCTGCTCCGCACACTGAAATGTTTTTGTCGATTGTTGGCATCTTACACAGCTCAGTTCTGGCAGAGAAAATGATTGCCACAGTGCTCCTCTGAATCTGCGGAAAGTACAGTAGTTACGACATCACATTCCCTCCATATCTTGTGCTGGGCTACCACATTTGGTTCTCTATCCATTTATTCATTAGAAAAAAGGACACTTTAAAATAGCAGGTAGCTGGACTAGATTTGGCTTCCATGGTACCTTCCAAATCTTTTACTAGCAGGGTACTTATAACATGAAATGGTAATTTCAGTTAAATAGGCATCAACTAGAATCTGCCTGCGCACTTATGAATGTGAACCACTATAGTTAGGATGTTTCACAGTGACTCCTGGTCCGACCCCATCCCCATCTCATGACCAATCTCTCGCAACAGGTGGAAGCAGGATTCCCGTCACGATTCTCCCTTGTACAGGAGACGACTCCTGCAAGAGCGGACAGAAAGACCAGTCAGCTGCTCTGTGAGTGACAGACAAAAAGACTATCATTGACCGCAGTGGCTGCTTCCCAGTAAGTGGGGACTGGAAAACTTCCACAGTCCCAAGGTATCCTGCAAGCTAGGGCATATGTAGGGTTTATGAATACAAAACAGTCACATATGTGTAACTTTAGGTTATGCATTCATAACTGCCCAGCCACTATGTGAGCAGAAAAATCTGAGCCTGAAATCTACAGTTCTTCCACTGACAACCATCTACTTCCAAGGCAGTGTCAAAACTGGAACTAATTTTAGCAGTTGTGGCCTAAATTATGCATCCGGAAAGATGCGTGCTTAACAGAGGCAGTTGTCCAATGTTTCGGAACTTGAGTGAACAGAGAAATCATAAAATATAGTATATCAAACTGAAAGGGATTTTTTAATACACACACACACACATGTACATGCACACACATATACGTATAAAATATCTGGGATATCTGTCTCCTCTTATTTCTCTTCTTTGATGCCGTGTCTAGGAATGGAGTAACAGCAAACAGTGAGCTGTCGGGGAAAACGGGGTGATAGTTCAGTCTATCATGTGTTCATCTACCTGTTTTTCCTCTAAAAAGCCCTATCTAAGTAAGATTTACTACATCTTACAGTAAACACAAAGTAACTGTGCACAAAATAACTACATTGTATAAAGAAGAATTTCCCTTTTGTATGTATTCATTTGGTTAATAGTATAAATTTGCTTTCACCATTATGGCCACTACAATGGGCTGTGTATATATTATTCTCTTTAACCCCAGAGTTAAGATTTAATAATTTGATTTTAATAATCCATATCATCACAAATATGTAAGGATAGCCACTTAAATGTAGCTAATCACTTAACACGATTATACTCATTTAGGATCAGGTAACTTTTTAGTTAGTACTCTGGAGGCTAATAGTAATGATGGCAAAAAGCTGAAACACACTTTTGCAGAGAGAGAGAGAGAGAGAGAGAGAGACAGAGAGATCTGACTGAGCTGCATTTGTGTGTTTTCAAAGCTACACAAAACTTGCCCATCACTGAAACTTAGGGAAATGAGCACTCCAAAAAGCAAAACTACATCTTCCCTGCCAAGACAACCATTTGTGGAGAAGACTATAGGCTGGAAATGAAGAACAGAATGGTAATCATTGGTGCAGTATTTCATATTGTTTGCCAGTGACTTGGATACCTGGAGCAGGCAACTGTAGCAGGTCCTGCTTACAGTGGCATTTACTCCTCCTACAGCTGACCTGAGATCTCTTCCCAAAGAGATTCATCTACTACAAGCTTCCCTCACTGCTGGCTGGCTGGCTGGCTGGCTGGCTCCAATATCAATGGGATAGTGAATCTGTGCTGGATTTTAACCTGAACTTAAAAGGAGCTGTCCAATGTGCTAGAACCTGTCACTGAGTGGATTCATTGATCTGGGAGCCACCAGCCTCCACTCACTGCTCTGTAAGAAGGGACAGGAAAGAGAAAAGTGTAGTCGAAATAGACTTTAACACCTGCTCCAGCTGGGTTTTTCATCCTTATCCAATTGGTTTGTTCTGTCAAAATTATCCTGATGAAAGTTTACATATTTTTATTACCTTTTTATTATAGTACTCTGATTTCTTTAAAACATGAAACACCTTTAAAGCTGTTGTAAATAAATAAGTGATTAGAGTGCTTTTTTCCCCCTGAATCAAGACTTTTACGGGACTTCTTCCCACATGTCTGATAGGATGGGAAAGAATGTGACAGGCATCTGCTGTTGTAGGAGCTCTATGTACCATACATTTTTAATCAATCCTTCCTGTCCCAGTGCAAGGGGTGAGCACAGGACTAGGAGAAGAGTAGGGCCCTTTCCGCATGGCATTTGCCATGTGAAAGGGCACCTGGAGCGTCACACGATTGTGAGGAGTGATCTGCACGATGCACTCACAATTGTGTGATGCTCCAGGGGCCGGCAGGTGTCAATTGCACACCTTTTCATTTTCGGCTGGAAGCCAAAAATGGTGCCCCATCACACATGGCACCTGGGTCCCGCGTGGACTTACCTGGCATGCGGAGCCTCCGGAGCCGCGTCAGTCGTGCTTCCTGCCCCAGTGCTGCCTGGGAAACTCCCAGGCTGCACTGTGGAAGGAAGAGGCGGGGCTTTCGTGTGAGCAGGCAGCTCATGTGGAGCTGAAGCAGCAGGGACATGATAGCCTCTCACTGGAGGCTGCTCGCGCGATCCCTGCACTCCAGCGCTGGAAAAAGGTAAGGTGCGGAAAGGGCCTGGGATTTCCTTTCTCTCTGGGATATCTCTCTAGTGCTGACCAGGGCAATGATATATAGCATTCTGGAGAGTAAAGTGACATTGGCAAAACCTACATAGCTTGTACACATTATGGTGGAGGAAAAATGGGGCATTCATTCTTGATCACCTGCAAAGAGTGAAATAGTTTTCCTGAAAGTCATGGGAGAGACTTTTTTTTTTTAATTTGAAGGCATCAGACTTAAAGTGGAACTGTGATTGTTCATGGGCGAGAAGTGTAACAGGGTTGCAAGGTGTTGAGAACCTTTTTGATAACTGGAAATCTTTTAACAGTGGAGTTTACCGATAATGAAATGAAAATTCAAGATATGTGATACAAACCTTTCTCAAGACAAGATCACTTACAAACTTTTGTCTCATCTGCTTTTTCTAAAACTACTCATTTGAACTCAAAGCTGAAAAGATTCAAAGCTACTGATCATCTGTACTTGAAAACAACTTCTTGAACTTCCACAAACTAATGGAACAATCATTTTCAATGAAATGATTCTTCTTCAAAGAATTAATGCATTAAGCGTACTAATTATGTTTGCTTACAAGATGTCATTTGAAATATGCTGTGTTAATTCTTTACTAATGAATAACCTAAATCCTTGTAATGAATTAATTTCTTGATTAAACATAGCTTATTACTAACAGATGGATAATTTCCTTAACGCACTCCCCAATAAGAAAGTAATTCCTTTATGCATGAATTAATTTGGTACTCTATTTGTTGGAAATTAATGTTTCATGTCTTTTGTGGGTTTTTTTAAAAGAGAGCTTTTTGCATGAATTAACCTATTATAGTTAAAGTTTTTAAAAAATAAAATTCTAGAAATTGGACTAATGATAAGAATCTTGCTTCAACTGGAATCTATAGTTCTGCCAGCGTAAGCCTAATGCTGGATTCTGCTCATGCCAAAAATGAAACTGAAAAAACTGAAAAAAGGAACAAAGGTAATATATTATCCATTAAAAAAAATTGCATATGAGAGAAAGTCAATATTTCTTAAAGGTCAGTAAACGAGGAACAGATTGCTCAGCCTGCTTATTGGTAATTAAGGCATACAGTAATATGTCAGAGAGAAGAATATACAACAGAAAATGACACTTCATATATAAAAGAGGAACATGTATGATTGAATATGACAGAAGTCACAGGAAAATTAACCCTATAGAGTTATAACCATAGCAACGAAAATGGCCAAATTAAATTTTTGTGAATGATTGCTCTTTACTAGCTTAGCTAAATTCTCACAATTAGAGATTTTATTTACAGGAACATAAATTGAACTCTTAATGCATTTATGGATGAGAAATAATAAATGGGGTAATTTAATGCTCTGAATCTAGCTGGGTTAATGTCAGTTTTAATAGACTGCTATTGAAGTGTTAATAGAGGCCTACATTCGGTTGTTAGTTACAACTAGAACAGGCTCACTAAATAAACGGCATTTATATAACTTTTGATTACCTGTTCAGCTATGACTCACTGGGGCCATTCTAGTCAACACTAGCAACTGGATTTAGGCCAGAGCCATTAGAAAATACACAGAACAAAGTACAGTTAATGAAACACTATACTGAGCAGTAAATTGCTTGAACATAAACTATGGCATTGAATGTCACAATATCTAAAAAAGAGACGTAAGAATATAGGTAATTTTACTAAAACTTATTGTGGGTTCATCTAGCTGAATACTAGCAACTCTGACTGGCAGCGGCTTTCTAGAATTTTAGGGGGAATTAGTATTACCCTGTGGTTTTCAATATAAGCAGCTGTTGTAACTTCCAAAATTATATGAGACTGAGTATACTCAAGGCATTCTTCACTTTTGAATAATTTATTTTACAAGTGTAAATTATAAAGCATTTTAATAAGATTTCACACAGGCATATCTATGAAAACCTTATTTTTTTTTACTGAAACCAAATAATGAGAGATAATATAAAATTCTTTACAACATATTTTGCATTGTATAGATGGATTAAATGAAAACATGTTTGTTATTTCAAATACTGAAAAAGCTTTTGATAATGTTGAGTGGCCTTTTCTGGAAGAAGCTTTAGAATCTTTTACTTTAGGCTGCATTTTAAAGACATGTGTTTAGCTACAGTACTTTAGTTACAATAGACAAAGAAAGTAAAAGAAAATACAGTTAGATATAAAAATATTGTTCCCACAGTCCTAATACTACTTCTGTCTTTAAGAGAAATTCACCATCTTATTGCAGAATTTGGACCAATTCATGAATACAAACTTAATAAAGATAAAGAACCAGAAACTATAGGTATTAATATAACCTGCAGCTTTTTAAAATTGGAGAAATTTAAATTTAGTCTAAATGATAAACCAGAAAAGGATCTTGTGAAAAAAAAAGGAATAACATATCTCTGTAAATATAATTATAAACGAATGTGTTTCATTACCAAAACAATTTTTATTCCAAAAAGAATTATTACAGTGAAAAGATTATATTGCTGAAAGCATTATTTTTCCCTCAATTTCTTGATTTTTTTTCAATGACATGATTTTGACAAAACAAATTAATGAAAGATAATAGCTTTTTTAGTTTATTTGCACTAGGAAGGGGAAACTTAATTGAAAGATAATTGTGTAGACTCAAAAAGCATTTCCCATAGAGGGAATGGCATGTATAAGTAGCATGGATTCTCCCTCTCTCTTGCAACTCTCAATGCTAAGTAAGGGGAGGAGTTTCCTATTGTCTTGGGTTCCTGTTGAGGACAGCTGCTTCTCTCCCTACAGCTTGAGAAGGAATCTTTCTTTTGTAGGTAGTTTTATTGTCTTTATTGCCTTATTTATTGTTTTATCTTCCATACATTTCTTACTAGTTTTTATGAGTTTATAGCCCGTTCCTAATAGTTTTAACTTTTGCTAATAGTTTAATTACCTTTTGCTGCCTTTTAATTTTTTTAAAACTTTCAATTATATTAAATAAGCATGTTAATCTTAGAAAGTGAAAGAACATGAAAGTATAACCCATCTATCCACATCTGCCCATGGAACAGACAATGCTAGAGGAAGAAATTCTCCCTCCACATTGCATCCCATGCGCCCCAAATCTGTTTCACAGCATACTTGAGGAATGGAGCTGCAAAAGGGAAGAAAAATGCTATCTACAGTCAACTAACACATCCTAGGATGTAATTCCTTAAATTCTAAAATATTCTAAATTAAGTGATATCATAGGTTACCTGCTTAGTTAGAAATGCATAACTTAATGATATCTCCTCACCTGATACCCCACAAACCTACCTTAACAATTAGAAACTACATTTAGTGGTGGATGTCTGTTCAACTGGACACAGGAGAACGATCTTTCCAGCCCCTTCCTGCCAGCAAGTGAAGTTAGAATGAGGGATTGCAACAGAGGTTCTGTTCCTGATTGCTGCATCTTGCTTGCTGGTGGGAGAGGAATAGACATGTTATCTCCCTGAACGCCAGTCATCAGCTGAATAGACCTCCATTGCTTGATGGGTCTGCTTGCTATTAAAGTAGGTTTGAAGAGTATTGCAATAGTGCTACAATCATCAGTAGGTAGTATTGCTGAATACAGAGCAGTTAGGGATCTGGATCTCTCTGTTATGAAGTCATAAATACAATACGGAATGCTGGCCATCATAATTAAATGAATGCGGCATAAAAGAGGAACATGTGAATGTGTGCTTTAAATATACAAATTAATGAAAATGTTTTAAAATTACAGATGGAGTAATGAGTAGGTGGCATATATTACTCATTGTAATGAATAAGATGAATGAGAATCATTCAGCTGACTTTTGAAAAAAATCAAGAACAATGTGGAAATTGCTTTCTGATTGTGTAAGAATGCCTTTTGATAATATAATTCTAGGATATACAATTCTGCCTGACTCCTCCCCCAACACTTTTACTCCTTAATTATATATAGAGAGAGTTGTTTTTCAGTGTCACGTGGAGTTATTTAGTTTCTTATATGATTGCAACAGTCCTCTATACTAAAAATTGGATGCTACAAACAGCACCATAAAATAATCATTAGATAAGATATGGTTTTTTGGCACAAGAGCACAATTTACATATCATGCTAGACTGGAAAAAAGAGGAAAACTGACTACATAAGCAGAAAACTGGATGATTTGCCACTCTTTGTCAAAGGATTATGCGCGTAAAGCTATAGCTTTTTCCAATAAGCTAATGAAATAGGGAGAAAAACAAGAAATCAGGCAAATAATTCAACTTAAAACACTGTAAGAAAAGATATAAAGGTTTAAAATATGACAGTTACCTATTATTCTTTATTTTTGTTTTCAAAAGAATGGTGTGTCACACACTCTCAGCTCCAGAAAACCCCATGATAGGTTTGCTTTTGGGCTACCATAATTCGGAAGCAACTTGAAAGAAGAGAATAACAACCACAATGAGCACATTGGCTTCTACTTATGGTGACCTTGTGAATGTGAGACATCCAAGATATCCTGTTATTAAAAGTCATGTTCATGTCTGTTCTGTCAGCATACATTTAATCTAAAGTTTAAAACTACAGTATAGTTGTCAAAGCACAAAAATATTAGAGGAGAATCCACTGGTCCATCCACATTAAGCCTTGCTCGGAGGTAAGAATTTGATGCACGTGTGTGCATATGTGCCTTCAATCACCAGTCAACTTATGGTGATCCCATGAATTTCATACGGTTTTCTTAGGCAGGATATAATCAGAAGGCATTTTCTTCCTCTGGAATACAGCCTACAGCACCTGATATTCTCTGGCAGTCTCTCATGCAAGTACTAGTCAGGGCTGACCCTGCTTAGCTTTTAAGGTCAGGTGGGATCTGGTTCCTTTAGGATGTAAATTGATCATAATATGTTCAGACTAAACAGACTGAAAGGGATAGACCTGCTTTTAAACCTCTAATTCTAAATTACTTTACCTGAGAGTAAAATACACTTAAGTAAGATTAAATATACATATGTATGTTGTTGTTGTTGCCTTCAAGTCATTTCAGACTTATGGCAAACCTAAGGTGAACCTATCATGGAGTTTTCTTGGCAAGATTTTTTCAAAGGAGGCTTCCCATTGGCTTCCTCTGAGGCTGAGAGAGTGTGACTTTCCCAAGGTCATCCTTGATTGAGTGGGGATTCAGAATCCTGGCCTCCTCAAATCTTAGTCCAGAGCTCAAACCACTACATCACACTGGCTCTCTTACTTACACACACACACACACACACACACACACAAGTTTTTATAATTTTGCAATCCCAAAGGTCTCTACTCAGATGTACGACCATTCCATTGGATTAGTTTCAAGTAAATGGGTATAGGATTGCAGTCTTAGAGATTAGGTATGTTGAACATACTCCAGTATGTTGGGATACCAGGCTTGTTTGCCACCCTTTAATATGTCTTAAAAAAAATACACATACATTTCCCTGAGAATACATTAAATCTGAGCCCTCTTCTAAGATAAACCAGTTGGTTTCTGTGCACAAATGCTTCATGGTGTCCTGCTGTGCAGAAGAAATATGCTCTCAGAAGAAGTGGAGTCCTGCGGCTACTCCTGCACTCTGTCTTCTTACTCTAAATCTCCTTGAGTAAATCCCAGTTGAATGGTGTAAGGGCCAAAATCAACAGGAGAGGAGTCAATTTTCCATTCAATCTCCTAACTGCAGCATGAAGGGAAGGGGGTCAGTTAATCATCTTTCCTTGCTGAGAGAAGCTCTTTTTGGCTTTGGAAATGAGGAAGCAGAACCAATCATCTCATTGTCAAGCTTTCTGTTGTGCACTAACAGTATGTCATGGTGTTGAAAAGCCATAGATGTAGTTCCTAGGAGGAACAATAATACATTACATTTGCAGAATGCTGCTGCATATGTTACTAAGCAGCTATGTATAAATTATATTGACAGCATGGTATTTGTTTAAGATGTCTTTTTTTTTTTGATCTGGTAACAAAAGGAATTCTAGAATGCAGAACAAAGTTTCAGTCAAAAAATATTTTATTTCCATGGATTTCTCCCTTTCTTTGGTTTTAGTTTGGTCTTTTTCGCTAGCTAAGTTGTTGCTGCCACTTGCATTTCCCCTTTAACAGCACTGTGGCAGCTATATAGGGCATCTTCTCATAGATCTGATGACACTGACACACCATGTGTCACTCCCTTGAAATGTTGTCTAGTGGCCATCTTGATACGATGTTAAAAATGTGCTTAATTTGTTATCTGAAAGACGTTCCACTTTGATGTGAAAATGCACTGTCGCTTGCATCACTCAGAGTATCTAGAAAGACTTACCTTGATATAGGTCGAGCAATAAAGTATCTCTCTAAACTATCTCCCTGCATCTGTACTGTACTGGAGGAATGCAGTATCTTTCTGGATTACTTCCTGTTGAAAAGAAAAGGTCTCTTCTGGTCCTAAAATGGCTCAGGGTGGCTAAAGAAAGTGCTAGAATTGCATCCATCCTTTCGTCCTTTGAGAGCTGGCTGTTTAAGGGGAAACAGCTTGTAATGATTCTGCAGCTGTGGTTGCTTTTATGTGCCTTCAAGCTGTCTCTGACATATGGCTACCTATTGTATGGTTTTCTTGGCAAGATTTATTCAGAGGTGGTTTGCCATAACCTTCCTGTAAAGCTGTGTGACTTGCTCAAGGTTGCCCACTGGGTCTTTGTGGCTGAGTGGGGATTCAAACTCTGGAAATCCTGTGCTAACCACTGCATCCCACTGGCACTCAGTGGTTCTTATTTCTTGCTTTTTAATGGATATGCATTTAACTGTTGTTAGTGTCAGGAGATGATTTAAAGCACCAAGACAAAATTATCTCCAAAGCTGATGCTCTCTGGACACATTGCCTCAGAGGCAATCTTATATAGCAGAGTTTCAAAAACAGCAAAAGTGTGTGCAGCAGAGTACAACTACAACAAAAGATACATCATTGGTCTGATCACTCTATCCTCAGGTTGGTTACTCACAGACACAGAGTGTGTTATCCAAAATACCTGGAGGCTTTAATCTTCTCAGTTGCAATACGTACAACTATATATAGGATACGCAGATCAATAGCAGATACACAGGCAGAGATACATGCAGAGATACTGGCAGACATAGATTCAAGCAAGCAGAGAGAGAGCAAGCATTCACACTTCTCTTTTATGCACTCCTGGTTACAGGTCATCAGTCTGGGCCATTAGCATGATGCAACACCTTGCCATGTTTGCAGTATCATGGCTCAGCCCCTACTGCATGTCCCCTAGGAAATGTGTCATCACTTGCTTAGTCATTTCCCAGGTTTTTCAAATGTTCATCAAAGGCATTTTCCAATGGAGCAAATGACATTGCATTTTTTATCCAACAGTTAGTTCTACCGATAGCTTAATGGTATTTTGATTATTGTTATGTTTTTATTGATGAGAGCTTTTATTTGTCTGCTTTATTTTTGTATGTCACTTTGAGTCCCAGGGCTAGGGACCAGGTGGGTTATAAAGAAATACAGTCGGCCTTCTGTATCTGTTGATTCTGTATACAAGGATTCAATTGCAGCTTGAAAATATCCCTCCCCTCAAAAGAATATCCAAAAATCAAATTTTGATTCTGCCTTCTTATATAAGAGACACCTCTTTACTGCACCACTGTACATAATGGGACCTGAGCATCCACAGATTTTGGTATCCACAGGGGATCCTGGAACCAAACCCTAGAGCAGGGCTTTCCAAACAGTGTGCCGCGACATGTTAGTATGTCACCTGAAGTGATCACCTACAATCTTGGAAAGCTATGTTATTATTTATAAATCAGGTAATTTAAAAAATATGAAAAGTTTTCATGAGATATGTTGTGTCCCCATGATTTTCGTTATTCCAATTTACGTACATGTCCATATCTCTTACAAGGGGTTAGTTTAACCTCCGGTTTGCTAGTAAAACTGAATTACTGTGTTGAAAAATGATGCATCTCTAAAAAGTGTGTCACCAACATGAAAAGTTTGGAAAGCTCTGCCCTACAGGATACTGAGGGCCCACTTTAGGCAAATGAATAAAGTGAAAGGGAACCAGCCAGAGCCACCAGAACTTTGCAGCCCACTTTCCCCATATGAAGGATTGCCTAGATAATCTGCAAGCATCTTTGGGCTTGAATTTGGAGAATAAAGAATAAGAAGGAGGTGTTTTTTTCAAAAATTGTATGGAACACAATCTATTGATTCACTATAGGTTTGTAAGGTATAAAGTAAGTTTTTAATGGAACTATTTTTTTTAAAAAAATACTATTTAATTCTGCATTCATTTCTTGTACCTCTATCACTGAATGGCACTGAAGTCCCATGAGGACTTTACCCCATGCTGCTTCAATTATACTGAATCAAAACATTCTTTCTATTAGGTTCAGAGCAGAAGATATAAATATAATCTTAATTATGCTGTGAAAGTTTCCATTCAGATGAGGTTTTCTGATGGGGTAATCCTTGAGATTTCTTCCAGGATTCCCCCTGAACATGGCATACAAAAGATGCCTTTCAACCTGGTAGGCCCCAATTCCCCATTAATTTTACAGTTCAGCTTCCTGGCATCTTGGACTGATGATTTGTTGTAGTTTTCTCACTCTGCACTGCCTCTCTGAACTAGAGGAGGGAGAAGTTAAAAGAAATGTCCTGTGACCTTCAGATCTGGAAAAAAAAACCCAGCTTGAACAAAAATAAGGAGCACTAGGCTAAAAAAATAAAAGTGACTGCTGTTCCACGTTTCTTCTTTACTAAACCAGCACAAACAAGCATAGGCAGCAGCATCCACTGAGAATTGTTCTTTGGGCTCTTTTCTATGCAAATGAAAACCGCAAAGCACACTGCAAAGATCTGAGAGCAGTGAAAAATGACTGGCTAGTGACTTCGCACTGATAGAAGGCAAGCAATGTGGAAAGAATATAAATGTGCCGGGGGGGGGGAGGGAAAAAGCACTGACCTTGAACTGCTTGCGGGAGATGCACTGAAAGCCTTCTCTCTCACAGAAGGAAGCTTAATGGGGACCAGTGGAGTTTCTGATAATTCAGGAAAAAAATGCTTTATATGAACTGGCAAACAAACAGTAACACTTGGCCTTTATAGAGCACATTCCAGGTGCTTTGCGCACTTCATTCTTAAACATTTTATCTCAATAGTCTCTTTAATAGCCCTTTAAGGTGGGCTGGTATTCTTAGCCTCACACTCTGGATGTGGGCTGAGATGGGAGTAGCTTTTCTAATAAATCCATGACTCTGGGACTATTTGAACCAAGGATTTCCTAGGTCATTACTTGGATTTATAGCCACCCACATGAAGACCTTTTTCGCAGCTTACCTTTTCGCGGTGCTGGGGTGTGGTGCTCGTGCGAGCAGCCTCCAGCGAGAAGCTCTTGCGTCCTGGTTTTTTCAGCTCCACATCTGCCACCTGCTCACACGAGAGCCCCGCCTCTTCCTTTCGCAGTGCAGCCTGGGACCTTCCCAGGCTGCACTGGACAGGAAGCGCGACCAGCCCGGCTCCCGAGGCTCTGCATGCAAGGTAAGTGCATGCGGGGCCCCGGAGTGATGCGCGACCATGCACCATTTTCGGCTTAAAGTCGAAAATGAAAAAGTGCGTGAGTGGTCCCTGCCAGTCCCTGGAGTGTCACACAAATGTGATTGCGTCATGTGGACCGCTCCTCACATGTGCACAATGCTCAAGGGGCCCTTTCGCATCGAAAATGCCATGCAAAAAGGGCCTTTGCTATTGCAACCACAGCTTGAGCTAATCCAGAGCTCTTTTACACTACACAGTTGTAGTGGTATGATTCCACTTGAACTGCCATGGCAACATTTTGTGGACTATGCAGCTTAGGAAGGGGTATTTAGAATTCTCTGCTAGAGAGCTCCTCTAGTGCTGACCCAGACTACAAAGCTCAGGATTCTATAGAATGCAGCCATGGCAGTTAAAATGGACTCATTGTGCTCTAACTTTGTAGTGTGAAAGAGCCCCACAGTGGTGGGCCCCGTGTGGCCTCTGGTACATATGTGACTCCTGATGCATCCCATTTTCTGTTACCACTGCTGACAAATTGGAAATTGAAAGATGGACATTTATTTCCTATTGCTGTGCTCTCCACATTGATAGGGCTACTCCAGTGGCAAGACGGAATTAAGGTGGTTGGGGCACTCTAAGAGTTCCAGAAACATATATCCCTTTGGGTATATGTGCAGGTCTCCCTGCTGGGGATGGGTGGGTGGGCTGACTTTACAATGTAAAGGATATAGTTTGGTGGCACTCCTGGTTGAAGATGATCCTTCCCTAGAGCCAAACCTAGCAACTTTCAGCCTGAAGGTGGAGCAGTTCAGGACAGAGGTTTAAGTTAATTCATTGGTGTCCTTGCTGCATTATCAAGCCGCTATATTCTTCCTCGTGAGATTTCTGAACTTTCTAGATTCCCCAGTTACACCTGATTTTTTTTTTTAAATGGATGAAGTAGGTCATCAGAATTTGTGACTTTAGTCATTTTAGACACACTAAAATCAGATTGTGATTTCTTTGAGAAGACAGCAGGGTGGAGGGTTAGGGAGACAGATAACTTTCTGGAAGTCAGTTCAAGTAGCTATGTTTGCAGAGCAGAAGAAGAGGTAAGTTTAGGAAGGCAGAAGAACTGAAGAATGGGGGTAAAAAAATAAAATCAGTCTTGGAAAAGAATGGGTGTGGAATGGAGTCATTTGTTTGCTTAGTAAGAGACTAAGACCCTCATGCAGCCAGGGCCTTTTCAAAATGGCCCCTATATGCCTGTGTGGAAGGAAAGCATGTGGAGTCTTTCTAGAGGGCAAGCATGCACTGTCTCTCCATTCAGTAACACCTTCTCCTCTATTGATTATGTTCTGTGTAGATCTGTATCATACACTGTGGTATAATATACACATATACACTGTTGGGAATCCTTTCAGAAGAGTATTTAGACTATCATCTGCCCTGGATCCTAAGCTTTCAGTTTTTAAAGGTAAGTCTCTTGTCCCTGTAGGACAAAGATTTGGATTGATATGTAGAAACACTCTTCTGTGAAATCATACTTTAAGAAATAAATCTTTTCATGAATTTCAGGTGTGAAGAAAGAGAGAATGAATGCTGTGAGCAGAGGCATGCAAAAGCAAGGGGATTGCATTGTGAAGTGAGGGAGAGCAGAAGAGTACAAGAGGAAGGGAGTGATACAATGAGAAAGCACAATGTGAAGCAAGGGAGGGACTAGGAGACAAGGGAAAGTTAGCAGTATTAGCACTGAAGTGACAGAAGCAAGAGAAAAGGTGCAAGATGAAGTGAGGATGGCAGGATGAGGGAATGGAGAGTGAGTGATATGAGTGGTAGAATGTAAGAATCAAGGGAAGAACACATTGCAAGGGTGTGAGATGAAGTGATAGGGAGAAGTGTAGGAATAGACTGAAATATCAGTCTATCTTTGCATTCCCAGGTGAAGCATGGAGCTGGATTAGGGCCCTGAATCAGGTTAGGAAGGAGTCTCTCCCTCTGTCTTACACACACACGCGCGCACACAATGCTTGGCTAAGACAGAACATCTTCTCATCCCCTGCTGTCACCTTGGCTGCAACAGTGGTCTGATCAGCTGGACAAGGTTTATTTGAAACAGTAGCATATTTGTAGAACTTTCAGTGTTAAACAAAACAGAGACATAATGCACAAGAGTTAAAAGGCTGCTTAACAAAAGTTGTGAGAACTACAGAACAGAGTCTTCATGATCTTTCTTAGTGTAAAATGTCACCTTTCCAATGCAAACAGATGTTCTCAGAGCAAGACAGTCAGTTATCAAATTGTTCTTTCTTATGTTACTGACTTTTGACATAGATCTCACTGCTGAGCAAAGGCACAAAATGATATGGCTTCAGCTCAGCTAAACTGATAGTTACAGAGGCAGACATCTATGTGTGTAGGAAAAGTTTTTACCCCCAACAGTAGGAAGGAAGGGAGAGTGAGAAGTGTGAGCACCAGAGTGCGTGAAGCGGGGAATGAGTGATAATGCGGAGCAGAATGCAACAAACAAGGCAAGGATGCCTTGTGAGGCTGCAAGGTGAAGCAAGGGAGGGAGGAGAGTGAGTAACGCAAACAGTGGAGTAAAACAGACAGCAGTCATAGGTGCTGACTTCCCACCATTCCCAGGTAACAGTTCTATGATGGGCATGGTAGTCCATGTAGGGAAAAATCCAGTTTGGAGGAAGTTGACTTTTAAAAGGACACGAATAGGCCTTTTGAAGTAGACACTAAGTTCAACAGGGAGCTCTTTAATCCATTTGTCCAGCCCAACACTAATGGCTTAATCAATGAGATGGGGATATGGGAGGAGTGGGTCATAGATAGTTTTGGATCTACTGGATCCAATTGTCCTTCATTCATGACAGAGATCTTCCTTTAGAAAGAATAGGTCTTCCTTTATAATATCCTGGAGCTGGTTTGACAAATTCCTCCAACAGGAACCAGGAAGGAGAGAAATACCACCTCCCCCTCCAGGAACTGTATGTGACAGGAAAATAAAAGTTGTACCTCATATCCCCCTCTCTGACTGACATGAGCCAGCAGGGCTTAGGAAATGGTGGATGATCTATCACTTCAAACTTCCTCCCTCCACTCTTGTTTGGTCCGTCCTGTCAGTCTGGAATCAAACTAAGGAGACTTAGTCCACCACTAGTTCCTGCATTGGTGTGTTGATGTTGATGTTCACTGAAGCAGAAATGGAAAACTAGTTTCTTTCTCCATCATGACTTTGTGATGTTGGTATCCAGAAATGAAAGCTGTGATTCCTTTTTGTGTAAATCCTTCTCTGCAATAACCTTGAGTGGTTGGTATTTCTGTCAAGATTGTCTTTGAATAGATAGTTTCAGCTTTGCATAGCACAGGATCTGTTTGAATACAAATGAAAACTGTCACTTCTTACATTCCAGGGATGAACTTCCTGGAATTGATTGGAGTCATCATGTTAATCTTTTTTTTAGCCCACTAGCTTTGTTGTGTTTTTTACTTTCAAAACTTGTAAAAGTTGTGTTTCCAAACTACAACTCTTGACCATGCTGGCTGAGAATTCTGGAAGCTGTAGTCTAAAGACAAGTTTGCCAGTCTCAGTTCATTTCAACTTTTACCTTATTGTAGTATTATTTGGAGAAAAGTAGGCTCAGAACACTATCAGACCAAAATAAAGATATGGACATATAGTTGTGCTGGGGTCCTATTGAAACCGGTGAGAGAAGTTAGTAATGGCCAGTATTGTTGCTGTTGTAGTTGAGTGCCTTCAAGTCACTTCTGATTTATGGCAGCTCTGCAATGAACCCATCACAAGATTTTCTGGATCCACCCAAGGTAAAGTAAAATTCTCTGTAATATTTCATTTAAAATGTAAAATATTGTGTAACTTATCATGAAGCTGAAAGAAATAACACATTACCATTACCATTTCAATATTCTGGAAAATAATTATATTATTCACTATTTTTCATCACTTTTTTTAAAAAATCAATCTAAAAATTAAGTAAGTCCTCTAAAATTTGAAAAATTCCCCTCAAAATGCCCACAAAACCCATTCCCCCACACAAAAATATTTACTCATTACATGGGAAAGAGTAACAGTGCCAGCAGTTGTGTTGGTTGCAATGCCTTCATTACTTCCCTCATAAAGTAACATGTCACTTTTCTTTTCTTTTTTTTAAGAAAATGTTATTAAATTTTTACAGTTGTATAAAATAGAGTGGACATACACCGTTACGGATATATCCCACTCCCCCCCCCCATGTATATATTCTCCAGTTGAAATTAAAATACATTGTTAACTAAGAGAAAAAAAAAGTTGTTAACAATTCTTTCTTAAATTTTATGTACATCTACATTTTTAACCATTCTGTAACTGCTTTCCATTCTCTTTCAAAATTTTGAACAGGCTTGTTTTTCAAGGAGTATGCTAATTTTTCTATCTCAACCATATCTAAAACCTTTAGTTTCCATTCTTCTAAATCAATATCATTCTTTTCTTTCCAATATTGCTCGTATGTCAACCTCGCTGCTGTTACCAAAAACAATATTATCCTCTGATGACATCTTATCTCCTTTTGCTGGCCTAACATATTTAAAAGATAAAATTCAGATTTCATTTCAAAATCCGCTTTACAATTTTTTTGAATTTCATCGTGTATCCCCTTCCAGAATTAACTTGCCCTCTTACAAGTCCACCACATATGAAAGAAAGACCCAATCTTTTCTTCACATTTCCAACATTTTGCATTTCCATTTTTGGCTATTTTTTGTAATCATTCTGGGGTTAAATACCATCTGTGAAGCATCTTATAGAAGTTCTCTCTTAAATTTAAATTTGGTGTAAATTTTGTATCTATCTTCCAAGCTTTTTCCCATGCTGCTAGTTCAATTGGGTGCCCCACATTCTGAGCCCATCTAACCATTGTATCTTTAATCGTGTCTAGTTCCATTTCTCTCCTCAACAATAGTTTATAAAGTTTAGAGATTCTCTTCTTTTGATCTCCCTTCAATAATAAATCTAATTCATTTTCTTTTCTTTCAAATCCGTACAATATTTGGTCCATTCTAAATCTTTCTTTGAGTTGTCGCCAAGGGAACCAGTGTAATTCATGTCCATCTGCCTTCAAATCTTCAACAGATCACATGTTAGGTTTATCTCCCTCCCATATCAATATGTCTTGATATGTTAATAAGTTTCCTTGTTTTGTTGGAGCAATTTTAAAAGCTTCTTGTGGTGAGGTCCAAATTGGAAGTTTTGTATAATACTTTTGCTTGACTTGTAGCCAAATCTTTAGCAGTGTCTTCCGAATGCAATGATTGTTGAACTTTGTATTCACCATCAACTTATCATAACATAAATATCCATGGCATCCAAATCTGTTATCTATTTCCTCCAATTCCTTTGTTGATGTTTTTTCTAAAAGAATCCAATCTTTAATCCAATCTAGACAGCAAGCATAATAATATATTTTAAATGATGGTAGATCAAGTCCTCCTCTCTTTTACATTTTGTAGTATTTTGAATCTTATTATTGGCTTTTTCCCTTGCCAGATAAATTTTTGAAGATCTTTTTCCCTTTCTTTGAATACCTTGTCACTTCCTATTATTGGTAAATTCTGAAAGAGAAACACGAGTCTAGGTAATAAAGTCATTTTAAGTGTATTTATTCTTCCCAGAAACAATAGGTTTAATTTGTTCCATTTTTTCATGTCATTTCTGATCTCTTTCCATATCTTCAGATAATTATTGGCATATAGTTCTTGATTCTTTTTCGTAATAATAATTCCTAAATATTTTGTTTTCTTTGTTAGTTGGCATCCTGACCTTCTCTCTAAATCGGTTTGCTCTTTCTTTGTCATATTCAGTGTCATTACCATTGTTCTTTCTTTATCTTGTATCCTGCCACTTGTCCATATCTCTGTAAGATTTCGAACAACTCTTGCACTGTTTCTTGTGGGTCCTCCAAAAATATAATAACATCACCTGCAAAGGCCTTTAATTTCAGTTCCTTTTTTTTTTTTTTTTGATTTTCAGACCTCTTATCTGTAGATCCTCATTTATTATATATAATAAAACTTCCAGAACTGCAATGAAAATTAGTGGTGATAATGGACATCCTTGTCTTACCCGTTTGTTTACAACAAAACTTGTCGTAATGTCTCCGTTAATCATTAGCCTTGCACACTGTTCTTGATAGATCATTTCAATCCATTTGCAAAAGTTATCTCCTAAATTATATTCTCTCAACATCCAATGCATAAAAGCTCAGGACAAGTTATCAAATTCCCTTTTCTGCATCAAGAAAAATAAGTGCTGCTTTCTTCCCTGGATTTTTATCATAGTACTCAATTACATCTAAAATTGTTCATACATTACTTCTCATGTATCTACCAGGGAGAAAGCCTGTTTGATCTTCTTGTGTCTTATCCTGTACTATCCCTCTCAGCTGGTTTGCCAGCACTGCCACAAAATTTTTATAATCTATATTTAGCAGAGAGATTGGTCTATAATTCTTGACTTCTCTTTTATCTTTCCCCTCTTTAGGTATCAATACAATATTTGACTCTCCTCAAGATTTCGGTTTGTCATACTCTTCTATTTCCTTCAAGGTTTCATAAATTGGTTGAATCAGTTTTTTTTATAAATCTCTTATAATATAATGCTGTGAACCCATCTGTTCCTGGTACCTTATCAACTTTCAAATCTTTTATTGCCTGCTCTACTTCAGAGAGCGTTATTGGTTTATTGAGCTGATTCCATGCTTCCATCGATATTTTGGAAGTATTTATTTTTTTAAAAAAATCTGACAGATTTTTCCCCTGTTGGTGAGAAGATGTTATATCATAAAATAGTTTACTAAAATATTCTTCAAATTTTTGTTTTATTTTCTCATGTTGGATAATCAGCTTCTTGCTATGATTCAATTCTATGATTATGTTTCTTTCCTTCCTTTTCTTAAGTTTATATGCTAGCCATTTCTCAATTTGATTAGCTTGTTCGAATTGGGTCAATTTAATCTGTTTCAGCTTTTTCTCTATCTCTTCAGTTGTAATTACTGCCATTTCTTTCTGTATTTTCCTGATCTCCTGTTGTAGTGATTTTTGTAGTGGAGTTTTCTTAAGTTCTTTTTCTTTTTCTTGAAGTTTGATCAATAAAGCTTGGTTTTTCTCTTGCCTTTTTTATTTTGAATTTGTTGCTGCTGTATAAAAAAACCTCTCATTAGCGCCTTCGATGCATCCCAAACCGTTTTCATCATCATATCTTCCTTTATATTTTCTTTGAAGTAATAATTTAACACTTCCTTCACTTGTTTTACTATCTCATCATCACTGAGTAAACTGTCATTCAGTCGCCACTGAAATTGTTTAGTCTTCTCTTGTATTTGTAACATCACCGGATGGTGATCCAAAGTGGCCTTAGGTAATATTTCTGCCTTCCTTCCTCTGCTAGCAAATGTTTGGAAATAAAAATCATATCTATTCGAGACCAAGATTGATGTACTTCAGAAAAAAAAGTAAAATCTTTAACATTTGGATGGATAGTTTTCCATACATCTATAACAGTTAGCTCTTCACACATCTCAAAAAAGCTTTTTGGCAATTTTCCTCTCTTTGCTTGATCTTCTTTCCTCTGAGAGATTGTTTTATCCAATTTAATATCCTGAACTGCATTCCAGTCTCCTGCAAGAATCCAATCATCATACTCATATACTAATATTCTTTCTCGGAGTTTCCTGTAAAAATCAGCTTTGTTTTCATTTGGGGCATAGACTCCAACCAATAAGATTCTTTTTTAACATTCCTCAAAATTTCTACACCCAATATTCTTCCTTCTTCATCTTTACAGATTTCTTTTGCTTGAATATCTTTATCTATGTAAATTGCAACACCTCTTTTTTTCTTTAAGTATGAAAAAGTGAAGCATTGGCCTAGTTTAGAATTATGCAAATACTTTTCTTGATTTTTCTTTATATGGGTCTCTTGTAAAACAGCAATCTGAGGTCTCAGTCTTTCTAGATGATGAAAAATCTGTCTTCTCTTTATTTGTGAGTTTATTCCTCGTACATTCCACGAAATTATCTTCACATTTTCTATTTTGCTGTCTTTACTTCCCTTTTCTCTTTTTCTCTTCTGGTTCTACCGATTCTGACTCTTCTTCAGACATTGGACTAGATTCGTGTCAGGGATTCCAGGCAGGGAACCCTGGGGAAATGATCAGCCCACTGCAAAGATGCCCCAGCTGTGGGTAATTGCAAGGTTGCATAAGAAACTGGGGTCATGTGCAGATGGTAGAGGGAGGTGTGCAAACCTCTACCTGATTGGTTGTAGATATGTATATAACAAAGCAACGCCAGTATGTATTTGTCTGTTGACCAAACCTGGTGCCTGGCGCAAGCTTTTGTCCGTCTGTCCTATGTTTTGTATATAACGGAACTTTGCTGCAAGATAAAGTGCCTCCTGTTTTGGAAGAAACTCCTCCGTGTGTGAGTATCCTTACTGGGGAACAAGGCTGCTGCTGTTGGCTCGCTGAACTCTGGTTTTTCCGCTGCATTTCCATGGGGCTGAAACTCCTATCATCCCCAACAATTTGTGTGCCGCTGCCGCTCCCATCTGTGTAGATTCCACTGTTTTTTCTGGTTTCTTACTATCTTCAGTTCTTACTGTTCTTGAGCTGGTTTTCAGGTGTTTCTCTTGCTGAACAGAACTTATCTTTATTCTCCTTTCTTCGAAGAAAAAAGAAAGACCTTCTGGTATCTCCCATCTATACCTTATTTCCAGAGATTGCAGAATCCTTATCCAAAATGCATATTGTCCTCTACTCCTAATCACCCTTGGCGGTACACCCTTGAAAATTTTAATTTCATTCTCATCCACTATTAATTTTTCTTTATAATTTTGTTCCATGATGAAGTCCTGAATCTTTTCCCTAGTGAAGTAAACCACAATATCTTGAGGTAAATCTTTCCGCTTTGCCACTGCCAATTCAGTTCTGAAAACCTTGTCTATTTCATTTTCAAATCTAGCTTTTCTTTGGCCTATATACGGCACCAAAATATCTGTAACTCTTTGGTGTAAATTTTCCTCTTTTTGTTCTGTGAGACCTCTTAATTTCAAACATCTACTTCGTTGATGAATTTCCAGTCTTATTATAGTTTCTGTATCTTTTTGTTGTTCTTTCTTCATTTGCTCCACCTGGTTTTCCAGTTTTTGACTTTTTTTCCTGAATATCTTCCACTTTTTGATCTATTGTTGTTAGATCTGTAGTGAGTTTCTGCAAGCTCTGGTTCAGGTTTTCTACCTCTTTTTTCAAATCTTGTTTTATTTCTATTCTTGTTGTTCTTATCTCTGTCCTTGTTACTTTTAACTCTTCCATCATGTCTGTTCTCATTTTTTGGAATTCTTCTAGGAGCCTATTTACCTGCATTGTTTTGAAGCCTATAGATCCTCTTCTTTCCTGAACTTGTGGTTGGATTTGTGTCTGTGTTGTCTTCTTTGGGGCTGTTGCCATACCTCTACTCAAAGTTCACTTCTGAAAACAGTCTGAAGATCCAAAGACCCTGGTTCTGAATTCTTGTTTTCAGTTCATTTTATAGAGGGAATTCATTCAGTATTAAATATTATCTATTAGAATATTATAAATCTACTTATCACATTAAACACTGCTCTTTCTTTATGGTTTTATATACTAGTAATTACCATAAAGTCTGTTAATTACACAATCAAACTCTAAATTTCTAACAATCTATTTCATTTATCTCTAATAGAAATTTATACCGATGAAATCACTATTCCCTCTATTCTTACCTTATACCAGACAATGAACTTATTAGCTTCGATTAAGCAGCTTATTTAAATAACAGTCCTTATTAACAATTTAAGTCATTTGTTCACAAATCTGCTATTTCAGCCCAGTTCTCACCACAATCAATAGTTTTCTCTTACTTCTTCACCTCTCTTCCTGAGGCTAATCCATTTCAGAGACCATTTTAGAAGCCAAAGCAAATAAAGTAACATGTTACAAGTAACATTGTTATTTTTTAACTCCCTACTTCCAAGCTCTGCATTTAGTTTAGTCCAAATCTAATTCATAGTATAGTCAAGAGAAGAACTTGTACATATCATAACACTTAGGCCCTTTCCACAGGATAGCAGTATCCCAGCATGGGGACACAAGAGGAGCAGGACCACAACAGCACTGCTGCATGACATTGTTACAATCCAGTCTTTCTTGTATTACCAGCCAGTGTGATCTTGGGGTATATCATTGGTGGCGAAACCCCATCAATGACCCCTGATTGTGAGAGCCTTCTGTCACAGCTGGCCGGATGGGAAGTGTGATGGAGGTACTTTCTTCCCCAGTGCAGCATGGGAAAGAAGGCAGGCATGTGTCGTTCACACTCACTTCACAGGGAGCTGGTTGGGTGCGGAGGGAGTGTTCCCACTGTGTTCCTTACCAGGCAAAGGTGCTGCCAGGATCACAACAGGAGGACAATAGGATCAGGTAATGTGCAGAAATGGCCTTAGTTTTATATAGGTTGTTCATTATACTGAATAGGTCATACAGAACTGGATTGCTTAAAAAAGAGAGGGCAGAGTGGAGCACAGGCATTCCCCATTATCAAAGCTACATATACTAGACATTTTACATGCTCTAGTCTAGACTCTTGCCTTGGAATGAAAAATGGGAGAGCTGCATTGAGTAGATAGGCATGCGTTTATCTGGTTAAGATCACAGTAAGCAGAAAAATGGCACCAAAGAGCACAGCAAAGTTCCTTTTTTGGTTTTGGACACTTCTACAACGAGTAATTAATAGGTTAAAATGAGGACCCTCTACATTGCTCATAAATGGCAAGTCTGCTGGCATACCTCTAGTTAAATTGTGCCTCCGCCCCTCACTACCATAAGGGTTGCCAGGTTGGAGATAGGAGGGAGTGCCTGCAACTTCAATCCTGAACATATAACAGAACAGAATGAAGTACTGTAAATCTCTGTCAAGAGAGATGGAGGCACCTGTCCTTCCACACATGCAAACCCCAACTTTCAGCCACAGCAATCTCTTCCCAACCTGGCTATTGTCTGCCCCATGGAAAGCAGGGATAGCAGGCACAGAAGCACTGCTGAAAAAAAAATAAGTCTGGCTGCTCTTCTGCACCCTCTGCTTCCACCAGGAGGCAATAGACACAGTGGGAGGGGATGACTGTGGCTCAAAATTTGGGCTGGAAGGTGAAGAAAGGCAAGTACCTTCAGTGTCTTGATGGAACTTTATAGTATCTCATTCTGTACAACAGGATTAAAATTACAGGAACCTCATCCCATATCCAACTTGGCAACCCTACGTGCTACTCTGTCCAACTCCATCCCCTACTCTTACTTAGCATTCTTTCACCCTAGATAGCAAAGAATTATACTTTTGTCATGTTTTCTAGAGTCAGCACTTTTTCTAAAAGTTTTTTTCCCCTGTGTTTCTCAAATTTGATTTAAAAGTGACATAGTTCTTTCTAATCTACACTTTAGGGGAAACCCAGCCCATATAAGATAGAGCTTTCTGAAAAAATAAACTCTCTTTCTTTGACAGAACCCTTATCTCTATGGATTTGGAAGCATCTTGCTAAAATTAACTTCATCTCTATTCACCTCCATCTCTCTGATCTAATCTGTCTCTTCATTTGATGTTTCTTTCTTTGAGAACTACATTCCCTTCTATGCAACTATAATAGCACCACACATCCTATCTCTAATCTTTTCTTACTGTTGCAAAGCACCAACATGGCTGGAAAAGCACTAAAATACTTACTCCAAAGGCCTTGTTTATATATCCCCGTCAAAATGGCTTAGGGATTAATTCTCATTCAAAAATTTAAGATAATGGGGACAGTTTTACTGTGCAACCTTGTTCATGCCGAACTGAATGTATTAATCTTTGTCATATTTAACCAAGATTACTGCATGATTATTCTTGCTTAACTTAATATCTAGGCTTGAATCTTACAATACACTGCATGTGGAACTGCCCTTGAAGGGAACTCAGCACCATCACTGGATGAAATGGCATTAGTTGGGCACTGAGTGGCATGGACCCAAGTAGTATTGCAACATTTCACTGACAGTCCTGAACTTCCTTTCTGAACACATCTCAAGATACCCTTGTTACCCTGTGTGGCTTGAGATCAAGGGATCTGAAGGATCATCCACTTGTTTCTTTGTCCCTAGGATAGGTTAGTTAATGTCTTCTTCAGTGCGATGAAGGAACATGGTTTGTCTTCCCCCATTTTTGTCTCTCCTTATCTCAGATACAGAAAGGAAAGGATTATATATTAGTCAAGTTTGTCTTACTTTTTTCCCATCTGCTCCCTTGCTGTACCTGGACACCTTGAAGGAAGCAGAAAAGTCCTTCTTGTTTGTTTCACTGTGTGGCCTTTAAATACCCACTCACACATTAAATACCCTCCCCCATCTATTCCCATGAGACAGCCAGAGTTTAGGGCTCAAACCTGCCGCCTCCTTGTTTGGCTGATCATCAGCTATTTGGTAAGCATGTAAATTTTAACTTATTTCATTTTTGAACCCAAACACAAAAGGAGCCAAGTGACTTTTCCCTGCTCTCTGAAATTACAATAGATTTTTTTAGATGATTTGTTGCATTTTGAAATTTCTGTGGGTGTTCTGCAACATTACCTAAAACAGATTGAATGAATCCACGCCAAGCATTTCAAGGGATTCAGACAGACCTATAGGTGAAGGGTGGCTCCAGTAATGTACCAGGGAACACTATATACTGGGCTTAGCAGAAAGATCAAGTTCCTTCCAGAGAATTCTAAGTAAACCAAATCAGAACCCCCCCTTTAAAAATATCTGCAACAAAAACAACAAATATGGTTATTGTTCCCACATTTTGTTCCACTTTAATCTTGGTATATGCCCAGATATTTATATGAATCAGCTTAATATTGTTATTCTCCATAGAACATGGATATCTGAGCTTCTACCTTAGAAAAGACCAGTTCTAAACTTTATTAGATGTAAAATTTGAACATCTGAGTTGTACATCTTGATGTTATACAATAAGTAGACACAGAAGACAGGTCATTCATTATAATCTGTAATATGGAAGAAGAGCAATAATGGACACAATATATCAGACTGGTAACACATTTTTAATTGTACTTTAATTTATGTTGTACCTTGCCTCAAGCCTTGGGGAAATGCAGGTAAGAAAATCATCATCATCATCATCATCATCATCATCATCATCATGTGTAACTCCTGGAATGTATTTTCACATTGTGGAAAGAATTATCCTGTACCTTCTTTTGCAATGCCCCCACTCCAGGTATGCAACAACCAGGTATGCAACAGGTATGCTTATGGGCACAGCTTCATCCTCTCAGCCATTGGTTGGCTGCGGAAGTGTGCCAGACACACCTTCACAACCATTCAGTCGGTGAGGAGATAGAACTGCTCCTGTGAGCTCCTTAGCTGCTGTTGATTACTCAAAGAGAAAGGGAGAAAGACAGAGCAGCCTCCACCCCTAGATGATGGTGTTAGTATTTTGATGGAGGTTTATGCTCTGTCAGCATACATAGCAGAACCTTCCTCAGAAAGCAATCCAATTTTCCTTGCACTAGGAAATTTTTATAAGTAAATGACCTTAGCAAGCTGCTGAACTTTTACAATGTGAAAGAACTGGGATGGAACATGCTTTTGCTGAAGAGATTGTAATGGCGTGTCATTACCAATATATGACATTCCAAGACAGAGTGCAAAAACACTGAAAATTAGATCTTCTGCACAGTAAGATTTTTTAAAAATCTGCTTCCCGTGAAATATTACTTACGTAATTAGAATGTTAGTTCATTGAGGTTTCATTCTGTGTGAAATAGTCTTGGGAAGAAACTCTCATGTGTGCCATAAAGCTAAATATTAGTTAAACTGAGTGGTTTGCAGCAATTTATACTGCTAGTTTTAATTGGATAGAGAATGTCCTTTTAAAAGGGATACTTGGTCTTGTTTATTTCCAGACCGTCCTGTTCCTTTTTGAATGACTTACAGCGTACTGCCCACTTTCTTTTAAAACTTTGCTACAAATTGGGATGCAAATCCTCAACTATTTCATCCTCTTATGTGAGGGCAAAGTAGTATTCTCGCTATACTTGAACATCCTGGCGTGATGTGGAGGGATTATGTGCAGAGAAAAAACATGTGGGGTTTCTGCACAGGAAACCCATTTTCTGCACACAAATCAGTGTTGTTTTTCCTTCACAAAAATCCCATTCTGTTTTCTCCACAGAATAACTATTCCTCAACAGTGCCAGGAAAAAGGCTGTGCAGAATTCTTGCTGGTATATTATTCTTTCTGACAGAGCTTTCTCTGTGTCAGAAAACCCATTTTTGACTTGGGGAAAAAAAACTCCTATCCCTCTCTCTCTCTTTCTCTACCTTCAAATAGCCTATTGACTAATGGTGATCCAATGAATGTCATAGTGTGTTCTAGGAAAGGAATACTCAAGGGTGGTTTTCCCATTGCCTTCCTCTGAAATACAGCCTACAGCACCTAGTATTCCATGTCAGTTCACCATCCAAGGAATAAACTGTCACTGACCCAGCTTAGCTTCCAAAATCAGATGGTATATGGCACCAACCAACTGTAACTATGCAGTGCCAGATTCAAGTATGTTACGTGTAGGGCAAGACATGTGAGAAGTGAAAGAGGATAGGTGATATAGGGAAAGAAAAGCTAGCTAGCTAGTTAGATTGATTGTATGGGTCAGCTTATTATATTACTTTACTGCTGTATATCTGTACATGTGTAGGGAGTTTACAAAGTTCCTTTTTTTTTTTTTACAACAGATTAAAAAGAGTTTCACAACTTAGGGCCTCCCACTGGGAAAGACTTCTTAACATGTCTTTCCCTGAGGATCTGAAAACTCAGGCAGGCTCATCTATTAGGCCACAGTCTTACGTACAGTGTGGACCTTAGCAGTATAGGACTTTATAGGTCATAACTAGCAATTTGAATTATACCCAGAAACAAACAGCTGTTACAAGAGAATTATATGCCATATATGGTATGGAAGGAGGCCCGTCCTCAAGTAGTTAAATCATGTGTATTTGCTACTGAATGAGTGTAGATATTCTAGAGATAAAAATCCTCAGTAGTCTTATTCTTGTGCTTGAACACATGAAACTGTAAACTTTTTCTCACCAATGTGTTGGCAAGATATTTTTTGCTGGTATCAGTAAGAGTCTTCATAATTTCACAAAGTGCATGAATAGGGCAAAATAGGAAGAACTGCACAAACCTATAAGAGCTGCTGCCTTATTGCATGGAATGGATGGACTGATAAAAACTAGGATCAGACGGTTACGTTTGTGCCTCTTTGTAAGACAGCACGTCCTGTGCTTCCAGTTTGTGTGTGGTTAGCTTTTAGCACAGACATGTTTTGCACAAATTGGAGAAAGGATATCTTTGTGTTTAGGTTAGTTTTTCTTCTGCAAAACTCTTATTGCAGGGGTAAAACAACCCTTCCAAAGACCCTATATGGGAAAGGCACATCATGATCCTATCAGAGCTTATTGCAATTTTTTGGAATAAAATCTTATTTTCTATGTAAAAATATTGAATGAAATAGTTAAAAGTGGCACCCCCGTCAGATTCCCAAATTCCGCATCAAATTCCCAAACCCCACACCCTTGATAGGTGCCTTGTTTTGGAAGTTCCTCTCTACCCAGAAATCCCATCCTTATCAGATGTCCTGCCCTTGCCAGAATTCCTGCACATAGGTGGGGTATGTGGAGGGGTTCATGTGACTCCCCCCAATCACATGACACCTTTTTGGGCCTGTAGGAATAGCTTTCAAAACCTTGTGACACAAGTGGTCAGAAATGGCCCTTTGGGCCACATCCACCACTCTTCAGATTGGCCCAGCATAGTCATGTGGTTGAGGGTGTTGGGATAGGAATGGACACAGAGGGTCCGATTCCCCAGGATTGATTCCTTTGGAATCTTGTGACCCCTCAGCAAATACACCCTGGAACAAAGAGCCAATAGGAAGAATGTTTAGAAGTTTGATTTTGAGCCAGGAATATCACCTTGTACATGTAGACATTTTGCTTGGCCAGACATGTTCAGAAAAGACAACATGGACTCACCAATCACCTGTGTAAGCCCTACAGAGCAAGAACACTGTAGGAGAATTTGGCCTAGGAGCAAGAAATGAAGCAGGATAATGAATGATTTAATCATGTGAAGCCATCAGTTTGTTCATCACTAATACATTCTTCAGGCAACCAAAGAGGCAACTGTATACATGGACATCACATGATGGCCAATATAGAAATCAGATAGCCTGATAATTACTAATAATAAGAAACAGAAGAAAAGGGACAATGTAGATTGCACTAACCACAGGACCATTGCTTTAATCCATGCAAGCAAAATGATGCTTTAAATTCTGCCTCTAAATGTTTAATCATATATGGACTGAGAAATGCCAGACGTCCAAGCTGGGTTCAGATGAGGAAGAGGCACAAGGGATCATATTGCAAATATGCATTGGACAGCAGAGCACACCAAAGAATTTGAAAAGAAAATTAATCTGTGCTTTATAGATTGTAGCAAAATCTTTGATTGTGTCGATCATGAAAAATGTAATGTGCAACCTGTACTCGAGACAAGAAGTCACTGTTAGGACAGAATATGGAGAAACATAGTGGTTTCCAATGGGCAATGGGGCCAGGTAAGGCTGAATTTTATCATCTTATCTGTTTAACTTGGATGCTGAATGTATCATATGCAAAGCTGGATTAAACTCTGAGGAAGGAGGTATAAAAACTGGAGGAAAGAACATCAACAGTTTAAGAAATGCAGATGACACTATACCGTTAACAGACCTAAAATGACTACTAGAGAAAGTCAAGGAAGAAAGTGCAAAGGCAGGCTTAAAGCTGAACATTAAGAAAAACAAAAAAAATGGCCACAGATGATTTACCAAACTTTAAAGTAGACTATGAAGACATTGAGATAGTAAAAGATTTACTATACCTTGGCTCAGTCATTAATCAAAATGGGGTCTGCAGTCAAGAAATTAGAGAACTATGTCTTGGAGGGGCAGCTGTGAAGGAACTAGACAAGATCCTGAAGTGTAAAGATATATCATTGAATACCAACATCAGGATTGTCCAAGCTGTTGTATTTCCAATATCTATGTATTGTTGTGAAAGGTGGACAGTGAAGAAAGTTTATAGGAAAGAGAATCAACTCATTTGAAATGCAGTGCTAGAGGATAGTTCTGTGGATACTCTGGACTGCCAAAAAGGCAAATAAATTGTTCCTAGATCAAATCAAGCCTGAACTCTGGTTATGTTATACTTTAGCCATATCATGTAAAGATATGACTCATTGGAAGAGACAATGATGCTGAGTAAGCTAGAAGGCAGTAGGAAAAGGGGAAGACCACATTACAGATGGATAGACTCGATCAAAGAAGGAAGACCTGAGCAGGGTTGTTGATAATAGAGTGACCTGAAAGTCTCTCATTCATAGGATTGACATAAGTCGAAATGGATTTGTCAATAGTTAACAACAACCACCCTTTTCATTTCTTTGAAATGTGGTGGTGGTGGGGAATCTGAATCATTTTGCATTAGATCCTACAGCCCTGGTTTTTCTTTCTCTCTACAAAATTTCAAATTCTGAAAAGGAAAGGAATGAAATGATTACACTGGCTCAGTGACTGGATAATAAAGCCCAGCCAGAAGAGTGGAAGAATGAGCTGTCCATGGTCCTGGCATTCCCTTGGCATTAGAGGCTGAAATTCCCAAGTGAGTGGGTACTTTGGTGATTGCTATTACTGTGTGACTTGCATCAGGCATACATGGTAGTAGTTTAAATTAGCTAAAACAGAATCTAAAAGGCTCCCAAAAGGACAAAAACACTGTCAAACAGTATTTAAGTTTGTGGAGACCATATTGTTTTTGTATATTCCCCTTCTCTTCTATATGTTTATGTTTCCTGTAGGATGTAAATACATGTTGGAAGGGGCGATTTATATGATTTAGGTCAGCGAGTTTGTGTTTTTTATCCCCTGAATATTTCCTGTTCACTTTACGTATTTTGTTACAGCTGTTTGCATGCTCATTTTGCTATTTTCCACTGGCAATAATTACTGAAGCTATAACTCCAAACTGTTTAATATGAGATATTAAACTAGAAATTCAATGCTTAAAATCAATGAAAGTAGTACATGTTTTCTTTTCTCTTTCTTGTTTTCTTAAAACTTATAGGTGTGTGTTTGTCTGTCTGTGTGTAAAATAAAAATGCGCTAATATCGAAAGTGAAGATTGCCTGTCTTACAACAACTCAGTTTTTCTTTGGATACCAAGCAAGTTTCTCTCTAGCTTTAAGTGAATCTGTTGTCTCTGGACTTATGTGAGCTATATAGAATTCTAATTATCTTTTTCACACTTTTAATATGTTTAGTATTTCATCTGCCTGACTTTTTGGAACTATATTGAAGGTTATGGTTTATGGGCACTGTATGTCTTCATCACTTCATGGCGATGTGTTGGATAGGTATCATGAAGTAGGTAAATAACCTGTGCAAAATTTTTATTGTATTGTCTTCTTTTTTTCTTTTTTTTAGCATTGAGGAGCCTCCATAGAGATGCTGCATGAGAAGATAAGGGTTTGGAGAAGAAAATTCATAAGAAGAGAGAGACAAACAGAGGCAGTTTAGAGGACAAGAGCCAGCAGGACAAGTGAGTGACTGAAGAGAGTACAGAAGAAAAGGGCTAAGAGGGAACCAAAGGAAAGCAACTGCCACCTTTGATGCTTATCGTACATAGTCCAAGGGCTACACCAAAGATGAAGCTGAGAGAATCTGAACACTCACCTGTTGCTTAGCTCAGGTAGCTGACTCCATGCTCTCTCGTTGTTCTACTTGGTGATTAGCTTTAAATATCCACTATTTTTATTCCTACTGCTTTCTCACCTTTGTCACCTCCATATTGAATAAATCCTAGTTCTAGTATTTTACTGTTCTAATGAGACTCGTTCTCCTACTTGTTTCTCCCACTGCTACTATGTTTTCCACTTTCAGTGAAAATGGTGGCTGGATGTATCACAAGCTATTTTGAGGCCATGACATTCTCTTCTTTTCCACACTCATTCAGTGAGAGATTAAACCCGGTGCTATACTTCCCCTCCATTTGAAGGGGTTATTAGTAGGAAATGCAGGGTGACATAAGTATTACAACCCTCAGAAAAGTTAATTTTTGGACTGTCACTTGTAATATCCCCCAACCATCAAAACTATTGGCTACAAGCTGGGAGACTCCAGGAACTATAGTCAGAAAAATAACTTTTTCCCAATTCTGACCATTCTTTTTTCAAAAATATTTATGCACTGGGTTACATGGAAAACCCTTCCTTTTCTGTGCTGTTTATAACGACTTACACAGCAAAGAGGACTGACAGTTTTATTAGTGGATGTTTGACTCAAAAATTTGTCATCTCACCCTAGACACAGTGTGGTAACTTCTTAAGTACCTCTGATTGTAGGCTGCTGCATATGAGGATTTTGTGAGATGAAGACAGGAGGGAAATTATAAGTGCTGCCTCACTTTTAGCAAACTGCCAAAGTGCCTTAACAACCAGAAT
The DNA here is from genome assembly GCA_030412105.1 of Cyclura pinguis. Classification (NCBI taxonomy): domain Eukaryota; kingdom Metazoa; phylum Chordata; class Lepidosauria; order Squamata; family Iguanidae; genus Cyclura; species Cyclura pinguis. The sequence continues at coordinate 103,966,073 of CM059599.1, read as the reverse complement.
TTAGAATGTCAAGGATGAACAATGCTGGATTACAGAGGCCTTTGGAGATCCTTTGTATATGACAGGAAGGATAAAAAAAGGACTAAGAAGGAAGGACAGAATAAAACTAACATGGTGAAGTCTGCGGTCTTTATAAGCCGACATCTGGCTTTTTGATACATGCCAGCCTCTTGCTAGAATCTTTTGATGATGATCACCCGTCAGACCCTGATAGCTAATACTGATCACCAGAGCCCCAGAGACCACTTCTGAGACCCCCCGTATGCGAGGGCTCTAAAGGTGTAATTTTTCTTTTTCTTGCATTCTGAGTGCGCACACTTAGGTCTCCTGTCTAATCTGTCATATTTCATATTCCCCCATTCTTCTCTTGCCGAGTCAGCCGCTTATGCTTTCTGTAGCACTGATGAGAGAATCATTTGAGTTCGGCATGACAGACTGTGGCATCAAAAGAAAAAAAAAATGGTTTCACTTACTCTGATTTAGTAAGACTCTTTTATGCTGCCACTCTTACAGATGCCTCTTTTTGGCTACCTAAGAAAAACACTAAGAAAAATAATAGCTATGGAACAGAGCCAAAAGCTTATTGAAATTTTGTCTTGGTATAGAAAGTCATTGGAGAGAGGGGGAGGGGGGGGAGATAGAGAGAGAGAGAGAGCGAGAGCAAGCAAGCAAGCAAGCAAGCAAGCTAGCTATTAGTATAATGTTAAATTTCTTCTTTTCGGTGTGCTATGATTCAAATGTTTTAAAAAGAACAAATTCTGCCTGGAAATTTAACATCTAAAAAGAGAAGTGAAGAAAGGAATGTACAAACCATAAAAGAAAGAAGTAATTATGGAATGGCACAGTTGGATCTATGTACATTTGTACACATTTTCTCAGATCCAGTGGAGCAGTAATGTGATTGGAAATGTTGTTAATTACATCAATGAATGACTTTCCTGTTTTATCATTATTTTACCATTTTATTGCATTTTCTTGGCTTTTAATATTGTAATCTGCTTTGGGATATGTTTTTAAATGAAAAACAATATTAAAACATCATAAATAAATATAAGAGAGCCCTAACTAACTTGAATTGGTACTTTTATAGATCCTTCATTTTATAACCGATGCTATCCTGGGTGGTTTTCTGGCCCACCCTGGAAGAGACTACAGGAGATTTTCAGAATGAGCTTCTCCCACCACTGCCTCATGTCATTTTGTCTTGGAAAATAAGGTAAAATATTGTTCTCCAAGTCAGAAATATCTATTCTGAGTTTGGAATTAAAATTTGAGAAAAATACAGCTCATTGAGTCCCTTTTTCATGGGATACTATTTGCATGCTGTGAAAGGAAAGAAGAAAACACCGGAGTTGCCTCCCCCCGACCCTTCTCATCACTGGAAAGAGCTGCTACCCTGCTGCCCCGTCTGAGGTAAGTGTTATAGGGGGTAAGGGAGTTAGGCATTTGAAATGTGCAGGATGGGATTGGCTGGAGGTTCTAACATGACATTTTGATTTGAGGCAGAGAAGAATTAAGAATATTACTTATGTCTGGCTCTTTTCTGGAGTTAGTCTTATAATCCCTTGCATTAGGTTTGAATCCTGTGAATTTCGCTAGCACTTCAGTTAACTACAGTTTACCAGATGGCAAGATGAAAGCTCTGCTTCCCAGGAACAGTCCCAGATGTGTGATGCAAACATGCAGGCTCTGTGCCCATATGCTGCCCCATTCAGTTCAGGCCCTTGCACAACAAGTTGTACGTGCACATTTTCCTGTATTCTCAATAAGGGATGTGTATATCTATAAAGTCCGCATCCACAGATGTACTCCTTTTCTTGTCTTTGCATCTGTTCTATATCTAGTTCTACCTTGGTTTTTTTTTAAAGAAGCTTTGCTCCTTTCTTTTCTCCCCCCCCCCATGCACATATATTTTAAATTTGTACACATTCATATGTTAAGGTAGTGTTTTCTGTTCATTTGAACTCAACGCACTTTTTTGTGTGCACTTTCCAATGCATACATTTTTTGAGCACGTCTGTTGGTATTCCTGAATTCTGGATTTCTTCTGAACATTCTAAGAAGTAGAGATTGGTCTGAAATGGGATTCCTCACACATCCCTAGCAGACTTCTCGGTGCACAGAAGATAAAAGATCAGGTATACCATGTGTACTCACAGAACCCTATTGTATATCTTCCTCCTTCTTCACTATAAAACAGACATAAAGTCAAATAAGTGTCTTCATTTCCATTTCATTTTTCCAGGCTTTGAAAAGTAGAAATATTTTCAGTGCTCTAGGGATACAGAAGATCTTCAACTATAAAAATTCTTGCAGAAAGATAGTGATTTTTTTTTTTTTAACAAACATGTTGAATTAATTTCTCACCGGTCTAATTACCCCAAAGCAGCTCTTTCAGTACATTATTGGTCATATATCTGCCATTTGTTTACTTAAGCAGAAAAACAAGTATAGTCTTCTATTCTAGACATCATAAGTGCCATCACAATAATTATTAATATTTATAAAAAGAGTAATAGTATTGTGAATCTGTTTTCTCCAGCATATACACTGCTCAACCATGAAAAGTATTATAAATGCCTGGAACAGAGATTGACCATCATAGGTAAATTTCTCAGCCTCCTTACATCTTTTTCCCAAAATTTGCCATATTTCTGCATACCAAAGATTTCTAACACGGTTCCCAGAAAGAGAGCAGAGTCCAAAACAAGCATGAAGTTAAGCAAAATATAGGAAAATCCCCCTTCCCACGAAAAACCTCCCACATTGTGGTGCTACCATTGTTGTTGTGTGCCTTTAAGTCATTTCTGAATTATGACAACCCTAAGGTGAACCTATTATGGGGTTTTCATGGCAAGATTTGTTCAGAGGGGGTTTGCCTTTGCTCTCCTTTGAAGATGTGAAAGTATGACTTGCCCAAGGTCACCCTGCAGGCTTCCATGGCCAAGCAAGGATTTGAACCCTAGTCTCTGAGGCCATTTCTGCACTAGACTGTTATAGCGCTATTATTCCACTTGCAACATTCTATGGAATCCTGGGGTTTGCAGTTTTGGGAGGGGATGCCTGGCTAGTGCAGGAATGGCCCTAGTGTCCTAGTCCAAGACTGAAATCAGTACACCACATTGGCTCTTGCCACTTTTATTGGACCAACCAAAAAGTGCAAAATACATTACACAGGCTTTAAAAGTTCACAGGCTTCTTCATCATGCATGGATGTTAATGTGATGATGGCAGGTTGTGATGATGATGATGATGATGATGATGATGATGGTAATAAAATTTATTTTTATCCCGCCTCTCCACTTGGATCGAGGTGGCGAACAACATTAAATACATTAATACATTAAAAACATTAAAAAACATACCCAATCCTCCCCACCCACCAATCCACCTAAGACCAACCCCCTAAAACACACTACAATCAACTATTAAAGGAACAGCAAGACAACTGATGGGAGGCAATGAAAATACTAGTCTTGGAAGGCCTGTCGGAAGAGATCAGTCTTGACTGCTTTTTTAAAGCAGTCAAGACTGGTAATATGCCGGGTCTCCTCCGGCAGGCCATTCCATAACTGGGGAGCGATAGAAGAGAAGGTCCCCTGGGTAACCGCAGCCAACCTGGTTCTCACTGGCTGCAGTACATTCCTCCCAGAGGACCTTAGTGTGCGGGGCGGATTGTATGGGAGAAGGCGATCCCGCAGGTAGGCTGGCCCCAAGCCATGTAGGGCTTTAAAGGTAATGACCAACACCTTGTACTGTGCCCGGAAACTAATAGGCAGCCAATGGAGAGACTTTAGAATTGGTGTTATATGGTCAATTTTAGGTCTTCCGGTGACCAACCTGGCTGCCGTATTCTGAACTAATTGAAGCTTCTGGACTAAGCATAAGGGTAGCCCTATGTAGAGCGCATCGCAGAAGACAAGCCGTGAAGTTACCAGCGCATGTACCACTGTTTTTAGGTGTTCCAGCTCCAGGAAGGGGCGCAGCTGGCGTATTAGCCGAAGCTGATAACAGGCACTCCTGGCCGCCGCATCTATTTGAGCTGTCATCTGAAGTGACGAGTCCAGGAGCACCCCTAAGCTGCGAACACAGTCTTTCAGGGGAAGTGTGACCCCATCTAGAACTGGTTGACAGACCTCCATACCCGGGCTAGGGCCCTTAACAGCGAGTACCTCCATCTTATCTGGATTCAGCTTCAGTCTGTTTTTCCTCATCCAGTCCATTACTGCTTCAAGACATTCGTTCAGAGGCGAGATGCCACCCTTAGTTGATGCTGTTATCCGAGGCATGGAGAGATATATCTGGGTGTCATCAGCGTACTGATAGCACCTTGCTCCATGCCTCCTGATGATCTCTCCCAGCAGTTTCATGTAGATGTTAAATAGCATTGGGGACAGGACAGTGCCCTGAGGAATTAAGCTCCTTTTTCGAGGAGGAACTGTCCCCAAGCATTACCATCTGGTATCTACCTGAGAGATAGGACCGGAACCACTTAAGCGCAGTGCCCCTGATCCCCAACCCTCTCAGGCGTTCCAGAAGGATACCATGGTCTATGGTATCGAAAGCTGCTGAGAGGTCCAAGAGTACCAGCAGGGTCACACTTCCCCTGTCGATACCTAGGCGAAGATCATCCACTAAGGCGACCATGGCAGTCTCGACTTCATATCCTGCCCTGAAGCCAGTTTGAAATGGGTCTAGATAATCTGTTTCATCCAAGACAGCTTGGAGCTGAAGACCAACAGCCCTCTGAGTTTAACAGCACAGCTGAGTTCAATAGAATGGGGAGGTTTGATGCAGGTAAAGGCCACATCTGTTGCTGGTCATAATGTGTTTGGAAAACAAAAGCAAAGCAAGGCCATAAACTTTTTTCTCTTCTTTTGGGATCTGGACAGAAGGATGCAGATCCTCCCTTGTTACATTTCTTCCCTAAAACACTTTTAACATCTATGCCTGACGATGAAGCCTGTGAGCTCCAAAAGCTTGTGTAATGTATTTTGTGTCTTTGGTTGGCTTAATAAATATAGTACCAAAATGTGTGTGTTTGCTTTTTTGTGGGTGGGTGGGTGGGTATATTTGCTATTTTTTGTTGTATGGCCAACGCAGCTACCCTTGGATTTATATTTTGTAGCTAAGCAATGTGTAGCAAATCAGAAAAGTCCAACAGCTGCTGAAATAGAGGCATTATGAAAGAAAAAAGAATAGACCCATTTTGATCTTTTCAATTTTATGCAAAAAACCAAATTAGCACAAAATAGTACTATTATTTTCCTCTAGAGCTGATTGCTAAAATGAATTATCTATGCAGTTGCCTCTGGAAATTATTCAAATTCTTAATTTACTTCAAGATGTGGCAGGGGTACTGCTGACTGGGACTGACTGGTTGGAAGCAGAACCTGGAAAAACTAATGTCTGGGGACTAGAATTCCCAGAATCCCCCATTCCTAAAGACCCACCAATATTAAAAGATATCAGTTAGCTCCAGCTTTATTTCTAATTACAATTCAAAAAGTTGTTTTTGACTTTTATTTACTTATTAAATCATATCCCACCCTTTATCAAAGTTTAAAAATTTAGCTATAACATCTTTATAATAGCAAATATATTGTCCTATTAAAAAATTAAAACAGTTTGAAAGCATTTTAAAGATAACAGTGAGAATAAAAATGCTACACCTCTACCCATCAAAAAAACCCTCTGCCACAAATCTATGCATAGCTAAACGTCCTATCTAAATAAAAAGGTCTTTTCCTGTTGGTGGAAGAAGAGCAGAGGAGATCTGCCTAGTTTCTTGTATGAGTGAGTTCCATAGCCTAGAGGCAGCCACTAAGAAATATCTCTCGTGCCTCCTCGCCAAATGTTTTTTCAACGTTGGTGTGACTCAGAGAATATCTTAAATGCAGAGCTCTGAATAAAACTCCCCAAATTACTTGTTCTTGGAGAGGCATGATGTCTTTGTATATCAAGACAATGTGCTGAGAAATTTTGGGAAGTTGCTTACCTCCAGTGTGAGAATCTGATGAGTAATTTTTTTCTTTTTGTTGAGGTTTCTACAATTTGCACAAAAATCTCTGTGGCAACCAAGTGTTTTTTTCCTTCAAGAGCAAAATGTGCACACACACAGCAAGCACAGAAATCTGATTGATCAAAAAGCCACAAACAACCCACTCTATGCTTCTAAAAAGTCCATGCAACAAAGCAGCAGCTAGTTTAGGTATACATTTTGTGCCATTTATGCATTTGCACAATCCGATCCCAAACTGATCTTGAAAATTTGAAAAACTCTTCTCAAAACTGACATAAAATAGCTGATTGTTTTGCACTCACGGAGAGAAAAAAATCTTGTCTTCTTCCTGCATGCAAGAAAAAGGGAAGCAAGAATATATACTCCTACTTATGTGGCATGGAAACAGGGTATCTGAAATAAACTTGCTCTGTATGATGATTTTATTGCTGCTGTTAGATGCTGTGATATTAGATTCTTTGAGAAATGTGGGGGTGAAAAGCACATTACATAAATAAATATATTAGTGAAAGCTAGTTGTGGTTTCATATAGTAAAGAAGCACATAGCCTCCATACTCTCAAAAAGCCTCTTATGATATAGCAGTGACCTAAGATCATAGAATCATAGAGTTGGAAGAGACTCCAGGGGCCATCGAGTACAACCTCCTGCTATGCAGGAACACCCATCAAAGCATTCCCAACAGATGGCCATCCAGTCTCTGCTTAAAAAGCTCCAAAGAAGAAGACTGTACCACACCCCGAGGCAGCATATTCCACTGCCATACAGCTCCAACCGTCAGGAAGTTCTTCCTGAGATTCAGGTGGAGTCTGCTTTCCTGCAGCTTGAATCCATTGCTCCTTCTCCTAGCCTCTGGAGCAGCAGAAAACAAGCCCACTCTCTCCTTGACATGACATCCCTTCAAATATTTAAACATGACTGTCATGTCTCCTCTTAAACTTCTCTTCTGCAGACTAAACATACACAGCTTCCTAAGCCATAAGGTGTGGCTTCCAGACCCTTCACCATTTTGGTCGCCCTCCTCTGGACACGTTCCTGCTTGTCACTATCCTTCTTGAATTGAGGTACCCAGAAGAGGACACAGTATTCCAAATGAGGCCTAACCAATGCAGAATAGAGTGGTACCATTACCTCCCTTGATCTAGACACCATACTCCCATTGATGCAATCAAGAATTGCGTTGGCTTTCTTGGCTGCTGCATCATACTGCTGACTCATGTTCAGCTTGTGATCTACCAAGACCCCTCGATCCCTTTCACATGTACTGCTATCCAGCCATGCATCCCCCATCCTATATTTGTGCATTCCATTTTTAATGCCTAAGTGTAGGACTTTACATTTCTCTCTGTTGAAATTCATTTTGCTAGCTTTGGCCCAGCTCTCCAATCTGTCAAGGCCATTTTGAAATTTTATCCTCTCCTCTGGGGTACTGGCAACCCCTCCCAATTTGGTGTCGTCTGCAAATTTGATCAGCATGCTCTCTATTCCTTCATCCAAGTCATTGATGAAGATGTTGAATAGCACTGGGCCCAGGACAGAACCCTGTGGCACCCACCAGTCACTTCTCTCCAAGATGAAAAGCAGCCATTGGTGATCACCCTTTGGGCTCGGTCGGTCAAATAATTACAAATCCCCCTAACAGTAGCCCTGCCCAGCCTGCATTTTACTAGCTTCTTTGCAAGAATGTCATGGGGAACTTTGTCAAAGGCCTTACTGAAGTCAAGATAGGCTACGTCCACAGCATTCCCTTCATCTATCAAGCTTGTAACCCTATCATAAAAAGAGATAAGATTAGTCTGGCATGACTTATTTCTGAGAAATCCATGTTGACTTTTAGTGATTACAGTATTGCTTTCTAAGTAATTACAAACTGACTGTTTAATGATCTGCTGTAGGATCTTTCCTCGTATTGATGTCAGGTTGACTGGGTGATAATTATTTGGGTCCTCTTTTTTCCCCTTCTTGAAGATGGGGACGACATTTGACCTCCTCCAGTCTGCTGGGATTTCTCTTGTTCTCCAAAAGTTCTCAAAGATTATTACAAGTGGTTCAGAAATGACTTCTGCTAGTTCTTTTAATGTCTTTGGATGTAATTCATCTGGCCCTGGAGATTTGAATTCATCTAGTTTAGCCAGATATTCCTGTCTACTACTCTACTTATTCTGTGCTGCATTCCCCGCACCTCCTCACCTGCTCCCCATCCCCCAACTTCAGTACTTCTATCCTTTTGGGAGAAAACTGAGGCAAAGAAGGTGTTAAGTAGTTCTGCCTTCTCTCTTCCCCGCATTATTAATTGGTCATCTTCTCCACACAGTGACCCTATCATTTCCTTGTTTTTCCTTTTGCTGCGGACATATCTAAAAAAGCCCTTTTTATTGTTTTTGATGTCTCTGGCAAGCCTGAGTTCATTCTGCGCTTTAGCTTCTCTGACTTTCTCCCTAGATCTCCTGGCTATTTGCTTGAATTCCTCTTTATTGGTTTCACAATTCTTCCATTTCCTGTACATGTTTCTTTTAACACTTAGCTCAGCTGAGAGTTCTTTAGTCAACCGTTCTGGTTTCTTTAGACACCTGCCATTTTATCTCCTTATTGGCACAGTTTTCAATTGTACCTTCAGTATCTCACTTTTAAGAAACTCCCATCCATCATGAACTCCTTTCTCTTTTAGTATTCTTGACCACGGGATTTCAGCAAATAACTCCCTAAGTTTACAGAAATCAGCTTTTTTAAAGTCTAGAATGCATGTCTGGCTACACTTGGCTTCTCCTTCCCACTGAATGACAAACTCCAAAACAGCATGGTCACTCCCCCCTAAGGATCCCACCACCTCCACCTCATCAACTAGGTCATCCCTGTTGGTCAGGATCAGATCTAAAATAGCTGATACTCTTGTTTCCTCTTCCACCTTCTGGACCATGAAATTGTCTGCAAGGCAAGCGAGGAACCTATTGGACCTTGCAGTCTTGGCATAGTTTGACTGCCAACAAATATCAGTATAATTGAAATCTCCCATTAACACTGCATCTCTCCTTTTTGAATGTGTGGTCATCTGATCCAGGAAAGCCTCATCCAAGTCCTCAGACTGGCCTGGAGGCCTGTAGCAAACCCCCATAATCACATCCCTATTGTTTCTCGCTCCCTTAATTCTTACCCAGATGCTCTCAATTTGGCTTCCCAGATTTAAGTCATGGATCTCTTCACAGGTGAAAACATCCTTGACATATAAGGCTACTCCTCCTCCTTTCTTGTTAGATCTATTTCTGCAAAATAGGTTATACCCCCCTATTCCTACATTCCAATCATGAGATTCATCCCACCAGGTTTCAGTGATGCCTATTAAATCATATTTATTTTGTTGTACTAAAAGTTGGAGTTCATCTTGCTTATTTCCCATGCTCTGTGCATTAGTGTAGAGACACTTGACACCATGTGCCCTTCCCGGAAGTCCTGTTGAAAAGTTATTTTCCCTCCTCCTGTTGGTCTCTAGTTCTACTTGGCCTGCCCTATCTATATCATTTGGGCTATTTTTTTGCAGCACTCACTGAATCCTTGCCCAGAATAATACTGTCCCCCTCCCCAGTCAAACTCAGTTTAAAGACCTCCTGATCCATTTTGCGAGACTGTTAGCAAAAACGTTCCAGCCAACGGTTGTGAGGTGCAGGCCATCCCTTGCCAGAAGACCATCTTTATGGAAATGGAGGCCATGATCCAAAAATCTGAATCAATCCTGGTGGCACCATCTTCGGAGCCAGTTGTTAATCTCAGTAATAATTTTTTTATTGTGAGAAAACAATGTTCTGCTCATGCATGCAAACATGAAGTAACAATATTGTTTTGAAAAGAAGTTCTCACCTGAGGTCCTGCTCCCAACCACCAAATGAAGTTAGGTTCTTGGGAATGTGGGACAGGATCTTATCTGTATTGGCACCGCAACACAAAAAAAACTCTCTTCCCAAAGGGATTATATTGGCTTCACCAATGCTCATCTTTCAGCAAGCAGTGAAAGCATCCTTATTTGGCTTAGTTAATGAACAAATGTGCTGTGCGACTCACTTTGTCAGCATCGTTGCAGATCAGAGTGTGACTACTTTGCCAGCAACCTCTTCCAGCTGGCTGGGTCTGGCAGCAGCCTCTTCCGAGCAAGCACTGCCCTGTGTGGTCCAGAATTCCCCTTTTGTTCTGCTAGATTTGAATTCATTGGCTGCTGGGGCAGGTCTGAGTAAAGGCTTGCAGTCTTCACTCAGGTCCGTTTTGTGGGTATTTATCTGGCTATCTCCAGGCTGCCTGCCAGTCTTCTCTCAGCAGCGTCCCATCTCACCCACCCTTTTTCTGGGCTTTTTTTTTTTTTTGGTGTTTCCTTTTTGACTTGTTTCTTGTCACAACTTCATAGGTGGCCACATGGTTATTGGATCCAGGTCAGCAGGTACTGTATTCCACATGGAAGGGGACATTGGGGCTCCCATATGGTTCAGTGGGTGCATTGAGTAGCGAACATGCCCAGCTCAAGCGAACACACAGCTTGCACTCCATGGTGGCAAGAGAGTCATGTCTGGCAGTTCCCTTTGGTCTTTCATGCCATCTGGTTACAGGCCAGATGTTCAGCTTCATTGGTAAACAGCTGGGTTGATTGGTGCCTGGATCCATATCCATGCATACGCCAACCCTATCTGGTTTTGTATCCAATAAAGTTGTGGCTTTTGTTCCTCCAACCTTGTGTTGTACTTCCCAAGCGGATGTCACCCTTGATCACGCAAGTAATAAAACCCACAAAATAATGTGAGAAATGCCACTCTATATAGGCCTGTCTCTTATTTCAGAAGGAATATTTCCTATTATTTGTTTTGTAACATGAGTTTCTAATTGGAGGTAGGCAGCTGTGGCAGGCCTAGGGCCAATCTTCTTCCCTCAGGGACACTGTGAGGATTGCACAGTGTCAATTTTTGAGGACTGTCAAAAATGCCTTTTTTTTTTAAAACAAAAACAAAACTGGAAGTGGTGAGAAATCCCTTCCTGGATTTGAAAAATGAAGAATGAGCAATTTATGATGTCAAATAGTCTGGGGAAAGCAGACATTGATTTAAAAGGTGAATTGCTGATTCTGGAGGCTTTCTAGAAAGGCAAGTTCAGAGAAGTTGGTGGAATATCAAAGGCCAGAAAACCAGTCCTGGAGCCCAGTGAGGGTGTAGAAGTGAGAATCTTCATCCGCTCCTGTTCTAACCCTACTCTGTTCCCTATCAGCCACAGGCATCCAATTCTATCCTATAATTCAACGGGATGGACTCTTTCATGGGGGAGGGACTATATAATTAAATGTGTGCTTTTATTGAAGAAAAGACTGGATAAATAATTGGTTTTAAATTATGTAGTATAAACCATTGCCTGTCAAACTAAAACAATACAGATTGCTGCTTGTCAAAGGAGGAAAAATGCCTTTGCAGCTCCTCGACTTGATTAAGCTCCCTGAACTAACAAGAAAAAGGCTCCCTACTGGAGAAATGAAAAGTTAAAGAAAGTGACTTAATTACATATCAAGACTAAATGGCATACATTAATTTCTAATAAGTCATAAGGCACACTTAACAAAAGAGGTAAAAAGCTTTAATCTGCTAAAAAAATGTAAAATGAATTCCTTAATTGGAATATAATTGCTTTACACTCATCCTTCTGACACATTTTGATGAAATTGCAGATGTACAAAACTTGATTAGTTTTTTCCCAACAAAACTTGCATACAAGTTGTTCCAATTTATATAAATATTTTTTAAGTTTTGGAGTTCTGTGATCATAACCGGGTGGAACAGAAATATTGTCCTTTCCTGGGATTAGATAGGGTAAAACGTTATGGTGTTTGACGCAATAAAAGCAAGCAATGAAGTTACCTAAAACACGTCATTCTGCATAAAACTGATTGCATGGCCTTAGAATCAGTGCTGTTACCTGTTTAAAAGTAATGCTCTTTCCAAAATAAAGAGCCTTTAATTCTACAACACTGCCTCTGTCTGTCATGATAATGATGGACATTTTTCAAGTGGTATGATAATACTGTGAATTGTCCTTGACCAGCAGGAGGATCAGAACAAAAGAAAAGAAAAAGGTTAAAAACCTGCCTCCAGCCAAAGTGAAGATTTCTTCAAGTGGCACCTGCAGGAACTGGATATGAGACAGTTGCATGCAAATCATAGCTTGTAGCTGTATGATGAGACATTGGAAAGATGGAATGGGTTGAGGATGTAGGTATATTATGGAGATTTCCCCTAAACCTGGTGGACTTCATTTGACATAAATAATTATCAGTCACAGTGTCAGTGTGAAAATTAAACAAGTGCCATTTTGTAATGTTCTTCAGTTATGTTCACAGTTTTTCTAATATAAATTATATTCACTTAAGTCATTTAACTGATATGCCGTTACTTCAGACATCTATTTCTTATGTCAGAAATACTATCATAACATCTTTGTGCATATAACCTACGAGAATATGTGGCATTCTAGACATCGTCAAAGTTTAAATCCTACCAGCCCTAGCCAATGGTGAGGGCCATGGGACTTCTGGATTTGAAGTTCATCACATGGAATTGTGGTAAAGGGGAGTGAGTGTGGGCATTCACAATCATTACCAAAGTAAGTGGAAAAAGAACACACTTTAATGTATACTCAGAATGCATAGTAATATTTCTGGGGGGGGGGATCTCTCTTCCCTTTCTCTCCCCCTGATAATAAGGACAGACAACAGTGAGACCTTTTAAGAGTCTTTTAACACATACTAGTGTACAGCAACATTACTGAAAGGTTATTCTTTTTTTTTTATTTAAATATTTTTTATTAAATTTTAAATTGAAAATAAAAAAAAACCCTTCCCCACTTCCAAGCTTTTTTCTTTTTTCCTGTCGAGTCTGCTTGTTTGCATTCCATTCATACATCATTTCTGTTTAAAAGATAATCTTACATTGTTGCATCTTACATTGTTACACTGCTGCTTTGTTACATTACCTTATTACATTGTTACCTACTGAAAGGTTATTCTTTTAATGCGCATTAGCACGGGTCTTAGCACATAGCAATAGGCTTCAAGTGTCTTTTAGTTCCATAGTTTTCAAGGCCAGGCAATTATGAGCATTCAAGCACAGCAGGGTATTCAAGGGTAGCCTTTTAATAGGCCAGTTAGCACACATGTTGGGTCACAGCAGCAGGTCTGGGGGGAAAAAGAATGCTGGTAATATCCATTCAAAAAGAAGTGGCATTGTGCAGATTTGGGTGGGGGGATAAGGTCTGTGAAAAAATGAGGGAGAAAAGTACTGGTAGGTTATAGAGAATTTCACTGGACTTTTTTCTACACTTTTACATGGTTCCTTTTTCATAAAAATCTGAAAATCACACACAGAGTAGCACTATGTACCTAGTGCAGTCAAAGACAAACACTTTCAATATCCTTTTGATTTCAGCGGGAATGTCTAATACATAGCTTGAAATGCCAACCGCTGAAACCAATGCAGCTTTAACATTCCTAATAGGGACTTGTTCATATCCTTGATTATCAATACTAAAATTCTACAACTAGGGTATGATGCAGCCAAAGTTAAATTTCTCCATTCTTATTGATTTTAGTGGGAGAGATGTATTGAAGCTATTAACTGATTCTGCCTTTGATATAAGTTAAAAAAAGGAGTCAACTTTAGAAGACTATGACCGTTTGTTGAGAACTAATCCCCTCTAGGTTTTGCCTAGGGGTCAGTATAAACCCAGGCAGAACCCCAGAATTGGCTTTAATGCTACAAACAGACATGGTACCTTAAAACCCCATTGTATTTATACAGCACTAACTCTGTAAAGAGTACAACCATATGGATATGACAAAGTAAATAGTGGTCAAGCCTAAAATACTAGTGGAAGGTTGTGCAAACTTACAGTGCGCTAATTCAAGACTGCAACAATTTTCAAGGTAACTCTGGGCCAGAACTTGGAAATAACTGGTTGATGATTTCAATACACTATTAATTTGTTGAATTTTTCTACCAAAGTGGCCTAACTCACTAGATTGTTTGATGTATGAAGAAGTTTAATATTCTGCTTTAAAAACTAATTTGTTGTAGAACATTAGAATTTGTTAGAATGTGTGGCTGTTCCTCTGGCAGATTCAGTGAGATAGGAAGGCCTAAGGAGAAGGCAGATGAAGATTAAAGGATGTGTCACATGGCTTTGTTGCTAGGCAGTACAACCAAGCAGAATAATGGCTGGGGAAGAATTGAAGAAGTGGATTTAGGAAAGGAAGAGGCACTAGGGATCATATTGCAAACATACATTGGAGAATGGAATACACCAAATAATTTCAGAAGAAAATCAGATTGTGTTTCATAGATTATAGCAAAGCCTTTGATTGTGCAGATCATGAGAAACTATAGATCTCTCTATAGAAACTATAGATGAAAGGGTGTGCCACAACTTTTGATTGTCCTGATGTGTAACCTCTATGCAGGACAAGAGGCTATTGCATATGTAAAGCAGGATTAGACTTGGAGGAAGGAGGCATGAAAGTTGGAGGAAGGAACAGCAATCATTTAAGATTTGCAGATGACACCATACTATAAAGAAAAATCAGCAAAGACTTGGAATGATTACTCAAGCAAGTCAAGGCAAAAATTGCAAAGGCAGGTTTATAGCGGAACAGTAAGAAAACAAAAATAATGAGCACAGATGATTTGTATAACCTTAAAGTAGACAATGAAGACATTGAAACAGTCAAGATTTTCCATACCTTGACTCATATATTAATCAGAACGCAGACTGTTGTCATGAAATCAGAAGAAGACTAGGACTTGGAAGGACAACTATGAAGGAACTAGACAAGATCCAAAAGTGGAAAGATATATCATTGAGTACTAAAGTTAGGATTTTCTGTGCCATCACATTTCCAGTTTCTATGTATAGTTGTGAAAGCTGGACAGTGAAGAAAGCTGACAGGAAAAAAAAATCAACTCATTCAAGGTGTTGTGCTAGAGAAGAGTTCTATGGATACCCCAGACTGCTAAAAAGACAAATGAATGGGTCCTAGACCAAATCAAGCCTGAACTCTCCCTAGAGACCAAGATGACTAAACTGAGGTTGTTGTACTTTGGCCATAACAAGAGAAGACATGACTCACTAGAAAAGATATAATGCTTGGTATGATAAAAGGCAGTAGTAAAAGACTGCATTGCAAATGGATAGACTCAATCAAGGAACGTATGTCTCAGAATCTGCAAGACCTGAACAGAGCAGTTGAAGATAGAGTGGCTCGGACTCTTTTCATCCACAGGGTCACCATAAATTGAGATCAACTTAACAGCAGTTAACAAGAATAATATTTGAAGAGCTGGGACTGGGGATCAACTGAAGGAGAAAGGAAGTTAAAAAAATGAGTCATGGAATGGGAGGGTGATTGATTTGTTTGCTCTGTCTTTACATAGTCATAGTTCTTTCAGAATTTCAGGGTCTTTAGCTAGTGTCTTCCCACATATTGGTTATGTGTCTTTCTAGGGGTGGAGTATATTTAGTGACTCACTTCAGTTCTCTTCCTGTCAGGAACTGAATTCACACACACAAATAGAACAGTGCATAAACACTATTTATTAGGAGCGTGATACATTGTGCAGGACTTCAGTGAGTGAACTGGAGGCAATTACCAAAACACAAAACATAAAAGACAAAGAGCACATCTTCCCATCCGCAAGAGACCTTGAAGCCTTGGTGCAGCCTGGCTGTGCTTATCAGTGAATTCCTAGCTTTTGTTTATCTAACAGTCTCTGGTTCCTATACCTTGTTACAAGCAAGCTGCTACTTAACTCCTACTACATATCCCATTACTAAAATATGGAGGGCCACCCGACACTTCCTCTGTTGTTTTTATTCTAGTGTCAAGTATATAAATGTTTTCCTCAAACTTTCCTTTTCATTTGGCTCCCTCACATTTTTCCCCCTCACATTTTCCCCATGCTGCTTTCCATCCAGCCTGTTTCATTGGGTCAACACCTGGAGGGATTTTGTGATGTTGCAGCTATTAGTTTGGAGCCAAAGGATTCCATTAGCGCAACATGCCCTCATTGTGTATTATGGGTTTTGTAGTTAATATGGTAAAAATTCTATGTTGAGGTTAAAACAATGTCAAAGAGAGCACTCTTGAAGGTGCCAGCAACAAAGTGTGTCTCTAGGGTCAGGTGTGACAATTCCCATGCCATTTTCTGTAAATCCTGTACTCTGCCCCAAAGGCAATGGTTTAAATAATGAGCTAACTCATGTTAATTTAGCTAGTTAAACAACTTTTATTATTTACATTGCTGGTAATGAAGTAATTTCCCAGTTTCTACCATTTAACATTATTGCACTAATTACAAATCTAATGTTCCAAAATCTGCTCTTGAGCCTCTCTTAATTTGCTCCTAAGAGCATGTTTACCTGCCATGCCTCACATTTCAATGAATGGCTGGCTTTTTCCATGTTAAATAGCAGCTTGTACTTGGAAAAGATAAAGCCATCATTTTATTTGTATAGATGCAGAGGTAGGAGGAATTCATATATACACACAACGCCATTCAATTTTTATTCATTAGACCAGAGTTCAGGATCCATGCTTTCCATCTTACATGTCCCAAGCAAATTGAGGAACTATTTTCATGTCTCATTTCCTCAGCACATGAGATGGAAAATTAATTTTAAAACAATTGTTTTTAAAAAGTTATGAGCTTACCCCTTTATTCAACAAGTCAACACACTAAAAAGTATTGAAATCTTTGTTAAGGTGAAAGATGTCACAGAACAGACCATGTAACTCCAGTCAGCCTTCCCAGCCAGCATGATGTGATGTATGCCAGTTCTGAGGAAGCCTTTCAATAATCATCCGATGTTGTATTAGCAAATCTTTAGACTGTAATTATGGCTTGCCGCGGGTCTGTTTCTTATCTGTAAATGAAGTTAGGCAAAGCAAGAGAATTGCTCACAGTAATTTGCTTATAATTTGGCTTCCTTTGTTTTGGTACTCAGTCTTAGAGAAAATGCTGCTTAGCTATAAAAAGCTAGAGCTAGAGAAGAACTCCCATCAAAAAAACATTTTAGGAAAGGTCACCACCATTAAACAAAGGGTACTTTCCAATTCCGACATGGGTAAATGACATTACTTTTGCACTATATAGAAGAAATAAGTGTAAGGTAAGTGTCACCTGATCACTGCCAGCCATGGGCAAAATAATCCCAAACAAGAAAAACAAAACAAACAAAAACAAAAGCAAAAACCCTACCACTTCCTGAAGCAGGAATTCTTGTCTCAATCTAGCCCTGAAATTTACAGGGCAGTGAGCATTTGTGCCACATTCTCATCTCTGATGCCTCTCTGCACCTGTTTTGCAGGTCACATGCTACTAGTATAAAGCTCATGAAGCCCAGAATAGGAATGCCAAGAATATTGTCTATTATTTGTTCCCAAGTCATAAAATACATTTTCTGACAGTTACGGAAATCTGTTGGGAAAAATAATAGAGAATGAGACTTTCACACAGTTTTGCCACAGTACTCAAACACAGAGACTACTGTACAGAGAAAAACATGTGACATTTTGTGCAAAATACTCCTACATGTTCTATTCAGGAAATAGTGTTTCCTGCTATTGCTGCTCTGTTTTCATGCAGAAAATGTAGTTTCTGTGGAAAAAAACCCAGATGTTCTTCTGCACATAAATAGCATCTGAAATACTTCAGGATGCTCAAAGAAGAATACGGTGCAAAAATATTTGATTTCTCTTGTAGTGGGGAGAAAAGTTATAGTCATTATGTTTGCATATGAGAACAAAATTCTGGGAATATACATCCCCAGCCTGGAAAGAGTACTGAAAAGGATGAGACTAACAGTATTGACCTTTAATGACTTCTAAATTGGCCAGGTACTGTTAAATGTGGATGTTGCAGCAGTTGTTAAGAAGCTGAGAAGATCTGGACTTGATGAGTTCCACTTTGGAAACCTGTGTATCCCATTTATGTGGTTGAATATTTAATACCTCTGATTGATTGATTGATTGATTGATTGATTGATTTACTTACTGTCTATCCTGCACCAAGGTGCTTACAGCATTGGTCAAAACAGAGTACAACAAAACAATATATAGTATCCAGTGTTTAAAACCCATTAAAGAAGATATCCTAATTTCTTTTTTTAAAGTTAAAATATTTTAAAATACGCATGGTGGGATGTTCCATCTGAAAAGACATTCAAGGTAGCCAACAATACTAAAATACAGAACTAAAAACAAAATCCTTATTGAAATTACCGGTAAAAACCAACCAGAACATGAAACAAAAGACAAAGCCAGTGATCAGACAATTAACCTCCCTTCAATAGAGGTCCAACCAACATATCCATGGCCTGCTACGTGCTGGTGGAAGGGCCACACAGAATAAGCCAACTAGCCTCCTTTGACAGACAATGCCATAGTCTGGAAGCAGCCACCATGTACACCATGTTGAAAGGAAGTAGGACATATATGTGAGAAAAAAGTATGTCAGGTAGTTATTTATATTAGTAATATTGACCATGAATTAAGCAGGAAATATTATTTAAGATGCACCAATCTGTGTCACATTCTATATTTATTGATTTAATTCAGGTTGCTATCAACCTTTCACCTAACGTAAGACATAAAAAGAATGTCTAAGTATCTCTTTAGGCAAGATGCTTGAGAAACAACATAGGTAAGGAAAAGTGCTTCAGCTAAGACCATATACATCAGGGCTTTCCAAATGGTGTGCCATGATATGTTAGTGTGTCACCTGAAGTGTGTAGTTGTGTCACCTACAATCTTGAAAATGTATGTTATTATTTATAAATCATATAATTTTAAAAATATATGAAAGGTTTTCATGAGATAAGTTGTGTCCCCATACATTTTGTTATTACAATTTTTGTATGTGTCTGTATCTCTTACAAGAGGTTAGTTTAACCTCTGGTTTACTAGTAAAACTGAATTATTGTGTCATGAAACGATGCATGTCTAAAAAGTGTGTCACCAACATGAAAAGTTTGGAAAGCTCTGACATACATCATTCAGAACTCTTTGTACCAAGGTGCACCAATTTCAAAGAATGCTTGCTGGGAGATGCTCTTGATGAATTTTGAGAAAGCTACCACATCCCACCTGTACTACACTGTTCAAAATACATTGTTACATACACAGTGTCAGTCAGTGGCTTCTTTGACAGTGGGATGGTGAATTCACTCTAGGTGGTTGTCTACAGGAGCTATTCAAGGTGCTGAGTCTTCAAAACATAGTCTAAACCTAAAACCTGAAACATGACTAGAACCTCAGATACAAAAGGCACTAGCTGCCAGGGAACCTACGAAAATAATCTGTACATCCATCTAAATTTTCTTAAACTGTTGTTTATACAATATACTTTTAGCCTGTTTAAATTATTCCTGTTGTCTTAAATTATTTTAAAATGTTTAAATTGATTGCAGGATCTCAGCCAGTGCAATAAACATAATCAAGAAGATGAGAATGAAAGAATATCCAAATGAAAAACTGCCTAGTTGTGATAACTGGGATACGGACTATGAAATATATAGATTATAATATGTAACCGGCACATTCAATGGAGCATCCAAGCATGAATTATCAGCAGCTGCCATACAACTAAAATAGAAATAATTATTTGTTCCCTAGCCAACCATGAAAAATTCTTATTCAAAAGCATGAGAACTAAAGAAAAATCAAACATACGTGCTTTAACGCTGCAGAGTTTACAAAATCAAGGATCAAAGATGCAATATCCACAAAGTAATAAATGTTTGTTCATTATGGTTTTATATAATCTATAAAATGAAACGGAACTTGAAAAGCTTGTCCATGTTTAGCTGTTACCTCCTACTTGCATACATTTTGATAATACAGTAGCATCTAAGGCATTAACCCATTGAATGCCCTTCCTCCCCCGACCATACTTCTCTCCCATAACCTATTAATTCCAATTACATTCCTGTGCTCTCTTTGATTTAGATAAATGAGGTCTGATGGATCTAGTCACAAAGTATTTTAGGGAAGTCTTTCATTTGAGTTGTTACAGATTAACTCTTCTTCCTTCTTAATTATGATCTCCTGCTGTCTACTTTGATTATGATGCTCTTTTTCTAATTTTTATTCCCTAGAATGTAGTGGATTATAGTGCATATCTGATATCATAGTGGCAATACTTTATATTTACAAAATTCCTGAAATGAATAAAATCTATAAACCAGACTACAGAACCAGGGTTTTTCCTATATGGTAATCTCAGTGTTCACTTTATACCAGAGGGAAAGCCTGAGTCGTGGGCTGTTGATACCTGTACCAGGAACACTGTGGGCCCCCTGCCCTTCAGAACACAGACTGTTTTTAAGATTGCTCCATGCCTTCAGAAAATGTCTGACCAGAAAGGTAAAGACTTTCAATGGCTGGTGGAAAATGGGTGGCTGTCCAGGTGTTTTAGATTATAGCTCTCACAGTCCCATACTACTGCCCATGCTTGCTGGGGTTTCTGGGAACTGAAATTCAAAACAGCTGGTGAGTATTCCCCCCAACCTGATCCAAAAGGTGCAAAACTATGATGATAAGAAAAGTGCTGGGGTCAAGAATGTGGAGAACATTTGAATAGGGAAACTCACAAAATTGAACACCTTTGACCAAACGTTCCCAGGCACAGGCAGTAACCCACCTTGCTTGGGCAAGGATGGGAGATAAAAATCAACAGTGGCAATAAACACACCTCAAAGCACTGATGGAGCAACTTCTCTGATGGGACTGGGTAACCACTTCTAAAATAATGAGGGGAAACGGTGCTATTTGCTTCGTAGATGGCTGGTTCTACAGATGTGCTCTGCCTTACATTTTACTTTAAGGTGCTGCTGGTGAGCACAAGAGACAGCCACTCCTGTCTTTCAAACTCTTTCCCAAAAGACAGACCGCTCAACCTTTGACCTTGGAAATATATGTTTTAAAGTGCACTATGCTGAATTTTAAACTGCTTTTCGCTGTAGCTGCTTTTTCAGAGCTTAGGATCACTTCCTGCCCATTCATGTCTATATGTTACACTGGTGTTGCCTTCCCAGCAGCCTCCATTTTCGTTCCTCATTACTGAGGGTAGGTTGAGAAAAGTAGAATGACAAGAGAACCAAAGTGACTCTGAATTTCCCGGCATTCTAGTGCTCCAGAACTTTTCAGGCAGTGCTGGGTTGGACTCACGTCAAATGAAGATAAGGGATCCTGCACTGCTTTATAGAACAAGATCCTTATTTGTACATGGAACCTAACCACTATGTATATAAGGTAAAATTATAATCCATTTTCCCCCAGCAAGTAATGTATGAAGGCATTTCTCACTAGAGGCTAACCCTCAATGTGGTTGCGTTTTACCTAAATGGATGATGTTATGTCTCATTGCCCCCCAAAGTAATTTATCACATAGAAGAAATATTATTGTAACAAATTGCACCTGAGCCTTCTGCTCTTTGTAGTTTTTATTATTAGATTGTTCTAATATTATTTTTGAGCATTGCTTTATAGTTAAATATCTTTAGCTCCTTTGGTCCCATGTTGGCAGAAAGGAGGGCTATAAATCAAGGCTAGCATCTTGCACTGAGCAGTTATGAATGCATAAGCTAGACTTACACATTCATAACTATTCAGCTTTCATGTTTATGACTGTGTCACTATAGCCAGGGTTGCAAATGTCCCTCTAAATCTCCTTAACCATTAGCAACTGCACTGAGTAATGAAAGTCTATTTCTGTTTTTCTGCAGCAGGATGACATTTCCCGCCCCCTCCCACTAAGAACTGCAGTGTGACAATTGGAAGCAGGACCACGGTCCCAACTCCTTGTTCCACCACAGCTCATAGGCGGGAAGGGGCTGGAAATGTCACTCTCCAGCAACCTCATCACTAGCAGAACAGACCTCTGTGGAGTTGCTGGTTGTTAACATAGGTTTGGGGAGTTGGGTTGGAGGACTATATGTAATTATGCAATCATAACTACATTGTGATGGGGGATCTTGAGCTGAATGAATGAATGAATGAATGAATGAATAAGCTTTCCCAAGCTGCTTTGGTAGAACTTTGCCTTAGCAAGTAGACACATCAGTATTGCCTAAAGAAATGGATAAATAAAATCAGCTCATATGAGCGTGCCATCTCTGAAAACAACGATGTTGGGGCAGATAAAAAATAATAAATCCTCACTGTTCTTGGAGTGAATTTTCAATCCCCAGGGGGTGACAGCAGTATCTGGAGCTGAAAATAGGGAGGTGGTATTAGTAACAATCTGTGAACTGCTTGGGGAGGTAAACACTATGATTGCTGCTGTTTTCCCTTTTGCAGCTGAATGGCTTTGGCAATTATATGGGACAATTTTTTAAAAAATGCTTTTTAAATAAGCTTTTAAAAATAAGCTTTAAAATAAATACCCATGAATATACAGAAATATTAGTCTATACCAAAGCCAGACAACCTTTTTAAATGGCTACAGCAATTTATCTGGAGTGTTTGCTGAGTTAAAATATATATCCAGATTATGCATCATTTGATGGAGCTGCTGCAGTTCATAGAAGCAGTGGCTCATTAGCTGTGTCGGTTCCCATGCATTGATGGATGCATAATTTATTTTTCTCTCCCTTTTTTTCAAATGACTTTTTGTCTAATGAACTATATGGCAAGAAATCTGTATTGAATCAAACCTTAGAAGAAGATGGTGTTAATTTAATCTGCTTTTGCTAGATCGTGCAATTAAAGCTGGCAAAGGTGAACTGGAGCTATAATGTGAGGAAGAAAGAAACTCAGCGGGTGCCTTGCCATCTAGTGGAACTCTCAATGGAAGAGGCTGACATGCTAAATTAAGATCTGTTGATTTAAACCACTGAAGTATTTGTACAGATCAGAAAATAAAAATGGATGAAAAGCTAAGCTGAGGGTTGTAGCCGTTTGCAATCTTCAGCGTTTTAATAACATTTTGCTCACAGAAAATACTTTTTTCCTTCTCCCCAAAGGACACTTTCCACATACTCAAAAGTATGAGACAAGGATCAGCTCAAATGCTGCTGAATGGCAACTCTCTGAATTTCTCACTAGTGCCTTTATTGGCTATGGCTAATGAGAGTTATAGTCCAACAATTTCTTGAGGGCCACACAATTCTCACCCCTGTTATAACACAATGAAACACCCATCTAGCAACGAGACAATATACCAGTTACACTTTCTCCTGAATTCAGCTTTTAGAAACTTCATTTTTTTTCCTGTCCCAAATGTGAAGAAATTTGGGGAATTTTGGTAACGCTTCAAAAACAAACAGAATCAAAATTCTCCCTGTTTTCACTGATCGAGTTAAATAACTCTAGCTTGAGCCAGCATGATGTAGTGCTCTGTGTGTTGGACTACGACCCTGGAAACCTGGGTTCAGTTCCCTGCTTGGCCACGGAAACCCACTCTCAGCCCCAAAAAACCCCATTATAGGTTCACCTGAGGGTTGCCATCAGTCAAAAATGACTTCGAGGTACACAACAGCAATGACAACAACAAGCTATTACAGACCTGCATGACTTGGCAGTAGGTAAGGGCAGAGATTAAATAGGCTAAACTTCTTCAGGCTTCAGATAGGTTTTTAGTACCTCACTTTCCAAGTAAAGTTATAATAATAATATTTTTATTTGCACAATTATTATAGTATAATTAACAACTAAACTATTTTGCAAATAAAATAAACTATATTATTAAAAAAAAGGGAAATTTCAATTATTACACTTATGAATTGTTACTTATTACTTCTCATTAACTTTGATAACATCTCATTAACAAAATGTAAAGGTAAGAAAACCTTAAAAATATATTCAATTTTTAAGGTTTTCTTACCCTTTACATTTTGTTAACGGGACATATTACACTTCTTGTCAGCAATCAGTTTATCGTACTCCAGAATCATGTTTTAAAAAGAGGCAAGAAATGTGTGATCCCATGATTTCTCTTTGGGAGGGATCCAGTCAAAACTATTCCACTTCTCACTCTGCTCACCCACTGCATTCTGCAGCCTCACATGAACTGTTATTTATGGTCATTACAAACGTATTCTGAGTTTTATTTTGCATCTTACTCATGGATCATATAGAGATTATATATTTTTAAATCATGTTCAGAAGGACAAGTGGGCAGGTGGAGGAATGAGTTAGTCACGTTTCCAAAGAACCATACAAACCAGTCTTCTCCAGTGAGCTTTGGTCAGCATCCCTCTTAGCACCATCAAGAACTTGCTGCTGCTGCTACTTTTGGAGTGAAATTTCATTCTGCCCTCATCACCCACACACTCATCCCTCAAAACAGAGAGGGAGAGATTTATTCCAGGTCACTCCAACTACTCTCCTCAGCTACTCCATAGTGCCACTTCCCTTCTCTCCTCATCCATCCACCAGAGAAACCCATTGAGAGACTTCCTCAAAGAAGCCCAATGTGCCAGGATGGTCTGCAAAGCCTTTAGATCCCCTGAACTGCAATCTCTGAACATATACACACATGTCCCTCAGAACCCCTGAGAAGTGTCAACCTATAAGGTGGTGTTCCCAGCGTGGCAAAGCCTCCTTCTGCAACTCCCCCTCCTCAACTGCGATCCACAAATACGCCCATTTGCACCTACTTTACATGAAGAGAAATCAGAATCCTTTGGGTTCTGGTTTGGCCCTTCACTCTCTCCCTTTTTACACCACCCCCAACCCTACTGAGGGGGACCCAGTGGGTAAGATTGCCTCACTTTCCTCCACTGTCCTCCCCTTTGTCCCCTGGGGCTCCCTCCTTCCCTTTCCCCACAGGTCTTCCTCCTCACCCCCAACTCACCCCCTGCAGTGGTGTGATCGGAGGAGTGCTCTAGCAGACCGCTCTCAAGTCAGAGCTCTGCCGCTCAGTCACAGGCTGAAGTCACGCTAGGGGATGCACCTGGCTTGGGAGGGAGGGGAAGGAGGTACGTCTCCACCTCTTGCTGCTGCCGCCACTGCATTTTCGGCCCTCGCACTCACGAGCGATGCAGACCACACAAAATCCTTTGGCAGGCCACAAGAAGCACCGCAGGCTGTATGTTGTGCAGGCCTGGGCTATTACAAGGCTGTGGGATAAGCATGCTGTACTAACCTGGGAGACTAGTGTTAAAAATGAGAAACTTTTTGGGGAAAAAGGAGGGGTGATTACCCCAATTTAATACAACCATCTTGAATACTTACGTAAAATGAAACCAGGGCTACACAACCACTTTGAATCTGCTGTTTTGGAAGTGGGGAATAGGATCCTTCTTACTCCCCATTACTGAATCTTCAAAAGCTTTAGAAGGAAGGATCCTTCCTCCTCAAGCTTGTTGCCTAACACATTTGCTGTTCCCCTCTGAGAAATGCATGCTGCACTCTGGGGGTGAGTCTTGTCTTCTGCTCTTGGGAAAAGTTTTAGAAGGCTCCTCTGATATGCAGCAGGTACAGGCTGCTGAGCAGACCTCAAGACCACCTCAAGTCCATTGCCTACCCTATTTGCTTTTCCCCTCTGAGACATGCACCCACACTTTGAGCTTGGGGCAGATTGTCATCTGACCAGTAGGCAAAAAGAGATGGAAGCGTTATTCAAAGTAATAAGGTTTCTGGATGACTGTGTTATGTTACTGAACCAAGGGCAGCAAATCAGTCACTAAAAATATACAAGTCTTGATTTGAATCCAGTCAGTACATCATTTATTGCTGATTCGAATCCGAGTCACTGAAGTGACTTAAGTCTGACTTGAGTCCGAGTCAGTTGACTCGAGTCTACATCACTGGCTAGTTCAATGCCCACAGGTTTCAGGTACGCTGTGAAATTGCCTGTTCTGTGTTGTGAGCTGCTATATTTTGAAACAGCTCCCTTTAGGAACAGAAGAAATGTGTGATGATGATCATATTTGTTAATTATCTCTACAGGTCACCAAAGTCACTGGCATTTACTTCTAATTCAATGTGTTTATAATTGCAAGTGAAGACTTCCAGAAGTGTGTGTATATCCAAAGGGGACTGGATGTTTCATATTTCCATAAAATATGCAAAACTGAAAAAAGTGCAATAAATGCTGCACTGTTCCGTTGCTGTTATTTTTATTGGTGATGATGATGTATAGAATCCTGTTGGAGACTTACAAATGGGTAAACACTGTAGGTACAATGCTATACAGCGAATCCTGTCCCTTTTAACCATTTACCAGGCACCAGCCACTGCAATCAATGGGGATCTGTTCTCCTGTTGAACAGGAATCAGCTAACTGACATTCCTGCTCCCTCTCATGAGCAATCTCTGATGTGACAGGTAGAAGCCAGACCCCTTTCTTTAATACTTCATTAAACCAGAAATTGCTCATGCGAGTGGTGGGCATGGAACCATCAATCAGCTGCTATCTGAGTGGCAGAAGAACAGATCACTGTTGATTGCAGTGGATGATGGCCAGTGATTAGGGATTGGAGAGCTTTCTTGATCCCTGTGCATCCACTAAACTAGGGTTACATGGGAATGATGAATACAAAACAGTCATGAGTGTACAGTAGGATTCGATCCATTGTTATTATTGCTGTTGCTGTTATATTTATCATGCCTTTTCCCCAGTTTGGGATTCAAGGTAGCTTATAACAGTCAAAACAAACATACTTTTAAAAGTCAAAGTATGTGAAAGTTAAAAACTAAACTATCAAAAAATTAAAACTATAAGCCATTAAAAAGAAGAAAAATAGAAAATAAAAACAGAATATCCCACCTATTTTACAAGGCCTGTTCCTCCTAAGCAATCAATCCACAAAGGCCTGCTGAAACAACAAGGTCATCATCTGCCTGTGAAAAGACAGTAAGGATGGTGCCTGTCTAATCTCTCTGGGAATGGAGTTCCAGAACTTGAGAACAACTGTGGAAAAAGATCCCAGGAAATGTGCCTAGAGTGATGGCATAGAGATAAGGGCCTACCTGGAAAGTCTCAAAACACAAGCAGGTTCATATGGGAGAACACAGTACTTAAACCACACATGACCTGAGCCATGTAAGGCTTTATAGATCACAGCCAGCACTTTGAAATGTCTCAAAATAGACAGTTACCAGTTGAGCTATTGCAACAAAGGAATTGCGTGTTCCCTGTAACCAGCCTCAATTAACAATCTGCCTGAAGTCCTTTGGCCTAGCTGATGTTTCCAAACACTCTTGAAAGACAGCCCCACATAGACTATGTTACAGTAATTCAAATGGGATGTAACTAAAGTGTGTCTCAGTGTAGCCAGTTTTGATGTCTGAAGGAACAGGCTTTAACTGTGCAAATACATCCCTAGTCATCACTGAAACATGACATTTCCAGCTCAGAGTTGAGTTCATAAAATCATAGAATCATAGAGCTGGAAGAGGCCCAAGGAGCCATCAGGTCTAACCCCTTGCTCAATGCAAGTAGCTGAGTAGTCTCTTTTTGACAACATCCAGAGAAGAAGACCTCATTAGTTCTCTAGGCAATTGGTTCCATTGCCAAATCACTGTCAGTCAAGAAGTTCCTTCTAACGTTCAATCAAAATTGAACGGTAACTCCTGTAACTTAAAACCATTAGACCTAGTTCTGCTCTCTCAGAATGGTAGCTTGGGTGCCCAGAAACACACAGAAGCTGTGAACTTGTGTCTTCAGGCGAAATGTAACCCCCATACATCACAAGCTGAATCTCTATCTCCTGATCAGCATTTTGACTGACCAGGAATACCTTAATGTATTTTAGATTAAGTTTCAATTTGTTTGCCTTTGTTCATTTCATTACTGATGACAGGCACTGGTTTGGGACTGAAACAGCTTCCTTGGATTGAGGTGGGAAAGTAAGAGTAGAAATATCAGATATGCTGCTGGTTTTTTTGTGCTGTCTTTTTGTGTTCACTGTAATATTCATTTTTTACTTCATGAAAGGAAATGAGAAATACATTTTGCACAAATGATAGAAACCACAAGTGAACAAAAATCATTTGGTGTCTTGATCTTGTGTTGAAGTTGCAGTCTCTCAAGGTGGTTGGAGAATCCTCAAGGTGTTGTCTTACTCAGGACAGCTGATCTCACCAAGAATTTTGCCAATGATATGATTTCTTCATGAGTGGAATTACTGTTCTGTTCCTGTTAATTGCTGATACAGTGTCACCCAGGCAACATTCATTATGTGTTTTCTTTGCAGACTTTCACAAGCAAAAGCCTCTTGTCTCCAAGGAAAGTGCAATCAACTGGTGACATTAGAAAATATCACAAAAGGACAGCAAGGCAACAGATTGTAGACCTGACTGATACTTGGTCAAGTTTTTGAACAGGAGTTCACACAAGAAAACTATAGTGCTGTCTTCAAAAACAGTCTTAGAAAAATGACATTTGTTCTGTAGAAGATCATATTTAAGTCTGCACTTAGACCTGGTTGAAGTTCTTTCCATAGATGAGAAGCAGAACACATACAGAGCATTTCCTCCTCTAAGCCCAACAAAGCACAGTGAAAAAGATTGCTGCTTATGGATTATCTGATATATAATGGTCCTTAATTTCATTGATAGAGTTCACTTATGCACACTAAAACTTTGGTCCCATTCAGAGTGAAATCAATCAGCGCTTTGCCACTGAGTTTAATAAGAGAAGAATTGAGTGCTAAATCTCATTCTGATCAGCTGATATCAAATGGGTTCAGGGAATGCTTTGCAGCTACACTTAAAAGGGCAATAGGAAAATGTATTAGAAGAAGCCTGGAAGTGGAACATTGCACTGTCTTAAAACTATCTGAAGGCTACAGATTAGATCTAATTTAATACATCAATAGCAAAAGTATTAAATTTGAAACAGCATAACTCTTTTAAAAAATTAAAAAGCTTCCAACATTATGTTAGCAGAGGGAGCAAGTACACATTTTCAGAAGTAGAAGGAACTGAATCTTTGTTATTACTAATAAGATAACTGACTGGCTGGTGTGAGAAGTCAGTGATGGAGGATGTTGATCAAAGGTGGTAAGATAAGCTTTCAGAGAGGTATGCAATTCATAAGAACATAAGAGCAATTTGGGATGAGACCAAAGAGGAATCGTCTATCTAGCCCAACTTTCTGTTCATAAAGTGGCCAATCACTTTTCTATGAGAAGACCACAAGTAAGACATAAAAGCAACTGCACTGCTCCATCTCAAAATCACCTACAGCTGATATACAAACATATACCTCTACAACAGCATGATAGCAAATGAATACTGCGCATTGTTACCTGTTCGATGTGTCACATGGAGGATTTTCTATGTGATCCCGTAAAGTGGTAAATAAAGAATCACACACATTGTATAAACATGGGTGACTCCAGGATCATAATGTCTCTGTGGTGATGAGTATGTCTTTTTTACCCACAATGCAATGGAACAGCAGCTTCTGGTCATTGTATTTCAGGGAAATAAAAAATGGTGGTCCCATCTGTGGCTGCTGAGGAGATCAGAGGTGGGGACACAGCAAGGCTATGTTACGGTTTTCATAGGCCCTAGACATTCTTGTATTTGACTCTCTGTTTCACTTCAATATACAAATAGGGATGCTTTCATAGGCCCCAAATCCTTTTTTCGTAGGCCCTAAAATTTTTGTAGGCTCTAGGCAGTATGCCAAAAGTGCCTAAGGGATAAGGCAGCCTTGGACACAAGCAGCAGGGGCTTCGGCAGATGTCTCTATGCAGCATGGACCCACATTTTTCTGACCATGCTGTATGGTGCTATTGGGCCTGCACACCAGACCTTGATCCAGCAGTTGGAAGGACCCCATTGAAAAGCAGTTTAGACGGTACTTTAAGAAGTCATGGGTGGTGGCTTCTATGACAGTGGAAGCAGTGCAGCCATTCTGGCTTTAGTATAAATTAAAAAAAAACCCTCCAAGTTGCTGATCCTATTTGGGGTTCAATACCTTGGAAAGCTCCTTTAAATTTTATAGTGATTCACGGGACCCACCAGTCACCGCTAATCTGAAGCATAGGCCTTTTGCTAAAATGGCATAGTAGGGTCAAATGGCATGTGTTCCAGAGCCCAGGGTTATTGTTTCATGTGTGCATTGCAATGATGACTATTAAAGAGTTAGCCCAACTGACCTCTTGGCAACCTGCTTAGGGTTTGGATGTTGGAGTCTGGGAATGCACCAATGTTCAGGAGTGATTGTAGTTATATATCCCTATACCAATCATTGCTCCTATTTACTAGTGTTAAGTCAAAACAGCCTCCATAATCCTGCACCCTCCTTCACTGGCTGTGAAGTTGAACCTCCTTTCACTGGTTTTCAGGAAAGTAAATGTTGGACAAAGTTCACTCACAACATGAGGGAAGAAAGTAAATAAGAATGACTCTTGCTCTTCCCATTTTTGATCCAATGCTTTAGCACAGGACTGGAGAAGAGCAAACATTGACCCACTCTTCAAAAAAAGAAAGAATATCCAGGAAACTATAGGCTAATTAGCCTGACCTCAATACCAGGAAAAATCTTAGAGTGGATTATATGTGAATTCGTCTGCAAGTATATTGATGATAATGCATTGATCAGTAGGAGCTGGCATGGGCATGTCAAGAACATATCCTGCCAAACCAATCTTACATCTTTTTTTAAAAATGGGGTCACTTGTTTAGTAGATAGTGGAAACGTTGTGAATGTAATTTATCTGGATTTCAGCAAGGCATTTAAGATCCCCCACAATAGTTTTATTAAGAAACTGATTAAATATGTAATAGATGGAAACACAATCTGATAGATCCATAACTGGTTGAAAAACCATGCTCAAAGAGTCATCATCAATGGTTGTTCTTCAAATTGGAGGGAGGTCTCAAGTGGAGTGCCCCAGGGATCTGTTCTAAGGTCATTGCTCTTCAACAATTTTATCCAAGCCTTGGATAATGGAGTAGAGGGAATCCTATCAAATTTGCAGATGATACAAAACTGGGAGGGGTGGCTAACACATTTGAAGATGAGAACAGAATTCAAAAAGATCTTGATAAATTAGAAAACTGGGCAGAAATTAATAAAATTAAATTCAACAGGGACAAGTGCAAAAACAGAATAGGAGATACCTGGCTCAGCAGTACTACATGTAAAAATTACTGGAATTATTGTTGAAGATTAGTTGAATATGGAGTCAGCAGTATGATGCTGCAGCAAAAGAGGCAGATGGTATTTTGCTTGCATTAATAGAAGCATAGTTTCCAAGTCAAAGGAAATAATAGTCCCACTATGTTCTGTGCTGGTCAGGCCACATCTGGAGTATTGAGTTCAGTTCTGGGTACCTCATTTTAATAAGAATATAGGCAAGTTGAATCTGGTTCAAGGAAGGGTAATAAGGATGATAACAGATATGGAGAACAAAACATATGAAGGAAGGTTGATGGAGCTGGACATGTTTAACTTGGTGAAGAGAAGACTGAGGGGTTACACGATCACACTCTTTAACAACAAGTGTTGTCCAGTTGCATTGACCTGGAGTAGGCAAGGTCTGGAGTTTGAGCAGCGAATTGTCTGCTCCAGGCAAACCCTTGCACTTCTTCTTCTTCTTTTTTTTTTTAAAAAGAAGCATCATTTTATTCATAACAAGAGATTAAATAAGTGAGGATTCTGGGGTGGAATTCTATTTTGGTAATGTTTTGCACTCAATAACTGTCATGCCCTGCTTCCGGAGCTTGGACTGTGACTCACAGTCTGAAGGAGAGGGCATGCCAGAGGCTGAAACAGAAGGCGTGACAGGACCTACTGTACAGAGAGAGGTTGCAGTGCCAGAAACAGAAGAAAAGGTGGTGCCAGCTCCAATAGAGAGTCCTACCTCTTCAGATACAGAAGAACACTTACCTAGACCCAGCTTTGCACAGCACAGGCAGCAAAGAGAGATCCAGCGTCACTCTCTCAGAATTTATAACCAGCAACAATCAATCAAGGCACAGCTGTACTAGGCTTTGGGTCTATTTAGCTGGCATCCTTCCTCTCCAGGAGTTGTCAGAGCTTATCTGACCTGCTACCTTGCTGGATGCCTTGACAAATGCTCGGATTGACCTTGGACACTCCCTTGCCGTTTATAACTCTTTGCTTACTGCTTGGAAGTAAGTAACAAGCTGGGAGATATTCAGTTTTGTTTTGTTTGAATTATCAGCTGTGCCAGGACTGAGATAGGACAATAACCACCAATTTTGCAATGAATTGTCATACAGTTGCTCCTTCAGTTCATCTCTCATATGGATCATTTGACAAAGACAAAGTAAATGGAAAGAAAGCAAACAGTCATTTACACATAAATGTGCATTATATAAGATGTGAATATATGGTGAGTTGGCGCATTTGGGTCTTCTACCCTCTCACTCTAGCTATGAAGGTTATGTTCTCCTGTCATTCTATTTCACTAAGATTCTTTTTATTTTAATGCCTGAAGAGGAAAGCTTTCATGAAGTGGGAATTTACACCTGAGGGAAGGAAGCGAGTACCAAATCCATCCCATGTTAGCTGTTTTCTTTTTTCCCCTAAAAATCTCCTTTGCCTACTTACCCATTGCCACCAGTGCTCCATGTTTACTTCGTGAACATAGAGGATGGAATCCATTTAATTACATAAGCATGCTTTACATGCCAATACGTCTTTGCTTGATTGGATCACACTTTCAAAATTTCCCCTTCAACAGTTGCTGAGCCCTGTAGGGCTACTGCTACAGTGGATGGTGAGAGGTTAGGAAGGGAAGTGGCAGAGCAGCAGAGACTGTCTCCTGTTCCCACTGCAGTTCACAAGAGACAGAGAGAAGAGCAATGAGGTTGTTGTTTCTCTTTCTCTCTCTCTAGTGAACTGCATCAGGGAGAAGAGGCAGTCCCTACTGCTCAATAGGGACACCTTCCATTCTCCTCCATAGCCATTTACAGGCCATAGCAGCAGATCTATATAGCTGGCCAGTTGCCTGGGGAGAAGACTGGAGCCACATGAAAATGGAGTGGCTATGTTTTTCATGTACCCTGCAGAACCACAGCCAGCGTATGGAATCACAATGAGATAGGAAACAAAAGTTGCTTGGAGAAATATCTTCTTGTCTTTTAAAGCAGGCCTTCTCAGTGTATCAACTGGGGGAGCCTAGCAACTTTTTCCCCTAATGTGCCGGGGCCAGTAGCATATTTGTGCCTATTGGCTACAATTGCTTTTTTCTTTCCTGGAAAGTCTCCACAGACTGGCAACCCAGGGTACACAGACTGGCACTGGTCCGAGGTCCATTACTTTGAATAGCACCATTGTAAAGAAAAATTTTCTCCCATCCTCCTCACCTTTCTTTTGGGACCCATTTCATGATGTATGATAGGAGTATTGGCTCAAGTTCAATGTAAAATTTACACCTGAGACCTTTAAGAAAATCTCAGAAAAGGCAACTGGAAAATATGAATGTTTCTGTCCTAGGATGAAGAAAAGCTGCAGAAATGGTGCTTGCAGACTGGAGATGAACTTGGGTGAAAGTTGCTTGAAAATGCTTGTACACTTCTTCTAACCTTCCCTCTTTAATACAGTCTTGTTTCCAGGTCTATCACTTATACCCAGCCTGTTTTGTTTTGTTTGCATTTTGAAGTAGTATGTCCACATATGCTTTTGTAGTCTGTGCCTTTGCCTCAGGCTGTCTGGTAATATCTGTTATTCAGTTTGCAAATCTTTGGTATCAAGAGAGTGGCACTGAGAATAATATAGACATGTTGCAGAAATTGCAGCTGTCAAATAATAAATGCTGTATTTGATGTCCTCCCCCACTAGAAGGTGAGATAATGTGTGCATTAAGTACCAAGACTAGACCATTAATAGATGACATTGTGCTATATTGACAGGTCTATTTATAGTTGCCATAGGTGCATTGCATCGCGCCAGTTTCCCTAGCTCTTACAGGTGATCCTTTTGTTTATTTTACAGAATTAGATTTTCCACAGAGAGGATCCAAATGATCATGTGACTGGAGATATGTGCAGTGGTGCAAAGTGTAGAAGAGATGGTGCTTGTTTAAATAAATATATTGTTTAAATAAATAAATAAATCCATATATGTATGAACTGCCTTTCTGGAGCAAGGCTAAAGCATGATGGCCTCAATCCTACATTCCCACAGTGTAGTGTAAATATCTGCATGCAGACTTATGCTAGGTTGAGTCATGAACCCTCCCTGCAACTTACCAAAAAGCCCTCGAAACCACCCTGCACAGCCATTCCATGTTTCACAAGGAGCAGCAGACTCAGAGAATAGGGTCACTCATTGAACACACACATCAACAGCAACACACTATGTTGAAAAAAGCCAACATGTAGCAACTAGTGAAAAAGCAAAGGCCTATTTATATATAGCTGTCTTGGCCTCCTGGTGGAAAGAGAGCAGAGGTGGAGGGCAGCATTGCTTTTGAAACAAAATTTAAAAATAAAAATATTTTATTTTTTTTCATCCCTAGTGGTATTTTGAGGCAAAGTAGAGAGTCAAATACAAAAATGCCTAGGGCCTGCAAAAACTTTAATCTGACCTTGTAGCCAGATGCCCCAGTATCATAGTCAGTGGTGTCACAGAGGTACTGAAATATATTGTTGTCATTCCACGACTCAACAGTATCAAAAAGTGCCAAAAGTTCAACTCATCTACTGAAATCTAACATTTGGCAATACCTTTTTAAATGCTACTCTTTAAATGCGCCATACACAAAATAGATGTTGAGTTTTCGTTTAGACCTCCATATGAAATAATTCGGCACTAGTGAAATTCTCACTAATCTTGTGCTTATTGTATTACTCCCTTTCTGTAAAGGACCAAGGATACTATAAAATGGGATATCTAATACACTTCATTTTAAAAGCAAGAAGTAAATGCAATGTTGTTTAGATACTTCTTGTATCTAAAAGAGAACCTTTCCTGGGCCTAAAACAGACCAAGGAGAATGTTGCAATTCCTCCCGCATCTCTTA
Source organism: Cyclura pinguis (assembly GCA_030412105.1). Lineage (NCBI taxonomy): Eukaryota > Metazoa > Chordata > Lepidosauria > Squamata > Iguanidae > Cyclura > Cyclura pinguis. The sequence continues at coordinate 103,931,090 of CM059599.1, read as the reverse complement.
GTTGGAAGCTTTTGAAGGCTCAGAACTATTTATATCTATCTATATCTCCCTCAAGACTTTCTGGTTCTGCAATAGAGGCCCTTTCCGCAAATTACCTGTATCCAGCGCAGTCACATGGGGATCACGTGAGCAGCCTCTTCCATGAGGCTCTCACATCCCCGCTGCTTCTGCTTTGCAGGTGCTGCCGGCCAGCCAGAAGGCAGCATGAGGGCTCTCCCTCTTCCTTCCACAGCGCTGCCGGGTATTTTCCCAGGCCATGCTGGGGGAGGAAGCACGAGGGCCACAGCTCCAGAGCTCTGCATGGACAGTAAGTGCATGTGGGGCCCTGGAACGATTCATGATCGCGCACCATTTTCGACTAAAAGCTGAAAATGATATAGTGTGCAATCAGTGCCTGCCGGCCCCGGCAGCATTGTGTGGTTGAGATGATGTCGTCTGAAACACTCCTCGCAATGGCGCAACACTCCGGAGGCCCTTTCGCATGAAAAATGCCATGCAAAAAGGACCATAGCCTCCCAACCCCGAGAGCTGTGAAACCCTGCTTTACAGCTGTGATCATCTAAAGGTGGTCTCATCCCTCACATCTCCAAAGCACAACAGCAGTAATTGTGATGTCAAAACTGTGTTATCAGCCTTAATGCTCATGTGAATTATACCACCCTCCAAAAAAATCACAGATGAAAACAGAAACCATGTTGGATCACCCTTTGTCCCATAACAGAGACAAGTGTTTAATATCAGGGCATCTCTCCTCATTCCTTGGTCATTCCACATCAGTTGCCATTTCTTTTTGGTAAGTGGCTCCTACACAGTGGAATGTGGCTTCCAGGGACTGCTTTGGTGCTGTTCTATGGGTCAGAGAAAAGGGTGTAGCTAAGGGGTGAATGAAGGCATTGCTCCCAAATAAGAATTCTACCACCCCAAATGAATGTTTCCTTGAGTCCCCAAATTTTTAGCATTGCAGTAACTTAAAATTTCAGTTGAGCATTTAGAACAGAGCTTTCCAAACTTTCCATATTGGTGACACACTTTTTGGACATGCATTATTTCATGACACAATAATTCAGTTTTACTAACAAACAAGAGGGCAACCAGCAGGAAAGGCAGCCCCCTCCACCTGATCCTGGCTCGCTTCTGTTGCCTTCACCAAGGAAATATCCCAGTGAGGGCAGCAGCAGCAGGAAAGGCAGTCCCCCTACCTGATCCTGGCCTGCTGCTGCAGCAGCAACAATGGGAGAGGCTTGGGTACAGGGGTCTTTCTCAGCTTGGGGAGGTGACATACCTAGACACTTCAGGCAACACACTAACATGTTGCAACACACCTTTTGGAAAGCCCTGATTTAGAAACAAAATTAAGGCATCTAGAGAAAAAGTTCCAACACAAGTATCAAGGGAGTGCATATGTAGCAAATAGAACAGCAAATTCTGGCTAAAGCCCTACATCCGCTTAGGTTACTGTACATATCCTCATGTGGAGATATGCTCTGTGAGTCCTATGCCACCCCTATGCAGAATAGCAATATTGTGCAACACATGTCAATAAAAAGGTGCCATTGCGCAATGCACAGTACATGATACACAACCGCAATACAATCACAACACTTAATGCACAATACACAACTTGCAAAGACAAGGCACATAGGAACATGCTGTCTATGCAGCTCCACTTTGAATGCTATCAGCAGAATATGTCTCTTGTGCAGTGGTAACATCTTGGCTGTGCCTGCATAGCATGCCTTACAAGTGCATATGTCCCTAAGAGAATTCTGGCCTCTAAGAGTGAATGATTTTCATTGTCTCACTCTACAATGTTAGAAATTTAGGATGTGAAGTAAAAATTCATTTGGAGGCAAATAATTCTTGTTTATGGGGTAGTGATCTCATTGCGCCCATAGCTAAACCCCTGGTCAGAGAACCCCCTCCCGAAACCTCTGCTGTGTACAAAGCTAATTCTAATGCTTCACTTTGACCTTGGTAGGCAAGGATGAAGCAAAGCCATATGGGCTCAAATAAGAGCAGTATGGCTGAGAGACAACGTCTTCTGCACCTCTTTGCTCTGATGGCTATGCTTATTGTAATCCCTTGCTCCCATCTGCTGTGAGCTGCCCTGTCCTTTGCCCTCTCTACCACCAAACGTGGACTAAAGTACCACTGAGGTTCAAAGGGACAAGACAGACAGTTCTGTTGGGATTCCTATGCCATGCCATTCCTCCTTACAAGAGCACTCTGTTCATTTGCAAATTAGTTTCTACCTCTCAAGTGATGATTCAGGGATTTTTTTTAAAAAAAAACACAGAAATTTCAGGTTGTGGATCAGTTTAAAAAATAAAAGCAAAGAAAGTCTTTATGTGAGAAAATGTGGTATAGGAAGACGTGGAGTTGGGAGGGGCAAAAAAGAAGAAGAGAAGAACGAGACCCTTTTTGCACCTTACCTTTTCGCGCTGCTGGGTTGGGGTTTTAGCGCAAGAAGGCTTGGGAGGAACGCTGTTGCATCCCTCCTGCTTTGGCTCCGCAACTCCTTCCTCGTCACGCTAACACCCCGCCTCTTCCTTCTGCAGTGTAGCCTGGGAGTTAGAGGCTGCACTGGGGCAGGAAGCACGACCGGAGCTGCTTAGGAGGCTTCGCACGGCAGGTAAGTGCGCGCGAGGCCCTGGAGCGATGCACCACTGCACAGCATTTTCAGCTTTGAGCCAAAAATGAAAAGGTGCATGCGTGGTCCGTGTCAGGCTCTTGAGCATTGTGTAAATATGAGTGCGTCATGCAGACCGCTCCTCACATTTACACGACTCTCAAGGGGCCCTTTCGCTTCAAAAACACCGTGCGAAAAGGGCTTGAGTAACTACAGTTTCTGGCTGTTTTGATCCAAGACTTTAAAGAAGACCTTTGGCTTAGCTTAATTAGGCAATATCAATACAAATATACTTCTAAGCATTTCCCATTTGAGGATCTTCACCTTTGCTGATCAGCCTGTCAGATACTCTTTTTGTTTGTTTAAAAATAATATTCTTGTTTGTGTCTTTTTCTAGGGTACTACACAGACTGGATCCAGAGGAAGAGACAGTGAAAGAGGATAGTGATGAAGAGATGTTGCTGAGCCCACTCAAGGAGACTTACTCTTTTGGACTATGGCCATTTCTGCAGTCAAAGGCCACTCCCTAAACTGCAAGCCCCAGGATTCCATAGGATGTTGAAAGTGGAACAATAGTGCTATAACAGGCTAGTGCAGAAATGGTCTATATCTCCCAGACTTGCTCCATACTGGCTGGGGGATTCTGAGCGTTGTAGTCTGAAATGTAAACTTTTGTGAGCTCTGCTGAGGAAATTTTGTCCTAGATCTTCTGAAAAACTGGAACTAGTAGCATTGTTCTACAAGTGCCCCTTTTTCAGCCAAGCTTCTAATTCTATCAATCAGCACAGCAGACTTTAATGTGGTAAATTCACTATGTTGTTTCTGTAGACTTAGGGCCTGACATAATTCAGTGATTGGCTTTTAAGTTCCTTGGTTTATTTGTTTTTATGGTGGGTTTACTTATTGATATCATGCCACTCTGACATCGATTTGTATTGACCTTCTAATATAGATGGTGATTATCATCTCGGTGTTGGGAGACCATTTCCTAGACTTTTTCTAACAAAGCACCAAGGATATGAGGCTGTATATTTCCAGCTAAACATAAATACTTGTTGATGGATAAAAGCTTACTCAGGGAAGAGAACTGGTGTTCTGAATTGTGAAACTCAGGCTGAGTTGTGAAACAGAAACAAGCTGGTTCAGATCTCATCTACCTACAAACTGTCTGTGGCATTGCCGGGCCTGTCACTAGAGAGAGAGAGAGTTGGCTGTCTCAAGAGGTGAATATGAGGTACTCTGAATGGGCAGCACATGACTAGTTATTTGATTTGTTGTTATTTTATTTTACTGCCAGGGAAGGAGAACAGAAAGGAGAACTTTCATGGAGACACACTAGTACTACTTTATAGGACTATTTGTATAAGATTAAATGAAGAGATTTGAACCTTCTTACTAGCTATAACATACATCCTAAATGCTGTTTCCACTAAGTTTTTCCTTATATCCATTCTTGAAGAATAGGTAACCTTCAGAAAATCCAGTGAGAAGTTGTTACCCTGACTTCTGAGGGTCCCATGGGGGACACCTTGATTCGCTCCAAGTTATAAAGGTTGGGGAAATTAGCGGAGCACTGGCAATAGCAAAACAAGGGGCCAGCAGGATCTTTTACCCAACTTTACGGGGTCAGGCCAAGCAAAAGCCAGACAATGATTAAAAGGTAAGCTAAAAATGTGTTTTTATTGTGGGGAATTCACTGATGCATACACACACGATACACGCAATCAAGCATTCACACAAGAGCTAACTGAAAGAGAAAGGGAAGAAAAATTGTAGAGAGGGTGAGGGGTTTGGGAGGATTTATAATTACCAGTCTAGAAGAGTAGTGAAGAGCAGAAATGTGTTTTGGCTTAGGTATGACCTAAGGATAGTTCTCATTCAGGAGCCAGATGGACAGAGTGATGGGTAGACCTTTAAGAGACTGCACTGGGCATCCTGAAATCAGGGGTATTTGTACCCTGAAAATAGTCTGTGGCAGCGAAGGTTCCAGATGCAATTCAAAGGTAACCTGTTGTGGACAATGGGTCTAGAATGGACTGATTGGTTTCAATGTCTTGGTTGAGGGGGGGTTTCTGGGCTATCTGTAGTAGGATAGGCACACAGTAGGGGTCCTGGGTACCTTATTGTTTTCTGATGTTGGCAGTTGATAGGATTAGCTCAGAGCCATTACGTCAGGCTTTCTTGGCTAATTTCAGAGAACTTTTGACCTGGCCATGCCGGGGTCATCTCTGACCTACTCCCAGCCACTGTCCCATTCTTCCACATGGCCTTGCCAGCCATAAATATAATTTATATTTTATGCCAACACTGCTGCCAATTAATATATTTTGCCAATTAAACCATATCAAAATGTAGGGGTGTACGGCCTGGTAACAAAGTCTGACTGAACCTAGGAAACTAAAGTGGATTCTGCACTGCACTGTTATAGTGGTATTATTCCACTTTCAACATCCTGTGGAATCCTGGGGTTTGCAGTTGAGAGAGCAGCATTTAGAATTCTCAGCCAGAGAACTCTTGGGCCTCAGGAAACTACAAACCCCAGAATTCCATAGGATGTTGAAGGTGGAATAATAGCACCATAACTGTGTAGTGCACAAACGGTCTAAAACATTCAGGTCCCTAATTTTTGGTATATGCTTTTAAAATTAATTATAAAAATGGCCTCTGTTTGATTCATCAGAAGCTTTGCAGTTAAATTAAACATCAACCAGGACATATTCTCCTGATGCATTTTAAAGCCCATAATAGTTCCATTCCAAATTATTCATGGTACTGATGCTGTCCCCAGATTAATCCCTCAGCAAATTGTAGAACAGAATTGAGGGAACTCTGGACCAGTGCTGGTCATAGATGGATGAACAGATAAATCACACATACTAGAGCCAACGCATCTTGCATGTACATCAGAAGCAAAAACAGAGGGTACATTGTTACAAAATCAGAAATTACGTATAGTACACAGCATTGAATGCTACTTTGAGCTATTAATCTCAAACAATAAAAACAAAACTAATGATATCACTTAGGAAAAATGGGAGCAAGGAAGGAACCATGTAAAATGTGTAACTATTTGATTCTTGATATATGAAGAGAGGTTATCACAACTATCAAACTTAGTGAAAACAGTACAAAATGCAGCATTATCTACTTTGTTTGTTTTTCAGATTATGCATAGTGAAAATTCAAAGACACGTAGTGCTGAGAATTGGAGGAAAGGAGATAAGAAGAGGACTGAAAATTGATGGTTCAGTCTTTTTTGTGGGGAAAAAAGGGAAAGCAAGTTTTAAAAGAACTACTAAAATATTGTTAGCATTTCCATGAATTTATCAAGGATAGTTCTAACTTCATTTGGGAAATGACTAAGGCTTAGGTTGATCTGAAAACATCCTTATATTTCTATATTTGCTTAGTTCCACAGTATGAAAATTGCTATTCCACTACTTGTTTCCAGTGATGTATTTAAGTCTTTTACTCCAAGTCTGAAGCTGACCCTTAAGTCCTTGCAACATAATTTCAAGTCAAGTATCAAGTCTGAGAGCCAAGTATATACCCCAACCTATATTCCAGAACTTCTGGACAGAGTCGAATAAAGTCAGTTTTAACCGTTTACACAGAGTGGACCCTCCACATTTGTGATTTTCCCATCTGAAGCTTTGGAAGTGGGAAATAGGATCCCTTTTACTCCCATTTCCCAAAGCTAGAGGCTTTTGTGTTGATGGGCATAAAAGAGTCTATAGCTTCTGAAGTGGGAAATAGGATCCATCTTACTTCCCAGTTTTGAACCTAGAGACATTTTCAGAAGTGAGGAATAAGGTCCTTCTTACTCCCCATTACTGAAACTTCATAAGCTTTAGTATCATTCATCCTCAAGCCCATTTCCTAGCACATTTGCTGTTCTTTTCTGAGAAATGCACCCTGTGGGGGCAAGTCTTGCCTTCTGCTCTTAGGAAAAGTTTTAGAATGCTTCTCAGATAGGCAGCAGGGACAGGCTGCTGAGCAGACCTCTATCCTGTCTCAAGCCCATTGGCTAAAGTATTTGCTGTTCCCTTCTGAGAAATGTGCCCAGGCTTTGGGCTTGGTACAGATCAAGTGACCAGCAGGCAAAAAGAGATGGAAGCATTGTTCAAAGTTGTAAAGTTTCTGGATGAATGCATTATGTTACTGAAACACGGGCAGCAAGTCAACCACTAAAAATATACAATTCGTAAGTCGAGTCAGTGCATCATTTATTGCCGAGTTGAGTCCAAGTCTGAAGTGACTTAAGTGACTTAACTCTGACTTGAGTCCAACTTGAGTCCTAGTCAATTGACTCAAGTCTACATCACGGCTTCTTTCATCAGTAAGGTATATAGAAATTCTGGCAGCATTCACTCAACAGTTTCATCAATGAGTTGAACTGAAAGCTGAAACTTTGGTACTGACCATCTCTCTTTTGGCAATCAACCTATGCACTGAATTCTTCGTCCTAGAAACAGATGCAGAGGGCTATTTTGCGAAAGAATTACCAGTTTCTATCTCAAGAGGATTGCAAAACTCAAACAATATCATTGGTTTCTAAAGTCATTTAGATATGTCAGGATCAATGGAATTTTGTGGATATTGGTCTTTTCAACTTTATCTCCAATATTAATAGGGCTGAAGAACAATAACAGCGGGCAGGAACAAAATCATCCATTCTTGTTTTCTCTGTGCTCTGTCATAGGCCCTTTTCGCACCTTACCTTTTAACGCTGCTGGGTTGGGGTCCTCGCATGAGAAGCCTGGGCAGGAAGGCTCTTGCAAGCCTCCTGCTTCAGCTCTGCAGCTCCTTCCTGCTCATGCGAGAGCCCCGCCTGTGCCCCACCCCTTCCTTCTGCAGTGCAGCCTGGGAGTTGGAGGCTGCACTGAGGAGAGGACGCATGACTGGCCCGGCTCCAGAGGCTCTGCATGGCAGGTGAGTGCGGCCCAGGCCTGTGAGTGTTGCGCAAGCACAGGTCATTTTCGGCTAAAAGCCGAAAATAAAAAAATGTGTGTTCACTGTGTGTGAGGGCCTTGAGCGTCGCGTAAATGGGAGTGTGTCATGCAGACCTCTCCTCACATTTACGTGACGCTCAAGGGGTCCTTTCACTTGCAAACTGCTGTGCGAAAAGGGCCATAGTCATAGACTTGTAACAGATATGTCTTCTTCCTGATATTTTTTGGTACATTTTGCTAAAACCCAAATGAAGCTTTAAATGAGTAGAAAGGTTTGTTCATTCTCTGTGTATCAGCTTTGCATTGTTAATATCATAATTTCATTTCATTTTATTTCATAGGAATGCTGATTTGGTCTTCTAGAGATTGAGCACCCTTAAATCTAAGCAGCTGGTAATGCAAGAAGGCTTGGCATTATCCCCTGAATTTATGTGAAGCATTGCCTCTGATTAACAGCAATAAAATGTTAATTTGGTCTTTGATAGAACATATTAGCATTATAACTCACAGCACAGTTTTGGTATGCTAATTCTAAAATTTTTAAAAAATGTGTTCTGATTAATGTGCAAATCAATATGAAAGCCACCGGATGCCTGACATGACATAGCTGATCAAAGCTGCCCAAATTGTGCACAAATATATTAACAATGATAGATGCATTTCTATATATTTTCCTGCCAGAAACTGTGTGAAATTTAATTAGAAAGTGGAGCCTACTTAAATGAAAGCATTTAAAAAAGTGAGCTGTGTTCTTACCTTAATACACATGTTATTGGGTCCTGTCAACATGGATTTTAGAACTAATCCTTCTAATGAGTTGTCATGGGGGTCTAAAGCACTAACCAAAATTCTCTCCTGGCTTTAAAGTTTTTTTCCCCCAAAGTTCAGTTTGCAGGAAGGAATATTCAGAAAGGGAAGGGTTTCCCCCACCCCGTCTGTCTCATAATTATACAATTGGAACCAAGCGTCTCTCCCCAACCCAACCCTACCTCACTTGATTATCATGCTTGGAAGGTTTAGTTAAATTTTATGAATGGCACCATGAAAATGGTTTCTTTGGCAGATCTGAGGTCTTCAATTGAAGACCTGAGAGGCATCTTCTTTTGGCATGCTTTTTTCTTTCATTTCAGGTTTCTGTTTTGTATCAGTGCTGAAGTTCCAAAAATGTGGCCAATTTAATTTTTTTTTTAAATACATCTTTTGGCATGGAGGGCTTCAAGTGAAAATGCAGTAGGCAAGAAAGAAAAGAGTGGTTTGAGATAATCTGCTTAGTCAAATACTGACACAAGATGACACAAATTAGAAATTATTTTAAAGTGAAGCATACCTCTAACAGAGCAGTCATACAATTGATTTATGCATGCTGGATAGGAGAATCTCCTGGATTAAAAACAAACACCTTATTCCAGTTGAGAACAACACTATTCCAGTAAGAAAGATTTTTAAGTCCAGTGTCAGCAAGGACAATGAGCAAGACATTTAAGTGGGTGGAACATATAGCACAAGAAAAAAAAATTCAGTAGAGTGTCTTCTCAACACCTTATAGAGAACATATTCCAGCATGCAAGAGACAAATATTCAACAGGAATATCTGGGAAAAAGTATCCCACATACATAGAACAGAGAAAGTGGAACTGCCAAATGCTATGCCATCCCCGATCTAAGCACCCCAAAGTTTGCTACATCCAGGTTCATGCAATGACTCTCATTGACACAGACGGACATACGTTCTTCTGATAATATATCAAAGAATGTGTTTCCTTGTGATGGAGAACTGGTGATCAGGAGAAATGAGGTTTACTGGGAAGACAATACTTTCAGTAAAGGCAATCAACAAAAAGGGCTTCAGAGAGGCTGGATAGGATGAAAGAAGCTGGAAAAGACATCCAAGGACATGACTCTTTTCGACAATTACCTGACTGAGGCCTATTTGTCCTTCCATTGCTCCCTCTGACTGGCTATTATAATGTACAGCCACATATCTGTGTATTCCCAGACACTTTTTTCCCTCAAGAATGAGGTCAAAGAGTCACTCTTGTCACTAAGATCTCTGGTGTATTGAAGTGGTGTCATCCATTTCATTGGACTTCATCCTCTTATGCGAGCCACTTTGATCTGTTTTACATAGTTCTGCTGTCTGGATTGCATGTATCAGACTGAAAGAGGAAGAAGGAAGAATGCATTTGTTATGTGACTACAAAAGTTATTTTATGATGCCTCTTCTATTGCAAGTTGAGAGTTGCCCTCTCAAGGGCAAGTTTACATTCTATTCCTGATGTTCTCATTTTCTATCTAAAATCCTGTTTCTGCCAAAAATCACGTAAATCAATGCAGTGATTTTTTTTAAAAAAAAATCTGCAGGTGAAATTTTGAAAGGAAATTTAAAAGTAAGAAAAAAGGAAAGAAAAACATAATAAATTATATACAAATAGTAGAATTGTAACAAATCCACTCTGTGACAAAGTTTGTGATGAAGACTTTTCATCATATGAAAGAAACATTTGGATTCATTGGGGTGCTAGTCCAACATGGACTTGAAAATGTAAGGTAGAATGAATTTGCCAATTTTGAGTTCCCAGTGCAGACAGTAGAGAGGCAAATTATGACTTATTTTGCTTCCAAATGCAGGAACAAAAAATATCAAGGGAAAAAAATAGCTTGGGAGAATCCCAGTAATTTTTTTTGCTTTGTTTTTTTTCTGTAATCATCATCATCATTACCATCATCATCATCATCACAGCAACAACAACAACAACAAGGAAAAGTCCCGAAATGCAAAAAATCTTGCAACAATTGAATTTTTTCTAATATGTTGGGAATGCAAGGGAAGAAAAACTGTGAACATTCTTTTCATCCACCATGGGAAAGGCCATATAGCACCTGTCTGCCAAGGATTTGAAGCCTATCACGGGGGGGGGGGGGGGGGAGGTGGCAAGCATGATTGATTCAATTCCAAACTTTTAAGTTTAAACATGCAAAGTCCTTTGCTTAAACTGGCAAATCTAGTTGGATAGCTGGCTAGTAGTTAAAAGCTGGTAATCTTTATATGCTTCTACTTACTAATTGCTACTTTGTATACTTCCTGATCTTTTGCTTTCCATATAAAGTCTCTTCCTGCATCACTGCAGACATATTTTTCTCTCCTCGTTCTCTTTCTCTCTCATTCTCAACCCTGTTAGGCCATGTATTTTATTATAGACAAATAACTATAAATAATGCTACCTTTATGGGTTTTACAAAGATAAAATTTACTTACTTTCTCTGCTAGACCCTGTGTGAGGAGGTGGCTAGGCATGGGTCTGTTTCTCAATTTCTGCCTTGCCAATTGATTCCTGTACCTAAGGGATCCGCTATTATCTCTCACATTCCACCACCTACCTTTATTCCATATCCACACTGTAAAATATCAGGTTCTTTCAGGTCCATTTATGAAGAAATTTGCTAATTTTGGGAAGTCCTTTGAAAAAAAGACCATACTAATCTTACCTGTCCTTAGGTAATGAAAAAATGTCATGGACATGAAATACCTGGGCAATTATTGGTAGTTTTTGGCACATGGAATCCCTAGGTAATCTTGAGCAGCCTTTGGTAAACAGAATATTTAGGTAACTTTGGCTGCACTTATGGTAATGGAATACTGGATAGCCTTGGGTAAATGGAATAGTTAGATAACTTGTGGAAATCAGTTTCGGTACACTATCATTTTTAAAATATTTGGAAGAGGAATGTTTGGTGAGCTTCTCCACAGCATTGCTGGCCTGATGAGCAAACGACAGAAAAATCTTCACACCCACCCTATTGGTCATTTAACATTTAGTTACTATCAGTGGTGCAGCAGAGAAGGTCATGAACCTCTAACTGAGAAACTGTCTACCACTTTTGACTTTCTTTGTCTTCTGCTGCTGCTGACTACCTTTCATAGCAGGCTACAGTGGCAGCAGTGCTGCCATTGTGACAGAATTGTGACACTCTCTCAAGTAACTGCCAGCAGTGATCACAAAGAGGAGTTGCTGCCAATGCTATGATAAGATACTCCTGCTACTGAAATTTGCCCCCCGTATCACCAAAATACCTCTATCTTTTCCACTCATACATGGGACAGTGAAAATGGGTGCACATATGTACATTTTAACTTAGTTTGGAGTCCACACAATATGAAAGCATTATATTTTCTTGCAAATCAATTTGAATATGTAGGGTGAGAATAGGAAGCCAGATGCTAAATTCCGAGAAGTCCTTACCTTTGGTCGTGCTGTCCAGGTCTTCCGTGAGTTGAAGTCTAAACCTTAGGCAGGACCAAAGTTTCCACACCTCTAATTTAGATTATGCCCTTGTGATCCCTGGAAGAATAACCCAGGGACCATAGGATTTGTTGATCTTTCCTTCCAATGTAATGGAGAAAGAGATTTTCCCTTGAGGACAGAACTCCAGTCTGGCAAGCTTCCCCTCTAAGGTTATGGAAAGGTCCACGCTGGTGCCTCTTCAACATCAGAATACAGCAGGAACTGCCATCATCCTCCAGGTTAGTGCCAACCCATGCCAACAAAGAGGATCAGTGTCATCATACCAGTGTCATGATAAGTTAATCCTGGAAAAGAAATCCCACCTAAATATTAGGAAGAACTTCTAGTTCTTCTAGAACTTCTTGATCTGGCATAAGCAGATCAACAGTGGAATATGCTGCCTTGAAGTATGGTGGATTTTCTTTCTTTAGAGTTTTTCTTAAACAGAGACTAGAAAGTCACCCGTCAGGTGTGCTTTGACGGTGCATGGCTGCATTGAGCAGGGGATTGGACTCAACGTGGTCTCTCCCGACTCTATGATTCTATGATTCTATAGTGGGCATCACAAAAAGAAAGCTTTATTGGGGATGTTCCTTGGATCTGTCAGGAAAGTCCCTAGACTCTTTTCTTGGTGGCAGACAAAAATACACAGCACTCTTACAGTCCCACCATATCCTATGGGATAGATGGTGTTTGGTTCCTTCTGTTCTCTTCTATGGAAGGCAAACAATTTAAAGAAAGTAGAGAATGGAATGACAAGGCAGAGAATATATCACTTCTGTCAAATCCACTCTGCTGGCTTGAGCCTGGTAGGGCTTTTGATTTTGCCAGGCTTGCAGTGTTGGTGCTTCTCACACCCAGCAGTATGATTGCTTTACCTGCCTCAAAGTAAAACACTGTTATAGCAACCAATTGGTAAGTTCACTTGCTCAACGAATGCACGAAATACAATATGGAAAACTTAATTTAAATCAATCCACCCTGCTTAGTAAAGGAAGAATGACACTGTGTGTGTGTGTGTGTGTGCACGCTCGCACGCGTGTGCGTGCATGCACACCAGTAAGAAAAGGCCATGAGGCTTACATGCCAGGGATAAGATTTCACGTCTTTAAACATTATAATACTAGGTTTAGTAGAACTTAATGAATTGCTCTGGTGAACAGTGAAGGTGATAAGATGAGCCAGTATCAGAAGTAATAAGAGAAACCTGCAGTCCTGAAGGTTTTTGTGCAGCACTGTACTAAAATGTTAATGTGTCTGATACCAATTAATCCATATGTCAAATGCTTGGGGAGCTGTATTAATTACAACACGGTAATATGGGCATGGCAATTAACATAGGCACTGCAGAGTTTATTTTATACATGAACTTTTCCATTTCGGAGTGCTTGTTAAGCTGAGTAGCTTTGAAAATGTGAAGCGACTCTATGACTCTCTCCTGGATGCAGGATCTTGAGAAAACAACTGTTTTACAGTTTGTAAGTCTAGGAAGTTCTTTAGTACTGTATTACAGCTATAGAATCTGGATGTTCTCTCTTTCTCACATTTTCATGATAAGCTAACATTCTATGACCTCCTGTTGCCTTATCTCTTTTTTTCTCTCAAAGATTAATTCCAACTTCTGATTCTAGGCTTTCCCTCTCTCTCTCTCTCTCTCTCTTTCTTTCGAATTGATTTTTTACCTGCTGCAGGCCCTTTCCGCATGAGGAAGTTAAAACGGGCCAAGGCGTCTTGTCACGGAGGTCGTCCCCACCTTGGATCAGACTAGGTTCAGACTATTTACCTTAGTTCTGCACCTTAGTCTGATCCAAAACGCCCCCAAGTGGTTCTCCAGTGCGCTAAGTGAAGACAGGAAAAATCTGGTCTTTCAGTCTTCTGGAGCACACCATTTCATTCCTGCTCAGTTGTGTAGATATGCAGGCTCGCACCAATGTGAGCCTGCAATCAGCAGAGGGCGGGCTGTGGGTGTGGTCAGCGTCAGCGGTTGGTCCAGACCCATGAAGAACAGGAAGCCACCATTTTCAACCTCAGCAGTGCGGATCCATGGACCTCACACTGCTCCAATTTGCCCTGCAACAAGAGAGGAGCCCTGCAGAAGGGCTTAAGGGAAAGTCCGCATCACTTCGAAAGAGAGGAGAACTGGTAAGTACCGGCACAGAGTGATTCACTCGCCTCGTGCGGAAAGGGCCACAGCCTCCAAAGTGACGTATAGTAAAATGTATCATTTTAAAAAAATAAACAAATGTATAAAGACTATATTAAAAACATTATTTAAAACAAATGTAGAAAGAACTGTAAACGCGCAATATAAAAGAACAAAGTCCAAATGGAATGCTGCAGATTTTGCCAATGGAAGACCAACCTGCAACCAAATCTCATATCACTGAACATAGCACATGGTTGATCGTACAGAGCAAAGTGACCATGGGATTCTTTTGTTGATGGGGGGGGGAGCAGGGGAGGATGTTGTTCTCTCTAAAAATTCAACTGTTTATTAACAGTGGGAAGGCCTCAATTTAGAGTTGCAAGGTCTCAGATGTTTGCCAGGAGATGAGAGCTTTTCTTCATCTTTGGGACAATCAGTCAGATCTCCAGGCTATTAACTATCCTAGTAAGGATGTCTGCACATCTGTCTTCCTATTGAAGTTGTGTGCCTGTGTGAGGAAAAAGAGAATTTTAGGTGTGCATTATGGATGTGCATATACTGACAATTAAGAAAGGAGTTAGAAACCAGATCAGGGAACAGGCATTCACCCTGTGGTGGTTGGTATCCCCCGCCCCTTGAGAAATCTCAAGTTTGTAAATTGGGAAAACTCTTGGACTCAGCCCTGAGCCTGGAAGTCCAGATTTCAATTAGGCATTTGCACAATTAAAACTAGCATGCCAGCAGTGTCCATTCCTTTAGCTGACAGATCTGGCCATAGTAAGAAATGCCATGAATGCATATCATTTGGATTATTGTAGCACACTCTCTGTGGGGCTGTCTTTGGAAGCCGTTTGGAAACCAGTAGGTCCAAAGCGCTGCAGTCAGACTGCTGACTAGGGCTAGTTACAAACAACATATAACTCCCATATTGCAACAACTTCACTGGTTACCAGTCCATTTCGGGTACTGGTTATGACCTTTAAAGTTCCTTATGTCTCATGTTCAGACACTATGAAAGCCTCTCTCTCTCTATATGAGCTTTTCCAAGTCATGATCTTCAGGGAAAGACTTTATCTCCAAGTCACTACCCTCACAGGCACAGGAGAGAATCTTTCTGTGGTTGTTCCTAGGCTATGGAATTCCCTCCCAAGGAAGACTTGGTTAGCTGCCTCTCTGTACTCTTTTCACTGGCAGGCAAAGACCTTTTTATTTAAAGAGGTTTTTGTTCATTTCAGTGATTGGGGCAAAAGAATGTTCAATAGGTATGCCATGTGTTTTAATATGTAATACGTGTTGATTTTAATTGTTTTAAAGTAATGTTTTAATTGAATTGGTTATTTTTTAAGGTACTATTATAATTTTAGCTATTTTCTTTAACTTTGCATTGTAAGCTGCTCTGAGTCCCATATTGGGAGAAAGGCAGGATATAAATTAAATAAATAAAAAAATAGGAAATAAAATGCACTGGGACAGTTCCTGTGCCACATTTCAAGTTGGGCCACCTAGGCCTAGGAAGCCCATAATGCTCTGTGCCAGTGTGTGTAGCCAGTCAGCAGCAGCCAAGCTAGTCAGCACCCATTCCCAGCTAGCTGATGCCACTGTGCAGTAATGGTAGCAGCCTGAGGACCACTGCCCCCAACACACAAAGCAGTTTGTAGTCAATACTTCTGAGCTGACAAGAGAAGCTGCACTCACAGAATCAGTGAAAGGGGACAGCAGAGAGACACCAGGACTGAAACCAGAAGATACATTGGTAATCCATGATTACATCACACCCAGTGTTTGTTTTATCAAAGTTAAAATCAACCAGTGGAATGGAATCTGTTTCCCTTATCAACTTCTTATTGCTATGTCTTCCTATTTCTCACTGGAGCCAATAGTATGTTTTGGGGTGGGATGGCACTAGAAATTTGGAAATGTCATGGAAGGGGAAGAGTCCCTGCTATTGTACTTCTCATTTGCTCTTTTGGATAGATTTTTTAAATTAAAAGAATCAACAAGGGGTAAGAGATATCCTCCCTGACTCTTCTTCCAAGAGTTGACAGCCCTGTGAGTCTCAAGTTTTGAGTTACTGGAACTGTGGTGGAATGTGTGATGTGCAGGCCTCTAATAGTGACGTGGCAGCTCTTCTAGTAGGATAAATAATCTCAGCAGCCAAAGACACTGTTTATGTCTTTGGCTGCTGCCTTGGATTGATACATGAAAATTTGTCTAAGGGAGAAAAATACATATTTACACAGCTTTCAACATGCAGAAGTCATGCTAAAAAGGGCACATTTTTGCATGCTTCCTGCTTCTTTTGCTTCGTAACACAGTGTGAGACTCATGCAGCCCTCCGGATATTGTTGAACTCCACATCCCAGCTATCCATAGCCAGCATTGCCAATAGTGAAGAAATCACAGGGTCTAGGACAATTCTGAACTGGCAAGCCAAAATCTGAGACCTAGAGACAGCCCCTAGTAATGTCATTAAAAGTTATGTATTAAATATCAATCACAGTTGCTTACAATGTATAATTTAAGCATGCAAACACACACACACACGTACACAGAGAGAACACAAGTCCCTGAAATGAGAGAAGTATTCCTTCTCCGTCACTGAGGGAGACTCAATAAAGAACATTTCATCTAGCCTACTTCCTTCTAGCCAGAAGGTGGTGTTGTGGTGAGCCAGTGAATTGAGACCAGCAGATCAGAAAACAAGAGTTTATTATACTGCGCAGGGATCTCAGTGGAATCAATTTCCAAAAGACTGAGAGCCCTGTTTTAGGTTTCAGCACACATTTATACCTTCTAAAAAACAAGTACAGGAAATGATTACCATATATGAAAAGAGTACAGGTTACAAAAGTTTAAGTTTCGAAATGATGTATTACAGTTTCAAAAACGAAGTATCTGTGTACCAGGGAGTATTCTCCCTTGGTCGCATCGACTCCCAAACTCCCTATATCCCATGCATTGCCAAGCCGCATACCTAAGCTCTTGATAAGATAAGAGACGCATCTGCCTGACTTATTTTTCTCTATTTTTCTACTCAAGCAAGCAGTTTCTACAATTTAACCCCTTCATCAGTGGATGAAGAACCGAACAGAAAGTGAGCTTTGGCACCATAAAAACTGGGAGGGGAAAAGGAAGCTAACTAAGTAAATATATTGATTCATCTGACGGTCTTTGTAAGTTGCAGCAGCAAATCACGTAAGCCTTGCAAACTATAACAAGCTGCTGCTCTGCTCACTGAGCTGGAGATTTGTACACAGCTTTTTCCTCTTGCTTGGGGCTGACGCCAGCAAAACTAAGAACATGTGCCTTAGTCTGTCACTTAGAGATGAACCAAGAAAACTGGAGAGTCAGGGGCAAGCCCTGAGATGGTAGCAACCCTTATGCCTTTCTGTAATGAAGATTGTATTTTTTTAAAAAAAAAATGCTTGAAATTCCTTCCTACCTCCTCTTTCCTTTCTCCTTTTGTGTTGCAGATGTTAGATGAGCCTGAGGGCAGAGGATGGTTTATTTTTTATTGATCTTCTATGTACTACTATAGAAGTGTGTCTGCATTTCACAATTAGGTTAGTTTCAATGGCCAGAATCCACTAAGGCAGTTACAAATGTATAACCACCATAGGATCTCCTGACATGACCCCCTCCCATCCTCATTTACTGGACAACAGCGCAGGTGATCAATTAGAGTCTATTTGCTGTCAATCAAGAAGCAGCTGACTGAAGTCTCACCTCCTCCCAGGAGTGATCTCCAGCATGACAGGCAGAAGCAGGGTCCCTGTTGCAATTCACCATCACATCAAAGATCATTTACATAAGGAAGTGATAAGGATGTCAGTCAGTTGCTTTCCAGTCAACAGGGGAACAAACTCCCATTGCTTGCAGTAGCTGCTGCCTAGTAAGCGAGGACTGGAGGACTTTCACAATCCCTGTCACATCCCCTAAACTAGCGATACCTAGGGACTGTGAATACAAAGCAGTCGCAAATGAGTAAGTCTAAGGCCATTTCTGTACTACATTGTTATAATCCTATTATTTCAATTTCAGCATCCGGGGAATTCTGGGGTTTTTAGTTTACTGAGGCCAAAGAGCTCTCTAGCTGAGAATTCTAAATGCCCTTCCCTAAACTGCAAACCCCAGGATTCCATAGGATGTTGAAAGTGGAATAATAGCACTATAACAGTACAGTGCAGAAATGCCCTAAGTAACTCATTCATAACTGAATTCTAGCCAATGGCTGGTATGGAATTTTTGAGGTTTGTAGTTTGTGGAAGTCTGCTTCTCAAAACATTTCAATCTTCCAAATGGTTTTAGTGCTGTAGTTCAGAAGATTAAAGCTCTCTAGAAGAGAAGCCTATCTTCCTCACTAGACTACAAATCCCATAATTCCATAAGAGATAGCACTAGCAGTTCCAGTGTTATAAAATCACTGTAATTATGTAGTGTGTACAGACCCTAGACGTCTTTGGGGCTGAAGAGAGGGAAGAAATAATATAAATCAATAAATAAAATGTGGGGCTAAGAAAAAGGAATGATCGTGGACATGAGCATTAGTATGAACTGAGCTTAAATTACTCTTATTGTCCTTCCATCATCAGTTTTTGCCATGTTAAAGTATACATGCATCAAAAGTGTAAATGATGTATTTTGGAAAGAGAAAATTAAATTTCTGGTGCTGTGGTGAACACTGCTCTCAGCTTCTAGCTGCTTAAACTACATTTCAAGCATCTGTTCCCTGGCATTCTCTCAGTGCCAAAGACTATTATGCTGATAGTTGTTTGTCAAAGCACAAAAGGGAGAGATTACAATGCACAATTAAAAAAAAAGTATGGGAAGTTATGAATAAACAAATCATACATAAAACTGGGATATCAAACTATTCCTTGGGGAAAAATAGATGCTACTTTAATTTTCTCTAGAGCTGTAAATCAGTTCTTCACGTATACCTTCATTATGCAAGCTCCATTTTCTACCCCCTTTCAGTTTCTTAATACATTTTTCACCTACCCTACTGTTTCCTGTTATTTTAAAGCTGTATATTACTTGGTGCTGGGACACATACATAAAAATGTGGTTATGCTTAAAACCAATGTCAAGTTTTGCCTAATTAATGAACCTTGAATAAAAAGGATGTGTAGCATAAATCTATTTGTCTTTAAAGAGAAGCTCTACTTTTTTCAAAGAGGCATACTCTGAAGTAACAGTGGGAAGGATTACTTCTTCCTTAATTTGGATTTCATCTGCTCTTATGTATTTATTGAGACAAGAAATGAATGCACGTCTTATTAGAAGACCTTTGTTCAAAGGTTTCACTGTAGGATGGCTGGAGAGCTAATGATCAGCCTTTTCTAGGTGGCATTGTCCTTTGCCCAAAACAGGGGTAAACAACTGTGGTCTGGCAAATGTTTTAGTTTGCAGCACCCATGATTCCTCACCATTGGCTCTGTAGGCTGGGGCTTACAGAAGATACAGGCTAAAGTATCTGAAGGATGAGTTTTTCAGCTTGGGGAGATGCTATTAGATGCAGCCATAAAGCTGGCTGGCCAAGTAGCATTTATGGCATAAAGCTGCTATATAAGTTATGGAATTTCCTGGGTGCTGATAGTGTGGCCAAGGTTGCCTGAGGCACTGGAAGTGTCTCATTTGGATTGTGACAATGTGTTCTATACAGGGCTGCCCTTGAGGAATGTCTGGGAATGTTGGTTTGTTGATTCAAAATCTAGATTGCTAACTAGAACCATAAAAATGCAATGGTTACAGAGGTTCCAACCCATTTCTAAGCACAAATCATGGCCTTTATCTTTAAAACCCTAAATGGCTTTTTGGACCTGGGTATCTGAAGGGTCACCATTTTGTACAAATAACCCTCCCTGGTATCAAGATCTTAAAGTCCTTCTTCCATTCCTTTCCTTTTCTCTCTTTTAGGGGTGACATGAGTGGTATTCACATTCAGAGTTTTTTACTTGAGACACCATGCCTTCCTAGAACACTCTCTTCTGAGGTAGACTTGCTCAAGGGATGACTTGGGCATGCCAGATGAATCCCTTCTTATTTGCTCAGTTATTTTCCCTTTGTGACACTGAGATCTTAATCCTTTTGTTATTTTTAATTAGAGCAACACACCCTCAAATCGTCTTGATTTGGCAGGGACAGTCCCAATTACTTCTCTGTTGTCAGCCTCTTTTAAAATGTTCCAGTTTCTCTCTTTTCCTCTTCCACTTTTTCCCTTTGTCCCCACCTTACTTCCATTGCTGCAAACTGAGTTCCTTGTGCAGAAGTTGTTGCATTCAGTTAAATCAATAGGTTGGGGGGGAAATAGAGGAGAGTTTGGAATCTTGGAATAGAGGAGAGGGTGGAATCTTGCCCTTCCCAGTAGGATCAGACAAAAGCAAACTCCTGCAGCCTCTCCTAGCTTGTCTGTTCTTCCAACCAAACAAACAATTGATTCAGTGGAAATAATGGCATTGGGACTACCAAAAAGATTGAGGCCTGAATATGCTGCTGCCTCATGGTTCTTATTTTTATTTATTTGTAACTATATTTTTGTTCTTCTTTCACAACCTGATCTGGGCTACAGCTATCTGAAATGAGCTTCTTTAACTGGAGCCCCTCCAGGTGTTTTGGAATACAACTCCCATCACTTCTGAGCATAGAACATGCTGGCAGGGGCTGGTGGGAGTTCTCACCTTGAAACATCAAAAAGGCATCACACTGGGGAAGGCTGCCCTGAAGGAACAAGCAAACAAACCCTCTAGGGACCACTGTGATTCTGCCTCTAAGACTAGCTTGAAATGCAGGCATTAATAGGTGATAATGATTACCTCCATGGTGTGAAAAAGACGGAAAAATGTGCCACCTGCCGAATTCTGCACAGCAAGCTATGGTTAAAAAGACAATAGGAGACCAGGCTGGGTTTTAAATGAGCATTCAACAACCCAATTTTAGTACCGACTTAGAGATGTTCAATAGCAATCAAATGAAATACATAAACATAAAAGAAATGGTTGGATCTCATCTTTCTTTTGGCTATTTTCATTCCAGCTCATTGTGCAAACACACAAACCACAAAATAAGAGCTCTATATTGTAGAAATGGTGATATACGCCACAATATTCTTTTATTGCTAAGGTCTTATTGCTAAAGTCAGGGTATTTTAGTAGTGAAACTGGAAAATGTCCTTAATTTTCTTTCCAATTCTATACAATTCCTAGGCAGCCAGTAAAGAGAGATGTGTCATCCTTTAAGTTTATATCCACTTTCAGTAGAGTAATTCAAACAAATACCCAGATCTGTTTTATAATATGTCGCTTCTCTGACAAGCTGTTCTTATTTCAGAAACTATTCAAAAATTATTTCTTGGTGACGTTGCAGTGTTTTTAGGGGAACCACTGAAAGACCAGATTCCCCCCCAAAAACCAGAGGAAATTGTGGAATCCTTTCCAATATTTATGGATTCCAGGACATAGAGGAAAGGGTCAGCTCAACCCCTCCCCAAGACCATGTCATGAGTGTTTGGGCACCCCCTTGAAATATGTTCAGGCAATTTGCACCACCAACACTTGTGTAGTTGAGACAACTCCAGAATTATCTATCAGAAGTGTACTAAATGATCAAGCGCGCGCACACACACACACACTCACAATTAAGCCAGTTATTGTACTTGAACCTTTCCTTGAATAGAAAAAGCTGCATGCAATCTGTCCTATGCTCAATTTATTTGTATATATGCTACACTGAATTTATGGAAGAAACTTTTAAATACATCCATGTGAAAACTTTTAAGAGTTTTCACATTTAAAGATCACTGAGTGACAATGAATGTGTCCTACACCTGATTCTCTACACTTCGAGCTTGATAGATATACATGTTTTTTCTTTGTTTTCTTCATGTTAGGCATGCCATCCTGTACTTTCTAACATATCTCCATAAATGTTGGTTTTCATATTGTGTAGTAGATGGCAGGTGTGATAGGAGACCTTACAGGCACCTCTGTGCTCATTCACAGGTCACTCAAGGTCTTACATATTTTTTTCCATTGCTTAATAATCTAATTGTATTTTGATTCACTCAGTATTGTATTTTTTTCCATTTATTATTTTGACATTGCTTCCATAGTCGTTCTATTGTTTTGTGCTTCAGTTGGTTTTTGTTCTTATTTTATTATTGTTTTATTATTGTTGTTATTTTCAGATGGTTTGGACATCAGCTCCCAGAATTCCTGACTGTTGGCCATGCTGGCTAGAGATCTGAAGTCCAAAACACCTGGAGGACCAAAGTTTGGGAACCACCGTGTTATTGAAATGCATCCTATGTTTTCATTGTTTTGTTTTATATATATATGTGTGTGTGTGTGTGTGTGTGTGTCAGACTAGGATCTGAGAACAGGGTTCCAGGTATGTTGACTAGCAATTATCTATGGTCAATGTAATTAATCACTGTTTTTCTTTTCTAAAACAGCAACGAGAAGTTTTAGCATTTATTTTTCAAAAAAAATGCAGTCTGCAAAGACTAGTCACAATTCAGGATTTATTCTGAGCAAAATTCACATTTTTCATTTGAAAAATGTTTGAACAACTTGTTTTTCAAGTTTGAAGAGACACTGATGAGAAGAATTCTGGACTAAAAATAAATAATTCCAGTTCAGGGTTCATTCTGCACAAAATTCACATGTGGCTGTTTTGTATAGATAATAGAATTTTCTGTGCAGGAAACAGTATTTTCTGTGCAGAAAATAACATTTATACAGTCACTTAGCGACGGGGGGCAGGGGGAGCGATTCGCCCCAAGCAGCAAAGTTTTGGGGGCATCCTGGCCCGTAGCCATGCCCCCATGCACCCACGTGCCATGGCCATGCCCTCATGCACAACAGCCATGACTCCATGCACAGCGGCCATGCCTTTTATGCTGTAGCCTCACTCCCCTCCCACCCACCCCTCCACACACTCTAAACTCCGCCACTGCATTTATATTTCTATCAAATATTATTTTCTGCACAGAAAAAAAACCTGTTTGCTGCACAGAAAAAACTGGAAAAAAAAGTACAAATCATCCACAGGCAAATTTTACAGGGAATGCTCCAATTGTAGCATTTATATGTGTGTGTATGTGTAGAGTTTTTCTGTGTAAAAATATCTGTATAACTAGACACAGAGAAATGACATCATCCTCAGAGAGATCTGGAGGACCCCTCTAGATCCCTATGTTTGCCTAGCACTTGCAGCCAGCTGTTGGAAAAGAGCTGGACTCTTGTCTGATGCTTCCTGCTGCTTTCCTTCCACTAGAAAGTGGCCTGAATCAGGAGACTGCCACTGAGATAACGTGGGTTAGGGGTGTTGGATGAGAGACTACAGTAGCTACATCTCATAGCTAGGTCTCCTGATGCAGGGCACAATTGGCTCTGAAAGGGAAGAAAGTAAATGGGGGATCAGAAGTCAGGCACTTTAGAGCTCAGTCAAGTATCTATTTTCTCATAGCGAGTCATTTTAATAAGTCTGCTCACTTATATGACAATGACACCATCACATCTTTTGGTGGCTGGTCTATTGGTGGTGTCACTGTCAAGCAATGCCTGCTGGAGGCATTCAATCAATGAAGGAGGTGAATCTGTACTGGGTTTTGGTTAACAACAACAACAACAACAATAATGATGGAATTCTCCAATGTGCTGACCATGTTTTAAGGACTGGATTCAGTTCCTTGCATAGCTCCTTTAGTATACAATACAGAGCAGATTCATGATCTCAATGACATGGAAACCACCAGCTACCATGTCTGATGTGGAAGCCACTAGGCTCCACTGCAGTCAACTACAGTCTTGATTTCACCACCACTACTACATCTTTGCTCAGTCTCTGTATATGAGACTGTCCTTAGTTTTTGGTATTGGAGACAAGTTTGTTTTTAAAGATAGCAGCTCCAGACCACTGCTATGTATGTCTCTGGAGTTTAATCCATAGTCTCTTTGAGTTTCTCTACACTATGCCATTATAGCAATTTGATAGACTTTTAACTTCCATGAATCTATCTTACAGAATCCTGGGAGCTGTAGATTGGTGTAGCATTTAGAATCCTCTGCTACAATGTTCTAGTTTTGCAGTTCAGGAGAGCTGACTAGAGCTCTCCAAACAAATGATACTGAGGCCCTTTCCAGATGTGTGTGTGTGGGGGGCAGCACGAAAACGCTACTCACCGGACTTCTTCAGCATCCAGGTGAATCTGTGGGGACGAGGAGCAGTGCGAGCTCATCACTCCGCACTGCTCCAGCATCCAAAATGGCAGCTTCCGGTTGGTGGAGGCTCTCCACCAACCGGAGAAGCTCGCCAGCCGAAAGCCCACCCCCAGAAGATCTGCAGGCATGCACTTGCGCAAGCCTGCAAATCTGCTCCAGAGCACGGCGACGGAGCGAGACGGAGTCGTGCGCTCCATGCTTTTTAAAAACCTCTTAAAAGAGGTTTTTAAAAAGCACGCTGCGCGACCAGTTCCGGTCGCGCAGAACTGGACTGAGGTGCCGAACTATGAAAAGTAGTCCAACCCAGTCCACTCCATGGTGCAGAAGACCCCCGTGGGAGGTCGCTCTGCCCCGTTTTAATAGCCTGGTGCAGAAATGGCCTTAGTATTTCTCCAAACTACAAATCCCAGGGTTTCATGGAATGGAACATGGCAGTCAGTTGCGTAGGGACAAGGGGGGCGGTTCACCCCAGGCAGCAATTTTTTGGGGGGTATCCCAGCTCATAGCCACACCCCCACTTGCCATTGCCCCATGCGCTGTAGTCCTGCACACCATGGCCATGTCCCATGAACTGTAGCCTCGCCCCTATGCCATAGCCCTGTCCCCTGCCCCCCATGCACTCCAAGCTCCACCACTGATGACAGTTAAAATGGTTTCAAACCAAAGGGCTATAAGTATGTATATTCAGAACGTCAATGACTTCATTTACTTGCTAGAAGAAAACCAAAAGGCAAAGCTACAATTTGAGTCGGACAGATTGAGAATTTGAAAGACAAAGAGCTCATTTGGCCTCTGCAAAAAGTCCTTACCTCATTCCAAAGGAAACTAAATCTGTTGTAGGCTCTGCACTACTGGTGATTCTCTCCACATAGAGAACTGGAGCACGCATAACTGTATATGCACTTACCTGGACCCGCACTGGAAATGGCAATGTGTGGGAGGGGAAGGCTTTGATACCCTCCATGGGAGAGACCAAGGGACTTTGTGTCTGGCACAGGATGCCAGAATGCTGCATATGATGGGGGTGCAATCAGAGACTAATCTAAGTTCTGACCACCTCTTCACATGTCCCTTTGGATCTTTGCAGCACGCCAGTCTAGGATGTTCCTAGCATGAGAATCTGTCAGGCTTTGTGTGGGGGTTGATTTGCAGATGCATTTTCCAGGTTTAAAGTTTCACCTGTTGAGAGGATTGATTATTATTCATTGTTTTTTGTTATTTTGCTTGGGCTCTTAAGTTTTTAATTGTTAGGTTTTGAGGCCTGTTAGAGGCCTATTAACTACTCAGCCCTGTGCCCAATTTGAGGCCTAATGCTGACTGTACAGCTTCTGTGATGGGCTTAGGCCCAGAATCTATCCAGTGCATTGCGCATTAGATGTCATCTGCTGTGAAGAGCTACGTGCATCCTCTTAGTTGCTGTTTGGACAGGGCCTTATCTGTGACCATAGTA
Source organism: Cyclura pinguis (assembly GCA_030412105.1). Lineage (NCBI taxonomy): Eukaryota > Metazoa > Chordata > Lepidosauria > Squamata > Iguanidae > Cyclura > Cyclura pinguis. Next base: position 103,905,407 of record CM059599.1, on the reverse strand, counting down.
CTAGTCAGTGCATCAGGCCTGAAGTTGCCATTTTGGGGCTCAGCTGAGGTTGAGTAAGGTTGCCACTATGGAGTGGCTTCGAAGAAGAGGCCTCTGATGGAGTGTTTGTTGCCTCTTCTGTTTGAGGAATTCACTGGACCTCTTCTTCATGTTTTAGTCATTCAATACTGATTAGAAAGGGGCAGGGACAAAGATGCAGTTGGGATTGTGCTCTGACCTGGCTTTATGCCCTGCTCATGCATTATGTGCAGCTCAGTGGGGCTAGACTAGAATTGTTATTTTCCCACATTGAGTCTTCATCTCCCACCAGGTATCAGTTTTGGACAGTGGCTATGGGAACCCTGTGATGCCTGGCCCTATAAAGGGTCAGGTTTTTCAAATGTTTGTTTAGGACCAGCGCTACTTCTACTGCTTCAGTGATGGGCCTTAGCCCACAAACTATGAAGAGCCTTTGTGGTTGGAAATCTTCCACTGCAAAAAGATATGTGTGCCCTCTTAAGTTCTGAGGCTGTTTTGCTGAACTAACATTGTTTGTGTTCTCTCTTTTCTGTTAGTTCCTAGGTGCTGTGTGGTAAGACAGTGGGTCCTGGTATGTGACCACAGAATGGTGTTCTGGGAGGCTTGCCAGGCCCAAAAGTTGCCATTTTGGCTCAACTGCAGTTGAATGATGTTGCTACTGTAGAGTGGCTTGGGAGAAAAGGCATTTGGTAGAAGTCAGTCTTTCTTTCTTTCTTTCTTTCTTTCTTTCTTTCTTTCTTTCTTTCTTTCTTTCTTTCTTTCTTTCTTTCTTTCGTTTTGCCTCTTTTGTTTATGGAGTGCATTGGGCCTCCTCCTGATGTGTTCCTTGGTGGAAATGACTTGGGCTTGCAGAAGGGGAAGGCTCTGGTGTTACAAGTGATGAAAGATTTTCAGCTTATAGAAGTCATTGCCTTGGAGCTTCCCTTTTTTTGTTTCTGACATTTTAGCCCAGCAGGTGTGGCGATGGGGAAGATAATCCCAGACATACGGACCTTGCTCAGAGAGATCAACATGGAATTTTATAATACCATCGCATGGAGTTTGGCCACTTTCTCATGCATCCACCACAGTTTTCCAATAGCTGCAGGCCTCCAGGGCTGATGGCATTCATTTGTCATAAGAGGGGAATATGTTGTTCCTGAAAGAGTTGCAACAGAGTATGAGTATGGTTCATCGGTCTGGTGGGGCAAAGGGACTAAACAGATGCTTGTCCCTTGTCCGTAGCAGGTAGCTGGGGAAGAAGACAAGTCTTTGGTGATCACTTCTGATGCCCTTTTGGTGTAGGATAGGACTCTGAAACCTCCCCTTATAGGGTTCTGGGACCTGGGGGGTAGGGGAAAGAGGCTAATCTTGAAGTTAACCCAGGATCCAGGCTCTACTGGGGTTTGGGTGGGTGTCCTCTGGGTTACCTTCCAATTATTGCTAGCCAGGGAGTAACCTAAGTATTTGGATTGCCCTTGGAGCTGAGATGTTTCACCCAAGGGAAGGCTGAGGAGCTTGTCAAGAGGTTGACACCTGGGCCTCAGCTGGACCTGCTTCAGGTTGCTCCCTCCAACACAGGCCAACACAGCTTAAATATTTACTTATTTATTTGACTCAATTTAACTCATTTAACTCTTTTCTGTGTCTGGCCTCATTATTCTATGACTGTTTATCAATGAAGCAGGTCATTCTCCAAACTATATTCAGTCATTCTGTGTTATCGTTAAAACATTTTCACAATATTCCAACCTCTTGCTAAGAAAACTAAACACAGTTAAAAGTTAAATACAGAAACAGTGTGTGAGAGAAGAAAAGCAAAATTCTCCAATCTGACTATATTGACATTTGTTTCATCAAGAATAAAATGGGAAGCCTCTTTTCACTCAAGCTCCACTCACAACAGGCTTTATAAAAGAAAATAGGTATCCATTCTATTTGCATTGCTTGGTATAGAGAAATAATACCAAGTTAACATTGCTTTTGTCTTTCTCTGAGTCCTAACCACCTAAAATATAGTGAGAGGCTACCAAGTGAAGGTACTAAAGAATGAAAACCTTTTAAAATCCAGTAAAGATGAAAGATAAAATCAAGAATACAGCATATCCTTAACCTTAAAAAAAAGCCCTTTAAAAGCCTGAAAAAACAGAAATGTTTTTACTTCCTGACAGAACAATAGTGAGGATAAACCATCCTATTCTTCCTAGAGAAGAAGCTACAAAGCTTGAGAGCAGCCCCCAAGAAGACCATCTCCCTTGTTACCAGGAAAAAAAAAATGTGCACAGGAAGCTGGTGGGACAGAGAGGAAGCCTTCCCCTGAATATCTAAGAACCTTATCCTTTTTGCGTGGCGTTTTTAAAGCGTATTAAGCACGCTCCCTCCCCCCTTCACGAGCCGCTGTACCGCATGACGTTCTGGCAAACCAGGTGCTATCACAGCCATGGATAGTGCTGATAGCGCGTTTTCTTATTTTCACCTGAAAGGCGAAAATAACCTCCCTTTCACGCATCGGTCGTGTGACCAGAGGGCCTGCGGAGCCATCGTCCGGTGTGCTTCCGGGAAGGACCCGGGAGTGGGCGGGGTGTGGGCAGTCCCTGCTGCCTGTCCCTCATGCAGCAACTCCCAGGGGACACTACGCCCAGCAGCAGGCCGGCCGCTGCCCCCATCTCAGCAGGAAACACTGCATGACACGTCGCCATGAGAGGCCACCCCGGGGGCTGCGTCGCCACTCACACTCTAGACGACAGCAGCCCCTGGGGTCCGGCCGACTGTGTTTTTTTTAAAAAAACCTGGCACTATCGTTAGCACGTTAGCACGTTACCAACGTAGTACAAAACAGCCTGTTGGCAGGATCTATCGTGCTAATGTTAGCACGATAGCCGGCAAAAAAATAAAAAGAAAAAGAAACACCACCGCCCAATCAGGGGTGGTGGGGCGGGGAAAGGGCAGGACCTAGGCAGGACCCAGGATGCCGACATGAGGACAAGCCACCGGGCAGGGACTGGTGCTCTCTCGCCAATGCCCTGCTGTATGCGGACTGCAAGGGGGTCTCTACTGAGCCTCTTGCTATATTAGCAATATCGTGAGGGCTCTGGTTCATCGAGCTATCAAGGTAAGGTGCGGAAAGGGCCCCTGTGTAGGCCCATACAGGGAGATACAGTCCTTCAGACAGAGCTGGACCTGAACTTTATAGAGCATTATAGGCCATTGCTCACACTTTGACTTGTGCCTGGAAACACACTGCCAGCTAGTGGAGTTGTTGCAACAAGAGAGCTATGAATGAATCTTAGAATGGTCTGGTCTTTGGGTGGTGGTGTAGATAAGAGTGGATCCAGAGCCACCAAGCACATCCAGCTTTCTCTTTCCTACTCCACAGTTTGCAAACATGAGTATGCAACTGTTAAACTCATTAGGGCAGGGGTAGAAGACCTGTGGTCTAATCTGACTCACAGAGACTCCAAATCGGGCACTCTTCACTATTAGGGAAATAATATCCTTATCATCTTTAATCAGTGATGGTCAGAGAGTGGCTGTGGCTACTTCCTAAATTCCAGATCATGGAAATGTTGTCCAGAATCCTATTGGACAGTTATGAATGCATAACCTAGAGTTATACACTCATTGCTGTTTTCTGTTCACAGATCCTATGCAGCCTGTAGTTTAGAGGCTATGCAAGATCCTTGGAAGTCTGCCAATCTCAACTTCTAGGAAGCAGCAACTGCAATTGTGGGGTTTATTCCTCTATTGCTTCAGAAGCAGCTGGCTGATGATTCCATGCCCTCCTTGTGTGAGTGATCTCTGGCATGAGGGGAGATTACAAAGAGGTCCTGCTTCTGCCTGTCACAATGGAGATCAGTCAGGGGAGGAGGTAGAGCTTCAGTCGTCTGCTTCCTGAGTGACAGGAGAACAGACCCTCATGGACTGCAGTGACTGCTTCCCAGTAAGTGGGGACTGGGGGGGATTGAAACTGGATTCACTGCATGGCACCAGAATCATGGTGTTTATACCTACCTAAATCCCCAACAGAATTCTGGCTATTATTTCTTTTTGACTACAATTTTCTGAATCACACTGACAACGTGATCATGCTGGCTGGGAAATTTTGGGAACTGTAGGCTAAAAAGAAACTTTTCCTACCTCTGCTGGGGGCATATTCAATGACAAGCTTGGGTTTTCCTGCATAAAGTATGAAATGATATTTTTAAAAAGATCAAATGCATATTTGAAACAACTTTTTCTAAAAAAATAAAAATGCAAATAGCGTATAGAGTCTGATAAAGAAATCATGGAACATGTTGCTTGTAAAATATATTGATACTTGGAGTTCACCCTGATTTACACAGTTGGACTGCAATCCTTATGATGTAAAGCTTGTCAGAATAGGGCTAACAAATTAATTTTGATAGGAATGGAGCCAAATACTTTAATCCAGAGATCTTTGTGCATTCTTTAAGCAGCACACAGAATTCCTTTGCATGAAAAGGTACCTATTTCAGGGGTGATCCTATTCATGACTATGTTCCTTCACTTGTATGAATTTACTTTGTCAATGAAAATGAATACCACAGCTCCTGCATAGATGGGAATTTATTTACTTGGCAGGGCCTCTAACTTTAATGTGAAGATACATCAGAGAATCCATTAGAGAGGAACAAATGAGACTTACATTGAAGCTGTTTTGTTTGGTATCCTGAAATCTCTTCATCCTCTTCTGGTGTACCTGCTGCTGGATATCTCAGACAATTTTATAACTTTTTCCCCCAAGTTTCAATTAGTTTAATGCATCAAAACTGCAGAACTTTGGTGGCCATTGATGGAATTGCTAATTGATGGAATCGCTGTTCTTTACACAACCACCATCAGGTTTGCTTCACTTTGGGAGTGGGAGTGGTCTTTCCTTGGATTTCACCTGTAGTCAAACTTATCTACAAAGTTATGTCAAAACTTTAAGAGAAATTTACTAAGAAATTTTCTTCTGCTTTATACATCATTGTGGATAAGGCAGTAATTCTCAGGAATTTGTTGGTGTCAAGATATTTTCAATTTTTGCTGACTCAAAGGCAAATCTATCATGGCATTTTCTTGGCAACATTTGTTCAGAGAGGGTTTGCCATTTGTCTGAAGCTGAGAGAGTGATTTGCACAAGTTTGCTCATGGCTGAGTGACAATTTGAATGTTGGTCTGCTGGAGTTCTAGTTCAGCCCTCAAATCATTATACTATGCTGTCTCCTAAGACTCAGGAACAGTGATAGGAAGGTCAGTTTTGTTTTCTCTCCCTGCCACGCAGGTTTTAAAAGTGAGGAAATTCTTGGGGAAAAATAGGTGACAACTGTAATCCAGCACTATCATGGGTTAACAGACAAGAATTCAAACCTAATTTTTTTCTAACTCAGTCACTCAAAACTACAGCATAGATGAATCCGTTAGGTTCATTTTCTTCATATTTAAGATTTCTTCCCATTCTCAATATGAAGACATGTACAAATGTTTGTCTTGTCTTGTCTATTTTTGAAAAAGTGTGGAAACACAATTCTCTCTCATATTGATAAACTTGAACATGTCTGTGGAAGGGTGACCAAGATGTTAAGGGTCTGGAAACCTATGAGGAACAGCTTTGGGAACTGGTTACATTTAGACTGGAGAAGGGAACATTGCAAGGCGAAATGATAGCCCTCCTTAAATATTTGAGAGAATGTCACATAGAAGATGAAGTGAGCTTATTTTTTTGCTGCTCCAGAGAGTAGGGTGCTTGTCACACTAGTCAGTTGTTTTTGTTGTTCCATTATAAAACTGTTTCACTTGTACTTGCAAAAATGGCTGAAGCTGTTGAACAACTATCACATTTGTGTTTTAATACTTTAAATAATTTTTCATTTCAATTGTTTTCTTTTCTGCACTCCTTGTTTTCAGTACCAACTATGCCATTCATTCTTGTTCTGCCTCCTGCATCAATTGGTTTCCCTTTAATTTTTTAAATAAAGTTGTAACAACACAATTATGGCATGATGCCACAGTACTATTACACTACTGACATAAAACTCCACAAGATGTTGAAAGTGGAATAATAACACTGTAACAGTGCAGTGTGGAAAGGCCCTGGGAGAAAAACATACTCATCCCCTCATATCACACAGCCTGAGAAGGACTGCCCTAGAGGACAGTCTAATGATCTGACCTGGACATAATAACCAAAAATCTCATTGCACTTGGTGCTATTCTAAGTAAATATGCAGGAGATAGGGCTGCAATGGTTTTCCCTAATCTGTTCATTTTGACCAGCAAAATGATGATGCTCCAACAGTACCTGAAACTTCACCTACACTGGAATGAAATTCTTCAGTTTCTGAAATGTGTGTCTGTCACCTTCCTCCATCAAAAAAAAAAAAAAGAAAAAAAGAAAAAAAAGAGTTTAAAGTGGTTATGTCTTCCTTATTTTCAGGGTTCTTCACTGGCAGCACAGAGATGCAAACTGGCATGGAAACAAGGAGGGAATTTTTTTAAAAAAACTTGAGTACTGCCTGGTGAGAATAAGGCGTCCAAGGGAAGAAAAAAAAAAGTTGAAGCACACATAGCATATCTGCCTATGAGCAAATGCTGGAAGAAATTTCAGCCCAGCAAAGTGATAATTGGAGAGCACTTCTATACATTCAGACTGTCTCCAGGCACTAAGCGGAGTGTTTTCACCACATGCATAACTCCCAAGTTGCAGAAGGGACTCTATTAGTCAGTGTGTGCCCTTAACACAGAGAGAGTGAAAAAAAAATCAATATTTCTTCTTCTATTTTAAATTATATGTTTGAAAGATAGGTTCCACATCCTCTCTTCAAAATAGCCTATATGACATCTCCTTGTTACATGTCTGGGACCAGATAGAACTGCTCATTCCATACGTAGACCTGCCTTATGAATGGGTTTTCAGTCTATTGATTTTAGCTGAGTTTTTATGAATCCATTGCAGAGATCAATTGTATGTCATCCGTGGTTGATCAAAAGGGCTGGAGGGAGACAGACCAAGTGAGCAAAGGGGATGGTCATTGGCTCTTTACAAGGCAGGGTTCCAGGTTGCCTAAAGAAGGTAATTGTAAGGCCTCTGTTTAAAAAACCTTCCCTGGATGTGTCTGAGAATGGAAAATTACGAGTGTCCAGCATTCCATTTTTAGGCAAGGTAATAGAATTTTCATGGCCTCCCTAATCCTAGGGTTCCTGGATGAAAGAGATTTTTTTGGATCCATTTCAGTCTGCTTTCAGGCCTGGTTATGACAGCTTTGGTCATGATGTAAAGTCGAAGGCTTTCAAAGCCAGAATCCATAGATTGTTGTGGGTTTTCCAGGCTTTGAGGCGGTGTTCTATTTGTATTTTCTACTGACGTTTCACCTGCATCTGTGGCTGGCATCTTCAGAAGATCTGGTGGCATGGAAGTGAGATAGAGTATATATACTTTGTGTAGTCCCCGGGTGGGAGGGAGCAATTTGCATGTGTTACATTGGCCTGTGTGATGGCCTATTGTTAAATGGGATATCCCCCAGGGTGTATTGTTGGGCAGGGGATATGCATAACAGTGCGTTAAGTATATTAGCAACCCAATTATTGTTCCCTGTAGAGGGACCTCCAGAGTCTGGGTGGTCTTCATTGGCATATTTTTGAGTCTTGATTTTAGTGTTCTTCAGTACTGGTAGCCAAATTTTGTTTACTTTCTGAGTTTCTTCTTTCCTGTTGAAATTGTCCATATGTTTATGGATTTCAGTGGCCTCTCTGTGTAGTCTGACATAATAGTTGTCAGAAAGACACTGCAGACTGATCCACCCAGAAAAATCAGTGGCAGCAGAACATGTTATAAACCAACCTGGACACAGAATGCTTTTTGAAAGCACAGAAATTCTGGACCATTCTTACAACTACTATGTCAGACTACACAGAGAGGCCATTGAAATCCTACACAAGACTACACAAGTATATATACTCTGTCTCACTTCCATGCCACCAGATCCTCTGAAGATGCCAGCCACAGATGCGGGGGAAATGTCAGGAGAACATACTAATAGAACATGGCCTCGAAGTCTAGAAAACCCACAACAACCTATAGCTTTGGTCACCTTTCTGGACAAACTGGGAACTGGACAGTAGGAGCGTGTCCCTGTTTGGTGTTGGGGGATGATTCCCTGCCTGGAATCCCTGACATTTGGCTCTGCTGGAGCTCTAGGCGCTTTCATTACCTTTAACCATAGTATCCTTCTAGGCTGCCTATAAAGGCCTGTATGACTTAGGTTCAGGTGATCTGATAGACCATATGTCCATGAACAAGCCTGTCTGGGCCCTGAGATCTCCCAAATAGACCGTTCCCTTAGTGCCACCATCTTAACAGGCATGATGGCAGGGATGTGAGATAAGGCCTTCTTGATGCTTGCTCCTAGTTTCTGGAACTTTCTTTCTATGGAGGCTTAAATGATCTCTTCTTTACAGTCTTTCTATCAGCAAAGACTTAAGAGAAAAAAAAAGGGAAAAAAAGAAAGGGCTTGTAGGAGGGTACTGTACTGTTTTGTTTTAACTTTTAAATTGATTTTTTTTTTTAAAAAAATCATTTTTAATTGAATGTTTTAAACTGTTTTTAAATGTTATTGATAATTAATGTTGAAAATACTGTTGTGGGTGCAAACGATCCTGTGGGAGTTTTGTTCAGAATAAGTCCTAAATTGTGAATAGGCCTTGAAAATTGCAGTTTTCAAAGACTCGCTTGTTGCTTCCCAGGAGTGGAAAATTGCTGAAGAATTGTGTCCCTACTGTAGGAGCAATATCACCTCTTTCTTGTATTGAGTTGTGCTTGCAGAAGATTGGTGAGAAGTGTAATAACTGGGCTTCTCATCTACAATATATCTCTCTCATAATTTAGCCACATGCAAATATGATAGTTTGCTTTAAAAGCCACTTTTAATTGTTTCATAGTTTTATTCTTCTCTGCTTTAGTTGCTTGGAATAAGGTGCTGATAACAAGTGTCAAAACTTTAGATCAGCTACTCAGTTAACTAACCAGCCTGCTTTACTCATTTTTAACTTATTCATAACTGTTTTGTGTTCACAACTGCCACTTACTCACAATTGTGACACTATAGTCATCCCTCCACATTCACTAGGGTTAGGGGCATAGGAGCCCAGTGAAAGTGAAAAAAAATGAATAATGCTAGATCTTTCCAAACCATATTTAACACACAAAAAAAGTATGATCATCATATTCAACCCATCGTAGATTCTTTTGAAGCATCAGGGTTCCTTCACAAGGCAGAAGTTGGTGGCTGGTAGGGCTTACTGCCACCTCCACTGCTGCCCCACACCATTTTTAATAGGGACTTACAAGCCTCGCTCGCAATTTCTCAGTCTCATGAGGCTTGCAGTCCTTATTAAAAATGGCATAGGGCAGCAGCAGAGCTGACAGCAAATAATCCGTGAATAATCAAATCCGCAAAAGTGAAACCGGCAAATGTGGATGGCTGACTGTATTTCGATGATCGTAAACCCTCCTTCTAACCTCCTTAATGGTTGAATGGAAAGCTACATCAGTTGCATGGGGACAGGTAGATCCAGTCTACTGGCAATAAAAGCATGGGTGGATCATGTTTCCATGAGATTTTCAGAGGTCGGGTCTCCCTCTTTCTCTGCCTTCTCTTTCTCCAAAGCAGGAATCTTTTAAACTTAAACTCAACAGGACTTGCGTGGAACATGCTGTCCAGATTGTTACAGCTCCTTGGTCACTTCCAGTTTTAGAAAAACAAATGGTATCTTTGCCAGCATGGTGTTTAATACACCAGGGAGTTTTTTTAAAAATGAGGTTTTTTTTTTTTTAAAAAAGGGAAACGGGGGTTCCAATCACTTGCAATTTCAGTGGGAAATGATGATGTGCTGCTGTGAAGAAAAATGACCTCTGGAACAAATTAACAAATTAATTTGTCCATCTGTGACCTAAAGCAGAAAGGCAAGCAATATTCAGGCTATAGACTGAAACATGAGTGGCTCACCCAGACAAAGTGTGACTGCAGGGAGAGAACTGAGAACAAATCTTGCTTTGTCCAGATCTCAGAATCAAAGTTTTACTGCAGCTCTCTTCTGTAATCCAATATACCTGGCCCCATTATCCAATATATAAGTTTCCCCTCTTTCTTTCTGCTGCCATCACCACTGCTAATTTTTACATTTATCCTAGTCTCTGGGGAGTATTTAAAAGATCAAAAGGCTTTTGAAAAACGAACCAAAAGTTAACAAACTTGGAGGAAACATACTTAAAAGTAATTCTGTCCCGTAATTACTGCAGCTGTCCTTCTGTGCTTTGTTGGAGAGCAGTCTCTAATATAACTGCAACAAAAGATTAAGGTCAGCAGATGAAGTGATGGTCAGCAATGGCTTTAGATCAAGCACAAAACCTATTGGGAGGAGAGTTTTTCAACAAAACACATATTCCATTTTTCAGTAAAAAGAACTGTTAGCCCTCTTGCTAAAGGTGTTCATTAACTAGGTATGGGAAAGTGTTTTGTTTTGTAGAATTTCATCACATAGAATGATTTTTCTTTAAAAAAAAAGTCCTTTGTGAACTATTCAAGTTCTTCTAATCTATAAAAGGACAGCTCTCTAGCTCTTCCTTTGAATATTTTCCAACACTCTGATGAAACAGAGGAAATACTCAAACCACAAGATGGCATGTATGCCAGTCATTGACCCATATCAAACACCAGGCTAGGTGGAGATGAATCACTTCATTTATAAAAAATGTTCTCTACAAGCACCCAGGTGTAACCTGCCAAATGTTTAGATGCATACTCTTAGTATCTATATAAATAAAATTAAGTGTCTGTCGCCATTTCCACACTAGACTGTTAGAGTGCTATTGTTCTACTTTCAACATCCTATGGAACCCGGAGGTTGCAGTTTTTAAATGTCTCTTTGTAAACTACAAAGCCCAGGATTCCATAGGATGTTGAAAGTGGAATAATAACACTATAACAGTCTAGTGCAGAAATGGTCTATCTCTCTGTCACCATATGTCCTCATATCTCATGGAAATGACTGGATAGATTTTCAATAAATTTGGAGGATATATTTCAGATGCTCTAGGCTATATGCCATTTACAAAATTCACTTTGAGGAAGACTTGCGGAAAACTCCATTTTAAAAAAAAAGAGTAGTTTGGAACACCATTTGAAAAATGTCGACATGTGGAATTCAAAACAAATTACTCTTTTTGAAGTTCTGCTATAATCTGGTAAATAAAGTTAATTTTCTTTTTTTTTGTTACTGCATCAGGGTCAAACACAGCTCACCATGAATTTCCCTATTTTTTCCTTTAAAACCACTTACAAGAAAGATAAATCAAAATCCAGGAAGTGAATCCATTTCACTTCAGAAAAATTCCTTGAGATATAGATAAACATTGTGGCCATGATCTAGTCTTGTGATTTGGGTGAGAGAGGGTAGCAATATTAAGCTTGGAAAAGTGTTTTTTTTTTTTTTTTTTTTTTTTTTTGGAACCACAGCTCATAGAATGCCCCCACTGCAGCTAGCATGGCCACTTGGAAAAGTGCCTTGGTGGTATTGCTAAATGTAGTTCAAAAATAACTTTCAAGATCTAGGAATGCTAGTATTTATATCAATCCATTTGTTTCATGAGAAATAAATTCAGACAGGAGTAAATCTTGGGACTGAGTGATGGGGAAGAACAGGAAAGCATCAAAATAGCACAGGCTGTGGCAGCAACAATATTTAGGATATGTTCTGGGAAGCTGAGAACTAATTTGGTGTAGTGGGTTTGAGAGCTGGACTATGGTTCTGGAGACCAGAGTTAGATTCCCCACTCAGCCATGGAAACCCATTGGGTGACCTTGGGCAAATCACACACTCTTAGCCAGTAGAGGAAGGGAAAGGTAACCACTACCCCAAAACAAATCTTGCCAAGAAAATCCTATGATAGGTTTGCCTTAGAGGCACTATAATGCAGAGAGGACTTGAAGGCCTACCACCACCACCACCAGAACAACAACAACTACAACTGGCAAGTTCAGTGTCTGTAATTACGTCTTAGAACAAGATCAGTTGCCTTCTTTCTTTGATGCTATATATGGAAAACCAGACATCTTTCCTGGAGGGAAGAGGGTGGAATCTTGCTCTTCCCAGTAATCTTAGCAAAAAAACCCAGAAAACCCCCAAGAAAACTGCTGTAGCTTCTTCTAGCTTTGCTGTGTGTGTCCAAATTTCTGCTTTCTGAGATTTATTATTTTATTAGCTCTAATAGAAAATATTAAAAAAAATATATCAATCCATAACCACATAAAGAGAAGAGAAAAGAAAGCCAGGAAAAAAACTAAACCACACACAAACTTTACATGTGTATAATTAGAACTAAAACTGAACTAAAATTAAAGTACAGTGACACAACCCATTACTAAAGGACTCATCTCTAACAAGAAGCACATCCTAAGTATACTATACTACACTAACTAGCATACAAAAAGAACTCTGACCCCACCATACAAACTGTAAGGGAAAAGAAAAAGTCAAAGAGTACCCCATGTCTTGTTCTACCATTACAGATCTAAGTATGTTCCACTTACTAGAATTACTAATAATCATAACCACAAATTATTACATCATTTGACTTCTTATTGCTCAAAAAATCCATAAACAGTTTCTAGACTTTCAAACAAGTCTTTTAAAATTCACATCAACTTTGCAGCTTGGGCAAGATCTACAGCTTTAGCCACCCATTCTTCCATCATCAGTGCATCAGTCCACTTCCACATTTGGGCAAACATTCCTGAAGCTGTTGTTATATCCTGAGGAAGTAGTCCATATTTCCTGTCCACCAAATTGCTTCTTGAGGTGAACAACAAACAAACAAACAAACAAACAAACATATTTTATAAAAAGCAGAGGATGGGAAGAGTCCTGCTAGTTAGGAGGATTCTTCATTGAAGAGTTCCCCTTCAAATTAAAGTGTCCCCAGAATTGTGCAGCAGGTAGTATCTCAGGCCCTTTCATCAGGAGCCTCTCATCCTGGCATAGGGACAGAATAGGAGTGGGACTGCGACAATGCTTCTGCATGACATAGTCACAGTCCCATCCTTCTCCCATCTCCAGGCAGTGTGATTGCTGATTAAATCATTGATGGGTTTTCCCTGTCAATGACCTGTGATTGCGTTACCATCCTGCACTTATCTGGTCTGTGGAAGCCCCAAAAGAAAAATGGAGATACTTCCTGCCCTGGTACAGCTTGGGAAAGTCCTGGGCTGCACTGTGGAAGGAATAGGCATGTCTATCATGCTTCCTTTGGCAGAAAGCCAGATGGTGTGGAGGAGAGTATTTACCTTTGCACCCTCATCCTGGCAGAGGAGCTGCCAGGATTGGGACTGGATGACGATGGTTCCAGGTAGGGCAGAAAGGGCCTCAATCTCTTTTTCTCACAGACACAAGATTTTACTCCCTTCACCATTTCCCTAATAGGATAGATCTTTCGGGGGGGCGGGCGGGCGGGCTTTATTTGATTTTTTTCTCCTCCCTTCATTTCTGATTTTTGTTTGTTTTTGAGATTTTCATAAACGTTTTATTTCATGGCTTAGTTTTACTGGTTCTCTTTTCTCTGTTCCCCTTCCTTATGATTTACTAACCCTCTGTGTGAGGGCTGCAGAGTGCCACAGGAAAGAAACTATAACTTGTGGAGAATAAATATAGGGAGAATTTTTTACTTTCTACTTACTTCAAGAGAGGCGTTTCATCTGCAGAGAAATGTTACATTTACTTCAGAAATGCAATCATGCATACATCTCCTCACAAGTAAGTCCCAATGGATTCAGTAGGACTTATTTCTAGGTTAGTGTACACAGGATTGTAGCCTGAGACGTTGTAAGAGGCCATTGGGGTGCATGGATTTCTTTATGGCAATCATGTTTTTTCCAACCATACCTTTTTAACTAGTAACATTCCATTTATCTTCTGGAGCTAAAAGTGCTGCACATTATTTTCCTGCCCCATGTTATTAATGTATTCTTTCTCACCTTTTTCCCTCTTGTTGTCTATCCGCAGCCTTCTGACCACATTCTGATATTTCTCAGCCACATGTTTTCCAGGTTTTCATCTGTGTAATGTTAGAAGTTAAGGGATATGCATAAGTTTGAACAGTTCTCTAGTTTCGAAAGATAGATGAGAATATGTTCGCCAAAGAGCTGGAGCCTCTCTGAGAACCAGACCAATTTGCCAGAGGAGCAATGCCACCTAAAGTCACAAGTAACATTTTTATCTCTGATAAATGAAAGTTATTGCCTGAACAACTGCTACTAGCATTGGATTTGGTGAAAACAGTAATGTGAACTGAAGTTCAGGTAGCAAAGAGCTGCTGTAAACTGTGAGGGCAACTGGAAGATGATAATCTTCAGAGACATATTGTTGCCATTGGAAACTTATAAAAATTGTCTGCCTTGGTCTTTCCTGTGAAGATTAAAAAAAAAAAATTAACAGATGTGTATCAAGAGAGTCCACTTTCTCATCTTTTCCCCTTTCTTTGTTCTGTTTAGATCTGCATTTGTAGAGTTTATCTGATAGCAGTTTGTCTCAGAAGTAAGACTTTTCTTCTAATTTACACTGGCTGACATAAGCACTATAGCAAACAGCAACTAAAAATGAAGAGATCTGTCTGCTTTGCTTCACATCCTTATTTAATTTTTTAAACCTCAAGTTCTTTCCTTCTCAGCTATGAAGAAAATTGTGAATTTTGATAATTTCTTGTCAGAATTCTTCCTTATCTCCAACACCTTTTTATTTGGTAAAAATAAAAGAAAGAATTGCTGTTTTTGAAAGCCTCAGGAAGATTGTGATTCTCCCATAGATAAAGCATGGAACCTTGGTTTTGTTTGTGTGTTGGGCATTCTCATACGCAAAACAGCGGATGTGGTCCACAGCAGGACTTCTGCCTAATAGAAACATAGTAATTCTCTTGACAACAAATTGCTGAAGTATGATTTGTGGGTTTTATCAGAGAAATTAAGGCTGGAATTCTGATGGTGTAACCTATTATACCACTATTTGCTTTCTTGGTTGTTGTAGAGTGAAGCATGCAGCACTTCCTTATGTAACAGCTTCCTCCAGTGTAGTACCAGAGTGCACCCCCATTTCCTATCAATGATGAGAGATAGAAAGCTCTTGGACGCAATCTGGCTTCCTGAAAGGAAGAGCTTGTGCTTCGCTGAGCCTCCAGTGCATATGCCCCACAGAATCTAGCCAGTCAGAAAGTACCAGGAGTTTCAGTAGTACCAGGAGTTCACTGGAAATATATCAAGATAAGCAAAATACCATCTGGATATCAAAAAGAAGCATGGTATGTACAGGAACAACATTCAGCATTTCTTGATACCTTTGCTTCATCTGTAAGAGCTGTAAGGTAGCCTGGTACAACGGAGGCAACCCCCGAAGTTGCTAGTTGTGTCTGCTGCTGTACACGGAATAGAATGAATGAGGTGCCATCTTTCCCATTGCTTCAGGCAGCAAAATATTTTATTCCAGCTCTCATTATATCTTCCCTCACCATTTCTTTTCCTTGGCTAAAAGGAAAAGTCATCATACCTAAAAGGCATGATGACTAGAAGTAACTTCCTCAGAAAAAATTACTGGGGAAAAGCAATTTTTTATGAAACATGGGTAGATAAAAAAAATAGCTCCTCCCAATCTGCCCTTGGTATTCTTTCCTTCTTTGTTCCCCTACAGGGATTCAGCATGCCTCAGGTTGGGTTGTGCACCATCATTTCTAGCTACTCCCTTAGGAAACCATTTATTTTTATGCTCTACCCACTCCCTAACACAATAATTTTTTTGTTTTATTCTTTCAGAATTAGCTTCCTTAACAAAGGCTGAAAGGGTTAAATCCTTAGAACTGCTGTTGCTTAAGTAGAAAAATAGAGAAAAATAAGGCGAGCAGATGTATCCTTTATCTTATCAGAAGGCTTAGGTATGCGCTTAGCTATGCAGGGAACTTGGGGAGTTTTAGGTCTGTGCAACCCAGAGAGAGTACTCCCTTGGTACCGAAAGACATCATTTTGAAAGCTGTAAACTGTTCTCTGTAACCTGTCTGTAACCTGTAAACTGTTCATATATGGTCATATTTTAATCATTTCCTGTACTTGCTTACAAGAGTATATAAAAGGTAAGCTGGTACCTAACTCGGGGCTCTCAGTCTTTTGGAAATTCATTCCACTGAGATCCCTGCGCAGTTAAATACACTCGTTTTGCTTTCTAATCTGGTGGTCTCAGTTCTTGGCGAGCTACAACAAGACAAGAGGCAAATAGTCACCCATTATACTATTTTTTTTAAAAAAATTAAACCTGCAGAGTTCTAATGTTGTGACAAAACAAAAACCAATGGGGAAGCTTTCCCAGGAAGTTCTTTCCTAGCTCTAGACTCGATGACACAGTCTGTATGCAAGTTATCCCTGCATCTCTACATAGGACCTTGGTCTGCAACATGATAATTGCTCTCATTAAGTGTAGACATTGCTGGGCTAAATAGAACAATGTTTTAACTCAATATAAAGAAGAGTCCACTCTAATTATTGGGTGACTACTGCACCTTAAAACAAGCAAAAGCATCCAATGAATAGATGGGCTCCTTGCATCATTAGGAGGCCTTTGGGTGTTTTGGAGAATTGGGTTTTTCTCTGAATTGGGTGGGTCAACATGTGAGGGTGTAAAAGGAGAGGAAATTAAAAAAGATTAATTCATCCATTTCCTCCAGAAAATGTATTTTCAGTAGAATTGCATCCAGGGATACTCTTCTGAAACTCTTTGTCTGACCTAGTAATTATCCAAACTAGTAACTGTAAGTCACTCTGGTATCTCTATGAGCAAATCCACATCAGCACTTAAAAGTATGAATATATAGTTGAGTACTAATGAGAATACTTAATGCATTTCAAATGCTCAAAATGTTCTACAGAAATTATCACAATACTCTTTGCCCTTTAAGGTTAGGCAGTAATATTTCCCTCATATTATCAGTGGAGGTTAAGTAAAGCTTAGATACAGTGGCTTGCCTAAGGCTAAGAAGTCATTTCATGAAATGAGTTTCTTTTAACTACAGGCTGTCTGATTTAAAATTTACACTGCTCTTAGTTGTGTAGTTATGGCAGCTATACAATTTTCCATCTTGAATCAGACTGAGATTATCTGCATAATCCTAATATTTAGGGATGGGTGAAAATTTCTTAGCAGCCTGTTTCTTTAAGACAGAAAAAACATTGACCTCCAGAGAGATGAGATTGCCTTCATCCTTGGTAAGCTTCCGGGGAACAGTCAAAACAGTATTGTTCTATATGGCCTTTGCTTCCTTGTTTGTTTGTTTTTTAAAAGGTTTTTTAAAAATGGCTTTAAACTCTTTTTATTGGGAGCCCTAGTGAATAGAAAAGCAGCTAACAATGCTTTCAACCGTACTTATCTGAACCTGCATGGCAAACAACAATACAGGCGAAGGTAATCTTTTGGTGTTAGAGACTAGGGTGTATCTTGTGATTGGTGCTTGGTGCCAGAGCACACATGTGGAAGGGGTGGAGTGAAGACTATATAAACCCAGCAGCCCGCTCATGTGCCTCCTCTTGGATCTGGGCGTATCTCACCCTCTGTGTAGTACAAATTTATCTGGTCACTTTGGGGACAGATAGGATTTTTCCCCCATTTTACCTGGTTTTTTCTTCTTTTTCCTATTCTATACTGTATTTGATGGACCTGGATAATTGGCTCAGAGTGGAGTTCCTTTGCAGATAGCAGGGGGAGAATGTAAGACTTCAGTGACCCCCTGTTGGCACCCATTTTGGTGTAGAGTAGGGCTCTGGAACTCCCTCTTTAAGGCCCTGCATTTCAAGGGCTCAGGGAAGGAGGCTACCTTTGAGGTTAACCTGGGATTAGGGCTCTCACTTGTAGGCCCTGTGACTTGGGTGAGAATTCCCTGGGTTGCCTTCCAGTTTGGGCCAGACGACAGTCTAACCAGAGCAATTTGGATTGCCCCTGGGTCTAAGGTGTTTCACCCAAGGGAAGGCTGAGCAAGTAGTCACAGGATGACACCTGGGTCTCAGCTGGACCTGATCAGGTTGCTCCCCCTCTTTTGCTCACTTTCCAAACCAATGCAATTTAAACTGATAGGTCAAATAAAATGGCCACAACTTCTGTGTCTGGTCTCATTATTGCATGCCTAATAATCAAATAGTAAATTTTAAATAATTTTTAACATTTTTAAAAAATCCAAACATAAGTGAAAATAAAACCAACAGAGTCACGAACAAACAGATGTGCTCGTTCAGTGGTTAGGTTAGTTCTGTTGAACAGGACTTACTTTCAGAAAAGTATGAATAGGCTTTTCTTAGGACTGAGAGTGCATTTTAAACGTACTGTCTGTGTTGTTTCAAGATTTTGCCATCATCTCCTTCTGTTGAAAAGCATGGTTCAAGTAAATGTTAGGCAGACTCCAAGTAGTTATTCCTGTGAACAAAGAGTTTCCATCAGTACAACAGGAAGGGACAAGATTTTCAGTAAGTTCTTCCCTCAAACTCAGATTTGTAGAAAATGTATTGTTTAGATTGCCTAGTAAAAAACAAAACAAAACAACAAAGTAAAGCAAAACAAAACAACTCCAATGCTGAGAAAATGGATTTTTTGAGAGGGGGAGTTTGTAATAAAGATGAACTGCCTTTGTCTTGTAATTGAAGGGGAAAATAATGATTTTGCTGTTGGATATCAAGAATGATATCTGAGAAACCACAGATCTAAAACTATTTATAGTAATCGTGTATTTTTCTCCATCAGTTTAACTATTGATGAATAATAGGAGATGAATTAAATAAATAATTTCAAATTCTTAGACTCTGGTGATATTTGTTGTTTTTGTTTTTGTTCTTTAGCATCTGATGCCTGCTTATAATTACCTCACAAATGTAATATTTTGTGCTTGTGACCTTTGCAGATGGAATACACTTGAAATTTGTGCCTTGCTGTGCTCTGTCAGCTCCTTTCCTGGCACGCAGCTTCTGTGTGGTTTAATAAATATGAGTTTTGGAGCAGATTCTTTGGCTGTGGAAAAATCACTTCATAGTTTCAAAAGAGACACAGTTGCACAACAGTCTTCCTTCCCTCCCTTTCCTTCCTTCCTTCCTTCCTTCCTTTCCTGAGGTGGAATTAAAATCTTTCCTTTCTGTTTTGCACTGTCTGCCTGTGACATCATAGTTTATGACTGACATTATTAAACATCCTTAATGACAGCATGTCACATGTGATAACATCACCAAACATTTACTTCCCCAGAGTAGCAGAGCATAATTAGGGGTTTTAGATGACTCTCATTGTAGAGGCAAGTATAGGGAACATAATCACAGTCTCTTGAAGTTAATGCAAGTCAGGCCATGCTTTCATAATCAAAACACAGGATGCTGTTGTGCTGCAGAAGCCAATCCAATAAAAATTACTCAGTGACCTCATTTTACAGTGTAATAAGGCTGGAAGGAAGTAGAAGATTGCTTTCTTATCGAACCTTGTTGGCTGTCAACATGAAGGATTCACCAAACACCAAGATACAGTTCCCCTACAGATTAAGGCTATTATCCTCAGTGTACATGGAGTCCTAGCATCACAGAAGTGTAGAATTGGAAGGGTCATCCAAACAGTCACCAATGCAGGAATCCACAACTGAAGTATCTCTGACAGATGGCCACTCAACCTCTGCTGGAAAATCTCCAGTAGAAGACAGGAAGACATATCAAACACTGCAGGATTTGCATCCAAGTAAACTGGGATGCAAACCTTAGAAGTAGCTAGCACTCTATTCAGGGTAGAATTTACCAAGATGTTGCTAGGATGGGGCTTTAAACTGCCCATCTACATCTCTGTATATGACAAATATGCCCAATGGAAGGAATCCTTTGGAAAACTCATGCAGAAGGCTCAAGTAGATTAACCAAGCCATTTGTCAAATGATAAAGAAGGACGAGTCCTCCAATTGCATGCAGGGATCCTATGTGTTATATGCATTCCACAGGATGTCGAAAGTGGAATAACAGCACTATACCTGTGTAGTGCAGAAACGCCCTCTGTTTACATGCATGGAGCTTAGGGAGAGGGACCATGGCATAGTGGTGGAGCTCATAGTTTGCAAGCTGAAGGCCCCAATTTCAGTCTATTACTCCTCCACATATGGCTAGGAAAGAATGATGTCTGAAACCATGGAGAGCTGCTTCCCATCAGTATCAACAATACTAAGATACATAGCCCAAGGTTCTTATATAATGTAAAGCAGCTTTCTTTGTTTCTGTGACATGAAACCATTATCCTTGAATTCAGTGTATTCTGCTTGTCATTTGAATGGGCTTAGGTTTGAAATATGTCAAACTATCTCTAGACCCTACAGTGTCACAGCAATGCACAAAGCTAAGCAAAGTTTTAAGACAGCTTGCTTATTGCTCCTTGGAACAATTTGAATAGCAGAACATGTTGGTTACATTTAGGCCTGAAAAATATGGCATTGGATGTGAACTGCTTAGCTGGTGAACAAAGCAGAAGAGGTTGGTTGTTCAGTGAGGCCTCAGAGCTCTCTAGATGAGAATGCAGAATGCCCTTCCTTAAACTCCAGATCCCAGGATTCAACAGGATGTTGCTACAGCAGTTAAAGAGGAATGATAGCACCATAATTGTATAATGTCACTAAATGGTTTGTTCTCTTAAACAGAGCTCTGGATCTTTCACAGTCAGAATCTGTCAGGAACCGAATTCACACACACAAATATAACAGTGCAAATACACTATTTATTAGGAGCCTGATACATAGTACAGGACTTCAGTGAGTGAACTGGAGGCAATTAGCAAAATCCAAAACATTAAAAGAAAAGAGTTTCTCATCCGGCCCACAAGAGACTTTGGAGTTCTGGTGTAGCCTGGCAGCGCTTATCACTACATTTCTAGCTTTGTTTATCTAACGGTCTCTGGTTCTCATACCTTGTTACAAGCAAGCTGTTAATTAACTCCTACTACATATCCCATAACTAAAATATGGAGAGCTACCCGACAGAATCAGTAGGCTGGAAGGGACCCCAGAAAATTATCCTGGCCAACTTTCCAATTCTTTAAAAATGCTTTCCTTCTCCATTGCTGCATATTGGAATGTTTTGATGGTACATTTAACTTTTTTCACTTTGCTGTGTGATCTATCTATCACTTCAGTTAAACCCCTACCATTTCCCCAAGACTGGGTGTCAAAAGGGCCTCATAAGATTTTTTTTAAAAAAACCCTAAATGTGTAACTATATGAAAAATTGGATGCACCCCAAGTTTTATTCCCAACTGTAAAGATGCTCTCCGAGGAGATGAACCTATTTTGAGGCTAGGATTCAGCATCTTGGACAGTCCTTTCAGACTAAACTCCAGTGTTTATTCACCACCAAAGTGACATGGAAGCCAACCAGTTCCTTCAGATACATTTCTGAAATGCTGTATGAAATGCTGTCAGCTATGACTCACATGTCTGTGAACAAATGTGCAGGAAATCAAATTCCCTTACAAGGATTTTTAGACAGATAGAAAGAGAGATTCCCACCCCTCTTTTGAAACATAAATAATTCATTCAGTTCTTGGATCAAAAGAAAAAGAGCGGTGTATCAAAGTCTGTAAAATAAAGTAAGCACAAGAGACTATGCTCATTGGAAAACATAGTTTTCCAAAAGCAACTTTCAATTAAGAGAATGAGGCTGAGAGTCAAATCTCCCTGCACTGTTTTTGCTTTATTCTGCTTTAATAAGATGAACACCCTGATCACTACAAAATACGTATTGTCGTGCATATGGACATAGGATTACAACATCCATCAATATTATTTGTTACTTGCTGGGTTGTCAACATCTCCCATGGTATCTCCTTGTGCTTCATTAAATAGAAAGTATTTGCATGGCTATAGATCCATATAGATATAGCTGAGAAAACCTTATAGCTCTTGGGGTGGGGTGGGGATACTGCCAAGAAGAAAATTTTGTATCATTAATTTGGATGAATATAAATTTTGAACTGTCATTTCTGAGGCCCTGTCAAACTCTACTCTGTTTTCTGACAGCAATTCAGAGCTAAATTGGCAGTGGTTTCTCCTCATCTATATTATGCCAAAGCAGTTCTAGGCACTCAAAGCTATCTGGTTGCTCCTAGTGCAATCTGTGAAGTGTGTATAATTCCATGACAAGACTGTCTGCAAAATAGTGCCAAGATATCTTACACTCCAAAGTGTTTTCCCTCATATTCCCCTTTAACTGATTCTATTGCTTAGCCCCACAAGTGACAGACATTTGGAGATTTTTCATTGCTTTGGATAGGAATGTTCAGGCTTAGCACTAGTGATTGCCTCCCCTTGCCCAAAAAACAAACAAACAAACAAACAAAAACCAGAAAAGATTGAAGGTGGGTTTTTTTTTCCTCCCAAAGGATAACTGGAAACTGAGACCAAGAATCTGGCTTGGTTGGCAGTGTGGTTTGCCAGCTCACAGCTTAGGCCAGAGGAAAGGGAAGTGGGAGTGATGAGCAGTTTTACATTGTGAGCATATACCTCATAAATTATGAAATGAGCAAATGAAAGAAAGAAAGTAGTACAGGTAAAATAACAGCAATGCACTGTTAGTAACCAGTGAGTTGTCAAACTGGCATCATCATCAATCAGTGCTATATACCCACAGAGTTCAACCAGGGATAAGTCTTCAATTCTTCATCTAGTCAATATAGCCTATTCATTGAGGGTGAAAGTTGGCTAAAAAGAACATCCTATGAATGATCAGCATCTCCTCCTCCCCACCCCCCCGACAATCATTCTCTTCCAAAGCTGTGAGGGGAACAGGAGCAAGGGGGTCATAGCAGCATCAGATACAGTACGAATTATTGGTTGTGATGATCTTTTTCTCATTCTCATCCACAGCTGGATTATTTAGTGGGGGGCAGGTAGAGAGAGAGAGAGAGAGAGAGAGAGAGAGACTTCTTGTTCTGTGATACTGTTAAAAAGGGAAATCCTTACCAGGGCTTGGTAGCACGTACCACTCACCGCAACTTTATTTTCCAGCTGCATGACACATGAAGAGGCAGGAAGTGTATTGGGATTGCTCATTTCAGCTATTCCAGGTAGAGGAAAGGAAAAGAGATACCCTGAAAGTAGCTGAATCTGGCCCCAGAGAGAGCTCCTCTCTTCTCACCAGTGCCACAAGCCTAACCTGATGTAGCCCAAAGCCAGGTTTTTTAGGGGGGTGGGTTTCCACATGTGCCTAAAGTGGTTCATCATAATAGTAAACACTATTATATAAGTAAAATGAATATTTAAAAATACAAAGCTCCTCATCCTCTTTCTCTTTCTCCTTCTCCTCCTCTTTGTCCACATAAATGATCTTAGTAGAGCAGTGATTCTCCACAATTTTAAAAGAGCAATTTTTAAAAAGAGCTATCCAAGGTGCTGAAGTCTAAGTCCAGATAATTTCAGCACCTGGGATAGTTCAAGTTACAGCCTTTCTTTCATTATAAGAACTCAGGGAAGGATATATATATTAAACACATTTCACAATATCATAGTTCAGTCCATATTAGCAAGTTAACTGCAATATTACAAGTCAAATTTTGCTGAAGATCTTATTTACAAAAGGAATACTTCCCATGAAAGCACCAAAGCACACATTTATTCAGCAAATCACTAAGATATCAGTAATAAAACAACATGCACTCGTATCAATGATTTGGTTTAATCAAATCATTTGATCATAGCATTTGATCAATGCTATGATTTAAACCAGTTCAATTCGATATCCATCCAAACAAAGTATTTCAATAATGCTGCTGAGACCAAATATGTCTTAAGCTCAATCAGCACCAGTCACCATCCTTTCTTCCTGTAATACGGTAGGCAGATTTGTTGTTGTTCTATGCCTACAAGTCATTTTTTTTCACTTATGGTGACCCTAAGGATAATCTATCATGTTCAGTTGCTGTGACTTTTCCTTTAAGGCTGAGAGAGTGTGACTTGCCCAAGGTCACCCCATAAGTTAGACCCATTAACTTTAGAAAGGGCTTGCTCCACTGCAGGAACTGGTTTGTGATGCTTCTCACTAGTTCTGGGAAAAGAAACTTCTGGATACTTATAAGCTGATGGGAACGTGTTTTATTACATTCTCCCCTACCCACCTTTTCACGCAGTTATAGTATTTATGTACTAACATATTGCCCTTTGCCACCTACTGGTTCTGTTATTCTCAGCTGAACATTTGGCTAGTGTGCTACAAACTTTTGCAAATGCGCATGCACATATGAGACAAGACAAGACAAGAAACAAGACATACACAAGCAACCAGACGCCATCAGGATGAGCACTTGATCTGCAAAACTTACTGTTACACCACTGGTGACCATGCAGCTGCTGACTTCCATGTCAATGGGGTCATAAATCTACTCCAGATCTTAGTCGGAACTTCCTAATGTCTTATTCTAATTCCTAAAATAGATTCATAATTCCTAAAATAGATTCAGCACCCCTTTTAAAGTTCAGACTAAAAGCTGCAGTGGATGTATTGCCCTGCTGATGTGGAAACCACTAGCTGCCACTGATGAGATGAAACAAAATGAGAGATTTCAACTCAAATTCAAAAAAGTGCTAAAGACCTATCTCTTCCAGCAGGCCTACCCAGTCTATTTTTAATTATACTTTTAATTGCACTTGTACTTTTAGTTGTACTTTTAACTATTTAATTATGGTATATTTGTATTTTGAATGATTTGGTGTTTTAGTCTATTTTAACCATAATTTGTCTTTAATTATATCTATGTTGTACTCTAGGTCGAGCCTTAGGGAGAGGCAGGTAACAAATAAAAATGTATTATTATTATTACTACTACTACTACTACTACTACTACTAGATCCTAAGAGGTAGGACTCATAGCTAGGACTCCTAAAATGCTAAAATGCTTCCCCCCGCCCAGGGCCTAGTGATGCATGTCTTTCTATGGTTTTTCTCCTTGACTCAGTCACAAACGAAAATGTATTAAGAAAAAGGGGGTGAGTATCATTAGAAGGCCCATGAAATGTCTTGCAGTTGGGCAGGCAGAGTAATTGTACTTCTTCTGTTTGTTCAGAGAGCAACACAAATGCTAAGATAACTTTAACAAATTTGGCTATTAATGCCATGCTGTGTAAGGAAATTCTGGTCACTCTGAAATATTTCTACACAAAAGCACATTAGCCCTTAATGACTACATGGAGTATGATGGAAGGTACTTAACTTTTACCTCCCCCCAAAATACATTTTTAATGACTTCATTTATTCATTTCTTTAAAAATTGTAAAATTGTCATGTAGTAATCTACCAGAGACACTCCCAGGTGTTCTGTTAAGATGTAATTTCAGAACACCAAGGGCCTTGAGTCGTAATATAACCTGTAGTGCTGTACAGCTTAATCAAAAAATGGCATTTAGGAATCGTTTAGCCTGGCTGCTAGTATGTGGCTTGCAACAATGCCGTTATTGGATCTTATACTTCTTTAGTGTTTTTTATTACATATGCAACCTCATCAATGGCCTCTACAAAACATTTTCAGTATGTTGCAGCAGTGGGACCACAAAACAGAGCGAGTCCCACGCACGCAGGCATTGTACCTCACACAATAAAAGTATATCACTTTTTCATAAGAAGACTGTAGACCTAACTTTTTTACAGGTCTAACTTTTTAAAAGTGGTATATGAACAACTTCTTCCAAGCAATGTCATTGTAGGCAGAGCTGTGAAATGGTTTGTAAAGACTTTCAGATATGGCTCTTCTAGTGCTTAAATCTTGTAGCCAATTCATAGACCTCAAAGTAAGTCAGGAATGAACTTAAGTAGCAGGAAAGAATAGGATTAATAACTAAATAATAAATAATAAATACAGCTTCTGAATTTTCAGCTCTGCCTTTAGGACTTCATACTTGGCTACTGCTAACTTAGTGTTGTCATAGCTGGATGTTCGGTTCTTGTATGCTATGTAGACAACATTGTCATTGGATGGCCATACAAATGCTATTACTTTTAGGGGTGGGGAACAAGTGGCCCTCCAAATTTTGTTGAATTGCAAATCCCATCATGCATCACAATTGGCTTTGCTACTTAGGGATGATGGGAGCTGAAATCCAAAAACAAGTGACGTACTCCTGCTGTAAGTAAATGAATATATAAATAAAATTGGTTGAGGTAGAGTATCAGAAACATGGGAAGCAATGGCTGTGTATGTAAAAAGGGCTTTTACTATCCACCCATCACTACCCACCACTATAAAGTTTTGCAGTGACCTCACACCATTCAGAGGTCAGTGAAGATTGCTAGATACAGTCTTGAAACATCTTCTCTGGCATTTGTAAACTGGTAATTTCTACCCAGAAACACTGTAGCATGCACAATTTCTGTTAACAATCACCTCCAGTAAACAACTTCAGTGCACAAGTTGATAAATAATTCTCTACAGATCAAATCTTGCTTTAAAATTCACAAAATTGCTGCCTGATCATCACAGATCATCTGATATACAGTGTGACTGAAAGCTGGCACATTTCTGTATAGCTTTTTTGCTTAGAAAGAGGCCTGAGCAGAGCCATTTTTAAACAGATGCTGTCCAGAATACATATTCAAGGGGATGTGAACCATCTCTCAAAATTGGAACTTTTACCACTGCAGTCCGATCACTTTAAATGAAAAACCAGTGATCTGACAACTAGGTGAAATTACATTATGGTAAGCACATAAGAGAGTGGGTTTTGCAAGGCCTTTTGGCTAGGTAGAGAAAAGTAACTGATTCATTTCTGTGTAAGAATCCCAAGGTATGTGTTTATTATAAATGAACAAAGTACATGAAACTTCAGGCCTTTCTTTTGTAATCCCTAGACATCCAAGGAGTGCCATGGTGCCCAGTGCTGAACTTTGATTAGCCTCAATTATTCTCCTGCAGGCTTTATTCTAAATTTTTTTTTCCTACCGTGCAAGAAGTCAAAGATGCTTTTCCCCAATCAGCCCAACAACGAGCATTATTTTGCATGGCTATACAGTGGATTGCAGAAAGTAACAGAGAAAACTGCACAGAGACATTGACTGAAGGTATACTGGCATTGTTCCTGAGATGTGACGGTGCTGTGGACCAAACCAAAAAACCTGTGTGTGATGACAAAAGTCATGTCAACGTCTAGTGATAAAAGCAGGACTTTCTAAGTGCCAGGGAAGCCTGCAGCCTCAGGGCAACAGGAGTGTTGAATGCAGTTGACAATGCCTGCAGCAAAACACTTGGATTCAAAGTAACTAAACATACCATGCAAGTGTCTTCCTTGGTCACAGAAAGAGAAGTTAGGTAGTTGGTCCCAGTAATATACTGTTACAGTGGCTCTTCCACGTTTGTGAGGGTTTGGGGAGCAGGACCTTCGTGAAAGTCGAAAAAACACAAATAACTCCCCCTCCCCGTGATCCCCCTCCTGTTTCCTTGCCTTTTGTGCTCTAGGGCCAGAGGCAAGGAAGTGGGAGCAGAGAGCTCTAGAGGGGAGAAGGAAGGCTTGCAGTTGCCTCTTCCCCCATTTCCTTGCCTTTCTTCTACATGCTTGGCAAAACACAAGGGAATGGAAGGAGGAGGGGGAGGCATGCAGGCACCTTGCAAATAATCAAATTCATGAAGGCCAAACCCACAAATGTGGAAGGAAGACTGTAATATAAATTTATAAGGACTGAAAGGAAACAGTAACTTTTCAATTTGCTTTTTCTATGTCGTTTTCTCATCTATCAGTTTTAAGAAAGAGCCTTATTCCTGATTAAAGCCTCTATTTGCCAACTGCACAAAAACCTATTTCCAACTACACGCTTCTCTCCGTTACACGAAATGTGTCCAGATGCACAGTAGAATAAGCCTTGTTCCCTACCCAACTCCATTTCTGGAGGCTTCTAGCAGCAGTAGTTCATGCACAGAGGATCACATTGAATATGTGTGTGTTACTGCTTATAATTATGCTGTACACTACCACTGCAAGCTTATAGAGAAATATGTTCTATAGTGTACAATGATCTCAGTGCCAGGTAAGTGTGCATAGGAATGAAGTCTTAATGAGCTTAATTGGTAGGTCAATAAATAAAAGATTCATTTTGTTCATTGTTGGGAACCACATTTTATCAGCAATGGTCTTTTTTAAAAAAATCTGAGCACACAGTGAAGTGGGAAACATTCTGAAGCTGTTTTTATCCTGGAGACTGTAACAACAAACCAGAAGGAAATGATTAAAGGTGGCTTTTTCCTTTGGCACTGAGTGGCAGCATGTGTCTCCCACTTCCTTCTGTAGTCTGAAATGCATCAAATACTGAAGATTTGTTCATATGCAGATATATTTAGCTCTAATTAATTGATCTGGCATGTAAAAGACAGGTGAGTAATTAACTAAACATTTTTAATTAGTTAACTTCCCTGTGTCTATATACTTGGAAAAGTCTACTGGGGAATCTAGAAGAAAACATACTACTAGACAGATAATAACATGGTCTATGAAAATGAATCAGATCCTCTCTGTAAGCCTTTGGATTTGTGCTGGAGCAATTTCATACTGCTGAGCTATATTTTGCTTCAATAATTTTATGGTTGGCAAAATGTATTATACCCTCTTACATTAAAAAGGCTGATGCCTTGCATGAAGAGGGTCTCAGGTTCAGTCTTCCCCATATCCAGGTGTGGCTGGAATAGACCCGTACCTGAAATCCTGGAGACCCTTC
Organism: Cyclura pinguis; assembly: GCA_030412105.1. Taxonomy (NCBI): domain Eukaryota; kingdom Metazoa; phylum Chordata; class Lepidosauria; order Squamata; family Iguanidae; genus Cyclura; species Cyclura pinguis. Next base: position 103,876,638 of record CM059599.1, on the reverse strand, counting down.
CCTGAACTGCTGTGCTAGCTGTATTTTTTTGGTGGCTTCAATGTCAGTGGACCAACAAATCCACTCTCAGTTTCAGTCTGATCTTTAAAGAACTTATCCAACTTGCAGGTAAAAGATGACATCTTGAACAGCATTATTAAAATTTAATGCAAAACCCAGGCTGGACTGACTGGCCCACAGATGCAGAAAAGAACAGCTTCCATTGGCTGCTAAAACCCATGTAGACAATATTGAGCTAGGTGGATCTATGGTCTGATCACCATCCATGTCCAAAGTTCCTGTGCTCCCTGCAGTGGTGGGCACTGTTAAACTACAGTTATAGCCTGCTTTACCAGTGTGGTGTAATCCATAGAATGTTCTTTGTATGAACATAGCAAGGAGAGAAAGCTTCCAACATGAACCTACCTGAGGGGCTTTGTAGTCTTCTGTAATCTAAGATAGGTTCTTTCCAGGCTATATGATATGAAGGAAATCATTACTTTTTCCAGTGTGTCAGATGGTAGTACCATATTTATCCCCATAGGCTGAAATTGTTTCTTTCTTTCCTGGAAACTCAGCAGGGGCCAGCAGTAGATGGCTGGTCCATGGATCACCACTTTGAGTAGCAGTGCTCTAGAAAACCTTAATACATTTCTACCTCCTCTCACCCCCACTTTTCTTATTTTACAAACAGCTATAATTCTGGCACCAAACTGAAATCTTTTACCTTTAGTTGATAGAGGTCACAAAAAGAATAGCCCTATAATAATTAGTGGCCTGGAATTTCAAGTATGCCCAGCTGGTCTAGCCCTGCTTCACTGCCTGGCAATGTGCCAGAGAGAGATTACAGGTTTAATATATTAAGGTGAACCTATTTTTATTACATATCTCATCCAATGATCATTAAAAACTGCACATTTATTGCTCATCACAGTTTAAATTAAAGTCGGCACCCTTTGTAACTATGGATAGTAACACTCTGAGTTATGTACGTGTCAGATGTTCCATAAGCCACTTTTTGGAGACCAGAATGATCTAACAGAAGCATAGAGCTGTTGCAGACCATCTGAAAATCCACTGTAGGATTTAATTTCTTCCCTAAGCCCATGTGTACACTGTGCCTTGTCATGCCTGAGGTGTAGGGCCTTCTACTGTCTTTGGCTTTCCAAATTCATTCCTCTATAGAAATGTTAATTGCTTTCTGATGATGCTTAGTGTACAAGGACAGCTAGGAAATGCTGGCTGGCATCCCATTAGTGACATATGCAGGGACTAAGACCAGCTTAGGGCTCCATTATCTATTTATTTGGCAATAATTGGAATTCTCATCATCCCTTGTTGTGCAGTGACCCCAGCCTCTCAAAATCTACCCTTTATATACTGAACCTCCTTCCCACCCCTGCCAAAATGGCCATTCACTGGGTTGAGAGGGCACAGTGGTGGAAACGCATCTAGCTGTGTGTCTGTGCCTGGTTGCAGAGTGATGATGTGATTTTCCAGAACCTCTGGAGGACCCCTGGGAGGTTCTGCAGGATGCCTCATCACTCTGTCCCAGCTACAGCCACATTGTTGGATGCTCCTCCACTGCCATTCCCCCACACTCTCCACAAGACAGTAAATGGCTGTGTTGTGGGTGGTGTCAGCATAGAAAAGTTAGTGTTTTGCTGGGTTGAAAGAGTAGAAAATGTGTATTTCCACCCGCGTGAAACTCTACATTTTGCATCCTGACGCAGGATCTCAACTGCAGCTGGTAAAAGAGCATTTTCTGAAGAACAATCCAGTGCTAGGCACAGAAGACTTCCCTCCTTATGCTTCCTAGCAGACATTGGAGCACTTTAAGAGCTCACAGGGTCCCACTCAGGAAGTAGAGATTTTAAAAGAAAATTGTGAAGGAGCTGGGGTACTTCTTTTCATAGATAAGCCAAACTATTTCTAACTATAGCTTGGAAAAGTTACTTTCTGGATTGCAGATCCCATGCTGGGTGGGGAATTCTGGGATGTGTAGTGCAAACTCTATGCCTAACTTAGCATTCATTTTGATCAAGTTCTGTGAGCCCAGTGAATATCCACCATTCTTAAACACACTGCATCAACAGTATACCAGCCAAAATATGCAGATAGAGGAATGCAGAGGTGGCTGGTGGCTATCTGAGGAGCTATCCAATGTTCTGAACTAGTTTTGGGAGATAGGATTCTGAGCTTTGGACAGCTCCTTTAAAACTTGGATTTAAACATACTCCATGATATCCATACTGTTCCCTCAAGAGAGATAATTTTATTGTAAAATAAAATGGAATCCTGCATTTAGGTACATATTTGTAGTAGCAACTAAACTGGTCCATCTTGAGATGATGGTTGGCCCAAGGGAGGCAATGTATCTCTGTCTTCAGAGTACAGAAAGACACTTTGCAGCAATCCCAGTGGGTTCTGTAATGGTCTGTCTTTACACAGTAGATATGTTTGTTCTAACAATGTGCATTTTCCTCGTACAAAGTGACTGAGTGCTTTTGAACAGCGGATGTCTTATAGATTCCAAGGACTAGGCAGCAAGGTTTTACAGGATTGAGTGAGACAATTAAGGAGGGCGATTCAGTGGATCTCTACAAATATAGTCTATATTCAATTATTAGTGCAGGAATATTTAATGCAGAGCTTGGAAAACTACTTTTAAAAAGATTTTTTCCCCAATTACTCATTATTATCTTTCCTGATATTTTGTACATTTTATGGGATAGTATCTGACAGCAGAAATAAGAAGGCATGGTCATGGCCTGAAAGTATTTAAAATAAAAATTAGTGTATGCAGAAAAAATTATTCGATTGCTGTAGGTTTTTTTTTAAAAAAAAGTCTTTGAAGTATTTTAATGCGATTGTCTGTTTAATGGCTGTTTAATTTTTGTACTGTATAATTTTTGTACTGTACAATCCTCTTGGTTGGTTCCAGCTAGAGTAGACTGATTCAATCTACTGTTATGTGGCAAGTCAACATGCAGGTAAATCCCTTGATTCAATGGATCTTCTCCAGTCAAAAATAACAGGATTTAGGCCATTGTTTTAACTATTTTAATCTTATATTGTAAGCAACATTGGGTCCCATAGTGAAAGAAATGCAGGATATTAAACAAACCAACAAATAAACAGGTTTTCCGTGGGATGGGCATATAAGCATCTCCAAAAAGGGGGGAAAAAAAGGAAAAGGGAGTGCACTACTAAAGAGGAGGAGCAGGAGGAGGAGGAAGGAATTTTGAAAAAATCTGAAAATGTATATGTTGATTTATGTGCATAAATACAAATGAAGAATTATTTTAATTTCAACAGGAAAACAATAAAACTTTCCATTAGGACCGTAATTGTGATCTGGTAGCTAGTGTGGCTGCTTAGACCACTGACTGAAGTTAAAAGCTGATGGGCAACTTTAAGAACCCTGTTGGTCTCTCTTCTTATAGCACTTCATCTTTAAAGCAAACTTGGACTGGACAGCTCTTAATGTAGAGGACATCTTCAAATAGAGGAATCTCCTCTGATAGCCCTTTAATCAGAGAGTAATCCTCTGTAAAGTAGGACACATGGGTACCCTGGTCTTCTTCTCCATTGTATTAGATGCCCATGGAAACTCTATGGAGTGTTTTAGATGATCTTGCTTGTGGTTCATGGAGTGGATCCACATGGGAATGTGGTCCAAATGTGGATGCACATTCATTCAAGAACTGTGGCTGGTGGCTTCCTTGTTAATAGGGCAGTGAATCCCCTTCAGGTTTTAGTCCTAATTTTAAAAAAGCTATATTGTTACCCCTAATAGGATGAGCAGTTTGGATGGCTCTTTCAAAGTCTGGATTAAACCCAGAGCAGATTCACTATCCCAGTCAACTACCAGCCAACACAACATCCATTGCTTCTGATAGGTTGCTTATCCAGATGCATATGTAAATGTGACTCTTGGATCCAAATCTATTAATCTGTTTTCAAGCTTGTTTGACATTCTGGAGTAGCTAAGATCTTCTTCAGTTTGCCTGAAACCAGTGCTCCCAGAAACCTCTGAACTGATCCCTGGTTTCTAGGTGAGTGGGAGGACAATGAATTGCTTGTATGTTTGCCAATTGCTTCTCTGATTCTCTGTAGGGTAATGCATACTTCCCTGGCTGATGAGCTTTGTGTAGCTTTAGAAAGGGAGAAGTTGACTGTCTGTCACCCTTCTCAGACTGAAATCAACTGGAACATCTGAAAGATGTGTTTTGACTACGTAAGAACTATTATTAGCACTGCGGGATTGATCAGCAACTTTTCTGAAGCTTCAGTATGTTGGATAGAAATGCTGTGACATTTGCCCCAGTTGAAAATACATTTGATGAGCATGTGGGATACACCTGGGGAATGACTTGGCAAGTCATGATGTAGTCCCTAGGGGACAGTAAGGCTGAGTCACGGTAGTGTGAAATCATGGCACGGGGTTGCATCAGCCATTGTACCTAGCTGATGTGTATAAAAGAGGGGAGCTCAGACTGGTTCTTTCTCTGACTATTCGCTGACTCTATGACACCGAACCTCTGTCTGAGCGAACCTCTACCTGATGTGACTGTGATGCTGAACCTATGACTGAGGATCTGCGTATCCTGATTGTACAGATGTGTATATATTGGAACTTGAAGATTAAAAGCCTCCAGGTATTATGGATGACAAACTCAGTGTATGCATGAGTTACTTGCTAGTGGGTAGAGGGGTCAGAGCTGATGCTGTAATTTACACTCTGCTGCACATGCTTGTTGCTGTTTTGAAACTCTGCTGTATCTTTAACGCTTGCCTCTAGGACACGTTTTTCCAGAGAGCAGTGGTTTCTGGGAGGATTTTGTGCTAGGTGCTGTAAATCAATCTCCAGACACAGTAGACTTCAGCTTTGATGAGACTAGAGATTCAAGCAGTGATACTTAACCCCTGCTCCATAGGTCATTTCCTGACTATACTCCCCACCTGCATTGTTTCAGTTTCTCCATTCAAGATGAGCTGAACTGAGTCCAAAGAACATTGTTTAGTGAAGACTTTGACTAGGAAAATAAAATACCCACTAGGCGTATAGGTAATGAATTCACACTAAAGGAGTAGTTTTGGCGAAGACAATGCCCTTTTGGGAAATGGTTCAGTATCCCCTCATGTGTGCCACTTCTCTGATCTAACTATGCCACCCTGCCCCAGGTTCAGTAAGGTTAGAAATAAAAACTGCCAGGAAATCTCCTGTGCATCTTTTATTTCATATGTACAATATCCTAGTATCATTCCTAACTTGAGATAACAAAGTAAGTTCAATTTTGAAAGCTAGTGTGGTTATGATCAGAAGGACCCAGGCTGAAATCTCCACCTGGTCATTAAGCTGACATGATTAATTTAGGCAGTTTCTCTCTCTTCCTGTCTGATCTACTCAAAATATTATTTTGAACATAAAGGGGAAAGAGAAGAACCAGGATGTGTTGCTTTGAGAAACCTCTTGACCATTTTATATTTATCTATTTAGGATGCTTTTTGCCCGCCAGAGCTCCAAGGCCACTTGCAGCAAAGATAAAAAACATTGGTTAGCATCCTGTTTAGCAGTTACAATACCAGAAGCTGGACTTACAGTATCCTATGTGCTGGGGATTCATGTTTACAATCATGAACAACCAAATCTGATCCCAAAAAACTATCTTTGCAGCCTGGCAGCACCACAACCAAAGTGTTTCTGATGCGCTGGACATTTAAGCACCTGAAAATGACATCTGCAGTACACTGCTAGTCACTAAATGCCTTGGGACAAATTATTCTGGTGGGTCTCTAAGGTACCCCACAGCTGGGAATGTGCTGCAGACATTGCCAGAATCCTGTTGGGAACTTGCATCTTCATAAGGAATTAGAATTGAGCAGTTCAGTGACATCTACATCCAATAAAAGGCTGTTGTTAACATCACTACATAAGGGGGCTGGCAAAATGATTGATGTGCATTGAGACTGATCCACAATTGGACTGATGTATGATAGCACTAATGAGCATCAGGACCAATACACACTGATCCCATTGTGCATTGGTTACACAAACTAAGGAGTGCCAATGTACATTAAGATACTCTTGCCTGATTATGCATCTTTACGCTTCACTAAGAGTTTCTGAGAATCTCTGCTATGCAGCTAAGTATACATAAAGTCATGTAATGTACACTGTGAAAGACGATCCCAGCAATCATCTTCCAACACTTTGTTCTCCAGTGCCTCAGAAATGCTTCAGTTGGGCCATGGCCAGACTGTGAAGCTAGATTGGGGTGAGGGGGAGACATCATAATTGTGACTATGATAACAGAACTCCATCACTGAAATTATGATGATGACACTGGTTCTTGGCCAGATAGAATAACCATATTCAAAACCAGAGTGACATTTGATCAAGGCTGGCTGAAGACAAGGAGAGCTTTGTTCCACTAGACCTTAGGAGCAAAATAGATTGTTTGCAGATTTTTATTTGATGATTTGTAATGAGACAGTGTCCCCTACCATTCTGGTGAGTAGCAGCCTAATGAATGGGGGGTGGGTGGGCTACAGGTCAAGCTGTGTGTCACTCTGTGTCTTCTGACAGATTGGAGGGAGGGGGACTACTACTATTACTACTACTACTGCTACTCTAGCACGTGTTGCTCATTTTGCCCCATGATAGGGTTGGCCTAGGATAAACCATTCACAACATTAAGGAGAAAAGTTAAACTAATCCCAAATGCTGGAGATACGTAATACCTTCACCATCCTCCTAAAGAAAGGGTAAGCAAAGTGTGGCCCTCTGGTCATCCCAAACTGGCCAAAAAATTGGAAGAAAATTGGCTCCTAGACCCATTAAAGTTGCCCAATCCCAGTCTGAAAGCTGAAAAGATGGAAACAAATGAAGGAACTCCCCAGAGTGATTTGTAGCTATGTTTGGTCCAGTCCAGACATCAGCTCTCACCAATAAAGAATAAAGGGCTAGACAGTAGAGATGTGGAGGCACTAAAGAACTGTCGTTGTTCAGAGCCATGGAGGGCTAGCAGAACTGATCCTGACTGTAAAAAACCTGACTGGAAAAAGCTTCTTCTAGTTGGAATCATCCTTAGCTGTTAGTGAACAAACAGCCAAATAACAGTGCTGTTGTGTAAAGTCTGGCTTCACAGCACAGAAGCAAACAAGGAGCTGGTGCACGGGTTGCCTTTTATCTTTAAAAGTTATCCAAGCACTAAGCTTTGCCTCTAGCAATGGGAGGAGGAAATGTATTCTTATAGATTCTACTATTTAAATGCAGATTACAGCTCTCTTTATGCCATTAAACCTTTAAACTGGATTTTCTCCTCACAGAAAAAAGAAGTGAGAGACAAGGAGAGCATGGCACACCCCTGGCATTATTAGAGAGGAGTTATCTGTGATAAATTGGAAGATTCAGCACAATTTCCTGAGGGGGAAAGGAAAAGAAGCATCAAGACTTCGTTTCAGCTCCAAAAGAATCTCATTACTTTCAGTAGGTGCCTAATTATTGCATATGAGAGAACTACATGCAAGATACTTATAACATTAGAATGATCTATGAGTTTGGTGAACACTGCTATAAGCTCAACAGTTTCTACCTAAATATCCTATTTACAAATATGCTCACAGCTAGATCCTATGCTAATAAGGATTTCTGACTGCACACTTTTTACTTATTTTTAACCTTACAGTTGCTGTCAAGTCCTTTTGATCATCTTCTGAAGCTCTTCTTGGGTGCCCCAACTAAATTAAGTATCGTGGTGGTACTACAACTGTGCCCTTCAGATGTGGTCAAACTTCAATTACCATAATGTCTTATCATTAACCATGAAAGGTGGGATGGATGGCAGAGTCCAGCAACATCTAATTTCTCACAATTTCCCACCACTGTATTTAATCAATAATTTTATTATGGTCATAGACCAGCATGCAGCATTGTATTTAGCTTAGTAGGGCTTTCAAAATGGAAGTGCCAGGGTGTCATGCTCCTGTCCCAGGACCCAACAGCCATGACATGAGAGGAACAGCACTTGCAGCATCCAGTGTAGGTGGAAAAAGGAGAGCCCAGCATTCTGGCAGTGTTTATGTAAGAAAGACTTGTTAATTAGGCCACAGCTGGGTAAGACTCTGAGCCTATATAACAAGAGAGGAAGCTGCTGTGGCCAATTGATTCTATCAGTGTATGTAGCCTAGCTTACTCTTGAATTCCTTGCTTGTGTTCTAAAAACCCTTGACCCTCAACTGGACTATGGATTTCATCCTTGGACACACTCTCTCTGGATTTACACTAAACTCAGATTCTAAACCCTCTGAGAACTTAGATTGACTAAGACAAACTTTGCCTGCTAGCTCCTGTTAACAGCCTAAGTAGACAGCTGGAAGCCTTGGTGGCCTGCTCCAGCAGGAAGTCCATGAAGTGACACTTCCAGATATATTTATACAGTTTATAGTAAATCTATGGAAATGTTGCAATCCAATAAAAATTGTATGCAATCTTCATGACTCTTCAAGAGGCATTGCAGTGTAGAGTGTTAATTTTCTCTGAAAATCCTTAATTCACACTGAAACATTATACCAAATTTCCTTCACAGTTTCTTACATTGAGGTACTATGGTGCCATCACTTTCATAATTTGGTTCTGTCATAGATTACAACTCTATGTAAGTGGTATTCTTTTGTAGATTATAAAACAGGAGTGAGAAATTTAATCTAGGACTCTTAATCTGACCTTCTATAATTCCCAGGTGGCCACATCCCTTTACCCAGGTTACCATGGGTTTTTTTTTCAGTTTCTTAGCATTTATGTGGGATTTTTGTCATTCTTAGATTATGAAATGTCTCTAATTACTGGCAGTCAGGTTTTAAGCTAATATATGCTAGGTTGGATGTGTATGTATGTGTGTGTTTGTGTGTTTATCCCACCTTTTTTGCCATTAGTCCATTGCTACCATCACTGGAACACACACTTCTCTGAGAACTTCTGTGAACTTGACTTTGACCCTTGTGCTAAAAGAGTTTCCTCATTCTTGATGTAGTCCTGACTTCCCCATTTCAACAGGGAAGCTCTGCGATGGAGCTGTAACGGCATTCACCTGAACAGTTATAGCCATCCCTCAGATCAGAAACTCCAAGAAGGCAGGGTTCCTGATCCTGTGGGGATTGCTATCTTGTTCATGTCAAAGAAGTTACAAATCCTTTGAAGACCTTCCTCATTGATTTGGGGGGAGGGGGGAGGGGAGGGGCTGAACCATCCATCTTTGATCTCTCTAAGCACGAGTAGGAAAATAACACATGATATCACTTAGGACCAATGCTAAAGGGCCAAACCAACTGTAACTTGCACACAGAAGAACCCCATCAAATGAGGCCAGATTTTCCAATTTGTCTCCACTACTCTTACATATGCAGGCATGCTGGGAGGCAGCACAATGGAGCATAATAATGAATGGGAAATCTGTGTATGCCTATTACATGCTCACTGATTTTTTCTGTGTACCATGTGATATAGTCATGTCCCAACAGTCGCATGATGCACAGGAAAAGTTCCTTTTGTGCATACCTGTGTATTCATATCAGATAGAAAGGAGCAGAGCCAAATAGGCTCAATCAGACTTGATGGGACAGCCTCACAAGTGGACATATGTTATACCTCCCCATCCCCACAAAAAAGAGGATTCTAACTTTTAAAATAGAAAAAAAAATCACCCTATTGCAAAGTTATCTTTCATTTTGTGCCTGAATAGTTTACTGAGCAGAGATGTTTAAGTGAACACTGTCACACTTTATAACTTTCCTGTAACAGATACACCCTGTTTAGAAGTAGTTTTGATTTATGTCAATGAATTTCCCATTTTGTATCTCTTAATATATTCTATTCTCGTCCTGCAGCTATTTCAATTTTTATCTCATCCATTTTGCCACAATCTTCCCAGTTTGCTTATGTTGGAGCCAAATTTATAATGCATACAACATTTATTGCATAGAACACACTTCTTTTACTGTACATAAAATCTTTCAAATATGCAAGAGTTACAGTAGAATACTATTCATATGGTGATATTCCTCCTTCCTACCTGACTCCCTGAAAGTTCATTGTTGCTAGTTCTAGTTCAGAGCCATTCAATTGTATCTCCTGGCAACATAGAGAATATTAAGCAAGAAGTTCTCTGAATGGAAAGGCCAAGCAACTGGGAAGAACACTTAATAACTAACAAGTGCCCAAAGCCTGCCTTTGATGAGATAGAGGATTCTCATTTCCAGATACCCCTTGCATATTACAATAAGACACAGCATTTTTCATCTTCAAGGCTTGAACAAACATTAACTAATTGATGCTCCACAAGCCATCACAAATTATCTCTGTATTCTTTTGATATGAGATTTTGCAACACCTTCTCAAAGAGTATTGATGGGAAGTATTCACCATTCAGGTGTGTGCATGTTGACTTTTGCACTGTGAGAACACATCACTTTAAGGGGCATAAAGGCAAAAAGTAAGTTATAGTGTATTGATTCACAGACCCAGTATGGTCTGGCAGTTTTACTGCTGGGCTAGGACTCCAAAGCATGGCTTGAATCCCCACTCAGCAGCTATAGGTGGCCTTGGGCAAGTTGCGCTCCCAGAGCCTCAGAGGAAGGCAGGATCAAGCCTCCCATGTTAAATTTTGCCAAGAAAACCCTGTGATAGCATCCCCATAAAAAAGAATTGGTTCGAAGGCACATTAACAACAACAAATTGTATTTCTTAACAATTTCACAGTCTGGTGAATAAATATGATTAATAAAATGTGTTTATTTATGCACTGCATTGCATTGTTGTATCATATCTCAGCCCATGAGGGTTATTGAGGCAATGAACCAATAAAGGCAGTGAAAACTGTACACATACACACAGGTTAAAAAAAAGTCTAAAAGCAATCCTGAATACAATATAAAACAGTTAAAACAGAGCAACTTCAAACATTAAAGTCCCTGCAGAACAGCAGTTTTAGCTGCCTCCTTGGGTAGGGAGCCTCACAGTTGGGGTGTTGCTACAGAGAAGGCTTTGTTATGTGAACATACCAAGCTAACTGCCTGAAGTGTTGGGACATGCAACAGGCCCTCCTCTGAGGATCTCAAATTTCAGGCAGGCTCATATGGGAGGAGAAGATCTTTCAGATATCCTTGCCCCAAGATGTTTAGACGTTTGTGGGTCACAATCTTCACCTTGAATTGAGCTTGGAAGCAATTTGGAAGCCAGTGAAGTTCTTGTAAGACTGTTGTTATATCTAACTAGTGTTAGATATCCTAAAATGGATATCTGACACTAGTATGGCTGCTGCATTTTCACTAGCTTCAGCTTCTGAGTGCTTTTCAAGGACAGCCCCACATACAGTGCCAAGTAATCAAGAAGTAAGCAAGACATGAACCATTGGCCTCTCTTTCTGATTTCAATCTCATACAGTCAGACCTCCGCATTCATTGGCATTAGGGGCTCAGGACCCATGCAAAAGTGGAAAAACCACAAATATCAAAATGTGTGTGTCTGTGGGAAGGAAACTGAGGTATGATGGGCAGAACGGGCACTTAGGATCCAAATCAGATCAGGGAAAGCAGAAGGGTTGAGTTGGCAAGGTGACCCTATACTTCCTCTTGCTTGCCCATCTCCTCCTTTGTGTGAGTGGGGGGCATTGGAAGAAGGTTTGTGGTGCTGATAAATTGAGTTGTGAGTTGTCCTTAGCTAGTCAGGCATCTGCTGGTGATGGAGGAAGAGAAGGAACAGAAATGGATTTTTAAAGGGCTGTGCAGCCTGATCAGAGGAACCAAGAAAAAAGTTTCCCCAGGAAAAGAAGTGGCAGGGCAGGGGTTGTAGAAGGGCCGACTGTATTTATTTAAATGCTTAAATGTTCCCTATCTGCTTAGTCTGAGGGTCAGCATGATATAGTGTTTTCAGTACTGGACTACAGCACTGGGAGACCAGGGTTTAAATCCCTGCTTGATCATGGAAATCTACTGGGTGACCTTGGGAAAGGCACATTGTCTGAGCTCAGAGGAAGGCCAGGGCAAACCCTTCTGAGCAAATTCTGCCAGGAAAATCTTATGATAGGTTCACTTTAGGGTTGCTGTAAGTCAGAAATGTCTTGAAGGTACACAACAACAACAACAGCAGCAACAACATGTTTATTCTACAGCCATTTCATGGACTATGCAACAGTTAACCTTTCCAACAGAATGCTTGATCACAGAGGAGAAAATACTTAAGTAGAGTTAGCCAAAACTCCTCAAACCTTCCATGGAAAAAAAAAACAGTTCCTTTTGTAGGGAAGAGGGCTTTTTCCCAGGGCTTCTTTCAAAATAAGTTCATTTATGTTACCCTCAGTCACCTTCACTCTCAGTTGGTCTCACTTGCTCTCATGTAGTCTAATCTGATTGAGAATGTATGAATGAAAAGAGATAATGCAGAAAGGAGGAGACATTAACAGGTTCTAGGAACGTTTATTGAAATAACCTGTATGAGTTTTAAGTGTACAACCTTGTACATCTGGGTCAGCTGTCTTTGGAGACGGTCCACAGCTTGGAATGAAGAAGCTACAAGTTCAGCCCCTCGTATCACTGTTTGGAGGATAAGGTGGAAGGGAAATGAATAGACTTCTGCCAATGACTGCAGAGAGTTACCACCAGTCAGAATGGATGATACTGGTCTTGATAGAAAAGAAGTCTGAGTAGGACAAGGATGGACAAAGTGCTATACTGAAGCCGCATGAGGCCTCAAAACTGGTTCAGTGTCCTTGTCCCCTCTAGACTCCCTGACCTAGACTTCTTCTGCCCCCTCATTAATGAATTACCTGTCCTGGCAGTATCGAAGAGTGGTAATTTTCCTTTTAAATAGGCTGTAGCCCGCTTCCCCCAGCATCTGCCTCTGAGCTCTTGGACTATTTAACATTTTTAAAAATACTACTTTACCTGAGAATTGGACTTTTTTTAAAAAAAAAAAATTTGGCATTTCTGGCATATTGTGCCATGTTTGGAGGTCTCTAGATATAGAAAACAGGATCGTATATTCACTGCAGTTGTCCACTGCTCTTCCAGATCCTTAGCTGAATAATGCCTCCTGTGCTTTCTAAATCTCAAGGAAGAAATAATCAACACATTGGGGTTTAGTTAATAAAATGGCTCCCCGCAACAACTTATATACCTACCTCTCTGTTTTTCCCATTTGCATTTTGCTACCGCCCTCCATTCCATGGACAAAAACAAAATCCACTCACCACGGTGAGATTATTCATTCATAGTTTGATCTCTGATTTGATGGGATCAGCTATGTAACTCACTGAAGAAAGAGAAAAAGGCAAAAGATAAGGGGAAAGTGCTTCTGAACAGAATATAAAGAAATGTGAGCACTGATCCAGAGCTATTGTTCAAGTACACCAGGAGGTCGGGGGAGAAGAAGGAATGCTAGTTTCCAGCCAAATGTAGAAACTGGAGAATATTTTCTACAACTCTATTACACTGTATGCACTGTACAGAATAAATTGATGTCATTACCCTATAAATGTTTAGCCACAAATAAGATCCATTGGACTGAATAGGTGTTTGCTCCTAATGAGAAATATATATATATAGTTTTTGCAGTCTTGAGGACTTGAGGTCAAACAATTACCATGGTTAAGTGAGAATGTTCAGGGATGGTTTTTTCCCACTAAAACCCTAAGGAATTTTATGTATAGCAAACCTGATTTCTTTTAAAAAATTCACATATACACATTTTGCTTTATAAATATAGAACTGAAAGATCAAATATTTACCTTGAAAAAGACAAGCCAGCCTAAATGTGTTGATGAAATCTCTGTGAGAGATATCTACTTAGTTGGAAACTGCTTGCCTCTTTGTATTGTGTTTGTTAAATGTGCTGTGACAAGCTTGTCACGCAGTCAGCAAAGGGGTTGTGAAAGCCTGCATAGCATTTTCAACTTCAGGAGTTGCCTTGGCAGAGTTGAGGCAACTCTTTAAAAACAGCTGGAGAATATGAGGGAAATACCAAACCTTGATCCCCATCCTTGCCTTTCCAAGAGGATTATCCAGCTTTCCAGTGAGAGGCAGATATGATCAATTTATTTTAAAATTCCATTTTCAAACTTTCCAAGAATTATTTCCACGTATGTAAGTTTGTGTATGTATGCATATATGTGTGTACAGAGAGAGAGAGAGAAACAGAGAGGGTTTCATCTCTCTCTGTGTGTGTGTGTGTGTGTGTGTGTGTGTTTGTGTGTGTATGCACTTGTATGGATATGGAATACAAGGTAGACAAAAGCTTCTAGTAGTACCACTATTTTTCAAAGCAAATTAAATGGAATACTGCATGACAGCTGCAGTACAAGTACTGATGTGCATGCTTGCTTTTTAATGGACTTTCGTGGTAGGCTGTCACAGCAAGGCATGTTTCTTGGGATTTTCAGCTGCCTCTTTCTGCTTTCCTCCTCCTTTTCTTTTCTATCCATTTCCCTGCTATGCTTTTCACCAAACAGCCATAAGAGCCTGAACATTTTTTCACATTAAACCTTATTTCCCCAGTCTACTACAAATCACATTATTGAAGAGGTCCTTTAAAAAAAAAAAAAAAGGGTGCATTTATTTTGGTGAAGGGAAGAAAGCAATCCGTAGTTGTTATGGCCGAACATTGTAAGAAAATGAATTCACAGGGAAATAAATGATACAGCATCAAGCTATATAGTTATACCTTTCCTTGCGCTTATAGATAAGCTTTCAAAGTTAACTTCACACACTTTTGTTTACTGGATTGGGGTCATAGACGTGGGAAAGGAGTAGATTAAGCCCTACATGTCCGTTAACGACGCAGAAAGTGCTGCCAAATACCATGATTCTAAAGCAGTCTTCCCAGGGATCTCTGCAGGATAATTTTGAAAGGTACCATTTAGTAACATCTGGAGAATCATACAATTCCCTCCCTTGACTTAAATCCACTTGATATACTTAACTAAAATAGACACATTTAAATCAGGGTTGGGGAAAGTGAGGATCATGAGATACATGTGGGCCGCAGGGCTGTTTTTGTGGCCACCAGGGCCAAGAAGCCTTTTGCTGCAGTTGTCTAGCCCTGCTGTTTACCACTAACTACAACTTCCACCTAAAGGCTAAATGAAAAGCCTATTCTGGTTGCAAAAGAAATCCATGCCAAAAGACTGTGATTTCTCTAAACCCTACATTCAGCTTTTTGTGTTCTTTCTGAGCCTCCCTCCTCTCCCTTTCTGTTCCTGACTGCCTTTTCAATATCATTATAGGAAGATTTTATACTTTCGTAATCTTCTGTTTCCTGCACACTGTAACTCTCCACAGTGGGCCTAAATGCTTTGCTCATAATGGGAGCCATAGAGACAAGATAAAAAGTTCAATGTTCTTCCTTGATTGCCCTGAATTTAATGATTGCCACGTAGACCTCAGGGACCCGTTGTCCTCTATGTTGTCCTCGTTGTAAACCCTTGCTATCCTTCTCGCTCCACACAGAGAGCTCCTCATTTTTAGCTCAAATTCAAAGAACTGTCCTTCAGAGATGGGAGGTGGATAAAGATACAGAATGCAATGGCCATTCACAGTATGTATTATTAGGAGAACAAGCACCCTGTGCAACTTCAGACATACTCTCAGCATGGCATGAGCCAAAGTGATGCTGAACATCAGTTCTTATTGCATCTATCTAATAGAAGGGAGGCTACTAAGGACAGAGAAATCAATCTATTTCGAGTCTAGTTCAGTTCTGCATGCGTTCAGTCATAAATCTGTTCTGTCTAATGTTTACATAAATCTGTCGTTGTATTCTATAAAAAAAACCCAAAATCTATGTTTCCTTTTGTATACAAGTTCTCCTAACGTATATACAGTTTCCACTTAGAGGCAAATTAACAAAAATGATTTTTGCTTACAACTTCACCTAATAAGTATATTCTCCATGAAAGTGTACATATTAGTGGACGTTGCATGCAAAAATCATTTTTTGATTAAATAAAGGGGAGGTTTGCACTGAGAACTAGATGGCAGCATTTGCAGAAGTGGGCCGTCTGAAAGTCTTCTGATATATATATCAGTTTTGGAAGTGCAAATTAGCCGTGATGTAGGCTTAAGTAGATTGACTTGGACTCAAATCAGAACTACGTCACTTCAGTGACTCGATCTGGACTCAGCTCAGCAATAAATGATGCACTGACTTGACTTGACTCTTGACTTATACATCAGTGACTGACTTGCTGCCCTTGGTTCAGCAACATCAAGAAACCTTACAATTTTGAACAACGTTTGCATCTCTTTTTGCTTACTGGTCACACGGCAATTTGTCTCAAGCCCAAAATTTCAGTACATTTCTCAGAGGGGAACAGCAAACAGGTATGGCAACAAGCTTGAGGCAGGCTTGAGGTCTGCTCAGCAGCCTGTCCCACTGCATATCAGAGGAACCTTTTAAAACTTTCCCTAAGAGCAGAAGGCAAGTCTGACCCCCCCAGAGCATAGGTGTGTTTCTTAGAGCAGATCAACAAGTGTGTTAGACAGTGGGCTTGTGAAGAGAGGAGCCTTCCTTCTAAAGCTTTTGAAGCTTCAGTAATTAGGAGTAAGAAAGATTCTATTCCCCACTTTTGAAGCTGCAGATGACAAAATCACAAATGTGGAGGGCTGCCTCTGCTTAAATTGTTAAAACTGATAAATCTGACTCTGTCCAGGAATTCTGGAATATAGTTTGGGGTATAAAGTTGGCTTCGAGACTTGACTTGAAAGTATCTTCAAGGACTTGAGACTTGACTTGAGGTTTGACTTGGGACTTGCAGTAAAAGACATAAATACATTATTGCAAATCAGGTTGGTTCACTTTAAAATGTGGACCAAACAAAATTGTTCATCATATCTAGTGATATGGGAAGGCATGTTAAAGGAACATAAATGATCCTAGAGTTGAGATCTGGAGAAGGAGTGGACTTTAATATCAGCAGAAGAGAATGTTCCTGTAGAGCAATCCAATCACTTTCCTGGTGAGACAGTTGTGGAGGATTAGTGCATTGGTCTTTCCTGCTTCTGCAAATTCAATATATAAGAAATAATGACAGAGACTCCTGACCCATCTAAGTCATGGTGTAGGATCCTTGGTCCTTCTTGACCAAGATCTTCCATCAAAGAAATGAAGTGTAACTCTGTGTTGACAGAATAACGTGACTGTTGTGCAACAGGTATTGTTTTCAGTATCAGGTGTTGTCATGCATACCTACAAACCAGGGTCAGGCAAAATTCAGCCCACAAGCCAAATGTGCCCCCATAGCAGCTTTTGTGGATTGCAGGGGTAAGAAATTATCCCAAATTTTCTCCCTAAGGGTGTAGGGGTATTTTCACCATGCTTTGTGCCATCCCCCCCAGGCCACTTTAGGCCCAGGAAAGTCCTTTTTTAAAAATAGGAAGTGACCCCCTGTGTCATGTACTGTTCCAAAACAGGACTCTAATTGGACTCAAATGACTGAGGATTGGAATTTAATTCTTTTGTGTGGGTGAGTGTGGCCTCCAAGGTGCTCTGGGGTAGCTAATGCTGTCCATGGCCCTCCAATGGTGGCTGATCCTTGCTATAAACCCTCCTGACTATGCTGAACTGTAAACTGACTCCATATGCAAATCATGTAATTCCCCCCCCACACACACACAAAAAGTTGACATCATGATCTCTGACCCTTCAATGTACTTGAAAACTTTATTTCAGCATCTAGGACTAAAGGAAGGAAGAGCTTTTTGATACATATTTCTTATGCATGAGGTTTTGGCACTGTGCCTTTCTTGTCCTATTCCCTCCTGAGTACGTGTTAATTTTCAGAATATAGCTTGCACTCCTGTATGCTGACTTGATGTAAATTGCTTCAGGGAACCCTTTTGATTTGCGTCCTCCCATTAATGTTACCATTAGCCTTGATAGCTTTGTTGGGAAGGTTACTGAATCTAATAGTATAGTCTCCTGGGATATTAGATGTTCCTGTTTGGCATCTATTTCAAGGTTTTATCACACTTAGGAAGAATTAACAGAATATTTACTTCACTACCTTACTTTGAAGTAAGCATTTATCTCCCTGCTGGAAACCTTCAATATTTTTTTGTTTTACTGTCTATGTCCTGTGGCTTGCTTGCTTTCTTTCTTTCTTTCTTTCTTTCTTTCTTTCTTTCTTTCTTTCTTTCTTTCTTTCTTTCTTTCTTTCTTTCTTTTGGTCTGACTGGTTTTGATTTGAAGGAGGAAAATAAAAGGCATGGCTTGGAATGATCCTAATTAATCATTTTCTCTAACTTTCCTTGAGGCATGGATTGCCTGAGAGCAGAATAGGGCAGAACATGTACTGTAAAATAATTTGAAGAACCTAAACAACAAGGGAACGATATAAATAATGTAGCTTAGTACAAGGGAATTTCACAGAGAATAAAGAGACAAAATTCAGCTGGTGTTAGAAGAAAAAAGGGGCGGAAGACGTTCCTCGTAATGAAATCTATTCAGAGCAATTTTCCTAAAAAGGTAAGAGAAGGCAGCTTCAATGGGCCTTTGCAAGCAAACTGAATAAACATTGCAAGGCATACTGAGAATGACAATATGGAAGTATATGGGTCTCTTAGCAGCAATGTCATCAGAGCTTGAAAAGCTTACTGGTTGGACTACAACTCCTAGAGTCATGTAGCCAGTATGGCTGTGGCAGGGACAGTTCATAGGAGGAACTTAGCCTCCAAATAAAGGATTATAAAGATTTATGGCATAATTCCACGGTAAACTTATTTATTTATTTATACTCCCACCTTTCTCCCAATATAGGACTGAGTGCAGCTTATAATATAATATCGTATAAGCAAAATACTTAAACAATATGTAGTACAAGAATTTTAAACTATTAAATGATTAAAACATTAATTTACAGGAATTAAAAATATTTACCACATAATACATTTTAAAAAATACAGCATACCCATTGAACATCCTTCTGCCTCAACCAGTTAAAGGCTGAAGGCCTGTTTAAATAATCAGAAGAGCAGAAAGAGGTCCAACAAAGCCTCATTTCAGAGAGAGTTCCATAGGCTAGGAGCAACCACTGAGAAAGGTCTTCCCTGTCTCCTCACCAGATGAGACCGTGAGGGTAATGAAGCAGAGAGAAAGTCCACCCCTGAAGATCATAAAACTGAAGAAGGTTCAATTAGTTCCCAGCACAGTTGAAGAACTGATTCTAGTAATCCTAATTTTATGCTTGATCTACGATCATCTCTGGGATGATGGCAGTAAGGTTTGAGACAGGACTGGGGAAGTGCCTCAAACTGTTATGCATTCACAAAGTATAAAAGTGCCCTTTGAGACACATCACGGAACAATATAATTATGGATGCATGTGGAAAACAATTGTGGTTCCCCACTCAATTACAACAAAGAGAGATAGCACTGATGCTCTATTCACAGGTCATATGTACTGATATGAACATGTTGGGTGAACCAAGTTTGTCCCTGATACCCCACTTCTGCCTTTCACCTAGTTCACAGGCTCTCTGAGGGCCTTTCCACACTACACTATTATAGTGCTATTATTCCATTTTAAACCTCCTGTGGAATTCTGAGGTTTGTAGTTTATTGAGGCCAAAGAGCTCTCTGGATGAGAATTCTAAATATCCCTCCCTAAACTGCAAACCCCAGGATTCCATAGGATGTTGAAAGTGGAATCATAGCACTATAACCATGTAGTGTGGAAAGGCCCTAGATGTTATTGGATGGTAATTCCCATGATGCCGTCCCAGCACAGCAAATGACAAGGATTAATAGGCGTTGGAGATCAACATCATCTGGAGTCCCACACATTCTCTGTGACTGAGTGTGGCCATGTCCAATTTTTCAGAGAACAGCCCTCTGTGTAAATAGCTGTCACTTTTTGCTAGATAGCTGGATGACACAGGGCCAATCACACTACACATTTATAGCTCTGTGATTCCTTTTTAACTGCCATGGTTCAGTTCTACAGAATTCTACGGTCATTTCTGCACAACGATGCTCTTCCATGTCATCTTGCTGCAGTTCTGGGTCCAGAAGGAAGCGCGTCAGCAATGCTCCCCTCTGCACCCCCTCGGTCCATGTGGAAAAGAACACAATGGCGCCATGTCTTCCTTCTGCAGCACAGCTAGTCTTTTTCCATTGCTGCACTACGTAAGGAAGTGTCGCCAATGTGCTTCTGCAGCTTCTGCATGGCCAGAAGTGATGGGAGTGCCACGTGATCACAGATACGAAATGGATTTTTTTCCATTTTGCAAAAACCGCACAAGCATGATGCTCCACGACAGGATGGTAGTGGAATGGTGATGACGTCATGTGGAAGCATGACCTGCCGACTGCTGCCATCCTGTGGCAGAAACGAGACACAATGTTGTGTGGAAAGGGTTTACAATTCAGAATTTAGGGAGGGGTATTTAGATTTCTCAGTTAGGGAGCAATA
Organism: Cyclura pinguis; assembly: GCA_030412105.1. Classification (NCBI taxonomy): domain Eukaryota; kingdom Metazoa; phylum Chordata; class Lepidosauria; order Squamata; family Iguanidae; genus Cyclura; species Cyclura pinguis. The sequence continues at coordinate 103,856,194 of CM059599.1, read as the reverse complement.
CTTCTTCCCCAAACTATAAACCTCAGGTTCCATAGGAAGCAGTAATGACAGTTAAAGTGAAACCATAGTCCTATAATCATGTAGTATGAATGGGCCACATGACTCAATTCGCAGAGCTAGATAAGAAGTTCAAAGTGAGTCTGGAACTGCAATCTATTTTGTGGTTCATGCAGAATTTGGATTCTAGGGATCTTGGGCACTGACAGTTGGTCTTTTTTTTGAAAGATATGCATAGGTGCTCCTGTACTTTCTCCCTCAAAAGCTCTCAGACCTGCTGTTAGCTCTGCCACGTTGGTCTGCATGTGCATGTAGATGTGCCTTGAGTATTTTGCTCCAAACTGTCTCCAACTGGCAGGAACAGTCCCAATTAATTCTCAGTATCCCTACTGTTTCAGCTGCTTTTAAACATACAAGAGTTTCTCTCCTCCTCCCACTTCCTCCCTTTGTCTTTTGCTTACCTCCACTGCTCCAAGTTCAAAGTGTAAGAGTAGATTGTGCTCAGTTAATTCAGTAGGAAGGAAAGGAGAGGAAGTGAAATCTTGTCCTTCCCAGTTGACTGAGACAAAAGCAAACTGCTGCAGCCTCTTCTAGCTTCTATGTTCACTGTCATTAATAACCTTTTCATCATGAGCACATTCTGACGTTCCTTGTCACAGACACAATCCGTCTGCTTCTCCTTGGCATAGGAGTTTGCAGAACCCAGAATTTTGGGTGGAATGGATAACATCTTGTCAGAATGTCCATTTTTCTATCCTGAATTGTACAGATTACAATTCTATTATTCAGCTGAAAATTATTTACAAGATTTTTGTCACTATGAAAATGATCATTGCTTCCTGCCCTTACATAGGTAGAATGTACTGAAAGTTTTTATTTTTTTAAAAAAGGATATAATTATGCACATACTCAAATACAAGCTGTATAGAGCTATTGTCTTTGTATATTGTTCTTACGTTGCCAAACATAGCACTCTGAAATTGCTGGAACTGTGAAAGCTATGCATTTTATATATTTGTCCTCAACTGCTAAGTCATAGATAGTTGGGTGATGAATGTGGTTGTCTGAAAATCAGAGCTGCATGTTTATTATTTATGTATTTATTTAAAACATTTATATCTGGCCTTTTCAAAAAGTTCACAACAGCTAGCTCACAACAGCTAGAGATGATAATATATAGAAATAAAAATACCACTTCCTCCCAGTGTAAGTACAATAAGCAGAAAAGCATAATTATATGGAGGAACAAACAGAAGCAAAAGAACACACACACAAATGGAGAGGTAAGACCATAAGAATAGCAGGGGGAAAAATAGCCACCCACCCATCACTTGTTCCACACTGCAGCTTAGAATCAACAGAAGACTTTCCTAAAAGCTCTCATTGCCTTCTGCAAAGTTTTAACAAGCCATATTTCCAATGGAGACCTACTGCCAACAGGAACAATGGCCGTTTCCACACTAGACTGTTATAGTGCTATTATTCCACTTTCAACATCCTATGGAGTCCTGGGGTTTGCAGTTTAGGGAGGGACCTTTGCGGCACCAGCACTATAACAGTCTAGCGCACAAATAGCCGATGTTATCTATTAAGTGAATTCTAAATATAGTGTCATTTCATTTGCTTGTTGAAACTTATTTTTGGAACGATGCTTCTAAATCCAGCACATATGTATGAGTAGAATCAGAAGTCCATGCCTGAACTTCCATTATAGATTGTACAAGAAACCACTATGGCGAATGAAAAAGATCCACATTCAGCATCCTGGATTTGTCTGCATCAAGTATGCTGATAGTTCCAGCCACCTGTTTGGCAGGTAGGATGGTCAATAAATGTGGAAGATGTTCAATTCTTCTACTCACATAGGTGTAGCTATCAGGGGAACACAATGAGGACGTTGCTCCTCAAAGAAGAATTGGATCCCCCAATGAAATTTTCCTTGAATCCCAAATTCTTCAGCCTTGCAGACAGTGAGGCACTGAAAGTCAGACAACTTGTATATTTGCTGTGTTTGCATTCCCCTTGTGACTTTGCCTGCCTCTTTGCTTTCAGTACCTAAAGAGTATTTCTAAATACTCGGCTGAAGTTTTAAACTACTGCAATGCTAGAAATTGGGAGACTAAAGACAAATTTTGTTTTGGGTGACAGAATTCTTATTTGGGATTACAATTCCCTCATCCCCCCACCCATAGCTACATCCCTGTCTGTTCCTGTTTCTATTTTGTAATTTAAACTACTCTGTGGAACAAAACTGTGGCTATAATTATTTTGCTCAGTCTCAGCACAACTAACAAAATGCAGTTGACCCATAGGTAACAGTTCTGACCCAATTACAGAATACTAGTGTTTAAAATTTCACACTATTCCCTAAAGTTGCTGAGGGCTGGATTTAGGAGAAGTGAAGCTGTCGCAGCCTGCATCGGAAGAAGAAGAGTTTGTACCACCTTAAACTGGGACTTTATTTTTGGAAGGATTCTTGGCTTCTCTTAAGGTGCTTTGCCTGATCCAGCACTTCTCCAGCCTTTACAATACAGATACAGCATAAGGAACTCTCCGTACTCTGCTTACAAAGGGGCCCAAGATCTTTACACTCAATAGGAACAGTTTTGAGGGGCTGGCGGTGTGGGATAATCAAAATTTTCTGGCTTTTACTGACTTTCCTGCTTCCAGCAAGCTTACTGACCCTTATTTCACAGTTTGATGCTGCCACATATTATGCTGACCCATTATATTTTAATATGAAAATATGCTAGCTGCTTGCCTTTGAGATCATCAGTTTCTCCCTGCTTTTCCCTGACTGCTTTTCAAAGTATCTTTAAGAGACTTGTAGTTTTGATAATTTGCAGTAGAAATGTTTGTGTGTGTTTGCATGGTCTAATAAAAATACTTCCACTATATGGATTTTAGTGAAAGAGTTATAGAGCAATTGCTGTCAGTGTATCTTTGTGTGACCTAAAGAAGAAGAAAAAGTTCATACCCAGCATACAGAGTGTGTGTCCAGTCAGCACTTTGATATTGCCAATTTCATTTAAACACAGGTAAGATGAAAAGCATATGCTAGGCTGTCAGATTTCCTAATGCATTCCCTGTTCTCTCATAAACAACTTCAGATTTTAAGGTACTTTATACTGTATTATCAGCACAATCCACCTTGTAATAATGTTCGTCCAGATTCTTTGTTTTGGCTTTCAAAAATTGTCCAATGCCAAAACCTACAAATTGGTAATGGTCTTCTAAATCAGGATGGGGCATCTAGTTTAATTTTTTTTTTTTTTTTACTGTAGCCCCCAGAATTCAACCGCCAGCATGATCAAACTTTTTGTTTTATCAGCATAATGTATCTCATGACCAGTGGCAGCAAAGCTGCAGAAACACCAATGTTAGTAACGTGAAATTCCGAAGTTCTCAAGAACCGCATGACTTGTTCAAGTTGACAAATGTAGCTTAGCAGTTTGTCTGTTAAACAGAAAGATAGTGTGTGTGTGTGTGTGTGTGTGTGTGTGTGTGTGTGAAAGAGAGAGAGAGTGCCCAGTTTCTGGAGTGCCTAGCTGAACTACACATTGCAACGCATACATTATCTCTTGAGTAATTTTGGCTAAAATGTGTTTAAAAAACAGAATTGGGGAGATGTAGGTTCAGACCTCTCTAATCAGATGTGAAGCTTCCTGGGTGACTTTGAGCCACTTAGTCTTTCGTACCTCACAGTGTTGTCAAGAGGCTAAGAGTGCAGCTTTGAAAAGGAAAAGTGAGATATCATTGTAATTGGAATGGAATCCCAGAAGAACATGACTGTTAACCTGAAGCATCATCTGGCCTTGGAGGTTCTAAGGTGTCTTATTCAACAGCAAGTACTCTCATATGAGAATTACTAAGTCCTCCCTCCCTGCTTCATCTTCCATTCCTAAGCTGATTGAATTTTCCTGTTTGAAAATGTGTTCATTATAAGAAGTCACCCTGTGTATACGTATCTATATCTATCTATCTGTCCATCCACCTGTCTGTCTGTCTATCTGCTTGCAGAAACCTTCCCCTCTCCCCCTTGTGCTTGGTTGTTTGATAAGCAAATTGTATTGCACTTAAACCAGCAACCTGCCACATGCTGCTCTTGAGTGGAATATACCTTGTATAAATGCTATTGTAGCACTTCATGTGTAAGTGGTAGATTATCTACTGTGTGGGCCCCCGTGCTTTTATCATGTCCCTCCCAGCATATTGACATTTTATCCCTGCTGTGCCTTGAGTTAACTATGCATGTTTCTGGATTTGCCGCTGACCTAGGGATTGCTTCCTAGCAGAGAGAGTTCCATTTAACATATGCTTTAGTGCAGCTGTTCTCAAGTGTGTGAAGAAATGACCTCAGCATGCTCTTTCCTTTTTCAAAAAGAAAAACTTGGATTTGAAATGCATCCTTCCTCTGGAAGCAGTGACCTGGGTACAAAGTTTCATTTGCAGTATATTCTTATTGTATTTTGTTGTTCTGTATCACCAATTTCACAGTCTACCAGCTGTCACCAATTGAAATTTGGGACCATCAGTAATTCAGATTCTCTCTCAGAATCTAGGAATCAGTGAGGTATCATCAGATAATGTGGCACATTTCAAACAGTGTTTATGGTATTGTGATCTTATCTATGGTAATTTCACTCAGATGTTTTGTTAGTCCCTTTGGAATTGCACCCAGAGCACCTCCTTGTACTGGAACCACAGTTTTCTTTTCCCATAGGTGCTGAATCTCAGTGTATACGTCTTGATATTTCATAATCTTTTCCTTCTTATTGTCTTTGATTCTACTGTCTCTGGGATCGTCACATCTATAACCCAAGTTTTCTTTTTCTCATGGTATTATGACATGATATCATTCTGGTATTGTGGTGATGTTGTTGTTGTTGTTGTTGTTGTTGTTATTACTGTTATTATCATCATTATTAAATATTAATTATTGGCTGGCATTCAGTATTGCGGCTATGGATTCTTAACTTTAGTTTACAAATAGCTGTTTTGTATTCACTAATCCTATGCAGTCACAGCCCACTTGAACATCCAGCAGCCCCAAGCCCATCGTAATAGCTAGCAGCCTTTTTGAGAGATGGAGGTCTGTTCACTTGGCGATCAGGATACAACCAAAATGACATTTCCACCTCTTCCATCAGTGAGTGAAGCTGTGAGAGTAAGAATAGCACCGCTCTCCCAAATCCTTGCCACCCTCACACGGTCTGGGGGAAGAGGTGGAAATATTGTCCTTGCACCCTGATCGCCAGCAGTACAGAAACTCAGCTCTCTGAGTCGCTCCTGTGTGGTGATGTAGGCTTTGTAGGGCATCAGATCAGGTAATATTAGTTAGACCATTTCCACTTTCAACATCAGCTGGCCCCTCCAGATGGCCCCTCCCTAAACTGCAAACCCCAGGATTCTGTAGGATGAAAGTGGAATCATAGCGCTATAACAGTCTCGTGTGGAAATGGCCTTAGTTACTCATGTGTAACTACGTAGACAACACAGAATAAAAGCCAAGATGATGGTGGTGGTGGTGGTGGTGGTGGTGGTGGTGGTGGTGATGATGATGGATGACAAAACTTTTTATCTTGCTTAATAGTTTATCGTCTTGTTACCTGATAGATCTGTGTATCCACAGCACTATTTGCAGTTGTCCTTTGCTCTTCCCTGGTAACTTCTTGAGTCTTTACGGACCTGGAGGTCTCACATTCTGGTGGTATCTCCGATTTCATTCTGGATTCTCTCAATGGGGTTTCAATGCAAAAGACATTCACAGGGGATTTACCACATCTCCTTCCATGCAGTACTAATAAGTGTCAGCTATGGTGCCACTGCTATTGTCTCTGAGACATTCTCTGCCTGTGTCACTCCCCACCACTGGCTGCCCAGTAGATATTTGGCATGTGTAGTCATGACACCTCAGCAAAAGCCTGTTTGATATGGGACCCCCTACCAGTAGCAGTGCTACCATCAACATAGCAATAGCAATAGCATGTGTATTTCTATACCGCTTATCAGCTCTCTAAGTGGTTCACAACGTGTTAGCTAATTGCCCCCAACAAGCTGGGTACTCATTTTACCGACCTGCGGAAGAATGGAAGGCTGAGTCAACCTGGAACCCGACAGGATCAAACTCACAACCTTGTGGCTGCAGTACCACCATTTAACCACTGCACCACCAGGGCTCTTTCAACATAGCCTCCTGCTTCACAGAAGCACGTCTTCTTTTGACAAATCCTTAATTCTCAGATGCATCAGGGCAATTCAGGCTTAAAGGGCACAAAAATAAGTAGAGATTGGTAGTTAAGGTTCTGATATGAATTAACAATGGATATGACTTCTACAACCACGCTATCCAATGTGCTTTCTGATGCATGTTTGCAAACATATATTCACATATTGCAGACATATGCTGGGACATGCATGAGATGATGATGATGATGATAATGATTTTATATCCCACTTTTTTTCTGATAGTGGGACTCAAGGTGCCTAACAACATATTTTTAAAAAGTACAAGTTAAAAACAATACAAAAAATTAATAAAATTATAAATACAAGATTTTTTTAAAAAAACAAATACTTTATGAAATTAAAAAAATTACACAGTAAAAATATTAAAATGAGATAAAAGACTAATCAAACCTTAAAAATAAAACAGCACAGCATTAAAAGTCCAGTCCTAATGATAATCCTGTTACCAGTCTTAATGATAATCCTAATCCAGGTAGGGATGGAGTCTGTTCTTGCTCTGTTTATAGTATTTATATACAGCTCAATATAATAAAACCTCTTGTGGTTATCATATCTCTTTGTCGCAGTGACACCTCCTCCTTTATCAGCAAGTATTGGACAGAGCACTGATTTACTTCACAGAAGGGCCTGAGAAAAATCTTGTTGCAGTACACAGATTAAATTATTTGAAATCTAAGATAAATAATGAAACTGGGAAAAACATCTTAGGTGCCGTTCTGTTTCTGTTCAAGTCAATGAGCAAAACAAATGTTATTGAAATGGCAGCAGTTTCTTTTGTCTGCTTGCATTGTGAGCATAAGTAGAGCGTGTAAGAGGATAATATCCTTATACACAAGGCTGGGGTGTTAACAGAGGAAAAGTCAATTGTCTGCCAAGTTAAATGAGTTTATATGTGAGATTAGTGTATATAAGCCTCAAAATGTTTTGCTTTGATGAAATGGAAACTTTGATGCTAAATACATCTGTAATTCAAAAATAATTAGAGAGGTGAATAAACTATCTTCCATTCTGAGACTTTGGACAATGTTCAAGTTTTCAGTTGGCTAAATTCATAAAAACAGAGGGAGGGCTGAGTCAATAATCAAAGAGAAGAAAAATTGTATTTGCATATTTTTGCAGTTTTACAAAACTATACAGTATTCAGTGAATTTAGGTACTGTAAAAATTTGTTGGAATCTTAATACAGTAGACCCTCTGTAGCTGTGACCTCCGCATCTGTGATTTCTAATAACCATGGAACATTACGTCCTATACATAAAATGATGGTGATGTGTACATGGACATGCTGAAATGTTCATGTGCACCTCACTGCTGCTTAATAATATGGGATACAATCATTCACATTTTTTGCCATTCATGGGGGTCCTGGAACCAATGCCCTTACAGATACAGAGAATTCACTATACAGGTATGCACAGAAGTAAATGGTTTCTTTTCACATCTTTGCTCACTTTCAATAATTCCTCCTTTTTTTGGTCTCAGTCATAAGAATATATCTTTTGCAATAAATACCACTGTAAGAAATGGGATTGAGTAGGGTTAGGACTGGAATGATAGTTGAATGAGAGCCAGCATAGTGTAGTTGTCTGAACATTGGACTATGACCCTGCAGACCAGGGTTTGATTTCCCACTCACCCACAGAAACTCACTGGGTGACCTTGAGCATGGCATACACTCTCAGCATCCAGAAAACCCCTAAGAGATTTTCCTTAGGGTCTCCATGAGTCAGAAATGACTTGAAGGCACACAGCAGCAACAACTACAAAACAACTTGATAATTCTCTTCAAATATTATTTTAGTGAATTGTGATATTTACTTATAATGGATTAGCTCCAACCTTCATCATGCATAGAGCTGACCAATGACCCATGTGGGTCATTGGCCAATGGTTACTAACTTGTTCTTTTGATTTTAATAGACTTACTCTGTGCATGACCAGTTCTGGTTCTCATCTATTATACATTTCTTACCTCCATGTGTTTACTTCTCTCTCAATTGCAGACTTCATGCTCCTGATCCCAGCTTTCTGATTGGTTTTCCACACATTCATGAATTTAGAATGCTACCTCAACAAATAGATTGCAATGTGTTGCAAAGGCAGGGGAAGCTTGGGCTAAGATTGTGAAAGAACTGAGCTCCAAGGTTCTTAGACACATATGAAGCTGCCTTACAGTGCCACACCAATTACCTTCCTGGTAATTCCACTGTTCTCTTCTGACTGGCATTTGAGCTTTTCCAGCTCTTGTCTCATTGATCCTTTAAGTAGATCAAGTATAAGTCTAAGTGGGACTTTATACATGAAAAACACATAATCTGTGACTGAATTACTGAGCCCTCCTGAATGTCTGGTTTGATGTCAGAGATAATTCAGTAGAAAATCATAGGCCCTTTTCGCACCTTTCTTTTTCGCAGTGCTGGAGTGTGGGGATCACGCGAGCAGCCTCTTGTGAGAGGTTCTCACATCCCCACTGCTTTGCTTCCACAGCCGCTGCCTGCTAGCGAGCAGGCAGCATGAGGGCTCCTCCTCTTCCTTCTGCAGTGCAGCCTGGGAATTTCCCAGGCTGAGCTGGGGCAGCAAGCACGAGCATCACAGCTCCGCATGCACGGTAAGTGTGCGTGGGGCCCTGGAGTGATGAGCGATCGCACACCATTTATGCCTAGAAGCCGAAAATGAAATAGTGCGCGATCGGTACCTGCTGGCCCTGGTAGCGTTGCACAATTGCGAGGACAACATGTGGACGCTTCTCGCATTTGCGTGACGCTGCAGAGGCCCTTTCGCATGGCGAATGCTGTGCAAAAAGGGCCATAGTCAAACTGTTTTATTTTTGTTTTTGTTGTGTTTTTTTTTTGGAGGAAGAAATAAAGAGGTGAGACACAGGAAATAGGTTTAATTAGGACTGCATTTATTATTTAATGTACAAGAAATATGAAAGGAATACAATGCAGGAAGCTACCATTTAGGACCCCTGGTTGATGGATGGTTTTTCAGTCACTTTTCCCTTTGAGCACACCAATTCCAGTGCAGGAAAATCTTCCTGTGTCATACCTCCCGGGGCCTCAAAACTCTGAGCAGGCAAACCAGGCTGGTCTCAAAGGTGAATTCTATGCTGCCCTAAATGGCAAGCCTTAGAAACCACAAATTAGCTGACAAGCACAATGTGATCAAATTGACCCAAATGATCAAGAGCGACAAAACAACAGCAACTCAGCCCATTCCACTGAGTTCAATACAGAGAAGGTGAAAAGATCATTGCCAGGCAGTGTATTAAAGTCTAAAAATTACAGGAAATGCGTGGGCACAGGGGTTCTGAAATGGAGGAAGATAACTCCCTGTCAGCCAAATTCCCTGTAATTCCACATTCCCTCGGTGAAGAAGAGCACATGCATACAGACATTACGGTATCATATTTTCTCTCTTACCTTCAGTCTTGCCCACTTTCTGGAGATGCCCAGTGAGGGCTGTTCATGTGGGAGTGGTAAACCGTGAATTCAAATTGTAGGTTCTTCACTAATTTTGTTCCTGAGAGAAACAAGAAGTAATTCTAGCAATTTTCTACCTAATGTGAGAAAGTCTCTGAAAATTGTAGTCCACCCCCCCCCCCCCATTGTAAAGAATATTCATAGTTTTGGACCTATTTCATGCACAAGTCACATATGATATTTTTTCACAGAAAGCAGTATTTTCTGCACAGAAATAATTATTATCTATACAGAATGTTGTTTCTTGTGCAGAAAATGTTGTAGTTAGGGATTTGTTTCTGTTCAAAATTTGCATGTGAGGTGTGTGTGTTTGTGTGTGCAGAAAATAGCATTATCTTTCACAGGAAACAGAATTTTCCTCACAATAATTATATTTCTGTGCAGAAATGCTATTTCCTGTACAGAATCTGCTGTTGCATGTACAAAAAAACCCACATGAGAATTTTGCACAGAATAAGTTCTGACTTTCGAAGATTCCTGTCAGTCCCAGATTCTCCTTGTGATTTACATGAGTACAGAGGATCCAAATTGTGCTTTACCTCTTGATCAATAGCTAACAAACTGGCAGAGAATTGGGAGGGGATGGGCCTTGTAATGTTGGACTCCAGTGTTGGAATCTGATTGGAAACTTGATGAGAAGGACATGTGAAAGGCAGTAGCCAGGAACAGAAGAGAGAAAAGGTAGCTGATGCACAAGCTGTGATGATTTGCAGTATGACTGGGCAATAAAAGAGCTCAGAAAGAAGGACTAGTGCTCAGGATGAAATCAGGCAGCCAGAGATCAACAGTGGGCACAGAGCTGAAATCACTGAATAGGGCAATGTTGGGATGTGATGGTGCCAGAAGGATGGACAGGAAGACTCCATCGGTGGTGGCCTTCATGAGAACTGAGTCTCTGACATTGAGAGAAGAGCTGGATTGAGGGTGTTGACCGCTGGATCTAGGAGGAGGTCAGTTGCAAAATTCTAGTCACCATTGAAATCAAATATATACAAACTGCCACAAACCTTTGAGTGGAGGGGGATGAAGTCTGTTGGGGAATTTGTTATGAATAAAGTAGGGAGTAGGACTTTAGGCTGCTTCCTGTTCTAGCTGACAGTTAAATAAAAGTAATGTAAGTTATAAGTAGCTTTAGTATGGCTAGAAGGTAACAATGTTATGCATTGATATACTGATACATTAGTAAGGAATATGCATTTGTTTTTTAAAAAAACTTAATTGTTTTCTCCTGTGCTTGGGTGCACCAACCAAAGACATATGTAACAGTTTTATAGTGGCAAGTGGTATAGTGGTAGTGAATGACCCAGTTGTGGGAAAAAGCCTGTATACAAGTATGATCTCTGGCATTTTTGTGGCAGAAGTGGGACTTTATAAGGTCAATCTATCAAATTGGAATGACAGGAATGGTACACAAAAGGGTGCTGTCTCAGTGTGTGTTTTCTGGGAATGTACTGGCCTGCAACTACAAATTGCATCTGTTTCCATACCTAATCTATTAACAAAGCTCATATTGCTGAAGTTATGGGATAGAGGACTGTTCATTGCCCAGTTTGATCGTGTGGTTCTGAGTGGTTTTAGGGTGTTGTGAAGTGACAGCGTTACACAATATAATATGGATATTGAAATCTTAATTTGCAAAGCAAACATATTTTAGGTTTCAGTATTCCCAGTAAAAGTAATTGATTTTTAATAGTAGTAGTTCAAAAACACACAAATTTTAGCTTGAAAAGGCTAATACTCTACATTACTAAACACAACAAATAGCTAAACATAGGAGAAACTGCATTATTATGGTTGTTACTATTGTCAGCCATCAGGCAAGCAAAGCTGGAAACATTCAGGAGTCAATGTTCTTGGTCTCTTCTCTTTGGCATAGTTGCAAAGGGAAGATTGGAAACTTCCTTTTCCATTTCATGTTTTTTATAATTTAGCATTTCTTCCAAATCCTAAATTGGTTAATTTTAATTATAGTTTATGGCTTGTTCATCTTCCCACTAACTGTGGTTAACATTAATCTCAGTTTGTCCAGATTCAGAAAACATGGTAACCAGAAACAAAATGTTTGAATTGTTCTTTGTGGCTGTGGTGGGGACACTGCATGTACCCAGGGCTCTCGTAATAACAAGCTATAGCTGGGCCTAAGTGTGAATGCAGTCTTTGATACCTGAATGTTTCTACTTTGAACTAAATGATGGTTTGGCATAATGTCTGAACCAACTCAGCATCTCAGTAACAATGTGGAGTGATAAGGAATGATTCATATAAATGGTCTGCTTTGGTTTGTATAGAAATGTCACATTTCCTATGCTCAGGCTGATCTTTGGGAATATGATGAGCTCTTCCCAAAGCTTTCAAGGATTTTGAAACTGAAGGAGAAATGAAATGGCTTTCCTGTCATTTGAAGCACAAAAGTTGAAGTTATGATATATTCTGGACTCCCAGAGACTGAGAACATTCATAAATCATTCAGAACTTCACAAGAAGCATTGTCTGGTTCTCTTTTTCTGATTCCTTTATCTTTTCTGATGTTGAGGAACACAGAATTCTTAATACCACAAAACTTCATTCATCAGAATGGCCTGAGAGAAAACAAAACACAACAAAAGGATAATGAGAGGTATAGAACTATTTACATATAGTTGTAGTGATCCTGAGCTCTGTTTGAAGGTTAGACAAAATAAACCAGCATAATCTATATTCACTTGGATGATAAAAGACATTTAAAAATTACAGCTTTGAAGATGGAAGATTTCCCCTCAAACTGAATTGTGTCAGTGAAGCCAGGGAACAAGAGGAAGAGGAAAATGGAATTTCAATATTGAACCAGGTTTTGAAACTGAGCCAAAAGAAACATTGCACAAAAATAGGAGTAAGAAAACTCCAATGTTTGATTTTAGTTTTTTACTTTTAAAAATAGACTCCTATTCATAACAGTATGTTACAGTATTGTTACCCTGTGTACTCGGGGTCCCGAGAGGGACACCAAAATACACTCAACTAAAGGTGGGGAAAATCAGCTCAGAGCACTGCTTAGCGTTACGAGAGGCAGGGTAATGTAGCGAGATCTTGAACCCTATGTCTACAGGGTCAGGTCGAGTCAAGGAGCACACAGAAGTTGAAGCAATAAATGATGTTTTATTAAAACACAAGCAAAACAGTGTATGCGACACACTCACACAAGATAACTAAAGAAATAAAGGTTTGAGTGGTATAGAGGGATTTTTAGAGGATTTGCTGGTTTGGGTGATACTTCACCTGTCCTGAAGCCCGGAAAAATAGATAGCAAGGCTGGGGTACGATGTAGCTCAGCACGTGGAGCTGAGGGGAGGCTCGCCAAGCAAAGCAGCAGCAAGGCAGTATGAAACTCGGGAGTGATCCAAGGAAGGTCTCGGAATCAAGGGTTTTCATAAGGAGAATGTGACTGCAGGTTATGCCGTACTTGGGGGAAAACAATAGATTTGGAGTTGGAGACAAAGCCTCCAAAAGGTCAGAATCTGAATAATTGAGTTATTGCAGAGGTTCTCAATAGAGTAGCCAGTATGCAAACGTGGAATACTTGAGCGTTGTATAGCTCAATCGTCAAGCTGCTAGTGGGAGGCAGAGGATCTTTTGTAGGTTGTGTGCATACCTAATTAGAGTACTTGCCTGGAGGTCTCCTAAAGAGACGAGTTGGCTATTTTCTGGCCTGCCTGTATTGTCTAGGAATATTACGGAGATAATCGGCCGAGCCTGTTTGCGTGCTTGTCCAGGGGCCTCGCAAGCACGTGGAAGGGAATAGATAAATGAAGCCGAATTATGATATCAAAAGGATATCTTTTAATATCCCCAAAGCTCGGACTAGCCAGGGCAGTAACACTATGAGAATAGACAAATAGCCCAGCAAGACTGATTTTGAGAGGAAAAGCAATAGGTTGGGATGGAAATGTTTAGATGTTTCTTCAAGAAATCATTTTTTTCTCTGAAGAAGAACAGATTGGTCTACTTCTGATATGTGTCACTTTCAGATATGTTCATTCTTTCCTATTCCTCCATCTGTATCAATCTGCAAAAACACACACATGCACACACACTCATTAAAGTTCATTTAAATTTGATCTATACCCTATTGTATGAGAGTTAGTGTAGTGTAGTGGTTTGAGTGTTGGACTAGTACTCTAGAGATCTGAGTTCAAATCCCCACTTATTCATGGAAACCCTCTGGATGACCTTGGGCAAGTTATAGTCTCTCGCCCTCAGAGGAAGGCAATGGTAATCTCCTCTTGAATAGATCTTGCCAAGAAAATCCTTTGATAGGTTTACCTTAGAGCTGCTATAGGTTGGAAATAACTTGAAGGCATACAACAACAACACAGTATTGTAGAGATTTCATCCTAAAATACATATTTTAGAGGTACTTAATGTAGAAATACACATTCTTGTATGCATTTTAACCTCCGAAGCATTTTAATGTGGATTTTGATACATTTTTGAAACAAAAAAACAAAAAAACCTGTATTGCAAAATTCAGAAGATCATGAAAAATGAAGAATGATGGAATTTCAAATCATACATCAATTGTGTTACATAAATGGATAAATAAATATGTGTTCGTCTATGACATGGAAATCAAATTAGCCCACGGAAACCAAACAAAAATTTTCCTTTTCCCATCCTAAATCTCTCTAGTTGTCCTATCACAACTGGGTTTCACGTATCGGCTTTTTATGGTTGCAATGAGTCTTCACCCAAATCAGTTTTGAGGATGAAAGTAATACCTTTGGTAAGAATGAAATGTTTGCTGCCTATTCATTCTCCGGCTGGCTGTTTTCTCAGTGACCTTTTTATAACCTGTTTCTGGGAGCATAGTTTGATACAAGTTAGGTTCCAGTCATGAGTATGATTGCATTGTAATGCTATGTTCACACCACTTGCCAATCAAATCGGGTTTTGTCTCAAAGACAATGCAGAGTGAGAGTAATCAAAATCACTCAGATTCTAATTAAGCAAACATGTTGCTTAGTCTTTCACCAAAAGGCTCATAACCAACTGAGAAAAAAGGAGAAGAAAGTGGAAATACTTCATAAATCCTAATGTGAAGAAGAGATGGGGGTCTTAGGATATAAAAATGATTTTATTCCAAGAAATAGACTAAAGCTTTTTGGCTCTTAAATGATATACATATATTTTATTTTATTTTATTTTATTTTAAACATGCGTTCAACTAACTGAACACAGAGGTTAAGTGCACTCGTATCAATTCACACATGAAATAAAACTGACGAAAATTGATACAATAAACCAATCAAAGCTAAAGATGTATAACACAGCAGCCTCTATATACTAACCAAACTATCTGAAAATCAATTTATAACGACATTAAAAAGACATTTTTGTGAATGGCAACAGGTAGTAGTCAAAATAGGAACTAAAGCATTGCACAGTTACTGAGGCCATTTCCATGCTATACTGTCAAAGTACTATTATTCCTCTTTCAACATCCTGTGGAATTCTGGGGTTTGTAGTTTACTCAGGCCAAAGAGCTCTCTGGCTGAGAATTCTGAATGTCTCACCCTAAACTACAAACCCCAGAATTCCAGAGAATGTTGAAAGTGGAATAATAGCACTATAGCAGTGTAGTGTGGAAATTACTGAGGCCATTTTTGCACCTTATCCTTTTCCATCATGATCCTGGAATCATCCTGGCATCACCTTTGCTGGGATGGGAACGTGTCCCCAATGCTCCTCTCCCCCCCTGGCCGGCTTCCTGCAGATGGGAGTGTGAGTGACATACGCCTTCCTTCCACACTGCAGCCAACCTCCTTCTCATGCTACACTGGGGAAGGAAGCATCTAGATCACGCTTCCACCTCTCCCACATGGCCACCAGTGACAGGAATGTCAAGTGATTGTGGGCCATTAGTGGATTTTTTCTGTTAATGGAATATCCCACAATGGCAACAGGTAGGGATGCCTTGGCAGTGGGACCACAACAATGTTGTGCGAAAACATGACTTGTGGACTGCTGCCAATGCGTCCCCATTGCAGGATGGCAACATCATGCGGAAATGGCCTGAATGTGTATAAACCTAAACTATATTGTGAGGAATAAAGCTCAGATCTTTAATGAGGCCAGGGACAGGAATCATGTGGTGTAGACTGCCATTCCCAGCATTCTTTATGACTGGCTATGGGAGCTGTAGTTTAACAATTTCTGGAAGGCTGCATGATTCTCACCCCTGATTTAGGCCTGGGGGGCAGAATTCCAGTGGAGTTCCAACCTTCCAAATCCACTTTTCTCTACATTTTGTCTTTTGGAAGGAGGAAATATTTCTGGCAACCAGAGATAGATTCTTAAAGTCTAGAACACTAATAGGTTTGTCTCACACAGCTTTATTAAAATGTCTCACACAGCTTTATTAAAACATGTAGTTTTATTAAAACTTTTGTAAATCACCTTCTTTGTATAGCCCTTCTGTTCAAATTGGTAACTCAATGACCTTGATTCTTGTAAAAACAAACAAAACAAGCTTTTCTTCCAACCCATAGGAAATGATTGTATAGTAAATTGCATTTTAGAGATTTTGGAAGTGAGCTGTCAAATAAGTGTTCTAAGACAGCATTTTATTTTTGTTTATTTTTATTTTGTACATGAATGAAGGTCATTGAAATACCAGCTATGACAGAGGCCCAACTCTTCACCAGCCAGCCACTGATTAGCCATAGGGATGCACACAGATACCATCACTCTGCCCTTGGGTACCTGGGAGACAAGCACCAGATGTCTTCTGACAAGAGTGAAAGCTATTTTCTCTTTCATGGGCATGCAAGCAGATGCCTCCAGCTAGCCTTGCATACCCAGGGCAAACCTTTTGTAGAAGGAGGTAGTAGAGACCTCCTTGCACAACTTCTTTAGAAGGAGATAGGCTGCTGTACCTGGGGCTTACAACAAAGCTAGTACGCCTTTTTTTCTCATTTCTAGTGTTTACATGGGGGGGAAAAGAGCAATAACAGAGAGATCACATATACTAATGATAAAGATATAAGAGTTTACAACCCATACAACATTTAAAAGACATTTCATATGAAAGAAGGATCTTCTTAGTATAGATGGTCCATATAACAAAACAAAAGTAGTAGCTTTTGTATAAGAATATATCATGGACTTCTGTGCACCCTAGATACTGAACATAGTCCCTTATTGCCAGAGAGTTTAAATGGTTGTAATACTGTTGTTTGGAAGTCTTTCGCCCTTTCTGCAGTAGCCTCCCATGCTGGCACAGGGACAGGAGAGGAGTGGGAGTCCAATGATGCTGCTGCATTATGTCATCATGATCCTGCTTCTCTCTGTCCCCAAGCAGTGTGATTGTAGATTAAATCATTGATGGGTTTTCCTATTGATGACCCATGATCGTGTCACTGTGATAACTGAGGCCCCTGTCAGAGCTGCTGCTGACGAGCAGCAGCTGTTGGTCCCTGTTGCCCTGGCTGGAGATGAGTCCTGCAGCTCAAGAGCTCCCCCTGCTGCCATGGACCAAGCAGGCTCGGACATTCCTCTGCCTGCTCCTTTAGGGCAACAGGGATCTGATTCTGAAGATGCTCTGGAGCCTGTGTCAATCAGCCCACAAACAAAGCAGAGACTCAAGACAGCTGAGCAAAGAGAGGCTTCCTTGATTAAGTTCAAGAAGCAGTGACTAGTCACACCTGTGCCTTGGGCTATATAACTGCCTGCCTGGAAGCTTTCGTTTGCTTGTGGTAAACTTCTTACAAGCCCTCCCCTTGCCTGTTCCTTGCTTCCAGCACCCGGCACCTGTTACCTTAGATTGATCTCTTGGCTCTTGACCCCTGGCTTTTGGAACTCTGACTATGGCTTTTGCTTGTTGCTCTGGCTTAGGTAAATGGTCTTCCTTTGAGTAAGTGCTTGCTTGACTCCTCCCAGCAGGACTCTGCTAGCTCTCCCACTCCCTTCTCTGGGTCACTGCCCGGGTCTCTAACCTTGATAGTCACCATCCCACACTTACCTGTCCTGCAGAAGCCCCAGAAGCATGATGGTGGCACTTCCTGCCCCAGCACAGCCTGGGGAAATACCCAGCTGTGCTGTAGAAGAAAGTGGCATGTCCATCACGCTCCCTTCCACAGGAAGCTGGTCCCATGTGGAGGGGAGCCACTGCCAGGATCGCCACTGGAGGACCATGCAAGAAGTTGTGGTGTGGAAAGGGCCTTTGTCACAATATGTTGTTTATTATTTGAGGTCATTCACATCTGAAACTCTGTATATATATCTCATGTATCTAATTATTTAAATTAATTCCTTGATCGTCTTCAAACAGGAAGCCTGGGACAGAATCCTATTACTAGTCCCAAGTAGAGCTGATCAATTGAATTAATTAGTGGATAGTGGCTAAACAGAAAGGTAAATCTTATTGATATGTTTACTCTAGTTGGAATGATCAATAGGATTTATACAAATATATACACTGAAAGGAAAGGTGAGGCAAGGAAAGAAGTGGGGAAAGGGAGAAGATGTGCCTAGAATATATGTATCTATACTAATATAGTTGTATTTCAAAAAAAAATCACATGGAATTGATTGCTGATATTGTACATCAGCTACTTACATGTATTTAATTAAGTAATGTCTCCTGGCTCAACCCTGAAGCCCACTTTAAGACACAGCAGCTGAATTTAGTGAAAGAGTTCCATTCAGCTTCTGGTTGGAATGCAAGGAGGAGGATGTTTCCAATCTTTCCCGCCAGCAAGCAAGGCTGTGACATAGACTTGAAACTTGAGACAGGGGTACTGCTTCTGATTGTCACAGTTTTGCTTGCTGGGGAGAGGGAGGTGGAAATGTAATTCTCCTTGTGTCTTTGATCAGAAGTTGAGTGGACCTCCTTCACTCAGTCTGCCTGCTGGCTCTTAAGCTGGACTGGGGCCAGCATTTACATAATTTTCCAGTAAGACTACATACTCTTATTGAACATAGATCTGTAAGTCTATGGCCCTTTCCACATGTGGGGGGGAAATGGGCAAAAACGCCCAAAAACGGAGCTTACTGGCAGCCGGGTAAGTCCGTCACGATGCGGAGTAGCGCAAGCTCACTGCTCCACAGTCCTCCGGCATCCCAAATGGCGGCTTCCGGTTGGTGGAGGCTCTCCACCAACCGGAGAAGCTCGCCAGCTGGAAGCTCACCGGCTGGAAGCCCGCCCCGGCAGATCTGAAGGCACGCACTTGCGCGCGCCTGCAAATCAGCATCGGAGCCGGGCGACGGAGCGGCATGGGGCTGCGGGCTCCGTGCTTTTTAAAAACCTCGAAAAAGAGGTTTTTAAAAAACATGCTGCGTGGCTAGTTCCGGCCACTCCTGAGTGGATTCTGGTGTGGAACTACAAAAAGTAGTCCACGCCAGTCCGCTCTACAGTGCAGAAGATCTCCGTGAGAGGTCGCTCTGCACATTACAGAAGCCCGGTGTGGAAATGGCCTATGTTACAAACCTGTAACTGAAGTGCTGAAGTGCTGACAACGGTGCACTACATGCTTATGCATGGCTAAGTTGTAGGATCTCATGACCTTTTAAGTATGAATAGTGAGCATTTAGCTTTCCAACAACCAAGTCTACATTAAGATGGTGGTAAGGCCAGATATTGGACAATGCAGTAGAACCAGGAAGGATATCTTCACTCTGCTCTTATCACATGTGGCCTTTAGCACCAAAGAGAACTTTTACTTTATGATGGATCCCTTCCTGGGTCTTTCAAGATGGCAGATCATGTAGACTGAACAAGGTTAGAACTCATGGTATTTTATGATTAAGTCCTTTGCTGAATTCCAAAGTATTAAAAAGTCACTTTTTAAACTACCACATCAAATCTCCAGCCAGTATGGTACTGGCTCAGATTGCTACAATTCTGGGAATTGTAGTCAAAAATGCAACTCATTCCAGCTCTCATTAGAAGTTGAGAACCATAGAAATCAATTTCTGAGGGCATTATTAGCATGCTTCTCTAGCCAAACTGAGGAAAATGCAGGAGAAGAAGAAAGTAACTTGAGTCTTTTAAGTAAAAACCAAGAAAATTGTTCTGGGGAAATAACAGTTCCCAGGTGACTTATTCTCCTACAACATGAGTTTTAACAGGCTGAGAAAGAACTCTTCCCATTCATAATATATAGAATCTAAAACATGATCTTTCTGAGCCTAAACACACACACACACACACACACACACACACACACACACACACATATATATATGTACACAGATTAATCTGTAAAACAGAGTCTTTAGAGAGAAAGAGTTTAGAGCTAGAGAATTTTAAAAAAGAAAACAGTCAAAAGAGATAAGAACAAAATAACTCTGCAAGGTTTTTGAACATATTAAAAAGCACTATCAAATGAAATACATGGAATATTTCTTTTTTTAAAAAAATGTTCAATTGAAAATAACAGAGCTATATACTTTAAGAAGTGATTGTGGTATTCTAAAATAGATTTTAAGCAGCAGAATTCTACATTGCATTTTTACATAATGTGAATTTAGCTAACTCTTTCTCTCTCTTTCTCTGTGTGTGTGTGTCTTGTGTTTGTGTGTGTATTAATGAATAGGAGGGATGGTTTAATCATGGAACTCTAATGAAAATAATGTAGTTTGGACATGTAAAATATAAATCATATTAAACACATTTATGGACACATTTTGGACATTCCTTTAATTTTTTCCAATGGCATTCAGGTAAGGGGAATTTGTATTTGTGGCATAAAGATGCAGCCCCTTTTGCAGTAAACGCTGTCCCTTAAGCTATGTTATAGCTGGACCAAATTCTTTTCTAAAGCTGTCTGTGTCTTCCACTACCCTTGGTGAGTGATTATTTAACATACAGTTCAGTACCTATATAAATATATGAGTGTAACTATTTAGAAAGATTCTGGCAACAACTGGGAGGAAGCAGCTAATCTTAAACAATGCCCTTGTAATTTTTTGTCGAAATCCAAACCTACAAATTTGGCAGGGATTGCTGTATATATAGCTCCTCAGCAGGACCTAAGCATTTCTGTCTTGGAGATCTCCTTAACTTAGTCCATCTAGGCCGTTTCCACATGAGACTGTTATAGTGCGATTATTCCACTTTCAACATCCTATGGAATCCTGGGGCCTCAAAGGCTCCTCCTTAAACTGCAAACCCCAGGATTCCATAGGATGTTGAAAGTGGAATAATAGCACTACAACAGTCTAATGCGGAAATGGCCTTAGACTGAGTCAGTACACTGCACTGTGATTATAAATGTCACAATTTTGGGATTGGAAATTCCATCTGAATTATCAAATAGATTATGTACTTGTCTCTTTTGTCCCCTTATATCGTGCCCAAAACACACATATTTTAGGGCAATTATTCCTACATTCAGTTAATATATGTGGCATGTTGATCAATATAATTTAATCATGATTATTAATGGTAGTACAAGAGTGGATTTTCCCTGCATTTTCAATGAATTCTGTGTGTGACATGGCAATTCCAGAGTGTGTTAATGACTGTGAATACAGAAGCAAAGAGTGGTACTTATTCTAAAGTAATTAAGCCCCAGGAGAAACTCTAGTGCTGTGGAGTTATCTGTAATCAATAATAATTATTATTTTGATCTTGTGTCTACCTAGAGGTTTGTTTCCCTTCCCCTGTCCTCAAATGGGTGAAGAATTTATCTGTATAATGTATTAGTCAGTATTAGTCAATGTTACACCAGGGTTGCATGGTGATTCTCAATGAATGTGCTTGTTTGTGCATGTACAAAGCATTTAGCAACCTGCACCCAAATGAGTCTCTGAGTTAGGAATGCTAAAAAGTTCATATCCACAGATGTCTTTCTTTCCTCTCCTATGTCTGATCTGTGTCCACCTCTATCTCCCTTTTTTAAAAAAAAAAAAAACTGGGACATGATCTGTCCTTTTCTTTGTCATTTTTTTTCAAATGTATGCATGTTTTAAATTGTATGCATTGCATGAACACATCCCTCCCCCATAGAAATGCTTAGACAGTGCTTTATACGCAAGTGGAATGAACATGTTCTTTCGTGTACACTTTTCAAAGGTATGCATGCTTTCACATGTGCTTACAACCATTCATTATCATGGGGATTCCCAAGTTTGCAATTTCCAGAAAGGCTAGAGAGGAATGTTTGGTTAGGTCTCATATTCATCTTACATATGTGTTTTATATGCTTAAGAGATTCAACTGGACATTTACTAGATAATGAAGAAAGACTATAGTAAATAATAGTGAAGCAGCTGTATTCAGTAGCTGCAATATCTCTAGCAAGGCAGTGCAACATCAGCTCATCCTACAGAGATAGATGAGAATGTGTCTGTCCTAGAATGCCTGATAAACTGTTATTTTGTTTGGATGGGGTGATCTTCTCCCTTTGCCTTTGCAAGTGTTAGCACATTCCAGAACAAAGTAGAATGGGAAAAGTCAGGCCAGCAGTTTTCTCCTAAGTGGAGTGCATTTCAGTCATAGTTCAGTCCACATACCTGGTCCATTGGGGCTGTATCACAAGGACCCAGGTAAACAGCATCTGTGATAAAGGACAGCTTCAGTCAGGTGAGGAGACACACATTAACTTTGCTTTTGCCGTTAACTTCTATTGCTGTAATCAATAAACCATCTTTATCATGCACCAAGACTTTATTTCATTTTGACAGACCCTGGAGCCTTTGCTGGCCTGGGGACTGATCAGGGCCCTGGAATAATTACAGAGATTGCAAAATACATTTGCCTTGCCAACAGGCTGGCAAGTGTGCACTGAGACAAATCCATTGAACCTCAAACTAAACTTGGACTGCTCGTGAAAGACTTGGCTTACTTTTAATGCATCCTGGAAAAGGTTCATATTCTTATAATCCTTATTCACATGTTTGGTCATTTAAAACTCAAGCATATCCCATCTTCAACTAGTGACATATTTCATTTCTAAGAATCTTTTCAGCATCCTATACTGTGGTTAGTTTTGTTCACCAACACCTTGGAACGGAAGGGCAATCACTGACAGAGAAGTGATTTGAAGCCCCAGATTATCTGTCCACTGGAATATACACATGCCATCTATCCATCTATAATTCTCTTCTAGTGGTATTTCCAAATGAATGTGATATAGGAAAAGAAACATATGATTTTTAGAAATTCCTAAAATTCTCAGCCATATCCTCCAGCCCAGTGTACATTAATTACACCTTTCAGAAGAGATTCACTGCATCTCTGCTGTCAAAGACTGAGAGAGTACAAGAACTCTCTCAGTAAGGCTTCCTAATGGCTGATGCCTCATGTGAGATGATGCCTTGGGAATTTGAAAAGGTAATGTGTCTAAGCCACCAGACCATTAAGATCTCTATAGAGGTACTGTGGGAGGAACGGCTGCAAGTGTGATTACAAATAAAGTAGAAATAATCACTTTTAGAAATGAGAGGAGCATTGAGAGTCCCTTTGGGGGTCTTCATCAGGAAGCTTATAATATGTGTATGGTAATGCCATTTAATTCCTGTAATTCAGAAGAGACTTGTACCCCTACGTTGATGAAGATAAGTTTAGAACAAAATTAACGTGGAGATTTCCCCCCCGTACAATTCTGAATACCATTTGGACAATGTGGTAGAACCTCCAGACTGGCCAAATAAGATTAACCACAGTGGAGTCCCACAAGCAGAACTCTTAGGCTACCATACAGTGTGTGGCATTTCAGAGACAGTATAGACATGCAGGCACCCAATATTCTGTTGTCGTTTTAAAAAGTCTTATTTTTAGCAGCCTGTGGTGAGCTAAGGAAGAGAGGAATTGTCCTGGAACAGAGATATGCAACCCTTTCCTTCTATGGCTGAGTCCCATGGCAGTATGGAGCCAGTTATCATGTAGTCCTGTGCCCTTGTTCTTTTTGATAAATTATGATTTTTTGTTGTTGTTTTCAAAAATGAATAGGTTGGATCTAGAGCATGGACATGTTACTTTTTAAATGAAAGCTCCCAGAATCACCATAAGTTTGGGTTGGATCCAGATTTCAGCATGTGCAACTCTGGGCTGGATGAAATGGATTCTGTTCCCTCCCCCCATGATACACAAAAGATCCCTTGCTGAATGGGGGTCGGTTCAACTACGGTACAAGAGGAAATGAGAGAATCATCTATGCTGTAAACAAGGAGAGCCCTTTGGTTTGCAGAAGGTTCTGGATCTAAAACAATGTCTTTCTGCACACCTGTGGGCTAATCTGTACATGTTAAAACCATTCCTGCTTAAACCTGGAATAATCCTATTTTACTGCCCTAGCAGTTGGCAAAGTCCATGCTGGACTACCCTCTCATGTCTGTATAGGCTGTTATCTCATGTGAGCATACTTAGAACAAATCCAATGGATGAAAATATGAATGTTGCTATTTTTAAGATGATTGTTTAGGATCTAGCATGTAAACCACAAGAGAAGGTTGAAGATTTGTAGAATGAATCTGCTTAATAATAAATAGCCCCTCTATAAGGTAACGTTGATTGATTGTATTTATGTGCCGCCTTTTGTTCCCAAAGTGAGACTACCCTCAAAGGCAGCAGAGAACAGGCCTGCACCTTCCTCTTTGTGGCAGCCCTAGAGGCAACTAAAGAGTGTGGTCATGTCACCCTCAAGCTTTTCTTCCCCCAGCTGAACATGCCCAGCTTTTTCAAACTCTCTTCATACATTTTCTTCTCCATACGTCTTATCATCTTTATTGTCTTTCTCTGAACTTGTCTCTCCCCTTCTTAAAATGAAGTGCCCAAAACTGAACACACTACTCCAGATGAGAACTGACCAGCACAGAATATAGTAGGATTATTACTCTACTAAACTTGGAAATAATGCTTCTATTAATGCAGGTTAAGATAGCATTTGCCTTCTTTGCCACAACATCACACTTCTGGCTTATGTTCAACTTACCATCAACAGTAATCTTCTCATGCCCCAGTCCCAGGACTCAGGTGCAAATGCAGACAGGATCCTCCCCAACAGCCAGAACACAGAGACATAAATAGGACAATATGTTCTGCAGCCCAATGTAGATGAGAAAGGGAGAGCCCAAGAAACTCAGAGCACTTATATAGGGAAGACTCATTAATCAGACAAACAGTTGGGGGAGTCTGCTGGCCAATAAATACCAGAGATGGAGTGGAGAGAAGTTCGTTGCAGACAACTGCCATTTCGGGTGGAAGCAATGCATTCCTCTTTTGATCCTTAGCTTGTGTTCCTGAAAAACCTTGACTCGCACTTTGTGTGTTGACTACACTGCTGGATACTCCTTTGAACTGATATTGAATTTATTGCTGATCTGGTTGAAACAAGAACAGTAATTGACTAATAAACTTCTGTAAACCTTGATTCTGGCTGCTACTATAGACTTTGTTTAACGACTGTGAACCATGGCTGGCTTTCTAGACAAGACAAATCCCAAAGTCTTTTTCACATGTAGCACTGCTGAGCCAAGTACCCTTCATCATATACCTGTGCATTTGGTTTTTGTAACTTAAATGTAGAATTTTGCATTTGTTTCTGTTCAATTTCATGTCATTAATTTTAGTCTACTGGTGTTCTTTGCAGTGTCGTTGGTGCCCACATGAATCAGAAGAAAGGGGTACTACTCTGTGTTCTTGATAAGATTTGGCATCCTGGTATGTGCGCCAGGAAAATAGTACACTTCCCAAATCATTTTTTCTGGCTGGCACACAGTTCCCTCTATATCCCTGAGCAATAAATCCCCTACCACCAGCACATTTCTTTTTTTTTTTCTTTTTTTTGCCTGCAGTTGATGGTTAGGTTGGCTCCTTCCCTGGCAAGCAGTGTCTCTTGATGCTGGTGTCCTGTTTGTGCCTCTTCATCACCGTTCTCCTCAGAAAGAGGTAGAAAGTGATTGCTCAGTCAGAGTGGTTCCAAATCCATTGTGTATGGTGTGCTCCTGCCTGTGGCTGTCCTCTAAGGTGCTCCCTCAACATTATAACACTCTTCATTTTCATCGGCAGTTTCTTCCTACTGGTTTTGTAGGATCAATTCTCTCTCTGTCTTATCCAGGAAGTACTTGTGTTCTCTGATGTGTTGAAGAATTTCAGTGCATCGCTGTAGTGTGTTGTCCTTATCTTCCAAGAAAGCCACTAGCTTGCACTTGCTACAAGTACAGTCAATAATGTTTTCTGGCAAGCAGACAAACATGGTATACACACTGCAGCAGACAATGATAGATACCTCTTTCTGCATCCCTGCAATTATTTTTTTCACCTCTTTCAGGCCATAATGACTCTTACTGATGCAACTGTGTTTGTGTGCTGGCCTTTAGAAACTGAGCTCCAAAGACTGAGGCAGCAGTTATGTAGAGCTGGTGGCTGCTACCTCCACCCCAGCAATTCAGTGACTCAGCAGAAGACATCCCCCATTAGACCATGTCCTCAGAGACAGCACATGGCCAAAAACAAAAAAGCCCCCCCAAGCCTTTAAACTTACATAGTCAGAGTCAAAGATGACCCTCAAAACACAGCTCACCACCTACTCTTTCCTCAGATACTGAGCTACAAAGATGGAGGCAGCAGTTATATAGATTCATGTCATCTCATGATATGTCCAAAATATGATAGCCTTGGCTAAGTCATTTTGGTTTCTAGGAATATTTTAGGCTTGATTTGCTCTTGGACCCATTTATCTGCCTTTTTGGTAGTTGTTGCAGAGCTATCCTGTAGCACCACCTTTCAAACGGGTTGATTTTAATCCTGTTAGCTTTTTTTTTAATTTTATTAAATTTCACAAAATAAAAAAAAGGTTCTTTAAATTGTAGTTTTACATGCATTATTTCTGATCTTCCACTCTGGTCTGGTCTTCACTTCTCGCAAATCCCTCTACATGTTACATTAGAATCACAATACAATGATGGTCTCAACTGTTTGAACAAGCATTTCCCTCTACTACTCACTCAAAATACTGTCATTTCATCCTGTCAGTTCCCAGCTTTCAGTTCATTCTGCTTTCTCAAATCGACATTTTC
Organism: Cyclura pinguis; assembly: GCA_030412105.1. Lineage (NCBI taxonomy): Eukaryota > Metazoa > Chordata > Lepidosauria > Squamata > Iguanidae > Cyclura > Cyclura pinguis. Next base: position 103,829,468 of record CM059599.1, on the reverse strand, counting down.
TCTGCTTATCTCTTATGAACTTCTACTATCCTCTCATACATTTTCTACCAACTCTCCATTACTTAACTGAAGTCTTACTGTTATAAAAGAAAAAGTCTATCAATGTATATCTGGAAGTCTGAGCAATTATTACTGTAACAGTCCCTCACCTTCTTTCCCTGGATTCCATTATATTTTGATATCTTGTTTTCCACTTCTACTCTAAGTCCTATTCAACCCCTTTCTGCCCTTCAACAATATCATAATGTTCATTTTCAAAAAAATGTCGATATATCAATCATTTGTAAGCTTAATTGACATTGCCAAAGTACAATTCTAACACACATAATTCAAAACCCTGTAATTGACTCCACTTCCCATTCCCCTCTCTCATCAGGGACTTTGCAGCCCAGAAATACATTCTGAAAGCTCTCCATATTCTCATGGTCGCTTATACTCCAAGCTGCTCTGTCTCAAAGAGTGAGGGTATTTAACTTGAATACTTTCCCTCACAAACCCCCTCCCAACCAAGTCTTTGCTGCTCGGATTTTCCTGAAGATTTACTGTATTCTTAAAGTCGCTTTAATTCCAGGCTGCTCCAACCAAAGGTGTGAGGGTATTTGCTTGAAGTACTTCCATCGTAAACTTGCCCATCTCAGTGTCCCTTTCCTCCCATCTTGGACTTTGCTGCCCGAAATTATTTCCTGAAGATTTTTTGTATTCTTATAGATGCTTGAATTCCAAGCTGCTCAGTCCATGGGTAAAAGGGTATCTGCTTAAGTACCTTCCATCACAGACTTAGGAGTCTCATTACCCCTTTCAACTCTTTGACAATATCCCAATATTTAAATAAGTAAAAATATATCAATCACATACATATGCTTAATTGACATTGCTGAAATACATTCACTTGTCATATTTAAAACCCTGTGCCAACACCTTTTATTCCCCCCTCCCTTCTTGGACTTCGCTGCCCGGAGTTTGTTTCTGAAGATTCATTGTATTTTCATAGTTGCTTAAATTCCAGGCTGCTTCATCCATGGGAATGAGGATGTTTTGTTAAAATGACCTTCCAGCACAGTCTCAGCAGTCTCAACAATCCCAATCCAAATAGTAGTCAGGAAACAAGAGTCCCAAAACAGAAGTTAAAAAAAAAAACATAAAAAAAGAAATCGCCCAACTCTGTCATTTTTCCTCTCCAGGTATTCTTCTAAAGTCCAAAATCCATAGCAAAAGAACCAATAATCCACTCGTCTCAGTTCAACCAGAATATTAAATTAACGAGTTATAAAAACTTCAGTGTCCAAACGAAGAGTATTAAATTTTAGAAACTCCAATTTTTTCCTTTAAGGAAATACCAACTGCTCATTTATTTGACATTTTAGAGTGTAAGTCCATATTACAAACCAAAAGTCTCTTACCAGTATTAGCATCATTCATCGTAAGAAAGCAGATATATCTCTTAGCCCTTTCTTTAAATTCAGCCGCCCCTTTAAGATGAAAGCTCAGCACTTAGCACTCACATTCCTGGGTCCCTCCATTACTTCGCTCCTGCATAGCGTTGCAAGCCAGCTCTGTCGTGATGATCCCGAAGTGAAGACCAGAACAGGTTGTGTTATCTTATTCTTTTCAGCTTAAAACTTGATTTCTTGATTAAAAGTCGTTGTCGGCCCTTGTGCCGCTTAAGCGACGATCCCGCTGGCTCCGTCCAGGTCCTTCGAACCCCTGACGCTTCCCGCTCCCCCAGCTGGGTAGAGCCACGTGCCAGTTTTGGGGTCCCCTTCGGACCCTTTCCGCATCCCTAGTACCGGAGGGGTGTTTTGCAGCTTCTGGATCTCAAAAGAAGTGGCTGGAATCCAGCGGGTGACTGCTCGGAGCCACACCATTGCGCAGCTTCTTTCCAAGCAGCCGCTTGCGCCCGCCATGCAACCGGAAGGCAATCCTGTTAGCTTTCTTCACTGTCCAGTTTCACAACAATACATAGAAATCAGAAATACTATGACATGGTTGTTCCTAATTCTGGCATTCAATTAGATATCTTTACAGTTGAGGATCTTATCTTATTCCTTCACAGCTGCCCTTCCAGCTGGCAATTAACTCTATAGAGAACAATGAAGTCTTTTAAAACTAAAAATATTTAAATTCCAATATTATTAATGGTTGAGAAGAATAAAATCGTATTATTGGTTAAGAGAAGTAAACTCATTTAGCACCACTGAAATGACAGTGAAAAGGAAGTCCCTGTTCTACTGAAAACACAAATAAAAGAAAACCCTGAGATGCAGAACTCCTTCTAGTTGGTATGCAGCAGAAATAATAAAGGTAGAAAGACCAGTAATTAGACAGCTTTCATTCACTACATCAGTTCAATTCTTTTTAAAAAGCTGACCAACAATGGTTTCAAGTTGTTTTCCGTTGTCTAATGCGTCTCATAAAGAGCTTCAAGCATACATTAAAGGCAGAAAGAAGATCCTTCCTGGACAAGAGGGAGAAGTCATTTAGACAGAAAATCAAAGGAGACAGTAATGTATTATTATATGGAAGAATAACTTTGTCTTCCAGGAAACTCCTGGGCAGTTGGGCACTGCCAGGCTGTGAAGGTACATGGTGGTGGGATTATCATCTCTTGTAGCTATGATGAAGGAGCTCCATCACTGTAGTTACAATGACAAAGTAGGATCTCAGTTTGTATCTAGCTGATGCAGATTTATATGTGTGGGACTGCATCTGACAAAGCAGACTGAATCTACAAAGGCTTATGCTACAAACTTCTTCCTCTTGGGCCATTTCCACATGATGGGGTTCCAACAAGTCCTTCTGTTGCAGCCCTATCAGGGAGGGGAATGCACCAGGAATGCCCTCTGCAGCTCACAGGTCACTTTGGAGGGGAGCACGCTGGCACCAACTCTTCCCACAGCACAGCTGGTCACTTGCCTTTGCTGAACTGGGGAGAGAGGTGTCACCTGTGCACTCTCACTCTTCAGCATGGTAGGGAAGGGTGGCAGCACCATGCAATAGTAGGTACAAAAACGAATTTTTTCCTTTTTGCAAATACCATGTGCTTGTTGCTTGGGGGCAACATGGTAGTAGGCCGGCAATGACATTATGGCAGAAGCACAACCAGCCAACCGCTGCCATCCTGGCCCCACAAAGGTGCAGCCCCCCGTGTGGAAAAGGCCTCAGTCTTAAATATGCGACAATATCCCTTTGCATATACATGGGACTGCAGTATATGTAGTAGGTCATTAACGTAAGAGAATACCATGCAAATTTTCCATGAAATTCCTTTATGAGCTCTGCATTATTGTTGCACAATGGATTGTCAGCCATGCACATTGACTCTTGATCCATATATATTGTGTTGGTATTCAGTAATGGGTTTGTGTAATATAACTCCAACAGTGAATATTTACACTATGTCAAAGTGAAGTCAGATCTCAGCTTCTGTGTGTTAATGTCTTTTGTTTCACAAGGAAAAAAGAAGCTACTTCCACACAGAAATTTCTAATGCAAGTTGCAGAGACCTAGATGTAAAAAATCTTGTAATAATTTCTAAAAAAATCTTGATTTTTTCAAAACTAGATAATCACCAGCTGGAATTCACTAAGGCAGTTATGAATGTGTAACCTAAAGTGATTCATGATCCATACATAGTCCCTAATTTAAGAAATATGTAGAGACCATGAAAATTACCCAGTTTCCACTTACTGGGCAGCAGTCACTGTGAGAAACAGTCATGGCTGTCAAGCCAAGTGCACCATGCCTCTGCAATCTGCACATTTATGAGGCTTGCAGTGGATTTCAGAGAAGTGAAATCTGGCCAAAATATGTGCATATTTTAACAGCGAAAGCTTAAAGATACCTGCTATTTAAAAATGTAAACACACCTTATTTAAAGAGGGAAATGCATACGCATACACACACACACACACACACATCTGTAAAATGTGTTAGTATTTTTAAAAACTGAAAAAGAGCACAAATTTCCTTGTGGAAAGAAAAGGAAAAGTCTCAAAACCTGATTAAGCACAAAAGATTATACAAAAATGCATGTGGGATTGGGGAAAACAGAAATAAATGTTTGTGTTCTTAGAAGTGAGTGTCTCACCTTGACATCAACAGAAGCACTTTCCACTCATGGATACAACCATCACCTATCTGATGTTTAGCCTTAGGACTTCTAGGGCCCTTTCACCCTAGACAATTATAGCACTTTGATTCTACTTTAACTGTCATGGCTATGTCCTAAGGAATCCTGGATTTGGTGAGGCACTAGAGCTCTTGGGATAAGAATTCTAAATGCCCCTCCTTAAATTGCAGATCCCAGAATTCCATAGGAAAGAACAATGGAAGTTATAGTGAGCTCACACCACTATAATAGTGTAGTGTGAAAGGGCTCCTGCTTTTATCAACAAAATATCAGATATTTTCAGTTGCTAATAATGAAGTCAATAAAAATCATGTCTAGCTTAATGAACTGGCTAAAAACTCATGTTGGTATCACTAGAGACATTATGATGATCATTCTATGATTTCACTTCCGAGTTGTAAGTGTTTCTGAGAATTGTAATAACTGAATAAGAAACCAAAAACATAACCACAGGAGAAACTTCTGTGATCAAGGAAACTCCAGCTTTCACTTACCCTAATCACAGAACATTGCTGCTGTGGTGTTCCATCCATATTTATTTATTCACCTTCTTTTGCCCAGAACTGGGACTCAAGGCAGCCTGCAGAGAACAGAACAGGTAAAACACATACCAGTAAAAACATATAGAAGGTTACTGTTAAAATATCATTACACTATCAATAGAACTGAAAAAATTAAAAATATATCAATTAAAAAGGTAAATAAAATAGTGTGGCACACTATTTAAAACCCTTTCATTATATGAAAAAAGTAGCTTCCCTGAAAATATGCCAGAATCTTTTTTGAACTAGTTCAGAAGGACAAAATGAAATGGGCCAATTTAGCCTTCGTAGCAACTTCTCCAAGCTCTGATTCTGATTTTCTTCTTGCCATTCAAATATCTTCCATTTCATCTTTTCATTCTTCTAGCCACTAGCTTTCTCTCATTCCATGTAATCAGCAGTATTCAGTGATCAAGGCTGTACTTTTGCAGGGGGCAGGGACCTGAAGATATTGCCCCTAATAAGAATTCTGTCCATAATGAAATTTCCCATCATTCCCCAAATTTCTAGCATTGCAGAGAGTGAGACAATGAAAATTGTCCACACGCATATATTCCCTTGGGAACTTTGCCTACTCCTTTCCTTTGGATGCCTAAACTTTATTTCTCAATGCTAAACTGAAATTTAAATTACTACAATGCTAGAAATGTCTGAAGGGAAATTTCATTCCTTCATAATTCTTTTTTGGTGGTACAATACCCCCCACCTCCCCCCAGTAGCTACATGCCTGGCAATAAGTACAGATTGACTCTCTTTGCAAATATACAATGTTTTTCCCACACTGAAAAGATCATAGAAGTCTACTTCCTGTTTGGCTTCAGTCTTCATCTCTAATTGGCATCTTCTGGTAACCACTCATCTTTGATATGACAGATAATTTGGCAAAATCCTGTCTTGATTCCTATGCTTCATGCATAAGCAGTTTAACATGAACAGATGATATCATCTAGACCCTGAGTTACACGCTCCGCACGGGACTGACTTTGGAAACGGTTCAGAAATGCCAGTGGGGCAAAATGTTTGGCCAGCCAAACCAGCTGGGCTGGTTACAAGGATCATATAAATCCTTTGTTGAAACAGCTCTGCTGGCTACTGGTCCATTTCAAGGCAGAATTCAAAACACTGGATATGACCTATAAAGCCTGACATAGCTTTGGTCCAGACTATCCAACAGACTATATCTCCCCCTATATGAACCAGCCTGGATTTTAAGATCTTTGGGAAAGGTCTTTCTCTCAGTCCCACCCTCATCACAGGCATATTGGGTGAAGATATGGGGGGCAGCCTTCTCAGTGACTGCTCTCAGGCTATGGAACGCCTTTCCACAAGCGGTCTGGTTGGTCCACACCTCTTCTCTCTTTCTTCTAGCAGACAAGGACTTTTTTAATTTAGGCAAGTCCTTGATTCTTAAATCATCTGGCAGAAGGGTACTTGAAAATGGTGTGCTGTGTTTTTGTCCTTTGTCTTTTCTACTATGTTTTAAACCGCTTTTATTAGGTGCTTTTTAAATAGAGTTGTTTGTTTGATTGTTTTGCTTAACTTTTTTAATAGCAGATTTTAGTTGAATTTTGTTTTAAAATATTGTAAGTCACTTTGGTTCCATGCTGCTGCTGCTGCTGCTGCTGCTGCTGCTGCTGCTGCTACTACTACTACTACTACTACTACTACTACTACTACTGCTAATAATAATAATGGAAGAAGAAGAAGAAGGCTGGACTGGATAAAAATAAATACATAAATGAATATATATTTTTGATAAAAATATGCCCAATTTTCTGTTCATATGTGAAAAATGCAGATGACTAAATGCATATACATTTCTAAAGATTAGCATTTTTGTTTGTTTGTTTGTTTGTTTGTTTGAGGTAAGAACCCTGTGGCATTCCAAATACTGCTGGATCACAAATCCCATCAGCCATAGCCAGCATATCCAGTGGTGATCAATGTTGGGAGTTGTAGACCTACAACATTTGAAGGGCCACAAAATTCCCACCCCTGGTTTAACTAATTGAAAAATGGATACAAATATGGTTTCATCAGAAAATGGTGTACAAAACACATACATTTTAAAAATGACAAATAATGCATATAAATTTCTGTGCAAGATGAAAATTAAAGAAATTCATAAATCAGGACAAAACAGGAATTAGGGAGGGATTCTGTAAAAGACAATGATAACGAGAGTGACAGATTTTCTTTTGCATGTGCTTTATTGGCACGATCAATACAGCATTTTTGTTTTCTGACTTTTTGAATGCAACATTACCTTATTTACATTTCCCACAGGAACAGAGCTCCATCTTGTCTCAAGTGCTGTGAGATAGTCTTCATTCTTGTTTCAGAGGGTTATTCTTTCCTTAGGCTGTCATTAAAGTGCACTTGTGTGTGCATGATTGAACAAAAATGCAGCAACTAGCTCTCTCGTCTTCCCTTTCTCTTCTTTTCTCTTTAATTTGTGCTGTATAGTGTGGATGCCTGAGGCAGGGTCATCTGAATTAAGTAAGTACGACACACCACTTAAAATACTGCTAATAAAATGGAGGAAGGTTTGGGGATGGGTTTTTTTTCCCCCACCACAGAAGACTCACATTCAGAGTGCATAAAAGTATTTTTTTTATTCTGTTTATAACATATGCTAAAAACCGTTAACCCAAGCATTCACCCTGACACTCAACAGGAATGCCTAAAATAGATCTAGAAAAATACCCAATATCATGCTCGTAATGGTACGTTTCTCAGATCTTGCCTCTACTTAAAATAATTTCTAGCAATGCTATACCACATGTGAACCTCACTTGCTTTTGTATCACCCACATCCCCTGGATTTTCCTCCCTCCCTTGAGAAGAAAAAGTAAATAAAAGGAACGTGTGGGTGGAAGTGGGATGCCCCACAGAGGGTCCAGCTGTGGGAAGATCAGTCTTTGGACCCAGAGCTTTTTCACCCCTCTTCAATGGCCATTTCCATACTACACTGCTATAATTCTATTATTCCAACTTCAACATCCTGTGGAATTCTGGAATTTGTAGTTTACGGAGACCAAAGAGCTCTCTGGCTAAGAATTCTAAATGTCCCTCCCTAAACCACGAACCCCAGGATTCCACAGGATGTTGAAAATGGAATAAAAGCACTATAACAGTGTAGTGTGGAAATGGCCTATGAGTATTCAGAGTCTGAAACATCATATTCTCTTCCAATTCCTTTGCATTGCTGAGATTCAAACATCTATATGTTCCCTGCCTGAGGATTTAAAGGAACATTTGAGATGGAGTATAGCCAGGAAGGCACTAGAATAATGCAGCACTATTACAGAGTGTTAAGGAACAAAGGGAATAAATGATACTGGCAGCAAAAGAAGCGTGCATTAACCCTTGTAGTAGGGTTACCATGTTTTGGAAAAAAAAAGACACATTTACTGATTGACTACTTCAGACCACCAATTGTAAGAGGAGCCACTTCTTCTGAGCTGACTCAGCTCAACAGATGAGACAGCCCTTCCTTGCAGCCAAGTGCCATCCCAGTGATGGCAGCAGGGTACCTTTCCCCTCTCTGCTTTCTTCCTCCCTAATGGGCCTTCCCCTCAGGATAGACGAGCAGGATGAGCAGCATGGTGACAATGGTGACAATTATCCAAACCCAGCTAGAAGCCAATGAGTCACTCGTTGACCTCCATGGGGCTACTTTGGCAGCTTCTTTCACCCTACTTCAACCTGCAATATCTCTCTTCCCCCTCCACAGAATACCTCCTCCTCTGCTACCTGATTACCCACTTCCTCCAGTCCAAACCTTGTGAAAAAAAATAACAGTAGAAACTGGACATTTAAAAAAATCAGTCCAGAGAGAAATTTTAGCTCTGAAAAAGAGGATGCATTTGGGAAAAAAAGACTATATGGTAATCCTAACTCATGGCTAGCTGTTTTTTTTACTGAACATATTCTGAAGAGTTAATATGTAGCTAACACCATGGCTATTAAAAAACTATGAAAAGCCATAACCCCCCTACCTCCAATCAAAACCATTCCAGTTGGTGGTAGCAGACTCCATAGTTCAACTGTTTCCCATATGAGGCAATACTTTCTGTTGTTTGTCCTGAATCCTCCACCATTCAGCTTCAGTAAATGACTCTGAATTCTAGTATTATGAGAAAGGGAAAACAACCCCCTCTAATGTCTTCTTAGTTGTGTCCTCCACATTGTGCATAATCTTACACACGTCATATATATCTTCCCTCCTCCCTCAACTCATTTTCCCCTAAATTACAAATCTCCAAATGTTGTAACCTTTCCTTATGCTAGAAGATGGGTTCCAGGGAATTGCAAGAATGCCTTCCAGCAAATAAGTTGGGTTTTAAATATCACTGTTGTCTTTCCAATGTATGCATAATTCTCTGTTTCACATTTTGTATTTTTGAATAACGTTATTCCAGTAGTGGGAATTATAAAATTGAGTATAACATTTATGGTAGGTCATAATATGGACTGAAGACAGTTAGTACTACATGGAGTTCATAATCCCTCCCTCCCAAGATACCAATCAGTCTCCCCGCAAGCAACACATTCTGTTGTCTTCAGGCACATCACACTCAGTGGGATGTGAAAGGAAACCCTTAATGACTATCCTTGCCATAACTTAGGGGGAGGAGGCTGTTATTGAGATAGCTTTGAAATCTCACCTTTTGAGTAGGCCTATCTTGAGTCTGCTGAAGGCGCCCATCAAAGGGTAACTGCCAGTCTGGATTGTTAAAGAATAATTTAGCTAGCCACGTTTCTGTAGAAATCCTGTCTGAGCCTTTTCATTTATTCACAGATAAACAAAATGCTCTTTATTGCTTTGCACGGCAGTTTTGACAGATGGCTCCTAGCTTTCAGTGCAGGTGTAAAAAGACAGAGATAAATGAATCTTGTTTTTTAATTCAAATACACACACACACACAGAGCGTTGTGACTTTCATTTCTGCCTGCAAAACTCCTCAGTTTATTTGTTTCATGTTGGCTCTATTAGATCTCTTTTTATCCAAAATAACCACTTTTATTGTGATTTTTGAACAGAAGATCAGCCTGTTGGAATATATACTTTGCAAAGTGTGAATTACCATACCTTTAGTATTTTTTTGGTATTTAAAATTTTAGTTATGGGAGTATTTGGTTGTTATTATTCTTGTTTCAGAATGAGTGGGCATATTGTAAAAAAGTTTTAAAAATCTCCTTCTAATAAAGTAGATAGAATGAACAGATTTTAATGTTTCCATTTCAAAGAGAATAAGAAGATAAAATACTATAAATGTTTAGATGAAGCTTGTGTGAATATAACATGGAGCCGGCAGTGGCAGAAAAAAAATATTAGTTTTTAAAAAAATCTTTAAAAAACCCCTTCCAAACACTTGTGTGTAAAAGTACCTGCTTTCTAGACATTTTTCAGTAGGCACATTTCAGTGGAATTACCATTTCCAGGCATTTAAAGCGGGAGATGATGGCTTCCATGTCAATGGGCCAGTGAATCTCCCGTGGCTTTTAAGAGCTCCTCCACTCTACCAGCAGTGCTGAAAACTATTTGTAAAATTGTTTAGCAGCTTGAATTATTCTTTTAAAGTTCAGAATAAAATCTGGAATGGATTCCCTGCCCCACTGATATGGAAGCCACTTAGCCACCATTCCACATGTATTTATTTTAAGATACTAACATGCCACAATATCTCAAAATCTCCTTTTGTAATAAGACATTTAAAATCATAACAGCTAAAATATGTTTCCTCAACAGTCTGAATTGTCATAAATTACAAGGATTTGTCCAGACAGATAGGTAACAAATCATGCAAGAAAAAAAAAACTGTTCCTGAAGAAATCACATGAGGCATGTGGGCCCTTTCCGCACGCGGTTATTAAGGTGGGCCAATGCGTCTTGCCACGGAGGTCTTCTGTACCTTGGAGCGGACTGGGTTCAGTTTATTTACCTTCGTTCTGCATGTAATTCCAACTAGATGCACACTCATGTGGTGGTAAAGCCTGAAAACTGGAAGAAATCATTTTTCCAATTTTCCAGATTGATCCAATTCGTACTTTCACAGTGGTGGAGACACGTACATTTGCGCCAATGCAAATTGGTGGTCAGGGGAGGGCTCATGGGAGGGGCCAGGGGGTAGTACGGACTTAAGCACATATGCACATACGCAGTGATGTATTAAACCATGCAAAAAAAAAAAAGGCCAATCACAGCTGACGGGGCGGGGTGAGGAGAGTAGTGGGAGTGGCCATGGTGGAGGCAGTGTGGATTAATGAACTCCCACTCCTCCGAATCAGAATGGAACATACGCGGTAGCTGTGCGGAAGGAAATGAGGGAAAGTCCGCCTTGTTTCGAGCTCAGAAAATCCGGTAAGAAATGGCACAAACCGATTCACCAGCCTTGTGCGGAAAGGGCCGTGCATGACTATAAAGCAGTGGAGAAATCACTGGGAGCCAGCACAGTATAATGGTTACAATGTTTGACAGTGAGTTCCTTCCCCCTTGATCTAGGAAACTCTGGGTGATCTTGGGGTAGATACTCGCTCCCAGCCTGGCATCTCAGGTTTAATGGCGATAAAATGAGGAGGTGAGTCTTTTATACCTCCTTGAACACATTGTAGAAAAAGTGGGCTACAAATGTAACTAATGAATAAAATTAATTGGAATTCTTTTAAAATAGCATTGTGGTAGCAAGCGTACATTAAGGAACAACTTATCCATGATGATGATGATGATGATGATTATGTTGTTGTTGTTGTTGTTGCTGTATGCTTTCAAGTTGTTACTGAAATATGACAACCCTAAGGCAAACCATCATGGGGTTTTCTGGGGCTGAGAGTGTGTGATACAGCCAAGATCACCGAGTGAATTTCCATGGCCGAGAGGGGAATTGAACCTTGGTCTCCAAGGACATAGTTCAGCACTCAAACCACTACACCAGGCTGGCATTAATCCTGTGTTTTCCTCATCTTTCATCTTTGAGTTAACCATTTATCTCAGGCCCTTTCCCCATGTGGGGAGGGGGGAATGGGCGAAAATGCCTGAAAACGGAGCTTACCTGAAGCCGGGTAAGTCCGTCGCCACGTGGAGCAGTGCGAGCTCGCTGCTCCGCAGTCCTCCGGCGTCCCAAATGGCGGCTTCCAGTTGGTGGAGGCTCTCCACCAACTGGAGAAGCTCGCCAGCTGGAAGCCCGCCCCCGGCAGATCTGCAGGCACACACTTGCGCGCACCTGCAAATCTGCGTTGGAGCCGGGCGACGGAGCAGCACAGGGCTGCGCGCTCCATGCTTTTTAAAAACCTCTAAAAAGAGGTTTTTAAAAAACATGCCGCGTGGCTAGTTCTGGCGGCTCCTGAGTGGATTCTGGTGTGGAACTACAAAAAGTAGTCCACGCCAGTTCACTCTACGGTGCAGAAGACCTCCATCAGAGGTTGCTCTGCACCATTTCAGAAGCCCGGTGTGGAAATGGCCTCAGTTTTTTTTTTTTTTTGTTGTTGTTGAAAGCAAAGGAATCTCCCTAGATTTACCGTAAGTAGTAAAAAGAAAGCTATTCACTGTGAGGGTCAGCCCAAAGTAGATGTGAATCACATAGCATTTTGCTGAATCATAAATGTGCAGAAGGGAGTTAAATGTTTTGGATCTGGGCTGCATTGTGTTTGCAACTACCATCGACAATCCTGGAGCATATTCTGTACAACACACTCCTTATCTAGAACATACAGCAACACTCACTATGTGAAGCAGATCTGTCATCTTGTTCATGAGTTTTTCCATTGTCACCAGTGACCACCATCATGCTATGAGTCAGAGAGGAAAGGCTGGATATCATTATCATCATCAGATAGGATAATACACACCCCAGGCTAAAACTAATGTTAGTTCTACTGAAAGGGATAGAAAAGAAACTCACTAAAATCTTCAATTACAGACCCCGTTCATTTCAGGGGATCCAATCTAGATAGGAGCAACTTTTAGCAGTGAGGTGGAAATCATGTGGCTTTCCTAATGTTGTTCAACAGCAATTTCCAACAGTCCCAACTGGCACAGCCAGTGGTGAGGAACACTGGGAGCAGCATTACAACTACATCTGAAAGGCTGCACAATTTCCACTCCTCATGTTGCACAAGGCCCCCCCTTTTTTTTTAGTTTACACTGGAGGACAGGTATAGGCATCTATAACATCTCCCTGATAAAAATAACATCTAGCTTAGGGTTTGTTGTTGTTGGGGTATGTGTGTGTATATGAGAGAAAGACTGTGTGTACCCAGGTGATACTACAGCATGGAACTACTTCAAGACTGAGATCACTTTCTGTATAATACATGTGCATTGTTTCTTGATAAGAAAACTGGAGCAGGCTGAACTTTTAACCTTACCATTCACTCAAGATCAAATGCTCAATCCATCTTTCTGTAAGTGCTATTATCTGGGCAGCCTCCCAGTTGTTGTTGCGCTGCTGCTGCTGAGTCTGTTGTTAAAGTTTGTTTTGAAACCAAGAATTGGTCTTGCCAGAGCAGAGTGGCAAGGGAAAATCTCGGATTCACTTCATGATATCATCCAAGGTTTGCTGGAAAAGAAAAATGAACCGTGTAGACTTAGGTAGTTTGCCTGCTCTTCTTTCTCTTGCTGAAAATAAATGGGTTAGTAGTCAAACACGATCAGAAATTTTCCAGGTTTAGGACCTAATGGACAGCATGCTACAAGAGAAGGGGAGAAAGGATCATGCAAACTTGAAGGTTATACAAGCTCATTCACTTTAGTAGGAAATCACTGCTTCTACAAAACCTGAAAGTTATTTAAGTGTTTTTAATTTTAGTTAGTTTTTCAAAAAAGATCCTGAAAATACAACTGTTTTTGTTCTGTGTGCCTGTGGTACAAAGAGCATGCTTTTACCACCACCCTGTTTTCATGCATGAGGTAGCAGCTTAAGTCACAACAAAAGCCCACACTTGAACCATGAGATATTTCTCCTCCATTTTTTTAGTGAGGCTGTACCCTCTGTTATAGTTACTTTGTAACTTTGTATAGTTACAAAGGTGAGTAAAAATTTGCTGTATGAGCATACCCTCCAACTGTCTTGATTTGACAGGAACAACCATGATTAATGCCTGTTGTCCAACTTTTTTGGCTGCTTTTCAAGTGTCTCAGTTTCTTGCTCCCGCTCCCATTTTCCCTCTTTGTTTTCAGGCCCAATCAGCTTCAGTTACTGCAAACTGAGCTCAAAGTGCAAAAGTAGTTGGCATTCATTGAACTCTATAGGGGGAACTGGAGGAGAGATGGTAGGTTCCTCTAGGGTCAAGAAAAAACAAATTGCCGCAGTCTCTCTCCTACTTCGTACGTTCTTGCCTTTAAAAACATTTGCCATCTTAACCACACTGTGATGTTCCTTGACCATACTTGTCCCAGTTTCCTTCTGTGAAATGTCTGAGGGTATACCTAAGATGTGTCTTCTAAATTTCATTTCAAATTTTGCTGTAGTTGAAAATGCAGTGGCAGTTCAACATTGATGATCTGTGAAGTCAGCTTCTTCTGACCCACTGCCAGAACATGACAGGGTGTTGATTACTGGCTGATGAACTACAAATCCGGACAAGACAGAATGGATTGTTCATAAACATCAAACAGCCTGAACCATATTCTTGCAGCCTCAGTGGTCTGCTACTGAAATTACCATGTCTTTCATTCTTCAAAGAATAAAACAAAGAGCTGGGTCAGTTCCATCTCTTTCCCTTTTTTGGATCCCCCTCACCACATTATGCTTATTTTCTATATATGGCTTTGGCTCAGAGAAAAAAAGGGCTAAGTAGCAGCTACTTTTTGTGAAGATGAAACCAGCAATGCACTAGCCCTCATCAAGGCCATTTCCGCACTAGACTGTTATAGCGCTATGATTCCACTTGCAACATCCTATGGAATCCTGGGGTTTGCAGTTTTGGGAGGGGCTGGCCAGCCCCTCCCGAAACTGCAAACCCCAGGATTCCATAGGATGTTGCAAGTGGAATAATAGTGCTATAACAGTCTAGTGTGGAAATCGCCCAAGAGTTAATCCACTGAGAGCCCAGTCAAAGACAGAAACCCAGCTCATTAGTGTGAGCAAGAGGCTGAGCTTTCTGAAGTGAAGGTCTATATAAGGTATAGTGACTTGCTTTTTGGAGATTCCTGCAGTGAGATTTGCACAGAGAGAGAGAGAGAGAGAGAGAGAGAGAGTTGGTTTTTTAAAAAAGATTTCTTTCTTTCCTCTACTTTAACAAACTCCAGTCCCAGATAGCAAACAACTTATGGAATAGAGGAGAGAGAGAGTTTTAAGTTAAGTTAGTTAAGTTAAATTAGTTTTAAGTTAGAGCCTTTGGGCAATCAGGAGGGTTGTCTGAATAAGCATAGTTGTCTTCTCAGAGATCTCGAGAGAGTGAGAGACAGAGGAGAAACCAAAATATTTTTGAGTTGGGTCAGAAAGTGTGACCTAGACTTGGGAATTAGGCTTTTGAGCAAAAAGGAAAGCTAAAGGCCTATGGGTGTATGAAAGTTTTGTGCCTCTATATTGAATGGAAGTTTAAGAAACTGGTTAAACATTTTTTGAAGTTCTGTATTCCTTGGAATTTCTTATGACACTTAATAGCTTTTCCCCATTTGTTATTTTAATAAAGATTGCATTATATTTTTATAAATTTTGATTCAGTAGAATACTCTTCATTAGTAACACACTACCACAAATCAATAAATCATTCTGAGTAACAACTGAAAGGCTTTACCTTTTTATACTAAGATGGTGGTTTTAAAGGGAAGAATAGGTTTATATAAGTGGGGTCGGGGGGGGTGCTATAGCAGGCCGAAAGGGAAGCTACTACTCCAGTCTGTAAAAAGAAAAAGCAGGATTGGCCCCCTCCACAACCACAACCATAAAGTGTATTGATCATAAAGCTTAAATACAGATACATGATATCTAAATATAAAAGTCAAAGTTTGTCTGTTTGTCCATGTCAGGCAGAGAAGACTTCATATGATTGGCTGTGTCAGGTGAGAAGACCTCATACGATTGGCTGGCTGTGAAGATTCTATGGAATCCTGGGGTTTGCAGTTTAGGGAGGGGCCTTTAGAATTCTCAGCCAGAGAGCTCTTGGGCCTTGCTGGTTACTATGGAGATGAGGCCTAGCAGCAAGGAGGAGGGCAGTGTATTCCCTCAGAAACCGAACCTCTGTATGTTAACAACTCTAAATACAAACTAGGGCCATTTCTGCACTATACTGCTATAGTGCTATTATTCCACTTTCAACATCCTGTGGAATCCTGGGGTTTGCATTTTAGGAAGGGCATTTAGAACTCTCAGCCAGAGAGCTCTTTGGCCTCAGTAAACGACAAACCCCAGAATTCCACAGCATGTTGAAAGTGGAATAATAGCACTATAACAGTGTAGTGTGGAAATGGCCTAGATTGGGGAATATGGGGAAAAGTTACAGGTACTGGACAAGACAGTTTGGGGAATTAGAAACACAGGAGCTCAAACCTGTGTATTTCAATGGCATCTAATTCCTAAGGTAAGGTGAGGTAATTCCTAAGGTATTCCTAACAACTATTACGTATGAGAAAATAAAATCCTGGGCAACACTGGGTATATACACTAGTAAGTAATACAAGCAAAGGAAACCTTACACATGACCTTCCACAAACATTGCTTGTGTGTCAGTTCCCACAAAAAAAAAGTGACACTACTCCACAGGCCAAATCTTGGGCAGCCAACAAATGTCATACCCTCCAACTTTCTCAACCAATTCTTTATCATCCCATTTTTTAAAAGATGCACCAGTTTCTCCTTCCTCTACCCGTTTTCTCCATTTGTCCCCAGATTACTTCAATTGCTGCTGGGTTCAAAGTGCAAAAGTAGTTTGCACTCCATTAACTCAGCGGGGGGGGGGGGACAGTTGAGGGTATAATCTTGCAGTTCCCTGCAGACTCAAGCAAAAGCAAGTTGCTGTAGCCTCTCCTAGGTTAGGTGATCTTCCTCATTAAAAACTTTTGTCATCTTGACCACATATAGATGTTACTTGGCCACGTGTGCCCCAGTTTTGACCTGTGAAATGTTAGAGGGTTTGGAATCTCTGACTCTCAACACAGATTCAAAGGTAAGCCAGCCTGATAGAGGTGAGGTTTTTATAGAGGTTTCTCTCCCAAGCTATCCAAAAAGCACAAGCCATGAGACAGATAATTCCCCTTGGGAAAAGGGGACTAATACCTCAAGTTCTCTGTAGAGTAAAACATTCTTTTCTGAGGAATAAGGCAAGAAAGCAGCTGTGTGTTGCAGGTGGGAGACATTTATATCACTGGCTCCAACTGCCTACTACAGTCTCTGTTACTTGTAAGAATCTGTTTATATCATGACTGTAACAAAATCAAATCAAATCATAAATGAAAGAATTAAATTAAAGGTACTGAAGAATTAATTGAAGGCAAAGGACTCTGTGCATATGAGACTCAAACCTGACTCCCAATCAGTTTAGTGGTATACTGCCCTTAGTATTCAGGTTCATCCACAAAGAGAAGATTTCTGCAACATCACAGGAAGGACAAAACCAGGGTTCTTAGTTCAGATGTGTCATCCTGAGAAGAAACACAAGTGTTACAAGCCCTAAACGATAAGAAGAAAAGGTTAAGTATGCACAGCGTTGTCTGTTCTCATTATGATCATTAATATTCATGAGAATAAATTCATCTCTACCCTCACCTCCCTCATCCCACAGGTTTTCTGAGCTATTGGTATGAAGAATCAGAGTTGTTATGCCCAGTGGTGCCTGTTATAGACAGTCATGATGAATGCAAGACTGATTTAACCTTTTAAATATCCTTTTATTTTGACTAGCTAGCCAGACCTCCCACCCTCTTTTTGAGCCCGTTAGTGAAGCCACAAGTGCTGAAAGATCAATTAAATTCTACAACCCTGAAAAGGTCAATGTACTAAAGGCTGAATGCTGCCTTTCACAGATTGGTAGCAAAAATAATAAAATCAAGTAAAAATAAAATACATTGCCAAACAATTGTGACATGCCAACTCTGAACACAGCTCATTTGTGCTACAACTGTCACTATCCATTTGATGTACTCCGTGATCCTGAAACTGGATAAGTTGCTGCTTGTGTGCGAGAGAGATCTCAATTAATGGGAGCATATGAAGCATTTGGCACACATGGTGACTTTCCATCTGATGCCTGTGAGCAATCTAAATTGGGCTGGACTGACAGCATCCCCCCTGCTCAAAAGTATTAATCTAATCTTTTTAGTCTCCAGTTCAGGTACTTGGAATTGCATTGCATTTGTTGATTTCATAGAATCATAGAGTTGAAAGAGACCACAATAGCTGTCAAGTCTTGTGATCATTTTCGTAGAGAAGAATAGCTGTACTCAAATATACCAGAGTGCTCAATTAATGTGTTAATAGCACATATAGGTGCTGAAAAAACTTTTTAAAAATTTTTCAGTGTGTTTTTAATGTATATGTGGTGCTGAGTTTGAAAAACACCATAAAAAAATGTTGTACCACACCCCATTCTCTCACAAATTCAGTATTTGTATAAATTCAACATCTACTCAGCTTTGATTAAATGCAGACTCTGACATTCCAGAGTGATTTCTTTCAACACTTTTGAACAGATTTTTGTGTTTCATATCAGCAAATTAAAGTGTTTATAAAGTTGTATGGTTTTTGTAAATGAACATATTCAAAACTGGCCACAAAAAATAGTTTTCATGTGGTAATTTTTCACTAGTAATTTCATTCAATCACATATTACAAAATAAAAATGGCAAAGCATGTTGGGAAAAAACTTATGTGATTGAGGAAGTCTGAGGTCATTCTTGGATCTAGAGCACCAAATTCCTATATACAACAAGCACCCACATTTTAAAAAGTTTTTAGAACCCACAATTTTGTAGACCTGTGTACCTAAGTGAGAAGTTTTATGTTTTTAGAGAAGTAGCAGGCCTGGTTTTAAAGATTGCAGCTGGAATCCTCTATGGCAGTTACAAATGCATAACTTAGAATTATGCACTCATGGCTGTTACATATTCATGATCCCTATGTAGCCCGTAGTTTAGGGGCTACATAGGGACCATGAAAATATCCCAATTTCCATTTACCAGCTGCTGTGATCAACAGGAATCTGTTCACCAGTCAATCAGGAAGCAGCTAGCTGATGTTCCCACCTCCCCTTGTGCAAGTCATCTTTGGCATGAGGGGGAATTGCAGCAGGGACTCTGATTCCACCTGTCACACCAGAGGCTGCTCACGGGATGAGGTGCAAATGGCAGTTGGATGCTTCCTGAGCAACAGGGGGAACAGATGCGTATCAACTGCAGTGGCTGCTTCCCAGTAAGAAGGATTTGGGGGAGACTGGGCCATGACTATGGTGTTTACGCATATGTACATCCAATATAGGATGCTACCCTTCTTTTTCTTCTACCCTTGTGTGCTGCAATTTTATCTTTACTATTTATCTTTAAAAAAATATACTGTTATAAATTATGAGTATTTTAAAAAGACAGCCAATTTGATTTTTTTTAACCTTTGCATCATCAGGCTTTTCATCATATTTGATTTTAGCTTTGGTAAACTGTCTTGGGTCCTCTGTTGGAAGAAAGGTGGTATATATAAACTGAACAAAAGTTTTAATTTGCCACTCATATGTATGAACCATTCTTTCTCATTCCCAGAATTGCTTCTGGGGTGGATAGTGTGTGTGCATGTGTGAGTTGGGAAGGGATGACATTGCTAGCATACATTGAAGCTGGGATTTGGAATTATTATTAAAGAGAATAGAAAACTTTCTTAAAGGTGCTTCCCAACTTAGTGGGAAGAAGCATTTCAGAGAGTGGTAGAAATGGCTTCTTGACTGGAATCAATTTTCTTCTTTAAACAGTCGTCTCCTTCCCAGGACTCCCTTCCTTTTGCAGGCTTGGGGAATGGATGGAAAAGGACAGCTGATCAAGAGCATCCAGGGCAGTAGGAGGCACTATTGGAGGGAACCTAGGTGAATACTTCACTCAGGTCTGCTTCCAGGATATGCTAGAATTTCCCTCCGTTGCTCTGAAGCCTGTGCATCTTTGGACATCACCCCATCCTCAAAGCTTTCTTCTGTACAAGATTTGTAATGCTTTCTTAAATTTAGGGCAGTTTTGGCATGTTGCCTATATTCAGTGAGGGGGAGGTGGGGCAGGCAGGCCCCACAATATTTCCACATCCTATGGAATTCTGGGGTTTGTAGTTTCCTGAGGCCCAAGAGCTCTCTGGCTGAGAATTGTAAAGACCCCTCCCTAAACTGCAAACCCCAGGATTCCATAGGATGTTGAAAGTAGGGTAATACCGCTATAACAGTGTAGCGTGGAAATGGCCAAAGTTGTAGCCTTCTTTAATCCAACGACTGCTTGCCAGTGTGATGATGTTAGGAGGCCCAGACTCACCACTGGTCCTACAAAGCAAAATGCAAGCTTGGTAGAGAAAACAAGATGGAGTCTCCAAGCTCTGCATAGCTGAATAAAAGAGAGAGGGGAAGGTATGGTAGGAAATGAAACTTCAGTCTATGAGGAATGGAAATAGCAGGGCAGACAAGTAAAAGAGGAAAGACTACAGGAAGTCTTAACTGGCTGCCTCTACTCTGTTGCCCCCCAGTGGTGCATAATTACTTGTTCAAGGATTGCAGAATCTTTCTTCAATTCCAAAAGTAACACCTACACATTCATACTCTGTAAAACATGAAGTCAGGGCTTAATTATTTTTTAGTAGAGAAGGTTTTAACTTTCCAATTAGCTGGACTAATTTCTGGACAAAGTGTGGATATACGAATATCTCTCAGGATATTTGAAAAATTGATCTATATTATATCTGGACTGAGTCACCCTTCCTTACCACAGGGATAGAACTGCAGCATCCCCCAAATTCTAGGATATTCAGCCCTTGCCACAGCTTTCTCTAATGGAATCCACACATTCCCCTTGCTTCATGCAACTTTTCAGAGGTTTAGGGGTAATGTAGGAAGGCTGGCAGGCTGCTCTTCAGTAAGAACTGACACCTTGGATTTAACTTTGTATGACTGTTATAGTGTCCAGAAGTATGGGTAGCCATGGGAAACACAGATCCCATTTTCCCTGGCATCCTTAGAATCGTGTACATTAACGAAAGCATCTGAGGTCATAAAAACCAAGAGAAATGTGAGGCACTGCCTCCTTTAAGTCTAGACACTACTGCAGGTATACCATAAAACCACCTGTCTTTTTAGAGTTCTAGTTATGCAGTGGATTTGACATAGGCATCTGCTTAGATATGCACAATTAAAATGATTGAAGAGCCAATTCGCTGCTAATGGATAGTCTGAAATAACAAGTCCCTCTAATACACTGAGCATCAGAAACAAATAATGGGGGGAAAACATTGTTTCACATTATTGTTTCAGGCAGAGAACATAATATACATCAAAATGTACATTGTGTTACTAGATCCCTCTTTGGCTACTGAAATATGAGTGTCAAAATGAGGGGAAACGTTCTCTACAATCTCTGTATCTCTGGTTCTGACGTATCATTCTTTTCTCCAGCCACTTGGTAGGCTTTTGAATTTATCATATTTGTTTTTGGGTTTTGGTTTGCAGCATTGTGCTAGAGCAGGGGTGAAGTATACACAACAGCCAAGGCCATGTTTGAGATTCTGTCACCCCCCTGAGGATGTTAGGTGCAGAAAAGGGCTTCTTTTTTTAACTGAGAAGTAAAGCAAGGACATTTTTTTTTAAAAGCTCAGGAGTGTGGTGAGGAGGTACAACCTTCCAGATCCCCAAGACAGAAGAAATGTGCCCTTCCAAACCTCTGGCAGTTATTTACTCCTGTATGATATGTGTTGGCTTGGATCCCCAGTTGTCCCCCAACAAGGGAAAAATAGGATCCAAACAGAAGTCAAAGTGACCTTGATGGATTGGACAGCCAGGCCAAACAAATAAAATTACTTTAAAAAAAGGTCAATGTAAGCTATCACATCTCGGCAGGAAAAATGAAATATAGGACAGTTGATCCAGCCTGATAACGGTGTGTGAAATGGATCTAGAGGTTTTAGAAGACCACAAGCTAAGAGTGAGTCAACAATGTGAAGCTGCAGCAGCAAAATATAAACAAACAAACAATATATCCAATGCAATTTGAACCTGCATCAGCAGGAGAATAGTGCCCAGATCAAGGGAATTAGCAATGTCACTGTTTTCTGCTTTGGGCAAGCCTCCCCTGGGATATTGTGCTCAGTTCAAGGCCCCACAGTTCAAGAAGGATATCAACAAACTGGAATGTGTCCAGAGAAGGGTACTCAAGATAATCAAAGATTTGAAGACAAAGCCTTATGAGGAATGACTCAGGGAGCTGCATATGTTTGGTTTGGAGAAGAAAAGAGTGAGATGTGACATTATAGCTACCATTAAATATTTGAAAAATGTCTTGTAGAATGTGGAGCAAGCTTGTTTTCTGCTGCTTCAGAAGCCAGAAAATGATCCAATGGATTCAAACTGCAGAAAAAGAGGGTCCATCTAAATATTAGGAAGAATGTCTTTGCTGTAAGAGCTGTTCTACAATGAAATTGATTGCTTCAAGAGATAGTGGATTGATCATCTTCAGAGGTCTTTAAACAGAAGTTGATTGGCTATCTTTCAGAGGTACTTTACCTTTGAGGCCCCTACCTAAACTGCAAACCCCAGGATTCTATAGGATGTTGAAAGTGGAATAATAGCAGTCTAGTGCAGAAATGGCCTTTGACTATGCAAAAGTATTAATGAGTAAAGCTACTGTATGTTTTACAAAGAAGATTAAACTTGCTTCTTTCTCTGCTAGACCATTTGTGTGTATTTGGGGGGGCATAGGATTGGTTGTTGTTCAGCTTCTGCCTTGCCCACTTTGTTTCTGTTGAAAGATCAAGCATTCTCTTTCACCCATCCTTCTTTGCTATTATGGCAGCTGGAGATTTTAGACAGTATAGGGTCTCATGCATGGCTATACTAATTCTGAGTTCTTCAATTCAAATTTTTCTATTTGCTCTTCTATTTTTTGCAATGCATGGTCATAAAAACTTCGTGTATTTAAACAATTAGACCATGTGATCCAAGGAAACCCTAGGGTCAGTATCCTATGAAATCTTCCTCTTCTCTATCTACTTCCCTTTTTGGCTCTCCTTTCTTTGTTCTCAACCCTACAAAAGGGTAAGTTAAAATTTTAAGCCCAAAAGAGCAGTTCCTTTTACCTAATCTTTTCATTAGTTAGTTAGGATGCAAGTACTTCAAGTGTATGTGCCTTCTAAACACAGTAAGTAAAGATCTTCAGTTTGTAACTTGATGATACCTGCTCGTGTGTTTGTTTACTCAATTAGTCATAGCCAGGGAGCTATGAAAGACTTAGGCAGATTTCTAAATGCTGCTGAGGATGCCTGTTTCCTAACAGATCCAGTCTTCATATTTTTCTCTAAAATGGCTAACCCCATGGGATGTATTTTTTCTCACATTTTCTCTGCCTGTGAGATCCAGTACTATATTCTGCATTTCTTAACAGAACCTGGTCAGGTAATGAATAGGCAGCCAAGATGGAGCCCTCAGCAAATAAGTTTTACATGGGTATGGAGCAGATATGCCGTTATGAAGCAGAATCTGATAATACTCAGGCAGTTCCATTCTACAGTGACTGCAATTTCTGGATCTATCTCCAGAGAAGCCCTACATAGAATCCATTGTAAACATCCAATGTTAAAGGTGTATGGGCCTGTACCACTGTGGCAAGTTTATCCTTGTCCAGGACAGGAAATAGACTAAGTTGGAAACAGGCACTCCAAAATGCTGAGGTTACCAGGGCTTTCAGTGACAGTGATGGGTCTAAGAGTAGTCCCAAACTATGAATCTCTTTTTTTTAGGAGGAGTACAAACCTATCTAGAACAGGTAGCAAACTTGACTCCAAGAAATATCCATGAACAAGAGCCCAGTTCAAAGATCTGGTAATGCTGAATAGATCCATTTTCTATAAACTTCCACATATGCAGAGGAGAGTATGTCAGCCCTCCTAAAGCCAGAACACAGGAGAGAGAGATAGTAAAAAAAAAGAGTTCTGGCTGGTATAGAGAAACTCCACAGTTACAACAACTGCTGCAAATATGTCACTTCTACATGAAGAATAGAATGAAGGAGGGGATGGAATTATCCCACTCTCCTTCAGATGTCAAGTATGGAGTACACATATCTGGAGGACTGAACAACTATATAAGACTTACCTCTCCATCTTATCAGAATTCAGCCTTAATTGATGTCCTACATAGAGGCTGCAGATGGAGCAGGGAATTTGCAGACATTATTTGTTCCTTTATGTAACATTCAAACAACTCTGTAAGGTACTAAACCAGCCCTGTATTTGTGTAAATGAATCTGTCTCATTCTATAAACACATTATCCTCTGAATCTACCTGTATCAAGGACTAAAGAATATATAGTACTCAATGAGAGCACCACAGGAAAAAAATCAGGCTTGTTGAAAAATGTGGAAATAAATTTTGTATTGAAGGATATCCAGGCAGAAGGGAATGTGCAAATATGTATCCTTGGTATCTAAGAAGAGAATGCATGTGCTTGCTCACAGGCAGACACACACATACAATTGGGTGCATGCCCATTTAGAACATTTCGAAAAGGCAACTCAGAAAGAAACTGAGGCCATTTCCACATGGGTTAAATAAAACGGTGCAGTGCGTCCTCCATGGAGGACGTCTGCACCTTGGAGCGGACTGGGTCAGGACTACTTACCGTAGATCCGCACCTCAGTCCGCTGCAGAGCGACCCCAAGTGGTCCTCCAGCGTGTTTTTGAAAAACCTGATTTTTCAGGTTTTTCAAATGCCGGCGCATGCCATTGCGTGCCTGCTCTCCGATGCAGATTCTCTGCGGAGGGCGGGCTTTAGGCTGGCGAGCTTCACGACCCACGACCAACTGGAAGCCGCCATTTTGGACACTGAAGCAGTGCGGATCTGCGATCATGTACTGCTCCTCCTCACCCCAGACCGGACCGGACCCAAAGAAGATCCGGTGAGTAGCGACAGGGAGCGATTCCCTCGCTGCGTGCGGAAATGGCCTGAGTCTCTCTTTCAAAGTATTTTCAGAGGCAATACACCAAAGTCTACCAGTTTACCTGGACCTTCTTCCAAGGTTACACTAGTATTGTTTCTGAAAAAAAATGTCTATTATTTGATGGATGCAGTCAGTCTTGATTCCATGGCAAAAGTACATTCACAGATTTGTCTTTCAGCTACATAACTTCTCAGGGCTTGACTGGCTTCTGTTGTCACCAGTGAGGCTTCAGCTATAGAAATGTCATTGATGTGCTTGCTCTAACATGTGCAAACACACTTATAATTTAAACGTAAACTAATAAATGTGCTTTATAAATTACGATAAGGAAAAAAGTTTGACTCTCTCAACAATTATCCATATATTTCTGCACTGCCTGAAAGGTCTCCCCTCCCCATGTTCCAAAGGACTTGAAACCATAAGAAAATTCTCATGTACCAGAGAACAGGGTTGTATTTTTGGTGTGGGGGGATAGGATTAATTTACCAGAGGCATGATATGTTACTGAAGTGTAGTTACAGTATCATTCTTAGAGGCAGCAAAGGTAATAGCAAGGGAAATTAGAGAAGCTGAAGTCTATAAAGCACCTATTCCAGAGCAATTCCGCAGAAGCCAAAAATGCCTAGATAGATTGCTTCGGAGTCAAAGATTTTAGAACTAATGCCAAAGCCACAACAGTACTCATAGTCAAAAGGATAAATAATTCACTTGCCTATAGAAACCCTTGATAGCCAAGTCTACTCTACTGGGAGGCTGATTTACTTTCTTTGTCACTTCTGAATCATACTTGTTTTCCTTCTGCCCATTTTTATTAACAAATAGCTTTCCTTTTATTCAGCTTCTCACAAAAGGCAGCCTAGTGCTGAAACTGCCTGAATATATTTTCTTTAGCTCTTAAGAAGGGAAGCTCAGCAAGGCCTGAGCCCCAACAAAGGCCTGATCCTCAAGAGTTCTCTGCAAGACCTTTTTCTTTACCCCTTAGGATCGGATGGTACAGTTAATGTCAGCTGATGGCTTTCGGAGGGCCCGTGAATCCACCCTGGATTTTAATCTGAACATATTGCAAATAACAACAAATATTTAAGACTGCTACGTCAGAATACAGGAGGATAGGATACCAAAGTATAATAGTCCTTTTGTGGGGACTTTTATATTAGAGTAGAAGCAGGGGTACCATTGAAACATTATGCACATACAGAGACACACACCATTTTCAGATTACATGTTATTTTTCATCAAAAGCAGTTGCATTTTGGGGTTACCATGAAACAATTTCCACATTATTTGAAATGCTTAGTCTGGTTGGGGAGTGAATTTATTTTTAGGTATAACCAGAACTTGTAAAAAATTAATTTTTAATATCAGACTTCCAGAATTCCTGACCATGCTAACTGTAAGGATTCTAGGAATTATAGTTTAAAACAAGTAATGTTTCCAACCTCTGGATATTACCAGGAATAGGCTTGCTATAAATTTTGCCCCACCCTTTTACTGATAAGTGATGGGGTACCTCTGGCAGAATATTATTTCTGCCATTTGGATTTCCAAATCTAGGTTTTATTTCATTTTTAGTTGCATTTTTTTAAAAAATTCCCATGGTTTTCAAGACCCAAAGTACACTGGGTGATGTGTGGACACAGTCCTGGAAGATTAATCTTGTTCTGTTACCTTCCTGACCTCCAAGAAACCACAATACTGAATCACACAGAAGGCCAGGCAAGCCAAGCAGTTGCTTTTATGACTCTCTCAGATCTAATCATCCAGTGCTACAGCATATCCTCAGGTAGCTGACATTAAGTAGCCAATTAGAGGCTTGATATTTAGCATATTGGGGCAAAGACTAATCTTCAATCACTTTCCTTGCTTGCTTCTTTCCTTTCTTTCCTGTGAGGGTGATGAATGCTAGATGGGGCTGTAGGAGGGTCACATTCAAAGGCAGTACTCCTTCACCGTATGCAAAATGGATGTGCTGCCATTGATGGCTGCTACTCTTTAACACATCAAAAAGGAGTCTAATCGCTGAGGCTCTGGGACACGATTACACATTCCACCTGCAGCTAGGGTCTTCAAAGACTGCTGGCATCTGCTGTTTCTTAGCAAAGCAGACCTGGGAAGGAGTGAATGAATGATTTGAGGGAACCCACAGTGTACAGGTGGACAATTCTTAATCCTTCCTTTGCCTGTCACTTTCTTATTACAAATTCATTCCTGGCATCTAGAAGGAAAGCAGCTGAAGGGGAGTTGGAAGGTATATACAAATGGCATGGAAAGGACTGTGTACTTCTCCCAGAGCTTGAAAAAGTTAGGGTTTTTTTAAAACATACCTCACAAAGGTTAGTTTTTTGAGATGCATCATACAGGATGGAGAATTCTGGGAGATGTGTTCCAAAAAAAAAAAAAAAAAAAAAGTAAATTTTGAAGTTCTAACCTCTCCTGCTTGTTAATCTTCATAGGTAATTGCATGCTTTCTGCTTTTCAAAGGAGAAATTGTGCTGGACTTCAGCAAATTGGTGTTGCTTTTTTTTTTTTTGCTATCTTTTTGAGCCTGCTCTGCAGAGGATCCCATAGGATTTTGTGCTTGCTCGCATTTTACCCTTCCATGTCCAAATTCAGTTCAAGTTTTCCGCTGTCTCCATTCAGAGAAGCACATTGCCCTGCAGGCCTCCATGCTCTGAGATGGTTTACAATCACAGATTGTCTTGACATCTGGATAGTTTATGCACTAAGTAACAAGATGTCCTCGAAATCCCATGCTTTCTTCCTCAGAGCTTGCTTCTGGCTCTCTACTTGCTCTTCTGTGCCAGCAGTATGTAAAAGAACACTGCCATCACTCAGGTGGATTTTCACCCCTTTTCCCTTCAGGTGTCTCTAACAACCTGATACATTATTATGTTTTTTTAAAAAATAAACTCATAAGATCCAACCAGCATAACTCCATAACACGCAAATTGCTCATTCTAAGTGTTAAGGCTGAAGCTGAGGGTAGAAAGACTGGAGTTCACCTTTTCAATTGCTACTGCCTACTTTACAAATCTACAGTCGGCCGTCCACATTTGCGGGTTTGACTTTCACAGATTTGATTATTTGCGAGTTTCTTCAATCCTTGCCACCCCCCTCAGGTGCTTCTTTTCTTTGGGGAAGCTTCCTTCTTGGGAAACCCTTTAAAAACCTACCTCTAGTCCGCCTCTTCTTCCACCAGCCCCTGCCTGGCCAGCTAAGGATGGCTTATAGCTCAACTTCTCAGCACCACAATCTATCTCCTGATGCCCCACATATCCAATGAAGGAAATGGGTGAGAGGGAGGAAATATAGGACCGCCACCCTGAGCCCTCCCTCTTCCCTCTGCTTTCCCTGACCTGGTTTGAACCCTGGGTGTCCATTCCCTACCATGCCTCAGTCCCCTTCCCACAGACACACACACCCATTTTGATATTTGCGATTTTTCCACTTTTGCGAGGGTCTTGTACCCCTAACCCTAGCGAATATGAAGGGCCAATGGATACCCTTATCAATACATTACAGATTGTAGAATTGTCAGATGCCACCATGATGTAGTTGTTTGATTGTGAGACTATGATTCTGGAGACTAGGATTCAAATCCCTGCTTGGCCATGGAAACCCACTGGGTGACCTTGGGCAAGCCATACTGTCTCAGCCAAATCGTACTCTGAGGGATGCAAGCCCCCCCCCCACTGAACAGAGCTTGCCAAGAAAACCCTGTGATAGGTCCACCTTAGGGTCACTGTATGTCAGGAACGACTTGAAGGCACACAACGATAACAGATGCCACATGGCCAAGAAAGCAACAGAGTACACGAAAAGTATGAAGATGCAACTCACATCTGCAGAGTGTGAAAATGTGTTTTTGTTTTTGTTTTTTCTGTGCCAGGTGTGGAAAAAGAGTAAAGATCAGATCTCTGCCTTCAAAGAATCAAACTCAATTGAGAAAACTCTGGACAAATGATGCCAGAATCCAACAAACGTATGCCTGCCTAGACTTATTCTTCTGAGCAATCCTAATTTGGAGGGCTCATTAAAGTCATTTTTTGCTAGTCACACTAAATGACAGTTTGATAAAATATAAAGCCTTTTCTTAATTTAGGCTTTTCGTAGTCACTTGCCCCCAGTCCTCCATGGTTTGGAGAACTGGGAATATAATCTCTTAAGGCTGTTTTTAGTTGTGAACTTGCCTTCCACTGAGAAAGTCCAGAGGATTTAAATTTTTACTTGTCCTCTGTAAACTCTAAACTCTTGTTTGAATATAGTTACCATAATAATTATAATATAACAGTTTCTGACACCCAGTCCTTTTTAAAAATCACTTTTTAAAATATTTTGCTACTAATATCTTTATGGTAGCTGGAAACCTATCAGTTAATTTCTTTGGCTTTATATTACATTTTGGATCATTTAATAAGTTCAGTCCTGCTAAACATAGAAGTGCCATTCTGGTTCTGTCTTTAGCAATGATTACTGAGCTATCCTTCCGAAAGACTTGAACATGGCTATCATGCATGGTTATCATATATGCACAAATACCACCTCAAGAACTTAACACCGTCAGCATCTATCGCTAGTACAAGGATGGACAACATGTGGCTTGGTGGGTGCACGACAGCTCAACTCTTCTGTTTTCTTCTGTTTTATACCCTCACTGTTTCTACCAACACAGAATTGGCGGAAAAGTTGACAACCACTGCAACATGGCCAAAAACTGTGGCAGTTTCTCTCCAGCTCTTATTGCTTCAGGAAGGGAAAAGAATATTGTGTCCTCTAGCATCACAAGTCTCTATAACACAGGAAGATATTCTATCATCCTCCTTACCCAGGTGGAGGGGGGGAGAGAGAGAGAGCGCACAGTTGCCAAAAAGTTTTGTGCCAAATGCAGTGACTGATATTGAATTTCACCAACAGGACATATTCAGTGTTAGCACAGCCTCCAAAAGGTTCAGGAGGAGGTCAAATGCAACCAACTAATTCCAGAGAGGTATCCACTCCTGAACAACTTTACACTTTATTATTCTAAGTTTAAAATTTTCCTTACTTGTTTCCCTGAGTGATGAAGAAAACCAGCAAAATCCTGGATATCTGAAAGTGTTCCTTTGCACATCCTGAAAACTAGTTCAAAATCAGCTTGGGCTTTCCAAATGCCATGGTTTGTTAGAGTTTGTTAACCAAGTTCATTATTTGCATATATTGGAACTATATACTGTCTTGTCAGTACCTCTTATTTCATTAAAGTTAGGAAATTGCAAGAGATGTGAGAAGAATTAACAGAGCTTTCTCTCATGAAGTATAATGGTTGCATTTTTTTTGTTGCCATGAAATTTGAATGATATAGAACATGTGCTGGAGGTGACCAAAATGGTGCCAAGATTTGAGAACAGTTATCTCAAATGTTGATAAATTCTTTTCATGTTTTAATAGGTTTAACTTTACTCCTCGTCTTTTGCTTTTTTCTCCCCCTGTTTATAGCCGTTCTCTTAATGGCTTCAGTATACTTAATCATTTAATGGACCATCTGCAATTACTGTCTTGAATCTCCCACCACTGGTCTAAAGTTATTAAAACTGCTACATTAGTTATATCAGGAACCTTCAGTGCCCACACACTAACCTTTGTTCACTTTATTTTTAATCAACTTTTCTCATTGTTCCAGAATACTGATTCTACTAAAGGCTACAATTCTATAAGCTGCATTGAATTCCATGTGACTTACTTCTGATTAGATGTGAGTAGGACTGCATATTTAACCATATTTAGAAACAAAGTCTAGGAACTCACCACATAGAATCATTTTATTTAGTCAGCTATTAAAAAGAATATTTTATCGTACCTATTTACAAATAGGCAATACACAATCAAAATGATTAAAAACTGAAAGGCTAACAGTGCATTCCTGTACCTCTTTACTCAAAAGTGCCTCCCACTGAGCTCAATGAAGCTTATTTCTCGATGAGTTTGCAGCTAAAATAAAACAAACAGCCTTTTAAAACAGTAGAAGCAAAAGAGCTACCATACATTTTATTTGCCTTCCTTGAATGCACAACCAAATAAAACCTTACTTTATAACTTCCTATATATTCTATTTACACTTGCCCTTGGATAATATTAGAGTTGAAATCACAGCAGGGTTTTTTGGGGAGCAGGGGATATAAGTTTGCTGGAGTGTCATTTGTTGTTAGCTGTGATGGTTAACATTTCAAAAAGGCAAGGGAGGGGTGATAGCAGTTCTAGGAATGATGAGAATCCACTCTTTTTCTTTCATTTCTCTACTAGACTTAGTCAAGATCCAAAGGCTGTCTGTGCTCCCCAGCATCTTGAATCAGTCAGCTGTTAGACCGTCTGTTTCTAAATGTGAGCCAGCAACGATGGCAGAAGGAACACAAAAGTTTATGTCTTGGCTTATCGCTGTAGAATTTTGTAAGGAAAAAGGATCTCAATATCCTCCTATCTCCAGTTTTCTCCTAGAACTATGGGGACTGCATTTTTGTTTTCTGCTCCTGAAGTAATATTTCTTTATGCTTCCTCATCGTTCCAGAATTGCTGACCAAAAAAAAAAAAAAAAAAAAAAGGCTGCAGTGTGAATAATTCCTATCTAGGAAATTGCAGGCATTCCCTCTGTGTACTGTTTTTGGGTGACAGAACATGCTTGTGCCAGCTTCACACATGCATCTAGATAAATAAGTGTGTTCATTCATCATGATGATCAATGTAGATGTGAAATATTCAGGGTTTGCTACAGGGAAATAACATCTCAGTTAGAAACTATGAGTGAAGCAAAAGCCCTCAACTGTTGTTCAGCTTTAGAAGATGGGTTCTTGAGATGACAATATCAATTATTCACTTGTACTATAGAAGAACTGGTGATCATGATCATTTGGTGTGTTTTAAGGCAGAATTCAGAAGCAAGTGGCTTTCCAGGATTTTATTTTGTTTTGTTTTTTGGGGTTTTGTTTTTGTTTTGTTTCTTGGTTTGCAAGTCTCATGGTCCTTCATTCTCTGACCTAGGACTGATGGGAGATGCATTCCAAAAACATCTTGGAGACTATGGCAATTTGTAGCTCTGATGGTAGTGAGAAAGCTATTATTCTCTGCATTTTAATCCCAACTGTAAAGGAACTACCCAAAGTGCTATACTTGTATCCCCCAAACAGGTTTAGGACAATGGACAGTTCCTCTAAATGATCTGGAAACTCTAAGGGCCCTATCACACTACACCAATATAGCATTATTATTCCACTTTAACTATAATGGTTCCATCCCATGGAAACCTGGTATTTACAGTGTTGGGAGGGGTGTTTAGAATTCTCAGCCAAAGAGCTCTTGGGCCTCAGTAAACTACAAACCCCAGAATTCCACAGATTGCTGCCATGACAGTTAAACTGGAATAATAACACTATAACAATGTAGCATGATAGGGCCCTAAACATCCACTGACATCAGAACCACTAGCTACTTGGAGGTCTGAGGCAGAGTAATGGACCTGATGCCTGGTCTCTGCATGCTCCTTGCTTCTGCTTATCCAAAGGCTACTTGCCTCAACTTAAATATTATGAAATAAACTAAGAGTCCTTCCACACTACACTGTTATAGAGCTATTATTCCACTTTCAACATCTTTTGGAATGCTGGGGTTTGCAGTTTAGGGAGGGGCATTTAGAATTCTCAGCCAGAAAGCTCTTTGGTTTCAGTAAACTACAAACCCCAGAATTCCACAGGATGTTGAAAGAGGAATAATAGCACTGTAACAGTGTAGGGCAGAAAAGCCCTGAATATTACAAAAGCACCATACATTTTCAATAATCTCTCCTCCAAAGGTAGCTAATCTTAAATAGCACAGCACTTGGAACTTCTTCCTCCTTGAGGAAGTGGAGAGCATAAGCTAGTGTCTATCTATTATCTGTCAGTGGTTTGTTCTGTTAAGTAGGGCAGGTGATGAGAAGTGAGGCTATTCTATAATTTTTCTCCTTGTTTGTTTACTTGCCTGGTTCCATTTGGACAATGTCAGTTTCAGAATAAACTTGCTGCTACCCTTTGTAAAACACTGAAAAATGGATAGACATCAAGAGATTTCTAATTATTATCAGTGTTAATACACTTTTTCCCTCCTGCTCTCATTGTTTTAGCTTCACTTCATTTTATATACCCCACATAGGGGGTGGCAAGGGAGACATAATGTGTGCACAGAGTGACACACAACAGAATATCCAACTGGTTTCAATACCTCCCTTGTATCTCTGAATATCATCAGAGAATATTCCTATACTGTCATGGTCATTAATTACATGAGAAAGCTACTGTGTTTGTCATGGATTTTAATCAATTTTTTAAAAATGTTTTTGGTAATGAATTCTTGGCAAACTTAGCAGTTTGGTCACTTTCAAAAAACAATTTCTTGTATTTCAGCTGCTCTTGAAAAGTTTGCATTTGCCCATTATTACTCTAGAGAGGAAATCTTCAGCACAAACAAAAGAATAGACATTACTTTTGTGACTCATAGAGCTCATCAGCATAACAATCTGTCCTTGTAAAACATGAATGTCTTAAATTTATGTCATAGTGCAATTCATAGAAACTGTGATCACACATTCCATAATGTATCAGCTCAGCTTGGATTTGCCTTCATTTTCCAGATCTCCTTACTTAATAAAGGGAGGTAAGCTGTCTGAACAGCCTTGAGGAGAGCTCTTTGGTGCTGCAACCCATACATAAGCTGGTCTCTCACCTCTCTTCCTTCTATGAATTGATAGCTGTTTGGGGAAAATGTGATCTTGTCTGGGGACTTTGTCATCCGTATAGAGGGGTGTGGGTTGAATTTGGCCTGTGGGTTTGAAGTCCTAAAACAGTAGATGAGATCCAAAGAGCCCCTTGCATGAGTGGAATGAACTCTTGTACAGCCATCATTCCAGAGAAGATCCTCTGACTCACAGGACTGGCTTTTGTTGGGAGCAAGGAGCTGCATCAAGAATGAAGAGACGAGGAAGCCCATCTTGCATGAAACTCTCATGGCATTCTCTGGAAACTGAGGAAGAGAGAAAGCTTATGCTTTGTTGCAGCAACCATTTCCAGAAGTACAGAACTGCTGAAAAAACACATTCTCTTTAATGGAATTTTACTGCAGAGTACTGGAAGAATAACATCCTGGTGCATCCTGATTCACACAACTAGATCTTATTTGTTAGAAAAACTTGATAGCATGTTTTAGCATAAGGTACAGTATATACGTGCAGTACATATAGAAACTGAAGAAGAGAAAAAATCATTTTTGTCAACTGAGGACTTTGAAACTGTAGATTGGGAAATAGCAGTGGCACATGAAAGATCCATAAAACAGGTTAAGAAATGTTTGTCTAAAGACTGTCCAGTCCAGATTTTGTTTGGCAATGAAGGACACTGGTGAGACAATTCCACTAGCAGCAAAATCACGTATCTTAACAGAAGAGGACACCTGGGAGTGTTGCTCCTGCCAATTGTGGGTGAACTTGTCTAATTACTTATGTATACAAGATTCCAATGGAAGACCTGAAGTCTTTCTATCAGGATATGGGGATTCAGAATTGGAATTATCTCTCTTGAAGCCCAATTAACTATAAGTTGAAAAGAAGTGTTTTTCCTGTACAAGGCAATCTGCTTCTTTACTTTATCTCAGTGATGTAGCCTAACGTGTATACATGAGTTCAAAACAATTACAGATTCCACACTGAGATCCTAGATATCAATGGCAGCACAGCAGTTAAATTGTCTTTTACTGAAATACAGTGCAGTGCTGAGAACTTTCATCGTTTCCCCTTAAAAGACATTCTGTCAAGAGCAATGGCCCATAAAATTAAGCAATATGATCTAGCAGTCAATGTATTGAGCAGGATATTAGTTACCTTTGGGCATCTTCTGGGGAATGAAACCAAATCCTTGTGACTTCAGCACAAAAGAGTTCATCTTCAGGGCTAAGGAATGGTACAATGAACAAGCCACTACCATTGGAACAATGAAATCACAACATTTCAGTGATGGTATATGATCATAATGGATTTGTTTAAAGTATTGTGCTTTGATAGTAGAGGTAAGCTATACGTGTGCCTCAAAGCCATTAATAGATCTAAAATAAAAATTTAAGATGTATAAAAGTAATTAAAAGGGAGCTGAAGGGCTAGACTAGAAGATGCATTCTTCTCACTTCTATATTGAAAACGTTTCTTTAAAACAATTTGGTTTCACAATAAAATCAAGCTGAAAATGTCAACTATCTACATCACTTTGTGAGATATATGAACAGTTTGTATTTTTGTGCTTTCCCACTTCTATATTATTTTTTTATTGGTTTTTCACAACAGATGTGATTGTGAGAATATTAGGATTGAGAAAAAGCTTTCTGCCAGTGTCCCTAAAACTCAGGCAGGATCACATGGGGAGTTATCATCTTTTGCACACTCTGAACCCAAGCCATATAGGGCTTTATAAGCTGGGAGATCAACCAGTAGGCAGTGAGTGTGTTCTGATGTTTTGTATACAAGTGAGAGCTCCCCCCCTCCCTTCATTTGTTTCATTTGTGCATGCAAGAAAAAAATAATAATGTGAAAACCCTTCTACTGACTGGGCTAGATTATGGGAACATTTGCACATTTTTAACATTTTTTCACACATATTTAGAAAAAAAACTTTTGTGGAGAATGTTTGGAGGTTGTGCCAAAAGAATAGTTTTTGTATTTCAAAAAGTGTACTTTGTGCAATTTTTTGCACAAACCAATTTTTGTACCAAAAAACTCATTTTCCTGAATAACAAGACATCTATTAGTGATTGGCCATTTTCTCAGTGAGGTGCCTCAATGTGTTGAAAACATTAGACAGTAGACATTAGACAATTAGAGCATTTGACAGTATTCTTTATACCCTTGAAATTGCATTTGTTAAAAAAAGAAGGTCCTGATGAATACATGCATTTCTTTCCACATAGGAAATTGGACTTTGCCATTCAAATAACTGGCAGTTTTTAAACTAAGTGATCTCTGTACATGTTATCACTTCCTCTTGACACATAAACAATTCCTATCTATGAGTTATGAGTAAGAAAGAAGAGTTGCCTATGTTCAAAAAAAAATGGACCAAGAGACAGAGTAGTGAACAGCAGTCAGCCAGTTTATTAAGCAGCTGGCTGAATATATCAGTTTTGATCAATGGTGCTAAAGCCAGGTAGGCAACGTTTGATATATTGCTAGTGATTGTGCTTTGATTTTTTCATATCCTAAACCAATAAAATGATTTATCTTTTTTTAAAGTAAACACTTGCCTATGTATTATGACTTTATTTTATTTTATTGTTTAAAAATATGAATTGGGCATCCATGTGATGTAAATGAAATGGAGAATGAGAAA
Organism: Cyclura pinguis; assembly: GCA_030412105.1. Lineage (NCBI taxonomy): Eukaryota > Metazoa > Chordata > Lepidosauria > Squamata > Iguanidae > Cyclura > Cyclura pinguis. The sequence continues at coordinate 103,793,320 of CM059599.1, read as the reverse complement.
TCAAGTCAGCTTTCTCATTTAAACCATGTGGCTGTCAGTCTCTGAAGCTTGAAAGTCAGCATGCTGAAAGCTTGAGATGAAGGTAGGGAGGCATAAAGTTTGTTTCCTATTGCTTATGCAGTATATTATTTATGTAAGTGACCTGGAAAATAGATGCATCATTGAATCATTCTTTGTAATTTATGTAATATTCCTGCAATTTGACAGCAGAGTTAAACATTAGTAGCATGTATATATGATGTATATGTGCATAAAGGGAAAAGTAAATATGTATATATTTGCCATTCGCTAGGATTTTTTTTTTTAAAGAAACAAGTTAAGGTGTGGGTTAGCTTAATGTATTGAACCTTGGAATACAGCGGCTTGATTGCACATGATAGTGGCTGGGCAGTTATGGTTTTGGAATTTTACCAGATGAGGAAAGAGGAAGTAACCTGTTGATGTACCGAAGACAATTTGCGGGAAATATTCAACTGATATTTCTTGCAAATACTGAAGGCAGGAGCAAGATAAAATCTGTGGTGACCAATGGTGGGATAGGCATTGTGTTGATGTACGTGGAATCTAGGGAAGAAATAACGTAGGAGTCTTCAGAATTTTCACAATTTGGATTTTTCAAGATTTGATCCCAAAACTGAACAATCAAGGATTGACACTGGCCTTCACATTGGAAAGTCTAGCTGCTAAACAGTGGGATGTTACATTAGTATTGAAGTGAAAATAATACAAAAGTACCTAAATACTGTGTCAGGTTAGTCATCAGAAACTAACACATGCTTATCATTACAGTTGGGAAAAGGATATATGTAAGGGAAGTACTAATAGATGAAAGGTGACCTGAAAATTGCTCTTGAAAAGGGGGTTTGTAGGCAAAATGGCACCAGTAATACACAACTTCTTTGCACCTGTTGAGATCTTCTCTATGTTTCTTTGGACTATTGTCTCTTAGACATGCTATATGTTGATTGCTCCTCCACATCGGCTACCAAATAAAGTCAAATGGTAACAGTGACACAGCATGATGGATACTGTCAAATGTTGACTGTAATCCATATCATCTGTCAGGTTCTGTTCTATTTGACAGCTGTATGACGGATATTAAAAAATGTTGATAGATACATGTAAAATACTGGCAACTGCTGCTTGCTATAGCAGGCTGTCAAGTAATGACTGCAAATTATATACTACCAAATGTTAATTTCACCTGCTACAATAATAACAGTACTGTCTGTCAGCTATTCAATATCATGAGCTGTCAATTAATATTATAAGATCATTTTAGATATTAAGCAAGTACATATTTTGAGGCTATTTGCTGTCAGAATCCCTGAATATTTGGAGAACGGACTTTGCTTTTAATTTTTTAAGCCTATTTTTTAAAAAGTTTACAGATACATGCTTTTAATAAATAAAGAGCTTTCATGATGCAGTACTGCCCAGAATAATAAGAAGTATGTTTATGGGAAGGAAAAGAAAAGTATTCAACTTCTAGATATTGTAAGGCACAATACAGATCAATTGTGTTTACTGTTCTAATGGTATACTGTTCTAATGGTATAAGAAGGTCTGCCATTTCTTAGCAATTCATGAAAGTGAGAGTGAGATTCAAAAATATAGAAACAGATTTCTACTCATTCAACCAAACTTTTCTTTTCCCCACCTCAGTTCTTCATCTCTTCACAAATCTGCTCTGATGAATATTGCAACACTCCAGAACAGAATTTTATGGGCTGTCTGTGAATGGGTAGCAGCAGTTGGAAGGAGAAGTCACCCTTACCTATTCTGTTGATGGAATCTGCTCTATAAGCAGAAAGCTACAATGGGTCACAACTATGGGTTTTTAATAAGACTGAAAAGAATCTGATTGATGATAAGAAGGGCTGACTTGCAACACAGATCCTTAAGAGTGCCTAGCTATTTATAGCTTGCTTGTTTGTTTGTTTTTGTGTGTAGCTTGTTATTCTATTTCTTTACTACATGGCAAGGCAAGGCAGAACAATTTAAGTGAACTACAGTGATTGGAGTTGGGATGATTGCTCAGTTGGTTTTGCTAATCTCCTTAGAAATGGGGTCGCTGGAGATAGAAGACATACGGAAATTCTCTCTGAAGTAATTTTGAATTAGCAACTAATGAGGTTCTTTCTTTGCTGGCCAGTTTGTAGCTGGTAATGCTGGAAGAAAATCAACAAGGAGGAGGACTCATTTCATTTGTCATTAAGCGTGACACTGACAGATTATTTCTGGATGCCACTGAAGCCTCTTTGGCTGCATAATGTGGAATGGATTTCTTTGATTAATAAACCAAGCGCTAAAATTTTTGTCTGATTGTAATTCAGCATTTTCCTTGCAGTTACTGCAGAGTCAAGGTATCCTGTTGTAACCTTTGATACATTCATCATGAAAGAGGAAGAAAAGCACAGATAGGGCCACAGGCTCCATTCCTGGATCATGATTTTCTTGTTGCTTTTATCATCTTTTTCATGTTGAGAAGACAACATCTATAACAGGGAATGTTATACCCTGTGGTTTGGCCATATATATCTACATATGATCCAAAGGGACAGATGGGAAAGAAATTCGTATTAGTAGCCCATACAATATAATGGTTTGAGTGTTGGACTAGAACCTTGGAGAACAGGGTTCAGTTCCCCACTTGGCCATGGGAACCCATTGGATTACATTGGGCTCTTCACACACTCTCCACCCTGGAAGACCTCATGATAGGATTTAGGATTGCCTTAGGATTGCTATAAGTTGGAAATGACTTGAAGGCACACAGCAACAACAGCAGCAACAGCAGCAACAACAACAACAACAACAACAACATTAGTATTGTCTGGATCTGTGGACTACCTGCCTGAAGGAATTCCTGAAGAAATCCTTCTGTTTCTTTCTTTATTTCTTCAAACATGTTCTGGTTTGCAACACATATTTTAAATGGTATGCATTGCTTGAACACATTCCTCCCACATTTACCGAACTGTGTTTAAGCAACATTACCAGAAAGCCTGTTAACAGGCACCCATCAAGCACCTTCAGAGGGTGATGGCCCTCTGTTGTTAAAAGATGGCCTGTGGAGAAATCTTTTATCCTCCCACTGACTCCTGTGCCCCCCGCCCCAAGCAGAGTCTCGTGTTCCAGGTGTCTGGAAATATGAATAGGAATGTATATGTGTGTGCATGTGCATGTGTGCATGCATGTGCCATCCTAATAAATAGGTATAAAGTTTTCTTTCAGGAACAGAAATATTCTACGTATTATTCTCAACACCATTTCTGAGGAGGTACGTGGGCGAGATTCACAACAAAATGTTTCAGTGTCCTTGTACACTCCCTCTCCATTTTATTTAGCACAGCATCTTGTTTCCCCAGTGTCTCTGGGAAGGTCATGGCTCATTGCCACTGCTGCCCTCCAGTAACTGGTAATTCAGAGGCATACAGCCTCTGAACTTGCAGGTAGCATAGAGCCATTATGCCTCATAGTTCTTCACAGATTTATCCTCCATGAATTTGTCTAAACCTCTTTTAAAGCCATCTAAGCTATTTCTCCCTCACCAGTATCCCCAGGAAGCTCCTGCCTCCTACACAAGATGTGTGATTTACAAATGACTAAAACAATTCCACATTTTTTTTAAAAAAAGGCAAGGAGTGCATGTCACGCTGTTTTATGCTTGTTTTCCATTGGGTTTCTAGACATTATAGCTAACATATTAAAAGGGTAGCTGTCCTTAGGATACTTTATTAGCCCTCTATACTTTTTAAATACATGCTGTAAGATAAAACAAGAGGCTGTGTGTGCCCTCTACATCTCTTGAGTTTTAACATGTGACCACATGTAACTTTTCCATTGAAGGGTAACTATGGTAACTGCCATTTTGTTTGCAGAAGAACAGAAAAAAATGTAAAGTAGAAAAGGAAAATGTAAAATAGAGCAAGAAATGAACAGCAGCAGCCATTTCTACTTTGGTTTTCTTTGCCCCCCCCATGAATTTGCATGGTAGGATAAATACATCTGAAGGATCCTGTCACAATTTGCAAGTCAATGAATAGACTGTATGAATCAATTGTAGCACCGGCATACAGTGGTGTGTCCCCTCCTGCTTTCCCCCTCCTTGATTTGAGGGGCTGTAAACAGCTTCAGGCTGTCATGGAAAGGTAAACTCCTCAAAGCAAGGACGGAGTTAAGTGATGCTTAAATATAAATGAGCTTCACCTGGAGACTGAATAATCTTTGAGATCAGCATTTAGTCATATAATTGACTGGCTTTCATGGCAAAGAACTCGAATATGGAAGTTTATTCATTCCAGCTGCTGCCTTGAAAGTATTGTCATCTCTCTGCGCATTGTATTTCTTATTCCCATCAAATGTCCTTGATCACACGTAGGAAATGCATGCTGACTCAGACCCGTTTTTCATATTTATCAACTTTCCTCAATAACAGTTCTAAAAATGCAGCTATACGGGTGGTTTGAGTGTGTGGCTGATATGTATGTGTGTGTTTGAAATATTTTGAAACTCTGCAGCCTTAGAGTTTCACATTTACTGGGGAATACATTTATGAGGGCATGTGTAGAACACAGTGGGGCTTACTTCTGAATGTACATACATAATACTATACTACAAGTGACTAATCCAGTGGTAAATTGTGCATAGGACACAATGCTATTTTCAATCTCACTGCACAGTGGGGTGGAGGGCTTAGGGAAGCATTCACCGAGGTTGCAGTTGCATCTTAAGATCTGGGAAGTAATTCTCAAAACATTCCTTGTAGCAAGGAGGCTTGTAGAAGTGAACTGTTCCTCCTTTTACCTGGTACCTCTCTTTTCACCTGGCACAGATTGCAGTGACTGAAGCTGGATCACAGAATTCTGCTTACAACTACAGGAGAAGATAGGAACTGAGTTAGCTGTGCTGGTTCTCTTATCAGCTCTTGCAAAGCTTACCCTGAAGTTATTTCTCATGACACCCAAGAAAAATCTTCTTGAGGGCTGAGTACCAAAGCAATACTTGGAATAGTTTCTTGTTCTCTGAAGTGTCCCTTCAATCGTTTAACTGTCTTTTCACTCATTGTGTTACTCCAGGGACATTTAAGGAAACCACTGACAAAAATAAATAAGATACAATAAAATAATAAAATAAAATATAGACAAGATCCTAATAAAGGCTAGACTAAGGCTGCATTCAACAAACCATGATTACTTTAGGAGCTAATAAAAACAGCACCTATTCCAGTCTAGGTGTTGATATGCATCTTCCTAAAAGGACTTCCATAGCATTGTCACTGATCTAGAGCTCTAGATGTGTAATTGTCATCTGTGTGTGATCTGAGTTGAAACCAGTCATGCAGCACCCCTCCCCAAGAATACCGTTCTTAGGGTAAGTAAAAATGCTTATAAAATCCTACTCCCACTCTCCAGTGTTTTGGCAGGGAGGAGCAGAGCTTGGACAATTTATTTTTTGGATTACAACAGCCAGAGCTCCCCGTCCACGATGATCAGTAGATATATTGGCGGAGGGATTCTGAGAGGTATGCTCTAAGGAAAGTACCTTTCTCAGGCTCTAGACAAAGCATTTGTTTGATGTACAAATGCCCCAAGACATTTGGGTTGGAACAGTGATGTTGTTCAGCCAGTTCACACCAGTTCACTGAAACTGATTGTTAAAATTGTTTAGAGACATGGAGCCAGGAGTAGCAGAGGGGAGAAGGAGGAAGACATTGGAGCAGATAAGGAGGATGGAGAGGTGAGAGGGTCGGAGGGAGAGATCTTCCAGAGTCATGGGGAGACCTATGGATGAAAATTGGTTAATTATTTTGAAGAACACCACTGGATTAGAACTGCCATGTGTAACACTGGCCCAATGTACCATTAAGCCAATTTGATTTATTCTCTGCTGTCCTTTTTAATTCTCTTTTAGGTGCTTTCAGATTGAGTCAATATGTTTTCTGAATTGTTTCCCATCAACAGCAGTAAATGAAGTTACCCATCATAACCCTGGAGTGAGAACTCTCAAGGAATGAGCTGCCCAGGAACATCAGCTTCAAAGAAGAGTCAGAACTGGTCTCAAGCAGGGGCTTCCACCTTGGGTCTTGCATCAGCCCCACTAAATCCTGGGGGAGTATAACAGCTCACTGATTCTGAACAGTGAATCTTGGAACAGTCCTGTGGGCCATCCCCAACCAGACACTCAGGCTCTAGTCTCTTGGAAGAAACCACTGACTGCAGAAAATGGTGTTGGCCTTTTAGAAAAACCAACCAGAACAAGAAACAGTCTTAGAGAGAACTGATATTGTTGGACTTCAGCTTCCAGAAGGTCCAGGTAGCATGATCGATGAGCAGGGATTCAGGGAGCTGTAATTCAACAACATCTCAATGTCTAGATTTGGGAATCTAAAAACCTGGCAGTTGCTTCGGACATGTGCTGGGGTTATACATCTAGGGCCATTTCCGCATTAGCCTGTTATAGCGCTATGATTCCACTTTCAACATCCTCCCAGCCAGCCCCTCCTGAAGCTGCAAAGCCCAGGATTCCATAGGATGTTGAAAGTGGAATCATAGCGCTATAACAGGCTAGTGCGGAAATGGCCTAGGATAGGCCCTTATTTTTCACTAGCCTGGTTTTGCAGTTCCAAACTAGTAAGGTACTCTGATACTAACACTAAGCCCTAACTGCACCCTTTAAATACAATCTTCATGTCAAAGGGCTGTTGTCTTTTCACTCAGAACCAAATAGCATATTTATGGTAGCATGTTCTTCTTTGTTACCAATGATTTTAGATAAGTCAAGCCAACTCAGTAGTTATAACAACAAGGATTTGTTATAGTAACATTAGAAATAAAATATCTTGCCGCGGTTCATGTAAAGTACAGAGCTGTTACATTAAACAGTTCAGACTTCTGACAGTCTATGCTATAATTCCCAACCTTAAACACCAGTTCTCTGTGTTTTTTCCTCAGCTGCTTAAATACAACCCAGCCACTCTCTCTGGCCAAGATCTCACTGAAAGTTCCCTTTTCCAAATAGAAACCCTGCCTTATATACAATTCTTCTCATCAATAAGCCCCTCCTATGCACACAACTGTGCTGGGGTTCAGTCTCAAGGTACTACTTCTGTTTCCTAACAACCCACCATCAAGTGGAAATTGCGTTTCAAATAGCTGACCCCTCAAACGACCTCATCACAGCATCTTTTACCTTAGCCATAGTCGCTAGTCATGAACTGCTATTCGAACACTATTCAGGATCCTGAACTGCTCCGTTCACAATCTGTGCTGCTCAGCTGCCTTATGTTGTATCCTCTTGTGTGAGCTGCTACTTTTCTGGGAGAGCGAAACTCTTGATGGAACAGGGCAGTAGCAAGACTAAAGGAAGTACTATACTAGCATGCCTGGCATATCCCTAGAATAAGTGTAGGATACACACATTCTGTCATTCCTAGAAAATTAGGGATGGGACGAATCCAGAATTTCCCGAATCCGGATCCTGATCCGAATCCCTGGAAAATTCTGGGAATGCACGAATCTCACAAATCTCAAATCTTTCGAATCCTTTTTTAAAAAAGGGTTTAAAAAGCAAGGGAAAGAAGGATAATCTTGGGCAAGACACACTCTCTCAGTCTCAAGGCCTAGGCAAAGGCAAACCTCCCTCTGAAGAAATCTAGCCAGGACAAATGTCATAATTTTGCCTCAGGATCTCCCCAGATTGAAAATGACATGAAGGCCCTTTCTACATAGGCAGGAAAATGTAATTTATCCAACATTTTCCTGCCTGTGTAAACAGGGCCACATACTACAGTCCAGAGATAATCCAGGTGAAAACTGGGTTTTCTTTACATTGCTCCTTATGACATCTTGGGGTTTCTAGTTTGATGATGCACCAGCACACTTTGGCAGAGAAGGCTGTGGCACCTTGTAAAACTTCAAATCCCAGAATTGTATCTGAAAGAGCTTTGCAAGGGGGCTATGCAAAGGAATCTTTCAGCTGTCCTTGAAATCTCAAGAAGACTGTACCTTCCAGTCAAATCTCAAGTCCTGCAACAAGGCACTTTAAAAAACACCAGCCTGTAGTCCAGTCTCAATTCTCTACCCTCAAGTCCAGTCTCAAGTTCTCCAAGGGACTTTCAAGTCAAGTCTCTACTCCAGTCTCAATTAATTCCCAATCCCTACCCTCCAGTCTCAAGTCAAAAGAATAGAGACTAATTATATTACCTTGCAGAGGGGGGCAGCCACGGGCACAGGCAGCACAATCTAATACAAGCAGCCTCAGGGGACACAGGCAGCCCCAGCGGGCACAGGCCGCCAAGCGGGCACAGGCAGGCAGCCCCAGCGAACACAGGTGGCCCAGCAGGCACAGGTAGGCAGCCCCAGTGGACACAGGCAGCACAAGTGGACACAGACAGGCAGCCGAGCAGGCACAGGCAGCACAAGAAAGCAAGCACAGACAGGCAGCCCCACAGGCAAAGGCAGCCTGAGTAAGCACAGGCAGCAGTCCTGGGCACAAGCAGCCTCCACGGCGTGTGCAGCTTTATGCTGCTATTTTCATGCACCCAGGGGCCCACTGGCCAATCAGGCTGTTGGCAGGCCCCAAAGGCACCTATTTTTTTTATTTTTAATTTAATTATAAGAAAAGAAAAAACACACACAAAAAATAAATAAGGTGATAAACATAAAAGCGAAGGAAAAAAGATTACAAAAAAAAATGCTTACATTTCTATTTCTCTCTAAATCCATTTACATAATATTACTTAAAGGCGCCTATTTAAAAAAATTTTTTTTCCCTTTCTGCTACATGTAGTTTGTCATGTGGCTCATGAGAAACCACGACAGACATTTCACTTCTCATCCTATTCTAGCTAGAGGTTTACAACAAGGCACTGGTCTTGTGGAAGGAAGTACACTGGCCTACACGTGGCAATCACTAGATGAGATTGTGTGACCTTGTCTTCTGCCCCACTACTTCTGATAGGTATCAGACCCACTGACCTCAGCATTTATACGTCATTGATTTTCAGCACAGAAAATAGTGCTGAACTTAAATATTAAATGTTCTATTTAAATACATTAGAATATAACCCCAGATGTAATTTCTGAAATTGTTAGCAAAGGGCATTATTACTCCAGGGGAAAAACTCACCTACTTGCTATCTCCCCTTATGCATCCTGGTCTCTCAGGTTTTCAGGTGTCCTGGTCTCCAACAAACTATTTGGTTGGTGGGTTTGAAAGACTCAATTTGCCTATTTTGGCGAGGGATTCGGATTCACGAATCTCGAATCCTTGCTGAGGATTTGAGGATTTGGTTGACCCATCCCTAAAAAATGCATATGCTATTGTTTCTCCTAAAGGACATACATGCTGGGCATCCTCACAACCCCAAAGGAAAAGGAAAAACAATTTAGGACTGAATGTGGCAATAATTTTCCTCCCTCCTGTTCCTCAAAAGCTAGCAAGTTTAGAGGCATCCAAGTTCTTCAGACTTCTAGAAACATTTGGTCTTCTGGGATGGTGAATCCAGATTCCCAAACAAATGATTTCATTGAATCTTTGTCCAAGTTCAGATTCTTGTCTGGGCTAAAGGTTCCGTTCTTTTCATCATGTTCATAAAATAACATGTGGAATAGCTGCTCCTTGCAGACAAATGTATCTAAAAATGCCCGAACTGACTTTTTCCTCCCTCACGAAAAGAGGCAAGAGATTGCACAACTCAGACTTCCATGCAGATGGCTGCCTTGTCAGAGCATACCTGCTATCAGTGTGGGATGTCAAGAATCCCTCTCTCCTTCCCTCCACCAGGAAGTACTTCACTGGGCCTATGGCCTTGGTTTCTTTAGTTTATTACTACACTGTCTCGGAAGATATTTTGCTAGCTTTTGCAAGTGACTTTGTATTCTTCATGTGTCTGCTTTATATGCAATTTCATAATATTTCCTTTTCTTGTTTGAACAATGCAGGCTATTCGAATTACTACTCTTTCAGAGCGATATGAATGACCATTTTCCCTGTCATCTAAAATCATCCTTTCTTTTCTTACTTACAGCAACTGTACAATTTGTTCTTGTTGCCGCAGACTTTTTGAAGTGAATTTAAATTACTATTATATATAAAATAAATATAACTGGAAGAAAATAAATATCACTGAATAGATAAATTAGTGGAAAATTGATAGTGGTTCCATGTGGAGGTATCCACAGGAAACTTTAGATTTTGACCATAATGGAAAAGTCGTATAGACATATAAATCCATTGCTTCTCAAGAGGAACATGATCTGTGGCCCGGAAAAGCACAGGGACTGTGCCAAAGAGTAAGTGAAATGCAAGGTTTGAAGATATGGAAGAAGAAAGGAGTAGATTGCATAGAGAGGTAGATCACGAAGGATATTGTGTGGGGGTGCTATCTGTGGCCATTTCCGCACAGGCTAATAGAAATGGTGCAGAGTGTCTTCCAGGGAGGACATCTGCACCTGGGAGCAGACTGGGTCTGACCTACTTAACGTAGATCTGCACCTCAGCCCACTCCGGAACGACCCCAAGTGGTTGTCCAGTGTGCTTTTGAAAGACCGCTTAAAACAGGTATTTCAAAAGCATGGAGCATGCCATTCCATGCCTGCTCTCCGGTGCAGATTTGCAGGCTCGCACCAGTGTGAGCCTGCGATCTGCCGGAGCAGGCTTTAGGCTGGCGAGCTTCAGAGACCCTCGACCAACCAGAAGCAACCATTTTCGTCCCCAGAGCAGTGCGGAGCAATGAGCACGCACTGCTCCGGAGCAACGCAGACCAGACTGGGGAACCAAGAACTCTGGTAAGTAGCGGCACGGGGCGATTCCCTCGCCCCGTGTGGAAATGGCATGTGTTTCTTCTGTAGTTAGATGTCCTGCCATACGTGTGAAGAAACCCTAAAGCGTTCTTAACATTTTGTCCCAGAGAATCTAGTCCATATTTGGAAGGCACAGAATCTCCCAGCCAGCATCTTGAAATTCTTGTCTTTCAATGTCTTGATATTATTTGCCCTCCCAAATAATGGATGCATTTCACTTTATATTGCTTTACTCCATCAAACTTAGAAAACCCAGGTTTTACATAATCTCTGGATGATAAAATTCCACTCCTTTATGGAAATGAAATTGTGATAGGAAAAAGGGCTCTTGGTGTGACACAGATGCTCTTCTAGAAAATGGCTTCTGATATATGTGTCAGGAGAAAGAGAGTCCTTTTTTTTTTTTACCGATTTCTGAGCTGAAAAATGTGAAGTATACATACTAAACTTTGAACATTAATTAGTTCATCCAACTCACTTTGTACTGCAAATGTAGAGCTGGCAAAGGATATTTCCTTGAGTATACCTTTTGACAGATTACCCTACTGTTTCTCTCGAGTCGATACAGACTCCTATGTCTGAAATAAAGAACAAAGTTAATTATGTGCTAGGAGGGTACTTTCAAAGGAAGCTAGAGGAGTTGTGTTTCTCAGAAATGAGATACCTCTCTAAAATCCCAGCTTTTGTACTTCACAGCCATTAGCAACACTTCAGAACACTAGGCTTTCTATATCAGCCTGTTTTGAGTGATAAAGAATATAGGAGAACTTTAAGAAAAAATTCGGTCTCTGAAACTCCTCATTATTTAACTGCTTTCAGTCTCCTATGAAGTCCCATAACAATGTAATACTAGGTAAATGGCATTTTCATTCATCCAAGCCTCTGATTATCTGAATACTTGGCATGCCTTATGAGCTGCTGGTATCAATGTGACTGTATCCTAACTAATTGCATTGTGAAATAACAGCTTTCTGAGCACATTGTCAATCAAAAGGCTCCCTCTAACTTTACTGAGGTGGTTTCTGATTATTTATGGGAAAATCTGCAATAACTGTACAGTATGAGAATGCATGGTATTTTTTCAGCTCCTTGTGTGATGATATATTATCTGATAAACTGAAGTCAATAACCACAAAATATACAGTCTGAACACCATACAGATTGGCTCCAGTATATGATGACATGTATTTCAGAACCGTCCTGAGCTTTCTAGTTCCTGGATTAAAAAGCTGACAAGCTTGTCAGTGAGCTAACAAGGGCCACAGCTTTATACCTGATCAATTTCAGACAGATGGATGCTGGGGGTAGGCAGAGGTTGTGAAAAGTGATTTGAAATTTTGAAACTGTTTTTCTTTTTAAAGGAGGCATCTATAAAAAGTTTAGATTTGAGCAAAAGTGGGTGAAATTGGAGAATGAAGCCAACCCAATTACAGCGAGGTGTTGAAACAAGCAAAATATTTCCTTCCAACCCAGAAAGCGAACTCATTCCTCTGGCGTAACACTTGAAAGAGCTTGCAGTTCTCCCACCCAACTACAGGTATGGTCCCAGGTGTTAACTCAGTTGTTATTGTGCTTGTGGTGTGGCTTCAGGTCATTTATAACTTTTGGTGACCCTAAGGCAAAGCTATCACAGGATTTTATTGAAAAGATTTGTTCAGACAGTGTTTGCCTTTGCCTTCCTCTGAGACTGAGAGAATGTGACTTGACCTTGAGATCACCCAGTTGGTTTCCATGGCCAAGCAGGGATTCAGATCCTAGTCCCCAGCATCACAGTCCAGAGCTCAAACCACTATTACTCAGTCACCTTTATTAACTCTCTACTGATATTACTGATTGGAATTTGATGAACATGCAGGACGTTGATCTGGTTCTGTAATAGGCAGAAAGTCTCATAAAGAGTCTGGAGGAGATCTACAAGAAGAACTATACAAACAGTTAGTACTTCCATGTGCAGAAACCTCAGAGTAATATTTTGGCACATGTGCAAGAAGCCTTATGACATTACTGAATTATAGTCTGTGAAAAGCTGTCCAAGAGCTGGCGTTGGAGATGGACTATATGAAGGTTGTTATGTTTTAATTTTTGGTCTCTGCAGGAGGGTCACAGAAAGAATAGCAAAAGGTCATCTACAAACCCTTAGCTGCTCATCAAGAGGAAGCATGGAGGACAGTTTCAGCACAATCTTAAATATTAGTTGGAGAAAAAGTCTATGCTGAATATCAATTGGCTGGCACCCATTCTGGTAATAAGACAGAGAATGTTCTTACCTGAGGCCTTCTAGTTTATATGAAAAGGTCCAAAGTGGGAGTAAATGGCTGCTCAAAACTTGCCACTCTATTGCTGGGAAGGACATTTTTGTGTGTTTAAGGAGTCAGGGAACCACTTACTCCCCTGCCCCTGAGGAAATTATTCAACAGTTTCTTAGGGTGAGATTCATCATTAAGAGTGGAAGCAGTAAAGCTTCTTTCATCCCCATGATGATATTTGTTTACTTGGTATTTTGAGGCAGGGTGGAATCTTTTATTTTATTATGTGTCAGCTACTGCCTTTCCTAGACAGGGAAAACTTCCCAATTAGGCCAATGAAATGTGCTCTGTGTGGGGCTTCCCTTAAAGATGATTCAAAAGCTACAACTAGTACAAAATGTAGCACCAAGAGTGCTGAATGCAGTGTCATACAGACAGTACTAGCCTTGAAGGAAATGCACTGGCTGCTAGTTTACTTTCAATCTGAATTCAAGGCGCCAGGGATGACATTTAAAGCCCTAAATGACTTGAGATCTTGATACCTGAAAGAGTATCTCTTGCAATATATACCTGGTGAAGGACTGAAGTCTGCACAAAGGGCCGTCTTCCATGTCCCACCAGTAAGGACCATACAGTGTGGGAGAATGTTAAGAGACGGTCTTCTTACCTGTTGATTCCCAATTGTGGAAAGTCTTTGTAGGTCCAACTGGCATCATGTTGTTTTCTTTTGGACCAGGACACCATGAATGAATAGAATGAATTTTAATATTTTTAAAGTTTAAGATTATAAATTCTATCAATTGGGGTTTTTTTATTTTTAATTTTTGTTCTTCTAAGTATAGTTTCAATATGTATTGTTTTTCAGTATAGTGTTAGCTGCCTTGAGTCTCATTATTGAGAGAAAGGCAGGATATAAATGAATAAAATAACAATAACAATGTCTCTTCTGGGCTTCATTCGATTGAACTTTACATGTACATGGTTTTAATACGTTCCAGCTTTTTAAGCTGCTTGAACTTGTTGCTGCATTTAGTATGCTTTTATCCCATTTTAGCTATTTCATTGTTTTAATTTGGAATTTTTTTTAAAAAAAATTGTTTTATACTGTATACTGTCCTGAAATTCACCAGTAAAGAGCGGACTATAAATATTTTAATAAACAAATAAGTAGATTTTTTAAATTTTTTGCTGTATTTCATATATTTTCTTAGAAAGTTGTTTCCTAGGCATTTTAGTTCCTGTATTGATGTCTTCCTTTCCCTTGGCAATCTGAGATAAAGTTCTGAGGATACTTAGTTCAAGGTTGTAGAATATCACCTACAGAGCTGAGAGGCTATTAACTACCAAGATGGCAGGTAGCAGGAGGTGCCCAGATAGGCATCTCCCAGTTAAGTGCTGGCTCTCAGGCCCTGAGTACTGCTGCTACCTCTACTGTCACAGACACAGAATAACAAAATACAGTGAAAACGGAGAAAACTCTCCTAATACTAATATAATACTTTGATTTTTTTCCTAAAGGAATCCTGCAATGGCTGGCATCTTCTTCAGTGTTTACGATGTTGAAAGCTAGACTTATGTCCTTCTAGAGTTAGCTATTCGCACATACGATCATGGCACCGTTACCATGACTGCAAGTGCTCCTCCAACCCACCTTAAAAGCTAGGCAGTCACACCATCCATGGAATTCTGAGTTGCTGGAGAGTGAGGTGCTGAAGAACGATCCATCCAGTTTCCTTCTGGCAAAAAGCCACAGAGTGAAAAGCAGCAGCAGGCTTCTTATGGGATTCTATCATAACCGCTTGTTGCACTACATCCATCAATGTGCCTCTTGCCAGCACCTCAGAACTCCTTGGCTGGTGGGATTGCCTGGCTTTTAAGCTGGGTGTTGGGTGCTAGATCAAGAGACTGAACATAGTTCTGTCATTGTAGCTTTGTCTTCCATGCAGGGTCACGGACTTTGCTTGAAAGTTAAAAGGGATGCCCTGAAAAAGTTGTTTCTCAATTGGAAGGTAGGATTGTCAATCACAGCACTGTGTCCCCTATCTCTCTCCGCTCCCACTCTCCCGCTTAGTATTTTCACGTTATGACGAGTTGGACGAGCTTTGGAAATGTTATTAATTGGTCAAGAAAAAGTGCAAACACCCTTCCTGTGCTCCAAAAGTATACCTGAAGCTTTGGAAGCTGTCTGAGTCACTCCGGACTACTCCAAAGAAAACCCATTTTGCATCAAGGCCCTGTTTCAGTTTGGTATTCAGACATCATCTGAAGTGGGTACATACCACTAATGCCTTTATTCTCCAAACAAGAAATTCATTAAAATGTGAAATTAATTTGACAATGAAACATAATGGGTTTAAATTAAGAAATACTGTCTGCAAAAGATAAGAAAAAATCATTAGCAATTATGTGTTTTTAAGCAGCAGTCATTCTAGGATATACCTTCTTACATTGTCATCTGACTGACTGGAAAAGTTTTGCTCAAATAAGGAGATCCAAGGCATTTTTAAAATAGAAATCATTCTGTAAAGTGCAGTGTAAATTACGAATACAATGACAAAGGTGACATACGGCTTCAGTAGAAATGAACTTCTTTATTGTCATATGCAACTGTAAATACTATAAAGCCCTTTGGGTAACGAATTGCCAAATTTAGCATCACATCATCTGAAATTATATAGAAAGCCCACATAATTCATGGGCCATTATGAATAGGACGCTTCTTGACTCTATTACTGCTATGGTTGTTATTTACTTAAAACCCCTCAAGAACCAAACAGATATTGAAAGAGAAAGCAGTCCTTACCCGTATCTGAGTTTATGAATATGTAGGCAGTTTAAAATTTAGGGTGAAATAGGTGTGGTATCAGGCATAATACCCAGGAGGATTGTTTCTTCTTATCACAAAGCGTGGTCCTGATCTGATTTCCTAAACCAGAATCCTCTTTAAAAGAAAACGAAAAAAAAAAATTGACCAATGGGAAATTGATGGCTGAGTCCCACAACCAATGAACTTCTCGTTTTTAAAAGCAAAATCCAATTGGAATTGCACAACTTGCTCGTACTGTACATCTCACTTCTTGCTCAAGCCCAGCATGTGGCAGAAGACCAGGCAGCATGGACAGATGGAATTCTGTGAGCTGACATCCCCCAAAACAATGTTTCCACATTCTGTCCATGTATGGAATCATGGCTGTAGAGGAAACCCCCACCTTTTAACTCCGCATTGTCTGACAACTTGCCATTTTGACTCTTCCAGATTAAGGACAAGTTCCATTAATCTGATGGGGGTTCTGCTTTTTCATCAGTTCTTCTTGCCTACGGAGGATCTCTTCAGACTGCTTGCACATGCCCATTGCTTGCAAAGGGAGCTGATGAGGGAGAAAGGCACTAAGATGGCAGAGAGACTGCAAGCAGCATCCATATCCCAAATGAGCCTCGAGAAGTCCTCCACGCTCCCTTCAGTACATTATATAAGTTCTGCTTTTCAATCATTTTTTTTTCTGACAATGCTCCAGCCCCTAACCTGTCAGATAAGTGCAAGAAACCTGTATCTGGAAATAATAATTTAGATGCATATTTCTAGTTAAATCAGTATGGAAACGAGAAGTTTTTAAAGCAATTCTGTTGGGGGATGAGAGGGAAGAGAGTGGAGGAATGGATGTAAGTGTCTTATCCTCATTATACCCACAACCCTTTACTTCATTTATTGAGTAAAGCTTACAGACATGGTTAGATTTGGAGGCATATATCCATATACATATATACATACATACATACATACATACATACATACATATATATATATATATGTATATGTATAAGTATAAGTATATGTATATGTATATGTATATATATATATATAAGCAATTTGAAGGCACATGTGAGATCAGCTCACGTGGTGATCTCCAGAAGGCCTCCACTCTTTTTCTTGAATGGAATACAATTCAGCCTATTCATTTCTTCCTCAATGGAAAGAGGTGCCTTGTTTTGCTCTCCATTGAGAATATAACATGCTAAAAAAAAACCCCCAATAATAACTGGGCCAGATGACCCAGTTGCTAAGGAAACCTCTCTGGAATAAAGCCAAATGCAAAGAGGTAGGAATGTTTATGAGTGCTAAATGATCAAAGCATGAATATCAATTGCTTTTAATCCAGATAAATTGATTCCCACTCCTTGCTTGATGTATTAGAAACATATTGGCAAAGTATTTCATTTTATCTTGCTATTTTGGTTAAAGATGTGGCAGATGCAGGCTACCATTTTAAATCTGAAAAAAACAATGACTGTGTGATTCAAAGTAAGCATGCACTTGCTTATGTTGTTGATATTAATACAAAAATTGTACTCCATATTGTGTTTGCACAAGAGTGCCTTCTGATCACAATCAGAAAGTTAGGATGGGCTTGCAGTATAGGGTGCCAAGGAAGACGGAGGAAACCGCACAGTGCTTGCAAATCACCTTTAATAGATGACAGAAAACTCCCTTTCTCAGTGATAGCAGGAACTAGCAAATAGGGAGGACAGCATGGTGTGGTGGTTTGATTTTTGGAGTATGACTGTGGAGACCAGGGTTCAGTCTCTCTCACTCAGCCATGGAAACCCACGGAGTGACTTTGGGTGCATGACAGACTCTCAGCCCCAGAAACCCCCGTGATAGGTTTGCCTTAGGTCACCGTAAGTCACATGACAACAACAATAACAGCAAATAAGGCCTGACGAGGGATGAACTGGCAGACACTCTTGCAGATTGAAATGTCCACAGAGTGACCCCTTTAAATTTGGTGGATTTTACAGGAAAGGACTTTTTTTTTTATAGGACTTTGCAGATAAGCTGGCTTCTGGAGGCGACAGCTCCTCCAGCCTGTGCCAATGTATTCCAAAACTG
The DNA here is from genome assembly GCA_030412105.1 of Cyclura pinguis. Classification (NCBI taxonomy): domain Eukaryota; kingdom Metazoa; phylum Chordata; class Lepidosauria; order Squamata; family Iguanidae; genus Cyclura; species Cyclura pinguis. Next base: position 103,775,378 of record CM059599.1, on the reverse strand, counting down.
TGGCAAAATTGCTCTCTCCAGTACACCTCTCCCACTCGCTAGCACAGAGATCAGAGAGTTCAGAGCACGGTCTTACTTTTTCTCTATCCTTCTATAGCTGTGCCAGAGGGAACTGTGATAGGAAGGGCCACACAATGAATCAGGGGAGTGGGACAGAGCTGGAATCTGTACCTTTTGGCTTTAGCCCTTGCTCTGAGGTTCTCACTCTTCCTTCCTTAAAGCATTTTTCCTCTTTCCTCTTGAAACCACCCCCATCCCTGAAGAAATACAGGAAAAGAGATAGATCTCATCTAGCTTGCTATACAATAGATAGATGATTCAGCTTAGAAAGGCTTTCAGCTTAGACTGAAAGGTTTATTTGAAAATGTTCTTTGTTTGTTTGCTTGATTCCTTACTACACTTTTGGACAAGAAAAAGTGGCTTGCATTTGGCTTCCACATGGACTCCTCTCTGACTGTGGCCCAATTCTTAGTGGGATTATCTCTCCCTGAAAGAATATTGAAGGTTTAATTGCCTATTATTTCCACCTGTTCCAGCTGTGACATGAAGTGGAAAGCAACAGGGTAATGCCAAGGAGCTGTTCATGTACAGCTTCCGGAATACACCCCTGGGCCAACTTTAACATGTGGAGCTGCGTCGTATATATTCACTCCTTACTGGTAAGACTGCAAGGGATCTTCATTATCCTAGGCCACCCTCAATTAATTCAGATGTCAGGATGTGGCAGTTTTGATCCATGTTGCAACATGAATGTATGAACTATGCATTTTGGGTGGGTGAATTTGGTAGATTATTGTTATATGATAAAGCTATTCCTCTTGTTTTCAGAGGGAAACTGTCTTCTTTGTCCCTTGTGGCCTTGAACTGATGGATGAGTCTAAGAAATCACAGCAGGGCAAAAGAGAGAGAGAATGAGAGAGAGAGAGAGAGAGAGTTATTGAATCTCTATAAAGTGGAAGGAGAGAGAATATGTCATATATGAAGGATATATTCAGCTAAATGATTCTAAGCGTGCTCTAATTGTTGAAAACAAAAGGAAAAAAGTGAGCTTTGGAAACCCAAACATGAACTTTTTTACATTCTTCCTTTGATGTGCTAAGTGCATTTAGAATAGGGAAGCCATTTTTGGACCTCAGTAGACATGCTGGTGCCTCCTGCCACTCCCCACATGCTAAGGTACTATGCGGGGGGGGGGGGACTGGTGTAAAAATGCTCATTTGTGCTTCAGAAACCTCTCTTAATGGTTTTGCTAGATTCCTATAGAGTGGGATGAGCAATCCTACCCCAGATTGCTTGTGGTCCCCCAAATTCCCAGTATTACCCATGGTATCCGATCCTCCCACATTTGCATGAAAAAGGTCAGTCTCCTAGATGTCGCATTTATAGGCTCTTCATCCCTGGATTTTTAAGGCTGCAAAAGCATCTCTTATCTGTTCTTTTTGTTTGGGTACTTTCCTAGCAGAAAGGTAGGATAGACATAAACTACGTAAATAAAATAAGTGTTCCTCCCTCCCCCATCACTCCCTTCCTTTAAGAAGCAGAAAGTTACTGGCCATTCATTTCTGGCAGGATCAGCTGGTGGCTTCCATGTCAGTGCGACAATGAAGCCATACCAGGTTTCAGTCCAAGGTGCTGGGCTATACTCAGCAAAACCAATTCAGAACCTTGGATAGCTTCTTTAAATTTCAGAGTAGATTCACTACCCCAGTGGAATGAAAGCTACCAGCCTTTACTGATTTCTGGGTGGGTTTAAATAAAAACAGACAGTTGGGTCCTTTAAAGGAGATCTGGTTGTGAAATAGCAAGTGTGCCCCCACAGAAGCTCCTGGGAGGCAAGGGTCAAGGGTTTCTAATATCTCTAACCCTGCTATGCTCTTATACCACTGTGCCCATAGTTACATACAAGGAATGCCAGGTTACACCTCATGACAGCCGTTCTATAACTGTGTGCCTAGCTAGAGTCAATGTGGTGTAGTGGTTTAAGGGTTGGACTATGATGCTGGGAGACCAGCATTTAAATCCTCATTCAACCATTGAGCCACTGGGTGAACTTGGACATGTCACACTCAACCTTATAGAAAGGCAAGGTCATACTTGCTCTGGAAAAAAAAAATTGCCAAACAAACTCTATGATAGAGTTGCCATAATTTGGAGTCAACTCAAAGGCACATAATAATAAATGCTCTTCAAAACAAGCTCACTTGAAAAAAATGCCAAATGTGCTCTGGGGCCCAAAGAAATTCCAGATTCCTGACCTATACTGATATTGTCCTGCAAGGAGTTCTGTGTAGCACAAACGGAGGTTTTCCTATGTAAGTACAGAGGAAGAGTCAACCTGTAGGCTATGTTTGACTTCTCAGGCCTCTCAATCTTTCCCACCAGCTCTTCCATCCAGTTAAGTCCCTTCTCACTAGCCACACTGCTTCACTCTCTTTTCCTTTATTGCAGTGAGCTGGCAGTACAGAAAGAGACAACTAAATCCTGCAAAAAGTGAGCCCTCAGTAAAGAAAGAAAAAAAGAAAGAAAGAAGGACTATAACTGGAAACTGGAAACTTTTTGTGACCCTACAGCAACAGGGATGCTCCAAGTGTTTCTCCAGTGCCTTCATTCTTTCACAGATGCAGCCTTTTCCCTCCTGCAACAACTGTTTCTGCTGAGTGTTACAGCAGTGTAGTGCATCAATAGTATTTACAATATAGCAGTTCAATGTCACTTTAACTGCCATGGCTCTGTCCTATAAAATCCTGGGTTTTATAGTTTATTGCGGTATTCAGGTATCTTTGTTAGAGAACTGTAATCTGTTCTCCTTAACTGGAGGTTTTTTACCAGGGAAGTCAAACTACCTCACCCAACTGCAAATGCCATAGAAGGCAGCCATTGGTATATAATAGTGTATTGTAGAAATACTCAGGGCTCTCCCACACTATGGCCCTTCTCGCAGGGCATTTTTAAAGCGTATTAGGCACACTCGCTCCCCCCTTCACGAGCTGTCGTACTGCATGACGTTCTGGCGAACCAGGTGCTATCATGGCCATGGATAATGCTAATGGCATGTTTTCTTATTTTCACCTGAAAGGCAAAAATAACCTCCCTTTCACGCATCAGTTATGCGACCAGAGGGCCTGCGAAGCTGTCGTCCGGTGTGCTTCCGGGAAGGACCCGGGAATGGGTGGGGGTGGGCAGTCCCTGCTGCCTGTCCCTCATGCAGCAAATCCCAGGGGACATTCCGCCCAGCAGCAGGCCGGCCGCTGCCCCCATCACAGCAGGGAACACTGCACGACACGTTGCCGCGAGAGGCCACCCCTGTGCTACGTCACCACTCACACTTGAGACGACAACAGCCCCCAGGGTCTGTCTGACTGTTTTTTTTTTAAACCCAGTGCTGTCGTTAGCACATTATCAACGTAGTACGAAACAGCCTGTTGGCAGGATCTATCGTGCTAATGTTAGCACGATAGCCGGCAAAAAAATAATAAAAAAAAAGAAACACCACCACCCAATCAGGGGCGGTGGGGTGGGGACAGGGCAGGACCTAGGCGTGGCCCAGGACGCCAACATGCGGACAAGCCAGTGGGCGGGGACTGGTGCTCTCTCACCAATGCCCTGCTGTATGTGGACTGCAAGGTGGTCTCTACTGAGCCTCTTGCAGTATTAGCAATATTGTGAAGGCTCTGGTTCGTCGCGCTATCAAGGTAAGGTGCGGAAAGGGCCTATATCATTATAGTATTTTGATACCACTTTAACCACCATGGGTAGAATCCAGGTCTTTGTTACCTGTTGAGGCACTAGAGCCCTTGGGTTGAGAATTCTAAATAACTCATGAAACTACAAATCCCAAGATTCCACTGAATAGAGCCATGGCAGTTAAACTGGTATCAAGAGGTATAATTGTCAGGGATTCCAAGCAGGGAACCCTGGGAAAATGATCAGCCCACTGCAGAGATGTTGCATCATGCCCCACCTGTGGGTAATTGCAAGGTTGCATAAGAAACTGGGGTCGTGTGCAGATGGTAGAGGGAGGTGTGCAAACCTCTACCTGATTGGTTGTATATATGTATATAACAAAGCAACGCCAGTATGTATTTGTCTGTTGACCAAACCTGGTGCCTGGCGCAAGCTTTTGTCCGTCTGTCCTATGTTTTGTATATAACGGAACTTTGCTACAAGATAAAGTGCCTCCTGTTTTGGAAGAAACTCCTCCGTGTGTGAGTATCCTTACTGGGGAACAAGGCTGCTGCTGTTGGCTTGCTGAACTCTGGTTTTTCCGCTGCGTTTCCATGGGGCTGAAACTTCTATCATCCCCAACAGTAATTATTTAGAGTGAAAGGGCTGGCAATTCAGGAAGAGATCAAGGGAGATATATAGACAGAGACAGAAAAGGAAAGAACCAAGGGGAGATGGGGGTGGAAAAAGTGAGAAGAGGGGTCGAAAGAGAAGGAGGAGGGAAATAAGGGGAGATGGGCTGAATTGCCCTGCCACTTTTGACAAGCAACTGGATTTAGGCCTCTGGACTTCTATTACTTTTATTTGATATTTAAAAAATCAAACAGAGGACAAGCAATCTCTGTTTCTTCATCTCACATGGTTCTAGCTTTGCAGCATTGATGCACTGTTTCTACTACATCTGTTTCAGAGAAGAGCCTATGACCCTTTTCGCAACTCACCCATTTTCGGCGCTGGGGTGCGGTGCTTGCACGAGCAGCCTCTGGAGAGAGACTTTCGCGTCCGGGGTCCTTTGGCTCCACACGAGCTTCCTGCTCGCACAAGAGCCCTGCCTCTTCCTTTCGCAGTGCAGCTTGGGACCTTCCCAGGCTGCACTGAGACAGGAAGCATGACCAGCCCAGCTCCCGGGGCTCCGCACAGAAGGTAAGTGCACGCAGGGCCCCGGAGTGATGTGTGACCATGCAGCATTTTCGGCTTCAAGCCAAAAATGAAAAAAATGTGTGCGCAGTCCATGTCAGGCCCTGGAGCATCGTGCAAATGTGAGTGCATCGTGTGGACCACTTCTCACATTTGCGTGATGTTCAAGGGGCCCTTTTGCATTGAAAATGCTGTGTGAAAAGGGCCTGTGTCAAGGTCTGTGCCTGAAGGCTCATCAGTTTACCATATTCCTTGAGATGGCTGCAGAGCTGCTTATGGTCACAAGAGCTGGACCACAGATGCATGTGTGTGCCTTCAAGTCAAGTTTTGCACTTTGTACTCAGTTGACAGCAATTGAAATAGGCTGAGGAGAAAGGGTGAATGTGAGAGAAACTGGGACATTGTAAAAACAGGCAAAAGATAATAAGAATATATTTAGTAATAGTGAGAAGTTAAACTTAGTTGAAAAGGATAGAAATAAGAATGAAATTATCAGTAGTATATTTTCCTAAATATTAATTATGAGAATAAATAATAATAACAGGTATAATGTGAATGAGATTTAGATATATGTAAAAAATATATATACAAATGGTATGATTTATAATATGTGGAATAAGTATGTTATGTTAATAGATAAGGAGAAAAATATCAATGGAAGCATTTTTCTCTTACAAATTCTCTTTTTTCACTTTTATGTTTATCATGTTATGTTTTTCTTCTTCTGTTCTTTTTTTCCCCTTTTATAATAAAATAAAATTTAAAAAAAAACAGACAAAAGCAGTGGGGTGGCAGAAGATCAGTTGAGACTGCCCTTGCCAAAACAGAACAGCTGGAGGATTTGAGTTTATACTCAATCTTTCTCTCTCTCTCTGTCTCTCGTAGGCCATTTCTGCACTAGACTGTTCTAGCGCTATGATTCCACTTTCAACATCCTATGGAATCCTGGGGTTTGCAGGCCGGCCCCTCCCGAAACCGCAGACCCCAGGATTCCATAGGATGTTGAAAGTGGAATAATAGCGCTATAACAGTCTGGTGCGGAAATGGCTATAATGATGGGCACTGCCGGCAGGCAAGGGCTCCTCTCACCCACCAGGACTGGTAAAATGTACCCTCCCCCGATGTAGGAGTCATGCCTTCAAAAATCCCCATCTATCTTCCCAACAAAGTCAGTTGTTCACTGCATTTGTCAAGTACCGCTCTCTCACAAGCACAAGAAGAAGTGAGTTGTTCCCACTGTGTATGCATTTCCTGGGAGGTATATTGAAGATTTTCCTCCAGTTCATCCCTGCCTCATTATTCTGTCTGGTGGCTTTCAGTTCATGTCCTGTCACAGGAGGTTGAAATCTCATCTGCACTTATAATAGTGATATTGTAGTGTCTAAATTTCCTTTTGGCACTCAACATCTTAGAACATTTGGGTCTTTTATTGGCTTTCTCTTTGAAAAAGGAAAACAGAGGCCTTTTCCGCACTTTGTATTTGCAACGGGGCAGAGTGTCTTCCAGCGAGGATGTTTGCACTTGGGGGCGGACTGGGTCCGGACTACTTTCTGTAGTTCCGGACTTCAGCCCGCTCCGGAATGACCAGAAGTGGTCGCTCGCCGTGCTATTGAAAGACCGCTTAGAACAGGTCTTTCAACAGCGCGGCGCGCCCCACTCCATGGCTGTGCTCCGGTGCAGATTTGCAGGCTCGCACCAGCTCGAGCCTGCAGATCTTCTGGGGGCGGGCTTTAGGCTGGCGAGCTTCACCGGTTGGTGGAGAGCCTCCACCAACCAGAAGCCGCCATTTTCGTCCCCGGAGCAGTGTGTAGAGCAGCCACGCACTGCTCCGGATCAGCCTGGATCTTCTGAGGGAGCACGCCAGTCCGTTAAGTAACAGAACAGAGTGTTTTCTTCGCTAAGTGCGAAAAAGCCCAATGTTTCATCTCTCCCTCCTCCTTTAAAAAAAACAACAATAAAATAAAATAATCTGTTTGCATCTCAAGGAGCAAAGCAGGAAAATCACTTGCAAAGTTGACCGGTGAAGCGTAGTGTTTATCTGATTAATTTCTGCTTGTAGAAATCACGTGCTCAATAGATATTGTGGTGAACTTCAGTGCTTTTGTTTTCTTTTGTTGATCCTGTTACCAGGCTGAAGATGCAGTAAGTGGGCAGGTTGCTCTGGCTGAGGAAGAATGATTCCTTTACTATAGATGCTTTATCTTCTTTATTTCTTTAGAAATCTGCCAACACTGTTCCATGTTCTCCTAATTTCCATTCCAGTTTACATAAAATAAACCAATTATACATAGCGCTCGTAATGCTATATCTATGTATTTATTGTTCTTTTTCATGAAAACACCATTAGACTTAGACCATTTCTACACTACACTGTTATAGTGCTATTATTCCACTTTCAACTTCCTGTGGAATTCTGGGCTTTGTAGTTTACTGAGGCCAAAGAGCTCTCTGACTGAGAATTGCAGACCTCAGGATTCTACAGAATGCTGAAAGTGGAATAATAACACTATAACAGTGTAGTGCGGAAATGGCCTTAGACTTCTGTGTGTAATACGGGACAAGAGTAGTTCTCAATATTGCAGGCAGAATAGGATATTTCTGACTGAGCATGCTTTTGACATAAATTCCAGTCTAGCAGCTTATGTTACTTAAGCAGCTAATGCAAACAGAGCTAATTGACAGCATGAAATTTTTCATCCATAATTCTGAAAAATTATACAGGGAAATATGTTGGGAAATGAAGGCTCCCTTCCTCCGCACACTCTATGAATAAGACTTTAAATCTGCCTAAAATATTTCATTATGTATAGCACCAGAGGCTCCTGCATTCTGCCTTCAGGAACTCATAAAAAGACCTTTTCTAGGAAGCCACATATCTGCCCACACTTTGGTAAAAGCATTTAATCAAAGAGAATTAAAGGGTAACATATATATATTAGAAAGGAAGCAGGAAGACAACAGATTCATAGAGCTGGAAGGGACCAAAAGAACCAGCTACTCTGATGATCTGTCATGCAGGAATACACTACCAAAGCACTGCTGAAAGATGCCCATCCAACCTCTGTTTAAAGGAGAGATCACTTTCCCTTGAGGTAGTCTGATATGTTTGTATATGCATTTTATTTTCCTCTTTCATTTGCAAATAGTGTACTTCCAAAGAACAGCTAGTATATGAAGTGTGCCCTCCCAGCAGATTTCAAAGAGGTACCATCTCAGTGGATGGATTTGGGAAAAATAGTATTACTCATCTTCAGTTCCTTAATGGTGAAATGGGAAAGATAAACATAAAAGCATTGCTATAGAGATGAATTAAGACAAGCGGTAACACTTTTAAACTGTTAGCATCCTTCTGTAGGAATAATACTTTTCTTTCAGTCAAGTTCAACTCAAGTTTAATATGATCAAGTTTCATTTCAACATGTTGTATTCAGAGGTCTACCACATTTAACTTCTCCCACAATGAAATCAGGCTTGGTAACTGGCCACCTTCTGTTACAGCTGTTCAGACAATACTCTTCTGCAATCAGCTGGAAGCAGTTTGATCACTGTACTCCTATGTGGCACCAAACATTGCATTTTATTTTCCACTGCAATCCCAAAGTAAGCATCTGCATAACAAAGGCAGAAGCGGGAAGTGTGTTGCTATGCCAGCCATAGCAGGTCTGAGCTTCATTTTTTTTCTGCTTTCATTTGTCTTTATGCATTTTAAAAAAGAAGGAGAAGAAGTAAAGAAGATGGCGAACATCTGCTCTTGAAAAAGAACAAGAAATATCCAATCACCTTCCTTCCATATCAGTCTTGGCTATGGAATGGTGACAGGACTGTGGGCAGGGTGGGAGAGAGGCAAGATGTTGATGGTGCCATTTTGGGAATACACTCTTGAGCTGTTCAAGAACCTTTGTACGCCTATATTCACTAACTGCTATTTTGCACATGAATTTAGACATAGTATATATTTATGGTAAGAGAACCAATGTGGCGTAATGGTTTGAGCATTGGACTATGATCCTGGAGACCAGGGTTTGATTCCCCACTCAGCCATGGAAACTTACTGTGTGACCTTGTGTGCATCATATGCTCTCAGTCCCATAAAAACCAGTGATAGGTTTGCATGAGGGTTGCCATAAGTCAGAAAAAAGTTGAGGGCACACAGCAACAACAATACATTTATGGTGACTTCCTATTTATTAGTTCCCCTCCTCCCCACACTTCTCTCTTCCTGCATCACTCTCACTTGCATCCATTCTTCTCTCTAGCAATGGCTGGAGGAGCTAAGGGTATTAGGTGAGCCAAAGGCAGAATAGGCAGAACCAAAACCAAGCAGGTGAGGCAGATTTCTCTTCAGGAGTTAGCCTTGTTCAACAGCTTTCAGGCTTGCAAAGCAGAATTCTAACCTATCCAGATGCTCAGCAGTAACCCCAGTACAACAAATTGCGGTTTTTTAGGTGTGTGTGAGAAAGACAGAGACACAGAGAGAGAATTAGATTTGTCCCCCCACCAGGTGTGTAGCACTTTGAACGTGCATGCAAGAGAGTCAGAGCAAGTTGTGCAAAGCAGGTGTAACACTTTGCCCAGAAATAAGCAAGAGGCAACTCTGGGTCTTCATGAAACATCCAAAGCCCCTTTTCTGGCTCTCAGTCCCTTCAGATTTCTTGGACTGTCATTTTTTTCTGGCGAAAAGGGTGAATTGTTTCTTCTAGAACTTGGTGGATGCCTTGGGGGAAGAAAATGGGGTAGCAGACCAACTGCAATTTCCCAATGCTGTTTAACACTTACTGTGAGCCACACTTGCAAGATCCATGGCCTTCCAGCCAGTTTCAATTGCACCTTTGGCATTTTTCACATTTTCCTTGTTTTTTTTTATTACCCAGAGGCCAAGCCATTCCTGGAATCCTTGACAAGAAAGTGGTATTCTGTGCAGTGTCTCCGTGGGAAAAGCCTCATCATGTTTAGGGGACTGGTAGCCCCATTTCATTAGGGGAAGGTAAAAGAGTTCCAATATGTCACTGTTTTCTGTTTCTTAAGAAGTTTCAGGGTCATGGAAAGGGGAGGCAGTGGCAGAAACATCTGTGCAAGCACTTTCCAAGCTTTTTGCAAACTTTCATATTGAATGCTTGCAAAACATTCGAGCCTTTGTGTGCATTCAATGGAAACACTTGCAAAGATTTGACCTCTTTCACAGGTAAGCGAGGGGATGCTCATGCATCCCTAAAACTCATTAGAGGTACCATTATGCACAAACAGAATGGTAAATTCAAAGATCCTCAGCTAAACATGCATCCTGGTGTCGAATAATGCTGCTGTGTGCATACCAATCAACTGGTGCAGACATCAGTGCAGCTCCACTGGGTTTTAGGTTGCACAAATTAGTTATGCCACGTACGCTGCGGTACTTCTATGAAAGATAGCTGTAGAAGTGCCATCCCATTCATGGGTGCTGATGGAAATACACATCCTCCTGCAGTCACTGGTACAATGGTGGGCAATTTTTGCAGTGGGATATTAACAGACTGCAACATCTTGATTGGCAAGAACATTTCTTACACATCATCATTTTCCAGGCTATTTGCAGTTAAAATCAAACAGCTTGTTCTCTGGGCTATGCAGTGTAGCTGTCATTTCTTGTCCTGGATGCCACTGAACAAGCTTTCCAAAATAGGGTGGCTTGAGGATCGTGCATACTGTACAAACAGATTGCATCCTCAAATATAACTGTAGGAGGGAAAACTGGGACGCTGGAGTTTCCATCTTATGTCTAAATCAGAACTTTCAATTTTACACTTTTAGACTATTATTCCGTAAAGTGCTAAAAGTGTGTTGGGGGGGGGGGCTTTAAAATGACGTGTTTTCGTCCCCATAGTTTAGAAAGGAAACACTCCAGTGTAGGAACCACAGTTCTCAATGCCTAAGGTTCTTTCTTGTAAAAAGATCTATTTTTCTTAAATTGGGACACACTAAATACAGAAAGTTGGTTTAATTTCAGGGCTCCTGGGAAAGTGGCCTAACTTAATGATGGTGAATGATAACTTGAAAATACTCTTTCCTCCAGCCTACAAGCAGAGAGTCTGGAAAGGATAGAAGGTGGTACCACATAAGTCTTCATGCACCTGTTTTTCCCTGATCTCATTACTTGCTCCAGTTTAGTGCAGAGTGTTAGATTGTGGCTGACTGACAAAGAGCCTGGTTCTCCTCAGTTTTAGGAAGACAAGAGATTTCCTTCTGTGGTTATCAATTGTCATTGGGTTGGGCACTAACTGCCCATGTATTGAAAGCTTCCCCATAATCTTCTCTAAGTCAGAATTTAACACAAAGAGACAGCTGTGTGTTTGTTTTGGCAAATACACACATACACACTTTTGATTGAGAAAAAGAAAATTCTAGCAGAAGTTTTCATGGACTGCAGTCTAGCTGAAGTGTAAGATCAGATGAAGTGGACTGGAGTTGATGAAAGATTACGTTAGAATTTTCTTTTTCTAAGTCTCAAAAGTGCTACAAAATTAGCATTTCATTATTCATGAGAATGTGAAAAAAAAACTTTGCTTCCTGGTTCATGAACAAGCAATTTTTTTGTGAAGTAATGAGCTGTCATATGCAAATAGCAAGAAACTTAGGCCATTTACACCCTAGACTGTTACAGTGCTATTATTGCACTTTCAACATCCTGTGGAATTCTGGGGTTTGTAGTTTACTGAGGCCAAAGAGCTCCCTGGCTGAGAATTCTAAATGCCCCTCCCTAAACTGCAAAGCCCAGGATTCCATAGGATGTTGAAAGTGGAATAATAGCACTACAAGAGGGTAGGAGGGAAAGGCCCTAACTTTGGTGCAAATGACATCAAGCTATTGAAACAATATCAAGCAATAATGGCAGTAAAAGGAGGAGGGGGAGAAGGAAGAGGAAGAAGAGTGAGAATAGTTATGTAGTAACCCAGAACTCTCAGCGAAGAGAGTTGCTGGGACAGTGACATGATCTACCTGCGTTTCTTCTCCTTAGCTTCCCGGTTCCTCATAAGCTTGCCTACAATCCTCATAGTAGCTGGGGGCGAATATAAACTTCCTAGCAACAATATATCGTTCTGAGTTATTCCTTTCTAATATGACCCATTTGGAAGTCTTGGACAGACAACTAAGATCTATTAGTTTAACAAAAGACCACTCTGGGTGGAGATGGAAAGTGCTAGACCAGGTTGGATAAACACAGCTGCCTTCTTTTTCGGCCTTGCCTTGTGTTCATGCCACTGTGACTATCGTAACGGTTGCCCATATTTTGAATGGAATCGCTGACGCCTTGAAAAGCCATTGATAGTCAGAAGAAACAGTACTGTACTTTATGGGCCAGTATACCGGTTACATATGAACAAATTTTGGAAAAGTTCCTTTTGGGGATTATAACTCCACTAGGTCTGTTAGCTGATGATTCTAGGTGTTGTAGTCCAAAAAAGGAACTTTTCTGAGCACTGCATAGAAAGGCTATCTTGCTATCTTAAAATATGACTAGTGAGAGAATCTGCAGAGATTCAGGTTGTATTTTGAACAATCAAGAGACCCATTTTTTGAAGTGTCTGTGATAGTGGCTCAAATACAATGCACTGGGACCTATTTTGAAAGCAAAGAAACAATGTTCTCTTTGGTCAGTGTCAGGATCAGATCTAGACCCAATCATCGGAAAAAGAAAGGGTTACTTTTTTTATAGCAATACCCATAAACCCCAGTCATAGGACAGAACACTGTTAATGCCACTTTAGCTTTCTTGAGATTAAGTGCTCAATCAAATTTGCTGTACTATGCAGCGTACAGTAACAACAACAGATGGCCATGATTCGGAACATAGAACCCAAATATCACACTACAAGCAAATGACACAGTGATAGCACCAGTACATTATCAATTAAATGTGAATGTAATTAATAATCAATGCAGACTGGTTTTTAAGGACTATGTAGTAATGACTAAGCTCAGATTATGTGCACCTTGAAGTGGCTACATTGTTTTCCAGTAAATAAAAATAGAAACATTAGTAATGTAATGTGATTGTTTATTCTGCTTTCAACAATCTCCAACAGAAGAGCATTTTTTTTCCGAATTTTTTTTGAACTACAGTCCTCAGGATCTCTCTGCCACCATGCTTGCCTGTGTTTAGTTTGGATGGTTGCGCACTTTTTATTTATTTGCTTTTACCACACCCTTTCTTTCCCTGCATCACTCTAACTTGCACCTATTTTCTGTTCTCTCTCTCCTCCATTAGATCATACATTTGAGTAGGCACAAGTAATTGTTAGCTTGTTTTGTTGCTGTAGCAGATCAAAGGGTGGGTGTGGGACTGGTTGTTGTTCAGCTTCTGCCTTACCAATTCAAAGGTCTTCTACAGAAATCTACTACTAATGTTCACATTTCACAAAGCATGGATTTGGAGAATTGTAGTCCTCAGAAGCTTTGTACCAAATTTGTGGAAAGAATGGTAACTCAGGGAATGAAGCATGTACATGTGCTGATCTGGAACTGATCTGCTTCTTTTTATTATCTGAACAGTGATGATACTCATTAATATTTCAACTGCTCAGAAATTAATCTATTAAATTGTTTTACTCCAAATTCTGCAATTGATAGTTTGGCTGGAAGCCTGTTTGATTAGATGCTTTGAAGAAAAGCCATAGCACCTTTAATTAGGAGAGGCATTGACCACTGGAGATAATGAAAATAAGCATGTAAGGAATCCTGGGCAAGCAAGGCAGGCCAACACTCAAGTATCTCAAAACAGAAAAGCAAAATAGGCAGTAGCTTGAAAGGCAAGGAGCTAAGGGAAAATGGGTGGAAATTTTGACAATATTTTGGAGCTATGTGCTGGAGGAAATCAGGAGCCCCTGGAGACAGAGTGGGATAAAATCACATATAAGAACAAGGCAAGATTTTCCAGAAAAAACTAGGTGGGCAAGCCCTGGCTGCTTGGGACTGTGAATCAAGGTCCAAAGGGAGTCAAAAACCTAACAGTCTAGAGGGAGAGAAAAAGAACCAGGTATAGTCACATCATGCCTAGAATCAGATGAAAGGCCCTCCCTCCATTCCAATTGCCATTCCCCTGGCCTTAAAGGGAAAGAAAAAGAACCAGGTACGGTCCCATCATGCTTTGGCCCAGAAGCATCCATTCCAACTGTCACTGCCCTGGCCTTGGAGGGAGAGAAGAAGAGGTAGTATCTGCTGGACTTAATCCTCTCTCCCACTGCCACCCCTTTTTCCTTGTGTGTCGTGTCTCACTTAGATTGTAAGCCTGAGAGTAGAAAATGTCAAATTCACAATTTGTATGCTGCTCTGAAAGCCTTTGTGGCTGAGGAATAGGGTATAAATACTCAAATAAATAAATACATATGTACATACATACATACATGGGGAGTGAACAACCTCTATCACTGCAGGTGTCATTGAGCTGCAACATCCACCATCCTTGAGTATTGTCTATGCTTGCTGGAGCTGTTGGGAACTAAAGTAGAACAACATCTGGAAGGTTACAGATTTCCTACCCGGAAACTAAATCCGGCAAGGGGAGTTCTTCCACAAGTGGCTTCCAATCTGACTGAAGGAGAGAACTAATATTGTGAATGGACAACCTTAAGAGGACAACCAGAGAAAAAGCAATGATCTGCCTGTAGGTATCCGGTGTAAAGCCTCACTGCTTTCCCCTTGAAAAATTGCTTTTGCAAAGGCATCTACATATGAAGGATAGCAGCCATTGTACACAAGGGGCTATGTACTCCCTCTTGGCTTTTGCTTTGAACACCATTAAATAAATCTTAATCAGTTCCAAAAGTTCCCAGGCCTGTCATTGTGGCAACTAGCTTGTTAAGGGCCCTTTTCCCCCTCTCCTGTGCATCAGACTATGAAAACAGCATTAATTTTGAAAAATAACAAATATGTGAAAAATTTAAAATTAAAATAGAGGATTGAAAGACTCCTCCCACACATTTTGTTGAAAGAGAACATTCTTAATGGGATCTGCAGGGCATTCATCATAAAAGCATATGAAAGCCCCACTCCAGGGGCATAATTTTAACTTAGGAGGTTTGCGAGGGAAGGAATGGCTTGATAGGTTGAAAACTTAATTCACTGTATGATTGCTTTCGACACAAAGAACCTTTTTATTGGTCTACACATCACGCTGCCAGGCAATAGTTCTTTTAACCCACTGAGGATAATCATACTTGCTTAAGATTAAGTGGGCTACCTAATTCAAAAGGAACCTTCAAGGGAGCAAAAATAGAACTGCTTAGAGCAGGGTGCTTCAGTTTCTGTGCAAGCACAGCTTCACCATACTCCTTCCTGTTGGTCTCAGATGACTCACTTACCTTGTCAAATCATTCAAGTTGTGCACTGCCCCCCAGAATAGGGTTGCATTTGTTCAGCACAATACTTTTGGGACATTAAAACCACCGCTTGAAAATCAGGGCCATTTCCGCACTAGACTGTTATAGGGGTATTATTCCACTTTCAACATCCTATGGAATCCTAGGCTTTGCAGTTTAGGGAGGAGCCTTAAATGCCCCTCCCTAAACTGCAAACCCCAGGATTTCATATGATGTTGAAAGTGGAATGATACCACTATAACAGTCTAGTGCAGAAATGAAAGTTGTCCTGACACGATGCTTACCTGGTTCATAACAGTTGCAAGATAAAATAACTTGGTTATTTCACTTTTTTGCCAGGACTGTGTCAAATAACCAGCTTGCGTCTTCACTTTTAATGCCTTTCCCGGAAACACACTGGTTCCATACCCACTGTAGAAGACTGATTTCTGTATGAACTGACCTGTGGCTCACATGGCACAACCTGTAACAACAAGGCACTGAATAGAAAATGTATTTTTTCTTTAAAAAAAATACAGAATTATTTTGGCAAGTGACTCTGAACTAGCTGCAGCTGAATATACAAGTCATGGCCTGTGTGAATATAAACATGAAAAGTCTTGCTCAGGTCCATTTGTTTCATTGGATTGTCACTTGCCATCTTATAATGTAATTGTGTATGACATTGTTACATAATTCCTGTATGAATCTTTAAAACTGGCAAATGAAGAGGACTGCTATGCATTTAATAGAAGTATTAACATTTCGACTTCTCATCAAGTTAGAAATTGCTCTCTGTCCTCTTGACTGTGACATTTGTAGCTCTGAAATATTCACAACATCCTGAGCAGGAGCATTCTGGTCGATATTCCCACCAAAATGGCCCACTCGTATCCTTTTCCAGCTGCAATCACAATGAATCCCCTCCATACTATCAACTTTCTCACTATAATGGCAAAGCACCCACTCGTTGTCAGCATGTCTCCATCAGACAGCAATCCAGGCCCTGCTGTCCTGTCATTGAAATACCTATTTGCTTTAATGTACTTCCAGTCAAGCGTCAAATGCCCAGAACTGATCAGATGTGACTCAGAAGAGCCTTTCACTGTTCTGTTGGCAGCCGTGATGTCAAGTGAAACTCCACCAAAGTGTAGTTTAATAGACTTGGTTTAGCAATATGCTCTAGTTGACTGGGATGGGCTTGGTTTTGAGCAAATGTGTCTCCTTGGAAAGTTATTTTTTTAGTGACACATGAGCTTGGGTGAGCAAATGATACATGCAGTAAGTCAGAGGTCCATTCGGGTTATCTTCCACATGTGCGCATTAATTTGCTAGTCCACATTCCTGTAAAGCAGGTTAGGGAAAAATACATTCCAAGAATGCTTTTGATACCTACAATTCCACACTCCCTGTCTGCTTTTTTTTGACCAAAAAAGAAGGTGACTTGCCTCCACATTAAAAATGACATCTAAGACACTTCCCCCCTCCTCCCTTTTGGAAATCTCTGCAGCCACCAGAGGGTCCCACCAGAGGGTCCCACTGTAGAAAACTGGTCCTTGGGCCAACTTTATGTAACAAATGACTGCATGCATTGAGGGGAAAATATGAGGGGGACTCAGGATTGAGTATTTGAGGATCAGGGATTACAGGCATTCCTACCATACCAGCTCTTACCAGCCAAATGTGTGACAATGGAGGATAGGGCAATAAGTGATAATCATGTGACACAATGCCAGCATGGTCACTGAGAATGGCTCTCTACAGCCCCACATTCTGCATTAGTGGCATAGAGATCCAAACTAAGGCCCTTTTCGCATGGCATTTTTTAAGTGAAAGGGCCCCTTGAGCATCGCGTAAATGTGAGGATCAGTCCACACGACACACTCACATTTACGCAACGCTCAAGAGCCTAACGCCGACCGCGCATGCATTTTTTTATTTTCGGCTTAAAGCTGAAAATGCTGTGCGGTCGCGCATCGCTCCAAGGCCCCGTGCACACTTACCTGACCCGTGGAGACTCTGGAGCTGGGCCGGTCGCACTTCCTGCCCCAGCGCAGCCTACAGCTCCCAGGCTGCACTGCGGAAGGAAGGGGCGGGGGCGGGGTGTTTGCGCGACTGGCAAGCCAGCTGCGGCGACGAAGGAGCAGGGATGTGAGCGCCTCGCGCAAGAGGCTGCTCTCGCGAGGGCCGCCTCCCACCCCCGCAAACAGGTAAGGTGCGGAAAGGGCCTAAGTTTGCCAGAGTGAAAATTGAAGAAGGTTCCTGTATCTGTAATGGTTGCGTAGAAGAGGGAATTTCAGCAGTTGTTGCTTGTCATGTAATCAGGTTATAAGCAATACCTGCTGAAATTTCCTCTTCTATACAGCCATTAAAGGTAGAAGAGCCCTCTTCAGTTTTCATTCTGATAACCCTCACCCTAAGGACTAAATCCCAAATTGGTCACAATGGAACCTTCCCCTCCACCTCTCTCTCCATCAGCCTTCCATGCCTCTCAAAATAGCAGCTCTAGGGGTTTTTTCCATCCCTCCAGAGATAGTTTTGGGTAGGGATGGGCCAACGGAATCCTTGAATCCTCAAATCCTGGGTAAGGATTTGAGATTTCCAAATCCAAATCCCTGTGCCAAAATAGGCAAACCGAATCTTTCAAATCCACCAACCAAATAGATTGTTGGAGACCGGGACACCTGAAAACTAGGGAGACTGGGATGCCTGAAACCTGGGAGACCAGATATACGAGGGAAGATAGTAAGTAGGTGTGTTTTTCCCTTTGAGTAATAATGCCCTTTGCTAACAATTTCAGAAATTACATCTGGACTTGTATTCTAAGGTATTTAAATTGAACATTTCATATTTAAGTTCAGTATCTGACTGGAAGCTACAGGCTTGAGATTTCAAGGACAACTGAAACATTCCTTTGCATGGCTCCCTTGCAAACCTCTTTCATACACAATTCTGGGGTTTGGAGTTTTACAGGGTGTCACAGCCTTCTCTGCCAAAGTGTGCATCATCAAACTACAAACCCTGGGATGTCATAAGGAGCTATGCAAAGAAAAGCCAGTGTGGATCTGGATTATCTCTGTACTGTAGTATGTGGTCCTGTTTACACAGGCAGGAAAATGTGGGATTAATCCATATTTTCCTGCCTATGTAGAAAGGGCCTTCATGTCATTTTCAATCTGGGGAGATCCTGAGGCAAAACTAGGACAATCGTCTTGGCCAGATTTCTTCAGAGAGAGATTTGCCTTTGGCTAGGCTTTTGCTAAAGCTGAGTGAGTGTGTCTTGCTCAAGATTATCCTTCTTTCCCTTGCTTTTTAAATGCTTTTTTAAAAAAGGATTCAAAAGATTCGAGATTCATGAGATTCGTGGATTCCAAGAACCTTCCAGGGATTCGGATCCAGATTCGGATTCAGAAAATTCTGGATTCGTCCCATCCCTAGTTTTGGGGCAAACTGGAGAACATATGAATAGCTGTTTCCTTTTAGTACACTTTCCACATGATTACTTTTATTAGTAATCCTTGCTATTTAAGGGTTGCTAAATACAGACAACAGAATGGGGAGATAAAACTCTTGAGACAGCACACAAAGCCATTTCAAAATCACACGTAAGGTGAGTCTCCATTTCATTTCATAATATCTGCCTGCATTTGAAAACACATGCACATCTTCTAATAAATCTCTCTCTCCCTTGGCATTTCTGCATGACATCACTGAGCCGCTTTTGCGATGGGATGGCAGCAGTCGGCAGGTTGTGCTTCTGCATGACATCATCACTGTCCCACTGCCATCCTGTCATGAAGCATTGCACTAGTGCGGTATTTGAAAAATAGGAAAAAAATCCCTTGTACACCTCTCATCACACAATGCTCCCATATTTACTGTTGTGTATAAGCCATGGCAACACAATTGCAATGCTTTCTGCCCCAGTGCAGCAATGGCAAGTGCCTGGCTGCACTGTGGAAGGAAGGGGCAGAGTTATCCTGCTCCTTTCCTCAGGGAACGAGCAAGTGCGGAGGGGAGCGTTGCTGATGCACTCCCTTCCAGACCCAGATTTGCATTCAACAATGAGAAAGAGCATTGTCACACAGAAAGGGCCTCTATCTTTTGCGCTCTCACACAAATGGATATTCATATTCTGTTTGTTAATTATGTGTATATATATGAATGAAGGTCAGCATATCAGGCATGGAGGAAGGAAAAAATTCCAACCTCTTACTACTGTATTAATTTTCGATGTGGAGATAATTTTCAAGATATAAGATTCAAAGTAGCATTCAAAAATGGTACATACATACCTGCCTGCTACTGTTTTGCATCTATTCCACCATATCATTCGCTACTTATTTGACTCTGTCTCTGTGGACTGTGTCATGGCTTTCCATACTCCACAGCCTTGTGACAGCAAAAATCTCCCTAATTTTGAGATGAGATCCCCCCACCTCTAGGCCCACTTGAGCTCTTGCACCACAATGAGAAAGGAGCACTTAACTCGTGTCAGTACAGCTGTCATTTGCCAATGAGGACTTGATTTAAAAACTTAAGGTGTTAGGAAACTGGCAGTCAAGGTGTAAGTAGCTTCCAGGCTAGCTGAATTCATCTGAGAATAGCTAGTGATCTTGGAAAAGACCCAGGAACCCTATAAAACCACTTAAGTTTCACACACTAATCTAAAGATAATGGATTGACAGCACTTTTTTTTTCTTTTAGCATTATAATACACTGGATCCATTAAGAATGCATTAGGTTTCTTCCGAGAAAACCCTTTAGTCTGAGGTGTCTTGCTGTGTTTCCTGATTGGATTCTTCTATTGGTTTGTTTTCCCAGCATGCCTAGCAGAAAAGCTGATTTCCTGAGCACACGAAAATTGAATGTTGCAAGCATTCAGTGTTGCTACCTACTATTCTCGGAGGCCCAACATGAAGCTGTGGAGTTATGAATTGTCAACACAGGCACTGTCATAAAGGACGAAATAAAGCAAGATTTGGGTGTAAAAGGAGCCTGCACTTCAGCAGAGTTTGGAAAAGTCCCTTTTTAAAAAAAGCTGGGAAAACTCCCTTACAGCTCCTGAAATGGTCATCAACCATTGCTGGCTGGAAGCTGGAAGCTGTAGTCCCAACAGGTAACACTTCCAAGCCCTGCTTTAGGCTTAGAATTTGGTCATGCATCTGTGCATTCTACCCTATATATGTTCCGAAAGATGTAATTTTTTTAAAAAAATTGCTAAGTCCCTCCTGTTAGGAATACATTAGGCTGCAGCTTTTGTCCAATGGCATTAAACCCTTGAGAAGTGTATTGCTTAGTAGCAGAGTGCGTACTTTGTATGTAGAATGTCCCAGATTCAATCCCTGGCATCTCTAGGCAGGAAACAGCCTCTGCCAGCCAATGTTGACAGGATTGGACTAGATGGAACAACAATCTGACTGAATATAGAGCAGCTTCTGATGTCCCCATGATTATGACCTTATCAATACTAGATAACCTCGGTCTAGAAAACTTGTCACTTTTTTTTCCTTCCCAAGATTTGTCACTGGAGTTGTTTTGTTCCATCTAACTGTATCTGCTTTTGGAACAATTTGTGCTTCTTGTTTAAGAAAATAAGTTTCCCTGTGTTTCTCTGTCAACCCATATTAGAGGAGTATTGAATCTGACATGGAAGTTTTAAAGGAGCTATCCAAAGATAGGACTCAGCACTTTGGATCTTAAAGTTTAAGACTGAAACCTGGAATGTATTTGTTTCCCAGCTAACAAGGAAACCAGCAGCCCCCAAAAGCACATGGCATATTATTCCCGTAACACCTTAGTTCTTTGTTCCCCTATGGACATATTCACACATCAGGAATAATTATGAAAGTCTGTGTACAGGATAAAAGAGAAAGGGTTTGACTCATTTACAAGGAACCAAATTTGAGGAAAATCTTGTTTGCAACTGACTGAGAAACCTTAATGCCTGTCCCTGAAATTTAAGAAGCATGCATCAACCTGTCTTACAAAGGAGATTCCACACTGGCTTCAAGTAGCAGGCTGACTGCTCATTGATCTTTATTTTTCTGTTTCCTTTACGAGTGCGCGAAAGAAGCACCTGGTTGAGCCATAATAACATGGCCGGTGAGCCTTTAGACTAACTTCCTTTTGATAGCCTCTAAGACCAGATAGTTGTGAGAAGTCAATGGAAAAAGCTTCCTTCACCAAAATGTTGCCACAGGTTTAAATCTTACCTTAAGAAGCAGAAACTGGGAAGCATCCAGTGGAATCCAATGAACTCCTTCACCCTTTGCTCACATTTTCACTTGTCTAGTAAATGGTTTGAGAGTTCCTGGTCCAAAAACATCAAACTTTGATGAATATGTACAGGCCATAGGCCAAGGTACCAATGTAACTACAGTTTTGTATAATGTCATATTATATATTTATGTATTGTCCTTTAATGATTCTATATAGCCTCTGAAAAAGGTCTCAGAAGTAGAATGAAGCATGTTAGACTTTATTAACTGATAAACATCTTTTGAGCATCTTTATATCTGTCTCCATCTTCTCTTGTAAATCTCCCCTTACCCATGTTAAATTTGCAAGCAATGTTGAGTTACCATAATACTCCATGAGACTGCTGTAAGTTGAAATGGGTGAAGAAAGGTTTTCTCTGATGTTAATTGAGAGTTGCAACCAAACAGTCCTAGTCAGTACCTTCCAGCACCCAATCCCACACTGCAATCTCCGAGCATGAACAGAGCTTCTCCTTCAGAAAGGCTCTGAAAGAAAGTAAGATGGATCAGTTTTTTACGGCTATTTACATCTCTCCCTCTATTGGCTGAAGTGTGAAGTATTTCTCACTCTCACTCCCTGCCTATGAAGGGACGGAAGGCAAATCATACTGACACTCGGACAGAATAATACAACAAAACCCTAAATCTACAAAACAGTGATACCTTTATTGGCCAACCAAAATGTACAAAATACATCATGCAAGCTTTCAAAGCTTCACTGGTTTCTTCATCAGGCCAAGATGTCAAAGATGGTCAGACTAAGTGGCATTCTTAATAGAACACAGTAGTAGCGCTTGGACCAAGCTGAAGAAGACAGTTACTTTATTATGATGGAAAAGGTGCCATCGCTGCTTTGTCTGCTTGATAGAGGACACATTCTCATGTGCACTCATGCACACAGAAACACTGGACTGGAGTGGACTGGACTGGACCTCTTGAAGTGGCAGTATTGGTTAAATCTAATTTGTGCTTTTTGGATTCAGTTCTGAAAACAGCTTTGCCATAGCACTAAATACTAATACTAATAATATCTATTTTTTTCTGGGCTGTTGATAGCTTGTGAAAATTAGACAAATACAGAGAGAAATACAGAAAGTATTTAAAAGTCATCCATCAAGGCGCTGGGTGAGGCGGGAGTCATGATGGACAATCCATACCAGAAGTTGGAAACATTACTGTTTGGACTACTGCTCCCAAATCTCCCAGCCAGCACAGCAGCTGGTTTTGTTTGCTGGGAATTCTGGGAGTAGTAGTTACTTTTAACTTTCCTGAGCTCTGATCCATTAGTAGATGCAGGTGGCAGAGTCTTGGATTCACAGAAAGGTGAATTCTTGACTTCTTAAAGATCCAAGAAGGAAAAAGTGGTGAAGATGTTGCTTTCAGCCCTCCTATGGAGTTGCAGGATGTACACAGGGTGAGAAGGATAAGATCCAATGGGCCCCAAGATCCAATAAAGCTGGGGTAGAGGAGTGCACAGAATGTCTGAATGCCTAGAGCTTGTCTCTTAATAGTTGTGATGTTTAAAATTTGAGAAGAAAACACACAAGGAGTATTACTTTAAACGAATATACAAGTTGCTGAATCCTATCACCCCAACAGGTTCAGCCTTTGGAGAACTCCTTTAAAGTTCAGACTAAAACCCATATTAGATTTACAACTCCATGGACGAGAAAGCCAGTTGCCAGTAAATAGGAATCACATGGAAAGGGAAACCTATTTATTTATTCATTTGATTTGATTTATAGTCAGCCATTCCCTACAAGGGCTCACGGTGACTGAGTTCAATTTCCTTTTGAATCTTCTAAGAGATAATAACGCTGGGCAAATATGTGGTCGGATGTATATAGCATATTAAGGAGAAGCTAATGTGTATATTTAATTACAAGGTACAAAGAGTGTCTTTTTAAAATTCTGCCTAATACTCTATTTGATGTTTTAATTATGGATATCAATAGAACATGGCTTTTCCTCTCAGTGGAGTCCTGCCAGACGTACCACATTCCAGATGGTACTTTATACTGACTCGACATAGTCAGTATACCAAATAACAGGCAAACAAAAACTTCCTCCTGGAGATTCTTAGTCCAGTTTGCAAAGGTTTTCTTAGCTAGAAAACAGGTGGGTTTCTCTCTATTTTTGTACATATCATTGAAGATTCACCTGATAAAACAATACTATGGCTTTGGATAGCAGGACCCAACTTTTGCTTGATCCATCAATATGCTGAGATGATGGTTTCGGTCTGGACTATCTCAAAGGCCATTTCCACACGGGTTAAATAAAACGGTGCAGTGCGTCCTCCACGGAGGATGTCTGCACCTTGGAGCAGACTGGGTCCGGAATATTTAGTGTAGATCCGCACCTCAGTCTGCTCCGGAGCGACCCCAAGTGGTCCTCCAGTGTGTTTTTGAAAAACCTGATTTTTCAGGTTTTTCAAAAAGCCGGCACACGCCATTGCGTGCCTGCTCTCCCATGCAGATTCGCAGGCTCGCACCAATGCGAGCCTGCGATCTGCGGAGGGCCGGCTTTAGGCTGGCGAGCTTCAGCGGTTGGTCGAGACCCACAACCAACTGGAAGCCGCCATTTTGGTCACTGGAGCAGTGCAGAGTGACAGCCACGCACTGCTCCAGAGCAGCCTGGACCGGACTGGGGAGCCAGAAGATCTGGTAAGTAGCGGCACAGGGCGATTCCCTCGCCCCTTGTGGAAATGGCCAAAGATTTTATTTTCTGATTTGAGTCTGCCTGAGTTTTAAGATCCTTGGAGAAGGGCTTTTTATTGGACCTACTGTGGGACTCTCCAAACTTTGTCCTACCAAATGTGGGGGTTTCTTCTTTAGAAATTCTTCCCTTGGCATCAACTATGAGGATTTCTTTCAGGAAATCCCACCACTGTAGTTAAATGAGGGGGTTCTACTCCTTACTCGACCAAATGTGAAGATTTCCATGGTGCTTACTGCAATTACCAAGAGTGAAAGCTTTCCCTGATCACTGCTTCTGTCACAACATAAGGATTTCCTTTTGTTCCCTTTGTGTGACAACGACTGTGGGGACTGTCTAAATTCCTTCAGCCTTCCTATCCCAAATGAACACCGTCTTTCTATATTCAATAATTACACATTTAAAGCACCACCACCCCTCTCTCTCTCACTCCTCTTTAGCTAACTCAGACCCTTTAAAACCATTAATTTATTCTTAAACCTGGTTGACTCTTAATCATAAATCTTCCACACACTTCACATAGACCAACCATACCCCTCACTAATTCCACTGTCCAACTAACCTCCCTCAAACCAACCATCTAAGTGCCCTTCAACAACGGTCATTCACCAGCAATATACAAATCTACTCAAAATTCCACAAATCAACACTCACTTTAACATTCCATTCTCTTCCCCCTTCCAACATCTCTTTATCTTATACTTTAAAGTACAACCAATAAATTAATCAACGTTTCCTGATACGAGTCCATGACATCATACTCACTATCATCATGGGTATGTTTGGTGAAGACACTGAAAAAAGTTTTCTTTGTTTCCTGGCTGTGGAACTCCCTTATATGAAAAGCTTGGCTGGCCCCTTCTCTGTACTTTTTCTACAATAAGTCAAAGATCTTTTTGTTTACCAAAGCTTTGATCATTAACTGGACATTGGTATAGGTCTATTAACTGGGATATGTTGTATTTGTATTGTTATAATTATTTTTTAACTCTCTTTTTAACCATTTTAACTTAATATCTTCATATTTGAATATTGTTTTTGACCTTTATGTAAGCCATTGTTTCCATTGTACTTTATTTTAATTTATTTTATGAGCTGCCTAGGGTTCAATATTAGACAGAAAGTGAGAGAGTAAATAAATAAATGATTGTAACATGTCAATCGTCATTGCAATTCATGAAAGATAACCAAAGGGGAGCAAGGAATTAAAATCCCTTCCAAGGCATGTGTACTGACTGGGCTGGATGATTGGCATGGTAGCACAATTCAGGAAATGGGACTTTTTTGGACTACAGGTCTTAGAATCCCATCGCTGGCTGGGTGATTCCGGGAGTTTTAGCCCAAGCCCTAGCTTAAGTATACTATAAAGAACTCTGGGTGGGTAGATAAACTGTCTGGTATGCCAGACTCTCATATTATCGTTCTTCTTACAAGCACAAGTGGGTCTCCTCTTGCCTTCCATGTGTTCCAGAATTTGAAAAATGAAGCCAGGTAAAAAAGTGAGCACAAGGGTCTTGTGGGTGTTAGCTTCTTTTGGACCAAAGCATTATTGCAGCAAGGAGGTGGTAGTAAAAGCCATGTCTGTCACTGAGGAAGCTGCCCAACAGCTCAGGAGCCAGCAGGGCAACTTTCTCTCCTGAAAGAGACATTTTTCACTGCTCCTTCTCCCCTCATAATATTCATGGCCATTTTACCCTACCTGCCATGTCACCACCTGTATTTCTGTCACTTCCTACATTGGCCAAAAGGAAAACAGCCAGAGTTTCATTCATGACAATAAAAGCCCCACTGATAGTCTAACATCTGTAGTTTGGTCCCATAGAGCAGGGTAAAAAATTGCCATACTTTTGAATTGTTGTTTTGAAATGCAAGTGCAACCAGCCATAAAAACAACAACAACAACATCGACAACAAAAACAGACCTTTTCCTTACTACAACTGAGCCACTCTCTGCTTTTTACAAGGCAAATGATAGAGAAGGAAGCTGTCCTGCTCTGTATACCCACCCCTCTCCCCTCACATAATTACAGCCACCTGAATCCTGCTGACCTAGTCATTCCTTCCTCCGAACACTAAGTTGAAAATGTAAATGCCTGGTGATGAGGAGAAGGAGGAAGCCCCCAGGAACTGAGCTGAATCTTACTGCTGAGCTGGTGACTATGTAGGCTGAATGAGCGAGCAGTTATGAGAGAGAAGGAGAACCTGGTGGTGGGGTGGAATATAATTAGTGAGTCATTAGGGAACATAATTTCTACAAATTTGTCATTCTAGATAAAAGAAAAAAAATCTTTCTATGCATATCTCAAGTACATAGAAATAATGTGAGAAAATAATGCTGAAGGCCAGCATTTCTGATTCTGATTATTAGAGCTGAAGCCCTGTCAAGATTTTGCTGAAGCAGCCTGTGAAGTTACAAACACATAAACCCTTTTCGCAGCTTACCTTTTCGCAGTGCTGGGATGCAGGGCTTGCACGAGCAGCCTCCGGAGAGAGGCTCTCGCTTCCTTGCTCCTTTGGCTCCACACAAGCTTCCTGCTCATGCGAGAGCCCCGCCTCTTCCTTTCGCAGTTCAGCCTGGGACCTTCCCAGCCTGCACTGGACAGGAAGCGCGATCGGCCTGGCTCCCGAGGCTCTGCATGCAAGCTAAGTGGACACAGGACCCTGGAGCAATGTGCAACCGTGCACTATTTTCAGCTTCAAGCCAAAAATGAAAAAATGCATGCGCGATCCGTGTCAGGCCCTTGAGCATTGCACAAATGTGAGCGCATCGTGTGGACCACTCCTCACATGTGTGAGATGCTCAAGGGGCCCTTTTGCATGGGAAATGCCATGCAAAAAGGGCCATAGTTAGGTAATATCTTTACTGGACCAGTACAATTATTATTTTAAAAAATACGACTTTGAGACCTCCTGAACTCTCCACCAGAAAACCCATGCCCGGCCTGATGAAGAGGACTAGGAAGTTCATACACTTAATGATAGGTTAGTGGTTCAATAAAGTTATTAGCTATTCCTGCTTTTGGATTTTGGTCATGAGGCAGTTGGCTCGTTTTCTTTCTTTCTGTGAAACTACAGAGGCCAAACTCCAAAGCTCAGTTCTGGTTCAGACATATCAGCTTTGTACGCAATACAGGGTTGCCAGGCCTCAGGGTACTACCTGAAATCTCAGGGAACTACTCTGTTTCTCCAGGTCTCCAGGCAAGGAGATGAATCTCAGACTGAGCCCTGCTGGATGAAGAGGAGAGCATTTTTATGTATGACAGTTTTAAACCCTGGACATCTGCCTCCAGCCGTTCCCAGCTGGGCCCCAGGGATTGTTGGTTCAGCATGAAAGTATATGGAGGTATGTTCTGTTTATGTAATACTTGTACACACACACACACACACACACACACACACACACACACACAACCTAGGAAGGAGGGGAAGGGGAAAGGACCAAAGACTATTTGAAAAATAGTTGAAAAACATGGTTTTTGAATGTTGAGAAATCATAATGAGAAGAATCCTTGACTAATAAAAATCTTCACAGTTTGGGACTTATTCTGTGCAAAATCTGCACATAGTGGTTTTGTGGAAAAAGATCCATCATTTTCTGCGTAAGAAACAAGATAAAAAATTGTAATTGATGACGTGCACGAAATTTGCACATGGTTTATTTGCATGGAAAGCAGCATTTTTTGTGTAGGAAACAGCTTTTTCTGTGCAGAAAATATTTCTGTGAAGAATAAGTCTTCATTTGGACTAAATGGCCATCTGTCCGGAGTGCTTTGAGGGTGTTCCTGCATGGCATGAGGTTGGACTGGATGGCCTGTGTGGTCTCCTCCAACTCTACATTTCTATGATTCTATGATTCTATGATTCTATGATTAAATACCTTTAAAGCACCAGATCCCAACTGATCTTGAAGGCTAAGTAGGATTAGCACTGGTCGTTATAGGAATGGGAGACTGCCAGAGAATATCAGTTGCTATAGGCAATATTCAGAGGAAGGCAATGGCAAATCCACTGTGATAATTCCTTGTTCAAGAAAACCTAATGAAATTAATGGCAATAACAGGCAACTTGAAACTACACACACACACACACACACACATACACAAGTCCCAATTTTGCATATAAGCTTCAAGAATGGCATGGTTTTTGATGACCTTCTCACAGGAGGAAGAAAATTGCTAAAATTACTCATTGTTTTAATCAGGAAGAAAATACTGAAGGATCACATCTCTGCCAGGGAGAGAGAAGGTGAGTGCATACATTGGGGTCTAGGATGTCATGTGCCTCAGTGTGGAGGACCAGCACTGTGACTCATGGGCCTACTTGTTGTATAAGTCCTGGGAACAGCCATGTTGTACCAGGGGGAAGAAAAGAACTATTCTTGGGCTGGTTCTGCACTTTCTACAAGCCCCAGAGACAGTGTAGGGTTTGGAAAAAGTTGTCATGTGTGCTATAGATGAGGCCATGAAAGATGAAAGTCCTAGCAGGAAAGGTGGCACCTGCTGCAGCTATAGTGTACATTTTTATCATCTGGCTACTGAAAAATATTTTCTTCTTTCCTCTGGCTCTGTGTTTCCATATTACCTAGTCAGCTGGGTTTTACCCAAATTCTTTGCTCATTTACCCAGATTGTCTTCACACCCTTTTCCCAAGTTAGCTGATCTAGAAACAGTTCTGGGCTATCTATTAGTCCTTGTCTACCCCACGTTTGTAACACCAGAAGGAACCCCACCTCCGTGACATCACAAAAGTTTACTAGGTCACATCACAAAGACCTGCCTCTGGTTATTAGGTTTTGGTCCTGAAATCTCAGGGAATGGAAAGCTGCTGACAACTTGTAGCTGATAACTAATGTAATCATGATTGTGTCACTCAAGTTGTTCGAAATAGATCTTTTGTCTGCACGTGTAAAAGCAAGACAGAGAGAAAACTTATAGACTACCTTCCACCCAGAAATCTCTTTTCACATACAGGGAATTTTTTTAAATGGAGACCTTTCAGATAAGTCATTCTCCACATGTGTTGTTATATATCTGGCCTTACAAGGATTGGTATTCCTTAAAGATCAGTTGTATGTAGACATAAGATTACGTGAGGTTGGGGTGGGGTGGGGAGATCACCATAAAGTGGTATCTTTCTGTGCTTTCTAAAGAACAGTTCCCAGTCAATTTTATTACTGCTGTCAGGTTGCCTCCCAACCCTACCCCCAAGAAGTATGTCACTTCTACATTTTGGTTTAAATATGTCTTGCCAGGAGTAGGGGATAGCAGTAGGTAACAGTGGACCAGATTTTAATACTGGCGTTAAACGGGGCTGAGGAAAGTGCTCCCTTCTTGGCCTCATGCAGCCTCAACCTCATTTTTGTAATCCATCACAAGCAACCCCCCCCCCCAGTTTTTTCAAGGCAAAGGTAATTTGAAAACTGCTGCCTCGGTGTCAGGTCTTAAAACATCCCTCAAACTTCCAGTTTCCCAAATCTCATTACTGAGGCACAAATGACCTGAAAATCAACTGTGAAAAAAAGGGACATAAGAACCAGAAGTGAGTTTTAGTTATTTCTGTGACTTATTTTCAGCTGAAGAACACAGAAGAGTAGTCTGTTGGGGGGCATAGGGTCAAAAGTTAATGGGCCGTCACTTGAGCCAGACCTAATGCCAGAAATAGCTCATTTGTCCTGTAACATCTGGACAAAGAACTTTACACTCACTGGTAAACCCTGTCCCAGGGTCTACAATTTTGATATTAAAATATGATTCAACCTGCCTGAGAGGTCACCCGCATGGGCAAGTAGGCAGTAACGGTCGAACGATCGAAAACCAGGTCAGGCCAGTAAAATCCCCAGTCATGGAGCCCCAGGAGCCAACTTGAGGGGATTAGCGTGTTTGCCCCAAGTTGAGCACTGATAGCAATAAAATCCTATCAGGCAAGGACAATTTACATGAAATCACACCACAACCCAATGCAGCCGAAGATCCTGAGACTTTGGCAACACCTTGTAATCTCATCACACAAAGGAAGTTACCATTGTAGAGCTTCTTTCTCGTTGCAACACCCGTTGTTCTCCCTGGGAAAGGATCAGCCCTCCAGTTACTTTTCCCCCTACAAATAGTCCCAGTTTTTGAGTGGTTCTTTGGATCACTCCCGGTCATCCCAGCAGACCGTTTCTCTGTCCGTTGAGTAATCCCCTCAGCCCTCTCCGTGCTGAGCACTGTCTTTCCCGGACCAAGGACTTCAGGAAAAGGTGCAGTATTACCCCAGCTACAATCCCTTCAATATTCCCCCTATCCAGTTTCCTCTCTTTTGCTTCTTAATAGGTCTTGAGTGAGTGTATAAGTGATTGTGTTGATGCATGAGACTTTCATTCAGTAAAATTATTTATTAGACATTGTTGTTTGGTTTTTGGCTTGGCCTAACCCCATAAAGGTAAAAGACCCCATTAGGTTACCCTGCCTCTCGCATTGCTATTGCTCATGCTCTGGCTAGTTTCCATTCCCCATCACATGGAGCACATTAAGGCGTCCCCCACGGGACCCCAGAAATCAGGGTAACACTCCCATTGTCTCCCATATTCTATTCTGATATAAAAATTAGCAGCAAGAAATGTTTTGCTACCATCCCTGTCTCTCCTGCTAAAAGATCCTTGGTTGCAATTCTTGCCAATTACCTTTCATTTTCTCTTGCCTTTTTCCTTAAATTCTTCACATGCTGGCCCACCTCTCAGCCAGCCTCCTCACTCCAGTTAGTCCCCCAGGTACTGTCAGCAAATATATATCCGGGCAAGAGCGTAACTCTACCACCACTCTGGAGTTTCTGTTTGGGTTCTTCGTCATGGTTGCACTAAGCAGGGACAAACTTCAAACAAACTTCAAACAAGCAGAAAAGTCCCTAAGCACTGGCTTATTTTGCACGTGATGAAACAGAGAGGTAGTTACTGACAGCTAACTTGTTAGTTATGGCAAATGGTATGTTGACTGCAGGCAGACTGATTGGCATTATTAATCTATATTTTTGATGATAATAATAATAATGATGATGATGATGATGATGATGATGATGTAATGATGATGATGATGATTCACAAAATTGCAAGAAGATTTGGGAAAGGCTGCAGGGCTCAGTGTATACACATGTGACATATAAGAATTATCACCCTGGCCTAATTTTGTATAGAGGTGTTTCTGGGCTGGAGAAGGTTTAGATCTGGCATAATTACATACCATATTTGCCCCATTCATTTTCTGTCCTCTTTTGGCTTTTCCGTTTGAAATCTCAGCCAGCAGAGCAGTTCTGCTGCCAAAACGCTGTACTGGCAAATTTCTGAAGTCAGAGATGTGAACCAAATCTTAGCCATCCACGCTGCCATAGCTGACACAACTTGGAGTTCAGTTTGCACAGCTCTTGAACTCTTGTGACTTGCTTCTGATTTCTTCCCCATCTTTCCAACTTTTTATCTGACATCTCTGAAATGTGGACAGTGTTATTCGTCATCCAAGAGATCTACCATACCAAAATCCAGAACAACAGGATACATCTTATGCTTGTAGGAACAAATTTCCCCCCTGTGCATATGGTTTAAAAATAGAAGGCATCATGCTCTAACTATAGATCTAGTTCAACTGAACTGCTCTTTTCATGTGGGTT
Organism: Cyclura pinguis; assembly: GCA_030412105.1. Taxonomy (NCBI): domain Eukaryota; kingdom Metazoa; phylum Chordata; class Lepidosauria; order Squamata; family Iguanidae; genus Cyclura; species Cyclura pinguis. The sequence goes on along the minus strand of CM059599.1, from coordinate 103,743,571 downwards.
TTCATATAACAGTTAGGGAAGATGAAAAATGAACTGGGAAGGAATACAGACCTATATTTATTGCTCCTCTACATGATTGTATTTCCTCAAGTCCTGTCCTGATATGCAGCCTTCTGCTGTAAAACACAACTCACCATTTATTATATGTGTTGCTGAACATCCTTCACCATTTATAGAAATTGTGCCCAGAAAGATGAATAGCTCCTATTCATTCTGAAAGCAATAATAAAGTGATAATACTTCCCTTTAATAAACACCAGGCTTCTGCCTAGTCCTCTAATTCGGGAACTTCATATACAGTTAAAGCAGATTAGCTTGCCATATTTTATTGGCTGACACAGGGTAAAGGATGACTTTTTTGTTCAGTTCCATTTTTTCCATTCCTAATGAAATTTACAGTCATTACCAAACTGTTCCATGAAACTAAGTACCTAATTTTGGAAGTCCAAACAAGTAACACAGGTATTCATGAACATGAAAGACACCTACCTCCTCCACATAGATGGATAACTACCAAAGCAAGATTCCTTTCCAGAGATAGCTGGTTTGAATTTTAAAGGTATCAGTTAAAATTTAACAGACACAAGTATTTATTAGTGATGTGACATGAGTTTAGGGGTTATAAATACATCTAAGAATCACTGGTTCATCAAGCCAGTGCTTCCCAAAGCTGAGGCACAGGCTGTCTTCTCCTTCACAGAAGATTTAAATGAGACATTCACTTCTGTGTAGCATGAAGCACTGTCTCTTGTTTTCCCTTAAATAAGTACAGATATGGGGGGGGGGTGCTTATTCCAAATGCAAAAATGGGGATGGAAAGGAAAGTTGATGTACAATTATAAGAGTCATACTGACTTAGACCAAAAGACTGTCTAGTCCAGAATTCACTGTTTACACTATGGCCAACCAGTTGCTTATTAGAAGTTCTCCAGAAGGACAACCTTCCAACTCACTTCGCTACCTATTAATACACAGAGGCGTACAATGGCTCTTACAGGAAAGGCTATACACACATATTACTAGTCATTCATGAAAATCCATGAATTTATCCAACCTAAATAAGCATCCCTTAGCTGAAATGCTTGGGGCCATAAGTGTTCTGTATTTTTCCCCCCAGATTTTGAAATACAGTATCTTTTTTGAAATAGGCTTTCATCTCATTTTTTAGCTACTTGTGTTGTGTATGAGACACGAGGCTGCAGAGAGACTATGAAATGATGGAAATCCAAGCATTGTGCTTGGTGTGAATCTATGTCTCCCACTATTTCACAGAATCTCAGTCTCTTTCCTTTTGTCACCAGCTGCCTTTTTGGCCTTTGAGGTGGAGGCTGCAGTGCTCCTCTTTGTTTGTCTTTCAGATCCTCATTCTCTCTCTTTTTGCCACCAGCTGTCTGCTTCTATCTTCAAGGCTGTGGCACTCCAGGTTGTTTGTCTCTCAGATCCTCATTCTCTCTTCTTTCTGCCAGCTGCCCACTTCCACCTTTGAAGTGGAAGCTGCAGCATTCCTGCTCATTCATCTCTCAGATCTTCAGTTTCTCTCTTTTTGCCACCAGCTGCCTGCTTCTGCCTCTAAGGCAGCAGTGGCACTCCTCAGATCTGAGAGATGAATGAGCAAGAGCACTGTAGCTATTGCCCTGTAGGCAGAAGCAGGTGACTATCAGCAAAAAGAGAAATCCTGAGGATCTGATAGAAGAACAAGCAGGAATGTTGTGGCCACCGCTTCAAAGGTGGAAGTGGGTGGCTGGCAGCAAAATTTTGGGTTTTGGAGGTTTTAAGATTTTGGATTTCAGGATAAGGGAGGCTTAACCTGTATTAAATCTGTCCAAGTTGGAAACCATCACTACACCTTGTGGCAATGAATAGCACAGTTTAACGATGGCTATTGTTGCCCTTCCTGACATAACTAAAACGGATGGATGAAATCCAGCTCTGTGAACATGCATCTTTTCCAACAGCTGCCATCTGAAGCTGGTCTTTCACATGCACACACTGCAAGAGGAGGTAGTATCATAGCATGGTTCATAATGTGTTGTACAGGTGCTAAGTACTACCAGTATAAGCATTCTCCTTCCCTAGCCCTCTTTCCTAACTCCTTTCTCACTTCTGATCAGTCTGCAAGGAACAAGTTTGATCTGTGTGAGGCCTGGAAGCCATTTTGATAAGCCAGAAGAAGGGAGGAACAGATGGTTTCACATTCTCAAGTGACCGAGCTGTAAAGCACATCTTTTTCAGTCACTGCAACAGAACCGAATGCCCATTCCACTTGGACAACTTTCTAGGTGAATTGGAATGACTCAGCCTCTCACAAGTGACTGTTGGGCCTCAAATCAATAGCAGAACAAGCCACTCAAGCTTGTAGGGGGCTTTAGTACTCATAGGCCTTCTTGGGATAGGTAGGATGCCTCATCTAGGGGCATTGGTGTTTCTAGGCCTTGCTAGTCTTCTGTACTTCTGTGGCCTACAGTTTGGATCCTGCTTGGGGCTTTGGTTTGTTTTTCTTGAGAAAAAGGACCTTCTACAATTTCTTGCCTTTCTCTCAGGTAGACCTGAAAATAGGCCTATTTGAGAAGGCTGTCCTCACCACGTCTCTCAGAGTGGGGCTTTTTATTAGTTCCTCATGTGCTGAGTTTTCTTCCCTATCTCAGTCTACTGGATCAACTTTTTCATGGTTGAAGTTTGGACTGGGACCAGGGACATAATTTGGCTCACTTTTTTAACTGGCAGGAATGAGTAAAAAAAAACAGACTGGGCACTTTCAAGAGTCAACAGCAGGCTAAGAGGTCCATGCCTGAGCTCCCGCCTCTTGATCTTGCATCTATATTTAGTTATTTGGAGGCTCTTGACATTATGGTCATTGTTAGTGGTTCAGGAAATTAATGTGGACATACTTCTCTGTATAAGTAGTAAGATTCTTATGTTTTCTGATTATGAATATGCAGCTATTTGCAGAGGCCCAGGCTCTGCTTTCTCTCTTTCAATATCTGGTAAAGCAAGTGTTTTGTGGTAGTGATGAGTACTACTGTGTCCACTAGAGAACACAGTGCTAGGTGAGTCTCCCATACCACAGATTACATCAGCTGGCTAGCTAGGCATGAGAAGCCAGCAGTGATCTCTTTTTCCGGTGTCTATCACTTGGTATTCTACACAGTTAGATAGCACACAGGATAAGGTCCCAGGCCATGGACTGTACCATGGGGTCTTTGGAGCCCCTGGGAGAACTCAGTCAGCTACAATAGGTTGAAGGTGCAGATAGATCAAGGTTTAGGACCATGAGTGGGAGATGATTTAGGAGAAACATGGACATGTTGACTTCTAGGCACGTTGTTTTCATTACATTACATTTCATATACAGCAACACGCATTCATCACCTTCAATATATGGCAGGTAAGACGTTAAACTTTCATAAGGACTGAACCTTTATATCATCAGCATTTCTTTAGCACGCTTCTATATAGTTCACACATAGAGGACCATTACCATATTCAACAATATAACTCAGCCATTTATCCACTAAGCAATATATTGTCTTCTCTTGAGGAACTATATAACTCTAAACTGCAATCCAAGGGTTAATACCCCTGGGCATTGCTGCATCTAGCAGGACCCATTACTACATCTAGCAGAATGGGAAGTATATCTATTTTGCATAGCCTAGTTGAGAGCAGAGATTCTTTCTTCTCTTACCAGAATAGTGTCATTACCATGAGCACAGTTTGGACAATTATCAATTAGAAACAGCATAGCTTAGTGGCTGCATTGCACTCTCTCTGGTGGAGACTGACAATCAGTCAGTCTGCTGTCTCTCTCTTCACAACCTGTTTTATGTCTCTCATGGTCTAATCAGCTGACAGATAATATCCAATGAGGTGACAGATGCTCATTCTACCTTGTTTATGTAAACATCCTTTTCACCTACAATAAGTTTTTTAGGAGTGATGTAACATTGCGTACAGTTGACTGCCATCAGATTACATCAGTCACTGATCAGTTCAGTTGTTACTCCTTAACATGGCACCCGTCTTGAGTTTATTATTTGTCAATTCACAACGTTTAGTTCTCTTATCAGTGTTGACAGATAGTTGGTGTTCTGCCTGGAACAGGCTTGTGCTTATTCTCTTGGTAACAGACACACACATTTTGCAACACACAGATCTTTCTGCTTTATGTTGTATGCCTTATAAACACACTATTTACATTTCCAGCCTTCAAAGTCTGTAATCAAATCAGCACATAGCCTACAATGACCAGTCCTTCCCTTAAGGGGATCATTTGTTTTCAGTCACTAGTGAGAAGATCTGGAAGGATGAATATGTGGATGTATTAACCCTCCTGTTCAGGCAGTTGGTGAAAATAAAAAAGATGAACTAGATGAAAAAGACCAAATGTCTTAGGAAATAGAAGGTGAATTTTCTGTGGGCTACTCAGTTCCCTATTATTATCATCATCATCATCATCATCATCATCATCATCATCATCACCATCACCATCATCATCATTACTATCATCATCATCATCATCATCATCATCATCATCATCATTATTTTCATGGGTATGGTAGTTCAGATTCAGTTATGGTAGGCTTCTTCTGCAGTCCAGTACTTGACATTATTTATAACGGTTACCTCTGGCTTCAACATGAAGTTTTTAGAAGTGGGTGGCCATCAACCCTCACTGCAGTGCAATGAGATGCACACACATTTGTGGGTGCAGTTCATGACACCAACATGGCCTACCAAAGGGAAACATTTTTACAGTGAGTACATGGTACACAAGGCTGCTCTAAGTGGTCAGAGGGATAGGTGGTTTAACTTCTCTCTGCTGTGCAGGACTCACTAAAGGTAGATTTTATAGGGTTCTGTTAAGTGTCATGCCTGGCTCTAGGTTGCAGGGCTCCATAAAAAACAAGCATATTTGCTCCATATTTGCGGGATTTACTTTCTTTGGCAGACTGCATAAAGAGGAGCCAGAAGCAGAGAAGTGGCAATGATTAAGTCATTGCCAAGTATAGTAACTTGCTTGATTCCCCACCCCCCACCCCACTTTACCCTCCTAATGAGAGCCAGGTTGCCATTATTCAATGATTAGAGACTTGGAAATTTTATGAGAATGCATGGTATCCATATAGTGGTTTTGGTTTTTGAATTCTGTGTCAGGGTCCATTTCATCTTTAGGTTAGTAACTTTGTATTCTGTCCATGAACTGGATAAACTGGCCAGGGCCAAGCTGGCCAAAGAAGTGTCAGAAGGTGGGATTCTGGGCCTCTTTGTTCACCCCCATACCCAGTTTCTGAGTTTCTTTATTAGCCTTCATTCCCTGGAAACTGGTAAGTTTAAGTGGATTTAAGATTTGTCCTTTCCAGAGGGGAATTCTGTTACTGATGATATTGGCCCTTTCCGCATGAGGCGAGTGAATCGCTCCATGCCATTACTTACTGGTTCTTCTCTCTTTCAAAGCAACGCGGACTTTCCCTTAAGCCCTTCTGCAGGGCTCCTCTCTTGTTGCAGGGCTAATCGGAGCAGTGTGAGGTCTGTAGATCCGCACTGCTGAGGCTGAAAATGGCAGCTTCCTGTTCTTCATGGGTCCGGACCAACCGCTGACGCTGACCACGCCCACAGCCCGCCCTCCGCTGATCACAGGCTCGCATTGGTGCAAGCCTGCGCATCTGCACAAGTGAGCAGGTACGAAATGGCGCACTCCAGAAGATTGAAAGACCAGATTTTTCCGGTCTTCACTTAGCGCACTGGAGGACCACTTGGGGGTGTTTTGGATCGGACTAAGGTGCGGAACTAAGGTAAATAGTCCGAACCTAGTCCGATCCAAGGTGCAGACGACCTCCGTGACAGGACATCTTGGCCCGTTTTAACTTCCTGGTGCGGAAAGGGCTTCGGTTCATAAACCTTGCTTTCTCTGTTAAATCTGCTTCAGTGGATCAATGTGGAAGTGTGGGAGGAGGCTCAGTTGGAAAATGCAATGTTATGTCTCCATTTCTCCTCATATGTGTTCATGTGTCCGATTTTGAGCTGTTGTGGTTTTGGTTTGATGGAAGGTATTAAATTGCCTATGAGCGTCTATTGCTTATGAGTTGCTATGTTTCATTTTCAAACTTTGAGTGGTTTAGTACTTTTTTTTAAAGTGTTCTCCAAATATCAACTTGTATGGCTTCCTGCAGGCCTTCTGGGATCTGATAGTGGCAAGTTAGCAGCAAAACTGGGCATTCCTCTGGCTGGAGAGAAAACAGGGGACTATGTTTATCATTTTTGTTTCTGGCTATTGAATCAAATGCTGTGTCATGAGTTGATGTCTCCTGGCATATAAGCTTCTCAGTCTGATGGCTGGTGCAAAGGCATTTGGGAGTTAGATGATGGCTGTCTTGTGTGAGCTTCAGGAGGAAATGAGCCATCTCAACTACAAGAGGGTGGTCCTTGGTCAAACTTTCCTGAATATTTCCCCATTTTGATGGCACTTTGGCTAAAGACAGATGAGTTTTTTTCTATTGGAATACAGTACAACACCCACTTCATTATAAGGCACATGCCAGCTCTGAACAGAAATATTACTACTGTTCTGTTCTATCAACAGATGGATTGATGCCAGCAGCTACCTCCAGTAGTTGACTATGCTTCAGAGTGCATGCCCAGAAATTGTGGAAGCTTATAGAGGTTAGGCTAAAAGAGTGATAGGCTTGTTGTTAGCACCCAGCATACATATGAAAGTTCAGGTAACAAATTCAGGGTTACGGGCTGTGTCAACAAGCAATTAGGGGTAGAATGACTATAATGATCTTTGAGACCAAGCAGTGTATGTGTGGGAGGGGGGAGTGCTTTTGATAATACAGATGGGATCCCATTATCAACTGCCCTTTTGAAGTGGCTCAGGGAGTTCTGCATGATTACCTCCGTTTCAGGTTATAGAATTCTTCTGCTACCTATATTACACTCATGGCTTTCTTAAGGCACCCGTAGAGTAGCTACATTATGATGGCATCTATGGGGCCAGCACCAACAAGATTTTGGTTGATGTGTGCTATTTGAGAAGCCACATGAACATCAAGTTTTAGAAGTCCAAAACATACTAGGATAGGGGAATAGTGAGAGATCTGGTCCTTGTGATGTGGTTGGAGTCCTCCTGATCTGTGCTTTATGTATCTTCCTGGTCCTTGAGAGGAATTAAGATTGGACCCCTATTTTATTCATTAGAATAATGACTCATTAACCAAATTTGACTTTGGGAAATTAACTGAGGAGGATCTCAGACAAGATAAGAAAGTGCTTGTGTCCTAATTCTTTATTTTTAAGGGGGGTGTAATCTAACCTGCAAATGTCTCCATAAAATAGTTATGTGGATGCACAACCTTTCCCAGGAGGACATGGGATGTAACTGTCATGATGTCTCATCATATCAGCTGGTGTGGGAGTGGGGAGGTACTATATGAGCAGATGCTGGTCTTCCCTTAGCCTCTATTTGTGGTTCTGCTTGTTGCTCTGCCCTTCTTATTGGTCCACCGTAGGCTTATAGGTTAGATAGAAACTTTTGTCACTTAGGCCCTTTTCACATGCCATTTCCCATGCGAAATGGCCATGGGAGCGACGCAGGATCATGAGGACATCTCCGCATGACATCCTTGCGATCGCACGTCACTCCCATAGCGATCACACGGCAACCTCACAGTATACCATTTTCGGCTCTTTGCTGAAAATGATGCATGATTACGCATCCCTCCCCCATCCCTCCCACACTTACCTTGAGTGCAGAATGTCAGGAAGCGAGGCCATCATGCTTCCTCCCCCAGCAAAGCCTGGGAAAGTACCTGGCTGCGCTGCGGAAGGAAGGGCTGCAGCTATCATAGAATCGTAGAAATGTAGAGTTGGAAGAGACCACAGGGGCCATCCAGTCCAACCCCCTGCCATGCAGGAACAGCCTCAAAGCACTCCTGACAGATGGCCATCCAGCCTCTGCTTAAAAACCTTCAAAGAAGGAGACTCCACTACACTCCGAGGCAGCATATTCCACTGCCAGACAAGTTCTTCCTGAGGTTCAGATGGAATCTCCTTTCCTGCAGCTTGAATCCATTGCTCCTTGTCCTGGTCTCTGGAGCAGCAGAAAACAAGCCCACTCCCTCCTCTACATGGCATCCCTTCAAATATTTAAACAGGGCTATCATGTCCCTTCTTAACCTTCTCTCGTGCTTCCTTCCATCCAGCATGGAGCTGGTGCGGAGAGAAGCACAGGGGACATGATTCCCTCCCAGAGGAGGCTTTTCACACGATCCCCATGTGACGTCAGCAGCACCAGTAAGGTGCGAAAAGGGTCTTCGACGTTAGATAGAAACTTTTGTCCCTTGTGAAACTATACTTCACAGATGGGGCATTTTCACACACTCTGCATGGATGCAAGATGGGAAGTATGGGGCAATTGAATGGGATGGTGCCTTAACTAGCTGCCATGTTAGTTGGTTAATGCAATTAGTGACTTTCCCTTGGAGGCAATAGTGAGCACCAAGGGGCGCCTCTCATTTGCTTTCAGGTTATGAGCTTAAGTGGTGAAGAGAGGAACAATTTTTGGGTCAACCCAAAAGCGTGCCTCCTTTTAAGTTGGGGGGCTTTGGCCTGGGGCAGTCTTCCTTTTAAGGCATGGTTGGCCAGTGGGAAGTTATTACCATTTGGGGCAAAGGGTGACTCTCCTAAGGTATTGTGAGGGGATAGCTATGGGAAGTGGCCTCATGCAGGTCTCTTCTATTTTTATACCCTCCTCAGATGCTTTATAAATAAGTAATAAACTAGGTGACTAGGCTCTAGGTCACTCAACACTTCTTTCCTGCCTCTTTTTTCTTATGTGGGGATGCAAAGGTGGAATCCAACAAAATTCTTTCACTGAGAGAATTTTCCCATCAGTTGAACAGGAAGGAGACAATCTATCCTCCGTGCCCCCTCAGCAACTCCTCCTGGCCCTCAAAATCTGTTCTGGAGGGATGACAGACCCTGCAGAACAGATTTTGCAGGAGGAAAAAGAAGAAATTTCAATTGCATGAACCATCTTCTCTTTATTTTGCCCAAATCTTCATTGGTAATTTAGTAACCTGAGTTCTTTTCACACCACCAATTCTAATACAATGGTTCCACTTTAGCTGCCATGGCTGCTTCCTATGGAATTATGGGATTTACAGTTTTGTTAAGTATGAGAGCTCTCTCTGAATGAGAATTCTACATGCTGCTCCCTAAATTGCAAGCCCCAGGATTCTATAGGATGAGTCCTGAGAGTTAAAGTTCAATCACAGTGCTATAAATGTGAAATGAGAAGGGTTTTGTGTTTAAAATGTGTAGTGTAAAAGGGCTTGTGTGTAATATTCAAGTGCGGAGGCAATGTGGTTTGCAGAAAAGACTATACAAAGCAGACCAGCAAAAACAAAATATATGAATTTAGTAAGAATTACAGTGGATCAGACCAAATACTTATCTGGTCTAGCATCCAGATGTCTCTAGGAAGCCCACAAATAGGTTATATAAGAAAAAGCTGTACTCCAGAGCTATTCCCAACAACTGGTGTTCAGGCGTATTTTCATCTTGAAGGTGGTAGATAGTCATTATGTGGTAACCACTGATAGCTTTATTCTCCCTGAATTCATGTGTTCCCCTTTGAGAACCATCTACACTACCAGCCCTCCTGCCTAGGCCCTGGCTTCTTACCAGACTTTCTACTAATTCACCACCTTTTCAAAATAAGGAAGTGTGAAAGAAATGTACAAATTAAAATGTTAACATATAAAATGGATTGTGACTTGAAAAACGCAGAGGTGGGAATCCAATTATTAAGGCTTTGAAAATGATTAGGCACATATGTCAATCTTTTCTCAGCAGAAGGTAGGGGGACTCTTTACATTTTAAGCAACAGTCACTGGGATTTAATTGTGAGCCATCTCACCTAGAGCGAATTGAATATTTGTGTTGGAAGACTTTGTGGCATAGAGTAATTGGCCAAATCACTGAAGGGTGTCTGGCCTGCTTTACCATAATATTGGCCAGTAAGATGCAACATTTAAATGTTATGCGTCTCTGCTATTCTACTCAGTATCACCTTTGCAACAGGAATATAGGATGACTGGGAGAAAGAATTAGATTAATTATTGCCTGCCTTCCTTTGTTTGGAATATTTTGCATGCAAGACATTATTTGTAGGAGCATTCAGCTGGATAAATAGAGAAATCTCTTTTTGCCAACTTAATTGGATTTTTTTTTCTGGTAGGAAAAAAAATGCCATTTTTCCAGACAAAAACTGAAGCAATGTGGGTTTGTGGTGAAAGATATCAGTTTCCACATATTCTATACATGTAGGGATGTGATCATTTTACTACTTTGTAAATGCCTTCAAGTAAATGCAGCAGTTAATTCAAATGCTTTAGAGTAAACGTGTTCACCACAGCATCAAAAATCTCTGGAACTCTCAAGAATTTCCCTGAAGTGAGGAACCTGTAATTCCCTCTACCTTTAAGAAGTGGTATAGTATTAACCTACTTTCTTGCAATCAAAAGAAGTCCCAAGTAATCCTACTGGAGTCTGGCACAACAAAGCTCTTGGTATGCATGGAGAAAAGCCTGGGAAATAGTCACGTAAGTAAATCCTCAGGACTGGTATCAATTTAGTCATTCATTCATTTTAGAGCACATCTATTCCACTTTTCATTTTAAAAAATTAAGAAAGCAATTCATCATAAAAATAGAATAAAGCCAGTAGCTAAAAATAATAACACACACACACGCACGCACGCACACATTTATATATACACATATACGTACATACAGGTATCCCTCCCCGTTCACTAGGGTTAGGGCACAGGAACCCCATGAAAGTGGAAAAACCATAAATAATTCTAGGCCCTCCCAAACCATATTTAACACACTAAGAAGTATGGTCACCATATTCACCACGAATTCCTTTGAGGCGTCAGAGTTCCTTCACAACGAAGAAGTGGGTGGCTGGTGCGGCTTCCTGCCACCTTCACTGCTGCCCCACACTATTTTTAATAGGGACTTACAAGCCTCATTCATAGTTTCTCAGTCTCACAAGGCTTGCAGTTCTCATTAAAAATGTCATAGGGAGGCAGCAGAGATGACAGCAAATAATCTGTGAATAATTAAATCCACAAAAGTGAAACCCACAAATGGGGAGGGCTGACTGTACATACATACACATATATAATCCCTTCAATGCAACTGTTTAAAACCAGGTGGTAACTTATGAGATTGATAATCAGGAAAATAATCAGACAATATCTGAGTGAACAGAGATAGGTCTTTAGTTGATGGGAGAAGCATCCAGTAATTGCAGTCCACCTAAATCTCAACAGAAATACCATTCCACATGTTCTCATGTACACAATAACAAAATGAGCCACACTACGACATGGTAAGATAAGCACATCCCCTTCTCTGATTATAAAGACCAGGGCAGTCTGCATGGGATATGGTAGTCTTTCAGACAGGCTGAACATTGAATCATAGAATTATAGAATAATAGAGTTGGGGGAGACCCCAGGGCCATCTAGTTCTATTCCCATCCATGGCCCTTTTTTCACATTACCTTTTTGAGCTGCTGGGTTGGGGTTTTCGCGTGAGAAGTCTTAGCAGGAATGCTCTTGCAAGCCTCCCGCTTTGGCTCCGCAGCTCCTTCCTGGTCATGCGAGCGCCCTGCCAGCCCCCTGCTGCGCCCCGCCCCGCCCCCTCCCTGCCCCTTCCTTCCGCAGTGCAGCCTGGGAGTTAGAGGCTGCGCTGGGGCAGGAAGCGCAACCAGCACTGCTCAGGAGGCTTTGCACGGCAGGTGAGTGCGCACAGGGCCCAGGAGCATTGCGTGACGGTGCACCATTTTCGGCTTGAAGCCGAAAATGAAAAGATGCATGCCTGCTCTGCGTCTGGCCCTTGAGCATCACGTAAATGTGAGTGCATCATGCAGACCACTCCTCACATTTATGCGATGCTCAAGGGGCCCTCTTGCTTCCAAAATGCCGTGCGAAAAGGGTGTATTTCTGGCATGCAGGAATAACCACGCTATGTACCGCTGCCACATAATCTGGTCCTGAATTGTATAACCTAAAGTATAACTAAAATTGTATAACCCTGAACTTGTCTCAACTTCTAATTAGCAATTATTGTGAAAATCTTTCTGCACAGGACATATATGTTACGATACACAAAGATCAATTAACAAGACACAAATTAACGAGAAAGGGAAAAAAAAGTTAAGTCAACAAAATGAAAGGAAATTAAAAGACACAGATGACAATCAACAGCTGCCCCTTCTTCACCACAGTCCTTTCACAGTTTGTTACTAACATGGAATAAAAAGATGCTGGGAAGAGATAACATATTATGTAATTTCAGTGACTTCACATAATCCTATCCCATAAGCACTGAGGCTGAAGTGTGTTTCTGAAATTCTTGCTCCACATTGCATGAAAAACTGACAATAAATTAAACAAGGCCAGCTCCCCTCTACCCATTCTGTTTCACACCAACACAGTCGTTCCCTTATATAATATGCTAGAGACACAATGTCTGGCTTTTTCCTGCTCATTTTTAATGTCTGACTTTCCTGACTGGTCTTAAATGCTTTCTACTGTGCTGTCCTGCCCTAGAAGTAAGGTGAGCCAATCTATTCCTATCTGGAGTTGTTACAGATTGATCTAGATCAGGCAACATGCTTTATTATTTGGAATTCAGCTGAATCTGTAGCATAGCTTTAGTATACACACATTCATAGCCAGCAATGCAATTCTGTATGTGTTTACCTGAAAGCAAGTCCCACTGTATACATACACGTGCACACAGAATTCCACTTTTAGGTTTTCTGCAGTCTTGCATAAAGAGGTGTTACTCCAAAATGTGGGTGACTCGGGGGTCTACCCACTATGCCAGTACCTCCACGTAAGGGGATTAATTAGCTCAAAATTAAGAGGTCTGGGAGTTGCAACCCAGGCAATGGGATCTGGATGGTGCTAATGGTTTTAGTGCTTAAGTGACAAAGAGATAAGGACTGTTGTAATAGCCCTGTAGTTGAGGAAAGGTCAGGACAATGCAGGGAAAATGCCCAGGAATGAGGTAGCCTGGTTTAGACAATCCCTGTTTGGGAGGAACATTGGCTAAACAATTGTATTCCAATTGCAGAAATTCAGCTTTTGCCTAAGCCTATTATTTCTGAGGTTGCTTCGTAATCTGCCTGACAATGACTTTGGCTTCACCTGGAGGTGAGTATGGGCCTTGCAGTCTCACATCTGCCTTCAGTAATTTTCTTCTGTCTGGTTTGACCTTCCACTCATTTCAGGTCACATTTTATATCATTGCCAACTAGTGTAGCTTGCTAATTAAATAATGTTTGCCAATTAAACCACATCAATATTGGGGTGTGTGCGGGACCGTAACAGAGGTATCCAATACTTCCTAATGCAAAAGGCTCCCAGTGGTGGAACAATATCTGGGGACAACACTAATTCCAGTGACTACCTCACACTTCTCGTACAATCATGCATTTCCTCTTTTCCCTCTGTTTTCTCCACTGCCTCCATCCTCTCTATGTAATCACTTGTAAATACAATGGTAGAGACTACTAGTTCTCAAATACCCTGGTTTTTATTTTAATTTAGTCATTAAGAAATAACCTGATAAATGATCTGGAATGTGTGTCTTGCACTGTTTCCACACTAGACTGTTATAGTGCTATTATTCCACTTTCAGCATCCTGTGGAATCCTGGAGTTTGCAGTTTGAGAAGGGGCCAGGATTCCATGGGATGTTGCAAGTGGAATAATAGCACTATAACAATCTAGTGCAGAAATGGCCTTGGAGAAAACAGAAGAAGTAAAGTAAGGCTGTTTATTGTATGAGTTGAGTCCAACAAAATGTGATTTATGTGACAGTCTCCCACTGTCTGCTTTAAGGGCTTGTGTGTGTGGTAATGGCAGCACAGTATTAACCCTCTTATCTAACCTTTGTGCGAGGAGACCAGCAGACTGGGATGGCCCCTGCTGCACTTGTGGAATCTTCCTTTCTGTCACCTTTCATGTATTCCTTCTGTTTGGAGGGAATTAAGTTTTCAAATTCTATTTTCCTATTCCCATGAGACATCTGTTTGCAAGGACAGAACTTGGAAAGTTACTTTTAAGAACAATTAACATAATGATACACTGAAGCCGTCCATAATTGAGCAATGATAGGATCAGAGCTTGGAATGCTAGGTTTAAAAATTAACTCATTAAAGCTGATCCTGAGCAATGAAGAAATTAATTTGAGAGAGATGGAATTAATTCAGCATGTTATAATTAATTAATGTGTGAACTACAACATTTTTAAAGAAACCATGGGATTTACAGACAACGGCATGTTCAGTTGACAGTGTTCCCTCCTCTTTGTGGTGCATTTTGTAATCCACACTGTTAAAAGTATTATATTTGTAGTTTTAGATTTCCTTCCCCATCCTGGCACTTTCCAGATGTGCTGGATTACTGCAGCCTGATGGATGACTGGGGATGATGGGATTCATAGTGCAAGGCATCTAGAAAATGCCAACCACAAAGTGACCTATTCAGTATTTTTTTTTAGTCACTGAACTGCATTTCTCTTCTTTCACGACACTAACATGTATGCCATTCACCCCACCCCACCCTGCAAACACTGCAGATCACTTGAAAAGGTTAATAAGGATTTTTGGCTGAGATCTTGGACTGTATAAAGTTCCACCCATGTGGAAATATACCCCATTTCCTTTCTCACCTCCTGCAGGACTCATTTTCCTTGTGTGCCCACCCCCACAACACACCCATGTAGAGGCTGTGGAAGCATAGGAGGTGGCAGAAGAACATCAGGCTATGTCCATGCAGTCAGATGCATAGCAACAAAGGCATCTTCTGGTGCTTCTTGGGGCTTCTCCAGAGGTCCCTAAGGATAGTGTCATCATTGTGCATCCAGGATGAAAATGATTTCTGAGTGGGGAATAAGAGAGTAATTGTACAAGGGATATGTTGAACATATGCAGAATTTTTTTTCTGCTGAAAACTTAATCTGTTACAGTAGGTCCCCCTTAACTGTGAGGGATACGTTCCAGGACTTATCATGAATAATGAACAGTATTTTTTCTTCAAAATGGCATAGGTATCGCTATGAGTATGCAGCTTGCAGAGGAGGCTCTGAAACTTGACATAAGTTGACGGAACGTGAGCAACTAAGAACTTCAGCAACTAAGAGAAAGAGGGCTTTGTTGCCATTATTTGCAGTCCAAATTCAGTGCACAACTGTGAAAACCATAAAAATTAACAAGGTATGGTCCAAAAACAAAATGTTTCTGTATGCAGAATATTAATAGTAGGCTAACTCTAGCATCTCAATGCCATAGTGTTAGACTAGTATTGACCTTCTGATGATACATAAGAAAGTGGATCGTCATGAGAAGGCAATCCTGAATTACAGTGCCAGGATGATGATGATGGCTGGATCTCAATCTCAGGAGCAGATGATGTTGATGTTGATTGTTGGTAATCCTCTGAGGGTCATTTCACTGAAATCTTTTGGAAGAATATTGTCATGGAATATTGTTGTCTCTTTCTAACTCAGCAAAGTGTTGCTACAGAGGTTGGGATAACACATGGTCATCAGTAAGTTTCTCTACTTCTTCATCCATCAGGTCAGCAAATCCTTCTCTACCAAGTCAACTTGCTACATGGATGATACTCCTAACTTCTCCATCAATCCCCAGAATGGCCTGAAAATCATCCACAACCTCACTCCACAAGCTTTTCCAGCAGGCATTTACAATTCCAGGTTTTAATTCACCTATTGCTGCTTTGATGAAGGTTATGGTGTCAGCATTAATGAAGGATTTCCAGCAGTTCATTATGTCTAAATCAGAGTATGCCTCAACAGCTGATAGAATGCAGTCAGATACCAGGTAGGCCTTGACAAAAATGAATGATGCCCTAGTTGAGGCATGGAATCAATGAGTTTGTATTGAGAGGTAAAAAAAAATCAACATTCTCATTTTCATAGCAAACAGATTCAGGATGACCAGGTTCATTGTCTACTATCAGCAGGACTTTAAATTCCAACCCTTCCTGCTGCAAATATTTTTTAACTTCTCGAATGGAACATTGGTGAAGCCATTCTGTAAACAAGGTGGCTGTCACCCTTGCTTTCTTATTGTGCTGCTAAAACACAGGCAAATAAAGTTTTGTTTTTGTTTTTAACAGCATACGGGCTCTTGGATTTGTGCACCCTGCTTGGCTTTATCATCTGCCCTACAGAGTTGCCATATAGAACCAAAGTTAAACTGTCCCTTCATGTTTTATGCCCTGGAAACACTTTGCAGTTTTATGAATGTAGCTTCTAGTGGGCGTATTTTTCCAGAAGAGCCCAGCTTCATCACAACTAACATGTGCTTTGGATGGTAGCCTTTCTCCTCAATCAACTTCTTAAACTCCTCTGGAAATATGGCAGCAGCTACTTTATTGGCAGAGGCAGCCTCTCCACTCAGTTTTATGTTTTGAAGTCTAAACCTGTTCCCAAATCTGTGCACCCATCCCCTACTTGCCATAAAGGGCTTGGTGGCACTCATTTGAGGGGATACCCTGCTGATATTTACCTGTAGCCTCAATGCTTTGTGGCGCAAGACATTGATATGAATGAGAATTTGTTTTCTGCTGTTCTTCCAGAGACAAATTTAATGCCTTCTTCATTTTAATTAAGTACCTATCATGCACTGTGGAGGTAACTTTTGCAGTTTGAGGTGCAACAGCAAAACTAGGACAGATTTCTTTTTCCCCCATCAGAATTTCACAGATAGAAGATTCATTCTTACAATGAATCATACCAAACTCAGTGCACTTTTTGTTTTCTTTCCTGATTAAGGCCCTTTCCGCACCTTACCTGTTCTTGGAGGTGGGGGGCGGCGCTTGTGCGAGCAGCCTTTTGCGCGAGGCACTCACTTCGCTTCTCCTTCCTTACCGCAGCTGGCTTGCCGGTTGCGCGAGCGCCGTGCGAACACCCCGCCCCTTCCTATCGCAGCGCAACCTGGGAATTGCAGGCTAGCGCTGAGGCAGGAAGCACAACCGGCCCGGCTCCCAACGCAACGCACAGCAGGTAAGTGCGCGCGGGCCCTGGGAGCATTGCGCGACTGCGCACCATTTTCAGCTTAGAGCCAAAAATAAAAAGGTGCATGTCCGCTCTGCATCCAGCTCTTGAGCATTGCGTAAATGGGAGTCCGTCGTACGGACCGCTCCTCCCATTAACGCGATGGTCAAGGGGCCCTTTCGCTTTAGAAACAGCGTGCAAAAAGGGCCTAAGTCAAGAACTTTTACCTTATTATTGAAAGGAAGAACTTTACAGGTTCTCTTAGGCTTATCAGGATTGCCAGCGTCACCAGGCTTGTGCTTTTGGGCCATTACAAGCTGCGCAAGGACTCAAGCCAAGCACTGCACTGGATAAGGACAAGGACTTTACTGTTCAAGCACAAAAATTTTGCAGGAGGACATTGTATTACAAAGAGTAACTGAGAAACCTACTAAGAGAGTGGGTAGCATGAGAGCACATGTATACAGTGAGGAAACACAGGACAGCATAGACAAGACAGTGCAAAACTGTAAAAGATAGTGGCACCATTTGCTTCAATGTTACATCCCCTGCCATTTTCCGTGTAATATTGTATGTTGTGCTGTATTTCACCTAATTACTTCAATTTTCATTTTTTTCTATTGTCATGGGCAGCTGAAATCACATATACTGGTTATGTGATTATAGGGGACCTACTGTATTTCCAAGCTCTAATAGTGCTAATAATGTGCTAGTAATAATATGTTAATAATAATTAACCAACACATTAATTGGTTAAGCAGCACAGGGAGAAGAGAGTAACCACTTAGAACATAACTACTTAAATCTAACTAGTCATTTCCGAACTCTGAGCAGGTTATTGCTCTGGACTTCAGGGCATCATCTTGTGACCGCTCAGTTACAGATGCCTTCAGCATTCACCTTAACTTTTTAAGCTCTGGAGAAAGTTCCACATGTCTTGTTAGTTTCAGAGATGCTTAAACTAGGGCAGGAGCAACAAGCCAACAAAGGGATTTGGAAGGCTTCTTTTCTAATCAAAATGGCAAATGATGTAATAAGAATTGCTTCTATTTAATCTTGGGCTTGTTGCTGTGGATAATTGGGCTCTCCCAAAGGAAAATAGTATACAGCCTGCTACCTGGTTGTCTAACCTCTTGGAATAACAATAATATTGCTGTACTCAGTAATGTTACATTCAATAGGAGTACTCCAAAATTACAAATATCCTCTTGTTTCCTGCCAGCTCTTGAATGATTACAACATACTGAACTTTGCTAATGTGCCTGTGTTGTTTAGTGTGAAAAATATGTGGAATGCAGAAGCTGATTATTAGACTTGTACATTCTGGCCCTGTGTTTACTTCCATAAAACAAATCCAGCTCCTTTCAGGTTCTGTTGTTCTCACAGTAATGGAGCATGAAGAGATTTAAGAATTCAAAGAGCTCTCAAAGAAGGTAGATGGAATGTTTAAAAAGAAAAGAAAAAAAAAACACCCACACAAGTCTCTCTTTCCTTCTCTTTAACGCCACGGATTTGATGGTTTTTTGACCTGTTGCCTGTAGCAACAAATCCCAAAGTAAGCTTCTGTGATGTCAGCTGGTGTTTTGGTTGCTTGTGGGCTTGAGAAATGCTGCCGTGCGATCAAACAGGGGATCATAATCTCAGGCTGCAAGCTTGTAGGTCACTGCCTGAACTCTGATGAAAAGATGGCCATTATGGCATGTAGCTGACAGGGAGAGTTAGGATTGACAGCTGGGCTCTCGTATCTTTTGACAACATAACACCACTGCTTCTCAGGCACAATTGTCACCCGTGTGCAGGTTCTGCAAAACAAACCGATAAAAATATTTTTCTAAAGAGCACAACAGCACATGCTTTTATTAATAACTAAGTTCAAGGTTTCCAGGCAAACTTTCACAGCAACCTGTCTCCCTGTTGTCAGCTACCTCTCATTTAATGCTGGAAAACAAGTTTTCATCTTTTATAGGAGTTTAATATAATAGCAATCTTGACACTGGAACCTGACTGAGACTGGATGGATGGGTGTGTCTAGATGTGGATTACATGGATGTTATAGATTATTTTTATTGGAAGAAGTAAAACAATGTGCACAAGGTAAAAGACCAAGGTTTCTACAATATGATTTGGGAAGAGACAGGTGTTCATGGATGGCAAGTTGTGCATGGGAAAAAATGAGGCTAAGCGCATAAATGGACCTTTCTAAAATGTGATACTTTTTTTTCAAACTGTTTTAACTGCATTATTCATTCAAGATGTTATAAGAACAGGGGTCATGAAAGAGAACTGATGAAGGGCTGGCATCTGAAAAGTGCTGATCAGAATAGGTCATAAGTTAAAGGCTAGGCAATTGGGTCAAGTGGGAGGAGGGCTTGCATCATTGGGGTTCCACTTCATGCAGAGCTTAAAGGGTGACTTTTGAGAAGAGTGAGTTTGATGGCATGCTAAAACTACCCATAACTGAACAGTAGTGGTATGGTGGCCTGAGTTCCAGAACATAATTCTGCCACTATTCAGTGGTCAATGGCTTCAGCATACCATTGTATTAATTCTTCTTAAGAAATCATCTTCTAAGATTTGGTTCAAGCAGCAAAACATTTTGAACTGGCATTGTCCTACTGTCAATGATATTGCTGCTTGTTTTCATACTCCCTTCTCTGCATGTTGTGTGAGGTACAGCATCATATGCATTAAGAGGGAAAACAGAAACAGGGCCAAGAATTAGGTTGCAGATGCTGAAGAGTTAAAGCAGCATAATCCATGGATGCAACTGAAATCAACTGTGTATTGATCCATAGGGTGCAAAGATGTACCATGACTCATGGCAACACTAATTCTTAATGAGAAAACATGATACATTTTCCCCAGACAGATACAGCATCCTAACCTGTGAAAGAAAAATGGATCAATGGAATTTACTCCCACTGAAGTGATATTATGTTGAAAAAAAATATAAGCAAGTCAGTACTTGTAAGAAGTTTCTTACTCTGGGGCTTTTTGCCCCTCCCACTCAAAAAAAATCATTCGGGGAAAAACATTGTCTGACACAAAAGCAATGTTCTCATGCAAATAAATGTTTCACAAATAGTCCTAAAATCTGGGAAACAATCAGAACAGGCAAAAAGTTTCAGAAACTTAGCAAGTGAGAAGAAAACTTGTGAAATTCTTTGTTCCTGCCTACGAGAAGACGATAAGTGAAATTTACATTTACATTATGTATAGTATATAAATGTGTACTATACATATTTATCTGGAAGTAAGTCCTGTTTAACACAGTGAGATGGCTGAATAGCTATGTGTAGTATTTTCCTGTTAATAACATGCGATTCTCTTTCTCTTTCTACTAATTGTACTTTGATGCATTTGTGTTGATTTTATCCCATTGTTCTCCATGTATGCACTTACTCACTATGATTTACTTCTTTCTTCCTTCTCCCTTTATATCTCTTTCTCTTGTCTCCATCTTTACAAAGAAACAGAAAACCCTTGAAATTCCTCTCTGATCTCCCTTTCCTCTCTTTTAGCAGATGCCTGCTCTGCCATTTTAAAAACACACCACCCGTGATGCCGGTGCTGTTGTCATGGCACTCTCAAGATTCTGCTAGGCTTGACCTTCTTGGGCTTTAAAGTCAGCATCCCTATGATCCACAAACTGATAAAGAAAAGGAAACAATCTATGTGGCAATATTGCCAAGCATAAGCGGATGCTTTTGTGTGCATGCTTCCCAAACTGTACTGAACAGGAAGTGGCTGACTTTGCAGTTGTATTATTTTGTGCCAGTTTGCAGCTTCTCTTCCACAGGCCATTTCCACCAGCAGCCTGGTGCTCATGCACGCTTATTCAGTCGTACACAGTAATTATTCCATTGTGCTTTGGTGACTATGAATACACGTCCTGATGTAGATAAATATGCAAATCTGTAAAGGAAACAGGGGATCAGTTTGTTATTTCCTTGTTTTTGCATGATGACAGCAGACGATACACCTGGTATGAAAGCAGTGTTAGTGTTACTTTTGGGAACGGAAAACAGATTACTAATAATTTTCTGGTTCTCTCTTGCACACATCTAGATGCACATACATTTAATACACATACACATACATTTAAAAATGGACACAGCAACCAGAAAAATGAACAGGAGTGAAACCGAATAATAAAATCATAATTGAAAAGGACTGCAAAGGCCATGTAGTTCAATCTTCTTCCATAAAGGAATACACAGGTAAAGCATTTCCTCTATCTGGATGCCGTACTCCAAGAACTAAGATGCCTACACCCTTTTAATGTATACTGTTGTCAAGTCAGGTGTTACCCCTCCAATATTTGTACATTTTTTCCCACCTAAGTATAGTACCTTACATCTATCCCAATTAGATTTATTCCTGTTTCTGAGGCTTTCTTTGCAGTTGAACAAATCATGTACTACTGCACAAAATACTCACTGATCTTTAAAATCCGTTGTCCCCCCCCCCCGTCAATAATTCAACATCTTAATTGTTCCTCCCTCTCATCAAACTCTCATCAACCCTCAGAAAAATGAAAGAAGGGGGAGGGGGTTGAATAAGTTCCTTTACACTGTGGGTATAATCCAGTGTTGTGTCAATGGCAACTGCTCACGTGATAAGACTTTCATTCATGCTCTTCTCACTGCTGCAGCACCCTGCTTCCCAATGCTATGTGTGTATGTGGCTGGGGGGGGGGGGTCTTGAGAGGCTTCAGAGGGACAAGGTTGCTGTGCTGCGGGAAGGAAAAAGAATAGGTCACTTTTTGATTTCACTGCTAGAAACACTTCGATCAGCACAAGGGCTTTATTTGAATTCCTCCTTTTATTATTCAAGTGCTGCTTGATAAGTATTTGCAAACCAGGACACATGCTTAGTGATTTCACAGACCACAAATCAAAAGCACACAGAGGCATCCTGGGAGCTGCTCCAGAGCTGTGTAAATTTCATCTCTTGCAGATACACCTGAACATTCTTCTGAAATAGTGGCAAGATTGTGATAGATTCAGAACTTGAAAGTAACTTATTACAAATGCAAACAAACTTGTTGTTGTTGTTGTTGCCATGTGCCTTCAAATCATTTCCAATTTATGGTGAGACTAAGGCAACCCTATCACAGGGGTTTCTGGGGCTGAGAGTGTGTGACATTCCTAAGGTCACCCAGTGAGTTTCTATGGCTGAGCAGGAAATCAAACCCTGGTCTCAAGGATCATACTCCAATGCTCAAACCACTACACCATGCTGTCTCTCATGAATAAATTACCTGTATTTAATTACTTTCCCCTAATAAATGACTGAGTTACATTACAACTGGAAATGAATAAGGGATAAGTTCATATTGAGAGCCAGTGTGGTGTAATTATCATGGGCAAAACAGTACATTAATAATATTTTACTTTGTTCATTACTTGGTCTTTACTAGCAACAGTCAAAACTGATAGTGCCGTCTTAATCCAAGTCAAATCAATGTATTAGGTGTACTAAGCATTATGACGTTGTTATAGAAGGAGAAAATCCAGTCTCTGCTCTGCTCAGTCAGTTCACATCCACATTTGCAAAAGCTTGGCAGAGAAGCCCAAGGCAATAATGTGTGGTAACATGTAGAGCTTCAGAGACTGTGCATGTCATGGGCTTCCAGGGCCTAGACTCAGACTCAGACCATTTCCACATAGGGTGAGGGAATCGCCCCGCGCCACTACTTACCGGATCTTCTGGCTCCCCGGTCCGGTCCAGGCTGCTCTGGAGCAGTGCGTGGTCGTCGATCCGCACTGCTCTGGCATCCAAAATGGTGGCTTTCGGTTGGTCGTCGGTCTCGACCAACTGCTGAAGCTCGCCAGCCTAAAGCCTGCCCTCGGCAGATCACAGGCTCGCATTGGTGTGAGCCTGCGAATCTGCACAAGGGAGCAGGCTCGCAGCGGTGCGCTCTGTGCTTTTGAAAGACCGGGAAAATCAGGTCTTTCAAAAGCATGCTGGAGGACCACTTGGGGTTGTTCCGGAGTGGACTGAGGTGTGGATCTACAGTAAGTAGTCTGGACCCAGTCCGCTCTAAGGTGCAGACGTCCTCCGTTGAGGACGCACTGCACCGTTTTTATTACACCATGTGGAAATGGCCTCAGAGTCTGAGGCAGCAGAACCTGCTCTGAGTAGCAGAACTGCTGCTGCATAGCCTGCAGAGCAGACAATACAACCACTCATCTCAGGGACAGAAGTGTCAGCCCCAGCAGGGAGCCCTGCTCACTCTGGCACAGAGAATGATCTAGCTGTACCTACCTTTGCCCAGTGTAGACACCAAAAGGGTCTCCTGTGTTGTCCCAGTGAATTTATACCAAGCACCAATTAATCAGGCACCAGCTGCTCTGACCCTGGAGCCTATAAGAACTGAGCCTTTCCCCTCTAGCCTTTGTCAGCATTCAACTGACCATTTCTCCCATGCATGCTTCTGTTGGTTGCGCTTGCCTATGTTTCTGCCTTTGGCTTGTGCTTGTTTTTGCCTGCCTCTGATTTATGAACATTGTTGGGACCCTTATTGCATCTCATTTGCAAAGCTGTTTCCTTTTTTCAGTAAACTGACGACTTAAGTTACTGCTAAGTTTCTGACCTGTGTTTATGATCAGCTTCTCCTGGCTGCCAGCCCAGACCACTTGGATTGTCCAGATCGGATTATTGACCCACATCACACTAAAATAATAATTTTAAAAAATTGGTATCTTGGTCAAATATACAGAACATAGAACTGCAATCAAAGAAACAGACTCCCAAAATATCTTAAACTTGCCGTGGTTGCTTTAATGGGCAAGTACATAATCTAATGTATTCAAGATAGGGATGGGCAGATGGATAAAATCTGAAGCCACTGACTTCTTCTCTGTTTTCCAGCTCTGCTTCTGCCCAGTTTCATCAAGTTGTTGTAGTTGTTTATGGAAGAAGATCTTTTTTGCTTTTTCCTTTCAAACGTGTACATATTTGTGTGTCTTTTCAGAACTATGTGCATTGCATTGCTTAACTGTATTCTACCCTCTCATGATTAAAAGGTGCTTAAATAATGTTTTGCATGCATTTGAAATATGTGCATTATTTTGTCTCTGTGAATTTTACAGATATACACATGTAAGGATTCTGGAGTGCAAAAATGTGGCCAAAGTGCACAGTCCAGACAATGTGGACTGACACAAACCACTGAGCCTAGATCAGATTCATACAGTCCTTAGAAGCAGGGGTTCAAAGTAAAAGATAATTATAATCAAGAAGCAAAAGTCTTCTTCAGAAATGAAATAGCATGGGGAAATGACTCACTAGCAATATCTCAGAGCTATGTAAAGTTACGTTGAGAGGATTCCAAGAACCCACCAACAAGGAGACCCTGCTGGCCAGGAGATTCTGGAAGCCATAGCCCCCAAAGTAACCTTTTCAAGTGTTTTGTTACTCTGATTTCTGGGGGTCCTGGGAGGGACACCTAAGTGCACTCTTAATTTTATAAGTTGGGGAAATTAGCCAAGAGCACAGCCTAGCGATACGAGAGGCACGGTAATGTAGCGAGATCTTGAACCCTATGGTTACGGGGTCAGGCCGAGTCAAGGAGCACACAGAAGTGGAAATAATAAATGTGGTTTTATTAAAACACAATCAAACAGTGTATGCGGCACACTCACACAGATAACTAAGGAAATAAAGGTTGGAGTGGGATAGAGGGATTTTTAGAGGAGTTGTTGGTTTGGGTGATACTTCACCTGTCCTGAAGCCCGGTTGGAAGCGGAGAAGCTGGGGAGCGTGGATCTCAGCACGTGGAGCTCAGGGGAAGGCTCGCTGGACAAACGACAGCAAGGCAGGATGGAAGCCAAGAGCAATCCAAGGAAGCACTCAAAGTCAGGGGTTTTTATAAGGAGAATTGTGACCGCAGGCTAGTTCGGACTTGGGGAAAACAATGGATTTGGGGCTGGAGACAAAGCCTCGGAAAGGTCAGAATTTGAATGATTGAGTTATAGCCAAATTGTCAATAGGGTAACCGGTATGCAGATATGGAGTACTTGAGTGTTGTATAGCCAGATCATCAAGCTGCCAGCGCAGGGCAGAGGATCTTTTGAAAGTTATGTGCATACTTAATAAAGGTACTTGCCTTTGAGGTCTCCTGAAGCTGCGAGTTGGCTATTTCTGGCCTGCCTGTATTGTTTTGGAATATTACGGCGATTATTGGCTGAGCCTGTATGCGTGCTTGTCCGGGGGCCTCACAAGCACATGGAGGGGAATGGGTATGTGAGGCCGAATTATTGATATCAAGAGATATCTTTTTATATCCCCCAAGCTCGGGCTAGCCAGGGCAGTAACAGTTTCTGTGATCAAAGAGACTTGGAACAGGAGTTGGCTGCTTGTATATTTATCAGTCCTTCTTCCATGAACTGATACAGCAATCTGATCTGTTTCAGGATATTGAACATTGGAAAATGAAGTTCAAGTCTGGTGGCAGCATGCAGTGTTCCATTCTCATGAATAAAGGAAGGAAGGAAATTTTAAAAAAGTTGAAGTTGGGGTACAAATGTGTATTCATTTTGCCTTCCATCCTATATGACAAAGATTTTTTTAATTTGAAATTACCTTCAATGGTATTTAGAGTCTAAGGCTTCAAATAAAAATAAAATAAAAATTAGACATAAGATTTTAGACGTTATTGCATCCAATGGCCTGGGGATGAAGCATAACTTCTAAATATATTGCATGCAAAATTCAAAACTCAGCTCTATTGTTTAGCATTCTTCAGCATGATCACTGTATCTCTAAAGTCTGCTGCATACATACAGAGGCATGCAGACATCTACATACTCACACTGTCATCTGCAAAATCCAGTGCTTCTGGCCAAGAACCAAGCCCAGTAGTGGTCTATTTCCAATAGCCTACTATAAGTAGAGATTCCACTGAAATCTGTACACTGGAACCAGATTTTCCCTATTCCAAAGAGAGGCCTCACAGGACCAGACTGCCTTGTTCTAAAGCTATCTGTTTCCACATGGGAAGGATTGTCTGTCCTTAAAATTTATGGAGATATTTCTGTATGTGCCTGTGGAAAATACTTTGTTATTTTTCAGTGTCATGGATGATAACAAAAGGGATGCAAATAAAAGAGAAGGAAGAAGAAGTACTTGTTTCATGTACAAATAAGTGGCTTTATATTGATGTGTCCTGTGGGAAAATATTTATTATTCTACATAGTATTTCCTACAGAAAAGTCATTTTGTGGTTGTGTGCCTTCAAATTGTTTCTGACTTATAGAAACCCTTGGTAAACTTATCTTGGGGCTTTTTACATTTGGAAGAGGTTTGGCATTGCCTGTCTCTGAGGCTGAGTATGACCTCTCAGTGTATTTCTGTGTTCACCCAGTGTATTTCTGTGGCTGAGCAGAGATTCAAACCCTGGTCTCCCAGAGTCTTAGGCCATTTCCACACGAGGTTGATACATTGTAGTAGCATGAAATTCTTACCCTCCAATCTGCACATTATAGCATTTTAACATCGTAGTTTTCCTCATGGTTCTGTATGTTTTCAGCCTCTAGAACAGTTCACTGTGATGAGAAACCATTGTATTCAAAAACCAGAAAAACTCTGATGTAAATCTCCCAAACCAGTTCTGCTTCTTTTTTGCCTACATGCAGAAGCGTAGCATCAATTCATAGTGCAGAAGTGGCCAGCTATGGGCGTTCCCAGGCTGTCCCTTCCATCATTTCTGTCCTTATCTCTCTCTTCACATCAAAGGACAGGCTGCCATCATTGTTGTCTTCATGCATCTTTTTCCCCTCTTACCCACACACTTTTTTCCTCTACTTTGGCCAGCTTTTTGCTCAGCCTGTCAGCCAGATCTTGTACCCTGTTGGGACAAAGATTGCCACAGGCTTGCCTGCCACTACCGCTATGGTTTTGCATTGCACTTTTTTGCCCTCAGCTCACAGCTGTGCAGCCAAGATCGATTGGCTGGGCTGGATCTGAACTCATCAGCCTCTCCAGGGAAGGAAAAAGGGAGAAAGTGAAAGGGGAAGGCAGGCCATTGGCTGGTTGAGCACCAGAAGTGATGCTTCTTCACCTTGGCACATACCAGCCTGTCAACAAGGGAGAGCCCATCCCCATCCCTTCCTCTCCCAATCTCCCCCGGTACCCAAATTCAGACTCAGCCACTGCTGTGTGGTGGAGGCTCTGCACCAAATTGCACCTTTTCCCTGCATTTTGGCACCACTGCCAACTGATGAGCGGATAGCCAGTTTGGCTTAATTCTGAGGGGGCAAGGGTTGCAACAAATCTGAGCTCTGTTTCTGCCAGGGCTAAATCTCCCTTAGAAGAACCTGGGTCCCAAGATTAGAAATGAGAGAGTGCCTTTAAACATATGCCAAGTGCCTCCCCCATCTACTCACACCTGGACGTAACAGAGTACCTGCAGGTCTGCATGGAAGTAAATCTCAGAGAATTAAATTAGATCCCTAAGTGAAATGTTCCTTAAAAGCATCCTTGAGCATTGCTTGTGTCAGGATAGTTAAACTGACAGCAGGAAAATAGTGGATCTGTTTTTTTCCATGTATCAATGAACATACATACCTATACACAACATAGCAATGCAGAAATGTGTCTAAAATGTATATTATTTTTTTTAAAAAAAAGACCGGTCAGCAATGGCAGGGCGGGGTGAGGGAGGGAAATGGGAGTGGTCAGGGACTTGCTGTTGCGGATGCAGCAACTGCTGTTCTCCATGGTAGTACAATGTAAATGGAGGGATGCAGACAGCACAGTTTCTGAACTGGAGAATAAAAACACTGTTCTTGACATGTGGTGAACCACTCCTCCCCTCTGGTGTGGAAATGGCCTTAGTTTAACACTCAGACCACTACACCAAGCACTGGCAATCATCATCATCATCATCATCATCATCATCATCATCATCATCATCATCATCTAGAAAGTGCACTCTGTGCATAACTGATTAGACAAGAGTACCTGATGCACTGAAACAACTGTAGGCAGAATATGTTTGGTTTGTGTATCACTAATCACAACTGCATCAATCAAACTGTACCTGGTACGGGTCGTCATAGTATACTCTATTGGTCTCTAGGCTTGTCATAGTTCACTTGTTTGCATTGGCAGGTCAGGGCACCAGAGCTATCTTCTCCTCTTTGCTTTTTCTTCCAATACAGATACGGACTTGCCTTCATTATGAATAATCAAAACAAATTGATTTGGTAACTGTCTTGAGAATACACCTTTGTGCTGTTATAGTTATGAGATTGCAAACATTTCTGCATGCATGCACATGATTTATTGTTGTTACATTGCTGTTGATGTTTTGAGATTATATTTTAGGATTTAATTGCTGTTAGTCACCTTGAACAAGGGGTCTAAATACTCTAAAGGTACCAGATCCTGTCTGATCTTGGAAGCCTAGCCCTGGTTAGTATTTAGATGAGAGACTGCCAATGAATAGCAGGTGTTGTAGGCTATATTTCAGGGGAAGGAACTGGCAAAAGCACCTCTGAGTATTCCTTGCCTAAGAAAACCCTACGAAATTCATGAGGTCCCGTAAGTTGACAGGTGACCTGAAGGCACATGCACACACACGCACATACACACACACACAAACCCTGAATGTTCTGTAACTACCTGGAGGGAGGCATATTAAGTATATCAATAATTTTTTAAAAAAGCAAGTCAGTAAGGACAGAGTATAGCTGACACCCAAACCAATATTTCTTCTCATAAGAATTCATTGCTGTCATTTTATATGGCACTTATAATCACCTGTGAAATAATTATAAAATTTTATTTACTCAAACCTTCAGTGTTTAAACTGTGCATAGAGTTCTTATTACCTGGCTGTACAGAGCTTGCCACCATATGTGCTTAATTAGTAAAAGCAGAATGGGATGGGAAAGTAAATTTACAGGAAGAATCCCTCATATTTTAATAGCAAAATGCCTCCGTATTTCCAGTGAACTAGAAAAGGTTAGAGTAGATTACAGGATAAATATTAGACGAACACATGCAAATTTCAAAATTATTTATATCTTGCATACATTGATCCTAATGCTCTGGAGTGTTAAAAAGATGAGTTTAAAGGCATTCTTGTTAAAAAATGAAACATGTATCTGTGTACATTCCATCGTTCTTTTTCTTTCTTTTCTGGAGCTAGAATATTTGTGTGTTTAATAATACCCTGCATTGCTGGATATCATAAAGGATGGAAAGCAGAAATGTGTACTGCTACAACTTTGTAAGTTATATCTTCTTCTTTTTATAGTAAGCTATTGTGTGTTGATTTTGTAAAGAAAATTGAAACATAAATTCTTTTGTGTGACAAAATAATGCTATAGATTTTTAATAAACCCTAACATGTAATTAAAAAAAGAAACAAAAATTATGAATATTTATGCTGCATCCTGCATAACCTTAGTAGACTGAGGACCAGCATTGGTGACAGAACTGTTACGGATTTTTGCCTAGACACTCATTCATTTAGGGACCATCTTCCTTGTCCTCCCCATGGATGACTTTGGGGTTTGGTGTAGGATTATTTGGTGTCTATATAGAACACAGTGTAGGAGGTTTAGTGGAATAGGAGCATGTGGCAGAGCCAGGAGTAATTACTCATGATGCTCTGCTAAGGTAAGAAGGTGAAGTAAAAAAAGAACTTATATTTGTTGTCTCAGGACTTGGGATAAAAACAAAAAACAAAAGAAGTTGAACTATACTTGGTTAAAGGAGCCCCTTTCAGTTGGCTGCCATGTGTGGGGGTAAGCTAGCATTCACTGTTGGGGTTGGAGTCCCCTTTCCAAATAGAAGGAACAAAAAGGACTGAGTTAAAGAAAGGGAGAGTGACCTCAATAGGTCAAAAAAGGCTTTAGTATGTACACCAAAGAACAATATAGAGGGTGAAACAAAGGGGAGACATTCTATAGCTTCCCCTCTCTCACTAATCACTTTTTACAAGTGTTGATGCCTCTTTACTTCCAACTTTGGAAGTCCTTGGGGGAAGACAGAACATTATCACTGAAATGATGACTGAGCACAAAAATATTAAATTTCTCCCTCTCCATGCATTTTGTTGAATAAAAAAACTCAGTACCCTACTACTTAGAAAACATGCAGGTACATTTTTGCAGTGTTTTCGTCTTAACTATTGAAATTCTGGCATGTTGAAATACGTGGATTTTGCCAGGATAGTGCTAATTATAACAAGCTCTGGAAACCTGTTGAAGGGAGAAATTTAAATCAAATCAAACAAGAGAGGGCAAACAAATTAAAGCTTAATCTGGACAAGACAGAACTGCTCCTGATATATCTGGGAATAGAAATTCAGTCTATGTTAGATGGGATTACCCCCTTCTGAAAACACAGGTTTGCAGTTTGGGCTTCTTCCTAGATTTATCTGTACAGTTGAAGCAAGTATGCCTATAGTGCCCATTTCTGGAGAAGTCAGATGTGGCCATGGTAACAAATGCCTTGCTTACATCTTGTTTGGATTACTGTAATGTGTTCTACATGGTGCTACCTTTGCAAAGTGCTCAGAAACTTCAGTTGGCCAGAAGAGCAGCAGCCAGATTGTTAACTGGAGCTCGCTACAGGGAGCACATAACTGTTGCAACAGCTCCACTGGGTGCCAGTCCATTTCTGGGCACAATTCAAAGCGCTGGTGATGACTTATAAAACCCTATATGGCTAAGGTCCAAGCTATTTGAAGAATGGTATCTCCCTTTAGAAACCCATTAGAGATCTAAGATCTTCTGGAAAGGCCCCTCTCTCTGTCCCAGTACCTTCCCAGATTCATTTGGTGTGAATCAGAGAAAGGACCTTTTTGACAGCTGCCTGCAGACTTGGAACTCCCTCCTTGAGGAGGCCAGGACAGTAATGCCCTTGTTCTTCTTTCATCAGCAAGTTAAAACGCCTTTATGACATCAGGCTTTTAGAAACTGACTGCCTTGGGCTTTTAATGCTGTCTGGTGCTCTTTTAAGTACTCTCCCTTTGAGAGCTAACATTGAAATGGAGGACAACTTTGAATCCCCACTTGGCCATGGGAACCCACTAGGTGCCAAAGGACGGCAAAAGCAAACCCCCTCTGAACAAATCTTGCCAAGAAAATCCTGTGATAAGTTTGCCATAGGGTTGCTGTCAGTCTGAAACAACTTGATGGCACACATCAGCAATAACAACAATGTTCTCATTTAATAAATTGCAATACTTTTAAATGAAAGCCAGTATGATGTAGTGGCTTGAGGACTGGGCTAAGACCCTGAAGACCATGGTTTGACTTTCCACTCAGCCACGGATACCCACTGGGTGATTTTGGGAGCATTACACACAGTCCCAGAAGATCCTGTGATAGGTTTGCTTTAGGATTGCCATAAGTTGGAAATGACTTGAAGGCACACTACAACAGCAACAATGTTTTTAATGTTCAAGGTTTTAACTTTATGCATTTTTGTTTTTTTAAAATTTTTATATTTATATTTTTATTGAATGTTTTGTATCATTTTAATCTGTATTGTTTTAAATATGCTGTTAGATACCTTGAATCTCACTATTGAAAGGCAGGATATATATGATAATCATGATCATGATCATCATCAGCTAAGTGAGTTTCAGAAATCCTGGTTTGTCCTACTATCCCTATTTAACGCTATTTTATAAATAAAACTAAAAAAAATTTGTAGAATATCTCACTCAGCTCTTTGACCAAGAGACTGATTTTGAAGTGACTAGTTTTGTTGGAGAGATTATCTAGGCATCTGTCTTTTGTCATCTTGCTTTCTTCTCTTTTGACAGGAAAATAGAACACTTGACTGGGGAGAAAAGAAAACTTGGGGTTTAATTATATGCCCTTTTCACCCTTGCATCTGTATCCTATTAGCTAGAAAGTGATGGGGGATTTCTTTGCAATCATGAGCCTCCTGCAAACTTGTTCTTGACCAAACTGATAACTATCCTCAATTACAGGCTTTCCAATAGTTGAAAGGGATATTTTTCTTCTACTGATACCCTTGAATTAACCTCTCAGTTATACAAGATTTCTGGTGTGAAGCCTTTAATCTGTTTTTTTAGAAAACATCTTGGCATCAGTGCTCAAAATATGTGGGGAAAAAAAGGTGAGCTGATTAGGATGCCAGATTCTCTAATGTCAATCTAAACAGAGGGAGTTTGATCTGAAAAGATGTAGGATTGCATACCATCTTGCTCCAAACAGTGCTTGGCAGCTGACCTTCTCTGAGTCAAATTTTATTGCAGCATGCCCTAACAACCCTTTTAACATGGTGAAACCACAGAACATATTCTGGAAGAAGCCTAGCTTAGAGTTTTGCTTGAAGGAAGTCCCAGGTTCAATCTCCACCAGTTCCAGGTAGTGCTAGGAAAGATTACTGTTTGAAATTCTAGAAAGCTTCTGACAGTCAACATAAATAATGAGCTGGCAACTTGGTACCCTCTTCAGGATGTAATTCTTTGCTAATTTCATTCTTGAAACAAGCAATGAGAAATTTTAATGATTTTCTTCCCTCTGTGAGAAAATAATTGAAAACTGTAGTTTTCAAAGACTACTCACAGTTCAGGACTTATTCTGTGCAAAATACAGAGGTGATTTTTATAAAATGAAAAAAAAAACCTGTTTCTGCAGGGAAAAAACTGACATTTTCTGTACAGAAATATTATCAACTGTGCGGAACATGCTGGTTTCTGTATAGAAAATGTTGTATTTGGGACTTGGTCTGTGCAAAATTTGTCCAGGTTTTTTTCCCCACGTGTGCACAGAAATAATAATTTGATACATTAATTTGTTTTCTGTGCAGAAAATCCTGTTTTTCACATAGAAAATGATGCTTTCACACACTCACAAAAAGAAATGTGCAAATTTTCTCTAAAGTAGGATGTGGCACATTTTCCCCATAGAGACATTATTTACTGTTGTATATCAGGCATTTTTATGCAGCAATGGCTTGATGGTTTCAAAAGCCTTGGTATAATTCTAAGTTAGATCATGAAGTCCTATGTCACTCCTCCACACTACGTTGTTGTGTGCCTTCAAGTCATTTCTGATTAACGGCAACTGTACGACAAACCTTCCACAAGTTTCTTGGCAAAATTTGTTCAGAGGGAGTTTGCCTTTGCCTTTGCCTTCCTCTGAGACTGAAAGAGTGTAGTTTGCCCAAGGTCATCCAGTGGGTTGCCAAGGCCAATCCTTAGTCCAGTGCTCAAATGACTACACCACACTGTCTCACACTGTACATTATATATGTTATTATCTGCAGCTGATTTAATTGCAGAAGAGCAAATACAAAATATACTCCTGGGGTGCTTGCAGCTGTTCCTAACCTTTGTGGACAGCAGGTAAATGTATTCATAAGGAATTGCTGCCGGCCACGTCTGTGACTTCTGTTCACATATTTTAGTAATCTGCATTATCATACCTGAGTGAAGCTGGGGTTCTTTTCATGGAAGAAGAAACAGTTCAGAATGACTCAGTCCTATCAGACATGTACACTTCTGTTAGGAGATCATAATATGAATGTGAATGGAAATAGGGTGTGTGTGTGCCAAAACTTGTATTAGAGGAAAGGAAGAACTAGGCCACAGAAGACTCAAGGTTTTGCACTTGTGAGATATGAATGCATATATAGTTGAGGAATATTTTTATTTTTGTCACAGTGACCTGTGTACAGGTGTCACAGGTCAATTACAGAGTAATTGAACTTTCCTTCAGACATTACTTTCAAAATGATTTGAATAAGTCATTTTGAAAACCAGCGGGTTTTGGTCAGGAATTATTGGTCAGAAATGAATTTTTCTTTTTCCCCTTAGTTCCAATTTTGGAAATCAATGGGTTCTCACTATGGGCATTCTGCTATACTTTGGTGAAACTTTGTACATCTGATATTCCTCACAACATCAGTAAGAGTGACCTCACTGATACCCTGGTGTTATTTCAGGACCTATGAAAATATGGACAGGTCCAAGAGAGATTGTGCCATGCAGGTGTTACTGAGTTCTGGGCATAAGAGACAAAAAGAGAAATAGAAGGAAGGCATTCACCTCAGGTTGGATTCAGAAAAGGAGTTAGAGCTTAAACATTGAGATGTTCAGATTTTTTGAAGATGCCATATCACTTAACATGGTTAAAACAAAATGGGTAACAAAGAACTCCAAAAGGATGTCTTTTGGAGAAACGTGTGTTAAAATGACAGACACTTTTGAATGTTAATGGTTGTTGTTGCTCACATTATATGAACAACTACAAAGCGATGTATGCTGGGGCACTTCCCCCTCACTGCACCTATTAAATGATCAGCTCTGAGATGGAAGTGAGTAATCAAGAAAGAAATATTGGGGTTGTGTTGGACAACTTGATGGGACAAAGACAGCTTTGGTCCCCTTGGTGGATGACCTATGCAGGGAACTGGTCAGGGGGAGTGTATCCCTGTTGGTTCTGCTGGACCCCTTAATACCATTGACCATGATATCTTTCTGAGTCACCTCACTGCGATGAGGCTTGGAGGTACTTCTTTACAGTGACTCTGTTCTTTTTTGGAGGGGTGTTCTTAGAGGGTGGTATCAGAGGATTCCTGCTCGACTCATTGGCCATTGTCCTATAGAGTCCCTCAGGGTTCAATCTTGTCCTCTATGCTATTGAAAATCTACATGAAACCACTGGGAGTGGTTGTCCAGAGTTTTGGAGTCAGGTGTCACCAGTACGCTGATGATACCAAGCTTTATACAAACAAGGGAGTGAAAGGACTGACATGGTTATAGCCTTTGCCAGTGTAAAAGTTCTGCAGCCAAATGTTATGCACCAGGAAAAAAATTGGATGGACTGAAGCTGTACCTACACATGGCTTTGTTGTGCAAGACTGCTCTTTTCTGTGCACCATTTTTATTGCGTAAGATTTTTATTTCACAAGTTTGCTGTTTTATATGTAGAAAACAGAAATGTTGCACAACAAAACTGTATGCCTATCTTTGTGCAAAATTTCTGGATTTTCTGCAACATTCTTGTTGTGCAATATTGCTGTTTTCTATGTAGAAAAAACAGCAGTCTTCCACAACACACACAGCTATCATTTTGTTCAAACCCCAAAACTTGAACATTGCATAATACTCAAAAGTGTACAGTTTTCTGGGAAAGCTACATAGATCTCAGCTTCAGCTTTATGGTTTCTGAAAACTACACTGTTTTCTGAGCAAGCTGCACAGTTTTAATGGAAAAGCTGCACAGTTTCCCATAATTACAGGGGGGAAATTCTAGAGTGTCTGAAAAATACAGAGTGAAAAACTGTTTCATTGTTTTCAACATCTGTTCAGACTAGGAAAAATTCAGATTGATCATCTCTTCATTTTTAAATTATTTTTTAGTTAAATGTATAAATGCCTAATAGAAGTAACAAAAAGCTTCTCAGTTACATACAATAATAACCCAATAACAACTCAGAAAAATGAAAACACACGAAAAGAAAAGAAATCAACTGTAAGTTTCTATAAAAGCTGACTAAATATCCAAATGTAAGTCCATTTGCAGATTTTGTATGCACATCATTCTTTCAAATGTTACATGTATTGTTAGATTTGTTATTTATTGAATCACAGATGGAGGAA
Organism: Cyclura pinguis; assembly: GCA_030412105.1. NCBI lineage: Eukaryota > Metazoa > Chordata > Lepidosauria > Squamata > Iguanidae > Cyclura > Cyclura pinguis. Next base: position 103,707,863 of record CM059599.1, on the reverse strand, counting down.
AGTTATCTTCCCAATACTGAAGTATCCATCTTTTAGCAGTCAAGAGAGCATGAAAAATCCACTTCTGCTGGCTCTTTGGTAGTTTCAAAGACAGAGGTAAATCATCCCAAAGAACATGCACATGTTTTCCAGTACTAAATGTACCCACCCAGTTCTTTTACCCACAATGTAACCACTGCAGGACAGTTCTAAGACACATGTGTTAAGAATGCATTAGCAGTATTACATCTCCAGCAGTTTGCTCATTTAGATAACTCTTTCTTTAACAGATGCTGTGGTGACCAATATACTTGAAACAACAATTTCTGCTATTTAAGACATAGTCAAAGATCTATACTGTACTTGTTACAGATGTTGATTAGCCAGGATTGGGCATTCCAATTCCTTGCTCAATTTCAATTGTAAACCTTGCATATCGTAATTATTTAGTGAAAGCAGATACACACATCATTGGTTTAGATACTTGGTCAGCCTCAATTACTTTTTCTAATATTAATGAAACCTCAGAAGCACTTAGGGCTGCAGGGCAAAATCTGGATTGTAGCAAATGTTTCAGTTGATTGCCATTTTGCTGATAGAGGTAAATTAAACTGCTCTTGTAAAGCTGAAAAGGGCAGAAACCCATTGTCTCCACCAAGTTTTTGATTTAAGATAACAATCCCATTATCTGCCCACATCTTCCATAAAAATGTTTTCTTATCAGTCTTCAAATCTGGATTCTCCCATAGGGTCAATTTAGCACGAGCATATGGATTAAGTTGTAGTTGACGAAGCAATAATTGACACACAGTTCTGACTTCTGAAATTGTTGGCAAAGTGCTGCCTTTCTTTTTTTAATATACAAAACAACAGCCGAGTGCTGTCCATTTAAATAAAGGTGGCAATAATAAGGATTCCAGGACTGACCATGGCTACTCACTTTAAGTGTAGAAGACTACAAGGTAAGGTAAGGTAAGAAGTACACCAAGTGGTATGTGAGAAGATCTAGAAGACCAAATCCTCCTTCTGAAATTGAAATCTACATACTTTTCATTGAAATTTGAAGTGATAAGCCTAGCTCCAAACTTCTAAGCAATCTATTTGATTTTTGAAAATACTTGCTGATGGATTTTTATTTTGACATTGTTAATTAAGCTTGCAATTGATGATATATCGATATATTTCATGAATTAGAACATTGTAATATTGCTGAATGGGAGAAGGGGTTTAAAAAGTACTTAAGGAGAAACAAGACATTTTAGTATAATGGAATTCAGGGTAAGAAGATGGGGGATTGTTGCAGTAACAATTGCTCAGACTGCCAGATATACAATGACAGAAATAATTAAAAATTTTAAGATTTTGGGCCGTAGGTAATGGAGAGTTAAATGAATATATATATATATATATATATATATATATATATATATATATATAAAAGGAGAAAACAGAAGCTTCAAGAGAGTGATATGGAAATATTTTGGAACAGGACGATTTGCGTTAAGCAGAAGAGAGTGATGATTGGGAACTGTCTAGCCAGAACGACTATATTATGATTGTTAGGAGAAGGAAATGTGTGTTTGAACAGATGAGATAATCAATTTATTGTGATGCACTAATGTAACAAGTGGACTAAGCTGCGGGAAATGTCGACCAGAACAGTGTGGAAGAACAGAAGAAAATTCATGTAACAAGTACAAGTCAATCCTTTTTTCATATTTGTGAAATTTAATAAAATTATATTAAAAAAAGGAAAAAAGAAAATACTTGCAAGGTATAAGAGGAAGAATTTCACATATTACTTAGACAATTCTAGGAGTAATGTTCATTTAATTGTGTCTACCTTATGTTACAGACTCAGCTTTAAACCTTCCTCATTCTCTCTAAATGTTGCTCAGTATCTTTTATTAACTTGTTTATACTGAGCTTAATCATCTGAGATATATCCCTACGAGTGATTGTATCCAAATAAGTAACAGAATTTGGGCAATATTGAAACTGCCATGCTTTAAATACAGTAGAGTCCATCTGGTCTCCTACTGGTAATATTTCTGACTTATGCCAGTTAATTGAATGCTCAAATATTTTACCAAAATTGTTAATTTTACTTTCCCTTCTGGACAATGAATACATGTGTAACTAGTATGGACTAGAACTGTTCATCCTTGGCCTCTAATACTTGAGATAGTAGAATTGAGGGCTGTAATCATGAATACCTTGAGTTATAAGAACAAAGAAATAAGGGACATAATATTACTGCCCTGGCTAGCCCGAGCTTTGGGGGATATAAAAAGATATCTCTTGATATCAATAATTCGGCCTCACATACCCATTCCCTTCCACTTGCTTGCGAGACCCCTGGACAAGAACGCACACAGGCTCAGCCGATAATCGTCGTAATATTCCAAAACAATACAGGCAGGCCAGAAATAGCCGACTCGCAGCTTCAGGAGACCTCAAGGCAAGTACCTCAATTGGGTATGCATGCAACTTTCACAAGATCCTCTGCCCCGCGCTGGCAGCTTGATGATCTGACTATACAACGCTCAAGTACTCCGCTTTTGCATACCGGCTATCCTATTGACAATTTGGCTCTAACTCAATCATTCAAATTCTGACCTTTCCGAGGCTTTGTCTCCAACCCCAAATCCATTGTTCTCCCCAAGGCCAACCTAGCCTGCGATCACAATTCTCCTTATAAAAACCCCTGACTTTGAGCGCTTCCTTGGATCGCTTTTGGCTTCCATCCCGCCTTGCTGTCATTTTGTCCAGGAAGCCTTCCCCTCAGCTCCAAGTGCTGAGATCCACGCTCCCCAGCCTCTCCACTTCCAACCGGGCTTCAGGACAGTTGAAGTATCGCCCAAACCAACAACTCCTCTAAAAACTCCTCTATCCCACTCCAACCTTTATTTCTTTAGGTATCTTGTGTGAGTGTGCTGCATACACTGTTTGATTGTGTTTTAATAAAACATAATTTATTATTTCAACTTCTGTGTGCTCCTTGACTCGGCCTGACCCTGTAGATATAGGGTTCAAGATCCTGCTAAGTTACCCTGCCTCTCGTAACGCTAAAGCAGTGCTCAGAGCTAATCTTCCCCATCTATTGTTGATCACATTTTGGTGTCCCTCACGGGACCCCCAGTAAACAGGGAACAATAATGTTATAAAGATCATTAACTGAGGAAATTGATAACATTGACTTATGCAGGCACACATTATTCAGTGGTTTTTAATTCCAAATAAACAGGGACAGGACTACTGCTAGAGGAATGTTTCAAAAAGGGTTTGAAGATGGAAGTGGGCAGGCTGGCCTTCAAGTGAAAGGCAGAACATTTAGAAAGTATTAATTTTCTTTGTGTGTGTGTGTGTGTGAGGACATTGTAAAATTACTGAAAAATTGTTAAGCAGACTTACATAATCATACAGTGTTGCTATCAAGTGTGATGAAGTTCTAGTGCATTATCTTGAGGAGAACAAACTGCAACCCACATCATGCTTATCTTATCACAGCAGTGTCTGCTGAAGCTGGCTCCATATCTTGTCCAGGAGTACATCACTGTATCATCAGCAATGGATAAGATCTGGGTAATTTCCAACAGCTGTAAATTGTAAAGTTAAGAAACACAATGTCATTATAGAGGCAAAACTCCAAGATCACAAGGACACATATATTTCCTTCAGATAGATTAAGAACACAAAGTACATGCAGTATCAAATTTTCCCCCCAGAGAACTTCATTTATCCCTTAAGAAAAATGTCAGTGTAGAGGAAGTGGGGCCAGGAGCCAGTTTTCAACCCTGTGGCAAGCTGCAGCTGTGCATTTTCCATCAAAAATTGGCTGACAATGTGCCCTAGAAGTGACCTAATGCCTACTTCTAGTATACATAACTGGATTTTTGGTCAGCATCTGCCAATTTGTGTAAGTTTTGCAGGTCAGGAAAGGCTGAATAGCATTTAATGGACAATTATTCACTTTTTTTTTTTACTTAAATTGTGGTGATCTGTGAATTTGGGTGGCACATACAGGAATTTGGGTCATATGTGGGGTCCACCAATCACAATTTCTCTATCTCTGATGTAGCATAAAAAAATTACTACACGTTTTACTTGTGATAGGTAAAATAAAAATTATTATGGGCATGTTAACAACTGTTCCACAAAATATGCTCCATCATGGTATAATTTATACATAATATGTTTCCAAAGAGCCCTTGGAAGAGAATAAATCTATCATTCTTTGATCTGATCTTTCATATCAGTCAAGAGAGCAAAATTTGGCTTTAAGGGAAGGTGTATAAATAGGTATACAGAAATAATGGTCTCAAATGCTTGAAGTATATTATTTCCTTTTAATATAAGATCATCTAGCTTTTCCCTTGCAAATCATCCCATTATTTCACACAGTTTACAACAGGGATGTAAATTCTCTCATGTCTTACTGTCCTCAGCCAAATAAGAAATAAGACATTTTATTCATCTCTTCCCAATTTTGGAAGATGTGAAGATATTTCTTTCTTTTTTTTTTTTTTAAAAAAAAAATCAAATTCTTTCCAGAAATTTGCACAAATCACAGAACTCTTTCTTTCTTTGCACAAACATATATATGTGCAATCTGTATTTAAACTTGCATCAGAAAAAGACTCTTCTTCCTCTTCAACCAAAACAGTTACATTGTGGCCTAATGTCTCAAGTAAGATCTGATTGATAAAATACCAGAAGATGTTAATTGTATGTGTGGATGAGTGTGTTTTGTCCTTTCTTTGAGAAATGATGTCTGTGTCTCAGGTGATGTTGATAAAGGTGGCCTTATTGAAAGCAGGGGTGGGTAAAATGCATCCCCAAGGCTAATTTTGCAGCCTTCAACCCCTGGTCCATTCTCTCTCTCTCTGGCAACCAAAGGATGCTTTGCCTCTTCTGGAAGCCTCCAGGGATAGCCACTTACCTTCTAAGTAGGCCCCAGCCCTACACCACTGTTTAAGATTTTTAAAACGTTATTGTTTCAAAACTAATCTTTGTTTTATTTTATTAGTAGTCTGTGTGCTCCTGAAGCATCTGAGGGGTAGAAAACAAGGCCCAGCTCCAATTTGAAGTGTAATTTTCCCATTTAATTTTGCTTCTATAAAATATATTTTCTCATCCATGGTTTCACAAATGAAAACCAGGACACATGTGGTCAAGTGTGGTCAACAAGGCAAAGTTATTAATGAGGAAGAACACACAGTCTGCAGCAGCTTGCTTTGGCCTGAGCCTACAGAGAGGGGGAAGATTCTATCTCCTATTTTCCTATTCCCTTGGCTGAGTTAAAATTGAATGCAAACTACTTTTCCACATTGAACCCACAAGGGAAGTAAATTGAGGACAAAGAGGGACAGCAGCTGAAAAAAAATGGCATAACAGGACTAATCAAGACCATCCCAGCTGACCGGGACAGTTGGAGGATATGATAAATTAGCGCTGCACTGAATAGTTTCTCAGTTTCAGCACAGAGAAATCCGTATTTTAAACAAATGAAGATCAATTGCACCTGTAGAAACTTTATACCTTATGGTATGCCTAAAAATAGTCCACTTTAAAAAGTGTGGTAAGCTCTAAACTGTTTATCTAAAAACATTCTGAGCCATATTCTAAAATACTATACTGCCTTCTACTGATAAAGCATACCAACTAGAACACCACTGTAAGACAGAGAGAACAAGGATGACATATATAATTTGGAAATAGTACTTGCTCTTTATTGGTGAGTTAGTAAAACTGTCATAGAACAATTGTTGTTGCTGCATGTTTTCATAAGCATTCTGTTAAGCTTGGTTCATATCATGTTTGGCATGGACCCTGGGCTCTGGCCAGAGTCCTCCTAGCACTGCATCAGAAAATAAACTGCAGAGTTTAATCTACTATCAGACTCTAGTCAACCTTTGAATTATTTTTTCATGTTCCTGTGTCTAGTTAGAAACAGTCCTACTGAGTTTAGTGGGACTTACTCTCAAGGAAACATCTGTACAGTTGTAATCTCAATGACACAGATTCACAAATCAGTTTTTGCTCTGGATTTCTGGGTGTTGCAGTCCAAAATGTAATTTTGCTAAGCACTGGCTAATTGTAACTTCCTATCCCTAAATATGACCAGTGAGACATACCTGCTAGGGGAAGATGCTAACATGCTCAGTGCTGACAAGCGCAAATGGGAATCAGACAACATTTTTCACAATCAAGCTATGTGTTCCCTTGCCTTCCTCTGTCTTTCACATCTTCTTCTCATTAATGCTAATATAATGCTTTCCTTGACAATGAATCTTCATTCATGATCATGGAAGTACAATGGTGTTAATTTTCAAACTTGTATTTTTTTTTAACAGCTATTCGTCTCCCTGTGGAATTGATCAAAACTGAATTATGGTTGAAGGAAAATGTTAGGTATGTTAAATGCCCCTTGCAGGCATCAGTGAGGCCAGTTGACAATCCAGTGGCAATTATTTAGCAGCACATTGCCTGGGACAGTTAAACCTGTGGTGAATTATCCGCCTGTTATCCAGGCTAGATCTTATCCCATAAAATTAAGGCCTGTTCTTTGCTACTTACTGTTTTATGGAGAGCTGCTATCAAAAATTATTGTTTTTTTAAACTACTGTGAATATTTCAAAATTATTTTAGTGTGAGTCAGATAATTGTTCTACTGGAAAGGACTGGCAGAAATAATACTGTTGTGAAATAGAGTGAAATACTGGCTGAAATGCTGTTGGGGGGTTATGTTGAGCATAAACCTCATAGTTACAGCGTTACACATAGTGAATCCCATCCCTACCCCGCCACTAGTCCCAGCTCAGCAGGAAGCAGCTGTTGTGATTGATGGAGGTCTTTCCCCTATTGATCAGGAAGCAATTGACAAATGGTTCCATCCCCTCCAGTGAGTGATCTCTGGTGTGAGAAGCAGAAGCAAGACCTCTGTTGCAATTCCCCCTCATGCCATAGATTGCTCATGCGAGAGGAACGGGCCATCAGCCAGCTGCTGCTCCATTGATAGGAACTGAGCCCTGCCAATCACAGTGGCTGGTTCCTGGTAAGTGGAGACTGAGGGAACTAGTCCTTACACACTTCTTAAACTAGAGTCTGCATACAAATCATGAATATGAAACAGTCTCGCGTGCATAACTCTAGGTGATGCATTTGTAACTGCCCAGCAGGATTCTGGTCACTCTTCTTAAATAATTAGAACAGTACTTTTTCAGTTTTTCAGTTTCATAACTGACTCTAGAATGATTTTTGGATTCACTTGTCTCTCAAGGAATCCTTGCCACAGACCTCCTGCATACTGCAGAAAATTCTTGGAAGTCTCTTATCTCTCTTCTCCCCCGGACAGAACAAGGCAGTGGACTAAGGCAACAGATTTTGGGTGCCATGAAAGAACAGCATATGGTTAGTGATGCAATTTGTTACTGTAGTTATTGAGAGAGGTGCTTTTCTGCATGTTGACCCAAGATAACTTGGGTGACTTTTCACTTTAACTTGAATAGAAAGGAAGGACTATTTTCTAGTCAGGTAACCAAAAAGTTGGGTCTAGGGCTACTGTTAGGTCTTGGTGTTGCCTGGAGTGAAGGGAAAGGAGGGATGGAAATAATACTTGGAAATATCTGGGGGGAAAAATGATGCAATGGTTTTCCTGGATGTTGGGAAATTCTGACCAGGAGAATCCCAGACCAGTAGGGATCTTTCGAGTTCAGAACTTATCTGTGCAAAAAAAAAAAAAAAAAAGGAGAGTTTTCCTCCTCAGGAAATGACATGTTTTGTGCAGAACATAACTTCTTTGCAAAGAAGACAGCATTTTCTCTACAGAAAATAACATTTCTACTGTATCCCATGTAGGAATTTTTTTTCTGCGTAGAAAATGTCCATCTGCATTTTCTGCACAGAACATGTCCAGAACTGTCAATAGTCTTCAAAAAATGCACAGTTTCTCATAGAATCATAGAGGGCCATCAAGTCCAACCATGCAGGAATACACACTCAAAGCACCTCAAGCAAATGGCCATCCAGGCTCTGTTTAAAAACCTTCAAAGAAGGTGACTCCATCACACTCCGAGATGGTATATTCCATTGTCAAACAGCTCTTACCACCAGGAAGTTCTTCCTGATGCTTAGGGGAAACCAGGACAGAACCCTATGGCACCTCACTAGTCACTTCTTTCCAGGATGAAGCGGAGCCATTGGTGAGCACCCTTGGTGTTTGGCTAGTCAGCCAATTACAAATCCACCTAACAGTAGCATTGTCTAACCCACATTTTACTACCTTGGTTACAAGAATATCATGGGGGAGCTTGTCAGAGGCCTTCCTGAAATCAAGATACACTACATCCACAGCATTCTCTTCATCCACCAAGCTTGTAACTCTATTAAAATAGAGAGAGAGGGAGAGGGAGAGGGAGATATTAGATTAGGCCCTTTTCGCATGGCATTTTTGAAGCGAGAGGGCCCCTTGAGCGTCGTGTAAATGTGAGGAGCGGTCTGCATGACGCACTCACATTTATGCGATGCTCAAGGGCCTGACAGGGACTGCACATGCATCTTTTCATTTTCAGCTCAAAGTTGAAAATGCTGCACGGTCGCGCATCATTCCAGGGCCTCGTGCACACTTACCTTGTGCGCGGTGCTTCAGGAGCTGGGCCGGTCGCGCGTCCTCTCCTCAGTGCAGCCTGGGAGGTCCCAGGCTGCACTGCAAATGGAAGAGGTGGGGTGCTCGTGCAAGGAGGAAGGAGCTGCGGAGCTGAAGCAGCAGGGAAACGGCAGTGTTCCTCCCAAGCCTTCTTGTGCGAGAACCCCAACCCAGCAGCGTGAAAAGGTAAGGTGTGAAAAGGGCCTTAGTCTGGCATGACTTGTTTTTGAGAAATCCATGTTGACTTTCAGTGATCATGGTGACTTTCTCACAATCAAGAAGAAAGATGGGAAAATTATTGCTTTCTTCCTGTGAGAATAAAATTAATGAAGATTTATATCCCTAACTGAAAGTTTGCCTTACACCATACTCACTATTCAGCCAAAAGTACACAGTCCATGGGGTGACTGATGAAGAAGCAGGAAAGCTTTTGCTGATCTTCTTAGGCCCAACACCACCATTTGGTACATTGGAAACCTACCCAGCAGGGTTTACTGCTGACACACATACACTCCATACATATAGATGCTTTGAACCACATCTAGGTAGCTAGGAGTAGGAAATATTAGTGCAGTGGCCTAAGACCACGCTATGTCCGGGTCATTATGATAGGTTCTCATCTGGCCTGTTCCTTTAGAGCCTTGGTGGATGATGTTGCTGCCACTATGAGCTAAGCTCATCAGAGACCACCAACATAGTAGCAGGTGACATTTTCCAGAGACCTCACCAAACCTAGAACTGACCTTGGCACTTTTCTTTAAACTTTAAACTTTTCTTTAAATCCTAGGATTCCTCTGAAAGATAACCTGTCATTGGTTGGAAACCACTTGATTTGGAAATATTTTTTTGTTCCCTCTACAACAAATTGCACTGAAAAGTGTATGTTACACACATCCATTAGTTCCAATCATTAGGATAATTAAGGGTTGAAAAAAAAATTACATTATGCACTTAACAGCTATTTGCAACATTGAAAAACAACCTCCAAAATTCCTTACATTCTCCCATGTGATTTAAAACTCTTAATGTACTTCTGTACTTTCCACTGACATCTCTGCCCCCTTCTCTTCTGCTACTATTAATTTCACATTTAGGAAGTACCCTGTCAAAATTTGATCAAACCTATTATGAGCATTAGGAATTAATGTTTGAATTAGAGTCAAAGGTGAAGAAAGTAGCAGAGGTGACAGAAGTGCCATAGCAAAAAGTGCTTTAATATTGAAAGCACACATCTAATGCAAGATAGAATTAAATGAATTCAGAAATCGGAGTAAGGTATAAACTTTGTGGTAATAAGATACCTTATTTAGGTGTGTCAGTGAAAATTGGACAAGACCACTGTTTGGTCTGTTGCAAGGAAATAGGAAGTTGTTCAATACTGAGTCGGATCATGGTGCACCTAGCATTCTATGTTAATGTCAGACTGGCAGCAGTTTTCCAAGATTTCAGGAAGGATTTTTGTCCCACACCTTCTGGAGTTCTGAGGACTGACTAGGAAGTTATTGTTCTGTGTGACTTGGAACTAATGATCCATAAGCAAGAATAAGTTGCTTGTCTGTGACTGTGATTCTTTCAGTGGTCATCTATGAAGTCACACATATGGGCAACCTGATGCATCCTCCAAGAAAGGCTTGTTTGTTTAGGTGTTCACTTTGCATACTCAAAAGGACAGCAAATGCTCTGAACCACCACCCCATCACCCAGCTCCACTAGCTTCCTCATCTCCTTCTCTATTTACAAAACCTAATTAGAGCAGGAAAAAGAGAGCCAGATGTGACAAAAGGAGCTTTTCAATTCCCCCATGGAGCTTCTATTCTCACCTAGAAGGAGCCTTGAACTGCAAGTCCCAACAACTCCAGTGGGAAGACATTTCTACTTACATTATTTTCTATAGTGAAGAAGTCCCTTACCTTGCCACATTCTCACTGCTGTCACCTTTGTCGTATGGTCTTGCATCCTACTTTACAAGGAACCTCTTCTGTTGTAAGGAACATCCAGTTGATGTCGAGAAATATAAGAACAAATGGGAAGGAGCAATGGGCTGAAGTAAGCATTGACATTAAGCAGCTGAGCACACAGTACTCAGTGAACATGGCCACGATTTTTCCCACCATACTAAGATGTGCTATCTTCCTATTTAACTTACAGGAATCATTTCTAAATTTTGCAGGTATACATGTAAATTAACGAAGTTAATGCTGATCTCTATCTACTTTTGTTCTCTTTCTTGTCAAAGTGTAAATGACCTACTGCATTTGAGCACAATTCACACAGCCACCCAAAGGAAGACGGCAAGTGAGATGAGATTGAAATTCCTTTTTCTTGCTGCTACTACTGCTGGTGGAATGGAGGAGGAGGAGGAGGAGGAGTGGCAGCGGCAGTGGCTTATGGTTTTAGGCCTGAGGGCTGAGGTTCCAGGAGCTAGCAATTGGCCTTCTTCTAAAGTGTGCATCTTTGATAGGCACTGAGTGAAGCTGAACCCATGACACCAGCCCTGGGTTTTCATATTCATTTTAAAGCTTCTTAAACATTATCCTCCATGAATTTGTTTATCGATGGCTATTGGACATGATGGATATATATGCTACTTTCTCAAAGGCACAACTACCATGGAATGCAGCATGTTGGAATAAATAGGACTTTGGTCTCACCATCAAACAATTCTTCTGTCCTGCAGGGTCCACGTTTTAGTTCTTCTGTTTATACTGTTTATATGGATGTTGTTGGGCTTTTTTTTTTTTTTTTACCAAAAGAAAGCTTTCACACTTAAAACACATCAGCTTGGATCCTGAGTTTGCTTCCCTGGACAGGTAAACTTGGAGTTCCCATTCTTGTTGTAGCCCCTTATCATCTCTGTTATGGAAAATTGGTAGATTTTTGGAACCATGAAAGACAGGCTTCAAGGAGAGGGAGGACAAGAAATAATTGTCTCCATCTTCTGCCAATGGGATCCATTACAAGATTGAAATCCCCCCTCCAATTCATAGGAAAACCCTTCTGTTCATGGAATACAAATTTATGATTCAAGTCTGCAGGTTTATGACAGTGAATTGTTTTCCTAACACTTACTGAAGATTTCTCTTTTCATTTCCTACCATTTTGCTTCCCCCTTTCACTAAAAGCCACCTGGACTCTATCCATCTTTTGGGCTCAATATCCTATCTGCCCTTGTCTCCTGAAATAGGACACAGAATCCATTGCTATGAGTGCAAGGGATAGAATCATACAATATGATGGCATAAATCTAAGCCTTAAAAGAAAGTACAGCTGGACATTTTCAAACTGGCATAAAAAAATAATCAATTTAGTTAATGATCTCTACTTGAATCAATCTGTCATATATTCTTCTAAGTCTTGGTGCCTTACCTGAAGATGGAGGCAAGATCAGTTATTTTTTTTAAGGTGTCACTGGGGCACTCAATCAAAAGACAGGCTTGTGATTAAATTTGACAAATAGTAATTTTTAAATCAAAGCAGCAAACTAGTTATCAACCAAACAAAACAAACTAAAAAGACTTCTGACTTCAGGAAGATCAGCTTGAATGGCAAGAAAATATGTGTGTTGATAAATGGAACAGATAGAGTGTGAAGAATGAAAGGTGATTTTGTTGGAGAGAAATGAAGCAGCATTGAATATGGATGACAAATACAGAGGGTGGGCAGAAATTACAGATGAGCTTGTACAGACAGTCTCTGGAAATACTTTAAAGATAGATCAATCAAGAAAATGGGCTAAAGGTAAGAGCAAATGACAACAGAAGAATTAAATTAGGAAATGCTTGACAATACTGATGGAATGGTCAACTGCGAAGATATATAAAAGAAACTTATGTTCTATTCAGACATACTAAATCTATCTCAAAGTTTTTCTTCCTAGCTAAAACAAATATGGCTTAATTGCGGAGGAGGAGGAGGAGTGATTTGAAATGATTTAATTTTTTAAAAAATTAAATCATTGAGGCAGACATTCAGAAGCACTGTCAGCATGTTATGATTGTTACATTTAGGAGACAGACTATTAGTTGTCTTAGTTCGGAAAATTGTGTATATTTGCTTTTGTGATGCTCAGAAGGAAAAATGTATATTAGCCAGGGCTGCAAGCTAGAGAGTGAGATTGGTTGACTAAGCTTATCTATAGTGCTTTATTCTCACAGTAGCACCAGTGTGACCATTGTGGTATTCCTCTAACTCTTACTACTGTAGAGAGTTAACTAGATCATATGCGGGGCAACAACAAATATTTTGTTCACCAAAATTCACATTGGCAAGTCATTGGTGTTTTGGTCCCTTCAAATCCATGTGCTTTATAGACATTTTGAGAGGCTTAAAGATCTTAAAGGCACCAGATCCTGTTTGATCATGGAAAAGAAGCAGGATCAGTCCTGGTTAGTACTTGGATGGGAGACCACCAATGAATCCCAGGTCCTGTAGGCTGTATTTTACCTCTTACCTAAGAAAATCCTGTGAAAGTCATAAGTTGACAGGCAACTTGGAGGCATTAACAAACACACAGAGCCTTTTGATATTTGAAGGAAAAAAATTCATACAGGTGTAATTTTAAAAATGTGGACGGGTAGAATCCACATATTGGCATCCCCTCTTCAACTCCAAGTTGAGTGTTCAAACAGTTTGAAGATACTGCTTCAAATATCATGGTGATTAGGAGGCCAATCAGGACCATAATAACATATTTGTGAAAGTTCAACCCATCTTTTAAAAATGTGTTTTCGAGTGTCTGAGGAAGTGCTGAGTGAAGGCTTAAATGGCAGGTTCTGGTCTGTATCCCCCTGAGATAATTATAATAGTATCAGAAAAAGAAGGAAAATAACATCTTCCTTAACTTCTTCCCATCTCCTGCGAAGATAAGCTGTCTGAATTCTTGAAGGAACAGAAAAATATGTCTCTCTGTAAGCAGCTGGCTGAAACCTCTCAGATGTCAAAATATGCATAGATATTTAAATGAGGCCTGATGTGGAAAGCTCTGATAAAGGGGATGTTTCCCAGCTGGAACTTAGTCACAATCGCTAGTAAACTTTACCATGCTATATTATATAATTTATCATTGTATCAGAGCCATGGTAATTTGGGGTTATTTGTTTGTCTCACCCTTCTTAAAAGGCTTAATTCTCCAAAACACAATGTGCTAATGAACTCAGCTGACAAAAATCACTTGTTCATACATGCCATTTTTTTTTTAAAAAAAGGTACAATAACAAGTTTTCTAGCCTGGGAGCATAATGATGCAATGACATATACTGTTTAACATTTGCAAAATTATTCTTTCATGCACACACAAAGCACCAGCCCAACCATTAAGAAGAGATTATTCCTCTCAAGTGGCAGATATGGGGCACAATTAAAGGGCAGCAAATTGTCTATCTTTTCATTTGTTATATTTTATATTTATTATACTTTTACTGCCATGGTAGACTACCACTGAGAATTTCTCCTCCAGGTAACAGAAAGACCTAGGATTTCTCTGTATACATGACCCCATTCCTCTCTGCATTGCTTGTACAATATTGTAATTCTCCTGAGTGAAAATGACCCAATTCAAACAGGCACACAGTGCCTCTAGAGCCAGCATGATGCTGATTGAAGTGTTCGACCAGGATTCGTGGAGACTAGGGTATGAATCCATGCTTAGACATAGAAATCCATTAGGTGACCTTGCACAAGTCACACTCTCTTAGTGTAAGATGAAAGCAATGGCAAACCTTCTCGGAATAAGTCTTGCCAAGAAAACTCTATGGTAGTTCTAGAGATCCAGAGTGGTATAATATTTGGGTTCTAAACTAGGACTCTGCAACTCTGGAAATCCTTTTGAAAGAAAGTATTGGTTTCATTGTCAGCTATACTCTGTCTTCACTAACTTGCTTTGCTTAATTATTGAAACATTTTTCCCCCCAGATAGCTCTTGTGCAGTGACCTGCTGTAGCAGACTGGTAAACTATAACAAGCCTAGGGACCAACAGGGTGTACACTGATCACCCATGCCAGGTACAATTTGATTGATCCAGTCATGATTAGTGATGCACAAACCAAACATATTCTATTCACAACTGTTTCAGCAGGCCATGTGCTCTTCTCCAGTCTGTTATCCACTGAGTATTCTTTCTATACATATATACATATACGTGTACATATACATATATATTCCTTCTAGAAGCCAGCATAGTATAGCGATCTGAGTATTGGATTAGGACTCTGCAAAACCAGGGTTTGAATCCCCACTCAGCCATGAAATCTACTGGTGACCTTGAACAAGTCATGCTCCAAGAAAATGGCAAACTTTCTGGAACAAATCTTGAAAAGAAAACCCCATGATAGATTCAGCTTAAGATTTCCGTAAGCTGAGTTGAAGGCACAACATCCAAAACAAACAATGCATTTAAGGAAACAGAAGTACACTCTCTCTTAATCAAGGCCACAAAACCTTTGCCCAAATGAAACCTGTTACTTCCCCTACAGGTATATTTGCTTGTTCCTACCTGCGGTTCTGTCCAGTTGGCCTGTCCAGAGAGCTTGAGCTTTTTAGTATAAAACAATCTAAATAAGTAACTCAAAATATGAAGCAATGTACTAACACATATATAAGTTGAAAAAACAAAGAACTCAATAAAAGAACAGCACCCTATAGTCCTCTTATGTGTCTTCTTCTCCCTTATAGTCAACATCTGCCATCATCCAGGAAAAGAAATTCGGGGGAAGAAGTACCCTATTTGCTGGCATATAAGACTCACTTTTTCCCCCAAAAAAATACTGTTTGAAAATAGGGTGCATATTACACACCAGTGTGTCTTATACATCAGAAAATAGTATTTGTTGCCATATAAATGAGGTGTGTCTTATACACCAGTGCATCCGGCAAATACAGTACGCCATGTTGGGCTGAATGTAACCCTCATGAGACAGGGTTACAAATCCTCTTTCTTTCTTCCTTCCTTCCTTCCTTCCTTCCTTCCTTCCTTCCTTCCTTCCTTCCTCCTTTTTCCAGAACTTGGACTCATTTTGAATGCAGATAAAGTGCAGATAAAAATCCTGAAAAAAATTACGTTAAAATCCCATTAAACAAATTATAATATTAAACTTCTATTTTTTTTTAAGAAACCATTTTAAAGCACAGTATTTTTAGCACTTACCAAAATCCTTCCTTAGCAGCTAGTCAATTGCCAAAATTGCCCAACTGAATAAAAAGGACTTTGCCTGTTGGTGGAAGGACTAAGCAGAAACGGCCTGCTTAGTCTCTTTCGGAAAGGGAGTTTCAAAGCCTATGAATAGCCCCTGAAAACGACCAGGAAGACTTTCTCTCAGGTTCCCATTAGGTGTATCTTAAATCTTATAAGGTTACAGATGTTCATCAGACCTTCTTTGCAGTTTGAGCCTACCCAATTCCAGGAGTACAGGAAGTTGTTAAAATTTGATCTAAAATGGCATGAAGCAATCTCCTCTTCAGTCATTCATCTTCCCTCTTTTTTCTTTTTTTCCTTTTAGAAAAGTTAAAACATTTCAGCAATCACACCCAAGATGGGAGGGGATTCAGTGACAATGAGGAACAGCTTTATTCTCCACCTGGCTGGTGTACGTCAGACTCTGCATGATTATCCATTTACATGAATTAAAAGGAAACAGCTGCCACGGAATCCTTATTCCTTACTTAGCCCCGCAAATATGGTGCATTTCCAATGCAAATTACGCTCAATACCAACGAAAAGGATTTAAAAAGTTACTTTCAGTGCAGCTTTGAAATGTTCATTTTCATTCATGTATTTAAGCTCTTGTAAATTGTGAGGGAATTTAGCACTTCTCAGAAAGCTGTCAATCCATGTACAGTGTGGGATGGCTCTGAAACAAACTTCTCCCACACAGCTTTCTAAATTCATCTCAGCAAGCCTTAGCAATCAGATGTATTTGTTAGAAAGTGTGTGACTCTCTGAAATAGCAGCACAGAATGCTCTAGTTCCTTTAGATTAGTGATTCTGAAACTTGGGTCTCCAAATGATGTTGGACTGCAGCTCCAAGGATTCCCAACTAGCACAACCAATGGTAAGGTATTTCAAGGGGCATAGTCAAACAATATCTGGGGACTGACATTTGGGACCCAGTGCTTTAGACTATAATAGAGTTTCTAGAGTTGACAATGTGGGTCTGGACCTCCTGGTTGTTCGACCAGCTGAACACTGTCCAGAAACACATGAGGCAGGTCTATATAAGACCTCGTCAAGCCTCATTAGAGGAGAGGCTCTTGCAAACTTTCTGAGCTCCTGCAAGATTTCACATCTCATAGGAACCTCAAAATCTATGCAAATTTCATGTTGGCAGGCCATCTTCTTCAGATAAGTTAGTCAGCAAGCATAGTGCTTCACCCCCTGCAGAGGAGGAAGGGCATATGCCTGTGTCATTTGAGCAACAGTCACAACTAGGGCTGTCAAGTCAGGACCATCCCAGGTAGTGGTGTATCTAGGGTCAACAGCGCATAAGGCAAGCATGGAAGTTGCGCGCCTGAGTGCTGCTTTTCCCACCCCGGGCTGAGGAAGACTCTGGCAGGGGCAGGGGGTCAGCAGCAGGCCAGGCCCAGGTGGGAGGAGGGGTTTGGCTTTTTCGCATCCTCCTAGCATTGACACCCAGTGCACACGCTCCAGTTGCCCCACCCTAGATATGCCTCTGACCCCAGGCACAGAGATTTCTAGGCTCAAACCTGAGACCTAGTTGGCCTGCTGGTGCTTTTATGGGATGGAGCATTTTCCTGGTTGGAAATTGTCATTCCAAATTGCAACATTTGATTTCACCCAGTTAATCTTTGCAAAGTGAAGCAAGCCCCAGAACCAGCTTGAAGGCTCTCTTTTTTGACCAGAGGTTTTCATGAAGCCTTGTCTCTCTCACCTGGAACTGAGCCCATGAAAATGAAAGAATTTGAGGCCCCACCTATTGCCAGGAGGCGAGCAACCAAAATGCGGGACTCCAGGTGGAGCCCTGAGATCAGACAACCCTAATCACAGCAGATGAAACCCCAGAATGTTCTATGTAACAGACCAGTGTGCTGCATGTATCAATGCTAAGGGTTGGTCTATTGTGTGTGTAGCACCTCATTTCAGGACCAGATTTTAAGCTTCCAGATATGTGATGACCTGTGCAAAATGAGACATCTGGGAACCCTTTGTTGTTGTTGTGTGCCTTCAAGTTGTTTCCGACTTATGGTGACCCTAAGACATGGAGTTTTCTTGGCAAGATTTGTCCAGAGGTGTTTTGCCTTTGCCTTTCTTTGAGGCTGAGAGAGTGTGACTTGCCCAAAGTCACCCAGTGGGTTGCCATAGCTGAGTGGGGTTTCTAACCCTCGTCTCCAGAATCCTACTCCAACATTCAACCCACTGCACTACACTGATTCTCCTAGGAACCCCACCCAATGAATATATCTTTTCTTAATACTACTAAAGTGGGATAGTGTACTGAATTTGTAACCCTAGTGTGCTACTTAGTAGAATGGAGTGAGCAAGTGTGGGTCCAGGGGCCAATTTTCTGCCCTCAGGTAGGTGACACAAACTGTCAAATGTGCCCCCCAGATCAGAAATGACTAGATATCCCTTTCAATTTTTTGGAGAAAAAAAGTGTTTTTAAAAATTAAATTGGGAGAGAGCACACTGCAACCTATGTAAAAGGGTGAGTTTCAACTCCTGGGGGCTTCCAGCAGTGGTAATTGATTTCCTCCCTTTTCCCAGGAAAATATTTATTTAGGCAGTCTAGAGGATCACAAAAACTATATTATGGACCAGTCTGTGGCTCCAGGGTAGCACTTTGCCACCTCTACAGTAAAGTCACCTGTAAGATGCTACTGAATTTGTGCATATGTAGATAGGTTTTTTTAATTCTTTAAGACAAAGATGATCCCCACTTACCTCCCATGACAAAGGCACCAGGGCCAGGAGACACACTTGTACACTTCCCCCTTCAATGGTTAGAATCAGAGGATGCTTAGAAACACGTAAGACTGAAATCACATGTTTATAATACAGCTGAACATACAGGATTTGAACTTTTTCAGAAATTTAATTTCAGGATTGGAACATATGCTTTTAATAATACTCTTCCATTCCTTCAGCTTCCTGGCCACAGTCCACCATTTAGTAAACACACTAATAAAACAGTGCCTCCACCCAACGAAGAAGGTGGTCACATCAGAGATATGATGGCAGTGTTTGATTGCAGGATGGATACCTATGTTTTTGTGTACTGGTAAGACATCCTCACCAAAAGGATAATGATGCAACACAAGTTTTATCTCTGATGTTTCATCAGTACACGTCATCAAGTATGTAACTACGGGAAAGGGGCACAACATGAGAACACTGATCCATAAATAAGAATATTTCCCCCCTCCCATGAACTTTTCCTTCAGCCGACAAATTTCTAGCATCGTAGTAACTTAAAACTTCAGTCAAGCATTTAAGAATACAGTTTAGGCATCTAAAGAAAAGGGGAATGCAAATTACTGAGGGAATGTAAACACAGTCAATATAAGAGTTCCAGGTTTATTGGTGTACTGATTCCACTTCAGAAGCAATATCAAGTAATTCAGGATGCCCGGGGAGAAACTAACTGAGAGTACTTCAGAAGCATTTCTATGTACGAGTGGGAATCCAGCAAAAATACAAGGCTCCTATTAACAGTTAAGTCAGGATTAAAGGGAAGTTAGACTTTTCCTTTCCAGTCTATTTGAAAGAAATTTCAATGGTTGTGGGTGGTGGTTATGACTGAGGTCGGAGAGGAATAGATGATGTCTCTGAGACCTAATCCCACTTCCTAGTGCTTGGGCTTCTTCTAGATTGTCTTCAAAACAATCCTGAAACCAGGTTGCAATGGAACTGCATTTTGCCCAATGCCCCTGGAAGTTGTGGGAAAACTACCATTGCTTCCATCTTCACTAAAGGCTTAGTATGTATCTTCTAATTTTTCAGCAGAGCAGAATCCAGAGAAGACTGGTTTTGGAGGAATAGTCAGGGTAGAAGCAGTAGCTTGTTTTAATTTGTTTGAACTGTTGGTTTTATGTCTGCCTCTTTATAGATCTTGATATTTCAATATGTTAACGGACTGATTATGGTTTTTACTGTTTACAGCATTGATTGTTTCGGGGTTTTTAATGGCTGTAAAGTACCCTGAAAGCATTAAACTGGTATGAACACATTTAATAAGTAAATAAACCTATAGGGGCCTCCCTTGTTTTTCAGACCAAACAGGATTATTTTTTGTGAGCCCCTGTGTTTCTAATTGTCATGAAGTGTTTTGAAAATCACAGAGGTTTCTGCTTTCTAGTTTTTCAACTGTGACTTTTCTCTGGCTTTGTAATTTTCTGGGAACTTCGCATACCTATTTTCTGAGATCTCTCTCTCCCCCGCAAACGTGCAAATTGTGTCCCTGACTCTAAACCCTTCATTGCTTCACTACAACAATAGGATGCGGAGGAGAAAAATACATGGAATTGCTCTCTAGATCTAGTTCAGTTTGGAATATTTTATCATTTAATGGGGGTGATATTTTAAAATAAGTTCACAAAACTCCCCAGACCTTGTCCTTGCTTTCTAGAGAAGAGAAATAAAAAAAGAATGGGATAGTGTGGGTAGATAAGATATTGTTAAATGTGAGAGTCCTTAACAGGCTGCCACACTTAAATCACCTTAATAGCCCATCGCAGCTTAGAATAGTATAAGAAATGGATAGTGACACTATTTGTTGCTCAGGAAACAGTAACTGGAGTTCTGTGTGAGATCAGAACATCGTGATCCCAGTGTTTTCTCATCTTTACATAGGAAAACCAGCTCAAATACTATTGAGTGTGTTATGAGTATAATGTGGCTGACATTAAGACTAAGGGTAAATGAAAGTTATATAAAATGATTTGTTTGAATTGACCAACAGTCCCATCTATGAAGATATTTCTGAGAGGAAAAAAGGCTACAAATGTACAGTTACGCAAAAGTGTGGCCAAACCACCACAGGGCATGTCCAAAGGTATGTCCAGTCAGCCCAAGAACTACAACTTTGGCTGCACCCTTCTTTAAATTTGTGGGGGAAGATACTCATTTCTTGCAGGTTAACCTTTTTTTAAAAGACAACAATCCCCCCCCCCCAAAAAAAAAAAGAGTTGTCACAAATTCATTAGGAGAAGCTTATCAACTCATGCTGCACCATCACATACGGTACTTTAGTGCCATGGGAGAAAGACTTTCCTTTCCTTATGTCACTGAACATTATCTATTGGAAGACTCAAGGCCTTTCTCCACTACACTCTTATAGTGCTATAATTCCATTTTCAACATCTTGTGGAACTCTGGAATTTGTAGTTTACTGTGGCCAAAGAGCTCTCCGGCTGAGAATTCTCAATGCTCCTCCCTAAACTGCAAACTCTAGAATTCCATAAGATGTTGAAAGTGGAATAATAGTACTATAACAGCGTAGTGTGGAAAAGTCCATAGTTTGTCAGGAAATTGTAAAATAAAGGGTGACCTGAATATGGACAGTCTCTAATCCATCTTTTCCTCTCGTCCTTTCTTTCTCTCCACCATTTCAACTCCACTACCCTCCATCCCCCAGTGATTTTCCATATCCCAGCAGCAGCATGTTCTGTGATCGTGATCATGAGCTCTTTACAGAGCTGAGCCAAGATAAGTTGCTCCCTGACAGAATAGCAACTGACACCTCTTATTATTGCAATCACTCCTCAGGTCAAAGTGCATAGTACAAAGTGCTGACTATTGAGGCAGAAAATCCAAGCATTTCCACCAATGAGTAAAAATACACAAATATCATCCTGTGCTGAACACCAGCTGTGACCAATAAACATTGCAAGCAGGCAGTAGGGCTGTAGGCACAATGTTGTCTGTGATCTTGAATGGAAATACATATTAATTATTACAGACAAAGATGACATAATGCTATAAAATCCAAGACAGAAGTTGTTCGAACAACAGGCATTTCTTTTCAAAAAGACTTTTAATGAGTGAGCTAAGGAGCTTTTATTTATTTATTAAGCTGTGTTTTTTTTAAAAAAAAGTTAAGTATTTATAAAAAAATGTTTTATGTTTTTAATGTCTTTAATTGTTCAATTTTTTTTTTGAACTTTTCTGGAAGCCATCTTGGATCTCACTTTGGGAGAAAAGGCAGCATATAAATAATTAAATAAAATAAATAAATACATTGTTTAACTCAAATCCACATTCAGCATAATAACCCAAATTGATTTCATTGGCCTTATGCATGTGATTACCAAAACTCCAAGTACTGTAGTTTTCCCTTGTAAAGAAAGTATTTTGACCTTCTGATAATTTTTGTTCACCTTTTTTTGCAGCTTTCTTATATGTATAATAATCTATTTGTGTTGGAGTGACAAATTCAAACAGAAAATCATAATTTTAGATTCCTTCACAAGTAGAGTATTAGTTTAGATGGCCCTTGGGATGCCTTTCAACTCTACAGTTCTAGGATTCAGTAGATTTCCATGATGGCATTATGGGGTGCAAAAAAATAACGTACACCATTAGCTGCAGAGGTTTCATTCCTGATATTGGTGGGAAGAAGTTACAATGTGATTCAGAGAAGAAAAGTGTTTTTGTAACCAAAGTCAGCATTTTGTAGCATACAAGAAATTTTATTTTGATTAAATTTGATTAAATTAAATTTGATTAAAATAGCAATTTTATTTACTTTTGAGAAGCAGGAAAGTAAGCGGTTGCTTTTAAAAACTGTAGCTGTAATGGTAACAAACCACTGCTTGCATTATGTGACAATGTAAATCACTGGACTTGGAATAAAGAAATGAAATTATCATCACCACCAACACCATCATCACCACCATCATTTTGAGTGTTTTCTTTTTTTTAATGGCTTGAACTCTCTATCATTCTCTCATATACAAAACCTCTAACCCAAAAAACTAGATTAATTTTCATGGCAAAGTGAGCTTTCATGTCCCTGATCAGTGGCTCATTTTTTTTTATTTGCTCCATAAACATGAACTAGTGAAGACTGCCTTAATGAGAATAGAAAAGGAAAAGGGGCTCTAGTTGGGGCTCTAGCTCTTGTCTGGATCACACAGTTGTCAAATCTGAGGAGAGGCGAGTGGAGGGATCCCTGGTCTCCATACTTCTAGGGGGACAGGAACAAGTTCTACATTACATAAGTATAGAATCTCAAGAGACTAACTACAGTTAAAAAAAAAATATGGGGGAGGGGACTGCATCTGAGAAACAGAGCAGGAAATGCATACCCCTCTACCTGTTCCTGCATGAAACTACAGTGGAGGTAGAGAATCTTCAGATGGGGAACATGGATAATGTGAGCCAAGTCTGCTTGGAATTTAGGTAGAAAACCAGTATACCTGTTATAATTCCCCCATCTCCAAGGATTCGATTTGATCCAGTCTGTTTTGATTTTGCATTTTTTTAAAATATCCTCTTTTTACATGGGTGTATAGAAAATTGCTCAGACTGATGCCTTAGCATGGTTTATTGCTGATTTATTTTGAACTACATTGGTAACCTGGGTGAATGCTTAGGATGTTCTCAAGTTTACAGGATAGTTTTCATTCAAATGGATTTGTAAATGTGAAATCTACAAAATCTCATACATTGCCCAGAATTGTCTCTATGGTCTCATGCAGATCTTTTTACTGCAAGGAAAAGTGAGTTTACTCTTCCTGCCAAAAGGAAGGGAGATGATTCTGTGTGGTGATGCTGAGCATCACTATGTGGATTTAGAGCCAGTCACGGGCAGGGATGGGGGAGAGTTATAACCCAGGCATGCTGGCAGGGGGACCTGACAGAATCCTTTTTGGTTCCTCATGCTTGGTCTGCTGTCATACCCTGTAGGATCAGTGCAGGCAAAAGGTGGTTGCCTGGGAGCTTGGTAGGAATTTTTGGTCCACATCTCCTGGTTGGTATACTAAACAAAAGGTAGTGGCAAAATTTTTGCCTCCCCTAGGAGCCTATGCTGACAGTGAGAGAACTGGCTAGGGGTGGGGGGACTTTTCAGCTAATTGGATTCCCCAGTTAGTGGATGGCATTGTTGATTTGGTCACACTGGATGATTAGTGTAGAAATAGGGTAAAGAAATAGAGACTGGTGAGTGCCCACTGAGCACCCTGTCTTGAAAGAGATTCCCTGACCTGCATCTTGGATTGTGTGTGGCTTGAGCTCAGAAGAGGGAATGACCTCTGTGGTCAGCCCAAGGAGGCCTTATCTTGGGGCTTGGGGACAAGTGCCCTATCAGGGTTTTCCTGGTCAGAAATGACTGGTTAGCCAACGACAAACATTCTGTAGGCATATGGCCTATCACTGTGGTCAAATGACTTGTGCATTGCAGTTTAGGAGCTGGTTTGATACAACCATTAGGAAGGCTCCACTTCTGATTTAGATATGAATTAGGATTTAGATTATGAATTGAAGGGGCACAATACACTTGCTCTCAGTTTATTTTCCTCTGTGACTTGAAAATATTTTGATATCTTTCAAGTCCTTTATTACCCCAGGCCTACAGATTACTGGGAACTCTTCACTTTGTATGTACCCCAACAGTAATTAACATCAGCTTGGAGTACCTTACTTGAGAGTGCCACCTTTATGAATGCTCAGAATAAACTCAGCAAAGAGGAAGGCCTTGCGGGGGAGGGACGATGTTGCCCTAAGATTATGAGAAAACTTCCTTGAGCTCCAATGTCTTTTAAAACAGATTGTAAGACTTTGGCCCTTTTCGCACGGCATCTGCCATGCGAAAGAGGGCCTGAAGTCTCGCGCGATTGCGAGGAGTGATCTGCATGATGCCCTCGCAATCGTGCAAGGCTCCAGGGGCCAGCAGGCAATGATTGCGCACCTTTGCATTTTTAGCTTTAAACTGAAAATGCTGCGCGATCGCGCATTGCTCCCGGGCCCCGCGCACACTTACCTGGCGTGCAGAGCCTCGGCAGCTGAGCCGGTCATGCTTCCTGTCTCAGTGCAGCCTGGGAAGGTCCCAGGCTGCACTGCGAAAGGAAGAGGGGAGGCTCTCATGCAAGCAGGAAGCTCGTGCAGAGCTGAAGAAACCTGGATGCGAGGGCCTCTCACAAGAGGCTGCTCGAGCAAGCACCGCACCCCAGCACTGAAAAGAGGTAGGATGCAGAAAGGGCCTTTGTTTTTACGGACAGGGAGCTAATGTTTAGATGAGTGCCTTAGGAAAACACTGGTATACATTGAATATGTTGGATGAGTTTCTTTTTGATGCTAGTGATGAATGCTCCAATTTTCTTATTGCTGGATGGTTGGGAGAATGATGGTGGCCAGAATGGTGACAGCACAGAGGGAACTTTTCCAGCACCCTTACGGGAACAATCTGTGGAGAATTGCCACAGGGGAAGAGATCTGCTGCCCACCATCCATCTGGTTACCAGTACACAACTCAGGGAAAGTCATGGCATAAAGAAGTTCTGAATAACTCCTAGCACAATATCCAAGGAGGAATACTAAGGTTATACCACAATAAGTCACTACGAAGATTTCAACCTTCATGTTTTATTCTCTACACGCCTTTTTTTAAAAATGTGCATTATACTTTGTTCAGTTTTTGTGAGATGCCTAGAATACAAAAGAATCATTATGCTGTATAAATATTTTGACTAAATCTTACAACTTTGGGGTACACCTAAATTTCAATAAATGGAAATGTACTGAGTTGAGGGGTGTTTAATAAAACAAATTAACTCAATGGCCCTTTGAATTCATTTTCAGGTTGACTCACTAAATAATACATTTTTCATTTGACCTACTGCTGACACCATATTGGGTAAGGGCAATTAAATTCAGCATTATTCCTTGAGGCAAGGATGTAGGTTAGACTTATTGATGAACACATGTCTGTCTGCCAGATGTTTTCTTTTTTTCCCTCTTTTCTCCCCTACTGCCCAATATTCTACTTTGCATTCTTCTCCATGTTTTCTTTACAGAATCCTCATCATTAAGTTGAACAGGTCCAAGAAAAGAACAATAATCCAACATATGGATGCATCCCTGACGTAAAAGTAAGTCCAAAAAATACCTTCTACAAACAATACATACAACCATCTCACAAATAGGATCTATTTATTGTAAATCCCTGGGCAGCAACTAATTTTTTGAACAAGTGCTATGTTTTGATCTGAATCAGGAATAAAGGGTCAACAGTGCTGGCTCTACCTAATACCTCACCACAACATAATTCTAAAAACAAACAGAGGGATTCTTATAGGCATCTCTTTTCCAGAACCAATAGCAACCAAATTTTTTTTTCTCATTCAGTCTTTCCTTATTCATTCCATTTTCTTTTTCTTGCTCTCATGTAATGCCTGGCACCTGACATAGATTCTGTTACATCTGAATGGGGAAGAACAAGATGTTGAA
Source organism: Cyclura pinguis (assembly GCA_030412105.1). Lineage (NCBI taxonomy): Eukaryota > Metazoa > Chordata > Lepidosauria > Squamata > Iguanidae > Cyclura > Cyclura pinguis. Next base: position 103,681,841 of record CM059599.1, on the reverse strand, counting down.
GACTCTTTTATCAATGTCTTAGTTCATTCAGGAGAGTCTCAATCTAAACTTGGAAATTATATGTTACAAATAGCAAGTTGGCTAGCATTCTGTTAGTAATGTATGTTATGCTTTTATATGTCCTCTTTTGAGGGAGGCTATAATTGTTGAGGTCAGAATTCTCTTCCTTTTTCACACAGTGATCCAACCTGCCTGAAAATCCTTTTTCATGTTGCCTCTCCCTCGACACAACCAGGTAGTAGCTAGTGGAGAGGGAAAAACAGGTTAAAAGAATTAAAGCAAACACAAAACAAATACAGCTATCCTCTAGGACTTCCTGGGGATCCTGGATCATAGTACCATAGAGTTATAGAGTCAGAAGAAACCACAAGGGCAATCGAGTCCAACTCCCTGCCATACAAGAATATACAATCAAAGCGCTCCCAACAGATGGCCATCCACCCTCTGTTTAATAACCTGCAAAGAAGAAGATTCCATTACATCCTGAAGTAGCATATTGCACTGTTGAACTGCTCTTACTGTTCAGGTGGAATATCCTTTCCCGTAGCTTGCAACCATCCTTCACTCTCTGCTGGTCACTACATGGCTGTATTGGGGAAAGGTAGCATGAAGAAGACAGATGTTCAGGAAAGGAGGGCAAGAGACTGATTCTACCTGGTAGAACTTTGCACTAAGGCTCCACAGTGTAATTTCTTGGCTGTTATGTCAATCTTTTTGGGGTTGCTTTTGAAACAAGGAGGAAATAACACTTTGCTTTTAGCCAAGTGTGACCCGTAAAGATAACTGAGTTTTGACTTTTTTTTTTTTTTGGTCTGCCTTTATCTTTAATCAGTGATCAGAGAATGGAGGTTAGCTATTTAAAAGCTGGCAAGATTTTGCATAGAGCATCATCTCTGGTTGGTCGACTGTCCATGGTCTCTCTTGAAACCAAGAATTAACATAATGGTCAACACAATGAATTAAAGATATCTACTGCTAACACTGAAAACAATGAATTAATTTTGTAACATACTAATAATAAATAAAACCAATTAATTTTTAAAGCTAACATCTCAAGTTGAGGGTGAGAAGATGTGCATAATGAGGAGGTAGGGTCTTTGGGACAGAGGGATATATTCAGAGACACCTAGGAAGATCCTGGCCGTAGGCCTGGGACCAGTTGTTTGTCATTATTTATAAGCATGGCTATATTTAGCAGTGGACTATAAAAGTGGTGCTGCTTGCTACCATGTGGCAACATATATCCCACTAAACAGATGGACAGTGTTGTCACTTGGGTGAAGTTAACTGTCATGAGAATGTTGAGAATTTTTCATTGGTTTGTCGTGTTTTTCCACATGTATGCTCTTACAGTGCCCTTCAGAAGTTGTGCTACACAGGTCAGCAGACTGCATCATCTTGTGTGAACAACTGGACAATGATCCTGTCCATCATCCATTATAAGTCTTGTTTAGCTGTTGGAACTTGGAGGAAGAACATTGGCACAGTGGTAGCAGCACTCTCTCCCTGAAATGACAGACATCCTAGAGTATGTTATCTGTCCCACTGATGAATCTCTTTCTGCATGTTAATGTGGAGCCTGATATAAATAGTTATAGTGCAGCTTTCCAGTAGAAATGGGGATCTCAGACAATGAAAAATTCAAAAACAGAGGTTTGGAAACTATTCCTTCTACTTTCTCCATAGTAAAATGCAACACCACAATCACGAACATCTTCAGGTGTTCGAATATCTTAACTATGACAGAGAGATGGGGTGCCTGTATCACCAGCTCCATCACTCCCTTTCTTGTACTGAAATGAAAGTATAACCATGGTCAGCTGAACATAACCATGTTCCATGCAGTGAAGAAATGGGATTGTCAAGGATTCCAAGTCACATGGGACATTATGACTTCATTCAGCTGTGCACCATTAGAGTCTTACCTTATCTTCCCCAGCATGGGGAGGTCATGGAGGGTGCACAACCAAAGCATTAGCATTAGCTCCCCTCTTCCCTCCTAAACGGTGAGGAATTTAGACTGTTTGAAGATAGCTACTGGGGAAAAAAATGGAAAGAACTGGCAGCAGTCATGTTCAACAGCTATTGGCCTCACTGGCCCAGTCTGATTAAGTTCAAAATACTAATTATGAAGTGTTACAGTATCAGGGCAAGTTCACCTGACTAATCATGAATTTAAGTGTGCACAGTAGTGAAAGTTTATATTGCAGGTAGTTTGTAGACTTTGTTGGCATCACTAGGTGTGAGGAGACTGATGAACAGGACTCTCTGTTCCAAACAAAGAGTCAGAACTGTCAAAGCTGAGAGGATTTGTCATCTGCTTGGCAGGCATGCAGCATCATAAACCTACAGCTTGAAGAGTTACTTTTTAAGACTGTTAACTCCCTAAATCTCTCTGCTATCAAGACCAAAGCCTGATGATTAGGGAACTGGAGAACTGTATTCTAGAATAGGAAACCTTTCCAAGCTCTCCATGTATGGCCGTTTCTGCTCTAGACTGTTCTAGTGCTATTATTCCACTTTCAGCATCCTATGGAATCCTGGGGCTTGCAATTTAGGGAGGGGCCTTTGAGGCCTCTCCCTAAACTGCAAACTCCAGGATTCCATTGGATGTTGAAAGTGGAATAATAGCACTATAACAGTCTAGGGCAAAAATGGCATATGTTTATGAGCATCTCAACATCAGGGTAATAATCTTTGAGAATGCAACAGAATTCTTTGCTGCTGAGAATAATCCCATTGCAATTTTAATATAGGCAGGCTTAAAGAAGATCTTTAATATTCAAATTGGAAGGCTTTGAAGATGTAGTGAAGCATATGTCTAATTGGATTAATTCCTCTTCCCTCTTTTTTAACATTAGTAGTTATGTAGCATTTTTAAATGCTATATTATCCACACATTAGGCAGGAGTTAGGCAAGCCAGATTTATGGTAATTAATATTTCTGACCTTAAAACACAATCCCAGATGATCTGGACTATCATAACATGAAATTTGTTTTGTTGGGCATTTTCAAACATCTAAAACAGACAGAACAAATTACAAGAATTAAGAACAATCATGCTTGAGACTGCCAATTGCGGATGAAAACCTTTGGCTTGACATATAGGGAGAGTTTGGGATCACTGCTTTTTTTGTTTGGAAAACTGGTCATATTGTCTAGGGGATTTGGGTTGCTTAGGAACTTTTTCAGGCTCCTTATACAAGTATGAAGTTGGTACGAAAAGTATAATGGTCCAGAAAGCAGGGAGTTGACACTGCATGGAAGTTATTATAGACCAGTTATTACAAGGAATATAATACTAGGTGCAACCAGTATATTGGTAGCCTTATGACAAATGCAACTACAGTGGACCTGGTGTGTGCACAAAGGCGAATTTAAAATGGTGAGACAACATATATCAGCCTGTTATATACTGAACAGTGTTATATACTGAACAATATTTTATATACTGAACAGTGCTACAGAAGTTTGTATCTTGTCTTCAGAACATGATGGAAATACTTAAGTTTGTTCTTAGATGTGATACCAGTTCTTCAGTGGCTCTTCTGTGGAAGAATAAAGACAACTAAAGTGAAGCTTTCAAAATGTAGGTTCCCTGATTCCACAAGGGCCATCGAAACATTTCCATTTATGAAACATCATGCCATTTGCCAAACTGAAGGTCATCTCATCACAATGCCATTTTTTCCACCTTTCGTCCTCATGGTACTTTTGCTGCAGTGACAGTTTCAGGCACAAGTAGGTTCTTCAGTGCAATGTAACTGTGTTTTATTTTTACAGTTACCAATTTTATACTCTATATTCATGGTAGATTTGTTTACGAACTGCCCAGAGTACTTGTCCTATGGGTGGGCTATACTGTTAGAAAGCTAACTAAGTAAATTTTCAACAAGAAAATAGAGAAACAGGACTTCAGCCCATTTCACATTTCATAGTCCCAATCACCTTTTGACAGCAGCACATCTAGTTAGCTAACTAATCTATCTCACACATACCATATTTGCTGGCGTACAGAATGCAGTCAAGTATAAGACGCACCCCATTTATACACTGGGAAAAATATTTGCCGGTGTATAAGTCACACCAGTGTATAAGACACATCCTATTTTCAAACAGTATTTTTCAGGAAAAAAAGTGAGTCTTATACACCAGCAAATACAGGAAATATTTGTGAGATGTGAATTTTTCCCTTCACAAATTATGCATACATTCTCCTCTTAAATGTGTCTTTCTGCAGCTCTTTCTGCAAATGTTTAGTGACAATGTTTATTGGCTGAATTTGAAATTGCAAATTATATCACTAAATAGCGACTATACTTATTTTTGTTGGTCCATACGAGTATTTCTGGGCACTCTTCAAAGAAATCATGATCTCTTCCCAATATTAAAAATGAGTTCTACCACCTAGAGTTCCAGATGCAAAGAAATTAGTTTCCACAAATAAAAGGCAAGACGTTCATTTCCTGTCTCTGTGGGCTAGATCCAATTTCCTCTAAAGTGACAGGGAGCCTTTTCACTGATTTTAGTAGAAATTAGATCAGACCCCCATTTAGCAATTAGTCCCTTATTACAAAGGAGAATCATACTATTCAGACTTGCAAAAGTAACAAAACTAACTTTAGCTGTATAATCATGACACGGAATTCTCACAGGGCTGAGAACAAACTGAAAAATTTAAAGTTCCAGGAAAACAAAAAAGAAAGAAATCATTCATTTATATAAGAGAGAAACATTGTACAGAATGTGTGCCTGACTGTATAGCAGTGTGGCAGCACAAACATCATAGCCCTAAGTCACTCGAGAGGGCTGCCAGCTTGCTATAAAAGGTCAAATGTTAAATTGAAAGTGAAAAGGGACCACTTACTGCAGAAAGAAGAGTCAATGAAGCCTGCAAGTCAGACTGATGTTAGGGTCAAAAAAGAGGCTTGTGGAAGGCAGTGTGGTCCATGCAATGTGCAATAAGGCAGAAAGATGGGAGATAGAAGGCTTGGATCTATAGCTAAACAGATTCAGATCTGACTAACTATGGTTAATATTAACTACAGTTTGAATGAAAGAAGGCAATTTCAGACTACAAGTTAAGAAGCTGCCTTGTTTCAACAAACAAGTTCACCACAATTTAAGATTTGGATGAGAAACTAAACAGTGTTTAATCAAAACCAGATGTAAAATTTTCTAATCTCTTGCTTATGTCCATGCAGCAGAAGGAAAGAGGAGTGAATGAGACTGAGGCTCACTGAAGTTGTCACATTAAATCAGGAGTGGGAATCATGCAGGCCTTCAGATGTTTTGGTCTGCAAGTCTCAACATCCTTAGGCTGTGGATCAAGTTGCAAAGAATGCTGGGAGTTGCATGTCATTAACTGAAGGACGATGTAATTTCCATATTATTATATTGTGACATCTGAACTGAAAAACATTCTATACTTCCATAAACTATGGTTATACTGACTCCTTGACATGGGCCCCTTTTGCACTTTACCTTTTCAAGCTGCTGGGTTGGGGCTTTCATGTGAGAAGGCTTGGGAGGAATGGTCTCGCAAGCCTCCTGCTTCAGCTCCACAGCTCCTTCCCGCTCGCACGAGCGCCCCACCTGCACCCCACCCCTTCTTTCCACAGTGCAGCCTGGGAGTTGGAGGCTGCGCTGGGGCAGGAAGCATGACCGGTGCGGCTCAGGAGGCTTTGCAAGGCAGGTGAGTACGCCCCAGGCCCCTGACCGGTGCGCGAGCATGCACCATTTTTGGCTAAAAGCCGAAAATAAAAAAATGCATATGCACTGCGCGTCCAGCTCTTGAGTGTTGCGTAAATGTGAGTGCGTCATGCAGACCGCTCCTCACATTTACATGATGCTCAAGGGGCCCTTTCGCTTGCAAAATGCCATGCAAAAAGGGCCATAGTCATTGTACAGCATTCATGTATGAGGAAAAGTGCTATTAATATTCATTTTGGAAAATGTAGTAGAATTTAGAACAGAAGGGGGAAACAATAATCGGCTAGGGGACTGCACTGAACCCCCCCCAAAACTTTGGAGGGCTGCACCCCCATGCCACACACACACACACGCAAATACCCCCAGAGGTCCCCAAACACCCTCTAGTGGGTTGTGATGGACACTTTTGCAACAGTTTTAAGCTCCCAGTCCATTTGAGACCTAGAAGAGGCTTTTTAACAGCAGGAAGTGACCCAGAAACCACTTCTTCTTCCTCATCTGCTTTGTTTGGAAAAGACTCTCCTGGATGTAAAAAGTGGGGATAGGGAGCAAAAACATGGTAAAAATTCACCCTATGTAGGAATATTTGCTATCTACTTAAAGCAGAGTGCAGGGTAGCCAGTGCAATATGAATTTGTGAGAAAATACTCAAGATGCTTTTGCAAAGTTAAACAAAATTAAACAAAATAGAAAGAAAGAAAGACTTACATTTATTGATTCAGAAAAGCCATGCTGAGACAGGAAAGGAGATAAACCAAAGAAGATTACCTAAATCTCAGAAGAAGATCCCCTAAAAGCTGGCTTTCATGTATGGATGTAAGCCAACTTGATTGTGGGAACCTCATAGAAACTCCCTTCCCAGACAAAGGGAGACAAAGGACAAACTAACTTTTGGGAGACAGAGGAAGTAACCCCTGCAGCTGGAATGCAACCAAAGATCAAAGAAAGAAACAGAGAGGGGAAACAAAGGTGCAGACATGTTCTCTAGAGTTCCATCTCTCAGTAATCATGTTATGAGTTTCAATGCCTCTTGGCTTGCAACACCCTATACCTTTAGAGGGTGTTTGCAGGAATTTGGGATGAAAAAAAAAATTCAGAAAATGAAACTTTGAAAAGCTATTTTCAAAAATGTGGCCCCGAGGTGGGGGTGGGGGAAGATTCTGAAGGCCACAAAAACATCCCTGAGGTCTATAAGCAGCCCGTGGGCCATGCTTTGCCCACTCTGGCTTGAATCTTCTGATTAAATTTTCATATTTTGTCAAATCCCTGCCATTTTTCTAAAACATCTAAATCTAGAAAGTATATCTTTTCATCCCAGGAACTAAGTTGTGATCTGGGAAGGGGCTTGGGAGTTACATAGCAGCTGTGAGCAAAGGCAAAGGGCATGTGGCAGGGATAAAGCGTAGTGCAGGGCTTTCCAAACAGTGTGCTGCAACACCTTAGTGTGTCACCTGAAGTGTGTAGGTGTATTGCCTACAATCTTGGAAATATTTATTATTTATAAATCATATATTTTAAAAAATATATGAAAGATTTTCATGAGATATGTTGTGTCCCCATACATTTTCTTATTTCAATTTATGTATGTGTCTGTATCTCTTAAAAGGGGTTAGTTTAACCTCTGGTTTGCTAGTAAAACTGAATTACTATGGCCCTTTCCGCACCTTACCTGTTCGCGGAGGTGGGGGGCGGCACTCGCGTGAGGAGCCTCTTGCACAAGGCACTCACTTCGCTGCTCCTTCGTCACCGCAGCTGGCTTGCCGGTCGCGTGAACGCCCTGCCCCCGCCCTGCCCCGTCCTTCCGCAGTGCAGCCTGGGAGCTGTAGGCTGCACTGGGGCAGGAAGCAAGACTGGCCCGGCTCCAGAGGCTCCACAGGGCAGGTAAGTGCACGCGGGCTTTAAGCCGAAAATAAAAAAATGCATGCCCGGTCCGCGTTAGGCTCTTGAGCGTTGCGTAAATGTGAGTGCGTCGTGTGGACTGCTCCTCACATTTACGCTACGCTCAAGAGGCCCTTTCGCTTAAAAAATACCATGCAAAAAGGGCCTATGTCATGAAACGATGCGTGTCTAAAAAGTGTGTCATCGACATGAAAAGTTTGGACAGCTCTGGTATACTGGATGATACTATCTGTAAATCTTAACAGTTTGCCTTTTCACAACAGCTTTCAGGCATACAAAGCCTTCCCAGTATGCAACCCAGTATGCAAAGATCCATGGTCATTTTCCATCTGTCTGTACCACACACACACACACATACACACATTCAATGTGGTAGCTTTCCTTTCCCTTGATAGCAATTAGTAGAAGTCACTTTACCTCTAGCATTACATTTCATCTTGCCTTAACTAGGTAGCAAATCAGGAAATAATGATGAACAAGCATTTTTTAAAAAAATTATTATGAAGCACATGGCCTATAAAATGCAAATTCATTTTTGTTGCATTGTGCTCCTTGACCCTTCACATGCGGTGAAGAGACAGTTCTGAAAACTATAAAAATTATTTTTTTTATTGGTCATTTGGATCTCGCAAGCACAATATCTCCTTTGCCCTTTAGAATTTTTATTACTTCCTTCCTTTTATCATATTCATCCCTGATACCATCTATGACATACTACTCTGCTTTTTTCTTGCTGATAGTGACAACCGCGTAAACACATATTTGTTCAAAGTTTTCCACTAAACTTTCCAGTGCTTGGGAAAGTTACTTTTATGGACTACGGTCCCCATGTTTTGCTAATCAGTATGGACATTTCTAGTCTTTCCAGAGGAACCAGAACATAACACTGCCTCAGCAGGAGAGATGGTATATAAGAGTAATTCAGGTTTTATTTTCCAAGATTGTTTCTTGAGATGAAAGAAAGGAAAGGAAAGGATTTTACCTTCTCATTTGCCATAGAGGAGCTTTACTCCCCTCACCCATCCTGCCTTCACTGCTCTATTGAAGATGAAATTGAATGATAGACGGGGGTAATGCGTTTCATTATCTCCTTACTGTTGGCAGGCTTGAGGAGGTGGAGGGAGCATTGGGAAGCTGGAAGTGGTGAACTTACACCCTTGGGCTAAAAGGGGGACTTCTGATTTGCCCTCGGGATCATGAAGTGAGTGAGTGAGGGAACAAGCAATATTTAGGGCCAGTTTAAAACACCTGTCCCCTTTAAGTCAAAGACAGATGGTTTTGGTTGACCTCTGTAGAGCAGGGTTGTGGAAAGTGTGGCCTAGAAGCTTCCTGTAAGCCTTTCAGCATGTTCAAGTCCCAAATTGTCCCCAAATGCCACCAAACTGGCCTAAAAATGCAGCAGTATTCTTCATATTCCAACCTCACCAAGCACTCCCATCTTCCAAAACTCAGCCAAAAAAATATGTAAGTTAAAATCCTTTCCTTTCCTTTCCTTTCCTTTCCTTTCCTTTCCTTTCCTTTCCTTTCCTTTCCTTTCCTTTCCTTTCCTTTCCTTTCCTTTCCCACCTCAAGAAGCAGACTTCTGGTCACTTCTGGATTGCACTTTCAGGCAATTTTCAGCTGAAAATATGGCAGTGTGGCCTGACATGTAGGCACTATGGTGGAAACCGATTCTCACTGCAGTTGCCAGCCACTGCTTTGTGGTAATAGCTTACTGGACCATTGCTTTGTGGTAGTGGCTTATTGGGCAAGCAGTAGCTTACTGGGAAAAGCCAAAATTATGGCCCTTTCCGCACGGCATTTGCCATGCACTCACGATGCACTCACAATTGCGCGATGCTCCAGGGGCCAGCAGGTGCCAATTGTGCACCTTTTCATTTTCTACTGGAAGCTGAAAATGGTGTGCGATCGCGCATTGCTCCTGGGCCCCGCGCGCACTTACTTGGTGTGCGGAGCCTCCAGAGCCATGCTGGTCAAGCTTCCTGCCCCAGCACAGCCTGGGAAACTCCCAGACTGTAATGCAGAAGAAAGAGGTGGGGTTCTCATGTGAGTAGGCAGCTCGTGCGGAGCTGAAGCAGCAGGGATGCGAGAGCCTCTCGCCGGAGGCTGCTCACACGATCCCCGCACCCCAGTGTAAGGTGTGGAAAGGGCCTATGGCTTGAATCCCTGTGGATGTCTCATCCATGACATGGCTGAGGAGGAAGTCTGGAGGGATCCATACCTTCACATATGATTGGATTGTTTGTTGCCGTGCTATAGATATTATATTTTAAAAACTGACCCTCAATATGTTGTGTTTGCATCTTTCTTCCAAGTGACTGGCCGAGGAACTTGAGGTTTAAACATTTCAGATCAGGGAGAAATAAAAAACTGACAGAGTTTCCTATCTTCCTTATGAGGTAAGAGAGATGGTTTGGAAAAGCAAATATAGTTTTTGCAAATGCTTGCCCAGAAAGCTCACAGAAACCAATTGCAAAACAAAACTGAGACAATCAAAATTCATGCATCACGAGTCCCAGTCAGTATCCATCTCTTGTTTGGAATTGTTGGCTTGTTTACCTGCAATATAATTCAGCACATCTTCATCAATATTTTAAGTGGTTTTTTTTTTTAATATGGAGAAGCAAACATGTCACCAGGTGTTAGATAACTGTTAAATAAGATTCCAGTGGTGTGTATGTTTTTGCTTGTTTGCTTTAATGTAGCATCTTCATTATACTTGCTTCCATGATTACCCTCCCTATTTTTCTAGGGAGTGGTACCACTGAAGCTAAATAAGCAATTATTCTCATAAACTTATGTATCTAGTGGAAATGCAAAATATTTTTTGAACAACAGTTTGACTACCAGCTAAAGACTTGCTGGGTCTCATTCTGAAGATGACAGCAAATGCTTTATTGTGAACATTATCTGGAACAGTAAGCCTCCATGGAGATAAGGCTTCTCACAAAGCTCAAAGATTAAGGAAAACCACACATCTCTAACGCTTGGCTATAGATATGTCAATTTTGGAAGAGGGCGGTTGGCAGTGGAGGCAATTTTTCATTTACTTGCAAATCAAGCCATTTGCAGCCTGTCTGGATCACATGGATATCACATCTGAAAAAACGTTCTTGGAGAAGACAGTTCATTAGATACTATAATTATTTTAATATGACACCCCCTCAGTACTGCTGTTTTAAGAAAGATCAGTAAGACGACACAAGGAAGTGGGCAAATAATGCCATGCTTTAGAAGGCCTGACAGTTAATATACTGTCATCTTCAAAGCTTCTTCCAATCAAGTACTGTAAAATGATAGTTGCTGAATAGATGCTTGCATTAAAGCAGTGCAAAGGAAATAATCATTCATGTAAGTCTTTGCACAAAAACATTGTTGCTAGTGTTGTATGGACTCTACAGTAGTCCTCCATTGGCCAGGAACACAAGCCTGTTAAGTGAGAAACCTACCAGTGCAGCAAATAATGTGGACCTACAAGAACAGGAGAAAGGGTGACAATACATTTGTGGCTTTTTAAAAGTAATCATATTCTATGATTTCCTTGTACTTGAAGATATACACAGAGATGTGTGGCTGAACGATGATATGAGGTTAGAATGACATCAGCATTCTATGGCCCTTTCCACGCACGGGAAAGGAAACATGTGCAAACGGAACTCACCAGCTTTCTTGAGCGTCCGGGCGAGTCCGTCGGGACGAGGAGCAGTGCGAGCTCGTCACTCCGTACTGCTCCGGTGTCCAAAATGGCGGCTTCCGGTTGGTGGAGGCTCTCCACCAACTGAAGAAGCTCGCCAACCTAAAGCCCGCCCCCAGCAGATCTGCAGGGATGCACTTGCGCGCGCCTGCAAATCTGCAGAGGAGCAAGATGACAGAGCGACACGGAGTCACGCGCTCCGTGCTTTTTAAAAACCTCTTAAAAGAGGTTTTTAAAAAGCATGCTGTGCAACCAGTTCCGATCAGTCAGAACCGGACTGAGGTACGGAACTACAAAAAGTAGTCCGCCCCAGTCCACTCCACAGCGCAGAAGACCTCCATCGGAGGTCGCTCTGCACTGTTTTAATAGCCTGGTGCGGAAATGGCCTATAACATTAGATGACATCAGATGTTTGATCTATAGTGACTTATTCAGGCATGAAAACCCTGATACTGCAATGTAACTGAGGTAGTAAATTCTGATGAGCACACTCCAGCTTATAGTTGCTCAAGAGTAGGGACATATACCTTCACTTATTACATTCTAGCAAGCAAGAATGAATGGTTTTTTAAAAAAGACTAAAGACTATTCACAGTTTGTCACTTTGTCAAAATTGTTTTGTGCAAAATTTCTACCATCTGGTTGGGAGAGTGGGTTTTTCATTTTGATTTTTGGGCAGAAAACATGATTTTCTGCACATTTTTTTAATGTAGAAAATTATGTTTTCTGTGCCCCACATTTTTCTGCACAACTTTTCTGCAATTCACATTTTCTGAGCAGAAAACAGGTTTGCTGCACAGAAAATGATGCTTTCAGGACAAAACAAATTCAGCATGAATGAGTTTTATACTGAAAAAGAAGTCTTGAAGTCACTGCATCCAAAGTTTCACAGCAGGCAGTCCCGACACACACTTTTCCATTAAGAATGAGAAAAAGAGAGAATATTCTTTACATCCCTATTCAGCACACACACACACATACACAGCACACACACACTGCTTCAAGACAGTTTTTGAGAGACTGGCAGGTTGGCATGACCCAAAGCTACTTACAAGGTGAACTGAATTCAAAGGGATTTGTACAGCATTTGTATAACATTCATTATTTCTGAATGTTGGACGGCTTGGTTTTGCTCTCCTCCAGTTTTAAAACTTGGTAGTATCACTACATCTCACTGAGATATCTAGCAAATATTCTTATTCATCTCCAAGAAAGGAGTCTACTTGTTTTCTTTATGTGTATTTCAACACATAAGTAAAATTAAAGCTGATTTCTTACATACACAAAAAAGCCTATTTTCCAAGGTTGTTTTTTTTGGGGGGGTATGTTTCTCCAAGTGCCTATATACAAACATTTGGACCGGGTTAATCCAATTGTAATCATATTTTATTTCAGTGCTCCTTTTCCAGCTCCTGGTTGATACTGATGTTCCTTGCCACTGTTTTAATTCTTGGCCATCCCATATTGCTGGACACAGTGGCATGTAGTCTAGCTGGTTGAGGTAATACTCATGATTTTGTAGATTGTGTCAGATGCTACATCCACCACATTTGTAAGGGGGTTGAAAACATCACACAATAATATCATCACCTTGCCAATCTGAATATTTTTCATCAGTTTGTTTCAGCCCATAAAACAAATCTAAGATGAAAGCAAACATTAAAAATATTATAATATGTACAATATTTGGTGCAGCTGCAGTCAAAATCACTAGTTGTGAGTATACTTGTGGATCTCTCAGCACCAGCATCTAGCAAGATGTTAAATGGGTTCTGACACTCAAAAAGATACTCTGAACTTCCTCTTGGTATAACTAGAGAAGACAAAACACTACTTTGTCAACTGACATACTATTAGATATGGGGCCTTTCTGCACTACACCGTAACCATGCTATTACTCCACTTTAAACATCCAATGGAATCCTGGGGTTTGCAGTTTAGGGAGGGACATTTAGAATTCTCAGCCAGATTACTCTTTGGCCTCAGTAAACTACAAACCCCAGAATTCCACAGGATGTTGAAAGTGGAGTAATAGTACCATAACAGTGTAGTGCAGAAAGGCCTATTCCTGGCTGTCTCATTGTGTGGCAACTGATATTCACGTCATTACTCTTCTTGTTTTCAAGTATGTGAGAGGAGCCCCACATTTACAGTGAACAAGACATGAAAACTCAGAAATAACATTGTTATTATTATTGTTTGTGGAGTGTCAGCAGTGACATCACATTCAATAATAGGTCTTACAACAATGCTATTTTTTAAAGATATCATCACTTCAGGTTGAAAGGAAGAGCTCAGTAAGGAGTTCATGACCTCCATAATCCTGTCAATGTGTGAGTCTTTAATAAGAACAGTGAAACATTAATGTCTTTGAGCTTAATTTTGCAAAATGAACATGCCAGAGTGCTCACTAGGTGCCAATCTGACAACATTAGAAGTGCTCTGAACTCTTCCTATAAAAGCTCCAGCATTCAGACGGTGAGATGAAGCAAATCATCAGAGATTTCACATAAATGTTCTTGCTATGAATACAGTGTTTTCCCCTTCATAAATCATGAACCATTCAAGCTGCAGTCCCCATGGAATACTGCATGATTCAGAGCTAAAACTTCTAATGTGCATTAGATCATCTTTAGTTTGCCACTTGGGGAAGAAGCTGTCAAACTGCTGTTAAACTTTAAGTTTCTCTGTACTCTGAAATACAAAAAGGCACCAATTCAAACTATACTTGAGTCAGGCAAAAAGAAATACTCAGCATATCACAACAGAGAATGATGTATTCTTGAGTGCAGGTAATTACAGCAGGCCAGATAACAAATAGAGCTTATTTTGTGCCTTTTAAAATGCCTTCAGTGAAGCAGACAATGTAGGAGCAAATACAGATAAACATTCATATATTAACAACTTTCTTAACACACTTTGTAATGAAGGATGTTTATTAACTGCAGCACTTTCATCTGCTGAATTGGAAGTTCTAATTTTTTTAATAGCAAAATTGCTGGTGTTGATATTTGACTTGTAGTGAATAAAGTATCTGAATGTTGAAATAGGGATATTATTTTGTTTGCAATGTTATTTAATATATTGCTGATGGCACCAACTTATTTAGGATGGTCAAAATAGATAAGAACAATGGATGACTCCAGCAGGCTGTCTTCAGACTTCAGAAACAGGCATTAAAATGGCAAATGCAAGCAAATGTAAGATGATGCACATCACAAGCAATACAGTAGGTTAACTTCCTATCTGCATAGAGTGGATTTGACCTTCTGGTGTTTGATCCAAATCTTGGGGTTGAGATGGAAAACACAATTTAAGTGTTAATTCAATGTGTGGATGAATACTACAACATTTAAGGTAGTTTAGCTTTGGGAAAAAATTAAGTAAGATGGAACATTAGAGAAGACTGGAGAAACTAGAATACTAGAACTTAGGGCCACTCATTGAAGCTGAATGGTAGGATACCTAAGACAGATAACAGGAAGCGGTTTCTCACATAACATGTAGTTAAGCTATGGCACGTGGTGCCCCAAAATATAGTGATGGCCAGAAACTTAGAAGGGTTCAAATGAGGCAAATTTATAGAGGATAAATCTTGTCTATATCAGCTACACAAAGACAGTTGTTCACCAGGTCCTCAGCTGTATAAGCAACAGTTCAGCCTATTGCTGTTCCTTAGACTTTTAGGTATGTCTTCTGTGTTCCTTTTTGTTCTCAATTCCTGTCATACATAGCAGATCCCTACTGGAAGCAGTTGCGTAGGAATGGGCGGGCAGGGGGGCACTTTGCCCCAGGCGGCAATGTTTTTGGGGCATCCCAGCTTGTAGCCGCACCCCCGCATGCCCTGGCCATGCCCCCACACACCCCATGCACGGTAGCCCCACCCCTCCCATCCCTCCTCCACACACTCCAAGCTCCGCCACTGACTGGAAGTCTATACATAAGCAAGCAGAACAGAGCCTTCTTGTGAAATGAAATGTCCTCTGCCTAAGAAAGGGGCCTGTGACTTCCCAAAGGACAGAGGCACATTAGATCCTAAGAGGAGTTACTTCACTGCTGTTAATGGAGTTTAAATTTTACTCTCCTTTCTCTCAGTTCCCGCATGCCCTTTGCCTGCACTGAGATCCTCCAAACCAACTGAACTACAAGAAAAACAACATCTGATACAAAACGTTCAAACCCTTTTCCTGCACATATCTGGACTGTCTACAGTAAGTAGATATGACTTTATTTTATAGTTGGAAATTCAAAATGCTTAAGTTTGCTAGACTAGTGTTTATGTTGTTCAAGCTAGGATTTAACGTTTGATATTTGTTCCGATTTTCATATGACTAGTTGCCATCAATGGCACCTTGATTACTATTTCATTTGTTATGTCATTGTAGCCTTTGGAGCTAGTCACATTATTAAGAGCTTTAATTACTATTTTTGATGCTACCCTCATAGTCTTTTTAATAGTTATGTCTTTGCTATTACATGATTTTCTCATTTGGCTAGCCATTTTATAGTTGCTTAAGTTGTTATGCTGTAACCATTATAATTACTACTCCCTCATACTTTATATTTCTTACTGTCCCTACAATGCTTTTCACCATCCTGTCTATCATTTTGATACATTTTAAATTTGCTTTACTAGTTCTCTCTGCTTATTGGAGCTATTAACTAACAACAGAAAAACAACAGAAAAAGAAAAGCACCCCAGATTTTCAGATGGCCCTTGCAGTTCCCTCAGACTCGATGATCCTACCTTGCATGCTAGTATGTGTGTGTGTGTGAGAGAGTGTGATCTTCATGGCAAGAGGATCAGAACCAGATTGCCAAGGAGAAGCTGTCTCTTTTCCTGCTAGTGGTAGAAGTCAAAATTTTAGCTGGTTTCATGGCTTATTTATTTACTTATTGGTTATAAATTTTGTATTCAATGGAATGAACCTAGCAGAATTGCCAGCAGGGCCAAGACATGAGACACAGGTTGGGGGCAGTATCAGGAAACAACAGAATCCATGATAAAAGAAAGCACCGCACTGGGCAGCTAAGTCCACAATCCTGAAGAAGTCATTGTTACCGCTGTTTCTAGCCCAAGCTTGTGGGATATTAAGATATCTTTTGATATCAATAATTCGACCTTCTCTACCCATTCCTCTCCATGTGCTTGTGAGGCCCCCGGACAAGCACGCACACAGGCGCGGCCGACAATAGCCGAACCATTCATATCCCAATCCAGGCAGGCCAGTCATTGCCGAATGCAGCTTCAGGAGACCTCAAGGCAAGTACCACATTATGTATGCATGCTACTTACAAAAGATCCCCTGCCCTGCACAGGCAGTTTGATGAGCGGACTATACAACTCTCAAGCACTCCGCGTTTGCATACTGGCTACTCTATTGACAATCTGGTCATAATTCAATCATCTAAAGTACTGACCTTTCGGAGGCTTTGTCTCCAGCCCAAAACTCATTGTTATCCCCAAGTATGGACTAGCCTGCGGCCACAATTTTCCCTATAAGAACCTCTGACTTTGAGCGCTTCCTCGGATCGCTCGTGACTTGCCTCCCGAATTGCCGCCTCTCCGTTTGACAAGCCTTCCCACAGCCCCACATGCTGAGAATCCATGCTCCCCAGTTTCTTTGTTTTTAACTGGGCTTCAGGACAGGTATAGTATTTCCCATACCAAACCTCCTCTCAAAATCCCTCTATCCCACTCCTACCTTTTATTTCTATAGTTCTTGTGTGAGTGTGTTGCACACACGTGTTTGATTGTATTTCAATAAAACAATTATTATTATTTTCAACTTCTGCCTTATCATTGACTCGGCCTGACCCTGCAGACATTGGGTTCAAGATCTCGCTACGTTACCCTGCCTCTTGCACTGCAAACTTGTGCTCTTTGCTAATTCCCTCCCCATTGTTTGAGCACGTTTAGGTGTCCCCCCCGGCACCCCCAGAAATCAGGGTAACATCATCTTAAATATAAAAGGCTTCATCCAGTGCTGGATTTTGACTGGTGGATGGCATAATCCTGCACACTGTGAGGGGAGGTGGTACCTCCTTTGCAGGCCCCTACATATTCTAGAGGGTGGAGATAGGGAGGGAACCATTTAGGTCCAATGTTCTGGAGGTTCCAACAGCTACAGAAGGAGATAAAGGGATGTTCCAAGGCACTGGGATAGGAGCACCAGTGTAATACTGGATTTATGCCAAAGTATTTTTTTTTCTTTTTGCAAGTGTTTGAGTGGCAGCAAGCTGAACCAATCAGATTGGAGAAAGCTTTGGCTGAAGGCATGAATTGTCTTATTGGAAACAGGGGAAAGAATGAAACCAAATTGCAAAATGTTGTTGAACATTTAATTTGTGAGTTTTTGAGAAGTTATTCATATAGCATTGTCATGTGTTTAGCATTTTACAGAGTAGAACATAGGTCTCTTCCCCATGGGGGTCAAATAGAGGGAAAGGGGGATGTACTTGGAGGTTCCTGGTGCACCACCTCAAAGAGATGGCATTCATCTGCTACTATATGCCTTATCACTTCTAATTTGGTACCTGAAATGCAGTAAAATCTACTTTTTCAAAAGAAAACCTGTGTCCATTCAATGCAATCTACAGCTGAACAAGAAAGTATGAAGGTGACAGATCATTTTCCTTTACTTTCATTTCCTTTCTTCTAAAGTTATATTTCAGAGGAAAGAACTGGTGAAAACCACCTCTGAGTATTCCTTGCCTAAGAAAACTCTGTGAAATTCAGAGGGTCACCATAAGTCAACAGGTGACTTGAAGGTGTGTGCGCACACACACAAACTCATGTGCCTAAAACCTTTGATGGTTATGGTATAAAGTATTAAGCCATTTCCACACTAGCCTCTTATAGTGCTATGATTCATAGCACTATAACAGGCTAGTGTGGAAATGGCTTTAGACTAGTGTTTCTTCAAGTTCACATATTTTCATGAACCATAACCCCTGATTGTCATGAAAAATATAATAATATGAGTAATATAATAATAATGAACTGAAGAAAAAAATATTTTGAGGCTAAAATCCAATGTGTACTCTCCTAGAAAAACTAGAAGCACTCTTCACTCAGAACTAAGGAAATTATGACCCACAGGTGGGATTTAAAAAAAAAAACACTATAAAGCAACCATCGACTATTACTGTTTATACCAACCAAAACCTTGGAATATGTTCTTAACCACTCCATACCACAAACATTCAAGGAAAAACACAGGCTGATGAAGACCGATTGGGTCGAAACATCTTGCGTAAAGATCCAAAGAATGGACGTACCATCAGCTCCTACTATCGTTATATCTAAATATCTTATCTATCATTGTGTCTAAAATTTTTTGCACTACATTGTCTGTTGATTGTCTATCACCAATAATAGTTTTTTGTATAACATTGTGGTCTCAAAGCCTTGTATATGAGTTCTTTTTGTACATGTGCATGGATCATATGTTTGATATGTAGTTGTCAAGAACATATTGTAAGACTTTTGGTTGGTATAAATAGTAATATTTCATCATTGCTTTGGTGAGTTTTTTTTTTTTGTATCCCTCTCGTGGGTAGCAGTTGCAAATGGTAAGCAACAGTAAGTAAACACATCTGGGAGGGGCTACAAGCCTAGTGTACCATCTCTGTAGGGTTGCTAGAATTCAGGACACTAGATGCATATTCAGGTCAAGCTCCTAACCACTTTCATGTATCAAAAATATGCGCAAATACAATTACACTGGATCCCAGAGTTGTGCAACAGACTTTGCAACAGGTAGCATGGCCTTGAGTGCCCATGTTGCACACTAGTCAATTAGTTCCTCAAATCAAACATGAGAGAACGAGCTGGGCATCTGTTTGTGAAGCAGTTGCCTTGCACTTGGGACTGTATTTACATAACCTCTGAGAAAGCACAATTCTTGGCATAACCATTTTTATGCTGCAATAGTGCCTCAGCATCATTTTGTTCTCTGGAAATTGCATCTAAAGGTAAGCAATGCTGGGAAAGGAACAAGTTTTATTTTCTTGAGAAATGAGTGTCTGTCTTCTCCTCACTTTCCACTTGTTCCAAGGATCACTGGCTCAGTGTGAAGGGCTTTCCAGGTGTTTATTTTCCAAGGTCAATCCAATGTGGTGTAGGGGTTTGAGCACTGGACTACAAGCCTGGAGACCAGGATTCAATTCCCTGTTTGGTCAAGGACACTCACCAGGTGACCTTGGACACACCACACACTTTTAGACGCAGAAAACCTGTGATGGGTTCACCTAAGAGTTGCTGTTGGAAGCAATTTGAAGGCAAACAACAACAGCAATAACATTTTCCAAAGTGGCCAGTTGCTTCCATGACAGTCATGTGGCAAATCCACTCTCAGTTTTCTTCTTCCAAATGTGCTGTCCAAGGTTCTGAACCCTATCCCCAAAATAGGTATGATAAGAAAATATATTTGAACAGGAAAAGGTGCCTTTACTTTGTGTCATATTTTTTCCCACTGTGCTGCATGCTCTGGTAATGAGAGATATTGGCTTTAAAGAATATAATTATTATTTTGGATGGAAATGTTCAGACTTGGCACCCATCCTCTCCTATTTAATATGTAAACACAGTTACTCTCTGAATATGCTTTATGATGCTTCCCAGCCATATTTTCCATTAATCACTCTTCAAGTGTCTGCACTGCACCCTTCAGCATGGCACCTGAGCACCTAATAGGTTTTCTCATTTATATACCTCAGATTCTTGCTGCACGAAGCAAACAGATTAGAATGGATTATTTATCAGCAATAAAGGGAGAGTTTCAGATAAAGGATGAAGAGTACAGAAGCATTGGCAGCGATGGGATAGAACAGATGATAAAGAGTCGAAAAGGACACAAAGGAACGCATGTGGTATGTGTATTTTTTTAAAAGTCACCTTGAGGCAATGGCATTTTCATTCATGCTGTTCCTCCCTATCTCTAACTCGGTTCTCAAAACATTTAAGAGGCCAGTTTTTGTGACTACACAGAGCTCCTTATGCCAATGGTACCATTTTAATTGTAGGCACTAGTGAACAATTGATACATCACCTATCTAAGCCAGCCTGTTAATCAATGGTGTCCGGAGGATACAGTTACCACTCCTAATGATGTAACAACCTGAAACTCAGACTAGATTTCTGCATAGAACATGCAATATAATTTGATGATCATTTCCCCCTGGATTGGGGAATGAAGGCAGAATTAAATCATGGCATTACTGGCTCATCTGTGCCCCATTAACCATCTCTTTTTTCAGGAAGAGTAACCAGTTTCAATAAAGTCTGACAATGTTAACTCATTCCAATGTTTTCCAATAGTTTTTGTTTTGGCTGAATATTTTAAAGAGTGAGTAAATGCCAATCTACTGGAGCCAATGGGCAATTAAAAGAGAGCCCCAAGTCCATCAATCAACATTTGTCAGTGTTCTTTCAGTCAACAAGAAAGTATACAGCTGCAGTTTGTGTACTGCTGGATGGGATAAATAACACTGTAAACAACATTTATGGAGTTGAAGTCAGGGGCAGTAGTAATACATAGTTAGTCTGACTTTACATGGTCATAAATGGCAGCTCTTAATGTATCAGCAATGACACTTTCATAGCACCGCAACGAACCAGTTCATTAAAGCAGGTGTTTACAGACAAAGCTCAGAGCAAAACATCTATTCCAGGCCTCACTTCCAATGACAAATTTAAATGAGCTTTCCACTTTGGGAATGATCGTATGAAGAGCCAGCAATCATGGTTACATAGTAGTTGCTAAGAGGCTCGTTTGGAAAGCTCACCCAATATTCAGTTTTAGATTACCGAAATATGAATTTTGATCTCATGAGGAAAGAGTGTTCTGTCTGCTAACATGGTAGGTTAAAGTATTGCTTTTGTCTAATGTGGTCAGCCTTTACACGGTGTCTTTTAGTTTAAATTTATAACTTTGTCTTGTTTTACTTATGAATTACATACAGATTGTGCTAATGGTGGGGTCTGGAAGGGTTTGTCTCTCAGATATCTGACTGTTTGGCAACTGAGTCCTCTGTTCTAGTAATGTTGTTGTTGAATGCCAGGTCAATTCATAACAAGACTGAGCTCGTCCTTGATTTTTGATCAAGGATGAGTGAGCTGGCCCTAACATGTATCATCAAAAACTCAATAAGGTGAGCTGGGGAAGGGAATGGGCCTGTTCTTCTGTTTTCCCACATAGATATTTGTGTAGCACCAATTTACACTGGAGACCAGGGAAGAGACAATTGTTGTGGTTTACAGAAACTTCTTCACTAATGGGGGTTGGCATTGAATGCCTGCAACCTGATGTTGAGCCCAGATTTCTATTGATGTTCCATCCAGCCTGCTGCTCACCAGCCACCCTGCAGGAGCTGGCTGTGGTGTTCTCATATATGAGGTTGGAGACCTGCAAGGGGAAGAAAAATCCAGATTTCAATATCCGTGCGGAGGCTGCATTGACTCTTGAATGGGCCACCTACAAATTTAATGGCCTCCATGAAAACTGTTGGGCTGCCTCAAAATATAAAGAGTGCTCTCAGTTTGATTTATGTCTGCAAGTGGGGCAGGGGTGAACTAATTGTAGGGGAGAAGGAAAACTGCCACAGCCAGACCAGAAGTTGAAAGTAAAATATTACGTGTAATAAGTTACTTTGGTGACTAATTACTGCTTGCAGTAATGAGCTAGGATAGTGTTACTTTTTCCCTGTAACAGCCAGGGCTGTAATTCACTACTTTTCAGTACAATGTAATGGGATTTCTGCCTGTTACTCCTTAGTGGATGTGTGTGAGCAATGCAAGGAGGAGAAGGAATAGTGACATGGTTGGCCATTCATGCAACTCTTCTTTGTGGAATTTTGTGTCACTAGCAAAGAGCAGGAGAGCCAGCAACAAAGAGGGGAGGCACACATTGTAAACAGGAGGCACAACAGAGATTCAGTATATTAGAAGGCTGTATGTTTTTAAAAATCTTTAAAGAAGTTTAATGTGTCTTTTCTGTCCTCCTCAGTTCTGCCCAAGAGTCTTCTGCCACTGCTAGGAAGAGAGAGTCAGTGTAAGTGTGTGAGGTGGATGTGGCTAGGGCTGCCTTGTTAGAGTGGCTGCTCCAAACAGCAGCACAGAGCTCACACTTACACCCTTTTCGCACGGCATTTTTGAAGCTAAAGGGCCCCTTGAGCATCGCGTAAATGTGAGGAGCGGTCTGCATGACGCACTCACATTTACGCGACACTCAAGGGCCTGACGCGGACCATGCACACACCTTTTCAGTTTCGGCTCAAAGCCAAAAATGCTGCACGGTTGTGCAGCGCTCCGGGGCCTCGCGTGCACTTACCTGCCATGCAAAGCCTCCTGAGCCGCACCGGTCGTGCTTCCTGCCCCACCACAGCCTCTAACTCCCAGGCTGCACTGCGGAAGGAAGGGGCGGGGTACTCATGCGAGGAGGAAGGAGTTGTGGAGCCGAAGCAGCAGGGACGTGGCAGCGTTCCTTCCGAGCCTTCTCGCGCGAGAACCCCAACCCAGCAGCATGAAAAGGTAAGGTGTGAAAAGGGCCTTAGACAAGACTGGCCTGGAGGAAGCTGTGATAGATAGCTTAGAGGAGAAAGGCCTGTTTCTCTGCATACCTGTGGCTGCAGTTGTTTTGGGGGAGAAAGAGATGGGACATGAAGATGGGTTAAGAAAGTGACTATAGTAATTCTGCCTGCATGCCCAAAGGGTCTGTGGGATGCTTATGTATTCAGCAGCTGTATAGCTTACTGAATGGGTTAGTAGGGAAGGTAGAATCCAAACAGTATAGTCTGCTTAGCATTATGATGATCAGAGATGGAGGGAACCAGTGAGAATTTTCCTGTATTTTAAGTGACAAAATATTAATAGTGGCATGTTAAAAACTAGTAATCTAATAATTTACTTCTTCAACTATAATACAGTAATAACAACCTGTTGTGTGATCAGAGGAAACAGCTCCATTCACATTTCTAATTAAATTAGTTCTTTTAACATTTCTAGAGGTAGTTACTAGTTTCTTCTAAATATTTAGTTAGTTTAAGACCAAATAACACGCATCTTGACTTCAGTTGGATAGGAGGCACCTTTTTGAAAACATCAAGGTCATGTGAAAATTCAGTTCAATTCAATTTAAAATTCAATTTATTAACATTCAATTTATAGAGTACCCTCAACCCCTATTGCATAAAGTCTCCTTTTACCTTGTGGAAATACAAAGTAAATTTTACATTAGAGAAATTAAATTTGTCCATTCCATTTTCAATATCATTTTCTAATACTTGATCACCAATGACTTTAAAAGTCCTAGATATTTTCAAAATACTTTTGAAGGGAACACTCAGGAAAAATACAGCTTGATGCTATAGCCTAATTAATTCTGCAGTAATTCACTCTCAGAGTTGGACATTTTGGCATTTCTCATCTTATTCTATCTGAAACAAATTTATATCCTGGCTTTCATCTGCAGTTAATCAAAACATGAAGCTCATATATTCAGAAAAGAAATCCAATGCACCAACACCATCAGTAACAAATATGAAATCATATCTGCATTTTATGAAACTGGTAGAGGAATCACACTAGCAAACATCATGCAAAATGCATCTTGCCTACAAGTACCACTGTTTCTCAAGATTTAGCCATCTAGTCTATCTCTCTCCATCTGCTGCCACTAACTGGAGAAATAGTGCACAAAATGCAGATTTCCCCCCTGCCATTATTTTGGATTTTAAAGCCTTCTGCTTTATTTGTTTATTTATTTATTTGGATTTTTTTTTTTAAAAAAGACTATTTTTGCAAAAAAAAGGCAAGATGAAGAAACCAGGAAAAGCAAATAGCAAATATAAAGCTAGTTCACAAAGACATTAGTAACAATCATACTATTATCAATAAAAGATATAAAGCAGCCTTTCTTTTTACACTGAAGCAATCCTTAAAAAACCAAGAGTATTCTTCCTTTGAAGCAATACCCCTTGCTGAGGCTAGATCCGTGGCTAGCACTGTTGTAGTCCCTTCTCTGCTTTGGGACTCAGACTAATGTGGCAGCAATACCTATGAGGCATGGACAGTCTTGATAATCCTCCTCACCTGATTCTTTCCATGTGGGACTCGAAAGGGCAGGAGTGGATTTAAGCAGCCCTCCCACCTTTTTTCAGACGGACGAACACTATTTTCTGCTTTACTCTCCTTTACCTGAGAACCTGGGCATCCAGAAATGGAAGTCACCAGGTGAACAGAAAACTACATTTTCCAGAAACTCATTCACCAAGTTCAAGAAAGATGATCTTTCTCGCACAGACTTCTTTTTTTTTTAAATCATTTTATTCAAAATTCTCATTATAAAAAAAACATACATATTCAATTGTCAGCTTCAATAGAAATATATCTGATCTTCCACATTGATCTAGATTCCATTTTCCAGATTTCTACAAATTTAAGGAACTGTACAACATTATACTGTTAATTTATCTGATAGTTCTTACATTTCATTCATCATATTTCCGCTTCATGATATATACCTGTCGCCCACACGTAATATAACTTTAATCATGAATTACGTATTTCCAGCTGTTAAAACCCAGCAATTACCCGTTACAATTTGCCATTCTTTCTGTATCTCATCGTCTGATTTCCCCTTTAATCTCTGGGAGACCATGTCCGCATTTTTATTTTCGATAAGTGTGGCCCACCATTGTTCTATTGTAGGTATTTGCTCAGTTTTCCATAACTTTGCATATTCAATACGAGCTGTTGTTATCATATACAGTAATATGCTCCAATGCTTCTTTATACCAGCACCCTCTATAATATCAGTCATATTTAACAAATACAATTCAGGTGTCTTAGCAAACTGACATTGCAGTAATGTACAAATCACATTATGTACTTCATTCCAATATTTCTTAGCTTTTAAGCATGTCCACCACATATGATATATCATACCAACCTCCTTCTGACATTTCCAACACTGTCCAGTACCTGTATTATAAATCCTTCTCAGTTTATCTGTGTCATATACCATCTGTGAAATAGTTTATAATAGTTCTCTCTCAAATTCTGGGCTACTGTAAACTTCTGCGTTTTTTTCCATTTCTCACACAGACTTCTGTGAAATGTAGTCAACCATTCAGCTAGTTTCAAGGGGAAAAAAACACAAATTCAAAGTTTATTAGTGTGGAGGGTTTTTCTATATGTTGTTTCACATTTGTAGTTAAACCAGGAATTGTGCTTCCTATCAGTGGTGTCAACAGGGTTGGTGTCACCCCCCTCTAATGGTGCAACCCAAGGTGGTTGGCACGCCCCTAGTGATGCCATTGCTCATGGTATCTCTTTATGCTGTCTTTCAATTAGATGCCATATTGCAGAAACATCTGCAAATGTCAAAGATTTTTCTAACACAAAATGTGAAGCCACCACAGAGTATGGTCACATCCATGTTGCACCTACTTGGAGCATAGCTGTGAAAAAGAATAAGCCACAGATGGAAAAAAAAAAGACAATAAACCCAATCCAGCACAACTGTGGGTGAATATACAATGAAATCCAAAATCCACAAGCAATGATACAAGAGTCCAAGCATGGTTTTTGAGCTGAGCCCTCATTGTCTTTTGCCCAGATGGGTTCTTAATTTTGCTTTATGGCACATTTGAACTTTTTAAAATATGAAGGTTTCTCCACCACATGCCATCAAGAAATTCGCCAAACCAAATGAAAATTTCACCCATTCTTACATGTACATGACTTCATTTTATTCTCAAACTACCATCCAGTGCTCAAGCCACTTAAAACATTTGAATTAAATGTATGAACCTTATACAGGATTTCCCCTTAATATTTTTCCTTACTGTTCTTTAAAGAAAACAGATATTCTATGTATGTTTCTCCCCACCCACCCTTGAAGGGCATAGAGGCATTCCACTGGGTGACTATAACTTCTTATTTCTCTTACTTAAGGAATTGTGTTTCTCCCATTACCTTTGATAGTGTCACCGCGGTATTTTCAAAGCCCCTTAATTGTGTAAAGGTGTTGTTCTTGAAAGTGAAAAGTGCACAATGAAGTTGCTAATGTATGATGAAAGCTAATGAATTTCAAAGAAGAACATTCATCATGATTTCAGCTACCTTGATCCTTTGAATAATTTTGTTACACTGACTTTACTAAAGCTTGGCTCTCAAGACCAAGGTCAAGGGAGCGGGAGCCAAACATACGCCTCAAAATTAGTATTTGCTTCCTGTACTTTTAATGACTCACTATCTCAGGACGCGTATTACTTAGAATCTGCCTATCCTCTAACAGGATGACAGCATTATTCAATAAATATTTATACTTTATACCTGTGGTTGTTTTCTTTGATAGTTTATTTGATATTCTAGTTACCTTCATTGTAATTCTTTGCAATTTTGCACAGTATACCTTTTAATATAAAGGTACAATTTGTATGTAAAAAGGCCTATTGCAGATTTATCCAAAGGTCAGTAGTTTTAGAACAATTTCTAGCACTTTTCCTGTTATTTGTTTGTTTATTTGATTTGGCTTGGTAGGCCCGCAAAAAAACGGAAATTGCTTTAGTTGAGACATCTGCTATACCAACAGTGTCATTATTCACTGCAAAATATGGATGCTGTTGCACTTTAGCACCTGCATAACCCCCCTTTTCTCTTGATACATGCCAACATAGGTTTTTTTTCTCTTTTTCTTTAAAGAGGAATGAACTTCAAACACATGTACATCTGTATTATTCCACGGGGTTATTCCAGGCAAAACTCTACAGTCACAGCATGAATGTACAATAATATCCATCCATCTGAAAATTCAACTGTTTTAAGAAGCCTTGTAGAGTCTAATGGCATCGAAGGCATGTCTGCTGGGAATATAGTCTTTAAAGAAAAAATATCCCTGCCCCAAATTAGCATGAAAGACTTGTCAGTGATGTCTGCTTCTTCTTCTTCTTCTTCCTGCTAGACTCTATGTCCATTTAAATTTTATCAGGCTCAAGATCAATAAATGAGCACAGCTTGAAAGAGAGCAGATCACTGACTGCCCACTTTACATTATTGGAATGTAAAGTTGGAATGCAGGAGAAATAGGTCAGAACCAGCATGGGGTGGGAAGGTTTTTTTGCCCTTTTTTTTTTTGCTTGACTTAAGGATACTTATCCATATTAGTTTCAGAGACTTCTCCTTGTTTCTTGGGTCCAATTCCTTTGCTTGAATTTAGTATTATATTTGAGTTCTTGATAGCTGCCTAGTTTCTTTTGTGAGTTATAATGATCTGTAGGATACTTCCTGCTGTGCCTGAGCCAAATACTGCAAGTAGCAGTTCTGAAAATCGTACAAGTGAAGTAGGATGCAAAAGAGGTAATCTGGAGACAGTGATGCTACTGAGCTGCTCAGTTAAGATAAGAGGTTTACAGAAGGGCAAGTAGGAAGACATAGGACAGGGATAAGGAAATTTTTGTCGCTCCAGATGTTGTTGGACTTCAAATCATACCATCTCCCCCTATTAGCTAATCTGGCTAGGGCTGATGGATGATGTAGTACCATAGTATATGGAGGTCAATACTTTAAATCCCTATTATAGAGGTAGGGATGTAATTCTTCACAAAGTTTCTTCTTAAAGAAGTAACAAGTAATTTCAACAATGTTCTTCCTGCTACAGGAAAGGCTTTGAAAACTATATAGTTTTCAAATGCTACTCACAATTCCTGCATAGAAAATACCATTTCCTAAGCGGAAAATATTTTCTATGCAAATCAATCGTGTGCAAATTTTACACAGAATAAATCTCCTATTACAGCAGTAAATCCCCTTTTACAGCAGTTTCTACACAGGAAACAACATTCTTTTGCACAAGAAATAATATATTGAAGAAAATAATATGCAGAAATAATATTTCCTGCATAGAAAATTCTGTTTTCTGTGCAGATAATCCTGTTTTCTGTGCAAAGCAACTACATGTGAATTTTGTGTGGAATAAGTCCTGAACTGTAAAGATTATCATCAGTTGATTATACTTCTCCTCGGGGTTTCTCAGTATTTGAAAAACATGTTTTTTTATCATTTCTGAGTATTTTCAAACATTTTTTCCATCTCTACATAGAGGTCACAATCCAGAACAGAGCAGCACATCTTCAAAGTATCTACTTTGGAGCTTGGAGACATCACTTTTTCCAACTACTGCAGCTACAATCCTCCAGCTAGCACAGTCACTGGCTGGCTTGAAGATTCTGGGTGTTGTAGTACAAAAAGTAACTTTTCTGAAATCTGAGCCTGTACTACTGATTATTTGGAAACCTGTGTAACCCAAGAGACATTCAATGTCGTTTCTTTTAAGAGTGGATGTGAAAATCTATGTACCTGAGAGAATTACCATTAATAGTTGGATTGGCAACTATTCAGTGCAGAAATTTGCCTAATATATTCCATTTTTAAAATGAAAACCAACAAAATAACTTAGAAGTTCTCCAGCAGAATTCTATCACACAGGCAAGTTAGGATGATGGTAGGATGGGGCCTTCTGTGAAATTGGATGCACCAGGTAGGGCTTTTTTTCCCCCAAGCAGTCTCAGTTTTATTTTTAATCAACATAAGCAAGGAAAAGAAATTGCACATTCACACTAAAACCAGCAGCAGGAATGATCCAAGTCTTCATTGCAACATTTAAAAAAAGAAAGAAAAATATCAGTCTGCTCTGGCAGTCAGGTTGGCTGCAACCCTGCTGAGTTTTAGAGATGGGCGTACCAATGTCTGTTTCTCTGTGCTTTCAATATATACTTACACCGTCCTATGTCCACTGATCTCAGGGTGATGTTCCTGTTCCAAACAGGAATTTTACTTCTCTTTGTTTCCTGCTGCAGCTTCTCCCACTCCCACTTGTTATAGGAGGTTTGCCAACACTTTCAGAAGCAGATTTGAGTGGTGGACAATTATATCAGAGGATGAAGTAGGAATCTGACCCACTGGCAAACTCTACTTCATTGGTGGAAAGAAACAAGCCAACGATTGGATGGAAACCATGTCTTCACTCATTCAAACAAATTTTTAATTTTAATGAATATCTTGTAAAATCAGTAGAGTATTGAATAAAGATCTGTTATTAAGAAGCCTGTTCAAATATATAATATAAGGACAGAAAAAAAATTAAAAAATATTTTGAAATTTTAAATTGATTCTGTTTTCTGTTTTTATTTTGTATTGGACAGTTTCATATTTGCAAATCTTATGAAATGAGCCTGCACCATATATTCTGACTGTTCCTCAAAGTGTGCAATATGACCTTGTCTTAAGGGCTTACATTTTCCCTCCCCATGTCAACATGTGTGTGTGTGTGTGGGGACTTAGTTTAGCGACAATCTTTGTTGTGCCAACACCTTGGAACAAGAAAATCATATTCTTAGCACTACATTAACTAGGGCTACAATGTTAGTAATGTCATTGACATAAGCAGAAATCTGTAATAAACCTTAAACTTCTGTGAAATCTATCCACCTATCTCTGCATTAACTTTAGACACAGAGTCAACCATAAATTTTGTCTGCTTCCTCCCCATCCAGCTAATATTTTGATGTATTGAGAGAGAACTTTCTGAGCCATTACTAACCTCCTATGAATCTCAGAACTCTAGGTGCATAAGCAAGAGATTCTTGTGATTTCCCACAGGTCTCATAGCCCTTGAAGGTGGGATTAGGGAATCCCTCTTCAACATTTGAATCCTTCTAAATGCCCATCAATCACTTTCACATACCACTATACTCTTATATCCAATCTAACACTATCAGAGTTGTACACTTACTCCAAGACTCTGTTCCTAAAAATGGTCTGCTTTGAATCAAACTTATTTCGGATATTATAGCATAGAAGGGACCCAAAGATCATCTGGACCAAGCCCTTGCCAGTGCAAGAATCCATGGCTAAATAATTCCTGAGAGATGGTAATCCAACATTGTTTTTAAAACCTACAGTCAAAAAGAGTCCACCTCTTTTCAATGTAGTCTATTCCACCAACAATAGCTCTTTTCACCAGGAAATCTTCAGAACCAATCTGCTTAGACTCAGCTTCCAAACCCAAGTCAAGATTCAGAAAACCAAAAGTTTATTCCTGTAATTGATTATTAATGGAAATCCAAAAAAATGGGTATTTTCATCCTTTTTCTCAGCACTGAGTGATTTAGTAACCGTAGCAGTCTATTACTCTGTCTGTCAAATTCAGACAGGGTGTAGGAGTTTTATGCTACCTGTTTTTTTTAATGGAACTGCCAACAATGTCTTTTATTTGGTAGAACTAGAAGAAATTTGTAAGAATGGACCTAAAATCAGTTGTTAGTTCCAACTGCAGAAGACCCATTGGATCAATGGAACTTAATGCCATACTTTCTGCTCTTGGAAGAATTAAGTCTGCCAAATTTCAGAATGACCAGGAGTGTAGGTTGTGTTGAGGAACAGCCTTTTTCTGTACACCCAAAAAAAGTATGTTTATAGGTACCTTCTGGACCGTTCTGCAAACTGGAGGCAGTATACAGGTAGCTCCAAGTAATAAACCTGTAAAATTTTGAAGAGTTAGATGTAGCAGTTCACTTTCCACCCAATCATTTTTAGGTGGGAATAATAATACTTGAATGAGAGCCTAATAGCCTAAAGGCACCAGGTCTTGTTTGATCTTGGAAGCTAAAGAAGGTCAGACCTAGTTAGTACTTGGATGGGACAGATGTATTGCCACATCCATCCAAGCCCATCTGGACTAAACTGATAGAAAAGTCTTCTAAAGGTAACTAGAGTCCACAGATTCAACAAGAGATTTTAGACACTGACAATATTAACCACCAATAATATCTTGGAAATACCATTCTATTATTTCCCATTCTATTGTTTAGATGAGCAGAATTTAACTTAAATATGACATTTAATTGTAGGCAACAAACTGTATTCATTTAAGGAACTGGTGTGGGGGAGTACCTATTGAAAATTATACAATGTGATCCATTGCCAACATCTATTCTGCTTTCAAAAATCTCACCACTTTGTAAGAATTAAAAGAACCCTATGAAAACCAGCAGGTGGTACTTTGTCTGACAATTCAGTCCAATTATTGCTCGTATGTTCTTTGTAATGAGAAAACCAAACAATATTTGCATTCTCTCTAGGCTTTGCCTGCAGATCAGTTGAAAAGAAGGGATGTCAAGTGATATTTTTTCCCTGAATTGAATCCATCAGTGTCTGAATTTTGAGAGTTATTAATTTATATTATCAGGAATAAATATTTCCTTCCAGTTGAGAGATGTCAGGGAGTGAGATTGTGGTGACATATCCACCTGATGTTTTCTTCTACCTCCTTTGTGGTATATTGCTCCATTTGTTTGTTGCACAGTGATACAGCACTGCATTAATTGATAAGATTCAGTGGCTCTGAATATACAATTATTAACACAAATTCAGATAAATGATAAACAATGAACTCAATAAATACATCTCTTGCTATCCTGAAAAAAGGAGAAATGTATATAAGCTCTAATACAGGTAGCCACAAAACAAGAAAGGGCACCCTCAATTCTGCAGATTAAAACATTATACAACATACTAGTATATTCTGCTGAATACAAACATAGCCTCTCCTGTCCATGTAGTAAATCTTGTTTCACAGAAAGCTGAAAATACTCTGAAATATTTGTTGTTGTTGATTGTCAATTCTGACTTATGGCAGCCTTAAGGTGAATATATCATGGGGTTTCTTGGCAAGATTTGTTCAGAAGGGTTTTGCTTTTGTCTTCTTCTGAGGCTGAGAGAATGTGACTTGCCCAAAGTCACCCAATGAGTTTCCATGACTGAGTGGAAATTCGAACCTTGGTCTTCAGAGTCATAATCCATTAAGCCACTACATCACACTGGGTTTCCCAAGCTGTATTGTGCTGTAGAATTAGACTCTGGTAATAGTGGGCCCATAAAATGAGATCACATCACAGGAGCAGTAGAAGTCTTTACAACAGAAATACTGCCTCATTATGCTCTGCTCTGCCTTGCTATGTGGCCATCACTGGTATGCCAAGGGAGTTGGAAATGGATTTAGGATCTCCTAACTCTGACCTCAACTCTTTTCTCCCATTTACACAAATACTTTCAATCTCAAATATTTAAATATATGCAATTTTTGTTTTGCTTTTTTTAAATCAAACCAAAACTCAAACTGAAACAGACATTGTTTCCACACTACATCAGAAGGGACTATAAATTTATGTTTTCTGGGTTTTGTCTTTTATTGCTCTGGCAATGCACACCCCAAAGCTGGGTGAGTTGATGATTAGTTCTCTGTACCAAACTAGATTTGGAAGTACTAGCCAGCATTGTAGGGATGTACCCTGGTAAATTGTTCTTTTGCACAATGGAGAATTCAATCAATTTTCTCCCTACTTTCAGATGTCTTTGAAAACTATGCAGTTTTTGAAGAAATCTTGTGTAGGACAATTTTTTTCTGGCAGTGAGGATGGAGACATACCCTTGGCCCAGCTCTGTGCAACATCAGGAAGGTGGGAGGAAGATAGTCAAGGATCCAGACCATCAGCTGCCTTCCCCCTTCATCCAATCAATCTGACATCAGGAGGGTGTGGGACAGAAGGCAGCAATGAATCCTCAGCCTTCCAGGATTCTTAGCTTATTTTCTCCTTAACTTATTCTACACAATATCAAGGAGGCAGAGAAGAGTGAACCAAGGATTTGGAAGGCTATAGCCTTCCAAGATTCTCAGCTGCATTTTCCCTTCATCAACCTCATGCAATATTGAGGCAGTCACATAGGGACGGGGGGAAGGGTGGAAGTTGGTTCACCCCAGGTGGCAATGTTTTTTGGGCATCCCGGCCCATAGCCATGCCTCCGCACACCCTGGCCACACCCCCACATGCCCTGGCCATGCCCCCATGCACTGCAGCCACACCCCCATGCACAGTGGCCATGCCTCTCATGCCATAGCCCCCCCTCCCCACACTCCAAGCTCCACCACTGTATGAAGGGGGGGCACCTAACTTTGGAAGGCAGCAACCTTTCAGATCCTCAGCTTCCTTTCCCCTTTGCCTTCCCTGAACAAATCAAGAGGTCGGGGGAGGGCAGACAAGTATCTGGAAGGCTGTAGCCTTACAGGATCTTCTCCTGGCTCTCCTGCACTTCTCGCCATGCAACATTGGGAGATGAGTCCAAAGGACTGGGGATCTGAGAAAGGTTGTTCCTGTTGAGGTTTCCAGACATTCAAAAAGTCTCTTTTTCATTTTTTTTTCTCAAGCATTTTCATATTCTTTCTATCCCTGCACCATGGATAGCTCCATTAAAAGAATAAGAAGCTATACCCCATTGTTTTTTGGTAGTGGGCCGTTGGAAGATAGGAGCTGTTCTGGCCTAGAGTTTTCACAGCAACTAGTGAAGTAATCAGTACTCCTTCTGAAATTATCTCTTGGAAAACAAGGAGAGTCTCTCACTGTTTGGAGAGGAGACTGAGCATGTGGAGCGGGGAGAGGTTGTAGAATATCGAATGGGAAGGAGAAGCACAGCCAGTTTACACTCATACAATAATACTTTTGGAACACTGTTCTTTAATAAAGGAAGGCATGCACATTCAAATCTCCAGATCCACTAATGAGCAAAGACATGAAGAGATCTGATGATTGGCCAGTTGCCTGCAATTATGATATCAAAATGATGATTGGCCAGCTGCCTACCATGCCATACAGCTTCCTAGATTCCCCACCTCAACCTCCTCTGACTTTACAAACTGCATGTGAATGCTATAATATCAGCTATGAATATTTGTTGTAAGAGGTGTCACTTTTATGCATTAGGGTGAAAGAGACCTTAGTTTCTTGCCATCTGTCTCTGTTGACACTTCCAAATTCGGGCAACAATGAAAACTCTACAAGTCTTCATTAAATTGTTTTAAATACATTCTTAGCTTCTGAAACCTACAGTTTCATTTAAGGAAGTACACACACACACACACACACACACACACACACACTTTTTTGTTATGTAAACTGTTTTCACTAATAGCCGATCTGTGTTTCTTTGCATTTCTTAGCTGGACCTCAGGGAATGTTATTTCAAACACCTGCCGCTCAAATCTGCCCTTTGTTTTTGCATTCACAACATTGCTCATTATAGCTTAGAAACATCTGGAAGAAATCTGATTTAAAAAAAAGTACACTAGCTGCAGAGCTATGTTTCAGCCTGCTTTTTGCTTCTCTAAAGTGGAATGGAGCTATACATAGTCTTGAAAGCAATACCACAAGCCTATAATGATGAACAGGGTAGAACTTCCCCTTTCTTTCCCTCAGTCATCAATCAGAACAACTAAGGCTATAATAGTGCCATACATACCCTGCTCTGAAACCAGTCTGAAATGGGTCCAGATAATGCCTCCTCTGAGAATTCCTGAAATTGCCCAGCCACCACACACTCAAGCACTTTGCACCCAAACAGGATGTTTGCAAAAGGGCAGTAGTTCCCATATACTTCTGGGTCTATGGAGGTCCTCTTCAGGAGACAGCATACCGCTGTCTCCTTCAAGTTATCAGATACCTCCTTCTGACGTAGTAAGGCGTTTATCATTCTCTGGACCCATCCAGTCAATCCATCTATGCTAGATTTCCTCAGACAAGCAGGCAAGGATTGAGTTTACATGTGGTAGACCAAACTATTTCAAGCATCCTGTCCACATGATGGGGCCTCAATAACGGAAATTGATCCCATAAAAATGGATCAGGCACCTCCTTAAGCTCTGTAAGAAGTGTGGCATCAAGTTCTGAGCGAATGCAAGCAACTTTTTCCTTGAAGTACCTAGCAAATTTTTCACAGCAGATAGCTGTGGGTTGCATAACTGAGTTCTCTGTGCCCAAAAAGACTTATCACCACTTGCAATAGTCCTACTGCATGGGAGGCTGAGAATGCAATCATAGAGGTATAATATGATTTCTGGGCTGTCTCACTGCTGCACAGTGGGTGCAAAGAAGAGTCTTTGCTGGTTTCTGATTGCATTTAGTCTGAGACATGCTATCTGCACCATAGTCATCATCCAGCCTCCCTCATTGCTCACAGATCTTCTTTAAACCAAAGTGAATTACAGGGTCCACAACACTGAATTGGGTTATTAGGAGTTATTTTATTGATAGCCTTTTCTGTTTCTCCATTCCACAGTGAAACCAAGGCATTAATAGAATTGCCATCCCTCGCAGTGAGATCCTCCTCATCCAAACATTCAGGAATCCTTCAGATTCAAATGTCTGGGGATCGACAATCTTAATATGTTTCCCCAGTCATGCAGGGAGCATCTGCTACCACCAAGCCAAACTTCATGTGCAAATGATCAGATGACTGACAACGGGTTTGCTGAAATCCTCCCTAAAATCAAATCATCCTTCAAGTGCCTGCCAGCAACATCCAAATCCAGGGTATGCCCTGCCTCATGTGTGAGGTCAACAACACGTTGAGGCAGCCCCATGGTTGTCATATTTTGTTGTTATATTTTGATATTATAAATACCATAGATTAGGTATTTTTTAAGATTGTGAAAATTTACATCACAAAATTTGCAAGCTTTATGCATAAATAAGATAAATAAAAATTCTCTCTTACTGGTCATAGTACTGGTTCTGTTGATTCTATTTGCAATCATACTGTGAAAAGTCTTCTTATGAGAAGAATCCAGGAGCATGTGTATGCAAGAAATATATATATTCCGAACTGTGACAATCAGAACATGCTCACCAAGTGTGAATAAAAGCCTTTGCTGTGGGGAGTTTATAATCTAAACAAGCTCAAACATGTTCTCCCTGACAGCTTGCAGGTTGGTTAGCTGAATCCTACCAAGCTCCTTAGGTTGCTCTCAAGATTTTTTTCAAAGTTGATTTGGATTGGATTTGAAATACAAAGAATGAATCACAACACTGTTATGAATATGTACTGAACCTTTCACAATGATCCAAGTAAAGTAAAGTGAATTAATGTGCAATAGTGCAAAGAATATTGAGTTATTCATGAAAGAAGGACAGTGGCAGAGGGGGAAGGGAGAGAGAGATTGAGAGAGGGAGAGAGAGATAAAATTGGAGAGCTGGGCCAAAGCTAACAAAATGAGTTTCAACAGAGACAAATGTAAGGTTCTGCACTTAGGCAGAAAAAATGGAAGGCACAAATATAGGATGGGGGACACATGGCTGGATGACAGTATGTGTGGAAGGGATGTAGGAGTCTTGGTAGATCACAAGTTGAATATAAGTCAGCAGTGTGATGCAGTGGCCAAGAAAGTCAATGTGATTCTTGGTTGCATCAATAGGAGTATGGTGTCTAGATTGAGGGAGGTAACGGTACCACTCTATTCTGCTTTGGTTAGACCTCATTTGGAAAACTGTGTGCAGTTCTGAGCACCTCAATTCAAGAAGGATATCGACAAGCTGGAATGTGTCCAGAGGAGGGTGACAAAAATGGTGAAGGGTCTGGAAGCCATGCCCTATGAAGAGTGGCTTAGGGAGCTGGGTATGTTTAGTCTGCAGAAAAGAAGGTTAGGAAGGGACATGATAGCCATGTTTAAATATTGGAAGGGATGTCATGTTGAGGAGGGAATGGGTTTGTTTTCCGCTGCTCCAGAGACTAGGACATGGAGCAATAGATTCAAGCTGCAGGAAAGGAGATTCCACCTGAACCTCAGGAAGAACTTCCTGACAGTCAGAGCTCCCTGGCAGTGGAATATGCTGCCTCAGAGTGTGGTGGAGTCTCCTTCTTCGGAAATTTTCAAACACAGGCTGGATGGCCATCTGTTGGGAATGCTTTGCTATGGGTTCCTGCATAGCAGGGGATTGGACTGGACGGCCCCTGTGGTCTCTTCCAACTCTATGATTCTATGATTCTATCTAATAATCTTCTTGTTCTGTACCTGAATTACATATATTTCTTCATGGGACTAACCAGCTAAACCAGAGTGGCCAAAATGGTGCCTCCAAATGTTGCAACTCCCATTAACACTAGTCAGCAAAGCCAAAGATTAGAGAGAGGATGCAGGATACAGAAAGATCTGGAGGGTCACAAAGTGTTCACCCCAATCTAAACCAATTTCTTTCAGGAATAAGTTAAATATAAAAAATGTATTTTGATCATGGCTGGTTGTATGTTGGAAACCTAATTCTGCCAAGACCTGGGCCTACATATAACAGCAGTAAATCTGTATATCACACCTGGGACTCAAGATTTTTGAGGAGTAGCAGAAAGGCTAATTTATCATCCCTGGTCAAGGTCAAAACTCTATTTTGAAGGATCCAGGAGAAGAAAATGTTCACATGTTTTCTCTTTGCTTATGAGTTCCAGCCAAAAACACATTAACTGTCCTATGTTATAAGCCATCTAAAAT
This sequence comes from Cyclura pinguis, assembly GCA_030412105.1. Classification (NCBI taxonomy): domain Eukaryota; kingdom Metazoa; phylum Chordata; class Lepidosauria; order Squamata; family Iguanidae; genus Cyclura; species Cyclura pinguis. The sequence goes on along the minus strand of CM059599.1, from coordinate 103,644,160 downwards.
TAATCTCCAGTTTTGCTAATATAAAAACTGCCCTGTTTCTTGTCATTCTTGTCATTTTGTTGGAGACAAATCTGAGCAACTGCTGGGTTTTATATTTTCCAAAATTGGGTGGGGGTGTTTTAGGCAACTGGGACCCAGGCTCTTTAAGGCTTTATATGTTCATCCTAGCACTTTGAATTGTGCCTAGAAGGAACCTAGAATGATAAGGAGCATTATTCAAAGCCTCAAGACTAGAAGTATACGGGCAAGGCAACTGGTAGTTGCTAATATAATTCAGCACAGTGAATCATACAGTGTTGGGAGCTACCGTGTATCATATATCATTGCTATAATGTAGCAACAACTCAGTATTTCTAAGATAGCTAGCCTGCTCTACAATATCCATATGGATACATGCAAATAGTATATGCATAAACATGTGGTGTTACAGAGTAAACACTATTAAAAAATCAATATAAAAGCTGTTGTTGAGTAGAGACCTGGAAAGATTTCCCAAAGAGATAGGCATCCAAGTTGGCGCAAGAAGTAATAAAAACTGGGGTTGTGGCAAAGATGGCTATATCAAAGATATTGCTGAGTATAAATATGCATTCCAGGGAACAGGAATATTTTAGGTAAGTAAATATCTCTTATTCAGATGTTTAAGCAATCTGATTCTGTAGTCTCTAAAAGGAAAACTCTGTTTTAAGTATACAGAGGGAGGTTATCTTGGCAGATTATCAACCACAATGATTGCTTGAAAATTTCACTCAAAATTCTCTTCCATGGCTGAGGCACAAATAAATGAGATCGTCAAGTTCCATTTTATGCTAGTCTTGTTTTGGTGTTAGAAATCCACTCAGACCATTTTAAATTGGGTTAGAAAACTGTGATGGGAGATAGCTTTTGGCTGATAGAATTTCATTTACTGTATTAGGTGTGGATGGTGTCCTGTAGACACCATAGTCTCGTAATGACTTGTGACTGTTCTACTTTATTGTTTCATTCTTTCTCACAAACCTGTCTGGAGTTTGTTTCATAGACCTAGCCAAACAAGCAACAGAAACACACGACAACCTGGGAAATCTGGTATTTGGTTTCCATTTGCTAGAAAACTTGATAACCTTTTGAGATGAAACTCAAGTACATTATCATAGATTACATCAGCAGCAGGAAGAGAAGAAAGGTTGACACACTCTTGCAGAAGAGGTTGGATGACAGATACAGTTTCTCAAGAAACTGGGCTAAGAAAAAGAAGAATTGAAAAGTAAGAGAGGACAATGGGATGGGAGTGGAGAATTGCGTCCCTAGAATTTTAAAAATACATTTATATGATAACTATGTCAGCAGCAGGAAAAGGTTAACACACTCTTACAGAAGGGGTTGGATGACTGATACACTTTCTCTAAGAACTGGTCTGAGAAAAACAAGAACTGAAAAGTAAGAGGGGACAATGGGATGGGAGTGGAGAGTTGAATCCCTGGGGTTTTAAAAATGCATTCATATGATAACTCTGTCTCTGATTCCCATCGTCTGCTCATTCTCTGTCAGTTATTTTGCAGGCATTTCATATGAGGAAGGCTTCACCTTTTGATGCCCTGTTATCTGACAACTGCTCTTTTGATGCTTTCAAATTAAGGACAAGTTCCATTAATTCAACAGGGATTCTACTCTTTCATCAGTTCTTCTAGCCTATAGTGGCTTGCTTAGAGCTGCTCACATGCGCATGCTGCTTGCAGAGTGATTGGGGGTGGAGCCACTAAGCTGGGTGAGAGACTTTGCAAGCAGTGCAAACATAGGGGGGTCCCAAATGAACCTCCCTCCATAAGCCCTTGATGCTCCCCACAGAACAGTACCTGGGTTCTGCTTTTTGACCAGTTCTGTTTTCTGACAGTGCTTCAGCCTCTAACCTGTTGGAAAAGTGGGGAAGGCCTGTACAAACAATTCCTTTCATTGACTGCTTGACTTAACTCCACTAAGTTAGCTGCAGGCCAGAATTCTGCTGTTAGTCCTGACTAGAACATATCTACTGAGCCACTGGATTTTCTGGTGTGTTGTCTCATTGTTCAAAAATTGATTCAATAGAATTAATTTACTTGGGCCATAGATTTATAGATTAGGGCTTTCTCATATGAGGCAGGTAAACTGCAGATACAACAGAATAATAGTGTCTTTGCCTAGGACTTACCACATTACCTCATTCCTCTTCTGTTGTTCTCTCAATGGAAGACCATTCGGAAAGTGTTTCCTTTAAAAAGGAGGTCATTAACTGATTGTGTGTGTTTGTATAAGAAACATTTTTCAAATGGTTTCCCATCAGGAGAACAACAGAAAAGGAACAATGTCATGTGATAAATCCCAGCCAAAGATGCTATTATACTGTTGTAATTGCAATTTACCTAACTCATGTAGTAAAGCCTTTAGTCTTTCAGAGGGCTGGTGGACATAATCAAACAAATACTAAAACCATATTAATTTTTTAACTTGGCTTAGCTTTGCTGATTCATCTCTTCGTTATCTTCCAAGCATCTTCTGAGTGTTACCTTAGCAGTGTCACCAAGACCATACAAAAACAGACGAAGAAGATTTGAGGTGAACACACTGTGCTGTTGAAATTAAGAAAGGGGATAGAGAGGTTGTCCTGTAGGCCTCTTGCTCCACCAATGACTCAATAATGGAAGGAGGCAAACATTCCCACCTGCTCTCTCCATGTCCATGGTCAACACTGTCATAATTATTTGGAGCCTTAGAATACCTCTGAATATAATTAATTAAAAAAGTCATCTTAAAATATGGAAATGTTTTTGATGATTGGCAATTTTGCATGTGAAATGTCTGTCTGTTTCTCAAGAGTTTATAATTCAAATTAGGTAGATTTAGTAGTTCAACACATCTGACAAACGTTAGGTTGGGGAAGTAGGCTTTTCATATTTTGTTCCGCTTGACTAATTTTACGCTCCTAAAATACATTCAAAAATGGTGGTGGTAGTGGTGGTGACAAACCACTAATTTGCTCAGCATGATAGCTTGACATAGGTTTTTTCATGGAGAATATTCTAGAATATTCTAGTATGAAGAATATTCTAGTGTGAATTCAAAGTGATTTTTCCTTTTTTTAATTTTTTTTTCAATTTTTGGGTTTTAAAAGAAAACATTAATCATCATTTTTAATCTTCATGTCTATATTCCAACCTTCCTCAGGTTTGTCCCATTTTAATCTTAGAAGTCTGTGAGGCAATAAGGATGAATGACTGTTCGAGGTCATCTGTCCAGCTTCATGGATGAGCAGCACCACGGCCTTTGTTCCAGCTTTCTCTGTGAATTTACTTTCTTCTACATATTTATACCCCAAATTTCTTTCAAGAAACTTAGAGCATCATTCATAGGGCTAACTCAATTTTTGGTTTTTTTTTTAAATACACTATGTCTATACAGAATGACTGACACTGAGGAAGTGATTTCCCCAAGGCCATCCTAGGAGATTTATTGATTTATTTGGGAGAAGGAATGCTTTCTAATTTGTATTAAGCATTTCACTCCACTTCTCAGAAGAAAGGCTCCAAGACCAGTGTAAGTAAGACCATTAACAAACAAGACAGTTTCTGCCCTCAAGAGTATGTTCTGAAAGACACACTTCAAAAGGAATGGGCGAATGAGGAGGTGAAAGAGAAATATGTAAACTCAGATACCACTTCTCAACATAAAATGACCAGCTTGAGTAAATATAGTTCACTCAGCAAGATAAGCCAAACAGTGTTGTTCTCTAAGTAGAACCCTGCTTACCATCTCTCCCTCAGCTGCTATCAGGTAGTATGTTTTATAAACAATATTTCGAATATATATCTTCAAAGACATACACAACAGTCAATGACTCCAATGTGATATACCATCTGGCCTTTTCTATTGGGTGCTACAACATTGACACGAATCCCGCCTCTGGCTTACATAGAGTTAGCTAGTATTGAGGGCATGCTGACATGGAGGCATCCCTGGGCTTTGATGGTCTATGAATCTGTCCTCCCAAATCAAAATTTCCGTTTGGAAAGACTGTTTATCTGATTTCTTGAATAATACTATTGCCTTGCTTGGCCCAAACATATGCCTGTCACCATTGCTAATTTGCTATCACATGATTCTTTTGCTAAGTAGATCTAGAAGCAATGTTTCTATTGTGTTGTTGTTGTTGCTGCTGTTTTTCTCAGCTGCTCCTTCCCCTGTCACATTTCTTCCAGCCCTCCATTTACACACACAGACACACACATACACCTATCTTTTTCTTGTTCTTCTATGACTATGATTTTATACTCTGACTCCTACCCTCTTTTCTGATATGAAACACTACAGAATATTGATTGCTACCATAAAGTACATATGCTGGATCAATAAAAGGAACTTGTTCTCTGATTAGCTTTCTTAATCCTTCACTGAGGACACATAAAGCAAATCTGAAGAATATATACCTACATATCTTCTATAAAAGAGGTTGGAAAATGTGTCTGACCTACTTCCAGATCTCTCATGTGCATTTGTACTACACAACATCAGGAAAATGGCAGCCAATTGAAATAAATAGGCACATTGCAAATGTGCCATTTGAAGTAGGTATTAAAGGGTTATCCTTCATTGTAGGTGATCACAGGTTCCTGAAATATGTTGGAAATCTCTCAGATTTAACATACACACCCTTAAAACGAATGAATATTTGAACTCAGTAGTATCCCTTACTTTACGGGTAGAGCTACCAGGTAAAATACAGGACAGGGCACCTGCAAAATTACTAAGTGTATAGAAGAGAAAATTTCAACAGCTATTGCTAGTCATACAAGTTACACGTGCACAACTAATAAATGTTCTGTTTTTAACCTAGAAACTCTATTTTGCATTAGAGATGGGAACAATATTCACAAACATTCAAAAATGATTAAAAACATGTCTCTTGACTGTTGAGAAACTCTGATGAGAAGAACCCTGGATTGATGAGAGTATTTGCACTTTGAAACCTATTCTACGCAAAATTCACGTGTGGTTTCTTGGCACAGAAAATAGCATTTTCTGCTTTTCTCCTACACAAAAATGGTGTCATTGGGGACTTGTGTGCAGTGGTTTTGTGCAGAAAAAAAGCATTTTTTATTCAAGAGAAAGTATATTTAGTGCAGAAATTATTTTCTGTGTAGACAATGTTGTTTTCTGCACAAAAATATCATATGCAAATTTTGCTTAGAATACATCCCAAAATGTGAATTATCTTCAAAAACTGAACAGTTTTCAGATATTTTCTTGCAAAGAGAAATTGCTACATTTACTAATTGTTTCCTTTAAGAAAGAAATTAATGAAGAATTACATCCCTAGTTTTCGGGATGAGTCACCTTCACGGGATTGCTCATTCATTTATCCATGTAGGCATGCAAATGAGGACTAAGGGCATAGCGCTGGATTCCCATATGTTTTTATCTTCAAGGATGAACCCAAGACATTTTGCTCCCAGAAAATTAAGTACTATATGTCATCCTGCTCCACACACACACAGGTCATATCTCACAGTATTCAGCATAAGCCAATGTTTTCTGGCATATGAAGCAGAACATTAGGACTGGCTGTTGCTCTTGCCTTGTTGTCAAAATACTACAACAACAACCACCATTTGCTGCTCTTTGATGGCAACCAAAATTAGCTTCCTGAGGCAGCCAACTCACTCTTCATAACAGTTGGGCTGGCCCTGGTGTCTATAGGGGATGATATATGAGGAGGCCTCATAATTTGCCCAGCAGCAGCAGCAGCAGCAGCAGCAGCAGCAGCAGCAGCAGCAGCCAGCTCATCATCTGTGGCTCCCACGGCATGTACAGAGCTCACTAGACAAAAAAGCTGGCTACATTCTTTTTGAGAGGACAGCCTTTGCCTGTCATGCCAAACTAAAATTGAGTGTGATACAAAGTCAGAATGGGTCACAACTAAATGTTGCATGTGTGCGCTTCCCCTTCTCGAGTGGCCAGGGAGAGGAGTTCAGAAAAGCATTTACTTCTCTTTTTCATTAAACACAGTTTATAATGTTGCCTTACTATGGGATGCAGCTCATCTTAACTATTATTTCTTGAAACAAGCCAGCTACAATGCCAGAATCGCTAAGCCAGTATGGCCACTTGCTAAGCTGATTGGGGATTCTGGAAGTTATAGTCAAAACAAGTAAATATTCAAGCTCTGGATGCAAGAATAACTGCCTTCCAGGCCACCATTTCTTCATGTAGAGAGAAAGACGCCCATTCCTTTAATATAGAGGTGAGCAAAATCAGCCCTTCAGATATTGCTGGATTGCAGCTCCCACCATTCCTCACCTTTAGCCATGTTGGCTAGAGCTGATGGGAGTTGCCATCCAGTAATATACAGAGGCCCATACTTCTCCCAGCCCTTGCCTCAATATATTTCTCAACATACAGCTTTTCTCATTATGATAATTCTGTAAGTGGTAGACCCAAAGTCAGTGGGGCAATAAAACTGCTGTGGCTTTTAGTTCAGACTTTAAAAATACCATTCAACTTGCTGAATACACGTGAGAGGCAAAGTTCCAACTAAAATCCAAAGCGGATTCATCCTCCCACTGACATTGGAGCTACTAGCTGCCAACGCTACAGTGTGAGAAGATATATTTGACTTATTCCTTATTTCTACACAGCTATTCAAAGGTGTCCTAATGATTGACTGAATATGCCTTTCATTTAGCACACAACAGGCTGCAAAATGTGGAGCAGGTATGACACAGAAGAATTTGTTGCTGGTTCTTTTCTTCTTTTCAAGGATATGAATGAGTTTCATCTGCAGTCATGCGAATCTTGTATTGGACTGCCAGAGTAGGTGATTGACAAAATCTGATCTTTAAGGCTGGTAGGAAGACAAACTAACACCAAATGCAACTTTCACTGTTACTGGGCTACAGGCATGGGAATCATCAAGTCTACTGGCTTTTTTTTTCTTTTTAATGAAAAGGCATAGGAACTTTTTCAGCTGATCCAGGTCTCCATTACAAACAGCAGTTTAAACCAGTGCTATGCCGCATGGAGCAAGGTCTCTGGCAATAAATTTAGAGGTAACTTGATTAACAGCATCACTTTTTTTTTTTTTTTACTGCATGTGATCACTTTCTTAGCATTGTATCATGCCTTCCCACTTTATTACCATGATTACAGGAAGGAAGGAAGAAGTTTTCTTAAGAAAAATTGTGCCCACTGAAAGCTGCCCTATCATTTTGAATTAGCAATGAAAAAAAATAATTAGAATATTTATGAAGTGGCATTTTCATCCAGGGTTGTTTCCTCTAAGTCCACCCACAATGTCTGACTCACAGCAAAATGAAGAAATCAGATGTAGGTGTCATAAGAGGTGGGAAATGTCAGTTTGCCTATGATTTTGCAGAGCCTGATGAAGAGATTCTGAATAAGCTCAAAGTGACAAACTCCCAGATGGTTTCTTGGAGGCTGCCAGTTAAAGACTTCTTTTTTCCACAGAATAACCTGCTGAAAAGAATAAAATTGCAGGATTTTATTTGATGAAATCCTCCAAAGTTCTCCTGCTGAGAGGTATTATTGGGGAAATTGGCCAGGTTCTCACTAACAAGAAATTGATTTTTTGTTTCAACAGCAAGTTCAGGTCCCAAGTCATTCTCAGACTGTTTGGCATTACAAACCTCTGCAATTTGGAATAGAAAGAGAGAAGCTTCTATTGGTCCTCGTGTTCAGCAAAACTGCTTTGTTAATACAGGTGTACTAAGAGAGCAGATGTGTTCCTGGACATCACTTAACAGAAAATTTGGTCCCAGAGGCCAAAATAACATAGAAAGAATGGGGATAGGGTCCTACACCGCAAGAAAGAAGAGCAGTCAATATGGTTCAGTAAACTTTTTATCCAAAACTAACAATGTGTACAGGTGAAATGAAGCAACCAGGTCAGGTTTGCATAAGTAAACAAAAACTTATTGAATCTTCTAGAAATCACTTGAAAGCTTCTTCAGAAATGTTCCTAGGGTCAAGTTGTTTTCATTTCCTATGATTTCCATTTTGATGGGCAAGCTCCTATATTTCTTCTATATATTTTTTAGAATGTTGTAGGAGCTGATGAGGTTTTTCTCTTTTCTCTATTTTTTGCTGTTCATGCCTGCTCAGTAAGGGATTCTGGAGGCTGAGGCTGTTTAACTTGCCTGATACAGGCAGGCACATAAAGCTACAGCAGGACTATTTAGAACAGAGTCTCATTCTTTTCTAACTTGAGCGGTGTCACATTGCTTACTGCAGACACACTGCTGAAACCCAATGCTGAAAGTCTAGGGCCCTTTCTGCTCCACCTTCCCAACCCGGAGAAGGATTGGACCATGACAACACTTATGCACAACATTATCACGGTCCTTCCTTCTCCCACTCCCAGGCACCGCAATTGTGCCACAAATCATTGATAGGTTTTCCCTGTCAATGACCAGTGATCGTGCCACCAGCACAGACTACCTTGTCTGTGAAGCCCATGGAAGCACAATGGCTGCACTTCCTGCCCCCCAGCGCTGCCTGGGAAACTACTCAACTGCACTGCAGCAGGAAGATGTGGGGCCATCGTGTTTCCTGGAACATGGAGGCAGCCGATGCAGAGGGGAATGCTCATGTCACACTCCCCTCCCAGCAAAGCCCATGCTGGGACCCACACTGGATGTCTCCTCCACCAGGTAAGGTGCAGAAAGGGCGTAGGTTTCTTCCAGTGCCAATGCTGCTAAAAAACATCCAGCAACAGAGGAAAATACGGAAAGGGAGAGGCTGGGTGGGTGTAAAAAAAGGTTTTGTAAAAAGGAACTTCTTTGTGAAAGGCTTGGTTGAAAGAGGTATGCCTATATCCATTATTTAGAGAAGTTAAAAATGACCACCTACACTCATTTCTGAAAGGGCAAGAACACTAGAAGGCACAAATCCATGCAACTAATGAGGAGATCATGCTGGAATACATACAGAATCATAGAATCTTAGTTACATCTTAGATAGATCATAGATACATTAGAACCATAGAGATGGAAAGGGACTACAAGGAATGTCTAATCCAACCTCCAACATGCAAGAATACACCACTAAATCACTCCTGAAAGATGACCATCCAATACCTCTCAGCATCCAACCGCTATTTAAAGACCCCCAAATATAGAGACTTTACCACCTTCAGAGGAAGTCTATTCCATTGTCAACTTATGGAGAACTCAATTTAAAAAAAAAGTACAGTTATCCCATTTTAAACAAGGGAGATAAAATGAAGAGGCGGGAAAGTGAAGAAAGCGAGAATCATATTTAATTTGCATTGTGAGTTAGGGTATCAAAATGACTATCAAAGTATATTTTAATGAAGTAATAGTAGATTTTGAGGGCCAGACAATCTGAAAAAGCAGACATAATAAAGTACTATGCTTCACCTGTGCAGAGCTTGGAAGTGTTCCTTTGTTGGACTGCTGCTCCCAGAATCTCTCAGCCTCTATAAGGCCCTTTCCACACGAGGTGAGGGAATCGCTCCGTGCCGTTACTCACCACTTCTTCTGGGGTCCAAAGCAACGCGGACTGTCCCTGAAGCCCTTCTGCAGGACTCCTCCTTGGTCCAGGGCGAATCGGAGCAGTGCGAGGTCTGTAGATCTGCACTGCTCCAGCTTCCAAAATGGCGGCTTCCAGCTTCCAAAATGGCGGCTTCCGGTTGGTCGTGGGTCCTGACCAACCGCTGAAGCTTGCCAAGCCTAAAGCCCACCCTCCGCAGATGGCAGGCTCGCATTGGTGAGAGCCTGCGAATCTGCACAAGAGAGCAGGAATACAATGGCGCCTTCCAGGAAAATAAAGACCTCTTTTTTCTGGTCTTTCAAAAACACGCTGGAAGACCACTTGGGGTCGTCTTGGAGCAGACTGAGGTGTGGATCTCCAGTAAGTAGTCCGCTCCTAGTCCACTCCAAGGTGCAGACGACCTCCGTGCAAGGATGCACTGCCCTGTTCTAATTGCCTGGTGCGGAAAGGGCCTAATTTGGAAGAAGGAAGTATGCCACTCACATCTATATTACATCCACACTCCTTGCATCATCCTGTAGTGAAGGCCCTTTATAACTTGTGCTTCTAACAACTACACAACATCAACTCTCAGCTAGATTGGCATACGGTTCTGCTTATTACTAATACTAATGCAGATGGAGCTGCCTTACACATGAATATCGATCCAATGATTTCTTATCACTTAACTACTCAAAACATCTGAGGACTTGCTACTCTTTGTGGGAACAGACTCCATCATCCTGAAGATAGTATGGGACCTGTTTTGATATGTGGTTTTTAATCCACAAATCAATCATCACGTGTTGACCCAAACTCTCCTGCAGTCTGAAGGCAGAAATAAATTGCTCCCTTATCACAGATGCCATTACCACTCCCTTACCACTGATGCCATTGCATGGCATCAGCATTCTCTCCTCTACTAGGTGGATCATCTGCCACATGTACATCATGGTCAGTTTCACACATTATGTGGCAGCTCCTGCACACATACATACATATAAAATGGATGAGGAAAAAGGCACAGGGTGGCCAGAAACCATTCCACTTGTCCATTTGCTGTTGCTCCTGCCGACCATGGCAGAAAGAGAAGAACAAAAAAAAAAGTTTTAAATTGGCCCAGAAAATAAAAGGAAAAGTATCAGGACAGTGTAGTTGGGGTTATTTGGAAGTGGAGAGGGGTACTTCCTGTCAACAACCTAATGGAGAGCAATGCAAGTTGCTACCAAGAGATCTGAAGCCATATTTGTGAATATCTTTCTTGGTACCTAATGAAGCACGCTTTTCTGCCTTCTTCTTCTGGTGGCAGCAAACCGTGTATGCTCACCAGTGATCATAATACCCTTTAGGCCTTCTTAGTCTGAGGCTCTTGGAGCCATCACTTCCTGACTTTTGGTCATTGTGCTATAAGTTGGTCATCTCCCTTATCTTGCAGAACTGGAAAGGGCAAGCCAGCTAGCTCCTCTCCCATAAAAAGAATGCAAAGGGAAGGGACAAGCACAGAGGCAAGGAAGACAGTAGCATCAGGAGTCGTGCACCCACCTGTGCCCCCACCAGAGGAGGAAGCAGCAGCATCCTCCTCCCTCACCACACACATACGGATATACACACACATACACCACCTTACCAGATATCCTACCAGCAGATATCCTACTTTTGCCAGAGGAGGATATGGCACTGGAGCAATTGCTGGTCTCCAGAAGCGAAGAGGTTCTGCTGGATGAGTGAGGAGTGGCATAGCCATTGTGGTCACCTCTGCCTCATGTGTGTTCAACATGAATGCCTGAAATTCACCCAAGTTTTCATGGATGAATAGAGTTTGTGCTGTAAGGGTAGCCAGATATACCATACAATTTTTCTGAGCAATGGCTTTGTTCATTCCTGCAGTGTTCAAGGAGGCAAAATAGACAACGGGCAACAAACACTTACTGTGGAATGCACCTATGAAATGTAGATAAAGGGATAATACTTGTGAGTGAAAAAGAAGGGTTTTCTCTCTTTTCTGTGAGCAAATGGAAAAGGAAATTATGTTGAATCCCACCTCCACTTCCTCCCTATATGCTTTTCTCAATATATCCCTAAACAAAGAACATGGTCAGTCAGCCCCAAGCCCCAAGTTGCATTTCTACACTCATTCCAGGCTGATTCATTTTCCCAGAAATCTAATGGCAGTAGTAAACCACCAAGAACTGCATAATTAAAAGTTTCCTATCCTTACTGTGGTAGATGTGGTAAAACTGAAGGAAATAATAAACTGTTTGCTTACTGTTGATCTGAAGGAATTACCAATAATAGGTAAAATAATTACATTGGATAGCAAATCTATAGTTACTGATGCATTTCCTAAGCTGACAAACTACAAAATAGTGTAAATAAACTCATCTGAGAAAGAGAAAATAAAACTGTTTAGATGATCACTGGGGAAGGGCTTCCTGCACCTACAAATTCCCTTTTCTGAAACACTTTTCTTCAGTTCAATTAGGACTTGTCTCTGAATGACAGCCTTGGAGTTCCACTTTGGAATAGAGCTTTGTTGTCATACTCTTTCTTATGCAGGCAAAAATAAAAATGGCAGAATGATATTTCACTCTTAAAACATATAGGATTTTATTTCTAGATGTCATAAGTGGTCCCTTTTACAATGCTAATTACAGTGCCAGGATTCTATTTTAACTGCCATCATTCCATCCTATGGATTCCTGGACTTTGACGTTTGGTGAGACATTAGATTTCCCTGGTTGAAAATTCTATGCACACCTCTTGAAAAAGCAAACACTAGGATTCTATAGGATGTTGCCATGATATTGGAATCATAGTACTATAATTATGTAGTGTGAAAAGGCCTTGTGTTATGCCCCACTATGACTTAACTGGCATAGGTTTTTTATCTTGCATTCCAATAAATGGGGAAAAGAAACTTACAAAATGCTTCTACACAAGAGGTCAAGGCCCCATGTTGGGGCACATTATGATATAACAACCAATCAACAGCAGCAGCAGATATCATTGAGGTCAGATCTGCTTCAGAAACCTGGAAGGAGATTTTATTGTTCCAAGCGAAAAGTTCCTTTCCAAACTTGCTAAAACAACAGTGACCTCAGTGACACTATTAGGCAATTGATTATCTTCTGGCTTTTGATCCAGTTGCATCAATATTATGAAGTTCAGGTTCACTGCTTCTTACTTTTGGGAGAATCCAAATACATCTGTGGTTTCGAAGACACTCATTTAGTTCATCTGGACAGTAATGGGGTTATTTTGTGTCTGTTACTCTGTTCTTGTTGAGTTAGAAGGACTAAAATAATACTGTGGGTGAGAAATAAGCCATTGTCATGCCATATATGAACATAAATTTAAAGATACTGACCTAAATCCTACTACTAGTATCAGTGGCAGAGCCACTGAATCAATTCAGCATTTGGTTCACTGGGACTACTCTGGTTTGGATCAATCAATAGCTGTCATGACTCCCAGCCTTGGAGAAAAGGCTGGGTATAAATAAATCAATGCAATATAGTACAAGTCAGGTCATCATCTACATCCAGATTTTGATTTTGAATGCATCTTAAGGGCATCCCAAACATTGACAATACTCTTTTTTTCAACCCAAAACATCATTTTGCAATATCACATTAGGGATCAAGGGACCAAATTTTAGCAATTTGGCCTGGCATTCTGTTCAGAAGTTATAAGATTGTAAGCAGGACTTCATGGTTGTTAACAACTGAATGTGACTCCAAAAACCTATTGTTTCAGCCAGGCAGCACTTCAGCCAAAGAAAATCTGAGGCACAGCAGATAGGGGCACTGGGAAATGATGTCTGCAGCACTCTTCTGGTTGTAGAGTGCCTTGAGACAAGCCACTGTAGCAGGGCCCGAGTGGTCTCTTCAGCTGCCTGTTCTCAACATGCCCTATGACCAGAAGAACACTACAGTTGTCATATCCCGGCATCCCAACCTGCAGCACCTCAGAAACCCTTCAGCTGAAGCACTACCAGGTTGAAATGGTAGGTTATTTGGGCTCTATCATTGTAGTTATGTCTAATGATGAAGATTCTATTTTTTGTCTCTCTCTCTCTCTATATATATTAAAAACAAAACAAAACTTTTCTTGGTATGTCAGTCAAATGCAAAACCACAATCAAATCCTATGTGTGTTCATGAAGAAATAAATCTTATTTATTTGAATAAGTCTTGCACCTCACAAAGTGTGTGTGGGACTGTGGAATAATGTGTAGAACTGATACATTCAAGTGTGATGGAGAGTCGATAAAGATGTGCTCGTTATAATAGCTGACTACTGTAGTCTTTTTAGCTTCATTTTGAAATAAGAAATTATTACTTGGCTGTACAATTATCTATTGCTATATTAAGATCTCCAGTGGGACTGCCTCAGTTATCTCTACAAATCCTTCCCTCTAGTGGACCTCCTTGATGGTGGCACACCACTTGTGGAACACTGTTCTCAGTGAAGTTCTCTTTGCAATAAGGCCATATCTTCTGGCCCTTTCTGTGATAACTGAAGCCCCTGTCAGAGCTGCTGATGACGAGCAGCAGCTGTTGGTCCCTGTTGCTCTGGCTGGAGGTGAGTCCTGCAGCTCAAGAGCTCTCCCTGCTGCCATGGACCAAGCAGGCGCAGATGTCCCTCTGCCTAAGAGGCTCTGGAGCCTGGTTCAATAAGCCCCCAATCAAGGCGGAGACTCAAGAGGGCTGTCCGAAGGCTTCCTTGGCTAAGTTTAAGAAGTGGTGACCGGACACACCTGTGCCTGGGGCTATATAACTGCCTGCCTGGAAGCTTCCCTTTGCTTGTGGCAAACTTCTTACAAGTCCTCCTCTTGCCTGTACCTTGCTCTCAGTACCTGGTTCCTGATACCTTGAATTGATCTCTGGACTCTTGACCCTTGGCTTTGGAACTCTGACTACGGCTTCACTTGGTGCTCTGGTAAATGAACTTCCTTGAGTAAGTGATCGCTTGTCTCCTCCCAGCTGGACTTTGCTGGCTCTCCCACTCTCTTCTCTGGGCTGGCTTGCCACCCAGGTCTCTGACCTTGACACTTTCAGCTCCAGGCCAAGACCATTTTTGTTTCTCCAAGCTATTTTAATCCATCTGTTTTTTTTTCTTTGACAATCTCATGATCTGTAGTTTATTGGAGATCAGAACCCTGTGGCCATCCTGACATTGCTGTATTTCCAGTCATCCCTGGCACTGGCCATGCTGGCTCAAGCCAAGGAGAGTTTGGATCCAACAAGATACGGAATGTAATATCATTCCCCATTCATGGCTTTGTGGATTTTTTTGGAGGTGGGGCGGAGTCTTTCCTTTACAATTGAATCACAGACTCAGAAAGGTACAGCAAAGTTCATCTAATCCAATCCACCCCATGCAGGGATACATAACTAACACACTCCTGAAAGGTGGCTATCCAACCTGTGTTTAAATACCTTCAAAGAAGGAGAGTCACCCTTTAAGAGCAGTCTAGTCTGCTGCCTAGAACTGCATCATCTTTTTTGGCTCCTCTGTTACATTTCTGACTTTTTCTATTGATTTATATCCCTCTTTTTCCCAAAACTGGGACTCAAAACAATTCACAAAATACAATTAAAACATACAAAAAGCAAACATTAAAATAAAATTAAACCCTTTACAGTATTAAAACAATCCACATATCAGTAAAATAATCAAATGCAATTTAAAACATTAGAAAGCCCTTAAAAACAGTTAAAATAATACAGCACCAAACCCTGTCCAAATAAAAAGGTTTTAGCCTGCTGACTGAAGGACATGAAGGAGGGAGCCATTCCAGCCTCCCTGGGAATAGAGTTCTAGAGTCTAGGGCCTCCCTGGGAATGGAGTTCCAGAGTCTAGTCACTGAAGGTCCCCACCAACTGTGCTTATGATGAGAAGGGTCTCTCCTGATGTTCTCAGAGCCCAGGCTGGCTCATGCAGAGAGAAACGATCTGTCAGATAATCTGGACTTGAGTCATATAGGGCTTTACAGATCATAACTAGCATTGGATTATGCCTAGACACAAACTGGTTCATGTCTAGCTTGTAATGGTAGAATAAGATGAAGGGCTTCTATCAAATGCTAACAGCAATGACAACAATAAACAATCTATTCAAAGAACACTTCTCTGAATGTTGGCCCTTTTCTGAGGAAACTGGGGATTGCTGCTTACTTTGTCTATGGTTAGTATATAGCTAGAAGTAACACTAACACACACACACACACTGGCCCCATTGTGGTTAGAAATATCTGTCTCAGGCATGCTTATTTATTTATTTAATGTGGAAAGCCAGATCCAGCCAGGTCCTCAGGTGTTTCTCAGCAAATCTCCATGGAAATCAGCAGAGCTGCACTAATTTGCATCAGGTGAAAAACGTAGCCTACAGTGGGCTGCTTTGTTTAATGCACATTCTGTTAAAACTGTCCCTTACAATAGATTGCTGTGTCAATGTTGGTAATTGTTTAAAAGAAGCACACCTGCATTGAATCAAATATTTATTTTCAAGTACATCACCCAGTTTCAGGTTATGTTGCTTCCCCATTCCAACCTACAAAGCAGTCCTTTTAAAAAAAAAGACTATGTAAATTTTTTTGTGGTGCTTTTAGATTTATTTTATTTGTATATTAGCTTCCTATCATATTTTGCCACTCAGTTGGACACAGTACATTTTTTCCTTTGATGCAGTGAAATATGGAAATAGGCTTGAGGACTCTTGACGCACATCTCCAAAGTCACTTCTCATCTCCCATAGTGCTGCTTTCTTCCTATCATTCCAGCTGGATCTGCCTTCTTTTAAGCAGGAAGCTTAGAGTCTGTCAACATGTTGGGATTTTTCTCCCCTCCAAGCTTTCTTTTTACTGTTTCCTAAGAAGTGGCAATACTAGACATTTGCCTTGAAATGGATATCACTGTAAGAAACTGAAGAATGAAAAATATGCATTTTCCTTACACAAGAGAAGAAAAAGCTATCTGGAGGATAGAATTGCATTTTCTAGTTACTCTGCATTGCTTTATTATGGTAAATCTCTTTATGTATATTGTGTTTTGTGGCCTGGAGCCCCGAAGCAAGAATGTAGATGCTCTACCCTCCTAGTGATTGAAAATTAGAGGATGCAGGCTTTATTGTTACCTAGTTTCTTCCCTGTCCAAGACCAAAGGGCAATTGTCCTAACCTTCCCAAGCAACCATCAGGGGGAAAAAATAGGATGGACTATCTATTGTTCCAGAACATTCTAATAAACCTTGCTTGGATCACAGACTTGATCTCCTACAAATATTTCATTGTCTTGCTCACATGAAGGGACCTTTACACATTGAGCAGGCCCTGGTAGCAAGCCTGGTCCAATAGATTTTTGCTGCCCGGGGCAAAGGACAAAAGGATGCCCTTCCCGTCCCATATAAACTGATTAGAGCAGTGGTATTCAGTTTTTGGTTCTCCAAATGTTTTAAGTCAACACCCAGAAGACTGAGCTAACAAGCTGCTTCTGGTGAGGGGTTCTGAAAACAGAGATCCAAAACTTCCAATGGAGCAGAAAAGGTTGAGAACCACTGATGTAGAGTGATTGTTAAATCTTTCTTCATTGCTGTGGGTGAGACAGTGGCCATTTCTGAACTAGCTTGTTATAGTGCTATTATTCTACTTTCAACATCCTATGGAATGCTGGGGTTTGCAGTTTAGGGAGGGGCCTCAAAGTCCGCTCCCTAAACTGCAAACCCGAGGATTCCATAGGATGTTGAAAGTGGAATAATAGCACTATAACAATCTAGTGCGGAAATGGCCAGTGTCCTTCACCACACCTGCGGACTGCAAATTGGTATGGGGTGCAAGCTAGGCTGCAGAGAACCCACAATTCTGTCCTTTATTTTCTTATAGATGATCTCTGCCACTACATTTTAAAAACATTTAAAACACATAAGGACTGCAGAGAAAGGGAAAGCCTAACCCACTGTGGGAGGGAATTCCACAGCCTGGGAATAGCATCCTAACAATAAGTAAGGTTGAATACCTATAGATTGAAACCCAGACTTTTAAGAGCCAAATACTCAAGGCTTTCTCGTTGTATGGATTAATCTAAATTTTGCTTTCTTTCTCATTCAATTTTATTTTTAAAATCCCAAGTACTTTTCTTCTTCAGTTTATGTAGAAATTTACCACTTTTGGAAAGACCTTATCCAAAATCAAAGGGGGCAAGATGTTCACCCATTCTCCCTAAATTGGAGGCCTCTGTAGTTTGCCAAGAAGGCAAAAGAGAAGGTGTTTCATGTGCAGGCTAAAGTTTATCCATAATTTATCCGAACAAAGCCAGTGTTGAAACAGAAGTTGTACCAACCTTCAACCACTATAGGCTGTAATCAAGACTGGAGAAAAAGCAGATGTAAATTCTAGATACTGTACTGTTCTTCACAAGGGAAAAGATTTGAGGACTGATATATTCCCCCATATCTGAACAAGGAACTTGGAGAGGTAAATCTGAAAGGCAAAACTGCTAGTAAGGAAGGGATAAAGCAGCCTTTATCCACCTGCCTTTTCCATTTGTGATTCTTCCACATTGGTTATGAGGGTAGCACTGGTTCAAAAGCTTCCAGTCACCTTCTGCCAGAGTTATTCCTCTAGTGGCCAGCACTATGTACCCCCTCCTGTGTGTCTTCTGCTCCAGTCTCCTTGTTTTCTCCAGGAATGTCTCCATACCGCATAGTTATAACAGTTTGATCCCATCTGAGCTGCCATAATTCCATTTTATGGAATGTTGAGATTTGTAGTTTGAGGTACTTAGAAGTTTCTAGTCCAGTTCCCTGAGCTGCAAGAAAAGAGGTCTCTGGAAGTGATTGTAAACTACAGATCTCAGGATCCCATAGAATGGGACCATGGGTGTGTAAAGTGGAATCAAACTGCTGTTATTACACCCCAAGAAATTCTAGCGTCCATTTTCTCTGTTTTGGGTTTGAGAGTTTCTACGCATGCTCAGAATCAGAATCCAGACACAGGGAAAGTAGAGATGGGGAGATAGAGTAAGATCTTCCTTGACTTTTCTTGCAGGCTCCAGCTTTTGCTTTCTGTTTCAAATGTCAGGGAAAATTATGCAGAACTGGGAAGCAGCAGGAGTTTGTTCCTGAGACCTTCTATATCAAAGCAGGTATTGTATTACTGAGTCATCCCCCTCCCCTCCCCAGTACAACTGAAACTGTAATAATTGCTATTTTGTTTTCTCAGTGAGTGTCTACCACCACCCTCCCCTTTCTTGCTGGCTAGGTCATAAACGGAAAACCATGCTTACAAATTGGAATTCCATATTGAATATAACATAACTAATCAGTTGAATCCTGAGAGGGAGGAGACCTTTGTGTCTAAAACTGGTTTCTTCTTTCATCAGAACAAATAGTTCTACTGAGTTGTTTCTTTGTGTTCACATCATTCTTCCCCTGTGAAAAGAACACAAAGAGGTTGTCTAATTTCATTTTACATATGGTGTGATGCTTGTGTGTGTTCTCTTCCCTTTGATTTATCTATTTAGTTTTTTAAACTGCCTGATACAGAGAACTTCATATTATTGTGACTGATGAGTCTTTAAACTTTAATAAATTTGTTTGCTTGAAAGATAGATGTGACCCACTTGATTCTAGAGCTGTACACAATAGATTGAAATGATAAAATGCAATCAATAAGCAACCGATAACTGAAGCAGTGAGAAGCAGTGCTCAGGTTTATGCAGGCTTGCTTACTAAATCCCCAGGCTACCGTAAAAGTATTGCTGTTGGTTTCCTGTGCAAGTCATCTTCCTCTCTGCTTCTTTATCAAGAAGATGGCTTTGGAACCAAAGTCCACGTAATAGCAAACACCAAAAATTCTGTCTGGGGGGAAGTGAAATTTTCTTTCCTGGACTCAGTGACCAAAGATCCAACTTTTAATCAGATTCCTGTTCTTGTTGTTGTCGTTGTATTTACATCCTACTTTATTCTCATTCCGGGACTCAAAGTAGCTTACAAAGCTTAAAATAGATACAGTTTAAAAATCATATCATTCACAACTTAAGAAATATTATTAAACTAACAATAGCATTAAAATCAATTAAAAGTAAGACCAACAAAAGGAAACAAACAGTGCAGAACATTCTGAAAGGCTCTTTTCGCCCTAAGCAAACTGCCATCAAAAGCCTGATGGAACAAAAAGACCATCACCTGCCTAAAAAAGGATGTCAGAAAGGATGCCAAATTCCAGGAAGTTGGTTGACTGGAAGCAGCTATGGAGAAGGGCTTTTTCTATGTACTCACAAGATGTACCTGTGAGAATGGTGAGAAAGAGAGAAAGGCTTCGCCGTAAGATCTCATAACATGGGCAAGCTTGTAAGAATATTGTCCTTCAGATAATTTGGACCTGAGCCATGTAGGGTTTTGTATATTATGACCAGTGCCTTGAATTGCGCCCAGAAATAGACTGGCAGTCAGTGTGACTGTTGCAACAACAGACATCTAGGAAACTACGTAAAATTTGTATGTGCTATCTTATACGTATAAATACAACTTTGAAAATAATTGCAATAGAAACACAGCATTCCAGTGGGGAAGATGATCAAGTGTGTCTCTTCAGCCTGCTTTTCAGGCCCTGTCAATGGCCTCACCTTTCTCATAGGTCTTCATCGGGTTCTTTAAAGCAAACATGGACTGGACATCCCTTCAGATGTTTTTGGCCCACAACTGCTCTCTGCTTCTTTATCAAGAAGATGGCTTTGGAACCCTCACTAGTGTAAGCAATTGTATGGGATTATGTGAGCTGTAGTACAAAAACATCAAGGGAGATTCAGTTGGTATTAAAATCACATAAAGTACAACATAGCAGGAGTCAATAATGAATGCCTACATAACATGGCAGACTCTAACTAGTATGTAATGGGTTACTCCCAGCTAGAGCAGGCCCATTCAGTTGAATGCCAAGCAAGCACCTCAATGCCAAACAAGTACTAATGCTACACTTCCTTGGGTCCCACAGACTACATCAAACTGATGTCCACATTCTCAATGTTAGGAGAATGAACAAAAGCACTGAACAGTCTTGTGACATCTATTCTCCAGGCCAGAGGGAATGAGGAGTCCTGTAAATGAGAGATCTGTCCATCACAAAATTTCATCCCCTCCTTTCTCTTCCCCATTTGCCCATCTTAGTGTTATCCTTATATACAGAACTTGAGAAGAAATGTAATAATTTTCACAGTGTCCTTCCAAATCCAAATTACTGATAAATCTTTAGAAGTAATCGGATTTGTAAATTGTCAGGCTCAGGGGAGTCATCCTTCAACTCAAATCAGTCCAGTTCTAGATCCAGGAATTTCTCAGTATCCATAGCAGATGTCTAATCCTATAGAGCTATTTACATGGAGAAAAACAATTACATCTCTACAACAATTATGGTTGGATGCGTAATATTTTGGATTTACGGGATTTATTTTCCACCATACTTAAAATGAAAAATGGAACCTACTCCAAAATTAGTACTCCCCTTTGTAGCAGATTCTCCAATATGACAACCTAAAACCAGAAACATAAAACTAAGAAACTCTGTCCTTAACACATCTCACACACATCAGCAACAGCAAACAAGTCTATACTAGCAATTTGTTGTTATGCATCTTCAAGTAAATTCTGTCTTATGACAACTCCCACCTGTAGTTTTCTTGGCAACATTTATTCACAGGAAATTTGGTGTTAATTTCCTCTTATGTTGAGAAAGTGCAAATTGCCCAGAGTCACTAAGTTTTCAGAGCTGACTGGGAATTTGAATCCTGGTCTCACAGAGTCTAACACAGAGTCCAAAGCATTGCGCAGTGCTGGCTCTCTGTTATGCTAACAATACAACTTCATTATTTTTCACATATATGTATATTTTTCACATTAGCAGGCACCTCTGCTGGAGGAATCCCTCATATAAGTCTGTGTAGTGCATGGATATAATCATAATGTATGACAAGGGCCTTTCATCTTTTGGCATCCCATAGATAAACATAAACATTTTTTATTATAGATCTCACCAGTGGGTGTATTTCTTCATTATCAGACATTTATGGTACGTTTCTTTCCTTGCTGTGGGTAGCACAGCCTCATTTATTTAAGCAGGTAAAGTAATTCTAAAATATAATACCCTTTTTCAACTTGATCTGTGTTGCTCACCTCCTAGGGAAGAATTTGAATGCATGTTCCCTCTCTAAGCTGAGAGTGCTGCTGACAACTTATGAAGAGGAAGCGATTTCTTTTCTGTCAAGGTTACCATCCCTTCCATCAACCTCTGATGCTACCAGGGGAACTCATGATAATGAACTCTGTCATAATCTGCCATAATCTTTATGGCAGATTATGTTTTATGGCCATGCATTCATTTACTACATTCTGCCTTCAGTGAAAATGTACCATACATGCAAATAATTATGATTTTGACATAAATAGCTAATTTGATGCCTTCAGACTTAGTGTACAACATGATCTCTCTCTCTCTCTCTCTCTCTCTCTCTCTCTCTCTCTCTCTCTCAGTGCAATACAATCCCATGTGTCAAGCCAGGATCCTCACTTGTAGTTCTCCCCAAAGCTTTGCATCTGGTTGCGATACAGTCTTTTTTCCCCCCATCCCATTGGAGGACATGATTTGAAATTCACATGTTTCCCTCCTCCATAGCTAAACAGGCTACTAGATGCCCAGGGCCCCCTTTGCATGATCTGGAGGCAGGGGAAATGATTGGGATCATGATGTGCATATCATGGTGCAATGAGTATCAGGGTGCAGCTTACCAAAGCATAAAACTGGGGTCAACCTTCTGGTTTGCTGGTCAGCCCACTCTCACACCCTGTGGGTCAGTGCAGGCTATGGCTGGTTGCTGTGGAGGCTAGGTAGGAATTTTTGGCCCTGTCACCTGTTTGGCAATGTTAGGAAATAGTGGCAGGGTATATTTAGAATAGCTTGTTTGTCTATGGGACATAAGGGAGTGATTGGCTGGGTGTTACCAATTAATGAGGTCACATAAGAGTGGGTAGTACTGAAAAGATAACAGTTTTTTTTGTTCTTTTTTTTAGCATAGGAGAACATCTAGAAGGTACCTTTGGGATGAACGATTTCTGCAGTGGTCCTCTGGTTGTATTGGGCTCAGATGGTGGAAAGGGAGTGACCCCAGCCGTGTCCTCCTTCAAAGCTCGGGTCTCCTGTGATGCACGGCTGGCTAGTGACAGCTAGTGAAGTAATAGATAGGCACTGGGGCCCAGGTAGCACACTCTGTCATGGATTGGAGAAGGTCAGGGAAGATCCACAGCCTCAACCATAGTTCCATGCTAGGCAAGGCCCCCACTGCCATTTAGGGAACTGTAAAAAGTTTAATAAAGTGTGGCCCAATTTTATACCCCTTCATACATGTCTTACCTCTTTATTTCTGAGCGGATGGACAATGCAGTAGCAGCAGAATAGGCCAACATCTCCCCCATTAAATACACTGATCCTTCAGCACCATTCTCTTCAACTGTCCCATTTTGGCAGAGATCACCCTAGTTAATCCTCTTCTGTCCCCCTCTCTGAGTTAGTTTTAAAATGTACTAGTTTCTCTGTCCTCCCCCTACTTCCCCTTTTTGTCCTCAGTTTACTTCAGTTGCTGCAGATTGAGTTCAAAGTGCAAAAGCAGTTGCATACAATTAATTCAGCAGAATGCAGAGGAGAGGAGTTGGCTGATTTATGCTTTTTTTTCTTTTATCAGCTTCCCTGAAGTCAGTAATGAGTTCTAGAATTTCTCTGCATGAAAATGTAGTTTTGTGTGTTCTTCCTCATTAATAACTTTTGCCCTCTTGTTGCCTGGCCATACTCTTTTGACCACACACTGAGGTTACTCATCCACACATGTCCTGGTTTTCATTTGTGAAATGTTGGAGTGTACACAGTATCTTTTTTAGCTTTATGTTGGCAATGAAGTTCTGTGGGTGTTGTTAGGATGTTAACCTTGGGTGCTGTGAGGATGTTAACAGCTCATACTGGTAGCTTCTCCAGTGACTTACCTCATTCTGAAATGTTAGCATGCCTTTACATTTAAGTGAGAAATTGGGTTCCCATCATTCATGAACTGTCAACAATCTTTTTCAAAGCACCACCTTTATGGACTGGGGAAGGAAGATATACAGTCAACTGTGCAGCACATTAAGCAATCAGTCAAATATTAGGGCATACAGAGAATGTCTCAAGGGTTCTATGAAATGCACAGCTTTCCTGGTGGTTAGTCCCTCTCCAGTAAAAAAATTGCTCTTTCTGTTTCTCTAAGTATTACGGAAGACACATTCAGGAAAAAAAAAATAGGCAACTGAAAATGTATGGAGCCAGAGCTATAGTTACCTAGGCCATCAGTCTGGGAGTGGCACGATATACAACAATGGAGTAAATCACATTTCCCTACAGAGGTTTATACATTGGTTTCTTTTTTAATGGCATCTCATTATCTCATCTCACCTAGAAACCTAAAATCATATTTACTTAATTGTTCACTTTGACAATTATCAGTGTTTTATTGCTGCTACAGTTGCATCGTTTCTGTTTTCTCTCATTCTTTTTTATTTACTTTTTTTTTATTGGAACTGTTTTTATGGGAGTGGTTCATTCAAAAAGCATGAGAATTTCCTGCAGGTGGAAAATACTGATGCCTGTATATATTTTATATAAATCTGTGCAATATTATACTATCCAGTCTCACAGAATGTACAAAGTAGCAAGTGGAGAAGAAAAGGAGAAGCATTACGAGTATTAGCCAAGGAATTCTCCAACTTTTCCTTCTGTTTGCTCATATTGTTTTTCTACAGCTTGTGTACACTGCTGCATATCTAAATCAAACAACTGCAGCTTTATCAAGTATTTACAGGCGTGAATCTTCATTCAAGTGTGAGAGAGTGAATTTTTTGCTATTACTAAACAGTTTCACTGTTTTCCAAAAGTAACTTTGGATCAAGGATGGGAGATGGAGGATGAAATCATAACATTAATTGAGCATGGCTTCTATATAATTTTTTAAAGAATAGAAATGTTTAGTCCCATACTCTTCGGGAAATTGCATAGTAAAAATAAATATTCTTTCAATAGTTATATAGCCCATCTTTCTTTTATACAAATGGTACTTTTTGGTGTGTTGCATATATTCGGCTCTAAGTGAAATTTCCCTTCTAGTGTTTGATTATGCTTACAGTTGAAATGAAATACATGAACAAGTAGGTGATGAAATAGTGTGGCTGAAAACCAAGATTGCTTATTATATAAGCTATAAGCTTTGTCTTCTCAAGAAAGTATTTCAATGATATGAGATATCCCTTTTGCCTAAGAGAAAGTACTGAATTTCTACATGTGGACTGATTAATGGACAGTGGCTTTCACCAAATGCAATGCTTTTTTCAAACTAAATATTGAATGAGCAATATGGCTCGATCTTTGTCTTAGAAATGGGCAGGGAAGTAGCAAGAAGGTAGCAGAAGGAAGCCAAATCCAATTCCTTGGGTAAAGGTTCCTGTCCATTTCAACTCTCCCTATGTCAGCTCTTCACAGGTTGCCCCATGTAATCCAGCTTGTATTTGGCAAGAAGGATTCCACAGAAGTGAGTGCAACACAGAGCACCAAGCAAACATGGCAGTGTTACTGCCCTGGCTAGTCCGAGCTTTGGGGATATTGAAAAGATATCCTCTTGATATCAGAATTCGGCTTCACTTCTCTATTCCTCTCCACGTGCTTGCGAGGCCACCGGACAAGCATGTAAACAAGCTCAGCCGTTAATTGCTATAATATTCAAACAACAATACAGGCAGGCCAGAAATAGCTGGCTCACTGCTTTAGGAGACCTCCAGGCAAGTACTCTAAGTATGCACGCTACTTACAAAAGAGCCTCTGCCCCGCAATGGCAGCTTGATGGGTAAACTATACAATACCCAAGTACTCTGTGTTTGCATACTGGCTACTCTACTGAAAACTGCCACAATAACTCAATCATTCAGATTCTGATCTTTCGGAGGCTTTGTCTCCAACTCCAAATCTATTGTTTTCCCCCAAGCACGGCATAGCCTGCAGTCACATTCTCTTTATAAAAACCCTTGATTCCGAGACCTTCCTTGGAACGCTCCCGAGTTTCATCCCGCCTTGCTGCCGCTTTGCTTGGCGAGCCTCCCCTCAGCTCCACATGCTGAGCTACATCGCACCCCAGCCTCGCTGTCTATTTTTCTGGGCTTCAGGACAGGTGAAGTATCACCCAAACCAGCAACCCTTCTAAAATCCCTCTATACCGCTCCAACCTTTATTTTCTTTGGTTATCTTGCGTGAGTGTGTCGTATACACTGTTTTGCTTGTGTTTGTTTAATAAAACATCATTTATTATTTCAACTTCTGTGTGCTCCTTGACTCGACCCGACCCCGTAGACATAGGGTTCAAGATCTCGCTACGTTACCCTGCCTCTCGTAATGCTAAGCAGTGCTCTGAGCTAATTTCCCCCACCTTTAGTTGAGCACATTTTGGTGTCCCTCCTGGAACCCCCAGGAAACAGGGTAACAGCAGGCCATGTGTTACAGGGGATGGTGATGGCTACTTCTAGTTCCAAAGGGAATTACAAAGGAAGACCAAAAAGGGAAACAGCTGAACTGAATTTTATCCACAAGTTCCAATCCAATAGCAGAGGCATGAACAAAGACAATGGCTTCATGGTGCACTACATATATTAATACAAGAATCCTCACTACTGCACATGTAACAAAAGGAATCTTCTGAAAGAGAGTTTTGAACCCAGAGATGCTGACTTCTGGTAAGCAGGTTTATTGCTGTTACTAACATTAACTGACCACACTAAAGATCTGAAGGACCTTTATCACTTCACCCAGCCCTTTGCAAATTTAGAGCAAGAGACATGGCCTGAATCTTTCTGGATCCTATTACATTCTATCCCACTCCCACTGCTGTATAAATATGCTTTATACCTGAGGTCTTAATATCACTCTGTACTGCATCTGAAGAAGTCGGTTTATATCCATGAAACTTCATGCTAAAATAAAAACTAATTAGTTCTAAAAGTGCTGCCACACTCCTTTTTCCCCCTCCCCCTCCCTTCCTCCTTTTAATGGTGCAAAAGATTAGCGTGGCTATTTCTTTGAGAACCACTAGTTCCAACTATGGGAAGTTACTATGAGGCAATCCCCACAATGACAAAGGGCAAAGATTGCTAGAGCACAAGTACCCCAGCCTTCTCCCTCAATTTTTGTAGGTACTTGGATATCTTCCTTTCAGGAAAGAAAACTGGTTGTGTGGATTCACTCATACTCCTGTATCTAGGCAAGTGTGCAAAGAAAGCTCAGGCTACCCTTCTACAAAGGGTAGTTTTTTCAGATGGATACAGAAATTCCCCTTGGAAAGAAAGAGATATCTGAGATATTAATGGGAAGCAATTTTCCTGGATCCATTGATCTATATCACAAGCCTGCTTGCTTATTTAAGATATTTGTACTTAATATTTATTTAAATAGTTATATTACTGAAAGGAGTTCTCCAGAGTTTTATATCCTTATTTGTTAGAAATTTTGATACTATTGGGCCAAATCCAGTGTTTGTCCCACATAGACAAGACCTGTTGAAGTCAGTGAGACTTCTCTGTGGTTATTAACAAGTACCATTCATTCCAGTGGGTTCATTCTGGGTAGAATTCATACTGGATTAAGCCCTGTATCTCCTATTAAACAAATAGCACACTGATTTATCATTGCTGGGGACAAGCAATTGGACATGGCAACCAGGCTTGTCAGTTCAGCAGGATTTCATTTCCTGAAATGGCAGGATGCAGGTTTTAGTGATATCATGGGGCAGTGGTGTCACTAATACAGGTCAAGCAAGGGTTAAGAGGCAAGCAAAATTGCTACTTGATCAACTGATTGTGGAAACAAACACTGGACAAATACTGGTAACTGGGCCCAAAGCTTGGGTAAAATCCAGCTAACCAGCTCATATAACAATCTGACTGATAGGGTAGAGAAAGTATTTTTCATTGGGTAGATAGATGGCAAAACATACGTTGTAGAGGTTCCAGTTAGTCTCACCTTTGACAAAATGTGAAGTTAACAGAAAGTCTGGACACAAGGGTGAGATAAAACTGAACTAAATTTTACTCTTTTCTCCCGGCAATGAATGCCTAGTTTCATTCTACGACCTTAATGCATATGCAGGTAACAGCACACAGCTGGAGCATAGGGGAAGTTATCATCCAGAGCAGATTTAGTGCTGTATAATAGGAAAGTATAAGGAGAAAATTATTTAGAAAAGTTATAGTGGAAACACTGAGGAAGAAAAGCCTTCTCGCTTCCAATATTTGCTTTCTGCGTAATCTCTTGTGCTGGGTTATATGTGTGTGTTTGTTTCCTGGAGCTTTACAGTATGTCCACTGAACCTTATTACCTTCTTTAATAGGAAGTACATAAGATGCCAAGAGAGTCCAGCAGCTGAGGAAATGCAAATTCAAGGTGAAGTACTAAATGGAAATGCCCTCTCCTGAGAGGACAATGACACACTGTACTCTTCAAAGGACTAGAAATCTATGGTTTATGCAGTTGTTTGTCATAGAAATGGTTCAGGAAGATTCAAATGGAAGATGCTGCATCTTCTTAATAACTGTATGCATTTTTTAAGGCTTGCCTATTGCCAAGAATAGGATTCTCTAACACACCTCCTGATATTACATAATTACTTATAGAATATGACCTTGAATTGAGTTGAAGATAACTGTTCCTTCTAGCTCAATATTGGCCATTTCCGCACCAGGCTAGTAAAACGGTGCAGAGCGACCTCTAACGGAGGTCTTCTGCACCGTAGAGTGGACTGGGGTGGACTACTTTCTGTAGTTCCATACCTCAGTCCACTCCGGAGCGACCGGAACTGGTCATGCAGTGTGTTTTTTAAAAACGTCTTTTTAGAGGTTTTCAAAAATCACGGAGCGCACAACCCCGTGCTGCTCCGTCGCCCGGCTCCAGAGCAGATTTGCAGGCGCACGCAAGTGCATGCCTGCAGATCTGTCGGGGGCGGGCTTCCGGCTGGCGAGCTTTTCCAGTTGGTGGAGAGCCTCCACCAACCGGAAGCCACCATTTGGGACGCCGGAGGACTGCGGAGCAGGGAACTTGCGCTGCTCCTCGTGGCGACGGACTCAGCAGGCCGGAAAACAAAGCCAGTAAGCTCTGTTTTCGGCCGTTTCCCCCCCCCCCCCCACATGCGGAAAGGGCCATTGTCTACTTGGATTGGCATCAATTCTACAGTGTCTTTCTCATCTATCAACAAAAGTCAAACACACTTCTTAAGCACAGAATGCATATATTTAAAACACATCACTGACATATTTCATCTATTGTTATAATGCGTACTTTCTTTGATTTACAGGGAAATTAATTAAACATGGGTCATAAAATGAATACCTCCTGTAGATTAGGATTTAATCAGTCCAATATCTTTTAAACTGAAAAAGGTTTACATGAGCTTAGAAATACCGTTAAGTGCATAAGGCCATTTAAGCAGAAGATGAACATTTCAGTGAACATCAGTAAGTCTCAACATATAATTTGTAGTTAATTTCTACTTAAACTCAGACATATTATGCTGCCTGAATGTGATATAATGCTGGGGTAAGTCCAGCATTTTTCCCACTTAGAATAAACAAATGGGACCTAAGTGAGCTGTGACTAGTAGGTCTAATTTCTTTCAGCTGGTCCACTGGAAGTGCAACTGATGTAAGGTTTAGACAGAAAGCAGAACCAACTGTAGGGCTCACAGAGCAACTTTTGCTAATTTTTGTGGTGCTTTATTATAAAGAGTTGAATCTAGACAAAGTTAATTTAGCCTGACCCCCATGGAAATCAATGGCAGTTACAACATTGGTTAACTTTTCACAGAAATTTCAGGTGAACTAAGATAGTCTAAAGTACCTAGACCCAACCCACTGCTGCATGTGTAACTTCTCTGTACACTGCTTTTAGGTCCTTTGGCCTAAAAAGCAGCATATCAGTAAATACAGTCATCTCTCCACATTTGCTAGGGTTAGGGGCACAGGAAATCCATGAAAGTAGAAAAACCGTGAATAACTCTAGGCCCTCCCAAGTCATATTTAACACAAAAAAAAGTATCATCACCATATTCCTTTGAGGCATCAGGGTTCCTTCACAAGGCAGAAGTGGGTGGCTAGTGGGGCTTACTGCCACCTCCGACACTGCCCCACATGATTTTTAATAGGGACTTATTAGCCTCGTTCGGAGCATCTCATCTCACGAAGCT
Source organism: Cyclura pinguis (assembly GCA_030412105.1). Lineage (NCBI taxonomy): Eukaryota > Metazoa > Chordata > Lepidosauria > Squamata > Iguanidae > Cyclura > Cyclura pinguis. The sequence goes on along the minus strand of CM059599.1, from coordinate 103,614,354 downwards.
TGCAGTCCCTAATAAAAATTGCATAGGGAGGCATCAGAGGTGACAGCAAATAATCTGTGAATAATCAAATCCACAAAAGTGAAACCCGCTAATGTGGAGGGCTGACTGTACTATCATAACTGTGGAACTCTGTTGTAGGGCGCAGTACAGAGAATGATGGATATTTATAGCTTAGTGAAAATCTTCAAAATTTCTTGGTGAGAGAAGTACATGCTTTAATAAAGCATGGAAGTGTTATGTCCAAGGACTACATCTTCCAGAATCCTCCTCCATTACAGCCACTAGTCATGCTGGATGGGGGATTCTGGGAGTTGTCATCCAAAACATAAATAATTATTAATTTTATTGCCACATTCATAAAATTGTCCTGCTGTGGCACAAATTGTTAGAGGAGCAAGAGAAATAACACATCTTAAAAGTACACGCATAAATTGCAAACACCAGGCCATACTGAACAACTTTGTTAACATTGCAACTTTTCATCATGATTAGGACTCTGGTTTTTTTATTCATTTGAACCGCTATCACCGTTTGAGATATTCTTTATTACCAGTCTATCATAATAGACTCAAGTAAAACATAAAATGCATAGGAAAGGTGTGACTTTGTTCCAAAATTAAATAAGAAAAAACGGTAAGCTTTGGAAGGAATAAATAGCTGTTTCCTAATATAAACACCTCTGTGTGGATCTGAAAGTGTGTCCAAAGTAATTACAAACCATGAATTAGAAATGAATTGGTCTGGCTTGTTGAAAAGCTCCCCAAGCACAGAGAGATTTCTGTTTAGGAATGTTGCCTGTAGTGGAACCCAGGTGTTAAGGCAATTCTAATCTACACATTTTCCCCACAACACCAATCACTGTAGCACTGAAGTGCTATCTTGAGTTGTTACTTTATCATTATAAATGATGGCATATTGCTCACAGTCATTTGACACACAAGCTTCTTGGATTACTAATACATAGTCAAGAGATTACTTTCATCATCTGTCCTTCAATGTGTTTATAATCTAAATAAAATGACAACTTTGAAAACATCATCACCATCTTCATTGCCGCCATCATCATCATCATCATCATCATCTTTCAGCAAGCTGGAGTGGGCAGATAAATAGACAAGACTAAAAGATATAATCAACTGCATTAAAATCAGTGGCACAATTTTTATTTATTTAAATTATTCTGATTTGTATATTTCTCCATTTGTCTTCCTGGGATCTGCAGACAAATTTGCTGAGGCCTACAAAAGAATCACTAGTACCTTCCCATTAATGTATTTTAAAGGAAGACCACCATGTACTTTTATGAGTCATGACAGTGAACATAGTTTTATGTAGCAATCTCCACCCTACAGAAGTTTGCCAAATCCATAGTTCCAGTTACAATCTGTGTCCTCTAAAGTCTCAGCAAGGCAATCCAAACAGACTATCAGGCTATCTGATATTTACTCCTTCTTCTTATTTCAGGTTCTGTATGGCCTAAATCCAACTGGTAGTCTCAGCTTGAGTAGACTCATGGAATTTATTGCTGAATAGCAAATCAACCTTTATGTAAATACCACTGATTCAATGAGCCTAGTTCTTAGTTGTAACTAGCAATTGGATTTAAGCTTTGATATTCAAAAGTTTAACCTAATACATTTCTCTTTATCTTTCCCTGCTCCCGGCAACCCACTAATGGAGTAAACAATAAGTATTTCCCCTGGCATTACTCATGGCGGACTCTAAAAGTATAATACCACTTAACTGATACATGCGTGTATTGCACTGTAAGCAATCCCTTTGCCATAACAACCTGAGTTGTTCTTAATTAATTCATTTTTAATTAAAATTAATTAGACCATATTGTGGCCCATGCAGCTGCCAAATGTATTTTTAACTTGCTCCCTCAAGCATTTGCATATCTCAAGCCAGTAAACTTTGTAAAAAAAAAATGTTTTTTAATTCCCTGCTGCATTTGTTGAAAATTAATTGAAGAGGTGGAGGAGGTGGAGTAGACTAAACAAAAAACAGACAAACAAACAAACAAAACCCTTAAGCTCTGAAAAGCAACATTCTAAAAAGCTACTTCTGCAGGATGCTCACTTACTACTACTACTACTACTACTACTACTACTACTACTATTTGGAAGTTACATTCACTTCCCACCTTTCCGGCAGTGAGTGCTCAAAGCAATGTAAAAGGTTCTCCTCCCCTTCACTCTGTCCTTACAACAGCAACAGCCCTGTGAGGTATGTCAGGCTTAAAGAGATAAGGACTGGTCCAAGGTCACCCAGTGAATTTTATATCTCCTTCAGGATGGGTCCAAAAGCAAACATAGTGGGAACCTACAACAAACATGCTTTTGCTGCTAGTGACTGCACAACCCTAACTCAAAAGATACCAGGGTGCCTCCCCATAGCCACTCAGTGGGAGAAGCAGGGTGTGCATAGGTAATTGCTATCTGGCTGTAACTGTGGAGTTTGGGAAGGGAGAAGTTGTCACCCTCATGCTGTTTAGCTAAAATCTCCACAGCAACTGGGTAGGAAATAATAGCTACTCAGAGCTGCAATGTATTCTTGTGAGCTGCCCTGTCATGGGCCAGGAGTTAGCTTTTCCAGGTGAACAGCAGCCTCAAAGGAAGACAAGCAAACACAAGTATACCCAAGCTAGCCATGCCATGAGGGCAGCAGGCTGAGATGAGAGCCAGCAGGCTCCAGCCTTTTTAAGGAAGGCAGAGGGTAGTCGCCCAATGCCAGAAACAATTTGTGTGTTTGCTGGCCCTTGCCTTTGTGTGCTATGGATTCCCTACTTTGCTGTCTGTTTGGATTCTCTGACCCTCAGACTGTCCTACCTTGCTGCTGGCTGGATTCCTGAACTTCTGGACTAACTTTTGGACTCTTCTTCTTTCAACCCTAAACAAGCAAGCTCTGCTGAACTATCTCAAATTGTCTCCCGAAACAGCCTTTGGCTAGCTCTGCACTCTGTTGCCTGGCAAAGGGGAGCCAGAAGCTTCAACATACCCATGTTGTAATCCAAAGTGCTGGCAGGGGATCAATCTTGAACAGACAATAAAGTGCCAGTGACTGAAATCCTGCATTGGGCGACATGGCTATGTAGAGGTAGCTGCATCCCCAAAACCTGCCTTTTAAGCCTCACAAGGTCCCCAAGCCCAGCTACTTCCAAATTGCCAGAGTGCAAGGAGGGCTCTTGGCACCTGCCTGTTGCAGTGCACCCAGCAACAGGACTGGATTCATCATCATCACGCTCACACACTTGCACACACCACTCTCTGAAAACTCAGAAATGGCCTTGTTGGTGGCGAGAGGGGGCTGCACAGCTTAAAAGATAGCCTCTGGGTGAACTTTTGGTCATCGTGAGGGTGCAACAACCATTGAATTGCAATGTTGTAAGCCAGATTTGCAACATCATAATGGTTGAACAGGATGCCAGTCATTAGCTTTACTAAAATCCTGCTCCTTGGAGAGATGAAAAGGGCGAGAAATGGGGATTTATTGTTAATCTGGAGATCAACGCAACCACCTGAATTTTTGAGCTTATCTATGTCATGTTGCTCTTACAATGAGGGCCTGCACTTCAAAATTTACTGTTCATTATTGGAGTTTAATTAACATTTCCTAAGTGCGTATTTAGCTTTTTGAGGTCTCAAAGAAGTTTCTTTTCAGGTAAGAGAAAGATGGCAGCAGCTGTAACTGATCTAACTAAACTATTCCTAGAGTTCTAATTTAAGGACACTGTAAATTTACTAGGAAAAAAAAGCAATATGTTGTTTGCATTTTTTAAAATGTCTGGTAATATATGAAAATTAATTTACCTAACTTTACTGGCAGAAGTATTAAGAATTACAATTGAAGTGTGATTTTAATCAGCTCATTAAAGTTGCTGGGAAATTGGATATCAAATTGCTTCTGTGAAATGTTGGTCCATCATAATACGCTTTGGGAAACTGAAGGGATGAACAGAACCACCTGGAGACAAGTGAAATGAATTCACTCTAGTATCTTCCAAAAACTCTGGAATGGCTCAGGGGATCTGTAATAGGTCTATTCCATACCGTACCCATTCCATCAGTGCATTTACGTTCTCATAGCTAATGAGGTAGAGTCAGGGTTAGTGCAGCTCAGATGGTATTTCCAAAACAAAGGTGAGGCAAAGAGAATGTCTGCTCCAGAGGAGATAAAAGCAGAGAGAAAGTATGAGTGGACCAGTCCTGCAATAGAGAACATTCATTTTTCCTTTGGTAGGCATCAGGAGAAAGCCAGTGTAAATGACAAGCCTCTTACATTTGTCCAAGCTTCTTGAGACTTGCTGTACAATAGGATTTTCTTTTTGTTCTTTTTTTCCCCCCCAAAAAACCACCTTATATTAACAGTTTTTCTCACTGCCACTGCAACTAGTTTGGAAAAAGTGGCTTAAATTGCCTAGCTTTGTTGATTTCATTCACTAAATATTTCTGAACTTCCTGCTAACTGATATCAGTTTCCTCTTTAAAAACAACAACTTAATCTCCCAACAAATGGGAGGGTGACATGTAGTTATGATTATTTTTGTTTTGATGTGTTTTTTCACAACAGTTTCCCTCATACACAAAAATGAGAGTCCAGGTCCAATGAGGGACAGCTTAAAACAATACTATAGCATCAGAGGAAGGACAGGGTTATAAATAGTATTTTATCAATGAGAGCATGCTTTGGCAGCGGGACTGCAATGACATGATTTGAAAGCACAACTCATGGACTACTGCCAATGCAGCCTCATCATGGGACGGCGACACCATGTGGAAATGGCCTTACTTATCTTCTTTCAGAACTCTTTTAATTGCCTGTTACATGATAATTCAGCTGCCTCCCTGTCAGCCGCCCACTCCTGTAATAAAGAATATTTTATTGTTTATCTTAAGTCTATTGTCAATATGCTCCAAAAATCCTTTGTGTCCAATGTTGGCCAAAAAGTGGGATACAAATAAAGATGGTGGTGGTGGTGGTGATAACAACAGCAATTTGCATCCCTAATTTTCTGCTGCCATGTCCTTTGTGCAAATTTTTGTTCTTTTTGTATCATTCACAGCTTCTGAAGGAAGACTTTTTATCTTTAATAGCCTCCTTCGTCCTGCTTGTTAGCTAAGTTGGTGACTGTTTGGATGTTGTACTTCGCTTTCTGACCCGTGATGCATATATATACTTCATAATAAATAATCAGAAGATGTGGGTTTCCTGGGGAATAATTGCATTTCACCTGAGTCACAGAATATAAGAACGAAAATACTTTCTTAATGGGGTGACTTGACACTCTTTAAATATCTCAGCATTACAAACATCAGAAGTATACAAGTGTTTTATGGTACCACATTTTCAGCAGAAGTCTTTGCCGTGGTGCTGGACAACAAAAGTTGTTTTGTTTTTGTTTTTTAACCCCCAGTGGAATGTATCTGTGTTTTGCTCTGGACAAAGGCTGAATTCACATGCTGTAATTTCTGTGCTAACTAGATCCAAGCTTCTGAAAAAACAGATGACAAACTGGTTGAGATCAAAGTGGGAAGACAGATGCTTGGGCCATTTGGGACAGCTGGTTTATCCCTTTCAATTTGCATTGGATTTAAGAAGGAGGTGAAAAGACTAGAGAACCCAAAACCTTTAACCATTTATGAGAAGATATTTTTTTTCCCCATTGGTGTGATTTTCTTTTCAACAGTCAAAGCTGGAAGGATATATTCCCTTAGTGTGAATTTAAAGAACCCAGCAGAAATATGACCTGGTGGCAGTAAATATTCTGCCACCTGTACTTGAATGGAATTTCTTATGTCTTGTTTTTCATCTCCGTCACTGGTGTATCTTCCCTTAAGACAATATTTTATAACTCTTATAATGAAAATGATAATGTGGCCTTGGTTTATTTATGGGGTGCATTTCTATGTGGTTAGGAAAGTCTCTTCTTTTTTTATTATTGTTAATCAGACCCCAGGCTAATGCTGGTGTAAGCAGTCAAAAAACCAACAAATTATATTTCTGCTGGTGTGAGATGATTGTATGACTATCAGGAAAAATTGCCAATATAGTTGAGACTAATAAAATGCACTTTATTTCTCTAGAGGTCCAGGCATATGTGTGTGTGTGTGTGTGTGTGTGTGTAAGAAGGAGAGAGAGAAAGAGAGAGAGAGAGAGATGAAAAAGAATGTAAAGCTTGCAAGGAACAGCAGAATAGATGAGGATTGAAATTCCATTTCATGTCTTTACTGCCCAATATAAAAAACTGAATGATGTTCCCCATTGACATGAGAGCACAGGGAGATGGAGGAACACTGGCTTCTCATTCTGACAATTGAAAATATATGTGTATATATATATATATATATATATATATATAATAAATATTGATGTGTTCCAAGGGTTTGTAGTTTGTTTATTTGTTTTATTATGTAACATTTTCCAAAGGACATCAGGCTGTATTGTCATCTTTTATGAAACAGGAGCTGAGGGAAGATTTCAGGTTGTTATTTTGGTGTTGAGAACAGAGAGAAATGGTGGCTTTGTAGATGCACAACTACCTCCTGTAAAGCATTCCAGGACACAGTTGTGGCCGCACTACATAACTGCTTTAAGAGCTGGAAGTCTTTACAAGTCACTGTGGGACTACAGCCAAGCATAAGATCATATTTATGGCCTCCCTGGGGATGCCACCTAAACTGGCCTTTCCATGGCATATCTTCCCTTGCCTCTGCAATATATAGGTATGTGATATCATCATGTTGCAAGTTTTTCTATCTCTCCCTTGACTGCATAATTTAATTGGTGATACCTGCTAGAAGGGGGAAAAAAATTACTATGACGTAGCAATTTCTGTTTGGGTAGTCATCCTGTTTAGAGGCAGAACATCTGCTCCTGCTCAAAGAAATCTGCAGTGTAAACTACAGGTAGTAAATGAAAGCAGTAGAAGACTTGAAACCTCTGACCCAAACAGGCAAGATTAGCAGTCTCATGCTACCATTCCCTATTAAGAATATCAGCAAACTAGGCCAGTTCTGCTGTTTTTAATAGATAAAAGAAAAGATGAGCAATCTAGGAATGAAGAGTACAGTCAGGAACTACCTAGCATAGTAATGGGAATCATGAGTTTCTCCAGATGGTGTTGGATTGCAGCTACCAGCTTTTTTAACTTTTGGCCCTCTTGCTAGTTCAACAACATCTGCAAGGCTGCACAATTCCCACTCCTTGGCCATTTCTGCACTAGACGGTTATAGCACCATTATTCCACTTTCAACATCCTATGGAATCCTGGGGTTTTCAGTTTTGGGAGGGGCCAGTCGACCCCTCCCAAAACTGCAAACCCCAAGATTCCATAGAATGTTGAAAGTGGAATAATAGCACTATAACCATCTAGTACAGAAATGGCTCTAGTCTAAAACCATTATTCAGCTTATGTAAATATTAACAGAACTACATATGACATGACATGAGAAATCTCCATTCTCTTAACTTGTTCTATGTGGGGGGTCTGAGAGTATATCTGTTCAGAGTATGTGAAGCTGTCAGAAAAAGTCATGTCTTTGACCCTTGCAAATCATAGGAAACCACCACTAGTTTCCATCTAGCTATTGTCTGGCAGTCAGCAAATCTGAGATCATTCCCGTCAGCTATTATCTGACACTTTTAACTGGATGTTGCAAGGCCTGATCCTGGAATGCTCTACAGGACAAAGCATATGCTGACATAATGAACTGCAAACTGTTCCCTAATGTAACAATCATACCACTAGACCAACAAGGTAGAAACTAAATAGACAATACACTCTAGCGAGGTACAACAATCAAGCTGCTTCATTCATTCATTCGAGTATTTATACCCTACTTGTCAGCCACAAAGGCTGGGGCAGTTGGGATGAAGGGAGGACGCTCATCTGTATCTCGGCCTAGGCATGAGGGAGCTGTGCTTGGCTCTTCTTCTCTCCCTCCAAGGCCAGCGCACAGGTAGTTGGGACAGAAGGTAGATATCATTAGTGGATATCAGTTAAATCATCAATCAATCAATCCTCAGTCTCCTAAGTACATCCCCCTTCTTCAAACTGAATCCAGAACTTTACTTTCCAGCAAAATCAGGCACCTGGAACATAACCACATACCTTCTGGGTAAATAAATTTACACAAAAACCATCAGCCAAAAGCTTTTTTCCTCTTATAGCCATATCCCTCTTACAGAGGAAAAGCTTCACCGTTCGATTTTTCTCCGTTGTATAGGTATTCATGAATCATGATACAGATCCTCAGTTATAGGGAAAAGGAGCACTCCAACAGATGAGAAATATTTTGTCCAGAATGAGATGTAGTTGGGGATTTGACACTCAATGTTACCTATTAACTGTCTAAATCCTTTGTATTGATTATCTGGTTAAAAGGGGATTTCAGTGCAATATCCATCAAAATGCTACCTATGCTCTCTGTGTGATATCATAATATTGAAACATAAAAGCTGGAAGCAATCCCAAGGCTGAAGCCAGCATTCATATCATAAAAGAGCTACTTTGCTTCTTCTCTTTGAGGGGGACTTTCATACAATAAAGATGTCCTTGACAGATGAACAGCTTCTTCTAAATCTTAAAAAATGTAAAATTGCAATTAAGCATGTCCTGTCCCATGTAATGAAATGGTAGTTACACCTTCTGGCCTCACTTACATGGAGTAAGATTCTTCAGTTGCTCTGAATGTGATAATGAGAAGAATAGAAAAAGATTCACTATTGGCACACAAATCTGCCTGCACACCCTAAAGGTACAAAATCCCATCCAATCTTGGAATCTGACCCAAGTCAGTCCTGGTTAGTTCTTGGATGGAAAACTACCAACAAATACCAGATGCTGTAGGCAAAGGAATTTCAGAGGAAGGGACTGACAAACACCTCTGAGTATTCTTGCTTTAAAAAATAAATAAATAAATAAATAAATAAAAACCTATGAAAATTCAAGGGGTTATCATTAGTCACCAGGCAATTTAAAGGCATATACGTACACACCAACACACAAAATGACACACCAAAAGGGGGCACCACCACCAGCTATTTCATTTGGAATTGCCATCGTTCAGTTTACTCGTTTTGCAAATCACTTCACAGATCCTGTTGCTATGCAGTGTCTGCTTTGTGATTATTTCATTTTTAACAAAGATATTTCTAACACTTGGTGTTCGATTTCATGTGAAGCAGTGTGCTTTCCTTTTTAGCAATCCTCAACACTTTGGAACCATATCCATGTTCTCTTTTTCTTAGCATCTCCTCCTTCTTCTTCCCCTTCACGGTCCTTGACCACACTTTCCCCAAATTGCTATACAGTCTTATCACCACATCTACCCACATTATGTTTTTCTAGCAGGCGTCCGTAACAAACCCTATAACGTACGTTTACTAGCAAACCCCCTAAAATTCATGGCAAGATCCCTCAGGTTAACTAAGTTGCTCATGCTTGAAACAGCCATACACTCCAGAAAACATCATATAAACCAAGGCATGCAATGAGTTGGTTTGGGGGACAGCTGGAGGAGGGAAAATCCCTGCTTTTTGACACAACCAATGAAGATAAAGAGGTGTTTTGTTTTACAGATACGGTGTTGCTTTAACCTTACGATTGATTCTTAACAGAAATCATCTGAAACTCCCAATGTAGAGAATCCACTTTACCATCTCAGAATGACAAGCCATTCTATAGGCTTGCTGCCTGTATTCACTTCCTGACAGAAAGAAGTGATGACAGAATCAAGAGGAAAAAATAAATGAAAGCAAAGGAGAAAGACTCACGGCAGATGTTGACCTTGAAGGTCGGCTGTTATTGCAGAAGTAATGAGAATGAAACAAAGGCAGAGCACATTCTGGAGGCCTGCTGCCTGGAGACAAAAAGCCTATTTATTCACCGGGAGATGTTTTGCATTCACTTTGTGTCTTTGCTATTAAAACATCAGCTACTTTTAATGTATGCAAAGTGGAACAAGTCCATGTGCTGCTGACAGCCCACAGTTCCCTTCCCTCAGGCTTTGCTGCCAGGGGAAACATTCAAAGAGCCCATCTGCATGGAGCCACACAAGAGAGGCATTCTGATGTCCCATCCAACCAAGGTGGGTGATATTACCCTCTTGTGTATATCCTCAAGGCTAGAAACAGTTGAGCTTTTGCCAAAATAAGGAGTTATCTCATAGTCCCCTTAATGCTTCATTAAATCTATTTCTGAATTCACTTGTCCTTTTTTCTTTAAAATGACAACATGTAATGAATTTTCAGACATTATAAACAACTATGTTAAATGAAAACTGGAACAATTTTACAATGTTTACCCATGCCTTAAACTAAGCCAGAGGTTATATTTTAAAGAAAAGATGTGCACATTACAGCTTGGACAGATTACCTTCTTTCGGACTACAGCCCTCAGAATCTTCCATCCACTCTGACTCATCCACTCTGACTAGGGTATTCCAGGGTTGCAGTCCAAAATAAAAAGAAGAAGCTTTTCCAAGTGCTGGTTAAAGTACACGCTGCAGCCTGTGTCTTCTAGGGACAACTGCTTACTGGGACAATCCCTTTCCAAATCATTGGCTGGCATCCTGTTTGTGCCATTCAGGATATATGAAACTTTTCTTTGTTGGAAGAGAGCACTTCCATCTGCTGCAGTACCTCCTCCAAGCCACTTCCTTATTTTCTGGCTGCATGTTCCTCCCTACATCATTTAGTAGCCTAGGGGGGTTCCAAGGGGGGATGGTCAGGGTGGGGAGGATGATGGGCAACCAGGCAGCCATCTTGCTCCACTCCTGCAGCCACCCACAAGAAGAAAAAGTTTTCCTCCTAGACTTCCTGGAGGTCATCCAAAGGTCCAAGCAGATGACATCCTTTTTCTGCAACCAGTCATGGGAGCACTCAGCTGATTTCCTGGCTTTTCCTTGCTGTCACCCCATCCTCTTTCTGCCTCTGGATTGCCATGTGGAGGGACACCAGTCATAAAACAGGTCAAGCTGAATGTGTGGGAAAGGGGATGAGAGCTGACGACGTCTGATAGAAATTTATGATCTTTTAGTGCATTGTGGGATCTTTGCCACTGTTTCATCCACACCTTATTTTGAAGTAAGGTAAGTAAGGGCTGCAAGAGGGAAGGAAAGAGAGGTTCTGCCAGACAGTGGCCCAAGCTGAAAGTTAAGAGTACAAACATTTTACCAATTCTGGTGTGACGTGCCTTTCCAAAATCAATGCAACCTTACAAAATCAAAAAGAGATGGGCTGTGATCGAGAGCCTATGTGCACAATGGACCAAGTCCAGCTAAGCTCAGCCATCATTAATCTTGCAGTCCTTTGAATGCATATTTGGAAGTGGGCTTCCTTGAACTCATTAAGACCTATTGTAAAACTCAGTGGCATTTCCATTAGTTGCAACTAATTTAGTCTCAGTGGAGGCTGGAGACTCTAGTGTCAGTGAGGCATATTAAAAGAGCCATCCAAGATTTTGAAACCTATTTCCAAAATAGCTTCAGCACCCTGGATAGTCCCTTTAAAGTTGAGACTAAAACCTGAGCAGATTCACTGTCCCACTGACATACAAACCATTGGCTTCTGCTTCTTCCATTGTTTTTAGTAAAACTGAAAAACAATGTTACCTTTAGTGTGTCTGAGCCCAATAAAAGTAATTAAAAAAAAATCTAAGCACTCTCTGAAATCATCAGTTCTTTATTTTTTAAAAAAATCCAGAATCATTATCAGTGTAAATATATAATTGTCAGACATGTTTCACAAGAAACAAAAAGTCAGGGACTATGCACAGCCTGAGACACATTATGGCCTTAGGCAAGTGTTGAACAAGAAGATGTCCCCGACCCATTCCCTGTACAAAGGCAGACTGGACTGACAACTGAAATGTTTTTTTCAGTACTGATAGTGGTGCAGGTCCTCCATCATGCATGAAGGTAGCAGTTTGGCCTAGCAAATGAAAAACATCTTGTGTGGCACACTATTCATTCTTCTACTACCTGGCTGCTACCTTGCACCAGCTGCTATCTGAGGCAACCACATCACTTTGCAAAACGGTAATTCATGCTCTAGGTTCAAATGTAAGGAAAACCATTCAGGGAAACATATATGTTTTTCATCATTTATCTGTTTCTAAAATGGATTTTGTAATACTGGCATTGTAATACACATGGTTAAGATAGGAGATGAAAGTATGAGACGTACATTGCACCTACCAATGTTTCATGCTTCTGTCAAGAGATGCATACTTTATTTAAGCAACACACACACATGGTGACTTGGAGATAGAATCCTGTTTGAAGCTGATAGAGTGCAAAGCTGCTCCCTCATACACATGCAGCGGTCCAAGCATCAGAGATGGAGGAAGAAGGCAGAAAGCCCAGCAGTAGTGTAAGGGAGCTTTCCTAGTACACCTCAAAACCAGTCAGTGGCTGTTTAAATTGGAACAGAGCTGAGTCTGGGCACAGTCCAGCAGCAATTGCATATCCAAGAAAAATAGTTGCATAAAGAGGTATTGGATATCTCCTCATGCAATTGTGCAGTGCATTGTGCAGTTATAACACTGAGTAACACTCTGACTGTTTCCTATCTATGTGATTTTGAAATCAACATGATTTAAGCATGTCCAAGTACAGCCTGAGTTATAAGCATACAAAGTTTTTTGTCTGACATTTTACCCATGAGATGGAGCCCTAAAATGCTAGATGGATATGTGCCATTCTTTACACATGTCTGCTGAAGCTTGGAGAAGTTACTTTTGAGGAGAATAACTCCCAGAATTCCCCAACATCATGTGCTCAACATCCATGTTGACTGTGGGATTCTCAGAGTTCTAATCCAAATGCTCTGCATGTCGCTCAGTAGCATAAGAAATACCAGAAGCTTCAGTGCTTGAGAATCCTGCACTTTGCACACTAGAAACTGCTGAAGGCTTTCTCTCTAGCAAAAAAAAAAGGTTATAGCATTAAAGCACTATGCGTGTCAACAGCACCCTGCTTGCAGGGCCATGTCCTTGGTTTTGTCCTTCACATTTCAGCTTATAAACCAAACAAGCCAGCTACTGAGATGAGGCTTTGTTAGATTATTGATATCCTCCTTTTTCTCAAGAGATTGTAAGGATAGAGAATCTGACATTTTGAGAGCAAAAAGACATTTGTGCTGAACTGCAGCCGTCACTAGAGTGAGCAAAGAGCTGAGACAGAAGTTGTATTTTAGGAGTCAATTACAATGCTCCAAAGTAGCTACCTAATCAACAGGGATTTCAGAGTCAATGTGGGGAAATGTAGCTTGAAAGTACTTATCATTAATTAATTAATTAATTAATTAATATGAGAGAGTTAAAAGAATTAGATTACAACAGCCAAGAACAGGCACTAGTATTTATGGATCCATAAATAAACTCTCTCATATTTGTTTATAAAGGCATAGAGGAGAAGGTGCACTCATTGATCAGTACCTTGATAAACAGATTTGGATCCTGATTGAGTTTCTACATAGCAAAGTGTTACCTCACTGGCATACCCTATCCCAGGGACTATAAATTTGATATCAAATATGCCCACCATGCCAGAGAAGTTGCCTGAATGGGTACATAGACAAAGAGGTCGAACGACCAAAAATAGGTCAGGCCAGGAAAATCCCCAGTCATGTTCCCTTAGGGGACCTCAGGCTAAACACGCTCCCACGAACAAAAGGTTTGCAGCCAACTTGAGTGGATTATTGGGTTTTCCCCAGGTTGAACAACTCCTACACTAGTAAACCCTGCACTGCATCTGAATAAGCCAATCATGCAAACTACTAAGTTGCTATTGTGTGGCATTTCTCCCTTTGTTTTGGCCATTGTTCTTCCCGGGAGAGGGCCTGCCCTCAAGGTACATTCTACCCTATAAGTAGTCCTAGTTTTAGAGGGTCTCTTCAGAGAACTTCCCACCACACTAGCAGACCAGCACTCTGTTAGTCGAGTGATCCCCTCAGCCGCTTCTCTTCACTGAGCTCCGTTCTTCTCACTGCTTCCCTGACTGAAGACTTCAGGATAGGTGTAGTATCACCACCTTTACACCCACTCCGCTGAATCCCCTATCAATTTTCACCTCTTCGTTTCTCGATAGGCCTTGTGTGAGTGACTGAGTGAGCGAGTAAGTGTGTTGGTGCATGAGAACACATTAATAAAATCCATTTGTTGGTATGTTTGTTTGGCTTTTTGCTCAGTTGGACCCCATAAAAATTGAGTAAAAGGTTCTGCTGGGTTACCCTGCCCCTCGTTTGGCTACAGCCAGTGCTACGCTAATTTCCCCAATCTTTGCATTTTTGGAGTGAATCATGGTGTCCCCCAAGGGACCAGAAGTCAGGGTAACAAAAGAGCTTCTTCTATTAACAGATAGGACCAGGGGTCTGGAAAAGTTCCTTTTTGAACAAGACTCTCACAATCCCTCAGCCATGTGACCCTGAAGGCTGGAGGATTCTGTGAATTATATTCTGAAAGCATAATTCTTCAAGACACTGGACAAGACTGAAACCGTGGGTGGGGGGACTGCAAGCAGAAGGGGTGAGAAGGAGTAACTACCCTACAATTCCAGCAAGGTCCAGATTTCCACAGAATACTTACACCTGCTGAATGCTGCTCCCTTGCACATACTGGCAGGAAACAGAACTCTGTTTCTTCTGAAAGCAGAACTCTGTTTAATGGATATTCCTGCCAGGGAAAACACACACAGGATTCCATATGAATTGTTTTTGATACAGCAATATGCATTACCAAGCAATATATGACAGGGTTTATTCTAAACTTCCTACAACCACCACCACCACTGCACAAGAAACCAGGAGATTGATATCAAGGCTATGCTCCTCCCCAATCCATCTGGCACTGCATGTTATTCTGTATGAAAGGGAGAAATGGAGAAAAACAACCTCGCAGAAGCATTGACTGAAGGTACATTGACAATATCCCTGAGTGCTATGGTACCAGGGATCAAAACCAAACCTGACAAAACATACTCAATGTTGGAAATCTTTACAAAATCTGGTGGTGAAAGCAGGACTTTCTAGGCACCAGCAAACCCTGTAACTGTGGAGCAACAGACATGCTGGATACAGCTGGCAATGCCTACAGCAACACAGTTGGATCCAAAACTGTTGGATGTAGCTTTGTGCATGTATCTTCCTTCCTCACAGATGGTGCAGTCAGATAGTTACTTCCAAAAATATACTATTAACATAAAAAAGTAACAGTAATCTCTTTAATTTTCTACTTCTATATGTTTGTATCATTTTTTTAAAAAAAAATTGTTGCTGATTGAAGCTCATATAACCTACTTACAAAAACCTGTTTCCTGATGCACATTATATTTTTATACTGCATTAAATGTGTCCAGTCTGCATTAGAATAATGTATGAGATCCACCAGTATCACCTGGAGGCTATGCCTATTGACCAGGCAATGTACAAAGTCCTATATTTCTGCTGCCAGTTTGAACAGATTCTGCATATGAATCTACATTATGTAACAATAATTTGAGAGTAGAGGCAATTGTCTATTCTCCACTTCCAGTATAAATCTTGTCTCATACACACAAACATTCCAAATATTCCCTGTTTTGCTCACATTTGTATAAATATTTTCTTCCTAAAAATATAAGCCAGGATGCTATTACAGCATGGGCTGAGAGTAAAATTCTATCAGCATATTTATTTTGGAAGGTGAAGGCTGCTCCTCTCTCCAGTTGTGCTGCGCAAGCTAGAGAATGCCCCACATCCCATCAGTGGCCTGGGTAAGGCATGGGACTGCATCTAGGCACCTTTGAACTGCCATTGCACAGCTGGGGAAAAGGTGTGACACACGGTGGTAATAGTTACCTCCTTGTACTATGTCCTTCAAAGCACTTGTGGAGATGTATCCATCCCCTGGTTACTGTAAGCAAGAGGATTCTGTCATATCTTAGCAATGTGGAAGTGATGAAACACCAAAACAAAAACAACATCTGGGGTAGAACAGTAGAGACTGCCTGAAAATCTACTGATGGATTTTTGAAAATCTTGCAGGACAGCTCAGATCCAGGTTATTTGAAAAACTATACCCTTCCATATGAGCCTACTTGTATTTTAGGATTTTCTGGAAAGGCTTTTCTGTCATTCCCACCACCTTCACAGGTACATCTGGTAAGAGCATGTGAGACAGCCTTCTCAGTGGGTGCTCCTAAGCTCTAGAACTCCTTTTCCAGGGAAGCTGGGCTGGTACTTTCCTTACAATCTTTACACAGGCAGCAGTTACCTTTTAATATAATTAAATTATAAAAGGTGACATCATATTATTATTGTTGTTGTTACTATTGCTGATTCACTGGTGCAACCAAAATAAAGTTATTCATTATTCATCTGAGGGACTACAAACTTCTTCCTACAACCACTGAAAAGAGAAAAGGATGTACAGATAGAAGGAAAGTGAGTGAAATTCTAAAATGAACGAGACTTCTGTGTATTCCTGCCGATCTCAGGTGTCTTCTCAGGATGAATGTCAATGATGAATCCTAGCTGCTTGGAATCATGTTTTTCCCTATCTATCACTCTCCTCTATTAAGAGTGAAATAGAATTCGGGTAGCTAAAAAACTCCTTTGACAGATGCTGAGGCTGACATTTAAGTAATACAGAAAGGAAGGAAACTGGGCTCTCAGTCTCTTTTCCTCTTGAACAAACAGCCAAGGTATGAAAATAAATTTAGTGGTATTGCATGTGTAGCATTTTTCTATTTTAGGTCAGTTGATTTCCCAGAAGACACCACTGTTGTTGAGAAGGCCAGCAATGACTTACTAGTTATTCAGAGGTTAGCTACATGTAAGATGTAGATTTCTATGTCCAGAGGAGTGTGTGTCAGTACTATTTCTATACAACATGTGTTGTAGCAGTTGATTTCCTGAACTGGAAAGAGGCTGACTAAATCATCTATGAGGTTCCCTCCAATGCAATGAAACTCTATATCATGAGGCACCAAAGGGCATCAGGCTAGCCTAACTTAGGGTTGTAGGGTAGGTCCTGTGGCATTCACTACTTAGTCTTCCCACACCTGACCCCAGCTTCTTACCCCATACCTCCCTCCCATCAGAGGTGGATGCTTAACTCTGCTCATTGAGAAAGCCAGCCAGCTCCCTTATACTAAGGGAGTAACAGACCCTTGTCTATTATATGCACATGAGATAATTGTGAAATCATAACTCAATAGGGACTTTGGAAAATAAGTAGAAAGAATAAAAGTCTGGCTGTATTCTGATGTGTAGAAAGGTCTTTAGTTATAGCGCCAGGGGGCAAATGATCATCTATTGCATTGTAAATTATGGATGCTAGAACTGACATTATTTATTACACCATAAAATGCTAGGCAGAATATCTCTAAGTCTTAACTTAGCCATAGCTTCACAGATCCAAAGTATAAAAAGGACCATCAACAATCTCTAATCTGACTTCCTAAGATGTGAAAGATATCATCTCAGCCTTTCCATTTGCCATGCTTTAAAAAATGATCAAAAATCATTAAAAAAAATTGACTCTCACTTTTATCCTCACCTGTGTCTTTGTTGCCAAGATCTTCTTCAGTTCAATTATCTGTTTGTTTTATCCGAATTTTTAATGACAATGACAGAAAGGCAACTTCAACACGGATGAGGTATACACCAATAGGGTTTAACTGAATAAAGGAAATTTGAAGCGTGACAAATTGTACATTAGCAACAATGTCAGGAATTTCATTAAAATCCAGCAAATCTAAAAACAGTCAGGAATCATGCTAGACAATAGCTTTCTTTGAAGACATGTTCACACTTAAATAAGGTTAACACTTCAATGTGGAATTTTGGTTTGTTATACCGTTCAATGGGTTCCATCTTCAAGGATACAGAAATGAGAAAATACTGTTTTACCAACTTGCAATCACTCAGATGCTGTGACAGAAATATTCATTAGGAGAAACCCAATGTAATCCAAAGAGAAAATAACCTGGAAGATGCTGCTTAGAGGGAATCGAAAGGAGCTGCTTGAGCATGTGCAATGCATATGGATGCTGACTTATTAGACTGTTCTGGAGAGATGTGGCAGAAAGGGAGGAAGAAAAGGGGATGGGGTAAATCAGAAAAGTGCCTTTGAGTGGAAAGATGTTAAGAATCCTCCTGCTTTCAAACATGTGTATATCTGCAGGGGTCCTTTTTCCCAGCATCTGCTGCAGGTTAACACAATCTGTGCTCCCAGAGTATCGCAAAGAAGTGCAGAGAAGCTGAGAACCTGCTTCAAAGAGGGGGAAAAAAGAGGTGTATTAGCGGTGAATGAAAATGAATGTGTCCCACTGTGCCTGGAGGATCTCATTATCGGAGGCGGTTGGGTAGCCAAGGCTCTGGGGATTTTTCCCACGCTGTTTCTTTGCTCGTGCGCGTAAGTCACCTCTGCTAGGTGAGTGACAGTGTCGGCACAGCTGTGTATGAAGATCAATATTTGGCTGTCGTTTTTGAAAGACAGTGTTATGGAGGGACTTTCCAGGATGAAGTTAATGAATGAGGAATTTACTTTGATTAGAATGTATCATTTTTGTGCTTGCTAAGAAAAGGATGCCTCCATAGAGTACTCCCAAGCCTGGCTGGCCAGAAAAAAGGCTATTTCCTTAATTGAGAAATCTCATTTGAAAAGGAGCTTAATGCCAGGTCAGTGATGCATACTATACACAGAGCACGTATAGAAGAGATTATGTTTTCATCTTTAGCTTTGATGGGAAGGGGGGAGCTGCCTCCCACAGAATTTCAGTTTAAATCCTAGCTTGAATGGTATCGAGGCTCCCTGTAGAGTAGCATTCTTTCTCCCATCCAGCTCCTTGTCCTTGAGGCTGGCAGCCTTTGGTATTATTGTTTCTTGAAATCAGGCTTCTGACATCTGGCACAGAAGCATAGTCTGAGCTGTATCTCTTAGCAGAAGGCCAAAAATGGTTGACGTGAATTAAGAGCTGAAGGCATGTTAGCCTTCAAGGCTTTGAGCTTGACAAGAGGGTCTTTGACTACTTTTTTTGGGTAATATGTTTACTTCTTTTGTTTCTTTCTTTCTTTTTTTTAAAATACACTCCTTAGGTAAGATATGGCTCCTGTACAAACCTGAGGCACAGGTAAAGCAAAGGTGAGCATGACAGGAAATGGTCACAGATAGGGCACACACAAAGAAAAATGCATAAGAAGGGACTACGTTGTAAATCTATAGAGCAGAATCTCATCCAGATAAAAGTACTTAACACCTATCCTCCAATATTTCACAGATGAAAGCTGAGACAACAACATCAGTGTGGTCAACATGGCAAAAGTTATTAACAAAGAAGGACACACAAGTTTGGAGACACTGCAGCCATTTGCTGTTACCTGAGCCCACAGGGAAGGGCAAGGTTCCACCACCATGACTCTTCTCCCCTCTCCCCACTCAAAGGTAGTTTGAGTACAAACTACTTTTGCATGTTAAATTTAGTTTGTAGTAATTGAAGTAAGCTGGGAATATTTTAAAAGCAATTGCAAAGGTGGGACAACAGAGGATTGATTAGGACAATCTGTGACAAATTGGGAGAGTTGTTGTAGAATATGTTAACAGAGCTGGAGTCAGTGGTTGATAGCTTCAGGCATTTCATAGAATCATAGAATCATAGAGTTGGAAGAGACCTCAGGGGCCATCAAGTCCAACCCCCTGATATGCAGGAACACCCAACAAAGTATTCCCAAAATATGGCCATCCAGCCTCTGCTTAAAAACCTCCAAAGAAGGAGACTCCACCACACTCCAAGGCAGCATATTCCACTGCTGGACAGCTCTGACCATCAGGAAGTTCTTCCTGAGGTTCAAGTGGAATCTCCTTTCCTGCAGCTTGAATCCATTTGCAGAGGCCTTCTCCATCCTTTCCCACCAAGCCTCTTACCTTAATGGAAGGTTGAAGGTGAGAAACAATGATTTGCCTAAGGCCAATAATTTGTGAATGGGAGAGCCATGGTTGTAGGGGGGGATTTTCTCATACACAGCTTTGCTGTTTCATATTTTATATGCTCCAAACATCGACCAAGTGTTTCTTACATGACTAGCTTGATGCTGTGATATGCAGCCAGAAGACATGAAAATGCAATACTCAATGTACAGTGAAAGTAGGAAAGTAGCTGAGTGGAAGAGAATGAAATTTACAAGATTCTACAGGCCAGATGGACAAATATAAGATGTTAGTCAAAGAATTCTGCAGATCTAGATTGGAAATGCATGTAGTTTATGAGAACCCTGAAATAAGATCTTGAAGATCTCTGAGCAACTCAGTGTATGTATACCTTGAGGATACAGAGCTGTAGACAGTAGAAGCCATATTCATAAAACATGCACTACTCCTATTCACCTCAAATAAGTCTTATGAGCATATTATATATGTGTATGAGAAAGACAGAACTATTTGAACAGCAAAACAGATATTCATTCATTTCCCCACCATGTTCTTGTGGTGGTTACCAGTCTCAAGGTCTAATTCTCACAGATTTAATTCTGGGCAGAGTTTTCTAAGGAGGGTTGAATATTTGAAGGAACAGAATTCTGGAAACAGAGAAATGGCAGTAATGAAGAGTGTCTTGTGCTTCTCAGGTATCTAGATGTTTGACTCATGAGTTCCTGTGGCTGACAATATTTTGACAATTTGAATCAAAGATGACTTAGAATATCTGTTGAAAATCGCATCAATAGGTGCTGATAGGTGTTGGAACAGGATGTTTAAAACCATGTTGTACATAGAGTGTTTGCTTTGTGAATCTCACAACCAAGGTCTAAGATCATAATCTGTGATTCTGTACAGCGATCTTGCCTTTAGGGGTTACCTCTTGGGACTAAACCTAACTTGGAAGTCATATGTGGCATCTTCAAATTGTCCCAAGACATTTTGCTGCCCAAAAGGAGAAACAGAGTAGTATTTTTTTCTATTTCATGGAGCAAGCTGAACTGTACTGGCAGTTGAAACTTGTGCACTGATCCTCAGAAGCATCCCCCAGCATAACTGAAAGCAGCAGGCTAACTTCAGAGACACAGCACTAGCTGCATGGTACCCAAAGCTCTCTTCTCCAGCATCTTTCTGCCATCTCTGACGAATGGAGTGTCTGCCTTATTTGTCTAATATGCTGCCCTGCAGTTACATTCAATAGATGTTCATTTAGTCCATTCTTCTACAAGCAGTTGTAAACAATAAATCAGTGGTTCTTAACTTGGGGTCCACAAAGCCCTCACAGGGGTCCGCGTACGGTTGTCATTCGTCCTGGAAAATGGGGAAAATCCTGGATTTAAGGAATTAAAAAATGTCCAAGCTGGTTGTGGCAGGTTGATGCAGCATGTCCCAAATTCCTCAAAGGTGGTAGTGATGATGGCAGCAGCGGTGGCAATGACATGCTCGTGGGCATCTCATCCTGCACTGGATTTAAATCTAAATTTAAATATTTTTATTTAATTAAATTAAATTAAATATTAAATCTAAATTTAAATAGATTCCCTGATAAAGAAAAACCTAAGAACCACTGCAATAAATAATAATAAATAATATAAAATGAGAGCCAGTGGTTTGAGGGCTGGACTTCAACCCTGGAGACAAGGGTATGATTCCCTACTCAGCCATGGAAACCCACTGGGTGACTGTGGGTGTGTCACACCCTCTCAAACCTCAACAAACTCCATGATAAGTTCACTTTAGGGTCGCCGTAAGTCAGAAACAACTTTTAGGCACATAACAACAATATAATAAAACAAGAATAAGTAAGTAATAACATTTTTATTCAGAAACCTGTTCTTGGCAGGATGGTCTGTGGATTCAGATTAGAAGCTTAGCTAGTTATCTGTTTCCACAGAGAGACCTAATGCAGATTCAAAGCAGAGACATCTCTTCTCCAAGCCTAAATGTTTTCTCTGCCTTATTCAGAATGAGGGTCTATGAATTTTAACTGGCCCAAGAAGGCCAAGCAGAGTTGTAAAGTTGTGTACAGCACATTAGTTACACATTGTGTTTTTAAATGTATATTTTTTTAAAAAAATTAAAGCTTTTTTTTTAATAGTTTTTTGTGTGTGAAAGCAGGAGAGACAGCACAGTGTAGTGGTTTGGGAATTGGATTATAGCTCTGGAGACTCACATTCAAATCCCTGTTGGCCATGGAAACCTACTGGGCAAGTCACTTCCCTAAGCCTCAGAGGAGGGCAAAGGCAACCCCCCTCTGAACAAATCTTGCCAAGAAAACCCTGTAATAGGTTTATCTTAGGGTCACCATAAGTCAGAAGGCAGACAACAAAAATGAATAATTGTTAACTGGCTCTTTGCTTTTTAATTTGTGGAAAACCACCTTGAATCCTGTGTAGGGAGAAAAGTAGAACATGAATTAAATTAGACAGATAGATGAGAGAGAGAGAGAGAGAGAGAGAGAGATACATCATGAATATACAACCTATTTTAACATCTTCAAGGGGACCTCAAAACAGTAGAGAAGTTTATCAAATAGCTGACCGATCACGATTTACATCTAAAATGGTACACAGAAGTGATGTGTTTCATAGGCTTCTTAATGGTAAGGCTCTCATTTGGTGTCAGGGGTCTCATTTTTCTTGCACGTAAAGCCAACACTCAGGTGTGTGAACTCTCAGTATCCTGGATCTACTATCCTTTATAATGATTATTTTCTTACATGGACCCAGCTCAGAGTCAAGAAGACATGCCTCCTCAAGTCTCTTAATCAGCAAATAGGATTACTGGGAGACTCAGGAAAAAAAACAATTACATCCTGCTCCCAATTTTAGCAAATGAGGCGTCTACAAAACTATACCCTTCAACTATCCCAGCTTGGTAGGGACAGTCCTGACTAATCCTTTGTCATCTCACTTTTAAAATGTTCCAGTTTGTCTTACCTCCTCCCACTTTCTCTTTTTCTCCTCAACTTCCTTCAATTGCTGCAGACTGAGTTCAAAGTACAAAAGTAATTTGCACTCCATTAATTCAGTAGGTGGGAGAGAAGTGATGGGGGCAGAATCTTGCCCTTCCCAGTAGGCTCTGGCTTTTGCAAACTGCAGCAGCCTCTGTTGATGGGTGTGTTCGTCCTCATTAATAACTTTTGCTATCTTGACCATATTCTGACATTGCTTGTCCACATGGGCCCAGTTTTTATTTTGTGAAATGCTGGAGGGTATAGAAAGGTATCCCCTTGTTCTGTCTTGTAGGCATTGTAGAAGCAGTACCAACATTGTGTTAAGACGGCTGTAAAAAATGTTATTAGATTTGATGGTTCTTTCATTGTATGAGTAGTGGATAGTTTTAAATATTTTCAAAACTAGATTTTAATTTTGCTTTCTGTTTTAGTGTGAACTAGTTAGAATGTTTTGATTCAGAGAAACACAAACTGGGTAAAACACAAACTGGATAAACAACTGCCAACTAAGAGAGTCAAGATCTTCTGCATTTTGAAACATGGCCGCATGTCTCACCTCTTTATTTTTGGATTGCTAATGAAATAGACAAGAGAAAGAGTATTGATGGCAGTGCGTTTTTGTTTTTTGTTTTTTTTGTTAGATGGCAGAACCTATCAGAAAAGAAGGAAGGAACACTGTTTTCACTTGGCAATTCTCTCCCCACCAGAAAAAAAAAATACTGCTGCAACTCTGAAGAAAATCAGATGTGGAAGTGATGGTAGCTCCACAGAGTTATAGGTCATACGTTTCACAGATTCGTAATGCAAAGTAAGTGGGCAGTGACAGCAGAATCTTCTGGGATGCCTCCCAAAAATTCTTTCGTTGCTTTTGTTTGTGTAAGGAAACATCATAAGATACTAAGGAAACAAAGAGAAAGAGGGATGAAGGTTAGATATGAAGGCAGCAATGAGTCAAAAATATAAAGGGAGAAAAAAAAATAAGACAGTTCAACAAGAAACAAGAAAAATGGATGTGAGGATTAACAATAGGCAGCAAGATGGAGCTGCAATGAAACAAATACAAAACACAGGAATAGCTCTTCAAGCTCAGTGGCTGTGCTAAATCAGTTTTATGCAGGTATCAACATACATGTTAACTAGCATCATCTACATCAGTCAGGTGAGTCGAACTAGCTGAGGACTCAAAATCCTGCAAGATTGCTAAACAATCTAGTCTGACAAAAACTTTCTCTCCAATTCTCTCCAAAGCTGGCAGAAGTAGCTAAAACAATTTATTAATCAATGCGTTGGTTTTCTTTCCCACTGTAATGCAATTCTCAGTTTTCTCCTAACTTCAAGGATCACAGATGACACCAGGAAGTTAGAAGCCAGCCTTCACACATCATGAAGGTGAAAAGGATCTACAACCACAAATTGTTCAACATTCTGTTAATGATGCATACAGTTTGAAATCCATTTCAGTTTATGGTCAGAACATTCATAAAGGATTTAAAACCAGTTAGTACCCACCAGAGCCAGTCCAGCATATTTACTTCCCTAATGAAAATGCATAACACTGGAGGTATTTCGGCATCTAAGGCAGGCCTTAGGCCTTCTCGCGGCAGTAAAAGTAAGTAATAAGAAATTGAAATAAGAAATTGAACAATAATTTGCTGCCCATTCATCCCAAATCAGTCACTTAAGGCAACTACTTTACACTGCCTACTGCATTCTAGTCTGAACAATGAGCTACTAGAATTTTGGAAATCTTTGTAAATCTTCACAGATTCACTCTGTGATTCCCCCCCCCCCACCTATAAGAAAGGTTCACAGCCATTTATAGCAAATGTTCTTTTTAATTTTTTTACCAGAGGTGACATCCCCATTTTTTTGAATGGTAGATTCTCTTTAACACCAGGTGGCTTTTAGAAATCTGGTCCTGGCTTTCAGTGCTTCTTGTTCTCTCTACAGCTAGAGAGATGGAAAGTTCTACTGGATCTTGCTGCTTTCATCAGAATCAGTGAGCCCTCTCCCTTCTATGCCCCCATATCTTGCACTCTGGAAACCATTCTATGGCACCACAGAAAATCCCCTGGAACAGAGTTTCTGCCACAGAGAGTTTTAGCAGGACCAGGAAAAGAAGAAAGTCCTTATTCCACCAGCACTGGATGTGGGAGAACGATCTTGGATCCTGACCTATATTTTTATGAGAATTTAATAAAAACACATGAAAGATGACAATTATGATGATTCATTAAAAATCATAATAATATATACTGTTACAAGTCTCAGCTCTCTTAAGACCTAAATTGTTAGTTACAACAAGAGGAGACTCATTAAATCAATGGAACTTATATATGTGTATATCTACTATGTACCATAGATTAAATGGGTCTATTTCAGTTGGGACTAGCAACTGAATTTCAGCCTAAGGGTTACTAGTTATAGAGCCAAAACAGCACCACTGGTGTACAAGAGGGAAGCATCTGCAGATATTGTAGAGCCCCAGGTTTTTCAGAGATACAGTGCCAAACTTACCCACAAAGTTCAACAAAAACTTATCATGCAGACAGGAAAAACAATAACAACTAGAAAACCAATTGGGAAGGGAAATGAAGTGCTCTGAATAGGAGAACTCTGTGATGCAACATTTTAATGTAAGCCCCATTTTAATAATCAAAAGCATTTATATAGGACTTTAGAGTGTTCAAAGCACTTTATATACATTATCTCAGCAATCAAAAATGAAAGATGAAACCAAAAGTGGCCCCTGATGACACTCCAGACTTAAGATGGTTTAATTTTCATTGCCTGGGAACTACAGTTCCTGAAGAGGAGCTAAGAAGGAATTAACAAATAAGTAATGACTAATAAATCTCTGAAAGGATCTCTTTGGCAGCTATGCTAGTACAAAGCTGGGTAGGTAGATATGCAAGGAAGTCACTAAATGAAAGTTTTGATGAAAACCTACACCCCTTCCATCTGGAGAAAAAAAAATGTCCAGTGTTGTTGCTTTTATCCTTGCCTTATGCCTTCAATTTGGCCTCAACTTACAGTGATCCTATCTAGTGTTTTCTTGGCAAAATTTGTTCCAATGAGGTTTTCCACTGCCCTTTTTTAGATCGCATTTTGTCTAACATTCTAGTCCCCACCAGAATGGATGGCATGCTTTTGTGCAGAAAGGGTTTGTCAAGAAGATGAGTTGTCACAAGTTATTATTTACTTAAATTTGCAAGAAAGGGGGAGAGAAGTTTCAGACTGAAAATTCAGATTGGAAGGAACTCTTTTGAAACCCTTGCCTTGCCTGTGTAGTTTTTCCCCTGAACTGTATGAAATTATGGGCCAATGCCACAGAGGGATTAAGTGCCATGCCTCTCATTTATTTATTTAATTATAGCTAATTTGCTGGTTATAGCTTATTAATTATAGTTGCAGTTGAGAACTCTTGCACTTGGCACACAAAGCAGCACGAAGAGCACATTATTTCAGTGTTATTTCAGTGTATTTCAGTCTTATGGAATTTGACTATTGTTTATATTTTGTTTGCGATGACAATAGTTTACTCCAGAAAGACTTTGTTTTGAAAAGGAGCCTAGTAATTATCTTCATAACAACAGACAAGGATTATAATGAAGTGAAGAGGATAGTGTGGGGCAAGTGCCACTCTAAGCTAGGACAATCTTGAAATGTTTCAATTATTTATTAAGGAATTGAGCTTTCACTGAGCCCAAGCCACCCTGTGAGACTAGGCTGGTGGGTTCACATGGCAGGGCTTCCTCTGTTATCAGCACCCTGACTGTAGATCTCCATCCCAAAAGAGGTCATGCTGGCTCCATTCCTTCTGAGTTTCTGGCAGGCAGTGATGACTGTGCTGTTTCACATGGCTTAGAGCTATTTACATTAGAGGTGTCTTCTGTGGCTGCTTTCCAAACTGTTTGGTTTCAGTACTATTCTTAAAGAGAGGTTTGGATTGTTTTTTAAGTGATTTTTAGTTATTTATTTAACACTTTTAAAGTGGTTTTTATTGATTTGTGCATGATATTAGGGGTCCTGGTGGGCCAAGAGGTGGTAAATCAATGCCTTGAATAACCAGACAAGTTAATAACAGTGATGGTCTTTGGGGCTCCTCCCAGTATGTGTGCCTGGCGGTTGCACAACTACATGTCATTTGGGGACCTAAGTGGAAAAATACAGCAGCTCCGTCACATTCGCTAGGGTTAGGGGTACAGAACCCTCATGAAAGTGGAAAGCCTGCAAATAACTCCCACCCCACAATTTCCCTCCAGAGCTCCTCCCTCCCCTTCCTTTGCCTCTGGCCCCAGGGTTGTGGGGGGGGGGGAGACACAGTAAAGGGCTTACCAGTACTTTCCCCTCAAAGGGAGAAGAGTTCTTGGGTTCTGGTTACTTCCAGAGGCTATCTTGAAAAGGAAGGGGTAGGAGCAAAGAGAGCACCTGACCAATCAGCAGTCATTACATGGAAGAAAGTGAAGCCATGTGGCAGAGAGGACACACCTCCGGCAGTGGGAGGGGGCTTTGCTCACCCAATAGGAAAAAAATGTCCATTTTAAACACAAGCCTGACAAGCCTAGAGTGAGGAATACAAAGGATAGGAGGAGGAAAATTGGCGGGGGAGGCAAGCGCTTCCTTCACGAATAATCAAATTTGCAAAGGTCAGACCCATGAATATGGACTGTAATTGCATTTTTACACTTCAGTGTAGTTGAGGGAGGCAAAATGAGAAAATTTCCCCCCTCAAAATAAGAATTCTGCCCCCCACTGAAATTTCCCTTTAGTCCCCAAATTTATAGCATTAGGCAGAAAACAGTCATGGAAAACTGGAACTTTTATGTTTGCCAGTTTTGCATTCTATTGGTAACTTTGTCTACTGATTTTCTTTCTTTGGATGTCTAATTCACATTTCTAAATGGTCACCTGACATTTTAAGTTACTGCAGTGCTACAAAACAGTTAAATACCCTGAAGGCACTTGATCTTGGAAGCTGAACAGGGTCAGTTCAGTTTACTATTTGGGTGGGAGACTACCAAGGGATATCAGGTGCTGTAGACTGAATGTCAGAGGAAGGCAATGGCAACCCCCTTCTGAGTATTCTTGGCTGGAGAAAACCTTATGAAATTCATGGGTCACCATAAGTCTGCAAGTGACTTGAAGGCCCATACACACACAGTGCTAGAAATTAAAGCACTGAAAGAAAATTTCATGGGGGAAGAAAAATAGTTATTTGGGAGAAAAATTCCCTCATCCCCTGCCCACATAGATAAACCTCTTTATTTAACCATGACAAAATATGAAATGAAGAGTAATGAGAACATGTGATTTCTTCACAACTAAAATACTTCCCTGAGCAAAATGCCTTCAGCAATGTAGCAAAAACCATGTGCCTTTGTCATGAAGGAAACTAGGACCTCAGACACTTTGGTGGATCAAACCATTGAATCAGCCCTGAGTGGAGAAGGCAAGGTAGTCTCAGGAAGTGCAGCCTTTCGATGTTGTAATCAAGCAAGCATTTCTTCTGTTCTGAAATGTTTGGAAACAATTTGAGAACATGGCAGGTCCATCAGGAAAGCTCAAGGCCTCATTTAATTGTCAGTATGGTCTTGGGTATCAGGCAGGGAAGGACATTTCCATTCTGTGTTAAGTGCTGTGTGGTGCAGAGGCATCTGACATCACATTCTCTTTTATGTACCCTATTGGGTATTAATAGTGCTTAGCTTTATTTTACATAATTTAGAGGATGCCTTATTAATTATTAAAATGCTTATTAATGTTTGGGAAACTGGCAAAGCCTCTGATATAAATTACAGGCAGTCGAGTGCTGATCAGCCCCATACTATTTAGCTACACATCAACACTAGCTGTAGCTTGGGAGGAGGGAAATGGAAAAGTCTTCCTTCTGTCCCCTTCCCAAAACTAAATAACTGTAGATAAAGCAAGCAAGGAAAAGCTGTTGCCCTCCAAATATTAAAGAAATATCACTTCTATAACCTGTCACCGTTGGCCAGGTCAACAGTTGCTGACTAGGAATGGTGCCCAACAGTATCTGGACAACCGTACTTTCATCAGCTCTGAATTAAATTTTTCTTAGGATTGCTAAGTATGAGTATTTTGTATTAGGAGATCCTGTGTTTGCTTCACCGTGAAAAGGATAAATGTTGTATTCAAGGATAGTTTCATTTACACATAATGATTTACTCTGGACCATTCCGCACTACACTGTTATAATGCTATCATTCCACTTTGAACAACCTATGGAATCCTGGGGTTTGCAGTTTAAGAAGGGGCATTTAGAATTCTCAGCCAGAGAGCTCTTTGGCTTCAGTAAACTACAAACCCCAGAATTCCACAGGATGTTGATAGTGGAATAATAGTGTAGTGTGGAAGGCCTTCTGTCATGATTCCTCACAGTCCAGTCTCCAGAATTCCCCGTCCTTCTCCTCCTTTAAAACTAGGAAGCACTGTGCTTCAGGCCTAACTGAGATCTGCTGTAGAGCTGGATAACATCATCATTCATCTGCCAACAGCACTGTGAAGTTTTTGTGAGTCCCAGGTAGAACAAACCCATGAAATCAATAGAAAATTGGTAAGTCCACTTGACAGCCCACTATGAAGACTTTGCAAGAAACTTAGCAGACAAAATTACTTGGATGCCGTAGTTGATACAGGTCCAGTGAATATTACCTTGACACCTGCGTGTGCTTTATTGTTGGATACATTTCAATTTATGCAGCCAGAGGATGTGGACAGGATCCTTGGAAAGATGAAAGCCTTCAAATGCATACTGGACCCTTGCTGTTCCTGGCTACTGAAGTAGCCAGAGGAGGATTGGCTGAGTGGATAAGAGGAGTTGTGAATGGCTCACTGCAGCAAGGCATTTCTATTCTGCTTAAGAGAGGCTGTGTTACCAAGCCATACACCCCATGATACGGTTTAATTGCCAAAATATTTAATCTCAGGCTTGCAGCTTGTGTGCTCTCCTGGACTCAATCCTGAGCCTGGATGCCCAGATTTCAGGAGTGGCCAGGAGTGAATTTACACAGTTAAGACTAGTGTGCCAGTTGTGCCCATTCCTTCAGGAATCAGATCTGGCTATGGTAACATGCCTTGATTACATCCTCCTATCTGGACTACTGTAAAGCCCTCTATGTGGGGCTGCCTTTGGAAAGTTCAGCCAGTTCAAAATGCTGCAACCAGAACATTGACTGGGTTCAGTCACAGGGAGTATATAGTTCTCTTATTGAAACAGCTCCACTGGCTACCAGTTTGCTTCCAGGCATAATTCAAAGTGCTTGTTATGACCTATAAAGCCCATAGGGCTTCGGTCCAGACTACTTGAAAGACCGTATTTCCCTACTGGAACCTGCCAGAGTCTGAAAATCCTCAGAAGCAGGCTTTCTCTCAGTCCTGCCACCACCATTGGCATATTTGGTGAGGACATGGGAAAGAGCCTTCTCACTGGCAGCTCCCAGCCTGTGGAATTCTCCTCCATGGGTGGCTAGGCTGGGCATCTTCTTTCTTTCCTTTCAAATTCTTCTCCATGGGTGGCTAGGCTGGGCCTCTTTCTTTCCTTTCACTGTCAGGCAAAAACCTTCTTGTTTAAGCAGGCTTTTAATGACTAATTGTTTGCAGGGAACCTTCTTATGGGACTGCGAGGGCACTCTAGTTTTAACTTTGGTATGTTGTGCGCTGGTGGCACAGTGGTTAAATGCTGGTACTGCAACCACAAGGTTGTGAGTTCAATCCTGCCGGGTTCCGGGTTGACTCAGCCTTCCATTCTTCCGCAGGTTGGTAAAATGAGTACTCAGCTTACTGGGGGCAATTAGCTAACACGCTGTAAACCGCTTAGAGAGCACTTAGCTGATAAGCAGTATAGAAATAGACATGCTATTGCTATTCTTTAATGCTTTTATATCATTAATGTATGATTTTTAAAATGGCTATATTTTAATTGTGTTTTAAATTTATTACTACGTTTTTTGCCAACTCTTCTTTACTGTGAGCCACCTTGGGTTCCACACTCAAAAGGGTGGGAAAAGGCGGAACATAAATGCAACAAAATAAATAAATAGATCGATTACCTCCTGCTCCCACGAGGAAGAGCTTGGAAGTATGCACTTATTTCATTGATGAATTATTTTTTCAATTCATACCACACATTTCTCCCAGTGTGGGTCCCAAAGTGACTTATAGAAAGTTACAATAAAAGTTTTGCTAAAATCTTACTTTTTAAAACTTAAGCAACAATTAAACAGCAGTTCCATCAAAAAGTATGGCAATTCTACTAAAAAGTACCTTTCAGTTTTTAAAAATTATTTGTGGTTTGTAGAAACCACGACGTTATTGAAGCTAACCAGGATTCTGACCTGTTTCAAGTCAAATCATAGCTTAAACTAATCAGAGTTGCTAGGCCGTTTGTTAATTTAATTTAAACTGGGACACACGCTTACTGACAAGAAAGATCAACTGAGTTCAATGAAACTTATTTCAAAGCACACGGGGCTAACTTCTGGATGATTGGTGCTAGACTGGGGAATCCCAGTTCAAAGAAACTGAGACAAAGTAGGAATAAATTCAACTGTTGCAGAAATAATCTAAGTCAAAAGTTGGCAGAAGTTAGTTCTGCATCTATTGTGCAGCAAGGATTTCTAACTCCCAAATTTTTTTTTTGTTAGAGATTTTTTCTAATCAATAGCAGCAATAAATTCATTCCCTATATTGTCCCAAATTATATTGCTGAAATGAAGAAAGATTAGTATGACCAAGAGAGGACTTTTTAAAATAAATAAATAAATAAATAAATTCTAATTGTATGTTGTGCAGGAGACTCTGGCAGACCTGAAACCTTCTCTTGAACTTCTTTATCATTGCAGTAGGAAAGAAAACACTAGAGACCTATACCGTTTGTGAAGGTAAAGTACCCCACCAGCCATTTTTGTGACCTTCCTGAAGGCTTGATAGAAAAATCAGACAAATCAGGTTGTATCCTGATTGATAGGTCACAGTTGTGGCTTCTGGAGGGCTGTCAGGAAGAGGAAAAAGTAGCAGGTACAATCCAACATTCAGCCACCATAGTGTTAATATACACATGTAGAGAGATGCTACGGTAGCACTGTGCAAACCCATGCAGAATAATGACATTGCACAACATATATCAATGACGGGGAGCCATTGTGCGTACACAACGTCAGTGTGCCATGCACAACAGCAATGTGTAACCACAGTGTGCAAGGCACAACTGCAGTACACAACATTTCTGTGTGTCCAAATCTGATTCTGCTACTGTTGGCAGAATACATCTGTTGTACCATCATGAATAATTCACTGTTGTCGCTAACCAGATGCCAGTCTATGAGTGAAGAATTGGCAATCTCAGCTCAAAAAAACAAAAACAAAAAAACCCAGAAATGTAGCGTCCTTCTGCACAGAGCAAAACATAGCAATGCTTCTGCATATATAGTTTTTTTCTGACATCAGCAGCCAATAGACCAATCTGCTTACAGGGATGTTTGTGCTCATAGTCCTATTATATGCCATAAGTGATATTATCAATCTGTAATGTAGCAACAACAAATTTCTCTCCCCAGAAAGTTTCTCACCTCCTCCTCCCAGGGAACACTGGGCAAAAAAACATGATTTCCATGCCTCATAGACATAGCTTTAGCCTTAATTTAAGACTATTATTCCTGTACAGGTGGCGGTCCACATTTGCGGGTTTGACTTTCATGGATTTGATTATTTGCAAATTTCTCCAACCCCTGCCGTCCTCCTCCTCAGATACTTCTTTT
Source organism: Cyclura pinguis (assembly GCA_030412105.1). NCBI lineage: Eukaryota > Metazoa > Chordata > Lepidosauria > Squamata > Iguanidae > Cyclura > Cyclura pinguis. The sequence continues at coordinate 103,581,662 of CM059599.1, read as the reverse complement.
CCACAGGAAACCTCTCTCTCTCACAGCCCTTGAAAAACCCACCTCTGGTCCTCCACCTGCTCAGTCACTGCCTGGCCAGGTAAGGACAGCTTGCAGCCTGACTTCTCAGCACCACAAACTCTCTCCCAATGCCCCCTACACACTCAAGGAAGAAGAGGGTGGGAAAGAGGAAACATAGGGCCACCATGCCAACCCACCCCCTTTCTCTCTCCTTCTCTGACCTAGTTTGAACCCTGGGTGCCCCCCATGCCTCAGCCCATTTCCCACACATTTTGATAGTTGCTGTTTTTCCACTTTTGTGGTGGTCCTGTGCCCCTAACCCTAGTGAATGTGGACGGCCAACTGCAAGAGAGGCTGAAATAAACCAGTTTAGGAAAATTCCTCATGTTCTACAAGATTTCACAATCTGTTACACTATACACTTAGGGAAATATATTTATTATATTTGAACTACAAGGACAGAGCTCTTGTACCTCTAATAGTTGTGTATAAGAGGAAATTTCAGCAAGTGCTGCTCACTATACTGAAATTCTTTCATTAGCACAATAATTAAAGGTCCAGGAGCCCTATCTTGAAGTCTACCTGGCAACCTGAACTTACGGTGGTGACAGACATGAAGAAAGAAAAGGGATGAGGAGAGGCAAAAGAACCAAATGGAACTAGATGCGCACATTTGCGTAGCCATAGCCTAAGCACAGATAGATGATAGAGAGGAAATGTGAGGCTGTGAAAAAGAGAGCAACAGATGGAAGACAGAGAAACATCAGAGCCTAATGATATCTGGGAAGAAAGTAACCATAATGCTGTCTATAATGCTGCAAATGGCAGCTATACCTGCCTCATCACAAAATACGTAATATCCTGGCAAGAAAATAGTGATTGCCCAAAGCAGGATTGTGGTCTTTCTAAGCCCTGCTCTTGGTTCTCATTACAGGATTCCATGGTCAAATCTTGTTTTCAAGCAATATAGATATTTGGAATACTATAGGTCCTACATATCTCATTGCAAAGTCCACCCTATTCTGCTTTGGTCAGACCCCAGCTGGAAAACTGTGTCCAGTTCTGGGCACCACAGTTCAGGAACAATATTGAGAAGCTGGAATGTGTCCAGAGCAGAGCAACCAAGATGGTAGAAGGTCTGGAAACCATGCCATATGAGAAGCATTATAGGAGAAATGGGTAACTACTATGGCTGTCAAGTCAGGACTGTCCCAGGCCCTGAGCTTTGAGGCCAAAAACCTGAAAACAGGAAATAAACACTTGTGATGTCACAGGAGCAGAACCCAGTGATATTAGAAGTGTGATATTAAAAGGAGCAATCCCTGGTGATGCCATTAAGCATGGCATATTGAGCTTCAACCAGAGCTGCATAGAGTATGCCATTCGATTGGGGGAAAAAAGTCTAACAGATGAGGAAAATACACAAACACACATATACACACATTTTTTATGTACTTGTTCTTAGCATACATTATCTCACCCTATCTATCAATTATGAAGTGTAACGGTAGAAACTATGATCCTAATCCTTCTTTTCTTCTTTATACCATAACTACAAATTCTTTTTTCCTGGTTCTTCATTCTTATCATAGTATTAAAGCAATTACCAAGAAATCCCCCCATTTATCTTTGAAGTAATTACATAAACAGTTGCAATCTTCTCTGAATTTATCAAATGTTTTATCCTTAGAAACATAGTCAATTTATCCATTCCTCTACTTCCAGTATCTTATAATCTTTCGATATTTTATCGTATAGGACTCTGGCCACTGTGATCATGTATAACAACATTTTTCAATACCATCTTTCAATATAACCTTTTAAAACACTAGTCATATTTAATAGATAAAATTCAGGTTTTGTCAGGAACTGTTTCTTTAATTGCATGGAGATATTTTTCACACAAATTTTTCAAGGCACCACTTTGACCTCGAGATTCTTCCCCGTTACCTTGAGGCTCCAGGCCAGGACCTAAAATCTGGTAACTCTAGTTACCAAAGCATATAGAAATGTCACAAGGTCCCTCACAGATGTAAAAAAGAGATGTTGGAACCCTGTTACTGAAATCCTGGGGGGGGGGGGTAGGGAAATAGCCATCTTCTGAATCAATATACCGGCTTTCCCATCCCTCACCCTGGATTTTATTCATATACCATGTGCAATCAGTGTGAGCTTGACATACTAAAAATAAAAGTCCAGAGATGGGAGAACTTGGCCTTTTAACTTTTTCAATAAAATATTTAGGGGTGGGGAATTCAAGATGCTTCATCTATTTTAGCATTAGGCTTGAGCAAATGAGCTCCTAGCCTTTCAGAGATATCATAGTACAGTAGCTCAATGGGAGAGCAGAGAGGTTTTTAAAATGAAAGAGCAAGAGACCTTTCCATCTGGTGAACTCTGTGCATCAGGAAATGTCATCTGTATAGTGCAATGCCACTGGGATTTCTCCTACAATTTACATCCCTTATTTGTGTCAATAGTGTTCGCATGCACACCCTGCAAAGTGGCCTCTTAGTCCAACTCTTCAGCACTGGAAGAGAAGCCAGTGCAGGAAATGACAGAACTATTACCCTGAAAGGATTTCAGGATGATTCATCCATTTTACCACTTGGCTGAATGAGCTCTTAGCCTAAATTCTATTTCCAAATCCTGCTAGACTTTTTGAGCTTCTCTCTCTCTTTCTTCCTGTTTCAGTGCAACCTAAAGGTAAGAAAATATCCTAAAGGAGCACGACTCGTATTTCCTAATATTTGCCTCTTCTTGGGCCTCATTCTCCAGTGTGAGATTTATTGGAGATGGGCTGCCCCCTGCTGCAGGCAAAAAGAAAAATATAACCAGAAAACAAATCAGATCTGATTATTAAAAATGAATGGCAGCCAACTGAAAGAGCAGCTGGAAACAAAAACAAAAAGGTGGGGAGCCCTCCCAGTTTTTAGGTCTGGAAAACACAAGCTAAGCAGAAGAAGGAAGTAACGTCTGTTTCCTTCTGAAGCAATATTGGAAAGTTGATACATCAGTAAGAACCTTCTCTCTGACACCTCTTTTAAAAAACCCTCAGCTACTGTGACATGACAGAATATTCACAAACATGGTAATTGCCCATGTGGAAGAGTTAAGATAGGAACACTGATAAGCACTTCAACATCTATAATGGGAAAGGCAACATTTTTGCCCTCATCTACATTTGACGGTGGGTGATGACGGTCACACACAGGCCATTTCCGCACGAGAGGGGAGGAGTGGTTCATTGCATGTCAAAACATTGCATGTTTTTATACTCCGATTCAGAAACTGAATTCAGAAACTGTGCTGTCTGCACACACCTCCATTTATATCATACTACTGCAGAGACAGTGGTTGCTGTATCCGCAACAGCAAGGCCCTGGCCACTCCCATTCCCCTCCCTCACCCTGCCCCACCATCGCTGATTGCTCTGGTTTTAAAAAAAAAACACCACACAATTTGAACACATTTCTGCATTGCTACATCTGTGCATAGGTATGTATGTTCATTGATATACGGAAAAAACACATCTTAACAGTCAATTACCAGATCCACTCTCTTCCTACTGTCTGTTTAATGCTTGAAGACAATAATGACAGCAGTCTGTCCTTTGATGGGCGGAGAAAGATAGGGACGGAAATGACGGAAGGGACAGCCTGGGAACACCCATAGCCGGCCACTTCTGCGATGTGAATCGGTGCTATGCTTCTGCATGTAGGCAAAAAACAAAGCAGAACCAGTTTGGGAGATTTACATCTGAGTTTTTCTGTTTTACACATACAGCGGATTCTCATCGTAGTGAACTGCAGTGAACCGTTCTAGGAGCTAAAAATGTGCAGAACCATGAGGAAAACTATAAAGCCAAAATTGTTCAACATGTAGACAGGAGGGTAAGAATTCAAGGCGACTACAATGTATTGACCTCATGCAGAAATGGCCACACACACACACACACTCTGCATGTATACATACTGTGATGCCCAGACACCCACAGCACACCGAAACTCCTCTTATGCCTACACACACTCTCTTATGTGGCCAAGCATACACACACCAACGAACATTCATTTTCCCACTTCTATTTCACCATGGAGTGACAGGGAAGTTTAAGCCATTTCCACACTAGACAGTTATAGTGCTATTATTCTACTTCCAACATCTTATGGAATCCTGGGTTTTGCAGTTTGGGGAGGGGCTTCAAAGGCCCCTCCCTAAACTACAAAACCCAGGATTCCTTAGGATGTTGAAAGTGGAATAATAGCAGTATAACAGTCTAGTGTGGAAATTTCATCTTTTTGCCTGCTAAAGTCATACATCTCTTCCCTTCCATGTTTTCTAGGAAGGAAGGAAACCACACAAGGATGGCTTCCCACCAGCCCAATAAAGAATTGCAGAGTCCAACTAGGGTTGTCATGTGAAATAAGGGATAGGGCCCCTGTACATGGTTATACAGGAAAGGGAATTTCAGTAGATGTTGGTTGCATGTGAAGCAACATTTGCTGACATTTCCTTTTCAAACATTTGTTAAAGACTCAGGAGCCCTGTTCCTTATTTCACCTGCCAACTCTAAGTTTGGCTGTGTCGGCCATCTATGCAAGGGGAAATCATCCTCACCAGAGTTGGCTTATGATTACAGTGAGGCATAGAAGTACCTTGCACAGTTCATAAGCTACCAGTAATCCCGATGCTCTGCGTATACAGTTTTAAAAACACAGTATTTCAGATGTATATAGATTTGTGCACACATTTCAATGTATACATTTTTGCTGTTTTTTTTTCTTCCTCCCTTACTCAGTTAGCTTTGAGTCCTCTGGCCCTTGATTTGACCAAATAGGTGCACCATTTGCTACTCTCCCTCAGGCACCAAAATGTCCTGAGATATACCTGATCTTGATTTTTTACATACTTCATGCCAGGGCTTGGTAAGGTTAGTTTTCTGACTGCAGCCCCCAGATTTCCCAGTATTGGCTAGGGGATTCTGGGAGTAATAGTACAAAACAGTTTCCAATCACTGCCTTATGACTAGACTCCCATCTGCCATATTGCTTTTGCATCTCTCTGAAGGTAGATGACTATCTATCTATCTATCTATCTATCTATCTATCTATCTATCTATCTATAGCTTAAGAAGGTGCAAAGCATTATATAAAAGTAATGTGAGCCATCTCACAAGTAAAATAAAATTATATGGTAAAATTCAGCTAGATAATAGTCTGATCATTTTTAGAACCATATACATCACAATGCTTGGCATACTGTAAGCAGTATTTCTGTATCTATGTGTGATGCAGATGCATTTCATTATCTCAGCTTAAGAGGGGGGAGGAGTTCATTGGCAGGGAAACCATGTTCCACATATACAAAATTATAAACCACTTTATAAGGCAGTTCAGGTTCCCTCTTTTGGATTGAAAAATGCCATTTAAACTTGTGACAAAAAAAGAAAATAAGAAGCCAAGAGTGCTGAAACACTAGTTTCAGGGCAGTTATAATGCAGCATGTACATGCCTGGCACAGCCTCTTCTGTAGGCTTATAATTCTTCCTTGCCACTACAACCCGTAAGAAGTGAAGAAACTGCTCTCAGGAAGCTGTAGCAACTCATCTTTAAAATTACCTCCTTGCCTTCCCTAGTTCACATGCTAACCACTGCCTGAGTGCACATAGAAAGCAGGAGACTGCAATTTGCATTTGAAATTTAATTGTGTTAAGTTTGTAATCAACACCATTTAAATTGAGAACAGGTGGGTAATTGTCAATGTAGCAGTTTCTTTAACTAAAGTAATTTCTTTCATTCCTTCCTTCCTGGATTATGAAGATACAGAACAGGTGTCGGCAAGGATGCTCCCATTTATTATTAGTTGTTGTTATATACACAATGGGTAATTAATACCAGGCATTAAGGTAAGGTTATTTGTTTCTGTGTATTGAGAACTTATACAGGCCTCTTCAAATAAATAAATACACGACTAAATCTAACCAGAATCTCTCCCCACTCCTGGGATGTTCTTGCTGCTCTTGGACTTGGTCTTAATCAAACAAATGCTTTAAAATTAAGGATGGTATATTAAAAATTTAAGAAAAGCCTCATCTCAGAGTAGTCATCTCAGACATCCAATGCTCAGAGACTGCAAAATACAGTTTTATTCATGTCAACTCAAAAGTAAGTCCCAGCGTATTCAGTACTATCCAAGGTAAATACATCTAAGATTGAAGAAAGGAAGGGAGAGAAGAGAAGTACTATTTGAAGAAGGATTTTGAATTAAAGAAAATCAGCCTTTAGAAAATTGGTCTGATGGTAATGAGTTTTAACAGAAGAAAGTAGGAAAGAATTACATTAGCATAAGAATACTGTGGGAGTAGTGGATGAAGGAGTCTGATTTGTCCAGATGCTAACAAGCCCTCTTAGACACTACTCTGCACATTGTTTTCTTCAAGGGAACAGCAAGATGGCCTGCTTGCCTTCCCAAGAGACTCTTAATGAGTTTGATGTTATTAATGTGATGTCTGTGTTTTCTCTTCCTTGAGGGTTCTTTGGCATTTTTTTAAAAAAAAGATGCTAGAAAGAAATGTAGATTATTGTTTCTGAGTATATGTATCTGACAAATGTGATCAGTCTTAGGGCAGAACTTACTGGGATGATCCTGATATACTAGAGGGTGGAAGCAACTTGCTTCAAGTGGCATCATGGAAAGAGCACAGGAACTAGGAATGGCTGGTGGCTTCCATGTCTGTACAACATTTGATTTCTAAAGGAGCTACCTAAGGTGCTGAACCTATTCTTTGGATAGAGTTCGTCACCTTGGAGAGTACGGTCTAAAACTTGAAGTAGACTGAGAGCTCGAATTACTTGAAAGCTACCAACTGCTACTGGCAATAAGGGAAGGAAAGAACTGAGGTTGGTGTCTGAATGATGCAATAAGAATTTTTGAGTCTGTAATGAGGCAAGGGGACATTTGGTCTGTGCTTCAGGCAGCAAAAAGTCTTAACAGGCATTAAGATATAACCATTCTTCCAAAATTACAACTTATTCTGTAAACAACTTCAACAGCAGGCTGTTGAAGTTGTTTCAGCTCTGTCTATTCAGTAGCTGCCATCCTCTGCTAAGAAGCAAAGAGCAGATATTCCAGCCCAGGTCATATGCAAATATAATATATATTAAGACTATGGAGGTCATGGGTGTGGCCTCTAATTAAAATACTACTTTCTCCATGACATATTAGGGTATGTGGAGTTGTCATGGAGCTTTCTATTCATGCCACAGGGGCAAGTAGGATAAATAAACACCTGAAGGATTGAATCAGTGTTGAAAAGGTGGAATGCATTGCTTGACTGCCACTACTACCTGGCTGGTGACTAAGAAAGAATAAACTGTGATTGAGATCCTGCATCTGGAGATATAACTTTGGAGACTATCTACATCTCATAGCTAGGTCTTCTGTTGCTAACACCAAAAAACAAAAAACAAAAAACCCTACCTCTTATGGTCTTCAGCCCCCCCCCCTCCAAACACAGTCACTTCCAAGTTGCCAGAAAAGTGGTAGGTGAACAATAATGTGTCCAGTCTTCTTCCTGTAGATGGCTGTGCCGATGTAGTTGCCTGTCACAGTGTGCCCATCTTCAGAAAGGAGACTGAGTGTGTCATTTTTTACCTCTCCACTGCCCAGCAACTTGAAAATGCCCTTGGTTGGAAGGGGGGGTTCTGTGTGGCTTAAAAAGCTGTGTTTGTGGACTTGTGGACTTTTAATGATGCTACAAGGACCATAAAAGTGAATTGTAAGACAGAGTTATGACATCCTAACTGCTGAACAGGATGCCAGATTCTCTTGATTACTGGCAGCTAATGCTAAGCAATAGAAAGGAAGGGTACACAATGCAGCTGTATTGAGCAGTGGTGAAAAGCACCTAGCAGAGCCTGATGCATTTGGCTGACTATGCCAGGTACTCATAGTGCTTATGTACTGTTGGTTAGACCATATACCCTAGCCCATACCATTTCTCCACACCAACGTCTGTCAGAAAGTCCACTGGTGTGCTCTCTCTCTCTCTCTCTCTCTCTCTCTCTCTTTCTTTCTCTCTCTCCCTCTGTCTATTTCTCTTCCTTCCTCTCTTCTTTGGTATCTCTCAGGAAGAGAGACCACATGCTTCCTGTTTCATGCAAGGCCAACTTTAGACCGGTAAGAGAGTAACTAGGAGACAATATAAAGTCTAAGCCAGAAGAGTTTGAATATAGAGGAGATATTCCAGGGGAGGAGGTGAGCCTTGTTGGGGGGTTGGTCATTGCATGATGGAGGCAGTAAATTATTCCCTCTACAATGACCTAGAAAGTTCAATATCAGATGTAACTTTGAGTTTTTCTTGTGTATGTCACTCTCAGGATGCCAGCCCTAGTTTTTCTCATCCTTGATGAAAAAGGTTGTCTTGATACACTGAAATATCCCATCAAGGCAATGGTCAACTGCCATGGGTTCTTTTGTTGTTTGTCCCTCCCTCCCTTCCTTCCTTGATTTCAGGACTTTTTTGTGGAAGTATTCATTTGAACAAAAATATGAAAAATACACAGTTTTCTGAACAAAATAGTTGGAGAGTGGGTTAATTTTTTGTGAGAAACCCTCATTTTTTCCCAAATATTTTTTTAAAAAGTTCTGAAATATGGGAAAAAAATCATTGAAAAAATGCACAAAGCCTCTCATATTCTCATCTGAAGGAGAGAAAACTTTAGAAACTTATTCATTCTTGCTTGCAGGAATGAAATAAAGGTTTACGTCCTTAGTTGCTAGCCAATGCATGCAGTATCAGGCTAGCTGGACTAATAGTTTAAAGCAACACTCTGTGGCCCTATGTCAGCTTTTCTAGCCAGCTATCTCTTTGGCCACCTAACTAGGGCCTAACTCAACTTTTGGGCCTCACACTGTTATATAGATGGAGTTTAGGGGTAGTACAGTTCAGCTTATAGTTCCTTTGGGAAATCTGTTGCTTTGGAGTTACAAAGATGAGAGGGGTGAAATGTGGCAGCAGGTGAAACCTCCGGCACTTCAGAGGAAAGTAGAAGAGATATTCTTTCATGGCTGCAGGCCAAGGTGACAAAGGTTTTCTAGATCAAAGTCAGCACGTTGGACTGAGAAAGTTATTAAAGACAATGCAAGTGGCTGCAGTTGCCCAAATCTTGTAAGATAATTGAGTGGGAACCTTGTGTATTTGTGGAGTTGTCTATCATAGCCGGTTAACACATACATGGTGGCTTGGACCATGGACCATGACCCATGTCTTCAAGGGGATACAACACCCTTGTTTTATATCAAGGACCCAACAGCCATTCATTTCCCACAAGAAAGTCCATCATACAAGACAATTTATGTCTTTGGCCTCGCTATTAACCTTCTACCTTGAAAGATCTCTGAGATGGTCAGCTCAGTAATATGCCCTTCATTAAATGTTGGTTCCCTGCTGATTTATGCTGTCTAATTGCCTTCGAGAGCTATCTCATCTCCAGAACAATTCAATAATGCCATAAAAAGCACTTTGAACAATAATGTATTGTAAACCCTGAGAAATGTACTGGCACTCATAAAAGGCTATAATAAATTTTACCAAACTGTGAGTGTTTTATGCAATGCAATGCTTTAGTTATAGTGCTATTCTCTTTAATAGTCACCTTGTGCCTCTAGCTACCATTAATATGATAGTCCTCCATTTTGAGCATAGACTGGTTACTAAGACATGTCAGGAAAATTACTTTCAGCTGTTTGTACAAAGAAAGAGGGCATCATTTCTAACATAGTGAACTACAATATGTATTTACCAACTGAGACAGAACTGCATAATGTACCTCCAAGCTGTTTATGTGAACTCTTCAGTGAGATCTTGTCTGATCACCTTTGTGACCTCTTCTAAAAAATAACAACAGTTGCTTGGAGGTTTGGTTTGTCATCAGATACATCTAATGACTAATAGGGTTTGTTTTCTGAAATTGTCCTATTGCATCAGGGGTTCACCACTTCTGGCCTTGAGGCTCCATGCGACCCTTGGCCCCACTTCTGTTAGCCCCTGAAACTGGAGAGACCCCACCGACTTTTTCCTGCTCAGCTTGACTGTCCTTAACTGAGGTATTGGGAAAGACACTATTATCAGGATTTCAAGATGACTCTTTTGTCTTTCTAGCATAACCTAGGTATCTAAGTGGAAATCACTGGAACACAGACACAGAAAGAGACTGAGAGAAGATGAATGGGAGACACAGAGAGACCTCAGAGCATACAGATTCAGCCTCCCCACCTTTGCGCAATCAGGTGGAGGGGGAGTGCATATGTACACACATACACATACATAATTAGCTCCCTCCCCCCCACTTGACAACAGTTGTGGCCCTTGAGGCCTCCGAAAGTTGTGTACCTCTGCATTACATTTTAAGTCAAAATTAACGTGAAATTGGGAAATACTTATTTTCATAGAAGTAGAATAGGGAAATAGCTGAGAAAGTAAGAGAGAAAGAGAAAGAGGGCGGTAATGATGCATTTAAGTCTCAAGTCAAGTCCTTGCAAGATACTTTCAAGTTAAGTCTTGAGTCAAGTCTCAAGTCTAGGAGCCAACTTTATACCCCAATCTTGAGGCCTCTCCCTAAACTGCAAACCCCAGGATTCCATAGGATGTTGTCAGTGGAATAATAGCACTATAGCAGTCTAGTACAGAAATGGCATCAGTCTCATTCAATAGATACAGCTATTATTCCCAGTCTGGAGAGGACTATGCTGTATCATTAGAGACGAGGGATGTATTAGGAAAAAAAAAAAAAGGAAGTGGAAACATTAATTCAGCACTAACACTGTTGAACATACATGGCTTCAAATGCAGACTTTAAGAATTACGCAACTCAAAACCTAGATTAGCAATACTGATATTCAACTGTTTTGTCTTCCAAAATGTGGATGAATAATTTTCAGAGTTTTCTCCTTGCTCTAAGGAAATGAATGTTCCTGTGCATTTCTCTCCCATATTCACACATCCCAAAATTCAGGAAATTATTCTTTGCAAAAATATGTGTTTGCGTGTGTGTGTGTGTGTTTCCCATGAGAATTCTGGATTTCTGAAGTGGGGAAAATAGTGTTCCCAGGGTGCTACTGTGGGTTTGTGTGTGTATGGGCACGCGTGTGCGTGTGCAAGAGTGCAGTTATCCATGCATAAACCAATCATCTTGCACAGCAAAAATCTTGCACAACAAAAATCCTGTATATAAAATAGTAATCTTACAAACCCTACAGTCATATCTGTGCAAATTGCTGGCGAGTTTTGCACAAAAAATTTTGTTATGTAAGGTTGCTGACTTCTGCATAGAAAAAGCAATCATGCAGAAAAAAATGCACATAGCTGTCTGAAAACATTTTTTGTGTGTGCGAAGTCCCATAATTCTAATCCAAAAAATGATGTGTATTTCTGTAAATAATCAGTTCTTGAAACAGTTTGGGATATGTAAGTACTGGGCAAAAATCTGTAAAATTCTCACCACTGTATTGTTCTTCCTCAGTAGGTTTCCTGGGAGTTGAGAAACATTTTTTCTGCCAAGAAGCAAATAATGGCAAAATAAAATAAAATAAATCCATCTCTAAGTTGGATAGACAAAGCTGTCAATTTTGGTTTCTCATGCATTCATTATTTTCTTTTGGTTTTTAATCTCATTTTTTCCATCCTGAATTTATCTACTATTTATGTTATTCATGTGTATCTCACCTTTTGTTTTCTCAAAAATGAGACCCAAGGTATCTTACAACATGTTAAAAAATACAAATTAAAAACTAGACAAAAACATCCAAAAAAATATTTAAAAATAGAAGTTACTTAAAAGAAAATTGAACAATCTATAAATTTAGTAGCATTAAAATTTATTAAAAGACTATATGGAAACCATCACAGTCTGTTTCTAAAAACCTGATGACACAAGAATGTTCTGACCTGGAAATGGAAGGAAAGCAAGGAAGGGACCATAATAGCCTCCTCAGGGAGTGAGTTCTGGTCCATTTCTGCACTAGACTGTTATAGTGCTATTATTGCACTTTCAACATCATATGGAATCCTGGGGTTTGCAGTTTAGGGAGGGGCCTTTGAATCTAGTGCAGAAATTGCCTTAAAGTTTGGGACCAGCCACTGAGAAAGCTCTCTCCCTTGTTCCCACCAAAACAGAAGGCAGTGAGACAGAGAGAACGGCTTCTTCTTCATATCTTAGAACTCTAATGAGATCATAGAGGGACATACAGCTCCTCAAATATCTGAACCTAAGCTGTATATTTGAAGACATTTTGAATTTTGATAAACACTTACTGAAAATGAACTGAAGTGGAAATTCTTACTCATACCTTAGGTTCCACAATCAAAGTAAATGGACTGAGAAATCTATGCCTTTTCATAAGATGGCTATGAGCTGAGTTTAGTAAGATATGTACAAAAGTACTTCAACAAGATTTTCTTTCCCATATCTCAGGCTGATTCAATGAATGATCAACCAGTAACCTGTCCTAGAACATTTCCCATTTTTTTTGCACTTATTGGGCAGAAAATGGTCCCACACTAAAAGATTGTTTTCATCACAAAGATGATTTTCATCATTTAATTCACATGCCTCCCAACAGAACCCTTTGTGTTCAATATTTTCTCACTTATAGGCACCCTGCAGAACACTATTAAGACATTATTCGATATGGCACAGTTTCATGTTTCAGTGGGAATTCTTCATAGTTGGTTTGCTTCTTCTAGAACGGGAGTTCGCTACCTATACATTAGTGGCTGTGCTGTGTTCCCAAGATGCTGTGTAGCCTTAAACCATTTAGAATAATAAAGGCCCCACTGTTGTTTTGTATGCCCACTTCCAATATTACAAAATTAAATCTATAAAACAGCAGTGGGAATGCATTTTAGACTAAAATCACATACTGTTGAAAAGCTGCACTGAGAAGAGCTTTTTGTCTCTCCTCCCTCGTCATATACAGCAACAAATAAGTGTCTCATTGCAATAGATTCCAAAACGGTAATGCGACCTTTGCCTTATGCCAAATGACTCAAACTTTAAGGATGATTTAGCCTCTGAATTTAGCATTTGCTCACATCTCTCTACACCTGTCCCTGCAGGAAGACATTTAGGGCAAAATAAATAAAAGGCATCCCTGTTGTGGGACATTAGTGTATAGAAGCTAATGAAAAGATAAGACATTGAAAACGAGCTTTGCCTTCGATTTATCTCTCCAAAGGAGATGTCTTTTATCATTACGCTGCAATCTAATTGGCTTTTTGTGTGTGTGCTTCCCTCCTGAAAGGCCTCAGAATAAATCAGTTACCTTTGTAATAAACAGCACCTAAAAGAACAGATGATTTTAAAAAGCCACTTAGACTGTAGCACAGGATTTTATTTAATGCCTTGTCAACGCATTACAAAGAGCCAGGACTTTCACAGAATGAAAACAACCTTTGCAAAGATATTTTCAGTTTATCATGTAGTAATTCCATATTTACCATAACTATACATGGTCTTTTCCTATCTCCTCTAAAGACAGGCAATAAATTATCAAAGTCAGTCTAATCAAATATATTGGGCTGTTTATCATTTTGTGTCATTTGAAGTAATATAGCCAACTTGCAGCTTGCCCTGGTTATAAACTAGATTAAATTTTGTAAATCCTATTGTTAGAAGTATCTGTATGTTTGGAACTTCTGCGACTGTAGAACTATTATAAAGCATTTGTAGATTCCCATTTCTTAATAAAATTCTCCAGCTGTCTTTCTCTCTTTTATTATGGTGAGAAAATCAACACAGCATGCCTTTTCCCCCTAGATTTTCAGGTTGTGGGAGCTACAATATAGTACACATTTACTTAGAAGTAAGTCTTATTGAATTGAGATTTATTTCTGTGTAGATATATACAGAATTACAGTGTTAGTCTCCTAATCAAAGTAACTCATCTTTCAAGCATATAAATAGAGAATATCCCAGACCTTCAGTGTAGTAAGATCTTTATTGGAATTAGCCCAAAAGCCAAAGCTGTAAACAAGCTTTTGAACAATCTAGCATTCTCCCCCAATTCTGTTTTAACAGTTAGACCTGGATCCTACTTTTACCCCTCAACAAGAGTAGACCCTGTAATCAATTGGATTTAGTAACACATTAATAGACTAATCAGTAGCTGATTGATTTAATCTGGTTTACTCAAGAGCAGACCAACCAATAGCATTCAGGCCCTAGTCTGGTTTCTAGTTCTGAAGAAACTCAGAAGATTCCTCATGATTTTGCAATGTATTGGCAGATCCTAATATAAATTATTGCCCTATCCTGATTTTTGAATGTTGTTCTTCTGATGGGCCAAGGGTTTTTGTTTGTTTGTTTGTTTGTTTGTTTCCCATGAGCCAAGATAGCTGCCTATAATTTCTCTGAGGCACAGACAATTTAATCCAGGTAGCAATCAGGAAATAAAATAGTGGCCCTTTCCGCATGAGGCAGTTAGAACAGGCCAAGACGTCCTGGCATGGAGGTCGTCCACACCTTGGATCGGACTAGGTGCAGACTATTTAACTTAGTTTCGCACCTCAGTCCAATCCAACCCGCCCCCAAGTGGTCCTCCCCTGCACTAAGTAAAGACCGGAAAAATCAGGTCTTTACATTTTCTGGAATGCGCCATTGTGTTCCTATTTACCTGTGCAGATGCGCAGGCTCGCACCAATGCGAGCCTGCAATCAATGGAGGGTGGGCTGTGGGCGTGGCCAGCATCAGCGGTTGGTCCACTCCCACGAAGATACCGGAAGCCACCATTTTGAGCCGGAAGCCACAGGAAGCCGCTATTTTGAGCTGGAGCAGTGTGGAACTACAGACCTCGCACTGCTCCGGTTCGCCCTGCACTAATGGAGGAGCCCTGCGGAAGGGCTCAAGGGAAAGCCTGCGTTACTTCGGACCCAAGAAGAGCCAGTAAGTAACAGCACGGAGCGATTCACTTGCCTCGTGAGGAAAGGGCCAGTGATTCTTCATCAGAAATCCCCAGTCTCCAAAAGTTTGAACTGACTAATCTGAAATATACTAATTTTCATTCCTGTCCCATAAACTGTACCACGAGCACATGAAAACTGAGGGAGGGGTCATCTCATGGGGACCATCTAGCTGTGTGTGGGTGTGCTTGAATGATAAGCTATTGCTGATACTTAAAATGCTTAATGACATGACCAGGCCCCCACTCCATGACCAGGAGCAGTGGCAGTCTCACGTTTTAGCCCAAAAACCTTAGAGCCTGGGCCAATCCTGAACTAACAGCCTGAGCTGGACATCTTGTGATAAAATAAAAACTATTTATTGGGCAATCAGAGAAGAAGATCAGTTCAGTAAGCCCATAAAACTGTTGAAAAGCTCAGTACATTTTGTTTTCCTCCAAAAAGGCCTGGATCCTTTCAGCCACCTCCTTTTCTCCAGGATGTGGTTCAGAAGATCAGGATGTGCAAGGAGGTCTTCTGTTATTCATGGGCAAGAAGATTGACTCCTTAGACACATCTAGCAGATGATCCAGATGGTTAATTAGGAACCGGGGCAGGGATGTGGCTTCAAGAAAAGATCAGAGAAGGCTTTCAAAGGATGTTTCACCATATAGTTAGGCTCATTTTTAAAAAAAGACAAAAGCAAAACCATTCATCCATTTGCTTTGTAAATGCTAGTTGAATTGTATGTAAAAGGCAGCCTTCTATAGGTTTTTCAGGTTGTACTTTTCAGTGAACTCAGCATCACACAGTGGACTACAATCACTCACTCACTGAACTACTGTGCTAACCTTCTACTTCTCTATTAATTTTAAGCATATGAATTATTTGATTTTTTTTATTATGGCCTTAAGCCAGACATTACATGCAAATGTTATAAAAATGACTAGATAGCAATGAAAAGAGATCAGTTTCTTAATACTATATGGCATGGAAGCATTTGAAAAATTAGGGAATCAAAGAAGGATATATGTAACCATATTTTCTAAATGTCATTTTCAATATGTCTGGTGAAAAATTGGTCTGGCTATTTTAATACATCTGTAATATGGGAAATCAGTTTTAGCACTTCTCTTTTCCCACAGAAACTTACCAGAATTCAAGACCTAACACCTGCTAAGAAACATAAAACAAATCAAAATAATTTGTTTGAATTCACAATCCAGCAAGGTTAGGAACACAGAATGGTAGACAAAGTAGACATAGACACTGGATGAAGAACAGTTACCTGGTCCAGATCCAGGTAATCTGTGGCCCTGTAGACTTTGTTTAACTGTATATCCCATCATTCCTGGCAGCTGGCACTGCTATTTGGAACTTATGGGATTTGGAATCCAACAATATCCAGCAGGCCAAGGGCTCCATACTCGTGGGTTACTTAAAATAGGCTCTTTCCCTAAAAGCCTCTGCATTCATTGCTCCGTTGTAATGCAGCCTGAAAAAAATATGCAATGTTTTGCAATGAACTTTATTTTTAGGGTGAGTGGGGGCATTGCTGAATAGAATCATTAGCTGGAATTCACTCCCAAAGAAATCAAGAGAGGTTTTGTTATAGACCCTAGAGGAGGCAAAATGTTCTTCACACACCTATCTAATGGAAAAATCCTATTGAACTTTGTATGAATTGCAACCAAGAAATGAAAAAAATAGACACTATAGCTTTTCTTTACAGCCCCATGTTCAAGGTATAAAGTAATGTTCCAGCAGTTGCTAAGAGACCTTAAATTTCCCACTGACTGCTTGCCCCTGGGAAGGATTGCAAGTGGGTGTAAAGGCTTTTTCTCCTTCTCCTTATATTGATTGTCTGTACTGGAGGTCAGTGTTACACTTCTCTCTTGGAAGGCTAGGTTGCTGCTCTGTACCAGAGGTAAACTTCTGTTCCTTAGATATCTCTGTGATGACTCCTTGTATGCTATGCATTCCTACTTGGTTTACAGCCAAGCTAAACAGACCCACCTCCAATTTGCAGGAAAGATCTGCATTCCATTGACTTCATAACTGCATCTAAATGGGCAGGACTGCAGACCAGATTTAAACCTGGATCTCGTAAACAAATATTTAGGATTGGTTGTCTTGAGAATGGTTTCTTGAAGGAATGGTTTTGTGGAATATAGCTGCATCCTGTCTGTGACACTGACAAAAGCAACACCAGCAACTATTAAGGGATTAGTTTGGTTACTTCTGGTGTTTGATTAGTTATTTGCATATTTCTAATCAGCCTGGAATTTGATGATTTCGCTTTGTACATCCATAGTATCCTCCTTCACAAACTTTCCAGTCTAAATAACCAGCTTACCACTAACTCAAATAAGCCATCTCAGAAAGCTGTTAAACATCATTACCTAAAAGTAAGTACCATTGCACTCAACAGGATGAATAAAAAAGCTGGAAATGTACTGGGTAATGCCCTGGTTTCTGTTCCCAGTCCCATGACTTGACTTCATTCTAGACAGCCTGACATACTCTTGGATCAAATGATTTTCTGGTGAATGTTTTTCATACTGGAGCGGTATTTCTGGCTGTATTTTATTTTATTTTATTTTATTTTATTTTATTACTTTATTTTATTTTTGTCACTACGTATTAGCCAAAAATAAGCCACTATAAAATATACCCAATTTTTATAGGTCCAAATTGTGATGAAGAATGTTTGGTTCTATTAGGGGGAATTTTCCAAGGCCTTGCATCTTTGCTATACAATACATGAAATGTCATGTACACAACCATCAATGTCTCAATACATTGCGTCCTTATGCTGCCTTCTGCTTGACTCTTCTTTTGAGAGTTTTATCTCCTATCTTTCTTGCCATTCCCTTTTGGCTCCCTTATTTGGTTTCTTTCTTAAAGGACAGACTTTCACCATCCTTTGCTGAAATGGCCAATTGGCTACTTTGGGAAGGAAAAAGCCATAAATTGTTAGCAATCTTTAGACTTCTTGGTTTATATACTAACTACACTTCATTTGCATACAAAGTGCAGACTTTACTTTGCCCCACTGGAGTATTTTAGACCTTGATGACAAAACAGCATACAAAGTGTTCCATGTATAATCCAATTTATAAATTATAAAACTGTACCAAGGTCAATAACCATGGGCTGAACAATGGCTTACAAACAATAACTCCAAGAAATTAAGACCGTAACATGTATAGATTTTATAATTTAAAACAAACAAAGAATTTTAGTAGATCCATAACTATTTTCCCAGGATAACTGTTAGCTCTGAGAAAAGTTGAGTATATAGTAACACGATATTACTACATTATGGCTGGCAATCCATACTGCACATGAAGACTCTAGAGAAAGTCACTATTATAATACATAATTAGTTGGTCACTCTGGAAACAAGATGCTGGATAGCACAGACTTAGATCTGACACTGAAAGCTTCTTACTATGTTTACAGAGGATGGTCAGACTTGTCTGTACCTGGAACTTCCTGATTCAAGACTGCCCCAGAGCTGTGCAACATATTTGCTAAGCCATAACCTCACCAACCATGTAGTATGTTGAGGGAGGAGTGTGTGAACTTCTCTCTGAACTTCAGGGAAGTTCTTAGGGATGACATTCCAGGAATGTGTGGGGCCAAATCATGAGGAATGAAACCAAAAATTGCCAGTACATGTTATCTTAAACCTGTTACTGCCAAACTTAAAGCCTTAGGAGAATCATAGTAATATTTTAGAATTGGAAAGAACATATACAAAAGCTTTGTTATTTGCTGTCAAATTGAGTTCAGCTTATGGTGGTACTGTAAGAGAGAGACCTTGAAGAGCCCTGGCCATCAACTGCCTTTTTCAGATCTTGCAAACTCACAGCCATGACTTTCTTGATGGAATCTATCTGTCTTTGTGGTCCTTCTCTTTTTTCTACTGTCTTCCACTTTTGCTCAGCAGTAACATCTTTTCCAAAAAATCATCTTACAATATTCCAAAGTATATTCAATTTAATTTAGTTATTCATTTTTAGTGAGCATTCAGGCCCGATTTGCTTTAGGATTGGGGCAAATTTCATGCTGTAGCAAGAAATCTTCAAAAATCAGTTTCTGAAGGCTATTCACAATTTGGGGCTTATTGAGCACAAAATTCATTCATGGCTATTGCACATAAAACAATGTTTTCTGTATGGAAAATTCAATGCAGAAATATTAGTTACTGCACAAAAATGCTGTTTTCTGTGGAGAAAATGCTGTTCCAGTGCAAATCAACTATGTGCAAATATAACACAGAATAAATCCCCAATTACAGCATGTTCTACCTAGAAAACAGCATTTTCTGCACAGTCATTAATATTTCAATACTGAAATATTATTTTACATGCGGAAAATACTGTTTCTTGGGTATAAAACACTGTTTTCTGCACAAAACAACCATATGCAAATTTTGCACAGAATAAGCCCCAAACTGTGAAGATTCTTGTGAGACCAGGATTCTTTTTTTCTATCTTCAAATATTCTTTTCATCCCTATCTGGGACCCACTTGTTCATCTTCATAGCAGTCCATGGTATCTGTAGAACTCTCATTCAAGTGACACCTGTCAAATGAGTTTACTTTCTTCCTTCCAGCTTTCTTCATTGTCAAACTTTCACACCCACGCATAGAAAATACAAAAGCTAGGAAATCATAACATGATTTTGTGATGGGCAAAAAGCTGTCTAGGGAAGCCCAAATGGTCACATTCAAAACCATAACTAAAGTATCCTACTCCTGGATTTGGCCTCTGAAATCTATCACCCTCAGTCTGAAGTCTAAGAGAAGCCTGAAATGGGCTGCCACGTATAATCAGTATTTAGTTTTAGTCACAGATTGTTCTATCTTGATCCATTCTTTATAGAAAACTGATCTAAAGAGTTATAATTCAATAGGTAAGTTAATGTGTTTTTCCCCCACAAAACTCAAGTCTGTTTTGCATGTCTCAGGAGTATCTAAGACAACTAAAATACTATTATGAGTTCAGCTGTTTGAAATGATGCAGCTGATATAAAACTTTCATCTTGTGATAAGTCTTCCACTATACAGTTTTTCAGGGTTTTAACTCAACACTTTTTTTTCCTCCTTGCCCTTTGATACCAAAGAAGTGCTTTCTACTATTAATAAGGAAGGCAGTGGAAAGATGTCAGGAAATTGTAGCTCATTTGTCTTCCAAATATCCTTGTGGCAGGAGGGAAATGTGCCTTCTGAACTTGGAGGTAAAATATTTTTCATGACCCTCCTTCACACTCACATGGTAATTGAGAAGTAATCCATTTCATAGGGTTCCTTTCCCTCTCAGAAACCTCAAGGGCTAACAAGTGAAATATAGCTAGAGACCTAATTCTCTCAGGGAATATAAATTTCCCTTGGGATTCCATTAGCATGTGTAGCTTTTCATTAGCGAAAGGACGTATGAGTCTTAAAACACTAAGATACATTTGGAGTACTGCTTGATTCATAAGTTAAAAGTTCCAGTTCACTGTGCAACCATCTCAATTCTCAATTAAATTCGCATTTCTCTTCTCAAAAAGTTGAGTGCTGGGAAACTTCAAAAGTTTGGGCTTTTCAAAAACGGCTCTAAATCTCCACAACCTATCTGTTAGGAAACATGCTATCTGATTTCTATAGTCACTTTAGCCAAGAGTTCTTGTGTTGTAAAATTCGAAATCTGTGAGCACTGAAGATAGTGACTTCCATGTCAGTGGGGTAGTGAATCTGCTCTGGGTTTTAGCCTGAACCTTAAAATAAACATCAAAGATGCAGAAACATAGAATCATAGAATCATAGAATCATAGAATCATAGAAATGTAGAGTTGGAAGAGACCACACAGGCCATCCAGTCCAACCCCCTGCCATGCAGGAACACCCTCAAAGCACTCCCGACAGATGGCCATCCAGCCTCCGCTTAAAAACCTCCAAAGAAGGAGACTCCACCACACTCCGAGGAAGCATATTCCACTGCCGGACAGCCCTGACTGTCAGGAAGTTCTTCCTGAGGTTCAGGTGGAATCTCCTTTCCTGCAGCTTGAATCCATTGCTCGTTGTCCTGGTCTCTGGAGCAGCAGAAAACAAGCCCACTCCCTCCTCTACATGGCATCCCTTCAAATATTTAAACATGGCTATCATGTCCCCTCTTAACCTTCTCTTTTGCAGACTAAATATACCCAGTTCTCTAAATCTATCCTCATAGGGTGTGGCTTCCAGGCCCCTCACCGTTTTGGTCACCCTCCTCTGGACTGGCTCCAGCTTGACCATGTCCTTCTTGAATTGGGGTGCCCAGAACTGGACACAGTATTCAAGATGAGGTCTATCCAAAGCAGAGTAGAGTGGTACCAGTACCTCCCTCGATCTAGACACCATACTCCTATTGATGCAGCCGAGAATTGCATTGGCTTTCTTGGCTGCCGCATCACACTGCTGACTCATGTTCAGCTTGTGGTCTATTAAAACTCCTAGATCCCTTTCACACATACTGCTATCCAGCCACGTGTCCCCCATCCTATATTTCTATATTCCATTTTTTCTACCGAAGTGTAGGACCTTACACTTCTCTCTGTTGAATTTCATTTTGTTAGCTTTGGTCCAGCTCCCCAATCTATCCAGGTCATTTTGAATTTTGATCCTGTCCTCTGGCGTCTAGCATTGACACCTTGGATAGATCCATTATAGTTCAGTCTAAAACCCAGGGCAGATTTGCCACCTCACTGACATGAAAACAACTGTCTGTCACTGTGTTGGATTGACATGGTTCAACAATATAGTTGCTAGGAAATAAACTTATTCAAACCATTATGAGCAGATCCCAAACTCACCTGCAGTGTCTGATCCTGTGTGTGTATGTGCCTTCAAGTCACCTGTGAATTTCATAGGGTTTTCTTAGGCAAGGAGTATTTCAGAGGTGGTTTTGCCAGTTCTTTCCTCTGAAAGATAGCCTACAACACCTGGAATTCCTTGGAGGTTTCCCATTCAAGTACTAACCAAGACTGACCCTGATTAGCTTCCAGAATCAGACAGGATCAGCCGTCTTTTGCAGGTGCTGGCTGTCCATGCCAGGCAACAGAGTGCAGGGTCAGTAGGAGGCCATTCACAGTAAACAAACACACTAACAGTCAGTACAGCTTGCCTGTTCATGGTCCAGAAACAATCCAAAGGTCCAGAAATCCAGTGGGGAACACAGTCAGACAGTCCAGGTAGCAATGAGCAGGGAGTCCAGAAAACACAAGACAAATGCTGGCAACACACATGTTGATTCTGGCATTGAGCTACTGCCCTGTGCCTTCATTAAGAAGGCTGGAGCCAGCTGGCTCTCATCCCAGCCTGATTATCTCCTGGTGTGCTTGCTTCTGTATGTCCTCCTTTGAGGTTGCTGTTCACCAGGGGAGTCTGAATCCTGGCCCATGACATTGCCTTTAGGGTGCTTAAGCTGTGATTGGTTCTGTAGCAGTCAGAAAACCCACCATTTCCCTCTTCATAACAGTTACTCTGGAAAAGGAACACCTATATCGCACAGGTGGAGAACATGCAGCACACGGGCTTCATACAGCCCTTGGACTCTGTTTTTGTAGTCTCTGCCAAAATTCTCCAAATCCACCTATTTTTTAAAAATTGTGTGACTGTCAAACAAAGGCACATGAGAGCTTTGCAAATCCATGAAATAATGAAAACACACACAAAGCCTGAATCCACCACTCCCAAATACTTCTATTTTCATTAGATCTTGAAATGGTTACTGGAAGTGATGTGATGCTACTTCCAATCACCCTGCTGAGAGGGCTTTGAAGAAAAATGGAGGTACGTTGGCATGCTGGGTGAGGTACAGTCTGCAGGGTG
This sequence comes from Cyclura pinguis, assembly GCA_030412105.1. Classification (NCBI taxonomy): domain Eukaryota; kingdom Metazoa; phylum Chordata; class Lepidosauria; order Squamata; family Iguanidae; genus Cyclura; species Cyclura pinguis. Next base: position 103,558,862 of record CM059599.1, on the reverse strand, counting down.
GGTGGGGAGGAGAAATTCTGCTGGCAGAAAAGTCTTGTGCCTAATCTTATTCCTATGCAGCTGAGCTGGGGTTTGCATTGGTAATCCATTAGCAGCGTTCTGAGTCCCCCCACAGTTCTGATGAAAATTGCCCTGCTCCCAAATGGTTATGAGATCTGGGAGGTGAACATCCTTTGGGCTAAACCTGCATGTTGTACCTCTAATCTTGCTCCCCATCTCTCTCCACTTAAGCAACAATTTCTGTTATAAAACTGGCATTCAGTAAACTAATCCGACCTGAGATGAGTATGCATCTATAGTGGGATAGGGGGAGTGCAGATCATGGGCCACTAATGGCTCTGGGTCCTACCTTTGTGGTCCCCAAAACACCTTCAGGGAGAACCCTGAACCTTCCAAATGCCCCTCCAAAATTAAAAAGAGTCACTTTATAGATGATATTTTCCCTGAAACAATCCTGAAACTACCTCTAAATGTGACAGTTCCACTTACCCACCCCTCATGTGCCTATAAATTAAAAAAAAAAAGCCGCAAATGGCCAACAACATAGTATATAGCTGCAGGAAGTGATGTCATGACACTTCCTGTGGAGCCAAGGCATACTAGGTGCCCTTCAGGAGAAAGGGGGCGGGGGGTGAAATTTGGTCCTCATCCCACATGCAATTACCCATCTCTGCTCTAAAGCCACCAGAGAAAGAGTGAAAGAGAGAGTGCTCATTTAGGAAAAACGGTGGAAGTACATGGCTGCTAAAACTAAGATGTTGCACAAGTCTGTTGGTAAACTTACAGAAAGTACAGTGCTATTTTTAGTTGCACTTTTTAAAGCTATGCATGTAACTAAAGTGCAAAAGAAATGAGGGGTTATTTTTGCATATCTTTTAATAAATCATTTCAAACAATTGAATATTCTTCATTCTTTTTACAACGTGTGGGAAAACGAGGGGCAGGGGAGGAATTATAGTGTGTGTTTTTTAAAAAAAGAAGAAGAAAATGGAAAAGCAAGAAAAAAATGTTTCAAACATAAGGAGAGTGGTACCATTGAATGAGTGACTGATTTTCCATTCTTAACTCATTATCTCAGAAGTTAATGACAGGGTGTTTTTTAATGACATAGTCCTATACCAGCTTGTGTTGGGGGATGATAGGAGTTTCAGCCCCACAGAAATGCAGCGGAAAAGCCAGAGGGCAGCGAGCCAACAGCAGCAGCCTTGTTCCCCAGTAAGGATACTCACACATGGAGGAGTTTCTTCCAAACAGGAGGCATTTTATCTTGCAGCAAAGTTCCGTTATGTACAAAACATGGCACAGACGGACAAAGGCTTGTGCCAGACACCGGTTTGGTCAACAGACAAATACATACTGGGGATTGCTTTCTTATATACATATCTACAACCAATCAGGTAGAGGTTTGCACACTTCCCTCTACCATCACACACGACCCCAGTTTCTTATGCAAGCTTGCAATTACCCACAGCTGGGGCATGATGCAACATCTTTGCAGTGGGCTGATCATTTTCCCAGGGTTCCCTGCCTGGAATCCCTGACAATCCCCTCCAAAATGGTCAGGCCACTGTGTAGGACATTTTCACTATCCATACATGTCATGCAATACATATTATATGGTACATACAGTACATACATTCAAGGGTACAATTCATCTTCCACCTTACACTCTGGTGGCAAGGCCCAGTTTACTTGCCAACTTCTCATGGCCTACTACTGGAAGTGCCTTTGTGAGCAGATCCGCAATATTGTGTTCAGATGGACAATACCACAAGCACAAAATCCCATCCTGGATCATTTGCCTCACATTTTGGTGTCGTAACCCAATGTGTTTAGTTCTACACTTTAAGTTTTCCGCCTCAGCCATTGCTATGCGAGCTTGTGAGTCTTCATGTATTTCCAGAGGTATGCTGCAAGGCTCTTGTATGTCTGTCAGCATTTGTCTTACCCACTGTACTTCGCTAGCCATTTCTGATAATGCTGCAAATCCCGCCTCTGTTGTACTGAGCGCCACACAACTCTGCTTTCTTGATCTCCACACTATGGGACTCTCCTCATACCTGGCTACCAACCCAGTCACTGACTTCCTGTCTGCTGGGTCAGCAGCAAAAGAGCTATCGACATAGCATTCCAGTATTTTTTGGCTTCCCACCATTCTCAGACACAGATCTCTTGTACCTTTGAGATATGTGATGACTGGTTTTACAGCCACCCAATCTATCTGTCTGGGTTTGGAAGCTCTCCTGCTTAACAGTCCAACAGCGAAACTGATGTCTGGTCTCATGTTGTTAGCAATAAATAACAGGTTTCCAATGACAGAATGGTACAGCTGGGGGTTCACAAACAGCTCACTTGCTTCCAAATTTCCGAAGTCTGTTGTCATGGGAGTCCTGACTGTCTTTGCATCACACAGACCACATTTAGCAACAAGACTGTCAATTTTTTTTTTTTTTTTGGCTTAGAAAAATCTCGCCATCACTGGTTCTCTCCACTTCGACACCTAAATAACATTTCAGACTCCCTAGATCTTTTAGCCTGAATCGTTTCTTTAACTCCATCTGCACACGCTTTACATCACTGGCACTTCTGGCTGCAATACAAAGATCGTCAACATATATCACTATTATGACACAGTTGTCACCTGTCCCCTTAGTATATACGCATGCATCCGCGATGCTCCTCGTATACCCAAGTGCCACCAACTGCTGATCAATGCATTTGTTCCAGCAGCGAGCGCTTTGGCGAAGACCATAGAGAGCTTTGCGCAACAGGTATACTTTGTTGTCTTCTGCGCCATCATACCCTGGTGGTTGCTCCATGTAGACTGTTTCTTCTAGATCAGCGTTCAGGTACACTGTTTCAAAATCAAAATGTTGAACAACCATTTTCCTCTTGGCAGCAACAGTTAATACCATCCTCAGACTTTCTGGTTTGGCTGTGGGAGAAAAAGTCTTGTCAAAGTTGGTGAACCTTTCCTGGGAGAAACCCTTTGCAACCAAGCGTGCCTTATACTTCTGTGTGCCATCAGGCATGTCCTTTAATTTAAACACCCACCTGCAACCGACTACCTTCCAGTCTTTGGGCCTGTCTACCACCTGGAAGACCTTTCTTTCGACAAGTGAGTGGAACTCAGAGTCCATGGCAGTGTTCCACTTTTCCTGTTCCTCCTTGGGATACTCTAACAGTTCCTGATAACTTTCAGGCTCACTAGCCACAACACTGAACAGCTTGGCCCCTTGAACAACAAATCTGACAGGGGCTTTTCTTACCCTCTTGGACCTCCTAGGAATGAGTACCTTAGTTCTTCCTGACTCAAGTTTCGCTAGGACTACTGCTGCTCTCAGTCTGAGGCTTTTCTTTGAGTGCAGTCCCAGGTTTGAAGCTAGGTGGCAGTGAGGGGTCATGTGAGGTTCCAGGCTTTTCCTCCTTTTCATCATCAGACATCACTGCCCCTCCATTTTCAGAAATTTCAGGAACACTTTTCACACTTTTACCCAGGGGAATCAAAACCTCTTGGTTACAGTGCAGTCTATCCCATCCTGAATGGATTTCAAAGTTTGCACTCCTGGAATACACTATTTTGCCAGCATGGTGTAGAAATCTATATTTGTTACTTTCATATCCCACAAAGCGTAACCATCTAGATTTCTCCTCTCCAGACTTTCTAAAACTTGGGGGAATATACACACTAGCAAACTGACCCCAAACACTTAGATGCTTCAGGTTTGGCACTCTACCATACAATAGGTAATATGGAGTTTGCTTCACACTTGAACTCCACATCCTGTTTATGTGGTAGTTTGCTGTCACTATTGCTTCTCCCCAAAGTCCTGCTGGGGCTTGGGCATCCTCCATCATACAGTCCTTCATTTGTTTCAACAGCCCAATTCTTCTTTCTGCAAGACCATCCTCCCCGGGAGATGCAGGGTTGGTGGTTGTATTCCTTATGCCTTTCTTACGCACCCAGGCTTGCAGGCTATTGGACAGGAATTCTCCCCCTCTGTCTGATACAAGACTGGCCACTTTATAAGGAAATTCCCTCTCAACAGCATTCACCCACTCTTGGAACTTTTCAGCTGCTTGACTTTTCTCTTTCAGTAGATAGACATAGGAGTACCTGGTGTGTCCGTCTACAATTACCAGGACATACCTATTTTGCCCTTCAGTTGACTTGAATGGCCCAGCCAAATCTGCATGTACAACCTCAAAAGGCCGTTGGGTGACACACTTGCTTTTCTTGGCAATGGGGTAAACCTTTACCTTAATCTTTTTGCATACAGAGCAATCTAGGAACTTAGGGCAATTTCTGACTTGTAACCAGGGCATACCTTTGCCAATTCCTGCAAACTTTTGTAGCTGGCATGTCCCATCACTCTGTGGAGATAATGTACACACTTTTCATGTAAAGGTTTGTTACACATAGGGTTAAAGTTTGCCACTTTTCCTTTGGGCAACATGTGGTACAACCCCTGCTTTTTCACCCCTTTTGCACAAAACAAGCCATTTACAGTTATTGTACATTTCTCCCCTTCAAACACCACTTTGTAACCCTCACTGGTCAGTTGGGAGACACTCAAAATACAATTCTGCAGGTTGGTAACACACAACACATTATTGAATGATTTACCAAAGCATGGCACATATGCAGTACCCATCTTCTGCATCTTGCTTGGTGCTCCATCTGCAAGGGAAATCGCTGTTATATTTGCATTTGTAATATCATTCAACAGCTTTAAATTGTTCACCATGTGGTGAGTTGCACCACTGTCTAGCAACCACACACCACTCTCAGACTGTTCTTTTGCCACAACCACATGGCCTTCAGCCTGTGACGACACGCCCCTCCGCTTCTGGGCTGTCTTGTCCCCTCTGCTCGGCGCTGGCATTCTGCAGTCCTTCTGGAGATGGCCAGCTCTCTTGCATCTGTAGCAGCGTCTGGCATAGCTGCACACTCCTTCTTCCCAGACAGATGCCACCTCCGGAGCTGCCTCTCCCTCCGACTGCAGTCTGGAATTGAACTGCTTACGTTGGACTTCCTCCAGGATCCTCCTGGCTACCAGGTCTACAGTCAGCTCTTCCTCACGCACACCCTGCAGGCTGTACATCAAAAAGTCCCACTCCTTAGTGAGGCTTCCCAGCAGAATAAAACTTTTCTGCCTTTCTGGGATATTTACTCCTCTGTCGGCTGTCTCTTTAAATAACTGTCTCATCAGCATGAAGTGCTCTCTTACACAGCTTCCGGGACATAACTTTGTGTTATACAGTCTTTTCATCCATAGCATTTTGGACAAACATGAGGAAGGTTGATGCACACGCTTCAAAGCCCCCAGAGCTGATATGCTGTGTCTGCAGCAGCAGCGTGAATCAACTGGGAAGGACTTAAAGTAAGCAAAATAACTGCTTTGGCTTTTTCGTCAGCAACCCTGAATGCTGCTATTTGAGCAGCAGTTGCTCCTTCTGGGGGCTGTCCCTCATTTTCCAAAACGTTCCACAAGTTTTCCTTTGTCAAAGCGGCTCTCACGTAAATTTGCCAGCTTTGATAATTAGCGTTGGTCAACTTTTCAAAATGCAGATAACCTCCTTCAGCCATGCTGCTGCCTTTGTAAGTAAAATTCAACAAACAAAGCAGCTGGCTGCAGTGACCTTGATGAGCTCTGGACTGAAGATTAACTGTCTCTCTGCCAAAACACAGACTCCCGAAGCACCGGAGAGCCAGGCAAACAGTCAAAAAGAGTCCCAGTATCCAGGGGAAAACAACTACAGGTGCACTGTGGATGCTGTGCACTCTGGGTCTGGGCCCATAACCACTGTTGGGGATGATAGGAGTTTCAGCCCCACAGAAATGCAGCGGAAAAGCCAGAGGGCAGCGAGCCAACAGCAGCAGCCTTGTTCCCCAGTAAGGATACTCACACACGGAGGAGTTTCTTCCAAACAGGAGGCACTTTATCTTGCAGCAAAGTTCCGTTATGTACAAAACATGGCACAGACAGACAAAGGCTTGCGCCAGACACCAGTTTGGTCAACAGACAAATACATACTGGGCATTGCTTTCTTATATACATATCTACAACCAATCAGGTAGAGGTTTGCACACCTCCCTCTACCATCTCACACGACCCCAGTTTCTTATGCAAGCTTGCAATTACCCACAGCTGGGGCATGATGCAACATCTTTGCCGTGGGCTGATCATTTTCCCAGGGTTCCCTGCCTGGAATCCCTGACAGCTTGTATGCTTGTAAATCCATTAACCAGTAGGATTTATGAGCAGACAAATGGGTTTAGGGTTACAACTATGATTTACAGTTTATTTTCTGAATGTCGATACATTTTCCAAAAAGACAAAAGCTAGTGCCAAATGCTGGAAGTAAAAATGCATATTATATACAGGAAAGTGTTTTTTAAAAAAATCAGCCTTTAAGATTTTTTTTAAAAAATCTATCACAGTATACTAGTTTAAATGTGCTTGTATTAAAAGGGATCCCTTTAAAATATGGATACATTTGACTCAATATACTGCTTTCTCAATAAAAGCAGCAATCTCATGTCACTCCATTTGATCATTGCTGGGAATTCTACTTTTCTACAAAAACTGACATTTATAAAACAGAGATGTACTATTTTCACCCTGAGCTACTCCTGAGCTTATAACAGTGATTTCTTGTAAGTACAGTCCCCCATTAACCCCTCTGTTTAACTCAAGGATGGGGAACCTATGGTACTTTCATTCACATCATTGCAACTCACTTCCAGCATCTCACAGGTGGAAACTGAGAAACATGGCCAAGCAACATCAGAGTGTGGTCAAAAGTGTGTGACCAAGCAAGAAAAAGGCAAAAGTTATTAATGAGGAAGAACACACAAAACTACAGTTTTTAGGAAGAGAAATTCTGAAATTTGGGGACTGAGTAAGCCCAAGCCTACTGGGAAAAGCAAAACTCTACACTGTTCTCTCCTCTCCTCCCTGCTGAGTTAAATGAGTGCAAACAAACTTGTACTTTGCATCTTGAACTCAGTTTGCAGCAACTGCAGCAAGCCAGAACAAAAGAGGAAAGTGGGAGAAGAAAGAGACTGATGTTCTAAAAGCAGTTGAGAAAGTGGAATGGCAGATTAATTGGGACTTTCTCTGACAAACCAGGAAAGTTGGAAGAAATGATAGCAGGATTTTTTTGGGATTAAAACTCACATCACATCATGCTAGCAAGGCCAATGGTAAGGGGAAATGGGAATTATAATCTAACATCTGGAGGATATCATATGAAGGGAATGCTGTGGATGTAGCATATCTCGATTTCAGTAAGGCCTTTGACAAAGTTCCCCATGACATTCTTGCAAAGAAGCTAGTAAAATGTGGGCTGGACAGGGCTACTGTCAGATGGATCTGTAACTGGTTGACTGATCATTCCCAAAGGGTGCTCACCAATGGCTGCTTTTCATCCTGGAGAGAAGTGACTAGCGGGGTGCCACAGGGTTCTGTCCTGGGCCCAGTGCTGTTCAATATCTTCATCAACAACTTAGATGAAGGAATAGAGGGCATGCTCATCAAATTTGCAGACAACACCAAATTGGGAGGGGTTGCTAATACGCCGGAGGACAGGATCAAAATTCAAAATGACCCAGACAGATTGGAGAGCTGGGCCGAGGCTAACAAAATGAAATTCAACGGAGAGAAGTGTAAGGTCCTACACTTAGGTAGAAAAAATGGAATACAGAAATATAGGATGGGGGACACGTGGCTGGATAGCAGTATGTGTGAAAGGGATCTAGGAGTCTTATTAGACCACAAGCTGAACATGAGTCAGCAGTGTGATGCGGCAGCCAAGAAAGCCAATGCAATTCTCGGCTGCATCAATAGGAGTATGGTGTCTAGATCGAGGGAGGTACTGGTACCACTCTACTTTGCTTTGGTTAGACCTCATCTTGAATGCTGTGTCCAGTTCTGGGCACCCCAATTCAAGAAGGACATAGTCAAGGTGGAGCAAGTCCAGAGCAGGGTGACCAAAATGGTGAGGGGCCTGGAAGCCATGCCCTATGAGGATAGACTTAGAGAGCTGGGTATGTTTAGTCTGCAAAAGAGAAGGTTAAGAGAGGACATGATAACCATGTTTAAATATTTGAAGGGATGCCATGTAGAGGAGGGAGTGGGCTTGTTTTCTGCTGCTCCAGAGACCAGGACAACGAGCAATGGATTCAAGCTGCAGGAAAGGAGATTCCACCTGAACCCCAGGAAGAACTTCCTGATGGTCAGGGCTGTCCGGCAGTGGAATATGCTTCCTCGGAGTGTGGTGGAGTCTCTTTCTTTGGAGGTTTTTAAGCAGAAGCTGGATGGCCATCTCTTGAGAGTGCTTTGAGGATGTTCCTGCATGGCAGGGGTTGGACTGGATGGCCCGTGTGGTCTCTTCCAACTCTACATTTCTATGATTCTATGATTCTCCAACACTGAGCCCGCTCAAAACTGTCCACCTGGAGCAAAGCTGTTGTTTGGTAGGGGCTCACCGGGTTGAGCAATCATCTTGTTTTCCCAGTCCACAGTCAAATGAATGGTTAAGTCTGAGACTGAGCTTTAAAAAAATGATATCCCTCTCTGAATTTTACTGGCAAAATAGAATGGCCCACCTTGCTCTTCATGGACCTAGTACATAAGAACTGATTTACAGATAAGATATTATGCGTTGGACTGCCACATTTACCACAGCTTGGACAAGTTACTTTGAGGGATGATCATTCCTAGCCAGCACTGGCCACTGGAGATTCTGGGAACTGTAGACCTCCCAAACATGTCTTTTTACCAACTTTGACATTTGTACAAGCTATATGAAATTGCGTACAGGTACACAAATGTCCCCAAGTTAACTCAGTCATCTGCATCATCCTGCTGGATGACGAGGAAGATGTAATCATTCACCTGGCACATAGATATTGGCACAATGGTCATTTATATCTACCCTTGAACTGTGGATTAGTCACTCACGGCTTGAGAAGTATTGCTAAACCTCTATAAAAGGAAGAAATCAAAAATTGTCTGTTCATTTTAATATCCTGTTTCTATCTCAGTAAGTTCTCAAAGCACTTTATGTGAAAAATGATTTTAATGTCATGTTGTCCCAGTTTCACTCCTACTAAAGAGAAGTCCTGTGCAGTCAAGATGCAGAGGATGTCTCATTTTTTAAACTTCCACCTCACTGCCTTGATAAGTATATTTTTAACATGATGAATAATATACTAGAACTGGTCACAGGGACAAGTCTACAGCAATTAAAATGCCATGCCTTCACCTCAAAAACTTTCTGCAGATATCATTCCAAGCTCTCAGTTTACCACTCAGAACAGAAATTGTGATGCATGTGGGTACTTTTTCCTTCTCAGAATTTTGGCCATTTTCAGGTGTTTTTGACCTACATTTTTAAGGATATCTGTACATTTGTAGAAGTATGAAAGACAATATAAACTCAGACCACCTAGATGGCACATGATCCGAGCAGAGACACAGCTCATCTCAAATTTGTGGTTGAAACAATTGCCTTACTCACAGTACAGACCACCCATGTGACACTTCCCTCTCCATTCCTCCTTCTATAACCTTGGGCATGTTTTTGGCATCTCATTTTAAGTTCAGGATGGAATAATCTCTAGAGAAGAAGATGGTAAACAACTGAAATGTCTCAGTAAATGATTTGGTTGCCCCAGATTTGATAAGGTATTGTAGGACAACATATAGCAAAACTACTTTTCAAGCAGTATTAGAGCAGGCAGTTAAAAAAAAATACAGTTCAAAACATCCTCTATAACTATATCAAGCTGAAACTACATGGAATGAGTGGCTGACAGGGGCACATGTGAACAGAAAACCATAGAAATACAGGCTGATGACTCCTGTATCAGTGGGGCAGTCTGGGTTTCATGACAGACCTTAAAGAGGCTATCCCAGGTGCTGTGACCTTTTGGGGAATAGGATGTAGCACCTTGGCTAGCCCATTTAAAGTTCAGATTAAACCTTGGAGTGGATTTGCTGCCCCACTAACATCAGGGCCACCAGCCTCTGATGACCCTTAGCAAGTGGAATATATTTTTGTGTTCCTTTGTTAGTATGAGCCACAGCTGTGGTAAAATTACTCTGGACTACGACTGGCAGAATCCCTCTGCCTGGATAGCCCTGTGGATACAAAGCAGGATAAAAATCAAATCAAATCAAATCAATCAGAAAATCAAAATGAACACAAAAGTTTAACAATGGCCATTTCCGCACGGGGTGAGGGAATTGCCCCGTGCCAGTACTTACCGGACTTATTAGCTCCACGCTTGGGTCCAGGCTGGTCCGGAGCAGTGCGTGGCCGCCGCTCCGCACTGCTCCGGGGACGAAAATGGCGGCTTCCAGTTGGTCGAGGCTCTCCACCAACCGCTGAAGCTCGCCAGCCTAAAGCCCGCCCTTGGCAGATAGCAGGTTCGCACTGGTGCGAGCCTGCAAATCTGCACCGGAGCGCGGGAATGGAGTGGCGCGCTCCGTGTTTTTGAAAGACCTGTTTCAAGCGGTCTTTCAAAAGCACGCTGGACGACCACTTTGGGTCATTCGGGAGTGGGCTGAGGTGCGGAACTACAGTAAGTAGGTCCGACCCAGTCCGCTCCCACGTGCAGACGTCCTCCCTGGAGGACGCTCTGCACTGTTTCTTAAAGCCCGTGTGGAAATGGCTATTATGTGCATCTATACAGTAAAAGAATAGTATCATTAAGCTCATTTCTGCACTACCAGGAGGCATATACTCAACATGAGTGATGTGAGGTGTGTGTGGAAAGGGAGACTTGTGTTGTTCTGTCTTGACCATACCAAGAAGCCTACAGAGGATATAAGGGAAGGCAGGGTGGTTTTAGGAATGTGACAGAGAGCTTCAAGTAAGCAATTTGCTCCACTTATGTCCAGGACTGGAATGAGCCTTTTTATTCCACTAGGGACAGATCACTCTTCTCAGTCTCCTCCCTTTTCTTAAAGAGTGGAAATCTTTAAAGGGGGAAGTCCTTAATATGGTACTTATCCCTTCTTCTTTTCTTGCCCAGTTCCCTCCTGGCTTATTCCCTATGTTGGTGGACCAGCATGAGGAGATGGATGGCTCCCTCAGAGCTGCAGCCTCTGTGGACATGGCAGACTCTCTGGAGGTCTCCATTCAGGCTGTCCTATTTGAAAGGTCCCCAGTCCAGTGATACTGGAATCTGGGTCATTCCCTGGTATTCATGCTTGAACTGCAGCTATGCCAACAAACCTGACCAGAGTGGGGCCCCAGGCTGCTGCTGCTATAGTGGGATCCTGATATAGGGGAAGGAACAGGATGAAAAACACTGGTCTGCTTATTGCTTTTTTCTGAATGTATGGGTGGGGGAGGTACAATGGTTTGAGTGCTAGGACTCTGGGACACCAGGGGTCAAATCCCTGCTCAGCCATGAAAACGCCAAGGGTGACCTTGGTGTTACTTTAATTTCGGGGGTCCCTTGGGGGACACCTCACTATGCTCCATGTAATGGTGAATGGAAACTAGCCAGAGCACAAGCAATAGCATTGAAAGAGGCAGGGTAACCTAGCAGGGTCTTTTTACCCAATTTTTACGGGGTCAGGCCAAGCGAAAAACCAAACCAAAATGTCCAATAAATGATTTTATTGAATGAAAGTCCCACGCACCCACACACACTCGCACACTCACACCCAAGAGCTATTAAGAAGTAAAAGAGAGGAAATTGGACAGAGGGAGTATTGAAGGGGGTGTTGTTGCGGTAATACTGCACCTTGTCCTGAAGTACCGGGTCCAAGAAGGCAGCAAAGAAGTGGGGCTCAGCACAGAGAGGGCTGAGGGATTGCTCGGCAAATGGAGCGACGGTTGGCTGCGATGACCGGGAGCGATCCGAAGAAACGCTCAAAAGCCGGGAGTATTTGTAGGGGAAAAAGTGCCTGGAGGACTAATCCTTTCCCAGGGAGAACAATGGGTGTTGCAGTGGGCACGAAGCTCCACACTGGTAATTTCCTTTGTGTGATGGGATTATTAGGTGTTGCCAAAGTCTCCGTTTTTTCGGCTGTGTTTTGTGGTGCGATTTCTGGTCCCCGCCTGATGGGATGTTTGCTCAACTTGAGGCACACACGCTAATCCTCTCAAATCAGCGTCTCAGGGCTGAGGGCCCTTTGTGTATTGTGGGTTTGCTTATCTTGAGGTTTCCTGGGGCTACGTGATGGGGGTTTTTACTGGCCTGACCTGGTTTTTGGTCTTTTGACTGTGCCTGCCTATGTGCCCCTTTGGGGGACCTCTCTGGCACATAGAATCATATTTTAATATCCAAATTGTAGACCCTGGGATAGGGTTTCTCCCTCGGAGTAACATTGGCTAAGTCACACTCCCAACCTTAGAAGAAGGCAAAGGTGAAGCTCATCTGAATAAATCTTGGCAAGAAAACCTAGCATAAGGTTCAGAATCAGAATCAACCTGAAGGTACATAACACACATTCTCTCTCTGTATATGTATATAAAGATAAATATATACATACATATACACACACACACACACACAACTGTAGTCTCTGTGCAGCAAATTTGCTGAGCATATATAAAGGTTGAGGGTAAAGCCTACCATCACAATTCACCTCACTCCCTCCCACATGTTCATTGTCCAATTTGGTCTCATAGATGGGGCTTAGCAGTGTCCCAAAATAGCAGTTGCATCTACAAAGCATCTTCCTCCCTGAAAATTTAGAGACACATTCTGAAGTTGTCTTCTCTCCTTTTGTTCCCAATTGCCTATCAAAAGACAAGCTGCCATCAGGCCAATTCAGATTAAATGGAGTGCTGTGCTTGCTACTTCAGAGGTCCACTTCATGAGTACGTGTGAAGTAAACTGATGAGACAAAAAGTAGTGTGTGTGTGTGTGTGTGTGTGTGTGTGTGTGTGCACGTGTGCATGCGTGCATGCACACATGTATGTTTGTGTTTTGGGGAAAATATTTAAAAGCCAGAAGGATGAAAGAAGCGCTTTTAGCAAAGTATTTCTGCTGTGAAAGAAAAACCGTATAAGTTGCCAGTTTGGGCACTGAGTAATTAGCTTCTTCAAAATTCCTAATACTTACTGGTGAGGAGGCATGTTTGGTGGTTGTATATGTGTGTTTATGTGTTTGTATGCACATGAACATATGTAGGTATTTTATTTAAAAAACCTCACATATAATTAATACTTGTACTATAGAATTATCAAAGGATGCTATTGTTAGATGTATCCATCGTTTATCAAAAGGATTCCTTTGAAGAGGAATATGTGCCCTCTTTCATTACACCATTGAAATCATAAAAGATTGAACACAAAAGTTACTTTAAACAAATGTCTGCATTTAAATTCAACTGTTCACACACACACACACACACACACGTGGATTACATTTTCCTTTCAGTATTGGGAAATTGGAAAAGCATTCACACTACACAATTAAAGCAGTTTGATACCATTTTAACTGTCATTGCTGCCTTCTAGGAAATCCTGGGATTTGTAGTTTGGTGGAGCTATCCAGAATTCTCTGCTAGCAAGTTCTGCTCCTTTCTCCTTGACTTCAGCAGTAGCACTCTCTAGCAGTGAATTCTAAGTTCCTCTTCAAACTAGATATCCCAAGATTCCCTAGAATGGAGCCACAGCAGTTAAAATGGTATCAAACTGCTACACACGTGCAGTGTGGATACAACCTGGGAAATAAGTGCAAGTATGCACATTCTGGGATAAACCCTTGCTTTTAAAATGCTTCCTTGTAAGAGAAGTTAGGAATAATTTAAAGAAATTGAGTTCAAAATCCTAATAGGTAGCATTTAGCCATATCATGCACAGCAAGAAACTTCTGACAGCCAGTGGAGAACCAAAAACTGCAGGCAACTGGACCACAATCTGTCTCTTGTCTGATGAGAAACTTTTACCATTCCCAGGCTCAGAAGGGTGAGAGTTGGAAACTGGAAGACATAAAATATAATGTGTGCTTAGAAAGGCCACTTTGGCAAACAGTTCTAAACCGATTTCTATCAGGTTCTCTCATAAAGGTCAAATGTTAAAAATCAATACATGTTTTAAAAGCTGATACAGGACATAGCTAAGGGGGGAAAAATAGCAAAGGCAGATCCTTCATACTAGTAGGAATGGAAAACGGATTACAAAGACAGATAAATAGACGGATAGGCAGATCTCTCTCACACACACACCACTCTCTCTCCCTCTCCCTCTCCCTCTCCCTCTCCCTCTCTCTCTCTCTCTCTCACACACACACACACACACACAGAGTCTGTCTTGCACACATAGTTGTTGCATGCTTTCAAATAATTTCTGACTTATGCCAACCCTGGGGTGAACTTGTCAGAGGGTTTTCTAGAGCTGAGAGCGTGTGACGTGCCCAAGGTCAGCCAGTAGGTTTCCATGGCTCAGCAGGAAACTGAATCCTGATATCCAGAGTTGTAGTCCAATGCTCAAACCACTACACCACCTTGTGTGTTTATGCACACACATACACACGGGGAGGGGAGAGACATAAGTTAGATCTGTCAGCCTTACGTAAGCCACCCTGAGCAAGAATGGAATGCAAACAGAATGACAGAAGAATGATAAAAGAAAAGAAGAATTGTTATGCACCCACAAGTGCTTGTGGGCAATCAGGTATTTATATTTTGTGAAAGGTTGGTCCCTTTACAAAATTAAACTGACCAGAACTGATTTCTCAAAGCCAGCTTTACAAAAAGACAGTCCTGGCTTCTCCTACTCATGGTCTTCTTCAAATGAACCATACATACCCTGCCTTGTATTCTCTCTTTTCTTTACAGTCTGCAGTCCTATGGATCCATTTTCAAAATGGTCCATCCAACCCAAACAAAATTCTAGTTATTGGTAGCCTGAAAGTGCAATTAATGAACGAATCCTTCTGCTTCTGGTGTCAACTGCATCTATTGCAACCCAGGCTTCAGCACATAAAAGTGATCTGCTAGTAAGAAGGATGAAGCCACAAGCAGCAGCATGGATTTCAGGGCTCAGAACAAATGTTCAATCCATTCAACACCAAAGGTGGCCTTGGAGCTATAAAAATGTCTTGATGTAGCATGGATGGCAAACCATGCACCCTTTTCACTGTTCATCTCATAAAAAAGAAAAAAAAATCTTTAGGCAAAGTGATACTCATTTCAATAATGTCTCTTTTGATTTTAACTGTTCTGGAGACCTCAATGGATCCAGACATTGGAGGCGAGTTGGACAGCAACCGGGTAGCAAAGTCAGGGATTGTGGTTAGTATTCCTCCCCTCTTTTCCCATGCATCCAGTGTTGTTTCCTATGGGCCTTTCTGCACTGCACTATTATAGTGCTATTATTCCACTTTCAACATCTTATGGAATCCTGGGGTCTGCAGTTTAGGGAGGGGCATTTAGAATTCTCAGACAGAGAGCTCTTTTGCCTCAGTAAACGACAAACCCCAGAATTTTACAGGATGTTGAAAGTGGAATAACAGCACTATTACAGTATAGTGTGGAAAGGCCCTATGTCAGATGCTTCACTGTATGTTCCTTGGAAGGTAACAGCCTCTCTGTGCTCACTTCAGCAGCACATATACTAAAAGTGGAAGGTAACAACCTCTTTTTTTGTATGTTCAAAGTATCAGACACCTTGGTGATGCTATATAAATATAAATAATTTCTAAGCACAAAATTCCATGAGGTAGCCACATTAGGCCATTGCAACAAACATAACAAAGAATCATGTGGCACCATAAAGACTAACCTGTTTTATTTGGTGTATTCTTTTGTGGGCTGTAGTCTTTCCCCCAGTGAAGTGGGATACAGTTAACAAAAGTTTTTGTTAGCCCTTAGGATGCCACAAAACTCTTCTGCCTAGGCAATTTGTTCTTATGTGTTGGTAAATCAGAGATGGGGACACCCTGGAGCCAGAAGAGCTCCATCACTCAATTTTGGACTCCTCTATAGCTATGGAGGGAAGCAACCACATCATCCTGTTCATCATGTATGGTGTCAATGTCAGGCGGCGGCTTAAGCAGAAAACGGAGGCAGGAGCCGAGTTTTATGGCTTTTAGTAATAAAGTGATAAAGTAAACAAGAGGTTACATCACCCAAAATGAACAGAGGCAGCAAACTCAACAGCTAGGTTCGGCCTGGAACGGAAAGCACAGAATGCAGATTTCCCAGATGGAAGACGGTTGTTGCCCCGTGCCCAACTCCCCCCAGCGTCTGTCTTAAGTACATAGTCCTTAGCCCAGCTGGGGCTGATCAAACTTCCATTGGCCCAGCTCACACCTGGAGGCCCTCAGACTTCAGACGCTTCTCTTGCAACCGCTTCGATCTGCGCCCCGCCTCCTTCTCCAGCCACCTCTGGAGGAACATGGGGGGAGGGTCTGCAGCAAACTCCGGGCTGGAGTCAGGAACAGCAGCTTCTGTCGAGCCCAAAGCACTGGTCTCATCTGCTGCAGGTACTGGCTCGGGTACCGCTGTGGGGTCGCTGGCAGGCCCCTCCCTTGTACCTGCAGAAGCCCCCTCTGCCTCCCAGGGATCCACCCCTGGCTGGGGTTCCCAGTCTAACTCAGAGTCCCCATCTGAGTCGGCAGCATGCTCAGCCTGGCTCATGACATATGGTGACCAGAAGTGATACATGCCACTTTTGGTTACATCTCACAATATAGCCCTTTCCGCGCAGCATTTGCCATGCGAAAGGGCTCCTGGAGCATCGTGCGATTGTGAGAAGTGATCTGCATGACGCACTCACAATCACGCGATGCTCCAGGGGCTGGCAGGTGCCAATTGCACACCTTTAGTGCACAATCACGCATCGCTCCCAGGCCTTGCTCACTCTTCCCTGGTGTGAGGAGCTTCCGGAGACATGCTGGTCATGCTTCCTGCCCCAGCACAGCCTGGGAAACTCCCAGGCTGCAATGCAGAAGGAAGAGGCGGGGCTCTTGCACAAGCAGGCAGCTCGTGTGGAGCTGAAGCAGCAGGAACGCAAGAGCCTCTCTCTGGAGGCTACTCGTGCGATCCCCGCACTGCAGCGCCAGAAAAAGGTAAGGTGCAGAAAGGGCCTATGTTGAGTCCTGCCAGGTTTTCTTTTTCACACTTTACATGGTGGAGCGGGGTTGGCCAAAAACCAACTTTTTGGTTTGAAAAACTATTGAGGTGCCAGGACCTCAGTGTGTGAAAGGTGTCAATGGGAGTCTCAAGGGCTTCACTGGATCCCCAAAGGGACTCCATTCTCACTTCTGAAGTAGATGCTAACAAAGGGTCACTACAGTCTACCTGAAGTTTCATGAAGTACAGAGATTGGATTGTTATTTTACAAGATAATCTACAAAGCACTTAAAGCCTATTTGTAAGCATGTTTGCTTGAAAGCAAGTGTCATGCAGTGGCATTTGCTTTGAATGGGATTTATGTCCATAGAACATATAACTTTATTCTTCTCTATTTGGGCATGTGAAAGCAAACACATCTGCTGAATACTGAAGAGCTACCTGATTGAGGAAGCTTAAAGCAATTAACCACTGTAAGACATTGTTCTTAGATATGGAAATCACTGCATTCATTCTTTGCTAGGTTGAGTTATTATGAGCTGGCTATCATGTCCTGCTTCATTAGATTTCTATATGAAAGGATACAATTTGCATGCATGAACATATTGGTGGTAACTGCTACTTTTCTTTTCTATAATTCTATCTGCTGACCAACCATGGAATAACAAGACAGGAGACAGAGAACTGGTTGAAAAGGGGCCACATTATTTACTTAGAATCAATTTAAACTGAGTTGAAATTGGAAAGATGCAAGGGAGAGGTGCAACCTAACACAAGATAAGCTGAGGCCAAGTGTCACCCTTTGAATTCCTCCTCAGCCTTCCCCAGGGCAAACTAACCAAGCCCCAAGGGCAATGCAAGAGCTGGGTTGCTCCCGCCCAGCCATCTGTTGGAAGGCAGGCATTCCCAAGGAACACCACTCCCAAGTCACAGGGCTTAAGTGAAGTCAAAGATCCCAGCCCAGCCTAGCCCCAAGGGTAGCCTCCTTCCTTACCCCCAGGTCTCAGGACCTAAAAAGGCAGTTCCAGAGCCCTCCCCTTCCCCAAAAGGGTGTCAAAGCGCTCACCGTAATCCTTATTTCTGCCCCTACTGCCTGCCAAGTGGTCCCCTATTTAAAGATATCACCCTAAGCCAATTGATATAGTCTCCCGAATACAATGTGGAATGGGGGGGGTAAATGGGGTGAAAAATTCCCACTGGGCCTCAAAGCAACCAGCAAAGCTCACACCACATTGGAGGTGGGAGGATGGGTTGAAGCACCATCCAAAAAGAAGTGAAGAGAGCTCAACACGCTGACTCTGCCCCCAAATGCCTGGCATCATGGCACATTGCACCTGACATCATTATTGCTGACCCTTCCTCCATCAAAGGCCAACAACATGTAGCACCTTGTGCCATGTGGGTCCAAATCCATATTCTTCCAGAAAGATACAAGGGAACTTCTCTTTCCTGTGCTCCATGGAGGGGGAGAAGATGTGTCATTGAGAATTATGGGAAAGACTGAAAGAACCCAGAAAACATTCTAAAGTATGAGTTTTAAGTGGTATTGTCTCCTGTTCTTGTTAGTCCAAAGGCTAAATCTAACATCAGCACTAGCAGCCAGCTATAAATGTGATGAAGAGAAGAAAGTCTCATCTCAACAATTCTTTGTGTCACTTGAAAACCTGCTTGGTTGGGCTTTCCAGCCCTCCAGAACACATTTGAAGGACACATGATGGAAGGCCTAAGGAAGGAAGGAGGACCAGTACCCTTCTGGCTGTCCCAACGGTGGAACAGTCCTAGTAGATTCTGGCCAAGATCTGAAACTAGTGAGGAGTCCTGAAACAACTCCTTCATTTATTACAACAATAAAAAACAACAACTATAATAATTGTATTGTTTCAAATATATTTAAATGATGAGGATTTATGTGAAACCTAACACCACCAATACCTTCCCTTAGCCCTCTTTGGTCTTATTCTCCAGCTGGTACTAACCACCATAAAAGTCCCAGGGTAGCATCACTCCTGGGATATTTATGCAAAATGAAAATAGCAACCAGACCCCCACACAGGGCCCAGAGACATGTAAAACAAGACATGTAAAACAAAATAGAACGTGCACATTTTAAATGCGTTATATGAAAATGTGTGGAAATTCACATAAAATACACCCCATTTTTCTTCGCTACAATTTAGTTCTTTTTCTGTTGCTGTTGTTGTTATTGCCAACCAGTCCCACCTAAGCAAAGATCTTTTTATTTTGATAGATTCTCTAGACAGCTTATTTACGTGACACGAAGAACTTATTTTATTTATATCCCACCTTCCTCAAGGATTCAAGGCAGCTTACAGAAGTTAAAACAAAGTACACACACACGCATGCACACACAACTATTAATATAAAAGTTAAGAAACAATTGGACAATTGTGTTTAAAAACACATTTAAAACATAATTTAAACAATATAGACACATTAAAAGCTCAATCAGCTGCAACAAGTTAAAAAACAAAGTCTGACTAAATAAAAAGGTCTTTGCCTACAGGTGGAAACATTGGGGGGTGGGGGGGAACAAAACCTCATTTGGAAGGGGGTTCCACAACTTGAGAGCAACCGCTTAGAAGGCTTTTTCTTTGTGTCCTCATCAAACATGTCTACGATGATGAGGGGACTGAGAGAAAGCCCTCCTCCAAAGATTTGAAAACCCGAGCAGGCTTCTATAGGGAGATACAGTCTTTCAGGATAGCACATACACTGTGCTGAAAGATAGTGGATACACCTATTTTTTATCATAGAAAAATTGTCACTACACAGATAAGGGGAGTGGGTTGAGCTGGGTTCTTCTTTTGGTGGATAGCAATGCAGTAGATATGCACACCAGCAGCTCTTTAAGGCATTGGACAATAGCAATAAAGCACAGACATCTTGTACCTCATTTGCACATTGACAAAAATTCACCAAATCTATTGTTCTGATTGGATCTTGCAATGGAGAATCCTCTGAAATGAACTCAGCATTGTTCTTGGCATTTCAACACCATTTCTATTGCATATGTGAGATTACTTCATAATTTTGCATGAATCTGACCCATGGTTGTAGATATAGAAGAAGCAAAATAAGGGCATAGCCTCCCAATAAGAATTGTGCCTTCTTCTCCATTGGAATTTTCCTCTAGTCCCCAACTGTCTAACACTGCAGTAACTTAGATCCTTAGTGGAACACTTAGAAATACAGTGGAGGTAACCAAAGAAAAGTAGTAGGCAAAGTTACCTGGAGAATAGAGTACAACAAATGCATGAGTCAGAGAATCATAGAATTAGAAGAGGCCTCATGGGCCATCAAGTCCCCTGATCAATGTAGGATCTCCAGCTAAAGTTCCAGGTGTGAATGATTTGCAATGCCTCACGCTCTGAAATACTAGAAATTAGGGGGTTGAAGGAAAATATCATTGGGAATAAAATTCTTATTTGGGGGACTAGGTCTAATTTTGCCCCCCACATAGCTACACAACAGCTCAGCTCCAACTTTTCCTTAAATCAAGATAAACAAGGAAACCCAAACACTCACAAAGCAAAGCAGACACAATTTGCTTTTTTGAGGGCTAAAGAAACTATGGTAGTAGGGAAGCTGAGAAGTTCCAATGCATGTGTAGAAGCCTCAGAATGAGGAAAGAATATCCTCTAACCCAAACCCACACCCACCCGCCCACCTCCCCCACTTATCATCCCTCCCCCACCTTGGGCGCTTGATTCTTTGGAAATGACTCAGTAATGTGAGTTCATTTATCTTGGTGTTCATTGGATTCAGTGAAACCTGCTTCCAAGTAAACATGAATGTTCTGTGTTGTAAATGTACTACAGGATCATAGCTATCTTCCCTTTATGTTGTTTTTTACACTCACTCACACACACAGAGCAGACTTTCCTTCACTGTTTTTTTTGTATATAACCTTTACTCACACACCTTCCCAGTTATTGTTGAAATCAGGAGCACTTAATGACCTACCTACTTGAGTCCACCAGATGAATCAATTGTTGAATGGAGGGTCGACATTTAGGTATATTCTGATGATTCAGCGAGTCAACTATATTTTGACTCAATATAATAGGATTCAAGCCAGAGTTGGCTGTTATTTTTACCTCTTCGTGTTTCTTTCCCCCCACCCCCCAGGTGTAATTCAGATTGGAAAACTCATTTTTTTCAAAATTTTCATCCTACTTTGAGGTACATTTATGAGCACAGTGAGTCCAACCACATTGTTTGTTTTCTGTCCAGCACTACCATTGTCCTTTTAGTAACGGTGCTTTTCTGTGAAGGTCAGAATCTCTGTGACTCTAATATTTAGCAGGTGTCAGAGTTAGGTAAAGTTCAGACAATAAATGGCAACCACAAGGGAACAGAGACAGAGAGTACAGCAGATTTATGGACCAGCATGGGCAAATGTAATTTTGTATGACCTTTCAAAAGTACCATGTGGCAGCTTATGACTTCATTAGCACCTGGCCGATTCTCAGACTAGAGGGTGAGATTTGTCTGGGTTTAGATTTGTGGCCTGGTTGTTGACCTAAGGTTACTAGGGGAACAACAAATATATGTGGAAACTATTGCTGTCTTTCATGAATGGATGACAAGCTATGATTTTCTGAAAGATGTGACTGGCAATATCACAAAGAAATGAGATGAAGCACTCTGCACAGTACCATAACTATATTATATCTTATACACTTTCAGTAGACTTGTAACTACTGTGTTCTGAAAGTATAATGTTATTCATAACTATGAGTTATAAACCTAAATCCAATTGTTTGTTCCAATTAGTATAGACATATTGAATTATTCGGTGGGTTTGCCCTGGCTGAAGCTAACAATTAGATTTTGCACCATAATATTCTAGGGATAAATACCCTAAAACAGTTAATATCCACTTCCTGTTGGGGGAGAAATGAAGCTGAAGGCTACAGGAACATAGTCACAAAGAAGGCAAGATAAACCCAATTAGGGATTTTCTTCTGTGTCAGCAAACAGTAAGCTAAACATGGATTCTGTCCCAAAAGTTACCATGCAGTATGCAGGCAATGCCCAAACATCTCCCACCAAAGTTCTGAATGGACTATTCAAACACTAAATACACAGGTTCTCTGAAAGACTGCTGCCTTCTGTTTGCAGCAGCATCTAGGTGCAAATACTTAGTAAAAAGAAGTATTTTTTATCAAACTTTAGCCACACCAGAGAAAACTGGGAAAATTACTTTGTAGATCACACATCCCAGAATTCTTCAGTCAGTGCACTTAGTGACCATGCTGGCTGGAGAATTCTTGGAACTTTAGTTCAAACATGTATCTTGTACATGAACATAACCTAGGTCTATCCCACAAAAGTCACATGCCATTGCCAAATGAAGTATGAGACAGATAGCTACGTTAATGTACTATCAATCCTGTTCTTCCAGTCCAGATTGTACATGGCACAACCATAATCATTGTTAATTTAATTCATAAGTATTATCATCATTATTAATATTTAATAAAATTGCCACCCACATAAAAATATCTAAGATAATGGACAAAATATATAAAAAGAATCTAGCCATGAGACTGATGCCACGAACACTGAAGCCTATACCCAATTGGTAGTCCCAGTTAGAGTAAGCCTGTTGAATGAGGGCAACTTCTATATGTGTTGTCTCACAAAGTTATTATTGATTCAGTTGACCTACCATGGTTGGAACTAACAACTGAACTAAAGCCATAAATTCCCTTCACTAGAAGCAAAGATGACTAAACTGAAGCTGTCATAGGCCCTTTCCGCACGAGGCGAGGGAATCGCTCCGTGCCGTTACTCACCATTTCTTCTGGGGTCCGAAGCAATGCGGATTGTCCCTGATGCCCTTCTGCAGGGCTCTTTCTTGGTCCAGGGCGAATCGGAGCAGTGCAAGGTCTGTAGATCTGCACTGCTCCGGCCTCCAAAATGGCGGCTTCCAGCTTCCAAAATGGTGGCTTCTGGCTGGTCGTGGGTCCTGACCAACCACTGAAGCTCACCACGCCTAAAGCCCGCCCTCCACAGATGGCAGGCTCGCATTGGTGCGAGCCTGAGAATCTGCACAAGACAGCAGGAATGCAATAACACGTTCCAGGAAAATAAAGACCTGTTTTTTCTGGTCTTTCAAAAACACACTAGAAGACCACTTGGGGTCATCTTGGAGCAGACTGAGGTGTGGATCTCCGGTAAGTAGTCCGCTCCTAGTCCACTCCAAGGTGCAGATGACCTCCGTGCAAGGACGCACTGCCCTGTTCTAACTGCCTGGTGCAGAAGGGGCCATTGTTTGAACACATCATGAGACAATGATTTACTCACTGGAAAAGATGAACATGCTTGGTAAAGTGCAAAGCAGTATGGAAAGGGGTAGACCACATGATAGGTGGACTGATTCAGCCATGGAAGCCATGGCTTTGAATTTGCAAGACCTGAGCAGATATCCTATGCTGGCAGCCCACCAAGGCTTCTAGCTGTCCTAATCAGACTGTGAACAGGAGCTAGCAGGCAAAGCTTGTCTTAGTCAATCTGATTTCTCAGCAGGTTTAGGGAAACAAAGTTTGAATTTACCATAAGTCCAGAGATAGTGTCCAAGGGCAAAATCCATTGTCCAGGAGAGGGTCAAGGTTTCTAGGAATGCAAGCAAGGAATTCAGGAGTCAGCAGGGCTATTACCATTGATGGAACCAGTTAGCTCCAAGCAGCTTCCTCCCATTCTGGCCTCTTGTTATACAGTCTCAGCATCCACCTCTAATTAACAAGTCCTTCTTATATAAATGCTGTCAGATGTCTGGGTTCTCCCTTTTCCACCTGCACTGGCTGCCCTATGTACCGTTCCTCTCATGTCTCCAGGGTGTGGCTGTTGGGAAGAGTTCTGTCTGGGTCCTGAGACAGGGCATGACAGTAGAGCAGATGATGAACAGGGTTCCTGGAGGTATCTCATTCATAGGGTCACCATAAGTCAAAGTCAACCCAACAGCAAACAACAACAATTTAAAGTCCCAAATTGTAATAGACACATTTAGCGGTGCTTCACCACATACTAAGATACATTTGAGGACCCTTCTAATCCTGCAGCGCAAACCAATTTTGATTTAAAGGAGCATTCAGTTGGTTTACACCACAGAACACAGGTCTAATTTTTATTTATTTATTCCTAGAATCCATTTGGGGTCTTAAGGAAAAAAAAGACATCTGCTTTAAACTTCCTCTCCATTCATGTATCTTTTATCTTGCATATTGTTAGTTATTACATTAGTACAGTGACTTTAATTCCTACGAGGAGAATAAATTTGGCAAGCTTCAGCGTTGTTTTGGCTTTCCCACTGTGAGGAAAATGGTTGTGCTGAGGACAATTGATTTTATTTGGTTTGAGCTTATCTACATGACATAATGCTCTTTAAAAAAGGAAGCAGGGGACCTAAACTGCTAAGGAAAACATTGTGCTTAATGTGTCTCAGAGTTGGAGATCATTAAGAGGCTCTGAAGAGAGAGGATGTGGGGTTTTTTTCTTGTTTCCTCCTCCCCTCAGGCTTGAGTTGTGGGTTACGCTATAACATGAATTGGCAAAGGAAATAATTTCTTTGCTAGACTGAATCAATTATCTGACACTAGACTAGATATGACTAGATTTTTTTTTTAAAAAAGTGAGTTCTTCTCCCTGAAAAGGCCTATAGTCTTAATATCGATTTACTTTAGTTAGTTAGTTAGTTAGTTAGTTATTATTTCATCTTATCATTTCCCCCAAGAACTCAAGACTGTTTTAAACCCTCAACACTGTGAAAGTCAGTTTATTTGCTCCACATAACCAAGCAGTATAACTTTTCCTAGATTTTTCAGCTTCAAAATGGTAGGGTACCAGAGAATAAGGTGCGTATTGGAATATTCTTTCCTATTCTCCAGGTGCTGAAATCGGGGGAAACATCTTACCTAACTTTCTCTCCAACTTTTTGTATTTCTTACTTCAGGGACATTTTTCTCATAGGGCAAAGAGGTTTCTTTTGTAAATGAGGTTCTCCCACCCACACTCCAAGCATTACAATATAGGGGAAACTTTCCTATTTCATCAAAGGTGCCATTTGGGATAAGGACTGGACATGAGAGGGCAAATTGTCCTGTGTCTTTCTCAGCTTAACCAGAAGTCACATAGCAAGCTTTCTGGTTGAGTGGGAAGTTGTAGTGGGTTACCCTAATCTATAACATTTGCTTGCTTTGTATTCTTTAGTTTTCTTTTCTCCTTAAAAAATGGATTTAATACCCACACTTCAGGATATCGATCCTCATAGCAGAGCTTACAATAGCAATTTTAAATTATTAGAGACCAACTATCACATAATATCAAATATACACAACTATGAAATAATAACAGTAACTGTTGTAAGTTTATAAAATGAGCCTAAAGAGCACCAAAACCTTGAAATATAAATATATTTAGTATTCTTATAAATGGCAATATATAAAGTAGATAAAATTGTATCTCAGTCTCTGTTCATATCTGCATCCTTAATTTGGACAGAGAAGTTCTTCATCCAGCTGTTACCCTGATTTCTGGGGGTCCCGGGAGGGACACCTCAATGTGCTCAAAATAATGGGGAATGGGAATTAGCTTAGAGCACTAGTTAGCAATGCAAGAGGTAGGGTAACGTAGTGAGATCTTGAACCCAATGTCTACGGGGTCAGGCCGAGTCAAGGAGCAAACAGAAGTAAATAATAATAGTTGTTTTATTGATGTACAGTCAAACATGTGTATGCAACACACTTACATGGAGAACTATTGAAATAAAAGGTAGGAGTTGGATAGAGGGATTTTAAGAGGAGGTTTTGTATGGGGAATACTACACCTGTCCTGAAGCCCGGGTAGTCTAAAGACGAAGTTCATGGAAGTAAGGATTCTCAGCACGAGGAGCTGAGGGGAAGGTTCTCTGGAAGAAGTGACAGCAAGGCGGGGTGGAAGCCAAGAGCGATCCAACAAGATGCTCAAAGTCAGGGGTTCTTATAGGGGAAAATGTGGCTGCAGGCTAGTCCGTTCTTGGGGATAACGATGAGTTTCAGGCTGCAGACAAAGCCGCCGAAAGATCAGTGTTTTAGATGATTGAATTATGACGGTGTTGTCAATACCGTAGACAGTATGCAAACATGGAGTGCTTGAGAGTTGTATAGTCCGCTCATCAAGCTGCCTGCTCGGGGCAGGGGATCTTTTGTAAACAGCGTGTATACATAATGTGATCTTAAAAGGTACTTGCCTCGAGGTCTCCTAAAGTGGCAGTCTGGCTATTTTTGGCCTGCTTGGAGTTGTTTGGAATGTTTCGGCTATTATCGGCCATGCCTGTATGCGTGCTTGTCCGGGGGCCTCTCAAGCACGTGGAGAGGAATGGGTAAAGAAGGCCAAATCATTGATATCAAATGATATCTAATATACCACAAGCTTGGGTTAGAAACTGCGGTAACACAGCTGCAGACTTTTTCTGCCCTTACACCTATTGGTGATCAGAAGTAAGGAGGTATTTAAAGCCTGGGAAGTTTTTGCAGTAAAATAACCTCTGTTTCACAGCCCTGGCTTTGTGTGGCAAAGTAGTTCTCTCTGAACTCCATACCCTCTAATTGTCCCAATTTGGCAAGGACAGTGCTGATGAATCCTCTGCCTTCCCCCTTTCTCAGTTGTTTTTAAAATGTTCCAGTTTTCTCTGTCCTCCTCCCATTTTCCCCCTTTGTCCTTGGTTTACTTCTATTGGTTAAAACTGAGTTCAACTGTCATTTGCACTCAATTTGATGTAGGAAAGTTTGCCTCTCCCAGTTGGCCCAGGCAAAACCAATCTTCTGAGCATCTCTTAGCTTGTCTGTTTTTTCCCTCATTAACAAGTTTTGCCATCTTGACCACCCTCTGATGTTGATTGGCCACATGTGTCCCAATTTTCATCTTTGTTGGAAGCTATGGAGTGCCCCCTCTCAAATACCTTGTTCTCCTTCCATTTCTCCGTAACAGTGTTGACAGGAAATTACATGATGTCATTTCTCTTTGCCATTTGGGGGTTTAGGGGTTTTTTTACTGTCAAAAACACAAAAAATTGATGCATAACATTAATTCACAACTTGTTACACTCCATGTACATCAACTTCCTCCTAACTCATCTTGGTATAAAAAACAATCTATGAATTTCATATCTATTTTTCCATCTTTGAAACACTGACCTTATCCCATATATCTGTTTGCCATTTTGAAGGACAACAGAGAAAAAAACAAGGGCTTGAATTCATGATTGCAGTTACAAATGCATAACCTAGTTATGCATTCTCGACTGATTCATATTCAAAAACCCTATGTATTCAAAATTGTGGGGACTATACAGAAATCATAAATGTCTCCTAATCCTGACTTACCAAGCAGCAGTTGGTGCAAATGATAGGGGACGTATACTTCTGTCAATCAGAGTGAAGCAGACTGATGTTTCTTCTCATCTCCAACAAACAGTTAGAGGAAGAATTGAGATAGAGATCCTGTGTCTGTCTGACTGACATACTAGAGATCATTCATGGGAGAGGGATAGAAATGTCAGTCTGATGCATCCCAGTTGACATGAGAACAAACCCCCATTGCTTGCAACAGTTGCTGCCTGGTAAGTCAGGAGTGAGGGGCCAGGCTGGTTACTGCTACTTAGCTATGTAAGGTAG
Source organism: Cyclura pinguis (assembly GCA_030412105.1). Classification (NCBI taxonomy): domain Eukaryota; kingdom Metazoa; phylum Chordata; class Lepidosauria; order Squamata; family Iguanidae; genus Cyclura; species Cyclura pinguis. Next base: position 103,531,132 of record CM059599.1, on the reverse strand, counting down.
TTACTTTGGCATGGTTCAGCTGTGTGGGCCCCAAAGGGATCAGAGTTTGGAAAATTGGCTTCAGTCTTCCATGCATACACCTATCTCTGTTTTACAAGGAACAGGACCTAGCCTATATACTGACCCAGTTTTTCATGAAGGAGGACCTCTCCTTTGCAGATTAGCAACAATCTGCTTTCCTGAAAGCTGCTACACTAAGGCCATTTCCGCACAAGGTGAGGGAATCGCTCCATGCCATTACTCATTGGATCTTCTGGCTCTTTGGTCAGGTCCAGGGTGAATTGGAGCAGTGCTTGGTCTAGATCCGCACTGCTCCGGCTTCCAAAGTGGCGGCTTCCCATTGGTCGTGGGTCCTGACCAACCACTGAAGCTCATCACGCCTAGAGCCCATCCCCGCAGATCGCAGGCTCACATTGGTGCGAGCCTGCGAATCTGTACAAGGGAGCAGGCATGCAATAGCGCGCTCCAGCACTTTGAAAGACCTGATTTTTCCGGTCTTTCAAAAACACGCTGGAGGGCCACTTGGGGTCGTTTCGGAGTGGACTGAGGTGTGGATCTCCGGTAAGTAGTCCGAACCCAGTCCGCTCCAAGGTGCAGACGTCCTCCATGGAGGACGCACTGCACCGTTTTAATTCCCCTGTGTGGAAATGGCCTAAGGCAAACTGGTAAGATTTGTCTCTGACTCTCTTCCAATTTGGTTCAGTCTCTCCCATGTTTTTAACACCACTTACTGCTGGAATGTGGCTCCTAAGCCTTACCCCAAATAGGAATTCAGCCCGCAGGCATGAAAAGTAGGGTTGACAGAATGGAAAGTTGAGAAGGCTTCTGTACCTTTAGTGGTTATCTAGAAGAGGGAATTTCATCAGATGTTGCTTGTTACCCGGTTGGGTGACAAGCAAAGCCTACCGAAATTCCTTTTTCTACACAACTGTTAAAGGTACTGGAGCCTTCCTAGTCTTCATCTGGCAAAACCATGTAAATGTGTTTACCATCCCAAATCAAATTAGATGAAAATGTTTATAAAATCAACCCTAAAATCATCTGAAAGATTATTGCAATTAATATATCTTTAGCATTCTCCTATAGCCCAGTGGAGAGGAGGAAGAAGGATAACTTTGAGAAGAGTGTTGCAAGATGACAGAGAAAGGGCACAGGCACGGGGGTGAGGAGTGGGAAAGATTGCATTTCTCCATTGCCTGAGATATGATGGGGAAAGTCAGCTACTTTAGTACCACAAAAGGAGGGGTGAATAGGCTGCACTGTAAATGCTGCAACATATTTATGAAAATTTCTGAAATCTGGAGGTAATTAGAAGTGCTAGTACAGAACAAACAACTTCCCGAGCCATGAGTTGTGGCATAAAGCCTTCTCTAGATCAGAGGGCAGGGTGCTCATGCAGATAAACTAGAACTTGCAGTTTTGGAAGGATGGGAAGAAATTTGTGCTTCTCCAGGTGATATCTCCACCTTTCTCCATGCAGAGGCAGGAGAGGGCAACTAGAAGGGAGAAAGCACTGTAAAAATCAATAGCGAAAGCCACTGCTACTGGTAGAATTTTGAGCCACATTTTTGTCAACAAATGTCTAGTACACAAACATACACACAATACAGCCCATGAAGACTGCTGCAATAAATATTACTGCTCTTTGTATTGTTAGCTTATGCTACTTCCCCTTCCTTTAGACTCAAGCAGACCATAAAAATTAAAATAGATACAGTTAAAAGCTCAGCTCAGTAAAAACAAATACAAAGTTATAATTATCAACAGACTTAAAAGCAATTTAGAAACACATCCATTAAAAACAAAAATGAAGAAACAGTCCAGCACTCTGTTTAAAAGCCTCATAAACAGCTGGCCTGTTGAAACAAAAAAGTCTTTATCTGCTGATGGAAAGATGAGGAGGGAGCTACTATCCCATCTATAGGAAGGGCCTTATTGAGCCTGGGACAAGCCACCGAGAAGGCCCTATCTTATGTGTGGGGGCTGGAGAAACAGAAAGAAGAGCCTTGAAGATTTCAATGTTTGGGCAAGTTCTTCTCATAGAATAACCTGGGCCCAGGCTATAGAGGGCTTTCCATGTCATTACAGATATTGAAGGCTTTACTGACAGTCAGTAGAGCTGTAATAACAAGAGAATTGATCCTTCAACCAGCCCCAGTCAATAGTCTGGCTGCAGGTCTTTGGGTCAGCTAGAAATGCAGGCAGATAAGGAATGTGTTACGGTAAGTCAAATGGGATGTATCTAAAGCATGTATCACCACCAGCAGATTAGTCATCTCTACAAATGGGTGCAGCTGGCACGCAAGCGTTAGCTGTGCAGTTACATACCTGCCCACTGCAAAAACCTAAACTTCCTGGGTCAGTGTTGATCCTAGTAGCACATTTAACCTGGATGGGATTACCATCCTCAGGTAACCTCATCCAGCACACCCTGAATCCTGCTTCCTGATCTGTCTCTCAAATGACCAGAAGCACCTGTCTTTGCTGGATTGAGCTTCAATTTGTTTGCAAGGATCTGGTCCATGACTAAAGGTGCACCAGTTTAGAAGTGAAACAGCTTCCTTGGAATGAGGTGGAAAAAAAGAAATAGAGTTTGGCATCATCATCATAGCGGTGGCATCAGACTCCAAAATTCTGGACAACTTCTCCCAGTATGTATATGTTAAATAGCAAGGGAGACAAACTGAATCCTAAGGAATCCCACAGAAGATGTCATACAGGAGTCTCGTGCAAGACTTTCTGGGCTCCCTCTCTATGAAGAAGAACAGAGTCACTGTAAAATCGTGCTCCAAATCGCATCCTACTGAGGCAACTCAGAAGGATACCACACTCAAGGGTATCCAGGGCCACTAAGAGGCCCAACAGAACAAACACCCATATATTCCCCTTGTCCAGTTTTTGCATGGTGGAGCTGTATGGACAGAAGATAGGAAGACCCAACTAAATGTTATAATAAGAAGTTGAAGTTTAATGAAAGAGATGCTTCTGACCTCTGATAGCTGTGTGATCAAAATTCAAATTTCCTGAACTGTAATACAAATCTGTGCAAGGTGAAATGCTCTTCTTTAATCCATAGTTAGCATCTGGAGTCCATAAATTCAGCTGTCAGGAGAATTCACTCCTTGCTTGTCTCCTTCCCATTTTCCTTATCATCTTCTCTAGTAGGGAAGTATTACTAGAGCCTTCTCCCTGCTGGAATGCTGCTGCAACAAGTACAGGAAACCTGAAATAGGTCTCTTTCAAACTACACAATTATAGCCCTTTTGATACCATTTGACTTGCCATGGCTCCATCCTGTGCAGTCCTGGGGCCCCAGAGGCTTCCTGGCATTTGGAAACTACAAATCCTAGGATTCTGCTGGATTGAACTATGACAGTGTTACCTCAAAAGGTAGGGTCTCTTGAGGGCCACCAGCAGAGTCAGTGTCACCTTAGAAATTGAGGAAATTATAGCTCAAAGGAGGCCTGCAAGAAACGGGTAACAGACAGATATTTTTACCTGTGTATACCACTAGTAACTGCAGGACTCCAGTTAAAGGTTTAAACAGGGTGTTTTTCTTGGAAATCAGTAGACACACACACAAGAAATCAAGCAGTCTCATGAACCATACAAGGCTAGCAAAGGGAGACATAAGAAAGATTGGATAGAAAATGACTTTGGGTGTAGTAGGTGATATTTACCTGTCCAGAAGAAGGTTGAAGCAGAGTAGCTCAAGACTGTTGTCCAAGGGTAGCACAGAGCATAGAAATCTGGGGACCACCATGCACAGTAACACACCTATGTGTGTCCAAATTACTATGAACTGGAAGAATTAGAGCTGGGGTTTAAAATACCCTTTGTCCTACACTGAAGGAGTGAGTATTAATGGCTGTCTGGCAGAGTAAACTAACTAAAGGAGTCTGGAACAGATTGGTTGGCTTATTTTGGGTGAAAAAACATCAGTGGGAGTCTTGACAGCCTCTTAATGTCTTGGTTGGGAAAGGTGAATGGGGAAAGTCTCTGTAGGAAATGCACACAGCAGGGGTGCTTCCGTACTGCACCTGGGTAGTTTCATGAACTATTGTATTCACCGACAGGATTACTGAAAGCCTATTCACTCTGGGCTTTCCTGCCTAACTCTTCTTGACCTTATGATCTGGCCATGCTGACCTAGTCCAGGTATACAGCCAGTGTCCTGCTTACCATATGTTTCCCTGCCATAAGTGTCCAATTTTTATATGAAAATGGTACTTCACGGCAATTTTGCTACTCTGCAGGATGGGGTGTACAAGAGGTGGGTATCAAAGTGCTATAACTGTGTAATGTGTGAAACAGAATTTTCCCATTTTGTCTGAGCTATTGGTACAGCTACACAATGGAACACCTAGCTTTCAGGTGTCTAAAATCTATACAAATGACTCACATGACCCAGGAGTCATCTCTGGTGCCATAGAAAGTCTTCATTGCCAGTTCCAGTGCTAGCTCTCCACTTCTGCTATCATCAGTCAGGTAAATGGAATGGGGATATTTAGTCAGACCACAGGGTATATGGGCAGAATTTAGGTGTGTCTTTACGGGGAGAGGGGATCTTAGAAACAGTTGAGAAGAATTTAGGTCTTGCTGCACTCTTAATGACGCTATCGTAAAATGAATGGGATGAAGTAGACGTGGAATAAACACCTGTTTTTCAGAACTGATGAGAAACATGACAGTTTGGTAGTTCTGAACTTAATACTGTACATAGGGATTCCACCCATGTCTGCTCAGGCTGCCCCCTTCCCTAGCAACACAATCATTCCTGAATAGGAAAGATGTCAATGAATAAAATGTTATATTTTCTTTTTTATGCTTCTTTCATTCCTTTCTTTGTTTCTTTTTTTTTTTGTCTAGTTTCTCCCAGCATATAAATTATTCAAAGCAACATTATCCCAATGTTGTCTAAGCAAATATTCACTGTGACATTGTATCCAGATATGCGCATTTTTCAGCCTTCTTCATTTTTCAATTCAAGTTTGCAATCAAAATGTGGTTGTCATAGTCTTCCTTCTCCTTCTCCTTTTAAGTTAGGGTGGACATACATTCTCCTTTTCTTGGCAGGCAATCAGGTAGTGGAGCTCTGAGAAGAGAGACATGTGAGGATAAAGCAGGGTAAGGGAAGCCCCAAACCAGCTGGCCTCCCCCATGGAGGTTATTAGGTGACTCACCAGCTTCCAGCTGGGTTGTGACTATGGCCATTTCCATACAAGATTGTTATAGCACTATTATTCCACTTTCAACCTCCTATGGAATCCTGGGGTTTACAGTTAGGGAGGGGCCACCCGGCCCCTCCCTAAACTGCAAACCCCAGGATTCCATAGGAGGTTGAAAGTGGAATAATAGCGCTATAGCAGGCTAGAAAGCCCACCCCCCTGTTGCCACCTACAAGAACAGTATGTCTCTTCTCTTGAGCTGACTCAACTGAGAAGTTGTAGAACCTCTTACAATTCCCACAGCTTATAGACTATTTAAAGTGGCAATCATCATGGAAACTGGTAGCTAGTTTATTTTCTGACTGGTAGTTAGTCAGAAAATGTGTCCTCTTTTTTTGCTTTGCAAAATACGTAATCGTATTTAAGTAATAGAAACAGGCAAAGTAGCATTGAGTTTGCTTTGATTTGACTGACTTCACCCTACCTGAAAATATAATTATTTGTTTTCTAAGTATCTCAGCATGGAACAATGAAGAATAGTTTGACATTTTTTCTGTTTCCCAGAGCTGTCCTGTAATTGTTTTAATTCCTCTTTAATCCCCATAACAGTGACAACTGGCATTTCTTTCCAGTAGCTCCTTAAGCCTTGAAGTCATGTACCAGGAAAAATAAGACAAGTTTGGGATGTGCAGGCATGTTCTGTTTGTTTGGTTTGCCTTTATAAACTGGTAAATTAGCCTGAAATCTTGGAAAATTAGAAACAGATGCACTTTGGGGGAAAAAATGAATATATTTTTCTTCATACATTTAGCTCTCCTCATTTACGGGTTTAAGTTCGTGGATTTGATTGTCCAACCCCTGTCCTCCCACCTCAAGTGACTCTCTTCTGGAGGAAACTTCCCTCTCCACAGCTTTGATCAGGCTGTGCAGCCTCTAAAAATCCATCTGTGATGCTCCTCCTCTTCCCTCAGCCACGGCCTGACCAGCTAAGGACAACCCAATTTCTCAGCACCACAAACCCTCTCACAATGCTACTCCACACCAAAGAAAGAAGATGGGTGAGAGAGAGGAAGTATACAGTGACTCACTGCTTTCCCCTCTCCTCTCCCTGACCTGAGCCATTTCCACAAGAGGCTGTTATAGCGCTATGATTCCACGTTCAACATCCTATGGAATCCTGGGGTTTGCAGTTTCAGGAGGGGCCAGACAGCAAACCCCAATATTCCATAGGATGTTGAACGTGGAATCATAGTGCTATAACAGCCTCGTGCGGAAACGGCCCTGGTTTGGACCCTGAGTGCCTGTCCTCCTCACCATTCCTCAAACCCGTATGCACGCACGCACACACTCATTTTGATATTTGTGGCTTTTCCACTTTTGTTGAGATCCTGTGCCCCTAATTCTACAGAATGTGGAGGGCCAACTGTAGTTGCAGAATTCAGACTTCTAGGAAGGGCAATTGTAGTGGGTTTAGGAGGAGTAATAATGTTTCCAAAAGTGCTAATTCATCTTTTCTCCTGATAAAAATAAGTTTTTGATGAGGCATCTGGGAGCCACAGAAATAACATTGGGGGGCCAGATGTGACCCTTGGGCTCCATTTTGCACATCCTTGCTATATGTGAATCTTAATGCACTTGCATGCCAAAAATTTTACTTTTTGAAACTTTTTGATCTAGTTTACAGTTCAAAAAATAAACAAAGTTGTGCATATATTACAACAAAGCTATGGAGTTTATATAAAATGCATTACATGAAAAGGAAATCCCTTGGAGAAAGTATGTACACTAGGAAAAACATATATAAAAAAAGTGTATATTAGGGGAAATATAAACAAAAATCACACAAATGTCCTTGCTGATGTTTCTGTTCTGGATTTTGCTGCATTTAAAGCAGATGAGATGAGGGCAATAAGACATTTGGCACAGCCAATTTTTTTAAGATTCATGCATTTACTACCACTAAGTCTTCAAGTATGTAGTCTGATACTGCAGCAAGCTTGTATATCACTAGAACTGTCTGAAAAGATTTAGAGCTCAGATACCTCTTCCCTGAACCAGCACAAGCTGAAGATCCTGCCTTATTTATCTTTTGCTATAATACCCTGTTAGAGTTAGCAGCCTTTGCATTCCTATACTCACTAATTACTGGTTTGCAGGTTGTTTACGGGAGTTGTTACGGGAGTTTAGGCACAGCATGTATTTCTGGTGACTTCCTGTTTGCCTTATCATATCCATTCACTTTCTCAGTTCTTTAGCCTGCATCTATTTTCTGCTGTCCTCTCTTTCTTCCATTAGACTAATGTACTTCATTAATTCAGAACTATTGTAAGTAAAGTTTATTTTATACGTTTTACAAAGAAGGCTAAGTTTCTTTTTTCTGCTGTCCTTGTGGGAGGATATTGGACGGGCTGTTGTTCTGCTTCTGCCTTTCCAAATGATTACATTGCTTGAGAGATCCACTGCTATTTCTCACATTTCTCAATACACACAGACATATATGATGGCTTGAGAAGAAAATTGCTGATCAACAGTCTAGCTGGAACAGTGAATAAGGGGACAATAGAGGCCTGGCTGGCTCTGTGTGATTATTGCTTTAACCTTGGAGTACATCTTCACTGGCACTTTGATACCATTGTAACTGCCACAGCTCAGTTCAGTGAAATCCTTGGATTTGCACTTTGATGAAATATTTCAATTGTCTAGTATACTCACCTGAACTACTTGCATTATAGTTCTCCAGGAGAGAATTCTATATCATCAGTACAACATCAAACTACACCTCTCGGGATTCCATAGAATGGAGCCATGGCAGTTAAGTGGTATCAGTGTACCAGTACTGTACATTGTGGATACACCCCAGGTTCTTCAGATCATTCCACTGTACATTCACACAGACTCCATTCCCAGGCCCTGAACCCATCAGCCTATTTTGGTTCACATCTTATGCCACTGGTCCTTGCCTCCCTGCCTGCTTCAGAACTGATCACCAGCATAACTTTGACATCAGCATTTATTTTTGGCTCTTTAGATTTCAGACTGCCTGGGCCACCTATATGGCTTCAAAGTTTCTGCATGTCTCAGACCTTTGACAGAGCCTCAAAAATCATATACAGCAACCTCTCCATGGATGCTGTTGCTGTTGATTTTTTTATGCTGTCATTCTCAAAAGGCCGCTCAGCTCAGCTATCTAAAACACAATTAAAATGATAAAAAGAAAAAGGGAGGAAAAAAGATGAAAGAAGACCTAGAAAACCCGCACAGTCACAGAGGAGCAATTGGCGATCCAGCCTCCTCAAAGGCCCTGTGGCATAAAAAGGTCAAACCTTCAAACCGTTAAGAGTAGAGCCAATTCTTTTCCCAGTTCTGTTTCTTGACAGTCTTTGACTGGTGATGCCAGGGCAGACTTTGGCCCCTCCTGCATTCAAAATGAGCTTGAACATGGAGTTACAGTATTTTCTCAGTCATCTTTGGGAAGGGAAATAGTAGAGGTTTTGGTTGGTTGGTTTATTTTTCCTCTTCTTCTTTCGTTTACAAGAACTCTCCTGCATTTTTTGTTTGACTTTCTTGTCCAAGTTTTGTTTGTTATGTTTTAAGACTCATAGAAAAAAAAAAACAAAGGAGGGGGACAAAAAAAGAATGATTGTATTTAAGGAGTCCAGTGGAGTTTTATTTAGCTGCTTCAGTCAAAGGCTGTAGCAGAAAGCAAAGGTGTATAATACAGAGCAGGTTACACATAGCATAAGAGCAGGACCAAAAACAGACAGACAAAAAAGCCAGACAAGTATATCCACTTACCACAGTTGGCTCATATGGATAGAAATTTGCCAAGAGACTAGTTTGCTTCCTCTATAAATTATTTTGGGCTTTTGGACTATTTAGTTCCACAGTTTTAAATGTCTCACGTTATGTCAATTACATAGCTTCCTGGATCCTGACACAGGACTATCCAGGAGCGCTCATCAGAGCGTAAAAGAGACACAGTACTTGGCAGGAGAAGACAAACAGAAGAGGACGAAGGAAGGAAGGAGCCACATTGGGCCTAGGATGGCATTCTGTGGCCATTTCTGCACCGGGCTAGTAAAACGGTGCAGAGCGATCTCCAACGGAGGTCTTCTGCACCATAGATTGGATTGGGGTGGACTACTTTCTGTAGTTCCATACCTCGGTCCACTCCGGAGCGACTGGAACTGGTTGTGCAGCATGTTTTTTAAAAACCTCTTTTTAGAGGTTTTTAAAAATCACGGAGTGTGCAACCCCATGCCGCTCCGTCGCCCAGCTCCGGAGCAGATTTGCAGGCGTGCGCAAGTGCGTGCCTGCAGATCTGCCAGGGGCAGGCTTCCGGCTGGCAAGCTTCTCTGGTTGGTGGAGAGCCTCCACCAACCGGAAGCCATCATTTGGGATGCCGGAGGACTGCGGAGCAGCGAACTCGTGCTGCTCCTCGTGGCGACAAACTTGGCCGGCCGGAAAACAAAGCCGGTAAGCTCTGTTTTCGGCCGTTTCCCCCCACACACACACATGTGGAAAGGGCCTCAGTTTTAGGGACAAAAAGAACTTTTTTAAAAAAAAACTGGAAAGAGGCCTGGAGCCCTTTCACACACAAAACTGAAGCACTATGACATACTCTCCAACATTTCACAGTTGAAGACCGGGACACATGTGGCCAGGCAACATCAGACTGTGGTCAGAATGGCAAAGGTTGATAATGAGGAAGAACACACAGGTTGGGAGAAGCTGCAGTAGTTTGCTTCTGCTTGAGCATGCTAAGGACAAGACTTTGGTGCCTTTTCTCCTTTTCCCCTTCACCTGTCCTCCCAACCAATCCTCTGACATTCCAGGGTTTTTTTATTATTATTTCAGCTGCATTTAAAATGTCCCAGTTTCTTTCTCCTCCTCCCACTTTCCCACTTTGGCCTCAGCTTATTTCAATTACTGCAAACTGAGTTTAAGGTGCCAAGGTAGTTTTCACTCAGTTAACTCAACATGAGGATAAGAAAAGAAGAGAAGGGAGCAGAATTTTGCCAGTACTGGAATTTGTTTGCATTCAAGTTGTTTCCAATTTATGATGACCCTAAGGTGAACCTGTCATGGGGCTTTCTTGGCACGATTTGTTCAAATGGATTTTCCCTTTGTCCCCCTCTGAGAGTGTGACCTGCCCAAGGTCACCCAGTGGGTTTCTGTGGCTCAGCAGGGATTTAAATCCTTGTCTCCAGAGTTAAGGCCAACATTCAAATGCTACACCATACTGTGTATCTTACTAATAGGCTCATGTAAATGTAAATTGCTCCAGCCTCTCCCAGCTTGCATTTTCTGATTCATTCATTGCTGTTGCCATCTTGGCTACACTCTGATGTTGCCTAATTCTCATCTGTGAAATGTTGGAGGGTAAGCATTCCTAACAAGCAGTTGTTCAGGCAATATTTCCTGTTATCCTATCCCTCTTGACTCTGCATGTTCTGCTCCAGATGATTTTTCTAGCCTCAGTTACCTTCTGACCAGATTGAGTCTAGTCCTCTGTATGCCGAACTTTGCGTCCATCAGCCTGCGTTCTGCATCAGCAGCCAAGAACCTGTCAGTCTCTTGGTTAAATCCATCTAGACTGTAACCTGGGTCAGAACAGTTGTAGTCCTCACCTTTCTTGGCCCTGAGGGATTGGCTAAGTCAAAACAAGGAAAGGACAGAATCAAAAATCTGAATAAAAGTCATGAATGTATGCAGTATCCTCAGTTTACAGCATTAAAGTTGTTTATGTGCTGCCTAGATTACCTGGAAATGATGCATTGTTCCCATACATTCATTACTTAAGAGGAGATTTAAAATATTGACTTGACAAATTTTGCAGCATGTATATTCAAACTGAACAGTGCACAACAACATTGTGCTAAGATCTGCATTCATCTGTAATAATTTGTATGTGTGTGTTTGGGTGTATATATATTCTCTAGACAAAAGAAGGCTACTTTAGTGACCTGTTGCATTTTGCTCTTCCTTGCTGCAGATCCATTAGGGCCATAGTGGAAAAGGACTATGTATTTGCATAGCAACCATGTGCGCAAACTGTTTGCAGACTCCCTAGTGTTCTTGTTTTCAGTAATTGAAAACTGGCAAGTAACCAAGCCCCTGCAATTCCAAATCCCTGGAGTAATGCAATAGATTAGTCATGGAAATGGAAGCCAGAGAGCTGTGAGTAATAAGGTCACCTTTGGCCTTTGCTTATTTTCCATGACCTCAGAGTAATAATTCAGACTCTTTCTTCCATCACTAAAATTAAGATAATTGCTTCATTTCCTCACAGGGTTGTTGTTGTAAGAACAAATTAGTCACAAGACAGTTGACGTTATGGTACACTCTTTTCTATTTTTTTTAAGTTTTAATAAATGCACAACTATGCTTTTCTATGCACAAATAATTTTGCCACTCTACAAAGAAAATGTTATTGTAGAGCAATGATAAAATTAATAGTGCCAAAAACATGAGAAATTTTGTAGGTTAAAATTAAACGAATATGGCTAAAATCCATAGTCACAGTTACAAATGGGCAACCTAGAGTTATGCATCTATAACTGATTCATATTCATGACCCCTAATATATTCAGTGGTATAGGGAATATGTAGGGGTCATAAAAATCACCCAGTCCTGACTTACCTGGCAGTAGCTGCTGTGAGCAACAGGGTTCTCTTCTCCTATCGATCGGGACATAGCAGACTGACGTATCCACCCCCTTCCCTCCAGTGATCTCTGATGTGACACTGAAAATCAGGATTCATAGAATCATAGACTTAGAAGAGACCACAAGGGCCATCAGTAAGTGCATGTGGGGTATGGGACGGACACACGATTGCTCATCATTTCCAGCAACGAGCCAAAAATGATATAATGTGCAATCACCCCCTAATGGCCTCGGGAGCATCATGCAATTGCGAGGATGTCATGTGGAACGGTCCTCAGAATCGTGCAATGTTCCCAAGGCCATTTCACAACAGGACTGGAGTGCAAAAAGGGCCAAGGTTAGGCAGTATGGATGTGAACTTGAATGTTGCCTTTCAAGACCATCACTTTAGTGCCTCAGGACTGCCTCCAACATTATTCATCCCTGTTTTGGGACCAAAATAGCCACCTTGTTTCTAAAAAAAAGACTATTTGGAACCTGAAACAGGTCTGGTAGGGGCTTAAATTGCCTATAAGTGGCCGATTATCACTCCCCTAAAGCAGCAGGGAGCATCATTTGCTATTTTGGGGGCAACTTTTTCTTCTTTTTCTATGTGGGGCCTGTGGGTGTATAGCCAAGTTGTGGTTTGAGGGAAGGCAAAAACAGCTCTATATGTTTGAAGGTTTCCCACCCTGGCTTAAAGTGACATCTGGACACACACACACACACACACACACATTTCCATAACAGTGGTTGATAGAAGCATGGTGATTCCCATTAACAGCCTTGGCTGGAATCCCGTTGGAGAGTTACAAATATGTGACCATCATAGTCATGCAGCTACACAGCGAATCCTGGCCTGATCCCCATCCCCATTTATTGGCCAGCAGCCACTGCAGTTGATGGGGATCCATTTCGCTGTTGCTCAGGAAACAGCTGACTGACAGTCCCATCCCCTCCCATGAGCAATCCTTGTTGTGACAGGCAGAAGTGGGCCTCTGTTGCAATTCCCTCTCGCAGAGATTGCGCACATGAGGGGGCGGGTGGGAATATCAGTCAGCTGCTTCTCAGGCAATAATGGAATGGACCCCTGTCAATCACAGCAGCTGCTGCCCAGTAAGTGGGGAACGTGGGACTATCACGGTCTCGACATGTCCCCTGAACTAGGGAATACTAGGGATCATGAATACCAAACAATTATGAACGCACGTTTCTAGGTTATACATTTGTAATTCCCCAACAGGATCCTGGCCCTTACTTGGAAACACCTTCTGCACGTATTCGAGTTTATAGGAGGATCAGCATTTGGTTCATGGGACAGGCATTGTACCAGATTTGTGGCAGCAATAAAACAGCACGTAATGAAAATCATGTTAAAATGTTGTACAGGTGGTATCTAGATCCGGAGAAATTAAGTAAGATCTATAAGACTAAAGAAAAATGTTGGAAGTGTGAAAGTGAATGCAGTACTTTTTATCATATGTGGTGGCAGTGTGAAAAAGCAAAAAAGTACTGGAAGAAGATTCATAAAATAATCATGGAGATTTTGCAAATAAGGACACCACTAACACCAGAGATCTTTCTACTGAATATGTTACATCAAGTTAACAAAGAATATTGCAAACATAAAAACAAGATACTTTATATGATCACAGCAGCCAGAATAACATATGCTAAACATTGGAAAAGAAATATAATACCGGAATTGGAAGAATGGCTAATGAAAGTACAAGAGTATGTTTCTCTGGAAAGTCTATCACGAGCGATGAAAGGAGGAAGAAGGGGAGAAAAAGATAATGAAATGATGGAAGTTAAGAGATATATAGAGAATAATTGGGTAAAGATTTGCCAAGAAGAATAAATTAATCAAGATATGAAAGAGAGAAAGCCGAAAATGACATATAAGCTAAGAAGTGTATCGCTAGAGGCCAGTCAACAGTATCATTAGGTATAGAGGGAACGGATATAAGATAGAAAGAACAACCAAGTAAAAGACAGTAGGAAGTGAAAGAGTGAAAGATGACAAAATGAATTATAGAGAAATGGAAGATTGTACAATTAAGCATTATAAGTATCGATAGTATTTATAGTATTTATAAGTAAGTATTGATAGTAATATAAGTCTTTTTTTTCTTTTTATACAATTAAAAAAAAAGGAATATGTCAAGTGCAAATATGTTGGTAAAAAGTGCGAATTTTAATAAAAAAAAAAAACAGCACGTAATGAATACGTGCTTTGAGAAATGTTTTCCGGTTGTAAATGTTTAAAACATTGCCATTTGGCAAACAGAATGTCACTTGCCCATTTTAAAACAGTCCCTGAGAATTTCAGCATTTTTAAAAAAGTAGCAGAAAGATTCTGAAGGCATAAATATTACCACATCACAACGCTTTTTTTTTCTTTTAATAAGTGAAGTAATCTCTCATCATATACTCCAGTTGGTAAATCAGCCCTTGGCTAACACTGGGTTGTAAGGGTTTATGCCTTTGAGAGATCCATAAATCATCCAAGCCCTTCTGCTGATGAACTCATCAGTCTCCTTGCCCACAGTTGTTTTAAAGTGACTACTTATTTCTAACTTCAGTTATTTCATTACATGGAGAATGAAAGGCTGACAGAACTTGTTTCAGGGATGTTCATCTGTGCTTTTGCCGCACCCGCAATGATAATTTGCTTTTGTAAAAAAGATTAAAGAATGGAGCAATTATCCATCATTCGGGTTTATGCAGAAAATTCTTCCCATGTGTGCATTTAGAATGAATGAGACAGACAGGGAAGAAAAGCGGGGAAAGATGTACTCAGTCGAACAAAACAGAAGTGCTAACCACGATACAGGTTATACCTAAGCTTTCAGGTTCAAATACAGCTGTCTGCTTCCTTTTCCAGTAATTTTCCCAGCTCATATGAGCACAGAGAGATGATCTGTGAGTAGGGATGGGACAATGACAGTTTTGTTTTTCTTTCAGTTTTGTGCTTTTTTTTTTTAAAAAAAAACAAGTTATTTTTGTTCTAAAAATGACGAAATATTCTTAAATTCTGCAAAAAAGAAACCACAGCAAGAGGCTTCTGTCAAATTCAGGAAGCACAGCTATTCCCAGAATACAGAAGATATTGGAGAGGACTATTTTTCAGCCCCCACCACTGCTACCATAATGTCATCACTTTGCACTGTGAGTCTTTTGTGGCTACTATAAGGTGAAAACTACATCCATTCATGAATTCCCAGCATTACATTTGTTCTTCAACCAATAGCAATGCCATACATTGGCTAACTGAAGATGAATAATGACACCTACAGAAAGAGAGGTCTCTCTGTCTCTCTCCATCTAAATTAATGTTTTGGGTCCTATATTAGGAGAAAAGCAAGGTATAAATTAAATATAAATAAATAAATAGTCATGAGAATCAAATCATCATCATCATCATCATCATCATCATCATTGAAGAGGGATTTCCATTCTCTAATTTTTTCCCTTCCTTGCTCATCATCAACTTCTTTATGATTCTCCCATCCTACATTTTTCCCAATAATGTGACTGAAAGTGATTTTTAAAAAATATAAAAATTGAAGCAAAGATAGACCAAGGATGTAAATAAAAACAGTTAAAACTTTGTAAAAATGCAATGATAGCATTCATGGAATTTAAACTAATTGAAACAAATCCACTAAAAGACAATAGATAAAAGTCAGAAAAACAATATGCTGTTCAAAGCCTAGTGCAGTCAATTCCTAAAATTTATTGTAATATCAAGTTTTCACCTGGCAGTAGGAGGGCAGGAAAGAGGGATCCATCCTAACCTCCCTAGGAGGGAGTTCTAAATCTTGGGAGCAACTACCAAAAAAGGTCCTGTCTCCTGATCCTATGCTCCACCAAACATGCCAGAGGTAGGATCCATTTTCAAGAGGATGGAGAATCTACTCTCAGTTGCACAATGGCTTCTCCAGGTTGCACAGGAGCTATCCCAGTTCTGAAGCTCTGTTGGGAGTAGAGTCCAGAGGTGGATGGCTCCCATACAACCTGGAGCATTTATAGGAACTGTGGCCATAAAACACAGAGTGGATTTGTTGTTCCCATAGCAGTAGATTCCCCAGCTACCCCTGGGTCACACACTGTATTCAAATGAAAAGCCCTGTTGTTTATGGAAAAAAACCCTTTCCCATTACCACTTGCTGCCTTTTGTCCTCCCCTTCTGCCCAAAGAGCACACCACAATATTGAGATTGCTGTTCCTGCACTCTGAAGCAGTGGAGGAGCAGTGATTTTGTCTGTGTCCGGATCAGTGCAGAGATGCTTTCAACACATCTTTCCTGCCTCTAATTCCTAAAGATTTTTGGAGGGGATCCTTTGATTTTCCGCCGCTCCCCTACCAAAAAAAAAAAACAAAAAAACTTTTTCAGTCCAAGGTCCTATCCTGATGTAACTTATCTGCATCTGTGTGTGTCTCTGTGTATGTCAATGTGTGTGGTGCACACACACTTGCACCACCCTGTCCTCCCCTCTCCCACTGCTATTGCTCCATGTGGGCATCAAAAACAAACAAAGAAAAAAATCTTGCTCACTTCTATTTTGGGCGGATGATAAAACAATACACAACCCTTTACTCCAGCCCTAAGGTGAAAAGATTGTTTCCAAAAGCCTACACATAGTTTAAAACTGAATGCTTGGTTTAGGGACCTTCATTTAATGTTGGTTTTTCTTCTTTAAACTGCATCTCATATAAGAAAAGGCACAGACACCACTAATCTTTCTCCTTGTAGTTTCCTTGTGAGCACTAAAATGAAAGCCACCAGCCACTACTGGTCTTTCCCACAATGTGGGAAAAGCAGACACTTCCCATTTAAACACACAGTGGACATAGGCAAAGAGTTTATGGTGCCCCTGTGCCCCAGTTTGTGAGGATCACCCTCTATTTGGAGGGCTATCAGAAGATAGCCTAGTTTGAAGAGAAAGGGGCAAAAAAGGGGCAGCAAGGACTTTGAAGTTAGCACCCGGACAGCAGACTGAGCAGACACATGGTCCTTCTACTGCTTCTCTTCATTTAATCAGCATGCACATATTGAGGCAAGCATCTTCTTTCATTCTCTTTCTTGGTGAAGAATTTCCTCTCCTCACAGCAGTGCAGAAATGACTACCCTGAGGGAGTTGCATTCACTTCCATTTTCTTAGCATTTCCCCTGTTCCGGAAATGTACATCTGCTCTTAATATTTCATGTGAGAATAACAGTGAGAATAACACTGGTATGACACTACAGCTGTGGCACAGATTGGTGATATTTTTCCAAAGTGTGGAACACAAAATGGCACCTTTTCTCAGAAGCTGCCAGGATACCACACTTACTTACCTGTGGCTATTCCCTTTTCATATGTTCATTGAAAATCCTAATCCTTCAACACTGTAATTCTGTAGTCTAGACTCCAAGATTTCCAAATTGGCTTTGTTTATTTTTTGTTTATTGTTTGTTTATTATGCTCAATGACTTCACTGTTTTCCTCCATCTCTTTCTTTTCTTCTCCCACTAAGATTCTGTAATGGAGAAATAATCCATAGGGACAGACAGGTAAGTGGGTAAGAAATTGTTGATGATGTTACCAATTTCCTCTCTAGGTGACCACACAGAAACTGGAATCCTGTTTGTGACATACCCTGGCATAGCCTCCTCCTATGCCAGTGTACTTTTCTTCTCAGTTAATGTAAAAGGGGCTATTCAGTAGCTCCTCAAGCAATGGCCTTTTCTCTTTCCTGGCTGTAAAACTGCGGGTTGATGATGCCCAGGAGCACATC
The DNA here is from genome assembly GCA_030412105.1 of Cyclura pinguis. Taxonomy (NCBI): domain Eukaryota; kingdom Metazoa; phylum Chordata; class Lepidosauria; order Squamata; family Iguanidae; genus Cyclura; species Cyclura pinguis. The sequence goes on along the minus strand of CM059599.1, from coordinate 103,513,533 downwards.
ACACCACCTTGCCACTGATTTATTGGGAGGATGCATGCTGGCAACATCAAGCAATGTTTTGCAGCCCTATGAGCGCAGCAGCAAACCAAAGTATGCTCGTGGAGAGTTACATTTTGGCACCATCCAAACAGAATCTTAACTAAAGTATCCATCCCTAAACTGCTGCATTCACATGTGTTAGACTACAGTGCCCATTGGACCTTATCCTGTTAGTGACTTACACAAGTACAGCTGACATTTATGCAAGACTCATTTTGGATGGGGCAGAGGGCTATTCGCTACTCTTGAGCTCCATCCAGAACCTCGCTACTCCAGCAGCTGTCAAGCCCCATGAGGACTCCTGTTACTGTCAAGAACCAATGAGAAGGGAAAGGGGAGAGGTCCTAGGAAAGAAAAAGGGGGGTGCACTCCATGGGTTCAGATCCCCAGCTGGCCATAAAAACCAATTGGATGTTACTGGACTAGTCAGACTCTCTCAGCCTCAGAGGAAACCAAAGGCAAACCCCCTCTGAACAAATCTCAGCAAGAGAACTCCACAGTTGGTTTTTCTTAGGGTCGTAATAAGGCACAAATGACCTAAAGGTACACAACAACAACAACAACAACAAATGCAGTTTTGAAGATCTGTAAAGATGGGGTTTATATGAAAATATGTCCTAATATGTTGTGTTCTCTTTTTCCCTTTGTTTACTGATAGCAGAGAAACTTTGAGTTTCTGTATTTTTGAATTATGCACTGTATTTCCTCCTAAATATTATACTAAAAGAAAAAAGACAAATCTGGTCTTATAGTGACCCCTGTTTAAGTAAATACTGTGTGCCTGCATATGACAGAAACATGCTGGTTTCTTTCAGTGATAGAAGTCAAAGGCAGGGGAATTTGAATATGCTAAACCTCCCCAAACCAGAAAGCATATTTTGAAAGAACTCCAAATTAAGATGTAATTTGTCACAGCACAGCTAATAATGCTCCTATCCAAGGCTCAAAAATTATTACAGTTATAATTACATTTCAAAACTATTAGAGATGGTGCTAATCTGCAATAATTAAAGTAGGAATTTCAGTTTTTGTTTTTGTTTTTTTAAAAGGAATGCTGCAAGTGGCTGGAACATTCTTTTTCCATCAACCATGTCATCATCTCAACAACCTCATCAAGACACCAGGCAGAAGTATAAGAGAACACCCTATGATATTTCTCCTCCATGATTTAGTGAGATCACACTCCCATGCCTACAAAATTACCGGCGATGTACTTAAGTCTCAAGTCAAGTTTCAAGTCCCTGCAAGATACATTCAAGTCTCAAGTCAAGTCTGGGAGCCAACCTATATTCGAGAATTTCTGGAAAGAGCTGAATAAAGTAAACTTTAACAATTTAAGTAGAGTCAGCCCTCCATTTGCAATTTTGCCATCTGCAGCTTTGGAAGTGAAGAACTTGCCATTTACTTACTTGCCATTTCCAAAGCTGGAGGTTTTTTTGGAAGTGGGGAATAAAATCCTCCTTATTCCCCATCACTGAAGCTTCAAAAGCTTTAGAAGCAAGGACCCTTCTTCCTCAAGCCTATTGCCTAACATATTTGCTGTTGGCTTCTAAGACATGCATCCTACACTCCTAGAACAAGTCTTGACAAGACTCACAAAAAGGCAAAAAGACAAAAGGCAAAAAGAGATGTAACCATTGTTCAAAGTCAAGCTGGGACTTTATCCAGGTTCTAATCCCCACTTGATGACCTCACTGAACCAAGGGCAGCAAGTCAGTCACTAAAAATATTCGAGTCATGAGTTGAGTTAAGTCAGTGCACCATTTATTGCCAAGTCAAGTCCAAGTCCAACTGAAGTGACTTAAGTCTGACTTGAGTCTGAGTCAATTGACTTGTGTCTACATCACTGAAAGTTACTTTTTTATACAGTGACAGTTGTACCAGAAAAAGAGTGAAGCTATCTCTCATTAAATCCTAATTGTAATGTTATGGAGTTAATGTTATATAGTTAACTTCTTTATTGGGAGAAAAGGAATCAGTTACAAGTAACTAGTTGGCTGTATCTCGTTAACTTCAAAATTCTGAATCTTCCTAACGGTAGAGCCTTTCAATATCATTTCACTTCCTCTTATCCATGGGTATTCAAAATGCTTAAAATATGTGGATGTGGTCCTGAGGCCATTTTCCTGTACTCAAGCATTTGGTTGAACTGGCATGATTTTGTTTACATCACAATCTTCTGTTTGTTTTCTCTTTGTTGACATAATTCATACTGAGCTTGAAGAGTTCTTTCAGATGACTAATCAAAGAGAGAAGTAATTCTCCAGTGTGAAACAACCTGGATGTGGTCAGGTGATGACCGCCATATTTTTCTTGATGAGCTCATTGTAGAAAGACAGAATTCTCCACTGAGAGCCATCCAGCCATTCCATTTATGTTCCCATCATGCTGTGATAAATGCCCCTTCACTCTTGTTGAACAATTTCATTGAAAAGTATCAAGGGAGTCTGGCATGTACTGCTGAACGTTAAAAATCTAAGAGTCTCTTGTAAATGTAGCAGGCAGCAGGAGATGGTGAGTCTGTCTTCATTCCATGTTAATTTCCTATACTGGCTTTATCTGGCAGGGCAAGAATTGCCTTTGCCCTGAGCAGTCCCCTCTGTAGAGGTACCTATGAAGAAAATCACAGGTTTATGACAACCTATATTATTTTCTTTGGATTAAAGAGCACTGGCAGATACTGTTCCAGAGCCTGGAAACTTTCTCGCTGCACACATGCAGATCAACAAATCTACAGGAGCCTTGATCAGCATCTTGAAACAAAGGACAATTTGAGGCAGCAGAGAAGCTGTTGGCAGGGGAAAAGATTACTATTACTGCCCCTACCATTCTTCCTTCCCTAACTGACCTATTCAAACACTGCTTAGCACCTACTAGGGATTCATGACATACATTTGCATGTAGCCTTTTGTAAGGCCTTCAGACATCTCTCCCTAGGTAGGGCTTGTTCTGTGTGCGTGTGTGTGTGTGTGTGTGTGTGTTGCATGGGGTGTATATATGAGAGGAGGACAAAGAGAGAACATTGCCCTCCAAAAAGAGTTCTACCCGAGTGAAATTTCTCTGCTGTGCCCAAATTTCATGCATTATGAAGAATGAAATATTGAAAATTGTTTATCCCTAGAACTTTTATATTTGCTGTGTTTGCATCTCCCTCATAATTTTGCCAGCCTCCTTTCTTCGGATGCCTAACTGTATTTCTAAATGTTCATCTGAATTTTTAAATTATGGTGGAAATTTGAGGATGGAAGGAAAATTTCATTGAGGGGGCAGCAGAGTTCTTATTGGGGGTTTATGTCCTCATTTTGTCTCCCCCCCATAGCTATAGCATTGGTTTCAAATTACATTTTGTTAGTACGCTCCACCACCGGCACACCATTTAGCCTCTCTCTCTTGTCAAGGGATTGCTGTGGCCTTGGTTGGATGTTCAGCTGGGACTCTATCCAGGTTCTTTGATGACCTTGGACTGGCCACATTCCCTCTGTGTACCTGACTTCTGTGGCTCATGTGTCATGGGAAGGAAGAGGAAAGAAAGCGATAGAAGGAGATCATATCCTATTGCTTCTGCTAGAACTCATCAATTTTTATCCATCTTTGATCTGTAAATCTTCCTTTGAATCATAATCCAGAGCCAATTGAATGTCTAAGGCAGCCTCTTCACCAGCCAATGACCAGCAGATGTTTGAGATTGTGATTCCCATCATCCATGATCACTGGTCATGCTAGCTGAGCCTGAAGGGAGTTATCGTCCAAAACATCTGGAAGTCACTAGTGAGCGAAAGACAGGAGTGGGGTTATTTTCTTTCTGTTCTATTTTCTTTCCTTTATATTCTATTTTAGCTGGAGCTCAACCTATTTTAACTTGAGTCTCCAGTTTAGAAGTCTGGGCAGCCGTGTCCACAGAACCACCAGTCCTCACACAGCTGTCATAAACTAACAAGCAGCAGAAAGAAAACAGTAATGTTAGCCAAATCACAGAGAAATCTCCAAGTACAAAACTTCCCTTCACGCTGTGGACATGCCAAGGGAAAACCTATGGCTTTTAGCCTGACTCATTTTAATCTAAGGAGGCAGTGAGCTGATAAGTCAGTTAGTTGAGGCAAAAACTGAGAACTAAAAAATATGGAGAAGCTGTGATTACACAAATAGAAAATTGTGAGTGTTGCAATACATATTGATCCAGCAGGTGGCAGCAGAAGGCTCTTATGGTTTCACACACACAGGCGGTTTCCTCACTACATTGTTATAGTGCTGTTATTCCACTTTCAACATCCTGGACTTTGCAGTTTTACGAGAAACTGAAAACCCCAGGATTCTATAGGATGTTGAAAGTGGAATAATAGCACTATAACACTGTAGTGCGGAAAGCCCCCCCCCCACACACACACACAAATCAGAATGTTGCAATATATCTGGTCTGGCCAATAGGGATCGGAGAAAACATAATCCCAATTTTTTTTTTTTTTAGAATAACTCCAAATCTCACTTACAAGTGCTAATATAGCCCTAGGTTTCAGGGCATGTGGTTCCTAAAGGAGACGAGGCACAGTGACTACTTTCCACATATTTGCGGGGATTGGAGATCAGTAGAAGGCAAGCTGCTTTCTCTGGTTGCTTATTATTTGAGCCAATTCTAAAATATACTCAATCTCTAACTGAACAGAAATTACTGACAAAGATGATGCCACCTTCCTGTTCAGTGAAACTTCCAGGATTTTTTTAAAAAGGAGAAGGCAGCAAATTCACATGAGTTCTCTACTGTAGAAAAGAAGTTGAAAATGGCAATGTGAAATGGATCTAATCCCAAGGATATCTTTCCTTAGCAAGAGTTCTAGAGCCTCAGATCCTGTCAAAGGCACTGTTGGTACACATTAGAATCCAGGAGTTTTCCAAACTCTATGCTTCTCAGTGACTTGCACGGTGAAATGTAAAAAGGGAAGGAGGAGCAAGATAATTGAGCTGGTTAGAGGAAAGGTGGGACTGATGTTATTTGATTTCTATGCAATGTTCTGGTCAGACAGTCTAGTTGCTACATTTTGCACTAGCTTTGGTTTCCAAGTCACCTTCAGGGGCATCCCCGTGTACAGCCCATTGCAGTAGCTTCATCTGGAGGTTACCATTGCAATGGACTACTATGGTTATCCTTGGCCAGGAGAGGCCATAGCCAGTGGATCAGTCAAACTGCTATGAGCCACAGAATGCATCTGAATCTCCAGTGACAGAGACAGATCTAGGAGCTTGTTGTTATTGTGTTGTTGTTGTTGTTGTGTGCCTGCAAGTCATTTCTAACTTATGGAGGCTCTATCATGGAGGTTTCTTGGCAAGATTTCTTCAGAAGGGGGTTCTCATTGTCTTCCTCCAAGGCTGAGAGAGTGTGACTTGCCCAAGATCATGTAGTGGATCTTCAGACAAAGTGAGAATTCGAACCTTGATCTCCAGAATCCTAGTCCAACACTTAAAACACAACACCATACGGTCTTCTTATATCTATGGCCATTTCCGCACCAGGCTATTAAAACGGTGCAGAGCGACCTCTGACGGAGGTCTTCTGCATTGTGGAGTGGACTGGGGTGGACTACTTTTTGTAGTTCCATATCTCAGTCCGGTTTGGAGTGACCAGAACTGGTCATGCAGCGTGCTTTTTAAAAACCTCTTTTAAGAGGTTTTTAAAGAGCACAGAGCGCGCGACTCCATGTTGCTCTGTCGCCGCTCTCCGCTGCAGATTTGCAGGCGCGCACAAGTGCGTGCCTGCGGATCTGCTGGGGGTGGGCTTTAGGCTGGCGAGCTTCTCCAGTTGGTGGAGAGACTCCACCAACCAGAAGCTGCCATTTTGGACGCCGGAGCAGTGCGGAGCGACGAGCTCGCACTGCTCCTCGTCCCGACTGACTTGCCCGGACGCTCAAGAAAGCCAGTGAGTTCCGTTTTCGCGCGTTTCTTTTCTCGCGTGTGGAAAGGGCCTAAGAGTAGTCCCAAGCTATTTTATAGCTTGTTCCAGGGAACTGAAAATCCAGAGCAAGTCACTTATCCATTTCCTGAACAAATCCATAGAGTCTCCATCTTATAATTATTCAACTTTAGTTGTTGGCCCCCATGACAGCATTGGTCCAGAACCTGCACAACTCCAGCTAACACTGAGGACAAGGAGACCTTACCCTGAACACCGTGGGAGACAAGATAACAGCCTAATGTTCATAGAACTGAACAGCAGTCCTCCAGTGCCACCCTCTGGAATTGGACTCATATGAGTAGGGCCACCGTAACACAGTACCACCTTGCTTCAATCCATCATTTAAATTAAGTCCCTGTTTCAATGGTATACAACAAGGTACTTATGCTTAGCAAGAACTTAGGAGTAGGCTGTTTTTCATTTAACTTACTAGGTTATCATTTCATCTGAAAAGGTCATTTCCATCTCTGATGCCTAAAATCTCCTTAGATTGCCCATATTTTTTCTCTCTCTCCATGCTTTCTTGTATTTCATTCTCTCTGGAAATATATCTGTGCTTGTCTCAAAGATCTATGCATTAATATCATGCCAATACACTTTTTAAAGTTTCAATACAGAATTCTAATACTTCTGCTAGGAAGGGAAAAAAAAGAGAACAGACTGCATTTTTAATGTGGTCATGAAAGGCAACACACTTGTACAAAAATAGAATGATCCCCATGAGGTGACAATTTATGGGCTTGAGTCAAACATTTTACTGTGTGAGGTGAAGAACAAGATAGTGTCCAGAGCTTGGAAAATGTACTATCTGGAGTCTAAATCTATCTGCTAGTTTGAACTACAGTAGGAAAAAAGCAGGAGTCACTAGAATTATCCAATATAGTAGTCTAATCTGGAAATTGTTGAAAAAAGAGACTGTGGTGTTTATCACATGAGGCTATTATACTGCAGTTGAGCTGGGTGAATTCCATCTTAGGCCAAGGTATATTGTATGATATTGTGGTTGTCCCAGGCCATTTCTGCAGTACACTATTATAGTGCTATTATTCCACTTTCAACATCCTGTGGAATTCTAGGGTTTGTAGTTTACTGAGGCGAAAGAACTCTCTGGCTGAGAATTCCAAAGGTCCCTCCCTAAACTGCAAACCCCAGGATTCCATAGGATGTTGAAAATGGACTAATAGCACTGTAACAGTGTAGTGTGGAAATGGCCCCAGTGTCCTTCCTCCTGGTAGAGAATCACTGGGGAAGCATTCTTTTTTTAGACTGGAAATAATTTGTTAATGACCTCTTATCCCACTATTGTTTAGCTACTATTCCTAGTGTCAATGTCTTATTCCAACTCCTAGTATTCTTGGATACGGTTTGGTTTCCCTTTCCTGGGATTCCCTTGCAGGGCAATCTCAGTCTACTTCTGGTGGCTGGGCAAGGAGGACACCAGTGGGAGTCACAGCTGAGGAGTGTTGAACAAGAAAACTGCATGGGTCTTTCCCTTCCTTTGCTGTTTTCCAAGCCATTTCCACACGGGGTTTTTAAAACAGTGCAGAGCGTCCTCCAGGGAGGACGTCTGCGCCTGGAAGCGCACTGGGTCGGACCTACTTAACGTAGATCCGCACGCCAGCCCGCTCCGGAACAACCCCAAGTGGTCGTCCAGCATGCTTTCGAAAGACCACTAAAAACAGGTCTTTCGAAAGCACGGAGCATGCCACTGTGAGCCTGCTCCCTTATGCAGTTTCATAGGCTTGCATTGGTGCAAGCCTGTGATCTGCTGGGCGCGGGCTTTAGGCCGGTGAGCTTCAGCGGTTGGTAGAGAGCCTCAACCAACCGGAAGCCGCCATTTTCGTTCCTGGAGCAGTGCGGAGTGGCGGCCATGCACTGCTCCAGAGCAGTGTGGACTAGACCGGGGAGCCCAAAAGTCGGGTGAGTAGTGTCACAGGGCGATTCCCTCGCCCCATGCAGAAGTGGCCCCAGTGTGAGTTTCTTAAAATCATTATTATCAGTTTTATTTTTTAAAGGAAGAATAGTAGCAACATCAAGGATACCTGGAAGAGAAGCTGAAATTTATGTTTTCCTTTTTTAAAAAAATATCTCTGAGGATAGCACAATGCCAATAAGGTGAAATCAAATGCATCAGGACAACTACCTTGGGATTTTTGGCCAAGAGACAATGTCAACCAACTGAATAACAGAAAGAGAAGAGAATACTCACTATTGAGAACCAGCATGGTGCACTGGTTTGAGCATTGAGTCCACTCAACCACAGAAACCCACTGGGTGACCTTGGGTGTGTTATACACTCTCAGCACCCAGAAAACCTCATGATAAGTTCGCCTTAGGGTTTCCATAAGTCAGAAACAACTTGAAGGCACACAACAACAATATATATACAGAGAGAGAGAGAGAGAGAGAGAGAAAGGCCCTTTCCACACCTTACCTTTCTCCAGCACTGGGGTGCGGGGATCATGCGAGCAGCCTCCGGCGAGAGACTCTCGCATCCTTGCTGCTTCAGCTCCGCACGAGCTGCCTGCTCACACAAGAGCCCCGCCTCTTCCTTCTGCAGTGCAGCCTGAGACTTTCCCAGGCTTCGCTGGGGCAGGAAGTGCAACCAGCATGGCTCCGGAGGCTCCGCACACCAGGTAAGTGCACACGGGCCCAGGAGCAATGCGCGATTGAGCACCATTTTCAGCTTTGAGCTGAAAATGAAAAGGTGCGCGATTGGTACCTGCCGACCCCTGAAGCATCGTGCAATTGTGAGTGTGTCGTGCAGATCGCTCCTCACAATTGCGCGACGGTCCAGGTGCCTTTTCGCATGGCAAATGCCATGCGGAAAGGGCCAGAGAGAGAGAGTGTAACCTTCTCAAACTACATAATGGAGGACTGAGAAAAGAGTGGGTAGAGTTTTGTTCTTTTCAAAGACAAGAAAAACATACATGGTACACATAGGACATAGATGGAGCTCCATACAGACTACTTGTGTGACCTGATAAGGGGTGGGGCATCACTATAGCACAATTGCAGCTTCCCGTTTTCCTCCTCCTCCTCCTCCTCTTCTTCTTCTTCTCCTTCTTCTTTTTTTTAAAGAAGTGCATGCACGAAGTTCACCAGCCACTGCCAGTTGTGGGAAAGACGGTGGGGCCAAAGCTACCTTCAGCACCAGAGTGGGAAAAGACAAAAACGGAAATCAACACTATTGAACGGACATTGCACTGCTGGTATGAAGGGTAGCATTGTCCTCTTCTAGTCTTTCCATTTAGGAGGGACAAAGAGCTTGTGTGATAAATACCTGCATCTCAGGACTTGTCCCTTTTACAAACTAACTTGTGGAATAAACCTTTTTTAAAATCCATCCTGAGACTGAGGCCATTTCTGCACTACACTGTTACAGTGGGAGGGAGGGGTTCAGAGGGGGCATTTAGAATTCTTAGCCAAAGAGCTCTTGGGCCTCAGTAAACTACCAACCCCAGAATTCCACAGGATGTTAAAAGTGGAATAATAGCACTATCCCAGCATAGGGCAGAAATGGCCTCAGTGCCTCTTTCATACCATCTTACAAAAGACCCATTGAAACAATGTAATTTACTTAAGTGTTGACTTGCTCTTGAGCAACTGATTGAAAGGATCTTCTCCAGATGGGACAAGCAACTGGATTTGTGCCTTGGACTATGAAGTCCTCAGAACTCCAGATCTTTGTATTGAATTTAACTGGGTACTTGTCTCATGAAAAGCACATATTCACTCTCTGAATGAAGGCCCCTTTCTTGGACCACATATGTTGAATCCAATAACTTGGGAAGTAGTTTGCTCTGTGGGACTTGTGTTTTCTTTCCGCATCGATTATAAATTGGCTGCCACCAGTACCTGTATGTAGACAGATGATAAAAGGAGAATGTGTGGGAGGCAGGGAAAGTGCCCATGCACTTAAGGACATGCCGCATCTCATTTTGCGGCCCTTCAGTCTTAACAAGGACTTCTTAGCAGCCTTATAGGAGCCGTCAGTCTGTGTCAGGTCAGAGAGTGACAGTAATGGGCAATGGCAGTTTCCAGATAAAGTGACAGATGAAGAGACTCAGTCTCCTTCATCATTTAATTTAGTTCCAAGTTGCTGAGTTTCATCAGGTTTTGCATTTCACCCTGATGTAGAAATCTTTAAGGTGGAAGCAGGATGCTCACCAGGGACCTTCTGATGTGTCTAGAAGAAGTAAATGAACTGAAAGGCCCGAAATCTAGCAGCAGGGCAGAATCACTTAGCAAAGCAGTAAAACAAGACATTTCTGTAGTCTCCTCTTACACTCTCAAGTAAAATTAGTTTCTTATTGATCCTTTATGTTACAGGTCCAGGAGCTCCATATTATTTCTGAGAGCTGACAAACCAACAAGGGGGTACAAAGGAATGCACAGGTCAGTTTTGCTTTCTGGCTATGTCATTCTCACATAGACTTTTATTCTACTGGTTTCTAAGAACTGTTTAATCCACAGTTTTTACACTCCAGTCCAAAATCTGTATAGGCAATGAAAGTAAAAGCCTCTATCTCAATGGTAGAGCAAATGTTTGGCATGTGAAAAATCAGATTCATTCCCTGGAATTTCCTGTGTGCAGCCCTGGAGAACCTTTGGGCATACATGCACTATAAAGACGTATCAGTTCCATGCAACTTGTCAAAGGTTCATTCTAAGGACTCATGGAATTTGTAGTTTGGCCAGATACAAGTAGAATTATCTTCTAGAGAGTTCTAGCACACTCTCACATGAATTATCCTAGTACAGCAATCTAGCTAAGAAATCTGAGTAGCTTGTCACGCTACAAATCCTACGATCCCATAGGAAGGAGCCAGATCAATTGAAATGGTATCAAACTACTATAGCAGTATGATAAATACAGAAAATTATTGATCTAGAGAAGGAGTGGCCAAAATCATTTTTGTTGCCCAGCAGGCAGAGCAAAGAACATTCTCCATGCACTGAAGGAACATGTTGAGCCAAAGCCAGACTACTTGTCTTCTGGTATACAATCAGAGCTCAGAAATGTTACCGTTTTGGACTGCAGGTCGCAGAATCCCCCAGTCTACAAGGCAAACGACAGAACTGGCTAGGTTGAAAAGCTAGCCAGGTTAATAAGTGGGAATGACTAAAGAGAGCACACCACTCCCTCGTCACAACAGTTCCATTCGCTGCCTGTCTGTTTCTGGGCGAAATTCAAAGTGCTGATTTTGACTTATAAAGCCCTACACAGTTCAGGTCCAGGTTATTTGAAGTTCTATACTCTTCCACACAGACCTGTCTGAGTTCTGAGGTTCTTTGGGGAGGCTCTGCTCTCTATTCTACCACTCTCAGAGGTACATTTGGTAGGAACATGGGAGAAAACCTTCCCAGTGGCTGCCTCCAGGTTCTGAGACTCCCTTCCCAAAGAGGCTAGACCAGCGCCCTTCTTACTACCTTTCTGCAAGCAGGTAAAACTCTTTATTCCCGCAGATCTTTGGGAACTGATTTTTTAGGGGAAACAGGCCTTGTACAAAGGAAACGGGCCTTGTTGTTGTTATTGTTGTTCCTGCTGCTGTTTTAATTTTTTAAAATGGTTTCAAATTTTATTATGGTTTAATTGCTTTTTAACTTTTGTAAGGTGTTAATTTTTAACCATGTTGTAGGCTGCCTTGAGTCCCAAACTGGGAGAAAAAAGGTAGGATACAAACAACAACAGCAGGAACAACAATGGCCATTTCCACACGGGGTAAGTAAAATGGTGCAGTGCGTCCTCCATGGAGGACGTCTGCACCTTGGAGCGGACTGGGTCCAGACTACTTACCATAGATCTGCACCTCAGTCCGCTGCGGAATGACCCCAAGTGGTCCTCCAGCGTGTTTTTGAAAGACCTGATTTTTCCGGTCTTTCAAAATGCCGGCGCGCGCCATTGCGTGCCTGCTCTCTGGTGCAGATTCGCAGGCTCGCACCAATGCGAGCCTGTGATCTGCGGAGGGCGGGCTTTAGGCTGGCGAGCTTCAGCGGTTGGTTGATACCCACAACCAACCAGAAGCCGCCATTTTGGATGCCGGAGCAGTGCGGATCTACGACCACGCACTGCTCCGATTTATCCCGGACCAGACCGGACCGCCAGAAGATCCGGTGAGTAGCAGCAGGGAGCGATTCCCTCGCCTCATGCAGAAATGGCCAATAGCAGCAGCAGCAGCTAGTTTTTCAAGCTCAGCACATAATCCTGCATGTCCCTCTTCTCACCCTTGACATAAAAATGCAGTAAGAAAAGAATTATGTGGCTAACAATTGGCTGTCACAAAATGAAATCCCAAATCATGAACCAGTGGTCTACCTCAGTTCAGATCAGCTTCTTATGCTCCTAATTTATTAGGAGCATTTATTTAGCACACTAGATCTTATTCCATCGCATAGGATCTAATCTCCCTTAATTGTGTTTTAAGATTGCATCATTAATCACACAGCATATTTAGATAATTGCTTTGGGTCATCTTGTTTCTTTCACTGCTGCCCTGCTGATGTGGTTGTTAACATTCCTTTAAGAAGAAACCTGCTTATTGCAAAGGTGAGCTGCTTGGTCACTGCAGGATTGCCATCCCTCCGTCTCTCCACCTCTCCTTCCATTTATACCCTGCCTTTTCCCCAGATTGAGACTCAAGGTGACTTACAAAATAGGGAGAATTATAAATAAGAACACATTCTTAAAAACATACAAAAAGTTGTAATTAAAATAATATTAAATTATCCACAAAATCAAAAACTTTTAATATATGGATCTAAAACAAGATATAAAGCAGTACGACATATTTTTTAAAAATTGTCCCTGTCTTGCAGAATAATCAGTTCCCAAAACCTGCTGGAATAAAAAGGCTAAGCCTGGAATACAAATTGAGCCCATTTCTCTTAAAGGCTGTTCTACAGCTAAAACAGGGCTTTCTTTGGATATAATCTTTTGTTAGTAGAAATACAGTCATAACTGCTTTTCCCAAGCTGGCACCCCTAGATATCATGGATTGCAATTCCCATCAGTTCCAGACACCATATCCAAGGGCTTGTAATAAGTGGAGTTGTAATCCTATAATGTCTGGACGTGCACTTCAAGACCATGTTCTGCTGAAGATTTCTGAGGCACTGCTTTTGCTTCAGTGCCTCTTGAAATGAAGCCTGATTTTAGTCATTGAATGTATGCAGTGTTTTTGATTCCAAAACAGAGCAACCTTAATTTCCTCAACCCCTTTTTATTCTCATTTGTCATGGAGCCTGCACAGCATGGTTGGGTTAGCATGTACCAATTCCCATCCTCAAGGACTCATGTAGAAATTGCAAAATTGGGTGCAACTCAACTTGGCCAAGATTCTGTTTAACACTGACAGAGAAGAAACACTCCTTCCAGCATTTCAGAGATGAAAACTGAGACTTATGTGGCCAAGCAACATCAGAGTATGGTCAAGGTACTTATTAATGAAGAAGAGCATGCAAGCCAGGAGAGCCTGAAGAAATTTCCTTTTGTCTGAGCTTACAGGGATGGGGAAGACTGCACCTCCTTTTCTCCTGTCCCCACTGCTGACTGCAATTGAGCGAAAACTACTTTCACACCAGTTTGTCAAATTAGGACAGTTACAGGGTATGCATATACTGTAACCTTACCATATCTGCCATATCCTTATGTGGAGCTCTGGTAGAGTGGTCACTACCAGCAGGAGGGGGATGGTATGAAAGAGTTCTCTTGGCACAAACCTCTGGCCAATCAATGCCAATCTGGGTTGGTTGGCAAGGTAAATTTGGCTCTAAATTTGGCTACCAGCAGCAGATGGCTCAGGGGTGGTACCAGTTCATAGATCCCACCACCACCACCACTTTGAGTAGCACTTTTCCAGAGGACAAAAACACCGCTCTCTGTGCTCAAATTCAACTGCAGAAATAAATTCAGGCTGTTAGTTTTTTAAAAAAAAAACTAGATGGGAGCTGACACAGGAAGCTTTACTATCTGTGCCCGCTACTTATTTGCTGCTGTGAAAGGTAAAGCCTGAACTTTTAGTAAAAGGTGCTGACATGCAGTTTGCAGCAAATCATAAAGAGTATTCTTCATAATGGGCTTTTCAAAAATCCTGCTCTGAGATTTCCCCCCACCTCGAGAAAGAATCTCTTCTTTCCTCTGTTATCTGGCACTTGCAGGACTACAGTACAACAACGAGCATTGCGGTAAGCAAGGACTTGTCATAGCAAGAAAGATCTTAGTTGCTGGGAGAAGCCTGGAGAGTGTTCTTTCAGGGAGCTGTTTGTTTTGAATTGTGAGGAATTTATTTGCATTGCATGGAGTGGAAGCAGATTTAAGCTCTGACAGGCATGTATAAGTCATTTTTATTTACAGCCCTGAAGTCTTAATATTTCATCTACCTTAGACAAAGGGCCCACCTTTGCAGGGTGAATGCTCAACCAGTAACCATCTATATTTTGTCAACATTTTGAATGGTTCCTAGCAAACGGTCAAAGACTGGGAGAAAACAATATGAATTTCTTGCCCTTTCAGGTGGAATAATCTAGAAGAGGAATTTTATTTTTTTTAAGTCTTAAAAATTTCAGTCCAGATGTAATTCTGGATTTGTAGTCTGTTTATGAGGAAAACATGTAAGCAGTATTTCCTAAAGACAAGATCAAGTAGCCATTCACAATCGTAGGAGAAGAGTTTACAGACGTGCTGGCAGCCAGGCAAAGCAGTCATAGAAAAAGTACAATGCTGCCCAAGAGCAGCAAAGTTATCAGCCAACAAAGTCCCTGAGCCAGATTGGGCCTCACCTTCTCGGGCAGCTATCCTTATTTTAAGCTGTCTGGTTTCATTGATACTTAGTACTGCAAGAACTGCAGATACAATCCATCCTTCTCAGGTGGAGAACTGCTTGACTAGATAGCTATGGGCAAAGGCAGCCTCCCCCAACTGGGTGATCTCAGATGGGCTGGACTGCAGTTCCCATAATTTCCAGTCAACATATCCAATGGTCATTCTGGCTGAGAGTAGAGGGAATTGTCACCCAATATAAGCTAGAAGGCAGTGATTTAAGAAGTATGAACTAGGATATTAATTAAATTCCAAAAGGAAAAAAAAATCACAAGAAGTAATGGATCAGTAATCAATCAGTCCTAGGCTGACTGTACATGAGGGCTGTATCCTAGCTCCACTGTGTAGTATCCGTGCCCCAGTTTGACTTCTTTACTACCACGCACAACCATTTTAATCCAAACTGAAATCAGCATGGAGAGTCACAGGAGACCCCCATCATGTGGCCACATTGGTAAAAGGTGGTATTTCTACTATGGGCACATATTTGCCATATTGGTTTATGTCTGCTCCCATGACCTCAGACAATGCAGCTTTTTTTTTTTTTTTTGGTTGCTGCATTGCATATCCATGTTTGCACAAATACTCCTTCGCCTCTTTTTCCACCAGGCAAGTGCACAATTCTGACTACAATTGCTCCAGGTTTTTTTGGATCCTACCATGTATACATATATTTGCATAATCAAATAGCCCTTCTCTTGTTCCCTGCTGTTCTGACTGCCCACTTGCACTCCCACTGGATTGGACACATACCCCAGCCCTCATGTGTGTTGCCTCCATCCTCTCTGAATTGCTGTCTCAGTTTGAGAATTTAATCATAATGGGTCAGTCGCCTTAATTCCCTTTGAACACATTCACTGTTTCTTTTTGGGGATGGAAATGAAGATCATATAGGGGTTTGTCCCACTGGTTTTCACCTTACTGCAAAACACTACACTGGAGTATAAGTGGCTGGATGTTGCCCTTCCTAGGGAAGCAAGAACCCAAGGTGCCTATAGTCACCTACACGTTTATTTGGAAGGCGTTACAGGAGCAGTGGCCAGAGCCATTCCTCAAGAGCTCAGACATTTTTGCCACTGGTGGGTTTACCCATCAAGTGAGGAGAACTGGTAGGTTTTTGTGAGTTCAGTCTGGGTGGAGGAGCAATAGCTCAACAATTTCCACCTTACTGCACTCCTCTGCAATCTTTTCATGGCACTTGATCTACATCTGTCCAGCAACATTCTCAGAAATATCTATGATTCTACAGTTTTTCTTCAGCTGCTTTTTGGACCTTCTATCCACCCCAAACGGCAACCAGGCCTCTGCCTCTACCTGGTTCCATGAGAGACCTCTTCTTCGTTTTCTACAGCTCAAAGGGGCATCTGCCACTCTGTAAATTGAAGCTGGTTGAGCAGAGGAAATGAAATGCTGACTTATGAATGTGTGCAACACTATGTATGTGAAGGTTCACATGCAAATACCAACATCTCCCCCAACTCAAACACACAAACGGCTGCACTGTCTGTCCTGGATGTTGATACAAACAAGGGAGCCACTCTTCTGTAGCAGGAATGATTAGGCAACCTAGGTGACCACCCAATCTAGGTCACTACCCACCAATCTGGCCTCACCTTCCCCTCATCCCGCACTCCCAATTTTACTCAGGTCCCAATTTGGGGTGAAATCATGCATTTTTTTAAAAAAACACACCCTCTTTTCCCCTCCAAAATAGCAGAGTAAATAATAGTTTTTTTAAAAAAAATCACCTTAAAATCTTTAGGTGTCAAAAGAAGTGTTTTCACATTGAAATGGGAGAAACATTGTGTGTTCCAACAGGAGTGAGACTGAGGTAAGGACACGTTATTTAGCCTGTGCAGTTTTAGACCTAATGCATGGAGGGAAATTACAAGGAGACAGACTGTAGTGCTGTAGAGGTACCCTCTTTGCTGGCGTATAAGACACACTTTTTTCCCCCCAAGAAATACTGTTTGAAAATAGGGGGGTGGGGTTACTTATATGCCAGTGTTGTTTCTTATATGCCAGCAAATAGTATTTGTCAGTGTATAGATGGGGCATGTTTTATATGCCGGTGCATCTTATACACCAGTAAATACAGTATTTGCCTGAAAGCTCCATGTATGAAACAGAATAGGGTGTATGTACAAGCCTGTTCCATACATCCCTGTGCATATAGATTCCTCTTCAGACTCGTGAAGATTGAGTGTGAAGCTCTGAGGAGCATTTCTAAGTAAGTTCAGAAGGTCCCATGTTATCTGGAACTCCCATAAGGCAGGCTTCTTGATACTGTCGAGGCTTGGAGGCATCTTCTGTCAAATGCACTTAGAAACCCTCTCCAAACCATCACAGTCATCTTACAAAGGTCCAAAGAGAAGGTAGCACGTGGGCAGGACACCTGCATGCGCATATCGGTCCTCCCTATCAGAGGTTAGGGGAACAAATAAACTACAGTCATTTTGGGAGCAGGAGTGGTCCAAAAGGTAATATTTTCTCCTTAGCCCTTACATATTTGGGCAAACTCTTGAACAGAACTTCAGTATGCTTAAGATCACAGCCTTTTTATTTTGCATTAAACCCTGGGGTACAGAAGACATACGAGACATCCTCCTTCATAAGTTTGTAACAGAAGGTACCATGGCAACACTGAGGTTGGGTTGTTTTAGTGACAAATCTTTAATCTCTCTCTCTTAATACCACCCCCCCCTTACACACACACACCACCACTACCACTCCACCAGCAGCAGCAGCTCAATTGCAAAGCAGGTCTGCTAGACAGTGAAACATGCTCTTTTAAGACTCTAGGGTATATGTTCTGCTGTAAAGTTCACCTTATGAAAGATTACAGAGCAGACTTGGCTACAAAGATTAGATGCAGGTCTATTTTTTTTTCCTTTCTCTCTTTTACTCACTCTTTTTCTCTCACCCTCCACCCTTGTGAAGTCAACAAAAAGCAACAACACCAGCCCTAATCAGATCACAGGGAAATACATTGGCATGTGCAAATGAGTAAGAGGCATCAATGGGAAAGGTAATTTTCAGATTTTTGAAAGATGGGGTATAAGAAAGAATGGGGAGGGAGACACTATCAGTAACAGCCCCTTTAAGATTTTCTAGCCATGTCGGATGGAAGGAGAAAAGCAACAAACACCCTCTAACCATCTTCCAAAAAAAAAAAAAAAGTACCTCTTGTAATTCAGTTTGAATACATTTAACTGGCGGTTCCTTTCTGACAAGAGAAAATGAGGTTTTTGAATGGGGAGATTAGAAAAAAAACAAAGAGCAAAGTAATTTCTCTCCTCTGGCAGAATCCCTTCAATCTCTTTAACAAGCGAGATTTGAGACATGATTTTTAGAGAGGAGAGATGTCACTGGAAAAAGTTGGGTGTAAATAACGGCTTTGGGAGAACAACACTGATGCATAATTCAAGTAATAAGACAGGGCTGCCCAAGAGGTGACGGGGAGAATCATTTCATGGTGAGTCTCAGCCTGGAAAACTTAGCCACAAAAGCAGTGAGTTATTAGCCCGAATGTGCCTCGCAGTTGTCCACGTTACATTCATGGTACCCAATCAATGCATCAGCGGTGACATTCCATAATGGGGGCCTCATTGCCTTTCAGTCATGTTGTAAACAATCATTATTTAAGCCCAGGTGGTTAAGTAAAATGGCAGCATTTCATCTCTGCCTTTTATCAGAAGGACTGAACTGGGGGAGGAGGGTGTTCCAGTGGAGGAAGGAAGATGACATTTACTACCCTTGCACAAGGGATTAGGTCTCCTGTCTGTCTGACAGTGCCAAGAATCTTCCTTTTATGTGGCCTGAGCATCATACTCGGTCTCTGTGGAAATGAGATCGATTCTGCTACTCAGCAACATGAACCAAAATGTCAATCTTTCATCTGACCCGCTGAACATCTAATATAAGGCCTCCTGAAAATGTCTCCCAGTCTGGGTCTCATCGGGCAAGAATGTGCCACAGAAACACAAGATTAAAGAGGTGGGGAAGGAGGTGGGAAGGAAAGCTTAAGCCCAATTTTTTAAAAGGACAGTTTTGGAACACATAACGTCTTCTGTGTACGGTAAGATTTAAATGCTGGGGCTGACTTAATGATCTGGAAGCAAGATGCCTTCACATATCAGATCCTTGGCAGAGAGTTCACCTTTCTCTAGCTTGCTGGATGGTTGATTTACAACTCTGGACTGGACTGGAGCTAATCATTGTGGGCAGAATAGCACAGCAAAGCACATATCAACCATGATGTTAAAAGAAAACAACATACTAAATAGGCTGGAAGGATGGGGTGAAATCTTTAGAGAAAACTTGTTTGTCACTTGTTTGCCAAGGACCCAACCCTAAAGGAAAGCAGCTCCAGAGTTGGACTGGAATATTAATTTTTCCTTCCACAGCACCTTCTTGATGAGTCAAGCATATTTGAATCGTTTAATTAATTTTATTGGAACATGCACGCTGGTATGTGGGCTGCTGGAGGTTTCCCCTCTAGCAGAAGGTGGGGGGAAAATGTTGATAACGATCCATTTCTAATTTGGATGGTGCATTTTCCAACAATCAGTGCAATTAGTGATGGTCCCTTGGTTAGGTTGTAGGAAAACATGTCATTTTTTTTTAATGTTCCCCACACTCTCTGAATGCTGAAAAACAAAATACTAACAGGCTCTGGTGAGAGGAGCTTGAGCACTGCCATTCTTGGTTGCTAATTTTGTTATTGATCCAGCTTCTACAGTGCCTGCATACAAATTTAGCTGTTGCTATCATTTGACAAGGTAGGAAATATTGCCAGAGTGGAAGATGTTGGTTTTAGCTTAAATGTTATTTGAAAGCTGGCCAGGGAGTGGGGGTGGCAGTCAGGTGGTGGTAAGAGGCTATGCTAAGACACTAGTCATATCTGTGCAAATTGCTCCTTATTCATACACACATTTCTGTTTCAACTCTCAGCACAACAAAACTGCATTGATTTAAATGGCAGTAGGAAGAAACCATTAAAAAGCACTGCGTTTGAGGGGAATTTTCAAGCTTTACCTGTGACCGCCAATTCTCACACTCAATTTCTAACTCATGACTCCAGCAATAAATGTGTTAACTACCCCTTGGATCACACCTTTTTTTTTCTGGATTATGCCTATTCCCCCACTCTGGAGAATCACAGAATCATAGGGTCTTTTTGCATGGCATTTTTAAAGCGTATTAGGCACGCTCCCCCCCACTTCACGAGCCACCATACCACATGAAGTTCTGGTGAACCAGGTGCTATCACGGCCACGGATAGTACTGATAGCGCGTTTTCTTATTTTCGCCTTTCACGCATTGGTCGCATGACCAGAGGGCCTGCAGAGCCGTCATCCAATGTGCTTCTGGGAAGGACCCGGAAGTGGGCAGGGTGTGGGCAGTCCCTACTGCCTGTCCCTCATGCCGCAACTTCCAGGGGATGCTCCGCCTAGCAGCAGGCTGGCCGCTGCCTCCATCGCAGCAGGAAACACTGCACGACACGTTGCCGCGAGAGGCCACCCCGGGGCTGCATCGCTACTCACACTTGAGACTACAGCAGCCCACGGGGTCCAGACTACTGTGTTTTTTTTTAAAACAAAACTGGCGCTATCATTAGCACGTTAGCACGTTACCAACGTAGTACGAAACAGCCTGTTGGCAGGATCTATTGTGCTAACGTTAGCACGATAGTTGACGAAACAATAAAAAAGAAAGAAAAATCACCTACCAATCGGGGCGGTGGGGCAGGGATAGGGCGGGACCTGGGCATGGCCCAGGATACCGACATGCAGACAAGGCACCGGACAGGGACTGGTGCTCTCTCGCGAATGCCCTACCGTGTGCAGACTGCAAGGGGCTCTCTACTGGGCCTCTTGCGATATTGGCAATATTGCGAGCGCTCTAGTTTGTTGTGCTATCAAGGTAAGGTGCAAAAAGGGCCATAGAATCATAGAATTGGAAGAGACCACAGGAGTCATCTAGTCCAACCTGCCATGCAGGAACACACATTAAAGCATTCCCAACAGATGGCCATCTAGCCTCTGCTTAAAAACCTCCAAAGAAGAGACGCCACTACACTCTGAATCCACGTGCGCTCAAGATGTACATATGATCCCCTACAACAGTACTGAGGCAACTGTTGCCCTCCAGATACTGTTGGACTCCTGACTTCCCTTAGCCCTAGCTAGCATAGCCAATGATGAGGCAAGTTCAGGAAAATGTGTATGTCCCTCATACTAGCTCTTTGGGCAATCCTTTCATCATTTTAATAGATGGGACTGACTCATGGGTGTAAAGCTATGAATATAAGAGGAATTTTAGGAATGAGAGGAAATCTGAATGTCCCTCAGAGTTTTCCACCCTCACTACAGACTGCTGAAATAACAACTGAATGCAGTTGTAGAGTAGTTCCAGTGGAAGACTAGAAGGAGGGAGCGGAAATGCTGTTAAGGGACTATACAGCAGTTGAAGAGCTCGCTATAAAGACACAAGCATTAGTTCAAACAACAATGAAAGTAACACAGGTGTAGGGTTGGAACAAAGAATTTGGAAATAAGGTTTATAATAAGAACAATATAAGAATTTGTAGAGAAATATGTTGGATTCCTAGGGTAAGGATCACCTAAGGAACGAGAAGATAAAAATGAATGATTCATAAAACCTTGAGTTACAAATTTATCCTTAGTATATTAGCTGTAAGAAAAACAAATTGTGGAAGAGCTTTATAGGACAAAATCTTTGTTGGATAACTTATTGTTGGTAAACACTATATATATGTAATCACAGGAAAGTAAAATAAGAAAAGAATCTTTTCTATATGTTTTCATGAGTTTTAATTGGTTAAGTGGGTTGTTTTTCTGAGTTTTGTATTTTTGTCTTTTATATGTTGGTAGTAGAAGATAATCTTGTAGTTATATAAGTTGTTATATAGATAAAATATGGTGTGTAGTATTCTTTTGTTGTATGCCTTGTTCTTTATAGTTTTTTTATGTTTTTTTTTTTTTGGTCTATTGTTATTATGATGAATAAAAAAAGACTGAAACACTGAATAGCCAGCATGGTGAAGCAGGTTGAGATCCCCCCTCTGAACAAATCTTGCCAAGAAAACTTTGATTGGGTTGCCTTAGGGTCTCCGTAAGTCGAAAATGACCTGAAGGCACACAACAATAACAATGCAGCAATTAGCCAGGCATTGTGGTAAGCCATTTTCACACTAGGCTGTTATAGTGCTACGATTCCACTTTCAACATCCTATGGAATCCTGGGGTTTGCAGTTTCGGGAGGGGCCGCCTGCCCCCTCCCGAAACTGCAAACCCCAGGATTCCATAGGATGTTGAAAGTGGAATCATAGCGCTATAACAGTCTAGTGCGGAAATGGCCGTAGTTTGCATCATTCTGGTTGTAAGTGCAGGACTTGTGTGCTCAGGGTGCTAAAAGCCTTGTAATCATACACTAATAGAGAAAACATACACACACACACAAAATCACTTTGTGTAAACTTTTATAAGTTGATGTTTTCTCTAGGTAGCGGAGAAATGTTCTGTCCTACCTTTGTGAGTGATGAAGAATGTTTGTGCTGTACCACTCTAGTAGCAGCTTGGCAACAACTGCTTCTAGTGGTGTCTTAATTGTCTTCTGGCTAAAACTGGTCCCAGAATCATTAGTCTGAACAGACATAAAGCCTCCCTTCTCTCACTCAAACTCAGAAGATTCACTGAAATGTTCCTGTTCTCATGGCTGTTGCCAGATGACTGCAGCAGGTATAATCCATGGCATAACTAAAACTCCCTGCATTTACACAGTTATAGTGGTTTAATACCACTTTAATTTTTGTGGGTCCTTTCTATGTAATACTGGGATTTGCAGTTTGGTTAAGCACTTAGGATTCTCTAGTGAATTCCCTCTGATAATTATAAGTACCTTATGAGACTATATATCCCAGGATTTGAGAGGATGAAAAAAAGAAGGCCTTTTTGTTTGGAAATTTGCCATTGTGATATGCCTTCTAGTAGACTCTGATTTAAGGTGATCCCATCACAGGATTTTCTTGGCAAGATTTACTCAGAGGAGGTTTTCCAGTTCCTTCCTCTGTTCTCTACAACACCTGTTATTCTCTGGCAATCTCCCATCCAAGTACTAACTAGGTTTGACCCTGTTCAGTTTCCAAGATCATACAGGATCTGGTGCCTTCTCAGCATTTAGGCCAGTTTTATTTGGAAATAATGACTACTAAAACAAGTAAAGCAATATTGGGACCTTGCAAATTGAAGTCATACTCAGGGCCTATGATTTTCCTCTTCTTCTTCCCCCATTAAATTATTACAGTTGCTTAAACTTGCAGTATGGAATAGGCAAAATACTGCATTGCTGCTCAGGTTCTTGTGTGACTCTGTTGGCTCTCTGAAGAATAATCACGGTGTCACAGCCTTGCCTTTCAAGGTGGGAATAAGGCTTAACTGTACCTGTTCATAATCAGAAAGAAAACATTTTCTTGGTTAAACTCTTTTGTGCCAAGGTCCACCAAGGGGCCATGTTTGATGCTATGCACAGGGGCATTGGGACGGATTGTTTCTGCTGCTGCAGCAGCATATATCCCTGGAGACGGGGGAAAGTCTTAATTGAAAGGGTGAGTTGGGCAGCCAAAGATGTAATTATAGAGGCCAGCATGTTCCTGAGCCAGAAGAAAGGCTATCAATCACAAATCATCAGAAAAACAGAGCAAGAAATGCACTGTTTTAGGGCCTAGTTTCAAAATCCCTTTGCAGATTACCAGCTTTTGTGCCAAGTCTGTGGTTCCACTTGTGCGACGTACAGTCTCTGCTCCTATTTTAATTCTGTGAAAAAGGGAAACATCTCTGCTCAGTGATCTCAATTCCCTCCTTCTTCCTCTAGTTTTCTGTCCTTCAGCTCCCATGTCTCAACATTGTCTTTTGAACAGTGGCAACACTTATTTCTAGACTTCCAAGAATGAGTTTACATATGGCTTAAACAGGTTGCATCCCCTTATCTGTGTCAAGTCATATGTGGGTCTTTCTTCTGAAATCCATCTGATAAGGATGCTTCCTATCATGCTTTATTGGGGTTTTTAAAATCTGTTTCTGCTTATTGAGAGCAACAGCAATCTGAGCACAGTGCAATCGTATTCAGAAGTTAGTCTTGCGATGTTTAATAGTTGGACTCACTGCCATTACTTTCTAGTGTTTTCGTTTTTTATATATATATATATTTACTATGTTTTAATTTTGTATGGTATTGCTTTAATCTTGTGTTCTTTAAATGAACTACGACTTAATTTTTGTAATTCTGTATGTATAATTTTTAAAAACTGTACCCTGTTTTTTAAATGTGTGTAAGCCACCTTGGATCCTGTATAAGGAGAAAGGCAGTATATGTCATGAGCCAGGCTGAGCATGCTGCCGACTCAGATGGGGACTCTGAGTTAGACGGGGAACCCCAGCCGGGGGTGGATCCCTGGGAGGCAGAGGGGGCTCCTGCAGGGACAAGGGAGGGGCCTGCCAGTGACCCCACAGCGGTACCCGAGCCAGTACCTGCAGCAGATGAGACCAGTGCTTCGGGCTCGACAGAAGCTGCTGTTGCTGACTCCAGCCCAGAGTTTGCTGCAGACCGTCCCCCCACGTTCCTCCAGAGGCGGCTGGAGAAGGAGGTGGGGTGCAGATCGAAGCGGTTGCAAGAGAAGAGTCTGAAGTCTGAGGGCCTCCAGCTGTGAGCTGGGCCAACGGAAGTTTGACCAGCCCCAGCTGGGCTAAGGACTATGTACTTAAGACAGACGCTGGGGGGGAGCTGAGCACGGGGCAACAACCGTCTTTCATCCGGGAAATCTGCATTCAATGCTTTCTGTTCCAGGCCGACCCTAGCTGTTGAGTTTGCTGCCTCTGTTCGTTTTGGGTGATGTAACCTCTTGTTTACTTTATCACTTTATTACTAAAAGCCATAAAACTCGGCTCCTGCCTCCGTTTTCTGCTTCAGCCGCCACCTGACATTGACAGTATATAAATTAAATAAATAAGCAATAAATAATAGTACAGTGGCTGTTTCTATATTACCAAACAAGAGGTAAGAATAACGTGTATTTTTGTGTAAATTTGAACATGTTAATCTGTATGTGTCTATAAAAATTTGCAACTAAAACAGAAGTTCATCTCACCATAGTGGTACTTTCCTGTGACCAGGAGTGCACCTATACTACAGTTAGAGCCGTCTGATCCCATGCTGATTGTTGCAGCTCCACCTAAAGAATCCTTGGATTTGCAGTTTATAGCTCTTTGCTGGCAGATTTTAGTGGTATAGCTTCAGAGCAGTGTACTAGGGCTTTCTAAACAGAGAAATCCAAGTATCTTACAAAACCAGAAATCCCAGAATTCCATATAATAGAGCATCAACCATTAAACTGAGATGAAACTGCTGTAACCAGGGTTGGCAGAATGAAAACAGGCCTTTCTACTATTGTGCTGAAAAGGGAGCAAGTGTTGCCTGTTACTTGGTTTCAGCAAGTGTTGCCTGTTACTTGATTATCTAAAAACACCACTTTCTGAAATCCCCTCTTCTACACAACCATTAAAGATGCAGTAGGCTTCTCCAGTTTTCACCCTGGCAACCCTAGACACAGTGAAAACCTGCTGACCTCTATGCCTCTTCAGCGTGTAGTCCATGTCATAACTGCATATGAGAAACTTTGTGACCCTGATCTTCTTCTTAAGTTCCTTGCCTCGATACGCTTACCATAAAACCAGGGTCTGCCCGCTGTAAAATAAGACACATGAGCACTCATCTTCCAGGGCTGAAAGTACAAAGAACTTCCTGTGCTTCTCACTAAGAAGAGACTCTATGTGTTTTAGGAGACTTTATGCTCCTATGGTTATGTACTGTAAAGAGTTGGAAGGTTCAAAGGCTGGAGAAGCTTTGGCTATCATGTCCTTCTGTTCAGTGATAGGTAATACCTTCTTTTTGTTTAGTTTGTCATCAAAATTGCCCTCTGGCTTCTTTAGGGACTATTAAGAAAACAAAGTGGCTAGTTTGGTAGCCCTTCACACTAGATTTATTAGCCCCAAACTCTCATTTTAACAGCTATTTTGAATTCTGTCATTTTGGAACATTGCACAGACAAAGCATGTGTAGCCTTGTACTTAATAGTACTCATCGTTGACCAAAATCCATAAAAAATCAACATCAGCTACAAGAGCAGCTGTGAAATTATTAGGAGCACTGAATCCAGAATGGTAGCTATCACCCTATGCTACCACAATTTTTTTTAAAAAAAAAACTTTTAGTTTTACTATGCATTGAAGTAAGGATAATGAATAAAGAATTAATTTTACTAAGACAGACATCACACTCCTGGTTCCAAGTGATTTGGCTGCAACATTCATTACATTTCCTTTTCCATGTGGTCTTCAAAAGCTTTATATATCAAGAGACCATGGTTTCAGACTCACTGCTCAGATTTATGCAGAATGAATTTCCTAAGAGGAACTGAATGAATCCAAAGTCATCTAGACAGATGGTCTCTCTTTCCAGTCACTTGCTGTCTTGGTACATAATTTACTGAAAAATGTGTCTGCTGCCAAAAAGTTGACTCTGTTCTGAATGCTGCTTTTGTGTATTCTAGCAAAAGACGTTTCTGCTGGTTTGGGAAGGTGAAAAATATATTCGCAGTGTTGAGCATAAACGAGTAATATGCACATGAAACTGATGCAGCCTATAAAAACTGAAGCTTGATATTTAGCATTCCTGAATATCCTCTGATACAGGAGAGCTGAAGCAGTATGTAAGAGTAATTGTCAGAATAAATGCTATCAGTTACTTATTCCTTCCTTGCAGAGAGTTGATGCTTGCTCAAGTCTTTTGGAACAGATAGATTTGAGTTTGTTGACGCTGAGACTGTGTGATACATCCAGTGTACCCCAATGGATTTCCATGGCTGCGTGGGGAATCAAACCCTGGTCTCCAGGGTTGTAGTCCAGTGCTCAAACCGCTATACCACACTGGCTCTGCTATACATAAATATAAAGTAGTTCCTTCTAGCAGGGACTGGGGGAGATATGGCTTAAATCAATCTGAAAGTGATTCTAGGGATTTCAGACCATGATGTTGATCCTTTGGACCTTTCAAACAGTGCATGTACAACGGCACATGCAAAACTGTTGTCATCCCAGTGATCCATATCTCTTTTTATATATGGCTGTGAAGTCATGCGTATGATTCAGTCTAAAATAGCCGTTTCCTTCAATGTGGCTGTTTATAAATTAATCAAGTGTGCACATAGATTACTGGGCACTATCAGGTGTCTATTTCTATTGAATCGCTAGATCACCAAATGTGGTTTTGTTGCGTTATAGAAAAATTCTTACTAGCAGCATATCCTCTGTTTCTGTCTCCATGTTCAAGTGGATAAGATGGGAAATTCATTGCTCTGCATACTGCTGTTCTGCTGGTGGATGGTCACAAATAGATTTCAGCTTTTAGACATAATCATGGCCATCCAGAATGTATCAGTTTACTTTTGTTTAGCAAGTTGCTTGGTAGACTTCCAGTTACTTACAATGCATGACTTTACTGCTGTATTTGTTGCTGTTGTTGTGTGCCTTCAAGTCATGTCCAACTTGGCAACCCTAAGGCAAGTCTATCAGGGGGTTTTCTTGGCAAGAATTGTTCAGAGGAAGTTTCCCCTTCCTTTGAGACTGAGAGTGTGTGACTTGCCAAAGGTCACCCAGTGGGGTTCTGTGGCTGAGTGGAGAATCATACCCTGGTCTCCAGAGTTATAGTCCAATGCTCAAAACACAACACCATGCTGGCTGTCATGTGCAATCATTTTTAGGCAGGCAGGCAGGCAAAAAGCATTATTAGGTCCAAAGTGAGCCATCACCATAGGACTAAAGTGGTGACATTCCTGGTTCCAGTCTTCTTGCACTGTTGGACATTCCCAATAAATAAAAGTATGGGCCAATCTAACAATATCTTGCTTTCCCTTTGGCCCGTATTGCACCAAGCCCCAGTTGCATGATGTCCCAATCCCATCCCGGCAGTGCCATTGCCAGGATTAGATCAGGACCTGAATGCTCCCCACTGCGCCCAGTCAGCTGCCAGCAAATGGGTAGCATTAGGGACATACTCCTTCCATCAGCAGTACAGCCTGCCTCTTCCTGTGCTGTAATGCGGGAGGAAGCACTTGATAGTGCTTCTGCCCTTCCCACAGCCGACAGGATCATCATGGGAAAGGGGGCTATTACCGGATTTTTTCTGGTAATGGTATATCACTCAATCACAATGGCTGGGGATGCCACAGCAGTGCGACTGCAGTGATGTCATATGATGGCACGCATCCCAAACCAGCAGCAATGTGTGTTTTTTCCAGTTGGAGGCACTGCTTTGCACTGGATACTGTTGGCCTAAGTCTCTGATAAGTTTGTAGAAAGATTACAGAAAGGAGGAAGAAAGAACTGGCTGACACAAACTGGAGAGCTCTTTTAGGAGCTGCCTTTCTACACTGGCCACAGAAAGGTTATAGAGCAAGGGAAAAAAGAAGTGAACAGAGAAAACTATTTAGTGCAGACTACTAAAACTTGGACTCTTTGTTCCATTTGTTTCAAATATGGCAAGTCTACTGCCTTGATGGAATTAACAGAATGCTAGAAATTTAATTGGAGTGAAAACACCCAAATTTTAGGAGCATAAGACAAGATGGGCCTGCATAGAAATAAATGAACGATAAAAAAACAATTGCACCTAAAATGAATGGAAGTGAAAATTAGGGTGGCTCCTCTGTCTCTCTCTGTGGAGATAAAATATTTATTTCTCACGCCTCCTTGCCTGCCTTCTCCTTAGCAAAAAAAAAAAGAGCAAAGCAAAACAGAAAAACAGGAAAATATAAACACAATATGGAAGCAATGATAGATACAATATTCAAATTCAGATGAGTCTGATGCTTCTTGCCAACATGTCACAGCCCACAGGAAATATTTGAGATAAATTGCTATGCCACTCCTTGGGCTGCCCTTTTCAAGTAGGAGGCAATGAATAGATGACTCCTGTGCTGAATTTTTGATGTGATATTTCAGGATGCCTAATCTGCTGCGATGCAGGGACTCAGTTAATGACTCTTTCTCCTAATAATTGACTCCAATTGTCTACCCAGGCTAACTAGCACACGCAGCACTCTCTCATGCCATGGTTATTTTCTGCAACAATAAGGCCAGGTATACATTAAAGGAAAAGAACCCCGAGCTTTCATCAGCACGGAGCCAAAGAGCAGCTTTGGAATGTCTCTTTGTGTGCGCAGCAGTGGCATTTTAATAAAACTGTGATAATAATTAATTAGTGGGTGAACACACTGGCTAATTGCTTCCCCCACAAAAGGGATTTTTGCAATTTTTCAAAATATGGACAGTTCTAATATTGTCCAGTCCAGATGCTGAGGTCCCTATTGAATCAAGAAAGATAGCTGAACCCCTTCCTTACATCAGTTAATGATTTTTTCCCCCTCCTCTTTTGCCGAAGTCATTTGTGTGCAGCTTTGGAAATGATGGTTTTCTTTCCTTTAGTAACTTGTTCAACATCCATCAAGTAAATTTCTACATGGTAATTACTAGTGATGTGAGCTTGGTGGAATGTCAAAATCTCCTGTTGAACTTGGAGGAAGTAAATGCTTGTTCCCCTTGTTTACCTCTATACTTCTAAAATAAACTCTGTCCTATTGCCTCATTGTGCAATGGAGGTGACCTTGGGCTCTTTGAGGCCATGCCAGGGGACTGCAAGGTCTTGTACCTTCTACCAAATTGGTACTGCTTCTCATACAGCTTCAGTGGTGAATTGCATGTCTGAAATCAAGAATGTGATACCTAGATCCAAAACTGGTCATCGCCACCACAAGACTGACCACCATGTGATAAAGTGGCCATACCAATTATGAACAGAAAGACCATGTAAAGCCTATGTGAAATGCACTGATAGAAAGACTGTATGCACCAATGAAATCACAGATTTTGCCCTCCCACAGTTGGCTGTCCGCATTTGCAGGTTCAACTTTCATGGATTTGACCAACCCCTGCCCCACCTAAGGTGCTTCTTTTCCAAGGGAGCCTTCCCTCTCAGCAGCTCCAATCAGGCTGCACAGCCCTTTTAAAAACCAGCTTTGATCCTTTTGCTCCTCCACCAGCCACTACCTGGCCAGCTAAAGATGGCTCGCAGCCAGATTTTCCAGCACCCCAAACCCTCACCCAATGCCCCCCACACACCTAAGGAAGGAGACGGGCAAGAAGGAGGAAGTATAGTGCCCCCATCTCAACCTCCCCCTTCCCTCTCCTTTCCTCGACCTGGTTTGGACACTGGGTGCCTGCTCTCCCACCAAGACCTGGCCCCTTTTCCACAGACACAAAGACACGCAGACACAAAAATTTTGGTATTTGCGATTTTTTCACTTTTGCGAGGGTCTTGCACCCCTAACCCTAGTGAATCTGGAGGGACAACTGTAGTCAAATTGTCCATGCAGAAAATTGAAAGCTTAGTGTCAGGATAGGCAATTGTATAGAAGGTGGAAAGCAATTTTTGGCCCCATGCTTCCCCCATACGCCATGCAGGTGGCACACTGCAGACAATGTCATGTCACTTCTGGTTTCCATTTCAGCTGGTATGCTACTGATTTTCAGTGTTAGGGGGTGGGGTTGGAAGGATGCAAATCACTATGTTGGTGGTGTATTTGGGGAGATTTTTGTGCAAACAATCACCCAAACCCCCACTGGGAAGTGGGCGCTTTGGACAGAGTCTCATGCGATTTAAGACATTGTAAAAGCAGGGCCACCTGCCTACATCTCCCCAGCAACTCTTTCCTCACCCCTATCTACATGTCACACAAGCCTTGCTGTATCTGTAATTGACCTCATCAGCAGAGTGGATGGGGGTCTTAAAGGGGATATGCAGTCCAACTATAGTGTATGCTGAACAATGCAACTGGGTACATTGTCTGAGCATGAGCATGAGATCTTGGTGCCAATTCTTACTATACATTTGTGCTGTTGGTTATAAATACTGGTAGATAAAGCATGAACACTATTTATATACATATAACACTTGTTATGTATCCCAGTAAAATCCTCAGAAATGGACTGAGCCGTTTTTACAATTGCCGTTTCCAAATATTTTCATTCAATGGTTGGATGCATTTCTCGTTTGATATAACATGTTGTATGAATAATTTCCCCTAACATATATATAATTTTCCCTAATATATGTATTTAGTATACACACTTCTGTGTGTGAGTGTGTGTGTGTCTGTGTGTGCGCGCGCATGTGTTTTTTTTATTATTATTTTTGAGTTGCCAACTGCATCACAAAATTCTGAAATGGATTTCAGGACACAAATGCATTCTGACTTGCTTACAACAGGCATGGATAAAGTGGAACTTAAGGGCTCCATGCAGACTGCTAAGACCCCCGTGTGAGCCCCATGGACTCCTTCTTCATATCCACCACAGTGGACAAACAGTTTAACATAAAAACAGCTGTCACATCCCCAGAAACCTCCAGTGGGTGTGTTTGGTCATTTTAAGGCCATTTCACTGCCTTGCCCCATTTTGATCTGGAATAGCCTTTTTTAAAAATGGATGTGATTTTTAGGTCACTTCTATTTTTTTTTAAAAAAAAATAGGTAGCTTTAGCCTGCCAATGTGTGCTATATAGGTGGGAAATGATCTCCTGGATTTTCTGCCTACTTCAGTATTGGTTCAACTAGACTGAATTTTCCGTGTTCATACAAAAATTTGAACTCTACAAATTTCTACATCATCCCTAACCACAAACAAAACTGATGAAGCTCTGACTTTTGTCAACAGCACACATATTGGCACACAATTCTACAACTTTGCCAAGAGTTGCAGCTATTTTGAAGTTGTGTGTTTGTACTGGAATGCAAAATGTAAAGTGAAAAAACAGGCTCTTCCTGTCTGTTCTGTAATGAGGATTGGAAGAGACAGTGCTGATATGTCTTTTCAAATTCAAAAGGCATTGGAAGCAAGCAATTAGATCGTCATTATGATCCCAGTGCTTTGAACTAAGGCAAGGTCATTCTGTTAAGAAACCGAAAGTAAGGCTTTCCATTCTTCTCTGGTAGCCCCAAGCAAATTTGACCACAAACTAAATTATCTGCAGAAGAGTTTTGATTATCTGAAGTCTTGAGTAAGCTTTCATTTCATGCAGAGAGCAGTGTGGCCAGAGGGACCTAGGCAAATGTTGAAGAAAATGTAATAAATCTCATTAATAACTGTGTATGTTACCTTTTCTCTCTGTAAACGGGAACTACAATTTAGTGGCTTGTGAAATGATAATGTGTGTGTGTGTGGGGGGGAGAAATAAACCCATAGACCTGCCAGGTGCTGGTTTTTCTGGCTCCTCTATTTGTATATCATGTTTATCACCTGTGTCTTTTGCAATGTACACCTTCTCTTTTAATTCGTTTGTTCGGTTATTAGTCAAAATATTTTTAGAATAAATATGTATGGTCATTGCTATTGCCATTGTTACTGTGGGAGCCAGTATGCTGTAGTGATTTGAGCACTGGACTAGGACTCAAGGAGATCAAGGTTTGAATCCCCACTCAGCCAAGGGATCCCACTGGGGGTCCTTGAGCAAGCCACTTTTTCTCAGGCCATTTCTGCACTAGACTGTTATAGTGCTACTATTCCTATGGAATCTTGGGGTTTGCATTTTAGGGAGCGACCCCAGGATTCCATAGGATGTTGAAAATGGAATATTAGCACTATAACAATCTAGTGCAGAAATGGCCTCAGTGTTAAGGAAAGCAATGC
This sequence comes from Cyclura pinguis, assembly GCA_030412105.1. Taxonomy (NCBI): domain Eukaryota; kingdom Metazoa; phylum Chordata; class Lepidosauria; order Squamata; family Iguanidae; genus Cyclura; species Cyclura pinguis. The sequence continues at coordinate 103,480,910 of CM059599.1, read as the reverse complement.
ACATCCCTTGGTAATAAATCTTGCCAAGAAAACCTATGATACAGTCATCATAAGGAAGAGTTGACTTGAAAGCACATAACAACAACAATGAATATTTGTATACTTTGCCCTACAATGAAATGTTGGTTGAAGGAACACAAAAAAGGATATATATATATATATTTATTTTAAATACACAGACCGATTGACTCCAGATCTTCCAAGTTGAGTGTACTGGCATGTTACTTAAAAGATTAAGGTGATCCAATAGTTGAGCTGGCACACAGCAAATTCTCTATTGTATGTGCTGTTTTGAAGATCTGTGGTTATATAACTGTCAAATAACACCTATTATGTTTGATCTTTTTTTTTTTAACCTCAGCTATTATTCTATCCTCTGTTTCCCTCTTGTTCAAAGAGGTCACTAGTCCTGCTACTAGACTTGCACTAGATCCTTCCAATTCAGTACTAATCTCCTGCCTCAATAAATAGCAGTTCTTATGTAGCCCTGTCACCTTTAAGAATGGGCTCATATGGGTTTCAAAATAATCACAGTTTTTCTTAGGGGCACTCAGTCTGGAAAATAGAAAATACCTCAGCCACAATATTCTTCCTCTTTCATTTTGAAGTTTTGTATCAGTGGTACACAGAGGATCTCGTAATCTAGGCAAATAACCCACTCGTTGCCTTGGGTTTTGACAACTGAAGGGAAAGTGCTTCATTTACCGATTATGCTCTGACACGCAAAAGACACTAGAAAGAAGTGCTATTAAGAGGAGATCTGACCCCTAAGATCAGTTGTCAGAAGCAGAGCACCACTCACTGCTGAACAAAAGGTGCATACTACCCAGGGGAAGCCACATAAGATATTTTAACACTAGAGACAGAAAATCTCCTATATATTTTGCCCTGCTCCAAAAATATGAATACATTGAAAATTGAAAATGTATTCATAACTATTGCTTTTTCATGATGCCAAAAATCTGTAGCCTAAAGCAACCGCCTCATTCTACCTAAAGATAGGGCTGATCCTGATTAAGAGAGAGATCAGGCATGAAAAATCTCTTGAGTCTCATTTCCAGATGCAAATTAACTGGTTAAAAAGGTTCTCTGATGAATCTCATAGTCATCAGTTGTGATATGGATTTGACCTGACAGAAAGTACTGCCAGCCCTTTCTCAGGGGTTGGGGTGCAAGACCCCCACAAAAGTGGAAAAACTGCAAATAAAAATAAAAATCATGACCACAAATTTTTTGACCTGAGAATACTGCTCTAGGAATCTCTAGGTACATCAGTGTGATTCTATGGTCAGCTTCTGGCAGGAGTTGGCCATAGAGTTATCCTGAAAGATCTAATAATGCCTAGAAAAGTTTTCTCTTTCGGAATCTCTAGACCCTCCAATGCAACTCTATGGTCCACTTCCTTCAGAAGTAGACCACAGAATCATGTTGGAGGATCTATAGCGGGGGAAAATACAACAAAGATTTTTTTTTTTTGGTAAATGAAGTGAAATGAAATGAAATAACCAACAAATAATCAAATCTGTGAGTTTTGAACCCATGAAAGTAGAGGGCTCACTGTATACAGATCTGACGTCCTGCAGACTTCTTCTGGCACCAGTGATGAACAGGCAGACGCAACAGAGGCCCTTTCCGCACAGCATTTGTCATGTGAAAGGGCCTCCGCAGCATTGTGCAATTGTGAGGAGTGTTCCATATGACGTCCTCGCAATCGTGCGACGCTGCTGGGGCCAGCAGGCGCCAATCGCACAATATATCATTTTCAGCTTTTGGCTGAAAATGATACACGATCACTTGTCACTCCGGGGCCCCACACACACTTACGATCCGTGCGGAGCCTCCAGAGCCACGGCCCTTGCGCTTCCTCCCCCAGCGCAGCCTGCGAAAATACCCAGCTGAGCTGCGGAAGGAAGAGGCAGAGCCCTCACGCTGCCTGCCAGCCAGCAGGCAGCTGCTGCAGAGCAGGAGCAGCGGGGACGCGAGTGCCTCACGGAAGAGGCTGTTCGCGTGATCCCCGCGTGACCGCGCCAGAAGCAGGTAAGCTGTGGAAAGGGCCAGAGACATGAGCCAAGAGCTTGTATCAGAGTCACTTGGGAAATTTCTAAAATTATTATGAAGATCTCAGTTAAGGGATCTTAGTTAAGACACTTACTCCATATTTAAGCACACACAACTGGCTCAAAGCATGAAAGGTGCCAGTATCACCTTAGCTGTTCATTAAACATGCCACTTCTAAAATTATATTAAACACTAACACAACATATCCCCACAATTTCTCAGAACATTTCTAACTTGAAGAGTAAGTCTGAAATTCTAAGATTACTTAAAAAACTCAGGTGGGGGAGTTTACTTCTGAACAAATATGCATAGGATTGCACTGTAAATCTCCTTTGTCAGGGTATCTAAGTTGGTAAATACCTAATCCACAGTAGTTAGAAGTAAGGATATAGCTGGCTCCTCTGTCCTTAATGTATTTCTGCAAAGAGGAAAGTCAAAAGAGATTTTGTGGGAAGCAAACTCCAAATCTGGGATGATGAAAATAACGGGGGTGGGGGGGACAAGATCCAGATTGTTGGCTGAAGACATTATGGAGATGTAGCGTAATACAAATACAAATCTTGGATCCTGGAAATAAATAAACTTCTAAGTCCTGCCACTACATTCTGTAACAAAACAGCCATTAGCCCTTCATTCAAACATAGCTGCAGCATATGTAGTTACTTTTCCCAAACAGAACTGCTGCACCTGAAACAAAAATACACTTGCTGAAAGATACATATTACATAAATTTTAACAAACAGGAAAAAAAAATCATTTTTCATTCCAGCAAGTTATTGTTATTTGCCCCCCACAAATTGTTGGTTTCACACAATAATTTACAACTTATCTCAAAACACAAAAGTGTTCTTGGGTTTGTGGAAATTATGATGGCTGCAATTTGTGCCCTCTAGTTCTCTTCCAGTTATTTTACAGACACTGTACTTGGAATGGCTATTTGTATCAGGACAGAAGCTGTCAACATGAATATTTATACATTAGAAACATAGCCAGGAAAAAAAAAAGGCTTATTTCAGATACACAACCAGATGGACCTGGAGAGGACATGGTATTTTCTTCCATTTCCAGACGTTGTTCTAAATTATGTCCTTAAAATTGCTTTTTTGTTATTGTTGCAATATTTCAATCTGCTCCCTCTTTTTTTGTTTTGTTTTGTTTTTGCAGTGCTGACATCTGGCGTATACTATACAATCAGTACTGAAGTATCTACACAGTTTTACAATTCAAACAATACTGCACTGCTGCATATGACAAAAGGTAGGCTTTTGTTTTCATCTTGAAGTGTTTGAAATGCAGAGTGGACTAAGTTCTGTTTCGTGCTATAACACAACACACTGGGCTGTGGGTACTCTGGAGCACTGAAGGAAAAGGGAGAAAACATAAAGCAAAACAGAACTGTAATCTATCCAAGAACAGCTGGATAGTGAGGCCTTTATAATATATGCAAATTAAGCACATATATATATATAGATTTGCTTGTTTTGCATAATTCACTCTTCTCTGGTTAGTTATAAAAAAACGGTAAGACAGAACTGAGCATTAAAACTTAACCTTCAAGTCTTGGGAATTCTATTAGGCTACTATCCTGGGATTTTGTCCGGCAATTGTCCATGTGGTATTACAAGCTGGTCTTCATAGCCATAAGGGTCAGAAAGTTGTCCTTAAAATAAAACGAATGAGAGCGTCATTGACTTTAGCTTTTAGTGTGTCCCTCCTTGTTCACAAAGGAATGTGGCATGAATAAAACATGGCTGAATGTGACAATTGGAAATGGATGAGGCTTCTGCCTCTTTTTCAGTCCTGCTTCGGTGTCCAATGATGTCATTTTACCTCTCTTACAGATAACACCATATTCCGCCAGACCTGTGTCACAGCATAATTTACTTGGGATTTGGGGCAAGATTTTTTTTTCTTACAAAGATGTTTGTCATTGGTCAACTTTTAACTTGCAAGGAACAAATGAAAGAGGGGCAAGACAGTACTCTCAACACTGCCAGTTATTTCCAGCATCTATCACCCAATGTCAGGCTGCACTTGGCTGCATGAAATCATGACTAAAATTGGTTAATCCAGGACCAGTAATGGGACTTTATAGCTGAAGAGTATGTTTAAAAGAGCTGTGCAGAATTCAACATCCCATTATGACCAAGGCCCCAGGCCTTCCGCATCCAGGCACTTCTACTGGGGTCTTCTCCACTACCACTCTGCCTATCCTGCTTGTTTCTCTTTTCTAAAGCTAATTCACTGTTTAATGAGAAAACCAGCATAATAGAGAATAAAATAGAAAAGAAGGGGCATAGCTCAGTAACAGAGTATACAATTTGCACGCCAACAGTCCAGGTTCAGTCCCCACCATCTCCAAGTACTCCTGAGAAAAAATTCTATCCAAAGTCCTGCTCTCACAATACTGAACTAAACAGACTAGTATTTTCAGTATAAAGGGAATTTCTTACACTCCTAAGACTTAGAAATGAGTTTTGGATATCTATCTACAGATATTCTTCAACATGCTAAAAAAAGTGAAGTTTCTTACTGGTGGTTATACCCCACTAGGAGGTTAAGTTCCAAAATTATCTAATACCACCAACCGATCAAAATGCTACATGCAGTGCTGCAGCTTTCAGGTTTTATTAAAGCTCATTTTGACCTCATGTTGGTGGTTTCCTCCTAGAATAAATAAGCAGAAAATTACATCGGTTTCCAAACATAATGATGACAGCATTTTTTAACCTCCACACTGCACAGCATTACACATTCTTCTTTAAGAACTCACCTGGAAGGCCCCTGGCGTTAGAGGGGCATGATCTGTATTTTGGTTGGTATGCTTATCTCTGGTATAGTAAAGCCAAAGTGCAGAAAACATTCAGTAACCGTGGGATCTGAAAGTGCTTATATGAAATCTAGGAGAAGTACAGAAAGTTTCTTTGTCCAAAACTACTATCTTGGATATTCCCAGCAGAAGCATTATCTATAAAAGACTTGAGAAGACACAGTGACTGGGTGACATATAAAGTTCTAATCCAGCAATCAGGAGATGTTATATGGTTAAAAGAACAACATCAATTTTAACAAGAAGGGATTCTAATAAATGGTTTGCAGTGGTGGAGCTTGGAGTGCATGGAGGGGTGGGGTGGGGTGGGGCTACAGTGCATGGGGTGTGGCCACAGTACGTGGGGGCATGGCTACAGTGTTGGGGGTGCGGTTACAGTGCGTGGGCATGGCCAAGGTGCAAGGGGGCGGGGCTATGGCACACAGGGGCATGTCTATGAGCTGGGATGCCTCCAAAAAATTGCCACCTAGGGCGAACTGCCCTCCTCGCCCCCCATCCCTACGCAACTGATGGTTTCCCTACTTTCAAATTAAGGAAAGAGTTAAGAAAGATTTAGAAGCTGGAGGAGTTGATCTAAAGTTAATGGATTTTGAGGCATCCCTAATGAAAGGACATAAGCATCTGTTAGCAAGATTGTATCAGTTGTTGCTACAGTATGATCTAGCAGATGAATCAGTTAAAGAACATATAGTCAAATGGGTCTGAGATGTCAGACATAATATCAATATAAAGACTTGGGAAAAAATCTGGAAAAATAACGTCAAATTTACCAGATCATACAATTTGCAGGAAAACATGATAAAAATGAGCTATAGATGGTATCTCCCACCAGAAAGAATCACCAGAATGTCTAAAAATATGAAGGAGTGATGTTGGTACCTTTTTCCATCAGTGGTGGGAGTGCAATAGAGTAAAAACATTCTGGTTCATGTTACATTCTAAAATGCAAGGGAGTTTGAAGATAAAAATCAATGTAACCAGAACTTTTTCTATTGGGCATTTTCAACTTCAACAGGAATTTGGGAGAAGTGGAAAGACTGACCTGGCACATGATTTCAACAGCCAGAATTGTCCTTGAGAGACACTGGAGGAAGGCCTCTATTCCTATGAAAGAAGAATGGCTGGAGAAGTAGGTGGAGATGGCAGAAATGGACAAACTCACTCATATGTTCAAAAATAAGTCCAACTTCAAGTTTTACAAAATGTGGCAACTTTTTTCAGATTATCTCCAAAATAAAATAGGTAGTTTAAATGTTGACTTTTTTAATTTTCTGAACTAGTTGTGTTTAGATTAAGAAGAAAGAAATGATGCTTTCTTATTTTGTTTGATATCTGCAGTAATGTTTGTTTGATATCTGCACTAATGAGGGTTTTCCTTTGAATATGCCAAGTCTATTTAGTAGTTATATATGATTACTTTTTATTTAAGAAGTTAATTAAATAATAGTAACTTATCAAGAATGAAGACATCTAAGATATTTAAAATATTTTTTAATTGGGTTAATATAGTGTTTACCTTCTATGATTTAATTTGCTCTCTTTTTTATAAATGTCATTTTCAAACTTTTCCATTTCTTATATTAGTAATGGAAGGTTAACTGTAAATAATATATAACAAGCTGATGCTTCATCACTGGAGGGAGTTCATTACATTTAATTTTGTTAATTGTCAATACTGTGGATATATATTGTGTATAATATTTGTATGCGTATGTGTTGTGTATATGTTTTGTTTTGTCATGTCATATCTTCTCATAATGGATTGTTGTATTCTGTCTTGTTTTTCCTTATTCTAATAAAAATACTAAATAAATAAACAAATAAAAGAAATCACCTGGTCCTGCTTTATATAAAAGAAATAAGCATACCAAATGAAAGATTCGAACTGTCCAATGCATATGGAATGACCGAAAAATGAGCAACTTGCTTTTTAGAAATTGATCAGATTTGTGGAAATTTACAAGACAACAAGAAATATGTAGATGTAGCTACTTTTAATTAGAACTGAAATCAAATAAAATGGTAATTACTGCAGAACATTTGCAAACCACAGACAAGTTGGTGCTATCACAATCATGTCCTACACATGGGCAGTTGACTGTTATACAAATACAATGCTGGGTTAGATAGGTCTTTGATCTTGTTATACAGCATGACTCTTAACGTTCTTAGATTTAAGCAAACCAAACAATATACTGTGGAAGCAGTGATGACTCCAATTAAAGATGATCTTCCTCCACTCTTTTCACGCTGGAGGAATTTGGTTTACACATTTCTACTGTGCCTGCAGATCATCCCGGCAGAGAAACATGCAGATTTTCATCCTACGCAGCCCAATGTGCTCTTTGGGCCAAAGTGCAATCTTGAATTCTAAGTGTAACTAGAGCTTGGGGTCAAACATTTCATTTTTGTTTTGTACAATGTGTCCCAATCATCCCTGGAGAACATTAGTTGCAGCTGCCTCTTCTCAGAGCAATTCTTGTGATCATCACAGCACATTCCACACCTCTCTCCTCCAGCAAATAAGATCACAGAAATTGTTTCCGTGAGGCTGAGATAGTAAATGTGTTGCAAAGGAAATGGGCCACACATTTTATATGAGCGTTCCTCTAGGGACAGCTGAATGCATTGTTTGGAGAAATGTCTGTATTTCTGAACAGGCACAGGGACAACGGCATTTCTATATGATGTTATTACAGTTTACCCCCCCTCCCCCACTTAACTTAGCTCCTTTCCAAATCTTTAATGAGTCAAGCTGGTCTGCCAGAATTGTACATATTATTCAGGATGTGGATGTCTTCCTGGTAAACCCATTCTTTCCTATCATTTTTATCCCGTCTTCAATTGTCCCTAACATTGTCCATCTGTTTCATTTTCCACTGATGTTTTTAGGGCCCTATCAACAATAACAGCAAATGAGCAAATGGACAAGAACACCACATGCAGGAAAAGAATAGGTTGCTCGCCTGTTACTGTGATTCTCCAAGTGGTCATCTGTGCACACACACAACGAGTTTACTGTGCTTGCGCAATGCATCAATCAGAAATATCTAGAGCTGTTATGCCAGCATTTTGACAGTAGCCTCTCCTCCACTGGTACCATATGACTGACTGTGTTCTTGCGGAAACCCTCAGTTTCATGGCCACTGAGGCAGCAGCCCAGGAGCTACGCATATTGAACAGGACAGAAGTGAGGAGAAAGGGCAGGTGTTGTGTGAGTTCACAGATGATCACTCAAAGAACCACAATTATAAGTGACCAACCCGTATTTCTTCTTTGTGGTCTCCAGGCCCCCCAAACATGGGAGACTAGCACACTGCTAATCCAGGTGGTAGGTGAGTCATGTAACACAGGACTACAGCACTGCTCTCCCAAAGGCAGCATCAGCCGTCAACCTCTAGTCTAGTCAGTAGCGAATACTAAAAATCAAAGGCTGAGACCAGGTACCTACCCTGCAAATGTTCTTTAAAGGAATCCCTTTTAGAAAAGCTGAGGATGCAACCACAACTCTTGTGAGAATGACTGCATACAGTGACAGGAAGATCTTTCTTGGCTAGTTCATAGCCCAGGTGAGTCACAGAGGAGACAAATTTGGAGAGATGCTCGGCAGAAACTGGTAGTCCCTTTTTGTGGCTAGTGTAATAAACAAAGAGTCTTTGAGACTGTAGAATGTCAAATGTCCTATTAATGTAGAAGGCTAGTGCTCTTCTAACATCCAAGCAATGAAGTGTCTGTTTGAATTTAGAGGATGGGTTCAGCATGAATGAAGGTAGCATGATTTCCTGATTTAGATGGAAAACAGATGCCACTTTAAGAAGAAAGGAAATATTTGGTTTGAGAATGCCTTTGTCCTTGTGAAAACATAGACAGACAGCATAAATACAAAGAGCTCAGAATTCTCCAGCTCACCTGGTTGATGTTATTGTAACAAGGAAGGCTATCTTCCATATCAGGAAATGGATATTCCATGTTGCCATTGGTTCAAATAATTCCTGGGATTGCTGCAAGAGGACAAGTTCAAACTCCACTGGGCCGTGGGAACACAAACTAGAGGGTTATAGCTCTTTAATAAATGTTTAATCAGAGGGCACCGGAAATAAGAAGGCTTGCCTATCAACTGGAACCAATGCAATATAGCAAGCAAGGTAGCATTTCATGGAGGAAAGCAAGAGACACTTCACAGACAAAGAAAGCAGCAAACCCAAAACATGCTCAATCAGGAACATATCTGGAGGACAAGAATGAGAGAAACTTGCCCCACCTGTAGGTGTAGGATCTTTGAATAGAGGACTTCAACCACTGTGGTAGTGCTTCCTTCCTATGGTAAAACACAGGTAATGTGTCTTGGATCCCAATATGGAAGTATGGATCTTTGAGATCCAAAGTTGCAAACCAGTTTCATTCTTCAACAATGGAAGGACAGCATTCAAGGTGACTATATGGAAATACCTGGTTGGTTGGATAAATGAATTCACGTCCAGGATAGGGCCAAGCACACCATCCTTCTTTGAAACAATGAAATAGCAGGAGAAAACCCCCCATGAGATGGAGGATAGTGAAACAGGTTCAATGGCTCCCTTCGGGAGAAGAGTATCTTTCTCTTAGAAGAGAAGAGAAGAGAAGAGAAGAGAAGAGAAGAGAAGAGAAGAGAAGAGAAGAGAAGAGAAGAGAAGAGAAGAGAAGAGAAGAGAAGAGAAATCTATGTCTTTGAGTAGGAGAATATAGGGAACGATAACATAGTTCATGCCGTACATGCAATATGTGGACATTCAGTGAATTCAATTGTGTACCCACTGTCAATGATGACAAGCACCAAAGAGTCAGTGGTGATGATGGACCAGGCACTGCAATAAGGATGGAATCTGTTGCCAAAAGGAAGACTAGGTGGAAGCAGGCTGTGAAAGAATTCAAAGATGTTTGCCCTCTGACAGCTTCTTTTGGTAAGACTGAGAGCTGTACCAACTTGGGATGGAGGATTTCCCTGAGGACAGTAGAGGTCTGGAGTGCTTTGAGGAACTAGGTTATAAGTCCATGTCAAGCCAGTGCGGTGTCCTGACCAGGAGTATCTGGGCCTGGAAGTCCATGAAGACTGAGAAGGCAGGCCAAACTTTCTAGCAGTGGTGCACATTTTCTGGGTATGTTCAAGGGTGCTATCAGTTTGTCTGTGGAACAACCCAGTTTCATCAAAGGCTAAGTACAAAATCTCTTTCCTGGCTTGATGAGAGAAATCCTAAGAGTGTAGCCAAGCATGATGGTGTAAACCTATGTCTGATACAAGAGATTTTGCAAGGAAGACAGCAACATGCCTTGCTGTTGTGAGCTGCTGTGAAGCTAAAATGTAGGCTTCAGTTTGATGTGCAGCTGTTAGGCACCAATTGTCATCTGAAAACTTAGCAAGAAGTGGTGTCATATGCTCCCAAAGATGCAGCTGGCAAATAGACATACAGGCCTAACAATTAGTGATATGAAAGGACAATGCTGAGGTAGAACAGAATTTCTTTGTGAGAATATCAAGCTTTCACCCTCTTTATCAGTTGCAGTAGTGAGCATCTTTTCAGTTGTTTTGGTCTGGGCAGCCTCCACTGCAACTGAATTGGGCTTCAAGCGCTTCAAGACTGCCTGACAATTTTGAGAACAGCAAGAAGAAGAGGAATATATGAAGGTGTAGGAACTCTAGCCTAGAGCCTCTTAAAGACTGGGTCCTTGGGCTCTGGCTCATGCGACTTAGTCTCGAGCTGGAAGGAGTTGGTCATATAGACCATCAACTCCGTGAAAGCGTGTAGATCATCCATGGACAAAACAGATTCATGGTCACTAAGAATGTTAAGAGGCAAGCATGAATGAACAAGAATAGAAAATGATGAGGTAAAATCAGAGTCAGTATCATATGACACAATTGACTTGGAGCAGTGACAGCATGATCTGTGAGATGATGGTAATGAAGAACCACAGGAGGAACAGTGGAAGGTGAAGAGAGATGGTATGGAAAGGACTATTCAGTGCATTGGTGGTCACAGTGGTCTGAAGTGTATTGCTAGAAGCAGTGGAGAGATGAAGCATGTTAGTTGCAGGATCACCTGTGTTTCTGTACACAGTGGAGATAACACCATCTTATGAGCAGGATGGATGCATGTAAGAGAACAAGACTGTAATTGCTATAGAGAAGAGCAAGAGGGACTACACCAGTCAGAAGATTCTCTATGCCTCACAGAATAATGGTATCATAATATAACCTAGATGGACTTAGATCCCAATAACCATACTGGTGATGGAACAGAACACGGTGCTTTGGATAGCAGAAGTCAGGTGCATAGTATTCTAAGACCTCCTCTTAGGGAGGGAGAATACTGACGGCATCAAGGAGGTTGAATGTGATGTTTAGAGCCAAACCACCTTGATTCAATGGGATCTAGAAGAGAAGATGACCCATGATGGAGTTTGGCTCTGTGATGAACTAGAGAGGGTTAGTCCCAAGCCCTTGAAACTGACAACACAGAAGATTGGGATGATCTCAAAGAGGACTGCTGAAATGTAAGTCTGTGTCAAGCAGGAGGAAAGGGAGGAAGTGGGACATTCCTGGTAGGATAAGCCAAGGGAACCAGAGATGGTCATGGCTCAGACGGAGCAGGAAGACCTGGTGACTGCTGAGGGCCACAGGAGGGGAAGTCAATCACTTCCCCATCTGAAATTGTAGCAGCCCGGACAACCTCTAGAGAGTGGAGCAGAGTTGAAGGCTGAGAGGTTCAAGCAGAAGAAGAAAGAGGTGGCAAGTGGTCAGGTGATACTGGACCTAAAGCAGCTGTAGAGATGAGCAGGAATGGTAGCTGAGATTGTGGCAGATCTTAGACCTCATTTTCTTCTTATGACTCTTGTGTTCAGCATAATGGGAAGCACTTCCTTTAAAAAAATAAAAAGCTTATCTGGGAAATAAATTGGTCTGAGGGGATAAAACGTGGTGGAAATAACCCCCACCGCCAAAGGGCATTTTATGGCAAAATTTTTCTTTAAAAAATTTCATAAAACATTTTTGATGCTGGAAGGCCCCAGGTACCCCCAAAACTTAGTGAAAATGTCTTCAACATACCACTGAAGTGATTTTAAAGCATTTTAGAGCAACATATTTTATTTGCAAAATGTTTGATCCCAGGGGGTCTCTGGGGGCTACAAAAACAACACTTAGGGCCACATGCAGCCTGTGGGCCACACTTTGCCCACCTCTGATTTTCTACAGTCAAGCTGATTACCTCTTTTGCTTCAAATCTCTATAATGATCCTAAGTACAGAAAGTAAATCACCAAGAATACTAGTGATAGTGGAGAATTTTATTTTAAAACAGACCTATTTTAAACTTGCCAGAGTAGTACGCAGAATGGAACACAATTATTTTCTGGACAGAGCACTTCTAATTTTGTAATGCAGTTCTTGGTTCAGAAAACATTATGCACAAAAATCTGCTTAGTAGAGAAACTTGCACACAAACATAAATGAGAATGATGTGTAGTTTTTTAAACACATACTGTTGAAGAAATTGGACTAAAGAATTAATACATATGAAACTGACATGGCACAGAATTAAAACTGTTTGAAAAAGTTTTGGTATTCATTTTGACAAAAAGTAAGGCTACTTGGACAAAAGTTAAACTAAATTCAAAATTCAAGGTCAGATCAAAAAAAATTCACCATTTGATATGGATACTTTTCAAACTTTTGTAACCACCTCTGGACACAGTTTCCCCAGATTTAGGCATTTTTAGTCTCAGCTACTTCAAATCTATAATATTTAACTTAAATTTGTCATTTGTTTTAAAACAAGTTCTAATAGCATTTGTTGATCTTACAAGATCTCTGTACTTTATAAACTATATAATGTTGTGCAGCTGCACACGCAGACCAACAACCCATGTGAGTCCAAATTTGCCAGTCAATGCACCATAGGAGATAATCTGAGAGGTTTTCAGACATCTTGACTTGCACTTCAATCAAAACATAATTATACAGGCACCTCAAGACTTCCTTCCATTCTTTTTGACATAAAAACCACAAGAACACAATAAGCACAGAATTCTTTAATTTATTCACTTCAACATGGATTTTTTTTAAAAAAAGGTTTTAGTATACATTGTTTACAATTGACTACAAAAGAAAGCAATGCCAAATCTTCCCTTCAATTTCAAACAATATTCTGTGTTCTTGAATATTTCCAACCTGAGACACTTAGTTTTCTGACATTCCAAGGTCATTATTGCCACATACAAGGAATATGGCTTTTATTCGTCACTATTATCAATGGCTTGGCTTTCAAACTGGGTATTTAGATTACCAGTAATTCTGCCAAAACTATATGCAAGTTAGGGTTTTTTAGGTACAGACTGGAAGGAAGCAAACTTTAATAACAAAGAAATCAAAATGGGTATCTAGATTACTATTTATTGTTGCCAAACCAGTATGCAATTTAGAATGTTATAGGCAGAGGTTGAAGGGAAGCAAATTTTAATAACATGGAAATCACTCCAAGAAAATATAAACAGGACATTTAAGCAATTCAAGGGCAGGTTCTGAAGCCAAATGTAAACAAGGCTATGGCGCATGAATAGAAAAACACATTATTTTTCAGATGATGCAATTTAGGGGATATCGTCTTGTGAAACTCATATGCTGAACAGCCCTATTATTGACTTGGCATTTTTATGCATTTTTATAGAAAAGGATATAAAACAAACAATAGGTGTCCCCTCAGAATATCTAAAATTTGAAATCAGATGCTCATTTGCTTGATCTATGTGTCCTGCACTCTAATGTTCCTCATGTCTCTAAGCAGCACTGGTCTGTAGGTTAGAGCCAAGTTTTCCATGTATTTGAAATAATCACTCACTTGAAATCCATGAAGCGCTTCCTCCTACACATTGTGCAAAAGAGAAGTACTGTTAGCTAGGAACAAATGAGGCACACTATCAAACCAATGTGTTTAAAAGTACCTATATTTATTCCCCACCACTGGTAAACTGGTCTCCTCTGTTTCTGCTTTAATACCCCAATGCACATTGTGACTTATGTGAACAAGCACCATGACAGTTTCTGAACAATTCTCAGTAATTATTTATTAGTTAAAGTAATTAACAGAATAAGCACAGAATATTGAACACAGTTCTTTGATTTATCAGTATACATCCCTCGAAGGCTTCTAAGGAGCATCAAATATAGTATAACATGTCAAAGAATGGTTGAAAACTGTGATTTCTTATAGTAAAATATCATGCTTATTTGGGATGAAGGGAGTTATAGTAAAACACATCTGGAGGGCACAAGGCATAATTAATTTTGAGTTCTTCTGCAGAAGAATTACCCCTCCTCTTGTTAATAAAATTTGTATCTCAATGGCAGCATGATTAGGCTACCTTACTTGTTCCCTAAATTAAATTAAGTGGTATGTAAACCATCCTAAAATACATACTAAAATAAGCTTTTATCACCATTTTCCATTAACATTTTATGAGAAAAAATGCAAACTATGTTTTCTTAACATCTCTCTTGATTGTAGATTTAATATTTTCTGAATTCAGGCTTGTCTGCTATGTACTGCTGCCCACGCCATAAAAATTACCTATAATTCCTTTATTATAAATTATTGCATGACTTATGTCAATATGCAGGAGAGATAGAAAGACAGACTCTTAGGCAGGAGTCATCAGAGTGGACAAATACTGCAAAAGAGTGTATCTCTATTAGAAAAATTTCCTCTTTGTATTTACATTAATTAAGCAGAAGGAAGGGGAAGAGAACAACAGCTAGAAAAAAGTGAATTTAAAAAATGACATAGGGATCCTCGAAGTGTATGTGTGGACAGAAGACGAGGAGAAAAGTTTGCAATTCTTGCTCTGTTGAACACTGGGCTATTAAAGCGGCATAAAAAACAATAAGAATTTAAAACATTTGCCTTTTTGAAACCCCCAAAGCATTTTATATTAGTTTTATCTGAGACATCTGAAATCAGCTGCCACTGACCAGCAAGGCAGATCTATGCATGGAAGCAGATCTTCATGAGAATAAACAAACATGTAAATATCTCTATTTCAAAGCTCACTTGTATTCCATTAAACTGGCTGATGTGTAAGTGGCTTCAGACAGGATGTACAAATTTATTTGCATCTAACTGTTACACACAGCTAGAAGTAGACTGGAGCTTCTAATTAAACATTCATTTTAATGATGCACTACTCTGCTTCCGTGTCTTCAGCAATATGCTCCTTTCATACAACATTATAGTTCTAGGGTGTAATATATAAGCAATTAAGTCCATGGTAGGATAGTTAAAATTCAACTAGACTCAGAATATTGTGGATTTAAATTCCTAAACCCTGTCAGCACAGGTCTAATTATTAAACTAGGATGTTCTCACTCATTTAAAAAAAAATCAAAATCTTATTCTTTCCTCAAATATTTTTTATCTTTTACATCATATACAGTAAACCTTACTATTTCTACTAAAATGTATTCAGTAGTTTTAATGATTTTTATAATTTTTGACCTATCATCTGGGTTCTTTGCTTTAAGAATTTTTAATCTTGATAGCCTGTCATCAGATGTTAACATGAATTTTACTAAAAGGAAGAATAGCTCTGCTGTGTTGTCACCTACTATATAATGAGGATTGCAGTTCTGTCATACTATTTTGAAATTAATGTCAGAGGTTTTAAATTAATGGTATGCTTGGGCACTCACATTAAATGAGATGGCTGTTACAGACAGACAGTGGCTAATGGCATGTTTAAACAATTAACTTGATATTTTCTGCCAAAAAAAAAAAGTGTTATCCACTCTCAAATGCTATGTTAATAAGAATTCAGGGTTTGATTCTGAAGTGATGGATATCAAATAGAACTTAGCAAGTTTAATATTTAGAAAGTCTGAAGCCATCTCTATTTTCGTTTATGTCCAATTTGGAGTTTTAATTTGTACATTCCATTAAAACAGAGGTGGGAATTACGAGGTTCTCGTAACTGTGAGGCCGGGGAATTGTGAGATATTGTAATATTTCAATTCCCACCATTCTTCATCACTGGCCACACTGACAAAGGCTTCGGGCACTTGGAAGTTACACAGCATCTAGAGGATCACGTAATTCCCACCCCTACTCAAAGAGATAAAGTTCACAAAATAAATAAAAAAATGGTCAGAAAATAATAGCAAAAGGGATTGAGAAGATACATTCCAACCACCTGAAGTAGCAGTCAGAATATGACTGCCAGTGACATATCCACCTTCTCAATATCAAAAGTTTACTTCTGCATTCAACATTTTATAAAGTACCATGTAAACAATAGTCTTAAACATGAAATTCTTCCTTGATTTTTCTGTCTGAGCTGTTTTAGCCATTAGACTAGATGAACTAGGAAGACCAAAGTTCATGCCAGGAGTTCAACAGGTGACTAATAACCAACTATGAACCTTAGCTTTCCCACTTACAATATCAAGATAAACATTCCAACCCTGTTTTATAGGACAATTGAAAGGTGTGTATGAAGTATTCTGTACATTCTAAGGCAGGGATGGAGAACTGAAATAGTGAAATAGTTCACGTTCCACTATCCCAAGCCCTCCAGAGGTTGGAGGTATCAGAGAATGTGCCCAGACTTCTAACACCATAAGATTCCCAACTGAAGTGGTGGGTCTGAGTTTTCCATCAAGAATCAGACTTCTCCCCTTAGGCATGGGCCATGAATTCTCTTCCCCTTACATCTGAAGAGGATAACATGGGTACAAATGAAGTACACTCTGCTGGTGCTCCCACGGGCTCCCTGAAGGTGCCAGCTGAACAACAGTTAGATTCCTCCCACTGCTTGTCCCCACATAGGGAAAAAGAAGAGAAAGTGATCTGTTCTTAACTGGTAGTACCAAGAAATCCCTGAAACTATGGGCTGAGAGGTGAAAGATTCACTGGCAGGATCATCAGTCAGTGAAGGCCAGGAAACTATTGCCAGAAAGATATGAATTAATGACCTGTCTCTTGGAGAAATGTTCCTTGAAACGCAACACTGCTCTGGAAGGAACAAGAAGTATGCCATTCTTTGCATTTTGTCACCGGACTACTTGCATGTTTGAGAATTCTAGCCTCCAAAGAATTGAAATACACTGCAGATTTCAAACATGGAGTTTTCAAACAACTGTTTGAGGGGGGGATCTCATTTGTTACACTTCTTATAGGATAGCTTTTCAATCCTATAATTGGATGGCTGGTATGTAGTGGATAGTTTTCTTAGAAGGGAAATGTGATCTGCATTGTGCACTCCAAACTTCTCACGTCCATAGCTATGTGAAGATAATAATAGATGGGCCATAATGACTTCAATGAAATTCTCTGAAACACTGATGGTTAGAAGGAATACGCTGCTCACACGGAACAGCGTTTCTTGGGATAACTGCAGTGGGACTGTTTAAAGTACAGAATTTCACAGTCTACCAAACAGACCACAACACAAAAGAAAGTACTACTAGAATTCTCTGCGTAAAAACTGTGTTTTCTGGCCTTATGATGAAAAAAATCTGCCTTCGTTTCTATCTGTACCCATCTGAATATCTTCCCACTAGCAAACAGTGTAACTGCTAAATTACTAAAAATCAACAAGCTTAAAAATTAATATTTAAAAAGAGTTGTTTGTTACTGGTCTCTCCAAAAGACTGACCTCAAAATCTTTTGATTTATTGTGGTACTGTATGTCCCAAAAAATGAAATTGTAGAGTAGGAAAGTGGCCTCAAGTTCAACCCCAGGACATGTAGGTAATCAGGCTAAGGTACCCTTTACAGATTGCTATCCAAACCACAAAGAAGAAATTACTTTAAGAAAAACTTGAAGGTCCTGAGTCTGTGTATGCTGAAGAATTTCTTGCTGTAGATGTTTGAACACAGATAGACAGGTATATATCTGATAATCTGGGCCAAGGAAAATACAAATGGCAATATAACGGCAAATTTCACTCCAGTCCATGTAATTCCAGAAGCACTGGGTTAGCCACTGCTGACAGATCTAAAACAAACAAACAATTTCATTCAATATTTAGAACCACAATGCTTTTACACAGTGTAATCAACATTCAGCACTGCATACTATTAAACTATTAAGTAGTGACTGAAAGCGAGAGAGAAAAGAGAAGGCAGGGGACTGAAAAACCAGGGGACGTGAAGATGTAGAATTAGTGATCCAGGTAAGGTTAATCATTGCATATTATAGACAAAGAGAAGTAAAGTAAAACATAATAGCCAGGTAGGCAAGAAAATGGTTGTCTGGCTATCACTTAATGTCAATCAGTGAAGAAGCTAAAATGTTAAATGAAATGTTTACTCTGGTCAGTTCAGCCAGGAAACCACAGTTGCAAATCAAACTGACTTGGCTAAAGAAGGCTTAAATCTGAAGGAACAAATTGTGTGACATCACTTTTTGTCAACTGGCATTTTGTAGAACATTGATTCTTTATAGCCTATAGAGTCATAAGCATGTTTCTTCCTCAGTGCAGACTCCATTTACTGACACTGAGATAAGCTTAAACGCAGAGAAAAATCACAGTATCAGCACAGGAGGTGTCATCAGGAGTTTTTAAAACTGACACATTTTTTTCTGTTTAAGACTTTATTTAAAGTGTGTTGGTTTAACTGAAGAAAAATTCTTTACCCGTTTCATAAATCTGACAGCATATTGGTAATAGTATGCTGTCTTGTGATCTTGTGATATAGGCAAGGGTATAAATATTTTTTTAAAATTAAATTAATTCAGAAGCTAAGCTTGAAAAATGCAATTTTTATAAATATTTTGGTAATATCTGTGATGAACCCGGGGGGGGAGGGGCATAGCCAGCAGAACTGCCCTAGCAACAAAGGGGATATAATCTGATTGGTTCTCTGACTAAAGAACCCAGGTTAGCCAGAGGGCAGGGCTAGGTGGGTGAATCAGCAGAACAGAAAAATAACAGAAACAGGGCTTGAAAAAGAGTTCCTTCTGTGAGTTTGAAAGGAGAAAGAGTTCCTTCAGAGAGAGAGAGAGAGTTGGAGAGGTGTTTGTCTGTTATGAACTGGAAGAGCTTTTCTGGTTGATAACATTTAATTGCAAAACACCTTTTCCTTGTCAGTTGTTTAATAAAGTTTTTTTTTTTAAGAACAGCCTCCATACAGTGTCTCTTTAATTTGAGCTCAGTTGCACACATTACCACAACTGACACATTCATTTGGGATAAATCTTAAAACGCTTTGCCCTATATCCACAAGAGTGTGAGATTAGGGAAAGCCAAAGGGTGACTAAGCGTGGAGAGGGAGGCGGGGTGGTAGTCAGATAAAAGGGTGCTGCTTCTCCAGGGAGGGAGAATAAAAGCAGACCCGACTGGTCACAGCCCTGGCTGCCCCAGATCTCCATGTGATAATCTCTACCAGAACATTTCATTTAGCTGTGAATGATATCAGTAACAGTAACAGTTATTAAAACCTGGCCTTCTTGGCTCAGGGTAGCTAATAGGTCCTTGCAAATAGTTAAAATAGCAAATTATAAATATCTAAAATTGGGAAATCTAAAATCATACATCACACATTTAAAATCACAAATACGTAAACTCATACATTTCAAATATTTGCTAGAATACAATAAAGGCAATAAAATAGTGGCAAATGCAAATTTAATCCTTGTTTTTCAAGTTTGTACAAGTAGATACATTTTTAATGGGTGCAGGAAAGACAAATGTTTCAGACTGTCAGATAAGCTGATGGAAGGGAATTCCACAAGCACAGCACTATCACTGAGAAAGCCATATGTGGGGGAGTAGCCCACAATTAAACTTTTTTCAGCCCCTAAGGATTTAGATATGTGAATCAAACAACAGCATTTGTACCCACAAAAAACTCTCATAGTTATTCCTAAGCACAACTAAGATTTTGCCTTACGTAGCTGATTACCGATAAACAGTACATTCATATAAAAGGATGCACCTATCATTTTTGAAAGTGGCTTTAATTTTCCAGATTTGAGTTCGCATCTGAAGGCATATCTCCTGCCTTGTACAAATCATTGCAAATATTACCCAATCCTGATATCCCTCTGTGGGTGATTTTAGAATCAACATACTTTAGAATCAACAACCGCGGGTGATTTTAGAATCAACATCACTTCTTTTTGGCTGAACCGTCTTAGGACGGCGCCTCCTGGTTGGATTGATTTCCATTTGAGAAAGAAAGGGTTATTAAGTCTTTTAATTTTGGCTGCCAGAGCGTTCTAGCAAATAGTATCTTGTCAATTACGCTTTGGTCATGCTAAATCCAGACTCACAGAGAGTTATGTAAGAAATAACCTGATTGTGGAATTCATACCTTAGATTAATGAACAGATCCAGACCAAGAATTCTTGATGTTCACAATATTGCACTGTACGTATCTGTTACCCTTGGATACTCTAGTTCAAAACTTCATTTCTGTGTGCCTTAAGGATTTTTTTTTTTTGGCAACATTATCCTTTCTAACACCCTACTGAGAGAACTAGACCTTGATTTTGAGCCCTGGTTCTTACATACAGAGAAGAAATTACATCTATTGTAACTCTATATTCACATACAAGGGAATAATCCTCAGTGAACTCAATGGGACACTTCCTTATAGTAATGAAATGGATTGCAGTATGGCAGAGGATGTTGCTTTGGCAACAGTTAAGTAGTAATTTCTTTCATTGTTGCAGCCAAAGCAGTAATTTCAAAAATTTATTGGAATAGTTTTTAATATTACCTGTGATGAAGTAAAACCAGACATATGGAAAGCAGAGGACACAAGTGGCAACTCAGCCTTCAGCAACATCTCAACATAATTTGCACTGCAAAAATAGACTGGATGGATGCCAGACACTGCTGTGTCAAAAGGCAGGTGGATCTGACCAATGGAGAAACAAAAACATTAAAAAGGTCCTGACAGCTTTTGAAGGAGCACATTACGTTTTTCCCTGCCTTACTTCAGAATCAGGATGGCAGTGAAAGACTAGAGATATACCAGGGAGTCCTG
Source organism: Cyclura pinguis (assembly GCA_030412105.1). Classification (NCBI taxonomy): domain Eukaryota; kingdom Metazoa; phylum Chordata; class Lepidosauria; order Squamata; family Iguanidae; genus Cyclura; species Cyclura pinguis. Next base: position 103,460,001 of record CM059599.1, on the reverse strand, counting down.
TTTGCTGCTAAGGGAGCAAGAAAACATTTACAAAATACAATAAAGAAAAGTTAGTAACATTTCTTGACAACACTTGACAACATTGACAACACTGCTTCAATAATAGAGTGATCCAATGGAATATGCTAGTAGGGTTCTTCTACAGCCAGAAGGAGAAAAGCTGTAGAAATAGGGAGTGGAGGGAGGAAGGTTGAATAGACAATTTGTGTTGTGGAAAAGGTTAGCACTCCACACCACTTCACTTCAAATTTCTATCAGTTCTGGGTTTCTTATATGTCATGTATAGTCCCTGAAGCTGTTATACATCAAAAAGAGAAATAGTAACATAGCAAAAAGAGAAATGGCAACAGCCTGTACATACACAGATTTGGATTCTCACCTCCTACTATGAAAGAGGACTTTCCCTCTCTCTACTTAGGCCCCTGGAGATTTTTTCCTGGGGTCAGGGACCCTCAGAAATAGGGGAGGTGGACCTGAGGTATACAAAGAAGTTGGTATAAATCCAACCCCTTACATGAAGAGTACCCTAGGATGCAAGCCATAGTTCTGTCAAGATCAAAGTGACATTTTGCTGACACAAAGCAGCTACATTGCACATTCCAAGATGTATGCCCCAGCATCCCTTGTAATGTTGCAGAAGGTGCTGCAGGAAAATTCACAGATAGTACAGCCTCACAAAAACTAAGACCTGAACCCAAGCAAGAACTGTGGCACTACAAGGAATAATGGCGTGTACCTCTAAGATACTGCCCATTGAACCAGTGATTTTGTTGACTGGTGTCCATAAAAACTCTGTAGTCTTAACCAATGTTTGGATTGTATGTACAGGTGGCCTTGCTTTGAAAAAGATGAGGCTGTTCCTGAAGGTGCAGTGAAAGAAAGTTCCTGAAGGTGCAGAGAAAGCCCTCCCTGTTTTTGCCAGAAACTCCATGAATATACTGGAAGGTACCCCACTTTGGACTGAGTTAAAAATTAGGAATAACATTGCATTGGTAATTGGTAATTTAGTGCGGAGGGATGATGATGATGATTACTATTTTTATTATTTTTAGTGGGATTATTGTGATTTTTTTTCTTTCCACTTTTATAAGTCTTGGTGGTAACAGGACTGTTAAGCCCTCCTTTATCAATAAACTCCAGTGGATGAAGGAAAGAACCCTCACATGAGGGCATCCCTTATAATAAGCCAGTCATATGAGGGACAAGCCTTCTGACCCTCAAATAAGGAACATCCCTTACAATAAGGGATACCTGGCAATCCTAGCTGTGATTAATAGATCCACTTATTTCAGTGGGACTAGTTTAAGTAAGATTAATGGTGGATTTAGAAAAGTAACCTGTAAAAGCCTGAGATGTATCTACAACATTTCACCTTACAGAGATCATTTTATGGATAACTCGGCAATGTCTCTGGCCATTACTGTTTCCAGATTGGCTCACACACAGACACACACACATTTCGCTTTTAGAAAGTAAAAATGACAGGTGAGATTCAGAAATGTGAACAGGTTATTTTATAAACATCAATGACATGACAGTTTCCAGGAAAATGAAAGGCTGTTTACTGATGTATGAAGAGCAAAACCACATTATCTAATCTCGTTTTTGCTAAATTTACTTGATAGGTAATTTCTGTCCTTGGTAATTTGTTCAGAACTACTTAAAAGTCTTCTTTCTATAGGCTCTTACATGACATCCTAGAACAATTAAAGGTGTAATGCTCTGACTTTTTCAATGATAACTCAGAGTAAACTAAAATAATGCAGCAGATTCATGTTGGATATCCCGAAATATTTCCCATTGCTTAGAAACAACCAAGGACAGATCCTTATTTGGACTGATGCTGGAGAAGGATTTTTACCTTACCTCAGACCATTTCCCTAATTTAACCCTCTTAAAATCACAGCCAGGTTTGGGGGGGGGGGGCAGAAGGCACAGAACAAGTTCCTATTTTCTCCTTTGTGGCAAGCTAACAGCTTTGAAGTGCTGATTTAAATTGCAGAAATCACACAGTGGACTGGGGGTGTTTCATGTACGATCAAGTCACTCATATGTACATATTACATGTGGGAGGATATGTATGTTCAGACCCTGAAACAAAGAAAAAGATGTCTGGAGATCCAATTATGTTTCAGACTAATTTTAAAAATGGCTTTAAATTTGTTTCTAATAATTTAGTTATGTATTATTACATACATACATTACTGAAAAACAGTAAACAAATACTTCCAAAAAATAAATCAACTATATTATGTTTGCCAAGGGATCTTGTAGCACCTTGGAGACTCACTGAACTTGGTAGCGTAAGCTTTCACAGACTCAGTGTACTACATTAGATGCATGACGTGAAGTGCCAATGTACAGATATTTATGCCCATGAATGAGCAGGCATGTGTGTAAATAATAATAGAAATGCAAAAGTTGTGGGTATGGTGATAAGGGGAAAAGTTTTAACAATAGTCATTGGGGGACAAATTTGGGAGGAAAGATATTGCCTAAAGCCAAGACGAGTAGACAACCACCGAGATCCCTCCAGATTAACTGATCTACAACAGGAACAACATATGATACAAAATGTAGGCCTGTGACTACAGCACCATCAGTATTCTCCTCCTGTACGAGTTTTTAACGCCTTTTGCCTCATGAAGAAGCCAGTGAAGCTTAGAAAGCTTGCATGAAGTGTCTTGCACATTTTGATTGGCTACTAAAGGTATCACTCTTTTGTAGCATATGAATGCTGGAAAGAGTTTTGGGAATGTAATATGATGCTGGTTGAGAACCAGAAAGGAGCTGTGATAAAACAGACAAGGGGCTCAGGTTATTGTTATGTGTTGTGTGCAAGAAACCATTGTGATTGTTCAACCCACTGTTGACAGACTAGAGTTTGCGGATATGTTTTCCGAACACTCAGAAAATCTTGGATCAGGTCCATGTTTTGGGGATGCTTACACATCAACAAGTGGAAAACTACACTGGCTATGCTATGATAATGGAGTTGTCTATTATTTAGCAAGTTTATGTTGGAACGGAGGATGTGACAGGATATTAAAAACTAAGTATCTTAGAATTTCATTTAAATTTATGATAACTTATGCTAAAGAAAAGAAATGTGTAACTAAACTAACCATTTGAAATGCTAAAACAAGGCAGGGTCCAACACTGGCAACACAAACTGACTTGTTATTTTTATGTATAACATTGCTAGTTTGCGTCATTAAATGACTTTGCAATAAACAAAAGCTAATAATCTAAAGAATGTGCCTGTATAAGGCAATAATAATAAAAAGGCCATTCAATAGTTCTCTCTGCCTACACACAGAATTTAACACTACTAATAAAGTGTGCTTTATTGCTCACTTTAAAATTCAATAACCCTACCATGCTATCAGTCTACCTGTTTTCCCCTGCCACCATGCAACCATTTCAGCAGATGTCAAATCCATATATTTTGGAGAGAAATTTCACACAGCATACATTTAGAAAAAAACTTTTGAGTGTTTTTTTTTTGAAAGAAAACTTCTGAATTAATAAACATTCATTTTAAATGTTCAAAGCAATCTTGTCAAGATGAAATCTCTTTTGAAGCCTTACAGAACGATGCAGCCGGGGTATCCAAAGGAATGCTGAAACAAGAAGACGGGAGAACTGGTGGAGAAATGTTAATGTTTTTTCCTTATCTCCCATCATTATCAGAAATATGGAAGATGCAAACCAATCATAGCTTGCATATCCTCCCTCCAGACCACCTGATAGAATATGTTAAGGAAATTGAATACTATTTCACTAAATACTGAAAACCTTGCAACCTCAAATTCTTAAGTTATATTAGCAGACCTTTTGAAAAAAGAGGGAAAGGCTGTCATATAGACCATTATGTCAATCTGTTCAAGGATTATCATGCACATCGTTTCATGTGTTTTTCTAATGCCAAACAAAAATCTGTATTTGTGGAACATTTATATGGATCTGTTTTCTATACTGCAGTGAATAATTTTTTTTGACAACCATATTGACTAAAAAAATATACTGAAAACTAATTTAACTTTAGAAAAGGATACGTAACGAAGTCTGTATGAACACATATTGTTGTTGTTTCAAATATTTCTCAATATTCATTAGCAGTTGGCAAAGATCATTTTCAGCATTCTCTCCTAATAGATTCAAATGCTTGCCATAACTAAAAAAATAAAAAATAGAAGCTTCAACCAAAAGCAAAAACACATTTTCACTTAAATATTAATTTTTAATCAACTAGAGTACCTCAGATACTAGTGTGAGTAATTTGTACCCCACTGGAGAAAGTTTTCTCTTAGGCAGCAGTAACTGTTATATTTAGACTATATCTTCAGTTAGAAATATGTCTGCATCTACTTGTTCGTTACTTTGCAAGCATTTTCAGGCCAAGTAATACTATGTAATCCACTATCAAAATGGCCTAAAAAAGACAATACCTCCTATCCAGGGAGCTGCTACAGCAACCCAATAGTATTTTTAACTTTTTTCTCCTGAACTCCCAACCATGTCATGTCACTAGAATTTTTCAGTGCCCTCCAATCATTGATTAAAAGCAGCTAGGCTTTTTGAAGTAGTTTCAAGGTTCTTGTGAAGCTGTCTTTTCATATTTGATTCCAAGGTCACCACAGAGAAACAGTTTATCCTTTGAACATGATCCAGACATGTTAGTAATTTCTGTGAGATACAAAAAATTTAAAGACTCAGATCATTCACTACCTTTTCTCTCTCCATTATAGATGTGTAATCTGCTAGATGTAATGTACAGTTTGGGTATTGTTGTTTCACTAAAAAACATTTTAATCCCAAACTTTCTAACTTCAAAGTGGAATCCATCAATAGCAGATGGATACAAAAGTTCAAGCTAGGTATGAATGGAAAAAAGATGTTGAATGCACATCAGAATGCACATAAACAGGCAAAGCTCAATGCATGACAAAAAACAACCAAATTGTTTTTTTTGAACCCTAGCATTTTCCGTAACCATCTATATATGTGTGGGTGCACATGAAGATTCAGTGTGCCTTTTTCATCTATTTGAATTATGCACACAGTCATTCTTAAAGCAAAACATCAAAACAGAACAGAAATTTGTACAATCAACAATAACCTGATACATTTCCCAGTGCAAATTGTCAAAACAATTCCATAGTCTTTATACTATCATGTGGCTCAATCTGTTTTTTCACAATAATAAACCAAATTAAATTAACATAACATAACATAAAACAAACCAAGAATCACAGCAGGAGGAAAAACTATTCGGAAATGCAAGATATATTATTTGGATTCCTTGTCGATATACAAAGGCTTGGGGAGGTAAAGAAAAAAATGGGAAAATATGATTTTGTCCTTTTTATAAAATACTACAGCAACAACAATAATAATGAACGAGGACACGTAAAAGATGTAAATTCCACCTCCTTATTCTTATCCTAAGATTTAAAATCACAATATGCTAAATTAATGGATTAAAATCATTGAAGTAATTCAAGGAAACAAAAGTAAAATGTAAACACATACAAGTGATATGTAGATATAGTTTCACTGAAAAAGAGTATTTGAGTATGAAGAGGAAGATTACTTGGTTTCAACATGATTAATATGGACTTATTAAATCATCTGCTATAGCATGATTTTAATAAGTGCGTATATTTCATCCCTTCATTACTCACACTAGAACAAACTATGACAAAATAACAACATACGCTATAAATGTTTTAGAGTAAGGACATTTTCTTAAAAAATGAGAACACTTTAAAAGACACGCCTTTCTATGAGAAAAAACTTATGGGAATAAATTGGCCTAAATATCCTAAAGGCACTAGATCCTGTCTGATCTTGGAAGCTAAGCAGGGTCAGCCTTGGTTAGTACTTGGATGAGAGACTGCCAATGAATACCAGGTGCTCTAAGCTATATTTCAGCAGAAGAAACTGGCAGAACGACCTCTAAGTATTCCTTGACTAAGAAAGCCCTATGAAATTCACAGGGTTACTATAAGTAAACAGGCGACTTGAAGGGGTGTGTGTGTGTGTGTGTGTGTGTGTACCAACAATAACAATACAAGCAATAAATTCTTGTTATATATTTCATGCAAAATTCACAGGATTTCTAGTAACTTTAAAAGGGTGCAGGCCCTACATATGTAGAGAGACTCTTTCTTTTCGTAAACTATGGTGTAATTTTATATCAAGAGCACTCTTAAATTCTCATCTGGTATATATCAATTAGGGCCCAGAGAGGCATGTTCGGTACCTATGCAGTTATGAGATTTTCTTTCTTGCTATTCAGAACCTAGTCATCTTGTTTGGACTACCTTCTGTGCCTGATGCTAAAGCCTAGAGTGTTGAAAACTTTTTTAAAAAGAAATTTAATTCATTTAGAGCATTTTTTATTATGGAAGTTGTTACCATTAGGACTTCTCTTCATGTAAGTTCTACCATGACAAATCTAGCTATGAGATGTTCATTACCTCTGAGTTTTCTTTTCCACCTCTGCTTTCTCTCCACCTCCCTTTATCTTCTCTCCCCTCCATTTTGATCTCCCCCCCCCCCGCTTGGGATTCTCTTTCATTGACAGTTACATGTTTGGTTAGTATAAGTGAAAGTGTGTACATGTGGCTCTTGTTTCCCATTGTTTTAAGCTCCTGGTTTTTGTTTTTTTTTAAATCCATCTACCCCTCTTCTCCATTTTTGGTTCAGACAGAATTAAAACAGAACCTCAAACAATTCGATGGATTGAATACTGAATTACCCTCAAACCACAAGGAAATCATAGAGCTGACCTACAGAAGCATACTGGTCTGTGACCGTAATAGGTAATAAATGAAATGAAATGACCTACAGAATGCATGGATCCACCACTTTCTACTGCCTTCACAGAGCAAAAGCATGATCTAATGTGTGAATCATTGACATTTAAACAAGACATCATTCCTAAACCACTAGCAAATCGTAAATAATCTACATCCAAAGATGTGTTCAGTGATTACTTTCTTGTTTGTTGACATCCTATATAATTATCATGGAGATCCATCCCACTGGTCCACAATTTTGTGCTATAGTGGTACAGGGGCCATATGACAGATATACCCATATGACAGAGAAGACTAATATAAAAGGCATATACAGCCTCTCCCATTCCCCACAATGACCTAACATGCTTATGCATACACCATGAGGTGAGGGGCATGAGTCTTATATTCTATGTACATCTCTCATTATAAGGACACTATGCCTATGGTGCACTGAAGACCACTGCGCGTGCAGAGAAAGTGTGAAGAGAAAGATACTAAGATCATATATCAATCTGTTTTATGTTACATAAAAATTATATGTCTTTTGAAGATAATTTGAACAAATATATTAACGAACAAATACATTAAAGTAATCCTTGTTACTATTCAACAAAGAGAAGAATCTGTGTTCATATCAGAAACAGATAATCAGTGATGCCACTTACTTCATACAGGGGAAAGATGTAACAAAGGTCTCTTCTACATCACCCAATTACAGCTACTTGAAACCATTTTAGCTGCCATGAATCCATCCTATGGAATTCTAGGAACTGTAGCCTCAGCCTACAAATCCCAGGTACAGGAAGGAGCCATGGCAATTAAAGTGTTATCAAAGTGCTATAATTGGATAGTGTGTAAAGCTTTAGTTTAGGAACCACTTTTCATCTGAACAAATAAAAAGTAAAAGGAAACAACAACAAACTATTGAATTATTTCTAAAACTAGTAATAGTTATACCAAAAATTTCTTATTAGGATCATGTTTTTAATACCCATGACATTTCTTTCCAGTTTCTCACCAGAAAATGAGAAGTTGGTACTTACATGAATCTCCATTCTGGGATATCTGGAGGAGCAACCCACGTACATCTGGGTTTCACCCCCCCACCCCCCCACCCCATGCCAGACACAGAGCCAGAGCCTCCAAGCTTCTTTTTCAGTTCAGTCCACTGAGGCTCTTGCCAACCCAGTCAGTTTAATTCTCTAGCCTAGCCTTCCCTATCTATTTTGCTTTCATTATTTTTTGGGAGTGGGTGGGTGGGTGTTGATTGTTCCTCCTGACATCCCATAGCCATTCAGGACAAGGGAGGGGGAGATCTGGATGGTTAGTAGATTTAAAACCTGACTGGATAGGCTCCTGCTTTGTGGGTGGCACACAGGGGTGAAACCCAGATGTACATGGATTGATCCTCCTGTGATTCTGAGAATGTCTCGGGTATTGCTCTATTTGTTCTAAAGCAGACAACCTTAGTATATTAAACATATTTGATTAAAAGTAACGTACACTACAGTGAGAACCAGCATGGTATAGTGGTTGGACTACGACTTGGGAGACCGGGGTTCAAATCCCTGTTCAGCCATGGAAACTCACTCGGGTGACTTTGGGCAAGTTATATATTCTGTTGCTCCTCTGAACAAATCTTGATGAGAAGACCCTGTGATGAGTTCACCTTAGGGTCACTATAAGTCAGCACACACCAAGAACAACATTTAATATACCCAGTTGCCAAACTTTAGTTACAGATCATTTAACATTAACTTTATTCCTGAATAGGGATTAATATCTGGACAACTATGTATTTGCTTTAGTCTGATGTTGCCTGAGCATACCATCCTCCTCTTTCCTGAATTTCCAAGTTCTTACATGCATTCAAGAAATACCAAGGGTGATTTATCTGAAGTGCAAGGTACTGCAGCAGTAACAAAGCAAAAGCATAAATTAGTGTGCAAATACAGAAGCCACTTAGTTTTGTGGTGTAGATGTGCTACCTTCAAAATAACAATTGTCCCCTTATCACAAAATTAATTAGACTCAATGTCCACGTTTTGATGCCAAACTGATACATTCAAAATAACTGAAGTCAGAACACAGAACACTAAACATTTTATAAATACTGAAGAGGCATATTGTGAACCAGTGTACCTGATGGTCATTTTAATGCCAAGCTGCTGCATAGATGAAAGGCTTTTTATCTCCACATTTGCTTCAGCTGAAAACCAAATGGAAAATATTCATATAATATATAGAGAGACAGAATTTACAAATATAGTTTCAAATAAAACCAAGTAACATTTTATGATCTCAAATATACTTAAATGATAAATATTTGGAAACAATTTATAACTGAAAATAGTGAAATACAGTTTATACAGTGATAATAAGCCTGTATTTATGACTACTTGTGGCATAACTTTTAAAAACAGAACTCCAACATTCAAATTGAAAGCTAGCCATAAAGAATCATTAGCTCATAGAGTCATAGAGCTGGAAGAGACCACAAGGTTCACCAAGTCTAACCTCTTAACATAAAAGAATACACCATCAAAGCAGTCCTGACACATGGTCATCCAGCCTCTTTTAGACAAACCTCTCAAGGAGATTCCACCACACTCTGAGGCAGTGTATTCCACTGTCAAACTGATCTTACCATCAGGAAGTTCTTCCTAATGTTTAGATGGAATCTCTTTTCCTGAAATTTGAAGCCACTGCTCTGTGTCTTAGTCTCTGGAGCAGCAGGAAATAGGCTTGCTCCATCCTCCATATGACATCCCCTCAAATATTTAAGTATAGCTATCATGTCTCTTCTTAACCTCTCTTCTCCAGGCCAAACATATCCAGCTCCCTACGCTGGTTCTCACAGGGAATGATTTCCAGGCCTTCTACATGTCCTCTGGACATATTCCAACTTGTCAATATGCTTCCTGAACTGTGGTGCCCAGAACTGGACGCAGTATTCCAGGTGGGGTCTGACCAAAGCAGAGTAGAGTGGTACTATCACTTCCCTTGACCTAGACACTATAATCCTACTGATGTAGCCCAGAATCACATTGGCTTTTTTTAGCTGCTGCATCACACTGCTGACTCATGTTCAGTTTAAGGTCTACTAAGATACCTAGAACCTTTTCACGTGTACAAACAGAAAAGTGCACTGCTCTTCTGTTTCACTCAAGTTCACTCTGCACCCAGCGTGGCAGCCTAATTTACTGTAATTTACAGGTTATCATTAAGATGGCTCTAACAACCTTAAAATATATTAATTTTATTTAATTTATATCTCAGTTTTCTCCTAACATAAAACCCAAGATACAGCTGAAAACCTGATGAAAAAAATTTAAAAATCCAACTAAATAAGCCATTAAAACACTCCTAGTTTAAAATAGAATAAAAGCATTTAAGTAACATAATTGGGATAAAAATATAGCACATGGCCCTTTAAAGAGCACTCTGTACAACTTAAATGCTCAAAGCCTGCTTTAATAAAAAGGTCCTTGCGGGCTGGCAGAAAGAGAGCAGATACCAGCCAAGTGTCCTGTGGAAGAGAACTCCACAGCCTAGGAGCAGCCACTGAAAACACTCTCACACATGCACTCCCAATGGTGGGATCAAGGGAAAGCCCTTCCCTGAGAACAGTAAGACTAGGTTAAATTCAAGAGAGGAGATATAGGTTTTCATACAATTCATACAATTCATACAATTGGTCTGAAGTTTATCACTTATTAATGCTTTTTTAAAAAATAAAGTTAGGGTTTGGGTTTTGTACCTTAGAATGTGTCTATTTGTAACAGAAAGGAACATGGTAGTGACAATTATCACATTATATGTATTTATCAACCCAGCTATGTAAGGATATTTGTGTTACCACCTGTCATTTTCTTAACAATCAGTCATAAGGTAATAAATGCTACATTCCAGTTCACTCATACCTCTCTAGAGGTATTTCCCCACAAATGCAACCCCTTATTCAAGCATGGGTATCAATTATCTCACTACTCCATGTTGCTGATGTAGGCTGCTGTACATAGAGGCCCATGCCAGAATAAAATTTGTTATTCTTTAAAGTATCACAAGATTATTTGTTAGTTTTGCTGCAACTGATGTGGTGACCCCTGAACACTGTAACCATATTTTACTACTGAACAGATACTTGTATAACCTGTTAGTTAACCTGTTAGTTAAGACCAGAGGTATGGCTATCTCATATTGGTTCATAAGCTACCTAGTGAAAAAAAAAAAAAGGAATCTAAGGCTGCTGCCTTAACAAATCCCACCCTACCCCCAATCACAAACCATAAAGAACAGTATCACCAAATATAGATGCTAACACCTTACTCTCCACACATCCAGACACTGCCTTCTTTTTTTCATGCTCAGATTCAGTTCCGAGATCAGCAGATACTGAGATCAGTACCTGAGATCAGCAAAATACTCCTGTCTTATTTCATTATGAAACATCTGAGTCTCATTGTATAACTGCAGAAATCCTCCTGTGAGCTAAACCACACAGTTTGTTCTCTGCACTGGAATTTCAATTTTAGCAGATTTGACTGCTTCTGTAGAGTTCATTTAATTTTGTAGGAAACGAAAATCTTCCCTTTAAAAAAAAACTATGGCAGGCACTCAGTATTGCAGTTCTGAATTTGTAACTTAGAGTTAGTGATCCATAACTGCTCTGTATTCAGTAAGATTATATAGTTTTAAAACCATGTAAATGCCCCCCAAGTCCATCTTAAGGGCCAGCAGCTGGACTGAGTGAAGGAGATCTGTTCATCTAGGTGCCAGAGTGCAAGTGGGATGACATTTCCAAACTCCTCCCACCAGTGATCAAGGCTGCAGCCATTAGAAACAGAACTCCTATCACAAGTCCTTGTAGCAGCCTTGCAGTCAAAGTAGAGAGTGAATACTTTTGCAAAGTATTGTGGGTGCCACATTTCACATTACTAGCTCATCAGATGCCATTCTTATCAGTAACAGAATTTTCGGTCTTATAATGGCTGAAACTTTCAGGGGACCAAACTGCCTTCATTAATGTAAGTAACAGAAATAAACCCTAACCCTTAATTGAGTAATGAGCAAATCACTGGTCCAGCCCATCATGGCAGTTCTTACCATTTTTTATAGACCTAACATACTCAGCTGGTTTAAAATATGGCTGTACAAACCTTAAGGTTCATTACACTTTTTAACATATTAGAAGATAAACTATTCTTCTGGAAAGAGGAAAAGGTATGGGAGCTGCAACTGTAATGATGAACAATATTTCCCCTTGTTTATTCAAGATGCATTATTTAATTTTCTACAAAATTGATGTGAAATCTATTTCATTAAAACATCTTGAAATACTGTGGCTTTTGGGACAAAAGCATCAAAGGATCAATTTTCTCAATAAGAAAACCATTTTCTCCTCACAAAAGGCAGTTGAACTGCCAATCAGATGAAGGAGTGAAACAGGCACTGTAGTTAAACAGAATGAATAAAATATGCTATGGCAGCAGATCCAAGCTGCCTAGTTTAGGGAAAGGATGTAAGCACAGGTCAGAGAATCACCTCATAGTTCCAAAAGAAATAAAAATTGCACAGACCATATGTAATTAATTTTTTAAAGAAAAAACTGGAATAGTAAATTGAATGTTATCTTAAATTCATACTTAATTTTATGATGTGATGACTGCCAGTACTCTGACTACATTTCTGTTCAGAACTTGTGCTGAAGTACTATAACAATAATTGATAATGATAACACTATCCACATCCTCTGTTCTGAAAACATAGACCTCTAAGCAGAATAATTAAGCCAGGCTATCTTCATGAAGAAGTATAACATATATGCACATTCAACTTATTCATTTTAATTAAAATTTACCTCTCTTGGGTTTCAAAAAGATATTCTTGACATCTAGCAACAACTTCTTCCAAATCAGAAGGATGGGCTATTTTGACTACCAGATCAGACTAAGTTTAGGGTCAGATGGAATGTGGTGCAAGTGACATACTGAGTCCTAATGCAATGGAAATTGAGGCCTTGGTTTCTGGACCTGATCAGACATTCAGTGTCTCTTTGATCAGGGTGCACTGCCCACAAAGACAGACCCTCCTTTCTTTACCCTCAAGTAGACCTGTAAGAATTTTTGTTGCATTCCCATCCATAATAGTTTGACTAGGATCTCAAACTAAGGCCCTTTCCACATCCTGCCTTTTCTCGGCGCTGGGGTACAGTGATCGCGCGAGCAGCCTCTTGTGAGAGGCTCTCACTTCCCTGCTTCTTCAGCTCCGCACGAGCTTCCTGCTCGTGTGAGAGCCCTGCCTCTTCCTTTTGCAGTGCAGCCTGGGATCTTCCCAGGCTGCACTGAGACAGGAAGCGCAACCGGCCTGGCTCCTGAGGCTCCACACACCAGGTAAGTGCGCACGGGGCCCAGGAGCAATGCGTGATCATGCAGCATTTTCGGCTGAAAGCCGAAAATGCAAAGGTGCGCGATCGTTGCCTGCTGGCCCCTGGAGCCTTCCACAATTGCGAGGGCGTCATGTAGATTGCTGCCCGCAATCGCATGAGGCTCCAGGCCCTCTTTCGCATGGCAGATGCCATGCAAAAACAGGATAAGTGAAGTTCTGCTCAAAATATACAGTAGAAAAAATGCTGCTTAAAAGTGACCTCTGTACCCTGTATTACACAGTAACAGAAGAAACTGTTCCTATTTTTTGATACCCCCTTATCAGTGTGTAAGATACGATTATCTCTTACAAAATGGAAGTCTCATTGTTTGGTGCTGTCACGTAGAACCTACATGAGCAGTATGTATTCTTTCTAACGTAAAAAGTGGGGATGGAACAAAGGAGAAACACAGTTGTCATGCTTTGCATCCACCTATTTTGATACAAAAGGATGAAGAAGCTCACTTCCCTAATGCTTCGTCAGCCCCACACTCTGCCCGCAGCTGAAATATTAACTAAAATGCATTTCTGTAATTGGATTTTTAGATTCTATTCAAAGGATGGGCAAAACTGTCCTACACTGAGTTATTTACAGGCAAGGCTGAAGCAATTTTAAAACATAAAAGGTAAGATGTTAAACTGCATTCTATATCTTAACAGTATGAGTTTTTGTTTCTACTTTTGAAAGCTGGCACAAAATAATGTGAAGTATCTGTTCCACATCTAATTGAATTAGACATGTTCAGCTCAAATTATGTATGACATGAAGTTACCAATGTGATGTTAAGTTTACAAGTATTAAAAGTGTCTTTTTGAGGTGAGTTATCTGATTATTAACAAATAAATATTCCTCAGAATTTGAATCAAACTGTTTAAGGGATTAGGAAAAAACAACATACAGAGTAAACCAGAAAGTATAAACTTTTTACTATATAAAGCTCAGTTAGCTCCATATAATCAAGTGGCAAGCATGCAAATAACAACATTGCGGGGGAACAAAAAAAGAGTTCTTATAGTAGCCAACTTACAAATGGAAGATGCATTTCATATTATAATATGTAATTGTTTTGCTTTGTGACAATGGGACTTTATGTAGGACTTTATCTGTTCAGAAGTGTTGTTGAGAAGTGCTTTCACTTGAAAACAACATGAACAAAATCTGGGCAACAGTAACATGCCTCCTCTTCATCCTCTCCTCTTCATCCCCTCCTCCCCTCCCCTCTTGCTTTGAGAAAAAGAGCTGTCAAAGTTATAAGGACATCATTTTCTCTTAATACAATGGCCAATCAACCTAGCAGAATTAATAAAGAGTGATGAGCAAGCCACAAAAATCTCAATTTTCATTTTCCTGAGCAGAAATATTTCCCAGTTTCTTCATGATCCTTTACAAAGAAATGACAGCAGGGAAGAGAAGCCTAAGACTGAAAGTATTTAGCATATGACTTACTATTTTTGTGTGCACAGCAAGCACAGAGAAAATTAGCATACAGGAAAATGGGTTCTAGCAAACTCTCCTACTCTTCTGTGAAGGAACATTAGATCATGGGGACCTCCACATCTGCATTTGGAAGTAGCACACTTCCAAAACTGTTAGCTACTATTACAGTAGACAATATGATGTGAACACCACTAACGGAACTAATAAGATCCTAGTACTATCAGCTTTACCTCTGCCATCAGGTAGCTATCACACAGCCATGAGAAAAGAAACACAAGAGGAAAGGCAGAGTTTTAATGTCTTTTGAAAGTGACAGTTCTGTTATAGTGAGCTGAAGCCAGGAATGACACAGAAAGCTATATACAGCTCAGTATTTTGTATCAATGGATTATAGTCATAACAGATCCACATATTACTCTGGAGTCTGGATTTTCAATTCTCTCCTTACAGTAAATTGAAGTATATTCTTCACCTAAGGCAACACAGACAGGCAATACAGAGTTAATGGTTGCTATTGTTTATTATAATTAGAAATTCAACTGCATAAATGTCAATATATTAGCTTGTTATTCTCTCTCATCTTTAAAACGTTAACTGGAACTAATTTGATTTTTCCAGATTTGCAAATTTTATAATGGATTGTAATCCTGAGGGCTTTCACAACAGCTGGATGAATTGTGTTATTCTAATTTCAACTACCCAAGGGTTCAGAAAGCTGCTGTAGTTTAAGATAATCAATTTCTCATTTCCAGAAACACGATAACACTGAATATCAATGCATTGTCCTGAAACAACTTTCATAAAACACATATTCTATTCATTAAAAACTAAACTAAACTATTGTTACACTTCTGCTTATCAGAAACCTAGCCCAAGTAGACAATATATGATATTGACTGTACCAGTTAATCTACCAGTTTAATAAAACCCAAATCCATCTATTCTTTTTACAAATAATTTGAGAAACAGGGTATCCTAATACCAAATTCCTTATGATCCATTGTGTGGATTACAATGCAAGTGGTATTGGTGCACTGTTCAATATTTTTAAGAGAAAAACCGAAGTGTGAGAGATACTGAAAAAAAATACTTTGAAAATATAAAATTAAATATTTCCTTTTAATTTACTGCAGTATGGATAGTTGCAGCAACCTGAAAAACATTGGCTGAAGCAGGCTCATTATGTATGTATCAGGACCAAGAAATTCTCCCTAGCTCTCTATACAGAAGAATCACAGTTTTTAGAAAGGCAGAAGAATGGATCACTGGACAGCATGTTTTACTAATCTCTCATCCAGTCTGTAAACCAGTTGTGTGAATGTGGCGTTATGAAAATATGAGAACATCACAGTTCATAAGTGAACTACACATTTTATTCTCACAACAGAAGAAGTTTTGCTCAAATCATGCCCATTTCTGTAGGATTTGTTCCACAGAAGAATCTCCTAATCTGAACGTATAGGTGACATGCCTAATTTGTAAACCAGACCACCAAGAAGTCTATACATTTCAAAGTGCTTGTTATGATCTATAAAACCTTGTATGTATTGAATACAAGCTATCTGAAGGACCACATTCTCTTGTAGTATGAGCCTGGCAAAATACAGAGATCTTTGAGAGTGATCACAACCCTGCAGCATGCTTGATGATGATGCAATAGAAGACTTCCTCATTAGATGCTCAAAGGGTGTAAACTCTCTATCTGGGGGAAGCTAGGCTGACTCCTTCTTACTGTCTTCCCATAAACCTACAAACAACTTTCATTCAAATAAGTCTTTTTGTAATGAAGCATCTTTGTTACAGCAGAATCTTTTAACAATGTGAGTCCTGTATTGACATGTATTAGTGTATTTTTAGTTAGCGTGTCTTTTTTTTAATGCTTTTATTCATCTCATATTTTACCTCTTGTATTTTAATTGTAAGCCACCCTGAGTCATATTTTTGAGAAAAAGGAAGGACATACATTTAATAAATAGATATACATAAAACAAGTATATGTAAGAAAAACTCACATGCAGACAAGTAAGCTGCCTGAAACATTAGCCCAGCTTCCTCATAAAGCAGCAAGATCTACTGTCCTACTACTACTATGTATTAATTATAATTATAGCCCACTTTCTGACTTTAGCCAAAAAAATGAAAGTGGCTGACACAAGAATGGGACAATCAGACCAGTGGAACATCCCTTGCTTTTTCTATTGCTTCTGTTTAGCTCTAAGTGACTGGTTAGTGAGCGAGCTGAGACACAGGATAGTTGGCAATTATCATCCTTTCAATTCACTAATGCAAGCCAGAATAATAATATTGGGGAAGAAAATTACCTTCATTTTCACTGCTATTGAAGTAACATTCCGATGGTGTTTCAGAAAGATGTAGCACAAACTTTCCAATTAATTCTGCCAAATCTGCAATGAGGCAAAAACAATTAAAGCAGTAGCACCACAAAAGAAACTTCAGAAATATATCATCAGCAAAGATGACATGTACAGGTGACTAAAACAATCTAAACTCCTCCATGTTTATTCAGACTTGCATGGTAAAAACAATTCAAAACATGCACTCTATTTTTGTATTCATAACAACATGCCTGATTTACATTAAAATTTTAATGGCTTCTCTGACAATCTATTCAGTGTAAACGGAAAGGGAATAATTTGTTATGCTTATATCCTCTACAGATTACTTCAAAAATTGTTAGACAGTTTTAGCGTAAGAAAAATTAGCTGAAATTTGATTGCACTGTCTCCATTTGTCTATGCAGGGGTAGTGGAGAGGAAAGCTTGGCCTTCATTTTGAAGTTAAAAGTCAATACACTTTATGGTTTCTGTCCTTCCTTGCAATGAAGAAGCATCAAGACAGTCATCTGCATCTTTTCACATAATTAGCAAACTTGGAGTGCTGATGTCCACAGAGATTTTGCATATGCACGTGGTCTCATTTAAATGGCTAAAATTGCCCTACATGGGCAAGCAATAGAAGTTCACAGCTCCTGGCTGAATAAATGTCTATATAACTCATGTGACAAGAAAAGAAAAGAATTTAAATGATACAGATAGTTATATTCTCTCTATGTATGGTCAGCATTATTCTGTTTTCCACGCATAGTTATCTGCTACAGTTTATACTAGTGTAATTACGACCAAACAGAGAGAAGCAAAAGAAGTCAAATTTCAATAGTACTGTAATCAGTAGTTTGCATGGTGTGATGATATATAGTCCTTTTTTTACCAGAGATATGATAAATTATTCACGCCCAATATAAACAAGAGCCCCAAATGTATTCATGAGGCCAAATATTCCATTGTACCACAGAAAGTATATTATGAGTGCTCCAAGTCTTCCTCTCTGTCTCAGAGCTACAGTTGAAACAGGCATAGCCCTAAGAGTTTCACTGTACACAAAAGTGTAGAGCAACTACAGCAACTATGATTTTTACCTCCCTACCCCAATAGGTGATGGGGAGGGTGTAGTTTCCTGCTAGACTGTCAAAACACTACAAGTCCTAGCTAGAGGGGTTGCTAACCATGGAATACCTCAGTTGCTCAGAATCTTTACCTATGTGATTGTGCATTGGTCTGCTGCAGCATGCAGAAAATGATCCCAGCTCCCAATCTAGCTCCAAATTGTTGTCTAAAAATGTGAAATTAAAACTGTAGCAAATGTGGTGCTAACAGTGGTCTCTTTCTTCAGCAGTCTCCCTGAATCACAGTTTATAAAAGAAGACAGGGAGGTGAACTGTCAGCAGTGTCTTCTCCTCCAAAATGGGATTAGGGTCCTTTCCACCGCACAGTGTTCATTAGACACAAGTGCCCATGAGCAGAAGAGACAGAAGAAGCAACATGTCATCATCACAAACTCTTTAATTAATCTACTTTTTAAATTATAGATGCTCACAATGACCTGGAATAAACCATGCAAAGAGTTCTACTGTCTAAAAGAACTGCATGAAGCTGCTTAAAATAAACAAACATACAGACATACATTCCGGCTTTCTAATTCCTCAAGGTTCTGAACTTCAAGGAAGGTCATTCATATAAATGGAGCAGATTCCTTGCTGCCAGCGTTTACATCCCAGCTTGTGAATGAATAGAGCTGACACTCTTTTCCTCACTCTACCTCGTGCAATTTTAATGGGCGTGGTATAGAATTCCCAAATAGGGCTTATGTAATACTTGACACTTATAAGAAACTAGCATATTTACCAGGCATTGTCTGGCAAATTTTTATTTTTCTCTTAAGAACTCACTAAATTGCCTTCTCCATTTCCTGTAACTTTGCTCCATATTTCTCAATGCAATCTGTATTCAGAGTTATTTACATACACAGTTTGGGTTCCTGCAGGAATACATTGTCCTCCTCCTTGCTGCTAGGCATTGTCTCCATAGCAACCAGCCTATTCCAGTACCTGTAATTTTCTCCATAGTTCCCAATCCAATCTATGTTGTCTGGTGATATTGATGTACTGGCTTTTTTTCCTTTGTGTTGAATTTGTGCAATGACTTTATGTTTTTCTGGAAGCATTTTTTCATTTTGAATTTCAGCTTTAAGATTCCTCACATATGGAACCCATACAATCTACTGTGTGAGACAAGAAGACCTTGTAACTATGGTCATTTCTGCACTACACTGTTATAGTGCTATTATTCCACTTTCAACATCCTGTGGAATTCTGGGATTTGTAGTTTACTGAGGCAAAAGACCTCTCTGGGTGAGAATTCTTAAATGTCCCTCCTTAAACTACAAATCCCAGGATTCCATAGGATGTTGAAAGTAGAATAATAGCACTATGACAGCGTAGTGTGGACATGGGCTATCTTGTGTATGATACTTTAATTTTCTCACATATGTCTCCCAAACGTTTTCTGGCATCCTTGTCGATGGTAGGCCTCATCTCCATAGCAACTGGCCTGAGGCCCAAGAGCTCTTGGCTGAGAATTCTAAAGATCCCTCCCTGAACTGCCAACTCCAGGATCCCATGAGATCTTCACAGCCAGCCAATCATATGAGGTCTTCTCACCTCACTCAGCCAATCATATGAAGTCTTCGCCTGCCTGACGCAGACAAACAAACAAACTCACAAACAGACAAACTTTGACTTTCATATAGCAGATGTTCTTAGTCATCATCACTGCCTGACCATCCAGCAGGCAAGTGAAATCCAGAAAGATTTGGCTAATAGGGAAAACTACAATCTGCTCTGTCATAGGCAGAACCATCCCCCATCACAGCTTTCTTATGTAAAATCTCTACAGAAGGAACTAAATGTCTTACTAATTTAATTAATCCAACTCTCTAACTTACAGATGTCAGGGGAAGCATGCTACCTTCATATTCTGATATCCCAGCACTGCCTCAAAACATTTTATTTTTAAAACCCCAGTAAGCCCTCCAGTGAACTGCCTCATGAGCTCCTGCATTTTTAATACATTCATACTAACAACATGAACTATTTTAAGCCTGATCTTCAGACCTCTTAGAGATGGTTAAAATTTTCTATAGTGGCAATATTTTGCATAAAGCTTTCTTTCAGGATAATCATTTCATTTTCAGTCTTGGTTATATACTTGATTACATAGTTGTGGCAAGCAAAAATATATCAGCATTCCCACTTCAGTGTTAACAAAATGTAAACATCATTGAAATGCTTTCATTTGGCAACTGCAGAACAGTCACAATAGATAATAAGCACGTGCCTTTGGATAATTGATATAGCTTATTTAAAGTTGCATTTCTTTTTTCTCTCTCTCATTGTAAATTAATTATTTTTAAACAACAAGAAGTTGTGGCCTACATATTTTACATCCCATAGGATGTACATATGATTTACATTAACTAAATAAAATAGGGTAACGGCTATAGTTACAAAAAAGAATGGTGTGAACACTATTAACACATTTTGAACACAATCATTTCTAGAGAAGCAGCAGCCTTAAAATACTATCACACTAAAATTGCAACAAAGTTTACTTTAAAAACTATCGTACTTCAAGTTATTTAGATCATTCTGGTAATCTTCACTTTGTATGTAACACCTCCATTAATTTAGTTTACATTTTAATAGCTTCTCTATGCAAATATAATAATTATACCACGTGTTTTCTCAAGAATCCTTCTCCTCTCTGCTCTGAAGGACATTAATAATGTTATAAGAGGAAATATGGGGTTCCTAGTTACACTAATGCAGGAAGTAGGAACATATCTGCAGAAGAGTCCAAATAAATGGGAGGAGAATGCATAACTTCACCATTTATTCATATTCTTTTACAAACGCCTCCTTAAACTGTTTTTAGAAAATTTTCCTCTAGCAAGCTCTGAAACTAAAGATCAGCCTGGCCCAAGGGAAAAGAGGACCAATCAAACCAAGGCCATTTCCTCACTACACTGTTATACTACTATTATTCTACTTTCAATCCTGTGGGATTCTAGGGTTTGCAATTCACTGAAACCAGAGAGCTCTCTGGCTGAGAATTCTAAATGTCCTTCCCTAAACTGCAAACCCCCGGATTCCATAAGATGTTGAAAGTGGAATAATAGCACTTTACAGCATAGTGTAGAAATGCCCTAAGTGTTCTCCCATCTTCATGGAGATTCACATAATCTTAACAACATCCATTTGGAAACACAAGGCTGCCTATATAAGCTATGTAGTCCCAATTAAAAAACAATCAATCAAACAAAAACATCCACCAGATAATTTTTAAGCTTTAACATATATCAGTATATCACATTTAAGTGTGGCTTCCCCTTTAAGTCTTTCTATAGTACCAAAGGATTGCAACAAGTAATTATTAACAGAACATAACAGGGTTATGCCATTTCATTTGGAAAAAAAAATACCTACTGGCTCCACTCACAACGTTAGGTTTGTTTTCCATGATTTCACAAAACTGTCTTTGAACATTTTCAATCCATCCCAGTTGTTTATCCGGATTCTTTAAAGCAGATAAGAGCTTGCTAGTATCATCATCTAAAAGGAAAATGAAAAATATTGTTATAAAAACTGTTGCCTTATTTTTGTCTAAATATGTCACAATTGATAAACGGCTTCCTACCAAGCCTATTTTAGTTTAGTAAAATTTCCAAAGCAGTACACTTGAAAAAAGAAAGACTCTAGGCCAGTTTGCGCAGCTAGTCTGCTGTGCCATTTGCTTCAATCCATGCATGGGCACATTCATTCATACATACATACATACATACATACATATAAATAAATAAATAAAGAGAAGCATGTTATGAACAAAGATAGCCACAATCGCCTTGGGATTACACCAGGAGAAGAACTGTCATACTGTAAACTAATGAAATCACTACTGATTCTACCACTGTACATCTGAGCTCATATCTCACATCTGCCATGTGATCTAGGGTATTTCTATAGTGAATAATGCCTTACCACTATTTAAGTAAAGATGTTGAATAGCACTGTGCCCAGGATAGAATCCTGTGGCACCCCACTGGTCATTTTTTTCCAGGATGAAGAAGAGCCATTGCTGAGCACCCTTTGTGCTCCGACAGCCAGCAAATTAGGAATACACCTAACAGTAGCATTGCCTAACCCATATTTTACTACTTTCTGAAGATGCCTGTCAAGATATTCAAGGTGAATGCAGGCATTGTTTTCTAAGTGGACAGCAGAAGTGAGGTGACGTGTGGCTTTGGGCACAGGTGCAAGGTTGTTATGACTACCCAGACCCAGAAGGTCTTTTGCCTCATCAACAAGTGAAAGTTGCCAAGGGGGAAAGTGATTGGATCAGCCCGCAAGGACTGGGGTGGTGGTGAGCCCTCAAAAAGGCTAGAGTTTGCTGTATACTTCACCTTTTAGGTTTTTCTCCTAACTGGTCATGTCGCTCTGCTGAGAGATATATGCTTTGCTTCCCGGCATGCTGCCGGTTTATTTGCTGATTTACCACTGTACTAATTGCTTTCTGGTATGCATCTTGCCGCTTTATCTTAACCTCAGTGTGCTTAAATAAACTAACAAGCCCTGAACCTACCTAATGAGTCTTCGGAACTGTTTTTTGCTCCACTGAAGTTGCCTGGTCACAGCAAGGCGACATTTCCCTGTCAGCACTCTGTGCATGCTCTGAGGAGCTGTTTCATGCCAATCTTGACACAACACTATGCATGTTGACAGGGAACGTTTAGAATGCAGCCATACATTCTGTAGTCTACGAACCTTTGCCAAGTCATAACAGAGAAATATGCACACCTTTAAACATCGTGCAATCAAAACTTTAGAGACGTTATCCCCTAGTGTTTCTGGGTTAAAGGAAACAAACAATGCCTCTGTCTGCCTAACATGCCTAGTCCTCCTAATAACTGTCTTCACAGCTTGCATAACATCCAATGTATGCTGCTTTTTCTCTAGTGCTTGTGTTGGATTTAGGTAAAAACTTGGTAAATTGATGGACTAAAACAATCCTTTGTTCAAATCGCATACTGGATGAAAAATTAGATCAAGTATCAAAGTCAATTTGTCCTGCTCCCCTTTATAGAAACTTGGATATATTAATAAGGCTGCCAACAATAACATTCTCCTAGCTAATGCTATGGATACTACGAAGACTACCTTAAAAATCAATAACCTCAAGGAAGACCCTTGCAGTGGCTCAAATGGCGGTTGTGTTAGCCTATTTAATCCTAGGATTATATTCCAAGTAGGAATCCTGTGAACAGTTGGTGGTGCTCTTAAGGTTGCTTCCCTTAGAAACCCTCTCATTTGAGGGTGTGAAGAAAGAGCCAAATCTCCTGGTTGGAACACTATAGCTAATGCTGCCACTTGCCTCTTTAATGTATCTAGTCTTAAGTCTCTGTCAATACCTTCTTGCAAAAATGCTTGAACTGCATTTATGTCCATCTCTTGAGACTGACACCATTTCACAAAGGCTTTCCATGTCAAGTTGTATATTCCCTGTTTGGAAGATTTCCTTGAAGCCAGGATAGTTTCTACTACTGAATCCATAGTCCTGCTGACTCAAAATTTGTCTCTCAATGTCCAAGCAGTCAGTCTCATCCAATCTGGATGCAGTATCAAATCCTGATCTGCTTGGCAGATGCCACTATTTCCTTATGGACATCTGAACCAACAGTAAAAACCACGGTCACCTTGGCCAGTACAGGGGTAATACCAACCCTGTGGCTCACTCTTCACGTATCTTTGTTAAATCTCTCTGAACTGCGGGACGTGGTGGAAATGTATACAAAACTGCTTGCAATAATTTGTGTTCTGAATATTTGCTTCCATTCAGAAAAAAAAAAACATTTTAGTTTGAAGAAAGTTCCAGAGGTGAACAACCTCACCTAAAATGAACCAAATTTGTTATTCAGATGATGGAAAACCTCTAGACTGAGACACCACTGTCCTTGTTGAATCTTGTTTCTACTAAAGAAGCTGGCCTCTATGTTCAATGATTCCTTCAGGTATACTGATAATAGATCTCATTGTTTTCTCTGCCTAACAGAAAATGCAATCTGCCTCTTTGACTAGAACTGCTGATCTTGTGCCTCCTTGTTTTCCAGTGTAGGACTTCACTGACATGTTGCCCATTGCAATCTGCATATTTTAATTTTTCACCAACTTCGCAAATGCCTTCCACTTGAAATAACTGATATTGCATTCTAGATCTAACCACATCACGTCTCTTGAACAGATTGCCTATTCCAGTGTGCCCCTTACCCATAGAGACCTGCATCCATTCTAACTATTATTGCTTCCTGAGAAGCAAAAGGCAAAACTCTTCTTTAGGTGCACTTTTGAGTCCAGCATTTTATGTCCTCCTTTAATGTCAAGGAAGTCTTAATGGGTAGTGCCAATTGTTTGCTATTGCCATCTGATATAGACTTAAGAGTATGTTATACAATTGTGGTATGCAGTCATGCCTACAGGACCAACTGAATCATCAATCTCAAGAAATCTGTAACTCTTGCCAACTGCATCAAGCCCACTGAAGTCTTGGTCAGTAAGGACTTTATCTCTGCCCTGATCTACTGTTTCATCTCCCGAGAAACAAAAATTCCCTTGCTCACATCTATGTGAGCATACAGAAATAGTTGAATTTCCTTCTCTCGGAGATGTGGCACTAGTGGTACAAAAACCTTGGTAAACACCCTGGCTGCTGATGCCAGACCAAATGGGAGGACTCTGAACTAACAGTATGATTTCTGAAATTGGAATCTTAAATATCTCTTGCAGACTGAAGCCATAAAGATATGCAAGTAGACTTCTATCTATTGTGGTCAACCAATCGTTAACTTCTAGGTTGTCCCTGATGATTTGAAGTGTCTCTAACTTGAACCTCTGAAACAGTATGAAACCATTCCAATACTTGAGTTCTAAAACTAGTCTACAAGAGCCACTGCTCTTGGGCACCATGAACAGGATTGAATATATCCTTCTGTACCTTTGGGAACAAGGTACATTACCTATAGCTCCAGTCTGCACATTGTGTTTTGTTTCTTTGGATTCTTTGGCACTGGTGATGAAAGGTATCTGCTTTGAGTGACCACCTGAATGACCCAGTGGTCTGTTATTATTTCTGGCCACAAAACACCAATATGCAGAAGCCTTCCTCCCACCCACATAACTTCCTTGTCATTATTAACAGCAGCCTCCCTTATTAGCTTGGTCAGTTCTTCTCATATCTTGTTGGTAACTTGGTCTCTTTTGGTTGTAGTCTGACCTATTCCGCTGAGGTTTCCCAAACCTTTAATAATTCTGTCCTCTGAGCCCTCTGTCTCCTTGAAAGGAGTAGTAAATATTCCTAAATTGTTTCCTGTCTGGTCTTCTTTTCCAAACTGAAGGTATAACCTGCTTGTCCTTATTTTCCACCAACACTGGTAACACCTTCTCTCCAGAAAGAACTTGCCTGGAATAGGCACATCTGCCAAATATGTTCTTGTCTGGTCAGCCTCCCAGTGCTGAAGCCAGAGTGATCTTCTTGCTGTTCTTGTTGCTGTTATACTTCTGGCTGTAAATGCTGCAAAATCATGCCGTGAATCAGCTATGAATTGCAGTGCCTTTTGAAACCTTTCCACTGCCATAAATAAGGATTGCATGCTAACACCTTGATTCTCTAAAATTTCCTTTGCCCATAACACTACCGTTTTTGTGAACACAGAAGCAGCAGTAGAAGACTGAACTGTTGATGTTGAGTCCACATGTGATCTTTTAAGAGTTGTGTTGAGCCTATCCACTTATTCAATCTCTGGTTGCTGTTTCTCCCTCCTTTGGAACTATTGCATAAGAAACCAAAGCAGAAATTGATCTATCAACCAATGGGAACTTAAGATACTCCATGTCCTTTTTGCGATAAATGCGTAGCTTCTGACTATATCATCGAAGTCTCTTTGTATTCAGTGGGAATTCCTATTCCAAATCAATCAACTCTTTGAACATGTCAGGTAAAGGAATCCTAACACCTTTTGGTGCTGTTTTTTTTTTAATTTACTGCTGCAGCTTTACTATCTTTACTTCCTTTCTGCATCTCCTCCACTCTCTTCCAACTCCAATGTTTGCAACACTCTTTTTAACATATGTTTAAAATTGTTTATATTCAATAACCTGCTTTAAGTTATTTCCCTTTCCATTTCACTCTATGTAGAATCCTTTAACTCACTAAAATCTTCCTTCTCTATTTCTCCCTCAGACATTCCTGACTGATTTTCCTCTTCCTCTTCTGAAACTGTGTTCCTTAGTTTGAAATGCATTTTTCACCTATAATTTCCTTCCTACTTGCTGACAACTCACTTTTATATC
This sequence comes from Cyclura pinguis, assembly GCA_030412105.1. Taxonomy (NCBI): domain Eukaryota; kingdom Metazoa; phylum Chordata; class Lepidosauria; order Squamata; family Iguanidae; genus Cyclura; species Cyclura pinguis. The sequence continues at coordinate 103,433,573 of CM059599.1, read as the reverse complement.
TTTCCCTATCCTTTCTTCGTTCAGTTTTATTCAAATCACTCAAATTGTGTTACTTGTTATTCTAATCTATCACTAATCAAATTATAATTTAATTGCTGAGAATCACTAGGCAATAAATTCATTGTATTAAATGCATTCCTATGCAATAAATTCATTAAATTGATTTGATTAAAGAAATTCATGAAATTGTTATAATTCATTGAATTAAATTCTATTAACAAAGGTGGAACAACACATGAATTAATCATATTATTAATCTCCCTATTAACTGACTCTTTAATCAAATTTTGTAAAATGATTCTCAATAACTGAAGTAAAAACCTGCGGATGGACGTGGGCTGAGTCACTTTCCACCACTTGATTTTCAGCCATCATGTTTCTCAAACAAGTTAGAAAGCATGGTTTTCCGCATATCTCTGCTACTCTGATGCTTCTGTGCTTATAGAGGACCTGTCCATGCCTGCATTCCAACTGCTTTTTGCTGCTCTTATTGCTTGAAAATGCTGTACAATTCAGCCCATGTTCTGCTATGGAACATCCTTTCCCAGCATGGTGGCCCAGAGTGACACATGATGATCTCTCTGCTTGCATCTGCAGAATTCCATATCCCTTCTGAGAATGTAACTTTGCTTTCTTTCTTTTTGATCCAGTGTTACTTTTCTTTACTCTTTCAAATGTGGCAACAGATCAAGCTGCATTTTCTGCTTCACTGCTTGCTGTTTTGGCTGCTTCAGAGGGACCTGAGAGGAACCCTCAGAATTGCTTTCACTAGTGGCCAGACATATTCTTTTCAGTATTTTTCATTACTCAGCCCTAGAGGCACACTGGTCTGTGGACATCTGGGTTTTCCCCACATATTAATTTTATCTGACCATGATCTTTTCAAACTAAAAAGACACATCTATATTAACTGCTTCCTCCTCAAAAGATTTTCTCTTTTTCTCTGAGTAGTCTCCATTAATAAAACTGTTTAAACTAATCTACAAATTGGTGGAGACAAAAACTATGCCTAACTGACTAGCCAGGAAATTTTAAAACTGAGGTGAAAGCAGAGGAGTCAACAGTCACAACAGAAAAGAATTTTGGACTTTGGGACTCCTGCTATGTATGCTGGCACATGGGAAATAACCCAATCATTGTGGATTGGTCCTCTATACCATCCAAAGAATGAGGTGTGGTACTCACTATGAGTTCAACATTTCTGAAAGTGCACAAGTGTAACTCATACCATGTAGGACAAAGGCGGGTGGGGGGAGAAAGAATAGATTCACTGTGTGAGATAACTAGTGATTTGGTAATTGAAAAGAAAGAGAATGACATCATAAATCTGCCATATTGTTGAGGGTTTCACCTCTTTTCAAATGCCAAATTGCCAAGCTTCTCAATCACTGTTCCCATTTTCTTTCCCCTGCTTTTATTCTATGCGACGTGGATTATTTCTTTGCAGCCTCCAAAGAATATTTTACTTTCTTGATAGGACTCACAATCCCAATTATGTAATGGGATATTTATATCTAGATCTCTACAGGGTTTTGCTGTCTCTAATAAGTCAAAACATTCACATCTCATATTTGCAAACCAAAAGTCTTAAGGAAATATAATATTCTTTTTCTGAGTTGCACAAACTAATAACCACTGATGTGAAGTGAGGGTGACATACTGACATAATATGTTGCTAACATAATGCAAATAAGCAATTAGAAGACTACTAGACACATTTAAATGAGCAAGTTGTAGGGGAAATAGGTTTGGGGGTTTTTTGTTAAAGTTTTTATAGCCCAAAATGGTCTACTAGGCAAACAGAAAAAGATAAAAGAATGCAAACTTCAGTTGCATGTAATACTGGAATTATGAATTGTTAAAATTGCTTTTATTGTTTCCTACGATATTTTTGAAATTACAAATCCAAGTTTCTGCAAGCAAGTATCTACAACTATATCAGCCCTACCAGGCATTCAGACATACTTTCCTTAATTGCAAATATCAAGGTGCTAAAGAAGAATTGCTTTCTCTTATCCTCTATTGACTTCTCACTTCTGCTACAATATTGCTTGCTTCTAGCTTTCAATTTGCCTAGATTCAGCATAATTGATAAAGATGCACAGTTAAAAATTTATGTAGTCAAACTTTTAAAACTTGGTTCCCTTGAGATACTTGTTATTCTTGTTTTATACCAGCATGCTAATATCCCATTTAATATTCAACTTTCTAAATGAAATCATCACTTGCAAATGCCGTTAGCTCTTTTATCAAACAGAAAATATTTGCTTTTTGTTTCACTGTACAAGATGCATTTTAAAATAATGTTAGGTCCTTAATAATTTATATTTAAATCGTATTCCTGTCACTTGAACTCATTTGACCAATCCAGAGTGTTTTATAAAATTGTTTTATAAAAAAAAAGTTCTACTGGGACAAATCCAACTCAGTTTTTTGGCTTATGTTTATTTTATCTAGGCTTCCTCCAAAAAAAAAAATTTTTTTAACATAACACTCCATGTTTCTCACTATAATTGTGACATGTCCATGTTACTGACATTTTCTTCAGGTAAATTTATATGAAAAATTCTTCATGGTGCAGAGAAAATGAAATGTCTGTCTAGACGTGGGCAGTGTATTGTTTTGCTTCACAGCTATGGCCTGCCTGAAGTCTGGGTACACCTCACCCAATAATTGGTACACCTCCCAGATTAATGTCTTGGGGGTAACTTGCTTCAGACCTATCATGTTCCTAGTCTATTGTAATGAACAGTTCATACATTATCCTACAAAATGAGTTATAAAAATTAGTAAATATTTTGCTGTAATCTACAAAGTGCATCCTTCGAAATCACAGCCGTAGCATTCAGAAGGTCTTGCCTACAGTACCACCAAAAGCCCTCTACTCTAATGCAATCTAATACTCAAATGCAATTGTGAGTACCTTGTACTATCTTTTAAGAAACTGTTTTCAGCACATTTTGCTATTCCTTCACAGAAAAAGAAAAAAAGGGCAAAGGCCAGGTACTGTACTTTATAATTGAAACTCAAAATGAAAGCAGAACAGGTACAGATAAACAACTTAAGTCTGAAAGAGGCTGAAGGCCACATAAACACAGCCCATGGAAAAGAGTATAGATTCAACAAAGCTTTTTATTTTGTGGAATTAGTTTCCACAAATATTTTTAATTTATCCTCTGAAAAGGAACTTTGCTTGAAATGAATGCAGTGACTGCACTGCTTTTCTGGACAAGAAATGGCTGTGCCTCCTGTGCTCTCTTTACTTAGCTTGGCATAATCCCCTATGTTTACAGCAACACCTTATAATTGAAAAGTGACTAATAGGGGCCATAAATTACAAACCAAACTATGCAAGCAGAATGTCAGAAGATGGAAAGGGGAAAAAAATCTTACAGCAAGTAGATCTGTGAACTTCAAATACTAGACAATGTGCATACTTAATTTTTTTTTCTCATGGTAGTTTTTTAAGAAGAGCCAGTGTGGCATAGTGGTTTGAACATTGGACTATGACCAGGGTCTGATTCCCAGCTTGGCCATGAAAATCCACCAGCTGACTTTGGGCATGTTACAAACTCTCAGCCCTTGAAAACTCCATGATAAGTTTGCCTTGGGGTTGCTGTTAAGTTGGAAACAACCTGAAGGTACAGAACAACAACAGTATTTTAAAATGCCTTTCCCAACACATGCATAAGAAACAAACTGGTAAGGAAAGCTAGAAAGATCAATAGGTATGCAATATCATATATTATTATCACCCCAAATCATACATTAGTCAAGTTATATATACATTTTTCACTTTTCTCAATGTATAATTCCAGTAAGGTAGCATGTTATACCTTGCCTTGAATCAGTTTTTCTAGGAAACTCAGCAAGATAGCATGTTGGTAAAGGGTACGATGAAAACATTGGCCATGGATATGGATCATCTCCCTAAAGTAGAGCAAACAAGAATGATAGCATTCACAATGTATTAATTGTTTGTTTATTTCATTTCATCATTCAATTCAATGATTTCCAACTTTTCTAAATTATTTTCACACCAAATATTTATTTTTCACAGTGTACTTAAGTTCTACCATTAAAAAGAAACAAAATGGTTACAAACACTACTTAGTAACTGAACTCAAAGATTTAATCAACCTAATCAAATATTTCCCCCTCACTGACAAGAAAATCAGAACATACAGTTCTCCCTTCACATTCGCAGGTTTCATTTTCTTGAATTTGACTATTTGCAAGGTGCCTGCTTGCCCCTCCCTCTCCTCCTCCCATTCCCTAGCCTGGGTGGGCAGCAGGAGGGTGCTGGGTGGGCAATCACCCGTTCCCTGCGCTCCTTCCACTACCGCCACTGGTATGGGTATGCCCTGGGCAGGCGGCAGAAGGTGCGGGGTGGGCAATCATTTGTTCCCTGCAGTCCTTCCACCACAGTTGCCCATGCAGGCATGCTCTTCGGTGGGCGGTAGAAGGTGCAGGCTGGGCAATCGCCCATTCCTTGCTCTCCTTCTGCAGCCACTGCCAGTGCAGATGTGCCCCGGGGCAGGTGGCAGAAGGTGCAGGTGGGGGCACGCAGGAGAGAACCAATGGGGAAGCTCTTTCCCTGTCAGCTGTCTCCTGCACCCCCTACTAGCACGATCGTGATCAGAATCAGGTGGGGGGCAAGGAGAAAGCCAAGTGGGGAAGCACTTTCCCTGCCCGCTCTCTCCTGTGCCCCCTCACCAGCACAATCGCATGGGTGGGGATGAAGAGAAAGCCAAGCAAGGAAGCTCTTTCCCTGCCCACTCTCCCCTGTGCCCCTCCACCTTTGCGATCACGATTGCACAGGTGGGGGACCACGGTTATTCACAGTTTTTTCACTTTTGCGGGGGTTTTGCTTCCCTATCCCCCACGAAAGTGAAGGGCCTACTGTACACTTTACTCTTTCTTTTATATACTAATTAACTGGTAGTTCTCTACTGAACACTTGCAACATGTCTAGGGGAGTGGTAATCTACAGATAAGAATAGCAGATAACAAAACAATGTATTTAATCAATATTGCACGATGGAAATAGCAAAAACAAGGCCTTCATTAATATAATTAATTAATTTAAACAGCAACAAATTCAAAAATTCAAACATACAAATATGCACTGAAATATAAGAAATGCAAATATTTTGATATAAACTAAGCAGTTATGACTAACAGTATCAAACTGTTTAATTCATTAAAGCTGCTCAAAAGAGTGGTAACTATACATGTAACCAGCAGATGTTTTAAACAGTCATTATTTCAAATGATAGCACTTATCCTTGAGAGGCTACATGGGAAGAGTATAACTCAAGATTTACAACCTTATGAAGTATTCGGGGAGGCAAAATCCGTTCTGTTGGTCCCCCAACATGATTTATTCTAACCAGAATATGGTTCCTCTCTACTGATAAGCCATCAATTATGAAGTCTCTGCCAAAAACCAAAATGTAATGTTTTGGAAAACTGTTATAAGTCATGACATACAATGTCGAAAAGATAGACTATTTACAAGGCACTTCAAAAGCCTAGTTATCCACATCGAACTGGAATCTCAGTTTTCAGCAAGATATTCAGGTGTTGCGAGTGTTGACATTCACAGCCCAAGACGGCTCTGTCTGTTCCTGTGTTAAGGGTTAACTGTGTTCCTGTTTACTGCGCTGCCCTCTCTGACAGCAGAAGCCTAGCAGTTCCCAGCACACAAAGCAGATAAGGGTTTTCCCTGAGAGTCTCTTCAGCCTTCGCTTCACATAACAAAGGTAGTGTTTTGACTAACAAAGTTCCCTGTCCCTCGTTCATCCCATGGTGTGAAGAATTGTTGACAGGCTACTACTTAAGAGCAGCCTGAAAACAGGCAGTGTGTATTTCTCTTTATGTATTCTCTTTGGTACTGATGTCTTTGTCCAGACATGGATTTTACTTAAACCTGCTGAATATGTACCCACGCTTCCTTCAATAAACTGAGTAGTTTTTAGCCAAACCGGCTGGCCTCATTCACTGGCAGCTTTATGGGACTGAACTAGTATTTTGCCTTGCTTTTAAAGACAGTTAAACTGTGGGTCATGCTAGTGATCTACAGCATGCCCCCCTGCATTTTCCAACAGCGAGCACTCGACCAACAAGAATTGAAAGCCTGAAGGAAGTTCAGGCATACCTCAGTTAGGAAGCCCTCTAAAAGTGACCTCATTTTTATAAAGTTTTTTTGGGGTGATAGGGGCTGGCCAGCCCCCATCTTCCTCCCTATCTTCTGTCGAGTTGACAGTTTTTTGCAGGATCAGCATCCATAAATGAAGTTTAGTGATGGGTTGCAGCAGTGTGTTTGCAGTAAACAAGGCATTAAAACTGGAACTGAGAAAGAATTAGATTCTGTTCTAGCCAGTCTCACTGGAACTGCGTGTGCCCACCCACAACAGGCAAGATTAGCAGCAGTTGCTTCCAGAATCCCTCATTGAGTATGGTTGAACAGCAGAAACAGAAAGAAAGGGGAGAACAGTTCCCAACTACTCTCAGCAAGTTAAAAAATATAGAATTAGAAGCTAGAAATCATAAGGAAAAATGAAGGTTGGTTAAAGAAAAAGTCATCCTTGGATGCACTACAGAAGAGGCCTTCAGGTCGTCTGAAGAACGTTTGAAATGTTTTTGGTTTCCATATGTAAGGCTTCTTCAACCTGGCTGGTTCATTTCACATATGTGCATTGTCAGTTTTGGATAAAAAGTTTGCTGAAACATGGTGAACTGTTCTTCTCTCTTGTGGTATAGTAACCTATACCTACTCTTTCCACATTCCTTCTGTCTTTGGCGCCAAATTTTCTGTTAAAGAAGTAACTTCCAGAAACACATCTCCTTTATTAACTGAGATATACCTGTATGAGCAATCTTTTGCACAGCCAAAACTCTACACAACTGAGTGCATTAATAGCATTCATGATTTCACTTAACTGGCCAATAGTATGTTTTTGGAACTAATGTATCACCACAATCAAAAAGCAATATAAAAAGTAAGCCCCAGTTAATGTATAATGGTTAACTAACAATATCCTCAGAGGTGCATAGGATTACAAATGTGTTCCCATCCCTATTAGGTCACATCTTTTCTAGAGAAGTCTTGGGATTACAGTGGCCCCTCGACTTTTGCAAGGGTTCAGAGTGCAGAACCTTTACAAAAGTCAAAAAAAGTTAAAACTGCCCCTCTAAGCAAGTGAACACTCCCCCTCCCATTCTCTTCCAGGGCTTCCTTCCCATCCATTCACTTGGCATTTCACCTGGCTGCACTGCCTTCCAGGCTCACGGGCAATAGGCAAGTGAATGGGAAGGGGATGGCAGCTGCAAGCGCATGCCTCCACAAATGTGGAGGGAGGACTGTACAGCAGGAATCTGAACTTTTACTCAGGCTATTATGTCTCTTCATGCATATTGCTTATTGACAATATGCAGCCAACTAGCATAAAATAATGGGTACTCCTCACATTTTCTTCCAAGATCAGCTAGCAAGAACAGCTGAAGTAGAAGAACAGAATCACAACACCTCATTTTCATGCTTTCAAAACTGAGACCCCATCCATTTTGTTGTTTTTAACAACAAAAAAGAACTTTCATGTCACCTTCCTGAACCTTAATTTCTTGAACTTCAATGAATCCTTATTATATTATATCATATTATATTATATTAATTATATTATATTATACTATATTATAGCATAGCATAGCATAACATAGCACAGCGTAGCATAGCACAGCATAGCTGCATGCATAACGGATTAATGTACAGAACTACACCACACCAAACTGGTGCATATTTGCAGAAGCTCCAGGTATAGCACAGAACTGTAGAATGGAATGATACTTTAAATTATCATTGCTTACTGAGATGTTTCAGAAATATTGATGGCGTTCTCTTTTTGTGCATCTAACAGCACTTCCGATATCTTATACTGAGATTCGAAAAGTAGCAAGGTATCTAGATCACAGCACAGCACATTCAATAACCTGAAAGATGTAACATATTGATATCAAACAATATTAGTTTAAAATCTTGGCAGTGTAGGAATGCTACATGAGAACTACGTAAAATTTCAGTGATTTTTTTAAAAAAAGAGTACTATAGTAATCTACAAAAATCAGTATATCCTTAGTATTTTTTTCATTTAGAATGAATTTAAGCAGAGACCCATTACCAATACATTTTCAATAAACACTGGGCAGTTAGAGGAAATATCACATTGTAACACGACTTTATACAAATACTGAAATTAGTCTGATATTATCTGCTCTGAGTATAAGCATTCCTGTAAGTTTTCACTACCTGAGACCCTTTTCCTTGGAGATGTCAGACGCTGCCTTTCATGGGGAAGTAAAAGTAAAATCCAGCATGATATCGCAGTTGACCCTTCTCAATGGCTACCAATAAAGTTACTAGAAGCAATGCAGTAATAACTATTTTAGTCCTAACAGTGTATTCATGAGATTTAATGTTTTATTCATAAAATTATTCTCCATAATCTTCAGGAGAAGTACTCATTTTTGAATATTTCAAGGAGTGATAAAGACAGATTAATAAAAATCAACACTGAGACTTTTAACACTTTCATAAGGATTTATGGGACAAAAAAAAAAGCCCTTACATTTTTATTACTTACAACCATGCCATTCTAAAACAGTCCTAGTTTTAAAAAGCTTATTATGAATTACTTACAAGCAATCTGGAGGGGAAAAAAAGTATTATGATGCATTCAGAAATCAGTGTGACATTTAAAAAAGATACAATAATGCCCTCTTAGATACAGAATGTCTTTGACAGTTTAAATTGCACAATAAAAGGGGAAAAGGCATCCATTGTTATTAAAATTAAGAGTTTAACCAACCAGTCCACCTAAATTTAATAGAAATGTAGATCTAGAAGTTCATCTACTTTAATTCCCTTCTCATGATTACCGCAAATGGCCATCCAACTTCTGCCTAGAAATCACAAACAAAATATAATGCCACATTTTGTGGTCATATAATTCCCCTTCTGAACCCATTGGTTAGCATCCTACTCTCTACAGCAGCAGAAAACAAGCTCACTCCTTTTCTCACCTCACAACCCTTTAGATATTTGAATATGATTACCATACCACTTCTCTAACTTCTCCAGGTCAACATATCCAACTCCCTCAACCATTGATCATAGTGTTTAGCTTCCATATCCTTTACCATTTTGGTCTCCCTCCTCTGGACATATTCGATTCTTGATACACTAAAACTATAGTGCCCAGAACTGCACAAAGTACTCCAGATGTCATTATTTCATTGATTTGGATATACAGCAAGCTTTTTTTTTATGCCATCACATGACACTGTTGACTTATATCTGTAGTCCATTAAGACCCCTAAGTGCTTTTCATACACACTGCTCTGAAGCCAGTGTCATCATCCTACATCTGGGCATCTAACTTTTTCTATCTAAAAGAGGAATCTAATAACACTGCCGCTTCCCCAAATTGTTACTTTTTATCCAGTTCTCTAACCTATTCAGATCAATTTGAATCTCGATTCTATTTTCTGAGGTATTAGCTACCCATCCCAGTTTGACGTCATCTGTAAACAGGACAAATATCTCCTACGTTTCCTTGTTCAGGACACTGATAAATATATTGTAGAATCCTGTGGAAACCCAATTTTCACTTCTCTCCATGATGTCAAGAAATCATTGTTGAGCATTCTTTGGGTTTGGGCCATTACCCAGCTACATCCACCTAACAGTAGCATCATCTATCCCTTTTCAAAAAATGATTTCTCAAGCCACGTTTAACACAGTATACATGGTCTTAGCACCCGTCTAAGCAGGTAATGAAGCAGGTAGTTTAAATTCTGCCTGCTTCCAGTACGAAACGGCATGCTAGCACAGCAGGAAGCTGATTATTTTGGATAACTTTGTCTGTAGCCTGCCAAATTGTCAAACAATCTGTTGTGTAATCAACTGGACCCAAACGAATATGGTCTAAGTCTGTTTTTTATTATTGTGTGCCTTCAAGGCTTTCTGACTTGGAGACCCAACTGTGAGCCTATCATGTGGTTTTCTGGGGCCTAAGAGTGTGTGATAAACCCAAGGTCACCCAAGGCCTAAGTCCTTACTAGCCTTTTTTTCCTTCCCATTTCTTTCTTAAGTATTTTTTTTCTTTAACTGATAATTCTTTCTTGTCTAACACTTATCCTATTTGGGCTACATATGGTCCACACTTAGAAAATTACTTTGCTACTAATATACACCATGAAAAAAGCAATAACTTTCCATAATACAATAACATTTTAGTAACAGCGCACCCTGGTATTAGTGAATTCAGTGTACTGTAAAATTTTAACTTATAGTGGCATATATAATTATCACATATATGCATTAAAGTCTTTTTTATTGGGAGAAACATCTCTGTGTACCCAGAAGTGCCTGCATGATCTGTAAGTCCCATTGGGATAAATGTTGTTGAGGTTGACAAGGAAAGAGAAAGCAGTCATCTGTGATGAGAAGAAAGGAGTGGAAGGGAGAAGAGAGGAAGATGAAGTCTCTTCCCCAAAACAGCTCCCAATCCACAAACTAAGGTTTACTGACAATGGAGAAATTACACAGCCCATGGGTTGTGTACACCCCTGAATTTCAGCAGTATATATTTGTTAGGCCTCTCTTAGCCCCCCAAACATTGTATAAAAAGTTGACAAAAAAATGGGAAGCACACCTCTGGAAGCCACCAAGGGCAACATTGCCCTTGACAAAAAATACACACATAATTTATTTTAGGCCAAATATTTGTTTTTGAAACAAGCTTCTCATTTCCCTGTAAGGCATGGATACTAACCATGGGAATCAGCCCGAGGGGGAATATGGGCTGGAAATGGCTCCCAGATCTTCCATAACTACCAATTCCTGGCCTTCTAGATTCTGTGATGTATATGCGGCCTGTGCAAAGAGGCAATATTATAAGCAAGAGACATCTGGAATACTAGAGGCAAGATAAGTGTTTATCTACTTCCAATCCTCTGTTCTGAAATTAGCAAGATGTGAATAAGGCACATATTTTTATTAATGTCCCACATTTCAACAGCCTTGATAACTTCCATCACTTCCTTCTCAGTACGAAAAAGAAGTGAATGTGATCTGTGCATCTGATGCTTTCCATCTCACTTTCGCTGTAGTCTGAAGAAACAGCTGAGTGGAATATTCTTCCTCAAGCAGTGCTCTCTCCTGAGAGAGGCTATGAATACCAACTACAAAATATCCAATATAGGAAATGAACTAAAATAACTATATTAAAAAACTAGTCTTGACAGGTACTAAGATTACTAGAAGAGAATAATGGTTTTAATCCAGATAATGTATTTTCAAAGGAGAGAATCCAATTTAAATTCCTTGTGCAGTAACAGAAAGCCTTGTGGCTCTTCAGGTGCAAATCAAAAGCTAAAATTAACCAGAGGCTTGTCATTATGTTCAGGAAGAAGGACACACACAACCAAATGACAATTACTTTGGCATATTTCCTTGGAAACATTCTGGCTTACATTCTGTGGGAGAAGTTATACATTCGTGGGAGTATTAACTTCTGCTAGCTGCTGTCCTTTCAGCTGGGATTCATTTGAAAACTATTTTTCAGATCCCTTGACATCCAAATTTTACAGATGGGGTACTTATGTTGCAAGCATTCCTCATCATTTGGGATTAAGAGCTCCAGTTAATTAATATATCTTCCAATTAACCAATATGTCACCTTAAGATATGGACAGCTTGCTTATCTGTAACCGGAGTTCTTCGAGTGGTCATTTGTGAACTCACACAAATGGTTGCCTGAGCAGTGCTGCCTTCGGAACCTTCTAGAGCTCTCGGTCTAGCTTTTTGGCAGGATCTTACCCCTATCTCCTGAAGCTATATAAGGCCACCTGAGGGCCTCATCTCCAGTTCCTTGGCTGGCGTGGCAGCCGTAGGACATGAGACATAGCAGGACACAAAGCAGAGAGGTAGAGTGGAGTTGTGTGAGTTCACAGATGACCACTTGAAGAACTACAGTTACAGGTAAGCAACCTGTCTTTCTTCTACATGGTCTCTGTGACTCAAACAAATAGGAGACTAGCAAGCTTATTAAGGGAGGTGGGGGTGTCATGCTCAACCAGACCATGAATATACCATAACACAACGCATGGAGACATCTGATGTTATGCAAATGAAAGCCAGGCCAACTAGAACTAACAAGAACACTTTATTAAAAGTATAGCAGAATCAACACTTGAGAACTTTATTAAAGTGCAAAGCAACAGTATGCAATGACTGGACCACAGAAAACACTACAGCCTTTCCAAAACTGGCACCATTAGATGTTCTTTGGTCAACTCTATAATGTGATATAAATGTAGTTGGCTGGGACCAAGTGGCGGCCCTACAAACGTCCTGAAGGGGTACACTCTTGAGAAAAGCAGCTGATGCTGACAACACTCTAGTGGCATGGCTTCTAAGCTGGGAAGGGGATTCCTTCCCAGCAAATTTGTAACAAAGTCTCACTGTAGAAGCCACCCACTTCAAGAGCCTTTGAGAAGAAACTAGAAGTTTTTTTTTATTGGATGGGTAGCACAGGAAAAGTCTTTGTGACTTACAGTACTCTGTAGTGTGCTACACATAGAAGGCTAGAGCCTTTCTAACATCCAGGGAATGCAATGTCCACTCTAAATCAGTTGTTGGATTAGGAAAAAAGGCAGGCAGGGCAATGTCCTGATTCAGATGAATGGTTGATACCACCTTGGGTAAAAAGGTGATCTCAGGCCTGAGAACAACTTTTTCACGGTGAAATCTGAGGTTTGGTTTGTTCACTCGTAAGGCACAGAGTTCACTAGTTCTTTTGGCTGACGTTATAGCAACCAGAAAAGCAGTCTTCAAGAGAGAAGTCTCAAATCAGTAGTTGCCATTGGCTCAAAAGGGCGTTTAGAAAGCTGGCAAAGTACTAGAGGTAAATTCCAGCCAGGAGTGGAATTTGACCCTGGAGGATGAAGATGCTTGTAGTCTCTTAGATAAGCTTGGACCAGAGGCCCTCAGAAGCAGGATGGTTGACCTCTACTTTGAAGTTGGGAGGAGACTGCTGACAGATAATACTGTATTAATGACAAAGAGACTCTTTTTCCAACAATGAAGAGAGAAACTCCAGGAGATGGATGGTATCAAAGTACTCAATGTCGATGCTTTGATGTCAGAGAAAATCAAGGAACTTGGAATATTTATTAGCATATGATCGCTTCATCGATGGTTTATGGGCTGCCTCAACCACCAGTCAGATGGAAGGATGCATGATGAAATGTTGGTGTCAATGGAAGTGATGCATGGAATAAACTCTGACAATTCTGTAGCATCGTCTTCAGAAGTGATGGAATTGTCTTGCTTGAAGTCAAACTTGTTTCTTAGAAACATCAGGTTTTTTCTTATACTGAGACTTCAGCAGTCGCGAGGGAAGTCGTCTACTGAACAGCTGTGGAGTGGAGTGCTGAGATGAATGTTCTGGAACATATGGACTGTACTGATGTTGGAGAAACATACAGTATCAACAATATTTGTATCTTGTCAAGGAAGATTGTGGTTGGATACTTCATGACTGAGGCCCTCATCTTATGGGTGTGTTCAAGCTTTTCATCGGTGGAGGCACTGAAAAGACCCGCCAAGTCGAATGAGAGGTCCTCAACAATCGACTGAGATGCATGGGAAAGGCCCAAAGATTGCAGCTAGGAATGCCAGCATAACGATACTGATAAAGCAAAGGCTTTAACTGCACAGTCAACTACATGATGGACTGTTGTAATCTGCTGTGTAGTTAGTCTATGAGCCTCAGCCAGGAATACAGCAGCCACTCTCGTCTCCTCCTTAGACAGCTGATCAGTGAAGACTTTGATTTTTTCGCATAGAAACCAGTCGTACTTCCCCATCCATGCCAGGTAGTTAGCCATCTTGAAAAAGAGAGCTGTGTTCTTTCTCCCAATGGCATCTTTCTCCCAATGGCATCTAACTTCTTTCCCTCCTTGTCAGGGGAACAGCATGGAAGGATTGAGAGGTTTTAGTTTGTGCTGCAGCGACTATTATCAAGTTGGCTTTCGGGTGGTTCTGTAACCAATCCTCACTAGAGTCGATGACTCAGTACAGAGAGTCCAGTTTCTTTGTCGTGGCCAGTAATGACGACAGAGTTACCCATGCCTTCTGAAATAAATGTAGTAAGTAGGGTAGGAGAGGAATAACCAAAACCGTTGGGGCCTGGTTTTGAGGATTATGGTAGACAGGATCATCAATGGCCTCCTTGTGAGCCTGTACTCTGAAGTTAAGATTCTTTGCCATTTGTTAGATGAGTTCAGTGAAGGCTTGAACATCGTCTGTCAGAGAGACCAGACTGCCCTTTGAAAAAGAGATCTGAGGAGGCTTATCAGGTAAGTTGTCCAAAGATACCATGGAGTCTGATAACAAAGATCGAACAGACATCCATCGTCTAGAGTGTCACTCACGGGTTTCAGCTTGGGGAGATCGGAGAGGGGACTGATCACAGTTAGATCAGCCAGACTCTACAGCTGTTGAGCCTGAGGCCTTAGCCTGAGGCTGCTGTTCCCCACGATCAGAACAATGACATTTAGAAGGAGTAGGGGTGCGGGAATGGTCGGGCATGACCGAATGCTTGTGCTTTCACAAAGAAGAATCTTCTTCATGAATGTGCTGGCTCCTTCATCTATGACGAGGTATGTAGATTCTCCAGAGGAGTATTTATATGTAGACTCTGAAGGTGAGTAATAATAATATGTATGTTGCTTACGTGGTCGAGAGATCTCCTGACGAGAATGTCAATGTCAACAATGTTGACAAGAACGATCAGTAGAGGAGGAAGGTGATCAAGATTGAGAGCTTTCGCGCTGAGAAGTATGGCATCGACATCAAGATCAAGCAGAGGAAACAGATCTTGAGTGGGACCATGTCCTTCTCTGCCTGGAAGGAGATTGGGAGCAAGAATCCCATTGTGTAGTCACAGGCCAGTCATGTCTGCTGTTGGCTGACAGTTGAGGTTGAGTCAGGAGGCCATGTCTGTCCCTAGGAAGAGGAGGAAGACAACTCTCCTGGGATGGTGTTGTTAGAGTGACTACCTGGATCTCCTGATTTTCAACTGCAGTCAGCTGAGAAGGTGTCTTACAGATGATCTCTCCCCCCGAGACATGAGAAATCACTGAGGGAGACTTTGAGGCAGTGGATTTGAATAGAGTCTGTATCGGCAGCTGCTGCTGTTGCTGCAAAGCTTGTGAGGCAACTGGGGCATCAGAAATGGTTACTATCGGTAACGGAGGTATTCGGTAGAGCCCACTCAGTCGGAGCAGTTTCAGCCTTTTTTCAGCCTAGAGAGCTCCTGTTCATATGAGTGACCAGGTGTGTTAGGAATCGTAGTTGGCGAACCTCCAGAACATGGAGCAGTGGACTTTGAGGAAGCCACTGCAGACTTTCTCGGATGGGCCGCTGTGCGGTCCATAGACTTTGAAGGTCGACCATGGCCAGAATCTTTGGACCCCAATCTCTTGGTAGATTTTATGGCAGACTCCATCGAGTGATGCTGTAGGGGCTTTGATGAGGAAGCCTTGGCTGAACATCCTGAGGGAGCCAAGCTGGTCAACGAAGTTGAGGCCATGGCTGGCTCAGGCTCGTGGGCCTTCTCCCACAAAAAAGAGTGAAGTCTGGCCTCTCTGTTCCTTCTAGTTTGCAGCATAAAGGCTTGACAGTGAGTGCAGGCCAAGATGTTGAGTCTCACCTAGGCACAACAAACAGAAGGGATGGCCGTTGCAGTTGGGGATCTTAGCGCCGCATGATTGACACTTCTTAAAGAAAGGCATCAATGCCATAAATCAAGTTCAGAGAAGCAAAGTCGACTCCGGGCTGCGGTCAAGAAGATGAAGAGATGAAACCAGTAACAACGGAAGGCTCCTATGGCGTACAGTACATGGCAGAAAAAAAGGAGCTGGAGATGAGGCCCTTAGGCATCAGGGGATGGGGGCAGGGTTGTTTCCAAAAAGCTAGGCCTAGAGCTCTAGAAGGTTCCAAAGGCAACACTGTGCAGGTGCAGATGACCCATTTGTGTTAGTCAGAGAGATCACAAAGAAGAATGCAGATGAAAGACAGTTGCCAGTGTGTTGGATACAACCTCACACTATGAGTTCTGCTAAAGCAGATCTCTTTGAGCAAAAAGGAATTTGTCTTGAACAAATAACTTATTTAGGATCTACTACAGAATACATTAGAGACCCCAGTGTGGTATAGTGGCCTGAACATTGGATTATGATCCTGGAGACAAGGGTTCAATTCCTTCTTTCTGCCATGGAAACCCACTGGGTGACCTTGGGTATGTCACACACTCATAGCTCCAGAAAAATCTCATGACCACTTCATCTTAGGATAACTGTAAGTCAGAAACAACTTGAAGGCACACAACAAAAGCAACAACAACAACAATGCACAATACATTAATCACCCAATTTGAAGCAGAAAGAATAAAGAGATCTTACAGAACAGATGGACAATGCATGGATGGGTAGCAATGACTAAAAAGGACTGTCAGATATCCGAAGTTTTAGCTGCTGGGGACTAGTGCAAGAAGCATTGGCGGAGGCAGGGAAGAACCACAAAAAGGAGGAAAAGAGTTCAGGACCTGAAGGCCACTTATCCCAAACTGACCACAGATATAAAGTCCACAGGCCTCCTTCCATTAGAAGGAATCTTGTCAAATCAGACAGGATATGGAAAACCTATGTTTCCTTAGGATCCAAAATTCCCATGTCTGTGAATTGTGTGTGGAAAAAATTATGATTGTAGACAAAAATCTATCATATCCTATTGCTTCTTCCACACCTGCTGACATGACTCTTTAGCCTCAAATAAGATTGGCTATATGGAGAATTACTGCAGGAGAAAGGAAGAGTGCTTTCTGGTTGTATACTGTAGTTTGGGTTTTCCTGAGTGCTTATTGGATTTCTCTGCATTATTGCATCAGCCTGCGTATTTTACTTGCAGATGCCTACACCTCCATCCACATTTCAAAAAGATTCATAAAAACTCCGACTAATCTAGCACTAGTGAATAAGAATAACCAGAAGGTTGGCAAGTTATTCCACTTATGAAGTGAATCTGAAAGCTGAGCATCTTACCTCAGTCCAAAAATATGAGATTGCTCATAATTGAATAATGAATGAATTTTAGCTTCTGTGTTCACAATTATAAGTCTGTCAACAATATCCTGAAATATAAAATTTATTTTATTAATTTGTAACCAACACTTTCAATAAATATTGTTACTCAACAATTCTCTATAAGATGCTACATTAAGTATACGTATACTTGATCATAATCTTGAAAGTATATTAAATATATAGATTCTGTTATTAAATTTCCTCATAAGCAGCTTTTATATTGACAAATAGTAATTAACTATTTTTCACTTCATTTAAGTCATGATCTCTGATGTAAAAGAAAATATGTACACTTAATTTTTAAAAGAGTTATTACCAGATACTTCGTAAAATTAATCTCCCAGTACATTTACTTTTAGATCTGTGTGAACACTTAGGGAAACAACAAATAATTAACAGAATAAAATTTCCATAAAAGAAGTCCACTCTTAATTGAAAAGCTGATATTTTCGGAAGCAACAGCATTTATGCAGTTTTATTAATGAAAAGGTTTAGAAAAGGGCATTAGTCAACATGTTAAAATTGTACTTTCATACAAGCTTACATACAAAGTATTTTGACATTTTATGTGTCTCACAAAGTCTGCAACAGAGGCAGCTCAACCACCCAAATAACCATGTGTAAGGTTTCACTTGGGTGTGAGGTCACAGAGCAGCACCTGACACTAACTGTCACGTACTGGCTACTCTTTTACTCTCAAGAGAAGACTCAGGTTCTTCCAACAATGTTTAATGAGGTATACAATGGTTCCTGAAGCTAACATTCTACAATACACACACTTGCTTATATAGGGATACACACTTTTATGTGCACACAGTTCCCACTGAAGGATTCTCAGGTCTTGCCCTTTCCCAAAATCCCAGTAGTTCCCATGTGACCTTATTTGTCCCCATACTTTGATCTTGCCAACCCCCTAACCTTTCCCAGGTTTCTTTAGTAGCACCCAAATTGTTTTCTGATGCATCTCTGGTGTCTTCTCTATCTCAGCCCTCTGTGTATCCATCTACACACCGACCAGACACCTGGTGGCTGGAATCTCTCAACCTACCCACTTTGATCCCTCTCCACTAGGATGAAATGCAGTGATACGTTGTTACCTGAAGTCCTAATATAGGTTCTATTACTCTAATAACGTACCCTAAAGTTCATACATAATAAATGAGAAGTTGGACTTACCATGAACGGTCATTCTGGGATGGCAGGAGGAGGAATCCACAATGATTGGGTAATCCTCGCGTGCCAATTGGAATCAGCAGGAGTCCACGTTCTAAATCAGTTGCTACCGTTAGGACTCTGTGCCTCCTCTGTCAGTTTCTTCTCCAGCCATGCAAACCATGAAGTTTCCACAACTTGGCTTCCTTAACTTCAAAGTTTCTGACCTAATTCGACCTTAGACCTTTGTCACAACCACTTAACCTCCCCAATGCCTACATCAACACATATATATTATACAACATCAGGGAGGGCATGGATTCCTCCTCCTGCCATCTCAGAATGACCGTTCACACTAAGTCCAACTTATCATTCTCGGGATGGCATGGAGGAGGAATCCACAATGATTGGGACATACCCAAGCCACATTCTGGGTGGGACTCTATTTACGTTGAAGTACCGTCCGGAGTACCTTACTGCCAAAAGCAGCCTGCTCCACCTTAAACTTGTCCACCTTATAATGTCTTATAAAGGTAGATGGCTCTGACCAGCCTGCTGCATTACAAGTATCTTGTAATGAAGAAGTCACATTATAAACCGTACTAGTTGTCATAGATCTTGTAGAATGTGGATATACATTGCATGGCATAGGCTGGCCTGCCACATCATAACATTGAAAGATGCAACTCTTAATCCATCTTCCAATGACAGTCTTAGATGCTTTCTGACCCATACATTTATGATTATATGATATAAACAAAGCCTCCATTCTCCTGAAACGTGCAGTTCTTTTAATATAAAGATAGACAGCTCTCCTCACATCCAAAGTGTGATATCTTTTCTCCTCTGCATCTTTCAGATGAGGAAAAAAAGTTGGCAGGTAAATCACATCCAGTGCCACCTTCTTCCATGCACATTTAGGAAGAAAAGTTGGATCTAACATCAGTACCAATCTTTCCTCCTCAAATTTACACAAGTTAGCATTAACAGATAATGCAGCCAATTCAGAAACTCTACCACAGCTGGCGAATACTCTTGCAACTCTAAGGCCTTCCTCTCAAGACCCAAGCCGTCAAATTCAACCATCTTGGATTCGGATGATGGACTGGCCCTTGACTTAAGAGATCCTTTCGGATTAGCAACCTCCAGGGTTCTCTTACCGACATCTTCATCAAGGAGAACCAAAGCCTTCTTGGCCAATAAGGTGCAATCAGCACCACGCTTGCCTTTTCTCTTTTTATTTTCTATAGTATTTTTTGTATTATCTGCACTGGTGGAAACACATACAGTTGACCCTTCGGCCATGGAACTGATAGAGCATCTGTTGCCTCTGCAAGCTTGCTTCCATCAATTAAAAAGAATCTTTTTAGTCTGGGATTCTTGGCTGAGGCAAATAAGTTGACTTGAAAAGGCCCAAATGATCTGTTCAAACTTTGAAACACCTGATAATTCAGGGTCCACTCTCCAGGATGTAACTTGTTTTGACTGAGATAAACTGCTTCCACATTCAGTTTCCTTTTCAAATTCACTGCTGTTAGAGATTGCAGATTTATTTCTGCCCACTGAAACAATTTGTTTGACTTGTCTATCAGCACTCCTGAGTGCAGACCCCCTTGGTTCATCACATAGGCCCTGGCTGTCATGTTGTCTGTCAATACTTGAACACGCTGGCTCCTCAGCAAACTCGCAAATCTGAGGAGTGCTAGACGAATTGCCTCCAACTCCAAAAAATTGATATTCCTTCTCAAGTCCACACTGGACCATAGACCCCACGCACTGTTTCCCTGACATAAGGCCCCCCAGCCTGTCAGACTGGCATCCGTCGTAACTTGAATGTAATGATTACCTACAAATGGGACTCCCTTGTTTAAATTTGAGACCTTTGTCCACCACAACCATTCCTTTCCCAAACTGGTCGGCAGTCTGACCACATAATGCCTTTTCTTTCGTATGTTCCATTGATGAGGCATCAACAACCTTTACAAACCTCTTGAATGGAACCTGCCCCACAGAACTAACTGAATAGTTGACACCAGAGTTCCCATTACTTGAGCCAACGACATCACATCTGCTGTCGTACTTGCAGTAATTTCTGCATCCCCTTTTGAACCTTCACACATCTCTCCTCTAAGAGATAAAGTTGACCACTGCTTGTATCCAATCTTGCCCCTAAATGTGTCAGCATCATTGTGGGACTCAAAAGACTCTTCTAAATTCACTAGAAACCCATATGTTCTTAGAACTTCCACAGTTCTCTGAACATTTACTTTCAACTTCTGCTGTGAATTCACTTTCATCAGCAGATTGTCTATACAAGGGTAGATGTGAACCCCCTGCTACCTTAAACGAGCTACCAAAGGGACCAATGCTTTTGTGAAAACTCTTGGTGCCAAAGCCAAACTGAAAGGCAAAGCCTTGAACTGGTAATGTTTGTTCATTAACTGAAATCTTAGATACTTCATGTCTGATCTCCTCATGGGGACGTGCAGATAAACTTCCTTCAAATCGATGGAAGCCATCCAGTCGTCTACCCTCAGATTCTCTCTTATTGTTTGCAACGTCTCCATCTTGAACCTCAGATACTTCACAAACCTGTTGAGACATCTTAGGTTCAACACAGGACGATAAGTCCCATTGCTCTTTGGGACCGTGAAAAATACGGTGTAAATCCCCCAGAACCATTGATCCCGTGGTACTTCCTCCACTGCACCACTGCATTAGATGCTCTATCTCCTTCAAAACTATTTTCTTTTCTCCATCCTTGTCGCTATTGGGGAAGAAACATATCTGCGCTTCAGCATTCTGTCAAACAAAATCTTGTAACCTTTTGTCACAACCTGCAAAACCCATTGATCCGAGGTAATTTGGTCCCACAGAATGCTGAAACACAGCAGTGTTCCCCCCACAGAAGGACTCTCCTTGTCAGAACTGATTTCTACCTTTTCGCTGAGAGTTTCCTTTATTTCTCTCAGTTTTTTGTCCTTTCCTGTTAAAAGATCCTGACCTTCCAAACTGGCTTTTTGGCCTGTCACATTGCTGACGGCCATACCTTGCATCTTGCCACTTCCTTTACCTCGAAAGGAATAATATAAGGACCGATCAGGTCTCTTTTCCACCTTCTTTTTCTGCAACATAGGCATCACCTGTTTTTCCTCTTTGTTCTCAATTAGCATCTTTTCTAACACCTTATTACCAAACAGCGGATCCCCTTTAAAGGGCACAAATGCAAGATTATTCGTCGACTTCTGGTCACCATCCCCATGACACAACCATAAAGAATGTCTTCCTATAGTAACATCACTTACATTTCTAGCAATAAAAGCTACTGTATCATAACTGGCATTCGCCACATATTCCAAAACTTTTGTAAGTCTAGATAGCACTCTTAAACAAGGCTTAGACTGAATTTCTTCATCATCCATCAATTCCTGTATCCACATTACTGCTGCCTGTGAAAACACTGAAGCAACCACAGATGCTCTTACTGCCACTGCTGAATTCTCATGAGCTTTTTGCAAGGCAGAATCTACCATCTTCTCATTCACATCTCTCAACATAGTATCGCCTTCCCAAGGGACCAGGGCTCCCAAAATCAGCGCAGCTATAGGACTGTCCACTAAAGGGACCTTCAAAAACTCTACATCTTTTTTTTCAAAACAATAAATCTTATTTGAATGACCTACAAATCTATGAGTATTTAAAGAAGCTTCCCATTCTGTATAAATCAAATCCTTAAACATACCTGGCACAGGCATACTCCATCCATGCATTTCTTTCTTTTTAATTACAGCTGCAACTTTTGCCTCTTTCTCCTTTAACTCCTTAGAATGACTACCATCCTCATCCACCTGCAAACCTAAAGTATGTAATACTTTTCTAAGCAGACCCCGAAATTGATCTGCCTGAAATAATCTACTGTTGCCTACTTCCTCTTCTATCTCGTCTTCAGAAAGACTATCAGTTTTCATTTCCATCTCTTCTGAGACAACCTCATCCTCTTGCCAATCATCCTCTTCATTCTCCAACTCATTTCTCCTTCTCTTCTTGGCGTTTGGTTCACTATAAAGATTGTCAGTACTCTCTGCACTCTCAATTCTCTTCTTCCTTGATACTCCTTCTTTTTGATTTTCTTTCTCCACATTCAAAACCTTACTTCTTTCACTTCTATTTATCTCCTCTGAATGAAATTCATTTTGGGAAAATGCTCCATGCACATTTGATTGGCTATTCAAATTCATCATAGTATTTAATCTTTGGTTAATCATTGAATCAAATTCATTAACTCTATTAAATTGATTCTTGTATAACATCTGATGCAATTCATTAGAAATAGTTCAATGAATTCATTAGTAAATTTGTGTCACCTGTAGGTGGTCTAACCCAGGCGCCTTACCTTAAAGCTGAACTCCCATCCTCAGTACAGCCGAAAAATTGCCGCTCCATATTTACAGTAGGCCATCTGCCTTGCTCTAACTCACCACCCCTTCTCAAAGTGAACATTTCCGTGGGAGTATTATAAGCAGCCGGGTGCCAACAGCTCCGTTCAAACTGAGCTGACTGTTCCACTTCACCGCATGTGCCATTACCTCCTGCCCACAGAGGGCTCGGTGAGTGATTGACAGCAGCCAGGCACACTATCCCTGCACGCTCTGGCAAATCTCTGCCCTTTAACGTTGCACATTCCTTCGGGCTCTCTGCGCCTGCTCCAAAAACAGGTTTTCACTCTGGAATAGCCCGTCCCATCTCTGAAGAATCTGCAAAATCAACATGGCGGCCAGAAGCTGCCTTAGTTGATTTCCCCTTTGTTGTTTGGATTTTAACCTTCTTAGAAAGTGCATCCGGACCCTTCTTAAGACTGGTATCCACTTTCTTCTTCTTAACTGACTTATCTTTACTTTCCTTCCTTTTGGAATGCTTATTCCCCAAAGGTCTTACCTCCTCCACTTCGCTCTCACTGGAGGATAAAAATACTTTTCTTAACTCCCCCATCTTTCCCTCCCCAGAATGTTGCTGCCCTGCAACTATCCGGGAGGTACTTCTCCTTAAATCCTCCCTTAGCTCTGACTCAGAGCCTCACTGTTTGGCAGGCCTCTGAGGAGAAACATTTCTAACGTTAATTTTCTTCCCCTCAGAGCCTCGCTGGTTTGCAGGCATCTCAGATTCTGTTTCCAAAGACATTTCTCACAATCTCACTATATAGTGACCATAAATAAAGACTTATTTTCACAATCTGACAGAGAAGGGAAAATTTCAAACTGCTTGTTAGGCAGGATAAGAAAAACTGACATAGGAGGCATGGGGCCCTAACGGTAGCAACTGATTTAAAACATGGACTCCTGCCGATTCCGGTTGGCACACGAGGATTACCCAATCGTTATGGATTCCTCCTCTGTGCCATCCCGAGAATCACTTGTCAGTTGTTATCATGTCTAAGTAAACAGAGCCATGCCTTCACAGCATGGCTTAACACACTCTAACAAGAACCATACAGATTTTACCTGAGGTTCAACATATAACATCTGGTGGCCTATAACACATGATGGTAATCCAGGTCTTTTGCTATACCATGATGATAACTCGCTACAACAGTTTTATATCAGCATACCGTATTGGGGGCGGGGGGCAGAATAGCATAATCAACAGGCATTTATTATCCTGGATGAGTCACATTATTAACCATGGCATGGAGCATAGCCGACATGACATTAACCTAGTTTATGTTTCAAAACAGTGTTCCCAGCCTCCACACTAGAAATCGCAAGTTGAGTATCCTCTATCCAAAATGCTTGGGATCAAATTCAGAGAATGTATAATTTAAACTTTGAAATGAAACCAGAATTCTATTTGTTGAATATGTTAAACCAACAAAGAGAAATAAGATCTCACCAGAAAACATTGTTATATGTTATAACTATGGCAAGAATGACATATGCGCAACACTGGAAAGAAGGAAATTATATTGATATAAAAGAATGGAAATTAAAAGTTCTGGATATGGTAGAGATGGAAAGGTTGGCTTTTTCACTTAAAAATAAACCAATCCAGAACTTTGAAAGAGAATGGTAAGAAGTTCTGAACTGGATAAAGGAATGAGGGAAAGATAAGAAAGAGTGTTGGAAAAAATGGTAAAGAAAATTAAAGTTGTTATAGAATAAGTATAAGCTGAATGTAATAAGGTTAAAAGTAATAATGTGTTGATCTTAGAATAGAAAAAATGTATAAATGGGATGTAAACACAAACTCAACTGGAAAAATGATGCTTGGAGGCGGGGGGGGTATTTTGAGTAAAACTTTAATAAAAATATATACCAAAAAAAACAAAACAAAATGCTTGGGATCAGAAGTGGTGTTCTGTATTTTGGATTTTTTTCAGATTGGGATAATGTATGAGTACCTATATATTAAATGGTGTAGGGCATCAGCAAAGGCAGTAATAAACTCTAGCCACCAGGCACACATTCTTTGGAATCCCTGCCTCCAGTGAAAAGTGAGGTGCAAAAGGGAAGAAGATGGTATGGTCCATATGCCTATTTCATTATTAATGACTCTATCCAAACATGCATGTAACATATTGTCATGTTATTCCTATTTTTAATCATTTAACACAGAAATAGCTGTAACGTCCTTGATTAACAATCTGCTTCTAGGGGAAAATGAAAAGACAAAGAGCAACTTTCTTTTCAGGGAACTTTAATACCATTGATCCTCAAATCCTTCAGCGAAGTTGTAAGGGACCACTCTGCAGTAAGTTTTATGTACCAACTTAGAAGAGCAATTCCTGCTTTGTCCTGTCGGAATTGTGAATTACCTCAATGTATTTAACACACACACACACACACACACGCAGCCACTGTGAGATTTTTGGAGTGAGACGTCCCAACTATGAACCTCCTCTCCCCTTGAAATTAATTGGTCCATAGCTGAGTAGTACAGCAGATAGAGAAGGTCCCAATTTTCAGTCCCTAATATCTCCTGGTATAACTGGAAAAACTTCTGCCTGAAACCGTAGAGAACTGGTCCCAGTTAATGGAAGTGCTAACAATATCCAGCCTAGAAGCACTATAAGTCTGATTCAATACAGGACAGCTTCCTATCTTCTTGAGCTCTTATGCATGCTTTCCTCTGTGGTGCTTTTAGTTAGGACCTAGGAGAGTACCCTGCCCACTATAGCACCAAGCTTGTGGGATGTATATCACTTTCTCCATCTTATCATTTTGATATCTATTTCAAGATAATTTTCTTAGAACAGATATTCCATCTGAATGGCTGAGTATCCCTGCTTATTTTCATGGATGGTTTTATCTTCCACTTTCTTATTCTAGTTTTCTTTAATGTTTTTTAATATAATTTTTTTCTAGTTCTCATTCACAGAAATAGAAAGGCCGCATTAAAATTCTCATATATACCAAAATGTTGTCACACTGCTTTACACAGCAGTTACTCTCTTTTACCAGTGTCTGGCCTCAGTTATGGACTAAATGAGGGAACACAAACTAAGGCCAGAAGAAACAGAGCTAACGGTTGTGGGGCATTATGAGACTTTGGCATGATGTGACCAGAAACAAACATCTATCTTGTATATGCCTGCACATCCTTTACTGGAAAGAAGACAAAGATTCCCTCACAGAATTTCAGAATCTAAAAAAATGGGTGGGAACTAAGTGACTCTCCAGATGCTGGTGAAATGTAGACCCCAAACATCCTAACATAAGAGAAATAACAGTTTAAGAATGCCAGGAGCCTCAACTCTACAATGCCTGGAGGACTACACCATTCCAACACATGGTCTAGTAATACAAGCTATGCTCACTTATGACGGCAACAGAGTTCAACTCTGTACCTCCTTAGACCGAAAAGAAGGGAAAAAATGGAATTTCAGACTCTAGTTTGACATTGATAGTATAAATAACAACAAAAGTATATTTAGAGGTGCAGGATTTTGCACAAATACTGATTTATATTATGCAAGGAGAAATGTTATCATCTGACTGTTTTCAGAATAGATGTGCAATAAAAAAAGTTTCTTCTTGTCTTTTCTTCAAGTTATTTAACAATTTCTTATGACTGAAACAAAAAGAGAATGACTTAGATTACCCTGTGCATATACTGCCCCCATGCTGTATGAAGTAAAAAACAGTTCTGAAAACATGTTCAGAATCCATGACTGTTAAGTTTCCTTCAGTCATGATAAAATAATCATCCTACAGAACTGTTTTAAAGGAATAAAGGCTACTTACAATAATATCTGTAGGAACTTCACGGAGAGAATATTCTGGTTTATTAGGTATCTCTTGGTTACCAATCAACTCATAAACAGCTGGATACGATAACAAGTTTATCAGAGCTAGAAAAGACTAAAATAAGAAACATGGTGATGAAACAAACAAGTTGCTATGCATAAAGTCTCGCGTTTTGCTGGACTAACTCTTGTCAGTATGGGAGTTTTTGAATTGTAAAGAATGAAAAGATAAGTAGACATCTTGAGCAGAACAAATCTAGTCGCAGGTAACATATACAAAGCGACTACTGTACAACAGGCAAACAAAAATGTCCCGTGCAAAGAATCGTACTGGCCGCAGCCTGTAACTACTGAAGTTAATGCAGTATCAGACAGCTCAGCAGAGCAAGGATGACAGAATATCCGAGCAGAACAAGGGCGATAGAATATCCAAGGTGGAAGCCAGACTGATTGATGGAAGACAAATGAGGGAAAATAATGGCATTGGAGGGTGTCCCAGTTCAAATGTTGCTGCCTTTAGCCATTCCTTGTGTCAGAAAAGTTCCTTTATACTGTTGCATGATGTGAGCATGAGCTGGAGAAGCACAGCTCTTATTGTCTGCACAGGAATAGCATAGAGACAGATTGCCTGAGAGAAGCTATAATATATATATACAAGAGTCCTGGCCTCCCTTGCTTCCCACTGTGGAACAACTAGGACCTTGTTTTAAGGGCAGACATAAAACAGTCTGCTCACTGAACAGAAAAAATAAGCTCTTTGTCTCAGCATGAAGAATACATTTAAAAAAAAATCACTCTTATAACGAACACAGAAGCTAGTCAAATAAAAACCAATGAAGTATGTTACTGCTGTACTACATAAAGATAGCAAGACTTACAATAAAATGCAGGAAACAATCTGATACTTCACAAAATAACATCGATTTCATTACACAGAAGGAGAGACCATTTATTGTTATTTTACAAAATACACTTATTTAAATTCTACCAAAGAACAATGATATTTGGCTGAGGTGCTGATTACTTGTAAGGAACATAGATCATGATCTTTATATGAATATTGTTTTATTCTGCCTTTTGTTTGTTGTTTGTTTGGCAGATGTTAATATGTATGCATGTATTTAAGGTATACCAGCTCTCACCTGGTATGTTAATTAAAACTATACAAGTAGTATTTGCATTCTGCATTACGGGCTCCAACTGAGATAATAAAACAGATTGATAAAAAGATAGTCACTGAAGTTGAAGACATACTGATGAGACATATTGATGTGACTGCACATAACTCTTCTAGAACTGATTTGTTCTAGTTCTTTAAGGTGATCTCTTAACAAACTTGTGTCCTTTAAGCAACTAAGCTTTAAAAAAAGTAAACACTGAAATAATTTAGTACTTTTTAAAATATTACCTGGGCAGCCAGACTGTATCCTTATTTTCACCTCTCAAGAAAAAGCTGAACAATTAAAAGTTAGTTACAGCATGCATGACTATCATATGCTATCCTCTTATTTTTTTAAAAAAATAACCAACTATATTATTATAACTAGAATAGACACTAAAAGCTACATGCAATTCAAGAAAATAAAAGAATATCCCAAAAGAAGTGTTATGATTCATTTAACACCACATACACAAGAGTATACAAAAGTAAGATTGCATCACCTTCTGACAGCTTCGGTCAATAGGATCTACTGGTATTGATCTGGGGTGAGTTACTCGGATGTCATCTCTTCCACACTCTAAAATGCCCCACAATTCAGTAACAAGTGCCTTTATAAATCCTAGGAAAAAAATAGTTTGCTCAATCCATTGTGCTCTATAGCAGAAGCCTTAAAAGGAACAACACTTTCTCTTATTCCCAATCATTTGGAATACATTTAATTAATAATGCTAATCTGATTCTAATATGTAATCCTAGGAGAAAGAATCCCACTTCCACAGCACCTTTCGTTAAGTTGATCTCTTAAAGGTTTATCAGTACAATCTATCTTCCTCTAATACCTTTCAAAACATAGTGGAGCAAGTCACCCTTACATCCAAGGAGTGGCTTTGCTTATTCCACATGTGCACTTTGTTCTAATGGAAGGTTTGACTCTTTGAAAGCTACAGTGCTCCTTGTGGTCTTTGAACAGACCTAGTAATTGAAGCTGTGTGCTCAGATTTGACACAACAAATATGTATTTAAACATCTATCTTCTCAACAGTCTTCTCTTGGCTAACAAAAAGTTTAATAATAATGAATACAATCCCACATCATCAGTGTTTGTAAAAAAAAGCACACACAGCATGCCCACTGAATGCTGTCCTGCCACACTAACACTATGTATGCAGGTGCTGTGGCATTTGGACATTCACAGGGAACAAAGGTCCTGCTCCACCATGCTACACATCCTGTGACCTAGTTCTCACACCTTGCTATATTCTATGGAATATTTTGTAAAACTCATTTGGGAAGATAGCCTATTTTCTGTATCATATGAATAGTAAGATTTGTAAAACTAAGCATAACCAATTAGATGAAACACATCTCTATGAACTATTTTTCCCAATCTCTTTGGTTTCACAGTACAACACCATACAGTAGGTCCTATACATCCACAAATGATATGTTCTCAGAATTAACATGGATGGTGAAAAATACAAATGCCAAACTCTATATTTTGATCCCCAGACTGGGTGACACAGTGAGGGAGGAAGGCAGCTCCACCACTCAGCTCCTCTTGCCTTCTTGCCTTCCTTCCTGGCAGGGGTCAGAAACCTAAGTCCAGTGCGAAGTCGGTCAGCTCTATTACCCTGTGAACCGGGGGTCCCAGGAGGGACACCAAAATGTGCTCACCTAAAGTTGGGGAAAATTAGCTCAGAGCACTGCTTAGCGTTACGAGAGGCAGGGTAACATAGCGAGATCTTGAACCCTATGTCTACGGGGTCGGGTCGAGTCAAGGAGAACACAGAAGTTGAAATAATAAATGATGTTTATTAAATACAAGCAAAACAGTGTATGCGACATACTCATACAAGATAACTAAAGAAAATAAAGGTTGGAGTGGTATAGAGGGATTTTTAGAGGGATTGTTGGTTTGGGTGATACTTCACCTGTCCTGAAGCCCAGAAAAATAGAGAGCGAAGGTGGGGTGCAATGTAGCTCAGCACGTGGAGCTGAGGAGAGGCTCACCAAGCAAAGCGGCAGCAAGGCGGGATGAAACTCGGGAGCGATCCGAGGAAGGTCTCGGAATCAAGGGTTTTTATAAGGAGAATTGTGAGTGCAGGCTATGCCGTACTTGGGGGAAAACAATAGATTTGGAGTTCGAGACAAAGCCTCCGAAAGGTCAGAATCTGAATGATTGAGTTATCATAGCGGTTTTCAATAGAGTAGCCAGTATGCAAACGCAGAGTACTTGGGTATTGTATAGGTTATCCATCAAGCTGCCATCGTGGGGCAGAGACTCTTTTGTAAGTGGCGTGCATACTTAATTAGAGTACTTGCCTGGAGGTCTCCTAAAGCAGTGTGTCAGCTATTTCTGGCCTGCCTGTATTGTTGTTTGACTATTACGGCTGGTAACGGCCGAGCTTATTTACGTGTTTGTCCGGTGGCCTCGCAAGCATGTGGAAAGGAATAGAGAAGCGAAGTCGAATTATGATATCAAGAGGATATCTTTAATATTCCCAAAGCTCGAACTAGCCAGGGCAGTAACAGCTCAGAGCTATGTGCCTCACTCAACATAGAAAGGAGTGTCCATCACCTTCTTCGGCTGAGACAGGTATGCGGATTCATGGTGCTGGCTTTCCCAAGCCTCTCTTGGCTGAGGAAGGAATGTCTATCTCCTTCCTTATCCAAAAGAGGTGTATGTTTTGCAGAGTCAGGCTTCCCACGCCTCTCTCAGCCAAGGAAGGAGTGTCTGTCTCCTCCATCGGCTGGGAGAGGTACAGGTGAAGCCATGCCAGACTTCCTGTGACTCTTTCTGACAAGGAATGAGTGTTTCTCCTTCATCAGCAAAGAGAGGCATGTGGTTTCACAGAGTTGGGCTTCCTGTGCCTCTCTCAGCCAAGGAAAGAGTGCCCATCTCCTCCCCTGGCTGAGAGAATGACAGGAAGCCCAGCTGTGCCCTCACCATGTGCTTCTTTCAGCCCAGCTGCACAGAGCAAGGATCTCAGCCAGCAGCGGCAGCCAAGACCCTGGAGCAGAGTACAGGTAAGTGAAACCGTAGATACTGGTACAACAGTTATGGGGGACTTACTGTATAAACTGTAAACATGCAAAGAAGTAACTCAGAGTTAACAACAAATTATAATTTGACATTAAATGAATAATGAGGTTTGTTGGTCCTTTGGGTTGGGGTACTCATTTCCCCTCTCTCATGACAATTCCCTTCATTATCTAAAGAAATTACAGTTTCCTGAAAGCTAGGAAAACAGGAATGAATTTGCCCTGCATTAGGAAAGAAGGAAGTCATGGAAAGCTAGAGGAATTAAAAAATGTAAGCCTTGATTCAGGAACTAATATGAAAGCATGATTTGGCATTATGTATGAACTGCCCCCATGAACAACACAGAAACAAAGATGACACAATGGAACAAACAAAATCAATCAAACAACAAACAAAATCAATCAAATACAGGAGGCTGCAGAGAAAAGTCCAGCTTATATTATTAGTCTCTATTTATAATATTTTACAACGAACAAAGACTACCTGAACTCTGTAGTGCTACAGCACCTGGAGCATTTGCAGCCACTTGTGAAACAATTACTCCATAGCCAAACTTTTCACCTCCACCAACCTGGAAGAATCACATTATAATCAACAGTAAATTACACTGCCCCTGAACACATCAAGTCAACAGGAGGATCATGACATTAACAAAAAATTAACAGTAGTTGTCTTTAAACAGCATACCTTGTTTGCCTTCAGAGAAACGACATCTACAACCAAATGTATTATTAGACCCCAAGTGATCTCTATACACTAGAATTTTTATTTTTTTTAAAAAAATTAGAGTAAAAAAAACCACAATTCAAACATACTAAACAGCAGTAAAAAGTATCCATTCAAACATCAACAGACATCCTAATCTATGCATATCTTAAAACAAATACTAACATAACTAAATACTAGCATAACTAAAATTGATTCCCATACCTGTTGCAAACAGTTCGTCTTACTTAAACATGTACACCTAAGTCATTCAGTTTATCCCATAATTATTAATTGTTGCTTATCACTTATCATTTAAATTATTCACTTATTTAGTTTCTTAAATTCATAATTCATTGTTAACTTACTCTAGATTACTCAATACTAATGATCAGTCTTTGAAAGTTAATAATCATCTATCTGTCTATCTATAAACACTTTAAAACAACAAACAAAATACATCTTCTAAATCTACTTTTACACTTCTTATATAGTAATATTAATTTTAAATAGCAAAACCTACTGTCATCAAATTGTCTTAATTCTTTTTTAAAAAATCAGTCAACTACTTCCATTGAGACAAAAATTCATTTCGTGTTTTGCCTTTTAGCCTATGCATTAGCTCATCCATTTCATCAATTCCCATCAGTCTGTTTAGCCATTCATCCAAAGTTGGTAACTTCAATTTTTTTTAGTACTTTGCACACACTAATCTTGCTGCTGACAACATAAGTTGTACCAGTTTATATTGCTTCTTATCCACTATTTTATCTTTTTCCCAAATTCCTAACAGATATAATTCTGGCTTTTTAAGTACTTGAGACTTTAAAATCTTTTGCATCATATTTTGTCTCTTCATCCAAAACTGTTTAGTTTTATCACATGTCTGCCACATATGATGCAAGGAGCCAACATAATCTGGACACTTCCAACATTCAACCTTAATCTTTTTATATCTTTGCTAGTTTGCCTGGCGTAAGGTCTCTATAAACTAGACTGCCGTGAAGACAATAAAGATTTTTCAGGCAATAAAACTACTGAAAACAATGCCTTCTGAGTTAATATTCAAATCAGCAAATGATTTAATCTACCTGGAGATTTTTAGTGAACCTGTTGAACATGTATGTCACACATTCATTGACTGTTCCTGTATTCTGCAGCAGCAAAAGCCCTTTTGGTGTGGCAGCAAAATTTAGCAAGTCATCCAACAGTGTCTCTTCCAATACAACACTGGGGAAAAAACAACCACATAAAGGAATGATGAGAATCAACAAAATAAAAATAGTAACTCACCACAAGTGAAAAAGGAAAAGCATCTTAAGATTCATAGTTTGCTTCTTTTTCACCTCCCACTATTAAGATTCCTTTATTATATCAAAGACATATGCTGGTCTAGTAGCATATAACGTTATGAAAATTTATGTTCAGTATTGCCTATGGTGTCCAACCCACCATCTGGTTGCAATTAATTCATTTAGGAAATTGTCTGTATATGTATATTCTATCTAAAGTGCAGCTGTCTCCCCCTGAAGGCCTAAAGTTCCTTTTTTGGATATAGCATATCTGGTTATCAACTTTGCTAGAATTTTTTTAAACACGCAGGCCCCAGCATACTTTGAGATAAAATGACAAAACCTTAAAAACAAGAGGGACTGCTAACCACATAGCAAGACTAGAGTTTGTTTATTTGCTTAATGTTTCTCCTATCCGACACACAAACACAACTCATAAACGGGACAACGTTAACACATTGATTCCACCAAAGTGCTACATTTTGCTCACCACTACTGCCAGAAGCGATAATGATAAAGCAAATTAGTTAGGAGGGAAAAAAATATGGGCACCAACTTAAGGTTTACTGAAACAATATTGAAGCTATCAGATATTCATCTCTACAATTAAATTGTTACATTATACAATGCATTTATTGAAACATGAACTATACAGCGTATTATTTTGATTAGGGTGGTTTTAAGTGGGTCCATTCCCATTATGACATCTGGATACTGGCATATTATATATGAATTAAGTTAAAAAGTTCATCCATGTGCTAAAATTCAAAATCAAGAAAACTCATACGCTTTTAATATACAAACTACCTGCATTCAGTGAGATATACATCTCACAGGGGATGTCTACTGCATTCTTTCTTACAAACAAACAAATAAACAAATGCATTCTTTCAAGACGTAGCATCTCAAAATTATATGTTTATTAGATGGTAAGAATGAGGGCAACGGCAGCACTGATCTGCACATTATGTTGTACCCCGATCTACGCATGAAGTCATCTTGAAGAATGGTGAGCTGCTAACCTGATACAGTAAATATGGTCTCTTGATAGCAGGCACATAGTTTTTTTTTAATGTAAAAGCTTTTTTTCCTCTTTCTGAGGTGGCTGATGTGACAAAGATATCTACAGTTTTCAGCATTAAGATGTTATAGGCATGTAGATGACTGAAATGTTAACTGGGTTAGAAAAACTCATGCTTCATTTATATTTTAATCAAAGCATTTAACATATACATACATCACAGGATATTAAACATGGACTTCATATTACATACTGCATAATTTTAAAAATGTTATCTGTAAAGAGTGATCTATATTTCTTTTTAGGAACAATCATTTTTAAAAGACATTAAAAATAAGCTGCCTGTCGTGCAGCATGACATTAAATCACTTGCCTCGTTTTGTCAGCAGATGCTGACATTACAAAAAAGAAAAAGAAAAAATGCTTGCTAAAATGATTTAACTAATACATGGCTGGGGACGATACTCAAACTCTCTGTGTACGTGTGTATGTGAGAGAAAGAGAAATGAATATATATATATATACACGTGTGTGTGTGTGTGTGAAAATACCATGCACACACACACACACACAAATAAACTGTAATGTTTGCATTGTCATAGCCACAGTATCATGCACGCAATAACCATACTGTATGAAAATCACGTAGGCTGTATAGCCTGTTTGATCTACATGTTACATGTCATTTTGGAAAAAAGTGTGCCAAATGCCACTTTAGGAACAGGGACCAGATATTTGGAGAAAAAGGCATACAAATCACTATGCTGACAAACAAAATTCATACTGATGCCTCAGAGATTAAAAAAAAAATCATCTCTCATAACAGTGTTATCTGCATTCAGTGAATATTGATAGCTATGAAGCCAAAAAATGGGTTCTAGGTGCTCAGGGGATTATTGAGGCGTACAGAAGTAGAGAAAATTTGGGGAAAAGATATAAAAGGAGAAAAAATTGGTCCTACAATGACTGACACAAGTCTGAATAGATTCACTACATGTTTTGTTCATCAGGGCTCATACAATGTACACCAAAAGTCTCTGGAGAGATTACAGTATTCATTTGGAGAAAGGAGGCAATAGGAGGAAACAGAATAGCAACAACATTATAACACAGAGTGGGAGGTTGGCACACAAATTAGAGGAAACAGATGCAACTGTGAGGCAAAATGAGAAAGCAGAAAACAAGAAGCAGTTATGCAGGAAGAAGTGGTAAAAAAAGTAGGGGTGAGCAGAATGAAAAGAAAATGAGAGAGAAGAAGCAGACACAAGAGGAGAGAAATGAAGAGACAGCAGGACAAGAAACAGAGCAAAACAAAAAAAAATAAAAAGAGAGAAGCAGAAGATGATAGCGAACAAAGAAAGTGGAATAATGGGAAATGGAAGGAAATGGAAGAAACATAGAATAGAGGGGTTGTTTGGGAGATTAAACTTTTTTATTAGACTAAAAGTGGGAACTGTGTAGCCCTCCAGATGTGGAACATAGCTAAGAGTTGCAGTCCAATACTACCTGGAAGGCCACATATTTCCTAGCCCTGTACAAGTCTAAAGCAGTACTTTATTACAGACTCCTATTTGGAATAACAACAACAAGAAGCCTTTATCAAAAATAATGCTCAATTTTCCAATGTTATCTAAATCTTACATTCTTTTATTTAAGAATGTTTCTTATATACAGATACCAACATAAAGGAAGTTCTCACAAGTTCTGTGATTCTTGGCTTACTGATGTAGCACAGTCTGCCCCAGTTACAGGAGTAGGAATTCTCTCTGAAAGCAAACTAGTCTGTCAAAGTGAAAAACAAAAGGCAGGAATTTAGACTAATTACAATTGAAAGAAATGTTATTAATTCCAATAAATACTAATAAACTATAAAGCAGCTATCTGGTTTAAGTTTTAGAGATGAGTTTCTTACAGGTATTGCCAAGGTACTTCTTGAAAGGGAACTAAGACCACACAGAAGACATATAGCACTAGATTTTTATGACTTATGAAAACGAATAGTCACCTATCTACCAACTGTGCATGTTCTTGCAAGGTTCCAACATCCATTCAGGGCACTTTCACACATGATACAAATTAGCAAGTTTATACCTGAACATCATGCTGGTGTTTTTCCCCATGGATTTAAACTACATGTACATGCTGCAGGAATCAAAGGCATATTATAGCTCCCTTCCCTTGTAGTAAGGGAACTAATTATTGGCTTTGCCTTATTAAATTTTAGCACACATTTAAAGTGCCACTTCCACTATGAAGTTTACACCACAACTATTTAAGTATGAAAAGTGGCATTCATATGGGTACACACAGATCTCTTATATAACTTTTACGCACAGCCTCTGTTAGAGCCAGGGTAAGGGTACCTTTTTCCAAGCCTCAGCAATCAATCGATGTAAACGATAAGGTAGCAACACCTCTAAGCCTTCACAGGTACTGTACATCTGGCGGCACACAAAGATGAAAGCGCCTTTGAGGACTGGCAACATCTCAGAACCAGACAAAACAGAAATGTCTTCATCAAGAAGCTTCTTTGTAAACTGAACGATTGTATGAGCGCCCCTATGGCTACAAACAATGCAACAATTCAAAAAATGATGTTTTATTGACTTGGCAGAACTGCTCTAGAGAGATACATTTTCAATTAGTAATTGAAATGTTAACATAGTTTGTGTTCACACAATGTGCTGAGACTTATTGACATACATCCTCTGCCCATACTGTCTTTTCAAATTTCTAAGAAGAAAGAGTAGCAGAACAAATAAAGAAAACTTCTCTCCTTCCTTTCCACAGATCATTTATTACCCTGTTTATTTAGGCAACTAGTGCACAATTAAAGTACAGGTCACTTTTTTCATTTTCAGGTGGCATGCTTAGGATCTGGCAGCAAAAAGCAGCAGCAAGGGAAGTTCAGTCTCGATTGTATCCACAAAATTAGGAAATTAAAATTTAAATCTTCTCCAAGGCAATCTTTCTGACAAAAATATCTTCCAAGGAAGACTAGCTTTAGGGGTTTTTTTTAATGAAAGACATGTATGAAGAATTCTAATTATGAAAAACTGTATACCTATATAGACAATTGCCACAAAGGATGTAAATTCACATTAGCAAACCTTTCAAGGCATGTAGGAAATTAATTTGTATGTAGCATAATATTCCTTTTGCAGTGAAAAAGGAAAGGTACATGTATGTAATCTGCATCAAGCTGCAGGCCTAGTCATTTATGCCAGGTTCTAAATTTCAATTCTACAACTAGTCTTTTATATTAATCTGACTAGGGAAAGGTATATAGGATGCCCTTCAGAGAGACATGTTATTTTTGCCCTTTCTTGTTTCTCTGGTTAGTAAACATTATTTCTTCCAATATCAATGTGCATTTTTCCACGTTTATGTGGGCAGCAACCAAAACGGCATGAATTGTGCACGAGAGGCAGACAACTGTACACTCAAAGTAACCCCAGAATTTGTGTTTATTTACTTTCAAATTTCTCAGCATAAGAGAGAGCTATCCTTACAAATCAGAAAGAACAAATGTTTCCACTACATAGATGCAATGAAGAGAAAAAAGAGAGAGAGAGAGAGAGAAAAAATCCTATAAAATGGGTAACCTCATAAAAGACGAAGGAGCCCTGAGCCAAAGACGAAGGAGATGAAGGAGCCCTATTTATCAAGGCAGAATGCTAACTGTTGGAGAAAGAAAATGAACATTGGCCCAGAGATACAAGTGGTGTGGCAAGGACCCTCAACAGAAGCAACATTTTGTTTCAGGATGCCATCCTCAGAGCCCCAGGTGCACAGGGGAATAGATTCATTTATTCAGAATTCACTTCAAACCATGCAGAAGATAATCTACATAGCCTCCTTTTAGGGCAGGGGTGGGCATTCCAGGGATTAGGGGACATTGGCCTCATGCAGAAGCTCATATCTTGTTTTTGCAAGACTGGGGGAATTTGTCCTGGTTTTTGGCAAAAATTGCCAAAATTAAAGAGAAAAAAAAAATAAGGAGGTTGGCTGCCTTTGGAGGACTAGCAAGGGCTTCAGGAACTGCAAAAATGTATTTCAGGGAGCAGCATGAATTTTCCCCATGCCTGTCTTCATAAAGCAAGTACTGAACTTGACTGGTTTGAGTAGATAATAGCAAGGATTAACCACAGATTGCATAGGTTCAAAATAACATAATACAAACCCATAGCTGAGTTCTGAATGCAAACAAAAGCTTCTTACCATTTCCTTTGACTATGACAGGAGAGGGAAGGGAGCCCACAAAAAGACTGAGATTCATACACATAACAATTAGTCATGGTTTATAACTGCTTCCACATATAGTCATACATCAATTAAAGAAAGTGAAGTACGACCAGTGAAATAATTTGACAACAAAAGCCTAAGGATTAGTTCAACTACTGCATAGGGACAAGTTTTTGTTTTGTTTTGCCAAGCGCAGGTATGCTTTCCTATCTACACCGATACAAACATAACATGCAATTATGGGTAAAGTCCAGAAATAGATCAGAAATTAGCCTATTATCACCTATCCATGTCAGTTTTTGTCGATATTCAATCATATATCCATTCCATACTGTGTAATTTTTAGTGCAGCAAAACTCATTTTCATACTCAATTTTCTCGTACAAATTTGTAGAACTCAGCAATCTGAAGAATTGTGTTCTGATCTGCATATTAGTGCAAATTAAATCAGTTCACTTAATAACGAAGACA
Organism: Cyclura pinguis; assembly: GCA_030412105.1. Lineage (NCBI taxonomy): Eukaryota > Metazoa > Chordata > Lepidosauria > Squamata > Iguanidae > Cyclura > Cyclura pinguis. The sequence continues at coordinate 103,395,032 of CM059599.1, read as the reverse complement.
AAAATAAAATTCTCTGACATCCATACTTGCAAGCCATTTACTCTGCAATCCCAATCATGATAGCTCCTCCAAGAACATTTCAGTAAAATGAAAACCAACACAGAACTGTTTTCAGTGTTTAAAAAATTGTTTTCTTACCTAGTAACCTCCATAGTAGAGGGCTTCTCTCCTCCATAAAGAAGCAGTGAAAGGCCATCATCTACAGCAGCAATTCTTGCTAAAATATCAGCTATATGTATTAAAGTGGTTTCTGAACAATTCAGATACACCTGTACATATTTAAAAATGTTTGAAGATAAGTATTTTGTGATCCAATCATCCACAAGCCACTATGTAATAAATGGAAAATTAATGTAACAAGATTAATTCTGGAATTTCTATTCTATAATCCACATTATCTCAATGAAGCAGTTTAGTTTCTTCTAAGATACTTCCTGGACAGGCATAATGTCCTGCTAAATAGAATCTACATCATATACTTAAATCTAGTTTCAAGGTTTATGTATATATTCACTGAAGAAAAACACAACAGAAAAATCTAAAACCTCTGAGAATATTAAAAAAAAATTGCAATCATAAAACAAAAAATGAAATATAGAGGATTCACTTTTAGGGTAGAGTCAAATCCCAATTCCTCTTCCTCAAATGTTCCTATGTAAGTCAATTTTATTTTAATTCAGAATATTTCCTAAAATTTACTCTTTCATCTTCATCATAATCACAAATGCCATTTTTAACATTATTTCTTACAAATTCCTCATTGAAAGAGGTAATGTTAAAAACGCAATAAGTTTTTACTGGAGTTTCCCAAAGCAGAAATTCAATATACCAGACTCCTGTGTGAAGTAGAAAGAGTTTTGCATATCCCATCTGTTAGCCTCTTGTACTCCCAAAAAATCTGCTCCGGCATGTTGAGGAACCTTCTGCAACAGTGTTAGGGATGGCACTGGAGGCCGAAAATGGAAAGGGAATCAGCAAAAATTGTGTTCTATTTTACTTTGCATTGTACAACTTTTAAGAAGTTTGGGATGTTTAGATCACTGTGCATGATTGCAAATTCTTGTTTACAAGAAGTTCATGAAAAGGTTAACCCCAGTTCCACATCTGTGTGTGTGTGTGATTTTTCTTTTCTTTCCTGGAAGGACACTGCACAATCATAGGCAAAACTGTTAATGACCTTCATCTCTGGACATGGAAATACACAAGGGATAGACACAACTGTAGCAGGGTTAGGAGCCAATTAATTATACAGATGTTCTGGTATGTGTGCAAATGCACAGGCCACAGCAGTACATTCTCAGCCAAATGTAAACTTGAAATGATTGGAAGTCACTTCTAGTTTCAGGCTGTTCAGACAGTTTGGGGACAGTTTTGCTGGGATTTTCTGAGGAGAGAGGTAGAAAGGTGTTAAAAGCAAGTCATCAAGTTCTGCTAGAATTTGAAGCCAATTAAATGGATTTTTGACTCCTCTCCCAAATTTTAAAAACCTTCCAGTACTAGGGCCAGGAAGATCAGAGGAATGTAAAGAAGAGGGTAGGGACACATGTCCATAGCCACACTTGTCCTACCCCAATCATATTCTGAGGTGCATGTGTTTAAGGAATATACTTGAAAATTGGAATTACAACTATATGAACTCAAGAGGAGAAGTAACATTAACCCATAGGCAACAGATAAACTGATGCAAATGTGAGATCTATATTAAGCCAACTGAAGTTCTAGGGTTTTTCAAATAAGGTGGGGTGAAGATGAGGGAAAAAGATGATAAAGTCTTTATGTAAAAAATTCTGTAAACTCAGGCTGTTTGCTGTGCACAGTCACAAAAGACATCAGCAGCTAAGCCAAGGGCCAACACATTATTTCTTGAAACATTGTGATTATCCCAGTCTTTGAAACTTTGAAACTTGCTATTCTAACTGCTTTTCTATTATAAACCTAAACATTCAATTTCATGAAAACCTTCTAGAAGAGCTGTGATAGTAAGCCTGGAAGATCACACACACACACGCACACACGCACGCACACGGGCATCTAGCTACAATCCTTTCCATACATCAAACAGGGAAAGATTACATGAAAGTAATTGGACTTTCTAGAAGGTAGAACTAAAGACCTACAGGAACACAAACTGAGTAGTAGAGTAATGGGGAAAGTCAAGCCTCTCATGTGTATTAAGACAGACTCAAGAAAATGGAATAAAGCATCAAATATACCTTTCCTGGGATCTTGACATTCTGAAGACAAAGTTGGGGAGGAGAAAACATGGTGAATGATGGTGGCTACAATGGAAAAGCAAACCTCAGAAATATGAGCTATGAAGGTCTCCCCTCTAACAGTGAAAGGGATTCTGGTGATCAGAACCAAACAATCAGGGAATAAAATGGATGCAGATGATCAGAAACAGGTGGCTAGCAAAGTGGTCAGACTAACTGGTTCTTCTTCACAATGACTGAGTCTTTGCAACTGATCACATGACACTTTGGGACAGTGGCCTAACAAGGTCCTTCAGCCCCAGGTTCTATTAAGTACGGGCTCCACTAGTGTTTTCAGCAAAGCAACTTCAAGAGCACATCAGCAAGAAGCCAGCAAAGTGCTGGAGTTGCAGTAGAGCCACTGAAGATACAGCTACAACAGGGACTATTTCTAATGGGAACAATGAGACCCATTACAAGATAGCTAGAAGAAGCAAGAACAGGGGCCAACTGAAATCATGAACTTATACGTAATTCTTACTTGCACGCTTATCGCCTGACTGATGGTTCTCAAACACAGTATCAGTTATAAGGTACTATTTTTAATGGTGGTTAGTAGGAATTATATTTCTGTTCCTTAGGCTGAATACATACCAAATGCTCATTGCCTATGAATCTCACGATCACTGCATTTTGTTTTCCCAGGGTTTCCTCTATATACGATGAGTTCACCATCAGCCTTCCAAGACATCAGAGCATGCATTTATGTGCACACAAAACAGGATGCCTGTAAGGCTCTTCTGAGTGAGCAGCTTGATCCACAAAGGGAAAAGTAAGCTGTTCCCAGTCTCATAATCACTTGGTTATGAATAAGAGCCATTGAATTCAGTGGATCTTACTGCTGAGTAGCTATTATACTGTTATGCTCTGAATCAGTGTCCTCATCCCTTAGTCCACTAGGCACTATGAAGACAGATCAGGCATGACTATAGAGCCAGACTAAACAAAACCAGCTCAAGCACATGCAATTCCCATGTGTACGGGAACCGAAACCAATGTTTCCACCTGTTCTATGCTGCAAATTCAAATGTACATCCTGACTCAATCAGTGCTTTACAGTACAAGCCATATACAAGGACATCAGCTACCCAGCTGAAAAAAGATAACTGCAACATACTTTTCTACATCACATTTTACCTCACTTTACTTGAAGGAAATGCAACAAACCTCTGTTCCAGTCAATAAACAATGTATCGGTTGAAGAAGTGCATCTATCACTGTATTAGTATACAAACATTCAGTTGCACATTCTTTGCGATCACAAAGAATTCTTAGAACATCAGTAATGAGGCCAGCTGGAGAATAATTGCCTGAGAAAACAAAACAAAACACTTTAAAAAAAAAGGTAGCAAACAACTGTATGATGGATGCAGTCAAGACAAAGGAAAACAAAAGAACTAAAGTTATATTTTTCCTTATCAACCTTTACTTTAAATCCAAGCCAGATGTCAAGGGCCATTCTATCTTCATATTACACACGTAATTATCTAACTGCGTACTGACAAAGAGCGAATGAATAAACATGAAAGGGGGGAACCATGTGTTCCAGAGCAATGAATAATACAGAAAATATAAAGTATGTTACCTGTATGCACAGTAAGAGTCTTTGGGCAATTTGGAGAACAATAGATAAGACGAGTAAACAGTATGACAAGGTCCGTCAGAGACATAAGATCTATGAAAATCAGAATGAGGAAAACATCTTGAAAATGCATGCTACTTATATTTTAATATAGTCTACTTATACTTTAATAAAGTCTCTCAGTCAGTCTGGTGCCTCCCCCCCCCCTCAGTTCACTTTGGACTGTGTGTGCTGTTTCCAAAGTTTCTCTGTTGGCTTAACACCTTGCCACTCCAGTTCGTTTTGCAAGCAACACAAGTACACAGTTCAAGAGGGAAAAAAAGGTCACAAAACTCAGTGACAGAGGCTGCAAGCACCACTTGCATGTGTGGTCCCAAGAGAACCTCTATAATCCCCTTGTGTTTTCTACAGGAAGAAGGGAAGGGCAGAAGAACTGATGAAAGAACGGACTCTGCGTCAAAATGGTATATCTCCATAATTTACAAAAGTTAAAAGACCAGAATGTTGAAAATGAATCCTCGAAAAGTGAGGGATGCCTGTATTTAGGAATAACTGATGCAACTTCTTTCCCGCTTCCTAGTTTCACAAACTGAAATCATTATTTTAATCACAATTAAATAATCATTAGTGTAGAGTTATTCTGGCACTGTCAAAAAGATTTTGTCAGGTTGATGTTTTCAATGCAGCAAATAAGTTAGCCTAAGGGTTTTGTTTGTTTCTGTTTGTATGCCATGGAAGACAAACGAAGAACTTGAGAATCTTCAAATTGCACATCCTCATAGCTACAAACCTATTTATTTCAAACACACTACATGGCACTACATGAATGAGCAAAAGCAAGCCTCAACTTCACATATGCCCTCTATACTTTCTCCCACAGGGACATCCGATGTTTTAAACTACCAACATTTTATTGCACTCAGATTGAGGAAATAGTATGATGAATCCAACCTCTCCCATCCCTCTAAGTGTCTCTGAACCAACACTATCTTTCTTAAAAAATCAACTGTTTATTTCTGATCTTCTTACTGCTTCTCTCCTTAATCAGTATATGAAATTGAAATTGAAATCTGGAATTAATTTTAGTTCTTCTGTCCAGCCTGAAGGTTGGCCCCACTCTAGTGCTAGAATATCTTACCAACATGCCAACCTATTTAAAGAAAGTTCAGCAATAGGATTGTGGTCTACTCCACAAGCATAAAATTCTTCATTCTCACATGCCCAGAATATTAGCTATTAAACAGATCAGTCCACCTTTGAAAGTTATAACAAGGATATTTTATTGCTTGTCCTATTTCAAAGGACAGGAGGTAAAGATTCCTTTTTATTCAAAAAGAAGTTTTCACTTTTTTAAAATTAATTTTTATTTCATTTTGCACTAATCTGACAAGCAATAAATGTTACATTTCAAACCAAACAAAAGCAAAACAAAACAAACTACAATGGCAAAAACAAAAAAGAAAAAGCAAAACAAAACAAAAACATTGTGGTATTGCTACTCTATGGCCATTTCCACACTGTACTGTTATAGTGCTATTATTCCACTTCCAACATTCTATGGAATCCTGGGGTTTGCAGTTTAGGGAGGGGCATTTAGAATTTTCAGCCAGAGAGCTCTTTGGCCACAGTAAACTACAAAACCCAGAATGCTACAGTATGTTGAAAGTGGAATAATAGCATTATAACAGCATAGGGCAGAAATGGCCTATATCTATATGCAGTATAACACTGATTATAGTTTACCAATCCTCTGCTTTTCCAAATATATTTCTTCTGTAACTTTTTCTCATTATATTTCAAAAAATATCTTACCAAAAATGAGTGATTTGACTTGGTAGTCCTTTATTTCTACGGTTCCATATACATGCTGAATAAATGGATACCACATTTTCCAAAATTTATCATCCCTCCTATTTGCTCTTATTGATTTAACAGTAGATGCTAACTTTCTCATTAAGGCAATGTGCTAAACTCAATTTAACCATTTATTAACACATAAATCTTTTGTGGTTTTCCAGCACTGTGCAATTTCTTGTCTCATTGCCATCAGCAATCTACTTATAACCTCTTTATTTTTCAAATGTCCATTATCCTTTGTGAAGACTGAAAATAATAACAGCTTTTCAAAAGAAAGAAAAACTTTCATTCCTATCATCCACATAATGAAATTAATCACAGCCATTCAAAACTGCTTGACTTTTTTCCCCATGAAACCCACACAGGACACAGAATAGCCAATATATTATAGTCATATTAGAACAAATTCTTGTTGGGATGTAGTGCCACCGAAATACAATTCTTGATTCTTTTACATTTGTGAACACTGCGTTTGACAGAACTAAAGAATATATTTTAGCCCATTCCATCTCTGTAATTTCTTTTTCCATAAGCAGCCAATTTGTTGCAACATCATGTATTTTCAGCTTTAATTGTTCTCTAGCTATTGATTTACCCTTCTACAAAAGATCTTTTAAAATCCCTTGAGCCCTACGTTGTTTAAACTGTACTGTTCTACCCTCTAAATAAAAATTTCTAAAGCTGTAAAAGGTGCTTTGGAGAAAGTGAGGGTGCTAATACATACATATATAGATCCTGTATAACATCTTCCTGGTAGCATGACAAAACATTGCCCAAAATTTAATTTTCTTAAGAAACCAAGTAGGTAGGACCATTCCAGTCTGTTAAAGGCCTTTAAAATATCTAAAGATATTGATGATACTGACTTTTTAAAAAGTTAGCACTATGTATAACATTTAATGTGCAATGTATAACTTCAGACAACGCTCTACCCTGCACATAGTCAACTCAGTCTAATTGTATATAACTGCAAATAAACTGGTTCTGTTTGCTAGACTGCTGTTATAATTTTATAATCCCAATTTAACAAAATAATTAGCCAATATGCATATACAGTTTGATTATCTCCTTCTAGTTTATCTTCTTTTCAATACACTCAAAATATCATTATACAGCCTTACTTAATATGGAACTATAGTATCATTTTAAGATTTATAGAATTCTGCTGTATATCCATTTAGTCCCGGAGATTTTCATAGGTTTTAATTTTTGGATAACTATTTTAATTTCTTGGTCTATTATTGTGCTATTTAGCTGCCTTTTGTGATTTTCAGAAACAATTTTAAGTAGTAACTAATCTAAAAATTTCTCTAAATTTTTGGTTTGTTTAGTTTGTGAGTTATAAAAGGGTTCATAAAAGTTGTGGAATTCTTGATTTATTTCTTTAGCACTGACCTTTAATAAAATAAATACAGTGTGCCTGCCGTATATGCGGGATTCTATTTCAGGAACTGCCACATAGAACAAAAAAAAAGTGCTGTGTTCCATTATAGATGAAAGTGTGTATGCCCACAGCAGCATGGGCATGCACCTGCTGCATCCATTGACTATAATGGGATGCAACCTCAGATTCATGCCTGAGGAGGGCGCATGAGAGGAGGGCACACTGTATGCCATTTACGTCAATAACGAAGTCCTCATTTTATCTTTTTTCTTCCTGGATTGGAGGTGAAGACTCCTGATTGTGACAGCATATGGTTTGTTAACCGCCAGTCATAAATTATGTAAGGAACGTGCCCTATTCCAAAAATTATAGTTTAAATCAGGGAGCAATCTGTGGCCCTCTAGATAGTCCTGGACAGCAACTGACACAGATTTGTGACAAACAATTATCTTTTTTTCTCATGAAAGGATGGGATATCATCTCAATCCTATGCAAAATAGCAGTGACACTGCATATTTAGTTAAAGCACTGAAGCAACCAGGTTCTCTAGTAAGTGTCCCCACAAAATGTCCATCCTGTTTTCCATTCCTGTGGACAGCTAGGCTTGTTAATCCTCCCTCTACACTGATTTTTCTGAAAGGTATGTGAGGAATAGAAGTAAAATTTCATAAAATCAGCCCTAATATAAAATGAATGGTTATCTTTTGAATTATTTTTTATCATCATCATCTTCTTCAATATGTCTTTACCTTTTCTGTTTTTCAGCTGAATAGGAAACAGTTTTCTGCCTTGTTTATATATCAACAATCTGCCTAACAGGCTCAGGGAATGTACAAAATAAATATACCGCAATTCTTTTCCAGTGTAGAAATTCTTCTGCTTTTTACCTTATAAAAGACAAAACAACTCATGTAAGAAAAGATTTTTCCTTGTTAAGCCTCTGTACATTACAGTCTCAACAATTACTCCTATAATAGCAACAATAATATTTTTATATTAAACTGAAGTGAGTACACTTAATGCAACTCTTAATAAAATTGTTCTTCAAAAACCCACAAACACAGACAATCTGAAAAGAGATTTAGAATTTGTTGCAACAGCCCTTGCCGCTACACTGCTAGATATTTCACTAAAAAAAATCAATTAAAAAAATGGAATGTTTCAAATAATGAGATATATTATCATGTCTTTGGCCAACAGGGGGAGGGGCATTTATACTATGAGATATGTTGAGAGAGATATGTACACTTCACCTCTGGCTGATACAAGCACTTCTGGTGACTGACATATCTTCACTGGCTCTCAGAAATACCACATCTGCACTAGCTAATCAAAATTGCTGACTAGCTTCATGATGACTAGTGCTGCGTTCTCTTTCAGGTCCACCTTTTTTCTATTTAAGTAAGCCTGGGTGAATAATTCTATTCATATGTCAACAATAATGGGAGTTTTCAAAGAAATATAGAAATGCCACGTACCATTATGAGAAACGGAGAAGGAATTAACCCTGCCCGTTCCATTAACTGTTGATTCACAAACTTCCAAGTACAAAGCACACTGCTCAACAGAAGCAATAATCTGAAGAATAAAATGTCAAACCATATCAAACTTCAAAGCAAATATCTGGCCCTGTAGATACCCTTTAGAATAAAGCAATAAGTTTAACCACTCATCTCTTCAGCAAATTGGAATCTAAACCAACTTTGTCTCTTTAATGTAAAATCTGTATTCTGTATTGAGAGAAATGTACACAAGCAATAAAATGAAACATACAGTCTTCCTGCACAGAATATATTTAGAATGTGAAAGTCTCCTAAATGGTCAGATTGGTATTAACGTCTATTATATATAAAATAACCTTAGATCCATCTTAGGCCCTTTTCGCACGCCATTTCTCATCCGAAATGGCCTCCGGAGCATCGCATGATCGGGAGGACCGTTTCACATGATGTCCTCACAATCACGTGACACTGCCGAGGCCAGTAGGCAGCGATCGTGAAATATATCATTTTCAGCTTCTTGCTGAAAATGATGTGTGATCATGCGTCGCTCCCGGGCCCCACATGCATTTACCTTGTGTGCGGAGCCTCCAGAGATGCAGCCATTGCACTTCCTCCCCCAGTGCAGCCTGGGAAAGTACCCGGCTATGCTGTGGAAGGAAGAGGCAGAGCCCTCACGCTTCCTTCCGGCCAGCATGAACCTAGTGCAGAGGAGAAGCAGAGGGGATGCGAGTGCCTCTCGTAAGAGGCTTCTCATGTGATCCCCGCATGCCCACATCGAGAAAAGCTAAGGTGCAAAAAGGGCCTTAGTTGTTTATAACTAATACTTTTTTGTATTGATAAGAAAGTTACTTTAAACTCTGAGCCTTTATTAACCTCAGTACTAAAAAACATATGTCCCCAAGACAATTTTGTACCGAATGAAATGAATTCTAAAATCACTATCTTGTCTTCAGGAGATCTTCCCAAACCTGAACTTGAAAGCTACGGACTTACCAAAGATTTGTATTTCTTTTCAAGCAACCTCAACACCACTGTTCTACTGTAGTAAGCGTGCTAAAATTACAAAAAAAACAAAAACAAGAGACTATCAATGCTTTATTTTCTTTGAACAAAAAATTATTTAACTTATCCAATTCTTTTTTTAATGATTATAAGATACATTAAAATAGTTTAACATAAACTAAAGACTGGAAGTATTATTGTTATTCTTTATTCTATTTCAACATACCACCAGAAAGACAATCCATTTTAATACCAAACACTGTCAAATTTTTTTTGAGAAAGTTAGATTAATATATACTGCATCATTACAGAGACTCTAGATTATGAAACCATAAATATTTAGGTATTAGACTTGTGCTCTGATGACAATGAAGACAAAATCATGTCAATGAACTCAATGGAACATTAGGTCATACTCAGAGTTTGCTAATTTAAAAGCAAAAGAGCATTCCAAATATCATTTGAATTCTCAGGATTCTCAGCCATTATTTTTTTATATTTCTATTTCTTGTTACTTACAAGAAAAACTCAACCTACCCTCTACAGTGTTCTGAAAATATTTGGTTGGATTAAAAAAAGAAAATTTTCTCATGGTGGGAAAGACTTCCTCCCTTCCCTTCATAAGCTTTGGAGCAATCTGAAATTTCCTATTGCCTAAACAGGGAAGGAGACAATTTTCACTAATTTTGCCCTTCTGTAGGCACTATACAACCTCAAAACAAAAACCACTGGAGGACATCTAATTAACTAGTACAGAAAAAGTAAAATGAACTTTATTACTTTCATAAAGGAACATTCTTCATGTTTAGTAAGTGCAGTGACCCATTTCTTAGAGAAAGATCAAATGTCAGTCCAACAAGTATCATTACACTATATGGACAATGCAATTGGTTACTATGCCCTCTCTGAGGGTCTTGGTGCTACATCAGTCTTGCTCCTGGATGTCACGGGCTTATAATTATGTGCCAATACTCATGGAATGTTAGCTCATCTGGCATTTGAAGACCACTATCGTGATTTTCTGATCTTTAAAGCTTCGCTGGTGATTATGACCTGTATTCAGCACAAAAGCATGTTAATTCAGACTCACAAAAACAGGAACAAAAGAGTTGCTAACAGGAAAGTACCAAACCTCCCAGCTAAATCTGTCTTTCAGCAGCATAAATATAACCCAATAGAAAGCACATACTGAGCTAATGTGGCTGTGCTGGAGCTAAGTAAGTCTCATGACAAACCAAAAAATCCAAATCTTCTCCTTTCATACAATATAGAAATAATAGAGTTTAAAACTACCCTAAGGGTCATCTAATCTAACTTCTGGCTAATGCTAGGATCCACAACTAAAGTATTACTACCAGAAGGATATTCAACTACTGTTTACAAACCTCTGACAAAGAAGAGTCCATCATTTTCAAAGTAACCCATTCCGCTGTTCCAAAGCTCTCACAACTAGGATTTCCTAATTTTTAATCAGACTCACTTTTCTTGCAATTCAGATTCAAGAGTTTGGCTCAACCTCTCTGAAGCAGCAAAAAACAAACTTGCTCCATTTTCTATGTGACAGCCATTCAGATATTTGAAAACAGCTGCCCCATCACCTTTCGTCCATTCTCCAAACTAAAAATGATCAGTTCCCACAGCCATTCCTCATTGTGCTTGGTTTCCAGAACTTTACCATCTTGGTCACTTTCCTCTTAACACATTCTAGGTTGTTGGTACTATTATTTAAACAATGGTACTATTACTTAAACTATCTGCAAAGTCACAAGGACTTTTCAGTGTCCAGTTGTTGTTGTTGTTGTTGTTGTTGTTGTTGTGCGCCTTCATGTTACCTCCACCTTATGGCAACTCTAAGATAAAGCCATTATAGGGTTTTCTGGTGTTGAGAGTGTATGATGCACCCAAAGTCATCCAGTGGGTTTCCACAGCCAAGCGAGGAATCAAACCCCGGTCTTACAGCGTCATTGTCCAGTGCTCAAACCAGTACACCATGCTGGCTCTCAAAATGTACTATGTGCACCCACATGTATTGGGAAGCTGTTAAGTTTTGCAGAAATTCCGTCTACTTCTTGTTGTTGTGTGCCTTCACATCACTTTTTGACTTTTGGCAACCCTAAGACGAACCTATCATGGGGTTTTCTGGGGCTGGGAGTGTGTGAGGTGCCCAAGGCAACCAGTGGGTTTCTACAGCCAAGCAGGGAATTGAACTCTGGTCACCAGGGTCATAGTCCAATGCCCAAACCACTGCACCTTGGCTCTTTCTCAGTATGTTACCACCACATAATGTTCCATAAGCAAAGGATTGCTTTTCCCACTTCTCCCTGATATACCAAAATAACTGCAGGATACATGAAGCACCTCTAAACTTAGATGTAACTGTTCAGAAATTGTAATTTTTGCCCTGATTCTAAAATGTGTTACACTGATAGATTAAGTAAAAACAGAGACTTAAGAGGATTATTGAGGAACTTAAGCAAAGAAATAGCCTTGAAGGGCTAACAAAACAAGCTGCATAAAACAAAACATATACATTGTCTTACCATCCATTTTTTAAACCACACAGCTTTGAGATCAACCAGAGCCAGGAAATATACTGGATCCAGGGATTCTGGAGAAATAGCATTGCTCAACTCGTGTTTTACAGAGAGAAGTGATAGGGTACTCTCCATGATTTCTTCCATGTACCTAATTAGGTTATAAAGAAAAGACTATTAAAACCACAGGTGGTATAGAAGCCATTCATATTTTAAAAATTTCTATCATTCAAAGGTTTGAAAATCATTTTGAGTATTTCTTGGTTTACCACTAAATGGTAAATTCAAAAAATAAATGTGCTTTTTCTTATATTTGACTAAGTGGAAGTCACTTTTAAAAGATGACTACGAAATTTACAACATACAGAAAACAATATTGTGAATATGCTAATTGGGAAACGGGTGAATACACTGTGTAATTCATTATGGATCTTATTTCCATTAGGCTACATTTACCTGAGCCGTATATAGGCTCATGACAGCTTACACACCGAAACCAGAACAAAATAAAGTTCGCTGAATTAAAAGACAAATATTTGGGACACTGTAATGTGTAGTATAGTAGTTTAGTATAGTATAGTATTTTTCAGTATAGGCTTAGTATACTAGGTTTAGTATAGTATTGATAACTTAGCATAAAGGAGTTGTAGGAGACAGACAAAAGCAAAGACAACAATTGCAGAATTGAGATATACTTTTCTGGATGACGAATCCAAAAAGATGGGACTTCCCTCTGGTATTCATTTAGCAGACGTATCTATGAATAAAACAGTGATAGTGTTTTACTTTTAAAATGCCTAATAGAAAACTACTTAAATCGGGGGGAGGGGGTACAAGGAAGCTATTCTGTACCTTTTTAAGTAAACGAATTACATCTGGGTTGCTTATGTCAATACCCATTGATATAGTAGGAACATAATTATCCTCAGAAAGAAAGTACAGCTCTAAGTACTTTGCTGTAAAAGCAAAAAAGAAAAGAAAAAGATTAACATGCCATTTGCTTAAGAAGCAAATTAAATAGCTGTCTGGTTCAGAAAATAAGCACATTTAACAAACATACCTAAACTTGTATACAGTTCCCTTGTCAAATTAAGTGAAGATGAAGAAAATGTCCTGGCATAGAATTTCAAAACTTTGTCCTGTAAAAAGTAATTGTGTATTCTTACTTGCATGATGATGACTAAATCTGCACAAGAATCAATATTCTAGGTTAGTTTTCACGTTATACAGAACACTAGAGGCATTCTTCAACAATTCTACACACTTCCTTCAAGATGCTCAGAATGATATACATGGTTCTCCTTTTCTTCACAATAAGCCTATGAGGCAAGTTAGGCTGGGAGGGTATTACTGGCTCAAAACCATCTAGTGAATTTCACTAGTATGAATTTAAATACTGTACCACTCTGTCCCCTGTAGCGTCAATGGCATACACACCACAGATGTGGCCTCTAGCTTTTCAAATGACTAAATATTATTGTGCCAACAAAAAACACTATAGCATCACAGCTGCAGCACTTGCCCTATATACATAAATACACACACATGTTAGATATTAAAAGGTCCATAACAAAATGCTGTCATGTAACTTTTTCCTCTAACCCAAGAAGCAGCAACAGGCAGGCTGATACCAGCAATGACAATATATCCTTGTCAGATATGCCTCTAAATCCCTCATGTAATTTCATATCTATGAATGTGCTACAACCCTGTATCAGCCTTCTGTATCCCACAGCTCTCTAGACTTGTCAGGCCACAACTCCCGTCATCTTCAGTGAGCACAGCACATGGAAGTTTTAGTTCGAAATAACTGGAGGGTAACAGGCTGAGGAAGACTACAAACAGACACCATATTACTTTTCCAGAGAGAAATGGATTACTCAAGGATATAGAACACAAATACATACATACAGTCAGCCCTCCACATTTGTGGGTTTGACATTCATGGATTTGATTATTTGCGAGTTTCTCCAATCCCTGGCCTCCCAACTCAGGTGCTTCTTTTTGGGGGGAACCTTCCCTCTTGGTGGCTCCAATCAGGCCGCACAGTCCTTTAAAAACCCACCTCTAGTGCTCTTCTTCCTCTACCAGTCTCTGCCTGGCCAGCTAAGGATGGCTCTCTGCCCAAATTGTCAGCACCACAAACCCTGTACCCATGCCCCACACACACCCAAGGAAGGAGATGGACAGGAGAGAGGAAGTACAGGACCACAATACCAACCACCTCCTTTCCCTGATCTGGTTTAGACCCTGGATTCCCACTTCCCCCATCTGTGCCTCAGCCCCCTTCCCACAGACACATAAAGTTTGTTATTTGCAAATTTTTCACTTTTGCGAGGGTCCTATGTCGCCAACCCTAGCAAACGTGCAGGGCCAAGTGTATCTTTATTTTATGAGGGGGGGGGTCAAAAAATACATTGCCCTGCTTCTTTTCAAATCTTTGAGGATAATTTTAAGTATTTCTGACAAACATGTGAAATGTTTGCATGTGTTTAGAATGTATATCTTGCATAAAGTATAACCAAATGTTTTATTAGGGACAGTAATAAAAACAACAATAGCTTCCTTACACTGAAATTAGAATCAGGATCTGAGAGTGCTGCTGCAAGATGTTTACGTAAATTAGTCCAGCTCTCACAGTTTAATATATCAGATGGAGGTGCAGAACACAATGTTTGCATGGCTTCCTGGCGTACCTGCAACATGAAGAATGAGAACTAAGCGGGGGGAAAAACCCAGCACTGTCAAAATAAAGACTGCCTGTAAAAAAAAATATGGCTGACAAACAGCTCATCAGAAATGTACTCTAAGACAAACAGAGATGGAGGGGGGACCACTGAAGAACCTCTGCCCTTCTCTCACCCTTTTCTTCATCCAATTTTTCCCTCTGTTTTGTACAGTCCTAAGTCGCATAATACTTTTTTCCCACCTCCCTCAAACCCAAGAACTGATCTTTCCATCCTAGATCACTAAACTTCAACTGCACTCTCTTGCCTCCTAACTGTTCTCATAATACCCAACACACACTTTTTTCCTTTCCTCCATTACCATTTCCCTGCAGCAGCTGTGCAGGGCAGAATATGCTTACATTTGCTGTAAATGTTTTTTCTCCTTCAGTTTTACACACACATGTGTGCACATACACACATAGAGAGGGAGCTACTACCTCTCTTTCTCCTCTGCAAGGCTGACAAACTCAGAGCAAGGTTGACAAAGGTCAGTCCAATATAAGAATGACTCCCAACCAGAGGGAAGACTGCACATACTTAGGTTTGTCAGGGATCCCATTCACATCACTTTCCCTTGTACACCACAAAAAGGAACTGCTAAAAACCAGGCAACTCTCCTGCCTAGCGTAACTAACAAGATACAATATACATGTAAAAGATCCCATGTACAAACCATGATATCTCCAGTCTTGTTCGGTTTTTAAATGGGAACAGGCAATTGGCAGATATTTGGATAAGACCCTGTAGAACCCCAGTCAATTAAAGTAGACAAGACTGGATGGGCTATACTATAAACTCAGCACACTAACAAACAAAATAATATGCTCCTTACTGACAGAAAATTTAATAGAAGCATAACTCCCATATGTATTAATATGTGACTAAAAAAGACTTTCAAGAAAGATCTAGATCTCAAGCCAATAAGCCTGGTTTCAGCACTTTTATCCTAGTTTCTTTCCAAACTGGAAAACCAAGTTTTTTACTGCTTACGAATCAGGTTCAGTACCAAATCAATTCTCACACTTAAAAACAGTTGAAAACAAAATAATCAAGAGCATTCTAAACAAAACATAAGAAGAACATTAATTAAAGCAACAACATCTGGCCTATAAGATGTTTGTTTTTTGTTTTTGTTTTAGTTCCCGTTCCCATGATCTCACCTATCTACGGAAGTTCTTTAAAACACATATAATATTAAAGATACTTGTTTTACTATTTGTCGTATACTTCTTCAGAACACTGTATTTCCATTTTTATCATAGCACAGATTTTCCCTTTCAATGTGAGAAATCTCACTGGGATAAGGGACAGTTCAAACCAGCAACATGAATTTTCAGTGTGAGGAAATCAATTTTATTCAAAAACATTTGTTCTTTAGACTTACCTCCTTAGGTTGTGCAGGATCAAGCCTTTCTACAAGTAGTTGCAACTGTTCTTGATTCATGAATGTATAACTCTGCAACACATTGTAAAATGACAATTACATAAATCATAACAAAAAGAAAAATTAATAGTTATGTTAACAAATCATTAGTAGTATGGGATTTACATTAAAGGATTCACATTATCTTTCTGAAATATTAAAAAAGTATACCGTATTTGCATAATCAAATCTAAGCAGGAAATTGCATCTTTATTTAGATAATAAATATTAGGTTGTAGTCTACCAAAAGATTTGGCAGAAAAAAACGTACATGACATTTTAGAGAATACTATGATTCCTTATAATAATAATTCAAAATTTTTCCATACTCATGCAAACCACACCACCAACTTTTCAATAAGAATTAATTTTTATTATTTGGGAACAGAACTATTGAGATGATGCTTAGCATTTAAATGTAATTCATATCCAAAGCTATGGGCAGACAGTCCTTTCCTTTCCATAGTGGGAGTAGTCCTGTGCACATATTGGGTATATATGAATAGATTATCCCAGTATGCTGCAGTTGATGATGAACTTGTAACTGTATGAAAATTCTTGTGTGCCTCAGAGTTGTTATATGTCTAGGAAGTTCTCAAATACAGCAGCATGTATCTAGCTTTTAGCAGCAATACAGATCCATAAAAACCAATAGGTTTCTCTAGTCCTTGATCTAAATGGAATAGATTTTATCCATTGATTTTGTAATAATATTTTAAAGAAAATACAGCTTCATGTCCAGCAGCAATGAACAGCAGTTGAAACAGCAAGCTGAAATCATGGAAACCATCTAGGGCACTCCATTAACTCCAATATATTTAGATATGACAGCTATTTCACTGGAATAACTTTATGATGGTAGGAGAAATGAGACCTAAACATGGGGGGAAGTTATGACAAAAAGCTAAACTAGTTCCCATAATGTTCTGCCAATTTTCCTCTTGCAGTGCCATAGTTACAAAAGCAAAGTAATTAAGTCCACTCGTAATCACAATGCAAATCAAACTATATCAACCTAACAGATGTGGCAGCAGCTTTTTCTGTTCAACTGCAGTCACATTTGTAAGAGCCCTTTCCTGGCAAAAGCTGAGAGTGCTATAGGCTGAGCACTCCTAATCCAAAACACTCCAAAATCTGAAACTCTTCGAGTCAGGAATGAGGGTGATATTAAGCTACCCCACACTGTCCACATGGGTGGCAGAGATTGTAATGCCTTTGCTTTCTAAAGGCTCAGTGCACACAAACTTTATTTCATGAATAAAAGTATGAAAAATATTGTATAAAATTTCCATTAGGTTATGTGTATAAGGTGCTCAGTAGAACCCCCGTATCCACAGGGGATTGGTTCCATGTCCCCTCGTGGATACTGAAATCCACGGATAGTAGGGAACACCCTATCCTGTCACCAGCCCCGGACGGATCGCCACAGTGGTGGGTGGCAAAAGAGTGGATCCGCTGAGGCAGGCAACGGGAGTTGGTGAGGTGCGCAATCCTGCGCTCCCCGCTCTTTTCCCACCACCTGCTGCTGGGATTGGGGCTGGGGCAGGTGATAGGAGTTGTTGAGGGGCGCAATCCCGCGCTCTTTGCTCTTTCCCCACCAGCCACTGCTGGTCTTGGGCCCCAGGCAGAGTTATCCACGGTTGGTCTGATGGTGGCCAACCACGGATAACTGAATCCACGGATTGGGGGGTCCTACTGTATACTAATAAGGCGTATAAGATATCTATAAAACAAATGAATTTTATGTTTAGAGTCCAACGTCCAAGATATCTCACTATGTTTTTGCAAATATTCCAAAATTCCCCCACCCTCAAAAAAAAATCCCAAATCCAAAATACTTCTAGTCACAAGTATTTCAGGTATGTGTATAAGGTGTATAAGAAACATAAACGAATTTTGTGTTTGGATTTGAGTCCCACCTCCAAGATATCTCATTATGTATATGTAAAATTCCAAAATAAAAAAAAAAACTGAAATCCAAAACACTTCCAGTACCAAGCATTTCAGATATCGGATACTCAACCTGTATTAAGGGAGATATTTGTTAGGAGGCAGTGTAGGACAACTGTTTTCCAGCCTCTGAACAACTGGCCTCTGGAAAACAAAATGGGGGCAATCCCAGCTGGTAATTCTGGAGGTTGTAGACCAAACAAATGAATTTCGCAACCTCTGACCATAGCAACATGAGATAACTGGTGTTTTACCCCATTATCTGAAGCACAGAGGGTAGGAAATATGTGAGGAAGAAAATGGGTGTGATTACAACAGGAAAAGAAGACCACCTAAAGAAGGATTCGAGTTTGTCCAGCCAGTTTGTCCAGCCAGTCCAGCTTCTTAGCCTATCTGATACAGAGTGTTCAATTTTTTTCTAATGTTTCTTGAAACTTGCCACAGACTGGTAAATGATAAATCACAGACCAGCACCAGTCCAGAGACTACCACTGTGAGTTGTATAGGCCTAAAAGATATGCAAAGACTTGGACAGTCTTACACATACATATCCCTTGCAGAACAATTCTTACCTGATTAAAGGAAGAATCACTATCAGAACAGTTATCTGTATAACTACTCTGTTGTTCTGTTTTTACTTTTCTTTGCATCTCCTTGTAGCGCATCTGATCTTCTTCAAACTTGTTAATCAGAGATTCAACCACAACCATCATGACATTTTTCAGAGAATGCATCATTTCTCTGTATCTTCAAAATGAATAAAGCATAGATTAAAATTCAGAAATTGTATTATATGCAGAGTAATATCCTACCCATATTAGTCTATACATCATGGGTTTGGTTTTGTTCTGTTTTGGAAGCTATGCTTTAGGTTTGTAAATAGAGATGGGAAAATTATTTGCTGAATTTCCATTTCTGTATGGAAATGCCCATTTTGTACCTCTCAAGATGACAAAGGAATAGAGAACATGTCAGAAATCTATACATTTGAGAGACTTCAGAGGGAGGGAATGCAAAAAAAAAGCATACATTCCAAAAACAGGCAAAATTTAAAATGCTTATCTTTTGAAAATGCACAAACCTGTTAAATCAATGCAAAATTACCTAGATAAAGTGCACCTTTTGAGAAAGATGCACACAATTTCCATGAGGGACAGAAGATCCCTTGTCCTCAGATATAGATATAGATCTTGTCCTCAGATATAGATATAGGAAAAGAAGAACACTGGTGGAAAACTCAACATGGATGAGACTAAGAGATTTTCACAGTCATACTTGTGATACACCAAATTCTAAATATTTGTAAACATCCCTCCCTTGACTACAAGGCCAATTATAATCCTTCCATGCCTTCTTTCAGAATACACAGTGAAGGAAACATATTCACTTGTATTGTATCTTCTAATCTAAGTGCAGAATAAGTTTTTTTAAAAAGAAATAAAAAATATCTACCAAAAGTATTTTTTTATGATCAGAAAATGATATTTATCTGTTTTTTCTAATAAATTGCTACTTTTATGGGGAAAAAGAGAGTCTTGTGTTGTAGGCTCAAAACTGACATAACATAACTAAACGTAAATAAATGGACTACAAAGAACACAGCAGCCCACACATTAATTTATAAAAGCAATTAAGCACTGATAAAGTAACAAAGCTTTTCATAATGGCATTTTTAATTTCCTCATCAGAAATGGACCATCCACATATCAATCACTATAATTATTACTAAAATGTTCATACGATCAATCTGATCATTAGAGGTTCACTGAAAAATCCTACAAGGACTTGGTTTTGCCCTTGATACTCTGGCTTTCATCTTGCATGTTCCAACTGCCTGAAGTTTCTCTGGTTGTATTAAAAACTATCTACGTTTCCAACAATATTTTGTTCAGTACAAATTCCTAGTTAAGTCATCAAACAGTTAAATGTTTACTGAGCACTTTTGTTTTCTTTACATTATCAGGTGACAACACTGTATAATGAAAACCAAATTTTGCTGTTATTGCTGACAGTTACAGGCAACTCTAATCCAATGTGTACAAAACTGCAATAGGTACTACTGTGGTCATGGGTCCTCTCCAATTAATGCAACATCAAGGACATACCTGTTCCCACATTCCCATGGTGCTTCCACTGATATTACATCAGATGGGAAATTGGACTTAGCAGGAGTTTTACTACAAAATGAAACACTTGTGGGAGTCTAGATCAATCCCGTTTACAGCTATTTTTCAAAGTAAGAAAAACAAGTAACATTTTAAGCAAATAAAATCTTTCAAGCAAGGACTCCTCCTACTTCCTTCAAGTAAGCTACTCCTTGTACAGAGTCATATGAAGCATTATTTGACGAGGGAAATGCAAAGAGAAAAAAAAGAATTCAACAAGTACAAAAAACACCAGAAATGTCCATTTAGGAAGCCCTGCAGACCATACATTAATTGAAACTAGTACACTGCTTATTTTAGTTCATAAAATGTTCTTGAAGTGCACTGAAACGCCAAAATCGTTTTTGGCTCACACAGTGGCAAGTATGCTTATTATTTAAATCCAGCTAAATCTGTTTTAAATAGAATTAATTTCTCAACATCTCTACCACTATTTACACAATACAGTTTTGGATGCAGTCTTACATTTCTTTGGAAGAAGTCTTGCTGAACATAAAGAGACTTACTTTAGAGTAAAAGATTGTATTACACAACTGAGAGTTCAAGGGGCTGAGACTCTATTTACCAAATAGCACTCCACACAGTTGTTGAAAAAAGTAGGGATGGGCCAACTGAATCCTAGAATACTGGGCAAGGATTCGAGATTCGGGAATCTGAATCCCAGCACCAAAATGGTGAACTGAATCTTTCGAATTCACCAACCAAGTTTGTTTGTTGCTTTTCAAAACTGGCGCCTCCAGGGAATGCCAAAAGCCTGATTGGCCAGCGGGCCCCCAGGCAAGCGAAAATTGTGGCATAAAGCCACGTATGCCAGAAGCTGCCTGCGGTCACTTGGGCTGTGTACTCGCCCACCCACTTGGGCAGTGAGCTTGCCCACCCACTCACTTGGGCTGTGAGCTCGCCTGCCCACTTGCTTGGGCTGTGTGCCCACTCACTCAGGCTGTGTGCTTGCCCGCCTATGCCCGCTCGTGTTGCCTGGCTGTGCCCGCAGCTGACTCGCTCCGTAAGATAACAATTATTCTTCTCTATTCTTTTGACTTGAGACTGGAGGGTAGGGATTGCAACTGGAGTAGAGACTTGACTTGAAAGTCCCTTGCAGGACTTGAGACTGGACTAGAGGCTGGGATTTTTTTTTAAAGTGCCTTGTTGCAGGACTTGAGACTGGACTTGAGACTGCAGGGTACAGAACTGAGAATGGACCAGAGGCTCGTGTGTTGTTGTTTTTTTAAGTGCCTTCCTTGTTGCAGGACTTGAGACTTGACTGGAAGGTACAATCTTCTTGAGATTTCAAGGACAGCTGAAAGATTCTTTTGCATAACTCCCTTGCAAAGCTCTTTCATAATTCTAAGGTTTGTAGTTTTACAAGGTGTCACAGCCTTCACTGCCAACGTGTGCTGGTGCATCATCAAACTACAAACCCCAGGATGCCATAAGGACTTATACAAAGAAAATTCAGTTTTGACCTGGATTATCTCTGTACTGTAGTATGTGGCGCAGGAAAATGTGGGATTAATCCACATTTTCCTACCTGTATAGAAAGGTAGAAAGGTATAGAAAATGTCATTTTCAACCTGGGGAGATCCTGAGGCAAAACTATGACAATTGTCCTGGCCAGATTTCTTCAGAGGAAGGTTTGCCTTTGCCTAGCCTTTTCCAAGGCTGAGAGAGTGTGTCTTGCCCAAGATTATCTCTCTGTCCCTTCCTTTTTAAACTCTTTTTTAAAAAAGGATTCGCAAGATTCAAGATTCGTGAGATTCATGGATTCCCAGAACCTTCCAGGGATTCAGATCCAGATTTGGATTTGGAAAATTCTGGATTCATCCCGTCCCTAGAAAAAAGTAACACAAGTGCTTTTTTCAGGAAGAAAAAAAAGGACTCGTGGGATACCTTTGTGAAATGTGAAGCACACACTTATCTGAAGACCAACATTGCTACGCACATTGCACCACAGGTAGTTTCTTTTTCAAATATTTAAAGCCAAAGGCATAAGCAAGGAGTTATCAACAAGACTAGCACGCAGCTAAATCTTTTTTTTCTAAGGGAAAAATGCAATGATAAAAAGGAATCCAGGACACTATGAAGATCTAAAACTCAAAAATAAGAAAGAGCAGTTGATCAAGCCATTTTTTCCAAAAAGTGTGCACATTTACTTACTCTTTTGATTCTCGAGTCTTTTTAGTAACATGTTGTACAAGCGTGTCATAGCCAGATCCTTCACCCTGATTTTGTGCTGAAGTACACTTCTCTGTTTCTTCTTCTATTACAGAGCCTAAAATTTTACTTATATATTGTCTGAGATATTTCACAAATTCATAACTGTAAGAAAAATTAAATTGCAACTTATATTACTATGTTTCATTTAGAATTGTTTTTCGCACCCATATTTCACTAGGTCACTGCTATATTATACAATGAATTCTGAAAATGCTTCATGAAAGATTAAGCAGATAAGAGTTCAGGAGGAAACTTTTGGAAGGAAACATGGGCTGAAATTCTAGATAAGCATCCTGGCCCATCTGCCAGGAGTCTGTCCTCTTGTTAATCGGGACACAGCAGACTGAAGTTTCCACTCTTTCCCATGAATAATCTCCGGTGTGACAGCCAGAAACAGGATCCCTATCATAATTCCTTCTTGCACTGGAGATTGCTTATGGGAGGGGTAGAAACCTCAGAACAGATCACTATTGCTCACGGCAAGTGCTGCCCGGTAAATCAAGACTAAAAGACTTTTACAGTCCCTACATATTCCCTACACCATTGAATATGTACGGACTGTGAATATGTAGGGATTGTGAAGACATACAAGTCATGAGTGCATAAATCTAGGTCATGCATTCATGACCAAGATTGTGAATTCCAGCCTAGGTTTTCAACTCCTATTGAAAGTTAACAAAATTTACATTAATGTTATTGTACAAAAAGCTCTTGTAACAGATCCTTTTTCCCAGGTCCGTCCCACAGTTCCATAGTTTCAACTCTTGGAATCCTTGTTCCACCACTTAATCCCCTTCCAGGGCCTTAGGATGATCTCTTATATGTGAACCTGTAGCAGTGATACTATGAATTCTTTATGATAGGCATGGCCTAACTCTTTATAAGGCTTGATATAGACAAAACAGATTTTTTTTTAAAAAAAATACCCTTAGGTTTTTAAAACTCAGAAATATAATAAACTAGCGGATATACCTGGCGTTACCAGGATTTTATTTTCTCATTGGTAATATTTGTTAGAAAGATTTGAGATCCTGTGTCTCTAATTCCCCAGACTGTCTTGTCCAGTACCTGTAACTTTTCCCGATATTCCCCAATGCAATCTGTATTCAGAATTATTAACATACAGAGGCTGGGTTCCTGAGGGAATACATTGCCTTCCTCCTTGCTGCTAGGCTTCATCTCTGCAGCAACTGGCCTATTCAAGAGAGACACAGTTGACTGAGGCCCAAGAGCTCTCTGGCTGAAAATTCTAAAGGTTACTCCCTAAATTGCAAACCCCAGGATTCCACAGAATCTTCTTAGGCAGCCAATCATATATCTTCACTTGACATAGCCAATCATATGAAGTCTTCATGTGACACAGACAAACAAACTTTGACTTTTATATACTAGATTAACTTTTTCTATTCTTATAAGGTTACCTCAATACAGAGTCAGTTCTCCTTCCTCAATAACCATCCTCTCTCTGAAGTCCAAACACTGACTCTGTCAACTCCAAAACCCTATCTGCTTCAGTTCAAAACCCTACCTGTCTTCCCAGAGGTGCCTCTGTGTTTCTGTTAAATTCTTTTCACTCATAGCTCCCCTTCACAGCACTCCCTGGGGCTGCCCTCTGCCAGATCTGTCCAGTACCTCCTTCACAGGCCTGCAGAACTGTCATGCTAAAGAAACATACCCTACTCACTTACAGACTTGAGGAAATCAGTAATACCTCCTGTTTATTACAAACAAGCAAGAAAACGCAGCTGGGCAAACATTTTTGTTGAGCGTCAACTTCTTCTTGCAAGATTACAACATTTCATTTTTCAAAATCAAGTGATTTAAAACATTTAGGTGTACCAGCAGTTTTCCAACCGGTGACTGGCAATCAAAAATGCTACTGCCAAACTAATTTTTAACTAAATACAGACCAATAATTTCAATTCAATTCTTTCAATGAGGACAATTAAAGAAAGGAAAAAAGTTACTTGTGAAAATTTTCATCGGTTTCCTCCAGATGCAACAGAATCTCTTCTGCACACTCCACTGATGGTGCTCCTGTGATTTTCTCTTTGACACTCTGAAGTAACTGTCTGAGCATAGACTGCAAAGAAACTTCATCTTCGCTTGTAAAATGAGACATCTATAGAAACAAACAAAAAGTAAGAAAAAAAGTTAAAGCATCAATATTCTCTACTTTCACAATCCAGTCTACTGGCTATGAAAGAAATGGCAAAATCAGCTCTGAATATTCCTTGCCTAAGAAAACCCTATGAAATTCATTGGGTTGCCATAAATTTATGTGTGACCTGAAGGCACATGCACACTCAAACATCCCATAGACCTGCACAGATGAGAGAATAGTAAAAATAATGTCCTAGATATCAAGAAGAACCCACAGGTCTGATTTGGACATTAACAGTAAGCCAGGATGAGGAATTTTCCAGCAAGGAGGGACTGCACAGGAAACTCCCCCAATCCACCAGGTGCCCACCTCTACTTCTACCAAGATTCATACCACTGTGGCTGGCCCCAACATTCAGCAACAGTTGTAGAATGGCTCTGCCATGAATATCAGAGTGCCCTTCTGCATCACACAATGCAGTGGATAGGTACGGCAAATTATCTCTTTCACTTCTGGAAGAGAAGGAAAGAGGGAAAAGAGCCCTTTCTGCTATATCACCAAATATTACCATATATTTGTATGATTATGGAATAATATCACTTTATTCCTTGTGACCAAGGATCATTGCAAAGCATACATAATAAAGGTATAAAAACACAAGTGTGAGCATATGCACACATATACACACATACATACGTAATACTTATAATATAAAAGTATTTACAAATTACTGCTATCTCACAGCCCTAAAAACACCAGTCATCCAGAAGAGTTTTTAACAACCTGAAGGATTATTACTAACAGCAAATAATACAACAACATCAAACAGTTTAAAATGTGAAGTCCAATAGGGAGCGTGAAAACCAAAGGAAAGTCTAGGCTTATTTTCTCAACACCAAGCACTGGGCTTGGCATTATATCCAAATACAAACACTGATACATACATAAGAATACCCTCTCCCGGGGGGGGGGGGGAGTTCTTACTTCTCAATGCCTGTCAATATAAGTAACTTAGGTTTTATAGAGTCTTGGCCAAAAGAAAATGGGGCCTAACTTGGTAAGCCCTCAATAACAATAGAATCATTATGATATTGTCATTAGCTAGAGCAATACTCAAGCTATCTGATATTGGGAACGGGGTTTTTTTCCCCCCAACGTGCCAGGGAACAGTATCATGTTTGTGTTCATCAGCTATAATAATTTATTTTGGTCCTGGAAACTTGTCAGGGATTCCAGGCAGGGAACCCTAGAAAAATGATCAGCTCACTGCAAAGATGTTGCATCATGCCCCAGCTGTGGGTAATTGCAAGGTTGCATAAGAAACTGGGGTCGTGTGCAGATGGTTGAGCGAGGTGTGCAAAACTCTACCTGATTGGTTGTAGATATGTATATAATAAAGCAACACCAGCATGTATTTGTCTGTTGACCAAACCTGGTGCCTGGCGCAAGCTTTTGTCCGTCTGTCCTATGTTTTGTATATAATGGAACTTTGCTGCAAGATAAAGTGCCTCCTGTTTTGGAAGAAACTCCTCCGTGTGTGAGTATCCTTACTGGGGAACAAGGCTGCTGCTGTTGGCTCGCTGAACTCTGGTTTTTCCGCTGCGTTTCCGTGGGGCTGAAACTCCTATCATCCCCAACAAAACTCTCCAGGGCAGTTGCTGACTCATGGACCAGTGCTTTCAGTAGCACTAAGCTAGAGAATAACTAGTATTCTTGAAGAAATTCATCCTTTTATACACTTTGTTTGTGGAGCTCAATTCTTGGTTTTCTTTGTTCCCTTTCTTTCAAGGAGCAGTAAACTAGGCCTATCAGCAGCCTTAACACGTAAGATAAGCTGGAGTATTGTCAGTTGTGTTGTCTTTATCAACATGCGTCAGCCTATAGCTTTTAATTTTGATTATCAAGCTTGATTACCATGGGCATAACAAAAGGACTATGGTTGTCCTTAAGTGACTTGGAATTTTTTTACAGTTTGAGAGAATCTGAAATTCATAAGCATTTGGTAAAAGTTCAGCAACAAGAGGCACCAGAAGACTGATCTGGGACACAAGCAGAGAAATGACAGGTTTTAGATGAAGACAGCTGGACTTTGGGATGCAACAGAAGCAGTGTGGAAGTCCACATTGTTGAAGGATCGCAGATCTATCAGGCAGTTTCTTTCTGTTATGCTCTGTGCATTTGTAAAAAGCAAGATTTACAAAGACACAGTAAGACTGTAGTGTTCTCTGGTCCAAAGAAGATAGAACTCTTCAATAAACTCCTTATTGACCAGGGAAGTAGAAAGGCCTTTCTTATGTGTTGTACCCATTTGATCATATCAGCATTATCTACAATCCAGGTAGCCAAGCTGAGAAATAATTGCTGTTAGCACACTCTTCCATTACCCCATCAAATACTGTTCAAGATTTGTTGTTTATGGTACAACAAAAGCAGAGGAAACTCTGAACCCTGAGCTTCTCAAAACATAAAATTTAAAATGTTAATATCAAATAGCTTTGAGATCACCATCATTTGCATCTGAATGCATATTCAACATAATTCAAAAATATAATTATTCTCAGGTTTGTAATTTTTTTTCATACTAAGACTCCTGTAAAACAGGTACACATACAACAGGTTAGACATGGAGATTACCTTTGTCCTGCCATAGAGAT
The DNA here is from genome assembly GCA_030412105.1 of Cyclura pinguis. NCBI lineage: Eukaryota > Metazoa > Chordata > Lepidosauria > Squamata > Iguanidae > Cyclura > Cyclura pinguis. The sequence continues at coordinate 103,367,680 of CM059599.1, read as the reverse complement.
GTCAGGAGCACAGAAAGCTAGAACGAAAAGTTACATCTTTCAGGAAGGTCAGACATCTGCAAGGTACTTTTGAGGTATCAATTACTTTAAAACCCAATCCTATACTTCCATTACACACATACTATTCCCGCACCGGCCACAAGGTCTTTGTTTCGTCTTCCCCATCCTTTAGACATGGGGAGCAATCTTCCTTACGATGCTTTTAGAAACCATACAGTGAAAAGCTAGAAAGCCAGAGCCTGGTCTTGGGTAGCATCAGCAAGAGGAAGATCGACCACTGTAGGAACAGCAAACTCACAGGATTTCATGACCATCCTCCCTTTCCATACTCCACCCGCAGCCCTGTCCCATCTATTTTTACCTAGATGCAAAACACAGAGGCCAAGGGGGCGGATTCTCAATGAAACGTGTTTACAGTAGCAACCCAAAGCTGCGCTGATGGATCTTCAAAATATTTGTTTCAGAATAAACATAAAAGCAGGAGCCAGCGTGGCAGCATAGTGGTTTTCATCGCTCGACTACTCAACCTGGGGACCAGGATTCCCCGTCCGGCCATGGAAACCCCGTGGGTGACCCAGACCGCATCACACACTCTCAGCCCCAGAAAACCCTGAGATGGCGTCGCCATAAGTCGGAAACGACTTGAAGGCACGGCATCAAGACACAAAAGCATCGGGTTTAGCCGGACTCACGCACCTCCCTTGAGGCTCTGCATATGTCCTGAGAGCTTACCTTGGGGAGAGGAGGCTGCTTTGCTCTTTTTCATGGAGGGGGCCTTCAAACGGACGGCGGGGAGGAAAAACGAATGCAACTTCGCTCTGTGGATCGCCGGGGGAGGGAGTGCTACCCTCAACTCCAAACGACCAAGAACAGAGAAGAAAGAGCGAGCGAGCGGAACCCACCTTCGGCCAACGAGCCTCCCCTGAGCAGGTCTCTCTGGTGCGGCCCTTAGCAACCGCCCTACACAGTCGCGCCGGCGGTACCAACTTCCTAGCAACGACGCCGGCTGAGCTACGTCGCGCAGAGCTTGTCGGGAGAAGGGAGGACCAAAAGACTGCTGGAGGGAAAGGGGCTTGAGGTGGGGTGGGGGGAGTGGCAGGATGTTTGCGGAGTTTGGAAACGGCCTTTGTTACTGCAGTGCCCAGAATCACAAAGAAGAACTCGTCCTAATCTCTGGATTGTGATGTCATTTATTTAGCAGACGTTGACAAGTCAGAAATAAAGCCAAATGCAACAAAGGCCGTTTCCGCACTAGACTGTTGTAGTGCTATTATTCCGCTTTCAACATCCTAGGGAATCCTGGGGTTTGCAGTTTAGGGAGGGGCCTTTCAGGATTGCTTAGGATGTTGAAAGTGGAATAATAGCACGAGAACGGTCTAGTGCGGAAATGGCCAAAGAAAATTAGGCGGGGAAAAAAGCCACGGAACGTGTTGTGGCACTAAGAGGTTGCCTTGCTTGTGGGAACGGCACGTGTAGAAAGTACCGTGCATAGTTTCTTTTAAGAGGTGTGGAGGGAAATGTGTGGCGCTCTAGATTTTTTTGGATTGCAATTCTCATGATTCATCAACATCAGATTTGCTAGCTGGCTAGGGTTAACAGAAGTTGTAATCCATATCGAGTGCCACACATTCACTAACTATACAGGAATAGGTGGGCCGGTGTTAATAAGATTTTAGAATATGTTTTTAAAACCATATTAAAGGAAACAGGTTAGATTTAAAGTAAATAGCAATATAAACTAGAAGGGGCAGAGTACCTAATTCAATGTTTATAATCTACGTCATCACATTTCTTTATCTGCAAACTATTTGTCACAGGGAGAGAAATACGTTCTTTATGTTTCGTACTTTTAAATTATAGAATCAGAATAATAGGATTCTATCCCCAAGTTGATATCGAGAATCCATATTTTTCACATGGTGGCTCAGATGAAAAAGGTCAATATTACAGTAGCTTCCTCCTCCCCTTCTCCCATTCCTTTTTATGCTTTCTAGGGACTGCACAGCACAAAGGCAGTGATGTTTGAGTAAGAAAATGGACTTATTTAAGAGGAATTTGTTGCCATTACAGAACAACTGTGTTCCAGTTGTGAAACTCATGTTTTGTGTGCTTAGCATCTTTCGGAAGGGCTAGGTAAGTTCCCTGTTTGAAAGCTTGGATAGTGTTTGGCAGTTCATGTCACATTTCTGCTGAATCCAGTGAGATTAATACACAAGTGAGCGTGGGTATGGGAAAAGACAAGAATGACTATTTTAAACAGTGGTACCTGTTGGAAATGATGGAAGTTGTTGTTTTGTGCCTTCAAGCAGATTCCGTCCTATGGTAACCCTAAGAAGAACCTATCATGAGGGTTCCCAAGGGCTGACAATACGTGACATGCCAAGGTCACCCATGGCTAACCAGGGACTTGAATGCTGGTCTCCAGGATTATAGTCCAACACTCAAACCACTATACCACACTGGCTCTCTAATAATGGGAATACTCGAGGCCTTCATTTATAAGAAAGGTCATTTATTGATTGAGTTACCTAAAATATTTATGCTCTCCTTTTCAACTAGAAAAGCTCCCAGGGCAACATATAAATCATTGATTTGGCAGTCCCATGCCCTCAGGCTTACCATCTAAATAAGACAGGATGCACAAGGAAAAAGGCATGGCAGTGTGTGTGTGTAAAGAGGGGGGATCAGTTGGAAGATTAGGTCCATCAGATGCTGGCTGCTCTTCCCCTTCAGACACCAGAGCAATAGCAATTAGAAAACAGAGGGAGGGGTTCTCACCAGCTTCTGGGGATCAGGCAACAGTGGGGGTGTGCCTGGCTGCTCTTCTTCTGCATCAGGGGCCTTCACTGGAAGAAGCTCAATATGACTATTGGCTTGACTAGCCTCCTTTCTAATCAGTACAAGTTACAATGAGCCATAAGTAAAGCAAAGAATGAATACTGATAGGAAATGAAATGGGTCACAGACCCAGAAATGATATGAGATTGAGATTGTTTATGTAAATTGGAAACACTAAAGTATGAACTTTGTCATTATAATCTGTATTTCCCTTTCTGTTTTGCTACTCTAAACTTAATTTAAGGTGTGTTAAAAGTCTGGTCACAGGATACAAATATGTTCTTTATGTTGTTGTTGTTTTTCATACTAGAGAATCAGAACTGTAGAGTGACAAGGGATCACAGAGATCATGGCCAAACCTTTTATCAATGGAGGAGATCAGTACAGTATTTTCAGATTAGAGGTTATTCAAATAAGTATAATATATTATTTTAGAGTTAACAACTTTGGTCCAGAGATAATAATAATCTCTATATCTGAGACTGGAAGGACAGGCCCTGGGAATAGGGTGATAGACCTAATAGTGGAATGATGTCCCATTAGCATCAAATCGCAGACTGGAGAAGCCTAAGGTCCTGTCACACTACACTGTTATTGTTAGTGCTATTATTCTACTTTAACTGCAATGGCGACATTCTGTGAAATTCTAGAATTTGTAGTTTAGTGAGGACCAAGAGCTCTCCGGCTGAGAATTCTGAATGCCCTTCCCTGAACTGCAAGTCCCAGGATACCATACAATGTTGCCATGGCAGTGCTTTAGCACTGTAGTGTGATAGGGCCCAAAGTCTGATAATCCCTCTCCCCTTTTCCAAAGGTGTGCAGAAAGTTTGCCAAATCAGTTCTGTATGTTGAAGCCATGCTCAGAAGGGTAAGTTCAAGTATGCTGTAAGGTTAGCACATTATACCAGAGAGAAACCATAAGATGTTAAAAACCCATCATTAAAGTAGTCTGAAGAAATCCAGGCTGTATGAGAACACAGGCTTTGGGGAGCTCTGTGCTGTGCAAGTGAGCCCAACCCTTAGTGTAGATAGGCCTGTGGAATATTCCAAATTTCTCAGGATGCTGTAGTGTTGCTCCTAAAATCCAAACGTGTTTCCTTAAGCTTTTGGTCAGTCCTAAGCCACTGTAAAATGTTCATCTGTGGCAATATTAACTAAGAAGAAAGTTCAATTACAGGGTACTCCTATAGAGAGAACTCCTAACACTACCAACTGAAAGACAATCTGCTGCAGCTATTGCATGTCTACCTCACTGAAGAATTTTCTGTGGTTAAAAAAAAATAAATTGAGAAAGTGGTGATGGAATCCGGAGTGGCAAGTAGAAAACAATGACACCTACAACCCACCATAAGATTCCATGAACGGGAGAGGGTGAATTCACAGCATGGGAACCTAGAAAGCTATCTCTTACTAAGTCAGGTTATTATTCTGTCTAGCCCAGTATTGTCAGTTCTGACTGGTAGTTGCTCTTCAGGGTTTCTGGGCAGGATTTTCTTCCTAGCCCTATAGGGTTGATCTGTTGTGAGAGCAGCTGGTGCTCGCTCTTCTTACTTACACTGGATAAAGACTTGTGGTTTTGGAGTATCCCATATGACCCCTATATGGGATGCTTGGGAGCACTACAGCCTGGATATCCTTGGTATTCCCTGGTGGTATCCCATTCAGCTACTAACCAGGCCCAATCCTGCTGCTCTTCGAGAATCCAGGGAGAGCAGATATGATGAGAGTGATATAGTAGTGAAAAAAAAAAGTATACAGTAGGCCCTTCACTTTTGCGAGGGATAGGGAGAAAGAACCCTTGCAAAAGTCAAAAGACCGCGAATAACTGTGGGCCCCCACCACACCATCAAGAGGGTCACAGGAGCGAGCCAAGAAGGGAAAGAACTTCCTTGCTTGGCTTTCTCTTGGCTCCCACCCGCACAATTGGGCAAATGGGTGTGGGGCAGGAGAAGCCAAGTGCGGAAGGAGCTCTTTTCCCGCTGGGTCTCTCCTGCATCCCCTCTCTCACCTTCTGCCCCTGCCGAGGGTGCACTGGCACCAGTGACAGTGGCCAAAGGAGTGCGGGGAAGGGTCGATCGCCCTCCCTGTGCCCTCCTGCCCTCCCACGCCAGGGAATGGGAAGAGGAGAAGGGGGGCAAGTGGGCATCTCGCGAATAATCAAATTCACAAAAGTGAAACCCACAAATGTGGAGGGAGAACTGTACTCTTACTGTTGTGAGCAGCATTTGTGTTTGCCTTCAAGTTGCTTGTTGACTTGTGGTGACCCTGTGAATTTCATAGGGTTTTCTTAGACATGAATACTTAGAGGTGATTTTGCCAGTTTCTTTTCCTGAAATACAGCCTACAGTGTCTGGTATTCATTGGCAATCACCCATCCAAGTACTAGCTTCTAATGGGATTTGGTACCTTTAGAGTATTTAGGCCCTCTCTGTTGTCTGTGTTCTACTCCTGGGAGTGCAACTGTTCAATGTCATTGTACTATTGGTTAGATCAGTACAACTTACTACTACTTTTTATCCGTCTTTCATTGTCCTTATGATTTTGAAAGTGCTGTAACAGGATTTCAGGCATATCAACTGTTGTAAACATTTTTCTTTTTCAATAGGGTTTAACTATTTATAAACAAGAGCTTGGATCTTGAAGTGTTAAACACATGCAAATCCAACATTGTTAGAAGTATGTTAAATGTTTTAAATTAATCCCCAAGGAGATTCTTTCCTTTTTATTATGAATGATAGCTAGAAATGTGACAAAACAGTGTTGCATCATGAATATTAATTGATCGGACATTTTTTAGCAGATGGCTGTAGTAAGTAATATAAAGACACATGATAATACGAGCACAGATAATTATGATTATAAGCATATATTTTATACATATATATTGCATAGAACCAGGCAAAAATGCAAAAAATGATGTATTCATGGAGATTTTTCTAATTTCCATGTACACAGAATAGACTGGAAGCATCTTCATTGCTTAGATTGTAGCTGTAATATAGTGATAGTATCCTTGGGCAGTACTGGTGAAAGATACTGATGCTGACCCTTATGCTAAATCATCGTGTGTGGGGGGGGGGGTATATAGAGAGAGCTTCTTCATGAGAGAGATCATCTAGTTAAATATTGTCTGCTCTGATTGGCAGCAGTTTTCCAGGGTCTCCAGAATAATTTCTCTGTATGATCAGCTCTCATTTGTTTATTAGGCATGATCCCATATCATTCTACGGGATGAAAAAACTATACAATGTTTTAAAAACACCATAATATTATGAGGCTCAGGGAGACATGGCCTAAAAGAACAGTCAGTTAATGTTTATGGACACAACAGTAAGCAAATAGCTTACTGTAAAGCATAAAATAGCCTGCCTAGGTCATGAGATTTTTCCTCTAAGCCATTTGTGTCTATGTGTCTTTTCACATCCTCTTTTTCCAGCCTGCCCACCTGGTTGTCAGTCATTCTGTCCCTGACTTCACCCACCTACCCATAATTCATGGTTGTTGCTTTGTCATGGAGTTGTTTGGGGAGGTTTAATCCCTTAGGTTATTTTAAAGAATTTGGAACTAGATCTACTGATTTCGTCATTGGTTGGTGCAATTTTATCCACATTTGCATAAACACAGGGAAATTTGAATCAGGAGTACAAGAAATTGTATCAGGGGTAAAATCCAGTTAACGTGTTGTAATTGTAACTCTCATTGATTCTAGAAAGGTATAACGAGCATGGTCTTGAAATCAAGATTCCATTCAGAGGCAGACATAACAGTTTTCAGGTGTTCGCAAGAGAGACTGAAATCTTTTGTTTACTCTTTCAACCAAACAGTTTTGCATTACATCAAAACTTAGAAAACTGTCATTTGTTCCACTTTCAGAAAAAAACAGGATCTGAAACTATTATCCGACTTACACTAATAAGCCACAGCCCTTGGAAGTGCAGAGGAAAATGTCATCTTTTTAATGATCTAAAATGAGAGGCTTTATTTGCTCTTTAGACAGCTAAATTTTTCCATATTTTTTGAAGAAAACCTTCCTTGACTTTTATTTTAAATGTCACTGGATCCTGTTCTTCAGATAACAAGCTGTATAGGGAATTTTGCTTATTTGGAGGTTAGCTTGAGACAACAAAGCTTTGTTGTCATATCAAAGATATGACTCTTGGAGGTTTGTACAGATCTTTTTCAGTTTCTGAATTACAAACTTCAGTGTTTGGGTATTATCTGAAAATTTGTGGGGGGGTTTTCCCTTTTCTTTCTTACAGGAAAAAAAATGTTGCAACATTACCACCTTCAGCCCCAAAACAGATATGCTCACCTGCAAACAGAGTTCTCATTATACAAACACAGACATTATTATTATTTATACTCCAAAATCATGGATTCTAGGTGACTTACAAATCAAAACATGTTCTACACATAAATATATAGACTTGGTAGATGACCTCTGCTGGAAACTGGACAGGGGTAATGTGTCCTTGTTGGTTCTGCTGGACCTCTCAATGGCTTTTGATACCATTGAGAATTGTATTCTTCTGAGTCATCATCTTGGAAAAGGGCTTAGGTGTACTTGTTCTGCAGTGGTTCTATTCTTTCCTGGAGGGGGACTTTCAGAGGGTGGTGATGAGTGATTCATGTCTGACTACTTGGTCACTGGCCTGTAGATTCCCTCAGGGTTCTTTTCCCCTACTCTATTTAATATATACATGAAACTGCTGAGAGAGGTTGTCTAGCGTTTTGGGGTCGGATGTCAATGGTATGCTGATGATACTTGCTCCTTCATACCTAATTCCAGGGAAGCTGTTTCTGTGCTAAACTGGTGCCTGGAAGTGTTATTGGACCAGATGAGGGCAAACAAATTAACACTTATTCTAAACAAGATAGAGGTACTTCTGGTCAGATGAAAGACAGAGCTGAGAATAGGGATTCATCCTGTGTTAGACTAGGTTACACTCCCCCTGAGAACACAGATTCACAGTTTGGAAGTACTTCTGGATTAAGCCCTGAGGCTGGAGGCTCAGGTTTCAGCAGTGAGCAGGAGTGCATTTGTACAGTTAAAGCTAGTGTTCAGCTGTGCCCACTCTTGGAGAAGTCAGATCTTGCCATAGAGACACCTGTTACCCTGATTTCTGGGGTCCCTTAGGGACACCTCAGTGTGCTCCACGTGATGGGAAATGGAAACTAGCCAGAGCACAAGCAATAGCAATGCGAGAGGCAGGGTAACCTAGCGGGGTCTTTTTACCCAGTTTTTACAGGGTCAGGCCAAGCCAAAAGCCAAACAAGAATGTCCAATAAATGATTTTATTGAATGCAAGTCTCACACACCAACGCAATCACACACACACGCACCCAAGAGCTATTAAGAAACAAAAGAGAGGAAATTGGATAGGGAAGTATTAGAGGGGTACAGTTGTGGTAATACTGTACCTTTTCCTGAAGTCCTGGGTCTGGGAAGGCAGCAGAGAAGTGGGGCTCAGTACGGAGAGGGCTGAGGGGAATCGCTCAACGGATGGAGCAACGGTCTACTGGGGTGACCAGGAGTGATCCAAAGAAAAACTCAAAAACTGGGACTATTTCTAGGGGAAAAGGTACCTGGAGGACTAATCCTTTCCCAGGGAGAACGATGGGTGTTGAAGAGATAACGAAACTCCACCATGGCAATTTCCTTTGTGTGATGGGATTGCAAGGTGTTGCCAAAGGGTTAGGATCTTCGGCTGTGTTAGTTTGTGGTGTGACTTCATGTAAATGGTCCTCGCCTGATGGAATATTTGCCCAACTTGGGGCAGACATGCTAATCCCCTCAAGTCGACGTCTCGGGGCTGAGGACCCTTTGTTTATTGTGGGTTTACACATCTTGAGGTCTCCTGGGGCTACGTGACTGGGGATTTTACTGGCCTGACCTGGTTTTCGATCCTTTGACCATTGCTGCCTACGTGCCCATCCAGGTGACCTCTCAGGCACATTGAATCATATTTTAATATCAAAATTGTAGACCCCGGGATAGGGTTTTCCCAGTGAGATAACACACCTATTTGGATTACTGTACAGTAGCCCCTCCACATTCATGAGGGTTTGGGAGAAACAACCCTCGCAAAAGTGGAAAAACAGCGAGTAACCCCCCCCACACACACAATTCCCTTCCCATTGCCCTCCAGAGCTTTCCCCCTCCCATTCCTTTGCCTGTGGCCCTGGTGTTGTGGGAGCAGAGAAAAAAGACAACCTAAAAGTCTTACCGATGCTTTCTCCTTAGACAGAGAAGAGGGGAGTTTTGGAGTTCTAATTACTTCTGGTGGCCATCTTGAGAAAAGAGAAGTAGGAGCAAAGAGAGCACCTGAACAATCAGCAGCCAATACACAGCAGAATGTGCAACCACATGGCAGAGAGGCTGTGCCTTCAGCAGTGGGAGAGGGCTTTGCTTACCCAAAAGGAAAATAAGTCCATTTTAAACACAAGCCTCACAAGCCTGGAGTGAGGAATACAAGGAACTTTTAACAACACTAAAAAATTAAAACAGACAATTAAAAATGTTGAAAAGCACTTTTAAAAATACAATTAAAACAGATACATCCAGAGCTGCCACTACAAAGGACATGTAGGAACTCTGACAACCCATCATCTTATCCCTTCTGTGCTTTTCATCATCTTAGGAACCTATCTTAACCTTTGATGAGGCCTAAACAATGAATGTAGAGCCTTAGTTCAGAAAAGTATCTACTGATGCTGTGAGCATAATGAGATATTATGCCCTGACTCAATTTGTCACTTGAACGTCATGTGTAGCTTGAAAAAATGGTGCCACCATGCAATAAGGTGGCTACAGCTAATCTTAAGCACACTGTTCTTTCAGGTAAGCTGGACAGTTCTTGCCCTCTTTCATTTCACATCTCCAGATTTTAATGAGATGCTGTCTGCGGCTCTCTGTCATTTTACTAGTTTGCTTTGTTTTCTACTAAATCATTGAATAACTATATTGCTGCTGTATTTCACTCGTTATTCTTTTGCTGATGTACCTTATGGTGTTTGTGTTGGATATTAGATTGGATATAACTCAATATAATACCAAGTCACTGGTTTTCATCACTTTCACAAATGCCAGCATGGTATGTGGAATGAGTTATAAACAATATGTAGCAAATTGTTTTTCCTCTTTAACATTTATTGAAGAAAGATATGCAACAGACATCGTTATTACAAAGAAATATATTAACCGTACAACACAGATTTTTTAAAAAAAACCCTAGAGACAATACCATTCTTAGACAACACATCCCATATAGGACTTTTGAATTTATGGGTTAAAACCAGTTGAATTATAAACAGATCACATCTTTCTGTGGGGGTAATAGTCATCATGAGAGGGATTATATTATCTTTTCTTCTTAAACTTAGAGAAGCCACAAAATAAAGACGGGGAAGAAATTTGCCTTTGCTGCCTATGTTGCCCCAGAGTAGACCCTCAGGTAAGATTTAGCCTGTGTTCAATTGGACCTTCTCCAAGTTTTCTGCCAACATTGTTCAGTTGTTTTCTCATTTGTTACATCACCCCTGGCTCCCTGGAAAATCAGAGGGACAGTTTGGCTCCATTCTGCGGGTGGGGACACTTGCGAGTGATTGTGTCCACCAACCTGGCCGTTCCAGAGGTCAGCCAGGACTGTGACAGGTTATCTGTCAAGGCAGGAAAAAACTCCCCAAGAGCCATCAGGGATCCATCAGGTCCCATAAGCCTCTTAGAGCAGACCATTCTGATGATGGGTCCCACACCCTTGTGGAAGGTCCTTATTTATTCCAAAGCCTTTTTATTTCCAGGGAGAAAAAGGATTATGAAGTATTTACTTTTAGAATGATTAATTAAATGTTTAATGCAGGAGATTCACATAGTTACTGCTCCAAAATAATTTCTAAAAACTATATGGAAAGGAAGACTAGGCACAATATCAGATCATTACAATTCATGGTCTTGTTTATTTTTTACTCTGTTGTTTTTATGGGAACCTGTGTGCTTTGTCTGGTTTACACTGTGGAGAGCAAATGGGGTCAAAATAATTCTCTGTTTTGCTAATGTTCATGCTTTCTTTTGTTTTCATTGGCGATCTTCCTACTTCTCAAATTGGCAAAACTGAGCATGGTTCCATATAGTTCAGGTGTTGCTTACATTTTGGGACCCTGTAGTCCATTTGTAAAATAAAATAAAATAATTAAAAAGTAAGTTCAGTTGGTTGTTACGTTACGAATAAAGTGTAGTCTCAACATATGAAATACGAGTATTTTATGCCAAAACAAGTTATAAATAATGCATTTATATAATGTAACAGAACTTTCAATCTGTAAAGGATGGCAGTGCTGCATTTTTCAACTATTCAAAAAATTCCACTTTTAAAAAAATTCTCCCATGGCTTCAAAATTTCTAGAAATTTTACATTTTTGCAATGTGCACAAGCATGTAGTCTGATCGGAATCAGAACTAACATACTCTGGAAACAGGCTTTTTACACAGAATTCTTTACCATAATCTAGTTTAGTCAGGAGATAATACAAAGTATGAAGTGAGTAAAAGCTACGAAACATGTTGATCCTTCCCAATTTCAAGTATCCTTTTAAAAATATAGACGAACATGTATTAATAACTGTTGCCAAATTTAAAAAGTTGAATCATTGTCCCACATCCCTTTCCTCACTACTGCTCCTCCCTAAACTCCTCATTTCCAGAGAGGATCTTTCAACTCTCTGAAGCAGTTTTTTGAGGGCAATGCAGAAGCTGTAGCAAGAGGGGGAATCACCCACTCTTCATTACCGCAACAGATATTATCTCAGCAGGAGGTACTAACTTGATGCAACCTTTGGTATGGGTCAAGACTGCTGTGCTTTTAATCCCTGCAGAGAAAGGATGACATCTGCACTGACAGATCACTTGCCAAAACGCTCCCTTCTGGTCAAGCATGACTACAATCCTATGCCTGCTTCCATGGATAGAAATCCCAGTAAAATGCTTTGAAAATTGTTTCTAAATAAGGTAAACAGGCATATGTTTGTGCCACATTAAAAACAGCAATCTTGCCCTGTATTAAATGTGGCTGCCATAATTCCCTACACCTTCTAAGGAGATCGTTCCAATGATTATTCATTAAAAGCAAAGCAGTTAAATTTCCATCTATTTTCCAGTTAAAATGACTATACACTAATTCAGGTGACAGTTTGTGGGTAGTTAATGAAGATAGCTTTTTCTCACAAATAGGTTTAAGCACATCTGCTGGTTCAATATTTGCAATTCAGCTGTTGCCAAATTCATTCCTGAAAGCTGGCATTTAATGTGCTATTTTACTGAGGAAGAGCAATTGTATTTGTTAGCACTATGGAAATAATATACTACTGAATGATTTCTTTATGTGGAATAGCTGTCATGGCACTTCTGAAAAATCTTTTTTCTATGTAAGGCTGCCAGCCAAAAAAAAAAAAGATAGCAAAGGTTTTCCACTTCTCCTTCCGTGCTCTGTTACTGTATCACTCGGACTCAGATCTAGCCTTTCTTCAGACCTGAGACTTGAAATTGTGACTGGTATTCAGTATTTCAGTTACAGATTCATAACCTAGAATTATGCATCTGTAACTGGTCTGGGCCTAACTATGTATAGTTACTGTTAAGCTACGTAACTGCCGCTCCGGCCTGCCGTAAAAGCCAGCAGCCGTATTTAGGTGAAGGAGGTCCATTCAGCTTCCAATTGGGGTACTGGGAGGATGATGTTTCTGCATACCCCCTCGTACCACTGAGTGAAGTTATGACAATCAGAAGCAGGATCCCTGTTGCAAGTCTTTGTGAATGTTCTCAGATCAGCATTGAGAAGAAGCTTCTCTATAGTGCAAGAATTCCCTCTTGGTTTTTAATGTCAGTACTGACATGTGCAATAATAGTACTATGTGCATTAACATACTGATCCTTTGAATTTATACTTTGGTTTCACCTTCCAATAAACTCTAGTAGCAGTCATGGGAGAGAGACTGAAGAAAATTTTTAACAGTGGGCTCCTTCACACAGGGCGAATGTGTTAAGATGCTACAATATTTGTCTCTGTAGTCCTCAGATTTCTTTAAACATTCAGTTGATATTTCCCTTGTCATCAACTATATTCTGACAGTTCCTGGCACCAGCTGCAACATTTTATGCCCTCCATTAAGTGAGTTCATATTAAATTCCAGGATGTATTGAATGTATTGAACAACAGCAATTTTTCACCACTGCCCTATCACAGAGGAGCCTGTGCTCTTGCTGAGATTCAGAAGTCAGTCCAATAACAATAAAAACTCTGAGGTTTAAAGGATGCCTGAGGAACCCTAAAGGTTCCTAAAGATTGTGAGAACTACTTAAGGTTTTTTTTAACTCTAGCTTTCACTTCTTTGCTAACTCCAAGCTAAAATGAGTTTTACCCGCCCCCATAATATAAATGTCTGCTTAATAAAATTATAATCTTGGAATTAAATAACTTGGGCATCAACTGGCAAACAGGATGTGGAATTAAGTACAACCCACAGAAAGAATTGTTGTTGTTGTTTTATGTTTATTTATATCCCACATTTTTCCCAGTCCAAGATAAAATGGCTTATAAAAGTTAAAACAGATGTAGCTTAAAAATTCCCATCATACCAACTTAGAAATATAATTACTTTTTCAATAGAAATAAAAGCGATTAGAAGCATAACATTTTAAAAAACCAAATACAAACAATATAGCATATATCAAACAGCATGAAAAGCAGATGGTACCAGATGCTATGTCTTAAAGGAAAACATTTCAGATAACGGTAATAATTGGTAATGTCGAGCAGAGTTGAAAGCAGCTGTTTGGATTAATATTTTTATAAACTGAGAGTATGCATTAATATGTTTACATCATGAGAGCATGGAAATGAAGAGAAATGTGACCTTCTTCCCACTGTTCTTATTGTATGTTCAGGGGTGAGTTCTGCTCTGCTTAAATAGCACATCAACCACAACAGGAATGGAAGAAGTAGGCCATAACTTATAGTTGCTGATAAGAGTTGGCACACGCATGGGTCTGGATGATCCAAGCATTGACCAAGCTTCCTGTTGATCAATGAGCCTGACTGTCCAGCCCACTGCCAGAACCAGTGGGATCCACCTGGGAAGATGCCTTCTTGTGGTCCCTCGTCACCAGGGGGTGTAGGAAAGGCAACCGGTCTCATCCAGGCCTGGCCGCTTCCGCCTCATATCCCTTGAGTCCCTAAAGGGGATCTTAACTTCTAACAGTGCCTGTGAAAACTGGGAATTTATGTCCTAGATCTAGGATCCATGCCAACCACCCCCAAAAGTCGTGTCAAGGTGACAGTACAAATGTAAAGATGTCAAACACCCACATACACAAAATGATTGCAACAACAATTACAACTAGAGTGTGAGTGGGTGGGTTAACACTCGAAGCATGACTGCTTGTGCGTTCAAGGGAGCCCAGATTAAATACCTCCCCTTATCTAACCTGAGTGAAACCTGCATCTGGGTCACTCAGGCCAACTATGCCAGCCAATGCATTCAAACGAAGGTTTAAACTCATTAGCTGTCTTTCCTGCCTCATCCCAGAGGCTGTGCAAACTGTGCAGGCCCCTGGGGTGAGGCCACCAACAAGCCTGCCAGTGCTCTACCGCTGCCACAAGCCAGCTGCATAGGATAAATAATCTACCATACTTCCTAAAAGGCAAGTATGACATCAGTTCACATCACCTTGATTTTTAAATGGTTGAATGTATGTTCAACTCAACGATGACATCATCATCATTTATACCCATCTTTTCCCTAGAACTGGGCCTTAAGACTACGTACAAATTAAAATGCAATGTAGTTAAAAACATAACAAAAAAAATCTACATTAAAATGGAATTAAACTACCAATAGTATTTGTAAATAATTAGAAACGTGCCATTAAATGATAAAAAGCACTCTTGAAAATAACAAAAAACTACAACAATCTCTTAATAGCACCTTCTTAAAAAAATCCTAAATTCTCCAAAGCCAATCCAAATGAACTCTTTGCCTGCAAGGAAGGGGCTTCCCTAGCCTCCCTAGGAAGGAAGTTACAGAATCTGGGGCAGCCACAGAAGACACCCTATCCTATATTCCCACCAATCTTTGGAGGTGGTGGAACTGAGAAACAGACGTTTCCTGAGATACTCAGGGCCCAGACAGGCTCATGGGGGGAGATACAGTGTGTCAGATAACATGAACTTTAGCTCTATCAGACCTTATCACACTTTAGAACAAGTGCTTTGTAATATGTCCAGAAACAAACCAGATATCATTATAATGAGTGCATATGGATTTTGACAACGGCCACAAGAATCCTGTGATCATGAAATTTTGGACCATGAAACATTGCATTGTGATAGAACAAATGAACCATGTTGAACCACATGCTCTTTTGTGCCTTTCAAAACAGGAAGAAAAATGGCATTGTCAACATTTGACAGCATCTATCATGTAGTCTCCAATGCTTATGTACAGAGATGGGATATAATAAATCCTTCAAAGAGGCTACTAATAAAAATGATAGCAGTAATAGCAGGAATTTTTAAGGGACAGAAGTTAAACCATGATCCAACCAGTTGATCTAATTAGTGCCCAAATCTTTTAATCAAAATGCACCCTTTCTGGAATATGTTGTCCCAGAAATAACAAAGCAATGTTCTGCCATGTGTGTATGACAACATAGCTAAAGGATGTTAAGGCACAGCTAATCCTTGGTAAATTATCTTAATCGTGCAGCCTAGAAATCAATGCTAAATGGAAAGTTTATCTCGTAGGTCTAAGAGTGATGCTATATTGGATTAAACAGAGGTTTTGAACTTACATGCTTAGTCAACTGTAACTTTATGTTAAGACATGATTCTAACCACTGTGATTGTTACTAAGATCCATCTGTATAGACTTTGGAAGCATATTTGTGTATTAGCTTTAAGTGACAATTGCATGCAGTTTTCAGAGGCTGGAATAGATCCATTTGTGCTAGAGAGATTCACAGTCTAAGCTTGGGTTTTGACAGCAGGCTTGCTCTCTCATCCTCAATACCTTTAAATTATTGAGCTGTGGCCGTTTCAGAGGTCTGGAGAAATTGAATCTGGCGAATGTTTGTTCCTCATTAAGCTGGGAGAAAAGCATGATGGTGGTTGCTGTGAAATAAATCTAATTTTAAAGAGGAAAACAATCTGTTTACTAATCCAAGATTGCAAATGCTATTTAGTATGTGTGTTTTTTAAAAAAATCTCAGCAGGCAGCACAAATGCAAAGTCACTGAAATTTATTCTGAAACTGATCCCCAGTTTCATGTTCTTTATTACACACAGACAGTTATAATTGACCAGCACCAGATTTTTCCCTCAGTCATAGTGAACAGATTTGCCATGCTACTGAAAAAATGCTTAGCCAAGTTTTGTAAATCAAACCAGAGGCTCACTTACCACAATATGCTTAAAATTGTGAATCAGTAGTCTGAAGTGACAGAATAAATAGAAGCATGAAAATAGGGAAACAGGTGTCATGGGTCAAGAGTCAGCTTCTCCAGGTGAACAGCAGCCTCAAAGGAGGACAAGCAGATGCAAGCGCACTTGAAGCTAATAAGGCTGGGATGAGAGCCAGCTGGCTCCAGCCTTTTTAAGGAAGGCAGTGGGCTGAGTCCAGAAACAACTTGTGTGTTTGTTGGCCCTTGCCTTCATATGTATAACAGGTGCCTTGCTCATTGTCTGCCTGTATTCTCTGACCTTTGGACTATCTCACTTTGCTGCCCACTGGATTCTTGACCTTTTGGACTGATGTCTGACTATGCTTCTGCTTCAACCTGAACAGGCAAGCTTTCTTGAACTGCTAAGTTGTCTCTGTTTGCCTGCTGAATATATCTGCACTCCATTGCCTAGCAACTGATAGCTGGCACCTATGACAAGAGGGTCCAGAAAGTATAAAGAACCAAGAGGTGCAAGGCAGGGGAATCTAAGCAGTTGTAAAGTAATGCTTTATTCATTATTTCTAACATCTATTAATGTGAGTTTGGGAGAACAATGAAGGAAAATAGTGACTTCAGTGTCACTTAAATTTGGTTAGATCTCACACTGAGGCATTCTTATTGAAGCTCCAGGAGATCTAGAGGATGGCCATGGAGCTACCACTCAAAGCATAGTGTGTACTCTTCATGTTTTTCCAGGAAATAGTTGCCAACATGAGAGCTAAGATTCAAAGCATAAACTTAGTATTTTACAAATTCTAGCATATATTTTCTCAGATGAAATTGCCCTAGATAAAGAGAACATAAACATGAATGCCATTACTTGATCCATCTGGATTATTTTCACTTTTTGCCATAATCTGTTAACTTTTCTTAGTTTAACTATTTGAGCTTAGAAAATTTACTTTTTGGACTGTATCTCCCCAAATCCCCTAACCAGCAGGATCATAAGGCCTATGGCCCCTACAGACAAGTAGACTTTTCAAGCTCTTGTCATTATTGTTATATATAATACATTATACTGAGTCCTATCCCAACTTGTCCCCCAAGTTTACAGCTAGCTACATGCCCTTCCCTTTTATTCTTTCAGCAGCCATGTGCAGTGCAATGAAAAAATGCAGATGAATTCACACTGAGAGAATGCAATGCAATCTGTCCCTGAAAGTATACTATTGCTCTGAGATTTAAATTCTCAATTCACATGACACACAAACATCCAACATCATTGCTAACCATTCCTACCACCAGCAGTATGCATGATGAAAGCAACAGTTCAAACTGGTTCTGACTGCAATCACTTCTTTGCAGTATGTGTTCAGTTGTCCCAAAATCCCTTGCTCCCTTCCCATATTGGTGACATCCCGTCTTAGTAGCAAATTCCTGCTTCATCTTATTCCCCCCTCCCCCCCCCGGCCACATTGTCAGCTACATTTTCTGGCTGATGTGTCTATACATAGTCTTCCACCCCACAGGAGACATCCTAAGTGTGCTCATTCAAAAGTAAGCACTAATGAATTCAAGGAGACTGTTCCCCTAACATCTTAAATTTGCATACTTTAAAAACACATGGAAGCCATGAATATAGATTGCAAATGACAGTGTAAGTTTACTGAGAGTTGCAATGCATGATTGAGATGACTGTGGAAATTTTACAGGATAAACTGCCTATTTAACATGATGCTTCATGGTTTGTATTTCTCCTTTTAAAAACAAAAACTTTATACTTAACAAGCACATCAATGAAATTATGATGGGAAACCTTCATAACTGATCAGTACAATGCAACTTACACTGGTGAAGCAGCAGCACCTCCCTATTCTTCCCTTGTTAATCTTATTTGATTTTCCACTCCTTATTTATTTCTCAAGGAGGAGATCCACCATTACGATTAGGTAATATCCCTACAGAAATATTCAAAAATGGTATGAAAAAAAAGAAGAGACTTTTGTCCCCAAATCAGGAATTCTTTCTACAACACTGCCCTCCCCCATCAGAGTTCAACTCCCTGCCTGTGCCTTTCTGCCAGCAAGGGAAGGAAGGCGATAGTACAGTAGGACCCCCGTATCCACGAGGGATTGGTTCTGGGCCCCCCGCAGATACAGAAATACACACATAGGAATGAATGCCCTGTCCCCCACCTGCCCCCCGCTGATTGAGGTGGTGATGAGGCGGGATCACACTCCTCGCTCCTTTCCTGCCCACCGCCACTGCGATTGGACCCGGGGTGAAGGGTAGGAGGCGGCGAGGGGCACAATTGCATGCCCCTCACCTCACTTCTTTTCTGCCCACTGCCCTGGCGATCAGCCCAGAGTGAGGAGCAGGATGAGGTGAGGGGCACAATTGCATGCCTCTTCCCTCTTCCCTGCCTGCCGCCAGGACAATCGGGCCTGGAGTGAGGGGCAGGAAGAGGCGAGGGGTGCAGTCACGCACCTCTCACCTCTTTCCTGCCCTCCGCCAGGGCGAGGGGCAAGACGCAGCAAGGGGTGTGATCTCACACTCCTCGCTTCTCTCCCACCCACCGCCACCTCGATGGCAGTGATGGGGAGCCAACTGCGGATAACTGACTCAGTGGATAATGAATCCACAGATAAGGAGGTCATACTGTATTTGCCCAAGGGAAGGAAGCAGTGGGGGGTGTCCAGTGCAAACAATCAAAGAGAAATGCTGAGCTGAGCCAAAGTCAAGGTCAAATCCAAAGGTCCAGAATGCTGACGGTCAGTCCAAAAGGGTCAAGAGAGCCAGAACACAAGAGTTGTGGGCTTGAGTAGTGATTTGCTACAAGCACAAGCCATGCTGACTGACTTGTATGCTAACAAAAACAGGTGTTAATCATCATTGTTCTGTTTACTCAATCTTGCCAAGATGGCTTCCCTCTGAGCTGCTTGTTTGTGTCTCCTCTTTGATTGGGGGCTGGTGGGCAAAAGTCAATCTAATTCCTCTAAGTGATTGTTGGTCCCCTCTCCCCTGGCACTGGTTGCAGCAACTCTGTTTCAGCTTATCTTTCAGCTGATGGGGGTGTTTCCAAGACAGTGTGGTTTATCGCTGGCTCTGTTTCTGGCACAATCAATTGCTCATCGATCTCAGAGCCATCATTTATCACGCTCCCTCACACACACACACTGGGTGGCTGAATGTCTGCCTTCCATCCCTACTCCCAAAGAGATTAAGACTGAATTTGCACTCTTACATGTGCTTATCTGAAAGTGAGTCCTGCAGAAGCCAGTGGGATTACTTTTGAATAGACCTATATTGGATTGTACTGTACTGTACTTCATAAAGAGTCATTGGAAAAATAAGCATTTAAAGTGAAACGGTTTTTTTAAAAAAGATTTCTAAATAAGAAGGATTACGTTAGGCTACTAAAGCCTTGTACGGCTTAGGCATCAGAATGACAGTGGAGAGGTGGAAAATGTGAGATAGTGGCACATCCAAAGGGGTTATGACCCAAGATTATTCACACTTCTGACCACTCCCATTTTGAGAAAGCTGAAACAACTCAAACAATTCAAGAGTGTGTGAAAGATCAGAGGATATATGTTTCAAGAACAAAGGGAATGTTCCAAAGAAGTGATGCAATGGTTTAAAATTAAACAGCTGCTGTGTGTGTGTATGTTTGTGTGCCTGTGTGTGTAAAATGGGAGCATTCTTTATCAAGAAAAAGATTATATGCACATGCATTCATCACATATGATTTGGTAGTAGTATGGGCATTTGCATCCACAACTTTCCCATCCAGGTGCAGCACTATTTGCTACACTACATTATATGTATTGAGCATCCCTAATCCAGGAATCCAAAAACCTACCAAATCCAAACCTTTTGGTTGTCAAGACCTGCTTGGTGGCTGTGGCACTCCTGCTTGTTCATTTCTCACATCCTCAGTCTCTTACCAACCTTACATCTCATACATAACACAAGTAGAAAACAAATGAGATACAACATTGAAGAGAGACGCCAGGACCTTTGAAACAGAGGGAATCCAAATGTAATGCTTGGTGCAAATCCATGTCTCCCACCATTTCAGTTCCTTGCATCCCTCCAGCCTTGAATCTCATTCATTCCTATTTGTACTATGTATGAGATTTGAGGCTAAAGAGATACTGAGTATCTGAGAGACTGAGGATATAAGGGACCTGATACTTGTATTCAAAACAAACAACATACTATAAAGGAGATCTGGACCCCACTAGCCACCTGCTTCTGCCTTTGAGAAGACAGCAACAATGCTCCTGCTGATTTCTCTCTCAGATCCCGAGTCTCTCTCTAGCCTCACATCTTATACACAACACAAGTAGTGATTGAATGAGGTGTGAGGCTGATAAGAGATACAAGGATCTGTGACATGGTTGGTTTCTGCACTACTCTGTTATAGTACTGTTATTCCACTTTCAACATCCTATGGGATCTTGGGGTTTGCAGTTTAGGGAGAGGCATTTAGAATTCTCAGCCAGAGAGTTCTTTGGCCTATGTAAACTACAAACCCCGGAATTCCACGGGAGGTTGAAAGTGGAATAATAGCACTACAACAGTGTAGTGCAGAAGTCCCTCTGGGTAATGCTCAGCATGAATCCACACTTCCCACCATTTCACAGATCTTTGCATCTCTCTTCAGTCTCACATCTCTCTGCAGCTTCACATCTCCTGAGAGGCTGAGGATATAAAGGACCTGATACCTTTATCCACCAAAAAAAAACAAAACAACCTACAGTACTGTATGGGAAATTGCTAGGAAGCCTGCCAGCTGCCCACTTATAGCTTCAGTGTGGCAGTGGTGGCAGCACTCCTGTTCTTTGTTCACAAGATTCCTGGAGATCCCCTGCACCATACTGTATTTTGTGTATACGCAAATACAGGTATTCCAAAATCTAAAAAATAAGAAAAATCCAAAATATGAAACACTTCTGGTCCCAAGTACTTTGGATAAAGGATATTCAACCTGTACTATTCCTGGTCTAAATTGAAAATGTGGCCCCTAGGTACCAGTTGTTCAGATTCCATTGCCTTTTAGTCTGTTTACTGTGTGGGATTAAGGGGTTAATATGGAAACCGGCATGCAGGGTGCAATGTTGCAGTGGATATACAGGAAGCAGACTCAGCACTTACTGCTAGATGTGTTGGCAATCCTAACCATGACTGAATACTATGGAGAGTCTAGATTATACAATGTAGTAATATTTCTTTCTCTTTTGACTTTTCTGACATTTGGTTTCAAGAAATCAGAATATCTGTGGTGAGAGTCAGTGTGGCATAGTGGTTTGAGCACTGGAGTACAAACCTGGAGGCCAGGGTTCAATTCCCTGCTTAGCTATGGAAATCCACAGGGTGGCTTTGGGCATGTCACACACTCTTAGCCCCAGAAACCCCAAGATAGGTTTGCCTTAGGGTCACCATAAGTCAGAAAAGACTTGAAGGCATACAACAATAACAAATGGTGTCTGCTCTTCACAGGTAGCAGATACCAAAAGTCAGTTTAATCTGCAATCATCTGGTGGTTCACATGATAGAAAACACATTTCTGTGACAATGCAGCAATTTACTTGGGCAGAATTTACTTGTGTACAGCAGTATAAATTCACATTTTTCATATAATGCTATTCTCAAAATGGTGAGTATAACATCTGTTTTTCTGATACTGCAGGATGATCCAGTGAAAGGTGAATTCCAAGAGCTTGGAAAGCTACTACAAAAATTAATTCACTTCCTTGTTTTAAAAGTAATCCATTTTCCCTATTCACTTAAATGTTTAAAAAGTAACTTGTAATACTACTCACTACAGTGCTCTTTACAGTGCTCATTTAGACTGTTTCTTGTTTGGCTGTTGTTCAGGTGAGAACTACTGAAATTACCAAGATTGTTTTTCCTGGCAATCATCACATACAGTTGGCCCTCCATATCCATGGATTCTGTATCCATGGATTCAACCAACTACAGGTTGAAAACATTCCAAATCATCATCGTCATCATCATCAAACATAAAATTCCCCAAAGCAAATGTTGATTTTGCTATTTCATATATGGCCCATTCTGCAGCATCCTCCCATCCTACCATGGGGACAGGAGAAGGACAGGACTGTGACAACACTTCTGCATGACATTATCACAGTCCTGTCCCTCCACCTGCAGGCAGTGAGATCATGGGTTAAATCATTGATGGGTTTTCACCATCAATGACACATGATCACGCCATCATCCTGCACTTACCTGTCCTGCAGAAGGGCAAGAAGCACAACGGAGGCGCTTCCTGCCCAAGCAGAGCCTGGGAAAGTACTTGGCTGCCCTGAGGAAAGAAGCAGTATATCCACCGCGCTCCCTTCCACAAGGAGTTGGTCCCATGTCATGTAGAGCACTGCCATCACGCTCCATTCCCGGCAAGGCCACTACTAGAATCCCCATCAGACACCACAGCAAAAAGGTAAGCTGTGGAAAGAGCCCAAAAATGCAATTTTACTGCACCATTGTACATAATGGGACTTGAGCATCCACAAATTTTGGTATCCATGAGAGGGGGGGCTGGAACCAAACCACAGCAGATACCAAGGGCCCACTGTACTTTCAGGAATCCTAACTGAGGTGTTTTTAGAAAAAGGGGGAAATCTTTTTCCCTTTCTTCTGTCCTGCAGGGCATGCTAGTAGTTCGCACTAGTCAGGCTCTGCACTTGCTGTTGTTCCCTTGAAATTATTTGTAACTTCTATCAAAAATAGAGGTGGAAAGAATATTACAAAATGGTCAAAAATAGTTAAAAGGACCCTGTGTTTTTTGAGTGTCAAGAAACCCTGAGAAGAAGGATCCTGAACTGATGAGAATCTTTGCAGTTCAGAACTTGGTTGTTGTTACTGTTATCATCAAGTCAACTTATGGCAACCATATGAATGAGATACCTCCATGATTCCTGGTCATCAACTGTCCTGCTCAGGTCTTGCAAGCTCAGGGTCATGTTTCCTTGATTGAATCAATCCACCTGTAAATCACTAGTGTGATCTCTGTCTTTTCCTGCTGCCTTCCACTTTATCAAGCATTACCATCTTTTCCTGTGAGTCACATGGGCCCTTTCCACACCATCCTCCCAACCCACCATGGGGACAGGAGAAAGATGGGACCACAACAACGGTTCTGCATGATGTCATCACAGTCTTGTCCTTCTCCTGCCCCCAGGTGGTGCAATCACAGATTAAATGATTGACTGGTTTTCCCCGTCAAAGACTTCCGATTGCACTACCATCCCAGACTTACCTTGTCTGTGGAAGGCCTGGAAGTGCAATGGCTGCACTTCCTGTCCCAGTGTAGCCTGGGAGAGTACCCAGCTGTGCTGTGGAAGGAAGAGGTGGGGCCATCGCGCTTCCTTCATCACAGAGCCAGCTGGTGTAGAAGGGAGCACTCCCATCGCACTCCCCTCCCGGCAGCGCCAATGCCAAGATCCCCACCAGATGCCACTGCGGAAAGATGGGGTGTGGAAAGGGGCACAATCTCATGAAATGTCCAAAGAACAACAGCCTCCGTTTAGTCAGGCTGGGACTTATTCTGTGCAAAATTCACACATGGTTGTTTTGTTCAGAAAGCAGAATTTTCTGTGGAGAAAATAAAATTTCTATGCAGAAATATTATTTCTTGTCCAAAAAATGTTGTTTCCTATGCAAAACAATCTCATGCAAATTTTGTGCAGAATAAGTCCAAAAGTATGAATAAGATCCTAAAACTGCATGACTGTCTCACAGCAGGAAGAAAATGATTAAAACTTCCTCCTTTGAGGAGAAAACTAGCAAAGAATTACATCCATAATCAGAAATGAGAAGATGTGCAATGCCTCTTGATACATCAATCAAATATTTGGTCAGCAGACTTAAATGCCTGGAAGAAGTATTCACTGTGGTTTCAAGCAATGCTCATGCAGAGTGTTTGTCATGTTTCTCATCCTTGTTTTGGTTCTGTACCAGAGCATTCTTAATGAAAACCAGAACAATATGCCTTAAATAAATTCTTCCTGTTAGAACATGCCACTCAATCACATTGTGGTTTCCACATCTGAAGCAGAAGCTCAGAATAGAATCAGCCTTCTCAAAGAGCAACCCATTTTTTGAAAAAATAGTTCTCTTGAGTCTAGGGCTCACAGCCATTACAGTCCAAATATTTGAAGTGTGGACAGATTTACTTTGCGTTAAAGCCATCACTGCAAGGTAGCAAGCAAGGAGAAAGCTTGGAAAGGTTACTGTTTTAAACTACAGTTCCCTGGCCATCTGTGGACTCTAGTCCAGGCTCTGAACAAGAAATGAAGGAGGAATCCTGTTATGCCCTGCATGTGTCAAGTAATCGACACAAAATGCTGTTTTGTCATGCAAATCAACCATGTGTGAATTTTACACAGAACAAATCCTCAATTACAGCATTTTCTGCAAAGAAAATAGAATTTCTGCACAGCTATTTTCTGTGGTCTGCAGAAAATGCAAAACAACGGTCTAATTTTGTACAGAATAAGCCCAACTAGTTTTCAAATATTTTGGAATATTCTTTCCATCCATACCAATGGAGCAGTCATCTGTACTGTTAAGGGTCCTGGATTCACAGCCAGTTCATTACCTTCTCGAACTTTTGGGGTTCACCATTGTCTTCCCTGGAGGAAGGTGTGTGAGATATCTCATCCACAGCTCAGCAGTAGTGCCCATGCTAAGGGTCAAACTAGGTGTGAACAGAAATCCTTATTTCTTTTGATAAACTCCAGGTTCCACAAAGACACATGCTTCAACAATCAGACTTTCAAATTAAACCTGTGCTTGCCTTTCAATGCCTCCCAATAATTAACTGTAAAACAAAGTATGCTAAATGCAACATATATAGGTGAGGAAAATCACATGTCAAGACAGACTTTTTTCACCACTTCAGTTAGTGCTAAACATACTGTCCACAACATACTGTCTACAAAATGCATACCATCTAAAGCTAAACATGCTGTCCACAAAATGCAGTCAAGATGCATACTTCCCATAACATACACAAGAAGATTGAACTTGTGAATTTGAAATCAGTAGAACTAAATTACACAAATAAAAAAATCATGATATTAAAAATGTCCACCTAGGTTCAAGGAATAAAATATGCAATAATTTTATTGTCACATTAAAATAAGTTTTCTCTTTAGTGATCTAATTACAGTTATACTGATACTCCCTATGCTAGATATTCTGGGAATTTTACTCAACAAAATAGAT
The DNA here is from genome assembly GCA_030412105.1 of Cyclura pinguis. Classification (NCBI taxonomy): domain Eukaryota; kingdom Metazoa; phylum Chordata; class Lepidosauria; order Squamata; family Iguanidae; genus Cyclura; species Cyclura pinguis. Next base: position 103,342,152 of record CM059599.1, on the reverse strand, counting down.
GTACTGGTAACTTGGTGGGCAATATTAGCATAGGCTACATCCAGTATTAGTGCCACTAAGCAGACTACAAAAACTTTAAGTGTTATACTTGGAAAAGCAGATGACTAGTGGCTCTAAAACTAGGACACTCTTGATACTCTTGCAGTTGCTTGAATGCCACAAGATCAGCTCCATCTTAGGAGCTACAAGCCTACATAGAATCATAGAATCATAGAATCATAGAAATGTAGAGTTGGAAGAGACCACACGGGCCATCCAGTCCAACCCCCTGCCATGCAGGAACACCCTCAAAGCTCTCCCGACAGATGGCCATCCAGCCTCTGCTTAAAAACCTCCAAAGAAGGAGACTCCACCACACTCCGAGGCAGCATATTCCACTGCCGGACAGCCCTGACCATCAGGAAGTTATTCCTGAGGTTCAGGTGGAATCTCCTTTCCTGCAGCTTGAATCCATTGCTCCTTGTCCTGGTCTCTGGAGTGGCAGAAAACAAGCCCTCTCCCTCCTCTACATGGCATCCCTTCAAATATTTAAACATAGCTATCATGTCCCCTCTTAACCTTCTCTTCTGCAGACTGAACATACCCAGCTCTCTAAGTCTATCCTCATAGGGCATGGCTTCCAGGCCCTTCACCATTTTGGTCGCCCTCCTCTGGACCTGAATATTATCATATTCATTCTACAAGCCTGAATGCAGGCTTGTCTAGGAACTCCTGCAGCTGGGGACTGGAGTAGGTAGTAGTGCAGGAGGAGAGGAACACAAAATAGTGGTACTAGTAGTAGTATCTTGCCTTCCCCCCAAAATTGGAACTCAAAGAAATGCAAACTTGATATGATATGTCAAGGCTGTGACATATTTGCTTTCCTGTGGGGTAGTGTGTATGCTCAGAAATGTTGCATAATGATTTATTGCCACTTCCCTCATAATCTCATTGTGCAATGTGAATGTCAATCAGCCACCCATTTGTTTATCTACACTTTCAAAGTAACTGGATTGATTGCTTGAATTCAAATGAGATTCTGTTTCTAAATTCAATTGGGGGAAATTGCTTGTAATATAAGTATAACATAGCTCTTCAGAATCTGCTTCTCTACATGTACAAGGACTGAGTAATAGGTTTGACCACAGTGTACCAATAATTTTTGTACTGATGTGGCACATTCTTTTCCATTGCACTAGCTTGCAATCTAATAAGATGGTGAAAGTGTAAAGCCAAAGTAAAAAAAAATATAAGTGTGCGATCTCTGGTTTCATATTTGTAATCTGCACCTGTATATTATATTGTTACCTCTTTTCATTTGTTCCTGAATATTGTGACTTTTAAAATTTTGTCCTTAAAATCTTAAAATGATATCTGCTTTCAAATATGTTTTTGCATTCATTGATTTAATTAAATGTGGAAAAGTACTTTAATAAGGCCCTTAACATATTTTATACTTAATAGAAGTTAATTTTTAAATGAATTCAGTAAACAAATTTATATTTATCAGTTAGAGAATGTACAGCTTCCATCAGATAATGCTTCTTTCCTTCTGCTTTCAAGGTGAATAATTCATCTTTCTTTTGATGCTCCAAAATTACTCACTGCTTAATCAATAACTTTTCTACAATCTATGTGATAACGTATCTCCACAACCTTTGAAGAAGATGCCATCTCAAAGCCTTTTTTCCTGCTTGCATTTTCATGCATTTTCAAAAGTGAATTAATTATAGACTTTGATTGAAAAATAACAGCAACCATGCTTACAGTCATAACAGAAAAATGGAGATAAAGGGGGTTTATTTACTTTTTGTATTATAAATGTTAAATATAACAAATTATTTAGGTGTTAGGGTATGGTTCCAAAATATTATATTAGATTTAGAAAAACAAACAAACCTGGAGACCTTCTTTTAGCTCTAAGTTGTCCATGGCCTTAGTTGTACTATTTTCCAGTAAATAATCTGGATGATTTACTTAAGTAACAGTGTGCTTATTTATTCTGATCTCCACAGCGTGAACATAATTGTTTTTCCCCTTGATCCCGTAATAGAAAATGCCTTGAGTTCTTCAGTTGTCTTTCCTTTGGCGTACATCCAGTGGCATGCAGGTACTTGACCCCCAGTGGGGCAGGACATTTGTCTTCTCCCCACTGCAGTCCTCCATGCTGCCTGCAAACTTGAGGCCCAGTCACGCTACACAGTAGTCGTGTTGTTAACTGCCAGCAAGTCAACTTTGACTTATGGTGACCCTATGAGTGGGAGCTCCAAGTCCCCCAGTCGCGTAGGGACGTGGGGGCGGGGGGGGCAATTCACCTGGGGGCGGCAATGTTTTTGGGGCATCCTGGCCCATAGCCACACACCCCGTGTGCCCTGGCCACACCCCCACGCATTGCAGCCATACTCCCATGCACCGCAGCCATGCCCCTGCACACAGTGGCCACACCACTCACTGTAGCCGTGCCCCCTCCCAGCCGTCCTCCCCACACTCCAAGCTCCGCCACTGAGTCACCCTGCCATCAATATACTTACTCAGGTCATGCAGACTCAGGGCCATGGCTTCCTTGAGTGAGTCTGTCCATCTGTAATGCAGTCTTCCTCTTTTTTCTACTGCCTTTTCTACTGTCTTACCAAGTATTACTGTCTTTTCTAGTGACTCATGTCATTTCACGATATGGTCCAAGTATGACAGTTTCAATTTACTCATCTTGGCTTCTAGGGATAATTCAGGATTAATTCACTCTAGCACTCATTTATTTGTCTTTGTAGCAGTCCACGTGATCCATAGGACTCTTCTCCAGCACCACATTTCAAATAAGCTGATTTTCTTCCTTTTCTCATAGAATCCTTCTATATCTTCTCCTTCTCCTTTTTTTCTTCTGTGGTTGAATTATGATTGTATTGATGGGGTTTCCCTGAAGTCTTATTGGTATTATTCATTCAGACTTTTCATGATATTCTTTTACTCCTTTAGTTACTCCTCTCCTATTAATGCCACCCCATTTCTTCTTGGATGTTCATTTCCAGAGTAAAATACTGTGTAATTTTCTGACCTACAATGGCTCACTTTAGCTTGCTCACCTGAAGTATTGCAATACTGATACATTCCATTTCTTCTTTTACTAAGCCTAGTTTCCCCTGATTCATGCTTCTCACATTCCACAATTGTATAATATGTGTTGTACAGCACCAGACTTTCCTTCCACCTCTGAGCATATCAACAATTGAATGCCTTTTGGGGTAGAGTTCAGTTGCATCATTAGCCCCAGCAGTTCTCATAGTTGTCCTTAGCTCCGTCCCTCTGCCTTCAGACCTGGGAGTACCATCTGTTCTGGCATGATCTCTTGTTTCATTTTTGTATTGTCTCATCATAGAGTTTTCATGGTAAAAGACATTCAAAAGGAGTTTACTGTGCCTCCGTCTGCACAGTACTAACAAATATCAGCTATGGCTCCACTGTCATTGTCTCTGAGAGATCCTACACCAGTATCATTCCCTTCCCCCAGTACTCCTGCTGCCCAGTTACTATTTGGCGCATGTAGTCCAACTCCTCAGCAAAGGCCTGTCTGACACAGGAAACCATACCAGCAGCTTTGCTACCAGCAGCCTAGCCTCTTTCCTCATAAGAGTGCAAAATTCCTCCACCACCACAGAAAGGTACACAATTGTTCCACTTTCACTGCCATGGCTTCATCCTATAGAATCCTGGGGTTTGTAGTTTGTTGAGGCACTAGAGCTCTCCAGCTCAGAATTATAAATGCTCATCCCTAAACTATAAATCCCAAGATACTATAAATCAGAACTATGGCATAATTATTATAACTATAATGCTATAGTTGTGTAGTGTAAATGGGCCTCAGCTCTAAAGGGTTTCCCAGCTCTCCAAAGCAGACTTTTACATCAGGGACTGCAAAGGGCATGGTAATATCCACTTTCCATTTCCACTGACAAAGCAGATCTGAAAGCAGAATTACCTTAATGGATCCTGAAGCAGCAATAGATATAGAAATACTAGAAAGCACTTATAATGAATCAGCAGAAAAAGAGAAACTAGGCTACATGGGCTTATGGATGGTCCAGATTTATTTCTTAAAAACCCAAATGTGTTTCTGTCTACATATAAATTGATTGGCCTTCTTCAGGGGCATGAATCCAATCAACAACAGAAATTGCTGTAGTTACTAATACAGTCTCTCCATAATCTGGACTGATATGGATCCTGGCCTTTTTTGCTATTTCATGAATTAAACAAGATATCATTCATTGTCCTCTAGTTTAGAAATGCTACCTTTGCTATTCTCATGTTTGTTTTCAAGTTGTTTAGTACTTCTAACATTGAAAGCGTTTCACACTTTGGTAAAGGGCCCAACAACCTATATATACAGCAGGGACCATTTTTATATTTCATACATCAAAGGGTAAGTTATCAACGAGCACAACTTCTGGCACAACTTTGTGTAAGATCATTACTGTGCATGGACATATCTGTCAAGGCTTCAAGTCTTTTAGCTTCTTTTGGATTTTCTGGCTTTGTGGAGTTTTATAGGAATATGACATAACCTTAGCTCTGGTCTAAAATCATCGTATGTCCCAACCACCCCAGTCATTGATTATAATAACTCTTAATCAGTGGTGTATCTAGTGTAAACAGCACCTAGGGCAAGCGTGGAAGTTGCGCCCTTACCTTTTTACTTCTACTCCTGCTCCATTCCTACACGTAAAGCTTTTTTGCTTTGGCACCCAGGGCACACACTCTACTCCCCCCACCCTAGATATGCCTCTGTTTTTTATATATATATATAATTTTATTAAAATTCCATCACATAAAACACATATATAAATAATCGTACAATTCATTGAAATATTTCTGATAGTCTTCCTCTCCTCCCTAGATTTCATATTCTTCAATTCAATCAACACGTTAAAATTAAATGTACCACACTAATATATGCTACTATTTCATGATAGCTCCTACAATAAGTCTGCACTAAATTATATGTCATATTATTCATCTGATCACATCCTCTTGATGATAGTTATACGTTTATTTCAAGCATTGTTATCTGAAAGTACCCAGGAATTATCCAACACTATTCTCCATTCTTTTTTTACCTCTTCATCAGATTTGCCCTTTAATCTCTGAGATACTATATCTGCATTCCTGTTTTCAATAAAAGTTACCCACCATTGGTCAACTGTAGGTATTTGCTGGTTTTTCCATAATCTTGCAAATTCTATACGAGCTGTTGTGACCGTATACAATATTATCCGCCAATATTTCTTTAACACAGTACCATCCAACATATGTGTCATATTTAACAAATACATTTCAGGTGTCTTATCAAATTGCATCTTCAATATTGTACAGATCTTATTATGTATTTTCCCCCAATATTTCTTTGCTCTATTACATGACCACCACATATGAAACATTGTATCGACCTCCTTTTGACATTTCCAACATTGCCCTGTTCCTATTTTATAAATTTTCATCAATTTTTCTGGTGTCATGTACCATCTATGAAACATTTTATAATAGTTTTCTTTTAAATTCTGGGCTACTGTAAATTTCTGTGTTGTTTTCCAACTCTGTTCCCAAAACTCTAACTGAATTGAATGTCCTATATTTTGAGCCCATAAAATCATTGTATTCTTTATTGTTTCCTCCTCCCTCTCTTGTTGTAATATTTCCTGATATATATGAGATAGTAAATGTGGGGGATTTTCAAATAACCATTTAATCACTCCTACTCTCTCCTTTTGTTCAATTCTGTAGGTTTTTAAATCCATCTGAAATCTTTCAGTTAATTGTCTATAGGGGAACCAGTTCAATATTATTCCCTCTTCTTCCAATATGCCTCTGCTTTTAATGTGATTTTTTTACAATATAGTTGTAGCAGTTTCATACCACTTTATTTTTTTGTTATCCTAATGAATCCTGGGATTTGAAATTTGGTGAGATATTTAGAAGGCACCAAATATCCTGATAAGACAGGGTTGAAGATTAAGCCAGTTTAATGTTGTATTGTAGACAGGCACTAGGGGTCCATTGGTTTGTAATTCAGGGGAATGGCTTGACTTCTCCAGCAGAGAATTTTAAGTAGCTGCACACCCTAGGGTTCTAAGAAAGAAGTGTTGAGGTATGGAACAGACATGACTGTGTCGTATAGTTGTGTACAACTAGACAGCTCATGGACAGAGAGTTTCTGTAATCAGTTAGAAAAAAATCTGTTATAAGCCCTGAGTCCCACTGCCCCTTAAGACTACCCACACTGTAGTATTACCATGGAAGGATTTCAGAGATCTGTGCATATTAGATAAACAACCATGAGAATATGCAATGCCATGTAGTTGTGAAAAAAAGTATATGCAATGAGCCTTAATTGGCGAATGAAAACAAAAACAGAAAAGAATATGCAATGCCATATAATTTTCAAATAAGTGGTACTGAAAAATTCACCAGTCACTTCCATGAACTAAACAGCATGGCTATACCTAACTCTAACTCTCGTCTTCCCTATTCTCAACAGTTGAATCAGTGTAAATGGGTGGATAAAATCTCTTCTTTTTGCTGCAGACTCTTGAACAACCCAGAAATCAGCTCCAGGCATTAGCAAAACCCTCTGAGGCTTGGCTCTGGAGAGGGCTCAGAGTGTGTGACCATTCAAAGTTCCTTACTCTACTTCGAGCATTGTACTGATTTGAGGCCAACCGTTATTAGGCTTCACATTGGATTTAGGCCATCCAGCTACTCTGTGTGTGTCATATCACTATAATTTTTTTATAGGCTTTTATTGAATTAGATTTAAAGTACAATGATACTTTAACATTGTACAGTTTACAGTCAAAGGCAAAAGAACAAATACAAAACAAACATAACGTAACAAACCTGTCATAACCTAGGATCCAAAAGTGGAACTGATGTTGTAACAAGGTAAATTCTCAGTGGTGATTCAATCTCAGTTAATCCATCTTTTTTCTCTCCTTACAAAATGAGTTTTGAGATTATTGATTTGTTACCTTTCTTTTAGACAATTCAACCATCTACAAATGATGATGTTGATGTCATTTTAGAAAACATATTTTGTGGTCTGAAGGTGGTCCTGTACTTTGAGGATCACTTTTAATACGTTCAAAGAAAGTAAAACCAAATTTGTACAAATTGCTGATATTCGTCAGATCCATCAAGTGCTTTAAATTTGCTAGAATGTTTGCATAGAGCATCTAGTCCAAATATATTTAAACCATCCTTGAATATTTACATCTCTGAGTGTCTTCCAACATTTAGCAATTTCAAGCCTGGATGATATTAAACGTATACAAATAAGGCTTTTATGCTGAAGACAAAAGAAGCAAAAGTTGACCACAGTAAGCAATTTGTTGCTTAGTAATATTCCCAACAGTGGCAAGGACAGTTTCCAAAAAAGTCCTTTAGGACACTCAAGCCATATCATAAACAGTGGCCTCTTCAATTTTGCAAGGGTTTGGGTAACAGAACCCTGGCAAAAGAGGAAAACCTGAAAACAATCAACACCCCCCACCCTTCGCAATCACCCTCTCATTATTTTCTGAGGCTCCCCCTCCCATTCTCTTGCCTTTTGTGCACCAGGGCCAGAGGTAGGGGAATGGGAGGAGGAGAATGGGAGGAGGCATGTGCACACATTGCCAATAATCCAATTTGCAAAGGTCAAACCTGTGAATATGGAGGGAGGACTGTAAAGTTGTATCATTATAAAATGCCTGCTATGCAAAAATGAGCAGATAGATTACTTTCCTGTCATACAAAAGAAACTTTGTTGATATGCAGAACAAATCTATTCTGTGCATTATCAATACTTTGCACGTGCAGAAACTGTAACAAAGGGATACAGGACAGATACCTGTCAATCTCCCCAAATTTGCTGTCCACATCTTAGTGCAAGGCAAACACTTTCCCACACCAAAATACCATGGGGTACTGAGTTGTTTTTCATCAAGTATTTCTAGATTAGTCCTTCATGATCTAAATAATATATTCATAAGGCCAAAAAGTACATGAAACATTTTGTGGAGAGCAGCCCCAAATAACTGTGTAAACTGATGCTCAGAGTCATCTTTACAGCAACCATATAAACTAGGCCCACTTTATCATTGTCAACACACAAACCATGCAGTAGCTGAAGTAAGACAAAGAAACAACAGCAAAAAGTAAGCTAAAATAAATGCAATTTAGAGTAATACAAACTGAGAAATGTAAATCATAATATGGTACCGAAAAATATAACAAAATCTCTTTATGTTACATCTCCCCCTAGTGGACAATAATTTACATTTTTTTTAAATCACTTTATTCAATTTCACATTATAAAAACAAACATAGTAACTGACAATTTACTTGACATATTTCTGATCTTCCACTCAAATCTAGTTTTACATACTATTTTTCAGACATATAATATTGTACTACATTTTACAACTATTTTTACTCATAGATTCTTGCCTTTCCCTCCCATATTCCCGCCTCATGATATATATCCTGCCGCCCACTCCTATCTTATCTTATATCATGAATTACTAATTTCCATCTGTATACCCAGCAATTACTCACTTCCATTTACTGTTTGCCATTCTCTTTGTATCTCATCGTCTGATTTCCCTTTTAGTCTCTGAGAGACCATATCAGCATTTTTATTTTCAATAAGCGTACCCCACCATTGTTCCACTGTAGGTATTTGCTGAGTTTTCCACAACTTAGCATATTCAATCCGTGCTGTTGTTATCATATAAAGCAATATTCTCCATTGTTTCTTTACATCAACATCTTCTATTATATCAGTCATATTTAACAAATACAGTTCTGGTGTCTTAACAAATTGAATTTTCAATAATGCACATATTTTATTATGTATTACACTCCAATATTTCTTAGCTTTTGGACAAGTCCACCACATATGATAAATCGTACCAACTTCTTTCTGACATTTCCAACAATGCCCATTACCTGTTTTATAAATCTTTTTCAATTTGTCTGGTGTCATATACCATCTATAAAAAAGCTTATAATAGTTCTCTTTCAAATTTTGAGCTGTTGTAAATTTCTGTGTTATTTGCCAACTCTTTTCCCAAGACTCTAATTGGATTGGATATCCAATATTCTGACCCCATGAAATCATCGTTGTCTTCACTGTTTCATCCTGCCTCTCCTGTTGTATTATTTCATGATACACTTGAGCTAACAAATGAGGAGGATTTTCAAACAGCCATTTAATTACTCCAGTTTTCTCTTTTTGTTCTATTCCATATGTTTTTATGTCCATCTGAAACCTTTCAACTAATTGTCTGTAAGGGAACCAACTCAATGTTATTCCCTCTTGTTCTAATTTTTCTCTTGTTTTAACCTTTAAATTGTTGAACGCTGATCTCTCCAATATATCTTCGTATCGCAACCATTTATCTGTATCTGTCCATCGTCCAAAAAAGGCCTCTTGAGGTGAAACCCAAGTGGGGAGCTGCCGTATGTTTTTAGTTTTATAATCCTCCCAAATTTTTAGAAGCGATTTCCTGATATAGTGATGTGTGAAGTCTTTGTCTATTTTTGCTTTATCATAAAACATATAGGCATGCCACCCCATTCTCAGGTCTGCTCCCTCCAATGCCAGCGTTCTCTTATCTTGTAGGTCTGCCCAGTCTTTTATCCACGTAAATGCCGCAGCCTTGTAATATATTTGGAAGTCTGGTAGTCCCATTCCTCCTCTAGTTTTTAAATCGGTCATATTATTCCATTTTATCCTGGGTTTTTTCCCTTGCCATATAAACTTAGTTAATTCTCTCTTCCATTGTATGAAAGGTTTCATATTCAATATTATGGGAAGATTTTGGAACAGAAACATCATTTTTGGCAGAACGTTCATCTTTATTACAGCTATCCTCCCCAACAATGACAATCGCATCGAAGTCCAAGTTTCCAAATCTTTTTTTATTTCTAACCATTTTTTTTCATAATTATTAGTAAATAATTCATTATTTCTTTTTGCTATCCAAATGCCCAGATATTTCATCTTTTTTCCTTTATTAAATCCTGTTTTTTGCTCCAGTTCCATTTCTCCTCTTTCAGTCATGTTTTCAGTTAAGAAAACTGTTTTTTCCTTGTTAACTTTAAAACCAGAGACATCTCCATATTCTTGCACTGTAGCAATCAATTTCTCAATACATTTCCCTGGATCTTCCAGTAAAAAGACCAAATCGTCAGCGGAAGCTTTTAACTTATATTGATATTTCTTTATCTGTACCCCTCTTATTTCTTTATCTTTTCTTATAGCATTGTTAAGTATTTCCAATGTCATAATAAACAACAATGGGGAAAGCGGACATCCTTGTCTCGTTCCTCTATGTAGTTCTATCTTTTGTGTTCTTTCCCCATTTATGACCAGTCGTGCTTGTTCTTGACTATAAATAGCTTCAATCCATGCAACGAATTTATCTCCTGCTTGCATCTGCTTAACCACAGTCTTCATAAATGGCCAGCTGATCATGTCAAAAGCTTTCTCCGCATCCACAAATATCATGGCCATTTTCCTTTCATTATGCTTTTCATAATATTCTATTAAATTTAAAACCGTTCTGATATTGTTTCTTAAAGATCTTTTAGGAAGAAAGCCATTCTGGTCCTCATCTATCACCTCAATCAGCACTTTTTTTAGTCTTGCTGCTAAAATTGAAGCAAAAATCTTATAATCTGTATTCAAAAGTGAAATTGGTCTGTAATTCTTGACCTCTTTTAAATCTCTTCCTTCTTTCGGAATCAGCACTATATTAGCCTCCTTCCATGTATCTGGAATTCCATCCTTTATTATTTCATTTAAAGTACTTTGCAAAGGTATTGAAATCTCATGATCCATATTTTTGTAATATCTTGCTGTAAATCCGTCAGGTCCTGGAGCTTTATCATTCTTCAAATTTCTTATAGCTTCCATCACTTCCATCATAGTTATAGATTGATTCAAGATTGATCTTTGATCTTCATTAAATCTCATTGTATTCGTTTTATCCAGATATTCCTCCACTTCTTGTATTCTTTTCCCTTTTGAAGTCTTACTCATCAACTCCACGTAGTAATTATAAAAAGCTTGTTTTATTCCTTCCTGTTTTGTAATTCTTTTTTCTCCTGCTTTTATCTCTGTTATGATGTTTCTGGACCTTCTTTTCCTCAGCATACTTACCAAAAGCTTAGAAGGTTTATTAGCTTGTTCGAAAAAGTTATATCTTGTTCTCCTTATCTGTAGCTCTATTTCTTCCAAATTAAGTTGATTTAATTCCTCTTGCTTGACCTTCATTTGTAATCTTAGTTGTTTGTCCAACGGATTCTGTCTCATCTGTTGTTCAGTTTCTTTCATCTTTTCCAAAATTCGTTGCTCCGTTTTCCTCTTCTCTTTTTGAATCTCTGCAGTCCATCTGATGAAATTTCCACGCATCACAGCCTTACTTGCATCCCAAATGGTTTTCATCGACAGCTCCGACGTCATGTTCTCTTTAAAATAATTGGTTATCTCTGTTTTTACTTTCGCTATATACTTCTCCTTTTTCCAGATCTCATCATTCAATCTCCATGTTCTTTCTCTGTCTTTAATTTTCATCTTTAATTGAAGCAGATTATGGTCAGAGCATAAATTAGGAAGAATATCCATATCTGTAGTTTTCAACAGCAACTGTTTAGTCGCAAGAATCTTGTCTATTCTTGACATCGACCTATGTCTATCCGAGTAGTATGTATATCCATCAAGTTGTCCATTCTTGTATCTCCAGGTGTCATATAAATTTAAACTGTCCATCATATTAAAGAAGCTCTTAGGAAGTTTACCATTATTCCGGGGAGTTAACTTTTGCTGGTCCTATCAACTAAAGGACTGATTACTCCATTAAAATCCCCCATAACAATAATATTAGAATTTCCTGTTTCATCAAGATATCTCACTATCTCTTCCTGTATTGTAGGGAAGAATTCTCCTTTAGCTCCATTTGGTGCATATACCCCTACTATCAATATTTTCTCCTGTTTCAAAGTAACTTCAACCCCTATATATCGTCCATTACAATCTTGAAAAATTTGCTGCGCACCCAATTTTGAATTTACATATATCAAAACTCCCCTTTTCTTCTTATCTATCGTAGCTGCAAAACAGCTACCTAATTTCAAATTCCTGATGTATCTCATATCTTGCGTTCTAATTCGAACTTCTTGCAAACATATTATGTCCAAATTCTGTTTCTCTATAAAATGAAAAATTTGTCTTCTTTTGTATTCAGAGTTAAACCCCTTAATGTTCCAAGAGTAAATCTTCAAATCCATTTTATTGACATTATATTATTTTTATTTTGAATCTTATCTTAATCCTTCAGTATGTCTCCATCCACCTCACCTTCTTCTTGTTCATGGGTTCCATAATCGGCTTCCATTAATTCCTCTTTCTCTACATCTTCTTCTTCCTCTTGTAATTGTTCTCTATCTTCCTCTGAAGGTGAGGGCTCAGTCTCTTTCTCTCCTTCATAGACGTCTTTTTGCAAATCTTTCTTCAATCTGTCAATTTCTCTTGCTTTATGTACTGAATTAATCCTGTATCTCTGTTGTTTATAATTGAAAGATAAACCTTCAACCTTTTCCCAACGATAGTTAATCTGATGCTTTAACAGAAGGTTGGCCAACGGTTTATATTCTTGTCTCTTCTTTAGGATTTGATAAGGTATGTCTTTAAAAATTCTGACATCTTTATCTTCAATCTTCATTAATCCGTCATAGCTTCGTTGTAATATTTTATCTCTAATCATGGTTCTTGTAAAAGTTATAATAATGTCTCTTGGTAATTTCCTCTCTCTCGCAACTCTGGAAGAAACTCTGAACATTCTATCGATACATGTCTCCATCTTTTCTTCTTCAATGTCTATAAATTCCGCCAAAGTGGGTATTATTTTCCCATAGAGATTCTCTGCTGAAGTCTCTGGAACACCTTTCCCGATATTGTAGCTCCTGCTGAGTAATTTGAACTTTGTCCTCTTGTTGCTTCCCCTTTACCTCATTCATCTCCTTTTCAACTTGTTTAATGTGTTGTTTTATCTCCTTAGATTCTATTTTTAACTTTGTCACATCTTTTGTTATGTTTTCCAATTTCTTCCCCAGTTTGTCTATTTCTGGTTTCATGTCAGCTCGCATCTCTTTCCTTGTTTCTTTTATGTCACTTCTTATATCCTCTTTCATACTTTTGAACTCTTCCATCATCTGTTACATGAAGTCCTGAGATTTCTGTGGCATATCAACAGATGTCCGTCTAGATGTCTGTGAAGTTGTTGTTATTGTTGTTCCCGCAGCCGCCGCTCCTCGTCTTGTCCTTTGGTCCATTTTGATTAAATAAAAACTTACTACAAACCTTATGGCAATAAGATAAAAACTTATGCAAATATCAAATATTTCTATGTTATAAACAATTAATCAAATATTACAAGTATTAAAATTTGTTCTTTAGTATATATTATTTAGTAGTTCTTTAGTATATATGATTCCTCTTATGTAACTCAAATGAAATCTATTTATTCCCTTCTAACACATTCTAACACATTCATATAAAATCAAACCATAAATTCATTAAGTACAATCAAAAGGCTGTGCCTAGGCCCAATTCTTCCACTCCCCCTCCCAGCAAATATTATTTCTCCTCTCTTCTCTGGAACAGTTCCCAGACCTTTGCTGTGAGAACTTCTCCTCCAACTGTGATAACAGGATTCTTCACCACTCCGCTGTGTGGGGGCAAATGTCTGTGTTCTTGTCCTTTCGGCACAGCCAAAACAATTTCTTGTACTTTAAATCCAAATGTTAGACCAGCCAAAAAGGAAAATTAAAGAGGAACCAACGTAATTTCATCACGAAGCTTACAGTTTTAAAAGTCTTATTCCAAACTCAGAACTCAGTACACATTGTTCAATAATCCAAAAACAAAATAAGTTCTCAGACGTGGAAAATCAATGTCCTACACGTCGCAACAAAAGCTGTTTTAAGTCTCAAATTCCAAATGCCACCACTTCTAAAAAAACAGCAATATTCCACATAGAGAGAAATGGGTTCTCAAAGAGAAAAAGAAAAAAAAAATCTGTAATCCACATAAGTCCATTGCAGCCTCTTCTTTGAAAATTCCATATGCCACCACTTCTACTCCACACACATAAATCAACAATAATCCAAAAAGAGAAATAGGTTCTCAATAAAAAAAAAGTCTGTAATCCACAGAGGTCTATAATCCACCAAGTTACAGTCTCTTCTTCAAAAAACACAGCCCACACATAGGACAGAGAAAAGCGGCAGGCATAATCCTTAACTTTTAACCATTAATACTGTTACTCCATTCAGTCACTTAACAAGGTAGAGCCAGTCTTCACTTTCTATTTCAACTCTTTATGATCTATTTGAAGTTTGACATATCAGCACTGGGGAAATCCTTAACTTGACAGTAAACAGTCTAAAAACATAAACAAAATAGTCCTCTATTCAAAATATAAAACACCATTTCTTACTTACAGTCCACTGGGACGCTTCAACTTGCACCTTTTAAAATCGTTACAAGATCAGAATTGTTGTAGTTTTTTTTTAAAAAAAAATAAATAAAACTAGATCAATCATTTACAGCTGCTTGGCTCGTCTTCTTATTTTAAAAGTCGGTGGCGGCGCTTGTGCCACATAAAAAACAGCGTCCCTGCTGGATCCGTCTTAGCCCTTCGGCTCTCCAGACGCCTCCTGCCCCTTCTTGAACAGAAGGTGCTCAGCGCCGATAACAGAGCCCCCTTCGGGCTATCTTCCACACCCCCTTTACCGGGGGGTGTCTAGCCGCTTTCTGATGGAAAAAAAGCAGCTGGATTCCCGCAGGAGGTAACACGGAGCTTCGGAGCTTCACTCCGTGCGACCTCACACACGCGCCATGCAACCGGAAGTCCAATAATTTACCTTTTTTTTTTTTTGGGTGAAAAGATATATTCACTGTAATTTTAGTGGCAGATAACTATTTTTTTAAAAATGTAATAATTTACATTTTTTAAAAAATAGTTATCTGCCACTAAAATTACTGTGAATATATCTTTTCACCAAAAAAAAAAAAAAAAAATGCAATCATCACCCCACAAACTGAATAACCTATAGTAGAGACCAACATAACCTGTGATTAGGAATGTCAAATTAATTTCAGCTTTGTAGATAACATTTCTTCATTCATATTGCAATGTTAAATGCATTCAAAGTCAATATCAAGCAAGCTTTGAGAACAGAAAGTGACTGCAAACATTATTTACTCTCACTTATATTTTTATAGCACTGTCTAAAAAATATAAAATTATTTCTAAATAATTCTATTTCTAGAATTATTTCTAATTATATTAGTATAATATAATTTCATATAATTTGCATTCAGCATAATATCTGAGAGTACTTTGATAAGAGATGTGCTGCTTTGTTTACTTCCTACTTCTGTGTGTTGATACCCATATCATGTTAAAAGAAAATATTTCCAAAAATTTCGAATACTACTCACAGAATAACAGTACTTAATTTTTAGATAGGTTGAGCTGTAGAGCTGTTTCACATGAGCAGGCAGCTGTTTGCCCACAAGGAACGTTTCTTTTTCTCCCGTTGCACAGTCCTGTTGTCCCCCACCTGCCTTTTCAGTGAATCCATTAATTAGCCTTCGGGAACATACTCTCTGCCAGATTACACAGACAAAAACCAGGATACATATGGCAAAGAAACGTCAGAGTATGGCCAAGATGGGAATAGTCATTGAAGATTAACACACAAGCTAGTAATAGCTGCAGCAGTTTACTTTTGCATGAGCCTACTGGGAAGGACAAGATTCTGGGCCTTTCCACACTAGACTGTTCTAGTGCTGTTATTCCACTTTCAACATCCTATGGAATCCTGGGGTTTGCAGTTTAGGGAGAGAACTTTAGAATTCTCTGCCAGAGAGTGCTTTGGCCTTTCGCATCCTCCTCTTCTCCCCCCAGCCACTGCTAAGTTACTTGAGTGCAAACTACTTTTGCACTTTGAATTCAGTTTACAACAACTGAAGCAAGCTGAGGACAAAGGAAGCAAGTAATAGAGGGGGAAAAGAAACTGGGACATTCTAGAAGCAGCTGAAAAAGTAGGATGACAGAGGGTTAATGGGGACAGTAGGAGGGTACACAGAAGTGGCATTGGGGGAGCAGGGGGACAGTAGATTGTCACTGGAATGTCTAACAGCCAGGAAATCCTGTTTCATGAAGCAGAACTCTGTCCAGTCTTCTCTGGATCTTCACAATACTCAGCCACATTTTGCCTGTGGAGTGTTACATTGAAACTGTTGTTTTATATCCTGTGGGGTGTCCCGTAAGCAGCATTTGTAAAGATACACACACATCTCTAATAGGCATAAACACTAGATGGCAGAGTAAGGATAGAAATGTCTGTCTGTCATGTACTGTGCTTGCAGCTGGGAGTGAGGGTCAATATAGTATGAGCCTTTAAGTTGCAGTACTTTAATTTTTCAGGTTTTACCTGCTTTCTTTGCCATTCCAGAACATTGGCTGATCTTCCTAGACAGCTGCAAAACTGAAATCTTCAGCAGCCCCCATAGTTATTCACAAAGCTAAAAGATAAATAAATGATACAGTGTAGCCCATATGTGATACAGAAGCAGTAATATCATCACTTTTTCATATGCTAATTGTACAATTGGCAACTGTGAGATTGGCTTTTTAAAAGAAAATTGCAGACCTTGGCATGTTGTGTGTATGTTTTTTGGAGGGAAGGTATACATATACCCTAAAGGCACCAGATCCTGTCTGATCTTGAAGCAAAGCAGGGTCAATCTTGGTTAGTACTTGGATGGAAGACTGCCAGCGAATACAGGCTATATTTCAGAGGAAGGAACTGGCAAAACCACATCTGAGTATTCCTTGCCTAAGAAAACCCTGTGAAGTTCATGGGGTCACTGTAAGTGAACAGGTGGCTTGAAGGCATGTATGCACACACACGTACAGACAGAGACTCTAACACAGAAGATTGCATGTGTGAAAATATCTAGCACAAGTAGTTGAGAATACTGAAGAACAGAATAATGAATAAAATGAACAGAACTAGCCAGAACTTTACCAAGATGTTGTTTTACCATTAATCCATAACTATGGGTACCTTAGTCTCAGGTCTTAGAATGGCTAGTATGCGTGAAACAATAGGACAGATGCACACTAAATGCAGTGAGATGCTAATATGCCTATATGCAAAGCTGCAGATTAAAAAGGAGCCCACAGATATACATACTTCTCAGTAACTGATCTAAATAGACAGTGTTTCATTGGGGGCAAATTGTGCAGTTAATAAACGCATTGTTTTACAAAGTAAATTGTATAGGCAGACTCCTGAGCAAGATTAGCATTGGTGCCTGGACATTAACACTCTGACCCTGTTATTCTCCAGATTAGGGCCCTGAAGAATGCAGTTTGTATAACAAAAACCTTTTCCAGGGGAATAAATAATCAATTTTCCGCAATGTAGATTGCAATTGGGCTGATCCAGACTAGAACCACAGTAGGGTAGGTGCCAAACATTTAAATTCCCTCTATTTCTTCTGTTGAGATACAGAGAGGTGTAGCAGTTTCAGTGTTGGACTATAAGTCTGGGGACCAGGGTTCAAATCCCCACTTGACAATGGAAACCCACTGGGTGACTTTGGGCAAGTCACATTCTCTCAACCTCAGAGGAAGGCAACGGCAAACCCCCTCTGAATTAATCTTGCCAATAAAACCCTGTGAAAAGTTCACCCTAAGCTCAGTAGGTACCTCTCAACCTGGGCTTAAGATGGTCAGCTCCATTCAGCACAATGTTCTCTGCTCCACCAACCCTATAGGTACAAGTGAGAGTGAAACATGCAAATACCACCACCTACAACCACGTAGCTTAAAGAACATAGGTCCAGCTAAGCAACTGTCAATCTTTGATGTGGGCTTTAACCTAATTTCACAATTGCTTTAGAAATGATCAGTGCATACTTTGTCAAGAGTATGAATTTTAGCCCACCCTCCAGAGTCCACTGAGAAGGAAAGATGAGAGAAGAGAAACAAAAAGAGCACAACCCTGTCCATTTTTGTCTCTATCCCCACCCACTACTCACATATTGCCCCTAACAAATTACTTTGTGGGAAAGTCTCTCTCACTGGAAAAAAAGAGTTTCCAGTCCTTTGGGGAGATTGAGCTCACATTGGTCATTTCCGCACAGGGCGAGGGAATCGCCCCGCACCGCTACTTACTGGATTTTCTGACTCCCCGGTCCGGTCCAGGCTGCTCTGAAGCACTGTGCGATTGTCGATCCGCTCTGCTCCGGCATCCAAAATGGCGGCTTCTGGTTGGTCATGGGTCTTGACCAACCGCTGAAGCTCGCCAGCCTAAAGCCCACCCTCGGCAGATCGCAGGCTCACATTGGTGCAAGCCTAAGACTCTGCACAAGGGAGCAGGCTGCAGTGGCGCCTTCTGTGCTTTTGAAAGACCAGAAAAATCAGGTCTTTCAAAAGCACGCTGGACGACCACTTGGGGTCGTTCTGGAGCGGATTGAGGTGCAGATCTACACTAAGCAGTCCAGACCCAGTCCACTCGAAATCCAACTAATTGGATTTGTAATTGGTTGACCGACCGAACCCAAAGGGTGATCACGAATGGCTGCTTATCATCCTGGAGAGAAGTGACTAGCGGGGTGCCACAGGGTTCTGTCCTGGGCCCAGCGCTGTTCAATATCTTCATCAATGACTTGGATGAAGGAATAGAGCGCATGCTCATCAAATTTGCCAATGACACCAAATTGGAAGGGGTTGCTAATACGCCAGAGGACAGGATCAAAATTCAAAATGACCTGGTCAAATTGGAGAGCTGGGCTAAAGCTAACAAACTGAAATTCAACAAAGAGAAGTGTAAGGTCCTACACTTAGGTAGAAAAAATGGAATACAGAAATATAGGATGGGGGACACGTGGCTGTACGTGTGAAAGGGATCTAGGAGTTTTAATAGACCACAAGCTGAACATGAGTCAGCAGTGTGATGCGGCAGCCAAGAAAGCCAATGCAATTCTCAGCTGCATCAATAGGAGTATGGTGTCTAGATCGAGGGAGGTACTGGTACCACTCTACTCTGCTTTAGTTAGACCTCATCTTGAATACTGTGTCCAGTTCTGGGCACCCCAATTCAAGAAGGACATGGTCAGGCTGGAGCAGGTCCAGAGGAGGGCAACCAAAATGGTGAGAGGCCTGGAAGACATGCCCTGTGAGGATAGACTTGGAGAGCTGGGTATGTTTAGTCTGCAGAAGAGAAGGTTAAGAGGGGACATGATAGCCATGTTTAAATATTTGAAGGGATGCCATGTAGAGGAAGGAGAGGGCTTGTTTTCTGCTGCTCCAGAGACCAGAACAAGGAGCAATGGATTCAAGCTGCAGGAAAGGAGATTCCACCTGAACCTCAGGAATAACTTCCTGACGGTCAGGGCTGTCCGGCAGTGGAATATGCTGCCTTGGAGTGTGGTGGAGTCTCCTTCTTTGGAGGTTTTTAAGCAGAGGCTGGATGGCCATCTGTCGGGAGTGCTTTGAGGGTATTCCTGCATGGCAGGGGGTTGGACTGGATGGCCCGTGTGGTCTCTTCCAACTCTACATTTCTATGATTCTATGATAAGGTGCAGACGTCCTCCGTGGAGGACACACTGCACCGTTTTTATTACCCCGTGTGGAAATGGCCGTTGTTAATAATCCCAATTCTCTTGGGAAAGCAATCATGTAATTTTCACCATTGCACTTCGAGCTGCCTGTATTTTGATAATGTTTGGGTACTCCTTCCCCACATGTATAGTGTGTATACATGTGCAGGAGTTCTGTCTCAGAAATCCCTGCATAAAACAAAGAACATAAAGCGTCAGATCCCATTATAATTAATGGATGTATGCCTGCTGTGATGCAGGCAGATGCTCTCTGCGTCCATTGACTATAATGAGACTTGATTCCTCACACTGATGCGTGTGGAAGTCACAGTACAGGAGGACCCATTATACATGTAGGGATGGCAGAGCAGCAAGGATGAATAAGGTGAATATGGAGGAGCTATGTGTTGCTTCCCTCAACACACTGAGCCAGTCTGGAAATTTATCATATAATTCAACCAACCCACCATTCTACCCATTTTGGCCTAAATCTACTGCTGCTCCCAATTAGGGGAGACGATTCTATCAATGGAGCATATATGAATGTTGACTTCTCATTGATTCCACAGGATGTCCTGGAGCCGAGACTAGCAATTGGATGCAGACCTTTGTCTCTCTTTATTCGTTCCACTTTGTCTTCATTAACTGTAATACACAGAAAATAATATAATATAGTGTATAACACTGAATTTTAATACAATCGTAATATAGCAAAAATCACGTTTTCTCAGCCTCAGTCAGTTTGATTACAATATGTATTCTCCCACAGTCACATTCAGGTGTATAATTCCAGCTACTCAAATATATAATTAGGATAATAAGGACCACCTCCATGAAAATCCATATAAACAGTAATTTAGGATAAGAAATCTGCAGTAATTTTCAAGGTTATTCCATCCATCTTCTAAGTCTGTTTTGACCTTGCTAGAATGCCTACTACTATGTTTAAATACTCATCTCCAAAATGCTTCAAAGAGTAAAATTAATGTTTTATATCTGTGGATTACAGAGAGCTATATAGCTATTGTGGGGTATTTTTACACTGAACCATTCAAACATGGTAAATAGTCGAAGTATGTAATAATTAAAGAAGATTAACAGACTTAGCATTTAAACACAAAACCAGACCCTCCCACTCAAATTCAATGGGAAAGTGAAGCATGTTCACTAATATCTGTGCCTGAACTCAATGGGATTTATAAAGATTTAACTGCTCTTTATTCCTCACATAGATAATTAGCTTTGGCTATACTGATGCCAAATGTATACAAAATTAAATACAAAGTAGCTATGTGAACAAGTTCTTATGAATTCATTTATAAAAGAAATCTGTGATCTTATCATAGTTTTAGTAAATCAAACATTTGGGTCTGTGTTAAAAGACCACCATTAATATGTATAAAGGTGATGGTTGCATGTGTAAGGGTAAAAGCCTAACTTATTCAATGTAAGTGTTTCTTGTAAAGGTATCAGAATGTTGTGGTAATTTCCTGCCATCAAAACATCTATTTACAGGACCAGATACAGGAAAAGCAATAAATGTACAGAGGTTTAAGTTTACGGTAGTACAAAATAAAATATAAGAAAAAGGAGAAAATAAAAGACAAGAACAGAACAAAAAGTGTTGTAGACTTAAGCTAACTTCAGGAAGTTCATGGAAGGATTGCTGGGAGCTGCAGTCCAGAAATGTATATAAGTCCACAAGTTTGCCCAGCCTTATTCTATGCATTGCTTGTCTCCTGTTTACACTTTGCAACTGGGGTTTAAATTACAGGTGTACCTCACTTAAGAAAGCCTCTGACAAAGAAGCTCTTTTTTACAAAGTCTGTTTATGCTTACCAGCCTCCCTTTCCTCACTGTCCTCTTTTACCTGGAAATTCCTTAGTGGCATAAGGTGATAGGAGGCTGGTGCTTGTGGTCTACAATAAACAATGCAATTAAGCTTGAGCTGGGAAACAGTGCTCTAGCTGTTAAACAACCGCTGCTCCAGAATCACTTACTAAGCATGTGTGAACAGCAAAACAGAGAGAAAGCAGGAGAGCGCATATGCCTGCCTCAGCAGCTTCCTCCAGAATATTACAAAAGCATAGATCTATAAGGGCATTTCCACACTACAGTGTTAGAGTGCTATTATTCCACTTTCAACATCCTGTGGAATTCTGGGGTTTGCAGTTTAGGAAGGAGCATTTAGAATTCTCGGCCAGAGAGCTCTTGGGCCCCAGTAAACTACAAACCTCAGAATTCCACAGGATGTTGAAAGTAGAATAATAGCACTATAACAGTGGAGTGCGGAAATGCCTTAAGTCTGGCTGCCAAAGTGGAAATCATAAGAAATGTTGAGGCTGGGTGGAGGGATAAAATCACTGCATGCATCTTATTGTTTCATTTCACGTGCATTTATTGTTCATTTTGAATAAAAATTTTGCTGAAATATATTGAAGTGCTCTTCTTTTTAGAGATGTAGGAACCCTTCCCTATTCTTTTCATGATACTTCTACTTCTGGTGCCAAATTTTTCATTAAAGAAATAATGCTCAGGAACACATCTACTTCGTTCACTGAGATGTACCTGTACCAACTTTTTTTTAAAAAAAAATGAAAATAAAGATAGGTTATCATTTTTTTCTAAAAGAGAGGTCGTTTACATCTTGTACTGTGGTGTATCTCTGTAAATAAGTAAGCAGAAAGAAAATAGCTGAAAGTCTCACAAAACTCTCTTTCTATATGTGCGTTTCACAGACAGCTCCTGCCCACCCCCATCATAAACATATAGAGTTGTTGTTTTTGCTTCTGTTGTGTGCCCTCAAGTCATTTCCAACTTATGGTGACCCTAAGACAAACCTATCATGAGGTTTCCTGAGGCAGAAAGTGTGCCATGCCCAAGATGGATTTCCATGGCCAAGCAGCAAATCAAAGCTTGATCTCCAGGGTCATTGTCCAACACTCAAACCATTACACCATGCTAGCTTTCATGTATACAGCAAATACCCTAATTAATATCCAATACATGGATTTATTTCCCATAGTTATTGCCATTGTGTACAGAAGGGGGAGCCAAAGGCAAAAAAATCTAAGCCATACTCTGTTTATTTGTGGTGTTCCTCTTGTACCTTGTTTGGTATGGGGTGGAATAAAATTATGGAAAGAATGTCTTCTTTAATTTTTTTAAATGCTTTTTTCTATTAAATAAAGTAAGCTGAAACAAAATCAGTTGTATTGGTAAGGTAAAGGATTTTTGTGGGATAGATAATAACAGAATGAGCTATATCTCTCATTTCTGCATTACCAGAGTTGGCAATGAGCTATATCTCTCATTTCTTCATTACCAGAGTTGGTGTCCCATGATATGCAAACCAGGAGACCATGTTATCACAGTAAAGTCATAATTGTGAAGAAGTAACAAATCACGTTGGCCTTTTGAATACATTCTTGAAAGTTCAAAAATGTTATCTTGTCCTTCTCCAATAAACACATAGACTTATTAAGTCAAAACAAACAAATAAAGTTAAATCTATATAGAAATGCAAAAAGCTGAAGGATTCAATCATTTGGGGATACTGAGATTACTTCTTAATGAGAAGGCCACACTCTCTCTGGCAGGGGAAATATGGAATTAGTTCTTATTGGCTCAGCTCTGTTCTTGGAATAACACACGGTAGTAATAGCAAGACATCATTCTCACAAAGTTCCTCTGATGACTTGCATCCACCCTCTCCACTATGAAGCAATGTCACAACTTGCATGGGTGAGGCTACTGCCTGTAGCTGTTTATTAAAATTTATCTCATTGATATATTTATATCCTGCCCTATGTCCCCAAATCCTGGCAGCATCCAGGTAAAATCAATATAAGAAGGTTGTTTTTTTAAGTAAAACAATAAAAACAATTTAAATAGACTAAAAATATAGTAAAACATGTTGACAAATTACAAGCAGGTAAAGAAGGTTTAAACAATTTAAAACTATGTGCATGAAGATGCTGAAGTATGGTTTCTTGGGAACTTTCCTTTAAGGCAGTTTAGAATTTTCAAGACACAGAATATCAGAACTTCCATTTGAACAAACATAGGCCTTTTCCGCATGGGGGAATTAAAATGGTGCAGTGCATCCTCTATGGAGGTTGTCTGCACCTCAGAGCGGACTAGGTTCGGACTACTTACCGGAGATCCGCACCTCAGTCAGCTCCGAAACGCCCCCAACTGGTCCTCCAGCACACTTTTTAAAGACTGGAAAAAAGAGGTTTCTCTTTTTTACGGAGTGCACCATTGTGTGCCTGCTCCCTTGTGCAGATTCACAGGCTCGCACCAATGTGAGCCTGCGATCTGCGGAGGGCAGGCTTTAGGCATGGCAAGCTTCACGGTTGGTCGGGACCCACGACTAACCGGAAGCCACCATTTTGGAAGCCAGAGCAGTGCGGATCTAAGACCTCGCACTGCTCCGATTCACCCTGGACCGGACCAAGGAGCCGGAAGATCCAGTGAGTAACAGCACAGAGCAATTCCCTCGCCTCGTGCAGAAATGGCCATAGACTGTGATTATCATATTGTACTGGTTTTAAAAAGATACTCGTTCTCTGTTAACTTCCAGGACTATTTTAACGCGCTAATTCTTTATTTAAAGCCTTTTATAGTCCATGCCCTCCAAATGTCCCAGTTTGTCACAGACAGTCCCTATTTATCCTCTGTCACCCACTTTTTCAATTGCTTCTAAAAAGTCTCAGGTTTCTCTCTGTTCTTGTCACTTTTCCCCTTTGTCCTCAGCTTATTACTATTGCTGTAAGATAAGTTCAGACTGCAAAAGTAGTTAGTTCTCAGTTTACTCATCAGGGAGGTAAAGGAGAGGAGGACTCACAGTAGGCTGAGGCAAAAGTAAACTGCTGCAGCCTGTCATACACTTGTGTGTACTTCCATATTAATAACTTGACCAGCTTTGATATTTTGACCAACTTTGACGTTGCTTAGCCATATGCGTCCCAGTTTTCATCTGTGAAATGTTAAAGGGTATGATAACCTATATTTTACATAACCCAAAGAGCACCTCTCCTTGGAACTGAAAGGCTTGTTTCATGCATTTGCCTGTACTGAGTTTAAAACCATGGGGATGATAAGCAGGGATATTATGGTTGTGGCATCCAGCCCTGAGAGCTCACTACTCCTTTTCCCCTTCATGAAACTCAGTTTTAAATTTGAGCACTTTGGCCTTTGAAGATTTGTCTTGATGCAAAAACTGTTCAGCAGAATTAAAAAATTCTATTTACTGACTACTTTGGATGTATGACAGCTCTGGTTTTGTACAGCTGTTACTTATTTTCCCTCTCCAAGAAAGACAGTTTTTTTAAAAAAAAAACACCAAAAATTCATTCTCTTGGGCATTCCTAGCCAAATGCCTCACCTGCGTTCATGAACGAATGAACACATTTAGACTTTTGGAAAAGCTTGCATTGCTTAGACTTTAAATAGAGGTTTGTTTTTTAAATTTTCTCAAAGTCTAAATGTCACGCTGCTTTCTTTTTTAAAAAATATGATCCAATCTTTGTTTTGTTGCACACCGTAGTAAACTGGGTAAATTTGAACATTTTATTTTATTTTATTTTTCCAACTGAATGAAACTGAATATCCTTACATAAGCCAGTCTTGTGGATGGGTTTGACGTTTGTTCAACTCTGAAATCAATACATAGCTAAGTGAGGGAAAAGATATAATAACTGACAGTTCAGACAAGGGTGTTTTAAGGTGTGTACATTTTTAAAAAAGTGAAAGGAGAGCAGAGTTAAAGAAATAAATAGTAACTGAAACTTAGGAATGTTGCTATCCAGGGAGATGAACATGTATTGGACTATTCACAAAATTAGATTTCCACCTTTAAGTGACTGAAAGATATGACATTGCCTTAAAATATCTATTTTCAAAGGTCACTTAACAGAATGAAAATAAGTCAAAACCACCCATGAATTACAAAGCAGAATAGATCAAGATTTTTTCCCTTGACCTGTTAAGGGAAATAATAGTACCACTCTGTTCTGCTTCATTCAGATCTCCCCTGGAGTACTGTGTCCAGTTCTGGGCACCAAAGATATTGACAAACTGGGATGTATCCAAAGGAGGGAACATCAATGGTAAAAGGTCTGGAAACCACGTCGTATAAGGAATGGCTGCAGGACTTGGTATCTTCAACCTAGAGAAGAGAAAACTGATAGGTGATCCAATTGCCATCTTTAAATATCTGAAAAGTTGTCATGTGGAAGATGGAGTTAGCTTACTTATAGAGGACAGGAGCAGAAGTAATGGCTTCAAATTATAACAGATTCTGACTAAACAATATGTGGAATTTCCTGATACTAAGCATGGTTCAGTAGTGGCATACACTATTTTTAGACAGAGGTTGGATTCTATCTTTCAGGGACACTTTAGCTGTGGAATCCTGCACTGTTAGGTGGCTGGAACTAGATGGTCATTGGAGTTCCTTCCAACTCTATAGCTCTGTGATAAGCTGTTGTTGTTGTTGCTGTTGCTGTTGTTGTTGTGTGCTTTCAAGTCATTTCTGACTTACGATGACCCTAAGGCAAACCTATTACAGGGTTTTCTGGGGTTGAGAGTATGTGATGTGTCCAAAGTCACCCCGTGTTGGTTTCCATTGCTGAGCAGGGAATTGAACTCTGGTCTCCGTGGTTGTAGTCCAGTGCTCAAACCGCTACACCACACTGGTTGTCTGATAAATTATTAGTTCATTTTTATTAAAGTAAGAGAGGGAAATCTAAGCCCAGAGAACTCCCCATTGCAAGCCCTGCCCCTACCCTAGAGGCAGTTGTGAATGGAATTATCACTGAATCTGATCTCTTAATCACATCCCAGCTTCATGCTGCTTACCTTTCCCTACACGAGAAAGAGGAGCACAGTTGTCCTCGTCCACCATCTGCAAGAGCTGACTGACATACTTCTTCGCTCTTCTTTCTCATTCACTGTGCCAGAAAATGAATGACAGTGACTGAAACACTCAAAAGTTGTAATGCACTTTCACTAATGAAGACTTGGACAATGGGCTAACAAGAAATTTACCCTTGTTCAGCACCAATGTGATATAGTGACAATGTATGGAACATAGTCTGGGAAGATGTGGCAATAAACTTCAGGTTACTTGAGAAATCATAGGATAGCCTTGATAAAACCAGCTTCATTCACTCTTCATTCCTCACCTGTAAAGAGGGCATTCTCATGCCCCTGCCCCAGGACACAGACAGGACTCCTCCAAACAGCCACACTCTAGAGACATGAGAGGGGCAGTACTTACACCAGCCAGTGCAGGTGGAAAAGGAGAGATGAGGCTTCTGGCACTGTTTATGTAGAAAGAGCTTGTTAATTAGGCCACATCTGGGTAGGACGCTGAGACTATATAACCAGAGACCAGGAGAGCCAAAAGTTGCTGGAGCCTACTGATTCCATTGGTGGTGACTTGCCTTGCTGACTCTTGCATATCTTGGACCTTTGCCTAGACTACAGATACTGCTCTTGGACGTTCTGTCTCTAGACTCCTGGTAAATTTGGACTTGGTTGCTCAAAGCTTGCTGCGAACCTGGACTGGCTAGAAAACAAACACTGTTGCTAGCTTCTGCTATCAGCTTGCTTACATAGCTGAGAAGCCTTGGCAGGCTGCCAGCACAGAACAGGCATACCCACATTCAGTGAAGAAAATATATCTGAAGCCCTATGGATAGAGAAGTCTAAATGTAGAAAGAATAATTTGTAAAGAATGTAAACATTCCTCTATTTCAGAAAATTTTCAAAATATCAGTGTATAATAGAGTAAAACATAAAAAATAGAAATGGAATTTGGTTTTAATTTTCTGTCATATATGGTTGCTTCAGGTTTTTACATGAATGACTGGCAATTCATTGAAGCTGTCTTTTTAAAATCTTTGTTTCCTAAAAGAGGAAGCTCACATTTATTCCCCTACAATGTATGACAGAGAGTTTCTAGACAGAGTACTCTTGATGCTCCCAATTAAATGCTTTGTGCAGATATTTCATCTTCTTTCTTTAACAGATTTTCTCTGGTAGAACAAAAGACAGAAGAAATGAAGAGAAATCATGAGAGGATTTAAAGCTGAAGTTAGCATTGTCCTGACCCACCTGCCAACAAACTTCAATAAATGGGGCATTCCAGGGCCACAGTAAAAGTACATTCTGAAAGTGATCTCAAAGATAGGGAAACTGGTCTATCAAATGCTCCTCAACTACATTTTACAGTATCTGTGATCCTTGGCCATGTAGCTGGGGCTACTGCATTTAGAATCTGAGAGCATGTAGAAGGCCAATAAACTAGAATGTTCTTCCTGAGAATTCTAAACCCTAAACTCCAGATGCCAAATTCCATAGGATGTTGCCATTGCAGTTCAAGTGGAATCAAAACACTATAATCATGTAGTGTGAAAAGGTTCCTAGCTTCATCTAATTTTTGAAGTTAAGCAGGGGTTGGCCTGGTTAACATCTGGATAGGTGACCACTAGGCTAATATCAGGGATTTCCAAGCAGGACTAGGAAAAGTCCTGTCTAAAACCCTGGAGAGCCTCTGCTAGACAGATTCAACTGGATTGGGCTGGATGGACCAGTGGTCTGGCTTGGTATTTAGGTGGGTTCCTATGTCCCTACATTGGTCTTTTTATGCAGCCTAAATTTTACTGGTGCCTCCAAGACAATCAAAGCATGGACATTCAACAGCGGGTGAGCATGAATATTAACAGGCCATCTAAGGTCACTGAAAAGATATGCAGTTCTTCTGATTAGCTGCCTAATCCTCCTAAACTGCAGTTAAGAATGCCTTTGCTTCACGCACCATGAAGCTGGCTCAACGGACTTTATCTTGTTTTTTCAATAGATTTGGGAACAGGTCACATTGCTGGTTTTGCAGCTGTCAAGACAAAGAAAGAGTGTCTGAGAGCCTTCAGAACTTTCACAGGAAGGGGTGACACTTAGGTCCAAAACCTAAACCATTATTATAAGACTAGGAGTCTGTCCCCATCACATGCAAAGTGGCAGGGAGAAGAAGAAGCACAAATGTAGGTCCCTACTTTCCCCCTTCCTGTCAGGAGGAGAACTTAGCCAGAGAGCTCTTCTAGTGCCTCACCAAACTACAAATCCCAAGACCCCTTAGGATGCAGCCATGGCAGCTGAAGTGGAATGATAGCGCTATAATTATGAACTGTGAAAGGGCTCCTAATTTCACTAGAGAAGCAGTCTCGTGCTTATCTAATGAAGTCTTGTGTGCTATGACTATTCTTAGAGAATGTCTATATTCCTGTCAGATGACAACACAGACACAACAAACCACCTCCATAGTTTGGGAAGGAGAACAAACATTTCCAAACAGAGCTCTATTGATAAAAGGCACTTTTGTTTATCGAAGTAGTTAAGCAACTGTACATATACAAACAGCTAAAGGGAATCAGGCCGGAGATGAGTCACTATGGTTACTTTTTGTGGTCTTTCAGTGGAGCCTTGGACTTCAGGTGAGGGGAAAATTAAATTGAAGTTGCTTAATTACTGAATTCTTGACATTCTCCTTGTTTTCCTACTCTCTTGATTAATAGAATGCAGAGTTTCACAACTTACTTGCATCTTCTTTTGTGAGGAAGAAAGGTACACAAGTGTGGAGCAAACTGTCTTGAAATCCAACCGACATTTCAAAAACCCTTTTTTATAGCTCTGTTTAATCTTATCAGTAGCATTTCAGAGCAACAAAACAATCTCTCTTCCAAACGACAATCAAATCTTGTCCCTTGATGCAATCTCCAACCTTCATCCAACAACTCACAATGCCTTGGGTCCTAACTTCCTTTTCCCAGTGCAACAACCTTTGAAAAGTTGACTGTGAGACACCTTCTAGAATGGCATGGGATGTGACACAAAGGGCTGCAGTAAGAGCAGGCAATCAGATAGAAATTAGGAAACCACTCTTAAGGGAGCAGAATCATTACCATTACTATTATTATTACCTTTATTTATACCCCACCTTTTCCTCTCAATAGGGCTTACAGATTAAAATCATTGCAATAAAATGATTCTATTTGCACTCAAACAATTTATATTGAACACAGTAGTACAATAAAAGCAATTTATACTCTGGACTGACATGTCTCATCCCACTCTAGCTGGTTATTCTTCCCTCCCTTCCTCCCTCCCTCCCTTCCTTCCTAATGTAGTAGGCCAGCTCTGCTGTATTTGGAGGCCTTCCTTCTCAGTTTGCTGATTGGACTTCTGCCCCAAAGTGCCCCCTGGTAATACGAATGCATGGATAAAAAATTACAACATCTTGTGAACCTAATAGCTTGTATCTCGTTTATCTGGAAGACAGTATTCTTCCATACAAAACCTGCTGAGATTTGAGATCCTCAGGGATCTCAATGAATTTCTTCCAACTTCATCACCTTCAGAGGGACATTTGGTGGAATATTCAGGCCCACTCAGTGGCTGCACCCAAACCGCAATTTCCAGGGGAAACTAGTTGCCCCCCCCCCTCCGGGTAGCCTGTCCTGTTAGCAGGTCCTTTTAATTCATGTAAGCTTTTGGCAATTGACTAGTTATTGGGAGATGGCTTTTCACAGTTGGGTGCTCTGCTTTTTCTTAACTGCTATGCTTTTAATGGTGTTTTAATAACATAATTTATTGAATTATGTTTTTATATAACTTTTGTTATACTACACAGTTACATAACTGTATCTTTCAATGTAAGACAATCATATCAATAAACAACTTAAACATATCTTGTTGTTGTGTGCTGTTACCCTGATTTCTGGGGGTCCCGGGAGGGACACCTAAATGTGCTCACAACAATGGGGAGGGAATTAGCAAAGAGCACTAGTTAGCACTGCGAGAGGCAGGGTAATGTAGCGAGATCTTGAGCCCTATGTCTACGGGCCAAGTCAATGATAAGGCAGAAGTTAATAATAATAATTGTTTTATTGAAGCACAGTCAAACACGTGTATGCAACATACTCACACAAGGAACTATAGAAATAAAAGGTAGGAGTTGAATAGAGGGATTTTGAGAGGAGGTTTGGTATGGGAAATACTATACCTGTCCTGAAGCCCAGTAAAAGCAAAGATGCTGGGGAGCGTGGATTCTCAGCACGTGGGGCTGAGGGGAGGCTCGTCAAACAGAGAGACGGCAATTCGGGAGGCAAGTCACGAGCGATCCAACGAGATGCTCAAAGTCAGGGGTTCTTATAGGGAAAACTGTGGCCGCAGGCTAGTCCGTACTTGGGGATAACAAAGAGTTTCGGGCTGGAGACAAAGCCTCTGAAAGGTCAGTATTTTAGATGATTGAATTATGACCAGATTGTCAATAGAGTAGCCAGTATGCAAACGTGGAGTGCTTGAGAGTTGTATAGTCCGCTCATCAAGCTGCCTGTGCAGGGCAGGGGATCTTTTGTAAGTAGCGTGCATACATAATGTGGTACTTGCCTTGAGGTCTCCTGAAGCTGCATTCGGCAATGACTGGCCTGCCTGGATTGGGATATGAATGGTTCGGCTATTGTTGGCCGCGCCTGTGTGCGTGCTTGTCCGGGGGCCTCGCAAGCACATGGAGAGGAATGGGTAAAGAAGTCCAAATTATTGATATCAAATGATATCTTAATATCCCACAAGCTCGGGCTAGAAACAGCGGTAACAGTGCCTTCAAGACATTTCTGACTTATGGAGATGCTAAGGCAAACCTATCATGGGATTTTCTTGAAAAGATTTGTTCAGAGGGGAG
Organism: Cyclura pinguis; assembly: GCA_030412105.1. NCBI lineage: Eukaryota > Metazoa > Chordata > Lepidosauria > Squamata > Iguanidae > Cyclura > Cyclura pinguis. The sequence continues at coordinate 103,310,710 of CM059599.1, read as the reverse complement.
TTGCGTTTCCCTGTGAGACTGAGGAAGTGACTTGCCCAAGGTTACCCAGTGGGTTTCCTTGGCTGAGTGGGATTTGAACCCTGGCCTCCAGAGGCATAGTCTGATGCTGAAATCACTGTACCACACTGGCCATTTCCTCACAAGACTGTTATAGTGCTATGATTCCACTTTCAACATCCTATGGGGCCCCTCCCGAAACTGCAAACCCCAGGATTCCATAGGATGTTGAAAGTGGAATCATAGCACTATAACAGTCTCATGTGGAAATGGCCACTGGCTCTCAAAGTGCAGTTATTTCTTATTAAGTTACAATCATAATGTAACTTAGTTCTGTCTCTGCTATTGGGAGAAAGTAATTAATTACAGGTAATTTATTCATATTTGTAATGAGTTACTTCCAAGTTCTGAATCTATCACAATCCTGCCACTATTTCAGAAGACTGTCCAGGTGTATCTGCAAAAGATGAAAGTTCCACAGCTTTGGAGCAGCTCCCAAGATGCCTCTGTGTACTTTTGATTTGTGATCTGTGAAATCACCAAGCACGTGTTCTGCTTGCAAATACTAACAGGCTTTTCTTCTGTACTTCAATGACAGAAGGAGGAATCCAAATAAAGTCCTTGTGCTAATGGAAGTGCTTCTAGCAGTGAAATCAAAAGGGACATTTTCTCTTTCTCTGCTATCGTTTTGCGACTGGATCTGTTGTTTTCTTATCATTTTATGAGTGTTGAAACTCATCTTTCTCAGCTCTTTCAACAAGACCCTGGGAGTAGAAAGTTACAACACTTCAGCTCAGTATGGGCTGTCAATAAGATAAATTCAATACCTGTACAAGCCAGCAAGCAATCTCCCTCCCTGCTTAAGCTGGATTTTTTCCTTGAAAGTTGCTTAAGTAGATTTCCTCCAGATAAATTTCAGAATTTATACTTTTAGTTTCACACTATATTGCTACATGCACACACTAAAATGTTTATATCATGCCCTATCCAAGGATATTGGAGTTTCAATATATATGTGTTTCACTTGACTTTCTCTCTCTCTCTCTCTCAACCTCTCCCCCACCCCCATTTATGTATGTGTGTGTGACTTATGATTTAGGTGCTTTGGGTGAAGTCTTCCTACATGTTCTTTCTTCCTTTCTCTATATTAAGAAGAAAATCAAACAGGAAAATGTGCTAAAGGGGTGAAAAGTTCATGTATGAGCTCTAATAAAAAGAAGGTTTCATTATTTTAGATCTAAACATAAATCCTCTCTACTCTCCAGGGCCACTTAGTATTACCATCTGATTGTGATGATCCTGGCAAGAGAAAGCAGCAGTCACATGTAGTTACTATTTCACAGGTTTAGATCTTGGAATCACACAATTAAATGTTTGGCAATAGAAGACACCAAAGGAAGTACTTTTTCATACTGTAAGACATTTATGGAGTAATAGTCACATATCTCATAATGGCCACTAGTCTGGATGGCTATTAAAATTAAAGAATTAGATAAATCCAGCGGGGATAAATCTGAGGGAGGTGGGTCTTGTCAATGCCAGGCGGCATTTACTCATATAATTTTAAACTGAAATTTAATCCTGCTTGGAAAATGCTAGATTCTTTGCTACGCTCGTTTCCTTGTAGCATGTTCCATAATTAGGTTTTTCTTTAAGTTTCATGACGGTATCTCCAGAGGAGGTTTTTAGATCATTATTAACAAGGAGTCTGTGAAGGAGAAATTTCGTATTTCATAATTTTATATTTTTTCTGAAATATTTCCAGGTAGAATAGACTTGAGTTTCCTCCTCAATATTCTCTCTTCTCTGCTTGATAACCAGGCAAACACACTTCCATTCTATGTAGCCTCCTTTATGAGATTTTCCACGCCAGATCTACTAGATAGGCAATATGTTCTGAGAATGTGCAGCTCTGACCTTATAGGTGTGTGTGTGTGCCTTCAAGCTGGCTGTCAACCTATGAGGATCCCATGGATTTCATAGGGGTCATACTCAGAGGTGGTTTTGGCAGTTTCTTGCTCTGAAATATTGCCTACAGCACCTGGTATAGCATAGCTTAAAATGGATATTTATTTATTTATAGAATAAATACTATTTTGTTGTTCTGTGCCTTCAAGTCAGCTGTGAGTTATAGCAACCTCTATCATAGAGTTTTCTCAGCAAGACTGATTCAGAGTAGGTTTGTCATTGTCTTCCTCTTAGGCTAAAAGAGTGTGGCTCGCCCAAGATCCCCCAGTGGGTTTCTATGGCTGAGCCAGGATTTGAACCTCTGGCCATTTCTGCACCGGACTGTTATAGAACTATTATTCCACTTTCAACATCCTATGGATTCCTGGGGTTTGCAGTCCAGCCGGCACCTCCCTAAACTGCAAACCCCAGGAATCCATAGGATGTTGAAAGTGGAATAATAGCACTATAACAGTCCAGTGCGGAAATGGCCTTTGTCTACCAGAGTCATAGTCCAAAAATCAAACCACTACACCATGTTGGTTCTTTTGACAAAAATGTACTAGAGGGCTCACCATATCCACTCCCAGTCCTAAAACAAGATTTTTTCCCCAAAAAGATGCTGTAGAAACAGAGAAACCAGCCAGCAAATCTAAACAGAACAAAATGCCTCAGATCATACCAGCCAAACTGTTAGAAGTCGCTTATCAAATTTAAAACTCCCACCAAACCCCCCCCCCCCGTTTCTTAGGTTTTCTACCCAGAAATCGATCTTGATCACCATCCTCAATCCAACTTCTCCTAGACTGCCAAATTTCAGACCAATCTGTCAAGAAGTTTTCTGAATACAAGCCTTGAAAAGACTGTTCACCATCCCATTTCTTATCACAGTGGGATGCAATTCATTGAGCCTAACCTTAACATAATGCTATGAAGAAATCCAGCCTGATTAACACGTTACATATCTGTGCTTCTAAGAGTTCTGGGACATGCTGCCATTAGACACTAGGTCCTCATGTGCTTTCCTTTAGGTAAGATTCTCAGAGTCAAAGTGAAGGCCTTGCTAATAGCACAACCAGCTACATCCATAAAGGAACTAGTGTGCCTTTGCTTCAGTGGTATGTGCTGTTTCACACTGTTGCAGAGATGTGAGTTCATGGTGTGATGTTCTGGGTTGCTGAGGGACTTGGGGTATATGAGTTTGAACCCTAGAGTTCAATTTGGCTTCATATCTTCCTTCTTTGGCTATTTCCCCCCTCCCCTCCCCATCCTGGTCCTATTCAGAGTAAGATCTACATTTACTGGGCAGTGCATAGGGGTTTTCTTATGTATGTTCTATTATTTGTGTCTGATCTATTTTTCCAAACTCTTCTCTCTTCCACTGTAACAACCAGCTTCCTTGGAAACATTACAAAATATTGGAATAGAACTATTGAATCAGTGGGATTTATATAAGCATTGGCTTACCGTTCAGTAGTTGATTTGATGGATTACTGTAATTTGGAAATAGCAATTGAGTTTAAGCCACTTGCTTCTAAAGCAGGGATGGGAATCATGCAGTCCTCTTGCTCTGAGCTCCTCAAAATGATGGTTCCTTAACCAGCGCCACTCTGTGAGCCATTGGCTGCTGGTCCCTGGTAAGTTTCCAGAAAAGAAAGAAACAGTTTTAGCCAGTGGACATAAATATGGTTCCAGTCTATGGCATGTTGGAAAATTTCCCAGAGCCTCAGATAGCTTGGGAGGCACTGCTCTAGATCTTGAAGGAATGTATCGCCCAGCACTCCTCAGCATTGGCTATGCTGGCTAGGAATGCTGGGACTTGCTGTCCAACAAAATCTGGAGCGGCATAGGCCCCATTCCTAAAGTTTTAATTTAAATGCATTGGTTTTTTGGCTTATTGTTGCTGAGTAAAGGTTGTTGCTGAGACTCACGGAAATTTGGGAGCAGTTGTCCCATCTTTCTTTTCACCTTGAAAAGCTCTAGGAGCCCTCTGACTCAGATCCAGTTAGAACAGGAAGGGCTGGGTTAGCAGAGCCTATCTTATAGGGTTGATGTTCTACCCCAGAAACTATTTTTTCAGAAGTGAGCAATGGAAGCAGCAATGAAATCTTTTTAACATTGATGTGGCTGATGGAATGTAGTGTACATGGATAATAGTGCTGCGACAGGCCTTAATAAATAAGTTGGAATATGTATAACAGACATTGTAGATCAGTATCTCTCCATTGTACAGGTTTGAGCTCTGATTTCAAAAGGCTGTTAACCCAGAATGAGCACCATTAGGGTTATAGCCTTTAATGAACCCTCTGAAGCCCAGCAGTGGAGCAAGAATTCTCAGCTGTCAAAATAGAGAAACATCACAGAACAATAGACTTGGTGCACTATCCAAATACAAGAGCTGCTGGAATATCTGTTATGCCTTTCAAGGAGTTGTTCAGTACTCAGAGTATGAAGTAGCTCAACAGAATGAAAATAAGTCCACTGTCAAAGGACCAAAGTATAGGTGATGATCACAGATCTCGTGATGTTTGATATATTAATTTACTGAAACTGAAGAACTCCAAAGTGCACTGGATCAAGAGTGCTAGGAGACAAGGGTTTTAGCCCATTTTCTTTGAACTATGCCCTTCACTTAAATCATTCCCAGATATGGCTGTTAGCCTCAGAACATAATAATAACACACCAGGGAAGCTATTTAGATAGAAAATTGTTGTGCTAGAAAATAACTCTTTCCCTAGTGTTATATTTATGATTCCATTTGGGTACCTATAAGAAAAAAAACAATAATGCCAGATGATCCAATTACAGATCTCTCAAATCATGTAAAGCTTGAACAGTTAAAACGGCTAAAAGTTAAATAGTTAAAAAACAAGCTAAGCATATCAAGGCCCATGCTGAGGGCCAAGCTACACATAATACATCAGGTGGGTGTAAAGTTCATCTAGCAGCTTGTTATCCATTCCAAAGTACTACCAGGAGGCAGTGGGCAAAGCACAAAAGGATGAGTAAGTGCAAATATCAGGGTTATGACATTGTGGGTGTCTGCTGAGACCAGTGATCAAATGGGGGCCCACTGACCATTTTTGGAGGCTATTGGATTGTCTACTGCTCCACCTTGTCTGTTTATCTCACTTACCTGGTAAGAGCAAAAGGAACAAAGGGAAAAAACAGCGGCCTCTTCTGCTCTCACCCTCTCTATTTAGAAGTTGTATAACATGAACCGAGAGGAAGAGGACAAGTGAAAGCGGCATGACATCACACAAAGAAAAGGCCCTGTGAAGTCCTATTCCTTGAAGAACATCCCAAATTTGGAGCACATACGGGAAGCGTGCTTAATCTTTCTTTTCCTTCAAACAGGACTGCCAGAGAAGAATTGAACAATTGAACAACAACTCATTATGCTGCAAACTTACCACCCTCTCTAGAGAATATATTTTGATAAAGAAGAGGATGCTGGGAAACCATTGCATAGACCTACAGCATTTCTGTAGTTTGGCTTAATGGAAACTCATCACAACAAGACTGTGCTAATTTTTTCCCCTATCCTATAGGTGATTATAAGAGTTTGGTGCAAGTCTTGCAGTCCTGCTCCAGAACAAAAATAATGTTCTCTTTGTCTAACCTAGAAGGATGAACTTGTGTTGATGAACTTTGTGTATCGTCTTGATCACACACGTGCACAAAAACAAAGTATTGCAATCAGTACCTAAGGGAACTTCCTTCCAAATAGTGTTCTCAGAATTCCCCCCTGAAGGTTTTGATGTTAAATGGACATTGGATATTTGCATATTTTCCATGCAGTACTTAAAATCCATATTTCATATCTCACCATACTTGATATCAGATTTTGATATATGATTTGTAAAGCATTTAGTCTTTGATAATTGACATGACATTTTAGAATTTGGTTATATTTGATAGTCAGCTTGCAATGGTATTTATCAAGCAATTTTAGGAATATCTACTCAGAATTAAGTCCTATGGAATTCAGTGCCACTTATGGTCAATTAAATGTGCTTAGGATCACAGCCTTTGTGTCTGAAAGCAGTATGATAAGTAATAAGGAATTATGTTTACTATTTGACAGTATCTGATACTTTGCAACTTAGAAATGGTAATATCTGATATTTGTCCCATCAAGAGATGTCAAGTATTCAAAGCATTCCAGTTTTCACTCTTATGATGCAACTTTACATTCAGTGTACAAAGTCAAATTTGGAACCATGAAAGTGGAAGTGTTGCCGAATTCTGAATACTTGCAAAGAAATTTTCCTCCTATGACAAGAACAGGCTGTTTCCCCTTCCTCCCTTCCTGCTCTGACAATATAAGACCCTTCTGTGCACACATAGGGCTAGAGGATTGGAGAAACTGGCATGTTCTCAGTCCAACAGACACTGGCAGTAAGCATAAAACTGTTTCCTGGATAATACTTTCAGCAATGGTGAATGAGGCAAAACACACAAGCACACACACACACACACAGAGGCCAAAGAGCATCCCCCCTGCCAAAATGTTGGGGTGAGTTATTTGTATTCAGACTTGTCAGCTAGCCCTTCCTTGAATGGACAAAAAGTGATGACTAAAGGGCATTATGTCAGTTGGATCCCTCTTGAGAGAGTATACATCTGACCTGAAAGGTTAAAGTAACACTTAAACCTACACTTTAGTTTTATACCTAATTTTTAAAGAACTGATGTTTTAAATTGAACTGAGTTGGTTTATAGGCCTATTACAATGCAACCTTAATTATGTCTGCCTGGAAATAAGCCCCCACTATGTGCAATGGTATCTGCTTCTAGACAAGCATCTATAGGATTCCTCTTGCAAAGCTGAAACGGCATTGGACTGAAACTAGGGTTGCCAGTTGTTCCTATTATAAGGAATGTCCTATATAAGACTGGCAGATGTCTCTTTTAACAGATGCCCCCTATCTGAAGGTTATAAAGCTTTTCTTTTTCTATAGACTAAATAAGGTGCCAGAAAAATCTCATATTTTGGTGGTGGGCCCTTCATAAAGACAGAGATGTGTGCATCATCTAATTTATGAATTTGGATAATATGTTAATTATACAGAGAAACAAACTGCTAAGTGAATTGAAATGATACTTTCATCTGGTATTTAGACAGGACACAAAGTTGTTAAGTTAACTTTCTGACTATCAACCTTGCATGACATGAAGTTCAACTATCCCTTACTGCTGTTCTGAAAACCCGACAACACAAACTGAAACTGAGTTTGCCTCCTTTTCAGTTTTTAAACTAAGTGTGTATGTGTGCCTTCAAGTCATCTATCAACTTTCAGTAACCCCATGAATTTCACAGGGTACATTTAGCAAAATTCATATGGCAATCCTTCTCAGTCTAGAATTATTTAACTTGATCTTGTTCAGAATATTAGCTTTATTCTGGACTTCTATTACAACCAGATAAGGCTTTCCTGTGAAAAACAAGGTTAGGGGATATGCGGTTCTCCAGGTGTTGGAATTCAGCTCCCATCCACCCTAGCCAGCATAGCACCTGGTAAGGATTGATGGGAGTTGCCATCCAACAAGTTCTGGAGGGCCACACATTCCTCATCCCATATGAAAAATATGAAGAAAGTGAGCAAAATAAAATGCCACTGGCCTGCATCCAATGCACTTCTTTATCCTCTCCTGCCCTCTGCTTTCTCTTTCACACAACCCAGCATCTATTCCAGAAAGTTTCCCACTCATCTAGAGCAGATTTTGCAGCCTAGGCAGGCAGACAGAGGGGAAATCCACTCTGTGAGAGATTCAGTTTCACCAGCAAATGGACACCACTGAGTTTCACTCAGCATTATCATGCCCTTAAACAACTCTATAGACCAACTACATTTTGAATCTGTTTAACACACACACACACACACCCCTAATGGTATCTTAGAGCAGGAAAAGGTACAAAAGAAACCAGGCCTACAAAGAAAGACCCTAATCTTAAATGACAAATGCAACTAACTGGGTACACAATAGAAGTTTGTAAAACTATGCTCAGTGTTGAAAAATTGGGCAAAGTAATGTTCTTCTCCCCATTTCATAATATTAGAATTTGTGAGAATCCAATTAAATTAACTAGTAGTACATTTGGGGCAGGCAAAAGGAAGATACTCCTCCACATAGTATGTAATCCATTTTGGGGTTTCCTGCTCTAAGATGTGATGATGGCCCATAGTTCTAGATGACTTCTAAAAGGGAATGGATACACACACGGAAAAGAGCTCTATCAGTGGCTGTTAACTGTGATGTTTAAACAGTGCAACCATGTTTGCAGACAATATTTATATATTCATTTATAGATTCAATTTTTTCCTCCAATGCTTCCAAGACAGCATAACGTGGCCTAAATCTGGTTATTAGTCCCAATTGGAGCAGAGCATCAACATTCAATAATCAGTATTGACTGACCACATTCCCATTAATTCACTGAGTCTATTCTAATGGTGACTATCAATTGGATTTAGACCATGGCTTTTCTGTTGATGCTCTGAGCTTTTTCCTCACAACAGCCCTGTTAGGTATAACAGGGTCAAATTGTGAATGACCGTTCCAAGGTCACTTAGTGAACTGCATGATTTTGTGGAGAACTCGAACTTGAATCTCCCAAGTAGCAGCCCTGTACTCTAACCACTACACCACACTGGCTCCCAGGCACACAGCCCCAGTTGCCGGAGACAAAAAGCAAGGCAGAGCTGTTTCTTTAGTACTTTTAAGGAGCATCTGCCTAGCTACTGTGGGAGGCAGGATGATAGATTTGAGTCATTTGATCCAGTAGGTCTTTTCTGTTCTTAAGTGTTCAGGTTTGTTTGATCTGGATTTCTTAGTAGCCACTTTAACAACAGAGGAGAAAAGACAAAACTAGTCTTTAAGGCAGGCTAGTCTGATACTCTGCACTCAGAGCCAAGGAAAAAGTGGTGGAAGGGAATTATTTTCTGCTACCATTTTCAGCTTCTCCCTCTGCTGAAGTTGCCTGGGTATTCCTCGGTTCCTAAGTTTATAAAACTTACCTTTTTGGAATTTAACTCCCAGTACCCTAGTGACCAATGCTGGTAGGTGGATTCTGGGCACTGCAGTCCAAAGGAATAATTTTGCCAAGCTCTGGTTAGGTCATAGAGTTCCAGTGCTGCTGTTAGATTACAGGAGCAACCTGCATGTGGTTGCACATCAGTCACCTATTTCACATCCAAGTGGGCATTAACATAGTGTTTGTTTTTTCCTGGTGTCTCGTTCCTCCATGTTTTGGCATCCACACACATACATGTACATGTGTGTGTTAAAAAAAATCCCATGGTGAATTGTACAACTGTGTCACGCCCTCCGAAAAGGCCTGATTTCACAAAAGAATGGAGAAGGCACCCACTCTAGCATCTCTGCCCAGATGTGGTGGCCGGCAGGGGGAAACAAGACAATTCTCTCCCTCCCTATGTTATTACTGCACCTTGTCAAATTCCAACGGGGAGCTTTCCCTTCCAACCACTGGAGCTTACGTGCGCGCGCACACATGCCACTTAAGGTGGCACAGCCTCCGGTTGCCAACTGTGGGATGGCTTTGGAAAGAGTTGCTGATGAAATCCACTCTCCATGCCCTCATCGGCCTACAGTAAATGCCTTAGAGAGACATGCCGCCGCACACCTTCAGAGAGTTGTGTGGCGCGGAGTCAATAAAGTGCTGTCACTTCCCTAGGGCCAGACAACTTTGGATCCCGTCCCACTGTGGGCTCTTTCATGTCTCCCCCATTCTCTCTCTCTCTCTCTCTTTTTTTTAAAGTATGTGCTTACTCAGCCACCCCCCGCCGCCACTTTCCTGACTGTCTCGGGCTTCTGTATCTTCTCTGACTTTTCCTTCTCCTCCTCATCTGGGCCGCCCCACCCCTCGGCAGCCCCTCCTCCCTCCCTGCCTCCCTCCCTCCCACCTCCTCCCTGGTCCTTTGAAAAGTTTTTGAAAGCCCAGCCTTCAAGTTAGAGAGAGAGAGAGAGAGAGGGAGAGAGAAAAGGGGGTTGGCTTTTTTTTTTTTAGGGGGGAGGGCTTTAAAAAAAAACCCCACAAGGTCTCAACACTTTTCTTTCAGGAAAAGGAGAAGGAAGGACACCAGCAGACAAAAGAGCAGGAGTCTTTTAAAGTTTAAATAGGCAGGTCAGGGCGCCTGAAAACAGTGGTTGCTTTTTGAGTTTTAACCCTCTGAGGGGCTGTGGCACTTGTTTTACCTTCTTCACTGCTGACTGGCCAAGGTAAGGATGGGGAAAAGTTGTTCTTTTTCCGTTTATTTTAATAGGGTTGGGAGGGGGAAGACTTCAAGTTGGCGCCAACCAGATCCTCTCAGAAGACTGCAGCTACCTCTGGCTTGAAAGCTAAATGAATACTTTTCTTGGGTTTATGTGTGCTAAACTTTGTTGGGTTTAGGACGACCGTTACTAATATGGATAGTTTTTTTAAAAAAAATGACCAAAGGCTTTACTAGGGAGAGTAAAACACATTTGAAGAGACGACTTTTTTTCCCACCCCACAACGGTTCTGGGTGCTGAATAGTTTCCACAGCGCGTCAAATTCCAGTTGCTGAGCTTCATCTCCTTCACCCAAGGCGAAAGTTTCCTGCCTGGGACAGACTCCGCTTCTTTCCTCTGCCAGGGAGCCAAGGTCCAACCTTGGGAGAAGCGAGGCGAGGCATATTTGCAACAGTGTGGCCATTTCCGCACTAGCCTGTTAGAGTGCTATTATTCCACTTTCAACATCCTGTGGAATCCTGGGGCTTGCAGTTTAGGGAGGGGCCGCTCCCTAAACTGCAAGCTCCAGGATTCCATAGAATGTTGAAAGTGGAATAATAGCAGTCTTAACAGGCTAGTGCGGAAATAGCATGTGTCTCCGTTAACTTTGGAACGGGCGGCCAGCCTTAAAAACAGAGAGGACCTTCCCCCGGGAGGACTCAGATATGCACACGTGCATACAGGCACCCGTCCCCGCGTGCTCGCATCCGCACGCCCGCATTCCGCTTTCAGATCGCAAAGCGTGCCTGGGGCTGAAGAGTTCACCCCAAACAAAGTCCTTAATTAGAGGGCTTTTGTTCTCCAAGGGCTACCTCGGCGGCTGGTAAAGCAGCCGTCGGCTGACTTTCACGTGGTCTTGCTGATCTCTATTCTCCCCCCCCCCCGCGCTTCTTTTTTCTTGATAATACATCCAGTCTTTTGTTCAGGGATTTTTCAGCGAGTCACGATATTTCCAGCCCCCCTCCCCGCCTGAGGCCGGTGGCGTGTGCGCTGGGAGGACGAACGGAGGGGCAATGCCTGTGCAAACGTTTGGGGCTGGCGGGGGTTGCTGGGCTCAAATTGTGCAAGAAAGTCTTTTCTTTTTTCGAGGAGAGCGTCTGCTTGCGTCAGGCTGACATTCCTGGAGTCTGATTTGAAAACCATCGTTTAGGTGAAGAAAGAGGAGGCAGAGCATCTAGGCTGAAGCTGCCTTTCTTTTGAAACTTAAGGCAGATCCTATGAGGACCCGAACCCCTTTTATTCGATTTCTTCCCTTAACCACGAGCCAGTCTTGTAAACCAAAACAACAAAAGTGAGCGCAGGCGTTGCGGGGGGGGGGGCGTTCACTCAAGAAGTAGGGAGGAAAAAGAGACAGTCTTTTTGGAGTACCTCAGTTTTTGTGCCCAGCTTTACCTCTCTCTGGTTCCACACCGAGGATATTGGGCTATTCTTGCAGTCTGAGGGCCATCGCCTTTCAGAAGTGAGAAAGGTTTTCTGTTTTTCTTTTTCTTTTCTTTCTTTTTTTTAAGGCCACAAGGTCAACCAAGGGAAGAGCGTCTCTTTCTTGTGTCGAGGGGGAAGGGAATCAGAGAGAAGAAAGGGCTGCCTCTTAGCCTCTGTTCAGCCATATTAACATCTGGATTTCCGAAGCCTCCAGACTTTGAAGCTGTTTACTGCAATGTTTCCCGGGATGGGGCGGAGAGGGGGGGAAGGAGGAGGAAGAGACCTTTGAAGTTAAACTCTGGTGCTGAGCCATGCCATCTAACCAGAATAGAAATGGGAGAGGGAGGACTAGCCAGGAGATCATACGCTATGGATGTGAAGCTTTCTTTTTTTAAAAAAATTGCAGTCTCTACCAAACAGGGTAAAAGAAGTACAATCATTATTGTTAGTACCTGGTCAATGCAAGCCAGTGTGATACCCTTGGTATCTCATTCATCCTTCCTGGAAAGGAAGGATGAGGTTTATCTTTAAGTGAGACTTAAAGATAAGCCATTTTACAGAATTTGGGGCTGAATGAGATCAGGATTAGAGACACAATGCAGTACTATATGCGTTTGCTCAGAAATATTGCCTGCCTGTGTCAGATGAAGTGCGCTGTGAAATTCTAGGCACGTTTTGCTCAAAAGTCAGTGCCACTTTGTTCAGTAGCGCTTCTTAATGCGTTAGAATCACAGCCTTAACTTGGTAGTCAAGCTGCACAGAGTTGCAGCTGAACGCCTTGAACAAATTTTGTGGTTGTGTGCCTTTAAGTCATTTCTGACTTATGGCAACCCTAAAGGGAGCTCATCGTGTGGTTTTCTTAGCAGAATTTGTTCAGAAGCATTTACCTTTGCCTTTCTCTGAGGCTGAAAGAGTGTGACTTCGCCAAGGTCACTCCGTGGGTTTCCATGCCTGAGCAAGAATTTGAACCCTGGTCTCTAAGTATCCTAGTCCAACAGTCAAACCAGCTATGTCACACTCTGCCTCTTTATCCATATTACTCAGATTCTTTGTGCCTGTTTTCAGTGCAACTTCAGTTGTCATTAAAGCTGTTCAGAAATTGTTTCCCAACAACCTTCACCTTACGCATACATCGTGCATCGTAAATCATATTGCAGAGCAGGTCCAAAACATTTTGCCTGAGACAAAAGACAAAATGTTCCCACGGGCAGTTCCCTGTACAGAAGTCCATTGGACTGGCAGCTGAATTGCTCTTGGCATGGGGTAACATCTTCCAGCACATGGTGCACCTGAGGTTTAGGTGTTGAAGGATGTGGGTGTGGAATATACAGCTCCGCTCTCTAAGAGAAGCGACAGCTGGGAGACTGCTGCAGGGTCCCCCGCCACAGCTGCCAGCTGAGGTAGTCACTTCAGTTTGTCTAATGGTAGGACTGAGCCTGATGCATTATGTCCAGTAGTTTACTCAGAGTTACTTCTGAGTTCACACGCACAGGCTCAAGCTACGTGTCAAGGAAATAAAACCCAGCATTCCATCCAGCAGAGAAACAAGCTGTGTTCAGTCTCGAAATGAAATGTTCCTGATGTTTGGATAGAAAGCTAGTTGTGCAGGTGACATCTGTTTCCTGCTGAATAACATTCCTGCCTGAACTGTATTCTCCCTCTGAAGTTCATACAGCGATTCTCTGGTAAATGTCCCATAGGCATTTTATGAATTGTTACATGGTCTCTGGTGGGAGTTAATTTGACATCGACAGTTGGAAACGCTTTTGTTGCCTTTTGCCTTACACCTGACAAAATGAGACCTATGTTCTACATCTGCTGATTATGTTCTTCAGTATTAGTTTGTTAAAATGGGCCCTCAGCCATCTAAAATACTTTTGGGATTTCATTTTGGGGAGTAAGGAAGGGGGGTTGCCTCATTTGTCAGTATGAGGCAACATTCAGATTCTCTGCATTTCTTTGTATTCTAGTTCCAGTTGTAGCTCTTTACTTCCTTCCTTATCTCCCCTTGCATCAAGAAGCTCAGTTCTGCAAAGTGATCTAGCGCCTGCTTTATCCTCCCAACAGACTTGTTAGGTTAGACTGAGATGATAACTGGCCCAAACTCACCCAGTGAGCTTCACAGATGAAACATGATTTGAACCTAAATCTTCCTAATGCAGGTCTATTACGCCAACCAATACAGAGGATTAACTCCACAGTGGTCATACATATCTGTGTCTTTTTCAATATAGAGACTGGATTTGCAGCCTCATCAGACAGCAGAAAAAGCCAACACTGCTTGGGTTTTTTAAAAAATGAACTAAATAATTCTATAGCTAAGATATCTTTTATAAATCCCAGGTGGATTTCCTGGCTACCTTTCTCTGTTCATGGCATTCTTCCATACCCAATTTTATCTCAGTCCCAAAATAGTCACCATAAAATGTAGCATTCCTCCTATAAGTGTGGTTTCTTTATTTCAGCCTTCCCCAAGCTTCTACCTTTGAGACATGCCAGACTGCAGCCCCTATCATCCCCAGTCACCACTGACTGAACATAATGGTCTTGTAGTTTGACATATCTGGACAGTATCAGTTTGGCATAGTGCTCAAAAGTCCAGTTTCACAGGGTTTGGGGGGTAGGTTTTTACGTGAACTGAAAAAAACTGTTTGTCCAGCTGTGTGCATGATCCATACCACATCACCACAGAACCATGACGAATGCTTCCTTGTGACCCTGTGACATGGCACTCAGTCATCCAACATAGGTACTAAAAAAACTGAAATGGCCTTATGTATCCTGGAAAACATGACCCACATGACATGACGCACTGCCCAACTTACTTTTAAAAAATGTTTTACGTTCCCAGCTGTGGCTTGTAGATCAAATTTTTCCTGCATACGGTCATTGAAAACACTAACCAAATAATGCTGTAGTTATTTTCTTTCTATGACATGGTCTCTTTTTCACACCAAGGTCAATTGTCAGATTGGAACTGCTGCTTTAGCATGTTAAATGTATTATGTATACCTAGTACTCCAGAGAAATTCACATGTGATGATCCCTCACAGCCAACTGAATGTACAGTCCTTTCCCTACGCTGGCTGAAGGCGCAATGTTGCCTCTGAAAGAGGATGATATGGAGGAGCACTGCACAGTGTGTATGCACAGCTGTAGCCTGAATAACTTCTCTTGGCAAGTTTCCCAGTGGATGTGATAATCTCACACTATGGGCCAAGTGAAGAAATGGCAGCACATTCAGCTGGTTGTTTCAGATCATGCTATACAAAGCTGTTTGTGCTGGTCCCCAAAGAGTTTCTGTCTGTCGGAAAGAGAACACCGCTGAGCTTGGAAAGAGAACACCACGGAGCTTGTGCTGTGGGCTCTGTGGTACAAACACATTGGGCTTGGCAAGGTGAGAGCAGGATCGTAGCACTGAAAAAAAAATGTGAGATGCATCCCATGCACCTGGCTGTGAACCATAGAAGTGAACCAGGAGCATAGCAAGCTTCTGTTCAGAGAAGAAGAGTGCATCAGAAATCCACTGAAATTTTCTGTTCCCCATCAGAAAAAAATACTGTAAACAAGCAACATGGAATGCCGCTTTGCTATGCTAAGATGATCTCCAGTCATTCATTGGTTTGGAGTGACTGGCTGAATTATTAACGCATTTATTTGAAAGTAGCTAGGTTCCTTTGCTTGCCTTGGAAATTACTTCTAAACGAGCCCAAGGCTTGGGAGTGTTTTTTTTTTAAAAAATCTTCTGGAGACTGCAATCCTATACCTACTTTCTAAGGACTCTGTCCTGTTGAACTTAAGAGGCTTCCTTCACAGTAAACACAAATTGGATTGTGCTGTTAGGGGTATATCTTGGGTGAATGTCCACAAGCAAAATGTAGATGTTTTGTTCTCTTTTCTGTAACTGTGATGCCAGTGTGAAATGGGTGAAAGTGTTAGATCTCCTCCATTATTCATCCTGCTTTGTCAGCATTCATGCACAGCACTGGTGGCGCTGAAGAAATTAAGATGTTTGTGAACTGTGTTAGCGGCTAGTTTAAGGCTTTCTGGGAGAAGATGAGCTAGGAGATGCCAGGTGCAAAGTCAGCAATGTGTTGCAAGCCATGACTTTATGTCAGCATCTCAATAATAGTATGCCATCATCATAGATAAGATCATAGGTGAGATCAAGTTTTTATATTCATTCCCATTCAACCTTGTATAAGGGCTGGGAGAGAAAAAGTTTTGAGATCCTTATTATGTTAAGAATTCTCACTTTTTGATTTGAAAAAAAGATCATTCCTATAAGTATGTTTCAGGTTATGCTACTGAAAACTGTTAGATCATTTCATACTTGTATTCTTAGAAGTTTCCCAAACTTGCAAATTGTACACAGTGTACTTCCATTAAAGACAGCTGAACTCCATTGACAATAAAGATCATCATGAGCTTGAAAGCTTTCTGAATCAGGATATAGTTTTCTGGCTTGCAGTGTGACCTACAGTACTTTTCTTTCTAATAACTATACCTACTATACCTTGCATAGTTTTTTGGTAGAAATATTTGAAAGATCAAAAGAAAGAAATATATCTCAACACACTGGAGAAGATAAATAACTTCTGTTCCAGCTCAGTCTGCTGTCCAGATTTTAATTGTTGATAGGCCTTTTCCTTGCCCCTTCTGTCCTAGCTTCTGATACTTCTTTATATGTAAACTGGACTTGGATGGATAGAAGAAGCCTTCGGATAAAGGTCTGCCCTCTGACAACCCCAGAAACTGAGGATGGTCATCAAGCAGCATTATGTTTACTCAGAAATTTCTCATTATGTTCCGTGAAGCTCTTTTGCTTGCGTACCCCAATTTGGCACCTTCTTGATTTGGCACAGTACAACTCTTAAAGCTGCCAGCTGATGGAACCATGAAGGCAGGGTGGCTGGGGATAATGGGTGTTGTAGTCCCAGTGCATCTGAAGGGCATCAGGCAGTGGAAAGTTGGCCTAACAAGTACTATATGGTTATTAGTCCAGACTTGGTTTGTTCGTTCCTTGTCAAGAAACGAAAATATTATCATTCAAAACTGGACATATATTGCCCAAAGAAAGGAAAGGTATCCCCATTCTCATCAAAACAGTATCTTATTAACACCTCTCTGGCTAGGCATTGACAAAGCCTTAAAAAAGTGAGAAGTAAATGATTTTGTAGAAATATATTTTTCTTAGAACTGTTTAAGTAATTCATGCAGGGAATACTTACTTCTGAAATAAATATAGCCTTGGGTAATAGTAACATTATTTTGCCTGATACAACAAATCTAAAAATGGATGATAAATTTTAAATAAATATTGGTGACATGGAATTAAATAGATAAAACTTGGAGTATATCTTCCTGCATTAATAGAACAGAGAGGAATGTGATTAAAAACAAAAAAACAAAATCTAAAGGTTCCCATGAATAACACCTCTTTTGTTTTCAATCATACTTTCAATCTGAAATAACATTATACTGTAAAGAAATCCACTGAG
The DNA here is from genome assembly GCA_030412105.1 of Cyclura pinguis. Classification (NCBI taxonomy): domain Eukaryota; kingdom Metazoa; phylum Chordata; class Lepidosauria; order Squamata; family Iguanidae; genus Cyclura; species Cyclura pinguis. Next base: position 103,293,565 of record CM059599.1, on the reverse strand, counting down.
CCTGGAAGGAAGTCTGATACTGGCATGTTTTAAAATCATCAGCAAGTCAGGTAATGAAATCAAGAATTTATTATTTGAGAGACAGGAATGAATGGTTCTTTCTCAGATAGGATGCAGAGAAAGGAAGCTTTTCAAAGACCAATTTCAGAATTTTCTATTTCAGTTCCTACAGCTTAAAGATTGACTAGGCATTCATATACACTGTGTTTCTACTTAGTGATAATCTCTTTTGCTCAAACTGTGCATATGGAAAATGTCAGTACACATCGTAGGGAAACTAACATTCATGAAACATGAAACAACAGTCTAACATCTCTAATCACTTGAGGAGGAGGAATGAGGGGGCCTGATAGTTGACACCTTGGGTTGGATTCATGGGAGAAACCTGGATCTAGCAAAGACTTCCTCCTGGAGGAAGATGGGGCAATAATTTTCACCTTTCCACTGCAGCTTTCAGTGCAGCCTCTTATGTTGTTCTACAGGGTCCTCACTCCTCCGGAGGAGTTTTTCTGAGTGTACCGTGGGCCACAACAGGATGGAGGAATTTGGGGAAAATGCCAGCAGAACCCCTCCAAATGTAAATTTGGATAAACACTGAGTTTGATAGCATCATCTAGTTGCTGGACAGAGAGATCAGTATACCACAACATCAGCGTGTCCTGCTGCTTTATAAACAGGAGCACATTCTTCAGCCGACTTGACAATCCATCCACCTTTTTTCAAGTATTCACAGTCAGTCTTCAAGGCTATAACTTGGTGGTAGAACACAGACTTGAAATGCAGAAGATCACAGGTTCAGACTCTGCCTTGATCCCTCATACAAGAGGAGACCCAACTATTTAATCAAATGTGAATGTGTCAGGTAGCAAAGGTCCCAGTTTCTAATTCTTATACTGATTTCAATAACAACTATCAGTGCTTACCAATGGAATAATATTTTTGAATGAATACATTTAATTTTTTTTAAAAAAATCTAATATATATAATCTCTATTTTCCTTTTTTTTCTTTTTCTTTCTTTCTTTCTTTTTTTTTTTTTTGAATTTGTGATGTGGTAGCTCCTTCATCTCCTATTCTAAGCTGTATTTTAGCTCTTTGTTGTTGTTGCTCTTTTATAGGTAGCAGGCAGTGAAGATGGGTGACTGGAGTGCTCTGGGAAGGCTCCTTGACAAAGTCCAAGCCTATTCCACCGCAGGAGGGAAGGTGTGGTTGTCTGTCCTTTTCATTTTCCGAATCTTGCTTTTGGGAACGGCTGTGGAGTCTGCCTGGGGTGATGAGCAGTCAGCATTTCGGTGCAACACCCAACAGCCCGGTTGTGAAAACGTCTGCTACGACAAGTCCTTTCCTATCTCTCATGTGCGCTTCTGGGTTCTTCAGTTCATTTTTGTGTCAGTGCCCACTCTCATGTATTTGGCACATGTCTTCTATGTGATGAGAAAGGAAGAGAAGCTGAACCGAAAAGAAAAAGAGCTCAAGGATGTCCAAAGCGAGGGTGTCAATGTAGATATCCACCTCAAACAAATAGAAATAAAGAAGTTCAAGTATGGGATCGAAGAACACGGCAAAGTCAAAATGCGTGGGGGACTGCTTCGCACTTATATTATCAGTATTATCTTCAAGTCTATTTTTGAAGTGGCTTTTGTGCTCATCCAGTGGTACATATATGGGTTCACCCTGCAAGCCATTTATGAGTGTGAACGGGTACCATGCCCACACAAGGTGGATTGCTTCCTCTCTCGCCCCACAGAGAAAACCATTTTCATTATCTTCATGCTGGTGGTATCCATAGTCTCTCTCACCCTGAATATCATTGAGATTTTTTATGTTGCCCTCAAGAGCATTAAGGATCGCATGAAGACAAAAAGCGACCCATTTTCTCCCAATGGTGGCTTGAGCCCCTCCAAGGAATGTGGATCTCCTAAATATGCCTACTTCAATGGTTGCTCCTCTCCAACTGCCCCATTGTCACCCATGTCTCCACCTGGGTACAAACTTGTTACTGGAGACAGGAACAATTCCTCCTGTCGTAACTACAATAAGCAAGCTAGTGAACAAAACTGGGCAAATTATAGTGCTGAGCAGAACAGGATTGGACAGGCTGGGAGCACCATTTCCAACTCACATGCCCAGAACTTTGAATTTGCTGAGGAGCCTGAGAACACCAAAAAAATGGGCTCTGGGCATGAGCTACAACCTCTCACAGTTGTGGACCAAAGGCCTCCAAGCAGAGCCAGCAGTCGAGCGAGCAGCCGACCTCGACCTGATGACCTAGAGATCTAACTCCCCTAGGTGCAGGAGGGTTACTTAACACAACTGTGCTATGAAATGCATTAGAATATGCAAACATGCTGTTAATGCGGTTCCATTGGAGGTGGTACTTAAACAATCTCAACCTGGAGATTTTAACAAACATTTAAAAAAAACTTGGATATTTTTTTTTTAAGTGGGAAGTTGGGGTGGTGTGGGGAAGTGCAGCACATCTTGGTATTTAAAGTAGCTGATTTTAAAAATGTTTAATGCTAAAAACATTAGTGAGTACTAAAGTAGTGGGTTGGGTTTTTGTTTTAGAAAGATTATAAAATGTCTGGATATGTGTGTCTGTAATATGCTAATCTTTTTTCCCTAAACAGTTGTTTTTGTTATACCAAAAACAAATGTTAAACTGAGATAATTTGGGGGTCAGGATAAAATGAAGATGGTATTCGTTTATGGAGCAACTAATATGTTGTAAGTTGGATTTTTGATCATTTGCTGAAAAAGAACATTCCATTGTTAGCATGTGCACTTTGAAGGAAATTTTATACACTCCTGAAATTACAGTAAGCTTCCCTGGAATCAACTCCATTTCAAACAAGGCCCATTCAATATGGTTTGACCATTTGCCTCATGCTTCAGACACAGTAATCTACTTGAGAATGTAGGCTGGAGGAGCTGTTCTAGGTTAGTGTTGCTCATTCTGCTACCATCACCAGAGCCACTACTCCTACAGGGTAAAGTAAGGCAACCATTGCAACCACACCCTCAGGAAACAAGTGCTGGGGAGGGGAGTGTTAGCTCTCTGAACATTCCCTCTGTTGAAGGACAGAGGAGGTATCCTGTATACCCTAAACTGGCTTGCTATTATCAGGTGTGGTAAAGGATGTTGTTCTATCATTGATGTTGAAATAAGTTCAGTTACTGGGCCAATATTTGGAATGGGAATGCAAGGCATCATTTTGCCTTTTGTTTCAGACAGAGAAATATCTTGGGTTGTGGCTGACCACCACTCTCAGATCCTACTGATTATATATACACTTCTCTGTAAAGGTGGACAAGGATGCCATGGTGGTTTCATGCTATCATCCACTGACAGCAAGCCTGTTAATAGCTAAGACCCACTGAAAGTAGTGAGATTTCAACTATTGTCACTGGAATTGCAACCACTATATTTTGAACCAGAATTCTGAAAGCACTGGGAATGCTTCCACTAGTTTCACTGACAGATTGAATACATTGATAGATGTACTGAAGTCATCTATATATCCCAAAGCTCAGACCAATATCCTGTGGATAGGAACCATCTCAGTTACGTCAATATGCACAAGGCCATTTTGCAACCATGCAAGCGTTAATGTGAATGGACAGCTACTGTTTAATGGGGAGCTTTGGGTATACATTACTACATTCACATCACTTGGTTGAGACACCTCTGTTTATTTTTATATTATTTTGAAAGACAAATATACATGGAGTTGCAGAGGCATTCATAGATGATAAACTCACACTAATATGGGTACAAAATGCTTAAGCATTTTGGGATTTTATGGGTCACTATAATGTTCACATTAAAGGATTACATCAGTGCAAACAAAACTGATATGAACTATTTCAATCTTATTTTCATATAAATATATATGTCATGTAGCAGATACTTTACAAATTTTTATAAAATATGAATACCATTATTACAATCAAATCTTGGCAATCCTTGAAACAATTCACTTCCAAATTGACATTTTATCTGAATAAGAATTACGACTAAGACCAGCCTAAGTTGAGGGCTTGTGCAGTTATTTCTTTCTTGGGTTTTTTTTTTTTTAAGGAATGGAACGTCTAGCTTACTTAGTCTATTTTGCTGACTTGTAATTTATGCTTGAATAACACAGATGGTAGTACAGGAAGGGGGTTGGGAATGTTAGCCTGCCAATAATGTGAGAAATTTAGGGACAGTTTATGCATCTATGTGCACCCTGTAGTTCTGCAGTTATCACATGATAGCTTCAGGATATGAAATGAACATCACAGATCACATCAAGGACAGAGCAAAGATGTGAAAACACACACTTGATAATTTCAGCCCCAGTGGATTGTGTGAATGGACCCTTACACAAACTGCTTTGAGCTGTACTATTAATACATGCCTATGTTGGCTTTAGAGTAACTAAGAATGTTTTTGTTGTTGTTTACTTACAGAACAGCTCAACTCAAACATTATGATTCATTTCAGTTCTGATCATTCATTCTTTCTCAGTAAGAGTTTTGATATTTGCACATAAATTTTGTTGGGGTGCAAGTAAGGCTGAAAGAGTACAGTTCTAATTTATTTGAATTATATGCTATGGAAGGATACCAGTCTTTATTTTCTTTGTCAACCATAGTGCCTTCTAGTTCAACACAGTTCAACCAGGAATGTCATGTTGGTTTCCTTTTGCAGCAACACAGATTTATGGGTTTATATAACATGTTTTACTAAGTTGTTTGACATTCTCTGTTAAAAATCATTGCCAAACTCATTGACTGCATGAATACTGCCATAGTCCATCAAATCACATTGTCTGGAAAAAAACCTTAGTCAATAAAGTTTTAATTTAGAATAAATCAGGCTTGCCAATGGTCATTTTGTGGGTCTGGGCAACTTGGCTTTAAACATCGGAAGAGCAGCTTAGGCTGCAGGTTTCATCATTAGTATTTCCCATGCTCTAGAAGCATAAAATGAACAACCACCAGGCACTGCCCGTGGAAAATAGTAGCATTCCCTAACCTTGATTTGCTTCCCTAGGAGGGGCTTGACCGTACCATTAAGCAGAATTAGAAGGCCACCTCAGGTGGAATACGCTGGGAGTAGGAGCAAGGAGCATTGGTGAGGTTACTACTCCATTGCAAACCTTAATAGATTTTGTGCATAGGATGGGCAGCAGGTACCATTGTCTCCTGATGTCAAACAACAACATGCCTTCAACCAGCCCTGACCCTTTCCACTGTCAGAGGCAGCCAGAACTGTGAGCCAGTCTGTGCCCATCATATGTACCAAAGTGGGCCATGGGTGCTTCATTTTGTCCATTTCTCTTCAGAGAAGTACACTGGTACCTGCCCAGCACAACTGTGATTCATAAGATTTGGGCGATAAGTCTCCAGTGCTGTTGGGCAGGAACTGGGACCAAGACCCATTGTTAGAACCTGTGACTTCTCCTGCTGATACTAAATCGTTCATTTTAGAAGCAAAGCCAGCGTGGTCTAGTGGTTTGAGTGTTGGACTAGAACTCTAGGAGACCAGAGTTTGAATCCCCATTCAACCATGAAAACCCACTGAGTGACCTCGAACATGTCAGTCTCAGAGTAAGGCAGTGGCAAAGCTCTTTTTTTTGCCAAAGAAACTCAGTGAGAAGGTCATCATATATCAAAGTCAATTTGAAAGGACATAAGAACAAGAAAAGCAGTCCTTGATAAAATCAGGATATATGCAGATGTTTTAGATGTCTTTCTGTACTAACACATCAAATAGACACACCCAAGGGCTGTTTGATACTATGAGTTAAAATGGAGTTTCCTGAAGGTTTGCTAAATTATAGCCTTAGAGGAGACTGCTCGCCTTTCACTGTGGTGCAGGGGTGGGCAAAATGCAGTCCAAGGAACATTCCTTTGGCCTCAACCACTCCAGTCTCCCCAGACCATAATTTTTCCAGCCCGAAAAGGAGAGATTGCCTCACCTGGATGCTTCTGCAGAGCAGCACAAGTAGTACATATTGCATTATGACAAAAGAGAAAACTGCACATGCCATTGAATGTTTCTTCAAAGCCTGCATTTAGGACTGGTCATGCAGCGAAAGGCGAATCTTTGAAAACAAACACAATTAGCCTTGTCCTCTAAGGCAGCTTCTCAAGGTTTCTTGAGAAACCTGCATCACACTTCAGTATTACATTATTGATCCTATATCACACATTGTTTTCCCTGCTCCAAGTTATAAGGTACAAAATCAGTTGGTGCAATATGCCATTTTAAAAATGGCAAGGTCAAGATGTTTTCTTTCAGAACTCATAATTCTAATTTGTTGTTCTGGTGTGTCCTTCTGACTTATTGTGACCCTATCATGGGGTTTCCTGGGGCTTACAGTGTGTGATGCACCCACAATCACCCAGTGGGTTTCCGTGGCTGAGTGGGGAATTGAACTCTGGTCTCCAGGGTCATAGTCCCATACTCAAACCACTACACTACTCTGCCTCTCATAGTTTTAATTAGCTCCAGAATAAGACTCATCTTTAACTGTTTTTTGTCCTTAATGTTCATTCTTCTACTCCTGCTTTCACAACAACAGGGCATGTCTGGATTCTTCCTTCTGCGATATTGCAAAATGTTCTACATGAAGGGGCAGGTGTTGATTTTTGGCTCCCCGTACACCTTGGAGAAGTAATTAGTATTATGTAATGCAGCAGTAATTGCATTCTGTGGTATATTTTTACTGTTTCAATTTTAGCCAGACCCATATGTGAAATCTAAAATTCCCACCGAAGGACAACTTTCTATTTCAAGACCAGACTTCAGCAAGACACTCCTTGCTGGGTTTTAAAAATAATGTAGAAACACTACACAGTAAGAATACTGATGGATGCTAATAGTTCCCACACAAGGCTTAGGAGCTGCACCTAAAAGTGGCAGGCATTGTGCGAAAATACCTACCTGGACTCACAGAGCAAAAGATACTGCAGGGGAGGGTAGGACTTTGATACCCTCCATGGTAGAGATCAGGGTGTTTCGCATCTGACACAGGGTGCCAGAATGCTGCATGTGATGGGGGCAAGTCACAGGCTGTTTAAGGTCTGAGAGGCCCCTCACATGCCTCTTTGGATCTTTACAGTGTGGGAGTCCAGGACATTCCTACCTATCAGGGTTTCTGTGGTGGTGGGGTTGTTGATTGGCAGAAGCAGTTTCAGGGTTTAAAATCCACCCTGATCCTGTTAATCACCTGTTGGAGAGACTGATGATTCTCCATTGCTTTTTGTTATTTTGCCTGGGCTCCTCAGTTTTTAACTGTTAGGTTTTGAAGACTTATCATTAGAGGCCTATCAACCATGTACTCAATTTGAGGGCTACTGTGACTTTTGTTGGTGTGGGGCTTGTTTACCATGTGGTTCATTGGGAATAGTGGTGCCTTAAGCCTGCTTAACTACGCAGGTTTGGCCACGTGGCTGCTCAGGGGCCTACAGAGTGGTTGAATTTGGGGGCCACTTGGCCTGCTTTGGCCACATTGGAATTAGAGGCTTAGTAGCATATAGGGCCTGGTGACCAGATAGATGCCTGCTAGGCCTTGCTGGCTACATTGTTTTATAAAGTGGCAAGCATTGTGCAAAAAAATGAAATGATACAGCCCCAGATTTACATTCTAAAGACCCAGCACATCAGAGATGTAGCTACCCAGGGTGGATTGAGTGTACTGCCCTGAACAGGAATTTTACCCACCCACCCCCATTAAATTTTCCTTCACTCCCTAAATTTCTAGCATTGCAGTAACTTTGAAGTACAGTTTAGCATTTAAAGATAAAGCTTATGCATCCAAAGAAAAGAGCCAGGCAAAATTACCTAGGCCATTTCTGCACTAGACTGTTATAGTGCTATTATTACAATTTCAACTGCAAATCCCAGGATTCCATAGGATGTTGAAAGTGGAATAATAGCACTACAACCGTCTAGTGTGGAAATGGCCCTAGATAATGCAAGCACAGCAAACGTAATTGTTGTAGGCGTGAAAGATTTTCAGTGTCTACCTCTCTCCAGTGCTAGAAATTTGAGGACTGAAGGAAAATTTCATTGGGAAAGCAGCATTATCATTTGGAGGGACAATGCTCCCATTTTGTCCCCCACCCAAAGCTAGAGCCCCAACTTGTTCATTTTCAACTAGAAACAAGTTTCAACTAGAAAAACCCAAGGTGAATATCTGCCCAAACAAGCCAGTTGAAGGGCCTGTGTGCTTCTCACCCCACACAGAGTATCTGACTGCTACTGGAATCCAAAGGAAGAGGGACCGGATGGCTATTGGGCCAAACAAGGTATGAAAAAAGCTTCACATTTTTTCTCACTCCTCCTGCTAATCTGCCAAACTTCTGAAGGTCCATCCAATGTACAGTGACTCATGCCAGCTGCTTTTTAAGCTATAAGTTAGCTTGGGATGTGAAATATATGCCACACACTGATGTTGTTGAGTTGCAGTTCCCAACAGCACTAGCCAGCAGTCCAACAACATGTGAATGGCCACATCAGTCTCATCCCTGGAGTAGCCTAAAGTATGTGCCAGTTTTGTTTGACTATGCACTAATTTTATTATTTCATTTAGGGATGGGACGAATCCAGAATTTTCTGAATCCGGATTCAAATCTCTAGAAGGTTCTGGGAATCCACAAATCTCACAAATCTTGAATCTTTTGAATCCTTTTTTCAAAAAGGGTTTAAAAAGCAAGAGAAAGAAGGATAATCTTGGGCAAGACACACTCTTTCAGCCTTAGCAAAAGCCTAGGCAAAGGCAAACCTCCTTCTGAAGAAATCTGGCCAGGACAATTCTCATAGTTTTGCCTCAGGATCTCCCCAGCTTGAAAATGACATGAAGGCCCTTTCTACACAGGCAGGAAAATGTGGATTAATCCCACATTTTCCTGCCTGTGTAAACAGGACCACTACAGTACAGAGGTAATCCAAGTCAAAACTGGATTTTCTTTGTATAACCCCTTATGGCATCCTGGGGTTTGTAGTTTGATGATGCACCAGCACACTTTTTCAGAGAAGACTGTGACACCTTGTAAAACTCCAAACCCCAGAATTGTATCTGAAAGAGGTTTGCAAGGGAGCTATGCAAACGAATCTTTCAGCTGTCCTTGAAATCTCAAGCCTGTACCTTCCAGTCAAGTGCTGAACTTAAATATTAAATGTTCAATTTAAATATATTAGAATATAACCCCAGATGTAGTTTCTGAAATTGTTAGCAAAGGCCATTATTACTTCAAGGGAAAAATTCACTTGTTTGCCATCTCCTCTTGTGTGTCTGATCTCCCAGGTTTTCAGGCGTCCTAGTCTCCAAAAAACTATTTGGTTGGTGGATTCAAAAGATTCGGTTTGCCTATTTTGGCACAGGGGTTTGGATTTGCGAATCTCGAATCCTTGCCCAAGATTCAAGGATTCGGTTGGCCCATCCCTAATTTGCTTTTATTTCATCATCTCACCATTCTCCTAATCGGGGACCCAAGTAAGCTATATATATGCTAAATAATATATGCTAAAAAAAAATACAACTAAAATAAGATATGATACAAAATTTTTTTAAAAAAAAAATTAAACAATCCAGTTAAAATGTTAATTTAAAACAGTTAAAAAAGAAATTCAAAGCACAGTAACAGATAGAGCACACCCCATGAAAAATCCTGCTGCCCCAACCAGTTAAAAGCTGAAGGCCTTACACAAAGGATGTCTTGATTAAGATACGTGCGTTTTCACTTTAGAAGAAATGAAATCCTGCATGCATCCCTCAGCTGGAGAAGTAATCATCCTCTCTTCTAAGGGTTGTGATATTACAAAGTTCTGCTCAAAGTTTGCCATTTGGGCTTTGGCACACTCAGTTACAGAATATCTGTGCCTTATTAAGTGACTTAGAAAAGAGGGTCCACATCCAGGGCACTCTGGTACCTCCCTTACTGTTATCTCCTGAGCATTTTAATGCACACCAAATGATACGTATTTTTCTTTTGTATTCACATGAATGTATTCAATTCATTTTATTTTTGTACTTGACTACCCAGCCCTGAGTGCAAAAGGTAAACAGGGCTAAAATATTGGTTAGGAAAAAACTCCTTCCTCTCCTTTTTAAACTCCTGTGTAACGGCCTTTGTTGTGCTGGCACAACCAGAATAAAAGAGCTCCTGTGTGGAAAATCCTTGCTCTTGGAGTGGTGCCACAGCCTATATAAGCTGCCCTAACTTGCCTGCAGATTAGCCTTCCACATTGTGGTCTACAGATCAGGGGACTGCAAGGCTAAGTTTTGAACAACTACTGTGTTGGCCTTATGATCCTCCTCACCTACAAGCTTAGTAGTCAAAGTAATGTCACACCATATTACATTTCATGCCCAGCATTTGATTCCCTGGACAGCCAGGTACAAATTCCCTTACCTAGTGAATTACTGATAGAAACACACACACTTTGCCCTGATAGAAGTGATGCAAACATTAATTATGGCTTAAAGGTATTGCTATTTGTCCTACAGTGCTTCAAGAAAAAGTTGAAGCATCTATGCATTGATAGTAGGAGTAACAGTAATAGTACTGTGATGATAAAGCCTAGAATGGGCACATTAAGGAATTCCAACAAAATGTTTCACTTGTGTTCATCATATTATGGCAGTTCCAGAAAAATATGTAACATATTTGCATTGCTAGTAACAAGCAACACTGTTTGACATATAGTGACAATGGCATAGAAGAACATACAGTAACATAACACTTATCTGGGAATAAGTACCACTGAATGTCTCAGGGTCTTACTTCTGAGGAGATATGTATAACATAGCATGATCATTTGCCATCCATGGTACACTATAGAATGATTGTTTTGTGAGTTCTTCACTATTCCTTTCTGTTCAAACCAGCACAATAATTTGGTAACAAATTTGGCCACCCTGTTGCCAATCCCTAATTCTATAACATGCATAGACAGGTTTAAAAGCACTGGACTCAGTTCAGATTTTGGTGGGGTTTCACTTTTTACATCCCTCTATTATATCTCTCTGTTGCAGGAACTGGAAGCCAGTGTGTTATAGTGTTTTGAGCACTGGACTATGACTCTGGATAACAGGGTTCAAATCCCTTCTCAGCTATGGTCACACTCTCCGAGCCTCATAGGAAGTCAGACACAACTCCCCTGTGAAATAAATCTTGCCAAAAAAATCTCATGATAGGTTTGCCTTAGGGTTGCCATAAGTCAGAAAAGACTTGAAGACACACAACAACAATTGTGAGAACTCTCCATGTTTTCACTATTTGTGATTCCTGTAATTTGAAGTAGTCAAAAGCAGACCTCTTTTCTTATTCCTTCATTGCTATGATCATTTAGAGGCCCTCTTCCATACCTAATCATCTAATTATGCATGCAGACGACTCTAATAAACATGTCTGGGTGTCCATGGATGGGAAACAGCATTTCATAGAAAGCTACCTTGACAGAACTATCTTTCAGTTATGAACCTAGTTTGCTATGGAAAGAACAAGGCCCCTTTTCTCCTCTCCCTCTTACTGAGTTAACTGAGTATAGACATTTTTAGCACTTGGAACTCAGTTTGCACTAATTGAGATAAGCTGAAGAAAAAGGAGGAAAGTGAGAAAATGAGACAGAAACTGGGACATTTTAAGAACAACTGAAAAAAAAGGGAGGATGACAGAAGAATAATTGGGACTGTCCCTGCCAGTTGGAGGGTATGGTGACATAGTTGCAGTCTGTCTCTGTGGAAGAGCTACTCACACAATCATAGTTCTTCAAGGCATCCCTAAATATGCATCTATACATACATATTAGGGTGCACATGGGAGTCCTCTTTTATCATAAGTGACTATACCAGTGCAGATGTAAAGTATGACCACTGTTTCCACCTCAGCACTATGGATCTGGCCCTCCAGATGACATGTAATATTTGCAATCTTCATACAAGGCAGGCAAGTCGCCATACATTCTGTACTCTTGACCGTCTCAAGTGATCTAAATTACCCACTACCACGATCCTGTTACTCCCTGGAGGAGCATCTGTTCTTTCCTGCCACGAATGAGTCCTTTCTAATAAGCCATTTCCTATTAGAGATCTTCTGTCGCCTTCTCCCCACAAAACTCTCATTATCCATTTTCCATTAGAAGCATTTTTATTCTAGGCGTGGTGCTATCACAGCTTTAAAGACCTTACTCACCAACTTCCCTGGTTCTCTCAGCAAGATAATCAAAATTAAGTTCTGAGTGTGGCCAAGCAGATTTACTTTAAGGGGCATTTTCAAAAATGTCTTATAAGAGCTGGCATAGAAGATCGAGAGAGTCAGCATGGGGTAGTAGCTTGAATGTTGGACTATGACCCTGGAGGCCAGGGTTTGATTCTCTGCTCTGCCATGGAAACCCACTGGATGACCTTGGGCATGTCACACACTCTCAGCTCCCAGAAAACCCTGTGATAGGTTTGCCTTAGGATTGCCATAAGTTGGAAATGACTTGAAGGCACACAACCACAACAACAGCAGCAGCAACAACGACAGCAGACTAAGAACAATCTGCATAGTCAGACTGAGGGTCTCTGAGGGTCTCTGTGGCCCTTTATCCTTTAGCATAAAGTAGCCTTTAGCAGCTTCCATTTTCAGATGCTGTTAAGGAAATATTAACAATGACATAGATTTTTTAGTTTTGTTTTGTTTTTCCTTTCTTTAGGTTTGTGGCAGCCTAAGAGTCAGGGACATATACACCCTTCTTCTTCAGCACCATAATTTATATCCTTGCTAGATTAGTATGATTAATGCCCTTCCATTAATTAATGTAGTCCTGCTATTGTAGATTACGTAAACTATCATGTATGGGTTGTTGTACTCCTTGCTGTTCTTTTTTCTCCAGCATACAGCAAAAGAAGAAAGAAACTCTTTGGTATGGTTATAAGTAAAACAACTTCAGGCTCTACAAATGCTAATCCTTGCTGAAGCAAGCTCTTTGTGTGTGCGTGCATGTGTGCCCGCATGTACGCACACGGCTGCTTCAGCCTGATCACAGAATTTTCTTTATTTTAAAGACTTTATTCCAATGGAGAACTAAGGTTGTTCTGGAATCACCCAATCCAGCTGTTTAAATAATAACACCTTTTATGGCTGTTCACCAATAACTGCTGCAATAAATAAGCATAAGAGTCAGATCTGTTGACAATAGAATGTTAGCCTTCAGTGCCAGTTTCCCCAGTTTGAGTTTCTGCACCATAAACTCGGTCTTGCTTTCAACAATTATGGTTGCCCAAAGAACATTTTGAGCACTTAATTTGCACACAAATACCATGTGTTTTGAAGACATTCATCACAGCCATGTGCATTGCAACTAGAAGACAAGTAGCAATTTGTCCAATAGATATGAGTAAGAACGTATATCTCACCTTCTGAAAATAATAGGGTACATTTAGATAACTAGATACATATTTCTCAGTGTAATCATTCCCTACTGACCTCAGTTTCCTTTTCCCAAATACTTCATTCTGCAAAGACGTGTTCCATAATCCTTTGCTGTTGGTATTAAAACACCAAGATTCTATGATATTTAGTGAGAAATAGGTCCCGAGGTTTGAGGATTTGAGGATAGGATTTGATTTGAGGATAGGATTGACTGTTAAAGAATGTTGTGCTTTATTTAAGGTCCTCAGCGAACTGTTTTTGAAAGGACAGACATAATTACTTCAAAGAGGAAGGGGTTTTATATTGAGTACTACTAGGAAAATATAGCAAGGGATTGTTAAATAGTGGTTACAACAGTAAAACTGCTAGTGCTCATATGGACAGAATCACAACCCATGTAGAAGCAGTGAGATTACTACTGTCATCTTGCCTAGAGTTCTGATGCAAAGCTTCTCAAATAACCAGTGTTACATATATTGTTCAAGAGTTCACAGGTCGTCTCAGCTTATAATAGGAAACCAGAGCTTCAGAAGATACAGCCTTCCTCAACCCTCATCTTCTCCAGCCCCACAGCTAAAGTCATGGTGGCTGAGGATGATGGGACTTGATTTGGGTGGGGCACGTCTTCTCCTCGAGGTATGTTTAGGGGTCTGCGAAGGGGATGAAACTTGCTGAAGTGGAGACATGTAGGTCTGTGAGGCTACATGTCATCCTCTCACCTGAGATGGCATTACTGGATAGCACTCTGCTCTGGATAGTCAATGTCTCATCAGAAAGGTAATTGTTTTCTTGAAGTGCCTCATGCAATGTTTCAGTAGATATCACTGAAGTCATAACCTCTCATCTTTTAAACTGAAGCTCTTCCATACCTAGTCATGACTGGTTACAGCCTCCCTCCCTGCCTCCCTCTTTCTTTCTTTCTTTCTTTCTTTCTTTCTTTCTTTCTTTCTTTCTTTCTTTCTTTCTTTCTTTCTTTCTTTCAACTGCCCTTGCTCATCTTTTAGCATGTGTTGAGTGAAGAGTGATCACTTCAGGCTCTAACACTACACTTTAAATTGCTCTATGGAAAAAGATTGGTTCACTGCTTGACTTCTGCATTTGTGTGGTCTGAGATCTATGTGTGCAATAGTGCTGCTTAACCTTCCGGCAAAATGAACTAATACCATACTCAGCACCTTTGGGAAAATCCAAATGGCAGGAAACACAATGTAATATGTCTTCAAGAAGATTTCAACTTATGACTAACAACTTATTGAGATTTCTTGGGAAGATTTACTCAGAGAAGGTTTGCCGTTTCCTTCTTCTGGGGATGAAAAGGTGTGACTTGTCCAAGGTTACCCAGTGGATTTCCATGGTTGAGTGGGGTTTTAGCTCTATCTCCCATAGTCCTAGTCCTCAGTCACACTGCACTGTTGTAGTACTATTAACTCTCTTTAACTTCCATGGTTTCATTCTGTGGAATTATGGGGATTTTAGTTTTTGGGTGCTCAAGAGCTCTTTAGCTGAATGCTAAATGCCCCTTCCTCAATTGCAAATTCCAGAATTCCATAGGAAGGTGCTGTGGCTGTTAAAGTGGAATAAAAGCACTATAAGAGTGCAGTGTGATAAGGCCACTAACCCACCACTCAAATCACTATACCATACTAGCTGTCATAATGCAATGGGATGGAAAAGTTAATCTAAATATATATAAATCAGGGAGGGGCAGCCAGCTTTGAATCTGAACATGGTAATAACATCCATGCAGCTGGTCTGGTTTATACATTTATTTAATGTACAAAATCCACCATCTTTACATTTGAACTAAAGTCCAGAGTAGATTCATTGTCCAATGACATGGAAGCCATCTGCCGCCAAGGCAGGGTGCCATAACAGTGCACCGCAACAGCCAAGATATATTTGAGGAGAGAAAAGCTAGCCTTCTTTCTAGAGGCCAAAATTTCCCATCCTGGAATGTTTAAGCACATAGTGTTTGTGTTCCCTGGGCCTCCAGAGTCCTAGGATGCATCTGCTTTTCTAGATCAAGGTTGAAAGATGTAGTGAAAGTTGAAGTTTTGTAAAACTAAGGGAAGCAACTGTTTGGGCTTCTTAAACGTAAGGAGACAAAACATGGGTGGCTTTTCACTTTATTTCCCTTTGTACTAAAGTCAAGGACAAGAAATAAAAAGAAAGGTAGTGGGTCAGACAAGTGCACAGTGAGATTTACATACCAATAAAATTATTCCAGGGATGTAAAGTCTATGTGAAAACAAACCTATCAGCACTGAAATTTGACAAACTAATGAAACCTGTTAGAATTATAATGTACCAGTTTAAAGATTCTAGAGTATCCTCAATACATTAAGGCTATTGAAGATGCTGTGGAGGAAAGTAACAAGACAAAGACATTCCACTGTCTAATTGTTTGCTACTTATTAAGTTCAAAATTACAGTATTACAAATGAGATCTCTAACAAAGTGTTGCAGTGCTGGTGCCAGCAAGCCAGTCAGTTAACCAAGCAACCGACCATGCCCTTTTTCAGTATACTCAGTTCCATTCTCTTCCCCCCACCGCCTTCAGTCTTTCGCCAATCAGTCAGTTTGTGTCCACTGAGCATTTCCAGACATTATTCAGCTGTTTTGGTTACACCTCCATTTGCCCACTTGTGATGTGTTCTTTTTGGCAAAGAATACCACTACAGAGTATGAAGATTTTGCATTCCTAATAATACTTCCATCTTGCATGTATGGTGTCATTTTGGTTTCATAAAGATCACCTCTTGGAAAAGTTCCTTTCTGGACTGCAACAGCCAGACTCTGCTACTCTGGCTGGAAGCTTCTGAGAGTGGTAATTCAAAGGTGACCTTTTCCAAGCTTTGATAAGAATCCACACTTACTTCTGAAGTTAAAAAGAGGGAATAATGGAGGGCAGCAGTTCCCATTCCATCAGGAATAATTGATATGGACTGTAATCTGAGGAAAATATATGAGAGATTGTTAACTCTGTCTCTGCATATAAGCAGAGCTGCAGAAATAAGCACAAGGTGCATCTCTGTGTTACCATACCTAACACCCGCACTTTGAAGGGTATGATATTTTTCATAAATTAGATATATTTATGGCCAAAAGCATGTTTGGAGAAGTGCTGACTGTACACACGTAGCCAGGTCAGGATGACCTCAGCATGGCCAGGTCATGAGTTCAGAGAGGATTAGATGGGCAAGCCTGATGGGCTTGGGATGATCCTTTCAAAAGACTGTAAGGTACAAGCACTCCTGAAAGCAATATAAAACAAAACTGCCCAGGTGAAGCAGTCAAGTAGCCCTGCTGTGAGCATAACTCATCCATGTTTTGTCACCTACAGTTAAGACATCCAGCCCATTCCAGACTTCTTTGTGAGAAATGTGGGAAAGCAATTACTGCTTTGTCAATGCACTCTCCTTCAGAGCAGGAAATAGGATATAAAAACCCTGAATCCAATCCAGGTAATTTGTAGTACGTAGCATATTTGGGTGTCATACTACACCCCAGACTCCTGTTCGTTTGTACCACCCTCAAACTTCTGTTTGAGCCAGTCTGCTTTGATCTTCTGCTTCAGAACTAGTAAATATCACCTCCTCCACCTAAAATCTCTATCCAACCTTTCTTGCCTTTCCCTTCAATAGCCTTGTATGGTTCATGAGGTTGCTTGATTTCTTGTATGTGTGTATTAATTTCAAATAAAATGCTCTGTTTAACTTTTAACTGGAGTCATCTCTACAGTTAGTACTGGTATACACAGGTGAAAAGATCCTGCCATTGCCTTCCTCTCAGAGGCCTCCTTTGAGCTAATAATTCCCCAAATCCTAAGGAGATGCTGGCACTGCTGGTGGACCTCAAGGTCCCTTACCTTTTAGGTGCCACCAAATTATAGCAGTACTGGCTTTCATGGGTTAGGGTCGTCTGTGCAAATTGAGAAGAGCCAATAGATTTCTGAAATTGCCTTTGAACACTACAGAATTGTAGTACCGATTCTGCTTTTATTGACATTGCAACCTCCTATGAAATCCTAGGGTGTGCAGTTAGGCAGCAGTATTTAGAACTGTCAGCCAGCAAGCTTTAGCATCTCACCAAACAACAAACTCCGGGATTCCACAGGATATAGTCATGGCAGTTAAAGTGGCATCATAGCACTATAATCATGTAGCATGAAAGAGACCCGGATGCAGACAATCTGCACCTTCAGTGACCCACTGTCCTTTGCCAAAGATGCCCTCGGTATCCCTTTTGTTACTTGAAAGAATGGGACTGCTTTTTCTTGTTTATTGTATTGTCAGAACAGTGTTTCTCCAGCTGCATAGCTTGGGATGAAGCCTGCAGGTGTTACCTATTGTAATTAAATCATTTGGGGGCTGAATAACTGAGGAAACCATTTTATCTCTCCCTTGACAGCTGTACAGACTTGTCTGGGTTTTCCTTTGCTCCAACAGATTATAATTAAAGCCGACCTATGGGACTAGTGCTAGTTACCTTGATTACTCAGTTCCCCAGCTGCAGTAAAAGCACTGGGACAGTCTTGCATGGTGAAAGTGGAAGATTTATCCAGACCGGCCTTTGAATTTGCACCTCAACAGGGCTTCTAAGCAACATCTCCATAAATGAGCTATTTAAACAGCACTCCATATTGACCCAAGTGTTGGAATAAGATCTTTTTTTTTTTTATCTTCAAAGTGCTTTGCAGCTGTTCTGTAATTAAAAACGGGTAGAGTCATCACATTGCATAATATCAGGATCCCATGGCAATATTGTGAGAACAAAGTAGAGATTCTTCAGCTATATAAAATATATAGAATAACTACTAGCTACCATCACTTTAATCATATTTAATAGAGAAAGCTAAACAGAGGCCTTTCAGCTTTTAAAAGGCATATGGTATAAAAAATTGGCATAATTACTCTCGTAAAATGCCTTAAAGTATTCCCAATCCAATACTCCATATTGTTCATAATTTCCAGTCTGACATGAATCACAGTGGCTGCTCCACTTTCAATCTCTCAGATTTTTATTTATTCTTAGGGCACTTTCCCACTACACAAGTGTAGTGTTATATTCTACTTTAACTGACATGGCACATCTTATAGAAGCCTAGAGGAAGTGCTAGAGGTCTCTGGCTTTTAATTCTAAATTATGCTTCGTTGTTGTTGTTGTTGTTATTGTTGTTGTTGTTGTGTGACTTCAAGTTGTTTTCAACTTATGGCTACCCTAAGGCAAGCCTATCATGGAGTTTTCCAGGGCTGAGAGTGTGCAATGTGTTCAAGATCACCCAACAGATTTCTCTGGCCAAGCGGAGAATCGAAATCTCATCTCCAGCATCATAGCCCAATGCTCAAACCACTATACCACACTGTCTCTCCTCACGCCCCTCCCTAAATTGCAAATCCCAAGATCATATGGGATGTTTTCATAAAAGTGGGGTTCCCAGATGAAATAAGGGGCAAGGCTGTGGCGGTTTGCTGATTTATAGAAGCTGGAATTTCAGCATGTATTCCTTGTATGACAAGCAACACCTGCTGGCATTTCCTTCCTGCTGAATGATTAAAGATATAGGAGCCCTGTCCTTCATTTCACTTGGCAACCCTGTATGGCAGTTAAAATGGAATATCATTCTATAGTTGTTTAATGTGAAATGTCTCTTACAGGCAGGAAAGTTACTGCTAAGAAAAAGGATGATTGCCAAAATTCAACCCCAAACACCACAAAAAAGTGGCACTTTGTGTTGATTTGCCCCCAGTTCTAAATATCAGCTGATTTTCAGCCAAAGCTAAAATAGAAAGTGATTTCACAGGACTTACGGATTGATGTGCTGCTCACTGGAGGAGCAAGGGCTGAAATTTGTCCCCTACCTGTTACACAATTTCCTACCCTTGATCTATACCATGTACATTTGTCTGTCTGTGATATGCCATGCAAGTTCACCTATTTGGTGCAGTCACCAGAGTTGATAATGTTATCTAATGGAACAACAACAGAGATGAAGACAATTTTGAACCCAATCTATCAACTAATTTGGGTACCTCCTGAAAAAAACATTGGATTTTTACTTTTTCCTGTGTCTTCTGTATCCTTGTGTGTTTTCTGTGTCTTCTAGAATTCCCATTTATCAATTGACATTGATAAAATTTGGTATTTAGAGTTCTGCTGACATCCAGAACATTTTTGTTCATGTTTGAGATCATCTGTCATACTTTGGCTTGGAAAGAGGTGAATCTTATAAACACTAATGTCTCTTAGCCAAATTCCACACTCTGTGCTAAAACAGGAGAGTGGAAAACAAATCTAGAAAGAAATATGTTTGATTTCCACAGAAAGAATTCAAAGATTCTGCTGCAAGAATTAAGAGTAAGAATGTCAGCCCAAATATGCCAGAATCAGAATATGTCAGAATACCAATCTTCCTGGATCAGAAGTCAGACTATCTTGAGATTTTCTTTTGCTTAGGTTTTTTTTCTTTTCCAAAGCATCTAGTGTAATAAATGTTTCTTCAGCAAGAATGTTGCTTTTAAGAAAGATCTTAATGCCAAATTTCATTAATTTACCTCATGAAAATGAAGCCATAAAATGAGACAAAAGTATCATTTCTTTATATACTTACTGACATCATTAAAGCTTGTTATCCTTTCAGATGGGGTGAAAAACAAACCAAAAGCACCAATGTACCTTTTCTGTTTGGACTGTGGTAGAAACACAGATTGGCTTACCCTTACATTCATGCTATTTTAAGAACCACTCATCATTTCTGAAGCTTGATGTACTTTTCCTGTTACTTGAAAGAATTAGGCAAAACCATAAACATGGCAATATATCAGAATATGGTTCTGCCAGTGAGAGATTGTTTGGACTCAGCCTTCTTGCGTTAATTTTACCACAATTCCTGTTTTTAGTAGGTGAAGAGATTTTTTCCCCTGCTATTTCACAGAGGATTGTGTTAACTGTAGTAAAGAAAAGGGATTATTGGAGCCAAATCAGTAGATGATCACCAATGTAGCATGAGAAACATTTTGATTGTCTTATGTAATTACACTGTATCACATATGTCCAGATTCCTAGTCGTCTGATCAGGGCTTTTGCTGAAGGCAACAGCAGCTTTCCAGTTTGTGCTAGGCCACTGAGTCTAGAAGCCATAATATGGTGCTTTCCCCATTGTATCATTGTAGGGAAGTTTGTCTGGCAGTTCCTAACATTAGATGATGATCATGAAGATGATGATACGAAAAGGAGAGTACTGGTTTCAGCAGTAGTTCCTATTAGCCCTTTGAAGTCCCAACAGTTGCCCAAAGATGTCAGTTCTAGGGAAGCATGCCTTCATATGTATATATCTGCATGTTTTTTTTTCTCCGTCAGAGCTTGAAATGTTATTCACAAATCCTAACACATACATATTAGTTATTATTTTTATATTTATAATACATTAGTGTTAGCATTACTCTTTATTTTATGAGTAATGTATTAATAATTTATCATTAATGGTGTTAGTTTTGATTTTTTGCTGCTGGTGGTGTTGTAGTTATTATTCAAAAGCTGTAAAAATTGTAAAATGGCCCCAAATGGCAAAAGCCTCTCAAAATGATACTGTAAAAAGCAAAAATGTAGGAATAATGAGCAAATGCTAACTTATTGCACATGCACACACATATTAATATTTAAACTTAGGGGAAAGGATGTCTCTATGTCCTTTTTTACACATCCCCCATAACGTTGTTACTCACAATGTGGTACTTCCAAGCCCTGGGGATGTGTGTGTGCACACATGTGTGTCAGAGCCTTGAAGATGCAGACAGATATGGTATTTGCAAATGGCACCAGCTGTAGCTAAATCTTCTTAATCAAAATCAGAGCTGGTCCAAGGCCTTTTGCTACCTGAGATCAAGGACACCTTCCCTATTCTATTTGATATGCGAAATCCAACTGGAATGTCAGGTTAGATCACTCTTACCTTAACACTGGCATCAGGATAGTAATCTATTTCTTTACCACACCTAAGGGCAGCAGTCTAGATTAGGGAGTGCTGTATGAAGAGAGGAAGAATTCTGCCCTATCCTCTGCTGCTGCCCAATGGTAGGGCTAGCCCTGATGCTAATGGATTCCAGCTCAAACACTTACTGAAGGACATGTCCATGCTGCATGTCCTATCCAGGACAAGGGATACATAAATATCCATACAACTTCTTATTTGTAGGAACTTAATAGTGGGCTCTGAGCCAGTTCTGAGTATACAGCAAATAGCATTAGAACTTAACATCCATACTCCATCGGTACACTGTCAGTACCATAAGTGGATTGATATCCATGGAAGCTTATGTTAAAATGAATCCACCAGGACACTTTTACACTAAGCAATTATAGTGGTAAGATTCCACTGTAACTGCCCTGGCTGCAGTCTATGAAATCCTGGGATCTGCATTTTAGTGTACTTAGAGAGCTCTAGTGCCTCACCAAAAGGTTGCTGCTTGATTCTTTCATTTCTAGTTCTTCAGCAATAGACAAATATAGTGCTATGATTCCACTGTAACTGCCATGGCAATATTGTATGGAATCCTGGGGCTTGTAGTTTGGTGAAGCACTAGAATGATCTGGCTGGGATTTCTGAAAGGATCTCCCTAAACTGCAGATGGAGAACCAGCATGGTGTAGTGGCTTGAGCCTTGGACTATGACTTTGGAGACCAGGGTTTGAATCTCCATTCAGCCATGGAAACTCACTGGACGACTTTGGGCAATTCACACTCTCTCAGCTTCAGAGGAAGGCAAAAGCAAATCTGCTCTGAAGTTTGCCTTAGGTTGCCATAAGTCAGAAACAACTTGATGGCACACAACAACAACAAACTGCAGATCCCAGAATCCAATCTGATGGAACCATGGCAGTTAAGGTGGAATCATAATGTGATAGTTGTGTGATGTAAAAGGGCCCTGGGAGTCACAGGTAGGTGTTGGATCCACCATCATAGAGGTAGTAGATTGTCTCTTTATTTTACCGCTACTCTTTGCACAGCTGTTTTGAATTTCATGAAACCTTTCCTGGTGCTGACTCTCTGAAAGGATCAGTTGCAGGTCCACTTGGAAAAGGTGTAGGAGGAGCAGCAGTGGTAAAATCAAGAGCAGATCTGCCACCCCACTGTGGAGGATCCACCTGCCAGCCCTGCTCTGAGTAGACGTTCCTTCAATGGGAGAGCTCTGGAGACCTGCTTAGAATTAGTATATATGATGCTGTTGTTTAGATTTATGTCCCTCTTTGCAATTTAGCTGAAAGTGGTGGGGGAAGGGGAACATTACTTGAAAAAATAATAAACTTTTACAAAACTATTTAAAGGTAGACTAAACACATTCGGAATAACCACAGACATCTCGTAGATTCATCCAAATGATAAAAGGAGTAAACACTCTTTAGGTGACGTCAAAGTGTGGAGAAGGTGTTAACATGTGCACATTAAAAGGCCTAACAAATAAGGAAGAGCGCAAAGCAGGCATGATGCTTTTGATGATGTTTATAAACACGAGAAAAAGAATTTGGATTTAGATTTGGCTGAATCATGGGAATTACCTCAGTCTGTTTCACCATTAGCAAATATTTATATGATAAGCGTGCTTTACATATAGTTCCTGTGGAGAACAAATGTTAGCCAGTTTTCCTCAGTGTACGTGTGCAAGAAGGAAACTTTTTCCTAAAAAGTATAGAAGTATAAAAGTAAAAAGATGCAACATCCCAGGGATGTCTCATACCCTGGCCCCTCTGAGATGAATGAATTGGGGTTGTGTAAGAGCTCAGCTCTGAAGTCGGGCTCAGACATAGTTGAAAATAAATAAGGGGTTGCGCAAAAACACAGCTGTGTTTTCCTCACTCATCTCCCTTCAGTCTCACTTTTCCGGTAGGCTGACAAAAGAGATGGTCCCAATGGACTGCATTCAATGCATCTTATAGCCAAACCTTTCTGTGCTCTTTTTTGTTGAGTTTGCCATTTCCTTGTCAGTCAATAGCTTGTTGAATGTCTGTTCCCTTACTAAACACAACCATCAACTTTACCATTGAGGACTTTCATACAGACTGCAAGTCTCTTGGTGCAGATATGTTTTTGCATTGTTCAGTTATTTCAGATTAGTTAACCTTTGCCAAGCAGCAAAAGCAATCCAAACTCAGTCCCTCTAACACTGTACTGGTGAATTCAATGTAGAGAATATGCTCTGAATCTTTCCAGGTTCTTGTCACTACTTGAGAATCAAAAGTGGTGGTGGTAGTAATGGAGGAGGAGGAGGAGGAGGTATCACCAGCACTTTGAATATTTTCTTACTCTACTTATAATTACATACTTATCACAGGAATCTGCTGATACTGCATAGAAATGACCACATTTTTTCCACATATGGGATAGGAGCCTTCAGCAATCCAGTTGTTTCGGGCTACAACTCTCATCAGCCCTGTGTGGCATGACCAATAATAAGGAATTATAGCCCAAAACATCAGGAAAGACAAAGGTTCCTCGCCCTTACCATAGATGATACTGACTCACAGAACAATTTTGAGAAAGTAGTCAAGCCAGTGCAACATGTGAGATTACTTACATGCTATGGGGTCACAGTGCCCTGGTGGTACCCATGTACCTACCTTGTTGTCCCTTACACAGCAAGGCCAGTGTAAAATTCCTGGGCTTGTCTCAATAGTGTGCTGCTGTGTGTGTGATTGCTCTTAAAACAGGCAAGCCCTTCCCATTGAAGCAGCAGAGCTTAACATTTTCCACTTTCTTGATTAAGAGCTTTTCTTCACCCCCAGCCCCGTAATACTAACTAAACTACTACACAGAGTAAAAGTACAGAAACTGTTAATATATTACAGAATTTTACAATTTTGATATTATTTTAGGGCTGAGTAACACATAGCTCTGCTGTTGTTTGCGATTATTGTTTCACAAAAATTAAAAATCTGGAAAGTTAATCTTGACAAACTTAGAACAAGGTCTTTTGGATGAGTTGAGAGGGACCTAATATTATGAGCTCAAAACCCATGGAGTAGATGTAAACTGATGCAGCAGTTCCCAACTTTTGTAACAGACTACCTACCCACTTCCGATTATATAGGTAGAAATCCTCTAAGAACAACTGCACTTAAACATTCAGTCTCTTAGCCTTTCTGTTGTTCTGATTCTCTTCAAACTTCACCACCGTTCTTTGATCTAAAGAAAGGAAGGAAGCCAATCTCAGATTATTGGCTGACAATCAAAGTACTGATGGACAATAAGAGACAATGTTAATCTACATTTAGTAGATGGGCAGATGATGGAATTTTGATAGGTGCAGGCTTCTCACTGTGTAATGCTACAAGAATGAGGAAAGCAGCATCTGATATAATTTCACTATTCCCTATCCAATTCTAAATGTTACAACTGAACTCTTGTCCTCTGTTGCATCTTATCACCCTAAAAACAGCATTGTTTCATAGTTTTCCTGTGCAAATATTACACACACTGTGGTGAGAATGGCCATATACTGATGGCTATATCACCCTAAATACATGTAGTCATGGAAGTTAAGGGTTAGGCTTTGTCAGTATTTGAGTGACATGCTATCTGCAGATATTGAGTGTTGTAGGCTTTCTGCACAACCATACCACCGTGAATGGAAGGTTGAGATATTACCCTGTTGGCCAGGTTTTACCTGGATTCTAGGCCTGCAACCTGACATCCATCTGGAGCATCATCTGGTTCAGATTCCAAGCCTTTGCATTTTTTAAATGTGTCTAACCTTTTAAAAAATTAACTAAATGTCTAAGCAACAGCCAGTGTGGGATAGTGGTTTGAGTGTTGAACTATGAATCTGGAGACTCATAGTCCAACACTCATGCGTAGGCATGCTACTGAAAGAAACAAGTCTTCTCTTGCTTTTCACACATAAAGTAAGAGAGAAGGCAGTGGAATACAAAAAGGAAGAGAGCATGCATCATGAGGGCACAAGTTGAGGCAAGAGAGGAAGTAAAAGGGTAGAGAGAGAGAGTGGTTAAAGTGGCAGAATGCCAAAAGCAAGGAAGGGCACATTGCGAGCATGTGAAATGAAGTGAAGGAGGAAGCAAGAGTGACAAAAAGCAGGTTGTATGAGTGAGGGTGTGCAACAGGTTAGGGAGGGGGCACTGCACGGGTGCATGATGAACCAAGGGAGTAAGCAGGATCGAGAAAAGAGTGAGGAGCAGTGTCAGTAGCAGAGCACAAGAAGCAAGAGAGAGCATTACAAGGCCACAAGGTGAGGCAAGGGAGGGAATGGAGGAAAGGAAGAGCAAGCAGCATGAGAGGAGGAGACCAAGAAACAAGGTAATGGTGCATCAGCACAGTGTTAAGTGAGGTGAGGGAGGAAATGCAAGTAAGGAAAAGCAAGTAGTTTCAGCAATGGGGTTCAACAATCAAGCGAGGGCATATTGGAAAGAAAGAAGCTGAGGTGAGGGAGGAAGTAGGAGTGAAGAGGGAATGAACAGTGAAAGTGCTGGAGTGCAAGCACAAAGGGCGAAGTGCAGAGGAAGGCAAGGGAAGGTGAAGGAGAGGGCACTTTGCATAATTAGAATAATTTGTATGATATGCAAACTGGATGCCCAGATTTGAAGAACTGGAATAGGGTGACTCTCCCTGAATACATCCAATCTTGTTGGATTTCAGAAGCTAAGCAGGATCCGGCCTGCTTAGAATTTGTATGAAAGACTTCCAGGAAATAACAGGAATCTCCAGGTAAGGTTGGGAAAAAATTGTGCTTGAAACCCCAGAGATCTGTTTCCAGACAGAGCTGACAATACTGATCTAGATAGACCGGTGGTGTGACTCATACATCCCGATGAGAAAAGATTCCTATGTGTTAATCCCAAATGCTAAAACGTTCCAGAATGACAATGCACTACACATTTCTGACAGGTAAAAATATCATACCACAGTCTGCCAGTTCAGACAATGCGTGACTCCTGAACACTGCTAAGTTAAAGAGATGTGTTTAATTCTGCATACTATTTGCAAGTCATTTTAATCCCTACTCCATGTCAGTGCACACATTCAGATTCCTGTCTCCTGGGAGGCAGTGAGACTGCGTGATGAGCACAGTGTTAAATAACATATGACACCTGCAGTGGAAAAGGGTGTCAGAATGTTCTGCCAGTTGAGCGATCTGATTAACTTCAGGTGCTTTATAAAAGAAATGGCTTGCATATCGCCAAAGGAACTGAGGCGGGACTCACAAATGTGTAACTAAGCCTCCCCAGACCATAATCTCAGTGTTCCCAGTGGATGTCAGTATCATGAAGAAACAATCAAAGCTCTGTCATAAAAGCAGGCCAATGCATTTGATAGCAGCATGATCTTTTGGGGATGGCAATGGACTGAAGGCTTTTGGCAGGACTTCCTGATGTCAGCGAGGAACATGCTCCTTCTGTTCAGCTTCATTAACCATTTTACAAGGAGGGGATGCTTGACAATAAGGTGCCTTCAGAAAAGGATTTCTTTTCCTTACCCATCTTGTTTCAGAATTCTTTCTATGCAGTTGTTCATATTCTGAAGAGGAAAGCCCCCATCATGCAGTGCAGTGGTTACAGTGCTGAGCTAGGATTGCAGACCCAGGTTCAAATTTCCAGTCAGCTATGAAATTTGTGGCCAGTCATTATTGCTCAGCCTGTCCTACCTTGCAGGGTTGCTGTGAGAACAAAATTAGGGAGCCAGACCATGCAAGCCCATGGACATGAGGTCGGGCATCAAAGTAATAAACAATACCACAAAGAATATACCTATTCATCTCTTTCTATATTTTTTACAACAACAACAAAACAAAAGAAGTATTTAGCAATCGGAGTCTTTCAGACTGGTCTAAAAAGCAAGAGTTTTGACAATGTCATTCCTTGGGGTTTGCCAGTTGTCACATCTGCAGCCTTTCGTTCCATTCGTTTGAGGGGTTGTTTGTAGTGATCTCTTTAACCTGCAATAGAGCTTTTCCAAAATACTTTTTTTAACCCATGGTTGCCTGAGGTGATCCTATAGTTTAAACGGCAATTTTTCTCTTCTTCTTTATTAATTAAGTAAAAAAAAAATAGCTAGTGTTATAGGGGAAAAAGTGGTATTTCACTTATAAACACTTATAAAATGTAACTCTAAGCTTTTTAAAAAAGAAAGAAAAAAGAAATACAGAGTGCAGGCATTGCAGGAGGGAACATGGCTAAGGAAAAGAATGAAAAAACTCAGAAACATAAAAAGAATCTGCCATTGTCTTTAATGTTACTCTGAAGTAAAGGTATTCTGGCCTACTACCAAAGATGGCTATGTCAGCCAAACAAGGGTAGGGGACAAAGAATGCAATTAAAATATATTGGTTAGCAAATTGGACACCAACTTCTTTATTTAAATGATTCAACTCTATACATGTAATAGTTGCATAGAAGCCACTTACAAAAAATCTTAAATCGAATGTGTCTCATTGTTGTGGAATGTGAGCAAATTAGTACTAGGAGTCTGAAAGCAGCCTTGCTCACATCCATTTTTTAAACCACTAAAGAAAAGATGCTTCTTTTGCCCTTAGATGACACTATTGTTTTCTTCTACATCATTTTGTTGCTACTTTCATCACTAGTTCTTTGTCAGTGATGGATGATCTCAAAAGAAATGGTTTCATCAAGTGCCAAAGCAGCAAAAAAAAAAACTTGCCTGCATTTTGTGCCTCTAGTAAATGTAAGGAAGGAAAGAGAAGGGAATCCCTTCTCTCAGACAGGATATCTTCCACCATACCCCATCTTGAAAATGTGACATAATCAAACTGGATGCAGTTTAGGTCCCTTTCTGGACCACTGGGGCTTGGAAATTTGAACCAGCTTCCCTCTCGCCCACCAGCCCTATCTACTGTAGATGGGAATTTAGCATGCATCCAATAAGGAAGGGCAAAATTGTCAGCAAGATTTAGAAATGTTGGCAAACAATTTAGAGCAAATTGTGCAAATGCAAAGAATAAACTGAAAGACACCATATTGTAGTTACATTTTATAACTCACAACAACAACAGAAAAAAAGAAATCAGCATATTTTATGTAAAGGCAGAGGGACTGTCCATTTATAGATGTATGCACCCATTCTGACTGGTTTATAAAAACTACTCAAGATACAGAATCTATCAGTTGCCCTTAAACACAGGTGGTCATGAGAAAGAGTCACAGGAAGGGGAAGTGATGATGTCACAGCGTCCCTCCCATGGCACACTCTTTCCATCAAATCAAAAGCTGCTGTAGAATCACAAGTCCCAGTGGTTTTGCAAAAAGCTGTTCCTCTTGGTTGTTTTATTCCAGCAAGTTTATTTGTTAGTAGCACAGTACAGCAAATGGTTTTTCCAGTCCCTGCTAATTTGGTATATATTAGCAATATCAGTCGAACAAGAAGACTCTTGCTGAGACATGCACAGATGTTTGCGTAGTTATTTTGTGAAAGTGCTCACAGCTGCTATGCAGTACACGCATATACTCTCTCTTATCAGCATACTTTAAATCTCTGTGTCTAGAACAATTAAAATGAATGAGATGTGCATATATGTGTGAAAGAAATAGCGTTTAAGCATCTTTGCATTCAGCCAAACTGCATTCAGTTATTCTTCCTGGATATTTTGTCATCGTACTTTGAACTCCATTCATAACTTCACGCTAGAATGGTAACACTTAAGAAAAAGTATTCACTACCCTGCAATCTTGTCTGATCTATTCATTCATTGTTTGATTTAAATTTATTTATTTTATTACAATGCTTCCAAGTCACCTTCTAGGCCAGAAAGATTCCAAAATGTAAACATTTAAACTTCGAAACAGTTCTAAAACTCAGAAACATTGCCAAAATTAAGATCAAGAGAACACTCATCTTTCAAAAATTGAGACTGGGTGAAACACATTTAAAATCATTCAAATGTTTAAATTAAATTTTTTAAAAATTAAACAGCTTGTCTAAAATCAAAGAGTGAAGAAGTTATCTAACCCATATAATGCCAAACAGGATACAATTTCAGCAAAGACCCTGACTCCTCTCCCAACTACTTTTGACTCTTGATGGTAGGCTATGCAGAAAGGCCTTCAAAGCAGATCGGAATACATAAAGATTCCTAAGGAAGAAGGTTGCCTTTTGGATGCTTGACTAAAGCATTTCAAGCTTTACAGATAAGAATCAGCACCTTGAACTGTAACCAATGCAGTTGATTCAAGACTGGGACAACATGGTGAAAAAATCCAGAAAGTGATCTGGCCATTGCATTTTGCACTAGCCAGAGTTTCTGAAAACTTTCAAGGCAGCCCCACATAAAAGCTATTGCAAAAGTTTAAACTAAGATCAGTAAAGGTATGGATCAACATGTCCAGATCTGCCTTTGTCATAATAAATGTACAACCACAGCAGCCACCTGACTGTCCAAGAGATATGCTGGATGCCAAGCTCCAAGAGATATACTTGCTCCCACTCCCCAAACTGTGGCATTGACCCTTCAGACCCTACAGAGGAATGCAACATGGAACAGGCTGTAAGTCGTATAATGTATTAATGTGTATATTGACCAGTAATGCCTCCATCTTGTCTCAACACAGCCTCAGTATCTTATCCTTCAGTATATCTAGACTGCAGTTCAGAACAATGAGCTCCTATTAGTACCAGTTGACAAAATGAGGTAGAGCTAGATTTCACTAACACAGGGGTAAGGACCAACATCTAGACTCTAGCTGACTTCTACCGGTGCTTTAAATATGTTAAAAAGCAGAGAAGGCAGAGAAGGAACAGACCTTAGAAACCAAAATAATCTTATGACCATTGGTTATAAGCCAATGTCTTTGGATTTTAGGAGAACTCCTCCAATGTCATCTTTGGGGAATCAGTCAGAAAAGACAGGAATTATGGCAAAACTGTGGCTGCAAGTCATATATTGACTAAATGCTCCAGCCTTGTCAATGCCACTGAGGAGTCCAACAGATAGAGACTTCCCCATCCATTTCTTGATGTAAGTCATTCACCAAGGAACAGGTTTGTTTCTGTAATCCAATCAATGGCTGAACCCTGTTCAGAAAGGATCCAACTAATCAGCTTTGTACATGAACGCCTGGAGCTGAGTCACCATCACTCTTTCCAGAAACTTATTAAAAACAGTAAAATTGGAAAGGGGCCAATGGTTATCCAGGATGGTGGAATCCAATGACAGCCCCCCCCCCCAAAAAAAGAGTGGTCTTATCACAGACTCATAATAGCCAGCTTGGTGTAGTGATTTGAGTGTTGGGCTAGGACTCCAGGGTTCAAATCTCCCTCCTCAGCCAAGGAAGCCTATTGGGTGACCTTGGGCAAGTCTTACTCTCTCAGGCCCTTTCCATACCACCCTCTCAACCTGCTATGGGGATGGGAGAAGGACAGGACCACAGCAATGGTTCTGCATGATGTAGTTGCAGTCTCGTCCTTCTCCTGTCCACAGGAGGTTCAATCATGGATTAAATCATTGGCAGATTTTCCCTGTCAACAACCTGCGATTGTACCACCATCACAGATTTACCTGTCCTGCAGAAGCCTGGGAAGTGCAATGGCCGCACTTCTTGCCCCAGCACAGCCTGGGAAGGTACCAAGCTGCACTGCGGAAGGAAGAGGAGTGGCCATCATGGTCTCTTCAATATGGAGCCTGGCAGAGCCAATGCCAGGATCCCCACCGGAGGAGTCTATAAAAAGGTAGGGTGCGGAAAGGGACTTAGTCTCAGGAAAAGGCAATGACAACAAATCAGTTGTTGTTGTTGCTCTCTAAGCACTGTGCCTACCTTCATAGGCTAAAGAGGAGAGAACATGTTAATCGAAACAAGAGAAGCAGCTTCGTCAGTCACCCACCCCAGAGCCTGCCCCCAGCAGAGTTCAAGTTGGAATGGATGCCAGTAATTTTATCAGCAAAGCTTTTTGCAAACTCATCACAGCAAGTATAAGATACAGTGATTCCAATCAACATTACCCATGTATTGCAGCATAGAGGCTTACTGTTCTGATAATTAAAAACCTTTAATAACAGGGTTCACACGTCCAGTCTTAATCCCTCCAGGCAGTTAAAGTTCTGCACAGTCAGTGCAGAAGCTATACTTCATGACCCTGCCACAAAACTATTAAAAGTAAAGGAGCACCCTTTGTGGTTAGGCGTTGGCAGCTGTATTTAATAAGGATCTGTTTGTTCTATGGTAGAAGGTGAACAAAATTACTCAGTGAAGACTGCACATTATCACTAGACATGTTTTTCTTTTAATGTTCTTCCTTGTTGCATTAAAATCAACTCAGACATTATCCAGCAGAAGTCTGTAGGAACTCTTTCTTCCCTCTGAGCATTTCAGTATTTCCTTTATTTTATATTTATGCTTTGTAGTAGAATGGCTCACATCTTGGTAAAATAAATACCTGCCTTTGATGTCTGGTTTCATCACTACTGTTTGTAAAACTGGGGTGCCTTTTTCAGGAACACCTATCTGAAAATCATGCCAGCTTCTTACCTACTTATTAATTTGTTATAAAAGTCAGTATCATTAAATTTAGTTGGCAAAGTAGTCTGCTTCGTTTTATAAGACTACTTATAAAAAAGAAACTAGATATGTAATTTATTTTGTCACTGAAAGGTTTGGAAGCTGGAAAAATGTCAGAATCTCAGTGATAGAATCCAGTTGGTCCCTTTTACAGGGTTGCCTTAAGAATCCAGACCCCTTTAAAAAGAAAAAAAGAAAAAAAAAGAATCCAGACCCTTTCACACTATTCAGTTACAGCACTTTGATTCCACTTTAACTGCCATGGTTCCATCTTCTGGAATTCTGGGATTTGCAGTTGAGGGAGGGGCACTAAGAATTCCCAACCAGACATCCTCACCAGACTACAAACCCTAGGATTCCATGGGATGTTGATCTGGCAGTTACAGTGGAATCATAGTGTTATAGTTATAGAGTGTGAAAAGGCCCTCTGTATAAGGCTGCCGAAATGCCTTTGTGTGGCAGCTTCTCCTCATGCTGGCCTGAACGTAGGCTGGGTTCAAAGAATAGCCGAGAAAAGTTGTTTTTAGAAAGAAAGAAAGAAAGAAAGAAAGAAAGAAAGAAAGAAAGAAAAGGGAAGCAAGCAAGCAAGCAAGCAGACCACCACCCCCAAAAAAGATAGCTCCCCAGTTCATTGAGCTGATATTTTTATAAAGTTACATTCACATGGCTCAAAGGAACAATGAAATTTTCAAAGTTATTCTCACAGAGGATGAAAATTGTTAAAATTATTTGTAACTTCCCTTGAAAGCTAATTTAGTGAAGAAGTATATCCCTCCTTTACGTGCTCTTTTCCTTAAATAAATTATAGGCCTAGGGAGAACAATCTGAAGGTTTGCCGATATGTCAGAGTGTACAAGAAGAGATTTTTGTCCCTTTCTGCACTGCCATCTTCCTCCTGAAGTTAGGCTCCCATTCCCATGATGCTATAAGTTATAGTAAAGAAAAGAAGTAGCCCCACTAGGTGCAAGGTGGCACATAACTAACTGGGGTAGCAACAATAGCAACACCAAGAAAACCTGCCCTATCTTTCTTTTTAATTATTTTTATTTGAGACTCGTCAGCCATATTATTAACATACTCTTTACTCTGGGGTGTTTTAAGCAATCCCGAATATCCTCCAATGGTCCCAGATTGTCAGGGCAGTCCTGATTAATCCCCTGTCACTCTACTTTTTCAGCTGCTTTTAAAATGTCCCTGTTCCTCTCTCCTCCTCCTCCCACTTTCCCCCTTTGTCCTCAACTTACTTCCATTGATGAAGACTGAGCTGAAAGTGCTACAGTAGTTTGTACTTAATTAAGTCAATAGGGAGGAAAAGAGAGACAGGGGCAAGATCTTGCCCTTCCCTGTAGAGTCAGACAAAACCAGAGGGTGCCACCTCTCTTAGCTTTTCTATTTTTTTTCCTTATTAATACATTTTGCCATCTTGACCAGCCTCTGATGTTACTTGGCCAAACACATCCTGGACAATTTCCACACAAGACTGTTACAGCACTATGATTCCACTTTCAACATCCTATGGAATCCTCGGGTTTGCAGTTGAGGGAGGAGCCAGATTCCCAGAATTCCATGGGATGTTGAAAGTGGAATCACAGCGCTATAACTATCTCGTGCGGAAATGGCCATGGTTTTTGTCTGTGAAATACTGGAAGATATGCTGTCCTGCTATATGCGAACATGCAAAAAGTCATGCGTTTCCCATGGAGGCCTTTAATTCTTGCCCACCTTTGTGAGCCCACCCACATTTGGGAAGCTTGGTAGAAAATGACTGCTCAGCTTAAACAACAAGATATCCCCATATTTAGATTTGTGAACTCTTATGGTCCAAACACGTCATTCAGATAGCAATTAAATTGGGCATGGTAGCAAAAAACTTGGAAGCTAGAGTCTGCTGAGGGGGTCAGTTTCACCACAAATCTTAACATCCAGATGTGAATGACAGAAAAAAAAGAGAATTTTTTAGAAAGATACTGGTTGTCAAACTGGCTCTCACATATACTCTCACATGTGTTTTGTATGAGGCTTCCCTAAAGGTTGATGTCCAAAACATTCAGAAAATATTTCTTCCAATAGCATTTGGTATACAGAAGTTGGACTTTAAAAATCTGTCAGCCTTCTTTCTGGCTGTAATTTTTCAACTGCATAATTTTTCTTGTAACACACAGCCGAGGTACTAATTTCAAGTTGTCCAAAAGAGTGAACAGACTTGCTTACTGAATCATCAGCATTCTTTATTAGAGCACCTGGACTTTCATTTGATGCTTCCCCATCCAAACACTTCATTGAACAGGCCTGGCCTTGTTACTTTTATGAGCTCTGGCATAGCCGAAGGTGGTATGGCTCCTGGCCAAGGGTACAAAGGACTTGGATCAGACGTGTGTGTAGGTGCTTTCTCTGTATATCTGTGCGCGTACGCGCGCGCGCGCACACACACACACACACAACACACACAAAAACCCCTTAAACTTTATGGGTCCCCTGTTGCTAGCTAACTCCT
Organism: Cyclura pinguis; assembly: GCA_030412105.1. NCBI lineage: Eukaryota > Metazoa > Chordata > Lepidosauria > Squamata > Iguanidae > Cyclura > Cyclura pinguis. Next base: position 103,259,147 of record CM059599.1, on the reverse strand, counting down.
ATATACCAGTCTTTAGAAAGAATGCTATGCTTTTAGGTTATATGAAAAGTTTATTGTTCAAAATAAATATGTACTTAATTTTGATACTGGCTTTGGGAGAATACAACAATGAAGCAAAAGAACTGTGGATCAAATGAAAATTCAATGCCATACATATCACATAATAGAGGCTCTGAAACAGTCTGGAAGAGAGAATTCTTGTATTTGACTGTGTAGCATGAAGCTTTTTTTTTTTTAAGTAAAAGCATTTAAAAGGAGAGATTTGACCCAACAGCTCCTTCCTAATAGCACATTAAAATACACTGTGCCATTCTCATGAAATGAAATGGTATTTGTGCCAGAATACAGATATTCTCTCAGACAAATTTAATGTAGTGGCCTTTGTGAAAGAGATTCACCATGCGGTTCTGCAGTCATATTTCCCAAAAGACATATTCATCCTTATCCTGTTCTGGTGATATATTTAAAGAATAAAGGCCCATTTCACATCTTATCATTTTCCATCGCCATCCTGTCGCGATCCTGACAGTGCCACTGCTGGGATGGGAGTGTGACCTGAACGCCTCCCCCACACACAGCCAGCTGCCTCCAGAAGGGTAGCGTGAGGGACATGCTTCTTCCTTCCACAGTGCAGCCAGCCACTTCCTGTGCTGCACTGGGGAAGGAAGTGAATAGATTGCACTTCTACCATTTCTGCACAGCCACCAGCATTGGGAGCACTGCACAATCGGGGGCCATTACCAGATTTTTTTCCAGTAATGGAATATCCTGAGATTGTGATAGGTGGGGACGCATTGGCAGTGGGACCATGATGATGTCATGAGAAAGCACAACTTGTGGACCCTCAGCAACACATTCCCATCACAGGACATCTATGGCCCTTTTTGCACCTTACCTCGTTCCGGTGTTGTGAGGGGATCACAAGAGAAGCCTCTTGCGAGAGGCACTCGCATCCCCTCTGCTTCCCCTCCACACCAGCTCCATGCTGGCTGAAAGGAAGCGTGAGCGCTCCACCTCTTCCTTCCACAGCGCAGCCGGGTACTTTCTCAGGCTGCGCTGGGGGAGGAAGCGAAATGACTGCATGTCCAGAACCTCTATACACAAGGTAAGTGCGGGTGGGGCACAGGAGGGACACGTGATCTCGCATCATTTTCGGCAACAAGCCGAAAATGATACAATGCGATCGCCGCCTAATGGCCTTGGGAGCATCGCAAGATTGCAAGGATGTCATGTGGAACAGTCCTCATAATCGCACAGCGCTCCCAAGGCTATTTTGCAACAGGACTGGCATGCGAAAGGGGCCTATGTCATGTAGAAATGGCTAAAGAAAGCTCTTACTCACAAAAGGAGTAAAGCAAAAAGTGATGAACTGTTTGAGCACTATAGTGATGGTACTTACATGTTTAGATTGGAAAGGAAGAATGGGGCCAAGTGGGACCCATAGGGATCTCCTCATCCCACCCAGAACTTCCTTTTCTTTTTCTTTGTCCAGAATAAGGTGAGCAGATATATGAGGCTATTTAAGGGTAGGGACTGCTGGAGTTTTGCCCTGGGTTCCAGGCTAGGCCAGGAAGTTCTTGCATACCCTCTGACATTTTACAGAGGACACATCTGGCCAAGCAACATCAGAGTGTGATCAAGATGGCAAAGAGTTATAAATGAAGAATAACATGCAAGCTAGGAGAGGCTTCAGCAGTTTGCTTTTGTCTGAATCCCTTGAGAAGGGTAAGACTTTGCCCCTTCCTATCCTTTCTCTCCTGGTGAGTTGATTGAGTGCAAAATAGTTTTGTACTTTTAACTTTGTTTGAATCAGTGGAAATAAGCTAAAGATGAAAGAGGAGGGTGGGTGGAGGAGAATGAAACTGGGTCATTTTAAAAAGTGAAAAAGCAAGATGATGGATGATTAATCACGATTGTTGAAGGGTATGGAACTAAGGTGTGCTTTGCATTCTGGCAAGATGTTGTTATTGCTTTTTTCCTCTTCTCATTCTCTTCTTTCTCTTCTTATTTTTGCAAGTTCCCAATACTTTCTCTATGGTCATTTCGGCACGCGGCGATGGAAGCGCTCCCTGCTGCTACTCGCCAGATCTTCTTTGGATCCGGTCCGGTCCGGTGTGAGGAGAAGCAGTGCGTGATCGTAGATCGTAGAACTTTCCATGCAAAGCCATAATTGAAAGTGCCTTCATGAGTTTTCAGATTTATGGAAACATTTATTTTTCATACATTTTTTTTTAAAAAAGATGAGTCCATGATTCTGAATCTTGGAATTTGAAAACTATTTTAATCAAGTTTTTTTTAAAAAAAAATTGAGTGATTAGTTCTAGAGACAACTCACCATAGATTATAAATATGACAGCAGTATACTATGGGCCGATTTTCACCATATTTTTCCAATATGAAGGCATGAAAGAAAACACAAAATGTAGAATAAATGGAGAGGCCACACACGGCTCAGTGGCCCAAACCAGTTTTAGTCTTTGGGATCTCCAGAAAGAATCTGGGAGAAGGAACCCTGTTTTTAGATGACGTGAAAGACAGAGGACATTCTTGTCTAACTCCCTTATTTGAAACAGCACTCAGTATTGAATGTATTTGACAGGATCAGTTTATATGACAGCATCAATGGAACCCACACCTATCAGTGCAGTTGTAAGCAGCTTAAACTTTATTTGAAATGGCAGCACACATAGGCAATATTTCATACTTTTGAAACGTCTGTCAGTACACCGGTAAAATGTGTGTGATAGGTCTCGGTGTTGCAGATCCCTCTGTGTATGTGTGGAACACATCATATGACTCTTAAGGAGACATGATGATAGAGGCCATGACACCTTATCAGTACCTGAAAAAAACAAATTTTTGGACAACAACTTGCAATATCACCCAGTGTAGAGCTCTGGTAGTGTGTAGGTGGTATTTTTCACTTTAAAATTGCTTCCAAATACAGTGGCCTCTCCACTTTCATGAGGGTTCGAGGCATAGAACCCTCACAAAAGTGGAAAAATGAAAATAGCTCCCTCCCATGCTCCCCTTCCCATTCCCTTGCCTTTTTTCATGGCAGATGTGCCTTCCTTCTCTGCACCCAGGGAAGAGGCAAAGGAATGGAGTGGGGGAGGTACACATGCCGTCTTTCCCATTTCCTTTACTTTTACCCCAGTGAGTGTTCTGCATACGTGGCAAAAAGGCAAGGGAATGAGGAGGAAGGCACACACCCACCTTTCTTCTCTGCTTGTGATGCTCTTCCTTCCCATTCCCTTGGCTTTTGCTCAGGCATGGAGAAGGAATGCATGTGCACCCAAGCAAAAGGCAAGAGAATGGGAAGAGGAGAATGGGGGAAGGTACATGCACACCTTGGGAATAATCAAGTTTGTGGAGGGAAGAACTTACAATTTTTATGCTACTTGCGGTAAGATAAACTGGCAGCTATTTCCTTGTACTGAATAATATTAAAAGGATCTTAGGTTGCCAAGGGTGGTGCCCGCTGGCATGATCTGAGTGGTGAGAATCCCTCATGGCATCATTTCAGGGTGAAGTGCTCCCCTCGTTCAGGCCACTCCTGTTGGCACCAGGGTTTGGGCCTAGAAAGAGGGGTTTATTTTTGTTTTTATTTTGTGCTGTTCTTCTTTGTATTCCAGATTACAGAACATTTAATTTTTTTCCCACAGAACTCAAAACGTGTACTGACATGTATCACTAAACCATGGTTTAGTATGAGAATAAGGCCATTTCTGCTCTACATTGTTATAGTGCTATCATTCCACTTTCAACATCCTATGGAATTCTGGGGTCTGTCATTTACTGAGGCCAAAGAGTTTTCTGGCTGAGAATTCTAAAGGCCCCTCCCTGAACTGCAAACCCCAGGATTCCATAGCATGTTGAAAATGGAATAATAGCAACATAACAGTGTAGGATGGAAAATTGCCTAAGTTGGAGGAAACCTGGACATTCAGTCTTCCCTTGTCTTCTTCTGGCATGGCTACAAAGGAATAGATTTATAGCTTCTGAATCCATTTTAGTTAAACTTCAGTTTAGCATGCCTTCTGAACCCTAACATGTGGCAAATTCAACTTGTAGTTAGCTTTCCGGTGTTTCAGAAAATCATAAGATAGCCATAATTTGTCTGGGTTTGAATGTCCCTGCAAGGTAAAGTAAATTAAAGCAGAAATGAATATTTCCACACTCTTGCTTCTGGCGGTGCCAGTGGAAGAGCATGTGAGATTTTACATAGATCCATTCAGGGGTGCCAGCCCTACCGCTAGGTACCAGGGCAAGCGCAACAGTGACAGCCTCCCAGCCATTCCTCCTGATTTCCCTGGCCATTTGTTCCTGTGGCAAGACAGTGCTGTTTCTGTGTGTTTCTGTGTGTGTTGGAGAGAGAGGGAGGGAGGGTGAAGGAGAGTGGCAAGTGGTCTGCCCTGTATCCCTGAAAAAGGACCTTTACCCCCAGAGTCCATGGAGGACCGTGTCTCATTATTGTCAGTGTGGCGTCCAACTGTCAGTCCAGATTTGGTTCTGGAAGTGCAATGGGGAGGGGAGGTGGTGTTCTTTTCTCCAGATAGCAAAATGTCTTGGCCCACGCCTGCCATTCAGAGTTCCATTTATTGGTACAAGCATACCGCAGTTAACAAAGCTGATGTGTTCCTGGGCATTACTTCTTTAGCTGAAACTTTGGTGCCAGAGGCAGAAATAACATGGAAAGAATAAAGATTGGTTTTTATACCACAAAAAAGAAGAACAGTTCAATATGTTTCAGTAAATGCTTTATTCTTGATAAATAAATAATGAACATGTGAAAAGCCAGGTAAGCCAAGAATAAGTCAGCAAAAATTTTTTGAATCTTCTAGAGACCACCCGAAAGCTTCTTCCAAAATGAATCTGGGGATGATTTTTTTTTTCATTTGCCAGCCTACAGTTTCTATATGATTTGCATTTTGGTTGCCAAACTTATAGATTGACAAGAAAGCTTATCTGCTCTCTCCTTTTCTCTCTCTGTTGCTGCCCCCCCATGCTTAGGAAAGGATTCTGAGAAGAGCTGCTGTATACCTTGCCTGTTGCTGGGAGGCACATGCAACTAACACACAGCTAAAGTAGTAGCCCTTTCTTTCCCAGCTCAAGCTTTATTGCATTCTTTGCTGAAGACATGCTGCTGCAGTCTGACACTGAAAGTATGTGCTTATCTACCCTTCTTCACCATCTCCCAAGTGCCAATGCATCTAAAAAATCTTCCAGCTAGACAGATGATGAGAAGGAAAAAAGGGAGCTGGGCAGGCATAAAAAGGCTTTGTAAAATGGAGCTTTGTTAACTAAGGTATGCCTATAATTCTCTAATTATGATATATTAGCTAAGCAATCCCAACAATATTTTGATAAACAGAAACAGTTAATAAACTTTCTTAAAACAGCAACTTAGATGGCTAGCAGAGTGTATGTGGGGAAAGAATCATAGGCCATTTCCACACCGGGCTTCTGAAATGGTGCAGAGCGACCTCTCACGGAGGTCTTCTGCACCGTAGAGTGGACTGGCGTGGAATACTTTTTGTAGTTCCACACCAGAATCCACTCAGGAGCGGCCGGAACTAGCCACATGGTGTGTTTTTTAAAAACCTCTTTCGAGAGGTTTTTAAAAAGCACGGAGCGCGCAGTCCCGTGCCTCTCCGTCGCCCGGCTCCGACGCGGATTTGCAGGTGCGCACAAGTGCATGCCTGCAGATCTGCCGGGGGCAGGCTTCCAGCTGGCGAGCTTCTCCGGTTGGTGGAGAGCCTCCACCAACCAGAAGCCACCATTTGGGATGCCTGAGGACTGCGGAGCAGCAAGCTTGCGCTGCTCCACGTGGCGAAGGACTTACCCGGCTTCAGGTAAGCTCCGTTTTTGGGCGTTTTCACCCGTTCCCCCCCACACACACACATGTGGAAAGGGCCATAGACTCTAGAAAAATAGCTCATCAGCTTTCAGAGTTAAAAAACCCTGTTTTCTATGGTCCATGCAGCCATCATTTTAGACCTAATTGATTTGTCATTCTTCAATGATACTATATATTATATATGCCATCTAAACAGTACTGCAGCTTTCAAGTGATGTTTGATAATTTAATTCAGCTAAAGTAGGAATGCAAGAAAGTTTTTTATGATATTATTGGGTTCCAAAATCATTAAGCCCAGCAGGAAGAAAAGGCTGCGGAGATTTCAAAATGATAACAAGCCTTGAAGTGCGAAGGAATGAATGTTTTTTATTATACTTTTCATACAAATACAGGCCTCATGGGTTGCTGTAATAATAAGAGTTCTTGTACCCAGGCAAACTAGGAGGAATCAAAGATAAACAACCCAACTGATATTGTTTGAATTCTTTGTTTTTAAAGTGTCCTAGAAAAATAAACATTTAATGAAGAAGGGAGATAGGTTTAGCTGAATCAGTAAAATGTATGGACACTTTCCAATCAAAGTCAAGCACTTTAATTCCTTTTATTTCACCAGGAACATTAAGCATGCAGCCAAATCTCTTCCACTAAGTTCATGGAGATATGAAATTCAAAGGGACTTACTTTCAAGTAAGAGTGCATTTTTGAAAAGTGCAACCTTAAAAGAACTTAACTTTGGTTGAACTGTACACTAGGATTCTTGCTGTTGCATGCCTTCATTGTTTTCAACCTACAGTGACCCTAAGGTGAGCCTTTCACCGGGTTTTCTTGACAAGATTTGTTTGCCTTTGCCTTCCTCTGAGGCTGAAGGAGTGTGACTTGCCCAAGGTCACTCAGTGGGTTTCTATGGTTGAGTGAGGATTTGAACCCAGATCTCCAGGGTCATAGTCCAATGCTGAAACTAATATGCCATGCTGGCTTTTACACTAGGATTATAGAATCATAGAATTATAGACTTCGAAGAGACCACAGGGGCCATAAAGTCCAATCCCCTGCCATGCAGGAATAAACCATCAAAGCACTCCTAACAGATGGCCATCCTGCCACTGTTTAAAAACTTCCAAAGAAGGAGACTCTGCCATATACCAAGGCAGTGTATTCAGCTGTTGAACTGTTCTTACCATCAGGATGTTCTTTCTAAGGTTTCTTGTAGTTTAAAGCCATTGCTGTGTGCCCTAGTCTCTGGAGCAGCAGAGAATAAGCCTGCTCCACCATGAGTAAAACATACTTTCAAATATTTAAATATCGGAATCATGTCACCTCCTAGCCTTCTCTTCTCCAGGCTAAACATATCTTTTTAACATAGCTCCCTAAGCCACTTCTCATAAGGTATGGTTTCTAGACCTTTTACCATTTTGGTCACTCTCCTCTGGACATGTTCCAGCCTGTCAATATCTTTCTTGAACTCTGGTGCCCAGAACCACGCTTACTGGTCTTCTAGGGCCGTTTCCACTCAACTGATATAGTGCTATTATTCCATTTTCAACATCTTATGGAATCGTGGGGTTTGCAGTTTAGGGAGGGGTCTAAACTGCAAACCCCAGGGTTCCATAGGATGTTGAAAATGGAATAATAGCACTATAACAGTCGAGTGCGGAAATGGCCTATATCCCTTTTACATGTTCTGTGGTCAAGCCAGGTATCATCTGTTTTATATCTGTGCATTTGATTTTTTTTACATTTCTCCCTGTTGAAATTATTTTTTTTTAGTTTTGGCCAGCTCTCTAATTTGTTAATATCATTTTGAATTTTGTTCCTGTCCTCTGAAGTATTAGCTATCCCTCTGAATTTTGTGTCATCTGCAAATTTTATATGCGCATCCTCTATTCCATCATTCAAGTCACTGATAAAGATGTTGAATAGCACTGGGTCCTTGAGGCATTCACTAGTCACTTCTCTCCAGGATGAATAGGAGCCATTAGTGAACACATGAAGTGAAATGGTGTGGCTGCACATTACACTAACTGTATACAGCAAGAAGGTTTCCAGATCTCAGAACCTGTACCCTCTAGTCTGGTCCTCAGGTTGAGTAACTGGAATCCCAAGATAAAAATACTGCCTTGAAAAGGTAGTGTATGTGTGTTTGTATTCTCTTTTCTTTGATTTTTTAAAAAATAAATGGCATACTCTGTGTATTTGTGTTCAGTGTTTAATCTATCATATCTACTGATGTCACTAGGGGCTGCCCCTTGTCATGTCAGCCTGGTGAGATCACCAGGACCAACCATAACAGTATTTCCTTCGGTCTCAGGTTTTGGCCTCGAAATATCAGCACCTGGGATAGTCTCAACATTGCAAAACTGACAGTAGATGATCTAAAATAATGTACAAATAGAACTTTCTCACTTCTGCAAGCTTGGTTCTGAAATGTCTGATGTCAAATGAGCAATGTGATCGTGCTACTGCAAGAGATGAGCCATGCAGCACATTTTGTATAATGTGAATAAACTGTCAGGTCTGTAGGCTCACAACTTTCCCACAAGGTACCTTCCATCTTACAGGGATGGCCTAATGTGAAGTAAAATGAGCATGTCTCATGTAAAGAGTGGTTTCATTGCCACTAAAGCACAACCTTACTGTTTCCATATAGATCACAGTGTGGGAGCTGCTTAGCTACATACGAAACTCTAATCCAGAATCAGGTTGACTACAAATGATTTTGCTCCTGGTTCTCAACAAACCTGTGGTGCAGTACCTGTGAGAGGCCATGATCCACTTCCAAGATGAACATCTCTCCATATCAGGCATAATGATAAAAGAACATCTGACTGTCAGGTTGCTGTTGAAGACACAGAAGTCAGGTTGGAACTTTAAAAGAGTGTCAAAATCTGGAACTGCAAACATATGTTCCCCCTGAGAAGTACAACTATATGACATACAGGTTTATAACCATTAATATTTTATCCTTTACAGCACATGTTTTTTCTTTTCTTTTCTTTTTTTAAAGGTAACAATTATACAATAAAGAATCAGTTAAAAGTGTAACCATAGCTTTACTTTAAGACAGAATAGTTGTGAGGTTTTTAAAGCCTATGCATGTGCATGGGAATGTCCTAACTTTCGCTGTTCTACCACCTTCTGAAAGGCATGGGTAAATGTGGAAGAAAATAGATTTTAAGGCAAGAGTCTCTTATTTTTCCATATCACGAGCTCCATGATCTTCTTCAATAGCTCTACTATCCACAAGAATATATTTCTCGTCTTGTCCCTCTTGCCATGGTATATATATTCTGAGAATTCATAACTGATAAATAATATAGACTAAAGCCAGTGCCAACTCTATCAAAAAGACACACAGGAGGACATTTTAATATCTTCTGTTCAAAGATAGGATGTTTCTGGCATAGTTATATGAAAAATGAATACCAAGCTGACATCATTCCACAGAATAATGTTGAACTAACCATTCTAAGTACATTGTGTCTGTGTCTACTGCTAAATATATTATGAAACAGTCGTCTTTTTTTATTCATTGCCTGATAAGTGACTGCTTAGATTCCTAGAGCAGTGAAGTCATTAAGATGGCATCATTGAAAAACTAATCCTCTAAACTTTAAATATGACTTTATATCCAAAGTATATACCCCCAGCGATGTAACAGACTTCAGCCTAGGTTCATGATGCTTAGTACCATTAGTTATTATTTGAATGGCTAGGTTCTCTTCCAATTCTACTTCTTTTCGAATTCTTTATCTCCACCAATGTATCATGCTGACTTGTGCTGTCAAGTCCATGCATTTCTTCTATGAGCTAAGTTTCTTCTAGCATTAAACAGGCTATCAAGGGATGCTGTAGTTGAAAACATGTGTTCTTTTTCTCCCCCCCCCCCCGATAGATTGGGAAGAGGAAGGGATGGCAGCTTCCGTACCAATATGGGGGAGGGGCTACCACTGAACTCATGAGTTGCCTGTGATTGCAAGAAACCACTTGCCATAACAACGAATTATATGATCAGCCAAGGTTCCTCTTCACAAAGGGGGAGGGAGCCATGCAAATACTATTATTTCCATAAACCGAGAACCTCAGTAATTGGCTGCTGCGATAATAAACATTGATTCAGCACTCAGTACAGAGGAACTGGTTAATACAGCAGGACCTCTGCATGGTTCTGACCGAGAGGGCACATGTAACAATACATTCACGTAGTCTAATAGGGAGTATTATAGCATCCCTTGAGATGATTAATCAGGAGTTGGATACTGTTGCTTAGATCATAGTGACACTCAAGTGTCTTTGTATATCAGATTTCCCACAGTGCATTGTGCTCAAAATAGTATCTCTCATGTTCTTTCATGGACATATTGCTCTTCCACTTGAAAAGTCAGGTGCAGATTTAGATGGAGATAACATTCCATGGTCTCATAGTATTTGTGGGTAATCAGGCAGGGAGTATAGAATGTATGACAAGACTATGGCCCTTTCCGCAACTTACCTGTTTTCGGTGCTGGAGCACAGGGATCACGCGAGCAGCCTCTTGCAAGAGGCTCTCACATCCCTGCTGCTTCATCGGCACAGCTGCTTGCTGGCCGCACGAGCGCCCCGCCCACGCCCTGCCCCTTCCTACCGCAGCGCAGCCTGGCAGTTGAAGGCTAGTGCTGAGGCAGGAAGCGCGACCGGCGCGGCTCAGGAGGCTGTGCACGGCAGGTAAGTGCGCTCCAGGCCCCTGAGCGTTGTGCAACCGCACGGCATTTTCAGCTTGAAGCTGAAAATAAGAAAATGCGTTAGCGGTTCACGTCACACTCTTGAGCGTCACGTAAATGTGAGTGTGCCATGCAGACCACTCCTCACATTTACATGACGCTCAAGAGGCCCTTTCGCTTAAGAAACACCATGCGAAAAGGGCCTATATCACAACCACTATGGCCACCTCCACCCCTGTTGTGTGTCCCAACCCCTCATGAAGTTAGGTTGGTGGGTACCTGTCACAGGGTTTTCTCTGTAGCCACCCTCAACAGTGAAACTCCCTAGCCAAAGAAGTTAGGCTGGTCCTATTTCTTTTCAGCTTCCTGTGGGCAGCCAAAACAGTGCTGTTTCACATGGCATTCAATGTATGAAACTCCTATTTTAACAGAGACAGATCTGCAAGTGCACAAGTCTGAATGCTATAGTTTTTCTCCCTGCTTGTGCCTATAGAAGTAGCTCCAAGAATAAGATGGCAGGGGATATGTCGCTTCCCCCGATGCACACACCTCCATTGACAACTGGATCTTGTAGAGAGATCTGACAACAGGATCTTGTAGACAGCAAACTGCTGCCTCAAGGTGCCTATATACTAAACTGCCAGAACATTTTTTTAACCCCCAGCTGTTCAACGAAAAGAAGAACCAACATCAAATGTGATGAAGACAGGATATTTCACATTAGTATGCACCCAAATATTTGCATGTGATTCATCTTCTGCACCATAGTCATGGATTTGGGAAGTCCAGAATGTTTCCAATGCACACTTTCTATTAAACCTCTTTTGCTGCTCTACGAAAACTGTTGGTGGACACAGCTGTAGTACCTTCAGAAACAAGCAGGAACTTCTTTATGGGAATTGATGGCAGCCTCTCCTATGCAATGATGCTGTGGAGTCAGGTGGATATGGCTATGTGAAAATGTTATGAAGGGACAACACTTCTGATCCATTTCTGAGCACATTTTTCAATTTGTACCATCCATTGGTGGGCAGGGGGGAATCACAAAAAGATAGAAATCTGTCATGGAAAGATAAGCCACAATAGAATACAATAATTTATGAGCTAATTAGGGATATAATTCTTTTCTAATTTTTTTCTCAAGGGAAGCAATGAGTAATTTTAGCAATTTTCTTATTGCTGTGAGAAAGGCTCTGAAAACTGTGTAGTTTGTGAAGACTGCTTCCAGCCCAAGACTGATTCTATGCAAAATTCAGATATGACGTTTTTGTAGAGAAAATGCTGTTTCCAACACAGAAAATGCTGGTTTTTGCACAAGACAACCAAATCTGAATTTTGTGTAGAATAAGTCCTTGGCTGTGAAGATTCTTGTAAGTTCAGAATTCTTTCTCAACACTTGGGAAATGTGATTTTACTTATTTTCCAAATATTTTTGAATATCCTATCCAACTCTGGACTTAATACATTTTGTTTATGGCAGAGTTTTGCTACTAAACATTTACTTAAGATGACTATATATTAATATTTTTTTTCTCCGTACTGGCTATTTTTCTTTAAGAAATTGTTGACACAAGATCAGTTAGGATACTGGAAGCAAATAAATATTTAGCTGAAACTTGACCAAGAAGATGAGTTAAGAAATTTGAGGCAGCCACTGATTTAAAAGCAGGAGTTAGGACTACTGGCATTCTAGCCCAGGGACTTCCATCTATCATTCCTTTACTCTTACAACACTGCCAATTTTGTGCCCTTTAACAGGGAACATGAAAAAGTAAATAGAAATCCAAGGAACAGCATAAGCTATTTCTGTATTCTTGATCAGACCATAATTAGTCTACTTGCTCATTAGATCTTTTCCACAATAAGCAACAGTACTATGCCAGGAGTCATTTATAATGCTATAATGCCACCTCATAGACAGCACACTGAATTATTGTGCAGAGTAAACGGTAGGTTAATTTTCAGCAGATTTTTGTTGTTGTCGTTCTTGTTGTTTTGTAAGCAACACAGATAGCAAAAGAGATGACAAAGGAAATAACGCTATAAAAGGATAAGGATGTCAACCTATATTTCAAACCTCCTATTTAAACTGTCATCTAGGGCCAAGGCCTTCCAGGTTCATCATTGCCTTTGGATATTGTTTGCTTCTATGTTTCAAAACAAAATGGCTAACTACCAAGAAGAGACATTTCAGTGACACTGAGCAATATAGGGGCATGATCCAGACAGTGTCCAGTTGATCTCAGATATAAGAATGGAAAAATAGGCTACTTCGAATCCCATATTAGGAGAAAGGCAAAATATAAATCAAACAAATCAAGTAAATAAATTAGTAAAATGACTGAGATCCTGCATTGTCAAACATACCTGCAACATACCTCTGTCCTGAAAGATTCTCCTGTCAATGCCACACCCTCACAAAAAAATCCTACCTGTTAAGCCAGATAGTGCCCCAGCTGAAGGTTCTCTGAGGTTCTGCAGACCAGGGTACTGGGAAATGACAAATGAAGAACTCTTCTGATTACAGGACACATGTAGAAGGGCAATTGGAAAGATACCTCAGGGTTTTGATGCAACTGCTTGTCTCAATATACACCATGACTGAGAGGATGCTACAGTCATCGTTTCCCAGTGCTTCCATCAGCAGCACCTCAGAATCTCTTCAGCTAGGGGCACCATCTGACTGAAGAGGTAGTGTTTCAGGGTCATATTTGGTCATTAGTGACTGTAAAGATGAATCCCAAAAGTTATGAGATCATAAGTCTGGCTTAGAATCTCATAAATATTGAAGAGAATGACAGTCAATATTCTTTTGTATTCATTTGCTTGTAGAGAAAACACAACATCAACATCTCTACCAAGTTTTCCTCTTTATTTACATTTTGTGACATTCCAGAGAATTCTCTTATGCAGAAATGTACATTTTCTTTTCAATGCAGGAAACAGTGTATTTTGTGCAAAATACAGTGTCCGTGCAGAAAATCTGTTTTCTGTGCAAAATCTGTGGATGTACATCTGCACAAAATAAGCTCTGGTATATGTTGCAAGCTGTGAATATTGCACAGAAAATTTTGTTCTCAATCATAGTATTTGTCCTTGCATGGGAAGATGGTATAGGCAAAGATTTACATCCCTATTCAAATTAAATACTTTTGTTAGATGATCAGCACTGCACGTTTGAATTTTAAGGAACACTTGCAAGGATGCATTACATGTACTTTTTATGGCTGCTGTACATTGGAAGCCTGTTATATCAGGCTGATGCCAGGATAATGGAGTCTCAACATCAGCAGACTCAAAAGTACAACAGTATTTTGGATACACACAGAACACAACAATCACACACAAAGAGCCCGACTAGCAAAAAACACCTGAGTTTTTCAGTCTCCTCCTTGGCTCCACTCCATGCCTTGGAATCACACCCTTTCTAAGGAGCTTTGGGAGACACATAAGCCCTTTACGGTGGGTTAAGTGGAGTGCATGAGCCCATAGTCACCCAAAGAACTTTATGGTTTACTGGGAAACCAAAGCCTCTTCACTTCTAATCAAATCTTCTAATCATTATAGTGCAGTGTCTCTCAACAGTTGATAAACTTTTGGGTTTATCAACAAAAGAATACTAACTGGAGGCATAACACACTATCTGAGAAGGTGCAGGAGCCCTTGGAGGACAAATGGGGTAATATCAGAAATCATTATGTCATGCTTCAATATAGTTTTTCATTGTTTGCTGGCACCATAGTAGATATACATACTATATGTGACAGGGTCTAGAAATTATTAAATATATGTCTATGCAGTGCCATGTCTTCTGAGGTATTGATGCATAAGCTGTTTCTTGAAAAGAGACGGAATATTTGCTATAATGATTTTAGGGATATATGAGCAGACCAGATAAATGGAAGTCAGTATAAGGCTGTGAACCATTATAGATATTCATACCTATATCTAAAATAAAAGAGAAATCTATTTACCCCCTTCAGGACTCAACCTAATGGGAAACTGAATTAATGAAAACTTACACCTCACTTTTAGAACCAGACTTTTCCAAGGACTGTTGCCAGCAGCTATGAGATTCTTGCTTGCTTGCCATTGGTCAGGACCTAATGACTTGAATTCCTTAGTGTTAGCAAATGTTCTTTTAACCATTTAACTTTTGATCTGCAGCTCCCAAAATCACCCAGCCAAGCAGTCTGAGTGATCCTGGTCATTATAGTCCAAGCAAATATCTACCCCAAGTTCTGAAACCATTCTTTTTATGTCCTAAGTTTTGTCCCCTACAAAATGTGCATTGATATCCGATGTTGATTTTACAGGAAGTCTGGAAACAATCAAGCAAAGTTAAACAAGGTTTCTCTGTCAATTTCCAGTTCAGTACTCACTTTCATTAGCTGCATTATAGACCTCAGGAAATAGAGATCAAATGTATTAAGAAAGTAAAGTTTTAAATAAAAGTTAAGAGAAGCTAAGCTGAAGTTTTAAAATGTTTACATAGATAAATGTAAAATGACTGGAACAAAAGAGTCTATATACTATTATGAATGTATAATGCTTCTGGTTTTGATATATTTGTTTAGATTATGGATGTAATGAGCCTTCACATATGGCAAATAATGACAAGTTTGGGCCAAAAGGTTTTTAACTACTTAAGAAAAGTTGTAATGCCAAGTCTACAACTTTTATTCCACCGTGTGTATGTCAAATATGACTTATATATAAACTATGCTAATATTTAGCCTTTATATGGTTCATCATGTGTTTGCTACACTGACACTTTAAATTGGTATTAATGACTTAAATCCAATTGTCAGTCCCAACCAAAGTAAACCCACTGAATAATCAACTGACACTTGATTAAATCCCATTGATTTACTCTAGTTGGAACTGACAGTTGGATTTAGGCCAATGCATCTAAACTGTTGCTATTACGATCAACAACAAAAGTAATGATATAACAATGAAAATAATTTTTTATTTAGCAATGTTTTTGAACTTGATTTTTAAGAATTCTGTTTCAAGCATTCACTGGAGAATGTTAATAGGAATAACTTATTTCCAGGTAATGTTTTTCAGCAGTTTAAAGCACTGGTGAACTTTTCAAATGTTAACAGAAGCTTGTCTCCTCTCCTGTCATTAATTTCCCTACTATAACACTCCTGGTAAACACATATCGTGAAAGAAAGCAGAAACATATATCTCCATTAGTGATAAAAATGAAAGAAAGCCTTCTGACTTGATACTAAGTGCATACACCAAGCAAAGGAAACTGCAGGGACCCTTTTGGTTTTCTTAAGAGAGTAAGGGAGGAAGGAACACTATCATAGTATAGCGGTTTGACTGGCGGACTAGGACACTGGGAGACCAGGGTTCAGTTCCTCACTGGTCCATGAAAACCCTCTAGGTGACTGTGGGCAAGACATAGGCCCTTTTCGCACAGCATTTCCGATGCGAAAGGGCCCCTTGAGCGTCGCGCACACGTGAGGAGCAGTCCATACAATGCATTCACATTTGTGCGATGCTCAAGGGCCTGATGCGGACTGCGCATGCATTTTTCATTTTTGGCTTGAAGCCAAAAATGGTGCACGGTCGCGCATTGCTCCGGGGCCCCGCGCACACTTATCTTGCGTGCAGAGCCTCGGTAGCCGGGCCCGTCGCGCTTCCTGTCCAGTGCAGGCTGGGAAGGTCCCAGACTGCACTGAGAAAGGAAGAAGTGGGGCTCTCGTGCGAGCAGGAAGCTCGTGCAGAGCCGAAGGAGCAAGGAAGCGAGAGTCTCTCTCCGGAGGTTGCTCACTCGAGCCCCGCACCCCAGCACTGCGAAAAGCTAAGGTGCAAAAAGGGTCATATTCTCTCAGCCTCAGAGGACAACAAAGGCAAACCCCTCTGAAAAGGTCTTGCCAAGAAAACCCTGTGATAGGTTTGCCATAGGGTTACCATAAGTCAAAAATCAATTGATTGCACACAACAACAACAACAACAACAACAATGGGAGGAAGACAGTTTTTTTTAAAGAATTTCACTTTGTTTTTACCAAATATTTAAAAAGATAATGAAAAGCAGTTCAAAAACTGGTAGTTTGGAGTATAACTAAGCTAAAATTAAGCACATTAAAACCATACCTTATTTTTCTGGATTTCAAAGAAATCAACATCTCCACAGCTTTCTTCATTCTTTGATCAATAAGTACTCAAGCACTCTTCATTCTGCCTAGACTATGACCCTTTTCACACCTTACCTTTTCGCACTGCTGGGTTGGAGTTTTAGCGTGAGAAGGCTTGGGAGGAACGCTGTTGCATCCCTCCTGCTTTGGCTCCGCAGTTCCTTCCTCGTCATGTGAATGCCCCTTCCTTCCGCAGCTCAGTGCAGCCTGGGAGTTAGAGGCTGCGCTGGGGCAGGAAGCACGACCGGCACGGCTCAGGAGGCTTCGCATGGCAGGTAAGTGGGCGTGAGGCCCCAGAGCGATGTGCAACTGCGCATCATTTTTGGCTTTGAGCCGAAAATGACAAGGTGCTTGCGTGGTCCACATCAGGCCCTTGAGTGTCGCATAAATGTGAGTGCGTCATGCAGACCACTCCTCACATTTATGCGACGCTCAAGGGGCCCTTTTGCTTCAAAAACGCCATGCGAAAGTATGGTTTTTAACAGGCTTGTACTGGAACCTGGGTTTGCAAAGTTGGAGCACCAGAACTTTTTGATCTTCAGGGTTGTTGAAATCTCCCACCGCCATCGCTCCAGCTTCTCTTTTCCCTCTGAGCTTAGTTCCAGTCCTCACAATAGCTGTAAGAGGTGCAATGAATCTTCATAGGTAGATGTTAGTTACCCTTGTGATTTGCAAGCCATTTTCCGGTGGTTTGGTCTTAAATTAAGTCCTGTTTGTTCTACAGAAGACATGTTCTCACTGGAGATGGCAAACAAACAAAACTAGCTAGAATGAGTTTCTTCATACAGATCAACATACTGCTTACATTTTCAATTTTCCTTGGGTAGAGATGGGCAACATATGGGATGCTGGGCCGCACTGGCCTCCCAGTGCATTTGAAAGGTCACAACTCCATTGCACCCCAATTCTTAACTTTTTTTTTTAATGAGCCCAACAGTGCTCCCGCACACTCCTCACTGAGCTATCACTGCACAATTTGCAGGAGCAGAAACCAGAAATTGACTCCGCACAGCAGCACAGGAGAAGGGCAGGAAGGCCATCATGTAGAGGAAGTTAAGCAGACTTTTTAATTTAAAGAAAGGGGTAAGTCATAATTCTTAGCTGACTGTTGACAGACACTGATCAGTAACAGACATTTCTTGCTAAAATTAATACAGGAAAATTGCCCTGTGGGTCTGATAGAAGTTTTGTGCAATTCTCATTGCAAGCTTTTGTGCTAAAATACTTCAGATGCTCAGAGTTGTGTCACTTTTACTGCATCAGGAGCATTTGAAAAGGATTTAGGACTAGGCACAAATATTGCCAAGCCTGTTTTCCGCATTACATGCATTATGCTTCCTTTCTTATAATGCTTGTGTTATGTAAAGCCATTGTACACCATCCATCATAATAGGGGCTCTTGCACTGGTAGTAATGGCTTGCGGGTATACTTGGACCAAATGGTGCAATGTCAGAAGATGTGTCATTCCATTAGTACAACAGCCTCTATGCTCCAAAAAGCTAGAATGGTGCAAGGAGTCTATGGCTATTTCCACACGGGGCGAGGGAATCACCCCGTGCCGGTACTTACTGGACTTCTTGGCTTCACACTTGGCTCCAGGCTGGTCCAAAGCAGTGTGTGGCCACCACTCCGCACTGCTCCGGGGATGAAAATGGCGGCTTCTGGTTGGTCGAGGCTCTCCACCAACCACTGAAGCTTGCCAGCCTAAAGCCCGCCCCCAGCAGATCGCAGGCTTGCACTGGTGCGAGCCTTCAAATCTGCACCGGAGCGTGGGCATGGAGTGGCCATGCTTTTGAAAGACCTGTTTCAAGCGGTCTTTCAAAAGCACGCTGGACGACCACTTTGAGTCGTTCCGGAGTGGGTTGAGGTGCGGAACTACACTAAGTAGGTCCGACCCAGTCCTCTCCCAGGTGCAGACGTCCTGCCTGGAGGACGCTCTGCACCATTTCTTTAAGCCCGTGCGGAAATGGCCTATATGACCTTCCAGACATCAATGAATTGCTGCTACTATCATCCCCTCTCATTGGCCAGGTTGGCTCAGGCTCTTAGGAACTGGGTTTCAATGACATCTGGGGAGCCACAGGTTCACCACCTTGAAGCCATTTGCTTCTCTATCAGGATAGTGTCTCAGTGGTTTGGACTGTAAACTGGAAGCATTTGAAAAGTGTTCAGAAGCTGTGATTCATGATATAGAAAGCACACAGATGTCCTCATTCTGAAAACAGAAGGTTCACTTTGGCTTACATTGGATACTATGTATAGCAGATCCCAAGCCTAAACTCCAATTTTAGTCTATAATGTGCATGGTGAGCATAGTGGTTCTAGTGTATGTCAGGACAGACATCTTCCAAACAGGTTCCTCTTTCCTGTTCTAGTGTTTGGAAGGGCCTCTGTTCAAGTTTCTCACGTTGACATATGATACCTATTAAGCACAGTTAAAAGGCCATGTGGGCTTCCTCCTTAAAGAAGCATTAGTATTCAAACTGTCTCCAAGAAACAAATCTAAACATTTCCTTCAGTTTGTTTTTTCAAAAGAAGAATCATAAAAGTCCAGCTTTTCAACTCTTTAGGTTGTGTTCATTTTACAGAATTTGTAATAAGGATTTCAGCATAAAGAAAGGCAACTTTAAAATCTAACAAATAATAAATAAAATTGGCAAGCCATGTCATATGAGTTGATGCATGCCTTCTTGGAGGGGCTCTGTTTCAGTGAAGACTGTTTAACTCTCCAGATATTTTGTCCTTCAGCTTCCACCAGCCCCCGCTGCATACTCAATGGTAACCGATATTGGGAGTCACAGTCCAAAATACATGGAGGGCTGTAACTTCTTTAGCCCTTTCCTCTACAGTTCAATGGGATGTACTCTTCATTGTATATGCCTATGTGTAGCCTTAGGCAGATACTGTTTAAAAAGAAAAATCGTTAATGCACCAACATGAGATTGGGCCAATAAAAAGCATAAACCATAATACAGTACATTAAAAGCAAACGCCCCTGTACTAGCGCTGCATTGTGGTCACAGGCCATATTTAGTGCCTCTTATTCAATGTCTCATGGTAACAGCTCAGGGAAATGTGTTCCAGTAGTTATCAAACCCTTTAAAATGTGAAAGTCATATTCCTGCATGCATTTAGTTAGTGTGAGAAGTGTTCTAGATTTTGGATTTATTTTTAGTCCTGCTATTTGAAAAATTATTTTATGATTTCATACGGTCTTACCTAATTAGACTGCTAGTCTTTTATAAATCATTGCTGAAATATAGCAAAGTTAGAAGTTTCTGCTGTAACATGTGTTGATCTATCTCAGGCATATGGGATTGAAAAATGGGAATTACTTGTTGGTAGAAAATGTGTGGCCTGTCAGAGAAATGGCTTGGCCTTCTCTGACCTGAAAATTCCTCCCCAGAGTGAATCACTTAGCTATTTCAAAGAGAATTCCAGCAAAATGAAAAAGTGGCATCTGACATCAATTTCCTCACATTTGTAATCAATAACTGGGAAGGAACATGGAGACTTACTATGCAAATAGTTAGTCATTTACATTGCTCCATCCTTCTTCTTTTTTTGAATAAGTGGATATAGTTGAAGAATTAAAACTGTTCTGCAATACATTTGGTCATAATTTGTTCAAAAAGGACAAATGGTTGGCACTTCAAGGGCGCTGAATACATTTGTTTTGCTATAGGCCCTATTTTTTCCCTTCTGTCTCTCCTGTCCTAATAACATCTTCTATTCTGCTTCTTCTCATATGTACAGATGCCATTCTGGACTATTAAATATCTGTTTGGTTGGTTGGTTGGTTGGTTGGTTGGTTGGTTGGCTGGTTGGTTAAAGCTTTCATGTGCAGCTTTTTAGCCAAAAAGTATTTCAGAGTTGCCTACCAAGAGAGGTAGTTTAATATTCCCTGCCCTCAGTAATATCCACACATAGCCAGTATCTTATGTGGATTTTTCTGCTCATGAACTAATGGAAGGATGCTGTGCGTGGATGCCATGAAGCTTGGGAGGACTGTACAGTGGCTCCTCCACTTTCGCAAGGGTTCAGGGCAACCCTTGCATAACCCTACCACATATAACTCCCTCTGCTCCAGCTCCCATTCCTTTCAGGGCTCCTCGTAACCTGTTCGCATGCAAAAGGGAAAGGAAGCAGAGGGAAGCCTTGCACAAGTTCTCCAAGCTGGGGCAAAACGCGTAGGAATGGGAGGGGCAGCTTTAGAGGGGAAAAGAAAGACTTACACAAGGCTTCTCCCACTCCTCCTTCCCTTCTGTTTTGCATGGGAATGGGAAGGGGGGAGCTCCAGAGGGGGAAAGGAAGGCTCATGCAAGGCTTCCCTCCAATTCCCTTCTGTTTTGCATGAGACAGGAAGAGGAGAGCTCTGGAGGGGAAAAAGAAGGCTTACAGGAGGCTTCCCCCGCCCACCTCCTTCCCTTCCGTTTAGCCTCAGCATGAATTCTCCATGCCAGGGCAAAATGCATGGGAATGGGAGGAGGAGAATGGGGGAGGGGCACGTGTGCTCATGAATAATCAAATTCATGAAGGTCAAACCCGTGAATATAGAGAAAGGACTGTATAGAAATGCATATATGTAAATAAATATGAATGGACCTCATACCATCTGTCCAAGGATTGCCTACTTTTGTTACTTTTGTTTTACAGATCCTGCTAACAAATACTTTTAAAAGGAAGCATTGTGAATTGTTTCCAGGATATTTGAACCCCAAACCGGGAGTATAGCTACATGTATCAAAATGAAGGCATTGGCCCCCAACAGAATTATACCACCTCAGTGAAATTTTATTTCAATCAGTGAATTCCTAGCATTACAGTGAGTCAGACACTGAGAATTGTTTGTACTTTGAACTCTTATATTTGCTGTGTTTGCATTCCCTTGGTAGTTTGGCCAAATTTTTCCTTTGGATGCTGAAACTGTATTTCTAAATGTTCAACTCAAGTTTTTAGTTACTGCATTGCTGAAAATTTGGGGATGGAAGGCAAATTTCATGACAGGGGCAGAAAGCTTATTTGGAGGTCAATGCCCTATCCTTCACCTATCCCCTCCCAGCTGAATCCATGCCCGAAACAAGTGTGCTACCATGGAGCTATGGTGCTCCATGGCCACATCAAACACCCATTAAAAGCATCCTTTTGAATGTAGGTCCTCTGTGATTAACATCTCACTGGTGTCAGATAAAATAAGGGAGCGAATCATCCTGTTCTCCAGGTTTTCCTGGTTTGCACGTCTCAACATTCTTCTCCATTGGATTTGCTAACTAGGGCTACTGAGATTTTCAACCCAGCAATATGATGGAGAGTTGCATGATTTCCACACCTGAAAATGTTCAACTGTAACATGTTGCTGTGTGACTTTAAGTTGTCCAGTCCTACCCAAGGAGTGGCTCAGAAAGATAAGCACAAACACCCTGTAGCATGACTGGAAAAAGAGCACAGAATTCCTGGTCCCTAAGCCCATGTACAAGTCAGAAGAGTATCACTTCCCCTGGAAATATTTTCGTTGGTAATAATCTAATGTATGTGTCACGTCTCATGCCAGTGAAAATATTTTCAGGAACATTAAAGAAAGACATCAGAAGAAATGAAAACAGTGACTTAAACTGCACACCCCAGATCTGGACCTTCTCAAGTAATGGAGACAGTACACCCTACTTCGGTACAGTTCAGTGTGCTTCAGAGTGAACACAAACTTAACTCCACAGCTTAACAACTGATACACCAACAGGTTTTTTTTTCTGATAGGCAATAAATTAGCATAGCAACATTCTAACTGTACAAAAATTTTAACTTTTCAATTAATGGAGCAGGAGAGAGGCTTCCCCATAAGCTCTTGACTGACTGATGACTCAGGATATCACCTCATATCAGCATATATAAACATATGCTTATTTCAGGTGATGATGTATACCCCTGTATATATGAGAGGAAGAGGATACTGTCTGGAATAGTTCTTCTGTATTGGAAAGGCATCTTACATTTGTGGAAAGAGCTGTGTAATCCAGCAGGGATCCAAAAAGGAAGGAAGGAAGTGGTTTTGGGAAATTCTCTTGCCCTTCTACAAGCTTCTGCATCACTGCCCACACAGGTTCTTCTGGTGAGTCCCTCCAGGCCTATGGAACAGATTTTCAATGGGCAAGAGGAACTGAAGGAGGGAAGAAGGATTAAGTGAAAAGCATCACTCCCTTCTGCTTCGGTTAGGCTCATCCCATGAGCAGAATTCCTCTTATGGAATTCTGGAATTCAGGGATGGAGAATCACCAGCCTGTGGATCATTGTCAGTTGTAATGCCCAATAATCAGGCTACCATCTTAGGAAGGTGAAAGTGAGAGAAGTTAGTTCTGCTGGGAGTTGACAACTGAAGGGGCTTGAATTGCCTTTATCTTGTGGTTCTTGGAATAACACCTCCTCCCATAACTGAACTGAACTGAGGTCACGAACCACTGTCTGGCTACACTGAAAGGTCAACAAGGCATGTCTTCATTCATCTGAAATTTGCAAACCACAGTATATAAGTCTCATCAAATATGTAACAAAAGTATAAGGCTGTCCTCTGAGAAACAAGACTCCAGGGTCTCGGGTTTTCATAATCTTCTGGAGCTTCTGTAGTCCACATTCTCAGTCCATCATTGTCCTTTTTTTAACCTTTAATGATTATAAGTCAAATAGGGAAGGTTATAATTTGTGGTTGCTCTGCTACAAAGATAAAGATGTATTTGGTGAAAAGAACTCTTTTTTGGAAGAATTTTTCAAAACTTGGGGGGAAAATGGAGTATTTCAAAACTCTACACTCTCCTGAGCAATCCCACATCACTTTAGAAAATGACAAAAATAACACCCTACAAACAGTTGCAAAATTGCAGGAATGCATATTAGTGATTACACACTGAACTTTCAAAACAGGTCTTTTGTAAATTTATATGTTCCAAAGGTAGTTGACTTCTCAGTCACAATCACAGATGTTTTAGAAATGACCATGTTCTCTTTGGAAGGTCACTTTAAGTTTTTTTAGCTTTGAAAAGCATATCATGTGAGACCAAGCTGCATTTTCCCAGCTTCCTCGCCTACACTTCTTAAAACAATGAACTTCAGAAAGGAAAGATCAATCATTTGCAACCCCACCAGTTGAACATGTTAGCAGAACATGGGAAAGTCACTCATCTGCACTACCATTCCCATAATCTTCCAGTCTGCATGGCTATTAGCCATGGTGTCTGGAGGATTCTTGGAGTTCTAGTCCAAAAAAGTAATGTAATGCTTCATGTCACTTGTATAGACAGTTCATCCAAGGTAGAACAATGCTGCGTCATCTTCTTATCCCAATATTCCATTGAGGCAGTGCTCTCAGAATTAGCACTTGTGATTGTCTCATTGGCAGGCAGATCCAACAGAAGTACAAACACACACTCACACCAGCAGATGGGCAATCTATTTTGTTCCTCCTGCATCTCAAACAAATGGATTATATCGCCCATGGGTGAGGAACCTGAATCGAACAATATCTGAAGGGCTATTGATTTCCCACCCCTGATGTATAATCAAATGAGTTTCTCCAGTCAGAACCTCCTGCATCTAAATCTTTCCCTAAAGAAATTTGGCAACAGATGTTGACATGGCTAAGTGCCAAGCTAGATAAGATGCTCAGTGTGTTAATGCAATTAGCATGCATCTTTCCTGTTATCTAAGCAGCAGCCTTGACAAAGCCTGAACACCCTCAGAGCTGTGAGGAGGAGGAGTTTTAACTTTTCCTCTTCTTGCCACCATTTTAACATAAACTCTGGCTCTGAGGTACCTGTCAAAGAAAGGCTGAAGTGGATGCCTCTAGTTTTGCTCTCAATGGAACAAGAAATAAAGTACCTAGCATTTTCAAACACTGCTTGAACTTTCTAGAAGGCTTTAAGCAAACTCTGGTCTTTCAGCCTCCATCATGTTTGAAAAAAAAAAAAGGGTTGTTATGCAGATTACTGATTATATGATTTTGATATAAGTGTTGTGAAAATGCCCTATATTATTATAGCAAAAAGAAAAAGAAGAATCTGTATCTGTTTAATGTATCACTTAATCAGGAAGACGTATATTCCTCTAGCACATTTTGTAAAGGGAAAACAAGACCTGATTCAAATATTCCATTTTGTGGCATCAGCATGTCAACACAAGCACTATTTGGCCAGGCAGGATAGCATTATTGCTTCCCGAGTCAGGATAACTTTGCTTCTGTGGGAAATAACCACGTAATTCTTTCCAAAGAATGCCGGTTCATATACATTCCAGAGGAACCTAAACAGGCGTTCTTGCCAGAGAGGTGAATGTTTGAACAGGCTTTAGGTGTAGCTTTGGTGTGGGCAACTAGACACTTGATCAACTCACTCCGTGGGAAAAGAAGGGGAAAATGGGAGACAGCAGCAATAAGTATTTCATCATTTCAATGTTTATGTGACCAAAAGAAGGAATGGAGGAGGCAAAAGCATTAAGGGCTATGAGACAGTGTGAGCTTATGAAGAGAGCTGTGCCTGAACACAACCTGAAAAGAAAAATTTCTGTGAGGGGTTCTGAGGCCCTTTTTGCACCTTACCTGGTGCCACTGGTGTTGCACAGGGATTGCGTGAAAAGCCTCTTTCTAGGAGGCACTCAAGTCCCCTCCGCGTCCCCTCCGCATCAGCTCTGTGCTGGCCAGAAGGAAGCGTGAGCGCTCTGCCCCTTCTTTCTGCAGCACAGCTGGGTACTTTCCCAGGCTGCACTGGGGGAGGAAGCACAATGGCCACGCATCTGGAGCCTCCACACACAAGGTAAGTGCATGTGGGGCACGAGAGGGATGTGCGATCACACATCATTTTTTGCAACGAGCCGAAAATGATATAATGCGCGATCACCACTAATGGCCTCGGGAGTGTCGCACGATTGTGAGGACGTCATGTGGAACAGTCCTCACAATCACACAGCGCTCCCGAGATCATTTCGCAACAGGACTGGCATGTGAAAAGGGCCTGAGATAAGAGCCTTCATTTGTTCAAAGCACACAGAAGGAGATTGTGTGGGTTGGCTTCATGTCCCTCTGCTGGGGGTGTGTTTGTTCAGTGTTAGGAGCATTGCACATGTCCTGACCTACGTGCTTGGAACTCCAGGCAAGAGGAAACTCTGAAATATTCAAGATCCTCGTCTCATGAAGGAACTCTGTGCACATAGGGCTCCTTCTTATTTTGGATGAATACTTAGCCAGCAGGGTATCTGCTTGCCTGCAGGTGAATCAGCAATGGTAGAGTGGAACTACTCTTAACAAGCCCTTCATGGATGCTTTTATAAGAGAGGTTCTAGATTTTCCTTTATTGGGAATGGGCCAAGCATTGGAGGCGGAAGGGTATGCTATATAAGGGATCTGGAGAGCTATGATTGCCTCAACCACACTCGGGGTATAGCTGTGTGTGTATGTGTGTGTGAGAGAGAAGACATTGCCTCTCCAATGAGAATGCTACCCCGCCCATGAAATTTCCCTTCAGTCCCCAATTTTCTAGCATTGCAGAGAGTGAGACACTGAAAACCATTCACTTCTAGAACTTACATTTCCTGTGTTTGCATTCCCTTGGGAACTTAGCTTGCCCTTTTTCTTTGGATGCCTAAACTATGATTCTAAAAGCTTGATTGACATTTTAAGTTACTTCAATGTTAGAAATTTGTGGAGTGAAGGAAAATTTCATTTGAGAGAGCAAAGTTCTGTGGAAGGGCAATGCTGTCTTCCCCTCCCCATAAGTAAAGTCCCTGCTAGATGGGGAAAAAAATAGATTAAATTGCAGATCATGCATAAAAGACTAAGCCTAGGCATCATAGTATCCCTGAGTGAGGAGGATCTATTTTATCTACTGAGTGTAAGCTTCAGAGTTGATCTGGGACAGATAATGTGTGGTTTTGCAGTGAAAAAGGCCAGCAAAATAAATCTTTCAATGTAATAAGCCTGTTCTTAAATGTTTGCAGCCACTTCTATTCACTGATTATTATTTTTTTTACGAAATCAAAACAAAGAATAGTATAGTAACTAACTTTGTTAGGATGAACCAAAAAGCTAAAGAATACAACCTTTGTACCTGTAGGCTTCTTTTTGGGGCTAGGTGTTCAGGTAAACAGAAAACAGGAAAAAAAGGGGAAAGTGTGTATTTAGGGACATGGCAGAGACACTCAGGAAAGATTATTTTGCAGACCTTCAGTTTTGGATGCAGTAACTACACATTCTTCATATGTGGGCAGGCCAACTTCTGCTGTAGGCAATTCACTCTACTTCTAGAATGGTCCTCTGTAGTTCGGAATCATCATTTTCAAAGTTTTTTTAAAATAATCCAGGGAGCCTTTCCAAGTTCAAAACCATGCTGACATTTATCTTCCCAACATATGGAAGGTGATGAAGTGGGCAACAGGGACATAAAGAGGGGGGCAAAGCCAATGGATTCATTTCCGCTTTCTCTGTCAATGAATGATAGTCTAGGGAGAGGAGAAAACGCTTGAACAGAACTGTGTTTTAAGCAACAGACATGATTATCAGTTTGGTTACTGTCACATTTATTTATTGATCTTTCTGATTATTTTTGTCATCTTGCTCATTTTCGGGTTTATTTAATTACAAAGTTAAGAACAAGCAGCCCATTCAGTTTGTGAAGAAATTTCCTGAATGAGTTTAAACAGGCATGCCGTTATGACAGTTCCAGTCTCTGTTTTCTATACTGTCCAGAGACTGATATGACAGCTCTCTGTTAAATAAAAGAAATTTTTGTAACATCACTACCCCAGTCCTAAACAAATTAACTTGAAAATAAGTTTCCTCATATGCAATGAGGCTCACTTCCAAGTAGATGTATTTTGGGTTATAGCATCTAGCATTCAAGAGACAAAAATATTGCTTGTGTTGTTTCTAAATATGTGTGTGTGTGTTTAGCTATTTTTTACACACCTACACACATGCACACAGAGAAACTGAAACAACTCTGGGTGGATGGAAAGCAGCTTTGCCAGAAACTGGTATAATTACCTGCTGAGGAGAATGTAGGATTCAAATTTTCACAGCATAGAAAGAAAAATTCTACAACCTAGAAGAGTTGAGATGGGGAAGGAGTTGGCCTGATGGGAATATTTTAATATAGTTTACAGCACTTAATATGATGCATCTTTAAATTATTACTGTAGGCACAAGTGAAACCTATGCTGAAACCAGACATTTATTATGGAAGGAGTTGTTTATGAGGAGAGGTCAGAACACTGACCTAAAATTTCTGCAAGCCAAACAAACATCCAGAGGGTGGAAACAAATGATGAATTAACCCGAGGTCAGTGTTTTAAAACTTTTTACAACTTGGAAAGCTGGTTGTCTGTAGCCTCTGGAGCTGAGGAAGGCAACCAGTACTCTTACTTTCATAGCATCAAAAAGTACCTCCACTTTCAATGGAACTAATGGTTTATCCCCCTCCCCTTTCTTTTTACCCAGTTCCTGAACTTTAGGAGGAGAACAGCAACAAAAGCAAAACGGAACTGCCCATGTTTCCATGCTTCATGAAACTGCACAGCCTATAAAAGCTCCTAAAAGACTTCAGTAAGCTAGAGGTTAGAGTCCTTTTATATATTCTCTGCACCACCATTTTTCCTATGGTTTTACCCAGCAATGCCTACAGTAAGTCACATGGGCTGAGACAGATCTTGCACAGAGTCTACATACAGGGATCATAAGCTTTAGCTCACTTCAGATGGAGGAGCTTCACAGAACTTGGTCAGATCAGATGGGGTCATAAATTGTGCCTCATCTTTGTTCTCAAGGATGCTTGGGAAGGTGCCTGGGTGATGTCCCATGGGCCAGTCCAAGAGCTTGGCAGTTTCCTACCACCCTGGCAAGCAGCCCAAGGTCTTTGCATGGCTCTTGCCTGAGGTGTATGAGTAATGTGCAGGAGGACTTGGGATAAAAAACAGATACTTGTCTCAGTTTTCTAGTGGAAGTTTCTCTCTCATTTAATACACACATTTTAACATGTCAGCTCTGTGTTTGTAAGCCTTCTGCAAGGTTTGATGAA
The DNA here is from genome assembly GCA_030412105.1 of Cyclura pinguis. Lineage (NCBI taxonomy): Eukaryota > Metazoa > Chordata > Lepidosauria > Squamata > Iguanidae > Cyclura > Cyclura pinguis. The sequence continues at coordinate 103,230,382 of CM059599.1, read as the reverse complement.
GCTGAAAAAAAGAGGCTTAAAATGCTTAATTAATAAGTAATCTCACCTCTGGAAGCACTGAGAGAACAACATGTTCTCTTGCCTCCTCTTCTATGGGAAAGCAATAAGAACTGGCACATCATTTGGACCTACAGGTAACAAGTTGTCTCTCAGTAGGCTTAGTTGCTTTGACTAAGCACAGTTTCAGATGAGGGCATTTGTCATGGCATTGCCCTGTCTTTTCCACTGAACTGAGTTCAGGGAGCCCTTTCCACTCTAAACATCTTGTTCCTTATTTCAGAAATGTTGTTAAGGAGAAATGATGGAATAGCTTTGAAGTGCACTGAAAGGCTAGTGTGACAGAAGCCTCATCTGAAACTGCTTCAAGTCTTAAAATGTAAAACACAGGGGGAACCTGCACTCAAAAGACATTCTCTGAAGGAAGCCTGCTCTGATTTTAAGATCTTCAGGAGAAGCTTTTCTCTTCTGTGTCTCCCTTTCAGAGACCTATTTTTTTGGGAAGAGAAGCCCTTCGTGGTGGCTGCCCTGAGTTTTGGAATTCCCTGCCAAGGGATCCCAAGCCAGCTTTATTTCTGCTTTCTGTTGGCAGTCAGCAGCCTTTTGATTCAGACTTGCTTTTTGACATCTATACAGACTTGCTGCTGAAGCAGGCTCTCATACCTTCCATTTGTCCCAATTAGACAGTGAGAATCCCAGCTAATCCTCTGTTGTCCCGTTTTTTCATCTTTTAATGAATCTTTTAAAATGTCCAATTTTTTCCTTCTCCCTCCCCTCTCTCTCTTGTCCTCTGCTTACTTCAGTTTCTGCAGAATAAGTTTGAAGTGCAAAAGTAATTTGCACTCAGTTAAGTCAGTGGGAGAGTAAGGAGAAGTAGGCAGCATCTTGCCATTTCCAGAAGGCTCAGGCAAAAACAAACTACTGCGATCTCTCATAACTTGTGTGTTCTTCCTCATTTAATAACTTTCGGCATCTTGACCACACTCTGATGTTTCTTGGCCACAGATGTCTTGGATTTTATCTGTGAAATGTTGGTGGGTATGGGTTTGAATCTGGTGGGTACAGTTATTTCTTTCTTGTTTATGTGGCGTTCTTTGAGATGTCTTAATGTTTTAATTATAATTTTATCCATATATTATTTTTAACTATCTCAGCTAGCATTTATAGTTGAAAGGTGGAGTGGACACACTTTCAACACAAATAAATAATTGTCTGGCCTCCACCACCACCTGGATGAGACACATTACATGAGGTTCATAAATTTTTTTCAGTTGATTTACCCAAGTATGCTTAACAGGCCTACTGGAGAATACGCATTAGAAAGGACGCCTTTGGAAATAAACACACAAGTCTTAATTCACTTGTTCACTAGGTTAAATGTTCTTTCTCCCATCTCCCTAGGTAAGTGTGAAGGAAGAATCCCCTCATTTCATCTTGATCTGGAAACAGCTTCTTTAGCTTAATTTTCAAACAGGAGAATATATTCTCTGCGTATATGTGTGTTTGAATGACAGGTTGTAAACAGTTGTGGTTTGTACTTAATGCATCATGCTTAATGACATCACCAAGGGCTACTCCTAGGTCTCATGTTTGGGTCCAGAAAACCTACCAGCTGGGATAATCTTGAATTGGCAATCCTGATGGAGCCTGTTAAATCAATACTTAGATAGTATTAGATACTATATCCCATTGATTCAGTGGATCAACTCCATTTGGGATTTACAAATGGTTTTACCCCTCAGTCTTTTTTTTTTTTTAAAAAAATGCACTGCATTATTTTCCACAGCAATGTAACTATCCATATATATTTCATTACTTACAAAAAGTGATGCTTAAAGTAGAGTTGTCTCTAGGGCACACATTTTAGAAAAGGAACAAGAACCACAGTCCACCTTAAGCAAATGATGCTTGCCAAAATGTTTGCATAAGCTTTCAAGTTAAAAGAGAGAAAGGCCACATGTTCACACATCTCAAATAAACATTGCTGACTGGAAGTTTATTTTATATTAAATTCCTACATCTTCCTTTTTTTCCAAGAAAGCTAGAAATAATTCATTTACATTCTTGCATATGGTTAGTCATAGTTATGGTCATAGAATCATACAGTTGGCAGGGGCCTCATGGACCATTGAGTCCAACACCCCTGTTCAATGTAGGATCTCCAGGTTAAACACTCCCAACAGATAGTTCTTTAGACTGTCCACTGAAAATGTCCAGAGAAGGAGACCTTCCCACCTCTCTGGGTAATGGATTCCATTGCCAAACTGCTCTTACTATCAGGAAGCTCTGCCTAATATTCAATGGAACTCAGTCTGAATTGCCTGCTGTAGAGTTCATCCACTTTTACCTATGAAGACTAATGGCTGACTGAGATAAGAACACAGTTACTATTTTTGTACCGCCAATCCTTGATATCTAACTTTTCTTAAACTAGGATGAAAATACAAAAGAGCACCTGTTGAAACAATATCTTCAGCACATCTGCTTTGTGCCTTTTATTGATCTTTAAAGAATGTGACAATAAAATGGTGGATACCTCCTCCTCCTCCTCAAAAAAAAAAAAAGTATTATCTCCCTACATTTGTAGGTTGCTTCTCTATTTCCTTTCCATATTTGCTTGACTCTTCCACATATATCACTCTTATCAGTTGCTAGATCAGGAATGTTGCAAATGCAACAATGTTCAACACTTGAGTTAAAGATTTTATTTATTTATTTATTTATTTATTATACTTGTAGGCCGCCTTTCTCCCAAAGTGGGACCCAAGGTGGCTTAGAGAGAGCAGGAGTGATGGGGTAAGTCATTTTTAGTGATGCAGACCTCCTTATCCCCCTATCCTAACTTATTTGCAAGGATCTTATCTTACTCTTTAGTATTGTTCTACTTCTCTTCTTCAACCCCCATTTCTAATCTCTCACTTGTACTAAAAGTGAAGCTAGCTTAGGTCAGTGTTACCTTAGCACCCTTAGGGAGCTTTCCTATCTTTAACGGAATTTTCACCATAAAGCTTCAGTTAGTATCTTTAGCTATTGGTGTCTTTACTCCTTAATCAGAATTGTTGTTGCACACACACGCTATCTCTCAATGAACCCCATGTACAAATCCAATGTGGGTGCACATTCTACCGAAAATGAGGCAGTGATGATAGACTACTCTTAAAAATGTAGTTTAAATCATTGTGGAGGGAAGGGAACTAGGCACAAAGGGAAGTCATTTAACAGTGCTCATTCTCTAAGCCAAATACCTCCCTATTTATGATCCCTTGCATTGGAACTGGAAAAGAAGCAGTTCTCCAGATGTTGTTCTAATTCAGTTCCCATCAGCCCTGGCACCAGCATAGTTGGTAATGAAGGGGAAAGGGAGATACAGTCCAGCAACATCTGGAAAGCCACATTGCACTTATTCTTGTTCTAAACAAGGATATTTTTGAACGAAGGGAGGAGTCTTTCCAATATTGCCCAAACTGGACATTCCCCATAGAAGCAGATACCAATTTGGAGATATGGAAGTACAGAGAGATACCAATCAAGTGTTGGTAAAAATTGACATACTTCACCTCAAGGAAATTAGGAAAATACCAGATTGAAGAGGGAGAGGAAAGAACAGGGAAGTGTATGGGCTAAAAGAAAGTTAGGCTAACAATTTTTCTTTTCACTCCTGGGCTCTTAGTTTCAATCAAAATGCTTTTGACAAGGATGTAGAAGGAGCTTATCAGAGAATGGTTACGTATTTTCATGATATTTTGTGGCTGTATGCCTGCAGCAACAGAAACAGCAGCTGTCCTCACAGGATAGAGTCAGCAGTCTAGGGAAACAGGGGTCATTTGCAGCCTATGTGACTCTCTCTTATGAGGAACGGAGGCATGGGACTCTTAAGTTTGGTATGAGAATAGTGATATCTTCAAATTAGAAGCAGGGCTTTCTTAATTTTTTTCATAATGGGAGAGACAGCACTTAACTGGGAGCAGCCTGTACAGTGGGTGGCTGCTGCAGATATTAACCCAAAGCAGGTATGTGGAATTCCACTGAAGCTCCACAACCTGAGTCAAGCTTCCCTAGCGTTTTCTTTCTGGCTGCCAGTACAAAGAGGGCAAGGCACTGCCTGTCTCCTAAAGAATATGTCTGGCAGTGACCACAGTGCTTAATGCAGAAAGTGAGGGGAGAACGAGTCTTGCCACCTCCTCAGACCAAGGAAGCTGGTCGGTTCACTTCTGCTGCCTCTTCTTCCATTACTTTAAATAAAATCCTGCAGTGAGACTAGGTTTTTCATTCTGAAAGTCAGAGGGACATCTCTTCTCTACCTGAAAAAAACAAAGCAGGCATGGCTCATTCTTCAACCTTCACAAGCAAGTAGGGTTTGGTGGTGGCATCTGGAAGCTCATTACATCTGAGTAATTCATTTTGTAAAACATGACCTGTAGGCCTATTGTATACTTTATTTCAACCAACGAGATATTTGTCTACCATGCTGCTTCTAAGTCACATCAAAATTTTCCCAGAGAAAAATAATATAATCATCATCATTTTTGTAAATAGTCGTTTGTCCCCTCATCTGTTTTGTCCTGAATTAAAACAAAAAGTACATATATCTGGAAAGTTTAAAAATTATATGTTTTAAGAGTATAAATATATACTCTTTATACTCTTTATTTATAAAGAGTATTATTTATAAGAATATAAGATATTTATAAGAGTATATATATATAAAATTAATGAAATCAAAATTTACCAGCGTTGACAGAAACATAACCTCAGTTGAGATGTGGTTGATTATTGCTCAGTATCTTATAGGATGTAAACTGGGGAAACACTCGATGTATAATGTGTACCAGATGGGTCAAAATCTTTGGGCTCCATAAACAATTTTATCTAGTAATAGCAATGACTTTTTTAAAAAATCCCCATTTTGAGATATTTTGTTTAGAGCTGCTTGAACAGAAATAGCACTTTCTGTTTCTGGGTTTAAAAATACACTAACCCACTAATATTCCATTGTATCTTATCTTTTTCAAATGTAATTATTTCACTCCCCGGTCATGGGAGGAGGAAAAGGAAGCATATTAACATGACCCCTGCTAATCAGTCTTGCTTCTAGGTCAGCCAAAGGCAACTTTTTTGTGGCTGGAGACAACATAGATCAAGTGAAGATCATTCATATAATCAGGATAATTTGGATATTTTTTTTTTAATACTCACACCCAGCACTGTGTGTTGTACTGTGACTCTAAGCAGCTGGATTTGGGTCATGAGTGATGTTTTTACTGGATGCTAGAAAATATCCCCAAGAAGTTCTAAAAAGAACCATTCTACTTGGCTGGAGCAAATTGAACAAAACTGGAACATGCAGAGCCAATAAATGCAAAATCTACGACTTCTCCTGTATATTGAAAACCACAGTTCTGTAAACTATCATTCTATAAAATAACAACATATATTGACTGATCTAAGCACAACATTAACAGTTCTAAAAATGCATGATGCCTCTTGAAGTTTCCTAATGTTCATTGTTCCGATCACAGCACCAAGAATTCCATCACCACCATTATCGTCATCACCACCATCATCATCAATCATTTATATCCCATCTTTCTCTAGTTTGGGACTCAAGGCAGCTTACAACAGCTAAAACAAACTAAATTAAACGTTAACAGCATACAAAATGAAAAAGCAATTAAACCATCATAAAACTTGGAAGGTGTTAAAACAAATTGAAACAGCAGCAGCTGCAAATAAAGTCCAATACATTATACAGAGCCAGCATGGTGTAGTGGTTTGAGCATTGGACTACAAGTCTGGAAACCAGAGTTTGTATATCCCCTCTTGCCAAGAAAACTCCATGATAGGTTCACCTTATGGTCACCAGAAGTCAAAAATGACTTGGAGGTATATGAGAACAGCAGCAACAGCAGCAGCAACAACAACAACATTATACAAGGCTTGTTTCCCCTGCAAAATCAGTTCTCAAAGGCCTGCTGGAATAAGAAGGTTTTTACCTGCTTGCAGAAAGATAGGAAAGAAGATGTCAGTCTAACTTCTCTGGGAAGGCTTTCCAGAGCTTGGGAGTAGCCACCAAGAAGGTCCTTTCCCATGTACTCTCCAAATGTCCCTAGGGACAGAAAGAAGGACCTCTCTAACAGATCTCAAAACATGGGCTGGTTTATACATGAGAGTACAGTCCTTCAAATAACTTGGGCATACACCATATATGCTGTATAGGTACAGAGGGACAGCCAGTAGAAGTGTTGCAACAAGGGAATTGTATGCAATTCAATTGCAGCTCCAGTTAACAATCTGGCTGCAGTTCTTTGGAACAGCTGAAGTTTCCAAACTCTGTTCAAAGAAAGCCCCACACACAGCATGTTACAGTAATCCAAACTGGGATGTGACTGAAGTAAAGGTCATCATGAGCAGGTCTGCCATTTCAAGAAATGGGCACAGCCGGTGCATAAGCCTTGACTGTGAAAAGCCACTGCTAGCCACTGTCAAGACCAGAGCTTTGAGGCTCAGGGCTGAATCCAGAATCACACCGAAGGTGACAACCTGCATCTTCAGCAGGAATGTAAACCCATACACAATGGGCTGAATTCCTACTCCCTGATCTACCTTTCAACTGAGCAGGAGCAGCTCCATCTTGCCTGGATTTGCCTGGGTTACAATTTGTTTGACTTCTTCCAGTCCATTATTGATGATAGGCACCAACATGTGAAAGCTTCAGGGAATGCTCAATGACAGTAGCTTCAGGAAATTGTGAGAGCCACTGATTATGTAGGCCAAGTTTGAGGAACATGTAGCTCCCCAGATATTGTTGGGCCACAACTCAGATAATTCCTTACCATTGGTTGTGCTGGCTAGGGATGCTGGAATTTGCTGCCCAGCAACGTCTGGAGGCAACCATATTCTCATCCCTTGTTATAGATCATTCCTACCTCAAGAAGAATATTCACTCCATTCATGACGACAGCTCATGCTGTTTTTGAAACCTCCCTTTCAACCAGAATTATCCATGTAATGGTCAGTCCTCACTATATTTACAAATAAATTATGTTCAGTCAACATAATTACCTCCATGTCCTCCACCACAGGAAATAAATACATGGGCAGGCAGAGCAAGTAGAGGCCAGTAAGATCTGTGGCCAGTCTATCCCTGTTCAGAGACCAGCAGTAAAATGGCCTTTACATCAATACATTTTTGTTAAGGGAAGAAGGTAAAAATAAAAATAAAAACACCTAGATTATTCTTGTTCCAAAGGTTTTCACTCTTAATCTTCAGAAGAGCTGGTGCCTGTGAGAACATTCTTGCTGCAGTTATTCACAGTCTTGGTTGTTATTGGAAGCTCAGACCTATATGTAATACAGTTACACTTCCAAGGGAGGTGATTTTTTGGGTTTGGATGCAAGGTTTCGGCAGCTTCTAAATTACATTGAAACTGTTTTTACTGCTGCTGTCATATCTATCTGGTTGCCTATATCTATCAGATGTCAAATGATATTAATTCAACTATTTACATAGTTTGGTATGTCATATAATGAAGTGAACTGCGATACTCTGAGAACAAAGGTTCAGAATACCACCTTTTCTTTAACTCATGAAAAGTAGCTTTATCTGTATTTCCATTGTGACGATCCAGCCAAGCATTAGGAATACTTAACAGCTGTACTTGTGCTGATGGACATATCTGTGTTAGTTTATAGCAGGAGTGAGAAGATTGTAGCTTGTGGTCTGCACGAACCCCCAGCCCTTGTAATGCTCTTCTCACCCTAAGATTCTGCCCCCCTCACTGTTTTATTTTTAAATGTGATTTTTTTTTCATCTGCAAATCATGGGAAATGCTTCCAAACCAACTCAAAACACTATCATTTGCCTTATTTTTTCCCATCAGCCCTGAAACCTCCCTGCTTGACCAAAAACCAGCCTAAAAGCATACCAGAAATGACATCACGTTTCTTCCTGAGTGCCACAAATAAGATGCTATGGTATGCCTGCCTAGCCTGAGCTGCTGCAGTTGTCTAGCCTTGAATTATAGCATCATGGATGCAAAATATCTTTCATGAAATCAAAAAGCCTTTTTGGAACTTCTACAGATGTTTTGAAATTTTAAAAGGTAATATTTACCACTGAGCAAGTATCTAAATATCAGAGGCAGTTCTGCTGTTAATGTTAGGCAGAGTGAGTTGGCTGCACCAGACACCAGATTTAGGGTGTCAAAGGATAGGAGATTATTACATATTTGCTTTGTTACTGTTATGTTTTTTACTTCCAGAGAATGAGGCTAGGGAGATGATTCTGGGATCCCTTCCATGCTGAAATAACTGGAATGCCCATAAGACTGCTACAGCTTATTTTGGGGGATTGGAGGGGACACAACTAATTATTTTTCTTCAGGGATTAAAATGACATAGGCTAGTGTCACTAAAGATACATTTGTACTGATTGGATAGATGGTATCTAATGTGGATGTATCCATAATTAACAGTTCCTGCAAGCAATTAATCTCATCAGATTACAGTTCTTTCCTTGTGCAGCTTCATTGGATAGGGAAATGGGAAGTGCCTGCATTCTGATGTACAGTGTGAGTGAAAAGCTCTACTTTACCATTTCCAAGCTTCTAAGGCAACCTTTTTCATTTTGCATTGAGCCCAAAAGACCTGAGTTGGAGACCAGATTATCTCTGCCACAGGTAAACACTTACATGGTTCCTTCTTGCCATTAATTATGTAATAATGGTTATTTTTTCATTACTTCCAGCTTCTCCCCACTTTGAACATGGCAGCAAACAAGTCCCAGGTTGATGAAATGTAAAAACACTTTTCTTTCTCCAAATAGTAAGTCAAAACTTTTGCTATACTGATATGTCAATACAGCCAAAGGAGCTACTGTGAGGAGCTAATTAGAACTAACAAGCCAACCTAAGCCATTTTGCTGTCTTAGGTGAAGAACAAGATGGCAGGAAAGATGCAAATCTTTTCTCATTGTATTTGTCTGTATCAAACTTTTCCCTCCATTTGGGCAAGATTGTCAGAGTTTGTGGGCAATTTTTTTCACATTTTGGTATTCCTGTGTAAAAAAAACAACACCTTGCTATTTGCACAAAAAACAGTTTTGTACAAAAACAACATTTTTTGGACAAAAAGGAGTGTGCTTTGTGCAATTTCCTGTTACCGGAAGACAATTTTTCATGCAAAAAACCCAAAATTATTTGTGTGAACTTTTTTTTTCCAGAAAATCTCCTGGCATTTGACTTTTTCTTGACAGGATGTTTCAAAGTGTTGAAACCATCTTTCTCAGAGAAAAAGAAAACCTGTGAGTGTCCCTCACACCTCTATGTGGCAGTTGAATCTCTGTTCAACTCTGGCAATAGGGTAGCATATTCTAGCTTGCCTGAAGTCAGTGGTCTAGCTAAGGTAGGTTAGAACAGCTGTTTAGTATACAGCTATTTCCTCCACTACCCTACTGCTGTCTCACTGCGTCTTCTACTTGAGGGAAACACCTCACCCTGCCTCATGCTAAAGCCAGCTCTGTTTGCTGTACTTAACAGCCATTGATGATATGCCAATGTGGAGATCCCAGCTATTCTCGTGGTGGTAGATGGATTCTGTAGATGGAGACAAGCTTGGCTCTTGTTTGTAAACCTCCTTCTTCCACAGAGACAGACATATGACAACTGGATGCCTGAAGCAGAAAAATCTGAAAGTGTGCTACTTATGTTTGTAAAATACAATATGCAAACACTTATGCTGTTCAATGGTAAAACTATATTTATATATGAAATCAGCTACTTCCCAGAACAGACTCTTATTACAACTACATCAATGGTCCGTTGTCCAAATGGTGGGGACTGTATCCCATAGTGGCCCCCTACCATTTGGATAACAGGTCCCCAGTGACAACAAGGTTGTTTCCCACAAGAACAACGTGGCTGACAGCAAGCTAAGTCCTTTGATGATACAGCCCTCTTCTATCACAGTCCAGTAGTTTTATAGAAAGAGAGAAGCAGAAAATATTCTGTTGCCCTAAAGGGAAAGTTGGCTGATTTTATAATGTATTATAATAAATACATGCTTTGTTTAAGGTACATAAATGATGAGGCAATCTTTTTAGCAATCCACATTTTTTATGGTTAAGTTCTTCATCCCCCTCAGTGCTAGTTCTGACCCTCTGCTGGTCCCATTTATGGTCATTTTTTGTTTTAAAGGGCTTTTGTGGTTGTTTAACAGTCTTAACAAGAGGCTCCCTGTTCAAATATTTTTTTACTCTGTTTTGATGCCAAGAAGGCAATGGCTGGTGGAAAATGACTTAAATGGCTGTTCTTGCTAACATGGTTGTGTCATTCGCACTTATCCCTGAGTGCTGGGGGAAGTCATGTGAGAAAACCACCTCTAGTGCCCCTGAAGTTACATTTAATTATGGCTTCAGACAGCCTCATTACTTTTCTCATAACATCCAGTTTATTTTCACCTCATATCTGTGGCAGATATTTACAGATGGGCAAAAATCAGGGTGCTCTTTGTTCTTCTGTAAGAACATTTAAATAAATGGGGGAGTTTATTCAGGAGTAACTCCTATTCCACTAAACAATTCTTATTCCCTAGTAAGTATGTTAAGAAGGGCAACCTCAATGTTCTCTTCCTTGTGAATAGGATTTCTGTTTTGCTGAAACATAGGAAAACTTTGGGATCTGCAACTCAGTTTTCAAAAAGAGCTACTTAATGCCCAAATTAGGTGTTAAAGTGAAATGTTCTTAACCTGATCCCATCCTAATTGCAGAAAGGAATAATAGCAGGGATTCATCACTGTTTTAATTAGCTTATACCTTCAGTGGGATTAATCTCTGCCGTTTTGAAGAATATTTTATTAAATTCCCAAAGAGCAATTATTTGAACCACAGGCAAAAAACTTTCATTATGGAGCAATAAAGTCAGGAAGAGCAAGAGTCCTGCTCCACCCATGACAACAGATGAAGGCAAAGGAGAAACATCAACAAGGCTGTTTCCCCTGCTTTTCTGTGATGTTTTGAAACAGCTCTGGCATGCTTCAGGCTGTGCCATCATGTGAGCCCAGTTGCCAACTGCATTTGCTCAAGCAACACGAAACATATGCTCACAGATTCAGATTCCACCTGCCATAACTTGTATGATGAAACACAGTCGCCAGGAGTCCTCCCCTGCCCCCATGAAGGCAAAAGGCACATGGATCAGCCTTTCAATAGTCAAACCATCTTTGACTACAGTATGTTGGGTTAAGTAGCCTTATATAATTTGCTAGAGTAGATATCCCTCTCTTTTTAAAAATCTGTTGGCATCATCCATTTGATTTGGATTCAACGGTAGCCAAACAGAAAGACTAAAATATGCGAAAGTCATCTATATAGCATGCAGTAGTAAAACAGAGCCAGCATGGTGTAGTGGTCTGAGAATTGGGTTACGACCCTGGAGACCAGGATTCAATTCTCTGTTCAGCCTCGAAATCCACTGGATGACCTTGGGTCATATCACAGTCCCAGAAAACACCGTAATAGGTTTGCCTTAGGATCACCATAAATTGGAACAAACTTGAAGGCGTACAACAACAGCAACAACAGTTAAAACAGAAATGTGTGGACATGAATGAGGCAAGAAGAGACAAGGAAAGCAATGTGATCCTTATTGCTCACAGTTTATTAAGGGCTGAAATGTGGGTAAGATAGAAGAGTCAGGGTGAACTGAAGGTTGGTAGGGTGAAGTAGTTTCACTCAGAATATTCAAACTGTGCTGACATTGCAGTCTGTTGCCATAAAAACATCCTAGATGTGGCAGGACATGGCTCAGTAATATGCTGACATCCATTGGAGGGGGAAAAAAACCAAAAAAACTAGACTCGTAGTATCTTACAAGGAAATCATCCAAAAACTTATTCAGCATAGGCACAAAATTCCCCATACTGTCTGTTCATGGTTTGGCATATGCTCAAGGTCATGAGAACTATCTGCGTACAGACATGACACAACCAGTTTAGGCAGGTCTGACACCTTTAGGCTTTTTAAAGCTCTCAATTGGGAAACATCAATGTAGCACACCTACTCTCAGAATGCTCATAATTAAAGTTCAGAAGGACTACGGGCCTTTTCGCACGGCATTTTCCATGCAAAAGGGCACCTGGAAGGTCACACAGTCGTGAGGAGCGATCTGCACAATGCACTTACAATCGTGTGATGCTCCAGGGGCCAGCAGGTGCCGATCGTGCACCTTTTCATTTTTGGCTAGAAGCCGAAAATGGTGCACGATCGTGCATAGCTCCCGGGCCCCATGTGCACTTACCTGGTGTGCGGAGCCTCTGGAGCTGTGCCGGTCACGCTTCCTGCCCCAGCGCAGCCTGGGAAACTCCCAGGCTGTGCTGCGGAAGGAAGAGGCAGGGCTCTTGTGTCAGCAGTCAGATCACGCGGAGCTGAAACAGCAGGGACGCGAGAGCCTCTCACCAGAGGCTGCTCACACAATCCCCACACCCCAGCGCCGAAAGAAGGTAAGGTGCGGAAAGGACCTACCATACCATATGTTTTGCTTAATCCCTGCCAACTCCAGATTAAGGCCCTTCCCACAGGAGGCCTACATCCCAGCATGGGGATGGGAGAGGAGCAGGACCACAATGACAGTTCTCATGACATCATTGCTGTCCTGACATTCTCCCATCACCAGCTGGTACAATCATTGAGTAAATCATTGATTGGATTTCCCTGTCAATAACCCCCAATCATGCAACTGTCTCACACTTACCTGGCCTGCGGAAGCATCAGAAGTGCGATGGAGGTGCTTCCTGCCTCAGCGCAGCCTGGGACAGAGCCCAGCTGCACTGCAGAAGGAAGAGGCGTGTCCATTGTGCTTCCTTTGGCAGGGAGCCAGCCAGTGTGGAGGAGCGTATTAATTCCACACTCTCATCTCAGCAAAGCCACTGCCAGGACAAAGCTGGGATGATGCTGGAGACAGGTAAACTGCAGAAAGAGCCTAGGTTAGGAAAGATCCCCTCCTTGAAACTCTAGAGTGCTTCCAGTTAGTAAAAGGGTAATGAGCTGGATGGGCCAATGGCCTTACTTAGTATAAAGTGAAGATGTGTCTTCAACCACCCATTTTGCTGCTGCTGCTGTTGCTATTAAAATATTTCTATCTTGCCCTATATCATACAATATTAGCGAAGTTCTCATCCTCTCTCCTTCCTCTCTTTTTTCAGTTATCATACCCCATCATACAATCTAAGTATAGCTATCAATGCATTAAAACCAGAGTTTGAACAAGTTGCATTTTTGAAGCACAAGTCCCAGAATCCCCATGTACCATGGCACATAGCCCTGCTGTCTGCAGGATTCTAAGAGGTGTAGTCCAAAATGGAATTTTGCAAGCCTTTATTAAAACCACATGATAATATAGCTAATTAAAAGGATGATACATCTACAAGCCAACAACAAAGGCTGAACATAAGCTTCCTAATATCCCCACCCAAAAAAAAAAAAAAATTCTAGTATATTTAAAAAAACACAAATAATCATTCTTAGTCTGTTTAGCAGCTTTTCTTTTAAACAATAAATAAATAAAGTGGTGTGGGAATCTTGAAGAGAAATTGTCTTAGTACACAGGCAGGTTGATTAGGAAGCAAATGGACCTTCAGTTACCTGGATCTACAACTGTATATGCATTCCCAGAAAGGGTTGTCATATCCCCGATTGACTGGATTTTACCTAGATTCATCCAGTGCCTGTTTGGACCATCGTCTAGCCAGATTCCAAGCTTGTAAACCAAAAATATGTCTCTTGCCCTTGCAGAGCTGAGATATGAAGCACTCTTCTGTGAAATGGTTCTGCAAATAACAAGTCTGCTTTTCATTCAAATTGTGGGAGACAGAAAACTGTGTGGGGACACATGGTGAAGGGGTGAGGTAAGGTGTAGGAGGAGCAGAGAGAAGGAAGAGTGCCTGGTGCAAGCCACAGAGTGAAAAAAGCAAGGGAGGGGACCCTTGACAGGTGAAATGAAAGAGGAAGCGGGACAGAAGGACAACTGCGCCATGTGAGTGGACCTGTCAGATCGAGAAGAGTTAGTGGTGTCCCAAGGTCACGTGATAAATTCCATGACTTAAGCAGAAATTTGAAGGAGTTCAAAGTCCAGCACTTTATACATTACTCTGTACTTGTTTTCAGTGGTGTTGTTTTCAAAAATTGAATATTGAAACATAGGCTGAGATGCTGCATTGTCCAATATAACTACAGTGATGGAGCTCTGTCACTGAACTAGATCTGACAATGCCACTCCCAAAACCTGCCCTTTCAGCCAGGCAGCAGCCCAAAGGAAGGCACTGAGGCACTCAAGCCAGGGGTGCTGGGAATGACATCTGGAGTCTTTCCCCAGTCACAGGCTGCTGGAGGGGCAGCTGGAGAAGCTTTCTTAGGTTGCCACAACTGCTTCTCTCCATATCCATCCATCAACCAGGAGACCACTGCAGACATCATTTCTCAGTGCCCTAAACTGGGGTGCAACCTGGGTGAACAGTTAGGTTTTGGGGATCATGTTTTGTAATTAAGAACCACCAACAGGCATCCGAAAAGTTAAGAGATTATAAGCCCAGCTTACTGTCTTGTAACTACTGAACAGAATGCCAGCCATAGTGAAAAAAAGTAAGAAGTGATATGATGAATTTTTATAATTAGAATGTAAATTAAAGTGATTTGAATAATTAGATTAATTTGCATAATGTGGATATTGTATGACTGGATTTGAGGAGGTGGAATACAGTAACCTTACCGACACAACTCCTCCCATTTCAGTACCACAACAGAGAAGCTCATAGGTCTTCTTATACATCTATTTGGAACATAGCCTTATATCTATATTTTTAGTATCAGGGTGCCTACAGAGACATGGATGTCAAAAGTGGTTTCAGCCTAGGCAATATATTTGTCAAATGTGTGTATATGTGTTTGCAGGTGAGGCATTTGATCTCCAGAAATGACACACTGAAAGAATGCAAATTATCCGTAGACTGACAGTTAACAGTACAATCCCAACTCAAAGATGTGTTGGCTGTAGCAGGCATAGACCTCTTCTGCTGGTAGAACCCTCTCCTTCCAGCTGAATTTAGATATTTACAGAGAGAGCCATATGCAAAGTAAAATACTCTGCTCTGCTGGCTAAAGTCTCCTGGCAGAAGAGCAAGGAAGGGAGAAGGAAATGACTGAATCCAAATAGTCCTTCTGCCCAGGGATGTAATCACAGTCCTAGTAAAAAGTTAAGGCAAGTCAAAGGTAAATCAGACTCAGCTGATCCTTGGCCATCATGGCCAGTTACAAATTCCACTCCATGAATGGAATCCTGTTTGTGCACTATACTGGCATAATTATGCTACCAGTTGCATAAATATCCTGAAGGCACTAGATCTTGTGTGATCTAGGAAGCTGAGCAGGATCAGGCCTGTGTAGTACTTGGAAAGAAGATTGCCAAGGCACGCCAGATGCTGAAGTATATGTTCAGTGTAAGGCAATGGCAAACCACTTCTGCATATTCCTTACCTAAGAAAACCTTACAAAATTCCCAGTGTCACCATAAGTTGACAGATGGCTTGAAAGCACTACTTTCCTTTAGGTAGGAACAGCAGGGGGGAAAGTGGCAGGTGCAATGGTCATGAAGGGAATAAGGCACTGAAGAAACAGGCAGTTTGTCTGCTTTCCTTCATTACTACTTCATAACTAACCTAAAACTGTTAGCATTGCACACCAACAGGATTCCAGCTCCAGCCACCTCTCTAGCACTAGAACTTGTTTGCTGAAATGACACTGCAGTCAGTTTGTATCAGTTTGTGACGTTAGACTGAATATGCAAAGATACTATAGACTGCACACACATTCTTTACTTCCATCTTTTTACATATACAGGAAAATAATGTCACATGTCTCAGGGTGTCACAAATGACATGGATTTCCTACAAACCTGTGCTTTACAGCTAGACCTGCTCTGAGTCTGTGTTTACAATTCTGAGTTCAGCATTTTAAAAGACTAGCATGAATGGTACCATATTAATGTTAACAATGTATTTTTTAAAAAAAGTCATTAACATTAATCATTTTAGTGAACACGATAGAATTAATGTGTTCCATTAACCATTAGTAATATGTTGGTAACTTAATTCTCTATTTTTTTAAAAAAACAAACAATTAAAATCTCTAATAATAGCTTTAAAAGAGTCGCTAACTCCCACCCCAAACTACTACCCCAAAGTAACAAATTCAGCAATGTATCACACTAACTGAGATTGTTAATGTTTGTCATGGCATGATTAAAATATTAACTTCTAGACAATCTATTGAAAAATAACAATTTAGGTTTTAATTAATTAATTTTAATGAATTCTTTCCACACTTGGTCTAAAGTTTATTAAGAGCACCTCTAAGCACTCTAGTCCTTACACTAAATGGGCACTTCTAGACCACCTGTTCTTGTTTCTGGCCCATATCTATTAAATACAAAGATGGACTAGAACAGTTATGGGATATCTGAAAAATAATGCTTAATTGCTGAGATAAGATGTGCTATGTCTCCAGAGAGAATTCCTTGTACACAGAAGGCATCAAGTGAGTGGTAGGTACAGGGTTCGTGATGTTCGCTGGCAATCAATACATATTCCTACTTCATTTTTTTGGACTGATGATAACCATGAAGATACGCTGTAGGTTCAAAATCCTACATCTTGGTATCAAAGACAGATATCAGAACTAAGGTATACATCAAATTCAACTGTGATTAAAATAAACAGCTACTTAGCTGCATCCTATTATGTTAAAAGGTAGAGTGTCTGTAGCCAAATAATTTTCAAGTGTTCTTACACTGAGAGAAATGTTAAGAACAACCTGTTACCAAGTATGCCTTTAGAGTAGATGAATGAATTTGTATAGATTCTGAACAACCATGCCCAAAAGGAATCTTGTGATCTTCGCCAATAGCACATCACAAATTGGAATCAAAACCCACATTCACACACAACTTGCTGAAAGAGGAATTTTACTGAACACGCAGCAATCAAGATATACACAATAGTTACTTTTAGGAATAGCAAATATTGCCATAGAGGTTCATAAATGATAAACAGCACCTGCAAAATACAAATACCTACATAATCGAACACAGTTGATGTATGATGGGGAGATACTAACCCAAAATGATCAAATTGCAAAACAGCATGGGTTTGGAATTAAGTAATGTAAAGCTGCAAAGGTTGCTAAGAGGAGGGAGGGGTGAGAGAAGGAATAAGGTTCAAAAGTTAGGGCAATATAATACTTCCATTTTTCTGCCCCACACATACCCCAAAGAAAGAAGAGGAGGTGGTGGGGCACTGATGTGCAGGGAAAGTACTCCCTGAAACACAGATTTTAAAGATGTCAGAAGGTACTTCTCCTTGTTCCTTTTGAACCTTCCTTGTGAGAAGCTAATGGAGTACTCCTAGCTGGAGCAGTGTTAAGAAAAGGAGGCTGGGCTAACCAAAGCCCTCTAAGCCAGAGCCAGGACTTTTGAGAAAGAGAATGAGCTAATGAGATTCTATGGCCAAAATCTTAGATTCTGGGGCTGTAAAAGAGTATTGTCAGCTTATTGAGATCTTAAATGGAGCATGGCCTAAATGAGGCAGTTATTTCAGCAAGAGAGGATCAAAGCTACTAGTGTGTGTTTGTGTGTATGTGTGTTTCTCAGCAGCAGAGGATGAAATCTTAGTCTGTGCTTTCAGCAAGAGGCCTCCAGAAGGAAGCAGGCAGCTCAGGCTCTTGATTCCATACTCCCAGAACCGCTTCCTTTGAATTAGGAGTTAAGACTTCCTGAGAGACACCACCCAATATTTGATTTAACAAAAAAGTAGTAAAAGTAGAGACAACTTCTCAATTAAGAAGGATATCACAGAAGTGTTAAGCTGGTCACTCTTATCTCAAAGGTGACATTTCCTATCAATGTCATTTCCTGGCTACAATGCATTCTTTAGCAACTGCTGAGCCACATGCTGGGAGAGATGGAACCTTGTCTGGTGGGTATTCAATATTTCAATAATTTAATCAGTTTCCTTATCAGACCTAGGCCATTTCCACACTACACTGTTATAGTGCTATTATTCCACTTTCAACATCCTGTGGAATTCTGGGGTTTGTAGTTTACTGAGGCCAAAGAGTTCTCTGGCTGAGAATTCTGAGTGCCCCTCCCTAAACTGCAAGGCCCAGAATTCCACAGGATGTTGAAAGTAGAACAATAGCACTATAACTTGTAGTGTGGAAATGGCCTCGGTGACAGTGGGTAATAGAGTTCATTGTAGATGCTGGCTATAGGGCTAGACTGGAGAGGCTTTCCAACTAACATTGGCTGTTTTCAGTCAGACATTCAAAGAGGTTCAGTTTTAGACCGCACACATATACATCTTGGCAAAGGTGTTGTACAGATCCTAACAAACCTATCATGTGATCACCATCTGCTGTTCATCAGCTGATCTCCTTTTCCCTTTCCATAATTCATAATAGTAGTCTGCAGGATTTCCATTCTGGTTCCATTTTTGATCCAGATTTTTTAAAAGGCAAGAATATTTTGTTGATGTTGAGGTACATTGCTAGTTTAAGCCAATAAATAAATAAATAAAGGGCACAAGCAAAGTAAGAAATCTGCCCATCTGAAGCTTTTACTTTGTTACCATTTTTCTTCAAGTTCATTCTTTGAAGTCTGACACTGAAGCACCTCAAAATACATCTGCCAAGCCAATGACTCAGATTTTGAGTCTGCCAAATCTCCACAGTGCCTAATAAACCTGAAAACCTTCAGCTTTTATGTAAGAACATAGATGTGTGGATGGAAGTGTGAAAATTACATGCATGAGACAGGACAGTAAAAGAAGGGAACATTTGAGTGGGCAATAAAAGATAGGAATGTTTGGGTGGAGTTTCCTTTGGGTGAACTATAGGCCTCAGGATAGCTGGCAAAAGGACAGAAACTTTGGACTGCATAAGAAGAAAGATATTTTTGAAAGCCTCTGAAACAGGGTTCAAATAAACATGATGTGAGGGGCAATTTATGCTTTTATTTACAATGAAATTTTCTGCTATCTTATCCACAAAGTCCTACACTGTCACCTCATCATGATATGGAGGTAAACCTATTGTCTCTAGAGCTATGCCAGTGCACCACAAGTGTTGGCAGTTTCTACCAAGCTGTTAAGGTTTCATGAATGACCTTGGGGATCAACCCAGCTAAGTACATTGAGGACTATCACCAGAAGGTAGTCCACCAGCTTACAAAATTGGCCACAGCAACTGGGAATACAGTTGCTTTGCCACTTAGAAGAATCTCCTGCCTCCTGATGGTTGTGTAAGAAGCTCACTTGTCTATTCCTTAGCTGCACGGGATTTTCTTGTTATTTGCCAAGGATCTAAGCTACTCCATTTTAGCTTGTCTGAATTGCAGTGATTAATTGACAGATGTGCTTTGAGGTTGATTCGAATATGGGGGCTTGTAGAAGATCAGTATTGAAGAAACTAGACCAAATGGAGATGAAAATTTAGAGATACTCAAATCTGTCTTGGAAACATTCATATATCACTGGATCCAGCTCTCTTCAGGGTGTTTTAGACTGTGCTTAATTCTCCCTTGGAAACCAATGGGTTGTAAATGCTCTTAACTTAGGCTTTGTCACACTGTTGGAGTTTACTCAACATACAATCACAGCTTAAGTCAACCCCTTCAGAGTCTGCACTTTGGGAACTATCTGAAGCACAATAACCCAGGAGCCTTATGAAAATGCTTCTTAGGCAGAGGATACATATTTCTGAGGTCATGTTTCATTTCAGCATCTGCATAGCATCTTCCTATTGAGCCCTTTAATTCTTCTTTCCACTTGTTGTTTCTAAAATGATATGGTTTTGGCTGGCATTCAGCTGGCTTTCTTTCTCATTAAAAGGGTAACAAATGACTGTAGGTTGGATCCAGATTAAGGTATGTGCAGTTGAGCTGCTGGAAGGAGGCTTGTCCTCCACCTCCTCACAGTAGCAGCTCCCTTGCCCTGCACCACACAGAAGGTTCAGAAATCCTGCTAAATGGGGTGAGCTGTGATGCAATGGGGAGGGGCAATCCATATAAAATCTTGTAGGAGCACCTTTTGTGAGTAGAATATTTCCATCATCAGAAGGCACATCCTGGATTCAACTCTGTAGATGTATAGTACAACCAAGATACAGGGAAGGCTATCCTTTTCCTCATGAAACTTACCTCACAAAAGTGAATGTGTGACTTTGGATGAAGAACTGACACATAAACAGGCAAAAAGAAGAATACTGGGACCAAACCCCAAGAAAACAAAATATTTATTCAGTATGCATGTCCATTCCTTCTGCCTCCCATAACCATTAAAGAGTGCAAAGAGATGGGTGAGAATTTCTTTTCAATCTGTTTTTGATAAGAATTTACCAAATTCACCAATTTCTTCATATTAGATATAGAGAGAACTGTTTTTGCTTTTTAAAAATTGATCATCTCTGAGTGCTTAATGTCTAAAAGTCTGGATTTTAATCCCAGTATTTTAAACTATGAGTTTCCCCAGATGTAGCAAATGTGCTAGGAAGTTGCAGAGGCTGTAATATTTGTTGCTGTAGTTCTCTTTTAAAAAACCCAGTGATGTTTCTGTTACCTCTTTCTGACTGTTTACTGACAATTTGGAACAGCTGCAAAATCTTATTCCCAGTGCTGAGTTGGGAATTTATAATTCTGAGACACATCAACAAACAACAAGAACAACAAAAATCTCTCCTATTATCTTTCTTTCTCTCTTCCATTTTTTAAAAATAGAATTATAGTGAGTTCAACTTCTATAGTGGTTTAGTGCATTGATCAAATTGCAGTTTTGCACTCTAACACTATGAATCTAAGGGGAAAAGTATAAAAATTCAGATAGGATAAAACTTATTCTTTGTTTCTCAGTATGCTATGTCCTGGGAGGATTTTTTGTTTTGTTTTTTTAAAAAACCCTTTGGAATAGTCTTAGGCCATTTCCACATGAGGTTGATACTTCATAGTCGTCTCAAATTCTTAAACTCCCACCTGCACATTGCAGCATTTTAGCATCATAGTTTTCCTCTTGGTTCTGCACGTTTTCAGGTCCTAGCACTGTATCTGAAAACCGGAAAAACTCTGATGTAAAACTCCCAAACCGGTTCTGCTTCGTTTTTTGCCTACACTGAGAGGTGTAACATCAATTCACAGTGCAGAAGTGGCCAGCTATGGGTGTTCCCATGCTGTCCCTTCCATCATTTCCATCCCTATCTCTCTCCGCCCATCAAAGGACAGGCTGCTGTCATTATTGTCTTCATGCGTTAAATGGACAGTGAAAAGAGAGTGGATCTGGTAATGGACCATTGAGATGTGTTTTTTTTTCATGTATCAATGAACATACATACCTATGCACAAACGTAGTAAGGCAGAAATGTGCTTGAAATGTGGTGTTTTTTTAAAAAAAAAAACCAGACCAATCAGTGATGGCAGGGTGGGGTGAGGGGGGGAAATGGGAGTGGCCAGGGACTTGCTGTTGCGGATGCAGCAACCGCTATTCTCTGCCATAGTACGATGTAAATGGAGGGGGGTGCAGACAGCACAGTTTCTGAATTGGAGTATGAAAACACTGCTCTTGACACATGGTGAACTGCTCCTCTTCTCCCTTGCGGAAATGGCCTGAGTGCAGACCCAAGAAATCACTATAGAAGGCCCTCCAAAATAGTGGAACAAGAGGACACAGAGGCAGCAACAACCAGCAAAATCCAAGTACAGATATTGCAAGAATGCACATTTCTTTAAACCAATCCAGAAGAGCCTTTTTTAAAAAATATTTTTTAATTAAATTTTTCCATATTTATAGAAGAAAAAAAACTATTGTCAAAAACACTACATTGTATTACTCTTCTTTGTTTTATCATGAAATCTATGGTACCAAACATTTTTTTGAGTGAGGCATGAAGAAAACCTCCTTCTACGGTCACAGCCATCTCATTTCATCACAATCAGCTCAGCTCAATTCACACAAAACTTTATTTGCGCTGGTAATAAAAGTGTCAGACCAGAATGGTCTCAGAGCAACATATTGTCAAAGTTCATTCCCCCTTCTTAATATGTTTGGTTTAATATTACAACAAGTAGATAGCAATGCTGACCATAAGGAAAATAAATAAATAAATATTTGGTTGTCATAAACTTTTGTGCCTTTCTTCCTCCCAGTATTCGAATGAACAGCTGTAGGGGAAGCCTACGACCACTATCTCATTTGTTACAACTTCACTTAGATGTCTGAAGACCCCTCTTTGCCTCTTTTAGCTGGACCATGCAGAGGCCATGACTTCAGCCTTACAACAAGGTTGCTACTTCCTTGCCTTCTCTCTACCCCATCTACATTTTGTAACATCTTGCCTGATAAAGAAATATAAAGTTTTCACTCATTTTTTCTGCACTTATTGTTGGCTTGATAAATAGAGGTACTGTTTTAACATGAGGTGGTCCCAACAAGAATAGACCCACTGAATTAGTTGTTGAATGGTGACTAAACATGTATGCCAATTAATTCAGTGGCTCTACTCTAATCAAGACTAACAATAAGATTTAGGGCAAGGGTTTTGGAATTTATATTTTTGGATAGTTAATTTTTAAGCGCTGGAAATAACTGATATTTGACAGGTAAGGTTCGGGTTTCCTAATTAATTTATAGTCTGAAGAGTTAAAATATTGGATTGTTTTTCATTTTGTCCTTTTAAAACTTCACTAAGCACAAATTTAAATGACTTGCTATACCTGGGAGACTTAACCAGCAGAAATTTTACACAATGGAACAAACACTCAGGAAGGTTGAAGTGAATCTCTTGAATGTGTCTGTAAATCATTTTAGATCTCTGCTCTTGTTCTTTTTCTTTTGCTATGGAGATGATATTACACAGGGCAACTGTCGTCAAAAAATGGCTTCAACAGATAGCAGATGGGCCTTTAGGAGGAATGTACACTGAAATGTCAAGTTCTCCTCTGTGCTGTCTTGTCAACTAATGATAAAACTTTGGCTCCAAAAATAGACAGCATAAACTTAAGACATTACGTTCTTTCTACATTTGCCAAATAAGGGCACTTCTTTTACATGAAGCGAGAGAGCAAAAGATATGAATAAGCACATTTGAATGGACTACTTGGAAAATCTAGGTTTACTGGATTTGTTGGGAAGTCATAACTGAAGGTCCACCTTGATATAACATACTCAAAAGTAAAAGCCACTGGGAAACTGAATTTGGCTTATTATTTGAAAATAATCCCATGCTGACTTTAGGAGGGTAATAGCTAATCAGCTGTTAACTCAATTGATCAATTGTCTTTATTTTCATTCAATAGACTTTAAAATTCTCAGGTTAAAAGACACATGTGATATAAAAGTATAAAATAAATAAATAAAATGTCAGAAGAACCAAGCAATTCAATTATACATTAAATTATCATTATTCAATCATAAGTGATATAGTAAGAAGTGCTAGATTTTTTTAAAAAAATTGTACATTGCATTGTTAAAAATGCAAAACCACTTAAAAGTTAACTAATAGACCTTTAAGTGATTTAGGTTTTAAAAATTTAATGGCATTTTAATATGATACTTTGTTTGTGTCTTAGCTTATTTATTATAGGCTTTTAGCTTTTCTTGTTTTAGTATTTTTGTAATCTGCTTTGGATCCAGAAATGGGGGACAAGAAATAAGATAAAATAAGCCAACTACAATGAGGGTAATGCTGATGGCTGATGCTGATAGAACATTGGTTTGTTCTAGTGCTGTCACTTTGAGGAATTTCTCATCCACCCATCTATTCTTTTCATCAAATTCATCATGTACAAATAAACTCTTGACACAGCTCTATACATGGTTCTTTGTGTTACTATTGCTTTTGTTCCTCCATGAAGATTATAGAAAGGAAAAAGAATCACCTATGACATGGCTCAGAACAATCAATTCTTCCAGTGTTAAAAGACTACAATCTAGTGTCAAATGCCATCATGGGTAGGGGAAGCCAAGACACAACATGAACCATTTGGGTTTGAAAAAGTCACAACTGTTATCCCAAACCATCCCATAGCCTTGCAAATCAGTTTCCCTGGTAAGTAATGTGTGTGTGTGTATTCGTCTGTGTTTCTGACTCTTCTGTACTTATAAAACACCTAAAACATGAACTATAAGCTGTGGCCCTCTGGGTTCTGTTGGCCTATGACTACTATGTTCACAAATTATGGGGCATGCTCAAGCTCTCCATTCTTGACACTACATGGAGTTTAATTGTCTATAATCAGACTGAATAAAATCACTTCACTGTTAGCAACAGTTGGAATGTCATATACGACAAGAGGTACAATAGATATTAAGGACAGTAGCTTTAGAAGAATCCAAGGAGTATACTCATGTGGCTTGCTATTTTTTCCATACAGTGTGATTTTAAAACAAGCAATAGAAGAAAATGAAAAACAAGAAATTGGTAAGTCAAGTAACCAGTTTCTAGGATGTTGAACTGCATTTCAAAGCAAAGTGCTCCTACTAGCCTGATCCCCTCAACCCTACTTAACAGTGGTCAGCTGCTACAAGCAATGGAGGCCTGTTCCACTAGTGATTAAGACATAGCAGAATGAAATTTCCACCTCTTTCTCTCCAACAATCTGTTGTGCCACAGGGAATTGAGATGGGGTCCTCCTTTTGATTTTTGCAGCCATATTTGCTGGCAGGAGAGGGCTGGAAACATCACCACAATTGCCAGCATGACAGATCTCCTTTGCTTGGTTCAGCTCCCTGGAGTTTAAGCTGGAAATGGGGATTGGGTGGACATTTATGATTGTGGTAACAATGCCACTATCATGAATAGATAGTGTAACCGAATACAGAGCACTTATGAATCCACAATGAAGGTTATGAATCCATAACTGTAACACAAGATGCCAGCCAACAGTTAAATGCTCATGTGAAAAGAACAGCGGGCGTGTTTATTGTACATGCAAAAGTTTTGAACATTATTTTTTTTAAAAAAAAAAGGCAGGGAGGGAGGGACTAGAAATCTTATTCTTTCATTTATTCCACTTCTGTCTTGATTTTCCGCCTGAATGCAATAGTGATTGACAAACCTAAGGAGTTACTGGCTCTGTTCAGGCACCATTCAAATCATACCAAATCATGGTTTATCCTAAACACAGAACTCACATGATGGTTTCTATGCACGCATCAGGCAAAGATATGATTTAGAGATACTTGTATTTTCACTCTCCATCTGTTCTTGTCTGTAGATTTGCTTCCAAATCCATGATGCAGCTGCCTCATGAGACAGAGCAACAGCCACAGCAGTGGCTTCTTTATGGCTTGAGAATTCAGGAGGGTTGCTTAGCCTAAACTAGACAACATTTGTATAATGGATTCAGGCAAGAGAAGTAATCTTGGCTTATGTGTGTTGAATATTGGACTATTTAAAAAAATGAGCTTTTGGCTATTTTCACATTACACTTATAGTGCTATTATTCCACTTTCAACATCCTATGGAACCCTGGGGTTTGCAGTTTAGGTAGGGGTATTTAGAATTCACAACCAGAGAGCTCTTTGGCCTCAGTAAACTACAAACCTCAGAATTCCACAGGAAGTTAAAAGTGGAATAATAGCACTATCACAGTGTAGTGCAGAAATGGCCTTTGAAATCACATCTCAAAAAGATTGTTTACACCTGACATACACAGTCAAGCCACACATATGTGCAGAATCAAAAACAGAGCTTTTGTCCGACTTGAATTCACCTCAATCATTTTTTAGTGATGAAATAGTATGCTGTAGACATACATGTATAAATCAGCCCCAGGATTCCAACAAACAAACAAACCCAACATAATATGGATTTTCATGTTGCAGCTTCTATCATGTGATAACATTAGGCATACATTAGTCTACATTTTTATTTGCTAGATTCCAAAATCCCCTAAAGCAGTACACAATTAGAAACCTTAATATTTTGACAAATAGTTTTTGATAACTAAACAACTACATCTGAAGCACCACAATGGAGGCAATACTGAAGTTACACCTTTATCACTGCGCAAGAAAATTTGGGGCTGAAATAATCTGCAAATTGTTACGAGAAAAACACTCTTGTTTGAACATTTTCCCCTTCATGATTTGCAAATAATTTCATATTCTCAAACTGCTTTCCTGTGTTTTTTTTTTTAAACCAAACTCATCATGTCTCTCAATCATTTTGTCAGATTCGCCTCAAACTTTCCATTAAAAGCTTTGGCAGAATATCATGCTTATAAAATTTCAGGCATGTTGGGTTAGTTTTGGAAGACGCCTAGGCTGGGTAAAAATAAAGCTTGAATTGGAAAGCTAGTTTTCCAGCCCAAAGTATGGAGAGAAAGTGAATGGGAAAGATTCCCAAGGTAAACAATGAATTTTTGGCTGTGAACATCATGTTTATTTTAAGAACAGTACCTCCAGTCTGATTGACTTTCCGGTCATAAGCCCCAAACCTCCCTTAAATGCATTTTTGGTTTATTTAACTGCAAGGTATTTAAATACCGTTCAATAAATAAAATACGCCAATTCTGTTCATTAATAGTGCTATCTTACAAGTGTACTCAGACGTAAAAACCCCTGAAATTCTTTGGGACTTATTCCCAGGTGAATGTTTATAGAATAGAAACTAATGTTTTTGGACTGGCAGATATAGAGGATTCCTAATAGGTAAGAATCTGCCATAGGGGAATGTAGTCTTAGAATTGATAATTAGGTGTCATGTATTGCATATGTAAACAAATGCTAGACTGGAGCTGAATGGAATTGGAGAGGGTTAAATAACTCTATGCCATGAAGGAGAATGTACATAGGAAAATGTGGTTCTTGCGGTTTATCCACAGGCAATTCTGGGTTCTGTACTTATAGAAGACAGTCTGAGAAGCCTGCCCTTCTTTTAGCTTCCCGTTTAAAGGTTTTCTTCAGGGCTAAATTCAATTTGTCTATGAGCATTCTTGTCATCCTTAACCAGAGATGTTTCATTTGCTGACGTATCCTGCCAAAATGTCTGTCTGCTTCGCTTCCTCTCCTTCGTCTCCTACACAAAACAAAGATATTGAATAGAGTTTCTGTCCCTTGTCTCTCTGCTGGTGGGATCATTGTTCTGACTCCTTGCTGGAGGATCTTTTGAAAAGTGAGATTTTGTTACCACTACAGCTAGTCTGCTCACTTTTGATTTGGCCCTGTGGTGTGCTCCACTTACTGGTTTGGAGGACTTGCTGACAAGGCACCTTATCCAAACCACACTGGATCATGTTGATGTTTTTCCACTGACTGAAGGGGACGTTGGATTAAACAGGATGTGCATTTAACCACAGAGATGGTTCAAATGTGCAACACTCTTCATATCTCATGTTGTACTGAAAGCTGTTTACCACTGCCAAAATGCAGGAAAACCACTTCGTCACATGGCTTTTTCATCCTCACTTCATCTCATAAAGATTATCATGGAGTTTTAAACTGACAGTCCAACTGCACAAGGCCAGGAGCTACTGATAAAATTTGCCTGAAAAGACTTTCAAGATTCAAAGAAGAGCACTGATAAAACTGTGGTAGAAACTTATAGAATCACACTATTTTAGAATTCTGTTCACAGCTGCCCTATGTAATCTCTTAAAGAACATTTGCTGTTGTCATAAAATGGTACACAAATAATCTAAATAAATAGCACAAGAAGATGTTAGGGAGATAAAGAAGTGTGTGTGTGTGTGTATATGACAGAAAAAGAAGAGAGGGCTATGTCTGTATCTCCCAGATTCAGAATATATCTATAGTATCAGGCAACTGGAAGGCCTTTGAGGCCCCTCCCTAAACTGCAAACCCCAGGATTCCATAGGATGTTGAAAGTGGAATAATAGCACTATACTAGACTAGTGTGGAAATGGCCTCTGTCACACTCTCTCAGCCTCAGAGGAAGTCAATAGAAAGCTGCCTCTGAACAAATCTTGCCAAGAAAACCCCATGATAGGTTCACCTTAAGGTCACCATAACTCAGAAATGACTTGAATGCACACAATGACACTCTAATTGTAGCAATAGTATGTAACTTCTAACTATCAAATGTTCTGATCTTCTTAGAAGCCAAGCTAATCTTCATCTCAGGTAGATCAGAACCAAGAAACAAATCTCAATTAAAATTCAGTTCTTTTGACCAAGGCTATTTCAGCACTAGACTATTAGATTGCTATTAGTCCACTTTGAGGCTCCTCCCTAAACTGCAAACCCAAAGATTCCATAGGATGTTGAAAGTGGAATAATAGCACTATAATAGTTTAATGCAGAAATGGCCCAAATCTATGTTTTTCTGCCATCTGTTTTCCCAGAGAGTTGTAACAATAGTTGAGTTTTTGGAAGAAGTTTCTGTTGTGTGCTGCTGTTCTCATATATACAAAGTAGAATAGGTATATTTAAGTATCTACGACATTCTCTTTTCATATAATCAAAGTTCTTGTATTAGGCTTTATGGATAAAAGTATGTGTTGGCAGAAATCTTGTAAAACTATTCTAAAGCAAAAAAGACTTTGGCATGAAAAAATACAGTGTTGGGAATATTATTGTATTGGCCTGGAAGATTTTTATTTCATAGATTTTTCCATCTCCAATTCTCTCAGTAAAGGCATGGAAAAAAAGTTGGATTGAATGTTCAAGGAACTGTACCTGTGTAAATTAATATGTGCTCTTTATGGTCTTCATAGCTTCTCTGGAAATCAGGAAAGAAGAGAGTGTTCCCATATAAATTCATTTTAGATTTTTGACTTAATACATGTTAAAACAGGATGAGAAAGTTATCATTTTTGTATGTAATTGTGAAGATGGGTTCAGCACATTTGTTTGCAATTTATATTCAGCCTTTGTCTTTTTGAGTGCAGCATATAGAAGTGAAGGATGTGGATTTCAGGGTGTGGTGTTTGAGTTGCAGACAAGTTGTTGCAATGACAAAGGAAGAAGGACAGAGGAAGAAAGAGAATTAATGGAACTCTCAAATCTTGTTCAAATGTTCATCTCTGTTGCTGTACATCCTTACATGCACACACACACAAAACTATCATGTGTGTTAGTAAAGGTCTAGGAGTTTTTTTTAAACTAGATATATCACTATATTCTTAATGAAATGTGGAATTTCTAAAATAAAAACAGTTTAAAGTCTAAACCATAGACAATACTTTTTTAG
Source organism: Cyclura pinguis (assembly GCA_030412105.1). Taxonomy (NCBI): domain Eukaryota; kingdom Metazoa; phylum Chordata; class Lepidosauria; order Squamata; family Iguanidae; genus Cyclura; species Cyclura pinguis. The sequence goes on along the minus strand of CM059599.1, from coordinate 103,201,145 downwards.
AACTTTGCCCACAATTTACCCTCTCCCTGTTATTAGAAGGATCACTATACCAGTTCAACAAACCTAGCCAATAGATTGAAAAGACAAAGATTGGAAGAATTAGTGCAGCCAAAGAGGCAGAGCAAAGTGGCACTAGATAAATGGCAAAGGACTAAGAGGCTATATGACCAGGGTTGGTGGTCTATGCCTATGGGTGTCAAGTGTCTCAAGAGAGAGATGATCAGAAGGAAAGCAGCTATAGAATCTAGTCCAGATTATGCATAGGTAATTCAAAACCATGAAGGCAGATGTAGGGGTAAAGTCTCAGCCAGTCTAGAAGTTGTAATGCAAAGTCGGTAGTCCACATAGTCAAAGCCAAAAAGGGCTCAGACAAGGAGTTGTTCAGCATCACCATTCCAGAGGTCAAGAATCCCGAGGAGCTCACAAACAACAAGAATTCCCAGTAATTGCTGGAAGGTTTATAGGTGGCTACCTCTAGATGAGTCTGCACCTTGTTGATGAGTCAGCATCTTCAATTTTACAGATGTTGATTCCTGTGAAGGCTCTATTTCTCTCTTCGCCTGACTTCAAAGGATGGAGATGTCCCTTCAGTGTCTCTCAGGTCATGCAGAGGAAAGAACCTCTCAGGCCATTTCCGTGCTAGACTGTTATAGTGCTATAATTCCACTTTCAACATCCTATGCTCCCTAAACTGCAATACAGTGCAATAATAGCAGTATATAGCGCTATAACAGTCTAGTGCAGAAATGGCCTCAAGTTGCTACAGCCACCAGCTGCTCAGATTTGTGGAGAGAGCGATCATCTGGAGCTGAAACCCCTCCCAATCCAACTCCTCTGTGTCAGATTCCTTGGGGCCTTTCTGCACTATAGTGTTATAGTGCTATTATTCCATTTTCAACATCCTGTGGAATTCCGAGGTTTGTAGTTTACTGAGGCCAAAGAGCTCGCTGGCTGAGAATTCTAAAGACCCCTCCCTAAATTGCAAATCCCAGGAATCCACAAGATGTTGAAAGTGGAATAATAGCACTATAACAGCATAGTGTGCAAATGGCCTCAGTTTCAAGAGACTGAATTATGACAGTTACTTGTGGTTGTGGAAATGGTTAAATTAGGCAAAATATTGGAGATAATTAAATTTATAGTTAAATTAAGAGGAAATGAAAAGACAGGGAGCAGAAGCAACTGTATTTGTCTTTAGAATAGAAAGGAAACCCAAATAATTTAACTTCCTGGTTGGTTATTAAAAATTGGAAAAAAGCAATGTGACATCCCTCTGGTTCCTCAGCTTTACTTCTGAATTAAGAATGGGACATTAAGAAATTGGTGCCAAACAAGATGTCTACAGAAATCCAAACCAAACTCTCTTGGATGGGTGACGATGGAGGAAACAAATAAAGGCTAAGCTGCTATTACAGACCCTGGAGACCCTGAAGTCACCAAAATTTGGGTTAAAACAGATAAAATAGGTTTCCATTGTAGAAGGTAGTAGGTTCTCATTAGAGTTTAAATGGAACTCAAGAGATTTTGCATTCACCTCAGTTTGATAGCCATTTCTCAATATTGTAAGCTCCTTTCCTGATTGTTTCCTGTTAACTCAGAGCTAACAATTGACATAGGGTAACATAATCCAATTCTCCCCTTCCCATTCCTTGTCTATTGAGGCAGTTGATTGGCTGCACAGTTCAAAATGTACTCCTGCCTATGGGATACTCAGCTCTGAAACTCAAGGAACAATGAACCAGAGTTGGCATTCTTCTTGTTGTTAAAAGTCTCTCTAAGCAAAATGCAGCAATATGGTGGTTCATCAGGAAAGCATGAGGAAAACTCTGGCCCAGGAAACATAGGCTTGCCTCTAAAGTAGATATGAGAGTCATTCTACTAAAGAGCAAACTGAACCTGAGCTTTTGAGAGCTAAGAGACAGTAGCGTGAGGCAAGCTCAGACAGAAAGAATGAAAACTAAGTACCTGAATGCCAACAGAGAGGCATCTAGTTGTTGTGTTGTACCTTCAAGCTGATTCTGATTTATGGCAACCCTGTCACAAAGTTTTCTGGGCAAGATTTATTCATAGGAGGTTTGCCATTGCCTTCCTCTTAGTCCGAGAAGCGTGACTTGCCAGTGAGTTTTCATCAACAGGCAAGGATCTGAACCCTGGTCTCCCAGAGTCCTCATATAGCATTCAAACAACAACACTACAGCAACTTAGGCATCCACTAGTTTGTGCTTACTATCACCCAAGTGACTCATGTTAATTTGTGTAAATATAATTGCATATGAAAATAGTGATATTATCTTTAAATGATTTAAAATAGCCCTATGTGCTTATAAAATTAAAAAGCCATTATGCCATTTGTAATGGGTCCTTTAATGTAATAGCATTGCAGGTCATTCCAGCCTTCAGGTCATAAACTGATGAATGTTTAGCCATAACTGTGATAAATCATTCTGAAAGACGTCCTTAGCAGTAGTGTTTGGAAATCTATAGGACAACCTACACAGTAGTGTCTTCTTCTTCATATCCTGAAGTAACCTGGTAGTGTATGAAAAAGGAACTCAGCTTTTTCAGTGTAGTGACCTCAGTGGGAATTGCTGTGGTGTGAACAAAATGTCTTGTCATATGTTTTAAATATGTTTTGAGTATTTTCAATTGTTTTCAAATGTGTTTTTAATAATAATATTATTTAATTATTTTTAAACTGTAGTAAAATAAGTAAAATACCACTGCCATTTTGGCTCTGCTTAAGAATCCGTTTTCTTCTCTCTTTTCCTTAATACCATTTTCTATATGTTTACTTTACTATACATCTGCGACAGGGAGTGTCATGCGTATAGACTACAAGGAGGGAGCATACCCTCATTTTCTTCTGGAGGCCTTGTTTTTCTTTCTGTGACTTCAGACATTTTTTATCATGTGCTAATGTGAGTGGCCTGCATATGATTAGACATAGAAGAAGGCAAAAAGAATTAGAGCTGCCGGAAAAGAAGAAAGAACAAGTTCTTTTTGTTGGCTGGTGTTATAGACTTGTTGGCTGATTTTCTTGCACTGAATTTTCCCACCTGTCACATCTTTTTAAAAGATTTCTTGTTTTCAGAACTTCTTAGACTGTGTAGCATTATATGCCCCATTAATGACAAATGAACAATTCATATAGCATACCGCATGTATTTTAACAAGTATGGTAATACAGGCAGCCAAGCATTTAGAGTAATAAAGAGAATATAATATACTCTGGAATCACAATTTTTCAATAATCTTACAGGGGAATAAAGCTAGGATCCAACAATTCAGTGCTGCTGACAGAATTTGCCTAAAGTCTCTGTGGACGCCCAAGAAGACTTTCTCCTTCTCTCTACCCATTCTACAGTTCTCAGTGTCTTGTGAAAATTTTCTCCTCGGGGGTTTCTTAGCCCTCTGGAGCAGCTCTTGAAGATGTATTGAGCAGAGGGTAGAACACAGACCAACCCCATTATGTTTTTTTTAATGGATCTGCTCCCACTAATAGGACAATCCCACTGGATCTTGGAAACAGTAGCAATTTGTCTAAATCAACCCAATTTCAAAACGAAAAAGAGCAGCCTACAACATAAACTTACAAGTTCTTAAAATGGACAAAAGTGAGACCAGACTGTCAAATTTACCCAACGCTCTCTTGCCTTTAGTGCTTGTCAATGTAAACAATGTCAGTGATGCAAGAGCTGTGAGATGGGCTTCTGAGGCACACCTATGTTTGCAAGCAAGGTAGGTAATTTTCGCAATCAACATTCAGATTTGATAATGATATAGATAGTTGGCCAATGCTCTCATTGGCCAAATGTCTATACCTCTTCCATGTCTTTGCTTATTATTGACTGTGGAGACCTGGATGGGCATGCTTTCTTTTTTAAAGCTACAATGTTTCACAAATTTTATTGTTCTGTATGAACACCTTGTGTTCCCTTTCCCATCCAGAGTAGAAAAAGAATCAAAACTAGCAAACCACACTGCCTAGGAGAAACAAAATAATGTTTTTGTTTCTTTTTTGGTAGCAATTTATGTTGAAATAAAAAAAAAACCATCCTTTAGGTAAGAATAGTTCCATTCATTATAGAAATTGCTGTGGGCATTCCTTGAAAAGGGGAATGTTATCTGGTTGTTGTTGTTATTATTTTTGTTGTTGTTGTTTAAAAAACCCAAGAACTTCAGCAGTAGATAGAGCAACAAACATGATCATATGTTGCTCAGGTTCAGGATATTTGAAGGACTGTATTTTACGTTACAAACCTGCCCATGTTTTGAAATTTGCTTGGGAGGCCCTCCTCTCTGTTCCACCACCCTCACAAGTAACTTTGCTGGTAACAGGAAGGGGATGCCCTCCCTCCTATCTTTTGGTAAACAGGTGAAGACTTTTCTGTTTTGATAGGCCATTGAGAACTGATTGTTCAGGTGGGATGGGCCTTGTATAATGTGGCCCTTTCCACTCGGGGCAATTAAAACGGCGCAGAGCAACCTCCAACGGAGGTTGTCTGCTACGTGGAGTGGACTGGGTCGAACTACTTTTCGTAGTTCCACACCTCGGTCCGCTCCGAAGCGACCGGAAGTGGTCACGCAGCATGCTTTTGAAAAACCTCTTTTAAGAGGTTTTTCAAAAGCATGGAGTGCGCGACTCCGTGTCGCTCTGTCGCCATGCTCCGATGCAGATTTGCACTAGTGCCTGCAGATCTATCAGGGGCAGGCTTTAGGCTGGCGAGCTTCTCCAGTGGGTGGAGAGCCTCCACCAACCGGAAGCCGCCAGTTTGGATGCCGGAGGAGTACGGAGCGACGAGCTCCCACTGCTCCTCGTCCCGACAGACCCGATCAGACCCACGAAAAAGCTGGTGAGTAGCGTTTCTTCCCCACATGTGGAAAGGGCCTGTGTTGGATTTTCTATTTGTGTGTTGTGTGTTGTGTGTGTGTGTTTTAATGGTTCATGTTTTTAATTGGTTTTTTAAAAATAATTTAATCACTTTTTAACTTTTGTGTTTTGTAAATTTTTAACTTTGTTTTCTTTTCAATCTGTTTAAGCTGCCTTGAATCCCAAACCGAGAAAAAGTCAGAACTCTTCTCCTTCTCATCCTTTGTTGTAGCAGTGGCAGCACTATTTCCTCCACTTTTTTTCCCTTTAGGAGAACTAGCTGCACAATTATACATCCACTATGCAGATCTACATAGTCTGAGGCCATTTCTGCACTATATTGTTATAGTGGTATTATTCCACTTTCAATATCCTATGGAATCCTGGGGTATGCAGATTAGGGAGGGGCATTTAGAATTCTCAGCCAGAGAGCTCTTTGGCTCAGGAAACTACAAATCCCAGAATTCCACAGGGTGTTGAAAGTGGAACAATAGTACTATAACAGTGTAGTGCAGAAATGGTCTTAGTTGGAGCCTCTTGGACCTTCAATACTTTCCTGACAGCTTAACTCACATCAGTAATTGTCATACCATCCTTCTCAACAAGAAAGCAATGCAAAGGACTGAGCCCTCCATGCAATGAATATTTGGTAAGACTTGAAAGAAGGAGGAATCAAATAGAGAGAGTCTGTAAGGCAGATACAGGAACCCTTGAACTAGTTTTGCTGCTATGCTCTCCTGAATCTTTCTGTCAGGAGGACCAATAATTATATTCCTTTCTACAAATTCCAGCAGTATTCCAAAGATTGACACTGATGACACTACCCATGGAGGGTTAAGAAAATTTATTGTGGGAGTTCCCAGAATGTCCCAAACAATAATTCTCAGGGTTGGAGTGATTATTCAAAACTATTTGAAAAACAGTCCAAAAGAAGTTTCTTGGGAAATCTTGACAAGGAGAATCCTAGACAAGTGAGAATCTTCGTAGTCTGGGATTTATTCTGTCTACAAAATATATATGGGGGGTTTTGCACAGAAAATGGCATTTTCTGCAGAGGTAACATTTTTCTATGCTTGCTTGCTTGCTTGCTTACATTCATTCATTCATTCATTCATTCATTTATTACAGAAAATGTCCTGAGCTGTAAATAGGCCTTGAAAACTGTACAGTAGCAAGGAGAAAAATGTTTAAATTACTCATTCTTGATTGCAAGAATAACATTTATGATTTAAGTGCTTAGCATGACAACATGATCAGCATGTAGTCCAAAATAACAACAACAACAACAACAACTTTCCTAAGGTCATTACCCATGTAACTGTAGATAATTCTTTGATAGTGAGCAGCTCAGTGGCAAGTTTTGAGAATTATTCTACTGGATACTCCTCCTTTGTTATGGTATTAGCATGTCATTCATTCTGGTTGGTATACACAGGGTTGTTTCATCTTTCAACAATCCTGTGTGGTAAGCTAATTTGAGAGACATAAATTGGCCTAAAGTTACCGAGTAAGCTTTTATGTACTTCCTTGAGAGTAGACCTGACTGAAAATGGTGGGATTTACAGCATGATGTAGTGGTTTAAGCACTGGACTACAAACCTGGAGACTAGGGTTCAGTTCCCCACTTGGCCATGGAAACCACTGGGTGACCTTGGGCATATTACACACTTTCAGCCCCAGCAAACCCTGTGATAGCTTCACCTTAGAGTTGCCATAAGTCAGAAATGACTTGAAGGTACACAACAACAGATACATACTAGATCGCAATAAAAGATTACAATTTACATAAAAGTGATTAAAGTTTACCTCACATCTTTTCTGCTTCCTAAATGACATTTCAGTTCACAGAATCTTAACTGGCTTTTTTGTAATCTGTGAAGCAAGCGCTACACAGATAAATATTCTGTAGCCGATTGGTGGTTTAGATATTCAACTTTTGTTAAAATAACAAGAGCAGAGCATTTAATCTGCAACACATGGGACTACAGATCTGTCAGGATTAAAGGATTTTCCCTCAATTGGATTTTGAACATCATAAATGGATAGATAAAAACCAAAACAGCATCATGGGAAGTTAAAAGAAATCCATCAGTAAAAGTAACTTCCATTTTGGTTTGAAAAATTCTTTCTGGCAAAAAGGGAGTGATTTTTCCTTCCCTGAAATTTCCATTAACGTCATTGGGAACACTGGCATTTTGAGGAAGTATTAAAAATAGGAAGCATATTATGTGTAATATATACAGGGTTTACTTTATTTATCTATCTATCACAAGTTGAACGAAAACAAACGTATGTCTTTTAAAACACGCAAATGCCCAGATGAATGATACATCCCATCAAACATAGCATTTTTTTAAAAAAAAAATATCTTTTTTTGTCATACGTCAAAACTTGAGTGCGGACAATATGGTGGAAAACATTAACTCCTATATGAAGCATTCTCTTCTAAGCTTCTCCCTCTCCTCTGGTAGGATACATGAAATTCCTATCTTCTTTTTTCAAGTTTCAGACCAGTTTCTTACCAAAATGCCAGCATTTCAAATTAAATGACCCTTAGGGTGTTTTTTTTTAAAACTTTCTAACTTTTAAAAAGAATCATATTACTTATATAGCATCTGCTGTTCTAAAACCACAACTTGACTAAGGATGGGTCCTGCAGCTTTGTGCCAACTATTTCAACAAATAATGGTATCACTTAAGAATAATGTCTTTCTTACAGGCACTTCATTCAGTGGCATTCACAGACTTGTATATATACCCCTATGGGCTGAGAGGCACAAAAGAGGGAAGGATTGGGGTCAGGCTTTCCAGTTTGGCCCACTCATTGTGTGATCTCCTCATACCCAGTACCAGGGACGGCAAGTTGCTCCCATGTCAATGGGATGATGAATCCGCTCCAGGTTTTAGACTTAACTTGGATGCCCAGCTTATTGAGCCCAATCTCTAAAATATGTTCAGCCACTTGGCTATTTCTTGTAAACTTAAGACTAAAATCCAGAGTGGATTCGCCATCTCACTGACATGGTAATCAATAGCCACCACTGCTTTGCATCACATAATTCTGTATTGTCATTTTTGTAAGCTCATTTCCCATTACTATAAAAGTGAATTTGAAAATTATAATTGCTCTGCAAGAGGAATGGAATTATCCTTCATTATGTAAAGTTACAATTATAATGTTAGTAGCTATAACTTTCATTAAAGGGAGAAAAAACTTAATTACAAGTCACTCCCAAGTTCTGATTAAGGACCTTTCTGTACTACCCTGATATAGTGCTATTATTCCACTTTCAACATCCTATGGAATCCTGGACTTTGCAGTTTAGAGAGAGGCATTTAGAATTCTCAGCCAGAGAGCTTTTTGGCCTCAGTAAACTACAAATTCCAGAATTCCACAGGATGTTGAAGGTGGAATAATAGCACTATAACAGTGTAGTGCAGAAAGGCCCTAACTGTAAGGTATGGAAAAATACATATTATTTTTCCTCACCAGAATTTTGAAATTCAAGAGAAAATATCATAGTAGCATATGTATTCTGATGTATACTTTCTTTCTTTCTCTCTCTCTCTCTCTCTCTCTCTCTCTCTCTATCTCACACACACACACACACACACACCAGGTCTGGACTTAAAATGTTGCTCAGGTTTTGCAAATGCAGAGAGTAATGCCCTCTTAGACACTCAGCATAGCTCTGCACTTTGAGTTACCATACAACAAAGGAGCTTATCAATGCTGGTAAACTGACAGAAGTTTTCATTTTATTGCCATGTTGATTGAGGACTACATGTCAAGGGTGTAGTAAATCGGTTCTGTGTTTTATTCAGACTTTAAAAGGTCTATCCAAGTTGCTGAACTCTGTCCCAAGTAAGTTCAGCAACTTGGACGCTCCTCTAATATTTAGGGGAAAAGTCCATGGTGAATTCACCACACCAATAACATGGAAGCCTCTGGCCATGCACAATGTTGGATCATTGAGCAAGACGGTTGAGAGGTTTCAAACAAGTCAATACACAGTTTATCATTCTCTTTTAATAAGGAAAAGTAATTCCCTCCGAACATTTATTAATTCAGATATATAAAGGTGGTTGAATATTGAGATGAAAACTAGACAGGAACTTGCCAATAAACCAGTTTTACTAATTAACCCACCATATCCTATCAGAACTTTCCTTACCAGTCACTTGCTCAGTTCTGCACTGGACAAGAGAAATAACTTACTGGCTGAGTGCATGCTTTGTTTGCAGAGCTCCCTGAGTTTACTTTCTGGTTCAGTTTCATCTCTAGTGAAAGGATCAGGTGGCAGATAATGGGAAATAATATCTCTGCTAGAGAACAACTGACATTCAGAAAAATAGGGCACAGAGCTAAAATTAAGGATGGCTCAAGATTTGAGTAAGGGCAGAGAAGTCTCCTCCCAAAAATTCTAGTGTGAGCCCCCTCCTCTGCTTTAACCGCAAACTCTGTACAGCTAAAATGATCAGAACTTGGGGATGTTATTTTTGTGAACTGGTCCTCCCAGAATCTCCCAAGACAGTGAACAGGCTTCTGAGGGAGAGGTGGTCCAAAGCAGCAACTTTTCCAAGAAAGACCAATGACCGAAGAACATAACACAGCGACATTTGTTCACTGTACATACAGTTCCATTTCTGCTCCAGGCTCTGGCTGTGACTTGATAAATTTTGATCCTAGTGTGATCCAGTTTTAGGCTACTGCCTGTGTCTCTGATGCCCAAAGGCAGGAACCCACATAAAAGCTGCCTCCTTCATCAGATGCCCAGTACATATATTACATATGTGGATCCTGTTGCCATCAAAACCACATGGTGTAAGCCATGTAGGTCCTGAGATGCCCCCAAATAATACAAATCTAGTCAATATTGCCAATAAAACTCTCTGACCCTGGAATCCCCATATTTCTTTCTGTTTTCCCTGTTCTCATTTCTCTGTAAAACAGGGGTGAGCAAAGTCCTGCCCTGGGGCTACATATAGCGCCCAATGCTTTTTTTGAGGGGGAAAGATGGCTCAAATCCTCTAGACATCCCAGACCTCCTCCTTTTCAGGCCAGATAAAGAATCAATTGTCTCTTGGCTGGCTCAGGAGAAGACCATTAATCCTTTAACTAGACTACAGAATTGGGGCCTGCACTGCTTAACAAAGTATTCATTTTTCCAAAGCAGAAGCAGACTTCCAGTCACTTCTGAGGTGTGCTTTATTGAAAGTGAGGATTTTGGGCAATTTGTATTGCCTCCACAGGTCCTAGGGCAGAAAACTGGAAACCAGATCCAGCACAATTGCCCACCCTTGCTTTTATGGCATAGGTGGAATTTGTGTAGACCTTCAGATGTTCTTTCAAATCTCAGCATTTCTCATACTGGCTATGCTAGCAAAGTCTGCTAGGAGCATTGTGACCTTAGGAGGCTCACACAATCCTCACACCTATTTTATAGAGCTGGGTTTTTGAGATAATTTCCTTCTGAGTTCCCTTTATATTCAGCTGTAGAGATCACTAAGTTCTAAGGCCTTCTGAAATAGACCACTTTCATACCTGATATTACAGTCAATCCTCACATTTAAATAAGAGCCATGATTTACCAGCAGTCTTTGTGCAAGCATGAAACAATTTTCACTATGCATCACCCACATGGAATTAATAATGATCTCCAGAGATACTCATTAATCTAAACTTTTTGATGTAACTGCACAAGAATCTACTGTTTTGTTTTGTTTTTTTGAAAAAAAGAAGATGTTATTTTTGCTGGAATGATTTGGCTGGTGGTGTTTTTTCAAACAAAGAGAATATCATGACATCCTTGATCTTACACTTCTGGTTTTGTTGATACCTTCTCTGTATGAACCCACTGTTTCTCAGCCTCTCACTCTTTTCTATTTGTTTGTGTGTTTCGCCGTTTCAGAAAAAACTCACCCTACCTACTCCAGTTTTACTTGCCCTTGCACAAGAGTGATGGAAGTTTAGACAGTCTGAGTGCTTTTTTTTTTCTTTTTCCTTCCAGGACTATTTCCTAGTCCCAGAAATGTGGTAACTGAAAATTAATATAATTCCAATTTCAGTTTCTTTCTTTCTTTCTTTTTTAATTCAGGTTGGGGAAAGTTGAAGGGTCCATATTAGAAGCATCAACCACAGCATACCTAAACTAAATAACTGTTAGTGTGCACCTCTCTCTCAGAGTTTAGGCATAGCATGCATTCATTTTCTGTCTGTTGGTCTTAGCCACATTGTCTCTTCCTACGTTAGTTAGTTTGCAGTTTAGTCTCAGTTTCTTTGTTCTCTGTTTTATAGTCTGCTGTTCTCTCTGTCTCTCTCTCCTTTATGTTTGAAGAGCACGTGTCAGAGAACTTCTCACCATGACATGTTATAAAACCCTTTAGTATTTGTGAGTGAACCTACTTTCTTTGTTTTTACAAAGATGACTCAGTCACAGTGGCGGAGCTTGGAGTGTGGGGAGGGGGGTGGGGCTACGGTGTGAGGGCTGTGGCCACTGTGCGTGGAGGCATGGCTGCAGTGTGTGGGGGCATGGCCAGGGCAAGCATTGCCCCAAAAACATTGCCACCCAGGGTGAACCTCCCCCACCCCTCATCTGTATTTCACTGCTAAGCCATATTTATTTCTCTGCTAGATCTTGTGGGGCAGTGATATAGAGCTGGTTGTTGTTCACCTTCTGCTAGTATAAACAATTACCCTGCTTGTGAGATATGTTACTATCTTTCACATTCCCCAATATCATAACCCTATTTTCTCATGAGGAACAAGAAACCTTTTCTTTGAAAACAATTTATCAATGTGTAGAGAGTGGGTAGGGGCAACTAGTGGCTACGAAAATGATTTAGGGGATGTGTGTAGGCCATAGGTTGCACTTTTCTCACCACTGCCATAAAGTTATACCATCTTCAATGAGGATTTTTTACAGTTGCCAACATACTTCACACCATCTCTTGATGTTTTCTTCCAGCATACTGATCAAATATAAAATGGCAACAGGATCAAGGACAAAAAAAATCTCTTGATAATATGAACAATGATAAAGCAAGGCCCTTTTTGTTGTCCCACCACCCTCACGAGTCCATCTGGCAAGAACATGGAAGAGGGCCTTCTCCATGGCTGCCCCAGGCTCTGGAGCTCTCTTCGCAGAGAAATCAAACGGGCATCCTCCCTATTTTCCTTTCACAGACAAATAAAGACTTTTCCACTTAAGGCCTGTCTAACCTAAACAATATGCTGGATGCTGTCAAATTATTGTGCAGTGTGTGTCTGTTTGTGTTTGTATGTGTGTGTGTGTGTGTAATGATGTATTTTAATCTGATTTTAATTTTTTTTTGATTGTTTAATTTCTTTTTAACTTTTGTGTCCTGTGAATTTTTAACTATGTGTTTTTTATCTTACTAGCCACTTTGAATCCTGAACTGGGAAAAAGGTAAGATAGAAATAGATAGAAAGAGGAGGAGGAGGAAGAGGATCTTGATCCTGATGAAGATTCTGATGTACAGAACTGTTTTCTGGAAAAGTTGGATTACAGAGCATTCCTACCAGATGTAGGGATACCGTGATCTTGCCCCTTTCTGCCAGTAGCAGCTTCTCTTGCATACAAAACATTTCCTGCCAGCCAGACTGAATTTTCGTCTGCCTCACAGAGTCCACAGTATTTGTCAACTTTAAATTGTTGACTGTTAGATTGTTAGTGAGCATTCCATTGTATCACACTATTGCAACCAATGTAAATGACAATTGAAGGTAAAAAATAAAATTAAGGTTAAAAAAAGCTGCTTTTTACAAAGTCTTTTTATGTCTTTCAGCCCCCTCCCCTTTTCCCCCCATTCTCTGCCAAGCTGAAATATTTTTTAGAAGCCTCAGCAATGGGGCTGGAGATGAAGGAGAACTGGGAGAAAAAAGTCCTTTAGTGTCACTTTAGGGCACCAGATCTGCAGTAAACAATGCAATAAACCTTGAGATGGGCAACAGTAGGATTTTCCTTAGGCTTATCCTACCATAGCTGCATGTGCCTGACTACAAAGAGCAACTGCTTCCAAAATCCACTGAGCATGCCTCGACAGCAAAATAGAGGGAACAGGGTCAATTCAGAGAAACCTACCTCACCAGCTACCCCCAGCATATTAAAAAAGCATAGGTTGTTAAATTTGGGCCAAGCAGAAATGGATATTATGAGGCAAGGGAAGACTGATGGAAGAAAAGTCATCCCCGGATGCTTTTTGGAAGAAGCCTTCAAGTGGTCTCTAGAAGGTTCAAAATGTTTTCATTTACTTATGGAAGGCTTACTTGACCTGAATGTTTCCTTTTAGATGTTTAGTTTTGAATAAAAAGTTTGTGGAAATGTGTTGAACTGCTTTTCCTGTTTTCCAGTGTAGGAACTTGTCTTTATTTTCTCCTAAAGATTTGATGCCCAGGAAGATATCTACTTTGTTAGGACAGGTATGCCTGTATCCGGTACTCCTTTTGCTGAAGAGGTTCACTTGAAACAGTGGCTCTGACCCCTTCCTTTTCCTTTCATCCTAGAGCAGAAAGAGTTAGCCATTCTGGCACTCAAAACTGTTTTTGCCTCCTGTTTGAAGAGAGCTAATACTGAGAGGGCTGTTTTGTTTCTTTTCCTGGCACAGTGGAGATGGAGTGAGTGAAAGAATGCTATTCTCTGAAGAAGTTCAAATGGGTCTTCCCCTCCCTTTTCTGAGCAAAGAGGGAGAGAAATGTGAAAAGGGAATGCAAACTACAATTGAATTACCACCCTGTGGGTGGCAAAGTAAAGACCAAGCTCTCTGATCTATGTTTCCCTCACCCCTCCCTGCTAGGAAAGTAGAGGGAGCAGAGACAGGGAAGGTGACAGATTATAACTAAAACTGACTCCAAGTCTGGGATTCATGCTACAGGTTGGCCAGATTATCTGACGAAACTGTATACTGCTAGTCAATGATGAGCCAGAAAGGCACAGACAAATTCACATGTTCCTTGTCTGGAATGGTTGACGTGGGAGCTGGCCTCCATACCTGGGGGGAAATGTAACGTGAGAATCAGAAACACAGAAAATTCATCTGTGGACAGATCCAAGTACTGAACTAGATTCAATAAACTAATCTAAACTCTGTGGAGCCTGTGAATCTAGTCAGAAACCTTCCTTCTGCCCATTTCACCCACTTAAATGCTACCCTTTTTCCCCCTTGATGTGCAGAAGACTGAGGCCCTTTCCACAACTCACCTATTTTCGGTGCTGGGGTGCGGTGCTCGCGCAAGCAGCCTCTGGAGAGAGGCTCTTGCTTCCCTTCTTCTTCGGCTCCGCATGAGTTTCCTGCTCGCACGAGAGCCCCACTTCTTCCTTTTGCAGTGCAGCCTGGGACCTTCCCAGGCTGCAGTGAGACAGGAAGCACAACTGGCCCAGCTCCTGAGGATCCACACGCAAGGTAAGTGCGCACGGGGCCCCAGAGCAATGTGCAACCGGCTTCAAGCCGAAAATGAAAAAATGTGTGAGTGGTCCCTGGAGCATCGTGCAAATGTGAGTGCGTTGTGTGGACTGCTCCTCACATGTGTGTGATGCTCAAGGGGCCCTTTCTCATCAAAAATGCCATGTAAAAAGGGCCTGTGACATTAAAAAAGGGGACATGTGAATGGGCGTCCACTCTGACATAAGACTTTCACTAACAAGTTCATTTCTTTCATTAGTTACAAGGGCCATTTCCGCACTAGACTGTTACAGTGCTATTTTTCCACTTTCAACATCCTATGGGAGGCCCCTCCCTAAACTGCAAAATCCAGGATTCCATAGGATGTTGAAAGTGGAATAATAGCACTATAACAGTCTAGTGTGGAAATAGCCAATATCTTTGGATGCCATTTGCAGTTAAAGCCCACACAAGATACGTTGGACCACATAAACGTAAAGTATAAAATCACAGTGTGGAGCCGGCATGGTGTATTGGTTTAAGCACTGGACTACTGTTCTGAAGATCAGGGTTTGACTCCCTGCTTAGCCATGGAAACCCATTAGGTGACCATGGGCAGGTCACACTCTCCCAACCACAGAGGAAAGCAATGGTGGTAAACCATTGCGCTTTACCTCCCCCTCCCCCATGTTCAGATGTCATTTGTTGTTGTTGTGTACCTTCAAGTCATTCCTCACTTATGGCGATCCTAAGGCAAAGCTATCACAAGGTTTTCTTCGCAAGATTTGTTCAGACGGGAGTTTGTCTTTGCCTCCCTCGGTAAAAGAGTATGACCTGCCCAATGTCACCTGGTGGGTTTCCATGGCTGGGGTGGATTCAAACCCTGGTTTCCAGAGGTGTAGTCAAGGAATTACCTACCTGATATGAATGAACACATAAGCAAGGAAGTGCCTCTTGTCACACTCTCCATCTTAACTATCCTCATGTGAAAAGCAACAAATCTATGTGAGAGAAGTTCATGTGAAGATTCCGCATCTGAGCAAAAATACCAAAAACCAGGCTTCTTGCTCATATGGAGGCTCTCTTCTTCTGGCCTGCCATTTTCCCCCTGTGGAAAATTATGATGAAGGATGCAGGATCTGGTACTCCCTACTTCATGTGTTGAGTCAGACTAAGTAGTACCTGAGTAAGGTTTCTCTTTTTTTAGGACTTTGCTTCCAACCAATCAAGCAGGGTCATAGTCAATTCACACTGACAACTAACTTCCCAGGGACTCCATGCTGCTAGTGGCTGGAAGGAAAGCAAAAATGACCACAGCCATCCCACATATCCATGCATCCGTTTATATCCATCATCCACACACATACAAAAGCACCATATGTCTCTAACTAAGCCATGTAGCATTGTTCCTAAACCATCTTAGCAGTAGCTGAAGCAAGGAGAATGTGATACTGCATTTTGTATGAGGTGTGTATAGTGATTATTAACTAAGAGTTATGAGGCAATTTAGTCTTTAAGTGTTGCTTATAATAACCGTCTCCTAGTAGATGCTTAAGAAATTATAAATCATCATTTATAGTTCATATTTCCCATTCAAAAGACAAGTTGTGACCATGCAATGGAATATATTCTGAAAAGACAAAAATGCAATTGGACAGCAGATTTAGCCTGCTGAATATTCATTTTGAATGAACCTAGCCACATGGTGAGTACTGGTATGTTAATATTCTGTTTCTTTCATACCACTTGAAAAATGAGAAAGTAGGATAATTAGACATGTAGAAGCCAGTGTATTTCTTGAAGTGTAGAAAATGCTGTAAATGGGTTTAATCTGTGCCAAATTTGCATACGGTGGTTTTGCACAGAAAACAGCAGTTTTTTCACAAGAAATGTGCAGAAAAGGTTGTTTTCTGTGTAAAACTACATGTGCAAATTTGGCACAAAATAAATCCTGAATTATAGATAAACTTTCTCTTAGGGGGAAGAACATTGCTAAAATTGATCATTACTTATTCAAGATGAAATTTAGTGAAGAATTACTTCCCTAGACAGAACTCATCTGGTAGCTCCTATACTTCACACACACACACACACACACACACACACCATCCTGGCTTTGTGAGAAAACTCAGGACACAAAATGAGCTTACACAAATGCTGTAATGAAATTTTGCAAATATTAGATGTATAGTGTATTCTTTATTTAAATGTTCAAAACTGAATTTCTGAATCTTAATTTTGATAGACATGTTATAGATCAAATGAATTAATGAACAAATGTTGAATAGTAACTCAGCAGATTTTACAAAAAAATGCCTTGAGTGTGAAAAATTATAATTTGGTTGTCAGCCACCACTGAAAATGTAGAAATACTCCCTCAAGAATAATTAGTGAGGAGATCAGTTTGGTTTCTTTACATTAGAAATTATGCTGAAGAAACTCCATGATCAATCTTTGGTGTTCTCAAATGCACTGATAACCAACCATGAAATAATGAGAGCGGACACAGAAAATTGGGTTAAATAATGGCCACTTTATTTGACCTAATCTATTTAAGTTGTGTTGGCCTAGAAATAGAGCAAGAGAGGGGAGCAACCTGATGCGGGTCCAGCTGAGGCCAGGTGTCACTCCATGATTACCTCCCCAGCCTTCCCTTGGGTGAAACATCTCAGCTCTAAGGACAATTCAAAACTTGGGTTGCTCCTCATCCAGCCATATTTGGAAGGTAATGTGGGGAACTTCCACCGAAGCAACAGAACTCCATAAGTGAGAGCCTGAATCCCAGGATAGTTTCAAGGATAGCCTATACCAAAAGGGTGCCAAAGGTGTACACCAAAGTCTTATATTCTTCCCTTGTTACCTGCCAGATGACACCACCCAAAGCCAATTGTCCAATTCCTACAGATACAGTATAGGGTATACAAAAAAAGGGAGGGGGATTCCAACCTTCCCCAAAGTGAACAGATGATTCTCACACTACACTGAGTATGAGAGGGTGGGTCATGCTGTGGTGATCTAAACAGTCACTCAAGGATGCTTTCAGGCTTAAATAGCATGCAGCCCCATCCCTATCATGTACAGTGATCTGGCGCCTAGTTCCAGTCACAATATACCCTGGTCTCTCTCATGGAGGCCATCAAATTACTATCTTCCTCTGCAGTGCTGTTCACTGTGTGGTTCCCGGTAAGTATTACTGGAGACTGGCCTGAGATCCTGAAAATGCCTGATGTTGATTTCTTCTGTCCATTTTTTATTACACTGTTGTTTTGTCCTTACTTGCAGTTCCTGATTTTCCAGGTAGTGTCAGACTCTTTTGAAAGAAAGTGCTCTGAATGAAGGCCGTAGAGCAAAGTTTTACCTCAGTAGCATATCAGCCTCTTCATGTGTCCATGGAATGGAGAAAGCACAAATCAGCTGTCAAATCAAAGTTATTAAATATAGATTATCAAGAACTCCCAGGAGCCACAAAGGGGCTTTGTTCCCCTCAGTCAGTGGGCTTGTCATGTAGAGATACAATGCTTTTCCTGGAATAGTTAATTTTCCTAAATATAAGGAGGTTTTCTCTTTGGTTAGGTTTAATCTTCCTCCTTCCAATTTTTCAGATGTCCAGTATAATAACAGCCCCGCTCCAAACACCCCGCCCCCCGAAGCTATGCATGTAAAAACACAGAGGCAAAGTCTACCTTGTATGTTCTTTTCCAGTGAAGTTATTATTATCAAGGCCCGGGACTGCTGTGGCCAATCTCTTGAATCTCATGGTCATTTTATTTCAGAACTCTAATAGGTCTATCACTAAGCAAGGAGTTAAATTTCTGAATCTGGTTCTTTCCCCCAAGATCACTTATTTTGTTTGGTATTTTTTGACGTCTAATGTCTTTCACAAATTTTGTACCCACTTTATGTGTATTAATATGTATTTTTATCCTATTGTGTGCAGTTAACTTGATGTTTTAAACTTCTAATTTAAAGGACTGTATATAACTGGCTTAACTTGTTTCAATATGCTTTGCAACTGTGCAGGTTTTTTTTTATGTTCAATATTATAAATAGTTTTAAGTTGTTAAAATTTATTTTGTTGTATGCTACTGTGAGATCTTTGGATACCAGATGGGATGTAAATATTTTAAAATATTACTTTTTTGTTCTTTTTATTTATATTATTTAAAATATTCAGTAATATTTAATATTTTTAAATATTAATTAAATATTGGTTGGTAAATAATAAATAAATACATAATGGTTGAAATTAAGGATAATAAAAGTAAACAAATCTGAATTAAAAGAATATATTCTGAGATTTCCTTTCTCTCTTTTTTTGTTGCTCTTGTCTCCCCTCCCCGTGCATGTTCTAATAACTCATGCATCGATATTTTCTGAAAATATCAGAATATCTAGAGGATTTTTTTCCTTTGTGTATTATGGAGGAAAGAGACTCAAGCTGAATTCAGCTGGATGTTGGGGCTTTTCCGCACTACACTGTTATAGTGCTATTATTCCATTTTCAACATCTTGTGGAATTCTGGGGTTTGTAGTTTACTGACGCCAAGGAACTCTCTGGCCATTTCCACATGAGGCGAGGGAATCGCTCTGTGCTGTTACTCATCGGATCTTCTGGCTCCTGGGTCTGGTCCAGGGTGAATCAGAGCAGTGCAAGGTCTTAGATCCGCACTGCTCCGGCTTCCAAAATGGCGGCTTCCAGTTGGTCATGGGTCCTGACCAACCGCTGAAGCTTGCCACGCCTAAAGCCCGCCCTCCACAGATCACAGGCTCGCATTGGTGCGAGCCTGCGAATCTGCACATGGGAGCAGGTACGCAATGGTGCACTCTAGAAAAATGAGAAACCTCTTTTTTCTGGTCTTTAAAAGTCACGCTGGAGGACCAGTTGGGGGCATTTCGGAGCGGACTGAGGTGCGGATCTCCAGTAAGTAGTCCGAGCCTAGTCCACTCCAAGGTGCAGACGTCCTCCGTGGAGGACACACTGCACTGTTTTAATTCCCTCATGCGGAAATGGCCTCTGACTGAGAATTCTAAATGCTCCTCCCTAAACTGCACAATCCAGAATTCTATAGGATGTTGGAATAAGAGCACTATAACAATGTAGTGCAGAAAGGCCCTAGGACTCCCAGATAAATATTTTATCTCTGTGATTCTTCTAGTCTTCCAGAGCCAGCAGTCTCTCTACTCTTATAAAACCTCCTTAGAGTATCCAGCAGACTTTGCTCTAGAGATTAATGCCCTCAAAAGGGTGGAGTGTCTTCTATATTTAGTAAAATGAGTACCTACAGAAGGGTGATACTGCCAAATATAGACCCTTGTGGACTGTCATTGTGCAAATTCCAATCAAGTGTGTGTATATAATTTTCTCTGTGGGCTTGACAACCATGCATTGGCATGTACTATATACTGCAAGCCTCTACAATGTTCATGGTTATTTCTGGAGAAGCCAATGACAGATTACACTTTTACAATACAAAAGTCTGGAGAATAAACATAAACATAAGAACTGGGTTGTAATTAAACTTACAGCATCACCAATACATTTTAAAGAGAAAGAATACAGTGGAAAATCTATTGCACCACCTCTGGTTAAAAAAAATCTGCATGTTAACCAATTAATATGGTCTGTTATAGAATGTATTCTTCACATGTATTCTTGCGACCTGTTAAGCCACTGTCTGATATGTTCAACGGGCTGAATGCCAACTTAATCATACTTAGAATCAACTCATGAATATAAACAGATTGATTTAGCTTAAATGACCAACTTAAATTTCACTGATTTCATTGGATTCTCTCTAAATATTACTTACTCTGAATTCAACCCAGTGTTTTGGGCCTACCGTAACAGGTGGATCAGAGATGCTAGTGGAGAAATGCTACTTGGCCAGCAATTCCAGGTAGACTTAACCAGCAGACTGCTGAGGGAGGAAGGGAGGAAAAACAGTGAGGACATAAGAAGAACCATATTCAATCAGACCAAAGGTATATTCAGTGTTCTCACAGTGGCTAATCAGATGTCTGTTATAAGCCCACAGAGAGGACATGAGCACAATAGCAACCTCCTGCTCTTGTTTCCTAGCAATGGGTACCATGAAATATATAACCTCTGATAGTGGAGATAATGTAGAATTAATAGTGAAGACAGCCATGAACCATGAACATTATAAGGGGTTTGTACAGTCCATACCAGTGCATGGTTGTCAAACCCATGCTGAAAAGTATATAGAGTTGGCCCGCCATTTGTGGGTTTAACTTTCACCGATTTCATTATTTGCGTGTTTCTCCAACCCCTGCCCCCCGCCACCTCCAGTGCTTCTTTTCTGCAGGAACCTTTCTTCTCAGCAGGTCTAATAAGGCTGCAGAGCCCTTTAAAAACCCACCTCTGGTCCTCCTGCTCCATTGCGAGCCACTGCCTTGCCAGCTAATGATGGTTCACAGCCCAATTTCTCAGCACCACAAACCCTCTCCCAACACCCCCACACACACACACACCCAAGGAAGGAGATGAGCAAGAGAGAGGAAGTATGGGGCTACCCTGCCAATCCACCCCTATTCCCTCTCCTTTCCTTGTTTGGACCCCAGGTGCCTGTCCTTCTCACCATGCTTCAGCCCCCTTTCCGCAGACAGACAGACAGACAGAAGGACAGACAGACACATGAACACACACACACACTTTAATATTTGTGGTTTTTCCACTTTTGCAGGAGTAGTATAACCCTAACTCTAGCACATGTGAAGGGCCAATTGTATGTCAATGGCAAAGGTTGTGGGAGGGGGCTTAATATATGTTTGTATGGCCATCTTGTCTGTAGGAATAAATATAATCCTAATAATGCATGCCATATTTTCTGGCACTGCTTAAATGACCACCCTATCCTGTTGAGTGTGGGTTGTGTTTCATTCTTGGGAGTCTGATATTGGGCATGGGTATTATAATTTGGTGCCAGAGAACACCCAAACACTTGTAAACTCCAACTGTGGGAGCACACAGTCCAAATCTCTTGGCTCCATACTGTATATTTGAGTCCCACTTTTGTACAAGAGGTTTTTTTTTTTAAATTCAAAGAATTTACTAACCCAAATGAAAACAGGAGGAACTGAGACACTAAATTAACAGAGGGTCTAGTCATGATGAATCAGCTGTCCTAAAACAACAAAATTATGAAGCTGTTTGTCAAATTATGTCCTTTATCTTCTGCATGATAGTCATTTGCATGGAGCTAGAATCCTCACATCAGTCCGCCACTGCCAAGAAGTTGTCATAACTCTTCAGAAAGGATTTGCTTTCCCAGCAGGTTCACAAAAATCAAAGGACTCATTTCTGTCCTATTGTTGTCAGATACTTTCCTGTGAGTCACACAGTGTCAAACTGTTATATAAAATCCCCTCCCCCATCTTCTCAAAATAACACTAGCCTGTTCTTTGTAAACAAATCGAAACAACACACAGATTGCAGGCAGTAAATGGTCTGCCTTTTAATATATCAATCCAACGTGGGTTTGTAGTGCAACACATACAACATTTCTTCTCTTGATGCACAACATCAATGGCTTTCACACAGAATAAAAATGAGACCTCCTTTCCTTCTCTTTTTCAGTGAGGAAACTCAAATGCCAGATGAATGGAGTAAATAAAGAAATTGATCACTGTAATGGATTACAGCAGAAGTTCTCCTGGGTCTCATTTCCCTTGGCTTTGCTACTGTCACATTTTTTTAATCCTATTGCGGTTTGATTTTTTAACTAAATCAGAGCTTTTTCTTGATGGAAACTTGCCTTATACAACAATATTGGCTATCATATACTTGTTTTTATGTTGTAAATTGAGAAAAGGCTTCTTTTGGATTAGACATTTAGCAGTTGCAATGGATCAAAGTATTTTGTTGTGGTTTGGGTGCTCAAAGTTTAGGGGGAATAACTTCTTTTTTGAGAGAGTTGCCATGGGATGTAGCATGGATTAAGAACGTGCAGTCCTCCAGATGTTGTTAGAAGGCAACTCCCATGATTCCCCATTTCCCATGTTGGATAGAGCAACCTGACAACATCTGGAGCAGTACATGTCCCCCACCCTTGTTGCATAGATTTATTCCACACTATTGTTTCCACTTACCAAGTCCAACTAATTCGTTTTTTCAAAGGGGGGGTATATAAATAGCACAGGCCCCAGTGTTTCTATTGTACTGCTTTCAGTTCTCTTAACATCCATTGTCTAACTACAGACAGAACGTTTTATCTTCGTTCCTTGCATAATATAATGTGTTGCTCTTAAACGCTTTCTCATTGACTCTGTCTTATGGTGACCTTATCCTAAATTCTAAGATTTATTCAAAAGAGGTTTGCCTTTGCCTTCCTCAAAGGCTAAGAGAGTGTGGCGTGTTTAAGGTCACCCAGTGCGTTTCCATGACTGAGCAGGGATTTAAAGCTATGCATCCCAGAGCCATAGGCCATTGCAGTCAGCTAATTACATTAGGGGGAGCCAGCATATTATAGTGATTTGAGTGTTAGACTAGGGGCCTTTACATACCACACTGTTATAGTGCTACCATTCCACTTTCAACATCCTGTGGAATTCTAGGGTTTGTAGTTTACTGAGACCAAAGAGCTCTCTGGTTGAGAATTATAAATGCCACTCCCTAAACTGCAAACCTCAGGATTCCATGGGATGTTGAATGTGGAATAATAGCAGTATAACAGTGTAGTGCGGAAAGGCCCCTAGTCTAACACTCAAACCACTATAATATGCTGTCTCCTCATAATGTAATTAGCTGACTACAAATCATAAACAACTGAGATATCAGCACATATACATTTTTCACCTATGAAATGTTCAAGAGGGTTTAAGCTAACGTGTGAGGAATGTTTCGCTGCCTGCAGGCCAAACTATACACAATGTAGGAGATCTTTGATTTTCTCTGCTTAAAGCAGCTATTGTGTCACGGCCACAGATACTTACAGACAGAGGACAGAGCTGTCCACATGCAGTTTCCAAAATTTACAAACCCTGCAGAAGCTATTATTTGCAACGAAGTATGAGAAGTAGGCAAGTACTAGTGTTGTATCTTTTACTATCTCTTATAAAGGTAATAGGGTTTTAGGGAGGGGTAATTTCCCCTTTGATAATTGATATATGGGGAATGAGTTTAGCCTCCTTTCCTCATTCTGATTTAGGTATGACAAAACTATTTTCAAGACAATAATTAAGGTTCTAGAGATTGAACCCTGGATTTCTTGTGACACATCTAGCACAGCCCAGACAGGTAGTACCCTAATAAGCAGGCAAGACAAGTGTTAGTGACTGCTATTCCTGTTTTGGAACAAAATCAAGACTGACAGTGGCTACTCTGGTCTGAAATTCAAAACAGCTTGATTAAGGTGTTAAGGGGTTATTCTTCTCCACAAACCACACTTTCTTCATTATTTATTGCTGTAAGGTTGGGACACTTCCTCTACTGTCTTCAGATTGTTCTGAAAATGTGTCTGGCACTTCCATGTCAGCAAGCAAGCCATTGTTGTTGTTCAAACTGATGAATGGTGGGTGAGGAGGAGGGAGAGGGCAGGACCCATGCTGTTTCCAAAGATCTGCCAAAGAGGTAAAAGGCCAGTGAAAACAATGTGTCCCACTCTGAGTCAAAAGAAGCATTAGGAGTGCTGGGAGAGGCTGTGGTTTGTCAGATAATGAGAGGTGGAGACTATCCTTTGCATCATTTATGTGTAAGTGTTGATGAATAGTTGAAAACATGAAGGTGCTTGAAAGGAATATATTGTGCCTGTGCTGTTTCACTGTAAAGTGATGATCTTTTAATATCTGAAAGAGTTTCATGCCCAATGTACTTCCTCCCTTCACCACCAAATTTGATGACGACCAATTGTTAAAAATCCTGTGAGAAAATCCTTCCCACAGTTGTCAGGATAAATGTATTGTGGTGACGGGAAAGCAAACAGCAATCTGCACAGGATGTTAAGGGTTCTATGTATGGTTTCAGGGATGTGAGAAGCACAGTATGCTCTGGTCAAAAGGATGCACAGCTATAAACAGAAAACTCTCCCATGGGCACTGTTAAGCTGTGCGTGTACACTGGGTCACTCAAAATTTTACCAAGACAGGTGATCTGCTCATAACACTGCTCATCTACACAGACACCCACTTAGGATACTTTTATTATTAAACGCACAGTTTTTGGAACTGGCAATATAAATACTGCTAAAAGAGGTCTGTGTTCAGATATATAAGTAAGTGGTCAAGAAAACTGGAGGTATTGATGCAAGCTTTATTTCATAATATCGGTGCCAGAATTTGGAAAAGTTATTTTGTTGAACCACAATGCTTAGAATTCCCCTGCCACCTTTCAGGCCAGGGGACTCTGGGAGTTGTCATTCCCCCATCAAGTTCTAATCTATTCTCATATATTTTTCTCTCTTGAATCTCTTTAAGCTGCTTTTTAAGGTTTCCATAAAAGTTTAAACAGTACCCTGGCGAAGCTGAAAATCCTAGTCTGTATATTTAATCATGGACAGCATAGAATATCCAGTTTACAGTACAGTAGGGGTGGGGTATGTGTTGTTGTGTGAAAATCCCATAATGCATCTCCATTGGCTATGTTGGCTAAGGCTAATGGGAACTGCAGTCTAACAAGGTCCGTGTGTTTCCTATTATTGCTCTAGAGCATATGAAAAGTAGAAGAGAAAGACTTAGGTTGTTCTGTACCACGTTATCTCTGGTGTTGAATGTATGAACGGGGGTAAGGATGTGAATGATGAGCTACAAAATCCTTGGATAAAATCTTTCCTCTGCTATACACTCCACAGGTGGCTTCAAGCAAATTGTAATGGAGAAAATCACTGAAGACACTTGAGGAAGTCTACCTTGGAGAATTCTGATTGGAACTGACCTTATCCGCACAAATCTACAGAGAGGCCACGCTTAGACATCCACTAGCATTTGTACTTCTTAGATACTTTGAGACAGCTTTTGGCTCAGAGACACATGAAAGAACATTTTTAATGTGTCTTTTGAGAGGGAAATATGTCCCAACATGGATATATTTGAGGGGGGAAAATAGAAATGCATATTGAGATTATTTACTTAGGTATAAATTTTGCGCAGATTTGAGGCATGGGGACAAAGCTGTTGGACTAATGTAGAAACAAGATGGAATAGACTCTCAAGTGAGGTCATGCAAAAATTATATAAAGCAAAAATTGTCTAATTTGCCCATTCTTCCTATGGAGTATCTTACAGGACTGATGTAATAATTACCAAGGTAATGGGTTCTTCTGAACACTTGAAACCTTCTACATGAACACATACAAAACCCTTCAGCATTATCTGTTGCTGGGCATGGAAAAAAGTGGACCTCAGCAGTTGTTATAAAGCTGTCTACCATAAACCTCCCTCTTCACGGTCACAGGATCAGTGAGAAGTGGTAATTTTCCAGGCAAAATCAGACAAATGGGCATAATACAGCTGCAAGTGGATCATGTAACAACAGTGGGACATCAGTTTTTTTCCCCCTGTAATGCCGGGAGCCCCAGTGTAGTGAATCAAACATGAAATTCCTTGGGTTGATGTTTGTAGAAGAATCCATGTCTATGAAATTGCAAGTTTTTAACTGAAACTAATGAGAGGTCATGCCACAGGGAGTTGATTTCAACCCACTGGTGAGAGCTGATCAAACAACCTTTTAATCTCTGTGGGGCAGATGGAGGTCAATCCACTTTCCCTACCACTGCATTAACTGTAAGGGCAGAAGGAGGAGAAGGTAAAAAAACAAAACAAAACAAAACAAAAAGTCTTCTGTAAGGTCCACTGAGTACTTTCAAGTAGAAGCGTCATTTTAAGTGTTACTGTTCACCATGTTGAAATAATCTTGTTTTTTAAAATGAAAATATTGGGTGATGTGGCAGGGGACATCTCTTTCCAGACATCTGCACTAATTTATCAGTTGGCATTCTTTGTACTGACTTACTGTAGCATCCAAAGAGTCTTTAAATACTTGAATTAATTGAAGCCTAATTTCTTTCTGACAGTTGATGGTGCATGCACAACATTCAAAAGATACAACCCCAGCCACGCTTTCTTCGGAGCAGGTCTCAGCAGGACTGGCTCTTGAGGATTCACAACTGTGCCGTTGCTTTGCCTGCCAGGAACAACAGAAGAGCAAGAAGAATTAATTAAAACAAATTGAAAATGTAAAGTGTAATGAGGCTTCACTACTAAAGACACTTGCACACATCACAGATGGCTGGTTTCAATTAGAACTAATTTGGAGTTCTTTCAGTTCAGGCTTGAACAACACAATCCTGTGCATGCTCAGTCAGAAGGAAGTCCTGTGTTCACTGAGGCTTCTTCTCACATAGGACTACATTCTAAACCATTAGACTGAACTTTAATACACAGTAAGGCATGCTTAAAACTGTGAATATTAGTAGTCTCAGGCATACCTCATTCTACATAGGATTTGTCCTATAAGTCCTGGATTCTGATCCTAGGCATGACTACTCAGAAGTAAGTCTCATCTCATTCAGTGGGACTTCTTTTTAAGTCCATACACTTAGGACTACAGCTTTCCTATTCTAATCCAGTGCATATTTACTTGAAAGAAATACTGCTAAAATAAATGGGCTTTATTTCTGAAGAAATGTGCTTTGAATCCAACAGTAAACATGACATGTCCTGGACTTTAATCAACCATCATGATCTCTTTCTGAAATCCAGATTCATTTCTTATTTCCCTTTCTATAAATGGACCAGTAAAGAATGGCCAGTTACCCCATATTTCATGCTGCTTGTAGATAGAGCTTCCATTTCCTCACTAGATATGTGTAAAGGAAGCTAATGAATCTGAAGTCATGTTAAGACTACCATCATATTCAGAAGACTGGCTGATAGGCATAAAGGTCCTCTCTGCTCCCAAATTATGGAGTGAACTTCCATCAGACCTATGAACAATTCCTTATTTTGCTGCTTCTATGAAGAACGCAAAGACAAATGACTTCATACTGGCCTTTTAAACAATTTTAATTTGGACTGTGCAACTGCTTCATACAAATTCTGAATTCTGACATGAATTAAGCCATTTCAGAGCTTGGGAATAAGTACTTAATTAATTAGTTATGTTGTTATCTCATCAGATTTTTCTAGCAATTTTTCCTACCTCACTAGATTTCCCAGTTAACACTGAGGTTAAAAAAACTGCTTTAGAAGATTAGATTAGAAGAATGTGTTAGAATTGGTGAGGTTGGGTGTCTCTCTCAGACTCAATAAAACAGGAAGTCCTACTGCTACTGGAAAAGAATGATTAGGACTGGAGAAAATGCATCACATAACTTTATTGTTAGGCCCAATAATCTGCAAGACAGGAGGGAAACAGAGAGATAGACAGATGGGAGAAGAACTTTCTGGAGCCAAGGGCAGAGCAAAAGAAGAAATAACTGAAGAATAGAAGTGGAGAATGAGTCTTGTAGTGACATGAGACTTGGGCCATTTCCTCATGGGGTTTTTAAAATGGTGCAGAGCATCCTCCAGGGAGGATGTCTGCATCTGGTAGTGGACTGGGTCAGATCTACTTAACGTAGATCTGCACCGCAGCCTGCTCCGGAATGACCCCAAGTGGTTGTCCAGCATGCTTTTGAAAGACCACTAGAAATAGGTCTTTCAAAAGCACGGAGCGCGCCACTGCAAGCCTGCTCTCTTATGCAGATTCACAGGCTCGCACTGGTGTGAGCCTGCAATCTGCCAGGGGCAGGCTTTAGGCTGGCGAGCTTCAGTGGTTGGTCGAGAGCCTCGACCAACCAGAAGCTGCCATTTTCGTCCCCGGATCAGTGCAGAGCGGCGGTCACTCACTGCTCCGGAGCAGTGTGGACCGGACCGGGCAGCTCAAAAGTCCTGTGAGTAGCGTCACGGAGTGATTCCCTCGCCCCATGTGGAAATGGCCTTGGAGACCATGTCCCTCAAGCAACCAGGGTCTATCTGAATGTCAGGCCTTTTTGACACAAAGGGCAGGTATTCCCGGCTGTATGGAAGGAAGGTGTTTGAGGTCTTTCTCAGAGATGGGGGTCCATCTTCAGTAACTTTTACTCATCTACTGATTATATTCTAGTCCAGAATAATAATAATCCAGAATGTAATTTGTAGTGCCTTAAGAAGTATTCACTTCCAGCACTTGTGACTTTTCCACATTTTGTTGTATTAAAACCCATTAGCGGGTTGCATAAGTATTCATCCATTTGAATCAATAGTTGGCAAAACTACAGCTGTCAGTCTTCTTGGTTAAGTTTCTCCTAGCTTGGCACATCTGGATCCTGCAATTTTTGCCCATTCTTCATAGCAAAATTGTTGCAGCTATTTCAGGCTGGATGGGGACCATTGGTGAACAAAAACTTTAAACTCTTGCCACAGATGCTCCATCAGACTGAGGTCAGGATTTCAACCTGGGCATTTTAAGACATTCAGGTTCTTGATTTTTAACCACTCCTGTGTTATTTTGGCTGTGCTTGAGATCATTGTTCTGTTGGCAGGTAAATCTCTGCCTCAGTCTCAGATCCCAGGTTTTTCTTTAGAATTGCTCTATATTTGGTTCCACCCATCTTGCATTCAGCCTGGCCAGTTTTCCAGTCATTGCCAAGGAAAAGCATCCTTACAACATGATAGTGCCACCACTATGCTTCACTGTAGGGATAACGTTCTCAGGGCAGGCAAGACCAAAAAGTTCAGTCAAAATCTCATCAGACAAGAGAAGCTTTGTCCATGTGCTTATTGTGTCTTCTATATATTTTTTGTCAAACTCCAAGCAGGTTGTGATATGATTTTGTTTCAGCAATTGCTTTCTTCTCACCATAGTTCCATAAAGCACATCACTGTGCAGCATGGTTGTCTCATGGACAGTTTCTTCCACCGCAGATGCAACTGCCTCCAGTTCCTTTGCCCCCTTGGTCATTTCTCTGACTAATACCCCACTTACCAAGTTGCAGAGTTTTGATGGAGGGTTTTCTAGGGAGAGTCAAGGTCGACCCATATTCTTTACATTATGTAATGTTGGATGTAACAGTGCTTTGGGAGTTATATCCGCTGTTGAATGTAACAGTGCTTTGTTCATAATTTTTTAGTAACTCAATCCTAATTAATATTTCTTCACAATTTTGTCCTTGTCTTGTTTGGAGAGATCCTTTAGTTTTGCAATACTGTTTGCTTAGATGTGCTCTCCCACAAATCCTGGGTCTCCCCAAAATGGGTGTGGGATCATGTGGCACTGGAAGTGCGCCCAGATGGACTCCATGCAACTACTCATGTGACATCTGAAGGCCATGGGTTGCAGTAGAGAACAGCAGTTACACCAATTTGTTATTAACTTTTGCATCACAGTAAAAATATTTGCACTTTCACAGTATTCATTATCTACCATCATCAGGGCAATGGAAGAGTGAAAACACTGTTAAACCTTCCACTTTATAATTTCTTATAAATTGTGCAGCTATGATTAGGAGTAAAGTTCCTTAATGTACTGCAGTCATCTCGAGGAGGGAGTACCAACTACACTCTATGCAAGGGACCAGTGCCAGTCTTTTCTGATAATTAAGTAGCTAATCAGATAAATAAATAAGCTAAAGATAATTAAGGTATCTCTTTTCTGATAATTAAGTAGCCGTTCCTATGCGAGTGAATGGTACAGAAAGAAAGTGACATCATATAAATGTGGTGTGAGATTTGCTTGTTGTGCATGCCTAATGATAAGACAAGTGGTTTGCAACACCACTATTTAACACTAACATAATCCAAACTGGTCTAACTTTCAACAGATCTGGCCCTACTATTAGGCAGAAGGAGCAGGTGCCTCAGTGGGCAGATATTGGGTGGTACAGAAAAGGCAGCTGTGGCAACTCCCTGCTGTTTGCCACTGAAGGGGATAGAGCTATGTATGTTATAAGACCTGCCCTGCACCCCAAGCTGATTTTCTGTCTACAAGATGCCTATTATAGGCTACAATGATTTTAACTGCATAGTACTTTAATTGATAACCCTCACTGCATAATCACAAATCTTGCTGTTTGTTCTCTCGGACATCTTTAACAATGCATTTTAAGAATTTCCTGACTATATATGACCTGGTTTGCAATGTCCAACACAGATATTTTCTGTAGTAATCTAAAGAATGTGCTCTCCCTTCTCCTAGCCCCAGCTGGATACATAGGTATGTATCATGAGTTGAATTTCAAACAGTATTCTTGCAGAAGAAAGCTATACAATTTTACCAGAACAAAATTACACGGGCAAGTATAGAACTTTTTCTTTTATTTTCTTTTGTATTTGCTCTACCAAGTGTGAAGAATTTGGATCTCTTAAGTTTTAACACTTACTGATAGGGAAATCTAAGGAATGGACTCACCTAAGACAATCTTTTACTGACTTTTTCCCAAAAAAAAAAAAAATAGCTTTAATCAGTTACAGTTAACTAATGATTGATCATTAATTTGCCATTGAGCATACGGTAAATAATGTACTTTCTTGTGCTTTGAGTAATTTTTATTTTTAAACATTCCTCTTCCAACAGGCATTTTATATGTAATTTCTATCTGTGCTGGTCATTTTAATTGTTATTTAATTGATATTTTAATGTTGTTTTTATATGTATTTTAACATGTTTTAATTATTATTGTAGTTTAATCTTTGTTTTAACTTTTATATATGAGAGTTTTTAATTTTTTTTCTTTTAATGTCTATAAGCCACTTAGAGTCTCCTCAGGGAGAAACGCAGGATAAAAATAAAGATGATGATGATGAAGATGATGATAAATAACGTAGATATTTAGTTTCTATTTTGCTTTTACACATGTCTAGCAATCAAATATCCCCAACTTTTTTTCATTTTTTGTTAATGTAATTGACATGCACACACCTAAAGCTGCTGTGGTGTTTGGTAGGTTGTAGGGTGCTTTTGTCCTTCCAGTTTCCTTTCAGACATCAGAATTGAATATTGCATACTGCCATTCTCTTGTTAAAAAAATAATAATAATCACATAACTGAGGCTGAAAATGTACACACAACATATTATCCCTGGAAATAAAACCCCAATTGATCACTGTAGGAGGTACATTTGAGTGGGCTGCAAGTCACTGAAGCCACTGAGATCAACACTTCTTCTCTTCCAGGTATGCAAGGAAGATGAAACATTGACCTAGTTATAATTTATATGCAAACAGAACTTCATTTTTCTTTGTTTTCTGCTTTTCCTCCAAGAAGCTCAAGGGACCTGCATTGTTCTCACTCATTTTATCATCATGACAACCTATGAGCTGAGTTAATGTGAAATGTTTGGTCCAACGCCATTTAGTAAACTTCATCACAGACCAGAGATTTAACCCTGAGTCTTCCCAAGCCTAGACTAAGGCCATTTCCTCACCTTATCTTTATCTTTATAAGATGTTGCGCTTTTCTGTTCTGCAGTCCTTCTTTTAGTTTTGAACTTCCATGTCTCAACCACAATGAGACATTTTTATGTGAAATGACACCATGGAATGTCAGGCAAATCTCTGCATCTATAAGACTCCATTCCTCATCCACATGGGACAAGTTTCTGTTGATGGATTTCCTGCATTTGCAATTCCTGTGTTATTCATAGTTTCACCTGAAATCAGGAAATGACTTAGATCAAGATGAAGAACCTGGTTTTGGGTTTTTTTTAAAATACAGCCTATTTCCTCTCAAAATCAAAAAACATTGAAACTAGATAAAATAGCAACATATTCAAAATTAAAACAATTACTGTGAGTAACACTCTAGCTTCCCACCATTGTAACACTGATTTCCTGACTATGCACGACTTATTAATGAAAACAGCTTGTCACGTTACTTGGTATCATCACTGACAATAGTTGATATGTTCAATTGGGAACCATTCCATAGAAATCCCCACCCACCCAACTACACACACACACACACACACACACACACACACAAGATGCAGGCAGTGGATATCCTTACTTAAGCCACAAACTGAGAGTCTACTGCAGATGGCTTTCCCGTAAGCTGCAGCCTCTATTATGAATACAATTATCCTATGAGACTAGCATGACCAGGATTTAGTCAGCAATTATAGAAATGGCACTGTGGCACTTACAGCTGGGAAAACTTGTTGAATGCTGCTTCTTCCTCTGGGAATTATACTTCCTAATGTTTATAAGAAGCTTCAGGTGCAACATCAGCTGATCTCTCCCCCCGCGCAGTTTTTGTAAGAGAAAGAATGAACAGGAAATGTGTTTACATACAAATGCAAGCTGTGTTTCTCAAACACCATCAAACCCATTTTACATATAAAGTTTAAATAACTTTCTAATAGGAAGGAAAGCTGCCCTGGGAATCCCTCCCTATCCAAAGAGACCAGCACCCCTTCTCGTTTTCCTTCCGCAGCCTACAAAGACAATTTTATTCAGGAGGCTTTTGGTATGTGTAATGGTCTGCTGTTGAGTAGAAGAGAATGTAACATGTTGTTTGTTAGTCTTTTATTGTTATGTTATTTGTTTCTTTTTATGTTCTATTTTAGAATTTAAACTTAAATCTAAAGTTTATGTCAAGATTTTGTTTTTAATCTGTGTTTTATTACTGTGAACTGAAGAGGGTTCCTTCCTTCCTAAATCCAATGGTTACTCCTCTCTAGAACAGAGCCATTGTTATTAATAGAACTTATATATGTGTTGATTTATCAAGTTCCAGTTGCTTCAATGGGCCCCTCTTCAGTAGGGACTAACAATTGGATTTAGACCTAAGGCTACAGACCCAAGCTTATGTACTTGGAAAAATGAATGGATCTTACATAAGTGCTGAGTTATTAAATTCTCATTGATTTAGTGGGTCTACTCTAACTGGCTCTAGGGCCATTTCTGTACGATCATACTCTTGTATGTCATCCCATCACAATCCCAGCAGTGTCTCTGCTGGGTTGAGAGCATTTTCCCAATGCTTCTCTCTGCATGCAACCGGCTGCCTGAGGAAGGGAGTGCAAGGGACACGTTTCATCCTTCCGGATTGCAGCCGGCCTTCTTCCGATGCTGCAGTAGGGGAGGAAGCACATAGATCATGCTTCTGGCCCTTCTGCATGGCCAGCTGGAACAAAAAGCTTGCATGATCAGGGGTCATTGACAGGCTTTTCCTGTCAATGATATACCCTGTGATCATGCCAGCTGGCAACACGAGAAGAATGAGACCATGACAATTTCATGCAGAAGCATTGTCATGGTCCCACTCCTCTTGTATTTTCATGCTAGGACACCATCATCATGTAGAAAGAGCCTAGGCCTCTTTTGGAGGAAAGGTTGGGTATTGATTAGTGAAATAAATAAGTTCTTCCTCAACCATTATCAACTGAAAATTAACTGCTACAAGATGCAGCAGTCAAGAAAGCCAACACAATTCTTGGTTGCATCAATAGGAGTATGGTGTCCAGATCGAGGAAAGTAATAGTACCACTCTATTCTGTTTTGCTCAGACCTCATCTGGAATACCATGTCCAGTTCTGGGCACTTCATTTCAAGAAGGATATTGACAAGCTGAAACATGTCCAGAGGACGGTGACCAAAATGGTGAAGGGTCTGGAAGTCATGCCCTATGAGGAGTGTCTTAGGGATCTGGATATGTTTAGTCTGCAGAAGAGAAAGTTAAGAGGGGATATGATAGCCATGTTTAAATATTTGAAATGATGTCATGTCAAAGAGGGAACAGGCTTGTTTTCCACTGCTCCAGAAACCAGGGCAAGGAGCAATGGATTCAAGCTGCAGGAAAGGAGATTGCACTTGAACCTCAGGAAGAACTTCCTGATGGTCAGAGCTGTTCGGCAGTGGAATATGCTGCCTCGGAGTGTGGTGGAGTCTCCTTCTTTGGAGGTTTTTAAGCAGAGGCTGGATGGCCATCTGTTGGGAGTGCTTTGATGTGTGTTCCTGCATAGCAGGGGGATGCACTGGATGGCCCCTGTGGTCTCTTTCAACTATGTGATTCTATGATTCTATGATTAGTCAGGCTTTTGCTGACTGGTTTCTATGACTGGTATCTTGTCCACGTGAGAGCATGTGTATTCACCTATAATGTTATTTCTATCTTAGGTCCTTTCAAACAGTATGCTGGGGGGAAAAAAGAGAGAGAGACATGCTGTCTTCAACATCTGCTTTGTCAAGATCAACTGAAATTGTTAACTGAATTTTCACGGGAATATACCAAGTAGCGGAGGAAAAACCTGCTCTGAATCTATTCAATTCTTGGACAAAAGTTCGCCTCAGCTGGTTTGTGAGATTTTCAGAAAGACAGTGGAGATACACACAAATATTGTTATGCTTCTGTCTGCTTCTCACTTGAGACAGGAAGTGGAAATGTCACTATAAAAATAGCCTCTTTCAAGGTGCGTATTTCGAGCCTGGCCTCAGCTTGGCTTCTCATTATTTCCTGCCCCATGCCTCTGCCAAGATGTAAGGGTAAATGAAACTAACTAGAAGTGATGCTTGCACTTTGCATCATCCTCCAGTAATTGCTCCTAACGAGAAATGAGACAGGATACACCAAATATGGATTGTTGACACTATCTTGTATTGAAAACTGAGGCAAAATTGAGATGACGAGCTATGACTTCTCCAGATCAAATTTCACCCTAACCTCTTCACCAATGCTGAAAAAAGGACAATGAGGGAAGTGCAAATCCAAATTCCCTAAGGCTTATGATTTGCCTCTCATTTTCTTTCCTTTCCTTTTTCCTTTGTTTTCCTTGAAAAGTCCCGTTTAAAGGAGTTCCTGTTTCCATCAATCAGCAAGGACATATATTGTTTCTGGAAGGATTATTAAGCCCATTTTAAAAAGTAGAAGGAGGACTTGTAATTGTCTGCCTTCAAGTTGACTCTGATGCATGATGACCCTATCATAGGGTTGTCTTGGAAAGATTCACTCAGAGGCTTGCCAGTACCTTCTTGTAAGGCTAAAAGAGAGTGATTTGCCCAAAGTCACCCAGTGGGTTTCCGTGTGTGAGTGGGACATGGCCTTCTGGAATCCTAGACTAATGCTCAAACAAATTCATTACGCTGGCTGTTTTAAGGAGGACTTCAACTGACCTTTATCTTGTGTCTCCCTTAGTCCTACAGCTGCAATGAAAATGGGACATATGCCCCCTTTAAAAATGAAAGGTGAGAAATGTTTTGATCATGGGTTTTCTGTATCACCAGGGTTGCCTTATCCATTGGACACCTTTGGCACAGTGTTTAGGGCTTAAAAAATTTCAGGGACTACAGAAACAGAATTTTAGGGTCTACAAAAACATCCCTAGTGGTAGATTGAGGAAAAGTGGAGAGTCAAATATGAAAGCACCTAGGGCTTATGAAAACCTTAATCCAGCCCTGTGTATCACACCTCTTTTGATCCACACTATCCTTTATAGTATTTATAAATCCTCTCCAAGGATCCTATATTCTTTCCTAAATGTACGTAACTTTGGAGTAGTTCAATCTCACATTTATTTTAGTCATTCACATTTATTTATTGGCAGCTCTTCAGCTGAAACTCTCCTAGTAGTTTACAACAACAGCAATAACAATAACAACCACCACCACCACCACATTTAAGTCACAATATAAAACAGTAAACAGTGGGACAGATTCAGGTTCCAACCTAGATTTTTCATCACCTGCACTGAAATAATGCAAGTAGTGAGAACAGTGATAGTGCCTGATAAGCCTCCTTGGGAGGAGAGTCTTCCAGAGAGGTGCCATAGTTTAAAAGACATTGGCTCTGGTGATTGCCCCATGTCTCATCTCAGATGCTAATCTCAGCACCTGTGCAGCTTCATGCATCCATTATAGCAAGTGGCCAGCCTTGTTTTACAGGCTTGATCATCCTGGCCAAACAGTAGTCAAGCAGTTCTGGTGAACCGCATTCTAGTTTTCCAAGTTTGCATTGGACACATTTTGATTGAACCTGTTTACATTGACTTTCTGCATCTTCATATGTTCATATAAATTAACAACATCATAGGCTTTGGCAAATGACACTTGACTTAAACGAATTGCATTGGCTGCCAATCCATTGCTAGTGTGAATTTAAGGCACTGGTAATAACATATAAATGGCCCGGGACTTAAATACTTTAAAGGATACCTTTCCATATATGTGTCTGAGCAAGGATCGAGGCTGCTGGGAAGATTCTCCTCTGTGTCCCAAAGTCACTCAGTGTAAAGATATGTAAAGATGTCAGATGCCCTCTCACTGCAGGCCTAATTGGCACCAGTACTGGCTTCATTCTGGTGCCATGGTAAACCATAGCATGTAATCAAAACCTTTGATTACCCTCCAACATTTCACACATGAAAACAGGAAAATGGGTGACCAAGAGGGGCAACTTTATTAATGAAGAAGAACACATAAGTTAGGAGAGGCTGCATCAATTCACTTTATGCCTGAGTCTACTGGGAAGGTCAGGATTCTGCCCTCCCCTCTGCCACTCCTTGCTGAGATAATTGAATGCAGACTACTTTTGTACTTTGAACCCAGTTTGAATCATTGAAATAAGCTGAGGACAAAGGGGGGAAGCGGGCTGAGAAGACATTGAGACCTTCTAAAAAACAGCTGAAAAAGTGGTATGACAAAGGATTAATTATTCAGGGGGAGCTGTGTTGGCTGTGCAGCAAAATACAACAAAAGTTACAAGAAGCGGTACCTTTTTGGGGGCCAACTCCAGAGCATAAAATACACTATGCAAGCTTCCAAAGCTTCACTACCTTCTCCATCAGACAAAAATTCTAAAGACGATACATGATGTTGTTAGAATCACAAAGCTACATTTTGTCTAAGATGTCAGTTGCACTGAGGGATTTCAATGCAGGCAGAAGACACTCTCTTTATTGTCCTAGAGGTAGAGAACAAGAAAAGACAGGTAATAAAATTTCAACTCCATTAGCAAAAGAAAAATAACTTCTCTTGAGACCCAGTTGTCCATGCCCTATATGAAGCTAACAGCCCCTTTCCACAGGAGACTCTCATTCCAGCATGAGAATGGAAGAGGAGTGGGATCCTGACAACACTTCCACAAGACGTCATCACAGTCCCATTCTTCTCCCATTGCCAACTGGGGCAATCGTGAAGTAAATCATTGTTGGGTGTTCCCCATCAATGACCCCTGATTCTGCAATGGTCCCACACTTACCTGCCCTGTGGAAGGCCTGGAAGCATGATGGAGGCGCTTCCTGCCCCAGCGCAGCATGGGAAAGTGCCCGGCATGAGGCGTGTCGATCACAGTCCCTTCCACAGGGAGCCAGTCCAGTGCAGAGGGGAGTATTCCTGTTGCACTCCCTTCCCAGCAGAGGCACTGCTGGGATCATGACTGGAGGAAAAAGCAAGAAGGTAAGGTGTGGAAAGGGTCTCAGTCAGAGAACACTGAATTTCTCACAGAATTTCTGTACTGTTAACATATGGAGAAACTTCTGGTGCTGCGTAGACAAAGCTTGACAAACTGTATTACCACACTGTAGTCCAATGAAAGAGTTTTACCCTTTTTGGAGGTAGAAAACTTCAAAGAGTTAAGTCCTAGTCCTGCGGTTCCCTCTTGTTAATTGATAGGGACTGCTGGAGAGTATGCTTGTAGCTTAATTATTTTGCCTAATCTGAACAGCTAGATAGTCCTCACAAGGCTTAGAACAATTTAAAACAAAATAAGGAATAATTTGAGCAGTCTAAAAGCCTATTACATAATTTTAAATGAATAAAATACTTTTAAGACCATGGATCTGTTCTGTTTGCCTGTTGTCCTGAGATTTTTTTTTTTAAATGTAGGACAGGATATACATAGTTTAAGGAATGAATCAATAAATTAACCAATTACTGATTCTCAGCTATAGTTTTCCATATAGTGCAATACAAGCATAGCAACACTGGCTTACTTACAGAACATATGGGGATAATATATATGAAATCGTGTATGTGAAACATTTTGAATATTTTAAATGTATTGAATATAATTTAAGCAATGGGGTGGTTTGTTTAGGATATTTAATATTTTACTTTTTGTTCACAAGGCACCCTGCAGCAGTTTACAGAATTAGATTAGTGGGTCTACTACCAGTACTGCTATTACTACAAGTTTTGGGGGGGAAAACGTTTTAAAAAAAGTTTTAAAACACACCCAGAAATGGCTTACAGTCCAGACTAGCTGTAAGAACTGAGAGAGCCATTTTTTGGGTATATTTTAAAACATTACATCTTTTGATTTACAAGTTCTCACAGCTGAGCATTCTAACCCGTGTTATGAATCTGCTACAAAGGCTTATTCTCATTGCTTCTGCTTTTTATCTTTTAGAAAAAGAGTTTCCTATTTTTAACTCTTTTCTAGGCTAGATTTAAAGAGAAAATAAGACTTTCAAACCTGTAGTCTTTAATGTAAAAAATGATATCCATTATGGCTGCAGGCAGAGAGAATAAAGTTGCTCCTGAACTATAAAACTTTAATTCCAGGTGGGAGTACGAATGTGCGAATACTCCCCTACATAAAACTTCATTTGCCTGTAGAATGTGTCACATAAGGCACATTATGGAGAAGGCTTCAACCTAGGCTTCTCTCTGGCATGCTTCCCCCATCCCCCAGGCCCCCAGTGTGCTTAGTTCTTTTTCTTGTTTCATTTTTTAATAAAATAGCATTGAAACCTGGAAGCTCTTCCCAGCAGCTTGAAGCTGTACAGCCTAGGACAGAGCTTTCCAAACTTTACATGTTGGTGACACACTTTTTAGGCATGCATCATTTTGCAACACAGTAATTTAGTTTTACTAGCAAACGGGATGTTGCTTATAAGAGATACGGACACATATATAAATTGTAATAATGAAATTCATGAGGACACAACATATCTCATGAAAACCTTTCATATATTTTTAAAAATATTTGATTTATAAATAATAACATACATTTCCAAGATTGTAGGTGACACCGTTACACACTTCAGGGGACACACTAACGTGTCACAGCACACTGTTTGGAAAGCCCTAGCCTAGGCGGTCACAATGGTTCTCACTCAACCAGAACAATTCGTGGGGAAACCATACAACCATTTAAGGAGTTCTTTAAAAAAAAACAACAACAACAACAACACTATTGACTATTGACTATTTAGCTTGGACACAATTCTACGTACAAATATATCCCAATCTAGGCATGCATCAAAAGACTCGTATTATTCACTTACCTTAAGGACATGTTCAACAAGTAGATGTTAACTCTAGTTTTCAGAATATTTGATGTAATATTGAACATAACCAGATTAAAGCCATGACATTTAGGCATGGATACATTTCTGATTTAGCTAAATCATTTACAAGTCTGAAATGTCTGTATACACAACTGGAAGTAACTTTACTAAACTGTAGCCATCTCTTGAAGCTAAGTGTTGGGAGATCGAAACAATATTCCACACACTGCATAGTAAAATTTGCCAAATTTAATTCACGTTATGAAGTGATGGTTTCTACCTCTTGGACAGTTTTAAAAGGGTTTTTACAAAGTTATAGAAGATGTGGTTATCAAGAGCAATATGTGATCATGGACATATTGAATGTCACACGCACTACAACAATATATATCAGTTACTGGCTAGTGCAAGCAGGAGGGAACTTCTCATGGGCAGCTGACTAGCCATTGTGTGAACAGAACTGGGTAGAGCTCATATTCTTCTGTCCCTAGGGCTGAAACAAAATGTAGAAATTGGATGACACTGTGAAAAATAGTGACATGCTCTTCTAATTAAGACTCTCATACACTAATGGTATGGCTAGATTTTAGGTAAGTGTGAGAGAATGTTGATGCACAGCAGAACTTTCTCTTTTCTGAAATTCCATTTCCAAATGCTCCACTCTGTTTTTGAAGTCTGGACCAGTTTTTATGCAGAAAGAGACTTGCAGCCAATGTTTCCTTAGAGGCAGTGATGTAATTCGTCACTAATTTTGTACTCCAAGGAATTAGTTGAATAATCCAAAGAACTTTCTTCCAACTACAAGAAAATCTGAAAACTGTGCAGTCCAGTCCATAGTCTGGGAGTTATTCTGTGCAAAATTTGGAATGGTATTTTTTAGTCAGAAAACAGATTTTTCTACACAGCATTTTCTACACAGAAATATTATGTGTAGAAGATGCTGTTAGCTATGCAGCAAATGCTGTAGTTGGGGACTTATTCTTTGTAATATTTGAATGTGAGGTCTTGGCATAGAAAACAGCATTTTCTGCATGGCAAACAGCATTTTCTAGGCATCAAATTATACTTCTATGCAGAAATATCATTTCCTGTGGAGAACATGCTGTTGCCTGCATAGACAATACTGTTATCTGTGCAAAAATACCACAAGCAACTTCCGTGCAGGATAAATCCTGACCTGTAAAGATTTTCATTAGTTTAGGATTATTCTCATCAGAGTCTCCTGAAACTCAAGAAACAAATTTTTGACCATTTTTCAAATATTTTTAAATATTCTTTCCATTCCTGCTGTGACATATGGTTAATCCAGTCTAGCTTTGTACATTGTTCTGACTGGCAAACATGTGTAATATGTGTGTAGTGTAATAAATGAGAGGATCATGTATGAGGTGACATTGAGCTATTCACTTTCCATGAAGCAACCACAAAACGTCCACAAGTAGAGAAAAGAGATATGAGTTAGTCCTGAACTCTGGCTCCCAACAAATAAAGATTCTATAAGGTGAAGCTAACAAAAATTGGATCCTAACATTTTCCAGAGTCTAGGGCCTTTTCACACCTTACCTTTTCACGGCGCTGGGGTGTGGGGATTGTGTGAGCAGCCTCTTGCAAGAAGCTCTCACATCCCTGTTGCTTCACCTCCGCGGCCACTGCCTGCTAGCAAGCAGGCAGCGTGAGGGCTCCTCCTCTTCCTTCCACAGTACAGCCTGGGATTTTCCTAGGCTGTGCTGGGGCAGGAAGCACAAGCGCTGTGGCTCTGGAGGCTCCGCACGCACGGTAAGTGCGCACAGGGCCCTGGAGCAATGCGTGACCACGCACCATTTTCTGCTAGAAGCTGAAAATGAAATAGTGTGCGATCAGCGCCTGCCGGCCCCGGCAA
This sequence comes from Cyclura pinguis, assembly GCA_030412105.1. Classification (NCBI taxonomy): domain Eukaryota; kingdom Metazoa; phylum Chordata; class Lepidosauria; order Squamata; family Iguanidae; genus Cyclura; species Cyclura pinguis. The sequence goes on along the minus strand of CM059599.1, from coordinate 103,159,798 downwards.
CGTCACAGAATTGCAAGGACGTCAGGTGGACGGCTCCTCGCAATTGCGCAATGCTCCAGAGGCCCTTTCACATATTGTTGCATATGAACTTGGTACCCAGACGGTGTATTAAAATGGATGAGCAGTAAGTGGAGTTTGTCACAGTCGAAAGAATGGGCTAAAAAAAAAAATCAATCTGAGAAGGTTACAGAAGTCCCAATTGGTAATTGCATATGTCAAGAAACATGAGCTTTCAGACAAGGGTTTTCAGGAAAACCAGGGGCTGACACAGGTTGACATGATAGCCATGTTCTTAGATCTAGAGAATGTGTAAAAGAGTACTAAAGATTGCCCCTAGAACAGATGTGGACTATTGAAGTAAGTTTGACAGACCATTTTCTTTTACAGTAAACACACTTCAAAATGCCCCCCCCCATGAGAATACCTTCAAGTCCACACCTGGTTTTGACTTTTTTAAAAAAAAAGTTATATAAGGCAAACCCCCTCCCACCACAACCTATTTTAACAAGATTAATTACTCCTCGTGGCACTTTCAACCTTTTGAACCCAATAGGAAAAGGACACTTTGGAGGTTGGAGAGTTTGGAGGTGTCCAAAACACTTTGCCATCCTCCACCTCCATCTTATAATGTGATGACTGGTGCCATGTTAAACTCAGGGTCATCTTTTAAGTACATCTTTTAAATACACTCACTACACGTGGCTGCTGCAGAAGCCAAGGGTTTGCACAGAAAAATCTGTTCGGCTTTTTTTTCTCCCTTCACTTTTTCCCCTCTGGAGGGAAGGGGTGAAGGGTAAGAAGAGTACAGTCAGGAATAGAGTGCACCTTCCTTATCTTTCCCCTCCAGAGACCAGACACGTTGCATCTTCATCCCCAGAACTGCCTCTCCTCTCTCTCCTGCTTACCCTCTGGTAAGCAGCAGCATCTCCTTCCATGCATGAAAGTTGCTGAGGAAGGAGGTTTGGGGCAGTTTTGCAAAGAACTACAGAGCAGCTCCTTTTGCACTGTCCAAAGCCAGACATGAGTGTAAGCCCCACTTATGCATGTGTTTGTCACTAACCAGATTCCGGCCACATAATGCTTGATCACTGCTTCTGGGCATACATACAACCACATTTGTTGTGACTGTTTGAGGCCTACAGAACCTTCGGACCAGCAGCTGTCTTAACAGAACTCGTTTGTATTCTTTTTATTTGTTAGTGCTTGAGGGGGCGAAAATCTTGACTGTCTCAAGTGAAATCTCTTGGCAGGCAGACTTTCCTGTGGCATTTATTCTATGCAGCTTTCATGCTCAGTTATGCTTAAGTAGTCACTGCAGTGACTTTCGAGGATTAGAGTCTTAAAATCTTGTGGATTAGCATGGACTAATGTATCTTTTAGCTGTCAATAACTGGAATATTTGAAAGCAGAGTGTCTTATGGAGGATATATTTTATTTTCATTTGTATTGCAAAACAGAGAACATGTCACATTTATTAACTAATTAATTGCTCTTGGAATCTTGGACTACAACATCCAGAATCCCATAGTCAGCACAGTCAGGATGTTCTAGGCCGAAAAGTACATAGGGAGCTGCTATATACTGAATCAGATTATTGGCCCATCTAGCCCAGTATTGTCAACTCTGGGTAGCAGTGGCTCTTCAGGGTTTGAGGAAAGATTTGTTCCTAGCCCCAGGAAATGCTAAGCAGGTCATTCCATGTATATACTGCTTGTAATCTGGAATACCGCCATCCGAGGATCATGAATTTCAGTGTCCCCAGTCATTTCCTCACATCCTGGCCAGTGGCAAAACATATGAATAGATCTACTCAAATATATCTGCAACATTTTGTGATATTTAGGCTGCAGAGGGAAAACATTAAAAAAAAAATCACCCAATGCGACAATTGTTGAAAATGAAGGAAATTCCTGCATTAAATGGGGAGAGAGCTGTGGTTCATTTATTATAAATCTATAACCTTCTCTGTGATTAAAAGTTGAGTATTGGATCTACCTCTTTGCACCTAGTAAAACCCAAATATATATATTTTTCTAACCAGGCTTTCTTTCCAGGGCCTTCAAGATGATCTTATGGAGTATTGTTTCGTCTATTACTTCACCATTTCAGCTGCATCTGGATTCTATCCACTTTTCTGTACCCTTGCCAATCTCATTTTGTTAACCTCTTCATGTGGCTTCGACAGACTTCACTTACTGTGCAACATCTGAGCACCACAAAGTCACCCGTTTCCCCTAGAAAATATCAGAATCTCATTTTTGCAGCTTTCTAATAATCCTTTTAAAGCCTTGTAGGTTGAGAGACAGCATGAGTAGAGAACGGCAAATGGGGAGACTCAGGCTAAGTGGGAGCCAGGAAGCTCAACAGGGGACCATCATTCCAGCACTATCTTTCTGTCTAACCAACATCCCAGAATTGTTTCAGGACAGAAGCGGAGGGAGCATATATGTCACTTTGAATTCCTTAGAGGAAAGGAAGGATATAAATGTAGTAGTATGCAGCAATGTAGTGACTGTAGCCATATAGCAACTGCAGCAATGCTTGTAGTCTAATGATGGAGGCAAAGTTAGAAAGGGCTTCTTACTACATTCTGCATGTGATGATCCAGGTTAATATAACAAAGGGGACAGACCATCATATAATTATTCACTTGAAAGTTCCAAAGCATTCAGTAGAACAGGGATGGGGAAGCCTTTTCAGATCAAGGACCAAATTCCATTTTGGGAAGGACCTCAGGAGCTGAATATCAGAAGTGGATGCGATTTAAAAGCATGAGGTACAGGCAAAGATCAATTCTCTGCATGTCTGTTGAGGAGTAAATCCTAGTGAAATACCTCCCTGGGCACAGTACAGGTCAATTCTTTGCAGGAGTATCCATCTTTAAATACCTTCTTAATTTCTGAGTATACCTCCCACCAAGCTGTACCCAGTCCAAAAGCTGGGGGGTTCCCCATTTATTCAACAAGGCTGGCAGCTCTACTTCATATTAGGGGCAGAGCACGTAGGTCATCAGCTAGCTATGCTGCCACAAGAGTGCATCATTATTCACTCTGATGATTTAGGGGTTTCTCTGATAAGAAAAGCTTTGTTTCCAAGTCTCTTCAGAGTTCTGCTAAGAATTATTTGCAGAAGCACTACATGTTGCTATCCAGAAAATGTTCAAGTTCCATCACAAGAATGCATACCTACACACAATAAATTCTCCTCTCTCCCACAGAGACAGATTTGGGTCTCTTAACTTCGTAGCCATCATTTCTTGTCTCCTGTGGCACAAATGGGCCTGGCAGATGCATTTAATATTGGACCAACTAAAAGCAAAAGGAAAGAAAAATCTAATTGGCTGAACTGAAAGTTTTTGGCAAGCAAGCTTTGACAGCATGTGCTCCTTCCATGGCCTTTTCTTCTTTGACCAGCTCTACCAAGTATTGTTTTCTGAAGAGGAGATTGTGTGTGAAGCAGAGAGCCAAAATAAATGATGCAGGTGAACCCAAGATGCAATGCTAGCACTAACTAATTTGTTTTCAATTTTCACTCTTTTCTGAAGCTGCTGATGAAATGCCGTATATATCAATGCAGCTGAGGCTACACTAGTCTGGAGCCAAACACTTCATAATCTGGAATCATCTGGGACAATATAAAATGAAATTGGAAACTTTGACAAATTTGTAGATGTGAGAGGTGATACTTGAAGAAACAATCAGGGATGTCAAGACCAGAAGTTGCTTTTGGTAGATTGTTTATTTATCTTGTTGCCTATGCACATTTGGTTCTGTTGGCATTTGTTAAAATATTTTTCAGAAGCAATCCTCTGAAATTGTTTGGCATGGTGTGGATAGAAGCGATACAGAGTCTCTTCACTGGTGGTCTCTCCAACCCCCTGTTACCGCTATTTCTAGCTCGAGCTTGTGGGATATTAAGATATCATTTGATATCAATAATTCGGCCTTCTCTACCCATTCCTCTCCAAGTGCTTGCGAGGCCCCCGGACAAGCACGCACACAGGCGCGGCCGACAATAGCCGAACCATTCACATCCCGATCTAGGCAGGCCAGTCATTGCCGAATGCAGCTTCAGGAGACCCCAAGGCAAGTACCACATTATGTATGCACGCTACTTACAAAAAGATCCCCTGCCCCGTGCAGGCAGCTTGATGAGCAGACTATACAACGCTCAAGCACTCCGCGTTTGCATACTGGCTACTCTATTGACAATTTGGCTATAACTCAATCATCTAAAGTACTGATCTTTCGGAGGTTTTGTCTCCAGCCCAAAACTCATTGTATTCCCCAAGTATGGACTAGCCTGTGGCCACAATTTTCCCTATAAGAACACCTGACTTTGAGCGCTTCCTTGGATCGCTCTTGGCTTCCATCCCACCTTGCTGTCGCTTTGTCAGCCCCACATGCTGAGAATCCACACTTCCCAGCTTCTTGCTTCTAACCAGGCTTCAGGACAGGTACAGTATTTCCCATACCAAACTTCCTCAAAATCCCTCTATCCAACTCCTACCTTTATTTCTATAGCTTCTTGTGTGAGTGTGTTGGATACACTTGTGTGATTGTATTTCAATAAAACAATTATTATTATTTCAACATCTGCCTTATCGTTGACTTGGCCTGACCCCATAGACATAGGGCTCAAGATCTCGCTACGTTACCCTGCCTCTCGCATTGCAAACTTGTGCTCTGTGCTAATTCCCTCCCCATTGTTTGAGCACATTTAGATGTCCCTCCCAGGACCTCCAGAAATCAGGGTAACACCCCACCCGCCAAATACAGAATTAGAATGTTCTGTTTAGAAAGACTAATCTCATGATAGTGAAAGGAGTGGTCTTTTCAGCAGCAGTCAAAAACACTTGTTTCACCAGGCCTGGGACAACTGCTGTTCCAGCAGGAACAACCACTATTTGTCCAGCAAAGTGAGTCAGGCTGACAAATAGTGACAGGTCATCCTGGGAACTTCACAGTTCATTGGGGATAGGACCCCAGATTTTCAACTCCTGTTCCAGGACTCTAACCATCTTACCACACTGTTTGTCTCCATTTCATCATATAGAAATACATAGGGTCAGCTCTGTGATGCCTGCAATTCATTTCCAAGAATTTTTACACTACACAGCTTTTCATATATAAATCATTAATCAGTCCACTATCTAAATGGGTCAGAAATATCATCTTAAGAGAATTCCAGAAGATATTAACTTTCTCACCCAATGTGTGCAGCTTTTCTTATGGTGTAATTCCATAGAAGTTGTGCCATATATTCAGCACCGTGAAAGTCAAGATGTTGAAACTAGGAGAACTAAGTGTTGTTCCCAAGTCTTCTGTATAATTTTTCTGCCTTTGGAGAATGTTGTGGGTGGAGGAGGGGAAAGCCTAGTCTTTTCGCCTTGCAGATGGTCACACTTAGCTGGCCTTGCAGGGCTCCCTATCATCCCTTGCTGTAAAGCTGCCAAAAAGGAAACAAATTGGCCTGAAATTATCTCTCCACCAAAGGCCTTGAAACCTTTCAGCTTGTATTGCTTGAACTGGCAGAGCATAGTGATAACACCTTGTAGCTACTGTCCTTTTTTTTCCAAGGGTGTGCCGGGAGCAACCCCACCACAAAATTACAGACAGTTCAGCTCAGTTTCTACCAGTCATACCAATGTGCGTAATAACTAGGCACACGCAGTATGTTTTTTTTCCCTTTCCCTCTCTCTACCAGGAGAAAATCTGATGTTAGCACATGGAATTCATCAAGTGTTTCTTTTGAATCATCATCAAAGTTTGATTCAGCACCCTAGACCTAAAGTCAGTATTGAGATGCATGTTCTTATTCAATAATGATAGACTATAAATATAGTAACATTATAATATAATAAAAAATTATATTTACACATACATATAATATATAGTATATTACCATAATAATATCATAATAATGAATAACTCTATTCAAGTTCTTATACTGATTCCTGGGTTATATGCAGTAGAAGCCCTATGACCCTTATTCTATGGCTTGATTCTATTAATCAAGCTGTCAAAGCAAAGTGTGGTACTATGTATTTATTTTCTTTAGGAAGAATGGCTCTATCTGTCTTTCTTTCTTATAGTATTTATGCTCCAACCTTCAGTCAAAAAGACTCCCAGAGTAGTTTACAAATCATTAATTTGATAGATCCCTGCCATTAGTCTTACAATCTAAATAAGACATGATATACAGGAAAAGAGAACAGCAGTGAGGAGAGGGGATTGCTGTAACTCCAGCAGATACTGCCTACTCTTTTCTTCCCTCTGAAGCTACAGAAGTGGCAAGTTGGAATATGGAGGGACTCACCAATCACTGGGGGGAAGGCATGATAAAGCTTTTCGTGGCTGTTGTTCCTTCCCCCAGAGGCCAGAGCAATGGCACTTGCTGTACTGCAGGACAGATGACCTAGTATGAATATTCAGAAAGTTAAAATGGCAGCTTCCTATTAGCCCACCACTGCCAGGTACAAAATAACTAAACAGCAAGGCTAACTGGGAAAGTTCTTGGCAGTCAATACAACGATCTGCCATATGGCAAAAAGAGCCAAACAGGGTGATTTTGAGAAATGTATTTAGAAATTCAGTGACAAGAACAGAAGCATTTTGAAAGGTCCAAAGACATTTCTCCTTCAGTAGTCCAGTGTTGGAGGTACTGTTTTGTTTTGTTTAAAATGGGTATAGATCTGTCAAAATCTTCCTCTCCCAAACTACCCTCCAGCCACCACACATTCCCCCAAAACTGGGCTCAGAGTGAGAAATAGTAGCTAGCATCTAAGGATTGATCTGTGTGATTCATACACAGATTCTTTGTGGCTTTGGATAAATTATTGAGTAAAAAAGCCTCAGCTTTTCTCATCCGTAAAAAAAAATGGGCATATTCGCCAACGTAACATGGAAATAGGAGAACCTTATTTTGAACCTTAAGGCATATAAATTAAGACATCAGGGCTATGAGCCTAGTGTCCAGACCATTTCCCTTTTACACCATTAGAAGAACCTTTGTGAATCATGCTAAAGACTATCTAGTGAAGAATTCAACTAAATGCTTATGGCAAGCCCACAAGCAGGACATATGGGCAATGTCACCCATTTGCTCCTGTTTCCCAGCAGTTGATATTGAATGGTGTATTGGCGCTGAGGATAGAAGGTAATAAGTAGCTACTAATGACTGACAGCTTAATCTTCTTTGAGTTTGTTTCATCCCCTTTTAAATTCATCACAGATGGTGGCCATACCTACATCTTGCAGGAGTAAATTCCATAGCTTAAATTCCATGCTACAAGAAAAAGTGTTTCTTTTAATCTGTACTCAATCTATTCGGCTTCATTAGACAATACGGAGTTTCAGTTATTACAAGAAGTAGAGGGGATGGATGTCCCTATCCAATATATACAGGCCGTTCTTAATTTCATACACTATTTTCATACACTTCTCTCATGTTTACCCTCATTTGTCTTTTCCTTCTCTTCTAAAGAGTCCCAAATGCTGAAACATTTTCTCATTAGAGAAATGGCTCTGGCCTCCTGGTCCTATGGGCTGCCCTTTTCTGCACCTTTTCCAGTTCTTGTAATTTACTTCTAGAGAAATCTCATAATATATTCTTGGAGTGCCACTGCTTTATTTCTGAGTGTTAAATATTTTAAAGGGTTTCAATTTGGCCAAAGGGTACAGGTCTGTTGACTTTAATAGGAGTTGTTTGCACAAGTCTTAGGCCAGAATCCGAACCTCAGGTTGATTTATTGCCTACTGTTTGCATAAGGCTGTAAAACTTTTCCCCTGATAAACTAGCTGTCAGTAGAGAAATACAGGCATGGGCTCATTACTGCTGGAGAGATTAACATTCGCTTGTCATTTCCTATCTCCATATTCCATGCTATTTTGGCTTGGAAAAAGACAAAGATATTTATAACAGGAAATGAAAAAAGGGTAAGAGGAAGATGAAGCATGGTGTTTTAAAGTGCCTGTGACCACAGTCCTCAAACCACAATAATGTGCTTCAGGGATCTTGCCATATGAGGGTGGCAACATAAGAGATAGAACAAGAAAGAGCTGGGAAAAGTCACATTTCTGAGAATGGCAGCTGATGACTTCCAGGTTAGCATACCCTCCAACTGTCCTGATTTGGCAGGGGCAATCCCAATCAACCCTCTGCCATCATACTTTTTCAATCTGCTTTTAAAATGTCTCAGCTCCTCTCTCCTCTTCTCACTTTCCCCCTTTGTCCTCAGCTTACTTCCACTGATGCAGACTAAGTTCAAGGTGCAAAAGTAGTTTGCACTCAGGTAATTCAGCAGGGCTAGGAGATAGGTGGGGGCAGAATCCTATCCTTCCCAGTAGGTTCAGGCAAAAGCAAACATCTGCAACCTCTCCTAGCCTGTGTGTTCTTCCTCATTAACTTTTCCCCACAGCCTGATTTTGTTTGGCCATACATGTTTCAGTTCTCATCTGTCAAGTGTGAAATGTTGGAGGGAACAGGTCAGCAGGATGGTGAATCCATTCTGGATTTTAGGTCAAACTGTCATTGAGCAATCCAGAGGGATGAACCTATTTTGGGTTTGGGGTTCAGCACCTTGGAAAGCTTTAAATTTAGCACTCAAACCTAGAGGAGATTCACAGCCTTGCTGACAGAGGATATAAAACTCAGACCCCACTGGCCATGCTGGCTGGGGCATTCTAGAAGGTGTTGTCCAAAACAGTAACATTACTGCTTTCTGTGGACTAGAGCTGAAAGGACCTTGGATAAAATATTTCCCCATCTTTATAATCAGTATGACTGCTGTCTTACTTTCTATCAGCTTAGCCTCTAGAATTTTGTTAAAGAATCCTTCCAACAGGAGAAAGGAGCTCTTACACAAAGGCATGGCATGCACCCTGGGGCAGCCCTTGCTACAAGAGCAGAAAGTGGTGGAGTGCACTAAGACCATTTGATTATGGGGTGTGTGTGTATCTTCTGCCACAATCATAGTTTGTTGCTGTGAGTGGCTGCAAATTTCTCAGTAGCTAGGAAAGTGGTAGGTTTTGCTAGGAACTGATATTGTTGTGGCTAGGAAAGAGCAGCTTTTGCTAGGGACAATATACGGTTGTGGGCTCTCCCTGCTACAATGCAAAGAATTTTTGAGATGGCTGTGTAATTTTAGACCTTGCTGGCTTAATGAAACTTTGATAACACAGTTGCCTCCAATTTGGATCTCTCCTAGGACAGGTGGCTGTGACGATGGTTGTGATGAGCAGCAAAAGTTCAAAATTTACCACTCCAACCCTGGTGGAAAGCTCTGATACTATAATTGGGATCAGAAGAAGCTTGAGGTCCAATATCTCCCCCCTCATTCTCTTAGGATACCACAAGATCCAGAGCCATCTTTGTCCCACAGCCTATCCACAGGAAGGATGAAAAACTCTACCAGCCCTGGAGTTGGGACTGTTATTTCACTTTCCTTCCATTACCAGTGACAAAGAGTACAGAACTGAATGAACTCATCAGAAATACCTTTTTTTTTTAATGGAAAATTTGTCCACATCCAACAGTGCACACATTTCATCTTGGCTGGTGGGAAATCAGCAGGCCCTAGGAAGTGGTAGTCACTCCATTACAGAAGCTTTTGTAATTCCCCCACCTTAGGATGGCTCTGCCTCATTTACGTCTTGTGTTGACCTACCTGTGAGGAAGATTAACTCAATGTGAATACGTCTGAGTAAATATTTTGCTTTATGTATTGCATTTTGATACACTTTTCTTTCAGGGTATGTTTAAACCGTTAAATCCTAGAAGGAAACAAAAAGAAAATAAATATTTAAAAGACAAAAAAAGCAGTGTTGCCTCAGATTGTTGATGGCACCTTCATGAGGTGAGGATAAAAAGTCCCTAGCCATAGCAGTGACCACTTCTCCCCCCCGCCCCGCTCCTCCTCATCTCTTCCCTCTTCCCATTTTCCCTCAGGACACACTGTGTTTTAGTGATACCCTATCTTTTAACTCTCTCCCCTTCAAAATGGGGATAGTAATGATATTGTCCAAGTTCAGACTGGAACTGGGGTAGGAGCCAAGGGGTGGTTGCATTTTAGTTTCCTTTAAAACTTGTGTCATTTTTATAGATGGCCATCCAAGGATATTCTCTGGGCAACATACAAAGCAAAAAGTGATATTAAAAACAATAAGTAAAAGGCGGTAATTAAAAACAGTAACCAATAAAATTCAGCTAAAATACAGAGTAAAATTTTCCTTCTCTCCATGACCAAATTAAGATTTCAAATATTTGACTTTAAGAAACTGACAATCTGGAATGGATAAAACAGATCTTAAATGACAAGAGGCCAAAAAGAAAAAAAGAGAGATTGAGAGAGCAGGGGGAGGAAGTTACAAGAAGGGATGTTACGATTATGAGCAGACAAGAACAACTGAACTTTGGTAGGTTTAGTTAATTTTCACAAATAAAACCAATTACTTGTATAGAAAAGAAAGAAACAACTGAACTTTTTGAAATAAATATTAAGTATCATTTGAAGCCCATACCAGCTCATAACATTTTTTTTGCTTGAGGCCAAAGAGAAAAGGGTGCCCACCCTCTCTCTCAAGTCAAGGTGCTAGGCTGGCCTGGTTGTTTTAGCAACTGAGGCTGAAAATCCCACAGGCATAATCCCCATCCCTGATATTGCAAAAATAATAAAATAATATAATAAAATAAAATAGAGCAGTAACAAATCAAATAATTCAACAACTTCCCTGACTCAGGGCTGGCTCTGTGTGGTGTCTTATATGAGTTGAAGGTAGGGATGTGATGAACACTTGTAAATTTTCTCATCTTTGTGGGTATGGGGGGTGGTTATCTTGACTCTGAAGACACTCTGCGTGGAAAATGAGGGGCAGCTGTAAGTCTCTTCACATCTTAGTTCTTTTTCAGAAAATTCCTTTGTACAAAAACTTGTGCTTTTTCTTCAGAAAACTTATTTTCTATGTAAAAAGCAACATTTCTGCCCAGGAAGTATATTTTTCACAAAATACAGTTTTCCTGAGCAATTGGATGGTAGGTGATTCATACATGATGGTAGGGGATGCATGCATTTCCTGAGCAAAAGCAGTAGGTGATGCATGCATAATGCATATTCTACACTTTTCAAAGGATCAGAACAGTTCCTTAAATGCTGCAAACAAGGCTACATTTTCTGTGCAGAAAAGCACATTCTTTTCACACAAATTAACTTTTGAGGAAAAAAAGTCCCAAAGTGCCAATAGTCATTGAAAGCTATGCAAAACACTTTGTGTATTTACATGCAAGAATGGAATCAATGGTGATTTATATTTGTAGCTGAAGGGCAAGCTTTCAAATTGTGGATTCTTCTGTGCTTGCAGAAACTTTTTGGACAGCTTAGAATCCTGACACTGCAAAATTCTGAACAGTTTGCGAAGTCTCCTTGAGTACAGCAGTGCCTTGGATCCAGAAGAGGGGGACAATCATTCACTGCAGTAAGGATGTGAATATTCAGCTATTTTGTCCTTGCAACTGAAGATGAAAATTTCCAGTTTTCTCCCTGCTGCAGAGAAAATAAATATTTCTTTAGTTCTTGTAGTTTTCACATATCCCAAAGTGTTTCAGGAAATTATTCTGTATAGAAATGTGGTTTTTTTGTGTGAGTATCACTATTTTCAGCTAGCCACATAATGGGTTTTTGTGTGTGTGTGCGTCATAGTACTGTTTTCTGCACATAAAACAATCTTGCACAAAAAGTGGCTATGTTTTTGTCCAAAATTTCTTAGCTTTTGCACAAAAGACAGCAATCTTGCACAAAATACTCTTGTGTAAAACTCAGAAATCTTGCACACACAAAAATAGCCACAGAAAACAGCAATCTTGCACTCAAAACACCACATGGTTATCTGGAAAGAGTGATTTTGTATAAAAGAACAGTTTTTATACCCAAAGAAAAACATCATTATTGCCACCAAAGAACCCATTTGCAGAAGAATTTTTTTGAAAAACTTCAGGATCTGTGAATACTGGATGAAAACTGCACAAAGTTCTCAGTACTTTGCTGTTCTTCCTGATTGGGCTTCCTGTCTATCGAGAAACCCATTTTTCAACTGGGAAACAACTGAAAATATTCTTTCAATCTCTAAGGAGAGGACAGGATTAGCCACTGTATCCAAGCTCTCCTTCAGTCTTAAAAGGGTTCATAATAACTAGTTTTTGTTATATTTCTCTCCAGGCTTCATACTTTGCGATAACTGCTCACATGTAATTTATCTGTGAAATTCCCAGAAGCTCTCTGGGGAATGTTTTTTCTCTGGCCTTTTCTGTGGCTACTGAAAATAAATGACAAATATTAGCTCCCCCCCACAAACCAAATAGGGGAGTTCCATATGAGCTGTTGCATCTCAGCAAGAAGCTGACTTCAGGAACTCCATGTCCCATCTTTGAACTTCAAATTACAAGACAAGCATTTCCCATTCTCTCTGCTAAAGAGGACATGCTTTAGAACAGCTTCCCATAATTGTTCTGGAACTACATTTACAGGCTTTATTTTTCAGAAAAGTCCACAATATTTCCTCTGTTGATGCATTTCCCACTAGGAACAAAACAGAGAGATCCTGTTTTCTCTTGTAGAGGTCACTATACTACACCAGAAAACAATAAAGAACCTCACACCCTCATATTGTTTTCATACTCAGTTCATGGATTAGAAGGTATAAAAGTATACTTAGATAATTCCTGGTTTCTAGACGAGTGTAAGGCTAAACTCTATAGGCCATCGTTCTTTATGTAGTATGTGGGACACCACCACCTCCAGAAGACCATGGCCCTTTCTGCAGCTTACCTGTCCTTGGCGCTGGTGTGCAGGGATCGCACGAGCAGCCTCTTGTAAGAGCCTCTCACATCCCCATTGCTTCAGCTTTGCAGCTGCTGCCTGCTCACAAGCAGGTAGTGTGAGAGCCCCTCCTCTTCCTTCTGTAGTGCAGCCTGGGATTTTCCCAGGCTGCACTGGGGCAGGAAGCATGAGCGCCATGGCTCCAGAGCTCTGCACGCATGGTAAGTGCACATGGGGCCCCGGAGCGATGCACGATCGCTCACCATTTTAGGCTCAAAGCCGAAAATGAAATAGTACACGATCAGTGCCTGCTGGCCTCAGCAGCATGGTGTGATTGCAAGTAGGTCATGTGGATCGCTCCTTGCAATCGCACGACGCTCCAGGGGCCCTTTCGCATGGCAAAGGCCATGCAAAAAGGGCCCTTGTTTTGTATATAGCCAACTGAAGGATTTTTCTCCAAAGATGGTGCAGAACATTTTCTCATTCACAAGTGAAGTGGATCAAGAAGAGCAACACTTCTAAGAAGCATCCAATTCCTTTGGAAAGTATGGAAGCTGCACAATACCTGCCTTACCTATCATCTATTGCTATACACCTTAGAGGTGGTTTAATGTTGGAGTGATTGTTCTTCCACTTTTAGAAGATATCCCTAGCTCTGTTAGGATTACTTGGCCTTTCTTGGGTGATGATGGAAATCTCTCTTGACACCTGGGCAAGTTAAGGCCTTGGAAGAGCACTGCTTTCTAATTCCTGGCTTAGTCCAGGCAGACCTGCCTCCACCTCTGCACTTGCCTGCTACATCCATCCATTCTTCCGTTTTCCACACTAAACAAAGCCTCTGCACTTAGGCAGAAGGTTCACATTCTCCCTAAGCTGACTTGAGGGAGCAGCTGTACCCAAGCAAGATGTTCATAGGTCTTCATCCTATCTCCCCCCCATCTAGTATCAATAAAATTGGAAGTAGGCTAGCATTGCCACTAGGTAGTCCTACATCTGCACAATGCCAATCAATACCAGTGGGATGTAATAATTAAGGGACAAGAACATATGTGCCACCACTTGCCATGTTTGGCTGAGAAACTATAAGAATGGCAACCATTTCTACAAATAACTGACATGTTGGTGGCTTGCTCAGAGGTTGGGATGAGAAGAGGTAAATACAGAAGCATAAATAACTAATTTGGAAGACCTGCATGTGTTATTTCTGAGAGGTTAGAAAAACTACTTTTTTGGCCTATAGCTGTGAAATCTCTCTAGCCAGCATGGCCAGCAGTTGTGGGATTCAGAGAACTGTTGTTGTTGTTGTTGTTGTTGTTGTTGTGTGCCTTCACGTTGTTTCCAACTTATGTTGACCATGAGGTGAACCTATCACAAGTTTACTTGAAAAGATTTGTTCAGGGGCGGTTTGCTTTTGCCTTCATCTGAGGTTAAGAGAGTGTGACTTACCCAAGGTCAGGCTGAGTGAGGATTCAAATCCTGAACTGTAGTGTAAAACCTGTCTGTCTGCCTGTCTGTCTGCCTGTCTACCCACCCTTTTAAAACCTTGATAATTCCATTCTACTGAACTGAGTTGTTCTCAGGACAGCTGTTATAATGAATGAAAAGTGCTTCGAAAATTTGGAAAAAGGCTACATAAACATCTCAAATGTTGTAAACATTCACTAAGCTCCCCAAGTGAAAAGGACTGAGTTGTGGATCTTTGCATTACCATTTTTACTGCATGCTGTATCCTGCCTAGATTTAGAGAGCTGCTCCATCCATCCATAAACACAGACTCAAACAACCCTGAACTTAGATTCGATGTTTAAAAGTCTCTCTGGTTAAGCAGATGAGCAAAATAAAAGGATGATTGTTTCAAACAGTCTGATCTGTTTAGGAACTTGTTGATGGTTTGTGTCTGGATTTCCCCTTAGGTGCTCTGAAGAAAAAAAATAACTAAAAAGAATTCTTCTGACTGTCCTCTTTTGCTAGAGTGTTGTAAATCTGCCTGTTGTTTTCTGGGCTGCAAAATGAATCAAAAAGCCTTATAAATAGGCTGGTGACGTAAGAATTGGCTTTGCCCTGCTTTACAAGAAATGCCAAGCCTTCTCTTTCTGTAGTTGCTGTGGACCAAACAGACTCATATGGATAAAGCCCCCTCCCCCCCCAATTACATAGCACAGTTGCCTTGCAGCAAAAGCCGGAGGCAGATGCTGGTGCAGGAACTTTTGTGGTTGTTCTTTGTATTATTAGCAGGGAGGATAGATTCTAGCAGTAGAACAAGGGCATTGGTTATACCCTTGTTCTAAGACTTTGCGAGTGCTGATCCCCATGCCTACCAACACCCTCTCCTCCTCCACCACCACCACCACCACCACCTCTCCCTACGAATAGAGGCACAACATCTTCATCTCTTACTTCAGAAAGTTCCAATTGGCTTGGTCTCCATTGGTCTCTAGGGATTTACTGGACCCTCCTCCTTTTAGTTTTATTACATTAGCCAGTGCTATGAACTAAAGCCTCAGTCAAAGCTTGAAAGGAATCCATTACAAATAACAATATTGGCCTGAATCTGAGGTAGGAATCATGCAGCCCTCCAGATATTGCTGGAGTACAGTTCCCAGCATTCATTACTTTTGGCTATGAAGGCTGGGACTGATGGGACCTGCAATCCAACAGCATTGGGATGATTGTTTGATTCTCATCCTGGCCTAAATCCAACTGCTAATCCACTAGTAAAGTAGACCCATTCAATCAATGAAATTTATGTCAGTGTTTACTTATCAGGTTCCCACTGATTCAGTGGATCTACTCTAGTTCAGACAAGCAACTGGATTTAGATCCTTATCTGTACTGTTTTAGTTTTCAGGGCAACGATGAAACAATGCAAACATAACTACTGGCATTAGCATTATTCTTTGGGAATGTAACATGTAATGCCCACTCATTATTCCTAAAACTTTGCTTTTTAAAAGCCACCTTTATCTATTTATATTTTAATTTTTTAAGTTAAAAAGTAACATATTTTTCATGCACTATTAACATGATATCCTTAAAACAAAGAGTAACAAATAATGTCAGTGCATTGCTTTAAAAAAAATGGCTAGCAAGTAACATAACTAGTCTGAAATAAATTCCAAACTCTGGCCTCAAGACTGTGGCTCTCCAGATCAGACTTCAGGTGTTTCAAATTCATTCACTCGATCTATATATTGGGATTCATAATTTTTCCAGCATTTTTTTTATTTTTCAAATTTTCCGTACAAACTGCCCCTGTAAAATGTGTGTTATTACACACACAACTGTGATTTTCTCCTTCAGCTGGTGCATCTTGTTCAATCTCCAGTAAAATATCCTTTTTTGGTGGACTTTACATAGGATGTCCCCTGGATTGTTCCTTCTATCTGCATGAATTGGCTGGCATGAGTACATATGTGTTGCTTATGCTATAGAAATAAAGAATCAGCTGTTTAAATATAACATATGTCTACTTGGCTTTTGTGGAGTGTAATATACAGGCTGAAAACTGTGGTGTATCTGGTATTCATTAATATTTTCACAAATTCCCAGCAGTAGTCCAAATGTTAATGAGTAACAGATAAATATGACCACATCAATCAGAGCAAGTCAAAAGCCAACAGTTTATTGGCAAAAAGTATTTGTGTATTTATTGGTTATATTATCTGAGCAACTTTACCACAGTGACTAGATCTTAAGAGTCGGAAAAGTTCCAGTAACTAGACAACACGTGCCAGTTTGTCACTAGAGAGAGACCAGTTTGGCCATTTTGATTGCCTTCACATTGAAATTGCTTTAATCTCAAGTTCTTTCCACTAGATTTGTAATGAAATTTGAGAATTTTGGTAAGTTCTGGCTGAAAATGAATGGAATGAAAGTCTCAGCCATCTGCACCAACCTAATTCAATAAATATTACTGTTCTTGGAGCCCGTGTAGTATAATGGGTTTGACTGTTATACTAGGACTCCAGGAGAGCAGGGTTTAAATCCCTGCTTGGCTATAGATGCCCAGTGGGTGACCTTGGGCAAGTCACACTCTCTCAGTCTCAGAGAAGGGCAATAGCAAACTCCCTCTGAATCAATTTTGCTCAGAAAACCCATGATGGTTTGTCTTAGAATCCCCATAAACTGTGAACAATTTCAAGGCACACAACATGGACACGCACAGAGCTTTTCTCAGCATGCCAAGGTTTATCTTCAGCCTACGTTCCATGTAACTGTTAAACTGAGGAACCTGGTAGGCAAAAAAAATGGCAGCATCAGTTTCCCAGATGTGAGGAAGCACACAGGAGTCTAAATCCAGAGGTCAGTCCCAGGTAAAGTAACCTCATAGAATACAATGCAGACTCTCAAATCAATACCCGCATAAATCCCATCGATTCAAAGTTGGGGCTACCAACTAGACTGAAGCCATGGATTCAAGGCTAGACTTCTGAGAATTAAGTACTGAAGGCTCATAGCACAGTTTAGTGACTCTATCAGTCTTGTTTTTTCCCACATTCATTTTTTTTTAGTCCACACTTTCCGTCAAATTTTGACAAAAAGCTGCAAAATTGGCAAAATTGTTTGTTTTCTTTCTTCTCTGATAACATTCTCTGATAACATCAAACCATAAGGGAGATTGTGAATTCCCACAGGACTGTGTATGTGTTGGGTGTTTGGGGAGGGGAGGTAACACATGCATTTTCTTATGTCTGAAACCAGCACATCTTTGGGGCCAAAGTTTGAATTGCAAGTTCAGCTATACATATTGGCATTGAGCAACTCAGTCTCTTTCAGCCTCAGTGTTCCTGTTAAATTATTAGAGTGTTAGTGTTCTGCAAATGTTAAGGGATGGTGCAAAGATGAATCTTCCCTTTGTATTTTGGAAATAGTTTTGTTGAATGGGACTGGGTTACTTATTTGCAAGCCCAATTAATATTTTGGGTATTCTGAAAATATTCTTACCAGTACCAAGAAATACTGTTTTCTTGTGGGTGTTGTGTCTGTGTGGGAGCACACACGCACACACGCTTGCCCTCCCTTTAGAAATGGCACAGTGGGATTGTTGTTATTGTATGCCTTCAAGTTGTTTATGACTATCAGTGAACCCTATGGCAGGGTGACCCCAATGACAGGGTATCCTGGGACTGAATGTGTGTGACGCACTCAAAGTCACCTCGTGGGTTCCCACGGTCAAGCAGGGAATCAAACCCTGGTCACCCACCAGGGTCATAGTCCAATGCTCAAACCACTACACCACACTGCTCATCACAGTGGGATTATCTCCCTTCATTTTACTGTTTCAGACAAAATGTACTCTATGTAGATAGAGGGGTATATGTATGGGTTCTTTTAAAATATTCATGGCCCTCTAATTTTAATAAAAGGCCACTTGAAACACTTGAATGAACAAAAAGATTATATCAATAGTTTATAGACCTTTTCTTTTTTCCCTGCCCATAGAATGAGCTGATCGTATTAAAACACACACACACACACACACACAGACAAACTAGGGTGTCCCAAGACATTTTGCCTCATAAGGCAGAACAGCATATGAATCTCCCCACACACCAACATCAAGATGCATAGTATCCTGAACTGGCTAAATTATTCTGGCATATGACATAGGTTATTTCACAAGAGCCTTTTCCTGTCCCTGGAAAACATAACAAAACCCCTAACAATTTCCTCCCCTTCCATAAGATCCACCTCTAATGGTAGGAGTGGTGCTGCATGTCTCTCCTTCCTTCATTTTAGACAACTGTGATTATTTCCTCAAAGCATCAGTGACTTGGGTTTCCCAGCAATGAGCTGTAGTCCTAGACGTCCACAATAGAGGAACAAACCTGCTGCTTAAGAAAAACGCAAATACTGAAATTATGGTTTGTGGTTGTCTCTGTCATGGGTAGTTATAGTAAAATTTGGAGAGCAAAGACAGGAAATATCCTAAGTTCCAAAAATACAAATGTAGTCCTCAGTGTGTTTAGGCTAAACTAAGAATATAGCAATCGCAATAGCAGTTACATTTCTATACCACTTATCAGTGTAAAGCACTCCCTAAACAGTTTACAATTAGCTAATTACAATGGTAGCTAATTCCCCCCAACAAGCTGGGTATTCATTTATCGACCTATGGAAGGATGAGAGGCTGAGTTGAACTCACAACCTTGTGGCTGCAGTACCAGCATTTAACCACTGCACCACCAGGGCCTAAGAGTTTTATTCTCTTTCTGAATATTTAAATATTCACCCTTACTCTCATCCTTCTTTTCCCCTCCTTCCCTCCTCCCTCCCTGCCTTTGGTCAGGATCCACTAGCTTACCACCATCAACTAGAAAACACTGTGATACAGTCCTGCAGATGTTTGAGTCTGAACATCCTTTGGTGCCAATAACTTTTAACATTTAGCCTCATTTCACACATGACTGCCTATAAACAAATGGCTGGGAAATGTTATTACTAGCACACAGAGAGATTTTCTTCTCACCACAGAGGCATAGGAAAGGATGCCACAACACTCCTCAGAGGGATATTTGTCACATCTGCTTCCTCATACCCATGCCTGAATGTTGCAATAGGGAAGATTTTCAAGTGGAAATTATAGGGCCACTTCCAAGGACATGCTTTCCCATGTACTTGGTAAGGATCTGAGCAGATAATGGAGAAAATAACCTTCCCGAATGGATATCTTCATATACCCATGGAGGATTTGTATAGATGTGAAAGCAAAGATCCTCCGATGCTTCTAGTACACACGTTCAGTCACGAAGGCAGTTTTTCTGACCACTCAGACCCTTTGAACACTACCAAGATGCAGCGCGCAGGCTCTTCTCCATTCTCTAGTCTTTCAAAACATTTTTCTTTTCAAATGTTTGTTTTCTTTTCTATAATTGGTTTTGTGTGTGGAAAAAATTAAGCAGAGTGTTTAATTCCTAATTCCTTTTATTTAAAAAGTTTGGTTGTTTCTCTTTTTTCTTTTCAAAAAGTTATTTGTTAGTCATTTGATTTGTTACTGCTTTGTTTTATTTTGTTTTATGTTTTGCAATGTCAGGGATGGGGATTATATTTGTGGGATTTTCTGCTTCAGTTGCCAAAAAACCCAGACTGGCTTTGCACCTTGCCTTGACAGAGAGGGAGTGCCATGTTTTGCTCTCTCCGTGCCATGTTATTGCATACGGGATGTGGGAAATGTGTATGTATGTGGGATGTGCTGGGTATGACAAGGATGAATGGGAACAGAAAGTTCTGAGAGACCTCAAGGTGTTACCAAATGGTTGGCATTGTTTAATGGCTGGGGCAGTAAATAGCATTTAACAAGCCTAGCTAGGAAACATTTGTTTGTGTCTGAGTGATAGCAATCAAAGGGTGATTTACTAGGATTAGCCTATAGGTTACTGGGGAAGGGAATGTAGTTAGAATATCAAAAGACAGGCAGGAAATTCAAAGGATCAAAGTAACTGATAAAGAGGGGCTATTTCAACAAAAGAAAACAACTTAGAGGTTGGGGTGTTTAAACCTGGAGGAGCTACTGAGCAGCGTGGATGGATGGTAAAAAATTGTTGTGTTTTACTATATAACCAGATGAGTGATGCAGATTATTGACTCTGGCAACAGTTATTAACTAGCCTCTTGTGTTCCAATAAACATCATGGACAGTGGACGTGTGTTTTCTTGAGAGACAGAAAGTAGCCGTACACAACAGGGAGTGGGCACCATTTTCTCTTTGGCTTCAGACCAAAAAAAAGAAAAAAAGAAAAAAAAAAGAATAAAATATCCTGAAGTGGCATGAGCTGTAAATGGTGGAAGGCAGATTTGCCATAGGGAACCGGGATTGCCAGCATGTACTTCCTCTGCTTCAGGTAATTTTTAATTATGCATGAAAACAGTCACGTACTTACAGACTACTTCTGTCACTACTGCAAATTAGTTCCTGTAAATTTTTGAAATCTTATGTGGAGTATTTGCATACTAGGAAGAATACATCCAGCTTGCTCCTCAGACTGAGGAAATTCCAGAAAATGACAGTGAATTAAACTTGCTTTTTTCCTGTTAGAGCAGTGGAAATGAGAACACATCAGCCCCAGGAGCTGCTGTGTATAGAGATCACAGCCACCACCAGGAGAACAGCTCTTATGTTCAGATCTTTATTTGAGAGGCTATAGCTTGAGGGCACTTCACTTTTACTGCTCTTATCCATGTTCTTGGGTGGATGTATCTACGGCACTTTCTGCACGCAGTTATTAAGGTGGGCCAATGTGTCTCGCCACGGAGGTCTTCTGCACCTTGGAGCGGACTACGTTCGGTTTATTTACCTTTGTTGCACACGTAATTCCGATTAAATGTGCCCCATGTGATGGTAAAGCACGCTATTTGAAAATGGAAGAAATTGGTTTTCCAATTTTCCACATCGATCTGATTCATACTTTCAGTGGTGCAGACATGTACATTCGCGCCAATGAGAATTGGTGGTCAGGGGAGGGCTCATGGGAGGGGCCAGGGGGTAGTATGGACTTTCGCATGTATGCACGTACACACGTACGCATGTACGCAATGATGTACTAAACCATGCAAAAAAAGGGGGGGCCAATCACAGCCGACGGGGTGGGGGGGAGTAGCGGGAGTGGCCACGGCAGAGGCAGTGTGGATTCATGAACTCGCACTTCTCTAAATCAGAATGGAACATACGCAGTAGCTGTGCAGAAGGAAATGAGGGAAAGTCCACCTTGTTTCGAGCCCAGAAAATCTGGTAAGAAACGGCACAAACTGATTCACTAGCCTCGTGCGGAAAGGGCCTATAACAGCAGTGAGGAACCACTTTTACTTGTTAACTCATCTTTATCACTATGCATACAGTACTTTTGTAGTTCAACTTTTGTTCCAAGTTTCCAGCCACAAATTTTGTTTGGTTAAGGGATTTATTCTGGGTTTACCACAGTAGAAAAACAACTCATGTTTAGAATGAAAAGCAATACCTCCATCTTGAGATGGAATAGAAGATTCAGGTTCATTTCCATAAGCAGAAAGGGATCCATAACATGGCATTAGAACATTTGCCACTTCTCTTTTAATACCTGTGCCGGGCAGATGCACATTTCTGTGACAAAACACCTGTGCCTATAAAAATTAGAGGCAGCATGACATATAGGATTTTTAAAAATCCATGACTCAGGCTGGAGTCTCACCCATTCTTACATGAGACTGAGGCCCTTTTCACACCTTACCTGGCGCTGCTGCCATCGTGCAGGGATCGCACAAAAAGCCCCATCCGGGAATCACTCACGTCCTCTCCGCTTCCCCTCCGCACCAGCTCTGTGCTGGCTAGAAGAAAGAGTGGGCACTCCGCCCCTTTCTTCTGCAGCACAGCCGGGTACTTTCCCAGACTGTGCTGGGGGTGGAAGCACATCTGGAGCCTCCGCACGCAAGGTAAGTGCGTGTGGGGCATAGGAGGGATATGCGATCACGCATCATTTTCAGCAATGAGCCAAAAATGATATAATGCACAATCACCCCCTAATGGCCTTGGGAGCATTGCGCAATTGCGAGGACAGCATGTGGAACAGTCCTTGCAATCGTGTGATGCTCCTGAGGGCATTTCGCAACACGACAGGCATGCGAAAAGGTCCTGAGCTTCACTAAACACAAGGGCCTTTTAAAAAAATCAGAAAATATGGTCAGGGGCTGTGTTGGTAGGCATCTAACGTCTTTTTCAGGGACCTCCATTTTGTGGTGACTAAAGTTTTGACTGACAGCAAGCCAAATGTGACCATAGGAGATAAGTAGTATCCAGGCCTGAGTCCAGTGAGTCACTGCAGCATTAGCAATCAATGAAGCACATTGGAGGAGAGGAGGGAAAGAGTAAGAGAAGCCCTGACTAGTGAGCATGGGCATTTTATGCTCAAGGGCTCTTAAAAACATGCAATCAGCTCAACAAGGTGCTATTAAAGACAGAAAGCACTATGATTTTCTGCCTCCCATTTCTCAGTAACATCCCCTTCATAATCCCTTAAGGAACAGATTTATAGTTTGGAAGTCCTCCTAAACCTTGTTCCTACACATACACAAACAAAAAATAGCATTTATTTTTGTGTATAACATTCCCTAATATGCACATGTTGGTATTTTTCTTTTCCTCATACATGCATTTTCCACACAGCTTCCCCCATTACCAGCATTTTTTTTAAGTCACAAAATATGAAGAGATGCACCGTCTGATGGATAACCATGTAGCCTTTTCTGAAAGAGAAGATTCTCACACAGTTAGGTGTGTAATCGTTACTTCTGGGTTTGACTACAGGAACACATTCTATATAGATCTGCCTTTCCAAAGTGTCTGCACACTTTGATGCAAAATGCAGCCATTAGTATGCTGGCAAGACTCTCTTTTGTCATTCTGTGTAGTGCGAAGCTTTCATTATTTCTTCAGTGCAGTTTCCAGAATCCCCAACCAACATGGCCAGTGGTAGTTTTCAAAGTTCTGCTATAATGCAGCAACTCCATTGATTCCCAGTTCATTTAGGGGCATAATCTATAGTGCTGGTTTTAGTTTTTCCAGTGATAAATGATAGAGAGATCTGAACCTGAAAAACCATCTCAGCCCATACAAAGCTTCCCTTATTATAGATTTTACGTCTTCAGCTGAGGTGCAGTTAGCAGGCATGAAGAGAAGATGACAAAGTTATGGAATACATTGCAATAAACAGTTGTTATGTCTCCTGTATATCTCTCTTATAGGCACAAAATAAACAAGTCTTGTTCAGGTGTATTTCCAGTTATCTGTCTCTGTTAGCTGCTGTGTTGGCTGTTTGCTATTTTTTTTTTAAACTGGAGATATACCCTGTGTTTTCTTTTTCATTTTGTTTGACTTTCTGTACCTTCGCACTAGACAATTATAGCATTTGATATCACTGTAACTGTCATGGCTGCAACCTATGGAAAGCTGGGATTTGTACTTTACTGAGAATCCAGGGTTCTTTGGCACATAAGTCTAAATACTTCAAGGAAATACAAAGCCCAGGATTCCATATGATGTTAACATAGGATCAAAGTACTATAACAGTCTAGTGGGAAATAGACCCTTGGTTCCTTTTGATGGGTTAATATTTTAAATTGGTTTTAATAATGTTATTAGCTGAAACCTGGAATATAAATAATTAAATAAATAAATCTCCATGGCCCTGGGATACATGTTATAGGCGTATTGTAGCAAGTGGATATCCTGCCATGTAATATCTTTAGAAATGGAAATCTAGTAGGATCAAGACTAAAGTACACCTCATTAAAATCAACAGGCATGAGCTATAAACGATTTAACTGAAGTCACATTGACTTCAGTGGCTGGGATCCTGTGTCTTCTCTTCCCGTCAGGAACACTCCTGGAGGGAATTCCACTCAGAGGATGCTCCTGACAATGGAAGGTGGGAAGGAGCTTTCATGCATTACCCTGCCCTTTAACACCCCTGTGACTCCCCTCATACATTCTGGAAGATTGGTAGAAGTGTAGAGTGGCTTAGGAGTGAAATTGGTACAAATTTACTTATCATCTTCCCCACTTGCCACCAGGATTGTGTACAGTCTTGGCATGTACCAGGAGGGGGGAGGGCCAGTTTTAGCACCTAATCACTCTGCATGAGCAACATCACATCATCTTGGCCATCATTTTCCATCTGTTCTTCTTCTGGTAACTGGAGGAGGCCAATTTTCCATTGTTTTGATATGGGAAGGCTACCCAAAACAGCGCTTTCAGTAAACACAGGTTAAATGGAGTATTTTTTTTTTTAAGTAAACCTATTTTTACAGGGAAGCTGCAGGCTTCACAGAACCCCCTCTGGCTACATGTAGTCCACAGGACACACTGCATAACACTTAGAATTCTATCCTATAATTCAGGGAATAGATCAGAGAATTTAACAGGGAGTTCAAAATACTTCACCTAACTACAAATCCCAGGATTGCATGGAGTACAGCTGCAGCAGTAAAAGTAGTTTCAAATTGCTAAGTTTGGAATGTGGCTACATCTTTAGAGTGAAAGAAAAGAATCCAAATTCTTCCAACTTGAGTTAGACAGGCCTCTACTACACTTACTGCTTTCCGCTGTTCACAAATCTACTTCTCTGCAAGCAGAAGTAGGATTATAAAACCAAACATATATTTCTGTTTCTAGGACTACAGTAAACATGGAAATCCTATCTAGCCAGAATTACACAACCTGTTCTTATCTGCAGTCAGTTTGACTGGTCGTTTTAAGTCTTTCTCTGCTGAAAAAGCTTTCTTGCATTCCTACTGGGCAAAAGGAGAAATGGAAAGGTTTTAAAGTTCATGTCACTTGCTGGCTTAAAGAAGTTGTGAAGAGAAGATAGGAATCTTTAAGATCTCAGGAGTTCCTTTTGTGCTAATATTTTGACATTTGTAAAAACCACTTTCAAGAGAAAAAGCTTGGTGAACTCCCAAGAATGTGAAATATCACTAGGAGCCATTTTACATAACAAATGTCAGCCAAGGGTTAACTAGGTTAGCAGCTATGTAAATTATGAAAATTAAAAAGCAAGCATACAACAATCCAGTGAATACCCAGGGGACAGAATGTTAGCTGATACAATTATAATCTGTCTGAAAACCCAAGGAGGAAATGAAGGTCTATGCCAGGGAAGAAGGCTCTTGAGGCCTACTGGTAAAATTCTGTGTGCTTCTTTTTTTTTTAAAACAGACTTCTTGTATGATGAATTATTGAAAATGGCCATGAAATACTTTTGACTGGCTTCATCCCATCAGGATTGATCCACTCACTAGACATTGTGAGATAGCTATCTCAGGTGACCAGTACTCAAGGGTAGAGATTATGGCCATTTCCGCACTGGCTAATAGAAACAGTGCAGAGCGTCCTCCAGGGAGGATGTCTGCACCTGGGAGCGGACTGGGTCAGACCTACTTAACGTAGATCCACACCTCAGCCTGCTCCAGAACGACCCCAAGTGGTCGTCAAGCGTGCTTTTGAAAGACCGCTTAAAACAGGTCTTTCAAAAGCACGGAGCGTGCCATTCCGTACCCATTCTCTGGTGCAGATTTGCAGGCTCGCACCAGTGCGAGCCTGCAATCTGCTGGGGGTGGGCTTTAGGCTGGCGAGCTTCAGTGGTTGGTCGAGACCCTCAACCAACCAGAAGCCGCCATTTTTGTCCCCGGAGCAGCGCGGACCGGACCAGGGAGCCAAGCAGTCCAGTAAGTAGCGTTACGGGGCGATTCCTTTGCCCCGTGTGGAAATGGCCTATGTGTCTGGTTACACCTTCCCATAACCTATCTTGCTGCCATCTGGTGATAGGGAGGATACTGTCCTATCACCACTGCTACTCAAGCAAGATTTTGCCAGCTTTTTTAAAGGAGGGCATCACCTTGTCCTTCATTTGAGACAACAAAACGTCTTGGGGCAGCCCTACACACAGTCCTTAAAACTAGTTTTTAAAACTTTAAGAAAGTTAAAACCATTTTAAGAAACTTTCCAAAGGTCAAACTTTCATATAGTGGTTGGCACAATTGATTGGCACCATCATCAATGAGGCAATGAATCTGTTCCAGGTTTTAGTTTGAAAGTTAACAGAGCTATATCAGACACTAAGCCCTACCCCCAGCTAGGTTCAGCACCTTGAGTAGCTTCTTTAACATTTAGACTAAAATTCAGAGCAGATTGTCCACCCCACTAGGACTGCTAGGCTGGGTATAGCACAGGGATGCTATAATCTTAATCCTAAATAGATTGTGGAATAGGGCAAAGTACTGTAATGCTCCATCAAGCTAGACAAAGATACATGTCTTTCTTCACCTTCCAAACCCCAACTTTTAACTGCAGGTGTCCCATCCCAACATGGCTATTGCCTCTCCAGTGGAAAGCAGAAGAAGGTAGCACAGAAGAGCTCTGGTCTTGTGACTGGCACCTCTGCACCTCTTCCCCCACTCTCCACAGATGAGGCAATTGCTGTGGTAGGAGGAGTCAGCTGCAGCTGAAAGTTCAGGTTTGGTCAGTAAGGAGAGGGATCTTCATCCCACTTGAAGGAGCTTTACTTTAACTTGCCCTTCTCTGTGATCTGCTCAGGATTTAAGTTACAGGAGCCCCACCCCATATTCAGTCTGGCATCCCTACACTCTATTAATGTGGGAGTCACAACACATAGTTCATCTGAAACACTGTGGAATATTTCCAAAACATTCAGATAATCTGAGGTTATTTGTTGAGTTGCTAAAAGAACATAAACTAACTGTGGCAACTTTGGATAACAAAAGCCCTTTCTGCATTTTACCTTCTGTTGAAGACATCACATGGGGATCTGGGGAAAGCGTCTCCTGGGAGGGAAGTGTGACAGAAGCTCTCCCTACCACAAGGGCTGCCTGCTGGATGGGAGGAAACACAATGGCTCTGCCCCTCCCTTCCTTCCACAGCACAGCCGGGCACTTTCCCAGGCTGCACTAGGGGAGAAAGCGCAACCATAGCACTTCCTGATGTTCTGCGTGACAGGTAAGTGTGGGAGAGAGGCAGGACGACTGCACAATCATGGTTCATTGATGGGGGAACCCATCAATGATTTATTCTGTGATTCTGGTGGACGGCTATGGAATCGCGACGGGATTGCAACGATGTCATGCAGAACCAATGTCACAATCCCATTGCCATTGTGGGTTCAGGGCAGGGTGCAAAAAGGGCCAATGTGTTAAATCCTGATGGTCAAGAGTTTCTAATCAAATACAGTCAAACATAAATCTGATGGAGATTTATAAGCATCCTTATTGAACGCAGGTGGCTTCCTAACCACATGAGGAGATATCTACAGAGTGTAGCAGAGAGCAAAATTCTTCCTCTGTGAGAGGAAGGAACTATTACAATCATCTGTTTTTCACTGACCAGGTAATAATTACTCAAGATGCAGATGAAACATAGGCCAAGTGAAGGTCAGAGAGGTAGTCATAAGATCAACAATATTATCTCTAGGGGGTGGAGTTCCCAGTTCCAAGGTAAAACACCCCAATCTGCAGCTAACCAAAGATAAGTCATCAATCCTGATACAGCAACTTTTGAATCATGATTGTGAAAGCAAGCAAGCCCTTAGTCTAGCACACTCAGATATTTTTAGAATTAAGTATGTTTTTAGCCATTGTCAGTTTTCTTTCCATAGCATTTTTACTGAGTTTGAAATTCTTTACATTCTAAATCCTGGAGGTGGAGGGAAGCAAGGAGGGTTGGTAACACCCAATAGAAGGGATGTAAGAAAGTCTCGTGGTGTTAAAAAGACAATTTTATTCTTCCAATTAGCCTAACCTGTTTCAGACTGGTAATATTTAATGGCCTTCTTCAAGGGAATGCAGCTTTAAACCCACCTGCAGGCATTCCAAAAAGAGTATTTTCCAAGCTTATGCCTGGCAACTGAACAGTTTGTCTCTTTTCTACATCCATTCTAAATCCAGACCTACATCATGATTTCTATGTCCATCCTAAATCATGATCATAAAATCTCTTTCCAATGGTGGCATAATCTCCAATAAATGGGGAATAAAGTGTAAGTCTCCCATTCAAGAATCAACTTGCATCTTCAAATAATAGCACTTTGACTTTTCTTATAGTTACAGAATTCATAGACTTGTTTGTTTTGTATGCATTTGTGATTCACCAAAATTTAATATTTTCACTGCTGTATTTCCTACTTTCCCCCTTCCTTCATTCCTTTTTCTCTTTCTTTCATTCTTTGCTTATTCCATTTGGTGTAGGTAAAGAGCTCAATCTGAAGGATTCATTTATTATTAGAATTTAATCTTTAAGTATGGGAATAAAGATCTTAATAGGATTTATGTTACCTATTTGTTCAAGATGACTTAGGTCCCATTCTCCTCCTTCACTGTTTTCAAAATCTTTGAATTCCCCCCTACCCCTTTCCTCCATATTTCAAACCTTCTGGTATTTCTCTCACATTTAAGATGACAAAATATCGGTTAATGAAACAAAGACACACTGTTCTGCCTTCTCTGTTTTATGTAATGGGTACTCTAAGAACCCTCTGTTAGGTGAATAAATGAGTGCTAAGATACTATCAGAGTTTGAAGGAAAATTAAAACTCTTGGAATTATTTATTTTCCCATGATCATTCACATCACACCCTCTCCTGTGTATATTACACAACCATCTTCAGGCTTTATTGTCAGGTGCATACAAGGCCTGAAAGACAAAGCCATGCTTACTTTCAATAAAGTCATAATATTATGTTGGGGAAAAAAGTCACTTTCTTAGACTACAGCTGCCAGAATCCTTTACCTAGCATTGCAGATCCATATCTATGGGAGTCCTCACAAAGATGTATAGGAAAAAGGAATAGGGAGCCTCTGCTAGGCCCACAAATATAAAAGACAGAAAAATGAAATCCACAAGTTCTTGGCCTGGTGTTGAGTATATGGATGTTTGAGATAAGCTCCCTACCACGTGTGTAACAAGGATAGCAGGTGCACCATTTCCTCCAATAGCCAAATAACCGCAACACTTGATATGTGTATATGTGTATATGGATATAAAAGAGAAGCAGATGTTCTTTTTTAGGTAAAAGTCATAAAGTAATTTTAAATACTCAGCTCATTTTTCTATGTCACAAAAGGAGGAAAATACATTAGAGACACATACATTGGGTTCAGTACTGGACCAGATAAGAGCCAATAAACTGAAACTCAGTCATAAAATGAAGTTACTGTGAGTTGATGGTTTCCTGGCCCAGGAAACTGAAATTCAGTTTGTTTCAGATGGAACTGTACTACCTCTGAAGTATCAGATCCACAGCTTCAGAATTTTTCCTAATCCCTTCTGACCAGTTGAGGCACCAGTGTCCTTAGCAGTAAGAGTTGGTGGGCAGGTTGGTTGGTTGTTTGGTTTTACCTAGAGATGGGCCAAACGAATCTGCGAATCCTTGAATCCCTGGCAAGGATTCAAGATTTGGGGATCTAAATCCGGGCACCAAAATAGGCGAACTGAATCTTTTGAATCTGGCGCCAGGGATCAGGCCTGCAGGGGCATGCAGGGCCGGTGATTGCTGGCTCCCTGCACATTCTGGGGCCTCCCCTCTGTGTGGGCACTCCGGAGGAGGCCCACAGGGGGGTTCAAGACTGAAGATCGCTGGCCACCTGCATGTCCCAGGGCCTCCTCCTGTCCAGGTGCTCCATAGGAGGCCCGCAGGGCTTGCAGGGCTGGCAAACTCTACAGGAGTTTTCTATGCTTTCTGGAGGTCTACCGCACCTAATATATTGTTAAGTAGCATTTACATTGGCAGTGATAATGTCTTGATTGTTTGACTTGGCTATTCCAGGGCTATGCATGTGCATGTCTTTTTAAATTCATTGTGCAAGCAGCTATCTAGTACTGCTTTATGCAATGCC
Organism: Cyclura pinguis; assembly: GCA_030412105.1. Classification (NCBI taxonomy): domain Eukaryota; kingdom Metazoa; phylum Chordata; class Lepidosauria; order Squamata; family Iguanidae; genus Cyclura; species Cyclura pinguis. The sequence goes on along the minus strand of CM059599.1, from coordinate 103,129,614 downwards.
TTTTCCATGCGTAAGCCTGGTGCAAAAGGCAAGCTCTCCCTTAGTACCTGACACTCCCTTTAGTGGCTGGGGGAGGGTGTCATTTAGTGGCTAGGAGAGGGTGTAAAGTATCTGGATATCATCTGGATGCATCAGGGAGAGAAAATCAACTGTCAGCCTTCCAGATCTCCAGTGTACTCTTTGGAGATGCAGGAAGGCAAGAACGTTTGTTCTTCCCTGGCTGTAGAAGTGAATGCTGCCCAGGTGCCTTCTAACCTCCCCCAGCGAATGAATTGCTGCCCAGGAGACACAGCACATAAGATCTCAGCCATCAAGTAAAACATTAGCACCCAGCTCAAGTCAATTGTATTTGAAATTTTGATATCAACATCCTTCTCAAGGAATTAGTGTTTCTGATATTGATGTTTTTTGGATGTGGCTGAATCTCAAGCTGTATCAGCCTGATTTGGAGAAGACTTGGGACATGTCCAAATTGAAGCGGGACTCTTCTAGAGGAGATGGAATTTGATTGTGAACCCTGCACCCACTGAATCTTTGTTAGTGTTACAGATTTAGAAGGACATACAAACCAGAGGCCCATTCATATCACACAGTTATGATGCTACTATTCTGCTGTAATTGTCACAGCTGCATCCTCTGGAATCAGAGGCGCCAGAGGAGCTCCCTGGATTCTAAAGGCTATAGACTATAGACCCTATACCTCAAATCCCAGGATTCCATGGAGTATTCCCATGGCCGTTGAACATGAATTTAGCACTACAACTGTGTAGTATGAATGTGCTCTAGGCTGCAGGGGGGTGCAGGGCTGGCGATCTTTTTTCTTTTTCTTTTCTTTTTTTCTTTTTAAACCCCATTTTAAAAAAAGGATTCGAAAGATTTGAGATTTGTGAGATTCGTGGATTCCCAGAACATTCCAGAGATTTGAATCCGGATTCAGATTTGGAAAATTCTGGATTCGTCCCATCCCTAGTTTTACCAATTTGGACTTACAGCCTAATTGCAGCCTCTCCTACACACAGATAATGTATTGACAGTCACCCATCCTCTGATAACAGCCCATGTTGACAGCTATTGTGGACTTTCTGTAGGATTGACCTTAGAGATGGTTCACAAACATAACTTAGCAGGCTGCTGCTTGTGAGGGTCTGGGAATTCACAGAGACTTTTTTTAAAAATAATATACCCTCATTTATTTTACTGTTATTGGTGATTTGATTTATACCAAGAGCCACATTGGGGTAAATGTTATAAACCACAGTACAGATGTACCCCCCAAGTAAATAAATAGATTGGGGATTGAGGGAACATTTGACCCTCCAGATATTGTGGAGCAGCAACTCCCAGCATTTCTTACCATTGGCTGGTGGAACATTTGGAGGGGTAACACATTGCCCATCCATGGCCCTTTTCACATGGCATTTCCGATGCGAAAGGGCCCCTCGAGCATCACGCACATGTGAGGAACGGTCCACATGACGCACTCACATTTGCGCGACACTCCAGGGCCTGACAGGGACCGCGCACGCATTTTTTCATTTTTGGCTTTAAGCCGAAAATGGTGCGCAGTCATGCATTGCTCTGGGGCCCCACATGCACTTACCTTGCTTGTGGAGCCTTGGGAGCCGGGCCAGTTGCGCTTCCTGTCCAGTGCAGCCTGGGAAGGTCCCAGGCTGCACTGTGAAAGGAAGAGGCAGGGCTCTCATGCTAGCAGGAAGCTCATGCAGCGCCGAAGGACCCCAGACACGAAAGCCTCTCTCTGGAGGCTGCTTGCGCGAGCACCGCAGCCCAGTGCCAAAAATAGATGAATTGCGGAAAGGGCCCATGTGTCCTGGTCAGAAAGTTCTTATAGCAAATAAAGTAATGCAAAGAGTGATATGTGTGCCCCACTACCTGCAAAGTAGACCAGTGACTGGATTCATCTCTGTGACTGAAATAGGTTTTCATGTGCATTCCCTTGTTCATGTGTATCTGCTGTCTCCATAAGTCAGACAGCACAAGAGATCAATTTGAACACAGCAGAACATACTCTGAGTTCTGGATGGAGTTAACTGGCAGCACAAGAGAAAATGTGAGGGAGGCCATAAATGGATCCAAGTACATTAGACAATGAGCAGCATTTGCAAAGTGTATTTCCTCCCACCAAGGGGTACAGCAGTGGGATTGGGGAAAGCAGAAAAGGCAAGATGTTGGAGGGAGAGAGTGGTACAAGGCCCTTTCATACTGCATAGAGTTATAGCTCTATGATTCCACTTTAACTGCCATGGCTTCTTCCTATGGAATCCTGGGATATGCACTTTAGGTTGTTTAGAATTCTCAACCAGAGATTTCCTCTAGTGCATCTGGCCAAACTACCAGTCTAAGGATTCCATAGGAAGTGAACATAACAACATCTGGTTGTTTACAGTGGAATTATAGAGCTATGATTGTGGTGTGAAAGGCAATGTGGGGTAAGTTTTGCAAAAAGTGAGTGCCCCACTGAAAATAGCTTTCAGAAGGAAACTCATGACAAAATTGTTCTCTGTGGCTGCTAAAGGGCATGAAGTGACTTTCCATTAAAAAATAAAATTGAGGGGCTGCAAACTGAGGCACTCGTCAACCTTCAAGTGGCCCATGGGCAACTTTTTGCCCAATGCTGTTCTCCACATACTTGCATAGGATTATGTTATTATTCACTGTACTTGAAGCTGTTTGTTGGTTTATTTAATAACTTTTTCTCCTTTAGTATTGCTAGAATTCAACAGAACCTCCCTCCCTCTCTCTGTTAGTCTCCTCTTGTTCAGAATTCTCTCTCTTATTAAAATTCAGCCCTTTACGATTACTTTGCTACTTCCTCCATTGTTCTTTCTTGGAATGGAAGAGACATTTTAATATGTAGAAAAATTGATTTTTTTTCAGCAGTGCTTTTTAACCCAGCTATGAATATAATGTCGTGAAGAAGCTTTTCAGATGGTTCTCTTTCTGCGTGAGTCACTGAAAATAACATATTTTTACCATTATAGGGGCTTACTTCTAAATGAAACAGTGGCCTGTTAAAGTCATTTTGGATATTCAGTTTCTGAACAATAAACTATTTCAGTCTTCAGTCCTATATAGTTTTTTTAATTGTGTTTAAAACTACTTAAAGTTTCATCTTCTCCAGTGCCATACTATTTTTCATTCTTGTTCTTTTATTTTTGAGAAACAAGAAGAATGCAGGGTCCTGATTAGTTACTTAATGGGTCGGAAATGTCAAAATATTGACTGAGAAATTTGATTTATTGAATAAAATGATAGTTGGGTTTTAACCATCACCATTAATTCCACTTTCCCCATTTCACTGTAGTTTGCAATTCCTACCACATTTCATTTCATTAAAATCAGTTATATCAACTTCAGAGGAAGCCATTTTGAAACCAATGGATTTTATTCTAAGTAAATGTGGATTGTGGACTGTATTTTAGGCTTATCAGTGGATAGTACAAACCCCACATCCAGACAAACTTTCTAAAAATTTTAAATTCAAACATCTCAATATTTCTTTACCCGCCCCCCTTCCATATTCTTTGGCTTGAGCCACCTGGAGTTATTGCTCAGCTAGTACTGAGCTGTAGTGCATCTGCTTTTCTCTTTCTGGGGAAGGGCCATAGCTTTCATTCTGCATGAAGTAAGTCTGGTTTTAATCTCCAGGTAGGGTGAGCAAGATTCTGTCCTGAAACCCTGGGAAGCTGCTGGCAATTGAGGCAGCACAGAGGCAGAGGTACAGATGAATGATCTGACTTAGGACATGGCCAGTTCTTGGTAAATGATTCAGCATTTCAGCAAGTGGAAAAACCTGATGTCACAGACCTGACATGATTTTGCAGCAATGCAGATGGCTCTTGGTAGCTGAAGTAATACAGTGAGTCAGCGATCCCAGGTTTTGCTCTGGGACATATTGCCTTCATTATGATGGCTTGGCAAAGCTACATTCAGTGATGATGCTGCTTGAAACACAGAGGCACCAACTAAGTATTCCACAGGATTCCAGAAGACTTAATAACATGTATAGAATGCAATGATTTGTGATGCTGTCTCTGTAACACAGTCAATGGACTAGATCTGAGCTATGTTACTTGCATTCCAGTCTTGGTGAAATTCTGCCTAAATACCCTAAAGGTACCATATCCTATCTGATTTTGGAGGCTAAGCAGGACCAGCCTGCTTAGTACTTGGATGGGAGACCACCAATGAATAATGAATACCAGGTGCTTTAGGTTATATTTCAAAAGAAGGAATTGGCAAATCTTCTTCTGAATCTTCCTTGACTGAGAAAATTCTATGAAGTTTATGGGATCACAGGCAACTTGAGAGCACACACACACAAAGGCCAAGTGAAATCAGTGTGAATGTCAAATGTGATTAAATCTGAGTCCTCTTATTTGGAATGGGACATGGCGGGCAATACATAGTGACCAGGAGTGGACTCCCATGAAACAGCTTACTGAAATCCCTACCAGTTCAAAACAGTCAGTGTGGAAAGAGGGGTGATATTTATTTTCTTTTTATTTCAGCAGTGTAGGATTCCTTTCCCTTTGGAAAGAAGGAAAGCGAAAACTTCCTAATCCACTTTCAGGAATTCTTGATTTCTTAACCCAGTTCAAGGGAACAGAGGAACTTGTAATCTAGTAACCAAGCCAAAGTCTTCTATACTGATAGAGAGAACATTGTGATCCCACCTTCCAGTGGGGAATGTCTGGCCCTCCGGATGTTGCACACTGAAATTCCCATCAGTGGTCACCACAAGACTATGATGTATAGGATCAGTAGTTCAACATCTAGAGGGCTATATGTTCCCCAAATTGGATATACACTATGTATATATACCTGAAGCTCAAAGAGTACACTTCATGCATTTGAGAAAGTAGATTTAATCCTGAAGAGTTTGTGCTAAAATAGATCTCTTAGTTTTAAAGCTTCTAGAAGACTCTTGGTTGTTATATTAACAGCATAGGCCACAGTGGTAACTGTCAAATTTATAGAATATTTTCAAATTCTCAGGCAGTCTCAGAGGGGGAAAAAATATCATTTTTAATATTCATCAAATGAAAAGCATTGCCTATCAGATTCCTTTCTTTTCTTTTTTCCATTCCTCCTTCTTTTCTTCCCCCCTTTTCTTTTGCTTTCTTTATCCACATTAGAAACTTGCCTGCAGTTTTATTTATTGTTTCTATTGGGATTTGTCCACTCATATATCCGCTGATCTAACCATTTCTCCAAATGTCAACATTAGGCCACTCTAATTACCGTAAATTCAAATTTAGACAAAGACACATCTGTCTTTATTCTTAAGCACAAATTTGCTTATTAAGTAACAAGGACTACATTTCAAAATCACTTTCCAGTGCACCTCTTTAATCCCTAGCCAGAGAATAAACAGACCCCATCAGGAAGATCTGTTTCCATGCCCAATGCATTCTCTTATTCACACAATCCAGGCAAAAGAAGGTTTTGCTTCATTTGTTTTTCTTTAAAATGAATCAAATTATGCACTCAGCACTGGTGATGAAAAAGGCGAAATTGGGACTAATAGTGTATATGAATAGCTTTGTGAAGTTCCAGAATATCATTAAAAGCTATTTTAAAAACTGCATATTCTACATTGGCTGTGTAGTTATGTATGCATAACTAAGATATGTGTATCATATGCATAAAATACACATAACCAGATAACATCTTCTGGTCCAATCCCTCCATTTCCCAGTCTGCCTTAACAGCCAACAGCCAAATTGGGTGAAGGAGGTCTGTTCAGCTACCAATTGGGGTGTAATTCCCAGGACATTCCCAGACCCTTCCCACCACCAAGTGAGGTTGCAACAATCAGAAGCAAGAGCCTTGTCACACCCTCATTCACTGGTGGAAGGGAGATGGAAACATCATCTTCCTTGCACCCTGATCGGCAGCTGTACAAACCTCATTCATTCAAAGTGGCTACTGGATGTTTTGGTGTGCTAGAGGGGCGTTTAAATAGCCTTGCAGAATGAAGAACAACTACAGATCCCTAACTCTATGCTATGGCTCCATAACTGCAATACAGAATGCCAGCCTGCATTTTCTTTCATGCAATGAAAACAACAGTTTAACATGGTTTACAAAGTTCTCAATTCCCACATATGAGAAATGAAATAAATATCAGACAATTCCACTGCTTTGTGTAAACAGCATGCAAGTTGCATTAATGTCTACTTAGGTATTCATTTGCTGATATAATTAGCAAATACGTTTGTTTATTTGTTTGTGCTTTATTTATTTATTTATTTCTGTCCGTCTTCTAGGAAGGCAATGGAAGAGTTCACATTTCCTCCTAAGGATTTTACTTTAAAAGAAGATAATCAGGAAGTACAATTAATCTGGATAAATTCATTATAAGGTTATAGATGACTGCACTACAGATAATGGCTTGAACTCATTCGGAGAAATGTGGTATATGAATCTTATTAGCTGGATAGATAGCCAACTAACAAATAAATAAGTAAATTAAGCCAACTCTCAGTCTTATAATCAACTTTTACACGACCTCAAACTATGTAAAATTCATTGCCACTTTATATCAGGAACACTTGTGGATTAATATATTCATTTTTTTTCAACTACTCTTTTCTGGTATGTTGCAAGTGAGTAAGAGTAACCTGTTCGATCTCACTTAGTGACTGCTACTATCTTAAATTTCCATATTTTTTAGTTGTCTTCAACAGTCTAAATTTGAGTCCAAAGAGCAACTTAAAGGAGAATTGTGTGCTGAGGCACATCTAATGGAATTACTTCCTTCCTTCCTTCCTTCCTTCCTTCCTTCCTTCCTTCCTTCCTTCCTTCCTTCCTTCCTTCCTTCCTTGTAGGAAGCAGATGATATTGATTGACTGACCACATTAGCCCATCTGGTCCATGCACCCACCCAGGTTCCAAAAGCAAGATTTTTCTGACAATAGAAGATGAGAAAGGATGATTACCAGCTAAACATGGCTGGGGGCACTTGAAGAGGAAAATTTATTCTTTTATGGCTCTTAGAGCCTCTATTTGTTAGAATCAGCTGGTGGCACCATTCCATGGTGTATGTTAGTTAAAATACTAAAAGAGCTATCCATCTTATCCTCAAAATAGGTTCAGCACTATGGGTAACTCCTTTAATATTTAGGAGGAAAAGCCCAGAGTGGATTGGAAGCCTCTGGCTGTGCCCAGTGTTGGAACACTGATCAGGACTGGAGAGAGTGTTCAAACAAGGCAATACATAAGTTTATCTAGAGTGGTTTCACTATCCCATCCCACTGACATGAGAGCCACCAACTGGCTCCCTGTTTATGAAGGATTGCCTCTCCCATGCCTTGAGGTCATAATCCAAAGCTCTTCTCCCTATGATCCAGCCAAATGATGTACATTGAGTAACTGTATCTGCAAAGGCCTTTCATTCAGTGCTTCTTCAGATCTTTAAGAAGAACTTTCTGGTGGTAAGAGCTGTTTGAGAGTGGAACAGCCTAGCTCAGAAAGTAGTGGGTTTTCTTTCATGGGAAGTATTTAAACAGAGTTGGATAGCCCATCTATTAGAAGTTCTTTAGCCAGGGATTTCTGCATGGCAAGAGACTATATCAGGTGGCCCTTGGATTTCTTCCAGTTCTATGATTCTGTGATTCCCCTTGTCCATCTGGCACCTATTTTAATATCTTTCTGGTGCCAGACAATTTTGTTAACTTTCTCCAGACTTTTTCATTTATGTGATGGTTTAGCACTGTTATAGCTCTGTGGGTTTTTTTCTTCCCCTGTTATGTGTTTTTAATTTATTCAATGCTTTAAAAATGTGTTCTTTCCTTTTTTTCCCTTTTTTCAAGTGCCCCTCCTAACACCATAGACATGATTTATTTGCTGTGTTTTTACTGTGCTTTTTTAAAAACTGTAGTTGTGATTATTTTATGTCCATTTCCCTAAGTTTGGTCTTGCAAGCCAGCAACAATTTTTGTCATGTGATCCACCACTCACTCATGGAACCTCAAAGAGTGACTTTGGGCAAGTCACATTTTTTCTCAGCCTCAGAGGGTGGCAAAGCAAACCCTCTCTGAACAAATCTTGACAAGAAAACCTTGGGATAGATTCACCTTAGGGTCGCTATAAACCAGAAATTACTTGAAGATATGCAACAACACATCCACTAATCTGTTGTAGGCCCATAGACAGTATATATGGATAGCAATATAAAATAATAAAACTTCCCCTTCTTTCTGTCTATCAAAGTTCCCTTACAGATACCCCTAGTTTCTACATTAGCTTAGCAAATATGACATTGAGTCTTTGGTGGAAAGCATCAAATTTGCTGCTTAAAAGTTCTGCTTTTGGTTGCTTCTCCCTTAGTTTCAAAGTGCAGTTTCTTCTACACCTCAGCTTTCAGTTTCAAAAGGTGTTTAGAGTGAATTTAGAGCAGGGCAGGATCTGACATTCAGGACTCCTGAAAGAATTTATTGGCCACTGTAAACATCCAGAAGCCACTTGCTGTCCACCTCTTTCATGTGGCTTACACTACTGACATAGCAATCAAATAAGAGCAATGCATATGCCCTCCCCCTTGGTATCTGGCTAGCTGAAGAAAACAGCAGTGGAAAAACCTGTGAGGAGAAAGACATGACCCTTCAGAATTTCCTTCATATTCCAAGAATTGAGGGGAGAAAAAAAATCAGATAATTCAAGCATTTCAAGAAAGCATTGCACTTCAGGGAATATATTTGTAAGGTCATGTTTATAGACCAGGCATCACTCATTGCTTCACTATTCAAACTTTACTGCCAAGTTCTCTCTCCCCCTACCAGCAATGCACACACAGAGAGAACACTTGCTTTCTTTAGACTTCTTTGATCTCCAGCAGTGTATTCATTGGGAATGTGCTGATAGGACAGAATAACAAAGAGATGCACAGATATTATTCCCATCCAGTAGTCAAGAGGAAAGGCAACTGACATGCATTAGAACACACTTGGACTTTTTGTCATGACAAGCAAGGTGCTTGGTCCATTTTTGAACAAAGCAGTATGGGAGTTAAGGGGCCCTTCTGTGCTACACAATTATAGCATTTTGATACCACTTTAACTGCCATGGCTGCATCACATGGAATCCTAGGATCTGCAGTACAGAAAGGGGCATTAAGAATTCTCAGCCAGTGAGTTTTTGTAGTGCCTCATCATACTACAAAATCTAAGATTCCACAGGAGGCAGCCATGGCAGTTAAAATGCAATCAAAGCACTATAACTGTGTAGTATAAAAAGCTCCCAGGTCTTCTGGTTCATAAGGTTTAGAAAGTGGAAGAACAAAATTGATCCAGGTCACTTGGCCACCTGAAATGGGGCAGCAAATGAAATACACCCCCTCCCCAACCCAAGTAAATTAATAATTGCCAAATTAGTTAAGGTTGACCAAGCAGGGATGTGCATCTGCTGAAAACTTAAGCTCCTCAGGCTTCTCTGATGACGACCTCCATGTTTGTTCTGGGACCTTGAGGCCCCTCCCTAAACTGCAAACCCCAGGATTCCATCAGATGTTGAAAGTGGAATAATAGCACTATAACAGTCTAGTGCAGAAATGGCCAGTTTGTTTTCCTTGCATAGAAATGCATAGCAATAGCAATAGCATGTGTATTTCTATACCGCTTATCAGCTAAGTGCTCTCTAAGTGGTTTACAGTGTGTTAGCTAATTGCCCCCAACAAGCTGGTATTTATTTTACTGACCTGCAGAAGGATGGAAGGCTGAGTCAACCTGGAGCCCAGGAGGATTGAACTCACAACCTTGTGGCTGCAGTACCGACATTTAACCACTGCGCCAAAAGGGCGTCCACTGCGCCAACAGTGGACACCAATATGCACTGCCATTCACTTTTCTCCCAAATGCATGCATTGTTTTGTCTATTCTTGAAATATGTGCATGTTTCTCACATTGACTGAAGTGTAGCTGTGTACGTTTCTCATGTTTTATGCACATTTTACAAATATATGCATATGTTAACATTTAACTGATGGTGGTAAACTGAATAACATGCTCATGGATATGTAGATCTGAGAGCAAAATCTATTCAGGTCCTATTCATGCTTGTAACATGCCAATTGGATAAATTCTGATCAAAACTGAACTGAAAGGAATTTTTCTCAAAGCTACCGTAAATTATTTTTGAGGTAGAAGTGTGCCTCAAAATGTATGAGGCAGACAATCCTAATCTACCACTTTGTTGTTGTGTGCTTTCAAGTTGTTTCCAGCTAATAGTGACCCTAAGGCAAACCTATCACAGGGTTTTCTGGGACTGAAAGTGTGTCACACACCCAAGGTCACCCAGTTTTCATGGTTGAGTGGTGAATCAAAACCACTGCTGTACTAAATACTGCTACTTCTATTACCACTGCTATTACTACAAAGAAAGAAAGAATAATTTGCTGCCCTATCATGAGGAGCCAAATCAACTGCATGCATACAAACCAACCAACCAACCAACCATGTGTACGTACCACAGTTTGGAGACTTTACAAATATGACAGAATCACAGAATCACAGAAATGTAGAGTTGGAAGAGACCACTCGGGCCATCCAGTCCAACCCCCTGCCATGCAGGAACACCCTCAAAGCACTCCCGACAGATGGCCATCCAGCCTCTGCTTAAAAACCTCCAAAGAAGGAGACTCCACCACACTCCGAGGCAGCATATTCCACTGCCGGACAGCCCTGACCGTCAGGAAGTTCTTCCTGAGGTTCAGGTGGAATCTCCTTTCCTGCAGCTTGAATCCATTGCTCCTTGTGCTGGTCTCCGGAGCAGCAGAAAACAAGCCCTCTCCTTCCTCTACATGGCACCCCTTCAAATATTTAAACATAGCTATCATGTCCCCTCTTAACCTTCTCTTCTGCAGACTGAACATACCCAGGTCTCTAAGTCTATCCTCATAGGGCATGGCTTCCAGGCCCTTCACCATTTTGGTCGCCCTCCTCTGGACCTGCTCCAGCTTGACCATGTCCTTCTTGAATTGGGGTGCCCAGAACTGGACACAGTATTCAAGATGAGGTCTAACCAAAGCAGAGTAGAGTGGTACCAGTACCTCCCTCGATCTAGACACCATACTCCTATTGATGCAGCCGAGAATTGCATTGGCTTTCTTGGCTGCCGCATCACATTGCTGACTCATGTTCAGCTTGTGGTCTATTAAGAATCCTAGATCCCTTTCACATGTACTGCCATCCAGCCACGTGTCCCCCATCCTATATTTCTGCATTCCATTTTTTCTACCTAAGTGTAGGACCTTACACTTCTCTCTGTTGAATTTCATTTTGTTAGCTTTGGCCCAGCTCTCCAATCTATCCAGGTCATTTTGAATTTTGATCCTGTCCTCTGGCGTATTAGCAACCCCTCCCAATTTGGTGTCATCTGCAAATTTGATGAGCATGCCCTTTATTCCTTCATCCAAGTCGTTGACGAAGATATTGAACAGCACTGGGCCCAGGACAGAACCCTGTGGCACCCCACTAGTCACTTCTAGTAATAATAGTAATAAAGTACTTGCTGAACAATAAATTTAAAGAGTAATGCACTGCTCAGTGTTACCTAGCATTCATGAATGATGTTAATACAATATTAATGAGTAGTTTTTCTGTTATTTTTTTGATGGTTTGCAAGCACCCAGAGAATTTCATTGTAGGGCCCCAGCCTCATTCCCTTCTTTCTGCTTTCAGATCTGCTTCAGCACCAGTGAGAATTAACATCCATTCCATTCTTTCTTTAACTAAAATACAAGCTGCATGAGAGAAATACAGCATTTTTGCAAAGCTAGCATTCTGCTGAAAATCCACCAGAAGATAAGGTGCACAAATGACCTATTAGTATGTTCAGGAAGCATCCATGAGCGCTAACCTTGCATAAAAGGCATGTGTGACCCATATGGCTTGTCTTTTGGTTCAAGAAATAACAGAACAAATGTTAGTTTCATCCCCACTGCATTCTGGGGAGAGGTAATTTGGCCATGTGGCTTGAGGAAATTAGACCAACTTCAGTTTGTAAAAAAGTTTAAAAAAAAAAAGAAGAACAAAAAATACCTCCTAAAAGTAACAGCTGGAATAACAAGTAAATATTGTTCATATTTCATGATTGATGTGATAAAGCAGAATTGTTTTTGTTACTGAATAAAGTAGCATGTTATGAGTACTTTTAACTGCAGATACTTAGGCCCTGTTCATACTGCATTTGTCATGTGAAAGGGCCTCCGGAGCATCGCGTGATTGCGAGGAGCATTCCACATGACGTCCTCGCTGCTGGGGCCAGCAAGTGCTGATCGCGCAATATATGATTTTCGGCTTTTGGCTGAAAATGATGCACAATCGCGTGTTGCTCCAGGGCCCGACATGCACTTACCGTCCGTGCAGAGCCTCCAGAGCCATGGCCCTCACGCTTCCCGCCCCAGTGCAGCTTGGGAAAATAGCCAACTGTGCTGTGGAAGGAAGTGGCGGAGCCCTCACGCTGCCTGTGGCCAGCAGGCAGCTGCTGCGGAGCAGGAACAGCGGGGACACGAGTGCCTCACGGAAGAGGCTGCTCACGTGATCCCCGCACAACCGCACCAGAAGCAGGTAAGCTGCGGAAAGGGCCTTACAGGGGTGTGATGATTGTTATGTCCACAAAATCTTCAAGGCATCAAGTCTAAGGCTTCTGCGCTTCATTATTCATTCTTCATTATATGGAAGCTTAATTGAGAAACCTGAAAGCAAAGAGCTGACTGTAGCATTTAGCATTTTGCTGACTGGTTCACACATTAATGTTAGTCATTGCATTACTACACTGCTACATGTGGCCTACGTGTCTGAACAATCAACCAGAGGCAGAATTATTATTTTTACCTCACAAGCGAAGTAAAATGCTTTTTCAGCAGAAGCCACAATCCTTTACACATTACCTCAAAGAATAACCAACATGGAACCAAATAACACTTCTTCATAAACATGCACAGTAATGCATTTTAAAGTACTTCTGAATTTACACATTCAGCTGCAAGTCTTGAATAATCAGATAAAGGATATATATGTGTGAACACAATCTAAGCTCAACTTTTTCTAGGTGATCAAATACAGGCATACAAACTTAATTGAGGCATAGTAGGATTTCCTTCTTCTCTGTTATGTTTTGCACCTTCAGAACTTTGATTTCTATAGAACTGTGCCAAATGTTTCCTCATTACAGCAGTTGTAACTGAGGGATGAAACATTTCCCTCAAATGGAGAACTCTTTTTTTTGTTGCCTATTTGTTGCCTGTTTGTTTTCCTGATCTGCTGTTCTATTTTCAGCACAATGTTTAGGTCTTAGACGTAGAATTTTGATTATATACTTACAAAAGAGTCAGTGTTCATGGGCCACAACAGCCTGGAAGGGCCTCAGCTGGACTCTCATGAATGGTGGATGCAGTAGGCAGGATCTAGGTTGGTTTATATATAAGCCCAACTATTAATATCCCAACTTGAGGGCAAGTGAGTTAGATGATTTCTCAGTAGAGTTGTCATACCTCAGGTCCTAGCCTCCCTTTTCCAGTCTTTAGCAGGAAGGAGAGGTATCTCAGGGAAGAAAGCAGTGGTGGAAAGTTGTGCATATATCTATTTTTTTTCTTTGTTTGCATGTTTTATATGTGAATGCCATACTTTATGCAACTGTTGTTGATGCTTAATCTATCAGTGACACAATCAGGGACTTGTAACCACACTTATAACAACCACCATGACTCGTCCTCTGGCATCATAAGGGGTTATATCAGGAGCTCAAATTTTGGCTTTGAAATCTTGGACTGGCATAATCTTGGCCAGACAACCTATTTCTGGGCTAATCCAGTATGAATTGGGATACAATCAGAACTGATTTTTGTGTGAGTTTTGTGGTAGTAAATATTTTGATTTAATCATGATTGCTTTTTTTTATGCCAAAGTGTGATCTACAGGGCTCTGTGCATGACCCCAGCACCGCTAATGGAAGCAACCCTCATATGGTCATTTCCTTTTTAAAAAATAATTCACTTCTTGCCTAAAACAGGTGAACATGTGTGTGTAAAGAAACATTTAAATTGCAAATTGCACCTCCCAGAGGCTTCTAAGGGGTGTGATTTATCTTTCTGAGGTAATTTAGAATTAAATTTGATGATCTGAAGTGATTAAAATAATCCTGGACCCTCAGAAATCACCTACCTCTTCCACAATGGTTGCCATTGAGGACATGATAGTATAAAAATATTCCAAATAATAAATATGAAGGGACCTGGAGATGAGAGTACAGAGAGCTAGAGAAACCGACTTCAGCTAAAATCTATGCACATTTTCCTGGGAGCAAAACCATACTGACTCAAGAGTGCATAATTCCAAAGAAATATACATCAGGCATCTGTGTGATTTCATATATATACATGTTCATCCCATGCTGACTCCAACATCAGTTGTTCATATAGGTTTACAAAACAAACATCATGAATCAACCATGACCAAAACTTTGGTGTCATGTGGTATTACCTCAGATATAGTGTACTCTGCAGTGGAAAGACTTCATCCCTTCAACTGCAAAATACTAAACACACAATGTGGTATCATGTACTTTTATATATGAGTCACAGATAAAACCGTGGAGTTCACTAGTTTTGTATATCACTAGTTAATTTTCAAAAATCAAAACTTCTCTCTGGGGAACTCTCAAAAGATCTATGAACTGATGTTTTTGCTATCAAAATTATCTAGCTGAGCATTTGAATGGGCATCTACATGGTTGACTTCTCGTTTGAGAAATCTGATTAGATATGTTGCACACCAAAGACTTAGGACTTTTTCACTCTACACAATTATAGCATGATGATTCTACTTTAACTGTCTTAGCTACATCCTATGGAATTCTGTGAACTTTGTTTTGGTGAAGCACTATATTTCTCTGTCTGAGAATTCTAAATATCCCTCCCTAAACAGCAAACCCCAGGATTCCATAGAATGGAACCATGTTAGTTAAAGTGGAATCGTAGCACTGTAATTGTGTAGGGTGATCAGTGTTGTGGCCAAAACAGGATCATGTTATTTGTTCCACTTGCTTCAAGCACAAAAGAAACTCAGTTCGGCCTTTTCAAAGCACAGTTTCCTTCAGGAACACCGTTACAGTCTTCAATAAACTTTCAGTGTATATTTTAGCACTGCAACTGAAAAGGCAGGGCCATAAAATGTGACAGAATGCAGAATGCTTTATTGATTACAATTCCAATAGAGTTTGTTTCATGTGCTCAGTCTTCTTTTACTTACTCCTTGGATTCCTACCATCCTTTTTATGGCCCTTTTACAATTCTTACTATCTTTGGGGAAAAATTCAAAAGGGGTTAGAACAAACAAGGTAATGATTGAATGACTTAATGCTTTGCTATCCAGTTCACTTAGTGGAATGCTCTACTTATTTTTCTTTAAAGTTTAGCCAGAAAAATTATGGAACCATAGTGTGTGAGTGAAGAAGAAATATGCAGAGAATCAGTTTTGGTCTGAAGATTTGACTGCAGAGCCACGTTCAGAGGTGCCTGTCAACATGAGGAACACTCAAAAGTCAGTCTTGATTTGGGAAGATGACCTTTCTAAAACTTATTAACTAGAGCTCAAAAGATAGTAACTGTCACAGGCAACTGTGTTGTTACGGTTAGGTGAGAATGTCCTTCACAGCAGGAATGTATTGTCCATTATGGTTGGGATAAGGGTTATGGATTGTCTGGACATCTCAAATATTTCCAGGAGTTAACTGCCATGAAATAAAACAGCATGAAAGCCAACAAGATCAGATAAAGCCCATGTGACTTTCTAGGCACATAATCTGATTACACATCTAAGCACTTGCATAGTTCATTAGGAACACAGCAGGAAACCCCATTATGGCCTTTCCTGGACTGGGTAAACATATTTTACAGTTGGCCTCCCAGACACAATCTTACCTTCTTCTTCTTTTTAAAAACACTCCTCCCCCATTAATAAAACTACTAATAAGTATGTGTGTGTTTATATACATAAATAATAAAGTCTAAAATCATTTAAAGGTGTTTACTCATCTGTTTCCACTTCGGATGTTGCTATTATTACTACCCGAATGCATGTCTATTCAAATCCTGTGTTTTTGTTTTTTAGGCAACTGCTTCTTGAGAACAAATTGCACTGCAGTCCTGGGCTTAAGTAAGAGAAGGAGTGGGGGAAGAAAGAGAGGGAGCTGGAGGACTTAGTATTATGAAACCACAGATAGGATTGCCAATTTGCAATCAGTTAACATTTTGAAAAAAGTTATATGAAGTGTGTGTATACATATGATAATGAACAATGAAAGAGAAAAATAGTATTTTGAGAAAGTGGTATAGCCTGTCAGTACTAAATTCACTTTCTTTTGGTCTGGGCAATAAATAACACTGGATATCATAATTCAAGAAGGAAAGTTCAAGCTGGAGCATGTCCAGAAGACAGAGACCAAGATGGTAAAAGGTATAGAAACCAAGCCATATTAGGAATGGCTTATGAAGCTCAATACATTTAGTTTGCCCAAGAATGAGAGGTGAAATAACAGCCATATTTAAATAGCTGAATAGAAGGCATGTGGAAAATGGATCAAATGGGGCAGGAAGCACAGCTATTGCACTTCTGGGGCTTCTGCAGGACAGAGAAATGCAGGATGGTGGTGCGATTGCGAGCCACTAATGGGGAAAACCCATCAATGATTTAACCTGTGATCATACTGCCTGGGGACAGGAGAAGGATCGGCCCACCATGATCATGCAGAAGTGTTGACACAGTCCCATCCTTCTCCCATCCCTATGCTGGGATGGAAGGATACTGCAGAAAGGGCCTAGGACATGAACTAATGGATTCAAATTACCAGAAAAGAGATTCCACTTAAACATTAGGAAGAACTTTTTAACAGTAAGAGCTGTTTCACAGTGGAAGGGACTGCCTCAGAAGATGGCAGTCTCTGCTTTATGGGAGGATATTAAAAAGAGGTTGGATGACCTTCTCTCAGGAGGGCTTTAGCTGTGTATTCCTGCATAGCAGGGGATGGTCCTTGTGGTCCTTGCTGACTCTGTAATGCTATATTTTATTATTCTATTGATATCTCATTATGGAACTGAATGAAAGAAAGGTACCCATAGCATTTATTATTTTCTTGCTATATGTGTATGCCACCTTTCTTCCAAGTCATTTGAGAGGATTCATGTTTTTCAGTTTTACACAAACAGATAAATGAAAAACAGGCCTCAGGATTTTACTGACAGTTCTGCTCAATGCAGTAATGACCTTGTGGCAAAAACTTGCTTTGTGCCATCACAGCACTAAATGACAAGCTAGCTTCTTACAACCTGAATGTGCTACTTATGGCCTTCTAGATGTTGCTGGAAAGCAGATGCTGTTGGCTATGCTAGATATGCCAAAGGACTGTTTTAGTCCAAAAATGTTCAAACAGCCTGCCATTACCCAACACTGCCTTGCAAATTGCCATGCCGCTGGAAAGAACAATGTGTTTATCCTGCTGGAAAAAAGAGGCATCATCAGAAGCAGAGACATTTTTGTAACTGCAGGAAGACAGAGGGCAATTACCTTCCAACCCTTGACCCCATCAATGAGAAATTCTTCCAGTTTTTGCTCTTCAGGATAAGAGCACTTCAGACTGTTTTAATAAAATGTGCAAAGGAGTAAACTACCCACCACCACCCTCCACCCACCAAAACAAACAAACAAACAAAGGGATAAAGGGTTTATAATATACAGTGTAATTATATTTATAGAAACAACAAGACTCACAAACATCAGACAACATTTTGGTCCTAAATGGGAGGTCGAGTTATGCAAAAACAGAAGTTTTTGTTCTTCCAAAGCCTTGCTAACCCTGAAAGGAAGCGCTTGCCGATTTACTTTTCAAATGGAAAACATCAGGCTCAAGAGTGTGCTGCCAGATAAGTTTGCTTACAAAGCCTTCAGAGCATTTCAAAATGTTGATGTTGATCATACACATACAGTGCATGTGTACTGGAGGGAGGGAGTCTATCTGGGCATGTTATTGCCATGTGCTTTTAAAACCCCAGAAGACCCCAAGTGTCAGTTTATTTATTTAATTGACCTCCTTCCTGTGTGCTCATTTAAAGGCCCAAGAAATAAACAGATGTCTAGAAAGGGGCCAACCATTGTTGCTCTAAGAGAATTTAACCGCCATATCTGTATGCAGTACAGGGTTAAGATACCACTGTCTAAGTTAACCCCCAATTAACATCTGAACCCGCATGGCCTCTTGACCACACTGAGGAACTGAATAAAATGAGCCTTGATTCATAGCTCTGTAGAAGAATCTCTAGGCTGAACCCCAGGTGACTGAGGAATGGCAATATGTTCTCAAATTTTTTTTTTAATACAGAGAGAGAGAGAGAGAGAGAGAGGAGGAGGAGGAGGAGGAGGAGGATGTTTTCTTTTCCATTATTAACTAATTAAGGGAGGATGACACAACATTAGTATTTACCTAATCTTGACATCTCACCTCTTTTTCTTCCCAGTGGCATGCTGGCTAGATGTGCTGCTGCTTTCTGAAGGAGACCAGAGATCTTTTCATGTTACACTACTGTAGCACTATGATTCCATTTTAACCAGTGTTAAAATAGACTGGTCTAATAAATTTTGCACAGCATTATTGAAAGCATGTACATGTGGGAAAACTCACCTGAAGGCATAGCTCTCCTCAAGAAACAGAGCACCTTCTATTTATACAGAAGAACAAACAAGTAGAGTTTTGCCAAAGCAGAATGGATTAAACTAACAACAGCTTCCTCAAAACTACTCCCTTGCTAAACAAGAAAATTTCACTTCTCTTATCTGCTTCTTTCTTCCTCCTTTCCTGGCTCTGCAACCTGTAGGCCTACAATAAATGGCATTTTTTTTCACATCGCCATGATTCCATCCTATGGAATCCTGTCATTTCGAGTTTAAAGAGGGGTATTTAAAGCTCTCAGCCAGAGAGCTCTAGTGCAATCCCAAGAATTTACCAGCTAGCTTGGCCACTGGCTATAATGACTAGGGAATTTCAAGAGCTATAAAAGTCCTACTACAAGCTCTGGGTTCCTGTGTATCTTGTAGTGGGCCAGGCCCATTACACTACTTAAATACACTTAAGCCTGTCTCCCTGATCCCCGTTGTCTTACATGCACAAAATTCCATATTGTTTTATTTGTTAAGTAGAGGAAACAAGGGCAGATTTCAATATTTTTCATATAGACCAACATGTCTTTTTTTCCCCCATAAAATATCAGGTCTTCCTTCTTCCCTACCAATGTTTGGTCCAGGGATTCCTATCTCATTAGAACAGAAGATTTTTAAACTGGCCCTATCAGGGTAACAGATCTTGAACATTTGGGCATGAAAATTGGTAATTCCTGAAAAACTGACATGAAAAGCTAGACTCTTTGGCACAGGATCTAAGTAGGCAGAAGAAAGCTGAAGGCTCTGTAGCCCATGCAACACTTGCAAGCTTCTTTTTATCTGTTCCATATTGTCCATTGATGGGAACCATTGCTTTGATGAAAAGCAGATGCTAGAGACAGATGTTTGGAGCTTAAAGGAATGAACACACACTTATGAAAGGCTTCCCTTTTAGGCATCCAAGGCAACAAGCACAAGAACTGGCTGACTGCAATGTCGAGTTTAACAGCAATGTCAATGTACTAGAATATGTTAAATTCAGAATCCTATAATTGGGTGGCACTGATATGGCCACCACACGACATGGCCACCACACTATTGCATGAGTGACAAACAATAGACCGATCAGCTAGTGTACCATGTACAGAAAAGGAAAAAATATCTACATCACAAATAGTTATATAGAAGTGTCATTGCTCAGGAAATCCAGAATTTGGAGATCTATACCAGAACAGCCATATACCCAACTTTATATAGGACAGAATTCTGTTTGAGGAGATCACCTATTTCAGGGGCTCTTTAGTCCAAATGCAATTGCAAAATCAAGAAACATAAAAAAGAAGAGCAGAGGCATCACAGTTGTCCATCCACACTTTGCACCAGGACAGGAAGACTAAGCAGGAATGCAGTTCACTTGGTCACAATTTTCCCTTCTATGATAAGCTGTATGGTATTGCTATTTTAATTATAGGAATAATTCCTAAATTTGCATCTATATGTATCAATTGGCATGTGCAGATTGCAGGCAGATTTGTGCCTAGATTTTAGTGATTCATAAATGAGGATCATAGATCCGTCCCCACATCCCAAGAATAATTTAGGACAGACTACTGATTCGTTCTGAGCACACCAGAATCCACCAGATCACCATACTTTGTCTAGGATGGCTTGCTTGAAGTTTCTCTAGTTCTGATGAAGGTCATTAACAGTATTACCACATAGCAGGACCTGGAAATCTAGACCTCTGGACATCAAAACTGAATGTTTTTATTGCCCCATGGAGTAATTCAGGCAATAGGAAGGTTTCAATTCCTGCACTGCAGCTTGCTTTGAACACAAGAGGCTCCTGGCACATTTGCCATCATGATGAGAAGTTCATAAATGCGTAAGAACATCCAGAATGTCAATGTCTGCCATCCCTTGCAAGTTAGAAATGTATCTTCAGTGCAACCATTTCCCTGTGAAGTAATCTGGGGGCTACAGGAAATATAAGCACAGCTCAAACATCACGATGCATGACAGACCTTGTTAAAGACATTTAGTTGATGTGGTATGTCACTTATCTTACCAGTGCATATGTGGAGGGCCCTGCCTTTTCTATGATTGATTGAAGAGCTTGCAAATGTTTTTTGGACCACAAATCCCCAAAATTTCCTGGTCAGCATGGCCAAGGATCCTGGGATCTAGAATCTGTAAATGAACATTTCTGAACCCTACTACAACAGGCCCATTTTGCTGCATCTTAATGCAGCAAGAGAGAGCAAAGCTTTCAGCTCGGAGATCACATGTATCAATGGGTTGTGGAATGGGGCCTACATATATGTGCATGCATGTACACACACACACACACACAGAAAAAGAGAGAGAGAGAGAGAGAGTATCCAAATCCAGACAAAAGAGAGAAAGTGAGACTGATATCCACATGTGGGGATATCCTCTTGGAGGATTTGAAAGCAGAAACCAAACCAGTGACAACAGGTGATCCTAGCTTTCAAACTCTCTCTCTCTCTCTCTGAAAACACGGTATGCGCTCCATTCTCCACTCCACTCCTCTCCACTCCCCACTCCTCTCCACCCAGTCATGGACAGAAAAGCGCTGTGAAAGTAGGGACTGCACTGGTGCCTGCAGTGATGAATGTTTGACTGCCTAAATGGAAAAGAGTTGCCTTCACCTCAGCCTTCCAAACAGCACATGCAAATGACTCTCCCACCTTTGGCCCTATCAGAGGCCCTTCCATTAATGTAGAGATTGCCTCAGGAAGACGATGTGGCAGAACAGGGATGGCACTTTCCTGGTTGTCCTCCCTGTACCTTCGGAGCACCTAAACTAGTCTGCTGCCTCAGGTTTCCTGTAGGACTCTATTCCTGCATGACATCAGCTATTAACTAAATAAGAGTTCAACCAGCAGTCTAGCCAGCTTTTGTACAGGAATAAGACAGGAATGACACCTGGTCTTATGCCTCAGGAAGCAGAATGTTTTTGACCACAGGGAAGGGATTTAGCAGTGAAGGGAACTCACAGGGACCATGCCTATGAATGACCTGGGAGGGCTAATGACTGCCCACAAGCCCTCCCAGGTCATTCTTTGTGCTACCAAATGAGGAAATGCCACATTTGATAAAGTTCTCTTTTTGCACAAGTGTTCAAGGAATAGAAGCCATGCCCTCTATTGCATCTGTTTAACACATTTATATGACATTTTTGTTTATATGTCTAAAAGGCAAAGATGGAAAGAATATTCAAAAATATTTCTGAAATTGTACAAATAACAAAACAAAAAACAAAAAAACCCACCTGTTTTCAAGTGTTGAGAAACCCTGAAGAATCTTGGACTGAAAAGAATCTTTGACAGTCAGGATTTGTTCTGCACAAAATTCAGTCATGAATGTTTTGCACAGTTAACAACATTTTTGGCACAGGAACAGTATTATCTGTATCAGAAATAACATTTCTACACCGAAATATGCACAAAAAAGTGGTTTTCTGAATAGAAGATGTTGTAATCAGAGATTTATTCTGAGCAAAATTCACACAAGCGTGATTTGCATAGAAATGATCTGCAGAGGACTCACCCTTGCTAAAAGATTATGGAAACCAACAGCTTCAGATCATAGAACCAGATAAGGGCTGGTGTCCTGTTATTGGTTTGCATGAGTATACATGCAGCTTACATTGCATAACTCCTGTTTTCAGAGGCGGTGCAGAGGGCTATCGTCTTGCCCATGTGCTTTTCCCAAAAACCTACTCTGTCCAAACCACAAGAGGGGCTGCTTCTTGCCTTTCTTACCAGGGGAAAGGAAGTGAGGGGGATGTGATTTCAACCACAAAGAGCTGGCTGCTCTGAGCTCCTGGGGCAAGAAAAAGATGGGCGAACTCCACTTGACAGCACAGCCTCATTTCTCTCTCTTCACCCTCAGTTTGAAACCAACTGCTTTTCAATGTTCTGAATAACTATTTCTGTCCTTCTCCCATCAAGGAACAGCACTAGGAGCCCAGGGCTTGACAGCTACCAGGAGGTGGGAGAATGCAGAACATGATGCACATGTAGGATCTTGGCCAAGATGACCCATTTTGTCATCAAATGTAAAGGTGCAAAATAGTCTGGGGTGCAGCTACTTCCAACCATCTGCAAAACAAGCCTTCCCAGCTAGGGTGCCCAACTGTCCATTAATCAAGCCTATTCGTCCCTATAAAAGACCTTTCCTACCTCCCATGTTTTTTCACTGCTGGTCCTTTCACTAACTCTGATGTAAAGCCCAAATTATACTTGCTTCAGTAGGTAGGTGGTGGGGAAGGTGAGCCAAGGAGATGCACATCAGGAAGTGCAGCAGCTATATGTGCTATTTGGCTATTCCTGCACTTAGAAAAGGGGGTTGGGAATCTGTGGCAGGCCACATGTTGTGGACATCAACTCCCACAGTCCTTTGCCATTAGACATGCTTGGTGGGATGATGTAAGCTGTAGGTCAAAACATCTGGCAGGTCAAAGGTTCTCAATCCTTAACCTAGGGCAGGGGTGGGCATGCTCAGAGAGCTGAACCACCATCATTTCTCAGAAATGGAAGTGGCTTTCTATGCACTTCCTTTCAGTTTCGGGGTAATTTTTGTCTTTGTGAGGGTACAAGGGATGAAATAGTGTTAAACAGAAGAAGAAAAAAAGATACACATTCCAGAGTTTTTTGGCTGAAAAACAGGGTTTTTTTTCATGGATTTGGAGGTGGATGAGGGATTCAGTCAAGATGCAAGAGGATTAAGGTCCCACCTCAAGGACCACATGCAACTCAAGGTCATCACACTTCCCAGCCCTGACTTAGAAAAACATGTGTGATTTCTGGGCTGATAGCTGTCAATCAATTCTCAACCCATTATGACAGAAAACACTGACAGGACCTATATAACTGTGCGTGCATCTGTGTATATATGCCTTCAGGTCACCTGTCAACTTATGGTGATCCATGAATTTCTTAAGATTTCCTTAGGCAACGAATACTTAGGCCCTTTCCCCAAATCACCTTTTTGCGAAGCTGGGGTGTGGGGATTGTGTGAGCAGCCTCTTGTGAGAGGCTCTCATGTCCCCATTGCTTCAGCTCCACAGCTGCTGCCTGCTCGCGAGCCACGGCTCCGGAGCTCCGCATGCATGGCAAGTGCGTGCGGGGCCCCAGAGTGACGCGCGATCACCTACCATTTTCAGCTCAAAGCCAAAAATGAAATAGTGCATGATCGGCACCTGCCAGC
The DNA here is from genome assembly GCA_030412105.1 of Cyclura pinguis. Classification (NCBI taxonomy): domain Eukaryota; kingdom Metazoa; phylum Chordata; class Lepidosauria; order Squamata; family Iguanidae; genus Cyclura; species Cyclura pinguis. The sequence goes on along the minus strand of CM059599.1, from coordinate 103,105,711 downwards.
CCCTGGAGTGTCACGCAATTGCGAGTGCATCATGTGGACTGCTCCTCGCAGTCGCGCGATTCTCCAGGGGCCCTTTCGCATGGCAAATGCCATGCAAAAAGGGCCTCAGAAGTGGTTTGCCATTGCCTTCCTCTGCAATATAGCCTATAGAAACTGGTATTTGTTGGTGACCTCCCACTAAAGTACTAACCAGGGCTGACCCTGCTTAGCTTCCAAGACCAGATGAGATCTAATGCCTTAAGGGTGTTTAGGCCTATTGCTCTTTAATATATTGTCAAGCCAAACTGAATTCTGGAACCTCGTTTCATTCTGTTCTCATGTAACGGTCCAAATTATTTGGGAAAAGCATCTCCCTTCTTTCAACAGAACAGTGCATTCCATCATCAGTTGCTTTTCAGCCCCCCCCCCGCTCTTTGGGATGGCCCCATTTTGCCTGCCCCCATCCTGACTCCTTTCCCCTCCTGTGAGCAGACATTCCTCTGTTCCTTCCATCCCACCCACATCCCCGTCTCTTGTTTCACATTACCACCAGGCATTCCTGTTTATTGATTCTATATTGAACTTTCAAAGTTCAGTTTAAAAGTTCCCCTCTGACCAGATTTGCTTTTACATGACAGCTGCTCTAACTTACATCCTTGGTACATTTGCTGTACACTGTTGTGTAAATTACTATATCTGCAGGGAATCACTTATAGCAAAAATGGAAAATTTGCAACTATACCACCAGCAGGTATTCATTTCATCAATTAAATGAATTATATGGTCTTCCTAAAGTAAAATATAGCATTTTCAACTGTAGAATACTATGGCTTTGAAGATTAGATCTAAGCAATAGGAATCAATAAATTTCAGGTTCATGGTACAATACTTTTTTTTTATAGCTTTTACAACATTTTAACATTTTTAATGTCTCACTTTTACAGCTTTCGGCCAGCTCTACCTCTTGGTGATTTTGTGGTTTCATGTGTTAGATTCATTAACCTCTCTGAATAATGAAGTTCTTCAGAAACTGAAATGGAGGATGGTGTTACCATTCCAGGGAATGTGATGCACTTTTATTTGCAGTTTTATCCAGAATATAGCAAGAAAGGCTGCCAAGCAAGCTAGCCCTGTTTAACAACAATATAGTGGCACAACCATGGTTTGTTCCTGTGTGCCTTCAAGTTGTTTCCAGCTTATGGTGACCCTAAAGCAACCTCATTATAGCTTTTTTTCAGTAAGCTTTTCTCAGAGGGAGTTTGCCATTGCCTTCCTCTTCAGACTGAGAGAGTATGACCTGCTAAGGTCAGCCATTGGATTTCCATGACTGAGCGAGGATTAGAACCCTGGTCTCCCAGAGTCCTAGTCTTAACACAGAGACCACTAGACTATGCTCACTCTCACTATATATTCATTTCGTTAATAAATGTCATGCCAATGATCTTGCCTCATATTCCTCAGACATGTGGAACTGCAAGATCTTGAACAAGCTATTCTAGTACAATAATTCTGCTGGAACATCATAGAGAAATCATGCATAACTACTAATTTCTCTAAGATTTATATGTGTGCTTATGTGATTATGTTGTCTGTGGTTTCTCATCCTCAAGATCTGGCATGAAAGCTATAGATCATGAATAGAAAACCTAGCATTCCCATTATCATGGACAATGGTAAAATGACTGTGAGAGCTGTAGCCCAGAACATCTGAAAAGTCATTTATATGACACTTATTTAGTAGAAAACACCTTAAGCAAGTTGCTATTTGGTAATGAGTTATCTCTAATTATTCATTACAGACAACAAATTGAGCATTGAATGAAAGGACAATTTTCATTTTTGTCAAGGGATAAACATAGGGATACATTCCACTCTCCTCAGTGGAAATGTTCACTTACTAGGAGTAATATTTATTATGGTCAAGAAAGTGGAAATATAGTCAGCAAAGAATATTTAAATTTTCCTTTGATCCAAAGTTTTCAAGTTCTAATAATATACTTTCATCAAGAACTTGCTTTAAGTGGTGAGAGCATAGGGTTGATGCTGGTGGGCAGTGGCCTCTCACACCTTCTTGGACAGGAGTTGCTGGGAAATCTTTTGCCACAACCGTATACATATCTGTCTTGACTCTGGGCTTATAATAATAAAGATGGCAGGAATGGGATACAGCTGATCAGTCAGTATTGGCTTTTGATACCTTCACTTCCTAATCCCAGCTGTGGAATTACTCAATTCACAATGACATTTTTCCATGAGATGACACTGGATACACCAAGGCATAAGCTATGCTGATAACTGTACTGTACTGGTGACTGGAGAAAGATTAGAGATGAAAAATACATGACACATTACTCCCTCTTGGAGTGTTCTGGTGATAAGAACAGTGAAGATTACATGGAAAATGCCTGTGTCTCAAACACCCATTTTTATGACTTGACTCTAATGCATGAATCAGTGTGATTAGTATGAGGGGACTATAAGACTTCAGTGACTGAATATCTGAATTATCTAGCATATACAGTTCTTTCAGTGGAGAACACATAAGCACAAATTCCCTTTAGATTCTGCTACCTACATTGTAGACACTAAACTGTGCCCTACAAAACGTAAAACCTACTCATGGAATAGATGAAGTGATGCCACATGAATTTAAATTCTGAAAACATTTCATCAGTATGTTATGACTCAGAATGGCACGCCCTGGAGACAGTTCATATTGTACTGTGAAAACCTTACACAATGATTTTCAGTAAGATAGAAGGGCTCCAGGCCACATTTCTAATGTTTGTTTTTTACTTCATAAAGAAACTATCCAAGGTGGGAGAAGATTTCCTGTAGCTGCCAGGAAAAGGCCAATGAGAAATATGAGGCCACTCATCACTTTCCCTTAAAGACTGACTCCTTCTGTTTCCACACATGATATGAACAGCACACCCTAGTTTCTTTACTTTGTTCTTCATGACATGAAAAGAGAAATGACACAACTGGAGTAGCTTTTGAAAAGCACAGTCAATATGTGCAGTTAATATTTTATGCAGAAAGCTGCCCAGACACAGCATTCCCACTAGGGAAATGCTAACAGATGGTCCCTCCTTTTCCAGATGCAATTCCAACTGAGCTTTGAAGGTAGGCCAAGGACAGATGTACCAAGGGTGGTAGTGGTGGTGGTAGTGGTAGTGATGATGATGGTGGTGATGATGAGGATGAGGATGATGATAGCAGATTAGAGCAAATGCCTGTTTTAAATGATGGTAACCCAATGGGAGCTCGTTCTGTTCTCTTGCGGCATTTCATTTCCTGCCTTGAGTTGGCATGGCATCAGGACATTGCAACATGACATGTGTCACCACGCTGCCACACCAAGCCTCAGTTCAGCATGTTCACAAGAAAGGAAGCTGCATATTTTGTTAACTAGGATATTAATATTCACTTGTCACTACTCCAATTGTCAGCTCTTGGAAGCCTGACAAATGTTCTGCAGTTTACAACATCTTGCCTACAGCTCAGATACATTAAAATGAATCCTCACAATAATCCTCTCTATAAGCCAGTTTCAAATGTATGCTGCCTTATTGCTGTGTGCCTTCAAGTTGTTTCCTACCTTCTCAGAAATCTCAGTATTGAAAACCCTAGGCAAGTATAGAAAGAACATTGCAGGTCCCACTAAATGTGTTTATGACATTATTATTTGTTACAATAGATCCTATGGCCAATAATTCCTGTATAGCCTGAGCAGATACATACATTGAAGTATCCTAGCGCAATAAAACATGGAGAGTTTCAGAATCACCTCTGAGACCAGTTTGGCAGTGGAAATCTAATAGTCTATCCCAAAATGTGGTTTCGTTTGCTCTGTACTGGGCTGCTGCCTCTGTCTTGAGATAAACTTTACGTTTTGTGTTTTGATTGCTCAACGCCATAAGGTCCTGTTTTCAGAGCCTCTTCATGCCCAGACTTCATTGAGATGTTTTTGTATAAAATGCCAGCTTTCTAGCTGGAGTAATAGTAGCTTAACTATTTTCGGATATGCTCCCTACTCTCCATGTTAAGAAAGAGATGCAGATGTGTTCCAGTTTTGGTCATTTCTAGTAAACATAATCATTATCATTTCTTGTAAATGTGATCTTTTCTCATGGTATTGCAACAATATGCAAAGCTGTCTGTAATAACAACAACAATTCATTTGTATCCTGCCTTTCTCCCAAAATTGGGGTTTAAAGCAGCTTAACGTTTCAGTGAACAATACCGTTAAAAACGTACAAAAGTGAACATTAAAATAGAATTAAACTATTCACACTATTAAAACAATTCAAAGCTCCAGTTAAAAGAACAAAATGCAATTAAAAAGATAAAAAGGAATTAAAAACAGGCTACAAGGGATTCAGGATTGGCCTATTCTCTCTGCCGTCAGCCTCCACACACTAACTAATGAATATACATGCACATTTACTCTCTGCACACTGGCATAGTCAATGTAAGGAATTTAGAGGCACAGAATTTATTAATTTCTCTATAGTTGGAAAACCATGCAAGAGAAGCTATACATTGCAGCTCACAACGGAATATCTTAAAATACATTTTTAGGTTACTGTTCTGGGAAAGAAATGACAAATGTTCCCCCTGCAGACTTTTTTTAAAAAACCTGATTAGACTGCTTTGGACTATGGCCCTTTTCACATGGAGGGGGGAAACGGGCGAAAACACCAAAAAACAGAGCTTGCCTGAAGCCGGGTAAGTCCGTCACCATGTGGAGCAGTGCGAGCTCGCTGCTCCACAGTCCTCCGGCGTCCCAAATGGCGGCTTCCGGTTGGTGGAGGCTCTCCACCAACCGGAGAAGCTTGCCAGCCGGAAGCCCGCCCCCGGCAGATCTGCAGGCATGCACTTGCACGCACCTGCAAATCCGCTTCGGAGTCCGGCAACAGAGCGGAGCGGGGCTGCGCGCTCCGTGCTTTTTAAAAACCTCGAAAAAGAGGTTTTTAAAAAACACACAGCGCGGCTAGTTCCGGCCGCTCCTGAGTGGATTCTGGTGTGGAACTACAAAAAGTAGTCCACGCCAGTCCACTCTACGGTGTAGAAGACCCCTGTGAGAGGTCGCTCTGCACCATTTCAGAAGCCCGGTATGGAAATGGCCTATGTTTAATTCTCGCAGCTGATGGTGAACTCAGAAATGCACGCTAAGATGGTCCAGCTACTTCAAGAGTAGCGTGAGAGAGGCAGCCAGAATCCCAGCACTGTCTGAGACAGGAACTGAAGTGCTGCCGCCTTCCATGGTTAGTACTCATTCCCTCCACACATCACACAATGACAGGCCACGACCACAAGACACACATGCCACAGCCACCCATACACATTATGTAATGACACCTTCCCCTTCCCAAAGACATATGCTGGATGAGAAGGAAAGCACAGAGCAGCCAGAAAACACCTGCTGCTCCTGCTTGCCATGCAAGAGAAGGAAAGAAAAAAGAAAAAAAAATAGTCTGAATCAACATAAACATAGAAAAAGGGCTGAGAACTTCTAGCCAGGACAGGGGAGGGCGGGTTACCTGGAAGTGGGGGGTTGTTACGCTGATTTCTGGGGTCCCGAATGTGTTCCAAATAATGGGGAATGGGAATTAGCCAGAGCACAAGCTGTAGCACTACAAGAGGCAGGGTAACCTAGTGAGATCTTTCTACCCAATGTTTACGGGGTCAGGCCAAGCCAAAAACCAAGCAAAATTGTCTAATAAATGATTTTATTGAGGGGAATTCACTCATGCATGAACACAAGATACACACAATCACACATTCACACAAGAGCTAGCTGAAAGAGAAAGGGAGGAAAAATTATAGAGAGGCTGAGGGACTTGGGGGGATTTATAATTACCAGTCCAGAAGAGTAGTGAAGACCAGAAATGTATTTTGGCTTAGGTAGGACCTAAGGGCAGTTCTCATTCAGGAGCCAGACGGACAGAGTGACGGGTAGACCTTCAAGAGACTGCACTGGGCCTCCTCAAATCAGGGGTATTTGTACCCTGAAAATGGCTTGTGGCTGTGAAAGTTCCAGAGGCAAGACAAAGGGAACCTGTTGTGGACAATGAGTCTTTCGCCTGTTGATGGGCTTAGTGCTTTGATTGACAAAGATGTGATGGATGTTGTAATAGTTGTCTATTGTGGGTGCTGTGAGGACAGAGGAAAGAATCCAGGTGTACAAGGGATGGATATCTGTCAATCAGTGTCCTGGTGGGCTCCTCACAGTTGGATTCCCTGGAAAAGTCCAGCTTCTATTTAAGCCTATTATCCACAGGAATGATGTGTATTTGCCTGACAAGTTAGTCAGTCTTACCTGGAGGAATTTTGGAGTCGACCTATGCTTCTCACATTTTCAGTCAAATTCTTTCCGTCGCTCAGTTTGACTTCTCTGTCACCTCTCAGGCTTGGATTTGATATCAGAGCCAATAAAATGTGTTGCCAATTACATATGATGCCAATTAGGTATGGTGTCCATTGGGGACCCCCAAAGCGGGGCCTTACAGGGTGCAGGCCTCACAATTTGTTTTCCAGAAATCTGAGGCAGAATTAGTAGGGATATTTCTGGGGATCTGATGGAGCACCCTCTTCTTCCTTCTTAAATTGCAGAATAGTACTGTCTCACAAATTTTTAAAAAGGTTTCCAGTGTAATATAGAACAACAATGTTCTTCTTGTGTGCCTTCAAGTTGTTTCTGATTTGTGGAGATCTATATAATGGGTTGTTCAAAAGGGGTTTGCCTTTGCCCTCCTCTGAGGCTGAGAGAGTGTCACTTGCCCAAGGTCATCCAATAGGTTTCCATAGCTAAACAGAGATTTGAACCCTGGTCTCCAGAGTTGTAGTCCAACGCTCAAGCCACTACATCATGCTGGCCCTCAATATAAGCAACATAGGTAAAAACCAAAAAAGGAGAAATTCATCAATAATGACTTGGAGTTCGGAAAAAAGCCAGAAGAAAGAAGTTTCCAACTAAAGTTACAGGGGACCTTTGCAAAATGAGAATTGTTTCTAAGTAAGATTTCTAGATACCAAATAATATAGTAGCATATTATTTCCATTTTTAACTTTTACAACAACATAGAAGGTACATACATAAAGTCACCATAATACAAGATATATTGAAAACCAGTCTAATAGATAAAAAGTAACTTAAAAGAAGCAAGAATAAGAACAGCAGAAATTAAAAACAGCAGGAATCATAGAATTGCCCCGTCCTTCCGCACTAGTTGGTTATAGCGCTATTATTCCACTTGCAACATCCTATGGAATCCTGGGGTTTGCAGTTTTGGGAGGGGCCAGGCAGCCCCTCCCAAAACTGCAAACCCCAGGATTCCATAGGATGTTGCAAGTGGAATAATAGCGCTATAACAGACTAGTGCGGAAATGGCCTTCGAGTTAGAAGAGACCACAAGGGCCATTAGTCCAGCTCCCTTCTGCCATGCAGGAGTACACCATCAAAGCACTCCTGACAGATGGCCATCCATTCTCTGTTTAAAGACCTCCAAAGAAAAAGACTCCACCACACTCCGAGGCAGCATATTCCATTGTTGAACTTTCTTACCATCAGGAAGTTCTTCCTAATGTTTCAGAAGAACTTCCTGACGATAAGAGCAGTTCAACAGAACATACGTAATAAACCATGATAATTAAAAACCTGCCAATATTAAGCGTTGTGTGGTTCAATCCATCTTTCTGCAGATGGCTGAAAGGCAAATTCTCTAACCTACTGTGAAAGCTCACTAGAACTGCTAGCTTTGCTGTTACCATAAGGTTCTGTTCTGGATCTTGGAATGCCTGACACTGAAGGAAAAGTGCCACATTTTTATCTGGACTATAGCCAAAGCAACATCCTTTTGGAACAACTGACTTGTGTGGCAGAGCTTTGTGGGGATATATTGTTTCAACTATGTCACTGGATTTCTTTTTCAAAGAGAGACAATAAAAAACACATATTCCCTTTTAAGTTTCCATGTTCAGCTGTAACTAAGCAATCATTTGAAGAGCTTGCTTAGCCATCTTCCAGTGAGAAAACATGCAGCTTCTGTGTGCTCAAACAGAAGGATCTTCTCACAGCAAATTGTTCAGCTAAACTGGATTATCTCCAGCTTTTAATTAATATATACGTATACATATACACACACACACACACACACACACACACACATATATAGATGGATGGATGGATGGATGGATGGATGGATGGATGGTTTGGTTTCATTGAAGATTCATACTATAGGCAGTCAAATCCGTATGATAATAAGTTCTTTGTTTCTCATGCTATAAGTCAGAGTCATCTATGTTTTCTCTTATCTAAGGGGACAAGAATACTGGCCTGTAAACTACATCACCTACTTAGCTAAAGATATGTGACTAAATAATGTCTCCTAGACCAACTTTCAAACCTATCTTAACAGCCAGCGGTCACACCAAGAGATGAAGACTATGGCCATTTCTGCATTAGACTATGGGCCTTTCCGCACTACACTGTTATGTTGCTATTATTCCACTTTCAACATCCTGTGGAATTCTGGGGTTTGTAGTTTACTGAGGCCAAAGAGCTCACTGGCTGAGAATTCTAAATGCCCCTCCCTAAACTGCAAACCCCAGGATTCCATAGGATGTTGAAAGTGGGATAATAGCACTATAGCAGTGTAGTGCGGAAAGGCCCATATGATAGTGCTATTATTCCACTTTCAACATCCAATGGAATCCTGGGGTTTGCAGTTTAGGGAGGGGCCTATAACAGTCTAGCGCAGAAATGGCCTAATTCTGCTGGCAATCGTGGTGCAGCAAGATGATGTTTCAAAACCACCTCCAACCAGAAAGTGAGGCTGCAATGAGGATTTGAGATGAAGTCCTGTTTCTGATTATTGCAGGTGCACTCACTGGCAGGAGAGGGGTGGAAAATCATCCGTGTGTGCTCTGATCACTAGCAAAACAGACCTCCATCTCTCAGTGGGACTGCTGATTGTTAAGGAAGGTTTGGAGGCATTTAAAATTGTGGCAATACTGCCACAATTGTGAATACATAGTGCTACTGAATAGGGAGCAGTTACAGGTCCGTAATTCTAGTCTATGAATCCATAACTGCAGTGTAGAATGCCAGCCTTTGGACCCAATCGGTCAATTACTTTGTACACTGCAGATTTCTGTATTTGAAGGATGGTGGGTTCTACTACTCAGAACTCATAACAACACCTCCACTAACTACCAAACTCTGTCCAGGTACAGAAATACTGTTTTTCTGTGACAAAACGTGTGAATTTCACATAGAAAAAGTCCCAAATTGCAAAGATGCCCATCCATCCATGTTTCTCTCCATGAAGATTTTCAAATACTTGAGAAACATGGTTTCAACCATTATTTTAAATATTTTTGAATATTCTTTCTATCTCTATCCCATAGTGCATTAGCTGTGAAGACCTCACCCCCAAACCAAACATTCATAGAATAGGCAGCTCAAAGATGGTGTTGTTCTCCTTCCCTCATCTTCCTCTTGTTTCCATTTCTGATACTTTTTCTTCACTGCTGACCCTTCCCCTTCTTGTGGAGCTGTGATGGGGGAGCTAGAGAATCAGCCTTAGCCGTACTTCAACTACGGCCCATTGAAAATGACTATCTTAAGCCCCCTTGATTCCAGTGGGTCTACTCTAAGTACTGTTGTTAGTGTGTGTTTTCAAGTCATTTCTGACTTACAGCAACCCTAAGGCAAACCTATCACAGGGTTTTCTTGGAAAGCTTTGTTCAGGGCAGTTTTCCTTTTCTTCCTCTGAGGCTAAGAGCATGTGATTTGCCCAAGGTCATCCAGTGGGTTCTATGGCTAAGCAGTGATTTGACCTCCAGCATCATAATCCAGTGCTCAAAGCACTACGCCATGGGGGCTCTATTTTCCACCTTGCACCCTGAAGAGTCTTTTCATTCCAAAAATGCATATTAACTTTGTAAGTTTTTTTTCATAAAAGATGAAAAAATAGTTGCCTCTTTTGGTTTAACATTAAGCCTGTGAACTCTTTCATTCTTTATGATTTTTTAAAGGTATTTTTATTGTAAATTTAATTTTAAAAATTAAAAAAAACCCTTCCCACTTCCAAACTTACATTTTCCAGTCGAATCTGCTTATTTTCATTACATACATACATACACAGTTTCTGCTTAATAAAGAGAAAGCGATTACATTATTTCTTTTTCATTTCTTATACCTTTATATCTTTATCCAATCCAAAACTTCTCTCCATTCCCTTTCAAAGTTCTGGATAGATTTGTTTTTCAAAGAAAATGTTATTTTTTCTGTCTCTATATCCAGGACTTTTAACCTCCATTCTTCTATATCAATATATTTCCTTTCTTTCCAATATTGCGCATATGTCAACCTTGCAGCAGTTATTAAATATAATAATATCTTCTGACGCCATCTTATTTCTCTTTGTTGGCTTAACATATTTAACAAATAAAACTCCAGTTTCATTTCAAAATTCAGATTATAAATTCTTTGGATTTCATCATGTATCTCCTTCCAGAATTTTTTTGCTATCCTACAGGTCCACCACATATGAAAAAAAGACCCCACCTTTTCATCACATTTCCAACATCTTAAGTTTCCATTTTTAGTTATTTTTTGTAATCTTTCTGGGGTCATGTACCATCTGTGCAACATTTTATAATAGTTCTCTCTTAAATTTAGATTTGGTGTAAATTTTATATCAGTTTTCCATGCTCTCTCCCAAGTTTCTAATTCAATTGAGTGTCCAATGTTTTGTGCTCACCTAACCATTGTATCTTCTGATTCCATTTCTCTTTTCAACAATAATTTATCTTTGATGAATTTTTTAATTGATCTTAACATATCTATTGTTTCATTAACTCTGTCCATTTGTTTTTCTTCCTAATGAATCAACATAACTGCCTGTATTGTTGGTCTAAGAGATATAATGATTTTGCCTCCCCTTCTTTTATGGCAAGCATTTTAACATTATTAAGTGTATAGCTGGATGAAGCTTTAGACTTCCCCTACAAACGGTTTAATAATTTCTCACCACATCTCCCCACGTACTCCAACAGCCCAGCTTGCTTTATCCCATAGATTAATTTTTGCCAACTAATTGTCTTGTTAACAATAGCTCAGGCAGAGCGTGGGAAACTATGATAGACGGTTTTCACTGCCTGTGTTCAGGATATTGCTGCTGAATGCTGTGATATGATAGAGCTTTGGGAATAACATCAAGAGAAGATGGGCTCTAGCAAAGCTATGGAGCTAAGCTAAATTTCCCGCCAGTCATAAAAGCAGAAGTATGACTGCCTGCACATGCTTTTGAAGGGTGCTTTTAATAAGAACACCATGAACTAGCTAGTGAAAGAAGGAAAGATGCCAGGAAACCATGTCAAAGAGAATGGGGCAAAATGCTCTCTTTTTAGGGTAGAAAGAAGGTTTTTTGTTCCTGCCAAGTTACTGAGAATAAAAAGAAAAGTTTTCTCCCCTCCCTCTACCAACTACTCAGTTTGTCACAAAAGAAGAAAAGACCAGAGTTAAGTTCCAAATGGACTTGGTTCAAATGAGTGAAAATTCAAATGCAGGTCAAATAATGAACAGTGTTCTTTTTCCTTCTCACTCCCATTCCTCATGGTATAAATATCTGTTTACTTAGATGCCTATCATGCATGGCTGTGAGTGAGAACAGATAAGTTCCAGGGGCAACACCAGGAAAAACAAAGTTAATTGGGAATATCACAGAAGGAACCAAATATATTTGGGTGGCAGTAACAGAAGAACTTGTTCCACCTGTTAACACTTTTCAGTTTGTTTATAACATTTTGAGACTGAATACAAAGGCAAAAACTCTCCTTGGGATGCTTACGTGATAAAAGATGATGAAATGAAATTCAATAATAAAATAGCTAAATTTAATAAAATCAGTGTTGTTGTTCTGTGCATTCAAGTCCTTTCTGATTTATGGAGGCCCTAAGGCAAAACCTGTCATGGGTTTTTCTGGGGGCTGTGTGTGTGTGTGATGCACCCAAAGTCACTCAGTGGGTTTCCACGGCCAAGAGGGGAATGAATCCTGTTCTCCAGGGTCATAATCCAATGCTCAAACCACTACACCACACTGGCTTTCAATAAAATCAATACATATAATAAAAACAGCAAACATCAGCAATAGAAACACCCAGCTTGGGCAATGCTAAACACTGCAGCAAATAAAGAGAAGAACAGACCACTAAAAAAAAATAATCCTTCTAGTGATCGGATGCTAGGGATTCTCCGTTCACCCAGAGCTGGGGGGGCTGATACAGAAAAGGACCTCAGTTGAATACTTGCCCACTTAACTGCCCTTAGAGGTGGGTAAATGATAAAGATGTTCTGCTGTTCTTAAAGTGCACACAGGCTGAGATGGGTGGAGATGACACGTTCACATATTATTTTCAAAATAAAATTAATGGTATATTTCACATTAATGCTCCCGTCTAAAATATGTGCTCTCTGAAGTAAGTCCAACATATTTTGATAAATTGAAATTCAGGAAAGCAATGTTTAGGACTGTGTCTTTTATTTTAATGCCTAGTTTATGGTGAAGTTGTAATCTGAATGTAAAAGTAACATTCCTGCCAGTAATCGTTGGAATTCAGCAACAGGAAAGTATAGGAAAGATTTTTGTTGTTGTTGAGGGAGGCGTACTTTGGAATTGACCTCCAGTAATGTAAAAAATACCTACAGTAAAATTCTAGCCAATGCTGTCAGTTGATGCTAAAACCTGACCCATTTAGGCTTTATATGCCTCACACATTTAACAATGACAATATTAAAAGTCTTCCATCAGGAAATATGCATGCCAATATCCAAAAAAAAAGAAAAGAAAATGAAATCTGAACAATCTATTATCTTTCAGTATTGGATTTATGATAAAATCAATCATAAATAGTCCAGTGTTTCATCCTGCAATATTCTCCAAGTTTTCAGTGGGACTGTAAAAGCTGTTGCGTGCCAACAGCTCTGCAATTTTTTTTTTAAATAGTTACATTTCTTGCATAATTTGGTTAATCATGAGCCCTTTTTAGGCCTTCATTAAAGAAGAATAAATTCTACTCCCCCAGTGATGACTATTCATGTGAATATCTGTGGGAAGCTCCCTGTCTACATCTGAGGGCTCCCAGAAGACAATGAAGCTTCTGATGGATGAGGAAAGAGACTGAGATTACAAGACTGAGCCCAGCCCAGCCCATCAACCTTCTTCCGTAATGAAAGACAAAAAAGGTTACTATGGAGTTGTTACTGCCCTGGCTAGCCCGAGCTTTGGGGGATATAAAAGATATCTTTTGATATCACTAATTCGGCTTCACATATCCCTTCCACGTGCTTGCGAGGCCCCCGGACAAGCACGCATACCGGCTCGGCCGATAATCGCCGTAATATTCCAAAACAATACAGGCAGGCCAGAAACAGCCGACTCGCCGCTTTAGGAGACCTCAAGGCAAGTACCTCCATTAGGTATGCACGCAACTTTCAAAAGATCCTCTGCCGAGCACTGGCAGCTTGATGATCGGACTATACAATGCTCAAGTACTCCACGTTTGCATACCGGCTATCCTATTGACAATTTGGCTCTAACTCAATCATTCAAATTCTGACCTTTTGGAGGCTTTGTCTCCAACCCCAAATCTATTGTTTTCCCAAAGTCCGACCTAGCCTGCCGTCACAATTCTCCTTATAAAAACCCCTGATTTTGAGCACTTCCTGGGATCGCTCCTGAGTTCCAGACCGCCTTGCTGCCGCATCGCTTGGCGAGCTTCCCCTCAGCTCCACGTGCTGAGATACATCGAACCCCAGCTTTGCTCTTCATTTTCTTCCAGACTTCAGGACAGGTTTCGTATCACCCGAACCAACTATCCCTCTGAAAATCCCGCTATCTTACTCACATCCTTATTTTCCTTAGTTATCTGTGTGCGTGTGTTGCTTACATTGTGTGCCTGTATTTAATAAAGATCATTCATTATTTTCCAACCGGTCTGCTTCTTGATTTGGCCTGACCCCGTAAACACTGGGTTATAAGATTCCGCTGCATTACCCTGCCTCTCGTTTTGCCAACTAGTGCTCTAAACTAATTTCCCCAATTGTGTAATAGAAAGGTTATTTAGGTGTCCCTCCCGGGACCCCCAGAATACAGGGTAACAGAGTAATCCTATATTGAGCTAAACAACTAAATGATCTGTCAAGTCTGAATATAGGAATGAGAATAATTTGTTTGGGAGGGGAAAACATACTGTTTAGATAATGAAAACCTATGCCACAGCAGGAACCCTTCTCATATCTTCTATACGGGTTAAGTATGGGTAAAGTAGCACTCACATACCCTCCAAATGTCCCAGTTTGTCAGGGGCAGTCCTAATTAATCATCTGTAATCCCATTTTTTAGCTGCTTTTAAAATGCCCCAGTTTTTCTCTCCTCCTCCCCCTTTCCTTCTTTGTCCTCAGTTTACTTCAATTTCTGATAACTAAGTTCAAAGTGCAATAGTAGTGAGTACTCAACTCAGTAGATGGGAATGAGGAGAGGGTATGGAAACTTGCCCTTCCCTGGATACTCAGTCAAAAGCACACTGCTGCTGCCTCTTCTAGCTTGTGTGTGCTTTCTCATTAATAACTTTGCCAACTAGACCACATTCAAGTTGGCCACATGTGTCCCAGTTTTCATCTGTAAAATGTTGGTTGGGTATGCACGTGTTAAAAACTTTTGTAAAGTCCTTGCCTTTTGAAGTATTGTTTTATTTTTGCATTGCTCTTTGATTAATCTGGATGCCCCTCTTCTTAACTTGATTGATTAATCTACGGTGGGGGTGCAACCTTGGTGTATCTTGGGGACAGTTTCTACTTTGGGACCTTCCAACAGGGGGATGGGATTCTGAGACTGCCAAAATGATAGGGAGGAGGGAGGGAAAACAATAAAGATGCCTAGATGTCTACTTCTAGTTTTCAGAAAGGGATAATTTTTTGATCTTGAAAAAGTGCAGGGTGTTCCAGCAATCTTTTTACTCGGCTTCCAGGAGAAACAATTTATCCTCTTCCTTCTCCTTTCCCTGCAAAACATATGCCTGGGACCTCCAAAACAGCTAGGGGTCCATGAGGACCCAGAGCCAAGGCACTTTGTCCACCTCTAAGTGTTATTACCAAGTATTGCATTCTGATAGGGCATAAACACTTTAAAGTAGTGGTCCTCAACCTGGGGTCTGTGGACCTCCAGGAAGCCACAATGTCCTCACAGGGGGCCCATGAAACCTTGAAGAAATGTTATGAGTTTTTACAGTTAAAAAAGAAAGAAAGAAAGAAAGAAAGAAAGAAAGAAAGAAAGAAAGAAAGAAAGAAAGAAAGAAAGGACAAATCTATACAAAATCATTCAAATAAATATGTTATAATAAGTGTGTGCATTTACTTCTCCCTTCTCTCCAAATCTGAGGATCCCTGATGAGCAGCTTTAAATACACATTTGATGCATTTTAGGGTTTTAAATTAAGTCTGGGTGGTCCGTGACAACAAAATAAACTTAAAGGGGGTCTGCAATAAAGAAAAGGTTAAAAACTGCTGCTCTAAAGGCAAGAAATCCCATCTGATCTTGGAAGCTAACCAAGGTCTCCCCTGGTTAATACTTGGATGGGAGACTACCAAGGAATGCCACCTGCTGTAGGCTGCATTTCAGTGGAAGAAACTGGCAAAACCTACCTCTAGAATCACTGTAAATTGACAGGTGACTTAAAGGTGCACGCATGCACACAGACACACACACATTGTACTTTGATAAATAATTTCATTTCACTGAAGATAATAGATTTAAAATGCAAAACTAGAGGCAAGAATTTGTGAAGGAAGCTTGAGTGCAAAAGAGCCAAGTCCCCCTAATTCCTGTGGGGAGAATTGATAGCTGGAGAAGGGAATGTCTAGTTGGCTGGTCCCAACTCATTAGTGCTCTTTCCTTTTCCCACCTGTCTGCCCATGAAAGAAGGCAGTGAAGCCCAACACCCACCTTGTGGGAGTACAGGCCATCCTGTCTTCTTGTCTATCTGTTCTGATCTCCCTGTAGTGGAAAGTAATACCCTTAGGAGTGCTTTTCCATGTCTTCTCTTCCCAACAGTTCTCTTTCAGCTCTTCCCAAGAATAAAGTTAGGTCAGATCAACACTCTGAATAACTTTCCTATAGAATCCCTATAACAACACCTTTGGTTTTGTTTCTGTAAGCCATCAATGTCTTTGCTCCTTAATCAGGATCTCTAACTACAGCACACACTCTCCGTTATTTATCTGTGGCACTTTTATAGCAGGGAGAACCAGGAAACTGGGTCAGCTGTAAGACATCTATAGATGTTCCACCATCAATGCACCCAGGCCAGAAGTGGGGGAAGTGTAACCCAGAGGCTGCATAATACCTCTACTCCTTTTTGCTGTCCCTGGAGCCCCCAGGACATCCTCTAAATTCCTAGCCCTCCCCCTATTTTTGTGCTCCCAAATGGTGCATGCAAAACAGTTTGAAACCACAGCAAAACATGGCTGTTTGCTTCTCTCACTCTGACCACTCTCCCACTAGCCAAGAATGAAAACATCCTAACATATCATTTCTGTTTCAGTTCTGCATAGCAATGTGATCTGCTCAGATGTGCACTGGCTTTCCAGTGCAGTTGTTCACCCTGATATAGACTTACTGAATTTCTCCTTGACCTGGATTTCTCCAAGTTACCAGAGATCTCTCTGGAGTTAGATCCATACATTTAAGTTGAATCAGAGGGCTATGACGAAGACTGAGAACTGATCAAGAGATTTCAGCAATGGGATTCATTATTCAAAGCAGCATTCAGAGGCTAATATTGTCAACACAAAACCTCAGCCTCAACAACAACAACAACATTGTTCATTGAGTATTTTTGTTACAATTATATTTTTCTGTTTCTAAGTAGTCAGAAGAGAGGCTCCTAAGATGTGATTATGTGTGGTCTGAAAGTCAGAAGGCATAAGGGTCCCATGCACGCGCGCGTGCACACACACACACACACACACACAGTCACAAAATGGTGCGCTGAACTTTATCCACTTAAACACATTCAGATTACTTAGAGGAAAAAAACTTTGGACCTTGGAAATATTTCCTTATTGGATGTAAGCCCAAAACCTGCCGCTTGTGAACACGTAGTAAGTTGACTCACATCTTTTCTAATGGGTTCCTCAAACTTACAGATCGCTAATGACTTGGGAGTTGCATGGGAGTATGGAGTGGGATATGACAGCCAATTATGTCCCTTCCTGAGATTCATCATGTAACCTTATTTCACTTCCACGGCTGAACACTTCCCAATAGTTCCCACACTTCTGCCATTGTTCTTCCACTATCCAAGCACGGCACCTCCCATTGTTTAAGTAAGAGCATTTCCTCCTGCCAGCTTTATGAGAGACAGACTAGACAGTGTATCCAACATTATCCATATTCAGCTGAACAGCCAGGCTTAACGTGGATAAAAGTGCAGTGCAAATAAGTCTTTGGAAAGTAGACTAACTGCCATTTGGACTTCTCAATTATGAGAATAGACAACTGTTACTTTAAAGTTGATGCATTTCAATCTACCTCAAAGAAATGATTCAGTCATTAAAAATATGAAACACCAAAAAGGAAAAACATTTCCAGTTTTCTTTTTTCTTTTTTTAAATTATAGCTGAAAGGATGTTTATGCTGTCACCCAAATCTCGATTACCTATGGCAGGGTAAATTCCATCCTTTCATGCACCATGATGAGTCGATGATGCAAAAGTCTTTCCCCCCAGAAGATAAAACCATTTACAGGTAAGTTATGAAGGCAAGGTTTAAAAAGTGGAAAGATGCACACAGTCCGCTGCTTCAAGGAATGATGAAAGTGTTTCTCAGCATGACACAATGCAGTAGGTGCTGTTTATTACTTTGCTTTGATCTGCTGCCAGATGTAGGCTTCGGGTTGACTATTGTTATTATAGTCATGCCTTTAATTGTGCTGTAGAAACACAGCCAACTCTGATCACTTCTCATAAAGCATGAGGTCTGAAATTACATTTTCCTGAGAGAGGGGAGTATGATCCTTCCTCCCTCTATTCCAGTCTCACCAACAGTAATAAAGGCCTTCTAGTTTAGCTTGAAGCATTCTTTCTTTTACAAGGGTTGTGGAGAAGAGAAAGACTAGGGTAGGTAACACCAGCAGCATTTCAGTTTATGAAACTGTTACAAGGTACATTGGGTCTCAGATTTGCTGTCACAGAAGAGCCCTACAAACATTTTTTCCCCTCAATGGACTTCTCCTTAAGTTGAGGCAGGAAAAGTCCAACTCAGTCCCTTGGTTGTAACCTCTACAAGTGCATGGCCTCTCCAAAGCATCTGTACCCCCCCCCCCACCATAATGACGGAATGAAAAGACATAAATGATTAGCAGCCTTTAAAGACACAAATGATCAGCAGCCATTCCTGAAAACCAAAAATGGGTGATGCAGCAAAGATCAGCCTTCACCACAACTGCCCACCCCCTGTCACCAGAGTTTTATGTGGCTATTTATCAGAAACTGTTCTATGTGTGATTGAAACAACCATGATTTATCTTCAAAGTGCCTTGCATGCAAGGCAGTTGTGGCAGAGGAAGGGGTAAGATAAATCTTTCTAACCAAGAGAAGTAAACATAAACTGCATACTTTCATTTGGAAGTAAGTTTCTCCTTTGTCTCTGCACTTACACATACAATTCACTTAATACTTGGTTTCAGTTCTTGATTGCATTTGAGGTGATGTGAGGCAAAATGAAAACCATGAGTCATACATTTAGGTCTCTTTCCATCTCAAATGCACACTTACACCCCAGACCTGTCACCATGGCCATTTGGAGCAAGTAATGTTCAGCCTCCATACACAAGCATCTGCTTCACTATAGTACCCAAAGAGGTATCAATATTATCTATCAATAGACCGTGGTATGTCTATTCAGGTCCATTGAGTTTAATGCAGCATACTCCCAGGTAAGTAAGATAGGACTGCAGACTCTGAAAGCTTATACCACAATAAATGTGCTACACTCTAAGAACCAAAAAACCCAAACGTGTGATTTAAATCAAATAAACAAATAGATAGTAGCCAGTGGGAGCCTCCCCTCACCAGAGCAAACAGCAGGCTCAAGGAGAGGTGATTAGGACTGGGACCATGGTGAGAGCAAAGAATCAGTTCTCCCCTCACTGTCTGCCATGGCATTGATCAGGTTCAATCTCCATCATAAGTGCTATTTATTATTAACAAATAATGACTAGACAAGAGTTAATGCTGTGATTTATCTATATTTAGTGTCTTGTTACAAGGCTGTTTTTGATGTGCACCTAGACAGAAGATACTTACTGGTACCAGGCAAAAGACATCAATGGATTTTTTTTTCTGGTAAGAAAAAAGAGTGTCACAAACAGTGGAAAAACATGGGAAAGTTACCATGGAGGACAAAAGTATATGAACTCCCCATAATATTTCCTGGAAATTTTGGGACAAAGGTATTTTATGGAAACATCCAAAGAAGACTGTAGTACATTCTTATCAAAAACTATAGCTCTACATCATGTTGGGAAGGAAAGATATCATATACACTTAGGGTGTATCCACACCACATAGTTATAGCATTTTGCTGCCACTTTAATGGCTATGGGTCCATCTTATGGAACTCTGGGATTTGTAGTATGCTGAGGTACTTGGAATTCTTTCCTAGAATGTTCTAGTATTGTAGTTCAAGATAAGGCATTAGAGCTTTCTAAAAGAGATTTCTAAATATTTCATCAGACTAAAAATCCAAGGTTTCCATAGGATGAAGCACTGCACTATCAATCTGCTATGACTTCAGTATAGATACATCTACATTTAAATGAGAAAGGTGCCATATACATAAATGTACAGCCTGAATCTCTTTGCAAGTGCTATCACCAGGAAGGTCATTCTTTTAGAGGGAAAAATCTTTCATGACCCTCACACATGAAATCAAGACCTTTTCAGTGTAGAACAAGATGTTATACCCACCCCGTGCCATATAAATTAATTGCCTGGACTGGAATTTGCAGTTTACTTCATTACTTTTAATAGGATAATGTCTTCTACCATACCTCCAACAATAGTCTGGTTTAGAGTACTCAGGACAGATTGTGTGGTCTACACAACTGACTTCCAATAGTGAAATCTAAGGATATTGTATATTTATGCTAGGACAGCACAATAAGAAAAAATAATGTGAAATGTACTCCTGCTGCCTCAGGAAATCCAGACAAATTTGGGACAGGAGGTAAAGCAAAGAATTAACTATGTCCCTTTTTACACTTTACCTTGTTTACAATCCCATCATGTGGGGATTGCATGAAAAGCCTCTTGCGGGAAGGAATCACGTCCCCTGTGCTTCCCTCCGCATCAGTTCTGTGCTGGATGGAAGGAAGCGTGATAGCTCTGCCCGTTCCTTCTGCAGCGCAGCCAGGTACTTTCTCAGGCTGTGTTGGGGGAGGAAGCGCGGCTATCGTCCTTCTTGAGGTTCCGCACACTAGGTAAGTGTGGGAGGGATGTGGGAGGAATGCACAATCACGGGTCATTTTCTGCAAAGAGCGGAAAATGATATAATCTGCAATTGCCGCAAAATGGCCACAGGAGCGACACAGGATCGCGAGGACGTCATGTAGAACCATCCTCGCGATTCCATGTTGCTTCCGCGGCCATTTCATGTTCAAAGTCGCATGTGAAAAGGGCCTATATTTGGTTACAAAATTAATTCCAGTGCATTGCAGTAGGCTGGCAGCCATCATGTGACCCCAGAGCTACCTTTCTCTAAGACAATGAGAACAAAGATTTTGGCTTCCTTGTAGAAGGAAGGCATAGTCTTAGAGAAAGTTAATTAAAAAACGGGGGCCCATTTACATCACACAATTATAGTACTACATACCACTTTAACTGGCATGGCATCATCCCATGGAGTGCTGGGATTGGCAGTTTAGGGAGGGGCATTTAGAATTCCCAACCAGAGAACTCCATTGCTTCAGCAGACTACCATTCCCAGGATTCCATAGGATGGATGACAGTTACCGTGGAATAAAGTGCTATAATTTTATAGTGGAAATAGACCCCTGATTGTGGCTATCTGTACACAAATGTAAGAAAAAGCAGGAGGGGGAAACATCAGAGATTACCAGCTGCTCCCTGCGCCTCCCTCTGATTGCTTAGAAACATAGAATCTTAGAACTGGAAAAGACCACAAGGGCCATCTAGTCCAATCTTTCTGCATACAGCAATATGCAACTAAAGCGTTTCTAAAAGATGCTCATCCAACTCAGTTTAAAGGCCCCGCAAATGCATGTACAGTGCTTGATACATGCATTAACGCCTGTTATTGCCCGCAAGGGGGACACTGTTATTCTTGCTGCTCTGCATCATCTGCTGGATGAAGCATTCACAGGAATCTGTACCATGGTAGTCCCAGACCTGCATGAAACTGTGAAAAATAAGAAAGCAAAAACACATATTGTTGTTGCATGCCTTCAAGTTATTTCTGACCAATGGCAACCCTTAGGCAAACCTATCATGGGGTTTTCTGGAGCTGAGAAAGTGTGACATGCCCAAGGTCACTCAGTGGGTTTCTGTGGCCAAGTGGGGAATTGAACCCTGCTTTCCAGGGTTGTAGTCCAATGCTCAAACTACTACAACACCATGTTGGATCTCCAAAAAACAAAAAACAAACAAACATATAGAATATTTTAATCATTTTGATTTATTGTTTTGACATATTGCTTACATATTTATGAGGAACAGACACTGATTTCCAAAATCTTGTCAAGCTTTAGAAAGAAATTAACTAAGACAAAGATCTCCATTGATAACTTCCACTAGCCCCCGATATAGCTGCAGTTTTATGGGATCACATTTCACCTCCGTCCCTCCTACACTAAGTGAGTAAAGTTGTTTAAAGGCCCTGCAGCACTCTTCAGGAGATAAAATTCATTATACACCAAGAGAATTAACTTTAAATGTTTGAATTACATCACTGTTACACAAAGATACCAGATCAGAACCACATGACTAGAAAGGCCGAAAGAAATTGCCTGGGTTGCATCATGAAAGGGAACAGAGTCAAGAAGACTCCAGAGTTGCTAGACCTCCCAAGAAAGCCGCTTCTCCAAAAAAAGAAAAAAGAAAAAAAAGAGCTCAAATAAGAAAGAGGAGAGAAATTCAGCATTTCACCCAGTTTGGCCCAGAACTTTCTACTAAAGAGTGTAAATTAATTCCTCATCCCACTCCACATATCTTGAATACTATTAGCAGTACAACAACTATTATTAAGAGAAAAATAATACTATGTACTTAAAGTTTAGCTAAGGGTGGAAGTGCCATTCTCAGAACCCATACAAATGAATACAGAATGTACTACCTTCTTTCTGTTCTTGTTGCACATTCCTTTGTATTATTTCCTGTTTTCATCCGGTAATGAAGTTTTAAATATGATATTCCGGTAATTATATTAAATTCCAGTAATGGATTTTAAGGAAGTTTCCAAATTCACCTTCACAGTATAAACAACACTATATATAAATATAAAAAAAAACAACCATTAAACACAGCAATAAGGAAGTATTATTTTCTTATAATAATTCTGTTTTTTTTTATTATACTAAAAGAACAGAGAAAAATTGACACATAGGAACATGGATGTACATGGATGTAAACTGATGCACATGCAGACACATAGGCATCTTGTTAGTGATATATGCAAATCAAAACTAGACACCAGAAGATGTCTAATTTTGATCACTACTTTTGGTCGTTGATATTCCTTCGCTGCCTCTGCAGCAACCAAGGCCTTCATGGACTTATTGTAGAGACACTGAAAGCCCCACATTCTCTATGGAGGATCAGAGAAGCATCTGGTTATGTCACTGCAGCCAAATGCAAAATGATTACATCATCCATTGAGACCTCTGGAGGACCCTGATAGACCGCAGCAGATGAGGTCACTGGTCTGCATCTGTCTATGGGGACATAAATAGATGCTTCTCAACCCCGTCCCCACCCTCCTTCAGTTATTGAATAACTGTTTAGAGGTGGTTGTTGCACCACAATGGTGAGTCTTAGGGGTGGTGAATGGAGAGGTATAGCACAATTCCACATGCAGCACTACTATGCTATGCTGAGCCATGCAGGATTGCAGCCACAAAATGTAATATGGATATAGAATAGCTTCCTTCTTTTAGTTTCGAAAACTAAGAACCCTGCCAAAACCAGAATTAAGTAGTTCGGTACTTTTGAAATTGGCAACATGTCTCCTACTAATCTCAACAGCCATCCAATGCCATTGTTAAAAAAATTATTTAATCCCCAATCTCTAAACATAAGACCTGTCCAGTTCACAGGACATTCAAATGTTATGGGAATGAAAGCAGAAGGATTAAAGAGTCAGTTTCCCATGCTGCAGAACCCAGGAGATGTTTCTACTCTCAGGGAAAGTAGTCGGGGCAAGTGGATAAAGGTCATTTGGTGTTAAATCCACAAATTGATGACTTTGCTTATTGCTCTGAAACATTTGAGGACTGAACTAGAGGTCAGTGCAAATCGTCCAGCTAAGTATCTCAATTAGAATCAAACTCTTTGCCAGCTTCCTCAGGCCGCTACACCTGGAGTGGCTTCTCTCCAGTTAGTTTCAATCAAAACTCTGAGCTCTCGATTCATGAGGCCGGTCATAGTGGAGGCGGCAGAACAAATTGTACTAGCTTACGTTATACTGAGGCTCTCCTCAGAGGGAGGACCAGTGATTATTCCACAACTGGGTTTCTCTTATCATGGCAAAGCAAAAGAACAATATTGATGGAAGGTCAGTTACCATCCTTGAGCAATATAGTCCAAGGAAAATGTGCTGTTGTGACCTGCTTTTTCAAACATATACACACTTGCATTGTCAGTGGCCCCAGATCAGAGTAGCCTCTGTGCATGTCCTGTGACCATTTGTTAAAGGCTGGCATGTCACTGGACAGATAACCTGTGTTTTGAAAAAAAAACAAACACAAAAGAAAATGGAATTGTGAATGATTAACATGTTTTCCCCCCCTCAAGGCCTCCATGTATTTTAAAACTGAAGAATATTCAGGACCGAATGGGGTGGCTTCTTCAACATGGAAATGCAATGACGGGAAAAACTAAACTTGTTGGATTTCAGCTGTCTGTGATGCTTGCCAACTTTTCTTTTTTTATATATATAATTATTTTATTCAAATTCAGATATAAAACAAACAATTATAACTGTCAACTTATTTGAAATATTTCTGATCTTCCACACTGATCTAGATTTCATTATCAATATTTCTTAACATGCTTAAAATATTGGACTACATTTCAGTGCTATTATTACTTGTTGATTCTTACATTTCCATCTCCATATTCCCGCTTCATGATATATATCCTGTAGCCCCCTCATAATTTATCTTAAATCATGAATCACAGATTTCCATCTGATGGTACCCAGCAATTACCCATTACAATTTGCCATTCTTTTTGTTTCTCTTCGTCTGATTTCCTTGCTTGCCAACTGTTCTGTGAGCTATTTCAGTGGTGCCTTTGAGTGCTTCTTGCTGTGTGCAAAAATGCCATAGCAAGTGATAATATCTGTCCACATGTCGTGACAGGTTTCACTGGTTTGTTCCAGCTGATCAAGCTGGTCCTCATGGCCTAAGTTTATGGGGAGACATCTGCTGGTGGAATTGTTTCCATCAACAAAACTGTGAAGAATAGGTCTCCCAAATTCACTGTAGCCCTTTCTTTCATACACCCCACAATCTTTTTCTAGAGAGCTGGAGGATACTTTTTAACCAGTTTTCCCATGGTGCTGTAGCGGGGAGGTAGGAGAAGAAGTTACCATTGTGCTGGCACTGCCATTGGGTTGGATCTAGGCCAAAGGCAGAAGAGCAGGACAGACTGTCTTATTTTGATGCCCCCCTTTTTTTTTTCAGGTCAGCTCGGCAAACTGGTACTTATACTCAGTTGGCAACAGCAGTGCAACCCACCATAAATCAAACAGCCTGCATATGAGTCAATAGGATTTTCCCACCAGTGAGCATTATGTGAATGATTATCCTGATCTTGTGAAATCCTATTCATAGTAAAGATTATCTAAAGTTAAAACAAAATGTAACTTTGATTAGTTTCCCATTTTATTTTTAAGTCGGTGTGATTAAAGCATTCTTTGATGCCATTTCGCTTGCCATGAAGAATGGTCAGCTCCCTGTCATTTTCATACATTACACAGAACTAGATTGGAAATTTGCTAAGTGGTAAACATATAATCTTTCTGCAATGATTTTGCAAAGAATCTCAAAGGCAAATGTCTACTTGTATGTTGCAACAATTCATACTAGAAGAGATCCCTTACTGAGAGTTTCTCTTAGCAATCTTTGTTTCCATTAGAGTACAAGAATGAACTTGTATTGTTTCAAGAGAGTGATTGTACCTCTAAACTTCTAATCAGAGTTAACCTTTCAGTTTACAGCAGATTTATTCATGAAGTTGCGGTGAGAAGATACATGAAGAAAGTTGTAGACCAAATGAGTCTGACAATGTTGTTTCTTGATTTCATGTAGCCATGGGTTACATCCAGTATCTTATGCTTCAACTCATGCAGTAGAACCTCAGCTTCTTCTGCACCCCATCCAATCTTCATGCACTCCCAAATATACTGTTGCAAAGTCCCCCCATCTGAAGCACAGATGAAGGGGCACCACAGGCTACAAAAGAAGGAGGAATCAATTCCAATAGCAATCTGGATACCGTTGCCTACAAGCCAGTACATTTGGCATAGGAGACATTCACAAAGGGATCCATATTGAGCCAGTCCATTACATGAACATTGTATTGCCTTCTTTTGACATGGAACTAATCTTTGCTTACTGTTTCAAGGAAGAGCTAAAATGAGCTCTTACACTGATTAATGGAATCAGAGTCTTCACTTCCATACGATATATGAAAATGAAAAGGATAACTGGTGCTATTGAATTTCTGGTCAGTGTGTGATTACATGATCTACGAAACAAAACAGTAACTGTTGCTGAGCTCTACAATTTCAGACTGCAGATAAGGAATTCATCACATAAAATAAATCATACACAACCTAGCGTAAGAAACAAAACACTAGGCAATTCTAAAGTTTTGTTAGTGAAAATTTCAACTCTTGGAGCTTTCAGGTATGCAGCATGCACCTGTGGTTTCTGATGGTATAACCAAGTAATATATACATCATGGAGAACTTCCGTTTGTCTGTTTTGCCTCCTAACCTTTCAGCTAAAAGTATTTCCATGCCCAAGCTTGGTTACTTTTAAGCAAGCTGCAACAATGAAATGTTACAGACTGGGTGACTTCCACCAGCTGCTTTTGACACATTGTCCCTTCATGCTCAGAAACTTGGAAAACAAACTGGTGTTCTTGCATGATATTCTTGTAATGCATGCATTGTACACTCAAAGCACTGTTTTATGGAGATTCCATGCAAGGATTATAAAACTCCTTAGAACCAATCAAAGGTAATACAGCAGCACAGAAATACTAGAGTATATCAGAACACTTCTTTGAGCTAAACGTTTAGCCAGAGGAGAGGAAAGGGAATCTTAAAAGAAAAAGCAAAGAAAGGGATCTTACTTAGCACGGTGGAAACACCTGTCTGTAGTTTGTTAAATTCTTAAAAATGGAAGAGTTATTTAGTTAGTTTATTGCTGCATTTGTATTGCACCTTTCTCCCGAATGGGATCCAAGGCAGCTTTGGCAGACTTGATTATATTAACATAGTGTGTGTGCATGTGTGTAGAGAAAAAGAAGGAGAGACAGACAGACAGAAAACTTCAGCAAGTCATAGTATCATTTCTCTGAAAGCAAATGTAAGTATTTACGGGTATTAGATCCAAATATGACCAAATTCAAATTAACAACAGAATTTCTATTTTTGTTTTTCAGAGCAAATAAGACACCTGTTACATGACCATGTTCTGAGGATCCTCATGCTAAAATTGTTTGCTACCATCATGAGTTTTCCATGACATAAATAACAATGATAATGACACATGCTTGAAGATCATAGCAATTGTAACTCAGCCTCAACAGACTTATTGGTAAAGGGGGACTTAAAGTAGTTTTGTGTGGCTTTTATAAATACAGAAACCCTAAATGCAAGTATTTTAAGGACCAAATGAGGCAAGTAATATATCTTTTTTGAACAATAATTACTAATTTTTGAAGTTTCTGCATATCATTTCCTCTGACTCCTCTGACTATAACCCCCACCTACACACACACATGCACACTCTCACACATAAATATAATATTCTGCCAGATTTTCTGTGGTACTATCTTTAATAATAGTTTGTCATGTAAATGTTAGCAGATGGCTTTGTTTATCTCCACAGGATGATTTTTTTTTTATGCATTAACATCACAAGAACAGGCCTATCCTTCTTCTTTCCTGGACAACTTTAACATGGCGTGACCTACAAAGTCTCTTAATATATCCTTTTAATCTCCCAAATAATCAATGGCAGCTGGTTTCTCTAGCATCAATAGGCTAGTAAATCCTCTCTGGGTTTTAGTCCAGACTTTAAAGTTATCTGAAGTGCTGAACCTATTTGGGAAGATGAAGTATAGCCCCTTGGATAGTTTCTTTAAAGCCTGGAATAGCAGCTATCAAATTTGTCTTCATGAAAATGTTTCTTACTAACCTTTCCATTTGATATAGTTCTAAGAATATTTACTTAGGAGCCATGCCCACCAGATCCTGTCTGCTCTTGGAAGCTGAGTAGGGTCAACCTAGTCAGTACTTGAATAGGAGACCACCCCAAAATACCAGGTGCTGTAGACTATATTTCAGAGGAGAGAACTGGCAAAACCACTTCTGAATACTCCTTACTTAAGAAAACCCTGTGAAGTTCATGGGATGACTAAGCCAATAGGCAAATTGAAGGCACATACACATTCCCACATTCCCATGGGAATCCTTCTCTTGTAAATGCATGTAGTGACTGAAGCTTATCTTTGCCACTTAAAGGAAAGTTCAGAATATGTGTCTGACAAAATTGCTTTGGAGGTTAGCTATTTGGAATGCCAGTTCAACTTAATGGTGGTTTGCTAGGAAATAAGAATAGCACCTCAGCAACGAAACCCAGCATAGTGGTGTGTGTGGAAGGGGCTTATAGATGAGAGGAATTCTATATAAAGTTTCTGTTTGTCTTGAGCCTTCAGTGAGAACTAGCCAGAGAGATACTGGGTTGGGTTGGGTGTGATTAAGCAGTTGAGGAAAAGACATAAGGAACTGGTGTCTGAGGCAGGGATTGATTGTCAAAGTCTGTCATAAGTTTGGACTCTTAATGTATCAACATTGCACTATAACTGAACTCAAACAAGATACTTTATTTCCACTGTTATTATAATAAATGTTACCATCTGGTTTATAACTACTGAGTCAGTCTGAGTTGTCTACTGTTACTGGTAATAAGTAGAATATGCTACCTTTAATAAATAGTCTGGTTCTGAGGAACAATTAAAAATCTACCCCTGTTACACAAAGATTGTGATAAAAGGGTTCAGTCAGGGTAAAGTAATATTGAGAAGGTGCCTTATTAGATTAGAACTGCCACCCCAATCTGAGGGAGAATAAGGGCTTGTCACCATGTGTTTATAGCTTAAAGAGCTGCAGGCAGTTCTTCAAAGCACCATAAAACAATTTTGATGTGGCAAAGGAAGATGGTATTCTGCACCTTAAAGTGTTTCTTTCCTCTGAAGTACTGTTTATGAGTTGAACTGTACTCTGAAAAACATGATCCAGCTTGATAACACATCAGCAAAGATGCCAGCTTCCCTAAGTATACAGCCTTTGTTTCTTTCATTTCTTTGAAAGAGGTGGACCAAGATCAGGATACATTCATTTCCTTAAATATCATTTGCAACTAGAATATTAATGCCTAGCAAAGGCATTAGGTGTTAAAAGTTGAAGAATGGTGATTTTGTGCCTGATTTTCCCTTTGCTTCCATAATTTCCTTTGGAACAAATGAAGTATCTATTAATGTGATTCTTTTTAGTGAGCAAGTAAAGACTTTCTTGTAAAGATTGTGCTTTATTTTCATTGCTCAGCCAAGCATATTTTCATGGTGGGGTGGGGAAGAAAAATGTTTAGATGGGAGGATGTCTTGCACTTTGTAAATACAATGCTGAATTGATTTAGACAGCTACCTTATTTTTACTTCCCAAATTCCTTGGAGCTGAATAGCAGCAACAGAGCATGCAGCAGAAGTAGTGTGCTCTTAACATCTAACATTTGGGTTCTGGGAGAGACTGTTGGTCAGATTCAGAAGACAGGCTTTGCATGCAGAAGCTCCCAGGTTCAATCAGCAGCATCTCCATTTTAAAAAAGTCAGGCAGTGAGTGCTGTGAAAGGCTTCTTTCCAAGACCTCAGAGAAAAGTTGCCAGTCTGATTAGATAGTAGCAGGCTAGAGTGTACAATATGAGTGTACGATGATCTGACTTAATATATAGCAGCTTTATATGTTTTGCATCTCCTCTTATGTGTGTGTATGTGCCTTCAAGTTGCCTGTCAATTTACAGTGACACCATGAATTTCATAGGGTTTTCTTAGGCAAGGAACACTGAGACATGGTTTTGCCAGTTTCTTCTTCTGAAATATAGCCTACAGCATCTGGAATTCATTGGCGGTACCCTATCCAAGTACTAATCAGGGCCAACCCTGCTTAGCTTCCTAGATCAGACCTTCCTTTTGATAGCTCCTTGCTGAGAGTTCTTTGTGTCAATCAAGGACAGTCCTGAGTCTGCCAGATTGAGAAGGGTTGTTGACGATGGGGTGAATTGGAGGTCTCTCATCTATAGGGTCACCCCAAGTTGAAGTCAACTTGATGGCAGTTAACAACAACAAATAGTATGTGTTATAATTTGAGAGGCATTTGAGATTCTCACAAATATCAATCAATTTATTCACAAATCATTCTTCTAAACAGTCAAAATTAAACTCTAACTTTTGAAAGGAAGGACTTGACTTTTCTTATCCTCCTGTAGCAATGAAACCAGGCGGGTGTCTGGTTTTAGCAGTAGCTTCCTGGCAATACCTTGATACAAACAATACATTAACTTACTCATGCCATGTTGATACATGAGATAATGGACGTAACATGAAAGGCATGCATTTCAAGAGGAAAATGGAGCCCTGTGGTGTGAAAGTTATAAACATCTTGTTACCTTACTTGGCTTTCTTTTCTGATCTGATGGCAGTTTGAGAGGACACAGAAGGGCACGAGCACATGTGGAATGGAATGTATTCTGATGCAAAGAAGGGATTTCCCAAATGAAAAATGCCAGCACTTATCCTCTGCCTCTTTTTTTATCACCTTTTAAAAATCATCTGTTATCTGGACTTTTGTTTGAGTTTCTCCCTCCCCTATACCTAGGTTTCTTTTTTTTTCTTTTTCTTTTTTTTTGCGGAGGGGGGCAGCCGTAGATTATCTAGTGGAGCAGAGCATATAGTAATCTGAACATTAATTCAGGGCTTTCCTAAGCAGTGTGGTTAAGAAACATGGTATCCTCCGGTCCTCTATAATATGCTATCATCTGAAAGACCTTTTGTATCCAGACCACTGAACAGCCCACTGGAAACAATTTGCTCATCTCTTTGCTGATAAAATCACTGGGATCTGCTCTGAGTCAGATGCTATAATTGATACAGATTTAGTGGATGTAATTTTGGCTCCCACTTGTCCAGCAACAATGGATACTTTTCAATTTATGCAACTTAAGGATGTGGACAGAATTCTTGAAGATATGAGAACTACCACATGTTTGTTAGATCTTTGTCCTTCCTGCCTGATTAAAAAAGTTAGAGGAGAACTGTCTGAGTGTATAGATGGATAGGTTAATGCCTCACTAAAACAATGTAGAGTTCCAGCTTGCCTGAAGGAGGCTGTTATGAAACCATTACTAACAAAGCCCTTGCTGGATCTTACCACTCTGGGTAATTATCATCCAGTCTCTAGCATTTCACTTTTTAGGCAAGGTTCTGGAGCATATATTGGCCTTCCAGCTCCAACAGTTTCTGTATAACGTGGATTATCTAGATTCATTTCAACCTGCTTTCAGGCATTATTATGGGACACAGATGGCTTTGGTTACCTTGATGGATGACCTATTCCAGGAATTAGACAAGGGGAATGTGTCCCTCTTGGTTCTGCTGGACCTCTCAGCAGCTTTTGATACCATTAATCATGGTGTCCTTCTGGGTCACTTTGCTAGGATGGGACTTGGGGGAACTCTTTCATATGGCTTCATTCCTCTATGGAGGGGTGAACCTGGAAGGTGGTGCTGGGGGACTCCTGCTTGACCCCTTGGACTGTGGGTCCCTCAGGCTTGGTTCTGTTTCCCACACTATTTAACATATATATGAAACTGTTAAGAGAGGTTGTCCAGAGTTTAGGGTTCCGTGCAAGCAGTATGCAGATGACACTCAACTCTACTGTTCTTTTCTATCAGAAACCAAGGAATAAGTTTTGGTCCTAAACTGATGTTTATCATCAGTAATGGACTGGATAAGAGCAAGCAAATTTAAACTTAATCCAGACAATACGGACATACTCCTGGTCAGTTGAAAGTTAGATCAGGGAATGGGAATTCAGCCTGTGCTGGATGGGTTTACACTCCTCCTGAAGATACAGGTCTGCATCTTGGGTGGACTCCTGGAATCAACTCTGACCCTAGAAGTTCAGGTTTTGGCAGTGGCTAGGAGTGCATTTGGACAATTGGGGCTTGTTTGTCAGCTGTGCCTGTTCCGTGAGATGTCATATTTGGCCTTGGTTGACACATGCTTTAGTTACATCCCAGTTGGATTATTGTTACACATTCTACATGGGACTGCCATTAAGAAGTATTTGAAAACTTCAACTGGTTCCAAAAATGCTACAGCCAGCTAGCTAAGTGGGTTGGCTACAGGAAGCATGTAGGTCCCTAATTGCAACAGCTCTGCCTGGAAACTGCTGGTCTGTTTCCAGGACAACTCAAAGTACTGGTTTTGCTCTATAAAGCCCTGTATGGCTCAGGTCCAGGTTATTTGAAGGACTGTATTCTCTCTCACCAACCTGCCTATGCTTTGAGATTTGCCGGAGAGGCCCTTCTCTCTGTCTTACCACCCTTGTAGTTATATTTGGTGGAAACACAGGAGAGGGCCTTTTCAGTTGCCTTGCTCAGGCTCTGGAACTCCCTCCCCAGAGAAGTAAGACTGGCATTCTGCCTATTACTTTTTCACAAATGAGTAAGGAATTTTCTGTTGTGATTGATTGTATAAGAGCTGTCAAACACACACACACCCCAAAAAAATGTACTGAATTTTCCTAATTTTGCTGGTGTGTCTGTGTTTAATGGTATATATTTTAATCTGGTTTAATTTTTTCTTGTATTGATCATTTAATCTCTTTTTAACTTCTGCATTTTATGAATTTTAACTATGTGGCTTTTAATCTGTTGTAAACCCCTTTCAGTCCCAAACTGGGAAAAGGCGGTATATGAATAAATGTAATTATAATCATAATAAACAATTTAATGTTCCCCTTTTCTGCAGAGATTTTCTCCTCTTTGATTCTTTTGTTGATGCCATTGTATCTGCCATTAACTGCCACTAAGTGTCTAAATTGGTTATAAATGTATTAAGAATTCTGTACCATTGTCTGAAATATAAACATGAGGGAAAATGCCAGGCAGCATGTTGTTAGTGATTTCATAAGAAGTTGTGGTAGGAAACAACACAAGAAATTCCATGCCTGTAATGTCTAATGTGTTGGCTTTGTGCATGAAAGAACCCACTGAGAATAATAGAGATGAAATCTTTTTCAATGTAACAGCTGTTAAGTTAAACATGATATTTTTAACAAGAGGTTCTGAATTCCAGGATTATTCTTAATATGCCACACTGGTAGTTTCTCAGGATTCTGTCTAACATGCAATGCATCAGACTGAATTATAAATACCAACTCTTATTTTGTATGACAAAAGTTCAAAAATCAGGACACTCTAGAATTCTGTGGTTCACTGCTGTCCACCACTAAGCCTAGGCAATTCAGTTCCTAGAGTAAAAACTGTTTCCATAAACTTCAATTTTGCAGTTTAGCTATGAGTTTTACTTATTGATATCTTCAGCTTTTTCCTAGGTATTCAGGAATATTGGATATGTTGGACATTGGATATGTTTATGAGATAGCAATAGCATGTGTATTTCTATACCGCTTATCAGCTAAGTGCTCTCTAAGCGGTTTACAATGTTGTAAGCTAATTGCCCTCAACAAGCTGGGTACTCATTTTACCAACCTGCAGACGAATGGAAGGCTGAGTCAACCTGGAGCCCTGTGAGATCAAACTCACAACCTTGTGGCTGCAGTACTGGCATTTAAGCACTGTGCCTCCACGGCTCATGCAAAATTCTATAAAGGCAGTTAGGGCAATATGATAAAAACAATAAAAAAACCCACTACCCTCAAGAAAACAATCAGGAAAGTGTGTCATTGTAATATATTGTGATCACATTCCAATATCTGACAATAATAAAGATAAGCAAGTGCGAACAGGGCTGTTCCTGTAAATTCCCACTGAGACTCAATTTTTCTATAGATACATTATGTTGTTGATATTATTATTTATGGCATCGAAGGAGCTCCATTCTTTTTTCAAGCAAATACTTTAGAACATTTTTTTTCAGATCTACTCTTTACACCAGAAAGGGTAGGGCAGACTTTCTTCACATCCCAAAAATGTTCTTATTTTTTATACTTTTCTTTTAAGTGAAAGGTAGATATTTACCCCAAGTGAGGCATCAAAGCATCACACTTTTAGGACAAGGTCCTTTTGGTGTTCTGGGCAAAAAACTTCCCTGCTCTCCTGATACTAGGTCACCATGGGGCAAACACGAAAGGCAACATCAAAATGGAGGAATAAAATGGAACTGACTATAGCACAAAAGAGTTGGCCATATGGCCTATACATCTGCTCTGTCTGCTATTCAGTGGTTGTTGACAGGAAATTACTCTGTCCCATAAAGCACCTGGTGCAGCCTCACACCATCTACCTCACATATGCATAACAGACATAACTGCATGTCTCATTCCTCCATTCCATCTTAAAACATTCGCAGAAGAATCCTATGTATCTCTATTCAGAAGTGAATTCTGTTTAGATATACATTGGATCTGTTTAGGATTGCAGCCTCAGTCTCTTGCAGGCTTTGGATAAAAGCATCATCCTAGGGCCTTTCGGCACTACACTATTATTCCCCTTTCAACGTCCTGTGGATGTTGAATGGCATTTGTGGAATGTGGAATGGTACATGTGGAATGGCATTTGTAGTTTACTGAGGCCAAAGAGCTCTCTGGCTGAGAATTCTAAATGCCCCTCTCTAAACTGCAAACCCCAGGATTCCATAGACTATTCAAAGTGGAATAATAGCACTATAAGAGTGTTTTGCAGGAAGGCCCCAAATCTCACACATATTCCTTCTGATTTTTTAAAATTTATTTTCTCTCCAGGCTGATGAAAAATTCCTTCCAAGCTATTCCTCTTTTCAAGTGAAACCGTCACATCTTTTTCAAACTGAAGCTCTTCATGTAATTTATTAGGGATGAAAAATCATTGCTTATTTTGTTCTCACGTGAAAGGGTAAGTAACTCCACACATTTGCTCTCTATAAGGCTAAGTTTTTGTTTTTGCCTGCCTTTCAATCATTTTTTGCACTTCAGGTCTTCTTTTGAGAAGTTTGCTTCTGTCAAACAAAACAAAACCAACACTTTTTCACAAAATATTCTTTTCTCTACGCACACCCAAAAATTGCTGCAAAGGAGTTCTTTTGCACAAACAATTTTTTTTAATGAAAAATCCCATAATCTGAAAAATTGCACATCTGTTGAACATTTTCTTGACAAGGTTTCTTGATGTGCTGAAATACATATTGAGCATGAAAAACTGGATGAGTATTCTTTCCATCCTTGCTTTTTATCCTGTCCAATATGGAAAACAGCTGTATTTGTTGTAGCCAGAAATGTTGCCATTCAAGAATTATAGCTGCTTGAAAACCAGCCCTTCATTTTAACATTTTAACTTCTAAGCCTTTACTGACATCTGCTCCTCTGGGCTATTCCTCCCCAGAGTAATCAATCAAGCTTCTTTAGTGAATCTGTCTAATGTGACTTGGGCCATTTCCACATTAAACTGTTATGATGTTATTATTCCACTTTCAACATCCTACGGAATCCTGGGGTTTGTAGTTTACTGAGGTCAAATAGCTTTCTGGCTGAGAATTCTAAATGCTCCTCCCTAAACCACAAACCCCAAGATTCCATAGGATGTTGAAAGTGGAATAATAGCACTATAACAGCGTAGTGCAGACATGGCCTTATAGAAAATATCTGTCTTCAGTGGGTTTGAGAGGCCCTCCTCCTTGGTCCTCATAAGTCTGCATATGCCCATTTCTCTGCTGCTCCTGGACTCCCAGCCACTTCTTTTGAGTTTTCCTGTTTGAACAGACTACATGGCTCCTAGCATGTCCAAGGGTTGATAACAACAACAGCAACAACAACAACACAATCCCTGGGCCCACAACAGTTGTCCATTTCTACCCTAGGGCCTTTACTACATATCCTGAGTGCTGCACAGAATTCTTGTTATAACACCAGTTTTAAGACTGGATAGGAGCTTTCCAGCAAATGTTTGTTGGTTTCTGGTACTTGAAGAATCCCCAAAGTGGGACTCATTCATCACATTTTACTATCAAATTTTCAGAAAATGTGCATTGTGGGCCATATACACATCTGCCATGGGTTCACTAGTTTTCGGGAGAAGGCTAGAAAGTAACAACAATAGTCCTAACCTACTTAGTGAGTCTTTTCCAATGTTATGCAGGAACTCTGCTTTAAAATCATTGTGGCAAGTACAACTGGGCTTTATTTATTGTATAGTAAGAATCTCCTAGGTACCATAGTTCTGAAGGATTTTTTCCTCTTCTCCTTTAAGATGTTTGTAAAGAATGTGTATCATCTACTTTCCTGAGTGCATACTAACCATGTCCCAGCCTCCACTCCTCCACAAAAAAAATAATCTTACACAAAAATGTAGAGGAGCTGTCTTTTTTCAGCTTATGCACCCTGGTGGAACCCTTGAAATAATTTTTAGATCTCAGGGAACACCTGCATAAAAAATTATTACATCTACAGCTCAAAAGATAGAGAGCTACATGATTTCTTATGGGACCCCTAGTGAACATTAGGGTGCTGGGAAACCCTGCTGGAGAAAACCTGGTCTAGATAATCACAGAACTTGGTAACTGTTCGAGGTGGTAAAAATGAAGAATGGAAGTTTAAACTAAAATTTTAAACCACTCTCATTTAGAATTCCTTTTTACATTTTGTTCATCCTCTATTTTAAATGCTGATTTAAAGAAGAGGGAAATAATAACTCATTTCAGATAGTTCATTTCAAATAATTCATTTCAATGCTTTTTCTCCTGTGCTTGTTTTTTGACACCTTCCACAAGACTTTTTTTTTTAGAAAAAATAAAGGACATTGAATAATGTTGATAAGATTAGTATTAGCACAAAGAAAAAAAAATTGACTACTGTCTGATATGGAAAGGAAAACAGGGATTGGTATAAACGAGCATCTGCCAAGGGCTGTGCCCCATGAAGAAGGCCGCTGGTGGCCTTCAAGGAAAGGTGCGATGGACAGAGTGAACAGAAGGGACAGAACTGTCTACATGCTTTTTCTTGTCTCCCTCTGGGAGGTTATGTTGAATGAGGCCAGAGGAAAATGTAAGCAAATCACAGCAGTAAGAGAATCAGGGAAGAGGAAGTAGGTGCACACATACACATGTTCACACACACACAACACACACCAGGAGGAAGCCTTCAGCACATCTTGCTGAAAGGTGACCAGGGTTGGTCTGAGAGTATTGAGTCTTTGTTTTTCTGACTTTCTTCCAGTCTGGGATCCATATAAGTCAAGATATAGATATTTTAATGAATAAATAAAACAATATGTTGTCTGAGACTAGAGACAAAATGGTGTTCCTATTCATTCGTGTAAACAGAAGCCAATTGGAATGGTCCCTGGATGTTACTTGGATTCTGGCAACAAGGGGATAACTTCCATAACACAGGAAGGCAAGAGGATAGTTCAGGGATTGCAGAATAAATCATCTTCTTTTTAAGAAGGGAGAATGACCAGAGCCCTCAGGAGAAATGGCTGTGCGGTGGTTACCATTTCTGACCCAGTATCTGCTACTCTAGGTAGTTGCCTCACTCTGCCTAATAGTGAGGATAGTTTTGAGGATCACCAAAAACTGAGACTGGTATGAAGGACAGAATGACTGTAGCTAACTGCCCTGTCTTTCTAAAGAAAGAAACCAGTTATATATTTGTCTTTCTGTTTCAGTTGGTGTAAGGATAATCAACAAATGCTGGGCATCTTTCAAGAAACCTTTAAAACTTGCTGTCAGTATTCTGACTGAACAGAGGATTAATTTATTATATTTATTGTTTTGCCCAAAAAGTCTCTCTACGTCCTTACCTTTCAGTACAGGGGAAGGGGCCAAATGTTCCAGCTGAAATCTTGTTTTCTTTTGGGCAAACTCTTAAGAACAAGAGAAACAGAAGGAGCCAGTGAAGCGACAACAGCATCCATAGAGTTCTGGCTCTTTGTGAAGGTTACTAATCTGAACTTTTCAAGGAAAACATTCTCTCCTTTGTTTTCTTTTTAAAGATCTTATCCTGTTTAAAATTCATTCTGCTAAATCACGGCTATTTGTTACGACCACTTACCTTCTCAAGGGCATATTTTTCCAATGCAGTTTTAGAACAAATATCATTTCCTCCACAAGCAACTAAAAGCTGCACTCATCATATCTGTGCTAAACTTAATAAATGGATGATGAGCACCTACAAACCCAGTAAGTAATTTAGCACTACTTGCAATACAGGGTGGCACCAGATCCCCTCTGACCTTGGAAGCTAAGCAAGATCAGCCCTGGTTAATAGTTGGATGGGAAACCATCACTGAATACCAGGAGCTATAGGCTATATTTCAGAGGAAGAAACTGGCAAAATCACCTCTAAGGATTTGTTGCCAAAGAAAACTCTAGGAAATTCATGGGGTTGCCAAGCAACATGAAGGTACTTATTCACACAATAAGGGATAGACACTAAGCAGAACCTGTTCGCTGTCAAGAAATGCCCAGCCAATTTCCCCATTGCTTGCTTATTTATTTTTTTGCCACTGCATGGACTACATCTAATGGAACTCAGGCATTAATCCTTTGTGACTTACTTTTACTTTGGAGGAAGTTCTATTATACCCTGTTTAAGGACATAGGATCAGTATGGGTCAGAACAGTAAAGTTTCAGGAAAAGCTGAAACCATAAGAAAAACATGGGATTTGTATTCCCGTACCCACTTATCTGGGACTAATTTCTATTGAATTAAAAGGCATATGTCTCTGGGTAGGGTTGTTAGAGTGAAAACTGGAGAGTACTCCTGTACCTTTAATGGCTTTGTGGGAGCAGCTGATCTAGGTGTCAGAAGAAGAATCCCTCCTCCAACTTGTTGCTTGCCTTGTAAACAATTTCATGGTCCAGAAGGCGGAAGAAGCAACAAGGGGAACAACTATTTTAGATCTGATCCTGACCAACTAGGATGACCTTGTTGATGAGGGCAAAGTGGTGCGATCCTTAGGGGGGAGTGACCATGCTCTATTGGAATTTGTCATTCAGTGGGAAGGAGAAGCCAAGTATAGCCAGACATGCATTCTAGACTTTAAAAAAAGCTGATTTCTGTAAACTTGGGGAGTTACTTGATGAAATTCCATGGTCAAGAATACTGAAAGAGAAAGGAGTTCATGACGGATAGGAGTTTCTTAAAAGTGAGATACTGAAGGCACAATTGAAAATTGTGCCAATAAGGAGGAAAAATGGGAGGTGTCTTAAGAAACCAGAATGGTTGACTAAAGAACTCTCACCTGAGCTAAGTGTTAAAAGAAACATGTACAGGGAATGGAAGAATGATGAAACCACCAAAGAGGAATTCAAGCAAATAGCCAGGATATGTAGAGAGAAGGTTAGAAAAGCTAAAGCACAGAATGAACTCAGGCTTGCCAGAGACATCAAAAACAATAAAAAGGGCTTTTTTAGATATGTGAGCAGAAAAAGGAAAAAGAAGGAAATGTTAGGGTTGCTGCACGGAGATGGCCAATTACTAACAAGGGGAAGAGAAAAGGCAGAACTATCCAACACCTTCTTTGCCTCAGTTTTTTCCCAAAATGATAGAAGTACTCAAGCTGGGAGGTGGAGATCAAGTGAGGAAGTGGGGAGGAAAATGCAGCACCGAATAGGTAGAGAAGTAGTACAGGAATACCTGGCTACACTAGATGAATTCAAGTCTCCAGGGCCAGATGAATTATATAAAGATATTAAAAGAATTGGCAGAAGTCATCATAATAATCTTTGAGAACTCTTGGAGAACAGGAGAAGTTCCAGAAGACTAGAGGAGGGCAAATGTTGTTCCCATCTTCAAGAAGGGAAAAAAAAAGAGGACCCAGATAATTATTGCCCAGTCAGCCTGACATCAATACCAG
Organism: Cyclura pinguis; assembly: GCA_030412105.1. Lineage (NCBI taxonomy): Eukaryota > Metazoa > Chordata > Lepidosauria > Squamata > Iguanidae > Cyclura > Cyclura pinguis. The sequence goes on along the minus strand of CM059599.1, from coordinate 103,066,059 downwards.
GAAACATCCTGGAGCAGATCATTAAACAGTTAGTTTGTAATTACTGAGAAAGCAATGCCGTAATCACTAAAAGTCAACATAGATTTCTCAAAAATAAGTTATGCCAGACTAATCTTATCTCTTTTTACGATGGAGTTACAAGCTTGATAGATGAAGGGAATGCTGTGGACGTAGCATATCTTGATTTCAGTAAGGCCTTTGACAAAGTCTCCCATGACATTCTTGCAAAGAAGCTAGCAAAATGTGGGCTGGATAGTGCTACTGTTAGGTGGATTGGTAATTGGTTGACTGACCAAACAGAAAGGGTGTTCACCAATGGCTGCTTTTTATCCTGGAGAGAAGTGACTAGTGGGGTGCCACAGGGTTCTGTCCTGGGCTCAGTGCTATTCAACTTCTTCATCAATGACTTGGATGAAGGAGTAGAGGGCATGCTAATCAAATTTGCAAATGATACCAAATTGGGAGGGGTTGCTAATACACCAGAGGACAGGATCAAATTTCAAAAAGACCTTGACAGATTGGAGAGCTGGGCCAAAGCTAACAAAATGAATTTCAACAGAGAGAAATGTAAGGTTCTACACTTATGCAGAAAAAATAGAATGCACAAATATAGGATGGGGGACACGTGGCTGCATAATAGTGTATATGAAAGGGATCTAGGACTCTTGGTAGATCACAAGCTGAACATTAATCAGTACCATGATGCAGCAGCCAAGAAAGCCAATGCAATTCTTGATTGCATCAATAGGAGCATGGTGTCTAGATCGAGGGAGGTAATGGTACCACTCTGTTCTACTTTGGTTCGAACTCATTTGGAATACTGTGTCCAGTCTGGGCACCTCAATTCAAGAAGGATATCAACAAGCTGGAGCGTGTCCAGAGGAGGGCAACCAAAATGGTGAAAGGTGTGGAAGCCATGTCCTGTAACGAGTGGCTTAGGGAGCTGGGTATATTTAGTCTGCAGAAGAGAAGGTTAAGAGGGGACATGATAGCCCTGTTTAAATATCTGAAGGGATGTCATGTCAAGGAGGGAGCGGGCTTGTTTTCCAACACTCCAGAGACTCGGACATGGAGCAATGGATTCAAGCTGCATGACAGGAGAACCTCAGAAAGAACCTCCTGACAATCAGAGCTGTCCGGAAGTGGAATATGCTGCCTCCAAGTGTGGCGGAATCTCTTTCTTTGGAGGTTTTTAAGCAGAGGATGGATGGCCATCTGTGGGGATTGCTTTGATGTGTGTTCCTGCATGGTCGGTGGTTGGACTAGATGGCCCCTGTTGTGTCTTCCAACTCTATGATTCTATAACTGCTGCCACCCCAGGAAAGCCCACTCATTTTTAAAGAGCAGCCTTTATGCCACTCTTCAGTGCTTTCAGAACCCTTCTCCTCTCGCACAAACACATTTGTGCACACACGCTCATCTCTGCCTGCACTCTCCCTTCCATGGAAAGAGGGAAAGGAGGGAAAGACAGTGGTTGGGACAGCAGCAATTCTTGTGGCCTCACTGGTACGCTGACGAAAGAGAATGGAGCAGGGATAACACAGAGTCCTGTCTCTCCTGCAACATGGGTGATTTTTTCTGATTCCCCCTCCCATAGTACTTTTATTCCAGCAGGCCGGAAAAATAATAACCAAATTCTGCACTGCTTCTACTTTCTCTCTTGATGTGCAGCCTAAAGCTGCCACTGCCACCATCACTTCTCTAGTCCTTATTCTCTCCTTTTCCTCTTTCTGTGGCAGGGAAGGAGGCTGGTGGTCAATATCCTTGAAGGGCTACAAGACCAGGAGCTTGCCCTTCCTCAATCTAGCCTAGCGGAAGTCCTGATTTTAACCTAGAAGAACCTAAATAATACTTCAAGCAGAAATTTGACTCCTTATAGCAGTTTCATGGGGTTTCCCATTATGATCCATGGGAGGAAACCTTGGAGAAGGCAGAATTCTAATGGAAATCGTGCTGCTTGAGGACACATGGGGGTAAATATCTATTCCCCTTCTCATGAATTTGTAAATAAGACTATGTAGTGCTCTAGGGAGTAGCCATCTTTTCCATCTAATAAATGTCACTGGGAATGATATTGCATTTGAGTGGGTGCAAATGGACTTGTGTCCTACTGGTAGGCTTCCCATAAGCAACTAACTAACCACTGTATGAACAGAATGTTGGACTAAATATGCTTTTAATCTGATCCAGCATGGGCTGTTTTTCTCTTCTACAAATCCTCTTTGGAATAATGCTGCATAATGATCTATGTGGGCTACCATTTTATCACTTAAGAATACCCCTGAGAAGATAATCTTAACAGTTCTCAGGAATCTCATACAGCTGTTGTGGTTAGCCAAGCCAACACTTAAAATGATGGTCAGGCTTTGACTATTTTTTCCTTTGTTAAAAAACAGGAAAAGAAAAAAAAAGAAATTCTTAGAATTCCATGCTTCAAAAATCTGAGCCATTTTATGGGGGACTATAGCAAACTCCAGACCAACCCCCCCACACACACATTATAGAGATAATTTTATTAGGCCAACTGAAAGGTGCAAAATATATTACAAAAGATTTTTAAGCTCACAGAATTCTTTCTCAGGCATTAATGTTAAAAGTTATTTTAGGGGGACAAATGTCATGAGGGAAGATCACAGAGGTGCACTTTTCTTGAGATGTGAAAGCTGAGTTTAAAATGGCAGCAGGTATAGGAACTACATAGGCCTGTGAAGTGGGAGGGGCAGGATGTATGTCATCTCTATTGCCAGGATTAACCAGAAGTCTAAGAAACAGTTCAAAACCTGCAACACTCTTTATCAGAGGCCTCTGTGGGATAAGATCAGTGGGCACAATACTCTCTTTCAAATGGATTGTCGTGCATCTTCAAGTCAATTCTGACTCATGGCGATCATATCATGGGGTTTTCTTGGCAAAATTTGTTCAGAGGGGGATTTGCTTTTGCCTCTTGCTGGGGCTGAGAGAGTGTGACTTGCCTAAGGTCACCAAGTGGTTTTCTATGCCTGAGCAGGGATTCTTCCCTGATCGCTAGAGTCATAGACCAACGCTTAGACCACTACACTACGCTTTGCTGTTGTGTGCCTTCAAATAGTTTCTGATGGTTAGCCTAAGGTGAATCTATCATGGTATTTTCTTGGCAGTGTTTGTTCAGAGGAGGGTTCCCAGTGTTTTCCTCTCAGGCTGAGAGAGTGTGACTTGCCCAAGGTCACCTAGTGGGTTTCTGTAGTGAAGCAGGGATTCAAACCCTCATCTCCAGAGTGGTACTCCTGTGCTCAAACCACTTCCTCACACTGGCTTTCATCAAACACATATAATCTTTGAAAGAACCAGCCTTTGGTTAATCTGCCTCCAGCCTAAAAGATCACACTACCAGTACATCTAGATGCTGAATTACAGTTTACAAGGATCTAACAGGAAGGATGGACCAAGGTTAGATGAGACCTCTGTATCAGCCTCAAGGGAGAACATACAAAATCTGAGTGATGTAACATTTTATAGGTCAAAACCATCACTTTGAACTGAGCCCAGAATCAAAGTAGTACAGTATTTGCCAGTGTACAAGACACACACCATTTATACACTGGGAAACACTGTTTGTCAACATATAAGACACACCAGTGTATAAGACGCACCCCATTTTCAAACAGTATTTTTCAGGGGAAAAAGTGAGTCATATATGCCAATAAATACAGTAACTAAAGTAGGTGTCTTAAAGCTATTGAAAAAAAAAATCACACTAGCTCATACCAATCAGTAGTCAAATAGTTTTCAAATCCTCTTCAAGGACAGATTCACACTGAACACATTAGGTTTAATCTAATCTAATACTTGTCTTTCTTGGGAGGATGGCTCTTGACCTCAGGCATACTACTAGACAACTTTTTTCTAAGTTGTAATTAATTCTGAAGAGAAAAGGGAGGCAAATTGGGGAATAGAAAGGCAAACATAAATCTAACTTTTTCAATTGCAATATTGTATTGCTGCATTTTATTATACAGGAAAATATCAAGAAGGCATTTTTTTCATTGTTGTTCATTATTTGTGCAATTCTGCATTTCCTGATGTTGTACAGAAAGATCTTGTAGCACCTTTGAGAATAAAGGTACTCCAAAATCCTTTTGTGTACTGATACAGACCAACACAACTGTGCATTTGATTTCCTAGCTTTGGTTTCTCATAGGATCTAAGACACCATCTACATCTGAGCTAATCTGTATTATGTTTTTCCCCCAGATAGACTGAAGGATAAAATGTGTTCTAACCCAACCAGAAACAATATGTCTCTTCACTGTCCTTTGATATGTAATTCTTAGGCTTGAGTGAGCACAGTTGGAAGACTTTTCTTTTGTTAGCTCCCTGCTGAGAGTTCTTTGAAAGCAAAATAATGTGAGAGGTAGAATAAGATGCCTAAACACCCAGGAGAATTGGAACCATTCTTAAATTTCACTCCTGTACCATTTTTATTGGCTCTTCCTGTATTGAACATGCCATTCCTAATTAGCTGCAGCAAAAGGTAACAGAACAAGAAAGACAAAGGGGGCAAAAGGGATACTTGAAAGTTGCAATTGTTTCTTTGAAATGCACACAGTTTCATACTGTAAAAACTCACAGTTGACACAATGATGATATTGTTATCTAAAATCAGAACTGCTTCCTTGGAAGCTTTGCATTTGAATTGCATGGCACATAGCAGTGTGCTGGCAGTGAGAATATTGCCAAATAGGTACTATGAGGGACAGAGGGAGTTTGCTTTTTAAAACTTCCATTAGGTCTTTCTGCTCAGAAGCAAGACACGTGTGGCATGGACAGCGCTTTTAATTACTTTGTGATATAAACCAGCAGCTATCTCTACACAATGAAGCTGGTTAATTAGAGACCTTGGAAGTCCATGGTATGAAACAACCAACTTTTGGCACTGTCAGCATCTGCCCCCATCCAGCTCTTTCAAACAGTCCAAGGCTTGCATTGCCTGCAAAGCCATTCTTTTATCCTCTGAAGCATTACTTTGTTTCATGTTATTTTTTTATTAGATAGGAGCAATCAGAAAGGGCCTAGTCTTGTGCCACTTTTAAGTGTGAGAGAACGTGCTGGTGATTTTTCTTTCTTCTCTTCTTTTTTTTAAAAAAAACCAACTGTAGATAATGGCCACACCAGCCAGATTTATAAATGATCCCATTCAGATTCAAGACCTTGGATAGTTTTAAGCATCAGACCATCTTCTGCATCAATAATGAGCATAGTTGCACAGCCTCCCAATACATGCTGATAGAAAATAATTGCTTGGCTGTCTAGGAGATACTAGGACATGTATTTTGGTTTCTGCTTGGGAGTATGTATGCATATTCTTCATTGTCTTATCAAGGAAAATAGACTTTCTTGGTTCATATGAACAAGAGTTGCATATGATGATTGTTTTGCTAGATGCTGGCATTCAGATAGCCACATCTGATCTAATCTGTACATACTTTTCCCTGGTGTTGCACTACTGAGGAGCAGATATCTGGATACCTCCTTTTATATTGATCAGAGACTGAATCTTTGGATCTTTTAATTGTATGTGCCATTTCTGAGCTGGGCCTATAGGAAAAGCTGGCACCATTTCCTTTGTCAATGTCTTTCTTATGGCTTCATCTCCACATTCCATATTAGTGCCTTTCTAGACAACAGTTAACTTCTCCCAAGACATTAAGGATGGTGCCATCTGCTGTGCCTCAGATGTTTCTGGACTTCTTAACTAAGTATTCTTGTTATCAACAGGTGCCAAGGTTATACTCTATCTAACACTCTTTACTTCAGCAAGAGGAGTTCCTTTAACCCATAAGCAACTTTCCCAGTTTCCTCAGAGGTTTTGAATTTTCTTTCAGTGTTGTGACCCATTTCATTTTGTCCTGGTTGCTCTATGGTGGGTACCTGAGAGGACCAGAACAATAGCTAGAAAGCATATATTCACATTAAGGCCCTTTCCGCACGAGGCGAGTGAATCGCTCTGTGCTGTTACTCACCAGTTCTTCTTGGCTTGAAGCAACATGGACTCTCCCTTAAGCCCTTCTGCAGGGCTCCTCCGTTTGGTCCAGGGTGAATCAGAGCAGTGTGAGGTCTGTAGATCCACGCTGCTCAGGCTTACAAAATGGCAGCTTCCTGTTCTTCGTGGGTCCAGACCAACCGCTGATGCTGACCACGCCCACAGCCCGCCCTCCACTGATCGCAGGCTCGCATTGGTGCGAGCCTGCGCATCTGCACAAGTGAGTAGGAACGCAATGGCGTGCTCCAGAAGATTGAAAGACCGATTTTTTCCAGTCTTCACTTAGTGCGCTGGAGGACCATTGGAGGCGTTTTGGATCTGACTAAGGTGCGGAACTAAGGTAAATAGTCCGAACCTAGTCTGATCCAAGGTGCGGACAACCTCCATGACAGGACACCTTGGCCTGTTTTAACTTCCTCGTGCAGAAAGGGCCTTACATTCATTAGATATCATGAGAAGACATGAGTCACTAGAAAAGACAATAATGCTTGATGAGGTGGAAGGCAATAGGAAAAGAGGAAGACCACATTACAGATGGATAGACTCAACCAAGAAAGACATGTCCCTGAATCTCCGAGACCTGATCAGGGCAGTTGAGGATAGGACTTCGGGGTTTCTCATTCATAAGTTCACTGTAAGTTGAAGTCAACTGGACAGCAATTAACAACAAAAACAACAATCTAAATATGGACATATTTAGGAAATTTAGGAAATAGTGTCTCCCCACACATACATACACACAACTAACACTAAAAATACATAACCAGAACACTGTTGACATATTAGTGTTTGACTGGGCCCAGGGGAGGAACAAAGAAGCCAGGATTCTCTGATGAATCTAAATGGTTCAAGAAGAGATAAAAAGAAGTACTTTTTTTTTTTTTACCTCACAACTACTTGCTGGTTTTTGATGGTTTTTAATGCTATATCCACATTATAGCCTCATACAGCTGCCATTCTCACTGGGGACTGATGTTTAGGGAAACTTTCTGAGCCAAAACCCAGGCTAGACATTTTGCTGCCTGAAGGAGAGCTCAAATTGGCCCCATTCCTACTGCAGCCGTAGCTTACCTGTGTGCCAGGCACCTTCACACACCCTCTCCACAAGCAATGAGGCAGATGTCTGGGGCTCCTATGTAGAGTCTATCCTCTGCCAAGTATGTTTGGGACTCTAAAGATTGGCAGGAGAGACTCAGATGAGCTAAGACTGCTGTGTCAATGAAAGAGAACAACTGCAGCAAATTTGCTGCACTAGCTTGCAGCAGTGTAGGTAGTCTGGCAAAAGCTGCGGTTTGGCCAAGCCTGCCCTCTCACTCACAGTCTTTCCCTCTGCTTCAGTATCTTCATGGCCCCCTTCCAAGAGAGGCTGCCTGAAGCAGGATGCTGTAATGAGTTGATAAATGATAGAGGTAAGCGTAGACAGGGTGGGTTAAGAAGGGAGGCTCCTCTCTGGCAGCAGAAGTGAGGCTCCATCATGGCTGTGTCATTGTGTAAAGATATGGCAAAATAAAAAGAGCTCGGCTCTGGCAGCTTTCTCTTAGAACTGGGATGGGAATCACACAACCATCCAAACATTGTTGGACTGCAAATGCCAGCAGCCCTAGCTGGCATCACCGGTGTGGAGGAAAACCCAATCTGAGCTGGAGCTAAAGGGACTCCTTTCTGTCTGTGTTCTCCCAAACAGACCTTCCTGTTTTACATCATACAGTTGGGAAGTTCCTGTTGTAGTCCTGACCCTTTTTTCCAGTCCTTGCAACAAGAGGACAAATAGAAACCTGATTCTGGAAATAAAGTCTGGCCTTGCAACTTCCAGCTAGCATGGGCCGGGGGGAGATCCAATGAGAAGAAAGGCAAGCACTTTGAAAAGTGTTGTTGCACCATTTGTCAAGAGTGGTCCATGAGCAGCAGGTTTGAGATAAGCAAGAAACTGTGAAACAAGCCAGAACCAAAGTGTGGGTCATTACCAAAGGACAAAACTGAAGGGACAGTTGAGAAGTAAATGAGGACCAAAGAGCAAGACAAAGGTCTGGAGGATACAGGAATATCCAAGAACTTTGGCAAGACTGAACTGGAACGGAAAGACCCCTGCATACACCTCCTTGTGCAGGAGGTTCCAGTGGACAGCCTGGGCAGCTGGACTCTCAACAGAGCTCAGAAGTTATGAGTTATAATTAACACTGTTATCTGTAACTAGTTTATTTTTGTAACAGTGTACAAAAATTTGCAACAAGTGTAACAAAGTGGCATTTTAAAAATAATGTTCCTTCTGATGTTCAGTTGAAATCTCTTCTCCTGTTAAGTTCTAACCATTAAACCTGATCCTACCTACTGGGGCAGCAGAGAACAGGCCTGCCCCCTCCTCTCTCTGACAGCCTTTGTGGTATTTAAAGAATACACTCACATCACCCCTCAGTCTTCTCTCCATCAAACTGAACACGCCCAGCTCCTTCAACCTTTCCTCGTATGTTTTATTCTCTATACCTCTTATCATCTTTGTTGCTCTTCTCTGAAACTGCTTCAGCTTGTCTATATCCTTCTTAAAATAAAGCACCCAGAACTGAATGCCATACTCCAGATGAGGCCTGACCTAAGGTGGCTCCCAAAAAAGTTAAAAATATTAATAAACCTTTAAAACAATTTTAAAAAACTATAAAAACCTATCTTTTTTTAAAAAAAAAAACTTCCTAATTAAAAGCCTACCTGCTCACATATTAAAAGACTATTACTTCCCTCTAGGAAACTATGCTTCTATTAATACAGGCTAAAATAGCATTTGCATTTTTTTGCTGCAGCATCACACTACTGGCTCGTGTTCAGCTTACAATCCACAATAACCCCAATATCCTTTTTGAATTTAGTACTCCTGAGCCATGCGTCCCCGCCCACCCTATATCTGTGCATTTGAGTTTTGCTGCCTAAGTGTAGAATTTTGCATTTGTTGGTATTGAATTTCATTGTATTAATTTATGACCCTTTTCTTCCTAGTTTGTCTAGGGCCTTTCGACTTCTGTTAGCCACCCCTCTCAGTTCTGTGTCATCTACAAACTTGATAAGGATTCCTTTCACCCTGTCATCTAGGTCACTGATGAAAATATTGAAGAGTAATGGCCCTAGGATAAAACTCTAAGGCATTCCACTTGAGACCTCCTTCCAATTTGAAACACAGCCACTGATGATGACTCTTTGAGCACAGTTTTCCAACCAGTTATGGATCCGCCTTACAGTGTCCCTATCTATTCCACATTTTATCACTTTGCTGATCGAAACATTATGGAGGACCTCATCAAATGCTTTTTCTGAAAACCAGAAAAAAGACACCCGAAGCATTCCCACCATCTACTAAATGACTAACATTGAAAAAAGATGTAAGATTAGGTTGGCAGGATTTGTTCTCAACCAACTCATGTTGGCTCCTACTAATCACTGCATTGTCACCAGGATACTTGCAGATGAACTCCTGTATAATCCCTTTTGATATTTTTTTTCCCCTGGTATTGAAGTTAGGCTACCTGGTGTATAGTTTCCTGGATCTGCTTTTTTGCATTTTTTGAAGAGAGGAACAATGTTTGCTCTTCTCCAGTCCTCTGGCACCTCACTTGTTCTCCAAGGTTTCTCAAAAATATGATGACAAGTGGTTCAGAGTTCCTTCAGTACTTTGGGATGCAGTGTGTCTGGCCATGCAGATTTGAAACTGTTTAGGTTAGTTAGGTGATTCCTTACTACTTCTTACCAACCTTGATTTGCATTTGAGATCCCTTGCCAAAGTCTTTGCTGCTGCATGGAAGTATACATTTTTCTTTTTGAGGAAAAAAAAAAACTTCAAGCAAAATAGGTATTGAGTAGTTCTGCCTTTTCACTGTGCATTTTGCCATCCTTATTGAATATCCTTGATCATTCTCTTGCCTCAAATATATCTCCCCTTTTGATTGCTCTTTGCTTGCCTAGCCAGTCTCAGCTCACTTTGAGCCTTAGCTTGCCTTATGCTATTCCTGAAAGCCTGGGCTACACAACTATACTTTTCCTTCCATTCTATGTACATACTCATTCTTCAACAACTCCTATCCTTGCTGTCTTTTCCTTTTGCATGTATGGAAGTACTATATACATACTCAGACAGTATCAGGAAATGCAGGTATTACATGAAACCTAGAGCCAGTATCTATGAGGACCTGTTGAGAAGCTATGGTGTGTGCAAATGGTGTCAGGAATATTAGCAGAGGAGGAGAAGGGGAAAGAGATGTCAATCTTCAGTGCCCCTCTCCTAAGGAACATTTCAGAATGAGCTGGGATGGAGTGCAAGGCTGTAGTTAGATGGGGCAACTGGAAGAATCTGAGGGTGGAACTGCCCAGTACACTTCAGAAAGTGGAACTGCCCAGTACAGCAACTCTGGAGACAAGCAGAAGCATTTCTAACAGCATTTTTAAAATGCACAGAGTGTGTGTGTATGTGTCTGTGCCTTCGAGTCGCTGTCAACTTATGGTGACCCCATGAATATCATAGGGTTTTCTTAGACAAAACTTAGAGGTGGTTTGCCAGTTCCTTCCCCTGAAATATAGCCTACAGCACCTGGTATTTGTTGGCAGTCTCTCATGCAAGTACAAACCATGGTTGACCCTGCTTAGCTCCCAAGATCAGATGGGATCTGGTGCTTTTAGAATATTTACTGTGGGGGAGAGCCAATGTGGTTTAGTGATTTGACCATTGGACTACAACTCTAGAGACTGGGGTTCATATCCCCACTCAACCATGGAAACCCACTGGACGACCCTGGGCAAGTCACACTCTCTTAGCCTCTGAAGAAGGCAAAGGCAATTCCCCTCTGAACAAATCTCACCAAGAAAACTGTTAGAGTTGCCATAGTTCGGAAATGACTTGAAGGCCCAAAACAGTAACATTATTGAATACTAGGAAAAATGTATGACTTTGCAACTTTGAATAACCTTTGGTTGGAAACACCAAAGTTTTCAAGCAATGTTACACAGTTGTCAAGGTTTGGATATGTTGTACCCATCCCATTGGAATGAGGCCCGAACACTGGAGCTCCTCCTCACATATCATGGTGTATCTCTACAACGGTGGCACACCCCTGTAACTCCTGAACACAGTATCCTCAAGCTCCATTATCATAAGAAAGGATACCCCACCAAGATGGGAGGGAAGCAGGCTTTTTTATTACCTCTCCCTCAAACTGTTCTTCCAGGACTTCAAACTGTATTAAGTCCAAACCAACGCACTGGTTAGGGAAATCCACATAGTAACTGAAGGAAGTAGTGAATATTTTGAGCACAGACACATTTAAATTAATTAAAACTAATTAACTAACTCATTAATGCATTTTTAAACCTAAATGCCCCAAAGATGCATACCTGTAGGATCTTCTCAGTCTGTATGCCAGTTTTCATGTTTATGGTTGTAGATGCAATTCTGACTGACATTTTATTACTATATTTCTCCATTAGAGGAGAGGAAATGAATGGAAAAACTGAGGGTGGTCTCGTTTTGAAACTCTGTTTCATAGGCTATCATTGCAATAGAAGTCAGATAGCAGTGAGTTTTTTCTCCCCAATTGCACTGCCCTTGCCTTGCCACCCACATATAAACTTCAATTGCAATGTGGCATGACTCAGGAAACAGACACCCAGAGATTTCCAAAGAGTGCTGGGAATCAGCAAGACTGAAAAGAGAGATAAAGATTTAGCTGAAAGGAATATCTGGACATCCTCTTTTATCCAACCTGTAAAGACTTGCTCATGATTTCCTATGGTTTCATGGGAAAATATTTACCTCTATTATGGTTACAGTAAGTGTGTGTGTTTATGGGCCATCTGGAATGTTGATGAAGGGAACAAAAAGTCTTCCTCTCTGGGTCATTTTGGACAGCTTATCTCAATCTATATAGGTAACATGATTATGCTACTATGTCTGGTGAGGGATAAGCCAAAATTATGTTCTTATGCTGCATTCTCTGGGCCTGTGGATCAAGAAATTTTCCAGGATCAGAGATCCTCTGGCTGTTCTAGAGCAGCAATGTGGAACCTTTAGCTCCTGACCAGATGTGGTCCACTGCAAGCTCTTTCTGCTGTTGAGTCTGGAGGAAAAAGAGCCAATTTAAAGCCTGGGAATCTGTCACATGGAACTGAGCTCGACTTTGCATCCTGGTAACCTGTGGCATGGAAATGAAGTCTGGTTTGCAGCCAGGGACCCTCTCATATAGAACCGAGCCCTCGTTTACAGTCCTTGAAGCAGTTCCATGGAACTGAGTTGTTTTTCAGAGCTGTAACAGCAGGGCTTTACTTCTGAGTAAGCAATGAGGCCCGCCCACTTTGATTTGGCCCCTTAGCCCTTCCTGCTTCTAGAATGTACACCTCAAGATCCTTTCTATTATTTATTTATTGCAAGACTTAGGGCCTTTCCGCACTACATTGTTATAGTGCTATTATTCCACTTTCAACATCCTATGGAATCCTGTGGTCTAGGGAGAGGCATTTAGAATTCTCAGTCAGAGAGCTCTTTGGCCTCAGTAAACTACAAACTCCAGAATTCCACAGGATGTTGAAAGTGGAATAATAGAACTAATAGAAGTATAGTGTGGAAAGGCCCTTACTCAGAGGTGGTTTGCCATTGCCTTCATTTAAGGCTGAGAAAGTGTGATTTCCCCAAGATCTCCCAGTGAGTTTCCATGGTTGACCAAGGAGTTAGACACTGGTATCCTAAAGTCTTAGCTCAATACACAAACCACTTCACCATGTTGACTCCCCTTTACTGATATATGCATTCTTTATCGAGAGAAATGGTGTACGCATTGGAAGGATCGATAAGTTCATATGTGCTTGATGGCATAATTTCATCACAGATCATGAGAAAATACATAAGCCTGGACCCATTGCTTCATACATAAAAGGAACAATGATTCTAGCACCTGGTGTTCAAGGACTCATGGATACCATAAAGAGCCCAAGTGTGCTTTCAGCTGACTCAGAATCCTCACTCCTGCCCAAAGCAGACAATCATGAAACACACCATTGTTATCTGTGTTGGCTGATTCAGTATGTATAACAAGGTCAAAGGCATTTTCATAAGTAATTCACACTGTCAATGATGTGTTGAGACATGTTTGGGAAAGATCTATGACCATGCCAAAAGTGGAACAATCTGAGGGTCACTTGGCCACAGTGGAGAACTCACATTACGTCAAGGCTTGAGTCTAAGCTGATCTTGAACTGGGGACCTGCAGACTAGGTGTGGAAGAAAGCAGCAGCAGAATTGCCTGGATGCCAGAAAAAGAGGCTTTCCTGAACTAATATTCTGGATGATACTCATTATTCCCCAAGGCTCAGTTATCAAAGGTACAATGGGAAAATATAATCTAGAGAATTTAGGGATCCAGTCCCACTGGTGCACAGCTGACACTGTGCTTGTTTTGTGCACACAGCTCATAAGTAACATAGTAAAGGTAGACGGGATGTTAGTCTTACCAAAGCCACAATGATGAAAATTGTGTTCATCTATTAGGGTTTTTGTGCAACTGTTTCTTATACTTTATATTCTGTCTGTATGTTTAATTTCTATGCCATCACCCCTAGAATAGCTGGCACAAAAAAGAGCCCTGTTTCCTGAATTGCTTCAGGGCTCCAACTACCTTAATCCAGCTTTCCTTGCCTTCATGAGAACTTTCAGAACTGGCTTGCTCAGTGGTTTGACCTGCTCTTCCTGACTACAAAGAGGTCTTGCCTTGCCCTGCCCTGTCTTCAGCTGCTCAAAGGCTGTGTCTAGTGTTTCCATGTGCCAAACTCTGTGTGGATGTAGGTATACCATATATGGACATAATCTGTCCATATATGGACAAATTAAAAATACATTTCTGAGTATCCAAACAATTGAAGAGAAATAGTAGGGACAGAAATGGTAAAATAGGATCTTCTAGTAACTGTGATGCTTAGAAAAGTAACTTTTCCTTTAATGGCTTATACTCCCAAGACTGGCACTGATGAAGATCAGGGTGGAGACCTATGTTATCTGATGAAATGGATGATATCATGTTCCAGACAGAAAAGTAATGTACATTATCTCCTTGTGGATACACCCATGGTAATAATGAGAAATAATTTAATTTCTTGAGGAAGACAAAATTAATTTGAGTCTCTTCCAGCAGTTGTCACTGCAGTCAGATCATAATATTTTTGAGTTGCGCATGGTGAAAGTCTAAGAGACTCTGCTGTCTGTGCTTACGTGAGTGAGTTCACAATGACTCAGAGGTTTTATTTAGAGCAGGCATGATTCCCATTCTGTTAAAAAGAAATTATTACTGCTGAATCACATCTTATTTTTTTAGACTTATGCCACACCTTTGATATACATCAAAAGAATAATTCTCAATAAAACATTAATGTAATATATGTAGTACATTAAAATAAGCAAATATATTAGAACTATGTAGTGTTCAATGTTCTTGTTTTTAACTAAATGTTGTAAGACACTTCAACTCTACCTTTAAAAAAGGAGTGTAATAATTTTTGTAATAATAATTAAAAAAAACCTGGAAAAATTGTTAAACTTAAGTTGAAAAAAGACTTTAAGATTCAAACTGATAAATACTTAGAAATTCATATGCAAGGTGTAATTGTGGTTGAGAAAAAGAAAGTTTGGATTATTGATGTGGCAGTGCCAGGGTACAGCAGAACTGAAGACAATGAGAGGGAAAAGACTGTGAAATAGCAAAACCTACACCTTGAGAATCAGTCTCTCTCAAAAAAGTAAACCTCTGTAGTCCCAGTGGTGATAGGTGCTCTGTGTGCAATTTGAAACAAATTGATAAAACATTTGAATGAAATTGCCATAGATAGGGTCACAATAGCACAATTACACACACACACAAATTAGCTGACAATACCTCAATGATTTCTAGATTCTTGGATAGAATTCAAATCACTGATAGTCCAAAACTCCAGGCAGTAACATCTGTAGACTGTAAAACTGACATGATGGTGATGATGACGATGACAATGACTACGACAATGATGATGATATAAAAAAATGAAATAAGTCAGATTAATAAAAGTTTAATGTCCTGGTAAAACAAAATAGCCTTCACCTGACATTTGAAAGAAACCAGAGAGGGTGCTAGTCGGGCCTTTTTGAGGGACGACGATTTGATAGCTGGGTGCCACAACTAAAAAATGTTTCTATCTATTGAGGGTGTTTGAACATCAGGTGGGAGGTGAACCTGGAGAACCTGAAGAAGAATCTCTGACAACCTCTTAAAGTCTGGGCAAGCACATGTGGGAGGCAGATGACATTTCAGGTAGGAAAGGTAAACACCAACACTTTGAACTGGGACTTGAAATGGAAAACAGCCCAATCTCACTGGCAAAACATCAGGTCAATATATGCATAACAATTGGTTCCAATCTCATAGCCATATTCTGAAATAACTCCGAACCCCCTGGATACTGCTTCAGGATGTAAACCCTCCCACTGTAACCCACTGCCCAAGGGTGGCAGTGTGGTAGCAACTGAAGATAGTTCCTCCCACCCTGCCTCCCTCCCTCCTTCCTTCCTTCCATCCCATTTTTACTTTCCCAGAAACTATCTTTAACAAAGAGATAGCCATGTTAGTCTCTCACAGCATAAAAAGCAAGAAGCGTAGAGGAGAAAAAAATGGAATGTGGCAGCACCTCTTAGACTGGTTTTCATAGATATAAATCCACTGAGTCCTGCATCTGAAGAAGTGGGTTTATATCAATGAAAGTGCATGCTAAAATAAAAACCAGTTAATCTTAAGGGTGCTGCCACATTCCTTTTTTTAAAATTTCCCCTCACTTTTTCCTTTTTGTACATTTGTGCATGAGGACTATCTATGGTTGAACCTAAAGCCTGTGTGAAATGGATCCAGAAAAAACAGTCCTTGCCAAGAGTACTGAAAGTTCCATGTTCACCATGCATCATGCACTTGAGCAATTCATCCAGCAAGAAGATTTAAGCAATTATATGAATTTTCTGGATCCAAAAAAAGTTCCCTCAATGATTCCACTGTGGTGGCTAGAGCCATTCCCTCTTTTAAGGAAACTTTTTATTACCTCCTGTTTTGCCAAAGCCACACAGTACTTTTAGGATTTGGAGACAATGAACACTTCAGTGGGTGAAATGTTTAACAGATTTACTGGCATAGCAGGTATGGTTCTGAAGACATACAAAAATAAATACAGTGTAGCTGCAAAACTTACTGAACCATACTAAGCAGACTTACTTATTTGCTCAGCTGCTGGGAGCCCTAGAAGACAACAGCAGAGATACCCCAGGCCGTTAACGTGCAGGACCCTCATCGGTTGTCCTGGTCTGCACCGAGGTCTCTCAAAGCAATTCTTCAGTGGTTTTCATAGGCACAGCCTTGCTGAACTACATGCTATCTTACCATTCCCACCCAATCACCTCGTAGTGGTCATGTGTCCTTTATTAATTATACCTGTGTTCTCACTTATTCCACTAAACAACCTTGTTAAACAGATAACTGAGCTTATCTATCTTTGCTTATCTATGCTTATCACTTAGGGATGTGTCCTAGCAGGTGTCTCGTATAACTTGCTCCCTTAATTCCAAGGCTAAGGATAAGCATTTTCAGCTGCCAAGGTCATGAAAGTATGAACAAAGACAGCCAAGGTAAAAAGATACAAAGGTTTCAAAGAGAAATATGCCAAGAAGGTCAGTATAATGGGGGGGGGGGAGGGATCACACATAGCAACCTAAACCTCCTTGTACAATGCTTCTTCTGGTGACTTCCACTACACTTCACCCCTTGACAATGTATAATTTTCCCATTGTCTTTCTTTATCCAGTCCCAATTGGTATCAGTTTCCTTCATGATGACTTGACACTAGTGAACATCTCCGCTCTTCCAATCCTGAAGGTCATGTTCTAATTTTATTAGGTTTCCCAATTGCATCAACATGCAGGGGGTCATGATGGCCAAGTCCTGTTTTCTTTGCTGTTGTACGTACCAGGAAATTCACTAACCACACCCACTTCATCCTGTTTCTATGTACAGTAAATGAACACAGTTATTCAAGAGCATTTTAAAAAGCTCAAACAGCATATTGCATTATATACATACATATTACATTACATATGCCTCCTGGAACAAAGGAATGCCAGGGCTGTTGCAACCAATGCGTAGTCAATTTCTGCATGTAGGACATGTATATTTGAGACTCCACAGAGCCCTTTCCATTCTGGAACTGCTGTTACTGCCCTGGCTAGCCCGAGCTTTGGGGATATAAAAAGATATCCATTGATATCACTAATTCGGCTTCACGTATCCCTTCCACATGCTCGCGAGGCCCCCGGACAAGCACGCACACAGGCTCGGCCGATAATCGCCGTAATATTCCTAGACAATACAGGCAGGCCAGAAACAGCCGACTCGCCGCTTTAGGAGACCTCAAGGCAAGTACCTCCATTAGGTATGCAAGCAACTCTCAAAAGATCCTCTGCCTCACACTGGCAACTTGATGATCGAGCTATACAACGCTCAAGAACTCCACGTTTGCATACCGGCTACTCTATTGATAAATTCGGCTCTAATTCAATCATTCAAATTCTGACCTTTCGGAGGCTTTGTCTCCAACTCCAAATCTATTGTTTTCCCAAAGTCTGACCTAGCCTGCGGTCACAATTCTCCTTATAAAAACCCCTGACTTTGAGTGCTTCTTTGGATCGCTCCCAAGTTCCAGACCGCCT
This sequence comes from Cyclura pinguis, assembly GCA_030412105.1. Lineage (NCBI taxonomy): Eukaryota > Metazoa > Chordata > Lepidosauria > Squamata > Iguanidae > Cyclura > Cyclura pinguis. The sequence goes on along the minus strand of CM059599.1, from coordinate 103,048,306 downwards.
TGCTGCCACTTCGCTTGGCGAGCTTCCCCTCAGCTCCACGTACTGACATACATCGAACCCCAGCTTTGCTCTTCATTTTCTTCCGGACTTCAGGACAGGTTTCATATCACCCAAACCAACTATCCCTCTGAAAATCCCGCTATCTTACTCACACCTTTATTTTCCTTAGTTATCTGTGTGCTTGTGTTGCTTACATTGTGTGCCTGTATTTAATAAAGATCATTCATTATTTTCCAACCGGTCTGCTTCTTGGCTTGGCCTGACCCCGTAAACACTGGGTTACAAGATTCCGCTGCGTTACCCTGCCTCTCGTTTTGCCAACTTGTGCTCTGAACTAATTTCCCCAACTGGTATAATTTTGATAGCAATTTGGTGTCCCTCCCGGGACCCCCAGAAAACAGGGTAACACTGCTCCTAAATCTAATTTTGCTAAGGCTGAGCACTCCAGTCCTTGTACCAGAATTAATTTTACTAGCTGACATTGCCACAATTGAACTGTAAGAATAGTGTCATGAGGACATCCTCACCAGGCTATAGTCCTTTGCCTCCATTCTTCCATTAGTAGTAGGGCGGTGTAGCTCATGTAAAAATGATTGACAGCTATCAATGGTGTTTGAGCGAGCTATTAGAAGGGTCACACAACCCCACTGGGGGCAAATTGGAACCTGAATTAGAAAGCAAACCATTGGATGGCACAGACCACATAGTGGGGAGGGGACAAGACCCATTCCAGAAGTCCTGCCCCAGTACTTCTGGGGGAGGGACATTGAGATCCATTCCGGAAGTCCTACCCTGCTACTTCTGGGGGAGGGACATTTGACATTTTGTCAGCTGTCAATCATTTTGACATGAGCTACACCACCCTACTACCATTATCCCTGCTGGTACTTCCCCAAAATATGCACATATGAGGGGTTTTTTCATAGGTAACTGCCAGTGTGCCCTAACTTAGTGCTATTTGGAATGTACTCTGGTGGTCTGTCAACCATTCCCAACATTTCAACTTGGCAATATCTCAACAGACAGAATAGGTGTCATTAACTAAGAACACCCAGCATTTAGTTCTGGGTGCTCTATCAGTAATTTCTCCCTACTTATCAGGTTGGTTTGGATAAACCACCTTTACTTTCTGCCCGGGGATTAAATTATGGTCTGTGGACCCAAATCCCTTTCCTCTTCTGCTGGTAGGTTGGCCAGGGCCAGCTACTGCTTTTATCACAAGTATGCTAAGTTTTTCACAAATCAGCTGTACCAGTCTCTGTCCTGTTTGAAACATTATGTCTTCAATGCTTACTTTGTGTAGCAAAACTTGTACCTCATGATGAAAGTTGACATCCACTACCCCTCCTAACATCTAAATATCTCTCAGGCACAGTCTAGATTGTGGTGCTACCTGGCAGTAGGTACCATGAGGAACTGTAATTGCCACTCCCAGGAGCGTAGTGACCCAACCTCTGGCAGCAATCACCATCTCCTTAGGCATTGCAAGATCAGTTCCTGCACTGTCTGTGTTGCCTGGAGAATTAAAATGCCATAAGGTTGCACCTTACATAGCTTTAGGTGTTCAACATGTGTGGAGAATTTAAGGCCAAACATACATTGCAAAGGTGTTTGGCCCATGCCCAGAGAACAGCTGTTCAGCTCAAATTCAGCTTGTTCTTCTACTGTTCCCCATGTTTTACAAGTGTGGTCTGGAGTTGATTGATTTATTTTCTGTTTCAGCAGTGCATTCATTCTTTCAGTTAACCCAGACTCTTGGGTGATGAGGAATATGATAAACCTACTGAATATTTCATTCATCAGCCCAGTCTTTTACATCATCTCCAGAAATATAACTTCCATTATCTGACTGAATTTGGATGAGGACTCCATATTGCCTAATCAGGAACTCTAACTCATTAAAGGTGCTTTGTTGTATAGCCTGAACACAAGGATACACCAACATGTACTCTGAGTAAGTGTCCACCATTGTTAACATATATTGCCATTTCCCAAATCGAGGCAAAGGCCCTCTGTAGTGCATCTACCAAATCTGACCTGGAGCCGCCCCTCTATGCAATTGCTCCAGAGGAACTTTTGAAAGTTTTGAACATAACTCACAAACAGTTGTCACCATAGCTGCTACATCTACAAGATATCCCTATTTAAAGCACATTCCTGGGTTGCTTTAGTCACCAAATGGCCAGATTTCTCATGGGTTCTTTGGGCCAGTATCTACATTTTTGATCTTGGATAGGCAGAGTAGCTCACACTTTGAGTATTTGGGCAGCAGATTGGCTATATAATGCTTCAGGAGTTCCTGCAGAGTTCCCATCCATATGCCCAACAAATCACTGTAATGTTATTGAGTAATTAATCAAGATGCTTCCATAGTTCAATGCTTCAAAAGCGGTGCCCATGAAGGCAAAATCTGTCTTGAGAAATATGCCAAAAAGGTCAATATAATGGAAAAATTCACACATGGCAACCTAAACCTCCATGTGCATTGCTTCCTTCAGTGATTACTGCTACACCGCCTTAGTGAAAATCTTGCTGCTCAATGTAATGAGCCCAGAAGGCTCAACAGGTGCACTTGTTGAAGCACTTTGTCAGCCTCAGCAAGTGGAACTCACCAACCTGTATATGACCAGACAAGTCTCTGAATACTCCCACAAACAACTCCAATTGCAGCATTCAAGATGAAGCAGATAGGAAGGGTTTCATCACAAAATGCCTTATAATCCTGACACAGCCAATGCCTTGCAAAGCTGATCTTTACAGGTTTCTTCACAACACAACACAATAGCCCAAACCATTTTAAAAAACCCACCACTCTGCTGGGTGGTATTATGACAATGTAATGGTGGTAATGAAGAACCACTTCTTTGACATTATCACAGCCAGACAGAAGACACAACAATCAGCTCTTCCTTATGTTCAGACAGACCTGTAGTAAGTTGTGTTTTAGCTATCCCTGTTTCATTGCCTTCATCTCTTCAGCAGCTGATCAGACTTTGCAAGAAAGATCTGAGAAAGGATTAGGTCAACTGTCCATGTCATTTCTGTACGCCACACAGTGACTAGGGGATAAACAGGCAGACAGCAGCAAAAACATGAACATGCATGCCACCAGGCAATAGGAAATGTCCCGAGAGCCAAATAAAACTTAGAGCCAAATAAAACTTTCCTTAAACATTATTGGGTCCTTCACTCCTACTGGTATTATTCACTAATAGGTAGAGATTACTGTGAAGTAGTTCTGTGCAGCTGTTCGATGAGTTAGGGGAGATATTTTCTGTCACCAAGGCTATCCAGGCATTTGACTTAGGACACAGTTTGGGAACCACCAAGCACCTTGTTGTGCTCACCTCTTCCAAGATAGTGTAACTGGTTTTCACCCTCCATGTTTCCTTCTGCCCTGTACAGCTCCAATGGCTACTCCCCAAATCTGTTCACCACCTTTCTCCTGTGGAAAATACATCCTTCCTTTACTGGGCAAGCAAAATGTTTGCTGTTATGCAATATAAAGAAAGGGAGATAGCAAAACCCTCCTTCTGTCTGGCAGAAGGACAGGCCTTTATCCTCATGTGCCCTGATATACCCTTCAAAGGCGTGCCCCCTCCCCTTTTGGCAGCAATCTTTCCCATACAAGAGTCTTGTTATGCTGGATGGCTGACAGTACCTGTTCAGTCAGGGCCTCGCTCTGCAAAGATCAGGCTGGTATTCTCTAACAGCTACTTTAGTTAAGCAGTTGAGTAAGTAGCAATTATGAGTAGGAAACAATTAAAGATGAGTAAATCTAGGTAACTGTTCTGTATTCATGATTGCTAATTAATCATACTGTTGACACTATTTCTACAATCGTTCCTATTTCCACAACTTATTTTAGTGGGCATTGGCTGCAGAAGAAGAAGGAGGTCCATTCTGTCCGTGATCAAAGTATGGGAGAATGACATGGGGGCATTGGGCCAAAAGAGGTTACTTAATTATTAATGTTTATTTAAGTAGCTTATAGATAAGACAGGCCCAGAGTCCCAATGGTTAAGCAGAAGTCCAAGCAACAAACAGCATCCTTTTCTCCTCTACAACCTCCAGACAGCCTCTGTGGTCCTCTCTCTCTTCCACAGGTTCTGTATATGGCAGCTATCTAGTGGTTGTATGATTACTCTGTGAATCATCTATATACTTACTGTATCATGTGCTGCAAGAAAATTTATTTATTTATTTATTTACTTACTTACTTACTTACATATTTATTTTAGTAAAGCTCATCTGGTGAGGAGACAAGAGGTCCTTCTCAGTGGCTTCTCGTAGGCTGTGAAAGTCTTTGTTCTCTTTTCAGTGACAGGCAAGGGCTTCCTTATTCAAACAGACCTTCAGCCTTTGACTAGTTGGGGAAGCATATTGCTCAACGGATGTACTGAATATGAAATACATGTTGAAGGTAATGTTTTATTTGGATTAGTTGTTCAGCGTTTTTTTAAAAAAATGTATTGCCTTAACTAATTTGTTTAAAGTTATATTATAAGACACTTTGAGTCTCATATTGGAAAAAAGGTGGGATATAAATTAAAATAATAAATAAATAAATAAATAAATAAATAAATAAATAATAAATACCCTGCCTTTCTCCTGACATGAAAACCAAAGTGACTTACAACAACATTAAAATAAGCCAGAGCTAAAACTTGATGATTTCTTTAAAAAACACATACGATCGAATTATATTAAAATTCCATCAGTTTCACCATTAGTGAAAGTATTAAATCCTTCTAAAACATAACAGCACATTCCCCTCCCCTTACCAATATCCTTCTGCACAACCTATTAAGCTCCAAATGCTTGTCTAGTTAAAAAGGTCTTTACCTTTTGGTGAAAGGAGAACAGAGAAGAAGCCAGTGCAGCCTGCCATGGAAAGGAATTCCGTAGCCTGGAAGCAGTCAGTGAAATGTCTTCTCACGTGTCCTCAGTAGACAGAACTGTGATGGTGGAGTGACTGAGAGAAAGCTCACAATACAGGATTTATGAAATTGCCTTTCTAAAAAGTAGTCTCATACATACTATTCACATTTGCTTAGCTAGCAAAGAAAATACTGAGTTCATTGGGGAGGGGAGGCTATTAGACTTGGATGGGCAACTTCAGAGGGTGTGAGGGAAAATTTTGCCCTCTCCTGGAACTTGGTGAACTACACTTAACTACCCACCACACACACACACACAAAAGCCACCCAATTGCATCCCAGAATTCCTGATGGCACTTTTTTACTATTTAAATATAGTTTTACCTCCAATCCATATTAGGCCAGATAGTAACTTCTTGTTTTTACAAGGTAATATTTGGGATACTAAATGGGTCCAAAGGACAAAGGTACGTTTAGATGGAAAATCACACCCCGCCCACATTCTTTCACTGGCACAGTCTGCCATTTTGGAAGTGAAAGGTTTGGAAATTTTGTAGAATTGGGGAATGGGTGGTCCTGGAGGTGTTGCCTTAAGAGTCCAGGGTGACACCATGTGGGCCAAGGGTGCATGTTTTGCCTACCTGGTATTAGAGAGAATGACTTGCTTGTTGAGACTATGAAAGCTGAATTACCATAACATTTGAAGACAAGAGCATTGCCTCTATCGCCAAAATGGACAATCTGCCACCCATTCTCAATGTCAAAAGGCTTCTGCAAATGATTGGTGTAAAGCTCTAGCAAGAGCAAACAGTCTCTTGTCCAGCAGCCCACTGGAAAGAAAAAGAAAGGCAGAGATTGAGAAGGAGTTGGCAGGAACAACCCGAGAAGAGGCAGTCATCCAGTTTTGGCTCTGGCCTCATCCATTGCTCATGGGCTGCTCCCTGTAAATTATTCCAAGATACAGTTTTCATTGACAGAATGAAGGTTCCTCACATCTGTCACTTTCAATTGGGAACCCTGAGCCCATTTAACATGGAATAGTGCTATTAGCTTCATTCACATGACTTAGGGTTACCAGATCTTTAATTCTGGCCCATTTTCTCTAGTCCTCAGGGCAAGAGGAAGAATCACAGGGCAAGAGCACTGCTTTGAAAAGCATATATATACATTTTTTTTCCTCATGTATTAGACTTGATGCTTTCTGTTTGGATGACATACTCTGGTGGTTGACGTTTAATGTAACACGGTTAGTGAAATCATGAAGGGGAGCCCCTTGTAACATCACCAAGGCCCACCCGCTGTGGCATCACACAGGGAAGTTCTTTAGTTTTAACATTGACATTTCAAGATATGGGATAATCTTGCTCTGGCAACCCTAGGTAAGACATCCCCATAGGCCTGGCAAAAGGAAGAATGTGAAATTAAAATAATAGCATGCTTTATGGGCAATCACAGGTCAATTGAAACACCAACAGAAACATGTTTTGCTTTGAATACAAGTTATTTGGTAGACATATTTAGCTGAGAAAACTTTAATGATCTTGAATTTGATTAGTTAGGAAAAGTGCTTTCTCACACGAATAGTGATTACTAGGCCATTTTCCAGTACCTAGAATATTGATGAATTCCTCTTACTAAACAAGGTAAATCTGCAGGGTGAATTTTATTGCTGCATCAAACATTATTCTGTGCTGCTTTTCACAAAATTGAATCCCCTGCCCTTCCCTTCCCTATCCCCCCCTCATCTTTTTTGAAGTCAATGTGAGGAGGATGTAGAACATACCTACAGATTATTAAGTGCTGATCCTTTTGAAAGAAATGTGGAAAATATTAAATTCCACTGAAACAAAGTCTTTCCTTGTAATCCAAACTCCTGCCCAACACGGGAACAATATATTACAAACCGTGATTTGGAAATGAAGTGTCAGATTGCTGCAGTTCAGCTTCTCAAGGCTCTTAGCAGCCCCAGTCAGAGGGGCTGGAAAACAGTGAAAGCAAAACATATGGACCGCAGGCTGCCTGCTTGGCCCTGTGAGGTTGATGACCAATTCCCAATAAAATGCTGTCTGCTGGACATCCCTTGTCCAGATAATTGAAAACAGGAGGATTCAAGCCTTCAAGTTGTTTAATTTTAATAGTTAGAGCATGCCGCTTTATGATCAGTTTAATGGGGATTGCAGTAAGGAAGCTCATTGGCATCAAATCAATTGGACTTAATATTTGAATAAACATCTATAAATCTGGGTTTATTTATAATGATAGGTTGACTGAATGAAATCATGATAGGATTTAAAGTCCTAACAAACAAGCACTAGAAGCAAAGAAAGTATTGACATTCTGATCAACTTCATTTCTGATCAGTTGATACCTTAAGACTGTGATGTGTGTGTGTGTGTGTGTGTGTGTCCATTTCTGCCCTAGACTGTTATAGTGCTATTATTTCACTTTCAACATCCTATGGAATTCTGGGGTTTGTAGTTTTCTGAGGCCAAAGAGCTCTCTGGCTGAGAATTCTAAATGCCCTTCCTAAACTGCAAACCCCAGGATTTCATAGGATGTTCAAAGTGGAATAATAGCACTAAACAGTCTAGTGTGGAAATGGCCTGTGTGTGTGTCTTTTTAACATTAGGAAAAGTTGATTGATAACATCTTCTGCTCTGTTCCCTGCCCCTGGAAATTTTCAAGTCAAATGTATTTTTTTCATGCAAAAGACCCTTTTGCAACCTTAAAAAATGCTGTATAATCTTTGCTTTACAAAAGCTGCATATAATTAGAACAGACAGCAGTATGAAAAAACAAATTATTCACACATTAAAATATAATTATAGATGAAAAGGTTGTTTGCATGTTTTTCTACAAGTGTTATTGACTAGCATATCGAAACAGTAGATATAAATTGTAGTAAAGCCAAACCTAAAGCAGCTCCCTCCTCCAAATAGCTATCTGGTCCTCAAGCAGGTTTTAAAAAACCCTCCTATAAATATGTTCTTTAGGGGTGTGAGAAACAGAAGCTGCATAATGAGTACTTTATTTTGATGTGTTGGCTTTCCCATTACCAATAAGTCCAAATTATTTTGGTTCTATTGGACTTTAACAAATAATGAGGAACAATATAAGTGTTATAAGAAATTATAATTCATCGCTGTTGTTAACATGAGCAGATATCTGAACAAATGCTCCCCATGCCCACATATTCAAGATGTTTCACTACATACATGACTGTCTCTCCAACAAGATGGGGGTGAATTCCCTGCCTCAGGTGATAGATTGATGAGTGGGAGCAGCTCAGTGCCCAATAGATGATCTAAGGATTTCCCTTATGCTGAGTGCCCTTACATGGCACTCTCCCACTGCTGAGCAAACTTAGTGAATGGGATGGTGATAAGGAAGTAAGGAATATTCTCATTCTTGACAAGAAGGTTTTACCCCAAAATATGGGTGACTCAAGGGTCCACCCATGATGCCAGTACCACTGTTGAAAGGTAGGGAATTACCAGTATTTAGCTGAATGTAAGAGGCCTGCGAGAAGGCGGTGGTAGCCTAGTGAGATCTTTCCACCAATGTTTACAGGGTTCTGTACAGGGGAAAAACAGCCAGAGATTCAAATGGTAAACTAAAGGCCATTTCCGCACTAGACTGTTATAGTGCTATTATTCCAATTTCAACATCCTACGGAATCCTGGGGTTTGCAGTTAAGGCCCCTCCCTAAACTGAAAACTCCAGGATTCCATAGGATGTTGAAAGTGGAATAATAGCACTGCAACAGTCCAGTGCAGAAATAGCCTAAAATGTGTTTTACTGGGAAAATTAACAATCACATGTGCACAAGATCCAAACACTTGCACATTTGCACAAGGCTAGCTGAAAGAAAAGGAAGGAAAGATTGATAGCAAAGTCTCAGAGTTTGAGCAATAATTATTGATGCAGAGAACAGTGAAGAAATAGTGATGTGGCTTAGGCTTGTGCCTAAGGACAGTAGTTCTTCAGGAATCAGAGTGACAGAGTGACAGTAAGGCATTCAGCAAGGGAGATGCTCCATCTGACTGCCCAAAACCAGGCGGGGGGGATGTTTATACCCAATTTCTGCCTGGAGGGCATGAGTGTGAATGGCTCTCCAGCCAGTAAACAATGGAGTTCACAGAGCAGATAATGAGGTCTGGATCGGTTTAATAATCTTAATGTTAGATGACAAAGAGTTAATGGCCGTCATGATAGCTCTGTAATGGTGGACAGGTGTGTGGACAATGGGGGAAATGCACAGGTCAGTTGGAAGAAGGGTTGGAACAATCAGTGGTTTCGTGGGAACTTCCCCACCACTATTGTCCAACAGCAGAGTTGTTAAACGTTAGCTTAAGCCTATTAACTCTGGAGTTACCTGGTGACTTTCTGACCATGACCTGGCTATACTTAGAGGGGATCTCTGGCCTACTTTGCAGTGTACATGTTCAGCCAATGTTTTTCCTCCGCTCAGCTTGGCCTTATAGTCACCTCAGGGTCCATTTTATATCAATACCAATTAATATATTTTGCCAATTAAACCATATCAAACCTGGGAGGTGTGCAGGCCGGTAACAACAGATGTTCTGATACTCTGTCAAAAATGTTTTCAGAAACAATAACCAAAACCCTTTGTATTTTTTGTACTAAAAGTCTCTACAGGTGAAAAAAAAAAAGATATTGAACATGCATAAAATGTCCCATAATCTCACCTAATGGGAGAAAACATGAAATTTTTTTTTCATGTGCAAGTAGGAAATAAGTGATGGTGTATATGATTTCAGGTTACAACCATACTTTTAGGGCAGTGGAGCCATGACAAGGGCTTTCTGGGTCGCTGTTCCAAAGCGCTGGAATTCCCCTTCCAGGGAAATTAGAAGGCCCCCTTCTTGCTGTCCATCCATTGAGAGGCAAACAGTATTGTTTTTGGTGGTGGTGATGGTGGTGGTATTTCCAACAGTCTTTCAAGAACTGAATGTTTTTAAAGAAGGGGCTTTTAATAGGATACTATATTATTTTTAACTGCTTTTTATCTTTTTATTTTTCCAATGTACATCTGAAATTGCTTCTAATGTTATATATCACTTAATTACATTTTAATGATAACCCTTCGTAAGTTTTTATTTATACTATTTTAAAAAAAAAGTTTTATGCCACCATGAATCCCTGTTCTGAGTAAAAAGAAGCATAAATAAAAAAGAAGGAAGGAGGAGGGATGAGAAGAGGAAGGGGAGAAGGAGAAGATGAGAACACAAAGCTCCAGATTTTCTATACGTAGGGATTAAACCCTTGAGCAATGGTCAAGCACCTGTACGTGTGTGTGTGTGTGTGTGTGTGTGTGTGTAGATGGGTAGGTAGGCAGGTAAAAAATAAGAATAGTATGAGTAGAGTATGATTTACCAAAGAAGGACACTTAACACAGAGCATGATGCCCATTGTAAAAGGAAAATCAAGAATGTGAAATGTTCTTGTTCACCTACTATCCACTTTGAACTGTCCTTTTAAAATTATGCTTTTTTCCTGATTTGTGCTCCCATGCAGCCAAGATTGGACTGGGATGGCAAAATCAGGATATCTTCCTGATGCTACCTAAAAATCCATTGCTCAGAATCCTTTTTTCCCATATCTCACATTCCAAGAGAGGAACATTATACCATTCAATTAGCTATTTAAAAAGACTTTCCATTCAGTTCGTCCATATCACTTCAAATAAGTTCAGACTGGGGTCCTAACATGAATAATCAGCAATGCGTACTGTGTTCTCACCCCAAGGCCACCAAAGTGTTTCAACACAGATGCCACATGCAACAGTATGACAGCCTGAATTTTGTTTTTCTAGAAGTCTGTGCTGACTGACCTGTATCATTTGCAATGATGCTAGTTTATGCCACTATAATGTAATTTAACACCATGAAATTTAAATCAACCTACTATAATCACTCCTATATTTTCACTATGCAAGAACTTGTTTCCATGCGGGTTTCCTCTACATCGCTTTGCAAAACTGGTTTGCAGTCCCCCCTCTAGAAATAGTGTGTGCCAACTTGGAAATACTTTCCTGAGCTCTTAAGCTGTAGAGAAAAATGACAATATTTCGGTGCAATCAACCAAGAGAGAGAAAGGTTAGTGTTTGTTTCATGAGTTTCCAAGACACTGGGGGGCAGGCAAAGGGGGGTTTGGTGAAAGATGTACCACAATATAGAGTCTTCAGATTTCTTCAGCATGAGGGAACAATTTCCAACTGTCAAAATTTTTTTTATTATTATTATTATTCACTGACAGCTTTATATCTCCTGATACTTCTTCCTGGTATATTCATAAATCTATTTTTTCCCCTCTGCAGTACGAAGAGGGCAGCCTCCTGGGGTCTTCCTAGATTCTCTTTTAGATGCAAAAGCTCAGTGGCTCTGAGCTGTTTGGCATCCACGAAAGAGAAAGGTATGGAGCAGCAGAGCCCAGCTGTATTGCCACGCCAGCTCAAGGGAAACAATATCCTTGTACTCAGCTGTATGTACAGCCATCCCAGCTTTTTATGTGTTTGTTGCCTGACCCCTTGAGCTTGTCAAGAATGGCAAGCAAAGAACTAACAACAATGAACAAATCTGTTTTGTGTCAGTTCCAGCCTCTCAAATTGGCATTTCTGGGATTAATGTAATCCCATGCCAAACACTCTGACTGGCATGGATATTATCATCTCTGCTTTCTCTGCAGTTAAATATTCAAAGCCTTACTTGTGTCCTTGGATTACAGAAGGAAATTCCTCCAGATCGCACTCTCTATCCCTCGGTATTTCCGTGGAAAATACCATAGGATTACTGTCTGCCTTGCAAAATGGAAAAAAAGAAATCTGCATTTTCAATTTATCTCCTTTCAGTCATTAGGTGACTTTAGGCTTTAATAACACACGTTCTGGACAACAGAGAAAGCACTCCTTCAACAGCATTCCTACAGCTAATGAGCTAAAGGGGGAACCTGTTTGGAGAAGCTCATAGCTTGACTCCAAATCCAAAGCATTAAATTCTCCAGCTTGCACACCACAACACTGCCCAGGAACAAGTTGGAGGGTTTTTGTTTTTTACATATATCTCAAGGATTTGCAAGCTCTTTCCCTCCTTCTAGCTATGGCAGGAAGCCTGGACATTTTTGTCTCTGATCCATCATAAACATTCAGTTCTTCAGCTACCCACATTCTCTCTCTCTGAAGACCAGTGGGTACATTTTGGCAAAAAGCCAACTTGAAATCTGCTGCCAAAACGTAGGCACATACAGCATGATCTATGGGGTTTAGCCTCATCCGTCCAGAACCAGAGAAAGTCCATTGTAAGTTTTTCTATAGAAGGAGAGGAGGAAACAACCACAATTGCTTTTTTCTTTGTTTGTTTGTTTGGTCATGCATTGTGTAGAAAGTTGAGATTGGATAAAAGAGATTTGCCTCCCTTCTTCTCAGGGCAATTCCTCCCGTCTCTGACCATCTTGCTGCCACCAGTGTCACTTTATTCATATGTGCAATCTTTTCTGTTCAAAAAGGATATTTTTAAATGTCATTTTTAGGAGAGGAGAATTTTTCAAGAAGCTACATGAAGGGAAGAAAGAAAGGAGGATAAAGCAAAGTAATATCAGATAAAGGCAATGCATCTGTTTTAATAAACAAGTAGTTGTTTGACTATTCTGGAGTCATTTAGATTTACACCTGACCTTTCAAGGCGACATTAAAATACGTGATCTGAAGGCAGTTTAAAAGCAGAGATAGCTATTACCATCAAGCAACATCTATCATCAGCCACCTACCATCTTCATGTGAGCTTTTGTAAGATGACTTTCTTACCCACTGCTGGAGGCAGAGCTGTGACTCTGGTCACATCTAGTCTCCACCTTATCATGGTGTTATGCCATTTGACAAGAAAGTAGAACAAGGCAAGGAGACCCCAAGAAAATATACGCCAGTTATAGAAGAGAATTCTCTGAAGCAATTGACAGCTATTGCAGTCAGTTCTGAGTATACTAGAAAGTGTTTGGCCAGATTTTATGGCTATAATATGGGAGGAGGAGCATGTTAAAGAGTGGCAGTGATTTGTACAGCTGACAGTTGGGATTACTTTTCAGTCTCTAAAATATTCCAGTCTACTGAAATTTAAATGCAAGACAATCCACTCGGTTCAAATGCCCTGTAAAACATTGTGCAATTTTTGGGGGTAAGGAGTGGTCCAGATACCAATACCATCCAATTGTAATCCTCCTAGGTTTTTCCACAGCTCCTGAGATTTTTTTTAATCACCTCAGAAAATCTGTTGAAGAAGAAAGTGTCCCATAATAGCAGTACAGTCTTTGTGCTGGTTTAGACAGAAAAACATGCAATTAAGGCACAATGGGAAGAGTTGTCAGTGGGGAAGGTGGGTCATGAAAGCCAACATGATGTAGTGGTTTGAGTGTTGGACTAGAAGTCTGTTAAACTGAATTAAAATCTCCAGTCAGCCATGGAAACCCACTGGGTGACCATGAGCAAGTCACACTCTCTCAGCCTCAGAACAAGGCAAACCCACTCTGAACAAATCTTGCTAAGAAAACCCTGTGTTACGTTCACCTCAGAGTTTCCATACGTCAGAAATGACTCGAAGGCACGTAACAACAACAACAAGGAATGTGATGTTTTAGTAGTGGTTGGAACAAATCAGTTTTAAAAATATCAAATCACCCTAAACCAGTAATTTTTCTACAACAAGGACTGAACATCATTAAAATGCTGACTTAACTTAGTGAAGTCCAAACCCATCCAAAATAGACTCACAACTTTAACTGCTCATTCATTTGTATTGTTGTGTGTTTCCCCGGGCTAATTACTGGGAGAAAAACAACAACAATCAAAAAGAAGCTGCCTCAGTTTTGACTGAGCTGGTTGGAGGGACCATACCCTGAAACTGCCCCAGTTCAGCTGCAACAGCCACACTTACTTCTCTACCTTCCTGCTTTCTCAGATGCTTTTAAAATGTCCCAGCTTTTCTTTTGGCCTCTTCCTACTTTATGCATTTGCCCCCAGTTTATTTCAGTTGCTACAAAGTGAGTTCAAAGTGCAAATGTAGTTTGCCCTTAATTAATTCAGCAGGAAGGAGAGGAAAGGAAGAGAGAGGGGACTTGCCCTTCCCAGTACAGTCAGGTGGAAATAAAATACTGTAGCTTCTTCTAGCTTTGAACAAAACAACCAGTGTTGTGTGACTAAACTGCTTTTTTGAGGTAAGCAAAGGGAATATAAACACATTGTAAAAACCAGAGAAGGGAAGAGCCCTGGTAGTTAAGAGGAGCTGTCCTTGAGGAGATCCCCTTTGAGTTACAGTTCCCTGGAAATGTACACAGAGTGCACAGGGTACAAATTCTCTGTCGTACACACACATTTTACCAACCTCTAAATTTCCCTAGAATAAGATCAATATTGCAGAGAACTGTTCCAGAAGTGAAAATATTTTTTCTCCTGCCTTCAGATCTGATGTATACCTGTTAAGATTTACATAAATTTCATATTTTAAAGCTTATTTTTCTGTTTTTCTTCTTTCTGTTCCCCTTCGATTTGATTTACTAATGTTTTGTACGTTAGAGCTGCACAGTGCCATACCAAAGAAACTATAAAATGTAGAAGTTCAGCACTGGGAGAGATTTACTGAGTCCTTATTTTGAGCAAAGGTAGGTTTTGTTTTCGTTTTGCTTTTTTTCCCTGCAGAGCTATGTTCCATTTACTGTGCAGTCATACACGTTTATGCCCCTAACACAAACTAGCACTAGAGCAAGTGGGAGGGAAAGGTGATAGACACACTTGTTGGAAAGAACAGTTACACTGGATCCGCAAATGTATTGATTACAGGTTCAGTGTAATTTTGGCTCTCTACAGCCAGCATGGGATAATGGTTTAGCCATTAGACTATGACTCTGGAGACCAGAGTTTGAAACTTCACTCAACCATGGAAAGCCACTGGGTGACCTTGGGAAAGTCACACTCTCTCAACCTCAGAGGAAGGCAAAGGCAAACCCCTCCTGAACAAATCTTGCCTAGAAAACCACATGATAGTTTCACTTTAGGGTTGCTGTAAGTCAAAAATGACTTGAAGGCACACAACAACAGCAGCAGCAGCAGCAGCAGCAGCATGGAAGCAAGATCCAAATAATCAGTTGACTCATCTACCAACCGATGCCCCACACAGCCTACTTGTTGGACAAACCATGATTATGGAGAGGATGATGGAACTCACTGTACCCTCTTCCACCGCCTGGAAGTGAATCTGTCTTGGAAGGACCCCATGCTTGGCTGATACCTCTCGGCCTCACCCCAAGTTCCCTTAAAATGAAACCCCATTTGGAGCAGGTAAGTCTACTCATTCCCATAATTGGATCCAGGCTGATGCTGAAACACATCAACTCACCACAACAAAGCTGTGACAAGATGATGCATGCATTAACAATGTTTTGTTTACAAGGGGCATCATTCTCAAGAAGGAGGAAAAACTCAAGGAGATAGCAATTATTCCAAGGATAGTGATATAATTGTTTGCCTTTTTTTTCCTTGAAGGAAGCAACAAGCAATGTTCGCAATTTTCTTCCCTCTGCAAGAAATATTTTGAAAGTTATATAGATTTTGAAGCCTCAATAGGTTTTGAAGCCTGGATGGGGAGCCTGTTCATGATTTGCGATTTATTCTGTGCAAAAATTAGTAGGTAGTGTAGGTAGGTAGTGGTTTTGCATGGAAAATAGCATTTTCTATGCTGTAAACAGCATTTTATGCACAGAAAATAGTATATCTACACAGAAATTTTTTCTCCACAGAAAAGGCTGTTTTCTATGCAAACAGGGCTATTTTCTGTGCAGAAAAGTTTGTTTTCTATGTAAATTAACAAGGTGTTAATTTTGCTCAGAATAAATGTCCAATTACAGTTTTTTCTGTGTAGGAAACAGATTTTTTCTTCTGTTCCCTATGTAATAGGGAAATTCGGGGGGAAAGTCCCAAAACTATATCATGTTCCAGTGGCAGACCTGAGTGACACATATGGCTTTGTTACCCAAAGCCCATCCTTGCATTCAGCTAATCTGCCTGCTTGGCTGGTTTAACTCTGACAACTCCTAGCACGTTGCAAAATGGTACAATCATTGGATGAGCTTCCCCCTATGGCACAGCCCTGCCGCCTCCTTAAAGCTTGTGGCTGCTATGTGCAAAAGGGACCTCCCAATGACTAGAGATCAAGCTCATTTACCCAATAGTAAGCTGCAAATGTGTACAGGATTGTAGCTGGAAACATTCTAAAGGACTATTGGAAGGCACATATCTCTGTGTGACCCCCCCCACAACTCCTGGAAGAGTTTCCCATTTCCTTGGAAGAGTAGGTATCAAAATTGGCAACACCTACTAAGAACTTTGTGCAGTCTGCCTGGGGTGTATAAAATTATTTCTACCTAACTGAACTCCTCCAATAATACATTACTAATTTTGAAAAGCAACACTTTTGGGAAAAAGAAAACAAGATATCTATTCAGTGGTGCTCTTTCAGCATGC
The DNA here is from genome assembly GCA_030412105.1 of Cyclura pinguis. Taxonomy (NCBI): domain Eukaryota; kingdom Metazoa; phylum Chordata; class Lepidosauria; order Squamata; family Iguanidae; genus Cyclura; species Cyclura pinguis. The sequence goes on along the minus strand of CM059599.1, from coordinate 103,031,899 downwards.
ACATTTCTTTTATGGTGAGTTTGCTTAACATAGCAAGTTGTTCTTTCTTCCCTTCAGTATGATGCATTGAAACCAAAATATATTGGTACATTATTCTTGAATATTGCTGATTGGGGCGGGTTGGGAAAGCAGATTTGACAGGATTTTGGAGCGGGTAGTTGAAAATAAAAATAAATGTTTATTTCACTCTGTGTGTCTTGTTTGTTACCTCTCAATCTCAAATACCTATGTATTAGGAGAACAGACAAACAATAAATGAATGCGTGCAACCATCACTTAATTTTATTTATGGTCCAAGCCTAAGAAATACGAAACAAACAGGTAGTATGGGAAGTATGGTACACAGCACTGGAGTTACTATATCTTGAGATGCTAAGGATTAAATGAAAGATCTCTGGCCCCTGTACAAAAAACACGTGTTCTACTACTGATCTTTTCAGACCAGTTTTTACAATTCTAAGTAGGTATGGAAGAAAAGGGATGCACTTACTCAACAGTGCAAAAATGTTCCACATATACTGAGGAACATGTATAATTTATTCACTAATTGATCTTTCTAGACACACATTAGATTAGTGTTCTATAACTAGATTAGTGTTTGCACTAGATTAGTGTTCTATAACTGAAACAAAAGCAACGTTCTTTTTTTTTTTATCTTTTCTAGTCCAGGGTGAAGAGTCCATGGGGTCTAAATTGTGAGTGCAGAGCAAAAGTTTGGGTACAGGTGGAAAGAAGAGAAGACAGAGGCAGATCAATACTATGACATAACTGAACGTATTAGACCCAGATCCATGTTTTAGGACAATATTCTCCAATTTGGCACTCTCCAGATGTGTTAAACTGCAAATCTCACCATCCCCAGCCAGCAACTGAATTGTAGTGTTCATAGTCCAAGGCATACAGAAAATGCCTGGCTGAGGAAGGCAACCTAAAACTACAAAAAGAACCAATTGAAGGGACAAGTAAAATGTGCCACCAGGATAGGGACAGAGGGACTGTGGGTCTCCACATGAGTTTTAACTACAGCCTTCCTCACACAAGTGTTTACATATGAGAAAAAGGCAATATCCCTAGACATGCATACACAATCATATTAGAAAACAGTCCTTAACGCTGAATAAAAGTCAAATTTACTCCGCTATAAATGTTCTATATGCACGATGGTTGCTCTTTGACAATATTGCTGTCACTATCAGCTGCATGGGAGGAAGGAGGTTCCTTCTGCACATGACCAGAGCACAGGTGAATAATGAAATAAGTGAAAATTTACACTTCAAATATCACACCATTTTCAGTATGCTGATAAGCCAAGAATGGGAATAAGTAAAGCCCAGGATAAAGAATAGTTACCTGACCTTGGGCTGAGGAGACAACATTCCAGGGGGGAAATATTTCAAACAACCTCCATTCTTCCTGTTGTGTTTCCTTGTTCATTTGTTTTGTTTCTACATGGCCATTATTTGACCTAGAACATGTTCTTCAGAAATTCAACAATACAGGCCAGAAGAAATGCATAAGAGGAAAGAATCTGACAATGAAACAAATTCCTGGTTAAGAAGACAGAGAAAAAAAACTATGAGGAACATTAAAAACGAAAACAAAAAACAAACCATATTTAAACTGAACTTTTAAAAGGAAGGAAAAAACTTAAGAGAATCCACAACAAATGTATTCTCTCTCCAGAAAGAGTGGCAGCCTAGTCCAATCTTTAGTGTTGGCCTTTTCACACACCAGCTGTGATATGTCGCATGTAGTTGTCAAATGCCTACCAAGGCAGATGGATTATGTTTATCCCTCTGGGAAAGTCTTGTATGAGGGGCCTTTTTTGAAAGCCAACTAAGGAAGCAAGAATTTGGTACAAGAGTGGGAGAAGCCGGGCTTATAAACAACTGGGTGCCAGCACATCCAAGTGCCACTACATCTTTTAAATTGTGCATGAACCCTAGTCAGAGCCAAGAGAGAGAGAGAGAGAGAGATTGGGGAGGGGGGGTCAAGATATCCCAACAAAAGGCTAGCTTTACAGGGGTTTTTTTTAAATTGCAGCTACAGCTGGCTCCCTCTTTTTGAAATCCATTGAATGAGCACATTTCCTTGCTTCACATCCATATGTGAAGTCACCTGTGTAAACACATCTATCAAGCAAATTGAAAAGTGTAGAGAGCTTTTGCTGAGGGTCAGTGTTCATATAGCAGATTGTTCATACAGTGTTCATACAGCATGCTGCACTTTCTCAAAGATGAAGAGTGAACAGTATCACTCTGCCATAAATCCAGCACTTGTCCTTTCTCTAAAACATATGGTAGAAGAAGCATACCCTCCAGGTGAAGTTGAACTGTAAGTCCCATTACCCCTAAACAACAAGACCAATGGAGAGAGATGATGAACAACATCTGGACAACCACATGATGCCCATCCCAGACCTACAAATGTTTCACAGAAGAGAAAAAGTTCTGATCAGTAGACCTGGCTAGCAGGTTATTTCTAACTGTATTGATAAAGCAAGAAAAGATGTAGGCAGGGAGGAATGTTTTGCCAAATGTCAAATTAAGAGAACAATGGAGAAATGGTGAGGTAGGACTTGGGAAGCTAAGTGGCAAGAATTGTATCAGGCAAAGTACAGAATGTACAGATTTTGAGTTATTTCAGAAGCAAAAGAAGCAGAATCCAAGGAAGTACAGTGGTCCCTTGACTTTCATGAGGGTTCAGGGTGCAGAACCCTCACAGAAGTAAAAAAAAAAGTTAATAACTCTCACCCACCCACCCACCCAAATGAGCATTCCCCTTCCCATTCACTTCCAGGGCTCCCCCCTCCCATTCTCTTGCCTTTTGCCCAGGTGTGTGTGCCTTCCTTCCATGTCCATGCAAAAGGCAAAGGAATGGGAGGTGGAGAATGGGGGCTGCATCAGAGCATTTTGGCATGCCTGAAATGATGCAGCATCACTTCTGGCTACTACCTTGGCTAATTCTTGGCTGATTTTTTTTTTTTAAAAAAGCTGTATTTTGGCAAGGTTAGGGGAGCTTTGGAGGGCTAAGGGAAACAAACAGCCCCTGAGGTGGAGGATTTTGAGTGAAATGGGGGCAAACAAAACAAAAATCAGCCTTTAACAAGTTCAAAAAAACTGGGGAGTCTGGGAGCTTCTGGGAGCCCTCTTAGGGATCCCAAGGGCCACAAGCAGCCTTCAAGTCACATTTTGCCCATCCCAGCCACAAACTGTTTGAGACCTCAATATTCAAAGAGGCATCTCTTCCTATATATCTTCCTAAATATGCTACATATAAGAGTATGCCTGCCTGAGGACATGCTACATATGAGAGTACGCCTGTCTCCTCTTTCTCCCACTAGTGGGAGCAATACACTTTGGGAGGACATGAGATTGGGGCCTTCACTGCTGGCGCACTCAAGTTGTGCCCTTCCCTTGGAAATCTGATTGGCACTGACCTTGGTTTCATTTTGGCACTATGTTAAAACACAGCTTTTTATTAAACCTTTTGTGGCCTAGTTGATTAAAAAATATATGTATATATGATTTTAAACTGTTTCTACCTTTTAAAGCTATTTTAATTTATTAAGCTGTTCCATATGTTTCTAACTGGTTTAAATTATTTTCTTGTTTTTTAAAAAAAAAATCTGTAATGTTCTAAAATGTTTAAATTGATACTACTTGTATCCTGACCTGAGATTCCATGAAATACATGAAATACATGTTTTAATAAGTACTATAAAATAAAGATATTCATTGCCTCATTTCAGAGTAAGGGTAACCTACCCTAAAGGACCTTTTATTTCCTGGTTGGAAATTTAAAGGTACCTTCATGGGTTGGTTGACTAGTATAGTGACTTGATGGTTAGGAAAGTATTTGCATTTAATCTTAAGAGTTCACAAGGTTTGCATGATTTGGAAGAGCAAGTCCTTTTAATTCAGTTAAAGCAGAGAGAAGCCAGATTATGAACCTCAGTTCTGACAAAGGCAAGTTGTTTGGCATCCTGCTGTCAGGATCTTGCTCATAGCCACCAGGCAACAGTTGCCCCTGTCCAGTGTTTTCCCAGAGCAAAACATGTATTAGACACAAGCACAGGGATGCTGGCATCACAAATACAAAATCCAGAACCACCCTTGCCGAGCTTCCAGGTTACAGTCAGTTATCCTTGCTCACCCTAACCTCAGCTGAAAGGCTCACTCATCTATGATTAAAAATCAAACTTGTGTTCTATCTGCTTGCCACCACTTGACCTTTTGCTGTTACTGTTGAGATCTACTTCTGTTGTGTTTACATATGAAGTGTCTACGGCAGAGTAAGAATACAGCAGAATAAAAATATGTCAAACTCTACATATTGTTTTACAGATACTTACCTGCTAAGTGGACCGCTTAAACTCTTATTTCAACAGCTGGATATACATGGGGTTTCATTATGTTTTTCCCTGGAATATAAATAAAGACATTACTGATGAGATTTCACTCGGAGCAAGGAGGACGTTCTCTGCACATGTTATACAGGCTGCTAAGATGGGAGGAGAGAAAAAGACAAAGCTGAACAAGAAAAGGACACTGAAGCCCACCTATCCTAAGTGAGGCTGCCGCCTGTCTTCTTCTGTCCTCATATTCTTCTCCCTCCTTGATCAAAATTGCTCATTATCCACCTACAGGAAAACCTTCCATAAGAGTGTGATTTAAGTGTGTGATAGGATCAAATGTATGGTTGATCAAAACCTTGTTGTAGGACCGGTGCTGCTTGCAGCCCTACAAGCTAGCAGTTGCCCACTTTTATTCTGAGGGAGAGCTTAGAATTACTATCAAAAAGTGGCACATTTGTGTTAATGCTCCTTCTTTCTTTTTCCTTTCCTGTTACATTGCAAGTAACAAATTGACAATGGCTGGTGCCTGCACTGCAGTTACAGGTTTGTAACTGCTCCACGTTCAGTTATACTACATGGCACTATCGTCATAATCATAAATGCCCCCAGAATCCCAAGGAATGGAGGTCTGTCCAGCAGGATGAGATTTCCAGCCCTGTTCCACCAGTAAGAAAGGCCGTGACAATCAGAAGCAGGATCTCTGTTGGTAATATTTCACTGCAGCCTCTTTCATTGGTTGGAGGGGGTATAATCATCCTGTCATGCCCTGGTGGCCTGCAGAACAGATCTCCCTCACTTGGTGAGGCTGCTGGCTATTAAGATAGGGTTTTTGGGGGCAGGGAGGGGGGCTGGGCTAGGAGACAAGAGTTAGTTACATATTCATAACTAAGTTGCTGATGTAAGATCTCAGCCGATTGTCTTATTATTTTTTTTAAAATCTTCAAAAGTAGAAAAATTTCCAAAATGAATGTAAATCTCCCCAAATTACTCCTCAAACAATGCTTTGGAAGTAACAAGTAAATTTTACTCATTATACACACAGAGAGATCTCAAAGCCCAATGATAATAGATGTTGCATTATTTTTAAAAAAATTACAATGTCAGTAAGATTGCTTCCCCAGAAAGTAACTACAAGTCATGAACAGAATCTTCTTAGAGACACACACAAGCATAATCTGTAGTTAGGCTAATACAGTTTTTTTTTTAACAATGTTGTGCAAGGAGGTATCAGTACTTCCTTGTACTATAGGTGTCCCTGGGCTGCACAACACTTGCTGGATGGTGCAGAGTGCAGCTTTACCTCCTTGGATTAAGACGGACACAGTACACAGTACGCCTTCCTGGACTCCTCTGTAAGCAGGCTGGAAGAACATTACCCTATGGCCGGCCGCTCCCTACACTGCAAACCCCAGGATTCCATACGATGTTGAAAGTGGAATAATCGCACTATAAGAATGTAGTGCAGAAATGGCCATAATTTACTCAGTACATTTCATGTTCTGAGTCAGGTTGTTGTGATTTGCCATAATGCATAATGTATCCAGTCTCCCCCCGCTCCGTCTACATCTCTTGGTTTGGAGTGATCTTTACACATCTGTTGCGGGTGTGGCTTCTTTTCCTGCCTTTACTGTTTTGCAACAGCTTCTGGCTCCTCATCTTTCACTGCTCTCCACAGCCTCACAAGCTCATTATCAGACAGTCATAATTGGCTTATAGTCTGTAGATGACTTGATAGTCTCTTTCGTCATGCCTAGAGCCACGGGGAGGGGGGCAACATTGCATAATTGTGGTGCTTGATCTTTTGTTTTGAAAGCACTGTGGTGCAGTGGTTAGAGGATCGGACAAGGTAACAAATTACAGAAGACCCAGGGTCAAATCCCCATTCAGCCATTAAGACATTGTGGTCCTCCTGGCTTAACTTACCTCATAAGGTTTTCATGAGCATACCAATGGGAAGATGAAACATGTATGCCACCTTGAGTTCCCTGGAAGGAAAAGTGGATTTAAATGAAAGAAATAATCACCACCACCGCCATCAATCATCTTGCTTTTGTTTGGGGAGAATTTGGGAGGCAAAAATAGAAGAAAAATAATATTTTAAACGCTCAACTAGCCCACCAGATGTCTCTGCAAGGAGAAGATGCTCAAATTGTCACTCCGCATCTTACTCAAAAGTATGGGAAGGATGTGCAAGGCATTCTGGGTACCTTTTCTTTAGTGTTTGCAGGAAACATCCAAGAACACCCTATTTGCAACTTCGTTTTGTTCCATGATAATTATTTATTCAGGCTAGTAACCTGCCTGGTTCCAGAATTTCTGGTTGAGTTTACAATAAATGTCAGTTCAACAGAACATTTAAATTACATAAAGAAAGAAACTAAAGTTCTCAAATCTCCCCACTTTTCCCATGTCTAAGAAGTGAGTCAGAGAATTTGAAAAACCTTATTTTCAATGAGGATAATGACAATGGCCAACCAATGAGACAAAGTACTGAATGCAAAATTTCTGTTCCCGTCATCACCTCATCATTTGGCATTAAAAAAAAAAAAGGAGGGGAGGATGGGCAGAGAAGCATCCATTACAAGCTGTTTATGTATAATTGACTGTGCTCTAAGGCAGCAATTTGGACAATATAGCCACTTAAAAGTTATTTCAAGTCTTCACGGTTCTATCACATTTTCTGTGCTATCCCTGCAGGGTCACCCTGTTTGTGTCTCCAGACATGTTTTCCCGTCCCTCTCCTCTCCTCCTCCCTCTTTCTCTCTCTCAGTCACACACACATTTGCTTTCTATATAAGGATATGTATCAGTGTGAAAGCTTCCTGATCTTTCCAGACAACCTTACACATTATGGGTATGTACCTGCATTCTGCATGCTCCCACTGCAAGAGCTGTATTGGTCCATGTTAACATGATATCCAGAGCCAAAGCTGACCCTGTTTCACACAACAGGTGGATACATTGCCTCCCAGCCTGACACTGGAGTGAGAGGAAAGTCTAGTACCTCCTTTGAATCTTTCATGTTTGTTGCCCCCTAGTGACCAAAAGGCATAATAATTTAGCATAGCAGTGGAAGAAAAAGGAAGGACAATCTTTCATTTTCCAGTCTTCGGTTTTGTTTATCATGAACTTTGAGAATTTTCCAGTCTAGAAATACAAGTCATCCCGATCTTTCAACTTTTTTTCAAAGTTCGTATGGATTTTTCTAAGCATTTTTCCAAATTTATGCTTTTTTGTATACCGTATTGCCTAATATACACAATCTTTTCAAAGAATTGCATATTGGCGTTAGTGAACGTGTAATAATTTTCATGAGGAATTACATATTGGTATTCGTGGATGTTACTTTCTGTAATAATTTTTGCAAGGCATTTCATATTGGTATTAGTGGATGTTATTGTCAACAATATATTCCTGTTTGTTTACATCTAATATAAATATATTCATATTCAATTTTTTTACAAAGAACTCAGTCAATAAAGTGGGACGAATATGAGTGTGGAACAACATTTGAGTTTTGGTTCACACACAGTTTCAAAAATGGAAAATTAAGTAAAATCATAGGGAGTGTGAACTAAACAAATGTTTCCTCCATCTGTACATGTACACTAAGTATGTCCCTGAATTCATCCCAAGGCCCATGACTATTATGGATGCTAGACTGGGACCTGGGTGGATTTAAAATACACAGTTGGCATTTCTACTACAACTTTCCCTTGTCCTTGCCCATTTTCCCCCTTACTTGGATGCAAAAACATGGCTGCCAGTCCTGTCATCTGCTGAACAAGAAGGTACACCTATATGGAATACACAGGGCAGATCACATCCAAAGTGACCTATGTGTCTGAATCCACTTAGGAATATCCAAGCCACTTCCCTAAGTATTCACGGGAGTTGTTTATCTGTTTAGGAAAAAATAAAAAATTCCAGCAGGCTTTTCAGAACTGAAGTTTGTAAAGAAGTTTAAAAAAGAAAAGAAAAGAGGTAACTGCGCTGTTTTAATTTTCTTTAAAAATGAATTACATGTTTGAAATAGTTTTTAATATCATTAATAATTTGATTTTATCTTATTGTCAATCTTTTGTAATTTTTATCTGTATTGTATTTATTTTAATTTGCACACTGTTTTGAGTCCCAGTTTGGGGGAAAGGCAGGATATAACTGTATGAATACAGTTATATAAATTGTTGTTTTTGTCTAGCTACCCCTTCCAGATGGAGACTGATATCAGGCAAATAACGTAGGTCTGTGCTTCTCAGGTTATCCAATGTGCAGGAGCAGCAATATTTTTCCCCCAGTGTACCTGGAACTGGTAGCATATCTGAGCTGGATGCCTACATCTCTTTCTTCCTTTCCTGGAAACTCTCCAGGGACTTGCAGCCAATGGCAGGTGGACTGGCATTTGTCCACAGACCTCCACATCGATTAGCACTGATGTGGGTAATATGTTATCTGATCAGTATGGTGGGTAAATTTGTTTCCATCATCCACTGCACATCTAAGTCATAAGGTATTAGAATAGTCTACAAGGATGAAATTCAGTTTAATGTTATTAGTACTTAATATGGCAAAGTAGCTTTAAACAGAGCTTGCCTGTAGTTAGGTTCTAGCAGTTCTGGACCCATTGTGCTCCAGTTTCATGTACTTCCTCCTCATAAAATCATAGACAGAGAGCTTGTGCAGTGTAAGACTAGTCTAAAGATTCATACATAGTCACTGAGTAGCAGAACAGCTTCAGAAGTCCTGATTTGAACCTTTCAGGCTATTTCTCTTCTAATTAGAACCTCACTATATTTGCAGCTTTTTCCACTTCTGAATTATAACAGTATCCAATAAGTTACTGCAAGAAAGTTATTTTTGTTTTTGCAGAAACTGGAAAAGTAAAACAGGCCTGCAGTGTGTACCTCATATGTATGGACAATATAAACAAAGGCAAGACTGCTTCAAGGTTTGCTCACATCATTTTTGTAATACATGATGAATTCTCTGTGTAAATTGTGTACAAATTGGGTACATAAGTTTTAGAACTGGCAAAAGATTACAAAAACTTGTATTAACTTTCTTTTAAGCAGAGGATGTTTGAGAACATCTGAAAAAATGGATCAGAGAAGAGGAATTTTATGGCCAAAGGAGGACTACATGGAATAACAAAATATACATTTTCAACTATTGAGGTAACACTGGAGTCTTACAGAGACATTCACCTTTCTGTGGGAAGGGAATCATGTAAGGCAGAATGGTGAGAAAGCCATTGGGCCCAGACTCTCTATCATATATGTCCTGGTGAGAAATGTGAGAAACAGCCATTGATCTCTCAAGCTGAATAACCAAACTAGAAAGACAGAAGCTAAATAGCAGCCAGTTCCATGTCCTCACCCATACTCTGAGGGTCTACCAGTGAAAGAAAATAAGCTCAGTCTTCTGTGTAAAATGTCTAAAAATAAATTTACTTACAAATTACCTGTGCTTTACTAAACATGTGTTCTAACTTGGGACAGAAGAAGAAAATGACTGCATTTCAGAGTAATGCAAGAATAGAATGGGTGTGGTAATGAAAATGAACAGGAACTCCGCGAACATGCAGACCAGCAGTCAATGAGTACAGCATGCAGAGCTTGCTAACACTTGTCACTTTTCCCCGCAGTCCTTTAGGAAGCCAGGAAGCATCCTGCAAGATTTTCAACCTGTGTTTTTTCATGTTCTAAAATCATTCATGAAACCTACACAAGTAGGCCTCTTCCCCACCAGAGAAGTTCAACCCTGAAAGTGCAGAGGACTGTGGAGACAGACAAAAAGGAAACAGGAGAGAGGCTGGGGCTAGCAGACTCACCCCCACTCTCCCACTTTGAAGTTTTAATCACATGAGGGGGAAACTACTAAAGAAGAATTAGCAGACTGTATAAAGCAGCATTTTACAGAAGTGACATTCAAAGGGGTAGCAAGGCCATCAAGAATCAATTATGTTACAACACTAATATCATTGTGTTGTTGTCAAAGAATTACTATGGGAAGATAATCACTTCCTAAACAAAGGCTTTATTTTGCACAATTCCAATAAAGTGTTTGCTACACTTTTGACCAGCTTTCTGAGAGGAAATTTGTGAATCCGCTTACTGTCAAACATTTTCAAAAGCACTGTTTAAATGCAAGGGAGGAAATCATTAGCTCTCTGGATGTTCTGGCTTCCAGCTGCCACTGACCTCAGCCAGCATAGTCAAAAGTAAAAGATAGCTGTTAGCCAAAACATCTGGATGAGCCAAGATTTGCCACTGAGACTTAGGCTATTGACAACTGAAGGTAACACAATCTTTTCAAGCAATGGCTCCCCATTATTTAGTTTTAACAACTAAAAGCAAGGGTCTTTCTGCACTACACTGTTATCGTGCTTTTATTTTACTTTCAACATCCTCTGGAATTCTGGGGTGTGTAGTTTACTGAGGCTCACCTGCTGTCTGGCTGAGAATTCTAAATGCCCCTTCCTTAAAAGCAAACACCAAGATTCCATAAGACGTTCAAAGTGGAATAATAGCACTATAACCGTGTAAGGCAAAAAAGCCTCAAGATTCAGAGTTGGGTGATTTTTGTGTATGAAGTATGAGGGAAGAAAGTAGTTGCTTAGTACAGCAAACACCATTTCCCTGCATTAAATCCCTTCTGCCAAGCTGTCCTCCAAGCCCCATCAAGAAACCTAGAAAGGTGGCATTGCTACATATTTGTTTATTTGGTAATTGCTGCAGTAATTATCAGCACAGCTAGGGAATTAGATCTCTCATTTCTATTATTAATAGCTGTGACAATGGCCATTTCCGCACTAAACCGTTATAGTGCTATTAATCCACTTTCAGCATCCTACAGAATCCTGGAGTTTGCAGTTTAGGGAGAGGTATTCAGAATTCTCAGCCAGAGAGCTCTTTGGCCTCAGTAAACTACAAACCCCAGAATTCCATAGGATGTTGGCAGTGAAATAACAGCACTATAACAGTATAACAGAAATGGCCAATGATTGTGCAAAGCTATTACTTGGTGGCATTTAGCTTCTTTTTAGGTTTTCTTTTTCCTTTCCTTTCCTTTCCTTTCCTTTCCTTTCCTCTCTGTTCCATTTCATTACATTCTCTTCCATTTTAAAAAAAGAATTCCGTAGAGAGCGGTTCATTTTTGAGAATGTTTATTCTTATTTAATTTCCATTTAATAATCTTCTGAGCACCAAAATTGTGATAAATTATCCAAGGGAAATATTTCCCTTCATTTACTGTGTAGTAATACCTTTCTTTCAAAATAAGAGAAGAGGTGGAGGCAGAAAGAATGCTATTATTCAGCTGTGGCTATTTGAGGACCTCTTCAAAGTAAAAGGTAGCAACCTGGTCTTAGTTTTAGGTTTCTTTGCAACATTGAGACAGTATTTCTCTTACTATCTTCGTTGTGGTATTTATCAACTTAATTGCTTATTTATTATCTAACAATTATAGCTAGAAGGAATGCCGCCTATGTTTGGCCGCAGTGTCAGGTGGATTTCAAGAGGGAAACAGCAACATTTTTAAGGAGAACAAGATAAGCGGTTTGAATAAGAGCATAAGGCCTTTGTTAAAACACCCTTATCCCACAGAAAGCCATTTGAAGTGTAGTTTTCTATAACCTGAAAGCTGTGAGAAAAGGTTATTCTCTTTAGGAAAATAAAGATGTGTTCAGATCAACCATGATTTTTCTGTGTTACATCCAATAAAGCCACACCATCAACAATAGTTCCCATTGTGATTATATGTCTATAATGGGAAGGGGGTTGGTTGTTCCCTTTAGCCACCTGCCTGCAACAAATGAGTGCGAACAGCCACAGCCTGTGTATCCTTAGGTGGAATCAAAAGATTTTAATAATCCTAATCTTGATCTGGATTGTTGCTGTTGCATGCCTTCAGCTCATTTCGGATTTCTGGCAAGCCTAAGGTGAAATTATCATGGGCTCTTCTTGGCAAGGTTTGTTTGGCTTTCCAGTGCCTTCCTCTGAGAATGTGAAACTTGACCAAGGTCACCCAGCAGGTTTCCATGGCTGAGTAGGGATTTGAACCCTTGTCTTTTGGTACCCTAGTCCAACACTTAAACCACTATACCATCCTGGCTCTTTGTCCTGATCCAGCCACAGTTGTACAAAACCAGCTCTGCAGAAAAACTAGTGCCCCAAGATGGGAACACATATTGTCCCCAGTGTCAAAATATGCATCAAGTCAGGTAAATGAACCTTGACTGAGCATTGTGATATACTTGTGCAAAAATATATAGATAATCACAATCCTTTCTTTCCCAGATACAGGTACGATTCTTGTAGATGTGATTGCTTTGATACTCAAGGCTGAAGAAAGGCCTTGTTCAGATTTGCCTATGATCCAAGCATGTTCATTAGTAATATATGGTAATTATAATCCAATGCAGTCCTCAAAATGCTGGACCCTCTTCAGGAGGTCTGTATTTATACTCACCCATTGAGCAGTCTGTTTAGTTTCTCTAAATTGAAAATTAGTTTGAGCTTATTACTCACCTTTTGAAAAGTACTGATTAAAAGTCAAACCTGGGAGGTCCAAGGCAAATAGCATGGAACTACACAAACTTTTGCTAGATCATTAGAAATGTGAAATCCTACAGAATTAAAGATAATGACTCAAATAAGAGTTTGGCTTTTTCTGTTCAATGTAATTAGTACTCTCAAAGAATTAATTATATACTTCAGGGAAGACCCACCAATTTTGTTTGTGTAATTCATACTTGAATGGGTTTATTTTGTGAGAGAATGTTAACTGTAGATTTTAAATTGTCAGGACTACAGTAGACATGAGATCTAAAGTATGGGAAACTGAAAGCAACTTTCTCTGAGCAAATTCTGTATGTTGATGTATGATCAAAGTATATGCACGACTAAATTCTACTAGGGATAATAGGAGCTACGACCACACATTTCTCTCCATTACTGGTGCTGGATTATTGTTGTACTCACACACAGTAATTTCTTAAGACTTAGGAATTTTGGGAAATATGCTTCCCATGGTATCTGGAAAAACAGCCAGATCTCTTTCTATCTAATTTCAGACTTGGTTTGGAACCAACTTGTTACCCTGGTGGGATTGAGGTACATCTTGACAGCTACCAGTAAAGTATTTATTATGCTGATGCTAATATTCCTGAACCTCTTGAAAGCTTTCAATACTAGCAACTATGGTTTCTTCCTGCCTCTGAAAGCATCAACCAAGGACAGCATCAGTCATTTGAAGTAGCTTCTGAGAAAGAGTTGCGGGAGAGAGAGAGAGTAAAAGAAAGAGAGAACAAACTATTGCCTACTATTACTACTTTTTTTTAAAAAAAAGTTTCATTGTTTTGTTATATGAAACTAATAATAAAAATATTTCTACAATGTTATCAGCAAATATCTCAGTGGTTTAAATCCTATACCAAAGAAACAACAGTATAACCAAGAAGGGACCAGTGTTTGCCTGTCAGTATCTTCAAATTATCGTAAGGTTCACCAGATGTTGAAAAGCTGAAATGCAGGTTGAGGGAGAATCTTTATCAAACTTTTTAAGGGAGTCAGTAAAGACAAGCAATGTGACCCAGGGTCATATGCTTTGTTCTTGCAACCCAGACAAAACAACCTGATACATTCATTGAGCTTCCTGGATTACAACTGAAGATCTATCTAATTCAGCACCAGTGTGCAAAAAGAGAAAGCAAGATACTTCAAGGAAGCTCACAAGCAAGGTATAAAGGCAACAGCTATCCTTTGCAGTTTGTTCCCAGTATCAAAATTCAGAAGTGTCCTGTATTAGACAAAGTCCTCATAGCAGACTTCTCGAAAGTCAGGATGGAGAAAATGTGCCTGATGTTTACGGATTCCAGCTTTGACCAGTTCCAGCCATCATAGCTGGGAAAGATAGAAGGCACCCGGCAACATCTGTGGGGTGGGCACAGATTTCCCACTCCTGTATTGAAACATAAGGCTTAGCATTTGCTTCCTACTTCTCTGTCCACACCTGAAAGACACAATTAGTGACAATTTAATAACTTCAGAACCAACTATATTGCAACATTCCCATTGCCCCAACCATGGCCAGCATGCTGTCTTTTTTTGGCATACCACAAGTGTCAATATTTCTTTCTTCCCTCTGATCACTCAAAGCCTCCCTCCATTTTCTGAGCAGTCTTTAAAGCCCCCTGCATGGCTATTCCCTGCATGTATGGAGCAGGCAGGATTGCAGAAGCATCTCTCCATGAAATGATGACATCAGTGTTGAGATCCACTAGGTCCTCAGGAGGGTCTCATTGCTACTATAATTATTTTTTGTTTGGCTATGGAGACATAGCCAAATGCTCCTGTGATCGTGCCCACTGGCCATGAAATGAGGGGTGAGGGCTCCAGAGGCTGATATATGGCTCAGCCTAATATAAGTCTGTAAGCAGGCCTACTATGCTAGGCTGAGACATACTGAATTGCAGCCTATATGTACAAAGTACACAGAAGAAACACCTCTGTCTGTGTAATGTAGAAAGAGTAGAACATGTCTGGAGTCTTCTTCCTCTTTCAGCAACAACAATGTATTAGAAATTTAGACTCCACCAAACTATGTGAATTCAATTAAAATACTATTCCGTGACATCAAGGTGGTTTCAAGCAGCCTCACTCTATACTCCAGACACTAGCAGAAATGCATGTCAGCTGGCTACATAGTATGGCCTGCCAAAGACATTTGCTATCTTTGGTGAAAAAGAAGATGTTGCCACTACCTTTCTCCCTCCTCACCATCATTCTACCTACAGGAGATGATCTGACTTGCAGTTGAATTTCATAGAATTAAGACAGGATCCACCACTGCATTTCAGGATGGTGGGTTCTAGCTTAAGCCATTTCTGCACTGGACCGTTATAGCGCAATGATTCCACTTGCAACATCCTATGGAATCCTGGAGTTTGCAGTTTCGGGAGGGGCCGGCCGGGGAAATGGCCTTAGAAAGGTACAAGTTCAAGTTCAAGTTTATTGCATTTTAGCAGCCAGCCATTGCACAAAAATGAAAAAATAAAATAAGATAAAATGAGAAAGGATAATCCAGCCAATTTACATCTAACACATAATCAACAATAAATGAATCACTTTCCATACCCCTCCTTGTTCTTTATAGCACATAATTGTAAGACCCTAACAAGAAATTTAGATGTTCTGAAAGACACATATTTCACAGTATCATATAGCAGAAAACAAACTTTCGCGAAGGAGGAATTTCCCTTAAAAGACTTCAATAAAGGAAAAATATACTTGCTCCTGAGATTATTATAAATAGGGCACTCAAGTAGAACATGAATTAAATCTTCTATTGAAACAGAGTTGCAAGCACATACTCTGTCCTTCATAGGAACATTATTGTACCTGCCCATCCAAATTGCCAGTGGGAGAACATTCAATCTAGCATGCAGAAAGGCTAACTTCATTTTAAAAGTTGGAAGATCAACCAGATAATGAGGAAGGGGTGAATTCAACGGAATGTAAGAAACAAAAAATGTATTAGATTGGCAGGACTTAATCTCAGTCATCTGGGATTGCATTGCTATATCCTTGAGTCTTTGGAGTATAAGTAATTTTGCTTTATCATACCCTTGAGTCAGAAAAAAAGGAACAGAGAACCCCAAATTCATGACAATCAATTGCATTTTATGCATCCATGAATTTGGACCAGGTTCTTCGAAAGACATCAAAAGGAGCTCAGATACCCTCTTAAAAATAATTTTCAACCAGAAAAGGAGGGCTAATCTAAGAGCCTCTGTTTTAATTGGCATTATACCTAACTCTGCACGGAGCAATGCTAATTTTGTGGAAATGGGAACTGCCACAAGTCTGCGCAGAAATTTATTTTGTGCTCTCTCTAATATATCTAAATTGGCCAGAGCCCACAGTGGTGCTCCAAATAGCATTTTAGGTAGGACTCTGAGCCTATAGAGTTCCAAAGTGGATTGAATCATATTGCCCCCTTTTGTGCGATAGAATCTTAATAATCCATTTAATGTTCTTTCAGCTAACAGGGTACTTGATTGAACCTGTGAAGACCAATTACCAGTCCAGTGAAAGACCACACCAAGATATTTAAAAGAGGGGACTTGTTCCAATTTATTCCCGTCAAGTAGCCAATTATAAATTTTTTTGGATTTGCCGAATACCATCACTTTTGTTTTTTGATAGTTGATGGAAAGTTGTTCATTCTTACAATATAAACTAAACTGATTCAACAATCTACGCAGGCCTACTTGAGTATAGGAAATCAGGATAGCATCATCTGCATACAATAGGATCGAATATTTCCAATTTCCAATTTTAACTGGGAAAAATTGGTCACCTTTTAAGAACTCAACTACATTGTTTATAAATAAATTGAAAAGAAGGGGAGCAAGCAGACACCCTTGTTTTACTCCTTTAGAGACAGGTATCGAGTCTGACAGGTGTGTACCATCAACTCTGACTTTCAAGGATGTATTTGAGTAAAGAGATATTATACATTTTAGAAGATTCTTACCAATACCCATAGTTTGTAATTTAACCCAAAGACATTCCCGTGAAATAGAGTCAAAAGCAGCCTTCAAATCAATGAATGCTACAAAAATATGCTTTACAGTTCCTGCCAGATATTTATCAATAACATATTTCAATATAAAACAATTATCCAAAGTTGACCTGCCTAAACGGAAGCCAGCCTGTTCCGGGGCCAGCAATGCATGCTCTTCCACCCAATCCTCCAATGTATCTAGAAGAGACCTGGCATAAATTTTCCCAGAAACATTCAAGAGACTAATGGGCCTATAATTTCCTGGATCATTTCCAGGACCCTTTTTGTAGATAGGAACTACAATAACAGATGACCAATTAGGTGGTGTAACTCCTACATTATTAATTAAAGAAAATAATGAAGCAAAAATTGGAGCCCACCAGTCTGAAAATGCAATATAAAAGTCTGATGGAAAGCCGTCTTCACCAGGTGCTTTACCTTTCTTTTGTCTTAATATTAATGAATTAGCCCTATCTATAGAAATATTTTCCCAGCTATGTTCCCATCTAGGCCCAGTATAGTCCAGGGGAATAATCTTAAGATGGTCTGAATCATTAAATAGCTTTCCAAAATAGCTTTCCCAGTTGTTTTTAGAAATAGTTCCTTCTAAAATTGGAGATGACCTTTTTTCAAGCTTTGCAATTGTATCCCAGAATTTCAATGGATTCTTTTGCAGGAGTGCTAGGCTTAGTTCCTTCCACTGTTCCCTGTAATATATCCTTTTTTTCTCACTAATTAATCTTTTGTATTTTTTACGAAGATCATAGAAATATGAGGGAATTTCAGTGGAGTTAGTGGATCGATATAATTTGATGGCTTTTCCCATTTGCCTTTTTAGATTCCTGCAGTCTTTGTCAAACCAAGCATTATTGCTTTTGGTTTGGCAATTTTCTGAGTGGGATACCTTTTTTATAAAAAAGGGTCTGAGGGAGTTTGTTAATTGTGTATACAACTGATTTGCAGACTCGACATTGGATGCTTGAATCAGATCTTTCCTTAATTTCATAAATTCCTCAGAGTAAAGTCTCTGTTGCAAATCTAATTGCAACAGGGGATTCCATTTGATCCTTTTATCAGAGGTTAATTGGGCTTGTTCAGAATTAAGGTGGTGAGCAGTATTTATAACAGTACTGTTAAACCACTGCAAGGAAAATCTAAGTGGCTGGTGATCACTACCAGCAACTGGGTCAACTGTGAAAGAGAGAAACAAGGATCGATGCTCATGTGAAATTAACACATAGTCAACTGTACTTGCTCTAGAGTTATTTATAAAAGTAAACTCTCCCTTAGAATTATCAAGATGGGAACCATTTATTAAAGCTAAATTTAGTTTTGTCAGTAAAGTAAAAAAAATGCGGCCAAAATCATTAATCTTCTTATCTTTAGACTTTCGAATTTCCAAATCTTCCCACAACTCAGTTGCGCCTCCTAAAGCCCTAGCAATATCTTGGTTAGATGAACCTATGCGTGCATTAAAGTCACCGACAATTACCAATGGAACTAAAGGAAATTCATACTCTAACTCGCATAGATATTCTTCTAACTTATGCCAGTAGCTTGGATCATAATATGGTGAGGTGCGGGGGGGAACATAGATGTTAACAAAAATATAAGAGTGGTGTACATTTTTAATAAAAATGGCCATGGCGCATGGAGCTAATCCTTCAAGAGGAATAATTGAAGCTGAAAGAGAAATGGATATCAATATAGCCAGGCCACCACTCGGTCTACCACCTTTAGAAGAAGAATGTGCAGTATTTGAGTAGGCCACATATCCAGGAAGCCAAATATCATGCTTTAGCCAGGTTTCTTGGAACAGTAGGACCTGAAACTGCTTTATATAGTCTAGAAAATCACAATCTTCTAATTTGTTCCTCCAGCCTGCTAAATTCCAGGACAAACAGGAAAGTCCAGATATCAAATATATTGATTGTCATTGTTGTGTCAAAACCTGGATTTCATTGGTTTCCTCTGAAATTACCACTGACCCATTTATTTGTGAGTGAGGGTTACAATGTACTTGATGTATATCTGGAAATATAGTATCTTTGTTTTTAGTCTTCCTTTCACCTAATTCATGAGACTCCAATTTCCTCATCTCTAACCAATTCGCTGTTGTTTGGCGTGCTTGACTAGAGATAATATTTCTATTACTGGGAGGGGATTCAAACATTATCAAATCATTCTGTTCCATAGGAGCTGAGGCTAAATCCAATTCTTCCCTACTCATCACAGTTAGCCTTTCTCTTAAGACACCCAATCTTGTTATGATCGCTTTTTTTTCAGTCAGGGGTAAACATTTATAAGAGTCTATTAATTGCTCTTCTTCACTGACCCTAGAGATATTAAATGGGTCTTGTGGACAGCCTTTCTCAAAAGAGTTTGTCAATACAGGGTGTTGCTGCATACAGTGAAATTCTTTATTAGAAGAGAGCAAGGGTGGAACTTTTAAACTACAATTTTCAAACTTAAAAGTTGATTTAGAACCATGCTCTCCCCAAACCTTAGAATTATTCACTACTGAATAGGGTAATAAAGGTTTCCTCACTGTATCCAGAAACACTCGGGTAGGTACCACACCCAACCTAGAAACAGAAACTTTCCTCTTCATAAAGAGGGAAGGTATTCTAGCTGACCTAAATACTAGGATAAATTTTTGCATTTGAGAAGGGGCATATAAAAAATTGATAAATGAAAGATCAACTGCCTTAATTGGTAAATGTAGTATAGTACTAATATGCTTCCTAGCACAGCTCATTGTATTCCACCGAGGAATAGATTGTCTATAAGGGAATATACTTAAAGCAACCTGATTAACCTGAAGGGAGAGATTCATATCCTTTAAAAAGCTCTTAGCTACAGGGAATGAAGGAAGCTGGCTTGTAGGAATGGTATTTGTAACTTTGATACCATCCTGCTTCTTAATGATCATTTTTGAAGGAAATGTATGACTTTCCCTTTTTATAGTGGAGGTAAGGCAGTCTAG
The DNA here is from genome assembly GCA_030412105.1 of Cyclura pinguis. NCBI lineage: Eukaryota > Metazoa > Chordata > Lepidosauria > Squamata > Iguanidae > Cyclura > Cyclura pinguis. The sequence continues at coordinate 103,011,989 of CM059599.1, read as the reverse complement.
TTTGTCTGAAATATTTCTTAATTCACTATAAATACTTTTTACAGTTACCGCCACCAGATTATATTGTTTTTCTAAAAGCATCCTATCATTAGAAGAAGAAATAATCTCCTGAAAGTCATCATGTCTACTCCCATCTACTAGGTTGCTTTTAGTTATATTGTTTTTGCCTTGTAAATACTGAGACTCTAAGCTTTCCTCTTGTAGAGCATCAAACCTATTAGAGGTAGGAACTGCAGATTTAAAAACATCTAATGGCTGCCTATCAGGTTTAAAAAACTCATCAATCTTGGGCTGCTTAATTTTAGGGGGAGAAGAGTAAGTAGGACTTCCCCGAACTCTCTTTCTAGAAGTCATATTAATTAGCTTTCCACTAGAAATAAAAAAAACTGAATTAAGTAATTAAATAACTAAATAATTAAATAGCTAAACAGATATATATATATATATATATATATATATATGACTATAAAAATAGAAACATATGATCGACATATATCTGAAAGTCTAAAAGACACGAAAAAGAAAATAAAATCTAAAACAAAAATACTGTTTTCACAAAAAAGGCAGTGCAGTTCAATTTTACAATCCTGAAGCAAATAGGCTGGGTAGCATATAGAACCCAGAGTGCACCTCTTGAACTCAGGTCTGCATCCAGACTGTTGTAGGCAGCAGCTGTTTAGGCTCTTCTTTCATCTTTGTTCACAGGCTTTATCAAAGTTTCATCAGAACTCCCCAGAGGTAATTCCTCATACTCAAAAACAGGGGTTATCAGCGTTTATTATTGTCAATATTCACTGCTAGTTCAGTCTCTTCTCTACCAAACGCTGAAGGACCCTCAAACAAAGAGATAATAAACAGTTCGCAGTTCACAGCTTGCTGTCCCACATCATCAATCAGACCTTCATAGGATGGTAGATGATAGATGGTAGAAGGTTCTATATCCTCCCTTCCTCCTCCTCTTTGTCCAAGCAACAGGTCAATGATACAGCCTCAAGCCTCTGCTCACCACTTTAGCATTCCAGCTGTGAGTTCCAAATTATAGGCAAATAAAGATGATAGAAACAATGCCCAAATTGCAAACAGCTATGGAAAAGGACTGTAGTATATAAGCTTCTTCAACTTGGGTGAGTATACCATCAGTGGTCCACAATCCAGACAAAAACAGCAAGACAACAGATCTTAAGGAATAGTAATAAATAGAAGTGCCTTCTCTGATGTAAACAACCCAGCTGTAATTTGCCTGGGCTCCACTCTACCAGCACTCAGCTATCCCTCAGCTGGCCTTCCAAAAGCTTCAGGTAGGTTAATTGTCAAATGATCACAGCTGCCCAAATAAAGTCTTAAAATCTTAGAATCTTAAATAATTAAAGCTCTAAGTAATAAAAACTTTGGGGTTATTAAACCTCAGAGCTATACAATTTAATGTTTAAAAGATCCAATGTTAAAATGCTAAATGTTAAAAAGGTTAAAAGGATTAAAAAAAAAATCAGCTTGCTCACTAAAATCCAAGTTAAAAATCACCATTAAGGACTAAAAACTACCTCACACAACAAGTTATTCCTGCAAATCCTGATTAACAAAGGCAATGCTCTGGAAAAGGTCCAGAGTTCAGTAGCAGGACATCACTTTTCTTTAGCGAGACTGCTAAAGCTAAAACCAGACAGGAGCCGAGGATAAATCAAAACCTCGACCGAAAACAAGCAAGCAGGCAGGCCGAAAGGTACAGAACAGACAGTTCTACCCCCACACTAGGGAATGGCCAGAAGATTGCCTTCATTGGCCCTTTCACACCACCTACCAGTGGTTAGCAATCCAATTTCTATTAGAACTTAGGAGATCCAGGTTGAAGATTCCCCCGCCCCCCCCCCACACACACATACAGTGTGTGGTGTAGTCTAGGGGTCTGAGTGTTAGACTAGCACACTTGGAGATTAGGGTTCAGATCCCTGCTCTGTCATGAAAACCCACTATGTGACTTTGGAAAAGTCATACTGTCTCAGTCTTAGAGGAAGGCAATGGCAAACCTCCTCTTAATAGATCTTGCCAAGAAAAACCCTAGAGTAGGGTATTCATAAGTTAGGAGTCAACCTGAAGGCACAGAACTACAACAACTATTTCACACATACAGCACACCATTGAATGTCACTGGGTAATGTTGAAGCAATTGTCCTCTCTCTTTGTCTGATGCACCTCACAGTGTTATTTGTAGATAAAGTGGGGAAAGAAGTAAAACTTATTTGTTTATTTACTGGTTTGGTTTATAACTCATCTTTCTCCCAAAGCTGTGACATGAGGCAGCTCACAGCAAGATTAATTTTTTGAAAGGTGCAGTTAAAACTAAAAAAAAAAAAAAGGTTATTAACTGTGATCCTACATCTTACATTTCTGACTTATTCCCACCCCCGAGAAGGCAATTCAGAAAGATTTGGAGTGTGTTGCTACGGATGTGTACTGGCCGGAGGAGGTAGGTGACTGTAGCACACAGCTACAGACTGCATCCGGGGGAGATTGCTGAGACCACTCTCCTAGAACTTAATTGGAGTTGGAGGAAAATAAAACTACCTTTCTTCTCCCAGCCACAGAAATGGAACTTGGGCCAGGAACTACCTAGGCTTTTCCTCCCTCACTGCTCCCAGGGAATACCAGGCCATGGCAACACTGTGAGTTCTTGAGAGGTGCCAAGGGAGGTGGACAATGTACAGTACCTCCTTCCAAAATGTCCTTAAAAAGGACATACATGTGCCTGTGACACAAAGTCTGGTTGTGATATTAAATCACATTTGAATGAAAATTTAAGAGCATACCAATAAAAAAATGTACCCAAACCACCTGTCAAAATCCCTGTCCACCATAGCCAGTCCATTTCCAAACCCTGCCTTACTGAAAAGGCCTCTGGTTATCAGTGGAAGGGGCAAGAAGCAAGTAAGCCTCCATTGGTAGGGAGTTCTACCAGGAATAGTCACCAAGAAAATTTCAGAGCTTACTGAAGCAAAGATGGGATAGAAACGTATCGTGTGTGTGTGTGTGTGTGTTTGCACATGTGCATGCATGCACATGTGTGTGTATACATCAGTGCATACATATATATATATATATGCTGATCACCACACTGCCTAACAGTAGGGTCACAAAAGATAGGCAGTGAAAAACATAAAGCAGGTCAGGCAGTGACTGAATGGCAGGTCCATATTCTCTTCTTGCCAAACTTCATTCCAATGGCTGTGGTGGTGCTGATAATGACTACTTCTACTGCCACAGCTATGTTATTATTAATACTACTATTTATTCATTTATATCCTGTCTTTCTCCCAAACTATGATGGTAGATGGTTTACAGAAATTAAACAAAATGCAGATAAAAGCACATCCAGAGACCTATGTAAAAACATCAGAAAGGCTCCTGTAAATATGCAATTAAATTATCCGTAGATGGTTAGTGGTAGAGTGGCCAGTGTCACATGCATCCTATATGAAACTTCAACAGACTGTGATTGTATGCCTGGAAATATTGTTAATCTCTGAAGGGACCACTTTTGCTGTTCTACCAAGCTAGAATTTTCAGAATTTTCTGAGGTTTTGGCTGTAGCGAGCAACCTTCAGGCTGTTATGTAAATAATCTTAGGAAATATGTGTGTTTCATACTTCATCCACTTCTGCCTGAACTAGAAAATTAGGAGCTGGATCTATTTGCATCATTTCTTCGGTCACTTCATCAGTATGGCTATTCTCAGCATGCCCAGATTTCTTAATTTGTTTGTTTATTTATACAGTGACATCAAGACTGTGTGGTGCTTTACAGAATAACACACAAAAAAAGTCCAACTAGTTTCCACTCGAAAGAATTTAACAACTTCAGTTTGAACCACCAGAAATTTTTACAATCTAAATGTCAACTACTCTTGCTCACAACCTGAATGTCAAAATCAAGGAAGAAAACTGCGAAGGAAATGGAACTGAAGAATGGGAAAACTAGGATAATAACATAAAATTGCCTAAATGCAATCAGGCATCATTGGATTTTTGTTTCCACTGGGGATGAATCAGTCTGCATCAAAACCTCTTGGAAGAAAATGGATTTTGTAGGGCTTCTCTCACCAATAAGCTGAGCAAGGCAGCCATCTTGGACAATAGGCTTGGTGTGTTAACAAAGGGAGGCAGATAACTAGCTTTTTAATTGATTATTCTTGTATTTCTACTCAATCCCAGGAATGGGGAAAAAAGTTCTTGAGGGATTTTTCTGCCCATCTGCCAAAATAATCAGACTGGTGTTAGATACTATACACTTTGATTTGAGCTGCAGGGCAGGAATCATTTCTTGGTCCATGGCTGTTAGCAAAACGTCTTGATCTGGCCTTCAGTTTTTGAAAAAGGAACTTAAAGGAAAAGTCTACCCCCTGTACAGTCTCTATAAAATAAAGGTGGGTTGGAATGAAAGCTCAACTTGGCCAGGGCACAAGGAATGTGGACCACTACACTCAAGTTTCCTAACAGCTACTGAAGACAGCTCCACACAGAGTGCATTAGAGTAATCCAAACAGAATGTATCATGTTTTCCAGCATATAAAACACACTTTTTTTGACAAAAAAATGCCTTCTGAAAATGAGATGTGTCTTATAAACCAGTTCATTTTATACACTGGCAAAGATGGGTAACTCCTGCCAGGCCTAAATGCATAGGCAAGTGAGGGGGAGAAAGGATTGCTCGCATGAGTGCACCTTTAACCCCACTTCCTGTCATTTTGCCCCAGTGGGGAGAACTTCCTGCCAAGGAAAAAAAGGAAAGGAAAGTGGGGGGGGCAGTAAAAGAAGCTCCTTTCTCCTTCCTTCCTGTTGTTTTGCCTGGGTAAGAAGAAGTCCACACCAAGGCAAAAAGGAAAAGAAAGGCAGGGAGTGAAAGGGGCTCTTTTCTCCCTCCTTCCTGTCCTTTTGCTTCCCCCCACCTTTCCTATGCATTTTGCCTTGATGGGGTACTAAAAAAACATTGTCCTAAAAATACAGTCTAAAAATAGGGTGTGTCTTATACGCCAGTGTGTCTAATACGCTGGCAAATACAGTAATCAAGGCCTATGTCACTGGCCAGAACTGACACCCCCAGAAACAGCATTACTGGTACTCTTGTTTTAGTGGTGGAATTCAGCACTAAGACTCAGATATGAATCTAGGAGCCTGCCCAAACTCTCAACCTGAACCCCATTCAGCAGAAGAAGAATCCTTATTCCCTGATCTTTCTTTTTTTTTTCCTTATATACATGTGTATATAAAAATTCAGGGAGGAAAATGAAAGTCCATAATCTCTGAGTACACCAGAAATACTTTTTACCTAATCATTCAGGAGTCGATGGCCTTCAGACCCCCTGATCAGCACCTCCATCTTACCCATTGGCAGCTGATGGCTTCCATGTCAGTGGTGCAATCAACCCATTCCAGTGTTACAGCCAAACTTTAAAGAAGTCATCCAAGAGGTTAAAACTATTTTGAGGACAGAGTTGGATAGCTCCTTTGAAGTCTGGATGAAAATCTTGAGCGGATTGACTGTCTTAGTGATATGGATGCCATAAGCTACCACTGTGCCCCCTCTGACTTCCAAGCTCCTTGCTTAGTTTTGATACAAATATTCTTTACTGGCAGAACTGTGGCAGCTGGATTTTCATATCTATTATATATAATCCTCTCTCTTTAAACAAAAGTCACAAACAGTATTTTGGGTGTTTTGCATTAGCATTGCCCCTTGAGAAGTTCTGTTTATATTCTTTCTGTGGCTGAACATTTGGACTAAATATGAGGGAGAAAAAGTCATGGAAGGAATTCTCAAATGAGAAATGCACTCCACCCTTATTACAACATTAGGTCTGTTGAGCCAAATCGTTTCCTTTGACAAATGGCCTGATAATAGAACCTAATTAGGAAAAGGCGTGAAATACCTGAGGCGACAAGGCATAGGAAAGAAAGGCTGGCAAACCGGCAGGCAGGAAGGAATGGCAGAAAATGGAAACAAAGAAGGAAAACACAGAATGGGTTTAATTTGTTGAGGCATATATAAGAATATGCACAGGCTGGATGAGGACAGCAGGGCTGTGGTATGACAGATACACAGACATCCTTTCTAAAATCAGTCAGAGGAGTCCTTTGCAGGATCATGCAAGGTAATAAGATCTGTGTGAAGGAATGGGAGCTTTTTTCTGCTGTTGCCCTGAGGTTGTAGACTGAGTTTTTAGAGGATTAAAGACAAGAGAGCATAACATTTCTCTGCCTTAAAATTTTAAGACATACTGCCTTGGACACTGGAAGCAGTATACAGCTGTCATGGCAGGAACATAGGAAGATGTTTTAAGTCGAATTCAGTATTGTTGGCACTGAGTGGCCTCAAGCTTTCTAAGATTATCAGGGATGTTGTCCAAGTTCTAAGAGACCTTCTGCATGCAAAGGTTTTTTTTTTTAATTTTTATATTCTGTCTTTCCTTCAGTGAGCTCAGGGTGAAACACAGCTCTCTTCCCCACTTTATCCTATCATGACAGGGTGGCTAACACATTTGAGTTAGATTTGTACTGACCAACTAGAAGTAAGTACCACTGAACCCAAGAGACTTCCTCCTGTGCAGACATGTATAAGATTGCACTGTAAGTGATTTTATGAACACTTGGCTTGTACACAATTCAAAAAGCAATGTTTATACTCTTCCTGCTGAGATAAATACAGTGAAATAAAGAGCTTCAAAAATATTTCTCCAAGATTTATATCTTAAAGTGAAGATATTTTTTGGTCTAAGATGGCCACGATTCTAGATCAGCTACTTAGCTATATAACCATCCTAGTTACATAGCTATATAACCACTTTAGTTACATAGCTAAATAGTATCTCCCAGCCCACCACCACCCCAGATTTACTGGGCAGCAGCCAGTGAGAATGACAGGGGTCTGTTCTCCTGTTGAGCAGAATGTGGCTGACATTTCCAACCCCTCTCATGAATAATCTCCAATGTGACAATCAGAAGCAAGATCTCGGTTATAATTCCGCCTCTGGAGATGGCTTCTGGCAGGGGCTGGAAGTATGAGTCAGCTGCATCTTGATTGACAGGAGAACAGACTCCCATCACTCACAGTAGCTGCTGCCTGGTAAGTCTGGATTGGGGGACTCCCATGATCCCTACATCCCTACATATGCTCTACACTATTGAATACTTAGGGATCATGAATATGAACCAGTTACGAATGTGTAACTCTAGAGCCATTTCTGCACTACACCGTTATAGTGCTATTATTTCACTTTCAATATCCTGTGAAATTCTGGCGCTTGTAGTTTACTGAGGCCAAAGAGCTCTCTGGCTGAGAATTCTAAATACCACTTCCCAAACTGCTAACCCTAGGATTACATAAGATGTTGAAAGTGGAAAATGGAATAATAGTACTGTAACAGTGTAATGTAGAAATGGAAGGTTACACTTCATAACTCTGACTGTGAATTCCAGACAATGTCATTTAGAGAAGAATGCAAGACAGCTTTCCACAAAACAATACAACCTAATTTCCCCTCAATTATAAAAAAAAAATCAATGATAGATAGATAGATAGATAGATAGATAGATAGATAGATAGATCTGCACATAAAGAAGTACAGGTCTATGCCCTATGTTTTCCTGTTTCATAACATAGAACAAAAACAGTGCTGGGACTAAGCAGAACATGACAAGATGTTTCTCTTTTTAGAAAATTCAGTTTTCTGCACAAAACAATGATGTGTGGATTCTGTGCAGAGTAAGGCCCTTTCCGCACGCGGTTGTTAAGGCGGGCCAATGCGTCTTGCCTCCGAGGTCTTCTGCACGTTGGAGTGGACTAGGTTCAGTTTATTTACCTTCATTCTGCACATAATTCTGACTAAATGTGCCCCCATGTGGTTGTAAAGCGCGCTATTTGAAAACCGGAAGAAATCGGTTTTCCAATTTTCCACAGTGGTGCAGACATGTACATTCACACCAATGCAAATTGGTGGTCAGAGGAGGGCTCATGGGAGGGGCCAGGGGTAGTATGGACTTTCACACGTACGCAAGTACGTACATACACAATGACGTACTAAACCATGCAAAAAAAAAGAAAAAAAGACCAATCACAGCCAACAGAGCTGGGTGAGGGGAGTAGCAGGAGTGGCCATGCTGGAAGCAGTGTGGATTAATGAATTCGCACTCCTCCAAATCAGAATGGAACATACACAGTAGCTGTGCGGAAGGAAATGAGGGAAAGTCTGCCTTGTTTCGAGCCCAGAAAATCCGGAAAGAAACGGTACGAATCGATTCACCAGCCTCGTGTGGAAAGGGCCTACGTCATGAACTGGGAAGATTTTCATCAGTCCAAGATTCTTCTAGTCAGGATTTCTTTACACTTGAAAAATATGTCTTTTGGTCATTTTTGAATATTTTTGAATGTTCTTTCTATTCCTACTATGTAGTATCATGTGTTGGAATGGTGAACACTTTCGTCATAACCCCCAGCCACAAGCACTGACCAGGACAATGATGCACACAGAGAGAAAAGTCAGTCAGATTGGAAGGGCAATAGCGCACCTCCCCTCCAGTATCATCCCCGCTATGAACCAGACTTGAGATAGTTGCCTCAGGCAACTAGTTTGGTGTCTTGTGAAAAGATAGCAAGTTCTTAGTCGTGACAAATTTATAAATAATTTATGTTTAGAGACCAAGGAGGAAGAGAGTTTGTTATAGGATTTACTGGCTCAGATGCCAAAGCAACTTGACAAGCCTTGAGGCCTTCCTGCACTACACTTTCAACATCCTATGGAATTTTGGGGTTTGTAGTTTACTGAGGCCAAAGAGCTCTCTGGCTGAGAATTCTGAAGGCTCCTCCTTAGACTGCAAACCCCACAATTCCATAGGATGCTGAAAGTGAAATAATAGCACTATAACAGTGTAGTGTGGAAATGGTCTTGGATCTTACACAGCATACACCTCACACAGTAAGATTCGTTGGACCAGCCTTGCTCTCATTCTTTTAGGAAAAGAGCAATCATAGAGCCAGGATTTCAAATGAATGAACACTCACATGAAGGCCCCGATCCACACTGGAGGTTATCTAAATGGTAGAAAGCAGAGATCCTTGTTCCTCCTCTACCATTATAATCCTACAGCATCACTCTGGCAAATGGGGAAAAAGCTCTAGAAACAATATACATGACAAATGAATTTTGATTAAAGGACTAAATTAGCACAAGAACATAAACATTGTCTTGGAAGATTGTGCCAAGGTACATCTAGTTCCCTGTTATGTTTCCCAAATGGCTGTGGGAACTTTCTCTTGTTTTTTGGACCCACTTGAAGTTCATCTAATGAATACATTTCTATTAATGCAGGTACTCTACTGTTTTAGTAAATAAATGACCAAACTCTGGATAACATCTGACTAAAAAAAAAAAGTCTAGAGTTTTATTATTTGTCATCATGAAGTCCAGAAGTTGAAACTTCAGTACCACAACCTTTAAGTTATTTAATACTTAATATCTTTAATTAATAAATAATAAATGGGAGGTATAGTTTAGCTGTCTGCCTACATAGCCCTCAATTGACCTATCTACCATTAATCTGTTTAGTCCCCTTTTCAAGACACTAGACTAGCTCATAACTGATCTACAAAAGGTACAGCTACCACAGCCTAAAGTGGTGTTTGTGCAACAGAGACCAAGCAACAGGGACAAACAAAACTATATCAATGAAACAGAAATTCCTGTGTTTTGAAATAAGGCATTTTTTAAAAAAAAATCACATTTTGTTATGCTTTCATCTTAACAAATGCTTTGTGGATTAAAATAGGGGGAATAGTTGCAGTGAATAGTACTAGCAGAATAAAGTGAAATTTTTGTGCTCAGAATCCTGACATCTGGTGAGATTTTCCTATTTTCAAATAAAACAAAAGTCAGCAGGGTGTTTTTTTAAAAAAAAAAAAACACAGCTTTTGCACCTCAGAGAGGGGGTAAGATTCATTTATCATTACGTGTCCTCAAATGAATGCCAATTTTGCTCCATCTCCATCTGTTCACCAAATGAAAATGTGGTGTGTCTCTGCAGCACCTTGATCGCACGAATTTATCTTGAAATGAATCTGGATAAGATTTATTCCTAAGTAGCTCATTTCCTGCTGACATTCAAGGATTCCCTCTTTAAAAGCACATGTGAAGATTCAAAGTCAGCAATTCCATCATTCCTCTCATTGTGTAGCACTCAACAAATGTTTGCAACTTTATAGACCCGCAGAATCCTAAAAGCCATCCAGTGAATGGAATGCTCCATACTGCTGCATGTGCATGCACACACACATGTCCTATTTGCAAATATTTACACAAGAAAAAGATGTGATTTAATAACAGTTACCAGATGTAATGAATTTCTTTTATCCTAGACTGCTCCAAAACCACTTGACAAACATTATTTGCAGTTTTCAAAGCATGCAAAATCCAATCCAAATTTCTGGCATTCAAGAAATTCTGCAGGCTGCTTTCACAAGAGATTGTACTTAGGGGGCTTTTTGAACTTTTTGTGTCTATACAATGTTGTCACACTAACCAACCTCATATATGTTCAAACCTTAATGCCATACCTTTCTACTAGGGAAGAAGGCACAGCCTCAGGTAAAGAGTAAACAATCAGTGACAGATAAAGTCCATATCTCTTTATACAAACAGGACAAGGTATATTCACCAAATCCTTGGAATTATATTGTAATTTGCATTGGTAATGGCTGTTTCTGATTTGGTATGCCAAAAGAAGCAACACTGGAAATTCCATTGCACAAGACTGTCTGAGGAAGCTCTGCAACAGCATGGGAAACGTCTAAGTAGATTGTACGTAAATGGCAGAGGGGAACCAGTGAAAGCTTTTGTAATCCTTTGTACACTTGCTTATGGATAATACTGCTGAACAATTAGAATTTATTTCCAAGAAATATGTACAGGAATAAGCTGACATCTCCTTGGTCCCCTAGATTAATGAACTATTTTTTTTTCTAATTCATTTGAACTGGAAATCTAAAATTGGGCATCTGTAGTTAATCCTTATGGAACAAATCTGAATATTTAACTAACTTAAAATCATGACTTAATTCCTGGCTTGTTTCAAAGTCCTTACCACAGATTCCCAGTTCAGATAAAAAGGAAATCAAAAGTTAATAGAAGGTTTTCTAGCTCATTTACTCACTCACGCAAAGCCAGAGTGAAAGGTCTACTTACACATCCAAAAGGCTTGTTCATATGTTTGCAGACCAACCAAAGAAATGGTAATCCAAACACAGTGTGTAGTACATCAAACAGCTTTAAAAATCATTTTAAAAGATAGGTAAACTTTGCCCACATCATTTCAATTCTCATTTCCTATCTACTCATGTTGTTAAGGGTTAGCAACCTTGCATGTCTATATTCACTAACTTCTGATTTGCATCTCAGTTTGTAGGAGTTTAGGCATTATATATATTATGGAGACTTTCTGTTTATTTCATCATACAATCTCTCTTCCTGAATCATGCTAACTTATAGTCATGTTTTTCTTTCTTTTCTTCCTCTCCTACATTAGGCCATGTGTTTGACTATGCACATGTATTTGTAAGTATATACGTAATAAGGTCAATCTTACAAAGGTTAGTCCTACAAAGAAGACTAACCTTATTTTCTTTCTCTGCTAAACCCTGTTTGGATGTGGATAAGCAAGAAACTGGTTGCGGTTCAGCTTCTGCCTTGCCAACTGATTACTCTACTTGAAAGCCTCCCCTCACCATTATCTCTCACATCCTCTAACACATTTCTTTTATGTTCATGATAATACAAAACATATGAAAATTAAGAAAGCTTACAAGTAGACTGGCATCCTGTTATGTGTTGTTTGTGTTGTCACAAGGCTTCCTTATGACATTACAACTCACTTTTGATATTGTGTAGGTCATCATTCTCTTCTGACCACACAATGACCAAAAGCACATGTCCTCAAACTCACACATATATCTCCAGATGTAGGATCTTGGTGGCAATGTTGGTATTTACAGCCAATGAAGAAATTCTGCTGAAACTATTGTGCAATGACTCTTCTCCTTATCAACCACCTAGTGCAAGAGTCTTGAGATACAGGGATTAATTAATGACTCCATTTGACTATTTCACGATATTTGAATTGTGGGAGATTTGCTGGAGCAGCAACCAAGCAGTTTGTGGGGAAAAAAAAATCTGTGAGAGCATCATGGGTCCAAGTTGGATCCAGAAGCCATATAGGCAGTGTTGGAAAGTTGCACTGGGGCCCATGGCTGAGACTTTGCCCACTCCTTTCTCTGCATCATGTATTCAGGCAGAATTATACATGAGGAGCTCCTCAGAGGTAGGTCATATACATAAATGCAGGAGGTCCTTGTTGCATTCCTGAGCTTCATCAGGTAGACAGATCTCAACCAGAATATTTGGCCTAGTCTATCCATCACCCTGGAAAGCCATTACACAGTTCTGGACTAGATGAACCAATTGTCTGACTGATTGTAAAGCTACTTCATATATTTAATACTCATTATTTTTTACTAGAATCTCTTGATCCTTTTAAGTGAAATGTTCAAGTATTTCTCCCCCCCCTCTCTTTCACACACACACACACACACACACACACGAGAGAGAGAGAGATATACACACATGCATACTGATGTCACCATAATGCTAAGATTCATATCACAACGGACATGATGCTCTGGCTTAGCAGCAGTTGTGAAATTGTTTCTGAATGACACATAATATACTTTGGAACTTTCCTGTGCACAAAGGAAGAACAGCCACTGACAATACTGGAGCCTTTGCAGCTATGGCATTATTCTACACAAAATATGTGTTTATTCCATTGAACTTGTCCATCTCTCTAAGTGGAGGAATTAAGAGATGATGCACATGAAAAAGCCTTAGTGTGGAGATCTTTTCAAGGCAGGGTTGGAGAAGCTTTGGACTTCCAGATGGTTCTGTTCCATCAGTTCCATCTTACGTAGGGAAATAGTAATGGATGGTGGGAGTTGTAGTCCAAACATCTGCCAGACCAAAAGTTTCCGATTCTTACTTTAAGTTGTTCCCCATGGAAGCTGCTCTCTTTCCTTTTAGTAAGATGATTGCTGTTCAGAAGCTTCATTTTTCTTTTTTCAAGGAAATGGCATTACTTTCACACCAAATGAATCTGCCCTTTCCTGAGCCAAACCACTGGTATGTCGGGTCAGTTAAGTCTATTCTGGATAGCAACACTTTTCCATGGTCTCAGATGGAGGTCCTTCTAAGATACATAGCCTGACACTAACTTTGGTTCAACTTGAAAGCTTCTACTTGAAAAACACATGCAGTACCTCACAGTTATGGTCACAACATTAGCTGAACTTCATGGATGTGCCTGTGTTCATTCTGTGGCCAAATCCCTACTGTAAACAAGTGGCAAGGTTGCAGTTTCCCTACCTCTCGCCATTTCCATAACCCAATTATGGAAAAGACTGGAGAAAAAATACATATCCAAAGAATCATGTCTGCATAACAGCTTGGAATGGAGGAGTGAGTCTACAATCACCGTTGTCGTCGTCGTCGTCGTCATCATCATCATCTGAAGCATTCCGTGCATTTTTGAAGCAGGTTTCCTTGTAATAAAATTTATAGTGTTTTCTTGAAAAGGGGAAGAAATCTCTGCAAATTCCCAATTGTGTTCTATTAAAGATTAATGCATTCAGTTTATTGAATCATTGCCAGCGCTCAAGAAGCTGAACCTGTAGCTTAAAATATACTGTACTCCACTTAATCAAAGCAAATAATCAAAGAGAAACCCCAGTTTTTCTTTTCAATCAGATGCTACTCAAGCTTAAGTCATTTATGTATTAAAACACTAGGCTGTATTAATAGAGAAACAAATAGCACCATCTACTGATGCAGCAACAGCATGACCAGAATGTCAAGAAGTACTCTGAAGCCAGATGTTATGCAACACAGCATCTCAAAATGTTTACATTTTATAAGCCATCTGAAAAGGTTGTTAATACTGCTCTCCCAAGGGCAAAAGCTGAAGCCAAGCCCTTCACATAACAGAAAAGAAAGAAAAACAAAGCAAGCAATGACTGAATTGAACAGAGTGGAAGGCATAACAGAGGCATCCATACCAAGACACCAGTTTATCTGATCACCTCATTAACAACTTATTAATTATAATTGTAAGAAGAATGTGAAATCTGGGATCTTACATAATACCAATCAATTTATTGGCTAACTAGAACACAGGAGACACATTGTATGAGAAACATTACGAGTTAAAACCACTTATTCAGCCTTTGGAACCAAAAAAAAAAAAAAAATCAGGATGACAAATGCCAGTAACAAGTACAAGGCCAGGAAAATCTGAGTCTCAGAATTAACTTTCCTCGTTATGCCAAGATATCACAATACATATCTGCAATGTTCTGGGCTCTCTGAGACATCAAACAGTGTGAGGTGAAATGAGGATGTAGTTGATAGGGTTCGTTGCTGTTCAAAGCGAAGGCATATAATTTCACTTTAAGATCAGTTTTACAATCTGGAATTCAGCAAGCATTAGTCAATGTTTTTTCTCTCCTCTTTCCATAATCCCTTCATCAAGGACAAGTTAATTCTCTAGACTGGCCACAATTTATCATAAAGTGTCCTGTGCCCACTGAGTTCCAAGAACAAGTTCATTAATGAAGTGCTGCCTTGCCCATTAGACTGTATTCCTCTCCTTCCACCCACACAGCAGAGTCTGTTCCTTTCTGCATTCATTAAAATATTCCTTGCATCGTCTTTACATTTCTTTCTCAAAATGCATTTTAAACCAAAGGCTCATAAAAGAAAGGACTTCTTAAGATGGTGCATAATTAAACTATGGCATTCACTACCACAAGAATTGCTGGTGGTGTTACTAATCACCTTTAAAAACTAACCATTATTTTAATGATGATGGTGTAATATTGTTTGATTAAAATTTTTTTTGTTTTAAATAATGGAGTTTATTAGTTATTTTACAAATATAATAAGGAGATTGATTACACATTTTTTTAATTCAATGTTACTAAGGATGGTTGTTTGGTTTTGTTCTTACAATCTTCGCTGTTATAATTTTTTATTTAATTTCTTTTTGCTTTATTGGGTACTTGTTTCATTTAAGATATAAATATTATATGCCACAAAAATAACTCAGATTTTAAGTAATGAATTAAAAAGAAAGTTAAATACAATTATTTAGTAAGAGCTGTTTGCAACAAGGGGGGAAACCAATTTTTAAATTTTTGTTTGTTAGTTTAGTTGTAGTGTGATTTTTATACTGTTAGTTCAGTTATGTAGGATTTGTTGTTTTATGGTTGTTGTAATATATTGTTCGTGAGTTTGGATTTGTGTATGGATTTCTGTATGATTGTTTATGGTATTTTTTATTTGTCTATTTGTGTTTTATGTTTTTAGTGTTCAATTAAAAAAAAAAAGATTGCCAAAAAAAAAGAATTTGTGATGGCTTCCAACATGGACAACTGTAAACAGAGATTGTTCATACCCATGAAATAAAAGGCTATCAAAAGTTGCCATTTACATTGGAGATACTTTCCCTTCAGTACTTGGAGCAGAGTGCCTGTATAGATCAGTCGGTGAGGGCTTGTATGGGACACTGCTGTTGTTCTCAGTTCCTACTGATGGAATTCCCACAGGTCTCTGATTGGCCAGTGTGAGAACACAATGCTGAACTTCATTGGCCTTTTGTCCTACTCAGTAGGACTCGTCTTATGTTCTCATTGTGCCACCTTACTTTAAATAAATCTACTATCACCATACCTCACTTAAAAGCCCTTAACTTTTCATATTCAGTCACACACACCCCTACGCACCTTCTTGAAGGATCTAAGATCCAATTTGAACTTTACAACTTCCATTTCAGTGAAGAGACACTGGATTGGATGTGATGAACCAGGGTGTTCAGTGTTACACGCCACCAGCTCACCTTCCCAGGGTATAGATCATGGCTAAAGCTGCACATGTATGGCCCCGTACATATAAAGTCCTTTAATCAAAATGGCATCCCTTTTAAAACACCCACACATCCTCATTACTTTTGAATCAGGCTCAACATCTCATGCAGGGTGCTGTGCAACTGTTTGATTGGCTACTGAACATGTTTTTTGTTAACAGCTTAAGAAGAGAAGTGGTGTCTTTGAATGACACCACATACCTGAGTCTTTAGAAAAAACTTCTCATCAGCATGCCTGTATGTGTAGTGAAGCAAATAGCTATTTTTTTTTAAAGATCCTGGACTTAATGGTCTGCTATAGGGGCAGCTTTCAACAGCCATCCAGGATACTTCAGTTGTGAACTACACAATTAATATATTTCTTTTCTTCCTCTCACCTCAGTCTCACTACTATTTCATGCTTTATGACTACTTTCTATGTTCCTGTTACTTTAGCACAACTCTCTCCTTAAAAATTATTGCTCTTGGCCAACCTGGATGGATGGATGGATGGATGGATGGATGATAGATAGATAGATAGACAGACAGACAGACAGATAGATAGATAGATAGATAGATAGATAGATAGATAGACAAATAGATAGGTATATAGACAGATAGATGTGGATGGAGAGAGAGAAAGAGAGAGAAACTGTAACTATATGAACTCACTGCTATCAGAGCACCTACTGTTAAACTCAATACCATTTTACTTTAGAAAACAATAATGTATTTTAAAAGTAAAAATAAACAAAAAATTAAATAGGCATTTGAACAATATCACGTCAAGCCAGATTGAAAAATAGAAGGAGAAGGAGAAGGAAAAGGAGAAGGAGAAGGAAAAGGAGAAGTAGTAGGAGTAGGAGTAGGAGTAGGAGTAGGAGTAGGAGTAGGAGTAGGAGTAGGAGTAGTGGGGGGGGGGATGCTGTGGTAACCAGCTTCAGCTTTTGTCCAGCCCTGATATATCCATGTGGCTCCAATATGGATGCTGGGCTTGTTTGCCCCTGCCACTCCTAGCTACTCTTTGGATGATCATTTGGAGAATCTCTTGAAGGGACTTTGCCCCAAAGTTCAACCCTATCTGTGCCACTGCTTGTTTCTCACCTCACAGCATAGATGGGGCTACAGAACACAGCTTGGGGAAGTTCAAGGGTTTCTCTAGTCCAAAAACTAACTTTTCCAAGCTTCCCTGCAGAAGATGATGAGTGGGAAATGGGTTTTCCTTCGAATGAGAAGCTTCCCAATTAGGTGTGTGTGTCGTGCCTGGTTGGGATAACTCAGTCGTAAGAGATAGAGGATCAGAAGCATCTTAGCCTTTCATAGTATCTTTGAAATTGTGTGTTTCAAACCCAAAGCACCAAAAACAGGTTTTGGAATTAATTGACTGATTGATTGATTTCTGCTCAAATGGAGATTCCAAAGTGACTTATAATTAAATAGCATCTGGATCACATTATTAATGATGATACCCTCCCCACCAAAGTCTATCTAATCAGTAGCAGTGAAACTCTGGTGATTCTAGAAATATTAAATATTAAACACAGGAGCTAATTTTTCTCAGATGTTCATGGATTTCTTTGTGAAACCCAAAATGGCAAAGCGGTTTGAATGTTGTTGGACTAGGACATTGGGAGACCAAGGTTTGAATCCCTGCTCAGCCATGGAAACCCACTGGGTGAACTTGGACAAGTCACACTCTTTCAGCTTCAGAGGAAGGCAAGAGCAAATCTCCTCTGAACAAATTCTGCCAAGAAAACTTTGTAATAGGTTCATCTTAGGGTTGCCATAAGTCAGAAATGACTTGAAGGTACACAACAGCAAAGTGGATTTCTTTAAAGGAAAAAAAATTGCACTCAATATTAATAGTCCATTTAATACTTCACAGAAATGTTTCATGAACTTTTGTTCTATTTTATTTTAAAAATTAATTAATTAATACTACTTCTTATTGTGGGATTTATGGTCTGTGGTTGAAAAGAGAGGGGCAGAATAGAACAGAAACTTTCAGTAAATGTTCAGGCATGGAAAATTCTTTTCTGTTATTGCTCAAGTCAATAATGTGTCTTGCTCACAAGTTCTTTTTCTGAACTCTGCAAAAAAATGAAATCTCTCTTTGAAAATCAGATAATGTCAAGGCCAAGGAAAAATAAATAGAAGGATTGATTGCTTTTAGAAGTTTTGGATGGCTCGGGAAGGCACTTCTTGCACATCGATAATACAAGGGACATATTTAAGAGGTCTTCATAGCGCCCCACCACTGTGCTCAGTTCAGAGCCAATCAAAATGATTTTGTTTTTCTGACTTCTCCACCCATTAGAATTATGGTGATGTTCATAGCACGGACAAATACACACCTACATACATGTACACATTTTAAATATCTTTGTATCCAGATATCCTCTTTCATATACAGTCCTCCTTCCACATTTGCTAGGGTTAGGGGCACAGGACCCCTGTGAAAGTGAAAAAAATGTGCATAATTCTAGGCCCTCTCAAACCATATTTAATGCAGACAAAAAGTATGATCACCATATTCAACCCACCATGGATTCTTTTGAGGCATCAGAGTTCCTTCACAAAGCAGAAGTGGATGGTTGGTGGGGCTTACTGCCACCTCCACTGCTGCCCCACACCATTTTTAACAGGGACTTACAAACCTTGTTCTCAGTTTCTCAACCTCACAGGGCTTGCAGTCCCTATTAAAAATGGCCTAGGGAGGCACCAGAGGAGACAGCAAATAATTTGTGAATAATCAAATCCACAAAAGTGAAACCCGCAAATGTGGAGGGCGGACTGTATTGATTATTTTTGTCTTGAAGCAGTCATCCACATACACATTTTAAATATCTTTGCATCCAGATATCCTCTTTCATATATTGATTTTTTTTTGTCTTGAAGCAGTCATTTGCCTCATGCAAAACTTTCACACATGGAAAATCAAATTGCACCCTCTTAATGAGGAAGCCTGCTTCCTTCAACCAGTTAGGATCCCTCACCAGTACCTTCTACAGCTGGGGGTAGAAAGGAGAGGCAGGTTGTTGTTGAAGTTTCTGAAGAAGGTTAGAGAAAGAACATCTATTATTTTCAGTACAAATTTAAATGGTGCCCTTTGTTTTTTATTAGCTGAAGTGTTTGCCCACAGGTCAATCACGCAAATTGGGCTTTGGGGGCTTATGACTTTCAAAACATGACCTGGGTATAATGATGAAGAAGTGTCTGTCAAACTGAAGTTGGGCTTAAATATGTTCATCCATCTGGCAGCATTGATCACAATCCCAGAACAGAACAAATGCTTATAGGGCTTTCAGATTCCTCAAGACTCAGATTCTACTTCTTTATCTTGCTGAATTTTACATCAGACAGTGGGCCTAATTTAAATTTGGCCAAATACTATGCGCTCTCAAATTTAGGAGCAGGCAGTTCATGTTTAAGCATGGCCTATTGGTGACTTATTAACTTGCTGAACTATGTTTAATACTGTTGTCCCAGATGATTTTGTTAGAAAATGTTGTATTCTTTTAAAAACTTGTCTTACATGTTCTGATCTTTCATTTTCTCCTCCAGGTCCATATAGATTGTAGAAGAATTTCCAGATCAACATGTGTATCTGTGTGGTATGTCCTCTTCCATTCACAGCTAATGAGTACAAGCCACGATATCAAACCATTGTTTAACAGTGGTTTAATAACATGGTTTGTTCAGAAATTTTAATTATAGTTTCTAGTGCTGATGTGAAGGACAACTAGAGTTATGAGAAAACTTCTGACTCTTCCAGGAGAAGTGAGATACCATACTGTTGCATTACTATTGCATTGAATTAATCCCCATAAAATGCCCTAACAAACCTAGTCCTTGCATATCAGCCCTTTCCCCCTTCCATAAATGCACCATTTATTACAAAATATAAGTCCATCCATGAGCAGCATAAACAAAATAAGTTGTTACCAGTAGCTTATGTGTTAGAAAGCTTGTTGCTATTTCAAATTACCTCCATTTATTATCTCTGCATATTATTTGAATGTACTAGCTCATCCTTGTGATATTGTTTTTAATCATACGCTTTAAAACATTGTACTCTATCAGAAGTGAAAAACGAGCCAGCAATTACATAATTGGTGTGTTATTCTCCATCACTTTTAAGGCTGCAGTCCAATGTGCTTTCATGACTGAATCTGAAATCTATTTAACAGATAACAAATAAAAATCATACATATTCAGGTTGACTTGGAGGTTGCATCATTAATCACAAAGCCAGAATTTTTGTTATTTTTTTTCTCAAGTCTTACTTTGTTTATTCTTCTCCCGTCCAGTTCATTCCAATTCACTACTTTCACTGGCTAGTTTTCAGAGCCATGGTTGTTTAACTACAACTAATATCTAACTACTACCTAAACATGTGTTAACTACTAATTGTGGATATTTTGCAAAAGATTTTGTAACTACTTTTACAATTAATTTGAAGTATTTGCAACTACCTTTTAAGTACAATTTTCCCTTCTTCTCCCTAGGCTGAAAATGAAAACATTAAAGCTATGATAAAGTAGATGAAACAAGTAAGTTTAGAGAATTTAGGTATGTTCTTTACCCTTTTTGACCAAGCTATGTATATAACTCTTTCATCCTAAACCACTTCATGGGTGAAACATTTATGGGTCAGGTGAAGCACAAGAATTCTCATGTTGTTTTCAGACTTTGGTATCCAATCACTATCATTTTAGTTTAGAAAAACTAGCAGTACAAAATGCCCTGAGAATTCAAGCCTATTGGAGAAGACCTCCTCTGTGTCCTGCCAGTAAGGAATATACATTGGGGGAGGATATGGAACAGGGCCTTCTCTGTGGTGGTACTCTGTTTATGGAATTCCCTCCACCTGGAAGCCCAATTGGTGTCAATGCTAGGATCATTTCAGCACCAAGTTAAAACTTGGCGTTTTACAAAAGCCTTCAGGCCTAGGTTGTTTTATCCAGACTGTACATATGCTATGGTTTCACTATTTTAAATTGTTCTAACCAGTTTTAAATTGTGCTGTTTTTAATTGATAAATGATTTCATATCTTTTCAGTCTTTTCAGTTTATTGTTATTACTGTTTTAACAGTTTGTAACCCACACTGAGATCTTTAGATATATGGCAGGATATAAATAGTTCAAGATACAAACAAACCAGTAAAGCCCAGTATGCTGTCTAAATGCAAATGAAACCTACACATACATAAGCAGCAAGAACTTTTAGCTGATATAAACAGTCACAAGATTGGCTGGGATCCTTCTGGGGCTTTACATAGATAAATTCCTTGTTATACTAGCTGCTACCCTATTTAGACATTTCTGTAAGGAGATAGCAATACCCCCTTATACAAGTGGTTTCTACTTTGCCCACCACCCCATGGCTGGAACAGTTCCTGGAATGGCCATGGAATTGCCACCAAAATTAGTGGAAATCTATCAGACATACTGTACCACCCTGCTGTAGTCTCCACTGTCACCATAAGGGCCCTAGAGCTACGTGATGCTCCATGAGCGTTGAACTGGAAATCAGCCACTGGAGGAACTGTACACATATAACCAGCCAAAATTCATATAGCTAAGTCAACATTCTCCGTATTTTTCCGGATTGCATCAGGGAAATAGAATTTCAATTTGAATTTTATTGAAAGTTTAATTTCTTCAATAGTTCTGGGTATTTGGAAAGTACGCAATTGTCCCTCTGCTGCCATCATTGACTGATGCTTTCTCTTGTAAAAGGGAAGTACCATGTACTTCATAAACAGTCTAAGAACCTAGCAAGAATTCTTCTATTAAAGATGCCAGGACAAACCATGTGAGACTCAGATTTCAGGAAGACTGGAGTTAGAAAAATATGTTTCCTTTGTAAGGTGAGGAGATTTCATAGAATCATTTGGAGAAAATAAACATCAACACCTATAACCGATTTTGAAAAAACACACACAAATTGCAATCCTACTAACATAAACTTTTGTCACAGAGCTGTGAAAGCAAACATCTCCTTGAGTTCTTGGATGAAAGCAAAGGATATCCTATTTTAGATGTTATAATTGGTCTACTAAATGCTTCAGAAACAAATAGTGCATATAGTCCATTTGAGTTCAAATACAATAAAGCTGCTTCATAGAAACTGCTAAAAGTGCTTTCACCTAGGGGCCTTCCACACAATTAATTAACATTTAAAACATCTTATTTACCATGTTGGCCTAAATGTTTGTATAAGGCCAGTCTTCTCATGAGGTACGTACTTTAGGTGCTACATGTTCCAGCTGGGTAGTGCCCAGCAATGCTTTCTGGAATAGGGCATTGGTGGATCTGGAAAACTATAGAAGTCACTGTTGCTAGGCAGTACAGCACAGGACTGACTGCTGTTTGGTTCTCCAGTGTCCAGGCCCCAAATGTCTAACTTTGAGAAGAAGCCTTCAAAGGACTACCACTAGTAGTCCTTTGAGGTTGTGGTTGTCTGACCTGTAGCAAGAGTGGTCTTGTCTCCATTTTCTCAACAAATACAGCTCCACGATAAACATGTCATCTTAAGTGGATGGTGCAGCCAGAGTGAGCTAGTCTGAGATGAACTGGCCTTACAAAGGTTAATAGATTCCACTGCTCTGTTCCAGATTTTGTGCGACACAGGCAGCTGAAGGGAATCAGCTTCATTGTCCAAAAGTGTTGGCTGAAAGATCAAGAAGTTCAGCTGGCTTCAGGCTGTTCTCTGCTGGAAACAGAAACAGAACTTCAGGGGCAGGGGAGGATAACCTTGGAAGATAAAAAATTCACTTCACACCTTACAGGACAGCTTATAGGTCTATAGTTCTGTCTTGTTTTTCTGCTGCAGTAAACACATAGTATCTGAAAAGGAGATAGGTAGTTAAAATATGTAGCCCCAACACATTCAAGAGAATCATGGTTAGCCACAACTCAATACATCACTACCTGTCACATTTTGTATGTTTACTACGGTAACAAATGCCAATAAAGTACTGGTTTGTCTAGTGTTTTACAAGTGAAATGGCTCTTAAGGTTCTTTCTGAAGCTGTCTTAGGACTCATCTAGGCTGACTGAAAAGTCCCAGATTTTGCTTCTGTTCTTTCTGATTTAATATTGAGTTAAAATAAACTGACCTGAAGAGCTGCTGTGAAATGTCTCTGATCATACTGGGAGATGACAAAAAAATATTCTGGGACTAATAAAATGTGTATGGATATCCAAAATAAAATCTGAAAAAACAGAAACAGTATCTGGGACTTTTCGGTCCTAGTATGGATGCACCTTTAGAGTAGTGAGGGAGTCACTGGAGCATATTTCTTCCCTGGCCATTCTATTAATGTTGGAAACCCTGGGAAATTTTATGGAAGAAACCCAGGACTGGTTTTATCATTAGGGAGAGTGAAGCAAGTACCCCTGGTAGCAAATGATGAAAGTTTGGGAATGGCGGCCATTTCTGCACTACACTGTTATAGTGTTATTATTCCACTTTCAACATCCTATAGAATTCTGGGGTTTGTAGTTTACTGAAGCCAAAGAGCACTCTGGCTGAGAATTCTAAATGCCCCTCCTAAACTGTAAACCCCAGGATTCCATAGGATGTTGAAAGTGGAATAAACAGCACTATAACAGTGTAGTGTGGAAATGGCCAGTGTCAAGGTGTTGAAGGACAGAGCTCTTATGAAGTACAGCCTGTCCTGTACTCCATAAGGCAGCCTGTTGCCCTCAGGTGTGGTGGAAAATGTCAACTTTGCTGAAGTGAATTACCAGGCTGTATACCTGGTAAGAGAGAGGAGCCATTTTATTCTTCATCCCAGGCAGCAAAATCTCTTGAGCCAGCTCTAGAGGAATTCGCTACACAGCATTCATAATAGCACTAGAAAAAGGAATGTGTACAGATGAGAATCTTTTGAAAAACAAAGCCTTCTTCAGATAACCTAGCAACATCTCTAAATGTTGTGAGTATGAATCTCAAATGATCTCTTGCCACCGAATAACCTGCAAAGACAGGCCATAATCTCTAAAAGAAATGTTTCCACAAAACAGACAGTCTGGATGGTTTGGCTGGAATTCTTAGTTTAGGTAACAACACTGGAAGTACAAAAGGATCATTTCAGTTCTTATGGCTGTGGGTGTGAACCACGAGTTTCAAAGAGCATTGTGGGCCGTCCTTTTTTAACATTTCAAAAATACTTTTTGCAGGAAAAATTAATGAGAAATGGTGCCCAGGGATGTGGTCGGGAACCAAAGAGCAAATTGTTGATATAAAATACATTTTCCACACTTCATAAAACACAAATAAAGGGGAATGAGAAACCTAAAGTTTTGAAAGTAATGGGTGAGCCTCTTACAATTTGGTTCAGATAAGCACTCAGAGGCTTGGAAGCTTGTACAGAGTTTTTGGAGCTGATCTACTAGCCTGGAAGCCCCATGGAAAGAGATTTCCCAGCCAAAACTCAACTGCTGCTTTATTTCCACTCCCAAATGAAATCTAAAAGACTGTAACCCTTAACCTGCTTAATTCACCATAGTCCCCACTGAAATCAGTGCAACTACTCTAGTATAAGAAGTTGAAAGACTGTAGCATAAAAGTGAAGAGATACAGGAAAATATGAATAGATGGATCCACTTGAGAAAATGGTGGTTTGTTTCATTTCAGTATTCACATTGATCTTCCCCATTTCTTCTCCATTTATTTATTTATTTATTCATTCATTCATTCATTCATAGTATTTCTGTATCATTTTACAGCCCACAAGTGCTCCAGTGACAATGAACAAGTAAGAACAAATTAAACAATACAAAGACACATTTTTAAAACACAATAAAATACTCTTTAAAAACTTCTAAAAGCAATCCTAGAATCCAGTTTGAAACAGCAAACGTTGAATGTCATGTGGAACAGCACTGTTTTGGTTGTCTATTGGAAGCTTAAAAGAGATGGGACCAGTGTAACTTCCTTGAATAGGAAGTTCCACAGTCAAGGTGCTACGACAGAGAAAGCCCTGTTACATACATCCACCAACTTAACTTCATGAGGTGTTGGGACACGCAGCTGGGCCTGCCTTGAGGATCTCAAATCTTTGGCAGGCTCATATAGGAGGAGGCCATGTTTCAGATATCTTGTTTCAGATATCTTGCCCACAAGTCGTTTAGGTTTTATAGGTCAACATCAGCACCTTGAACTGAGCTCAGAGGCAAATTGGGGCCAGTGCAGTTCTTGCAGGACTGGTGTTATATGGTCTCTAAAATGCACATCTGACACCAGTCTGGCCCTTGCATTTCACACTAGCTGCAGCTTTGAAATACCTTTCAAGGGCAGCCTCATATAGTATATTACAGTAGTATAGTTGAAAAGTAATTAAGGCATGTACCACTGTGGCCAGATCTGCTTTTTCCAAGAAAGAGCGGAGCTGGCACACCAGCCAAAGGTGGACAAAGGTGCTCTTGGTTGCTACTTCAACCTAGCTTACCAGGAATAGTACTGGGTCCAAGAGTACCCCCAACCTAGGAACCTGGACTTCCAGAAGAGAGAGCAACCCCATCCAGAACAGGCTGTGATTCCGGATCCCAGGTTGGTTTTCCTATTAACCAGCAACACTTCTGTCTTGTTTGGATTAAGTCTCACTCTTTTTACCCACATCCCTTTACTGGACTGATTCAGTACTACCACAGCCTCCTTGACATTATTTGTAAAGGAGAGAGAGAGCTGGGTATCATCAGCATACTGATGACACCCATCCCCAAAACTCCAGATGATCTCTCCCTGTGGCTTTATGTAGATCTTAAAAAGCATAAGGGACAGTATTGACCCTCGTGGAACCCCACAGACTAATGCCAAAAGACTGGACAACAGTGTCCCAGCACCAGCCTCTGTGAATGTTCAGTCAAGAAAGACCAGAACAACTGCAAAGCAGTGCCCCTAAGTCCCATATCAGCCAGATGACCCAAAAGGATACCATGGTTGATAGTATCAAGTGCTGCTGAAAAATTTTAGAGGACCAATAGGGACTCGTTCTCCTTGTCTAACTCCTGTTATAGGACATTCACCAAGGTGGCCGAAACTGTTTCTGTCCCAGACTGGAATGGATCCAGGCAATACATTTCTTCCAAAAAGCCTGGAGTTGTGTTGCCACCACTCACTCTAAGACCTTACTTAGAAAGGGGAGATTAAAAATTGACTGATAGTAACCTAGGGAGGTGAGGTATAATAAAGGGTTTTTTTTTCAGCAAAGGTCTTATAGTTGCTTCCTTTGAGAAATTAGAACATAGGCCTCTTTCACAGAAGCATTTACAACCTCCACCAGTAAATTGGCAGCTTTAATTAGCTAGATTAGACATGGACCTAACAGACAAGTGGTTGCCGTCACCTCTCCAAGCAACTTGTCCACCTCATCAGGTTGAACAACCTGAAACTCACTCATCAAAACTGGACAAGTATACATCTTACTTACCTCGCCAGACTCTATCTTTAATGTAGAGTCCAAGTCAGAATGAATCTGAGCAACTTTATCCATAAATTATTTAGGAAATTTGTCACAGTGATTTCTGAAGTCTACGAAATAATAGCCCTTTAACTAGTCGAAACAGCTGTGCTGGATGAGATTGAGCTGATATAACAGAGACACTGATGAAAAGCAGGTTCTAAAATGGGTTTTAACCCATGCTCAATCAGATTCATCCTGAGTCTTTTTATACCATCACTTTAATCATCTACCCAAGTACTTCATTGTCTTGAGCTTCTCAGAAAACCAAGGAGCCTGTGATCTGCTCCCAAGTGATCTGCTCCCTTGGGAGGAGCTGTGTCAGTTGCCTGGCTCATCTCCCTTTTCCATAGATCAACAAGGGCATTAACAGAATTACCAACTCTAGCAGCTGGAAAATCCCCGAGAACATTTAGGAATCCTTATGGACCCATTAGTCTCTGGGAGTGGACCATTTTAATGGGTCGACCACCCCTGACTGAAATGGCAGTGCCCCATGTATTTTCTGAACACATATTTGACTGACCAGAAATACAGAACAAGCAAACTATGTTGTTTAAAGTACACAAGTCACTTTAACCTGAAGCACTCCTAATTCTTAACCAAAGCTAGCCTTTTGAGATTCTACTCAATAGGTGCTCCATTTTCTGATTTAGAGAGCAAGCGCGCTGTTCCCAAGGCCAATTTTTCTTGTTCTGCTGTCCGTGTCATCTGGATTCAGTAGGCAAAGTAGGATTCCATTGCACTCAGGGATGCAGCCCCAGGCTGAGAGCCACAGAGCAAAAGCTTTCACTCTTCAGCTTCTGCCCTTTGGTCATCTCTCTGGCATGATGTCTGCCTCAACAATGGCTGGGGGGGGGAGCAGGGAGAGGAGCCAAACACAGTCTCAGCAACTCGGGTGTCCTTAGTTTCAGCTTCCCTCCACAGCAACCAAGCCACCTCAGTTTCTCTGGCAACAAATTCAAAGCTTCAGTGCCGAATTATTCTTACTTAAAGCAGATTCAGATCTTTATACATGCCAGTATCTAAATCATGTAAAAAGCAGCTTCAACATACCTGCCGAAGGGGTCTGTCAGTGGATTAGATTTTCACTGATTGAGTGTTACTTTTAGTCCACCTAACAAACCAAAGTTCTTTGGGCTGTTTGAAAGCACATTAAAATTATAAGATATGAAATCATAGTAAAATAGTACTGTAAAATAAGCAGCAGGGAGTAAAAACAGTGCTGGTTAAGCACCATGCTTGTTGTTCAGTCCTGAAGAGACTGTTTAGATGACAGGGCATGCACAGGGCTGGTGAAGTTTAAGAATGTCTAATAGCAGTGAATTAGAGCTTGCAAATGCTACTTTTGTGGGCTACAGTTCCCCATAGATCACAGCTAGCATGGCCAGTGATCAGTTCTGGGTAGTTTATTCCTAAATAAATAAATAAATAAATAAATGACTTTCTCAAGAAAGGCCGTTTTCACACCTTACCTGTTGCCACTGGCATTGCGCAGGGATCGCACGAAAAGCCTCATCCAGGAGGCACTCGTGTCCCCTCTGCTTCCCCTTCACACCAGCTCCGTGCCGGCTGGAAAGAAGTATGAGCTGTTTGTTGGGGATGATAGGAGTTTCAGCCCCACGGAAACGCAGCAGAAAAACCAGAGTTCAGCGAGCCAACAGCAGCAGCCTTGTTCCCCAGTAAGGATACTCACACACAGAGGAGTTTCTTCCAAAACAGGAGGCACTTTATCTTGCAGCAAAGTTCCGTTATATACAAAACATAGGACAGACGGACAAAAGCTTGCGCCAGGCACCAGGTTTGGTCAACAGACAAATACATACTGGCGTTGCTTTGTTATATACATATCTACAACCAATCAGGTAGAGGTTTGCACACCTCCCCCTACCATCTGCACACAACACCAGTTTCTTATGCAACCTTGCAATTACCCACAGCTGGGGCATGATGCAACATCTTTGCAGTGGACTGATCATTTTCCCAGGGTTCCCTGCCTGGAATCCCTGACACTCTTTGCCCCTTCCTTCTGCAGCACTGTGCTGAGGGAGGAAGTGTGATAGCCGCGTGTCCGGAGCCTCCGCACACAAGGCAAATGCATGTGGGGCACAGGAACGATGCACAGTCGTGCATCATTTTCAGCAATGAGCCGAAAATGGTATAATGTGCGATCACCACTTAATGGCCTTGGGAGCGTTGCACGATCGTGATGATGTCATGTGGAACAGTCCTCGCAAGCGTGCGATGCTCCTGAGGCCATTTTGCAACAGGACTGGCGTGCAAAAAGGGCCAAAATGGAGCCTAATTTATGGGATAGATGACGATATTAGCTATGAGAGAATCTTTACAAATTATTGGGCCTTTATTATTTTTTTTTATTTTTTTTAAAAGAACAAAATTCCAGTAAGTCTTCACACTGCCAGAATACATCTACATGAACTGTTCCTCAAGAACTGCATCTCCAGTTTCTATCATGTTCAAGGCCATGGATTTCCAAGACCTCCATAGTAGCTTTGAGGGTGCACAGAAGG
Organism: Cyclura pinguis; assembly: GCA_030412105.1. NCBI lineage: Eukaryota > Metazoa > Chordata > Lepidosauria > Squamata > Iguanidae > Cyclura > Cyclura pinguis. The sequence goes on along the minus strand of CM059599.1, from coordinate 102,982,999 downwards.
CTGGTGTGGGCCAGATTCTGCTAAATGAAGCACTTTAATCAGCAGAAGTACCTCATTGGATCCTGGCTATAGTTTACAGTTATAAAGATTGGTGGGGCAAAAACTTTACACCAATTTTGGTTGCTGAGTCATCTATGCTGATAAGCATGGTATAAATTTTGGGAACAGGTGCATTTGGAAGTTTGGTATATAATGCAGCATAAATGTCTGAGCTGTTGTTTGAGATTTGTTTGGGATTATTAAAACAGTTTTATTATGGATATAGTACAGCCTAGGAAACAAATAATTGGTATATATTTCTAGACAGCTAGAGAAATGTATCATACATTCTGTTTTGTATGTTTTCTTTGATTAATTGAACTGTGCTAGGTCCATAATAAAACTACAAGAAAATCACAAGAAATTATTTAATTATTGTTTAGTAGATATAGTATTGTCCAAGGAGGGATCATACAGATATGCATTTCTACTAGAATTGTGTAAAATCAGGGTTCTAACACTTGCAAGTAATATATTTACTGGTATAGCTGTACATGCCATTGTCCATAAATACACCATAGCCAACTCATTCCCCATTCTTTACAGCAGAGCTTTCCAAACTTTTCATGTTGGTGACACACTTTTTAGACATATATCATTTTGCGACACAGCAATTCAGTAAGTAAGTGGAGGCAGCCCCTCTACCCAAGCCTGGCCTGCTGCTGCCACCACCTTCACTGAGTCTTCTTCAGCCCGGAGTGGTGGTAGCAGTGGCAGGAGAGGCAGCCCTTCCACTTGGACCTGGGCCCCTGCTGCCACCCTCACCAGGGCCTTCCTTGGCCTGGGGTGGCGGCGGCAACGGTGGCAGAGGCAGCCTCTTCACCTGGGCTTGGTCCACTGCAGCAGTCCCTCCACCCATTATGTTCACGCAACACACCTACACACTACAGCTGACACACTAACATGTCACAACACACAGTTTGGAAAGCTCTGCTTTACAGTGTAATCAAATGTTTTGTGGCCCTCTGTATTCCCAGAAGGCCTCTGATCTGAGATCCACTGGTCCCCTATCCTAGGTTCCTCTAGATACTGTTGGAAGAATGGTGGATTATAATCATACTGAAAATAGTATGTGAAATGTTGACCTACGTGACAATGGATGCCACTCCTGATTCACATACTTCAATGCAGGAGTGCCACAAAGTGGTTGTTAAACTGAGAGAAATGCCTTTACATTTGACTTTTTAACAATCATTCAATCAACCATTCTCAGTCCCAAATAAAGCCTTCATTTCCAGGATGGATTTTCTATGAAGTGTTTCCCTCTGAGCATTTTAAAAAGCATGGCACAATTTAAAGGCCAGTTTAATGATCTGTTCTGGTACTCACATTTCAATGGTCATTTAATGATGGTAGCTCTGTTTAGGCTTCTAAGAAGACTGGAAAGTTTTAAAGACGGTCTATTAGTCCATTATTTGGCTTTTTTTAAAAAAAAATGTAGCCTAGTAAAAATTTTTATCAACTTTTTTATTCATTAATCTTCATTTACTAGGTGCTTTGAAAAACCCACAGTAGTATAAATTTTTGCCTATGTATGTTTGGACCACATGGAATGGATAATTGTATTAACATACCTGGGACAGCATTCAGAGAGACAGGAAAATTTGTTCTCCACCCTCTGTAATTAAAAACATATTGCTTTGCCAGGGTTTTAAAAGGGTTTGGGGTACAAAGCATAGTTCTCATAATCACCACCAATTCAACAGAATGTCCATTGACTCCCAGTGACATTCATGGTGCCCATGTTGGGGAGCAGTGAATTCATTTTAGGTTTTAGTTTGAACTTTAAAGGACCTATTTGTTATAATTTGCTATCAAGTCAACTTCGACTTATGGCAACCATATATATAAGAGACTATAAAGAGCCCTGGTCATAATTTGCCCTACTCAGATCTTGCAAACTCAAAGATGTGGCTTCCTTGATTAAGTCAGTTCACCTGTAGTGTGGTCTCCTTCATTTCCTCCTGATTACCACTTTAGAAAGCATTTCCATCTTTTACAACAAGTCACATCACCTCATGGTATGTCCAAAGTACAACAGCCTCATTTTAGTCATTCTAGTCAGAATTCAAGATTGATTTGCAATAAGGCACATTTATTTGTCTTTTTAGCAGTCAACAGTATCCACAGAACTCTTCTTCAGCACCATGTTTCAAATGAATTGATTTTCTACCAGTCAACTTCTTTCATGGTCCAGCTCCCACAACCATACATAGAAATCAGGAATACTATGGCCTGGATGATTCTGACTTTGGCCATTTCCACATAGGATAATAAAAACGGTGCAGTCCGTCCTCCACAGAGGACGTCTACACCTTGGAGCAGACTGGGTCCAGACTACTTACTGTAGATCCGGACCTCAGTCCACTCCGGAACGACCCCAAGTGGTCGTCCAGCGTACTTTTGAAAGACCTGATTTTTCCGGTCTTTCAAAAGCACGGAGTATGCCACTGCAAGCCTGCTCCCTTGTGCAGATTCACAGGCCCACACCAATGCGAGCCTGCGATCTGCCAAAGGCGGGCTTTAGGTTGGCGAGCTTCAGCGGTTGGTCGAGACCCACGACCAATCGGAAGCCACCATTTTGGACGCCGGAGCAGAGCGGATCGACAATCAGGCACTGCTCTGGAGCAGCCTGGACCGGACCGGGAAGCCAGAAGATCCGGTAAGTAGCGGCGTGGGGTGATTCCATCACCCTGTGTGGAAATGGCCTTTGATATTTAATATGTCTTTATACTTAAGGATCTTCTGTACTTCTTCATGGCCTCCTTTCATTTTGATTTCTTGACCAAAGTCTCCATTTTGATGAATGACTGACCAAGATTTAGGAAATGTTTAGCTATTTTAATGTCTTTGTTGCCCACTTTTGAGTTATGCAAATCATCTGTGGTCATCATATTTGTCTTCAACTGCTTTTGCACTTTCTTCCTTGTCATCAGTAATCATTCCAAGTTTTTGCTGCTTTCTACAAGTAATGTGGTATCAACTCCATCACTGAAACTATTTATTTTTGCCCTCCCAGTTTTCCACACCTGCTTCTTCTAAACCTGCTTTCCATATGATAGGTTCTGCATATAAATTGAACAGATAAGCTATCCAAGATTATGAATCTTTTTATAAAAGGGATAGGATTCAGCACCTTGGGTAGTTCTTTTAAAGTTCAAACTCTGGCCATTTCTGCACTAGACCCTCCCTAAACTGCAAACTCCAGGATTCCATAGGATGTTGAAAGTGGAATAATAACACTATAACAGTCTAGTGCGGAAATGGCTTGAAACCCTGCAGCATATTCACAGTCCGCTGACATAGTAGCCATCAGCCATGACCATTTTGAATCTCTTTACATTAGGCTTTACTTGCCAGCCCACTTTCTTGTTTTGAATATAATTTAGTTGCACACTTTTAAATCTTTATTCTCTCTTTCATCTGAAATTATTTAAAGAGAAAGAATCATAAAACTCAAATCATGGACAAATGCAGAATAGACATTCTAGTCCCATTTTAGGATTCAGGGGGAATTAGTTATCATTTACATGTGGATCCTACCTTTTGTGCAAGATGCTCAGAGTGGTGTGCCTGGATTAATCCTGTTCTATCCTCTCAGTTCTGTGCCTACAGAGAGAAAGATCATCATAAGGGAAGCTGCCACTGGGTAGTTAAGACAGTCCAGATCATGCATGGGTAATCCAGAAAGTTCATGAAAGAAGGGAGATGTGTTTTGGGATTTCTGTTCTTTTTTTGTTCTCACCTTGACTTGTGTCTTAACGCAGACACTGTTAACAGTATAGTATACTAGTTTCCATCTAATTTTGTTGTTACTGAAATCCAAATGAACATATCCACTTGGATGGTGACTATTGCCCAGGCAAATATAGCTGTCTCCATCAATATCACCCTCTATTTGGGTCATCCAAATGGAGATTTGGAAATGGGAGCCAGATGTATGTCACTCCAGTTTTATCTTAGTTCTGCAATCAGGAAAGAATGCTCAAAATGTTCAATGTTCAAAATCCCATGCATATCACATGGTGAGCAAAGAACACTATATGTGGCTCCCACCCACATCCCAATAACAAGCAGGGTGATATAGTTTAAACCTTCTGTTCCCAGGCACGAGGGTCCTGATCCAGGCTGGAGCCAATGACGGCTTGTGGAAAAATGATTCTACCCCAGATTTTAGCTCAGATTTTCAAGGAGCAATCAAAACTGCTGAACCCTATCATCAAAATGTTTTGGGCACCTTGGATAATGACTTTTAAAACTGGGACTAAGACGTGGAGTAGATTCATCATGCCACTGACAAGGGAGCCACCACTGGCCACTAACTGGATCTTTAGACACATGTTTTAAAATAATAATAACATGGGGAATGACACCTTGTGTAATCAACAATATGTTAATTTGACACCGAATAGTTGAAACTATCAAATTGTGTTAGAGAATATTGACAACAGCCAACAAGGCATTTCAAGGATCTTTGCTGCTGTTATTTGCCATCACATTGGCTCTGACTGTTGAGGACCTGAAGAATATGTGACCACCAAGACATCCTGTTATTAACAGCACTGCTTATGTCTTGTCAACTCAGGATTGTGGCTGCCTTGATTGAATCAATCCACATATAGTGTGGTCTCCCGCTTTTCCTACTGTCTTCAACTTTGCTAATCACTGTCATCATTTCCAACAAGTCACATCATTTCATTATACATCCAAAGTACAATAGTCTCAGCTTTGTCATTTTGGCTTCTAATAGGAGTTCTTGCTTAATTTGCTCTAAGACCCATCCATTTGTCATTTTGGCAATCCGTGGTATCCCCAGAAGCCTCTACCACCACATTTCAAATGAGTTTATCTCCTTCTCTTCACTGTCCAGTTTTGACAACCGTACTCCAAAATAAGAAATATTACTACATGAATGTTCAGACTGTAATTGTATACTACATTTAAGAATCTTATCTAGTTGCTTCATAGCTACCCTTCCAAGTCATAGTCTTCTTTTGTTTTTGTGTTTTTTTTGACTAAAGCCTCCATCTCAGCCAGCATGTAGAAAATCTTTGAATATGTCAATATCTTCCTCACTCTGTTTATTTATTTATGTATTTCTTTATCAGATCTAGAATCATAGAATCATAGTGTTGGAAGAGACCATAGGGCCATCCAATCCAACCCCCTGCTATGCAGGAACACCCATCAAAGCCCTCCCAACAGATGGCCATCCAGCCTCTGCTTAAAAATCCCTGAGGAACGGTACTCCACTACACTCTGAGGCAGTATATTCTACTGCCAGACAGCTCTGATCGTCAGGAAGTTCTTCCTGAGGTTCAGGTGGAATCTTCTTTCCTGCAGCTTGAATCCATTGCTCCTTGTCCTAGTCTCTGGAGCAGCGGAAAACAAACCCACTCCCTCTCGACATGACTTCTCTTCAAACCCCTTCAAATATGACATCCCTTCAAATATTTAAACATAGCTATCATGTCCCCTTGTCTTGTGCAGACTAAACATACTCAGCTCCCTAAGCTGCTCCTTATAGGGAATGGTTTCCAGACCCTTCATCATTTTGGTTGCCTTCCTCTGGACATGCTCCAGCTTGTTGATATCCTTCTTGAATTGAGGTGCCCAGAACTGGACACAGTGTTCCAATCTATATCCCACATTTCTCCCTATGTAGGATCTAAGGCTCTTTAAAGTTCTGTAAATCATCTGGAGTCACTATTTTGATAAAACCTGCCAGATTTCAGATGGATCAATTTCGGGAGGGATGTACAAGAGGAAATTTCAACGTTTAAGGGAAATCGATTCATCTATTCCTCAGGGTGCATGAAGTTTTCACGAAAAATAACATATATCACAGAACTGTTTGTAGGTACCTCACAACATTTCAAAAGGAATGACGTAGAGCAAAACTCATAAAAGTTACTTTGTTGGAATACAACTCCCAGAGCCAGGAAAATCTTTAAACTCTGCAAGGAAGGGAATCACTTAAGCCAGATGCTTTGGGAGGCAGTTTATATGAAAAAACAAAAAATAAACCAACCATATATGCCTCTAGCAAGTAACCTATAAACTTTCAGAAGGACATATGTCCTCATGAATGAAAAACAGCTTGAGATTTTGTTTATGCTTGAAACCAGCATGGTTCTTTCTACATGGCTCTCCAAAGCACTGCTACTCTAAGTATAAAGGAGAACTCTAGAAAGTTCTTCCCTTCTCTTCAAGATGAAAGTTAGAACAGTCAGTCACAAATTATACCACCCTATTTCCCTTAGAAATGCAATGAATTAGCGGGATCCTATATGATCATTACATACTATACAGTACAGTAATTATGATTCTAAATAGTGGATTCTGGCCAGACCCCACTTACTGGTAAGCAGCTACTGGGATCAATGGCAGTCCATTCCCCTGTCAACCAAGAAGTGGCTGACTGATGTTCCTACTCGTCCCATGAACGATTTCTGGTACCACAGTCAGAAAAAGAATGCCATCACAATTCCCCCCTATGGAAGGGCCATGCCTGCTTTTCTTTCTCACAGACTGGAGTGGCGCTTCCTTCCCAGCCTATTATAGCACCCTTATACAATCCTGTTTTTCCCTTTAAAAACCATTGTTATTGAGAATGTTATTCAGAATGATTTACACAGAATGATCTGGGGTAGTGTGTTACTAATGAAGAGTACTCTACTGAGTCAGAATTTATAAAAATATAATGTAATCTTTATTAAAATAACAAACAGGGAACAACTATTGGGTGTCATAAGAAATTCCAAGCAATATAGAACTTCAAAAAGGTGATTAACAAATTTCTTATAGGCCATTTCCATACCGGGCTTCTGAAATGGTGTAGAGCGACCTCTGACGGAGGTCTTCTACACCGTAGAGTGGACTGGCGTGGACTACTTTTCATAGTTCCACACCAGAATCCACTCAGGAGCGGCCGGAACTAGCCGGGCTGCGTGTTTTTTAAAAACCTCTTTTTCGAGGTTTTTAAAAAGCATGGAGCGCGCAGCCTCGTGCCGCTCCGTCGCCCGGCTCCAAAGTGGATTCGCAGGAGCGCGCAAGTGCGTGCCTGCAGATCTGCTGGGGGTGGGCTTCCGGCTGGTGAGCTTCTGCAGTTGGTGGAGAGCCTCCACCAACTGGAAGCCGCCATCTGGGATGCCGGAGGAGTGTGGAGCAGCGAGCTTGCGCTGCTCCACATGGCGACGAACTTACAAGGCTGCGGGTAAGCTCCGTTTTAGCGTGTTTTCACCCATTCCCCCCCCCCACATGTGAAAAGGGCCATAGTTTCACTCAATATACAGGCACAAAATTTACACACGCACACAGTCCTTGGGCTTCCCTTTTGCTCAAAGGCCTAATTCCCAAGTCTAAGTCTCACTTTCTAATCCAGCTCAAAAAATGGTTTGCTTTCTCCTCTGCCTCTCTCTAGACCTCTGAGAAGACAATCCTGCTTATTCAGACAACCATCCTGGCTGACTGTAGAGCTATAACTTAAACTCTCTCTCTCTCTCTGGAAATCTCACTGAGCGAATCTCTAAAATTCAAGTCACTGTGCCTTATATAAATCTTCTCCTCAGAAAGCTCAGCCCCTCACTTGCACCAGTGGGCTGGGTTTCCTCTCCCACACAGAACCATTTTGGTTATATGGCAACCTGTTGCTAGGGCTGCCCTGCCACTCAGACTAGCCATTTCCTCAGGCCCATCACAGCCTCTTGCACTGGAGGTCACTTGCATGAGAGGGTGGAGTACGAACATCAGGCAGCTGCTTCTCGATTAGCAAGGGAATAGATCCCTGTTAATTCCAGTTGCTACTTAGTGGTAAGTGGGGTATGGGGGACTTTCACCCTTCCTACATAGCCACTAAAGTAGGAGCTACATACGGATCATGAATACACAACAGTTACGAATACATAACTGTAGGTTAGGCACTGTAGGTTATATGCTGTAGGTTATTTCCGGCCAAAATTTGCAAATATTCTTGCCCTCTGCATGAAAGGTAGTCAGTCAGCCCACTGAGACACCTTGTCAAGAACATTGTCAGTTGACATTTTTGACATTCCACAACTTTCTTAAGAGTCCTAATTTGGGAGAAAAGTGGAATATAATCAAATAAATACTTTTTTTAAATCCAAAAGCTTGCATTATTCACAGAAAACAATGGATTTTGAGCAAAATGCACTATTTCTATGGAAAGCCTTCCTTATGGCCAAAACAAACTGCCCTTCCCCACCCCCACCTGCAACCAAATCCCCCACAAACCAACCTTTTGCCAGTCGTGTAGGGACGGGGGGGGGGATGGTGGCAGTTCGCCCCAGGTGGCAATGTTTTTGGGGTGTCCCAGCTGGCAGCCAGGCCCCCGCATGCCATGGCCATACCCCCATGCACCGTGGCCAGGTCCCCAAGCACCCTGGCCACACCTCCCTCCTGTCCGCCCTCCATGCACTCCAAGCTCCGCCGCTGCCTTTCGCAAAATAAAAGTCCCAGAGATGAAAAACTTTCAGAATTTCACCCAGCAGAGTGAATACTTTTCAAATAACAGATCCTTGTGTGTCAGAATGAAATAAGTGGATGTTTATACCCATTCTATCCATCCACCCCCATCTGCCATTTTCCTTTTATGGAGCCTTTCTAGGGCAAGGGTAGGGAAAATGCAGCCATAATTTCATGTGACCCCAACCCCACCTTTGCACGAGCTGAAGCCATCTGAAAGTCCCCCTTAATTCCCCTTTTATTTTTATTTTTTTTTAAGGTGATTTTCAAGTATTCTTTTTTCTGCCCTAAAACAGCCCATAATGCAAGAGTTACACTTGCAAATGTAATAGTTACACTTTGTACCTCCAGGAACCATTATAATGCCTTTTCTATCAGTTGAAAACCAGCCAACACCTGTTTCGGGAGAACCGAGACTATCTCATTCTGTTTGCATTCCTCAAATTTCCAAGGCTGTGGAATAGCTTCAGCTTGCTTCCAGCTGTTTTATAGGATCTTTTTCATCTCAAATAAAGGATGAGACTGGATCTGGGCTTTGTCCAAAGTGTATGAACACTCTCTGTTGCTATCAATGTATGCCATACTGTAACTCAGAAGTCATGGCAAGCAGTTTTCAATGCCTGAGCACTATTTCTTCTGAGCTCCCCAGAACCATTCTAGTACCCTTTCTGTGATCTGAAAACCAGCTTAAAATAGTATACAGAAGTTACATGATATCACTTTCAACATACCACGAAACACTGGTGTGGCTGCAAGGGAAGACACAGGTTTCGAACAGGGCCAACTTCTCTGCCTAGTTGCCAGCTCCTGTTTCTTCTGTTTGCACCCCCGGAACCTCCAAGGCTGTAGAATAGCTTCAGTTTGCTTCAAGCTGCTTTGCAGGTTTCATTGTTTCATCCCACATAAAAGACAATCTGGTCCAAACCATTTGGTCTTTCTCCAAAGTGTATGAACACCCTCTGTTGCAATAAATGTTTGCCACAATGTATCTCTACCATCATGGCAAACAGTTTTCGGTACTCAAGCACTATTTCTGAGCCCAGTGCACCAATTTCTCTCAATGATCTCTTAAGTTTCTTTGCTTTTCTTCATCTGTATCTCAGTTTTAGCATTCAGTGAGACATTCCAAACTCTGGAACTCAGCTTCAAATCTCTAAAATAAGCCTTCTTGGACTGTACGATTTAAAAACACCCCTGTGGTTGATAATGTTGATAATGCCATCTCCATCTCTGGAGGGCTCTTGTGCACAATGCTTTTGATGGAACCCCTCCTTGAGCAAGTCTAGCTGCTCACTGCGACCAACTACTTCTGTTTATCTTTCCCCTCTTCATCATTGCTATTTACCTGTTTCCTTGACAGGTAGAAAGCAGGTGAGCAATGGCACCTGCCCTCCTTTTTCCTCCTGGTCAATGTTTGGACAGAACAAGAGGCAGGTGAACAAGCATGTTGTAATGGTGAAGAGGAGAAGTTTCATGCCTTCCTTTGAGAAGGGAGAGAACTGGGAGGTTGGCCTTCAACAACAGTTTGAGGGAGATGTGGAAGCTCTGACTTCTAGACTGGCTCTGAGACTATTGGAGACAGAAGCAGAGCTGGGAACCAACCACAGGGTCCTGCTCTCCCCAATCTCTATAGAGCTCCTCCCTGCACTGTATTTGCTCAGATAGGGTGCTTGCTGCCCAAAATGAGGACAAAGAACAGGTCCAGAGGCCCCTTGTCCAAAAGTCCCTAGTAGGGTCTGGGCCTTCAGCAGATGCCCAACCATGCTTACCCTTGGTTGAACATGGTTGAACAATGGTGGTTGAATAATACTATGTGCCACAATTCTGATTTCCACTTGAATGCGGAGAGAGTTTGTTGCAGAGAAGGGTTCAAGCAGAAGTGTCTCCCCTACTTCCATGCTACATTTAAACAAGGCAAGATGTTGCTGTGGTGGGCCCATCTCAAGATGACTAAAAATATGTAGCTTTCCTGTCTGAATCCTCTGTTGAGCTGCTTTGCAACTTGTTAGCTTTGCACACGCATAAGGCAGGGGCAAGCAAGCATTTTTAAGATGCTGAACAAAATGTGATATGCATATGATTATTTTAATAAACAGAAGTTATGAATCATTCTCAGAAACTCAAAATTAAATTCTTTTTCATTCCCAACCTCAAAACCAGAGTGCCTTTCAGTCTTAGACTCACCAGTTAAAAGCTGCCTTCAACTGATCAAAAAACTAAAGCTTCCGTTTACACTAATTTAAGCTTGCAGCCTAAGGGGAAAAAACAAAACTGGAACTTAATGAAACAAGAAAATGAAATAATGGAGAAGATCTCATGAGCGCAAACAAGAATTCAAGATTTTTCAGAGGCAAAATAATCATTTGTACACAGAGACACTTTCTATCTATTAGCAATTGCTTCATTGTAATCCAGCTGGGTGATATGTTTCTTCAAGGAATTGAGGGGTGGGCATATGGCAGTTCTATAAAAGACAACCATTTCCTTAAAATGAGGTGGCTGTAATAAAGCAATAACAAACCAATGGCATGCTGTCTCAGGAACAACAGAGGAAAGAGGAGTTGTGTCGTGGAAAATTTTAAAGAGCAATTTTCCATTGCATACAGCACATTTCAGTATTTCAGAAATATAAACCACCTGTAGCAGAAGCCCTAAGGGATTAGCAGTAGTACAAGCTGGCCATTAATGTCTTGGCCCCTCTCCGGTTTGCAATACATCTCAGGCAATCTTTTTTTCCTATGAACATTTCATGATCTCCTGAAATAATTACATGGAATTCATTGGTAATAAATGCCTTATGTTTCTCTATAGGGAGGCATACATACTGAGTTTTCATAACCCTTTCTGTTGCAGGAGCATTGCCGTAAGAGCTCTAAATGAGGAAAAATAAACCCAGAGTCTGTTTGTTTTAGTTGGGGAAAGAAAATAAGAAATATTTATTATGTGTGTCCATCGGGGCCTTTCTGTTTCATGTATTCCCACCAAAAAAATTAACAAATTTTTAAAAATTGGTCTTGGATAGCTCAAAGTTATCCTTGGATAAAAATGTTCAAAAAGTTGTACCAAAATAAGAGGGAGAAAAGAATTATCAAAATGATCCCTCCCTTTCAGTGTTCTTTTCCATTTTGCAAAAGCAGCTGTGAGTTGTGACAATTGTTTACAAATTACAACGCCCAGATGGTGCCCAGTATTTAAAACATGAGTGTGTTTCTTACTTATGTCGTACCAGATACATGAAAATGTATCGGACAGGGTAGTCAATAATCTGGGCATTGTTTGTGTAAACCTGCCAACCAGCTATCATGGCTCCAGTCCTAACCTCCTTTGATGAAAAATGGCAACAGTCACTAATTACTGCTGTGGCAGCTGATGCCCACAACTATTAATGGTATGGAGGGTAGGGTCTTCGAAGGAAAGCCTCCTGGTTGTAAACAAGAACATGAAATTTCAACTGCCAGAGTAAGTCAGTCAAGAGGGCTTACTACACCAAACATGGGTTTACTTGAAAAACAAATGTACAACGCTGGCAAATTAAAAAAAAAAATTGCTATCATGCTAGTCTTAGCTAGTTGCTTAACTAAAGACAATCCTGCCAGAGACATTGCAATGCAGATCACTCACCTTTGTACTATAATGACTTACTCTAAGCACTTTAGCTTCAGTTCAGCATCATAAATATGGGATACAGGTTTAACAATGAAAATAATGAAGCCCCACACACACACACACACGTATCTTTGGTGTCTTTTGTAGCATGTGAGTATCTCACCTGAAATTAAGAAGTGTTAATAGTAGGCTATCTTAATCTCTATGGTGAGAAAGAGAATTCCATTGTTTTATTTTTCTACTGGGAAGGAGATTTTCATTTGGTGCAAGGTACATTTCTTATTTATGGGCTATAGGGGTAGATGGTAGATAGTGGAGTCAGACTCCTGCTGAAGTGCTACACTAGTCTATGAAAAAAAATGTTCAAGTGTTTGTGTTTTCTTAGATGGTGTAGATCCTAGCATGGCTCATTTTTCTGCAAGCACACGCACACAGACACAGCCCTCTCTCTCTCTTTGGATTGCTGGTTGAAGAGCTAACTGATATACCACAAGGCGTGAGCTCAAGGGCATGGTGCAAGGGCAAGGCCCCTCCCTAAACTGCAAAGCTCAGGATTCTATAGGATGTTGAAAGTGGAATAATAACACTATAACGGTCTAGTGCGGAAATGGCCCTAGAAGCATCTAGACTCTATTCAGTGAAAGTCAAACCAATCTCCATTGATTTTAGTAGGAGAGTTAATCATGTGCTCAAAACTTTCTCAGTTCTCTGCTCCAGTGAATGAATCTGAAGTATTACATTGGGTAATTCCTACTGAACAATTAGGGGGAAAACATTTGTCACACTGTTTTGTTAGACTTGCACTGTCAAAATCCTTCTTCTACCACTGTGGGTCCTTTCACACTGCACAATCATATCACTGTGATTCCATTTCAACTGGCATGGCTGCACCCTATGGAATCCTGGGCTCTGTAGTTTGGTGAGGCACTAGAGCTCTCTAGCTGAGAATTCGATATGCTATTTCCTAAATGCCAAGTCCCAGGATTCAATGTGATGTTGTCATGGCAGTAAAAGTGGAACCATAGCATTATAACTACATCATGTGAAAGAGCTCCATGCTAAGCCAATGCACAGCTGAAGTTAGAACATGTCAAAGAATGCTGAATATTGATACAATGACACTCTACCAACTCTACTGAGTTGGTATTTGCTTAGTAAAAGTATATTTCAGGAGAGGTATTAGAGGAAAAGATCAATGCCGGGGTGCCAATGTCATCATCATACTGTCAGTCCCCTTCACCATGACTAGATAAAGTTACTCAAGGCTGCAGAGCTGGAAGAGAGAGGACTTCACACAAAGTGCCAACCAGATTCCTAAAAGACATATTTGTAAAAAGAACTCAATTCAGAATTTACAATAATAAAGCAGAACATAAACACTATTGAAAACAAACAAAGAAAGTTTATGCCAGTCATATTTTCAAACTTACTTGTTAGCAGATACATATTGCTTTGCTTCGAGGCAGCTACTGCTCCACTTAAAGAACTTTTAACTGTGGAAACATTTATGTGGCAAAGGTTAAAATATCTGTAAACCAATTTAATAGGAATTATAAACAGAAGAAATAAGTAGTCAAAGGTTCTCTGCTTGTCAAATAAGATATAAAGCTCCTGAAGTTGTCCAAGAACAGCCTGGGCGCCGTTTTCCTTCCAGACGTGTTAAAGCTGTGTTTCCATGTCAATCATATTCCCAAAGGAAGACTCTGAGTAAGTGCTGGACAACCATGGCAAGAAGTTGCTAAGTCATCCTATGGCCAACAAGATGAGATATAGCCAACTCCTCCCTTATAGTTTTCTAAATATTATTCTGTTGGTTCCTAGATAGATAGGTAGATAGATAGACAGATAGATAGATAGATAGATAGATAGATAGATAGATAGATAGATAGACAGACAGAGACAGACAGACAGACAGACAGACAGATAAGCATGTCTGTTTATTGCTCACTTTCATTTTGTAAAGTTAATATAATTTCTAAAACTACCACAAAGTTTTACATAGCTGTTGCCTAATGAAGTGCCTTAATGTGTCTTTAAGGACTGGATGTTCTCATTTAGTATCCCCCTACAATTCATGTGCTTAGAAGTTTTTCTTTTGTGTGGGCCTCTTCCTCTACCTGCATGAAATGGAGGGAAGTCAACTAAGACTTGTGGATAAAAACAAGGAAAGAAAACAGGTGTGAAAAATTTACTGGAGGTGGGATGTTGTTTTCATTCCTTCTTTTGTCCTGTGTTGTTTTTTTTTTATTTTCTTTCTGTGTTGGATATAGTTTCACTTTTTTGCACTGCTTGCTTTGACTGTAGCAAGGAAAAAACTGAAAGATCCTACATAAACTTTCAGCCATTTCCCTCTTAAGTCCGTTTAAGTTTAGATCCATTTCACTCTAGTTTCAGTCCTGGTTATGAGACAGAGATAGCGTTGGTTACCGTAGTAGTCAACTTAGGCTGGGAATTTCACAGGGGTGTGTCCCTGATGGTTCTGTGGGACCTCTCCATGGCTTTCATTATCATCCTCTATGCTATACAGTAGCTCCATTCTTTCCCAGAGGGGCAAACACAGAAAATGGTGCTGGGGGACTCCTGCTTGATCCCTTCGCTGTTGGCCTGTGAGGTCCCTCAACACTCAGTTTTGTTCCCCATGCTATTGTATTTATCATATATTTGAAACTACTGTGAGAGTTTTTATGGAGTTTGAGGATCCAATTCAATCTTTATGAAGTTGATGCCCAACTATATTCCACCTTTTTCCCTCTATTCCCTCCATCTCAATCTAAGGAAGCTGTTTGAGTTCTAAACTGGTATCTGATACCAGTAAAGGACTGGAGGAGGATGATCCAGACAAGACAGAAGTGCTCCTGGTTAATCAGAAGGAAAATCAGGGAACAGGAATTCTGCTTATGTTGGATGGGATTACATTACTCCTGAAAGTGCAGGTTTGCAGCTTGGGCAACCCTGAAGTTCAAGTTTCAGCAGTAGCCAGGAGTATATTTGCATAGTTAAGTCTTGTGTGCCAGCTATCTCTATTCCTAGATATGTCAGAACTGACCACAGGGACAGATATTTTAGCTATATCCCATTTGGATTTATTGTAACACACTCTATTTGGGATGGCATTTGAAAAATATTTGTAAACTTCAGATGGTCCAGATGCTGCAACCAGATTATCAACTGGGACAAGCTGCAGGGAACACTCAATGACCATGTTGCAACAACTCCATTGGCTGCTTGCCTTGTACCGCACACAATCCAAACTGCTGGTTATGACCTATGGCTCAAGTCCGTGTCACCTGAGAGGCCATATTCTTCCATATGAGTTTGCACCTATTTTGGGGTGTTTTGGGAGGGCCTTTCTCTCCACCGCACCACACTTGGTGGCAACATCTGGTAGGAACATGGTAGACAGTCTTCTCAGTGGCAGCTCCCAGGCTCTGGAACTGCCTTTCTAGAGATGTTAGACTGGCACTCTCCTTGCTATCTTTACTATCCTTCCATAGACAGGTTAAGATGTCAGCAGACTTTTGAGGACTGATTGTGCAGAAGGGCAGCCATGAAGGAGCTAGATAAGATCCTCAAGTATAAAGATATATCCTTGAATACCAAAATTAGCACCATTTATGCCACAGTACTTCTGATTTCTGTGTATCTAATCATTGTATTTCTATGTGGCAGCTAGACAATGAAGAAAGCTGACAGGAGGAGAATCCACTCATTTGAACTGTGGTCCTGGAAGAGACTGCCAGAATGGCAGGAGCAAATAAAGCCTGGAAGCCAAAATGACTAAACTAAGCCAGTCCTCGTTCAGATATATCATCATACAATGTAACTGTTTGAAAATTATACTGCTCAACAAAGTGCAAGACAATAGAAAAAGAGGAAAACTGCATTACAAATGGACAGACAAGGAGGCCATGGCCCTGAATTTGCAAGACCTGAAAAGAATTGTTGATGACAGGGTGACTTGATCTCTCATTCATAAGGAGGAGGAGGAGGAGGAGAGGAGGAGGAGAGACAAAACTGCAACTTCTCTCAGCATGATGTTTGGTTTCACAAGCTCTTCCTGAGCCCATCATTTCAAATAACACAGACAAAGCACAATGTATACCTAAGAAATTGTGTGATGTCGTCTGTCACATCACTTCAGTTTATATCCTAAAAGCCAGTACTCCATTGTTCTTATATTCAGTGATAACTGATATAAGAAGGAAGGAACGTTACCTATCTTCTAAGAAAATATAGCAAAAATTAAACATAATTGGAAGACCTTCCTGAAAATGTGCATTAAACAAATTATAATGCTTTTTCTTTCATTTCTAAATGTGTTTGTGTGTGTGTGTGTGTGTGTGCGCATATCCCTTGAGTCGCCAACAATTATGTTGACTCCATGAATTTCATAGGTTTTCATTTAACAAGAATATTCAGAGGTGATTTTGCCAGTTCCTTCCTCTGAAATATAGCCTACAGTATCTGGTATATATTGGTGGTCTCTCATCCAAGCATTAACCAGAGCTGATGCTGCTTAACTTCCAAGATTGGACAGGATCTGGTGCCGTTATCAACTACTAAAACAAATGGTTGTTTGATAATGCAATAAAATATTCGCCTGTCTGCTTCTCTGTGTTTTATTTCCATTTTAGTGAAAATTGGTTGCATTTTACTTTGCTTTTTTTTAATTAATTTTTATTAAAATTTTCAATGAAAAAAAAAATAAAAAAAAACCTCCCCGCTTCCAGACATCAATTTTCCCAGTTGAATCTGAGTTTAACATTCTATTCTGCATAAGCATTCATTTCCGTACATTATCTCTATTTTACAACAATCGTAAACTATTACTTTTAGCTTATATTTAGCTATTTACATTTTATCTTTTATCACCTCATTTTGTCTTCCTCCTGTCTCACAGCCATCTTTCTTTCCCCCTATTTCATTCTTTTATCCAATTCAATACCTCACGCCATTCTCTTTCAAAGCCCTGGATTGGCTTATTTTTAAGTGAAAAAGTTAGCTTTTCTGTCACTACCATATCCAGGACTTTGAATTTCCTACTTTGCTTTTTTAAATACTTTTCCTTGTTGTCATACACTTAAAAATCCAGCAATTCAGTTTTAACAAAAAAAAAAAAAAATCTCAACATGACTGACAAAAAAAAGCAGTTCATAAACAAGTCACGTTCTTCAAGCCTCCTAATTCATCATGTTCTTCAACCTTCCACATTATGAGAGAGATATAAAAATCCAGAAGGAGGAAGAACACAGAGGACAATGTTCAAAATGCTACATGCCAGTTAAAATGACTATTCCAATGTGTCACAAAAATGTTCCAGCTTTCAACAGGATTCCTAATAGGTTTCATCCAGCAGTGACTATTCACCAATGGAATGGCATCCAGTAGCAAAACAGTTGTACTCCCACCTCCTCATCCCATTTTGCTTGAAATGTTGTATGCAGCCCAACAGGAAAGATGCATTTTTTTTATCTCAGGTTCAAACTGCTTTTTTTCCCCACACTTCCCTTTTTTAAACTTTGGAAGCCAAGCAAAACTATTGGAGGACTCGGAAATTAAAAACAGTTATCAAAATTCTAGGAAATATATTTGGCATGAACTCATTTTCTTCTGGTGTAACAGTCCCCCCTTAGAATGTGTTCATATGAAATGACTTGATGCGAGGAGGTTAATACGCACACAGAGACCCTCTCTATATATGCTAAGCTTGTGAAATGCCTTGATTTTATTAGATAAACAGCATATTGCTCCATTTATGAACTGGTCTAAATGCTTGTATAAAAAAAGTACTGTTTAGCTTTAAGAAACTTCCAGTTCTAGTTTCATATTGGTATATAGTAAATGAAGCAGTGTTTTTCCTGATCCAAGTATGGAACAACAAAATGGCCACTTCTTCTATATCACAAATAAAAAGACCAAACTGGAATTCTACTAAAGACAGATAAGATTTGTGGGGAGAGCCACAAGGAACATAGTGGGACCAACTTCTGAGTAAATAGGTATAGCGCTGCTCTGGCAAGGCCACAATCCAACCAAAACTGACCTGGGCCAAAACTGCAATCTTGGATCCATGTATCTTGAAGTAAACCCCATTGAACTGAGTGTGACTTACTTCTGAGGAGACATGTATAGAAGAACACTGACAGATACATTGATTTTAATGCAAAGCTTAAAGATGTGCTTACAATGCCTTGAAGAAGTAATAAACACATCCCTTTGACTTTTCCAGATTTGGCTGTGTTACAACCTGCATTTAAATATTTGGCACCTTCACAATGTTGAGCATCTTGTGTACACCAAGTGGTAACAATGCCCCTTAAATGCATTTCAGTTCCAGGTTGTTAACAAAATCTGGGAAAGTCAAAGGGGCAGGAGATGATAGGGCACTGTTCATTTCTTCCATGACATGAATGTAACTTAGAAGAGTTTGAGTAGGGCTGGTGTAAGGTCCCACTTTGGGGGTCCCCAATATCAGTATGGTTTGGATGGGCACCATACCTAATTGGCATCATATGTAATTGGCAACACATTTTATTGGCTCTGATATCAAATTCAAGCCTGAGAGGTGATAGAGAGGTCAAACCGAGCGAGGGAAAGAATTTGACTGTAAATGTGAGAAACCATAGGTCAACTCCAAAATTCCTCCAGGTAAGACTGAGTCACTTGTCAGGCAAATACACATCATTCCTGTGGATAATAGGCTTAAATAGAAGCTGGAATTTTCCAGGGAATCCAACTGTGAGGAGCCCAACAGGACATTGATTGACAGATATCCATCCCTTGTACACTTGGATTCTTTCCTCTGTCCTCACAGCACCCACAATAGACAGCTATTACAACATCCATCACGTCTTTGTCAATCAAAGCACTAAGCCCATCAACAGGCGAAAGACTCATTGTCTACAACAGGTTCCCTTTGTCTTGCATCTGGAACCTTCACAGCCACAAGCCATTTTCAGGGTACAAATACCCCCGATTTGAGGAGGCCCAGTGCAGTCTCTTGAAGATCTACCCGTCACTCTGTCTGTCTGGCTCCTGAATGAGAACTGCCCTTAGGTCCTACCTGAGCCAAAATACATTTCTACCCTTCACTACTCTTCTGGACTGGTAATTATAAATCCCCCCAAATCCCTCAGCCTCTCTATAATTTTTCCTCCCTTTCTCTTTCAGCTAGCTCTTGTATGAATGCGTGATTGTGTGTATCTTGTGTGCATGCATGAGTGAATTCCCCTCAATAAAATCATTTTATTAGACAATTTTGCTTGGTTTTTGGCTTGGCCTGACCCCGTAAAAATTGAGTTTAACGATCTCGCTAGGTTACGCTGCCTCTCGTACTGCTACAGCTTGTGCTCTGGCTAATTCCCATTCCCCATTATTTGAAGCACATTGAGGTATCCACCACGGGACCCCAGAAATCAGGGTAACACTGGCTCCTCCCTCTGGTGAGGTGAAATGCCCGAATCAGGTAGAACAACAGAAGTACTGGCAAATTATGGTCCTGTCCCATTGCTAGGAGAGCACCGGTGTTCTTCAGTTTATGTGGATTGTGTCCTAAAAGTATTCTCCCATGTCCTTTTTAAATTGGGACAGATTTTCTTCAAGCTCAGGTTTCTCTTCTTTTTAAATAAAGGCTAAGGGTTTAAGCAGGAAATAGTTTTACTTCAATTGCCACCTTGGCCTCAAACTCATTCAGCTGCCTTAGATAAGCTGCTATTTTCTCCTCTGAAAAACAGAGATAAGGATAACACTGGCTCACATTGCAAGACTAAATGTAAAGATGAGAGAGATTATGCATACAAATTGATATGAATACACATAAGGCATAATATAAATGCTAAGCATTAACGTGACTAACTACTTATCTGTAATATTAGCCTAATGAAACCCGTACCAAAGTATAAACATAAAGGGTTTGTATTTCTCCACTCCTAATTAAGTGCACAATATGGCTAGACCAAGCTCTGTCTATGCAATGGGGCTGGGAGCTATGCATTTGCAATATGAGACCCCTTGATACTGTCAGCACGTAACCACATAAATATGCCATCATGTTTACAGAAGTAAATGGGTCAGAGAATATATGGTATATAACATATGGCAATAGTTTAGTTGAATGGTAAAAAGTAAAACACATTGCATAAATGAAGCCAGTTTCATGCTACTGGTAATGGCTATTCATTTATTTATTCATATGAAATGATATCTCTTTAAATGAGACTAGGAAATTTCTGTCCATTGAAAGTCTATTTCATTTTTCTGATCCACCATCCTTGTTTATTTTGCCAATGTGAAATTCTGTCAAAGCATTTATTACATTGCAGTAGAATAACGTTTCTGACCGCTAGACAAAATATGGAATATGGAAAATTGAGGCTGTGACCCCAGATATGCATAATCATCATCACAGAATGAATGTTAAGAGCAATGACAAAACAACAGAAGCAACAATGGGAGGGAGAAGCAGCAGGGATTTTGAGGTTTTTGAACTAGGTGAACATCTAAAGGAGCATAACTAAGGCCCTTATCACACCATGGCAGCATCCTGGCATGGGGACACATTGCTCCCAGTCCACAGCATGTGCCATCACATTGTTGCAGTCCTGCTGCTGTGGCGTTCCCAGCTGTCGCAATAATGCCGTAAACCATTACAGAAAAAATCTGGTAATGGCCTCCCCTTGTTCCCACCAAAGAATGCAGTAGGCTGTGGGTACGTTTGGGAGGGTGGAAGTGCTATCAAGCATTTCCTTCTGCAATACAGCCCAGGAAGAGGCAGGCTGTGCTACAGAAAGGAGCAGATCCTGAACGCTACCCATCTTCCAGCAGCCAACAGATGCCACGGGGAGCGTTTGGGGCCTGATGCAATCGCAGTAATGGCATTGTCGGGATTGTAACAGGATGATGCGGGATTGTGACATAGTGCAGTAAGGGCCTAAATATGTTTCCTACAGATCTTGGAGTTGTTATTATTGTCACTGCTGCTGTTGTGGCCTGGGACTCTCCATATAACTTACCATGGTCCCATTGTACAAGTGCACTGCTCTCTATTGTTTTGTCCAGCTAAAAAGTTGCCTTGTGAGAAGGAGCATACTGATCCATTGAAGGTAAGGTGGAGCTCTGAGGAAATAAGCAGGGCATCCCAATGTTGGCTTCCTGCCAGGTCTTTATCGTGTCAAACCTTATAGGTGCTCTGTAACTGAAGCCCTTTCCCTTTTGTTCAGATAACTGGACAACCTCAAGCAGCAGAAGTGACAGAAGGATGAAATACAGTATAAATAATGTATGAATAATGGATTTGAAGACATAGCCATGTTAGTCTGTATCATTATTAGCTAACACATTATAAACTGCTTAGAGAGCACTTAGCTGATAAGCAGTATAGCAATACACATGGTATTGCTATTGCTATTATGGAGAAAGATCTTGTAGCACTTTTGAGTGTAACTATGCCCTTTCTCACAAAGTAACTTTTTTTTGCTGGTCAAAATATTTGAGAGAAGTGCAGTTGTACAACAGAACCATGGTGAGGGATACAAGGAGTCACAGGCAACAACTACAACAACAACCACATCACAATCACCATCCCCACAGGTTTGCATTTCTATAACACACACACAAAACCCAGCCATTGGTATAAATGTTTGGCCATAGGCATTTCACTCCATGTAGCTGATGAAATAGACCCAGTCTATGAAAGCTTATGCTACAAACCTCTTTTTCTCTTTTCTCATTTCAAAGGCGATACAAGATTTGTTTGCGTGGTATAGATGATGATAAATTAACTGTCCATAGTCAGATAGGAAAGTATGAAATGCATCAGGATTAAATTTTGTTGTCTTCAGGTTCTTTCACACTACACAGTTACACCACCATGATTCCATTTCAACTGCCATGGCTGGATTCTATGGTATAATGGGCTTTTAGTTTGATGGGGTACTAGAGAAATGCTCTCTGGCTGAGAATGTTAAATACTTCTTCTTATATAGCCAGGGCACTTAAAGAGCGATCATCGCGCTATAATTGTGTAGTGTGAAAGGGCCCCCTGTTCAGCCTGGCACAATAATATCCAGGAAACATAATGTACAGAAGCCTAGAAGCCTAACAATGAGATAGTAGAATTATTTCAGCTTTCTTACAAAACTTTGAAAAGTTGCTTTTTTAATAGAAAGTTGTTCTTGTTCCTTCTTAGGCATTTTGATATTCACTGAATTACTGGTTACTTTTTCATTACGCTTTGGAACAAACCTTTAAGATCCTTAAAAGAATAGTATAAAATTTGAAAAAATGTTTATCAGAAAGCCTCTAGAAATTCATTTTATAAGTAGTTGGTAAATACGTTTGTTTGTTTGTTTGTTTGTTTAGTATCTCACCCTTCTCCAAACTGCTTACAATACAAGTTGAGACAAAAACAAAGGAAGTATTACCCATTTCATCAATAAAGTAACATCATTCCCACTTCTCTCACTACTTTTGAAATGTAACTTTATTACATCCTCATTACCAAGAGAAGTAACTTGTTGCAAGGTAACTACATTGTTTGTAATTTATTATTTGCAAGCTCTGATTCTTATAGTAGATAACCTGGGGGAAACAGAAGCAACATCTTTGTGGATGGAAGAATGTGGGCAGGCTTAAGTGGAAGGGATCAGGTAAGCATTTAAGAGATGGGGAATATGTGTGCTCCCTTTCAAGGACAAGAAGTGGTAAAAGCCATATTCAAGATTGGCTGGACTTAAACTGGGATCATGCACCCTGTTTCATTCGTTCCCTTCCTCACTTATTACGATGCTCCCACCAAAGAATCCTTACCTGGAAGAAGGAGGTAACAAGTAGAGGATGGTTCCATCCAGATGAGAAGTTTGTCCCATCCTGTGAGCCCATCTTCTTTTCCCATGGTATGCATTTTAACTTAAGAAAGGAGAAGAGTTGATGTGGAATGAGGAGCTTTAAAATTATTCAGGCTGAGAACTCAAATCCACCCAACATATTTTTAGGGTTAGACAGGAAGGTCATGCTCCTTGCTGAATTTACTTTAGACCTGGTAGGATGGGGAAAGCGGTCTTATACAGTATTACTATTCAAGAGCAGCTACACCCAGTTAAGTTACTTTGGAATGTTGTTTCTTTGCTATTGCCATGTTTAATTCATGCATTTTCTAAACAAACTGATAGAGTAGTCATTTGCTTTAGTAATTAAAACAAGTTGACTTGAGACTAAGTTGACTTAGTTGACAAATTGACTTGACAAGCTGACAAGTTGACTTGAGTCTAATTACTTTAATTAAAATTTCAAGTTTATTTGGACAACAGGGGAAAAGATAAACCTTCCATCTCCCATACCCTCCCCTGCTAAAATCAGGCCACTTGTGAAAAAGAGAAACCTTATGATTTATGTCACGTGTACTTTTGCTCTTGGAGAGACAAAACAATAGTATTATTTATGTAATATTATTTGGTCCTCTATTTAATGCAAAGATATCAAGCACAACCACTCACTTGAAGATAATCAGGTACAGAATTAATCATGATGGATTATGAGCTTAGAATTTTCTGAAAATAAATGTGACACTTGTCAGCAAAACAATTATTTGTTTTTACCACTGAAAAAAATGTCCATGTTGCTGATCAATATTTGTAACATTTGTATAATGTGGTGGAATAATACATACAAGGCATGGTCTTTTGTTTTAAATTTGCAACACTTGCCTGCAAAGATTATCATTCATGCATGCTTTCTTTCTTTTACGTAGGAAATAGGTTTTATAGCTCAATCCTTGGCATGTCTCCTCGGAAGTAAGACCCATTGACCTAGGAGAGGCCATGGATTTTATGGGTCACCTGATATAGGATTTTGGGATAAGGAGGTAGAGGACTGTGGTCTTAGGTCATGTGTTCATAGGGGTCATGAACTTAATTTTTAAAGAATTTAATAACCTGCTTTTGTTACATTCACATTTCATTTTAAATGAAGTTATTGTTAAAAATGACACTTAAGACAACTTGTTGTAAACCTGCTTAAAATTTAAAGGCTGATATAAACAAAGTCTTCTTTTTTTAATTTTTAAAAATAAAAAATCCAGCATAACCCCAACAAAATGGCATTCTGTGGCATGCAGTTTGTTATATTACATACCATGGCTAGTATTTCTGTAGGAACTCAGTGTTCATTAAAGGGAGGAAGTATTAGTTCTGGCATGTGTCAAATCTCTAAAACAGTTAAATATTTTTTAAAAAAATATTTGTCCATAGTGATCTCAAGGTTCACTCACAATTGTCCTTAGTGTTCTTGGACCCTGCATTCAAAAACTGACTCCTTCACATGTTTGTACAGTGAAATTCTATTCAGGGAAAGCATTGTTCATCAGTTCATGGATGTCAGCAACTCCTCTGGCAGGAAAGACGAATGAAAATACAGACCATTCCAAGATGCACAACACAGGCTCACTAATATTTCTAGGTTCACTTCTTCTAACAATCATAATATTTAGCGACATCCACCTCTTTTAATTTAATTAAAAGCAACACAGAAAACGGCACACCAGAAGAAAGGAATGCTAAAGAAAAGTATATATTTACAGCATTTCAATCTTCCAACAAAAATAAGGCAACACAAAATAATCTCATAATCCAGATGACTCAATATCCACAGCTACAGCATCTTTGAGAGACGGCCATCCAACCTCAATTTAAAAACGTTTAGTGAAGGAAAATCCACCACTTTCCAAGGTAATCTATTCTACTCTTGAACAACTCCTACAATAAGGAAGTACTTTCTAATATTTAGGTGCAATTTCCTTTCTTGTAATTTGAATCTATTGGTTCCAATCCCACTGTCCATATCACAGCCCTTCAGACAATGGTGTATCCATCACTGCACAGATGGCAAGCCCAGTTGAACTGTTCCACCTATAACTCCAAGTTGTGTAGGTCTTCTGATGCTGAACCCTAACCCTTCCAGCTTGGAGCAACTGTGGGAGAAGCAATGGTAAAATCAAGAGTGAATTCAGTGCCCCTGCAAGTGTGGATCTCCCAGCTTACCTACTTTCAAATACTCTGAAAACAGCTACCAGATCACCTCTCAGTCTTTTCTTCTCCACTCCCTCCTACCTACCATTCTTCATAGAACTTGGTTTCCAGGCCTTTTACCATCCTGGTGTCCTTTTCTGGACCTATTCCAGCTTGTCAATATCCATCTTAAGCTATGGTGGCCAGAACTGAAAAAAAATACACCACATAAGCAATTCTGACCAAAGCAGAATATACTGGTGCTATTTCTTACTTTGATATGGATCCTGTGCTACTTCTGTTGATGTAGCCTAGAAGTGTTCTCTCTTTATTGGCCATCACAATTCGTCTTACAGTTAAATAGTAGTTCTTATCATGATAAATTGGAAACAAGTTCAGTAACTGAAGGAGGCTGAGTTGTTTCTTGTATCCCTCTCACAGAGCTTGATAGAAGGGCTCCTGCCTCTTGATAGCTGATGAAATAGCTCGAAGCCAGCACTGGGCAGATACAAAGCTGAAAGTCAATGAACTTTACTGGACTGCTCCTTTCTACTGCATCAGTCTATTTGAAATTTACTCCAGCTGTTCTCATGAAGATTCCTCCTTCCTTCCATTTTTATCTTCAGCCAGGAAAGGGGCTATAAACTGTGTCCAATCACTTTAAAAGGTTCCTTATTATACAAACCCTATGCATATTTACGCAAAAGCAAACCACAATTTATTCAATGAAGTTCAGTTCTATATAAGCATACATAGGATTGCAGCTTCAGTCTCTTTGACTATGGAAGATCAAATGAACTGGGTACTTAGAGCTGAAATATCTGGACAAAGATAGTCTTTGACATTCTGCACACTTTCACTTAGCTAGGGAGTAATCCACTAAAGGTTTAAAATGGCCTGAGATTCCGCATGTCTTTCCGCTATCATTTTCAATTTTGTACATAGCCCAAAGGAAAGAATTCATTTCCCCCACATTAAATGCAGTCTCCCTACACGCACACACACAGAGACAGAGAGAGAGAGAGAGAGAGAGAGTTAATCCACTCCTGAATGTTCAGAAAGAGGCACAGTGATTGGATCTTGCTCAGACTCAGTTCCCCAATATGTGAGTGGCAGAGCTCCCTGGAGAGAAGGATAAGGAGGCCTGCATTATTAGTTCTCGCAAACATTCAGCTTAGCAACTGCTTTGTTACTGAGAAAGTCATTCAGCTTGCATTCTCCTGATGAATGATTCAAGAGGGACTGGGAGTACCACTGAACGATAGTTTCTTGCCAGTTATGGATGCTAAGTAACATAAGACAACTCAAAAAGCACGATACCACTTCTTGCAGTAAACAGCTATTCTTTTAGTAAGCATTTGAGAATGTTTCCTTCTCCATCCAGTAAAGAAAGCTTCATTGGCTCTGTAAAAAAATAAATCAGCCTCATTCAAATGTCTTGCTTCATCTGGCTTGGAAGAGGGTTTTAAGTTATTCAAGGACGGGACATCCCATCCAGAGGGAACAGCTGGGCATTACATCCATCAAGCTCTCTTGTTTTTTTTTACAAGACAAGGGTTCACCCACACAGTGGCATGACAGTGACTCCTAATGGAATATTTGCTTGTGTCACTGGGTTTTACACACATACACACACATTTTCTTTGGCAATCTGCTGTTCACTTTAATTCATACGGCTTTATAATCAGTGTTGGAGTGGGTTTGCATGCCTATGCTCACTGGAAGTTAGATTGTATGTCAGCCTCTAAGAGTTCAGGCACAGCGTGTATATGGTAATTTCCTGTTTGTCTGTTGGTTCACAACCACTCTCTTCCTGCATCATATAGTCTGCCTTTGGTCTCTTGGATCTCATCTGCCCTCACACCTGTCTCTCAATCTCCCTACCTGATATTCATAAAAGATGTATGATAAGAGCCTCTCTAGGTGAGATGCCCAATTCCACTGATACCATGTAGTATGCTTTCTTTTCTTACCTTGCTCCAGTATAATGAACTTGTGCTGCTTATGCACAAGTATTCGTGAGTAAAACTGCTTTTATATATTTTACAAAGAAGACTACATTTTATTTCTTCTTTTTCCCCCCTAGGGTTTGTGGGTGGGGTAGACTTGTGGAGTGGATGCTTAATTATTCAGCCACAATCTTTCATATTTCCCAATAGTCAGCCTTCAGGAAAGTTGGTTTTATGGATTACAACTCTCCAGCTCATAGTGACAAATGCAAAAAAGCAACCCAAGCATTGTTTTCTATGTGTATATGCGATAGTCTGCACTAGCACCCAACTCCTGGGAGACTACAAAAAGAGCAGCTATGTTACTATGTCAACACATCATTGGCATTAAATCAATATGGGACAGTGACAGTCATGCAATGGTAGTTGTATTGCTAGCACAGTGACAGAGCTACATTGATGATGAGGTTGTCCAGAATTTGGAGGCCAGGTGTCACCAGTATGCTGACAATACCCAACTCTATCTTTCCTTTCCACCTCAATCCAAGGAAACTCTCTTGGTTCTAAACCAGTGGCTGTCAGTAGTTATGGGCTGATTGAGAGTGAATAAATCAAAACTCAGTCCAGATAAGACAGAGATGATCCTTGTCAAAAAAAAAAAAAAGTCAAATTAGAGAACAGTGATTCAGTTTGTGTTGAATGCAGTTACGCTCCCCACTGAAGACAAGGATTCGCAGTTTAGGTGTACTCACAGATTCAGCCTGACCCTGAATGCTCAGCCTTCAGCAGTGGCCAGGAATGCATTTGCACGATTAAAGTGAGTGTGTCAGCTGCACCACCTGTATCTTGAGGTATCTGATTTGGCCATGGTGATACACACCTTAGTTGCATTCCGAATGGATTACTATAAAATACTCTAGGTGGGGCTGCCTTTGAAAAATTTTTCAAAAACTTGAATTGGTCCAAACTGCCGCAGCCAGATTGCTAACCGATGCTGGTTACAGAGGGCAAAAAACTCCCTTGTTGCAAGCTCCACTGGTTGCCAGACTTTTTCTAGTCAAAATTCAGAGTATAGTTAGGACTTATAGAGCCCTATTGAACTCAGGTACAGGTTATTTGAAGAACCACAATCTTCCCATATGAGCCAAGTTCTAAGAGATGCAGAGGAAGTGGGAACATTAGACAGAGCATTCTCTGTGGCTGTGCCAAGACTTTGGAACTGCCTCCCTAAGAAGGTTAAGGTGGTTCCTTCTCTGTTGTCGTTTTGGTAGCTGGTAAGACTATTCCAACAAGCCATTTGACACTGATTGTTAACAAAGGAAGGGCTTTTTATGCTACTGTACTCTTTTTGATCCTTGTTTTAAATGGTTTTAAACGGTTCTAATTCTGTTCTTAGTTTATTACCATTTTAATCTCTACTTTTGTATTCTTTTACCTTCATGTATTTTGATTGTAGTTTTCTGTCTTTTCTAAGTTGCCTTGAGTCCCAGTCTAGGGGAAAGGTCAGATATAAATAAAGGGAGGGAGGAAGGGATGGACATGACAATGAAATGTGGCAAAATAGTAGCAGCACACAGGAAGTATGTCCCATCATGTTGCCCTGAATTCATGCAACTTCAGATGATTTCAAAAGCTAAGCAGGGGCTGTCATTCTGCATGCGAATAGCACAGATCTCTATGAAGGGCTAGGAAAGAGTCCTGCCTGAAACCCACTGCTACTCAGTGTTGTCAATACTGCTGACAATGGACCAATGGCCTGGCACATGAGGCCTGTAGCCAGAGATTGCATCCCTATTATTTATCAAACTAACCAAACTTTATCAACCATAAAAGGTAGCCCCTGCCCCCATCCTTTTTGTTATCTCCCTGGGACTGCAAAAACAAGGGACTGTCAACTATCGGATA
The DNA here is from genome assembly GCA_030412105.1 of Cyclura pinguis. Lineage (NCBI taxonomy): Eukaryota > Metazoa > Chordata > Lepidosauria > Squamata > Iguanidae > Cyclura > Cyclura pinguis. The sequence goes on along the minus strand of CM059599.1, from coordinate 102,954,015 downwards.
GGCCACTGAATATTTCGGTTGGTGGATTTCATTCAGCTGGGTGGATCACAAATTATATCAGACTGCCATAAGGCATGCAGATAGAAGACTGAAGGTAGTTTGGGCTGGATGCATGGTTAATTTCCAACATAAGTGCTCTTGGAAAACAGGTCTTCTTGGAAACCACAGCCTTACCTGACCCCTTTCATTACCTGTGAAAACTGTGGACATTCAGTGGAGGAGGAAATGCACTTTGTGCAAGTGCAGGATTGAGCTCCAATTATTCCTGTCATAAACTTAGTCCTAGGTGGAGAGCAGACCTTTGACAGCTCCCCAGACATGTAAATGTTCCCCAAATTTTCTAATTCTCTTTTAGCCACTTTTATGAATTGTATATATTTATGTGTCTTCAAATCACCCGTTGATTTTTGGCAATCCTATGAATTTCACAGGGTTTTCTTAGCAAAAAAAATACTCAGCAGTGGTTTTACCAACTCCTTCCACTGAAATATTGGCTACAGCACCTGGTATTCATTCACCTGGTCTCCCATACAAGTACTAATAGGTGGCTTCAAATACATGAATGCAACATCACCAACACTGGTTTTCTACTTTTTCTTTACCTGCAGCTGTTCTTCAAGGGCATGTTATACAGGCACAATGCCTCAAGACCTAGAACTTCCTCTCCATATATGGACTGATAGGAGAGTAATCCCCCTCATTCACACAGAAGGTTTGGTTAATACAGCTGGATGTGTAGTAATAAATACATCTGAAGTTACCCTTCTGTGGAAAATAAGGGAAGCTTACATAATACTTTTTCACTAATAAAACAGGTCCTTTTTATTTAATCTAAACCAACCTGTATGGATTCTTCAATTTATTTCTGATATCGTCATTTCTAAAGGGCAAGATTTTGTTTTGTTTTTTACTTACTATGGATGGTAAAATGACCAAAAATTATCATAGCTCTTACACAGGCTTTTCACAATGGGAATCTTTTTTTTTTATGCTTTTCCATCCACACCCATCCGTGCTTTCAGACAGATTCTTACTTTCAGCCAGGGAGGGGACATGCATGAAGTCTTTCTCTGCCATAACTCCAGGCTTTAATTTCCTCGTTTTGGAAGGGAAACCATGACATGGCCTACTTTTGACTTCTGTGGTTTCTGAAGGAGTTGTCTTTATTTATAGATTCATTCCAAGATTTGGCATTGTATCTGTGAATAAATCTGATTTCCAGGACTATGAAAACCAGATATTGTAATTTATTCTGACAGACAATGTTAAATAAGAAACAAATTGATGTCTAAAACGTCCTGTGGTGACAAATCTTATTTTTTAATACAGCTGTTCAGCTCCCTGACACTCTCAGTGCCTTCAGGAACAAGTGGCAATGTCCAAGTGTATGGAAACAACAAGCCATGGAACTCAGTGATATGTCCTAAAGAAGCCAACTTGTATCATTTGCAAAGGCTATCCCTACTTCAGTTAGCAGGTGCTAGGGCAAGGGGAGCAGTGGCTCAATGTTGGAAATGTGTCTAACCTGCATGCACTGAGGTAACCTGTCACCTTCAGGTGTAGTAGAAAATAAGTCACAGCAGTCGTGGTCATCTGACAGTCTCAGCAGCTTCTGTACATGGAATGGGAAGGAAGCACTGTTTTTTTCCCTGTACCCCAGCCAGCAAAATACCTTGGGCCACTCCAGAGAGTGACAACACATAGGACCAACAGAGTTCTGCCTGTCATACAGTGTGGCTGCATACCTAAACATGCCCACTGTCCTCAGATACAATAGAGTAAACCAAAGAAATAAGATTCAACTTCCAACCCAATTCACTTCTGTATAGTGAAAAGGTGGGGACAAATTGTATGCCTCAGGGAACAAGAGACCTTGGATCAACCTCAATTCTGAAAACAAAAATTTCCTTTACTTCCACAAGACAGTTGAGGAAGCAGCAAATGGTACTTCGAGGGACAATATAAGGTAATGGCTAGCCACGTGTGTAGCTTTTTGTCCTAATATCTATTCGATTATGCTCTCAGTGGATAGTTCTAGCCAATCCACTGTCTCTAAACCTCTCTCTCAGCATTCTATTAAGATCGTCCAATTAATATGCATAAAGTAAAACTGTTTTCACTTCACATCTTGCAAGTGTTAAGACCTACTTATAATTATTGGCCGGTATTCTGTATCGGCTACAAGATTTACTCATCTATAACTGTTCTGTATTCATGATTGCTACTTAATCACAATTGTGGCACTATTGCCACAATCATAACTCCCACCCCAGTCCACTTTACCAGGAATCAGGAGCATGAGGAGATGGAGGATCTGTTCTGCTAGATACTGGAACATGAGTGAGTGATGTTTCTGTCAGGTTTTGAGGGGAACCAGGCCAAGTAACTAAGTAACAGCATATTTGTCATTAGATATTTAGGATTTCAGTTTCTACTTGCTTATTTATTTATCTGACACAGTTATAAACTGGACTTTATTGTTTAGAGAAGAAATATATTTAAAATATATAATAAGCAACCTGAGTGTTTAAAAGATCAGATGTGAATGTTTTTTTCTCAGAACTGTCTTTGACTTTGTTAACAAATCACACCCAAATTATATTTCTTTCCAAATGACACCAACCCAGTACAAATGCAAGCCATACTTGCTTTAAAAAAATGATACATTTCTTCAGTCCTTTTTGCACTTTACCATTTTCCATCATTGTTCCACAGTGACTGAACACAACCCAAACTCTCCCCTCCATACCCAGCTAGCTGCCTGCAGGACGGCAGTGCAAGCAACACGTGCCTTCCTTCTGCAGTGCAGCCAGCCACTTTCCATACTGCACTGAGGAAGAAAGCACCTAGATTGTGCTTCCTCCCTTTCTGCATGGCTGCCAGCAATGGAGCTTCATGCGATTGGGGGCCATTACTGGATTTTTTCTGGTAATGGAATATCCTACAATTGCAACAGCTGAGGATGCATAGGCAGCGAGACCATAACAACATCATGGGAAAGCATGAGTCTGTCATGCCCTGCTTTCAGGACCTAGACATACACTTTGACTCAGAGGCTGAAACAGCAGAACATGCTGAACACCAACCCCAGAGACAGAACAACAAATTTATAGGAAACAAGAGTTAATTAGGCAACAGCTGGGTTAACCTCTGGACCTACAAAAGCCCAGCCATTCCCCTCCCGAGCTTGTCGGTGATTAACTGACCATTTCTCCTGCTGTGCCTCTGACCTCTGAATTAGAATTACATTGACTGTGCTTTGATTTATGGGTATTGCTGAGAATGTTGCTATGCTTCATATTTGTTTCAAGTCTGTTTAAATATGATTAAAACAAAGAACCACATTTTGAAACTGTTGCTTGCTGCTGGCCCTTATCAGCTGCCCATTGGCTGACTGCCTAGACTTAGATAGACTCGCGGACTAGAAGAAACGCATCCCCATCCTGGGACAATGACATTGTGTGGAAATGGCCTTCATTTTTTCCCTCCTGAGTTTCTCCTAAATTGCTGGAGAATTTCTCATAGAGAATATTGAGTTTTATTGCGGCTTCCCCAATTTCACTTCCCCTTAACAAGATGGAGAATACTGTGGATCCAATTTTATGCATGTCCATGTGTTCTGAAAAGAATGGAAAGAGGACCAAATGTCTTTGAATGGGAATCCTTCAGTCTCCCACTGTTAGAACATCTGGTTGACTGGTTGCTTTGCTCCCTTATGGTGTTTCCAAACATGTACTATCAGATCTGAAATCATGATCCAAAGTGTAATGACTGATCAGCAATAACAAACACAATGGGACCTTTTCACACAACACAATTGTAATGTTGTGATTCTACTTTAACTGTCATGGTCCATCCTATGGAGTTCCGTGGTTTGCATGCTCAGGGGTGAGTGAAGCTGCCAAGAGTAAACACACAGACCCAGTAGCAGAAGAAAAAAGCCACAACTTTATTAGCTACAGTTGCCAATAGGGTTGGTGCATGCATGGGTCCAGATCTGAGCATTGACCAGCTCTCCTGTTGATTGATGAAACCAACCTTCCGGCCTGCCACTGAAACTGCTGAGACAACAGCAATGTCCCACCTCCAGGAGAAGATCTCCTGGTGGCCTCCTGTGCCACCAGGGAGTGTGAAAGCATCATGCCCATCCAGTTTTGTGCATGACCACTTCCATCCCACACCACTGAGCCCCCTAAAGGGGACCCTCGTACCATTCTGATAACTGGGACACACCACTAACTGCAATTACAGATCCAGGATCCATGCTACTACCACGAAAGTCAGGCCAGAAGCCCCCAGCTTGCCTTCCGCTAACCACAAAGCAACTGCAGGGAACCAGTGAGACCATGTTCTCCCTCCCAACAGTTCAAAAGTCCTTAACATAGGATCTGACATTCCCTCAACAGCAGAGCCATTTGTGTTCCAATTACTCTCTTCCCATCCTTGACAATACTTGTCCTTCCACTGAAGAATAAGTTGTCAAGTTGCTGTCCTGGCTTGCCCCACTGGGTCCCTCTCTGAAGGCCCACCACTGACTCCAGAATATCCAAGGTCCTCTCATGGTTAGAATCCAGCTAACAAGTCCAACTGACCTACTTGGGAACAAAGAATATATTAATCTACATCCAACCTTAACCAGGGTGAGTATAGCCAGAATATGTCCTGGATTTCTACCTCCCAATCTTCTTACTGGCCCCCACCATATGCCCACATTCTGCTGCCTCCATGGCTGCTCTGATTCTAAATTAGTGGCTCCCAAACTCACTATCCAGAAGCCTCAGTCTAGTGTGAGCCAGCCAGAGCATGGCCACAAATTGGAACCTGGTGAAAGGAGAGAGGTTCTTGTATACAAACAGTGGACCTAGCCAGGGAGGCTGCCTCTGTAAAAATGTCCACAGAATCTCGACTGAATAAGGGCCAATGGCAACAAGGGCATATTACCTAAGCACAGCACCCTGACCTATCTGGTCATACTTGGAATACCTAATGAGAATGCTAACCAAGTCTCCCACAAAGGAAATGTCCTTGACCCACAATGCCCTGTCTGACTGGTCCAGCTTAGAACTGGGCATAAGTTCACGAACTCTAAGGGTCAGGATTGTGCTGCAGCAAAGGCTGCTCTGAACAAAACTGCCTCAAAATCAGAACTGTAAATAGTTCGATGGTGCCTGACCAATCCCTTTAATAGCTGGAAAAAAATGGGTCTCCTCTCATCACCCCTTCTAGACCCCAGTTGCTTCCACCCTGCTGCTGCCTTTCTTACCATAAATGAGTCACATGGGTCCCCAAATCCCTGCACTTTGCTGAAAAATTAGATGCTAGCCAAGTGAACGGACATAGGTGCCATGCCTGTGTCCTTAAAGTGAGCTAAAAAATGCAGGACTTGCCTCTCAGAAGTTGGCCCTACTGTCTGGTACCCTTCCCTCCTGCAAAAAACCTGAAATCTGCTCACTGCCCTGCTATATACCCTAAAAGTTGCAGGGGCCACAGAATGCAGTACGCCCTGCATCAAGCTGATTCCCCAAGCTGCCATCGATCAAATGGAAAGGCCACTGCCCACTGGTCTACCTCCGGCATCAAAGATCAAAACCTGCTTTCCTGAAAGTGAGAGTCTATGATTCCTTTATCTAGTCCTGGAATATAATGGGCTGTGAATGTGATGTCAACAGACAAACACACCAGCACCAACTTCCTCACCAAACTCATAACCAAGGCCCTTTCCGCATGCGGGGGGGGGGACGGCCGAAAACAGAGCTTACCAGCTTTGTTTTCTGGCTGGCCGAGTCAGTCGCCATGAGGAGCAGCGCGAGTTCGCTGCTCTGCAGTCCTCCAGCATCCCAAATGGCAGCTTCCGGTTGATGGAGGCTCTGGCAGATCTGCAGGCACGCACTTGCGCGCGCCTGCAAATCTGCTCCTGAGCCAGGCGACGGAGCGGCACGGGGTTGCGTTCTCCATGATTTTTAAAAACCTCAAAAAAGAGGTTTTTAAAAAACATGCCGTGCGACCAGTTCCGGTCGCTCCGGAGTGGACTGAGGTATGGAACTACAGAAAGTAGTCCACCCCAGTCCACTGTACGGTCCAGAAGACCTCTGTTAGAGGTCGCTCTGCACTGTTTTACTAGCCCGGTGCGGAAATGGCCCAAGTGAGAAGACTGCAGAGGGGAATTTACACCCCTGCACTCAATCAGAGGGAAAACTACCCATCCGGGAAACTCCAATCAGGCCCACCTCTTCCAGTCATTGAATTCAAACTATCAAATCCCTACTTCCAGTGCAGAAAATTAATCTAGTACTATGAGATAAAAATAAGTATTGGCTTGTTTCTGGCCTTGATACAAACTCAGCCCTATGCCATTTTTATATTGCAATTACTCAAAGCATCTGCAAAGTAAGAAAGTACCCACACCCATTTAAGCCTAGTGTTTACTTATTATTTATTTTTTTAAAAAGCATATTTAAACTTACACCCTAATGGAATCATCAAGATGCCTGATACAGCGCTGTTTGTACAATGGTGTTACAAAAGCATAAGCAAAAATATAATAAAATTATACAACAAGTATATAATAGGGGGCAGTCATCTTGAAAATATCTCACAGTTTTTTTCCCCACTTCCCAATTAAGTCTTGACCATCTCCTAAAGTAGAGTGACTCTCTGAGACCTATGTTGTGGACTTTCAGATGCTGGACTGAAATTCACTTGCAATTCCCATCAGGCATAGCCTGGACAGTCAGAGGGACAGATTGACAGGAATTTTAGTACAACAGCATTTGGATGGCCACAGGGTGTATATCCCTATCCAAAGCAAGAACAAGCATGTTGGCAGTATTCTTTATGGGAAATGGTTATGCAATGGCACTGCTATGGCTAAAAAGTCTTATTCTGTAGTAGCAGCAGGGGGGCAGAATACTGGTAACTTGAAGTAAAGTTTCTGCACCAAACTGAGCTCAACAAACAATTCAGTTAGTGTATATTTTTCACAAAGTGTCAGTTATTAGTGACTACTCCAAAATGAAGGATGCCCTTTTTCTTTGTAAATGTCATCCTATGTTTATTCCTTGTTAATACAGAATCCAGAAGAAGAAGGAGAAGAAATCACATTTTAGCAGATGAGACTTTCTGTACTGTCTGTGTAGGGTCACTAGTTTAGGACTATCCTAGGCCCTGAAATTTCAACATCAGAACCTCAGACCTAGGGATGACCCCTTATGATATTTTAGGGACCAGGCCCTGATGATGTTAGAAGAGACAGGCCCTGGTGATGTTACTAAGCATGATTCATTAAGCATTAACTGCAGTTGCATAGAACATGCCATTCAAATAAAAAACACCAAGAAACACACATACACTTGTTAAGGCAGTGTTTTCACTCTGAGATTCCTCACCCTCACTCTTACGAGATACAACCTGTTGATAGCAGCTGAGTGCTTAGTGTCTCAGTATCACAGAATCCTGCACTAGGAGAAAGATGGAGTACAAATTAAATAAATCATTAAATTAGTGATGAATACCCGATTTGACCAAATGTTAGTGTGTGGACCCATGAAAGCTGTAGCCTGTTTGTTTGTTCTTTCCATATTTCTTAGTAAAATGAAGTGGAGGGGGGGTTACTTTAAAAATGAGAAAGAAAAAAGATAAGGAAACTAGCAATTAAAATGTCCTCTTGGTTCTGTAAAAACAGAACCTCATATTGGTGGGTTTAAGAGTGGCTATTTAAAGCTGCTGCCTAAATACCCTAAAACGTACCAGATCCTGTCTGATCTTGGAAGATAAGCAGGGCCAGTCCTGGTTAGTACTTGGATGGGAGATTGCCAATGAATATCTGGTGCTGCAGGCTATATTCCAATGGAATGAACTGGCAAAATCACTCCTGAATATTCCTTGCCATAGGAAACCCTATGAAATTCATAGGATTGTCATAAATTGATGAGCACATACACAGACACATTTAAAGCATAATTAAGAGGATGTTCATCAGTAATCCTGCTGCCATATGTAACAGGAAACAATAATGCAAACAAGGGCATGCCAAAACAGAAAGCTTAATTAACACTGGAAAGGATTTTTACTGAAGAAGACTTCTATGTAATCATGCATTGCAGAAGGATCTTAGCCACTGAGTAGAGTATATTACATACTGGACAGAACCTCCATTTATTCCATTTAATATCAATTAGTTGTGGCAAAACAATCCATCATCAGCTACAGTAAAGTGATCTACAGTTGCAGCACACTTGGGATATAGTGCAGCTCCAGGGATCTTGCTTGTGGTAGGCAAGGGTGCACATTATTGTGTCTGAAAGTCCAGAGAGATCTGGCCTGGCCTTCATGGAAAAAGTTAATAATAAATAGTAGATTATGCCTGAGGATATTTATAGAAATATATTTCCTTGTGTCTGTGTATCTGTTGTCTAGATTCTTGTGAAATCTGTTGGAGTTGATCAGAAGTAGTGTTAAAGCAATCTCAAGAAACATTCCGAATTACTAGGCCTCCCATCCCAAGCCCATCCTAACCCCCTTCTCTAGAATAGAGACAGTATATTTTTACAGTGAAACTAGGGCTATGTGGGACTGAAAGTCATTTCATAGAATCATAGAGTTGGAAGAGACCACATCCAATCGAACCCCCTGCTATGCAGGAACACCCATCTAAGTATTCCCAACAGATGACCACGCAGGCTCTGCTTAAAAATCTCCAAAGAAGGAGACTCCACTACACTCCAAGGCAGCATATTCCACTGCCGGACAGCTCCGACCATCAGGAAGTTCTTCCTGAGGTTCAGGTAGAATCTCCTTTCCTGAAGCTTGAATCCACTGCTCCTCGTCCTAGTTCCCAGGAGCAGCGGAAAACAAGCCCTCTCTCTCCTCAACATGACATCCCTTCAAATATTTAAACTTGGCTGTCATGTCCCCTCTTAACCTTCTCTTCTGCAGACTAAACATACCCAGCTCCCTAAGGCATTCCTCATAGGGCATGGCTTCCAGACCCTTCACCATTTTGGTCACCCTGCTCTGGACATGTTCCAGCTTATCAATATCCTTATTGAATTGAGGTGCCCAGAACTGGACACAGTATTCCAGATGAGGTCTAACCAATGCAGAATAGAGTGGTTCCGTTACCTCCCTCGATCTAGACACCATACACCTATTGATGCAGCCGAGAATTACATTGGCTTTCTTGGCTGCCGCATCACATTGCTGACTCATGTTCAGCTTGTGATCTACCAACACTCCTAGATCCCTTTCACATGTACTGTTATCCAGCCACGTGTCCCCCATTCTATATTTGTGCATTCCATTTTTTTTCTGCCTAAGTGCAGGACCTTACATTTCTCTCTATTGAAATTCATTTTGTTAGCTTTGGCCCAGCTCTCCAATCTGTCAAAGTCATTTTGAATTTTGACAGATTGGAAAGCTGGGCCAAAGCTTTCCAATGTTTTCCTCTATTTGGTGTCATTTATTATATAAACAATTGTTCCTGAATTCCATGTTCTTGAATGGAAGAAGGGATGTTTGATGGAAAGGGAAAACTGAAGTACCATAAGGAGCAAATGCTGCTGCTTCTTCCTGTAGGATTTGCAGAATCCTCAGTAAGTGTCTAATATACTCAAAGTCATAGTCTGGATGCAACTTTGAACATTATCAGCTAAAACTTAGAGGACAAATTCAAAGCAAACACAGTATTTATTTTACATGCCACTCAGTACTAAAATATACCACACTAGAACCAGGGGATATAAAAGAAATGTCTAAATGATTTATTCATAATTATCTCACATATCTTTCTGAGCATTAACCTTGTGAAATGTTGTACAGTGGACCTGCCATATAAGCAGTCTCTGGATCTGCAAATTTAAGCAATCGTGGAACATCACATCCTATACCTCAAATGGCAATGATGTGCATACAGACATGCCAAAGCATCTGTGTGCACGCTGCCACCATTTAATAGTATGTGATATGAGCAATCATAATTTTTCCCATTTGCAGAGGGTCATACAACAAAGCCGCCACAGATACAGGGGTCCACCATATCTGAAAAAAAACAATCTTGAAGTCTACCTTTGTTAAAAAAAAAAATGAAGCGCATCAATGATATTTTATAATAAGATTTCTAAGAAATAAATACAGTTGGCCTTTCACATTTGCTAGGGGTGCAAGATCGTCACAAAAGTGGGAAAATTATGAATATCAAAGTGTGTGTATTTGTCTGGGGGAAGAGGATTGAAGTATAATGGGTAGAACAGGCACAACATCATGAGAAAGCATGACTCATGGTCCAAACCAGGAAAAAAGATGGAAGGGGACTGGGTTGACACAGTGGCCTTATACTTCCTCTCTCTCACCAATATCCTTCCTCGGCCGTGAGGAGGCATCAGGACACGGTTTGTAGTGCTGAGAAAGCAGTCTGTGAGTTGTCTTTAGCTGTCCAGGCTGCAACTGGTGTAGGAAAAGGAAGACCAGAGATGAGTTTTTAAGGGGCTGTGTAGCCTGATCAGAGCTACTGAGAGGGAAGTCCCCTGGAAAAGAAGTGCCTGAGGTTGAGGAATGGGGTAGTTGCTGAAGAAACTTGCAAATCTGTGAAAGTCAAACCTGCAAATGTAGAGGGTTGACCGTATGGCTAATTTTCAGTGAAATGTGCACACTGCTCGTGACTGTGGCAGAAGTTGAAAGAAAAAACCATCCAGAACTTCAAAAGGTGTTCTGTCATGGCATAAGAACAGTTTAGCTAGTGAGTCATCTTGACTATTAAACATGAATCTGCAAGAAAAGCTGACACCAGGGGAGGGGCTGATTCATGATTTTGCAATGAAAAAGGTCAGAAGGGTAAACCTTTAAAAATATTTGACCTACTGTTTGCAAAGGTCAAGACAGGGCAATCTCTTTATTAACAGCCAAAAAGTTAGCAAATCTGTAGACCCTCAAACCGGGTGTTACTATTTTATTTTATTTTTTTAACAAGTAATGGTGGGCATTTTTCAGCAGTATAAATGCACACCAGTAATTCCAAAATTAAAACAAACTTTTCCCATGGCTCATGGAACTGGATGTTATGAAATAAGGGATTGTGGCAGTGCTGTGCAAAAAGAGCCTGCCTTGCTTGGGCCCTGAATAAAAGCTCCTCCTCTTGGTCATCATGCTTGATGGGATGGGATAAACCACTGCAGTTCAATAGAAGCAGCACAGAATGTTTTAACATGAATAAGCCACCAGAGAAGGAAGTCAGAACTGAAAAAACAAAAGAGAAGGTCCTCAATGAATACAGAATAGGCAAACATAAAGTAGGAGGATTTCTTCACCATGTGGGTCTCATTACAAATGATCAAAGAATGACATGAAATACAAAGAAGGGAAATAAACCCACATAGGTCTTTGATTTATTAAATTCACCCTAAATCTTACAGTTTGTCTGCTTTTAATCGTCTGCAGTTTATATGGATGAAAGCACACACAGTTCATTCTTATTTTAAGAACGAAGATCTTTTAGAGTAGTGCCATGGCTGGCTCTTCATATGAGCTACAGATGAACCAGGCCAAAGCCATTCACAAACCCATTTAGCAAACTTGCTCTACTAGTCAACACAGAAAGTGCTTAGGGAAGAAAAATGTAAAGGATTATACATGAGAATAGGGACTTAGATTCTCTGTTACTTTCTTTTTTAAAAAAAAATCAGGGCTCATATTACTAAAATTATATTAATTTTAAAGGATTATACACGAAAATAGGTATTTAGAGTCTTTCTTTTTTCTTTTTTAAAGAAAAAGGCTTATATTACTGAATCCTGATCTACAGTTATGTGGGAAAGGCCATGTAATAAATACTCAAAAATTGCATGTTCTGCAGATTATGAGGTGGTAATTACATCTGAAGTCACCAAAAGGCACAAGCAGTGATTAGTGGGATGGCAGAAGTTTTGAATCACCAGGTTTCACTTTAGAAAGAACCACTTAATTACCTGACTCTTACATGGGCCTTGGGTACCCCATAATTACCAGCACTTTAATAGAACCCTATTGAAAGGATAGGTTTGTTGAGTACAATGGGAACGCTTCAAACACATTTGATCTTTTAATGTGTGTTTACTGAAATCCATGAGAAGTAGTTCCTATTATTAATTCTCCAAGGAGTCAGGACTTGATTTCAAGATAAGCTGTTGAATCAAATTTGAGGAAAAAAACTATTGCAAAAGTTGAGAAGCAAAAATGGCAGCAGAATCAGCTATGGCAGAGAGAATCTATACATACAGTATGTCTAGCTATCCCATAATGAAGAAAACCATTTAAAACAGAAAACAGAGTCTTTAGGAATAAATGTGCATTTATTACTTTTTGTACATACAGGCAATTATTCATGAAGTGCACCTTCAATTATTATAAACACTTAACATGTGTTTTCATATACCTAATCAGAAAAAGAAGAAAAACAACAAGATTTATTGCCAACCAGAGGTAAAATGAGGCCCTGTCTGCAACGCACCTTTTTGCGGAGATGGGGTGCGGGGATCACACGAGCAGCCTCTAGTGAGAGACTCTTGCATCCCAGTTCCTTCAAGCTCTGCAGCTACCACCTGCTCTCTTGAGAGCCCCACCTAGTCCTTCTGCAGTGCAGTCTGGGAGTTTCCCAGGCTGCACTGGGGCAGGAAGCACGAGCACTGCGGGTCCAGAGCTCCACGTGAGGGACCCTGGAGCAATGCGTGATTGCGCACCATTTTTGGCTCACAGCTGAAAATGAAAAGGTGCATGGTCGGTGCGTGCCAGCCCCTGGAGCATTGCGCGATTGTGAGTGCATTGTGTGGACCGCTCCTCACATTCGTGCGACGCGCAAGGGGTCCTTTCACATGGCAAATGCTGTGCGAAAAGTCCTCACATCTCAACCATCTGCCCTGATTCTCAGATTAAATATCTGCTATCCATAGTGTTGTATAAGCAAATATTGTGGTGGTGATTCTCGTGAAGCCTGGCAAATAGCTTCAGCTATGTCAACCATTTCCCACCTCTTTCCCCCTCATTGATTCCAAACACCTACTCCTGGGGTTCTTTCACATCACATGATTCAGTTTTAACTGATATAGCAGCATCCTATGGAATCCTGGGATTTGTGGTTTAGGCAGTGGGTGTAGTGGCAAAATTAGGATGTTGCCCCTGCAGACAAGAATTCTCTTCCCCCTTCCATGATTTTTTTTTTCCTTCAGTCCCCAAATTTCTAGCATTGCAGTGACTGAAAACTTCACTTAAGCATTTAGAAACAGAAGGAAGTCTTTCTGCACTACGCTGTTATAATGCTGTTATTCCACAAACATCCTCTGGAATTCTGGCATTTGTAGTTTACTGAGGCCAAAGAGCTCTCTGGTTGAGAATTCTAAATGCCCCTCCCTAAACTGCAAACCTGAGGATTCCATAGGATGTTGAAAGTGGAATAGTAGCACTATAAGAGTGTTGTGCAGAAAAGCTCAGAGTTTAGGCATCCAGAGAAAATGGGCAGGCAACATGACCAGGGGAATGTGAACACAGCAAATAGAAGTGTTCTAGTGTGACTAGTTTTCAGTTTCTCATGCTCTGCAATGCTAGAAATTTGAGAAGAAAGAAAATTTCATTGGAGGCAGGGCAGAATTCTTATTTGGAGGGACAATGCTCTTATTGCTTCCCCATAACTACAGTTCTGAGTTTTCAGAGGAGCATTTAGATTCTCAGCCCAGGATCTCCAGAGCCCCAGTTAAGCTCAGCCAGGAAAAGCAGACTGTCTAATGTAGAAGTTAAATTCCTTCATGCTGTCATTTTTACTACATAGTTAAAAGCCTCATTATGAACATATGGTGTCATACCCTCTCGTGTTTTCCCTTCATGGTAACTACTTCTATGGCACCTGACTTTTCATTGATTCTTGCTGCTCAAACCCATCCTCCTCTAAAAAGATGCATCTGAGAGAGGACATTTTGGGGTGGAGACTTAGAATAGGGAAAGATAATAGCAAAAACTGAGCTTCCAGATTTAAAGTGACCCTTCAGCAGAACTCTCATATCTGGCATTTGGGATAACTGTGATTGAACAGCATTTAAATCAATCAGTGTTTATCATGATGTTTCTTCACTCATAAATAAAACTGCAGAACCACACTATCTCCTGATTAAATCCACAGTTTTGCTAACATTAGTTGGTTTTATTTGCATATTAGTTTCAAATCCTCAGGATAGAAGGCTAAATATTTAAATTAATCAACAAATATGCCAAAAATGTTCCTTCTTAGGTTCTCTTTCTGCTATTTAATCAGCTTCAGACAGACTCTCACTTTGCATGATGACCAATTATGGCCTCCGCTCTGTCATGCAAGGTGATAATTTTAAAGCCATTTAGTATGAAAATAAGTATGCAATACTCTAAAGAGCAGTGTTACTGTCCTGGCTAGTCCGAGCTTTGGGGATATTAAAAGATATCCTCTTGATATCATAATTCGGCTTCACTTCTCTATTCCCTTCCACGTGCTTGCGAGGCCACCAGACAAGCACGTAAACAAGCTCGGCCGTTAATTGCCGTAATATTCAAACAACAATACAGGCAGGAGAGAAATAGCTGGCTCGCTGCTTTAGGAGACCTCCAGGCAAGTACTCTAATTAGGTATGCACGCAACCTACAAAAGAACCTCTGCCCTGCGCTGGCAGCTTGATGGGTAATCTATACAATACCCAAGTACTCTGCGTTTGCATACTGGCTACTCTATTGAGAATCTCTACGATAACTCAATCATTCAGATTCTGACCTTTCGGAGGCTTTGTCTCCAACTCCAAATCGATTGTTTTCCCCCAAGTACGGCATAGCCTGCAGTCACAATTCTCCTTATAAAAACCCTTGATTCCGAGACCTTCCTGGGAACACTCCCGAGTTTCATCCCGCCTCGCTGCCGCTTTGCTTGGCGAGCCTCCCCTCAGCTCCACGTGCTGAGTTACATCGCACCCCAGCTTCGCTCTCTATTTTTCTGGGCTTCAGGACAGGTGAAGTATCACCCAAACCAACAATCCCTCTAAAAATCCCTCTATAGCACTCCAACCTTTATTTTCTTTAGTTATCTTGTATGAATGTGTCGCATATACTGTTTTGCTTGTGTTTTATAAAACATCATTTATTGTTTCAACTTTTGTGCTCTCCTTGACTCGACCTGACCCCGTAGACATAGGGTTCAAGATCTCGCTACGTTACCCTGCCTCTCGTAATGCTAAGCAGTGCTCTGAGCTAATTTTCCCCGCCTTTAGTTGAGCACGTTTTGGTGTCCCTCCCGGGACCCACAGTACACAGGGTAACAGCAGCTAAGGGTCATGAGGATATTGGAAATGGAAATTGCTTTCCTTTATTCAGGAAAACACCAAAACAGGGCTATTGCCCACTCAGTATGAAACCCGTGCATACAGCAAGCTTCTGACACAAGCTTTCAGGAATGAGATGTTTGCTTATTTGACTCTAACGATGATATCATTCACGAATCCTTTTAATCAAAAAGATGAGAATAGAAGATGGGTTTTGCTTCTTTTTAATATCAATGTCTTTCCATTTTATTTCTTTTTATACCTTTTGTGTCCTATTAAACAAAAATAACATGGGAAATTACATTAAATTAAAGGAAATTAAATTAAGCAAAAGGAAATCAAATTAAGCAAACCTGTTCCAGTGACATTAAGTGTTTGACTTAAACCAGGCTTAGGCTTCAAACTGTTTCAGGCATCTCCAATGTAAGTAGGGTATTATAGAGAACCAAGGCATTCCAAGGTAGCAGTGATATTCTGCTCAGGTTAAAAGTATTCAAGATGGTAGCTTTTCATACGGAAAAGAGAGAGAGCAACAAATAGCAGTTATGCAAAACTTTCGTTTTTTGCACCTGAAGATAACATGCAAAGCAGATGCACCACACATACTGTTACTGGAAAAGGATAGATTTCCCTCTCTGCATCTCACTCACTAATCAAGTAACACATTCATATATCTACCTTGCTGCTTTTGAAAAAGTAGAGATGCATCCAAATGTAATATAGTTGACTAACATATTTACAGTGCAACCTTATATTCAGAAATAAGTCCTCTAGAGTTCAGTAATTTATAGCAGGGGTGAGCAATGTGTGATGCTCCAGACGAAGTTGGACTACAGCTCCCATCACCCTTCACCTTTCACCAGCAATATCTGAGAGACCACAACTTGGCTACTCCTGGTATAAAGGACTACAGTCTTACAGTCAGTGACAGCTGATGGTTCTTTTGGCAGTGGGGCACTGAATGTGCTTCAGACTTCACTCCAAACCTTAAATGAGCTACCCAAATTAAGGACAGGTCCAGTACCCTGGATAGTGCTAAAACCCAAAATAAATGTCCTCACTGATATCAGAGTCTTTTGCTACTGCTGTTTACAATAGAATCTTATGCATTTTTTTCTCATCATGTACAGTTGTACTTCGTTGCCAGTGTGTTTGCATTCAACTGCAGACTGAATCTACCAAGAGATAAAATATTTGTTAGCAACAAAGATCTATGTGTCAAATACTTGAAAGATCCATTATTTCAATGGTGTCATTAGTCATTCTGCCAATGCAAACTGTAACTATTTCACGCTGTCTGTAGTAGCTCTGGTAATTGGTCACCCAGTAGCAAATCTTTTGATGATGAAACTGTCCATACTTTGACTAGTCATCAGAAGGCAAACATATGATCAACCACCAGGAGCATATTCCAAACATTACCAGGTTGGTAGAATCCTTTTCAGACCTTGTGCTCCACTGCCATACTTTATGAGATCACAGAACCATCTCAATACTATTCAAGATTCATCAGACATAGAAAAAAATATCACTTTCCTCTTGTCAATGGGTGTCAATGTCCAGCTAGAACTGGTTATGGGAAATTAATCTGTATACTATGCTTGAATCACTGTATTCTTGTTGACCTGAAAATCTCTACTGCTACTTATTAAAGAAGGGTTTCAGGGAATCCTGCTCATCTCTGGCCTTGGAAAGAGTTACAGCCTATCTACCACAGTGAATATCTTCCTCCATACAAGAAAAGAAGATGGGCAGCAAACACTACATACTTTAGGTGACAGAGCAGGACCTCACAGAAGATCAAAATTATGTTCGAGATGTAAATGCTTCAAGTAGGCCTGTAAGTCTGGTAAGTTTGCATATCACCATGTTTGATCAGTTTGATCATCCCCATATTAAGCTTTGGAAGAAAACTCTGTATGCAGGATTGTTTTGCAAAGGTTAATCCACTGATCAGATTGATTAAAGACAACAATCTTATCTGAAATACTTTGTCCAAACTAAGTACAGCTGTTGTTATGAAAAGATTTATTCTCAGGTATGTATAGGACTATAGCCTTATTTGATTAATTATTCGGTCTGAATGTTTTTCTTTTGATTTCAAGAGAAACAATTTGTACTATATTATATTGTAGAACAGAACCACACAAGTCAGTACCCCAATGTCTTTTCAGCTACTATTGTGTTGCAGAGATGTGGTTCTTAATGGTTCTTTCCACTCAAGTATCTGTATGTTGATGACAGTATGTGGTCCCTCCCCAGTGCTAGCAATGAACATCAATAAATCATTGCTAGAAATGTTCTAATGAGAAGGGGCAACTTTATGATTTTTAAACCAAGGACATGGACTTGAAAAAGGAGTTCTTTGTATCCTGGGGTTTCTCCTCTGTGTCCCACATTGATACTGCCCATTTGTCCA
Organism: Cyclura pinguis; assembly: GCA_030412105.1. Classification (NCBI taxonomy): domain Eukaryota; kingdom Metazoa; phylum Chordata; class Lepidosauria; order Squamata; family Iguanidae; genus Cyclura; species Cyclura pinguis. The sequence continues at coordinate 102,936,300 of CM059599.1, read as the reverse complement.
AGGAAAGGAATGCTGAATCTCTTGTCTCTGAGCTATTTGCTGAGAATTTGTAACCTAAAGAAAATGAGAGACAGTAAAGTAATGAGGAGAAAGGAAAAGTAAGAGGTTGGAATTTTGGGCAGGGTAGATGAAAAAAGGGATCTGACAGGGTCAGAGACCAGGGCAGCGAGACAGCCCAGAGAAGGGAGTGGGAGAGCTAGCAGAGTCCTGCCGGGAGGAGTCAAGGAAGCACTTACTCAAGGGAAGTCCATTTACCTAAGCCAGAGCGACAAGCAAAAGCCGTAGTCAGAGTTACAAAAGCCAGGGGTCTGGAGCCAAGAGATCAATCCAAGGTATCAGGAGCCGGGTGCTGGAAGAAGGAGAGGGCTCGTAGAAAGTTTGCCACAAGCAAATGAAAGCTTCCAGGCAGGCAGTTATATAGCCCAAGACACAGGCATGGCTAGTCACTGCTTCTTGAACTTAATCAAGGAAGCCTCCCTTTGCTCAGCTCTCTTGAGTCTCCGCCTTGTTTGTGGGCTGATTGGCACAGGCTCCAAAGCGTCTTCAGAATCGGATCCCTGTTGCCCCAAAGGAGCAGGCAGAGGGACGTCCGAGCCTGCTTGGTCCGTGGCAGCAGGGGGAGCTCTTGAGCTGCAGGACTCCTCTCCAGCCAGAGCCACAGGGACCAACAGCTGCTGCTCGTCGTCGGCAGCTCTGACAGGGGCTTCAGTTATCACAGGATCTTTCAAAAGTTCATGCAGCTATTTCCTTCTCTCCCAAGATCAAGAAAGGGACAAGAAGTCAGGGAGTAAAATAATAGATAGCATTTTCTAGTCATTTATTTATTTGTTTGTTCATTTTGCTGCCCTTCTCCCAACATGGGATCCAAGGTGGCTTCCAAACATGCCATTCTTATAAGGTCTTTAGTGCAGGCTTTCTTCTTAAAGTTAAGTGAAAATTTATCAACATAATAGTTAAATTTTGTCCCTTCTAATCCAATTGCAATTGAATTAGGTTTTTCCTTCCCACACATTAAAATTTTAAATAAACACGTTATCCCTTTTCTATTAACTTTCCTATCCTGTCCCTCCCACATTGTTACAGTACAAGTCATTTATTGCCTCTATGGGAATGCCCCTATTTGCAAACTTTGTCTATCACTCTACCATTTCTCTACTCCCTTTTCCTATGCACTTGCAGAGAACTCAACCCCTAGTACCCAATTCTGCTTCTAGTTCAGCACACTAGCCCAGTCAGCTCCCCTTGTGCTAGAACAGAGTGGCTCCTGGGCTGAGTGCAGTTTTCTGTGTAGTTGCCATGTATGAATAGTTTCTTACTAAAATTATCTCTGGGATTAGAAAATAAAAGAAAAATATTGCCAGATCTGCTGGAGAAGTTTCTTAATATTTTAATGGAATTCAGTATCTTAATATTTTAATGGAATTGAGTTAATATTTTAATGGAGTCCACCATTTCTCATCTTTTATTAAAACAGCTATAAAACAAATCTATGGGTTCACCACTGAAATTTTGACAGTTTGCATTGTTGAAGAGCTGAGCTTTACTAGCATACCATTGATGGTGACCAGTTTCAGAGTTAAACACAGCAAAAAAAAAAAAAAAAACCTTACTACTATTTTGTTTCCATGCATTGTGCTCTCACACAACCACACAGAAAAAGGTTTGATCATATGCAGCTGAAAGGGGAGACAGACCGTGATCTGACTGGCTCTGGTGTGCCAATTCAAAGCTGACTCCCTTCTTGCCTCTCAATGGCATGAATATGGTTCTAATCAAGAAGAAGATCTCCATAAAATTTACCTTTGTGATTTCAACTAAAGGATGCCTTTAAAAAAAAGCCACAAATGCGAACAAAACAAAACAGAAATCTGTTGAATAACACAATTTTTCTCCAAATGATTTTTCCACTTCTGCTGCCAAAGCAAACACATGGTACATGTTAAGCAGTCGGGTCTACATCAATTCATCAGCTGAATGAACTGCACTAGTTCGACTGCCAAACCTGCTACACTAAATCTCACTGTTTTTAAAGCTAACTCCTAACATCCTTTTCGCCTTGCAGAGAATTCTGAATGCAGCTTGCACATACTGTATTTCTGAAAATGCAGACGGAATTTTTTTTCTCTCTCTCTTAGTCTCTATCTCATTTTTTCTCAAGATACAGTTACCAAATAATCTACTAAATTAGAAGCTAAAGTTGAGCCAAAGATACTTAACAATTAGGGAGGAAAATCACCAGTTCTGAGAATTGCCTTCTCTTTTTCATGAATTTCTCAGCATTCTTTGCTTGCAGGTTTGCTTATTTGTTTATGCTATACTCTCTTGCCCACAGAGGGTCATCACATAGCTGGATCTGATATTGTGACAGCACCATGATGATTATGTAACCTCCCATTGGGTTGGAATGCTCATGTGACTCATCAAGGAAAGAGGAAGCAGTAGCAGGCAAGGAAGCAAATGGCATTTATGAAAAAGCAGCAGCAGGAACCAAGAAATATAGTGGTTCCGTATGAAAAGTTATTATTCATATGGCTTATGCTTGAACAGAAATTTCTAGTTTCTATGTAAGAACACTTGATACACTTCTAGTTGTAATCAGAGGAGATACAGCTTCTAGTGGATTTATTCTTATTTTGCGATGAGGAGATGAGTCAATAAAATCAATGCATTTTATATTGTATATACAATATACAGAGAAAGTTAGCCTTGGAGCAACATTTAATTCAGATGTACAGGTATGTTTGACCAGCTGCACAGCACTGTTACTACCAAATTACTGTATACTTTGAGTAGGTCCAGGCAGGTAAGAATATCTAATTAACTCTAACACAAGTATGGATGAAATGGACAATCCTTTTAACTGAATGTGGAATTTCCCAACCATGGTATCTACCATCTTTGTGTTTAGTACCATGTGACAGTAAATTCTGACAATTTGTATCACATGCCATAATCCACATATCATTTTAATCAAGAAAAAGATGCATTCAAAGAAAATATAACAGAAGGTTACATGATGAAGGTTGAAGAATAACATGTGTTGCACAAGTGGTAGCAACAGCATCAAAGTTTTCAAGAAAGCATACAGATTCCCCTGTACTCTAGGGGTAGAAAGAATATTTAATGTGTTCAAATCCCAGACCCCCCTCCAAAAAAAAAGAGGTTATGTGAGTATTTGAGGAATCCTGATGGAAAGAATTCTAAGCAGATGAGAATCTTTGCAGCTTGGAACTTATTCTGTGTAGAAAAATGCATGGCGGAGGGGGTTAAACACAGAAAAGAGCATTATCTGCACAGAAATATTACATTCTGTGCAGAGAGCAAGTTTCTTGTACAGAAAACAACTTTTCTGTGAATAAAACATTTATAGACAAAAATTTGCTATTTTCTATGCAAAAAAGAGAGAGAATGAGATTGGGAGAGAGAGAGAAATCTACATGTGGATTTTTCACAGAATAAGTCCCTAATTTTGCATAGTCCTCAAAAACTCTGCAGTTTTCTCATAGTAGGTAGACAAAAATTGTTAAAGTATTCATTCTACCCATGAGAATAAAATTTACATCATTACTGCATGCCTACAAACAGCATCGTGGTTCTAAGAGGCTTCAAGGAATACAACTCTTCTTATAAACAAGGTTCATGCAGAAAGCACACTGTTTTCAAGGAAAAGCTGTATTCTGCTATTGCTGACACAGCATTTTCAGCAGTATGGACCCTTGGGGGAAGGCAAAAAATGAAAAAGAGAGAGAGAGAGAGATATTGAAGTACCCAGAGACATTTGCTGCCCAGTAGTACAATCCCCCAGTTTATACCTTTGTCTGGCTCATGTGGTTGAATAGTGGCTATGTAAGACATTCACATTGATTTTTGAGGAAAAGATCTGTCTGCAGCATGCTAAAAATGTTTACACATTCTCTGTGGGCGCTTTGCAGGAGAAAAGAGTGTTAACATTTCCACATGTAAGATTAGAAAACTGTCACTTTGCTAAAACATGAAATTTTCAATTTAGTCTAAATCCTTTGAGTTCTTTTTTACCTGTTCTGATGAATATTACAACTCAGACTAACACATGTCATTTCAGAAGCATGTTCCACAGTGTCTCACTGTGCCTAAATTCTGCAAGTGATTCTGCTTTCTATATGCTTTACTCTCCAATCATGCTGGGTGGTCTCTTCAATTGGAATGACTATCAGATGGTTCCTGATTTTTATTTTTATTTTAAATTCCTTGCATTTCTGCATGCACTCTTGAGTATGCTGTTTATCCCATTGTGTTGTTCAGTTTGACCACAAAAAGGCATTCCTTCTTGGGAAATGACAAAGTGAATTATCAATACAAATGTTCACTTAGAGATTCAGGATCAGAAACAAAAGCACAACAGAACAATGGAGAAGAGAAGCCACAAAAGGAATGCAACAGGATTTTGCCAATAATGAAACAAGTCCGGAAAATAATTAAGTTTGAAAATTTAACCAAGTGGATTCACAATTGGCCTCTATAATTTCCCCATCCTTTTTGTTAAGATTTCCTCTTACAGAAAATTTTCAAAGAATTAGAGTGGGAGAAAGGCACACTATGACAGACTAATCATCACCCGAGGCCTGGCAGAAGATACCCAAAAAATCCTTCCTCTTGGTTTCAATGTGGGAGGAAATAGGAGTACCGACTATTTATTTTTTGGAGTTTCTTTTAGCCTTTTCTGGGAATGTGTTTTGGGAAATAAGAGGTACTTAGCTCATCCAAGCCCCCTCTTGACTTGCCTCAGCATGCCCACTTTTGGCCTACCTGCTGCAGATTACTGAAAGCAAGGTCTCTACCAGATAGAATTCCCCGTCCACCTATACATGTGAAGTCCCACCAGTGGAGAAAGAGTCTGCAATATCCAGTGGCAGCCCTCTGCAACATCTCAACCAACCTCTCTGGGAACAGCCTGAGTATTTTCAGCCTCTCTGCTCCTCTATCCAAATCCTTGCAGCTGTCGCAAGGGCCTTCTGGCCCACTCAAAGTGGTGGTCCATGGACTGCTGCTGATCCCTGAAACACTGGTTTCTGGGCACTGAAGAATTCCCAGGAAAGAAAGAAACAATCGTACCCAATAGGCACAAATATAGTGCTATTCCCTGGCACATGAGGAAGAAAAAACTGCTAGTCCCCCACACCAGATAGCTCCAGAAGCACTACTCTAGAGCATTTTGCAATGTTTGGGATTATGCTTTCCACACACAATTATTCTGTTCTTGCACAAGCAAAATCACATGTGGATACAACCCTCTATATTTTCTGCTTTTTTCTACTTTTCTCAAAAATCTTGTATTCGGTATCTCATTTAGGTCACAACTTGATACTTTCTCTCAACAATACTTAATCCATCACCAGTGTAAAATCATAAAGTACATTTTATCATTGAAATGGAAATCCATGCTGCTGGAGAAGACTATGCCTTTAACATACATGTGTTCTTATCACTTTTTATTCTTCTACAATATGTGGTGTTTCTTTCTAAAAGAAGGTTATGTAGGGTTGAAGGAAGAAGGTTACATAAGTTCAGTTTTGGTTTTTTGGTTTTTTTGCTGAGAGCTCAGTGTTACAATTTGAGGTACTTTTGTTTTAAAATATTCTGAAGAGACATGTATGTTACAACCACTTAGACATTTGGCTATCTTCCACTGCCAATTCAGGAAAACATGAATTTTGGAAGCTGAAGTCCACATAGTGACTAAGTTTGGATATAGATAACTTTTTCTATGTGTTCTTCTGTATTTTCCTCAATATTGAATACAATATAGGGCTAAAAAGAATGCAATAGTGATATGCACTCCATTTTCCAGGATTCTAAGCGGCATTGTTGCATGCTTTTTAGCCCTATTCCTTTAATAGATTTATCATAGAAAAGTCATTATGAATAGTAGTTTCCACCTGGCTGACATAAAAGGCATCACTCAGGAGAAGGAAACGTTAGATTGACATTATAAACGGGTTGCTGTAAGAATGTGAAAGCTTTTTTTTTTAAGACCGGAATGTTATTAGACCATAATAACTTAATTGGTCCCTTAACATGCAAGAGGTCTTTTAACTGATTGGGCTTTATACGCTCAATGGGGGAAACATATTACTTTTATCTCTTATTTGTATTTATTTATTTATTTGTTGTTACGTAAGATCTTTTTGTTTTTACGATTTTTTGTTGTCATCTGTCTTTGATTTATACACAATAAAAACTATTTTAAAAATGGCCCCCAGCCATGATCCTGTAACACTTGAAGCGACGGGATTCTTCAAAATTCCCCAAGACACTCATCTCAGTAAGCACACATTTGTGATTTCTTCTGACAGGCAAAGATGTCAGAACAGCAACAGTTGTAACCCGTGATTTTATTCATTGATTGTTAAAAAAAACACTCTTAGCATTTCCTTGAGTAAGATCTTCAAATGTCTATTTCCCTGAAAACATGGAAATATTTATTACTTCCAGTTCCTGTCATATTATTTCAATGAGGATCTGTATTCATTATAGAGACCTCACACAATTGTACACCATTAATGACTACCTCCATAGAGATCGATGCCCCAAACCCTTCTTTCTACATAAGCGTCAGTGATCCAGTTAATTCCACTTCCACGGAGGTACCTACTCTTACAACGTTGCAACCTTTGACTGCATTACCCCTATCACAGGAATCAGTCCAAAACTTCTTTGGTATGAACAATATTGTGGGAAAAATCACCATTACAGGAGGGAAAGCACAAACTGAGTTGTGCCAAAACAGTAAATAATCTGTGCATAACAGTAGCTGGTCCCATGTCAGCAACATATATTAGAAATCTAGAATGAGTTATTTATACACTGAATGTGAAGCTAGGGCCTGGCACCCATCCCACAAGGGGAAAAAAATCTATGACATGAAGTCTGCTTTCACTAGGCTTAAAGTAAACTCATTATCATTCTTGATTTAATATAGACAAACCAAACTTGGTTTATCATAGACAAACCAAACCATTCGCAGGCTTGAAGTCCAACTGTGACATGCTGTAAGCCATGACTAGTAGTTTGCTCTGTTGACATGGTCGTACCAACCTTGAGGGGCCTGCTTTACCCAGAGACATGTGATACATATGGATTCCCACAGATGTGTTAGTATTACAACTCCCATCAATCCCAGACAGCATGTCTTGACATGACAGGAATTGTAATCCAATGCATCTAATGGGCAATAGCTTGTGAAAAGCTAGGATAAATGGTTATACTGGGTGCATGGGGAAGCAGTATAAATCATGTATTTCATATTTGATAGTGTTGTTAGGAGTGTGTATATGTTAGATCACACTACAGTATGCAGTGAAGTTGCTAGAGAATCAGATTTAAACATTTATATTATACATTGCTCATTTTATGATTATTGAATACATTTTATGGGTATAGACGCTATACTGCAAGACACTGGTGGGAAACATATGCTGCCCCAATAATAAATAATAACAATACATATATTTTTTAATTTGTTACCTGCCTCTCCCCAAGGCTCAAGGTGGGGTACAACAGATACAATTAAAAGCAAATTATAGCTAAATTAGACTAAAAACACATAATCATTTAAAATACAAACATGTCATAATTAAAATATATCATGATTAAAAGTGCAATGAAAGTACAAGTAAAAGTACAATTAAAAAGTATAATTAAGGCTCCCTACCTGCCTTTTTTTTTATTTATACATTCCCAACACCCTTTAAGAGGTGGGTAGGGTTCACCTTTTTTTTGTCATCTCCTTTGGCCATTTTACTTCAAGGATTTTTTTTCCCCCAAGATCCAAAGTGACCTGTAGGCACTTCCTATTTTAGAAAAAGCACTTTGTTGTTGTTGTGTGCCTTCAAGTCATTTCCTACTTAGGGCGACCCTATGGTGAATCTATCACTGGGTTTTCTGGGGCTGAGTGTGTAACCCACCGAAGGTCACACAGTAAGTTTCCGTGGGCAGGTGGGGAATTGAACCGGGGCCATTTCTGCACTAGACTGTTATAGCACTATGATTCCAGCTGGCCCCTCCTGAAACAGCAAACCCCAGGATTCCATACGATGTTGAAAGTGGAATCATAGCGCTATAACAGTCTAGTGCAGAAATGGCCCTGGTCTCCAGGTTCATAGTCCAACCTTCAAACCCCTATACCATGCTGACTCTCTAAAAAAAAATACTTTCCTAGGCCTAAAGCTTCTTTTTTTTCTTTTTTCTTTTTTTTCTTTTTTTTTTTTTTTTGTGAGGATGAGAAATGGCAAAATTGCCCCAATACTTTCTAGAAGTCAATGAAGCTATTTTGAGTAATTTGAGGGGAAAAAATAAAAATGGGGATCATAATGTCTTCCAGGGTTGAGCATATAGGGCATATATAACCCACAGACCTGAGTAGGTCACCTAAGTGCCTCATGTATGCACTAGCTACCATTAAAGGATAGCCTTGAAAAAATGGCTTCCGCAGACTTGTACAAACCTGCTTACAATGTCCACCCATTTTTCCCCATTCTAAACTTAGCTCTTCTATGTCATCAAAATGAAAATTGTCACCAGTAAGAACTTGTCTACAAAAGTCTGTTATAGAAATAGGAGAATAAAGAGGGGGTTTTCCCCCTTTTTCGAAGCAACAGACATTCACATCTTTTTCTATTTATGAAGTTACAGTTCTGCCCTTTATTATCACCAAAGTATCTACAAAGGATTTCTAACACTCCACACTGGTAGTGCACATATTCCTGCTTTCCCCTGCCCCTTGTCTACAACAAAGGAATATGCCAGATTCAACACAGTAAAATGAAACCAGATCCCTATTTATTAACACTGTTCAGCTGAGATTACTTTGCGGACTGAAAAGCAAATCTTTTGTAGTGGCCCAGCTCTCTTTACGTTAATTGAGGCTGACTGTTTCTGCTTTTGTATTCTTCAAGAGCAAAGCAGTAAAACACATTTAAGACACTGGCCAAGATCCAGGTCTTCTGGTACCAGAAGGACACTGCTAACAGAAGCTGCTTCTACTCAATTTTCAGAGGTCCCCTCACCTCCAGGGATCCTCTTTTCCCCTATATCACAGCTCTACCCATTCATCATGACCCCCTCCCCCTCCTCTTGGTAACATTTTCATGGGGCTGGAAGGGTTACATGGGAAAGAAAGGGGCTAGACAAGTGACCCTCCACCGGTCCTATTTGCATATGCCTCAAAACTGGATCCAACCCAGCATTTCTCACACTTTATGAAATCTTGCCTGTCTACCAGAACTATTAGACTTTTTTGACCCCTCTCTCAAACTCTTTTTGGATTTAGATGGATGATCTCTATATCATGTCCTTCCCAGACTGCTGAATCAAATGAATATTAGCCCTACACTCTCACACATGAAACCTTCATCAGTCAGTTTCTTCTTCCTCAATTCCATGGACACTGGCATTGTTCTTTATATCTGCAACAGCAATATGAGAAAAGAAGGTGTAGACCTTCCACAGTCTCCCTCTTCTGGCCCCACACCCACTTTAGGTACTATGATGAGCACATCTTTAGGTATGATGCACTGCTGCAAGTGAGGAAGACAGAAGACAAGATTATGAATGTGCCCCCTTTCTGTCCCATGTGAACTAGAGATTTTAAGGATATCTGAAGCATCTGATGTGCAGAGCAAGAAGTCAAGATATGCATTAAGTCTGGATACATCCTATAATGTTTGCAGCAGATTCATTGTTTGATTCAGGAGAAGTTTGCTAGAGTGTCCTACAGATTCTATGATCTAGTATGGAAAGTCCACCCAAGTTTTTCTACTATATGTCTGGAAAGACTAAAGGAGTTAGACTGTGGTCTTGGACAGGAAAGTAACCACAGTACAATAAAACTGCATCTTTACATATCTGGAGAGCCCATAGTCTTACTTCTGAGAATGTGGTCCTCCAAATATGGCACATCCCAAATCCCAAAGGATGCAAACTGCCTCACAAAGATCTAAGTCTTGCCTGGGGTTTCCTCCAAAGCAGAAAAATCCAAACTGGGGGTCTTCAGAACTTTCAGAACAACTCAGAGTGACATAGTGTGCCCCTGAAAATTGATATATAGTTCTGTCCAGCCCTTCATTAAAGGAAAACATTAGGGGAAGGGGAAAGTGGGACAAAACGGATATAGTCCTGAGCAGTAGCACTAGATTCTTACCTGGGAAAAATTTGAAGCAGAACATGTACTGGCTGGTGAAGTACTTATACTTCTCTGCAGGAAAGAGATCTAGTCACAGAGTCTAGAGTCACAGACTTGGAAGGGGCCTCATGGGCCACCAAGTCCAACCCCCTCATCCATGCAGGATCTCCAGCCACAGCATCCCCAGGATGCAGCTGTGCAGCCTGTTTTTAAAGATGTCCAGAGAAAGAAACGTCACCACCTCTCTAGGTCATTAGTTCCATCATCAAACTGCACTTACTGTCAAGAAGTTCCTTCTAATGTTCAATCGAAAACTATTCTCCTGTATGTAAGAGCTGATCCTACCCTCTGGGGCAACAGAGAACAGGCCTGACCCCTCCTCTTTGAGACAGCCCTTGAGGTATTTAGAGAATGTAATCATTTCATCCCTCAGTCTTCTCTTCACCAAGGTGAACATGTCCAACTGAGAATCTTTGCAATTTGTAATTTATTCTATGAAAATTTCACATACAGAACATTAGTGCAGAAAACAGCACATTTGACACAGAAAATAGTCATTAATCTGAATGGAGGCTGCAGTCAAGAAATCAGAAGAAGACTAGGATTTGGAAGGGTAGCTATGAATGAATTAGACAAGATCCTGAAGAATAAAGATACACTGAATACTAAAGTTAGGACCATCCATGCCATTATCTTTCCAGTTTCTATGAATGGTTGTAAAAACTGGACGGTGAAGAAAGCTGATAGGAAGAAAATCAACTCATTTGAAATGTGGTGCTGGAGAAAAGTTCTACAAATACTGTGGATTGCTAAACAGACAAATAAATGGATCCCAGAGCAAATCAAGACTGAACTCTCTTTAGAAGCCAAGGTGACTAAATGGAGACTGTTGTATTTTGGACATATCATGAGAAGACATGATTCACTAAGAAAGATAATATTTGGCAAGGTCCAAGGCAATAGGAAAAGAGGATGACTTCATTACAGATGGATAGACTCAATCAAGGAAGCCATGACTCTGAATCTGCAAGACTTGAACAGGGCTCTTGATGACTTGGGCCATTTCTGCACTAAACTGTTATAGTGCTATTATTCCACTTTCAACATTCTATGGAATCCTGGAGTTTGCAGTTTAGGGAGGGGCCTATAACAGTCTAGTGCGGAAATGGCCTTGGAGGTCTCTCATTACAGGGCCACCATAAATCATGATGCATGGAAGTTTCTTAAAGGTCAATCGCAAATAATTCTGAAGAAGAAAAGTGGAAAGTGTCAAGAAATCAGGGTGGATGTACAAAGAACTTTCAAATGAGGGCCAGATATCTGCATCGAAGAGTATTAAATGAACTTGTAAATATAATCTCAGAGTCACTGTCAATCATCTATGAGAATTCTTGGAGCACAGAAAATGTCCCAGCAGATTGGAGGAGGGCAAATATTGTTCTCATTTCCAAAAATGGCAAAAAAAAGAGGACTTGAGCAACTACCAGCCAGTCAGCTTGACAATGACACCAGGAAAGGTTCTAGAAAAGAACACTAAACTGTCAGTCTGTGCACATTTAGAAAGGAATGCCATGCTTACTAAGAGTCAGCATAGGTCTCTCAAAAACAAGTCATGCAAAATTAATTTTATCTCTTTTTTGAATAGAGCTGCAAGCTTGGTAGATCAGGGGAGTGCTGTGGATGTCATATATCTTGATATCAGTAAGGCTTTTGAGAAGATCTCCCATGATATTCTTGCAGGCAAGCTGATAAAGCATGAGCTAGACAATATTAACAGTTAGGTGGATCTGTAATTGCTTGACAAATAGCAGAGAATACCCAGTGGTTGCTTTTCATCCTAAAGAGAACTGATTAGGGTTCTTCTACAGGGTTCTGTCCTGGGCTCAGTGTTTCTTGTTTGTTTCTTTGTTTGTTTTATTCATTTATATCCTACCTCTCTCCCAGTGATGGGATCAAGGAGGCTAACAGCATTAAAAACAATACAAATTAAAACATTCATAATAATATAAATATAAAAATTTAAAAACAAACAATTTATAAAGTGAAAAGATTACACATTAAAAAGTTAAATATCTTAAAATACATTTTAAAACTATACCAACCTTAGAACAGGACAGCATTAAAAGCCCCAAACCTCATCATTATAAAAGCCTGATTGGTACAAAAGTGTTTTCACCTACCATTAGAAGAAAAGGAAGAATGAGGCCATCCTGGTCTTTCTAGGGCAGAAGTTCCAAAGTTTGGGAACAGCAAGCAAGAAGGCCTTCTCCCCTTTTCCCACCAAGCATGCCTGAGGGCAGTGATGTATGTAAGTCTTTTACTCCAAGTCTCAAGTCAAGTCTCAAGTCTCTACCTTCAAGTGTCAAGTCGAGTCTCAAGTCTAGTCTCAGTTCTTAGAGCCAACTTTATACTCCAACCTATATTCCAGAATTTCAGGACAGAGTCAATTAAAGTCAGATTTAATAATTTAAGCAGAGTTGGCCCTCCATGTTTGTGATTTTGCCATCTGCAGCTTCAGAAGTGGGGAGTGCGATCCTTCTTACCCCTCCCCCTTCCCAAAGCTGGAGACTTTTGTGCCAATGGGCATAAAACAGTCTGCAGCTTTGGAAGTGGGGAATAGGATTCTTCTTACTTCCCACTTCCAAAGCTGGAGTTTTTTGAGAAGTGGGGAATAGGACTTTTCTTACTCCCCATAACTGAAGCTTCAAAAGCTTTAGAAGGAAAGATCCTTCCTCCTCAAGCTCATTGTCTAACACATTTGCTGTTCCCCTCTCAGAAATACATCCTACACTCCGGAGGCAAGTCTTGTCTTCTGCTCTTAGGAAAACTTTTAGAAGGCTCCTCCGATATGCAGCAAGGTCAGACTGCTGAGCAGACCTCAAGCCTGCTTCAAATCCATTACCTAACCCATTTGCTGTTCCCCTCTGATAAATGTGCCCACACTTTGGGCTTGAGAGAGATTGTCATGTGACAAGTAGGCAAAAAGAGATGGAAGTATTGTCCAAAGTTGTAAGGTTTCTGGATCAATATATTATGTTACTGAACCAAGACCAGCAAGTCAATCACTAAAAATATACAAGTCTCAAGCTGAGTCCGAGTCCAAGTCGAGTCACTGAAGCAACTTAAGTACGACTTGAGCCTGAGTCAATTGACTCGAGTCTACATCACTGGCTGAGGGTCTGTTGGAACAGAGAGAAGAGTCTCTCTGGATGATCTTTAAGTTTTACTGGGCTCATAAAGTTCCAGCTTGAACTCTCTCTTTTATAAATGATTTATTTATAAATGAATTTTTAAATGACTTGGATGGTGACATAGAAGTCACGCTTACCAGATTTGCATAAGACACCAAATTAGAGAGGCAACTAATACCCCAGAGGAGAGGAACAGAATTCAAATTCAAGTTGACAGTTTATATAGCTGGGCCAAAACTAGCAAAATGAATTTCAACAGGGATAAATGTAGGGTACTACAGCTGGGCTAGAAAAATAAAATGCCTAGATGCAGGACATCTGACTTGAAAGCAGTGCATATGAAAAGGATCGAGGGCTCTTAGTAGATCACAAGATAAACATAGGTCAACAGCATGATCCAGCAGTCAGAAAAGCCAAGGCAATTCTGGCCTGTTCAGTGGTGGGGCTTGGAGTGCATGGGGGGGGGGACTACAGTGTATGAGGCATGACCATGGTGCAAGGGACTGGGGCTACTGTGTGCAGGGGCATGGTTACGAGCTGGGATGCCCCCCCCAAAAAAAATTGTCACCCGAGGTGAACCGTCCCCATCGCCCCCGCCCGTCCCTATACGACTGGGCCTATTGCAACAGGCGCATAGTGTCCAGACTGAGGAACACAGTTGTGCCATTCTATTCTACTTTAGTCAGATTTCGCCTGGAATACAGTGTCCGGTTCTGGGCACCACAGCTCAAGAAGGATATCAATAAGCTTGACCATGGCCAGAGAAGGACAATCAAGATGATAAAAGGTCTGGAAACCAAGCCTTAGGAGGAATGGCTAAGGGAGCTGAGTACGTTTAGCCTAGAGAAAAGAGTAAGAACTGACATGATAGCTACCTTCAAATATCTGAAGGGATGCCATGTAGAAGATGGAGCAAGTTTGTTTTCTGCTGCTCCAGAGACTAAAGCCCAAACAAATGGATTCAAGTTACTGGAAAAGAGATTCCATCTAAACAAGAGGAAGAGGTTTTTTTTTTCTGTGAGAGTTGTTCAACAGTGCAATAGATGACCTCACACCGGCCCTTTTCGCACAGCATTTTCCATGTGAAAGGGTGCCTGGACCATCGCGCGATTGTGAGGAGTGATCTGCACGACACACTCACAATCGTGTGACGCTCCAGGGGCCGGCAGGCACCAATCACTCACTTTTTCATTTTCGGTTAGAAAATGGCCCCGCATGCACATACCTTGCACTTCCTGCTCCAGTGCAGTCCCAGGCTGCACTGCGGAAAGAAGAGGCGGGGCTCTTGAGCGAGCAGGCAGCTCGTGCAGAGCCGAAGGACCCCAGATGCGAGAGTCTCTCGCCAGAGGCTGCTCGCGTGATCCCCACACCCCAGCACCAGAAGAAGGTAAGGTGTGGAAAGGGCCATTGTGGTGGCCTCTCCTTTTTTGGAGGTCTTTAAAGAGAGGCTGATTGGCATCTTTGGGCATGCTTTAATTGTGTATTCCAGCATAGCGGGGGGTTGGACTAGATGGCCCTTGTGGACCCTTCCAACTCTAGGGTTCTATGATTCTATGATTCTGTCTGTAAATGTTTTATATATCAAAGCAAGACAAATTGTGCTTTCATAGATTTAATTTACATGAATCGTCAGAACACATTTGCAACTCATTTTTACATTATTACTTTCTCTAGTGTATATTTTTAATTTGTTTGTCTTACAGCTAAGTATTTTTCCACTGTTGTCTCCCATTGCTTCATCTCTCTGCCAAATTCATAAAGCTCAGGAAAGCATGCTGTTTTGTTTTGGACACTAGCAGGACACCACCAGAGTTTCTCTCTCCATCCAAACCTTTCTGATTTTTTTAAATACATGGCTACATCACTACTGAAAAACAAATTCCAGTATAAAGCAGTCATTCCTCCTGCAAGTCCATGTTTTTCTATCACAGTTCACTTAATAGCCTTGTGTGAATTGATTTGATGCTAATATAATTATGTGGTGGTGGTGGTGGTGGTGGTGGTGGCAGCTATGATTTGTATCCTGCTTTCTTCCCCAATTGAGACTCAGGCCATTTCCGCACGGGGGAATTAAAATGGTGCAGTGTGTCCTCCACAGAGGATGTCTGCACCTTGGAGCGGACTGGGTTCGGACTACTTACCGGAGATCCGCATCTCAGTCCGCTCCGAAATGGCCCCAAGTGGTCTTCCAGCGTGTTTTTGAAAGACCGGAAAAATCAGGTCTTTCAAAGTGCCGGAGCACGCCATTGCGTGCCTGCTCCCTTGTGCAGATTCACAAGCTCACACCAATGTGAGCCTGCGATCTGCGGGGGCGGGCTTTAGGCGTGGCGAGCTTCAGCGGTTGGTCGGGACCCACGACCAACCGGAAGCCGTCATTTTAGAAGCCGGAGCAGTGCGGATCTAGACCACGCATTGCTCCGATTCACCCTGGACCGGACCGAGGAGCCAGAAGATCCGGTGAGTAATGGCACGGAGCGATTCCCTTGCCTCGTGCGGAAATGGCCTCAAAGTGGCTTACAACAAACTAAAAAAAAACTCATTAAAATTCACAAGATGTAAAAGTTAAAAGGAGATTAAACAAACAAAAAATTAAAACTAGGTTAAAACATACATCATTAAATGCACTCACACACAAACACATACACACACACATGCACACCATAACAACAACAATTAGTAAGCTCCAGCTTAAGTGAGACAGGTCTCGTACAGTCATTTGTCAAATGCCTTTTGGAATAGAAAAGTCTTTACTTGTTTGTGAAAAGAAAGTAGAGAGGGTGCCAGTTTAATGTCTTTGGAAATGAAGTTCCAGAGCCTGGGGTAGCCACTGAGAAGGCCTTCTCCTGTCTTTCCACCAGATGTACCTGTGAGAGTGGTGAGACAGAGAGAAGGGCCTCCCCAGCAGATTTCAAAGCATGGGCTGGTTCCTAAGAGAGAATACAGTCCTTCAAATAATGCTGAATGTCACAAAATGGGAACACTGGATCTCGTGCCCTAAATCGTTTTCTACATGGTGGACTGTACCTGTACAGAACAGTATACTTGGTCTGGTTTATAAGCAGGAGCAATAGCAATTCCTGTACCCTCATTGCACTATCTGAACTGGAAAGAGTAAGTGAAGAGACATACCAAAAATGGTATTTGGAAACCGAGTAGGGGTAGAAAGTGAAGAGTTGCACCTGTCCTCTCAATACTAGCAATTCTTTGAAATATCTTTTCTGAATGGCGGTAGACTACCAGACTTTTGGGGGCTATTTTTGGGAGGCGATCTGTCTTCCATTCCCATCACTTCTGTCTTTCATCCATCCATATCTGTCTATCTATGTGGTCAGCTAGCCACTTAAACACAATCTTATATCTAGGGATGAGCCAACCGAACCCTTGAATCCTGGGTAAGGATTTGAGACTCCTAAATCTGAATCCCTGTGCCAAAATAGGCAAACCAAATCTTTCGAATCGGCCGACTAAATAGATTGTTGGAGACTAGGACCCCTGAAAACCAGGGAGACCAGGATGCCTGAAAACTTGGGAGACCATATATACAAGGGAAGACAGTTAGTAGGTGAGGTTTTCCCTTGGAATCATAATGGCCTTGCTAACAATTTCAGAAATTACATCTGGGCTTGTATTCTAAGATATTTAAATTGAACATTTCATATTGATGTTCAATACTTGACTGGAAGCTACAGGCCTGAGATTTCAAGGATAGCTGAAACATTTCTTTGCATCACTCCCTTGCAAACCTCTTTCAGATACAATTCTGGGGTTTGGAGTTTTACAAGGTGTCACAGCCTTGTCTGCCAAAGTGTACTGGTGCATCATCAGACTACAAACCCCAGGATGCCCAAAGGAGCTATGCAAAGAAAAGCCAGTTTTGACCTGGATTATCTCTCTACTGTAATATGTGGCCCTGTTTACACAGGCAGGAAAATGAGGGAATAATCCACATTTTCCTGCCTGTGTAGAATGCGCCTTCATGTCATTTTCAATCTGGGGAGATCCTGAGGCAAAACTAGGACAATTGTCTTGGCCAGATTTCTTCAGAGGGAGGTTTGCCTTTGCCTAGGCTTTTGCTAAGGCTGAGAGAGTGTGTCTTGCCCAAGATTATCCTTCTTTCCCTTGCTTTTTAAACTCTTTTTAAAAAAAGGATTTGAAAGATTCAAGATTTTTGAGATTCATGGATTCCCAGAACCTTCCAGGGATTCGGAAAATTCTGAATTAGTCCCATCCCTACTTATATCTATCTATGTCTATCTCTCTTTCTCTGTTAAGCTATCCATCTATCTGCCCATTTTATCTATCCTTTCATCCATTTTTCTCTCTGTAGTTCTATTTCATTCTTGTTTTGATTAAAATTTATTTTAGAAGTTTACATTCTTTGAAATGAACGTACACAGTCCTAACAGCAAGAATCCAAGTTTATTCACTTTTTTCCTTCTAAATAAGTGAATCTAAAGTCTTATTTATGCATATAATTTTGCTTCTGCAGATTTATGTCTTGCGGGCTCACAAACATTATAAGTACCTAGAAAGAACCCAGTAGATGATCCAGGACTAGGAACCATGCAGCCTTCCAGAGCTGATTGGACTGCAACTCCCAGCAGCCCTAGCTAACATAGCCAGTGATGAAGAGTGCTGGAAGGGCATTATTCCAAAGCCTGCTATAATTTGTCACATCCCTATCAATTTTTGTGCATACACCATCACATCACTGGCAGCATTAAAACTAAGCACTTGCTGTTTCATACATTTTAGAGAGACATGTCACTCAGTCTTTCCTTCCACAGCGTGTCCACTGATAGTGCAACAGGTAGTTATCTTATGGAGCAGCATAAAACAGAATTTCAAATACACACGTACACAGACACTATGATCCATCATGTTTCCCTAGTATGCAAACTCTCTTCTCTTCTCTTCTCTTCTCTTCTCTTCTCTTCTCTTCTCTTCTCTTCTCTCTCTCTCTGTCTCTCTCTTTTGTGTGTGTGTGTGTGTGCCTTTTTCAAGGCCACCTCCATGTCCCATGGTTGGATTACGTGCGTGTCTCAGTTAACAAACCCTCTGACAAAGAATTTCCTTTTTACAAAATCTTTTTGTACCACACAATCCTCTTTTTTCTCCCTCCTTTTCCTCTGTGTAGCTGAAAGATTTTTTAGAAGAATGAGCATTTGGTGATGGTGAAGAAAAACTGGAAGAACGCAGACTTTCAGTGTGGGGTTACAGCAGCACATCTGCAATATTTATTCATTTATTTATTTAATTTATATCCTACCTTTCTCCTTGTACAGAATCTAAGGCAGCTTAGAACCAATTAAGAACAGCTACAGCTAAACATTATTTGTACAAAGGTTTAAAGAATTAGACAACAATCCTACTAAATATCTGTAATGAAATATGGATATTGTATCATAGAATTATAGAATCATAGAGATGGAAGAGACCACAAGGGCCACCGAGTCCAGCCCCTGCCATGCAGGAATACACCATCAAAGCATTCCTGACAGATGGCCACCCAACCTTTGTTTAAAAACCTCCAAAGGAGACACCGCCATAGTCTGAAGCCATATATTCCACTGCCAAACCGCCCTTACTGTCAGGAAGTTCTTCCTAATGTTTAGATGGAACCTCTTTTCCTGAAGTTTGAAGCCATTTCCCTGTGTCCTACTCTTGGGAGCAGCAGAAAACAGGCTTGCTCCATCTTCCATATGACCTCCTTTCACATATTTAAACATAGCTATCATGTTGCCTCTTAACCTTCTGTTCTCCAAGCTAAGCTTACCCAGCTGCCTACACTGCTCCTCATGGGACATGTTTCCAGGCCTTCTACCATTCTGGTAGCCCTCCTCTGGACATGCTCCAGCTTGTCAATATCCTTCCTGACCTATGGAGCCCAGAATAGGACACAGTAGATTAAACATCAAATTAATCCAAAGACTGTGTATTTTCTTAGGCCCATGCTTATTCTGAGGCAAGCAGTACTGTCTTTTCCCCCCTCCCTTGGATTTATATGTCCTAGAACCTTTTTGACATTTTAAGCAACATAATATCTATTGACTTTTAACATATAATTGCATTTAATCCCTTGGTTATTCAGTGCTCCCTAATATTTCCCACACTTTTCCTTTCTTCTCTGATCAGAAAGCTAGATATCAGTGGGAGAACAAGCCCCCCATCCGTCAAATCCCATGAATTTGTCTATTTATTGTTAATGTCTTCTGTATAATTCAGATAATCTTCCCTTTGTCTATTCGAATGGACTTTTGTGACCCTTGCAGCTACTAGTTGAGACAAATAAGAGGGGAATGTTTCTAAAGAATTATAGAAGTTATAAACAAACAATAAAGTACAAAGCCAACACCAAGACTGTATTGGTGACCTATTAAAACAGACAGCTTAATGCAATCTAGATAATTATTTTTCCAATTCAAGAAGCATTGCATTATCAAAAAAATGGGGAATATTGCTGCTATACTTTCACAATGAAGGTAGGACAATATATGCTGCTGAAAACTACTGAAAAATCTGCACTTTGCATCTGGATTCATCCTACAAGGCACAGAAAGCCAGCGTGTGTAGTGGTTTGATCAATGGATTACAACCCTGGAAATGTGGGTTCAATTCCCCATTTGACCATGGAAACCCACTGGGTGACCTTGGGTGCATTATACATTCTCAGTCCCAGAAAACTCAGTGATAAGTTTGCTGTAAGTCAGAAACAAATTGAAAGCTCACAACAACCACAAAATTGTTATCCTTTTGCCATGCCTACCAAAAGGTCCTATTCAGCAATTCCAACATTAACTGTAACTTCCTTCCTTCAGCTTAAACCCAGTTCATTGTTGAACACAAAATTACTTTCTCAAAAAAATAAGAAACTGTTACCAGTTTCTTTATATTCTTTGATCTTTCATATTTACTGAGTAAATGCTGCTATTTCAAACTCTCCACTGCCATGCCTGACAGACCACAGTGAACGAAACTGCGGGACAAAAATGTTTAAGTGAAGATACAGGAATCCTTGAAAGACTTAGCAGAGTTTGGCTCTCCACTCTGAGCAGAAACTTTGTTTTAGAAAAGCTTATCACATATCAGGTCTGGAAAAATATGTGATGATAACACAATCTTATCTGTATTAATAATTTCCAAATGCTGTTATTAGCCTCTTCCATTGAAAAGGTGGATGGACAAAAGAATGCGGCCAACAACTGCAATATCTGTTTACATCAGAAAAAATATGTACACATTCTAGTGGATTCACAATTCTATATTTACATAATGTATATTATATTATATTATAAAATGAAACCAGTAGGAGCTACAACATAGTCTGCTATTAGTATCTATCTGCAGACCCTAGGCCCTTTTCACATGGCATTTGCCATGCGAAAGGGCCTCTGGAGCATTGCGCAATTGCACGGAACCATCCACATGATGTCCTCGCAATTGTGCTACACTGCCAGGGCCAGCAGGCACACTATTTCATTTTCGGCTTCTAGGCAAACATGGTGCTTGATCGCTCATCGCTCCAGGGCCCCGCGCACACTTACCGTGTGTGCAGAGTCTCTGGAGCCATGGCACTCACGCTTCCTGCCCCAGCATGGCCTGGGAAAATCCCAGGTTGTGCTGCAGAAGGAAGAGGAGGAGCCCTCATGCTGCCTGCTCACTAGCAGGCAGCAGCTGCGAAGCTAAAGCAGCAGGGAAGCGAGAGCCTCTCTCAAGAGGCTGCTCGTGCGATCCCCGCACCCCAGCGCCACGAAAAGGTAAGGTGTGAAAAGGGCCCTAGTTACAGATTTTCTTAAACATAACTGAATGGATTGGACTACAGTCACATAAGCTTCAACTTAACCCCCTGAAGATTATTCAGATTTTCTGATGCCTCTCCTGGTACATCATTGTCCCTACATTTTACCTGTTTTTAAGTTTAGAGAGCACCCATTCAATTTTTTCATGTGTGAATGGTTAGGGTTATCTTTCTTTAGGATCTGGCTTTTTCTCTCTTGAGTATCTAGAGAAAACAAACAAACAAACAAACAAAAAACCCTTAATCCAGTTTATAGAATGTCACCATATGGCTCTGTCATGTGACCTGGTGAACTTCTCCCCCACACCCCACACTTCCTGGTTCCAGGAGATTCTTTCCTGTGTTGCTAACCTTCCCAATGGGGAAGACCAGAGACAAGAGGAAATCCCACTGTTACTTTCAGTCAGAGATAAGATCCTCTACCTCTGTTCCAGAAGTTAAATTTCTGAATGGGTAGATGGATGCGTCTCTTCTCACATGAACATGCCATAACAGTATATGGATGTCAACTAAGGTGCCAGGCAGTGCACAGCTTACTGCTTCCCCCATTACAATGGCTAAAGTATTATTTTACGCTGTGGAAAGCATATTGTAGTATCATGATGCTTTAGGATAGTACTTTAACCAGAAGTACATATTTTGCTTTTAAACTGAGGAAAACATTGCTGTTTCAACCTACTTACACAGGTCAAAAATACATCTGATTTGCAATTTAAGACAATCTCAACAATCCAATTTGTAGTGACAACGTGTGCAATGTGCAATGGGCAGCTTTTCATTGAAGGATTTCAGTAGTTCCATCATGCCTTATTGTTAAGCAAAACAGATCAGACGTTTGAACTGCCCTGAGTATAATTATAAATTGGGGTGACCTAGACTCAAGGCAGTCTATCAGTTAATCAATCAGACAACACTACATTACAGGGAGGAAGAAGTGGTTCTTGGACAACAATCTTGAACTGATTAATTTTACCTCTGTGTCCCCATTTTCATGCTTGCAATACAGTAGCAGGCATTTAGTTACCACTGTCTGGTGAAGTCTATCATGAGGCTTATTTCACTGTGTGTTCACAGGCTGTGGCCCTTTCCGCACCTTACCTTTTTCCGGTGTTGCAGTGTGGAGATCGTGCAAGCAGCCTCCAGTGAGAGGCTCTTGCATCCCTGCTGCTTCAGCTTCACATGAGCTGCCTGCTCGCGCAAGAGCCCCACTTCTTCCTTGCACAGTGCAGCCTGGGAGTTTCCCAGGATGTGCTGGGGCAGGAAGCGTGACCAGCGCGGCTCTGGAGGCTCTGCACTCCAGGTAAGTGCACGCAGGGCCTGGGAGCAACTCGCACCATTTTCAGCTTCCAGCCGAAAATGAAAAGGTGTGCAATAGGCGCCTGCCAGCTCCTGGAGCATCATGTGATTGTGACTGCGTCATGCAGATCGCTTCTCACAATTGCGTGACGCTCCAGGTGCTCTTTCGCATGGTAAATGCTGTGCGGAAAGGGTCTAAGCAGCCAATGTACACTTTTTTTTAACTCTTTAGGCGGAGAAATGAAAATGCAATATAGTCTTTAATGAACTTTTTGGCCAGAAGAGTACATCTCCTGATGGAACTGCTTTGATCAACAAAAACAGGATGGAGCAATTTTATCCATCCATTGCAACCCCATCTCACTCCTTTAGGGGGGTGGAAAATCCTCCAGAGTTAATTTTCAGGTTGCAGTTTCAGTGGAATGCATCTACTTTTCTATGGCTGTGTTACCTTAATAACTAACACATTAATTATGGTATAAGCTTTTGTGGGCTCGAGTCCACTTCATCAGATGTGTGAAATGTTATGCTAAGTGTGTGCGCGTGTGTGTGTGTCTTCAGCTGCCTATGCCAGAAGCTTTGCTCAAGAGCAAACTAATTAAAAACATGTTAACATTGTTGTAAACCCTTTGGGTTGGGTGGGAATGCAGCTTGTATTAAGCCACTTGAGAATGACAAACTGTACTTAGTTTGAGGAATGTTAATGGTACAGCCAAAGTTTTGTTTATATTGTTGGATTACATAACATTGACATTTTGAGCAGAATTAGAGAAAGTGGTTAATACATTGCAAATGTTATGTAATCTGCTCCCACCTTGCGTAGGCCTCACTTCACTTAAAAATCATGACATATGTTGATTTACTTTGATCTACAAGTCTGAAGGAACTGGCAAAACCACCTTTCAATATTGCTTGCCTCAGGACACCCTATTAAATTCATGGGGGCCCTTTTCGCACATCACCTCCAACCCACAATGGCCACAGGATCACCATGGGATCATGAGGACGGTTCTGCATGACGTCATCATGATCCCGTGCTGATCCCATGGCAACCCATGGCAATCATGGATTAAATCATTGTCAGGTTTCTCCTGACAATGACACACGATTGTGCAGTCCTCTCACCTCCCTCCAGCACTTACCTGTCATGTAGAATGGCAGGAAGCACAATGGCTGGGCTTCCTCTCCCAGCGCAGCCTGGGAAACTGCCGGGCTGTACTCCAAAAGGGAAGGATGGAGCCATCATGCTTCCTCCCGTGGAGCAGACAGCCAGTGCAGAAGGGAGCGCTTCTGTCAAGCTCTCCTCCTAGGAGAGGCTTTCCCCAGATCCCCCACAGAATAGATTTATCAGCAGGTAAGCTGCAGAAAGGGCTGGAGTCTCTATAAATCAACAGGCAACTTGAAGGTTAACACAAACACATGATGTGGAATGAAAGAAATCACTTAGTTTTCACAAGTAGCTCCCATTATTTTCTACATAATTCTTTTGTACTACTTGTTAACTTTTTTAGTGTCAAAGGGCTCCTTCAGATAGGGCAAATATAATGTTAGGGGGTTACAGTATTTGTTACTATAACTCTCTGGGGTTTTGTTTTGTTTGTTTATTTTTTTGTTTGTGTTTCAATATCCAAAGAACATTTTGATTGTTCCAGAAAATTTGCTAGAACCAGAGACAATATTTTATTTCCCCCTTTGATGGTTACTTTCTAAGACATATGTATAAAAAATAGTCTTCTTTTCTCTTCTCCTTTAAAAAAAACTTACAGTTATGGTCCTAGAGTCCTAAAGTGCACCAGTGAAATACCAGTTTTGCATTATAGCACCATATATCTAAGAACATTTCAAAATCAGAGAGGAAAAAATTTGCCCTTCAGACCAA
This sequence comes from Cyclura pinguis, assembly GCA_030412105.1. Taxonomy (NCBI): domain Eukaryota; kingdom Metazoa; phylum Chordata; class Lepidosauria; order Squamata; family Iguanidae; genus Cyclura; species Cyclura pinguis. The sequence continues at coordinate 102,911,977 of CM059599.1, read as the reverse complement.
AGGCCTACCTCAGCAAACCACATCTTAGTTTTTAAAAACATATTTGGAAGAGCCTTAGCGCAGATCTAAGAAACTGCTACAAATAGCCTGCAGAAAAAGTGGAATGAATGGGTGCAAAGGTGACAACAACTGGCAAACTCCAAAGAGCCATGTTGCAAGAACTCCTGCTTCTTTAGGTCAGCTTGGAAGGGTCCAAAGACTCAGAGCAGCATTGATTAGAAAGGAAGAGATAAATTAGCATACAGTAGTTGATTTATTCACATAGATTAACAGAAGCTAGATTTGCTTAAGAGGGAGGGATTGTCCTCTGTATTTCATACCATAACGGAGTTTTGGCACAAAATACACTTAGAAAAGAATGTACAGAAGTAAATCTTAACAACAAATCATTATGACAGATATTCAAAAACAAACATTGTAAAACATTTGTAGAAGATTAATTATTTAAATATTTTCCCACAAAGTAGGAACCAGTTTAACATACATTCTCATTATGAGCAATTTAATTTATACTCATCTTGTTAACTGGCTTTTGAGATTAGCCAGAATCTGTATCCATGTTGCTTGTAGCTATATCTGACACCTTTTATTGCCTAGACATTCATTTCATTCCTAATAAATTCTGTAGGGCGCTACTAACAATGGTGAATGGCTAATGCCTGTCAAACTCACTGTGTAAATACCTCAGAAGGGTATGACCATGGCAATTTCATGGTAATATTCCATCAACAGTAGACTCAAACATGTTGATTTTTATCAGGACCTCTCAGCAGTGAAAGGCTCTTGGTAGTAAAACAGTGAACTTGATTGTATAGTGATTAAAGCTGAAAACAGAATATAGTCTGGCCAGACCACTACTTAATGAAAAAGAGCCTGACATGGTTGCAAGGCCATTAAGATCAGGCAGGCATGATTTGTCAAACTATTGTGTAGGGTTTTTTTTCCCCTAAGAGTAGCAACTAATTTGTAAACTACATGCCTGCAGATATTTTATTGGTCCAGAGTCTGCTTATTATTTTTGACAAAGGGGCTATTATAGGTTTTCTGACCAAATAGTTTTGCATTTTAAAAGCCATTTCCCAGATTCCTGACTCCTATTTCTACCTACAGAATGCTCAATAAAGTAACTTCTTTAGCCTTCCCCCCGGGCCCTGGCTTCAAAAATGTAGGGCAGCAACTTGATAGAAATGCTGTCTGCTCTGCACATGTTTGAGGAACTCTTTTTTTATTGATTCACATATTCTGGGACAGAGTTTTCAGAAGGACAAGCCCACTGCTTAGACTGAGCCTTTAAGTTAAGTATGGTACATTTTATTCCATGTGGATATTTTTCATATTTCACAGTAGTTATCTCTAGATGATTCTAAACATGTTTGAATTACTGGTAGTAGAGCATGTTTGTCTCAACTGGATGTTGTAGGAACTATTAAATCATGTTGTTGTTGCTTACACATTGTCATGCATTACAAAGTGGGTTGGCAGAATCTTTTTTATTCAAAAGGCATGCCTTGGGATTATGTGTGGTGAATGATGAAGTCAAAGGACATGAAACGAACAGCAAGGATTCATGGCAGTCAACCCATCAATATGCCTCTTGCTGTAATAATTGCAGAGGGAGAGAAGTTCCACTTGAATAACTTACATCTGCAAAGTTTTAGGGCATTTCTGCACTACACTGTTATAGTGCTATTATTCCATTTTCAACATCCTCTGGAATTCTGGGGTTTGTAGTTTTCTGAGGCCAAAGAGCTCTCTGGCTGAGAATTCTAAAGGCCTCTCCCTAAACTACAAACCCCAGGATTCCAGAGAATGTTGAAAGTGGAATAATAGCACTATAGCAGTGTAGCGCAGAAATGATCTTAGATTCACCGAGGTCCTATTAGACATAATTTTTGTCATCCCTTCTATTAATTTTCTTTTCCAGGACTTTTCTTTCAGATGTTATCTGAGTAACATCTGTGGATCTTGCAGATGTGAATTTTGTGCAGAATAAGTCCCAAACTGCACAGAGTCTTGTCTGTCCAGTATTCTCTTTATTGGTGTTTCTTGACACATGAAAAAGTTTTAAAAAGTTGTCTTGCATGTGTCAAAAAACCCTGATGTACAGTATACTGAACAGACAAGAATCTGCATTTCAAGACTTATTCTACACAAAATTCACTTGTGGTTATTTTGCTCACAAAACAGCATCTTCTGCTCTGAAAGCAGTTTTTTTTTTCTCAGTAAATATTTCTGTGTAGAAATGGTTGCTTTCTGTCACAGTTGCCAGCTGTCTGTTGCCAGGCAGCCAAATGCAGAGCTAGCAGAAGGTTGCTTCAGCAGACAAACTGAAACAGTTCAACAGAGTTTGCCTGTTTAGGGTCAAGCAGAAATGGAGTCAAAAAGTTGGTCCAGGACTTCAGCAATCCAGTGAGCAGCAAGGTCGGACATCCAGTGAATCCAGGCAGACAGCAAAGCTGGGAATCTGTAGCACACAAAGGCAAGGGCCAGCAAACACACAAGTTGTTTCTGGCACTGGACCATTGCCCTCTGCCTTCCTTTAAAAGGCTGGAGTCAGCTGGTTCTCATCCCAGCCTGCTGCCCTCACAGCCTGACTACCTCCCAGTGTGCTCATCTTTGCTTGTCTTCCTTTAAGGCTGCTGTTCACCTGGAGAAGCTGACTCCCAGCCCATGGCACTTTCTATGTAAAATAACCATGTGCAAATTTTTCACAGAATAAGTCCCTAATTGCAAATATGCTTCAAAAACTGTGTGGTTATCAAACATTTTCTCACAGCTAACATTACTTGTTGCTTTCCTTGTGAAGAAAATTAGTGAATAATTACATCTCTTTTTAAAATAAAAACCAAGACAGGCTAAATACACAGTGAAATTAGTCTGGTTTAGCTATCAGATTTCCACTGCCTGGAAGTTCACAGTATTTCAGGTAGAACTGAGATTTCAGTAAGAGACTTGTTTACAGAATCTGTTTGGCTTAGAATGTTAGGGCCATACCTTTCTTTTCATAGCCCCAGTTGAATTATCACCAAGGGATTAAGTCTGCAGGTTGGGAAGCAGGGATTCTGAGGGCCAAGGATCTCGGTGGTTTTGCAAGAGCAATTTGTTGTAATAAAGTACTGGGGAAAGAAAAGCTTGAATGTCACCAAGAATATTAAAAACCACAAATGAACAAAACTGTTTCTTGGTGCTTTTGATGAGTTATTACTAGTGCTTGTCGGCTTGGCAGATTTCACACTTTTCTGTGGGATTCATGTTATTTTTCTGGGAAATTATGTGCACTTCTCCTCAATGGATCAGGGGGCTTGCCAAGACTCATAGAATTTACTGAAGGTCAGAATAACAGAGCTTTATCGTTCACAAGAGGCATCCTCTTCTAATTCACTTCAGTTGTGCAACATGCATAGTCACATTTAAACAAATGAGACAAAATGTAGAGTATTTATAGCAAGATTTTTTGATGTAGGGGGATCTCTAATTTTTCAGAAATGTAGAGAAAAGATACATGAAATGACATTATTTTAAAATCAAAATTAGTCTTTTCTAATGCAGAAAACAAGCAAACTACTCCTATATTCAGAGGGTCCAGTAACTGATACTGTTGCTAAAGTCCTGTGGGATTCTTCTTACATCTCCTGAAAGCTTTGCAGCCATGATTTTCAATAGCTCTGTTCTGATATTGGGACTCATCCAGATCTGAGGGTCAAGAAGTCTGATAACAAGATTTTGGGAACTTTTTCTCATGCAACTGCAAAACACTTGAAGCTCAAAATACTGAAGTAGATAGTGAATGCAATAACTTCATCAAAGTGAAGGATACCATATAAATGTAGAAGTAAACTTTGTAAAAAGCATACACAAAACAAAAATATTTCCACAATGAGTCATCCTCTCTCCTTGGTTCTCTGAAGAATTTTGTTTAGACCAACATTTTTCAATAAAACAGAAAATGTCCTTTGATTTTTTTTGACAGAAGGCAAGTGGTTGTGAGCCAAGGACTTGCCAAGATGAGTGTACCCTTGTTTCCACTTTGCAAACTTTAAGGTTTTACTAAAAATTACCTTCAATCTGATCAGAAATCTAGTTTCAGAACAGAATAGCTAAACTATCCACAGTTTATATTACCAAGAACCAACAGACAAATTAAATCCATTTTGGATGTCATGTCATCCTAGTGAGGAGGGAAATGACACAAAAAAGAAAGGGAATCTTAAACTTTAAAACTGTAAGTTATTGATCATATTCATTTAGAATAAGAACTTCACATAAAAAAATAAATTAACAAAAGTAGGAATCAACTACACATTATTAGCGACAAAACTGTTAAATATCTCTTTAGAGAACAGTCAACAATAATTGTTTCAACTGTGGCAATAACTGATCTGTGTGTATATGAGTGAATGTGTGTGAGAAGGAGAGAAAAAGAGAGAGAGAGAGTGCTGCCCGCTGAAATAATTGTTATGTCGAAGAGAAAATCTCAGCAGGTGTTGCTTCTATACAACCATTAAAAATCCCTTAGTTCATCTGACAACCTGTTTGTGTGTGTGTGTATATATATATACGTGGGCATATGTGTGAGTGATTGAGAGACAAAGAGAGATTCAATATGTAGTTCTTGTTCCATGTAAACTTGCTACTAAAGGCTATGAACCATCAATAAGATGCAATTAAAGGGTAATAAAATCAGAATGGGCTATTTCGGAAATTGTATTTATGTATGAGAAGCAAATAAATATCCCCATTCCAGATTAAAATGTTGAGAAGAGTAATGAACATGAACACCTATAAAACTGAAACATGTTAAAAAAAAAACACTGGTTTCTACACCTGAATTTATCTTCGTGGTACAGGACATGTGTGGCTGTGTATTTCGCACATGTCAAAGCCAGCACTAAAGCTTTTATTGGCTGCTATCAAAATGATCGCAGTTTAATGAAGCTCCTCAAACCGTATAAAAAGTGGAATACTGGAAAAGTAACTACTGGGCATCTTACAGACTAGCCTGCTTATAATGCTAAGATATGGTTTAATTTTAACTGCCTTCTTTATCAACTTCCAATGAAGCAGGGACCTTGCCGATGAAATGTATACATCACAAGACTTGCAGTTACAGTATCCCTGGCCTGGTTGAAAAGAGTGCATCAAAACTTTGTTCCTCTGAGGAACATATCCCATGTCAATTTAGAAATAACATTTCCAATTCAACTTGGCAGCAGTTAAAGAAGGAAATGACCAAGAAGCTTATCTTTACACCACAACAATGAACACAACGCTGGTTACAGATTCTCCAGATTCCAGCTGTGGTGTTTGGCATATCTGTAGTCAAAACATCTTCTAGAAGAATGCACTGAAGAATCTCAAATTTATCAAGCCTGGTCACCCTGTGCCTCCAAAAGGATGCCCTTCCTTGAACAAAATGATTAAACTTCATATTTAAGGAGTTCTTATGTCTTAAAAGCAGCATTGTTGCCACATTCTCCTCCCCTCCCATATATGTTTTTGAAATCATTTAATCTTTTACGGAAGCAACCATTGTTCAATATATGGCATTGTTAGAACTCTCTGAGTTTCTTGAGAAACATCTGAAGCTCATTGTTAGGAGGAATCTATGTGGACCCTCTCTAATTTGAGTCTCTTGAATGTTGTTGTGCATGATTGTAGAGATGCCTGTTGATGACCTGGCAATGTTAACACAGTCCTTATTTTGGTTAGCTAATAACCAAAGTTAGCTAATAAAAGTAAGTTAGCTCATAAAAGTTAGCTAATAAGTTAGCTAATAAAAGAAGTCAGGCCAGAATCATGGACTTTGTATGTGCAGAGAGATGGGTGCAGAACTGCTCCCACAAAACTTTCATTAACTCTCTCTATGAAACTCCCATTGTAATGAGAACTGAGAGCATGCAGATGATTCAGGATCAAAGCTTGACATCTTGAGGCAGGGCTAGAAGTCGGTGTGGTGCAGCGGTCGGTCTGTGAGTCTGGAGATGCAGGTTCAAGTCTCCACTAAGCCATGAAACTCATTGGCTGAATTTGGTCCAGCCTCTCTCTCTGCCTGACATCCCTCAAAGGTTTGTTGTGAAGAGAAAATGGGATGGATGAGAGTTGTATATCCCATCTTGAATTCATTGAAAGAAAGGCAGGATATGAATCTAACAGAGAAATGAACATGGCAAAATGGAGTCATCATTGCTCTGTAGCCAATTCACCTTACCTAGAAGCCCTCTTCTGCTTCACCTAGGAGTATTCCCACAGTTTATCCTTCCTCAGCCTCCTGACATATATACCACTCTGTAATGAAGTGGAGTATGTTCGTAAACCTTGGGAGGTTTGAGCCAATGAATAATTTTAGGGCCTCTCTTTGATGTGAAGTGCCCAGCAGTCAGGAAGGGTGCCCAGTGTAGCAACAGAACTACAGTAACTTGGCAATGGAGAATGATGGAGCTCAGTGATAGGCCATGTACTTTGCATATAGAAAGTCTAGATTTGACCCCTGGCATCTCAAAATAGGACTAGAAGATCAATAATGGGCTAGACTGATATACAAGTCAGTTTCCTGTTATATTAGAGTTCCAAGGGAGCCTTACTGTCTGCACACAATGGGACGCAAGATAAAATCTTTGTCCTTTTGAGTCCTTTGCTTTTTCTTTTTTTCATTTTTTTTCTTTTTCTTTCTTTCTCTTTCTTTCTTTTTCCTTTCCTTTCCTTTCCTTTTTTTTTTTTGCACATTAGTTTCTGGGACTACCACACAAATATTTTCATCATTTCCTTTGTCATTTCCACCAAACTATAACAGGGAACCTTGGCAGTATATTCTTTCACATAGAGTCAGGTATGACAGGAGTACTTGTATCCAACTCCCTGTGGGTAGAATTGGTCTGATTACAGTTTACCCAAAGATAATATAACAACCTTGCATTGCCATTTACAGAAATCCACAGAGGAATGTCCTTCATTTACAGCATGTGAAAAATGGTAAGGAAGTTAATAAACACTGCTGAGTAGCTATATAGATCTTCTGAGTAGTGAATAAAACATGGAATCGATGCTGTGTTCTTCAAGTAGTCAGGCTTGGGAAATTCATTAGGTTTGTTGTATTTTTAGATAAAGGAAAATAAGTTTTTCTGACCACTGTTCTTATATCTGGCACAATTGAACTAAATCTTGATTGAAAAATGTAGGAAGGGTCTTTATAATCATTGTGCACTGCAATGCTCTTGGGGATGTAGTGGATTCATTTTCATCCTTAAATAAGCACTTCATTTCTAGAACTTCCATAGATAAACATGGTAGCATAAAGGGCTTTAGAGAATAAGGGCCAATATTTCTGCCATACAATTTTGACAGACTGTCTGACTGCAATGGAGTTGCAGAGTTGATTTCACAGGTGTGCAGGCCAAACTTTGAAATGGCACAAAAATATACATAATATATAAAGTGAGAGGACCCTAGTTTCCACCAAGTCAAGCACTGTTTTGGTTTATTTCTTGTCTCAAATAAAGGTTCCTGTGATATATCAGATGGTGCTGTTGAAAAAGAATGTAACAAAAGACCTGTTGGATCAGGCTATGTTCGAAAAATCTCTCAACATCCTGTGTCCCACAGTAGCCAGCCAGAACTGCATGGAAGGTCAACAAACAGAACACGAGCATAACAGCACTGTCCTGCCCTTGTTCTCTAGCTGGCATTCTGAGGGTATGGCAATTAGGAGAGGGGGGAAATTTTCTTCCACTTTCTCTACACACTGCATAATTTTATACACCTCTGTCATGTCTTCCCTTGCTCTGCTGGCAGCCTCTTCAATTACTCAACCATGTATATCTGAGCAAAGGGGGGAATGGCCAAAAAAGCAGAGGCAAATGGGGAGACCATCCTGGAAAAGGTATTATGAAACTTTGTATTCAAAATATGTCTACCTATGTTAGCACAATATGTTTCAATAGAATTGGAGAACTTACACAATACAACATGAAGGATATGTATTTTATTCATAAACTGAATTGCATTACATTGCATGGGAAGAATATATTTGCTTCAAGTTTCATAACTTATTTTGAGGTCATCCTCCTCATCCACATAAAAATAGCAAATTAATAGAAGAGACACACATCAAATGAACACTTTAGTGTGTATGACTGCACTAGAATGTGAAACAGCTCTACATGATCCTACATATTACTAGCACATAGCTATGCAGCCACAGAGAATCAAACACAATCTACCAATCTGTTCTTCAAGAGGACTTATTCTGTGGAAAATTCACACATGGATTTTTATATAGAAAAATCTGCTGTTTTCTGTGCAAAAAAGAAAAAAAATCACATTCAAATTTTGCACAACATAACTCCAGAAGAATAACCTTGGCAACAGGCCCCCTGAGCTGAAAATGCTGCTGCTTAATGCCGACTCAGTAAATAGAAAAGCACACTTGATCTAGGATTTGATCTTGGATGAGCATGCCAAACTGTTTGCATTACAGAGAACTGGCTGGATGAAGGTGAGGGAAGCTAATTTCTCCTAGCTTTGTCCACCTGGATTCTCTGTGGAGCAGAGGGTGAGACTTGGGGGTAGGGAGGGGGATTTGCAATACTCTTATCAGGATTCAATCTCCTTCCTTACATGTCCCATCTCACAGCCCACAGAGTCTGAATGTCTGCACTTAAAGGTGGGTGGCCAGGATAGAATAAAGATTCTGTTGGTGTATTACCCACCCTACTACCCAACAGTCTCCTATCCTAAGCTGGTTGAGTTGGTCTCAGCGGTAGCATTGGAGTTCCCTCAACAAGTTGTTGTGCTGTGAGACTTCAATATCTATACAGAGACCTCCCTATCAGAAGCATCTCAGGACTTCATGTCCTCTGGGACAACCATGTTGTCATATGATATCTGGTGCCAGCCATGCTGTAGAACATACTCTGGACCTAGTTTTCTGTATGGGATGGGATGGTGGTGATCTGGGTGTGGAGGAACTTTCTATAGAATGTTGTCATGGACAGATTATTACCTGATGGAGTTTAGACTCACGGGAGCTCAGAACCTCTGCAGGGGATGATGGGCCAATTAAAATGGTCTGCCCCAGGAGGCTTATTGATCCAGATTGATTTCTCATGGCTCTTAGGAAATTTCTCGTTCCCTTGGCAAGTGATCTCTGGAAAGAGAAATGGCCATGGTGGGTGACACAATCACACCTAACTGTCCTTTCTGACGGAATGGAGTCAAGTGAGCACCCTAGTTCACTAGGGAACTGTTAGTGATGAAACAAGTGGGATGAAGACTAGAACAAAATGGCAGAAGACTTGGAATGAGTCCAACTAAACACTGGCTGGAGCTCATTGGGAAGCCTAAGGTATGGTGGTTTTGGCCGTAAAGAAATCTTTCTTCACTGCTACTGTTGCATCTGCATAGGGTCATCCAGCAGAACTGTCTTAAGGCATCAAGGGCCTTTTACACTTTGTCCCACAAGAGCAGTATGAAGAACCCACTGTGAAGAGTTTGCACAGCACTTCAAAGATAAAATTGCTCAGAACCACTCTGACTTGGATACTATAGCTGATGCAGGTCCAGTGGATCTAACCTTGGCCCCTGCTTGTCCTGTATTATTGGATATGTTTCAATCTGTGCAACCTGAGAATGTGGGCAGGATTTATGGAGGGTTGAGAGCTACCAGGTGCATACTGAATCCATGCCCTTCCTGGCTCATAAAAGCAGCCTGAAGGAGACTGGTTAAGACAAAGCAGTGAATGCTTCCCTACAGCAAGGCAGGTTTCCATCTTGCCTAAAAGAGGCTGTAGTGAGGCTGTTATTGGGAAAGAAAAATGTCCCTGGACCCTACCATACTGGATAATTATCAGCCAGTTTCCAATATCCCTTTTTTGGGCAAGATATTGGAGCATGTTGTGGCCTCTCAGCTCCAGGGGGTCCTGAATGAATCAGTTTATCTAAATTAATTTCGATCTAGCTTCAGGCCTGGTTATAGGACGGAGATAACTTTAGTCATTTTGGTGGGTGACCTATACAGGGAATGTGTTCCTGTTGGTTCTGCTGAACCTTGCAGTAGCATTCAATATCATTGATTATGGTATTCTTCCAGCTTCAGTCTTTCTTGAAAAGGAAGACTGAGAAGGTGGTGCTGGATGATGCCTATTTGACACCCTTATCACTATCCTGTGGTCTCAGTTCATTCTCCCATGCTGTTTAATATTTACATGAAACCACTGGTAGAGGTCATTTGGAATTTTGGGGTTCAATATCATCAGTATGCTAATGACACACAACTCTACCTCTCATTTCCATCCAGTTCCAAGGAAGTCATTTCTGTACTAAACCAGTGTCTGCTGTCATTAATGGACTGGATGAGGGGAACAAATTGAAACTTAATCCAGACAAGACAGAGATGCTCCTACGTCAGTTGGAGATCAGGGAATAGCAATTCAGTCTTTGTTGACTGGGATCATCTTCCCCCTGAAATCTCAGGTTCACACCTTGGGTATACTATTGGACTGAGATTAGAGCCTGGATACCTAGGTTTTGGCTGTGGCCAGGAACGCATTCGCACAGTTAAACCAAGGATTCCTATTTAGACTACTGTAATGCACTGTACATGGGCTGCCTTTGGAAATTTCAGTAGGTCCAAAATGCTGTAGCCAGGCTGTTGGCTGGGTTTGGTTATAGGAATGACATGACTCCTCTGTTGAAACAGCTGCATTGGCTACTGGTCCATTTCTGGGCAGAATTCAAAGTGCTGGTTTTGACCTTTAAAGTCCTACATAGCTTGAGTCCAGGCTTTCTGAAAGACTGCATCACTTTATACAAGCCAATTTAAGTATGCAGAGGAGGGCTGTCTTTCAGTCCCACTACTTTCACAAATGCATTTGGTGAGGACCTGGGAGAGAGTCTTCTCCATGGTTGCTCCCAGGCTGTGGAACTCCCTTCCGCAGGAGGTCCAGTTGGCCCTCTCTCTGATCTCTTTCCACCAGCAGGGGACAATGTTTTTATTTAGACAGGCCTTTGAATTATGTGGCAATAGTATGAGTCTGTAATGTGGTATACTGTATTTTTAATCTTTTACTGGAAATTGTGTTTTAAATATGTTTTAGTGTTTTTAACTGTCTCTAATCATTTTTTAAATAATATTGTTGTTTAATTTTTTAAACTTCTGTAAACTAAAGTTTTAGCTTCGTTTGAAAAAAATTATTGCAAGCTGCCTTGAATCCCACCACATGAGAAGAGCAAGATATAAATTCAATAAACAAACAAATGGCAAATATTCTTGTCGGTCCAAGTGTATTCTTGATAGGGTTTCCCAACACTCAAAAAAAAAAAAAACCCAAAAAAACACATTTTTTACTTTTTTAAAAAAATATCTTTGAATGTTGTTGAACCTGAACAGGATTAAAGCTGATTCCCCAACCCACCCACATTTTAAAATGACATATTAAACATAGTTTTCAATGCCACATTCCTCAGAATTAGATGTAAGTTCCGAATTTTATTATATTTACATCTCACTTTTTCTACATGCAGCTCAAGGCAAAATATAGAGGTTATCCAGCCCATTTTGTTGTCTAGGCATTGACCAGACCTAAATCGGTTCCTCTCAGCAAGTCTGCTGAATTACGTACCTTCAGACTCAGGTACCTTGAAGAACTAACTACAGTTCATTTCAGGTAGTGATAGTAATCAGCCTTAAAAAATGGGTTTTATGTGGGCCTTAAACTTTTTGCAGTCTCCCAGTTTCAAAGCAAATTATTAAAAGTTCATAAACAAGCATGTGATAGCATAAATGTTTTAAACCAAGCTTTTTAAATGTCAGGTTAAGACGACTGTTTGTAAAAATGAACTCCATGTGGTTGGTAGGAAATCCATTAAGAAAAACATGCTTAAATTAGCCTCAAGGCTACACATACTGGGGAGCAGAATTAACATTTTTAAAGAGGTAAATGTTTTGATGTTAGTTTGGAATAACTCCTATAACTTTTTCCACTGTTATCTCATTCTTAATTTAGCTGAGATTTTGCACCCTTATGCTGTTAAGATTGCACGTACTTATTCTTTACCTTGGACACTTCGCTAGTAGCAGTTGCCTCCTTACCTTAGGCTCTTTTCTTCTCATCTACCCTTCGGTTTAGTGGGTACCACTGAAATCTGTCTTCTCCTGGGGAATAGTCACATAGCCATCACATTTAGCTACATGATGTCACTGAGATCAAACAAGGCCAGTTCAGAGTGAGAGTAATGCTATCTTTATTGCATTGCCTCAGTTGTGTAGGGACAGGGTGAAGCGGGTGGTTTGCCCCTGGCAGCAATATTTTTGAGGCATCCTGGCCCATAGCCATGCCCCCTGGCCACGCCTCCATGCACTGCAGCCACACACGCACACACAGTGGTCATGCCCCCCTCCCGCCCCCCTCCACACACTCCAAGCTCCACCACTGTATTGCTTCACACCTCAGTCCAATATTGAGCATAATGCTACGAAGCCAGACAGACTTAATATGCAATGACACAACTGTGAACAAATAAACCCAGCTCGGAGTATGAATAATGTTCCCTGCCTTACACTGCTACTCTCATGCCCTCTCAAGTACTGCCCCGTGAAGAGGGCTGTCCCCCCCCTACCCGAAGCATATGCACAAAAGGCGTCTCCCTATTTCAGTTTTCACAAGATTTGTATCATTAGTATAAGATAACTTTTGTTTGTTTACTCCCTTTTATGTCAGATGAAGATACAGATAATATAAGAGACTAGGAGTACAACAGGTTTGCATATATCCAGAGACTTCCCACTCCTCCACCAACAAAAAGCAGGGGAAAGAATATGAAGTGAGGTCTTCCTGAGGTAATTTTGCTGACAAGTTTGCAAAATTTCTGCTGGCAATCTATTGATTATAGCCAGATCTGTTTTTAAACAGCTCAAAAGTTGAAAATGGTTTGGGAAACATTCAATCTGAAATAGTCATGAGAAGAGGCATGGTTTTTATAAATCTTATTTGTAAAAACCATGTTCTGTCACATTTGTGATCCCATGATACGACATTAGATGTTGAAATTTCCAAAGGACTTTGGAATCTTGGGAACCTCTGGAAAACTTTCAGTTCTTATTGTAGTGGAGGTATGGTGAAATCTATATATTAGCCATTCTCAACTATTTTTTGGCCACAGCCCTGAGGATCTATTCTCAGGTTCCAGCTCCCACCATCGAACAGGAATATAACATGAACAGATAGACAGAAAATCATTTATTATTGAACACCAACATATTGGACAACACTTTAAAAGACTCTCTATGAACTAAATATTTATTAGGTCTAATGTGATACTTGAGCTTGCTGCTTTTCTGCAAATCTCATAATACTGGGTTTCAAATTAGAAAATGACAGTCAGAGGTCGTCTCTTGATGCAATATCAATTCTGTTCTTGGATTTTGTCAAGGAACCTGTCAAACAGTGTGTTGGAAAGATACGATAAAGAGAAGGTAAACTATTGGCTCCAATTAAGGTTGTTGCTTGCATATGTCATTGGTTCAGTTACCAGGGCCCCCATAAACACTTGAGGTTCCCCTTCTCACAGTTTTCAGGGTGTGACCCCCTTCAAATGTGCCAGGGTCCCCTTGGGGGCCCCGTGGCCCCCAGTGAGAATGGCTGCCATATACCATGAGTTAACAAACATATATGGATGACATCCTTGTTCTCAAACAATCTATGAGATAGAACCAATCATTCGTGAGAACCCGTAGTGTTGTTCCAATATCATACCTTAACCGATTACATTAATATGTCGGAAGCGTGGGTTGCATGCATTAGTCCTATCCCCACCTTGCCTATATTGAGTGAATAAGTTTATTGGGAGTTTCCACCTGCATGAACATGAGCAATCAGCTCTATGTGACTAGGAACACTACGTTATCAAGGTTGCAAAAATTTTTACTCTTGGCCAAGGAAATATGTGAAATCCCCTATAGACTTCCTGCCCAACATCTTAGATAGTATCTTGTTATTGTTGTCCTTGTTGTTTCGTTTATGTGCCTTCAAGTTTTTTTCTGACTTATGGCAACCCTAAGATTAACCTGTCATGGGGCTTTCTGTGGCTGAGAGTGTGTGACATGTCTAAGGTCACCCAATGGGTTTCCATGGTGAGCGGAGAATTGAACTCTGGTCGCCAGGGTCATAGTCCGATGCTCAAACCATTACACCACACTGGCTCTTCTTAGAGGGTAGATAAGTGTGATAAAACAGGGAGACCTGAATAATTTGCTTCTGGTATTAAAGTCAACATAATAAAGTGCTGGAGAATTTGCTTTCTTGGAGAACAATTAAGAAATTTCATTGTTTGCAGTTAAGAAACATTAGCAGACTTCAGCTAGAAGTTTGTAGTGAAGGAACCTTCAATCTGAAAGGCTTGGGCTACTGAAAAACAAGTACAGAACATACCTTGGCTGGCTTCTCATCCATGAATACAAGCAGCTTAAACTTTGAAAGTATTCAAAGTACACACTGTTACTGCGGAAGACTACTGCCACCTGCAGATCAGACTAATGGATTACAACTATTTAAAAATCTGTCAATGAACCATAATCAAACTAGAATAAGACACAAAAGTATTCATTGAAAAAGCAGGAGATGGGTCTCCACTGAAACTAGTTTTTGCACCGTTAATACACAACAGCTCTCTAGCTAAGCATTTTGAAAGTACCATCATACATGTGAGTTCTTATAACATTTCACATTTAACCCAAGACTGCTTTTTGTTTGCAAGGAAATACTAGAAACTGGGTAACTGAAGTCATCATAAACAACTGAAGTCTTCATAAACAAACAGTGGGGAGAATCTTACATTTTTTGGCTCTGTCATTAGAGGTAATTGTTTTTTCAGCACCTTTCCTGAGGTATCCGTCCACAGTGATATATGAGAATTAGTAACTATTAGCAGAGTTTGAAATAGTTAATTCCAGTAGCCAGGTTAGCTACACGGATTCTTGGAACTGTATTTGTATTCTAAAAAAGTAATTTGTCAAACCTCTGGTTATTAGTCCTGTAATGGCAGGGGGATACAAGATGCCCCTTTTGTCCATTTCCATTCTACAATGTTACTGTAGTCTTTTTTCATTCTCACTACCTTAACATACTTTTGTTGTTGTTGTTGTTGTTAAAAAAAAAGTGTCCTGTAGCGTCAAGATACATAAGACTACGTCATGGGACTTAGGAAAGGAGTTGTTGCATCCTGTTGAATAAACAAAAGATGAACAAGAGCAACCAAACTCTTTAGTTGGTGGTAACAGCCAGCATAGTGTAGTGTTTGAGGGTTGGATTACAACCCTGGAAACCAGGATTTGATCCCCAACTCAGCCAAGAAAACCAACTGGGTGACCTTTGGTGCATCACACACTCCCAGCCCCAGAAAATCCCATGATAGGTTTGCCTGAAGTCACCATAAATGAGAAACAACTTGAAAACAAACAAACAACAACAACAACAGCCTATATCTGAGGTTGATAAACATCAGTGACTTTATAAAAATAAAAATATCTGATTTTTAAATTTAAATTTTTTAAACAATTTTAAATCACATCTGAAAATCTTCTTTAAAAAATCTGTAAGAAAAAAAATAGCCTTGTTCCAAAACATCATCATGAATATTAATTATATAACTTCTAATTATTTGATGTTTAATAGAAGTTTATGAAGAATGAAGATAACATGTTATTTCCTATTTTTCTGCTGGGGCACATAAAGTCCACCCCACACACACACTCAGCCTTACAAATTTCTAAGCGCAAAGATAGAGAAGGTGAATGAATGGAGAAATGGAGTAGATCTGAACAAAGACAAAGAGTAGGAATATGAATGCAAGGGATTCCATTTTTCATGAGCTGAAAATTAATCTGAAGACAATCCAGAAAAATTTCTTAGTGTGTATTTGCCTTCTAATAAAATACACATATTTGAATATGTATTAAGGTTCTATTAAACAACAGTGTAATGATCCAGCAAGGTGTAGTAGTCTGAGCGTTCAGCTAGGACTCTGGAAGATCATGTTCATATCTGCAAGGTACTAAATTATCTAAGCCTTTCATAGCTCAGATTGTCTTTCTCTATATTCTGTTTTGGACTACATTGTAAAAGTGAACATTCTGCTATTTATTTCATGTCTTCATAGAGCCAGCCTATTCTCATCTGTGATGAGAATCCAGTATAGCTCATATTCTGTATTAAGAATGTGGTAGGAGAGCAGTAACAGCATTCCTTAACGGTGGGGTAACATTGGGGTAATATTAGAGAGCAAGCTGAAGGAATGACTGTACTACATCTTAGAAAGTGCATTACACACAAGAGAAATGAGAGTGGCTTTTATCTCCCCCATACAACTGAAGACTAAAGCTGACTAAACTGGAATCCCAGTTTTAAACCACAGCCCCATTTGATCAATGTTACCACCTTGCCTACTTATTTTGCTTGCCTCTTATGCCTCACTAAAATGTTTCTTCTCTGTCCCGCCACTCATTCACTTTTTGAGAGTTTCATTGTATGTGGGTCTGTCTTTGAAGCCTGTTTGGAAAACTCAGTTGAGGAGACTACAGCAGCTAGATTGCTAACTGCAACTAGGAATTGCTAATGTGTTATGCCAGTGCTTAAAGACATTTGGTCCCAATCCATTTTTTTAAGTACATTTCATTGTGCAACTGCTTCCCTTTCAAGCCTGCTGCAACTTGGAACCTAACATAAACATACCAACAGGTCAAGGTAAATACAGGCTGTCTTTCAAGAAATCTTGCCACCTGAACTGAGAGAGAAGGAAAGAACAGCCCTTCTTGATTTTGGCAGCCATCCTTTGGGATTTGTTTGTTATCCTATTCTGTTTCATTACCCTGTTCTGTTCTCCAGGCCTTTTGGACCTTTTAATTGTTTAAAGACTGCTTGAATTTTTATAGCTGGTTTTGGAGTATGACTTTTTGATAACCTATCTTTATTGACATCTGGAGCTTGAAACTGTCCTAGAAACTTTTTTTTTTTAATCAAAAGCATGGAATATCTGACAACTATAAGGCAAACTAGAGACATCCGAAATGTTAATAGATGCATTTCTAAGATAAATCACAGTAAAAAATTAGATAATGGTTTCTATAGTATAAAAAGCATTTTGGCCATGGCAAAGAGAGATGAGACCTTAAGTGCATCTCAAAGATTCCCTTTTTTCTCCCAATGCTGTCAAAATTAAAAAAAAACCTCATTCTTCAGTAAGCTAACTAATATTGGACTCTGGAGACTCAACTGTGTCAATGATATTAATATCAGAACCAAATCTCTGGAGCCAGATCAAGAGTTTAGTCATCTATCTACAATTCAAGCTTATTATTATTATTATCCTTGATTGTCACAGCAACCAGAAGGTCTTGATTGAGCTCAAAAGGGACCCACAGTTACTTGCGCAGATATAATTTCATGTGATCATCTCACAAAGTTCAAACAGTTCCCTTTATCATAAGCGCATAACTCATCTGTAAACCACAGAGCTTTAGCTGCAGATGTTTGGCTTAGCAGAAGATTACTTCATTGCTGCTCTTGTCCTGTGCTCTGCCAGCTTCCATCAACGCCCCTTCCTACCAACTGTGCACAAATCCTTCCATCCATGGAGACAGAAAAGTAAGAGTGACAAATATCTGTGGTATTCTGGATCTCCTCCATCCAAAGAGGCAGAAGCCACCATATCTGTAATCCAAATGCTTGACAGATATTTCAGAGGACTGTGTCTGTACACCTAAACCTCAGTAGTTCTCTGGTCCTACTTGCCTAGAAGTGATTACCACTTCTGATGCTCTGCTTTCTGCACATAGCTGTATTCCAGTATGAGGACAGGTACTCAATTTCTCTCTCTGTTTCAGAACCTTGGCCCTGTGTCAGTTTTTGCTCCACTCCTTCATCTCCCCCTCAACCACTTCAACTTGACTGCAGCAGCAGCAACAACAACAAAATCATATTTCAAGTCCTAGAAGGTGCTTTATCTGATAGGTCAACTGTTTATTGAAAGCAATTCACAATGTATGCAAACCAGGTGGGGGACAGTTTTAGAAGTGTACCTAGCATTTTGGATAGTTGTACAATCAGTTTCTCCTATACCAAGCTCAGGAAACAAATCCTACTTATTTGCAGCAGAAGTCAGCAAAATACAGCTCTGACTGGCTCAAGTTTATTTTGTTCCCAGTACCCATGCTTCTTTACCTAGAATGATTTTTCAACTAAATTAAGTATTTTTATCTAAAGTAATTACATATTTTTTCCTAAAAATAAGACATCAGATGAAATAAATGCAAAAAAATAGCAAGTGAAGCTTTAAGCTACAGCACTAGGTATGCAACCTGCCAGAAGAATAAAGCAAGGGCAAAACTAAAGTCTAAATTAGTGTTTGAATCAGAATCAAGTTGGAATCAGAATCAAAGTGAGGGTAAGCTAAGCTCAGCTAACAGGGGTAAAAAAAGGTACCCCAACTCCTGTTTTAACGATGTCCAGAAGGATACCCATATTAATCTGTTAGACTTAATAATTATGTTTAAGTTATAAAATTCTAATTAAAACAGCATTTGTGGAAAATCTAAATACTGACCATACCTGGGACTAATGTTTTTGTCTTTGTCTATGCAGCATCTTTGCACCAGTGTTAGAACCCAGGAAGCTTCCCCCAAATTATATTGTTAATCTTGTCTGGTACAGTGGTGGATTGTTGCTGAAAAGAGGCGACCTGGATGTTCAAAAACATACATGGTGCTCATCAAGTGATTAATCTCTGCATCTTTGCATAGCAAGCTTTGCAGAGCAACCAAAAACAAATACGTACAATGATTTTATGGTGTTTCATTACTAAAGAATACTAAACGTTTCACCAGAAGGGGAATGAGCACCGTGCTTATTGCACAATACATTTCTTGCCTATCATGTCAATGTGAAGCAAATACGGAGAACTGTTAAAACAAAAATGTAGAAACATCAGCCAGTACATTTTGTGCGTTGGTGGTTTTTCTTAAAAAAAAAAAAATTCCGCCTTGCTCTTCACACAATAATTGATACTAATTAGTTTCACAATGTTCTCTAACTCTCTGTATGAGTTCAGTGAACCAATTCAGTCAGAAGGAGAGAGGGGAAAAGTACATGGTATGACTTTAACAAAACAAAACAAAAAAAGTCTTGGCTGTGACCAAGCATCCAGAAACACCTGTCTTATTCCACTTGAAACCTTCCTCTTGAAGACACCTGTCTTATTCCATGTGAAAGTATAGCTGATTCCACTGGAAGACCTGTCTTATTCCACTTATTATTCCTTCCAGATAACAAGATTCTAGAAGGTAGTTTGTTTTGACAAATACAGGAGTCAGTATTGGGAGCCACTGGTGCTACATTAGGAAGCCTGATGGCTGTGCTTTGCTAGTCTTTGCCATGTGCTAGACATGGCCTATGGCATTAGGATGGCTAGCTTTTGGTGCTAGAAATGGTAATATCAATGCACAACAGGTGGAGCCTGGTTCAGGGGTGGGGTGTGGCTAGATAGGCAAATGGCCACCATCTGTTAGGCCTCACAAGGCTGCTATAGAAGAAACAGGCATATATGTCCTTAAGTGAAGTGATGCACTGGGACTGAGCCCAATGGTGGCTAAGTACACCTGTGCTGAAGCCTTACTCTAAAAAAAAGTGTCAACTAAAACAATGTTGCTGTACTAAAAAGCGCTAGCAATTAGTTCACACTTCCAGCATTTATACCAAGTACTCTGACACCAGGAAGGGCAAAATGAGGGTGTTGCTCCCTCCATATAAGAGTAAGAATTCTGCCCCAAACACAGAGAGAGAATGAAATTTCCCTTCATTCCCGACATTTCTACCATTGCAATAACTTAAAACTTCAGCTGAACATTAAAATTAAAATTTAAACACCCAAAGAAATGGGGTGGGCAAAGTTACCAGGGGAATGTGAATAGATTGAATATAACAGTTCTAGATGTGAATGATTCTCAGTGTCTCACTCTCTGGAATGCTAGAAATTTGGGGATTGAAGGAAAATTTCATTGGATAAGCAGAATTCTTATCTGGGAAGATGATAATTTCGTTTCGTCCTCATGTAGCTACATCACTGAGCAAATGTCGTAAAACAAAGTATAGGCAATCTGCTCTCCATGGCCACATACTGCCTCTTGCTGATCTCAAGACGCTCTCAGTCTGATTCCAGAAGTTCTCCGTAACTGAGTCTCTAGAAGAACGACTGTCTCCTTTGCAGAATTCTCCCAGAAAAAGCGGAAAAGAGGGAGACAGAAGAAGTGAACTCACCTAATTTTGGCTATGGCCCTGTCTACCACTGACTTTAGTCCTGTCACAGGTGCCTCCCTCAACAGGTTACCCCCAAGGGAATACAGTCCTCAACAGAAAAATGATTGACCTCCCATATTTTAAAATAAAAATAGCTCCTAGACCAGTATTTGGCTGGTGGTGGCAATCCAAAATTATATCCTCACCACTTGACATCTACAAGGACATCAAGAATGCAAATGTATTTGGAGGTAAAAGATTCCACCAATTCATGTGGCAATTGATTGCATCTTTCTGAGAACAAATTCTGAACCTCGTTGCCATAGAACCTTAATTAAGGGTTGGTATGGAGCCTTATCACAAAGAATTACACCATTCCTGGCAGACATACCAGCACAAATATGTGGGAATGGGATACCAAACTGTTTTATTCCTTTTAAATGTGAGCTGAAACTGACCTTCCATGTCTCCTTAGCTGGCCCACTTTAAAATCAAAAAGCAAGGTAATTACTACCATTTAAACATCATTTTTGAAGCCCTTTGATGTAATAGCCCATTCATTTCTAATTAACTGTACACATGTCTTGCAACATTTTAAAGGAGCTCTTGATGTACGTCAGTATGCAAGGGTGGACTGGATACCATCAATATGATTTGACAGCATTTATTTAAAAAAATGAGACAGAAGAAGCCATAGGATTCACGAGTGGAGAAAAATCTAGTTCAATTTTTTCAGCCAATTCCATGTGAAATGCACACTAGACTACAGTAGTATGGACATCTAGTGTATTGAATTGCCATTGCTGAGTACAAATTTGTTTTCTAGAAGTAGCTTTGGCTGGGTGATCTTGCACAAAAGAATCTGTGCCAAACATTTGGCTTTGGGGAAATCACGTAAGTATTTCTGCAGCCTCATCTCAAAGTCTGGACAAGGTCCTATGTGAGAAGTAAGTCCCTGATTGATTTTTTTCAAGTTTTTTTCCATCTCAGCTGTTCATTAACTGTACTCTAAACTCAGAAAGTTGATGTTGCTTGTCCTGTATGAGTTTGTGGATTTTAACATTTTTTTTATTTACAAAGATCCACATGTATTCAAAGACAACACACACACTTCTTTCCCTGGCCTTTGAAAGACCTTCTCCAGCTCTACCTTCAACGCCTGCAAAATGGAACAACATGTCTTTGACCTGCAATGAGCTTGCACAAAGACTCTGCAATCCTCTCCCATACCTGGCAATAAAATATACTGGGCGGCATGTAAGTGTCACATCTCTCCAGGATGACTCATAAACTATAAAATGATTCAGCCTGACTCATGAATATTTCAGTATCCACTAACAAATTGAAAATGTTAGTATATAAATGTTCAGGTTTAAAAATGTCATCTTGTATTTGGAATAGCCCCATTGTCCCGGCCCAGGTGCCAGATAATTGTATGGACCAAACGAAACCCAAAAGAGTAATTAACATGGCATGAACTTTTATGATCTGAAGGTATAGCTTGTATGTAACATGCATTCAAGCTGCATCATATCACATAGTACTGTCAAGAGCCAAAACAAGATATCATCTAATCAGACAGAACCTTTGAAACAGAATTTGTAGACAGACTGTATAAATCCAAGTATTTCTACAATGAGGCTTGTAGCCAACCATATTTTTAAAAAAACCTTAAAGAGCCTATTAGACAAGTGCATGCAAGAACTAATCAGAAACACATGGAAGGTCTTTCTTTATTAGAACCTGCCACAGAAGCATTACCAGACTCCAAATCCATGCCTGCATTAGCAACACTAATAACAGCACTAGTGGGAATATTAGTGGAATAGAGCCAAAGCTTTGTTTCTTTTAAAAATGCAACTCAGATGCTAGCTAAGTTCTTATCAAAATTCATTGGTTTCAAGGGGGTTGACATAATAGCTATGTTTGAGTTAAAGGTTAGCTCTCGACTAAGGAAGACCTAAATCTAAACTCACATTAGAAGTCCAGGTGTCCAGGTTTAAACAATCCAAAGCTCAGCTGATATGCAGATGACAAAGTTCTGGATTTTATATGTAGGTTTTTAAGCAATTTAGAAAATAAAGAAAGGACAGGCATCATTCCTACTGACCATGCCTCATTTTTCATTTCACATTGTAAACTGAGGCCCCAGTTGAAATTTTATTTGTCCTGTTATTTGAGTGGCTGAGCCTTACTATGTGGGGAAGGCCCTGGGTGTCTGACTGGAAAGGTCTTCCCACACAGTAAAGCTCTCTGCAATTCAGCAAGGCTCTTGATCCAAACCATTTTGTCTGGGCAGTTAGTGTGATCCCAATGCAGATTCGGGTACTGAGAAACGGAAATGTTAATGACGGAAGGTACCCATTGTGTTTATCTAATACATAAAAGTCAAAGTTTGTCTGTGCCAGGCAAAGATCTCATATGATTGGCTGTGTTAGGCCAAGACCTCATATGATTGGCTGCCTAAGAAGATTCTATGGAATCCTGGGGTTTGCAGTTTAGGGAGGGGCCTTTAGAATTCTCAGCCAGAGAGCTCTTAGGCCTCAGTCAACTGTGTTTGTCTTGAATAGACCAGTTGTTATGAAGATGAAACCTAGGCCCTTTCTGCACCTTACCTTCTTCCGGCACCGGGGTGTGGGGATCGCGCAAGCAGCCTCTGTTGAGAGGCTCTCACGTCCGGGGTCCTTCGGCTCCGTACAAGCCGCCTGCTCATGTGCGAGCCCCGCCTCTTCCTTCCACAGTGCAGCCTGGGACCTTCCCAGGCTGTGCTGGGGCAGGAAGCGTGACCGACATGGCTCCGGAGGCTCCGCACACCAGGTAAGTGCGCGTGGGGCCCAGGAGCAATGCGCGGTCGCACACCATATTCGGCTTCTAGCCAAAAATAAAAAGGTGCACGATTGGCGCCTGCAGGCCCCTGGAGCATTGCGCGATTGTGAGTGTGTCATGCAGATCGCTCCTCACAATTGTGCGATGCTCCAGGCACCCTTTCGCATGGAAAGGGCCCTAGCAGCAAGGAGGAGGGCAGTGTATTCCCTCAGGAATCCAACCTCCATATGTTAATATCTCTGAATACAGATTGGATTGGGGAATATGGGGATAAGTTACAGATACTAGACAAGATAGTTTGAGGAATTAGAGACACAGGATCTTAACTCTTTCTAACAAGTATTACCTGGAGAAATAAACTCCCGGGGTATGGTAAACAGTGTGCTATTGCTTACAGAATCTTATATTTCAAGGCAACTCGAGATTTTAGGGACAGGAGAAAGTAATAGATCTTTACCAATTTAAATTCTAAGGTGCATCAGCATTTTCTCTCTTTTTCACTGCTACAGAACAAAACAGATAATCTTCTGACATTTTTCAGTAATTTTTTTCTCAGTAAGAAATTTTGAGGATCCTTTGTATTTTAGAGATTGCTATATTGATCTTCACTTAACATAGAAGGGTAGTTTCCTGGTCACCACTGAGCCTCCTGTCTACTTAACTGATCTCTGTGATAAATCATGATGCTGTGATTGAGAAGCAACTGATTGTGCAGGGGGCTGAGCCAGTGAGTGAGCAAGTCAACCTGCAAACATCCCCTGCACTGGAAGGTCAAACAGAGACTGAGTCGCCCCAGCCCGCTCATGACGGAGAGAGAACCAGCAGTGATGCAGAGGAGTTGCAGCCAGCTGTGCCCATCAGCCCTCAATCAAGCAGAAGGCTGAAACGGGCTGCCGAGACGGAGGCTGCTTGGACTAGGCTGAGGAAACAATAACGATCAGCACCTGCTCACAGGGGCTATTTAAGTCTGTCGGCGTGGCTGCTCCTTGCTTGCAGCAAATCATTAGCAAGCCCTCACAACCTTTGTGTCTCCTGCTCCCCGAAATCCTCCGGATGGATCTCTGCCTCCTGAACCTTTGGACTGGACCCTGACCTGGCTCTGCTTGTGTTCTCCTGGTGTTTGGTATATTCGGACTCCCCAAGTGTTCCTGACCTCTCTCCTCCCTTGCTGGCTGCGGCCCAGCAGGGAGAGATTCCTGACAATCTCTAAGAATATGACAATGGACAAACCCACACGGAGACATATGTCTCCTCTAGTTTTGAATGTTCCAGCAATTTTTTATGACTAATTTCATGTTAAATCGGTTAGCTATTCACATATGCCTCTTAGGACATGTTTGCTTTATTTCTGTGATGTATGGCTTCTAACCATTCACAGACTTCTGTGTTTCATTTTGCTCAAAATAGGAGTGGCTAGGGACATGTGTAATCCAGTGTGACGACCCTATGAGTTTGTTACAGCCAATGTTATACTCCCTTTCACTGCAAAATTGTCGTGATGTCTAAGCTGTGTGATGCCTTACTAATCTGATGTAATCCCTCTTATCTACTATAAAAAAAGTCAATGTTTGTCTGCACATCTGTCTGTTTGTCCACTTCAGGCAGGTGAAGACCTCATACGATTGGCTGTGTGAGGTGAGAAGACCTCATATGATTGGCTGGCTATGAAGAGTCTATGGAATCCTGGGGTTGGCATTTAGGGAGGGGCCTTTAGAATTCTCAGCCGAGAGCTCTGGGGCCCCAGGCCGGTTGCTATGGAGATGAGGCCTACCATCAACAAGGATGCCAGAAAACGTTTGGGAGACATATGTGAGAAAAATTAAAGTGACATACACAACATAGTTACAAGGTCTTCTCGCCTCACACAGTAGATTGTATGGGTTCCATATGTGAGGAACCTTAAAGGTTGAAATTCAAAACAGAAATGCTTCCAGAAAAACATAAAACCATTGCACTAATTCAACAGAAAGCAAAAAAATCAAAAGCCAGTACGTCGCCAGAGAACACAGACTGGATTGGGGACTATGGGGAAAAGTTACAGGTACTGAAATAGACCGGTTGTGATGGAGAAAGAAGGAGGACAGTGTATTCCCACAGGAATCCAACCTCTGTATGTTAACAGCTCTGAATACAGATTGGATTGGGGAAAATGGGGGTAAGTTACAGGTACTGGAATAGGCTGGTTGCTATGAAGATGAGGCCTAGCAGCAAAGGGGAGAACAGTGTATTCCCTCAGGAATCCAAACTGTGTATGTAAATAACTCTGAATACAGATTGCAATGGGAAATATGGGGAAAAGTTCCAGGTATTGGAGAAGACAGTTGGGTGAGTTCTTAAGAGGAAAATAAAATCCCGGGCGATGCCAGGTAAATACGTTAGTTTAGAATAAAAAACTTTGCTTGCATATGTCATTTTGACTGTTCAGGCACACAGGGTGCTGTTTCCTCCAGTAAGAGCGGAGGGAAAAAGTGGATTTACTTCATCATATTTATCACTCAGTTTCCTACAAAGGAAAAGGAGGGAGAAAGAGCACGGAGCACATGGTAGGAGCTAAGAATTCCTGGTTGACAAAACCTTCCATCTTTCTCTGTTCCTTTATTGTGAGAAACAAAAAGCGAGTGGCTTTTTGCCCACCATACTCCAAAACCTCTGCTGGGGAATTTACTTCCTTCTCTAGGAGCTGATCTCCTGGAAAAAGATCAGCTTACTTCCTCCCAGCATGGTAAGAAAATGTGCGCACATACCCTCACACACAGGCCCTTACCGCACCATACCCCAATAGCAAGTTGTTCTGTTTCAATCCCAGCATTGCCATTTCCATGACGGGATCAAGTTATGAATGCTTTCTACTGAACCCTTTCGACTTAAGCAGATGAGTAACATTATTGCCACTAACGTTCCTACTGCATTAATGCATTATTGTTGAGTCCTTTTCCCCACTTTTTCCCTGCTCCACACCCCATGATTGGTCAGGAGGGGGGGGTGTTTTTTGTTTTTTTAAAAAAGGTATACTAGCACAGCAACATTGTAATGTCGTGACACACCTGTACACTATTGCGTTCTTGCACCACAATGCTAAAAAGTGTATTAATTTTTTTAAAAAAAAATAACTCGAAGGAGAAATTTAAAATAAACACGCAGAAGTGACAGATTTGGAACTTACTACACTATGGGAGTAGCTGAGAGAGGGACAGCCCGTGAATGCCCACACCATGCCCACTCCTGGATGGGAGAGAACAGGAAGCACTATCAAGCACTATTGAGAAACTGCACTCACACAGCTGAATGGAATTGTGGCTGGAAAGGGGGTCATTACTGGATTTTTTCCAGCATTAAAAAGGGTAGATTTCCAATGGATTGCAACATGACAGCAGCTGGTTAGCGACAACATTGTGCGACAGCACGGATCTTGGACTGGGAACAACGTGTTGCTCTGGAGGTATGACAACTTCGTGCAGTAAGAGCCACAGAGTAGTTCAGCTTTTTCTGCTTTCTAGAAGACAATCAAAAACCTCAGCCACTTCCCCAAAGAGATGCTTCCGATGAAGATTCCCTTGGGGGAAAGATAGTACTTACCCCTAGTACTCACTCTCCCTTCAGGAGAGTGCTTACCCTTCAGGAATCTCAGAACGCTAATCAGATAAAATTTCTTGCATGGAAGTGTATCACTCTGGGAGTTAGCAAAGCATGAACAGTTCACTTTATCATTTCTTTCAAGCAAGTCTTACAAAGTGCTATTGGAGTTGAATTCATGCAGAACTGAGGTGTTTAAAATATATGGTATCAACAGCACAAATTCTTGATTAAAATATCAGGGAAACTTTTTAAAAAAACTAAGGAATGACATTTTTTTGCATCCTGAGAAGGCAGGTACCAGATTTGTTTTCATTTCATTCACTATTTGTTTCTCTTTTTTTGCCCTATGAAAAATTTTGAACAATAAACTCACCATTGCCAATGTCTGGGAACCATTAAGCGGCAGTAGTTCCACTTCAAAACTCTGTAGCCAGTTAGACTTAGAATAAAAGTATATAGCCGACCACAAAAATTAGCTTTGTCCTCATAAAATCTTACAAAAAAAATATTGAGGGAGGAAAATATGTGTCTGAAACCATTTTACACAGAAATGGTTTTGTTTAGCGCCTCATTATAACCTTGCATTTGTACCAGCACTTTAGATTTATACAGTACCTTCAGTGGTGAATGACTCTAAAGTACTTGCCAGACAGGAAGTGCTTTACCACTGAATTGCTGCCTGAATAGGATGGAGGAAGGCAGCAATTGACAAGAAGTAGTAACATTATACCATTCTGAATACAAAGCCGCCCTTCAGCCAGGCCAAGATCCCTTTGCCAAGGCATTTTCCATTAGTCTGCAAGTTCACATCCGTCTGAACGTACTAAAAAATACACTTCTGATTTAAACAATACACATGGGGTGTGTCCTTTTTTTGAAAAGTAGATCACATTTTTGGAAGGCTTCTGGGAGCACAAGTCTACTTTACAACAAGGTGTGCACTCACCTTACATCTTGTTTTAGAGCAAAAATGTGAGGGTATTGCTAACTTGTGTTTTTGGAAATTAAGTGGCAAGAGCTATAAAGATGGGTATGGGCCACATGTTTACCACCCTTGATCTATATAGATTTATGTGGCAGCTTTGAAGCTTGAGCTGTGAATACAATAAAAGGGTTCATTGCTAACATGCTGTAATGCAGAAAAAGACATTGCTCACCACAGCCAACACTCCTGTTTTATTTTCTTGGGCGGGGGGAGAGATTATTGCCAGAGGGGCAATAAAATTTTCCAAAGGTCAACTCAGTTTAAAAAAAAAACTTTTGGCTTAATAACCACAGAAAAATAGGAGCATTTTCGATATGTCAAATAAATATAATTTTACATTGGCTACCATCATGATAATGGTCAATTGGAAAGTTACTTGCTTTTCTTTGCCGGCCATCCCCTCCTGAAACTGCAAACCCCAGGATTCCATAGGATGTTGAAAGTGGAATAATAGTGCTATAACAGTCTAGTGCGGAAATGGCCTCAAATTTACATGGAAAAATTCCTAATACAGTTTAGAAGACTTGGACCATTTCCACACTAGCCTGTTATAGAGCTATGATTCCACTTTCAACATCTGGCCCCTCCCGAAACTGCAAACCCCAGGTTTCCATAGGATGTTGAAAGTGGAATCATAGCACTATAACAGGCTAGTGCAGAAATGGCCTTGGTTATGTTTCTTTAAAAGACAAAACAACCTGCTGTTCAGTAGATTTAGGTTCTCTAAAACATTTTATTTATTTTATTTCATTTTATTCTATTTTAATCATCTTATATATACCCCACCTATTTTCAGTCTGGGACACATGGAGGCTTAAAACTGTTTTAAAAATGTTTTAAAAAGGTACAACTGTTACCCTGTTGTCTGGGGGTCCTGGGAGGGACAGCAAATTACTATGAAAACTATACAAGTTGGGGAAATTAGTTCAGAGCACAAGTTGGCAAAACGAGAGGCAGGGTAACTTAGCAGGATCTTGCAACCCAGTGTTTACGGGATCAGGCCAAGTCAAGAAGCAAACCGGCTGGAAAATAATGAATGATCTTTATTAAATACAGGCACACAATGTAAGCAACACAAGCACGCAGATAACTAAGGAAAATAAAGGTGTGAGTAAGATAGTGAGATTTTCAGAGGGATAGTTGGTTCGAGTGATACGAAACCTGTCCTGAAGCCGAGAAGAAAATGGAGAGCGAAGCTGGGGTTCGATGTATCTCAGCACGTGGAGCTGAGGGGAGGCTTGCCAAGCGATGGGGCAGCAAGGCGGTCTGGAACTCGGGAGCGATCCAAAGAAGCGCTCAAAGTCAGGGGTTTTTATAAGGAGAATTGTGACCGCAGGCTAGGTCGGACTTAGGGGAAAACAGTAGATTTGGAGATGGAGACAAAACCTCCGAAAGGTCAGAATTTGAATGATTGAGTTAGAGCCGAATTTATCAATAGAGCAACCGGTATGCAAACGCGGAGTACTTGAGCGTTGTATAGTCAGATCATCAAGCTGCCGGCGCTGGGCAGAGGATCTTTTGAGAGTTGCTTGCATACTTAATGGAGGTACTTGCCTTGAGGTCTCCTAAAGTGGCGAGTCGGCTGTTTTCTGGCCTGCCTGTATTGTCTAGGAATATTACGGCGATTATCAGCCGAGCCTGTATGCGTGCTTGTCCGGGGCCTCGCAAGCACGTGGAAGGGATATGTGAAGCCGAATTAGTGATATCAAAAGATATCTTATATCCCCAAAGCTCGGGCTAGCTAGGGCAGTAACACAACCAAAACCTGTGATACAAAAGTTTAAAAAAAATTAAATTAGCTGTCATATTAGAATCTATAATTCAAATAGTATAAAATCATTTTAAAAATAATGATAAAAATAAAATGCACCACACAAACCCCATTTTTAAAAAGGAATCGTTCTACAAAACCAATTCACCACCAAATCCCTTTTAAATAAAAAGGTATTTGCCTGACAGCAAAAGGAAAGCAGAGAGTAGACCAGCCAAGTATTCTACAGTCTGAATACAACTACTGAGAAGGTCCTCTCATGTCTCCTTACCACAGGGGCCTATTACAATGGCAGGACCATGAGAAAGATTTTAAGTCTTAGGTAGGATTGTGTAGGAATGTCTTTTAGACAGCCTATAGCTAAGCTGTAAAGGGCTTTATAGGACACGACCAGCCGTTATAATTGTGCTTAGAAGTGAACTGGTAGCCAATATTACTGTTTCAGTGTGGGAATTATATGTTCCCTGCAGCCAACCCCAGTCAGTGTTTTGGTGGCAGCATTTTGAACTGCTATTTCTTAACTGTTTCCAAAGGCAACCACATACACAGTGCATTTTACTGTAATCCAAACAGAATGTAATCAAGGCATGTGTACCCAGATCTGATATCACCAGGAAAAAGCACAGCTGGTAAATGCAGCTATGTAAAATGCAGTTCTGGTCATACCAAAGCTTGGCTATCCAGGAGTCCATCCAAAGTACAAATCTGAGATTTCAGGGGGACTGTGACTTCTCCTAGAACCTCTTGAAACCCTGTTTTCTGATCCACCTTTGAAATGTCAAGAAGCACATGTGCCTTGTCTGGACACTGTTACTGCCCTGGCTAGCCCAAGCTTTGGGGATATAAAAGATATCATTTGATATCATAATTCGGTTTCACATATCCCTTCCACGTGCTTGCGAGGCCGCCGGACAAGCATGCATACAGGCTCGGCCAATAATCGCCGTAATATTCCTAGACAATACAGGCAGGCCAGAAAACAGCCAACTCGCTGCTTTAGGAGACCTCAAGGCAAGTACCTCCATTAGGTATGCAAGCAACTCTCAAAAGATCCTCTGGCCAGAGCTGGCAGCTTGATGATCTGACTATACAACGCTCAAGTACTCCGCGTTTGCATACCGGCTGCTCTACTGATAAATTCAGCTCTAATGCAATCATTCAAATTCTGACCTTTCGGAGGCTTTGTCTCCAACTCCAAATCTATTGTTTTCCCCTAAGTCCGACCTAGCCTGCAGTCACAATTCTCCTTATAAAAACCCCTGACTTTGAGCGCTTCCTCGGATCGCTCCCGAGTTTCATCCCGCCTTGCTGCCGCATTGCTTGGCGAGCCTGCCCTCAGCTCCACGTGCTGAGTTACATCGCACCCCAGCCTCGCTCTCTATTTTTCCGGGCTTCAGGACAGGTGAAGTATCATCCAAAGCAGCAATCCCTTTAAAACTCCCTCTATACCACTCAAACCTTTATTTCTTTAGTTATCTTGTGTGAGTGTATCGCATACACTGTTTTGCTTGTGTTTGTAATAAAACACCATTTATTGCTTCAACTTCTGTGTGCTCCTTGACTCGACCTGACCCCGTAGACATAGGGTTCAAGATCTCGCTAAGTTACCCTGCCTCTCGTAACGCTAAGCAGTGCTCTGAGCTGATTTTCCCCACCTTTAGTTGAGCACATTTTGGTGTCCCTCCCGGGACCCCCAGACAACAGGGTAACAACACATGTTTACCCTCATCCAGCCCATTACTGACAGCAGAAACTGGTTTAGTATTGAAACAGCTTCCTTGGAATTAGATGGAAAGGGGAGTAGAATTGGGTGCATCAGCATACTGGTGACACCAAAGCCCAAGAGTCCATTAACCTCTCCCACCCATTTCATGTATATGTTGAACAGCATGGAGGACAAAATAGAGCCACATGTCAATGGCCATGGTGTTAAAAAGAAATTCCATCTGCACTACTTTCTGAGTTAACCTCTCCAGGAAGGACTGGAACCACTGTAGAATAGTACCGTAGGTCCCATCCAAAACAGGCAATCCAAAAGGATGCCACAGTTGATGGTGCTGAGAGCCATCAAAAGAATGAGCAGAACCAACAGGGAAATACTTCTCCTATCCAGTTCTCAATACAGGTCACTCACCAAGATTGCCTGTCTTAAGCGATTACCAAAATTATCTCCACCCTATAACCCGGCCTGAAATCAGACTGAAATGTATCTAGAGAATCCATTTCATGCTGGAACTAGGAGGTCACCACATGTTCACCACTACCACCTTGCCCAAGATACTGGAGACTGGCCACTAATTCTCTAGTATAGGTGTTGTTGTTGTTTTTAAATAACAGACTCACTACAGCCTCTGTTTAGTAGGATGGGAACAAGCTTTGGCACAGAGAGCCACTAACTATATCCCTTACCCACTTGGCCAATCTCCCTCAGGCTGCTTTTATAAACCAGGATGGGTCCTGTATGCAGGTGGTAGCTCTCACCTCTCCAAGAGTCCTGTTTTCATCTTTAGACTGCACAAACTGAAACAAATCACTGAGGACAAGCAGGAATCAATAAAGTAACCATTGCTTCTATATCAACGACAGCATCCAAGTCAGATCCAATCTGAGTGATCTTGTCTGTAAAACGTGTATATTCTTTATAGCAGGCTGTCAAGCAGTCAGCATTCTGTTTTTATAGGGCAGAGAATGGAAGGCCTCTAGTCACTTAAGACAGCTTGGCAACACTGTAAATGCAATGCTAGCAGAGAAATATGATTTCTTTGCCGCTAATTGCCACAGCCTAGGCTTTCCAATGGGTTCTAGTGCATTTTCACTCAGATACACCACTGATGCTCTAGTCTCCATCTCACTTATTAAATGTCTAGCAGCTCCCTACTGACTAATGGATTTGCTTGGGTCCATTCCGTGGAAAGCTCAGGAGAGATCAAGTCTACTCTTCTGGGCAAGACTTAATTCCAGAGATCCACTAGGCCTTTTTCCAGAGATCAGCCAGGTCACCTGCCAAGGGAACAAGAAACAAAGAGCCGTCTGGTAACCGTTCAGACCAATCAGCCTCCTGGAGTGGACTATCTGAATTGCCCCACTCCCCATTCCTGCAGAGGATCTAAGTCCCTGTAAGTCTATCACACACCCCATACTGGGAATGACTTTGAAGTTTCACTGCAGTCTCTCAGTACTCAGGGGAGAAACTGCACTGTGATTTATAGTCATTTATTTAATCAATCAATCAATCAATCAATCAAGATATTTATATGCTGCCCCTCATAAATGTTTATTCCAGGGAAGTTAAGAATTCAGTTTAAAATAAAAATAATAAAATTGGTTCTACTGTATAATTTTAAAAGCTGTCTACAAGTGATCGGTTCAGTCCTCTGGAAATTGAACTCATCAACTAGGTACAGGGAGAAGAACAAAGAGGGTGTCAGAAAAGAAAAAAAACAACAACCCTGCCTCCTTCTCACTTTTAATTCTAGGTCTGCTGCTGCTGACATTGGACCTGCTTAACATTGGTATGTGACCCCTTTAAAAAATTATTTTCCTACATATTCACTGTATGTGCCTGCGTAGCCATCCTTATTATTTCAAATGGCTCAAAGATGCAATAATTACAAATAATTTTTAAACATATGGTTAGAACCCCAAAGTGTTGAACATGCACTGGTCTACCTCCAATGATAGAAAACAATTCCATAAGATGAAGGCACTTCCACGAGGTAGGATATATTCACTGCTGTCAGTGTACTACCTCCCAAGCCAGGTTGAAAATGTTGGAGGATCTTCTAGAACAGTAAGAAGAGAAAGTGGTAATACCTGGGAGGATGAAAAAAACTAGTCAGCCTGCCTTTGCAAATTGCTATCCACTAGATATAACCTAACAGATGCAACCCACTGAGAGAACTATATTTTACTACCCAACTAAAAAATAAAAGGTCTCCAACTTACGCATTACTTGTGGCTGCTAGAAGGAGGAAAAATTCTTCCTCAGAATCTGTTCCTCAGCAAGAATTTAGAATTCAACAGACATATAACCCCAAGCAGCAATATTCTAGTCTAAAGGAGGGGGGGGAAACAAGGAACACTAAGTTGACTTAAAGTAGTTTCCATTTTGTAGAGCCAATTCTGAATATTTGCGTGATGAAAACCATTGGAAGATAAAATAAGAAGTAGCTGAGAAGGGTCAGAAAATCTTTCCTGGAAAACAAGAACAAGTCAAGGGCAGGACTACACGAAAGCTTTAGAAATTCTCCTGCTAATTCCAGGTATTCAGCCCCAAGCAACACATTTCTGTGGAAAATCTATTGCTTGGATCACACATTAGTCAGATCACTTTGAGATTCTGCTCTACTTTTAGTGAAATGATTTGTGCACATTTTATTTTTGCTCACACACGCAATATATTCACATTTGATACACATTACTACCCTACCTGAGCATGTCTGCCCAGAAGCTAGTCCTATTAAACTCTGTGGGTAAATCCAAACTAGGCAAAATGTATAGTATCTGTGCCAGAGAGTATGCTGGTTCTCCCAAATTTAAATCCATGATTCACATGACATGTGCAATGACAGTGTCATTGGTAACCATTGGCAGGGTTTTGAGCCACCAACTGCACTTTTCTCTTGGCAGGATAAAAGAATTTATTTTCAGAGATGTGTGGTGGTGGTGGTAGGGGACTCCCTGATGAGAACAGAAACAATGGTTTGTGGGCCCCACAGGATGTCTCAAGAGGTGTACTGTCTCCCTGGGGCAAAAACCTATGATAGAACAGACAAGACTTATCAAGCCAACTGACCATTACCCCTTACTTTTGGCCCATGTGGAAACTAACGACACTGAAAGGTACAGCCTTCAAGATGCCACAAGGGATTACAAGGCTTTGGGTAGGAAGCTGAAGGACATTGATACACAGGTTATAATTTTCTCTCTCCTCTCAGTTGAAGGACATGGCCCAAGAAGGGAGAGAAGGATGGAAGTGAGCACCTGGAGACATATATGGTGCTACCAGGAACAATTTGGCTTTTTGATACATGGTCTGTGGTATCATGAAGATGGACTTCTGGCAAGTGATGGGTTGCACCTCACAGCAGTTGATGGGAATGTATTTGCTAAGAGTCTCACAGACCTACGCAGGAGGGCTTTAAACTTTCTGTGAGGGAGGGAGACAGGGTTCATGAGGGCAGGAATTCATTCAGTGCTGGAGATAATAGGCCAGTTGTTATAGAGAGAATTGGGCCAATAGTACCAGAATCCAACAGTGGGAGGAAAAATAATCTTAAAGAAGCAGCTAGGGAAAATGACTTAAGTTCTTTGATGTCTCTACACTATTGCACAGAGCATGGGAAATAAGATGAACATGAGCTCTTAACACAGAAAATCAAATATGATATAATAGGCATGACTGAAATCTCATGGGATGATTCTCATGACTGGAATGTAGTAATAGAAGGGTATAACCTATTTCAGAGAAATAAACAAAACAAGAAAGGAGTAGGGATAGCATTATAGGTCAAAGATGTTTACACATGTAAAGAGATCCACAAATTAAAACCTGGAAGCCAGGTTGAGAGCATGTGGGTAAAAATTTACTCGGTGAGAAACAACAGCAATGTCATGGGGTAGGGGTCCTACTACAGACTCCTAAGCCAGACTGAGGACTTGGATAATGCTTTCGTAGAGTAGATGACCAAACATTCAGGAAGGAAAGATGTAATAGTAATGGGAGATTTCAACTATCCTGATATTTGTTGGTAGTCCAAATCTTCCAAGAACATAAGGTCTAACAAATTCCTCACTTGCCTGGCAGACAATTTCATTGTCCAGAAGGTTGAAGAGGTAACAAGGAGATCTGCTATTTTAGATCTAATCCAAACCAACAGCGATGACCTAGTTAATAAGGGGTGGAAGTGGCAGGGTAATTAGGTGGGAGTGACCATGTTCTCTTAGAGTTTGTGATACACTGGAAATGGGAAGCCAAGCATAATCAGACACACATTATAGACTTTAAGAAAGCTGATTTTAGTAAATTTGGGGAAATACTGGGTGACCTTGTCAATAGGAATACTCAAAGAGAAAGGAATTCATGATGAATGGAAGTTTCTTAAAAGTGAGATATTGAAGGCACAATTTCAAACAGTTCTAATGAGGACAAAAAATAGGAGGTGTCTAAAGAAATAGGGATGGATGTCTAAAGAACTTGCAACTGAGTTCAGATTTAAAAGGGACACATATAAGAAATGAAAAGGGGAAGAAAAGTACCAAAGATGAATTTAAACAAATAGCCAGCATGTTTAGGAAGAAAGTCAGAAAAGCTAAAGCACAGAATGAGCTCAGGCTTGCTAGAGAGGTTAAAAACAATAAAAAGGGATTTTTGGTTTGGTTTGTTTTGTCCCTAGCAAAAAGAACAAGGAAATGGTAGGGACACTACATAAAGGTGACAAAGGCCCTTTTCACATGGCATTTTCCATGCGAAAGAGGGCCTGGAGTGTCGTGCGATTGTGAGGAGTGCTCTGCACGATGCACTCACAATTGTGCGACGCTCCAGGGGCCAGCAGGCACCGATCGCACACCTTTTCATTTTCGGTTAGAAGGCGAAAATGATGTGCAATTGCGCATTGCTCCCGGGCCCCATGCACACTTACCTGGCGTGCGGAGCCTCCGGAGCCACACCAGTTGCGCTTCCTGCCCCAGTGCAGCCTGGGAAACTCCCAGGCTGCACTGCAGAAGGAAGAGGCAGGGCTTTCACACAAGCAGGCAGCTCATGCAGAGCCAAAGGACCCCGGACATGAGAGCCTCTCACTGGAGGCTGTTCGCGCAATCCCCGCACCCCAGCGCTGGAAGAAGATAAGGTGCGGAAAGGGCCAAAATGTTAACAGGAGACAGAGAAAAGGTAAAACTACTCAACATCTTCTTTCCTCAGTCTTCTCCCCAAAAGAAAAATGGTGCTCAACCTGAGGAAAATGGAGCAGATGATGCAGTGGGGAAAATATAGCACAGAATAGGTAAAGAGGTAATACAAGAATACCTGGCTCCTCTAAATAATTCAAGTCTCAAAGTCCAGATGAACTACATCCAAGGGTATTTTAAAAAACTGACATCTCTAATGTATCTGGTATCTCTAACACATCTCCCCTTCCTTGCACAGGCCCAAACATGATATCTTTTCCTACATGGGAGTTGCCCTAGCCCTGCAATCACTCTTTGCATCTTGACTAGCTGTACAGGCAGTATCCTTATTTTAGGTGCAGGGAACAGAATCACACAGACTATTCCAAGTGTGGTCATAACGGTGCTATGATATTGGCTGTTTTATTTAGGATCCCTTTTTTCAAAGGTATGCTCAGCATGGAACTTTCCTTTTCTTTTTTTCACAGCCACAACATATTGGGCTGACATCTTCCTCAAGCTACATACCACAACCTCAAAAACTCTTTCTTGGTCTTTCTATGAATAACCCAGAAATATTGGAGCAATCATGCAAGCTTGCTACAAGGAGTAATTCTCTTTTGTCGTAAAAGGTTTCTTTCAGCAGCAGTTTAGAATTTTGGAAAGACATTGGCACCACCTACAGGTTGAAGTTAACAGCATTTTGAGATTTTGCAAGATTTCTTCCACGAACATTTTTAACATTAAAAGTTCTAAAGAGTTTCCTCTAAACCAGCAAACAGTGTCAACATTCTTCGCAAAGATTCAGGCAACTGCCTCATAAGACCTTGTGTAAATAACATAATATGCTACAATATGTAGAACATTAAGAAAGGAGTCCTACAGTCCCATTGTATACCAGCAGCAATTGTACTCGTACAAATGTTGATGTACTGTGGTTGTGACCTATACCTTTTTTAAAAAAAAAAAAAAAAAAAAGCAAAACCTGAGGAGCATCCCATGAGATCCACAAGAGAAACAAGAAATATGTTTCAAGATGCTGAAGGATGGCCATTTTATTAGGTAAAAAGTCTGACATGTCTCAGCCTATGGGTGTTCTTAAGGCTTTCTTTAGGAGACTACAGGTAGATGTATTCCTGGGCATTACTTCTTCAACAGAATTTTTTTTTTAGTAGCAGAAATAAAATACATAA
The DNA here is from genome assembly GCA_030412105.1 of Cyclura pinguis. NCBI lineage: Eukaryota > Metazoa > Chordata > Lepidosauria > Squamata > Iguanidae > Cyclura > Cyclura pinguis. The sequence goes on along the minus strand of CM059599.1, from coordinate 102,874,462 downwards.
AAAATAGGGATAGGCTCCTGCACTAAAAAAAAGGGGGGGGAAGAGAAGAGAAGAGAAGAGAAGAGAAGAGAAGAGAAGAGAAGAGAAGAGAAGAGAAGTTCAACATGTTTTAGCAAACTTTTTGTCCTGAACTAACAATAGACATACCTGAAATGAAACAACCAGGCAGGGTAGGCTTTGCAAGAGTAGAAAAAAACATTTTGAACCTTCTAGAAATCACTTGAAATTTTTTCCAAAATTCATCTACCAATAATTTTTTTTCCGTTCATTCTCTTCCATTTATTAATGACTTCCATTTTGGTAACCAAACATACGGATCTATGACATTCTGAAGGACTGTTTATGAGGCAGGGTTAATTGCTTTCTCCTTTCCTCTATGACTTGCCGTTTACACGCATGCCCAGTAAGGGATTCTGGAGGCAGCTGCAGTTTACCTTGCCTTTTGTGGGAAGGCACACATAGCTGTAGTAGCATCAGCTACAGTAGAATCTTGTTGCTTCCGAATTCGAGCTTTATTGCATTGTTTACTACAGACGCACTGCTGCAACCCGACACTGAAAGTTCTGTGTTATCTAGCTCTCCTTCCACAATGCTGCTACTGCTAAAACAAAACTTGAAAAATAACAAAAATAACAAATATTAAACTATACTACAACATAACTACACATAGCTTAAGTTTTCTACTATAGTGTTATTGTGTATGTTCTTTTATTGTTTTTCTTTGTTTGTTTTTTATTCAAAATAAAAACACTATTTAAAAAAAACAACCCTGTACTGCTAAACAAAGAAAGAAGAGAAAAAAGGCTTCTAGGCAGGCATAATAAGGAGCTCCTTTGTCAGAGACTTTTAAGATATGTCTCTCTATATATGGTGATTTTATATAGTTCCCTGAGGAAGGCCTTGAAAATAGCAAAGGGCCAAAATACATTGTTTTCTCTCCAAATCAACTACATGTGAATTTCATGCAGAATAAATCCCCAATTACAGGATTTTTGGCATAGGAAATAATATTTCAGTATGGAAATATTTTATGGGCAGAAAACGCTGTTTTCTGTACAAAACAACCAGAAGGCCGGGCACCCACAACAGTATAGCCATCTCTACAGTATTTATCACCATACCTTTGTCAAACAGTGCAAAATACATCACACTAGCTTTGCAAGCTTTGTCTGATGAGGAAGTCTGTAAAACTTCCTACGTAAGTGTGATGTATATATAACAGTATATTGTTACTGCCCTGGCGAGCCCAAGCATTGGGAATATAAAAAGATATCTTTTGATATCAACAATTTGGCTTCACATACTCATTCCCTTCCACGTGCTTGCGAGGCCCCCGGACAAGCAAGCACACAGGCTTGGCCGATAATCGCCGTAATATTCTGAAACAATACAGGCAGGCCAGAAATAGCTGACTTGCAGTTTTAGGAGACCTCAAGGCAAGTACCTCCATTAGGTATGCACGCAACTTTCAAAAGATCCTCTGCCTAGCTCTGGCAGCTTGATGATCGGACTATACAACACTCGAGTACTCCGCGTTTGCATACCGGCTATCCTATTGACAATCTGGCTATAACTCAATCATTCAGATTCTGACCTTTTGGAGGCTTTGTCTCCAGCCCCAAATCTATTGTTTTCCCAAAGTCCGACCTAGCCTGCGGTCACAATTCTCCTTATAAAAACCCCTGACTTTGAGCGCTTCTTTGGATCGCTCCCGAGTTCCAGACCGCCTTGCTGCCGCATCGCTTGGCGAGCCTCCCCTCAGCTCCACGTGCTGAGATACATCGAACCCCAGCTTGACTCTCCGTCTTCTTCCGGGTTTCAGGAACAGGTTTTGTATCACCCGAATCAACTATCCCTCCGAAAATCCTGCTATCTTACTCACACCTTTATTTTCCTCAGTTATCTGTGTGCGTGTGTTGCTTACTTTGTGTGCCTGTCTTTAATAAAGATCATTTATTACTTTCAAACTGGTCTGCTTCTTGATTTGGCCTGGCCCCGTAAACACTGGGTTACAAGATTCCGCTGCGTTACCCTGCCTCTCGTTTTGCCAACCAGTGCTCTAGACTAATTTCCCCAATTTGTGTAATTGCAAGGTTATTTACTTGTCCCTCCTGGGACCCCCAGAAAACAGGGTAACAATATCCAGCATATGATTGGTTTGGTTTGGTTTAAAGATGTTTTCTGAATGATGTGAACATGCTCAATTTCATGGAATGATTCGGCAAGTGGGGTCTCTCTTTTTATCCCATCTACATCATGCTTTGCTGTCTGCACCTTGCATGCTTTAGAGAAGCTTGGCTGGGAGATGACAGCAGTTTGACACGGCCGTAAGCTCTCCCAGCATGGTACTGCATTAGTGAGCATGTGTGGGAAAGTGGGTGGGAGGCAGAGTCGTTGTGGTCAATAAAGAACATCTTAACCTGATCAGATGACTTATTAGAGAGTAAAATCATGCTGAGTGCCTATACCCAAGTCAGAACACCAAGGATCGACTGGGGTTTCTGCTAGTATACTGCCCCCCCCAACTATAAGCTCATAGAATTGGTCACAGAATTGGTGTTGGAGTCACCCAGCTTTTAGTCTTGGGCAACTTCAACATCCCCTTTGAGACCCATCTGTCTAGTACAGCTCAAGAGTTCATGGCATCTGTGACAAATATAGGCCTATTGCAACTGGTCTTTGGGGCACACATTCAACAGGGCACACTTGATGTTGTTTTCAGCTCTGAGCATATGTATCTGTGGACAGAGATGATTCGTTCCTGTGTTGTCATGAACAGATCATTTTTGGGACAGAATTAATATCATGGCTACTATCAGTCCCTGAAGGAATAGTGAAGCTATTAAGATGGTCCGTACCTGAAGACTAATGGAACCTTTAGGACTCCAGAAAGCCTTAGTGGGTTTTATGGCTGGTACTCCTGATCATCCCGATGAAGCTCTGGTCAACTGACTATCAACACAACTGCTCCCAAATGTCATTTCTGCCCCATTACTAAATGAGTTCCTTGGTATAAAGAACACAGAGAGCTGAAACAGGAAGGATGATGACTGGAGCATAGATGGTGGAAAACTCAACTTATATGCAATATGTCATGACATAAGGAACACCTTCCTTCTTTTTTTGCATTCAAGAAACTTGAAGCAATAAGCAATAGAGGAATAATGTTGAGGTTCCCCTCAGCCCATACCTCTGGTTCTGTATACATCTAGCATCTTTCTCTTCATCATATAACAGTCCCAGCACCTGCATTATTAGTTTAGGAACTTCAGAGCCAACAAACAGACCAACCCTTCACCTTACAGCTTCACCGCATCCTAATCTGTGTACATATTCCCAATTGCTCCTTTTGTTATTATTTTTAATATCTTTTCCTGTTCCCTTTTCTCATGTAAACAAAGCTACATTGCTTTAAGTTTGTGTACACTCATTTCAGACAGCCTCATCACTGAATCCTGTTCTTTGGCTACTTTATCATTGATTTCTGACCCAGGACTCTGGGAAAAGAGGGTTGCTTTATCTAGGGACATCCTACAAGGGCTGGGATTCTCCCAGACTGAGCAGGCAGAGAGGTGTGGTGGGAGTCCACCTTGAAGGGGTTGGTTTTTGCCGTCCTACACTGAAAACGCATTTATACAAACCTTAGTTAGTCTAATTTCAAAAGCCGTCTTCAAGTGATTAGCTCTGACATCTACCAACAGTGATCTGTTCTTCCCCTGTTGGCCCACTAGGTGGAGAGGGAGACACTGAGGCCCTTTTTGCATGCCATTTCTCATGCAAAAGGGCCTCCGGAGCATCGTGTGATTGCGAGGACCATTCCACATGTGTCCTCACAATCGCGCGATGCTGCCAGGGCCAGTAGGCAGCAATCATGCAATATATCATTTTTGCTGATTTTGCTCTTGCTGAAAATGATGCACAATCGCGCGTTGCTCCCAGGCCCCACATGCACTTCCCTTGCGTGCGGAGCCTCCGGAGATGCAGCCATCGCGCTTCCTCCCCCAGCGCAGCCTGGGAAAGTACCTGGCTGCGCTGCGGAAGGAAGAGGTGGAGCCCTCACGCTTCCTACTGGCCAGCAGGGAACTGCTCCAGAGAAGAAGCAGAGGGGATGCGAGTGCCTCTCACAAGAGGCTGCTTGTGTGATCCCCGCGCACCCATGCCAGGACCAGGTAAGGTGCAGAAAGGACCTGAGAAAAATGCAGCCCTGGCCACTTACAGGTCTGGCTTTGCCTACACCTGGCTTCTGCCAGGGCTGTGGAGTTGGTATGCCAAAATGTAGACTCTGATTCTTTTATAAATGTCAAACGCATATTAATTAATACTAACAAGTTTACTGAAGTTAAATAGTAGCAAAGGGCATTTCATCACCACTACATGACTCAACAAGCTACTTAGACTGATTGATGAAAATTATAGAATCACAGAATTGCAGAATTAGCAGAGACAACAAGAGCCATTAAATCCAACCCCTTGCCTCACAGGAATACACCGTCAAAGCATTCCCAACAGATGGCCATCCAATCTCTGTTTAAAAACCTCCAAAGAAGAATACATTTGATTAAAACTTATTTTTGAATTCCTGTGTAAATAAATATGCAACAAACCAAGTATTTAATAAATTAAAAAAGTGAAATGTAGGTACAAAAAATTTACCATCTTTTACTATAAGTTTTTATTTTGAAGCTGGATTCAGAGTCAGTATGTTCTATTGACTCTAACTCTGGCTCTACCCAGAATTGCTTCTTTTTCCAACACTAACTCCACAGCCTTGGTTTCAACCTCATGTTCTGTAGACAAGCTGGCACAGCAAGGTTACAACATCATAATAATGCCATGGTTTTATTGGCATAGGGACTGCTGTCATACCTATGTGACATAAAAGGGGAAAGGAAAGCAGAGGTGGTGATCAGAGGCATAACTACAGGAGAGGGAGCAACAAAAGGACATTACTCTCTGAAAGAAGAATTCTGCTCCCAAAATGAAATTTTCCTTCAGTCCAAAAATTTCTAGCATTACAGAGAGTGAGACAGTGAAAATTGTTCACACCTGGAACTCTTTTGTTCTCTGTGTTTGCATTCTCTGGTTAACTTTGCCTGCCCCCTTTCTCTGGATGCCTAAATTGTATTTTCAGACATTCAGCTAAGTTTTAAGTTACTGCAGTGCTAGAAATTGGGGGACTGATGGAAAATTTGGGAGCATGCAGAATTTTTATTAAAAGGTCATTGCCTTCATTTTGCATAGCTACAGCCCTGTTGGGGATGTGACACAAGTAGTCAGCTGAGGACACATAAGTTAGTATATTTAAGGGCTAAATTATATTTCTTCCACTGTCATCAGCTTACGAAAGCAAAGCTGTTATGTTATTATGTGTATGTGCCTTCAAACTGCCTGTCAACTTACGACAACCCCATAATTTCATAGGGTTTTCTTAGGCAAGGAATACTCAACAGGTGGTTTGCCATATTCTTCCTCTGAAATATAGCCTACAGCACCTGGTACTGGCATATTGTTCTTGTTGTTGTTGTGGTGTGCCTTCAAGTTGTTTTTAGCTTATGGTGACCCTAAGGCAAAGCTATCATGGGATCTTCTGGGACTGAGAGTGTATGATGCACCCAAGGTCACTCAGTGGGTTTCCGTGGCCAAGTGGGGAATTGAACCCTGGTCCCCAGAGCTGTGGTCCAATGCTGAAACGACTACACCTAACTTGCTCAACCACTAAATTCAGTGAAGCCAGTAGGAATATTTAAGGCCTAATCCATCAATCGCTTTGGATTATCTCCTGAATAAACATTTTGGATTTCTGCGTTTTTGCACTAAAATTCACAGTTATGTATGAATTTTGACTAAATGTGGGAAACGTCAGACATCAGGCCAAAATAAGGTAGAGTCATGCTAAAGGGAAAGTATTCTGAATCAAGAGTTGCAGAGTTATGAAGTCCTCAGGAATTCCAAGGAAAGGCAGAACAAACATCACTAGAATATTTTGACCCTACCATCAACTAATTGGTGGTTTAAAATAATAACAATCTGAATATAAGGAAAAGGTTCAACATCAATAGTTTTTACTCGGGGCTTGCTTGGTGATTTTCCATTATGGGTTATAGACTGCTGTTTCATGGTTAGCTGTATATATCTCCAATATTCTCCTACAATTCGCTATGTGTATTCTTACATGCCATAGTTAAGTAGATTTTCCAAATCAAGGACAAGATGTTTGCTTTGGTGCCAGATCGCTTAGTTGGAATGCTGAACAACTGGACCAGCATTGTGTTGTTAAATAAAATGCTGCCTTCGGTTCACTATGCTCTCATTCTTCAACCCCATAATGGGCAAGTTTCCCCTTCAGTAGGCATCCCAAATATTTTCGTGCAAGTTTGGGATTCACTGGTAAAAGCTGTTTTTTGGTCCATTTTGAACGGAACTTAGTGTGAAACAAAATTTAAGAATTGTCAGTGTGATCAATCAGGACCCAATTTTCACTCATATCCTAAGCAAAATCAGCAAGATCATCTTGGGCAATGAAGGTAAATTTCCTACTATACCCATGTATCTTGTGTTGCAGCAATGGCATCTTCCAGAGGCTAAGGAGTCACAAAATACATCCCCTCCAGGATCTCTGAATGACTCCCCTTTCCCCCATTTCTTTTTAAATTAAGAGGTGTATCCAATGTCTCTGCATTGCCACACAAGTGAGGATTTCAGTGATAGCGAACTTGGTGAAAGGCATATCTTTGCTCAGAGAACAAAAAGGGGGCAGTTGACTAACACCTACCTGCTAAGAACCCATAACAGTACTCAGTCTCACAGTTCTAGATACAAACACCCAATGATGTGCCATTCCTACAGCTGGGAATAATTCCTGATGTGCAATAAAGGATCTCTACAAGAACCTCTTCCATTTCTCCTGCCCAGGAAAATAGAAAGCCAAGCATGCATTTCCAGAACATTTCTTCCCCTTGTAAATATGAGAAATCAGACAAGCTGGCTGAGGGTAGAGATTGGCCGGGGGGGGGGAGGGGGCAGAAAATATTTTCTCCAATTTTTTCCAAATAATTTTTGACTCACAAAATTGAAAAAAACAAATATTATAGAATATTTCCTTTTCAGAATAATGAAAAAAATATTCATGATAACATATTCATATATTTACTGACAAATTATTTTAAAAAACTATGCAGCAGGTAGACTTTTATGTAATAATATATACAATATCAGATCACTGTATCCCTGGCCTTTGTTTTCTTTTCTCTGTTATTTTTATTGGGAACAAGTACTTTGATTGTGGTTAACACTATAGAGGACTAGAGGACGCAATTTTTTTTTATTACCGTTCATGGTTTCTTTTGCTTTTATGGGGGAGGTGCCTGTTCCTCCAAACCAGAGAGATTCCTTATAATTCAGATACTCCTTCACAACTTTGTATCTCTATTTCTAACAAAAAAAAAAAATCAATTCAATTTGTAATTATTTTTTGGAAAAATTAATAGACAAACCTTATACTTTTATGCCAACCAAGTTATACGTAATATATTTTTGGTCCTTGAGGAAGAAAAGTGCCTTTCAAATTATAAAGGATATAAATATTGTGGTTTTTCCGTTTTTCTGAACAGCCCCATTTTTGGGGGGATGAGCAGGAAAAAAGTGTTCCTTCCCCAATGGCTTCAAAATTTCTAGAAATCTTACATCGCTAGCTGAGGTCAATGGATAGCATAGTCTTGTCCAACATATCTAGGGGGTACAGTGTTGCTGGAGCCTTGTGTACGTGCTTAAGCAATCTCCCTTACTCAGCAGACAGCAGCAGTGTTCACCACACAGACGATGCTGAGTGATCTGCAGGAAATGAACCTCTAGAGGGCAGAATTATCAAATGCAGACTTTTTTTTTCTTTTTCTTTTTTAAAGGTAGCCTTACTGGTCCATAGTTTTAAAAAAATCCCCCAGGGAGCTGATACTTTTATTTGCACCAACTACAATTCTCAAATAGTGTGTAAGCTTTTATGTTCTCTACTGTTCACCAGACTAGTTGGTTAAAAGTTGGCTACGGTGATCCATGCCATGATTACATCCCGTTTCGACTACGGTAACACACTCGACATGGAGTTACCTTTGGAAACTGTTCAGAAAGTTCAACAGGTCCATAACGCTGTTGCCAAAATGCTGACCGCGGCCAGTTACAGGGAGCATATACCAGTAACTCCCATGTTAAAACAGATTTACTGGCCACCATTTTGTTTCCGGGTACAATTCAAAGTGCTGGTCATGATCTATAGGGGTTTTCCTATATAGCTTAGGTCCAGACTATCTGAAAGACCATATCTCCCTATACAAATCTGCCAGAATTTTAAGATCTACAGGGGAGAACTTTTTCTCACTCTCATCCCTGTTACAGACTCACTTGGTGAGGACATAACAGAATGTCTTCTCAGTGGTTGCTTGAATCCTCTAAAATTTCCTTCCATGGGAATTCCCTTCTCCACTCATTGGCAGGCAGAGACCTTTTTGTTTAAGCATGATTTTAATATATAATCATTTGCCAGGAGGCTTCTTATTGGGATCTGTGCCTTTTCTTTAACATTTGTATGACTTTTAAATAATACTAGCATATATACCCAGTGTTGCCTGGGATTTTATTTTCTTATAGGTAATACTTGTTAGAAAGATTTGAGATCCAGGCATCTCTAATTCCCCAAACTGTCTTGTGCAATACCTGTAACTTTTCCCCATATTCCCCAGTCCAATCTGTTTTCAGAGGTAATAACATACAGAGGTTAGTTTCCTGAGGGAATACACTGCCTTCTTCCTTGCTACTAGGCCTCATCTCCATAGCAACCAGCCTATTCAAGAAAGACACAGTGGACTAAGGCCCAAGAGCTCTCTGGCTGAGAATTCTAAAGGCCCCTCCCTAAACTTCAAACCCCAGGATTCCATAGTATCTTCTTAGGCAGCCAATCATATGAGGTCTCCGCCTGATACAGACAAATGAACTTTGACTTTTATGTATTAGATTATACTGTTTTGCTGTGATAACTTTAATTATTTTAAAATGTTTATTGTTGAGTTTTACTTGAGATTCCTTTTTTGAACCATCTTGGGTCCCATTCTGGGAGAATAGTGGCACATAAATGAAATAAATATTTAGGAACAGTACATGGGAGTCTAAAATTTGAGTATATGTTTTCACCCATTGAAGTGTCCAGTTAAAAGGAATCCCAAATTCAGGACTACAGTCTTGATAAGTCATTGGTAAGTATGCTGACATCACATGCCATTGAGCAATACATGGTGGAATGAAAGCAAAATGCTATATCTCCTTTTCTCTGGAAATACAAAGATGATATTAGTTCATATGGATTTCATTCTTGATTGAAGCGGCAAGTTATTTTAGCATATTTCTTCCCACTGTAAGAAAGCATTCAAAAACTGTGCAGTTTTCTAAGACTAGTCACAGTTCAGGATTTATTCTGTACAAAATTCAACAATCATATTTTGGAACATACAACTACATTTTCTGTGCTGTGAAGAAAATTCAGTTTCTTATGCAGACGATGCTGTTCTATGCACAAAATTACTCACATTTTGTGTAGAATAAGACCCCATCTATAAAATGTTCTGCACAGGAAACAGCATTTTATGTGCAGAAAATATTATTATGAAATTATTATATTTTGAACAGAAAATGCTATTTCTTGAGAAAAAAGTGCAATTTTTTTTTCAGAATAAGTACCAAACATGAAGATTCAGCTGTCCCAATTCCATGAGATAGCATGGTCAGATGCATGTTTTTCCAGTGTTGAGAAGCTCTGGAAAGAAGAATCCTGGATTAACAAGAGTCTTGACAGTTTGTGACTTATTCTGCACAAAATTCACGCACAATTGTTTTCCAAAGAAAACAGCATCTTCTGCATAGAAAACAGCATTGCCCGTACAGAAAATAATATGCCTATTCCAATATTATTTCCTGTGCACAAAATGCCATTTCCTGTGCATTCATGTGTGAACTTTGTGCACAATAAATCCCAAATTGCAAATAGGCTTCAGAAACTGTGTAGTTTTCAAAGACTCATGCAGAAGGAAGAAAATAGTTAAAATTATTTATTGCTTCCTTTGAGAAGAAACTTAACGAAGAATCGCATTCCTAGGCCACAGTGACAGGTGCCCGGATTGCATTTCATTTGGATTTCTGTAAAGCACTCTGTGTAGCTCTGTTTTTGGAAACTACACAGAAACTTCATTAGCTGCAGCCAGTGGGCTGAGCAAGGGTAGTTACATGGAGAAAACAACAGCTTCAGTGGCTAGCAACTGGATAACAGCTAGCATACACCTCAATTATGAGTGATTTTGATTGGTCAACTAATTAGCTGACTACATTTAACAAGAAGAAAAAAGGAAGCCCAGAGAGAGTTCTTATCAGAGTGCCTTCTGGCAAGTCTCCAACGAGGAAGTATGATGTCCCTTACAACTACACTGTTCCTGATACTCCAGGCATGTTGCTCAAACATGCTGTGAAACTGGTAAAGCTACTATAGATATAAAATAGAGATATACCCCACTATGTTTATAAATGATGCCTGTTATATGCTCTGTAAGTTAATAATGTAATAGATACCGCTGTAATGTAACAGACACTGTTAAGAATTAATAATGCTCAAATTAACCCTTGAATGTCAACAGACGAGAATGCATACCTGTCAAAGATAATTGGCTAAGTTATATTATTAAGAGGTTTATAAATATGATGTAACATAAGGGGCAGAATTGTGTACCTGTAAAAGTCCTCAGGACATGTCTGTATAATGCCATATCAAACACTATATGCGAAACTATGATATTATGGAAGCACTTCATAGTGAAGTGGAGACACGTGCCTTGGTTCCATCCCGGTTGGATTACTGTAATGAGCTCCACATGGGGGAGCCTTTGAAGTGTGTTTGGAAACTTCAACTGGTCCAAAGAGCTGCAACTAGATTGTTAACTGGGGCTGGCTACAGGGATCACACAACCCTCTCATTGCCAACAGCTCCACTGGCTGTTGGTCCATTTCCAGGCACAATTTAAAGTGCTGGTAAACAGTTATAAAGTGCTGCACAGCTCAGGTCCAGGTTATTTCAAGGACTATATTCTCCCTTATGAACCAGCCTGCACTTTGAGATCTGCTGAAGAGGCCCTTGTCTCTGTCCCACCACCCTCACGGATACACCTGGGGGGAACAAAGGTGAGGGCCTTTTCAGTGGCTGCTCCCAGGCTCTGGAAGCCCCTTCCCAGAGAAGTCAGATGGCATCCTTCCTAACTGTCTTTCCACAATCAGGTAAAGACATTTCTATTCAGAGGGGTGATGGATATCCGATTATTTGTGGCCTGTCTGATAGAATGTGCTGGATATTGCGTTGCTGATGAGTTGTGAGTTTTTAATTACCCATATTTGCCAGTGTATAAGATGCTTCTGTGTATAAGACACACCCCATTTATACATTGGCAAATACTACTTGCCAGCGTATAACACACACCCCATTTTCAAACAGTACTCTTCAGGAAAAAAAGAGTGAGTCTTATAGGCCAGCAAATATAGTATGTATTTTAACATTGTTTTAATTCTTTTTGATTATTTAATTAGGTTTTAACTTTTTGTATTCTGTGGGTTTTAACTATGTCTTTTTAATTGTTGTAAGCCACTTTGAGTCCAAACCTGGGAGAAAAAAGTGGGGTATAAATAAAGATGATGTTGATGATAATAATAAAAGAAAAAAATATGTATTTAGACTTTGATGTTGTTGGGGATGATAGGAGTTTCAGCCCCACGGAAACGCAGCGGAAAAACCAGAGTTCAGCGAGCCAACAGCAGCAGCCTTGTTCCCCAGTAAGGATACTCACACACGGAGGAGTTTCTTCCAAAACAGGAGGCACTTTATCTTGCAGAAAAGTTCCGTTATATACAAAACATACGACAGACGGACAAAAGCCTGCGCCAGGCACCAGGTTTGGTCAACAGACAAATACATACTGGCGTTGCTTTGTTATATACATATCTACAACCAATCAGGTAGAGGTTTGCACACCTCCCTCTACCATCTGCACACGACCCCAGTTTCTTATGCAACCTTGCAATTACCCACAGCTGGGGCATGATGCAACATCTTTGCAGTGGGCTGATCATTTTCCCAGGGTTCCCTGCCTGGAATCCCTGACAATCCCCTCCAAAATGGTCAGGCCAATGTGTAGGACATTTTCACAATCCATACATGTCATACAATACATGTTCCATAATACATACAGTACATACATTCAAGGGTACAATTCATCTTCCACCTTACACCCTGGTGGCAAGGCTCAGTTCACCTGCCATCTTCTCATGGCCTACTACTGGAAGTGCCTTTGTGAGCAGATCTGCAGATGGACAATACCGCAAGCACAAAATCCCATCTTGGACCATTTGCCTCACATTTTGATACCATACCCTAATGTAGTCCTACACTCAAATTTTCTGCCTCAGTCACATGGGACAACAAAATACCCTCCTCCTGACCTTTTAGGGATAAGCATAACTTTATTTCCTGACTCAGCAAGTTGGGTACTTCCTGACCCACTTTCACTGGAACCACTGCTGGAACTAGTGCTGACCTCAGTGCGAGGCTCTCTCTTGACCATAAATGCAGGTTCAGCACTAGGTGGCGGTGTTGAACTCTTTGGTGTGACGTTGAGTGAGATTTTTGGCTTCTCCTCCTCAGTACTTTCTTCTTCATCATCAGCCATCACTGCCCCTCCATCTTCAGAGCTTTCAAGTGTATCTGGGACACTGTCCTCTTCCTCATCAGACATCATTGCCCCTCCATTCTCAGGAACACTTTTGTCACTTTTACCCAGGGGAACCAAAACCTCTTGATTACAGTGCAGTCTTTTCACACTTTTCACACTTTTACCCAGGGGAATCAAAACCTCTTGGTTACAGTGCAGTCTATCCCATCCTGAATGGATTTCGAAGTTTGCACTCCAAGAATATACTATTTTGCCAGCATGGTGTAGAAATCTATATTTGTTACCTTCATATCCCACAAAGCATGACCGTCTAGATTTCTCCTCTCCAGACTTTCTGAAACTTGCGGGAACATACACACTAGCAAACTGACCCCAAACACGTAGATGCTGCAGGTTTGGCGCTCTACCATACAATAGGTAATATGGAGTTTGCTTCACACTTGAACACCACATCCTGTTTAAGTGGTAGTTTGCTGTCACTATTGCTTCTCCCCAAAGTCCTGCTGGGGCTTGGGCATCCTCCATTATACAGTCCTTCATTTGTTTCAACAGCCCAATTCTTCTTTCTGCAAGACCATCCTCCCCGGGAGATGTGGGGTTGGTGGTTTTATGCCTTATGCCTTTCTTACACATCCAGGCTTGCAGGCTATTGGACAGGAATTTTCCCCCTCAATCTGACACAAGACTAGCTACTTTATAAGGAAATTTCCTCTCAACAGCATTCACCCATTCTTGGAACTTTTCAGCTGCTTGACTTTTCTCTTTCAGCAGATAGACATAGGAGTACCTGGTGTGTCTGTCTACAATTACCAGGAAAAACCTATTTTGCCCTTCAGTTGGCTTGAATGGCCCAGCCAAATCTGCATGTACAACCTCGAATGGCCTTTGGGTGACACACTTGCTTTTCTTGGCAGTGGGGTAAGCCTTTACCTTAACCTTTTTGCACACCGAGCACTCTGGGAACTTAGGACAATTTCTGACTTGTAACCCAGGGCATACCTTTGCCAACTCTTGCAAACTTTTGTAGTTGACATGTCCCATCACTCTGTGGAGGTAATGTACACACTTTTCATGTAGAGGTTTGTTACACAAAGGGTTAACGTTTGCCACTTTTCCTTTGGGCAACATGTGGTACACCCCCTGCTTTTTCACCCCTTTTGCACAAAAAACACCATTTGCAGTAATTATACATTTCTCCCCTTCAAACACCACTTTGTAACCCTCACTGGCCAGTTGGGAGACACTCAAAATACAGTTCTGCAAATTTGTTACGCGCAATACATTATTAAATGATTTCCCAAAACATGGCACATATGCAGTACCCATCTTCTGCACCTTGCTTGGTGCCCCATCTGCAAGGGAAATTGCTGTTATATTTGCATTTGTAACATCATTCAACAGCTTTAAATTGTTCACCATGTGGTGCCTTGCACCACTGTCTAGCAACCACACACCACTCTCAGACTGTTCTTTTGCCACAAACACAGGGCCTTCAGCCTGTGACGACACGCCCCTCCGCTTCTGGGCTCTCTTCTTCCCTCTGCTCGGCGCTGGCATTCTGCAGTCCTTCTGGAGATGGCCGACCCTCTTACATCTGTAGCAGCGTCTGGCAAAGCTGCACACTGCTCCTTCTTCCAGGTCAGATGCCTCCTGGCGACTGGCTGTTCTCCCCTCCGACTGCAGTCTGGAATCGAACTGCTTAAGTTGGACTTCCTCCAAAATCCTACCGGCTACCAAGTCTACAGTCAGCTCTTCCTCACGCACACCCTGGAGACTGTACATCAAAAAGTCCCACTCCTTAGTGAGGCTTCCCAGCAGAATAAAACTTTTCTGCATTTCTGGGATATTTACCCGTCTGTTGGCTGCCTCTTGAAATAACTGTTTCATCAGCATGAGGTGCTCTCTTACACAGCTTCCGGGACATAACTTTGTGTTATACAGTCTTTTCGTCCATAGCATTTTGGACAAACACGAGGAAGATTGATGCACACGCTTCAGAGCCTCCCAGAGCTCATATGCTATGTCCACAGCAGCAGCATGAATCAACTGGGAAGGACTTAAAGTAAGCAAAATAACTGCTTTGGCTTTTTCGTCAGCAACCCTGAACGCTACTATTTGAGCAGCAGTTACTCCTTCTGGGGGCTGTCCCTCATTTTCCAAAACGTGCCACAAGTTTTCCTTCGACAAAGCGGCTCTCACATAAATTTGCCAGCTTTGATAAGTAGCGTCGGTCAACTGTTCAAAACGCAGATAACCTCCCTCAGCCACGCTGCTGCCTTTGTAAGGAAAATTCAGCAAACAAAGCAGCGGGCCGCAGTGACCTTGATGAGCTCCGGACTGAAGATTAACTGTCTCTCTGCCAAAACACAGACTCCCGAAGCACTGGAGAGCCAGGCAAACAGTCAAAAACAGTCCCAGTATCCAGGGGAAAAACAACTACAGGTGCGCTGTGGATGCTGTGCACTCTGGGCCTGGGCCCATAACCACTGTTGGGGATGATAGGAGTTTCAGCCCCATGGAAACGCAGCGGAAAAACCAGAGTTCAGCGAGCCAACAGCAGCAGCCTTGTTCCCCAGTAAGGACACTCACACATGGAGGAGTTTCTTCCAAAACAGGAGGCACTTTATCTTGCAGAAAAGTTCTGTTAAATACAAAACATAGGACAGATGGACAAAACCTTGCACCAGGTTTGGTCAACAGACAAATACATACTGGCGTTGCTTTGTTATATACATATCTACAACCAATCAGGTAGAGGTTTGCACACCTCCCTCTACCATCTGCACACGACCCCCGTTTCTTATGCAACCTTGCAATTACCCACAGCTGGGGCATGATGCAACATCTTTGCAGTGGGCTGATCATTTTCCCAGGGTTCCCTGCCTGGAATCCCTGACAGATGTTTTTACAGAGAAGCTGATGGATCTGGATAACGTTAGACCCAAAGCTAAGTTTGAAACTCCCTTTTGGCTCCTTTTACCGCCACACTTAATTTTTCAAATTATAACACAGATAACATAACAGATGCAACAACCTAGAAGCAACAAGGAAATAAAGGCAGACCTTTGGAAATTATTTTAAAAAGTAATTAATCACAGTTTGACATCTCCAAAGTAGTAACTGTTAATTATAATTTTTAAGAGCAACCTTTCACTTCTTAAAGATTTCTTTATATTCTGCCTTCCTCAAAACTGAAACTGAAGGCAGACTGCAAAATTGAAGCAAATACAGATAAAAGTAGGGATGGGCCAACTGAATCCTCGAATCTTTGGCAGAGATTCGAGATTCGCGAATTCAAATCTCTGTGCCAAAATAGGCAAATGGAATCTTTCAAATCCCCCAAACAGTTTGTTGGAGACCGGGATGCCTGAAAACTTAGGAGACTGGGATGCCTGAAAACCTGGGAGACCGGGACGCCTGAAAACTCGGGACCAGGATGGGATCCCACTCCTCACGTGTTTCCCCACCCAACGTCGGCACGTGTGATTGGCTGGCAGACCAGCATAAAGCCTCACATGCACTGGAGGCCGCCATTTCTCCCTTCTGCTGCCTGTGCCCGTAGTACTGCCTCTCCCTGCTGCTGCCTCCCTCTGCAAGGTAATTTTGGGATAGGGATTGGGAGATAAAGGACAGAGGAGCAAAACTGAGTTTGTGGGGGGTGGTCTAGGAGCTTGTGGGAATGTCCCAGGGGGTTCCAAAGACTGCAAAAAGGGGTTCAG
This sequence comes from Cyclura pinguis, assembly GCA_030412105.1. Classification (NCBI taxonomy): domain Eukaryota; kingdom Metazoa; phylum Chordata; class Lepidosauria; order Squamata; family Iguanidae; genus Cyclura; species Cyclura pinguis. The sequence goes on along the minus strand of CM059599.1, from coordinate 102,857,994 downwards.
GGGTTCCATGCAAGCCATGCCAGCCATACTTTCCCCTTCACCAACTTTCTTTGGTCAGTTCTGGGACTAAGATTGTCACGATGCCACTTCCTCTCTTAGTTTCTGTGTCTTGAATACATGAATACTTCAGTTAACCCGTTTTGAAGCTCCCTTTTAGAAAGTCTTTTTATGCTTCTCAACCCCTTTTCCTCTTTTTTCTCTGTCTAGCTGCAAGTTTATAAGCAGCATTGCCCTTGGAAAGGTTGCAAACGAGAGCTGGAGAAACACAGACTTTTGGTCTTGTGTTACAGCAGCATGTCTGTGGTAAACAACGAATGCCAAAAAACTTGAGCTGGGAAAGAATGGGATTCTATTCTAGCTGATTCTATAGGAGGAGTATGCGTTGCCTACAACAAACAAGGTGAACAGTGGTTGCCTCCAGAATCGTTTATTGAGCGTGCATTAATCTGTATTATTTTTTGAGACTGGAGGGTAGGGATTGGGAATTGTTGCAACAGGCTTAGAGATTTGACTTGAATGTCCCTTGCAGGACTTGAGGGTAGAGAATTGACTGGACTAAAGGCTTGTGTGTGTGTGTGTGTGTGTGTGTGTGTGTGTGTGTGTTAAGTGCTTTCTTTGTTGCAGGACTTGAGACTTGACTCTTGAGACTGCAGGGTGCAGAATTGAGATTGGACTAGAAGCTGTTTGTTTGTTTGTATGTTTTAAGTGCCTTCCTTGTTGCAGGATTTGAGACTTGACTGGAAGGTACAGTCTTTTTGAGATTTCAAGGACAGCTGAACATTTCTTTGCATCGCTCCCTTGCAAAGCTCTTTCATACATAGTTCTGGTGTCTGGAGTTTTAAAAGGTGTCACAGCCTTCTCTGCCAAAGTGTGCTGGTGCATCATCAAACTACAAACCCCAGGATGCCAATGCCAGAAGGAGCTATGCAAAGAAAAGCTAGTTTTGACCTGGATTACCTCTGTACTTGTAATATGTGGTCCTGTTTACACAGGCAGGAAAATGTGGGATTAATTCACATTTTCCTGCCTGTGTAGAAAGGGCCTTCATGTCTTTTTCAATCTGGGGAGATCCTGAGGCGAAACTATGACAATTGTCCTGGTCAGATTTCTTCAGAGGGAGGTTTGCCTTTGCCTAGGCTTTTGCTAAGGCTGAGAGAGTGTGTCTTGCCCACACTTGCTTTTTAAACCCTTTTTAAAAAAAGGATTAATGAGATTCGTAGATTCCCAGAACCTTCCAGGGATTCGGATCCGGATTTGGAAACTTCTGGATTCATCCCATGGCTAGATGAAAGCACAAAGATGCAAGTAAAAACACAAAATGTTCAAAATGTAGTTAAACTAGCCATACAACTAAAATCACTTATGACAAAACCATAAAAATTGTTAAAGGATAAAAGTCAAGAAAACCTTACAATATTAAATGTCCTTGTAGTCAATTCCTAAAAGCCCATTAGAACAAAAAAGTTCTCACTTTACAGCAAGGAGGGACCCATTTTAGTTTCTCAAGGGCAGGAGTTCCAAAGCCTGTGAGCAGCCACCAAGGAGGCCCTCTTCTGTGTTCCCACTAAACATATCTAGAAGGATTTCAGGCCTAAGAAAAGGGCTTCCCATTATGATTTTAGTGCTCAGGTGGACTCTATTGGGAAGCCTTCAAATAGTCTAGACCTGAACTACTCACTTATCAGTATGGCTTTTCAGAAAGCCTGGACCCTGAGCTGTGTCCTTTTTCAGTATGAAGCAAATAACCAAAAAAGTTATTTTTCAGCTATTAACCTCTCCCATCACATGGTACAAGCTACTAACACAACTAAGTAGTGAGTCTGATACAGAAGCCTGAGAATGATGGGACTTAAGAGTAGCATAGAATAGTATAAAAGAATAAATTAACTAGATCTCTGTAGGACTTTAAGTCATTATCTTATGGACAAATACAACTGTGTTTGCCTTTCTTTGTTCTGACACATCTAATTTGTGAAAATCTTCCCCAGACATCTCTCTTTTGGCTTGGGCTGAGTAAAAGGTGTTTTTTCTTCCTTTGAATCTCCCACTGGTGTGTAATTTATTGGCTTTGTTGCATTCTAGGAAAATCTTGCCCATTGTTGCTATCAAGGCCAGCTCCTATAATGACAAAAGTCACCAAAACCAGTTAGTATCACAGTATGCATGTGTGCCTTCAAGTTTCCTGTCCACTTAGGCCAATCTCATGAATTTCATAAGGTTTTCTTAGACAGGAAATACTCGGAGGTGACTTGCCAGCTCCTTCCTCCAAAATATAGCCTTAGGGAACTAGGTATGTTTAGTCTGACAAGAAGGTTAAGAGGAGACATGATAGCCATGTTTAAATATTTGAAGGGATGTCATGTTGAAGATGGAGCAAGCTCGTTTTTCTGCTGCTCCAGAAACTAGGACAAGGAGCAATGGAGTCAAACTACCGGAAAAGAGTTTTCACCTAAACATCATAAAGAACTTCCTGACGGTAGAGTTGTTCAACAGTGGAATATGCTGCTGTCACCTTCTACGCCCTTAAGAAGGACAGCTTCTTCTGAGAAACAGGCAAATGACCAGACGTTTCTTGGTTCAAAGGCTAGAGGCCAGATTTATTGAGTACAAAAGTATAAAAGTATAAAAATATATAAATCTGCTGCAGCAGGGTGCCGGAGGTTCGGGACAAAGGCCAGAGGCTTGGCAAGGCCTTTTTATCCAGGTAAACAGCATACACACCCACTGCGGCGTTTTTCCACCGATCGCAGACCACCCGCTCCATATTAGATAATGTCCAGAAACTTCCATCCATATAAGGAAATGTCCAGAGGGGCAGGTAATATGAGGTTTCCTCCAATTACAAACTACCTTCCACATAAGGCAACGTCCAGGGAGAGATGCTACAGGTGAGGCAGAGTCATGAGTCCGCAGCCGGGAGGGGCTAGAGCTCCTGTGTATGTGACCACCTCCTGGCTTGTAATGGAGGTTGCCTTTCCTTCACTCACACTGCCCCAGAGTGTGGTGGAGTCTCCTTCCTTGGAGGCTTTTAAGCAGAGGCTGGATGGCCATTTGCTGGGGATGCTTTGAGTGTTCCTTCCTGCAGGGCAGGGGGTTGGACTCGATGACCATTGTGGCCCCTTCCAGCTCTATGTTTCTATGATTCTACAGCACCTGATAGTCACTGACAGTCTCCCATCCAAGTACTAACCAAGGGTGACCTTGCTTGGCTTCCAAGATCAGACAGGATCTGGTGGCTTTAGGGTATTTAGGCCTTGGGGAAGCGGAAGGCATGAAATTGGAGGGGAGGGATCCCAAAGAATCTAATTAGTCGTGTTACTTCCGAGCTAGCAGTGAAGATATTATGGAAAACGAATAAAGAAAAGAGCAGTGCTTGTAATTAACCTTTATTTCGCAATGCATATGCTTAGGCAGGATGGTTTATAAAAAGAAACGTTACAACTAAAATTGTACAACGGCGCACTTTTTATAGAAACAAATCTAACGAGATTAAACTGGCCTTCCTTCCTAAGACATAGGTAACTGCACTGCAGATTTACAGTACAATCCCATGCATATTTTCTTAAAAAATTATTTAATAGGGCTACAACATACGCGATGCTTCAGCCCGAATGCTAATCAGCGGGGACGTGAGGGGAAAGCTCAGCTTCCCTTTCATGACATTGTAGTTCTTCCCGCTTCCTCAGCCATTCTTGTCCCGCGTTACCATGGCGACAGCCTCCAACGTGATGACGACGCTTCCCCCCGCCCTTCCCCAACACGCGTACACACACGGCTCTCCTCCCATCCCTTCCCCGTCTTCCATTCTTATTAGGAGAACCTTCCCCCATTGGTTGGCCCGGCTCGCTGTTTCGCGTTCACGTCGGTGGAAATTTCCGTCTCCCTTCCCGCCCAGCCAATGGGAGCCCCGCGAGCCCCTCCAATGAAAGCGGAGAGGGCGCCCTGTTGTGGCACGTGAGGCCCGCGCACGTGGACCCGTTATGTAAAGGGCGGAGCTAGGAGCTCGGGGCTCCGCGCGTGCCGAGGGCCGCGCAGGCGCAGCGACGAGGGGGCGGGGGCAGCGCCACCATCGTCAATACTATTAGCGTAAGAGGCGGTGGCAGCGGCTGAGAGAGAGGGCGTCAGCTCATTCCAATCAGGCACAATGAAGCAGCAGCCGGTAGCCTCGGCGGCCGCCAATACAGGCGCCGGCACCGCGGTCCCGGCCTTCCTGAGTAAGCTGTGGGCGCTGGTAGGCGACGCGCCGAGCAACCAGCTCATCACCTGGAGCCAGGTAGGCGCTCCCGAGGAGGGAGGCAGGGGAGGCGAGGCTTTTCTCCGGCGCTGGGGCGAGGGAGCGGCGGCCTTTTTACTCCCCTTCGCCCATGCCGCCTGCTCTCCGTCCGTGGCCCTTTCGCCCCTCAGTAAGGGAGCCCCGCCGGTCCCCGAGCCTTCGTTGGCTCTGCCCTTCGGTCGGACAAAAGGCCCCGAGGGAAGAGGAGGCCAGGGCCGGCGCGGAGCGGGAGAAGGGGGCGTGGTCAGGCCGCGGTCACGCTTTTTGTTTTCCTACCGGGGGGAGGGCGGGAAAAGCGGCGGTCTTGCGGCCTCTGCCGTCGTAAAGGCCTGCGACCCAAAGGTCGCCCACCCGCGGGGCTTCCCCAGCCTCCCACGGACCCCCGGAGCGAGGGGATGGGAAGGCCCCAAAAAGGGCCACGGGCGCCAAGATTCTCCCCGGAGGTCTTCCTGTTGAGACCCCACCCCACCTTACCTTGTGGGAACGGATGCGGGGCAGAGTATGTTGCACAGAAAGCAGAAATGGATGCGATGTGCTTCGGACGTGACTGACATGGCCGTGGGTACACTTGGTGCGGAAATGGAGCACACGTGTTTAACATAGTGCCCGACACGTTTTTCTTGCGCCGAGCCTCTTCCCGTGTAGGAAGAACGTAGAGACTGTTCCCGGTGTAAAGAAAATGTCACATGCGGGCAGAAGGTGCACACCCAGAATGTCTTGTTGCTTGCCTGCTAGTAAATGTTGGGTTTACCCGCCAAATCAAAAAACAATCTGAGTCGCGTTTCATCCATCGTTTTAAGCACACCACATTTTCTTTTGAGACAGGCCTCTACAAATTGAGGTGGTGATTCAAATAGATCTTGTGAGATTACTTTAAAAGCTTTTCTGGGTGCCGCTGGTAACTCATCTTAGAAAGATTTATTGTGGCTTAAAAATTTGTAGGGTAGGGCCCATTTAATCAGATGCTGTGTAATATTTGAAATAATATTAGCATTTTGAACATAAAACACTGTATAAATTGTAAAGTTTATTTCTTATAGTTCTCATTTTGACAACATCCATTTGGGTGTAGTGACATCAAAGCTTATATGCTGGGTAGAGAATTCAGTAGACCCCATGTGTGGCTTTTGGAGGACAAAAAAAAGGTTGTATGTGACTACTCAGTTTACTATTTTTGCTCTAAAGATGTGTATAAACATTGTTTCCCTGAGTCCCCAAAATATTAACATGGAAGGATTTATGTCTGTATGCATGAATCAGAACAGTTATGTTCAGATGTCAAGGTCCTATAACTGATGTGTTTGATCACCCAGTCTTTTCAATGCTGCTTTGATCAGAGGAATGTGGATACTTATACACAAGCAAAATAGTGTTTGCAAAAAACATCCCCAAAGCATGCCATTACACCATATTATTTCTCTGAGCTCCTAGTACAATTTAAAATAGGTCTTCTGGTTTATCAGTATTGTGGTTGTCTTGGATCTTGTACATATTTGAACAGCAAGATGAGAAAGCTAGGGTGATCAATTTTCACATGTAGTCTTTATATGGCTAAGGCAAGTAGTGTCCAGATGCTAGAGACATTCATGTCTAACATTGTTCTTCTGTCACACGCTCTACCCTGGTAACAGGGACACTTTATTTTTAGCATATGATCTGTTGGGTATATAAATTTTTACTTGTTCCTAATGCTTGGTTCTGAGCTAGGATATATTTAGTAGGTTAAAATGGGCTCTTTGCTCATTTGAAGATATCAGAAGATAGTGTTATAGTGCAGTAATGCCTCCACTAGGTTGGTTTAGGATTGCTGCTAAATCACAGTGCTAGCACAACACAATATACGCCAGTGAAAATAAATATACATCAGTGCAGGACAATACTGCCACAGGAAACTGGATGCTGCTGGGAGTACAGTGTGCCTGTTCTGTTCCAGGAACTCCCATATAAAACAAGTGAATGTTGTGTCTAGTTGTATGGTATGCACCCATCACATCCATTGACTATAATGGGAGCGACACTTCAAACCACCTTGCATTCATGTGTGCAAAGATCATGCCAGAAGAGGGTGCACTGTAATCTAAGGGCTAAGTGGGGCTTAGTCCAGGTCCCACATATTAAGAGGCATCACTCTTGCCCTTCTACCAAGTTAATAGTGTCTATAAAATAAACATGGTCACCTGAGAAAATGATCCCATTGAGAAGTGTTCTTTGTTGTTGTTGTTGCTGCTTTTATGCATGAGTAATGCAAGACTATCAGTGTGCCTACTTGTGATAGATGTTAACAAAGTTAACAGAGATGCTGTTGGAGTGTTAATTGTTGCTGCTTCACAGTTTCTACAGCTGTGATTGCATGTGTGTGATTTTTGCTGATGGTGACTGCTTGGAACTGTGTGCCTTCAAGTTGTTTCTGACCTGTACTGATCCTAAGGCAAACCTATCATAGGGTTTACTTTGCAAGGTTTCTTCAGAAGAGGTTTGCTTTTTCCTTCCTTTGAGGCTGAGAGAGTGTGATCTGCCCAAGATCAGCCAGTGGGTTTCCATGGCCAAGTGGGGATTCAGATCATGGTCTCCAGAGTCATAGTCCAAAGCTCAAACCAATATGCTATGTAAAACTAGTGTTATCATGATGTAGCAGCTACCTGCATAATGAGATTATAGACTCATGTAGCATATTGACTAAGCCTGAGGAATGAACCAAGAACTATCTAATACAGGTTTTGCTCATACCGTATATGTTTAGTGACCCACCTCAAGATTGTTGTAAGAATTATTACACTTACGTATATGACATGTTACCATTCCTTTTGTCCAATTGAGTCTGGGCCAGGATGTTTCTGTACCTTGCAAAACAACCATGGGCTCCAAGTCAGCAGGGGGGAAAGTCCTTCATTCTCTGTTCTGAAGAGTCTACGGCCAAAAACAAGTAAATGATTCAGCAGCAATGAACAAAGCATTTAGTTGCTGAATGTTGAATAATGCACAACCAAGCAAGTTATAAGATTTATTTATTTATTTCCAAAAAGGTGAGAATATATAGAGTATCACCAGGCAGAATAGAGAAAACCAATTTGGCTGGTGCTGGTGGAAATTTTGATGAATATACCAAAATCGCCTTACAAAGTGGGAGCAAAGTAACAAGACATATAACTGAAGATAAAATGCATATATGAGGACTGGAACAAATGGCTAAACTCACTTTTAAGAAAAACTTGTCGCGACTCACATGGGCTTAACTCACCCATCTAGCATCTTAATATGTGTATTGATTCTTATCCAAACTCAGATGAAATCATATTCTTTCTAGTCAACAGGTTTCTGATTAACCTTGAGATACTCTAAACAAGATTGCACAGACTCTTCAAGAAAAATAACTTTGAAAATGGATTTTACAAAAAGAAATAAGAAACTTGATTTGTTCCAGCTTCATGATTGTTTATCTTTATTTCTCATACATATCAGTTGATGTAGTTAAAAACGGAAATATTTGATAATATTATTCCTGCAATATTATAGTCTTCTTATGCAGAACACATGCTTTAAATATTTTGAGATCCTTGGTTTCTGTCAAGATAACTGCCAGAAGTCAACAGGAACATGTGGCTTTTGAGATGTGGTTGGACTCTAACTTAAATCATTACTCCCCATTGGCTGGGTCTCACCATTCACGTCCGCTGATATGTGGAGACCAACATTTCTCCACTCCTGCTTTCAGGGTCACCATTGCATAATCCAGTTACAGTGGAAGCTATAACTGAAATGATGTAATACTGCAAAGCGCCATTTCTAAGTTTAGTCTCCAGGCGTGTCAGCTGAGTGCCTTTTTGAATTGCAACTTTTAGTATTTGGAGTAAATGCACAATCTCTGCTGTTTTCAGGCTGTGTGTGTGAGAGCCTACAGCCTTTTCCAGAGTTCTGTTATTGGTCTTTTCTTTCTTTCTCATGGTTTCCCAAATCCAGATTTCCAACCCACTGCCTGTTATATTTAGCTTCCTTTGCTAGGACTCCTCCCTTCCCCCTGATAACACAGTTTATAAGGCCCTTTGACTTGTCAGATTACTGTCTCCTTTGCCCATTTCTTCAAGATTCATTTTTACTTCCCCAGACTGTTTCTCAGTCCCTTAGTTATGCCTAACCCTTTCTTCAGATAACTTTCTTCTAAGCTTCTTATTTCTCAAGGAACTGCTTCAAAGATAAGGAGCCCCAGAGAGCTTCACAGTGGAATGAAGAGTGCTGGCAAACAAAGTGAAACAAAATGAGTGGTCTTCACTCTACCACAAAGATGTCTTTCTGTCAGTAGGGCCCTTGTGGGGTTTTAATTCCAAGCAAACCAACTATTTTCTCTTTCCTTGCAGATGCCAGTATTTGTGAAATAAATATGCCGTTCACCCTCCACATTTGAGGGTTAAACGTTCACAGATTTGATTATTTGTGTATTACTGCGGGAAGGGGATGGGGTCGGAAGAGAGTGCTCACATTCACACACTCACAGGTAATTAGGGGATGAGACAGTACATGTGTTTGCTCACTCACAGAGGAAGGGAGTGGGATGGGGAGGGTGCGTGCATTTGCTCAGTCATTCTCTTGCACAGGTGAGAGGCAGAAGGGGATGAAATAGGAGGAGGGCACATGTGTGCTTTTGCTAACTTGCATGGTTGGGAGAAAGAAAAGGATATGGGACCGGAAGAGGGCACGCATGCATGTTTTGCCCACAAAGGTGGGAGGAGGGAAAGGAATGGTGGTAGAAGGAGTATGAGCAGACTCACATAGGTGGGGGGAAGTGGAGGACAGGTGCATGCATTCACTCACTTGGTCACTCAGGCAGGCAGGAAAGAGATGGGGTGGGTGTTCTTTCTGCCCGCAACCCCACTCATGTAAGTGAGTGAGGGAATGCCTATGTGGCCTGGCCCAGGCACCCTGTCAGTACAGGTACTTTTTGTGTGTGTTAATACATGTTATTGGGGAAAGGTCTTATGATAGTCACAGTGTTTTCACTTTCACAAGAATCCTGTGCCCCTAACCCCCCATGAAAGTGGAGGGCTGACTGTAGCAATTCAGTGAGTCTGTATTCCCTACAATAGAGAAATGAGAAAAAAAAAGCATGAAATTGTTAACTCCTTTTCCGTGGCCCATCCCATTGTTGCCATCATAACTCCTCCTCCTCCTCCAAGCAGACCTGTCACCACAGATCAAATCTTCATCCTTCCTCGTGGACAAACCAACTGACTGTATAAATACATAATGAAAGCAACATAACAAAAGGAGATGAGATATAAGCAGTGAAGTAATTATAATTATGGAGAGCTCTGTAATCCAAGCTAACCATTGTGTGTGTAAGTGCCTTCAAATCATCAGTTGACTTAGAGCAACCCCAAGAATTTCATAGGATTTTTAAGGGAAGGAATACTCAGAGGTGGTTTAGCCAGTTCCGTCTTCATCTAACCAGAAGTATAAATGTCTAGGATCTGAATTTAGTTGATTTAGACAACTATTGCTCATTCAAGTGAGACCATTAAATTTTTGTGGAAATTAATCTCTTCAGTCAGTGGTTTCAGCCAGCTTTAATTTAGGTTACAATCAAATACATGCTTCTTTTATTACAGGGGTAGAGGGAATAAACTAAGCTACCACTCTCCCTGTGAATTGGGCTGTGATACTCTTAACAGGAAAAACAGAGAGGAAGAGATCTTTGAAAAAAATGTTAATTGAAGAACTCTTGGATGAAAGGATGTGAAGCACATTTGTGAATAACAGAGGGCAGCCAATCCCAGCACAGAGAACTATGTTGGAGGGAGGGGGAGAGGCTTTACTGAGGAGAACTTTTTTTTTTTAAAGAGAGTTAGTTGGTGACAGAGGAAGACTTTTGAAAGTGTGAGTAGTGAGAGTCAGAGACGAGTGAATATGTACTGGGTGTCTAGAATGATTGTAAGAAAAGGTCTGATACAACTCAGTGTTAATATGGTTATATATTTGGACTTGAACTTGATAAAGCAACCATCCTGTATGTTAAGAAAATAAAGTTGAATTATTGGTTACTTTGTTAACTGACCCTGACTGGGTTGTTTCAGCCTGGACCAAAGAGTGTCACATTTACCCTTACAGCAAACACTTGCAAAATAAATTGGTCCACAACAATGTTACCTGAAGCCCCATTTCCCAAATCCAAGGGGGGATTTAAGGATGGGCATTAAGGCAAGATGAGAGCGACAATTATTTTTTTGAAGGGAAAAATTGAAATATTCAGATCAATTGAAAAAAAATATAGTATCATTACCCTTTAGAAATTGAAAGTTACTCTGTTACTTTAGGAACATAAGATTCATTATGTATGCTTTGGGTTGGCATAATAGGATCATACTTGGTATATGAAAAATATAGTTGTGTCAGAAAAAAAATACAAACTTAATTGGTTTTTTGTTTATAAATGTAGCTAGACAGTCTTGGAACTTTAAGGAACACCTGAAGTATAAGGGACCACTTGGGTTGCCCATTTATGAGAGGCAGCCGCTCAAAAAAACCCTAATGAACATCAGTAAATCAAACTTGTCTCCTCTAGTCCTTCTTAGGGCCGAGCAAACATAAAGCACCAGTTTCCATAAAAAGAACTGAGAAAAAGAAACCAAGACCAAGGATTGCAGTCTTGTAAGATATCGTACAAAGTCTTACATAAAAGTTTACATAAAAGTTTACAGCTTTTAGAAATAATGGCAGGGTGAGGAAATCTAAATAATTTAAATATAATTAAATATATTATTCATAATTCTAAAGAAAAATGCTCCGTTTTTTCCCATTTTTCTTTGGGGGAAGCAGAAAAACATTTATTTCCTGATTTTTTTCAGTTTTTGTTTTCTGAGTCTTCAACATGTCTGACCTTAACTTGAGTTGTGTTAGTGAATTTTTTCTGTCTGATTTTGCTATAATCTGCACATTTTTGTCAAACACACATGGCAAAGATTCTAGAAAAGGGTTGATTTGATTCAAAAGATGAAAGACTCAGTTTTAATAATTTAAATCCCAGCCTCTCTCACCAGTGGAAAAGATTCTGTCTTTTTTTAGTAGAAGTACTTTATTGCTTCATGTCTTAATACATATCCATATATAACAAATTTCATTGGAACATAGGTATACTAAGCAGTTTTGAATTGTTTTCAGATTAGAATGGTCCATCAAATTGAAATGATTTGCCATTGTACTATTAAAGGAGAATTAATTTGTAAAGTCATTCAGGAGATGTACCAGCTCCAGATAATCATCATATTTTTGTCATGATGCACCAGAATCACCACCAAACAGGTTTTTAATTTAAATTAATAAGATAGTTTGTTCTTATGGCCATTTTTTTTTCTTCATCCGATTCGTTAACAAAGGACCTATATGGGTTTTTGAGTGGTTAGGTAAAGGATCCAAGGGAAAAGACTTTGGTTTGAGCCAAACAAGCATTACTTATCTTTTTCAGAAGTTTATCCGAATAATGATATTTGGATTTCAGGTATATATCTCCTGAGTTCTCTGATCAGTTACATTCTTTACATTTAGAGAGGCAAGGTTCTGAAAAAGATTGAGTACACGTTTTTCATCTGCGCTTACCTGCAGAATAGGAATAATCAGATTATTTCCTGTCTCCATCATCTGCTAATAAGACATTCATTGAATATAATTAGAAGCATAATTAGTGTTCATGATTAAATCTTTGACCTGTGCTCTTGTTGTTTTGTTAATTTGCCATCCGACCACAATATTAAAATTTCCAGTAGAGATATTACTATTAACATTCTGTGTTGAGATTGTACCTTCTGCATATTGATAGCATATCTTCTAAAAATCTGGATTGATTTTGTTCGTGATTGTTGGTACTTCAGACAAATGGTGTTACAAAAGAGGACCTGCAGGACCTCACTGAAAATGATTAGAAAAACTTGAAAAAACTTTGAAGTGCTTTCAGACTTTGTGTGGAACTAAATCTGCTGTATCTGTCTTCTTCTCTATAGCATACTATATCTTTCCACATCTTTGTCATAAGGAACACATCTGGAGGCAGATGATACAAAAACTTTGTTTTCATCAAGCAGGTCTGAATTTATTCATTGACTGGATGGAAGGCTACCTAGATATCTTCTGAAGAAGAGCAGGAGGTGCATGTGATAAACCTGTACAAATATATGAGAGTTTTAAGTTTTTGCGTATGACCTTCATTTTCCCATACTTAACCTTTTATTGAGTGCTCATCAGAGTAAGATCTACACCCAGTAACGGGATATACACAGTCTTACTGGACATGGGACGAACAAAGCATTCGTTCTAGATCCTAGCAGAAATTTCTTCAAAGGCATGTCTACTTGGATTGTTTTGTTTAATTGTTTAGTATTTATTTCAAGATAGTTTGTAGCCTCTGTGATTTTATTGTTGCTTTTCTTGTTTTCATTTGAAGGATTACAATATATAGTGCTGTGTCATGGATACATTTATACTAAGAACTCATGCTAGATTTCTTAGAGGAATAGTGTGAAGAAATCCGGTTTCATTCTGTTCTTTCAGGTGTTTCCATTTCCTAAGATGAAATGGATCCCAGCATGGCTGCATTTATTAGGTTACCTGTATGTTCAAAGCTAAACAGTCTTACTAATCAGGCCTTAGGTTCATGGAATCCAACCTCATTTAGAAAACGAAAACAGCCTGTAATCATTCAGCAAGTGTTTGGCCAGTGGGATCACCTGGGAATGCTAGGGGTTTTGAATATGAAATGTAGTAGAGGCTAAAGTTAGTCTGTTTATTTTTTATTTTGTTTCTGTTCTGTTCTTTATTGCTCACTGTTTTGTTGTGGTATTTGTTTGATCGTTTGTTGTTTGATCATCTGATGGGAGGGGGTCTTGACAACAGAGCCTCCTTGGCAACTGAGAGTATTTAAGCTGATTGGCTGGTGAAATGGAACCCTGGATAGCCCAGGGGAGGGGCTGGTGGAAAGAGGAAAATAACGGGTTTTTTAACTGCCTGGGGAGTGATTGAGAGGAGTGTGATTTGTGGTGTGTTTGGGGAAGGATGGAGATTTGAAGAGCTCTGTGGGAGAGAGAACTGAGAAATCGGGTGTACGAGAGAGAGTGAATGAATTGAAAGAGAGAGAGAATAATGGCGTGCTGTTTATAAACATTTAGATACAAGATGCATTTAAAGCAACAGTGTTACAATAAATGTTTGAAGTTCTGTGTTCCTTAAAACAGTGTCACAGAGTCTTATTTTGAATCCTGGGATATACATGCTACCAATAATAAAATCATGACCTTAGTACCAACAGTACCACAGTCTTGGAAAATTTAAATCACTGCTGATCCTTACATCTGGGAGAAGGGCAGATTTAGGGAAGGGGGAGAGTCCTGAAGGGAAGAAGCCAAAGGGGGACAAGAGTGAGGAAGGGACTGAGTTCTCAGAAGGGGAGAACTGAGGCAGACCCCTTTGTCCTGGCCCTGGCTTGATTCAGAGATCTCCCTGGCTGTTCAGTTCTGAGCACAAAGAGGTGTTAGGCTGGGCAGGCCTTGAGTGCAAGGCTTGGGTGCGCCTTTTGCACTTGGCACTGACGGGCGATGGTTCTCCATGCTTTGTTACATTTGTTTTCAAGCCTACCTTAGTACCTTTAGATTAAGATTAGAGATACAGTAGGCCCTCTACATTCGCAAGGGTTAAGGCAGAGAACCCTCGTGAATGTCAAAAAAATCGCAAATATCTCTCTCTCAGTGAGCACTCCCTCCTCCCTCATTCTTTCTGTTGCTGCAGGCCAGGGGAAAGTCAGAAGAGTGCAAGGGGAAACCCCCCCCCCCCAGTCTCCTGCCTGTTGTCCCTGTGCCCTGCCTTGTTCTTGCACTCCCATGTGGGTGGCAAGCAAGAGAGTGAAGGAGAAGGAAGAGTTTTCCCCGTGTGCTCTCCTGCCCACCGCCTGTGCACTCTCCCTTTTTTTTTGCGCACTTGCATGGGTGACAGGCAGGGAAGTGCAGGGAAGCAAAGATCTTCCTCCCTGCATCCTCCTGGCAGCCACTGCCGACGTGCCTGCACAGATGATGGGCTGCGGAGTGCTGGGGAGCAAAGATCTTCCCCCCGCACCTTTCTGCCGCCCACTGCCAGCACGCTCGTGTGGGCGACAAGCAGGGGAATGCAGGGGAGCAAAGATCTTTCCCCCTCCCTTTGCCTGGGCAAAAGGCCGGTGAATTGAAAAGGGAGAATGGCAGGGAGGAGACAAGTGGGCATCTTGTGAATACAATCAGCCCTCCACATTTCCGAGTTTCACTTTTGCGGATTTGATTATTCACGGATTATTTGCTGTCACCTCTGCTGCCTCCCTATGCCATTTTTAATAGGGACTGCAAACCTCATGAGACTAAGAAGCTGCAAATGAGGCTTGTAAGTCCCTGTTAAAAATGCTGTGGGGCAGCGATGGAGGTGGCAGTAAGCCCCACCAGCCACCCACTTCTGACTTGTGGAAGGAACCTTGATCCCTCAAAGAAATCCATGGTGGGTTGAATATGATGATCATACTTTTTTGTGTGTGTTAAATATGGTTTGCGAGGGCCTAGACTTATTCACGTTTTTTTCACTTTCATGGGGGTCCTGTGCCCCTAACCCTAGCAAATGTGGAGGGATGACTGTATAATCAGATTCACGAAAGGCAAACCCATGAACATGGGGAGAGGACTATAATTGCTTTTCCTTGTTTGTGAATTTCCCAGATGTTACTCTGGTCTTCAGTATATTTTGTTCCTATTCACATTTTGCTTGTAAATAGGTTCTACACCTAAATATAAAGATGTATTCAAAGAAGTAACCATGTTAGTCTCTTGCAGCATAAAAAGAAGGAAAGAGGGAGGAAGAAAAAGAAATGTGATAGCACCTTTAGAACTAACCAGTTTTAATTTTCACATGAGCATCTGTGAATAGAAACCCACTTGTCAGATGCAGTACAGAGTGATAATAAGTGCTCAGTTTTAAAGTATATTTACAGTTGTGGGAGTAGAGTGGAATGCAACAGAATCCAGAAAGTTGCAAATTATTACCCTTGCCCTGAATTTTCAGAGGGCTGTTTAATGTGATGCAGGTCTTTCAGAACTTTATAGTGATCAGCAAGATGTATGTGTGTGGTTCCTTCTAGATAGCCACAGTCTAATATTGTCATGTTGGTCATTCCTTCTGTTAAAGATTCTGAATGAAGGGTTCCTTCTTGGCCTAAATTCAGAAGTAGACAAGACTCACTGAATCAGTGGGAGTTTGAAAGGTCAGCACTTGTATACATTTCACTGATTCTGTTCTTGTTGGAGCAAATAATTGGTTTTAGGTCTTCAGTTCTTAGGGAATGTCACTCACGTTGTGAATGTTCCCTGGCCTAGATTGAGTTGGATAGAAGGCGTGGAGGGGGATTAACTTGCATGTTAATGTTGGCCCCTAAGATTACTTTTTTGTGCTTGTCTGCCCATTTTGTCTTTTGTCTCAAAACCCTGAGCAAGAACCAGTGTGGCATAGTGGTTTGAGTGTTGTACTGTAACTCTGGAGATTATGGTTGTAGTCCATGTTGGCCATGGAAAACCACTGGGTGACCTTGGGTAGATCACACTGTCAGCCTCACAGGAATGCAAAGGCAAACCTCGTTTAAACAAATCTTGTCAGGGAAACCCTGTGATAGGTTCACTGTAGAATGGCCATGAGTCAGAAATTATTTGAAGGCTCACAACAGCAGGTCACAGTGTTGACAGATTATATACAAGTATCCATTAAAAGTGATTCAGTGATGTTTCAGTGTAGGTCATAGTAATCTTTAATTCTTAAGCTTCCAAAAAAGATGTACAAATTTTTTTAATTTGGCTATACCAAGCTTAATAAATCAGTGTCCAGTATCGCTGATGCCAGTTTAAATTATGCTGTATTCAGAATGGTTATATGAGATATGGCTCATTGAGGTTGTGAAACTGCTTTCTGTTTCTAACCAATTCAGTTGTTCAGTGTGATTCAAAGTGCTGAGTTTGAGCTATACAAGTCCTATGCAGCTTGGGCTCAGTTCATTTGAAGGCCTGTAGAGCCAGTGTGGTTTGAGCATTGGACTGTGACCTTAGACACCAGCGTTCAGTTCCCCCCTTGACCATGGAAACCCACTGGATGACCTTGAGCACATCGCACACTCTCTGCCTCAGAAAACCTCTTCACAGGTTTACCATAGGGTCACCATAAGTCAGGAACACCTTGAAGGCACACTACGATAACAACAGTAACCTCCCTTTATGAGCCCATTACAGCTCTGAGATCCTCTGGAGAGGCCCTTCTCTTCCCAACCTTCTTTGGTGGGAACGAAGAAGAGGGCCTTCTTAGTAGTTGCTTGCAGACTGAAACTCCTTCTAGAGGCCAGGGTGGCCCAGTCTTCACTTTCTTTTCATCGGCAGACCAAAACATTTTTGTTTTATGAGGCTTTTACAAACTGACTAGAGTTGGGTTTTTAATGTTGTGCAGTGCTGTTTTTACAGTTTGTATAAAACCCATCTAGGTACGCCTTAATGTCACAATACATCATAAATGAACTCACACAACAACAATGAATGTTGTCTTAATTTTAACTAATTTTAGTATTTTAATGTCTAATGTTTTAATTTTATAAATTGCTTAATTGATTAATTTAATTCTATACTTTTATTAGTGTTTTGTATAATTTTAATTTATATTGTTTTAAATATGTTGTTTGCCACCTTGAATCCCATTATTGGCAGAAAAGCTGGATATAAGTGGGTGAAATTGTTATTGCATGTGATTTTTAATTTCAGAATGGCCAGAGTTTCCTTGTGTTGGATGAACAAAGATTTGCCAAAGAGATTCTTCCTAAGTACTTCAAACACAACAACATGGCAAGCTTTGTGAGACAGCTAAATATGTGTGAGTTTTATAGCAATATGTAGAATTGCTTCCAATCTTAAAATCAACATTTAAAACATAGAACTTTCAATGTAATTTTAGCTCATAGGTGGACTCTGTCATTTTGTCAGTAATGCATCTAACTTGTCCTTACCTTACCTTATCTGGATGCAACAGTGTTGTACGGCATACAACTGCCGCCCTTGGCTGAAGTAGTATACGAGGGACGTAGTAAACACTCTGCATATTTTCAGTGACCACTGTGCTGAATCTCCCAAAACGAAAAGGAAAAACATTGGATTTTGAGAATGATTTCCAAGCAGATGGACATTCTCATAGCTACAGGTCTCTGTGAATAAATGGTTTGTGTGAGCTTCAGTCATGTCTGTCAGCTGAGCATAAAATTAGTTTTATAAGGAACTTGAGAATCAATGCAAGGGTGTGGTGGTTGGTGAAAGTGAATCCCATGTATTTAATAACTAACATCATTTAGAGGACAGAGGTGCTGATTTGCTACAGCAGTGTCAGCATCTGTCTCTTAACAAGAACATCTAGTGAGTACATAGTAGGCTGGATCTGTCTTGAGCCTTTGTCCAAATTAAAAGGGATCATTTCCATAAAACTGTTACTTGAAGAAGGATGGCAGAGTTTGTTACCTTGCTGTAAACGTTTGGAATTGTTCGCATTACTGTTTGTGGCTTGTCACCTTCAGTGTTCTAGTGGGTTTTTACATACTTGATTTTTTTTCCCCAGATGGCTTTCGTAAGGTAGTCCATGTTGATTCGGGCATTGTCAAATTGGAAAGGGATGGTCCTGTTGAGTTCCAGCATCCGTTCTTCAAACAAGGGCGGGAAGACTTATTGGAGCACATTAAAAGAAAGGCAAGTGAGAGGTTTTGTAGACCCTTTGAAAAATATTGCAGAAATTTACATCTCATAGCATTTTAGGTTCTCTGTTCTGAAGAAGATGCCATTTGAGTTTTGTAGTCTGTCAGTTTATTACTCACTTAAAGGAGTTAATAACATGTCATTTTTCTTTCAAAACATCTATTTTTTTGTGTGTCTTTATTATGTTTTAATAGCACAACAGCAAGTTACTGTATTGATTGTTATAAACATGTCTCTCCATAACTTTAAAGCACCCAACATCATATGCAGCTCTTTGTTAAATTCACAAGCACAAAACTTCTCTAGTGTTTTAGTGACTTTTGCCTACTCATCGTCATTTGCCCAGTCTGATGTTCCATCTTCTTTAACGTTACCTTCCTTATTGTAACTTTTATTTCTTCCAAATATTTATTTCTGATGTTAATTTTATAGGTTTCTTCTTCAAGGCCTGAAGAAAATAAAATTCGTCAAGAAGACCTGTCTAAAATCATAAGCAGTGCACAGAAGGTTCAAATTAAACAAGAAACGATTGAATCTAGGCTGTCTGCTTTGAAGAGGTAAATATTGTGAGAACTTATGCAGTGTGGTTATGATTTTCGAAAGCAGAGGAGCGTATTGTAATAGGGAAAGCTGGCCACTTAGTATTTAAAATCTTTAGATTTCTTAAGCCCAGACCCTCTTGCTTAGTCCTAAAACAGTAAGCCACTTTACTGGTTGTTAATGCCACTTTACAGCTACATTTCCAAATATTTTATTGTGTTAACAATTCTGAATCATTACACTGACTGTAAACATTTTAAAACAGAGAAAATGAATCTCTTTGGAGGGAAGTAGCAGAACTGAGAGCAAAACATCTGCAGCAACAACAAGTTATTCGAAAGGTAATTATGTTTAACTATTTTAATTCTTGTATAGTTTTTTTAAAAAAATAAACCCTTTCACATACAGTGCAAAACTGGCAATGAGGGGCATATATTTGCATTGTCTAGTGTTCAGCAGTAAACTTCAATTAAATGTAAACATGGAAGTGGTTCCCATACAGACTGCTAGGTAAATGCAAAAAGCCAAGGAAAACAGGCTGCCTCAAAGCTTGTTTACGTTCTCCACTGCTGACTTGAATGGAGGCTGATGGAAAGCTCTGATTTGTTGAGCACACGGTAGTATGGAATTGTAGAGTAAATGAGTGACTCTGATATACCTGAGTTTGTTACATACCCAGATTTAACAGATACAGTTGTGCACAGGGGAACTGTCACTCTATTTTTTAAATGCTTTTTGGTCTATGTATACATTGATTTGTTTGGAAAATTTATTATAAAAATAATGGCTATGGAATATATTGTTAGTTTGCACTAGACACCCCTTCCAAGTCATCTGCTCTCGCTCAAGTTTGCATATTCCCCTTTACTAGTATGAAGACGTTCCAAGCTTTTTTTTCACTTCCTATTTGGAGTCACCAGTATGCTGGAGAAACTTTTCTTCAACCATAGAGAAATTATTTCTGTCCGTTTCCTACTAGCCTCAGGCTGTGTTTCTGAGCAAAGGAATTTAGGAGTAAATCCTACTGAACACGGTGTGACTTGTATCTGAATAAAAATCCATAGGACTGTGCTGCTAGACCTATTCTCAGCTTGCATCTGTTTGCTTTCTCTTACCTTGTTTTTCCCAGTTAGGGACTTCGTGATCCCCAGTTTTGCATTTGTTGCAGTCTTGAACATGATGGCAATGAACTGCCTGACAAGTGTGTTTTGACATTTAGGTACATGTGCAACCCAGTGAGTCCTAAAGCATACTCTCTCTTTTCAGTTGTCTTCAGCCTTCATCCCCACCTCCTTGCTAGAGTTGCCCTTTTCCATTTTCCCCGTTGCCACTGCACTCCTCCATCTTCCTCCCACCACCACACTCAACATCTCTTCCCCTTCTTGTTGCTGTTAACTGCCTCCATCTTCTTCCTCCACCATCACCCCATCTCTCCTTTCTTGGAAGACAAGGAAGTGGGAAGAAAATGAAAAGCCTTTACCATTGCAGCTAGGGATGGCTGTTTAGAAAACTGGTCACTTCCTGTTTGTAGGTCTTCATCAAGTTAGAGGGCTGGCTTGGGAAATCACCTATGCTAAAGAGTCCACAGGTATACTTTGGGTATGGGTCTCAAAATTCATAAATCTCATGTTTAATGGATTATATGGTTTGACTTTTATGATGGAGAGAGTTAAGCAGTCATTTTAAGAGGCTACTTATTTCAGTGCACTTAAAAAAAACCAATGTAATGAAAAGTATTGGGAGGAGGAGGAGGAGGACACAGCTCATTTTCTTTTGATTTTGTTTTATTAGAGAAACACAATAGGTGAGAGCATTGATTAAAATATATTCTGACATGTATTAAGGAGTATTCTCAAGTTCTTGGTTTAGGTAAGTGTTTCATAGAAGTACATTCTGGAGAATTTTACGGCACTGGGTGTGATAGCAGTAGCTATGAAAGTGCCAGAATAATAAACTCGGATTGTGGAGATGCTAGCTTAAAAAAACTTTCAGTTGCTGGAATTGTAGTGGACAGTGAACCTATGGCGCTTTTCCAAATATTTTGACTATTGTGAAATTAAAACTTCAAACTGCAGGCTGTAACTGGAGTTATCCCAGATCTAAGAGTTGATCATGGGTTCTATGTTAGCATGTATATACCCAAAAGAGAGTTCCTTAAGCGTACCATGTGTTCCTTATGCTGTTTCCCTCATTGTTAAACATGCTGCTTACATGTGTATCTTAATCTGAAACTTGGCTTAAATGATGGAAGAAAGAGTGTTGAAATATGTTCTTTTGTGATCCTTTGTTTGTAATTCTACTTTACAATGCTTTGTAGGCACTGATATTTTTAACCTTAATATGCATACTGCTAGATAACTGCTGACATTCTGTCATTTTTTCTCTTTTTGTGTATTGGTATTACTTGATACTTTCACCTTGAGATACAGGATGCTGGGCATTCAACTGTTTTTAACAAAACCTAGGTTCAGTACAGGATTTTCACTCCTACTGCATCTGATTTTATTTGGTATTTAGCAACTTACAGAAGAGTTATCTGTAAAATTGGTTATAGCTAATGTCCTTCTGTTATTACAAAACCAAATGCCAGTTAGAGCTGTCACGTATAATAAATTTATAGTCACACATTAGTGTTCAGGCGTACCCCAGTTAACAAAGTAGATGTGTTCCTGGGCATTATATGGGGCTTAGGGTGCAGGAACCTCACAATAGTGGAAAAACCACAAATATCATAAGCTTTCCAAACTGTATTACACACACACACACACACACACACACACACACACACACGTGTACGTATGTACCTGTACTGGCAGGATGCAGGATGGCTGGGCACAGGTGTGCGTGTTTTCCCTCACCTGCTCACTCACTTGCACATGGGGGAAGGGGAGAGAATGGGGGAGCAGCTGGAAGAAAGAGGGCACCCGTCCCATCCCCTTCCCCCCACCTGTGTGAGTGAATGCATGCATGTGCCCTCTCTCTTCCTGTTCCATCACCTTCCCCTCCACACACATGAGTGAGCAAACACATCTCCTCTTTTCATCCCATCCTTTTCTTCCTCACTAGTGAACAAATACATGCAGTCTCCCTCCTTCCATCCCATCCTCCTCCCCTCAGCATGAGTGAGCAAACACATGTGTGCACCCTCTTCCAAACCAACATATGGCTGGGCCCAGCCACTCTGCCTGTTTGATTTCCTCCTAGCAACACAATCCACAAATAATCAAATCTGCAAATGCTTAACCTGCATATCTGCTGGGCCAGCTATACTTCTTTAACAGAAAATTTGGTACCAGAGGCAGAATTAACATGAAAAAACAGGGGTCTTAAACCGCAGACAGACATGCGCACAAAAGAGTAGTTCAAATGATGTCAGCAGACTTTGCTTTCAAGACCAGAGACATTCTGGAGGCTCATTGAAAGCTTCTTCCAAAAGGTATGCTGGGATGTATTTTTCTTTCAGTTCACTTTTGTGAGAATTTTCCAGGCCAAAATTCCTGATCCAGCCTTTTTTAACATGGTGGAAATAGTTAGTGAGACTGCTTTCCACTTTTCTTTTGTTGTTCATGCACGCTCAGTAAGTGATTCTGGAAGTAGCTCTTGTTTATCTTGGCTGTGTAGGTGGGGCACACATAGCTACAGTAGGCTCATCTAGAGTAGAATCCCATTCTTTCCCAGCTCAAACTTTATTGAATTGTTCACTGCAGACATGCTGCTACAACCAGACACTGAAAGTCTCTGTTTCTCCAGCCCCCTTTCATCATCCTCTCAATGCTGGTGCTGCTGAAGAAAAATCTTCCCACTAGACAGAAAACCATGAGGAAAAGATAGAGGGCTGAGGACATAGAAAGCCTTTGTAAAAAGGCCTTTCTTTGTCTGAGACTTCATTAACTTAGGAATTGTAGTCTGAGACAATATTCTGTTTTTCTTTGCAGATTGTACAATTTATTGTTACCCTTGTTCAGAATAACCAGCTTGTGAGTCTGAAACGCAAACGGTAAATATGTTGTTGAGAATTTTTCAAATGCAATAAGTTTTGTTTCATGAGGGTATGTTATTTTGAAACTTAATTAAAAGCTTTACATTTTTTTTACATTTCTTTTATTCTCTGATTTAGCCCGTTGCTTCTGAATACTAATGGGACTGCAAAGTCCAACCTATTCCAGCAGATTGTTAAAGAACCAACAGAAAACAAACACCATGTGAGTTAATTCTGAAAGATATTTACCTAAGCTAGTGAAGGGTGTGTGAGTATTGGGTTGAGGGTGGGGGGGATGAAGAAGCTTAAAATCGAGAACATGGAGAAGCTACATTATTCAGTGTTGATCACAAGTGTTGACTATAGGCAGTGGCCTATATCTCGTTACTGCTCCTACCTAGAGTAGTTCCATTCAATTTATTTATTTCTGTGTTGACAATTGATTGAATATGTCTTTTTGAGTTGAGACTAACCAGGAGGCTGCCAGCTAATAATGCAGCTCTAAATAGAAGCTTCCATAATAACTTTAGTCAGTTTGTGCATATACTTCTGTCAAAGAATATTTTTCCATCCTACAATTTGAAATGGCTTGGAACCACAGAAGTACTCTGTATTTTATTACACTGATGCATTTGTTGTATAACTGTTAGGGAAAAACACCATTCATACTTCACTCCTTTCCCTCCTTTCTCTTCTTTCCCAGCTGTAACACTATACCTTATAAATATGTGTAACCCATTTTCATTCCTCATAACAGTAGTTCTGGGGCTACGTGCATATTCACCAATGTCTTTGTGAATGACAGTTCATGAGAAAACCACATTTTCCTTTTAATTATTGTCTGTTTGGCATGTCAGAATAGTTAACATTTTAAAAATCCGACTCAAATCCATTTTAAATTGAGCGTATGACATTTAGTAGTGTGTAATTATCTGTTCTGAGGAAAGACTAGATCCTTTTTTTAAAAAAAAATTATTTATTATGAAATGCTTGCTTTCTTGCAGCTTGTAAATGGGCAGGTACCACACAACAGGACCGATGGCTTAAAGCAGAGAGAACAGCTGTCTGATGATATTATTATTTATGATATCACTGATGATGATATTGGTGATGAAGAAAAGGCTCCAGTTACTCCAGAAACTAGTGAGGACGCTGCTTCAGATTCCAAGTAAGCTCCTTCTTTAGGTTAGGTATTAAATGTGTTTAAGATTACTATATGCATGCCTCTACTATGTCTCAGTGGTTGCTCAGGATAGACATTTGTAAACAGTTTATTTCAAAGATACCATAAATAATAGCTAGTGTAATGTGAAATTAAAATATTTTTGGTTGAGATCTTCTATCAATTTTAAAAATAATTGAAAATTATTTTTCTTAATCTCAGCAATAATCTTGAGCTCCTAAAGGTGTACTCTATGACTGTTATTGTCACCTAGTCTGATCACCATCTCAGAAAGCATCTTAGTGGAAACAATTTCTGATTATTTTCTTCACCTAAGATTCAGAAGAAAGTTAGTTGTTAGCTCTTAGTTGTTCTTTTAACTGTAATCTTACATTTGTATTGCAGCTACAGTCCTGACATTGTAATAGTGGAAGATGACAACGAGGATGACTATGCCCCTGTAATTCAAGAAAATGGAAATGTTGAACCAGTCACCATTCCATCACCTGATTCTGTCAGTCCTTCCACAGATGGTACAAGCCCATTAATGTCCAGTGCAGTTCAGATAAACAGTCAGTCAACCTTAACAGCAGAAGATCCAGTTTCAATGATGGACTCTATACTCAGTGAGAATGGAGTGATTTCACAGAATATCAACCTCCTTGGAAAGTTAGTCAGTTTCTTTGATTTTAAAAGCTTTGTACTTTTGCCATTAATAACTTGACTTTCAGTGGCATGAGTATTTTAAATTGCACTTAATCTCTGATATGTTGATTTCTGAAATGAGTATGATGACTGAGATTCAGATCTGTGTTCAGTGTTCACCTGAGCTCTGAATTTCAGTAGCATTTGTTAAGGTCTTCAGTAATATCAGTTTGTGGTGCCCAGAACTGGACACAATATTGCAAGTAAGGTCCACTTTCCACCTTTTTTCCTCTTTCATGAGGGTTTTGTGCCCTGAACCCTTGCAAAAGTGGAGGGACTACTGTATATTAAGAAGGAGCGCAGGAGACTGAGGCAGAACAAATATTTTAACGTAAGTAAACCATATCCTGAATATCTCAGATACAAAGAGATTTTCAGTCTGCTGCTTTTTTCCTGAAAGCTGGTGGAATAATGAAGGCATTAGCTATGCCTGAAATATCCTTTTCCATTTGAATCCATGCAACTGTTCCATTAGGTTTAATAAATTTAGGGAGTTGTACCAACTGAAACGTCAAACAATATTTCCCTAACATAGGAATTGAGAGCCAGTGTTGTATAGTGGTTTGAGTATTGGGCGGGGACCCTGGGAAACCAGAGTTCGAACCTCTGCTTGACCATGGGAACACACTAGGTAACCTTGAGCAAGTCACACTCTCTCAGCCTCAGAGGAAGGCAGTGGTAAATGCCTCTGAACAAATTCTGCCAAGAAAACCCTATGATATGGCAACCTTAAAATGAACCTTAAAATGACTTGAAAGCACACAACAAAATTAGGAATTGCAAGCCCTCCCATTTTAACTGACCTTCTACCCCATTAACAAATTTAGCTCTCCTTGCAATAAGCTTCAGGCAAGATGTTTTGTTTAATGGGATAGTTTGAAAAAGAAACATACATTTTGGTAAAATATAAGATTCAGCAATTCTGTTTTACCTAATACTGACAGCTTGAAATCAGGCCGTTCTTTCAGTTTTAGTTTGTTACATGAATATAGTTGTTTATGACTTTGAAGTATCACAATTGATTGAAATCCTCTGTCAGAGATACACCAAGGTATCTAATGTAAGAGTGGCTGAGGGAGAAAGCTGAGATTTCCTGGGTTTGCTTCTGTTCTACTGAGGTGCTGATACAGAACAATTTTGATTTTTCATCGTTGATTTCAGGCCAGAATGTTCATAGAAATCCTACAAAATCATTTTAAGCTCTGAAATACTATTTTAGGAATCGGGATAAAGACTAAGTCTTATGTTTCTTGTTTTTTATCATCATATCCTGCAGAAAATTGTTTTTCTTGATTGAAAAGTTTAAAATAACATGCAGATACTTTATTTTATTCATTTGTACAATGCCCTGCTCACAAGAGAACTTAATGAAGTCTTTTGATATTATTTTAGGGTAGAACTCCTCGATTACCTTGAGAGCATTGATTGCAGTTTAGAGGATTTCCAGGCTATGCTTTCAGGACGGCAGTTCAGCATAGATCCAGACCTTCTGGTTGATGTAAATATTTAAAATATTTTCTTTCGGCTTCTCTTTTCTGCTTCACAAAGATTTTGTGGAAGAAAAATCTAAGCTTACATTTTCTTTCTTAAAAATGCTTATTCCTTAAAGGTTCTGGGTTAACAAATATTAACTGGAAACTATATGGCTTGAATCCAGCAGTTTTGCTGCTGATACCAATTGAACTGGGAGGTATATAATTCCCTCCCCCAGTTGCCCGCAGAATCTGCTCTGGAGACTGCAGTAAGGGGGGGAGAAAGTCCTTTTGCATTAGCAAAAAAGTATGATGTTGGATTTAACCCTAAGGTTCAGAAACATCCAGCAAAATAGAAATTTGTACTTGAAAGTTTCTGTAGAGCATTTTTGCTATAGAAATATTCAGGCACAAAATAGGAATTTACAGTTTAAAAATGAAAAAGCACCGATCATATATGGAGCACAGAATTTTAAATTGATGTATATTTTGTCTTGTTCAGCTTTTTTCAAGTTCCGTGCAGATGAGTCCTACAGGTCATATCAATAGTACAAAAGTAAGTTTTAAATTAGCACAGCAATGGCAAATGTTGGTGGCCAGTTGTTCAGTTAACACACAGCATGTTAATATGTTTGTATTAATAAGACTGAGATTTTGACATTAAGCTCTTGCAATCTGTTTGCATTTCCATGCTTTTCAGTACTGAAATTTGATGAACCATAAAAATGCAATGCACATACACTTTAACAGTCTTTGTGTTATCGAGTTTGTACTAGCCCATCTTGGCAGGAATATATTACAGATTAACATCAGTATTTTAGCATTGTGTAGTGCTGACAAAGTGGCAAACACATAAGCTGAGAACTGGTTATAATTGAACAAGGGTATTTGCATAGTTTATAATATTTGGGATGAATTTAAGGCTATGCTTCTAGTGAAACTAGAATAAATGTGGAGACGAGGTTGTAGTGTTGTGGTATATAGGTGTTATGACTTAGAATTCCTGTACCCTCTCCCCTAACTGCCAGATAGTGTTCAGAAACCTAGCAGTTTTCTGCTGGGTATTACCATTTCATCTAGGCACACGGTCCATCTTGTTTGTTCTTAAAAATCATTTCAGGATGTTTTCTCTTCTCCCAAATTTAATAAAAATATATTTAATATGTCAAATTTGTATAATCATACAATTTCTTCATAGGTAGAGACAAAAGGAATTGAAACTATGAAGGCTAATGGGGATCAACAAGCTACACAAGATGTGCCTAATTCTAAGCCCAAAGCAGGTTAGTACACAAATAATGGTCATGTAAAAAATGCTATATTGCATATAATTTAGCCTTTGACTTTTTTTAAAAAAAAATTGTTCAGCCATTAACAGAATAAAAGGGATAACGCATTCTTGTATTTTACATATACCTGGGTAACAAATTGTATATTGTAAGGTGTTTTTTATAAAATCACTTTTTGTTCAGGCTGGTTTGTGTAGGAATAGACAAGTATCTTTGCAAGTGAACCAGATAATCTCTCTTGTCTGTGTTTCTTCTTCTACAGATAAACAGCTCATTCAGTACACTGCCTTCCCTCTCCTTGCACTCCTTGATGGAAATCCAGGCTCAGCAGTGGAAAGTGCCAATGGGGCACCTGAACCAGTGTCATCTCTAGATAAACCACTGGAAGTGGATGAACTCCTGGAAAGCAGTCTGGATCCTCAGCCAACCCAAAGCAAACTTGTTCGTCTAGAACCACTGACAGAAGCGGAAGCCAGTGAAGCTACATTATTCTACTTGTGTGAACTTGCTCCAGTACCCATGGACACAGATATGCCATTGTTAAATAACTAATGAGAGTTAAAACAAACTATTTATTTAGGTTATTGTTTGGGATCTATCTTTTGTAAATGGCATTTTGTGAGAGCAACTAACGTGGAACCTAGAACAGTTCAATCACTTTCCCCCACAAAGTCAGTGATTTAAACATTTATCCAAACCATCAACAGTATATTCACACTAGTTCTAGTGCTGTCATATTTGGAATTATATGTATTCAGAATATAGCAGGTAATCAGACGCTCTATATTAACCATTTATGGTTTTTCTTGTTCACTTTTGGTCCTAATGTATGACTGATGGAAGTGATTCTCGATGGAGGTCATACCACTCCAAGGTTTTATTCTTCTGTACTTTGTTTTCTATTTTTACAACTTTGTTTAAATAAAACTGTTAAGGGACCAGAATGGAATGTATGTGGTGTTACTGACTTGCCATTGAATATATAACAGCTCTAAACTTCAACTGTTAACATTTCATTATGGATATAAAAAAAATCAAAACATGATTCTGCCTGCAAGACTGAACAGAATCAGCGTTGGAAGTGTCCTCTCCAGCTAAAGCATTCCAGCAGCTAGCTTAGAGCCAATGGCCTATGAAACCCCTTTCAACTCTGTGATTCTACTCAGTCTTGTAGTTAGACCCTTGTTTTGATTTCATATAAAAAGTCATTTTTTGCTCCCTGAATCTTGAGGGCCATATTTCCTGAAGGATTCAGCAGGGATTTTTTTTCCTTTGCTGAGGACTTTTTTTTAAAGCTTTAATCAGATGTTTCCCAGGTGCTTTCTCTTCAGCCTTTTAATGCTACTGCTGAAAACTATAAACATAACCTGTAAGCTCCAAATTTCAAATTATTGCAAGATCTTAAGGGAACAGATAAATAGTTGTATGCCTTCGTACTTTCTACTACATAGTATCTCCTACCAGCTCAGGAAGATGCTAAGAAGTGCTGCATGTGTTAACCTAGTAAAAGAGAAGTATGTTGTGACCACAATTCTGACAGACTTATGTAAAAGACAAACAAGCAATCCCTCACCACTAGCTATGCTACCTTGGGACTTGCAGCCCAAGATCATTTGGAGAGAGCTGCGTGATTCGCATTCCAAATGTAAAGGACTAGCATTAAGCTGTAACAGCTCAGTTGAAATGCCTACACTGTATAATCCTTATTGAATCTGATTACACTTGAATTAGTTACAACCCTTGTAGGGGAAGTTTTCACCACCTTTCATCATCACCCTGTTTTTTATTCTTTACTATGTTCAAACAGAACCTAATGAAAGCAATCTAAGTAAGTGTTCCACCTGCTGGAATGGATGAGTGACTTATTTAAGTAATTTAATACTTGTGCTGTTGTGTTTAACCGCAGACCAACCACTGCACAAGAGAGGATGGACTTAGCTCTGGCAACACTATTTGAGCCGCCAGCTTCTTGTACCTAATGTCTGTGTCAGACAACAAAAAATCCATTGTTAGTGGAACTAGAGCACTCCTTCCACAAATGGAATTCCTCCCACTTGCAGAAGTGAGAGTGAATTCAGCAGAGGTTCCCGGAAATGCTAGGTGTGATTCTTCCCATTTCTTCCACATACAACTTAAGATGTAAAAGGCTGCAGGAGTAAGGAGGAGTGTCCAAAGGCCATTCCATTCACTACAAACATTTGAACAGAACTACATTGAGGATCTGTGTGTGTGTTTTTAATGTGGTGTGATATCGCCTGTCATCCAGCTGAGAAACAACTGTGCAATAAAAAAACACCTGTACAATGTCACTAAGTTTTGCAGTTGTACAAAACAAGAAAACACTAAATCTCAGAAGTTGATAAGAGGGGTGAATTTCTGTTGTTTGAACAACTTCCAACCACATCTTTTGAAAATGACAATTACAGTGAAAATTTACCGATGCTCCAGTCTTCCTTGGTACTATATATCTCATTTCCAAATGGTTGCATTCTTTCCATACAGATAGTCTCACATTTTGTTTTATAATGTCAGAATGGCTTATAGTTATTCTCCAGTAAAGACCTACTCAAAAGTGTTGGTACATACCTTAAACTTTCCTCCCCACTACGGCATGAAGTACTACAACTTGTAAAGGCAGTTTGAATAACACAGAAGTGGAGAATGTTTGGCTTTCTAGATATTAACTGCAACTCATATCAGTCTTTGACAGCATAAAGGGAAAGGATGGTGGTAGTTACTATCCTGTTTTCTCATCTCTGGATCAGCAGGGGGGTGTAGGTATCACGGGAGAATCTCCGTAGCCACAATGCAATATTGGATCCATTTCATAATGACTAGCAAGAGCCAGGCTGACATTTCCATCAAAACTCATCTTTGAACCCATACTACATACATTAAACTTGCAGGCTAGAAACATTTAAGACTAAAGAGCCATGTTATGTGAATGTTTATTGATAGGATACAGCATACATAGCCATAAGTGACTATTAAAGTTACTTCCGCATTTCATTCATGGTGATCTTATCTTTTCAGTATACATTACAATGTTTTTTGA
Organism: Cyclura pinguis; assembly: GCA_030412105.1. Lineage (NCBI taxonomy): Eukaryota > Metazoa > Chordata > Lepidosauria > Squamata > Iguanidae > Cyclura > Cyclura pinguis. Next base: position 102,827,762 of record CM059599.1, on the reverse strand, counting down.
ACAGATGTGAGAAAAATTAATATTAATCATAAAATGCACAGCAGCTTAAAGAATGCCAAAGTTAAATCAATCATCTTATCTCACTTTGACAATCCTCAGTTGGCGCAAGCTATAATTACGTTTCCAGTTAAAACAGCAAACACAAATTTACAAAACACACTAAACTACAAAACAGATAGTTAGAAATGTCCACGTATGTAGACAAAAGAAATTTCTAGGTGTAAATCCTCTGCTGGCAATGGGCATAAAAGGATTAGCAACAGGGTTAGATTGCACTGAAAGTAAAATAGGGCTCTCTAAAACCTTGGACAAAAGTATCAGTTACACCTTGTAATGATCAACTACAGAATGCAATTAATTAAGAATAACACTTGGCAATGTATCCAGAATGGTTTTCCCGAAAAGAGAGACATAGCTAACACTGATTTGCAAATGAAGCTAAGCAATCCCCCACTCAAATACTTGTGCCACAATAGTTTATATAAGCATGATCAGCTGCTCTTTTCCCTCACCCTTCCTAAAAACCACTGGTTTCTGAAGCCAACTTTGTCTAGATACACTATACTGCCAATCCCAGCAAGGAGCAATACAAGCCCACTTCAGGCCTCAATTCCGATTTCTTGCAATTATCATTAGTAGAAAATACTTGCAAGCAGTGATTAGGTAAAAAAAAACAGAAGACACAGTTATCAAATAAATACAAAAACAAAAAATCTAAGAACATGCACTGTTAGTAGCACTAATACCACACTCCATTTAAAAAACAAATCCAAGCAAAATGACAGCTAATATTCATGGTTCAAATTCATGCATGCTTCTCATAATTTCAAATGCAACTTTAAACATGTAAGCCTGTTCAAATTCTTTTAGTAAACGCCCTACACTACAAGTACAGAAACTGGCTCCTTCAACAGCAGGGACAGGCAGAGTGCACTTACTCCAGCCAATCTCTTTTTGTGCGTGTGCACACAAACAGAAGCCCATGTCCCCATCTAAAACAAGAGCAGGACTCCACCAGAATAAAGCAGCTCAATTCTGCTTTGGTATGGTTTGCTACCAAAGTCCAGTGGCAAACCACAGCTAAAGCAAGCAGCATTTTGATGGTGGGGTTCCTTCTAAGGACATCACTCATTTCTGCAGCTATTCCAAACTGAAAGGTAGAAGACAGAGGAAAAGCTACTACTACTGCCAGAAGTTGGCTCTTTTCTATAGCCAGTTGTTTTCTGAATGCCTGGCTCTGGATCGTTAGGGCCAGGCTCTGTGAGAAGGACCAGTCTGACTGGGAAAACTGCTTGTGCTGCAAAGATACGTAAGTGGCCCCCGGCTCAGCAACAGTTGCCCAGCCCTGCTCTGCAGGGTGCAAGACGCTACTGTTTTTTAAGATGCTCATACCAGTTCCACTGCTAATTGCATCAAGCTATCAATTGAGATATTGGCTTTTATATAAAAAATACAGATCCAAGGCAATGTCCACTAAAGCACAAATACATTACTTCCTCCATTCTTATCACCACTCCTTGCTCCACTACTGTTCTCCTTGCAATTATTGTTCCTTTCAACTAGGGCTCATCAGCTCATTGATAAATGTGGGACTCTTTTGCTTCTGTACTGCTCATTCAGCAAAGTTCCCATCTTCTACAGATCAGTTAAAGTTAACCAAGACACCTACAATTCAATTCTTATTCATCATCAGCCTCTTCCAAACAATCATTCACATCTCCTTCAGCTGTGATGATACAGTAACCTCAGAGGCCAAAAGCCATCAGCAACTTTATTCTATGGCACACATCACGGATGCAAACGTAACATGGTATTTTTATTTCCTCTTAGAAGAAAGCTAGTACTGTACCAACAAGAACACTGCAATGTTACAATTATTGCTAAAATTAACTTCTGTAATCAAGGTCAAAGAGATTGTCAAAGACATCCCTAGCTTACTTCCAACACTGTTTGTACCTCCACCCCCATCAGATTGTAACATCAGATATTTATCTCATTTACAGGCATTAAAATACCTTATTAAGGATTTTTTTTTTAATCTACCTTTCACTCACTCAAGTCAAGATGTAGGAGTGCTCCAGTAGGATGTAGCAAGGTTGAGTCAGGTGTTTGAGGGGATTATACTTTTGCATTAAAATACATTTCAAGACATTTTTTCAGAAAAGTCAGAGCTCATCAGTGACTGGGTTGGGGAAAGAAAAGCATCACTTTACCACCTCTGGCAGCACACTTTCTGCAGAGAAGGTGGAGGGAAGATCCAAAAGATTGGTAGAATCAAATGTGCTTCAGCCACTTGAAGAGAATTTATAGTGATATGTGGATCATGTCCTCCCTGTTCAATTGCCAGGACAAACAGGAAAACAGTGCACATACCAACAGTATAGCAGGTGGCACTGCAGTTACCACCTAAAAGAGGCAAAGAGATCAATCCAATTTTTAACTGCTTCTCTGAAAGATCACTACTGAAGTGGGGAAGTCCTTTGTGTGAATTGTTTAATGAACAGAAACATCTCACTTTTCTCTCAGCCGTAATGAACAGTAGCAGAGGTCAAAGCAGGTAGGATCTGCCAGCATCTCTGCATCAAAACACAGAATTACATCCATCATATGGAAAGAAGTATCGCGGTGGGGTGACTGTAAAAAGGATCTATGGATTAAGGTAAGCAAATTCTTATTTTTCCCCTATTTTTATTTTACTCCTCTTTCCACTTGTTTCTCTCTCCCCATAGCCCCTCCCATTGTCAAAGCCCAGATGGAAGAAACAATAGTTGGAGAAAGGAAGTAAGGAGATACATAATTGACAAAGAAATGTTTGCACTCCTCACCAGCATGCCCCTTTTGCTTTTAAAATATATCATCTAAAAAACTGGGCAAACTCTGTGCTTAAAACATATTGGATGATATCCAACGGTGTCATTCTGCTAAAGCAAAGCTTCTACCACCTACAGAAACACCATTTTCAGCCTTGCAAGAGTTGCAAATACAATACTGATCCGATATTGACCTTCACAACTTGATTAACTAGGTGTTGTCACCTGTCATTGGCACAACCACTAGTGCAAAATGAAATCACTAGTAGAACACCACCACCTCTCATGAATGTTTTCTGCTAGTATTATGTTGCATGTAACTCATGAAACCACTACTACTCTACATCTGTTTTGGCCCTATATCTAGCACTCATTGTCAAGTTCAACTAGAAAAGAGTCACCAAAATGGTAATATAATATGATCTAAAAGTAATCATGCAGAACTAAGACAGAATAAAGTACACAGATACTACACACACATATTTACAGTTACATCCTAGTACAGAATACCGTTAAGCTTCAATAAGCAACAAAAGGTGAGTAAAGCATCAACGAGATGCCCCACTTAGTCAAATTCACGGTTTGTAAGAACAAGTGGAGCCACTAGAGTCCACACGTAGAGAACAATGCCAATCCAGCTGGAAGAGATCTTCACCCAGACAGATGGCCATGTGGTGGTCATTGACGCAGAAGTAGGGTCAGGGCTAAGAAAGAAGAGAGAGGGATAGAAAATATATTTACATTTATGAAACTACCTTTCACCAAAAATCATTACGTAATTTTTTTCTCTTTTAAAAAGTTTTATGGAAGTTGCCCCCACCCAATTTTCATGGACCCCTTTCACTTCATTCTTCCATGGCCTATGCCATTCAATGGATAACCCTTATTCTTGAAATTGTGGCAAGGCGAGGGGCAGGTTTACATTTCTTTTAAAAGGTCCAACCCTTCAGTCCCCCACTTGCTTCCCATGCCCAACCTCTGTTGAGATCAGCACTGTCAGAACAAACCACACCAACGATCCTCAAATCCCATACCTGTACCAGTTGGTGAGGGTCATCATGATGTAAAGCGAAGCAAGAAAAAGCATGAAGTGAAAGAATGAGTAACTGTAAGTAACTCCATCTCTCTCATTATCAACAGCACGATGATAATCATCCCCATCATCAAGGGAGCCTTCACTCCTCGGAAGCCCATCTTCTATCAGTGTTGACTCATCACTGGTCAGGGTCAGTTTATTTACTTGACTGTTATTAGATGACCGAATGCTGCAGTCAGAAAAGTGAGCCGTGTCATTAGATGTCCAATTTGGATATTTTCTAATAACTGAAAACTGTAAAAGCATTTCCAGAAGTTCTGCTCACCTTGAGTAAAGAACACAGAGTAAAAACAGGATGAGTCCCACAATTCCTTGAGCATCCCACCAGTGGACAAACTGGTTCTCACTTGGAGTGCTTGTGGAATTATAGCCAATTATGTTGAGCAAGCTTGGATTGCAGCGTCGGTCTGGATTGGTAAAGACAGAAGAAAATGGAAGGCAGAATAGTCTGACCTACTCAAGACATGTGTCTTTATTATGAACGGCAAATCTGTACTAGGAAAAAATCATTCCTGACAACAGAAAAAAATCTGAAATAAATAATGGATACACAATATTAAACAACCATCAAAAGCTGTTGGAATGGGGCTTGGAAAAGTCATTAGTTGGGCTGGGCGATGCTGTGAGTCGTAGCAGTCTCAGGGCAATCAGACACAGAAGTCTCCAGAAGCAACATGTAACACAGGGGTAGGCAAAGTGTGGTCTGCAGACAACTCCCACACTGTTTTTTGCATCCACATCCTCTAGTATTTCACTATTAAAAAAACCTGGCATCACAGTTGGCCACCAAAATTCAACAGCAAACCACTAGATATACTATAGTCAAGACAGAATGGCATGGCATGAGTTACTAGGTTGCATAACATTCTTACACATATATTCTCAATCATTACTCTTGTTTTTCTATAATGTTTATGTTCCACTGTTCTGTTCTTTGCAAATAAATTTGCCTCATCAGTTTGTGCCTTTTTTTTTTTTAATTCTCATTACAAATCCTGTACCAACTACTCAGTTCATTGCAGTTATTTATTAGTCTGTTCTGGGACTGTGGGAGGAGAGGGTGCAGGACTTTGCCTCTTGTTGCTTTAGACCCTAGGTATTTCTTGTAAGGTTGGGATTCTGCTGTCCCAGGCTGAGTCAGACAGGCCGGAACAGTAGCAGTCTACCTTGCTGTGTTGGTTTTACATCCAGATATACCAGCTGAATCTCCTTCACAAAGAGTCAGCTGAAAGCCAAGAGCAATGTTGTACATAGGCCATTTCAGCAGCTAACTCTTCTTTGTAATAAAATCTAGCTGGGATGATTTAGCTTAGAAATCTAAACCTTACACAGTCATGAAATCTTCTTACCTGGTTCATTAGTCATTGCTGCCCAAGTCAGATACATTGTATAAACTGTAATCACAGATGACTGCAATAAACCAGATCTTGGCTGTGATTCCTACACAGAAAGAGAAAACAAAACAATATTGCATTAACTGGACAAAATGCTCAAAGTGTTCACCAGATTTTCAACCAACCAGATTTTACTAAATGTAACCTCATACCTGTATTTTAGGCAAAATTGACATTATAGATGCTCCAATACACAGCAGCATATTGACACTGATGAATGCCTTGTTATTAGAACAGCCTTCCAGATGAGTATAATAGACATAAAAGAGTACAACTGCCACCAGAGACAGAAGATAGTTCAGAGCTGTAGCTGACAGCAAAGCTGAAATGAAGCAAACAAGAGTGGATTCAGATTTTATTTGGTACATTTGAAACAAGTTATACTAGTGTGCAGCTTTAAATAAATCCTAGGGTTCAACAGAGTCCTGTCTATGAACTCCTGCAAGGTAATTTCATTAGTACTGCCCCAGAGGAAGTGGTAAAATGACAACATTTTCCACAGGTAACACGTACTCATCACATTACCAAATGAGCAGGCATGGAAGCTAGATTCACAGGACAGGAAATCCTACAATGAGTACCCAATTTGTAGACACCATGTTTCTACCATTAGGACAGGATGGAGAACCATGGATAGAGCATTGAGATGTAAGGCCCTGGGGAAAAAATGGAAAAATTCAGGGGAAAAAAAAGCTTATTTCCTATTTTTTCCCTCCCTGGAAAAATGAGTGGCGGAATTGAAAACCTAGAATTATCCTCAGTTCTTTTCACGGGAATGAATGTTTTATATCTGCTTGATATTATGGAAGACTAGAGGAGAGAGAATCATTTTTTCTGCTTCACTTATGTTGATGGTTTTCCTGTTTGTTATTCCTCTGCTCCTAATTAAGTGGCAACACCAAAAAAAGTTCCTCACTATCCAGGACCTTGTAATTAAATTTGTAACGAAAAATAAAAAGTTTTTAAAAGAGGAATTCAATGCATCCCTATCATCTGACTGAACTGCTCTTTTAACATACCAAACATAATAATTTTATTCCAAACAAAATTATATAATTGTATTCTCTGTGCATATAATATAATTTATGCTCCTGAAGTAACAAATTACATTTCAAACTTCAAAGGACACTAATATAGCCCTTTTCCCCATTTTTTCCAAACATTTCCAGATTTTTCCCTATGGCATCAAGACTTCCAAAATTTTACATCCCTAATGAGGACCCTGAGGGCCACGGCTAACACGTCCCCGCTGCCAGACACACGTTCACATTCTCTTCCTTGAACTCCCAAACACACACCCTTTCCCACACTGCCTCCTCAGATAATCCAGGCTGATTGGAAAGCTGGGGAATTTTCCTTCCTCAGTGCTAAGAGAGGCCTCTTTTCTCGTACTGAGCAAGAAATCAAGTTTGTCTCCCACATAAAGTAAAACCTTTCCTTTCCTAATGCTGAGAGAAGCTCCTACTCTGCAGAATATTTTGTGCAAGCTCTTTCTTCTCTTTAGTGCAGGGAAGACAGCCTCAGGGAGAGGGATGGAATCTAGGAGAGAAGTTTTGCAGGCTGGGAAGGTCTGTGTAACACACGAAGTCTATGGGTGGGAAGTCCCCTAATGTCAGAGGCAACATGCATCCATAATATCAGAAGATTAGCACTGGAAGAGCTCTAAAAGATAGTCTTTTAACATCTTTCACTGGGGATGTGGGAAAAGAGGGAAGTGAGGGTATGCTTTCGGATGGAGGGTGCAGGTGGACAGTTTATTATCTCCTGCAAGCAACTCACAATACGAAAAGCAACCACAGTATCTGGAGTTTATTTTAAATGTACCACACATCTCAATTTTAATTTTAAAACATCCAGGTCATACTGAATACAATTCAATTGCATACCTGCATACCAGCATCTTGAGTTTCCTTCCTCCATTTTTTCAACCCAGGACTCATTCCAGGAATGAGCAAAGTCAATAAGTAAGACCAGCTGGATAAGAATGAAGCAGAAAGCACCAGCCATACCTACGTAAAACCATACTGAAAAGAAAAACAAACAGGTACATATTAACTCACCATAAAAAAATCGATTTCTCACATTAAGATTTTTATTACTGATTCAGAGACAAAAAGTATCTTTTGTTTTAAAACATTTAATTGGAAGAACGAGGCAAATCTATGGTTCCAGGGATTTTATCATCTAAAATCAACAACGGAGAAAACACAAAAAAAGAATGGGGGGGGGGGGCGAGAGCAGCCAAACATACAAGGACAACGACTGGTAAATGCAGTTACATAAATTTAGATTAAGAGGGAGAAATTAACGGGTTAAGCCCAAGGTTTATTTACTTCTTCCGCTATGAAGATTTACAATTGTTGCAAACTTTCTGTCTGCATCAGAAGTTATTTATTTCAATATTACCTGTCGTAAAGGGCCCCTCAGGGATGAAAAAAGCACCAACTGTAATTGCAACTGCTGCAGCAAATTTAAAGAACCAGAATCTGGGGGGGGAAAATTACAAAGTCAGGGTCATACCAATATTTTTGAATTTGTATTTTGCAAATGTTCAAGATAGCGTAGTACACAAATATTTTTATTACTTTATGCAGCTTAGAAAACAACATTCCTGAGAACATTCAGCAGATATTGGTAGCTATAGATGGGACTCATCTTTTCATACTGTACTCTTATTAGTCTCTATGTCTGAGCAATAACCTCCAAAAATGAAGAGAAATTTGACTTCAGACATCTCAGTTGCACTATGGATTGAAGGACAACATGGGGTATTATTTTCAGTCATAGTTTCCCATTGCTAAAATAGGAACTTGCTCAGAGAAACTGTTATGTGGATGAAGCAATTATGCACCCTCCTAGAGAGAAGGTGGTTTAAAATTCTATTAATTTAAAAAAATAAAATTCTTTATTGTCATTTGAGGCAAAAGCATAGTCCAAGGGAATTTACACTTAAAAATAAAAAACATTACTGTCAATAAATAAAGAGTTGGAGAACAAAAAAATATTTAAAATCAATATTTTAAAGTTATAAGGAGAACTAGTATCTCTAGAAGACTGCAGAAGACTGTCCAGAGTGCAACTGCAAGGCTGATTTGCCCTGGCTGGTTACTGAAAGCCAGCATTCAGTCCAAAAATAATTCACACTCTGGCCACTTTCCACACTAGCCTGTTATAGCGCGATGATTCCACTTTCAACATCCTCTGCAACCCTCTGTTTCAGCTTTTCAAGTTAATATACATACTACCAGACCAGCATTTCATGTCCATATCATATTCACACCTGGGTTTACTCATAGGTTGGAAAGTTTGTTGGACAATGACTTTCAGAATCCTCTAACCAGCAAGAGCAGTGCCCATGCTCTACGGGGGTTCTGACAGCTGCTATAAAAAAAAAAGTAACATTTCCAGACACTGGAGATCCTCTGGTTTGTGTACTGAAGTTTTAATTCTACCTATAGAAAAACCCATGTTCCTAAAATTTTTAACAGCTTGTTAGAACGTAAGCATCTCTGTGAGACAATCACTACGTGAAGAAATACATTTTTGTATGTTTTGAAACTCCTACTATGTTTACTTAAGAACTTCTAAGAGCTACTGTTTTGAGACAAGAAAAAAAAGTTTGCTTATTTCAAATCCAACAGTGTTGTAATAACCTCCAAACAGATTTGCACATCAGTCTGTATTCTAAACTTCTTAACCCTCTGTTTCAAATAGCTGAAAGTACAGGGAGTGTTATTTGTCTTTGTCTAATACTATTTCTAGTTCTCTGGCATCATTTTGGAGATGACAGCATCCTGTACATTATTATTTCATAGATTTACATAATGGAAATATGAACTGATTCCCTCTTAATTCTAATTCTTTGCCTCCAAATTAATTTGTCCTACTAACACAGCATGCTAGAACTGACAGTTTCAAATATCTTCCTTTGGCAATCATCTCTTTCCTTGATGGTCAAATTGGGCCCCATCAGTGAACAGACAAAGTTGGAATACACTTTACCATCTGTGTATATCAAAATATTCAACTGTGGATAAGTAGGAAATGAACATCTGTCTTCTATAATTTCCTACATTTTAACACAACTGGTAAGGATGTCATTTAAAAAAAAAAATCACAATTGTGTCAAGACGATTCTGGTCGCAAGAGGAACAATCCCGCTCTGACTTCCTATATCCTTCTGAGCAGAAATTCCACTACATATTTCATGGATAAAGTTCTTAACTGCTTCATCCATTCACACTTTCAAGACAGTATCATCTCCATGGCCTTAAGAAGAGGGCCCTCTTAAGAAATATATGTGTACATAAAGTATGTGCAAATACATCCTGAGAAGCATTCTTGGAGCTGTGCTGAGCTATGCATTCCTGGAACTGTAACAACAATGGGAAATTACTATTTCTTTTCCTTAGAGATTTCTCAAACAGCTCTCATTCTGAGTATCTATGGCCTATCCAGTGGAAATCTTCAGTGCTCTCCTAAGCTTGGGCCCCTTATGTTCATGAAGCTTTATGTGCAAGCAGTGACCACTCAACAATACTTGTTTAACCTGGTTGCTTGAATACTAAGTAAGCATTACAAAACAAAGATCAGGGACTGAACAGCTACAGTAAGTCCTGAGCCATTCCTGAGTCCTACCACCAATCTGACATTTCTAGTTCTGATACTAACTATGGCCTAAAAATATGAGTATCTTCCAGAAGTGGTTTCAAATAATTTCATTCAGGACATCATTTAATAGTCTGAATTATTAAATTTACATTTAATTTATATTCTGCAAGATATTTAGACATTTCGGACATTTGTCAGCTCTTTATTATTCACATTAATGGTAGTTTTGAATATGCTATTACATCCTAGTGTCAATGATTTCCTTTTCACCAGATCTACTCATAAATGTAAGAGTATACAAAAATACATTACACAACTGAATATTTTCTTCTTACCCATTGTGTACTGATGCCCTTGGATCACTGCTGCTCTTCACCTTGATCATCAATAAGGAGAACAAAAGGAAGAACATGGCCATGCCAAAGCATACCCGGTACACTGCTTTGTATCCCACTAGAACATCACATTTCACTTCACCATCACAAAACCCAGGAATCTGTAACAAAAGCATAAGATATATTAACATGTACTAATGAAGAATCCAAACTTTTATATTGTTATGGCTTCAACAGTGTCTTTTCACTATCTGTTCCTTATTTGATATTTATGAGATGAGAGTCCTCCTCCATTTTAGAAAAAAGTTTTATATCAGTATAGTTTCTTACTGAATTCAAAAGCCAAATATACATGTAACATGTTCACAGTGTTTGTCCCAGATCTGAACAAAGAGTTAGCCAACAGTCCTGCAAATTTTACTAGCAACCATTATGCTAACTATTAAAAGATTACAACTAAAGAGTATTAAATAAAAAAAAATTAGATCTCAACCTATATATACTATGTGGGTGGAAAAAGTGTGTCCCAGAGGCTGTTTTCATGGTTCCGAAGGACACCCACCTAAGACCAAAGCTCCTCCACAAGGACAGACAATCTCCTTCACACCCTTTAAATGATGTGGGGAGCAATTTTTCCATGTTGCTCCTCCCCAGACCATTTCAGGTCTTTGGGAACTTTTTTCAAAAGTAACTTCCACCTCACTTCCTAGTATAGACAGGCTTTTTCTGGGTCTAAAACAGCCCAGTGAGAGGGGGCATGATAAAAATTGTCCTAATGCTCCCTAGACGGCACAGTCCAGGGGAGGTGGCAGCATAGGCATACTGGCAGCCTTCAGAAGTTTGTTACATAGCCCACAGATATTGGGCAATTGCCCACTCCTGAAATACAGACATAAACAATATTTCTGGGTTTGTCTAAACTGAAATGGCAGACAGCAGACATGAAGTTATATAGCAAGTGATTCTCTGGAACGGATAAGGAAGTCCAAGTAAATTCTGAACAGCAGCAGTTATGTCAATGAGATCAATCTTGTTGTCTCAAGAGTAAACTGACCTTCTTCAGCTGTTCTTCCATTCCCGGTATTAGCATCACACATGCCACGCTCACTCCAAGAAGCAAAAAGAGTGCATATATCACCCTTGTTATAGTGGAGTTATTTCCACTGGGGCAGCACCGACACAGCAAACATGGGGCACTGCCACATAAACATGGAATCTGGTAAAAGAAAGAGAGTTAAAAAAGAACATGAAAAGAAAAACACCAGGAATGATGACTGGTTACTTAACAACTCAGATTGCAGTATTTAAGAATCCTGCCCCCATACCAAATACATTTTTCAGGAGCAAGTCATCCACTCTGGCCATTATCGTGAGGTATGAAGTTTCTGCATTACAATGTACACACATCTGAACAGAAGCTTACAGTGTATCTGATTCATCATTATAACAAAGCAAAAACCAGGAACAAATCCTCTGAAACAGATGAGATGATGCCGCATCTCCATTGCTCAAGTGACTCTGTGACTGCCCTTAAGTACAGTAAAAAAAAAAAAAAAAAGCCAACAGTCCACTTTTAAGAAGCTGTTAATCCTCCTGCCCCCCACTTCTGAAAGCAGAAGTCCAGATGATGCACAGTGACATAGCCAGCAAAAAGTTACAACACCAGTTCTGCACAGATATGTTCTCCTGTGAAATATACATCGTGAATTACCCATATCTCTGCAGTATCACCAGAACTAGAGAATGTTTTGGAGGAAAAAAAATAAGATACTTGCAGTTAAACTCTACAAACATGTTCAGTCTATGTAAACCCAGCTAGAGATGATACAATCCTGACTGCAATCCTAGAACAAACACACACACATGAACTTTCCCTGACTCCATTACTCAATACAGACACAATGTATACATGCACATTCGGGAAGTACATCCTCTTCTGGCGTGACCTCCACATTCATGAATGCAAGGTCATGCAAGCGTCCTGACATGTTATAGTCAATGGATGCAACAGGCACATGCCTGTTAGGCACATGCATGTTGCATCCATTGACTGCAATGGGACGCGATGCTTGCTTTTTTGTTTTATGGTGGGGTTCCTGGAACAGAATCCCCACATATACAGTCAGAACACTGTACATCTGGATGGTTCCTCAGTCCCAAGATAAGCTCCTACTTGAGCAGCTTTTCAGATTTCAGCAAAACTGAACAATACTCCATCAATTACTTCTTTGTTATACAGCTATAGACCTAAACAACACTGCAACACTAAAGTCAGTCAAAAACTGAAAAAATGTTCTATTACTTTTCCCACACGTTTGCATTATCTTCCCATCCTACATTTACTACAGAAAGAAATATGCCCCAGAGAACAAAATGTCTTTCCGATCTATTTCAGTCCAGCCAAAAGATGAACTAATTTTCTACTGTTGCTCACAATACTTTCAGATGTTCTCCCCCTTCCAAAAGTCCAGATTTATTATATATTTTTCTGTCTCTCTCTCTCTGATACTACGGATGACACTATTTTAATGTGAGACATGTCAAAAACCACAATGAATTTATCCTTCACAATCATTCCTGCACCCAAACACAATTATGAGAATGGGGCACTGCCATAAACATATTCATTGTGTCATGGGACTGAAGTTCAGCAGGATAACTTCTCCAGATACCTTCAAACTCTGCAATTGTTAACTTAAAGAAGTAAAAATCAGTTTAGCCAAATCCACACTAGGGTCTCCCCATGTTACAGAGACTCACTTATTATTACTGGCAGAGATCCCTTTAGTTATAGAGATTAGTTGACTGCTATCCAGAGATGGCCCACAATAACAAAGAAATGACTAGCCACTGCTCTATAAGCAGACGAGTCATTTTCAGCAGTCTTATGTCCTTCTTCCACCACCACATTCTTTCCCTGACTGAGCATGATGTCATCAAGGTGACAGATAAACAAATAATAGTTAGACTTGCAGGTTTTTTAAATTCATGTTGAGATTTTAATGCAAGGGCTGATTGGACGGGAGTCCTCAGCACATCTTGGAGATGCTGGCTGTTCCCCTAGACATCTGTTGCAGAACTATGAGACATTTTTCTGGCAATATAATACAGGGATTGGCAACATGCCCTTACTCCTCCCTTATTTTGCAACTCCCATCTTCCACCACCACCAAATCAACTGTTGTTCCACTAACTTTTGGCAGCAGCAACAAAATACCCACAAATGTATTTAAAACACAGTGAGGGGCTAGAACACATGTGAGTTGAACAAATGAAGCAAAATTCTGATTTAAAACACAGTAATGCTTTTTCTTCTAAAGGAATTTCTGGCTATTTTGCCAGTGGTTCCTTGGTGCGGCCTATTAGGTTAAGGATCCAATTTGTTACACTAGGTAGCTATCCACACCTCCCCATAAGCTCATTTCGTAATAGGTTTTTCAAAACCCCGTAAGCCTCCTGCAACCAAAGGAGCACCACTGAAACCTCTCAATGGTCTGAGATATGCACTACAGAGAAATGCATTACACTTGCTATTTCCACATGTACTGCTGATCCCTTTTCCCAGGTTTCTTGGAGCAAGCTATAACCTGCAAAAAATCAGAGCTTATGAACTGCACTTGAAAAAACTTTCATATGACAACATCACACCACATTAGCTTTTGACCCAACAACATGAGAAAAAGTCATATTGGGAAGTTAATCCATGTAATTAGGACCCTAAGAGAAAACTGACGCTGCCTGCAGTCCAAAACCCAACTAGGTAGCACCAACTGACAGATTTTGGTCATTTCCGCCCTACACTCTTCTAGTGCTATTATTCCCCTTTCAACATCCTGTGGAATTCTGGGGTTTGTAGTTTACGGAGCCCAAAGAGCTCTCTGGCGGAGAATCCTAAAGGTTCCTCCCTAAACTGCAAACCCCAGGATTCCATGAGTGTTGAAAGTGGAATAATAGCACTACAACAGGCTAGTGCAGAAAGGCCTTTTGGGAGTCCGGCCTCATCAAGCCGTTACCCTTCCCCACTAACAGGATTTTTATTTCTGCGGCACTTTTGTGGAGAGGCTCCACGCCAGGCTTTGTACGCAGGGGGGAGACGCGACGCAAAGCAATCCGGAAACGTCTCTCTCTGGCCACGCCTAGGACAAGCGAACAAAGCGAAGGCACTCTTCCTAGCCGCCTGGAGTCCCACTGTCGGGAGGAAGGCGGGGTATAAATAAAGAATAATAAATAAAAATAACAACTGTGGGCGGTGTCGGGGGAGCGGGGGGGCTGCCTTGTCTCACAGGGGAGAAAAACGGGCCATGCTGAGGCACGGCGGGCGAGGAAGCCGGCTGCGAGCCCTTCTCCGCGCCTGCGCCTCGGGAGAGGGTGCAGGTCCCGGCGGCGCTTCGGGCCCTGGCCGCCACCCCCGCGACGGACGCCCGAGGAAAGACGGAAAGGAAGGATCCGATACATTACCCAGCTCGCCATGGAGCAGAGGCCCAGGACGGCCCCCATCTTGAGCCTCCCGGGGGGCTCGGCCGACGCAGAGACCCTTTAAAGATGGAGACGACGCGGCCGCCCGAAAGCCCGAAGCTTGTTTACTCTCTAGCCCGTCTTACTCGCTGCTAGGAGTTGAGAGCTGCTTACGCCACTTCCGGTATACAGAGGAAGCGATGCCTTTTTGCTTGAGCACTTAGATTTAAACTTGGAAGAGCCTTACAAGTTTCTGAGTCCTAGGTTGTTTTTATTTTAAAACTCTCTCCCTCCGCCCCTCCCTCTCCCTCTCCTTCCCTCCCTCCCTCCCCGTAATGACATTGACAACTCGCCATAGGAAACAAATGAGAAATGCATCATTTTAGTTTATTTCATAACGCAGAGTGGTGCTTAAATGAAATTGCAACGGGGAGGAGTTCTTGCACGTTTTAACATAAATCTCATTTCTTGTGGTTTCGGGCAACGTCGCGAAAAGGAAAGCGGGGAAGTTCCCAGGTTTCTGAATAAAGGAGGGAAAGGGAGGGGGATCTCGAAACACCGTTCAGACTAACTGATCCATTTTTTAGCAGGAGTTTTCATGGATGTAATTCCGTTTCCTGCTTAAAGTGGATTAAAATCACGAAATCTCATGCTAAAATAAAAATTACTGGGGACCTTTCCGCACTACATTGTGGAAGTGCTATTATCCCACTTTCAGCATCCTATGGAATCCTGGGGTTTGCAGTTAGGGAGGGGCATTTAGAATTCTCAGCCAGAGAGCTCTTTGGCCTCAGTAAACTACAAGCCCCAGAATCCCACAGGATGTCGAAAGTGGAATAATAGCACTAGAACAGTGTAGCGCGGAAAGGCCCTTAGTCCTTAAAGCTGTTGCTAGATTCCTTACTCCCCCAGCGCTTTTTTTTTAATGCTACAACAGACTAAGACAGCTATTTCTTTGGGAATTGCTGCAGCAGGAGGCTTCTGAACGTGACTGAGCACCAGATTTGGAAGTGGTCAGAGGAAGAGACATACCTCTACACTGCAGTGTTAATAGTGCAAGTAGAGTTCACTGAGGGGCCCAAAACCCCTAAGGGCACCAGATCCCCTCTGATCTTGGAAGCTAAGCAGGGTCAATACTGGTTTGTACTTGGATGAGAGACCGCCAACGAATACCCGGTGCTGCAGGCTGTATTTCGGAGGAAAAGAGTGGCAAAACCACCTCTAAATATCCCTTGTCTATGAAAACCCGAAGAAATGCATGGGGTCGCCCTGAGTCGACAGGCGACTTGGAGGCGCATACAGAGGGACAGAATTCATCTCAAGATTGTGGGGGTCTAGTTTTCTTGGCCACCTCAGCAGGCAGTGCCTATAGGGTGGGCTACCACTATTCTGCGCGGAACTGAAGAGGGATTGTTAAGGGCTTCGCTGGAACGATCGTGATTTTCGGTTTGTTTCTAGCTTTAAACAAAACTTGAACTCTCCGCCGTAGTGTCCCATCACGGGGGGGAGGGGCAAGAGAGAGCGAAAAAATAGCATTTAAAGGAATCCGGAAGTCTCACGTTCAACCAGTAAATTGTTCTTCTACTTCTTATCTCTATCGCCTGATGGATGAGGCCCCTCCTCTTCAGGGCGGGACTCAGGCTAGTGGGCGTGGCTTCAACGGCGGAGGGGCGGGGGGAGTTCTGTGGGCTTTTCGCTGGAGCTCAGACGCTGCAGGGCGGTCAGGGGCGAGCTCTCCTTTTGTGCTGCGTTAAACCGAAGAGAGAGATGAATTAAGAAGGCTTTCCTTCCCGCTGTCCTGACGCCCCTTTTACTCCTCTGTGCACCCTATTTTGGCTGCTTTTAAACTGTCCCGGTTTTTCTCTCCTTTTCCCCTTTCCCTCTTTGTTCTCTGCAGTGATGTATTTAAGTCTTTTGCTTCAAGTCTGGAGTGAAGTCTCAAGTCCTTGCAAGATACTTTCAAGTCAAGTCTGGAGCCTGGGAGCCAACTTTTATGCCTCAGCCTATATTCCAGAATTTCTGGACAGAGTCGAATAAAGTCAGTTTTAATAATTTAAGAGTCAACGCTCTGCTTTTGTGATTTTGCCAGCTGCAGCTTCGGAAGTGGAGAATAGCAGCCTTCTTACTTCCCGTTTGCAAAGCTGGAGGCTTTTTTCAGAAGTGGGGAAAAGGATCCTTCTAACTCCCCATTACTGAAGGTTCAAGAGCTTTAGAAGGAAGAATCCTTTCTCCTCAAACCCCTTGTCGGACACATTTGCTGTTTCCCTTTGAGACATCCGCCCTGCCCTCTGGGCACAAGTCTTGCCTTCTGCTCTTAGGAAAAGTTTTAGGAAGCGCCTCCTGTAGGTGGCAGGGACTGACTGCTGAGCAGATCTCAAGCCTGTTGCCTATCCCCTTTGCTGTTCCCTCTGAGAAATGTGTCCACACTTTGGGCTTGAGCCAGATCATCATGTGACCAATAAGTTGTAAAGTCTCTAGATGAATGCGTTAGGTTACTGAACCAATAGTAGCAAGTCAGTCACTAAAAATATACAAGTCCAGAATCGAGTCGAGTTAGTGTGTAATTTTTGCCAAGTCAAGTCCGAGTCGAGTCACTGAAGGGACTTAAGTCTGACTTGAGTCAGACTCAATCCACTCGAGTCTACATCACTGGTTCTCAGTTTGCTTCAATGGCTGTAAACCGTGTTCAAACTGCAGAAGTGGTTTGCGTTGGATTCAGCGGGGGGAAAGGAAAGGGTGGAATCTTGCCTTTCCCTCCGGAGTCAGGCAAAAGCAAACTGCTGCAGCCTCCTCATGTTTGTATGTTCTTCCTCACTAACAACTTTTGCCATCCTGACCGTAGTATGATACTACTTGGCCGTATCCATATTGGTCTTTAGCTGCGAAATGTAGGAAGGTGTTGACTGGTGACTTGAAAGCTCATAGAAACACACATGAAAAGATCTTCTAGTGGTTACAAAATGTTGCTCGCCGCAGCAAAACTGAACCTTTGCATGGGGATGGATCATTTTGGTCCCCTAGAAGTGGTGCTGCTCAAATTGGTGGTCCCTGTTGGTCTGTGAGCCACTGGCTGCCAGTCTGTGGCTAGTTTTCAGGAAAGAATGAAAAAGTTGTAGTCAATGGGCACACATATGGTGCCAGAACCCTGTTGCACTGGGGAAAAAACCCCTTCTGGTCTGCCACATCAGATAGCTTAGGGAGCACTGCCTTAGAGTCAAGTTTTGTTGAAGAATCCAAATAGAACTAAGCCTAAAATTGTAGGCATTCTGTTTCAGCCCCTTGCTGGATATATTATGTTACAAAAAAAGGGGGGGGGCACCCAAATGGCAAAAAAGCAAATGATTGTTGGGGCAAATTTTTATCCCAGCTGCTCCTTGCTTCATAAAGAAAATTAAAAACCACAAGCTGCCCTTCACCAACCCCTGCCATAGACAGTATGAGGAAACTTTTTCAGTTGAAAAGAATGCAGAGGGGAGAAATGCAGCCTTCCATGGTCCTTGGGAAGCTGGCTACCTGTGACATGGAAAATTGAACTATTAGAGCTTTGTGTAGCTTCAAAACCTGTACACTTGTCCAATGGGAAAACAGTCTTGACTTCCCAGGTCCTCTGACTACCACCACATCCATAAGGAACACAGGAAGCTGTAGGAAAGGACTTGGACACCTAACTGAGGCAGAAGTGGTCACTTACCTATGTCTGCTTCGTGTTTTGAAATCTTTGGGGAGCCCCTTATTTCTGTTCCACCTCTGACACGGGTCTCTTTGGTGTGAACATGGGAGAGAGCCCTCTCAATGGCCGTTCGCTGGCTCTGGAACTCCCTTCCTAGAGGTTAAATTGCTGCCTTCCTTGCTATTCTTCCATAGGCAGGTGAAGACCATTTTGTTGCAGCAGGGCTGGTAGCTCAGGGGGAGAGTTCCATTCAGAACATGGGGTCCTGCTTACTTGTTGCTTTCTTCTAATGGTCATTCTTTTAACTGCTTTTAATTCTTATTGTTATTTTGATTATATTTTTTATTATTTATTTGTTTCTTGGATTTTTTCCCTGCCTTTCTTCAGGGATGATTTTTTTTTAACCTCTGTCAGTTTTAACCTTTGTATGCTATCTTAAGTTCTGGACTGGGGGGGGGGGATGAGAAATAAATAAATAAATGACAACAAGACGAGGGCCACGTGATTCCCATCCCTGCTATAAACACCTATCTAGAAAGAAGCTCTGCTGAAGTCAATAGGGCTTGCTTCTGAGAAGACATGCATAGGACTGGGCTCTGAGAAAACAAATGGTTTCGTTCAAATGAAGCCATGGCCTCATTGTTTAAAAAATAAAATGGTTCAAATGCTTTATATTTCATTTCAGTGCTGAAGTATATGGAAGAAGAGTCTATATAAATCTATAACCTTGGAAAGAAGAATACCTTGTGGATTATTGTGCTTGAAAGTGCATTCTTTTATTCTCTGGGTGCTGAATGATATGGGAGTTCAATCAGTTATAGAAAATGTAAAGGACTCAAATTTCATTGCAATGAGCACTGCTTTCACAGCCATGTGAAAGCCCATCATGAAAGAATAAATTTTGCAAAGGTATTGTCACTGCCCTGGCTAGCCCGAGCTTTCGGGAATATAAAAGATATCTTTTGATATCACTAATTCGGCTTCACATATCCCTTCCACGTGCTTGCGAGGCCCCCGGACAAGCACCCACACAGGCTCGGCCGATAATTGCCGTAATATTCCAAAACAATACAGGCAGGCCAGAAACAGCTGACTCACAGCTTTAGGAGACCTCAAGGCAAGTACCTCCATTAGGTATGCACACAGCTTTCAAAAGATCCTCTGCCTAGCGCTGGCAGCTTGATGATCTGACTATACAACGCTCAAGTACTCCGCGTTTGCATACCGGCTATCCTATTGACAATTTGGCTCTAACTCAATCATTCAAATTCTGACCTTTTGGAGGCTTTGTCTCCAGCCCCAAATCTATTGTTTTCCCAAAGTCCGACCTAGCCTGCGGTCACAAGTCTCCTTATAAAAACCCCTGATTTTGAGCGCTTCTTTGGATCGCTCCCGAGTTCCAGACCGCCTTGCTGCCGCATCACTTGGCAAGCTTCCCCTCAGCTCCTCGTGCCGAGATACATCGAACCCCAGCTTCGCTCTCCATTTTCTTCCGGACTTCAGGAACAAGTTTCGTACCCAAATCAACTATCCCTCTGAAAATCCCGCTATCTTACTCACACCTTTATTTTCCTTAGTTATCTGTGTGTGTGTGTTGCTTACATTGTGTACCTGTATTTAATAAAGATCATTCATTATTTTCCAACTGGTCTGCTTCTTAACTTGGCCTGACCCCGTAAACACTGGGTTACAAGATCCCGCTGTGTTACCCTGCCTCTCGTTTGCCAACCAGTGCTCTAGACTAATTTCCCCAATCTGTGTAATTGCAAGGTTATTTAGGTGTCCCTCCCGGGACCCCCAGAAAACAGGGTAACAATATCCAGCAATATTTCCAAATAGACCTTGCATTCCACTGTGCAGTCTCTACAAAATTTAGGCTGTAATCCTGTATATGCTTAACTGGGAGTAAGCCCCACTGAAGTCAAGGGGATTTGCTACTGAATAGACGTGTACAGATCTGTGTTGTTTGGCTATAATGCTCTAACCCCTTACCAGCAAGGAGGTGCCATTGAATTCTGCGGAATTATATGCATTTATTTGGTGTGCAGGGGATGCATGTATGGCATATACAGGCATGTGAAGGTACATATGGATATTGAGGCACCAAACAAGAACAGCCTGCCTTTTACCCCAAGTATATTTTCAGTGGCAGCAAGCAGCTTCCATGGCAGTAGAGCAGTGCATCTTCTCTAGATTTTAGTTCACACTTTACTGAATATATCCAAGGTGCAACACCCTATCCCCCAAAGAGGTTCAGCACCTTGGATAACTTCTTTAAACTTCTAATTATTGAAACTTGGAATGCTTTCATCACCATGCAAACATGGAGGCCACAAGCTGCCACTGTATGTTTTATGTTTTAACATGATGCAAGGCAACTGTGTTTTCCTAGTATATGCTTGACCTGAAGAACAAACAGTATCTTGGCTAATAAACCAGAGGAGGGCAATCTACTGAAGAGCAAAAGAAATGATAGTCAAGCTTTCAGCAGTCTGCCTATTAATAATAGGAAGACCTTGAGGGGTAATTCCTGTAACAACAATACCCAAGTTTGAACGTTGTTCCCCCCCCCCCAGAAGTAAGAGGATATAGTGTGGTATGGTATTTGGCATCAACGCTCACACACACACACAAACACACACACAGAGAGAGAGAGAAACCCTCCTTGGTAGTAGTATTAGCCTAAGGAATATTTCTCAATTCTGGGGGGAAAAAAAGGCTGAATTATGTTCTTTTTATCTAAACTGTATTCAAAGTTGAGAGTTACATCTGAAACACTTGTATAACATGTCCTGGAGTTATCTGGGGATTCCTTAGCCTTACTTTTTAATCTGATACCCTAAGTGAGGCTCACTAACCAGTTTAAATGGGTTTTAGGTATCTTAGCTTTACCACTGAAACTATGCCTAGTCTAAAATATCCCTTATGGATTGGTAACTGCTTTGACTCCCTGATTTAATACAGCAGTAGCATCTCAGTAAAAGGTATCAAACTGGGGTACTAACTTTCCAATCTGCCAGTCTCCAACTACTACCTACCAATTCCCCAGTGATGTTAGCATATGTTAACAAAATGTACAGTAGCTTGATTCAGAAACCCAAATCAGTGGCACTTGATAAGATACAGTGATTTTGAATCTATCCAGATCTGAACACAGTAGATTGTTTTTCTTAACTATATAACATTGATATCAGTTAAATAAGTAAATATAATGTTTCTTTCTAAAAAAAAAAATTAGACAACCAAAGTCATAAACAAGCTGGTAGATTTTTACATGCTGTACAAGATTCATTTCAGGAAGCAATAACTGAGTTAAATCAAAGAGAAGCAGCATGGATTCAGGGAGAAGTGTTAGATCAAGTCGTTCAAGTCAAGTCGTTCAAGTCAAGTACTTTCAAGTTGTGTCTGACTTATGGTGACCCTTAAGTGAGCCTATCATGTGATTTCCTGGGGTTAAGAATGTGTGACACACCCAAGATCACGCAGTAGGTTGCCATGGCCAAGCAGGAAATTGAATTCTGGTCTCCAGGGTCATAGTCCAACTCTCAAACCACTATGCCATGCTGGCTCTCAGGGAGGAGTATTATTTACCTTAGTTACCTTCAACAAGAACACAAGAACCACGCTCCCAATCCAGCCTCTAAATTTAAGGGACCTTGTCCGTGAAATTTATACAATGGCAACTCCTCCTCCAAAGTTCTGGGCAGAGTTTAGACAAAGGACATCAAACATGATCACAACCTGTCCTCTCTTAGCAGAGAAGACAGGAAAAAGTTCTGGAATCAACCTTACAATCTTACATTTTCTAAAATGTCAGCCCTAATTTGCCAGCCATCCATGACAAATTAGGTGTGGTTAAAAAGATGTGAGCTAGAAAACAGGCTTTTAGATAATCACATTACTTGGCTTTAACTATATATTTTCAATATTGTAATAGGCTGGAGCTGCAATGCCTGTTATGAAAAAGATATAACAGATACCTGCACTTCCGATATATAAAAATGTATAGAGATGCCTGTGGAAAAGTATGGTTTTCTTTATGGATGCTTATTACAAAATTATTCCACAGATTACCATTTTATAGTGCTATCTAAGAATTTTAATTCCTTACCTACATATAGT
The DNA here is from genome assembly GCA_030412105.1 of Cyclura pinguis. Classification (NCBI taxonomy): domain Eukaryota; kingdom Metazoa; phylum Chordata; class Lepidosauria; order Squamata; family Iguanidae; genus Cyclura; species Cyclura pinguis. The sequence continues at coordinate 102,805,269 of CM059599.1, read as the reverse complement.
GTAGTTGTTATTCGTTATGCAGTTTCACATTGACTCCAACTTAGGGCTGCCTTATCACTGGCATTTCTTGGCAAGATTTATTCAGAGGAGGTTTGCTATTGCTTTCCCCTTAGCCCGCGAGAGTAATGACTTGCCCAAGGTTAGCGGGTAGGTTTCCATCGCTGAGTGGGGATTCACTCTAATATTCCAGAGTGAAACCACAACAAGATTATAAAACCACGTGTTTATTTCCAATGCTTAAGGTTACTTAATGGAAATGTTGATGTTATGGCAGCCTGTTAGGATAACGCTATTGTTCACGAATTGGAAAACTCGGATGACAAACCAGTGAATATATACGTATAGACAAAATGTCCATGAACCTGCAAATCCCAAAAGTAAAAAGAAGGGTGGAGGAACCATATGTATTTCAATTTGTTGTTGTGTGTTTTCACATTGTTTCTGACTTAGGGCAACCTTAAGACTATCATGGGATTTTATGAGGCTGACAGTGTGTGATGCACCCAAGGTTACCCAGTGGGTTTTCATGGCTGAGGGAAACAAACTCTAGTTTCTAGGACTGTAGTTCAACACTCAAACCACTACACCACACTGGTTGGTTTGTTACCCTGACTTCTAGAGGACACCTGGATTTGCTTACAAAAATACAAAGGTTGGAGAAATTAACAGAGCACTGCTTAGCGAAACGGAGGGCAGGGCAACACAACGAGATCTTTTATCCTATGTCTATGAGGTCAGACTGCACAAGAGAGAGAGCGAAGTCGTGTCCAATTGAAAGTATTTTATTTAGCAAAATTGGCAGAATTTCCACACACTCACACAAAACAATCACTTACACAAGTGCACAAGGACTACTGAGTTTGAAAGTCTTAAGAACAGGAAAAAGTAAGGGAAGAAAGCGATTATACTGCACCTGATCTTGAAGACTGCAGTTCAGGAAGAAGTGAGGATAGATGGGCAGACAAAGAAAAAGACTGACAGAAGCCTTAAACTAGCAGCATGACAGATGGTAGTCAAAGGTGAAAGTTCTCCTGAGAAAAAGAGAGAGAGAGAGAGAGACAGCGAGAGTCCCAAAACGAGGCCCAATTATAATGCAAAACATGTCGGGGGGGGGCAGATCCTTTCCTGGGGAAGGACAGAAACTGAGTTATGCAGATGGACCTCAGCTTTGTAGTTGCCGCAATGGCAATCGCTAACCTCATCCAGGAGAAACTTAGTCTCTCTAGGTGTCAAAGTTATGGCTGGCCCATTTGATATGTACATATGTGCCTTTCTGAGGTTTTCCTTGGATATGTGATTGGAGGCTATTTGGTCAGACCTATGCCAGGGAGGTTTCAGCCTTTGGACCTGCATATCTACATTTCCATCCAGTGAACCTCTGGCTCAATAAATATATAGACAGCAAATAATTCTCTTCCCCAGGATAGGGTCTGTCAGTAGGCAATAAATATCTCACTCCGTCTGTTAGCAGATTGTAAATATTTCTCCGATGATACCATGGGTTACAGGTTCTCTTGCCTATTTCAGTATTTCACCTGAAATGCTAATTCAATTTGAAATGTGGGCAAACCTGTCCAAGGCTATCTTGCAAAATATATAAATCCAGAATTACTGGGTCCCTGCACAGGCAGCCATTCCATCAATATACAACAGAGGGAAGTGGATGGGAAGGCAGAGCTGCTGAAAGACTACCTGGGTGGAGGCTTTTCACTCTACTGCAGGGGGAGGCAATGATGGAGGGTGTGAAGGCTCCACCTGTCCCATTCCTGGCCCTTCCCAGATCCATTCTAACAAAGTCAGAAGTGCCCACAAAATCAGTTATATTTTTCCAGATAGTCTAGTTGCCTACTTCAAAAGTCCAGGAGGGTGGTTGCTATCTCAGTAGCAACACCTCAGTGCTGGTGTTCCCTATCAGGGGAAATCAGTCTGGTACTGTCCCTCCTGCATTCTGTCAAATAGCCAAGACTGTGTTGTTCTGTATGACCTTTGGTCCTCAAAACTAGGATTGGCTTTGAAGACTGTTTAAAATTGTGCACTTTAGGGACCTGATTATTTTTTAAACATTTTTGATATGTTTTCATGGTACGTTTGTGATGCATTGCTGAGCATTGCTGGTGGAATAGGAGGTGATAAGCAAATAATTTTAATACATAAAAATAAATTAATAATGCTTAGGACCAAAACAAGATGTGTAGGAATTAGGACATTTCCGCACTACACTGTTATAGTGCTATTATTCCACTTTCAACATCCTGTGGGATTCTGGGGTCTGCAGTTTAGGGAGGGACGCTGAAGAATTCTCAGCCAGAGAGCTCTTTGGCTTCAGTAAATTACAAACCCCAGACTTCCACAGGATGTTGAAAGTGCAATAATACCACTATAATAGTGTAGTGCAGAAAGGCCCTTAGTATTTAATAGAAGAATTGTCCTTTTGGAAAGCATGAGTCTTCTTTTGAATCATTTTTTTTCATGATAATGGCAAGGTATCTCCAGGAACCACAAAAAAGTCATCAGTAGGTCATAAATTCTCATCCTGATCTGCTGTCACCATTAGTATCCGTTCTGTTAAGTTGCAACAGAGATGGCTGAGATGGGAAGAAGAGATCTTCCATCATTCCTACTGAAAGATTCTGTTCTGTTGCTGTCACCAGCAATTTCTTTCATTTTGCTCAATTATAACATTTGGATACCATTTTAACTTCTATAGCTGCATCCTATTGAATTTTGAGATTTGTAGTTTGGTGAGATATGACCGCTTTTTGACAAAAAATCTAAATACCTTGTGAAATGACAAATCCCAGGATTCCATAAGATGGCAGTTAAACTAGTATCCAAATTCACATTGTGTTCTGTGAAAACAAGATGTTTTTAGGACAAAAATGCTTTAAAGAAAGAAAGAAAACCCTTAACTGAGTTGAACGTTCCAATCAGAAATTACTAACCTATTGCATGTAAGATGCCTCTGTACATATGATACCACTTTTGAAGGAGCAGGTGCCTGTTTTAATATTAGATTCTGTGATTAATAACACAAGGCTATTGGCATCTAAACAGCACACTACGATTATGTATCATCCTTACATTACCACTTGGCATATCTTTGGCGGATACTGCTCCTCCTTATTTATCCTAGCTGAAAATCTAGCAATTTGTGTGTGAGAACATATGCTGAGAGATTAGTTGTATCTTCTGTACAAACAAGCTCTTTGTTTGACAAAGAGATGCACCTAAAAATAGGATGTGGAATCTGGATATTTTGGGCTGTGGCTTAATAGGTCAAATTGTAGCCGAGACACTTTAATTCTAAATGGCCTTGCAGTTTTGTGCCTGTTCATCAAAGCTGAGCTTACCATCAGGTCCAGATGGTACTCAAATTAATCTGTGTTCTGTATACTTTCTCTGTTCCAGTTGACCAATTAGAGTCTTACTCCATTCCTTGCCATGTGTATACATTTAAAAAATAAAGTTACTCAAAATCCATGTCTACCAATACAGCATCATTATTAACAGTATTTATACATTTCAAGAAAGGTCAAAAGGATAAACTCATAAAGACTTTTAACTTCCAGTTTTGGGTTCCCTGCCACCAGTATGCTATTGACACCCAAAAAGCAACATATTCCAAAAACAATTTGCCATGAGATACAGATGGTGAAAGAGCAGAGTGCAGAGACAGTCAGAAGCTTTACTTATGCAAATAATTGACCAGATCTTTGTCCTGTGGTCTTTTTTTAAAAGAGGTCCATTGAATTATAAAATATTAAATATGTTTAAATGGTTAGTTCCAAACACTTAGTTAGGATGAGAGAGTTTATTCATTTATTTGTTCCCCCTGCTTTGTGTGGCCTAATAAACACAGAGAGAGAGCACATAAATCCACGCAATCAAGCAGTTTTCTCCCTGGCCAATGGTGGGGCATTGTGTTATCATTTCATTTCAGCCGAGTTACTGGTTGGAGCTGAGTATTTCTTCTGACAGTAGGAGTAGGGGAAAAATCCACTACAGCTAACTGGCCAGGTCATAATCTTCCTTTACAGATGAGGGTGCAGTTTTCCATTGTCCCTTGCCATCTTAATGGATGGCAGAGGGCAGAGTATGTTCCTTTCAGCACAGCTCTGATTCACAGAGGCCAAATGCCTCCGAGACTGAAGATACTCATTGCCAAGCTTTCATGAGACATCTGCCTCAGAAACAGATCCTGTATTTTCTCAGTGCACTTCTTTCTGACACAGTTCATGAATACCTTGATGTATACAGCAACAGCTGACTCATAAAGCTATGAAACAGAAGAGGCAAATACTGAAGAGCACCCAATGATGTCCTCAGGGGCAAAGGAGGAGATACATCTCAAAGTGCTTAGTGGGTTTTTTTTTAAACAAGCTTGTTTCAAAATAAAATATATACAGTATATACCATCCACTGAACACTTGGAGAAGCTCCTCAAGAAAGAGGAATGTGTTGATGAGCACAGCAAGGTTAGTCACAATTCCAGTCCAACACTCAGCTTCAAGACTACCTTTTTTTCCTGGACTCTGGGATGCAGGAAGGAGAAAGCTGTGCCCCCTTTCTGTGGTGCATAATTAAATGGCACAAGATGGTTACTGCTTCTTCCTCACATCTCATATTTGAGTCCAGGACACAGAGTGAAGCCACTGTTTTGACTTGTATGCGGAAATGGTCAGATGGGGGAGGATGGAATTGAGTGCACGTAGTTGGTTACCAGCAAGATTGGGAAGGGGTACTATGTCAGTTAGAGTAGGCAATTGCAAGAGAGGGAAAGGTAGCGAGGAGCTTAATGCAACGGGAGCTAAAGTGAATGTATAGGATATTTAATTTGTGTTACACTGAGTTGTTTTCTTATCCCTTGTCCTCGTAAAATTTTCTTAACTTGCCACCTGCAATAAAAATCGCAGCCTTGTTTGTGAGAAAAGTGAAGCTAAATATTGTTTGTCAGACTGAATCACTCATGTTAGTAGGACATGAACACTTTTTCTGTACTCACACATCCCTGAGAAAATTGAAACTGGGTATTTTTTTCTAGACTCAACCACCCATGTTAGTAGGACATGAACTCCTTTTCTGTGCTCACGCATTTCCTTTACACTTTTGCTTCCTCCAGGACAGTTTAATTTCTCACATTAGCAAACTGAACATCTGCACAAGTCTAGCATTGCTAGTTCAAGGGTGAGTAAACAGACGCTCAAATGAGACTCACAAATGCTAGGAAGATGCAGAGACTTAGGAAGGAAGAAGAAAACTCCAGCAAGAGACTCACAAGGAAGTTTTTGGCATGAGACTCCATGAAAAGGAGCCTGAGGTGATTCTAATCTTCAGTATACAGAAGAAGTCCCAGCTCAGTTCAATTAGATTTGTTTCCTAGTAGTGCTGGCTCTAAGGTTTTGAGGGCCATTGGGAAAGTCGCTGACAGTGAGCCCCCAAAATTGTAGGACATGGGATGTACATCCTGATCTTTTGTGAAAAATGAGAGTGGCAGCGTGTCAGAGATGGCAAGTATTGTTTTGCATATCTTAGTGCCTAAAGAAAATAGAAATGAGATAAAGTGGCACTCAAAATAAATCAATGGGATAATGAAGCACAAGCTTGCAAAATCTGGTGAGCACATATTGCTTCAGATACTTTTTAAAATTTATTTTGTAATACAATGCTGTTCAAATATCTTTTCTCCTACTCTAGACTTGTCCCTGCTCATTGGCCAGGGTGCAACAGAGGGCCTTCTCAGCAGTTCAGCAGTTGCTCTGGGGCTGTGGCTGCCTCCCTGCTCTCCATCTGCTGGCAGGCAAAGACCTTTGTATTCAGACAGATTTCAGGCTACCAACTGGCTGCTGTGGAAAGGCCTTTTGCTGGGGAGTGCTCTACTCCCTCCATTTTTTTTAAAAAAAATGCTTTTTAAATGCTTATTAAAATGTTATTAATTTAGTGTTTGCTTTAATATATCTTGTTTAATTTTTTAAAATTGTCCTCCATATTTTAATTACTTTTTTTAAAAAGCTGTATTCTGTTTTAATTCATGTGGTAACCCACCTTGGATCCTGCATTGGGAGAAAGACAGGTAATTAAATTAGCAGGCAAATAAAAGTGGCTTCTTTTATTTCTGAGAATTCTTGACCATTTAGTCATCAAGAATCAAACTGCAACATTTTTTCAGGTGTAGTCTGTTCAATTTAACCATTCACCTTGGACCAATATATATCTATCTATCTGCAAGGCACAGAGCAAATAATGTACTTTCTTTCTCAAAAGCCTCTTGCCAGCCTTACTGAAGGGCTAAAATTCTTGAAACAGAAACGGTGCTTGTTCGAGGCAAGGCTGAAACCAGGATAGTAAGCTACAGGTATCTGGGAAAGGGGCAAATACCACAGCAGAAAATTTAGCTGAAGGAGTCAGGACACAGTGGGTAAATTCACACAGGATTAATGAGATGCTATCTGTGCCTGAAAGCATACTGGTGTTTCTGGATTTAAATTCACAGTTCACATGATGCAAGCCCATATCTTATGTAATCTGCACTCCTGACCTCACCAACATCTTTTCATTTTCTCCTCAAAACCGACAATTTAAATTAGTTTTGACCGCATCTGCTTCTTTCGGATATGGGTTTTGCTATCACATGATTCCCTCACTCATTTTGGTTGCTCTGCTATATTGATTTTCTGCCTCAGTAGGAAAGTACTATCTGTTGTCATTCCTCTAGTCACAACTGTTGACACAGTTTTTGAATCCACTACTGTAACCCCATTTCTTGCTCACTCCCAGTCTTTCCTTTGTTTTTTGGGAAGCAAATTCAGGTCATTTCTGCACTACTCTGTTATAGTGCTATTATTCCACTTTCAACATCCTGTGGAATCCTTGGGTTTGTAGTTTACTGAGGCCAAAGATCTCTCTGGCTGAGAATTCTAAAATGCCCTTCCCTAAACGTCAAACTCCAGGATTCCATAGGATGCCGAAAGTGGAAGAATAGCACTATAACAGCGCAGTGCAGAAATGGTCCCAGTGTTGCTTTTCTCCATTTGGTGGTGAAATTAGCATATACATTCACAATATCTCTTTCAGTTTTTACCATTCTTAGTTAATTTGGAGTATTTTTGAGCAGACACGTGTATATGCATTTACCTGGAAGTAGTTTCCACTTATGGCCGAAGTAACCTAAAGGTGCCAGATGCTAGCTGATCTTGGAAGCTAAACAGGATCTGCCCGGGTTAGTACCTGGATGGGAGACCACCAACAAATACTAAGTGTTGTAGAGGAAGGAACATTTCAGAGGAAGGAAACTGGCAAAACCACCTCTGAGTATCTCTTGCCTAAGAAAAACCTGTGAAAGTCATGGGGTTTGCCATAAGTGAAGAGGCAAGTTGAAAGCCCATACACACACCACACACACACAAAAAACTTCCACTGGCTTACTTCTCTCTGTGTGTCTTTCAGTGTATGCATTTACCTGGATTAAGTTCCACTGAAGGTAATGGGTCTTCTGAATACACTTGTATTAGATCTAAATTCAAAAGGCTAGGAGCCATTGAAAGCTAAGTGTTTAAAGATGAGACAAACAAGGTTTTCTTCTAATTAAGAATGATTACATGAGGCTAGCAAGGAATCGTGCAGCTTGGATGATGTGGGAGGGAGGGGGCGGCATCAACAGTGGCACCCCAGTGTAGTCTATACACAGGATTATTCATGACCCTAACCACTCCCACTTTAAAGAAAGCAAAACAACTGAAAGCAATGTTGGAGGAATAACAGGAATTTTTCCAAGAAATAATGTGAATTGCTATAATCATTTGAAATGAAATAGTGTGGCGTAAATAATACTTAAAAAAAATTGGATAATTTATATGTGAATTCCCAGTGTCAGAAAATTTATATGTGAATTCCCAGTGTCAGAAAATGAAGCATACCTTACATCTCTATTCTTGACCTAAAACTGGATCTGCAGGAAACCAGTCCAATTATGTTCTGATAGTTGTTTCCATGGAAGTGCATCATTCATGAATAAACCTAGTCATCTATAGGCTCCAGCCTTGCAATACCAAGCTTCTCATCCTTTACGTCAACACTTGAATCTTTCTCTTCATGGCCTGAATCCAAGTGATAATCCCAGCTACATGAGACTCATTGAATCAATTATTGAATTCTGAGTGAACTCTTCCATACATCTCATTGGTTCTATAAGTGAACTTTATTATGGGACTACGAATCCTCCACTTATCAGGGGGCTGTTCTTGGTGGCCCATGATTCACCATCCTACTCTACGATTCTAATAGAATTCAGGCGATTATCTTCAGTTATTATTTCTGCTGCACTTTGGACATCAGACACTAACAACCTGTGCTGAAATGGAAGATCACCTTTTACCCCAAAAAAGTAGGTGTCACAAGGGCCATCCTATGATGCCAAATACCTCCTTGCAAAAGTGGCAAATGAATTAGCCCAAAGAGGAGGCTTGTGAGAGGCGGGTGACTTAACAAGACTTTTTCTACCAATGTTTATGGGCTCACGCAGGAAAAGAACCAGCTAGAGATTCAAAAGTAAGTTAAAAGTTTTTATTGGGGGGAATTCATTCATGCATGCACACAAAATACAAACAGTCAAATATTCACATAAGAGCTAACTAAAGGAGAAAGGGAGGGGGAAAAATTATGGATAGAGAGGCTGAGGCGTTTTTGGCGGTTTATAATTACCAGTCCAGCAGAGTAGTGAACAGTTGAAATGTCTTTTGGCTTAGGTAGGATCTAAAGACAGCTCTCGTTCAGGAGCCAGACGGACAGAGTGACCGGTAGACCTTCAAGAGACTGCACTGGGCATCCTGAAATCAGGGGTATTTGTACCCAAAAATACCCTGTAGCGGTGGAAGATATGTGCAGTTCCAGGTGTGGAACAATGGGAGTTGCAGCACAGACGATGGACTACCAATCCACTAATGTTTGCAGTGTTTGGATGATAGACATAAAGTGTATTGTAATAGTTGTCTATTGTGGGTGCTACGAGGCAAGAGGAAGGAGGCCAGGTGCACAGGGGATGGGTATCTATCAATCAGTGTCCTGGTGGGCTTCTCATAATTGCATTCCCTGCAAAATTCCAGCTTCCAATTAAGCCTATTATCCACAGGAATGGTGTTTATTTGCCTGACCAATGACTTAGTCTTACTTGGAGGGTGTTTAAGTTGACCTACCTCTCCTGTTTACAGTCAGGTTTCCTCCGTCACTCGGTTTGAACTCTCGGTCACCTCTCAGGCTTGATTTTGATATCAGATCTAATACACTTGCCAATCCAATATGGTGCCACTTAGGTATGGTGCCCATCCAAACCACACTGATATCAGGGACTCTCAAAGCAGGGCCTTACAAGCCCAGCAGTCGCATAGGGACGGGGGGGGGCAGCAATGTTTTTTGGGCGTCCTGGCCCCTGCATGCCCTGGCCACACCCCCATGCACCGCAGCCATGCCCTCACTCACAGTGGCCATGCTCCGCGCGCTGTAGCCTCACCCCTCCTGCCCCCCCTCCACACACTCCAGGCTCTGCCACTGAACCCAGGTTGTCATACTTTTGATATGCAGATTTTGATCATTTCACAGTAAAACTGAGTTTTGAAGTAACACATTCATACCATGTTCCCACTGTGGGGATTTTTTGTGTGTGTGTGTAATGGGGGGGAATGCTGGGTTTAATCTTTATATTTGCAATTTCTATCTTGTTCCAGAATTTGTTACTTTATCATACTTTGAAGGGAAAATGAAGCTTTTGTTTTGTCTCGCCATTTGTTGGTATTTTTCCATTGCTTCAGCACTATAAAAGTCAGCTGAGCAACTCTAACAACTCAGCATATTATGTCATATGATGCCTTACACATATTGCCCAAGGAGACGCACATCTGGCAATCACGCACAATTGTTGAATCAACTATGACTTTTAATACACTTTAAAACCCTGCAGATTTGATACAAGATTCATGAATATATTTAAATACATTTATCTCAATTTATCTGACACCTTGCTTATTGTCAAAAACAATCAAACAATATGCAACCATTTTTAATAGTGTACCCAGCTTGCAGGCCTACATTTGTAGTTAATTAATCCCAGTTGGTTTTACATTCATCAGTGTTCGATGGGATAAAACTAGTAAGGGGAAAAAAACCCACACTGCACTTTATGATCTCCTTACTTTGTCAGCATGGCTGAGCTGAGGTGATGATTATATTAATTATCAAAGGATCTGTTTGGTTCTTCATCACAGTAATCTTTCAAAATGCATGTCTTTTTCTCTAATTGTACTTCCAAATGACATTGTAATTGACTGCTCACTGTTGGGAGTGTGTTTGCATGTCACCGCAGGCATGCTGAGGAAATGATGGCTACCAGCACACGGCCCCTGATCAACCATCTCAGGGCCAAGTTTATTCCATAAATAATCATTAGCACTGAGGTCCTCTCATCCAACTAAGATGAATCACCACCAGATCCCACCGAAAGTGGCAGACTCGTTTCAAGGAGACAAGCAAGCACGGATCCTGTTTGTTAGTCCTCACTACAGCAGATTTCCTTTAACCAATTGTTTAATAGTAGGTCAACACATAAGTAAATCTCACGGATTCAAGGGACTGTTCTAGCTGGAACTAATAAAAGGATTTAGACCATATTGTAATCCTATGCATTGTGTTCATTGTTGTTTACGTCCAGGTAAATGTATGTAAAATTGCAGCAATTAATTGTTACAATTAGCTATCTAATTTATAGATGATGTTGATATATTAAGCGTTATTCTATCAAAATGAATCAGACTTTCTAGTCACAACTCACTGAAGGTCAATTCAGTGGGTCTGTGTTAGGTAAGACTAATGTTGGATTTAGCCCATTTTGTCCCCCTTTCAAAATACAGTTTGTTCTTTCTTTCCATATCGTCTGAGGCTGCTGACAGGGATTGACTCCCCAGGGTGTCTAAAAATAATTGGTGACTAGAAATGTCAGGCACTGGGAACTTGGACAAGCAAAGGATGTGCTCCACCACTAACCACTAACCAGGTTGTCGGCCTGCCCCTCCTTTTCTCCCTCAAGCATCTTGCACAGCCCTCTGACCACATGCTTTTTGTACATCATCATTATCATCATCATCATCATCTATTGAACTCTTGAAAGCAAGGAGTTGGTTTTGCAGCTGACATGACCACATGTTCCTGTGAGGTTTTTTTTGGTCTTGACTCACTGCTAAGTCTGAAACCTGAGATATAAACAGATTCTGTATTTCCACAGATTTATCTTTTGCCGTTTCTCCTCTTGCTCATTAAGGTTTTGTTGCCAATTTTTCAGCTAGAGCAATTCACCACAGCTTATCCAGCCAGCACCGGAGAGACAATCTTTCTGTGTTTTTCCAGAACCTTGCTCTGACACCTCCAATCAAATCTGAGATCAGATCTTTACGTAGTAATTTTGTGTTTTCCTATTAAGAAATTGATGATAAATATTTTGAGAAAACAGTATTTTGCATTAGTATTTGATTTAACCAGTTAAGAATTTTGTTCCAACAATCCTTAACCTTAGGGCAAAAGATTGATGTATGTTCCATGGGCCCATAGTCCTGTATGGTCCATTATGTTTGTGAGATTGCAATATAAATTTAGGGGAATTTAATGGGTGTCAAATTGCCACATCTGATCTGTTTACATGACAACAAGTGAATCAACACTATGCAAATCAGAGAAACAGACCCCCTCCCTACCCAGTTCACTGTTGGAGAAGAGATGATGAATCATATGCCCAAAATAGATTGAGGGCATTTCCTCACTAGACTGTTATAGCGTTGTTATTCCACTTTCAACATCCTATGGAATCCTGAGGTTTGCAGTTTATGGCTTGAGTGTGCTTTCACAGTGGAATCACTGTGGAAATTAATGCACACACGTGCATGTGTGCACACACATACACCTACACACACATGTACACATATAGATCTCCAAGGGTAAAGACATGAAGTTACTTTTTAGTAAGTAATTACTTACTAATTTTCTGGCCTGTGGTACAAAATGCATTACCTTTTGCGCACCTCAGCATCACAGTTGTAATGTAATGCAGTAGTACCTTTTGTTGTGATTGAAAGAAGGAATACATGACATGTTAACTGGGAGGGATAGTTCAAAAGCTGTGTGCCAGAGACTGCTTAATCAAGGATGCTCTCAAACCTACAGCCAGCCCTGCACTGCAAATATCTTTTCATAACAGAAAAGTACTAAATTCGGTGCAAACAAAATCAAGACAGATAAACTGCCTCACCATAAAGGGACAAGCAATGATATGACAAGCACGTTATGATAACCAGTTATTCGTGTCTCATCATAACTTGATTATGAAAACCTTCCCTCCCCTTCTGCCCTTGCTGGCATATATTTTGCTTATCCTAAGGCGCTGTTCATAGGGTGGTGGTTTTCTGGAAATTCTTTCCCCTGTAACTCTGGTTTCTCACTGCTCATGATATTTCTTTGCAAAAACCTGCACACCAAACACAAACTGGGATGTGAACTTATGGAGATTAGTGAGTGAAGGAGAATCCTGGCAAAAATATTTACATATTTGAGGAGAGCGACAAAAAACATTAAAGGGGGCAGAGTCACCTTGTCACCAGTAAATTATTTTTTTAAATGGCTTTGCAAATCAATTAGAACAGAAGTTAAATGAGGCAAGAGTTGAAGTGATTTACAGCAATAATTGGTATTATAATAAGTGATGCTATAAATTTTTTAGCTATGTTGCTAAAGTTCATAGTCCCAATTTTTAGTCGCAATTAAAGGATCCTCACTAAATCAGTGGGAACTTGGTAAATCAACACATAGATAAATTCCATAGATCCAATGGATTTACTTTAGTTAAGACATAACAGTTGGGTCTATCCTATAATTACACCTTTAGGACAACCAAATGTTTGAACTACCAAAGCGACTGTCATGCTCCATATGCTATAATCTTGGTAATTTGAGATAGCAGAGTGTTGAACTTTCCAGTGGAAAAGTCCTTGTACTACAATTGCAGGATTCTGTAGGTTGGAACCATGGCAGTTAAAATGGCATCAGACTGTTGGAATTGTGTAGAGCAGAACCACTCTTAGAAAACAGGTTATCTCCCCCAAGTACTTGCTGAGACACCTTGTCAAAAACAAAAGAAGGCAAAAAAAAGCAAAACCTCAGAAATGAGCTGAGAGAAGCTGGGATGATATTAGTTGGGGGAAAAAAACTAGTATTTTTGAAAAGGTGTCCTTGTTTCTCTGCAGCTCTACATTGCTAGTCCAGTTTGTACTCTGATCCTTCCAGAAATATGTATAGAACCATGGAAGGAGGAATGAGCTAATTTTGGAAAAGTATATTTTGAAAAGATGCTAGAATAAAAGAAACACAGTCTCTTCCTCTTGGAGCTGTCAACTTTGTCTAATTGGCTCTCCCTGATACTGTTAGTCTGACACTCAGAGCTGCTAGATCAAAGCAGAACATTTACAAGATCCTAGTTTCTGTGCAAATGAGGGCTTTAATCCTCTGCACTTTTACTTGGAAGTAAGCCCCATAAAGGGTGCAGGCTCTCTACTTGGGGATCTGATGCAGGGTTGTGTCTCGTCTTCCTTGTTAAGAGAGTCTGCCTTCAACTATGCTTTGCTTGTTTTTTTGTGCATGTAGTGTTAGAACAGTGGAGTAAGACCCCAGTGACCTTTTCCTCAAATGATGCCAAGCCTGTAGTCTTATATCCCTCACCTGGGATGATTTACTTCACTGAACTCAAAGAGAGTGATTTCCAAGTAGACATGTCCTGAATTGTACTAAAACCTAAGTAGTTCTAGGACAGGTGAGTAACACTATAAAGCTAAAATAATTACAGAATCACAGAATCACAGAAATGTAGAGTTGGAAGAGACCACACGGGCCATCCAGTCCAACCCCCTGCCATGCAGGAACACCCTCAAAGCACTCCCGACAGATGGCCATCCAGCCTCTGCTTAAAAACCTCCAAAGAAGGAGATTCCACCACACTCCGAGGCAGCATATTCCACTGCCGGACAGCCCTGACCGTCAGGAAGTTCTTCCTGAGGTTCAGGTGGAATCTCCTTTCCCGCAGCTTGAATCCATTGCTCCTTGTTCTGGTCTCTGGAGCAGCAGAAAACAAGCCCTCTCCTTCCTCTACATGGCACCCCTTCAAATATTTAAACATAGCTATCATGTCCCCTCTTAACCTTCTCTTCTGCAGACTGAACATACCCAGCTCTCTAAGTCTATCCTCATAGGGCATGGCTTCCAGGCCCTTCACCATTTTGGTCGCCCTCCTCTGGACCTGCTCCAGCTTGACCATGTCCTTCTTGAATTGGGGTGCCCAGAACTGGACACAGTATTCAAGATGAGGTCTAACCAAAGCAGAGTAGAGTGGTACTAGTACCTCCCTCGATCTAGACACCATACTCCTATTGATGCAGCCGAGAATTGCGTTGGCTTTCTTGGCTGCCGCATCACATTGCTGACTCACGTTCAGCTTGTGGTCTATTAAGACTCCTAGATCCCTTTCACACGTACTGCCATCCAGCCACGTGTCCCCCATCCTATATTTCTGCATTCCATTTTTTCTACCTAAGTGTAGGACCTTACACTTCTCTCTGTTGAATTTCATTTTGTTAGCTTTGGCCCAGCTCTCCAATCTATCCAGGTCATTTTGAATTCTGATCCTGTCCTCTGCCCTCTAATTGAGGGGAAGTCTACTTACATTCATGGTACATGCTTTGTTTCCAGAACAAGAAGATCTGTGACTACTCAATGCTGCATGGAAGTTACACCACCCTACTTCCTAATTGTGTCATTATTGTGGAATCCTATCGATGCACTATGCTCATAGTGGAATTTTTTTCCAGGGCCATGCAGCAATTGGTGAGGGAAGACACTAAAATCTTTGGGCTCCAAGCAACCTTACATGGCTACAGTGCCCTCCGTCTTTCTCCCACCTACATCTCCATAGAACATACCAGTGAACTATATGAGCAGAATTCTTATCCCTGAGTGCTAGAGAGGGCAAGAAATATGATCAACCACTGGTACAGTTAAATCATCTTAGATAATGACCCCAATGGTCTCATGCAGACTTAACCCATACTGCAAATCTCCTAGATTTTATTCTGGGTATGCCCTTTTCACAGGTCATACCCCATACCTTTGATCTCTTTCTTGATTTGTTATGAGGAGGAAGACAATATAATGGGGGTTCCTGAATGACTGGTGCAACTTGGAGACACTCATCATGAGGCTGCGTGGCTCAGTTGGTCCTCCTTACCTTTACTGATTAGGAATGAAAATCAAGAAAGTCATATCCAGAAAGATCAAGGCCAGTCTTCCCATGTCCTCCCCAGCCCAGGGAAAGTTGCAAACAAATGCAGCTTTCACCAAGCCTGTCACATTCCTACATGTGCATGGCCCCATGAGATGCATCAGCAAAGGCTGGCAGAGAGCAGGGAAAATTGGTTGTGACTGTGCCATGTGGCCTCTAGCACCATCCCTTGAGGTCATAAGGCCCAGGGCTTCACAGTGTCCCATGTCTAATGAGGGAAGGTACATATGTGAGCAGATGACCCAATCAGCTAGTGAAAGCCCACATGAAAAGAAGTTGGACCCCTGACTGTGGTGTTGGTTATGTACCCAACAATCTTGAAGGCCCAGAAACCTGATCATGCTGTATTTGAATTCCTGACTTCATCTGGCCCATGAAAAGGTCCAGGAGGGGAAAAAAATCTAGTTCTCTACCCATAAAAGGTTCACCACTCAAGGGCTGATGAAATTCTAGTTCTTCAGGGGATAATCTGTATTATTTAACTTCCTTCAAGAATTTGGAAAGCTATTATGGCTGCATTTTAGGTCCCTTCTTCTGCAGATTTGGACTCTAGACTTCTGCCCCAAAACCTTACTTTGACAGCACCCCAGCTGGAAAGGAATTTTGTGCACTTCTAGAGGTTGATTTACAGTCAATAGGACTGAAATGACTATTTGACAGATTGGGGATGTTACACCCCAAAGTAACCCTAAGAGAGGGCCCCTAAAATTGGCATGACTTCCCCCATATTGGATATTGGCTAGCAAAAGTCGGTTGCAAGTAAAAATTGGTTTTGAATTAAATTCTCAAGCCCAACAACGCCTTTGCTGCTGTATGGGAACGTAGACAGCGTCCTTTAGGCTAAAAGACAAAGACATATTGTTCCCAGTCACGTATCTCTAGGCAGCCACAATAGACTCTCTCCTTGATTAATAAAAAAGGTTGCCTTAGCCCCAAGCCACGCTGATGAACTTTGCAAGGACAGACAATCAAAGTCTATCAATTTGGAATGATAATCCTATCATGTACATGGACTTTCTTGGGAGCAACAATACCGAGGAGACGTCGTGATATTCCGCAGTCATCGCCCATTGCCACTTTGCTAGCTTATACACAGCCTGAGGACAGAAATTGGCTATAAAAATCCTCACTTTCTGAGCCTCTTTGGAGAGCCTCCCAGACCGGACAAGGGCCCGTTTCGCTGCTACCGAGGTGTCCCACTTAAGCCTCTCAGATGCTGCTGAGAGCTAAACGCGATTCGCGTATCCGACTCACCGCGAAACCCCGCTGCTTCCAACCTTCTAGCCCCGGGATCCAGCCTCCCCTTGGTGCTTTACACTGAGCCTTCACTAATCTTTTCCTTCTCCAGGACGCCTAGACTAAGGTCTGTATGCCCTCTCTCCCAACTGTCTCTTATTTCCAACTTCATTCCTGTAGCCCTTGTGTGATTGTACGATTATTTGTTAACGTGTGTTGTGACCTTCTTTGTTAGTTTTAATAAATATACTTTAGACTGTTCCTCTGACTCTTGCGTGGTTCTGACCCCGTAGACATAGGGTTAAAGATCCCTTGCCCTGACCTCTCGCAAGCTTTGAGTGTCTCTGTTAATTCCCTTAATTTGAAGTCTGTTTAGGTGTCCTCGAGATACCCCCAATTTTCAGGGTAACAGGGAGATCCATCAATTAAACACACTTTTGATCAGCTAAAGAACTGTCCCAATTATTCAGTCTTTTTTCTTTTCTTTTTTTAGGAGAAAGAATAAAAATATATTCATTCAATACAATTTCTTATAAAATAGAACTACAGTCAGACAGCAAGCACCATCTTCAAAGAGCAAGTGCTTTTCTGTGATGAAACTGGCTGCAGTCTAGACATGCATACGTAATCTGGAAACAAAAAATGCCCCCCCCCCCCTTCAGAAGCATTGTTTGACTCACACAAGAAGAGATTTGATTAACTGGTCAAAATGTATCACAGTACTATGACAATCTTATGCATGTGTGCTCAGAGGTAAATGCCGTCAGCTAGGCAGTTACAGCAGCAGGTGGTTGCTTGGGCATTGTGCAAGAGGTATGCAGGATCCCCTTACACAATATTTTGTCCCCAGCTGCACAACAGCAGAGAAAAGCATCTGGGTACAGTTCCATCCCCCAGTCCAAATGGAGGGTTACCCATCACTCCCTCTCACCGATTGGTGAATGGGGAATACCCTGCCACCATGAAATATCCATTACACAGTACAGGAAAAAAGGAGGAGACTTCACCCACCAGATCGCCAGTGTTAATACAATGCTGGGACTCTGTGCTGCCAGAATCCGATTACACGTTGGCCACAGATTTCAGTGGAATTTATTACTGGGTAACTGGGCACGTGATTGCGTAAGAATTGCCAATGAAATGAAAATCTTCATGATCATTTAACATATTCTATAGCAGTCGTTCTGCTGTATACAGGTAACGTGGTTGATTCATGTCTTGTCTTGGTTTTTGGACACAGCATGCCTGCTTCTAAAAGCCCACCCACTGGGCCAGCTGAAGACGTTTTGCTGCCTGAGGCAGAACAGCAAATGTTGTTCTCATTCATCCAAGTCAAGGGTGTGTATGGGTGTGTATAGCACTCACAGCTAGCCAAGTTATTGTAGTACATCAGACTTAAAAAACTAAAAAAAGCACCTTCCTTTATCCAAGGCAGTAAAAAATACAAGAAAAGCAAAATAAACAACAAGTTGCTTCCTTTTTAAAGACAGCCAAAATCTGCAGCCTGAGGGTACAGCTTCTTTCTTTGTCTAAGGGTAGGGCAGCCTGCACACTCAACCCAGCTCTCCCACTAACTGTATTTTAAAGGGTCCTTTCCCTCTCACTCGCGCTCTCTTGGTAGTGGATTTAGGCGGTTTCCGCACTAGCCTGTTATAGCGCTATGATTCCACTTTGAACGTCCTACGGAATCCTGGGCTTTGCAGTTTCGGGAGGGGGGCCCCCCTCCCGAAACTGCAAAGCCCAGGATTCCGTAGGACGTTGAAAGTGGAATCATTGCGCTACAACAGTCTGGCGCGGACACGGCCTTACTGTTCTGTGCGCAGACCGCCAGCGCTGAAACCGACTCTCAAGCGCAACTCCTCACACCCCCTACAGTAGAGTCATATATTTTAAATATCCGAGCAAGGCGGCTGAGGTTGATCCCGCCCACAAAAGCCATCGGGATTTACTGATCGACGATAAAAAAAGAAAAAAAAAAGGGGCGGGGAAGGGAGAGAAAAGTCGAATCAAAACCAAGTTGTGCATACATGAACATGTGTACAGGTTCGCCGGTGCTTCAGAAGCCCCAGCTTTTGTCGCCTAGGGTGTTTTATTTTTAACCCCCCCCCCTTTTTTCGGTACAAGAGCGGCTCTCGGCGCGGGGAGGCACCAGGGGGCAGCCCGTAATCCCTTCCCCTCAGGGGACCGCGGGCAGGAAGGATTTCAGAGGAGCTCCTGAAGGAGCCGCCGCCGCCGTCGAGGGCGCCCGAGTTCCCGCCTCCTCCTCCTCCTCCTCCTCCTCCGCCGCCGCCTCGCCCGCCTCCTCGCTCCCGCTGGCTCGTTCGGAGCGGCTCCTTCTTCCTGGTCGGGAGCCGCAAGGTTGCCTCCTTGGACGGCCGGCGTCGCCCGCTCGAGGTCGCGGGAGCGGAACGCGGAGGGAGGAAAGAAAACCCGGGAAGTCTTCTCCTCCCCTGCATTCTTTCCTTCATTTTTAAAAAGTGGTGAGTACCGGGCGAGGACCCTGTCCTGGGGGCGAGGCGAAGTTTTCCTTCGGGCACGGGGCGGGGGAGGTCCGGGGCTCGCCGGGGAGCGCGCGCGCCCGCCCGCCCGGCCAAACCGGCCTCGCCTCTCGCGCCCGGCTGTGGCGCTTATGCAACCTCCCGCCGGCGGAAGGTCGCCGCGCGCCTCGGGGAGACGGCGCCCCGAGACCCGTCGCTCGGATGCCCCCGGTTCGCGGGATGCCAGAGGGCTTGTCCCGGCCGCGGAGAGTTTGCCTCGCACGCTGGGTGAGGATTTCCTCCGTGGAAGACGCGTTCGGTCACGCTGCTCCGCTCCGGGTCTTTGGCCCCGGATTCAGATTCCGGGAGTGGATGGCGATCGAGTTGGCACTGCCAGCCTCCTTCCTCCAAAGCGTGGGAGTTGGGCAGGGGAGCAGCCTGCTTGCGAGGGAGGTGTGCCCCCGGCTGCATTTCAAAGGGGACCGGAGCGGGGGGGGGGCGCGGCGGACGAAGGAGGAATATTATGATGCCTCGTACTAGTTTTATGAACGTGCGAGTGCTTTTTATGGCTGGCTGGCAAGTGAAAAAGCTGTTTGTAAGTGGAATGTGTGTTCTGCCTAGTAAAAGCCCACAGACGGGCAGCTCAGACTGCCGTCCTGTGTGGGTACTTGGGAGTTACCTTTGGGAGAGGTAGCCCCGTTAATCGGTTTCAATATGAAAAGGGAAGGTGGGAGAGCTACCTAGGGGCCACCTTTCAGGTTAACCACTTTATTTGAGCATGAGCTTTCCTGGATTTCGGTTCACTTCTTTTGAGTTGTTCGCACAACAGATAGTGGGACTTCCTTCTGACATGCCGAGAGTTGCACTATCAACCAGATTTCTTTTGAAGAGACCAGTTGTTCAGTCCAATACTAGTTCCTTTCTGAGTTAAAATTGCTTTCAGCTACATCTCCACAACAATCCTGAGAGGTAGGTTAAACTGTGAGGAAAGTGAGTTGTGTGGGGACCGTGCAGTGAAACTTAGCAGCTTAATGACAGGCATGTCATTCTTGCCAATGATGGAGTTGCAACAAGTGAACTGGTGACGTTTATCAACTTAGCTGTTCACAGTTGTAAAATGAAACAGACTTTGGACATGATCGGAGGCGCTCCTTTTGGGTGTTGCACATGTGCGCTCAAGAGAGGCTTACTAGTGGAGCGCTGTTGAGTGCAGCAGCTCATGGAGCTGCTTGTGTTGTGGTGATGCAGAATGTGAGCTGGGCAGTCTCTTAGCTAGGATAAACCACTTTTACTTAGCTTCTCCCTACCGTCATCTGTAAACAATATGGAGATGGTGAACATGCTCTGCATTGCAGGGTCGTTGTTGCAAGAATTGCTGAGTTGGTTACCAAGAAGGACACGGGCTTCCTTTCGTTTAGGTTTGGTCTACTCTTGATGTGTTCTGTAATCCTGTTCTACTCCCTATTAGCATAGGCTGGCTGTTGTGTTGTGACAATGGTATTCTACCTACGGCTGAGAATTGGCACTCCAGTTGTTTCTATACCTTTCCTGATACATCTTTTTAAAAGAATCATAGCCTTTCTAGATTTTAATAATAGATGCACCAAGGAAGATCATCTCCAGGTGGATTTATTATGGTTTTAGGTAAAACAAGAATGGGTAAGCCTTCCTACTCCTTAGTGCCAAATCTGGCCCTCTGAGGTTGTTTAACTGGCTGTGCTCTTTCCCTATGAAACTGCTGTTTGACAGCTTCCCAGCTTCTATACAGGCATTTTTTCCCCCATTCCAAAGAGCTGAAGTACCCCCAGAAGGCTTTGTTACTGGCAGGAAGAGCTTTACAATAAAATATGCCAGTAACTTTTGGTTCCACCGTTTTTGGCTTTGCTCACTGTTGGAATATGCCCCCCTCCCAGGAAATTTCTCTGAAAGTGAATATGGCCCTTGAGGCAGAAAGAGATTCCTCATGCGTGGGAGAAAAAGAATATCTTTTCGGGGAAATAGCTCTCTCAGCTGAGGTGGGAAAGCAGTTACAGCAAATACTAATGGTACTGACACATCCTTTGTTAGCCCAGGAGATAAGCAGGCAGCCATGGGAATAACTGTGCATGTGCCTTCAGGTCACCTGTTGGCTTGTGGCAACCCTGTGAATTTCATAGGGTTTTCCTTAGGCCAGGAATACTCAGAGGTGGGCTTGCCAGATCTCTCCTTTGAAATATAGCCCTCAGCACCTTGTATTCATTGGCAGTCTCTCATCCGAGTACTAACCAGGGCCGATTCTGCTTAGCTCCCAAAATCAGGCAATATCTGGTACTTTTAAGGTATTTAGGCTGCAGGAAGAAGAGAAAACATCATTATTTTAGTACATTAGTTTGTTCCTGAATAGTCAGGCTGGGGAGAAAAATTACTGTCATAAATATGAATAAGGTGATTTCATGGATTTTTAGGTCAGGACTGGGGATCCTGTGGTCCTGTAGTTGGTGCTCAATCTAGCCAGTAAATCTAATGGTGAAGGATATTGGGATTTGCAGTCCGACATCAGAAGGGCCACATATACTTCATCTGCCCCTTTGGGAAGCTGTTCTATAATTAGGAACATTTCCATCATCCTCTGCTTTGAACAGTCATTTTTAATCCCTGTTCAGGTACGGAGGCCTATTTTTCTTTACTGAGATGCAAAGGAGTGTCAGTTTCTTCTTACTTCAAAATACTTTCTATTGTGCTTGACTTCACTTGCTTCCTTTAAGGATCTGGCACTGAAATGTTCTAAGCTGATCATATACACTGACACTGAACTGTTTTTGTCCAGTGCTGATCATTAGGTAGACAAAACAACAGGTACTAGCAGACTTGGGAGAAGTACCTCCTCCCTCCCACACACACAAAAAAAGCCCCAAAAAACTTGAGGGAAGAAAACATAAGTGGGATGAAGATCTGAAAAATAGTCCACTGGGAGCAGTGTGTGCTTAGAGGACTTACAGAATACCGCGCTGTTTGAATTTTTGAAAAAAGGGAGAGGGAGAATGGAATGGAGTATCTTAGAAAGGGGCATGGCTAGCGGACTGGTTAGTAATCTGAAGCAGAATACTCCAGCTCACACCATTTTGTTGTAAAGTCCAGCTCAAACTTTTAAGATACTTGTGTAACAATTAGTATGCACTCTTCTATCAGTAATATGTGATATTAAAAAATAAGGAGCTCCAGTTTAATCAGGAGCCTTGAGATGATCTTTTCTTTCTTGGTAATTTAGATCATACATTATTTAAATCCCCAAGATGGAAGCTGAATCTACCCTGATGTATGCACACAGGAAGATAAGCTGGGTCCTTCACACAGGCCTTCCTTGTTCAGTGAGGAAAATGTGTGCTCAGACATTCTTTTCCAAAAGCAACTTTGGAGGAAAAGGAAATTTGTTTGCTCAGCAAAGTGCAAACCATAATGAGCTTTTTCCTTTGTCAAAATGGTAATGATATCATCACTTGATCTCTTATTCATCTGAAATTCACATTTATGCCATTTTGTGATGAGCAGAATCAGAGGAAGTACATACTTCTGCTTTGCTTTAAATACAGCAATAAAATAATACAATAGGTGTTTGACTGAGTCTCTTGTGGCTACAGAGTCCCTTTATGGATCCCCCTAGCGTAGCTACCCCCAACCTTCCCCCCTTCACATGGGTTGGACTACAATTTCCACTATCCCTCATTTTGGGCTTGTAATGGGAGTTGTAGTCAAACACATCTGGCAACATCAGGATGGGGAAGGCTACCGTGGGCCAAAACAGCATTCTCTTTCCTTGCCACTTTTTTCTGCTTGGCATACCAGGCCATTATAGGGAATAGGTAACTTGAGAATAAGAGGGCATGTATGAGAAAATATATGCATACTTTTGCTTCCTTATTGGCACACTGCCTGCGTGAACACTGAGGCCTTGTGAGGACTTTTTGCACCTGTACCTGAAGAGTATCCTAGCCCATTGTATTTCTCAGAAACAGATTTCATTGTGGCAATTTGGTAGTGCTTTTCCAGAGCAATGTGGCCATCAGGCTACAGTCTTCCAGAGCTTCCTTTGGTGACCTGAAATGTATCTCTCCTCGCCAGCTTAATGGATATATAACAGCCATGTTTGATGACCTCTTCTTTTTTTAATGCTACATGACCAGGTAGAAGTGTTGAGTGATGCAACATCATTTGATATACAGTGATTGCAGAAATGTTACGTTTTTTAAATTCCTTTCTGTGTACCCAAGATCCTGGTGTTTTTTCTCCTTTCTTAGCAAGCCAGGTCCAAGTCCATCCTTTCTTCCCATCTCAATCCCTTCCTGCACCTCTTGTGCAAAATACTTAATACTTCTTATTTGCCCAAGATGTTTAGATAAATGGAAAAGCACTAATTCCTTTCTTTGCTATGCCATAGAGAACGTCTTTGGTATTTAAGCTTTAGCATTGTGTATTGATTTTTCCCCTTTAAATCATGAAAAATCATTTTGGTGTTTTACAGAATATATTTGAAACCACAGTTTGTGCCTCAGTCACACTGCAGAGTATACAGTACTAATGTATTTAATACTTTAATAAAAAGTATTGTAGAAAAATTCCATGAATTTTGGGAAGTGTTAGGAACTTGTTAATCATTTGTTCAAAATCTGTTCAATTTACACAATATCCTGAGAAGCTGGAGAAAAAACAACAACCTAGAATTGGATGGGTGGCATGTTCTGCTCAGTAAAGATGCCACGGGGATCAAACTTCCTATAACTTATTTTTATTTGAATTGCTAGTATTCCTTTTGAAATTACTGTCAAGTCACAGGAAACTCTCTCCTCAAAATTGGGATTGTAACAGATACAAATTGTTTACAAATTCTTTAAACATTTTCCTCATCTCCAAAACTGACCAGCCAAAAATAATTCTCAATCCAATGTAAAAAAAATTGGTTTTGTGTTGTAACAAAATAAATAAGTAAAATAGAATTCTACGTTTTTAAAGGGGATAGTGGTGAAATATGGTATGAGAAACTTCACACCAGCTTAATGGCAAGCATTAAAGTGTCACAGGAATGCCATAGTTTGTCCTGAAATATAGTAGAGATATAAACAAGTTTTAATTGGATAGGATGTCTATAGCTGTGCTGTTTTTACAGAAATAGTGATAAAATTGTCCAGCAAAGGACAGCTTTAGGGGGCATTGAAAGATCCCCTTCATTTAACTGCTAGCACTCCACCTCCTTACCCAAGTATGGCACAAGTTACAACAGAGATTGGAAAAGTTACTTTTTGTTGCGTGTTGTTTCTAGCTTACGGCAACCCTATTACAGGGCTTTCTTGGCAAGTTTTGTCGAGAGTGGGTTTTCCATTGCCTTCCTCTGAGGCTGAGAGAATGTGACTTGCCCAAGGTCACCAGTAGGTTTCTATGGCAGAGTGAGGATCCAACCCTGGTTTCCAGGAGTTGTAATCCAACACCCAACCGGCTAGACCACACTGGCTCTCATTTTTTTTTAAAGTTCTTTTTATTCATCCGTAACAGAAACACAATATCATGATTAGCAGTACAGCAATACAAAAGAAAAACATACAATGAAACAATATACACACAAATAAAAATACTTGCATCCATACAAAATAAAAAAGCCTTCTCTTATTTACTATTCTGACTTCGTAGTTGGTGATTTCGTAGATCGCATTTACTATCAGTAATTATCTCACTTTTTGTACTGCAGCTATTAGGATCTCCCAGCTAGGATGGTCATGATGGAAATCACAAGTAGAACATTATTACAGCAAACGTCCTCTCCCGCTATTGCAATCCAACAGATTATATTCATTGTTTATTAGGTATTTATCTGAAATATTTTTATCACAATTTTCCTTAGCAAGTCCAGAGCACTCCCAGTTTATCAAAACACACATGACTTCAAAACTTGGACTGTCACAACTAAAAATGGGTTTTAAAGCTTAGATGCAGCAAACAATACAAACAAGGGAAATGATAACCAGAGAGAGACTATCAGAATGATACATCTTTTAAAATTTCACAGCAGAGTAAAATGAGCAGATGTCTCTAAAAGAACAAGGGAAAAAGGAAACCTTTTGATACTCAGTAGAAGGCCATCAAGCTGGTGTGGCATAGTGGTTTGAGCACTGGACTGTGACCCTGGAAACCAGAATTCAGTTTTCCTTTTAGGCTTGGAAACCCATGGGGTAGCCTTGGGCATGTCACACACTCTCAGCCCCAGCCATAAGTCAGAAACAACTTGAAGGCACACAACAACAACAGCAGCAGCAGCAGCAGCAGCAACAACAGAAAGTCATCATGTCTCTGAACCTAGAAGTTTTATTGTAGCAGCCATGAAGATTATTGTACATTTATAGATTTAAGTTCTGTGATTTTCCCCCTAATTCCTGTTCATTTAGAGCATCAGTGTTTGTATTCAATGGAGAAATGACATGGGGATCCCCAAGCAGTACTGCTTTCTGAGAGCTACACTAAATCTGTCTTTATTTTTCCTCATAGCTGGGCTCAGATTGGAAAAGATTTTATGGTGGCGCTGGGGGGGGTTGCAGCTCTACAGATGTGGGATTCTGGAAGTTTTAATCTAAAAAATTAACTTTTCGGAATTCTTATCAGAAGTTTTATACACACACACACACACACACACACACCTCCCCTGAGGCCTTGAAACCACAGTTGTAGTAACAGATCTTTTTCAGTGCAGGATATGCATTTCACTCATGCTCTGTACTGCAGACCAGTTTTAGTCAAAGTGATGATCCCGTGCCAGACTGTGAGCTGTCAGCTGCTCGTCCATTATAGCCATTGGACACAAATATAGTACTGGTCCCTGGCACATTAGGAAAAAAAATGTCAGTCTCTCACATTAGATTGTCTGAGAAGCACTGCTCTGGATCATTCTCTGGTAATATTATTCTGGGCAAGAAAAAATATTCAGAAATTTCAAAATACTACTAGCTCCAGGTAGGACAAACAGGTATTTGTAATTTTATTGTGATATTTTCATCTAAAAACTATACTTTATATTAACAAGCATCTGTCTTGCCATGTTTTCATCTATGAGCCTTACTTAAATATATGAAATTAAATTTCCTTTTTCTGAAAGCATTGGTCCCTATTTGCTTGACATAACAATCTTGGGTTTTTTTTAGTTTTGTGTATTCAGATTTAAGAAGATAACATGATGTTGTGTGACAGGATAACTGAGCAAGTTAACAAAACCACCTGTATTGATGTTATAACTCAAAATGTGAGCATAATGTTTCATCACTTGCCTTGAGAGTAGCAGTGCCTCAGTTTAGTGAGGCCATGTTGAAGATTTAGACTTTTCACTTTACCATGTTGGTACACTGGCTTTCTAACTAGAACTGGAAGGAGATATTTATCCACCTTGTGTATCCCCTAAATATTAGAAATGCCTAGCTGGAGAACTTATTCAAAGCTAGAAATAAATAAATGAAATGAGTGCCAGGAACGCCTCCTGCCTTCCACCTTCTTGCCCTTTAGTTTGAAATGTCATGGCACTTGGGGCAATTTGTAAATGTTGAGTTCTTAAATGGACAGTGAGTCTAAAGTACACTGCATTACCTTTTTGACTTCCACTTTTCTGTAGATGTTTACATCAGTGCGTGTGTGTGTTGTCTCCCAGTGGTAGCACCTTTTAGAGTTTTAATTTTAAGATCAGTATCTCTTAGAAGAAGATTCTCTCTTGTCATAGTTCAGTATGATTTGCCAATTCCCTGTGTGTGTGTGTGTGTGTATGTGTATGTGTATGTGTGTGTGTGTGGGGGGGGGGAGTATGGATAAGTAAAGAAAGGGGCAAGACCAAACTTTAGAGAGATGCTTGCCTGTTCTTTTATGACATGTAGCCTTTTGATCACAGCCCTTTGTTTATGATCCATCAGCCAGGTTACAATCCACATGACAGCCACTGCAGCCAAGCTGATTAGAACTGGATTTGGAGAATGGCTTTTTACAAGGAACTGAATCAGACTTAACTGAAGTAAAGTACAGTTTATCTCCCACTTCCCTATCTCTCACTAATGTGTTGAACTTGGGGAAATGTGTCAGATTTGTCTGGGCAGATCTGTTATCTGGAAATCCATTTTGTTATCATGGACAGTTCTGAAATCTCAGATAGTTGGAGATTATTGTTATTTTTTTCTTTCACATTATTTTAGTGGAGGGATATGGACACTTCAGGTGCTTTACAATTACCAGTGTTTCCCTTTTATACAACAACAACAACAACAATAATAATAGTAGTAGTAGTAGTAATAATATTTATTAGTTAGACAGTATTCTTTTCCCATTTTCTCTTTTAATTCTGTGAATTAGAAGCTAGAATATAGTGACAGTTTTCATTTTTGTTATGGAGCATCTTTAAACTTTGTCGTGATGGCATGGCTATGCAAACAAAAGAACATTTCAGTTTGCTGAATTGTACAGGGGCCCTTTAACACCAGATGATTATGTCCAAGCCATGTGTAATGCAGGGCTAAAAATTTCTAATGAACATTTGATCCAGGTGGACCATGTGTGGAGTGTATAGTGGGAGGGACAGATCAGCTGGGGCCCCTTTACACTATACAATTATAGCACTGTGCTTCTACTTTAACTGTCATGGCTGGATCCTGGGATTTGCAGTTTGCTGAGACACAGGAGCACTCTGCCTGAGAATTTTAATGCCCCTCCCTAAAATGCAGATCCTAGGATTCCACAGGATGCAGCCATAGTAGTTACAGTGGAATCATAGCACTAAAAGTATGTAGTGTGTAGCCCCAGCTGACCTGTCCCTCCCACCATACACTCCAAACATGGTCCACTTGGATTAAATGTACATTCGGAGTTTTTAGCCATGCATTACGTGTGTTCTGGACATATTTACATATTGTCCTTTTCACTTAAATAAAGTTGGAAACTTTCTTCCATGCTGGCTGGGGTTTCAGTCCAGAAAAGTAACAGCTCCAACCTCTAGAACAGGCCTGTTTTTTTAGAACAGTGCATCTCATTTTTTTTCTCCAGTCTGCCAAAGACCAGCACCATATTTGTGCCCACTGTCTACAGTTGTTCCTTTTTTTCGGTAGCCAGTGGCTCATAGACTGGCACTGGTCCATAATAATATTGTTGTAGAACACAGGACACTGAGAAAACAGACATAAGTAGGCCTTTGAAATCTCCCACAATCCTCTCTCCCCAACCACGGTCTTACAGCCTTTTTTCTTCCCGAGCAAGTCTCTGTCCACAATGCTGTACAGCAGTTTTGGGAAATGATTTCAGGGCAAAAATGTGTGGAAGTGAAGAGCTCAGCATTTTCTGGCGTTCTGACTCTTCTCAATTGTTAATTGTTCTGAGTTCTGCTTTGTCAGTGTCCGTCCAATATATTCATTTTAGTAAGTCGTGCCACTTTCTTACCTACTTACAATGAGGAATAGAGAAACTGTCACCCTACAGGACCTGTTGGACTGCTAGTCCTGTTATCTGATATTGACCATGCTGACTGGTGCTCATGGGGACTGGAGTTCAACAAGATATTGACAGCCACAGGGTGCCTACACCTCATTTAAACCCTGATACTACTATGCTAGTGTAAGTAAGATTAGGCCCTACGGCGTGGCTCTCGATATTTGTTGAATTGCAGCTCTCAATATTCCTTGCTATTGGCCGTGCTGCCTAGGACTGATGATAATTGCGGTCCGGTCACATCTGGAGGGCCCCATAGTTTTCCACTCCTGATCTAAAGAAAGAATGCTGGATTGATACTAGTTCTCCATTAGGTTTGAACAATCACTGAGCTCCTAAAACTTGCTCAGACCTGTGCCACACTTGTTGAAATGAGCATTGGTAAATACTGTACAGTTTGACAGGTGCTGAGCCTGCCTGAAAGAAACCATTAAATAAAGTTTTGTCCTTGATATAACACCAGTAGCACTTGTATTTACAAAGGTTGAGTATGCCTTATTTCAGAAGCAAGGTGTAGTATATGCAGGAAAGCACAAATCCCCCTGAGTACTACCTTCGGGAAAAGAGCCCAAAATACTGCTTTTTTGGCTTCCTCTGTTTCTGATGAATATTCATTTTGTATCATGTTTAAATGCCAGGTTCTTGTTTGAATTCCATAAAATAAATTCATTTGCATTTAAACTCTGTGCTAGGAGTCTGTTTCATGACACCCCTCAGAGTAGAACTGAGAACTTGTCCTGTAGGCTTGTGACTAAACCGATGATAACCTGTTTTTCTGGTGAAGTGAAAATTGGAAAAGGGAGCCAAGTTTCTCTTCTTACACTTGGATTAACCTAGACAAGAAAGGATAATATCCTTAAGTGGTTAGTTACCAGAATTTAACAAATGAACCAAGAGCAAGAGCCTCAGGCTCTCATCTCTCTGGTTTTCCTTGTTGGCTAAAGTGCTTTCCAGTGTTCAGGACTTTAAAATTATGGGGCCTTAAATTTTACAGTTTGGGGACTTGGAGGAATTTGATCTTTATATGAACTGTGAACTTGTTAGCAACATTCACTACTTGGCTTCATCTTGCAAGATCTGTATCTGCTTCATCGGACAGGAAAATCTGAGGAAAAAAAATCAAACATCCATTGTCCTAGGCCCTTTTCGCATGGCATTCGCCATGCGAAAGGGCCTCTGGAGTGTCACACAACCGCGAGGAGCTGTCCACATGAAGTCCTCGCAATTGCGCGACGTTGCTGGGGCCGGCAGGCACCAATCACGCACTATTTCATTTTTGGCTTTGAGCCAAAAATGGTGTGCGATCGCGCATCACTCCGGGTGCATGCGGAGCTCCAGAGCCGCGGCGCTCGCACTTTCTGCCCCAACGCAGCCTGGGGAGATCGCAGGCTGCGCTGCGGAAGGAAGAGGAAGGGCTCTCACGCTCCCTGCTCGCGAGCAGGCAGCGGCTGTGAAGCTGAAGCAACGGGGACACGAGAGCCTCTCACAAGAGGCTGCTCACGCAATCCCCGCACCGCTGCACCAAGAACAGGTAAGCTGCGGAAAGGGCCCTGTGGGAGGAGGGCTGGGGTGGGGTGGGGTGGGGGGGTGGGGGAAACGGGCACCCAGGGTTCCAAGCCATGTCAGGGAAAGGAGAGGGAAAGAGGGTGACTCGGCATGGTGGCGCTATACTTCCTGTCTCTTGTCCATCTCTTTCCTCAGGTGTGGGGGGCATTGGGAGACAGTTTGTGGTGCTGGGAAATCAGTCTGTGTGCCATCCTTAGCGGGCCAGGCAGCAGCTGGTGGAGGAGGAGGAGGAGGAGGAGGACCAGAGACAAGTTTTAAAAGGGCTGTATGAGCTGATTGGAGCTGCCAAGAGGGAAGGTCGCCCCAGAAAAGAAGCACCGGAGGTGGAGGGGGCAGGGGTTGGAGAAACTCTCGTCCGATCAAAACTGTAAAAGTTAAACCTGCAAATGTGGATGGCTAACTGTATCGTTATCCTGTCTGCAGATAAATAGAAATCATGGGCTTACTTCCGAGTAAAAACATACCACTTATGAAACTACCTTACCCTAAGTAAGACCGTTGGCATAGCATTTTCAACTTCAGCTGGTAGCTTTTTTCCCAGATTTCGGGCCAGATTCTTTCCCAATCCTGTTGTTCTTTGTTAGTCTCCTGTCTGAGGACTAACCGGGCCCAACCTTGCTTATCTTCCAGAATTAGACAAGATCACACATTTTCATGGTGGCATGTAATATACAGTAAAAGGTTTTTAAAACAGTCATTTGTAGCATGAGATGTTTATTGTTCAACTGAATACTCAAACTGCACTCTTTATTTTATTTACCCTGTGGCAACATTTTAGTAAAAAATATACGTTTCCAAAAAGAAGTGTGTTTTTTTAAAAAACGGTGTTCTGCATCCATTTCATTCCATGCTAGCTTGATATTTGTACATCAGATTTGTTCAAGTGGTATCTCATATCAAGGAAATAGTGGCTTCCATGTTACAAAGTCTGACAAAGCACATTTGTACCAGTTGAGTCCCATTCCAAAATCTGAGATCAAATAAATCTACATTTGCTATCAGCGTTCGAAATTAACAAACTTGTTTCTCAAGTCATTAACACCTCAAAAAAAAGGCATGTAAAACTGTTGAAGTTGCTGGCTGTGGATTCTTGTCCCTCAAAGTAACTCTTCTAAGCTTTTGTTTGACCTATCTACTTTGTGGTTTCTGGGGCTGAATAAACTGTAACCTCATTCTTCTTTATTCACTTGGAAGACTGGCGCTTAATTTTATTCAAAACAGACCAAGTTAGAAGCAATAATTCTGAACATGTGAGCCCCATTGGGTACCGTATTGGGGAAAAGGTAGCATATAAATTAAATAAATAATAATACGACAAATATAATATTAGGGTTTCAGGTGCATGTTTCTACAATACAAAGCAGAGTATCATTGTTTGTATCTTTGCTGTAACTAATATGTTTTGGGTATTGTGATCTTATTTCACTAGAGCCAGCATTGACCATTCCTCAAAAATAAAATCCAATATGTGAAGGATTTCTTTCTCCTCTCTTTCTTTTGCCTTCTTACTATGTATATAGTCAAGCATTTGTCCTTTGACGTGAAGATATCTAAAACAAACCCTATTGTCTTGAACAGTATAACACATAAGGCATAACGGAGCCTTATCTCTCTATTTAGAAAAGACCTTTTCCTTATGAGATTAAATTAAAAAAAATCAACCAGATGGTTTTGTTCTCTGAGAAGAGCAAATATAAAAAATTCAGCAACACCGGCATTCTTATTCTTTGCTCTTAACTTTAAATGGCTTTTCAGGAGTAGGAGAGTGCTCTGAACACTCATGCTAATGAAGTCTCCAGAGGAGATGGGAGGTCTGTGCTAATCTGTTGTTAGGATTTATTTAAGGCTGCCTGAAAGATGAATTGTGTCTTATTGCTGATCTGGCCACACTTATGTAAACAGGTGGAAAGCTCTGCTTTGTGGTTTTAGACTTGTAGGAAGCAACCAGCCAGAGGGGAGGGAGTTGTCTTCTTCAGATGAACATGTGGTGTTCTTGGAGATGTATATAGAAAGTCCTCATTTTAAGAAAGTAGGTTCTTTCTTTCTCATTATTTAGAAGCTTTTCACCCTTATATGCTTGCCTTGGAATTTAAAAGCTTTAAAGGATTTGGAAGCAGGCTTTGAGTGTATATATTTCTACACACAAAGATAACCTCTTGAACAAACAGTGACTTGCTTCATCTTGGCAAAACTCTGAAAGATTTCTTAAGGATAACAGGGGAGGGGGCGGTATGGCGTGCTTCTGATTTGTTTGTTTCATTCTGTGTATTTGCTTAGAGTTAAGAATCCAAAGAAGGCACTTGGGCAGGGTACCAAGGAACATCTGCAACAGACTATGTTGTGACTGTGAATAAGATGCGTTTAATGGGAAATAGATTGCCCCATCCCCCATTGTTGTTCCTGTTGTCATTGTTGTTTGCCTTTGAAGCACCATTTACATTGAATCCTGGAATAAAGGTCTGATCCAGATCTCATTTCAGTGGAAATGAATGGCTCTCAGAATTCTTGCAACAAAAAGGCAAAAGAAGTCACAGTGAATAGGAAACATAAAAATAGTAGACACTGGCTTTGGTGGGAGTAGGGTTGTGTTGCACTATGATAATCAGATTAGACAAGTGAATTTAAAGGGAGAAAATTCCCCAAAGATTTTATTCAGAAATTTAAAAAATAGATTATGAAATATTGTATTTTAGACTACTAAAAACACAGTTTAAGGCCACAGTGTTCATATATGGCTAGCTCAGCCATACCCTCTCAAAATAATTTCCATGCCTACTGAGGAATTAAGGTTATGAAGGATCTTTCAGTCATTTCAGAATGTGTAGCTCTCCTGCAAGACGGTGGCAAAGTCCTTGGACCACATAAGCATCTGAACCTTTCTCCTCTCACCTGCTTCAAATACTTCCATTTTCTGTGGCATGTGAAACAGAGTGATCTGTGTTTGGAAATACACTAATACACTAAATCAAGAGGTCAACTAACATTTTAAAAGACAGAGAAACTTGTTTTAATCCAAACAAACCTCCTCAGGTTAGACATCCATGAAAATAACAATAAAGAAGAATAAGAAAAAGCAGAAATGGCTGATAAGAAGACAGAAAATGAGACCGATTAGACAGTATCATGTAACAAAAATTAGTATTCAGTGAGACTTCACTTTCTGCCTTTTTCCTCAACTCCCCCACCCTGCAAATGAGTGTTTTATGTGTCTTTCTGAAATTACAGTGGAGTCTAAGTTCAGAATATGTAATAAATTTCCATATATAATAAACACTGACTTTAGTCTTTTGCCTGCATCTCATAAATTGGTCAGAATGCTAGATTATTTGCAGTATCAGCTTACAGCTCCATTTCCAGTAAAAGTCAAACACTTTTAAAAGTAAGATCAATTAATAAATTTGCAATTATTGTCTAACAAACTATTTTTTTACATTTTTACACCTCAAATGTGACCAATTTTATGAGATGACCAGGTTCTTGTGCATAATAATATGCAAAATTCTTGAAGTAACAAATTGAGTTCAGATCTATAAAGAGTGCTTAAAAATATATACATGTTTTAGAATCCCTTCCAAATTCTGTCTTTTTTTGGGGTGCGGGGAATGAAGTGTGGCATTTCTCCCATGACAATATTTCCTGAAATGTTATATCTCCATTGCAGACATTACATAGCTATCCATTTTATGGTAGCTTCATTTATTTTATTTTTTTCTGCCTGAACGACAACACTTTATAACTAAGGTCTAAACAAGGAAGTCTGTGATTGTTTCAGAAAGCAGCCCAGCAGAGAAGTACAACTTGCTAATGCTTCCTCTATATGGGCACAATGATGGATAGTGTCAGTTGCATATTGCAGTAATAACTTTTTGAGGCGGAGAAAAGTTTAGGTCTTGTCATTTTGCTATGTCATGTCCAACAGTTAGTAAAATGGAATATCTATTTACAAGTACAGTGTGCCCTCCCTTACTGCAACTTCTGTGTATGCGATCTCCATCTCATGCAAAGCATTGCAAGCATAGTTTAAAAATGGCAGCAATGTGCATGTGCACAAGCTGCCACATCCACGTGCATCTTGCATCCACTGAAAAAATGGGACGTGGGCATTTATGGAGGGCACACTGTACATGAAAACCTGCATGAGGCACAGAATAGGGCCATCAATGCTCAGCCATGTAGAAATACGTAACTAAAGGACTCCCAAACATACTATGCTTGAGTATATTAAAAAAGCATAGTTTATTCAGACAGTAGTTATAAATTTACTGATTGACTTTATCTTTAAGTAAGAAATAGTCATCATTGTTGTTGCGTTCCTTCTAGTTGTTTCTGACATATGGCAACTGTTACCTCCCACTCTCTAAGAGGAACAGCTTTGGGCTGAGGAACAGACAAAGAGCCGAGTGTTTCTTGATAAGGATTCCCAGTTTATTAGCAGAATACAGACGTGCACGCGCACGGGTGCCTCGAGGAGGGACAAGCTTCCTTTGTTTAGGGGAAATAGTTATAGAGTTGCAGGAAGATTCTTATCAGTACTTAAACCAATCCCTAGGTAGATCCAGAATTTCTGGAATGCTAAGTCAGCCAAGGGACGGGAGTGTCCGGGGAGCATCCATTCTTTTCGTGACCTGTGCGCTTTTGTGAAATGGCTGAAATCTGTCATTTTACAACTCTTGCTCTCACAACCCTAAGACGAGCTTACCATGGGGTTTTCTAGGGGCTGAGAGTGTGTGATGCACCACGGTCACCCAGTGGGTTTCCAGGACTGAGCATGGTCTCTGTGGTTGTAGTCCAGTGCTCAAACCACTACACCACACTGTCCAAGTAATAGTGATAGCCATATTTAAATACCTGAGGGATGTCCTGCAGAAGATGGGTCAAGCTTGCCTTCTGATGTTTCGGAAACTAGTATGCTAACCAGTGGATTCAATGTACAAGAAAAGAGATTTCACCTAAACATTAGAAATAATTTATTGAGTATAATAGCTGTTCAAGAGTGGAATAGACTACCTCAAAACATGGTAGATTTACCTTTGTAAGTCTTTAAACAGGTTGGATGGTCATCACTCAGGAGTGCTTTATCTGTGTATTTCTGTACAACAGGTGGTTAGAGTAGATGATACAAACTTTTCCAACTCTGTGATTCTAGGATATGAAGATAACGATACCCCATCACTGAAAAAAAACAAAAACCAAGAACAAAAAACACCATGTAACAGAGTCTTGTCTCCCCCTCAGCTCTAAAAACACCAGCAGAAAGAATGTAGAATATACAAGTATTCCTCAACTGATCCATGATTTCCACTAGCCAAGGGCAGGGCCAAACTATTTCCTTGAATCTTAGAGAAATAGGGTTGCCTGAGAAGAATATGTTGCCTGTAGCGGGAGCGAGCAGACATTAGGTCCAGGATTTGCATGGTTGCACTGCTGCCAAACAACCATGCCCCAGCCAGGACCTATTTGCAAAAAACCTTTAATCTGACACTCCTTCTACTTCACCATTACAATCTGTTTGCTTACATGCTTCTTGCAGTGGCCCAGACAGCACGAAGTGCTGGGAAGGACCAGATGCTGCTCCTTGCTTTCTCATGGGTTTTCTGCCTGGCAGAGGGAGAAGACCGGGAGAGCATGCAACAATGGAGGCAAGAAGGTAAAGACACTAAGAGGGTGGAATTGAAGGTGGCTTGCCCAAAGGCCTTGGGAAACCTGGAGCTGACAAAGGCTAGACAATTACAGGAGCTGTTTTGCTTTTTCACTAGAAATGCAGTGGAGCTATGTGCAAACTAATGGCTCAAAAAGCTGAATAGAGGGTAGCCGAACAAGATGTTTCTAGCTACATGCTCAGTCCTGCAGCTCACACAGCAATAATTTCGTATACAAATTTACTTCTGTTTCACACTCCCGTGCACCACTCCTTCCTTGATTTCAGCTACTTTGTTTAAGAGAGGCAAAAAGTTCAGTTTGAACTGTCCCAGACTTAATAGCTAGGGCTTTGACTGGGATGATAAGAAAGAGTTCATGATTTACTGTGTCTCCTACAGGTCCTAATAGTTCTCTTATCCTTGCTGCATTGTTTGTCAGCAGGCCGAGGGCCAGTGTGGGCTAGTGGTTTGAGTGTTAGGCTATGACTGTGGAGTCCAAGGTTTGAATCGTCTTTCAGGAATGGAAACCCACTGGGTGACCTTTGGCAAATCACACTCTCTCAGCCCCAGAGGAAAGCAATGGCAAACCCCCTCTGAAAAAATCTTGCCAAGAAAGCCCTGTGATAGGTTCACACTGGTGTCACCATAGGCTAGAAATGACTTGAAGGCACAGAATAACAACAACAGAGCTGGGAGCCCATTTTCATCCCCCATGGTGTTTTCTAAAACATACAGCACAGGCTGGGCTCATCTGTCTGAGGAGGCCCACAGCAGGTCTGCATGTCTACCTCAACTTCCTGAAAGAGAGGAGAACTGAAAGAAGGAGAGAAAGAAAAATACATTTCCTCTTCCTCTTTGGTTTCTGCATTTTTCCCTTGCTTATTACACTAATTTTAAAAATAAAAGGCATGTTATTGCAAAAAAGAAAGATAGATGAAGATAATATATAGGCAGTCACCCCTCCACATTTGTGGTTTTCACTTTTGCAGATTTGATTATTCACTAATTATTTGCTACCACTTCTGCTGCCTCCCTATGCCATTTTTAATAGGGATTGCAAGCCTCGTGAGATTGAGAAACTGTAAACGAGGCTTGTAAGTCCCTGTTAAAAAGGGTTTGGGGCAGCAGTGGAAGTGGCACTAAACCCCACCAGCCACCCATTTCTGCCTTATGAAGGAACCCTGATGCCTCAAAGGAATCCATGGTGGGTTTAATATAGTGATCATACTTTTTTGTGTGTTAAATATGGTTTGGGAAGGCCTGGAGTTATTCATGGTTTTTCCACTTTCACAGGGGTCCTATACCTCTAACCCTAGTGAATGTGGAACGATAACTGTATCGTGAATATTTCAGCTAGAAGCATATAGTAATACATAGATTTTTCTCCCATAAGTTATTAACATGCCAAAATTATTTTTTTCTTCTGGAATCTTGATCATATTCCCTTATCATTTTAAAGACTCAACCTATAGTTTGCTCTGACATTTATTTCGCCCAGTGCAAACATCACTCCCCATTTGACTAACTAGGGAAAGATTTCATTACTGTGGCCAGACTTGAACAAAAACTGATTTAAAGGTAGAAATAGAAAGTGTTCTTTAGACATACCTTGGGTTAAGAACTGGAAAGCTATAACATGTAAGGAAAGTAACTGCCAAAGATAACTGCTCTGGGGTTTTGTTAAACCTGAACATACTACTGAGGAGCGAGGAAGCTCTGACAGCTACCTTGAGGAATTACCTCCCCCACAAGAGTGCTATGTAGGACTCCATTTTAGCAATGATAGGGACCGAGGTGGTCACAACTGTGTACTTGGAGAGATAAAGGCTAACAAGTTTCGTTTTCAGCAGGGGAAGTCTCCACAAGCCCAAATTGGGAGCTTTGGGAGAGAGGGCTAAGAAGAACAAGCCCTGTATTACTCTATAGCAAAGTGATTTCTTCAAAGCTAAAGATACATTACTTTCTTTCGCGACCAGAGAGTTTCTGGTAGGACCGAAGTGCTCGATACCATGACCAGCCAGAGTGAAAGTAGCAGAATGACAGGGCACTGCAACATCAGGTTTCCACAGTATTTTAAAACAAAGGCACAGCCAAATTAAAATGAGGGATAATTCAGGCCGGCTGTATGCTTATCTTAAAAAGACCAGGCAAAAAGATGGCACAGGCTTTCAGTGCAGATAAACAATAGGTTGAATAGGATGGATTTCTCAGTTAAAGTTAATAAAGGCAAGGATCTTTCTGTAGCACCTGCACCTGTGGGTTAAGGGACCTTTGGCTGCTGCAGAACAGTATAAAGAATACCAATTCTAGCAGATTTTTTCATATATTGTCCGTTGGAAGGGTCTCAGGTACATTACCCACTGCGAAGAATTAATAGTGCTTCACTGGACTAATATTGCTAGTTTCTGATACACATTCTCTGCATTTGATTTTCCTGGACTGGGATGCCACTGTCCCTCCATCTGTGATAAATAACACGGGACAACCTGTAAGCTTTGCAAGGCATCAAAGCACTTGAGCTTCCTGACACAAGGAAAGGGTGTCAGGCACCTGTGGGCACAGCAGTCTGCCAAGAAATACTGAAGCAGTCCCAACAATTGTGAGGTTTCTGTTCTCATTTCTCCTCTTTTTGCTTGCTGTGAAGCAGAACTGAGGGATCTGAGGAAAGCACTTGGCCAGCGCTCATGGAAAACTTGTAGAGTCCTCAGTTCTTAGTAGAAGGGGGATTGAAAAGGTTCTGATTAATGAGCTGTTTTTTTGAATCCATGTCCTATAATGCAAATTCTCTGTATCAATGTGTGTATTAAGGATTGTATTAGCTGCAGACTATTTCAGTCTGTAAAGCTACTGACTGTGTTCTTATTCTATCCACTGAATACACAGTGAAGTTACTTGGGAACCTAGTTCAGTATGTGTTGTTAATATAGGCCCTCTGCTTGCCATGGTGGCTTTACCTTAGAGTTGTGAAAAATAAAAATAGTAAAAGCACTCTTCAGATGTTTAATCTTTCTTTAGCCTCAGACAGAAGGCATGATCTATGCCAAGTTAAGCATATTTACCTCTCATTATCATAAGTGGTTGCTCTCCATCAAAATGGATAGGATTTAAATTTGTTTCACTTGCTTGGAGGCAACAGTGTGTAACCTTCTGTACAGTTTCGTTATCTTGCTAGCCACCTCATTTTCATAGGAAATCAGTTCTCTTTGCAGCTTGCTTTCTGCCCTTCTCTGCCTCATGTTCTCTTTTTATCATTGTTTTTTTAGTAGAAATTTTTATATTGCTTGATGCATTTACAAACCAAGGCAGAGAGCATCAATCGTTTTTTAAAACATAGTTGAATAGTTGGAATGGTAAGACTCTTTTGGTAAGGGAATTTCATAAATCAGTCCATTATTTTTCTACATGGCAACTGATGAATGATTGTTTGTGAAACCTTTACCCTCAAGAGCTTTAATAGTAAATGCCAAAAGAAAAATATGTAATGAAGAATTTATACTGTAATGAGAGCAGGAAAATTGCCTTTTAGCTGTAGCCTTGAGTGACTCTTCTTCCTGTAAAAGTCATTTTTCTTTTATATAAATGTCAAGCATCCCTAAAACTTAGCTTGCAAAATCACAGAACCCGCTGTGGATGAGGCACAATACAAACTTTAACAAAAATATCTCCTCTAGAGGAGGATGGACCCTCAGGTTTAGTTGTTGAGAATGTTGTCAACAACAATAAACAGGGAGTAGGAACTTATAAATATAGAATTAACAACATTCAGTCTTTTCCTTGTACCCTGAAGTCTATGCCTTCTTCATTTCTTGCCTTATTAGCTAGTCCATAAATAGTTGCTAGCCCTCTAACATTTAACATGTAATGGCTTGGCAGACGGAAGCCAGAGAGTGCTCACCAACTATTGTTTTTCATCCTGGCGAGAAGTGGGGTGCCTCAAGGTTCTGTCCTGGGCCTGGTTTTGTTTAATGTCTTTAGAAATGATTTATATGATGTAATAGAAAGCATGCCTATAATTTTCAGGTGACATCCAATTTTTGTGGTGAAGGGGGGTTGCAGATGCTTCAGAGGACAGGATGAGAATTCAAAATGACCTGGACGGTTTGGAGAGCTGGGCCAAAACTAACAAAATGAATTTGAACAGGGGTAAACATAAGGTACTATAACTAGGCAAGAAAATGAAATGTTCAAATACAGGTTGACACCTGGTTTGAAAACAGCATATATGAAAAAAAGGAATTAGAGATTTTCCTAGCCCACAAGCTAAATATGAGTCAATAGTGTGATGTAGGAGCCAAGAAAATCCAATGCGATTTGGGCTGCATCAACAGTAGCATAATGACCAGATCAAGGGAAGTATTAGTGCCACACTATTCTGCTTTGGTCAGGCCTCAGCTGGAATACTGTGTCCAGTTCTGGGCACCATAGTTCAAGAAGGATATTGACAGGCTGGATGGAACATGTCCAAAGAAGGGTGACCAACATGATCAAAGACTGGAAATCAACTCTTATGAGGAAAAAACGAGGGAACTGAGTATATTTAGCTTGGAGAAGACTGAGCAGTTACATGATAGCTGTTTTTAAATATATGAAAGAATGTCATGTAGAAGATGAAGCAAGCTTGTTTTCTGTTGCTCCAGAGACTTGAATCAATTGATTCAAAGAAAAGATATTCTATTTAAACATTAGAAAAAACTTCTTTACTGTAAGAGCTACTTGACAATGAAATGGGCTGCATCAGAGGCTGATGGACTCTCCCTCTTTAGAGATCTTTAAACAGAGGTTGAATGGACATCTTTGAGGAATGTTTTAATTGTGTATTTGTGCATGGCAGGGGCTGAACTAGATAAGCATGCAGTCTCTTTGAATTCTAAGATCCTGTGATTCTGTTTCACAGATGAAAAGCAGGAAACATGTGGCCAAACAACAGTAGAATGTGGTCAATATGGCAAAAGTTATTTATGAGGAAGAACAGACAAGGAGACCGTGTAGTAGTTTGCTTTTATATGAATATATGAATGTTGCACTTGGAACTCAGTTTGTATCAAGTAGGCTGAGGAGGAAAGTGGGAGGAGTGGAAAGAAACTGAGAGCTTTTAAAAAGAGCTGAAAAAGTGGGACAACAGAGGATTTAGCAGGACTATACCTACCAAAAGGGACAGCTGCAGGCTATGTGATAGAGATCACAGTTTAGAACTGCTTGTCCACAATTAGCCAGGTTTTCCACAGATCCTTTTTTTACCATTACCCATAAACTGGGCCTGTGGATATTAACTGGGGTAGAGCAATGTGCTTGGCTACTAGGGTTGTTGATCTTTTATTTCATAAACAAGAATGAATGATTTCAGAATTCTTTGCCCTATTAGCTATTTCAATACTGTCTGTGAAAAATCTGTTTGTGCCTGATACACTGTTTTCTGTGCAAAAATGTGAGTTTTTTTGTACAAAAAGAGCTTGCAGCTTTTGGGCATTTTCTTGACAGCATGTCTCAGTATGGTAAGATGTGCTTTCTTCTTGAGGATGAGAAAATCTTCAAGATGAGAAATCAGATTTCTTATTTCCTTATTGGTTAACCAACTGAAACTTGATAAAGATGCTTTCTATTGTGGATCCTGTCTAGCTTTTCCTTGCCCCATCAAATACTGCTGGCATTGTTAAAGACAGTGGTAGCAGGAACCAACATACCTAAGTAAATAATGTAACAGTAAAGAGGAAGAAAGAAAGGAATCAGTGCTGTATAGCCCATAAGAGTTTTCATCGCAGCCCTCAAAGCTGCTAATTGTGGTAGTCCATTACATGGAAAGACTTTGGGGAACTGATACAATGCTCATTGTTGCAGTCAAGATTTCTGCTTATCACAATGCCTTTGGGGTTGGACCAAATGCCTTCTTCGTATGTATTCAGAACTCACACATTAAGCATTGTTCTTCAGTTGCACGTGTACAGTTAGGATGCAACTAGGAGAGGGACGGTAAATATATGGCTGGATTGATATTATTTTAAAAGTTTAATGGGAGCTTCCAAATCTGACTGTGAACATGATACTAGGGAAGTTCCAGTTTCTCCAGGAAAATGTCCTTTTCTTCTATTCAGAACACTGCAATTTGTCCTTCTGGGCAAAATATACAGGATGGTAGCTGTCAAGATCTTCAGGGAGTAGGCAGCGTTGAGTGAGAAAATAGCGAAAGGTTTTACTCTGTTCATTAAACTTAAAAAAAAAAAGTTGGATCTCTGATAACAATTGTCTTCATGATATGTCAGTGTTGATTGGCACTTGGAAAAGTTCCTTTTGAGCTAAAACTCCCTGAATCCTTAACCACCATAGCTAGTAGCATACTGACTAGAGGATTCTGGGAGCTTTAGTCCTCAAAGTAGCTTTTCCAAGCTCTCTTACTGACCAAAAAGGAACCAAAAATTTTAAAGCCAACATGGTGTTATGGTTTGAGCATTGGACTGCAACCCTGGAGACCAGGTTCAATTCCCTGCTCAGGCATGAAAACCCACTAGGTGACATTGAGTGAGTCAAACACTCTCAGCCCGCAGAAAACTCTGTGATAGTCTCGCCCTAGGGTTGCCATCGGTCGGAAACAACTTGAAGGCCATAACCACACAACCAACTTGACACAATGAGCTCCATGTTCTGCAGAAGCAAGGAAAACATTTCCCTCTTGCTAAGGACTTCAGGGACTCCTCCTATGCACTTCCCTCCAAAAATTCAGATTTATGAAGACTGCGCATGCTCAGTAGCTACTAAATGAGAAAGATGCAAAACACAGGCCATTTCCACCCTACAGTGTTGCAGTACTATTATTCCACTTTCAACGTCCTGTGGAATTCTGGGGTTTGTAGTTTACTGAGGCCAAAGAGCTCACTGGTTGAGAATTCTAAGGGCCCCTCCGCAAACTGCAGACCCCAGGATTGCATAGGATGTTGAAAGTGGAATAGTAGCCCTATAACAATAGAGGGCGGAAATGGCCACAATTCAGGAGGCTTCTGACGTTGAAATCTAGTAAAAGCTTCAAGTTGCAAGAGACTGGTTGGTAGGGCATAGGTTTATGGGTTTTCTTTGGATTGGCCTCTACCTATCCACCCATCCTTTCTCCTGTGGAAGGTGGCATACCAGAGCAAGAGGTAGCTTTGTGATTCAAATGAATTAAGCACTCACACCATTTAACTGTTTGCAAAGTGAAGCACAGAAGCACTTCTGCAGGGATAAGTGCAGCTTCCTTAATTATACGTTAGTGGAAGGCTGTCACTTAGCAGACAACCTTACTTATAAAAGGACTTTTAAAAGCCAGAACTCTTGAATGAAAGGCATCACAGTGCATTATGGAGGGGATGGTAAGGAAGTTTTTTTTTTTTTTTAGGAGGAAAGATGTTTAATTGCAGTGAGAAAAACTACTCAGCAGGTGGTAGCCCAGACCCTTGTTGAGATGATGCCAACTGGGACCAAAACAATTAAATTAACAAATATACAACCACTACTTGAAGGCTCCTGTGGAATTCTCCAAAGAGGCTATGGCTTAAGAAAGCGAAGCATATTAGGAAGAGGTACTAGCTTTCCCAGAAAATACCATTACAGTCTTGCCAAAGTAATAAATGCCCCGGTAACATGGAGGTTAAATTACTCTAATGCATTGTATTGTTCTTAAAAGTGAGCTGGGAAACAACAGATGATTCCAAATGCACGTGACAGGATTTGGCTGCCACAACATATTATTAGTTTAAAAGAGCTTGAGTAGCTACCTATTTCTTTCCAGGCCCACTTCACAGTGATGGCCTGTGGCTTTTAGAGCCCTGAACAACTGAAATATCAAATTTCTGAAGGATTATTTTCTCCTACGTATTTGGAAGCGCCTTGCAGCTTTGTCAGGTGGCTGTAAAAGAAAAGGTCTTTTTTTGTGGAGGTATATAAACTGAGAAACTCCCTCTCAACCAGAAGATATTTGCCAGAAATTGTTTGCTTGCTTTCTTGCTTGCTTTAGTGTGCTCTTCTTATAGATGCTCTGCAAAGTTTGTCCTGTTCTCCCAAGTTTTAAATGGCATCCTATTGCTTTCTGTTGTATTGGTTCCTTCTCTGCAGCTTTTATTATTTGTTTTTCCACCTTCTTGAGTATAATCTTACAGGCCTTAAAATACAGACATATATTCTTACCTTGAAACTGTTTGTGTAGATCTTCATGTTTTAGTTTTATTAAGGGGTTCAGTTTTAATCAGATAAAATATCATACCACGTAAATGTTAAATGTTATATATAAAATATTTTAATTTAGTTGTTAGATAATATGCCATATTTATTTAAATATAAAAATATTTAATGTTTAAATATTATATGTTAAATATTATGCTATATTTATATGTCCTGTCATCTTGGATATCTTTCTGGGATTCAATACATTTTTTTCAAAAAATGAAGTATTCTTAAACTGTGGCCATTTCCACACTATACTGTTATAGTGTTATTATTCCATTTTCAACATTCTGTGGAATCCGGGGTTTGCAATTTAGGGAAAGCATTTAGAATTCTTAGCCAGAGAGCTCTTTGACCTCATAAGCTACAAACCCCAGAATTCCACAGAATGTTGAAAGTGGAATAGTAGCACTATAATGATGTAATGCAGAAGTGGCCCTACATAATAGTAATAATGGGCTTCTCATAATTTTGTTATTTGCATGAGAACCATGCAAGTTTAAATACTTGTTATAAAGCTTCTAAAATTAAAGATGGGTATTAAATTGTGAGTTCTATTTTTTTTTTTCTGGAAAAATAGGGAGAGGAAGTCAATTAATATTCTATTTTGATTTTGAAGGGCAATTGTATATACATGTATCTTTGACAATCTAAGTGAAATAAAGTATCACTGCTTTCCTGTAATATATGCTACCCTGTCTGCCTTTGGAGGAAGAACATGTGGTGTTTGTGTAGTAT
This sequence comes from Cyclura pinguis, assembly GCA_030412105.1. Classification (NCBI taxonomy): domain Eukaryota; kingdom Metazoa; phylum Chordata; class Lepidosauria; order Squamata; family Iguanidae; genus Cyclura; species Cyclura pinguis. Next base: position 102,760,597 of record CM059599.1, on the reverse strand, counting down.
ATTGCAAACAGCATTACTGTAAGACAACTTTTTTTGGCTCACATGCCCATTACAATTACTCAGTTTGCAAGCTGAGGTGTTTAAATAAATCACAGACCATAGTTTATGTATTGCAGGAATGCCCATGCTTTAAAGCCCGGCAGGGGGTTTCACCATCCCCCTGAAATGTTAATGTTTTTAAAGCTTTTGCAAAGATTTTTGTGACTCTGCTCCCAGGGCTACATGGTTCCCACCCTTGGTTTACTGTAAGTAGGGAGGAACAAGTCAAGTTCCTAGTGTGCATGTCACAATAAACAAGCTATGGACAGAAAGTCCAGAGTTTGTTGGCACTCCCACTTGCAGGAGAAACCGATCAAGGGCAAACAAAGCAACACACATCAAACCAGCAATGAGGTGTCCCATGGGAATGCAGGCTATAGTAAAGTCTATCAATAAAGACTGCAAAAGATAGAAAGATAGGCTTAAAAAATGTGTATTTGGTGTTGTGTCTTTTTCTGAAGAGAAAAGTTTGAGAGCAGGCTTTTTATATAATAGAAGAAACATGAGCAAAAGGTCATGCTGATGGGGACTTTCAAAGCATTCTCTAATAAATATGATGTAGATCTGACTGGCCAAGACTTCACTGCCTGTACTGTTATGGGAAAATTCTACAGTGCAACTTCTGACAGAGCTGTGAGCAGGGGACATCTGTGACAATGTGCCAGGCCAGGAATGATGTGGTTCTTTTTCTTTCAGAGAAAATTGTGAAGGCAGACAAAGCTGTATAATTAAAGTGATTTGGAAGTATTTGTTTATTTGTTTTAATATATATCCCACCTTTCTCCTAACGTGGGCTCCAAGGCAGCATACAACATTTTAAAACCCCAATAGAATTTAAAACTCTTAATAAAAAAGTTAAAACATAAACTAAATTTCCATTTAAAAAAAACACATTAAAAGCAGTTCAAAACAGCAGTACAATCAAGGTTAAAACAGCATTAAAAGATGCTTAAAAACATTATAAAGAAAAAACACTGCACCCCCTATTAAAAGCTTTATATGCTACAACATATTAAAAAACCAAAAACTTCTTTAAATAAAAAGGTCTTTACCTGTCAGAGGAATGACAACGGGGGGGGGGGGGGGCTGACCAGACCTCCCTGGGAAGGGGATTCCATAACTTGGGAGCAGCCACTCAGAAAACTGTCCCTTGTGTCCTCACCTGACATGCCTGGGGTGGTGGTGGGACTGAGAGAAAGGTTTCCCCAGCAAATCTTAAGAGTACAGGCGAGCTTACACAGGGAGACATCATTTTCAGATAGTCTGGACCCAAGCTGTATAGAGCTTTAAAAGTCACAGCCAGCAATTTGAAATGAATTGGCAGCCAGTTGAGTTGTTTTAGCAAGCTCCCTGTGATCTCTATAACCTTCCCAGTCAGTAACCTGTATGCAACATTTTGAACTGCTGAAGTTTCCAAACAATTTCCAAAGAGAGCCTCACGTAGAGTGTGTTACAGTGATCCAAATGAGATGTAATCAAGCCATGTGTCACCATAATCAGATATGATGCCTCAAGGAACAAGCACACTGGCACACCAGTTTTAGGCTGTGCAAGCACTGAAACACTGAAACTTGCAGGCTCAGGTCTGAGTCCAGGGGTTCACCCAAGCTGCGGAGAAGAGATTTCAGGGAAGTGTAACCCCATCCATCACAAGTTGAATCCCTAGTCCCTGATCTGCCTTTCGACTCATCAGGAGCACATCTGTTTTGTCTGGATTAAATTTCAATTTGTTTGCCCTTCTGTAGTGCATTACCGGCAGCAGACACTAGTTTAGTACAGAGATAGTTTCCTTGGAATGGGATGAAAATGAATGATGTTGTTCAGTGTCAGCAGCATACTGGTGACATCCAAATCCAAAACTTCAGATGACCTCTCCCAGTAGTTTCATGTAGATGTTAAATAGCATAACGGACAAAACTGAGCCCTGAGGGATCCTGCAGGCCAGTGGCCAAGGGGTCAAAGACCCTAGCACAATCTTCTGAGTTTCACTTTCAAGAAGAACTGGAACCACTGTAGAACAGTGCCCCCATGTACCATCCCAGAGAAGTAACTCAGAAGGATAACATAGCTGATGATATCAAAAGGTGCTGGAAGGTCCAGCAGAACCAACAGGGACACATTTGCCTGTCCACTTCCCTGTTTAGGTCATCTTCCAAAATGACCAAAGCTGTCTCTGTCCCACAGCCAGGCAGAAGCCAGATTGAAATGGATCAGATAATTTGTTTCATCCAGGAACCCTTGTAGGTGGTAAGCTACCATGTGCTCCCGAAACTTGCCCAAAAACAGAATATTGGAGACTGGCTGGTAGTTATCCAGTTTAGTTGGGTTCATGTAGGGATTTTTTTTTTTTTAAGTAGGGGCCTCACCACAGCTTCTTTTAGGCACGATGGAACTCTGCTTTACTGCAGTGAGGCATTCACTACTTTTGTTACCTACTCAGCCAATCTTCCTCTGGTTGCTTTTATAAGCCAAGAAATGCAAGAATCCAGTACATATGTGGTGGGTCTCATTTCTCCAAGGATCCTGTCTACATCCACAGGCTTCACAAATTGAAACATATCCATTAACCTGGGACACACAGGAGCCAAGATTACATCCATTGGGCCTGTATCAATCAAAGCATCCAAGTCAGAGTGGATCCAAGCAATTTTATCTGCAAAATGACGTGCAAACTCTTCACAATGACTACTGAATGTTCTACATGATGCTCCTGTGGAGTAGAATGTAAAAGAACCCTGATCGCTTGAGATGGCTTTGCCAGATGAACCTATGCAGATGCAATGGTGGCAGAAAAGAATGATTTCTTCACTGCCACAGAGTAGGCTTTCCAAAGAGCAATAACCCACGTTCAGCCAGACTCACTTCAAGTCTTCTATCATTGTCACTCTAGTGTCTGTCCCACTTTTTTCGTTGCCATCAGTTCCCTAGTGAACTAGGGGGCTTGCTTGGCTCCACTCTGTGGGAGGGGATGCTTATTAGCTATTGTGTCCATTGCCCAGTCTATTTTCGTATTCTAGAGATCAGCCAGTGTTTCATCAGCATTACCTGCCAAGACAACAGAGAATTCCCTAAGAGCCACCTGGAATCTGTTTGGATCCCTATGCTTTTTGGGGCAGACCTTCTTAATTGGCCTCTCCCTACCCCAGCAGAGACTCTGAATCCAGTTAATATAAACCTCTGTCCATGACAAAGGAATGATAGAAAGTTCCTCCATATCCAGATCACCATCATTCCACCCTGTACAGAAATCCAGGTCCAAAGCATGTCCTGCATTGTTGGAGGCCCCAGATATTATTTGGGACAGACCCATGGGTCATCATGGAGGATGTGAAGTCCTGAGATGCTCCTGACAGACTTGTCTTAGCATGGATAGAAGCATGTTAGACCACTGCAACTACACCTCCTCCTGCATCAAACTTCACCCACTGCTGCACTGAGAACTCTGTTGGACAAAGTTGGGAGACATTAATCCCCTATGCTACATCCAGCCAGGTCTCTGTAATGCAAGCCAGATTTACATGCTCGTCCAGGATCAAGTCCTGGATCAGAGGTGTTCTTCTATTCATCAACCTGGCAGCAGCAGCATTTTCAATCCATGTGGCTGTTGCCAAGACTATCCAGACTATTTGAGGTTGAGGACCGTTCGGGAACAACTCACACCCTGTGGCTCTCTCTTCTTCAATGCTGGTAGTACTGTTTCTCCACTCCCCACTCTACCCATTATTGTTAGAATGGCTATTCTCTGGGCTGTTTCTACTACCATGATCTGAGAACCACACCTTTTTGCCAGCAGGCAGAACTGTTTAAAAAGACCTTAGAGATATGTAAAAACGAATATCATCTTCACTACAGGGAACAACAGGGAAACTGGCCTGGCCCTGAAGTGGCTCCTGCAAAGGGGTGAACCCCTTCAGTGTCACCATTTTGATGGCAAGCCAGCCAGCAGTGAGCCCAGAACCCTAGGCAGGCAGCTTATATCATCTTGCAGGAGAGGGACAGGTGTTGGTTTGGATGATTGACCAGGCAACTAGCTCCTTACCTGGGGCTTGGTGCTGGAGGAAGTGCATATTGAAATGTACAGTGCATACTGAAACTCTGTGTGTTCAGTGACCAGTGAGCTTAGGTCATCAGCCTCCCCAGAGAAATCTGGTAATAAGCCTGGTTTCAATAGTCTTGTCAATGTTCCTTCTGTCAGATTATTTCCATTTTTATACCACGATCTTGCAAAACTTTCCTATCTTACTTCTTTTCCTATCTCTTCCTCATTACTGTTAGATAATCTTTCCTTCATTTAGTTTGCATCTTATAACATGCTAGATTCTGAGACTCAAGAGAATTACTCCTGTTTGGCAGTCATTTTCCTAAGAGTACAAGAAGCATACTTGGACCTTATTTCATTTCCTACTACATCATGGGAGCTGCTGAGGCAGATTTCTAATGTACTTCCCTGTGTGGTGAAATTATCACTAAAGGGATGCTGAACAGAATTTGGAATTATTAATGAAAATGGTTACTGTATTAGGATTAGTCGTGACTTTTAAAAAATGTAACATGTCAGTTTTAGTATTAGTTGCAACTTGATGTGACAGTAACACATTATGTTTAAATGTTTACTAGTTTTTTAAAAAATACTTGAAAATTGCTCAAAATCTCACAAAATGGGGCTTAAGAAATAATTATCTAAGTCCACTTGCTAGACCCTCCTAGAGTAGGCCCACTGAATCAGTAGAATTTATATAAGTGTGGACTTAACCATTCAGTATTTGATTCATTGGACATTGTTTACATGAGAGACTGTCTTTCTCTCCAACTATGTTGGAGAAGTTGACTGTGAAATATCACAAATAAACAGCACAATTCTGTATATGTCTGCTCCATTGAATTCAGTGGTGCTTATTTCAGGTAATTAGGTATACGATTACAGCTGGAGAAGTTTGTATGGTTTGCGCATACTCCTTTTAAATCAATAGCAAAATTTGAGGTACTGCATCATCATCATAACTTCCACCATCCAGATGGGGTTGGAGTGCAACTCCTAGGCAACACAGCCAATGGTTAGGAGCACCTGGAATTGCAGCCCAGCCACATTGGGAGGGCTACATGATTCCAAACCCTGTGCAATGATAATAGTATTTTCCTTGGTGAGATTCAGCACTATAGGTGCATCTTTACTCAGAAGTAAGCCCCGCTGCACTCAAGAAGGGCTACTTCCAGGTAGACACAGGATTTAGTCCTCTTTCTGCCTTATGGGTGGGGAACATTTGGCCATCTAGATGTTTTGGCCTGCAGTGTTTGTTGGCTTCACCCAAAATGGCCAATGAAAAGAGACTGGAAACCTTGCGAGAAAACATAGGGAAGACCAAAGGTTCCCACCACTGTTCTGTTTAAAGCACAGAAGAGAATCTAGGGCTAGGAAGGGAAGGGAAGGGAAGGGACTCACAAAGCAATTAGACTTTTCAGGTGGTCCATTTGTCTCAATCTACAATTTAATATACTGCTTGGAAATTTCCAATCTACCTCCCAATTACAACACAGACATTGTTTAAACCATTATGAGTTTTATATGTTATATGTCTTATTGTTAATCTTGTAGCGTGCAAGAAAAACCCCTTCATCACCCTGAGCAAAAGGAAAAACACCCTCTAGGAGAGTATCTCGAGGACTTTTTCAGTTTGAAGTTTTGTGTGTATATCCATTTCTGAATCTGTTGTCATCCCTGTACAGAATACTTCCTTGTGTCCCTTGAACTTTGTGGATCATTGTGTAGCTACAGGACGTAGGCATTTCCTCTTCTGTGCATTATATTGTGCTTTAGTGTGTAATACTGATGAACACATGCAAACACAGGAGTGACTCACAGGATCTGATGCCAGCCAAATGTGATGTATGAATAAGCTAGCTTCACTGTTGTGCTCTTTAGCAGCATAATGTATTCACAGGCTTTTAAAACAAAATGAAAGGATTCTCTAAAGCTGAGCATCAGTTTGTTTTCCTCATTCCCACACAGCTTGGGAAAAAAGGCCCAAGGGCTAAGTTTTGTTTGACTCTTCAGGTTTTTTATCTCCACAGAGAGATGGGGAAAACTATGTACTTTGTGGACTATAACTCCCAAAATTCCACATCTGGAGGATATGGAGACTTATCGTCCAAAACAGCAACATTCTCATTCTGCTGAGGCCCATCATTTCAGATCAAGATTCCCTGGTTAGCAAGATGATGTTCTTTAAGTAGCAGTTGCATAACTATGCTTGTTTGTGGCTTTATTCACAGATTAAGTAGGTTCATGTGGAATAATACCATAAACTGGGGAATTAGTAGTATCACTATCTGTTAGGCTGCTTAAGGGTTAGGCTGACATGGATGATTTGTAGTAATATTTGTGAGGTGATCTGGAACTGTGATGGAGCCTGTCTTGTTTGCCTATCATATTTGCTATGAGCAAAGAGCAATCCAGGATCTGTAAAATAGCAACCACAGTCTCACCACATGTGTGAATTCATCTTGCAGCAGAATTTGAATCTTATATTTTTAACATACTTGTTTTCAATAATGAAGAGGATTCCTATATATGATATTCTACCTGTATTTAGAAGTAATGCCATGCTGCATGGATTATATTGTTGGCCTTTTCATAATATGGTGATTTATCCTAAATATTTTCAATTTTTATGCTGCAGCATAAAAAGTTGTCTTAGGATGTACAACATGAAGGAACAAGCCTTGTCGTCTTGCTTTGGCTTCAATTATAATAGGGAATAAATCTATTTAAAATGGGCCCAAAATGCTTTATTTCAACTAAAGGTTGCCTCTAGGAGGCACACGGTTGCCCCTAAATGCTGTATCAGCCTCCTTTTCCCCCTAACATCCAGAAATCTTATTTTAAAAGTGATTAGAAGTTGCTTTCGTCAGCTGAAAATTGTGCCAGTAAGACCTATGTGAGGTTGGTGCCAAAACCTCTGACCCTCAGTGCATGCCCATCCCTGCTTTATATCATCCACATTTTTACACAGGCAGAGGTGAGAGCTGCCTAGAGAAAACAAAGAAGAAATTGAGAATTTTAATATAGATAGTGGCTGCAAGAATTCCTCAGGTCCTTATAGGGATGCATAGCAGAGAATATTTTACAGGCAAAACAAAATGGAGAAAAACTGTTCCCCTAAATCGTTCTATTTTAATAGTGTGGCTCCCAGACAGCAGCAGAGAGACAAAGATTTATCACAGAAGCATCTGACTATATCATTTTTTTAAAGTATATTCTGACAACAGTATTTCCCAGATAGTGTAAAGCCATGGAAGTAGAGAGGTGCAAAATGGAAGGGCTATATGCCTGCCTGCCTGCCTGCCTGCCTGCCTGCCTGCCTGCCTTCCTGCCTTCCTTCCGTCCTTCCTTCCTTCCTTGTAGGGCAAAAGAACAATTCAATCTAGGGCCTTTTCCACAGCTTACCTTATTCCAGGTGCAAGCCTCAGCATCGTCTCTGCCGAGAGGGGAATGCGACAAGAGCACACCACCCTGGGTGCCTCCACAAATGGAGGAAGTGCGATGGCGCTGCCTCTTCCTTGCACAGCACAGCCAGGTACTGTTCCAGGCTGTGCTGGAGCAGGAAAGGCTACCATTGCACTTCCAGGACCTCCGCACACCACCCAAGTGCAGGCAGGCGGTGGGGGGGCTGTGCGATCACCAGTCATTGATTTGGAAAACCCATCAATGATTTGCAGTGCAATTCCACCCCCTGGGGAAGGGAGAAGGATGGGACCCGGATGATGAGGGACAATGATGTCCTGTGGAAAGGGCATACCACTGTATCTTGTTTTGGGAGATATGAGTAGAATCATAGAAATGTAGAGTTGGAAGAGACCACACGGGCCATCCAGTCCAACCCCCTACCATGCAGGAATACCCTCAAAGCACTCCCGACAGATGGCCATCCAGCCTCTGCTTAAAAACAGAGTCTTTGTAACACAGTAACAGGAGTCTTTGTAAAAACAGTAACAGGAGTCTTTGGTCAGAAATATGGAATTCTTGGAGGGGAAAAAACCGGGAGGAGTAGAAATTGATTTTTTGTTGTTGTTGTTAAATTACTGAAAAGCCCTGCATAATTTGTTCTGTCCAGTGTCACCACACCACAATGTCTGAATCTACTTTCAAGAGATGAAGAAGGTTCCTTTTTTAATACTCAGAGAAGCAAGCAACGCTGAGGATATGGAATGCCCTAAATTCGATTGCAGCAGATTGATGTTGCTAAGCATTTCACAATACGTGAGAGTTTTTGAGTGTATTAATAATATATTATCTAGCAAGCAAACACACTGCCACACGGTGCCTTTTTTAATTCATTTGATGTATGACAAAATATTGTCATTTTTCTTGATGTATTTCATATCTTTCCTAATGAGCAAGCCAACGTTAACAGGTTCATAAATATGCCTCTCCCAGAGCATGCACTTCTTTTTGTTGTATCAGACTCTGGGAAGTCAATAACTTTTGTTTACCATGTAGTTACATTTTTTTGTTTATTTCTTCTCTTCTATGATGTATGGAGATATATAGGACCAAAACAGAATCATAGAGTGGGAAGGAGCCTCATGGACCGTTGCATCCAACCCCCACTCAGTGCACAATCTCCAGTTAAAATATCCCTAGCAGGTACCTATCCAGCCTCTTTTTGAAGAGAATACCAAGTATAGTATCACACAGTTGGAAGAGAGCACAGGGGCCATCCAGTCCAATCCCCTACCATGCTGGGAGACACAATCAAAGCACCCCCAACAGGTGGTCATCCAGCCTCTGTTTAAAAACCTCCAAGGAAAGAGACTCCTCCACACCTGGAGGCAGCATATTCCACTGTTAAACTGCTCTTACTGTCAGGAGGTTCTTCCTAATGCCTAAATGTCTAATTTCATTTCCTGTAGTTTGAAGCATGTCCTAGGCCATTTCCACACTAGACTGTTAAAGCATGGGGCCTTTGAGGCCCCTCGCTAAACTGCAAACCCCAAGATTCCATAGGATATTGAAAGTGGAATCAGAGTGCTATGACAGTCTAGTGCGGAAATGGCCCTAGTCTCTGGAGGAACAGAAAACAAACATGCTCCATCTTCAACATGAATCCCTTTAAATATTTAAAAATGACTGTCTTGTTACCTCTCAACTTTATCTTTTCCAGGCTAAGCATGCCCAGCTCCCTAAGCCACTTCTCATAGAGCATGATTTCCAAGGCTTTTACCATGTTGGTTGCCCTCTTCTGGTATTGGTCTAGCTTGTCAATATCCCTTTTGAATGGTGGTGCCCAGAATTGGACATGGTATTCCAGATGGGGTCTGACCAAAGCAGAATAGTTTGATACTGTTACTTCTCTTGACCTATACGCTATATACTCTTATTGATGCAGTCTGGAATCACATTGCCTTTTTTAGCTACTACATCACACTGCTGACTCATGTTGGCTTGTGGTCTACTAAGACTCCTAGATTTCTTTCACAAGAACCATGGTCAAGCCAGGGGTTACCCATTCTATATCTGTGCACTTCATTTTTTTTTCTGGCTAATTGTAATATCTTACATTTCTCCCTATTGAAATTTGTTTTGTTAGTTTGGCATAGCTTTCTAATCTGTTAAGGTCATTGTGAATTCTGATCGTGTCCTCTGGAGTATTAGCTACCCTCCTAATTTGGTGCAAATTTGATAAGAATGCCCTCTGTTCCCTCAACCAAGTCATCGATAAAGATGTTGAATAGCACTGGGCCCAAGACAGAACTCTGTGGGACCCCACTAGTCATTTCTCTCCAGGATGAAAGATGCCACTGGTGAGCACCCTTTGGGTTTGGTCGGTCAACCAATTAAAAAATCCACCTAAGAGAAGCATTGTCTAGCTCACATTTTACTAGCTTCCTTGCAAGAATGCCATGGGGAACTTTGTCAAGGGCCTTACTGAAATCAAAATATGCTACATCCACAGCATTCCCTTCATCTACCAAACCTGTAACTCTGCCAAAAAAACAGAGATCAGATTAGTCTGGCATTACTTGTTTTTGAGAAACCCATGTTGACTTTTAGTGATCCCAACATTCCTTTCTAAGTGCTTACAGACTGTCTGTTTAATGATCTACTCTAGAATCTTTCCTAGTATTGATGTCAGGCTGACTAGGTGCTTATTGTTTGGGTCCTCTTTTTTCCCTTTTTGAAGAGAGGGATAGCATTTGCCCTCCTCCATTCTGCTGGGACTTTACCTGTTTTCCAGCAATTCTAAAAGATTATTATTAGTGATTACTTTTGTTAGTTCTCCCAGGCTGATCACTATTTTCGTTTTGGGAGAAGACTGAGGCAAAGAAGGTGTTGAGTAGATCTGCCTTTTCTCTGTCCCCTGTTTAACATTTTGCCGTCTTCTCCATGTAGTGTCCCTACCATTTCCTTGTTCTTCCTTTTGCTATGGATAAAAAGAAAAAAAACACCTTTTTATTGTTTTTAACCTCTCTAACAAGCCTGAGGTAATTCTATGCTTTAGGTTGTCTGACTTTCTCCCTACATGTGCTGGCTATTAGCCTGAATTCCTCTTTGGTGATTTCCACCTTTTTCCATTTCTTGTACATGTCCCTTTTAATTAGCTCAGTTCTTTAGAACTCCATTCCAGATTCTTTAGAACCCTCTCAATTTTTCTTCCTCATTGCAATTGTGCCTTCAATATTTTACTTTTAAGAAACTCCTATCCATCACTCCTATCCATCTCATAGTATTTCTGACCACAGGATCATACCCAGGATTTCCCTGTGTTTACTGAAATCAGCTCTCTTAAAAGTTTGTTTCTATTTCTGCTATAACTTGAGAAGAATATGATCACTCCTGTCTCTTCCACCCCATTAACCAGGTCATCATTGTTGTTTAGGATCAGATCTAAAATAGCTGATCCTCTTGTTGGCTCTTCTACCTTCTGGACTTTAAAACTGTCTGCAAGGAAAGTAAGAATTTATTGGTCCTTATATTCTTGACAGAGTTTGACTTCCAACAAATATCAGGATAGTTGAAATCTCCCATTACTACTACATCTCTCGTTTCTGATTGTTTGGTCATATGTTCTAGGAAGACATAATCTAAGTCCTCAGTCTGGCTTGAGGGTCTGTATTAGACCCACACGGTGACATCCCTGTTGTTTCTGACCCCATTAATTTTTACCCAGGTGCTCTCAATCTGGCTTCCAGAATTTAAGTGGTGGATCTTTTCAGAGGTGTAAACATCCTGGCATATAGTGCTACTCCTCCTTTTTTCTTTCTTTCTTTTTTTTTAAAAGAATATAGAAATATCAAGAATATAAAAAAATGCTTCCTATCAAGAATATCAAATATTCTTTCTATCAAGAATATCAAATACTCTTTCACTTCTAAACCTTGTCTAAACCTTCCTAAATCTTGGCTAACCTATTCCATTCTTGACTCCTTTTAGTAATATGGGGTGGTAAGACCAGTGGTAGACAAAGGATGCCCCTCCAAATGTTGTTGAGCAGCAATTCTCAGCATTCCCCACCATTGGCAGTTCTGTCTAGGACTGGTGAGAGGTGCAGTCCGTCATCTGGAGAGCCACCTTTGACTACCACTTGTATGCTATATAGTTGTTGACTTCTTCAAACTCATAATACAGAATTGGGCAACCTCCAGGGCCCAAATGCCAAACTTGCTGTATCCCTGGATTGTCCCTATCCAATATGGACAAATGGACACCAAAGAGTTTGTCCCTAATTTCCCTACCACAATCTAAGGTAAGACAACATGTTTTCCCTGTGGTTTTAGAGTTTCCTCCAAGAGGCCCAATTGATCCTGTTTTTTTCGGTTTTTTTTTCTCCACAAACCATAGAAACACTGTTGTTTCAAGGGGGAGGGAAACTTGGTTATTACTCAGTTCAAGCTGATGTTTATATGGTGCCATTTCCCAGGTTTTGCTGCTGTAACCCTTTTTTTTTCTGAGAGAAGCTTTTAGAAGGAGGCTTTGTTATCTTTTCTTTCAAAATTTATTGTCATTATATATTTTGGGGGCCTTTCAAATGGAAGAATGGGGTAGAAATATATTTAATAAACATCTCCCCCTTTTAAGGATAACATCAGTTTTCAGTGAATGTTTATAAACCTGTGGTTTTCTACCACTGCAAACAAATGATGAAGGAAAGACTTAACTAGGTTTCATGAGATTTATGCTTGCAAAGCATTGACAGTTAAAGCAGGAAGCCACTGTAATTTTGATAAATATGGCCTGTCTTTGATCCAAGATGTTGCAAGATGCTCTTTTTGGCTATTTGTCTCAGCTTAATTTCTCGAGTGGATAAAAAGCGGTGACACATTGTCAATTACATTTAGTAAAATGGTGGGAAACTGTGTTGTTGGGAAGCTATGATTTAGGAAATGTTGATGTTTTAAATGTGGTTTTTGTTCATTTGGGTTCTTCCAAAAACAGTGGTAAGTGAAGGGGAACAAATCAAAGAATAGGGGAAATAATTAAGAATATCCATCTCTCATAGAAGCAGAGCTTGAAAAGCTCCTTTTTTTGACTACAGCTTCCAGAGTCTCCCAGTTGGCTCAGGGAACTTGAGTGCAGTAGTCCAAAGAAGTAACTTTTCCAAGCTCTGCATAGAAGTATATTTGTGCCAGAGTCTACCACAGTATGGTCTGTTCACATTGTGCTATTTTAAACACAGTAGTTAATGGATTTGGGGCAAACTGGTCAAATGACAGGTTTTAAAGCTTGTCATCAGCTTCTTAGAAGGGAGCTAGTTACTATCTTGCCAGCATAGCCAAGAATGTTTAGTGGCTCCCATTGGGTTTTAACTAAGGAAGTCTTAGCTCAAACTGCAACAGTCCTTGTGTGACCTTGGGCCAGTAACTAGCTTTCAGGCTAATCTACCACTCAGGGATATGTGTGAGGATAAACTCATGAATGCTACTCTGAGCTTCTTGGAAAATGAAGATATAAATAACTCTGCTCAGCTTCTGATAAGAGCATGGATGATGTCAAGTGAATGGAGGCTGTATTCATTCTTTTGAATGAGAGGATAAATAATACAGTTCCCAAGTGCCCACATGTAGATGATGCTCAGTGTCTGAACTGTGGTGGATACACAATATAACGTTCTCATCTCTTTGGCCTTCGGTGATAGCAGGCTGTGTAGTTTCTATAGAGTTGACCTTGTGGATTTCTATAGCATAACAAATTGATCTACTGATGTGAAGCAGGTGGTGGTTATATCAAGGATGGGCTTGATACTCAGATGCCTATGTTTAATTGCAGCCCCAGTGGAATAACACAGCAGACTGCATGTTGGGAGGTGAAATGATTTATTACCCTTGGATTCACAGAGAGCCAGGATTGCTAAATATGGTGGTTCGCAGATGTTATGGAATGCTGAGTGAGATACTGTGCAGGTGTGGTTATTTGTAAAGATGTTCATTTATGATACGGAGCCTCTCACCAAAGGAAGCATATTTGTGGGGTAAGAGTTCAGTCTAAAGCAGAGAGACTCCCTCATTGCTAGCAAATTCAGTGACGTATATTTTTTGGATGTCTCAGAATGTGCTCAGCAATAAATATCCTGAAGTAATGGCCCTGAACTAGTGTTCAGGAAGGAGACTGAGGAAAATATGAACAGTTCTCACTCATGCTGCTGAAGAGGCTTTGGGTGTGTGCCTGGGCGAGAAGAGGCAGGAAGCCTTGAATGTGTCTCTGAAACAGGGACATCTTGGCACTAAAATCAAACAGCAGTTTTAATGCGGTCTTTACTAAGGAACAGAAGCACCCATTTCCTCACAACTTAGAAAGCATTTATCCTCAATCGCTCCTAAAATGTTTTCTCTCTGATTCACCTTGGTGCACCTTTTCTGCCCCACTGATCCTAGTGATCTTCCTCTCTGTTCACCCATCCACCTTCCCCAGTCCTTTTGCTCTCCCATGGACCTAACTGCACTTTGGCTTCTGCTACTCACTGTATTTATTGTTTTATATGCCACCTTTCTTCCTCCTCAAAAAAAAAAAAAGCTGTGAGACATTCTCTTTCTCTTTGCTCTTTCTTTTCACTACTCACTCTATTCTTTTCTCCAGTCATTCTTTTCCTCCCCCTTTGTACTGTGTTCCCCCCTTGCCTTTTGCTCATTTGCTTCTACCCTCCTACCAGGCAGCAGGACTTTCTTCTTTACTTATCTTTTGGGAAGTTTGGGGACCCTATGGGGGAAGCATATTGTTTTCCCTACTGTTTCTCTGAAAGATTTGTGTAACTTCTTAGAAGCTCTCTGGATTAGGGATGTGAATAATCAACTTTTCTTCTTCACATTCTGGGGAGAATAATTCATATCATTTTTTTCCCCGCTTACAGAAGAAAATGAATATTTCCCCATAGAATTCTCCCTGTATTCAAAAGTCCCAAAGGGTTCCAGGCTAGGGGTATTCTATGGAGAAATATCAGGTTTGAGTGGAAAGAGCAGGCACTAGTCCCACTCACAATAGATTGACCCCAAGCATTGGTATGCAGCAGACTGGCTTATTACATGCCACGTGTTGGGATCCATCTGCTGTGGTTGCAGCTTGCTACATTAACTTCTTATCTCATAATGGCAACCTTACCTTTCTGAGATTTGCATGGGTTAGGAATGTAATTCATCACTAATTTTCTTCTCAAAGGAAACAACAACCAATTTTAGCAATTTTCTTCCCACTGCAAGAGAGACTTTGGAAACCAAATGGTTTCTGAAGCCAGTTCACAATTCAGGATTCACTGTATACAAAACTCATACCTGGTTATTTTGCACAGAAAACAGCATCTTCTGCACAGGAAACAGCTTTTTCCTGCACAGGAATCTGTTTTCTGTGTGAAACAAGCAAATGCAAATTTTTGCACAGAGTTAAGTCCCAAACTATGAAGATTTTCATCAATCCACAATTCGTCTCATCTTGGTTTTTCAGTACTCAAAAAAAAAAAAAGCATGTTTTTCTATCATTTTTTAATATCTCCATCTCTAGCATGGATTTTATGGTTCTCATGAGATTGAGGTTTTGCAGGAATCTGGAGCAATTGCAAGAGGAAGGTTTTATATAGGTCTGCCTCATGTATTTCTGGCTGTCTTGCACTGTTGGCTAGGAATAGGATATGAAGAAGGCTTTCTCTGGAGCCAGTGGCTAGCATCCAGATTTGGCTGTTGAACTCAACACAAGCAGTTGGGAGATTTAAATGCTAGTGCAGACCCACAAAAGTTTCACTGCTCAGTTCTTCCCAATAGGGCTTCCTAACTGACAGGAAACTGATTTAAAAAAAAACAACTAGGACATAAATAATTGAGAGCGTTCTTTTCTGTACCACCATTCCTACTGATCAGGGAAGACTGTCACCTTATGACTGAGGATGGTACTGCAACCTTCAGAGGGAGATAAATTCGCTAAAATCAATTAACCAGTTTTTTAAAAAAAACTCAGTAACCTCAAGGCACACCAAATGTCAGGCATATGTGTGCCAAGTATCAGATGTTTAGGCTTCACAGTTTTGGAGCATGAAGAAGAAAAATAGACACAGAGACATTATATCGTGTATTAGTATAAACTACGTGCCAGAACCTGGCAGATAAAATTATGTTGAAAAAATATATTCATTTTCATAGAAAATATTTAAAATATCTAAGCATTTAAAAATACAACACATCTACATGCCTGTCAACCAAACACCAGGTTTCTCCCTCCCTCATTCTTTCCTACTCCCCATGTCTTGTCTCATTTAGATTGTAAGTCCAAGGGCAACGTTTGTTAAACCAGTCTGATAGCCATTTGGCTACAGAGTAGGGTAGAGGTACTCCCAATTAATTATTAATTAATTAGGTGTGCAAACCGTCACAGGGTTGTTGGACATGGATGAGACCTGATGAGGTAATTTACATAGCGTGATCTTTACTGACACCTGAGTAAGGCAGTCTAGCAGGAAATTCAAATTTTCCTGTTTAACTCTAACCCGAGCGAGTTGTAAATGTAATGTACATTGCCGGGATGTAATAATTCATTATCACTCAGCACCAGTACCACTTTTCCAGCCTGTGGATAATGGAATGTCTTAGCCTTGGCAAAGCACTCATTAAATGTCTGAACTTCTTCTGAAAAGCTGTTGTTACAATTTTTGGGTTCCATTCAAATATACCATTTCAGAGAACCAGGAAGTTCCCTCACTAGACAGTTGAATCACCTCTCCCATCTTTTTCTCCCTCCCTTTCTCAGTCCATGGAAGTACTTCTTTTACTTCTAAATGAGAGCTATATTCTGAAGCTTGTAATTATGTCAGTTTTAATTGAGCTGTTTTTGGATTCTCTCCCTTCCCCAGGGTTGTTATCACCCCTCACCTTTGGTACTTCCACAAACCTTGAAGTTTTCCCAATATATATATGCCTCTATTACATATATGCCTCTATTACAGGGGTAGCGCTGGTTTGACTACAAAAATTGACACACTCAGACAATATGTTTGTGATTAGCATGCAGAATAGCAAGAGGCCCATAAAAGAAGGAGACAGAAAGCTGGAGGAATTGATGTGTAATTTACTGGAAGTACATTTTACCTGTATGAATGAAATAATTTTTTGAACCAAACATGGTTTCCTTACTTGAAAGTTGAAATATCTATTTAAAATACTGATTTGAAAGCAGGATATTATATCCCTGTCCCAGATTGCTTTCTAGAGATTTGTCATTCATGACCCTCATTAGGAAAAAGAAACAAGAGAGGAAGAACATGAGAAAATGGATGGAAGAAAGGGGGGAAAGAAACAAAAGAAAACCCAGCAAGAAACAAACAGTGAATATACAAATGGATTGTTTGCATCCAGGCTTTCCTTGTTGTGTTCTACAAAAATAAAGAAGGATTTCTTTTAAAAAGGCTGTTGTTTTGCTTGGGAATTATGGGAATTCATGGAGGTATTCACAGCATGCTGAACTGTATATCTGTAGTTCTCTCCGCCTGCATACCCCCTTAAGTCATTTTCAAGTTTAGTTGGTATCAGGTGCAGAACACAAAGTGATTTAAGAGTTGCTATGGTAACTTCTCTCTTCAATAAGATAACAGAAGTAAATGTGTACTAGAAAAGCATCCAAACCCAGGATAATAACTAGCAAGTAAACAAGTACTCCATATTCCCTGTTGTACCATTTTAAAAGTAATTACAGTCTTTTTTTTTTTTCCCTAAAGAAGCTTAGACAATATTCATGACTCCAGTTACCTGAAGAAAGTTGGAGGGGAATTAGGTTGTGCTGACTGTTTTGTGATGAATTTGGGCGATATTGACAGATTATCTAAGGCTGTTTCACACTACACAATTATAGTGCTGCGATTCCACTTCAGCGGCCATGGCTGCATCCTTTGAAATTGTAGGGTTTGTAGTTTGGTGAGGCATTAAAATTCTCTAGAATTCTAAATGTCCCTCCCTAGACTGCAAATCCCAGGATTCCACTGGATATCATGGCAGTTAAAGTGGAATCATTGTGCTGTACCTGTGCAGTTTGAAGCAGCCCTTGGTATCAGGTGTTAACTCGCCATTACTGTAACCACCTTGGCCTAACTTTGGAGCTGGCAGAGAGGAATACCTTATAAAATAGGCCTAGAGGTTATGAAAGGCAACTGGGTGGGATTATTGCCCTCCTTTATTAATAAAACAGAAGAGAAGAGATCACATTTAAAGGACAAGACTTCCTTGTACCCCTGTGAAAAATGTTCTTCCAAATATTGGTGAACCTCTGAGAATGGGGATGCATTAGAACATGGGAGGCTGCAGAGAGAGGGAGAGTTTGTGGAAATAGAAACCATTTACCTTTTACATGAAATGAGGAACAATTTAGGATCCAATTCTCTGTATGTGATTATGGATGTCAGACTGTACAGCAGAGCATTACTTTTAAGAAAGGAACTCATTCTCATTACCCTGATGAAAAAAGTAATTTGTTCTCTTACTTCTTTCTCTTTGTTCAAAACTAATACATTGAGTTGCTTGTTAATAACACCTTACTTTTTAATTGCTTTTTTGCTTCCTTTTTTTGAAATACAAAAATAAAATACACCAAAAAATTCAAACGTATCCCCAAATGACCCCCCACAAAAGTAAAGTTATAGAAGTAGCTTGTTAACCTAAAAATATAACTTTGTTACCAGTCATTGAATAACTTTTAAAAGGAGAATGACCTGCTGTTCATTATCCCCCACTGTTACCAGTGTTTACTTTCAGTGTATTAATTATTTCAGTGTTTGTTAATACTTTTGTGTGCACCCTTTCCATTGTTCAGAAAGTGATAAACAATACTCTTCTTCACGGGATGTTTGCCATTAGGGTAGATGCCATGTTTTCAGCAACTGCTGTGCTTTACTAACCTTGTCTAGCTCTTATCATGGTTTTACGATTGTCTCAATGTGAACTGAGAATACAGATACAAGAAATAATTACATTTCTCCAAGGCATTTGTGGGAGCTTTCCTTCCCACCCCCCACAAACCCACTCTATGAGCTAGATTCAGCTAAGAGTCAGGTATTGATGCAAAACCATTCAATGAGATTCATGACTACTGATGAATCAGTAGTCAAACTACTATTGGCAGTCAAACTCTGCCAAGACCACAAGATCCAATAGGTTCCTCGCTTGCCTTGCAGACAATTTCATGGTCCAGAAGGTGGAAGAGGCAACAAATCCTGACCAACAGGGATGACCTAGTTGATGAGGTGGAGGTGGTGGGATCCTTAGGGGGGAGTGACCATGCTCTATTGGAGTTTGTCTTTCAGTGGGAAAGAGAAACCAAGTGTAGCCAGATACGCAACCTAAACTTTAAGAAAGCTGATTTCTGTACTTAGGGAGTTACTTGCTGAAATCCCATGGTCGAGAATACTAGAAGACAAAGGAGTTCATGACAGATGGGAGTTTCTTAAAAGTGAGATACAGAAGGCACAATTGAAAACTGTGCCAATAAGGAGGAAAAATGGCAGGTGTCTAAAGAAACCAGAATGGTTGACTAAAGAACTCTCAGCTGAGCCAAGTGTTAAAAGAAACATGTACAGGAAATGGAAGAATGGTGAAACCATCAAAGAGGAATTCAAGCAAATACCCAGGATATGTAGGGAGAAGGTCAGAAAAGCTAAAGCACAGAATGAACTCAGGCTTGCCAGAGATGTTAAAAACAATAAAAAGGGCTTTTTTAGATATGTCCACAGCAAAAGGAAAAACAAGGAAATGATAGGGTCACTGCGTGGAGAAGATGGCCAATTAATAACAGAGGAAAGAGAAAAGGCAGACCTACTCAACACCTTCTTTCCCTCAGTTTTCTCCCAAAAGGATACAACTACTCAACCTGGGGGGTGGGGAGCAGATGAGGAAGGGGGAAAATGCAGCACAGAATAAGTAGAGAAGTAGTACAGGAATATTTGGCTAAACTAGATGAATTCAAGTCTCCAGGGCCAGATGAATTACATCCAAGGATATTAAAAGAACTGGCAGAAGTCATTTCTGAACCACTTGCAATAATCTTTGAGAACTCTTGGAGAACAGGAGAAGTCCCAGCAGACTGGAGGAGGTCAAATGTCGTCCCCATCTTTAAGAAGGGGAAAAAAGAGGATGCAAGTAATTATCACCCAGTCAGCCTGACATCAATACGAGGAAAGATCCTACAGCAGATCATTAAACAGTCAGTTTGTAATTACTTAGAAAGCAATGCTGTAATCGCTAAAAGTCAACATGGATTTCCCAAAAATAAGTCATGCCAGACTAATCTTATCTCTTTTTACGATAGGGTTACAAGCTTGATAGATGAAAGGAATGCTGTAGACGTAGCATATCTTGACTTCAGTAAGGCCTTTGACAAAGTTCCCCATGACATTCTTGCAAAGAGCTAATAAAATGCTGTCTGGATGGGGCTGCTGTTAGGTGGATTGGTAATTGGTTGACCAACCGAATCCAAAGGGTGCTCACCAATGGCTGCTCTTCATCCTGGAGAGAAATGACTAGTGGGGTGCCACAGGGTTCTGTCCTGGGCCCAGTGCTATTCAACATCTTCATCAATGGTTTGGATGAAGGTGTAGAGGGCATGCTGATCAAATTTGCAGATGACACCAAATTGGGAGGGCTTGCTAATACCCCAGAGGACAGGATCAAATTTCAAAATGACCTTGGCAGATTGGAGAGCTGGGCCAAAGCTAGCAAAATGAATTTCAACAGAGAGAAATGTGAAGTCCGATACTTAGGCAGAAAAAATGGAATACAGAAATATATGATGGGGGATGTGTGGATGGATAGCAGTACATGTGAAAGGGATCTAGGAGTCTTGGTAGATCACAAGCTGAACATGAGTCAGCTGTGTGATGAGGCCAAGAAAGCCAATGCAATTCTTGGTTGCATCAATAAGAGTATGGTGTCTAGATTGAGGGAGGTATTGGTTAGGCCTCATTTGGAATACTGTGTCCAATTCTGGGCACCTCAATTCAAGAAGGATATCGACAAGCTGGAACATGTCCAGAGGAGGGCGACCAAAATGGTGAAGG
Source organism: Cyclura pinguis (assembly GCA_030412105.1). Lineage (NCBI taxonomy): Eukaryota > Metazoa > Chordata > Lepidosauria > Squamata > Iguanidae > Cyclura > Cyclura pinguis. The sequence continues at coordinate 102,740,045 of CM059599.1, read as the reverse complement.
GTCTGGAAACCATGCCCTATGAGGAACGGCTTAGGGAGCTGGGTATGTTTAGTCTGCAGAAGAGAAGGTTAAGAGGGGACATGATAGTCATCTTTAAATATTTGAAGGGATGTCATGTCAAGGAAGGAACGGGCTTGTTTTCTGCTGCTGCTATGATTCTATGATGTGAACCCAGGTTTCCCTGGTGAAAAGTCAACGGTAGTACATCTGCCTATCTGCACCGGCTGAAAGTACCAGAACTTTCCAGGACTTTTTGTTTCAATTGTTTCAGATTGTACTTGCATATCCTTCCTCTCACCTCCAAATGTTTCGTGAAATATTGACCATTTTTTGTTTCAAATGGCATTTCGTCCCCGCCCCCTCAGGAGTTCAAATCCATGTGGATGTTCTTTTTTCACACACACCCTTCCTAGAGGGCTGTGGTTGGTTTTCTCAGTGAGTGTGTTTTCTTTGATTCTTGTACTCCGTTCTTCCCTCCTTCTCATCCTTCTCCCCTGCCCCTGCTCACATGTCACATCCAGGCTTGTGACTAAAGCGGCACTTGGAAAAAGACATCCCCCACACACACACACACACCCTTAAAACATCACTGGAAACTTCTTTATGGGAGAGGTTGCCTCAGGAACTGAAAGTGTGACAGCCAAAACAGATGGCCAGTAAACTGATCTATTTCATCCCGGAAAAAAAAGGGTCAAAATAAACCAACCTCAGGGGCTGGTTCATTTTGTTTCCAATTATACTCAGACCTGACCAAAAATATTCCATGATAAACCGAACATCATAAGGGTTTCCCCTCTTCCCCAAAATCTGGAAAGAACAGGAACAAAATCTGAGACTTTCTGCTCTTTTTAATCTGTGAGGATATGCCATTAGTTACAGATTTTGGACTTAAAAACTAAGTGTGCAGGACTAATTTTGTTTTTTGCTAGATCTCAAAGACCTGCCAGCTAGGAACTGGTGCTGAAAAGATACACTACAGTCCAGCAAATCCAAAATTCATGAATGGGAAATTAAGACCTGCTAAAAATTCCACAAGAAAGTAAGATTCCATGAGATGAAGAAATAGTCTTTGTCAGCTGGCTGGTGCAGAAGAGTACTGTTGGGGTGTGGGGGGAAGCATGGGAATTAATGCATTTAGTCAAATATTGTAGTCATGAGGCATACACCTACCCTCAGTCCTGAGACTTCTAAGCTATGGGTAAGTGTACAGTTTTCAAATTACAGCAGTGCATGCTGGAATGCGGAGGAAATGTTGGATATCAATTCTCAGGTTTCTTACTTGGAGTAATCCAGCAGCACTTGATAGCTATGTTATAGATTTGATACTTTGGCTACCATTCTGCCTAAAAGTGGTTTATAACGTACAGTTTTAATGTGAAGAGGAAGGTACTGCTGCTGAAGCAGTTTTCACAATGATGCATGTATTCGAAGGCTACTGTATACTAGCCTCTTTATCCAGAATTTTATTCCACCCATGAGAGCATCCTTAGCACATTCTCATAAGTGACAGAGAAGCAAGGATGATTTTTGTTGGTTTCCTTTTCAACCCTCTTCAGTCTAGGGCAGCTTCTGGATAGTTTCCTGGTCCTCCAGAGCAGTGCTTCTTAAGCTAGCTGATATGAGGGATGGGCATTTTTTCCCCCTTGTACCAGAGACTTGTGCCCCACTGGATCGAAAGCCTCTTTCTGACAGGAGTAGGTCTTCTGTTAGCAGGAGGCTGATGCTTCTGGATTACTCAGGGTGAAATTGGGTAGAATGTACTTCTTGCTCAGTCTGTAATGAATTTGAAACAATCAAGTTTCATTCTGATACACTGATAAGTGTGCTTCATTGTTTCTTTTTCTGCTCCTCCGCCAGCACCAATTCTTCTCCTCCTCCTTCTCCTTCTCCTCCTCCATCTTCTTTGCCTTTTAGGTCTTCACCAAGATCTTGTATTACAGAGACTGGAGCATAAGCGCACCAGGGAACAGATGTCTGTTCCTTCAGCCATTTAGTGGCTGTGAGAAGGTGTAGGGTGCTTGGAAACAGTCTGGCTGCTCTCCTGTAACCAAGATAAAACAGCAGCTGCCCAGCCCCATCTCTAGTGAGTATGCTGGATATCCAGAAGGGACATAGCTGCTCCCCCCCCCCCGGCTGTAGTCAAATGGTTCCAGGCCACACTGGCCACTAAATGTCCCCTAGCCACTAAATGACTGAGGGAAACTATGTCTGACCTTTTCAGCAAGCTTCTGGGACCAGGAGGAGAGCACTGTGCAAAGAGCAACTGAACAGCTTGTTGCACAATGATAATAAAAGGACATATAGATACGTAAAGCATGCATGCATCACCATCAAGGTTCTGGCTCCTGCTTCTTAACTATATCTTTTATCTGGTCTTTCTCCACTTTAAAAAAAAAACAACAAATGGTGATTATGGTGTCTGAGCACAACCCATATTCATGAAGCCTACTAGCCCAAAGGTACCATTAGGATGGCACACATAATTATATCAGGATGCAGTAGGTCTTATCTTAAAACAACAGGTTGTTTTTCATTTTAATGGTGGAGGAGAACAGGTAGGTTTCTAAGATATATTTTTAACAAGTTTCAGAAGGAAATGAAATTGTAGAACTTACATCTCTTCCTTAATTTATATAATACACTTTATGGGGAAACAAAAAAGGGAAGAGCATAAAAGCTATAAGAAATGGTCTCTTTTTCTGTTCCCAACTTATCTCCTATGCAGCGTTCTTTGTTTTTATGTATCTAAGCCAGGAGTGGAAATTATATGGCCTTCCAAATGTTGTTGGAACCCTTGGCAGCATAGCCAATGGTGAGAAATGCAAGATGCCGCAGTCCAGCAACATCTGAAGGGCTGCATGACACTCACCCCAATTAGGTTATACTGCTATATATATAAATAGATTTCTAAAATCAGTGCCTGCAGTTTGAGCAAATCTTTCAGTGGTTCAGATCCAGCACCAAACCATGTCTTATATGAATTATAGTTTAACCTCTGAACCTGATGCTCAAGTAAACCATGCTTTGGGTGGTTTGCATCTTTTCTCACCTTTCCTAAGGTTTTCTGAATGCCAAACAGGCCAAACAGTGGCCTGTGAAGGTAAAATTCCAAACCACTATTATGCTAGTTCAGATATAATGCCAATATAATGCTCAGTTTGCCCAAATTGTGATTTAGTGGCTGATGCTAGTTCAGAAATAATGTCAAACAATAGTTAATCATGATATCTGCACTTTCTTCACGTATTACTCAATAGCATATGGCATTAGTCCAACAAATAGTTCACAAAAGTTACTAGCCTCAAGCTTTGCCTTATCACATAACTTTAACAAGAAAGGATCAACTCAGTTTTATTCCTCGATTGGCAAGGACTAGAATGCCCTTGGCTTCATTACAGTTCTACATTTCTCTGATTCTGTGAGTTAGCAGAAAATTCCTAAGCTTGTTGCTTGGCAGGTATTCTTACTTGCCATAGACAGACAGGCAAATCACTGCTACCAAGCCACCATTAACAAACTTCACTATGCATGCAAAGCTAAAATAATAGTTTTGTAGCTTGGGAGGCTATTATTAAGGTAAAGTATTCTTCAAGGAAATTAAAGATCTTTGTATAATATATAATCACAGCAGATGTCCTTCAAAATGCACACTGCAGAGATCCAGTTTGTACATCAAAGCAGAAGTGTAGGATTACAGAAGGATTTACTGATTATACAGAACACTCTCCTCACTTCTCCTTCCTTCTTTTATTTAATAAAATGCAATGTGATGCAGTGCCATGCTGTGAAAACTACCCATCTCAGCAGAGCTGCCCATTAGTAACATGAGAAGTCAGTTTTGCAGCCCTATGAAATGGACTTGACGTAAAAGGTGCTATAAGGTTATAAGCACAGTAGGTGGGGAAAACAAATATCCAAGTGCTGTGCCATTCTCATACTATTGGCTGATAGTGTACTGATGCAGTTCAGTATCAAGGAGGAGAGGAAGCTAACAAACAGCCACCCCAGAGACTATTGAACACTTGTACATTCGTGTGTGCATTTATTCCTATGCACACATACGTAACATAGTGGCCAACCAATATAACAAAAACCAGTGACCGCTGCAAGCATTCAGATTCCAAGTCTCTAGCAGTTAGGTGAATTAGGACCTGCTACAGCTGGATTGCTGTAGCAGGTCCCTATCAGTGGTGCCCTGTTCTCTCCGTCCCTTTTCCATACACAAGAGACTCTACTGGAGGACTTTATCAATCATGCTCTGTGCTTGCTTCCCCTGATTCATGTGTCCTCTCTCCACTCTCTTCTATTCCTTGTGTTACTTGAATGGACTTCTCTTAACTGAGGCCTCTCTCTCCTCCATTTTGTGGCCCTCCTCTTCGCGCAATTCACATCCCCTGACTGTTAAAGAGTGTTTCTGCACTACACAGCTGCTTGATACTACTTTAATTGTCATGGCTTCGTTCTAGAGAATCCTGGGATGCATAGTTTCATGAGCTAATTAGAATTTGCTGCTAGAAGGCTCAGTGGAGTTCAGTGGAGTACACTTATGCTGATATCTTTGTGTCTCTAATCCCAGCCAGAGCTGGTTGTGCATTCTGATGCAATCTTGCAAATTAATGCAAGCTGGTTTCTATCACACTCTTTTATGTTGAAATGAATTGAGAAGACATAACTAGAGGCCAAGTAGCAGCACAGTTTCCTTGTACTTATAAAAGTTGTCGTACCCTGCCTAAATTACTTTTCATTGGACCTTGGAAATATTACATTTCAGGCTGCGTGTCCCAGAATTCCTAAGAGAGTATGGTCATGTTAGCTAGGGACTAAGTAACTTTTTCTAAAACACTACTGTTATTGTATATTCATACTGACCTGCTGAAAGTTGAAAGAAGACAGAGCCAAAGCCAGATCCAGCTGTCTCAACCACATGCAAAGGAACTTGTCCGCTAACCTATCTTGCATTAACTGATTTTCCCCAAGACATGTGTTTTCACAGAACTGGAACAAATATTGCATATTTGTGAACATTTAAAATTTAACTTTTTTGAAGTCCTGTTTTTCATGACCAACTAATGGTTACATTTTATCTGCGTTTTGTCTGCAAGAATTTCTGGTTTGCATTCTGCACATTGAAATTAATCAAAAATATTGAAAAAATTTCCTTTAGCTCTACAGGGATGAAAAGAAACAAATGTTGGAAAGGTGGCTTAAAATAGTAAAAGAAACAATAACCAGAAGGGTGTTTGTTTTTAGGGCAGTGGGCAACTGGAGAAAAGCACTACAATCTAACTGCTGCTCTTTAAAACTCTCACAGTAGCTCTTGGGATTGTTTTAATTGTCAGTATTTTGGACTAGCTTTTTTAAAAAAAATCATTTAATTTTTTTTTTTAAAGAATGTGCTTATCTGTTGTGCATGACCTCGGAGTCCTGGTCAGCTGAAAGGTGATAAATACAGCAAACAGGCAGTGGTACACATACATATACTTACTAGCAGATAAAAACATATTGCATCCTTCCTGGATCTGGGGTCAGTGTCTCTTGGGCAGCTGGACAGCCCTGCAAATTGACCGTTCTGAGCAACAAAGATCACTAAACCAGCAGAGAAGCTGATATTAACTTGCGTACTACCCAGTCTTTAGATGATATGTCTTTGCCTTCTTACTGGGAAGAAATAATTGTTTTTAAGTCCGTACATTACTTGTTTATCCTGACTGAAGTTACTTTCATATCCTGTTAATTATGTACAGATTATATAACCAACATCTTTTAGAGATCTGCAGTCTTTGGCTAGCACTAGAACAGAGATATTATGCTTGACTTTGACTCTAGGTTTTTTTAATATATGTATAATTTTCAGTGCAGTCATGGAAGAATGAAGTGTTAAGTAAAGTCTTGGTATGGTGAATTAGTTAAAGTATTGGACTGGGACTTGAGAGATTCATGTTCAAGTCTCCATTGAGCCACTAAACTCACTGGGTCACTTTTAACAGTCACTCTCTTTCAACCTGACTTACATCATTGGGTTATTGCTAGGATGAATCACATCATACGAGAATCTGTCTACACTGGTTTGAATTCACTGAGGGAAAGACAAGATATAAATGTACCTTTTTTTATTATAGTGGTTTCACAGCCTACTAGGTGTTATACCAGCTGGAGTTCTGGACCATCATTGATTCCAATTCCACCCAAATCTTGAGGAATCATTGAGGTATCACTGGATAATGTGACATGTTCTAAGCAGTCTTACTTTCTGTAACTGTGCTTTTGCGATCCTGTCTGTGGGCATTTTCATATAGATGTTTCATCAGTCCATTTGGATTTAGTCCCAGACCACGTGTAGCATGAGGGGCCTCTGACCACTTGGCAGATGGGTTTTGGAGTCTTTTTTTAGCATCATGGGCAAATGTTACAAGCTGGTAACAATGGTATGAAAGAGTGCATTTGTATTAGAGGGGCATTAGCTAACTTTTTGTATTATTTTTGAAGTTTGAGGCTGAAAAAAGATATGAAGGCAGGGAACAGACCAGGATAGTGAATTTTCAAAGAGCACACTTGTACACTTTGTTTTTTTTGTTTTTTCATTTGCTTCTGTATTATATAGTGTTTGGGACTCCACATTCCATCAGCCTCAGCTTGGGAGAAGTGTGTCCCAGCCCAAGCAACCCATACAGCCAACGGTGAGGAATCTGATTGCCAGCTGGGGATAACATGGGTAGAATTTCTTTGGGTGAGGCAGTTCTATCACTGGCTGTAAGGAGATGCTGAGCTCTAGCAATGAAAGGGCTGGTACACTATCCACCATCTGCTGCGTCATTTACTACTAATAAATCTTACTCTATAGTAGTAACAAGAACTCTGAGGGAGACCTTGAACCATACCCAGTTCTCGAACAGAAGACCACCTATCACCCCTGAAACCTTTTATTCATTCATTTATTTATTTCCCATCTTCTTCCCAGTCTGGAACTCAACTGACCAAAAATAAAAAGATACAGCTTAAGAAAATGAGCATACTATATATATATATATATATATATATATATATATATATATATATATAAAATAAAAATAAATAAATTAAACTACCAATAGAATTAAAAGCATGGCCATTTGAAAGAAAACATCAAGTACAAGACACTATAGCACATTCTGAAAGGCCCTTTCCCCCCTGAGCAACCAGACCTCAGAGCAACCAGCCTGCCCAAACAGAAGGATCTTCACCTGCCTATGAAAAGGATAACAAGAAGAGTGCCAATTTAAACTCTCTAGGAAGGCAGTTTCGGAGGTTGGGAGCAACCATCAAGAAGGTCCTCTCCTGTTCTCTTACCAGATGCGTTTGTGTGGGTGATAAGACAGAGAGAGGAGGTCTTCCTTAGAAAATTTCAAATGATAGTGATATGGGAGATTATAGTCTTTCAAATATCCTGTACCTGAGCCATAATGAATTTTAAAAGTTGGTGGAGGGGAGATTTTTAATATCCTTAAAGATGCTAATTGCCAAAGAGTCCAGGTGTCAGTGTCACTTTTTCGTTCATTCGTTATCTTTTCATGTTGGGTCCCATTCTGAGAAGCAGCCTATTCATCCTACTCCGCCCTACCCCAAGACAACTTGTTCAATGGATTCCAGACTTTGTATTTAAACAGGCTGTGTAAAAGGTGATAACCATTTTATTAGCAAGCTATATGCCTATGTAAAAGATGATACTGTTATACCAGTAACCTGTATGCAGGCACTTTATGGCAAGGAAGATATAAATAGGCTGGCAAACAGACATGTTAATTAAGAAAGCTCTTATTTACATTCTGGGAAATGAAGTTATAGGGGAAAGTTAACAGTGCTGATAAGTATATTTGAAAGTAATATAGGGCTAACACGTATATAGCAGTGGTGCTGGGATATGGTCTGCAGGAGACCCAAGGATGAAGTGAAGGATGAGAATGAACAGAGGTGAAAAGCAGCATTATAATTCTGTTGGAGACAAGAGGAGAAACATAATTACAAACTGAGAGGAGAGCTAATAGTCAAAATGGAAAAGTGAATTGCTTCTAATGACAGGAAGAGAAGATATAATTGAAATAATTGAGTTGAAAATCACATGCCAACTGTATATTATTAACTGACTCTGCCAGCACCTGATGAAGTAAATACGAGATTTGACTTTCAAGAGAAGAAGCAAGAGCAAGGCTAAGATTTGCTTGGAGGATAAACAGAAAAATTAATATGTTTGCCCAGTCTAACCTGTTTGGTCAGAAAGAGGGAGCAGTGCTTAATAGCTCTTGCAGTGAGATACAAAGTCATGGGAAAGAGAAAACTGGAGAGAATAAAATGAACGGGTTGCTGGCAGCATGTGGAAATGTTACATTTTAAAACTACAGGGTTTCCCTAGCCATCATGGACAGTGGAAGTAGTACTGTTTTGCTCCTGCTTCCCTGAGAGGTTCATTTTAATGGGATGCCAGTTATTTAGCAAGTTTCACGGAATCTTAATTGTGACACTGAATATATAAATTTTCCCTATAGTACCACCAAAAAAAAAAATCAAATAGCACAGTATGGTGAAGCTTTAAAAATGTTAAAGTTGGCCAGCTGTGTAAAACTGTAATTTTTGATGTTAATTCCAATAAATGAGAAAGAGGGGTTTGAAGAACTTTTCCAGAGTCAAGTACCAGTGCCTCTGAAACTGCAATGCACTTATTGATTTTATTTCTTGAGATATCTCTATTCTACTCTCTATTGTGAGATGGTGGCATACAGTCAAAACAATACGCACAATTTGAAACTGTTTCAGGTAACTTTGAAGCAGTTTCAGATTTACTGGGAATATTTAATTTTCTTCTTGTATAGTAGAGTAGCTAGTTGAGAGCAGAGAAAACCCAAATGACATAAGGCTTATGCTATGCAGGCAGAAGCATTTGAGTGGTGGGCAGGGAGTCTGAAAAAAAAATAGAATCATATGATTGGAAGGGACCACAGAGGCCAGCTAGTCCAATCCCCTGCCAAGTGGGAGTACACAGCTAAAGCACTCCTATCCAGGCTCTGGACAGTTGAATGAACTTACTCTAAATAACAGCTGCATTTTAAATCATATGTTATGTTGCATCTCCTCAGTATGGAAGACTAACTATCCAGTGGCCCAACTAAATGTTGATGTTTTACAGAAACTTTGCACCAGCAATAATCTGCTTATAGAGGTAACCAGGGCAGAGTGGTCCAGATGTCCTCTGTTTTTTGCATATTGCACTGCAGTGGCTTTTCAGGACTTCCAGCTGTAGGCCAGTGTCCCCAGCTTACAGAGAAAGCTTATTTGCAACTGCAGCATGGCATGGGCTGGCAAGTGACTGTCACCTTCCTACTCAGCTCCCTCATTTCTTTCTCAGAAACTGGCCAGCTAGTGTGCAAGTGGAGAAGATTGTTCTCTACTGCTCCAGAGACAAAGACAAGGAGCAATGGATTCAAGCTGCAGGAAAGGAGATTCCACTTGAACCTCAGGAAGAACTTCCTGACGGTCAGAGCTGTCCAGCAGTGGAATATGCTGCCTCGGAGTATGGTGGAATCTCCTTCTTTGGAGGTTTTTAAGCAGAGGCTGGATGGCCATCTGTTGGGAATGCTTTGATGGGTGTTCCTGCATGGCGGGGGGCTGGACTCGATGGCCCCTGGGGTCTCTTCCAACTCTATGATTCCATGCTTCTAAGATGGGCCAAATATTGCAGCTGGAGGTTTCACTCTGGTCTGGCAGAGGGAGATATAAATATTCCCTCAAAGGCATCTCCAGCAATCTGGCTGGAGCAGCCTTTCCAACCTTGCACTTCTTGTGTTGTGTTCTGAACATGTAATTCATTTATTATAATCGGAAGCTTCTCTAATTTTGTCATTAACTGTAGGTGTTACATGACCATGATCTAGTTGTGAGGGGTGGGGGAAAGGCTACCAACCCTTGGATTTTTCCATTTGGGATGTTGGATGTGAAAGCAACCAGGGTTAGGCACAGCTCAGGGACCAGAGTATTGGCCTCACTCCCAGGTGACAAGAAAACCACATAGTGGTGGTGGACCCAAGTGTAATACTCAATTGTCACTCCACAGTAGCCCCATTTCAGGCTTGAAGGCTAAATGGGGGTAATGTAGTATAGCAGATGACAGGTTATCTGATACCTGGATCTGTGTGTTATGCCATGACAACACTAATCAAGTTGTATATAATAAGGCTGTGACCTTTTGTTTCCCATTATTGCTGTACTGCTTGGCTCCTTCCCAGCATACGACTGCAAATATATATACAGAGAGAGAGAGAGAGAGAGCACTATATCTTAAGATGTTTAGATCCCATGGCTAAATGAAATAAAGAATCAAATTAATATGAATAAAAGTTGCATATGAAATCATATGTTATGTTCTGTCTCCCATGAGATACTTTTTTTCTGCTGATAAATTGATTTAAAACAGGACAGCATTACAGAAATGAAACTGAAGGTGCTGTTTTAGAATAATGTATAAAAACTGAGATAGTGTTGGATAAGCATCCCTGCCATATGTTTTTAAAATAGTCAGAAAAAGCTATAGGAAGACTTTCTTTTTTAGAAAAAAGTATGAACGTACTTTTATAAGAGCGTTCAAACTTACCGAATAAGATACTGAATAGAAATGGATACAAATCATATCAACACGTAGCTCAGGGATTTCTATTAGATTGCTGCAACCAGTATTACACTTTCATAAATCAGTAATGTTAATGTTAGTGAGTTTTCCTGACATTTTACACCCAGGAGCAATGTTTGTCTTCTCCACATAAACACATACATACTTGGATCTACGTTCATACTGAAAAACCTTGATGTTATCTACAGGGGAATCTAGTGCATGTCTCTTCAGATATTAGTTTCACGGTGTTCAGTAAGAGTCAATCCCAGATGGGTATTCTGAGGCTAGTATCCAATGTTGGGAAGCCTTCCAGAGCAGGGGTTTCTGTGGAGGGATTGGGCAGGGAGGTGTCAAATCTCCTGATTCTAGTCTGAGTATCTTATTTCAGTCCGTACATAGTATGTATAGGACTGCAGCCCAATCCTTTCCCAACAGGCATCCATGCTCATTTCCACAACAGTAACTGCCTTCTTCCAACTTATAAGAATCACAGAAATAGCTGTAGCCATTTAACTGTTCCCAGCTAAAAGGAGTTTATTGGCACAGTCTCTCAAGGAACACAATGTATGTATTGGACATGCTGTTACCTTGAAATTTTGGCGGTCCCCAAGGGACGCCTTGATGTGCTCCAAGTGATGGGGAAGGTAAACTCAACAGAGCACAAGCAATAGCACTACGAGAGGCAGGGTAACCTAGCAAGATCTTTTACCCAATTTTTACAGGGTCAGGCCAAGCCAAAAACCACACAAAAAGATCCAATAAATGAGTTTATTGAACGTAGCTATCATGCATCAATGCATACACTCACACATCCATTCAAGCCCTATAGAAAGGCAAAGAGTGGAAATTGGGGATTATTAGAGGATTTGTAGCTTGGGTGATACTGCACCTTTTCCTGAAGTCCTTGGTCCGAGAAAGCAGCGAAAGAAGTAAAGCTCAGCGGAAGGATGCTGAGGGGATTACTCGGCTGCCGGGGGCGGGGGGGAACAGTCTGTTGTATGACCAGGAGTTATCCAAAGAACCAGCCAAAACCGGGGACTATTTGTAAGGAAAATGTACCTTGAGGGCAAATCCTCTCCTGGGGAGAACAAATAGAATGGCAACGGAAAAACAACACCACACCGACATCTTCTTTGATATTAGGAGATAACAAGGTGTTACCAAAGTTTCAGGATGTTCCACCACTTTGGGTTGCAGTGTGAGTTTATGTAGATGGTCCTTGCCTGATAAGATTTTATTGCTACCAGTGCCCAAATTGTGGGAAAGCACCTTAATCCCTTCAAGCTGGCTCCTCAAAGGCTGAGGACCTTTTGTCCACTGTGGGTTGGCACGGCATGAGGTCTCCTGTGGCTACGTGAAGGGGGAGTTTACTGGCCTGACCTGGTTTTCCGATCGTATGACCGTTGCTGCCTACATGCTCATCCAGGTGACCTCCCTGGTGTGTTATTTTATTTATTATTTATTATTTATTATTTTTTTATTGTTTATTATTGTTGCCCCATTTGTAAACCCTGTTATATCAAAGTTGTAGACTTTGATATAACAGGGTTTACAAATGGGGCAACAATGTGAGCGAATAAATACTACATAGTTATGTGAGGCTGCAGTCCTGTGCTTCATGCTTGTAAAAGGAGTAAGCCCTTTACAACTGACTTCTGAATACTTGGGTTTAAAGTAATGACACTGCTGACTCCAAAACAGCAGGCAGGTAGATATGTGCATGTTGTATTTCCCTGTTTTCTTGCCACCATCGTGTACAAACTCAACCATCTTGTGCATTTGCAAAGTTGTTTAGGCAGTGTAAATTGTGTGGAGGAGAAAAGAAACCTATTAATAAGACCTTTTAATAGGCTGTATGGTTATGTGTGCACTTAAAACATTTTAGCTATACATCTGAATATCCAAAGTATTATATAACTAAGATGTGCTCGACAGAGACATGCTCATCTGGGAATAACGATTGACTACAGCTCTTTGTTTAGCATCCCTCAGTAGCAACCCCTAGGTAATGGGTGAAATCTCCCTCAGAAATAGCAGTTCATTTTTTAAAAAAATCTCCAAAGAGTTTTACATACCAGCAAAGATGAACAATAAACCAATAGCCACGTTGAAGCACAACAAGCTCTTGTTCTTATGTTTGCAGAAATTATTTTCAGTCCTCAAACCACCAATCATTTATACTTTTGAATTAAAGGTGCTGATCAAAAATGCAGCTTGATTTATTCTGCCATCTTGTTTTCAGACTTTTGCCCCCTTTTCAAAAAAAAATTTAAAAGCGTTTTTAAATGTACAAAGTGAAATAGTACAGATAATTTCAGGATCAATATTTTTCACAAACCAAACAAGAATCACAGTGGCACCTCAACTAAAAATAACTTAAAGGGAAACCTTTTCAGTTTGACCTCAGAAGATCTTAGAAGCAACTGTAGCAGAGATGGGTTGAACTCTGTACCTCAGTGCTTGAAAGAGAAGTACAAAGAAGTGGTGATGGGCTATGTTGGTCCATTTGTTTCTGAGTGGAATTGTTGAGAAGCAGACATGTGTCAAGGCACATTAAGAAATGATGAGCCAATGGTTGAATGGCATTTGAAAGATAAATGTGTTGGTATTTTTCCTGTTTATAAAGGAGTCTGATCTTTCTGTTACAGGACTAACAATACCACCAAGATCGGATAACCTTTCCATCTTTATTCTTTTCCAACATTGTCTATTATAATAAAAGAAATATAATAGAGATGATAAGCAAATCTGACATTTATATAAAGCAGAGCATCAGCATTATCCAATAAAACTATTAAACACCATAGGCACAAAAAAGACACACTTTATATTTTAATCTAATTATACCAGGGAAAAAACTGTATGTCCCCAGAGCTTCCTAGGTTGACTGCTTCACCCGCATTCTATGACTGCCTGTTCGCTTATCCTCTTATGACCCTTATGACTTATAACTGGCCTGGCTGCTTACCTTGTAGTCTTATGATATGCTATAACATATTTTTTATAAAGTATGTTCTAAAATACCTTGCTCTTTTGGCAATATCAAAAATGAATCTTTAAACTATTAAGGCTATTTTGGCCCCTTTTCCAGTAAAATCTGAAATCTTGTACCAGTATGTTGCCTAAATCCCTTTTTTTCTATATAAACACTGACTTCCATTTGAGGAGTAAGGAAGTGCGTGTTATCTTTAAAACAGAGAGAGAATATTTCAGAAGGGATCCAAACAACCTAAAAACAGCAAGTAGTGATGCTTTTCCTTTCCTTTTCCTTCCCTGTTTAGAGTGAAAGCAATACAGCTGTGTGACATTTCTGAAGCAACTGTTTACGTTCTCTGGTGAACTATTAACATGCCTTTGTGTTAATTTCTTCCCAATAGCTTTATGGTGCAAGGGCTTGTGTGTTAAAGTCTGCCTAAAATATCCTCATAATGGAGATGGAGAGATGGCACACTAACAGGAAGATCTTTGTTGGAGAGCTATTTGCTCCCATCCATTGCTAATGATTTTTAATTCTGAGTGTGTCCCTAACAATGAACTCGAGAGGCTCTATCTGTTTCTAGGGTTTACAGCTTGAAAAAAAAACTTTTGGACAACAGCTCCCAGAATCTTCTAGCCAACATGGGCATGCAATCTGGGAATCTGGTCCAAAAAGAAGTAACTTTTTCATGCTGTATGGATTCATAGTGCTTCCAGTCAAGGAAACAGTGCTGATATTCTGTCCAGAAGTACCTTTCTGTGGTAAGAAAAAGATGGAACAAGTGGTGGGAAAATACAGTACATAACGTGATTTGAACTCCCTGTAAAATCCTATGAAAAGGGGAGACAATTGCATAATAAAAGCCTTGCCTGAAAGTACCATTTGTTTATTTCCTTATATGCTTAAAATAAACTCTACTTAGTGCTTCTGACTTGTCTAAACTGACTTTAAGGAGAAATCACTGGCAGATAATCCAGAACTCTCTCCCTCTCTCCCTCTCTCGTTCCTCCCTCTCTTTTTCTCACTTGGAAAAATAGGCAATCCCATTTCCTTTCCTGTCACAGTTTGGCCAAAGAATTTGAGCCACAGCTGGGTCAACATGAGATGATGACCTGCATTTGTATTAGAGTTTATAATGCTTATCTTTTATTAACTGCTTTTGTAACAGTCATTAAGAGCAGTTGGTGTAGTCACTGTGGTTTTCAGTCAGATGTTTCAGGCATGGTTTTTGGCCAAGGATTTCATTTGAAAGTTTACCCTTTGATGCAAGCACTCTTTTTTCAATGCCGTTTCATTTGTATGAAATGAAATGTCATTTAAATATATTTCTTATTCAGGATACAATTTAAGAAAACAGGCATCTTAGCAGCTGAATAGATTAAGAAATCTCACAGCTGAATTCTTGGGTTTGTATTTTTAAATCTCACAAACGGGCAGAGAAAATAATTCATTTTAAAAGTTTTTTTTTCCTCACTATGCAAATCTTAAATGTGAGCTTGGTGCATACCAAAGGCTTACAAAGCACTTACTCATATTGGTAATATAACTGACATAAGATTTTGAAGATGAATCAGCAGCTCAGCTAACACTTTTAAAGACTGTGTAGTTGTGTCAAACATAATCTTCCCCAACACAAAAAATAATCTCTCAAAAAAGCGGTAAAGTTGTATGAACCAAGTTTAAAAAAAACAGGAAAAATGAAACACTTCCTATTACAGTCCTCTTCAAGCATATGGCTGGATGGCCATTTAGTGAGGGTGCTTTGAATGGGTTCCTGCATGGCATGAAGTTAGACTTGATGGTCCTTGTGGTCTCTTCCAACTCGATGATTTTATGATTCTACAGTCAAATAGAACATGACCACAAACCAACCAACAGAAGCAAGAAGAGGGAATAAATTCAAATGATCAGAGCTTAGGAAAGTAACTTTTTACAAACCACAAATCCCAGAATTCCCTAGGCAGCATGGTCACTGATGTGGAGACTCTGGGAGCTACAGCACAAAAGTACCTTTTCCAAACTCTTAGCTAACAAATGTTAACAACTTTATAGCAAAGAAAGACCTAAGTAGCGTCATGCTGTTTCCTGATCCTATTTACAGACTCCTACTTCCTTTCTCCCACGAGAATGCTAAGTGCTTGGAATAGCAATGAAGTGTTTACCAGTCCTATCTTTACTTTGATCTTATTTGATTTGTCTTCAGCTCTCAAAGCCCAACTATTCCATAGAATTATTGACATTTTCCAAAGAGTTTGTCATTAGTCTTCGATTTTGCTTTAACAAAATGAGTGACTGGAGTGATTAAAATAACCAGTCACTATGACCTACATTTTTGCTGAAAATAGGCTCCAGGACTTAGGATCTCCCAGCTGCGATTTTCATGGCATTTCAATCCACAAAAAAGTAATTTTTTTCAAGCTGTGTCCTGGATACTGAATACTTCTATTATGTTGTTGTGGTCAGCTCGAACTGAACCGGTCACCTGATGGGAAATGAAAAACCTGAATACAGGGCTCCCTTTCTTTCTATTCCACCATCTCCACTTTTGTACTAAAGCTATTTGTAAGAATCTGTCTGTCATTTTCTCCCTACCAATGATATTTAAGTAAGCTATAGGATTAGGTACTTTAATGGTGCCTGAAAATTATGGCCTGGGTCCTGATTTTCCTTCCATGATTTGGAATGAGTTCACGTTAATGGAAATAGATTTTCCCACCCACCTCCCATTAGCTGTGAAAATTCACTCACAGAAGATGAAATATCCATGGGAATGGTGTGGGTTACAGTGCAGAAGGCCTGTAAAAATTGGATAGAAATTTCACCACTCTTCCAAGAATGGAGGAGTAACATAGGATTTGATCCAATAAACTCTGGAAGAAGTCCTCAGTCCTTCTCAATAAACTCAGCTGGTGAGTGCCATCAGGACTGTAGCTGAAATGAAAAGCTTGGATGTAAAAGTTAATGTAGTTACCTGCAACCTAACAAAGTAATGTAACAAATGAGGAATAAAAACTACAAGCATACCTTAATTAACAAAGCTTCTAACGATGGACCTCCTTTTTACAAATGTTTTTTTTTTACACCCACCCACTCCCCTTCCCTGTTCATCCCCTGTGTAACTGCTAGCTTTTTTAGCAGCATTGCTACTGGGAGGATGGATAAAGAGAACTGAAGAAACACAGGGCCATTTCCGCACTATGCTGTTACAGTGCTATTATTCCCCTTTCAACATCCTGTGGAATGCTGGGGTTTGTAGTTTCCTGAGGCCAAAGAGCTCCCTGGCTGAGAATTCCAAAGGCCCCTCCCTAAACTGCAAAGCCCAGGATTCCATAGGATGTTGAAAGTAGAATAATAGCGCTATACCAGTGTAGTGTGGAAAGGCCTCAACTCTTATTAAATAATAGTTTGTGTTTTATTTGAAACAGAAGTTTTCCTTGTTAAAATGAAGCACAGTCTGCTGGAGAAACTGTTTCACTTTGAGGACTGTTATCAAAAGTAGGCATGAATGGGCCAAGACTGAAGATTGTAGAATGACAAGCCTTCCCTGAACTCGCCTACTGATAACTGGACATCTCTTTTTGTTCGTCCTCTCAGATAGCAAAAATAAAAATACAGGCTCATAGGCAGGACAGGATGCAGCATGTTCTCTAATTTTAGATATATTCAAGATTTGCCGCTAGAGAATGGAGGCATTTGAATTTTTGACACTGCAGTCCTATATGGCTGCAATCCTATGGGAGTAAGAATTAGTAAGCAGAATGGATGTTAACTTCTGTGAAAAAAAAACATACAAAGAATTTCTCTGTAAATGTTGTAAATGTGCCAAGTGCCACAATTATATGCTAAATTGTGGAAGATGGCATAAATCTAGATGTGAATGCCAAGTAGAGTAGACCTACTGATTCAGTAGGATTTACATTCATGTTGATTTACCAATCAATTACTGATTCAATGGGTCTTCTCTGGTTTGAACTAGCAATTGTATTTAAGCCAGTATGTTTGATGCTGTTAAAACGGTAAAACAGGTTTAGATTTTATAAGAAACTAAGCATGTATTTCCATTTTCAT
This sequence comes from Cyclura pinguis, assembly GCA_030412105.1. Classification (NCBI taxonomy): domain Eukaryota; kingdom Metazoa; phylum Chordata; class Lepidosauria; order Squamata; family Iguanidae; genus Cyclura; species Cyclura pinguis. The sequence continues at coordinate 102,722,364 of CM059599.1, read as the reverse complement.
CAAATTTTCAGTCTTCCATGACAAACCCTCAGAAAATTTTTGACCTTTTCCCGAAGATTTCAACATTCTGGGACTTTTACATTTCCAATTGCATAGCAACCAAAAGTCAGACTTGAGAAGTGGTTGGAGATTTCATTTTATATTTACTTGATAGCAGAGGTGTATTCCTTTTTCACGTAAAAAAAATCTAAACAGTTGTTTCCTGGTTTATAGAAAAAACAAACATGTGCCTTCATGTAGGTATTTTTAAAAGTATTCTGTAGGGTGTGTCACTAGTTCTCAATCCCATATTCATATAGCAACCTATTGTACTTATTTTCTTCTGTTGGGAACCTCCAGCGACCTGTAGCTTTATCTCTGTGACAGATTTGAAACAAAGCTTTCTTTTTGCAGTTCTTTCAAATTGTGGTGAGGTTTTCTTTCTGCCTAAAAAACAGTGCATGAAATGTTCTTCTGACATAGGACAATAGGGTAGGACTGTCAGTGATCTTCCTATTGACTGGTAAGATTACTCAAAGAATATACTCAGAGATGTAGATTGCCAGGAAGTCTATATGAATGCTCCTCTTTGTACTATTAATAATTGCTTGAAATCTGCTGTTATGTCTGTGCAGTATTGGTTGTTGAAATATAAACAAAAAGTGAAGATGGGGAAAAACTGAAATGGAATGTTGGAATGAAGTTTCAGCAGTCGTGTGTTGAAACCTCTGACATTTACTCAGGAACAACTGGTTCAGTGCTGTCCTCAGTCAGCTGATATTTTGGTTTTCAAAAGACAAACAGCCATCTCCTGTTAAACGAAAGGATTCCTGCATGTTCTGATACCAGACTAAAAGCAAGCATACTCTGTGTCTTTTTTTTTCTCCAGTTGACTTTGCTATGAAGAAAGAAATCAGCGATGACTGATGTGGAGCCTGTGGTCACAGATTTTGCAGCCTCAGGAAGGGCAGGCCGCCGAAACGCCTTGCCAGACATTCTGGGTTCCTCTGCTGGGGCTGGAACGTCAGACTTACCACACAAATTAGCTGAGCTCTCCATGTCGGAAGGTAACGCCTACCACATGTTAATGAAAACCAGAAGTTACCTTTGTGGATAGCCAATCATTTTTTTCTCTGTCAGTCTTGGAAAAAGCTCTTTCATAAGTAGCGTATAAATAAATGAGACCCACTGTGGTTTAGTGTTTTGAATGCTGGACTAGAACTCTGAGGGAGCAGGGTTCAAATCCCCGTTCAGCCATGGAAACCTATTGGGTGACCTTGGACAAGTCACACTCTCTCAGCCTCAGAAGGAGGGAATGGCAAACCATCTTTGAATAAATTTTCCAAGAAAAAACTATGGTAGGGTCATCGTAAGTCAGAGTCAACTTGAAAATATAAGAACAACAAATATAAATAAATAATTTCCTAGCGAGTATTCCCGATCTGTTGCATGAAAGAGTGTCTCAACAATGATCCATTCAGCAACATTAAAAAAAGAAGAAGCAACAGCAACATTTTACTTTTCCCGCATTATGTAATACATCCACGGAACAAAATCCAACATCCTGTAATACCCATCTACTAGGCTAGCATGATGGGATTTTCTTTCTCTTCTAGCCCTTTTCTCTGCCCCAAAACCTGCTCCAAAGGGTTTCCCAGACCTCAGTAGCATATTTTGAAGATTTACAGGGAACTGTAAGGCAAAGGATAGATTGCCCACCACCCAAAATCATTCTGTCAGCAGAACAGTGCTGTTTTATCCCGGGCATAGAGATGAGTGTGCTGGTTTATAATATTTTTTTTTTCATGGTGAAATTAATGTACAACCTCAATCAAAGGTTATTATACAACCTCGCCAATTCTCTGAACTCTGTGTTGTCCCCGTCTTAACATACCAGCACAACATTCAGCATTTGTTACATCTAAGTTCCTAATCCTTTTAAAATGTGAATCTAATATGTTGGTTTTCTTATCCACATCTCTTTAGGTGGAGGAGCCGAGGGTGGAGAAGCATCATCTTCTGACACTACAATGGAAAATCAAGAAACAGAAGGAAAGAGCACGGATTCCTAATATCTATGAAGTCCTTGGTTTGCAATGACCATGAACAGATGTCATTCTCAGCATGTGCAAGATACTGAAATATACAGTACTTGTAGCTGGGTGACATGAATAAAGGAGCAGTTGAAACATTTCAACAATGTTACCTAGTCCATCAAACAAGAAGATTATTTTTGTGTATAAATCCCAGCCAATATCTACAGAATGCATGTAAAGCTTTAGCATTGCTTTCTGCCCTGTAGTAAAATCAATTCTACCATATTCTTGTGGGTAAAGTAAATAATCAAATACAACAAGAACATTGCTCTTTGGTCAATCTCTTGGGGCCTTTTAAAAATATAAGTATAATAAAATTGTGGTGGGTTTTACACAAAAATTACTGCCCCTTATCCAAAGTTGGCACAATATATATAGCAGCGTGAAATATATACATGGTTCAACAGGCTGCAGTCATTTTGCTCAGTCAAGGCAATTTTTTTAGGTGTGAATATATGTGGAAATAAAAGGGAAGTGAGCACAATGCCCTGAAAGAACTGTATGGTTCACAGAGGACAAAGGTTTACAGAATAGCAGGACAGTGATGCAAAAGGAGTGGAAAATAGCTTTGGAATTCATGACATTTTGTGTTAAGAGCAGTACCAGTTGTACTATTAGGTAGAGTAAGCCAGTTGCCTGGAAGATGATGTGTGCTGATTGCACAGTTGTGATTTGCACTCTGTGAGGTAGGCTAGCACCCTCGTGTGTGGTAGACAATGCCATCCCATCACAGTTACTGCAGTAAGAGTCATCTACCAGTTCAAATCAGCATTTATTATAAATAATATAGATAGCTACATTGTACTACTTTGGACTGTTTGTCCACCTAGGCCAGTACTGTTTCTTTTCCAGAGTCTGTGGCACATAGCTTTAGTAGATTTGCCACAGACCCAGGGACATTAGAAGAGCATCACAGGCAAGGTCTGCCAGGTGTCGATAATTCTCATGCAATGGTGTTACGTACAGCAACTCCATGGGCAACAGGTTGACAGGAGTCACACTTTTTCTAGCAAGAGAATACTGAAGATTGAAATTCTATAGTACTCTGGATTCTCCATAACAACTGCAGTTGTAGTGTGTTATTGTGTGGAAGAGCCTTTCGTCGTTGATTTTAAAGTTTATTTTTTTCCTCTCTATTTCTTTCACATCAGAGTTGAATTTCCCCAGAATCTGAAGCTATACAAAGCACAGAGTATTTTCAACATTGTAGGATGCTTTGATCTTTAAAAGGGATGGAATGTCATCTGTCTATAACCGCATGAAGTACTTTTGAGGTCTGAATTCTACCTAAGGATGCAGTGGTGTGCTGAGAAAAATGAAAAATGCTCTTTCTTCCTTCAAAATGTCATGATTCGTTGTGAGAACCTTGGATTTTGAAATCCTTTTGTGAGTGTATACTATGCCCTGTGTCTTGAATCTGACTCAAGTCAGTCAGCTTTGCACTCTACATACCCAGAACTTTCCAAAGTGAAATCATGGCATTTGTTAATGACATAAACCATTGCTTTAATTTAGTACATGAGATGAAAATTCTAATCATCTCTTTTGGTCTTTGGTGTCTTTCATCAGTTCTGTCTTTATCAAGACCTGCGACACAAATTTTTCATTTACTTTGAGGGTGGGTTTATTTTCTCATAAATGATCTTGTTAAAATCATCATTGTAAAAGCACTTTTTCCTGATATGTTTTGCCTGTATGAAAGGATTGATCCATGTTTTATAATAAAAGTTGCAGTATTTAAAATATTCTGTATGTATTATTTGTGCAACATTCCATGGCCTTGCACCACGAACAAGCAGTTGGATCCAAGTTACAGTAAGTCTTAGTCACTACTGCCTCCTGCTGATGTTATTGGGTGTAGCCAAGTATCCCTCCACTTTGTGCACATACAAGTTTCCAAAGTAAACTCATGGCATTCGTTAAGTTTACACCCAACCTAGTATATTTTTTGATGGATGCAACAAAAAGTTTTATCAGCCAAAAAACTCTGGTCTTTTTTTGTCTTCTCAAACTGACTCAGGTAATAACAGTTGCAAGGAATTACATCCCTGCCACATGTATGCTAGCATCCTGTTGGTTAGCCCCAGCTCCAGTACATCCACTCCATCAAGTGCTGAATCCTGAGTCAACATGTTGAATAGATTCCACGTGTCCAATTGATTCAATAGGACTACTTTAATTAAGACTAAAAACAGAATTTAGGCCACAATATGTCAGCATCTGATAAAACCTTCATTTGTTGTTGTTGTGTGCCCTCAAGTCATTTCTGACGTATGATGATTCTAAGGTGAACTTATCATGGGGTTTTCTGGGGCTGAGAGTGTGTGATGCACCCAAGGTCACCCAGTTGCTTTTGATGATTAAGAAGGATTCAAACCAGAGTCCTGAGGCCTCCAGAGTCCTGGTCCAACTTTCAACCACTATACCACGTTGGCTTTCAAACTGTTCACACAGGGTCAAAATTATAAATTGATGAAATCTGCTATAAGGGGTGGGCAAATTGTGGCCTGTGGACCACATGTGGCCCTTGGGACACCTAAGTGTAGATTGTGGGACACACACACCCCGAATCCCTCAAAGTCTCCATATCCCAACCAAAATATTTTTAAAGTTTTTTTTTTCAGGTTGAAAAGAAATACAAAAAGGAATACAAGGCTCAGAGGACAACAGAAGAAGCTGCAGTAGAAATTTGAGAGTTAAGATCACTGTTGTCATCTTTTATGGTGTAAACTGCTTTGAGAAGTTTCCCTGCCAAGTGTTAGGACAACTAATAAGTAGCATTTAAAAAAAAAAAAGGCAATAGTTTCAGGTGTGCTGAAAGGCCCTGCTGTGGCCCACAGGGAGAGTGCAAGAAGCAAAAATGGCCTTTGCAGTTGCCCACCCCTGTGCTATGTCATTCTCTGTCACATGCTATTCTAAGAGAAGTATGGCCATTGCTCAGGACAAACACACACATTGTATTAGTAGTAATAACATATTACAATGGGGGCCAGTCACCAAATCAACCATTCTCCAGTTTTGCTCCCAGAACAATGCCCTGCAGCAAGGGCAGGATTTTCCTCCATTTGTCTCACACATAGGTGATGTACCAGACCTCCATGTGTACAATTTGTGTCATATGAGTAATACCACTACAGCTCGCCTCCTTATGTCCAAAAGTTGGGAGAATATGTGACAAGGAGACACACTGTGTACCTTTTGCTCTTCTGGAGTTTCCTAAAATCCACTCAGGTCACATTTTCTCTAGAAAAAAAAAAGTCTTTTCAGACAAATTCTATGTAATTTAATCAGCTGCCCTGCATGCCAGTTATTGTTGCTTCATATTTCCCAAGGCAAACAGTTATGAAGTAGAATATATGAGATGTAGGGCCCTTAATACTGTTAAATATGAAACTCATCATGCAAAGCCTTGTGCTTTGTTACTTTCTTTTTCCCGCAGTTCATTAATACCTGATCAATCGAAGATATTGAAGTGTCTGAGAAAATAGTACGCGTGGTTGTGTCGTGCTGCAAACACTAGGTGGCACTCTCCATCCATTTGAAGAAAATCAGCCCAGCCGTGCCTCTGCTCATCTCTTCCACAGACTGATTTTTCTCCCAAGGTTCCTTCGCAACACAAATAAATAGGGTTGGCCTTAGCCAAGGAGTTTTAAGTAGCCGCATTTCTGGAGATTTTTGAAAGCGTGAGCACGTTTACACACATTGTGGTTGGCTTAATAAAGATAAAAGTAGTTTGATTATCAATTGGAATTCTCTGCATTTGGCAAAAATGAAAGCAGTTGGCAAAAATAAAATTAGCCCATTGAGGCCAATATGATAAAACATAAAGAGAAATATAAATAATGCCTAGTATTCTACACCAGCTACTTAGTTAAAAACAACTGACTAACCTGTTCTGACTCAACCCTCCCAAGGCTGGCAGTGTTACTGCCCTGGCTAGCCCGACTTTGGGGGATATTAAAAAGATATCTTTTGATATCAATAATTTGGCCTTCTATCCCCTCCACGTGCTTGTGAGGCCCCAGACAAGCACGCACACAGGCTCAGCCAATAATCGCCATAATATTCCAACACAATACAGGCAGGCCAGAAATAGCCAACTGGCAGCTTCAGGAGACCTCAAGGTAAGTACTCAATTATGTATGCACGCAACTTTCAAAAGACCCTCTGCCCCGTGCCGGCAGCTTGATGATCTGACTACACCGCTCAAGTACTCTGCGTTTGCATACCGGCTATCCTATTGACAATTTGGCTATAATTCAATCATTCAAATTATGACCTTTCGGAGGCTTTGTCTCCAGCCCCAAATCCATTGTTTTCCTCAAGTCTGAACTAGCCTGAGGTCACAATTCTCCTTATAAAAACCCCTGATTTTGAGCGCTTCTTCGGACCGCTCTTGGCTTCCATCCCGCCTTGCTGTCGCTTTGTCCAGCGAGCCTTCCCCTCAGCCCCACGTGCTGAGATCCACACTCCCCAGCTTCTCCGTTTCCGACCGGGCTTCAGGAGAGGTGTAGTATTCCCCAAACTAACAACTCCTCTAAAAATCCCTCTATCCCACTCCAACCTTTATTTCTATAGTTTCGCTGTGTGTTTGTGTTGCATACACCAATTGATTGTATTTTTAATAAAATTCACATTTGTTAGTTCACTCCGGTGTGCTCCTTGACACGGCCTGACTCCGTAGACATAGGGTTCAAGATCTCACTACGTTACCCTGCCTCTCGCAGTGCTAACTTGTGCTTTTTGACTAATTTCCCCCGACTTGTAAAACTTTGAGAGCAATTTGGTGTCCCTCCCAGGACCCCCAGGAATCAGGATAACAGCAGAAAGTTCATTCACCTGTGTCCTGATCGCTGGGCAGATGGGATGTCCTTCTCCCCCAGCAGCTGATGCCCAGTAAAAAAAGGCTGGGGGGAGTTACAATCAAGGCAAGAGGGTCACAGTCATGATTAAATAGTGATCACAAATACAGAACAGTTACGGATGAGTAAATCTAGATAACTGGCTCTCTTGAATAAAACCAATATCAGAAGCCAGTAGAAATACAATCTGCTTGGGATATTAAAATAGTACCAAATAAATACCAGCAGAGATCAATGTGGGAATTGTGCTTGTAGCCTAAGCCCATTGTTGTAATAGTGGGCAACCACCCATATTACAGGACTTTCTTCTTTTCTGCTCCCCATTTCAGCTATCTCCATGAACTGGAAAAAAAATTGTTCTGGATACTTTCATCTGCTCTCAGTTTCACTAACGGCAGCTGAACTCTGTATTTAGAATTCTCTGCTCTAGTGCCTTGTAAAACTATAAATCCTTGGATTCCACAGGATTCAGCCATGGTGGCTAAAGTGGAATCAAAGAGCTACAACTATACAGGTTCAAATGGGTTCAGGTCTCTCAGTGAAACAAACCCATGGCATTTTAGTCTTCAGTCTGTAAAAAATAAGATGAGTTTCTGTGAATGCCTCTGCCTATCAAGCACTTATTCCTCACACTTTGCTATGTTTGCTAAAGGAGGGATCACTCTTTTTTCTCACAGTCTGTCACACCACATATCTAATGTGCAGAAAAAATGATTCAGTTCGCTGCAGCCCACATTCCCAAGAGAGGGGGAGTGAAGATCCAGAAAGAGTTGGAGGAAGAAGAGAGAATTCTGAGACTATCAAAGAAAGCACTGGAAGAAGCATAAAGGTATTGTTAGCTGGTGGAGAGTTGCTATTCTATATATTTCTCAATTAGTCATCCCCCAACCCCAATAATAATTGAAAGGTTTTTTTATAAGCCTTTGACTAAGGCCATTTCCACACTATGCTGTAATAGTGCTATTATTCCACTTTCAACATCCTGTGGGATTCTGGGTTTGTAGTTTACTGAGGCCCAAGAGCTTTCTGATTAAGAATTCTAAAGGCCCCTCCCTAAACTGCAAACTCCAGGATTCCATAGGATGCTGACAGTGGAATAATAGCACTCTGTGAAGCTAAAAGAGAAAGAAAGTGGGGTTTTTCTCTGTTTCATACAGTCTGTCATGTCAAGAACTACAAGTCCAAAGATTCTGTGTGCAGAGAAGGAAGGAGGCACAATTGGTGGGGAGGGCCGAGCAAAATACTGTAAGACATTGACAGCAAGTTATGCTTCTTCTGGTAAATTTTGCAGGCCCTCAGAGTCACAAGCCCCCTTATGCCAAGTCTGATAGTGACTTTTTCTATAGAGAAAACAGGCAGCTAGAAACATAAAGTAAAAAGAAGGAGACATAAAAGCAGTTATAGGAACACTAGCCTATCCTACAATTTTTGAAATCAGAAAAGGCCCTCGTGTAGTCAGGCAAGAAATCATGATGCAGATGAACAAAATCAAGATATACATAGTTAAAAATCCATACAGAGACTAAGGCCATTTCCACATGATGTCGCTGTCCCACGTTGGGGAAGCGTTGCTTCCAGTCCGTGAGTTGTGCTTTTGCATGATGTTGTCATAGTCCCACTGCCAACACCTCCCCACCCATCACGATCATAGGATATTCCATTTCTGGAAAAAATCCAGTAATGGCCCCTGATCATGTGATGCTTCCAGTGCCAGCGGCCATGCAGAAAGGAAGGAAGCATGGTTTAGGAACTTCCTTCCCAGTGCATTACAGGAAGTGGCTGGCTGGACTGTGGAAGGAAGGCACTTGCACTATGCTTCTGCAGGGAGCTGGCAGGGAGCAAAGGGGACTCTTCACGTCATGCTCCCATCCCGGCAGTGGCACTGCCAGGATCACAATGGGATGACAGAGAAGCACAAGGTGTGGAAATGGCCCAAGCCTGTAGCACTAGCAAGTGATATCTAATAAGGTGCCAGAACATGATTCATGTGACAATAATACAATCCTTGATAGCCAGGTTGCATTGCATTACCATCAGCACGTTCAGGTTTACAAGTCCAAGGAAAGAGCCTACACTCACTGATTCTTTGATTTCCAAAGATCCAGGCTTGTGGACTGAAAACATTTCAGATTCTATCCATCAAAACATAGTTCTGTTTCAGTGATACTCAAAATGGTGGTCCTTGAACAGTGCTGATCTGTGAACCATTGGCTACAACACCTAGAGTTTCCAAGATAGAAAGAAACAATTGTAGACAACAGGAACAAATATGGCCCCAATCTCTGGCACACTGGGAAAAAATTGCAGGTCCCTTAAGTCTGATAGCCTGAGAAGCACAGTTCTAGTAGATGCCCTGACTTCAAGAACTGCAGAAGCTAGAAAGTCAGTGCAAAAATATGTTGATGGGTGAAATTTCTCTGAATTTCATCTCAGATATAAAACTTCCAACAAGAGATAAAAGCAAGCAAGCAAGAGACTGGATTGTTTGTACTGCTACTAGCCAAATACTATATTGTTTTCGCTGTTGGTGGCAGAAAAAGGAAAGGTAATTGCAAATAATGGTATGAACAGTACACTAAATGTCCTGAACCTGATAAGGTCATAAATATAAAACTTGCTGCTGACAGTGGAAGCAATTACAGCTGTCATTGTCAGGTGATCACAGAGCAGATAGTGAGATTCAGAAAAAAACAAATATTAGCAGAAGCCACAAAACGGAAAGAAATATTGGAAAGCCTGTTGATGCCACCCTTTTCCTTGCTTTAATAGGTTAAGCATTCCAAGGAGATAATAATCTGACCTGTACAATGGTACCTTTCTTAGAACTCTTGAGATTATAGCTCATTATTACAGCATGACTCATGACTGTTCGACTGAAGTCAAATAGAAGCAAATGGAAGACAGAACAATGAAAGGACAGACTCATTATCTCTCACAGGAGAGTCAGAATGAGTTTATTGAATTGTGTGGTGAAAGAGTATGCAGCGTTCTATCCTTACTGAGAGAGAAAAAGCCATTCATTATTCTGTCATATGTGATCCTACTCCTGATGTTTCTAGTCATGAATCATGTATGTTTGCAATATAGTAGTTTGTAGTTTGCAGTAAAGAAAGGGGTATATTTATATTTTTTTAAAAAAAATATGTCTTAATCTCACCAGATTTGAATCTTAAAAACTGATAACTGGAATTAATGGAAGCTTGACCTATCACAATATTTCTTTGGATGACTGGGAACTCTCAACATGTCTGGGAAAATAAAAGAGATTGAGGCCTATATTATGTCCCACAAGAATTTGGTGTGAAACAGCAGTGCCAGAAGAAAGAAAGAAAGAAAGAAAGAAAGAAAGAAAGAAAGAAAGAAAGAAAGAAAGAAAGAAAGAAAGAAAGAAAGAAAGACAGACTGATTGATTCTGGAGGCACAGAAAAAGGTTCAGGGTATGCATCTAGCCTATGATCCATACTATGTCCACCTCTCTCTAAGGGTAATTATCTTAGATTACCACTGAGCTTTTGATAGTATCAATGCATTTTATAACTCACCTACCTACAGAAATGGGCCAGGACTTAGACCTGTTGAACTTGTTCCTACCAGTAGTAGGTAAGAAATTTAGGTTGAGACTCTCTTCCCAACAAAGAAAGTAGAACAATGCCAGCTGAGCAGCAATGTTACAATGGCACTGATGACACCTTATGAGATAATTTCTTTCAGGGTTGAAAAGTGAAAATAATTTGGGAGGTTTTAAAAATCACGGAAAAGAAGAAGAATCAATAGAGAATCACAGACTGTGTTTTCATGTCACACTAGGTCATTGTTTTTCTTATGTGGGCTGGATAGAAAATAAGCATATCCAAAACAACAAAAGAGGAATGATGCTTTCCCTTAGAGGCATATGCCAACAAAACAGAGAAGATTGGGAAAACAATGAGTGTATGTGGTGTCTGCTATCTGTAACAATTTTTAAAATTATTAGAACACAGATCGAATCTAAAATAATGGTTTTTATATTTATTTCTCAAATAAATGGAAGCAGTGACAAACATACAAATGTCAGCAGTCTAGAACACTTTTGGATAGGTTAGCTTGTACAGAGACATTTTTCTTGTGTGTCAAGGCCAGCAGAAGCAATTATACAATTATAGACATCAACAGTCTACATCAGAACGGGCACCAGGCAGCCCAGCAGATGATGTTGGATTGCAGTTCCCAACAGCTCTAGCCAGCATCATGAATGTTGAGAACTGCTGGGAATTGCAATACTGCAACATCTGTAGAGCTCCATGGTTCTGACCCTCAGTCCAACAGCTATTTTTTATGAGTTGCTTTACATGTAGATGTTTTTCTCATGTCAACAAGACTCTCTTGTTCAGTGGTAATGAGTAAGGATAAATCACTTGTTCAGAGATGACAAAATGAAAGTCTTCCAACTTATCAAGGATAAATTCAAGAAGCTTCTGCAGTTATGGGTTCTTCTATCCCTCAACAAAAGATAAGCATTCAATCATCATGTGAAGGCTTTCTTCTTCCTTTTCAAGTCAAAACAGTGGGCAAAGTAAGCATACAATCTGAGGCTTCAGCCCTTATAACCATATGTCCTGTACATACATCATACATGCACACATATGTTAATTGTTTTCCTGACTTTCCCCAGCTTGTAACGTAAATAAGTATGCCATTCCCTGGGCAGGTATAATTTTTCCATTTTTCTGGATCATGTTGAGTGAATGGGAGGACCAGCTTTTTGCCCTTTACTACTGGGTCGAAAGCTTTGTCATGCTCATGCTGGCAAAAGCAGAAAGTGAGGATTGTGGCTGGACAGCAAGCAATGAGTTCAGTAATGATGGAAAGAATACTTTTAAAATATGCAGATGAGTGGAAAAACTGTTTTGGGAAAACCTGACAAGAAGAGTAGTGGACAGATGGAAATTTTTGCAGTTTGAGATTTATTGTGTACAAAATTCATGCACATAGGTTTTTGGCAAGAAAATGACATTTTCTGAGCATAAAATAAAAGCTTTCCTGTGAAGAAAACTTGATTCTGCACACAGAAAAGACTAATTCTGTGTAGAAAATGCAGTTTTCTGCACACAGAATGCTCCTTTCTATTCAGAATGTCATTTTTGTGCCAAATAATTCCCAAAATGATAATAGTTCTCAAAAACAGCATAGGTTTCAAGGACTTTCTTGCAATGAGAAGGAAAATAAAATGACAAAACATTTTGTTCTTGCCTGCTTGTATGACATTTATGAAGATTACAGTCCTGGCCAGTCTGGGCTGGTGTAACTTCCCATTATCACCAATTTGAAGAGCATACCAGACAAACAGGAGAGCCTTCCCCTTTTTCCATTCCCACCAGTGGGGAAAGAGCACCCAAGCAGAGAGGAAAGAGCAACAGAAGTTTCCATGCCCACAAGGAAATTTCTCACTCCCATTTCCTACTTCCCACTCCATGAACTTTTACCCCTAGGATACCCTACCTGGGATGATATGAATGTAGTCATAATCACAGAATTCCTAGTTTTAATACTAGTGAATTTAATTATAGCTCTGACTTGGCAAAGAAGTCCACCACTTGTATCCATGTAGGGTAAAGAAGAGTAGGTTATTCTCTTTTGCTACCAAGTTAAATTTTGTTGTACTATAATCTCCTTTTTTGCTTGAAAATGAAGCAGTGTAATCTATGATGTATTGAGGAATTCCAGGTTAAGCATATTTGGTTTAAAGGGAATCTCAGAAAACAGAGCTGAGGTCTCAGAAAGATCATGAAAAATCAGTGTTGGCCCAGTTGGATTACTGATTTGTTTCAATGTAAGATACCCCTTTTTATTTAGTCTCTTATTCCAATGTCAGAAATCCAACCCATGTTTTACACAACTCAGATAGTTTCAGCAATAAGAGCTCTAGTCAACAGTAAAGTTAAACAAGAGATAACTCAGGGTCTTCAAAATTATTTGCTTCTTTTGACAATTATTCTGGTAGACAATACTTAGTAGTCCTTCACTAAGCCAAGTATCATTGTTTTCCATGAGCAGTCAGCTTACTTTCATGGACAGAATCAACTATTTGCTTAGGCAATGGGAGGTCTGAGGTCATCTGGCCAGAGATATGTGTTACTGCCCTGGCTAGTCCGAGCTTTGGGGATATTAAAAGATATCCTCTTGATATCATAATTTGGCTTCACTTTTCTATTCCTTTCCACGTGCTTGCAAGGCCACTGGACAAGCACGTAAACAAGCTTGGTCGTTAATAGCCGTAAGATTCCTGGACAATACAGGCAGGCCAGAAAATAGCTGACTCACTGCTTTAGGAGACCTCCAGGCAAGTGCTCTAATTAAGGATGCACGCCACTTACAAAACAGCCTCTGCCCCGCGATGGCAGCTTGATGGGTAAACTATGCAATACTCAAGTACTCTGCGTTTGCATACTGGCTACTCTATTGAGAACCGCTACGATAACTCAATCATTCAGATTCTGACCTTTCGGAGGCTTTGTCTCCAACTCCAAATCTATTGTTTTCCCCCAAGTACGGCATAGCCTGCAGTCACAATTCTCCTTATAAAAACCCTTGATTCCGAGACCTTCCTCGGATCGCTCCCGAGTTTCATCCCGCCTTGCTGCCGCTTTGCTTGGCGAGCCTCCCCGCAGCTCCACGTGCTGAGCTACATCGCACCCCAGCTTTGCTCTCTATTTTTCTGGGCTTCAGGACAGGTGAAGTATCACCCAAACCAGCAATCCCTCTACAAATCCCTCTATACCACTCCAACCTTTATTTTCTTTAGTTATCTTGTATGAGTGTGTCGCATACACTGTTTTGCTTGTATTTAATAAACATCATTTATTATTGCAACTTCTGTGTTCTCCTTGACTCGACCCGACCCCGTAGACATAGGGTTCAAGATCTCGCTACGTTACCCTGCCTCTCATAACGCTAAGCAGTGCTCTGAGCTAATTTTCCCCACCTTTAGTTGAGCACATTTTGGTGTCCCTCCTGGGACCCCCAGTTCACAGGGTAAAAGATGTTTCTGTTTGGCTCTCAGGGCTTTCTGTTACACACAGAGTTTTGAAAGCATGGCAGTCCTCAGTTGCAAGTCTTCCCTATCAGAGTTCTGTAGACAGCTGATTTAGTAGGCCACCTGGTTTCTGTCTGCAAAAAGTGAGTACCATTGTTCAGGCAGCCTTAGAGAAACAAAAGCCAATTATACTTGGGGGTCTTTTCCAGACCTGCTGTTTTGGGAAAGCAGAGGGACACTACAAACTCCAGATTGACAATTACAATAATTGTAATGTTGATCACTGGCTGAATCACACTTCCTCCTCCTAAGTCTTGTGTGCACACTTAGTTTAAATAATCCATTTGTGGATTTCCCCCACACTCCAGTACCAATTATATTATAGATATCAGAGCAAGCATCCAAACATATCTTTTTTTCTCTCTGTGTTAACAATTACACTGTGTAATTTTTCCTCCCTTCAATATTTCCAGGAAAACCCAGCAGTTAATACAGTTGGCCCTTGGTATCCACTAGGGTTTGGTTCCAAGACCCACAGTGAATATCAACATTCATGGATGTTCAAGTCCCATTGTGTACAGTGATGTAGTAAAATGGTGTCCCTTATAGAAAATGGCAAAATCAAAGTGTGCTTTTTGATTTTTGTTTTTTTGAGGGGGGAGAATATTTTCAAGCAGTGGACAGTTAGATCCATGGATTCAGAATCTGTGGGTATGCAGGGCCAACTGTGTGAGGAATTTCCCTAGCTTTTAAGACTCCATGGAATTTGACCAACTCAGGTAGTTAAGCAAACAGGATTTGCAATGGGCTATTTCTTAACAGGTTTGGAAAGTTTATCACAGTGGCAAAATGAAGACAGAATGATGCATCTGTTTTTCTCTGCTTAGAAATGGATAGCTTTTTGAAAATAGCCAAATGGACATGGAAGAGGCCTTGCTTGGATGAAGGGAATTGGGCACCAAAAGGAGATATGCAGCAGTCATCTAAAGAAGGGTATTGGTCTACATGTTTCTTCCTAGACTTGCCTGTCCCATTGGTCTTTCCCATGTGCTTTCCCATGCTTTCACCAGGAAATCCATAAGCACGCCAACGGTATCCCAAGTCGTTACTGGTACTTGGTAATAAGAATGAGTGTAGTGGCTTGGGTATCGGACTAGGACTCTGGGAGATAATGGTATGAATCCCCACTCCATCATGCAAGCCTGCTTTGTGACCTTAGGCAAGATATACTCCCTCAGCCTAAAATGAAGGCAATGACAAACCTCTTTGGAATAAATCTTATCAATGAGAGGGCTACCATGAGTCAGACCATTTCCACCCTAGACTGCTATAGTGCTATTACTCCACTTTCAACATCCTATGGAATCCTGGGGTTTGTAGCTTAGGGAGGGGCATTTAGACTTCTCAGATAGCTCTTTGGCCTCAGTAAACTACAAACCCCAGGATTCTATAAGATGCTGAAAGTAGAATAATAGCACTATAACAGTGTAGTGCAGAAATGGCCTCAAACTCAGTTTGAAGAAACATAAAAACAATAAGCATGTTGGAGCACAATACTTAGGCTTGAGAAGTTGCTGTGTGAGGTCTGTTTGGAAGGAAGTGATGAAGGCTCCGTCAGGAATCTTTCTTACAACGGTATATCTAGAGAATTGTTCTCTGAAACACAAGATCTTGTTTCTGGACTTCCTACCTTTCACCTTTTTTTGCTTGCAGGTTGCAGAAATTGTAATCATTTTGAAAACATCTCCCCTCCAAATAAACCTTGCTGAGTAATGATTCTGTCAGAGGAGTCAAAATCAAGCCCACATCTTCTCTCATCATTGTTTTTTCCCACCAAATGACCAGAAAACATAAATAAATAAAAATATATTATTGACTCATGCAATGCATGCCTGTTTTTACATCCAAGTGATTACCTTTTCCTCCCTCACCATTAAGCTATGAGAGGGTCTATATATTCATGCTGTTTCCACAATTTGAGGGATGCCTCACTTACGTGAGCCAGAATGGTATAAAGATTTGAGTGCTGGACTAAAATGCTGGGAGACCAGGCCTCAGAGACCAGCCTCAGCTGTGGAAACCCACTGAGTGGCCTCGGACAGGTCACACTCTCTCAGCCTCAGAGGAAGGCAATGGCAAGCCCCTTCTGAACAAATTTTGCAAAGAAGGCCCTGTGATAGGTTTGCCTTAGGATTCCCATAAGTTGGAAATGATCTGAAGTTATGCAGTTATCAACAACACAACTTCCTTACACAAATATAGTCAGCCCTCCACATTTGCGGGTTTCATTGTTGCAGATTTGATTATTCACGGATTATTTGCTGTCATCTCTGCTGCCTCCCTAAGCCATTTTTAATAGATACTGCAAGCTTCATGAGACTTGAAGTCATTTCTGCACGAGAGGGGAGGAGCGGTTCACCACGTGTCAAGAGCAGTGTTCTATACTCCGATTCAGAAACTGTGCTGTCTGCACCCCCTCCATTTACACCATGTTAAAGTGGAGAACAGCGGTTGCTGCGTCCACAACAGCAAGCCCCTAGCCACTCTCGTTCCCCTCCCTCACCCTGCCATCACTGATTGGTTTGTTGTTGTTGTTTAAAAAAACACATTTTAAACACATTTCTGCATTGTTACATTTCTGCGTAGGTATGTATGTTCGTTGATATGTGGAAAAAAACACATCTTAATGGTCCATTACCAGATCCACTCTCTTCCCACTGTCCATTTAACGCATGAAGACAATAATGACGGCAGCCTGTCCTTTGATGGGCGGAGAGAGATAGGGATGGAAATGACAGAAGGGACAGCCTGGGAATGCCCATAGCTGGCCACTTCTGTGCTGTGAATTGATGTTATACTTCTGCATGTAGGCAAAAGGTGAAACAGAACTTGTTTGAGAGATTTACATTGGAGTTTTTCTGGTTTTTACATACAGCAGTTTCTCATTGCTGTGAACCATGCTAGGAGCTGAAAACATGCAGAAGCACGAGGAAAACTACAACACTAAAACGCTACAACGTGCAGACAGGAGGGTAAGAATTCGACGCTACTACAATGTATCAACCTCATGCGGAAATGGCCTGAGAAACTACTAATGAGGCTAATAAGTCCCTATTAGAAATAGTTTGGGGGCAACAGTGGAGGTGGCAGTAAGCCCTACCAGCCAGCCACTTCTGTCTTGTGAAGGAACTCTGATGCCTCAAGGGAATCCATGGTGGGTTGAATATGGTGATCATACTTTTTTGTGTGTTAAATATGGTTTGGGAGGGCCTAAAGTTATTCACTGTTTTTCCACTTTCATGGGGGATCCTGTGCCCCTAATCCTAGCGAATGTGAAGCGATGACTGTAAATATTGCTTTTTAATGGGTATGCTTTTAAATTGCTTTTAATTCCTTTGGTAGTTTAATTATATATTAACTTTAGTATGCTTTAAGTGATGTTAGCTTTCACTTGTGTTTGCTTTAATTTTTGCAAGCTGTTTATAATCACAGGGTTGGAAAACACACAGAATTTAAATAGACAAATAGTTAGATATAGCAGTAGTAGTATGACAGCATTATTGACACAAAGAATGGTGACTGGGGAACATAGATGAATTCCAAGAGATACATTTGGAATGGATAGCAATCTAGATATTTTGTCTTTTGCTTTCTGCAGGTATTGCTACACTTCCTTCTCTTCTACTGGGAATAGTTCTTTCCTCTCCATGCACAGTGGCAAGATGTTGAAATAGCTGTAGCATAGCTGCTGTCAATGTAGGAATACTATAGAATTGGCCTGAGCATCACAGAAAGATCTTATTTCCATAGGCATTGTACATAATGCCTTTCCATTTAGCCAGCTTTAAGGGTATGGGAGAAAGGTGATATAGAGTTGAGAACCGGAGGAGTACTCAGCATTGTGATTTAGGGACTGAAAGGCAAAAATCAAAGCGTGGAAATAACACACCACATAACAATTCATGTTTCCCACACAATGAATTCAACTACCTACAAGTGCAGTATGTCATATTGGGACAGTGACAGTATTCCTCTGGTTCTCTTGATTTCCTTTGGTTTCTCGAGGAGAAACTAGTAGATTTATTACCACTGAATACTATGTCAGCATTTGCAGAATATATCTGGGGGAAGGGATTGAAGGAAAATAATTTGCTGCATACTGCTGTTCTATCACGTAGCTTCCATTTGGCTAGTTTCTGTCTAAGAAAAAGGCATTAACTGCTAACAAACAGCTAACCTTTGAAGCTGTTTCTGTTCACAGTAACAGGAACCACTACATTGTGTGTATGCATGAAGCAGCATTTTGTAACAATATTCAGTGCAGCATTTTATTTAATACAATACCTTGCTTTCTTCTCAAACAGCTTCCTTATTCCATGGGGAAACAGTCTCAATAAGCATCAAAGATTCAGTGTGCATAACTAACTATTGATCTTTCCCACCCTGCTTTTGAGAAGGAGGGGAAAATTGGTGAATACACTTTTTTTTCCTTTTTCTCCTGCTTTGAGGGACGAGGGGGTTAACACTTAGTAGGAGGATAAGGGTCCAGTGTCTTAAAATTTGTCACCAATGCAGAGTTTTGGAGGAAATGAATCTGAATGTCTTATTAAGTCTCTCTCCCTTTGAGGATGTCTTGTCTCTTTGCCAAGTTTTCAGACAGAACTTAAAAGACCCTCACACATTTTCACATTCCCCTCTCCCACAGAAAAGCCTGTTGTTCTCCCTCCCCCAAATTTCACCAGACTGGACAGAGAGAGGAGGCCAACCAGCTCTGTTGACCTGGTGGCCTGATCCAATCAGTGTGCTGAAAATCTTCCTATCCTCTCCCCCCACCCAAATCCCCCCTCTTTGGACTCAAAGAAGGGAGGCCCTGGGCAGAGTCAGCAACAAGTTATTTTCAGGTTTGCGTGCCTCTTCTCTCACTCAAGAAGGAGCTGAGCTGGAGTAAAGGTGAAGGATTTTAACACAGGGTTAGAAGTAGTGACTGCCGCTCTTCCACCAGTTTTGGACCAGCTATCTGTCTTATCCAACAGTTACAATGGTTGAGGCGTTCTGTGCTACTTGGAAGCTGATTGACAGCCAGAACTTTGATGAATATATGAAGGCACTAGGTATGTACAGAAGGGCTGCTTAAAACCATCCTTTCAGTGGTGGGATCTACATGTGTAATCTTGAGCGTTTTTCTGTAGCACAGTTTCAACAGTCATAGAGTGTGAGAATTTGCAGAGGAGTAGCTTCTTTGAGCAAGGGCAAGTGGACTTTTTTAAAAAAGTAATATGTAGTATTTTGAGTAATATATAGAGACAAAGAAACAGGCTTGGAAATTTAAATTTCTTTGAATTAGTTTATATCCTCAAGCAGCCACTCTGCTCAGATTTATGTTGATATAGAATAAAGGATGGGAGGAGTTTGTGTGTGTGAATGTGCCTTCGAGTTAGCTGTTGACTTATGATAACCCCATGGATTTCTTAGGGTTTTCTGAGGCAATGAGTACTCACAGCTGGTTTTGCCAGTTCCTCCATCTGAAATATAGCCCACATCATCCAGCATTCATTGGCGGTTCCCCATGAATATATATCTTATTAAAACTAGTGTGATTTACTCAGGAGTTCAGAACTTAGAACTAAGCACCCTACGTGCTTGCTTGGAAGCAAGTTTTATTACAATCAAGAATCTGGTTTTGAAGTAAGTATATTTAAGATAGTGCTATAAATGTACATATAAGCACATTACTTGCAAAAGTTAATATAAATTTAAGAAATATTTTGAGGAATCAAAGCACAGTGACACTAAGATCCTAAGCACACACTTACTTCAAAGTTCCATTAATATACTCAGTTGAAAATGAATGAGCCAAAGGGGCTTCTCCCTTTTAGGTGTCTCAGCATAACTAAAAGGGAAAGCTAATGCTCTCCCACTGTAGCAGATTTAATTTATGTAGGGAGAGGATTTTGTAGGTAAATTTAGAAGTTGGCTGCAGGAAGGAGAAAATGTGTTACTCAAGTCTGCAAATGTCCATATGTGCTTTGTACAGCACTATTACTTATGGTAAATAACTGACATGTTGCAATAAGAAAAGCAAGTACATACTTCAGATGGACAGAGTTAACATGTCATCTGTGTAAACTAAACAGTAGCTACCCATGAAGACAAGGTAATTACATGCATCACTGGCACCTCTTTATCATCATTACTGCAATTTAGTAAGTTAAGTAAATATTAACAGAAAACAAGGAACTTCTGTGTATGTAGCAAAGCATACAAGTTGAAATATGGAAAATTCATGTGGTCTAATACTTTGCAAGGTTACCTGCAAGTAAATCACTTTGAGTTCAAGGGGTTTGCTTCATATATGAATCAATAAAAGACTGCAGTCTAATCTTTGTTAACAGTCATTTTGATTTGATTCAAGGTCATATTCTTTATACAGAGCCAGGGTGGGATAGTGGTTTGAGCACTGGACTACAACCTTGGAGACCAGGGTTTGAATTCCCACTCTGCCATGAAAACTCACTGGGTGACTTTCAACACATCACACACTCTCAGCCCCAGAAAAACCCGTGATTAGATTCTCCTTAAGGTTGCCATTAGCTGGAAATGACCTGAAGGCATACAAGAACAACAATATATTCTCTATGGTGTTGATTTTGTTAGCTGTCTTGAACATACCGAAGGAATGATGTTGTTTCTTAGCATAAACAGTTGAAATAGATTTTTATCTTTAAAATTCAGAACCCAATACATAAAAGTATGCTGGTGACATACTTTTTTTTTTACTTATTTTTAAAAAATAGGAGTTGGCTATGCTACTCGCCAAGTGGGAAACGTTACCAAACCAACAGTGATCATCAGCCAGGAGGGAGACAAAGTGGTGATCAGAACCCAGAGCACCTTCAAGAACACAGAAATCAGTTTCAAGCTCGGAGAAGAATTCGATGAAACTACAGCAGATGATAGGAACTGCAAAGTAAGCAAGAAATGGTTCATGGCATTGCAATAGTCCTTTTTGTCTTTATTTCAAATTATCTCTCTTTTTTAAAAAGAGTTTACAGGAAGGAAACCATTGTGTGTTGCTGTCTGTTTGTAATGGAAGCATTGACTGGTATTAAGTAATAATGCTTTACTCAGAATGTTCAAACAAAACTGAGAGCAGGATTTAAGGAGTGATTTTGCAAATATCTGCAAGGTTGAAGCTATGGGGCGAGGCAAAACAAGGGCTTCCCCTCCTGGTAGGAATTTTGTACCCCACCAAGAAATTTTCCTTCAATCCCCAAAGTTCTAGCACTGCAAAGAATGAGACACTGAAAGTAATTTTTGTTGCTTTTGCAGCAAAAATTTTGCCAACCTATTTTATTTGGGTGCCTATAAGTATATATCTACAAGTTATTGTGATGCTAGAAATTTGGGGATTAAACAAATATATCATGCAAGAGGTAGAATTCTTAATTGGGAGGCAACATCCTCATTCCCCTGCCATCACTACACTCCTGCATATTCTGTACTTGGAAATGCTATTCAGGCCAATGGTACTTGTTCTAAACAAACGCTTTTGATGTAGTTTGTTGTGCATTTGTCTCATCTCTACAACCTCTCAGAATGGCCATATTAGTACACTCTCTGTACGTCAGAGGCCTTTGGGCATGGGAGGTAGATATATAGTTCATTTTAGAAATATTCTTGGTCTCATTATAGTATTATGCCTTATTCCATTGCTCGAAATGTCTAATATTTTCTGAATAAGAGTGGGTCCCAGTTTTCTTCCATAAAGGCCGCTACCCTGAAAATACTGCATAGGTCTGACCTGATTTGTGCTAGAAGAAAAATTCTACTTTAATATTTAGCCGCATCACTTAGAATGTATCTGCAGCATAGAGTTATATTTTAAATGCCATGACTCCAACCTATAGAATCCTGGGTTGTATAGCTTGATGAAGTACTTAGTATTGCCTGCTGGAGAACTGTACTGCAGTCCCCTGAACTCAAGAATTCTCCAGGTGAGAATTCTATCACTAAACTTCAGATCCCAGAATTCCATAGGATGGAGCCATGATAGCTGAAGTGGAATCTTAGTGCTGTAACTGTGTAGTATTGATGTATAACATCCCTGCACAAGGTCAAATATTAAATTTCTTACAGATATATACATGATAATTTTTATTTTCTCTAGCAACACAGGTAAGAATCAATTTAGGACAAATTTTAGAGCACATCTTATAGGCCATTTCCATACCGGGCTTCTGAAACGGTGCAGAGCGACCTCTTACGGAGGTCTTCTACACCCTAGAGTGGACTGGCGTGGACTACTTTTTGTAGTTCCACATCAGAATCCACTCAGGAGCGGCCGGAACTAGCCACGCTGAGTGTTTTTTAAAAACCTCTTTTTCGAGGTTTTTAAAAAGCACAGAGCGTGCAGCCCCGCACCACTCCGTCGCCCGGTTCCGAAGTGGATTTGCAGGCGCGCGCAAGTGCGTGCCTGCAGATCTGCCGGGGGCGGGCTTCCAGCTGGCGAGCTTCTCCTGTTGGTGGAGAGCCTCCACCAACCGGAAGCCGCCATTTGGGACGCCGGAGGACTGCGGAGCAGCGAGCTCGTGCTGCTCCATGTGGCGACGGACTTACCCGGCTTCAGGTAAGCTCCGTTTTTGGGCGTTTTCGCCCGTTCCCCCCCCCCCCCACATGTGGAAAGGGCCATAGACACCCCTCCCCCCGCTAGCTATATCAGCTGAGAGAGTCTGGAAACTGTAATCTAAAAGATAACTTTTCAAATCTCTGACGGTGTTTGTATGAGCTTTTAGAGTTGGCCCATTTTAGATATACAGTCAGCTCTCCACATTTGCTAGGGTTAGGGTGCAGGGCCCCAGTAAAAGTTGGAAAATTGCAAATATGAAAATGTGCATGTGTGTATCTGTGGGAAGGGGACCAAGGCATGGAGGGGAGAACAGACATGCAGGGTCCAAACCAGGTCAAGGAAGGGAGAGGGAAAGGAGGTAGATTGATATGGTGGCTCTATACTTCCTCTTTCACACCCATCCCCTTCCTTGGATATGGGGGGGGGGGTCATCAGGAGATGGTTTGTGCTTCTGAGAAATCAGGCTGTGAGCCATCCTTAGCTGCCTAGGCAGTGACTGGTGGATGAGGAGGAAGACCAGAGGCAGGTTTTTAAGGGCTGCACAGCCTGATTGGAGCCACTGAGAGGGAGGTTCCCCTGAAAAAGAAATGTCTGAGGTGGAATTTGATGTGAAATCTCTGGTGTATGTGTGTTTTTGTGCTCACAGTCTGTGGTGACCCTGGAAGGAGACAAATTAGTTCACGTGCAGAAGTGGGATGGCAAAGAAACAAACTTTGTTAGAGAAATTAAAGATGGCAAAATGATCATGGTAAGTAAATAAAAATTTGTTACAATTACAGATCCTTTGATCTTCGATTTATTATGACTCAAATATTTTGACCTTTTCTGCACTACATTGTTATAGTGCTATTATTCCACTTTCAACACCCTATGGAATCCTGGGATTTGCATTTTAGGGAGAGGCCTTTGAGGAACCCCAGGTTTCCATAGGATGTTGAAAGTAGAATGATAGCACTAGAACAGTCTAGTGTGGAAATGGCCTTTGACTCACTTTTTCCTATACGCTGAGCATTTACAATTTGTGAAGAGCATATTTCACAGCAATAAAGTATAAATAATTGCTAGTCTCAGTCACTTGTTGAATCAGGGGAGGTGTATACGTATTGACCTACCAAGTTCCCATTGGTTCAGTTAGTCTACTCAAGTTGAGACTTGCAACTTGAGTTAGACCAATAATTTTTAGCCAGTGTGTCACATTACAAAATCTAATGTATAGCCATCTTAGCAGGGAATATTTTAATTCAATTATACTAATGCAACTTTTGCTGCAAATGTTTTAATGCTGTTCTCCTTCTAAGTATTTCAAACTGGCTAAAAAATCTTCTTCTTGTGGAACAGACTTTTTCCTCTCTTATTTGGGCATCAAAGTGAGATTTTTCAACATATTTCTAAGCAGCTTTTCACTCCTTAGCTTCCCTTAACATTTGTATTTTGCTCCTTAGCTTCCCTTAACATTTGTATTTTGTTCCCTTAACATTTGTATTGGAGCTAAAACCTGCATTTGATTGTGTTATAATCTGGTATATTGATAATACAATAGACTATGAAGGATAGTCCTCTGATTTTCACTTTTGTTAGCTTAATATGAATATTATCTATGAGAGCACAGTGTGGACTGTTTATCATGTCATTTGACTTTCATTCATGATTACAGTTCAGAGTCAGTCTATGTGTCTCAAGAAATGAAACATAGATATAGATTGTGTACTTTAGTCAGCATTAAAATCATTTTGTTTGTGTGGGTGAGAAACCAACAGCAGTAATAGAGAAGAAGGATGTGTACTTTTGTCTCATGGATAACACAGTAAAATTTAAATTTATAGTAGCAGAAAGCTATAAAGAATTGCACTTGTTTGGTAAGAATATATTATGGAAAGAGTAGAAAACTTATTTAATTTACACAAGGGTAAAGAGTGATGAAAAATCAACTCAGTGCTGATACAAATTCATCTGCTTTTGTTCTTGGACAAGCTTTGAAAACTAAAGTTGGTTATCAATATGCTTTGAAACAGGGGAAAACTATTTGTTGAGACTGCCTATTGGCCAGCACTATTGATATGAACAATACATCTCTACCAGTCCTCCAAGCATTTTGCAAGCTTTTTTAAAAATCGGAAGTTTTATCAGATGACAGACAGACATAAAAATTAAATTACATAGGTACCTTGAAAATACATATTTTTAAAACTGAAGATTTTCAGGCAGCTGAACTAGAGTTCATGTTATTGCCATAAGCGTATATAAGGCAAGTTGCAGATTTAGATTGTATTGCACATGAATGATCTGTGGTAAGTACTGTTAATATATTACATCTATCTTCATCCTGATTATTGCTTTTTACATTTGTCAGGCTAGTTATACAAATTCATATTTGTCAGGCTAAGTATACAAATACAAATCTTGCTATGGACCAACAAATGCTGAAGACTGTACAGCAGAACATTGGATGGTAGACACTGGGTATATTTTCAATTGACAATGCCTGCTGTGTTGGCAGTCTTTTCTTACTGGTATGATACTGCATATGTTCTGTGACTAGCTTCATATTTTTCCAACAGTTTCTTAACTCTGCAACAATGCTTTGTTGGAGACTCATAGAAACGCAGAATCCATGGCATTCAGTGTCATGTACCCTAATTGTTCCATTTTTTTTTATCAATTTGCAGACCCTCACCTTTGGTGATATTGTTTCTGTTCGCCAATATGAAAAAGCATAGAATTTGTCGATCTGTTCAGTTTTTTTATACTTCTGGATGAAAGGAAGAACTTCCTCAGTTGACTACATCTGAAATGCATGTTGTTGACATGGAAAGAAATCCAAGTGCTCGTTTGTGTTTTAACTGTATGCCACCAAATTCACAAAGTCTTGCTTTGTAAATTGTTGCAAGAAAAAGTTTTCAATAAATTCCTGAAATTCTTGCCTGTCTACTATTATTTGTCAATAACGTTATCAGTGTTATTTGTCAATAATATTGGGCATTTTATTAAATTAAGACCAAATCAGAACCAAAGTAACCTTATGGCTTCATGCTAATGGTGTGGTGGTTCAGTGAAAATACTTCTGTAATATTAAGGAATAAATTACATCCTTCCCGCTCAGTCTATCACTTTCTCACCTTTTCTGTTGCTAATACGTCTCCTGTCTCTCAGATACATATGCACATATTGAGCTCTTCAACCTCCCTCACCTCTTCTGTATTTCCCACTCTGTCATGTGCGTCTTTCTCATTCCTCCGACATCCTGCCTCCCTTTACTGGTTAGCATTAGATACAGTGGTGGTGTGTATCGCCTCTCCAGAGTCTTACTGTTTGGAGTTTCCAGTGATCCATCAGATGGGAAGACCTTTGAGGATTGTGCCACGTTGCCTGGGTTCTGTCTACATGGAGAGAACTTGACAAGAATCGTCTCACCTGGCAACAATGGGAGACAAAGTCTGACTTTGGCTCAGAGTCAGGGTATCCTAAGCGGATGGAAAGTTAACCAATCCTAGCCCTCAGAACAAAAAGCTGTGGGTATCTTGGATGAGGATAAGTTAATAATAAAGATAATGACCTCTCCTAGCAGGTTCCCAGCAAAGGTCTCCTCTTGCAAGGATGTCCTTCATCGTGTGAGAGGAAAGTACGTGTATAGTCTTCATTTGTAGTGGTTTGGGCTATTTTGATTCCTTACTAATTTCTGCAAGAGTAAGGAGCTTGCTCAAACTCTTTAGCTTGCCCTAGCCCTTACTTTCCCATTCTGAGAAGCCACACTTGGACACATTCACTTAGAAAGAGAGATTTTATTTCACAATGAATCCCATGTTAGCAGAGCTCTAGTTCATTCAGTTTGTTGTTGTTGTTTTCCAAATCTCAAAAATGACATCCTCTTTTCTCACGGGACCCTCAGGTACTGAATACTCATCAAAGAACTCTATGACTAAACAAAATACTTAACAATTACATAAAATTATTTTTCTTTAACCCTTACCAAAGTTCAAAAAAATTATATGATGAAGCTTATCTATATTTATAAATTGTGTTTATATTGATCATGGCTTATTTGGATTTGCTTAGGTCTTCCAGATGCATGGCTGCAGCTTCCTTGATTGAATCTATCCATTTAAATGCAATCTTCTTCTTTTCCTACTGCCTTCTAGCTTGCCAAGCATTATTGTCTTTTCTAGCGAGTCATGTCATCTCATGATATATCCAAAGTATGACAGCCTCCATTTAGTCATTTTGGCTTATGCAAGGTTAAAATTATACACAATTCTGAAAGAAAAAAACAAAGATGTAATACCATGGGACTTACAATCAATGTCATAATATTCAATGTGATTTTTATGCAATACGAGAGTATTTACCTGGCGTTGCCTGGGATTTTATTTTTCTCATAGGTAATACTTGTTAACAATGCCTTAGGAATTACCTTAACTTACCTTAGGAGTCAGGTGCAGTTGAAATACACAGATTTGAGATCCCATGTCTGTAACTCCCCAAACTGTCTTGTCCAGTATCTGTAACTTTTCCCCATATTCCTCAATTCAATCTGTATTCAGAGTTATTAACACAGAGAGTTTGATTTCCTGAGGGAATACACTGCCCTCCTTCTTGCTGGTAGGCCTTTTCTCCATAGCAACCAGTCTGAGCTCTCTGGCTGAGAATTCTAAAGGCCCCTCCCTGAACTGCCAACCCCAGGATTCCACAGAATCTTCACAGCCAGCCAATCATATGAGGTTTTCTCACCTCACTCAGCCAATCGTATGAGGTCTTTGCCTGCCTGACGCAGACAAACAGACAAGCTCACAAACATTGACTTTTATACAGTAGATATGTAAAACGGAAGGGTGGCCAATAGATCCATTGCCTTGGGGACAGTGAATTCATCTCTGGCTTAACAGCCACGGCATGGATGCTCTCCCAGTGCTGAATCCTATCTCAATAAAGGTTTAGCAATGGGAAAATTCCCATACAACTTTGAGCAGCTGTGAGAGGAGTGGCTGTAAAATCAAAAGTGGAATGGCCATCCCCATAGCAACAGATCCACTGGCTATCTCTGTACAAAGGCTGTACAAGAAATGATGACCTTTGTGATGGTGAATACTGCAAAATATGTATCTATAATCACAAAGATGGCTGCTGGTTCTTCATGTATACAAGCTGGGTTCATGCTAGCTCTCCTCTGCTTGATCATCTATGAGGTATACAATTGTAGGGAAAAAAAGAATGAGAAATTGACTGTTCCTAAGATGTAACAAACATACATATCATGAAAGCTGGCAGGATCCTAAATCTTGGTGGCTGGCAACTTACATTTGTGTAACTCAATTTTTTGGTAGTTGCAGAAGTCGGAATATTTTACTGAATATACATTGATTAAACTCCTGCCCACAAACCCACATTTTAGCAGATGAATTCCACACACACACACCCGCCGACATCCATTTACTGGCTAGTGGAAAGGAGAAGTGTCACAGAAGCATCCAGCTATATTCCTATAACTGGATGCACAGTGGTGACATCATCTTGCCCAGAAGATGTCTGGCCCCCTGGCCCCCCATTCTCCACTGTCCAGTTGGGAAGGGGCTATGCAGCAGATAAAAGGTAAGTCTGGGGATGCTGAGAGGGAGATGTGGCATAGGTCCACCTGCATCGAAGCTTAGGTGCATCTCCCTATGCAGGTTCTCAACTGTCTATTGCAAGGTAAGAGTATGCCCAAAAGACAAGTTTTGGTTCAAAATCTACTCAAATGCTTTAGACAATGGCGTCACTTTAGAGCAGTATACTTACCCACATAGCAGAGGCATGGCACACATCATCTTCGTTCCAGAGCACAGCCTCAGTTTGGAAAATCCAAAGCTTAGTTTATCTCCCTAATGATTACTATGGAGAAACCAGCTAGTGTCTTTGGCCTGAATCCTATTGGGGAGCTAAAGCAGATCCACCTAATCAGCTGTTGAGTGGAGATTCAACATGTAGGTGAAACCCACTGAATCAATGGGTCATCTCTAGTTTTGAGTGTTGCAAGAGGATTGAGGACTATTTTTTTTCCAAAATCAGATGAAATCTGTAGTGTCAACAGTCCATTCTGAGTGGATGAGACTGCCAAATTTCAGACAAACAGGCTGGAGTAGGGGGGAGGACTGTGTTTGATGTCTTTGCAATTTTAAGTGTCTTAAAAGGAGAATGATTTAATTAAAACCTGCAGGCACAGTGTTTTCTCCTTCTAAAACAGTACAGCCTGTAAAATGCCAGGAAAAAAAATGATCAAAAGTTTCTGTGCTGGAAAGCCTACAAATTGGAGGAGGGGGTTCAAAAATGATTTAGTTCCTCCCTCTCCCCCCAGTTTTTTTTTTAATGTTCAGTTTGTGTAAACATGCTAAAATTGGTGGTGAATTAAGTTATCTAAAAAATATTAATAAGACTAGAGGGAAAAGTTAGAGAGCTGTAATAAATTAAAATCACATTTTGGGGGAAGTGGGCAAAAAAGGGAAGTCCAACACCACACACACACACACACACACACACACACACACACAATAAGAAACAGTAACACAGTGTGACACTATACTATAACTCACAGACACACAGAACAGTGAACTTCAATCTGGAGCCAGCATGGAGTGGGGCAGGGTGTGTGTGACTTGCATTGTTAACAGGCATTCAAGACAGAAGAACCCCTGGCAAAGATCCAGTTGCTTTGTTCTGATGCATTCATTTAATGCCCTCCTCAACCCAATTTAGTTGGAGACAGGGTTGGAAAAGTTTCCTCTGCCTGGTGTTTTCCTTTTATGGTGAGCTCGTGTATGTAGTAGGGACAGGGATACAACCATTGCCAAACATCATCTAATTTTTTTTAGACACAAGGTTCTAAGTTGTGCTTTACACTGTGTAAATTTACACATATTCACCTGCTTAGCAGAGTCCACTGTGGATTCCTCCTAGTGAATTGTAAAGATACATATTCAGGACACTGGCAAGAGTGACCCAATGGGCACTGGCCTGTACTGATGTGCATTAGCACTCCCTAGTCAGTGTCCTGATGTACATCAGGCTCTACCACTGCCCATCCAGACAATAACTAGGGACGCCCATTGTGCATCAGTCCCCATGCACCATGGCCACTTCTCTGGTTCCCTTTCAGAATAATCTCACAGCACCCCCTTGTTGAATAAAGATGTTGTGAAACAGCTCAATTCTACTTCTCACAGATGTTAAGTCCAGTTATGGAGACACAACTCTCATACTCGGTTCCAGCCAAGCTCCTGAATATTCATTGCCATGTGGCACTAGTCTACCAGTTACAATGGCTATATTTTGCTTACAGTATCAGAAACACCATCCCTTTATACTTGAGTTGTGGGGAAACACAACCTGGAGGTAAAGCAACAATATTTGGACTTTGTGTAAAATTCCACGAATGATTCAGGGTGACTACACACAGTCAAAATTTTGCCCGAAAGCATCTATGAACAGCATGGAGACAGCTGAATTGACTTCTCTGCAGGGAGAGATGATTGTGTTGAAGATAACCTATGCCCTATATCAAACTCCTTGTCATAGGACTTTACAATGAGACTGCATTTATCCATCTAGGGCACTGTGGGTATAACACCTGCACTTCGATTGGATTCATTACTGACTGGTTCAGTTGTGTCTGGCTGGAGGGATCCTCACTCCACCTTTGCCTGTGTGGGCTTGTATTTTAGATTCAAACTTAGAAACCCTACATGTACAGAAAGCGCAACTGAAAACTGTGCCAATAAGAAGGAAAAATGGCAGGTGTCTAAAGAAACCGGAATGGTTGACTGAAGAACTCTCAGCTGAGCTAAGTGTTAAAAGAAACATGTACAGGAAATGGAAAAATGGTGAAACTGCCAAAGAGGAATTCAAGCAAATAGCCAGGAGATGTAGGAAAAAGGTCAGAAAAGCTAAAGCGCAGAATGAACTCAGACTTGCCAGAGACATCAAAAACAATAAAAAGGGCTTTTTTAGATATGTCCACAGCAAAAGGAAAAACAAGGAAATGATAGGGTCACTGCGTGGAGAAGATGACCAATTAATAACAGGGGGAAGTGAGAAGGCAGAACTACTCAATACCTTCTTTGTCTCAGTTTTCTCCCAAAACAATAGAAGTACCCAACTGGGGGGTGGGGAGCAGGTGAGAAAGTGAGGGAAATGCAGCACAGAATAAATAGAGTAGTAGTACAGGAATATCTGGCTAAACTAGATGAATTCAAGTCTCCAGGGCCAGATGAATTATATTCAAGGATATTAAAAGAACTGGCAGAGGTAATTTCTGAACCACTTGCAATAATCTTTGAGAACTCTTGGAGAACAGGAGAAGTTCCAACAGACTGGAGGAGGGCAAATGTCATCCCCATCTTCAAGAAGGGGAAAAAAGAGGACCCAAATAATTATCACCCAGTCCACCTGACATCAATACCAGGAAAGACCCTTCAACAGATCATTAAACAGTCAGTTTGTAATTACTTAGAAAGCAATGCCGTGATCACTAAAAGCCAGCATGGATTTCTCAAAAATAAGTCATGCCAGACTATTCTTATCTCTTTTTATGATATGGTTACAAGCTTGATAGATGAAGGGAATGCTGTAGACGTAGTATATCTTGACTTCAGTAAGGCCTTTGACAAAGTTCCCCATGACATTCTTGCAAAGAAGCTAGCAAAATGTGGGCTGGACAGGGCTACTGTTAGGTGGATTTGTAATTGGTTGACCAACTGAACTCAAAGGGTGCTCACCAATGACTGCTTTCCATCCTGGAGAGAAGTGACTATTGGGATGCCACAGGGTTCTGTCCTGGGCCCAGTGCTATTCAACATCTTCATCAATGACTTGGATGAAGGAGCAGAGGGCATGCTGATCAAATTTGCAGATGATAACAAATTGGGAGGGGTTGCTAATACACTAGGGGACAGGATCAAAATTCAAAATGACCTTGATGGGAGACCTGGGCCAAAGCTAACAGAATGAATTTCAACAGAGAGAAATGTAAAGTCCTGCATTTAGGCAGAAAAAATAGAATGCACAAAGATAGGATGGGGGACACGTGGCTGGATAGCAGTATGTGTGAAAGGGATCTAGGAGTCTTGGTAGATCACAAGCTGAACATGAGTCAGCAGTGATGAGGCAGCCAAGAAAGCCAATGTGATTCTTGGTTGCATCAGTAGGACTTTGGTGTCTAAATCAAGGGAGGTAATGGTGCCACTTTATTCTGCATTGGTGAGGCCTCATTTGGAATAGTGTGTCCAGTTCTGGGCACCTCAATTCAAGAAGGATATCGACAAGCTGGAATGTGTCGAGAGGAGGGCGACCAAAATGGTGAAGGGTCTGGAAGCCATGCTCTGTGAGGGACAGCTTAGGGAGCTGGGTATGTTTAGTCTGCAGAAGAGAAGGTTAAGAGGGGACATGATAGCCATATTTAAATATTTGAAGGGATGTCATGTCAAGGAGGGAGTGGGCTTGTTCTCTGCCACTCCAGAGACTAGGACAAGGAGCAACGGATTCAAGCTGCAGAAAAGGAGATTCCACCTGAACCTCAGGAAGAACTTCTTGACGGTCAGAGCTGTCCGGCAGTGGAATGTGCTGCCTCAGAGTGTGGTGGAGTCTCCTTCTTTGGAGGTTTTTAAGCAGAGGCTGGATGGCCATCTGTTGGGGATGCTTTGATGGACGTTCCTGCATAGCAGGAGGTTGGACTCGATGGCCTCTGGGGTCTCTTCCAACTCTATGATTCTATGTAAAATATCTTGCATTCTTTTTAGCTAACCATTTAACAAACACCATATTCCTAGACCAGGAACCTATAGTATCAAGCAATCCAAAGAGAAGAGTGTTCTACAAATCTTTTGGTAGTTTTACAGCTTTTGTAAGAAGGTAGTAAAGATCCCCTGCTCCCATGCAAGTAGAACAGTAGAGGCAACAGTAACAAATGGCAGTGGATAACCACCAACACTCACTGCATTCACTAGCCACTAAGAAAACAAACCAGGGGCTGCCTCTACAGCAGCCTTTTTCTTTAGTGCCTGGATCTCAGGGGATGCTCAAAACCAAGACAGGGGTGGGAGGAGTGGCTTGAGAACTCACCTGTGCCTTTTCTACATGTTGTTTTCCCATAGTGGCTTAACTCTGAGGAGCCCTAAGAGCCCAGTATTGAAGAAACAGACCACTCTGGGAAAAGCCAGCCTGACACAACACCCACAGTATAAGCAATTTGACATTTTCACTGTTTTCACATGGACATTCTGGATTTCTCTGGATGAGTAGAGGTCCTATCTTTGGTAATAGTGATAATCACACTGCACAACACCAAACATGGCAAAACTTCATCATTACACCAGTGGGGCTTTCTGCTCTGCTGTTGTTCATTAATAATGCAACTGCTTGATTTCTACCTGTTGTTGTGGATGAGTAGTCAAGGGACTGCCTTGTAAAGGAAGTTACAATCTGGGAGTGAGCCTTGGGAATTTCCTCTATTTTGTTGTTGAGATGGCTGTTTTTGGTTTTGATTTTGGTTTGTCAGGAATTTGAAAGGCAAGCAGGGGCAGATTTGTTCTTTCTCTTTGGTGATGTCAAATTTCCTTCTCCTATTTTCAACCCCCATGCCTCGCAACACTGGAAATCACTGCTGTTAAGTTTGTACGTGTG
The DNA here is from genome assembly GCA_030412105.1 of Cyclura pinguis. Classification (NCBI taxonomy): domain Eukaryota; kingdom Metazoa; phylum Chordata; class Lepidosauria; order Squamata; family Iguanidae; genus Cyclura; species Cyclura pinguis. The sequence continues at coordinate 102,689,145 of CM059599.1, read as the reverse complement.
GCTTTCCTTGTTGTATGTCCTAGACTCACTCACTGGCCTTCTGAATGGATCTCTTTCCTTGCCAGTGAACTTGATGTCTTGTCCAAGTGGGCTGTGCTTGATCTCTGCAGCCCTCTGCATTGAGGTTTGCATCACTGGATACGCTGCCCTTCCTGATCTTTTTGCAGTGGCTTTTATGGCATTGGGGCACTGAATCCACTCTGGGTTTTAATCCAAAGGAACTCCATAAGATGCTGAACCTTTTGAGGCAGTGTTTTTCAGCCTTTGCTCTTCCAGATCTTTTGAATTTGAACTGTCAGCATTCCTGAGCATTGGTCATACTAGTCAGGACTTCTGGGAGATGACGTCCAAAACATCTGGAGGATCAAAGGTCGAGAATCAGTGTTTCAGGAGGATAAGATTTAGCGTCTCAGATAGCTTCTGTAAACTTTGCACTGAAACCTGGGAGAAATTCACTGTCACACTGACACTGAAGTCAGCATAATCGCTGCCTTGATGGGTTGTGCTAAAAAATTGCACTTACAAAGATCATGAGGGGATGTGAACTGTGCCTAGAAGAATGATTGGTGACTGGCAGATTTTTTGTTGCTTGCCGTTGTGACTGATGGATTGAATGTGCTGTGCAAAATGTTGTGGTGCAGGAGAATGTGCTTGGGACACATTACAGATGTCATGAGTTCAATGGGTCCCTCTGTGTGAAAGCTATGTAGGTTTTTGTCACAGTCAGAATCTGATAGTATTTCCAGTGATCCTGGCAGACCATCTGTTGCTTTTAAGTTATTTTGGACTTACTGGGTTGTTTTCCTCTTTATGAAGTAGTAAAGTGTGGATTATGACTCAGGAGTTCCCCAGTTTTACATCTTACCCTATGCAATTACTCTGTAGCCAAGGTCAAGCTACTGTCTTTCAGCTGCACTCCCACACCTGCAATATGAGGATAATAAGTATGAGCTTGAGATAGGAGGTTTTGTAAGGATAATGTATCTGAAGCACTGAGATAATGTATCTGAAGCACTTGCAACATTCTGAAGTGCTACACAAGTGCTAAATATTCATGCATTGCAATACATAGTGAAGAAGACTCCTACAGTCCTGTATATTACATCTGGAAAAAAAAAGGTATGGACACAGAATATAATTCAACATACATTCAATCAATAGAAATCTACCCAGGCTGCTTCTCTACCCCATTGTGCATAATATTTCATGTTTGATTTTACAGTGGGAGCTGGCATTACTAGTGGTGTTGGAAAGTATGAATGGGGATGATACTTGAGTGCCCATAATACTAGCATTTAATTTAGAAACAGTGTACAACCCTAGTACATGAAGCTCTGCCAGGACTGGCATAAATGCAGAATCACGATGTATGTGTGTGAATCTTTGCAAGACTGTAGCCTATTTGTGTAAGCTCATAATACTTCTCTACATAGCCTGCAATGTTTTGTGACTGCAGTATGGTAATATACATTGTGTCTGTAATCCATTAATACAGCTCACATCACTGCTGTCTGGTTTGTGGGCTCAAAGCAGATGACTGCCTTTCCCATGCCTCCTGTTCCCAGAGATGTGAGAACAGGGTTGTTGACTTCATCTCCATGGAAAAAGCTATCATTCGAATGGAGTTAATTTCCATGGCAACTGATTTATGGTGGTACCAAATGAAAGAAAAGACAATTAGGTTCCAGGTGGGAAGAAAAGAAGAAATGGTTGAAATATGTACTGGGCTTAAATGATAAATATTTGAAAGGCACTCCCCTCTTCTGTTGTGTGATATTCATTCACATTCCAAATACACTTAAAATGAATTATTTTTCCTCCCTTTCCTACCTGCATATTTCACTTTATGCACAGCAACAACCGAAATCAAACTTTATTGACTTGCTGCTTCACATGCAAGCAAGACAAGTGAACATCAAAGTACTAAGAATATTGCTGTTTCCAAAATCTTTCAGAGTGTTTTATAGTGTGAACAAAGCACTGGTTGGCTTATTCTTTAAGATGCAAAATAGTTTAAAACAGAGATGAGGGAAGCTATATCTATTTCATGGGCATTTCATCAAAGATACAAGGAAATATATGAGGTGCAGGTATGAAACACAATTACTGATTGAAGTGAACTTCCAAGTATCCTCCACTGTAGCACAGTTGTTTTTCCTCCATTCTTCAACTGTGTTTCTGTCTTCTGTATATAAGCTACACAGACCTCAAAAAATTTAGGTAAAGTTTTTCCAAGGGCATTTCTGCACTAGATTGTTATAGTGCTATTATTCCACTTTCAACATCCTATGGAATCCTGGGGTTTGCAGTTTAGCGACTGGCCTATTTGTTTTTATGGACATTATGAATTTAATAGATCATTATTTTTCCTTTGCTATATCCTATATCCACTAGAGAAAAGCATTAATTTGAACAATTTATGTAATTACTTAGTGAAAAAACGTGAAAACAGTCTACTTTGGACAATTGTTTTAGAGGCAAATAAAATATGGGACACTCAGGCCATTTCCGCACCAGGCTAGTAAAACGGTGCAGAGCGACCTCTAACGGAGGTCTTCTGCACTGTAGAGTGGACTGGGGTGGACTACTTTCTGTAGTTCCATACCTCAGTCCACTCCGGAGCGACCGGAACTAGTCACGCAGTGTGTTTTTTAAAAACCTCTTTTTAGAGGTTTTTAAAAATCACGGAGCACGCAACCCCGTACCGCTCCGTCGCCCAGCTCCGGAGCAGATTTGCAGGAGCGCGCAAGTGCATGCCTGCAGATCTGCCGGGGGCGGGCTTCTGGCTGGCGAGCTTCTCCGGTTGGTGGAGAGCCTCCACCAACTGGAAGCCGCCATTTGGGATGCAGAGGACTGGGGAGCAGCGAACTCGCGCTGCTCCTCGTGGCGACGGACTCGGCCGGCCGGAAAACAAAGCCGGTAAGCTCTGTTTTCGGCCGTTCCCCCCCACACACACACATGCAGAAAGGGCCTCAGAAACCCTCAAAGCTACACATGTACTCATAGAGTACATATAGCTCATAGAGTGGAACCAAAGTGGTGATGAAAAGAATGAGAAGGCAACTAGAGCAGCATTGGAAGAAAACTCACAGAGCATCTTATTGAACACATGCTAAAACATATCTGAGGGCCTACTTTGAGGCAACAGAAGCAGCAAAGTCAAATTTCATCTCTGCCTTTATTGTGCCTACAGCGAGCTAGCCAGCAGAGCTGGGCCATTTCTGCACTAGACTGTTATAGTGCTAATATTCCTCTTTCAACATCCTGTGGAACCCTGGGGTTTGCAGTTTAGGGAGGGGGCTTTAGAATTCTCAGCCAGAGAGCTGTTTGGCATCAGTAAACTACAAACTCCAGGACTCCATAGAATGTTGAAAGTGGAATATTAGCAGTATAACACTTAACAGTCTAGTACAGAAATGGCCCTGGTCACACGGGCACAAGAGAGGAAAATCTAGACCACTTGACAGCCTGTTGTGAACAACTGGCCTGGCAATTTCCAAATAAAATCTCTAGGGCCTGCTCTGACTTGAATACTGTAACTGATAGTGAGCCAGTAGATGTAACTCTTGTTTGTGCTTGTCCAGTGATAATGAATACTTTTCAGTTTTTGCAACCCAAGGATATGAACTTGAAGATATCTTGAAGATACGAGTCTTACCACATGTTCTAGATCCTTGCCCTTTCTGTTTTATTAACAAAATTAGAGGGAGACTGGCTGAATGAACAGAGGGAGTGGTTAATGCCTTGCTAAATCAAGGCAGAGTTCCAGCTTGCCTGAAGGAGACTATTACAAAGCCGCTATTTTTTTTTTTTTTTAAATCCCCATCCCTGGATCCCACCATTCTGGATAATTATTGGTTAGTACCTAACATTCCATCTTTAGACAAGGGTCTGGAGCTTGTGGTGGCCTCTCAGCTCCAGAGGTTTCCTGATGCAAAGGAATATCTAGATGCATTTCAATCTGGTTTCAGGCCTGGCTATGGGACAGAGACACAGCAGTCTCTGGTCATCTTGGTGGATGATCTACACCAGGAACTAGACGGGGGGGATATGTCCCTGTTGTTTCTGCTGCACCTCTTGGTAGGTTTTAGGACCAGCAATCATAACATCCTTCTTGGTTGCCTTGCTGGGATGGTACTTTGGAAAACTGTTTCACAGTGGCTTTCTTCCTTTCTGGAGGTGGTACTGGGGGACTCCTGTTTGACCACTTGACCAATGGCATGTGAGGTCTCTCAGGGTTCAGTTCTGTTCACCATGCTATTTAACATATATATGAGACTGATGGGAGAGGTTGTCCAGAGTTTTCAGGTTCGGTGCCATCAGTATGAAGATGACACACAACTTTATGACTCCTTCCCACCACAAGTCAAGAAAGCTCTTTTAGTCCCAAACTGGCACCTGTCATCCATTAATGGACTGGATGAGGGTGAACAAATTGAAACTTAATCCAGATAAGATGGAAGCGCTCCTGGTCCGTTGAAAGTTAGATCAGGGAATAGTGATTCCACCTGTGCTGGATGGGGTTATACGGCTGCAGCTTTGCAGCTCGGGTGTGCTCCTGGATCTAGCTCTTAGCCTGGAAACTCAGATTTCAGTGGTGGCTAGAAGTGCACTTGCACAGTTAAAGCTTATGTGCCAGCTAAGTCCATTCCTTGTGACATCAGATCTGGCCACAGTGGCATATGCCTTAGTTACATCCAGGTTGGGCTACCACAATGTGCTCTACATGGGGTTCGCCTCTGAAGAGTGTCCAGAAAATTGAACTGGTCCAAGAAGCCACAGCCAGATTGCTAACAGGGCCTGGCCACAGGGATTCCACAGCTTCCTTGTTGCAACAGCTCCATTACTGCCTGTCCGTTCCCAGGCACAACTCAAAGTGCTGATTATGACTTTTAAAATCCTACACAGCTCAGATCCAGGTTACTGGAAGGAGCAAATTCTCCCTATGAACCAGCCTGTGCTTTGAGATCTGCTGGGGAGGCCCTTTGCTCTGTCCCATCATCCTCACAGGTGTATCTGGTGGGAACACAGGAAAGGGCCTTCGCAGTGGCTTTCCCAGTTTCTTCCCCAGAGAAGTTAGACTTCACAGACAAGTGAAGATTTTTCTATTCTGACAGGCATTTGATGAGTGACTATAAAAGGCCCATTTTATACAATGTGCTAGATAGTGCTAATTCTTGTGCTGGGGTGTGTGTGTGTGTTTAATAATGTATATTTTAATCTGGTTTTTGTTATTGTTTAATTTTTTTTTTAGGTTCTGTATTTTGTGGATTTTTAACAATGTCATTTTAAGTCCCAATTGAGTCCCAATCTGGGGAAAAAACCAAGATAGAAATAACAATAACAATAATGAAAATAACAACAACAACAACAACAACAACTGACTCTTTTAGTGTAAAATCATGAATACAAATTATGGTACTGTTTCACCCGTAAATACTAATGGAAACAGTGGTAAGACTTCAACCTCTTTGTACTGTTTATCCACCAATATTCTTAAATACAATAGTTGTCTTAAAGTATAGGGCAGTAAAATCATAAATATGAGAGCCAAGGCTTAAGTTGAGCCAAAAGTTCAGCCAAAATAGCTGATTGGAATATTCTACTATTTTTCAGACTATGAGAGCTAATGAAGATTGTTTCTAATTTGAATATGTACAGAATACATTTATTTCCCATGTGAGTCAAACACTTTGTTGTTGCTGTTATTGTTATTGTTGTTGTGTACCTTGAAGTCATTTCTGACTTAATGGCAACCCTAAGGCAACCCTGAACACAGGATTTTCTGGGGCTGGGACTGTGTGACACGCCCAAGGTCACCCAGTAGGTTTCCATGGCTGAGTGGGGAATCAAACCCTGGTCTCCAGTGTGTAGTCCAGTGCTCAAACTGCTACACCATGCTAGCTCTCACAAATGGGGTTTTCTGGAGTCTGAGAGTATGTGACACACCCAAGGTCACCCAGTGGGTTTTCATGGCCAAGTGGGGAATCAAACTTTGATCTCCAGGGTGATGCTACAACACTCAAAGGACACTGGCTATTACCACAAACATCTGAGTTGGCACAGCAATCATGGTAGGTTTATCCCCATAATGTTAAAATAAAATAAAACAAAATAAAATAGACAAAGATTAAGGCCATTTCTGCACTACACTGTTACAGTGCTATTATTCCACTTTCAACATCCTGTGGAATTCTGGGGTTTGTAGTTTACTGAGGCCAATGAGCTCTCTGGCTGAGAATTTTATGTGCCCCTCCCTAAACTGCAAATCTCAGGATTCCATAGGATGTTGAAAGTGGGATAATAGCACTATAACAGTGTAGTGTGGAAATGGCCTAAGATGCACACTAAAGAACAGAGATCACCCCTCGCATCTTCACTGACTGGTTAAAGAGTACTACAGTCACTCGTTTATTTCTTGCAGAGCCCTCTGCCCTTAACAGCTGCATGTATCAGTCAACATTTTCCTCCTATTTCTATTGATCCATACAGCTGTCAAAGTGACAGGATATCAATCCATACCTCCATCCAATTGGCAATGGTACACGGGGGATATTTTCTCCATAGTTTAGAAGCAAGATTCTATTGCGAGTTAGTACCTTGAAAAAAAAAATCAGAAATCATTCTGAATTAAGACCTTAATGAACTAATTAATGAGAGTTTGACACGGGCTACCTTCCCCTCTCCGGAAGGATTTCAACAATTGGCTGATAGGCAAACTCAAACAAAAATCTACAGGTGGAATATTTCCTAGTACAGACATATTCGCAGGGATGGAAAGCGACAACTCTGCCGGTTGAATTTCTGCCACGGAGCCCTAACAGGAGTAGAAAACAAGGCGGCCTCTTTTAGTTTGCTACGCGTACACGGAGGCGCCACTTCCTGATGGTTTTTTCCTCTTTTCTGATTTATGTTCTGGACGCGTTTGGCTCTGCGCCGAGCTGGGTCACAAGTTCAGAAAAACTTCCCCCCTGGCGAAAGAGAGCGGCCTGACAAGCCAAGCCAAGCCAAGCCAAGCCAAGCCGAAAGTTTCACTTTCACAGGAGGACTCCTCCACTTCCTCAGCAAAGAGACATCGAGACCTGTTGTGGAAGTGAAGCCCGGCGTCGTACTCTCGCCTCCGCCACCTCCTCAAGCAAAGGGAAGCGTTGCATGAGAGAGCTCGTCCCGAGACTGAGGCGAGGCTCAGCAGACCATGGGAAGGCGGCGGAGCGCCCGCGCTTCGCTCGCCCTCGGCTTGTGGGGGCTCCTAGTGTGCGCCGTGGGGCTCCAGGACTACGCCAGCCACGCAGCGCCCGCCCGCGCAAGTCCTGAGGCGACCCCGAGTGTGGGTGAGTTTGGCTCCGCTCCGCTCCCTCCCTCCCTCCCAGGCTCTGCCTGAATCGCGGGCCTGGCAGCTGTGGGGGAGCCAAGGACTCGGTTGCCAAGACGGAGGGGCTGAATGCGTCGCCTCGTTCCCGCTACGCCCAGACGCGCAGCAGTAGGTCGCGGGGCCGCCCCAGTTGGAGAGGAGAGGCGGGGAGGAGGCAGGGATGGCTGGCTGGTTGGCTGCCTGCCTGGCGCGGCCGTAGTGGGGACGGCGGCCCACGCACAGAGCACCTCTCTTGCAAAAGGCTGACACCAACCAGGCACGGGGAGGTTTCCTTGCCCTCTAGCACGGCCGGTTAACGCTACAGGAAGGCCGCGGGGCTGAGAGTAGGCAGGGATATCTCAGCGGACAAAGCCTCTGGCAAAGGTAGTTTACGAAGGCTTTCTATGCTGGCCCAGCCCTCCCTTTTCCCCCTTGTCGTCTTGTCTAGCTGAAAGGTTTTTAACAGCAGCCGCATTGGGATAATTGTGAAGGGGGTGGGGTGGGAAAAACCAGACTTTCAGGTTGCAGCAGCTTGTTTGCAGGAAACAATGCTATGAGAGACTGAGCTGGAAAAGAATGGGATTCTGCTCCAGCCAGTCCTGCTATAGCTGCGAGTGTCTGTTTCTGACGTGTAAGGTAAATAGCAGCTGTCTCCGGGATTTCTTACAGAGGGATGAGCTAACAGCAAAACAGAGAGGGAAGGGGGAAAGCACATAACCCTGTCTCACCAGCGCCTTTGAGAAACTAATGGCCTTTCCGCTATTATTCCACTTTCAACATCCTGTGGAGTTCTGAGGTTTGTGGTTTACTGAGGCCCAAGAGCTCTCTGGCTAAGAATTCTAACTAGCCCTCCCTAAACTGCACACCCCAGAATTCCACAGGATGTTGAAAGTGGAATAATAGCACTGTAACAGTGTTGTGTGGAAAGGCCCCTGAAAGTGGAAATCCTAGGAAGAGTTGAGTCTGGGGAAGGAAAATATCATCCTTCTATTCATTTTGGTAGAAGGTTCAAGTGGTCTCTAGAAAGCTCAAAATGTTATTGTTTTCTTATGGAACACTGACCTTATCTGTGGCACATTCACACTGCTCAATTATAGTGTTGTTATTCCTTTTTAACTGACATGGATCCATCCTATGGAATCCTGAAGTTTGTAGTCTGGTGAGGTTCTGGATGAAAGAAAGAAAAAAGCTCCTGCCAGTTCATAAAACATAATCTGACTGGGCGGTTGGATTTGGAGATACTGCCATTCCCGTGAACCTCTCTCTGGAAAGTCTAGAGCCACATGAACCCAATATGTTCCTTAAAAAAAAGATTAAACTCTCTACCTTTATCTGGCTGGTGCCCTGAAAAAGAAGCATTGTTCTAGGGGGATGGAATACTGTGCAAACATGGTATATTAGGTTCTACTTGTAACAACACCCCAAGAAACTATAATAATTAATGCCAGACTTATGTGTGCAAGAGCTTTTCTCTATAGGAGTATTCAACAAGGCTAAGGCAACTTCTTCAGGCAGTAGATACCAGGGGAGAATGGTCAGCACTTGTTCCTTCTATACCCCCAGACTCTCCTGCATTTTCTAAATTATCCTGCTATCCTCAGACGTGGTGAAGACCTCAGTCCAATTGTCAGTGTTGATAAAAGATTGATTTGCCAGTCCATTCAACTTCTGTATGTGGTTTTGAGGTTTTTGTCCATTATCCTAAGCAGCAAAATGTCTTCGGTTGGCCTTGGCATTTACATATATGGGCCTGGTGTCTGAAGAGATACAGTTCTGTTTTCAAGGCAGACATGACGATCAAGCTTCTGTTGAATTTCAACCTGTCACACAGATGGTGAAGGCACAGGATTTTTTATTTTTTTATTTATTTTGCAAAAAAATGAGGGCAAGAACAAAAGTTTTCAGAGAATGTGACAAAGAACATTTGAATAAGCTAGAGCTGGCTTGCTGTCATCTGAATACAGTCAGCCCCCACATTTGCAGGTTTGACTTTCACAGAGTTGATTATTTGCAAGTTACCTCAGCCCCTGCTCCCTTCAGGCGCTTCTTTTCCAGAGGAATGCTTCCCTCGCAGTAGCTCTAATCAGGCCATGCAACTGTTAAAAAAACACTAATAGTGGTTGTTGTCCTCCTCCACCAGTCACTGCCTGCCTAGCTCAGTTTTTTTGCACCACAAACCTTTTCTTGATGCCTTCCACATCTGTGGAGGAGAGAGGGGTGAGATAGAAAGTATAGGGCCACCATGTTGACCCACCCATTTCCATTTTCTTTCCCTGACTTGATTTGTACCCTAGATGCCTACTCTTCCCACCGTGCCCTCCTCCCTTCCACATTTTGATATTTGCAATTTTTCCACTTTTGTGGGGGTACTGTGCCCCTAACCCTAGTGAATGTGGAGGGCCAACTGTAGATTTAATCCTGTTCTAAGTTACATTTCTCATAAACATGACACTTCTTGATATGTTTTGACTGCACAATAAAGAAAAATAGAAGATTTTATCAGTTCTGTCCACTGGAAGTGGTTAGAAAAGGTCCCAGTGATAGCTGGTGTATAACATGCCAAAAAGCAATTTAGTCCACTGCTGCTCAAGCTGAAGGACTTTGATTTTTCCCTTAAAATGCCAGGGATTGTTACCATATTTGAGGCCATTGGCTATAACTGTTTTGTTTTTCCCTGGAAAATTACCACAAACTGTTATCCAATGGACTGCCATCAGTCTGTGGACCACCACTGCTTTAAACTGCTTTAAACCAAGATTCAACAGGGTTGATCTGCAGACAGAACTCTTACATTTGTGGTAGAATCCTAGTATCATAGTGTTATCTCTGTTTCTGTCTTAAAGTGGAGTATTTAATATTCTTTCTCAGTCCATACACTTTGAATAGATGACCTTTATGTCTCTTTAAGCCTAGTAATTCTATGGTGGTATTATTCCATGTCCTTCAGTAGCTCTTACTATCTAGACCATTGTAGCATACACAATGTAGCACATACCAAGCAAATAACTACTCAGAGGATAATAAAGCAGGTAAAAGGATACCTATGAATTGCTTCTGTTGTTGACACTTTGCAGCAGTTTGAGTTTATAGAACAGAACAAGGACTTTGATCTTTCCCTCAGTGTCATGTTCCTTTCGTTCATGTTATCCAATTCCTAAAGAGTTTTACACTGCCCAGCTGTTTTGGTGTTGTTTTTTTTTCCTTTTCTCTTCAGGGTCTATAATCATTTTACACACATATTTCACAAGGTGGAATATGTATTAACTGAATACTGAGTTAATTTTGTCTTGGCTCCCAAAGTGCACAAGCTGAGCTTGTGGAGTTTCTTCACCTCCTCTTCCCTGTTCCACTGTCCTGTGCCTTCATAAAAGTGTATTTTGCACAGGGTCTAGAGCAGCCCGATTGAATCAGTGGAAACTTGGTCAGCACTTAATGGAAGTTCCATTCATTCAGTGAGTCTTCTCTGATTTGAAATGGCAATTTCACTGAGGCCTCAGAGTCAGTATGACAGGATGGGAATTGGGAGAAATGAGGAACTCTTTTAGATTAATAGAGGTGCTTTTTGCTAATACAAGTAGCTTTAGAGAAAAGATTGTTTTATGTTAATACAGAAATTAATTTTCATTCTATAAACAGAGGGAGTCCTCTATTTTCTCTTGTGTTGCTCAAATCCATACAGCTCAAATCCATGAGAAAATATTGATAAATATACAGGCCTATGCATATATGCAATACAGGCTTTAAAAATGTATTGATTGCTCCTAAAACAAGAATGGTAACACTCAAAATGCACTAGATATTAGTTCTGGCTTGGATAAATGCTCGGTCTGTTTAATTTTCTATAGTGACACATTGATTTTGGAAAAAAAATAATTATTAAAGACATCCCGCTTTTTTTCAGTGTTCTTTCAGATAAATTTAAAACTCAGATCTGATTTAAATTGCTTGTTTTGGCATACACTGTTTGAGCAAGTCACAGCACAACTATATACCAGAACAAATAAACCAAGAGGTACACTGAGATTTTGTGAGGAAAGAAGGGAAAGGTATATTACAAACTGAATAAATTAGTAAATAATAGTTTGATTCCACAATAGTATGGTTGGCCCTCCACATTTGTAGGTTAAGCATTTGTGGATTTGATTATTCACAGATTACTGGGGGGAAGGGGATGGGAGAAGGACGTGTGTGTGCGTATGAGCTCACTTGTGGGCGAGGGGGAGTGGGAAGGGGGTGGGACAGGAAGAGGGAGGGTGCGCATCTCCACTCATTTGCCCACTCTTGCGGGTGGAAGGGAAGGGAAGAGAGGAGAAGAGGTCATCCTCACTTCTGCTGGTGCAAGGCAGGAAAGGGGATGGGAGGAGGGCACACATACATATTTGCTCATCGTATGTGGGGGTAAAGGGGATGGGATGGGAAAAGGATCCAGGTATGCATTCACTCACTTGTGCAGGTGGAAGGGGATGGGATGGGATGGGAGGAGGGAGTTTACAGTATTCATATTTTATCCCACTTTCGTGGGGGTTCTGCATCTCAACCCTTGCAGAAGTAGGGGGCCAGCTGTACTTGCAAGTTTCCCCTCTTTAAGAATTTAGAGGCTAAAATTTCATCTCTTTAAGAACTCAGAGGCAGGCTTTATTGTTAGAGTAAGACGTTTGTACATGAATATAATTTATATGAGCATGTGGTAAATTTTTAATTTCTTTAATGGGGGAACTTCCCACTCTAGCTACATATATGCATATGTTTGATATATTACACACACTGTTGTTTCTAAACCTTCATCTTAGCATTTCAGTTTTTGTACTCAAATCTGCCAAAAAACCTAAAATGCTATTACTGTATTTGCTGGTGTATAAGACTCACTTTTTTTCCTGAAAAATACTGTTTGAAAATAAGGAGGGTCTTATATACCAGTATATCTTATACATCAGCAAATAGTATTTACTGGCATATAAATGGTGTGCGTCTTATACACTGGCAAATATGGTATTTTTCTTGGGTTAACTACACATAGAAAGGGGATCCATTGCCTTGCTCTTCCCAGTATTTCTAAAGATTTGGAATACTGAGGATTTCCTTTTAAATTGTTCCAAGTTTTTAGAATTTTTTCACAAAAATGTCAAAGACTGGCCAGTTCTTTTATTGTTGAGTAGGGAAATTATACAAGAAGCCCTCACCTTTTGACACCCCATTATCTAACAATTCACTCTTTTGACGCTTCCAAGTTCCATTAATTTGATGGGGGTTCAGCTTTTTCTTCAGTTCTTCTTGCCCACCAAGGCTTGCTTGGAACCACTGACATGCACATGCTGCTTGAAAAATGAGCTAAGAGTGAAAAAAGAGGTGCAAAGCCTGCTGAACGACATTACAAGTAGCGCGCGCATGCGGTCAGGCTTAAGTGAGCCTCCAAAAGCCCTTCATACAGTACAGTATGTGGGTTATACTTTTCAACCAATTCTGTTTTCTGACAATTTCTGACAGTGCGTCCAGCCCCTAACCTATGAGGGAAGCCTATAAAGTGATTGTTGTCACTATCTGGGATTCAAAGAATTAAACAGCTAGTAGTTTCACACTCGCAAATGGGCTGTGTGCTTCTGTTTCTCACATAACAGCATCCCCATCTTTTCACATTACAAGTATGATCGAAAATAAGTCGCTTATAAAATATATTTTATGACAGGGTTTTCACAGATGTAAGGGGAAGTGAAAAATCTCTCTGGGCATAAGCTGACTTCAGAGTGCTTCCAGGGTAGCTCTTAAAAATCCTGGTCGGTACTTAGTTGACATAAGCTGCTCAGTAGTTGTAATGGGCGTCGTGTGGGATTTAAGAGACATATTACTATTCTCTGGGTGTTGAAGCAAAACGGTAAACCTAGAGTTGCTTTCAGAATTACAGAGATATAATAGTTCATGTCTTCCATTCATAAGGTTTGGTAAATTCAGGCAGCTGTTAGCAACAAAAAGCAACAATGGGCTACAATATTCTGTAGCTGGTAACATTTTGCAGTTGCAGCCTTTTTCCTTACTGGGAACATGCTGGTCTAATGAATACATTCAAAGTGGTGATGACTGACTCCTAATGTGAATTTTAAGATTACTTAGAAGCAATAGCTTTTCCATTTATATATTATTTAGGAAAAAAACTACATTTAACTTCCATTTTTTCCCCCCTAAAAACAGGCCAGTTCTGGCATATCACTGATTTACACTTGGACCCCACCTACCACATCACAAGTAATCACACTAAGGTCTGTGCCTCTTCCAAAGGAAGAAATGCTTCCAACCCTGGCCTGTTTGGGGATTTTATGTGTGATTCTCCATATCAACTTATTTTATCAGCTTTGCAGTACATAAAGGATTCTGGTCAACAGGTGTCCTTCATGATATGGACAGGGTAAGTGAGACACCAGTGTTTCTGATGTAAAATTATTTGAAAGGTTGCAGCAAATACATGCAGACTAATTACATTTTTTTTCTTTTTTTTTAAATGTGGCACTGACTTTAAGGATGAAATACATATTTTGTTTGTTCTCTAAATCCCTGAGGTGTGAAGGCATTGTCATACTTTCCCTAGGGTATTTCAGAAATTTTAGTTCTGCAGTTGTTCTAGAATTCACCGAAACAGAATGATTGTTTCCTCACAAAATTACAAATTATTGAGGTTGTTTTATGGAAAATTATTCAAATCTGATAAATATATTGAGCATGTACCCCTTAACTTGGGGATTTTGGCTCAAGAAGCTGTGTGGCATTCAGTTGTTTCAATAGCATTTGATCTTATGACTTAGACATAAGAGATTGTAATCTATAAATACATTTAGAAGGAAAAAAATGTGAGAGCCACCTTGGTGTTGTGGTTTGAATGTAGGACACTGGGAAACCAGGGTTTGAATCCGCATTCAGCCATGGAAATCCCACTGAGTGACCGTGGGCAAGTTGCACTCTCTCAGCCTCAGAGGAAGGCAAGGGCAAATCCCCTCTGAACAGATTCTGCCAGAAAGCCCTGTGATAGGTTTTCCTTAGAGTTGTCATAAATCAGAAATAAGTTGAAGACACTCAACAACAGTACTTACTGTGACCCCTTTAGAAGAGCCTAGATGTGCTAAAGGTTTTCTTTTTCTGCTGAAAGGGAGTGATGCTAATCTCTTAGCTATTTCCTGGGCCCTGCAGCATGAGCAAAGAGGTTCTGTATTAGGGAAGCACAGGGAAAGCAGATTAGATTGTTGGAAGTTGGAGTGATGCAGTTTGCTAATAAACACTGCTGCATTAGAGGTGGGTGACTTGTGGCCTTGCAGGTGTACTTGGACTGCAGGTCTCATGAGCCATAGCCAACATGGCTGGTGGTAAGGGATAATGGGTGCTGCAGTCTAATAGCACCTGGAGTATCACACATTCCCCATCCCTCTGTTGTGTGCCTTGAAGTCAACTGTGACTTATGACAACACAGAGTTTTCTTGGCAAGACTTGTTCAGAGGGGGTTTTCCATCACCTTCCTCCAAGAGTGTTACTTGCCAAATGTGTGTTTCCATAGTTGAATGGGGTTCTAATCCTGGCCACTGGGACCCTAGCCTAACAATCAAACCACTACACCATGCTGGCTCCTTCCCCATCTAAGGGCTGATTTCCCATCTCTTTAGTATGCACTGTATCGTAGGCCATTTTTGCACTAGATGCCATTAGTGTGATACACCCTTTCAATTTGTGCAATGCCATTGGGTTAGGAATGCTGTTTTCCTCACCCTTCCACCTTCAGCGGATGAGTAGCAGTATTGCCATCGGTGTTCTTTCTGCATTGTAGCATCCTTGGCCACTCCCTGTCCGCACCTTCACCCTGCCCCACCACTCCTGATTGGTGGTGGAGTTTGGGGTTTGTTTTTTTTTTGGAAACCATACTAAACACAACTCTACAGTATTGCATTCTCATGCTATAATGCCTAAAAATGTATTTTTTAAAAAATAAAAAGTGTTAACTCAAAGGAGAACTTTCAAATAAATGCAGAGGGGTGATAAATTTTGCCATTACCATGGCATGGGAGTCACTGAGGGAGAGACAAGCCGGGTACAGCCACAGCGCACCCACTGCTGGATTTATTACTGGCAGCACTATCAAGTGCTATAGCAGCACTGCACTCTGCCGGCTGAAGGGATTGAAGTACTAATGGAGGCTCTTAATGGATTTTTCTGGGAAAAGAATATGGCAGTTTTACAACGCTTGGGGATGGGATAGCAGCTGGATAGCAATGACGTTGTACAGTAGCATGGCTCCTGATCCAGAAACAACCCACTGCTGTGGCGGTATAGCGACATCATGCAGAAATGGCCATAGTCTCTTCTGTTTCTCCAGATCTCACAGTGAGACAAATGAAAGCATTAGTAAAGTTCATTCCTGTAGGTGAGATGGGTACAGATGTGAGTAGTGGAGACCAGAGTTGCCCGTACTGAAGCCCAAATTTCAGAGGGGGTGCTGTTCTTTTTAATTGTTGAATTTGTAATAAAACAATCTTTATTATACCTGAAAACCTTTCATGCTTTATTTATTTCAAACTCTTTGGGTATTTTAATTGTAGTGTTGTTGATATGCTATATTGAAGTACCATTAGAATAGTGCACAGAAAATAGTACAGAAAAAAAAAGCTGTGTTTAATTTCTAAAACCACAAACTGAGCTGTTTTTGTTTTTCTTTTTTCTTAAAGAGACAGTCCTCCTCATGTTCCAGTGAAAGAACTCTCTACAAAAATTGTCATTGATATTATTGGTAACTTGTCTTTTACAATAAGAAGTTTTTTCCCAGATCTCCAAGTTTTTCCAGCATTGGGAAATCATGACTATTGGCCACAGGTAAGACAAGTTACTCAGAGGAGTTACTAGTTTGGTAGCCTGAGGCCCTGCTTGTTTACTTACACTGAATTAAGTGGTGCTTATTCACAAATAAATGTGTGTAAGACTGTAGCTTGAATCTTTTTATGATTTGATATAATAGATATAATTAAGTAATTCTTTAACTGCTTGCAGTTTTTTAAAAAAATACATGCAAGTCCTAAATTATAATAAATGAAGTACAACTACATTATTATATACTTTCTTGAGGAAAATGCCATTCTGACCACTTGGTTACATCCCAGATGATATAGGCTCCAAGACTTGAAGATGCCTTTGAGTTTCAAGATGGCCTCAGATGGTTTGTTTAGTCCAACAGAGGAAGACAGCACAACTGGCAGATTCTCATATTGTGTCTTTACACAGGACTGTTAAGGAAGTCAAGGAGAAAATCAAGAATGGGGCCATTGATCCATTTGTAATTGTGGACCCACAGCAAAAGCCCAAACTTGATCACCTTGGGAGCTGGCAATGTGATTAAATCACACAGGAGAACATTATGTGGTCAGAGGCTGGAACATTTGTGGAAAAGGCTTAACATTAACATTTGGTGGTGACTTTTTTGATATTGACATTTTATGAGGGTGCTGATAATATCCCAGTGTCCCTGTGGTAGAATCAAGGTGCCTTACAAAAGTTTTAAAATGTACATTGTACAAAAATTAAAAATATATCATTATACTCTCAATAAAAGTTAAAGCAGTTGAAAAGAAACCACTAAAAATAAAAACAGATGGGCAGCCAGTGGAACTGTTGCGACAAAGGCATTTTGTACTGCTTTTAGCCAGCCCTGGTTAACAATCTGAACAAAATGCCAGTATTCAAATTATTTTGAGAATTTGGGTAGAATCCAAGAGGGGTGTCAGAGAAAAGAGCATATGATACTTTGCTTGACACATTTGTGTTATCCCAAAATGTGAGTGGCTCAGGGGTCCATCTGCAATGCCAGTACCTCCACATGATAGTGGGGAATTAATTAGCTCAAAATTAGGAGGCCTGCAAGAGGAGAGTAACTTAATGAGATCTTTCCACCAATGTTTACGGATCACTCAGGAAAGAACCAGCTAGAGATTAAAAAATGTAAACTAAAGATGTGTTTTATTGAAAGGTTCACACACACAAAAGATCCATACACTCATGTACTCATACAAGGGCTAACTGAAGATGAAGAGAGGAAAGTTGTGGATAAAGGCATTTTAGGGTTCAGGTGTAATTACCAGTCCGAAGAGAAGCTAAAAAGAGCAGCAATGTGGCTTAGGTAGGCACCTAAGGACAATTCTTGTTCAGGAATCAAATGGACAGCATGGTGTTCAGTAAGTCGAGAGACTGTGAGAGACTGCTCAGAATTTAGAGTTTTTATACCCAAAATCTACCCTATGGTTGTGGGCGTGAATCACTCTCCTTGCCGACTGGATAGTGGGAGTTGCAACACAAAAAATGAAGCCCAGAGTTAATGGTTCTAGTGTTTAGGTGACAAAGGTTTAATGGCTGCCATAATAGTGCTGTAGTGTGGAGAGGTTAGGAAGGCAAAGCAGGGAAACATCCAGGTGTGAGGGATCAGGATTGGAACAATCACAGTTTGGTGGGAACTTCCCCTCTCTGCTCCGAGATGTCCAGCTTTTAACATAAGCCTGTTGTCTCCAGAGTTGTCTTGCAATCTGCCTGATGATGACTTGGTTTCACCCAGGAAGGGATGTGGCTGAGCTGCCTTGCCATCTCACTTTTAGAGTCAGTAATTTTCCTTTTTCCAGCTTGACTTTCCAGTCATTTCAGGTTTCATTTTATATCAATGCCTATTAATGTAGTGCTAATCAAGCAATATTGCCAGTTAAACCATATCAATCTTGAGGGGTGCGCGAGGCTGTAACATTTGAGGCACGAGTGACATTTCTTTTTTGACTTATTTAAAAGTACTTTTAAAACATGCCTCCATTATGCCCTCATTACTCCCCTCTCAAGCTGCGTACTACAGGTGCAACAGGACTAACTGCATGCCCTGGACTCTTTATTTGCGACCTCTGGCCATTGTTTTCTAGTAGGAAAGTTACATGTATTCCTCTGCACATGAAAAGTGTCTGTGTATTCCTTGTAGTTACTCTTATTTATCAGTTACCCGTGCAGCCTTCATGTTCTTAAAGTGGCAAATGCATTAAAAAAGAAATTATCCTTTTAAAGCAATCCGATAATAGTTAGTGATGAATTTTTTATTTAATTTTGTGTGGTTTTCCTATACAGAAATAATGTTTTGTATTATAGTTGTGTTGTAAATAGAAGTTATATGTTGCATAACTCATACAGCACAACCAGCCAGTTTGGGGTGAAATAAAGGAAGACTAACGGCAATTGTATGCTTGTCTTCTTAGAAGCATGTCCTACTGAGTTCACTGAGACTGGCTTCTAGATACATAGGAGTGAGGACTGTAGCATTAAGCTCCTGCATTTGTATATCCATTAATGATAGTCCTGTTGCATCAGAAAGAAAACAACTGTAAACAGAAATAAAATATGCTCCCTGCGGAAGTACAAAGGATGGAATATGAAACTAACAATATAGACAAATCCTTCCTAAGCCTTCTCTTTCACTTTTTGGGTTGGAAGAGGGCATATGATATCTGAGGACCTTTCCTCACTACGCTGTTATAGTGCTATTATTCCACTTTCAACATCCTGTGGAATTCTGGGCTTTGTAGTTTACTGAGGCCAAAGAGCTCTCTGGCTAAGAATTCTAAATGCCCCTCTCTAAACTGCAAACTCCAGGATTCCATAGAATGTTGAAAGTGGAATAATAGTACTGTAACAGTGAAGTGCAGAAAAGCCCTGAAAGTCGGATGACATTCTGAAAAAACTGTTTAAGGAACTTCAGTGTGTAAGGAGAAACAGATTGTTGTGGCATAAAAAGCAGTATAACATATTTTTGTGTAAAATTCCCCATGACACTGAACACAGCTCTGTGGCACAGGCCTTTTGGATTATTATATTTTATTTGTAAGGTCAAATAATGTTTAGAGTCAAATAAGTATTATACCCCACAAAATAAAAATACAGGAAGTCCCCACCTATGGACACCCCATTATCTAATGGGTCACTTTTTTGATGCCTCCAAATTAAAGACAAATTCCATTAATTCAACAACAGTTCTGCTCATTTATATTGGTTTTTCTTGCCTATGGAGACTCACTCGGAACCTCTCACATGTGCGCAGTGCTTGCAAAGCAAATTGAGATGGGGGAAAAGGTGGTGCCATCTGAGAGACTTTGCAAGCAGCACACATGCCGGTGGTCCCCAGTGAGTCTCTGTAGATCTTTCATGGTCCCTCCTATTCAGTACGTGGGCTCTACTTTTCAACCAGTTCCATTTTCTGACTGTGCTTCGATCTCTAACCTGCCAGGTAAGTGGAGGAAGCCAGTAATTTATAATTTTTGTTGTCTGTTTTACAGGATCAGTTGCCTGCGTCTGCCAGTGAAGTTTATAGTGCTGTTGCAGATTTCTGGAGACCTTGGCTTACTGACGAAGCTGTCAGTACCTTAAGGAAAGGTAAGAATGTTTATTTAATAGATTTTCTAACTTGAATTGACTCTGCTGAATACAGATAATATTGTCATGGTAAACACAAGCTAGAAACCTGGATTCTTCTGCTAAAAGAAAATGTTTCAGAATTCTTTGAATTGCTAGGACAGCTGGACAAAGCACAACATTTTTTAACCCCCCCCCCCCATGATGTTCATCTGAAAAGTTATGGCCTTTTCATAGAATTGTTTCCAGTTTGTGTTAAAAGAAATTATTTCAGAAACCGGATGTTATAGGCTTCAAAATATAAAATATAACAATCAAAAATAGTTACAGTTATACTTTGATTCTTTTGTACTGTTTCAGTTGAACAATAATATTTAGAAAGTGTTTTACAAATAATCAGTGTCTATATTTAAAGTAATTTTGACTTTAAATCTTAGAAATAACTTTGAATGATAGCCTGGCAGGCAAATAAATTTCCTCTCTCATCTTCCTAACTAAAGCTTTAAAAGCTCGTAGGTTAAAATGAACCCTGTATCTACAAACTAAAATGCAGGAAACAAAAACTGAGACTAGTAAATCTGCTTTTGGCTCACATATTTTTGCCCAGTAGAAGAAAAAAAAAAAGAGAGAAATAAGCACAAATTATTCTTCATGAATTGCCTTTTATTTCTCATTTAATCTTCCCTTGGAATTGTACTCATTATTTATAATTCTTAAAGAATGGTCATACCCAAGATGAATATCACATAGATTTCAGACTTTATTGTCCTAACTTTCTTCCATTATAGGACCCAAGGTAAGTTAAAGGACAAGTAAAAACAAAAATAAGCTAGTACCAATCAAGTTTTCGAAAATGTACGATGCAGTTAAACCCTCATATGAAAACCAAACACAGAATTAAAATCAGTTGAAAAGCTCAAGAAAGAGAAAAGGACTTTGGCACCTGTCTGCAAAGCTTGTTCATTACCAAAAGCCTATCTCAATTTTTATTATTTATTGATTTTATATGTATATATCCTGCCTTTCTTCTGATAATGAGACTTAAGGTGGCTAACAACATTAAAAAAATTCAAATTAAAACATTCATAAAAGTATATAAAATTTTAAAAAAGGTTAAACAATGTATAAATTTAAATGTTACATATTAAAAATATGAAATACATTTTTAAAAAACCCTATGCCAACCTTAAAAACAAAACCAGGCAGCATTAAAAGCCCAAACCTATCAATTTATAAAAGCCTGACAGTACAAAAATGTTTTAACCTGCTGTCAGAAGCAGAGCAAGGATGAGGCCATCTTTGCCTCTCTAGGGAAGAAATTCCAAAATCTGGGAGCAGACATCAAGAAATCTCTCTCCCTTATTCCCACCACACATACCTGAGGGGGTGGTAGGACAGAGAGTGGCCTCTTAAGAGCTCTCATGGGCTCAAAAAGGGAGATATGGTCCTTCATATATTCTGAGCCCAAACTGCATAGAGCTTTATAGATCAAAAGTAGCAGTTTGAATTGTGCCTGGAGACAGACTGGCAGCCAGTGGAGCTGTTGCAACAAGGGCCTTGTGGCTGTGCAACAAGCCAGCCCCAGTTAGCAAGACGTCCAAAGATTCCAAACCCAGGCAGTCTCCCATAATAGAGATACGGTCTTTCAGATCATTAGTGCCCAAGTTGCATAGAAAAGATGACTTTCAGAAAATTGTGAGCCTCTTCATTTTTACTCAGAAGTAGTCTTAATGATTTCAGTTGACTTCTTTTGACTGATTTGAGAATTGAAGATATGACTTTTTTTTCCCTTTTTTCCCCACAGGTGGGTATTATACCCAGATATTTCAGCCCAACACAGCTGCTCAGCCGCTTAGGATAATAAGTTTAAATACAGTCTTATACTATTCTCCCAACAATGTGACTCAGAATATGACAGATCCAGCAAACCAATTTGAATGGCTAGAACATGTACTAGAGATAGCGCAACGGAACAAAGAAAAGGTAGGCATTATTCGGATGAAACCGTAATGATATGAAACCAACTGTTTGGGTAAAGGAAGCTAATTGTGGGATATTTCAACAAGAAGGCTGCCTTCCTGGACCTTCCACTGCAGTGCAATGGAGCCATACCAAATGATGGTCCAGGTCCTTGTTTCCTCTGTAGTAATAGGGATATCCCCAGACAGTCATCCATACATAAAATTAAATTTTGGCAGTCTTTTGGGCTGTAGACAGTATTCAAAGTGTAAACTTAAAAGTCCCAGGGATGGATGTGATGATGCCAGATGGGAAGTTGGAATTGCTTTTGTCAGGAAAGGTGAAGGAGCTGAAGAAATAGCCACTATAGGCCTTAAAATATTCCCACAAAGGAACTGTCGTTGACCCTCAACTTTCATGAGTTTACTTCTGCAGTTTTGATTATTTGAAAGTTTGTAGCTGCTGGGGCTGCTGGCAGGAAAGGAGACGGGGAAGGGAGGGGAGGGGAGTGGGATGAGGAAGATAGGAGTTCTTAGGAAGTGAATAAGCTTGGAAAATCTGGCAGACCTGTCACAGTGAAAGGTGGGAAAGGGAGGTGTGAGCTGGGACTGTTGACAGAAAAGGAGAAGGACAGGAGGAGTGAGGCAAGGAGGACAGGCTGCAGCCAGCTACTGCTAAAACTGGCTTCAGTGCTGAGTTCCTAGGAGGCAAACATGGCAGAGGCATCATGTTGCCAAGTCAAAAAAGAAGGTATGGGCCAGGGTTGGCTGTTGGAAAGGAAAGGAGTCTGTAGCATGCAGGTTTTGGGGAAGCCTACAATACTCACATTTTTTTCCACTTTCACAAGGATCCTGCACCCCAATCCCTGTGAAAGTTGAGGGCTGATTGTATAGTCTTCTGAATTTGGGATCTCAAAGCATAAAAACCAAGCATGTTACATAGTGAATAATAAGCAGCAGATTAAAGAAAAAAGAAGTAAAGTAATAAAATTGGTTTGGAAACCATATAGGGATAATACAATAAATGGCACCTTGGCAGCATACCTGAACAGATAAGTTAAAAAGGCTATGATTTGTGTTTATCAGCCTTTAAGGGAGTCCATCAGCTCTCAAAAGAATGTAAAATGCAAAATGAAAAAGCTTTGTAGGTCTCTAGGTTTTTACATGGCAAATAAAATCCAACTGCAGGGGGCAGGGGGAATATTTTGAAAACATGAGGAACTGTACACTGAATTAAAACTTAACCATGGATGATTCCTGAGTATGGTCTGGATGCAAAATTTTCCTTAAAACCTGCATTATCTTTAGCAGCAGTTCATCCTGAAAGTCTTCAGTTATTCCTGCCATATTTCATAGAGTGAAATTCACCTTGGGGGACCCTTATTAGAAATACGTGGAATCTGGAAGGGACCTTTCATGTCTTCTGATGCTGTTCAGTCCTGAGATAGTTCTTCCCAGTAAGTAAATGAGATGATACTCAGACTCCCGCACAGTACTGACAGCAAACACAGGAGCAAACCTTTGCTCTGCCCAGTGTAACTAATTTACTAATAGCAGGCTTTATCTGTCAGAGGAATCCTTTGCTCAAACAGAAACAAAAACTTTTCTTTATACTTACTGTACTTGGAAGAGATGTGTGCTTGAAACTGGAACTGGCTCCCTAATTTGCCACAACAGATAGTGGTCTCAATTCAACCTCACCTCAGGGCAGCATAAAACTGCATGTATACCTTATGCTACACTGACCCATATACTGCTCCCATACAACTTACTTTAAAGCCCTGAAGCCACCTCCTGCAAGAATTTCGCACTTCATTATGAGCAGGCAGGATCAGGTACAGTCTGGCTACCTCTGTCCTCATAGCCAGACACACAATGATTACTATAGTGCTGAGATCTCTGGGGTCCTCCTGTAATCATTGTGGGTCTTTCTTGGGAGAGATGATTACCACATACTTGTTCAATCCAGCCTGTTCACATTGTGGCACGGAATGCTCTGGGTTTTGAAGTATGTCAGGAGGGACCTTTTAGTGCTGCATGGAGAAGACAAGAATACCAACCTCTGTAGCACCCCAAAAAAATACATTGGCATGTGTAGGGGGTACTTATGTATTTGGCTGTCCCCACCTGAATTCTGGCCACAGTGTTGAAGTCTGAGTATCATCCAGTTGTCAGTAGAGTAGTTATCAACCAATGATGTTTTGTTCAGCTTCTAAAAACATCAGCTCTGGTCCAAACTGATGGGCTATTTGTCATACTGCCACATGTCATACTGAGCCAATTTCCAAGCCCCCCAAGAGTGACTTCTGCCCTTGAATGAGAGCAGGAAGTTCCCCCGATTTCATTAATGCTGCCACCACCCACTGCATTAAATCCCAATCTAGCAGCACAGTGGGATGCTGCAAGGGAGCCACCAGTGTCTAAGCTTAGAGATACTTTTCCTCCTCCCACTCCTCTGGGAAAGAGGGATTCTATCTATGCATATAACCAATGCATGTAGAAATAGGAGAGCTGAGAGTTTTTGAAACAGGAAAATGTTTATTCTAAGAACAGGCAATATACATAACAGAGATACCACTTACATGAGGGCTTCTTCTCCCCAGGTCCACTTAGTAGTTACAAGTTACAGATAGTCCATGTCATTCCAGCCATAGTACTAAAAATAAACAGAAATACCCTAACATGACTAACTAATTAATATTCTAGTTACTCACATTGGGGATCACAGGCTTAGATAATATTTTTGGGGAAGACCAGGAAGAAACCTTGTCTGCCTCTCCTGATATCCCTCACTCTCCTCATGGTCTTTTTATAAGCTCCTAGAACCTTCTCTCCTCTCTCCCCACTGATTGGCCAACTATATCATGTGACCTATCTCTAGCAGTCCATTAACCCTCTTTAGGCATGAGAGAGAACTATCTCCCTTAAGCTTTGTTGTCTAGATAATGGGAAAACCCCATTATCACACTATTAAAGATAAATCTTACCTCAAATCGTAGAGAAAAGAATTCTGAATACAAAGACACAAGACATCATGCAACAAGTATTTGAGATGTTAATAAGGCAATTAATTGGAAAGTGAATCTCTTTTAAATAGCAATGGAGAACATCAGCCTGTTTGACTTTAATCCATTTTCTTCAAAGAAATAAACTTACAGCCAACATCAAAAACCCTGTCTCAATTCTGAATAGAAACAAAAAGTTGAAAAAGTGTTTATATTTAGAAAGCAACCATGACATCATTTGATTATAAGCACTTGCTTTAAGTCAATATCAACAGTGGCTGACATACTGTTAGTGACATATGTGGGCAAAATGTTGGCATAAATATTCCTCTGGTTGTCGAAATGGAAGAAATTCACAACTTCCCTTGTGTAACAATCTCAGCACCCTCAAAACTCACCTGTCTCATGCTGAGACTACCCACCATAGCCATTTAGTGACTGTTGGAAAGCAGTGGGTGGCAGAGGATCATCTGGCTATGTGCCAACAGGAGGATAAACAATAAGGCATTGTCTGGAACTTTCCGGGAAGCCTCCATTCTCAGTCTAGCATAAGAATATAGCTAGATCCTCTCCCTTCTCACATACAGGCTTCAATGACCACTAAATGGCTGTGGAGGGAGGTCCCTGAAGGAGCAGGGTGAGTCTTGTGGGATGGGAGATGGCAAGTTATTTCCACCTGGGCATAACTTTTTTGGCAGTGTCTCCCTATCCAGTACCTTGGCCACTAAGTACCCTAACGCTTTTAACTGAGTGAAGACGTTTTTTGTGATGCCTATATTCTGATCCCTTAGGTGTACGTGATAGGACATGTGCCAGTAGGCTATCTGCCTTTTTGTCGAAATATTACAGCCATGAGAGCACACTACAATGAGAGGTTGATAGAAATTTTTCGGAGGCACAGCCGTGTTATTGCTGGACAGTTTTTTGGACACACTCATAGAGACAGCATCATGGTTCTTGTGGATGAAAAGGGTAATGATATTTGTGGGGAACTACTTTCTTATCTGATTTCGTGGTTAAATATCAGAAATGTTTGGTGCTTTGAAGATAGCTGGATTCTTATGCTATTGTTAGCAGTGGAAGATTACAGTGGGCCCTCCACTTTGGTGTGTTTATCACTAACAGATTTCATTATTTGTGGGGGTTTTTAATATTTTATTCATTTAAAATACATGCATGCACACACAGACATAGACACACATGTGCACTGATACGCACACACTTACATACAAAATTTCGTACCCTATTTGTCCTTCCACAGGAAAACAAACAAACAAACAAACATTTTCTCTAGGAATTCCTAGGTCTCCAGCACAATTCTATTGTCTACTTTGCTTTGGAGGATCTAGAGATCTGTAGAAGGAACACTTCACTAGACATTGCTAGGTCCTCCAGCATGACTCTGTGGCCTACTTCTGCTGACCATAGAATTGCACTGGAGGACGTAGAGATTCCTAAAAAAGTATTCTCAGGTTAAAAAAAAACTGTTCGTGATTTTTTAAAATTTTTATTTGCATTTTCCAACTTTCAGAGGAATCTTAGGCCTACAATAATGGAGGACTCACTGTATATTGTTGCCTGAAAGGGTTTAGAATGTTACAAGCGAAAACATAGTATGCTTCATTTGTTGTTATAGTAGTCATTTACTGACTCTATCATTCCTTCATACTTAAGTCCAATTTCTCAGAACTACCTCATCGGGGTAAATTAAATCTTTAACACATTTGCACCACCCTTTTGCATACATGGAGTGAGGTACAGTAGGGAAACAGTTAAACATTTTCCAACTCCTTTTTGCGTTTTTATATTGTGCTCTTAAAAGTATTTTAATCTAAATATATTAACTAAAGTTAATTAATTAAGTATAATTATGTTCTGAATGGCTTAGTGAAGAAATACCAGCCACATAATACTGAGCAGTCATTTTGTATAATCAAACAGATGGTTAAAAGTGTAGGGGTAACTAAGCGTAGTAAACGAATGCTTATCAGCTATTTTAAAATTACCACTAGGTAGTATGTTTGATATTTTTCCAGTTAACCATTATGTTGATAGCTGTGCTGGGTGATGTTTTCTAGAAGCTTGTGCTTTATATTTCTGCAGAACCTGGAAGAGCTATGTATAGCTTCTGCACTTAATCACTGAAAACAGTGTTGACTTCCTTGCAAAAATCTGAAGTGTTACCCTGTGAACTGGGGGTCCCGGGAGGGACACCAAAATGTGCTCAACTAAAGGTGGGGAAAATTAGCTCAGAGCACTGCTTAGCGTTACGAGAGGCAGGGTAACGTAGCGAGATCTTGAACCCTATGTCTACGGGGTCGGGTCGGGTCAAGTCAAGGAGAGCACAAAAGTTGAAACAATAAATGATGTTTTATTAAACACAAGCAAACAGTGTATGTGACACACTCATACAAGATAACTAAAGAGAATAAAGGTTGGAGTGGTATAGAGGGATTTTTAGAGGGATTGCTGGTTTGGGTGATACTTCACCTGTCCTGAAGCCCAGAAAAATAGAGAGCGAAGCTGGGGTGCGATGTAGCTCAGCACGTGGAGCTGAGGGGAGGCTCGCCAAGCAAAGCGGCAGCAAGGCGGGATGAAACTTGGGAGCGATCCGAGGAAGGTCTCAGAATCAAGGGTTTTTATAAGGAGAATTGTGACTGCAGGCTATGCCGTACTTGGGGGAAAACAATAGATTTGGAGTTGGAGACAAAGCCTCCGAAAGGTCAGAATCTGAATGATTATCGTAGTGGTTCTCAATAGAGTAGCCAGTATGCAAACGCAGAGTACTTGGGTATTGTATAGTTAACCCATCAAGCTGCCAGCGCGGGGCAGAGGCTCTTTTGTAAGCTGTGTGCATACCTAATTAGAGTACTTGCCTGGAGGTCTCCTAAAGCAGTGAGTCAGCTATTTTCTGGCCTGCCTGTATTGTATTACGGCAGTTAACGGCCGAGCTTGTTTACGTGCTTGTCCAGTGGCCTCGCAAGCACGTGGAGGGGCATAGAGAAGTGCAGCCGAATTGTGATGTCAAGAGGATATCTTTTAATATTTTAATACTTTTAATTTTAATACTGCCCTGGCTCGGACTAGCCAGGGCAGTAACAGAAGTCTTTACTTCCTATATTTTCAGTGACAATGGGAAATTACACTGGCCAGTTCCTCTTGTATAATGTGTCGAAGGCAATGTTCTCAACTAGCTCAACATGCTCAGTTTTCCTGTGTGCATCCTGCACTGTTCCTGTGCCTCTGTACTGGACTCCCTGCTGCTTCAAAGTTAATTAAGCCTGGAGAAGCGAGTGAGAGTCAGAGAAAGAAGAAATGTATTTACAACTACATCTTCCACAATGCTGGGATAAGATAGCAACCAGCTTTCAAGTTTATATATTGCTCTTAGTTTTTGCTCGAAAAGAAACTTGTAGATTGTTTAAATCTACAATCATTCATCTAAATATTTGTTCCCCTGCAGAATCACTAGTTTAGTATACCTCTTCTTAATAAATAACTCTGTGTAATGGTGGAGATCTGGGAGATATTTCATTACCAAGAAATCAGTGCAAAGGAATGGAGGATTTCTTTGCCCTTCCTTCTCAGCCCCTCTTTCACTGATTCTCTCACCTGTTCATCATTAGATGAAGAGTACAAATGTGCTACATTTTTTAAGGAAGAAAAAGGGCATATATTCCTAGCCCTTAATGGGATGGGTTTAGCTTACAGAGATCTAGATTCACATCCCCACTCATTCAGTAAGTTCACTGGATGAAAATAAACACAAACGCATATACTACCTGCACAATTGTCATATCTGCCTTTCACTATATACATTATAATATGGACTCATTGCATGTTATTGCAATGTTCATTCTTATTTTATTTATTTTATATCCGACTTTTCCTCTAGAACATGATATAACTTCTAAATTATAACATGATATAACTTCTAAATTACTGGTACAGCCAGTAATGTGTAATAAATCATAATAGTTAGCATTTTATATAGTGTTAAGAGTATTCAAAGAAGTGGATGCATTATTCCACAGAAGTCACATTGAATCCAGTGTGCAGGTTTTAATTCTTTTAGAATTTAATCAACTCAAACTTGAGTTCGTTTAATTGGCAAGGCCAACTATTAAATGAAGAACATACAATTTAAGTAGTCATTTGTTTGTTTTGAAAGCTGGTTAAGTCTTTTTCTGTAATAGGGGAACATTAAAGAATTGGCCTTTATTTCTAACATGGTTGATCCTGTTTGTAGTTAAAGACTAGAATTCATGTCACACATGTCAGATCATCTCAGTCAAACACAATATATTTAATTATTAGATTAAAAAGCAGGTTCTTACATTGCAGGCCCACTTACATGAGAGTAATTCTTGTTGAATTAAATCAGACTTAACCCTGAGTAACTATGCATGCTTCCATTTCTTTTAGTAAGCTATAAAGTCCAGTTCTGCCACAGTACATTATTCTTGACAATAAAAGTAAGATTGGTTGAGAAATGAGACTTTGTACACAGAATTGTTTTAATAAAAGAAAAGCTATTTTAAAGTGTAAATTTGGAGATGGGAGCGGGACCTGAACACTCCCCTCTGTACCTGGTCAGCTGCTGGTGGATGGGTAGCATTTGGGACACACTCCTTCCTTTTGCAGTGCAGTCGGCCTCTTCCTGTGCTGCACTGAGGAAGGAAACGCTTGATAGCAGTTCCGCCCTTCCCGCACAGCCGCCGGTGACACAATCATTGCACGAAGGGAGGCCATTACCAGATTTTTTTCTGGTAATGGTATATTGCGCAATCACAATAGCTGGTGATGTGGCAGGAGTGGGATCATGATGACATCATGCGATGGCATGTGTTACGGACCAGCTTCAACACATCCCCACGTTGGGATGATGCTGTCGTGCAGAAATTGCCAAAGTTTCAGAAAGTGGCACCAGTTAAGTAACTTTTAAAAGGAATATCCAGTGAAATTTCAGGGTTTTTGTGATAGCTTAAAAAAAAAAGGCAATTACCACTGTTCAGAGATTATTTCTAATGAAGTTTCCATCTTGGTGTAATTGGAAACCCGTACTGGTGTAATTCTTAACACAGTTTCAAAACAGTTCCATTCACCATCTAAAGAAGCTAATAATAAACAGATAACTCTGCGAAAGTAATAATAATCTCAGTATTTGTGTAGTTTTAAAGGGAGGATGGGCAACAGTGTGTGGGGCAGGAGCTAATTTATCCTAGAGCCCTCATCCTGGCTGCAGCCTTCCACAGCAAATCCAAATATCTCTGTTTTTCTCTGTAGCCTCTCTCAAAATGCTGAGCAGAAGTGACATCATATTACTTTCTGTTGCCATTTTCAGTGGGATTGCAGAGGGAATGGAGGTATTTGGGGTGGTACAAAGCTTGGGATGGCATTTGTTTGGGTTTGAGTGTTTTTGCATGTTTTCACATTTGGGCAGCTTTCTGTGAAGCTTTCAGGCAAAATTTCTTGAAAATTGCACCAAAATGTGGGGTTTGGGTGGGCTTCAATGGTATCCAGGGACTGCACATGGCCCAAGAACTATACTTTCCCCACTCAGATTTTAAACCATTCAATAAAACCTTATTTAATATAATGTAATTTATGAATGTTTACACTTGGGGTTATTTTCAGATGCTGACCACGGAAACTGACAAAGGTTAGTTAGGAAAGTCAGGGAAATGGAAGATAACATTTCAGTAAAAAAGAAAAATCAGTCAGAAAAAAACAAGGCTGTGTAGTAATTTGAGATCTCTGAAGCAGCAAGGAATCCAGTATGCTTATGGAGCTGATCTTCAAGCATCTAAAGTCCCACTGCTGTTTCTTTTTGTTTGAATGTAAATTAATAGACAATTAAATCCCCAACTGATGAGTGCTTTTAATTGGTATGCAGCCGGTTCTTATTTACTTGGAAGAAAGCATGACTGATTTCTGTGGGATTTATTTCAAAGTACATGTAGGACCATAGCCAAAAATTCAGAACCCTGTGAAATTTTCCTAGAAATGTCCATGTGATGAGTTGAAATAAGATTATCTCATTAGTGATGTTAATTCTGATACAATTTGAATTATTTTTAGGCTGAGTAGTATGCTTCTTTCCCAAAAAAAAGTCAATACATTTTTAAAAAGAACACTAAATACTTTCCAGTTCACAACCACATAGTTCAAGCCTATGAATACTTATGTTCTGTTATTGACATACAACAATGTAACATAAGCCTATGTGTGATTTGACTGTTGTAGAGATTCACTGCCTCCATCATGCAAAAAACAACCACCCCCTCAAAGCCTACGTCTGTCTTGCTGGGCCCTCTCCCCAGAGTAGCCACATAATGGCCAATGGAAAGAAGGGGGCAGCTGAGAAACATCTGTCTATATCTCTGGGGGCAGACGCACGACAATGAAGGCATCTTCTGGGACCTCCTGGGGGACTTTCCAGGGGCCCCAGATGACATTGTTATTGCACTTCCCCCTACTCCTTACCAGCTGTTACATGGCTGTGTTGGAGGGGGTGGTCAGCAAAAGACAGTTCCATTTTGAAGAAGGTGAGAGGAGGAAACAGGTCATAGCTCTGCTAGGGTGTAAGCCCTGTTGAACACAGTGGGACTTACAGTTCAGCATACATTTATTAGTTTGCACTACACGTTTCTTTAAAGAATTTTATTTTTAAAAAAAAGTCATGTCTTTTTCCAGAGCCTGTGTTAAAGATAGCTTTCCTAAAGGGAGCTTGGGTGCTTTTTAGTAGGTTATCCAAGACCAAATCAAGGCTGAGGATCAAAACAGAAGTTTAGCTAACACAAAGAACTTGCAATAAGCAATCTCTCTATGCCTAGCCCTTTTAACTTTGAGCAGCAGACCCTCATGCCATATTTTGCAAACACAGAAAATTGTTGTTGGTTTAGTAGACCTGAAGTTCTACATTCACAACAGTATCCCCTCTGCTTGCAAAATAAGCAAGGTGAAAAAGAAAATCACTTGATTTTTGCAAGACCCTGCTTGATTTGTGTACTCAAATTTCTTTTTCTGATCAAGCTTGATTTTTTTAAGATCTTAAAATAGAGTAAAAATACATTTGGCTTTACTTTACTAAATATCAAGGATCAGTGTATCAGGAATTGTTTTCCTAGTATGTGTGGTTCTTGCCTAATGATTTTTTTCACAGTGTGCAAGGGTCCTAACGTAATAAACATAGACGTAGATTTTAACACCATTACCACATATTCAGGATCTTCTTCACATTCATGTTCATCCTTAACCAGTTTTTTATTGTTCAGGAAAACCTGTTAACTCCTTGTTTGTGGCACCTGCTGTGACACCAGTGAAGCATTACCAGGAACTGGACTCAAACAACCCTGGAGTGAGACTGTATCAATATGATCCACTGTCATATAGCCTACTGGTAAGTCCAACTTGAACATATTGGGACTGTGTGAATTTCATCGGCAAATGCCGTCTTCCATGGCGTATGCAGAACCAGATAGTACTGAAATATATAGCCTTCTCTGATTGCAGGTAGTCATTTCCTAAGTCATTGTAATTTGTCCTCATTCTGTAACTTATGCAGAATGTGCTGAAGCCAACAGATCAATAGAAATAAGGTGGCAGGGAAGAACCTATACCACATTTATTTTTATATGTTTTCCAATTGTCAGATCATTTTTATTATTTAATTTTTAATTAATTGACTATATCCCTCCCAACACATGTGTACATCTTCTGTCAAGACACTATGAGAAGTAAACACAGAAACACATGTTCCAGATTTAGATCTATTTCTCCTCTTGCTCACTTCTAGTTTTCATTACACCTTGTGATTGTTTTGTGGCTAATAAATGCATTGTTTTCTCTTTCCTCCTCATGCATTTCCAGCCCTTGCTAATGTTCCAAACCTAGTTTTCCCTTTCTTCTTCCTTCTGCCTCTCTTTCTCAAATGGTGTTTCTGAGGGAAAGGAAGAAAAGACAGTATTGGACAATTATGTGGGAAGAAGGGTTGGAGAGGATATAGTTTCTGTTCCTGTTTATACTTTGACAGTTGTACAATACAATTGGATAAAAGAATTCAAAAGCCAGACTTTAAAAAATGTAAAACTTCGCATCAGCCAAAATGGTGTGCTTGTTGACAGGCTTTTAAAAGGATGTATATGGCACACAGTATAGGACCATAGTGTAGATGCTACCATGAAGACAACCTCAGTGTACACCTTAATAGTTCTTACTTTTAGAAGAAGAAGAAGATACAGAACAGGGCCTTCCCAGCAGATCTGAGAAAAATGAGAAGTCGCAGATGAGAGGAGAACCCCTCTAAGGCATGCAGACCCACCTAGACTGTTTTTAGCTCCAAAAGTCAGCACTGTGCTAGCACAGAGTCTTGATGCAAGCCTGAAGATAGCACAATTTATCTAGGAATGTAACAGTATGTGGCTTGGCCCTGCCTAGAGTATAGCATTTTTTTTCACAATCTTTTGCTTCTGAACTATCTACAAAGGTAGCTCCATGCACTATGTATTGTAATAAACCACATGAGAGATTACTAACACATGGGTGATTGAGTCCAAAATTTTCTCTCAGAGAAGTGACTGAAGCCAGCTCCTGGTATAAACTAGGAAAATACCACTCATGATCACAGATGTTATATGAGAGTCTAGTTCTAGCAGAAGATCCAAGACCAGTGCATAAAAAACTTTCTTGTTTAGATTACACAGTTCCCCAAATCAATCAGCCACATGGCCATGGCAGTAAATTTTCCAGGTTCAGTGACCACTGCACCCTCAGTTCTAGGGAATGTGCCCTCATTCAAGACTAGCAAAGCCCTGTACTCTTCCAGTTTGGTGCTGGCCCTTCATTTGTGTGTGTTTATGTGTGTTTGTCTAAACTTGAAAACTTGGGGTGGAAAATGAATAGGTACAAATCACTTTTTAAAACCTGCAGTTTAAAAATGAAAAGGCAATTGCTCTGAACTTATTTCAACCTGAAATTTATTTCAAATTTCACCCTTATTTCTGTTTAGTTTAAAAAATTCGTTCCTTCTGCAAAAGAAAAAAAAACATCTTTACCTTACTTTCCTTCTACTTTCTTCCTATTACTTCTTTGGAGCCTTTTCAGGAGGCTTTCTGGAGCTGCAGCTTTCCAGATAGCTATACTTCTTGGTTAGCTGCCTCCAAGTCTCTGTGATGCAGAGGCTATCTGTCCTCCAGGCAGTGGCCAGGATAGAGTTCTGCTTTCAGAGTCAAGCCACCACTGAAGGTGATGTCTCAAGTAAGCACTTAAAAAAAATTATCCAAAGGAAGAGAGAAAGATTTTGAGGTACTGAGTCACTGTTAAATTAGTTTAGACTAATTTATAATCTAAATTATAAAGTTTGTTGCATAGCCAACCCTCAAGAATTTCTTGCTAGTAAAAGATAGATACTGACCTTTCTGGATTTGCGGTGACTACAAGTTTGCTCAGAACACTTATTCTGATACATCTGTGTCTCCTGCTATTGTCACTTTAAAGTTTTATAGAATATTTATTATGATCACATTCTGTACTGTCTATATATAGGTTTTACCACACAAGGCAGGTAAATCACACAGCTGGATAACAGTGCCTTTGCCTGGGACTTATCACATGATGTTATTATTGTTCTCCTGTGGGAGACCATTTGGAAAGGATTTCTTTTTATTAACACAAAAATTAATCTGTTAATGATCTCCTTTCCCCCAACTGTTGTGTTATGATTTCCTATGTGAAAGTTCAGTTGTGCTTTTATGCTGATTTTGGGTGGTCAGGTGTTCAGTGGGTGTTCTGTGATCTCCAGTGATCTGCAGAAAAGGAGAAGGGACGGAGATTTCGATTTGATTTCCATTCAGTGGGCAAAGTAACCGAGAAGCTTCTAAACTTGTTTTCTCTACAGAAAAAAAAAATTGCCAAAGGACCACTCCCCCCCCCCCCGCACCTGGGGCTTGTCACAGGAGCCAAAAGTTTGCTCGGTGTCCCCCATTCCGCCTCCTTTTCTACCTTCTTCCATAGAATCTCTTTCTCTCTCACACCCACCCACCCACATATGCCTGGAAATATAAGTGGGAAAGAATCTTACACTTTAAAAAAGCATTAATTTTATTAATCCATTAATTCTTGCTTTCTTCTAGCTTCAGACTTAACTAATCACTGGCAGATGAAAGCACGCATCAGTGAGATGGATGGATCAGTAGCTGCTGGCTTTCATCTGCCAGTCAATAGTTAAGTCTGAAGCTAGGAGTCTGCCTGTCCCAATCAGGAAGCCCATCCCCCTCCCAGGATAAAATACTTTTTAAATGTAAGACTGTTTTCATTTGTATTTCAAGGAGAGGGGGCAATCTGTGGGTGTGTGCAGAGATAATGTCTTGGAGGAGACATGAGGCAATGCTGTGAATAAGCTTTTAGTGCAAACAAACTCTGTAATCCCAGAATGGTTCTGAAGACGCAAAACCAAAAAGACCAATCCTGTTTCCATAGTATTTTTAACAATAATGCTATTTTAGCAGGAGAAGAGCCTGGTGTAATAAAGCCCTATCATACATATGTAGGTATATTTTGTTTTGTGTTTTAAATGAGAGAGTAGATCATAGTACAATGTTCCTGCCATATATGTGGGGGTTTTGTTCCAGGACCCTTGTGTAAAGCAAAAAACACAAAGTGTTACATCCCATTATAACTAATGGACACAACATGTATGTGCCTGTGGCAGCGTGAGTGTGCACCTGCTGTATCCATTGACTATAATGGGACATAGTGCCTTCCACAACTTCACATTTATGTGTGCAGAGGCTGCATGAAAGGGGCCCCCACTATACCTTTTAAGTTAAGAGGTTTGTCCTCTCTTCTACTGAGGCATTAGAATCCTGCAGATAGCAAACTGGACAGTTATTTTAAATCTGCATGTGATAGCCAATCCACCACACATATTCTTACCTTGTTTCTTAATCTTACTGCCCCTCTAACATTTCCAGATGATAATGAATAAGTTACTGAAGCCAAACTGATAGAATTCCCTTTCTTTGCCAGTCTGAAAACTGCAGCACCCTTTTGGAAGTCAAGACTGTATCCTTAGCAATTCTCTGCCCTTTTCATTAGCAAGCCAACAGTTCCTAGCCATTCAAGCATCTCTGGCCTGTCCATTTTCTTTGTGCAAATAGTGTACAGCCATTTATGTATCTAGGCTTGTCTTTGTGCGTAATTCTGTGCTCAGACCATCCAGGTTCTATACCTAGAAAATCTAGATTCTGTGGCATAGGCAAATTGAGGAAATTTAGATAATTTCTTTCACTTTGCACAATTTATTCTGCGATAGTTACAATATAACTTAATCTGCTTCTTCTAGTCTTAGGGGGGAAAATGAGGTCACTGAACAATTTGAAATTCGTTTTCCTTGTTCAAAAGTTGAAGGCTTGATTCTCCTGAAGCTGTTCTGTGCCCAAAGCTATGTAGGCAGCATCCACACAGCACTCGGTACATTGATATGAATGGTCTTTGTATTGTACATCTTATCTGTACAGCTTTTGTCTCCTTTCATCCTTTCCTTTTCACTTTTTTACTGTGAGACAAAACTGAGCTGATTTATGAATCCATATCTTGTGGCGGGACATGACCCTTCTCTTCTCTTGTGAGTAATAGGCAGTGATGGCTTCTTAATCAATACATCACTCTAGAAATTTAATGAAGCAGAGGATACAATTGTGCACTCTTTGTTTCTTTTTAATTCTAGGATCTTTGGCAGTTCTACTTGAACCTCACAGAAGCCAACATGAAAAATGAATCAGTCTGGAAGCTTGAGTATGTTATGACCAAAGCTTACAGAATGGAGAACTTAATGCCAGAAAGCCTTTACGAACTGACAAATAAATTAAGTGTACCACATAGCAAATTATTCCAAAAATATTACAACTATTATTTTGTGAGCTTTGATGATCCACATTTGTTCTGTGAAGAGTATTGTAGGATCAACCAACTTTGTGCAATCAAATATCTAGACTTCTCTTCCTACACAGATTGTATTGAACATAAAGGCAAATCACAACATGGAGAACAGGTAGTATTCACTCTAAGGAATGATGTGCTCTAAACCCATTTCAGGAATAACCAGTATACCTGGATTTATTAGGCTGAGAACAAGTGTTATGTCCTCATATTTCCCCTTACTACTTCCTTCCCTTTCTTGTGCCAGCTGTGGTGCTTTTGTTGTGCTTTGTGTAGACCATAGCCTTCTGTTACATTCAGACTGATGCTTGTTAATATAATAAGACTACATGACAGTTTTCCATTTTAGATGTAGCAGAAAACTCTGGTTTCAACCGAAAGACATTAGAAGCCTGAACCCTGTATTCAAAAAGAGAAACATGCAGGCACAGCATTAATTCTTTATGTAATGCATAATGATTTATTAAACCCAATGAATCAGACCTGAACACAAGTCCCAAAGAATAATTTATTCATTCCTTAAGTTGTGATGTCAAATTAAAAAAAAAAACTAAAAATAATCAAATGAAACTTAAGAAGAAGAAGCATATCTCTGTATTAATATGGGTGATGCTGGAAAATGAAAATAATAATTCTTTCTTTCCTGTAAGTACCTAGGGAACTGAATTTTGGATGTTGCTAAACATCATAAGCAGTAATTCAGGCAAGTGGAAGAACTGCGTGTTTTTAAACTCGGGGTGCTTCAAGTGATCACTGCAATACACATGTATGTGCATTCACTCACACATAAATCAGTATAGTCAGAGGAGTGAAGACTGTAGATCACAAACTGCAGAGACTCTGGGTTTCAGGTAGGAAGGCTTCCAAGGAAATTTGTGTAGT
The DNA here is from genome assembly GCA_030412105.1 of Cyclura pinguis. NCBI lineage: Eukaryota > Metazoa > Chordata > Lepidosauria > Squamata > Iguanidae > Cyclura > Cyclura pinguis. The sequence continues at coordinate 102,651,616 of CM059599.1, read as the reverse complement.
TTTTATTGTTTTCAATACATATTTGTTTATAGACATGGGTGCAATTCACAAGATACGTACTTCTTTCATTTTACTATAGAAGCTTTGCAAAAACTATGAAGACTTTGGACAAAAACCAGTGAGAATTGTAAACTGTATATGTTTATATGAAATCATAGCTTGCTTTCTTTTCCCTTAAGGTATTCCTCAAGGATACCTGTGAGTACATGTTGATGTGAAATAATTTTTTCTCCCTCTCCCCCCATTTATTTTAATATATTATTTTCATATGACTTGAGTTCTTCAAGTGTGTTTCATGACGCTCCATACTTTATTTTGTATATAATGTTATATTACAAACTTTCTTCTTCCCTGTTGCTGATTACTTGAATACTCTCATCAAGCTGTAGTTTTAATTTCAATCCTAAATAGTTTTTCTGTTCTTGGAAGTGGGATTTCCTGATCATTTTCAGCTCATGAACTTGCACAGTCTTTTAAAACTATATTAAAATAAACCCTGGTCATGTCAAATACATCTGTCTTCATTCACAGATTTTACTGCTGTTTAGTATACAGTTCTCTAATCTGATGGCTGCTTTAGGGCAAATTACTGGGTATTTATAAAAGAAGCTGCAATGGATTTGTGGGGAAAATTCAAAAACAGCATTTGAATCAACAAGAGAAGCTGAAATAAAGGTATATTGCTAATGTAATCTCTCTCCTCTTTTGGTCCCATGCCAGTTGCGTTCCAAAATGTTCTGTCAGAAAATCCTTTGTACACCAACAACTATTGCAGAGAATTATGGCATGTGTTTTGGGGCACAGTTCCATTGGGTTATGTCTAGTGATGACCTCCTTGCAGTGAAAAAGATACCACTGGCAAATCAAATTCCTCCTCCTTCCTGCAACCTGCTTTGTTCTCCCAAGTCTGGTTTGGAAAATTGGGGGACAGTCGAAATAAAATAAAATATGGGATTTAAAATTAGCTATAGGATGAGAAAGGGAAAGGACACTCTTGTGTTGTACAACATTAGATACAACCCGTAGGATCATAGAGTAAGACGTCTTGTAGGCTGTCCCCCCAAGCTCTGCTTATTGCAGGAACTCCAGAGCTCGTGTTCCCAAATGGTTGTCCAACCTCTGCTTGGAGATTTCCAGTAAAAGAGAGTCCAGCTACCACTCTAGTGAATTGAACTGTCACAACCAATACATTTCTCCTAATGTACAATGAAATCTACCCTCTTGTAAATCAGAACAATTAGATCTACTTCTGTCCTCTCCATCTAGGGTTGCCAGGTAGAATAAGGGACAGGGCAAGACTTGTTGAAATTCTCTCTTATAAAAGCAACCACTAAAAGGACAGAGCCTTATTTTACCTGTCAAACCTGTTTTCATAGGATTATGACTCAGAATAAAGTAGCTTCCTACATACACATAGCTACTTGGGAAAGCATGCTTGAAGACCATGGCCATTCAGCAAAGCAAAAGGACTAACTGGTACTGGATATTCTTGCTTCAGTGAAGCCTATGCTGAACAGTAATTAACACTGAGGAAGCGTGGATGCTTACAGTGCCAGCGTAATCACACCACTTGCATAGTTGTAGGATGGACACAGATTTAATTTGCCACCAAGATTTTGTCAGACTATACTTCCAGTTAATCCTTCAAATAGCCATAAGAAAACACTGAATCAGAACATTCTTTAAGGAGGCTGTTGCATTCATTCTGTGTTGTTAAGATTCAAATCCCTTCCTATACCCAGAATGTTCTCATTTACAGGAAAATGAAGCAGAGTGCTTATAAGGGCACATTTTGTAATATTTACATTTTTACTTGAACAAAATTCAGGTTCAGATTTAAACAAAGCAAAGAGAAGAAATTAAAACCCCTACTATAGTAGTCAGAATAAAACTAACAATCAGGAATAGTGGTGTAAAAACTAACAACATGCTATTAAAATGGCAAGATTTTCTCAATATTCTCTTTTTAGATGCTACAGATAAAGCAATTAGACTTATTTATGATCTCAGTTTTAAAAACATTTGTATGCACCATTCATTGTAATGCTGAGCCAGTTTGCCAAATGTTGGAAAATGACACTATCAATAAAGGTGTACCAAGCAGAATGAGATTGCAGTAGATGAGTATCTAAAAGCTAGAGAAGCCTATGAGTTGAAAACTAAATGCCCTGAAAAGCTGGGATGATTTTTTTTTAAAAGGTCTTCACATAAAGTCTTTACATCGTGCCAAAACTTCCAGAATTGGGTACCACAACAGAAAAAGGGAAATTGAAATGCTTCATTTCCTGTCCCACCAATGAATTACTGCCCATTGCTTTTTGAAAAATTAAGCTCTATCTGGTAATACATCAACCCCAGCATCCTAAGCCAGTGATTACTTGCAGACAACAAATACAGAAACCCACAGGTAGGCACTACCTATATAAGGACTAGCTAAAAGTCTACAAATGTGTACAAATGTTTAGTTCTCAGAAGCTCTTACAACAAGATAGTGGTATAAAATTTAGAGGGTAGGAGAAGAAGCAAAGGAAATCAGATGTTGTAGCCATAAAGTCCTCAATTACAATATGCACGAAATACCACTCTGCTCTGGCCAGGTTGACATATATAATAAATCATGCTGAACACAGTGCAGAAATGAATCAACAAATTTGTGAGTGGACTCCTCTTGGATTAGTAAACCAGTGATGTGTACATTTTCAACTATGCTCAAATATATGTTCCAAATTGTAAATTAAATGTGGGTAGTGGAGTCAGTCTTCCACATCCAGATTAAGCATTTATCAGGAAGGAGGAAATCCTATAAGCTTTATCTTACAAAATTTAAAAATCTACATTCTCTCCTTAAAGTAATATTAAAAATTTGACAATGAATCTGTATCAGAGAAGCTGCTTTATCATTTACAAATATTTAGGCACAATTTTCAGCTGAAGAACTCTTTAAAAAAAATCCAAAATTGCATTGGCAGAAATTGATGTGATTAATGGCCCCTTGTGCAGCTGAACAAAAACTACTCAGGATTGTCACTAGATAGTTGCTATGGTTTCTTGAGGCCTCTTGGCTACAATTTGCTAGCTTAGCAGGGAGGACGGAAAAAATCACACAATAGGATAGAAGAGTGTTCCATTGACTGCTCACAGTTGTTCCAAATCTGTTTCTTTTTATATATCCTTGAAGATGTATTTTCATATTTTTTTAAAAAAAACACAAAAAGGTTTGTAAACAACACATAAATACACCACATAAAGAAGCAAAGTGGAATTTTTAATAGACAAGAATAAGGCAATTTTAAAAATGATAAGCACAATTTGAATGGCCTCTAATGTGCCAGAAAGGTTTTAAACTATGTTTCTGTGGTTCACAGTACTTTTCACATCTTTATACTTCTGGTTCCTTTCAAAATTCTTCCAGATACTAACTTAGATACTAACTTGCTTTTTGCTATATAAGTCAGTGGTTCTTAACCTTTGCTTTACCGGAGGCCCCTTGTAAATATAATTTGTTGCTGCCCCCGCAAGACAACTCAAGATTTAAATATTTAAATTTAGATTTATTAATTTATTTATTTACATTTATTTAAATAAAATATTCAAATATGTATTTACTTGGTAGAGGCTTCTGGAGACTAGGATTCAAATCCCTGCTCAGACACTGGGTGACTATGGGCAAATCACCTTCTCTCAGCCTCAGAGGAAGGCAAAGGCAAACCCTCTCTGAACGTGTCTTGCCAAAAAAACAAAAAAACCCCCAACAAACAGTGGTAGGTTCACTTTAGGACTGCGGTAAGTCAGAATTGACTTTAAGGCACACAACAACAAAGTGCTGCTGTACTAGCCATTTTGTCTCTCCCCTTTGAAAACTGACTTATGGTGACCCTAAGGCACACCTATCAGGGATTTTCTTGGCAAGATTTTTTGTCTTCACCTTTCTCTAAGGCTGGGAGAATGTGACTTGCCTGAGGTCACCCAGTGGTTTTCCATGGCTGAATGGAGATTCAAACCCTAATCTACAGAGTCATAGTTTGGGCATGCAGGTATGCCTGCCGCCATGTCCCTTTCATCAAATTTGTTGTTGTGTGCATTCAACTCACTTTTGACATATGGCAACCTTAAGGTGAACCTATCAAAGGTGTTTTTTTGCAAGATTTGTTCGGAGGGGGTTTGTCTTTGCCTTTCTCAGAGGCTGAGAGAATGTGACTTGCCCATAGTCACCCAGTGTCTGAGCAGGGATTTGAATCCTAGTCTCCAGAAGCCTTTACTAAGTAAATACATATTTGAATATTTTATTTAAATAAATGTAAATAAATAAATTAATAAATCTAAATTTAAATATTTAAATCTTGAGGAGGGAGTTTCAGCACCCACACCACTTCACTGCTGCATTCCGGTTGCTTCTGCTGCTGTTGATGTAAGTGATATGTTGTTTGTTTCAAGTGCCAGAGCTAAGCCCTGAAATCCAACTGAAACCTCATGCCAAAATGTATGTTTCAGGATAAAACCAAACCAAATTGCATGGCTCTTTTTAATTATTCATATTAAGAGATCGTCATTTTTGCTGATTTAAAAAAAATGGGATGTGGCTTTATTAGACAGGAGAGGGGAAAAACACCACACCTAACAGAAGAGATATTGCAAGTTTTAAAACGTGTAGAAAAAAGTAGTGTCCACAACATAGTGTTTTAAAAAAATACTATTTTAATTAAATAGACTATTAGAGAAATTAGTTACAATTCCTCCTTATTAGTTATGCAGGTAGTTATTAGTTATATAGATATAAGTATGTATTAGTTACAGCTTTACCATCTTTGCTGTGATATTTATATATACCTGAGGAAATGTAAATCTATCAGGATGGGTATCTTCACACACACACTGACCGATGAGGACAGAAACAAGTTGATCCCACGAAACAATCTCAGATGGAAGTAGGTGAAATAATAATATGAAGTTATTGTATTTAATATCCTGCTTTCAAAAGCTCACATGGCTTTCCCATTCTAAAACTGTCGAGGTCCACATCCACTTGGCTACAACGTTGGATTGAGCAGAAGGTTGAATGATATCTACTAGGAGATCTTGTGGAGATTAGTGGTCAACCAGCAAAGGGCTCTGACTCTCAACTATTTAAAAGCAACAATGCAAAGGCTCCACATACATGCATGTCAAAAATAGGCTAGTGGAGCCCTGATGAAAATGAAACTTGGATTTTCATGTGAAAGGACTATGAACTCTGTTCTGGTATTGAAACAAATTCCTGACCTGAGCATGTACTTCGAGGCAATAAGTATATTTATCTACCTCTTTCTTATGCTTGATTCCAGCTGGTGGACCTTGAAGTTCTAGTAAGCAGTAAGATACATCCCGTAAGTCTGGGATTTACCCAGAGCTGCTACCAAGACCATTCATTAGGTCCCTGGCATCTGAATGATTTGTGCTTCTTTTGGCCCATGTTTTTACAGGAATTAATACCCAGAATGATCTGTCATTTCCAAAGCCACTTGGACCTCATTTTGGGCCTGACAGAGTAGTGGAGAAAGAAAAAATGTAAATCCTACTCCTTTCCTTTATTTCTCAAAACACAAAATTGGGGAGGGGGAACTGGAGCTGGTTCAAATGTTGGAATGAACCACCTCCCTTCTCTCTCTCTCTCTCTCTTTTAAAAGGAAATATTCATGCTTTTCTTCTTTGGTACAGCTATAAGAGACAGAGCTGTGGTTCATTAGGTCATACAGTATACAATATTCCTTGTAAAATATATTTTGGCACTTCATTTCAAGGCTTTTTCCCACCCTGGGAGAAATCATGCCCCAAACAATACAAGCCTTTGTTCAGCAGGAGCTTAGTAACGACTGGATTGTGTAGAATAGCTTTTCAGCCTGCTTTTTATTGAATCTCCCATCCATCCATCCTCACCAGGTTTGGCACTGCCCTTAATGAGCCTGCCTGAACTATAGTAACCTCTCTGGCAATTTGTAAGGAAGAGAAATTAGATGGATCACTCTCTTCTATATACTGGTGATGAGGTAATCGGCTTTCATTACAGGATTTTCTTTTATAGGTAGCAAATTTCATCTGGAAAATTCAGCACCTTCTGTGGCCGTAAGGAGCACTTCACCGTTTGAGAGGGAAACATTTAGGATGTGGTGTGACACCAATTCTTCTTACACAGAGTGGATTTCACTTCAAGATACTATGTACTTTTCTACATATGCCCTCCCCTTCTCTGTCCCTTTCAAATGCAGCCTTAGTAGAATGATTGATTGTCTTTTCTAAAATAATCCTTAGTCAATGAGCGCCAAGGCAACATTACAAATCATGCTCAAAGACGTCCTTCTGGTCCTCAAACAATGCTCTCAGTGGTAAACTGCAGGGACAAAAACTTCTTGTGTTTCTTCTGGTGGGACTGAGTGTATGGTTTATGCAACTCTTTACAAGACCAGAAGATGTGCTAAGAGAAAGCTGACTTTGGAAGCATTTCAGATCTTCATTATAATCATGCAGATGAAAAACTGCCACAATCATATCTCATTGCTCCCTGCTGCTATTTAGCCATCAACAAAAACACAAAATCAGCAGAGTTCATTGTTTCCTTTGGAAATTTGTTGCATCTGCTTTATGCTATAGGAACAACTTGGGAGGCTTAAGAATCACATTGAGCTGCTCTCTGTGCATATTTTCCATGTGCCACATTAGCTCTATTCTTCCCATTCTTTGCAGTGCTGAAATGACAGGGAATGCACTCTTTGGCTAAGGCATAGTTTGAAAGGACTGATAAGCATGTGGTCTGAATGGTAATTCTGGATATAAAAGAACTCCTTCTTTCTCCTGTTTGAACATTGATCACGTACCAGCAATGTGTTTGTGTATTCAGAGAGGTTGCAAAGAATACAGAGATGATTAGAGCTTGGAAAGTTACTTTTAACAAGTAATCCACTGCAACTACAGTTCCAAGGCCCCCAAAGATATTAGTTACTACACAGTTTTTGAAATTTTGCTAGTTTTTCAAAATTAAAATAGTTGCTTGAGCATAACAGAAAAATCTAAATATCTCAAGCCTCTGGTATAAAAAATGTTCTACCCCGATCTATCTAGACTTCAACATCTGCAACAGAATATAAGGCACAGCAGAAAGGCCAACACTTGAACCATACAAATTATTAAAGTAACTAAAAGTTACAATAAAACTGTAACAGAAGTGGAAGTAGTCCTTAGTTAAGTTACAATGGCAGTGTAATCTAGTTGTACGTTAGTTCCTCGTGAAATGAGCAAATTACCAACAACTAGTTATTTTAACTAGCTACATCTAGGATCTAGAGATCATGCCCAAGATCATCAGATCAACACTCTATTTGTTCCAGAAAAAGCCCTCCCGACGCAGTATTAGGGGCAGGGGACAGATTTCAAGCCATGATTCTCTCAAGTACAGCATTTCTCATTGATGGGAAGAGCAATTGTTCAAGTTTGTGGGGGGGGAGTCAAGGTTATAGTGAAAGGTTTACTTATTTCAAATATGGATAGCTTATTTCTTGATGTTGTGTTTACACTTTGTAGCAGGAGTAAAATCAGCTTTAAAAAAAATCAAATCGCAATATCAAAATTTAAAGCATCTTCATCGTCATCACTATCAACAACTGAAACAGATAAATTATGTAACAATTGCAAGCAGCTTTTAAAACACAAGAGTACAGTCAGCGCTCCACATTTGCGGGTTTCACTTTTGTGGATTTGATTATTCACACATATTTGCTGTCACCTCTGCTAGCTCCCTATGCCATTTTTGAAAGGGACTGCAAGCCTCATGAGATTGAAAAACTGTGAATGAGGTTTGTTAAGTCCCTATTAAAAATGGTGTGGGGTAGCAGTGGAGGTGGCAGTGAGCCACACCAGCCACCCACTTCTGCCTTGTGAAGGAACCCTGATGCCTCAAAGGAATCCACGATAGGTTGAATATGATGATCATACTTTTTTTGTGTGTTGAATATGGTTTGGGAGGGCCTAGAGTTATTCATGGTTTTTCCACTTTCACAGGGGTCCTGTGCCCCAACCCTAACGAATGTGGAGGGATGACTATAACAAGTAAATACAACCAAGGAATGTTAGGATGAATTGAAGGCCCAGACGAGGGCGGCATCTTTTTGGTCTGACCTTTTGTCCTATCAAAGGTGAATGCACAAGCATATGAATGGAGAGACAGGGAGTTCCACAGGCAAGATAACATACTCAGGCCACATCTTCTCATTTCTCTCGCCCTCTTTGTGGAGACATTCTGAATAAGATCACTGACATGAGAACTGTGATCCTAAGGCATAGGGCCTCAGTGTCTTTGGGAAAAGAAAATAGGTTTGTCCTAACAGTATTGCTGTCTGGAGCCCATTTATGCTGCCCCATCAAGTCTGACAAGCCTACTTCTGTAATACAATTTCATCATTCAGGTATCTTCCAAACAGCTTCCATTTCTTACACTAACAGTGGGGTACAAAATAGAAATTTCCAGAGCCAGTTTAGGATAGTGGTTAGAATGCAGAACTAGGATGAAGCAGAGCCAAGTTCGAATTCCCATTCAGTCATAAAGCAATCTGTATGTCCGTGGGCCTGTCTCGCAAAACAGTCAAGCAGGAGAAAGGGACAGAAGAAAGAAGAAACATTGCAGGAAATGACTATTTTGGCTTTATATTTATTGCTACCGGGACTAGATGATACCTTTCTCCACTTTGCCTGTTCCTGCATTAGAAGGTTGCACAAGAAAAATTGGGACTAAATCCAGGCACGTGTGCTTGCACAACAGGCTGTGCCACTTCACACGCATGCACAGGAGAACTTCCCAGGAACAGTGCCCATCGTAAACATCAGTGTACAAAATCTTGTGCAAATCTCTCACATGCACATTTGTGTAATAGCACTATCAGCTTCCCCTACTCGTCTGTTCAAACATCTAGGGATCCATCTTAACAGTGCTGGGCTTTCTAAATGAACACAGGAAATCTTCTGAACACTTCCACAGCCTGTCCCTAAAACATATCGCTAAGTATGTCCCATGTGAAAGAGACAAATTGTGGCCTATTGTTGCTACATGACACCCATAGTCGCTACTCATTAGTAAAAGAGCTAGAAACTGCCACTCTGCTGTGAATGCAAAGTTTCCCTTGCTTTTCATGCTTCGCTGGTGCTTTGTTCAGCCCTGAATGCTTTTCCTTGAGCTGTCTTTTGTAAGGACAGCTTCAGCTTCAGTGTGAGTGCCTTGTAAGGCAACTACTGGACCATGTGTGGACAAAACATGACCAGTTTGGCTGCAGCCAGTCATCGTGGGCCTTGGCCATTACATCACCATCAGACGATGGGTAAGCCTGACAATGCCAAACGGTCTTCAGCTTGTTGTGGAAAGGTTTGTTTTGCTTTTCTGAATGGTTAAGAAGGGACAGGGGGAGCTGGAAAACAGTCAGTCCTCAGACTTTTGGGTGGGAGAATTAGTTGAATTTTGTCTCCATGGAAATAAAGAAAACAAAGCCTGAAATATCATATCTTAGGCCAGCCTTCCCTAATTGCATGGTGCCCTCTAGAGTGATGTACTACAACTGCAATCATCCTCAGCACCCTTAGCATCAGTCACACCAGTTGGCATCATGAAAGTTGCTCTTTGACATGTGCAGATCTCAGAGTTTGGAAGCAACAATTACAAGTAACGTAGTTATCTGCAATGAGTTACATTTTCTTGGTAACAAGGACACAAGGAAGATATACTTCCAAAGTAATGTCCTGAGTGAGGACATGACAAGAAACATCAAGATGCATCAAGAAGCAACGCTGAATGGTACTATATAAATTAGTACAAATCACCTATCTGGGTGAGCCTGATGATACAATATAGTATCACACTGTACTGTGCAATGCTTTCTAGTTAAAAAAAAGAAGAGGAAAAGGAAAAGGAGGAGTCTTGTGACATCTTTAAGATTAATAAGTTTATTACTTCTTAAAGCGAATCTTTAGAGGTGTTTTTAGAGGCATTTTGGCAAGAATGTTCAAGCTTTGTGTCATTCTCTTATCAATCTAAGGTTTTTTTTAAGTAACAAAAGTAATGAAAAAGTAACAAGTGGTGCAAAGAACTGTCTTTATAAATATTGCAAGCAGCAACACATTACTTTTTAAAAACAATAATGTGAACGAATTACTTTGAGCAAGTATCTTTTTTAGCTCTGAAAGCTTGGAAAGTTACATTTAAAAATGGCTTGCACTTATAGACCCATGCCCCCCATAGTAGGGAGTTACTCTTACAGTCATAATGCAATGTGGTTACACCTTAGTTATTGGGGAAGGAAATGAAATGCAAGTTATTTGTCACAAGTTATTACCTAGCAATTTGTAATGCATTATTTCCAACCTCTTTCTGGAGAGCAATAGGCTAAGGAAGCCTGGTCTATGCTCACACAGGTAGACTTCATTCTATATTTTTTCATATGTAGGGTGGAGCAAGCCTGTTTTCTGCTACTCCAGAGAACAGGATATGGAGCAATGGCTTCAAACATCAGGAAAAGAGATTCCATCTAAACATTAGGAGGATTTTCCTGAGAGTAAGAACAGTTAGACAGTGGAATATGCTGCCTTGAAGTGTGATGGAGTCTCCTTCATTGCAAGTTTTTAAACAGAGGTTGGATGGCCATCTGGAATGCTTTGATGGTATATTCCTGCATGGCAGGGGGTTACACTCAAAGGGCCTTGGGGTTTCTTCCAGTTCTATGATTCTATATATGGATATGAAATCTGATCAATAAAGAAAGCTGACAGGAAGAAAATCAACTCATTTGAAATGTGGTGCTGGAGGAGAGTTCTATAGTCTGCTAAAAAGACCACTGCATGGGTCTTAGAGCCAATCAAGCCTGCATTCTTACTAGAAGTGAAGTTTACTAAAATGGGGGCATTGTACTTTGGATGTATCGTGGGACAATGTGACTCAAAGGAAAAGATGATAACTGGTGGGTAAAGTGGAAGGCAGTAGGAAAAAGGAAGACCCCACCACAAGTGGCTAGATTCAATCAGGGAAACCACTGCCCTGAGTTTGCAAGACTTGAGCAGGACAGTTGAAGATTAGGCTCTTGGACGTCTATCATTCATCAGGTTGCCATGAGTTGATGGCAAAAAACAGCAACAGCAAAAGACTCTTGGGAGGTAGTGGTGTAGAACAGGGAAGCCTTGGAAAGCAATAAACAAGAGCTTCACAAGTTTACAGGAGAACTGACTGGAAGAAAATCTGATAAGATAAATAAGGGATATCAATTTCATTACTCTTTTAATTAAGTTCTCGGTAGCAATACCATAAGTAATTAATGGATAATAGAACCTAAGCAGAAGGATCATTTTTTAACCTGAGCACTGGCAGTAGCTATAGATACAAGTCACATTAATTTTGATTTGCGCTATACCTCAGACCGAAAAGTCCTCTCTTCTCTGCAAAATTATGTTGGTGTCATGTTTATGCACAAAATTTTTGGTTTTAGCTTCACATTTCCTGAACAGTGGCAATCTTGCCAGATTCAGCTCACTTTGAGAGACAGAGAAAGGGAGAAAATGAGCATCTACTAGAGTCTTAAAGCATTGGGGGATTGTTTGGGTTTTGATCATCTGTTTATTTAGAAATAAGCAGTTTGAGAAAAATGTGGAGGAAGGAACAGTCAATACAAACAATACATTTTTGGCAACTGCAATCAGTGGAACCACTGAAGTCCCCCAACAAAAGATAAAGTTTGGCATTCAGGTGCCAAAACATCTAAACATGCCATTCACTTGAGCTGAAAATAGAAAGACTTCTTTTCCATAGGCTGGGCTCTCCAAAATGATCAGTCATGTTTTTAAAGTAAGGTGATAATTGCTTTCTTCTTAATGCCAGCAAACATTACTTCAATTAGTCAAGACACATTAGTTTTTTAAAAAAGCAAAATAATAAAAGTGCTTATTGTTTCTCCCCTGAAAATGGCTGGGGTGCTATGAGAAATAAAAACCATCCTGAAACAATCATTGGAAACAATCTTGGAAAATGGGTCATTGCTTGATTTGTATGCAAAAAGGGTTCAGCCCCTGCCATCTTCAGGTAAGACTGGGGGTTCCCTACGGTATACCCAGTTCCTTACGGTATACTGGAAGACTCAAGCTGATTTGAGCCTCAGTCCAGTTGCAACTAGAGGTGACCCATGAAATCAATGAGCATTTGTTAAATGAACACTTGTGAGAGTTCCACTGATTCATTGGCTTTACCCTAGTTCAGATATAGGCCTTTAGTTTTTAAGAGCAAAATTAACAAATAAACTGAAGGAAAAGAAAGATGGAATGTTAGATATGGATGAGCATTTAGCATACATGGTTTTTAAAATTTTTAAAGGGCAACTGTGGGACAGGAACTATGGGGAGGAGAACTTTAAGCTCACTCACTACACAGACCTCATGAAAATCTCCACCCCTTTCTTGTAATTACCCCAGGGAGGAAAGCTTCTATTTATGTCAATGGAAACTACTGTTCCAGCATCTGAAGGAAGGTCTTTGCTGTGACATGAACCTCCACCCCACAGCTGATGCTTGAATAAGGAAAACACACACACACACACACCTCGCATATAGCTAATGTTGCTCCTAGTTTGGCCCTGAGTGAATACTGGTGCTTCATACTGTATCCTATGGCAGGGTGGTCAAGTCCCAGCATTCCTTATCATTGGCTAAGTATCAATAACATCTGAACACGTAGTCTACCCTTGTGCTGTGAGAAGACAAGCACCAGACTCTGGACCAACTGCAACTCCTGAATAATATTCAAGGACAGCTACAGATAGAACACATTCTTGTTGTGTACCTTCAAGTCATTTCTGACTTATGGAGACCTCAAGGTGAAGCTATCACATAGTTTTCTAGGCGGGATTTGTTCAAACAGGGTTTGCCATTGCTTTCCTTTGAGGTTGAGAGAGGGTGACTTGCCCAAGGTCACCCAGTGGGTTTCTATGGCTGAGTAGAGATTTGAACACTGATCTTCCAGAGTCCTTCTCAAATATTCTAATCGTTACACCACGTTAGCACAAGGGGGAGGGGTAGTTTCCCCTTATCCCAAACTAGAAGAGGCAATCAAATTTCCCATTTCAAATTTAGGGTCAGAAATCCAATCATCCAAAGCTCAACTGGTCCACTCAACATTATAATGATTCCTGATAACGTTGAAATGCCGATGCTCGACCAAGATTTCTATGCCTGGGTTAAGAGGTGATGAAAAAAGTGTTGTCATCAGCATATTAATACTCTGCCTCCATGCCTCCAGTAAATCTCACTCAGGAGTTCATTTAGATATTTTTCAGTGCTGGGGAAACTCAGCACTGTGGGACATCTCAGGGAATATCCCACAGGGGAAAACAAAACTGCTGGAACAGCTGAATTATTTACACATTTGACTTCTTGCGGCTTAAATATGGGTCACATCTGAGTCAGCAACAGGCAATAGGATGAACCATTTAAATATGTAAAGGAACCTGTGAACCAGTGACTTTCTAAAAGTATGTGACAGAAACTGAATGTCATATATTTTTCTGTCTGTTTCTGTAAGTTTCCCAGAGAACTGATAACTTCTGATTAGCTTTGGATGACAGACCTCAACCCTCCATAACCACACTGGCATCTCTATATATGCAGTGCAAGGTTGTAGTGGCCCATAGAAAGCAAAATGAAAAGATACAGCCTTTAAAACAAATTTAACATGATCCAGCCTTAGTTAAATGAACACATTTTGGAGGGAAGTCAGGATACAAATTTTACAAGTAAATGGATAAATTAAACAAATATTTGACCTTAATGGCTAAGCATTTTTAAACTCTTCAGTCTTCTGGCTTTTAAGGTTGTGCTGACTTACTGCCTTGTTTAAATTACTCTAATTCTATGGATTTAATAGTAACTTTTTGCTTTGTTTTTTCCTGTGTCTTTCTAGGTCCTTTTATCTGTACTTGTTTAAATTTTGTAAGCCACCTTGAGTCCCACTTTGGGGGAAAAGGTGAGACTTAAATGAATTGATTTAATCAATAATCAATAAACATAATCAATGATTGATGATTGATGATGATGGTGATGGTAATAATGCAGATTTCGGATTTTTTATTTGATTGGGTTAGGCCAATATTCACTAAAGACAGTATTCTGAAGAGACATAATGAGTCAACATTCATAGAATAGAGCCGCATGTCAAAACCAGGTCTGATCTCCAGTTCCAAGTCTCTTATTTTAACAAGGCCTTCTGAAATTAGGAATTATTATGCAACTCTTTAGTGCCCTCCACTGGCCCACTTCAGAAATGCTACACTGCTCCAGAACCTCACATCCAATAGGTAAATGTCTGTTCCTTTTCTCGCCACAATACAGCTATTAGGTATACCAAAAAAGCAGCTTGTCTCATATCCAAAGTGAGCCTATCATCTCATAAAAATGGGAAATGTGGTGGTGGTAAGGAAGAACGTATGAAGAATCTTTATGCAGAGCTGCACCAGTTCCTGCAATATTTCCCCCCAGATTTCTGTTTCTAGAAATTAAATTAATTATCTCTAGCCCCTCAGTAATCCTGCAAGATAAACATGACTACACTTAGTTGTTCTATGGCAACATATTTTCACAGTATTTTTATATGTGTTTGAAAAGATAGATCCCTGTACTACAGACTCTGCAAGCTGAGTCACATAGTCTAAAGATATGTTTGGTTAGGGCAGGAAACTGTCATAGTGGTCTTCCAGATGTTATTCAAGCAACTCCAATAATTTGCTCATCATTAGCTATGCTGGCTAGGGTTGATGGGAGCCATAGTCCAACAACATTGGAGGGAGGTGTGGTTAAACCACTTAACAGACTAAAATGGGAATCACAATCCTGAGCCAACATCTTATACCACCAGTAGAAAGAACCATGTGTCAGCACAGAAGCACAAGTTGGTTTCCATCACACTAGCCTGGGCTGAAGAACTGTCTCTAAAGTCACTGCAGTTCAGAAACACATGGAGCTCTTGAGCCCCATATGATTCCATTTGCCCTTGCGTGGACAGTGATGCTGTGTAAGTAGCTGACTGTTTTGGGGTCAGGTTTTTTCAGTGTGGCAATCATGGAGGTCCATTCATATGCAAGAGTTTC
The DNA here is from genome assembly GCA_030412105.1 of Cyclura pinguis. Classification (NCBI taxonomy): domain Eukaryota; kingdom Metazoa; phylum Chordata; class Lepidosauria; order Squamata; family Iguanidae; genus Cyclura; species Cyclura pinguis. Next base: position 102,636,485 of record CM059599.1, on the reverse strand, counting down.
TCAACAAGTGGAGCAGACCAACCAAAGCATAGTTAGTGGTACTAGAAAGTGCATCCTGACAGATTTCAGGAACCTTTTCTTTGTAAGGACACTTTGATCCCTTGACACATACACCACATTCGATTTTGCTACCAGTGGTCAAGAGCATCAGTGAGGCATTTTTCAGTGGTACATCAGACTTAATAAAAGTCCACATCTGCTGGGAGACAACCAACGTGGTATAGTAGTTTGAGTGTTGGACTAGGACCCTGGGAGACCAGAGTTCAAGCCCACACTCAACCATGGAAACCTCCTGAGTGACCTTGGGCAAGTCAGACCCTCTCAGGCTGAGAAGAAGACAATGGCAGACTTCTTCTGAGCAAATCTTGCCAAGAAAATCCTATGTTAAGTTTGCCTTAGTGTTACCATAAGTCAGAAATGATGTGAAGGCACACAACAATGTCTGCTGGGAGATGCTGACCTTTGATTTTGGATTCTATAATGCAGCATCTGCTGGTGCTTTGTGATCCAAATGGGACAGGGGTGTGTGCATACCCTCACTGTCCACTGTGAGGAGAGTCTCCTCTCAGATTCAGATGCTGATGCCAGCATCCAAGATATTACCATTTACGATGGTGAGGGGGGGAGGGGATTCATATAAAATGACAGCTAACAACAGTCCTATTGCCTGCTTTCTTTTTAACATTAATCACTTAGCATGTTTGGACCAACGTCCCTATCCCCTCCCTCCCTCCACCGTGCGCCTTAACACAAAATGGCAAGTTAGAAAGGTGAAACTATCAGATGGTCTTCCTGGGATTTTAGGCAAATATCAGAATAAGTCCATAATCTCAGTGACAAGGAGACCCATTTAAGTCACCCACCATACTTTTTTCCCCTGTAAATCTTGTCAAAATAAATATTTGCAGTTACGCCTATGCATAAGACTTTAACGTTATATAGAGTGAGAAATGCCAGATGTCCAAGCTGGCTTCAGGAAAGGAAGAGACACTAGGGATTGTATTGCAATCATATATTGGATAAAGGCATGCACCAAAGAATTTCAGAAGAAAATGGGTCTGTGTATTATTGATTATAGCAAAGCCTTTGCTTGTGTAAGTGTAGATCATGAAAAACAATGGATCACTCTTAAAGAAATGCCATATCATTTGATTGCCTTGATGCATAACCTGTAGTCAGGACAAGAGCATATTGTCAGGAAAGAATATGGAGAAACTGAATGGTTTCCAATTCGCAAGGCCAGTCAGGCCAGGCTGCAGTTTATCACCCTACCTGTTTAATGTGCATGCTGTAAAGCAGGATTAGACTCAAAGAAAAGAGGCATGAGAATGGGAAGAGCTGAGAGTGACAATGGCCAGGTTTTTCCTAGAGGGCAAAGAAGCCAATAAGATACACACCAGCAAGAAATTTTTTTAAAAATTGTTCTTTATGTCCAGGGATGATTTCCACAAATTGGATATACAGAACAAAGAAAGACATACACATTTAGGCATGTCTATATGATAACAAATTAGCATACTAAGTAGAGATGGGCCAACCGAATCCTCGGATCCTCAAATCCTTGAATCCTGGGAAGGATTCGAGATTTGCGGATCCTAATCCTTCTGCCAAAAGAGGCCAACAGAATCTTTCGAATCCATCAAGTAGGCCCTCGACATGCAGAGGGCCTACTTGGTGGATTCGGCCCAATCAGGCAGAGGGCGGCTGGGCGAAGACCGGAGAGTGCGAGATTGAGCTCTCCACATCTGTCTTCCAGCCGTCCTGGGCTCAATCAGGCAGAGGGTGGTCGGGCAGAGAGTGGGCCTTTGGGGGCAATGGAGGCACCAATTTGACGGCCCCGGAGGTGCCAAGTTTGTTTTTATTAAAAATTGGCGCCTCCAGGGTCCGCCAAAGGCCCGATTGGCTGGCAGGGCCCTGGGCATCAGAAAATCAGAGCATATAGCTGCCCGCGCTCCAAGGCTGCCTGTTCCCGGGGCTGTCTGTGCTGGCTCATGTTGCCTGTGCTCATTAGTCTTCCTGTGCCCGCTGGGGCTGCCTGTCTGTCCCCGCTGACACTGCCTGCCTGTGCCCGCTGGGGCTGCCTGCTTGTGCCCGCTGAGCTTCCTGTGCCCGCTGGGCTGCCTCTGCCGGTTGGACTGCCTGTGTCTGCTCGTGCTGCCTGTCCCCATGGCTGCCTCCCTCTGCAGAGTAATAAAAAACCTCTCTTTTGACTTGATCCTTCTTTCCCTTGTTTTTTAAACCCTTTTTTAAAAAAGGATTCGAAAGATTCAAGATTCATGAGATTTGTGGATTCCCAGAACCTTCCAGGGATTCAGATCCAGATTCAGATTCAGACAATTCTGATCTCTAATACTAAGTTATATCACTTCTACATAAAATTTTGTGGGCTTCAGGTATCGGGGCCCTGGCCCTGTTACACAGTAGCCCCCTTATGACTCAGTCGCTTAGCATCCATCTGTTCTGTATCCATAGTTAGGCCTGCTTGCATTCTATATTCTAGGAGCCGGGCACTGCTGTCTCCTTTGTTATCAGTAACATACATTCCATTCTCCACCCCTATATGTCTCCCAGATCAAGATGCTGCTACTCAAGGCTGGCATTGTAATTCCCAGAACAAACACCAGCATTTTAAGATACGCAGGTGACACCATCCTGCTAGTAGAAAAATAGCAAAGACTTGGAATGATTAGTGAAGAAACTCAAACAAGAAAGTACAAAGGCAGGTTTATAGTTGAACATTAAGAAAACAAAAATAATGAGCATAGATGATTTACATAACGTTAGACAAAGACATTGAAATAGTTCAGGATTTTTCATACCTTGGCTCAGTTGTTAATCAGAAAGAAAACTGCAGTCATGAAACAGAAGAAGGCTGGAATTTGGAAGGGCAGCTATGAAGGAACTAGGCAAGCTCTTGAAGTATAAGGTTATACCATTGAATACTAAAGTTAGGATTGTCCATTCCATCGTGTTTCCAATTTCTATCTATGGCTATGAAAGCTGGACAGTGAGGAAAGCTGATAGGAAGAAAATCAACCTATTAGAAATCTGGGCTGGAGAAGTGTTCTATGGATACCCAAGACTGCTAAAAAGACACATAATTGGGTCCTAAAGCAAAGCAAGCCTGAACTCTCTCCATATAGAAGCCAAGATAACTAAACTAAAGCTGTTGCCCTTTGGACAGGACTCACTAGAAAAGACAATAATAGTTGATAAGGTAGAAGGCAGTAGGAAAAGAGGAATACTGCATTACAGATGGATAGACTCTATCAAAGAAGCCACAGCCCTGAGTTTGCAAGATCTGAGCAGGGCTGTTGATGAGATGGTGAGTTAGAGGTCTCTCACTCATCTCATCTCATCTCTTTTTATGATAGGGTTACAAGCTTGATACATGAAGGGAATGCTGTAGACATAGCATATCTTGATTTCAGTAAGGCCATGACATTCTTGCAAAGAAGCTATTAAAATACGGGCTGGACAGGGCTACTGTTAAGTGGATTTATAATTGGTTGACTGAACGAACCCAAAGAGTGATCACCAATGGCTGCTTTTCATCCTGGAGAGAAGTGACTAGTGGGGTACCACAGGGTTCTGTCCTGGGCCCAGTGCTATTCAACATCTTCATCAATGACTTGGATGGAGGAGTAGAGGGCCTGCTGATCAAATTTCCAGATGATACCAAATTGGGAGGGGTTGCTAATACCCCAGAGGACAGGATCAAATTTCAAAATAACCTTGACAGATTGGAGAGCTGGGCCAAAGCTAACAAAATGAATTTCAACAGAGAGAAATGTAAGGTCCTGCACTTAGGCAAAAAAATTGGAATGCACAAATATAGGATGGGGGAGATGTGGCTGGATAACAGTACATGTGAAAGGGATCTAGGAGTCTTGGTAGATCACAAGCTGAACATGAGTCAGCAGTGTGATGCGGCAGCCGAAAAAGCCAATGCAATTCTTGGTTGCATCAATAAGAGTATGGTGTCTAGATTGAGGGAGGTAATGGTACCACTTTATTCTGCATTGATTAGACCTCATTTGGAATACTGTGTCCAGTTCTGGGCACCTCAATTCAAGAAAGATATCGACAAGCTGGAGCGTGTCTAGAGGAGGGCGACCAAATGGTGAAGGCTCTGGAAGCCATGCCCTATGAGAAATGGCTTAGGGAGCTGGGTATGTTTCGTCTGCAGAAGAGAAGGTTAAGAGAAGACATGATACCCAAGTTTAAATATTTAAAGGGATGTCATGTCAAGGAGGGAGCGGGCTTGTTTTCTGCTGCTCCAGAGACTAGGACAAGGAGCAATGGATTCAAACCGCAGGAAAGGAGATTCCACCCGAACCTCAGGAAGAACTTCCTGATGGTCAGAGCTGTCCGGCAGTGGAATATGCTGCCTCGGAGTGTGGTGGATTTTCCTTCTTTGGAGGTTTTTAAGCAGAGGCTGGATGGCCATCTGTTGGGAATGCTTTGATGGGTGTTCCTGCATAGCAGGGGGTTGGACTTGATAGCCCCTAGGGTCTCTTCCAACTCTATGATTCTATGATGCTATGATTCTAGGGTCACCATAAGTCAAAGCTGACTTGATGGCAGTTAACAACTATGCATAACAAAGCTACTGTCAGAAGTGAATTCTATCTTGTGATTCTGTATCATGAAAATAATTTCAAAGGAATAAATTCTCCTTTATGTCAGTGTGCCTCAGTCAGAAAAACAGCAGAATATGAGGGTCAAAGATTTTTGTAGCCCTTATATAATCCAATTGTCCCTGTGCCTAGAGGTAGAAAATAAAGCTAAATTCTGCAGCAGCTGTAAAAACTGATCCCAAGCTGAATGTGTATGCACTTTTTTAAAAACTGTGACATGACTTTACAGTAGAACTATTTTTTCAAAACAAGCCAAAAGATCTTGGCACACTGATCTTGAACTTTAATTTCTGTGGCTGAAATTCCATGTGCACGGTACATGTTCCATGTCAAAATAAAGGGAGAACACTGTTCTCTCTGCAAGCCCTGTGTCATTTATGACCGGGAAGGGGATACGCTGGCAGCCCTCATTCACCTCAAATGACATTCTCTACCTGTCTGTCTTTAATAATGGCTCACTATCAGCAGGGACTCTCTAGCTTTCTTTTATTACTTTAGTGTTACATTGGTTGCTCTGTGATCCATGACTAAGGGAGGTGGGTGGGAGTATGACCAATCAGGAGACCTGTGACCTACCCACTTTAAGGAGGGCCAAAGAGCAAAGAGGAGAAAAAGCAGAAGCTATCAGCCAAACAGCCATGGCAATAGAAAGACCCAAGAAGCAAAGAGCCTGATGACTGGCTTACTGCAACAGGGTATTGTCCAGGTGCTGGAGGAGAAACTAGATGTGAAATACAAAGCACGATGACAGAGATTCTGCAGAATCTGCACCAAATGAAGCACTTGCTACATTACAAGAAAAAGATCCTATCTTAATCCAGGGACAAATGAACCTGTCAGAATTTGCCTGTCAGATGAGTGATGAACAAAAGGCAAGCCTGAAAAGACCTTCAGTTGAGTCTAGTACACAGCGGTGCCTGACCTAGTGTGAGAAGAAAAGAGGACCCTCATAGGCTAGGAAAAGCACACACTCACCCCAAAGTGGATTCACAGGCAAAATCTGGACTCAAAGTGGCTCTCATTTGGAAAAAAATATGTAGCTGAGATTACTGGGTTAAGAGAATAACAGGCATTGCAATCCATCAAGGAATGTGAAAAATGGATCCATCACAAAAGTATTACAGGCTGCTACCTATTTTAATAACCCAATTATGTCCTAGAGTTGCCTAAATATCCTAAAGGTACCAGATCCCATCTCATCTTGGAAACTGAGCAGGGTCACTTGAATGGGAAACCATCAAAGAATTCCAGGTGCTGTAGGCTATATTTCAAAGGAAAGTCACTTCCAAATAATCCTTGCCTAACAAATTCACGTGGTTACTACAAGTTGACAAGCAACTTGAAGGCACACACAAGCCTAAATACCTTGAAGGAATCAGATCTTGGGAATTAGATCCTGTTTAATCTCGGAAGCTAAGCACATACATGTGTCCACCTTCATTCTGCCTATCAGCTTAAAGTGAACCTATGACTTTCTTAGACAAGAGATAAGCAAGGTCAGCTTGGATGGGAGACTGCCAAGGACTCCCAAGTACTCTAGGCTAGATTTCAAAGGAAGATAACTACAAACCACCTAGGTACCCCCTGCCTAAGGCCATTTCTGTACGAGCCTGTTATAGTGCTATTATTCCACTTTCAACATCCTATGGAATCCTGTGGTTTGTAGTTTAGGGAGGGGCCTCTGAAGCCATAGGATGTTGAAAGGAATAATAGCACTATAACAGGTAGTGTGGAAAATTCATAGGTTCACCGCAAGTTGACAGGCAACTTGAAAGTGCATACACGTACATGTGCATGCACACACAAACACACACTCAAGATTAAACACTTTGAAGGCATCAGAGGGGACTTAGGCTGGGAAGGCCTAATTATTTCAAAAGAAAATCACCAAGGAATATGAGGTACTGTGGTCTATATTCATGGGAAGACAATGATACACCACTTCTGATTATTCTTTCCCTAAGAAAATCCTACAAAATTCATAAGAACACCATAAGTCAATGGGAAACTTGAAGGTACGTATTTTAAGTCCTGTAGACTGAACATGTACACATTCAGCTCTGACTTCTGATGCTGTGTTTCTAAGGCAGCACAAAAGAATGAGGTTGCTGCTGTAGTCAAGAAGCCAACATCTGTCCAGCGAGCTATTTCCCCTTCATCCCAATAGTTCAGACCATTTGTTCAAATGAGGGCCAGGCTTGCACTTGTGCCTCCTAATAGTGTATTCCTCAGCCAAACATTTCTCTGTGGATATACAAGGTAGTTCTCATACCATGGGAGGAATCTTTTCTAACTAGTCTTCAAAACAGATGAAACTGCTTTTTTTTCACTTGTGGCCATGAGCTCTCAGAACTTGCAGGGTTAACCTGATCTGTAAGATTCTGACATTTACTTGCTCAGGTATCTGATGGTTGGCAACATTTTGTAAGATCCTATACCAAACCAGCCATGTCTTCTAATAGCCCACTAAAGTTGTGGCTTTATGTGGAAAGGCAATCTGTTTCAATGTATAATAGTGACTTAGCTGAGGAGTGACCCTTAACTTCTTATCATCTAGCTGAAAGTTCAGCCTCTGTCTCTGCTTTAGCCTCAGCCTGTGAGTGACTGAACAACTGCGGTGATCCAAAGAACAGCTGAACTGGTGTAAATCCCATTAAAATTGTTCTGGGTTATTTTGACATAAATGTATTGATGGCTGGAGTGGGAAGACGACAGCCTAAGCATTCCTACTAAAGATTATCATATATAGATTTCACTGGGACAAGTTCAAGTAGCTAAACCTCAGAATTCCAGCAGTGTTAGGCTGAAGTACTGATTTAGTCCCACCAAAGGCAACTGGACTTTTCCTGGATTTATAGTTGCTGGTACGAAACCACAGTCAACAGCTTGTGGATAGAACTGTTTATATTTGCACTCAAGCATTTTTGAACCTCTTAAATTATCCCCCTCTGCCTTTCCTTTACACCTTAAACCTCATGGAACCATCTAAAGGGCCACAAGCAGCTTTTTGAGGATCTCCACACAGTATTGTTGTTGCATTTCTCCCACCATGAATGTTGCCACCATTGTTCTGGGTAAGACAGTGAACAGAATCATCCTTGCGAGTGTCTGTTCACTTTAAATGGTCCCTCCACTACCTACCAAACATGTTTGGTAGGCTGGGGTGTACATGTGTGCATGATTTCAGAGGAACAGATGGCAAGCAATACTATTCTCTGCAGCACAACTGCTTTCCAGCAACCTGTCAAACAGCATTTGGTTGGGCTATTGGGAGTGTCACTTAAATTGAGATGGCACACAAGGAGGTGCCATCCTCATTTCTGTTGCACCCCTCCCTCCCTCCCTCCTCCTTCTGGCTGACTGTTGCTAAGAAAGATGCAATGCTACTTTCTGTATGTACCATCTCTCTTTTCTGAAGTTGGTCACATACTAAAATTTGGGGGTTTGGGTATCATGATTATGTGTGCCTAGACACATCAGAATGTGCCAGAATTGCTTGAGTAATAATGCATGGAGGGGAGGGAAAATACGTGCCACAATTATTTTATAAGCATTGGGGGAGGGAGGCTGTGCATCTGGGTGTAAAAGGTGCAGGGATACTGCACTTGGACCAGCAGGGGCTGGTGGCATCCATGCCCTGGTTTTTGGTCTGAAATTTAAAGGAGCTATTCAAGCTTCTTAGCCCATTTTGGGGATATGATTCAGGACAGTTTGGATAGCATTTTTAAAGTTCAGACTAAAACCCAGTGGGAGAATATCATCCCATAGAAACAGAAGCCACCAGCCTTCATTGCTCTGGTCATGCAGCCTCTAACTCAAGACATTCTTGGGGGTCAAAGTTTTCCCACCTTATGTTAAGACTGAGAAATCCTGAACAATGCTACTATCCTTGTCTTTCAATTACATTTGAAGGACTTATTTTCCTTAGTAGACTTGAATACAGGTATTTGTAAAATGGGCAGATATTTATGGGATGCAGATCTTGATATTTTAGTTACCAAATAGGATACAGAATTTGAAAAGGACACAAATGGCTAACAATTTCAGCCTCACAAAATATATTTGATACCATTAATTTCCAGATCAGATTGACAAATAAACAATTACAACTGAAATAGAAAGGAAAGGACACAGCCTCATTAATTGTACACCCTGCTGGCAACACAAACAGAAGTTTGAATTCACAGTGCTGTGAAAAAATTTCAGTCATCAGAGTGGTGAGAATGTTTTGAATGATACCCATTAAAGCAAAGAGATAAAGAGCTCCCCAACTTCTCTTTTATTCACTCAACCTGACATAACAAATATCACACAAGTTGCTCAAAGCATCTGACCATAAGTAGTGAAAGGGACACATTGATTCAGCCTCTTTGTAAGTAAGTAAATGTGAGCACACACATTACTCCATGCAGGTAACCCGAAACAACAAGAGAACATCAAGTAATGCCATTCCCACTTTTTTGGAATACAAAGTAATTTATCTAGCTTTATTGAATGGAACACAGTCTGTGTTTTTGCAATACCCCCTCACAAACCTTCTGCTTTAATACCTAGAATCACAGAATCTTAGAGGTGGAAGGGGCCACAAAAGTAATCCAATTCAACCCCCAACCATGCAGAAATGAACAACTAAAACACCCCTGAAATACGCCCATCTAACATCTGTTTAAAATCCCCAAAAGATGGAGACTCTACCGTCATCTTAGGAACAACCACATGCTAAAAACTATACATTCACGTTTTCCAGTTTATGAATATTATCCTGAATACCAGGGCTAAGCAAAATGTACCCCTCCAGTGCACTGAATCTCCCAATAGCTAGTGTAGCTGAGAGGGATGGGTTCTGGATACTGCAGTCCAAAACTATCTGAGGGGGCATTTTGCCAGTCCCAACTCTACACCATGATAAATTTCACAGAAATAAGTAGGACTAATGAATAGCTATACGTGCACTGGAGACTACTGCTGATTTAGCTGTAAAAAATATTTATTCAGATATAAATATAAGCAACTTTCACTATGTTCTTGATTATGAGTGATGAATGCATACTTGGATATGAAATGCTGCTGTCAATAAACAAGTGTAAAACACTGAATTTGTGAAGAACTCCAGGTAGTCATTGTAAAAATATTCTTCAAATAATTATTTGTTACAGAAATACTAACTTAAAAGGTATCTAGCATTAAGTCGTGGCTACAATTAACATTGTATTCATTGTACAAAGCTGTGTGTGGTTAAACTTTAGTGCACGATAGAGCAACAAATCCAAACGATGTGATAAACATCTGCATCTATCTATATGTATATACAGATATAGTATACAGTGTATACTTCTTTAAATCACAATTCTCCCAAACACTTATGAGTCAAACAGTAATTAAGGCTGAAACCACTTTAGTGTACAGCAATGCAGAATTCTACAAAACGAACACATTACAACCATCTTCTGGGAGACACAAGACAGCCTGGGATGTTTAGTTCAACTTCGCTAGAGCCCTCTAAGGAGACTTGCATTACGATGGGCATCTGATGCCATCTGATCAAATGAATTATGGTTTATCAGATCTCTCACTTTCTCTCTAAGGTCATAAGATGCTCTAGCTAATTTCCTAGATTCTTCAATAGCAGCGTCTTTGTGCCTGAGGATCTGATTGCTTTTCTGATCTTTCCGTCGCAGCGCTTCTTGCAGCTCCCTTAGGTTGCATTTTTCATCATAATCAAGCTTCTGTTTGCGGCAATGGTGATTCCTTTCCTTCATGTAGTTAATTTCTTTCATGCGTTGCGCTCTGTCTTCAATATTTTTGGACATGATTTCTCTGGCCTGCTGGATCTTCATCTCAGCTATCTGCAGCAGCATCTCCTTACGCCTTCTCTTCTCTTCCTCTGTCTCTTTTGCTCTAACCTTGGCAATCATGCCTTGCTCTTCCTCTTTCAAAGTCTTTTCTTTTAATTCTCTGTTCCTCTCTTCAAGCAGCTGCTCAAGGATTTCTTGAGACCTCTGAAGCTTTTGTTCAATGCAAAGCCTCTTGTACAGCTCATCGGCTTTCAGCCTGTCGTCCATTTGGTCCTTTATCTGCATATGCCTGGCTCTCCTGTATTCATTCACGTCTGTTTTCCTTCTCTTCCTTTCCATTTCCTTCATCAGCCTCTTCTCCAGGGCCTGCAGCATCTTCTCTTTGTATGCGTGAGAGTTGTGCTCTCGAGCGCTCCTCTCGTTTAACCTTTTGTCCCAGAGCTGCTTTTCCTGACAGTGTTTCCGATACTCGGCTTGAAGTCTGGCGTTTTCACATTTCTCCCTGCGCCTACACTCCTGCTCTTTGGCTAGTTTCTTCCACTTTCTGTCACATAGCATCACCTCCCTCTCCCTGGCAGCTAACAGCTGCTGTTCCTCTAACCTGAGCCTGGATTTCCTTTGATCCCGGTCTCGCTGCCACTGATCCAGACCTTCTGCCAGCTGATACTGCCTCTCCTTCTCCAATCGTGACTTGCGCTTCTTCTCCTGCCGCCTCATCTTCTCCCACCCCTCCGAAACCTGCAGCTGCCTGTCTTTCATCTCTTCCTCTTCCTGATGCCTGGCCAGCATCAGAGCAGCAATCTTTTTGTCCCTTTCGGGGATGAGATCTTCGTATCTCTTGTCAGTGAGATCCTGGAGACTGACCTGGGTGTCTCCTTTCCTGGACTTGTGGGAATGATGGTGGCGGTGGTGATGGGGGCTAGAGTCAGGGGGCAGATAGGGCGGCTCTTCCTCCTCGTACTGCTTCAAGGAGTGCATCAAGTCAACCAAGCTGGGGCTGCTGTCGCAGAGCTCCTGCCAGTCCCTTCTGGCCAGCTCCTTCTTCTCCAGCTTCGGGGAGGCTTTGTGGTCCAACTGGGAGAAGGAGAAGGAAGACGGGCAGACGGAGGGCGACTTGCTGGCGTCAGTGGGGAAGTCTGTGCCATAGTCGGGCGGCCTAGCCACGGGGCTGGCCCACTGGTCGTCTCGGAGCAGCTCCTCCACGCGGGTGCAGCGGCCCGCCGGGGAGCGGCTCGGGGGCTCGGGGCGGCCCTGGAAGTCCCCGCCGTAAAGGGTGGTACACGAGGTGGTGCAGGGGGTGGCGCCGCCGCCTTCGCCCGCCGGGGCCAGCGGGGGCTGCGGCTGCCAGGCGGAGAGGCGGCGCGGGTGGGCAGACGAGGCGAGGACGGTGGCGACGGGGGGCTTGCTGCGGTGCCCCGCGGAGGAGCCCCGGTTCTTCCCCTTGCGCGGGCGCAGCGCCCCACCTTCGTCGCGGTACGTCGGGGCCAGGCCGTGGCGCCCCAGGCCGCCCCCCTCGCCTCCGGCCACCTCGGGCTCCGAGCTGTAGGCGTCGAGGAAGCCTCGCGGCGGGGAGAAGCGGCCGGGGCTCCTTCGCCGCGCCATCTCCTCCGGGCTCTCCGCGCCGGACAAGCTGCAACAGGACGGGGCGGGCGGCTTCTTCCCGCCCTTGTTGGTGCCGGGCGCGCCTCGGTCGCTCGGGGAGACGCGCCACCCGCCGCCCTCCGCCCCGACACACTGGGCCGACCCGCGCCGCGGCCGACGCCGCTGCTGGTGCCGCCTCATGGCCGAAGTGGCCTCGCCCGCCGGCCACGCAGCCCCGCGCGCAGCACAGAGGGGGCCCGCGCGCGTCACAATGGGCGCCCCGGCCTCGGCCTGGCCCGGCGCCCCTGCGCAACGGCGCGCTGCTCCCCGGCCGGGCCCCGAGCCCGCGCCGGGCTTCCCCGCGTCCGCGGACCCAGCCTCAGCTGAGACTGCGGGGCCCCCCGCCGCTTCCTTTGCGCTGCCTGGAGCCTGCGCTGCGCCACCCCTGGCCTTCAAGTCGCCCGTCGACCTGTGGAGACCCCATCAATTTCAATAGGATTTGCCTAGGCAAGGAAAACTCCGGGGTGGTTTTGCCAGTTCCTTCGGCTGAAATACAGCCTACCGTACCTGTTAGTCCTCGGGGTCTCCCATCCGAGTTCTGAAGCTGTCCCTGCTTAGCTTCCTTCATCAGACGGGATGTGGTGCCTTTCTTAATCCTTTCGCTGCCAACCCAGACTATGACGTGGGACGGATTTAATTCTAAATTGTTATTCGAACGTACGTGGCTGTTCTCTTCTCTCTTTTTAGGCCATTTCCGCAGTAGACTGTTAACAGTGCTCTTATTCCACTTTCAACATCCTATGGAATCCAGGGGTTTGCAGTTTGGGGAGGGCACCTCCCCAAACTGCAAACTCCAGGATTCCACAGGGTGTTGAAAGTGGAATAAGAGCACTATAACAGTCTAGTGCGCGGAAATGGCCTTAGAAAGGCCAGTCGCAAAGGAGAGGGCGAATTTCTTTTTTTTCCAGTTATACTGTTATTACACTGAATACTTTATTCTTGAATGCTGGTATGAAAGAACTGTGGTTGGTAGTACTGGCCACTGTTAATTGCCTTTACACTGGCTTCCACTTATGATGATACCATGAATCAGAAACCCCTGTGATCCTCAGAAAGAAAAAAATGTGTTAAAAATAATAGAATAACAAAGTAAATTCTACGCAAGCCTTAGAAATGGAGGATTGGAACTAGATAGTTACATGTAGTTCCCTTTGCAATTTGTTAAAGTAAGTGCAGGGGACTCAGGGCCCTTTCACGCTACACGATTACAGTGCTATGATTCACTTTGAATGCTATGGCTTCATCCTCTGGAATCCTGAGGTTTGTAGTTTGGGAAGGCACTGGAACTCTCTGGGTCCAAATTTTAATTAGACCTCAATGAAACCGATGTCCCAGAATACCGTAGGATGGAATCATGGCAATAAAAGTAGAATCATAGTGCTGTGGAGTGTGGAAGGGCCCCTTAGTCTCTGGATCAGATACAGTGTAGCCCTCTTTGGAACTTAGGTATTTATAGGTATGATATTATTGAATCCGTTCTTGAGAATATGCTGGTTGTTCCACACTGTCGATTTGTGTCCTCTACGACCAGATGGGGCTGTTGCTGAATCATGTATTGGCATCTGAAGCCCTATTCAGGCATGACCTTAAAGTTTGGTGTAGTTGTGATTATCTTGTGGCCTTCGAGGAATTCCCACCAGCCCTTGATGATATAGCTGATGGTGAAGCATGATGGGAATTACACAAGTGGCAACCTTGGAGATATCATGTAGACCATCCTCCTGCACTCTGCATACAGTATGAACTGTAGAAAAGGAAATCCTGTGCACATAGCTGTATGTACAGAAACTGTCATGTGACCTGGAAACCTGACAGCACAGGATTCTGGGTGACGTGGAGATCTCTGTGTGTACCGTATATGTGTAAATGCATGGAAGCCTTTTTGCATGTGTTCACATTGCATACTTGAAGGTGCAAGGGAGAGGCTTCGTGATGTGTACAACACTGAGGAAAAGGTTACGGGCTTCTCAGCATGTAAGGTCAGCTAAACGTTAGTGTAGGCTTAGGGCACTGGATTAGCTGACATATCCTTGGAAGTCCTTGCATTCTACACCTGAAGAGAGGCTTAGGCATCTAGTCACCCTTTTCCTCTCTCACTCTTGTTTCAGAAAAGAAAGAATATTAAAGCAAGTGATGTTAGTACCATCATCACTCACCTTAGGTTGGGCAAGACCTACCTGTGGTTTGAAGACCAATGTGCTAGGAAAAAAAATACAGTCTGTCGCTCATCCTACCTCCACTCAGAGTGAGGCAGCCATCTTTGACAGCAGGTTTTGGTGTCATGAAAGGGCAGTGAATTGTTAGCTGTTAATGTCTTGTTTTTATAGCATTATTTCCCAGGAAATGGAAGGAGATGATTGTGAGAATTTCTGCCTTGGGCACCCAACTGTTGCCTGCTTTGGGGTACTATACACCTTGATTTGGGGTGGGTGGGGTGAGAGTATCAGTTGGTGCTCCACATAAGGCAAGCAAAATGTCTTGGGTTGGGCCTCACATAGTCACAGAGCCACTTCAAAAGTATTTAATTCCTTAGCTTTTACAGCATATGAGGATCAAGAGATTTTGACTTTAAAAAATCCTTTCAAAGCATTTTGAGTCCAGTTTGGTTAATAGTGTCACTGCTCCATTTCTCAGTGGAAGAACTCAGCCTACTAGAAACATTAATCATGTCAATGAAACCTTTGCCTCTTCCCTAGATGTACCTTTGCAGTGCTTTGGCATTAGAACAGAGATTCTAGGACTGAATACTGGTAAATCTTTATGGATAATCATATATAATCTGATTTTTTTTAATACTGCACACACAAGATGTAATTACTATCCCCTGTGATGTATAATCAAATGCTTAGCACAGTGACTAGCATATGGATTATTTCACATAGGGATATGCGTGGAAGGAGCATTGTAGGATACATTCCTTTAGCTGAATTAACTGTACAACAAGAATGTTAAAAGGTTAAAAAAGATTCTGGACTATGATCTTGAGTTTTCTTCCTTCCTCCGGCTGCTATAAAATGTAACAGGCCGGGATAAATGGAAGTACTTCATTCTCTTTGCTGTTCAGAATTCCAGAATGTCAGTCTATCCAAGCAAAACAGATGAAGATGCAATCCTGTACACACCAACTTGGGAGTAGGCCCTACTGAATTTAGAGGGGCTTCATTCTGAGTAAACATTGTATCCATTATAAAATTCCACCCAAGCAGTTTTAAATGAACAGCAATAAGAAACAGCAGTACATAGGAAGGGGTATCACAGCGGCAATCTTATATATACCCAGGCTTAAGTCATGCTGAAATTATATAGGGTTTACTTGCTAATAAGCATGCATGGGATTGCACTTTATGGACATTTGAGACTCAGTCTATTTTAGTCACCAAATAAAGCACAAGGTCTGCACTGGATATTTTGTCATGTACTATACATTCAAAACCCAGAGTGAGTGATACTTAAGTATATTTTTGCATGACACACTTGAAAACCATTCAAGGACATCATCTATTAAGGACAGAACAGAGGCAGAACAAATACTTCACAGGCAAATGTTTCCCCAGTTCATTTCCTGGTGTCTCCAATTAGGGTGGGCTGGGAAAGGCCCTTTTCTGAAACCCCAGAGAGCTGCTGCCAGTTAATGAAGACTCTGCACTGTCATTTACTGATCTTATTTGATTTGATTTATATCCTGCCTTTCTCCTGGGGTTATGGTACAAAGTGGCTTCCAACATGATTAAAAGGGTTCTAAACAAAACACAATCATACAGAACAAAAGATGTATAAAATCAATCCATTAAAACATTTTTTAAAAAAAATCACACTAATAATAAAAAACCAGTAAAATATTTTGAAAGACTAGCTGTGACAGAGTATAGGGGGAATCGTATCCCTGTATGGTAGAAAAGCCACCTGGCAACAGGTTGCTAGGTAACTAGAATAGCCACTCCAAAGGAGAGCCCAGCCCTTTAATGGGAAGGAGGGGTGAAGGCCTGAGTGAGAATGTATTTATAGCAGGCACACTGGTTTGGGAGGGTTTTGTTTGTTTGTTTTCCCCCAGAGGAGTCAGACTTGAAGGACGAATCCTTTAATCAGAGAAGTTCTCATTCAGTTGAGTGGAGGGGTTGAGTGAGAGAGGTGTTTTCTCAGGGACAGCCTAGAAAAAGGGCAGAAGAGAAATCAAACCACTGTTAAACCAGGTCAGAGAGAGTGGCCTAGATTTGGGAACACAAACTTGGCAAAGAGGGAAGCCTCAGGGCTGTATGTGTGTGTGTGTGGGGGGGGAGAGACCTATGCCTTTACACTGTTGTAAAAAGTTAAGAAACTATTTAAAAGAACTCTGAAGATCTGTTTGAACATAGACATACATACAAAACCAATACGTTACTCTGTTTGTATTTTAATAAAGATTATACTATATTTTCTCATAGAGTTGGTCTCAATTGAATTATTCTCAATGGTTATAACCATCCAGAACCACATTAACATAAATCTTTAAAGGAGATTTAATCAATAACTGAACGGGTTTACTCTGGTTACACAAAGGTGGTGTTTTTAGCGAAAGCCAGAGTTGGGCATAAAATGGCAAGGTGCTTTGGGAGACTGGGGGGAAAGCTGCCATTCCAGTCTGAGAAAAAGAAAAAGTAGGGCCTTGTCTGTTGTTGTCTCCATACTAGCATCTCCCATTTTAAAACTTCTGAGCATAGCTATCAATCAGTGGATGAAGGCCTGTTTGAATACTAAAGTCTCTGCCTGCTAGTGGAAAGAAAACAGGGAATGAGCTTGACCTCCTTTGGAGGAGAGTTCAATAAGGTAGGAGGAACCACCAAGAACACCTTCTTATAACTGAATTCTACTTAATGCTTAGTAGGGTAATATCTAAATTGCTGATAAACTGGCCCTGTCTGTTTTGCTTTGGCGTCAGTATGTGTCCTTATCTCCACTCACTAGTGGAATGCTCCCCCTCTCTCCGCTGGAGTTCAGCACTTGGGCAGAAAAAGGTTCTCAACAGACTCATAAATGTAGCTCTTCAGGGGCTATATTGATATTACCAACTTACACACACACACACACACACACACACACACACACACACGCTTGCTGATGCTGGCTAGGGCTGATGGGAGCTGCAATTCAGCAATGTCTAGATGGTGACATTTTGCCAAACATCAAATATTGTTGTCAAGTGACTACAAAAGCTGGCACTGCAATAAGGCATTAGAGGATTCTCTCTGGAATGCACTCCCAAATAAGCTATATACCCCTATCAGTTTCAATCATGTTGACACTAGAATTTACTACATGATTGCGCTATTGACATTCAGGCATCCATTACTCTTCTAACAGACTGCCTGGTGACCCTAAGAAGTGATCAGTACAAAATGTAAATTAAATTGAGGACTACAAAATCTAGAAAAGAGACAAGAATGAATGACCTATCTTCCTTTATTCTGGGACAGATTCTACTAGTTTCGTTATGTATGCTGTTTGTGTGTCTATGCACCTATCCTTTTTCCCACCAATAATAAGAACCTTTAATATTAAACCATTGTTCTTTCCTCTCTGCAAATAGCTGTGTCATTGTGAGATAACAGTTTTCTCTTTCAGTTATTATTTAAGCAGCTGCTAGATGTAATTTATTTAATAGTGTGGATTATGCAAAGAATCATGAAAATTAAAAGAGACAGCCTTCAAAAATTGTTTGTCTCTCAGTTCCTAAAAAGAATTATGAATTACGGCTACAAGAGGCTTACTACTTAAAGGAAATTGTTGGTATGGATAATGCAATTAAAAAACACCTATAAAGAGAGAAAGGAGACAATAAGAGATAAACACATGCAATAAAATGATATTAGAGACCTTAATCTTCTACTATAGTATAAAGGTACATAATTCTATTTTTTTAAAAGATTATGCCTTTTAAATTTTTTAGTGGCCTAGGGTGGAATTAAGCCAAAGAGTTTAATAGCACATTCTTGTGCATGTTTGCTAAGAAATAACTCCCATTGAGTTGAAGAAATCTTAAATAGGATTGTAATAATTAATAACTGAATTTATAGAGATACTCAAATGTATTAATTTGCAATCCTCAGTGGAGTGAACCTTGTTGAACACAGTGGGATTAACATCTCAGTAAACTTGTCTTGAATTGCAGTATATGTTATTTCAGCTATAAACTGCCACTGCCACCCATCCTGTTTACAAAAAACCAACCAAACTGGCAGTCAACACCACTGATTGGACAGTATCCTCCTTCTCATCTGACTACAACAGGCTAGCTTAGGGCAGGTTTTCTGGAAAACACTACTTTGTCTTCCAAGAGAGCAGAACAGTAGTTGCCACCAAATCACCTAGCATCTGCACCCTGAGCTGTGTAGGTAAGTATCAGTAGTCAAGCCTGGAGGTGAATTTAACACTCTCTTATCTCTTTCATCTTATTTGGATGGTGTGACTTATTATATAACTGGAGTCTAAGGACAGACTTATTGTTGACTGAAGTCTCAGTCATACTACACAGTTATAGCACTTCGACACTCTTAACTGCCATAGCAACCTCACATGGGATTTTGTGAGTCACAGTTTCAAGAAGTATTGAGAATTCTCTGCCAGAGAGCTTCAGTACTTTAAGACAACAGTCTGAGGCCACTTCCACACTACACTGGTATAGTGCTATTATTCCACTTTCAACATCCTGTGGAATTCTGGGGTTTGTAGTTTACTGAGGTCCAAGAATCTCTGGCTGAGAATTCTAAATGCAATCCTAATCCTAAACTGCAAACTCCAGGATGTTGAAAGTAGAATAATAACATTATAACAGTGTAATGCGGAAATGGCCTGAGTAAAACAACCAATCATGAGTAAGCTACACTTGTGACTGTTTTGTATTCATGATTCCTATGTTACCCTGATTTCTGGGGTCCCTTGGGGGATACCTCAATGTGCTCCAAGTGATGGGGAATGGAAACTAGCCAGAGCACAAGCAATAGCAATGTGAGAGGCAGGGTAACCTAGCAGGGTCTTTTTACTCAGTTTTTATGGAGTCAAGCCAAGCCAAAAACCAAACAAGAATGTCCGATAAATGATTTTATTGAAAGAAAGTCTTACGCACCAACACAATCATGCACACATGCACCCAAGAGCTATTAGGAAACAAAAAAGAGAAAATTGGATAGGGGAGTATTGGAGGGGTACAGCTGGGGTAATACTGCACCTTTTCCTGAAGTCCTGGATCCGGGAAGGCAGCGGAGAAGTGGGGCTCAGCACGGAGAGGGCTGAGGGGATCACTCAACGGACAGAGAAACGGTCAACTGGGATGACCGGAAGTGATCCAAAGAATCGTGATCCAACAACTGGGACTATTTGTAGGGGAAAAGGTACCTGGAGGACTAATCCTTTCCCGGGGAGAACAATGGGTGTTGGAGCAATAACAAAGCTGCACCATGGCAATTTCCTTTCTGTGATGGGATTGCAAGGTGTTGCCAAAGTCTCAAGATCTTCGGCTGTGTTAGTTTGTGGTATGACTTCATGTAAATGGTCCTCGCCTGATGGAATATTTGCTCAACTTGGGGCAGACACTCTAACCCCCTCAAGTTGGCGTCTTGGGGCTGAGGACCCTTTGTTTGTTATGGGTTTACACATCTTGAGGTCTCCTGGGGCTACGTGACTGGGGATTTTACTGGCCTGACCTGGTTTTCGATCTCTGACCATTGCTGCCTACGTGCCCATCCGGGTGACCTCTCAGGCACATTGAATCATATTTTAATATCAAAATTGTAGACTCCGGGATAGGGTTTTTCCAGTGAGATAACACCTAATAGTCCTCAGTTCAAGAGATACACAGGGACCATAAAATTCCCCCAGTCCCCACTTACTGGGCAGCAACTGCTGTAATTAATGGGAGTCTGTTCTCATGTTGATTTGCAAGCAACTGGCCAAAGGTCTCACTGCCTGCCTTGTGACTGATCTCTGGCATAAAGAGGAATTGCAGCAGGGATCCTGCTTCTGTCTTTTGCACAGCAAACTTCTCACAGGAGGGAGTGGAAATGGCAGTCAGCTGCTTTTTCCAACTGACAGAGGAATGGAACTCTGTTGATCACAGAGGCTGCTGCCCAGCAAGTGGGGATTGAGGTGAGTGGGATAGGATTCACTGCACTGCACTGTAATTACAGTGCTATACATTCATAACCTCCCAATAGGATTCTGACCAATATAAATATAAATATAAATATAAATAGAAGCAGAAATGAGCAGGAGCAGGAAAGCACTAATGACAATGAACAGTGATTATATTCAGACTTAATTGAGTCAAAAAGTCTCACTCGTTTGGCTTGCCTGATTTTGTTCCGGTCTACCAGAGCCTCTTAAACTTGCTATATTTTAAAGTCTTTCTTTATTGCCATCCTTTGAAAATCTTTAGCAGATTTTATCTGTTTTCTCATTTTAATTCTGAATTCTAGTTTTTTGTACAATAATACCTCCTCTCTCACACTCACTCTCTCCCTCACCTGCATGCGCACACAGACATATATACCTTGCCTGCTAAATTTTGTACTGAAGTTTTTTAAATAAAGTGGGCTAAGGTTGTTCTCTCTGTATAAGGAGTATTTCATAGGGATTCCAGTAGAGAGCACTAAGGGGCCATCAGGAGAACACTAATGTACAAATAGCATCGAGATCAAACAGATAAGGAAATTATTGTACACTTCCCAATTCTCTAACATGGGGAAATCTGAATTAAAGGATGCCAATGGTTTCAGTGTTATAGCATGTTTTGGTAATAACTTTCAATACTCAACTACTTTTCTTGCAGAAGAATTAAACCCTGACAACTTATAGATAAATAGGAAGAGGGCAGTCCTTGTTTTGAGGCTGTCCATGGCCAAAAATGGAGAAATGGTCTTGCCGACTGCACACTATGTACCAAAGCCATAATTTTGTTTAGGTGGTAGAGGTCTGCTGTCAGCTGAAGTCTGTGCAAGTCTATGGCGACAGTAGGTATAATGCCAGTACAAATAGTCTCCCAAGTTTAAAAATTTCAAGTGCTTGTAAGACACACAGATATTGAAAAGCAGAACAAGCCATAAAGATAATCTATTCTAATATAGTTCATGCATCCCTAATGTAGCCTTCTGTTATAGCAGAGTCCATGCATGGGATGAGGGAAAATAGGCATATTGCACCTGGACCCAGGTAAGGAAGCTAAAATGTCAAATGGAATATCCATAAAGCCAGTATCTATGTACGTCAAGAATTTAGGAGATTCCCTGGATCCAACTGGTAGCAGTGATTGATCAAAAGAAAATCATGTCCCTTCCATTTTTGTTCTGGTAAGCTTTGAGTCCTGGACTGGGAAAAAGGCAGGATAACCCCCAAAACAACGAGCAAACGAACAACAGCATAATACTGGAATGCTTGAACCTATACAAATTTAGATACAAATGGGGCTGCCCAAAAAAAGAGAAGAGTGGTTTTACATATTTGGGGGACTCATAGGCCCCGTTGAAATACAGAAGTTTGTCAATTAAAAGCAAATATTTGTTTCAGTCCCCCAAAATAGCTCAGCAAGGTCCTGTTAACTTCTACAGTTGATGGCAAGGAGGGATTTAATTCATATGTAAGTATTATACTGTTTTCTACCATGGCTGGTGCTAACATCAGCACCTGAGTGTATATTTCTTGTATTAGTGCAGTATGCTGGTGAGGATAGAGATGGCATGTTTTTTTCTTCTTCTTCACCCTAAGTAAATGAAAGGAAACATAATTAGATCTGTCCTGCTGCAACTTAAATTTCAGACCATGATATCTCAAGAAAATCCAGCTGGACATTAAAGGATCTAATTACCTTACTGCAATAAGGATGACTGAGTAGCACACATATGCAAGCCACTCCCTTGAGTTCAGTTCTGCAATTCTTGTTCTAAATCTGGCTTGGCAGCCAGTAGGTTTAATGATTGGTACATGATTGACAAGGCAGCATGTTAACGTGAGCGAGGACTAATTCTCTGGTCTGACACCTCCTTCTCTTCCTCTGAATGTTAATAATGTCTGTCCCAATGGAATGGATGAAAAGTACATCAATTCCCCATGGCTTTGTACAGATGCTCAAAAGTGACAGCTGAATTTACCCAGGAGAAATCTCACAGCTATAGGGCCATCTGGTGATATAGCATAAACTTTCATCTGTCCGGCCAAATGCTTGGCAAATCTGCAGCTGCTATGGAAGGATTTATTGTTTTGGTGTTAGATGTATAGTCAGCACTTTTCATGGAGATGAAGAAAAAAACCTATCAATAGAGTGCAGAAAGTAGGTAGGTCAGTCTTTTAACAGGAATTAAGAGCTCTTCTTGATTTTGTGAAAATTATATAATGATGTCTGACCAGTAAAGCTGAGAAGTAAACAGTATATAATGACAATATAGCAAGAGCAATATATATTTCTATATTAAAGAGGGTTTAATTTTTCCAGAGAAGGTACCTCCTTCATTCTGTTCTTGTTGTTGTTTTGTGTCTTCAAGTCATTTCCTACTTATGGCAACCCTAAGGTGAACCTATCATGGGGTTTTCTTGGCAAGACTTGTTCGGGGGGAGTTGCTTTTGCTTTCCTCTGAAGCTGAGAGAATGTGATCTGCCCTAGTGGGTTTCCATGGCCAAGCAGACCAATGCTTGAACCACTAAGCTATGACTGAATGTTAGACATACAGGGAACTGATCTCTTGTGTCAGAAGAAAGGCAAAGAGGATAACAATTTCCTTGGTTTAGGAATTTAATAACTGAAAATGCCTTTGGTTATGAAGGGTTAGCAATGTGTTACAGAGATTGTTATGTGACACTTTCAACCCAATATACCAATTATAATTGTGACAATAGCATCCAATCATAACGAAGTAGCCATTGTGAATATGAAACAGTTATGAATAGATAAGTCTAGGAAAGCATTTTATATTCACAATTGCTACTTAGTCATGTTTGTGATAAGAGAGGCCTAGGATTATGGCAGTTAGAGCCAACCAAGGGAACTTAGTATCAGGCTTTCCCTGTCTCTTTTTCTAGGTCCTGCAAGCCTTCCTGCCTGATTAACATTTGTTTAGCAAAATACGCTGTATGTCCTGCTAGCTGGTGGCTGAGCCATCAGGTTTAATAGTCTTGTGATTTGCAACATCCTGGCTTGGCTTGGGAAGGAAGGAAAAGCAAAAGAGAAACTGTGGCCATTTCCGCAATATACTTGTATTGTTATAGTGCTACTATTCTACTTCCAACATCCTATGGAATCCTGGGGTTTGCAGTTTAGGGAGGGGCCTTTAGAATTCTCAGCCAGAGAGCCCTTGGGCCTCAGTAAACTACAAATCCCAGAACTTCACAGGATGTTGAAAGTAGAATAAAAGCACTATAACAGTGTAGTGCAGAAATGGCCTGTGAGAAAGGAAAACAAGGTACAAGATAGCAGAGAACAACAAATGCCAGACCTAGGAAGAAGGGCATAAACATCTCAATTTTAAAAAAGATAGCAGAGGGGTGCAAATTGTCCCAACTATTATGGGATATGGGTATGTGGCTGACTTAGTACCCATGCCCTTTTGACATCTGGTGGCCACCAGATTGTACATAGAGGTCATGTAATAATAGATGCTGTCTTATTAAGATGTAGAAATGTATAAGGGATAGCACTTTTTCTTTTTGGGGGGTGCCTGCTTTGTGAAAACCGTATTCACCAGGCATCTATTTGCTACAGTAAATGAAGTTACTTCTAGATCTCCCCCTGGTGTGTGGGTTTTTATTGGGGGTGATCATCGTGCACCAGGAACAGAACCTGTTTTGTCGATATCAGTTGTGACACTATTATCCTGCCCCGCAACCTACTTCACCAGGCAACGGTTGCATGGTGAGAAGGAGATCAATTCTGCTGGCAATTTGGAAAAATGGGTGAATGACAGTTCTATCAGATTTACAAGGGTCGTACCAGGAGAGGTTATTTAGTTATTTAGTTAAGTATACTTAGAAGCTAATGCAGGATTCTGGCCATTTAAAAGTGAAAACCTGTGCTTCACGGCTGTGCTGCTTAAATGATTTCATTGGTAGAAGACCTGCATATTTCAATGGGGCTCATGCTAATATTTACTATCCCAACTTGAGTGTTGTGTGTACAGCTATGGCAACTGATAAATTTCATAGGGTTTTCTCAAGCAAGCAATAGTAAGAGGTGATTTTCTTAGTTCCTTCCCCTGAAATATAACCTATAGCACCTTGAGACTTGTATTTTATTTATACTCTACCTTTCTCCCAAGATAGGATCCAAACCAGCATACAATATAAATTAAAACAAAACTCTGGAAGACCTTGTTGTAGAATGTTAAAACATGGCAGAAACTGAAATTGAAGAAATAATGGATGAAATAATAAGACATAATTTTCCATCACCAGAGGTATATTTCCTTTGGGAGCCAAAGAAAGGCAATTGAGAATAGAGTTCAGTAATAACAAGATACAATAATGTAGTAACCCTTAAAAAGGAAGAAAGAAAGGGGAGGGTAAAAAAAAGAAGTAAAGCAAAATGTGGCAACACCTTTAGCACTAACTGGTTTTTATTTTCAAATGAGTTTTCATAGATATAAACCCAATTCTTTGGGTGCAGTACAGAGTGATAATAAATGTTCAGGTATAAAGCATATTTAGACAGTTGTGAGAATGGGATGGAATATAACAGGATCCAGAATGATGCAAATCATTGTCCCTTGCCCTAAATTTTCAAAGGGCTTCATAAGGTAACAAGTCTTTCAGATCTTTATAGTGGTCAGTTAGTGTTGATCTGTGAAAGCAATAAATCTGCTTACCAAAAGTCAGTTTCCCAGGCTTTAAAACTCTCTCTGAGAAGATTAATTTTGTTATATGTGCAGTAGTGAGGGGTCTTCTGTTAATATATGGAGTGTGCCATGAAGCCATTGTCATTGTTCACACCTCTGATAATGGACTGGAATTTGTGAATATATTTCATTTCAGCAGTTTCTCTTTCTAGTCTTCCTTTGTAATTTCCTTTTTCAAGGACTGCAGCCTGTACATCCCTTCCTGTGCATTCAGGAAGGTTGAAATGTTCTGCAATTGGTTTTTGGGTATTGCCTTCCTAATGTCAGATTTGTGTCACTTAATCCTCTTGCATAGAGACTGTCCTATTTACCTAATGTAGAGTGTGGAAGAGCATTGCTAGCATAGTATGAAATATGTCACATTGAAGGAAAAGTAAAATGTACTCCTGATGTTGTGAGAAATAAATTGCCAGGAACAAAAGGCTACGAACTACGGAGATAGAATCTATTCTAGTTCTAACTAAAATCTGTCAACAAATATGGAAAATAAAACAATGGCCCACAGATTGGAAATGCTCAATATACATATTCCAATCCCCAAGAAAGGGGACACCAGAACATTGCATTAATCTCCCATGCAAGCAAAGTCACGCTCAAAATTCTGTAGTGAAGTCTTTTGCCGTATATGGATCAAGAAATGCCAGATGTCCAAGCTGGATTCAGGAAGGGAAGAGACACTAGGGATCATATTGCAAATGTCTGTTGGATAATTGAGTGCACCACAGAATTTCAGAAGAGAATCAGCATGTATTTTATAGATTGTAGCAAAGACTTTGATTGTGTAGATCATGAAAAACTTTGGATCCATTCTTAAAGAACTGGATGTGCCATGACTTTTGATTGTCCTGATGTACTTCTACTCAGGAGAAAAGGCTACCATCAGAACAATATATGGAGAAGCAAAATAGTTTCCAATTGGCAATGTGGTCAAGCAAGGCTATATTTTATGATCTTATCTGCTTAACTTGTACACAGAACATATCGTATAGAGAACAGGATTATACTCAGAGGAAGGAAGCAGGAAAGTTGGAAGAAGGACCATCAAACATTTAAGATATGCAGATGACACTCTTTAGTGTGAAGGAGGGGTTGGAGACCTCAGAAAAAATGCATAAATAGTAGGCACCGAATTGAGAGGGAGTCAGACTCCCAGGAGAAAGGGTTGGGAGTCATACAGAAAGAGTTCTCACTCAATGTGTGTGCGTGTGTGTGTGTGAATAAATGAGAAGGGGTGTTTTCTCAGAGAAAGCCTAGAGATAGGGAATGAAGAGAAATCAACCGACTTTTGAATCTGGTCAGAGAGAGTGATGTAGATTTAGGAACAGAGCTTTTGGCAAAAAGGGTGTGTGTGAGAGAAAGTACCTTTATGTTGTTGTAAAGACAGAAGAAACTGTTTAAACACATACTGAAGATCTGTTTGAGCTTGGAAATACATAAAAAACTCAATACTTTACTTTGTTATTTTAATAAAGATTGTAGTATATTTTTATAAATTTGTACTCAGCTGAATGATTTGGTGGAAGGCCAGAGCTGTATAAAGTGGCAAAGCACTGGGGGAAAGGAAGCTGCCATGCCAGTCAGTGAGGAGAAAAAGCAGGCCTTGCCACATAAGGCTATCGTAGTTTGGCCATCTCATGAGAAGGCATGACTCACTAGAAAAGACAATAACACTTCTTAAAGTAGAAAGCAGCAGGAAGAGAGTAAGTCTGAATTACAGATGGATAGACTCCCTCAAATAGGCCACATCCCTGGGTCTGAAAGTCCTGAGCAGGCCTGTTGTCGATAGGTGATTTTGGAGTCTCTCACTGATAGGATCACTCTAAATTGAAGTCAACTTGACAGCAGTTAACAAGGAAAGCAACAAATAATCATAAAATGAAACAAATTTTAATAATGACTAAAATTAAAAAGTAAACAGTGAAAATTATCTTCTGTTGAGCTTTGTATAACCAACTATTTTATTAAAAATAAACAAATTAATTAATGAAATGATAAATAGAAAGAAAGAAAGAAAGAAAGAAAGAAAGAAAGAAAGAAAGAAAGAAAGAAAGAAAGAAAGAAAACACTGCAGTACAAAAAAAAGTAATGGATTAATACATTTATGACCATTTCTGCACTACATTATTATAGTGCTATTATTCCACTTTCAACATCCTGTGGAATTCTGAGGTTTGTCGTTTACTGAGGCCAAAGAGCTCCCTGACTGAGAATTCTGAATGCCCCTTCCTAAACTGCAAACCCCAGGATTCCATATAATGTTGAAAGTGAAATAAGAGCACTATAACAGTGTAGTGCAGAAATGGCCTCTCTCTCTCTCTCTCTCTCTCTCTCTCTCTATATATATATATATTTTAAAAAAAGGAGGAAACTTATCCAATGTATATTTGCAATATGGTCCTCAGTGCCTCTTGCTTTCTGAGCCTAGCTTGGACATCTGGCATTTCTTGTTCTGTATATGGCAAAGGTCTTTGTTGTAGAATTTTTAGCATAACTTTGCTTCTATGAGAGATAAATGCAATGCTCCTGTGGTTACTACAATCCCTAGTGTCCCCTTTATTGGGGATTGGAATGTATATTGGGTATTTCCAATCTGTGGGCCATTGTTTTGTTTTCCATGTCTGTTGACAGATTTTTGTTAGAACTAGTGTCTATTCTCTGTAGCTTAAATCAGCTCTGTTGGTATGCCATTTATTCCTAGTGATTTATTTCTTCCAAGTGCTTCGAGTGCAGTTTCCACCTCACTTTCTAGAACTGTAGATTCATTTTCAAATGTTTCTTCCTTCAATGAATCTGCCAACCTTTCATTTTTGTTATATAGTTCATCAGTGTATTGTTTCCATCATCTTATTATTTTTACTTGGTCATGTAATGTGTTCCCCAGCTGGTCATATAGCTTCCCCAAACTTGGCTTAAATTTCCCTTTGATTTCTCAGATCTTGTAGAAGAAGGTTCTTGTTCTTCCTTCGTTGTTGTCATCTTCTGTTTCTTTGCATTGATTATTATAGCAGTTCTCCTTATCCCTGTGTACAAGTCACTGAACAGTTCCCTTCAGTGTTCTGACCCTATCTTCTGTCTCTGTAGTTGGAGCATAAACTTGGATTGTGCTTATAGTGATAGGTTTTCCTCAAAGTCTTATTGTTATTATTTGATCAAACTTTGCATGATATCCTTTGGTTGCCTTTGCTACGTCTCCCCTCATTATTAATGCCACCTCATTTCTTCTTAGATTTTCTTTTCCTGAGTAAAA
This sequence comes from Cyclura pinguis, assembly GCA_030412105.1. Taxonomy (NCBI): domain Eukaryota; kingdom Metazoa; phylum Chordata; class Lepidosauria; order Squamata; family Iguanidae; genus Cyclura; species Cyclura pinguis. The sequence continues at coordinate 102,608,314 of CM059599.1, read as the reverse complement.
AGCTCCACTTTAGCTCACAAGAATTGCAATGTTTATACAATTCTATTTCCTATTTACCTTCCCTTACTCATGTTTCTCACATTCCATGTTCCTATAAGATATGTTGGGCAGCTTTGGACTTTCCTTTCAACTCTAATCAGGCTGTTATCCTAAAAGGTGGGGGAGTTTGGGGTCCACTCCCAATGCCAGTGTCTCCTTAGAAATAAGGGGAACTATAGCTCAAAGGAGGCCTATGAGAGGAGAGAGGACTCCAGTTAAAAGTTAAATGGAGTATTTAATTGGGAATTAATAAGCATTTAGGAAATCAATGGGGCAGGAAAGGTTGGATAGAAAGAAATTGGATGGAAAGGGTGATAGTTACCACTCCTGAAGCAGAAGGTTGAAGTGGAACAGCTCAGATAGAATGTCTGAGGGTAGCAAGGGAATTTGGGGTACCATGTGCCACATAATACCCAACATACTACCACATACTACAATTTACTGGGGCTAGAGCTGGGGGTTTTATACCCTATTTCCTGCCCTGAAGGAGGGTACATGGGCAAAGGGCTTTTTCACAGGGTTGACAAAGGAGTCTGGAATGGGCTGACTCTTAACTCTAGATGGCAAACATTGATGGGAGTCCTGACACCCTCTTAATGTTTGGTCAGACTGTGTGAATAGGGAAGGTCTCCATAGGATATGCTCACAGTAGGGTCCCTGATTACTTCACCTGGGCAGTTTAATCTTCTATTGCTTTTGAGAGTACTTGTAGCTTCAGCACCAGGACTTCCTGCTCTCTGAACTGATGACTTGATCATGTCTGAGGTCATCTTGACCTGGTATATGCTTACAACCAGTGCACTTTCAAACATGTGTTCCAGCCATAAATATGTGCAATTATGAAAATAATACATCCCACAGAGTGAGGGTGTATGGAGTGGTAACTATGCCGACAGCTGAATATCCTGTTAGCTTGAGTCAAGCTGTGTCATTAGCCACAAGGCTACTCGTAGCTATTCTCTGCTGTACTCCAGTAGCTTGTTGAGTACCTTCCAATTTGGGAGTGGTATCTTTTGGCATTGTCACTTGTTTATTTTGGATTGTTTCGCCATAGAGTTTTCATGTTAAAAGACATTCAAAAGGGGTTTATTGTACCTCATTGTGCACAGTACTGCAGTGTTAGCTATGGTGCCCCTACTGCTGTCTCTTACCCTCCCCCCCGGCCCGCTATTGCTGCCCAGTAGCTGTTTGGCACATTTAGCCTGGCTTCTCGACAAAACCCAGTCTGATGTGGGTGACCAACAGCAGCACTGCTGCCATCAGCATAGCCTCTTGCCTCATAGGAGCATGCAATCTCACCACCACAGAAAAGTAGTGTCACGGTGGGTTCATGAAAATAATTTTGTTGGAGGGATATTAAAAATGATCCGTATTGGGTGTCAAATATGTGGGTGTCACTGCCTCTAAGAGAAGCAATTCTCCTCTCATTGGCTAGAAATGGAGCAGTCTGGGGCATACGCAGGGGTTAAGATGCAGTAAACAGTCTTGGTGGCCTCATGTGGCTCCAGGACTATCCTTTGCCCACCTCTGCTGTAATGACTAACAGGAATAATGAACAACAGGAACAAATTACTTATGAAAAGTTATTTTCCAAGTGTGGGTAGAGAGAGCCTGTCCCTTGGGTTTCATATTTTGTAAAGAACCACCCTAAAATTGCGTGTCACAACGGCTATGTGGAACAAGGACTCACGAAGAACATGTAAAGAAATTAGGAAATAGTTTCAAGTGAAGCAGCAAGCAGCTATCTATGGCCCTTTCCACACGAGGCGAGTGAATCGCTTTGTGCCGTTACTTACCGGTTCTTCTCTCTTCAAAGCAACGCGGACTTTCCCTTAAGCCCTTCTGCAGGGCTCCAAGTTTGTTGCAGGGCGAATCGGAGCAGTGCGAGGTCTGTAGATCCGCACTGCTCAGGCTGAAAATGGTGACTTCCTGTTCTTCATGGGTCCGGACCAACTGCTGACACTGACCACACCCACAACCCGCCCTCCGCTGATTGCAGGAACGCAATGATGTGCTCCAGAAGATTGAAAGATCGAATTTTTCGGGTCTTCACTTAGCTTGCTGGAGGACCACTTGGGGGCGTTTTGGATAGGACTAAGGTGCAGAACTAAGGTAAATAGTCCGAACTTAGTCCGATCCAAGGTGCGGACGACCTCCGTGACAGGACGCCTTGGCCCATTTTAACTTCCTTGTGCAGAAAGAGCCTATGTCAAACTAGTGCTTTTGGGTTTCCCAAGAGGCAACAGGATGCTGGACTAAATAGGCTTTTAGTTTAGTCTGACAAAGCAGATGTTCTTATGACATCTTTGGAACTGTTTCATTCACTTAACATTGTTCTTCCAACAATAGGTGGTGCTGTATCCAGAACTAAAAGAAAACTAGAAACATTTCAGAGGAGGCTTTTATCGTGCCATTGCCTTATCTCAGTCACTTAATTTTGTGAAGACTTCACATAATTTCTTTTCCCATTATTAACTCTTCCTTATTTTTCCACTGATGCATCATTTTTCTTATGGTGGAAAATCCATTTAGGTGCTAGACGGAGCTTTCTAAGGCCCTTTCCGCAACGCACCTTTTCACAGAGCTGGGGTGCAGGGATCGTGTGAGCAGCCCCCAGCGAGAGGCTCTCACATCCCGGTTCCTTCAGCTCCGCACCTGGCACCTCCTTGCATGAGAGCCCCGCCTCTTCCTTCCACAGTGCAGCCTGGGAGTTTCCCAGGCTGCGCTGGGGCAGGAAGCGTGAGCACTGCGACTCCAGAGCTCCGCACGAACAGCAAGTGCATGCAGGGCCCCAGAGCGCTGCATGATTGCGCACCATTTTTGGCTCAAAGCCAAAAATGAAAAAGTGTGCGAGCAGCGCCTGCCAGACCCTGGAGCGTCACGCAATTGTGAGTGCGTCATGTGGACCGCTCCTCATATTTGCGCAATGCTTGAGGGGCCCTTTCACATGGCAAATACCATGCGAAAAGGTCCTAAGAGGTAGGGTAAAAATCACTGTCTCTGGAACTGCCCTATCTAATAATTCCACGTTAGCCTTAGCAAGAAAGCTATTGTTCTGTTTGGTATCTTTTTCAGCCTGGTTTCCTTATAAACACCCTTTTCGCACCTTACCCTTTCGCGGAGCTGGGGCGTGGGACTTGCGAGAGAAGCCTGGGGAGGAAAGCTCTTGCGTCGCTGCTGCTTTGGCTCCGCAGCTGCTTCCTGGTCACGCGAGCACCCCACCTCTTCCTTTTGCAGTGCAGCCTGGGACCTTTCCCAGCCTGCACTGCACAGGAAGCGCAACTGGCCCGGCTCCCAAGGCTCCACATGCCAGGTAAGTGCGCGCAGGGCCCTGGAGCGCTGTGCGACCACGCAGCATTTTCGGCTTTAAGCCGAAAATGAAAAAATGTGTGCATGGTCCATGTCAGGCCCTTGAGCGTTGCGCAAATGTGAGTGCGTCATGTGGACTGCTCCTCAAATTTACGCAACGCTCAAGGGGCCATTTTGCTGCGGAAATGCCGTGCAAAAAGGGCCAATGTATCAACTATCACATTTTAATTTTGAGAGTCTATTCCTTCCTGCAAGAATAATATACAAAGTGAAAACTTTTTTTAAAAAAACGCTGGCTGTGTCCTGCAACTCTGTTTCAGTATTTCCTTCCATGATTCTATGACATCTACATTTTATTTCCTTTTGTTTGATAAATGTAAGCACTGTTTTATTGATCTCCTTTTCTCACTCCTGCTTTACAGTCCTAGAACTAGAGTGTCTTCTAAATCAGTTTGATATTGCAAACTGTCACCAAATGCGTAATGATTTTTTTCAACCTTCCTGTCTTGAGGTGATATCAAAGGAAAATTCATACATCCTTCAGTACAATATTATTTGCTGAGTGGCAAAAGCAAATTTTGCATAACTGGGAGTACAGAAAAATAAAAGAATTTGGAGCTTCATACACAGATTAATAGAGCCATTTAATACTTATAATGTCCTGTTTATTATTATGGTTATTATTGCCTTCCATATTGGCTCTTCATGGCTATTTTTCATTTTAAGCCTCAAGCACGATATAAGAGAGAAATTCCTTTTTATTGCAGAGGAATAAAATTTCAGTTTTATTATTCAGTGTGAGAGCATTTCAGTATTATCAAACTTTTCCAGTAAAATGCTCCTTAATATTTTCTCAAAGAGTCTGATTATAATAACAAGGCAAGGCAGTGTTCTTTTTGCAGAGTAATATGTCACATAAAGTTTATATTAAATACAAGATACAGGTCAATGTTGGAAGTGTCAAAAGACTACAGGCACACTATTTCATATTTGGTGGACATGTTCTAAAGCAAAAATGTATTGGAATGAAATTCATAAGATAATATGTGGTGTATTGCAGGTTCAAATTGATAAGACTCCTGAAATGTACTTGTTAAATATGACACATATGTTAGAGGGAACTGCGGTAAAGAAATATTGGAGAATAATACTGTATATGGTCTCAACTGCCTGTATTGAATTTGCAAGGCTTTGGAAAAGTAATATAATACCAACGACAGAACAATGGTGGGCAACTTTTATTGAAAATAGAAATGCAGATATCATTTCACAGAGATTAAAAGGGAAATCAGATGATGATATCTATAAAGAATGGCAGATGATTTCGGAAGTGAGAAGGGTCTTGTCAGGGAATAATACATAATTGATGGTATTAAAGGTTCTTACAAGATAAAATTCAGAGAAATATCATGGAACAAGTAAAGTTGAGTAGAAAAACAGGAACTAACGAATTAAGTAGATAATACTAACAATTTATTGTAATGCATTGATAATGGTTCAATGGAATGATAAAGACTGTAATCCAGAGAGGAAGGAAGACAGTTGTAATACGACAATTAAGAATACAATGATAATTGTTTGTTTTATATGTTGGAACTTTAATAAAATTACTTAAAAAAAATACAAGATACAAGCAAATAGTATAGTATCCACCTCAACAGAGCTGATACTCACTAACCCACTAACTACTTATTTATACATTTGTTATTGACATCCAGTGAAGATGAGTAAAGCAACAAGAGCTTGATCTCCATATCTATAGCCCTGATGATCCAAGTAAATGAAAGAGATGCAGCAAATAGGTGAACTCATTTGTTTTTAAATCAGAGGTGGGGATCATGTAGCCCTTCTGATGTTGGATTGTGCTTACTGCCTGCTATAAGCAGTATAGTCAATGGCAAGGAATTCTGGGACTTCCAGTCCAGCAACATCTGGGCATCTGCACTGTTTCCACTCCTGTTTCAAATGGACCAGCAAAAACCTGAATTCCTTTATTAGCTACAACTAGAGTAAGCCCACTGAATCTGTGGAACTTCTATAAGTGTTGACTTACCATGTTACCAGTGATTCACTGGGTCCTCTCTAATTGAGACTCACAGTAAGGCCCTTTTCTCATGGCATTTGCCATGTGAAAGGGCCTCTTGAGCGTCGCACGAATGTGAGGAGTGGTCCACACAATGCACTCACAATCGTGCAACGCTCCAGGGTCTGGCAGGCGCTACCCGCGCACTTTTTATTTTCGGCTTTGAGCCGAAAATGGTGCTTGATTGCGCATCGCTCCAGGGCCCCGCATGCACTTGCCATGTGTGCAGAGCTCCAGAGCCATGGCGCTCATGCTTCCTGCCCCAGCACAGCCTGGGAAACTCCTGGGAAATTGCAGAAGGAAGAGGCGGGGCTCTCGTGCAAGTGGGCAGCAGCTGCGGAGCTGAAGGAACTGGGACACGAGAGCCTCTCGCTGGAGGCTGCTCGTGTGACCCCTGCACCCCAGCTCCGTGAAAAGGTGTGTTCGAGAAAGGGCCTTTGTTATGTGGTCATCTCAGAGTGCAGATCACTTTGAGGGCTTCTGTGGCACAAGAACCTCTGGACTGTTAGTTGAAGGATGGGATTTTTTTTTAAAGCAATAATAGTCGAAGTGAAGGTAAGTGAGTTTGGGTTAGGTATGTCTCTAATCCAGATTTTATTTAGAGCAAGATCCTGTTTTTTTTTCCTCAAAGCAACTATCCAAGCTCGAAAATTTGCATAAAAATAGAGTAGACTATCACAAAGATAAGAGCATTCATAGTGGCACAGCTATCAGCCAGTTTCTGAACACAATTCACAGTATGTGCCAGCTTTAACTTTTCAAGCTCTAAATAGATTGGCCCAGAATATCTTAAGATACATCTCTACCTTACAAATCCTCACACCTAAGAAGTGATAGAAAGTGTGTGCATTCAGTGGCTAGATATTATGGTTAAGGAGCAAGGACATTGATATCTATAGAAAACAAGCTAAAGGTTTATTATAGGAACTTGATTAAAGATAGGAAAGCTCTAGCCTTGATTAAGCAGTGGCAGGAGGAACAAGCTAGTTTGCCTTTTATAGACATGAGATAATAAAGAGATGGAGAAAAGAGGTGGGATGATCCCTAGGAATATCATCTCAGAGAGTTTAGGCTAGGTGGGGATAAGGAATGAGGAGACCTTAGGTTGCCGAAACACTGTTTAACACTATCACTGCCATTTTCCCTTAGGACACATTTAACTCTTTAAATGCTGCATGTTACTACACTTCCACCAAGAAGATCCTGGCCTGCAGCCAGAGGGGTGGTGGAAGTGATTTGGAGACTTTGATGCCTGAAACATCTCTCTGGTCTCCTTTTCCAGCACAGGTACCAAGCATCACTGATCTCTCTAGGCTGCACTTGCCCTGCCTGTGTAGATATTTATTTCCCAGTGGACGGTGTGGAGCCCATTTAATAATGTAGTGACCTCCCCAGTTGAACATTTATGACTACAGGCCTAAAGAGATCACTAAAAATGGCCTTGTTCCAGCTGCTGACTGCTCAGCCTCAGGGCAAGCAAAACCAGGAAGGCAGAGGGCTTAACCCCCTCATATCCAAGACTCCAGTTCTGTGGAACTCCTGCCCACAAAAATTTCACTAATTTAATTGGGCTTACTTGTCCTTTGGAGATGAGGTTGAAAAAAAATGAAATAAAAAATAAAGCAAATCTGGTCTCAGTTTCATAAATGGTGACATTTTATTAAACATTGTTTTTATTTTGTAACAAATATTGACCCTTTCCGCACCAGGCAGTTAGAACGAGGCAGTGTGTCCTCTCACGAAGGTCATCTGCACCTTGGAGCGGACTAGGAGCGGACTACTTACCGGAGATCCACACCTCAGTCCACTCCAAAATGATCCCAAGTAGTCCTCCAGCGTGTTTTCTAAAAACCATGAAAACCAGGTCTTTATTTTCCTGGAACGCACCATTGCGTTCCTGCTCCCTTGCGCAGATTCGTAGGCTCGCACCAATGCGAGCCTGCGATCTGCGGAGGGTGGGCTTTAGGTGTGGCGAGCTTCAGCGGTTGGTCAGGACCCACGACCAACCGGAAGCCACCATTTTGGAAGCCGGAAGCCGCCATTTTGGAAGCTGGAAGCCGCCATTTTGAAAGCCGGAGCAGTGCGAATCTATAGACCTTGCACTGCTCCGATTCGCCCTGGACCAAGGAAGAGCCCTGCGGAAGGGCTTCAGGGACAGTCCACGTTGCTTCGGACCCCAGAAGAAGCGGTAGGTAACGGCATGGACCGATTCCCTCACCTCGTGCGGAAAGGGCCATTGTTAGAGAGAACTGCACTGATTTGGTTCACAACAAGGATGGGCAACCTGTGGCCTTATGAGTGTAGGTGAACCACAAGTTGACCTATTCCAATTCACAAGGAAGGACAGGTTGTAAATAACTAAAATGAATGAATCTACAGTTGTGATGCAGATGGCTGTTCATTGAAAACCTATGCACTTTACATTTTGTAGCTGAAAGCTAAGTCAGTGTGGTGTAGTGGTCTGAATGTTGGACTAGAACCTGGGAGGCCAGGGTTTGAACCCTTGCTCAGGCCTGGAAACCCCCTCACTGGCCTTGAACAAATTACACTCTCTCAGTCTAAACTAAATACAGCAGCAAACTCTATGGCCGTTTCCACACTAGCCTGTTATAGTGCTGTTATTTCACTTTTGACATCCTATGGAATCCTGGAGTTTGCAGTTTAGGGAGGGTACTATAACAGGCTAGTGTGGAAATGGCCTATGAGAGGGTAGCCATAAGTTAGAGTCAACCTGTAGTCATATAAAAACATCAGAAGCAAGTAAGACTTTATATTAGTGGTGTTATTAACAGCATAGCATAGAAGGACTATCCCTATTAACTGGCATGATGTGGTAGCTTTGTCAGCAGAACCCACCTTGTCTATCACCACACCTCAATCAAGGCAGTAAGTCATTTTAGATGGAATACTTGAATTCTGATGGATTAAACACGCTGACTGGTGCCTTCATGTTCTGAATTATAAGGCTTATCTCTTCTGCCACCTTGCAGCATACATTAATCTTCTTTTCATGTGGTTTTAGTGTGTGTCTCACTTGTACGATCTGCATGAGGAACAGCTGGAAATAGATGTAGCCCATGAGTAATTTTACTCTGGAGAGACCTGGGTTGAATCTGATAAAAATGTTCTGTTGTTTTAAAATATTTCAGATGAAGGAAAACCCTTTGAGAAGAAGAGATGAAAACCAATGTGACAAATATCAAATCTGCACAAATCTTGCTGAGCATGCTTCATCAGCCATGGGGAAAGGAACCATAAGTCAGTGGCAAAGTGCATGATCTGCATGCTGAAGATCTCTCACTCAGCCCCTGGATTCTCTAGTTAAAAGGATCAAGTACTGTGGGGGGAGGAAGGGAATCATGTGAGATGTCATGAACTCATCAGAGGAAAGGAAGGATATAAATATAATTAAGAAATAAGCAAGGTTGGCAGGCTGTAGGTTGAGCTGGCCAGTACTGGTCACCTCAGGGTTGAAACGGAGAACCTTGTGGATGAGGCACTGTTACCTTGTGCCAGCTTGGACTATCACATACCCTCCAACATTTCATAGATGAATATCGGCACCCACATGGCCAAGCAAAAGATGGTTGAGATGGAAGAAGTTATTAGTGAGGAAGAACAGGCAGACTAGGGCCATTGCCACACTGGACTGTTGTAGTGCTGCTATTCCTCTTTCAACATCCTATGGAATCCTGGAGTTTGCAGTTTAGGGAGGGACCTCAGGATTCCATAGGATGTTGAAAGTGGAATAATAGCACTATAACAGTCTAGTGAGGCAATGGCCTAGGAGTTTGCTTTTGACTGAACCTACTGGGAAGGACAAGATTTTGCCTTCTCCTCTTCTCTCCCCCCACTGAGTGAAACTATTTTTGCACTTTGAACTCAGGTGCAACAACTGAAGAAAGCTGAGGACAAAGGGGCAAAGTGGGAGGGGGAAGAAGAAACTGGAAAATTTTAAAAGCAGCTAGAAAAGTGGTATGACTAAGGATTATTTGGGACTGTCCCTGCCAAATTGGAATAGTTGGAGAGTACGTAGCTCAGTGGTCTGTTGGAGAGTATGTACACAAACTAGTTAGCTTTCATCTGTTTCTGCCTGCAGACTCCAGAGGCTGATCATCGTTTTAAAAAAAAGTCAGAAGGAAAGTTGTACAAAGTTCCATGTAATGTGTAGGGAAGGTGTACTATGTACACAAAAAAGGTGTGCAGAAGTGAAAAATCTGGAACATGCTGTTGCACTGGGTCCTAAGAACTTTGGAATCCCAGATCTCTACTATCTGTTTCTCTTTCACACTATTTTTATGTATTGTATTTATACCCTACCTTTCTTCTGGGATGAGACCCAAGATGGCTACATATTTACAGTAATATGATTCCACTTTAACTGCCGTGGCAACATCCTCTGGAATCCTGGGATTCATAGTGCAGAAGGAGTGTTTAGAATTCACAGCCAGAGAGCTCCGCTAGTGCAGCAGCAAATCACAAATCTCAGGATTCCATGGGATGCAGCCACGGCAGTTGAAATAGACTCATAGTGTTATAGCAGTGTAAGGTAAAAGGACCAATGTTCAGACGCAGACACACACACACGCCATATTTGGAAATGCTGAGGAAATGTCTAAATGATTCTTGAAATACAGAAACTCTTGCCCAGTTTGCTAAGCAGAGGATATTGACCATTTCTGCTCTAGACAGTTATAGTGCTATTATTCCACTTTCAACATCCTATGGAATCCAGGCGTTTGCAGTTTTGGGAGAGCCTCTCCCTAAACTTCAAACCCTAGGATTCTATAGGATTTTGAAAGTGGAATAATAGCACTATAACAGTCTAGTGTGGAAATGGCAATTTTTTTGCTTTGCTCAGGCATTCCATCAAACTGCAGCAAAAGGAGAAGGCCACTTCCTCAATTCAGCTGAAAGGACAGTCTTCTCTCTCAGCTATTGTCAGCTGGTGGGATTTAGTTTAAACATTACTGTGTGAATTTGCCCCCCCCCCCCGCTTTCCCCTCCGTGTTCCCCCTTCCTTTTATGTCCTGTCTTTTACAGGTAACCTTGGAGGGAAGGAATTTCTTGTTTTATTGATTGCATGTAAGTCACTCTGGAGCGTTCTCAGGTAAAGAACATGTTAAACAAACAAGTGGATACATAATATGACAGTTCTGTTCTCTCTTGCTGCTGAAGGAAATTGTTTGGATCATGCTGACCAAAATCTTAACTAGAAATTCTCTAATCTTAATGAATTATAGCCTTGTCTGACCTTACTGGAAACTCTGTCTCATGGAATCTGATTTCTTAACTATAAAAATGTGCATAGTAATAATTAATTTCCTTTCCCTGATAATCTCAAAAAATTAGTTTCGATCTATGTACCATTTCAAAGTTGCAAAGTGTTATATGTGTAGAGGGTATCTGTTATCGCAATGTTTTTAAATTAAGCAATTAAAAATACTGATTATCTTAAGTGTTCAGAGCATTAAAATAGGAAGGGGGAAGAAATATATCATGAAACATGTAGGTCAGGACTAAAATGAAATAATTTCGTGTGAGGAATTATTATTTCTGCAGTAATATTCTGGATGCCTTTGTTCTTGTAAGCTCCTTGAGCAGCCATCTTATTGACTTTTCCTCCTCCTCCTTCACTAAACTCTATTAAAAATACAAAATACATACCAACAGAAGATAAGAAAGAACAAAGAATAAGAACAGGTATGAACAACAAGGAAAAAGAAATAAAAAAAGAAGATCACAAGAAAGAATCCTGAATACTAAATACTTAACTACTAACGGGAGTTAATTGAAAACAATAAAACAATAAATATATATTTTCAAAGGTAGCTTCCAACATTCCTAAAGCAGACTATTATTATTATATTAATCCTATACAAAAACAATTCTCTAACAACAAATGCCCTTCAGATACTTCCACTGGAGGATTCTGAATTGCTGAGTGAGTGTTCTAACTTTTAGTGCCTGTAGTTTCCTCTCCCGGTCATCTTTTCCTGTTTGGCAGGGACAGTCCTAATTAAGCTTCTGGCATCCCACTTTTTCAGTTGCTTTTCAAGTGCCCTGGTTTTTTTCTTCTCCTTCCACTTTGGCTCTTCGTCTTTAGTTTGCTTCAGTTCCTTCAAAATGAGTTCAGAGTGCAAAAATACTTGGTACTCAATTAGCTCAGCAGTGGGGAGAGGAGGAATAAAATTATTCTCTTCACAATAGGCTCAGGCAAAGCTGCTTCCGCCTCACCTAACTTGTGTGTTCATTTTCACATATCCTGACATCTTGACCGCACTCAAGTGTTGTTTGGTCACAAGTGTCCTTGTTTCCATCTGTGAAATGTTGGGGGATGTGTGATAATATAGCTGGCATAGGGTAACTAAATCCTTCACTATTGTCAGATTTGTCCCAAGATAATTTTCCTTCCACAAAGGGAAAGTGGCTATGGATTGAATACCACACACAGAAAATGAGCCATCTGAGATCAAAACACAAGGTCCCATGAAAATAAAAGTTCTTGAATATGCAGGAATATGTAAGATCAGAGTTTCCTTTCAATGAAAACAGATATGCCTAACCCCATATGAAAACACACCGACAATGTTCAAATTTCCTGTCTTGTACTGTGAAAACATGGATTTACTGAAACTGAACGGAAGAATGTCACATGTGTGTAGTGTTATCCCTTCTACTTCCAGAAATTGTTTCTAAAATGGAATGTCAAAAATCTAATATTAGAGAGAACTGGAACTGGATCAAAGGCATCCTAGAGGCAAGGAAAAAAAGTATTGGGGTGAGGGGAGTCTAGGCTAATGACACTTTTGACTTGCAACAACAAATGAAGAAAGTAAAGATTATTGTCCTAGCTACAATAATAGTTTGAGGCAGTGGATTGTGTTAGAAAAATAGAAATTGCTATTCTGTCTTGGGGTCTCATAAAAATACAAGGAATTCTTTACATATCATAAAATCTGGAGGGCTGTTTATTTCACTTTGGAGAAGGATTGCAGACATGAAGGAGCAACAATATGAGATCCCTGAGAATATTGTAAGGTTCTTTTGATTTAAAAGTGATTATTCATCTGCCGATAGTGCCTAAAGTATCTACATATTGATAAGGAAATTCTCCATTTTCTGATTGTTGGTTTGCTTGTTTTTAGAATTTGAGATGTTTCTATTATTATTCAATTAACTTATTACATAAAGGTAAGAGAGAATCATATGTTTTATTTTCTATCTATCTATCTATCTATCTATCTAACTATCTATCTATTTTTAGAATTGCACATTTCAGGATAGTATTGGACCACAGATTACAGGACTCTGAGGGTTGGACTTGGACCCTGGGAGATTAGGGTTTGAATCCCAGCTCAGCCATGGAAACTCAGTGGGTTATCCTGGGCAAGTTACACTCTCTCAGTCTCATAGAAATGCAATGACAAATACCCTCTGAACAAATTCTTACAAGAAAACACCATCAGTAGAGTCTTCATACATCAGAGACAACTTGAAGGTACACAACAACAAATTTGACCACATTCATTGTTTTCATTGGTTTGAATTTAGAACTTGTGTATCGGAAAGATGATCCATTTTACATCACCATCATAATCATCATCAGTTTAGATATTATTACTGTTATTATTTTTAAAAATAACTCAAGAAGAATATAAAAGTGCCAATAAGGACACTGGACTCTACATGATAGCTGCTATTCTGGAGACTGTTGTTCTAAATCTTTTTTTTTAATTATAACAATAACAATCTCCAGAACAGCAGCTATCATGTAGAGTCCAGAGTCGTTATTGTCACTTTTATATTCTTCTTCTTAAGCATGCTGTTATACTTCAGTCATGCGGGAGATAGAAGAATGCCTCTGATATTATACCACTGAGGACTGCTTGCTTCAAGAAGATATTGAGTGGTGTCTCCTTTACTAGCTTGTTAAAACTACAATGGCCAGGGCAACCAGAGCAGTGTCATGAAAGTATCCAGACCTAAGATATGACTGTCATACAAAATGGACAGTAATTCCAGAAGTAACGGTGCAATCCCATACTCTAGATATGGAGTATTTGCAAAAGCACTCTGCCTCTACTGGTGAAAAAACTTAAGTATAACATTATCCCCCCTAAAAAAGCAGCTTAAGTCATAATTCACTCTCCCTCCCTCCCCATTGAATAAGGTGAAGATTCAGTGTCTTGCTTCACAAGCCTCTCTCCATTAAGCCAGAAGCCAGATGAGCTTTCCTTAGTACCATTGCATAACCCACTAGGACCTTGAGAACTATTAGTGTGATATACCTTCTGAAAAGTGGTGTTTTTTCTTTTCGTGTACAACCAGTGTTGTGTTGCATTATGCATTTAGTTAGCATTAATTATGGAATGGTGGGCAAGGAGATGGGAATCTTTCTTGGACTTTTCTCACTAGCCACTCAAGCATAAATCATCTATTGACAAGGGTTTACTTTTCAGTTTCACAACTGCAAGTTCAATACTCTGTGCCTTTCAGCAATATATCTGAACTGTCAATATTACTAGAGGAGTAAAAAATCAAACTCATCATATCCTAAAGTCTCTTCTCCCCTAGAGGATCCAACCAATGTTTTAGCTCACTTTTAGTGTGATGCATGGGTTGTAACATTTGTTTTTATTCACTGCCCACCTCAAATTTATCAGTGTACAGTTAAACAAATGGATGTTAAAAAAAGAGAGAGAGAGATGGGGAGGGGGATAGAAATACCAGGTAATTATAGAAAACCTAACATGTAACCTGGACAAACTGATCATAAGCATTCTAAGTGCTAAAACTGACATGCTTATCAAAGAGCAAGCCTTGCTGAGGAAGAATCAGCATGGCTTCTGTAAAGAAAGCTCCGTATTATTTTTAAGAGTATTAACAATGATGTAAATCAGAGCTGGGCAACTGCAGCAGGTCCTAGTGTCAGTTTTCAGCCTGTGTGATCCTCAGGGAGATGCACTGTCTGAACTGCAACTCCTTCAACCCTTCTGGAAGTGGCTGGAATTCCACTTACTGTTTTGAAAAACTGATACTTTTTCATGCAGGGGGCCCTGAAATCTATTTAAAAGGTGAATTGCTCATCAAAGCCTTCTACTCCTGTTGGGCACCCAAAATGAGTGGTCTGTGGAGTTTGGAGGGATTGGGAGCCACAGCTCATGATGTACTTTGTCCACCCCTTGTATTGATGCAGGTGATCCAGTACTGATGTACTCCAGAGGTTCCAGAAAGCTTTAACACCAAAGGCTTCTTGGTGAATTTTATTGGCATATAATTGACAGATCAAGTACTCCAGTGACAGGTCAGGTAAGCAACAAGATGTAGGGGACAGAAGTAGGCAGTCCTATTAAACAGACCAAGGATCTGCACTGGAAGTAGTATCATGTACTGTCAATGGTATTTCCAGTTTCTATATACGGCTGTGAAAGCTGAACAGTGAAGAAAGCTGACAGAAAGATCAGCTCATCTGAAAAGTAGTGCTGGGAGAAAGTTCTTCAGATACCATGCAGAACAAACAAATGGGTTCAAGAAGAACCCTGAATTGTCAAGCTTGAACTCTTTCTAGAAATCAAAATAACTAAACTCAGGCTATCATACTTTGAACATATCATGAGATTACGGAAGAGACAATAACTGCAGTGGAAGGCAATAGGAAAAAGAAGATGACAGTACAGATGGATTGACTCAATGAACGAAGCCACAGCTCAGAGTTTGTGAGACAAACTCAAAATTATCTATTTATCTATTTCATTTATGTCTTTTTTGGGGTGAAGGGGTATAGTTGGGTATTGAACAATACTGTAGTGTTGGATTCACATTGTTGGTTGATATTATTTTATGGAGTGTGCTGCAACGTATACATATGGACCTATTGTATATTGATTTGTGTCTATTGTGCTGATTTGTAATGATGGTTGAACTCAATAAACAAATATATCTAAAAAAGAAGAGTTTGTGAGATCTGATCAGAACTGTTGATGACATAAGTCTCTCATTCATCCCATCACCATAAGTTGAAACCAACTTGAAAGAAAACAACAACTGCAACAACAACAACAACAACAACAACAACAAATATTGTCTGAAGTCTGGAGTGAGTGGTGAAGTAATCATAGGTGCAGATGATACCAAATTATTCAAAATGTGAAATCCAAAGCAAAACCCAAGAAATTTTTGGTGACTGGACAATAAAATAGCAAATATGGTTCATTGTTTAAAATAAGCAGAGATAATTTGGAAATAATGGTGTAACGGTTTGAGTCTTGAACTACGACCCTGGAGATCAGAGTTCAGTTCCCTGCTCAGTCATGGAAATCCACTGGGTGACCTTAGCTGCACCGTACACTCTCAGCGCCCCAAACCCCTATGATAGGTTCACTTTAGGCTCATGGCAAGTCACAAACAACTTGAAGGCACACAACAATAACACATAAAATAAGCATAAACGATGACATTTGTTATTTCTATTGGGAAACTTAATCATATATACATACACGATAGGATCTGAACGAGGGGTGATTAATGAGAAATGAGATCTTGCACTTGATGAAAATATCAACATACTTTGCAGTGAAAATGAAGAAGGCACATGCCATGCTAGGGAGAAATAGGAAAAAGACTGAAAGGAAAAGGACAAGTACCATAAATCAATAGTGTAATATTTTTGATACTGTCCAGTAGTCTGGTGGAGCCATCTGTAAAACGATACTAAGAAGATTCAAGAGAAGGACATCCAGAAATACCAAGGATTGCATTGTATGTCCTATGTGAGAAGGTTCTAAAACCATTTAAGACTTTAGGAAAACAAGAAAAAGAGAACTAAAGTGATTAACTTACCCCTAATTGGTACAAAGTAGATAGACATCATTTATTGCCTTTTCTCATAATATTAGAACTCAAGAGCCTCCCAGTAAAACTGATTTCTATCAGTTTCAGGGATCTGGCTGAATGCAGAACTTCTTCCCCTGTAAAATAAAGACAAAGTCCAGGAAGTTGTTACATTAGCCTCTTCTAGTACTTAATTGCCAAAGTCCTCTTATAACACCTTAAAAACTATTTCATCAATACTACAGCCCTATACATGGCTTGTGGTGGTGGTGGTGGTGGTGTGCCTTTAAGTACTTTTTGGCTTACAGCAATCCTATAACTCAGAAATAATCCTCATTGTATTCAACAGCAGTTACTCTCCTGTGTGAACACATAAAGAAATGCAGCCTTATGATGCCATAAGTTTTCCAAAGTAAATTTGTTTTTAGCTGCAATGAGATACGGATGCTCTTCTCAGTACCACGTGGAATTTTTTATAAGCATCAGTGACAAATTTTGTATGCATTTCCTAAATGCCTAAATCTGAGCAAATGATTTTAACATTGCAACAGCTGTAGGCTATATGTCAGAGAAAGAAACTGGCAAAGCCACCTCTGAGTATTCCTTGCCTAAGGAAAACCCTATGAAAATATTGGGGTCACCATAAGTTGACAAGTGACTTGAAGGCACGTACAGTGTGCACACACACACACACACACAGAAGTAGTCAGGGACTTCAGGAAACTATCCTGACTCCTAAATGAGAGTAGTGTTACCTGTGAAGAGAAATATCAATGAGAGGAAAGGATGCGGGGGAACCCACCTGCTACCAAACTACTATACAGCTGAAGAACTGTAGTGCTGAGATGCAGCCAGAGAAATGGCACAAATCAGAGCTAGACAGACTGAGTCATCACTTGCAACCAACCCACTCTTGAGGCTTAGAATAATATATAAACAGGTTTGCCTACATAAAAGCATCAGCCTAGGGGTATCAAGTTCTGAACCGTTCTTCTTTTTTTTATTTGCAGAAATTTTGCAAATAACAGGTTCAATCTGAATAAAAATCATATACTGGGTAGTTTTGCTCAAAAAGTAGTGATGAGATTTAATACAAGCCCTCCACCAGCTTTTGTGGCCTTCAACATCTCCAAATTCCCTGGATTGTAATTTTTCTGGCCAAAAACAAAAAAAAAGCATGAATTTCTACCCTTTAAAAGGCAATTCACCTTTTATATAGGTTGCAGGGCCACTCTGTGGTTCTTAACATTCAAAACTAGATGGAGTTGTCAATTACTTCTGTTTGGGTGGGTTTTTTCATATCCATGTAGACCACAGAAGATGTCATAAGTAGAAAACTGATGCCTCAACCCATTCTAGTTACCCATCCCTATATCAACAAGGTTTACCCTTTCTTACCTTTTTTTGCAGATCTTAGGAATCTGTTTTAGAGGAGTTAAGTGAGCAACTGTTCTGGGAGCAGGGGATTGTCTATAGGACTCAGTTGTATTTAAAGTTAGACGGCTAGACTCTGTTATTTATATTTTCACAGTTCAAGGAACAGAGCTAAATATCACAGACTAGTCCTTGGCCAGCAACTGCATAAATGACAGCAAGTAGAATCTGAATTATATCGTAAATGTGTACAAGTAAAGGTCAGAGAAATCGGGTAACATTTGAAAGCATATATTTACTGTAATTATATTAATCTGCTGATCTAACTGTACATGGTTTCAGAACAGGCAAAAAAAACCCCTTGTTTCCATATCGTACAGTTGCTATGCAGGGTTGTAAATCTATTACCATGTGAGGCTTGTTCTTATATATTAAGAGGAAAATGCCTACAACAACAAACAAAAGCCCCAAACAAACAAACAAATGAACCTCAACTCACTGTGAAACTATTTATCAATTTCAGAAGAATTTTTGCTCATTTTTTTTAGTTGAATTTTACTTACACATGGGAGTACATGTAACAAGTTACAATAACAATCATAAACTTGAAATATTTAAGAATAAAAACAAAAAAGCCCACAAAAACAAAAACAGAAGAGATATAGCCGCTTATAGCACAGGTCAACCAGTCAATTTATTACACTGAATCAAAAAGAGAGAAAAAGGTATATAAAAACTCTCTATAAATGGTGACTTTTCAGCTCATATTTTAATTATTAATACAGTTCAGATTATCCCATACCCCTAAGGTATAAATCATCTCTCCAAAATTTAGCCTGAGAGTTTGGATATCCTATGGAAAATTGAGAATAAAGGGAGCTCAGGATTTCTATTTCTAGAAAAGCAAAGAAAAAGGAAAAAGAAAAGGAAAAAGAGGATCAGTTCTTCTGAGATTTTTCTCATTTTTAAGACTATTGCTTGCACAATTTCTATTAAATATGTGCAGTGAAAACTGCATTCAACTCTTTGTCACTTTGTTGCAGGGACCAGTGAAAGTTGTAACACTGGGTGGGTTGTTTGTTTATTTGAGATCACTCCTCCGGTTATTTTGTTCTCCCCTCTCACCGTCTCTTTCTTTCTCTCTCCCTGTGTATGTGTGTGTATCTCAGTTATGAATGAATGAATGAATGAATGAATGAATGAATGAGGCTGTTAAATTATTATATTCTTAAATACTCTGGGCAAATTTCTCTAGACACTCTCTATACTAAAATACAATAAAATCCACAAGCTAGCTAAAGCACACACACAACAGAAATGGAATATTTTTGCCCCCTTTTTGAAGTTTTGCCTTGTTGTCTTTGGCCCCCTGAACTCAGCAGGTATCGCTGAGAACCAAACCAGTTCCTAACCGAATGACACTTACGCTGCAATCCAGCCTCCCCTAATATTGCGTAAATATCCACATGCAAAGATGTACTGTACCAGCATTACGCAACTTCTATACTGAAGAGCAACATTGTGTAACATCAATGGTTGGAAGCTGTTGTACTGTGTGAAATGCATAATGTTGCTGCACGTGAAACTCCACTTCTGCTGCTGTTAGCAGAATACACTTCTTGTGCTAGAGCAAATAATTCACCCAGCATGGGTAGCATGTGCATGTTGCTAACAGAATACCAGCCTTAGCCTTTTCACATTTATGGCAGAGAACTCTGCTGCTGCTGCTGCTGCTGCTGCATGTATAGATTCCAGAAGCTCTATCTTGCCACAAGCAACCCGTTTGTACCAGTGGTGACTGGTGATTCTCATTGCACTGAGTAGTGAATTTGCACAATGTTTTACCCAGACTTTAAAGAAGCTATCCAAAGTGCTGAACTTTCCTCTTAATAAGTTCAGCATCTCCAATAGCTCCATTAAATTTCAGACCAAAACAGGGAGTAGATCCACCCTCAGCGACATGGCAGCCAACAGCTGCCATGGAATGGAGCAACAGTTATGTTTAGAGCAGTTTTATTTTTAAAAAAATGTACGCAATATCATTTCTGTAGAACATGTGATCCTATCTTGTGCTTGATGTGCCACAAATAATGTGCTAATATTCCTCTTGGGGTTTGCCTCATTCTTCGTTTCCTGCATATGGCTGTGAGCCATCTTTGTAATGAAGAGAGCATTTTTTTTCCTGTCCAGAGTTTGCCATAGCAAGATTGATGTCGGGAATCGAGATGATAACCACGTCATCTGCTCTGAGCCACTGCTCATCATTTTATGATCTATTTATACTTGTAACAGCTAGCCTGATCCCTCCCTTCCCATTTTTCACATACTCCTGGAAGTTACTGAAGTGAAGCCTTATTAAGGAAGATTTAAGCTCCATTAAAAACATTTTCTTAGATTATAGGGACAAAAAATCCACAGGAGAATAGAGGTGACTTTAGGACTATTAACAATGATTGGATTTGGCCATGGTAGTCACAGTTATAGCCTGTAAGATTCCGGTATAAGAAGATTTATGAAACACCCACCACAGCTATTGTGGTATATATAATAGGCAGCAGCCAGTCCCAAATTAATTAGTTAAAATTAATTCAACATCTATCTTTTGTCATAATTTTTTAACAATGATTTCAGAAGTTAATATTTTAAAAACATAAATGACATTTACATTGCATGTTTCATTTGATATGTTGTGAGTAACTGGGAGGTAGACAAATTTTTTTTCCAGTCATTTTAATAGAGTTTAAAATGTAAAAGTAACGTATCTCTAATGTGTTACTAACAACTAATGTACTCATTTAGTTAATATTCACTAAAACTATTAACATGAATAAATTAATTTTCAAATCAGCATTAAGACTGACATGCTAAGTTTAATGGTAATGTTTTAAATCTCTTGGGGCAACCATCTATTTCATCTAAACTTCTGTATTTGTCATTTGGTTCAACACCAAGCTATTTCCTGTCAAGACTTAAGGGAAGCCTATATCCTTAATGCAATTTTCCTTATCATTTTTTTAATCCAACAGCATGGGTTTGCCATGATATCAAATGGATCTGTAATTCCTCCAGATGAACAGCATTTAATTGGGTAGGGTGAGGTTGGGGAAAATAATAGAGAAAGTCTTCCTGTGACACTTGTGTGCTTGCTGTCTTTATGATCTGCTCAGGACAAGGAACCTGAATTCAGTGGTAAGTGACATGCTTTCCCTGTAGAAGGCTCAATGTCTAATCTCTCCTGTCTCTACACAGGGCTGAAGAAACTGTCTGAAACCCCAGAGAGCTGGTGCTTGCTGGTCTAGGCAATGCTGGGTTGCTGTAAGGTAGCTTCCAATACTACTGTGTTATTTTCTGGGTACAGTAGGCTGACAAGTGTTGGCTGCTACAGTCTTGCTCTCCTCAAATAAGGTTCTTTGAATGATGTTGACATACAAGAGTAACTCCAAGACAAGTTTGGGAATATGTGGTGCAGTGTAGTAATATGTTAGACCATTTCTGTCTAAAAATTGGTGGATGCTCAAATCCTATTCTGTACAATGCATAGTAAAGTGGCATCCCACATATAAAATGGCAAAATTAAAGTGTGCCTTTTGGTGCTTTTTTTTTTCCTGAATCTTTCAAGATGTGGTTGATTGAATCTGTGGATACACAATCTGTGAATATGGAGGGCCGGCTGTACACCGAAAGGAGGAGGTACCTTTTGTCTTTTGCCTTAGGCAGTAAAATGCCTTGCACTAGCCCAGGCCTTTTGATGCCTTGCAGTTTGAATAAGTGAACTGAGTCAACAGAAACAAAACAAAATACACTTTATGTTGTAGATCATGTGAGATGGTGACAAAAAAAGCCATGGTATCTCACGTGCAATTACTCACATGCCCATGTCATTTCACTATTTGATGCTACACACCAGAGATGAACATATTCATCTGTATGTTTCTAACTGTATTATTCTTTTAAATTGTGAGGCAGTTTGAGTCCCAATTTTGAGAAAAAAGCAGAATCATCATCATCATCATCATCACCACCACCACCACCACAGCCACCATATTCTCTATTGGTCCCCATCTGGCAAAGACAGTCTTGATTAATTCTCTGTTGTTTCACTTTTCTCAACTGCCTTTAAAATGTCCCAGTTTCTCTTTCTTCTTCCCATCTTCCCCTTTCATGCTCAGCTTGCTTCAATGGCTGCAAACTGAGTTCAAAGTGCAAAAGTAGTTTGTGCTCAATTTTTAATTTTTAAAATAGATTTATTATGCAAAGCAAAATTATATTCTAAGGCTCTCAACTCAGAAAGGGGGAAAGGAGAGGATGGGCAGAATCTTGCCCTTCTCAGGAGTCTCAGACAAAGTTAAACCATAGTAGGTCTCCCTAGACACGGGAAGATATGTTCCCGGACCCCCCGTTGTTAACGCAAAACATGGATAATGAAAAATGCTGTTTTTTTTTTAAATGAGATGAATGTCATTATTGAGATGAGTATGCAGCTTGAGGAGGAAGCTCTGAAACTGGACAGAACTTTAAAATCTAAGAGAAAGAACACTTTGTAGCTATTATTTGCAGTCCAAAGCCAATGTACAACTGATAAAAACATAAACAATTAGATGTAGTATGAAAAGAGATGGAAACATAATGTTTTCAAACTCAGAAGGTCAATAGTAGCATAATGTTAGCATCTAAATGCTGTAGTGTTAAGCTATTATTGACCTTCTGACAATATGTCAGGAGGAAAATCATCATCATCATCGTCACCATCACCAAGAAGCAATCCTGTATAATAGCAGCAGGATTATGTTGATGGTTGGATGTTGACATCAGGGGCAGACAATGTTGATGTTAAAGCTTGGGA
Organism: Cyclura pinguis; assembly: GCA_030412105.1. Classification (NCBI taxonomy): domain Eukaryota; kingdom Metazoa; phylum Chordata; class Lepidosauria; order Squamata; family Iguanidae; genus Cyclura; species Cyclura pinguis. The sequence goes on along the minus strand of CM059599.1, from coordinate 102,585,833 downwards.
ATCCTCTGAAAGTCTGGAACCTTTTGAAGAACCTTAGAATCACAAGTTTCTGTCTCTTTCTTTTTAACCCATCAAAGTGTTCCTGCAGAGTTTGTAATCCTTAGTAATCATACAGATGAACTTTTATGCTGTATTCCATCCAAGGGCTGTATTCCACATTTTTGTTCTTTAATGTCTGTGCAATTTGAAACAGTTCAGCAAATTTCTCTAATGTCCACACTGCTGGTTCTCCTTCCATTTTCTTCCTCTTCCTCTGAAGACATCTTAACAAATTCCTCCAATTCCTCATTGGATAACCATTCTTCATGGCCATCAATATGTTCTTCCACTTCCTCATCTAGCAGGCCAGAAAATCCTCTCCACCAAGTTGTCTTGCTGCATGACTGATTCTCCTAACTTCTCTATTGAACCTAGGGAGAGCATGAAAATCATCCACAAAATCACTTTACAAGTTTTTCCAGCAGACATTTACAGTTTCTAGTTTTAATTCATCCACTGCAGATTTGATGAATGTTATTGTGTCAGCAATAGTGAAGGATTTTCAGCCCTCCATTATATCCACATTACGGTCTTCATCAACTGCTGCTAGAATGTGATCAAATACCAGGCGGGTACAGGGCCTTGAAAAAACAAATGATGCCCTGGTCAAGGGACTGAATCAATAAGGTTGTTTTGGGAGATGAAAAAAACAATATCAACATTTTCATTTTCATAGCAAACAGATTCAGGATGGCCAGATGCACTATCTGTTACTAACAGGACTTTAAATTCCAAACCTTCCTACTGGAAATATTTTTTTTTCCCTTCTAGGATGATGCGTTATTGAAACCATTCTGTAAACAAGATGGCTGTCACCCATGCTTTCTTATTGTGCTGCCAAAACATAGGCAGTTAAAGTTTATTTTTAAGAGCGTGTGCGTTGTTTTGTACACTGTGGCATGGCTTTATCTATACACCCTGCGGAGTTATAACATAGGACCAGAGTTAATCTGTCCTTCTATGCTTTACGCCCTGGTGCCATCTTTGCAGTTTTATGAATGTAGGTTCTGGTAGGCAGCCTGCTTCCATCACAATTGAAAACACTTCCTTTGGATAGTATCCTTTCTCCTCAATCATCTGATCTGGAAATGTGGCAGCATCAGCTCCATTGGCAGACACAGCCACTCCACTCAGTTTTATATTTCTGAATCCAAACCTGTTCCTAAATCTGTGCAATCATCTTGTACTCACAGTGAGCAGCTTGGTGGCACTTGTTTGAGGGAATGCCCTGCTGAAAGTCTTCATTATAGCTTCAGTGCTTTGTGGTGCAACACACTGTTAATAGGATTTTTTTTCCCTCTTCATGTCTTCTAGCACAAATTTAATGCTTTCTCCGTCTTTATTAAGCACTTATTGCACACTGTGTTGGTAACTGTTGCATTTTGATGTCAGAGAACAAAACTAGCATGGATTTCTTTTTCCTTCTTTACAATTTCATGGATGGAAGATTCATTCTTACTATAGATCTTTGCAAATATAGAACATGATTTTTCTTTCCTGATTAAGTCAATAACTTTTATCTTCTTATCTAAAGGACACACTTTATGGCTTTTCTTTGGCTTAGCAGGTTTGCCAGCATCACCTCTCTTGAAATTTGGGGCCATTATTAACAACATAGGCACTTTGCCATATGAGCAGAAGCACTTTACAAGCACAAGCACTTTACTGGAGAAAGAAAAGAATTTTACACAAGCACACTGTACCGCAATCAGATCACATAACCAAGAGGCCTACTAAGTGACTGGGTAGCACACAGCATGTGTATACACAGCAAGGAAATGCCAGACAGCGTGGACCTGTAAGACAGCACAAGACCACTAATGAACGGGATGCCATTTCTGGATTTTTCTATTCCCTTCCATTTTCCATGGAATACTGTATACATTTCCCTTTATTACTACAATTTGTATTTAATTTCTATTCAACTCAAATTAATATTTTTAGAATGTATTTCAGCACAGGCAAGTGAAATCACGCACACTTGGTCAGGCAGATACTGGGGACGTACTGTACTGCAGCTTCTATAAGCCTGTGTGTTCATCACTTTTGCCATTTTGCCATTCATCACTTTTGCCATTTTTCCCACACTCTCCTGTGGTTTGACCATAGCCATTTCTGCACTAGACTGTTATAGCGCTATTATTCCACTTTCAACATCCTATGAAATCCTGAGGTTTGCAGTTTCGGGAGGGGCCAGGTGGCCCCTCCCGAAACTGCAAACCCCAGGATTCCATAGGATGTTGAAAGTGGAATAATAGCGCTATAACAGTCTATTGCGGAAATGGCCCGTGTATTCCGGTTTTGACTTGTAAAATGCTATGGGGCATACAGACTTGACCATTTTAAGTGAGCAGCTTAGTCCTAAGATATACACCCCAACCCTGCTGCTACATCGGTTGCATCAAGCTTGCCGCCCCACTCCATACTTCTGAGCCAGGAACTATGGCCTACGTCAAGGGTGGCAAGAGCTTCCTTCCAACTGCAGCAGGTTCAGTGTCAGAGAAGTCAGCTGGGGCTGCATTCCACCGGCAAGGAGGGCCAAAGGCAAAACGCTGGGACCACAATGACCGTTTTAGCTCAGAGCTCTCGCTGTCTCTAACTCGGAGAAGCGTTTCAATTTTTTGACGTGGAAAAAGACAGCGTCGCGGGCAGGCGTGTGCGTCTGCTTCTGAGGAAGAGGACTGGCACTCCAGGAGGGCTGGATTCGACCTCTTCGGCCTACGGTTTCCCACCTCTGGGGTTTCTGGATTTGGGGGTGTCAAGGGTCGCTACTGAGCCGCCAACTGCCGTGGGCTCTGCATGTTCCAAACTGGGTTGACGGGGGGCTGGTCGGCGTCCTAAACCGCTAATTCTACTCCAGTTTGGGACGTCTGAACACCCAGAGTGGGAAAGAAGTCGCTTCTCCTGTGGAGGGCTTTTGTGAAGTACTGGAGAAGCAAGGTGGGCGGGGGGGGCGGAGGTCAAGAGAGCGACCAGAGCTGTCTATTAGGGATACTGCTCTCGCCTCCCTTCGCCCGCCTTCTCCTGCACCCCTCTTTCGCCTTCCCCCACCTCCCCGCCCCTTCCTGGGTCCCCCAAAGAAATCCGGAGGACACGCGGGGAGAGGGGAGCCGGCCGCGGCCGCCGACAACGCGCGGCGGTGGGGCGTGAGGGGCGGGGAGGGCGGGTGGACCGGATCGGGAGTCACTCGCGGCTGCCGCCCAGGGAGCCTTGATTGACGTAAACCTGCTCGAAGCGGCGCGTCGAGCACAAGGCAGAGCCGGCAGCCGCAGCAGCAGCGGCGGCGGCGGCGCAAGTCGCCGGGCGAGAGCACAAAGGCGGCGGCTCGGCTCCCAGCAGCCGCCCAGCTCCGTCTTCCCGGACGCAGCAACAGCAGGAGCGCCTCGGCTCCCTCTCCTGCGCGCGGAGACCCCCGGGGAGCATCGCCCGCCCGCCCGCTTGTCCGCTCGGAGGCCAGACGGCGGCACCAGCCCGCCGGAGAAGAGCGAGGAGCGGCGGCGGGGTGGCCGGGGACGGCGAAGGCGCGGGGAGCCGCCACCTGGGCACGTCCTTGGCCCGCTGGCTCCGTCCCCGCTCGCTTTCCATCCCCAGGAGCTGCCGCTGACGGATGCCCGAAGGTGCCGCATAGCCTGGTGTAGGTTTCGCCTGCTTTGCTTTGCTGGTAGGGATTGCTCGGCGGCGCCGTTCCGGCGCTCTCTGAATGCTTCTTTTCGGCAGGATTGCTCGCCTTCTTTTTTTCGCCTCCCTCTCCATTTTTATTTTATTTTTTTTTAATTTTCGAGCGAGGCGACTGCATCCACTCGTGCCCCGTGAGTGAGGCGGAGGTCGCGGGGCGAGGAACCAAGAAGATCGCGACCCCTCCGGTTCGCCCCCACCCCCATCCCTCCCAGAAGACCTGAGAGGCAACGAGAGGGACGAGCGTCCGTCTTCCCGGTGGTACTCGATGAGATCACGCTGGTTGTAGGAAGGGAGGGGGACGGAGGGGCGGAGGAGGGGGAAACCCACCCCCGAGCGATTCAGGGTCTTTAAAAAAAAAAGGTACAAAAAGGGGCCCCGTTTTTTAAAAAGAGAACGTTACAGCGGAGCAGTTGCATCCTTCTTGAACCCTTGTGAGGCGCTAATTTTAAAAGACAGAGGCTGAAGGGGGAGAGGGAGATTGCTGCGGGGTAGGTTTAAATAGCTGACCCCTTTATTTGTTGGTGCCACTCTTTTTGCCATAATCTGTTGCAGGAGCACCAAGGGTGAGCTCATTGCTTTGCAGGATGCTCAGGAGTGGGTTTCATAGAAAAGGGGGAAAAAAAGAGGGGAAGAATCCAGTCAACATCTTCGCAGTCTAGGGGGGGGGGGAATATTGCTGTATGGCTCTTGGGCCTTGTTTTCTGCCATTGGCGAACATTTGGTGCTGATTGAGTGCGTCGGATTTTCTCTGGCCCAAATGACGACTAAATCTGAAGGGACAATACATTGTGGGTGAGAGTCACTCCCCCCCCCCCGCCATTGCTTGTGTAGGGTTATCAAACCTAATAACTCTGCTTACTTGGGCCTTTCCAGAGCCCTTGGCAGCAGAAAAATAAAGCAGATTTCTACAAGGTATAGTTTTACTGCTGCTTCAAGCAGTTAACAAGTGCAGGGAGGTTGGGATCAGACGCTGAGTAGGGTCCAAACCGAATTGGCCAGACAAGATGCAAAGGGCAAATGGGAGTTGAGCAATGCTTACCTATTGAACACTGCCAGATATTTGTGTTGGAGAGGGTCATGTTATAAGGCGAAGGACCACCACACTCATTGGATTCTTAAAAAAGAAAGAAGTCTGTATTTTTTTTTCCTTGGAAAAACAAAGGATCTATTTTCCTTGTTGTTGTTTTTTTAAAGGAACACAACTGCAGGGGTTTGTGGCAAATTTGGATTTGGATCCCTTCTTACTGACCAGAAGAGTGGAGGCAGTGGTACAGGACAGAGTGGCACAATGACTCACTTGCAGGCAGGTCTGTCTCCAGAGACGCTGGAGAAAGCCCGTTTGGAATTGAATGAAAACCCAGACACCTTGCACCAGGATATCCAGGAGGTACGGGATATGGTGATCACCCGGCCTGACATTGGCTTTCTCCGCACTGATGATGCCTTCATCCTTCGCTTCCTTCGGGCTAGAAAGTTCCAGCACTTCGAGGCATTCCGCTTGCTGGCCCAGTACTTTGAGTATCGCCAGCAGAACCTGGATATGTTCAAGAGCTTTAAAGCCACTGACCCAGGCATCAAGCAGGCACTGAAGGATGGCTTCCCGGGAGGGCTGGCCAACCTTGATCATTATGGCAGGAAGATTCTGGTCTTGTTTGCTGCCAACTGGGACCAAAGCAGGTAAAGGTAGAGTTTAGGTTATAACACATTATGGGAGATTTGGGAAGACTGTGATGCTCACCTGAATCTGCCACAGCCTTGCAGTCCAGATATTTGATGGAACCAGTGACAAAATGATGACAACAAGCAAAATGTCTAAGGTGCCTTGTTCGGTACTGAGTTCTGTGTGTGGCAAATTGCAATGTTGATGAATTGAACCAAGTGTTCAGCCATTTTGGGGGTGTATGTGTCAAACAGCTGCCCTTAAGACTTATTGCTCTATGAGGAAGGAAGTTGTCATATACAGATTTATATTTGCATCTCCCTGGATTGGGTCCTGAAAGGCTTTGGGGGGGGGGGCAAACTAAAAGGAGACAACTTCTGTTGAAACCGGAAGTTGGAAAAATAGCTTTCTGGGTTAACAGCTCCCATAATCCTCCATGCTGTATAGGGAATTCTGGGAGTTGTATTGCAAAAAAATGATATTCCCATGCTCTAGTCCAAACTACAAGCAAACTGAGACAACTGAAGCCTTTAAAATATCAGAATAGGCAGTAAAGTCTCAGTGTGTCACCAGAAATATTATAATGTCTCTGTCAGTTTTACTGCCTTTGAGGAGGCCGTTCCTGAGGGGTTCAGTTGAGATATGTTTGAGGCATATTTGGTAGTGCTTATTTGCATGTCAGTCTTGCCCATGTTCCCCAGTATGTTGCCGTTTCCCAGCTCTTAGCAGCAACATAAAAATTGGAGACTAGATTGCATGCTTTATTCATACTTAGGGGATTTGAGATGAATCCCCTTCCCATAGGCAGTATTATTCGTACAGAAAAAATTATCTGTGTGATAAGGAAGCTGTATATTTGGTGCAGCTGTGATGAGATCTTTTACACCAATCAAGTTTTAATATTCTTAAAGCTTATCATAGTCTTTGCTGCAATGTACCAATGTCTCTATGGGCTGAAATAAGAGATATTTGTCATCGTGTCAAAGAAGGGGGAATATCTTTTCTCTCTCAGATATTTTAACTCAAATGTTCAAAAGGCAGTGAAATAGGAGCGTGCATACCACTGAAGCCATTTCAGCTGAAAATATAAGCTATCCTGCCCTCATTATCGGAGGTATTTTTATCTTAATACACTGTACATCTTGCCTTTTCTGTAGAAAGCTCAAGGTAATGTGGTCCTCTGTTTCATTTATCTTCATAACAGCCTTGTGAGGTAGGGATGACAAAAAATAGTGACTGGCCCAGAGGTGACTCAGCGAGCTTCATGGCTGCGGTAGCATTTTGCACCTGGGTCTTTGCTGTCCTCATTGGAACTGGTGTGCCAATTACTCACAGTGATGCATAAGTTCAGATTTTTTTTTTAATGCTATACGAGAGCCAAACTGGAATTGAAAGCAAACTGCAGAAGTTTCAGTTTTGCCAGTTTGGTTCTGTGAAAGATAATGGACTGGGAATAAACCTATAAAAGTCATAACATAGCAGAATGCTACTGAATCCTCAAGTGGCATCCTAGCATTTGGTTCAGTACATTTCCTGGTAACTCTGAAATGCAGATTCTTTATCTTTGAGGCAAAAACTGTGACTCCTACCAGTGAATACATGTAGTTGAAAATTTGTGAAATGCATTTCCAGGATAAAATGTAACATAATCCAATAGACCCAAAGGAACACACAAGATAAATGAGAGAAATCTCATTGTGGGAAATAGTCAGCTGTTGAGTCTGTATAGTATGCAGACTTTCTGGCCCAGGCTGGTTTCATAGATGCTCTTGTCTGCTAGATATGGGAAGATGGACGAGGGACCAACTCAGTCAGTATCAGTAGAGTGTCTGATATGCTGAGAAGTACATGCAACTTACAGAAGTTTTTTAATTATTTTCCAAATTTCCAAGTAGTTGGACCCTTAGAGGTGATAACACTTGTTTTTTTGCCTTAAATTTTAACAGCAAAAGCAGCCTGGGGAGGGAAAACCATGCATTCCCAGGACTGAACCTGCTTCTGCCTTTAAGTCAGGTTTACATACTTTCAGGACTAACTATTGCATAAAGCAGTCTCCCTTTGTTCTGCATTCTTCTACCAGAGATTTTTTTTAAAAAAAAACCTTCTATAATGTACACTAGATGAGATGATGGAGAATCATACAACCTTCCAGATGTTCTTGAACTCTGATTCCCATCAACCCTAACTACCCTGGCCTGTGGTGCAGTATTATCTGTCATCACTATCTGGAAGGCCGAAGGTTCGCATCTCTAATTTGCATGATAGGAACTTGCAGATCTAAACGTTTGTTATGCTTGTAAGCTTGTCAGTGAGTTTGTAATTAGACTGAGATGGACAGTTCTAAAATGAGTAAGAACTATGGTATGCACAGTTTTTCTGCTATCACCATTAGCTTGTCGTTTGCTTAACTTCACTGAGTATCCATCTAGTTAGGGAAGTAGGATACTGGGAGTGTGGAACAACTCCCTTCCCACACAAAACTTGGGAGCATAGGAAGCTATTGGTCTTTCTGATTCAGCGTTGTTGACACTGACTTGTAGCAGCTCCAGGATTTCAGACATAGTTTTGTGCACTTCTATCTGAAGATTAAAAACGTTTCCTTTTCACCACTGATCTCTCAGTGTCATTGGGATGAGATGTGTGTTTAGCATGGTAATAGCTTGATTTATCCCAAATGCTTGGTTACAAAAAGTGTGTGTTTATGTGTGTGCATGTGTGTGTGTGTAGTGAGTGCATGCGGGTTGGAGACAATATTGCTCTCCTCTGGTGCTGCCTTTGAGAATGCCCCAGATTAACTCCCCGCCTCTACAGTTAAAAGGATCTTAAGAAGCAAGCCCAGAGGGCAAGATTAATAGCAGCAGAGAGCACCGGGTTAGACAGATCAGTTCTCTGGCTCAGAAGCCTTGTTCACTTGTTTCTTCCAGGCATATGCTGACTGCATGGAGAAGGGGTGAGTTCAACCCTTTGGCTTCACTCCCAACCCAGTGGCATTCAGTGCGTAACTTGGAAAAGTTACTGTTTAGGGTTACAATTTCCAGAATGTCCAGAGAAGCTTGGTCAGTTGCTGTGCTAATTGGGGGATTCCAGGAATTATAATCCAAAAAAAGTAATATTCCCAGTTCTAGATTCAGCAGAATAATGGCAGCAGATTCTCTGCGTTCAGCTGTACAAGTCCAGGAACCATATACAAAAGTGACAGAAGTCCCTTTCATTCTGCTACAGAATACACAGATTAAATCTGTTGGATGTCCATTTGCTCCCCCTTCCATGTGTTTAGTATATGTATAGAGCAGGGATATATTGCTTATGGCCCTTTAGTTTTTGTTGGACTGCAGTTGTCATCATTCTTCACCATTGACTATGATGTCTGGGACTGATGGGAGCCACAGTCCATAAACATCTGGAGCGCCACAAGTTACTTATCCTTAGTGTCAATGGAAGATATGGCCATGGCTAGTACAAGACAGGTTCAGCTTCAGAAATAAGAAGCAATAGAAAAGCTAACCTTTTCACTTAAAAACAAGCTAATCCAGAGCTTTGAAAGAGAATGGCAAGAAGTGATGAATTAGATAAAAGAATAAGAAAGAGAAGAAATAAAGATTGTTGAAAAGGTGGATAAGGTAAATTAATGTTGAAAAAGATAAAGCATAAGTTGTAATGTAACAATGTTAAACGTAATAGTGTAAAATTGTTTGTTAAATAGAAACAATGTACGTATGAAATGTAAACTCAGATTCAACTGGAAAAAAGATGCTGGGGGGGATTTTTTTATTCATTAATCAAAATTTCAATAAAAATTAAAACAAAACAAAAAAGAAATAAGAAGCAGTGGTTAACAACCATCAAGCAGGAACGGAAAGATGTACTGATTCCCCTACCACAATTCTACTGAATTTCATGCTTTGCAGTGAGTGAAGAATGGTAGAAAAAGACACTGGTCTGTGGCAACCAAAACAAAATAAAACTGCTCTGGGTTGTTCTTGTTTTCATTGACAGTCCCCTACTTAAGCAGATGCATGCAGTGAGCTGGAAAGGTGGAAGGTGGGCTCATATTAACCTGTTCAAAATCTTCCATGCATCAAATAATCCAGATAATACAGGCTACAATACAGTGTTAACAGAGCAAGTATGTCAAAATACCCATAGAACAAGTACCGCTGGATTAAAGGTGGAGGAGGTGTAGTCTGAAGATTGCATGCTCTTCCCAATCCTTTTTTGAGCTCACATATTAGGAGGTGTGTGATAAAACGACCCGAAAGTCAGAAATACCCCCAAAGGATACCATCAGGAACATCAGATTAGTTATAAAAACAGATCTCCTTTCCTCCAAAACAATTGCAATAGAAAATTACTTCCAGTTGTGTTTTTGGGTTGAGTTTGGAGGAAAACAGAGTTTTTTAAAAAATTAGCAGGAAATTTTTAGGATGCTGGGTTCTGTGCCTTATACCAATTCTGTGCCTTATCTGCAGTTGTACAGAAGCATAACATTCACACAGCTATGGTTATACCCTGGAGATGCAGCCAAAACTGTCTATTAAATCTGTCACAAAGGAAATTCTGCACAGAAGGAATTCACTGTCTGCACTGATGCAGACCTTCACTGTGTCTGTGTTAGTCATTTGTAGCATTCTCCTCTACATGCTTGCACCAAGGCTCTTTTCACACGGCATTTTCGATGCGAAAGGGCCCCTTGAGCATCGTGCACATGTGAGGAGTGGTCCACATGATGCACTCACATTTGCACGATGCTCCAGGGCTCAGCAGGTACCACTCACGCATTTTTTCATTTTCGGCTTGAAAATGGTGTGTGGTCGCGCATCGCTCTGGGTCCCTGCGCACACTTACCTTGCATGCGGAGCCTTGGGAGCTGGGCCGGTTGCGCTTCCTGTCCAGCGCAGCCTGGGAAGGTTCCAGGCTGCACTGCGAAAGGAAGAGGCAGGGCTCTCACGTGAGCAGAAAGCTCGTACAGAGCCAAAAAAGCAGGGAAGTGAGAGCCTCTCTCTGGAGGCTGCTTGCGCGAGCACTGCACCCCAGTGCCGAAAATAAGTGAGTTGCAGAAAGGGCCCAAGTTAAGTCCCACTGTGTTCAGTGGGACTTACTCTTAGGCAACTGTATGTGGGTATGCATTTATTTGTTATTGATATTTACCATATATACTCAACTATAAGTTGATCTCATGGATAAGTCGAAGGCAGGTTTTGGTTCCAAATTGGAGAATTGACCTGTGGATAAGTTGACCCCTCCCCCAAGCAGCACAGGCTTCCTAGAGGTCCTTGAAAAACCATCCAGATCTCCAGGAAGCTCATGCACCTATGAGGTGGGGGGGGGGATTGATAGCGCGAGTTGGTGCAAACTCCTCCCAGCTTATGAAGCTCTAAGGCTCTAGGGCCTTTTCACTTCTCCCCTTAACTGGGCTTATGGCCTCTGTGCAGCTCAGACTAGGAGGGATTTGTGACAGTCTAGTCTCTTGACGGCCCAAAGCAGCACAGTCTCCTTGGAGTCTGAATAATTTTTCAAGGACCTCCTCATAGCCTGTGCTATGAGGACAGATGGTTTTGAGGGTGCAGATTGTTGCAAACTTCTCTCAGCTTGAGCTGCACAGAGGTTGGCCACCCAGCTTGGGAGAGAAACAAAAAGACCCTGGAGCTCCTCAAGCCAGGAGAAGTTGTGATGATCTGTTCCCTGACCCCGGAGGACAGGATCATAATTCAAATTCAAAATGATCTTAACAGATTTTACAAATGAATTAACAAAATGAATTTCAACAGGGAGAAGTGTCAGGTACCTCACTTAGGAAGAAAAAAAAATGAAATGCGAGGATGGATGACCCCTGGCTTGACCACAGCATATATGAAAAGAATCTAGGAGTCTTAGTAGACCACAAGCTGAACATGATATGGCAGTGTGATGTGGCAGCTAAAGAAGCCAATGTGATTCTGAGCTGCATCAAACAGAGTATAGTGTCTAGGTCTAGAGAAGTTACAGTACCACCTGGAATTCTGTGTCCAGTTCTGGGCACCACAGTTCACGAAGGATAGTGACAAGCCTGACTGGCCCAAAGGAGGGCCATCAAAATGATATAATGTCTAGAAACCATGCCTTATGATGAAAGGCTTAGGGATTTGGGTATGTTTAGCCTAGAGTAGAGAAGGTTAAGAGGTGACATGATAGCTGTGTTTAAATATTTGAAGGGATGTCATATGAAGGATGGAACAAAGTTTTTTTCCTACTGTTCCAGAGACTAGGACACATAGCAGTGGGTTAAAATTCAGGAAATAAGATTCCATCTTAACATTAGGAAGAACTTTCTGATAGTAGGAGCAGTCCAATGGTGGAATACACAGTCTCAGAGTGTGGTGGAGTCACCTTCTTTGGAAGTTTTTAAACAGAGGCTGGGTGGCCTTGTGTTGTGAATGCTTTGATGATATATTCCTGTGTGACAGGGAGTTGGGCTCAGTGGCCCTTCTAGACTCTTCTATGATTTTATTTTATCATTCTATGATACCCAGCCACCCGGCAGCATGGGCTTCCTGGAGCTCTGGATGATTTTTCAGGAACTTCCTGAAACGCCTTTTCAGCAAATTCAACTCCTGTGTAGCAGCATTGATTTGTGGATAAGTTGACCCAGGTTTTTAAGCTTGATTTTTGACTATTTTTTTTTTACTTATAGTCAAGTATATATTGTATATCCTAGGCCCTTTCCGCAGCTTACCTGCTTCCGGCGCAGTCGCATGGGGATGACACGAGCAGCCTCTTCTGCGAGGCATTCGTGTCCCCACTGCTCCTTCTTTGCAGCAGCTGCCTGCTGGCTGGCAGGCAGCATAAGGGCTCTGCCTTTTCCTTCCACAGTGCAGCTGGGTATTTTCCCAGGCTGCACTGGGGGAGGAAGCGTGAGGGCCGTGTCTCTGGAAGATCCACACAGACTGTAAGTGCATGTGGGTCCCCAGAGCGCCACACGATTGCACATCATTTTTGGCCAAAAGCCAGAAATGATATATTGTGCGATTGGCGCCTGCTGGCCCGAGCAGCATTGCGTGATTTTGAGGATGTCATGTGGAATGCTCCTTGCAATCATGCGATGCTCTGGAGGCCCTTTCACATGACAAATGGCGTGCAAGAAGGGCCCTATATTCACACTTTCCTTCAATCAGAACAAGGGTGCATGCCTTGTTTCTTCTTCCTTTATGCTCACACATTCCTGAGGTCGGTTAGGGTGAAGAGAGAATGACTGACCCAAAGTCAGCCAGCTCAATGGAAATTTCCTCCTGAATCTCCTAAGTACCAATATTCTGTAATTTATGACACCACATGCAGCTTCAGTTTATGAATTTCCCTTTAAATCTACCTGAAGACCTAGGCTCTTTCAAATTACACATTTATAACACCATGATGCCACTTTTACTGCCATTGTTCCCTCTTATGGAATGCTGGGGTTTAAGCATAGGAATGAGTTGTGAGATTTTGCAGCCGGAGAGCTTTAGTGTCTACCAAACTATAAAACCCCAGCATACTGTGAGAAACAGCTATGGTAGTAAAGTGGAATCATAGTGCTGTAATTGTGTAGTGTGAAAGGGCCCTTGGATTTGCACTGGGAAAATTTGCTTGTTGAATGTTTGCATTGTAGCCAGTTTTTAGTTGGGTAGTTAAATGTTCTTTCTTCAGACACAAAACATTATAGATATGAGAGAAGTGTGTTTTCTGATAGGATGTGCACATGGGGGTATTAAGCATGATCAAATTCATCATGGATCTTTGATTATCTTTAGAAATCAGTTATACAACGTTGTGGGTATAGATTTCCCTCTGTACAACATCTGAAGAAGTGGGTTTATATCCACAAAAGATCATGCTAAAATAAAAAGCAGTTAATCTTAGAGGGTGCTGTCACTTTCCCCCACCCCCATCCTCCTTTTTATGTGGCTATAGATGTTACCCATAAGACACTGTATGAAAACTTTCACTGATGTCAGCCAGGTATATAAAGTCTTTTTGGCAGAGCATATCATGTCATGCACATGTTACTGAAAAATATTGGTTCTTAATCTTTTTTTTAGTCCTTCAATATTTGTTATTGCTTCTGTGAGGAAACTTGAGAGAGGTGAAAGAAGGATATAGGGATGGAAGGAATGCTAAAAATATTCAAGAAATGATCAAAAAATGTGTTTTTCAAATGCTGGGAAATATTAACAAGGAAAACTCTGGAACAATGAGAATTTGTTCGGGAGTTATTCCTCACAAAATGGACACGTGGTTTTTTTGTGCAGAAAATGCCATTTTCGGTGCAGGAGACAACGTTTTCTGCACAGAAAATAATATATCTGCACATGATTATTTGTGCAGGAGATGCTGTTTTTCTGCTCAAAAATACCACATGTGAGTTTTGCACGAAGAAAGTCCCAAACTGCAAATAGTTTTCAAAAAAAAGCACAGTTTTCAAAGACTTTCTTGCAGTAAGGAGAAGATTGTTAAAATTATTCATTGCTTCCTTTGAGAACAAAATGAGCAAAGCATTAAATGCCCAGGAGAACTGACCTCTACCAAAAATGAGAAAGAAATTTTGTATTATAAATACCCACAGTAGGTGCCTTGGGTTCTGTGTAAGAAGAAAAGTGGGATATAAATTGAATATAAATAAATGAATGAATGAATGAGAATCTGTTTGGTAAACTGCATGTTACAGTAGGCAAGGCAAAATTCATACCAATCACCTGAAAAGCCATCAAGAAATGTAAGGAAAAGCATTCAGTACTTAGCCAGTGGGACCCCCCACAGATCCTTCAGCATCTGTGAAGGTGTAAGCACAGCTTTCTTTCCAGTTGCATCCTTTGTTGATGTAATCTTTCATTAATTGGTTAGGCATAAAGCGTGATGTTATTACAGATGGTTAGGCCTGTCAACAGTAAATGTTCAGCAGTTATTAACATCAATCGCAGTGAAAGGAACCAGATAGGTGGAAGTAATCAGTTTGTGAGATGATGGTAACAAATACTGCTTAGGGGAAAGATGGAAAAGGAAAAACAGGACAGAATTCATCAGAATTTGCAAATGCTTTGTAATAAGTGTCTGATTTGGGAAGTAGGGTAAACATTTTAGAGTAAGTTTTATTTTGATCTGAAACAAACAGGACAAGAATCTCTAACCCCTTCTAATTCCTTCTAATTTGTATGCAAACACTGAACGCATAGGCTGTTTCCGCACTAGCCTGTTATAGTGCTATTACTGCGCTTTCAACCTCCTATGGAATCCTGAGGTTTGTAGTTTAGGGAGGGGCCTGCAAACCCCAGGATTCCATAGGAGGTTGAAAGTGGAGTAATAGCACTATAACAGGCTAGTGCGGAAATGGCTATATTCTCCCTAGTTTCCTCCTTCTAACAGCCTTCATTGTGGATGCTGTTTGATGCAGGTGTATGTAAAACCACTGCATTTAATGCATTGATAAAAAAATTTCTTTAAAAAAATGAAGATTCTGGAGGTATGCATCATTGAGACTCAATTACTGGAATTTGAAAAAAAAAGAGAATTTCTCAAAATTCAGGTTCTGAAATGCTGGCAAATTTCAACATGGATGCAAAACATCATTCAGGATGTACTTCAAGCATACATGGCAAATTCTGAAGGTCTACTTTAGAATGGAGCATGTCTTGTGGTTCATCACTCAGCACAATAAGGTAATGAAGTCTGTCAGAAGCCCGTGAAGGAACTTAAACTTTATATCCGTCCCCCCTACTGTGCTGCCAACATAAATAACAATAAGGATGATTGCTTCTACCTATCCAGTTCAATAAATGATGGCTAATACAAGTCTAGACAGAATTTGAGATAAGCTTTTATGCAAATAGGTACTTTTATGTGAATAGTTCCTTGCTGGATGTAGACTTTAATGCAGATTTCTTTCATTATAATTCATCTGATGCTGAGACTCTGAAAATAAAAGGTTGTAATTCGTGATAACTAAATTTTGAACCCCTTCATGGAGCATAAACTTCTGAGGCCTTACACTGAACTTTTTTAACAAAAGAAGGAAAAAAGTAGTCCATACTGGATTTATATTCTTTTGCAGTATTGTAAAATGAAGCTTGCTCATCTAATGTTATATAATCCAGGAAGGCCACACAGGAAGGTCCAAGTGCCTCACCAAATAGCATATTGAGTTCTGTTTTTAAATACTGCTAATAGGTCTTTCTAGGTGAACAGGTCCTTGTAAAGGTCAATTCATTTCAAAGATAATGGCTGCAATTCTGAAAATATTTAGGTTGCTGAAAGCCCATTGACCTCCATGAGGTTCAAACAGTTTTAACAGACTGCAAGACTGTGGACACTGTTGCTATTATCTCATAATAGCTAGCTAACAAAAATAATTGAATGATAGCTCAGTTGTGGAAAGGTGCAGAAGATTATTCCAAAGGGATGCAGAGCACACAGAAGTCCCAGGTTCACTCTTGAGCAGCTTTAGACATGTCTGAAACCTTGGATGGCCATTCCTAGCTGCTATAGTACAGCCTTCCCCAGCTTAATGCTTTTCAGATGTTTGGATGTCAGCTTCTGTCAGTCCCTGTCATTTTATGGTCAGATTTTAATCTAAAATGTCCAGGAAGACCTGGTACAGATGATACTGAGGCGGATGTCAGCATACCTTTTTTGATCCACAGGGAAATCCAGGGCATTTTTCAAGAGAAACTTTTCATCCAAGATTAGATAGAATGACTTAGAAATTCTTATGTTGAATAGACTCATTCACACCACTGAAAACTTGGTCTGCCACTTTTCATGTGCGAGGTGGGGATGGGGTGAGGGCTCGTATCAATAATCAGCAATGTTTTTAGAAGTTTGTGGTAGGCAGCATGCTTAACCATGATGAAGACTGAAGGATAGCAATCAAAATTCTGCAAAGTGAAACTGCAGTGCCCTCAGTAGACATTAAGTACTAGTCTAAAGTTTAATTAGTTTCCATCTTGTTGAGACTACAGTCCCATTATTTTCTGCTAGATCAAAACTTTCTTCCATGTGAAGATTTTAATTTTGACTACAGACTCCCATGCTAAGACAATCCTATGTTCGTCTATTAAGAATTAAGTTCCATTAAATTCAAATGGAGTAATTCTCTGGTATGAGCAATAGGATTGCAGACTCAGTTATATTGAGATGAGTAGTGTACACGGTAACTATAAAATTTGTTTACTCCATTATACTTGCTGACTTTTGCATTATTCCAGACTGATACAGACAGTTGCATTACCGACAATGTTGTTATTACAATAGTAATAAAAAAAAATACATAGAATCATAGAATCATAGAAATGTAGAGTTGGAAGAGACCACACGGGCCATCCAGTCCAACCCCCTACCATGCAGGAATACCCTCAAAGCACTCCTGACAGATGGCCATCCAGCCTCTGTGTAAAAACCTCCAAGGAAGGAGACTCCACTACACTCCGAGGTAGCATATTCCACTGCCAGACAGCCCTGACTGTCAGGAAGTTCTGAAGGCTGAAGCAATGCAATGCACTTCAACTGCTAAAGCTGAGCTGAATCAAGAACAATTGTACATGCCACTGTGATGTCTCTGGAGGAAAAGTAGACTATAAATGTGTGAAATATGTGGACTGAATTGATAAACTGTTATTTGTATCGTCCTACCAGGCAAATCCAGCCCAAGGCATTTTGCTTCTTTGGGTAGAGCAGCAAATATTGCTGGGGAAGACTAAACTATAGCAGCTAGGAATAGCCATCCAAGGTTTCAGACATGTCTGGAGATGCTCCCCCACCAGACTGGTGTAGAAATGAATACTATCAAGGCCAATCAAGCTACATACTTGAGGCAGAATATCACATAAGAGTCTCTCCCCAACCCAGGATTCTAAACTGAAGTACAGTGTGCACTCCTCTTACATGAATTCCACATGCACCAATGCAAGCATTGAATCCCGTTATAGTCAGTGGATGTGACAGGTGTGTACCTGTGCTGCCACAGGTGCAAACACATTGCATCCATTTACTACAATGGGATGTGACGCTCAAGTTTTTTGTTTTACAAGAGGGTTTTTGGAATGGAACCCCTGCATATAACAGCAGGTGCACTGTAGTTATTTGTAATTAATTCCTTTCCCCAATAATGAAGCTGTAATGACATTACATTATGATTGCAACATAATGAGGAATAATTTCACTAATTGTGTATGTGGGACTTCAGTTTTTAACATTATTTTTATGATTGTGAGAATGTTTACTCATTGGATAAAGGAAGAGGACTGTTGAACGTTGTCTTGTGCTACTGCCTTGTGCTCTGTTCTGGTTGCTGAGGTGATGACAAGGTGGATGGAAGGAAAGTATGCCTTTGAATCTGGGCAAGGGACTGGTAGCCTCTTGCAGAAAGTGAGATTTGCTTTAAAATTTGTAACTATAAGAGAAAGCAACTATTTTCTTGTGCCTTGAGATTATATCTGCAAGTAATTTTTAAAATAACTTTAAATGACAATTTGCTCCTAATTAATTTCATTCCAAACGCAGCTGCCTAAGGTAGCTGCCTCACTCTTCCTAATGTCAGGGTCAACCCTGCTTCCAAGCACTGAAGAGAACTGTATCACTTCTCTTTTTCCACAGGTCTAGTAGCACTTTATCTCTTGACAGAGGCCATTTCTGCACTAGACTGTTATAGTGCCATTATTCCACTTGCAACATCCTATGGAATCCTGGGGTTTGCAGTTTCGGGAGGGGCTGACTGGCCCCTCCCGAAACTGGAAACCCCAGGTTTCCATAGGATGTTGCAAGTGGAATAATAGCGCTATAACAGTCTAGTGCGGAAGTGGTCAGAATGATAGAGACAATCAGCTTGTGTAGTTATTACATGTATGGATGTACATTGACTCATAGGTTTTATTGAACCAGAACTGTATTCATCTTTCCTACTCATCATGGGGGCTAGTGACAGATATCTGTTTAGCTGACACCACTGTGCTGTCAGAGCTTGAAGCAGGAAGAGGACTTGTACTGATCCAACATGGCAGCCAGGGCATTCCTATCTGTTTTGGGCTGCCCCTACATGACAGTGAGGCCCTAGTACTGTTCTTTTAGTGGTTGACTTTCATTGGTTGGGAGGAAGGGGTTAAAATGTAACTTGCTTCCAGAAAACCATTTTGCACTGAATGAATTTAGAATTTGTAGTATCTGTTACTGCTGTTTTATCAGTACTTTCAAATGCATCACTTTTTGAGGAAAAAAATGAAATAATGCAGCTTTGGGAATAGACAGACTTTGAAGGAACTTAAGAAGCAAAGATATGTGATGTCTCATCATGGGATCACAGATGTATCTAGTGTCACAGAAGTAGATTAAGAAGTTATACTTGCTATTACCACCACTTCATTAATGTCATACATGGACTCATTTGCTCTCTGCCTAGCAGTAGACGTTGTATTGCAGTGTCACCTCAGTCTTAACATGATGTGCAACCAACAATGTAGAGCAAAATGCATTCTGCATAGTTTATCCCATGTAGACTTGATATTTCAACAACTTGTAGCAAATTATTCCTTTTCTTCCAGTATATAATCACTGTTGTACATAGCTTAACCCAATCTTTTATATATGTTGACAGGTACACACTGGTGGATATTTTGCGGGCCATACTTCTTTCCTTAGAAGCCATGATAGAGGATCCAGAACTTCAAGTAAATGGATTTGTTTTGATTATAGACTGGAGCAACTTCACTTTCAAACAGGCTTCTAAACTGACGCCAAGTATGCTTCGATTAGCCATTGAAGGACTTCAGGTAAAACTCTTTAATGTGCTAATATCTCCTATTCACCTTTCTGTCTCTATGCTTCCACTTTTTTTTCTGGTCTCATTATAAAAACAGAAGAAGAACGGAACAAGAGGAAGAGAGGAATGAAGGTGCAAAATATTGTAAATGAGGGTGTGGTTTTTTTTAATGTGTATGCATTTCTCCAAGTTTGTAACAGAGCTGAAGGAAAAGTTCATTTGAAAACAAGGTAGCTGCTAGTATTAGCAGACGTTGTATTATTAGGCTTTGAGTTTTATACTTGGTGGTCATCTTAAAACAATCTGGTTGTTGTTGACAGCGCTAGGTAATGAAAACTGTCAAAAGAGGCAGAATTTATACAGTATTATAGATTTCAGTCCTTCCTTTTTCTGTCATTTAAAATGACGTCTCTTCTCTGGTGGAATTGGTATGGCATTACTTGGTGTGGAGTGTTTAATTTGTTTCCCTTACAGCAGGAGTAGGCAGGGTACAACCTTCCAGATATTTTTGCAGCTCAGCCTAGCCAGTAGATGCAGAATGCTGGGAGTTATAGTCCAAAAATATCTGGAGGGCTGTACTTTGCCCGCCTCTGTCTTACAGCATCTGGCTCTGTTTAATTGTAGATTTCCTTCTGTTTCTGTCTCAGCATTAACTGTGTCCTGTAGGAATCACTGAATACATTGCTCTTGTAGCAGGATGATTGGGAAGATAATGTTTTGATTTCTTCCAACTCTTCGTTCTGTAGCTCATGTTTCTTCCATTGGCATTTTTTTAAATAATTAAGAATACAGTGGCCCCTTCACTTCCATGACGGTTCAGACCACAGAAACCTTGCAAAAGTGGAAGAACTGTGAATAACCCCCTGACACACAATCCTCTCCCATTCCCTTCCAGGGCTTCCCCTCCTATTTCCTTGCTTTTTGCTGAGGTGCACAGGCCTTCCTTCCCCACACTGGGGCCAAAAGCAAGGGAATGGGAGGGAGGAGTTCCAGAGGGGAGAAGGAAGGTGCATGTGTGCCTTCCCTCTCATTCTCTTGCCTTTTGCCTCTGCACAGGCTCTCAGTGCCGGGGCCAAAGATAAGGGAATGGGATGGGGGAGCTCAGAAGGGAGAAGGAAGGCACATGTGCCTATTGCCTCTGTGAGTTGTCAGTGCTAGTGCCAAAGGCAAGGGAATAGGAGGGCGAACTCCAAAGGGGAGAAAGGAAGCACATGTGCCTCCCTGCCCCCATTCCCTTGCCTTTTGTCTCAGCATGCTTGCCTTTCTTTTCTGCACCCAGTAAAACACAAGGGAATGGAGAAGGAGAATCAGGGAGGGGGAAAGGCACATGCATGCCTTGCAAATAATCAAATTTGCAAAGGTCAAACCCATGAATCTGGAGGGAGCTGCAGCAGTTGCTATGTATCATATATAAGAAAACTGAAATACCAGAAATGTTTTCAGCAGAAGGAAGTGAGTCATCATATTGTGTGTTTTACTGTAGTTTTTGGAAATGGTGTCTGTGTGTATGTTTGTGTGAATAAAAGAGAGACAAAGAGCAAAGACATAATCTGTAACTGCAAATGTGTCTTTAGGAGAGGAGCTAATTTGGAAGCAACCCACCACCGTTTGGCCCAGCTTGGAACTATGTCCAGAGGACCTGAGATAAATGTGATGAAATCTGTGTGTGGGAGGGGTTGACTCCCAGCTTGTGGATGTACTCTTTTTTAGAATTTTATTTTACTTTAGTGGAACCCTGAAATTCACCAACCAACATTTTGTGAAAAAGAAGTCTGAGCCCAGGACTTTGGAATTCCGGAACTGAATGAAGTCACAGTCTTTCCACACAAAATCTCACTACTAGTTTCTTTGAAGTGTACTTTTATTTCAGTAGTAGAATTTCGGATGGAGGAGGAGCCATTTTGTTGGTGCTGTGGTTACTATTTGGGAATTAGACTTTCACACTGATCTAGATCATCCAGAGATCTGTTAGTTTCTCCAGCAGATACTACCCATCCCTGATCTGGTTGATATGTTTGTCAATGTCACTTTTGTGCAAATTTCCTACTCTGCTTACTGTGAAGTATCTGTCAACACGTGAGCTGGGACTGTCACACAGTGTATTTCTTTCTCCCTATTACCTACCTCTGGCCTGAAATCCAGCTTTTACCTACCTCTGGCCTCAAATCCAGCTTTTAATCTTAACTAGAGTAGACCTACAGAATCAAGGAAAACCCAGTAAGGCACAATTTTCTTCAGTCATACATAGTGACCTTCTTTTATATGGTGAGTTTTGCTTCATGCTGCAGAACAGGAGCCACGTGGGATGCAGGAAAACTTGCTACAATGTGTTTGATCCCTCTGACGAAATAAATGTCTAGACTAGCTAAAACATATTTTCCTCTCATAAGTATATAGTTCTGAAGGGGCCTAACTGACAGATCTTAGGGAAAAAATCACTTCCTTGAACTATAACTCGCAGAACTTCATGCTGGTTGGGGGATCCTGGGAACTGTAGGCTGAAAAAGCCTTACCAAGTGGTGTGCTAACCACAAAGACACATGAACTTCTCACCCTGGGAGGCAAGAAGTTACAAATGAACGCCTAGAGCAGGATTGAGCAAAATGTGCCCCATGGCCTACATGTTACCCTCAGGGTGTTCTTATTGTTGAATTCCTTCAAACCATTTCCAACTTAATGCTAACCATGAGGTGAATGTATCACAGGGGCTTCTGTGGGCTAAGAGTGTATGACACATCCGAGGTCACCCAGTGAATTTCCTTGGTTGAGCAGGGAATTGAACCCTGGTCTCCAAGTTTATAGTCCAGTGCTCAGACCTCTGCTCTGCACTGGATCTCTAGGCTGTTCTTGCAGCCATCTCATATGCCTTCAAACCTTCCCTCCCAATAGGAAATGTTCCCCCAAATGGCTGAGTGCCCCCCAAAACCTCTGGGGATGCTATTGGACATTTTGGCAACCCCGATCAGTTTCTAGACTCAGATGGGCCTTTCTTTTTTCCCCAAAAAAGGGAAGTAACCATCTGGCTTTTTTCCATATAGGAAATGATAATCTGTCTGGTTAATTCCTGTTAGGAAAAAAGACTCCACTGGGCCTGAAAAAGATGAGTAGGGAAGGATGTAGAAAACTGCTGAAGGCAGCAAAATGATCAATAGCACTTCTGGGGACAAAACTGATGGATCTTCAATATTTATTTCTTTACTTATATCTCACTTTTCTTCCCATTTATTTATTTTATTTCTATCCCACCATTCTCCTAATAATAGGACTCAAGGCAGCTAACAATATATTTAAAATAATAAAAATTAAAAACAATACAAACGCATTTAAGTACAAATATAAGGTTTAAAAACCATTAATTTATAAAGTTAAAACAATAAAAATATTAAAATTTATTGAAAGACTAAATATAAACCTTAAAAACAGTACCACACAGCATTAACAGTCCAACTCTAGTCAGTTTCTAAAAAGGTTGGTCACACAAAAATGTTTTGACCTGCTGATGGAAAAAGCAAGGATGGGACCACCTTGGCCACTCTAGGGAGGGAGTTCCAAGGTCTGGGAGTAGCCACTGAGAATGAGCTTGAGAAGGTGGGACAGAGAGAAGGACCTCTGCAAATGATCTTAGAACTCTAATGGACTCATAAAGGAAAATACAGTCCCTCAAATAGCCTGGGGGAAGGGAGCACAATATAGAGGAAGGAAGCACAGGGGGTGAAAATATTGTGGTCCTCCAGTGTCCCGTAGCAGGGCAAAACCTTGGCAGGCGTCCTCCCTGACTTAAAGACATGACAAGGTGAGATTGTGAAAGACCATTATGCAGTAAACGTATGTCATTCCTCTGTGTATCTGGTTTTGAGAGAATGCTGGTAATTTAATGTTTAATGGTAGTTTCTGTGAAGTATTTTTTAGCCATTAACTGCACACACAATTAAAGAAATTTATCGGCCAAAGTACTGCTCTTACCTTGTTGAATCTCTGAAGTGCGGTGCATAAGTGCGTTATTACAGCCTTGAAAACCATCTAAATTGAAGCAAGTGTTTAGCTAAGAAGAAGCCGAAGCTTTTATAACTTGTGGGTATAGATGTTTTTGTGTCACTCTTCAATATGGTCCCCTGGTTGCATGGGAAGTGCGTTAATTTCCTTACATTGAAAGAAGTAAAATAGTATGACTTCTATTGTATGACTTCTATTAAGCAAATGAACAATCATCTCCTTGAGCTTTTACGCATTCTAATACTGCAGGCAATGTTAGCAGAATTTTCATAGCAGTTCTGCAGGGTTCTCATCTAAAGCTCCTTTCTCATGTGAATTCTGGGTTGAATATCCATCAAGTTAATCCAGTGGATTCACATGTCAGTGGCCTTTGACACAAAAGTGTTAGATAAATCCCCGCTACACTGAAGAAATATTTATTTATTTATTTATTTATTTATTTATTTATTTATGTGCTTAAGTTTTCTTTCATGGTTTTGTGTGTGTATGAAAGAGAGTATTGAAAAATACAGAGGGTTTTTGGCAGCTAAGGATCTATGTGAACAGTTTCTGTTTTTCATAATTACAACATAAGGAAAGGGTTACCACAAACTATACTTTACTTAGCATTCTGATCTATAGAGCAGAAAGTATAGACCTTTTTAAAATACTTGTATACAGTGTTTTTAAAACTTATTTGTGAAACCATGAGGTTGAATCGTAGACATTGCTGTCACAAACACAAACATGAAATAAAGACAGAAAAAGTGAAATGCAAAATCCTTTGAATTTCAATGTTTAAGCCTTTTTCATATAGCACGAAACAGAATGTAAATAAAAAGATAACTTTTGAACAATAAAAAGATAATTACAAATCACGCTGCTGTGGAAGTGTTACCAGACAATATGACATTAATTCAGCAGCAGCCACCAAATGTTTTAGGCAGATAGTGATGTCCACTTACACAATGACCATCTGTTCTACAGAGCACTGTGAAACTTCAGCCTTACGTCTGGAAGTCAGCTGCTGAATCTGAGTGAAATGACAATGGCAGACAGGAATTGAAGTGAGAATTTACAAACTGAGTGCTTTCTTTACATGCTATGCAACCTGCACATCAGAAACTCATCTCTGTCACTGAGCAGACTAGAAGCATATTAAGGGAAAATAACTGCAAAGAACATGGCCGATAGAACCACTGTACATATTTTCTGTTTTCATAAAAACACACATTTTGTTTAATTAGTGAAATTGTATTTGCTTTGATTTTACGAAAAGCAGAGCTCAAAATGGAGGCTAAATAAACACTACACCCTTCTTCTGTAAA
Source organism: Cyclura pinguis (assembly GCA_030412105.1). NCBI lineage: Eukaryota > Metazoa > Chordata > Lepidosauria > Squamata > Iguanidae > Cyclura > Cyclura pinguis. The sequence goes on along the minus strand of CM059599.1, from coordinate 102,561,397 downwards.
TTGCTTTTACAGGAAAAGGAATAGGAAGACAAGATTTGTGGTTGCCTTAGGATTAGGAGAGAGAGATACATGGATGCTTTCTCTACAGAACAGTGAAAGCTTGCAGAAGAGGGCAGGCTGTAGAGGGCTTGATTCCCTCCCCCAATTGTTGGGAACACCGAAGAAAGGAATACCAAACTAGGCTGTTAAAGTGTATGCAGTGAAGAGCTGGTTGGTGGACAGAGATAGCCTCCTGTGGCTTCTTAGGAAATGACTGTCGCACACATAGTGTGATTGTTAGTATATCTCATGTGCTTCAGCTATCTCAATTAATTTAGCATTGATAGTCTGATATCTGCTATCCTACTTTTTTTTTCAGATGCTTTTAAAATGCCCAAGTTTTTCTCTCATTCCTCCACTTTCTCCTTTTGCATTTTGTTTACTTCAGTAGCTGCAAATTGAATTCAAAGTACAAAGGCAGTTTGCACTCAATTAGGTTGACAGGTGAGAGAGCAGAAGAGGGGGAAGAATCAAAAGCAAATTGCTATCGTCTTCTTCATCAGTAACTTTTGCCATCTTGCTCAAACTGTGGACACAGATGTCCTGGTTTTCACCCATGAAATGTTGGAAGATCTTTTTTGTAGAACTGAACACAACAGTCTAATCACAGGCACCTTGGCTGTATGCAAGATATAAGAGCCATTTCTGCACTAGCCTGTTACAGAGCTATTATTCCACTTTCAATGTCCTGTGGAATTCTGGGGTTTGCAGTTTAAGGAGCGGCCTCAAAGGCCGGTCTCTAAACTGCAAACCCCAGGATTCCATAGGATGTTGAAAGTGATTCAGCGCTATAACAGGCTAGTGTGGAAATGGCCAAGGAATGAGGATATAAATGTTTGTTCTTTAGCTTACCTTTAGCTTCATCTCCCATTTGGCTCTTGTGTTTGATTTCCCTCTCAGTACCAAGCCAGGTGCTGTATGCTGTATTTCACAGGAAAGAACTGGCAAAACCACCTCTGAGTATTCTTTGCCTAAAAAATCCCTGTGAAATTCATGGAATCATCATAAATCGACAAGTGACTTAAAGACACCTACATGTACCAGGGCACACCATTTAGCTGACTGCTATAACATGATGTGGGTGAGATTTGAATTCCAAAAATATTGCATGAATTTTAAGATAATTGTATACAGAGGACACTGTAGAATTAGATCTCCCTTAATCATTCCATCAGGTGCCATTTCTTGTTTCCTGTTTTCTTCTTATTAGGAGCCCAGAAAAATCTTACTTTGGATCTAAATTGACAGCATTGTCACTAAGCTGCCACTCACTCACTCATTGCTTGGACTATAATTGCCAGAATGCTCCAGCTAGCAGAAAGCCCCCCCTCCTCCAACAAAAAATAAGAAAACCAAGAAAGTATAATGGTAAAAGCATTTTTAGACTCATTTATGTTAAGAGTAGCCTAAAAACAGTGTAAGACAACTGGCATGAAGGCAGTAGAAAAATTTTTGAAAGACTCATCTTCAGTAATTTCATTCTGGAGCATAAATTGAAGTTGCTTGTGTCAGAATTTTGCTCTGTGCGGTACCCATACAGACTATAACCCAAAATGTAGAACCTGGAGCTTTGTAGCAATAAATAGTTGTGTCAAAAGTCCCTTGCTGACATGGTAGCACTAATTAAGAGACATCAGCACAAAGGAAGACCCTGTGATTCTTTTTCCAGCTTCAGTCAAGAGCAGGCACATCTTAGAGAGAACAAGGAAGGAAAGCAGCTGGGGATCAACTTGCTTATTTTTCTTCTCTAGAAAAGGCAAGACACTGCAAGCTTAAGGGGTGGGTAAATCTGTGTAGATGGCAGCTCCTTTTTAGGCAGATTTAGTCCAAGGCAAGGGCAGAAAAGGTCAGCAATTTGTTTTATGGGAGAGTGACTTAAAGAATGGATGGAGACTTGTGAGCCAGTTCCTTCAGTTCCTCAAACTGGATTGGTAGTTCTTTTGTCACATTCAGCACTTCCTTCACACACCCGTCTTATCTCTGAATTGGCCACTGGGGTATACTTTTCAGTGATGGGTGGATTTGACCCAGAGCCTCGGCTTGCTAGTTCCTATATTTCAATTTGTCAGGAGCATTCGTTATCTTCAGTACCAGTATACTCAGAGCATGGATGTTCTTTGGAGCCTGGTGGGGCACCGTACCCATTTTTTAGCGCTTCCAAAGAGCCACACCCCTGTCCTTGTCGCTGCCATAGTGGATGAACGGACAAGTTACTGTCACATTTTGGACCTTGTTGGGAGGGGAGTTGATTGGAGCCCTCTGAAACAACATCATATAGCCCCATAGAGGAGTATTCAACATGTTGAGGTCTTCTTTGGCCAAACATTTCAAGGGTGATATCAAAGACATTTGAGGGGAGGACAGTGTATATCTCAGTGGCTGCACTGAATCCTCCAAATGGTTACATGTGGCTTCCAGGCATTATGATTCCCACTCCTGATTGGGGAAGATAACCAGATGTCTATCAGAAATAGTTATGGAGGGCTTAATAAAACAGAAAGCATTTTTATGTGTATGAAGTGTGTCCTGGGCCATTTCCGCACTAGGCTGTTATAGCGCAATGATTCCACTTTCAACATCCTCTGGAATCCTGGGGTTTGCAGTTTCGGGAGGGGCCAGGTGGCCCCTCCCGAAACTGCAAACCCCAGGATTCCAGAGGATGTTGAAAGTGGAATCATCGCGCTATAACAACCTAGTGCGGAAATGGCCCTGGAGTGAACTGAGTAGAAGCAGTGTGAGAACAGATACATTGTGTCCCCTTTGGGCCAACAGGAATAATAATAAAGTAAATTTTCCTGCAAAAGTCTACAGTAAGTCCTTGAAACAGTGCTATGATTAAGATGGCAGACCCATCTACATTTACCGTGGAGTAAGTGCTGTTAGAGCGATTTTCCTCTGAGTAGGTGCATGTAGGGTTAGTGTACGTCAAAGTGAAATGAATAATTTCAGGAAACTTGCATTGAAATGCGAGTGGCTATAGTGTTAAATGAAATATTCTGAGGCTTATACAGTGACAGGGATCATTCTCTAGCTTTCACATAGTGCAAAAGTATAAAATGTTCAGGGTACAGTATGTTGAAATTGAGCCACGTATTGAGCCACATATCTGAGCACAGGCAGTTCTGTATCTTTTCCTTGGTCATTATGCATGAGCATCCCTCAGGGGCTGTGACCTGGTAGCTTTGCTTTTCAACAAGGCTGGTGGAGGCATTGCCCTACTCTGTATTATTCACCCACCTGAACACTGACAAACCTGGTATTTTAAAGTCTGTCCCTGTTTCCTGTTTCCTTTTCTTGTTATAATGTCTAATGGGCCTTCACACATCACTGAGGATTTTCAAGTGAGCCAGTTAATTAACTAAACTAAAAATGACTTAATAGAGAGCCGCTAAGAACATACAGCTCTTCTTTGGTTGAAAATATTTATGATGTTAATTAACACTTCTACAATTTTTCACACATATGACTAGAGCTACATAATATGGCACTTTTTGTTCTCAGTGTAACTGTGTTCAGAACAGGAGCCTAGCTGCCACCTCATCTGTCCCATTGCTCTCATATTCGCTCACTTCTGGTCCTACAAAACTTGTCCAGAAGTTTCAGCCAGCATGACCAGTGGTTAGGGATTGCGGGAGTTGTAATCAGAAACAGCTGTGGAGGGTCACTGCTGTTCTAGAATCTTCTTTTAGCTCTTGGTGTTTATGTTTCCTTCATCTGCTTCTTCCGTCACTTTCCCTTTCCTTCAAACATTCATTAAAAACATACCCCTATTTCCCAGCTCTGATTACTTGATGGCTCGTGCAGGACCATTATCTAGATGTGAGACACAAACAGATAGTCTCTTGCGAACGGCATCCATTCATTCCCAGTTCTTCTTCTTCCTGTCTTGGAAAGAATGCCTGCCCACCGCTATTAGTTATCGAAGAGGCTGAGTATTGAAAAAGGTCTTCAGAGAATTGCAGTCAATATGCAGTTCTTCAATATAAGAATTCTGTATTAGAAATTCATTATAAGAAAGAAATATGGCTGGTGGTGGTGGGCAGCCAGGGCTGTTTACTGCACTATTCTTTGAAGAGCCTTGCTGAACTGCTTGCATGTGAGTGGAATTATGTCATAGTATCAAAGGCAAGAAGTAATAAATCAAAATACTGCATGAAGTGATTGATTCTTCTGAAGCATTGTGCAGTGGGGAGATCCTTCTGTGGAATGGAAAGTAAATACAGAGTAGCATTTATTGAGTTATTTCAGCTGTTACGTTGAGCACAGGCTCAACATATTCAACAATGGGAGGAACAGTAATTTAAGTATGTGTAGAGATTTAAATTTATAAAGATTTAAATATGACGTACAGATTTTTTTTAAAAAAAAAATTCTTACCTCCCCTCCAAGGCACTGCTAGTTCTGTATCAATTCTGGAAAACAAAATGGCTCAGGCAGCTATTTGTAATGCCTGCTTTGGTGGAGTTTTTTTTCCTGTATAACTGCATATTAACTAGAGATTGGTAAATTGTATCTAGAATGCAATTTATTCCCATTTTTCATTATAGTATTTTTTTTAAAAAAAAATGATTAATTGCCATTACTTCTTGTAGCATGTAAACTCATTTCATAGCTCATTATTGTCTCATTACTTCTTTTTCATAAAAGGAAACCCCTTAAGATTGATAAGAAAATGGCATAAAACTCAAATATTTTCATCCAACTGCTTCTACAATGGGTTTAGAGTGTCATCTAAAAGTCAATTTTAAAAGTAGTGTTTAAACATTTTTCAATTATGCGTTAGTTCCTCTTGTTACACTGCTTTTGAAATACTTTGTTACCCTTTCCTCACCGAGAAAGTTTCTCATTTTACTCATTACTTTCAAGCTTGGATCTTAGCAGGACAGTAAGGGTGGTGCGGAGTCATGGGGCCTTTCTTCTCTACACTGTTACAGTGTTATTATTCCACTTTCAGCATCCTATGGAATTCTGGGGTTTGTAGTTTATCAAGGCCAGATAGCTCTCTGGCTGAGAATCCTAAATGCCCCTCCCTAAACTGCAAAGCCCAGGATTCCACTGGATGTTGAAAATGGAATAATAGCACTATAACAGTATCGTGCAGAAAGGCCCACAGTCTTCTTATCTTGGTGGATGTGATGTGTGCATCCACCATAGTAAGTTGCCCCATGGTAAATGATAGTGAGTAGTGACCTAGATGATTTTGCAAAGTGTTGAGGCCATTGCAGAGATGCAAGTATCACAGTTTAGGCCAGATGACAAGAGGCCTGCCCTCCATCTTGGAGAACTTCTCATCTCTCTGTCTCCATTTTCTCTCTTTGCCGCTGGAGGTAATAGATAGGCATATAGTATAGGCAGAATGAAAATGACACTGACGATCAAGTTGTTCCCTGTTCATCTCTTTTGGAGTCCAGGCCAGGTTATCTGAGAGCAGAGTCCAGAGTGAAAGACTTTGCCCCACCCCGAAAAAAGAATCTTCTCAGATCCAATCAGTCTTTTTCAGATTAAGTGCAGCCTGAAGGCTAAGAGGTTCTCAAATGACCCAGAGGAACAAATAACAAAAAATAAAGAAAAGATTTAGAGATAAAATGAAAATGGGATGAAGAAGGGTGTCAGGGGATAGAAAGGAGGGGAAATGCCATCAAGCCTTTTGGAATGGAGCTCAGAGGTAGGTGTGTCTATTCTCACTGGGATGAACAGAAGGAAATTTTGGAGAGCAGGTAGCAAAGGAACATCCAAAAGTGTTTGAATAAGCCCCAGGTCTGCCACCTTCCTATAATATGATTGGAACTGCTGCAGAATTCTCTTGCCAACAGAGGCTTCCACAAAGCAAAAGAGCTGAGTCTTTCTAGTCCCTCACAGAATTGGAGAGTGTAGCCTAAATGACCACCTGACAACTGTGTTGATATCTTATAATATGGCAGTTGCCATACATCTAGCTGGACGGGCAGCAGTGCCTGTAGATGGTGACCATAGGTTTCATAGTTCCAGGCAGATCCATAGGCAAGTGTCAAACAGAAACCCTTACAGTAAGAGAAAGCCTGAAAGATCAAGCTGAACACTTCTGCCCTTTATGCAGTGCTTAAAGAAAACAAAAACAAATATACATAGCTGTCACTCATTTTCTCCAGATTTCACTTTCTCATTTTAGAAAATCAGTATGTTAGAAAGGTGAACATGGCCTTAAGGCAAAAACAGATGTTGGACGTAAAACTTTAAAAGTTTATTTCTACTTCGTAACGACAAATGCAAAAACAAAAAGGCAAAACAAAACTAAAAATCAGAGCATTCCCCCATTGGCTTTATTTGGAGACTGACCTCTTTCCTTTCCTGCCTGAGAAGCTTGATTTAGACACATCATTCATGTGTAGCAAAAGGTGACAGTAGGCAAGAAAAGAGAAAGCCAAATTAACATACTTGCTTTGAGAGAAAAATAGAGGTAAGCCCCTTCATATACTTTCATTTCACCCTATACAGCTACTCCTCCTCTGGAACAATTTTATCCCCTACTCCAGGGTATCAAACTCAATTTCATCTTGGGCTGCATCAGCATTATGGTTGCCCTGAAAGGGCTGGCTGTATCTGTAAGACTATATAAAAGTATCTACTCTTTTATCATATTAAATAATTGCCTCTGCATTCAGTTATTACTGGTTTTAGTAATAATAACTAGCTCTAGAAGTCTACGAAAAATAATGGCAAGCAGATATGCAAGTGTACAACTATTGTACAATTTATTGAAAAATGAGTTTGAAAACTAAGGTAAGGGTGAAAATTGCACCCCTAGTGTGAGGGGAGGGCAGTCTAAACTCTGGTGACAGAGAGTTTCACAAATTGGAACAGTTACTGAGAAGGCCGTCTCCTGCACCCTCACCAACGATGGATCTGTGAAGATGGTCAGACCAAGAGAAACCCTCACTTCAGTCCATGCATCTGATGAAGTAGACTTAAGTCTATGGAAGCTTATGATACCAACTTCTTTCTCTCAGTTTCAGGGGTGCAACAAGAAGCCTTTGCATATTGATCCATATTGAGGTAGATCAACCTAATACTTTGGGATAAGGGATTGTCTGGGTTGGGGGTCCCAAGGAACATCAGGATTTCTAAATTTATCAATCCTTTTCTGTAGGAAGAATAGATCCTTCTTGGAGATTTTTAAGCAGGGATAGAATGGCTGCCTACCAAAGATGCTTTAATGGTAGATTCCTGCACTGATAAGGGGTTGGACCAAAAGACCATCAGGTATTCCATCCAACTGTAGTAGTCTATAATTCCATGCCCAGCTATTAAGATGATCCTCCCAACTGGAACAGCTGTTTGACAGTGGAATAGATTCCCTTGGAAACCTCCTTCCTTGGAGGTTTTTAAACAGAGGTTGAATGGCCATCTCTCGGGGGTGATGTAGTGAATCTGAAAGGCTCTGACGGCCTACATGAAGCTAGCTGAGTTTTGAGATCCTCAGGCCAGGAGCTTGTCTCAGTCTCATCACCTTCACAGATGAAGACATGAGAGAAGATGTTCCTGGTGGTTACTCCCAAGCCAAGACAGAGGAATTCTCTGCCATGTGAGACGAGGTTGTCCCCCTCTCTGTTCTCCTTCTACCAGCAGGCAAACACTTTTCTATCTGAGCAGGTGTTTGGCAACTAAATGGCTATGTAGAAGTATTTTTAATGTGTGTGTGTTTGCCCATTTCTGCACTGTGCTGTTATAGTGCTATTTTTCCACTTTCTACATCCTGCGGAATCTTGGGGTTTGCAGTTTAGGGAAGGGCTTCTAGAATTCTCAGTAAACTACCTCAGTAGCTACTGAGTAGTTACTGGACTCAGGCCCTTTTCGCATGGCGTTTCTTAAATGAAAGGGCCCCTTGAGCGTCGCGTAAATGTGAGGAGCGGTCTGCATGACGCACTCACATTTACACGATGCTCAAGAGCGTGACGCGAACCGAAAATGCTGCGCGGTCACGCAAAACTCAGGGGCGTGGAGTGCACTTACCTGCCATGCACAGCCTCCTGAGCCGCGCCGGTTGCACTTCCTGCCGCAGCACTAGCCTTCAACTCCCAGGCTGCGCTGCGGTAGGAAGGGGCGGGGTGCGGGCGGGGCGCTCGCGCAACCAGCAAGCAGCTGCGGCACCAAAGCGGCAGGGGTGCAACAGTCTCTCGCAAAAGGCTGCTCTCGTGATCCCTATGTTCCAGCACCAAGAACAGGTAAGTTGCGGAAGGGGTCTCGGTCGACTACAAACCCCAGAATTCCACAGGATGTTGAAAGTGGAATAACAGTATTATTACAGTGTAGGGCAGAAATGGCTTGTGTGTGTGTGTGGATGCATGGGTGGATGGATACTGCAATTTTACTGTTCTTGTCATGTTTTAAAATGATTGATTTTATATTATTTTAAAGTACTAGTGTTCTAATATGCTAATTTATGTAATTGCTCTTTTTAAAAAATAGGTTTCAGTTCATGTTGCTGTTGTGTGCCTTCAAAACATTTCTGATTTAATGGTGATGATAAAGCAAACCTATCACAGGGTTTTCATGGCAAGATTTGTTTTGAGGGGATTTGCCTTCCTCTGAGGCTGAGAGAGTGTGACTTGACAAGGTCACCCAGTGTGTTTTTATGTCTGAAAGAGGATTAGGCCCCTGATCTCCTGAAGTCCCAGGGCATGAATTTGTAAGTAAATAGGTAAATAAGTAAACCCACATTTTCTTTTGAGGAAGGGTTGTAAATTGGAAGACAAATGGAAGGCATCCCCAAAGGCCATCTAGTCCAACCTCCTGCCATGCAGGAATATATAGTTAATTACAGCACTCCTAACAGATGACCATCCAACCTCTGCTTAAAGACTTCCGAAGATGGAGAATCCAACCACTCTTCGAGGCACATTCACAGTTCTCACTGGTGCCACTTCTGGGCACCCGTGGCAACTGCCCAAGGCAGGGAACACTGAGCAGCGGATTGGACCGGATGACTCTCAGGATCCCTTTGCCTCTACTGTGGAAATGCTGGCTGGGTCACAAAGAGTGCTTTGCCCCACAGCATGCATGCCACCTGAGGAAGAGGGGGATGATCCCAGCTTCTCCCCCTCGGCCCCCTCCCGCTCGGTGGTGCTTGGTCCCAGGTGATGCTTCCTCCTCCACCTCCCTCTCCCCCCTCCTCCTCCTCCTCCTCCTCGGCCTCCTCCTGCCCAGCAGCCAAAGGGCTGGCACTTACCTGTGAGCTTGGTCCTGGGAGACGCTTCCTCTTGCCTGTCCCTCCCTTTCCTCCTCCTCCTCCTCCTCGTCTTCTTCATTACTATCCTGCAGCAGCAGCCCAGACCAGCTCCAGTCAGTCACATGGTCTCCGGGGCAGTCCCTGCTACGCTGTCAAGGGAGCAACACTGACAGTGCCCCCTGCCAAGGAGGTCAGAGGAGGAAGAGGAGATGGCGGCGGTGGCAGCAGCAGGGGCTGCAGTTCTGGAGCCAGTGGGAGAGGTGGCAGCATGGTGGCACTGCTCTAGCAGAAGCGAAATGGAGAGAAAAAGTGGAGAAGATACAAAGGAGTCAGGGCATGGAGGGAGGGAGGGAGGGAAGGGGAAAAGGGCAGCTGAGTTGTGAGAGCCACATAAAATGGTTTGGCAGGCCACATTCAGCCCACAGGCCTTGTGTTTGATACATGTGCCCTACTCTGTGATCATAGCAAATTGGGGATTGCAGAATATGTATGACATCCTGCCGCAGTGCATCCAATCAAACTTTCAGTGCATAGTGGAATAATGCCCCTGGAATGTCCCTCTGCTTCCTAGTCAGTACTGGTAGATGAGGCAAGGAAACCACCAAAGCAGAGTATCGGAAGAAAAAGATTTCATATATAGCTGGCCAGTGTTGTAATCTCTGCTAGTCTTAGGCCATTTCTGCACTAGACTTTTATAGCGCTGCTGTTGCACTTTCAACATCCTGTGGAATCTTTAGGTTTGCTCTTTGAAGTATCATTGCAAGACAGGCCCTTGGCACCGAAGGGGGTAATGGTACCACTCTATTCTGCATTGGTTAGACCTCATTTGGAATACTGGGTCCAGTTCTGGGCACCTCAGTTCAAGAAGGAAATCGATAAGCTAGAGCATGTCCAGAGGAGGCGACCAAAATGGTGAAGGGTCTGGAAGCCATGCCTTATGCAGAGCGGCTTAGGGAGCTGGGTATGTTTGGCCTGCAGAAGAGAAGGTTAAGAGGGGACATGATAGCCATGTTTAGATACTTGAAGGGATGTCATGTCGAGGAGGGAGCGGACTTGTTTTCTGCTACTCCAGAGACCAGGACAAGGAACAATGAATGCAAGCTGCAGGAAAGGAGATTCCATCTGAACCTCAGGAAGAGCTTCCTGATGGTCAGAGCTATCCGGCAGTGGAATATACTGCCTCGGAGTATGGTAGAGTCTCCTTCTTTGGAGATTTTTAAGCAGGGGCTGGATGGCCATCTGTTGGGAATGCTTTGATGGGTGTTCCTGCATGTCCGGGGGTTGGACTGGATGGCCCGTGTGGTCTCTTCTAACTCTGTGATTCTATGATTCCGTTAATGGTGTTGTGGATTTAGAAGGTGATTCAGCCTATGAACACAGTAATTCCTGAACTATATGATACAAAGAGCTGTAAACCATTCTGTGAAAAATAAATTTAAGCATTCATTTTGCTTCCTGTGAACTCTGAGTTTCCACAAACACAATCGGGACCCCCCCACACACATACACCCCTCAGAATCATTCACTGGGGCTCAGTTCAGCAACCAGGACATATTCCAGTTTCTTTATCCTTCATGAGGATAAAGGTATTAGCCCGTTCCTTTCCCTTCCTTATATCCTTTTCTGTGCTTTCAAATGCTTCTTCTGGGGGCAAAAAAACCCTGCAGAAAATGGTGTCTTCTTTTCAGAGATTGATCGTCTGTTTGGAAAAAAATAGACCCCTGTTTTAGCTCTGATCTACACAAAAAACCTAGAATGTGAGCATTGCTGGCATCTGTTGTACAGAAATTGTGAAGCTTTTGAATAGACCAGGCTGAAATATGCAAGGGAGGGAAGCCATTCAGAGTTTCTGCTGGTTTTCTACAGGATTTGGGATATGGGACAAGTATCTCCTTATACAAATCTGCCAGAGTTTTAAAATCTGCAAGGGAAGGCTTTCCTCTTGGTCTCACTGCCATCCCAGGCTGACTTGATAAAGACATGGGAGAGAGTCTTCTCAGTGAATACTCCCATCCTCTGGAACTCTCTTCCACGGAAGGCTAGGCTGGTGCCCTCCCTACTTTCCTTTCACTGACTCAAAAATTATTCCGTTCAAGTAGGCTTTAATTGTGTGAACGGAAGAGCTTTTTATTTTTATTGAGATGTTTAATTTTTTTTAAAAAATATTTTGTATGTTTTTGTAATGATATTGTATTTTTTTTATATGGTTGATTTTAATTGTTTTAAATTTATTATAGATGTTTTTAACTGACTGTTCTGGAAACTGGCTTGGGTTGCATTCTTGGAGAAAGGTGGCATATAAATGCAACAAGTGAATGAATGAATGAATGAATGAATGAATGAATGAATGGCTGAAAGCGACAGAAACTATCATTTCTATTACATGTTTTCTCCAAATATTAGAAAAGTAATAGTAGTAGTACTACTAGTAGTACTAGTAGTAGTACTACTAGTAGTACTAGTAGTTGTAGTTGTTATTATTTGACTACAGTCTCAACAATCCCATAGGCAACATGGTTGATGGTCCAAATAGAATTTTTTCAAGCTCTGTTATTTCCTCTTCCAGCACAGGAGGAATCCATGAATTGCAAGAACTACAGGGTTGTGGAATGAGAAGCTAAAGAAAGAAAAGTAGGGTTGAATAATTTCGTACTGTATTGTGATAGAGGTGAAGAAGTCAGCAAGAATGATCAATAGAGAACTATATAAGGTACTGGCTATTAGAAAATAAGGTAGCTTGTGTCAGGGTTGGCAGGATTTGGCTCCTCTGAGCATGAGCAGAGTGCTATCTGTGAAGCAAGGCTTTGCTGCTACAGAGAGTCCCAGTGAAGCAGAAAAAATTCCAGAGGCTCATTAGTTAGGCTTAGAGTACTGATTTATTGCCGCACTCTAAGATAAGGCTTAGCAAAAACATGCTAGCTTTCCAGCAATTAGACAAAGAGGAAAAACAGAAGATAACGGAGAAAAATTGGGCAGCATCTCCCCTTACAAACAGTATACTGCCAATGGCGTGGCAGGTCCAGCTAGGGAGTCTAACTGGCAGCTGATCAAGGCAAACACCAGCCTTTTTATGCTACTTTGTCACCCTGGAACAAGTGGGGTGACCCAATCAGTGCTCTGGAGTGTGGCCTTCTCTAATACGCAAGACATAGCCATAACAATTCTGCTGGCCTTGTACCTGGCTGTCTGGCCACACCGCCTCTTCCTTCTGCCGTCCACTCATAGGAAAACTTTGCCTGCCCAGCAACAACCTTGACAGCTTGAACCTTGCTCATCATAGAACGATACTCTTTCCTATGAATGTATGAAGTTGCTGCCATCTGTGTGGTGCTGTCCATGTAGCAGATTTAAACTCTGAGGGGTAGGCTTGGTAAGTGTGGAGCCATTGCCCGTCAGAGAAACTCTGTTCCTCCAGCAAAATTCAATCTTCAGTTTCTACTGGAACTGAGTTGCCTGTTTAATCTGACCAGTCATTAAATGTCTAGGGCAGGGGTGGCAAGCATACAGCCCTCCCAATGTTGTTGCTTGAAGTGCAGCTCCTAGCATTCTTCAACGTTGGCTGTTCTGGCTAGTGCTTCTAGGGGATGCAGTTCAATAACATGTGGAGCCTCACAAAGTTCCCATCCCTGATACAGGAGAAAGGAAGCTGATGTTTTAGAGGCAGATTCATGTTTAAAGCAGCCTTTATTTTCATGCCATTTATTGTATTTAAAAAGACTTATGTATTGTTCTTTAAAGATATAAACATGCAGACAGTAAATTAGAAATGGAGTAGATTTCTTCCTCACAGTCCGTAAGCATTTGCCTTTCACTTAAGTATGTAAGATCTACATTTATTTTCTTGTGCCACAATCAAATACATGTTTGCATACTCACTGATCAAGGCTCACCATGGTAACTGTCAAATTAAGAGGGCAACTGCTGAGCATCCAAGTGAATATAAGCCTGCATAGATAACTGACAATATTTTCAGCATCACTCTCTGGTGTAATTTTCATTGCAATTCCCCATTACTTAAAACCAGAGAGGTCATTAGCTTGTCTTGGATAATAGCCTTTAATGTCATCAGTGTGGTTCTTCAGGCTTTTACAGAGGGGAGGGGAAAAAGGGAATAGGTTTTAATTTTTCCTAGGAAAGAATGATGGTGATCACTTGACTTTTCATTCAGCGGGCTTGAAAAGAAAAAGAAATTCATGAATACATGTAATTGATTGGTAGGAAGTCATTTGGGCAAAGGTGCAACAAGCGCTCTTCTTGATTATGTGTATCAGTATCCAGAAGGTAAAAGCAACTGAGGGTTATCTTAATCATACAAAGAATAGAGTACATTTTTCTAGTGGGTGACGGACCTCTTCTCAGCATAGCAGCTCCACTTGTACTTTGTTGAATTCTGGCTTCATGTTGTCTTGAAATCCATAACTAGGAGATATATAAAATAAGTGTAAACCATAGATTCCTAGCCAGCCATGAGCCACAGTTAAAAGCCAAAGTAAATTGTTAGCCAATTAACTCTGGCTTTTTTAAACAAGAGTGTGAGAAAATTACTGTTTTGGGCTGTATTCTGAGAATTCTCCAGCCAACATTGCAAGTGCTGGTTAGGAGAATTCTTGTAGTTCAAAAAAGGTATCTTTTTCAGGCTGGTTTAAAACATGTCTTCTTTTATACTTGAATCTGGAACTGTGAATTCCTGAATTGTTTTGCCAGCTGTACTCAAAAATGGGATCTTAAAAAAAAAAGGAGTGGGAGAGTAGCAGAAAATAAATGGGTGTGATAAACTCTGTTGTTACATCAAATGTAGGACAAATTCAAAGTTTAAGCAATAAAATATGACTACCATGAATCGTAGTTTACTGTGACATGCAAATGTGGGTAGAGTTACAGATATTTAGATGCAAGAGAGGCCTGTCTTTGCTTTGCACTCTGACTAGTTCTTTATGCATCTGTTTTCTATCAGGCACAAATAATATGTGCTGTGCTTCTGTTTGTTGGCATGCAAGTTATATCAATGAAATCTATGTCCTCCTAAAATTATGAAGCGTTATGGCCGCAAATTATATGAACAATCATCTTTCTATGTTTATGTATGTGAGGTCTTTCTGTATATGAAATCAGATTTATCCTCACTGAAAGCATTGACACCCACCCTGTTAGACAAACATGTTATACTGGCTTTCATTAGGTTTTTTATGTTCTTATTTTTTTAATTGCTGCCAAATAAGGTAGCTATGATGATTCTTCCCTGAAAATATGTACTGTTGTCCTTGTTCTTTAAATAAATTATTCTGAAATATGTATGGATTGATTCCCCAGCTATTTTACATACAGTAAATTTGGTGTACATATTATTGCAGTGAGGCAATCTGATTGTTTTTTCTGTCAGAAAGGAATAGGTAACATTTTACCTTCCTAACTGGTACCTGTATCCCAAATAGTCTAGCAATATATATGTGTGTGTCTGTGTATCAGAAAATTATTGGATAACTTCTAACCTAAAGATTGGAGGATAGCCGATAACAAAAAAGAGAAAATGCAAGATTGCACATTCTAGGAATGGAGGTTGCTGTAGAAGTAATTTTCTAAGTATCATTCTCTCCAGATCGCTTCATAGCCAATTGTTGTTCTTAGCTGCTCTAAAATGTAAGCTGATATGGTAGAGTAGAAGTACATAGATAAATAAGAAATACACACAGCCTCTGACACTCTTTGTTGTTGTGTGCCTACAAGTCATTTCCAATTTATAGCAGCCATAAGGCAAAACCTATCACAGAAGTTTTTTTGGCAAGATTTGTTCGGGGAGGGGGGTTGCCTTTGCTTTAATCTGAGACTGAGGCCATTTCCGCACTAGCCTGTTAGAACACTATTATTCCACTTTCAACATCCTATGGAATCCTGGGGTTTGTAGTTTAGGGAGAGGCTGGCTGGCCCCTCCCTAAACTGCAAACCCTAGGTTTCCACAGGATGTTGAAAGTGGAATGATAGCGCTGTAACAAGCTAGTGCGGAAATGGTCCGAGAGTGTGATTTGCCTAAGTGGCTTTCCTTGGCTGAAAGGGAGTTTGAACACTTCTCTCCAGTGTCATAGTCCAGTCCTGAAACCACCACACTGGCTCTCCATATGTACTGTACAGCATAGCCCATTCTTTAATCCATACATAAAGCCAGCATGCTATAGTTTTGTATAGTAAAAAAATAAGAACATAAAAAACCTAATGAAAGCCAGCATAACATATTTGTCTAACAGGGTGAGTGTCAATGCTTTCAGTGAGGATAAATTTCATATACAGAAAGACCTCACATACATAAACATAGAAAGATAAATATAGAAAGTTTGCGTGTTGGACTCCAGCCCTGGAGACCGGGGTTCGGTTCCCTGCTCAGCCATGGAAACCACACTCTCAGCCCAAGAAAACCCCATGGTACATTCGCTTTAGGATTGCCATAAGTCCAAAACAACTTGAAGACACACAATAGCAATCTATATGTATTGTCCTACAACTTTCAATACACACAGTTTTAATACAAACATGTCTCTCACTTCCACCTTATAATCTCAGCTGAGCACAAATACATACACAGCCTGTGTTTGCGAGATCCTTCTTCCACTAGAAAGGCTGGCCTTCCCAGGATGCTAAGTGAAGCAGCCAGCTCAAGCAGCAGATAGTAGGGGTTGGCTCTCTCTAGTCCTCCTGCAATATCACATATCCTGCCTTCATCCTCTACACTGGCCTGCTAACCTCAATTGTGGTGCAGGATGCTTATGCCTTCCTGTCACTAGTGTAATATTAAGATTCAACTGGCAGTCCAGTCATGATGACTCCAAACTTCATCGTTTCCCTCTCATATTCATTCACTTAGAAACTTGGCTGTAAAAGACACAATACATTACTTTTCCTTCATAGAAATGATGGATTCCCTTTTGCTTTCCTCTCTTATTGTGGCAATAAAATGCCTCGGTATTTTTTCTTATTGTTTCCTGTAGGAGCGTAGCACGGAGGAAAATCGTTATGTATGTACAGCAGAAGAACTGTTTTATGTGGACCATAGTATTTATTTATTAATATCTTGTGGCTACAGTCTAATTGTTCAGCTCTTAAAAGCTTCAAATTTAAGTGTCATGAAGGTTACTACAATCTCTCTTTTTTGGGCATATGTGTATTATATAGTTTACATAAGAGTATATTAACCTGTCAGCATCTTTTGCTCAGTAACTGCTCTTTGGAAAAACTGCATTGTTTTTATATGGCTGTATATCTACATTTATTTCTGCGACCATAACCCAAACTGAAAGAGTACTGTTCCCTCAGCCCCCTCCTCCCGACAAATACTCCTGACATATCTTAAAATTTCACTTTTTCAGCAACTATCAGCCAACTTAACATTCTCTCTGGGGACTTCTTGTGCAAATTATTGATGATGATGAGGGATAAATTATATTTTTATGACCTTTTTTTTGCTTTACCAGTGAAGTCTTTTTATAACTGCATTTTCTCTCAGGCATTTTCTGATAGGTGTGGATTTCCCACACAACTTACAGCAATAGCTGTATTAAATCTGCATAAGCATTATTAAAGGAAATTCATTTCATGATTCTGCTTGTGGGTTAGATAAATCTCATGCCCCCCCCCCCATTTAAAGGAACTGTATTTGTAATATCCATGATGATTCTGAATGCAATCTAGATATATCAGGGGATGGATACTTTTTAGACTCTAGCCTAAATATCATAGTCAAAGCACTGGATTTTTTTTTAATTGCTAGTGTTACATCACTGAATTCAAAATGGAAGTTCCATTAAAACTCCCCATTCAACAATAATATTTCTGCAACAGACCTGTTATGAAAAGTGACTAATGCGTATTCTTTGGATTCATTCCTATCTGGCTTTTTGCCTGGATGTGGGAAACAGACAAAAGTGATCGTCTGGAAGGATGTTTAATGCTGGGACATTGGTGCAAAGAGTGTGATGCTTAAAGTTCTTCTGGATTTCTTAGCAGCTTTTGATCCTATCAATATTGGGAGACATGATGTTATGATGATTTTTTTTATTGATGGCAGACTCAGATGGTGTTGCCCAGGTGCTTTTGGTTTTTGGTGAACCATAAAAACATAAGTTTCCTTTGGGGCCCATAGATAGGAAGCTGTGATCTTCTAGATGTAGTTGGATCCTAGCTCGTATAGCTAATAGTCAGCTAAGTTGAAAGTTGCAGGCTAACCACCTCTAAAGGCCCACAGTCTCTCCCCGTATTCCATGAATCTGGTAGGGGAGATAATCTAGGATCAGGGCCAAAAATGTCATCAGTCTACACTTTTTGTTTACACCCATGAGTGTCAGGTGCTAGGAATCTGTGGACCAGCTAGAGAGGTGCCTAATGACAGTGAAGTGGACAAAAAGGAACAAGAGTAATATTCTCCCTATAGACAATGCAAAGCTTATGCATTTGTGGGTAGGGAGAGTGATTATCCTGGAGGTGTTCAGTTGATTCTGGTCTGAGGTACCAAGATTTCACCTTGGTGGCCTTCCCAGTGTGATGTCAGAAGAAAGGTGGGAAATAAGCTCAATAAATAAATAACAAAATGCCACCTATGAACACACAGGTGGTGGTGAAGAGCATGGAACAGTTACTTTCAAAGGGCTCCACCCTACCCCCCCGGATATAGCAGGCTACAGCAAGTTGCAGTGAACTGCAGATGATACAAAATTTGTGTGTATGGGCTCTAAGAGATCGAGCTTAGTTAAGTGAATGTTCACCATCTAGAACACTTCAGTGTGAGTATATATTTACACTTTGCACAGCCAACAAGAGACACTTCACGCTTTGTATTATTTCTGGAATAAAGTAGTGCTGTTTGATTGCTGAGATGCAAATACATCCTTAGATCGCCATCTTCCACTTTCTCAATTTATGTTTCAATATGTATTTTCATTATAAGGAAGATTTCTTTTGAATGATCAATGAGCTATAAGGTGCACATTTTATAAATTATTTATCAGTCATTTCATCAGTAGTTTGGAATAGCTACTTAACTCTATAATTATGCATTTAAATAGCAGTCTATAAGCTGCCACTAAAGCCTATCCAGTCAATACAATGTAACATCCAACAGGTTTACTGATGTAAAGCTGATATACTTGTATATTTGTAATCACTGAACTGGTATTGTGTAAATTTTTAATAAGGATATACATCTTCAGATAAGAAATAATTGCTGTTGAAATTGCTGTTGTTGTGCTGCCAGCAACTGGAATGTTTATTTAATATATCAGAAAGTTGGAATGTGTCTGAAGTATATACAGGCATTTAAGATGCATACTGCTTTCACCTATTTTGGAATAATCCTGTGGTGTCCTAGAGGATCGTGGGTTTTGTAATTTGTTGCTGCAGTGGCTGGTGACTTTGATGTCAGCAGGATGGTGAATCCACTCCAGGTTTTAATTCATGCTTTAAAAGAGCTCTGTAAATTGCTGAATCCATTTCCTAAATACATTCAGCACCTTGGATAGGTCCTTTAAATCTAGCCCAATCCACTGACATGGGATTCACTAACATGGGAGATACCAGATCCCACTGATTTGGGGAAGTCCTTAATTTTGATTTCTAAAGAACTCTAGTGCTATGGTTCAGGGTAGTGCTGTCTACCAGAGAATTTTAAGTAGCTCAGCAAGTTATAGATCCGAGGATATAGTGAAATAGAACCATGGGAGATAAAGTGAAATCAAATTGATGTAACTATGTAGTGTAGAAACATTTTCAAAGTTGCAGGAGGGTTCTTGCAGGATCACTAGACTAGGGCAACACACTCCCACCAAACTGAGAGATGACAGCATAAGATACAGAAGCAGGAGCTAGCAAGAGAGAGTGAAGAATATCAAAGATGTCACACGAACGTGGCAGAAGCCACAATTGCAGTACTCGGTACATGAAGAGATCAATATCAGTGTCACCACTGGTGTGAAGGACAATGGTCAAGTGGTAAAACCACACTTCTTTACACATGAAAAGTTCATGCAGCCAAAGCAGGCTAGGTTAGATATTGATAAAGCATTTGTCATGTGTAACATAGATGTTATCTGCATACTCTTTTTATACTGGAAGTTTTAAAACCAGACTCTTCTGACTAAAAGAAAATAAATATCAATCAATTTATACAGGTAAATTATACATCTTAGTTAACACAAGCAATCCTTTTTCTATCCAGAAATCTCCAGGTGCTGAAATATACCACTTAAGGTGAGCTCATTCCTATAACGTTCTATGGGTTCCTTAAAATTCCGTGAAGGTCCTCTCTGTTTTCTTATTTCTATCAATTGCATTATGTTAAAAGTGACAAATAACTTCTTAGATAAGATCTAATTTCTCTTTGGCTTCTGAGCAGACACTTGAAAGTGCCTGCAGAAGATAGTCTGATAACGTTCCTCCAATCTAATGTGAGGAGAAGGATGCATACTTTTTTTTAGGAAGAAAATAATACATCTCAGAATAACAGCTGCCTTATGGAGTGTTGAACCTGTCCTTCAAGCCCAGAACGATCTACGGTACTTGATGAAACATCTCTCCCAAGGTTCTGAAATGAGGATCTGTCCCCTCCACAGACTTGAAATCTTCTTAACTTGAGCCCCAATGCCAGGAACTGATATTGAGAGGTTCTGCATAGAAAGCATGTGCTCAAATACAGTAGTCTAGTTTCATCACCAGGGTTTAGATAATTATGTTTCTGGGGTCTGCAGTTCCCGTAATCCCCAAGCCCATGTTGTCTGGGAGCTTCTGAGACTTGTAGCCCAACAGGTAATATTTCTCAGCTCCAGCTATAATGTTGCACAGTGAGGCAGTGCATCTGCTCTAGATTTTAGCCAACACTTAAAAGGAGCTATTCAAAACCCTATTTTGAGGATAAGCTTCAGTATCTTGAATAGCTCCTTTGAAGACCATTTGCTCTGATAAAACATGGAGCAATTTCATTACCCCAGTGACAAGGAAGCCACCACTTGCCACTGGGGCCATCTCTTAGTCCCTTAATACTGCTGAGTTACAGTTTGATTAAAGCAAAAGATAGAATTAATAACAGTGTAATAAATCCATGCTATCTGAAAGGCTAAATAATGCACATTTCACAGCTTGTTGTTGCAGTCACATGCCATGGTAGGATATAGGAAGCTGTCGTATACCAAATCGGAACTTTGATTCATCTAACCTGATATTTGCCTGCATTGATGGGCAGCCTCTCTTCTTCAAAAGTTCAGACAGTCATTCCCAGCTGTTGTCAGCAATGCTTGGGTTTGAACCTAAGAACTTCTGCTTGCCATGGCACAGTATTCTTTTTATATCATTGATATGTGACCTAGGCCACAATCCTATACTGACTTGTTTGAAACAGTTTCAACTTAATGACAAATAAATATATTTGGAATTTCACTTGTTCTGGATGTTGTGAACTTGTGCTGGATGTCATAGAATTTGAGAGTTTAGGTTTAGTTGAAACTTGATTTGATTTTCTTGTTTAGTTTAAATTGCTGAACCCTGGAAAGATTTGTTGGAGTTGGTAGGGTCTCTGACATCCCCATGCTGTCTACAAGATTTGCTATCCATATCCAGAGTGATCTTTGAGTATCAAGGTGCATTTGCTGGGGTATTACAGCACGTGGAGCTCTCTGGAGAGAGCTGGCATAGTTTTTGTTTACCAAGATCCTGTTGAAATGCAGAACATTTGGGAATTCTGTTATTGGCCCTTTCTCTTTACAGTGATTCTAGAAATCATTTAGGTCCTTATGTCAATTTAATTTGGAATCAGATCTGACAGAAGAAATTCCATGGAAATGTTCTTCCTTCTGCCTTCTTCCTTCTGATCCAAGTTTTGTCCCTGTGATCATTAAGCTTAAAAGTGATGGTATCATTAACATTATGTAGGCACACCTCAGTTAACAAAGCCTATGATAGCAAAGTTCCTTTTTACAAAGTCATTTTACACCCCCATCCCTCCCTTTTCTTCCTTGTCTTTTTTATCCCTTGAATTTTTTTTTCCAGGAATGGCATTGGAAGGATGGTGAAGGAGAGCCAGAGAAATACATACTGTTAGTATCAGTTTGCAGCAGTGTATCTGCAGTAAATAATGCAATAAAACTTAAGCTGGGATAGAAAGGAGCAGCCACAGCAGTATCCCGCTGTAGCCATGTATCGCTGTCTGAAATAGGCAAACAAAACAGCAGCTGCCTCCAGAATCCCTTACTGAGCATGTATGCCCACCCATGCTCATGAACAGTAAAACAGAGAGGAAAGAAGAGCGCAGAAATGTCTGCCTCACCAGCTACTCATAGCATCTTAAAAAAATCATAGATCTAGGAGTAAAACCAACAAAATAGTAAAACAGGCTGGTGAAAGAAAAAGCCATCCCTGGTGGCATTTTAGAAGAAGCGTTTAGGTGGGCTCTGGAAGATTGAAAATGTTTCATTTCACATGTTGTTGTTGTTGCTGCTGTTGTTGTTGTTGCTGTTGTGTGCCTTCAAATCATTTCCGATCCATGGTGGCCTTCAGGCAAACCTATCAAAGGGTTTTCTGGGTCTAAGAGTGTGTGATGTGCTGAGGCCACCCAATGGATTTCCATGGCCACGCATAGTTTTGAATAAAAACTTTGCCGAAACTATTCTTCTGTTGTGGTGGTGTAGGAATCCTATCCTTATTCTTTTCTTCTTACTTGCCCCTGGTAACAGATTTTCTATTAAAGAAATAATGCTCAGATACACATCTACTTCATTAACTGATGTATACCTGCAGATTCAAAGAGATGGAAGGGACTGAATAACCACAGTGTCCATTACCCCACTGAAAAACAAAGTAGTATGTCTACAAGGCCCCATAGGTCAACCTTGCCAATCCAGACCAGAGATTGGAAAAGTTCCCTTTTTGAACTGCAGCTCTTGGAATCCTCAGTTAGCATGACCAATAGCCATGCTGACTGGGAAATCTGGAAACTCAATCAGAAAATAACTGTTTCAACCTCAGATCCTGACTGCCGCATGCTGCAAACAGGAAATGGCTGAAAAAAAAATATGGCTGGAAAAATAGCTGTCTGATCACAACTTTAACTGCTACACCATGGTGAATTTTAATGTCACCTCCCTGACAGTCCTTAAATAAGTGGAGTATTCCTAGCAACTTTTTTCCCAGTAGTACACAGAAACATTTATTGCTAGTTTAGAACATGAAAGGATTGCTCTGTGAAGCAGAAGGGAAAATTTAGGTGAATAGAAGCTAATTGTTCAAGTTAGAATCTGGGCAGAGTTTTGTGTTAATTTTCAAAGGGTACAATCCAGAGAACTTGTGAGTTTCCACTATTGATTTTTACAAGATGTGGATTGCATCCTGAGAATGCTACATGATCTCATTCTGTTGAAGCTGTCACTGTTGCAGTTTTACATGCTTTATGAAACCATGAAACTAAAGTGTTATACAGAGTCCTATAATCCAGCCTCCCCTGATCTGTTGCCCCGTGTGATGGGTTGATTTACAATGTCCATTAGCCACTGCCAGCATAAACATTGGCCAAGAAAGATGGAGCTTGAGCCCAACACATCTGGAGATCACCAGATTGGTGAGGAGTATTATTTCAAAATTGTATTGAATCAAAACATTGCAGTGTACTGAATAACATTAAGTGTAGTAGAAGAGAAATACTGCATTTACAATGGCAGTGTACAATACATTTATTCTATAATCTACTCCTAGAAGTGCTCCTATAGCCTATAGAATTTGCATTGGACTGATAATATAGTGGCAACTTACTTTCTCTTCTGTTTGTTGAGAAAAGAAAAACATAGATGTGTTTGAGTTAGAGTAGTATTGTGTACACTTGCTAGCAAAACATTCACTTACTAGGGTTATATTACATTACGCAATTTGTATTATAATTTGAGTATTTATATAGTAGTTTACATAACTTAGCTCAGTTGTTAATCAAAATTGAGACTGTAGTTAAGAAGTCATAAGGAGACTGAAACTTGGAAGGGTAGCTATGAAAGATCTTAATAAGATCCTGAAGATATATCAGTATATACTGAAATCAGAATCGCCCATGTTATAGTATTTCTGATAAGTGTCAAAGCTGGACAGTGAAGAAAGCTGATGGGAGGAAAATCAATGCATTTGAAATACTTTTGAAAGGTGGTGTTGGAGAAAATACCATGGACAACTAAAAACACGAATAAAAGGATGCTAGAGCAGATGACCTCTCAATAGAAGCCAAACTGAGGCTGTTGTGCTTTGGACTTATTGTCATGCCCTACGTCCAGAGCATGGACTCTGACTCAGAGTCTGAAGCAGAGGGCACGCCAGAGGCTGAAACAGAAGGCATGCCAGGGCCTACTGTACATAGAGAGGTTATAGTACCGGAAACAGAACAGGGGATGGTGCCAGCTCCAACAGAGAGTCCTGCCCCTTCAGATATAGAGGAACACTTACCTAGATCCAGCTTCATACAGCACAGGTAGCAAAGAGAGACTCAATGTCACTCTCTCAGAATTTATAACCAGCAATGATCAATCAAGGCACAGCTGCGCTAGGCTTTGGGTCTATTTAGCTGGTGTCCTTGCTCTCCAGGAGTTGTTAGAGCTTATCTGACCTGCTACCTTGCTAGATGCCTTGACAAATGCTCGGATTGACCTTGGACACTCCCTTGCCATGAAATCCTGCTGGACTTTGTTTATGTTGGACTTATTACTTTTTGCTTACTGCTTGGAAGTAAGTAAGGAGCTGGGAGATATTCAGTTTGTTTGTTTGATTTATCAGCTGTGCAGGACTGAGATAGGACACCTATCCTGAGATGATATGACTCATTAGAAAATATGATAATGCTTGGCAAAGTGTAAGGCAGTAGAGAAAGGGATGACCACATTGCAGGTCAGTAGATACAATCAAGGAAGCCACAGCTCTGGGTTTGCATCACTTGAGGAGGGTAGTTGATGACCAGGGCTCATAGAAGTCTCTCATTCATAAGTTTGCCATAAATTGAAGTTGACTTAATGGCAACTAACAACAGCAAACAGTAGTGTAACATGATAAAGGAATGTAAGGGGAGTGATGAAGATTGGAAGGAGAGATGTGGAATGTTTTGAAGGAAAGTATGTGTCCATATTGATGCTAATTGGTTGAGAGAATGAGAGGAAGGAGATACTGTTGGAATGATGTACTGAGAGTGAGGATGAGGAGTGAGTGTAGAGATAAAAGATTGGGAATCGTGTGCCCCTCCAGATGTTATTGGACTTCAAGTCCCAATGCCAGTGCCTGCAATGAATAGAATTACTGGGATTTGTGATTCAACAACATCCTGAAAGCTCTGTGATTCCCACTGCTGAGGTATAGACTGGGTTTTATGGAGAGTAGAGGGATTTGGAGAATGGAGAGAAGGAGAGAGATTGTGAGGGAAGATTGTGTTTATGTGATTAAGTTATAGGCTGATACTGTTATATTGATGAGAAAAGATAACTGCAGCTATGGAGATGGTAATGTACTGGAAGGTGGTAAGGGAGTTGAACAAAATATAACATTGTAAGTTTTTTTTGATTAGAGTTATATACATTATTGATCATGTTCATGCCTACCATCTGGTCAACATTACTAATGAAGTTCAGCCTGAAAGCCTAGAAGCACAGCCCTCACATGGAGTCAGGAGTTGAAATGGGTCTTGTAAAGATCCTAGTGAGACAGTCTGAATTGCTTAAGATACCAGATCCCATCTGATCTTAGAAGCTAAGCAGGTCAGGCATAGCTAGCTCTTGGAATGGAGATTACCACACAGTATGAAGTGCTGTAGGCTATATTCAGAAGAAGGCAGTGGCAAACTACTTCTGGTTACTTGTTGTCTAGGAAAATGCTATGAAATTCTTGGGGTCATTGTAGGTTGACAGGCAACTTTAAGGCACATGCTGCTGCTATTGCTAAAGATCCTGGTGGCAACTGTGTCCTGGGAAGGGATCTTTTTTTTCCCTCTGTGGGGGCAAGGGAGTGCCTAAGGCAGCAATATCATTTGAGATTACTTACACAGTGGAATGTGCAGAATTGCAACTGCTAGTGGATTGTCCATTTTTGCAAAGTAGACAAGAAATATTAATTGTTTGTGGTCCTTATTCTGTCTCTGGAAATTTAAGTTAGTGAGTGACTAACAATGCAGAAAATAGAACATGTCTTCTTGTTCAAATCTTAACAATTTGGGACAGGAAAAAGAAATCCCTTGCTTTTAGTTCTCCCCACCCCCTCCATAAAGCAGACAGCACCAGCCACTGTTGCCTTAGGTCCACACTTTTCAGTCTGGCCTGGGATCTTCATGCCTCTCAACTCCACCCCCACCCCCACGCCTTGCTCTGACCTTGCACCTGTTATTGACTCACTCAGGGTTTGATTGCTGGCCCTTTTTTTTCTGTGTGGAGGTGCAAAAATGATTTTTGGTGACATATTCTCTAGGCTGTCTCAGCACCTGCATCATCTGCCAATGGCAGATCAGCATGAGCAGTGTCAATTTGCATCAAGACAGAGCAATGGTGATTGTGTTTCTGCTTGTCATACAGCTTGCTGATGGAGGCAGCCTGCAGCTGGTGAGAATATGCCTCTTTTCTCAAAGGGGATGGCTCTTGACTGTGCAGTGAAAAAGCATGGCAATTCTCATTCTGTGGATTAAGACTGCATCTTCTGAGAATGCTGATGGTGCATTTAAATGGAATGTGTGCTGGCAGATTGCTTTAAGGAGCACTTTGGAGTAATTTTTCTCCTTTTGCTGCACATTCAGGCTTTGATCCAGCTCTAGAAATGCTATTTCTTTTAAAACATTCTTATGTTCCCTTTCTGTCATATATGACATCTCTTGTGGCTTAGAGTTTCATTAAAAACAGACCAATATTATGACACACATTAAAAAACATACAGCAAATAAAACAACTAAAATGACAGATGCCCAGGAGATCACAGATGTATCAGAAAAGAATCTGGAAGTAGCAGTTTTAAGGCAGTACCATTAATGGAAAAAGAAGGGGAGGAAAATCATCAAACATTAGTCAAACACAACTGCTGTTAGCTTTGAAGGGGGATGTACATCTATCTGTATGCACACCAGAGGTGACATTCTGGTCATGTTCAGTGGGACTCTGGTGAGCATCAGAAAATGGTTACCAATGTATATTTATTTGCCCCTCAACTAAACAGGCAGAAGGCTGCTCCTGTGTGCAAATTTGGGCCAAAAAGTACAAAAATCTGGTATCTTCCAGCTGCAACTGCCAATGACCAAATGGCAGTACAAAGACTGTTCAAGGAAATAGTCAGCTGTAGCGCCCAGACTTGAGTCTCCTGAATGTGGAGGGCCCTAATAATACAAAAGGGATGTTCATCTACATATATTGAGTGTATATAATGGGCATGAGATTACATTAGATAATTGATGGCAATTGCAGTTGATATGCACTACAATATTTAATTGATATTTATGTTTAGTCCTATGCATTTTTACTCTGAAGTGTCCTGTTTTTAGTGGCACTTACTTTCAGGTACGAATACATATCAGTGCAACGTTATTTGACAGTCTCTAGCCTGCGGACCCATTCAGCCTACTGAACCTGCTCATCCAGTCCACTCCCACCCCCGCCATGCCTACACTGAGCACTGTCATCATTTCTGAAATACCCACTCCTGAAATACTCAAGGAGATAGTTTGTTCCTGGAGCATTTGTTCCTCATTCCAGAAATACTCAAAGGGAGAGTGAATCTAATTCCTTGTGAACCAATCCCTCAAAGTGTGTGCAGCATCAGGAAGTGTCCACAAAGATTCTACTCACCTTGAAGGGCAAGGAAGAAGTGAAGCAAACTGTGTTTCAGGATTGACCTGAAAATATGGGTCCTTCTTTAGTGCTGCAGGGTTGTGAAAAAGGAAATGGTACAGTAGTGGTGGTGGGTTATTGCATGTGTGTATGCATGTGTGTGCGACTGGGGTATGTGGGAGAGTGGCTGTGACTGTGGCCCACATTGCTACCTGACATATATCTTCCAATATGCTTCACTCAGAGATGGAAGCCAGGGCTTCCCTCAGGCCAAAAAAGCGCTCTTTATTCTGAACACTTTTTGTTCCAAAACTGTCACATAAGACCAAAGAGCCGCTATGGTTCCAAGCATCTTTTACCAGTTTTAACTGGTTCACCAACTATGGCCTTTCTTATGTTGAGAGGCAGCCTGGTCAGATTGGTTCATGCTGTCATAACCTGCAGAGTGGATTACTGTAATAACTCAGGCTGCCCTTTGACTCAGAACCTTCAGCACATATAGGAATGAGTGCCTACATTGTGCCTGGTTTACCTAGGTGCAGCAACAGTGCCAAGAGCGGGTTATCAGTGGTGCATTTGCCATTGCCACAGACATAAACTGTTAGTACTGTGATCTGTCACAAGAAAAATGCTCATTGTGAACGGATGATGCTGTATGTTTTTATTCGTCTGCCGTCTCCCGAGGATAGATAACACTTACTGATCATTCCATCTTTATTTTTGAGTTGTGGAATTAATGAAAAGGTGGGTGGTGTGTTGCAGTCACTGCCGCTGTCTGTGGCCTTGCTTGTACCAGCTGGTCAGGGAGCGGGACCGCAAAGGACTGGATCTGGGCCTGAGCTCTTCTTCACCTGCCAGGCTTGATCTGCCATAGCATGAAAGCGGCACTCTTAACAGCAGAGCCCACACACTTGGAATTTCTCAAAGCCACCAACCACCTTAATTCAGCCTTGCAGGGCATGCAAATTCTTGAGAAATTTCATTGGTTCTCCATCTGTTACTGAGTTCAAGTCAAGGTCTGGTTATCATTTGAAGGCCTGTCTGTCTTGAGGGCTAGGAGCACCATTTTTCATCCTGTCTCCACACGTTAAGATCTTAAGATAAAGCTGTTCTCTGTGTGGGGGAAGTACTGTATCAGTGTACAAATAGAAGGACCTTCTCTGTGGTGGCACCCTTACATTAGAACACTTGCTCCAGGAATATATGATCATGCTGACCTTGCTTTCTTTTTGGAGTGAAATAAAAATGTTCCTTTTTTGCCCAGGATTTTTTTTTAAAAAAAACAACTGACTGGTTGGTTCATTGGTTTGATGGTACCTTCATTCTCATTATACTGTATTTGTCATGTTACAGTGTTATATATACTTTGGATACTGTGTTGATGAAGGGCAGTTTTTAGAAATGATTTAATGAATGAATAGCTTATTTTAAAATTGCCCAAGATCTCAAAAAGTTCTCAAAGTGTATGCTATACGATATTTTGTTGCAGTAACCACATGATAACCCATACTTCCCTTGCTTCTGCAATTCTGCATATATGCCACTGATACTTATTCGATAGAGTCTCATGGTTATCCCTCCTGCAGAAGAATGAAATAATGTGGAAGCTGGTATGTTAGTTTCTAACATTAAAATATTTAATTGGTATTAAGCATTACAGAAGAATTGGCATTATCAAATCAGATCTCTGGATAATCTGTTAAATATCAAACCTAAACATTGTACATATGAGATAGTAGATAGATTGTCTTTACTTACATTTCTCATATGCTCGTCTGTGATGGAATGAAACAATTCACACTGACCTTTAACTATCGAACTTGCCCCAGCTACCATTCATCATTCCCATAGGTTGCCGGGTAAAATAAGGGACAGGAATTCAGCAGATGTTGCTAGTCACGCACAAAACCTACTGAAAAATGCATTCTTCTGTGCAGCCCTTAAAGGGACAAGCGCCCTGTCTTTTATTTTACCTGGCAACCTTTGTACTCTCATATTCCATAACTGCCAGTAACCGCGAACCAGTCTTGCTTATATTGTGCTTAAGGCCTAGAGTCCTTACAAGCAAAAAGATAGACTCCTTAGATACTTAAAAGATGCAGGCTTTATTGTTAGGTAATTCCTTTTCTGTCTGTGGTCACAGGCCAACTGTTTTAACTTCCTAGACACACTATAGAACACCTTAGGTGGCCTATCTGTATTTAGTCAAAGGGTTTCTGACAAAACTAGACCGCATCATGGAATGGTCTCTGTAATCATTACAGCCTGAAGTTTAGCTTCCTGTGCAGCAGAATTTTCTTCCACTCTTCTTCCCATTGCAGTTCTCATCCCCAAACTGCCTGGTTAAGCCAAATATTATTGATAGCTTGGAGAGGTGTTACAGAAGCAGGTTATCATACTAGAGGAGGTGGAGGAGATGTGTGCACAGAGGAAGTTGCATATGTAGAGTCAACAAAGTTTGAAGGATATATTGAGGTTACTAACATAATGGATCAAGAAGAGAGGAAATGGAACTTGCACATTAGTGTGAAAGCTGGCATTCCAGAGACAGAACTCTTGGCCCTTCCTCATCCTCATTCTCTGTGAGCTGCCTGCTGCTGCCGGAGAATCAATTACTATTTGCAAAATTGGTTTGCATAGCTGAATTTTTCCGTTCTTTCATGTTTCTTTAATAGCTGCCTATGAAGAAACAACACAAACCACTCAAGAAAGCAACTCAGTAGAGAAACATTCTCCCTGAATTTTGTATACAAAATGTCTGAGTATGCAGGCTGGATAGTGTTTCATAAATATTCTACAATCTCATTTAAGACGATGCAATGCAATTTCAGCTTTAAGATGTATGGTGAATAAAGGCTGCCTGCTAACAGTGCAGTCCACCGTTGAGTCATCTAAAACAGAAGGAAGGAGCCAATATAGAAACACTTGAGAGAAGAACAGAGCAAATAACGGTAACAACAACAGTGTTATACCCCAAGGTTGGGATTCAGGGGGCTTACAAATGAAAATAATTACAATATTAGTAAAAACATACTCAAAGTCAGCGTTGAAATGCAACCAAGCTAGTAAAAATATTCAAATAGCTTTAAAATGATAAAAAGCAGTTAAAACAGTACAGTTAGAACAATATCACACCCTCTTAAAAGCTCTTTCCTTAAAATGTACTGCATTCATTTATGAAAGCCTTCCCATCCCATGAACAAAGATACCTCAGGTCACTAATAATTATTTTTATATATTAAAGTCAAATAAATATAAATGTGGATATATGAAAGAGGGAAATATTTTGTGAAGGCAGCTGCCAGTCTGAGACTGGAGATATGTCAGCTAGATACAGACATGTGTTAAATAAGTAAATAAATATGTGAGCCATTGTCCAACAGGCAGAAATGTCATCTTTTATTAGAGTTTCTAAAGTAGCTCTTACTGCCAAGAAATTGGGCATTTCAGGTATTCCCATCCAGGCATTCCATTCTTCAGATACTATCTTGAAGATGTATAGTTTGCTTTGAAGTCTGAAATATGAAATGACTGCATTTTCACATGGAGAATTCAGCTGATACACAAAAATGCTTTTAGCGTGGGTTTCTGCTGATAGATTGTTGGATCTGGAAAGAAGAGATCTCTGCATCTACATCACTTGTCAGCCACCTTTCTGAAAGTCTCACAACCAAGCCAGACCTTGGAAAGTTATTACCTAGTTCCAGCACATGTGGGGAACCTCAGGCTGGGGGGAGGGTAAATTTGGAGCTCCAGGGTTATCAATTTGACTCTCTGACATGGCAGTGCTGCCTTCTATGTAATCCCATAATTTGGTGGTTTCTCAGCATTTGTATGAGTTCTTCCCATTCTTAAATGTTGAAAGGTTTCCCTGAAGGCTTCATTACTAAGGGCTTTAAGTTAAAATCTCCTTGTGTGAGATCTTCTGGGGTGGCTCTTCTGTCTGTCCCACCACTCCCACAGGTACATCTGGTGGGTAAGTGGTTTCTTGGTGGCTGCTCTCAGACTCTGGAATTCTCTTCATAGAGAGGTTAGCTTGGTACTCTCCTTCCTATCCTTCATTGGAGGCCTTTTTATTTCAGCAGGACTTTGAGGGCTGGCTTCTTATGGGGAACAGTCATTTCATAGACTGTGTTGTTTATATTTTGTTCTTCACTCTATTATTTTTAGATAGTTCAATTATATTTTTAATTTTTATATGGTGTACATTTTTAGTTGTATCTGTTTTAATTTTTGTATGGTTACGCTTTTGCTAATAGACCTAGTACTCTGGTATTTTTCGTCCCCCATGTTTGCCTTTGGCCCTACCCACATGTGTGAAGAACTTCTCTGAAATTGAATGCGGCCTTTGATCTGAAAGAGGTTCCCCACCCTTGAGTTTCTGTGACACCTTTGAGGCTTCCTATAATTACAAATGTTAAACACAACTTTCTTGTTTTTTAAAAGTTATAAAATAACTATTTTCTTGGTTTAAAAAGCAACCACCAGAATACTACAAACTGCTGGTGAGTGGTACAAAATAGATATAAGAAGTGAGGTTGCAACACTGTACGTGCGGTAACTGAAATACAGTTATATTGCTGAAGAGTAGTATTGTCCCCCTATCCAGTACAAAATAATGTGCTGTGGTTGTTGTGTGCCACCAGGTCATATCTGATTATGACAACCCTAAGGCAAACCTATCAGAAGGTTTTGTTGCACAGATTTGCTCAGAGGGGGTTTGCCTTTGCCTTCGTCTGAGGCTGAGAGAATATGATTTGCCCAAGGTCACCAAGTGGGTTTCTGTGGCCCGGCACAGATTTGAACCCTGCTCTCCAGAGTTGTAGTCCAAGGTTCAGACCACTACACCATACTGGCTTGCTACTTTATGAATTAATTATTCAAAAGAGAGAGATTAAGTACAAGCAAATCATTGTTTCTAGTTATTTATTTACAAGCTCTGAGCTTAGAAATCTATATAAGGTTGTCATAAGGTTGGAAATTCTGCCTCTTGGACCAAGCACCGCAGAGGGCCAAGCGGTTGACAGATAGCCTTGATGAAATAAGTCTGGTAATGTGCTTGTTTTGCCCTTCTCTTCTAGGACAGTTTTCCAGCTCGCTTTGGAGGAATTCATTTTGTCAATCAACCATGGTACATCCACGCCCTCTACACGGTTATACGGCCCTTTTTGAAGGAAAAGACAAGGAAAAGGGTATTCTTCTTCTTCTTTTCCTTTCTCCCATGATTTTCTAAATGTATCATTTGGGTTGGATCACTTGCATCAAAAAATAAGCATTGCATGTTTGTCATGCTTTGCATCATCATCACCATCATCATCATCATAATCATTATCATCATTTACCTTCAAAGACATATTTGGTTGCCTTCAAAGTGTATGCTTGGTTTGTCATGCAAGTTTCCATACCTTGGGGAAAGCTTCTGATACTCCATTCAGATGAGTCATGTTTTTCAAAATCTCAAGATGCTTTGTACATTTATAATAATCTTATTTTAAAATATGTGCTCCATATAGAACATAAAACGTTGATAACAGTTTTTAGAATGCAGATGATAATATGTCAGAGGATAAACAAAAATATCTTTCAGCAACTGCTCCATTATGAGCAGAAGCCAGTCCTAGTTTTATAAAAGAGGTTTCTGAACCTAGTTCAAATGTAGAAGTAGGTCAGCTTGAAGGAATCTGAGCAGAAATGAGAGAAGGGGGCTATTGGTTATGTTGGGTGCAGTGTCTTAACCTGTTGTTTGAAACCAGCCACAGAATAACCCCAGCACTGAAGTCGAAGCAATGGATATTATGCTCCCAGGATGTGCTTTGTCAATGGTTAGATGCTCATGTTTTGAACCAGATGATAACTTTCAAAAGTCATTAAATGTATACTTACGTGGGGCTTAGCACTAGTTTAGCTTAGCTAAACTAGCTTAGCACTAGTTGAGATTGCTTAGGTCACTATTCCTCTATGGACTTTATATTAGACAAAGATACAATTGCTAAATTTCTGTAGTTCAATGAAAGCTCTTTACAGAGACATAAATAGATATCTTTATCGGTTAGCTTGGAGAAGGGATGGCTATTGGATTCTGGATTGCTGGTCACATTTATGTCTGTACTCATTGCCACTGTCCTTCCTCCAGTATGCCAAATCTTTTGGCACTGACACTGGCTACAGTGCATAAAGTGTGCTAGTAGGCAAATCTCCATATGCGTGCATGCATGTACACATACACACACACACACACACGTGCACGCACACATATTTTTTGCCTTTGCAAGAACTGCCCCAAGCCTCATGTTTGTAGGCAGTTTTTTGAAATACAGCAGAATTTGAAAAGCGACTTGAAATGCAGCACAAAGTGAGTCTAATATTTGGAGGGAAATAAAAGGATCCTCCTCTGTAGATGCCGAAGCCCTTGAGGGTGCTTAAAAAGGCGCAGTCACCACCATCAACAGCCTATAGAACCATTCTGAAAGATGCAGCAGAGCTACCATATACTCTTCTAGTCATAACTCTGATGAAAGAAGATCACATAATTTCCATGACAGATAACACAGAACCCACTTGCAAAATATTTTTAAAAGATCCTGTTGGAGTAGAGTGATTTGTTTTCACTTCTTGAAAACTAGTGATGCTGTATACTCCATGGCGTTTTGTGTTCATTCTCCTTCTCTCCTTTCAGAAACAATGTAGTGTTTCTAATTTGTATGTTTTATTTTATTTTAGTCTAGAGAGTATGCTTGGGGAGACTTCAGTGGACTTAAGGAACCATGATTTTTTATTCTTTTCAAATTAAGGACACACTTAAAAGCTTCTCTTGGGTTTACTTGTATCCTGGTTTTAGCTTCATGAAATGTATTCCAGTGTGAGAGGTATCAGAAATAATCTGAATTTTAGAGTTCTTTCCAATGGATTGGAGCCAGTGCTCTGTAAACAGAGTACACTTATGTAAGGAAGTATGTTGGAAGCTTCTGGTTCATACCAGCTAGGTGGTCCTAATTTGAGTGAGTCACTCATCTTGTTTTAGTCTGCCTCATCCCATATCAAATCCTGGGCCTTATATCTAAGCAGTTTGTCACTAGGAGAATATTTTCAGGGGCGTAGGGGCTGGCAGTGAGGAAGAGGGTTAGGAATACCCATTTTAATGAATGGATGTCTACTCATGGAGCACTGAATATGAGCCAATAGATACAATTTCTAAAGAGTTAAAAATGTACCATGGCCGATGGTTTAATGGCATTTATTTTAAAGCTCAAAAAGCTACTTTTTTGTAGTATAGCTCTTAGTATCCTATCTTGCTATGGTATTCTAGGAGTTATGCTCCAAAATAGTAACTTTTCCAGACTCTGATACATTTATATATACAGACGCATTAACCTCTGCATATATTCTTCTAGACGAGGAATGTAATTCTTCACCGATTTCTTCTGGAAGGAAGCAACAAGCAATTTAGCAGTTCTCATCCCAGTGTGAAAAGTCTTTGAACACCACACAGTTTTCAAAGCCTGTTTTCTATTCATGACTTATTCTGCACAAAATTCAGACCTTGTTGTTTTGTGCAAAAAACCCTGTGCATTTTCTGCCCAGAAAATATTTCTACACAGAAATATTATTTCCTGTTTTAAAAAAACTGTTCCCTGTGGAGAAAGTGATGTTTTCTGTGCAAATGAACCACGTGCAAATTTTGTGCATAATAAGTCCCCTATTACGGAATTTCCTCCATAGGAAATAACAATTTCTGTGAAGGAAATGCTGTTTTCTGTGCAAAAGAACTGCATGTGAATCCTGTGCAGAATAAGTACTGAACTGTGAACGTTCTCATCAGTCCAGGAGTCTTCTCAGGGTTTCTCAACATTTGAGAAACATGTTTTTCAACCATTTTTTTTGCATATTTTTGCATATTCTTTCCATCCCTGTTCTAGACTTGCATGAATGGGATGTCTGATTTCTCTTATCTGAACAGGAGATACCTTCACTTGCTTCATTTCACAGTGATTTTGAAATTCCTCCACAGCTTTGACAGCAGGTTTGTGTCGTGTGGAAGTGGTGTGATGTGACACAGAGGGTTGCTTCTTGAGATACACAAAGTTAAAAGTGCTGTGAACAGAACTATTTACATGTTTCATTGGTTCCCAGATGCTGTCTAGAATACATGCACAGATGATACTGTGACAGCGTCTTTTCCTTTATTGATTGATACTCTATTTTGTTAAGCATTTCTCCTAACACTTTTCTCAAACACAACAGGTTAACAGATACAACTAAAGGCTTGGTAATTTCTGATATTAAAAAACAACTGAACAGATTATCATATTAAAACAAGAACCAAATTGCAAGCAATTTTCAAGCACATCAGAAAAAAAATATTCCACCGATTGTATTTTCTTTGCCTTCTTACATAGCAGCTGATTTAAGTTATGAGCTTAAAACTCTCTACTTACAGAAGTATTCAGTTCAAAGTTTCATGTGAAAGACTTTGTCAATGTGTCCATAAGTCATCTAGCTCTAATTTTTAAAGGTATTT
The DNA here is from genome assembly GCA_030412105.1 of Cyclura pinguis. Classification (NCBI taxonomy): domain Eukaryota; kingdom Metazoa; phylum Chordata; class Lepidosauria; order Squamata; family Iguanidae; genus Cyclura; species Cyclura pinguis. The sequence continues at coordinate 102,525,846 of CM059599.1, read as the reverse complement.
CCCTCTACATATACTGGTAATTATACTGATAGTGCCAGTTTGTATTTTTTAAAATCTGTCTTTCAACAGATATTTCTCCATGGAAATAACCTCAACAGTCTACACCAACTGATTCATCCTGAGATTCTGCCCTCTGAATTTGGAGGAATGCTGCCACCTTATGATATGGGCACATGGGCACGAACACTGCTAGATCATGAGTATGATGATGACAGTGAATACAATGTGGACTCCTACAACACTTCTGCAAAAGAAGTAGAAAAGGACCTGTCTCCCAAATCCATGAAGAGGTAAGTTACTTACAGCTTCTAAAGCAGAAGGAGAAACTTAGCTGATCACTAGACTGAATACCAGCTGTTGAAGATTAGAACAGTGTGCTGTATGCGTTAGCATGTTGGAGAGGGACTTGGGAAATCCAGGTTGTAGCTCCCACTGCACTGTGAAAATCACTGGGTGTCTTAGGGCCAGTCATTCTCACTCAGCCTGATCTACTTCACGGGTGCTTGTACAGGTAAAGTGGTCTGTGTATGCCATCTCAGGGTCACGGGAGGTAAAGTGGCATCTACGTGTAACGAATAAAATAAAGATTAAATACATTGTATGTCATTCAACCTTCCCATAAATCATAGGTCATATTAGTGAGGTAAGTTATGATGGTATGGTTACACTTTGAGTCATGGAATGTTTATCTTTATCTTGTGAAGAGATAGGTGGATTCCAGGAGTGTGTGTGGAGGAGGGGGGACAGCATGATATTCATATACCAATGTGGAGATCACAAATAAACCTTCTTTTCATAAATTAAGCTAGAAACACCAAGAATGTGGAATTATTAGAAACAGGCAGGCATCAAAATAAGAAAGTTAATGTCCAGTTTGCCAAATTCTGTCCATTTGCTGTGTCTGCACAAAGCTACACACTTTCCCTTCTCACCAGGAACAGAGAGACTGCAGAGTGCCCATCAATATAAATTTAGAAATGAAGTGAATAAACACTCAGCAACAGGTGTCACAGTATTGGTGGGAATACTGTATGATAATCATAGGGCTACATTTCTGTATATAGATCAGAAGCTGTGCACTTCTGCAATACTAGTAACTAGAATTAAACTGCTTTCAAAGGCAAGGCTTTACAGCTTAAACTGTCTTATGATTCCACAGTGATTGCACTTTTTTGTGTGTTTGTGTAATTTTTCTTTCTCAAAAAAGATGGAAAAAATTAGTGCAATTATGTTTGCTTTGAAGAAATGTTCAGTGAATATTGATGTGAGCTGTGATTGTGTCCGTGTGTGTGTGTGTGTGTGTGAGAGAGAGAGAGAGAGAGAGAGAGAGAGAAAGAGAATGTGTGTGTGTGTGTGAGAGAGAGAGAGAGAAACTTGCAATGTTGGGAGCCAGAGCAGTGTAGTGGTTTGAGTGTTGGTCTATGCATCTGGTTTTGAATCTCTGATCAGCCATGGAAAGCCACTGAGTGACCTTGGATAAGTCAGCTTTTCTCAGCCTTAGAGAAAGGCAATGGCAAACCCTCTTTGAACAAGTCTTTCCAAAATAAAAACAAAAACCATACAATAGGATTACCATAGGTTGGAATCAACCTGCAGGCACATAGCAACACCAATAATTCTGCAATAGGATTGGACATTCTTTTACATTGCTAAAAATCAGTTTGTCATTCAGGCCATTTCCACACGAGGTTGATACATCGTAATAGTGTTGAATCATCACCCTCATGTCTGCACATTGAGCCGCTTTAGCATCGTAGTTTTCCTTGTGGTTCTGCACGTTTTCAGCTCCTAGAACGGTTCACTGCGATGCAAAACCACTGTATGTGAAAAATGGAAAAAATCCGATGTAAATCTCCCAAACTGGTTCTGCTTCAGTTTTTGCCTACATACAGAAGTGTAGCATCGATTCACATCACAGAAAGCAGCCAGCTATGGGCGTTCCCAGGCTGTCCCTTCTGTTATTTCCGTCCCTATCTCTCTCCACCCATCAAAGGACAGGCTGCCATCATTATTGTCTTAACGTATTAAACAGACAGTGGGAAGAGATTGGATCTGGTAATGGACTGTTAAGATGTGTTTTTTTCCACGTATCGATGAACATACATACCTACACACAAACGTAGCAATGCGGAAATGTGTTTAAAATGTGTGTGTGTGTTTTTTAAAAAAACAGACCAGTCAGTGATGGCAGGGCAGGGTGAGGGAGGGGAATGGGAGTGACCAGGGACTTGCTGTTGTAGATACAGCAACTGCTGTTCTCTGCAGTAGTACGATGTAAATGGGGTGGGTGGGTGCAGACAGCACAGTTTCTGAATCGGAGTATAAAACACCGCTCTTGACATGAGGTGAACTGCTCCTCCCCTCTTGTGTGGAAATGGCCTCAGTTTCAGAGTATCCATTCTAATCTTTTAGCCTATTCCTCTTGTTTTTAATACACTATTTACGGTCCATGGGAGATCTACAAGATCTCATTGTTTATGTTAAGTTTTGCTGATGTACTTTGGCTGGCAGTTGAATTAATCTCAGAAAGTAGGCAAACGTCTTATCTTGGCTAAGACTTGTGCTGTTTCCTGACTTTGGGGAACATGCTGGGTATCTGTTCACATTTCTTGAGAAAGTCAAATAGGAATTCCAGGTAGCATGTGATGCCAGTATCTAAACACCATTAGCCAGATGGTGTGCCGGAAATATTCCATAACCAGCAGGCTATAACTAGGGATGGAAAGCTATTTCATTGAATGTTAAATTGAAAGTAGGATTTCTACACTTCCCAAAACATGTTATGAGAAGGGTTCCCCCCCAACACACACATTATCTTGAGTATTTACATGTTTGCATGTCTTATAGGGCGTTTTGAAGAAAAGAAGTGTGCATGAGACAAAGTGTTTATTTAAAACGCTAAACAGTTAAAATGTAGGCCTCCTCTTTTTAAAAATTCTGGACCATACTTCTATATGTCCTTTAATGGCTCATATCAGGCATTTGTTTTTAATACTTTTCCAGGTCTCAGTCAGTTGTGGACCCTGGAGTGTTAAAGCGTGTGGATAAAAATGAAGAGGAAAACATGCAGCCGTTGCTTTCACTTGACTAACAATGCCTGAACATTGAACATGAATTGGGGTGGAAGGTATTGCATTTCAGCAACAAGCAAACCATTGGGAGAGAATCAGTACCAGCTGGAATCCTATTTTCATGTTAATGTAGCATAATGTAATGAGGCAGCAGGTTTTGCCAGTCATCCTGGAACATGGGTGCCCTGGGCTGGAAAACAGGGTGGGGGAAATGAAAAGGAGAAGGTATCAATAATATATTCTGTAAGTGCCAACCTGTTTGTAAATAGAGTCTGTTCCTTCTCTTTGCATTTGTAAGTAATGGTAGGGATATAGTGTGGGGAAAAAATGGAGTATTGAAATAGGACGGTTGAATGCACTGTAAAAGAACAGATAGTACTCAGACAAAAACAAACAAGAAAATGTAAATAACTTTCATCCTTTTTATACAAAGCTGTATGACAGTTTTCATATCAATGGCTTTATTTCTTTCCATAGTTTTCATTTAACAAGAGAATGCAGGATCCATTATAATTGGTATGATATTTCTAGTCTTATAAGATGGTATTTCATAGGCATTGCTATGATTTGCAACTGAAATTAGAATACAATCTGCATTATAATTTTTTTAAAGGCATTTATAGGAGCAGGAAGCTAAGCACCATTCATAAGTATGTTGGTTTATGAGGCATATCTGATCATTAGTATTTTCATACCAACTGTGAGTTTAAGTGCTGTTTGGGTCCTCACCATTAGCTGGGCTTCAAAACGTCTGCCTCACACTTTGTCCATGTTTCAGAACTTTGCTCCTGGTGTAGAACATACTCATAATGCTCAGCTTTCCATTCATAATACTTAGCAGCAACAGACTCATGCATCATTTCTAAAACTTCTGAAAATGAAGTCTGAATACATATCTATATATTTTTACCAGTCTCTACGTATAAAGTGTCATTGGTAGATACGTATATTTAATCAAGGATTTATAAAAACAAAACATAAAAAAAATCATACCTATTTGGTGTGTCTAGAGTTTATTATAGATTGTATATTAAGGCAATGTCATTGTTAACATAGTAAATGATTTAAAGTACAGCACCCTCCTTCAGGCAAAATTTAATTATAACTATGTAGTACAATACCATGTTGAGGCCACTTTTTGTTTTGTGGTGTAAATGTGTTGATGAAATATGTGCCATATTAGACATAAAATACATTTTACCTCAGAAGACCAAACTGTCTCCAAAGTGGACTGTATGTGGTCAGCTGTAGTTTAGGGGATATGTTTTCATCTTTGATGTGTGCTGATATGCATGTGTATTTCTGCTGAACATCAAGACAAGAATGTACCCTAATACTATCCAAACCTCCTTCATCAGACTTCAGTATTCTATTTGAATAGGAAAAACAAGTTCTTTTGCTTGTAATAACCAAAACTGAATGACTAGAATCTTAAGTCATTAAGTAAGTCAGAATCAGTTAGGGTTTACTTGTGATACCTAGACCCTTAATGCTGGGGTGGATTGTTGTTCAGCTGAAAATCTCCAGAGGCCATCAGGAAAGGAGAATGAACTATTTGCTTTAATCACCTCCCTACAATCCAGAGATTAATGGCTCTTGAAAGAGGGGACTCCATCTTTTTCCGACACTATCTCTGTGTAATTCAGATGCTCATTCTCTCCAGTCTCCATAAGCTTGTCTATCACCATTGCACCCTGAAAAAAAGACAACCTTGTCTCATTTAGGAAGCTAGACAAGGTTGGACCTGGTTAATGGTTGGGTAGGACACCATCAGGGAATATAGAACTAGGAAAGAATTCTGCTTGATATCCTGGAGAACCATTGCTGCCAGTCAGGGTTGACAGTACTGAGCTAGAAGGCCATGTTGTCTGTGTCCAGTATAAGGCAGCACCCTAGATTCAATTGTGTCCCTTGCAGGCTAGAACTTAAAGTTGGTTACATTATTAAACTATTCATCATTGTAGCAGCTATGGACTACTACATCCAGCATCGCTCAAACAGACTGCTTTGTGGAGTGTGGCTTCTTCTTGCTCTCCATAATCCCACACCCCAGCAAATCTGCTCAGGAAGGTCTCTCAGACTGGGGGACATGCATAGAGGTGCAGGAACAAGCTGTGTTCCTTCTGGTTCTGATGGACACAACCAGCAACAACCTGTTGTGAACAAGAGGCTATATGCCAAGACAGAAAAACTTCAGAGTTAGGAATATTCCGACTATGGGAACATCATCCCAAACTGTTTCATAGAGTGCCCAGCAACAGATAACAATATACAGTCTCAGCTCTCTGGGGTGCACCGGTATGATACATTTTTTCACACACACCCTCTTCACATTCATACTGCACATTAGCAGGTATGCATTGCAGACAAAACCCTTGCAAATTTGATAGGGCCACAGACATTTCATCTTCTTGGCCCTTGATGGACAATAAGCAGCCTGAGAATATGCAGAACAGCAGCCTCATTGTGTTACTACAAATACAACTGAAGCCCCTTCAGCCATATTAGCAGCAAGAACACTGCATGTGTCTAGCTTAGTCTGTGTGACTTCACGTGACTGGTCTGGAAACAGTCTCCATAAATACTTGCTATTCTGCACTGAAGCTTTTTAACCTTAGGAGTCTCCTGTACAGTACTAATATCCTTCTACTTGGCTTCAGTAGGATGAGAATGCTATAGGACAATTGGGATCTTTATGCCATGAGTTGATAGAGTGACAAAATTTGGAAGTGCTATTGTCTATTTGTATGGTAGCATATTTTTGATAATGGTAGCATATCTTTGTTATTACAGTGGATCAACACAGCTAAATAGGCAACTGTTTTGACCACCACCAGCAGCAACAATAACAAAATACTCAGATATACATAGATATTAAATTTGCCATTTTCCTACCAGACTGATGGAAGAATTTGGTAAAACATAAAAGCTGAAAACATCCGTATGTAACCAAGACCCATAAAGAAATCAATTTACCTGTTTATTGTCTCTTTAGAGTGGATTGCCAACATGCACAATGCATGACTTGGGAATTATAATTGCCAAATGAATGTCAAAATATTGTGCCATGTTGTGGCACGTCTGAACTGGATAGTGTAGATTGGATTAGAGCATAGTGGATGAAAGATCCTTCTGGTGGTCTTTTGGGGATTGGGGTTAGGGGGTGGTATTTTAATCCTTTCAAACTATCATATGGAAGCTGTCATGCCCCCACGGACAGGGAACTCTAGGAACCGTCTTCTTCACAATACAGAAAAGTTTTGTACTGTCAGATTCTCTCTGCCATGCTGCTAGACTGGCTGAGCTAAAGTCAGAGGATCTGAACAAAGGCTAAGCAGGAGAGTGAACTTTCCTCATAATAAGCTCGAGGAGCCATCTTTTCAGCAGGACTGTATGTAAGTTACTACACCATCTTTCTTTTAATCTTTGTTCATCTGCATAGTGGAAACAAGTGTTCAGTTGCTGAGTACTAAACTCAATTCTCTGTATCATTAAGGCTTCCCTACACATAATTCCAAAGGTGTACAATCCAGGTAAAATGGGTAAGAGGCTAGGCTTGGACATGTTACTTCTGGGAACTGCAACTCCCAGAATGTCCCAGCCAGCATAGTTATTGAGCCTTCTGGCCATGGAAAGCAGAGTCCAAGCTCTGAGCTAAAGTTTTATTGGTTGGATAGCTCTCATTCATAACAATAAAAGATTGGGGATTTTTTCCCCTGAAGTACAGTGTCAGAACTAATTTTTCTGGTGTTAACATGCTCCATATTTAAGCTTTAGTAAAGTCGGTAGTGCTTAAACTATGGTTGGCGTTTCCAAATATCAGAGATATGGCTGATATGGCTTTATTAATTTCACTTTACAAAAGCTGAAGGCTTGTGTCCCTATATTTCATCTAAGTCCCCTTGTAAAGTCTTTATTCCTGGAACCTTTATGAAACTTCATGGAAGAAAAATGAGTATGTCATGTCATGACATCTCTGTTTAATGAAGGACTTTCTTTGGTTTTATTTTTGCATTTGAATTCTTGCCTATGTGCGTGCCCTTAAACTGCAGCTTGTGAAATGCATCCTGATGTCTAATTCATGTAGTGCTATAATAAGCATTCAGGTAGTCTTCTCAGGAGGTAGTGATTTTACATAATTCAGCTTCCATATTTCAGCAAGAACAAATAGATGTTCCAAAGAAAGAATACTCACAGTAGAAAGTCTGGTCTTCTGAGAATATCAGCAAATTCTAGTTAATTTCAGCTGATGGGTAAGAGTGTAGTGGTAGGAGATGGTTTAATTGGTTAAATTTCTTGAACATGTATATTTTTTTCAGAATTTATGAACATTTCCAACACCATCAGAAGAAAATGCTGTAGCAAAAGGTTAGCCAGTCTGTTTGGTGACTGTGGCATTAGTCAATCCTGTTGAATTCAATTTCCTAAGCAGATTAGAAACCCTTCCACATTTACTTTCCACTAGCAGAAATACCCATCTTTGCAGGTCTTAGAGAAACTTCTTGATCTCCACCCCTGTGCTCTTTCTCTTTCCCTCAGTGCAATAGTGGCTATGATGTCAGTGAGGGTAGAAAACCTGTTCTAAGGCCCTTTTCACACGGCATTTGCTATGCGAAAGGGTGCCTGGAGCGTCGCACAATTGTGAGGAGTGTTCTGCACGACACACTCACAATCGCGCGACACTCCAGGGCCTGGCAGACACCACTCACACACTTTTTCATTTTTGGCTTTCAGCCAAAAGTGGTGCACGATCACACATTGCTCCAGGGCCCCGCACACACTTGCCATGCATGCGGAGCCTCTGGAGCCATGACGGTCACGCTTCCTGCCCCAGCGCAGCCTGGGAAACTCCCAGGCTGTGCTGCAGAAGGAAGAGACGGGGCTCTCGCGCTACCTGCTTGGGAGCAGGCAGCTCATACGGAGCTGAAGCAGCGGGGACGCGAGAGCCTCTCGCTGGAGGCTGCTCGCGCGATCCCCGCACCCCAGCACCAAAAAAAGGTAAAGTGCGGAAAGGGCCTAAGTCTTAGTCTGAATTTTAAAGGAATACCTGAGCCCACTTTGTGGATATTATCCAGCATCTTGGACATATTTAACATTTGGGCAAAATTCAGTGTGGATTCACTGCATACTGACATCGGAGCCGCTAGGTACTTCTTTCACCATCCTTGACTTTTATTTCATATTTGGTCTTCTTCTCTCTCCACCCCATTGCTTATTATTTGCCTCTCTTCACCTTTCTATTTTCCCTCTATTCCTTCTTCACTTTCCTCACTAGGATGACCTTCTGCCTGTCTTCCTTACTCTCACTTACTTTGTCTCTGTCACATGCTATTTGAATAGTTTGGAGACCCTGCAGAGGAAAACACCACATGCTAAGAGGCCCTTTGGAAAAATTAGTACCCCACATCTGCCTGCAGTTTTTTCTTTTCTGGTGAGGATAAGGTTAGCAAACTTTGCCACCAAGTGACTGAAGTTAGTACTGCATGCTAAAAACAAATTTTTAATTAACTAAAAGGAGTTCAGGTAAGCACATTGCAACTGTTTCTTTTGCCCTTTGCATCATAACACTATAATCCACTTTACTGATACTTCATGATACTACTGCTAGAAGGCACCATGCCTACTGGGGCAAAGATTTTAAATGTTATGAATAGATAGAAAATTATTAGTTATTCAATTTCTAGTCTTTTTTACTGTCATGGATGAGGAGAGGTGAATTTTGTAGCTCAGATGCCAAATAATTGGGTTGGCTTTGACTCAGTAGGTGGTGAAGGGGGGGGGCATTATTTATTAGTTTGCCTTACCCAACAGAATATCTTCAACCATCCCAGAAGAAAACCCACCAGGGTTCATAGAGGATTGGTTAGGCAGCAGAATGTTTTCATTTATAGCCCTCCCTCTATTTAAAGATCTCAGGACAGTGCACAATAAAACCAAAATGAGTAATTTAAATGGTGTAACAATAAAATGGTTTTTAAAAGCTAACAGCTTATTAAACAATAAGTTCTAAAAGTAGATATATACAATACTGGTTCAAATCAGTACTTGTTAAGTTATCTGATGTGAAGGCACTGGCAGGTTCTCCTCCTGCCCCCAACTGACAGGGAGCAGCACCATATTTATGCCCATTGGATACAACTCCATTTGTCCTGGAAAGTTACTGTGGACTGACAGCCAATGGCTTGCACCTGTCCACACACCACCACTCCCTCAAACTGTAGGCCCTCCCTCTAACCCACTGAGATGCTTTCCTCTATTCCTGCTTCACATGGAAATTTCTCCCAATACCACTGCAGCAACTGTGGTGTTTGTGAGTCAAGTGCAGATGTGTGTTGAACTGCCAGTTCTAGGGCACACAGTTATCTCAGGGTAACATGAAGGAGAATAAAGATAGTGTCATTTGTGGAAGATTTTTTTTTTTTTGAACCATATTAAGGCAAAATTAACAAAATATTTTCTGATCTGTCTTGGTTTCTGACTCTGTCTCTCTCTTTTAATATGGGTCTGTAAGTAGAACCACCAACCTCTCCCACCAGTCCTCATTTTTACCCATTATTAATGCCCCAGGATCATTATACACCACAGTATTTTAATTTCAGATTCAAATTCCACCTTGCCACACAATAGCGACCATATAATAATTATAGATAATAGACAAATTGAACAATCCCATAAAGTATACGTCACATAAAGCAAGAACAGGGAAAACAGCTTAATATAATTGAGACTAATTCAAACCAGTTTAGACCAATAGCCTTAAAACAGATAACCTACAATCATTTCCTGTTCAGAATTCTTTTTCAAAATGGGTACAAGTAGCACCTAACTCTCTACTGTCACCATGAAATTTCAGTGTGAACTGGGGAGGAGAAACTATTCTAGATGTTAGACTGCAAGGTACATCTCTCCTAGTGAGCACAGACAGTTACGGGGGATTGTAGGACTTTTAGACTCATGGGTTGCAATGCAATCTGTGACTTTACTGCTGATACTGCCTCCATTATGTAACCTTCCTTATGTGTAGCAAAAGGTGTTCTTGAACCTTCTAAGAAAGGATCCCACCTCAGACAAGATTAAGTGCATGCTTATTTTACGACTGAAATTGTTAGGTTTAAACTTACACAATTCTGGCTCATGCCTAAGACAGGGGTATCAGTCATGTTGGCTGTGGGCTGCATGCTACCCCTTGGGATGAGTCCAGTGTGACCCTTGAGACTTCCACCAAGCCCTCACAAGGCCCCAGCATCCCAAAAGAATTTTTTTCTGCAGTTAAATATGCACTTTTTAAAGGCTTTGCAAATAGAAGGAACCCTTCCAAAGTTGATTAAGGGTGGCCTGGTGTCACTTCTGGTTATCCAGAATGGTGAGCATAGTGGTACAGTGCTGTTCTCCAGAGTTCCTGGGGAGACTTCTGTGTCAATGTGTGGTCTGCTAGGTTCTAGATCAGTGATGCTCAGGCTATCTGATATGAGCACCGGCATCCTACACCTTGTAGGCACCTTACATGAACTGCAAATATAGTCTCTAGAACAGAGCTTCTTAAGCTGGTCTGATGTGTGGGACTAGCAGGGTTTTTTCTCCTCAGTGTGCCAGGGATTGGTGTCATGTCTCTTTTGTTCCTGAATATTTCTTATGAACTGGCAAACAATGGCTCATGGACCAAATGGTTGAGAAATCATCACTTGTTAAGCTTTCTGATGTGCTGGATTGCTGATTTTTTTCCCCCCAATGTGCCATGGACTGATACCATATTTGTGCCCATTGACTACAGCTGTTTCATGCTGTCCTGGAAATTTTCCAGTGGTTCACAGACCACCACTTTGAGTGGTGCTGTGTTAGAGCATGAATCGCTCCTGCCCCAGGATTTCTCCAGAAAGCTATGACCACAGGGATAGTGTGAGAAAACAGAAAGCAGACATTTCTTCAGAAGTTGTTTTATGAACATTTCAGTTTCTGTCTTTAGGGTTAGTTAGAATCACAGAGTCATAATTCTGATGGAATCCTTTGTACCAACATCACTTTGCAAGCAATAGTTGGTGGAACGCTTTGCACCAAGAGAAATGGTATCACTACGGAGGACAATATGGAGCATAAGCATATTTACAGTAATGAAAAGTAGTGATAGGTCATTCCTTTTCAAATTCTGAAGCATATTCTTAAGGTGTCATATCAGTATGTACAATAATTCCTGCTTGATATGTAAAAATGTGCAATACATTTCTTATCATAATGTGCTGGCATTGTATCAGGGATATTTTGTAGCTTGCATTGACATTTTCCAGATGGGAAATAGAATTAAGAAACCTAAAGATGTACAGATTCCTGAACTGTGTTCTTGCTAATAACACAGTAACACACCAACACACACAACTATTTTTGATGATGCTAGAGAAGTCAAGTTTGTGATTTCGCTGACCACCTCCTGAAACTACTCTCAGATGGTGAAACTGAATGTTAATATCCTGGCAGATGGCTTAAAAGTTTTAGATCATAAGAAATGTTGATAATTGATCCATCCTATAAGGATGGTGATGACTTCAGCACATGAAAACAGTAGAGAAAAGACATCTCATGGTACATATTTTGCTGTTAAAAATCAAAATGAAAGGTAAATGAGCAGAAATGTTTTTAAAGGCAACATTGTCTGAGGGCCTGCCTGTATCATTGGCAAATCTAGAAATTGGGGGAGGGTGGAAAATGATGAAGAGCGCTGGATTTATATGATTACACGTTTTTCTGTCTGTGTAATTTAAGCACATCACTCTATTTTTAATGATGCTTCTGTGCTACCTGTTCATCAGTTGCATTTCCTGTGTATGGTTAGGATAGCATTAAAAATGGAAAATGTGCTGAAAGTGGTTTCTTACACTGCCTTGATATAGATGGTTGTGCGGTCATGTTACCTATGGCTGCCAATAGTTGATCTGAATGGGAAAAAAAAGTAATTACTCATCTTTAAAAAATGAAATAAAATTCTGGGTAATACATTCAAAGGAGAAAATCGAATAAAGTAACTATTATGGAATTTGTATATGACTATATATGGTGTTCTTAAAAATCTGTTTTCAACTGAAGCAGAAGCCAAATTTCCATGTTCAGTTTTGACAAGGTGAAATTAGTAATGACTTCAGTTTTTCCAGTTTCATGTGGTGAATATTCTGATGAAATGTACTCCCATGTGTTGCTATCACACACCAGAGGAAGTGCTTAAGGCTGATCAAGACATGAGATAATGACAGTACCATGATCACCACATGGGAGCAGACTGTTAAGATTGGCCTGCCATATGGAGTCCAAAAAGGATTACAGAATCCCCAATAAGTGTATTCAGGGAGTTATAATCTGATGATATCATTTCCTGGCTCTCTTAATGACAGTCATCTTGTGATGACTATAAGAATTGGTCCTAAACCATGTTGCTGATAAGAGAGATGCTGGGGAAAGAGGTCTTTTTTTCCTTGTTCATTGTCCTGACTGGGAAGAATTATATTTATTGTACTGCATTTGTGCCAAAACTGATCAGTATATGTACATGGAACGAAATGTTTCATATTCATTTCCTCACACATGACTCTTTGAGAAGTTGTAACAAACCTTTTCACTGTTTATATGAACAATATATATTTGAACAAAAGTAAACAGTTGAAGCTAATTAGTAAGGATGGCTTCAATTTTGTCAAAATTAAAGCTTTGATGAAAAAACAAGTGGCTCAGAATATCTTCATTTTGTCTGACAGCTTCAGTCTCCCAAATTCTTCTCCCTTCAGAAAAACAGCATTTTTTGCCATCTTTCAGAAACCAGCACATTTAACATCACAGATTTATAAATTCTTCCTGGAAAGGGAACTGGATTCAGCAGCTATCAATGAAACCATGATTAAGTGGGTACAAAACATCAGGAAAGAGATACCACTTGAAAAATAAGAAGAAAGCTGGTGAAGGACTCAGAAGTTCAGACTTTCACAAAATTTGAAGGAGAACTACCTAAAAATGTTGTACGCATGGTACCGCCATCCTTCTAAACTTCACAAAATGTACAATGAGAATAGTTAGTGCTGAAAATGTAATGATGCTGAAGGGACATTTTACCACATGGTGGTTATGCCCACATGCAAAAAAATATTGGAAAGAAGTTTATAACATAAATGTCTGGAATGTTAAATATAAATCTTCTTATGATACCATAACATAATGCCCAGTACAGAACAGAGCAGCAGTAAAAAATATTGAAGATTGATACTGTATACCAGGGCTTTCCAAACGCTGTGCTGCGACATGTTAGTGTGTCGCCTGAAGTGTGCAGGTGTGTTGCCTACAATCTTGCAAATGAATGTTATTATTAATAAATAATATATTTTTAAAAATATATGAAAAGTTTTCATGAGATATGTTGTGTCCCCATACATTTTGTTATTACAATTTATGTATGTCTCTGCATCTCTTATAAGGGGTTAGTTTAACCTCTGGTTTGCTAGTAAAATTGAATTACTGTGTCGCAAAATGATGCATGTCTAAAAAGTGTGTCACCAAAATGAAAAGTTTGGGAAGCTCTGCTGTATACTGTTTCTTCTGCACGGATAGTTTTTGCAAGGTATTGGAAAGATAAGCAAGGATCTGAAATCAATGAGTGGTTATAAACTAACAGAAATGAAGGACTGTGATATTTTAACAAGGTCCCTAAAATGTGGGATAAGAAAAGAAAGTGAGGCCAATTAGATCCCACTAATTAAAGAATAGAATGAACATGTAGAACGTATTATGCAATAAATAAGGAATATTTTTAAATACTAAACTGACAGTGTGAAAGTAGTTGTAGCTCAGGTAAAATATGAAGGTGCGAACCCAAAAAACATAAAAGTAGATTGGAACGTTTAAGGGCTGGAGAAGAAGAAAGAAATTGGGCAGACATGCAAAATAATTCAAGAAATACAATTGATCAAAACTGGTTTGAGTTTAGATGTGGTAAATAGAGGGGTCTTTATACTTGTGAGCTAAAAGAAACCGAACAAGGGCAAGTCAGAAATGAAGCTATGACAATATAAGGTGTAAAGAAGGCAGTTAAATATCTCTATAAGTATTTACTAGTATTTGGGAGGAATTTAAGGTTGAAGTTATTATTAGTATTTTTTTCTCTTTTTTTTGTTCTTTATGTTCTTTATGGAATTATGGATTCATCTACAAAGCACACTACAGAAAAATACCTGATACTGGTTATCTAAATGTATCACAAAAATGTATTTTATTTTAGTTTACTTAATATTTGTTATTACTGTACGATTTATTTTTGGGCATTGCTTCAATAAAAAAAAAACAGTATTTTTTTCCCAGATAGGAATCTTCTAATATTTTCCTTACATATAATCAAGGGAGCTAATTTTTATTTGTTTTTGATCAGAAGGACATATCACTCAGAAAAGTACAGCATCAAGCCTGTAACAAGCCCCATGAGGATGAACTTTTGGCAAACTTGGAAGATGTAGAGAAGGCAAATCTGTGTCATTAGTGATGGTGGTGCTTTTAAGAATGGCTCTACTGGATGAAATCAGAATCCGTCTAATCAAGTCCTGGCAAGGAATGGATTGCAGGGACAGCTATCTCAATTTGTTTGTCTCCTTATGTCTATTAATCAGAAATATATTGCCTCTGAACACAGAAACCTAGCTATGATTTGTTAGAATTTGTTTCACCGAATGTCCCAGAGCTTCAAATGTTTTGACAGAGAAAGAGTAATATCACTTCTAGCAATACATTTTTATAACTTCTCTTTTTCTGTTGTAATTTTTCTTTTTGTTAAAAAAAATTAATAATTTTCTCATAAGGAAGAGACAAGCTATTTTATTGTATGTTCCTTTCCTAAGTACAACTGAATATTGAATTTGTGTTTTTCATTACCATGGCACGTGAGAGGTGACATACACAGTGATACCTCTGCAACAGCAGTGTGTTCCTCCAGCTATTACTGGACAGTAAGACATAAGAGATTATGGGAGTTACAGTTCAATATTCTCTAAAGCAGAGGTGGGGAAAATGTGACCTTAAGGCTGTATCTGGCCCATGAACCATACTCATTAGTATCCCATTACTTAGGTGTTCCCAAACTTCTTGAATTTCCAATTTTTTTTCCCTAAAAAACTCTTTCTGCCCCAAAGAGCCCCAAATGCACCAAAGCTGTCTGCAAAATACAGCAGTTTAATTTGCCTTCCACTGGGATGTGGCTATGAAGAAAGGGGAAATACAAAGAGGGCATTGCCCCCAAATGAGCATTGTATCTAGTCACCCCTCCTGAACAATAGTATTACAGTCTTGTAGCGTCTCTCCAAACTACAAATCCCGTGATTCCACAGAATAAAGCTGAGGCAATTGATGTGGCATTAAACTGAATGGAGTGCACTTACTTTGAAGGGGTGGGAGTCTTTTGCCAGGCTATATGTTACATAATTATCTCATCCACTTCTTTCAAGACAAAGCAGGCAGCAGTGAGACGGAAGTGCTGGGAAGTCATCTTTTCCAGGCAGATGCTGGTCGTATATATATAGTTCTGTTTGCAATAAATGCTATGGCAGCGGTTAGAGATATGTAGCACTCCAGATATTGTTCAAATGCCACTTCCAGCGTTCCTCATGATTAGCCATACTTGCTAACACTGCTGGGAGTTGCTTTTCAGCACCATTAGAAGGCTGCACAAAAGGCCCCAGTGCTGCCTTTTGTCTTTGTCTCTGGGCTAGTTCACACAATTTTGCTCTATGTTTAGTTGCTTACATCAACAGTGTTACTGATGTTGTATCTAGACTCTTCTTTCCTTTAGGCTTACAAGCATTTAATTACATTACCTTTACAATGTTCATATTTTCATTTTTAGCATAAATCAAATAGATCAAGGTTGCTTTATGCAGTTTTACATCATGGATGCAGCAATATCCGAAATTAATTAGTTTCAAAAGCATTCATCTGCTCTGGCATTCAACTGATGTTCTCTCTAAGGAAGAACCTCCTACTTACTAACTAGCTAACTACAGATTTTTTTTTAAAAAAATAGAGCTTCATAATGATTCTTTCATTAAGATGTTGCTGTACTATTCAGAGAGAAACAGCTACTCTACATCACAAATATAAAACTTTTTTTAAAGTGTCTAATTAGCCAAAAGGGACCATATCACATCTGACTGAAGAACCTAAGCAGGGTTAAGCCTAGTTAGTACTTGGAAGGGAGACCATCAATGAATACCAGGTACTGTAGGCTACATTCAGAGGAAGGAACTAGCAAAACTACCTCTGAGTATTCCTTGCCTTAAAAAAAATCTATAAAATTCATCAAATTTTTGTGAAATGGAAAAAACACCCAGAGTAAAATTCAAACTAATGATGGACTACTAGAAAAGAGGAGGTTTTGCTTTCCCAGATCTCAATTTATACCATGCTGCCACTTGTTTAGTCTGGATTAAACTATGGATAATGTTAGATGACAGAAGACTTTTGACTTTGGAGGGACATGACCTGTACTTCAGTTGGCATGCCTACCTATGTTATGGCAAAGCCGAAGTCCAGAGAGTGTTTAACATCCATGTAATTTGTAAGTCTTTGTATAGGACATAAACTAATTCAAATTTATGTTGTGTCCAAAACTCCCATCATGGTTATCTCTAGCAGAGACTCTATCAATGAGCAGTTTAAGAAGGTTTGGAGACTGGGTTACCTATAAGGAACTAGTATATCAATCTGGAAACAAGCTAAAAATAAGGGACCAGACCCAATTAAAAGCAAGAGGAATGAATATGCGATGGTTTCCCTATTTGCAGATCAAAGAAAGATTCAAGAGGGATCTGAATGAAGGAGGAGTCAATCTAGAAGTCAGAGTGTTTGAAAAAAAAATTAAGAAAAGGGGATAAACACTTGCTTTCTAGATTATATAATCTGCTGCTGGAGAATGAATGGGCTGACAAAACTATCAAACAATACATGATGAAATGGGCTAATGATGTAGGGCATGAAATCTATTTAGAGGAATGGGGAAAGGTTTGGAAAAATAAGATTAGATTTATAAGATCATATACCCTCCAGGAGAATGTATTAAAAACCTTGTACAGGTGATATTTACCACCTGCTAGAATACCAAAGATGTTTAAAAATGCTAAAAATGTATGTTGGAAATGCAGCAGAGAAATAGGTACCTTCATTCATCAGTGGTGGGGGTGTGATAGAGCCAAAAAATATTGGTTTAGGATAAGATCCGTAATGCAAATTTTTTTAAAATTAAGTATAGACTTAAAACCAGAATTTTTCCTTTTAGGGATCTGGAAAAAAAATTGGGGATGGCTGATCTGGCATACAAGAATTTTTATGCTAGATATTGGAAGAAAATCGCTATTCCAACTGTGGAAGAGGGATTGGAGAAATAAACAGAGTTGGCCAAAACGGACAAACCTACCCATTTGTTAGAAGGGGAAAAACACAGTAAATTCCTCAAGAGTTGGCAACCATCTGTGGATTACGTACAAAATGAAATAGGGAATACTGATGGATTCATATGGTAATGAGACAACAACATTTTGACTTACATGATAATGAGATTGGCGATGCCAGTAGTATGGCTACTATAATCCCAGGATTAATTTTTAACCTAGAATTCAAGAAGGATTGTCAATGAAAAGAGCAAGGCAGGATGCTAATAGATAGGAAACTGCAGTAACAAATACAGATTTCAGAAGTTATGAGACGGTGGAATTCCATTAGTGCTATTGTAAAAGAGTTAATCTAAAAATAGTTAAGAAGCCATTTTGGTTTGAAAGCTAAGTTGTCCAGATAATATTAAGTAAGGTTTTTTGCTAGGAGTTGAATATATATATCTGAAGTACAATGTATAATGATGTATAAGTACAATGTATAGTGTACAATGTATAATGATGTATTGGGATACAAAGGAAGCTAAGAGGAGGATAACGTTTCATTTCATATTACTCTATCGTATCATATAATATTATCTTAATTCAGTGTATACTTATCTACTATATAAAAGTCAAAGTTTGTCTGTGAGTTTGTCTGCATCAGGCAGGTGAAGACCTCATACGATTGGCTGTGTGAGGTGAGAAGACCTCATATGATTGGCTGGCTGTGAAGAGTCTATGGAATCCTGGGGTTGGCACTTTAGGGAGGGGCCTTTAGAATTCTCAGCCGAGAGCTCTTGGGCCTCAGCCTGGTTGCTATGGAGATGAGGCCTACCATCAATAAGGGTGCCAGAAAACATTTGGGAGGCATATGCGAGAAAAATTAAAGTGACATACACAACATAGTTACAAGGTCTTCTCGCCTCACACAGGAGATTGTATGGGTTCCATATACGAGGAACCTTAAAGGTTGAAATTCAAAACAAAAATGCTGCCAGAAAAACATAAAGCCATTGCACAAGTTCAACAGAAAGCAATAAAAAAAAAAAGCCAGTACATCAACGTCACCAGACAACACAGATTGGACTGGGGACTATGGGTAAAATTTACAGGTACTGGAATAGGCCAGTGGCTATGGAGATGAGGCCTAGCAGCAGCAAGGAAGACAGTGTATTCCCCCAGGAATCCAACCTCTGTATGTTAACAACTACGAGTACAGATTGGATTGGGGAATATGGGGATAAGTTACAGGTACTGGAATATATCAGTTGCTATGGAGATGAGGCCTAGCAGCAAGGATGAAAACAGTGTATTCCCTCAGGATCCCAAACTGTGTATGTAGATAACTCTGAATACAGATTGCATTGGGAAATATGGGGAAATGTTACAGGTATTGGAGAAGACAGTTTGATGAGTTCTTAAGAGGAAAATAAAATCCCAGGCAAGACTGTGTAAATATGCTAGTACCTTTATGTGTATCTTATACTTATTCTATAACTCCTATGTTAATATCTCCTCTCATACTAACTAGGAAGGTAGTAAAAAGAATATTAAAAAATTAGCAGCTGTACTCTTCTCAGTGGGGGAAGTCCACTTGTCTGTATTCAACTTTTTGTTTTGTTTAGACTACTTGATTATATATAAGAAATATTAACTTTATTAGTTGAAATAGCTAAATAAAGAAGAGACAACAATGGTTAACAGGATAGTATTGAAAGAGCTATGAAAATTACAATCAGTGTGGTTACTGTTTAATTAATGATCTTTATTTTTTGTTATGTGTGTTTGTCATCATCATGGTCGATTCTATGTTATGGTTGTATATAATGTCCATATTACAAAGTATGTACAAAGTAAGGAATGTATGTTAAGTGTTGAACCTACTATATTGTTTGTGTTTTTGAAAATTAATAAATATATTCGGGGGGAAAATTCATCAGGCTACCATAGGTGACTCAAGGGGATCCACTTTCAAAAATACTGGCTGGCATTCTTTATTGCAGTTATGAATGCATAACCTAGAGTTACAGATTTGTAACTGCTCTGTATTCACTGATCTTACGTAGACAGAGCCCATCTTAACAGCTATCAACCCCCATTCAGGGCTTTAAAACTTGAGTTAAGACTTGGTGGTCTGTGGCAACAAAAGGTATTTAAAGGGGGGGGAGTCCGTGGTAAAGAAAAGGTTAAGAACCGCTGCCACAACAGCTTTGCCTTGGGGTCGCCGTAAATTGGAAACAACTTGAAGACACACAACAACAGAAGAAAAAACAGATCAGACAAATTGTGAAATTTGCTGCTAGAAGATGTTCAGATGGCTGTCAACATGAACAACTACAGGCCATGCTAGCTGGACAATTTTGGGAGATGCAGTCCAAAAAATAACTTTTTGTAGCTCTGTCTCAGCATTCTATATTCTATTTTATGATGGAATTTCCATGGAATTTCTGCCCTTTTAAGATTTCTGTCCTAGGATGAAATTTTTGTCCTTTCTCAGAACTCTGAAATGTAGGGAAACCCTATGCTGAAGGAAAGATAATCATGTTAATTTGATCTCCCCCATCTGTAAAATCAACTAGTCTACCATTTAGGTATCACATTGGAACAATATGGACATTCTTGATTACTACTTCGTTGCCCCTTCACCTGGAGATCCACCAAGTCCCAGACATCATACAGGAATCTTCTGGGCATACTTAGGGATTAATTATTATGGTTGGTGAAGATATCACCTTTTTTTTTTCTTAAATGTTATTGGATCCATGGAGGTCTCTTGGCAAATGATGAGTTGATGTAGGAAGGATTTCATTGTCAGTCCAAACCTTGAAAACCACACACAAATGTCTTTCCTTGCAAGAACAAAAGTAGGCAACCAGGTGTTTGCAAGATGTTTTGGATGGCAAAGCAAGGTCAATGGTCAAGAATTATGAGAGCTGTAGTCCAAAATGTCTGGAGTGCACCAAGCTGATAACCCCTTGTGGATAATAAAATCCTGCTTCTCTACTCAGAGATGATCCAAGGTACTTTTCAGCCTCAGCTAGAACAGCAAATGATGGCTCCACCTTGCCACCAGGTCAATGTACAGAGCACCTAGAGCCAACTAAACATGAGGCAGGGGATCCCACAAGTGCCTCTCCCCAACCCTGGCAGGAAAAAAAAATACAATAATAACAACTTGATTTGATGTCCTTTCACGACACCTTAAAATCTGCCGCCTGAGGTGACTGCTTCCCCTGCTTCCCCTGACTCGTTATGGAGTATTCGGTTTGAAAGATGCATTATGGGTGTAATTACAGTCCATGGCCAGGCAGTTTCTCTATGGTGTACAATAAGGTTTCTGCAATAGGACCATCAAAGGTTAATAGGAAAAATAAATTGTTCAGCCAACAGTTAAAAAAGCAATTTGAGAAACATGTCAGATATGCCAAAAGGAGGAGAGACAAAAGCAGAGCAAGCCCCCTTCCTGAAGCAAAACCCAAGTTTATAGAATATAGCCAATGATAATGATTTTTTTTTTAAAAAAAAAAAATTCCCCTTTTAATGAAAAGCGACAGTCCAGGAAATATGAGATTCAAGTCTGGTTTCTTCATGCTGGTTCTTCCCCCTTTTTTGAACACAGCATGCATGCATCGTCCTTGTGTCACACACTGGGAATAATTGCACTGGGTAGCACATCTACAGAAGTCACATTAATAGGCTTGAAAAACTGAGCACAAAACAGGAGGCCCATGGTGCTGTGCAATAATCAGGCTTCCCCGCTGGGAGTCGAGTTATCGCTTCAGGGCGGTCTGGCAAGCATCCAGAGTTTCCTCTAACGAGGATGGTCAGAAAGGACTTTACAAAAGGCGGGAAATGGGAGAGCCCCAAGAGATGACAGCTGTGTCCCATGGACCCAGCCATGGCCTATCTGTGAATGTGCTAACAAATGCAATAAATCTCCACCTGGATAAAAGCAAGTGACTTTCTTTTGCAACCCCAATACCCACAATAACCTGTCTAATAGGCTCCCTGCAAAGTTGGAAAATAAAAGAGTCATAAGGATTGTCCTCAGCTTTGCTGCTACGGCTGTTGATCTCAGCTCAAGGATTACAAATATTTCTGAGAGAGCTTGGCACAAAAGCCCGCAAGACTGTGGGGTCTTTTAAAAGATTAATTAGCTGCATTGCCACAGCTTCACTATAAGCAGGTGCTATATGGCTGGGATAAAATTTAAGCAACCCAATAGCATAGACCCTCAAAATGAGATCTGCTCCCTTGCTTGGGTGAATTAAAGATTATCAGAGATGTTTGGCCGTTATCCCCATGGAGAAAGAAACTTTCTTGTAGCTCAGGTAAAGCTTGATGGGGCTTCATTATCAATTAGTGTACAGAAACACTGTGGCCCCCATGATGAGAAATAATTTTATGGATAAGTTTATATGACTATGGCCTCACTATCTGAAGTAATTTATTTTCTCATATGAACTTGCCAGGGTTGAAGTCTTTAGGGGAAGATTTTCCTTTGTTCCCACCAACTTCAAAGACATATTTCAGTGAGAACTTGCGAGAGAACCTTTTGGTGGTTGCTCTCAGGTTGTGGACCTCCCTTGTGGACCTCCCTTCCATATTTATTTATTTTATTAAAACATTTATATTCCACCCTTTAGCCAAAGATCTTAGGGTGGCTTCCAAAAAAATCAACATCAATCAATAATTACAGAAGTTTCAAAAGATTAAAAATGTTATTAAATCATTTCTCAGTTTAAAAATGGACAATATAAAACAGGTTAAAACAGTATTGAATAATAAAACCATAAAACAAGTGCAGCCTGGATAATTACAATTTGGTCCAAAAGCTTTGATAAAAATTCCAATGATTCTAATGTAGGTGCCAATCCAGCCTCTAGGGGAGGGGATTCCACACCTGGGGTGCCAGCACAGAAAAGGCTCTATCCTATGTCCTCCCACAATGTATTTTCCCAACTGATGGAAATGGAGGAGGGCCCCTCCAATATCTCCCAGTTCTCAGGCAGGCTTATAGAGAGACAGGCATTCCTTCAGGTATTGAGATCCCAAGCCTTTTAGGGCTTTAAATGTTGTTGTTAGCACCTGGAATTGAGAATGGAAATATATTGGTAGGCAATGCAATTCCTTCAGAACTGGTGTTATGCTATCTGAATGGAATTTCAGTAGACAGTCCAGCTGCTACATTTAGCACTAGCTGCAGTTTCTCAGTTGTCTTCAAGAGCAGCTCCACACAGAGTGCACTACAATTGTCTAATTGGGAAGTTACTAGTGCATAAGCTACTGTGACTGAGTTTATTCCTGTCCAGGCCAGTCGAAGGTGGCTCCAAGCATTCCAAGCCACTGAGTCTATCTGGACCCCCAGTGACAAGGATAGATCTAGAAGTACTCCCAGTCTATGACCTCCTCTTTCAGGGGGAGTACAATCCTATCCAGGAAAGGTAACCTACCCAGTTTCTGAACTCAAGACCCACCAATTCACAGAGCCTCCATCTTATATGGATTCAGCCTCAGTTCATTCACCCTCTTCCAGCCCATTACAGCATCCAGCTGCTGCTTCAGCACCTTCACAGCTGCAGCCAACTCCAATGACAAGAAGTAGAACTGAGTGTAATCACCTCTTCCACTAGCCTTATATAGATGTTGAGCAGCAAGGGGGACAAGTGTTATGCCCCTGCCCCAGAACCCACACAGGACTCTTCCCAACAGCCACATCCTAGAGACATGAGAGGGATAGTACTTAAAGCAGCCAGTGCAAGTGGAAAAAGCAGAGCCTGGGCTTCTAGCAGTGTTTATATAGGGAGAGCTTGTTAATTAGGCCACAGTTGGGTACAATGCTGAGACTATATAACCAGAGGTCAGGAAGGCAGAAGGCTGCTGGAATCTGCTGACTCCATGGGTGGTGACAGGTTTCCTGACTCCTTGGACCTTTGCCTAAACTGCAGATTCTGTTCTTGGACAATCCTTCTCTGGACTCTTGGTAAATTTGGACTCAGTTGCTATGAGACTGATTTAGAGAATAAACACTGTTTACTGGTTATTGCTATCTCCCTGATTACACAGCTATGAAGCCCTGGCAGGCTGCGAGTATAGGAGAACAAGATGGAACACTGCAGCACCCTATAGCACAGTGGTCATGGGGCTGAGCAAAAATCCCCCAATGTCAGTCTCTGCAACTTACCTTGCAGATAGGAGCACAACCAGTGTAAAGCAGTGCCTTCCACTCCCATCGACCAGAGCTGGTCCAGTATCAATGGCATCAAAAGCCACTGAGAGATCCAGGAGGATCAGTGGGGTTGCACGCTCTCTGTCTTTCCCCTGAAGTAGGTTGTCAGTCAGAGAAATGAAGACTGTCTTGGTACCATGACCTGGCCTGAAACCAGACTGAAATGGGTCCAGATAGTCTCCACTAGTCCTTTTGGTGGCAGGCAGCCACCTTTTTCTACAAGGAAGCATTTGTCAACTGACTGGCTGTGAAACGAGAGGTGTTTAACAAAGGGCTAGGCTTTTTTTAACAGTTTACACTTTTCAGATTCCTTCCAATTTTACTGTCTTCTAATGATGATAGCCAAGATCCTACATTGCTTAGTTCTGAATGTGTATCTAAGTCTAGACCCCTGGCCTGACACTCCCCATAACCTACCTTAACAGCCAGTAGCTACACTGGGTGCTGGAGGTCTGTTCTGTTGGCAATCAGGGTAAGCAGGATGATGCTTCCAGCCTCTTTGTGTCAGTGATCAAGGCTGTGATGACAAGAGTCATGCTTCTGATTTCTGCAGCCTGTCAGCTGGCAGGAAGGGGCTGGAAAGGTCATCCTGCTGTGCTCTGATTGATAACAAAACAGATCTCCATTTCTCAAAGCTACTTCCTAGAAGTTAAGATGGGATTCGAGGTTCTCTAACACAGCAAAACAATATGGACTTTAACTGTAAGTCTGGCTCAGTTTTCGCATGGCAATGTACAAGCTAAAGGGCCCCTTGAGCGTCGCATAAATGTCAGGAGTGGTCTTCATGACACACTCCCTTTTCCGCCACGCTCAAGGCCTGCAAGCACAGCAAATACGCATTTTCTTATTTTTGGCTTTTAGCCGAAAATATGCCACGCTTGCACAATGCTCATGGACCTGGGCCACACTACCTGCACTGCGGAGCCTCTGAAGCTGGGCCGGTCGCGCTTCCTCCCCTCAGTGCAGCCTACGACTCTCAGGTTGCACTGTGGAAGGAAGGGACGGGGCGCAGGCGGGGCTCTCATGCGAGCAGGAAGAAGCTGCAGAGCCCGAGCAGCAGGGAAGCAGGAGGCCTGCGAAAGCCTGCCTGCCCAGGCCTTTCACACAAGGCCCACACTCCAGCAGCGTGAGAAGGTAAGTTGCGGAAAGGGCCTGGGATACAAATCTTTAACTGCAATACAGGGTGCCGGACAATTTAATTGTGTTTTACTATAACATATATAACTATAACATAATAGCCACAAATTCAAAAAGAGTCTTTTGCAAGAGCCACACAATGTTTCAGTGAAGTGTGTGACTCTTGTGAGCACCACTTAGGGGGAAGGTGGTGGAAGCCACTACCATACATCCTTCTTTCGATGCCATATAGTGTTGGAATGAATTAATTCATGCAAACAAGGAAGAAAGGAAGGAGATAAAGCAAGCACGCTATTAGAAGAAAAAAGTTTCTAATGGATACTATAACAAAGATCAACAAAGTGTGGACATGTGGTAATTTGAGATTTTGTCTAGAATCCTGTGAAGGAGTTACATCTTTACAAGTGGACCTACATCTGTGGAAATTAGAGTTGGGCAGTTCCATCATGTCTATATCCACTAGAGTTCTGCTGTAACATTACTACATAGCAGAACCATCAAAGTGACTTATGCACCATGGGACTGATGCACAATTGGATGTGCACTTAGCGCAAATACATATGGGGCATTCTTGCTGGTGTCCTATTATGCATCTTCACAATTCATTAACAGGGTTTCTTATCTCTACTACATAGCTAAATATATCTGTAAAGCAATGTAACATAGATGGTGATAGAGGATTCCAGAGATAGTTTTGGGTGGAAAACTTAATAAAAATCTATTAGTAATTAACAAGCATCACATTCTCTTGTCTTTTGCTCTATTTGCATATAACTAGTTAACTGAGTTATAAAGGGCATTTCCCATATTGATCCAAGATATTCTTTCATATTGAAAAATTATTTTCTCCAATAAATAATTCTGGGCACTAGAACCAAAGATAAAATTAGATAGGTATCTTTATCATGTTAGCATGTTGATAAAAATGGTAAAAGATAAAACTGAACTAAATAGCTGCATTTTTTTTCAAATATAGTTTTTCAAATATAGTTTTTCTCACAAAAAATTTCTTGTGAGAAAATTAATTTTGTAAGAAAATTAATTTTGGAGAATCATCAAAATTAATTTTCTTACAAGACAAGATACCAAATGTGAAGAAAATCACCTTGGGTTTTTTTTTCTGATACTGCGTTCTACGTAGTATTGGTCCTATTTATATATAATAAGTATAGTATGTGACATATCATTGTAATAACATTTTATAACAATTTTCTCTAACAGTTCTATTCAGAGAGAAAGCATGCCTTCCAGTCTAGAAATCCTCATGTGCAATCATTGGGAAGACTGAATTACTGAACATCTCTAAATTTTCATATCATTTTACCACTTTATGAAACCAACAACTTTCAGATCTGTGATCTAACACAGTGGTTCTTAACCTTTTCTTTACCATGGACTCACTTTAAATATCTTCTGTTATTGTGGACCACCAAGACTTAATTTAAGACTTATTCCACACATGGAATAATAATAATAATACCTGGTGCTGCATTTCACTTACAAGCCTTGTTATATTGGGATTAATAACTGAAATTTATATTCTTGTTTGCTGGCTCTGTATTTTTCAAATGGCTTCGGTACTTATTTTTAAGATAAATGTGAACAGAAGATGATTTTTCACACAAAAATATATTTCTCAAATCATCAGTATTTTCATAGGCCTTTCATAGGCCCCATAGGCCTCTGGAAAATCTGTTTGTAGGTGAACCCAGAAATTTGGAAGAGGACTGTTCCTTGAACTGTAATTTCAGAACATCACTGTTACCCTGATTTCTGGGGTCCCTTGGGGGACACCTCAATGTGCTCCACATGATGGGGAATGGAAACTAACCAGAGCATGAGCAATAGCAATGCGAGAGGCAGGGTAACCTAGCGGGATCTTTTTACCCTGTTTTTATGGGGTCAGGCCAAGCCAAAAACCAAACAAAAATGTCCAATAATTGATTTTATTGAATGAAAATCTCACACACCAATGCAATCACTCACAGTCTCACTCAAGATCTATCAAGAAGCAAAGGAGAGGAAACTGGATAGGTGAATATTGAAGGGGTTGTAGCTGGGGTAATACTGCACCTTTTCCTGAAGTCCTTGGTCCGGGAAAAACAGTGGAAAAGTGGGACTCAGCACAGAGAGGGCGGAGGGGATTACTCAACGGACAGAGCAACAGTTTGCTGGGATGACCAGGAGTGATCCAAAGAAATGCTCAAAAACTGGGACTATTTGTAGGGGCAAAGGTACCTGGAGGGCTAATCCTTTCCCGGGGAGAACAATGGGTGTTGCAACAAGAAAGAAGCTCCACAATGGTAACTTCCTTTGCATGATGAGATTACAAGATGTTGCCAAAGTCTCAGGATCTTTAGCTGCATTGGTTTGTGGTGTGACTTCATGTAAATGATCCTCGCCTGATAGGATATTTGTTCAACTTGGGGCAAACACGCTAATCCTCTCAAGTTGGCTTCTCAGGGGCTGAGGACCCTTTGTTTACTGTGGGTTTGCCCAGCTTGAGGTCTCCTGGGGCTACGTGACTAGGGATTTTACTGGCCTGATCTGGTTTTCGATCGTTCGACTGTTTCTGCCTACGTGCTCATCCGGGCCACCTCTCAGGCACATGGAATCATATTTAATATCAAAATTGTAGACCCTGGGATGGGGTTTTTCCAGTGGAGTAACACCACCTGTGGCTGTTTCAACAAACTTGTCTTCCTCTGCTCTAGTTCATACACATTAACTGAAAATGGATCTTAATCCAGTTTTTGCTTACATCAGGAACATGAAGATATTCATGGAAACTATGCTTCAAATCTTCCAAAAGTTGTGTGATAAGTGTCACAGAAAGGATAAGCATTGTTCCAAAGAACACACTCTGAAGTTCACAGCAGTTTATTCAAAGGATAGTCATGGGTACCAACTGCACACTTACACATAAGCTGCCAAAACTAAATTGTTTCTTATTAGTAATCTGTTACAAATTTACATGAGCTAAGCTTTCATTAGTTAGTATAGCATCACATTTTCTTTCCCAGACTTTCCTGATTTTGAGCAGCTGTTGACTCTCTCCTAGTCCTCCCTGTTATGTCAACAACACTTTGTTCTCATAATACGCTGCATTCCCCACTTCGACTCCCCAGCCCCATTCCACTTGTCTGATTACATTTTAGTAATCCAATGCATCAGGTAATTTGCAAATAGACTCTTAACATGGCAGCAAGCATACATAGCAGAAAGCATCTAGCAGAATAGATGATATGTAGCACAAACATATATATGAAACCAGGCTGTCTTCTACATGTCCCCTTACAATAATATGATAGGGAAGCAATGTGACCTGATATTAAGTGATATGTCTTCCTCGGTCAACTCTTCATCAGTGGATCCAGGAAAATTTATGAAGTTTGGAAATGCTTCATAGTTTTGGTTCGCTCGGTAATAATGCCACAATTCCAATTGTTTCATCATTGTTTTGATTTTGTCTTCAACCTGAAAAACTGTAACTTTTTCTCCTTGAAGATTTAAGTTAAGCATATTTTAATTAGTGAAGGTATCTGACAGATATGCTATTTTTACTAACCAGGAAAAATCTGTCAAATGATCACCGAGGTGAAATTGCTGCTCCTTGGGGAATAATCTTATCTCATCTCTGAACTCCCCCCAAAAATGAGAAAAAAATTATCTTGTGATAGCTAATGAACTTCACAGCTTAGCAAAAGTTGATAATGCTCACTGTCCATATCTTTGCAAGGCTGCTCAAAAAGTTTTGAATTCAGTGATTTGTTTTTTATAAAACTGACAATTTTGGTTGATTAATTTAAGGTTTGTTTTAGGGGGTTTTTTTTTGGTATCTTCTTAGCAACTAGAGATTTCCTATATATGCAGCAATGGTACCAAGTCACCAGTGGTATGATTTCCTTAATCTGTGCTACCGGTCCACTAAACTTTCCAGATATTGCTTGTGCTCTGTCTGTGCTAATTTCATCATGTTTCAACCAAATCCTGCCATGAGATGATATAAACTCATTTAATCGGTTAAATGTTCTTCAGCTGTAGTGTATTCCAATGAGGAGATGAACAGCAAGTCTTCAAAAAAAATTTTTTTTTCATGCTTGTATCTCGGATGCCACAGTAATGTCACTGTGTTACGCTTGTGCTTTCATCCAATTGCAGAACAAAATAGAGGGACATGAAAATTCTTTCCAATAACTGATCCTTGGTATTGCCTGGCAAACTGTCAATTCACTTCTTAACTTTGTCATTTGACAAAGGTATTAAGCGAATATTCTTGGCAGCTTTCACAAAGACCAATGCATAAACCATGATTTTTTGCAGCAGGTAATAATATGTTATGTGTGGTTTTCCTGCTTTTGCTAGTAGTTGAGAAACTTCAAATGAGGCCCTCACTGCATTTTCATTGTTCGCAGTCTTTATAATCATTTTCTTACTTCTCTGAAGCACCTGCTCCTTCATTTGGAAAAAAAAAAAATCAATGCTCTTTGTGGCATGTTATGTTCACTATTGCAATGTCTTCATAATTTTGATGATCTCAGGGCCTCATTGAAAAATGATGCATTCATCATAACATAACACACACTGTGATAGTTGGGTGCCTTCTGAGCTTGTACACCAGATATGAAGCCAGTCACCAGATATTCCTTGCTAGAATGGTGGTACTTTTAAAAATGATTAGAAGAAATTTTGAATAAGATGCTTGGAAAAGGATGAACCCTCATCAACATCACCTGTACTGTTATGTTTCAAATTCAGCCAACGATCCATCCTGAGGCTCAGCCCGAATGTAATGTTACAAAATTCACCACAATAACATCGAAATTCACTTTACCCAACAATAATCAAAGACTTTTATTTTGCAGAAATTGGGGAAGAAACATGATCATTTTCAATAATCCACAGTTATTATTCTAAAACCGATCCAAACACTTGCTCACACTGACTGACTCTAAGGCCATTTCCACGCAGCAGCACTGTCCTGGGATGGGGATGCATTGCTACCAGTCTGCAAGTTGTGCTTTTGTAAGATTTCATCATGGTCCTGCTGTCCATGTGTCCCCAGCTGTTGCAATCACAGGATATTCCATTAGTAGGAAAAAATCTGGTAATGGCCACCAATTGTGCAATGCTCCCATCACCAGCGGCCATGTGGAAAGGGCAGAAGTGTGATCTAGGCACTTCCTTCCCCAGTGCAGCACGGGAAGTGGTTGGCTGCACTGCAGAAGGAAGAAACATGTCCCTTGTGCTACCCTTCTGCAGGCAGCCAGTTGGGTGCAGAGGGAAGCATTTGGGACATTTTCCCATCCCAGCAGTGATACTGCCAGGATCACAGTGGAACGACAATGGAAAATAGTAAGGTGTGGAAAGGGTCTAACTCTTCCCGCAAACACAGTCTTCCTTTGATACATGAATTTCTTTGATACAGCTACAGAATTCTGGGAAGCAATAGAATTCTAAGAATTCTATTGTACTAAGAATTCAGTGGCACAACATGGAAAACACTAGAGTTCTGTGTAGATATGAAAGCAGCTGTTTGCTGTATGCGAAATAGCAAGAAATGTCACATGCTTTTTCTCAGCTGCTCAGCATCACTCACTTGCATGTTCTCATTGCATGCAGAATTAGCAAATGCAGAATACATTTTTTGCTATCAAAAGTTATTTTCATAACTCTTGGGCAGTTTGAGATATTGTAATTAAACTTTGTACAAATGATGTCTATCACTGGCAAAAGACTCCTGCTCTTTGAGATCAATGTATGACCGTCTGTCTGTTTGCCTTCCTTCCTTCCTGTAACTGTAAAAGCCTTTATAGATCCCCAATGAAGACATTACAGCCCCCAGGGGTCTGTGTACCACAAGTTAAGACCTGTTGATCTAGAATTTTGCAAACACTCCTCCTAAAGAAGAATATTAGCATCTGTTCCTATGACTCACTTCTGCTAGTACAAAGTTATTAGGACAAAATTATCATAATTCCCTCGGACACAGACATCTGCATGCTACTTCTCTAAATTCAGGGATGGAGCCCTTCCAAAGTATAAATGCCCTGATTGAATTCAGCACAAATAATATGCTGTGATAAACTTCTATCCAGTGCTATCAGGGATGAGTAAAAAATTTGTTTAGTTCCTTTTGGAGATGAGGGAGGGATAAGAACTTATGAAGATTTACACATTTCTTCACAAATAGGATAGAGAAAAGTTATTTTTGTATTTATCTGTCCTCAGCTTACACACACACACACACACACACACACACACACAAACTGCAAATGTATATTTTTATTAGTAGAAGTGGGTGAAATTTGCAGGAATAGATGCTCTTTGGAAAGCAGGAATGGGGAAAGTGTGGTCTGCAGGCTGCATTTGGACCCCGGACCCCACTTTTGCATTGTTTGACACTCCCCACTAGTTCCACGAAGTACTATAACTACCCACATTTTCCAGAAAATAATCCAGACACAGCCTTCACCCAAAAAATCATGTCAAATCTCTCTTTACAGCATGCCTTTAAATTTGTGCAAAAAGTACAACCTCCTCCCAACCCCTCAAAACCTCCCCAGCACCCCTACTGCCCCAAACACATCCATCATTCCTCTGTTGCTCTTCGAAATTGTGAAATGATGCAATATCATCTCTGGTTGCCATCTGGAAGGAGAAGGGAGGTAAATGGAAACTTACTGGCAGTTGCGTAGGGACGGAGGGGGGGCGAGGGAGTGGTGTGCCCTGGGCAGCATTTTATTGGGGCACTGCTAGTCTTTGCCTGCCTTCTTGTACACCATAGCCCCACGTACCATAGCTCCTCCTCCATATTCCGTAGCCATGCCCATGCATGCCATGGCTCCTCCCCATGTCCCATAGCCCCACCCATGTGCACTGTAGCCCCACCCATGTGTGCTGTAGCCCCACCATGCACATCGTAGCCACAGCCCCATGCCTCTGCCCCTACCCCACTCACACCAAGCTACGCCACTGCTTATTGGCCTGGGGTGTATATGTTTGACCTCTGGGGGAGTGCAGATGAGAAATTGTCCATTGTCCCACATATAGCTGGCCACTTCTGTGGTTAAAAAAAAAAAAAATGCCAAGCCTGAGATAAATAGGTGTGGGGAGATTTATACAAGAGCACTTTACAGTTTGGGGTTTAAGGAAAATGAGAGAGACATACTTATCCCTCTATGTCCATTGTTATCAATGGATAAGAAAAGTATAATATAGCATAGACATATCTCTCTTTTAAAAACAAGAAAAATATTAGACACATAGGTACAGAGCTTTTTGTGGAAAGTGAGTTTTTACTTGTGTGTGTGTGTCTGGTGTTGGGATGATTTATTTCCCCTTGGCATTGTTCGGGTGTTGCTGTTGTTGCTGCTGTTGTTTTGCAACTGTATGAAAAATGGCATTTATCTTTTAGGCAAGAAACTTGAACATTTTCACAAGGATGAGTGAAGGGTTAGGACGTAAAAATGAATGAAAACATTTTGAATCTGCTGCTGCTGCTGCTCTTTCTCCTCCTCCTCCTCTTCTTCTTCCCACATTCATTTCTGCTCAGTTGGCAGCCATACAACATGGAAGGATGGATGTGCAACATGAAGTAACAGCCTCAGAAGGACTTGAACATCTAGCATTCTCCAAGCAAGCACTCAGTGCTACACCCTCCCTGGTCTCACAGATTGCACAATTTTCTTTTTTTAAAAATCCTGCCCTTGATAGAAACTTAGCAAAGAGCACTGAACTCTGAAACAGTCCTGCAATATATTACTTCATTATATCACCCCTGTCTCAAAGCACTGGGACTGAAGAACCCTGGGAAAATCATCTATTTTGATTAGAAGGTGGGACTGTCCATTGCAGAACTACACTCCTTCCTTCTTCCTGTGGTGTAGTGATTACAGAACATTGGACTGAGGCCATTTCCACACTAGCCTGTTATAGCGCGATGATTCCACTTTCAACATCCTCTGGGATCCCGGGGTTTGCAGTTTCGGGAGTGTGGAAATGGCCTGAGATTCAGAAGGTCCAGCTTCAGGTTCCCAATGAGCCATGAAGCTCACTGGGTAATTTTGGGCTAATCACTCTTTCAGGACTGTTGTGAGGCTAGAGTTGGAAGCTAATGTCCACTAACTTCAGCTTATTGGAGGAAAAGTGGAATATAAATGTAACTAATAAAATTACAGAAGGCCCTCCACATTTGCGACGGTTAGGGACAGAGAACCCTCGCAAAAGTGGAAAAAATCATAAATGACTCCCATCCCCATGATCCCCCCCCAGAACTCCTCCTTCCCATTCCTTCTCTGGCCCCAGCATTGTGGGGCGGGAGAGAAAAAAGACACAGTAAAGGACTTACTGGTGCTGTCCCCTCAAAGGGAGAAGAGCACAGTTCTTTCCATCTAGTTACTTCTGGTGCCATCTTGAAAAGGGATGGGCAGGAGCAAAGGGAGCACCTGACCAATCAGCAGCCATTATACAGCAGACAGTGTAGCCACATGGGAGAGAGGACACCCCTCCAGCAGTGGGAGGGGGGGTTGCTTAACCAAAAAGGGAAAAAAAGTCAATTTTAAACACAAGCCTGGCAAGTCTGGCATGAGGAATGCAAGGGAGGAGGAAAATGGAGGGGGGAGGCAAGCATGTGCCTTGTGAATAATCAAATTCAGGAAGGTCAAACCCCCAAATGTAGAGGGATGACTGTAATAACTTACATACTCTGGCAATACCATTCCTACTGAATGAAGAGTCACAATTCTCACTCCTTGTCTGGTATACACACAAATAATTCTAGCAAAGCCAGTATAAACTCGCATCCCCTTCTGGCTTTTATGATCCATCTCAGATCAAATTCTCAAGCAAAACTGAGACCTTTAAAGCAAGTCCCTGGGAAAGCAACGCTCATAATGTCAGCTGTGCCACAGCCCTTACAGCACTGTATCATTACGTTTGGAGTAGTAATTGGTCCCAATGTATCACTGTACCATTGCATAGCCCTGTTAGGTGGTAAAGAAATGGCCACAGAAGGATAGATCAGCATGTAACAAAAGGATTATTTGACAACTTATGTGACACTAGAAAGTAGTACAGCTTATCCAAAGAATTGCAGCCAGATGACTGAGTGAAACTAGTTATATGGACCACACAATTCCTTTGTTCCAATATCTCCACAAATTACCAGTCTGTTTTGGGGTACAATTCAAAGTGCCTGTTCTGATTTATAAAATCCTATACAGCTCAAGTTCAAGTTATGTGAAAGACTGTATTCTCCCATATGAGCCTGCGCAGATTTTAAGATCTTCAGGGGAAGCCCTTAGTATGGTTTCATGATATGTCCAGGTATATCCTGTGGGAACGTTTTGATGGCCCCTTCTCGGCGGGGGGGGGGACTGATTGGTGTTTTTTCCATTTTGGCAAGGGTTATGGACCCTGAATCCTTGCGAAATTGGAGGGGCCACTGTAATCATATGCTTTTAGGAAATGATTGCAAGTGAAGTAAAGCAGTAGGATTAAGCTCTTCTGTTTCTTCCACATAAGATTCTACCTCAACTACATTGGCATATAAAGCTCTGTGTATGGATCTATACACAGAGGAGAGCAGAGCTCCATGTATGCAACAGAGCTTTTGAAGCCCCATATTCAGTCACAGCCACCCAGTCTGCCTAACCAATTGCCTTCAGAAGCTAGCAAAGGTTTGTGGATGTAGCAGCATGAGAAGCTGTGTTGGAACAAAAGATTTTCGCATATATTTAGAAACTAAAAAG
This sequence comes from Cyclura pinguis, assembly GCA_030412105.1. Classification (NCBI taxonomy): domain Eukaryota; kingdom Metazoa; phylum Chordata; class Lepidosauria; order Squamata; family Iguanidae; genus Cyclura; species Cyclura pinguis. The sequence goes on along the minus strand of CM059599.1, from coordinate 102,491,276 downwards.
AGAGGGAGAAATGTAGGTATTTAATCTTATGTTGAGAGATTGGCAAGTATCCAAAAAAAAAAAAAAAAAAGGTCATATTAAAAGCCACACCATTCTTCTTTTCTGCTTCCGTGGCAAAAGGATTTAGTGTTACAGTTTGTTAGAATAATTAGTATTGGGGAATAAAGGGAGTAGTGCAGCCATGTATGTTGATATTATGCTGTTAAAGTTCTATGTATCATAGAAACACATTACATCACGTCATCAGTCTTTCAATTGTTCTGCTACACAAAGTGCCTCTAAACCAAAAGCAATAGCCTCACCAATCCCATAAATATTAATACTCCAGAAATAACTTTTAGCCTCGTCCCAGATGAATTGCTATATTATGCAAAAGAACAGCATGCAAGCAAAGTCATGCAGACTTGTGGGAGGCTATTAGAATGTACTCGTGGATCTATCCAGACAACTAAATCACATTTTCTAAATACCATTATTCCTTTCAATTTCAGAACTAGGATTTTTATGAGATTTATTGTAATTTGACTCCCCAGGTGTTAAAGAATTTAGAATAGCTGTCAGAAGCTGCATCTTCAGGGAATTACAGTCTCTAAATAACACTGAAAGGAAACGTGTTTCAGACTAATAGGAATTCATCAAAGATTTCTTTGGTTTTTGCACAGTCCAACATTCATTAGCTTAAGTCTAGCATTCATTAGTATTGTATTTGCTAAGGTACTGCCATACCCTAAAAGGTTCCTAAGCATTTTGGACCAGAAAACAGACCCTCAGGGCAGGCTTTGCCCCTATTAACACACAGAATTCAAATTTGCCTCCATAATACAATGATGTTAGGGTGGCTCTTAAAGACAATTTTCAATGGAAATCTTTAGGATGGCACTGGAAACTTTGGGTCAAATGTTATTTCCTAATTCAGTTCCCATTGGCTGTTAATGAAAAATTTCACTTACCTCAAATGGTAGTAATCTGATCTGTGTATCAAAGGTGAAAGGTATGTGGCTATGCATCAAAGATAAAAGGGGTATTTAAAAATAATTCTTAATTCAATGGCTAATTTAATAATATATGATTTTTTCATATGTTTGAATTGGCATACACTTTTTAAAAATCTGTTTTAATTTTTGTAATTGGCCTTGAGCCCCATAGCTAAGAAAGAAGTGATGTAAAAATCTTTCATTCAGTCAACACAGTCAAGATTAAACTTGAGCTGAATGGAACTTACTTCTCAATAGATATGCCTAGGACTGGTTACCCAGTTCCTAAAATTTCTTTGTTAGTAGGCCATACACCCCCATGCTTTGATATGATCCAGGTGGCAATGTATATTGGCATAAACATAAGTTATACTCTGCTGTGGCTGCATGATCATGCTGGCTAAGAGGAAAAGCTGACGCCATACGTGCACTGTAAAATCAGGTCAGAAGATACCTCAAGGCATAGCCAGGTCATAATTAGGAAATCACCAGGAAACTCCAGTGATAGTGGACCTACAATGGGCCTCTGATTTCTTAACCTGTAAGAAACAATAGCATCCAAGATGTTCCCACAAGATGGCTGATTGTCTTTGCTCCCCTCCCTCTGACCAAGCAAGCTTCCATTTTGTCCCCACACCTGTCTGACAGTTAAAGAGCTATCAAGACTACCATTAGTCCTTTGTCAACTAACACTCAGCCCATTAGCTCATTCTGGACCTCACTGTCCACTCCCCAGACTCCATCGTTTATTCTCCAGAGAGCCATTGACACCCTGCCTTTCAGGCAGAAAAAGGGTATTTAAACCCCAGTTTTTGGCCAGTCAACTCACAGGATACTGATTGCAGATAGCCCCTCTGATGCTCTAGTTCCTGTTTGTGTACTGTCCTTAGACTTGTGTCTAAGCCACATTGCTTCTTTGTTGCTCTTCTGGATTGGTAAATATCACCCAGTTTACCCTGAAAGTCTCACTATCCAAAACTTTTCCTCCCTTTTCCTTCACTTAGTCTTGTGAGATTGTGTGACTGCTTGGATCTTGTGTTGTGTGTGTGATTGCAATTCCCCCCAAGTTAAACAGTTAAGCTTATTTTTGGGTCTCTGGCTGGTTCTTCCGTACATTAGTATTGGTAAATATAGATGTAAAAGATCTTGTAAGGTTACCCCCCTCTTGCAGGCCTCCTCTTTGAGCTAATATTCCTCACCTTTTCACAGAGGTATCACAAGTGGACCCCTGAGTTACCCATGTTTTGGGTAACACCTTCTTCTAGTCATTTCAGCAGATTCAGGTAGACATGAGACAGGTGGTCATGGGGCAGTTGTTCTTCAGAGGAACAAGGGAAGGAAGGAAGGAAGGAAGGAAGGAAGGAAGGAAGGAAGGAAGGAAGGAAGGAAGGAAGGAAGGAAGGAAGGAAGGAGCTAGAATTCTACCTTAGTGTAGAAATTTTTGGACTGAACAGAAGTTTCCGTTGGCTTTATGAAGGAGACTATGCAATATTTTAGGAAGCAGGCTTCTGAAATAGAGGATGACAATTCTTCTTCCTAGCTGGTGAATGGCATATTGGTGTATATATACCTGACTGGCTGAAAAGCCAGTCAGGAAGCATTATTTTGTTAATTCTCTAGAACTAATAACTCTTAAGAATTGACTCCATTGCACAGAACAAGGAATAAAAGAATGAGTACTCAACATTTCACAGAATAAGCTGACAGACCTTAGAAACTTCCCCTAGATCATTTATAACAGTTAAACTCTAACAGTCAAACTCAAAGGGTTACCAGCTCAATTAACTAGGCAAAGTGAAGGAATAGAGATTATTCAAGTTTTGTCGTCATGTCATATAATCCTTAGGCTGACTCCAGAATGTGGCTTGGGTCACTTTTTTAAAAAATGTAGAGACCAATATACTGATCAGTCTAAGTCATTATGACTATTATATTTGGAAATAAGAGAAAAGGAAGTTATCTAAAGGAAAGCACATGTAGAAGGAGTAACTGTACAAACGTAGAACCCTACCCCCTTTTTTTTTTTGAGAGAGAGAGAGAGAGAGCTAGAAAAGCTGCAAAAAAGGGAAATCTAAATTCTCAGGAAGGTGTAGCAATTCTACACTGATGAAAAAGATGGCAACATTTGAGAGTTTAAGTGAAAAAAATTGAGACTAATGAAGAATATGATAAAGGTGTATAAAACTAGGCATGCTGGGGAAAAATTAGATAGGGTCATTTTTCTCTTTGCTCATATCCAGGATCTCATGTCAACCAGTAAAATTCAGTGGTGTGAAATTCAGGATGGAAGCTCTTTTTTTCTACAGAGTGCAAAACCTATGCAATTTGCTACCAGGAGATGTAGTGATACCTACCAAGATGGGTGGCTTTGAAAAGGAATTAAATTAACTTGTGAAGGATAAACCTGTCAATGGCTTAAACTCATGATGGTTCTGTTTTACTTGCATTATCAGAGGCAATACATCTTTTAGTGCCAGTTGCTGGGGAACATGAATTGGAGATCATTATTCCCTTAATGTCCTGCTCATGGGCTTTTCACAGACAGGTGGTTGACCATCGTGATTACAGAATGCTAGTTTAGATGGGCCCTTGGTCTGATCCAAAGAGAGCTAGGAGCTTTTACTTTACTGGGGTGCAACTCCCAGAACCCTTCAGTCAGCATGGTCAAAGGCCACAATAGCTAAAGAGTTCTGGTAGTTGCAATCCTCTCAAAATAATATGTCTGGGCTCTGAATCCAGCATACTTGTTCTTTTCTCATGTGCAAGGTAGTAATGATGGCAGCTTTACCTTCCTGGGGATGCAGAGTTTTAGGTTTCTTGGGCAATGGGGAAGCCTCATGAAGCAAGAAGAGCAGCAGCCGGCCAGAACCGCCTACCTTCTTTTCATCATAGTAGGCAATGAAAAGTGCAGTGAGTCCCTACTACTCCGAAACACATCTGCTACTTATTATGCCACTCAGCACAAATTGGGTTGCCATAGCAAGCTGTCATCAAACCTTGTTAATCATATCTAGCATTTACACAGATCTTCTGAGCATTTAGATAAGAAATAAGACACACGACAGCAGGTGAGTGGCAAAAAAGCCATCCGCTCTGTGTGGATTTACGTATGTCAGTATACTAATTGGCTGCTCTTTTTCCATTCATAGGCCAGTCAGTGGTCTGTCTGCACGCTGGTGGATACAATGGTACAAAGCAGATAGCGGAAAAGGTTACTTTCTGGACTACAATTTCCAGCCTGCAGGGCTAGTGGCCCTGCTGCCTGCTGGGATTCTAGGAGTCATGGTTGGAAAAAGTAATTATTTCAGGCTCTGGCACTAAATAGCAGCTCAAATGATTTTTTTTTTAAAGTATCCTTTTGCTTGGATTGTTTCTGTGCTAAACAAACAGAAATCTCTACTTCTTCCTGCATATTTTAGTCACCTCCACACCAAAGTAGTCACACACACACACACACACACACACACACACACACTGTGGAGGAAGCCATGGTTGTCCCAAATCTTAATTCTCGGATCTGGATTATTTGATGAAGTAGCAACAATGGTGTCTCCTCTTATTTAACTGGTAGCAGTTTGGGGGATGTAAATCTTATTATACATCTGGAAATATTACTAGTCCAATAATTTTGTTAAGTGGGATGATAAACACACATTTAAAATCAAATCATTCGTTTTCTCTCTTTTTCTCTTCCCCTGTCACCTGTGAATCCCACTTAGACAGCTAAAATTGCCGGGCTGTTGCATGATACTCACAAACAGTCAAAAATTCTGTGCTGCTTTTCTAGAAAGTGTAAAATCTAACTGCTGAGGAGGAACTATTGTTGACAATCAGTCAGAGTTCCTTCTTATGTCATAGTGGTGTTCTATCTCTCACTGATTAGATCACAAGATGTAAGAGAATGTCCTTCTCTTACATAACAGAGAATTCAGTATGTTCAGCTTTCCCCCCACTCTAGTGTGACAAGTACCTGTTTTTCTTACACATATCTGTTAAAGTCAAAGGAATCTGGTTCACTTTTGCCTGTGCTTGTGCCAGGTGCTGGGAATATAAAATATACAAGCAGCCAATACATAAATCAATAAGTGAGAGATAAAAGGCATTTTCTTCAGGCAGGCCCTTGGCAACTGTATTCTGTAGAAGGGCTTTTATCAGTATGGGTGCTGCATACTTCTTTTACTGGCGTACTTTTAAACGAAGTTTAAAATTTCAATATTTCTTATAGATTTTTACTATTTTATTGGAACCACCTTGTCTCATCTGTTGGAGAACAGCATGATCTAAATCAGACGAATGAAAGAAAGTAGAAGAAGATTGCAAGATGAATGGGGAATACCCACAGACTGAAGGTTGCAGCCACCTCAAGCTCCAGTGTCTTCTCTCCTGGGAAGAGGAACAACTTTGTGGATATACAGGACATGTACTTGGACCACTTGCGGAAAGAAACAGCTAGTGCTTAAGGAACTGTGTAATCAATGGTCAATTAAGGGACAGGAGAATGAAGAGTGAAGTGAGCCCTTTTCCAAATCCCTTCAAATATGCCTGCTCCTATAGAACTGATTATGCTTCTAGATGACAAAAATATCTATACCAGGATGCACAGAGCAAGGGAAACCTTCTACCATAGACATAAGATAATCACTAGGCTTATTCTGAATCATATTCTAACCCAGGGTTTGGCAACTGATTATGGAGTGAGGACCATTTCCCAATGTGACTCCCCTCCAGGTGACCTCCATGGCATCTCCTAGCTTGATCAGAAGTGACATTTCATCACTTCCAGTTCTGAGAACTGACTGAGACCTGGCCAAGTTTTGTCGTGGGGGGTTGTGGGATAAAGAAAGGAGAAAGGGAAACCAGCTGCCATGTTTTTATGGTTTTAGAGCATTTTGGATGTTTTTCCCCAACTGTTTTTTTCACATTTTGGAGGACAGCTCTAGCATCTCCACAGTATTTTGGTATCTCCAAGGGGAGCCTTGGTGGCCCAAAAGTAAACCACATGGGGCCTCATGGACTGCACTTTCCCTATCCCTGCTGTAACCCATTCACAGAGACTACAAAATCAAAATGCACACTTTCCAGGGGTTGTATGAAGAAAACAGCAGTGGTTGATGGTTTCCATGTCAGTGTTTTAACCTTAACATTTAAGGAGCTATTTATGGCACTAAACCTATAAGGATTACATTTCAGCTGCTTGGATAGCTCCTTTAACTTTCAAATTTGAGCAGGTTCACCACCTCATCTACAGAAATGCCACCAGTCATCATTTGCAAAAAATTATATCCAGAGTTCTACTGTATCAAAATTGCATTTCACTGCTCAGTGGATTTTTTGCAAAATTTCATAATTAAAAACAAAATGTTAAGAGCAAGTGCCATTTGTGCAGGAATCCTTCTCAAAGTATGTACCAAACCGCCTCAGGATGAATCATTAATTTCCTCACAGAAGGATAACATTCTATTTTTATCCCATGGCAAAATGCTGGTTTTGATTTGATTATGATATAAGAATCAGGATCTCCCTCTTTTCTCCCTGAGTTTGTGTCTGACCTGGATTAAGGCAATTAAATGATAACAATGGTTTTGCTTTCACAAGGCTGCTGCTGACACAGATAAAATCTGACACATCAGATCTCATACAATGTAACAGTGTCACAATGGAAGCATTTCTGCTCCATTGACATCTGCCAGGAGAAAGGAGGCCTGATCATTAAAAGAAGGCAACGTCTACTGAAACAGCCAATTATGTCCCCCAATAGAAGCCTGCTTTTCATTGGGTTGTTATGCTTAGCCATTTCATTTGGCTTAGAAATCTCTGCAGCTGACCATGGGTCTACATCCTGAAGAACCCGTAGCTAGGTCACTCTGGAATTTATAGTCCCAAAAACAACTTTTCTAAGGTCTATTTCATATATTTTTGTTGACTGAAAATATTTTCAGTGATGCAAAACAATATGGCAGCCAGAATACTTAATGGTCCTTATGTATGCATGTGATAATGGGACTTTCCATAATCTAGACTTAGCTGAAGGGAGATACTACCCTCTTCAGGTAAACCAAGGATTAATGGAGTGTTGGGGTTAGGTTACACTTTTTATTGTGGGTCAGCCTCACAGGCCACGGGGAGAGAATTGCCCAGTCAAGGGGGAAAAGGTGAGCATCTTCGAGATACTTTGATGGAGAAGTAGGAAAAATCCTTGAGAGACCATGTGGAAGAGAGACAACAAAGAAGCTTCCTGGAGATAAAATCTGTGCCAGTAGTAGGCTGCAGGCCCTAGGCCTCGCCTCCTGGCCTCACTCTTTTCTTAGACCATCTAAGCCCGTGAACCCCAACGTGAGTAGCTAGAATATTAGGTAGTTAGTCTCGTTAGGGCTTTTATTATTTTGGAGGTTGGCTGATCTTAAGAACGTATTTGTTTTTACAACTACTTGTATCTTAAGCGTACCTGAGGGGGGGAGCTTCTCATGAATATTATTGTCTTGTTTACTTGCATGCCTTAAAATAAATGCTTTTCTGTAGAAGCTCTGTTTGCTCTCCATTCCCATGCCATTCTTCAGCACACACTTAGATAGGACTACTCTCACTCAGAAGGAGGAGGTGAGGGAAGGGAAAGGTTCTTAAGCACAGAGATTGGCAATCCACTGAGCAGGGTCCCACTGTACTGTTCAGTTAATTCAGAATTCAGTGGGTGGTGGCAGTATGAGGAATTAATGAACGCTGGGGAACTTCTTGCTCCTATTCGAGGGCGGAGTCAGTCTTGGGGGCTAGGTAGTTAAACCAGTATGACAATGTTTTACCATGATAGTTATGGTGCTACGCAGTGAATCCCAGGACAAGCCCTTCCTCACCTGGCAGCAGCCTCTCTGATTGATAGGGATCTGTTCCCTAGTTGCACAGGAAGCAGCTGGCTATTGTTTCCACCCCTTCTGTGAGTGGTCCCTGTTGCAACAGCTAGAAACAGTGTCACTGTTGCAATTCCCCCTCATTCTGGAGATCACTCATGCAACAGGGCGGGTGGGAATGGCAGCCAGCTCTTCTGGAGTGACAGGAGAATGGACCACAGTTGATTACAGTGGCTGCTTCCCAGTAAGTGGGACTGGGGCACTTTCAGAGTCCCTGCATAGTCCCAAAACTAGTGACTGTGAATATGTAACATCCATGAGTGTGTAACTCCAGGTTATGCATTTGTAACTGTGTTACAGGATTCTGGCTGGCAATTTTTAAAATTTTTCATGCCATGGCAATTAAGTAGCATATTTCTTACCCTGAATTCACTTAAGCAATTCTGATATCTCAGTAATGTAATCAACTGCATTACACCTTTCTCTTGAACAGGTCAAAAATTTCTCCTATTTGGGGCTGTCATTCCATTATACCCTGTCATGGAACACTCAACAGATTGGCCATTCTCCAAAAGGTCTCTGTCAGCTAGTCTGCAATTACATGTTTCTTTTTTATGAAAGGCAGTATGTATATACTGTCTGTTATCAAAGTGTTTAGTGCCAAGTCTGCTGCACAATTTCTATATGCATCTAATATTTGGATAGGGGGATTGACATCCGAGATAGACAGGATACAGACAAAGTTCCTTAAGACCCTTCTCCAATTTCCCAGTTGCGTCCCCAATTCTGTGCTCCTGTTGGAAACAGGAGGAACTTCTCTTTCGACCAAGGCTTGGTGATATGCTTTAAAACTTTGGTTGGAAGTCAATATTTTTAGGGTGGGCTCAGGTCTGCTTTTACATATGTCCCAGGATGACTATGTTAGTAGTTGGTCCAAGCTTCTTACCAAAAAAAAGCTGCCTCAGTTGGTCTCTCCTCTTCCCTTCTCACCAATTTGGGCCTGAATATGGCTCTGAAATCTCTTAAATAAAGACTGTGGGACATAGCTTTCTGTGATCTGTGCTCACGCTCTTATGCATCTTGGTCCTCTAGTGCAATGAATATTCACTATGTAGGGCTTCTTCAATTCATGGACTACTTAAAGAACCTGTCGGTGGTTAAATTTTGCAATTTTTTTTCTAAGACCAGATGCAATGTTTTTTATACTGAACTGCTAAGATGCCGATTTGCCAGTGTTCCTTATCTAGAAAGATGGTGCCCTTTCAATAGTACAGAGGTTGAGTCAATGAAGCATATTCTTTTGGTCTGTAGTTACTATAATAAGGTCTGCCACAACTTAATTACCTCATTGTTGAGAAAGTTTCCTGGAAGCTCAGATCAATTTTATATCAAGCTCTTGCTGGAAGACAAGCCCCCAAAAGTGATCCTGGCTGTTGCTAAATTTCTCAGAGGTGGCCAGGATCAGAGCTCATTATGTAGTAGATAACAGTTGTATATGATTGTTTTACTGTTTCAATTTTTCTTCTTAACTGTTTTGTACATGTCTTGTTTTATTTTCAAGTTATTTCCCCCCCAATGGATCTATCAATTGTAATAAAGAAATTATGATGATGACAAACTGCATTACACCAGATAACAATTAAATTTGGTAAAATTATGTGGAAAAGAAAATATGTGTATTTTCCCCAACGTATATGGAACACTATATTTTAAAAAACTGTTTCAGTTTTAGGTTTAGCAAATGTATTGAATTCATATTCGTAGCTGCTGTCTTCATATAAACTTGATTATGTTAGTGGCTTTGATTTTGCTTGGGTAGGGTGGCCATATTAAGTTAATTACTTGTATTTCCATTATTACATTTCTTCGCTCTAATTAGCTAACATAAAAGACAAAATTAAACAATTAAATGAATCAGTTACATCTAGATCTTGTCCTAGAAAAGGTTCTACATTGTGGTTGACTCCAACCACCATATTTTCTTTATTTAAAGTAATGGAATAAATTTTCTCAGACCATCTAATACAGGAGCAGTTCCATTAAGTTTCTTCCCTTTTATACTGTGTTTAATAGTTATGACCTTTTAATCTGATTTCATTTCAGATTTCTGTTGACTTTATGGTATTGCTGTCATTTTGTTCTGGCTTGTACATTGCCTTGGTCTAAAATATTGTACATTTCTTGGGCTAAATCAAAGATGCACAACTGTGATTTTTGAGATGTTAGTTTTATTTTTGTTGTCTTCATTAGTCTTAGCCATGATAGGCTATGAGGAGGAATGCTGTGAGCTATGGTTGAGCAACATCTGGAGACTTGCACTGTGTGTCCACATCTGGGCTATATCCCATTTGTTAGTCCCAAATAAAATAGTTTCACTGAATCAATAGAACTTACATAGAAATTAATTTACCAAGTTCCAGCTGATGCAACAGGATCATTGTGGCTGGGACTAACCAATTTAGCCAATCATACAATATTAAATAAATCAATAAGCATCAATATATGACATATATATTTGTTAAGGCTTGCAATGCATTTTAGTAATACAGACATATTATAATAGTTCTATAATTTTCATTGTGGTCTTCAGGCTTAAATAGGCAGTGTGTTCACTACTATTGAACAGAAATGCACAGTTAATTTTTAAAGGCAAAAGGAAGGAAGACAGTGCTGCTCAGCTATCTATTTTTGTCTCTGGACCCTTCCATTATGATCAAATGCTTTGTGTGCAGCCAAAGCTATTTTGGTTTTGCTGTACATCAGAAAATAACACAGATTTCCTTAAGGGTCTTTGATTCTACTAATGTTATTCTGGTGACCTTCAGGGGGGAAAGTCCTCATATTCAAGGGCAGAAAGCAAAGGCTGGAATATTAACACCAGCATGTTCTAGGATGCATGCGTTGTGTTTAATGTGATGCACATTATCACATAAATATGATACACATAGCAATTAAATACTTCCAAGAATATTAATTTTGGCTGGAGGGCAAGAGTTCTGCAAGATTGCTTGGAGAACAAGGAGGTGGCACACAGCAAGGAAAACAAGACCTACAAAGGGAAAGCTCCACAGACAAGAGGAAAGGGGGTAGAGACAAAATCCTAAGGGTGCAGGGGGCAAAAAAAGACCCTATTGCTGCAACATATTTCAAATTTAAATTCTATTTTGGATAATTTTTTTTAACCCACCACTGTGTGTTCTGTAACCAAATGGGGCTGGGTTGTGGAAAGGGAGAGAAAGAAGGCAATATTGTATGCCTGAGTGTCACACAAAATGTCTTTGATCAGAACCGTATATCCTAAAGGAAAGAGAAATTGTTCCAAAGTCAGCAGCTATAAAGCAAAGCACAGAAACTGAACAGTTTAAGAGAGTGAATGTTGTAGATTTATTCCATAGTGGAGCAACCGTTACATCAGAAGGCCTGCCAGCTTACCCTGTCTGGGACAAATCCTTCCCATTCCGTTGGCACAAATGGGAAAGAATTAACTGCAGGTTATTTATGCTGGCATCATTGTGAATCCTTTTCAGTGCATGTTGGGGAAAATGAAACTGAACTGCAGGTGGATTGATTCAATCAAGAAACTCATGTCTCTGAGATTATAAGACTTGAGCAAGGCTGTTGATGGCGGGGGTTCCTGGAGAGCAATCATGTACAGGGCTGCCATAACTTGATAGCAAATAACAATAAGAACAACAATGGATTTGGATTTGCTGAGAGCTGATCTTTTTATACTAAGAGATGGGGGGGTTTAGGATCCCCGCACCATGCCAGCTTCTTATTGGAATTTGGGGACAGTATAGCTCAAGGGAAGCCTGTGAGAAGAGGGTAACATTTTGCCTATGTATACTAATACTAATGCAGAGAAAAGCTCCAGTTTAAAAATAAACAAATGCTTTATTGGAAATAATAAGCATACACACAAACAAGAAATCAGACACTCTCAAGAGTCATACAAGGCTGTCAGAAAATAAGGTGTGAAAGATTTGATACAGAGAAATTTAGGGATGAATGTGGGTGATATTTATTGGTCCTGAAGAAACGTAATGAAAAGTCGAGGCTCAGATGGGCATCTGAGGGCAACGCAAAACTGACAGCAATGCTGACAACCCGAGATGTTACAAATTGCTGGGGCAAAAAGTCACGGTTTAAATACTCTTTTTCACACTTTGAAGGGGTGTTCTGACAAAGATTTGAAAACTTTCTCACAGGACTGACTGACCAAAGGGTTCCAGAATAGGAGATTGCTTTGACACCAGGATGAGAGAATGTATGGGAATCATGATAAACCCTTGAAGTTTGGATTGGTGGGAAGGGTGTTTGAGATCAAAAGGGATGATCTCTGTCTTGTTGGGCTTGTTTTAGAAATGCAAAGCTCTGAGATCGAAGGAGAGATTAGCTTGAACCCCTATGCCTGGCCCCTTCTGCCTACTCCACTTTGAACTTTATGGCCTGGCTGTGTCTTAGGACAGTCTGACCTAGAAACAGTTTTCATGGCATATCTCAGACCAGTGTTGCTTTCATCATGTCTTTTCCAGCTATAAATGCTCACTTTATATAAAAATGATATTCCCCACCAATCCTGCTATCCCGCAGAAGGGAGTGTAAGGTATGGTAACAATCTATCCTAACATTTTTTCACATATCAAGCTTTGGTCCCTAGGAATGGCAAGCAATGATGCCAGACCAGTAGATCTACATGGGTGGTTCTCTCTATACATAGGGGTGTTTTCTAGATCTTATGCAACATCATATTGATGATCTCTTTGCTGGTACTGCAAGCCTTACATTATTTTCTATAGCCTTTCTTCTGTTTTGGGATTTCTGCTTGAGAAAAGATTGCCTATGTAGACAACTATATATAGTATTGACTCTGTAGACTTTGGAATTATGAAAGAATAAGACTTTCTTTAAAAGAGGACAGAAATTCCCAAATTAAGGACTGAAAAAAAGAGTGCCCTAATAATCCACATTCTTCTGCAAAAACAGTAGCATTCTGTGGTATGTGCTACAGGAACCAGAACAAGATCAATTTTTACAGGACTGTAAAATGGGAAGAGAGGGATTATACAATTCTGCAGGATCTAAAATGGGGAAGAGGGGGAGAGAAAAAGAGAAAAGGAAGCCAAAATAAATTATGGAAGAGAAGAAAAATTCTGCAAATGTGCTTCACTTGTTTGGATCCATATAACGTGAAGATGGGCTACTTTGATGGATTTATTGTGGGAGGGCAATGTCACACCTGATGCCGTGTAGTAATAACATTTTATTTTTTAAAAAAACACCCTCTTTCTGTTGCTGAAAACTTGAATTTTCACATGAAAAGCATGAGGGGGGATGCATTTTGTTTTAGAAGATAAAGGTACTTTCTGGAGCATTCCTGGAACATAGTGCTCCTTCCTAACAAGATGTGTTTTTCTGCATGTTTTGTTTTACTGAGAAAGTGCAGTGTTCAATTTTTTTTTTCAGACTGGTGTCAAAACGCTGCCAAAATTTAGTGATATGACACCAAATTTAACAATGTCAGGAAGCTATTAGACCTACAAAAACAAAACAGTTTTGATTTGGGGGGAGGTGCATGTGGACAGCATGTTGCCCATACCAGAGACAAGGTTTATATATATAGAAGCAAAGTACACCGATTTGTTTTATTTTCTTATCATGCATTCTTATGCATGGTTCTGCTCAACTAATACAACATCCCTGATGGAATTCTTCCATACGTTATACTCTCTCACCCTCATATCTACATGGATCGTAAAAGAAAATAATCCAGATTGCTTACCTGTGGTTCTTATAAACAATACCTGTTAAGTCCTGGTGCTACAGTCTGGCTTTCTGTAGATTTACTGTGCTGAACTTTTTTCTGTAGCTTTGTCAAAGTTGTGGTGATGGTAGTTATTTATATCACAAAAGCTGAATATTATCAGCTAGGATTTTCTTATTCATTTCATCAGGTTGACTATTTATATATTTATTTATTTGGGCTGGAATACTGTATTGTCCCCATGTATATTTAAGCATCATAGCTAGACTGCTATACAGTGAATTTGGTCTCAACCCTGCAAACTCACTCACTGGGAAGCAGCTACTGTGATTGAGAGAGGTTTGTTCCCCTGTTGTTCAGGAATTGGTTGCTGTTTCCACCCTCTCCCATGAGTGATCTCTAGTGTGACAAGGAGAAGAAGAACCCTGCAATTCCCCCTCAAGCAGGATATCACTCATGTGAGGGCTGAGCAGGACCATTAGCCATTTGCTTCCTGACTGAAACAGACCAGACTCCCACTGCTCACAGCAGCTGCTTCCTGTTAAATGCAGATAGGAGAACTTTCATAGTCCCTGTGTAGCTCCTAAAGAATGGGCGATGTAGGGATCACAAATATGAAACAGTTATGAGTACATAACTCTAGGCTACACATTTGTAATTTCCATATAAGATTCCAGCCTTCATTTATGTCCTGCCTTTCTCCCAAATGGGACTCAATGCAGCTTGCAATATATGTTAGAACAAAACAGCTGAAGCAATGTGGAGTACAGAAATTAAAAAAGCATTAACTCATCAATCCAACTGAAAATACTAGACAGCAACTTTAAACAATTAAAATTACATGAAATATCTATTATATATTAAATATAGCACACCAAATTACATGTCCCTCTACCCTGAGCAGTTAAGACTGAGGGTGTGCTGCCAGTGACAAGACAGCAGAGAAGGGACAAATTGAATCTTCTTCAGGAAGGAGTTCCATAGAGTAGGAGCACCCACTGAGATGCCTCTTTCTCATATTCTCACCTAATGATCCTGGAAGGATGGTGGGATACAGAGAAAATTTAGCTTCCCTTCCCCCTCCCAACCCTGCCAGGTCTTTCTACTGTCATAGAAAGGCTTCCTAAACCAGTTGTCTGGATAAGTCTGTAATTATTCCCCAGAAGAGACAGAAGACAAAAATGCCACTTTGGTAGCACTGAGGATCTCACACATGCAATTAGTGTTAGTATTAGATATGTCTGCAGTTTGCCCTAGGTACACCACTGAGAATCCAAGTCAAAATAAGAGTGTTACAAACATCTGTAGGAAAGCAAGAGAGAGCACAAAGCATTTCTATATTTTATGTGTAAATTAATAGAACATCATTGGTCTTTCATGTAATGGAACTGTTGAGTCAGAAAATATTAGTTTACATATCAGGTAAATGAAGCGGTTATTAGTAACCTGCATAAATATTAACAGCCTTAGCAATCCCATTCTGTGGCTTCCTCTCCACAGCATGTTGCTCCTTCCCCAAGGTATGTTGCAGCAGGAAAGGGGCTATTAGGCTCTCATTACAGACAGCTGCACTGTAATGTGCAGCTTGACCTGGTTAATCCAAACCAAACATATTTACTCTGAGATTCTACTAAGCTCAATAAAGCTTGCTTCAGAATAAACAGCACCACAGCCTAAAATGCCTAAGAAACAATTATACCAAAGAGTATCTTCAGAGAAATTTAAGGGTGTGTTACCAAGAAACAGAAACCCAAGAAACATAAATGCTTATAAAGTAGCAGTTTGTATCCACAGAGTCACTCTTAGTCAAAACTTTCAAGGACTTTTCAATCTTTCCCTATCATAAAAACAGAAGGGAAAGCTACCGATCCGTCTTAGCACTATACACGCAAATATCCCCCTCCCCAGTATCCCTGTCTTCAGTTCTTGCCCTCATACTTACTTGGGTGATTAGAGGCATTTTTTTCATAAATCATTTCCTTTTTTCTTTTCTGCTTCAATGTTCATAATGTCTATTGGCTTATACAAATTGTCCTCTTTCTCATTGCTTTAGATCTCCTTTTCATAAGCATAATCTGAGAACAGGGTATCTACATGGCTGAGATAATCAGGCTGAGTGTCAGTGATCCAGTTTTCAACTAGGAATCAAAAATCTTCCGGTGAACCGTAGATCTGTCATTTAATCACTATCTAGCTGACACTTTCACAAATTTTAGTTTCATAATGCAGGTTTTCAGCAGTGGCCTCACAGTGTGTCCCCAACCTCTTCTGGGCTCTGTGCTTACACTTTGAAATCTGGGAGTCCTGAGGTACATTCTCTGCATATTCCTCTGTCAACACACCGCATCTATCTACAAGTTCCAAATTGCTTCATCTACACAAGTTTCCATATCTGAAGGGTTTACAGTAGTTGCAGGTTGGAAGAGAAGGACGCCTTGAGGTCAGAGCTCAAATATCCTAAGCTAGAAGTGTGTGCCTCAGAGTCCCAGATATTCATTCGTTGGGTTGGAGGATACAGAGGCAGACTGATTAGCAGTGTTCAAGACTGATGCCGTTCTAGAAACTCACCTCTCAGATGTAACGGATTTAACACAAACAATGAGTCTAAAGGTCCTTACAAAAGGGATGGGTAGTGTACAATGGGAACAGAGCCATGGAGTGGTTCAGGAACTCTCAGTGTTCCTATATGAGCTTACTCATACTCTTAAGATCTTCAGAAGAGTCCGTTTTCTCTGTTCTACTACCTCGTCAGGCTTATCCAGTGCGAACAAGGGAGAGGGCATTCTTGGTGGCATCTCCCAGACTTTGAAAAACCTTGCTTAGGGAGGCTAGCAATGGATTTCTCCTGGTTATTCTTCTTCTGGAAAATAAAAACTTTCCTATTCTACCAAGTTTCCAGTAATCAACTGTGATGGGATTTTAATAGTGTGCTTTTTTGTTGATTTTTTAGTGTTGTCTTTTAATGAATTTTGAATGACTTTAACTCCATAGATTGTTCAATATTTTCTAAAACACACACACACACTTTATTGATGTTCTTGGGTGGTTTTTCGTCTGTACTGGTTTTAATGATTTGTAATCTGCCATTGAGTCCCATGATTGGGGCAGGAAATAAAGTAAAACAAATAAATGAATAAATTCAATCTTCAAGAAGAAACTACCCCAAATTCAAGAGGCCTCAGACCTGGAGAGCCTGGGAGGCCACAAGGGGATGCAAAAAGTATGCCCTACAATCCCAGGGGGCATAGGGAACCAGGAAAGGGTGTCCTAGGAAAACTTCAAAACCACCCCAAAAGAATCATCCCTTTTCTCATCAAAGGAAAATAAAACATCATTGTTCTTTTATCACATGAAGACATGGAATGAAATTTCTTGTGTTGACACTGGTGTTTAGCTAAATTGATGGTGCTGTTGTCTATGATGTGACTGGGGGATTGCTTTAAAATAAGAGTGTGGATCCACTTCATAACCGGGGACATGGGGTTGCTACGAAAAGTTCTTCCAGCTGTAGAAATGGACAAGTTGAAGCAAATATAGTCCTGTTTGTATGCTGAGTGATTGAGTATGCTTAAATTAATCATAATTCTGAGAATGATCTCATAACTCAAGTTATAGTGCTCTGCCCTACAATACCAGGACATGTCTTATTTTTTCTTTTATGAAGTTACTTTGTACAGGATACCTTTCAGCAATGCAAAGATGCAAACTTCAGCTTCCCGTTCAGTTGTTGAGAGGCTCTGAATATTGTGTACCAACCTGGAAGAAAACAAACAGCAAACTATCAAAGTAGATTCCAGTCAGCTGAAAAGGCTGAATAGAGGTTAATTCAATTATTTAATGGATGTCTACTTCTGCTCTTTCCTCCAGGCAGCTGTGCTCTTGCATGCATTGCTTTCCACTCCAGACATATTTCTTCAGAGTTCTTTCCCCTAAAAGAAAGAATATTTTACTTATTCCTGAGCCTTACTCTTTAACATTATGACTATCTGATGACAAAATGAGATGCCTCTGTTTTGCCGTACTCAGTACTCTCTCCCTCACACACACACATATACACACACACTTGCTGGAATATTTGCTGTGGCTGCTTTTGGTCTGCCCACCTCTTAGTACTTCTTGCCTAACCAAACCCTATGAAATTCATGGGGTCACCGTAAGTCAACAGGTGACTTGAAGGCACATGAACACACAGTGTGGTTACGATACTGTAACCTACACTGTGTTCATTTCTAGTGTTAGCAATAGTTTGGAGCTGGATGGCAGTCAGTGGCACAGTGGTGGATCGAAGTCCAAGCTTTTGGCTCACTTGCATAGACACAGAAAGTCTATACATCAAAGCTACCATTCCACATTACAGCATTTGCTCACTCTCTCTGTCTGAAGAAGACACAGGAAACTGTTTTATACCATAGTCTGACCATGGGTCTATGTAGAACAATACTGTCTACACTGATTGCAAGATGGTCTCTAAGATTTCAGACAGGGTCTTTCTTGGCTGTTCCTAGAAGTGCCAGGGACCAAAACTGGGACCTTCTGTATGAGAAGCATTTGCTACATTCACTTCCCCATTACTTGATATTTCACAGCTATATGAACTGTGTCATGTTTAAGTCAACATAGGAACAGCAGCTGGTGCAGTTCAAGTAGAAACAGCTACCTCCTAGTGAAGTTCTTTTATTGGTCTGTCATAGCCTGAGACATTTTGGCCATTAAGACTTAAATTCATACAGGACTTAAGGGGATGGATATATATCTATATATATGAGATAACCAATCAATTGATAATCTTTAAAAACGGGCTCAGGAGATTGTTTCATTTTGCCCAGTGGTAGAGCCAGTGTTACCTTCTCCCATCTGACTGATTTTCAGGAGGAAAGTGGTCTAGTTGAAGTCTTTCAATTCAGATTGCTTTTTCTCAGCTCAGGACAACAGCTGTAGCAGTAAGGCTAATAGCTGGTTGACACTATGTATTGCCTATTTGCCATGCAGTTTATACAGCAGCTGAATAAGATGCTGCAAGGAGAAGGGGGGCAGCTTTTTATAATTCAACTGTCAAGACATTGCCTCCAGAAAATATAACAGGTGCCACTATGTGAAATACAATTACACTATCAGTTTGTTGTGAGACTCATGTTATCTAGTGAAACATGAACAAATGATCCTTTCAAAACAAGGGAATAGAGTCAAAGGTACATCACTGCTCATGTTTATATATTCCAAAGAGAGTTTCTCGGTATTCAGTGAATCCTAGTCCCAACTAAGACAGCATAGGATGGATGGACACACACACACACACACACACATGATAGTAGATATGACAACCCCCAGGATTTGTAGCCATCATGGCCATCTAATATGATAGCTGAGGATGGTTATGTCCAATGCATATTAAGGACATCAAATCAAGATATGCTGCTGAGAGCCTCCTTTTTATTTGAGGTTACCTTGCAGGGTGGAGAAATCCAAGATATTTAACATTTGGTTAGATGTTTATGGATTTTAATTTGAGTAGATGAATCAGAACTTCAAATGTGATAGCTTCTTCAATGTCAACCATTTTTTATAGCCAAGTAATCAAGGTCTCTACAGACGGCAGGAGTTATCCATGTCAACCTCTGTTTACATGACTCCAATTCAAACAACTGCTATGCTTTTCTTTGTTTTATGATGAACTAGGCTTTAATAATAGCAAGGCAAATCTGTAAAACAGTGGTATCCAACCTTTGGTCCTCCAGGTGTTTGGGACTTCAACTCCCAGAAACCCTAGCTACTTGGTTAACAGTCAGGAATTCTGGGAACGGAAGACCAAAACACCTGAAGGACCAAAGGTTGGACACAACTGCTGTAAAATAAGTATAAAATAGAATGAGGATAAGGGAGCTTTGTAGGAGAGTATTTACAACCTTTTTATTCTTGCTGATTGCAAGGTTGCTTCATCTGTTTAGCAGATGAAAAGCAGATGATAGTGGACCATCTGAAAAGCTTTGGAAAGGAGCAAATACACCAAGCTACTTAGCTGAGAGTACATTATGTAGAAAATTGGATTTATGTTCTATGGTCTGTAGTATATAGACATAGGAACACAGAGGGAAAAGCTAAAAACTTTGCAACTGTAAGATGACAACCGCCATCTCAAAATGTGCATTTTGCTGTAGATTTTTCTTTACAAAGTATGTTGTTTCTGTTCCAATCAGAGGTCTAAATCCAATTGCAAGTCACAATCAGAGGAGACTCATGGGATCTGAGGGAGAATTTTTGCCTGTATGGTTACCCATTCAGTCACTGGATCAATTAGATTGGCTTAGGACTAGTAATTGGATTTAGGCCAGTTTGCATGGAATATTAAGTTTGCATAGGGTTCTTAAGATTTGGTGTGTGTGTGTGTGTGTGTGTGTGTGTGTGTGTGTGGTTGGATTTTTCCTTACTCTTAAATATGTTGTAGAATGGGAAGGCAGAGGGGAACTCCTATTTCCATCTCTTTCATCAGTCATATTGCTGATAGTATGAGACCTGTAGAATCCATTGCAAAAAATCCAAGATGACCACAGTCTGACTGAAAAATGTTGCAAAGGAATTTGCTACTTTTGAAAAATTAGCAGACTGTGGCTAACTCTGATAGATGACTTTGCCTATCTCATCTTAGCAATCAAGCTTTCTCATTAGTACTGATACCAATACTACAGTAGGGGGAATGAAGGCACTTCTGTTTATATTGTCATTTAATGTTTGTCGTTAAAAATAATTCTGAATAGGAATGAACAAAAGAAAGAAACACAGGTTTGGACTTTAGAATCACTGTGGTCTGATGGAGAAAATGCAAAGAAGAAGAGGTATTTTTTTATCCATTTTTATATATTACCCACTTTTCTCTCTACCGTTATTGGCTTTACCACCACTGGTGATGGTAGTTTACAGCAAACTGGAAGTTGTGGTCATTGGAATTTTCTGGGGAAGTAACAGCCACCACACACATACAAATGGTAGCTCCCACTAGCTGCTGCCATTTTCTCCATCCTCCTCAGAATGCCCTACAATGATGCAAGGCTAAAGGCAACAGGCATTCTGGGAAAAATAAAGCAGCCACCAGGGGTCAGTTGCAGACAGTACAGTTGTGCTACCACCCAAGAAAGTAAGCCCATTCTTATGAATAAGTGATGAATGGGCAGGGATAGGGAATAGACCTCCTTATTTTGAAATATATTGCTTTCATAACCAATTAAATTTGAATCAAGCACTTAATTAAAGTGTTCTGTCTGAAAATTCTCAGAGCAAATCTACTGGGCAGCCAATAGGCACTTGTTGAAGCCAGTGATCACGTCTTCTGAGCAAGTATGAAACTGAAGCATTATAAAATAGGCCAATACGGAACATAGGGCAAGAAAGTACATTTAACACTAAATCTATCTGTGGCATTTTGCCTATGTGTTTCATATATATATGATTTTATTGAAGTTCCATCATATAAAATACACAGCCTATGTGTTTCTAAAAGATAATCTATTTGAGAATCACAAAGCCGTGTGAATGCCATAGTTTGTTGAAAGGTGGGATATACATCATGTAAAATATACCAGGAGTGGGAAAAGTGTAGCACACAAAGTCATTTTGCAATTATTGGGGGGTCCCATCAACGCCCCCCCCCCCAAATAACTTTCTGCTTTATTTGTTTAAGAAGTGGAAAGTTAATTGGATTTGTATTTCTTGGGTTTTCTGAACTAATATTAAAATTGATAATAATTCTCAGTTCATAGCACAGGAGCTAAGTGCTGCTTTGTATCTGAGCGGGTCTGAACTTTAGATACAGGATGACAAGCAGCAGTTTTACCACACAAGTATTGCATTGTTTTGAATTCTTTTGTGACACCAATTTTCTATCTGCAAAATGGGGATAAAAGTCACAAGGTTGGTAGAAGAGCTGTAGCAGCTGTAAGCTGGTAGCTTAACCAGAGGTTGGGCCATGTAGGATAGTAATTTTCTGTAGGGAAATATAATAACTCTGGATCTTTCATGCCTTTAATAGTTTGGTTTTCTATTCCTTTCACACACACTTTGTTTTATCTTTTTCTAGTGATGAATGGATTTCTACTGTTATTTGAGCCATATGAAATAAACCATGCAGCAAGCGGGGGTGAGGGCATACTTTGGGCAGCCAGGAACCAGTAGAATTATGCCAGATGCAAGGCATAATATGATTGTCTTGCCTATGATTAGCTTTACTTCTCTTTTGATTGACACACACATCTTCACAATTGCAGAGAACGCCTTTTTAAAAAAAGTGCTTTCTAATAGGCTTTGTTATTTGTTACAAAGAATGCAAGGACTTCTGTCTAGTCAATGACAAACAGGAACATTAGAGTGGAAAAGAATCTGCAGTTTTCCCTGATTTGCACATTGCATACATTGGCTGGAATTCACTTACAGACATTTGCACATGTAAGTCATGTTACCTATGTGGGACCAAAAAACTCACCATTGCACAATAGACATATTCTGCTGATAATATATTCATCTGTGTCTTGTCTTTGCAAGCTGCACATTGTGCATTGCAACTGTGCATTCCATACTTTACATTGTGGTGTGCATCATGTACTGTGCATCATGAAATGGCACCAAGGCATTGTCATGTGTATCAACATGTGCCATGTAGCTATTGTACACAGGGTTGCATATTGCTGTCATGGCATATTTCTGCATGGAGGTATGTATACTATGTTAAAATGATGTTGGATTGAGCTCATAGTTGTACACGCTGCCCCTTCTTTACTCTTTAGGCAAAAATTCTAAAATGGCCTATTCTTAAAGGACTTTGAGTTATGTTAAGGCTGCAGCTTAAGGTTGGAAACCAACTCCCTGATTACCCCAAGACTGAGGCAAAAGATTAAATGCTGCCTCCTCCATTCTACACCCAAAGGTTGTCCAGAAAGGCTGTTCAATCCTGCTTCAGCATTAATAGCAGGCAGCATCCAACATTGCACTATAAGGCAGCAGGTTAGTTCAGGAGATGCAGACATGCAGCAGACATGGACTTTATTTGCTCTCAGCATCAATGATCTGAGGCAGTCATCTCATCTGCCTAGTGATAGGGCTGGCCCTGTCTGCTTTTTCTGCCTGTCTCTTTGGAAAATCTGTATAGACTCAGCTGATCTCTTTTGTTTGTTCTGCCTGCCTGCTCCCTCCCTCCCTCCCTCCTTGCTTCCTCTTTCTTTCTCTGATACATCTTCCTTTTTTTAAACCCATGGAAGAAAAGAGAAACCAAATCAAAATAGCAGTGACAGAATAATGAAAAATGCAAGCTCTAAACTTTTAGTTTGAGGGCAAGAGGACTTGCCTGTGTCACATCAGCACTCATAGCCATGCTTAAACTGACTTTTGTTGCCATGCAAATCACAAACACCTCCACATCGCAAAAATACGCTATTGAACTTTTTTCTTATTTGTAGAGGATGTTGTGCACATTTAGACAGATATTAAGTCAAAACTAAGGTTTTTTTAAAAAACAAAAAACCAAAAACAAACCTGTCAGTCCGATCCCAAGGCTTGTGATTCATTGTAGCAGAGCAAGTGATAATTGGTATCTTGGCAGGTAAAGCTGCTTCATAACAACAAAATGAGGGTTCCCTCTGCAATTGCATAAAAGTGATCTGTCCTGTGAATTAGCTCTCTCTCTTCCTCTATTTCCATATTTTTCAAGGCTACCAGGGTTTTTTTGTGCTTCTATCACCCAACAGCTCTTTGCTTTGCACCTTTTCCTGTCTCTATAAAATTATAGAAAATGTGGAGAAAGTACTTAGGGAGTTTTTCTTTTCTCTCATAGGGCTCTTTCACACCATACAATTATAGCACTGTGATTCCACTTTAACTAGTGTGGCTGCATCCTTCAGCACCTTGGGAACTTTAGTTTAGTGAGACACTAGTTGAACCATGTGCCTGAGGCGTCTAAATGAAAATCCTTAAAAACTGCAAATCCCAGTGCTCTTTAGGATGCTGCCATGGCAGTTATGGTGGGATCATACTGCTATAACAGTGTAGTGTGAAAAAACCTATAATGAACTCAGAGCCATCCAATGAAAGCTAAATTGTGGAATATTGAAGACAAATGTAAAGAAGTGTTTCCCCAGGCTGCATATAGCTGTAACTTCAGACTTCTCCAAGATAGTGAATAAGGCTGGAATCCTGTTGGGTAATTGCAAATGTGTAACCTAGAGTTAAGCACTGATGACTGTTTTGTATTCATGATGCCTACATAGCTCCTAGATTAAGAGATATACTGGGACTGTGGAAGTCCCACAAATCCCATTTACCAAGCAAAAGGCTCTGCAATTGATGGGGGTTTGTTCACCATTATTTGGGATACAGCTGCCTGAAAGTCTCACCCCTTCCTTCCATGAGTGAATTCTGTCCCGAGGGGAAATTACATCAGAGGTCACTCATGGGAGGGGGTAGGGATGTCATTTAGTTGCTGCCTGATCAGCAGGGGAACAGACCCCCATCTCCCCATCTGAAGAAGAGAAGCTTAAAAGGTGACGTGATAGCCATGTTTAAATATTTGAAAGTCATACGGAAGATGGAGCAAGCTTGTGTCCTGCTGTTCCAGACTCTAAGACATGGAGCAATGGATTCAAACCACAGGAAAACAGATTCCACTTAAACACTAGGAGGAACTTCCTGACAGTAAGAGAAGTTCAGCAGTGGAATATGCTGCCTCAGAGCGTGGTGGGGTGTCGTTCTTTGGAGGCTTTTAAATAGAGGCTGGATGGCCATCTGTTAGGAGTACTTAGTGTATTCCTACATCACGGGGGATTGGACTGGACAGCTCTTATGGTCTCTTCCCACTCTATGGCCATTTCCGCCTGGGGCGGTACTTACCAGACTTCTTGGCTCCACGCTTGGGTCCAGGCTGGTCCAGAGCAGTGCGTGGCCACCGCTCCACACTGCTCCGGGGACAAAAATGGCGGCTTCCAGTTGGTCAAGGCTCTTCA
This sequence comes from Cyclura pinguis, assembly GCA_030412105.1. Classification (NCBI taxonomy): domain Eukaryota; kingdom Metazoa; phylum Chordata; class Lepidosauria; order Squamata; family Iguanidae; genus Cyclura; species Cyclura pinguis. Next base: position 102,466,717 of record CM059599.1, on the reverse strand, counting down.
TCAACTGCTGAAGCTCACCAGCCTAAAGCCCGCCCCTGGCAGATTGCAGGCTCGCACTGATGCGAGCCTGCAAATCTGCACCCGAGTGCGGGAACGGAGTGGTGCGCTCCTTGCTTTTGAAAGACCTGTTTCAAGCAGTCTTTCAAAAGCACGCTGGATGACCACTTTGGGTCGTTCGGGAGTGGGCTGAGGTGCGGAACTATAGTAAGGAGGTCTGACCCAGTCCGTTCCCAGGTGCAGACGTCCTCTCTGGCGGATGCTCTGCACCGTTTCTTTAAGCCCGTGTGGAAATGGCCAATGTTCCTATAATCCTGTGATCCTATGATTGTAGTGCCTACTGCCCAGGAAGTAGGATTGGGGGGATTGGGAGAGAAGTCACAGCATGTACAATAACTACAATGCTTATGTATTTGTAACTCCCCAACAAGATCCCAGCCAACCTCTTTAAAGAGTATCCTGTGAAAATTTAAAAGGTTGTGAAGCAAGCAAGGAAGCAAGAAACAAACATCCAGCTATTTTTAAATCCCAAATGGTTTAATAATTTAATTTATTTGTTCCACAGCTTAACAATATCTAATATTTGGGAAAAGATAAATATTTCTGAGAATAGAGAGTACTAATATTTTGTGATAGTTTGTACCTAAGGCATGTTCTAATGCATAATTCATTGATGCTGTGTAAAAGAACAAACCAGGCCTAGAAATCCTTTTCCTTAAGAGCATTTGCAAACCTAGAATAAAGAAAGGGAGCAAAATAAATAAATAAATCTGGTTTGCTATATTCGCAGTGGAGGCTGTACTCTGTTACTGAATGTACTTGCTAATTGAATTTTTCTCTGCTGCCTCCTCATGAACACGGTAACTCCCTTTTAGATCTGCAGTGAGTAAGAAGAAAAGAACAGAATATCTTTTCATTGCTTATATTGGAGCCATTGGGAATTGAAAAGATGGAACAACCACAGACTGACACAAACAATTAGTTCAATTCATAGTGTGGTAGAGTGGCCCAATGACTCAGGAGTGACAACTCTGACATTCCGTCTTCTACTCCTGACAAATGCTAGTCTCACAGGTGAGAAAACAAAGTGGGTGAATCCCTCCTCCAGAGCAAAACTGACGAAACAAGGAGAAGCCACAAAGTCTTTTCTCTGTTTAGTGAAACAGGCTCACAGTCAAAATTATACCTGTTTTGAGATCAGAAGACAACATTAAAGCAATGCGAGAGCTTTGTTCAGAGGGTTATAATAATGTTTATGGGCAAACAAACATGAAGGAAGCAAGGAGCAATGATGACCTCACAAATATTGGAGGAAAAAAGAAGAAGTTGCTGAAAGCTGGGATGATTTATTGAGCCAGGATCTGACAAATAATACAGTCCTTGACAGTAGAGTTATTTTTCTTCTACAGAATCTCCTGAACCACAGGATTAAGGGTAAATCTTGAAGTTACAGTCTAATATTGCCAATAGGTCTGAGGTTGCTCTACTGGGTTTAGGTACATGAGAAATAGAGGTAGTTGCACTTGGGGTTTTATGGGCTCTGTCACACATTGCTAATGCCAAGAATGTGTGTCACATTATGTAATGGTTGGTTTACATATTACTCCAGTATCAATGTAATATATGTGGTAAGGCCATAGCAAATGGAACATTCCACCCTGCACTAACACAATAGAGAACAGGCATACATTGCTTAACAAAGCCTCTGAGAAGGAAGCTTCATTTTACAAAGTCTTTTTATGCCTTCCCACCACCCCTTCTTTCTCATCCTCTGTCTAGCTAGAAGCTTTTTTAGCAGCATTGGCATTAGGACGATAGTGAAGGAGGGATGGAGAAACACAAACTTTTGGTGTTGGGTGGCAGAAGCGTGCCTTTAGTAAACAATGCAATAAAGCTTGAGGAGGGAAACAGCAGGATTATCTGGTCCAACTGTTGCCATGTGTACCTCCTTAGGTAAACAGCAGCTGTCTTTGGAATCACTTACTGAGTATGCATGAATAGCAAAACAGAGAGAAAAGACATTTCTGAGCAGCTCCCGCCCTTATATTAAAAAAAGCCTTAGTCTGGACACCAAATAGGAATCATAAGAAAATGCAGGCTGGTGAAAGAAAAAGAAAATCATCCCTGGATGCATTGTAGAAGAAGTTCTGAAGTGGTCTCAAGAAGATTCTAAATGTTTTTGCAATGCTTACCTGACCTGGTTATTTTATTTCATATGTGCATATCTTCAGTTCTGAATAAAGTCTGCTAAAACAAAACACTTGTGAACGCCTTTTTTTTTTTTTTTTTGTAGTGTAGGAACCTATCTCTGTTCTTCAATGTTTTTTCTTTTTAAAAGTTTCTGTTAAAGAAGTGATGCCCAGGATCACATCTGCTGGCACTGAGATGCCAGTATGAATTTGCATGGATTGAAAATACACACGTACATGGACACACATACATGGGATCCATACAACACTACTACCATACAACACTACCTCATATCATACATATGAGGGGTAATGATGTGTTGTAAATCCATTGCTTGTGCCTTACTACCAAAAAAACTAAGGTCATTGGAAACAGGCTGGGTCTAACGACAGTTAGGAACCTCATCACCTCACTAAGCTCACAGAGTTTTTGCCTAGTCATGCTGAAGAGGAGACCCATTCCCAAAACCTCCTTTGGCTTTCCCTTCCCAATTGTTACTTTAACCTAGCCCTGCTTGCTTGTCGAGTTTAAAATAATCAAAATGGGTAGCAGTGGGAGCAGAAGTGGGGAGAGATTTGGCATAATTGGAGGCAATAGTCTTTTGATGTAATCTATACCAGTTGTGAATCCAAACTTAGAAACATGAATCAGTGCATTGTGAAGTAGGTTTTGGGATCTAAAATCCCCTGCCAGAATTCTAAATCAGCCCAACTGGTTATATCAGCATAACTAAGTCTCCTGGCTTGGTCTCCACCAGCCTACCTTAAAAGTCAGGCATCAGATTGGGTGAAGAAGGTCTGTTCTGCTTCCAGTCAAGATGCTTGTTGCAGCCTCACTTGCTAGCAGAAGGGAATGAAAACTTTGCCCTCCCTGCACCACGATCAGAAGCTGAACAAATCTGATAGCTGGCTCTTTAGGTGGGCTGGAGTGGTGGTTATGGAAGTTTCCAGTAAGGCTATGTAGTCTTACTGAATACTGGTCAGTTCTGGATCTTCAACTCCAGGTTACAACCTGTAACTGCAATACTAAATACCATGTGGTATCATTACCACATTGGAATGTCCATAGGAGCCAAAGCAAGCTGGCATCCTGTTAGTGAGTTATGACTATGTAAATCTAATTTACACTAGCATAACCTATTTTTCTGGTCATTGTGAAAGCTGAATTCTTTACCACCTGCACAATCAAAACCTCCCCAACTCATTTTTAAAATGATATAGCCCCTCCAACACAACTATTTTCATGGAAGGAGAGTATGTATGTGGGAGAGTCTGGTGGAGATGTGTGCTGCTATTTTCCCATTGTTGGATATGCTGCAAGGATGTCATCTTGAAAGATCTCTCAAGGACCCCCACAGGTAGATGCGAATGTCTGTGGTGGCACATCCAGCCGTAAGAAAATAGCTGGACACATTTCCACTGATCCTCCTTGCTTTCCAACAATATGAAAATGGCTATGTTGGGGAAGGAGCTAGGTTGTTTAAAAAGTGGGTTTGGAGTAGGGGAGTACCACGTAAGGAAGCTATGGAGACACAGTTACATGCTAGCTGTGTGTCTCTCAATGCTATGTTGTTGTTTATCGATGGGGCATTAGAAACTTACTTTATTCTAAAGAATTTACAAAGTCTTCCAAAATATAAAGTTCAGACAAGGCTTATAGTGGCAAGTAGTTTGACATAAACCAGACAGGGCATTCATTTCTGTAATGTTTCTGTGGAAAAATGCAACTTCAAGGGTCAGAATGTGTATCTCAGTCCAAAGACAGGTTACAATATGTATGGCTTTCGTGTTACTCTTAAAAATACTGCATAAGTACTTACAATATTTTGATGAAGCAGTAGGTTTATAACAAAATACCTGCTATATTGAATGCATTTTGAAGAACAAAAATACAAATTAGGCATTGTAATATTAGAGAGGAAAACATTTTATTATCAGTATACAAAGGTATTTATCACACCCACTATAATATGAAAATGATCCTGTCTTTGTTTTAATATTAATTTAGGCATGTGTTTGGGATTCAGTCTTCATCACAATAAGATCCCCTGTTTTAATGTGCAGTCCAATAACCATGAAAATACAGCTGTTAAATGAACAGAAATTGTGTGAATTTTACTAATTCAAAAACTAACAGCCAACCCTACTAGAACTAAAGTACAGGAGGAAAACTGTGGACATCCAAATGCTTTTTGCCCCTATCCAACCTAGCTAGTACAGACAATGGTGAGGAATTAAGAGAGCTGCAGTCCGAGTACATCTGTAGCCACAATTGTCCACAAGAGGTCTAAATATATTTCCATTTACCAACCATTGGGAAGAAGTTAAACAGAATTTTCAACTTTCTTTTTGAATATAACCTTGTATATTTAAGGTCTATTGAGTTAAGGGGGACTTTCTGCTAAGACTGCACGCTTAAAAGCATTGTGAACTCAGATTAGTGAGCTTGCATGGAGAAATAAAAAGAAGCCTTCATGCTGTTTCATTTGTTTTAGAGAGCTTTTGGGCTCCCAGGTAAGGTAGTCTACAGAACCTTTGCTCTAGACTTGCTAAATCAACAGCATAGGTTGATTTACATTAAGTACATGGAGATGCACATACTGGGCTTAATATAGTCCTGCCATTGACACACTCACCCAAGCATTACCACAGGTTGCAGAATAGGCCAGTTATCTCTTCCTATGGTGCACACAGATGGAGTGTACCAGACAATTAGAAAGAATGGACAGCCTGTGAGGATCTTTCATATAGCCATCTAGCCTTTCTCTTCATTAAATCAAGTTTAGAACTCATGTATATTGATTGAGGAGGTGGGATAAGGCTGGACAAAGATGTAGGAAATGAATTCACAGGCCTTCCAGTCTCCTTAATAAGCTGGCACATTATGCGCTTTCCATCAGGGTGTGAGGTAGCTGGAGAAGGAGGAAAATAAATCTAGGCTCCATTATGTCCTATGGAGATCCCCTCCATAGGCCCGAACCTGCATAGGAACAAAGGAAACATGTTCTGCTAAGACATTATTTCACACTGGGATCTGTACTGTGGTCTCCAAGAATATACACAGATATAAGTCATTGCGAGAATTGCACAAGAAGACTAACATTTGGTTTGGTCTTTTTCCATAGTGGGCTTCTTCAATGTCCAGGAAACATCCACTATTACCATCTTGGCCTTGTCACCCAAAATTCAAGATCAACCATTTTCCCTTCTTGTATTGTTTCTTCTTAAAATTTGCATCCGCCCCTCCAAGGCACTTTATCTGAAATTTCTTTATCGTTTCCTCAACTTCCCAATGCTCTGTTTTCCATCCCTTATTCTCACTTTTTCTAATATATAATTTATAAAATGATTCCAGTCCCTCCTATATAAAACATGATCTCTTCTGTTTGCTATATAATCTTTCTCAGATTTTCTTCTTTTTATATTTCCACTCACCTTCCTAGTCATACTTTTAATATCTTTATTTGCTTGCACATGCATTTACGAGATTTTGACCAGTTCCTAAGTCAACAATTTCCTTTCCTTAGCTATATGTTACTCCTATTCCCAGTGCCTGTAACTTGGTAATGTTATGTGGGCAACTGAGAAATGCTAATTAAAGAACAGGGAAAAGATGGCTCAGGAAACTGGTCTAAGATATTGTTCTAATATTTGTTCACCAACACCATGAAATACATATATCAATGGCACTTCCCCCCACCTTTCCTAAGGTTACTTCCTGAAGCTCTTGCACTATAGATGAAGAAAGGATTATGGACATTACACATTGCATCCCAGTATTTAGACAGAAAAAAATTGATCTGGTTTAAAATTGACAGTCTTTATTAGAAGCAGGAATTCTTGTGTAGCATAGATATAGGTGGTGACTTGACTTAGCACTTCTGTGACTGTTTCCTTATTTTGAGTCCAGTCCTATGAGTCCTGGAAGGGTATCCCAGGGGTCATAGGTTACTGCAGACCTCTCTCTGTGTGGGTACAGAGGAGGATTCCTCTGTGGAGAGGAAGAATTGCCTCTGGAGGTGCTCTATGGTAGTCATAAGCCTTCTGCCATCATGGCTTTCCTACTAGCAACAAGGACAAAACAGAGACATTCCTGGGGCATTTCAGGGAAATATTAAGGAGGCTTGGAATTCATCATTTTCAAAACCACCTCCATCTCTGGACTCTCCCTCACAGGAGACTATGCTACCCTGGAACTGGCATTATTTTTCCTACATTAAAACCAATAGTGCAGAAACAGCAAAAGGCAAAATGAGTTTAATAAAAGAGAAAGAAGATAAGCTTCCCTCCAACCATTTCTTGACCTGGCCGGCATGATATGGCAGGAAATGGCTGCTATTGTACCATGGATTCTCTAGTCTCTACCTTCATGGGATTGCTGTGTGTAATGTATAAAATGTGCTTCTACTGCCCATCTGCTGATAAAAATTCATTCAGAACAACTACATTTCAGAGTTTGGAAAATTACTTTTAAAAAACAAAATATTTATTTATTTATTATACTACAGCTCCCTGAATCACCCCGTCATCAAACCCATGACCATACTGCCTATCTGATTCTGGGAGCTATAGTCTATAAAAAGTATATTTTCCAAGGACTATTTGGTATTAAAATACTGGGTCTTCTACTGATGAAACTTATGTCTGTTAACTTCAAATCTCTGTGGTCTTTTAACAGGACAAGCAACTCACATCAATTTATCAATGAATAAAAGATTAAAAACATATTTGGCTTAAGAAATTGAGTGAGGTTGAGACAACGAGGACAACATTAATTAATGTTTCATTATTGTTGATAATTCAAATACAAGGATAGAAAGGAGATTTGTTCAGAATCATACATGAACAAATTACTCTTATGCAGTTCTCTCCCACTCTTCACACAGATAAAAATGTACCACAATCACTATAAGACAATCTGCCCAATTTATTTTGAAAAATCTTTAAGCAATGAATCTATTTAATACTTAAGAATTAGGTTTATCTGGATAAATGCAAGCAATTCAAGTAATGGCACATCAAGATTTCAGATTAATTGGATTCACTGAAGGAAGCCACATGCAAGGTGTCTGCAAAGCAAAGCAATTAATATTTCTGAAATCAATGGCCAATGTTTGATTTATACCATTTTGACATTGTGATTAAAGCCAGCTATTCACTTCCACCGAGCCACCCCTGTAGCAGGACAAAAGGGAAAGAAATATGCTATCAGTTATGCTACTAAAATTTCTCCAATTAGGAGAACCAGGACAGCAAAAGCTTCAACAAGTCTCAAGGAAAAAGCTTTTGAAGTTTAAATAAAGCTCACCAGTAATTAGCAAAAATTTAAATCAAATTCTAAAGAAATCTTGTGCTAAGTGTTTTCTTTAAACATAACTATGATTTAAACTGGTACTTCTTTGGAAAACCAGTTCAACTATATTAAGCATGACAAGCAATACACAAATTATATTTATATATTTATAAGTGACTAAAGCTTAAGGTTTCTCTGTAGGGAAAGGCTGGAAGCAGATGACATTCATCTACAAGAAGCCATGTTCCCTAATTGCATTCTGAAACCTCGGCATCTATTGTTTTCTTTTCTTTTTTTTTATAATTTTATTAAAGTTTCAGCAAATAAAACAAACAATTATCTCTGCAATGTTTACATGCAATGTTACTTCTTCTTCCTTTCCTTTCTGGATTACAATTATTAATATTTCCTCTATCTGTTATACCGCGTATCGCAATAAAATGTTAGTAGTCAAACTTAATTCTTTAGTTCCTGCTATATTTCTCTACTTTACTTGTTACATGATATTTCTATGATTATTACCCTGTATAGTAACTGATATCTTGAATTATGCATTGCTTTCTGTCTACACCCAACCCAAATCTGTAACAATCTTCCACTCTTTATTAATGTCTTCGTCTGATTTCCCTTTAATCTTTGTGTAAGAATGTCTGCATTTCTATTTTCCATAAAAGTTGTCCACCACTGTTCAATAGTAGGTATAGTTTCATTTTTCCAAAGTCGTGCATACTCAATACGGGCCGTCGTCACCATATATAGTATAATTCTCCAATATTTCTTCACTGACATTCCATCTAATATATGTGTCATGTTTAACAAGTAAAGTTCAGGTATCATCCCAAATTGAATCTTCAAAATTGAACATATTTTCTTATGTATTTCTTTCCAGTATTTTTCTGCTTTGGGACATGACCACCACATATGAAATAGTGTACCCGAACTCTCTTGACATTTCCAACATTGCCCTGTACCCGTCTAATAAATTGTCTTTAATTTTTCTGGTGTCATGTACCATCTATGAAATAGTTTATAATAATTTTCTTTTAAATTTTGAGCAGCGGTAAATTTCTGTGTTCGTTGCCAACTCTGTTCCCACCATTCTAACTGTATTGGATGTCCGACATTTTGTGCCCATTGTATCATCGCTGCTTTAACTGTCTCCTCCTCACATTCTTGATGTAAAATTTCTTGATATAAACGTGCTAATAAGTGTGGTGGATTTTCTCTTAACAATCGCAATAATTGGATTTGCTCCTTTTGTTGTATTCCATAAGTTTGTACGTCCATTTGAAATCTTTCCTTTAGCTGTCTGTAGGGAAACCAGCTTAATTTTATTCCTTCAATTTCCAATTTCTCTCTTGATTTCAACTTCATACCGCAATCTTCCGTCATTTCTAGTAAGTCTTCATATCGTAGCCATTTGATGTATCTGTCCATCTTCCAAAAAAGGCTTCTTGCAGAGAGACCAAGTTGGGTAGCTGCCTTATGTTCTTCTTCTTGTATTCGCTCCATATTTTAAGTAATGATTTCCTTACGAAATGATGCGTAAAATCTTTATCTATTACTGCTTTTTCATAGAACATATAGGTGTGCCATCCCATTCTTAAATCAGCTCCCTCTAATGCCAGCATTCTCATATTTTGAAGATTCATCCAATCTTTTATCCAAGTGAATGCCGCTGCCTTGTAATATACCTGTAAATCCGGCAGGCCTAGACTTCCTCTCACTGTTAGGTCCGTCATAATTCTTCATTTAATTCATGGTTTCTTGCCTTGCCATATAAATTTGGTTATGTCTCTCTTCCATTGAACAAAAGGTTTAATATTTGTAATGATAGGTATGTTTTGAAAAAGATAGTTCATTTTTGGAAGAACATTCATTGTTATCACTGATATGCGTCCCAACAGGGATATTTTAAGTTGAGTCCATTTTGCCAAATCTTGAGTTATCTCCTTCCATTTTTTATCATAGTTGTTGTGATACAATTCATTGTTTCTTTTTGTAAACCAAACCCCTAAATATTTGGCTTTCTGTCCTTTATTAAATCCTGTTGTTTGTTTGAATTCAGCCTCTTCTTTCTCCCTCATATTTTTTGTTATGTACACTGTTTTTTCCTTATTAATCTTGAAACCAGAGTAATCGCCATACTCTTGAATAATTTCCATCAATCTTCGAACACTCTTGAGGGTATCATCAATAAAAAGTACCAAGTCATCTGCAAAGGCTTTGAGTTTATATTGATATTTCTTTATCTGGACTCCTCTTATTGTCGCATCTTCTCTTATATTATCGTTGAGTATTTCTAATGTCATAATGAATAACAGAGGTTATAGGGGACAACCCTGCCTTGTTCCTCTCAGTACTTCAATCCATTTGGTATGTTCTCCATTTATAATTAGTCCCGCCGTTTGTTGAGAATATATTGCTTCAATCCATGAAATAAATTTTTCTCGCGCTTGTGCTTGCTTGATAGTCGTCTTCAAGAATGACCAATTGACCATATCAAATGCCTTTTCTGTGTCAACAAATACCATGGTTAGTTTTCTTTCATTATGTTTTTCGTAATATTCAATTATATTTAGAACTGTCCTGATATTGTCAGGCATCATTCTCTTAGGTAAAAAGCCATTCTGATCTTCATGAATGTGTTCTTGAAGAGCTTTTTTAAGTCTCTCTGCCAAAATAGCGGCAAAAATCTTATAGTCCATGTTTAGTAATGAAATGGGTCTGTAATCTTAACATCCGTTGCATCTCTTCCTTCTTTTGGAATCAAAACTACATTAGCTTCTTTCCATGTTTCTGGTAATCCATCGTTCTTTATCTCATTTATTGTTGTTTGAAGTGGAATTGAGAGTTCATGTTCCAAAATTTTGTAGTACTTTGCTGTAAAGCCATCAGGTCGGCATCTATTGTTAATAATAATTCATTCCTGATCTGGGTGGGCTTGTGGCCAATTAATGTAATGCCAGTCCTGCAGTCTCACCACATGATCAGGCACAGTTACAAGTCTTCATGTTTCTCATGAGGTATCATTTTAATTATTTTTTAAGGTCTGAATTCTTGCAACAAGCCTGGCATGATACAAAAAGATCATTTACCTTTGTATCACACAAGGAGCTTGTATTAAAATATTCCAAAAATACTTTTTTTGTAAATGCAATGAAAATGTACAGTGTTAGTTAACATAATTTCTGTGAAAGTTCCTCTATCAGTACACCTTGATTCATTTTCCTTACCCACGGAAAGGTTTTTATTCACTATTGTTATTACCATGTAGTTCATTTCTACAGTGGTTTAAAAGTTTTACCATATAGTTAAGTTTTTGTCAGAAAAACTGCCTTTTCTGTGATTGAGTCCAACACGTAATGGACTTAATCCTTTCCAGAGGCAGCCATAAGTAGGTAGTAAAAATTCCAGTCACTTCTATCCATTCTTCTGGAAGTGAAGAAACAAAAGAGTTCAATCACAGCTAGGAACTGGTTTATTCTTTTTGGGCACAGTTACCTAAACGCTGTGCCATCTCATCAGAATTAACACCAGTTCTGAGTAATGTTATCCTTCTCTGAAAACAAAATCTATACACAATAAAGTTTGTAAGTATAAGCTGATTTGTTTAGACAAATGTTCTACAGTAATTCATGAGTTTTCTATGACATTGTAAATACAGGTACAAAATAACACAGTTAAGATAAATTAATATAATGAGAACTAGTTTGCAAGAACACATTATTATTTATAAAGCAAGACATACTTCAACAGACAGCTGGAATAATAATGTCCAGAGATTTCACCTAGATCAATATTATGTGTTCCATTTGGACACTAAGGAATCACCTCACCCTCTCAAATAACACATAAAAATGGCTTAGGATTGATATGTTTTTAGTTCAAGTATCCACACTAAAAATAGTTAAGTGTTGTGTTATTAGGAAGTGTACTTATCCACACTCCCCAAGAAAAGGAAATCTTTGAAAATTGTTCAAGTTTAGATAGCAAAATTGACCAAATTTTTACTTTAAGACAGCATTGAAATCCTGAATATTTAACATCTTTTATAAATAGCAACACAGTTTCAGATATGACTTCTCCCACACCCAGACAGTTAATTGGCTCTTCCTTCTTATGTACTTCATAGTAGTACTTAATATTATTTGGAATAGTACGGTAAGAGTGCATTTGGGCGAACTTAAACCACTAAGTCATGCCTGGAACACTCAAAACTTGCCCTTAATTTAGTTCATATATACCAGGTCCACCAGTCATTTCAGACTCTGCTTTCCCCCGTGTGTTTAAAAACAGGCAAATACAGTTTATATTTACAGAGATAAATATTAGTTTTTTAAATAGCTTACTTCCAAGCAACTCATCTTCCTATTATATCATGAGTTCTCTAAGGACAACCACTGTGAAAAGGGGTTACTATTTCATGAAAGGATTAGCATGATATAACTGAATATGGATATAAACTGTAAAAACAGTCACAAGTTATTGTTCCTGCACTTAAGTATTTTTTAAGTGGGACACTTGACTTTAAGATAATGGCATGGGAAACATGTGTTGTTCCAACAAGGCTTGAAAAACACAAAAACAAACAAATGTAAGCCAGAAACAGCCTAAGAAATGCACAGAGATGTACAAAACACACATGCACACACAAGTATCCAAGTACAAGTTGTCAAGTACAACTTCAGCACAATGCTTTCCCTCAGGAAAGGGGTATTTGAGTACTCGCTCACATGATGTAACACATGTTCCTCTCTTTTTACCTCTGCTGGTTCTGATGATGACAGCAGAGAACCTTTCCAAAAGCATATGATCAACTGAATCACATCACTTTTCTATGATCATAGGTGCCAATGGTTCTCACATGACCCTCTGTAAAGGGCATAAAGTGCAAAATTGTCACAACGTCACAGGTTGCATGAGTCTATTGTTTCGGTGTCTTGGTCTTGTGCCCAGAAGCCTTTGACTGTCTAGTCTTCCCTTTGTAATCTTGAGCTGGAGTAACAGGGTATTGTGAGGTGTAGCCATTGTATCCATTTACAAAGACACACTGATAGTAGCGGACAGCAGCTGAGGGGGGAAAAATAAAACAAAAGGAATAGTCAGCTATGGTTGTATTACAGTGGCTTACAGAAATTAAAACAAGTACAAATAAAAGCATACAAAAGTCATATGTAAAAAGTTTGTTTAAACGCAGTTAAACTCCTCATAGAATTAAAACAATTTAAAACAAATCTTTTTAAAATGCAAAAGATAAAAATCAATGGAAACACACTTTCTAAAACTCTTGCAATCATGTTGGAATAGAAAAAAATTTAATGGATAACAAAGAGGGAGCTATCCTAGTTTCTCTGGTGAGGGGAGGCAATACCTGGGAGCATCCACCAAGATGTACGCCTCCTATGTTCTTACCAGATGTACCCATGGAAGTGGTGGGACCAAGAAAAGGCTCCCACCCTCCTCAACTCCCCAAAAAATCTGAGAACCTGGACAAGCTGAAATAAGAAGATACAGTCCTTCAGACAACCTGGACCTAAGCCATAACCAGCACTTTGAATAGTGCCTCGAAATGGATCAGTAGCCAGTGAAGCAGTTATAATAAGGGGGTTATATATTTCCTTTTTACAACAAACCAACTGGAGTTTGTAATTGCCATTTTAATTAGATACTGCCTTTAGTTCTATCTTATGCTCAGTTCCCATCGCCATCTATAACACTGTTAAAATTCACTCTTTTCACCACGGTGTAGTTATGGGGGAGGCAAAATGAGGGCCTTGCCCTGAATAAATTGTGCTTCTCCGGTGGGGTTTTCTTTCATTCCACAAATTTCTACTGCTGCAGTAATTTAAAACTTCAGCTGAAATAGAGTTTAGGCATCAAAAGAAAAGGGGCATGCAAAGTTACTACAAGAATATAAACACAACAAATATAAGAATTCTAGGTGCAAATGATTTTCAATTACTCACTTTCTGCAATGCTAGAATTTGGGAATGAAGGAAAATTTCACTGGGGTGGTAGAATTCTGTTTTAGGGGAGTGGGGTGGGGCAATGCCTCCATTTCCTCTGCCCACTAACTGCACCCCTGTTTTTCATTCTGATCAGATATGCCATCAGAACATAGCATACTTAGACAAATTCAAAGGCCCTCTGAACATGATCAGACAACAGTTGCTTTATATTCTTTAAAATAATATAAAGAAAACAAAGTGCCAGTTACAAACTCACATTTCTTAGTCGTGCTTATTTCTGAATATCCCTCTGGGAAAGAAAAAAACAATTGTCACTAATGCAAGCTCCTTCATATTATTAAAGAGGAAATTAGAACACCGCTTATATTTCTAGTTGAATGATAAAAGAAGGTACAAAATGTAAACTGAAAACTGAACTGGGCATTGGATCAAGATACAGTTGTTGCCCATTTGCATTAGTTACCATTTTTGCTTCTGGGCACAGTTCCAAGTGCTGGCTGAATAAAAGCTAGAAGCAATAGGCTTATAGAGTCTTTGGCAGTCCAAACTACTTGAGGGTATATCTTTTCCCATGTGGGCCTCTAGAAGTATGATCTGCTTTGATGTGCAACAGAACATTTCTACAGGTTGATCCACAGTTGTGAAATGCACAGCCATTTCCATATGGCTTTAGGATGGTGGTGAAAATGTGTTTATTCCATCTGGCCCCTGGCAATTTCTGAAGCTTAGCATGGACTGATCTTTTTTACTATATGGTTTTCTGCTGTTTTTGTCTGTTCCATTTTAACTTCATTTGATTCTTCTTTGATTTTTATGCCTATGGTGGAAAGGTACAAGAGCCAGTGAAACCACTTCTGGGGCATTAATTTTTTCCCATTCCCCATCCTGCTTGATAGAAGAGGATGGAACTAACAATATCTGAAAAAAGGGTTGGCATTCTATTAGATATTTACATCATTATAAACTGATTGATGATCATGTAAAGATGAATCACGATGTACAATGCTCATAAAAGCAGCATTTTCCATGCAGAAAGCAGAATTTTCTGCACAGAACTTAATATTTTTCCATGGAATTATTATTTTCCATCCAGAAAATAGTATTTCCTGCACAGAAAATGCTGGTTCCTGTGGGGGGGGGGCAGGGGAAGCAAATGTTGCACAGAATAAGTCCTGAATTGTGAATAGCTTTTGAAAACTTTGTGGTGTTCAAAGAATTTCTTGAAGTGGGAAATTACTCATTGCTGCCTTGAAGAAGAAATTTAGTGAAGAATTACATCTCTAGAACGATGGGAACAATCACTGTGCAGTGGGAGTCCCTGTAGTGCAACAGGACATTTTGTGCAGTCTCCTGTTGTTCATTATCACAATTAGTTGCTTATCTTGTCAATGACATGGCTCTGTCATTGTAAAGTCACACATCATGGCCTCTGACACAGGATCTCAGGTAAGATTTAAAAGAAAAAGATAAAACAAGCTTGATAGGGACATACCGAACTCTTTTATGTGAAGATTATTGTGAATGTTCATCTTTACAAACAAAGCTACATTGATTATAACAGCTCTTCCAGTAACCACAACTGGATGTGCAAGTCTATACAAAGAACAGTTTATAGGTCACAATGGCAACAGATTGGTAGTCTTATATTTGTCCTGCCTGATTTGTTCTCATTTATGTTTATTAATAAAACCTATTCCTTTTATTGGCTTTGTGCCACAGCCATGCTTTCTACTTGACGACATTTTATATTTGGGTACATGACAGGTAAATGTTCTTACATGATACATTTTATAATTGGGTACATAGACTGGACGAGAGAAGCAGAGAGAGAAAGACAGTGAGAGACAGAGGTAATAACAAATGGCACATATTTACTTCTTTTTCTCACATGAGAAAAGAAGGCTAGTAAGGAATGCCGATATGGGAGCTGAAATGGTGTTCAGGTGCTAAAATTATGCGATTGTAAAAGAAACCCAAGTCAGAACCAATATTGGATAATAATCCCAAATCCCCTTCCCCGATGGGATTTTGTGTATGGCCCTTTCTGCACGAGGCTGGTGAATCAGTTTGTGCCGTTTCTTACCGGATTTTCTGGGCTCAAAACCAGGTGGACTTTCCCTCATTTCCTTCTGCACAGCTACTGTGTATGTTCCATTCTGATTTGGAGGAGTGCGAGTTCATGAATCCACACTGCCTCCGCCGTGGCCACTCCTGCTACTCCCCTCACCCCACCCTGTCAGCTGTGATTGGCCTTTTTTTTTTTTTGGCATGGTTTAGTACATCATTGCGTACGTACGTACATGCATAAGTCCATACTACCCCCTGGCCCCGCCCATGAGCCTTCCCCTGACCACCAATTCGCATTGGTGAGAATGTACGTGTCTGCACCACTTGAGAAAGTACAAATTAGATTGATCTGGAAAATTGGAAAATCGATTTCTTCCGGTTTTCAAATAGTAGGCTTTACCACCATATGGGGGTGCATTTAGTCGGAATTACGTGCAGAACACAGGTAAATAAACTGAACCTAGTCCGCTCCAACGTGCAGAAGACCTCCGTGGCAAGATCCATCGGCCCACCTTAATAACCGTGTGTGGAAAGGGCCTATGTGTTGGTAAAACCAGTATAGTGTCACGGTTTGAGTGTTGGGCTGGGACCTGGGAGACCAGGTTGAAATCCCTACTCAGCCATGGAAACCCACTGGGTGGCCTTGGGCAAGTCACACTCTCAGCATCAGGGGAAGGCAAGGGCAATCTCCCTCTGAACAAATTCTGCAAAGAAAACCCTATTATAGGTTCGCCTTAGGGTTGCCATAAGTCAGAAATGACTTGAAGGCATGCGACAAGAAAGGTTAGTACCTGAGCACAACAAATATTATCAAACTGGTCTTTACTAGACCAATTAAATGCTTGATTTCTTATAGAAGCTTTTTTCTTGGTTGATGTGGTCTTCATATTCAATGCCCCAAAGTTTTCTACTGCTAGCATTCTTGCCTTGAATACAGAAGCATTTATTTAGCTAATTAGAGCCTCTCTATGCAATTCCGTTATGAGCAAGATATATAATGAGCTATGCTCAAGTGTCAGAAACAGGTCAGCAAGCAGACATCTTTCATTAAAGCAAAGCAATTTGGCAGTTTGTCAGCAGGGGCAACTCAGATGAGTAAGAGTAAGATCAGTGAGAATCAGTAGAGAAGTAAGAATCAGTAAGAGATAAAGTGAAAAAACAAAATCACTGTCTATTTTTGAATTAACTTGTCAACTGATAAATAATTTCAGAATAATTTTGATTACGTAATATTCTAATGAAGTCAGGTAATTTTTGCAGAAAGAATTGTCTGGAATGTCAGTCTTATAGCAAAAGAGATATGTAAAGGTTAAAATATATATGGCAGTATCCATACTACACAACTGTAGCGCTGTGATTTCACTATAATTATGGAATCCTGGAGCTTGCAGTTTAAAGAGAAATATCTGGAGTTCTCTGCCTGTGAGCTCTGTTGTCTCTCCAAACTACAAACTCCAGGATTGTGTAGGATGGACCCATGGTAGGTGAAGTGGTCTCAAACTCCTATCATTCTGCAGAGTGATTACACTCTACAGCTATTTACTTTTCAGAAGCAAGTAGAAGCTCTGACAAAAAAAGTTCAAATGCTGCCGTGTTCACAGGTTGCTTTTCCATTTTGGGGGTGGGAGATATCTAGAAACACACATCCTTTCATTAATGCTTTTAATTGAATGGGATCCTTTTATTCTGGGTATGTATGCTGGGGAGCTGGGAGAGGCATGCTTCATGTTATACCCACCAAGGATATGCCAGCAAAACACAGAAGTGCCAGGATTGGTTTCCTCTCTCCATGATATAACTTTTAAGAAGCACTTGCCAGTTAAGGATCTGGGATCAAGATGTCAGTTTCCCTTCCCTACGGTTTCCCTTCCACAACTGTCCTCTTGTTGTTATTTGTGGTCAAGTCAGCATATTGCCTTATGGCAACCTTGTGAATGAGAAACCTCCATGAACTGAAGTCATCAACAGTCCTGTTCAGGTCTTGCAAAGTCAGGGCCATGCCTTCCTTTCTTGAGTCAATCAGTCTGTAGTGTGGGCTTCTTCTTTTCCTACAGCTGTCCATTTTACCGACCACTATTTTGTTTTCCAGTGAATCATGTTGTCTCATATGTCCAAAGTACAATAGCCTCAGTTTGGTCATCTTGGCTTCTCTAGGACTCTTTTCATGCTAGCTTTGCATTGTACCTATAAAAGTCTCCATAGATGTCCAGTACCACTTTTCAAACAAGTTAGTTCTCTTCCTCTCAGCTTTCTTCGCTGTCCAGCATTCACAACCATACACAGAAATCAGAAATACTGTGACCTAGATGATCCTGACATTGGCATTCAATGATATAACCACAATTGTCTCCCATCACCAAAGGGTGTCAGGATAGAAATTCTTCCCATCCTATGTTGCCCTGCAGCTATTTTTCTGGCAGATGGTTTTACCAGTTTTTGCTGCTACCATTTCTATTTTGACATCCCTTGTGCTTATCTTTAGGCTGGGTGGATTTACCACAGGAAGAGAGCACATACTGCTGGGGAGTATAGAACTGAGTAGAAGAATAAATATTTCCAAATTTCTATCAGGCTGCTTCACTTGCATTATGAATGCTTGTAGTGTTCTAGTTCATTTTCAAACACAATGAGCATTTCTGAAACCATTTTGGCTCATGCAAAATTAATCTGCCTACTTAAACAAAATAGACATCATTTGTATTATCTGCCTAGTAAATGAATGAAGGTTATGTTCTGTTTCTTTCTCAATCTTATTTTTCAACAAAAATAAGAGAAAATGTGGTAAACGTATCTATATTGCTTGTTTGTTTTTTTTTAAAAAAATACAGTCGCCCTCCACATTTGTGGGTTTCACTTTTGTGAATTTGATTATTCACAGATTATTTGCTATCATCTCTGCTGCCTCCCTATGCCATTTTTAATAGTGACTACAAGCCTCAATGAGACTGAGAAACTGCAAATGAGGCTTGTAAGTCCCTATTAAAAATGGTGTGGGGCAGCAGTGGAGGTGGCAGTAAGCCCCACCAGCCATCAACTTCTGCCTTGTGAAGGAACCCTGATGCCTCAAAGGAATCCACAGTGGGTTGAATATGGTGAGCATAATTTTTTTGTATGTGTTAAATATGGTTGGGAGGCCCTAGAGTTATTCATGTTTTTTTCACTTTCATGGGGGTCCTGTGCCCCTAACCCTAGTGAATGTGGAGGGATGATTGTACAGTTGGCCCTCCATATTTGTGTGTTTAACTTTCATGGATTTGATTATTTGTAAGTATCGCCAACCCCTGCTTCCCCAACCTCAGGCATTTTCTTGTCTGGGGGAACACTTTCTCTCTGTGGCCTAGTTCAGGCTGTGCAGCCTTTTAAAAATCCACCTCTGATTCTCTTCCTCCTCACCAGACACTGCCTGGCCAACTAAAGAAATCCTGCCCACCGATTTCTCAGCACCACAAAACTGTCTCCTGATGTCATACACACACCCAATGAAGGAGATGTATGATAAGAGAGGAAGTACAGGACTGCCATGCTATCCACCCCATTTCCCTGATCTGGTATGGACCCTGGGTGCCCACTCTTCCCACTATGCCCCTTTCACCTTCCCACAGACACATAAATACACACGCACATTTTGATACTTGCAATTTTCCCATTTTTGTTAGGGTCTTGTGCCCATAACCCTAATGAATATGGAGAGCTGATTGTATATCCTATGTGGATGCTTTTAATATAGTTTCAGACTTCATTTTCCAGAAGTCCAGCCAGTTTGCATGTCATGATGACCCAGAACATTTTCAAGGAAGCCTGGTATAAGAAGTCGAATGCTGGAAGTACACAGTTTGTAATTATAAGTGCTGCAAGTGAGAGTAGCTAAACGGTCCTGAGCCTTCCATTCATGGTTTGCTTGGTAGGTTGTCTGGACACAGAACTGGGGAACTGAAAAGCCAGAGTATCCATTTAGATGTCAAAATAAGCAAACCTAAGAGAGAAAGACTATAGTTTCTTTAGCTTCCTGTACATTTACATATACCCAAATATAAAAGGTTATCATCTAAGTGGCATGGCTGTGCTTTCTAAAATGTGCACGTGTTTCAACAGGTCATGTACTTGTCTGCTATCATCCACACAACAGCTTTTCCTGATTTTTTTCTCATACCAATATATTTGTGATGGAAAATTATTATCAAAATAATACGCATTTTTCTACAAGGCATGCCAATGCAAAGCCATTTATATGTATTTCTATACATAGAGATGTGCTCTTCTTCCTTTGTGTTTTATTTGCATCTCTTTCATCATCACTGTCTATCACTGTCAAAACTAACACAATTTTTCCTACAAGGATAGATGCACGCACATATACATCCAGCTACAGATTTCATTGAGGCAAGGCAGTCTGACCTCAAGAGGATGGTGCCCTTTAGGAACAGGGGAAATGTGGTACCAGGGGATTCTGTGGTCGATTTGCCGGCATGCCTCTTCACAATAAGATGGAATTCTTCAGAAGTCTGGCCAGTTGTTCCAAAATGTCTCAACTGAGACATTTTCCTTATCATGGGGTTTTATAACCCTCAATCTCATAATAAGATTGATAAACTTTGAGCTACAGCCCATGTTTTACAAGCCACCTATAATAGCATAAAGATGGTTGGCATCTTGTGAGGCAGTTATGATGCCATAAATTAGGTGTATGATTTTGGAATTGTTTGGTATTCACGTTTTAATTATAACATCATCATCATCATCATCATCATCATCATCCTTTACTTATATAGCAGCATCCATGTATATGGCACTTTACAAATTTAAAATACAACAGTTACCCTAAATAAATAAATAATAAAATGAAGATATACAACGAAAAGGATCCAGGGTATATGGAATTACAACCAGTACAACATAACATTATTATAATGCCAATAAACATTACTATAATACCAATAAAATACAATATCTAAATAACAAGAAAACTAGTCAAATGTTCCAAAGATTTCAGAAAACAAGAAAGTTTTCAGTTTAGATTTAAATCATGACCACAAATGTTCTCCTGACCTCATCTTAAAATCCAGGCAGCCATATTGAAGTTCTATGGCTCTGGTGAGCAGGGGACTGAAGGATGACACATCAATCGCCCCCACATTAGCAAGTCACAGTGCAATAAGGAATCACGACAGGACCTACAAGAGTCCCTGCTTCTGTTGTGCTGCTGCTGCTCACTGGCAGAAGGGACCTGGATGGATCATCTCTCGGTGCCCTGCTTGCCATCTCGGCAGGATCCCATCCCTCAGTACAGCTGGCTGGATTTTTAAGTTGGTTTGGGGGAGTCAGCTCAGCAGATGGATGATAGCCATGACATTGTATCTATGTGCCTGATGCAGAATCTTAGCTGATTTTTTCTCTTCCCTGCAAACCAGTGATTACTACCAAAATAAATAAACAAAATCTTTTCCAGAGGAAGCACTCCCACAACTCTCCACAACTGACTGGGGAGAGGCACATGGAGCTTCTGGGAGGGTAAGGAATGCTTTTCGCTGTCAGATGCTACTCTGTCCACAGACAGGTGCAACTGGATTTTTCACCCATTCTCTTTAAAGCTGTATTCTTCCATAACCCAACAAATGGCAAGAAGATATGTTTGTATTTTTATGTGGAATCTTACTTACACACAAAAAAACCCCTAAATCAGATATATTTCACGCACAAAAGCAAGCAGTTTTATGATAATACCCATATTATTGAAATAGGATGACAGATTAATACCCCATGTTAGATCTCTAATTAGCAATCAATGTACCTTTTTTCAATATGCAGTCTTTAACATACACACTTCAGTAGGCATCCAGTAATCTTTACTGTTCTCAGTTTCATTTTGTTTTTAAAGTTTTCTACCTCTAGGAAATCCTTGGCATATTTTAAAATGCCAGGAGAGAGATTGGTGAAGTTCTTCCACATGTGCCAAAAAGGAAAGGTCAAAAATGTTCCAAGTCAATTCACTCACTTCGTTATCAAGGTCAGTTCCTGTCAATGTAACATGTTTGCCAGAAACAGAAACAGCCACCCATTCTGAGAAGACCACTTATTCTCTCTACTATCAAGAATGTTCTGGAAAAGAATCCCAGGAGATACCATACCTATGCACTTTCACACACACCTCTAATAGAAACTGATGGTTTGTAACTGAAGCATAGGATCATAGGATACTGTCCTGAGAAGCTTTTTGCCTGGCTTTGGCTCATGGATGGAAGGAAGCCCCCACCACCTCACCCGGCTGAGGTTAATCAGAGTGTAGTTATATAAGTCTTTCTATGTTTTCTAGATAAAAGGCAAACTAAATAGGCAGATTGTGTCAGTGAACGTGTCTTTAACAGAATAAAGGACTACGGAGTTAAAGAGGCCTCATGCACTATTGAGTCTAACCTCTGCTCTGTGCAGGATCTCCACCCAAACTAACCCCAGCAGGTAGCTGTCTAGCCTGTTTTCAAAAGTGTACAGAGAAGTAGACCTCGTCACCTCTTGAGGCAGTTAGTTCCATTGCTGAAATGCTCTTACTGTCAAGAAGTTTCTTCTAATGTTCAATCAAAATCTATTCTCCTGTCACTGCAAACCAAGAGAATAGACCTGCCCCCTCCTCTCTGTGACAGCCCTTGAGGTATTTAAGGATGCACTCACATCACCTCTCAGTCTTTTCTTCACAAAGCTGAACATGCCCAGATCCTCCAACCTTTTCTCTGTCCAGTTTATGTGATACTGCTTACAGAATACTGCCCTTTTCCATGAAGAACATGATCAGTGATTACACAATTGATCCAACTCTTGGGAGGAGTAATGGAGAAACAACCTCTCAAGTGTTGCATTAATAGAAAAAAAATAACTCAACAAGTTAGGAAGGTAAGATATGCTTAAAATCCATAGGAAAAATCAGGGACACATTTCAAAGTGCTCGATAGCTGTCTGCTTTACAACAGAAAAAGCCCAACACATTTCAGCCTACATATATTTTTACTTTCTATTTGAGGCTATATAAAAGCATAAAAATAAATTTAAAAGGACAACTTATTATATGATAAATTATATGATGATTATATGATAATTATATGATAATTTATTGGTACAACTGGGCTGAAAAATTGCTGTGAGTGAATTTACAGGAGTGGGAGAAGATCAAGATCGTCATTCAGTCCTCCAGGGGCAAAACCTTTGATTTTACAATCCAATCTACTCTTTCTTTAATAGAATCTTCTCATCGATATTATTTACTTTTTCTATAGCCCAAAATCTGAACCCTTTAAGATGTGTCCCCAGTTTTTCCTACAGATTCTATTATAGGTATAGAAATACACATGCTATTGCTATTGGATGTTTTCCAGTTTCTGTCTCTCAAAAAATGCTTAAAGTCATGATATTGTCCGTGAAACCATTACCTACCTCAATAACAACGGACATCCTTCTTTCAATCTTTACACAGAAAAATGCCATAAGCTGACTGTGATAATATTTTTATGTTAGTGGCTTGTTAACATCTCTGTTAGTTTGTCATTGCTGTCAACTGTTGAATTTTTTGTTGATTATTTTATGTGTATGCTTTTTTCTTGTTTAAATGATACTGATGCATTTAAACTTAATATTTAAATATATAATTTTAAAAGCATAACTTTCTTAAATTCTGCAGATGGCTCACTGTATAAAGTGATCAGCATCTTGCAGCTTGATCACATGAATCTGGCCTTAAAAACCACAGCTGAGACCATGAATTCCCATAAAGATATGTCAGGGGCTTTTAGATTCTGTGTTATAAGATTTCGTGTTAAAAACTTGTGTTATAACCCTCCCCTTTTTCAAAAAGTCAGTGTAATTGAATGGTTTATAAATAAAGTTATCATCAAGAAAAACATTCCCAATGAACGTTGCTTTCATACAACTGGGATATAGCCAATCTACAAGGTTAAACATAACAACTCCAGAGCAGAACTAAACTACACTGATCTCAACAGGGCCTTCCAAGCTGAGCAATCATTGTGTGGGTAAGGTCTGAGCCACTGGGCCTACTTATATAGTTTCTTCAGAAACATCTTCCTTAATGTTTATGAGATCATACTATAGGGAAGTAGTTCCAATGAAACCATGGTGAAATGCAAGCAGGGCCACACATACAGGAGAACGTTCAAACAAACACTGAGAGACAGCTGAATTTGTCACGTTTCCCTGGACCACAGTGCTATCATTCCCCTCATGGAATAGACCAATTGCCAATATCATACCCTTCGATTGTACCAGTTTGGCAGAGACAGTCCCAAATAATCCTCTGTCATCCCACTTTTTCAGCTATATTAAAATGTACCAGTTTCCCACTCCTCCTCCCACTTTCCCTCTTTGCCCTCTGCTTTGCTTCAGTTGCTGCAAATTGAGTTCAATGCCCAAAAGTAGTTTGCATTCATTAACTCACCCCAGGAGAGAGGAACAGAGGGGGAAGAAATCTTGCCCTTCCCAATAGACTCAGGCAAAAGTAAACTGCTGCAGTATCTCCCAGCTTGTCCGTTCTTGTTCATTAATAACTTTTGCCAAGTTGGCCACACCATAATGTGAGAATTCAAAATGCTCCTCCCAAACTGAAAATAACAGGCTTCTATAGGATGCTGCCACGGCACCTAAGATGGAGTACTAGTACTGTGAAAGAGTCCCTGGATCTTAGCCTATGCTCTATTATAGTATGCTGCATCACACTGTACAGTATACAATACACTAATGTCTAAGATGCAGAGGGAAAAGTCTGGCTTTCCAGATATTGAACTGCACCTTCAATCATCCCCCATCATTGGCTATATTGGCAAGGTTTGATGGGATTTGCAGTCCAACAACATCTGGACAGCCAATACACCATGCCTGGTGTAAAACAAATATTGATACTTCATCTTTATAGACCTACAGAATGCTTTGCATGATACTGAATCACAAAGCCTGTTTGGAATTAAAAAATATTCCTACTCTTCTTTAAAGCTACCCTTTGCTGTTATCTGCTATAGCAGTTGTACTGCACAGAAAAGAATACTAAAGAAAAATGGCAACACTAATGGTTACTACAGGCCTGTTTGATTTTGGAAGCTAGGAAGGGTCATCCCCAGGTTAGTTCTTAGATGGGAGACCAACAATGAATCATAGAATCACAGAAATGTAGAGTTGGAAGAGACCACAGGGGCCATCCAGTCCAACCCCCTGCCATGCAGGAACACTCTCAAAGCACTCCTGACAGATGGCCATCCAGTCTCTGCTTAAAAACCTCCAAAGAAGGAGACTCCACTACATTCCGAGGCAGCATATTCCACTGCCGGACAGCCCTGACTGTCAGGAAGCTCTTCCTGAGGTTCAGGTGGAATCTCCTTTCCTGCAGCTTGAATCCATTGCTCCTTGTCCTGGTCTCTGGAGCAGCAGAAAACAAGCCCTCTCCTTCCTCTACATGGCATCCCTTCAAATATTTAAACAGGGCTATCATGTCCCCTCTTAACCTTCTCTTCTGCAGACTAAACATACCCAGCTCTCTATGTCTATCCTCATAGGGCATGGCTTCCAGGCCCCTCACCATTTTGGTCACCCTCCTCTGGACTTGCTCCAGCTTGACCATGTCCTTCTTGAATTGGGGTGCCCAGAACTGGACACAGTATTCAAGATGAGGTTTAACCAAAGCAGAGTAGAGTGGTATCAGTACCTCCCTCGATCTAGACACCATACTCCTATTGATGCAACCGAGAATTGCATTGGCTTTCTTGGCTGCTGCATCACACTGCTGACTCATGTTCAGCTTGTGGTCTATCAAGACTCCTAGATCCCTTTCACATGTACGGCTATCCAGCCACGTGTCCCCCATCCTATATTTCTGCATTCCATTTTTTCTACCTAAGTGTAGGGCCTTACATTTCTCTCTGTTGAATTTCATTTTGTTAGCCTTGGCCCAGCTCTCCAATCTGTCCAGGTCATTTTGATCCTGTCCTCTGGCATATTAGCAATTTGCCAGCAATTTGGTGTCATCTGCAAATTTGATCAGCATGCCCTCTACTCCTTCATCCAAGTCATTGATGAAAATATTGAACAGCACTGGGCCCAGGACAGAACCCTGTGGCACCCCGCTAGTCACTTCTCTCCAGGATGAAAAGCAGCCATTGGTGAGCACCCTTTGGGAACGGTCAGTCAACCAGTTACAGATCCACCTGACAGTAGCCCTGTCCAGCCCAAATTTTACTAGCTTCTTTGCAAGAATGTCGTGGGGAACTTTGTCAAAGGCCTTACTGAATACCAGGCACTGTAGGCTATATCTCAGAGGAAGGAACTGGGAAAACTACCACTGAATATTCTTTGCCTAAGAAAACCCTACAAAATTCATGGGGTCACCCTGAGTCAACAGATAACCTGAAGGCGCGCACGCGTACGCACGCACACACACATACACACATATACAGAGGTTGCCACAAGAACTACAGTATATGTAAAATGAAGTTATTAGGACAGATGTTTCATCATTGCTCTATACCATTGCCCATACCAGCTAGGGAACACCACTTGGAATGGTAGTCCTAAAAAATAAAACGTCTAAGATGTGAGGCTGCATAGTCCAAATGTCAGCTTTCAGACATCTTCATCGTTTACAAGCCTTGCCTCTGCATTGCCTTGAACCTAATCATTGGTATAAAAATAGGTCAAATGTTGCATTTCTAACCCATGAGGATAAGCACTTGCCATCCAAGGTACACTAGAAACAGAATACATTGAAGGATAACAGGATGAAGAATCATGTGTTGTGGCAATATAATATTTGCTGAAGATGTTTTATGAAGAACTCTAGAGAGGAGCATACATTTGCTTCTATTGGATTATTTTCATTTTCATTTTCGCCTATTTGCAATCCAACCAAATCTTAGCAGCAAAATTCAGGATAATTAGTGTCTTAGCATACTGTTATTTGCTTATATAAAAATTCACAGGGTTCACAATTGTCCACTAGCTTTCTTATGCAAGCATCATATTTTTCCCCAAATCCTTCACTTTGCAACCTCTTACTCAAATCCCTTTTGGTCCCAGTGTGTCTTTTCTGCATCACAACACAGGACCATTGGGATCACTACATTTTATTTAAGGTTTGAACTTCAAAACATATAACATTTCCCCACAGGCCAGTTTTCAAGGGCAAATGATTCATTCTTTCTCAGCCTGACGGAATGAATAACAACATTTTTGATAACCAAGTTACAGTTTTGTACAATGCTGACAAGTACTATATGTCACCTGAGAATCAAAGACGTTTGCAATGTCTTGAACCCTAAGCAGAACTTACTTGTTGTTTTTGCAGCTTTTGAAATTTTGTCTGTAAGGAAAGAAAGCCAATTGTCAGAGGCAAAACTTGAAAGGTAACAGAACAACTTAATACAAACAGGATCTTTCTTTGCTTATTAATGTTTTGATTAAGTTAATTCAGTTAAATTTGTCAAGCAGTGATCAAGCTGTGAACAATGATGCCCTTGAACAACTTCTTTGACAAGATGACTAGAGAATGTCTTTTTTGCATAGCTGAACAGCTAAGAAACCATACTGTTCTCTACCACTGTCAGTGCAAAGTGTATTTGAAAATAGCTGACTGTAACAAAAGGGACAGTTATACAAAGGACTCTTCCTTGCTCCATGCTACTTCATCTTCCCATATTAAATCGGTAAAAATAATAATAAAGAAATAAACTGTGACAATAATTACTCAATATTTGTATAGCCTAGAGATTGAAAAAGTTAATATTTTGGACTACAAGTGTCAGAATCCCCCACTCAATGTAGCCAGTGTTTATACTGGCTGGCGTTCTGCAAGATAAAAGCTAACAACATTTTACCCAAAGTTCTAGTACTTTCGGACAGTGAATACAATCAAATTTTACATGTAAGCAGAAGTCTGGTAAAGTATTAGAATGGTAAGAGTGGTAGAGTGGCAGCATGGAATCGATGAGTGTATAACAAGGGGTTGCATACAAACTGGAGAAAGTTAAAGTTAAGGAAATGGTCAGGATCAACATCCTTGATCAGTAGTAAAATGTAGTTATTACTAACACTATTTGTTCACAGGGCTGAATACTGAATAATAAATCCCATTAATTTTTACCGGGTTTCAGAAGAACTAATTTTCTCTGAGTTTTTGTGCTCTTGGATATCACGTGTGGAAGCTGCATGCTTATTCCTATTTGTGTCTTAGAGATGTAGGCAGGGTACACAGAGGCATTATGAGAATAGGTATTACAGTAAACAGATACCAACACCCCCTCCTCTCAGTAAAACAAAACAAAATTCCCTCCCCCTGAATGCAACAATAATGATCCAATTTATGTACCTGCTGTCACGTTGTGATGGTGATAGGTTTCCTTAACTGCTAAGGCTGTTAAACAAAACAGGACAATCTAATTACATTATGTTCCAGAGATCATTAAAATTATACAAGTTGTTTTTCCCTTATTCCCATCAACCACATAAATATAGTAATTATTATAAATCTATCATCATTATCGTCATAAACATCAACATTATCACCATCTGTCTTCATTTTCAGTTGATGTTTGGCATACAAAGCACTTCAAAAGTGTTGAAAAATGAAACATTTGGGGGAACGGCCTCCCTTAATTCCACTCTCCAAGTAGTCAACCATGATGAAACGTTCCAGTGCCCCACCTTCGTCTAGTGAAAAGTTTGTAATCCTACAGATTGTGAGATCACTTCTACCTCCCTTGGAACAATCAAGAAAACTGAAAAAAAAAGAACCCACCATCACGCACATACGATGAAAGAGGTCAAAGTGATCCCACATAAGGCGGCATATTAGTGCTGGCATCCAGCAGCAACACATGCCAATGAAACACTGGACTATGGCCCTTTCCTCTCGACACACCCAACCCACCAAGGGGACGGGAGAAGGATGGGGCCATCGTCTAGACATACAGGAGGATAACATTGTTGCTATGTATCTATAAGCAAATAGCCAGATGCTTCTCTTTCACTTTTCACCACCAGCCACTAGCAGTCATGCAAGTGGCACAAAAGCCACTCTCCTACAGGAGGAGAGATATGGTATAATTCCATCTGAGTAGAATGTCACACTATGTCTTCCAAGCCAGGATCTCAACTGTAGTTTATTTAGCTAGTCCTACAGGTGCTTATATATAATCTGTTCTTTCTCTGTCTTGCAAGAAAGAAGTATGCAGAATGAAAATATAATATTTCCCCTATTTTCATAATAGACAAAATGGTAACTTTCCGTAATATCACTGCAAAATAGTATGAGAAGTCAATAGTATATCAGACGGGGAGAAAGCTGTTTGATTTATCTGAAGGTTTTTGAAGAAGAATACTCCATTTTGCTCATCATAGTTGTCTGTCAAACTTTTGTTGAGCAGGACTAATTTGCTTCAGGGATAATTTAAATCCCTACTGTATCTACAAATATGTGCAAACAACCTGTACCCTCATCACAGCAGTTGCCAACATGAAGCAAACTTCAGACTAACCAAAAAAAAAAAATCTACACAATCACAGTGTATAACACAAGTATTTTTAAACAAATGTTTACTTTAATTCAGTGGCTATCAAACTCTTTTTTCATGTGTTTGGGACTTCACTTCCCAGAAGGCTCAGTAAGCTTACTGAATGATCAGGGATTTTTTGCACTGAAGACTAAAGCAGCTGGAGAACCAAAGTTTGAGAACCACTGCATTCACTTACCTTTGGACAATCAATCCTGGATGTTTGTTATTTCTTCTATGAACGATAAATACCTTGATTTATGGATTGCATAGTTTTAAAGTTATGAGTCACTGTGCTGTAATGATCTGAGTGTTAGGCTACAGCTCTGGGGACCAGGATTTGAATCCCTGCTCAACCATGGCCATGGGCAAGTCACACTCTCTCAGCCTCAGAGGAAGGCAAAGACAAGACCCCTCTGAACAAATCTTGCTAAGAAAACTCCATGATAGGTTCACCTCAGTGGCATAGCTTGGTGTGAATGGGGTGGGGCGGGGCACAGAGGCTTGGGTGGGGCAACAGCACATGGGGGAGGGGCAATGGCACACGGGGGGGCAGGCAAGGAGTGGCAGCACCCCCAAAAAAATGCACCCAGGGCACACCACCATCCTCGCCCTCCTATCCCTACCTCACTGGTTCACTTTAGAGGTGCCATAAGTTGGAAATGACTTGGAGGCAAACAACAACAACAACAAAAGTTAAATATACACACACACACACACACACACACACACACACACACATATATATATAGTTCTTTGTATACATATTACCTTTGGCCTTTTCCTCTTTTAAATGAGTTTTCTCCACTGTTTTTCCTGTAGAGATCACGAAGAGAAAAATAAAATACAATGTAAGAAGAAACTCAATTTACATAATGCCACATTGTTAATATTTGGAAAGCGGGTGACAAGCAGGATGAGCAGATTGCTAATACAATGATTTTATGTGTGGGTTTAAAATGAAAGATTTCTAGCCCTCACCTTCTTTTTCCTTCGGTGCTTTTTCTGCTTTCTTCTTGTCTAGAAAGATTTCCAAATAATCAGGATTAAATTTTAGCTGCCTGTTTGCTGACACAGTTTCCAAAACACATGGAATAGAACGTTTCTCTTGTTTCACTCTGACAGGATGAGCAAGGGCAAATGTGGCCAGAAGCTTGAAGGGATGCTATACAGTGCACCCATATATGATGTTACACAGACCTTTATTGAGTCGTATCTCAAGCATTTTGATATACACATGATGTCCTTTTTCAGCATCCCTTTTTCAGGCCTCTATGAATGGAGTCAATCAGCTGTGACTTCACACAAGGAGACAGATTGAAATTAACTGAGGTGCTGTGCTAGAGGCATTTGTGCCTTTCCAATATTCTCTGCTGAAAACAGCAGCAATTCTTCAGCTGTCTGCCTTAGATTTTTTCATCTCCCTCTGTCTGCCACACACACACACACAACTGATATGATCCAGCTCACACTAATGCAGCTTCATTCATTGTCGTCCAGCATATGAGCTATCAGTTTTGAACAGCACAGCATTAATCACCATAACCAAGAACACCCTTCCAACCACTAGTGCCCTGATCCTATGTGTGCTTGCCCAGAAGCAAAGACTACTAATTTCAGTTGTATTTTCTTCTAACAAAGCGATTTTGGATTTTGGAATCCCTGACAAATAAATTAAGGGACACGAAGAGAAATGCCCAACACTTAGAGCCAAATCCTTTGGTGGGATCAATTTAATCACTTTTCATGGATGTCTACAGATAATGCCAATTTATATAAGCTGAAGATCTGGATATGTTGTCCTCCGTAATTTTTAATGTTGAATTATTCTGGTTGCTAAATATTTTTGAGAAAAAGTAATACTGTTTACCTGTTACTCTTACTTCATCAGATAGTCCTTCCAGGGGTTGTGGGGAGAATAAAGAATTGAAACAAAGGAAGAAAAGGAAAGTAACAATAGATCTTGATAACTGCATATATTGACATTTTCGTCAGGTTTTCAAAACCTCATACATACAATGTGCCCAGGTGGGAAACAAATAAATACATTTGTTGGGAACATGTTTGAAAAAAGAAAAAAAAGTAAGTCCTATATTTTATATGAATTATTACAACCTAGCACACAGTATTCCTCTGCAAACAATGCTGTTGACCCAATCAAAACTTTTTAGACAATCAGAAAAGAAAACAGGAATTTTAAAGATCAGAGATATTTCCAAATAGAGTTCCTACCATTTTATTTATAGATAGCCAGTGTTGTGTTCTGCTGTGAGAGTTGGGTTGGACTCTGAGGCCATTTCCGCACTAGACTATTATAGTGCTATTATTCCACTTTCAAGATCCTATGGAATCCTGGGGTTTGCAGTGTTGGGAGGGGCATTTTGAATTCTCAACCAGAGAGCTCTTTGGCCTCAGTAAACTACAAATCCCAGAATTCCACAGGATGTTGAAAGTGGAATAACAGCACTATAACAGCGTAGTGCGGAAATGGCCCGAGAAACCAGGATTCAAACCCTCACTCAACCATGGAAGGCCGGTGGATGATCTTGGGCAAGTCACACAGTCTCAGAGAAAAGCAACGGCAACCCTCCACCCTGAACAAATCTTGCTGAGGAAATCCTGCAATCAGTTCACTTTAGGGCTAACATAAAGTCAAAAACAACTTGAAGAACAACAAAAATCCTTTTTTACTGAAGCTTTTTTTTTTAATTAAGCCTTTCCATCTAAGCTAATGGCTCTAGACCTTTTGTTTTTCCAAAATCTGTTATGTGTAGTTGTGAAAATGATGACAGTAATTTCACAAAGAAATTTCTCCTGGGAAAACATAAGGAGAGCAGGTAAGTAAAGCAGGGGTTTCAGATTAGCCTTGGGGAAGATATAATGTCCCAGTTTGTATGAAGAAAATGAAAATACTAGATTTGTCCTGGGGAACTATGCACCTTTACCCTTCTCTTCTTCAACTTTTTTTTCCTTTAGACTGAACACAGATCAGACAGCCCTTTAAATACGGGACTTGGTTAGACAGAGGCCTATCTTCATGATAGCTCTTCAAACAGCATAGACATAAAATGAGATGGTCATCTGTAGAGCAGGCACCATGGCTACATTACCTGGTGACCACAGTTTCTCAGGCCATAGGCCAGAGTTGTCTATAGAACAGAAAGGGGTGTCAGAAAGAGAGACAATCTGCAGGAAACCTGGTATGGTGAACCTCATGCAAATTGCCACAGCTCAAGAAAATACTTGGTGTGACTACATAAACTTAGGGAATGTTCCACAATAGACCAACCACATCTTCATCCTCAGACCCTGACATCCATTTTGCCCCTCTGCAGTACAGTGGAGCTTTGTACCCTTGCTTGTTTGGAAAAGACCTAAGTACTAGGAGTGTTCATTGGGAATCCATTACTGCCTCGCTCAAATTTTCCATCCAACATATGCTTGACTTCTGGAACAGCATCTATATGATAATGAGATAATTAATGTTTCATAAGAAAAATAGGGGTCATAAGACTCCTATCTTAGGCACATAACAAAACAATCAGTTTGTATTAACAATTCTTTTAATGTGGATAGAGCCTCTGATGTTGCCAAATGAACAACTCCTGCCACAGGCAATTAATTAAAGATAAATGGAAAGAGGATGATCTACTAATTATTTTAAAAATGCAATGCCAACTAATTTCCTTGATTGCTATTATTATCGATGTGTAGATAATTTAAGGCTTCCTTTAAGTGTAATGTTATTATCTTTGCATGATACAGCAGAAGATTACATAGAGATTATAATTCAAAGTTAATTAACTTCATACATTTGAAATAGCTGCACAGTCTAAAGAAGTCTCATTTTAAGGCCATTTCCACATTAGACTGTTACAGTGCTATTATTCCACTTTCAACATCCACTTTCAACATTCTTTGAGGCCCCTCCCTAAACTGCAAATTCCAGGATTCCATAGGATGTTGAAAGTGGAATAACAGCACCGTAACAGCCTAGTACTAAGAAGGCCTAAACCATCAGCATGTGAAATAACCACTGCGTTGAAGAGAACTCGCCTTTGAATCTGGCATAGCTATATTTGTACACTAAAATACTTTCAGTGGCTATTGTTCATCCTATGCATAACAAATGCTTCATGCTGTGGACCACATCTGAATATGGATCTTATTGTAACTCATCCTGAATAAAAAATGTGTTAGTTGTCACACAGCGTACATAAGTTATGAGCACACAATCCCAAGGTGCTTCTCTTAGGAGGCCAGAACAAATTGCATGTATATATTAGTGCAATAATATTTGAGACACGGAAGACTAAATTCTGCTCAGGAGAGGCATGTTATATGGCCTGTTCTACCACCAAATTTGTATTTAAGTCCAGTGACGGATCATAGGAGAATGGAGTTTGATTTGTTTTGTTTTTGTCGAAAACCAAGAGATAGATGGCACGGCTGGAAGGAGAAGGAGATTGCAGGATTGAAACAAGGTAAGAATGTTCCTGAAGTCTTTTTAAAAAAAAAACATGCAGAAGAATTGCTTCCACCTGCTGGTTATATTGGGAATAGCACAGCAGCACTTGCATAGATTTGGCAAGGGACCTATTGACACAGTCATTTTCATTAGCCTTTCGGCTTTCAATATCTAAGCAGCAAACTATGTCATAGTAATTCAGTAATGAGTACACACTGTTTCTTAACACATGGACACTGTATAAATCCTAAAACAGTATCCTTCCAGACCTGAGCATAGCCGCAGCTCATATTTTCTCTCTTCATATCTCCCAACTCCCTTTTAATTACATTAACATTGCAATGTGTCCAGTTCTTTCAATTTTACTTAATATTGCTCTCTACAAAGCAGTGAGTCATTACATTTATTACCTAGACCTTTGTCATTAGGGGAAGTGAAATGAATCAAAGAGTTCTAAATCTAATCCCAGTGTTATTCCACACTTCCTACAAGAAGTTCAGGATTTTCTCTTTTATGTTCACAACAAGCCAGTGAGGGAGACTGAATTGAAAGGTAGGGATTGGCCCAAGCTTACTGTGAGCTTCATGATCATCTGAGGGTTTAATTCTTGGTTTCTTTCACCAAAGGACAAAACCCTAACTGTTATACCAGACTGGATCTTTCAGTGTGAAAAATGTATTGATTTTCATTTTTAAAAAATTACAGTAAAATGGCACGATATCAAAATTATGAGCTGCATAATTTGGCTCCAAATGGTGCAAATAACATAAAATATTATGTAACTGGCAATAGTTATCAAATTGCATAGAGTTTTGATCTCAATTTTAAAAGTCAAAACCTAGTAATATTGCACACATGATTCCACCAGAGCTGGTACAGTGGGAGGAACTGCAACATTCACATAGTTCACTCACAAAGGTCAGCATGATTATTTCAAAGCACTGCAGATTTGAAACAAAACCAAACATTTAAGTCATCACAAATGTAAAAGAGGTTTGGTATAAAAATAGGATAATACATACTTGCAGTTTCTTTGGACTTGGCTGGAAGAAAGGGAGGGGAAAATATCAGAAACAATTTGAGACTAACAAAATCTTTAGTGTTATGTGTGTGCTAAAACTATTACTATTGGGCAGATTTCTGCAGCCATAGCCAAAGTTGTCTCTTTCAATGAACTGATGATCTTTCCATGTATATATTACATGCATACCTGTCTATCTGTGTGCACATAGCTGCCCACTGTATAGCAGTCTGTAAACCTGTATTTCACAGAGTCTGGTACCAGCTGCAGAGCTAAGTAATTTTAGACGCTGTATTTTACAGCGCAATTTTAGGTTGCCATGTACATTAGTCCAGTTGTGAAACACTTGGCTAAATAAGTGGTGTAGCTATCACCGAGGGGGTGAAATGAGGATGTTGCACCCCAAATAAGAACTGCTCTCCCCAAAATGGCATTTTCCTGTGGTCCTCAAATTTCTAGCATTCCAGAGAGTGAGACACTGAAAATCATTCACCCCTGGAACTCTTATCTTGGATGTGCTCACATTCCTGTGGTATCTTTGCCTGCCTGTTTTCTTTGGATGCCTGAACTCTATTTCTAAATGTTCAACTGAAGCTTAAAAAAACTGCAGTGCTAGAAATATGGGGACTGAAGGCAGAATTCTTTTTTTGGGGGGGGGGGGCAATGACCTCATTTTGTCCCCAACTCTGTAGCTACATCCCTGATTAACACTGCTCTTCTCCTTTCGCCACCATTGTATAGAAGCAATTTAGAATTGCTTCTGTTATCCTGGTAACAGCACCATAACAACTCCCATTTTGCTACCTGTATTAAAAAGAGAGAATGAACAGTGTCAATCATGTGCAGTTTTGCATTTTATGCTCTTTCAAATCAGTACCATCATGACTACAGAAACAATTATACAGTTTGAGATGCAGATTTTTCTGAAGACCCTGATAGGGAAGAATATCACCCTGGAGGTGGAGCCAAGTGATACCACTGAGAATGTCAAGGCTGAGATCCAAGATAAATAAGACATTCCTTCCGATCAGCAGAGGCTGATCTTTGCAAGGAAGCAGCTGGAAGAAGGCCACACTCTTCCTGACTACAATATCCAGAAGGAATCTATCTTGCATTCGAGGGGTGGTTTTGCATTCGAGGGGTGGTTTTTCAAGTTGCTGCTTTTCTCCAGCCACTCAAATAAAATTCACTGCACTTTGTTTCAATAAAGCTGTTGTATTCCACCCTCCCCACCCCCCAAAAAAGAAATAAGATACTTTTTTGCTTCTGATGCCTGGATGTTAAGCACAATTTACATGAACATTTCATTGGAGAAAAAGAAACATTATTTTAAAAATAGAAGTAACCAAATGAGCATCTATAAACTTTCACGTGCCCACCCAAACACTCCTTGGATAAAAAAAAAGTTACTAAAATAACATTTTAATAGGTGTGGTTTGATGAGCCCCATCAGCCTTGATGGATCCTGACAGTCCCATGTGAACCCATGTTCTCACACATGGTTCTGTTTACTGATGACCACATCACCAGATTATCTCTGAGTCATTGTTCTGCCCCTCATAGGCTACTATTCGACCCCGAAAGCCATAGTCTGATAGCTGCACCATCATCTGGCACATAGTGCTGTCTGAGATAGAATGTTCATCATACCCATCTTGTTAAGACTCATCATGTTAAATGCCTTTTATTCAACATGGCACCCTTTAATTGCTTTTGTCAACAGCCAAGTGAACTCCTCTCATCTGGCAAAAACACACCAATCCCTCTGGAAAGGCTTATTTGGTTGATTCTTATCTGATTTCTCTCACTATTTCTTTTGATCTGCTTTAGACTCTCCTAATCGGTTTGCAGTTTATTTCCATTGTTTCTCTTTTTTGTTGTCATTGTTCAATGAGGTATTTTTAATTGTTTAATTATATCACACACACGTGCATGCACACACACACACACACACACATGTCTGTGTGTGTGTGTGTGTGTGTGTGTGTGTGTGTGTAGTCTGAAAGTAGAACAACTAAAAAAGAATATATCATGTCAGAATTTTTGGTGAAGGTCATTACTGACTTGATTAGAGATGAGGAAGCAGAATTCTGCCCTTATACGTGAGTAAACTGTTTTGACTTTTTTATTTTTTGGCATACGTGTAGAACAGGAATAATGCCAGAAGCCCAAGGCCACATTATTCTGCTGAATTTGTCAGCTCTCTTTCCTACTTTGCCAAGTGGCTTTGCATAACCATAGTGTTATTGCTCGTCGCTGTATAGCAAATGAAAGCCATTTAGAATGGAAGAGAAATGAAAACAAAGTATGTACCTGGTTTTCTGTGAGGAGCTTCTTTGTCATGCCTGACAGCCTCTTGTCCTGCAAAACAGAAGCAACACAATATAAGCAAAAAAGAAAATAATTGGCCATTTGCTCCATGGGCAATTCTTATCATCATTTCATGCTTCTTCATATATGGATCGTATCGTGTAAAGAAGGCACTATGAGATTACTGAGAGGGATACTGGCCAGGAACTGCCCCTTGTCATACCCAAGTTGGCATGGGCCATCTACATAGAAAAAGTCTAAATGTGTGCTCACATGTGGGCTTTCCCTGTGTCAATTGTCCGCAATAAATTAGCCTCCAACATTTCACTGATGAAAACTAGGACACATATGAAAGCCACTTTTCCACTTTGAACTCCGTTTGCAGCAACTAGAGCAAGCTGAAGACAAAGGAGCAAAATGGGAGGAGGAAAGGGAATCCGGGATATTTTGGAGTGCATGAAAACAGTTCAGTGGGGATGTAACCAACATATATGCCACTAAGAGAAATACCTTTTCTTGATAAAACCACAGAGGGTGAACCAGCCAATATTAGTAAAAAGTATTCTTGGACACTGATGACATTCGCACCTCGACAGAGTTCTATGTCCTGAAACACTCTCAGGCAGTATCCTCAGACCACTTCTATCCCTGATCACTCAAAACCAGGAGAACAATCTGAGGAGGCTGGACATATTTTATAGGACAGAAGGATAATATACCATCAATTCAAGAATCTTGATATGCATTCCAGAAAGAATTTACTCTAAAAGAAAGTAAAAAGCCAACAATCATTTCATACAAGAATTGGTGAAGCTTCTTGCTGGAAAAGGGGCCCATCTAAATTGGGAGAGAGACATTTAATGCTTCTGCTAACCATCTTAATGGGGGTAAAGGCATTTAATGCTTCTGTTCTTTTAAGGTCTGAACATTCAAAACTCATAAAGCATGAAGTTCTTCATTCCCCAAAAAGGACTAGGCACTCAAATCTATAAGACGGAGCCAATCGGGTTTCAAAAATTTCCATTGTAATGTAGTTAAACACCACATTGATGGCTATAATGTTACAGTCAAACTACTGAAGGTGGATTAATGGTTGCAGGGCATTGCAATGTAGTGGCAGGAATGGCAAACAAGTGCTTTTCACCTGATTAATAAGGACTGCTGATAAGCTAAACAGGCCTGCTTAAGCAACATAAACAAAAGCAGCAAGTATAGATAAAAGTGCATTTATATGTTAAAGACACAATTAAAGCCATTTATATATTAAAGCCATATTAAAGACTAGCTCTGTCACAGGATTTGATCTAACCAAGGTATATAATATATACCTGTTGGCCTAGGCTACAATGAATTTAAAGGGACAAAGATGAAACACATAAAATATTAGTAAATGCATGATGTTTCCTACATAATTGCATTCATTATCCAGACTTCACGTGTTGTAACAGAACTTTTTCATGTCTGTGTATGTGCCTTCAAGTTGCCTGTCAATGTATAGCAACCCCATGCATTTTATAGGGTTTCCTTAGGCAAGGAATACTCAGAGGTGGTTTTGCCAGTTCATTGCTCTGAAATATAGCCTACAGCACCTGGTATTCATTGTCAGTCTCCCATCCGAGTTGACCCGACTAAGTAGGCTGACCCTACTCAGCTTCTAAGATCACATAAAATTTGTTGCCTTAAGGTGTTTAGGTCTCTGGAACTTATTCATAACGCTTAATTATGCTAATATTTTTACAACTGTTCATAGTGATCTTCCCAAACTGAAGAAGGAACAAAACTATCTGGGGAACCTTCCGTTAATGATGAAAAATTGACAGACACGTTGACCATTGAAAAAGTAACTCATTACTTTTTTTCCATTCAAAAAATAACAGAAAAGAAAGCAAATGGCCAACAGTTATGGAGATAAAACATCTTCAAAATGTTTTCCTCACAATAACAAGTAAAGAAGTAGAAATTACTCTTCATATGGGGGACAGTAATTGATGTTAACTGGTGTTACATTAATGTGAAAATTTATTTGGCTCTTGTCACCTCCAAAAGCAGAACATTACAGGTAGCACTAGACACATTGCCTGCAATATTTTACTTCAAAAATCTGATTAGATAGATGGACAGATAGGTACAGATATCTACATTTACCAGAAAATAAGCTATATTAATTTCAATGGGACTTACTTCTAAGCAAAGAGTTGCACTGTTAATTCATCATTGCTATAGGAAGAGCCTATTAAGCAACCAGAACTCCCACCTGCTTTTACAGCAGAACCACCTTTTCCCCCCTGCCTTGACTTTACCTCCAGTGTTAAGGCCACCAGTCACAGTTGAAAAAGCAGGTTGGAAATATTCAAGCTGAGTAATTTCAAACCTCTATTCTCATGTTTCCAAACTCTTCTAGACATTTCACCATGACTCAATTAGCATATTCTAACTTCACATGTCTAGTAATACTGTGTTATGGAGCAGCAGAAATAAGTCATAATATAAAACTCATGTATTCACATAATCTAATAAGACTAGCTTTCACAGTACAATGAAACTTGATTATTTGGAAATGAGCTATGCATTTAAGTCATGGCAATTTTCATCAGGAGTTGAAAATGATTTTCCTTCTTAGCCAAAAAAGTGCTAAGTGGTTTTTGATGTGCCCTTAGTGGGTTATCCTTTATATTGGCTGCTTCTCACTGGGCTTAATCATGCAGGAGTGCACAACCTCTGGCCCTGGCCCTGAGAGTATTTGTGGCATTTGGCTGCTTCTGGTGTATCCCTCAGACCTAAAGGGACTTTAGACTCACTTTTCCCCTGACTCATCAGCTGGGGTGAGAAATCTCTGTTACTTGGCCTATAAGTTGCCCATTTTACCACAGTTAATAGTGCTGGGAAAGCTTCAGAGCGGAAGAATGGGATAAGGGCATAATTCCCAAACTTTGGCCTCCAGGTGTTTTGAACTTCAGCTCTCAGAAGCCCCAGCCAGTTTGGCCAAAAGTCAGGAATTTTGGGAGCTGAAGTCAAATGATGCTAACCTATTGTGGTAAGCCAGAGAACTGAGACCAGCAGATCAGAAAACAAAGTTTATTTTACTGCGCAGGGATCTCAGTGGAATGACCCTCCAAAAGACTGAGAGCCCTGTTTTAGGTTTCAGCATACATTTATACGTTCTTAAAAAAACAGGTACAGGAAATGATTACCATATGTGAAAAGGGTACAGGTTACAAAAGTTTAAGTTTCGAAACGATGCATTACCGTTTCAAAAATGAAGTATCTCTGTACCAGGGAGTATTCTCCCTGGGTCGCATCGACTCCCAAACTCCCTATATTCCATGCATTGCTAAGCCAGATACCTAAGCCGTTGATAAGATAAGAGACGCACCTGCCTGACTTATTTTTCTCTATTTTTCTACTTAAGCAAGCAGTTTCTACAATTTAACCCCTTCAAACCAACCATGATGACCTCGTTAATGGAGTGGACATACTGAGATCCTTAGGTGGGAGTGATTATGTTCTCCTGGAGTCTGTTATACAATGGAAAGAAGAAACCAAGTGTAGTCAGGGTAGTGATGGATGGGGGTTTCTTTAAAGTGAGATATTGAACATGGAATTTCAAGTAGTTCCAGTGAGGAGGAAAAATGGGAAGTGTCAAAAGAATCTGGGATGGTTTTCTGAGGTGGCCCACATAGTCCAATCCATACCAAGTATAAACAAATAGGTCTGCATGCCTCCATAAATAGCGAGTGTACAGCCATTTCAGCACAATGTTGCTATAGCACAGCAACAGCGGCTTGTTTCCAGTCCAGGAGCCAAGCTATTGCATGATGTTGTTGCTATCCAGCTGCTATCACATTGCCAAACTGCCTTATTTTATTTCCAGAAAAAAATCTGTTAAGAATCTCCTTTAGCACATCACTCCCATCTTAGTGCAGTACCATAATAGCACTTGATAGTGCTTCCTGTCTTCCCGGATCCAGGAGTGGGCATGGTGTGAGTGTGCCCATCTTGTCCCCCCTTAGCTACTCCATGGCATGGTAACTTCAAAATCTCTCACCTTCCCGTGTTTATTTTAAATTTCTCCTTTGAGTTAACACTTTTTTTAAAAAAAAATTAAATACATTTTTAAGCCTTATAGCACAAAAGTGCCATAGTGTACTAGCATGTCCTGCCATGCCATTACAATATTGCTGCACTAGTATGGCTTCCAACCCTCCCCCCCCCAAAAAAGTCCTCCATCCAATTAAGGATGGTGGAGCATATAGTGAGGAAATGGCCCATGATGCTGTATGCAGCACACAGTTATAATAATTTTGTACCATTTTAATTGGCATAATTCCATCTTGTGGAATCTTGAGATCTTAATGAGCTACGTGGAACTCTCCAGAAGTACCTCACCAAACTACCGATCCCAGGATTCCATAGAATGAGCCTATGGCATTTAAAGTGGTGTCAAACTACTATGTGTCTCTACAGAGGATCTAACAGCTTATGATGGGAAAATTTCAGGGGAAAGCCCAAGAAATTTTGCTTCTTGAGGCAGAGGGCAAGATGGTACAGTTCCTTTTTCCACATACAAAAGCTAACTAGACTGGGAGCTGAATTCAGCTGCAGTACTGGTGATTAGACAGGTCATCTGAAGGCAGCTGAGTGACTAAGGAGGCACAGAACAGGATGCAATGACACACATAGCTCTGATCTTTAAACTTTGTCACCACTCTGTAACTGTTCCACTTCACATCAGCTCCCAATCTGCCACCTGAGACAGAGGCCTCACTCTGCAGAATGAAAGAAACTGCCCTGGAGATATGAATGACCTGACTATTCTCCGCTGTTGCCAAAGTAGCACCTTTAGGAGCAGGCTGCTAGTTGTTAAGTGAAACCTTTTTCTAAAACGTCATTTCAAAAAGTCTTGATGTTCTACTTGGTTGTTCAGTTAAGGAAGCCAAGTTTCTGGTTTAAACCTTTCTGGTTTAAAACATGATGAACATCTTCTCCACAAGAAGTTTTGGAGAGTCATTTATTTACAGAAGCAACTCTTCAGTAGCATCAGAGTCACATTTTGAAAAACAGAGTGGCAAGATTCATACTGTGTTGTGGAGGCAAATATTCAGACTGAATAAACATACAAACTGCAGATCAAGAAGAATGATAGACCATCTACATCTTCACTGCTAGGGGCATAACATACACTCAGGTTGTCTCATGTGCTTTCCTCAGAAACTCCACACTCCTATTTCCACAGGACTTCCTCCCCTTCTTCAAGCTTTGTTGTGGCTTTCATGTGTGTAGGAAGTGAAGAATTCCTTTAGGGGTTCAAAAGAACTTTGTGCTATCCAAATATGGCAGCCAAAGTCACCCTCTGCGGTGGAATAGTGCTTATGGCCACACTCCAGTGAAAGTCTGGATGCAGGATGCCAAACTAAAGGATGGATGAAGCATGTCCAAATTTAGCACAGGCCTTCTTAATTTATCGTCTCAACAATTTACATCATACTAGAAGAAACTGGGTCAAGCTATATTATGTTAATTATGTGGTATGCAGCTCTCCTTTCTTTCTTTCTTTCTTTCTTTCTTTCTTTCTTTCTTTCTTTCTTTCTTTCTTTCTTTCTTCCCTTTTTTTTCCAATGGAAGTTTTTTCTTTTGTTTTTAACAGCTATGGTAGTGCTGGCTGACTTTTTGGAAGGAAGCAGCTAGAAAGAGAAGCTTTAAAAGCTCTCCACCCCAGATGCAATGGTTCCAATCCAAACTGGTTCCCAGCAAACCTACCTGGTAAGAAATAAAAATGGCAACATAATTAACATTTGGTAGAATTTGACACCAACATTCTTTGGCATAACTCTTAAATAGATTTACTTGATAATTTATGTTCTGTTTCTTGACTAAAAGCACATAGCAACACAAGACACCAAGTTTCATTCGTTCTTAATCTCTAGAACAGGGAGGACAACATGTGGTTGATGGATAGTGTGTGCCCCCCATGCAGTTTTCCAGTCATTCTCTATCATCTTCAAAATATTTTAGCTTCCAAAGAACATGAAGCATACTCCTGGAAGCTTCTAAGGTTCACTATTCACTTTTAAAACATCCCATCCCTCCCATCTTCTTTTAATAAAAATAAGTTTAAAAAAAAAAGCAGAAATGACTTTCTGGTAACTTCTGATTTTGGCAGAACAAAGTGGTAGGTAAATTGTCCCTGGACCTGCTGAAGTTATCCACCCCTTGTCTAGAAAAAACAAGATTGCAAATGAAACAGATTTCAGTTGTATAGCATAATAGATGATAGAAGGACATTTTCTAACTATGATGTCCCATGTAATAAAAATTAAATTTTAGGTCTATAGCTGCAATATGTTTTGTATCAAAAGTGGATTTATTTACATAGGTTTTACTCTTAATAAGAAAAGGAATCATTCTGAATTATCCCTTATTTCATGTAAAGGAACAAAGGCGCAAGCACCACTAATGATGTATGCTTTAAGGATATTGTACCATGGAAATCACCCAAGTCCATGATACCAAGTCCACCCCATTGTAACCAATGATGCATACATAGGGGAATGCTCTTTTCGCAACCTACATTGTTATCATATTATCTTGTCATATCACCAAGAGCTACCCAAGGGTGAAAAACAACAACTGTGCACTTTTATAGAAGCAGACTCATAATTGGTTTTATGCCAATACATTGGTGTTTGAAGTTCCAATTGATCTCTGTCTTGAGACCACCAGTCACTGTTTTTCAAAATGCTTTCAAATGTTGATGAAATCACATTTAGTTTCAGAAGGGCACAGCAATATCGATAAGACACAGCAATTTTTGTCAATGAGCTCTAGATAGACTGTCAGAATAAAAATCTTTCAGCCAAATGAACTATAAACTGATAGGGCTTGAACACAAAAAATATTTTCTGAGTCATAGGAGCATGCCAATT
This sequence comes from Cyclura pinguis, assembly GCA_030412105.1. Taxonomy (NCBI): domain Eukaryota; kingdom Metazoa; phylum Chordata; class Lepidosauria; order Squamata; family Iguanidae; genus Cyclura; species Cyclura pinguis. The sequence continues at coordinate 102,422,945 of CM059599.1, read as the reverse complement.
GTTAAGTAACTGTCATTTCTGTTTGTGTGTGTGTGTGCACGCACGTGCATGGTTATATGTCTGAGTAAGAAATAAAAACACACAGAGAGGTGTGCAATCAAGAATGATTGTGTGCCAATATGAAAAGCAAGTCCTTTTCATGTCATGGAACAATCCGTATTCTTTCTACCTGGTTGAAACCCAAAATATGACAGGCTGGTCTAAGCTGTTGTTTAGATCTTTTTAGTTCAGATGAAATATTTGATCAGTTGGTTTCAAAACTTTCCTTTACACTCATATTTGGAGCTTTTCTTTCATTTTTTTTTTAAGAAAAAGTGCTTAATTTATTGTTCTTGTTGCTTAATGTTTTCAATTTGTTATTACTATTTCTAAAATCAGCTGTCTTCTCCCCTGCCATCAAGTAGTATTAACCTGTATAATGTGATTCACAACACCAAAGATGGATTACTAACAACTACAGCATGTAGCATGGAAGAGGCTTGACAGACAGAAAGACAAGCAAATAGAAACAAACACCCAGCCACTCAGATGCTGTGTTTGCAAGCTCAGGCACACAGCAAAATCAGAGACTAAAGTCTCTAAGGTCCTTCCACTCAAGGCAGATGGTTTTTTGTCTGGTTGGTGGAACACAAATTGTGTAGGCATGTATCAAGAGTGGCAGCAAGAAGAAACGAACAAGAACATACAGAATTAGGCCTATCCTGAGCACGTCATATGCTCATATGGTGACAATGTAAAATCTCCCACAGCTCTATTGCATCTGCCCTGCTATGTCCTCCAGAGATAAGTGTCTTTCCTCCTCTGCTGGTTTATTTATTCATCTAAATACCCTAAAGGTATCCTAAAGGCAGCACATCCCATTTGACTTCAGAAGGTAAGCAGGGTCAGCCCTGGATAATACTTGGATGGGAGACTGCCAACGAATACTAAGTGCTGTAGGCTATGTTTTTCAGAGGAAGGAACTGGCAAGACCACCTCTGAGTATATCTTGCCTAAGAAAATCCTATGAAGTTGATGGGGCATTAGCCAACAGTCAACAGGCAACATGAAGGTATATACACAAATATATTCATTTTATTTCATAAATGCTTCATATTAAAACACAGTGAAATGCAGTCAAGTCTCCAAACAAAAATTAAAAAACTAAAAAATTTAAAAAAATAGATAACCAGTGAACCAGGTACATTCCAGCATAAGATACCATAAAATAAATAGCTGCTGAAAGTTTTAGTCTGAACTTTAAATGAGCTGAGATGCTGAATCCACTCTCTACAATAGGTTCCATTCTTTGAATACTTCCTTTAAAATTCAGACTACAATCCAAAATGGGTTCACAGCCCCACTGACATGGAAGTTACCAGCCATCACTACATCAAAATCAAAATCAAAAACCACATGGACTGGAAAATAGATTGATGCAGCAACATCTGGTAGTGGCACCTGATAATCTGCCCATCACACCATCAGACTAAGCAATGCTGGTCTTAACCCCTGCACACAATCATGCATGTCTTGTAGCAAGGAACCCAGGCCAAGATGGTATGATCAAAACCATTTGAGATTCTTAACACAAGAAAGGAAGAGACAGCAGATGGATCATACCTGCAACTGCACGATGAGAAGCATCTTTGGTTTCTTTTATTACTTTGGCTGCTAAAAGAATAGCAAATGTGATACGATATATGTTGATACACATTTTAAAATGTACCACTCCAAAATCATAGGACCACTAGATGAGGGAGAAAATAATTATAACAATTATTTCAAAGGTCACCCAGAAATTCCACTATTCTTCTTGGTATCTGGTTGCCTTTATAGTAGTGGTTCTTAAACATTCTCTAGCTGTTTAGGATTTCAATTCCAGAAGCTCCAGCCAGCAAAGCCAATGGTTGGAAATTATGGAAGCTGGAAACCCAAAACAACTGCAGGATCAAAGACTGAGAACCACCATTTTATGTTAAGGAGGGAAAAAATTTACAATACATGAAAGGTAATAGGCTGAGAGCAAAGAGATTCCTACTTGTTCCATGACTGGGCAAAGTGAGGTCTATGAAACCCATCTGAGGGTGTCCCTCCAGGCCCTCCCAGCCCTGAAAACATTCATGCCCAAAGTGACAAATCCCTCCAGAAATCTTAGCAGGATTTTCCAAAATGCATTAATCTTTTGAGGTGTATCTTTTTCACTACTGCTATGAAGAATGCTCAGACAATACAGCTATTTTAGGATAAACAACATTATAATTATATCATTCCAGCAGAACACAAATATTCAATGGAACAAAACACATTTTGAAAAATGGTGCTGCTCTAGTGAGAAATCTAGAGGCCTAATTACTTAAGAGTCTTTTCGAAAAGCTGTGTCTACAGTAACAATGTTTAGCTAAAATGAAGTTAATGCAGTTTTGCTTGGCTTTTAAGAATGACTAAATGCTAGAATTTGGTTGGGAAACTTTTGTTTGCAAAACTGTTCTACCACCTGGAAAATAACACCAATGGGAAGATTTGTTTGGCCAATTTGTGCATTATAGTGATGCTACAGTGGGTTAAATATCACACTGATTGCTAGCTAAGCAAAAGCATAATGTTTGATTATGGTAATACAGTGCTATACACTGCATATAGTAGCCCCAGGTCAGCCACCATAAGATATATATATATATATATTAAAAAAAATTTGGACAACACAGGTTCACACGGTGGCAAGCTTAAAGGTCTCCCATTAGTGATAACAGCAGAGTAATGTAGTGTTCTATTTTAATAAAAAAAATATGAATAATTGATTGCTAGTGACATTTTCAAATTGAAAATTTGCCCTTCAATGTTACAATAATTTATTCAAACAGCTAATATAGGCCCTTTCTGCACGAGGCAAGGGAATCGCTCCGTGCCGTTACCTTCCGCTTCTTCTGGGGTCCGAAGCAACGCGGACTGTCCCTGAAGCCCTTCCACAGGGCTCCTCTTTGGTCCAGGGCGAATCGGAGCAGTGCGAGGTCTGTAGATCCGCACTGCTCTGGCTTCCAAAATGGCAGCTTCCAGCTTCCAAAAATGGCAGCTTCCGGCTTCCAAAATGGCGGCTTCCTGTTGGTCGTGGGTCCCGACCAACCGCTGAAGCTCGCCACACCTAAAGCCTACCCTCCGCAGATTGCAGGCTCGCATTGGTGCGAGCCTGCAAATCTGCACAAGGGAGCAGGAACGCAATGGCGCATTCCAGGAAAATAAAGACCTATTTTTTGTGGTCTTTAGAAAAAACACTGGAGGACCACTTTGGGTCATTTTGGAGTGGACCGAGTTGCGGATCTCCGGCAAGTAGTCTGCTCCTAGTCCGCTCCAAGGTGCAGACGACCTCCTTGAGAGGATACACTGCCCCGTTCTAATTGCCTGGTGCGGAAAGGGCCATAGGCTAAAGGAAATACAGTTTTTTTTGACAAATTCTGAATTACTTAGAGTTTTAGTACCTGGTTTTGGTGGACCTCTTTCTTTTTTCACATCAACTTCTGTAATAAAAGAGAATTAAAAAAAATAGAAATCCTAACCACGATTCATTTTCATGCACCATTTGTAACTTCCTTCTTATATTTGGTACTACTTTTATGCCATTTCTGTCTCTCCTGCCCCCTCCCTGCTTTCAAACAAACATGCTTGTGCACTGTGTCTAATGCACTAGACTGTTATAGTGCTATTATTCCACTTTCAACATCCTGTGGAATGCTGGGGTTTGCAATTTAGGGAGGGGCCTGAGGCAAACTGCAAACCCCAGGATTCCAAAGGATGTTGAAAAGTGGAATAATAGTGCTATAACAGTCTAGTGTGGAAATGGTCAGGGTTTAATTGTACTAATTACACAGAATGAGGTGGTGGATAAAAGGTCTTTTCATATGTTGGAATGAGGAAGCTGTTTGAGGACACTTCCTTTCCATGCTTAGAAGCAACTAGTAACATGCAAATTTTTTGCAATTTATTAATTTTCCCAGTAACAAAAAGTATAACTAAGCTTTTAACTTCATGAGGTATAAGCTCTCTCCTTTAAATTAAAGGCACAGATTCATTTTGGAAGGGAATTCATGATGAAATTCAAAAAATCTCCAAAGTCAATTTTGAAATGGTACCAGAATTTTATTTATTGAATATATTAGGTCAGAATCAGGAGATTAGAAAACAACAGAAGATATTATTGTATTGTATTATTTGATCACAGCAGCACGGCTGACATATGTACAACACTGGAAAGATAAAACAGACGTTCCATTAGATGAATGGAAAATAAAAATGTTAGATATAGTAGAGACTGAAAAATTAGCTAACTCCCTTAAGAACAAAATGGTTCAAAATTTTGAAAGAGAATGGAAAAGGGTTATGCTTTGGCTAAATCTGTAAATGTCTGTGGATTGACTATATTGGTATCTTACAAGATATGTATAAAGGGAAGATATTTGTTACTGTGGTTCATAGCTCTCCCTCCCGGGGTCTACAATTTATTAGGTCACAACATCAAATTGATATCTCCACATGGCTAATATTAGAAATCATTCCACGCGTCTGACAGGGTCACTGAACGAGCACGCAGGCAGGCGCGGCCGAACGGCTGATGTCAGGAAAATCCTGGTCTGGCCAGTGACTTAATCTGTCACGTAGCCCCAAGGAGCCCTCCAGACAGTCCAACTATCAAGCACACAAGGGGTCCCCTGCCCCAAAATGGTAGCTCAACAGAATTACAATCCGCTTGCCAAGTGAGGGCAATTTCCACCTTGCTGATGCCTTTGTTCAACCCCGGCAAAATCATTCACAAACCATCACAGATCATCAAGCCCGGGGTGTCCATCATTGAGGGCTTTGATCTAGCCCCTCTCTCTATTGTTTTCCCTGGGAAAGGACTAGCCCTCCAGGTACATTTTCCCTTATAAAAAACCCCTGTTTTAAGCAGTTTGGGGGATCACGCTCGTTTGCCTCCCGGCTTGCCTTCACTTTGTTTGCCCTCCCCCACATGCTGAGTTTCATCGCTCTCCACTCTCTGTCTTAATTTGGTCTTCCCAGACGTCTGAGTCAGGTGGAGTGTTACCCATGAAACCCTCTTTAAAACCCCTATCAATTTTCCTCCCTTTTTATTTTCTTTTAGGCTCTGTGTGAGTGAGTGTGAAAGTGTGTAAGTGTGCAGTGACTGGCTTTTTATAAAAATAAAATAAAAATCAATTATTAGATCTTCTGTTCGGTTTTTGGTCTGACCTGACCTGGTATACATTGGGTGTTAAGATCTTGCTAAGTTACCCTGCCTCTCACATTGCTAACGTGTGCTCAGGCTAATTCCCATCTCTCATATTATAGTTTGAGCACAGTGACAGGGACCCCCCTGAACTCAAAATAACTGACTCAGTGACTAGGACTCCCAAGACCCCCAGAAATCAGGGTAACATAGATTCAACTGGAAATATTTGATATACAGAAGTGGGGGGCGGGTAGAAGAATCATAATAATGATATACATAATAGTGTCAATATATGCTTTTATGTACTTTGAAAATAATACAAATTATTTTAAAAAAATTAAAGGCACAGATTCAAATGCTGGCTCATGCTGTGCCTTTTGCTGATCCTTCATATTCCAGTGGTGATGAGGTTTTTGGGTGAAGAATGAATTTTGTGCCATAGGCCATTGGCATTCAAATGTTCTGTTTGCTTGCTAGCTTTATATTCCACCTTTCCTCTAAAGAGTTCAAGGAGGCACACCTGACTCCCCTTTTCTTCACTTTTATCTTGTAACAACCCAAGGAAATAGGTCAGGCTGAGAGAGAGTGACTAACCAAAAATCTGTGGAGACATGAACCTAGATCTCCCAAGTCTCCATGCAATACTGTAACCACTACATCACAATATTAATATTTTGCTTTTATTCCACAGCCAGCTGAAATTCTGTTGCCTTAAGTCAGTATCACAAGAAAGCACGTAAGCAAGCAAGCAAGCTCCCAGCTAAAAGTATCTATTATAGTTACTTTTGGGAAACGGGAATGTAAAAAGTTACTTTTCAAATTGTAACCACAATGGCAACTAATTATGCTCCTCATACCTACACTGTAAAATACTGATTTTAAAAAGGAACATTCCAACCTCAACATGAAGTTAACATCAGAAGGGCAAGCCTGTGTAGCAGTGTTGCCACAAGAAAGGGCAGAACAACGGGGTTTCTCATAGTTTCTTTTTTTGATGGTTTTAAAAGGAATACACTGAAGAACTATATAAAAGAGATGAAAGGATGACAAATTCATTCAAGGAAGAATAATTTGAAGAACGACGTCTAATTTTGGAAAGTGAAGTGGAAGCTGCACTCAGAGTGGTTGGGAGAAATACATCACCAGGAACAGATGGCATACCAACAGAGCTCTGTCATGCTACAGAGACAGAATCTACTCTAGTTCCAACTAAAATCTGTCAACAAATGTAGAAAACAAAAGGAGTACCCACAGTTTGGAAACTCTCTCTCTCTCTCTCTCTCTCTCTCTCTCTCTCTATATATATATATATATATATATATATTCCAAGCCCTAAGAAAGGGGATACCAGGGATTTTAGTAATCGAAAGTCCACTATAAGAATCTAACATGCAATCAAAGTGATACTCAAAATTCTGCAACAAAGATTTTTGCCATATATGGAGTGAGAAATGCCAGATGTCCAAGCTGGGTTCAGGAAAATAAAAGGCACTAAGGATCATAATGGAATGAACCAAAGAACTTCAAAAGAAAATCAGCCTGTGCTTTATAGATTATAGCAAAACCTTAGGTTGTGTAGATCATGAAAAGCTATGGATTGCTTTTAAAGAAATGGGTGTGCTGCAACATTTGACTGTCCTTGTGCATAACCTGTATTCAGAACAAAAGGCTGCTGTCAGAATAGAATATAGAGAAATTGAATGGTTTCTAATTGGAAAGGAGGTTGAGCAAGGCTCCATTTTATCACTGTTTAACTTGTGCATTGAACATATCATATGTAAAGCAGCACTGGATTCAAATAAAAGGGATAACTAAATCCTTATATGAATTAAAACTGAATATTATAGATCAGAATATGGTTTTAATTTATAAGGTTTTGTTAACGGTCGAATTTAGAATGATAGAGGATTGACAATAAGCTGGGGAAAAGATTTACTGAAAGAAAAGAAATTAAAATTTGGCTGCAAAAAATTGTCCCAAAATATAAATGTAAAAGAATAACAAATGAAAATGACTGGTAGATGGTATAGAATGCCCCATCAAATGGCATTTATAAACAACAATTTCTCACTGAAATGTTGACAAGGATGTGGAGCTAAGGGTATTTACATATACATGTAGTGGGAGCATCCATTTAGTCAAGAATTTTGGAAGTAAGTTAAGAAACTGACAAATATCATTATAGGGATAGAGATACAATTAAGTAAAGAAAATTGTATAAGTCTCAATTTAGGGAAAATGGGCCTGAATGGGAATAAATGGAGAATTGTGACTGAGAAAGTAAAAGAAAAATTGGGGTATGACGATATAGTAAATTTGACTAAGGTTATATCCCATATCTCTGAAAATAATATTTGATTTAGCCATCTGACAGAGGGTGGGAGGGGGAGAGAAAGCATTGCAATAATATTTCACTTTGCAACATCTTGTCTGATTGTTTATATCAATGTATATTATGTATGTGAATATAATAAAGGAGGAAAGAAAAAAAACAAAATAATATGTAAAGCAGGATTAGACTCTGAGGATGTGAAAACCGGAGGAAGGAACATCAACAACTTAAGGCATGTGGATGATACCACACTACTAGCACAAAATAGCAAAGACTTGGAATGATTACTCAAGGAAGTCAAGGAAGAAAATGCAAAGGCAAAAATAATACAAATAACAAATATAATGACCACAAATGATTTACATAACTTTAAAGTAAACAATGAAGACAATTTGAAATGGTTCAAGATTTTCCATATCTCAGCTCAGTTGTTAATCAGAATGGAGACAGCGGTCAAGAAATCAGAAGATGGCTAGGACTTGGAAGGGCAGCTATGAAAGGAACTAGGCAAGATCCTGAAGTGTAAAGATTTATAATTGACTAATAAAGTTGGATTATCAGTGCATCATATTTCCAGTTTCTATGTATGGCTGTGAGAGCTGGACAGTGAAGAAAGCTGATAGGAAGAAAATCAACTAATTTAGAGTGCAGTGCTGGAGAACATTTCTATGGATATCCTGGACTGCTAAAAGGACAGATGAATGGGTCCTAGAGCAAATCAAGCTTGAACTCTCTCTAGGAGCCAGGATGCCTAAACTGAGACTGTCATACTTTGGACATGTCATGAGAAGGCATGACTCACTAGAAAAGACAATAATGCTTGTTAAGATAGAAGGCAGTAGGAAAAGAGGAAGACTGCATTGTAGACAGATAAACTCAAGGAAGCTATGACTGTGATTCTGCAAGCGCTAAGCAGGGCTGTTGGTGACAGGGTGTCTTGGATATCTCTCACTCATAGGGCTGCCATAATTCAAAGTTAACTGGATGGCAGTTAACAACAAAAAGGAGTCTGCAATCGGCTCAAGTGGTATGTAAAAAACAAAATGTGTGAAAGGTTACCCAGAATGAAGAGGCAGAATTCTATATTGTCCTTCTTCATTCTGCAGATACAGACTCCTCCTAACATTTTAAAAATACTCTTTCATGTCTGTCTATACTTGCCCCCTCCCACAGATCTGCTGTAAGTACTAAGTATCTGCATATACAGTCCTCCCTCAACATTTGTGGATCTGACCTTCACAAACTTGATTATTCACAAGGTGCCCACTTGCCTCCCTCCATTCTCCTCTTCCCATTCCCTTGCCTTTTGCCAGAACAGGCATGGCTTCCTTCCACAGACCTGGGTAAAAGGCAAGTGACTGGCAGGGGGCAGCCCCATGTGCATGCCTTCTCTGGATGCATTGCTGCCGCCTCTCATTTGCTTGCTTATCCCCCGGGTGCCTGGAAGGCAGTGTGCCTGGGTGAAAGGCAAGTGAACAGGGAGGGGAAGACACATGGCTGCCCCCTCCCATTCACTTGCCTATCACCCAGACACATGGAAGGCAGTGTGCCTGGGTGAAATGCAAGTGAAGGGAGAGGGGTTAAGCATGCACACACGCCTTCTCTGGGCTTGTGGTTGCCCCCTCCCATTCACTTACCTATTGCCTGGGCACGTGGAAGGCAGTGCACCTGGGTGAAATGCAAGCAAATTGGGATGGGGGGAGCCCTGGAAGTGAATGGGAGGAGGAGCACTCACTTTGCTGGTGGTGGGGAATTATCCATTTAGTTTTTTAAAAAATTTTTGCAAGGGTTCTCCTCCTCAAACCCTCATGAAAGTCGAGGAGCAACTGAAGTGACTCCCTATCAGCTTTCTGCTATGATCCAACTCAGATTTCAACCAAGGCTGCAATCCTATACCTGGGAATAAACCTCAGTCAAATAAATGAGACTTCTAATCAGATAGATATAGGATTTCCCTCTCAGTCAGCTACCTCCTCTAAATGATATATACTCAGCAGTTTTTCAAAGTCTTCTCATTGTCCTTTTCTCTTGTTTTCATTGCCTTTTTCAACACAGGCCCCCTATTCTTGTTTTGCTTCAGGTCAAGTGAGTATTTAAATAAGCATGTTTAATCAGAAAAAGCTGCCAAGTATACTTGTACCTGCAGAATTTACAGCGTGCATGAGAAATCAGACAGTGCTATTTAAAACATGTGAAGTTGGGAAGCATAATATATTTGGGGTGATATGCTATCAGTTTCAGAGAAACTGTTATACTTTACACCAGTGCAAGAAGGCACAGTTGTAGGACATAAACACTTTGCTTTGATTTCACAGCCAGCTTGTTCAGTATTGGAAGGAAGGAAGGAAGGAAGGAAGGAAGGAAGGAAGGAAGGAAGGAAGGAAGGAAGGAAGGAAGGAAGGAAGGAAGGAAGGAAAATGTTTTGCTGTCTGCTTTAATAGCACAACACTTTCCGTGACAAAACAGAGAACTTTCTATTGGAAAAACATGACAAGACTTTTTGCATTTCAAAAAGGTCAATACATGGTCAAAAGAAATGCTATCTTTTTATTCTTCATAAAAAGAAAGCATTTCAAAAGAATATAGATTAGGAGTTTCACCTCTCTTCTGTGCATTTGAACAATTTCTAGTGTTTTCCTGGAAACAAACAGGTATAAAACAGAGACGACATGGTTTAGTGAAACCATCCCTAAAGTTGCCTATGAAAAACACAAGTATGGTGAGAATAAGAAGTCTGGAAGCTGATATACACCAGTGCAGATGATTCACCCATTGATAATCAGTTTTAGTGGGCTGCTGCTCACTTGGCCTTCAACAGTCAAATTTTTCAAATAACTTGCTCATGTTTCGTTTAGCTGGAAATATTAGGGATTCAACCCGAGACCTGCAACCCTCCACTACCGAGTTTTGGATGGCACAAAGAACTAAAAGGAGAAAAACAAATCTGTTAAATTCTGATCCAGAATCCTGCTGGTTATATTATACCAGCCCAATTTACTCTTTACTTGCTTCCATGAGAAGGTATCCAATATCTCCTTACGTAAGTAGTTTTCCACATGCCAAAAGTACAATGGATCAGGTTAAAGGACACTTGGTTTGTGGGTACAGCTCTGCCATGACCAGAAGTCTGGAGTTTTTGGGTTTTTTTAATGTTCATTTGAGAGTTGTAAACCTGCCCCTCAACACTTTACTAAGCTCTGGAAAACCAGTCACATGGTAACTATCTAATATTGTGAAAGGAAGAGGTAAGTTAAGTGAAACTGGTGCTGGCAAGAGCACAGTAATAGAAGGGAAAGGGGCTTCCCTGATCTATTTGGATCAGGAGGCGGTAATGGAAGAACTCAAGACTGTGAAAGAACATGGAGATTGCTGGCATCAGCAGAGGAAAAACCCCTAGTCAGCAACCAACTTGTCCTTTTGGCTTCTGCTTTCATTTCCTGGCTCAGAAAAGTGTGGTTAAGAAGGCCCTATCCACTTTATTGGGATATGTCAAAATAACTTCAATAGTTGCCACTAAATAAAAATAGCCACTGGCAAATTGAATACAGTGAACACACACAGCAGTGGCCTTTTATGAATCCCATTTTTATGTGCAACACTGACTTATACAGCAAATTAAATTGTTACATTCCATAGAGATGGGATGAGTGTTGTGATCATGTTCATATCAGGTAAATTATGTCCAACTGAATTAAGTGTGAAGAGATGGGAGTTACACAAATCAGGAAACACCTGTAAACAAAACGTCAATGCCTATTAATGAAAGATACTCTTTAGTGGATATGGCCATTTGGAATAGGAGGAAATGTGACTTTATCTTCATAGATTTCCACAAGGCACCGAAACTTTACAGGCAGCAGAGCTCTTCTTATTTTGCACTGGCTTTTCTCAGACCTTATTTTGTGAGATCTATGTGACATGTCACTTTTTGTTGCTTAAAAAAGAAAGGAAGTCCTAATAAAGCACAGAACTGCACACGGGTGCTTGCAGCCAATTTACACATCAGGGTTATGTTTTTCTGACAAAATGTCAATGTCCTGTCACATGTATTCAGCATCACAATACCCATTCCATTTGCTCTGGAAAATAGCGTATTCACATTATATAAATTCCAACAAATAAAAATTATGGAGGCCTATTTTGGATTTTTTGGCTCAGCAGTGTAGAGAAAGCTCTATGAAATTTACATGGTCACCATAAGTCAACATGCAACTCAAAGGTACACATTCACACATACAGTGAAGTTTTGTTAGGGGACTGCCTCAAAAAAGCACATGCATGATGTTGTCTGAGAAAGGCCATTTGTGCACTAAACTGTTATAGTGCTATTATTCCATTTTCAATATCCTATGGAATCCTCAAGTTTGCAGTTTAGAGAGGACCCTTTGATTCCCCTCTCTAAACTGCAAACCCCAGGATTCCATAGGATGTTGAAAGTGGAATAATAACACTATGGCCCTTTTCAAATGGGGGGGGGAACAGTGTAGAGCGACCTCTCACGGAGGTCGTCTACACCGTAGAGTGGACTGGCGTGGACTACTTTTTGTAGCTTCACACCAGAATCCACTCAGGAGCGGCTGGAACTAGCCGGGCTGCATGTTTTTTAAAAACCTCTTTTTAGAGGTTTTTAAAAAGCACGGAGCGCGCAGCCCCGTGCCGCTCCGTCGCCCGGCTCTAAAGTGGATCTGCAGGTGTGCGCAAATGTGTGCTTGCAGATCTGCCAGGGGCGGGCTTCCAGCTGGCGAGCTTCTCCAGTTGGTGGAGAGCCTCCGCCAACTGGAAACTGCCATCTGCGACGCCGGAGGAGTGTGGAGCAGCAAGCTCGCGCTGCTCCACGTGGCGACGGACTTACCCGGCTGGAGGTAAGCTCCGTTTTTGGGCGTTTTCGCCCGTTCCCCCCCCACACACATGTGAAAAGGGCCTATAACAGTCTAGTGTGGAAATGGGTAAAGGCAGAGTATAAATTCAATAAGTAAGTAAGTTCATGTGTGAGTTCAGGTCTAAACTCCTCCACTCCCCACTTCCCTTGATAATAGATATTGGACAAACTGATATTTGTAGGTATGAAAATTAAGCTTACACATGAGGCCTGTGTAGTGGAAGATATAGATGTTCAAAGGCCAAGCCTATTGATGAACTCTCCCTATCCCCTGTCTTTAATCCTAGAGTGACATTGCAGCATTACACTGCATACAAAAAGGTATAAATTACTTTCCAGCCTGAATTTCAATTTGCACTGAAGATGAATGTGGGTACTTGTAAACCTTTCAGCTCCTTTGAGGTAGGCTTTAACCAGTCCCTGAAGTGTTTTTCTGAGGGTGGCCTGGGAAAAATTTGTTAGTATCTCTTGCAATAATATAGCACCAAGAAGATACATTTATAAGAAGCATGATCTTTGCTCCTTCCCTCCTGTCATCAACTCAATGTTCACATATTCTGGAAAGCAAGAGTCTAATTTAAGTGGAAGTAAAGCAAATACTTTCTTTTCAGAGAACTAAAGTTAATACTTTTATCTGACATTTTGACTAACATACAATGTAACATGATATTTACCTTTCCGCTTCTGGGAAATGGGAGGCTGTTTTTCCTTTGGTTTTGCCGCCTCTGAAAAATCCAATTTTCTTAGCTTGCAAATATGTAATTTCAGTGCAGGTTGTTTTACAGACAAATCTACAGGTCATTATTTAAAAGAAAAAAAAACTAGGCATGCACATAAGGAAAAAAAAACTCCATACCTGAAGCAGAGTAAAAGAATATATTTTTCTCCTACTTTACAAATTCAGAAATGTGGAAAAAATAGCTCCCTTGGCACCCCAAGAGAAAAATAAAGCTGGTGCTAAAATCCTTGCTTGGCTTATGGCCTGTTATAAGTCAGATTGTCTCAAGACTATATGTTTGTGATGAGGCTTATTTGAATAAAACCAGTTTTGCTTTTGTGTGAAACATATGGAAAGGCTATCAGATTTTTTTAAAATAAAAACCTAGTGAGAACTACTGTTTCTGAAACAATATTTGGTGCTCTATTTGTTTTCAAAGCCAACTCCACATTAATTTCCCTCTCAACTTCAAAATAAACACTACACAATTATAGTTTTATGATTTCACATTAACTGTCACAGCTGCCTCCTATGGAATCCAGCAGTTTGTAATTTGGTGCATCACTAGAGTCGCTAGTGAATTCCCTGACCCAATATTGTAATTGGAGACTAGTGTTAGGGATTTTGTGGTTTCACAGTTTTATTTCACCAATTTATCATTCTTTGGTTTTTAATTTGCACTGGTTTTACTAATTTCTAAGTTTCCTTGAGTCCATTATTGGGAATAAGGTGGGCTACAATTAATAATAATAAAGGATCTGTTTTAGCCACTCAACAGAAGTATGTTCTGTTGAATTAGGATATGCAGAAACTATGGCAAAAGTGAAGACACAATTTGTTATTTAGTGCCAGTGTCTTCTTGTTGTTGTATGCCTTCAAGCTATTTCCAACTTATGACAACTCTAAGGTAAACCCATCACAAGGTTTTCTTGGCAAGATTTGTTCAGAGGAGCTTTTCCTTTGACTCCCTCTGAGGCTGAGAAAGTGTGACTTGCCCACAATCACCCACTGGGTTTCCATGGCCAAGCAGGGATTTGACCCCTGGTCTCTAGGGTTATAGTTCAACTCAAACCATTATGTCACCTTGGCTCTCAATCTCATAATAAAAGCAACAGGCTTTTTCAGTAATGAAATACTGAAAAGCTCACAAACCGTAAATTCTAATGATAAAGCCTGTCTTTGAAAGCCTAAGAACAAGGCGGCTTACTCTATTAGTAGGAATTTTTGGCATAGAAAATCTACTATGTGAGAAATAAAATATATTGTATGGGGAAAAATGGATAAAAACCTCACATATGCTTTAGACTTGTTTCGTGGATATGTATTCATACAGTTTGTAACAGGAAGATGCCACATCCTTCCACTGTCCTGATCTGGCAAGGACAGCGCTGATTAATCCTCTATCATCCTACTTTTTCAACCACTTTTAAAACGTCCAAGTGCTTCTCTCCTCCTCCAACCTTCTCTGTTTGTCCTCAGCTTCAGTTGCTTGAAACTGATTTCATAGGGCAAAACTACCTTGTAGTCCATTAATTCAGTGCTGAGGAGAGGAGAGGAGAGGAGAGGAGAGGAGAGGAGAGGAGAGGAGAGGAGAGGAGGGGATAGAATCATGCACTTCCCAATAGGCTCAGGCAAAAGCAAGCTACTGCAGTCTCTCTTAGCTTGCGTGTTCTTTCTCATTAACCACGATTATTATTTATAATCTTGAACACACTCTGAGGTTGCGTGGTCATGTGTGTCCCAATTTTCCTCTGTAAAATTTTGGAAGGCATGAAACACTCCGGAATGAAAGAACAATGGGGAATGTGGCTGTATGGAGACTAAGTGGAAGTGACCACTACATGTGAAACTCTGCAACATATTTACTACTTCCATGGCAAAAAAGCAGCAGTGCTTTATGTGACAAAAGTAGTTGCCATCACTCTATCATTGCTGCCCCTCTCTGCCTGACACCATTCTCTCTCATGCCTCGCTTCCCTCCACTGCTTTTCCTGAATTTCTCCCTGACCCTTTTCTCCCCCTCCCCTCTGTACCAGATTTCCCTCCTTTTGCCTCACCTCCTGGCCCATAACAAAAGCGAGGAATTAAAGGAGCCATATTCACTCCTTTGCTCCAGGTGACCACACTGGAACAACTTAACTAATCCCAAGGCCTGAAGTCTGCTTCCCTCCAAGGCCCACTTCTTGAATTCTTCCCCTTCCCTTCACTGGTCCTTCCCACTATGCCCACCACCCCTGCTTTTCTCCTGCCTTACCTCACCTCCCTGCCATCCTCACCATTGTCACCCAACTGCTCTGGTGAGCAAGGCTGGCTGCATCAGGTCTCATTGCTCCTCTCCACAGAGCCATGCAAGCTTGAATTTCCAGGCTTGGAGGGATTGTCAGGGCCAGACATTGTGGACAAGATGTCCTTGGAAATCACTTCTCCCAATGGGAGAGACAGCCCTGCACTGACAAAAGGGCCAGATACAATAACTTAGATTTCCCCTTTTCTGTGCATAACAGCTGAACTCTCTTCATCAACCAAAGTTTCTAAACCACTTTGAAAAAATCTTAAAATAACATTGATACATTTACCGTTATCCATTTTGCCCCATGGGAAAAATAACAGTGAACTGAAAATGACATGCAATTTTACTGGTAACACTTACCCTTTTCTTTGGCAGGAGCTGGAGGCTTCACTTTTTCTTTTGGAGCATCTAGGAAAGCATATTAAAGCATAATTTAATTAATTAAATCAGTAGCTTAAAAGAACTCACACTCATGGGTACAACTACAATATGGGAAGAAATTAAAAGGGTATCTGTGCCTACTTCACAGACAGAGGTTCAGGTTTTTTTTTTCCTGTGAGTTTTAAGAGACCTCAGAAATGTTCTATTCCCTTTTTCTGATTCATGTCATAATTTTAGTTATATAGAGAGATATAGAATCATAGAATCATAGAGTTGGAAGAGACCACAGGGGCCAGTGGGTCCAACCCCCTGCCATGCAGGAACACACATCAAAGTACTGAGGTTCAGGTGGAATCTCCTTTCCTGCAGCTTGAATCCATTGGTCCTTGTCCTGGTCTCTGGAGCAGTAGAAAACAAGCCTACTCCTTCCTCAACATGACATCCCTTCAAATATTTAAACATGGCTATCACATCCCCTCTTAACTTTCTCTTCTGCAGACTAAACATACCTAGCTGCCTAAGCTGCTCCTCATAAGACATGGCTTCCAGACCCTTCACAATTTTGGTAACCCTCCTCTGGACACACTCCAGCTTGTCAATATCCTTCTTGAATTGAGGTGCCCAGAACTGGACACAGTATTCCAGATGAGGTCTAACCAAAGCAGAATAAAGTGGTACCATTACCTTCTTCGACCTAGAACCATACTCCTATTGATGCAACCAAGAATCGTGTTGGCTTTCTTAGCTGCCACATCACACTACTGACTTATGTTCAGCTTGTGATCTACCAAGACTCCTAGATCCCTTTCACACGTACTGTTATCCAGCCATGTGTCCCCCATCCTATATTTGTGCATTCCATTTTTTTCTGCCTAAGTGTAGGACTTTACATTTCTCTCTGTTGAAATGATCCAACTGTTGTTCTTCCACTGATGGAAGGTTTCCGTCAGCATACCAAGGAGATGAACTGGGGGTTTAGAACAGCATGGGACACCCAAGTGTGCAGGCAACCACAGAAAGAAGTAAAACAAAAACAAAAGCAAAACAAACAAACAAAAAAACCAAACCTATCTTGTTTCACTAATTAATGGCTCCCTTAGTTAGAGAAATACATACTGCCAGGGCCAATAAGCAGGTGGGGGGAAGCCAGTACAAATTATTGGGGCCCAGTGGTCTAGGTCAACATGGCATAGTACTTTGATAGCTGGATTAGGATGCTGAGAGACCAGTGTTCAAATTCCCGCTTCAGCACAGAAACCAACTGGGTGAACTTGGGCAAGTTACCCTTTCATAGCTTCAGAGTAAGGCAAAAGCAGCCCGCCCCCAACAAATCTTGCCAACAAAACTCTGTGATAAATTCTCCTTAGAACTGCCATAAGTTGGAAATGACTTGAAGGTGCCCAAAAACAACAACAGCAACAACAATGCCCTTGCTAGAGTGGCCTAATTTTTTTTTTAACTCAGGCTTTCAGTGACCCTGCTTTGCCTCTAGTAAGTAGAATTTAGGGTGTGATCTAAAGAAACACTCCCCGCTAAATCCTTTCATGTTGAAACAACCAACATATTCCATATAGTCTTCTCAAATTCTCAAGTCCTCCATAAAGTCTTCCCTAGTGCTTGCTCTGTCCATTTATTACCCTTCATGAACCAAGAAGGTACTGAAAACTTGAATTTGTTCATGTGCCCCATATACTGCTAGAGGAATGAGAAATGACAGAGGTCCTCACCAGCTGTCAAAATATGATTTTTATCATTAACCACAGTCTTGGTTCATCATAAATTCTCAAAAATTTCTTCTCCTCTCAAGCTAGAGTAATACATATTCATGATAGCCTTCAACTACATTCCAAAAGGGGTAATTTATCTCCTTTTCTCTTTATCTTTCTTATACACAGGAGATTTTAGCCAAAAAAGGAGGAAGCCTTGGTGTATCAAAATGAGATACATATTCTCAATTCAGGGTGCAATCACACTTGCTTGGCCATAGCCAAAAGGCCTTGTGAAGATACACAGAAGGCTTAAGGAGACACTAATGAGCTATTGTAAATCAATGTACAACAATAAACACAATGATACCAAGAACTAAATATGTCCAAAGCTATGGAAAGGGATCTTGTAGCACCTTTGATACATTCTGAGAGAAACTAGTTGGAAGCACACCTACAGGAGAATGGACCATACAGATGAGGAAATGGGTGCAAGACTGAACCACAAACCTGGATGCCAACTTTGCCCATACACCTACGTGGGAAGTGTCATTACAGGACCTAATCACATCACCCACAATATTAGATGTACTTTTACTTGCCCGTTCTCTGATAAGATATATGCTACCCACTATCAACAATGCCCTTTAACACTCTTCATTAGGCAAACAGGTCAGTCTCTATGCCAGAGAATACGTGGACATAAATCAGACATAAGGAATGTGAATACACAGAAAGCACTTGCAGAACACTTCAATCTTCTTGGGCATTCCATCTCAGACCTCAGAACAGCAGTTCTTGAACAACAACAGCAGCAGCAGCAACAACAAACCTACAAAGAGTTTGGAAAGATAACCAGCAAAACTGGCATATATCTACAAACTCCAGTCCATCAACAGTGGCTTGAACAAAGAAAATGGTTTCCTGGCACACTACACCTATTATAACACTTCAAAGGGGTTTCTTGCTCAGTTAATCACATCTCCTTTCTGGTTCCCAGCCAGCATCATACTATATTTCAATAACTCCCTCCACTATTCAATGGTTATCTATCCACTTTGGCTTTAGGTAATATCTTTCTTTTTGCCTTTGATCCCCAACAACCATTGTAAAAATTGAACTGATCATTTCGTCATCATACCCACAAGTTTTGCACTTCTATTGCTATTCACACATACAATCTACTCATTCATAGCTATAAAAGTCTGTTCCAAGGCACTTTATTCCATGCATCTGATGTAGTGTTAAGTCTATAAAAGCTTAAGCTACCAACTTCTTTCTCTGATAGTCTCAAAGGTGCTACAAGATCCCTTTGTGTATCAGTCCAGACTAACATAGCTATGTCTTTGAATTCTGTGTCCAAGGCTATTTATTTTACTAAGAGAGTGTTGCTAACCTTACAAAGGGCAAATATTTCTAAGTCTTATCAGCTCATTGGGTAGAAAAGAAATAGCCAAGACCAGGTTGAATTCTTACTGAGAAACTGAGTAGAAGTCTTCCTGCATATTTTCATTTGGATCTTCATAAGAAGATGTGAAGATGTTTGTGGTTGCTGCTGCTGCTCTTGTTATTAAATTCAGCAGCACCTCTGAAAGGTGGTTGGCTACAGTTACCATCTTTGCTTTTCAAAGAATAACTAGATAGTCTAAAACTGTGCCAACAAGGAGGAAAAATGGAAGGCATCTGAAGAAACCAGAATGGTTGACTAAAGAACTCTCAGCTGAGCTAAGCGTTAAGAGAAACGTGTACAGGAAATGGAAGAAGGGGGAAACCACCAAAGAAGAATTTAAGCAAGTAGCCAGGAGATGTAGGGAGAAGGTCAGAAAGGCTAAAGCACAGAATGAACTTAGGCTGGCCAGAGACATTAAAAACAATAAAAAGGGCTTTTTTAAATAAGTCCGCAGCAAAAGGAAAAAGAAGAAGATGATAGGGTCGCTGTGCAGAGAAGATGGCGAACTACTAACAGGAGGAAGAGAAAAGGCAGAACTACTTAACACCTTCTTTGCCTCAGTTTTTTCCCAGAAGGATACAAGCACTCAACCTGGCAGTTGGGGAGCAGGGGAGGAAGCAGGGGAAAAGCGGCTCATAATAGGTAGAGAGGTGGTACAGGAATACCTGGCCACACTGGATGAATTCAAGTCTCCAGGGCTAGATGAATTGTATCCTAGGATATTAAAAGAACTGGCAGAGGTCATTTCGGAACCGCTTGCTATAACCTTTGAGAAATCTTGGAGGACAGGAGAAGTTCCAGCAGACTGGAAGAGGGCAAATGTTGTCCCCATCTTCAAGAAGGGGAAAAAAGAGGACCCAAATAATTATTGCCCAGTCAGCCTGACGTCAGTACCCGGAAAGATCCTGGAGCAGATCATTAAGCAGTCAGTTTCTAATCACTTAGAAAGCAATGCAGTAATCACGAGAAGTCAACATGGATTTCTCAAAAATAAGTCATGCCAGACTAATCTTATCTCTTTTTATGATAGAGTTACTAGCTTGATAGATGAAGGGAATGCTGTAGATGTAGCATATCTCGATTTCAGTAAGGCCTTTGACAAAGTTCCCCATGACATTCTTGCAAAGAAGCTAGTAAAATGTGGGCTGGACAGAGCTACTGTCAGGTGGATCTGTAACTGGTTGACTGACCGTTCCCAAAGGGTGCTCAACCAATGGCTGCTTTTCACCCTGGAGAGAAGTGACTAGCAGGGTGCCACAGGGTTCTGTCCTGGGCCCAGTGTTCAATATTTTCATCAATGACTTGGATGAAGGAATAGAGGGCATGCTCATCAAATTTGCAGATGACACCAAATTGGGAGGGGTTGCTAATACGCCAGAGGACAGGATCAAAATTCAAAATGACCTGGACAGATTGGAGAGCTGGGCCAAGGCTAACAAAATGAAATTCAACAGAGAGAAGTGTAAGGTCCTACACTTAGGTAGAAAAAATGGAATGCAGAAATATAGGATGGGGGACACCTGGCTGGATGGCAGTACGTGTGAAAGGGATCTAGGAGTCTTAATAGACCACAAGCTGAACATGAGTCAGCAGTGTGATGCGGCAGCCAAGAAAGCCAATGCAATTCTCGGCTGCATCGATAGGAGTATGGTGTCTAGATCGAGGGAGGTACTGGTACCATTCTACTCTGCTTTGGTTAGACCTCATCTGGAATACTGTGTCCAGTTCTGGGCACCCCAATTCAAGAAGGACATGGTCAAGCTGGAGCAGGTCCAGAGGAGGGTGACCAAATTGGTGAGGGGCCTGGAAGCCATGCCCTATGAGGATAGACTTAGAGAGCTGGGTATGTTCAGTCTGTAGAAGAGAAGGTTAAGAGGGGACATGATAGCTATGTTTAAATATTTGAAGGGATGTCATGTAGATGAGGGAGAGGGCTTGTTTTCTGCTGCTCCAGAGACCAGGACAAAGAGCAATGGATTCAAGCGGCAGGAAAGGAGATTCCACCTGAACCTCAGGAACAACTTCCTGACGGTCAGGGCTGTCCGGCAGTGGAATATGCTGCCTCGGAGTGTAGTGGAGTCTCCTTCCTTGGAGGTTTTTAAGCAGAGGCTAGATCGCCATCTGTCGGGAGTGCTTTGAAGGTATTCCTGCATGACAGGGGGTTGGACTGGATCACCCGTGTGGTCTCTTCCAACTCTACATTTCTATGATTCTATGAGTTTTCTTATGTCTTCAAAAATCTATTAGATTCTCATAACTCTCCAAGTGCTGTTTTTTGGGGGGAGCGGGCTTAGTGATTAAAAATTCAATACAGAATTTGTTTTATAGATTGTGAACAGTTAACAATGTGTTTTTTAAAGCAGCATTTAATAAATCGGAATAGTAAAAACTATGGGTTAGCTCCAACATTGTCAGTCTGTGAGTGGAAGCAGCCACTGTTCACAGAAGGAAGGGCTCTTTCCATGACTCTTATTTTGTGAACAAAATTCCCTCTGCTTATGGAGTGATAAAAATGGATCCCACCCAACAACCTTCATACATTCGCACAGTTTCTTCTATATTGTCATTTTTCACATGTTGTGAAATTAAGGATATGTTGGCATAGAACAGTAGTAGAAATCACATGGTCCTTGTTGGATTGCAGCTCCCCACAGCCCTAACCACCCTATAGTGAGAAATGCTGGGCTCTGCAGTTTCATAATGTCTGGAAGGCTGAACTTTTACCATCCCATGATTCAAAAGATCTTACGTAAAATAAATCCAGGTATAGTATAGTGTATATTGGAGCTAGCTTTTTCTAAAGTCCATTCAGTCTTGTTGCATCTTTAGGTGAAGTTGGCTGGAACATCCTGTTTGGCTTGGCTGAGGCTAGAACTCTGTATTTGGCTGGTAATTACAGGATCCACACCACTGGAGTATATTGTTCAGTAGCAGCTGCTTTGAATTCAACTTGATCAAACCTGGCACTAAGTTCTGGCCTTTAAATTCTCTTGACCTTCTGCCTTGTCTCTGCAGAGATTTTTACCATTGAATAAATAACATGAGGGTCAAATAGTATTGAATGTCATTCCCTACTAGAGCTGAACTACTGACCTTTCTCATGCCCACACCAGTAAGGCTTTGATAGGAATAGATTAGGACTGATATCTTGAAAGTCACACAATCATTTGAGGTCTTCTAGAATGTCACTTGGTTGGAGTGAGAGAATGCTGAAGCTACTAGCTGTGCTAATTGCTTCCAATTAGCATCTGCCTGACCTGATGTGTCATCTTAAAGGCAAAACCTCTTAAAGGCATTGAAGAGACTCATGCCAAGATAATTAGCTGTAGAAACCATTTGCTAAGACAAGATTCAGTGGAAAGCAGATGTACAAAGAGTTTTGCTCCTGGCCTTCCTACATCCAGAGTGGAGGAGATAACTCCGTGCACTAATTTCTTTCTTTCTTTATTTAATTTATATCCAGTCTTTCTCTCAGTGTGGGCTGCAAAGTGGCTTACAACATAATTTAAAAAGTTGCAATAAAA
The DNA here is from genome assembly GCA_030412105.1 of Cyclura pinguis. Taxonomy (NCBI): domain Eukaryota; kingdom Metazoa; phylum Chordata; class Lepidosauria; order Squamata; family Iguanidae; genus Cyclura; species Cyclura pinguis. The sequence goes on along the minus strand of CM059599.1, from coordinate 102,400,465 downwards.
AACCCTGTGTATCATATTTACTAAAATATAAATTAAACCAATTATACTATTAAAACATCAGCTAGAAATGCTTAAAAGCAACAGGTTAATGTTAGCTCCTGTCACCACTGACTGCTAGCAATACTGGTTGAGACTAATGGAAGTTGTAGTCCAAAACATTTGCGGAGAAACACCTTGCCTGCCCCAGCTCTGGATACAGAAATGCAATAACAGTTTTGCGGATCATGCCAACTGTTCACAGAACAGTCCTGGCATCTTTGCATATTGCAATGAACAATGGGAACAAAGGGAACAAATGATGCCTTCCTTCCTAAAGCTAAACTACACAAGGCTAAACTTCACAGTATGTTCAATACATGGCATACAGCTAAGCTCTTTCTTTCTTTCTTCCTCTCTCTCTCTCTCTTTCTCTCTTTCTCGTTTCCACACAAACATTTTGTGCTCTACTTTGGATTAAAAACCCTTGTAGTGTAATATATGAAGAGTAAATCTCTCTTTAAGCACACCACCTCTATAGGTTCCACATGAAGATCTCCCTCTTTTGTCTGGCAGCCTTTCTGCACTATACTCTTGATCGCCCTTTCCAGACGTGGGGGGGAATGACGGAACACACTACTCACCGGATTTTAACTTCGTCCGGGCGAGTCCGTCGCGATGAGGAGGAGTGCTAGCTCATCGCTCCGCACTCCTCCGGCATCCTAAATGGTGGCTTCCGGTTGGTGGAGGCTCTCCACCAACCGGAGAAGCTCGCCAGCCGGAAGCCCGCCCCCGGCAGATCTGCAGGCACGCACTTGCACACGCCTGCAAATCTGCTCCGGAGCCGGGCGATGGAGCAGCATGGGGTTGCGCGCCCTGTGCTTTTTAAAAACCTCTAAAAAGGGGTTTTTAAAAAACACGCCGTGCGACCAGTTCCGGTCGCTCCGGGGTGGACTAAGGTATGGAACTACAAAAAGTAGTCTGCCCCAGTCCACTCTACAGTGCAGAAGACCTCCGTTGGAGGTCGCTCTGCACCGTTTTAATAGCCCGGTGCGGAAAAGGCTATAGTGCTCTTATTCCACTTTCACCATCCTGTGGAATTCTGGGGTTTATAGTTTACTCATGCCCAAGAGCTCTCTGGCTGAGAATTCTAAATCCCCCTCCCTTAAGTGCAAACCCCAAGATTCCATAGGATGTTGAAAGTGGAATAAGAGCACTATAACAGTATAGTGCAGAAAGGCCCTAAGTCATGTGAAGCTGCTTTCACCAAGCAAATACTATGCAAGCTAACTTGCATAGTTAGGTAAGTTCTACTGAGCTCAGTGTGGAGATTACCCACAAATACTGCTGTAGTTCTATCTACCTTTACCTGTAATTAAAGCTTACTTACCTATATTTGAAGGGATGTCATGTAAAGGAGGGAGAGGGCTTGTTTTCTGCTGCTCCAGAGACCAGGACAAGGAGCAATGGATTCAAGCGGCAGGAAAGGAGATTCCACCTGAACCTCAGGAAGAACTTCCTAATGGTCAGGGCTGTCTGGCAGTGGAATATGCTGCCTCGGAGTGTAGTGGAGTCTCCTTCTTTGGAAGTTTTTAAGCAGAGGCTGGATGGCCATCTGTCAGGAGTGCTTTGAGGGTGTTCCTGCATGGCAGGGGATTGGACTGGATGGCCCGTGTGGTCTCTTCCAACTCTACATTTCTATGATTCTATGATTCTATGATTTATACATATATAATATAGGACTGCACTATATGTCTATACAACATTATATAACACAGGCCAACCAGATGCTCCAAGAATGCTCCCTTGGGGATGTTATATTTAAAATTATGAATATAATTTGTTTTTGAGGTTCTTAAAGGGTCAAAGCAAGGATTTTTTTTTTCATCTTATGTCTTTCTGAAGTCCTAAAGGCATGCCAGACTCAATCACACTCTAATATACTGGTGCTTGACTACCCAACAACATTCATACTATATTCCATAGTTGATACACATTTTAAACTTTTCACAAGTATGCAGAAAACAAAATGTATTTCTCTCAGATTAGACATATTTGTATGATCCCACATGGGAAAACTACTGTTTGATAGGTCATTTTTATTGATTTGAGAAAATTATGACTTTCAAGTTTCTTTCATTAGTTTTCAGTTGCATTGTATTACCTTTCTCTTTCATTGCTGCCCCATGCTTTGCTTCCTTTTCTTTGATGTGTTCTGCAAAAAGCAACCACAGGTGTGTTAATTTTCAGAAGAATGATAGGATTTTAGATAGAGATATTTGCCATCCATGCCTAATATTCTTTGCAAAATTTTTCATTGCAATTTTCAAGTGGAATATTTTCCAAAAGTTCAAATTTTCTTTAAGTTAATTACATAGATTTTAATGTTATTTCATGCAAGGACCATCAAAGACATATAAGCAAGCCACTTTATTATTATTCATGAATATTCAAAATTAAAAAGCCAATGTGATACTTTATCAAATTTATGAAATATAATACAAAAGAAAAATACGAAAGCAAAGCACCAATCATTTTTACAGGTCTGCAACAAAATGAACCCCATACCATTAAAAAAGGGTGCTCAGGGCTAATAGTTCCCTTGCAGAAATGCAAACAAGTATAGTACCTTCACTACTATGGTGCAAAAGTTAACGTTGAGTTCAAAATAACAGGAAAATGGTAAAATATAAAACTCACAATCCAATATGGAATAAATCACTCTTTAAGACCATTGATTTCAGGTTGCTAGAAACATAATTGCCTTTCCATGAATGAAAGAGCTCATTAGATTCACAGAAGGAACTGAAATGTAGCAGAGATTTCTGCTGGAGGCAAGGAATAGTGTTTTCCCATTGCCTACAGCCCCACCAGAATATCACCTCCAACACTGTTCCAAGGGTGGGGTCTGTAGGGGAAGAACTCATGATTGGAATCAACCAACCAACCAACCAATAAAAATAAAATCAATGAGAGGCTTATGAGAATTCTGGTTTAAAGCCAATGACCTAAAGTATATATAACCTTGCATTAAATTATGATCCCAGACTAAAACCTTTTGTATAATCAAATTGTATGGTAAATAATGGCATTAAAATGATTTATCACATTTTCTTCCTCAATGAAAAACTGAAGAAGCCTGCTCTAGTACACAGTTTATTCCAGTCCTAAATACACCTATTTGGAAATGGGTTCCTGTGATTTCAGCTGAGCCTTCTTTAAAGTAAATATGCTTTTTGCTCAGGGTGCTATTGCCTCTATTTCTGTCTTCATGAGTCATAACTTTTAAGTGGATCTTCCTAATTATTTCTGGAAATGGCAATATTTAAAGGGGTAGAATGCTTAATGTATTGATTCAGAACCTGGCATAATAATCATGCAAAGGAAATGTGCATATCCATTACCTTAAGAAAGCTTGACAGCTATGTTTCAAAAGAAATCATACTGATTATGTGATTTGAAGAGATCAAACACTTTTGGAGTCTGTCTCATTACTGACATTGCCTTAAATACCAAGTGACCTGATAAGTCAGAAAATCATTCAGGAAATGTTTCAGAGGCAAATATCATCTTCAGGAGTAATTTAGCATTTGTAATGGTGCCCTGCATAGGTAATACAAATGTGGCTGAAGGATGGGAAATCCTAGTGCAAAAGTAGTTTGGTAATATAGAATTTCTTAACAGGTCCTTTTGCTTTTCTTTTTTTTGGCACTCTTTGTTTTGGCATGATGGCAATGGAATATATTGACAGTAACCCCTGGTGAAATCAACAGTTTGGGATTTCATTCAGCTGAAGTGATAGGATTAGCATGCTCTAGGCAAGGAGTTAGGCATATTTATTTAAAAGTACATTCTTCTGAAATAATTTAAATTTTCGTAATGGCTAGCGACTCTATGTCACTGGGACAGTGAATCCATTCCAGGTTTTGACTAGGTTAAAAGGAGCTATCCAAGGTAAACCTCCTTGAGGGCTAAAGTTCAGCTCCTTGGAGAGCTCCTTTAAAGGCTAGTTTAAATCCTGGAGTGGAGTCATTGCCCTAATGACATGGAAGCCACTACGTGCCATGGTAAATTGTGTAACTCTGTTTAGGACAGGAAATATAGGCTCTTTAAATACTTTAAATCTTACTGTGCTTCCCAAATACAAATTATAATTAATATTTACAGAACACAAACACTGGGAGTTATGTCAATTTCTTATAAGTGTCATGGCTTCATTGAACAGAATCTTGGGATCTGTAGTTTGGCAAGGTACTTAAGGTTTCCTCCTGCAGAGCTCTTTTTCCTGTCTATAGAGAATTCCAAGTACTACAAATCCCAGGCTTCCACAGGATAGAGCAGTGACAGTGAATGTGATTTCAGACTGATATAATTTCAGTAAAGACACGCCCTGGGATTTCTTATTGATGAACATCAGATCCTTTTTAATGATGGCACAGGGAACATCACTCACTTTCTCCCTTTACCTTTATGTACAGAGAGTTAATCATCCGAACGTGAAATGTGTTCCCTATGCAGATCAGGGCACAAACTTATCAAAACTGAAAATGGTGAACTTGTGTGTGAGAGAGAGAGTGTGTGTGTGTGTGTATTGTCATATATGCTACTAACAATTTGTATTCTTCAGGTGCTGGCTGGTCCCTCCATAGTCAAAGGAGGCATCATCCACACAGAAAATGAAGGTATTAGCAATGTTCACAGAGGTACACAGACAGTGGTGAATGGAAGTGTTCAGTGACCATGGAAGGCTGACTGACTGCTGGGTAGGAACAATGACTGAAAACCATACCTTTTGAAATTTCACACATGAAAACCAGGACAGAATGAGCACTCACTCAGCCTGCCCTCTGTTACTGCCAGCACTGGTCAAAGAAAGAACTCCCATTGTAGCAGCTGGCTTTCCCATATAGGGCCAGCAGCTTCCTGAAGAGGTCCTCAAATATGGTTTTATGGGAAGGGAAAGGGGAAAACAGGGAAATCACCTGTATTGTGGCATGGGTATTTCCTTTGTTACCCAATTCCCTTTGCAACCATCCTGGTGCTGAAGACACTGGCAATCAAGAAGCAAGTACTCTTGTTTTTTCATGTAGAGCCCCAGGTTTATCACTTATGGTTCAACAAGGTGTTAAGGTGATTCATCACAAGCTTACTTAGTTTATTAATATATGAAAGCCTTATTGTCACAAAAGAACTTTTTCACAAATGGTCACTGCCAGTAAGGGAATTATTACTACTTGTAGTTTTTGTATTTAATTGTCCCCTGCCGTCATGATATAGCCCGTAGTCATGTATATATAATTTGCATACATGCAATTCAACATGAAGTCTAGAAAAGCCAATGTAGTAATTTTACTTTTGGCTGTAATATATCAACTTTTTATTGGTTTTGGTGCACCAAAGTAACATGCATGCTTCTATGCAAGTTAGTAATTAATAACCCAAATGTTACAGATCACAAGGACCACTGTACAAAAGTTTCAATGTATATAGTTACCCACAGTTTCAAGTTACCTCTCCTTTTGGTTCGAGGAGATTTTAAAATTTAAGATTTGAGACATTATTGAATGTATTCTAATATATGCTATTCATATTGTCAGCTGACAAAATGAGCATCGATACTACTGTATGTATCACTTTACAATTTGTACATGTTAGTAGCAGTTTGCTGTACAGTATATTTGTTTGTTGCACTGAGCACATTTCTGTTGAAGGTGAAATTGTTGAAAATGAAAGTGCTGGTTAGTTGTTTTTGTTGTTAGAGATGTTGTATTTCATGTTTTTGTAATGTGCATTTTGAAAACTTTCTTGCCAATAGTTTTAAAATATTTAATATGTCATTTAGTGTAATTTTTCTGTACAGTTTTTTTGGTACATTTTGTTTTTGATCTTGTAGTATCTTAAATGTTAGGAAATGTAAACAAATACCGTGCAGGACAAGTTATTAGATCAGTGATATACAAGGTTAATCAAAAGCGTTAGATGGCTTACTTGTTTCTTTGGGTTTTAGTTTCTCTGCAAAAGAAGAAATGATAAAATGTAACAATCTATCAATTCTTCATCCATATAACTGCTGCTTTTTAACTAGAAGAAACAGTGGACAAGAATATAATTTATTGATATTAGTGAGTAAAAATCATCTGCTCTGAGATCTAATTGATAATACTTTCAGTCTAATTTCTTTGCTTCCTACTGGTTCCTCACTCACCAACACCCAGCAAACACTCATTACTATCTATATTTTAATTATCTTCAGTGAATTATGAAGTTATGAATTATGAAGTTCCATCAAGAATCACTGACATAAACTGATGGAGAAGGTATCTGATAATGTTACTGAATGAAATTTCCCTTGGAATGAAAGGGAAGCAAAACTGTTTTTACCTCAAGTTATTTTATTTCTCACTGTTATGTTTCACTTTGCATAAACAAGACTGAATGGGAACAATCACTATTGCATTTTGAGTAGAGGTGAGGCAGAGATAGTTGGGACTGCAAGAAGATCTACATGAATTACACCAGCCTCAACCAAAGACATACTCATGCTCTATTTGACATGGAATATTCAAAGGAATCATAGGGACACAAAGTATAGAGGAGCATAGGACAGGGATGGACAAATTTGTCCATTTCAGTTTCTCTGAGTTTTTAATTTCTTTTCAGTCTTAGGTTTCTTTGATCCTGGTTTTGCCACAATTGGACATTTCTTTCTAAAGCACAGAGTCTGTGCAAAATAATAATAATAATTTGATTCATTGTCCATATTTCCTCTTAACATACACATTTTTTTTGCAAATGATATTCCCTATTATTTGTTTTTTTTATACGTTTTAGTTGGAGGATTGCGTCACAAAATTTGGAGAAGTGTGAATGCTGAAGGATAAATGTTTTGATCTGCATATTGGTTCAGGAATTAGGTGTGTCTACATTAAAGTGTGAATTAAATGAATTTTTCCTCCATTCCAGTGTCAGAAGCCATGCACCAATTCTTTCTTCCATGTCCACGTCCCCACCAGATCCATCACTGATCTTCCCATGTTGGAAAAGAGGATTCAAAACATGTTGAATTAATGGCACATAGGCTGTTCCAATGTGTCATTAGAACATTTGAACAGGGCTCAGTCCCACTTTGAACTTCATTGTTGTTGCGTGACTTCAATTCATTTCCAACTTATGGTGACCTTAAAGCCTATCACAGGGTTTTTTCCATTGCCTTCCTCTGAGGCTGAGAGAACATGACTACAAGTACAAGTACAAGTACAAGTTTATTATTACGGCAAAAAGCCAGCAATGTCAACAGTGACTTTACAATTTAAACACTAGAATACATTTTAACACAGTCACGTTACGGTACAGTACAATTAAAATATAAAATAGAAATTAGAAAAAATTTACAAAGAATAAAACAATTACAAAACATAAATCATAAATCATAAATAACAATTGGACTAAAACAATTAAACTAGAGCACATAGTTAACATATTTAAAAGTTTGGCTAGAGTACTTGATTAATCATAAGTTTACGGCAGCTCATAGCTGCTGCACAAAAACTTGCAACTTTAACTGTAGTCTGTGTATTAGTGTCTGAAAAAAGAAACTCTATATAAAATTTTTCTTGTCTACCAGGAAACTTTTGGATGAGAGGAGTTATAAGAGTTTTTCTAAGATCACGGTAAAATGTACAATAAAACAGGACATGACTTATAGACTCTACCTCATCCAATCCACAAGAGCATATCCGTTCTGAATAGGGGATCTTTTTAATTCTTCCCTCCAGCACTTTCAAAGGAAGACAGTTTAATTTTGCTAACATAAATGCTCTTCTGAGCTTGGGTGTGGTTAGTTTGAACAAATAATTAGCAGGAGCAAATGGAATACTATTGATTATATAATCAGTATAAAAGGCAGCATAACTTAAATGATTCTGCAAATCAATGGAGAGAACATGATTTGCTCAAGGTCACCTGGGTTTTCCATGGTTGAACAAGGATTTGAACCTCGGTCTCTCGTAGCTCTAATCCAACATTCATACCACTGCACCATGCTGTCTCTACTTTGAATTTACCTGAACACAAATATGAGCTCTTACATTACCTCCACAAACATTTGAAGCTGAAGTTTGGGGGCAGGGGGGATGGTCCATCTCATGACTTCCATATGCTAGCTTAGCTCAGGAGAGATTATATGGAGCAGCCTGGTGTAGTGGTTTGGGTGCAGGGCCTTGATTCTGGAAACCAGAGTTTGAAACCCTGCTTGGCCATAGAAAATAACTAGGTGGGTCACACTCTATCAGCCTCAGAGGAAGGTAAAGGCAAAGGCCCTCTGAACAAATATTGCCAAGAAAATCACATGATAGGGCCATCTTAGGGTCACCATAAGTTGGAAATGAATTGAAGGTATACAAATAAAACATCACAAAACTTTGACATCTTTGAATTGTTGGCTTCTGTTGGATTTTTTTTTTATTCCCTCTACCCACTTTCTTTTACACAAGGGCTTCCTCCCCCTCCTGTGAGGAAGAGAAGGGCTTGCAAGCAAGGAGAAGAAATTTGTGATTACTCTTCCCATGATGAGAGGGCTGATTTATATTTAGTATGTTCTTCTAAATGTGGTTGATATTTTATCAGAACACCTTTCTAAATTGAACTTGGTTGTTTCTGGATATACTGAAATTACTGCTTTAATGACGTTTAGTCATGATGGTGGCAAGGTAGAAGGAAAAAGGAAAAGAGGAAGATCCCATTGCAGGTGGGTAGACTCAATCAGGGAAGCCCTGGCCCTGAGTCTGCAAGGCCTGAGCAAGACTGTTGGTGATAGGGTAACCTGGAGGCCTGTCCTTCATAGGGTCACCATAAGTCAAAGTTTACTTGATGGCAGTTAACAAACAAGAAGTCATTATGGTAATTTCCATAGTAGGCTACTGTCAATATTATCACCTCTGACAACTTCATAGATGACATTGGAAAAGCTTTCATGAATTGTCCCACTGTATCATTATAATTATTAGAAGCACTTATTTCAGCAAAGGTCAACACCTTCTAAAAAATAAAAAAAACAGATCCTCTAAGGAAGATAAAATAAACCACAAATTACAGTCAACATTTTTATCAACTACTTAGTTAAGTACCCTTAATGAAGTAATTTCTTCTGGTCCAACCCCCCAAAACTAATAAAAACGTCATTCACCTGTGCTCTAACTACAGGCAGAACGGACCTCATTCTTCCCCATGCAGCTGATGCCCAGTAAAGTAGGCTGGGGAGAGGAGTTAGGATCTTTCCGCAGCTTCTCACCTGGAGACAGGAGAAGAATAAGACCACAATGATGTCATGCAGAACCGTCATCTGGGTCCCATCCTTCTCCTGTCCCCAGTGTGGGATGACAACATCCTGTGGAAAGGGTCTTAGAATCACAGCAATAGTGTTAAAATCATAGTTAAGTACCAGTTATGAATATGGAACAGTTACCTAAATTTACATCCGTAACTATTTTGTATTCATGATCACTACTTATCACAATTTCGAAACTATTGCCATGATCATAACTACCCCCTCCTGACTTACCTTAATGGGTATCAGCTGCATGGAGAAAAGGAGATCCATTCTACTGGTGCCTGAAGCATGTTTTTGTCAGATTTGGGGGGTAGCTTAAGCCAGGAGAATGTGCTTAGTCGTTGATACAGAATTCCAGCCTATCTATCTATCTATCTATCTATCTATCTATCTGTCTATCTATCTATCTACCTACCTATCTACCCACCTATCTACACACACACACACACACACAATCTATCACTGTTTGTCTTTCTGAAGCATTCAGTTTGTATTAATCTGATTATGTACATAAGTATGCCTTGGCCAAGATCTATCATGTACTCCATATCCAAACCCAGTGGACATGGGGCTTTCTTCCCCTCCTGTTCTTAGTTCTCCTCTACTGACAGCATTCAGACCAAAAGTTTGCTCCAGAGTATGGGAAGTTGTGGAAATCATCAACTCTAAGAAACCATCAACGCTGGCAAAAACCTTAAGATCCAATAAGGGTCCTGCTCTTTGCTATTTTGTGTCTAGGTCTTTTCTGTTACGGTGATCCATGAATCTTTTATTTTTTATTGTTCTGAATTTTGCATGCAGCCTGAGCCCTATAAATAAAAAGGTGGTTTTAAGGCTGCAGAACTATTTTTTTAAAAGGTGATTTCAGAGCTACAATACTCACTAATGTGGACTCAGTGTGTTCAAGAATCATCTGACAAACAGAAAAGATTACTTATATGGACTGAGTCAAGCTTGTCCACTTTCTTTGAATAGGGTGTGTGTATACATTAGCCACTGTGGAACTCTCCTTAGATAATACCAGTTTTGCTGAGTTTCATTTTACCTTGCTCTACTGCCTTCTGTAGTCTATCTTCTTTCTTTTCATGTACTGCTGCAAAAGAAAGATAAGGGTTGTGTTATATTTTCAGCAAGAAGAAGGTTAGCTCATGCAAACAGCTAATTAAAAAAGAAAAAGTTAAGGGTCTGCTGCTTATTTGAAGGCAACTGACAAATAGTCATGATATTGATTGAACTCCTAATAACAGGAGTTCTAAAACTGGAACATTAACCAATCCCCCCTTCCAAGACATATACTCATAAACCAGAGGCTTGTCCAACTGAAAAAAAGAATCATGCATTAGACAGCTTTCTAACATTATCATTGCCTATGCTGATATAAAACATTACAATAAGTTCTTTTTAGCCTAGGAACAAAATCCTGGATGCATTTACTTGGAAAAATGTCCCACTGATGGCAGTGAGTCACAGTCTTTTAAGATTTGTATAATATTCTTGTCAGGGATTCCAGGCAGGGAACCCTGGGAAAATGATCAGCCCACTGCAGAGATGTTGCATCATGCCCCAGCTGTGGGTAATTGCAAGGTTGCATAAGAAACTGGGGTCGTGTGCAGATGGTAGAGGGAGGTGTGCAAACCTCTACCTGACTGGTTGTAGATATGTATATAACAAAGCAACGCCAGTATGTATTTGTCTGTTGACCAAACCTGGTGCCTGGCGCAAGCTTTTGTCCGTCTGTCCTATGTTTTGTATATAATGGAATTTTGCTGCAAGATAAAGTGCCTCCTGTTCGGAAGAAACTCCTCCGTGTGTGAGTATCCTTACTGGGGAACAAGGCTGCTGCTGTTGGCTCGCTGAACTCTGGTTTTTCCGCTGCGTTTCCGTGGGGCTGAAACTCCTATCATCCCCAACAATTCTGTCACCAAAAAGTCATTTAACCTATGACACAGCTGTAAACTTGTCTTTGTGGTTTGGGGCCAATGACATTATTGGAGCAAGGTGGTTACTGCTCTCACTTGACTTTACTCCATGCAGCCCCGCTATTCTCTAAATCTGAGAAATAAAAGTGGGAAGGAAGGCAATCAAAAACTCCATGGAAATGTATCTATATAATGTCAAATACTTTTGATCTGCTGGCCTAGCTAGAGAATAAGACTGGTAGTTTCTTGTTTCATTCTAGGTTAGCCCCAATTTAGCTTGTTGTCCAATGAAGTCTGGTTAACCTTAACTTAGCAACGAGCTAGAATCTTTTCATTCCTGACATTTCTACAAAATCTATCCAATGATCGCATTTTTATTATGCAAGAAGCAAGGAGTTGAAAAAAATCAAACACAGCATCTAGACTAAGGAACAGGAAATTTTAAAAATATGGGTGGGTGGATGAAGTACCTTTTTTAGCCAAATGTGCAGCAGGTTCTATTTTGGCTCGTTCAGTTTCTGTGGAATTAGAACATATATGAAAAGAGGCTGGAAAAATAGTATACACCAGATTGCACTGCATACGTGGTTAAAACAGCATTAGACAACCAATGTATCTATATTTGTATCCGCTGAATGATACAAAACAATTTGTCCTTGTTTGCAAATTTCTGATTTTCTGTTTATAATTTTCTGATAATTCAGATGTTTATGTAGAACTGTTGAAGATACATGAAAATGACAATGAAAAGATGACAAAATAAAAGGTAAAATGTTATTTTGAATGTCACAATAAAACATAAAATATGGGGGGCATTCCGTATCACAGTTATGGATGCATAGCCTAGAGTTACACATCTGTAACTGCTCCATATTTAAAAATCTTGCATAGTAATGATCATGATATTATTGCTACAATCATAACCACCCTCTGAAACCTCCTCTACCAGGCATTAGCCACACAGAGAGAAAGAGGTCCATTCTGCTGATGATTGGGACTTGGTGGATGTCATTGCCACCTCCCTCCAGCAGGACCCCCATTGCAATTCTTGTCACAGCCTTGTTCACCAGTGAAATAGGGGAGGAAATGTCATCCACATGCTCCTCAATTGCCAGCAGAATGGACCTTCTTTTCTTAGCATATTTGATGCCTGGTAAAGTAACTCGTCCTGAAGATTGGTCCTGGAGATTCTACTTAGTTACACATACGCAGTTAAGTAGGTGATGTAGAATTCTGGCCTATATCTGTCCTCTAAGCTATACGAAGGCCTAGCAATTAGTAGAATCTTTCCAAATATATCAGCATAAAATATGGATTTAATTTCTAGGGCAGGGATATAGATATGAGAACTGCTAAAAAAAATGAAACACACAGCTGTAACATATACTAGAAATAAAGGCAATTGAATTTAGTGAGAAATACAAAGGTTCCTACAAATTAGGTTAACATATAACTCATATGAGAAGTTTGGGAATTTAATTTAATTTTGATTCTACAGTATTTAAGAAAGGAAGAGAAGGGCAGAGTGGTCTTATGAATACCAGTGATGACTCAAAGAGAAAATTGCAAGAGGCTTCAAAGTGTACCTCTGAATCTCAGCTTCAGGACACAGAGAGTGAAATTATTCTTTGTGTTTATGAAAAACTCCCATTATGCCTGAAAGTTGTCTAACACCCCATGCCAATTCATGTCACCCTCAGAGATGAGCAATGCCCAGAAGCTGAATGTAACTAGTTACTTGTAATCACTTCCTTTCTCTACTCCTGAAAGTAAGAATGAATGAATAATTATGACTGTAACTTAATGAGAAACAGCTTTGCCTATTTCTCAGTGCAACGGTAACTCTTACTTTTATAATTATGGGAGTGCAGCCTTTCTAAATGTAGAGAAGGACTGCCAACTGACCCAAGTGTTATGTTATGCCTTGTGCTACTCTTGATATAGAGGTGACCATGTTATTAGCAGGAGAGGTCCAGCACTCGATAGTTCAGACCAGATTTACCTACACCCCCCACACCCCACTGACATGGAAGCCACCAGCCACTACTGGACAGCATAGGTTTCCAAATCACAGGTGTACAGCAGATGCTGCATGCCAACCTTTGCCGTCCAATGTATGGATTTTGTAGGGTGCAGGTGGCAGAAGACAAAATGTAGAAAGGGCTCAAGATCAGCAAATGCTAATCTGTTCCTCCTTGCATGTGAGCATGCATAACGTGCAGGCTTCATAAAGCTGCAGAGAGGCTGAAAAAAATTTAAGGGGGATGGTGTATTATTTATTTATTTATTGTTATTTATATACAATCTTTCTATACTTTCTTTTAAAGTAAATCCCTCAAGACATTTTTTTACCAAGCAAAAAATAATGAAAAATAAAATATATTTAGGAGCCAATGTGATGTAGTGGTTTGAGCATTGGACTAGGACTCTGAAGATCAGGGTTCAAACCCGTGCTCAACCATGGAAACCCACTGGGTGATCTTGGGCACATCACACACTCTCATTCTCAGAAGAAGGCAAAGGCAAATCGCTTCTTAACAAATCTTGCCAAGAAAACCCAGTGATATGTTCACTTTAAAGTCACCATAAGCTGGAAATAACTTGAAGTGACAACAACACTCTTGCATGGGGGCCTGATTCCCCCCCCCAAAAAAAATTACAATTCACAAAATTTCAAGCCTGCTCAAGGACTACAAAGATCTAAGAATTGTATCTCAAGAACTTGAGAACATAACCAAAGGCATTCTGGACTAAATGAGAGCCAGAGGGGTGTAGAGGTTTGAACATTGGATTATAACTCTGGAGACCAGGATTCAAACCCCTGCTCAGCCGTGGAAACTCACTGGGTGACCTTAGGCCATTTCCGCACCTTACCGTCTTCCGGCGCTGGGGTGCGGGGATTGCGCGAGCACCCTCCAGCGAGAGGCTCTCACGTCCGGGGTCCTTTGGGCCCACATGAGCTGCCTGCTCGCGTGAGAGCCCCGCCTCTTCCTTCCACAGCGCAGCCTGGGAGTTTCCCAGGCTGTGCTGGGGCAGGAAGCGCAACCGGCGTGGCTCCGGAGGCTCTGCATGCCAGGTAAGTGCACGTGGGGCCCAGGAGCAATGCGCGATCACGCACCATTTTCAGCTTCTAGCCGAAAATGAAAAGGTGCACGATCGGCGCGTGCTGGCCCCTGGAGCGTCACACGATTGTGAGTGCGTCGTGTGGATCGCTCCTCACAATTGCTTGACGCTCCAGGCCCTCTTTCGCGTGGAAAATGCCGTGCAAAAAGGGCCACAGTTTCTCAGCCTCAGAGGAAGGAACAGCGAATCTCCTCTGAATAAATCTTGCCAACAAAACCCTGTGATAGGGTTGCCATAAGTAAAAAATGACTTGTAGGCACACAACACACATTAATACCATAAAACAATAGAAATAGCCAGCAATAAAAATCACAATATAAAATATGGACTTATATTCAGTTTTTTTTCAATCTTCAAACACAGATAATGTTTAAGGTTCCATGCGGCACTACCTGGATTGTTAAATTGCATGGAGATATACACGGCTTGTTCTCTATGTGTATAGGATAGTTGTATACACCGTATAGATACCTTCAAATGGCAACAACATTACTGACCTTTTGGCTTATGAACTTCTGCGGTTGCTAGAAAATAAAATAATGGCACCTGTTTAATATTTGATGGCAAGAACAAACTAGGTTGCAAGACCCTAACACAGAAGGTCCCTAAATCCAGCTAACTACAATAGGTATTACAAAAATCAGTAGTCCCTCTATTACTTTAATGTGTGACTATGACCAATTTGGTGGTGTGATTTACTAATGTCCTAAATTTGTAGTCTGCAAATGACTGCAAATATTGAATATTAGTAAATCAAACCACCACATTGGTCATAGTCATACATTAATGCACTGGGAGACTATTAACTTTTCTAACTCCTATTGTAATATTTGATGGAAACAGCTTTTTTTTCCCCAAAATTGACTCTGTGGGCAAATAGCCTGCGTCTTAATCAAGGCGGTCTATTAGGTAGTTAAGAGACACAAAAAACATGGTAAAAGCTTTAAAACTTCAGTAACTAATCATGAACAGAGATCAGATATATAACAGCAACCTCAAATTATGTTTAACAAGTAACATTTTCATGTTCCTTAAAGAAAAAACAGGGAGAGAACCTGATGGAGGGAGAGAGCATTTACATGAGCATGTTTATTGTAGTTATCCATCTGTCCTCAGAAGAAGGAGGCACATTAAGAAGAGGTGGTTCTTTGGGTACTTTTAATACCAACCCACTGAAACCTGGAAAGGTTCAGACTCTGCCTGGAGACAAACTGACAGCCAGTGTTGTTCTCTTAATATGGGTCAATGTGTTCTGCTATACCCTCGCTGCTGTATTTTGCCTCTTCTGAATGGTCTTCAAGTGCAATCTCAAAGAAAGAGTAATAGTACAATGCCAATATTATCAGGCAATATTTAACTCTGTTTTGTTCTTAATTTCTTAGTGATTTCCATATCAAAAGCATGAAGAATCCCTTCTGGGTTTCATTTTACACTTTAAATGAGTTATACAAGGCAATGAGACTATTTAAGAGATAGGATTCAGGCCCTTAGACAGCTCCTCTGGAATAAAATCCAGAACAGAATTTCCTGCACCTTTAACATGGAAGCCACTGACCACTGCTAGTGGAGAAGCTGTAGCTAAACATACAGTACAATAGAGATCTCTAGAAAGCAAAAAAGCAAACCTGTGAGCTCCTAAAAGTATTTAAAAACCATGGGGCTCAAGTTTCTATTGACTTTACTTTAAGGAAAGGATGAAAGATCAGTAGTAGAACATGTCCAGGACAATGTATATTTAACCAGAAACAAGTGTCAATATGTTCAGTAGGGTTTACTTCCAAGAAAGTATGTATAAGATTGCAGTCTCAAAAGGCAGTATTAATAATATGATCAAAAATATTTATTTAACTATTTAGTTATTTACTTACAGCTTCTCCATCAAAAGTGGAAAACAAAAGGCAACTAATAGTAAAATACAGATTAGAAACAGAATCCTTATTAAAATATAACATAATAACAAATCATTCTTTGTTTTCTGGCAGAAGGCCTATAAAGAAGGGTTTGGTCTAGTTGCCAAGGACAGAGAATCCCAAAGTCCAGGAGAAGCCATAGAGAACACCCTCCTTTTAGTTGCTTGCATGACCACTAAAGATACTAGCAGCAGTGGTGGGACCAGAGAAGTACCTCCCATACCAAGTTTTTAAAAGCCAAGCAGGCTCATAAGGAAGCACAGGGCCTTTCAGATAGACCCATTCCAAACTGTAATGGATTTCAAAGCACCACTTTGAATTATGCCCAGAAACAGACCAGTAGCCATGACGATGCTGTACCAAGAGAGTCCCATGCTCCTGGTTCAGTGATTCACAGTCTGACTACAGCATTCCAGACCAGCTGAAATTTCTAAATACTTTTCAAAGGTAACCCTCATAGAGCACATTACAATGTAATTACCGTAGCCCAAACAGGCAGACTGGTCACCTCACCTCACTCCATATAAGTCAGTTTTATATTACGAGTTTATTTTTTGAGAATTGGAAACATTATCTTTTTTTCCTGACCTTTCAATTTATGAGGTTCTTGTGCCACTGCAAAAATAAAATAAGAGATTTTATGAAAAACTGAGTTGTTTACATTGCATTTACACAGATCTCAAATTAAGGAACAAACCTTTTCTCTACTATCTGTCTTAGAAATGTACAAATCCAGCAGGAGCGATGTGGACAAAGTATTAGCTGACCCAGAGCAAGCAAAGATGGAAGAACGTTCTTTCTATTCCTATCTGCTAATGCACATCCATACCAAAACATCCATACCAAAAAAAGGGGGATTCAACATCCTGCTATAAATCCTATTACATACTGGAAGAGGGCGGGGAATGATATAATCTGATAATTCACAAGTGGTAGTAACAAATAAGCTAGGAACAAAATGTGTATCAGTTTTATCTCTCAAAGTAAACTACAAAGTCCCCTATACAAATACTACACTGGAGTTAACTATGATACCCATCTGGATTTACTGTGAAAAAAAATCTCATATAAGCAAGGCATTGGAGCTTCCTCTCTCTCTAACCCATGTGAAGAGCTGCAACAGAAACTCAGTCCTATACACTGACCCTGATTGCTGCTACTATACTGGGGCGAAGACATGACTTGATAATGTAAGCTTTCTGATCATGATTGCTCTGTAAGCAATTTCATCCAAACACAATTACGGAATCCTTTGCAGATCTTTGTGCTGAACATACAAGGTCAAAAGGGCAGGCACACTAAAACATTGGGAGTGGGGCTTACATGAACTCCAGTGAATGCCTGTGAAGGGCTCTAATTAACACACTTTGGAAAACAAGTATATGAATGGATGAAGAGAGCTTGGAAAATCATCCTTATGGACAATTATGGCAAGAGAGAATTGACTGAGCAGAGTTCTCCCAAAGAAATTGATCAACATTGGTCTGCTAGCGGAATCACTATAGAATGGCCTTGTTAGCTACACTAGCATAGGAATCCTAAAGGTTAATAAAATCTAATATTAGTTTGAGAAAAAAATTAACATAATTTTTGGCATATTTGGGCTACTGACTGAATAGCCGCTGTACCATTTTTGATAAATGCTATATGTTTATTTGTTTGTTTACCAAATTTATACTCTTTTAAACAAGTTTTATAAAGTTATTGCACCGGGAACTTACAATGAGAAGAATGTACTGTAAGTTATGCTTAGTCATGTTCCCCCTTTTAATTCCCTGATAGTTACTTGCTTTATGGTATACTCATTTCCATGGCAATAAATTAATTTACACTTGGAGCTAAAATTGGAAAGTTAGGATTCCTTCAAGAATTTTTATCCATGTCTTACCAGGTGCTTTTACATGCATATCCTTCTTCGGTAGCTTGGCTGCAAAACACACATAAAAGGATAAGTGACTGGTTATTACAGACCTTGAACAGCTATTATACAGCATGTTTGCAGAGGAAATATATTAGAAAATAGGAGCATATTTACCACTTTCTACTGGCTTTTCTTTTTTACGCGGTTCTACAAAGTAAGAAGAAATTATTGTTGTGCTTTGGGGTTCATCACCCACAATAACAAAGACAGCAACAATTAAACAACAATTTTATATAGCTGTTATAAGTTTTGCAGTCTATCAGGTCTAACCAACTGGAGTTTTGGATTATGTCCAAGAATCTAGGAACCAGTATGGTGATTGTTGGATAATGCGACATGCTCTATGTGGGGTGTCACTTTTTGTAGTGTGCTGTTGCAAGCCTATCTATGGCAATTTTATTCAGATGTTTTTGTCAATCCATTTGAAATTGCTCCCAGAACAACTATTTCACAGATGGTGTTGTTACCATCCTCCATCCCCCCCCCCCGAACTGGGATTCAAGAGGCACTACAAAAATTCAAACAAATAAAGATAGCTTACACAAAGCACATAATTGAAATCATCCAAAAATTATTAAAATGTGGTCATATGATCTTATTAATGAGATAATGAGATGAGATGATAGATCAACACTAGCATTCTCAACTATACTACTTCACCATGCTTGTGGAAGATCACATTTTGAATGCTTTCCCATATAAATAATCACATTTACTAAATTAGTACATCAGTTAGTAGGCAGAGCAAAATTTTTCTATCTTGCTAGGTTACTACACACGGGCAGTTGCTAACTTTGAGAAATAACTGATGTTCTATTTTATTCTATTATTATTATTATTATTATTATTATTATTATTATTATTATTATAATTAGGCTGCACGTACTATAATAAACTCAAGCATTTTATTGGCTGTAATTTTTCTATATATCAACTTGGTAATCTTCTAAATCATATTGACTTTCATCGAAACTGACTATATAAATATGACTTCTGGAGTTATAGTGTTCTGGAACTTGCTGATTGAAGCAGAACCTTGCTGATTAGGTTCAGCTCATCCCTTCATACTCCATTCCACTCCTTCAAGTAGGAAAAAAAAATATTTTGGGGAAGGGAAGGTAACTGACAGGATGCAGCCGAAGGCTTCAATGAAGACTTGAAGTTTCCACTGGTAACACTTCTCCTATGGAAAATTATAGTGGCAAGTCTCTCATTGGCTGAAAATGGCATGTGCCTTTTTTGTACCAGGAAATCCTGGGTTTTGTGGAATTCATACGATTCCTTAAAGTACCACCTATTAGTGGAGGGGAAGCCCAATCCCTTGTGAACCTTTCTAGAAGTAACTGTGATGAGGACAGTGCTTGAAAAACTACTTTTCAAATTTGTGACTTAACTCATTGATCCAAGCCCTGAAAGTTGTTGTTGTTGTTGTTGTTGTTGTTGTTGTTGTTGTTGTATGAATCAAATTGTTTTTGACTCATGCCAACCCAAAGTCAAACCTATCACAGGGTTTTCTAAGTAAGATTTGTTCACAGGGGGGTTTCCCAATCACCCAATGGGTTTTCATGGCTGAGCACAGATCCAGACCCTGGCCTCCAGGATCCTAATCCACCCAAATTGCACTATGCTGGCTTAATATACCACACTGGCTCTCTCTGAAAGCAGTTGGTTACCATTATGCATTCAACCCTCCACATTTGCTAGGGTTAGGGATACAGGACCTCCACAAAAGTGGAAAAACTGCCAAAAACTGCCGTGTGTGCGCTCCTGTGGGAAGGGGGATGAGGCATGGTGGATGGAACAAGCACCCAGGATCCAAACCAGGTGAAGGAAAGGAGAGGGAAAGGGGGTGGGTTGGTGTGGTGGCCCTAAACTTCCTCTTTCTTTCCTGGCTTGTGTGCAAGGGGACATCATGAGAGGGTTTGCGGTCCTGAGAAATGAGGGTGCAAAACATCTTTAGCTCGCCAGGCAGTGACTGGTGGAGGAAGAGGAGGGCCATATGCAGGCTTTTAAAGGGATCTGTGGCCTGTATGTAGGTATCAGGTGGGAAGGTTCTGTTACTGCAGTTTTCTAGGCTGAACTTGTGGGATATTAGATATCATTTGATATCAAGAATTTGGCCTTCACTACCCATTCCTCTCCATGTGCTTGCGAGGCCACCGGACAAGCACGCACACAGGCGCGGCCGAAAATAACTGAACCATTCAAATCACAATCCAGGCAGGCCAGTAATTGCCGAATGTAGCTTTAGGAGACCTCCAGGCAAGTACCTTTTAAGATCACATTATGTATGCACGCTGTTTACAAAAGATCCCCTGCCCCGAGCAGGCAGCTTGATGAGCGGACTATCCAGCTCTCAAGCACTCCGCATTTGCATACTGTCTATGGTATTGACAACGCTGTCATAATTCAATCATCTAAAGTACTGACCTTTCGGAGGCTTTGTCTCCAGCCCAAAATCCATTGTTTTCCCAGGAACGGATTAGCCTGCAGGGACATTTTCCCCTATAAGAACCCCTGACTTTGAGTGTCTCGTTGGATCGCTCGTGACTTGCCTCGCAACTTGCTGCCCCTCCATTTGACGAGCCTCCCTTCAGCCTCCATGTGCTGAGAACCCACGCTCCCCAGCTTCTTCACTTATACCGGGCTACAGGACCAGGTGTAGTATTTCCCTACAAAACCTCCTCTGAAAATCCCCTGTCTATTTTCCCCTCTTTATTTCTTTAGGACTGTGTGCGTGGCTGCGCAATTGTGCAGATTTTCTTAATTTTCTGAGTGAGTGCGTATGTTTGCTGTGATTTTATAAATAAAGAACAACAATTATTATTAACTTCTGCTTGATTATTGACTCGGCCGGACCCCGTAGACATTGGGTTCAAGATCTCGCTACGTTGCCCTGCCTCTCGCATTGCTAACTAGTGCTCTAGCTAATTTCCATTCCCCATTATTTTGAGCACATTGAGGTGTCCCTCCCGGGACCCCCAGAAATCAGGGTAACAGTTCCCCTGGAAAAGAAGCCCTTGAGATGGGGAGGCAGGGGAGGAGAAACTCACAAATAATCAAATCTGTGAAAGGTTTAAACTCACAAATGTGGAGGACCAACTGCAGTTAGTAGTAAGTTGGCATCATAGTTACAATATTGAAAAGTAATATCTTACTTTCCTAATTCCTATAAGAGAATAGATTTTGTGAATTAGTTGCCTGTAGACCAGAATACTTTTCTCCCACGTACTTCACTGTCTCTACAATACCAGCAACAAAGTACAAGGTAGCACAAGAACACAGTGAAATTCTTCTTCTACCATTTAGTGACACCATGTTCCTGTAATTATCAAAGTAACAAGGAGCAAAGTTATCCTTGTAATGTGATATAGTTGTATTGGTAAAAAGGAATTAATTCTATGTAACCCATCATTACAAGCTATCTCCAAGCTCTGGAAGAGGAAGAAAGTAGCAGGAAGAAAAGATACAACGTGTAGCCATTGCAGTAGTTGTCAAAAAAAGTCTAAAAAGTGCTGCCATATTTCATATTTCTCCTTCTGCCTTCCTCCTATTTAACCTATAGCCATATACCGCAAACACTAAAGGCACATCTTGCTGCTACAGAACGAGACAACTGAATAACTGAAAAACTGGCTCCTCCAAAGGCGGCAACAATTGGAGAGGTTGTTTTGTAAAACCTTAAGAACTGGAGACAGACCTGTTACTCAACTCAATACTCTTTCTTTCTCCTCTCTCATCCATCCTGGCTGCTTGCCACAGAAAAGACTATATTTTTGGCTCTAGACTGTCTGTCTTTTCAAAACTGAAGCTCCTCCAAGATTTTAGATAGATTAAGGTTTGTCTCTGTTAGCTCTGAGAGCCATTTCACTAAATTAGTCCAAGGAACTTATTATCATTTATTATTATTTATTTAATTTCTAGGCCTTCTTTCTCCTGGAGTGGGACTCAAGGCAGATCACATAAAGGACCAATTAAAAATCTAAAGTTCTAAAAATAATTAAAGATCATCACATTAAAACAGTATAAAATCATTTACAGAAAACTTAAAAGTAAATAAAGCACACATACAAAACCTCTCTGCTTATACATTAAAGGCCTGCTTAAACAAAAAGGTCTTTGCCTGCTGGTAAAAGGAAAGCTGAGAGGGGGCCAGCCTAGCCTCCTATGGAAGAGAATTTCAGAGCGTGGGAGCAATCACTGAAAAGGCTCTCTCTTGTATCCAAACGAGCCTTTGATGGTGGTGGGACCAAGATAAAGTCCCCTGCTGTAGATCTTAAGACTCTGGCAGGTTCATAGAGGGGGATACAGTGTTTCAGAGAGTCTGGATCTAAGCTGGATAGGGCTCTGTAATGACCAGCACTTTGAATTATTCCTAGAAATGAACCACTAGTCAGTGAAGCTGTTTTATCAAGGGGCTTATATGCTCCCTATAACTGGCCCCAGTAAGCATTCTGGCCACAGCATTTTGGACCCATTGGAGTTTTCAAACTGTTCCCAAACACCCCACATAGAGTGTATTACAGTAGTCCAAACGGGATGTAATCAAGGTGTGTGTCACCAAAGCCAGATCTGACATCTTAAAGGACAGGGGCAGCTGTTGCCCAAGTCTGAGCTGTACAAATTCACTCCTGGGCACTGCTGAAAGCTGGGCATGCCAACTCAGAGTTGAGCCAAGCTGCAAACCTGAGATTTCAGGGACTGTAACTCCATGCAGCACAGGTAGACTCCCTATTCCCTGGTCTGGCTTTCAACTGATCAGGAACACCTCTGTCTTGTCTAGATTAAATTTTTATTTGCTTGCCCTCATCCAGTCTATTACTGACAACAGATATTGGTTCAATACTAAGACAGTTTCCTTGAAATGAAATGGAAAGGAGAGATAAGAGTTTAGAGTTTAGAAAAAATAATAATATTCACAAATCTAAGCATTTTTAAATTTGTGTAGCCACAAAAATACTGCAAGTCAAAATCCCATCAATATTTGAAGCATATATTCTATAGTGTTTATGTAAATCCTTTCTCATTGTTTGCTGAGATATGCTTCAAATTTTTTCTCACAGCTAGCTTGCTCCCCCTACCTGATTAATGCAGAAGTCTCACTCCCCAAAAATTCTAGCTTACTCAAAATTATGATGATTACAACAGCTCCTGTTTCCGCACATTATTTCTATAGATTCCATATGCTCGTAATAAACCTTAGCATAAGAAAGGTATTTTGAAGTAGAGTTTCAAATTGCATTTGAGACACACACACACACCCCACAAAACACATACATTTGGGCCCACACAGTAAATGATTTGGGAGATCTACATTATATTACTGAATGTGTTCAAGACATTTGGCAACACCACCCAGGGACTGTACAGGATATGTAATTAGCTACTTTTCATGGTCCTCAAACATGAAGAATCTTTCCCCTTTTACCATTACTTTCTAGGAACCAGGTGTGTTGGTAGAGATGTTTATTTGTTGTGTGCCTTCCAGTTGATTCGGGCATGTGGCAACCTAAGGCAAACCTATCACAAGATTTTCTGAGGCTAAGAATGTGTGACATGCCAAGGTCACCTAGTGGGTTTCCATGACTGAGTGAGGAATTGAACCCTGGTCTCCAGGATTATACTCCAACTCTTGAATCACTGCACCATGCAGGCTCTTTTGGTAGAGGTATAAGTAGAAGTATAGTATTTATTTTATAAGGTCTCTTTTCCATCTTAGCTACTGCTGTGAATATGCATAACTGCACCCAAGGCCACAAGGAAATATGGCTAGTATGGTTCCTGGAGTCTCAGGACACTGCCATAGTAGTTGCTTGATATGTAGTGAGTAGAATCTGAATATAGGCCCTTTTCGCATGGCATTTGCCATGCGAAAGGGTGCCTGGAGCGTCGCGCGATTGTGAGGAGCAATCTGCACAGCGCACTCACAATCGCGCAATGCTCCAGGGTAGGGCAGGCACCACTTGCACACTTTTTCATTTTCGGCTTTCAGTTGAAAATGGTGTGCGATCGCACATCGCTCCAGGGCCCCACGTGCACTTGCTGTGCATGCGGAACCACCAGAGCTGCACCAGTCGTGCTTGCTGCCCCAGAGCAGCCTGGGAAACTCAGAGGCTGCGCTGCGGAAGGAAGAGGCAGGGCTCTTGCGCTACCTGCTCAGGAGCAGGCAGCTCGTGCGGAGCTGAAGCAGCGGGGATGTGAAAGCCTCTCGCTGGAGGCTGCTCACGCGATCCCCGTACCCCAGCACCGAAAAAAGGTAAGCTGCAGAAAGGCCCTATGATTTTCCTCCTTGAAATTCCCAAAGTAATTTCAACAGGAATTTTTGCATATGGCTGCTATTATTTTTCCTGCATTCATAAGCAACATTCTTATTCCCTCTTCATTTGTAATCCCTTAATTATTTTGAAAACTACATGAAATGAGGACTTATGTGTGCAATCCTATGCCCATGTGCAGGGGAGAGAGACCCATTGACTTCAGTGGAGCTTATTTTTCAGCAGACACCCATAAGATTACCCTGATTTTTTTCCGGCTCAAAGTTTATGCTATAATAATGTTCAATTTTTTTTAAAATATTCTTTAAGCCTGAGATGAAATTAAACCAAATAAATCCAAATCTCTGTCTATCTGAAAGTTTTGCTGCATCTTGGGAATTTTTCAACTACTACAAGAATTCACCTTAATAGTTTATTCTTCCAATTTTCATAGTCAGCCAACTATACCTACAGGTATCACTTCGTTGTTTTCATACTGGAGACAAGAGGTTAGGTTATGTTTTTTTTTAAACTTTTTTAAAATTAACTTCATCCAAACAAGTCATATCTACTAAAGTTTTATAGTTCCACAAGGCTTTAGTAATTCTTACTTAGTATTGATTTATGGACAAACTGTCAAAACAGTTTTTTTTTTTAAAAAATAACTACTGCAGGCTTAGCTGACTCCACTGTTATGGAAACTTAGGAAGGAAGGAAGGAAGGAAGGAAGGAAGGAAGGAAGGAAGGAAGGAAGGAAGGGAAATAATTTGTATTTCATGTGTTACCACAGTGGAGTTGTTATATCTCACTAGAAACAGTAATCACTTTATAATGAAGATATAATTTTGCTCTCAAATCTCTTTGTTGAGATGAAATAAACTACTATGATTTCCCTGAACATGCTTTAGGTGATGATATTGTTTTGTTTTGTTTTTTGAAGGAAAAGCACAATTCAGAATGCGGATCCTCTTTTTATAAAGAAAGAATTTATAGGTTGCGAAGAAAAAAAAATCTTGGTAGCTGAAGTAGTCTGTGGTAGTTTCATGCTGATCTTGGAAGAAGGAAATATACAATGCAGACAATGCCCCCAAATGGATTAAATATTTCTGCTCATTACATGGACATACAGGAAGTCATCTATGCAGTTCTAATCACGTCTGCTCAGAAGTAAGCCCTTTTTTGATAGGATATACTCCACTACTTCCAATCCCAGCTGAGTTATGAGCTTTCTTTGCTCCTCTCAGACACTCAAAGTAACAAATGGCAGGAACTCTTGACATTTATTGCCTAGTGGGACAACCCTCTACTATTTATTAGCAACAAAAATATTTCACTCCTATTAACCAGAAGATGGTGCTATGGTGCAATGAAATAAAAAAAATGCTTGCAGTGGAAAAAAGGGTGATTAAATGAGAGTGAAATAAAGAAGCGGGAAAGAATACAATCATTTACCCGGTGTAGCTCCTTTTACAGAAGCTGGTTGGGTTGCAGCAGCTTTTGCTGGCTCTTAAAATGAGAACAAATTAAAGCAATAACTACAAGGCATTCTGTAATAACAACAGAGAAATCCAGGGAAACTGCAGATGAAAAATATTGCCCTTAGCATCTCTCTTACAGAGAGAAAGAAGTTATTAAAACCAAATTTCCTGTTGGTTTTCTACTAAATCAAAGGCACATGGAAAAAAAAATTAATGAGGAAAAATGATTATTTAGGATCACTTGATAATTATTATCATTAACAAATGTGGTCTCTAGTATCACTCATTGTGACATGTTAGTAGTAATTTTCTCAGTCGCATGCCCTAATTGCCAAGGAGCATGCATGGCAGGAATCATTTAGGGGAGGTGCCCCCCCCGAAAGAAAAACATAGTTTCAGTATTTCAGTTTTCAGACTCATTTTTCTTTGCTCATTCTCTGTTTTCAGACATTCTTTACTGAGTTTCTAGCACAGATTAGAGCCACTAACTGAACTTTCACGTTTCACTTATGCACAGTACTAATGGGAAATCTGGATTTGCATTTAGAGCAGCCTCTTGAGGCTGAAGCAAGATGCATCTTTTAATGGAAATGGGAATGTGTGCCATTGGTGTTGTCCAAGATTAGAGTGAGATCAGGGCCCTCTTCTACTTGTATAGCTTGAAAAGAAAATGCTGAGATGGCCCATGCTAGTCCTCTTCCCAATCTATCCTCCAGGAGACAGGTGCTAGTCAATGCTGAATACTGAAAACTTGGTCTGTGAGTAGAAATAGGAACAAAATAGCAAATAGGAACAAAGAACCCAAAATTGTTGGATTTTATAGTCTCAAGGAAAGTAGCCTTTTTGCATCCCTCAAATCTTATTGCAAGAAGCACACTTTAAGAACTGACACATTTGTGAGGCTTATGGGGCATGCAGAGAAATACAATGTACACAAAACTATGTACATAGTTTATACATACTTTATCTGTTACATGTTACTTTTGGAAGTAATGACAATATAACCACATTGGATTTCTGAAACACTGGACAAATCTGTAACTTTTAAAATGTAAGGAACAAAGTTTATTTAAAAAAACACAAATATTTTTCATTGTGTGGATTTTTGGCCACTTGGATGGCATTTTTTTTTAATTTTAATTATATTTTTGAAAAAAAAAGAAATAGAATACATTAGTAACATTTTAGTAATACTTTACTCTTAAAAACTAAAAATGCTTTTTAAAAAGGAACAGAAAATGTCAACCTACAGCTTTTCAAAAATAACATTTCATGTTTTATCCATTCCAGCTCCTGGTATCCAAAACCAACAAGTGAATTCATCGTAAATAACAGCAAACTCATAAACATTTCATCACGCATGTGTCAATTTCCCAACTATTAAGCTCCTTCCAGTTTGTTTTGCCCTTGAAATCTGCAGTTGGGGACAGCCAGTATGATGTAGTAGTTTGAGTGTTGGACTAAGACATGGAGAGACCAAGGTTCAAATCCCCAACTGGGCATGGAAATCACTGTATGACCTTGGAGAAATCAGACTGTTTCAGGCTCAGAGGAAGGCAGTGACAAAATCCTCTCTGAACATGGCCATGCTTTGGAGTTGCTATAAGTCAGAAATGACTTGAAGACAAAACAATACTGAAGCATCCAGAAATGGTCTGATGCAGCCATTTCCAAACAACTCAGTGTTCAAATGAATGTCAGAGAAGTTAACTTTCCTCCTATCCTCAGATCTCATACTGCTATATCAACTGAAACCATGCTAACGTCAGAGACATATTGGATGGTGCAAGTAATTTGATTATGACGTTAAACACAGCCATTGTTTTATTTAAATCTCAATTTGCCTTTTGTTCTGCAGGTACAGAACTCTTGTTGTCCCTATCTGGAATGTATGTCTTCCATATTGAGCTGAGAAGAAATTATACCCCTCCCTTCCCAGGCAGCTGTCCTCTCACTCTCTTTCATTTTGTGGGGGAGAGATCTCAAAAGGCCTTTAAAGAATAGCCATTTGTTTCCTACATAAGCACCACTAAAATGGAGATTGCAGAACACAGCCCAAACTTGGTGAATAGCATCCTTTATATCTAGGACTTGTCTTCATTTAATCAAGATTCTGACAGCCTTGTTATATGCACAAGACAGATGCAAAAGCCTCCTCAGTTCTTCTATTCTGCTTATAGCCACCAAGAACACATTCATCTAAGATCACAGTTGACATTTCAATCCCTGTAAAATCTTTGCTTTTTCAAGTCATGAGAGTAAAAAAACAAATTGAAAAAGGGAGGAAATAACTGTCAATCACAAACTGGAATGTGGAATTGGAAATAAAATGTGTGAATTGATTTAGAATGGAAGAGGCAGCTGAAGTCTAAACATGTCATTTCCAAATTATAAATAGTGCTACCACTTCCTTATTTGCATTTTCCTGTAATACAACCCAATTGTCTGCTCGTCTAGTCAGAAGTAAGGACCACTGTGATAAATGGGACTTACTTCAAGGTAAGAGTGAATAGGATTGTAGCCTTAATAACAATAATTTGTGTGTAACAAATGGGCTGTTTTAAAATTGGGCTAGATGAAAAAACAATTGTAGAAGAGCAACTTTACAAAAAAAAATAGCCTTACTTTTTAGGTCTTTGGTTAAAACTGTTTCCTTCTCATCGGTAGAAGGTATTTTTAAAAGTATGTGAATTTATATATTATAGAAATTATTCAAAAACAATAAAATAGCTGAAGAGCACATTTTATTTCATTGGTCTTCACACTGTCCTATCCTACTATGGTTGGTCATGTAGAAGCAAATTGGAAGGACAACAAACTATTAGCTCCTCTTCTTCCTTCTCCTTTTCCTCTATTGTTTGTTGCCAGGTAAAAGGATAGAAAATTGGGACATTCCCTGTCTCATATACACAGGAATAATTTGGGTACCTTTGGGTCATGTTCTGGCAAAAGGTGGGATATAAACTAAACAAATAAAATAACTATACCAACGCTTTCCAAACTTTCTTATACTTTGGTCCTCTAGGTATTTTGGACTTCAGATCCAAATGTTCTTGATTGTTGATCAAGCTGGTTGGAACTTCTGGGATCTGAAGTCAAAACACCTGGAAGACCTAAGTCTGGGAACCACTAAATTCTACAAATGAACTTGGGGGACAAGGTACAAATCAACTTGGGGGACAAGGTGCTGTTCTGCCTCAAGCAGCAAAGTGTCTCAGGCTGTTTCTGTATGCCACACCATACATCTTGAAGTAGAGAGGATCACTATGGCCAAATATGCCTTCCCCCAGAAATGGAAGCAACCAAGGGCTCTGCCTGAGACCTATTTCCAGTGTCAGGGTACAGCTCTGGAAACCAGGCCATATGAAGAATGGCTTAGGGATCTGGGTATGGCTAGCTGGGAGAAGAGGAGACTGAGAGATAAGATCAGAGTCATCTTTAAATACATGAAGAAACAATGAAGCAAGCTTGCATTCTGCTCCTCCAGAGACTGGGATACAAACTTATGGATTTGAGTTACAAGGAAAAAAGTTCAAACATTAGGAAGAACTTCCTGATGGTAAGGGCTGTTGAGCCTTAGATTCACCTTTTTGGGGGGTGTTAGAGTTTGGATGGCCACTGCTTGGGAGTACTTTACTAGTATATTTCCGTATGGCAGTGAATTGGACTAGATGGCCCTTCTCTCCCTTCCAGTCGTAAGATTTCTATATCTCTAGGACTGAGGACACCAGAAGCCTCTACATCAAAGGATGTGAAATTCTAGAATCTTTTCCCAGGACCTCTTTTAGAAATTCCCATCCCTGCATATCCTTTGTTTCTATCTGAATGGGGGATTTCTCTTCCCAGTGCCTTACACTAATTTTCCACTGTTAGGACCTTTGTACCATTTTTGCAATATTCTTATTAACACCCTTTTTCTTTGATCAAAAGCAATAAAAGCCTAGAAATTTCAAGGGGAAACTCATTTATTCTTGGGTGTATGTATGTTGCACTTTGAACTAAAAGTATTTCTGGGTTAATCTGCTGCCTCTATTAGCATGTTTTCCAGGAATCACTTCAAAGCATGCTAATTACCACATTGAGATGAAATTAATCATAAAGCGGCTTTCGGCCATGGGGGTCTACTGAAGCATTGAAGAAACGCTTTAGAGTTGCCAGATATGGAAATTTTAAAAGGTGTCACTTGTAGTTGATATGAATCATTTATCACAATAATCTGCTATTACTGGAAGCTATAAAACCTGAATATACCGGCAACATTATACACAATAGCAGATGTGATGTACAATTAAATACCACAAGATCCTTCAAAAACATTCTGGTATACTAGAGTACAGTATTATGTTATACTTTAGATAAAGAAGGCCCTTTTTATTTATATTTTTTTTTCATAGTCGCATGAACCTCATATTAAGCAGAAATGCTCTGGGACAATCAAATAAAGAAAGGATCTACTGCAAGAAAAAAAACAGTCATGTAAGGCCTTCAGTACAGCACATAAAGTACCCATTGAAGGTAAAAACCCCACTCTCTTTTCCTCTCCATTCCCACCTCACTCTCTAAGACCCATATATGGAGAGCCAACATGCTGTAGTGGTTTGAGCACTGGACTACAATCCTGGCGACTATGGCCATGGAAACCCACTGGCCAACCTTGGACACATCACACACTCTCAACCCTCAGAAAACCCCATGATAGGTTTGCCCTAAGGTCATCATAAATCAGAAAGACACATAACAACAACAACAACAACAGGTACTCCTAAGTATTTGTTCAGTATGCAATTTCTTCCTTATTCAATGCAAATACCATCTGTTGTGGAAGAAGCATGTTTTCCAGGAATCACTTCAAAGCAAAGAAGAAGCTTAAATTTTGGAAGCTGGTCCAGCAATGCAATGGAACTCTCTGAAGTACTACTGTGAAACTATTTAACAATAAACAGTGTATTTATTTATTTATATTGCCTTTCTCCCAAAACTTAGACTTAAAAGGCAGCTCACGTCAGGCTGCCTTTTAAAAGTGGCAAATAAAACACCAAAGTTATCATTCTGAAGCACAAATTATAACAGTATAATATAATGGAAGTAATTATAATATTAGAGCACTATTGAATCAAATACAGTTCAAAATCATAGCAGTAAAGGAAATACAGCATATATCCTTAAAAGTTGTTTCCTGGGCAGCTTGAACAATAAGGTCTTTGTGTGCAAATGGAAAGACAAATAGGGGGGACCCAGCCTAACCTCTCTTCGCAAAGAGTTCCCATGGCCCAAGAACACTGAATTTTGTCAAAGATGTAACAAAATATTCTGGTACGTTTGGACATACTTTTAAAGAAGAGCATTTTATTCTAATTTATATACACTATTATTTATAATGTTGCTTATGTTTTCAGCACATTATGTCTTCCCTCATTTTTTAGTCCCTTGCATGTGTCTGTTTTCTCTGAAGACATAAAAATTGCCCCTCTCTTATTTTCTGCTGATATACAGATGCTGCAAAAGTGGTCCAAATTCACCTTCTGATATATATACAGGAAAATCACCAATACAAAATTCAGATCCTCCAACTTTTTCAGATGAAAACACAGATGTTTGTGGCCAAGCAACATCAGATGGTAAAAGTTATTATTAAGGAAGAACATACACACTAGGGAGAGCCAGTGTGGTATACTGATTTGAATGTTAGATTACAGTTCTAGAGGCAGGGTTCAAATCTCCACATGGCCATGAAAACCCACTGAGTAAACTTAAGCATATCACATTCTCTCAGCCTCAGAAGAAAACAATGGCAACTCTCCTCTGAACAAATGTTGCTAAGAAAACCTTGTGATAAGTTTCCTCAGGGTCACCATAAGTCAGAAATGACTTGAAGGTACACAATAACAAACACAAGCTGAGAAAGGCTGCAGCAGTTAGCTTTTTCCTGAACCTACTGAGAAGGGTAAGATTTGACCCCCTAGTCTCTTTTCCCCTATGCTGAATTAAGTGATTTCAAACTAGTCTGCACTTTCTGCACTTCACTGTTATAGTGCTATTATTCTACTTTCAACATCCTACAGAATCCTAGGATTTGCAGTTTAGGGAGGGGCATTTAGAATTCTCAGCCAGAGAGCTCTTTGGCCCCAGTAAACTACAAACCCCAGAATTCCACAGGATGTTGAAAATGGTATAATAGCACTATAGCAGTGTAGTGTGGAAATGGCCCTAATTTGCACCAACTGAAGTAAGCCCCCCTGCCTCCCAAAAAAACTAAGACAAAAAGTAGAAGGAGAAGAGAGAAACTGGGGCATTTTAAAAGCAGCTGAAAAAGTGGGATGGCAGAGGATTATTCAGGACAGTCCCTTTCAAACTTGGACAGCAAGAAGGTATGAAAACTTCTAAAGCAAAATTAAGTAGGGCTGTTCAGAGGGCTCCTGATTCAGTTCAGTGATAGATTCTTTATTTTGGACCTGGGTTTGATTTGGTATAGATATATCTGACCCCCATAGGTTTTGATCCAGAATGTAAATCTGAAACAAGATTGTCACTCTTTCACCTTTGATCTGAATTGGGACCACAATATAATACCTCTCAGACAGGCAACTCCAGGGAGTTTTGTGTGAGGTACCTGTAAAATATGTTATTTTCCACAACACAAAAACTATTTTAAAACTTGTTGAAAAAAATTGAACACAGAGGTATTTCAGTGAAGTGGCCCTGACCAGTATGTTGGTTAAATCAACTAGGTTGTTCCCGTCCACATTTGAACACAATATCTCCAATTTGCCTTTGCTGATCTCCAAGCCAGATATCTTGCCAAAATCTGACAAGATAGACAGAATATGGAATAGGCCAGTTATTGGGGTAAAGACAGCAGTTCTAACACCATCTTCAGTCAAATTCTGAAAGATCAGGATATGCTGGCTTTATCATACAGAGACTGGCACATATTACCTCATGTGGTGGCTATGTCTTTCAATACTGGAAATTACAGAGGGGAAGAGAAAGGAACTTTTTGTTTATAATCCCAGCAGCCCAATTGATAAGATTCAGTGATGCAGCAGAAGAAAGCATGGGGATGATGAGATGATGATTTCCCAGCAATTCAGCTGATGAGATCCCCCTGATGAATATCATTTTCCCTTTAAGCCTGGCATCTGTGAGCTGGTCTGGCACGAAGGGATCATAAGAGCATTGCAATGAAGAACAACGTGACCGTTTTGGAGAAATGCAAGCCATTCCTTTTTTATAATTATTTTGTGATGTATGATATATATTGGAGGGGGAAATGGAATACAGCAACGAGCAATTTGCATTTGGTCTGTCCCCTAGCATACCATAGTGGTAACTCTTGTAACTCTTGTCAGTGAAGCTAACCAGTAGCAGAGCTTACTTACTATTTAACCATTCTTAAGGAAAATGGGGTAGGCCAGTCAGAACCAACCTGTCCCATATCAAAGATGAGAAGTTTTGCCAGGTTAGAAGAATGCTTTGTACCTCATGGAAACCATTGCAAGGAGCACATCATTGTACAAGAACATCAGCTGAAATTGCAAATGTGGCAGCTGAAATTGGGCAGCTGCTGCCATGTTTGTTATCAGTGTTGCAGCTGGTGATGAAATTTGAGAGGAATTACTGCACTCATTGCCTGCGGGGTGTGTGTGTTAGAATGTTCTCTGGCAGCATAGAGCATCACTAGATTACAAGGAAGAACATTTTATTGCTTTCAGGAAGTAGCAGAAAGGAAATGTAGAAGAAACTGTGAAGGAGATTGTGTGGATAGCTGCTCCCAATTTTTCTGGAGAAGGGGTATCACAGAGGTAACAGAACAAGGATGTAAGAGTCACAAGTGGCCTGAGGTTGTTTGTTGTCCACCTCTGTACTATACAAACTGTCCTGTACAAACAGCAAAGTGGAAGTAAGTGTCCGCTAAAACAATGCTACTCTTATAGAGTCTTTACACCTGCTTCCAATAACAGTAGCAGGTGAAGGTCCTCTATAACACCAATAGACCAATTAACCCCGTAATAACTAGAGTTGTAAGTCTTGTCAATTCCAACGTTTACATTCTGGGCTCTATTTCTTGATCATTACAACAGATAAAAAAGAACTGGCTTTTAGTGAGAGATGTTCATACAGATATCGTATATATATTTAGGTAAAAATACGTGTACGTGTATAAAAATCCTGTCAGGATTTTTTTTAAAAAATAATTAGAAGTTTCCTTTCTTTACAGTTAGTAGAGAAAGCTTTTTTCTTGCTGGTTCTACAAAAGGAGTACCACACAGGTAAACGTTCAGTTTCTTTATTTTAACAAGCAAATATTTTAACAAAGATGATGCAACTCTATCCTTGTTTGTGTGAAGTAAGGGAAGGGTACATACCCGTCTCAGAGCAAAGAGCAAAGCATAGCCTCTTCTCAGCACAAGCAGCTCTGTTTTACCTCAGGCCTCAATCAACATTCCTTTGAAGTAAACTAGCAGCAACAGAGCAGTTGCAAATGACATCTAAACTATACACAGAGCGATAAAAAACTAGGCCCCTGTTGTGTCTTTCATGAAGTTGTATCCCTAGGTGGTTTATAATAAACCACTATGCCTTACTACTCTTTCTCAGAACACTTTGAGAATAAATACATTTTTAAC
Organism: Cyclura pinguis; assembly: GCA_030412105.1. Taxonomy (NCBI): domain Eukaryota; kingdom Metazoa; phylum Chordata; class Lepidosauria; order Squamata; family Iguanidae; genus Cyclura; species Cyclura pinguis. Next base: position 102,365,929 of record CM059599.1, on the reverse strand, counting down.
TGAATATTTTACACCTTCAGCTGGAGTGAATTCCTTATTTACTGTGTGCAATGACTTTACAAGTTTTCACCAAAGAAGGCTTTGCGGGATATGCATTTTAGGCCACCTGGAGCCCTGTTTGCTTATCACTCACTCTAGCGTCCTGTGAATAAAGGAGCCCCAAGTCCTATATTTCCTTATGTGGGAAAAATTGGGTTCATTGCTTTGCTCATGCAATGAGCAAATTGGGTCACTGGCAAAGACAACAAGGCTGAGGAAAATGGAAGGCAGTAGGAAAAAGATGAAGGCCACGTTACGACTAGATTGATTCAATCAACGAAGCCACGACTCTGGGTTTGCAAGACCTCACAGCAAAATTGTTGATGACTGGGGCTCTCGGAGCTCTCTCATTCATAGGGTTGGCATAAAGTGAAGCTGACCTGATGGGGAGTAACAATACCAAATCCAGGGAGGCAGCCACACTCTCTTCTTCTGACTCATGATTCGCCATTACAAATCTTCCCTGTTAAACCAAGGTGTTCTCGGAGCATACACATTACTTTAAGTTGAGTTGCCGTTCTGTGAAGTTTATGGGAGAATGGTTTAGCTTGAAAACAAGGTATGCACTCCCTGTGCACCTTGTTATAAAGGACAATCAGGGATGAATTTAGTGAAACAAGCAGGAGACTAAAAAACAGTGCACGTACACAGAAGACTGTGAGTTGTCCACCTCTGGAACAGATTCCTTGAAATCATTTTAAGTTGTGCATGATTAACTTAACTGATTTCAGTGAGTCTGTTACAAGTATTAATAAATTTGGATCTAGTGCCATGATGGAGTCTTACAGTAAGCTCTTGTACTTGTTTACTTGGAAGTAAGCTCCATATTTGACAGAATTTAGTATGCACAAGACTGCAATCAGGCATTAGAATCCCAAGCTAGTTTACTCAGAACTATGTCCCACTCAGTTTAGTGGGGTATATTTCCTAGACAGTGAATTTAGGACTGAAACCTTACTCTGTTCCTGAAAAACTGGAAATAGATTTCTAATGAAATGGACAAAGGTTTTCCAGCTTTCAGCATAGCGTCTACAGATCAATTGGTAGTTCCACTTGTATGGATATATAAATCTAGCATAACTGCACTGACTTCAGTGTTTCCAAGAAATGAAATCAGCAGAAGGTTTCTAGATACAGTACGTTAGCCATATGTGTGAAATTATTTCCTGCACATTTGACACATTAATGGGGGCTTTTAAACCAATACATCATGCATGGATGGTACTTAATGTTCCATTTGCTGCCCCTAGCAAAGTGTTCATATGTGTTAAAATAAAAGCAGCAGTAGGTGGCATATGCTGTCTGAAAAACATCTTATCATCTGAGCATTTTAATCAATAAGAGGAAATTCTTCGTATAGCCTAGTCTCAAATAGTAGATATGCTAAGCTTTTAGATACCAGCTGCTGAGCAATTTTCTTTATTTCTACCTGAGAGCTATCTGACCAAACCTAAGAACAAACTAAAATTAAATCTAATCCATGACATGTCCAAAGCATTTGTTATCAGTAAACACACACACATCACATCTGGGTGTGCTTTAAAAATTCTACAAGAAAACTTTCCACAAACCAACACTTCCTAAATGTGTTGGGATATAATTCTCACCATACTAAGAGAATTCAGCCGTCATGATTCTATTCTTGTGGGGATGATGGGAATTGCAGTGCAAGATACTTACAGGACACCAGGTTGGGCAATATGGTAGAAACAAAGCTCCTTTTTATTTGAGGTTACTTTGTTGGTGAGGAAATCCAAGATATTTAGCAAAGAGGTGCAGCTAGGTTTATGTATGTGCATGCACACATTTAATATTGTTTTGCTGCCCTTAACTGGACATTAACTTGATATTTTGCAGGCAGTTTCCATCTAAGATCATTTGGAGCTTTGGGACTGTGGCAATTTTAGCAAATGCTTTCAGCTCCTGTGCAGTGATTTATTGAAGACCACTTCCTTATCAATTCACTTAAGTGGATAGTGTAGCTCTACATTCTCATTTCTTTGTATGGTAAAAACCGCCCTTCAGTTAAAGTAAGTGGGCAGACGCTCCTTGTGTGTGCACTCTGGAAGTTTGTTGTGTGTTCAAACTGTAACACATATACATTAGGGTTGTGCATGCCTCTGATTTTATTTGAGGCCTGATCAAACTATTCCGATTGTTTCCTGACCTAATCAGGAGTCAAGATCACTATTTAGGAACCTAGATCTCCTCCAATTGACTTTTATTTGGCAAACTAAATGACTACAACTTGTCTCTTCACACAGCTGGATGAAGCTTGGAGGCATGGCAAGAAAAGGATTAACTATTTCTAATTGCAGAGTGGTAGCAATCAAGGGATTTTGTATTAGTCAGCTTTACATTTCTGTTTGTAAACTCTACTTGGGAATGAAATTGATTGAATAATGTCTGTGTTAACATGAGGCATGTGATCTGTTTTGTGAAACAAACACTGTCTTTCTTAATGATACATTAACCCACAAGTGCAAATATATTTTTATTTAGTGACTAAAATCCTCAATAAATTTTAAAAAACCTATTTTTTTTTCAATATTTGTAACCAAAAGAGTTTGCCTGAGCACAAAGTTGAAGATTTTTCTGTAAGTAGCTCATTTAACACACACACACACACACATTTTCCTTCCCTTCACTCTCTAAATGGCAGTCTCTTCCAATCAAATTATTGGGGCTAGGTTGATTATTTGATTTCATCAAAATTTTAAACCTTAAGAAAAATAAGGGGAAAAAACCGTCTCCTAAACACCCACTCTCTCTTCTAGCACAGTAAAATTAATATAAGTGTACACACAAGAAAAATGGGGAAAATCTTGAGAAGAAAAGAATGGGGGGGAGGGCAACCTTCCTAAGCCAACAAGAATAACAAAAATACATACACAAGAGTGACTCTTAGCAATCTTTGTGGAATGATGGTCGTAATCCTATTGGGGAATTTTGAATGCATAAGCACCCTAGTTTCAATGTTGCACAGTGAATCCCATCCCGATCCCCCCAGTCCCCACTTATCAGGGGGCAGCCATTGTGATTAACAAGGCCTGTTACCTTGCTGATCAGAAAGCCTCTGACTGGCATTTCCACTTCCTCCTGTGAGTTATCTCTGGTGTGACAGGCAGAAGCAGGACCCCCGTCGCAGTCCCCCCTCATGCCAGAGATCACTTGCGTGTGGGTGGTGGAGCTGTCAGCCAACAGCTTCCTGAATGACAAGAGAACAGACCCACATCAGTTGCAGTAGCTGCTGTCTGGCAATTGGGGGTTGGGGAACCCTCATGGTCCCTATGTATCCCCTGAACTAGGGGCTACGGAGGGATCATGAATATGGAAAAGTCACAAGTGGGTAACTCTACCCCACAGGATTCTGCCCAAGGTCTCCAGTCCATTTCTTAACCAAGCCCCAAACAGAAGCTATACTAAGCACTGAGGAAAAGTGGGGAAAAGGAAAATATACGACTTCAGTGACATCACACAAACACACATATTCTCCTCACAAACACCACAATTAAAACTGTCAGAAAATCCATTATTGTTCCAACACTGCTGCTGTCCAACCTTATCACACCACCCTGAGAGGTTTCCCTCGGGAAGGCAGGTGGGGAGGGAGGCACTTTCCTGTCCATCTTGTTTTCCACCCTAATGAAACATCCATTTCATCTCTGTCCCCTGGGAAGTACTGGAACAATTTGGGGCAGTGCAAAGTACCGTAGAACCCATTTGTCACATTATAATCTCATACAAACTTAGAGATGAATTTTGCATCTTTGTATATGAGAATGACCAATTGAGGCAGTTTTCTCCCCACTCCCCACTACAGTCCTCCCTCCACATTCGTGGGTTTGACCTTCACAAATCGGATTATTTGGAAGGTGCGTGGGTGCCTTGCCCTCCCATTCTCCTCCTCCCCTTGCCTTGTGTTTTGACAAGTGCAGAGAAGGAAGGCAAGTGACTGGACAAAAGACAAGGAAATGGGCGGGGGGGGGGGATGTGCACATCTTCCATTTCTCCTCCGGAGCTCCCCCTCCCATTCCCTTGCTTCTGGCCCTGCTGCTGAGAACTGGCACTGACGCAATAGGCAAGGGAATTGGGGGGGGAGGCTTATGTGAGCCTTCCTGCTCCCCATTGGAGCTCCTCCTTCTCCTTCCCTTGACTCTGGCCCCAGCGTGCAAAAGGCAAGGGATAGGGAAAGGGGAGACTTGGAAGTGAATGGGAAGAGGATCACAGGGGGAGTTATCTGAACCCTCACAAATGTGGAGGGTCCACTGTGCTCAGAAATCCAGTGAAAATAAACACCCCACACCCACACACTGCAAATATAACCATCAAACTACAGACTAAACTTCTTCAGAGAAGGGTAGACAAAGTCCAGCCACTCCCAGCATTTCCGCCCATTGGCTAGGCTACTGAGAGCTCCTGGAGGCCATAGTCCAAAAACATTGGAAGGGCTGCACTTTGCTGATCCCTTGTTCTAAAATTAGCCATCTCTAACAGCACTATCATATGCAGGCTCATCCAGGAGGGTAACTGGCTTTGGTGTGGCTTACTCTTCCAAACAAAACAAGCAGAAATACCAAAAAGGTTACAGAGAGAGATGTCTCCACGGTATTACTTGTTCTTCCCATTTCATTTGGTAGCAGAATCCTTTCCTTATGTTCGGTGGTTGCCCCAGTCCGTACAATGCCAGAGAAGGTTAATGTGGCAGCATCTTCAGTGTATGAAGCACCATAGACAGACATTATAGTAGGCGGCATTTTATCTCTGCATTTACTTATTGAGCTCCCATTATTAATCTGCAAATGGCATTTGACACATCACAGCTAATCCAAAATGACTGCCGACACAAGTGCTAAAATAATTATCATCAAATGTATTTCAGATTAATTTAAAAATTATAGCAGATTGCTTTAATTCCTGTCCTGCTAATATTTATTACTTTAATCTTGCAACTGCAAATGATTTTATTAATGGACATTAATAAAATATGGTTACCAACATGCACAGACAGAAAAACTTCAGAGATGGTGAACTTCGTATGAGAATTCAGTTGTACAGGGGAGAATTAAAGCAAATGGATATAAAGGCAATTCATGTGTATTTTTTTAAAATGAGGGAAACTGTCAGCAATGTGCCAATATCAATCTATCAGCAATGTGTTTTCATTTTGCAGTGCTCTATACTGCTTGGGTTTGTAAATTTTAAGCTAAAGAGAAATGGGGATTATATCTTGTAACTGGCAATTATTATAATATGCAAGGCAGCATTATAAATATTTAACTTTTAATATATAAATATACAATCTATGGAAAGAAAAGAAACTATAAGAATAAAATTCCCATGATACCTTGTTCACTTGACAATTGCAATGATGAAAAACAAACAGGCATTTTTTGCTTCTAGGACATACTCTGTTTAGGTAATACCAACAGAGCAAGCATAAGCCTCAGGTCTACTAAGCAGGGGTGAGGGGTCTAAAATGGAGCAGAGCCACTTTCTTTCAGGTGGAGATAAACTTTGCTGGTGTAAGGGTGTGGGCAGATCCTCAAAACCCATTTTTATATACGCAAAGACCCACCTGCATAAAGATACTGCTGGTGGTTTTTCCCACTGGAAAAAGCAGCCCTTAAGCCCCAAAATGAAACACTGCACAATAGCTGATTTTAGTCCAAGGAGCTATCTAGGGTGCTGGGGATAGGGTTTATTTAAAGTTCAGACTAAACCTGGCATGGATTCACTGACACGTATACTACCAGCTTCAGCTAATGTTGTAGAGGTAAAATCCCTGTGATCCATCAAGCATTCCCAGGGTTCAGCCTCTCAGCTACACCAGTCCGAAACTGCTATAGCGATTCCTTGCATTGCTTTCAATATTTTTTTTTAAAACCAAAACCCTGTAGGCAGCTTCTGCAGAGGAAAATGAAAGGTAAGTCTCTCCCTTCCTGTACTTCCCACATTAGCCATGTGAGCTGGCAGGATTTAGAAAGCATCAGATGTTTTGTCACTCATAGCCCCACTTTTGATTGCACTATCAGAATAAGTTATTTACTCTCTATGAGATACCAATTCTCTTGTAAGGGAAGGACAACCTGTCTGTATTCTACACGAGTCCAGGCAATGCTTGCACTGACAAAAATATATTCTTGTCCTGAAATCATCCAGCACTAGCTCTATTTTTAAAACAAAAACAACAAAAAGCCAAAATCTTTTCATATGTTTATTTGATGACCCATAAAAAGAAAGCTAAAATCAACACTCAACGGTTCGTTTCATCAACATTCTCAACCATGACTTCAGATAATGACTGAGATCCAGGATCTCCACTGGCCTACTTAGGTTGATGATAGAAATGAAGGGGAAGGTGGCAGTGGCTATGGTAGAGGAAGCATTGATGAGGAAAGTAGGGAAAAGCAATGGTGACAGGAGAAAGAAGAGAAGTCTGCCAATTCTGTGAGATGTATTTTTTTAAATGCTGGCTTGAATGGTATAGCATTATAGGATCTTGTCCAGGATATATTACAACTTTTTAAAAAGAAAAATTAGTCAGGATCCTATTGAGACAAACTGTTCACACAAAGAACCATAGTGCATGTAGTCTGGCCTTTTCATCACTTGTGGAACAAAGGATTTCAGAACTTGCAGCATGGAAAGATGTCTTGCCTTTGCCAGTGTTGCCACGTGCAACACTGAATGCAGTGATCCAGTAGTACTGTGTCAGTAGGGCTTTCTGCACTGTTGGTCTTTGCCCTTTATTTGGAGGTTTTTAAGCAATGCTTTTATTTAACACACTTGTTCTTTTCTGTTATCTTCCAAAAAACACGGTTCATCTAAGCAGGACCAGCACCTGGCCTTGCAGGGACCTTAACAGTACTCCAGAACAGGGTTGCCAGTTCTCAGGGCCTGACCTTCTATTCTTCTGTCCTCGTGGTGGTGATGGTGGGATCTCAGGATAAGAGTGCTGCCTTGGAATGTTGTGTGTGTGTGTGTGTCTGTATTCGTCACTTGTTAATCTTTCTATTTTAATTTGAATGGTGTATTCCATGCTATTCTAGTTGATACCTAATGTATCATGACTAGCGGCTGCTCCTGTAACATCAGCCCCGTACCATCCCCACAGCTTGACTTCCATAAGATCACAAGAGGTCATCTCTAGGGTCCTTTCCGCACCTTACCTCCTTCTGGCACTGGGGTGCGGGGATCGCACAAGCAGCCTCCGGCGAGAGGCTCTTGCATCCAGGACCCTTTGGCTCCGCACGAGCTGCCTGCCCACGTGAGAGCCCTGCCTCTTCCTTCTGCAGTGCAGCCTGGGACTTTCCCCAGCTGTGCTGGGGCAGGAAGCACGACCGGTGCGGCTCTGGAGGCGCCGCACACCAGGTAAGTGCGTGTGGGGCCCGGGAGCAATGCGCGATTGTGCACTATTTTTGGCTTCTAGCTGGAAATGGAAAGGTGTGCAATTGGCTCCTGCCAGCCCCTGGAGCATCGTGCAATTGTGAGTGCGTCGTGCAGATCACTCCTCACAATTGCGCGATGCTCCAGGCCCTCTTTCGCATGGAAAATGCTGTGGAAAAAGGGCCTAGGTCTCAGGTTTTTGCCCTGAAATCTCAGGGTCTGAGATAGTTCTGTTATGGAACTCCTAAGCCCTCCATAGATGGCAGAACTGGTTATTTATCTTTCCTTCACTGAAATTAGAAGCAGCAGGAAAAACAATAATAGTGCATTTTGCTGGTAAGCATTGTTGCTGTGACTACTATTTTTCTCTTTTCAGTATCCACCTGGGCTCTGTTAGAATCTCACTCTAGAATGGTTTCGTTTGTATGGTGAGGGGGAAGGGTTGAAATGTTATAAAGGAACTAAAAGAGCAGCTCTAGGGATAACAGTTGTCAGTGGTGTTCACTCTTAAAAAGAACGAAAAGGAAATGAAAGAGAAGGGAAGGGAAAAGGGATAATAGACTAAGGGGCCCTTTGGAAGATACAGATCTTGCAAATGCACAAGGATGCCATCAGGCTTGTCTCTAAGTTTTGAAACCAAACCTCATCACTTCTCCTGATGTTTAAGTATCCTTCCTTAGCCCTCTATTGTCTGAGCAGAGGTCTGGCCCTGTTTGTGACCCTTGACAGAAAGATTACTTAGCAGAGGTCAAAAGCCATGAGTCTGAATCAAGCTTAAGATAATATTATATTATATTATTATATTATATTATAATGAAAAAGAGGGAAACAATGCATGTTCAGTCATTAGATAAAGGAGGTTAAACAGAGTGTATGGATAGCAGGACTCTTAAAAGGGTCAAGATAATGCCAAGATAATGATGGGTAAGTGAGAGGCAAAAATGTCTGAAACAAAAATGAATCTAAGAAGAAACAAAGTGAAAAAGAACCCATGTTTCATCTAACCCACAAGAGCATGTAGATCTGATTCTGTCTTGTCATGATAAGCAATTGCTTAACAGTAAGAAGCAAACATTTTATTATTTTATTTTATTAGGTTATTTTATTATTATCACAGGAGCTGAATACAAGCCCTTCATGAACACAAGCATATGAAACTCATATATGCTTAGATTACAGGATTACATGAAAGGAGGTTCTTTTTTTGCCAGATTCCAACATGGCACAATCCAAAACAAATCTACAAATCCAAATAAATCTACAAGTTCTCTTGGGTTCAATAGACTTTACTCCCTGGTCAGTTTGCATATGTTCTACCTTGCTGAAGGAGGTTTGTGACAGAAATGAGGAGAAAGAATCCTTCAGATATTCTTTTGATCAGGAAGAGAGCAAGGTACCTTCTGCCTTTAAAAAAAAAAATTGTACTGGGCTTGATTGCTTTCTGCTAGGACTTCATAGCAGAAACATTAAGGATTCTGTTAAAAGTGTGGTGCAGTCTTTACCGTGCCCATTAGCTATCACAGAAGAAGAATATACAATAATTATGGGTCTCAGTTTATTATATCCCAAGCTGTCTCATTAAAGCAACAAACATGCTTTGATCATGGAAAAAGCTTATGAAAAATATTCATCCTCTTCCACAACTTTAGCTCTTCAGATCCTGCTTCTCACACCTACCCTGATTGTCTGGGTCTGGACTTGTGAGCAGTGAGCAGCACCATGCTAATCTGAAACAAATGATTGTTCATTGCAGTCTATTCAAAATGCAGAGAGATGTGGAGTTTTATAATGTTAACTAGGCTACCCACTTTAACATAATTTTTGAGTGTGTCATAACACTCCATACAATAATTTGCCAAAATGTGTATTTGTATATACTTTAGAATCTTTACACAAAGTAAAATCTGAGCAACATGATTGCTTCCCACTATTGTATATAATTACAGCTACCATCTAATTAGTATTCTATTACGTATATTTATTGCCATTCCTTTATAGGACATCTGCACATACCATTAAGCCAATCATTACAAAATGCAGTTCTTTAGGATCTTGAGGCCCTTGAGAAATAAAAAGATATGGGATGGCACTTCTTGAAAAAGCAGAGAATTACAATATATATTCCCTAAACTTGGACAAATAAAGAGTACTATAAGGAAGAATGGAATAGAGCACCTTCTGTTTAGCTTTAAAATTTTGTGTTGGTTCCACTGATCTTTTATGCATGAACAGTTCTCACACTTTGTCAACTAGATTTCACACATAAGACCATTAGAGTGGTCAGTTTATAGAAGATGATTTGTCTTTATGAATATAGTACCATGTGGAAAAAATGGAGGTAGTAGTACAATTACCTATTGAAAAACTAACATTCCTACACTGCATATCAAGGATATACTTGTTAACAGGATAATTCTGAAGGTTATCAAATTGTTATTGCTGCTGTTGTTAACTGTCATCAAGCTGACTTCAAATCACAGTGAATGAGAGACCTCTATACACCAGTAATGTAGTCTTCCTCTTTTCCTACTGCCTTCCCCCTTGCCAAGCATTATTGTCTTTTCTAGTGAGCCATATCTTCTCACAATATGGCCAAAGTACAACTGTCTCAGTTTAGCCATCTTGGCTTCTAGGGAGAGTTCAGGTCTCTAGGACCCATTTATTTGTGTTTATTTGTGTTTTTGCCAGTCCAGGGTATCTGCAGAACTGTCATCCAGTACCACAACTCAAATGAGTCGATTCTTTTCCTGCCAGCTTTCTTCACTGTCCAGCTTTCAGAACCATGCATAGAAATGGGAAGTGCAATGGAATGAACAATCCTGACTTTGTTATTCAGTGATATATCTTTATACTTGAAGATCTTGTCTAGCTCCTTCATAACTGCCCTTCCTGGTGGAGGAAGTCTCAGAGACCGCAGCAGTGGCACCGTAGCTACCATTTGTTAATAATTTGAAGGAATACTGAAGAAGAAGAAGGCAATGGTAAACCACTTCTGAAACCTTTGCCTTGAAAACCCTATTGTGAGGTTATCATATACACTCTCATATATGTGAGAGTGCCACCATGAAAAATGAGGGCCAGAAAAATGAGGGTCAGAATCCTTTTGGGGACTTGTGAATTCATAGGTGGACTTATATATGCAGGAATTAGAATTATGCAGTTGCATATTGTCCATATCCAATAGACGTCTGCTGCAAACTGCTGGATGCATAACTGGATCGATGGACAATGGAATTCATGTGCATCAGTCACAATGTGCATTGCATCAGTCTTGATGCACGTTGCATACCAATGCATATCAGGCACTCTTGCTGGTCTCCCTTTATCTGTCTTTGCAAATCAGGAAAGGAGTTTTCTTTGTTTTCTTTGATATGTAGCTAGATATATGTAATGATTTGCCCACTCTCTTGAGGACTGTAGTGGCCCAGACCAGTAAAAGCTGTCAGGATCATCTATATAAACTAAGTCTATCTATTACACACAGTTAACCAAGACAGCTTTCCATTCAGTACCAGTTGGTGGAAAACATGAAAGAGGTAGTGGAATTGCTCTTGTATTCTGCCTTTGAACTAAGCATCCAGTTGACCACTGTGGAGAGAGAATGCTGGACCATATGCACCTTTGGTGTTATGTGCCTTTAAGTTGCTTCCAACTTATGGCAACCCCAAGGTAAATCTATCACATGGTTTTCTAGGCAAGATTTGTTCAAAGGGGGTTTACCATTGCTTTCCTCTTGGGCTGAGAGAGTGTGACTTGCCCAAGCCAAACTGGTGCGTTCCATGGATGAGCGGAGATTTGAACCCCGTCTCCAGAGTTATTGTCCAGCATTCAAACCACTGCAGCATGTTGGCTCTCAGCTAGTGCAGTAAGGCCCTAGTTATGTTCTCAAGATACAGTTCTTAAATCTTTGTGGCCCTTGAGCAGGCTTGACATTTTGTAATAATTAATAAGTTATTCACTTGCTTTAGAAAAATAACTTTGCAACCAATCCATTATTTGGGTCATCAGTGCTTTAAAGGAAAAATGAACAAAACGCTACAGAATCTTTTGCCAACCTAGGAACCAATTTCAAGTGGGAGTTGCTGTCTATGTGTGTGAGTGTGTAAATTAGTATTCTGTTTTTGAAGATATGCTCTGCTTTGCTTGTATCCAAAGGAAGAAAGAAGCAAATGCCGGAAGATGCTCGGAAATGGCAGATGAGTCATAAGAAAATCTTTGTGGGTACAAAGCAGGAAGGTGGGAGGGAATGAAGATTTTAATAATGCTGAGAGCTACTTTTGAAGTTGGGATGAATCCATCTGCACTCTGTGAGATGAAACTCAAAAAAAGTTTTGTATACTGAAGAACTCAGCCAAGATAAAAATTGTGCTTTTCTCTGTCATACATCTTTTGAAACTGTGATTACTACAAAGCTCTTAACCAATTTCCTTTTTGATGCTGAGTACTGGAATGACATCCATGATCACCACATGAACCCCCTGATCTTTCTTCCTCATAAAATACTTGCTTGGAATATAGCAGTGATATTTAATGGAGGAAAGCAATAACACAGTCAAACCGAAAAGCCAAAAGAAATAATGGATGTTTAGCCACAAGGGGTCACCAACATTTCTTCTGTGAACAACATCAACCAAAAAAAACCAAACACCATTAACATAATGAATGTTACATGAACGAAATGTGGGCACAGGAAACCACCAGAAAAACAAGACCTTTTTTAAAAAAAAAAACACCAGGAAGTTTCAAAATTGTCGCAGGACTTTGTTTCCTTTTTTTTTTTTTTAAAGGCATGTATAAAGCAATGCAACAAAGGCCAACTTGTGGGAGAATGGGTTGGCCTTTTCTCCTCATTTCCAATGTATCAGTGCCCTTTTGAAAGCTGCGGAGATTGGCATTTCAACATCACAGTGCTAGTGACAATATGCCTGCTGTCAGGCTATGCAAAAAGGTGGCAGGGAATGCAAACACAGCCTTGTCATCAAATCCAATTCCTTTCAGTGACAACGCAGACATATGGCTGATCCAGACACAGCCATATTGATTTGCTAACTATAAATCACATATCTCCAGGTGGCAGGACTGGTTAGACTCAGTTTAAATTAACAGCTCTACTGGTCACCTTACATGCAAACAAGTAGGAAACAATTCTACATATTGTGATTAGAATTTCACTTTGGGAAACACTAGTGTTACAGCTGCGCATCCTATAGGAAGCACATAATGTGGGGCTAGTCACAGTGGATGCGTCTTTAAGCACTCATGAACAAGGCTGAGTAACCTGTCCCAATCTAATTTCCCTCAAAAGTATACAGTGGTGCAGTGATTCTGAGAGCTGAGTCCAAAGACTAATACAGTTGTAATGATTTCCATGAAAGTCCAATTTGTTTGGCAAACTGGGACTCAAAGACAATTGCAGGTTATCCATTTTTTTTTTAAGTAACTACAGTCAGCCCTCCACATTTGCAGGTTTCACTTTTGCAGATTTGATTATTCATGGATTATTTGGTGTCAGCTCTGCTGCTGCCCTATGCCATTTTTAACAAGGACAGCAAGCCTCGTGAGACTGAGAAACTGAAAACAAGGCTCGTAAGTCCCTATTAAAAATAGCGTGGGGCAGCAGTAGAGATGGCAGTAAGCCCCACCAGTCACCCACTTCTGCCCTGTGAAGGAACCCTGATGCCTCAAAGGAATCCACGGTGGGCTGAATATGGTGATCATACTTTTTTTGTGTATTAAATATGGTGTGGAAGGGCCAAGAGTTTTTTCACTTTCACAAGGGTCCTGTGCCCCCAACCCTAGCAAATGTGGAGGAATGACTGTAGTCTGTTACTGCCCTGGCTAGCCCGAGCTTTGGGGATATAAAAGATATCTTTGGATATCACTAATTTGGCTTCACATATCCCTTCCACATGCTTGCGAGGCCCCCGGACAAGCACGCATACAGGCTCGGCTGATAATCGCCATAATATTCTGAGACAATACAGGCAGGCCAGAAACAGCCGACTCGCCGCTTTAGGAGACCTCAAGGCAAGTACCTTCATTAGGTATGCAAGCAACTCTCAAAAGATCCTCTGCTTCGTGCTGGCAGCTTGATGATCGAGCTATACAATGCTCAAAAACTCCACGTTTGCATACCGGCTACTCTATTGATAAATTCGGCTCTAATTCTATCATTCAAATTCTGACCTTTCGGAGGCTTTGTCTCCAACTCCAAATCTATTGCTTTCCCAAAGTCCAACCTAGCCTGGGGTCACAATTCTCCTTATAAAAACCCCTGATTTTGAGCGCTTCCTGGGATCGCTCCCGAGTTCCAGACCGCCTTGCTACCGCTTCGCTTGGCGAGCTTCCCCTCAGCTCCACGTGCTGAGATACATCGAACCCCAGCTTCACTCTCCATTTCCTTCCGGACTTCAGGACAGGTTTCGTATCACCCGAACCAACTATCCCTCTAAAAATCCCGCTATCTTACTCACACCTTTATTTTCCTTAGTTATCTGTGTGTTTGTGTTGCTTACATCGTGTGCCTGTATTTAATAAAGACTATTAATTATTTTCAAACCGGTCTGCTTCTTGACTCGGCCTGACCTCGTAAACACTGGGTTGCAAGATCCTGCTAAGTTACCCTGCCTCTCGTTTTGCCAACTTATGCTCTGAACTAATTTCCCCAACTTGTATAATTTTGATAGCAATTTGGTGTCCCTCCCAGGACCCCCAGAAAACAGGGTAACAAGTCCATAAAACTCCTATGTTAATCAGAAGCCTTACTTGATGGTATCTCCCTCCCATAACCTCCTCCAGGTCTTCTTTATTTATAATCATTAAAATATTTATCTCCAAAAAAGAATACTCAAGGTCCTCCCACTACAAGAACTGGCAGCAGTAGTAAGAAATAAAGAAAAGATTGATCGACCTACTGAAAATCATGTTGGAACAATGTTGTTTTGAGTTGGCACTTAATGGCAGAGGCAAGGTGAGCCAGGTGAATTACACAAGACATGAAGTTCCACAGGCCAGGCCAGAATGTCCTATCCTGCTTACATATTCTGCTTAGTCCATGAGTCTCCCTTGCATTTAGATGCATAATTCTGAAACCATTTATAATTTAAACAACCCTGAACTCATTCTGAAATGACTGAAAAAATTAGAGAGAGTAGTGAAACTCATCTGCAACTCTAGGTTTTTCAAGATCTGATAGAAACTTATTTCCATCTTGCTTGGAACCACTTGACTGAAGATTGCAAAGCACTGGAGAACATTAAAAGGCTTGCCTTTTTTTTTTTTTTTTAGATTCTGGCTTGATGCTACTTGGAGCACTGCCTTCTCTGGAAAGTTAACACAGCAAACAAACTTAACCAAATGGCTTACTAGAGAAAGAGCACACTTGAAAAAGTGTGGTACCAGTTAATTGATTATTCAAATAAAAGTAACTCACCCTATGCTCCCGCCCCAATCTTTGCTGAAATTCTGGAAATCTTTCTGATCACTCATCCCATTAGGACAAACACTTTCTCTACATGAGCGAATTCTCTCTTTTCCTTCCTGAAAGTGCTAAAACCAGCTTGCCACCGAAGAAGTTGTTAATATTTATTGTTTGTTTTCAAGGTTGCTTTGTCATGGTTTCTGAAATGTCCTGTTTATTGCAAAAAAAATTTTTTTAAAAAAAGAAAAAACCCAGTAATTGTTTCAGAAAAAAAAAAATTGAAGTCAGAAGTGATCAATATCATTGAAGGTGTGTGATCACAATATTGAAGAGTTACAAAGTAGGAAGGGGCCCTTAGAGATAATGTAACCCAAAGGCTTGTTTAGTTCAAGATCTTTGCTGAAGAAAACAATGAAAGCATTCCCAGAAGTTCCCTCTCCAACTTCTCCTAAAGCACCTCCAGTGATGAGCAATCGCGCTGTGATGTGCAGCTCCTACCAACTGGACAGTTCTAAAACTGAGCCAAAATCTGCTTCTCTGCAGCTTGAGCTCATTGGTTCTAGTCCTACCTTCTGGAGTAAAAGACAGCAAACTGGTATCATTAAGAACTCAGGCTGGTAGAGGCGGTCTAGCTGTAGCTTTAAATTAAGCCCTAAACCAACCAAGAGTCAAGCTACCATTTACACAATGCCATATAGCCAAGACACTAGATTCAGAGCAGTAAAAACTTGATCTATGAACAGTGTCAAATAGGTCTGTTCCAGGCATTTGCTTTGTTTAAATCGGACTCATGAGTCAACAACAGAGCTGTCTGCTACTGTCCCTCTGCTGTTTTTTTTTTCTCCCTCCAGACCTATTAGCACCATATTTTGCAGGTAAGAGGATGAATGTGTTATGTACATAATTATTTTTTAATCAGCTAACAAACAATCTTCATCTGAGTGTGGAAAAGTGAAGTATTCAGTATTAGCATGTGTTTCAGCAAATGAGGGAGTACAGATCAAAACCAAGGCCCTTTCCGCACGAGGTGAGGGAATCGCTCCGTGCTGTTACCTACCGCTTCTTCTGGGGTCCGAAGTAACACGGACTGTCCCTGAAGCCCTTCCTCAGGGCTCCTCCTTGGTCCAGGGCAAATCGGAGCAGTGCGAGGTCTGTAGATCCGCACTGCTCTGGCTTCCAAAATGGCAGCTTCCGGTTTCCAAAATGGCAGCTTCCGGCTTCCAAAATGGCAGCTTCCAGGTTCCAAAATGGCAGTTCTGGCTTCCAAAATGGTGGCTTCCGGTTGGTTGTGGGTCCCGACCAACTGCTGAAGCTCGCCACACCTAAATCCCGCCCTCCGCAGATCACAGGCTCGCCTTGATGCGAGCCTGCGAATCTGCACAAGGGAGCAGGAACGCAATGGCGCATTCCAGGAAAATAAAGACCTGTTTTTTGTGGTCTTTAGAAAACACACTGGAGGACCACTTGGGTTCGTTTTGGAGCGGACTGAGGTGCGGATCTCCGGTAAGTATTCCGCTCCTAGTCCGCTCCACGGTGCAGATGACCTCCATGAGAGGATGCACTGCCTCGTTCTAATTGGCTGGTGCAGAAAGGGCCCAAGAAAGAATGACTAGCAGTGCAAGTAAATACACCATTTAGATTTGATTCAGGGATGCACCATAATAAAAGAGCCCTACTGATGGCAGACATCTAAATATTTTATTTGGCAATTAATGAAACCTTTTAATGAGATTTCAGAAACAGTGACCTTTAGTTAAAGAGAAATGGAAAGGTGAAGATTCTTGGAGATTATATTTGGAAAGGAAATATATTAGCACTATATACACATACATACATACATACATTAATTTAGATGACTTAGAGGCCAACAGTATCAATAGCCTATTGATCTGTGATCATATGAGCTAATATTTTCCAAGGCTAAAATGTTCCAAGGAGGACGTTCCATCAGCCTTCCATAATTTCCATTAGCTAATAGGCTAATATTTTCCTAGGAAACATGGCAATGTGTGAAATGTAAGAATTGGTAAAAACAATAAACATGTAGAATTCAGGAGGTGATCGTAGAGGCAAACCAGCATTAATACACCCAGTCTTCATAAACTTTAGTGGTCAGAAAGAAATCAGAGGTGTGTGTGTGTGTGTGTGTGTGTGCATGCATGCACAGGTTTGCATGTGTGTTTCTAAATTAGCCCTAACTCCTTCCTTACCTAGGCTCTTTTCACACCTTACCTGGTGCTGCTGACATCGCTTGGGGATCGCGCAAAAAGCCTCGTCCGGGAGGCACTTGGGTCCCCTCTGCGTCCCCTCCACACCAGCTCCGTGCTGGCCGGAAGGAAGCATGAGGGCTCTGCCCCTTCCTTCCGCAGCACAGCCAGGTGCTTTCCCAGGCTGCTCTGGGGGAGGAAGCATGATAGCCGTGTGTCCGGAGGCTCCGCACACAAGGTAAGCATGGGTGGGGCCCAGGAGCGATGTACAGTCACGCATCATTTTCGGCAACAAGCCAGAAATGATATAATGCGTGATTGCTGCCTACTGGCCTCGGGAGTGTCATGTGATTGTGAGGACGTCATGTGAAACGGTCCTCGCAATCCTGCAGCACTGCCGAGGCCATTTCGCAACAGGACTGGCATGCGAAAAGGGACATAGATTTTATGTCTGTAGATATCTTCCTTCTTGTCAAAGTTTTTGCTGTAACAGCTTCTACTGTTTTCACTCATTTACCCTCCTTTCACTCATTTTATGGATGTTCCTTGTTGTTTCCTTGTATTATTTTCAAATGATCTCCCCTCCTCACTCTTAATCTGTCTTGCTTATTATCTGTCCACCTCTAGTTTTTGAGTACACCCCTAACCTTGTGCCCCAGAAATTCAGTATCTTCTCCAATACTTCTATATCACAAGGCTATATTTTTTTGCCTTTGAAAATAGAGTACCATCAACATTAAAGAGATGTCTGGTCAAAAGAGTCATTCAGGTAAAAGGGTTTCACAAAGAGATACAGTATTTCCTTTCCTCTGTTGTTTCCTTAAAGTAGATACTGAACTGATGAAGGTACTCCTTGTGAAAGCTGATTCTTACTTTTCCATAATGATTTCACCAGCTCTTTCCACATGGCAATGTGGACTGAAACATACATTACAGAGTTCTCTGGCATGAGCATATTTTTAACAGTAAGTCTTGGACTGATAGGTTGCTGTGTGTTTTACAGTAAAACATTTTTTGTTATATATAAGCAAGCACTCACTTTTTTCTCCCCTTAACAAAACACTGATTTGCACATATGTTTAAATCAGTTGATATGAATAAAAATGAGGAGCAATGATCTACATTACAATCCTTACCTTTAGAACGACAGCTGGTTTGGTTATATGGGTGTGAAAATTGTTCTGACTGAATATATATTACGGTTCTAAAGGAGGTGTCTCAACAAATCCCTCCACGCCCCAAATGATCAACTACTATGCCACAATTTTTTTTAAAAAAAGGGGGGGATTTTTCCATTAAAAAATAATTTATTTCACAAAGTATTGGGTTCTGGGCAAACAATTTTTTTCTCAAGGTGTCCTAGAACAAGCAATGCTTGGAAAATGTGCAAAGATTTTCTTATAATCTCATCCAGCAGGTGACCCCCAGAAAATTTCACCCACTTAGATTTTATGATGAAGTCCAGCTCCATGACCACCTCCTTATTAAGCATTCATGCAGAAAGAAACTTCTGGGAAACCATAAATGTTAAGAAACTTTGCTTACATATCCATATTTGGTCACTTTTCCAAAATCTTCCTCAAGTCTTTTCTGCACTAGTCCTGTGCAGATGACTCAGTGGATATATGGCATTTGTGTGTGTTTATTTGTGGGACTGTAAGTACAGATGACAAATAATGACTAATAGGAGAGAGTGCAAATAGATACACCATTGGGATGCAGGCTCAATATGTTTCTTTCCCCAATGGCTCTGGCCATTAAGGATAATTCAACTCTTACCTGCATAGCACCATGCTGTTTAATGGTTTTTGGTCACATTAAAGTACAATAAAAAGTTAGGACAATGAGACAATCCTGCTAACTAACTCTGCAATATTTGCATGTACCTTTATTTTCTCACAGAGGAGGAAATAAATGACCTCTTTGAGTTTTGGTTTGTTTCAAAGGACATGGCTATAGAGAAAATTGTTCAGATTCACAAGGGACAATCACAAAAATAGGAAGAGAAGTAAAGGTGTTTTAATGAGCTCGAAGGTGGAGTCACTGTCAGAAACAGCGTTTGTACTTCTGTGTCTGACAGATTGCTTTTCTTTGGTTTTAGCAAAATGCTGCAAATAAAAAGCAACCATTTATCTAACGGGAGCCACATGTTCTCCCAGGTAGATAAGAATGTAATCCCTATTGTTGCTAGTGACTGTGACTGTACATTAATAAGTGCGCTACTCACGGCATTTATCTGATGGGCTGAATGTGACAATTATTGCTGACCTAAAATATTTTTGAGTGCCAAGTTTACCTTAATAAAAAGAGTGCTTATTTAAAGTAGAAATGAAATGACAAATAACTGCAGCACATGTTATTTTTTAAATGTTGCATTTTATGCAGCTAATGAAAACATAGATCTGTGGGGCTGGTTTGTATTTTGGCACATTCATTTATTGGTTGATTCATAAGCTGTAACAGGCTTTGGAAGGAGGCACACAGATAATTTTATCTTGTACTGCAGAATTTTCGGCAAATACAACATTCCCAAAAAACCTAGCCCAGCTCAGGTAGCCATCTTGACAGAATTATGTTTGCATATGAGGACTAGTAGAGCTACATCCCTCGCCATCTCTGTCACAGCCCTGTTACCTGGCTCCATTTGCCCTTCATATATTACAGGAGGAAGAGATGAACCATTATAGTTCTTCAGGCAGCCTACCTGCCTAGAAGAGATGCTCTCATTCAGACCTTCTCCCTGCAACGCTTTTAAGGTGATGCGGATTGGTCATGGGGTACAACAGCAAGCAGAGGCCTGCTCTCTTCTCACATGGTTGTAATCAGCTGGGCTTCTACAATAAGTGAAAGCTCTGTTACACCAGCTAAAGTGTCAATATTCTTTTTCTAAATATATATATATATACATATTATTCTTGTACCTTGTACCTTGTACCTTGTTTGGGCTGCAAGGCTGTTTCTAAATTATAAATAAATTAATTGGCATTCCCCTTTCAGAAAGCAGTTGAAATATCATCTATCCATCTATTCACCTATCACTTTATTTACATCCTGCCTTTCTCACAGACTAGGACACAAGGCAGCTTACGAAAAAGAGGTTATGTTCTTTAAGTATCCACATGAAGTAAAATATTATTAAGTGGATTACAGAAATAAAGCAATAATCTATTATTTGTTCTAACAGACCCTGAAATGTGACTTTTGGGGTTTTGAGGGACTCTGTGGTGACCACTTCAACTTACACAGTACTATCATGCTTTAGTTTGGGAGATGCCAAGCATCTCCCAACAATCTAATTTACTTTTAGCTATAGAGCTAATCTTCTTTAAATTTGTCAGACCATATGTCTAAAACAGCTAGAGAGGTAGCACTGGAATTTAATGTAGCTGACTTCCACGTTAGATATTGTGACAGCCTTGTGTATGGATTACAACAAAATGACTTCTCTATATCACTTGTGTTAAAAAGCCGTACTATTTAAACTGCCAGACTGCTTTACTTCCCCTTGCTGTTACAGACTTATATTATTCCCAGTATAGTATTATTGGAAAGTCCCAAAGAAAACATTACAATTTATTGCCACAGATGTGCATTTAGAAAGACAACCTTAACGGGATGATTCATAACCAGTGTATATGTGTGCACTACTGTTGGAATCAAGAGACCAGTGAGTGACCTTCGCATTAGTTTTAATGCCATAATACCATTTAGTGAAGCTATCCTGAAATAAGCGGTCCAATGAATGCAGATTAGGATGTCAGTGTTACACTCTCTGACATACTCTAAGAACTTTTTGGACTATGAATCTCCCAGCCCATATGGCCAATGCCTGTGAAGACTGAAAAACTCTGGAAACTGTAGTTCAAAAAGGTTACTGTTACTACCTTTATTCTTCAGTGGGTTATATTTCAATCACTGGAAAGGAGGACTACTCTTTTCTAGTTTCATTCCAGCCTATGAGTGTGTCATGTCCATGAGGTGAGCTTCCAAGTTCACCTCATGAACACAACACACTGCCAAATCATGGCATAGCATTGTCCCGAGTGAGGCGCTGGAGGAAATAGCTGGTGGCTTTCAATATAGGAGAGGTAGAAGAGTGAGTGGGTAGAAGATTTTCTAACAACCTCAGATTGGCTCAAGAAATTTTCCAGATTATCTGGATAAGCAGTCGGTGAAAAAATGTGCAGCCAGTTCAAACAGAGCTTTGGGGCCGTTTCGCATGGCATTTCCGATGCGAAAGGGCCCCTTGAGCATCACGCACATGTGAGGAGTGGTCCACACAACGCACTCACATTTGTGCGACGCTCAAGGGCCTGACACAGACCGCGCACGCATTTTTTCATTTTCGGCTTGAAGCTGAAAATGCTGCGCAGTCGCGCATTGCTCCGGGGGCCCGCGCGCACTTACCTTGTGTGCGGAGCCTTGGGAGCCAGGCCAGTCACGCTTCCTGTCTCAGTGCAGCCTGGGAGGTCCCAGGCTGCATTGTGAAAGGAAGAGGCGGGGCTCTCACATGAGCAGGAAGCTCGTGCGGAGCCAAAGGACCCCGGACGCGAGAGCCTCTCTCCGGAGGCTGCTTGCGTGAACCCCACACCCCAGCACCGCAAAAAGGTAAGGTGCGAAAAGGGTGTTGGTATGTTCTGTCCCTAATCTTGTGTTACCTCAGCTGGATGCTCTGTAGAACATTTACAGAGTTCCAAAAGGCAAGAACTGCTGATACCCAAGGCAGCCATTTACCATTCACAATCAACCAACCAACCAACCAATCAGTCAAATAAATAAATAAGGAAATGGATTGCTAAATAAATAAATAAACAAACAGGACAAAAGAATGTGCAGGTTTACAAGTTTATTTGTTTTTGTTGTTGTTGCTGTTGTTGTTGTTGTTGTTGTTGTGCACCTTCAAGTCAGTTCTGATTTATGGTGACCCTAAGGCAAACATATTATGGGGTTTTCTGGGACTGACTGTGTGTAATGCTCCCAAGGTTACCCAGTGGGTTTCCAGGGCTAAGCAGGGAACTGAATGCTGGTCTCCAGGGCCATTTCTGCACTACACTGTTATTGTGCCGTTATTCCACTTTCAACCTCCTGTGGAATCCTGGGGTTTGCAATTTAGGGAGGGGCATATAGGAGTCTCAGCCAGAGAGCTCTTTGGTCTCAGGAAACTACAAACCCCAGAATTCCACAGGATGTTGAAAGTGGAATAATAGCACTATAACAGTGTAGGGCGGAAATGGCCCAGGGTTGTAGTTCAACACTCAGACCACTATACCATGCTGTGTTGAATTTATATATACTTACTATATTTTGAGCAATGCATCTTTGCATAATCTGCGACCACCGACCACAACAACTGTGTGCCTGCTCAGTCCATGTGCAGATGCTAAATATTGACAGGCAATTGTTCTTTAAACCAGACTTGGACGTAACGATCCTTCAAATATTGGACTGTAAGACAGGGTATATGTCCACCCTAGAATATCTCCCAGTTAGACTTGCAAGACTCAGGCCATTTCTGCACGGGTCGAGGGAATCACCCATGCCACTACTTACCGGATCTTCTGGTTCCCCGATCCGGTCCAGGCTGCTCCGGAGCAGCCCATGGCCGTCGCTCCGCACTGCTCCAGCGTCCAAAATGGCAGCTTCCAGTTGGTCATGGGTCTCGACCAACCACTGAAGCTCGCCAGCCTAAAGCCCGCCCTTGGCAGATCACAGGCTCACATTGCTGTGAGCCTGCAAATCTTCACAAGGGAGCAGGCTCACAGTGACGCGCTCCACGCTTTTGAAAGACTGGAAAAACCAGGTTTTTCAAAAGCACACTGGATGACCACTTGGGGTTGTTCTGGAGCAGACTGAGGTGCAGATCTACAGTAAGTAGTCCGGATTCAGTCCGCTCTGGGGTGCAGGCATCCTCCATGGAGGATGCACTGCACCGCTTTAAATACCCCATGTGGAAATGGCCTCAGAGAAGAGTGCAGGTGAAACTTATTTAAAGCAATTTTAATAGTTCTAGACTCTATGACATGGTAGTCTGGGCTTTAATGTAGGCTGTCACAAAACATCTAGAAGGATCTAAAATGTGGATTTATCTTGGAGTGTTAAGCATTTTTTAGACTGAGAGGGCAACCAATGGAGAAGTATTAAGGAGAACAAATAGAAATCAGAAAATCAGAAAACACAGAAAAGGCAGAATATTTTGATCCTGTAATGAGAAACAAAACTTACAACAGTACAATAAACCAGAGAATATAGAAGAGGCAAGAAACTCTTGGCTGAAAAACCTTACAGAATGGTTTGGATGTGATTAGAAGAATCATTGTTTAGAGTTGCAAGATTGAGAGGCAAAAGAGTCATGATTACATCCAGCCAGAGGAGGGGGAGGAGGAGAAGCAGCAGCTGTGCCATCCCAAGACATTTTGCTGCTTGAAGTGGGATAGCAAATGACACTCCCCTTTAAGTAAAAGGGATGTCACAGGCCAACCATGCAATTTTGACAGCTGAGGTAGAAAAATCCACAAATGTCTTTCCCCACCCAAGCTGTAACAACAATAAATGTAATACCGATCAAGTTCCTGCCATGTCATAACACTCCAAATCAGCTACTTGAAGTTGTCACCACAGACTGCCAAATGATTTATAGAATACTTTACTGCCTCTGCCTGCTCTACTTTGTAAAGGGCTCTGAGAACTTTTTCTTTAAAAGAGACATGTAAATAAAGGAATGGTTGTATAGATGATGCCACATGCTAATGCTAGGAAGGATATAAGACGACTAGGCCCAAAAATAATTGGACAAAACTATTTACTTATCTTGGAATGTAAAGTCTGATTTTCATCTCTGTTACATACCAAATCTTTCTGAACTATCCTGCACAGTTTGGAGAGAGCTCTGTAAACAGACTTCAGCTACAGCTTTTCTGATTTTTATCTGCCTGCTTAAGGGCTGAGAATGAGCAAGCAATTATTTCACTGGCATTTTTATTTTTACTGGATTTTAAATGTTGCAGTTAACATCCAGCTACATAGTTTTCAAATATTATGGCCGGTATTTTTCATCAGCTACTTAGTTAACAGTAACAGATGACTAAATCTAGATAACAGTTCTGTATCCAGAACTGCTACTTTAGCCATGATTGTAATGCTACACCACAGACATAACTTCCTGCCAACCTGCTTTACCAGGCATCAGCTGCATGGGGAGAAGGGGATCTGTTTGGCCAGCAAATAGAGCATGGGTGAATGAAGTTTCCATCAGGTTTGTTTGGGTTTTTTTGACGGGGGGGTGGGAGGGAGGTTAGGCGAGAAGAGGTTACTTAGGCCCTTTTCGCACCTTACCTTTTCCCGGTGCTGGGCTGCTCGGCTCGCGCATGAAGGTTTGGGAGGAACGCTGTCATGTCCCTCCTGCTTTGGCTCCGCAGCTGCTTCCTCGTTGCGCAAGCACCCCGCCTCTTCCGTTCGCGGTGCAGCCTGGGAGTTAGAGGCTGTGCTGGGGCAGGAAACGCGACCAGTCCGGCTCAGGAGGCTTCGCACGGCAGGTAAGTGCACGTGAGGCCCCAGAGCGATGCGCGACGGTGCGGCATTTTCGGCTTTGAGCCGAAAATGAAAAAATGCATGTGTGGTCCGCGTCAGGCCCTTGAGCATCGTGCAAATGTGAGTGCATCGTATGGACTGCTCCTCACATTTACATGACGCGCAAGGGGCCCTTTCGCTTCAGAAATGCCGTGCGAAAAGGGCCTTAGTTAAGTAGTTAATATATTTAACTAAGCAGCTGGTGTAAAATACTGGCCAATATTTTTGTGTTCAGGCCTTTGGTACATTAAAACTCCAAATAAATCCAGCATGCTAGGGGTAGGGGAATAGAGCTGAGACTTTGCAATCCTAAACTCCTTTGGATGTAAATATCTCTCTCTCTCTCAATCCTTCTCTCTCTCTCTCATCCCTCTCTAATGAAACTTATATGCAGGTAAATCATGTCTAAGGTTATTATTGTTTAAGTACACACATCCTAGCTTTATTTGTTTGCAAATCACACCCACAGGCTTAGTAGCAATGGAGAGACTGAATTATTTTGTCACAACTGAAGCTCTTTATTTCCACACCAGTCCAGAAGAAAAGAAAAAGAATTCATTCCACACAGATGAGCCAATTTTTACATATGCCTAGTAGCCATGATGTTATAAATTATACTATAATATTTACATATGACATTTAAATAATGCTCCAAAAGCTATTTCTCAATTTAATAGTTTGCCTTCTGGAATTTCAAATGCAGTTTCAATAACATATTTTTTTTCTCAAATGTTATGCTTTTACATCAACACACAGTGATTGTGCAGAAGAAAGTGAATCTCATGTAAGTGCTACCCAGACCATGAGAACTCAGCTGCTACATATGCAGTGATGCTCAACATCAATGCTACATGTAGTTCTGTGCATATCATGGGGATATACATGTGACGTTGAACTCAACTGTGTCTTGTACAAGCCTGTTTAGAAGTTTAACCCCATGACTTCCTGGGTAAGAAAGTATGGGATTGCAGACTTAAATTCCCTAGTGTACAAAGTGGCCTCTAAATGGTGACTGAGTACAACTAGATCTTTACCCTTAGCTGTAACCGTAGCCAGCCCCAAGCTATCAAAACAGAAGCTTGGAACCTGAACTTGGAAATATTACTTCAAAGAATCTCCTAGCTTTTAATCATTCTGGCTAGATGATTCTGTGAGCTGTACTTCCAAATGTAATTTTTCGCAGCTCTGATTTTAATTTGTGCTTTTGAGGGGTCACATATAACCTTCAGAAAGACCCCTGTCTTTTTCTGCTTTTATCATTCCAGAGCTTCTGTCTTCAAACCTTCTTGTTTTGGATGGAAACTAAGAAATCTAACCCATCCTTCTTTCCCCTCTTCCCTGTGTTTTCTCATTTCCCTAGGTCATAAACCACACTGAGTGTAACAGTGTTGAAAAACTGTATACAAATTAAAAATTAAAGGATTTTAATGCATGCAAAAAGTTTCAGGTTTCAGTAATGCTGGGAAGACACTTCTCTGAAGTCACAGCCAGTCAATGGAGAAAATTTTGGGACAGATTATTTATTTCACTTAGAGTAAGGCATTTTCCTCTGTTCTTACCAGGTGAAAATAGAATGATCTCCAGGAATTATTTGCATAGTGCATAGAATATTAAGTTACAATCCCCTACCAAGCTACGAAACTCACTGGGTGTCCTTGAGCCAATCAACTCTCTCAGTCAAAGGACTTTTGTAGGGATAGAGTCATGGTGAGGAGGAAAGCCATGTGTGGCTCCCTGAGCTTACTGGAAAAAGAGTGGGATATACATGTAGACAACAAAAAGAAGAACATCACACCATCATCAACACAGGAAGCTGTCTTAAACTGAGTTAGACCATTGGTCCACCTAGCCTAGCAATTCTGACTAATAGCAGCTCTCCAGGGTTTCAGATAGGATTCTCTGGTTTTCTTTCATAATAACTATGTTCGACACTGCTTAGCAGCCACAATTAGACAAGACAGGATATGTTCAGGCACGAGTAGAGGGGGCAAATGTACCACACACAAAGGATTCTGTTAAGTCAGTGGGAGATGGAGATAAGCGCAGTCAAAACTCACAAGCTGTCCATTCAGCACTCAGGGCACAGTTCACAAATAAATGTTTCCAGCCACAAACGCAGTCCCAAGTGGGTTAAGACATCCAACAATGGGGAAGCATATGCAGTAGTCTAAAGCTACCAAGACAGAAGAGGATGTAGATGTTTGCTCTCTATCATTGGATCTAAAAGGGTTGGAAATGTATATGTTTAATATTTTTTTTAAAGAAGAAAGTCAGATTTTCAAGCTCCACAACAAACAGAAAAAAAGTCTTCCCATTTCTGTTTTTAATACTTTTGTAAACACTATTTTTAACAGCACATGAAGTTAAACTTTTTCAACAACAAAAAAAATGGTTTTTTTTTTCAGGGTTGTTCCCATTAACAATTGTCTCCACTGACTTTTTTAAAAAAAAATTAGGATGTGGAATCCTCAAAATATCCTTCTCTCTCATAATAGTCATTACTATGATCATAATAATGTTATTAATAAGCACCTTTTTTGGAGTGGGAAGATGTTGAAATGACAGATGATGATGATGATGATGATGATGATAAAGACCCAGACAGCAATGTTACCTATGCACATCTTGTTCTGAAGCAAGGCCTTTTGAATAGCACTAACTGATATAGCTTAGTGGTTAACAGACTGCACTATGGACTAGAAGATTCCTGATTCAAACACTACAACTGCCGTGAATGCCTGCAGCTCCTTCTCAGTTGCTAAATAGGAATGCGCACCTAGCTTACAAGACTGCTGTAAAGATAAGTGAGTTCAGTGGGGACTTACAACTTTAAAATGCTTAGATTTAATATATCCCCAGTCATAGTTTCATGATTTTCTAGGGAAGTGGCAAGGAGAAAGATTTGGGCAGACAGAGAAAGAGCGAGAAGGAAAATGATGAATGTAACTCGAAGAGGTGAGAGTAGAGGAGAAATAAGGATTACAGAGGGGAAGAATAGGAGAAGAAACAGATAGGGATTAGGGAATGAGAGAGAAAATATTAGTAGGAATGTGTGAAGGAGTCATGGCAGAGCAGAGATAGAGAGGAAGGAGTTCTTCAAACAGGAGTTGATGTAGAGTGGAGAGAACAGGAAAAAAAATAAGAAAGAATGGGAAAGAGAGAGAGGTAAAATCAAATATCAAAAGAGAGAGAGTTCTAATGCCCAAGCAGTGTTGAAGAAGAAAGACATATGTACCATGACTGTTCCTCAGAACAGTACAAGCCACATATGTCTCAGGTCAAGAAAGGAAATTCTGCTATGGCTTCAATAACTTAGGGAGTAGGATAGATCAGAACAGAATGGGAAAAGTAAGAACAAAATACAAAAACCCATGAAGCAGCAATCCTGTAGAACACACGTGTCAAACACAAGGCCTATATACCCAATCCAGCCTGCCAGGCCATTTCATGTGGACCTCACACCTCTCCTGTAGCTGCAGCACTCCCCCCCATCTGGCGAGCCTGATCCCCACATTGCAGGCCCTGAGCTGCTGGTATTCTGAAGAGGGGCCCAACAGCCAGCACTCGTGATCTACTTCTGCTTCTAACTGCTCCTCTGTCCAAGTCTCACCAGCAGAGCATTGCCACAGGTTAGCATGGCAATGTTCTACACAGCTCATGAGAGTTGGACAGTGGAGCAGTGAGAAGTAGAAGTAGATTGCAAATGTTGGCTGCTGGCCCCTCTTCACAATACTGGCAGCTGGAGGGCCTATAATGTGGGGATCAGGCTCGCCAGGTACAGAGAGGAACAGGGGGGCAGAAAGAGCCACAGGGGAGGGTAGAAAGCAGAAAGAAGCACAGAGGCGATTATTTAACATGATAAAAGAGTAGATACATGCATACAGTCTTACAGATACAACCGGCCCTTTCAGGGCAACAATAATGCCGATGAGCCCCAAGATAAAATTGAATTTGACACTCCTGCTGTAGAACCATATGTACTTACTTCTGAGAAACTTGCTCCCAGAGGAGGAGATATGACCTTGTAATCTCTCCTTGAATATCTCAAAGAAGTATCTGTACTCATCACCTCTGATGTCAGTACTCTAACACTGAACGAGGGCATAGAGGCATACTGAGAGGTGTGTTTGGCAGGGGGAATATCCATGACAGAATGTGACTCTGAAGCAGAAGAGAAATGAGCAAAAATACTTCTTTCTCTTCATGTTTGCCCTGCTGAGCATGGCAGGTTTTGGGATATCTCAGAGATCCAGTCCTTGGATCCAGATCCAAGGACAGAGAACATGAGGCAATTAAAAAAAATGCTATGACAGTCAATAAATTAACAGATTTATACAGGTTCAGCCACAGAGTATATAACCAAAGAAAAGTGAATATAGTAGTAGTAGTAG
Source organism: Cyclura pinguis (assembly GCA_030412105.1). Lineage (NCBI taxonomy): Eukaryota > Metazoa > Chordata > Lepidosauria > Squamata > Iguanidae > Cyclura > Cyclura pinguis. The sequence continues at coordinate 102,336,917 of CM059599.1, read as the reverse complement.
TAGTAGTAGTAGTAGTAGTAGTAATAATAATAATAAGCTTTATTTCTACCCTGCTTTTCTTCTCGAGAGAACTCAAACTGTCTCCATCAAAAACACTAAATTCATAACATTAAAATAGAAGAATTTAATGAGCTTAGAATTTACATATCCCTTTAAACTTTTAAAGTCTAAAAATGTACACATACAACAATGGTATTTCACTGAAAAGAGTGACAGGTTGATATTTCTTACCTGCTTTTTTAACTTCAGGGACAGCTGTCTTCTCAAGAGCTTTCTTTCTTTCCTCTTTTTTTTCTAAAAATTAATTAAAAGGGAACAGTTTTAATGCTAGAAATATGAATCACAGACTGCAATCTGCATTCAACCAAGCACAGGAAAGAAAATGTGACATCTCTGTGGTGGGTTTTTTTTTGGGGGGGGGGAGATAGTATCTAGGTCAGATCAAGATTTCGCAGCAAACCAAAGTGTTGATTTCATGAGTATACTCAAACCATGAGTACGTCTAACTCCAATCCATTTATTTATTGATCCACAGAATAAGACCTCCAGCCTCATTTTGGGTCAAAGATGATACAGAAGCATTCTCTTTCATGTTGATATGTCCAACCAATGGTAAAGTCAGTTCTGAGGACCCAGGGACTTCCTCTTGAAGCAAAGTGAAACAGAAGGTGCTCCCTTCATCATGATCTATACTTTTTCTTATCAGCCAGCTACCGGAAGTGACTTTGGCTAAGACAGGAAGACCTTGGGATGGAAAGACCAAGACTTGGAAGAGTGCTCTTTTTGGACTATAACTCCCAGCCAGCATGGCCAGTGTAAGCTAGCATATTCCCCCAAAAGTAAATCTGTATGCCTTGTTTCTTCTGTATATTGGAAGAGCAGTATCTGCTCTGTTTCCTTTACTGTTTACACACATAGCTGATTGCTAGGGCTGGCACTACCATTAAGCACAGTGAGGAAACTGCCTGAAGTTATGGATGCTGGCAAGCAGAAATGCACCACATAGCTCTGTTCTTCACCCTAAAACTGGACAGCTTCTGTCAGTCGCACAGGGATGTGGAGGTGCAAGGGGCGATTCACCCTGGGCAGCAATGTTTTTGGAGTGTCCTAGCCCATAGCCACACCTCCACATGCCCTGGCCATGCCCCCATGTGCCCTGGCCATGCCCCCACGCACCGCAGCCACGCCCCCATGCACAGTGGCCGTGTCCCTTGTGCCGTAGCCCTGCCCCCTCCCGCCCCCCCTCCACACACTCCAAGCTCCACTACTGGCTTCCCTCCTGTGTGGTGAGGGACTTTAATCCAATGCCAGTTCTGAATTAAGATTCAACTTTCAATTGAGTCAGGTTCTGTTGGTGGGACAGAAAATCACTCCAACTTGGCCTTTGCCTCAAACACCAGAAGTGTCACTATCAATGCCAAACTTTTCCCACATTATATTACATTGCCACTGAAGAATATGTGTTCTCCTCTGTAATCTGTTAATAAAATGATACAAAACAAAAGCAACTCCCAACAACCTACCTTTTGGTTTACTTTCTGGAACACCTTTCTTCTCATGTGCTCTCTTCTTTTCTTCTTCAGCATCTAAAATACGAATTTAAAAAGTGGCTTTGTTTCAAAAGAAATCACAAATGCCAACTATCTGAGAGAGGCCCAATTCATGCAGTTCCAAAAAAGTCAGACAAAAAGAAACTAAATCCTAGAATTTAGTTCATCTGTTGCACAGTTATGAGAGTGGCACAAGTGACAGCACTGTCTGATCCTTCAGGCTATTTCAGTGTGTATAAACATAAACTTAACCATAGGAAGTAGGCCATCAACAGATAGTCACTAAAATGCTGTTTTAAATCTATTCAAGCGTAGAATAGGAATGGGTGAGAAATTTTTCTTTCATTTTTTAAGTTTCTCTGTATTTGCAAATGTCTTCATCTTTAGATTAGAACAAACTTGAGATTTAAAAAAAATGAATGTGGAAGAAACCAATCAACAGAATCCATACTCTCCAACCATTCACATTTGGCAGGACCAGTCCCAGTTAATTCTCTGCCATTCCCTGTTTCCAGCCACTTTTAAATTGTCTCACTTTCTCTCTTCTCCTCCTCCTCCCACTTTCTCCCTTTGTCCTTGGCTTGCTTCAGTTGCTGCAAACTGAGTTCAAAGCACAAAAATAGTTTGCATTCCGTGAACTCAATGGGGGGAAAGGAGAAGACAGAATCCTGCCATTCCTAATAGGCTCAAGCAAAAGCAAACTGCTGGAGCCCCTCCTAAGTCATGTGTTCTTCCTCAATTGTAAGTTTTGCTATCCTGCCCACACTCTCATGTTGCTTGGACAAATGTGTCCTGTTTTTTGTTTGTGAAATGTTAAAGGGGTGGATATTCATCCATCCATATGCAGGGCTGTGCGTTATTAACTCTTACGTCTGGATACCTAAGTGCAACCAAAAGCACACACTGTATCGTGCCATTACAAGCAAACACTTTGAAGTTTCTGTTACCTCCATGGGGTCACATCTAGAAAGATCATCCTGTGACTTGGTTATTTGAATGTACTCTGAATTTACTGAAATCAGTTCAGTAAAAACCTAGCAACACAATCTTCATGAATATAGCTTACGTTTCACTTTAGTTTCAGGAACAGCTTTCTTCTCATGGGTTATTTTTCTCCCATCTTCTATGTCTAAAACATAAATCAAAAGATGATGAATTTGGTTTGTTTCTTAAATAACTACAATAGGCAAAGTTCTTTGAACATCAAGTGAATTAATTGTCACACTTTAAAACATAAATATCCTACCTTTTGTTTTAACTTCAGGAATAGCTTTCTTTTCCTGAACTATCTTCCTTCCTTTTTCTTCTTCTAAGGAATGAATTTAAAAGGTAATTATTTTACTCTGCATTTCTCACTCAAGAATTGCCAGTCAAACTGACAGAACCCTTCTTTTGAGGTGTCATTTCCATGCTTTGGAGAAATAATAATAGAGGAAACAATAGAAAAAGTAAAAGCTCTTTCCTGGCAAATAGCATTTATGGGGGGATCAAGCATAATTTAATGCAAGATGTGTCTAGGCATCATCTTAGTGAGGTATTCTCCTGTTCATTGTAATCGGTGGAGAAGATGTGGTAGTGTAGAAGTGAGCATCGTGAAGCACTCTAGATGTTTGGACTGAAGTTACCAGCAACCCTAGTCAGCAGAGCCAATGGTCAGCATTGCTGGGAGCTGCAGGTCATCTAGAACTTGGGTGGGCACATTTTGGACTGTGTGCTACATGTGGCCCCCAGTGCTGTTTTATGGCCTTTTGGGCTCCCAAGGCCCAAAAATGTTTTATCCTCAAATGCTCCCAAATGACATCTAAGGGATCTGGGGGTGTTTCCACCATGTTTCTATGTCCCTCCCCACCCGGTAATTTAAAAGAAGAAAGTGACTTAATAGTATTCCTTTCTATCCAGGTTGGTGATCTGTCAAAGAACTTCAGTAAGAAATTTGTGTCACTAACCTCAAAAATGACAGGGGTGGGGAGAGAGAACAATTAATATTACTTACTTATTGTTTTTGTAGCTGTCACATTAAGCTTTCCCACTGCATGGAAAACAAAAAAAAAATTTTTTTAAGCCAGGCCAATGGAAGACAAATAAAAAATTACAAAGGCTAGTAAAGCATAGCATGTTCTCAGAGGCTCTAGCAAATATGATTGAGAGTATTATAAAACAGACACTTCCTTAAAAGCTAGAAATCCTGTATTTGTTTTGCATATTAGTTCCACTAATAAAATGACAATCATCTTGTCAGGGAGGGGAGTGGTTTAGACACATTATGTATACTGTACTAGACCAGATTTATCATGTCTGTATGACAATATTGTGATATCCACTGTGCAACAGAATCCTTGTTAAACTCTTCAGCCAGCTATGTCTCCTTTATATAAGATCACTTTTCTTTGCGTTCTACAGTCCATGAACCAACTTACATCAGTCCAGAGCAAGCATATCCATAGGCTACATGCATTCTATAAGTCCTATATACTGCCTGGAATCAAGATGACCCAGATCTAGCAACAACATGGTGGAACTGAATTTGCACTATATGCTATCAGATATTGCACATAATAAGCTCTGTCACTATGTTTAGCACCTAGAGAAGGACAGAGGAATGAATGTTGATGGCTTTCCCCACCTCCAACAGTTGTTCAGTACAACTAAACATTAGAAACACTGCCTTCTGTCCTTTTGGTGCATGCTCAGAGATCTTTAGGTGCAACTGTTGGCACTCTTCCTGATGTTATACACAAGAACCTGTGAATGGGGACTCTGTCTATAGGGACCATATCAGACAAAACATTGTAATATGCATATAAATTTTACTTCACTAGGCATTTGTTGCTCATAATTTTAGGTTCCAGGCAAGAAACCTGTTTGAAAATCAGACTGGTTGAAACACAGTTACAATTGTAATCTATTGACAAATGAAGGAAAATATTTATTTAAACCCCTGTCTTCTCACAAAAAACCCCAAACTCACTCTTATTCTTTCATTTATTCCAAACCCAAACTCAGTAAGTGATAAATAAGAAGTATTCACATTGGAGGGGAACAATGGAAGAAGATTTCAAATTAAATCAAAACAAAGAAACAAAAGAAGTGTGGAACAAGAACACTATTCATCATTCAGTGGAAACATGGAACTGTCAGCAGAAAATATTTAGTCCTTTCTTATATGAGTTTTATCAAAAGTTTAAGTGGTGACTAAGGCCCTTTTCGCACGGCGTTTTTGAAGCAAAAGGGCCCCTTGAGCGTCACGTAAATGTGAGGAGCGGTCTGCATGACTAGTTAGGGGCATTTCGGAGCTGACTGAAGTGCGGATCTCCAGTTAGTAGTCCAAACCTAGTCTGCTCCAAGGTGCAGACGACCTCCGTAGAGGACGCATTGCACCATTTTAATTCCCCCATGCAGAAAAGGCCTTAGTCCAGTGATGGCCAGAAGGTAGATTCTACTACTAGATCTACTGGTAGATCTCAGGGTGATTTTATACAGACCAGTAAGACCAGTAGACCAAAATATAGGTTGAGTATTCCTTAACTGGAATACTTGGGCCCAGAGGTATTGTAGACTGCAGATTTTTGGGGGGATCTGGGATTTTTGCATATACGTAATGACGTTATATACCGTTCTTTCAATGGGGAGTCTGCTCTTTCACCAGTTCTTCTCCTCTTGCCTTCTTCCCCTAGAGAACATGAGGGAATTATGGAGGCTTGCTTGAGAACACATGTGTACTGCTTGCAATGTTGCTCAGTTGGCTTGGTGCCTTTTTTCCCCCTCTCAGCTCACTTGGGAGCATGCACTGACTGACTTTGCAAGCAGTGCCAAAGAGTATGTGAGGTCCAAAGCAAGCTGGGGCGGGGGGACAAGTGGTGCTAAGCTGTCTTAAAGATTTTGCAAGCAGCACACCTGCATGATCCCAAGTGAGCCCCTGTAATTCCCTCATGTTCCCTGCAGGAAGAAGACTGGGTTCTGCTTTTCAAAAATATTAGATTTTGGAGAGTTTTGGATTTTTGGATAGGAGATAACCAACCTGTAGTTTCTTTTTCTTTAAAAACAACAACAACAGCAAAGAGCTTTTCCTAAATCTTTTTTTGATTGAGCACAGCATGATATAGTGGTTTAAGTGCTGGACTATTATTCTGGAAATTAGGGTTCGAATCCCTGCTCAGCCATGGAAACTCACTGGGTGGCCTTGGGCAAGTCACATTCTCTCAGCGTCAGAGAAGGCAAAATCAAACAAATCTTGCCAAGAAAACCCCATGACAAGTTCATCTTAGGGTTACCATACATCTGAAGCAACAGGAAAACAACAAGGTTTAAAAAAAACAGCAAATGAGATCTGCTGAAATCTGACTACCTCTGGTTTAATACACACAGACAGAAATCAAGAAAATAAAACAAATCTTAACTATTTAGCCTAAAATTTACTGCTCTGAGGCTGGATACACCATGTGCCACAATATGTACAACTCATGTAGGGACAGAATGGTCCAAGGGATATTCAAGAAAAATTTCTTTTGTGGTATTGAAGAAATATTTTAGAGGTAGGTCTTCAACCTCTTTCTCTTCACTTTGTTTCCTTCAGAACCCTCTCCCCAACCCCATCTTTGTGGAATAAGTTCCTGGAAAACTGCCTGAACCAAAAGGCTGTTTTTCTAATGTGAATTAAACTTTTAAAAGTCACTGAGACTTATTTCTGCAGGAGTAAAGGAGCAAGGGATTGAAAGATGTGATGTGAAAAATAAGAAGGATTTAATATAAGCCTAAAAAGGTCAGGCATATTGTGCTGAATGGTCTTCAATGACTTCTACAGCATCTCATGTTTTCCACCTGCGATGTCAAGTAGCTTTTAAGAGAGAGAGGGGAGGAGGGGAGCATCAGTGCTGGCTTTAAGCCAAGTATCCTTCAAAGAAGATTTGAGTGTAACAACAGCCTGTTGATCTGCCAGTGATGGGAAGCTCTAAATATAGCGATGCTCTTGAGTTACAAGGCACGGTGCTATACAAATGACACTCTCTCTAGAGATACACATGGCAAAGCACTGTATTTTCACACTTAACTTCCAAGATGATACAGGTAGTAAGTCACGTTAGTGCTGATTCGGAAAGAGCTTGCCTGCTCATCAATCATCTACAACAGGAGGAGGTAAGAAAGGTGCTGAAAAAGGCAACCATCAGTATGCTGAGTTGCTGGGGCAGGGTGTGGGGATATTCAGAAGCAAAAATAGCTAGCAGGAGTGAATGCCAAAGAGGCCAAATGGGTGACTTGGTTCAGTTAAGCCTCTGACTCCTTGAATACTTATCTGGTACGTCTTATAAAAATCACCAGAAACATTATGAGGAAACCTTTTATGAGAGACATTTGATATATTAGCTCAGTTTTTCATAAAATATTGCCTTCGGATTCAAAATGAGAAAGTGCAGGAAGGTAGAAATCAGATGTATTATTATTAACTGACCCTTTCCAAAACTAATCACCAATATGTCAGATTACAATTGAGATAGTTGCCTCTTCATATATAATACTCATAATCATATGCAGTCCTTCAAATACCATGTTAATATGACGCAATGATCCAGCACAGTAATAAACAACTTTTTAAAACCCAAATTAAGGCTATGATTTAGCTGGATCACTTCTATTTACACTGTCCAGGAGCATTTGGTTTCAGTTTTATTTTTGAAATGAAACTGAAATGAAAATAGTGGTTAAAATGTTGCCCAGTCTTGAATACCCCAAAAATATTAATACTCATTAAATTTGAATGGTAATAGAAGTAATATTCCTGATATATTAGACCTTCACTAAAGCCTGTTGTGTTGGCAAGCTCACCTCATCCTACAATCCTTTTGAATACCATTTCTTGAAGGGAGGATTCTGCTTACATTCCAGTTCTTTCTACAATATAATATAGTTATGCTCCTGATTTAATCAGAGTATATAAAGGTAAAAAAATGCTGACCAGAGAATAGAGAGTTTCTGCTTTTTCATTCTGAAATTCTTCTACATGACCGGTATCAAAGATACCTGATTAAAACCAGGTACACCTACCACTCCAGACTCATAAGGTGTTTTAAAACATCATGCCTATCATTAATGTCACTGGACTTTTATGGTAAGTGTCTGTTACCAAACAAGTGAAGGAATAATGAGGCACAGAAGTCACACTGGAAACAAAATAGAGCCCATAGTTTCAGTGATTATTTTTTTTAAATAACCTTTTCCCTCCTGGTATTCTGAAATTATTGTATTCACAGTCTTTTCCAGTCTTTGGTAATTTTCTGTTTGGCAACTCAGTAGCCAGCTATATTGCATACTGTAACACTCATATGGCCTAAATCTTTTGTGGGCCTTCAGTGTGACAGAGTCTGACAGAGTCAGCTGTTCCAGTTTGCCTTACCGAGGAAATTGCAGCCTTCCCATTTCACAGTTCTGAACAAGTGTAGCAACTGTGAACAGCATGGGACACCTATCACCTTATTAAGGAATGCAGAAGGGAGCCCAGGAGCACCGGTGTTGACGGTGAATTCAACAGCCAAAAGGTGGAAACCATTGATGGAAGTTGCTACTGTGTAAATAGCAGGAGTCCAAAATTCACCCTTAGAGCATGAGCACTAAGTGGTGCAGTTTATATTTTCTGTTGTTTATATTGTTTATATAAGTGGTGCAGTTTATATTTTCTATTTGGTCATTGACCAAAAAAGACCACTCAAGCATAGTAAATACTGAGATGAAAAACAATGAGTTCATATCAGAGTCAGTCAAGGTTACAAAAGACCCACTGAAATCAAAGGGACTTTGTAGCTTAAGCTGGTTATGACCGATAACAAGTAAAATTCATCTAACATAATCCAGATGGATCTCCGTGTCGATTAGCCCTGTGTGTTGGGTCCCATGCATGCAGATCCAGCTTACATCTCGATAAGAGGTGGGGCTGGAGGTAGGCCAAACATGATCCTACTCCCTCACATGTCATCCCACTATAGTAATACTATATATTTGGATAGATACGAAAAATAAGTACACATACCGTGGGCCCTCCTTAACTGTGACCATTGTGTGTGTGATTTCTAGCTCACGTGAAGCATGACGTCCCTATACCTAAAATGGTGAGAATGTGCATGTAGATGCATTAAAGTATCTGCACACATGTCGCTTCCATTGAATATAATGGAAGGCAAGCATTTATAAATTCTGCTATTCATGGGGTTTCTTGGAATGAAACCCCTGCATATACGGAGGGCCTACTGTACTTATGTGATATATACATGTTATGTGTGCATACTTGCATACTTGAATCTAATGAAGTAGACTTAAGTCTATGAAAGCTTGTGTTACCAACTTCTTTCTCTCTGTCAACGGTGCTACAAGATCCCTTTGTCTACCAATCCAGACCAACATGCCTCTGGCCACTTCCGCACTAGGCTGTTATAGCGCTATGATTCCACTTTCAACCTCCTATGGAATCCTGGGGTTTGCAGTTTCGGGAGGGGCGCCTGGTCCCTCCCGAAACTGCAAACCCCAGGATTCCATAGGAGGTTGAAAATGGAATCATAGCGCAATAACAACCTAGTGCAGAAGTGGCCTCTGTCTTTGAATACTTATGTCTCATTAGGCAAAAGCAAACAAGTTACTAGATCTCAGATTGGTCCCTAATGCTTGGATTCTTATTAGCAAACCAGGAAAGACAACTGTTGCAAATCTAAGCAATAATAAGACACTGTAAATTGTGCTGCTGCCTTTCAAGAGCTGTTCCTTCAATGATGTGCTCAGATATGCACTTATCTTTTTGTTTTTGTTTTCTTTCCTGAGGTCTTTAATCAAACAAAGCTCATGTAAATTTCAATTTATTATGCTAGATTTTTTAAAAAATCAAAATATAAGTCAGTCATATGGATTTATAAATGGAAAAGCTATACAGAATGGCATAAGGAATAAGCTTGAAAGATTTATACTTTGCTATCAGGTTATGATATAGCTTAGATATTTATATAATTTGTGCATGAGTATGCATGTGTATGTGCAGGTACATATATGCGTACATATATGCATACATACGCCCTTTCTGCATCTTACCTTCTTCTGGTGCTGGGGTGCGGGGATCACATGAGCAGCCTCCAGCAAGAGGCGCTAGCATCCGGGGTCCTTCGGCTCCGCACGAGCTGCCTGCTCGCATGAGAGCTTCCTTCCGCAGGGCAGCCTGGGATTTTCCCAGGCTGCGCTGGGGCAGAAAGCGCAACCAGAGCAGCTCCAGAGGCTCCACACAGCAGGTAAGTGCACACGGGACCTGGGAGCAATGCACAATTGTGCACCATTTTTGGCTTCTAGCCGAAAATGAAAAGGTGCACATTTGGCTACTGCCCTATCCTGGAGCTTTGTGTGATTGTGAGTGCATCATGCAGATCACTCCTCACAATTGCACAATGCTCCAGAGGCCCTTTTGCGTGGAAAATGCTGTGCGAAAAGGGCCTATACAATGCGTTCTCCTCACTCGTGGCCTCTACACATACGAATTCGTGTTTGTGTGAAGCATCATGTCCCTATACTAAAATGGTTGCAAAGTGGATACTGATGTACTGAGTGTTCCTGGAATGGAACTACTGCATTTACAGAGGGCCCACGGTTATATACACATGGACACACACACAAATAGATTGAGATCTGAAATCTTTCTAAGCACACACACACACACACACAAACTTACAAATCTGCTGTTACCTGACAGTACAATATTTAGATAACATTCAATGTCATTTCATTTTATTTTGCTTCTTCTGAAAAGGACTGCCAAATGATCACTTGAGAACATGTGAAGTTTTAATTTTTACTCTGTATTTCTGATCTGTTCATACAACTTTGTCCTGTGAGACTTAAATAGCATGTACCAAAGGGAATACTAGCAAGGAAAGAACAAATACCCTGTAACTTTCCAGTTGCCTTAGCAACTGAGGTCTAGAAATGATTCCTTGAGAGAGTCTCTAGGAAGAGCAATTGGCCCCTTGTCATCATCCAGTAGTATTAGAGATGGAGGGCCTTGCAGTTTTACAATACTGCTGCTGGGTTATGCAATCAAGCTGCAACCCCAAAATTCCAGCAGAACCAGTGAGAGTTACTCCCAAGCAAAAGTCTTTAGGACTCTTCAGTGAGGAAGAACAAACCAGAGCTTATCTTCAGATGCGCAAGAATCAGAACTCTTTTTTCTGTGTCTTCCCACAATGTTTAAATCAGATGTACACATCTTATATTCCTAGTTCCTGTTGTTTGTTGCTTCTGCCCCTTGTTGATGTCAGGAAAATGACATGGGGAGGTATGACTAATCATTGGATTGCTTGGGTGTGGAGGAACCTGTCATTTGAATACGAGATTGTTAGATTTCTGAGCTCAGCGTTGGCAGTGCTCTATTTTTCATGTGGGAAAAAATTGTCTCTCTTCTATATGTTCCATTTCTCTTTTTAACCAGTGGTGTGTGTCAGTTCAGCCAACTGTTCTGCTAATGTCTTGCATTTTCCTTTATAATTATGTCAGACTTTGCTGACCTTCTCAAATTTGAGGTGTCACATTTGTTTCAAATAATGCTAAATTTATCTCCTAGTTCTGTGTTCAAAATTACTGCTTGGTTCTTCATAGTCCCAACGAAAAACTGCCTAGACTACCTTTGTTGTCCTTGTTTCTTAGGCCACAACACTAGATGGCCAGTTCTCCTTTACATGCCATTTATTTTGCCAAATGTTCTATGCGCTTCAGTTCCTCTCTTCTTTCCTTATGTGAATGAATTTCATTGACTCTTGCCAACTTAATTATTGGGAGCAGGGAGGGAATATGTTCCATGCACTTTTCTATAAAGAGCACCAATTCAGCTGTCTGTACAAAGTATGTGCTTTGTTCATTATCTCTTCAGTTGTATGTATCAATTAGCAAAAGCCAAAGATTGGTATAAAAAGTACAATCACTTCAACAATGGCTTAAATTCCTCGAGGAGCAGCAGAAAGAACGTGTAACAATTAATTTTGAAAATTAGGAACCTAATATTCATTGCACGGTATTTAAAACTTAGCACAGAAACGGTATTTTAGGACAATGTATATTTATGATTAGCATCCATTTTTCAATGAACTTGATTTAGTAAATCAGAAGAGACATAGGAGAGGTGCATCCATCAAAAGCAGTAAAGAAGATAATCTTCCTGACATCATGATGGGGTGTAAATAGGGAATTAGGGACTGAAACAAGGTAGAGAAACTTTGGCTCTCCAGATGTTTTGGAACAGAGTTTTAATAATCCATAACTATTATCTATGCTGGTTTCAGGTTCTGGGAATTGAAGTCCAAAACAGCCGGTGGGCCAAAGATTCTCCTCTACCTGTGAAGTGAAATCTTTCCCTCCTACATCAGTAGAGTCTGACAAAGAAACTGTGAACTCCTGTGGCTGAGATGTTCCAACAGATTAGAACTTCTGCACGGAATTGTCTTAAACAAAGTGTCAGGTGATATGCGGAAATTGTTAGCTCAATGCACACAACACATACACAATACACATAATTCCACTAATTCAGTGGGTTTACTCTAATGGCTACTATCAACTGAAATATCATTAAATGCTTGTGAATAGCTGTGGAGTGGGTCAGCTTACTTTTCCTTTTCATAGGCCCTTTTCGCATGGCATTCACCATGCGAAAGGGCCTCTGGAGCGTCACGCAATTGCAAGGAGTGGTCCACATGACGTCCTCACAATTGCATGACACTGCTGGGGTTGGCAGGTGCCAATCATGCACTATTTCATTTTCGGCTTCTAGCCTAAAATGGTGCATGATCGCGCATCGCTCCAGGTGCCCGGGCGCACTTACCATGTGTGCTGAGCCTCCAGAATGGCGCTCGTGCTTCCTGCCCCAGCACAGCCTGGGAAAATCCTTCCTGGGAAGGAAGAGGAGGAGCCCTGACGCTGCCTGCTTACGAGCAGGCAGTGGCTGTGGAGGCAAAGCAGTGGGGACGCGAGAACCTCTCGCAAGAGGCTGCTCGTGCAATCCCCGTGCCCCAGCGCCACAAAAAGGTAAGGTGTGGAAAGGACCATAGACTGGAGTAGCAGCTTCCCTTTCAGCCTGCTATATCACCCTGTCCCCCTCCCCGCCCATACAACCCTGCTTTTCCCTTTAAATCCACCATCTTAGTGTATAAGGGGTAAAGCCTCTCACTTATTGTTCAGAATAATTTACTGATTTGTGGTAGCGCTTTACTAATGAAGAGTACTTTACTGAGTCAAAAATTATAAAAATATAATGTAATCTTTATTAAAATAACAAATAGAGAAAGAATACTGGGTATCATAAGAATTCCTAGCAATATAGAACTTCAGAAGGTGTTTAACTAGTGTCTTAGAGCTCTACTCAATATACAGACACAGAACGTTCATATGCACACAGGCCTTTGGCTTTCTTTTTGCTCAAAGGCTTAATTTCCCAAGTATAGGGCCATTTCTGCACTAGACTGTTAATGGTGCTATGATTCCACTTTCAACATCCTATGGAATCCTGGGGTTTGCAGTTTCGGGAGAGGACCGGTCGGCCCCTCCCGAAACTGTAAACCCCAGGATTCCATAGGATGTTGAAAGAGGAATCATAGCGCCATTAACAGTCTAGTGCAGAAATTTGGTAGGTCATACCTTCTGACTCAACTCAAAAAATGGTTTGGTTTCTCCTCTGTCTCTCTCTAGACCTCTGAGAAGACAACCAAGTTTATTCAGACAACTCCCCCAGTTGACTGAAGAGCTATAACTTAAATTCTCTCTCTGGAAATCTCACTGAAGGAATCTGTAAAATGCAAATCACTGTGCCTTATATAGAGTCCTTTTCCTTACCACGATCAGCCCCTCCTTTTCACCAATGGGCTGGATTTCTATCAAACACAGAGGCACTCTGTTTACATGGCAACATGTTGCTAGGGCCACCCTGCCACTCAGGCTAGCCACATCTCCAGGCTTCGTCACAATAGCATTTATAGTTTTTCTCTTACCATACACTACGGGAGCATGCTCCCATACTTTTATTTTTATAAAATTATGAATATCCAACAATATTCAATTTTTGTTCAGCTTTGAAGAATCTATGTTCCTACAGAGAGCTTACCACGCTATGCTATAATGTGACTGGAAGACTGTGTGGCATTTTGTGATGTTTTTGTTTTTAAAAGCATTATGTCCTTCTCTTGCCCTTCTTTGAAAGAACTCAGAGTAATGTACACATTGTGCCTTCGCCACACTCACACCTTGGCCATTTTACCATTTGATTTAAAGGTTTGGAACAGCAGTACTGTTCAGGTTGCAAGATAATACTTTAGAAGATGATAAAAGAATCTAGTGGTTTCCCAGATATTATATAATATCTAAAGAAAAGGAGGGAAGAGAAAGGGAATTTGTAGGCAGAGAGTAGGTTGAATAGAAGGCGCACGGAGATAGTAGACTGAGCACTGTATTCAATTCAGAGAAGCACAGTTTAAGAAGAATATTATTGAGAAGTTTGAAGAACTATAATAAAAGATTTAGAATCTTTGAAGAAAGAAAATTGAACTTGCCTTCAGAAACTGGGACTTCAGGTGTGATTGCTGGGGTCTGTGGTAAAAATAGCTGAGGAGTTGGTCCTGCACATAAGATAGAAGGAAAGGAAAAGTTATAATAAAACAAAATATGATTTTATAATAATGCCAGCTGAAATACACTTGCATTTCACTGCATTCTTTTTCAAAACAGCTTCTTTTTTTTGAATAGTTCATATATATTGTTAAATAACTAGCAGAAATGAAAAGGAATGGAAGAACAAAGAAAAACCTTACATTTTGGATGATTGGAGATGAAATTGTATTTTTTAAAAACAGCAAATAGATTTTCCATTTTATTTTTATTCAAGACTAAGAAACCAAAATACAGTGTAATAAAAAGATTATGCACTAAGGACTCCGGTTTTGTTTTATGTTGTTTTTAAATAGAATCATATTATCTTTTGCATTCAGCACAAAGGACTTGTTACTGCCCTGGCCAGCCCGAGCTTTGAGGATATAAAAGATATCATTGATATCACTAATTACGGCTTCACATATCCCTTCCACGTGCTTGCGAGGCCCCCGGACAAGCACGCATACAGGCTTGGCCGATAATCGCAGTAATATTCTGAGACAATATAGGCGGGCCAGAAACAGCCGACTCGCCGCTTTAGGAGACCTCAAGGTAAGTACCTTCATTAGGTATGCACATAGCTTTCAAAAGATCCTCTGACCCGCGCTGGCAGCTTGATGATCAGACTATACAACGCTCAAGTACTCCGCGTTTGCATACCAGCTATCCTATTGATAATTTGGCTCTAACTCAATCATTCAAATTCTGACCTTTCGGAGGCTTTGTCTCCAACTCCAAATCTATTGTTTTCCCAAAGTCCGACCTAGCCTGGGGTCACAATTCTCCTTATAAAAACCCCTGATTTTGAGCGCTTCCTGGGATCGCTCCCGAGTTCCAGACCGCCTTGCTGCCGCATCGCTTGGCGAGCTTCCCCTCAGCTCCACGTGCTGAGATACATTGAACCCCAGCTTCGCTCTCCATTTTCTTCTGGACTTCAGGACAGGTTTCGTATCACCCGAATCAACTATCCCTCTGAAAATCCTGCTATCTTACTCACACCTTTATTTTCCTTAGTTATCTGTGTGCTTGTGTTGCTTACATCGTGTGCCTGTATTTAATAAAGATCATTCATTATTTTCAAACCGGTCTGCTTCTTGACTTGGCCTGACCCCGTAGACACTGGGTTACAAGATCCTGCTAAGTTACCCTGCCTCTCGTAACGCTAAAGCAGCGCTCAGAGCTAATCTTCCCCACTTATTGTTGAGCCCATTTTGGTGTCCCTCATGGGACCCTCAGTAAACAGGGTAACAGACTCTTCTGATTAACCACAACACACACAGTTCTTTAATAGCTGTTTTGTATTGGCTAGTGTAACTTTGGTTCTATCTAGACTTAAGAGCTATGGCAGGCTTGAACCATGTGACCTAACTGGGCTGCTATGGCCCTTTTTGCACGGTGTTTTGGAAGTGAGAGGGCCCCTTGAGCATCGCGTAAATGTGAGGAGTGGTCTGCATGACGCACTCACATTTACGCAATGCTCAAGGGTCCGATGCAGCGTGGGCACACATCTTTTCATTTTCAGCTTCAAGCCAAAAATGGTGCACCATCGCTCAATGCTTGGAGCCCCACACACACTCAACCACCATGCGAAGCCTCCTGAGCTGCACTGGTCGCGCTTCCTGCCCCAGCACAGCCTCTAACTCCCAGGCTGCACTGCAGAAGGAAGGGGCGAGGCACAGGCGGGGTGCTCGCATGACCAGGAAGGAGCTGCGGAGCTGAAGCAGGAGGCTTGTGAGAGCATTCCTGCCAAGCCTTCTCGCACGAAAACCCCAACCCAGCAGCACAAAAAGGTAACATCCGAAAAGGGCCTATGTTATGAACACATGATGTGTTCTTCTAAGGACATCTTTGGACTTTCTGAAGAAGCAAGAAGAAAACTTTTTGTATCAGTGTGATGAGAAAAGTAAGGGATTTCTTGGATGTGGCAGAGATGTATTACTGTACAACTATTTTGACATTCTGTCTCTTGAACCCTAGAAACAAATGACTAGCATAAGCAGTAGCCCAAATCACTGGGTATAACAAAGAGGCAAGGTAGTAGCTTTGCTTTGAGCAAGTACTTAGGAGTTATTATTTCTCTTTTTTAAAATTATCTGTTCTGATACAATAACTCAGGTTAAAGCAGAATCCTTCATACTGAAAGCAAAAAAAATAGAAAATAAAAATCCAAGTTCTTCCATTAATAAAACAAAAACAAAAACAAACCCTTCCCAACCTGTCACAGCTCATCACAGGATTACAGGAAGGAAGAGGAATTATGGTAATGGAAATGTTACATCCACAGTAGAACGTAAATTGGAAGTCACTCAATATTAGCTTCCCAGCCCTCAAAATGAGTATGGGAAGAGCTTTTATTTAGAACATAGAATTATGTCCTCAGTGTGTATATTCAATTTTGTTTCAAGATTTTAATAAGATCTTGGATTGGGAGGCATATGATAAAGTTCCACACAGGTGGAATGAAAATATATGTCCCTTCCCATCTGGAAGTCTTCTTTTGGCTGCTACAGCCTCCACTGCATGGGCACTTAATGGCCTGTGGAGAGTGCAAGACATCAGAGAAACATCTGACAAAGTCCCTACAGCCAGATGCAGAACATTGATATCATCTGCTAGGACATCCAGGGGTCCTCCACAGGTCCGGGTAATTAATGTCATCATTCTGCTTCTAACTATTGGGACTTCACCAGATGCTTCTCTGATGCCTCTTGTCACTAAATGCCCATGGAGTAGACACTGCAGTAGTTCAGTGTTGGACTCTGGAGCAATTTGTATGAAGTTTGTAGAGAATTCCAATCTCTGCAATTACCCGCCCCACAACTTAAAATGAGTAAGTCCAGCTTATGACATTATAAGTCATTAATAGAATGTCAGCCTTTGTTGGATTGCAACCTCCATTATGCCCAAGTAGTAGAGGCAATAGTGAGGAAATATGGTAATTTTAGTCCAAGAACATCTGGAGGACCATATTTTCTTCATTCCTGTTATAAGTAAATGAAACATAAGGCAGAATGGGCATTGCAAGTAGCTAAACCGAAATGGTAATTTTGTTTGTACAAAACCAATGCTATGTAAATGCATACATGCACATGTATCAAATACAAAACATGCAGCACATAGGTGTGTACACACACATGCATGGATATTCCACTTAAATCAAATGGAGGGGTATTTTATCAAAACAGCTGTGAGAACAGTATTTTATTTCTGTTTGCAACATATATTGAGGATGCTATATTTGTCAGCGGAGTTAAGAAAAAAAAGAAACTAATTTCCCATACTTTCTGAATTTAAGAATGATGACTAAAATATAGTGAGTGGTGGCTGAACAAGAAAATGTCACGAACACCTCCCACTGCAAGATGTTCTTGTAAAGTTAACTAGATATCACCAAACTTTGCCATACATAGCTGCCTAACCAGAGATTTGAGGTACTCTTTGACTACTTGTAATTAATTTGTGTTTTTTTAAAATTACTGTAGTAGAACCATGATTATTAACAATGTACTGTATTGTAACATAATAAATAACATCACTCCTGAAGTGTTATAAATGAGTTGCAAGGACTTGCCTTGCAGGGAAGTTGTGACTTGGGCCGGCGGCGCTGCACACATGGCCACGCCAGCCGCATGCATGATCAGGAAGTCCCCTTCCACCTTCCCAGAAATTCCTGTGCTGGATGAAAAGGCCCTCCTTTGGTCAGGGCGACCAATGAGCTGCCTGAGAGGATGAGCTCATTGGCTGCCTATGTGATTTGAACAAACGAGGCAACCAATATATAAATATATATCATGCATTTATGGTTTATATTTATATTTTTACTTACATATTGTATTTGAACTTATAACTTACACTTTACTTTTTATGTAATGTCACTGAATAATGTATAATCTACCTGTGTTTGTTATTATTATTATTAGTACTAGTAGTAGTAGTATTGTTATTGTTATTGTTATTGTTATCATCTTTGGATATGGCCAGCAGCCGCAATAAACTGTATCAAACAAGCGAGGGAAGCTTCTCTTCTGGCTGGCAAGAGGAGTCTTTGTTTCCTCTGGCCAGTGGAAGAACAGTTGGTATGGAGTTGTCATCCCACCCACTTCCTCCCTGCAGGCGCTATTTGGATACTTTGCTGCTGTTGCATTCATTTGTCACAACTTTCAAGCAGTGGCATGGGTCCTGAATCTGGGATGGCAGTTCCCAGGGTGGGACGAGGAGTTATTGGGCATTATGAGTGCAAAGGGAAATGGGTGTGAGGTGGTATTTGCGCACATCCTATGCACTCCTGGATGGGGCAGGCAGTCATCGTGCCCACCTCCAGGCTGTCCTGGCGTGGTAGGGTGGCTGTTTCATCAGCTAACAGGCAGGTTGGCTGATGCTTGGATCTGGACCTATGAACATGTCAACCCTGTCACATCTGTACCCAGTAAAGTTGTGGCCTTGTTTTCTCCCAAACTTGATGTTTGTGTGGTTTTTTAGGAGTCAACCTTTTATAGTTAATAGGTTTATGTCCTCATTAAGTGGTTCAAATGCTGACTTGTACTACTCTTTGTTGTGGGAATAGAGGCAACAATGAGGCAAATAGAAAAGGAGTGTGGTTTGCATCGTAAGTCATTCAGATTTTAAAATAACTGAGAATAATAAAGTTATTTATGAGAAGAGGAAAAGTAGAAGATTACTTTTTAAAATTGTAATTACAATGCCAACAAACTACTCTGTACCTCTTGGAACTATGGTTGTTGTTGTGTGCCTTCAAGTCATTTTCAACTTACGGTGACCCTAAGGCAAACCTATCATGGGGTCTTCTTGGCAAGATTTATTTAGATGGGGTTTGTCATTGCTTTTCTCTGAGGCTGAGAGAGTGTGACCCAGGGTCACCTAGTGGGTTTCCATGGACAAATGGAGATTCCAACCATTGTCTCCCGAAGTTCTAGTCCCACACTCAAATTACTTCACCACAGGAAAACCATTTCTTTACTACAATATTATAGTGCTGTTATTCTACTTTTAACATCCTGTGGAATTTTGGAGTTTGTAGTTTAGGGAGGAACATTTAGAATTCTCAGCCAGAGAGTCCTTTGGCCACAGTAAACTCAGTAAATTAAATCATTGCTGGGTTTTCCCCATCAATGACCTATGATCGTGCCACCATCCTGGACTTACCTGGTCTGCGGAAGTCGCAGAAATGCAATGGCTGTTCTTCCTGTCTCCACGCAGCCTGGGAAAGAACCTGGCTGTACTATGGAAGGAAGGAAGAGGCGTGGCCATCATGCTTCCTTTACCAGGGAGCCAGCCGGTGCGGAGGGGAGTGATCCCCCTCTCACACATCCTATGGATGGGGCAGGTGGTCATCATGCCCATCTCCAGACAGTCCTGGCCTAGCAGAGTGGCTGATTCGTCAGCTAACAGGTGGATTGGCCAACTGAGATCCCCGCTAGACATCCTCATGAAAAGGTAGGGTGTGGAAAGGGTCTCAGTTATGCTTGTTGAATGACTACAATAGTGGTTGAAGTTGAAAACTGTTATCTGAAAAACCCGAAGTGGGAGCAACAATTCCCAGAGACCATGTACATATTGCTATCCATATGTATTAATTTTACAAGCTGATTGAGAAGTCTCAGGAAATAGGTATCCCCCTCATTCAAAATTGTTCAGTGTTAGGGGGAAAATTCTGCCTTACCCATTCCAAAAGGGCACTGACCATCACAAGAGAAAGAATGGCAAAAATATATCACCTGAGAGCTCTTCTGACATATTAGTTTCAAAGGAGGTAAACAGCAAATTTCTAAGCATTTGGAAATCAACTGAAGACATGTATGTGGTTATTGTGAGGCACAATTGTGAAGAACCACCTCCAGGGCAAGATAAGAACTGACTAGAAAAATCTGAAGAAAGACATTGAGATCAAGTTAAAAATCTAGTTCTACAAAAATCATTTCATATGCACTTAGTTCTGCTCATTGCCAAGTTGAAGAATGTGACAAATTGTGCAATTAGAATTAATTGCTTTTTGAGAAATATGATAAAGGGTTGACTCTCAGAATGCTGAATAGACCAATACTGAAGAAAGATGGCTGAAAGAAGGGCCTCAGAGACCTTGGCTACTACATGGAGCCATGCTCTAGGTCCTTGTTATATGGCCTAAGCCTTACAAAAGATTTTCAAATATCAAAAACTTCAACTCATGAATGAAAAAGACTCTCAGGTCAAAATGTTGGTTCCAAGAAGGTTTTCTTCTATCCTGATAAAAATCCTTTCTTATGTTACCGTATGTTATTAAATGTATCTTTATTCGCTTTGATGATGAGGCACAGAATGGGAGAGCCAGATTAATATTTCATCCATTCTTTTGATTAAATATGTTAAGGGGGGGGGGTCCCACAAATCAATTTGCTCTCTTCTCACAGGTTCAAAGCTTGATTTTAAATGATCTCACAGCTGCTATGAGAACTGAGAAAGCTGGATACGAAATCTGTCAACAGAGCTGTTATCAATAGTCCATGACTAAATGACCCTTACTGTGCAATATATAAGAAAAGGCTGGTTCTTCTCCCTCTCACCACTATGCTTCAGTAATCTAGCTGTTGATAAGTAATCCAGCTGTTACTGTAGCCAATCAGATGGTTCCTGGAAACATAAGTGAAATGTTTGCACACTGCCATGTCCCAGAACTCAAGTATGTGATCTGTAGAGAAAAATCATAAGGTATGTTAAACGGCAGTAGGTTTGGCCAGGACCCTTTCACACTACACAGTTATAGCACCATGATTCTACTTTAATTATCCTTGCAGCACCCTGTGGAATCCTGGAGTGTGCTTAGGGTTGTCACTAGAGCCGTCTGGCTGAAAACTCTAAATTTGTGTCCCTAAACTGCATATCCCAGAATTCCCCAGAAAGGAACGGTAGTCATTGAAATGAAATTACAGTGTTGTATTTCTGTGCCGTGACAGGGTCCCAGTACCCAAAATAGGACAAAGTGGAACAAATGAGGCAATTTTTTAAAGTCCTTTAAGAAGAAGACAACATTTATGGCGTTCCATAGAATATTACTATAAACTTCTGCCATCTTCTCTAGGCTCAGCTAGAATTAATGGTATTTTGACCTCTGGCCTTTCCATGAACCTCCAGCTACTTTAGGTTCTGAAGACTGTTTTGTGAAAAGAAAGATGGCACTATCAGAATATGTACTACATATTTTAGCTAAAGAAACTGAAAAGAGGGAAGCATGTGTGTGTGTGTGTTGCAATTTTGCACTGGCAAAAGCAATGTGACTTGGTGACAGATTGTATCTAGGGAACAAAAAGAAAGTGTGATGAAGAGACGTCTTTTTTGGTTACATTTTGAGGCCCCAAGATTTCCATGAGAGCAAGCTGTTGAGTCATCTTTCTTTAAACACCAAGCACACCTTAGGATGCTGTCTCACCCCCATTCCCTCTTTAAACTCAGGACATATTCTATTCTTCTAATAAGTGTTACTGCTTAACTCAACATTTAAGCAGTAATTCTGTTCTGTCACTGAGTTAAATGCAACTGTTAGTCACAGCCAGAACTGACCCATTAAATCAATTGCTTGAATGGTAAGACAACACTTATGTAAGTCCCATTGATTCAATTACTGCTGAACTAGAATAAAGGCCTTGGAATTATATTATCATTTTCTTTTCATTCCTAAATTGCTTGTGCTTGCCCTTTCTCAGCTATGGCTTAACTGATAAAGATACTTTCAGTTAAAGGCTCTAGCCTGGTGCAACTCTTCTGGTTCAAACATATGTCTGCATTCTTACACCCCCAAATAATGTCTGCAATCCTGTATCAGCTTACACTTGACTAAGTACTTAACTAAGTAACTTCTCCTGGCCTAACCTCTCCCCAAACCTGATGGAAACATCATTCAACTTTGCTTTAATGTTTGACAGAATGACTCTCCTTCTCCCCATGGAGCTGATGCCCAGTAAAGTAGATTGGGGGTGAGTTATGAGTGTGGCAACAGTATCAACATTGTAACTATGTAATGACTGTAGATATGAAACACTTACCCAACCTAATCTACCGAATTTAATTAAGTTACTTAGTTAAGACTTAAGTATAAGCTAATACAGGATTCTGGCCAATATTATTAATCTGAAGAAGATCAGATACTGAGTTGTATCTGAAAGGCTATATACACAAAGAGAGCAATCCTGTAACCTGGATTCATTTAGAATCTTTTCATTTGAACTCTTTTCTATATGGACCTTTTCACTGGGGGAGAACAAGCCATTTTAGGGACTCTATGGCATCCAATTATCTCTTCTGCATTTGCCAGAAGACAGCTTATCAGAAGCCACAAGACTTTGTATAACAGAACAAGTTAAATCATCTTGGGTGATGAGGTTCATAGCCACACAGTGAAGAAAATCATCATTATATCAACAGAATTTTTTAAAAAGATAGAAAGCCTGTTTTTGAATGGTAACATGACTACGGCCCTTTCCTCAACTCACCTTTTTGCAGAGCTGGGGTGTGGGGATTGCGCAAGCAGCCTCTTGCGAGAGGCTGTTGCATCCCCATTGTTTCAGGTCCGCAGTTGCTGCCTGCATGTGAGCAGGTAGCACGAGAGCCCCTTCTCTTCCTTCTCCAGTGCAGCCTGGAATTTTCCCAGGCTGTGCTGGGGCAGGAAGTGCAAGTGCCATGGCTTTGGATCTCTGCACACACGGCAAGTGTGCATAGGGCCCCAGAGCGATACGCGATCATGCACCATTTTCGGCTCAAAGCCGAAAATGAAATAGTGCACATCGGCGCCTGCCAGCCTCTGGAATGTCACGTGATTGTGAGTGCGTTGTGTGGACCACTCCTCGCAGTCACGCGACGCTCCAGGGGCCCTTTTGCATGGTAAATGCTGTGCAAAAAGGCCCTACTTCTGCATGAGCACCAGCTATGTGGCTTCTCCTTTCTGTATGAACATGTAAATCCTTCATTTGAAGTTGGCCCCAAGACTCATCTTGGACAGTTGCATGTTCAAATAAGATATTCCAGGTTGGTGTTGATTTCTTACAATTCCAGCTCATAAGAATAAGCAGAGCTCTGAAAAATGTCAGCTGTCTGCAAATAGTGACTAAGCACATCTCGTTCAGCACTGGACTCTCTGTCTATTCCCCACTCCCCTTTCAGGCGATAGGGTTTATAACGCGAAACCTCACAATTAATGCTAAGTCTTTTTTTACTGATCAAGTGGACAGTGATATTGAGGGGGAAGAAAAAACTTTTGAGGGAAAGATGGGAAATCCAGTCTCAGACGTGTCACATCTGAGGCAATGATAATAATTCCATGTAGGAATAAGAGAAGCACATTTAGAGATTACAAGACAGAGAGGAAGGGGGAATGTTTCGATGCAGAGAAGTATGATAACAGTAGACTGCTGGTCAAATAGTATGTAGAAACAAACAAACAGGGAAGAAGAGCATCCTGATGAAACCAAACAGATAGTGGAAGGCCTGATAGCATCTTCCTGTAGTGTAAAGGGTATGAAGAGAAGAACCAGTTTAGAAGAGAAACACAGAACCTAAAGCCTGATGGAAGTCTAACAAAAGAAAGTGGTCATCACTATTTACAGACATCTCACCACACATGTACACACAGAGAAGGATAGCCAAGAGAGTTTTTCCCTTTCGATACTGTTGTTCCCACGCCTGCATCCAGTCATGCTTCAAAGATACTGAGGTTTGTTGTTTTGCTTGGTATGTGCTGTGGGTGGTATTTCCTCCTCCCCTGATGCATTCTGAGGGAAGACAATAAAAGGCATATGTCTCCATGTCATCATCATTTGGAGACTACCTAGAAGTACCAGAGGAGACAAGAAAAGAAAGCTGGATGGGAAATTTATACCTCACTGTCTTGGAATCTACTGGGGTTTCAAAAGAATCTCCTCCTGTTCTTGGTGAAAATGTTGTGGTTTGACTTACAAAAGCACCCTCAAAGGACCGGGACAAAAGGAGTATCATCTGGATCATAGTGAGTACAATGATGAGTTAGGCCAAAACCTGGGACATTTACTTGGTTTGATAAGCCTTTATTTTATTTTTTTTCGCTTAAACAACTGTGATTCATAAGTTTCAACACATTTCTTGTTCTAGATAGTTCAGCATTTAACTATTAAGCATAGTCTAATATCTTTAAAGTGGAGTGGTGGATAAAGAAAGAAGATCTCCTAATTATGGCTAGCTTAAGAGGCCCAGAGCAGATACAACTCCCTTTGCAATCAAGTATTTCATGCAACTCAGAATAAAATGCTTAATTAAAAAGATTGTTGCTGATAAGACAGTATCTCAACCTCTAATGTGCCATGAGGTCAGTGTGTCCTGGGGATGTTGTAATAGGACTAGTAAGATATAATAAGCAGCAGTGCAATTTAATCATTCACATGTTTATAATCTGATACACTGGCTACCTGCCAGACAGGGCTAATAAGATGCCCCTCCGTTTCCAAATGAGGGATTAAACATTTTACCACAAAAATATTCAATATGCTTCATTTGATTTTCAAAAGAAAATCTTTGGACACAATTGACATGGAATTTCTCCAAGCAAATTGTGTAGCAATAAGTATTAGGCAGAAGAAATCCTGAGTACTTTTAGGAAGCTGCAATTCACATAAGAAAAGACCCTCTTAAATGCTCTTACCCACTGCAGTTCAGTATGTCCACCACGGTATTGTGGAACTGGGACACTTAGAGGGCCATTGTGCCTCTTGCTTGTACCAAGCTATTCTAAAGAAGCAAGATTCAAGAGAAGAACACTACCACCATCATGTGAGCACACGTGAATACACAAAAGTACTCTATACTAAGTCAGACCACTGGCTAATTTGGCCTAGTACTGTATACTTTGACTGGCAGTGGCTACCTGCTTCCAAATAGAGGCCCTTTCCCCACCTTATCTTTTACTGGTGCTGGGCTGCTCGGCTCGTGCACGAAGGCTTGAGAGGAAAGCTCCCACTTCCCTGCTGCTTCCCTGCTGCTCGGCCTCCGCAGCTCCTTCCTCTCACGCGACCGCCCTCCCTCTTCCTTTCACAGTGCAGCCTGGGACCTTTCCCAGCCTGCACTGCCCAGGAAGCATGACCAGCCCGGCTCCCAATGCACTGCACATCAAGTAAATGCGCGTGGGATGCCGGACTGACGCGTGAGCACGGAGCATTTTCAGCTTGAAGCCGAAAATGAAAAAATCCATGTGCACTCTGCGTCCGGCCCTTGAGCGTCACGTAAATGTGAGCGCGTCATGCAGACTGCTCCTCACATTTACGCGAGGCTCAAGGTGCCCGTTCGCTTAAGAAATGCTGTGCGATAAGGGCCAGAGTTAAGAAAAGAAAAGGGCTCTTTCGTCCAGCAACACACCTATAGGGAACTGTAAGCTGAGAGAAAGTGACTGGTCAAGAGCCACTGAAGAAGTATTTTGCTGAGAATGTATGTTATTCGTGATCTCCCTTGCTTGGCTTCAGAACTACAACTACCATATCATACCAGTTTCTCAGCTTGAAATGGAAAGGGTTGCTTCTACTATTGGGGATTATAAGGATCCTGACATATTCAGTGCGAGTCAAGCTGATTGAACCTGAACTCACTTGCAAGAGCCCGTGTCTGTCACTTAAGTTCACACACGGATGACTGAATCAAACTAGTCTGGGATGCAGTTATGTCTCAATATGGCATCTTGAGCCATTTCTGCACTAGAGTGTTATAGCGTTATGATTCCACTTTCAACGTCCTATGGAATCCTGGGGTTTGCCGGTCCCTTCCTAAACTGCAAACCCCAGGATTCCATAGGAGGTTGAAAGTGGAATAATAGCGCTATATCACTCTAGTGCGAAAAGGGCCTTGGTGATTTTACCATTTCAAAACAGGTCAGTTTGACTCAGACTGTAAATGGATGCATATGATTCTAAAGATAACAGCAATACATGGACTGGTTTCAAGGTGTGAATTTTGGAACTACAATATAGAGATGGTCTAGAAATATAAATAAAGGCCATTTCCGAACGGGGGAATTAAAACGGTGCAGTGCGTCCTCCATGGAGGACGTCTGCACCTTGAAGCGGACTGGGTTCAGACTACTTACTGGAGATCCACACCTCAGTCCGCTCCAAAATGACCCCAAGTGGTCCTCCAGTGTGTTTTCGAGAGTCTCAAAAAATCAGGTCTTTCAAAGTGCCGGAGTGCACCATTGCAAGCCTGCGATCTGCGGGGGTGGGCTTTAGGCGTAGCGAGCTTCAGCGGTTGGTCAGGACCCACGACCAACTGGAAGCCGCCATTTTGAAAGCCAGAACAGTGCGGATCTAGACCACGCACTGCTCTGATTCACCCTGGACCGGATTGAGGAACCAGAAGATCCGGTGAGTAACGACACAGAGCGATTCCCTCGCCTCGTGCGGAAATGGCCAATATAAAATTTCACTAAATATTTGAATACATTGGATGTATTTTTTTTTCTGTCAATCATATAATGCAGGTTTTGTGTGTGGGGGGGGTGGGGGGGGTGTTAGGGGAGACAGAGAGAAAGTGAAAGACTTCCATACAAGCACCGATATATAATCAGACTGCAGCGCTCACTCAGGTAAAACTGTGAGCTCTGGATGAAACTTTCAGTGCAGCTGGCCTCATTTACTCTAGCATAAGATCATTAAAGGTTATGCATACCTAGTAGTTAACAGTGGACTAAACCTGGCTCAGGACCATTGTATCTAAACGAGTGATATGAATATGTTTTTCTGTACAGTGGGCCCTCCCTTACCATGCGCTCCATGCGAGCAAATGCAAGGTCACGTGAATTATTAAATCCCATGATATTCAATGTACACAATGGATGCACAGACACGCTGCCACAAGCACATGCATGTTGTATCTACTGACTATAACGGGATATAAACATTCACATTTTTTGTTTTACTTGGGGGCACCTGGAACAGAACCTCCACATATACAGAGGGCACACTGTAGCAACATAAAAACTAAAAGTGAAAATGAAGGCACTTCTTTCATATATCACACTGTTGCTAGTCATGAGATGATTTCAACAAATAATAATTGTTGATGGCTAAATATTTAGTGATGTGAGGTTTTGTTTGATGGTGTTTAGATGTCACTTGTTCCTGCTGAAGAATGCAAGTTCTCAGGACTTGAAACTGAGCATCATAAAGGTTTTTGCTTCTGGTGTGATTAAACTGCCAGCTTTGCTAAGTATATATAAAGGCATTTACTATAGAAGGCTACACCATTTTAAGACCTCTAAAGAGAAGATGAATTGTATAGACAGCTTATCTTGTGGCAAATCTCCATGACACTGTTTCTGTAAACATAAAAGCAGCAACAGTTGGGATTTCTATATACCTACAAAAGATGCCTCCTAACAAGGGATTTAATATGACAACAGGATGTCATCCATAATCCCTTGAGTTGCCTTCATTGATGACAGCAGAGCCCTAATGAGCAATCCCCTTCATCTGGCTGATGCTGCTTTAAGACCTGATCACAAACAAGGGGAGCCCATGAGTGGTACCAAAAGAAGAAACAATACACTGTAGCCTGCTTTTTAAGGTTGTTCCAATTGGCAGTAGCGATATGATTAAACAGAAAGTTGAATAGGAATGAAAACCCCTCACAATGTAGGGCAATTGCTTCATTTTTAGGAACCAGCTATAAAAGCGAAGGACATTTATTGGGGTGCAATTAAGAACAATTATAATTATCCCGTCCTTCCAACAAGGGACACAGGATAGCACATACGGTTTATTTATTTACTTAGGGCACTTATACTTGGCCCTTCAGCCAATGAGGCAGAGCAGCTACAAATTGTTAGTTTGACAGTTCCTCTGTTAATTTGATGGTTCTTTCCTCCTCTTTGTAGAACAACCTGCTGTAGTAGTTTAGGCTGAGAGACAACTACAGACTTTTAGTTACTTTAGGTCCTAAGAACATGTTACATTATGTGTGTGGATTGAAGGAATATGGGGGGGATTTAAAAATACAGGCCAGTATGGTGTGAGAACCAGTGTGGTATGAGATTCAGAGGCCATTTCCGCACTAGACTGTTATAGCGCTATTATTCCACTTGCAACATCCTACGGAATCCTGGGGTTTGCAGTTTGCATGGGCCCCTCCCAAAACTGCAAACCCCAGGATTCCGTAGGATGTTGCAAGTGGAATAATAGCGCTATAACAGTCTAGTGCAGAAATGGCCAGAGTGGTGTCGTGTTTTGAGCACTGGACTGCAACCCTGGACACCAGAATTCTATTCCTGCTTGCCCATGGAAGCCCACTGAGTTACCTTGGCTGCATGACACACTCTTAGCCCCCTGGGAACCCCATGATAGATTGACCTTAGGGTTGCCATAAGTAATAAATGACTTGAAGGCATACAACAACAAAATACAGGAAGGTAGGAAGCTATCTTACACTGATTCAGAATAAAGGTCCGTCTAGCCTAGTATAATGAGCTCTGCCTGCCAGCAGCATTCTGGACTTTTTGGCAAGGTTTCTTCCTAGCCCAGCCTGGAGATGCCTGATAGTTCCTTGTAGTCTCCTATCCAAGTGCTAACCAGCCTGACCCTGCTGAGCTTCATAAATCACTAAAGAGCACATGTGTGTTTGGAATGGTATGGTGAACTTTAAAAAAAATGCAATCCTAAGCATGGGGGGACACAGGACAATTTCCACTCTAATGACAATATATGGGGATACTTAACCTGCCCCTCCCTAGCCATGATCACAGTTAAAATTGTTTGTACATACAGTCACAAAGTCTAATTAGCAACAGAACAAAACATTCCATTGTCACCAGCGGGAACTTGTTTCCTCTCCCAACCTGCACCATGGGAAGGGTCACAGCCAGGGAGGAACGATTAAATCTGCTTTTCCCATATGCTTGCGTCACAGAGTATATTGCATCTCTTTCACCTACTACAATTAAAAATGTTTTAAATACTTTGGTGTAACTGCAAGCCACACAATTAATGTGTGTGTTAGGTCACTCACTGAGTGCTATGGCTGAACAGGGATTCAAATGTAAGTCTTCCTAGCTTATGTTTCATTTTGTAACTGCTACAGCAACTGGCAGGAGATGATGGAAATCAACCCTACTCCTCATAATTGTTCCTGAGGTAGAGCTAAATGCCTCACAGCCTCACTGGTTCTCTGCCTTGAATGGCTATGGTTAGAAACTTATGTATGTCTAGTACATGCAACAACTTGAAATGCTGGGAAAGAGGGCATTTGTACATCTCTCCCTAGAAACAGGATTGACCTGGAAGCTGACATGGGATAATATGTAACTCCCATATCCTAATTCTGAGAAAAGCTTCAAAATGGGACATTTTTGCATTTTGCTTTTCAGATAAAAAGAGAATACAAACAAAAGTGTTCAGTTAAACCCATGTCACCAATAAAGTCCAGATCACTCTGACTACTTCATTCTTGCTCTGTGATATTAAAAAATATATCATAAATGCCTTCATCCTTGATGAGAAAGGATATGTCAACATTGTGAAACTGGTCAAGCACCACGAGATTTTTCATACTTCTTCAGGACTTTTTTTTGCAGAAGAAAAATGGTTGTGGGGAAAATACTATTTTTGTGCAGAAAACTAAGATTTTTGTGTGGAATACTTTTTTGTGTGAACATTTTTTTTCTTGAAAAAAAAAACTCCTGAAGAATGAGAAACCATTTTAAAAATGTGCAAAAACTGCTGTAATCTCATCCAGGAGGGAAAATAATTTTGAAATTTGTGAAACTATATATTTCTGAGGCTGAGACCTGCTGGAAGGGCCATCCAATGGCCATTTCTGCACTACACTATTGTAATGCTATTATTCAACTTTCAACATCCTATGGAATCCTGGGGTTTGCAGTTTAGGGAGGGGCATTTAGAATTCTCGGCCAGAGAGCTCTTTGGCCTCAAGAACCCCAGAATTCCACAGGATGTTGACAGTGGAATAATAGCACTATAACAGTGCAGTGTGGTAATAGCCTAAGTGAAGATGCAAGAGAAGGCCTTCTCCACTGAGACACTGCAGTTATGGAACTTCCTTCTCTTAGAGGCCCAATTGGTGCTGATATTATTTTCATTCTGGTACCAAGTTAAAACTTGGCTTTTTGTTAAAGTTTTTTGGGCCTAATGATTTTATCGAAATTGGTGGATGTACGTCGTTTTAGATTGTTTCCATTTTTAAGTTTTTCAAGTTTTCCATTGTTAAATTTTTGAAAAGGTTTTTAGCTGTTTACATTATTGTTTTTAATTTGTAATTGTTTAAACTTATTTAGTTGTAAACCACCCCAAGATATAGGGCAGGATGTAAATATTTTAATTTAAAAAGTTAAAAGTGAAGATTTACATTCCTATTCCCACATCAGCTTGCCCATACATCCATTCATACCTGAAGGAAATTACTGATTTTGTTATTAAAGATGAGATTATCAACCACACAGAAGAACATGTGATCAGAATGTGCTAACCACATTAGCAACTGGTACTGCATACAGGGGACACATGAAACAACTGTACTGGCTTCTGAATTCAAAATAGGCTGGTGATAACCTTTAAAGTTTTTTAGATCAAGGTAAGGTCTTCTTGTATGTCTCAGCATCCCCTACATATAAATTTAGTTATTACTGTGGTGAAATTCAGTTGTCACTGGGCCTTTTCAGTGTTTGTGGCCATGGTTTAGAACTCTGCCCAGCAGGAAGCTGGCCTTGTTCCCTCACAAGCGGTTTCCTTCCAGTAGAATAAACTGATTTTTGTCTTATGTGTTTAAGATCCTATATTGATCTTGGCTGTGCTTTCAAAACTGTTTTAGCTTTCTGTTTTCAAAATCGTTTGTTTTTAATTGCTTTTTAACTCTTATACTAATAGAAAAGAAGAAGAGGAAGAAGAAAAAAAAGAAGAAGAAGCACAGCAGCTGTACCTTGGTTTAGATTGGACATAAGCTTCCTTGGGTCCTTTGCAAGGAGAAAGGTGGGATATAAATTAAAAAAATAAATGTAAATGAAATAAATTGTGTTTTAATTTGCTTCTCTGAACCTATTTTTCTCATAGCAGGATATATATTTGTTTTAACGGCTTTTTTTTTTTTTGCTGTTGCTTTTAGAAATTTAGAAAATTTGATCTGATAGGTTTTGAAATCTATTTGGCAGAGCAAGCATGGTATAAATGTTTGTGTGTTGGACTAGGAATCTGGAGACCAGAGTCTGAATCCCTACTTCGCCACAGAAACCCACTAGGTGACCATAGGTAAGTCACACTCTTTCAGTCTCAGAGGAAGCCAATGACAAACTTCCTCTGAACAAATCATGCCATGAAAACCCTTTGATAGGTCCATCTTAGGGTCACCATAAATCAGAAATGATTTGAAGTCACACAACAACAACAACAAGAAGTGTGAGCTGCCTTTAATTTTTTTTTAAAAGGAATGATAGGATAAGAATGTTTAAAATGAGTAAATAACTAAATGCAATGTGAAACCCACTTGGCAGTACTCCAGTCTCACTTGATGGGACTTACTTCTTTAATAGACATGAACATTTTAGACAAAGATGCCAGTGTCAAAGGAGATCTACAATGAAGGAAAGAGGAATGACTAATTTCAAAGTTATGTTCTATAAGCCCTATTGGACTGAAGGGGATGAAGGCACAGTTTTCTTCATTTCAGTGATGCTTGCACAGTGTTAGTTCCTTGAAAGTGTGACCAAAAAGGAGACTAGATAATGACAAACCACTTTTTGGTATGATTTTGCATAACTGAAAAAATGACAAAAAATAACTCTAGTACCGACAGTTGTAATTACTGAAAGAATAGCTCCTGATAAATAAAACTTGATTAGACTTCAATGATTAAGCCATAATTTTCTATGCTCCTCCTAGGAGGGACTTCAAATTGCTCTGTATTATATCTTCCCTTTGAGACACATTTAAGAATGTGCTGGGAAATGATCCCAGCAGGGTATCCGAGGAGTAAAAGGTAAAATGTCACACCATCAAATTATCACCAATTTTATAATCTACAGGAACCATCACATAAATGAGAGCTTTAGCAAGATTACTGGAAAACTAGTGTTACGTAGCTGGCAGGGTCTTAATGTGGATTCAAGAGATCTGTATTCAGCTTCCCACTCAGTGATAAAACCTTCTGGGTGGTTTTGGGCAATTCGGTCTCTCTTGGCCTATGCTCCCTCAAATAGTTGTTGGGAAGATATGACAGGATAATGTAACCCCAGATGAATCACTTTAAGCTTCTTGGAGGAAGGCTGGGGCACAAATCAAAACACAAAATAAATACTAAATAAACTTCCTACTTGAAGACCACCAGGAGACAAAGTGAAAGAGCAAGAAGGAACTGTCTGTATTATTTAAAATCAAAACTAGAGCTAAGGCTTACCTTAGAAAGTCACTGTTCATATCCAACCCAACTTTTAAAATCAAGTACATTTCTTGCATATATCAATATGAAATTTACACTGTTTTTACAGAGATCTATCATAAGCTGTAGTAAATCGCCTCCAGTATTCCATATTTACTGAGTCACTTAACATTAGAGAATTTATACATAGGTCTAACCCAATGTTCTAAAACTGTTAAGTTACAAAGACTCTGATTTTCCAGTAACAATGTTCCACAAGAAGCTGCAACTCAGATTATTAGAACTTGAATAACCATGTGCATTTGTAAGGTTGCATGGAGCTACATGAAAGCCAGTGTAGTGTAGTGGTGAATATTGGACTATGACTCTGGAAACCAGGGTTCAACTCTCTGGTAAGCATGGAAACCCATGGGGAGTGCAAGTCACACTCTCTCAGTCTTAGATGAAGGCAAAGGCAAAACCCTTTCTGAAGAAATCTTGCCAGGAAAGTCCACTGACAGGTTCACCTTAGGATCACCATAACTCAGACCCTTTCCGCAACTCACCCATTTTCAGCACTGGGGTGTGGTGCTCGCGCATAAAGCCTCCAGCTCTCGCGTCCAGGGTCCTTCAGCTCCGCACAAGCTTCCTGCTTGCGTGAGAGCCCTATCTCTTCCTTTCGCAGTGCAGCCTGGGACCTTCCCAGGCTGCACTGGACAGGAAGCACAGCCGGGCCAGCTCCTGAAGCTCCGCATGCAAGGTAAGTGCGCACGGGGCCCCGGAGCAATGCGCGACTGCGCAGCATTTTTGGCTTCAAGCTGAAAATGAAAAAATGCATGCACAGTCCGCGTCAGGCCCTTGAGCATTCCACAAATGAGAGTGCATCGTGTGGACCGCTCCTCACATTTGCGCGATGCTCAAGGGGCCCTTTTGCATTGGAAATGCTGCGCAAAAAGGGCCTCAGAAGCAACAGAAGAAGGCACACAACAATAATGGAGTTCCATGAAGTAATCCTTGAAAAATGTTTAGAGAACTGTAGCTAGCACCAAACGTGGCAACCAAATTCCATTCTGGTGCACACTCTGTGGGTCATATTATACCAGTCCTGCACCAACACTGGCTGTTAAATTGTTTCTGGGAACAAATCAAAATCCTGGTTCTTTTCCATAAAGTTCTAAATGGTTTCATGCCAGCATACTTGAAAGATCACTCTTTTCCATATGAACCACCCACACATTTGCTTGAGAGGCCCTGTAGTGTATCCTACCAACCAAAAGATGCGTAATTGGTGGGAGCATGGCATAAAGCCTTCTCTGTGCTAGAAAGGAGGAAACAGTGGGCCCTGTATAGTTTTAAAGGGGGGGGGCATATGTTCACATGGCTTTTCAGTAATTATGCCTTATGTCCACCTTCTGGTTTTAAAGTATTGTTCTCCCCATTCTCTTGGCTTTGATTTTTGTTATGATTATTGTATTGTCATTTTTAAAGTTTTAAAAATTATTTTAAATTATAAAGCACTGTTTGGGTCTTATGGGGGACAAAAGTTGACTTTGAGACAAATGAATAATGATTAAAGATAAACAATCTTGTTCTCTTCTTTTACGGTTGTGAGTTATACAAAAATAGTAGATTTTCTTACCTGAACAGAAATGATTGGAATTTAGAAATCTTCAAAAAGAAACGAAGGAGGAGGAGGAGGAGGAGCAGGAGGAGGAGGCAGAGGCGGGGGAGAATAAGAAGAAGAGAAGATATTCTTCATAAAGACGGTAGAAAAGTACCAAGTGGTCACGAAATACCATGTAACTACTTTCCTCATCTCTACCATTGCATTCTTCTCTGAAGAAGGTGGCAGGATAAGGTCAAGATACTAATCAGGCTTCAGGCCTTGCGATGCATTTTTATGATCTTTGTGATGATACTAGATGGTCCTTCTTTCTTTATCCTTGGATTTAGGAAGTATATAGTTTTATACAGATACAGGGAGAGTGCTCTGTGCCTTTGGCCCCAAGCAAATGAGTGAAAATCTTTGCCATTTGAAGGATATGAGATAAAACCTAGTAGGACAATGTCTTGAGTGAACTAGAATAAAAAATTGGTTTCATGTGAGAAGTCTTAGGGACTTTCTGGCTTTAGAAATGGGAGAAATTTGGATTTCAACTGATTTCAAGCCTTCTCATTTGAAATATTGCTGCTATGAAACCAGTTCTTATTGGCCATTATCTCATCACTGAAATAACCTAGTGATTGGAGGACTTTCCCATAAGCTTCAGAAGAATTAAACAAACCCCACAGCTGGCTAGGTTATGGACTAGAGTCTGAAAGTTTGTTTGATTCAAAGGTCTTAAAATATATTTCACCTAGGCTGTTGCAGTAGTTAGTTACATGGCTGGACTTCTGCAGATAAAGCAAGTGACAAAAATTGCACTGAGGTTATGGCTGATGTTCAGATCCCTCTGTCGGTGCCAATAGAGAGTTACTTTGGATAAAAAAAAATAGCATTTATTTTTATAGCATTTGAGATGTTTTGAGAGCAATGGAACATTTGAGAGCAATGGAACAACATTTATGGTAGAAAAAGTGGTCATTGTTCAATAAAAGCAAAGGTTCTGCTGCCAGCAATTTCCAGCTTGGCCTGAGTGATAGGGCAGCTACATATGCCCCTGTTGCTAAGCCCAAGTTGATACAAACAAGAGTCAAAGAGCTCCCCTAAGCATTCAGTTTCCACAACATTATGGTGGGTAGAGAGAACAGGTGAGTGGGAGCATCTCAGAACTTTTTTAAAATGTGAATATGATGACTTTCCAAAACAATTTAAGGTTTTTTTCTGGTAAATAGTTAATCATTGCATCTTTATGACAAAATGGTCCACAGATGGTTTTCCAGATTACAAGGAAACTGATCAGCTTGATTAAAGCAACACATACCCTGTCAAAGCAAGTGAGCTGGAGGCTTGTCAGAACATTATTATTAGCTAAAACTGATTTTCCATATCTAGAATAACAAATAACTCCTATGCTGCCAGGATGAGCTACTGGGCCAAGTATAAATGCCTTCATTTTGTAAGTAAGCTCTAGAACAGAGCTGATGAAGCTGTGTCCCCTGCTCATGTTGCTGGATATTAACTCCCATTAACTTCAGTCACTGAAGCGGATGAACAGAGATTATGGGAGTTGTAGTACAAGAACGGCTAGAGGACTGTCAGGTTTGGAGAAGAACTATAGTATTTAAGATACTGATGACAAAAAAAAAACCTCAGGTATGTGTAAAATGGGATTGTCCTTCTGCCTTAAGTAACCTGCAGTATTGCACATTTTCGTAACATATTTTGCATTGTGAAAAGCATCCATAGTACAAAGTGCTATCTATCAAAAAACCTGTTTTCCTACTAGAAGATTCTCAGGACATGTGCAGTAGGTGAAGCTGTTTCTCCGAGCACAAGAACTGACATATTTGTTCACCTGGCAAAAACTGGAATGCAATAGCCTACAGCTATCCAGGTTATATAAGGTTTCAGATGTGGGACTGTACTGAGGCCAGGAAGAACCTGTCCATCCACTAAAATCCATTTTTATTATTTAAGTGAAAAACTGAGAGGCTTTTTGTTTTTGGCTTTTTCCAAAGGCCCTGTAGAACCCGACCTTATAAATACACCTCTTGTTCAGGTATTTTTACTAAAAACTATCTTGGCATGACTTTGCAGGGCTGAATTTTATTGCATTTTCTGAATAAATTATTGCATTCTGTTGTATGCAATTCTTTTGTATGCAAGTGATCATCTATTTTTATCTCTTTTATTTAAAAAATCTTACTGGTAAGCCAGGTTATACTCTACTTTGGAGGAAATAAATAAATAAATAAATGCTGGAAAACAAAACCTGGAGGCTTTTGCTTCTGTTTTTTTTTTTCTCTTCCCCACAGCACGCAATTGTGTGAGAAACATACATTGCAGAAAGGCAATATGTTTTCTCCCTGCATCTCTGAAGGTGTCAAAACTTAGAAAATATTAATCACTGTTTGCTTTGAAAGAACAAGCTGGGAAAAAAAGATTTGGAGGAATCTACAACAACAACAGAAATGCTATGTGTCCTAGACTAGACAGTGCTATCTATCTATCTATCTATCTATCTATCTATCTATCTATCTATCTATCTGCCAAAATGTAGGTGTTTAACCTTTGGCAATTTCTGCCCCATCCCATAGAATGGAACTGTTTATTCCATAGAAATCTGCTTTATTTTAGATCTCACTGAACTCAATGGGATCAGTTATGCTGCACCTGGATCCTTAAATGGCCGTATTAGAGCTAACCACGGCATTTGTTACAAAAGAGGACTGACTAGTTATCAAGGTTCACATGCCTGTATATTAATTCATATGTTAGCTTGAACATTAAATGTTAAAATTGCTGGAACTTGTTTGGTGAACGGTATACCTTCTTCAATAGCAGCCATCATAACATAATACAATCATATGAATTGGTGATTTACCTAAAGTGCCTTTCACATAGCATATGTGTAATGAGGCCATTTTTTCTTCCTAACTAATTTGGTAATAATTTTATAGTAGTTCATTAGTAGTTAGTTGCCTTGTACGTATGTTGAAACTCAACACCTGACTAAACCTTCTAAGGGTCAATAGGACATTGCATAAGTTCCCTTTGAGGAAATGGAGGAGGTGGTTCAGAACCACTGTGTGAAAGTACAGGAGCTTTAAAATCTATATCCTTGCTATGATTCATATCTGCTAGTCATAGTGTTACCTGCAATCATTACAAATAGCAAACACAGATGATTCCCATTAGACACTGTTGGATAAAGGAACACTGCAGTCCCATCTAGCTTCTCAAACCTCTACATGCATGTAGAGGGTTATATGTAACTATTAAGTGAAAACTATGCAAACTAAAATGACAAATGTCATGCTGAACTTCGCCTTAAGAGTTGGGTCTTCTCTTGATAACCTTAGTCAGCATATGCCTTTATCTAGATTCATAGTTCCAGTGTCAAAAACTATTTCAAGCAACAGACATCAAAATGTGACTTGGGAACACATCAGGAATCTACCTATTGTGCTAAAGAGCTTCTTTGGTATTTTTTAAGAGATATGTTAAATATGAACTTTTATTATTTTTATGGAATAAAATAAATAAATTTAAATGTGATCGTTTTTATAAAAGAATACGTAGAGCTCTGCCAGGTCAAACCAGCCAGATGCCTATGAGAAGATACCTAATCACATGCCTATGGCAAGCACACAAGGAAGACATGAGAACAATAGCTACTTACCACTTGTAATTCTCAAGAATGATACACCGAGGCATAATGACTTCGACAATGGATGTAATACATAGATGGAATGATTCATAACTTTTGATAGCTTTAGCATCAAGGAATGCTTCCAATTTCCTTTAAAACTCACCCAACATTGGTGCCATCTGTACATCTTGTGCTAATGAATTATATACTTTGGCTATAACGTGTAAGGAACTGCCTCATTTCATCTGACCTGATTCTCCCAGAATTTGACATCATTGTAGGAGCACAGGGGAAAATTCTTCCTCCCCCGACACCAAGCATAATTTTATATAGTTGTATCATGTCCCTGCTTACTTATCATTCTCCTAAATGAAAAAATGCCACATACATGGTAACCTGTCCACATAGGGGACTCACCATCAACTGCAATCATTTTGATTGCTTCTTTCATTTTCTTTACAGTTTCAAGCTATAATAGAATAGTCTAAAGCACCTCTTATCTTAAACATATATTTCATCCTTTCTGTGATATAAATGCATGCATATTATATGCCAATCAATTGTTAGGAATATTGTTCCTAAGTTTCCCAACCAGTTTCACCTTTAAAAAATAATAATATTGACATTAATTTAAACACATGCAATTGCAGAAAAGATTATTAGAAGCTTTAATGGTACAGCCATTAGTTGATATGCTTTATTTAAACACTCTGCACACTGTTCATTTCAGTATTTAACATATAAAAAGAGCACACACATTCCAGGATCATAACAAAGCGGAAAGCTCTCAGAGAAACGGAAAAGTTCACTGGTGGAATTCAGTTCAAGTACCTGTATACAAATCCCCGTGAGCAAACATGTCAATCATATAGCGACAGAATGCATATTGATCTAGCAGAACAGAAAGGAGGGAAAGAGTAATAAGACACAATTAGAGATCTTCACTAGACACTAGGGATGGAAAGACAGAGAAAGCTTAACACTAAAATGAAACCTTTGGCAGTTTTTCATCTCTTGCTTAAAGCAATCAATAACCAAACAGGTTGTCAAATTCATGTTTCTTTCCTTCTTTTTTTAAATAGCAGCTACCATAGGAAATGGCTTCTGATTTCTACACATTGATGGGATCTTATGATGGCTAGTGGTGCCATCAAATACCAGGATCAAACTTCAGAGGCACATCTCAAATAGAGCCAGAGATTATAACATTCTGGGTCATTTCTCTAGCCTATTATCTATTCTGTGTCCCACAGTGCGTGTATTAAAGCCCCTACTAGCAATCTAGCCCAAAGTAAGGACAGGGAGGTGGTCAGCTGGGATCTTCTGGAAGACAATGGGACCAACAAAATGTATGTATTCAGTTGATCTCCTCCTAACTGTAAATGATATTGCAGAAACTGACAGTTAGAGGTAATTAGGAGGTAAATAGTCATTGTATTGTAGGACTATACAGTCCATCCAATTCTGGTATGCAAAACTATTTGAAATTCAAAATAGATTTTTAAAATTACAAATAAATATTTTCTGCACTATGCTCCTTTTGGGATGTAAAGGTTTGTAAATTTCGTATAGGCAAGAAAGAATAATTTTACCACCTCTCACCTTACAAAGCCCATTTCTGCACTAGACTATTACAGTGCTATTATGCCACGTTCAACATCCTGTGGAATTCTGGGGTTTGTAGTTTGCTGAGGTCAAAGAGCTCTCTGGCTGAGAAATCTAAATGCCCCTCCCTAGACTGCAAACCCCAGGATTCCATAGGATGTTGAAAGTGGAATAATAGCACTATAACAGTGTAATGCGGAAATGGCCTCAGACTGCAAAGATTCTCACTATTTAGGATTCTTCTTGTCAGTGTTTCCTG
Organism: Cyclura pinguis; assembly: GCA_030412105.1. Taxonomy (NCBI): domain Eukaryota; kingdom Metazoa; phylum Chordata; class Lepidosauria; order Squamata; family Iguanidae; genus Cyclura; species Cyclura pinguis. The sequence goes on along the minus strand of CM059599.1, from coordinate 102,297,240 downwards.
GCACTCAAAAAACAGGCTTATAAAACAAGTTTTAAAAAATATTCTTGAATGTTCTTTCCATTTCTAGCCCCAGTTATTTTTTTGAATTTCTAATAAAAAACAAAGTTGTTCTTGCAAGGCTGAAGTTTTTCTTAACTCCTGCTCTAACAGAGGCCTAAACTACACACAAACCTAAATACATGGTGTACTTTTGTTTACTATAAACAACCAAACAAACAAATAAATAAATAAACAAATAAAATAATATATACAGTGTCCTACAAAGCCTCTTTAAAAAAACAAACAAACTAATATTTAATTGTGAAAGAAGCCAATTTATACAAGTGCATGTGAACGATTTCCTCACAGCTTCTCCCCTCCCAATTTGCTAATAGAGCCACCCACCCACATGGAAGGTAGGGATGGGAATTTAACACAGAACTTGTGCAGAGGGGGAGTAAGCTTTGCCTATATACACATACCGGTGCCATGCCAGACTAGGGCCATTTCCCACTACACTGTAATAGTGCTCTTATTCCACTTTCAACATCCTATGGAATCCTGGGGTTTGCAGTTTCGGGAGGGGCATTTAGACTTCTCAGCCAGAGAGCTCTTCGGCCTCAGGAAACTACAAACCCCAGAATTCCACAGGATGCTGAAAGTGGAATAATTGCACTATAACAGTGTAGTGCGGAAATGGAATAGGTCCCTACCACTTACTTCTAAGTAGAAAAGAAAGTTAATGTTGTGCACCACATATTTATTGTATAGTTTGTATCGATTCATTCGCAGTACTTACATATCACTTAGTATAATAAAATTGTTCTGTGGTTAACACACCGTATGCTATAATATTGTTAAATATATACAGAACCCCAGTATACACACATATTTGATGTATAAATAATAAATATGTAGCACAGCACTCAGTAAAGGCTTTTGTAAAATATTTAAGGGATAGTTCTTACATGATGACTTCATTTTCAGATTGTTTTACGCTGCTGTAAACTAGTTTGAATCTTTGAATAGAAATGCAGTGAAAGGTAGTTTTAAATAAATAAATAGGCAAGTTAGTGTGGAAAGCTCAGGCAAGTGTTTGCTGGCATTTGCTCAGATTATGAACTGGACGGTGACATTTTGAGGCTGCTTCTGATGTTTCATATATGGTTTCATATAACCCAATGCATGCTCAAATGCAGAAAGATGTGCTAAATAAATCACAGGAGTACTAAATATTAAATGTCACTATCTCGTGATACTCCTACTTTTTCTGGGGTGGGTTATTGAACAATCTGCTTGGCTATATGAATATTTCACATATATAAATGAGCAAAGTAAGGCAGAAATCCTAGCATTTGTGTCCCAAAGGGATTATGTCTCCACATGTATGAAATGAAAACATGAAAAAGAATGACACACTGCAATCTTAGTCAGCCCTACAGATCTGTGGGTTTGACTTCCACGGATTTGATTATTTGTGTTTCTCTAACTCCTGCCCTCCTCTCCAGGTGCTTCTTTTCCAGGGGAACCTTCCCTCTTAGTGGAGCCAATCATGCTTTGGAGGCCTTTAAAAATCTGGTTGTGGTCCACTGCCTTGGCCAGCTAAGGAGGGCTTGCAGCCCAATTTCTCAGCACCACAAACTCTCTCCCATCCCCCCCTCACCAAAGGATGGAGATAGGTGAAAAAGAGAGGAAGTATAGGGCCACCATGCAGGCCCACCCTCGCTTTCCCTGACTTGGTTTGGACCCTCAGTGCCTGTTCTCTCCAACATACCTCTGCCCCCTTCCCACATACATATTTTGATATTTGAGATTATTCCACTTATGTTGGAGTCCTGTACCCCTGATCCTAGTGAATGTGGAGGGCTGACTGTAATTCAAAGACACTTATTCTAAGATAAGAATTAAAGTAATGGTTGCTTGTAGATGTCACATCAATGGGTTGGTGACATTGATTTGGGGTTTTGTCTGAATTTAAAGGGTTTGTTCAAGGTACAGAACCTATTTGGCTTCATGTGTTATCTTAGAGCTCCTACCCTTGGCCTATTTCTAGCACAGATTGGTGACCGTTTTGGAACTGGAAGGGTTTGCAACTGAACATTTCAGCATAATTTGAATTTGCACTCAGATTCCATTGGGGAAAAAATTGTGATCCACTTCTCTATTTTATAAGTTGGGCAGACCTTTGAAAATTAAATGTTTGGAGGCATCACACAACGAATTACGTGATAAATTCAGGTTACAGAAGAAATATAGTCCCAACTTCTAATTCATGTTAATATTTAATTTAATAAAACCTGTGGTGTGTGTATATGTATAACCATGCTGCTATACTCAGGGAGAGAGAATCGTTGGCTCTCTTACTGGAGAATATAGGTCAAGTTTGTCCTTCTGAGCTATCCTCGATTTCACAGGCAATTTCCACTAAGCACTGCTTTTGCAGCAAGCTCACTGAAAAGGCCTGATCTCTTTTGGTACAAACAATGCTTTTTTAATTTTTGCCCTTAATATTTATCTGGAAAAGGAATGTGTAAAGCTATCAACTCTAGTTTCCACCCAATGTTCTTGAGTATCTATGGAAAGTCCACAGATTATATTGAATAATCTTACTTTCCCAAATAAATTCTATGCATAAAAAAAGAACAATTGCACAAACAGATGTGCACTATAGGGCCAGTGTATGCATGTTGGACGTTTACATAGCAAATACACATGACTTATCCTTTATCTGTTTTAGAGATTTATGTAGTTTATTTTGATTAAATGGTCTACAGATATCATGCCATGATTTATATGACCAGAATGGGAAGGGTCCTAGTGGCTTTTATTTTTGATACTATTTTGATTTAGTTTAGTTAATATATATTGATTTTATATCTTGACATACAGGTGGAAGTTGTATATTTAAAGTTGGGATATAAATATTTAGAGCAAGGGAGGGAGAGTGGATTTCATTCAGGGTTAATTTCATCAAGAGTTTTGAGACAGCATATAATATATTGCAGTTCATGACCTGTGGGACCCATTAGAGGTCAGATGGCAGTAGTCCTTGAAGGTGGAGGGATGGCTTTTGGACTCCTTTTCTTCTCCACTTCTTATAAACTAGATTATTTCTCACATGTTGGGTCCATACAACCCATCTGAAAGACCACATCTAGCTTTCTCAGATCAGCTCACATTATTCAAGGTGAGAGCCCACACTAAAGTCAGGGGTGTATGGTAATCCCCAAAGCATGTAAAGTTACTTTTGTGAACAACAACTTCCAAAAACCTTTAGACAGCATGGTCACAAAGCATTATGTGAGCTGTAGTCCGAAAAAAAGCAACTGTACAGGTTCTCAGTACCTCTACGTACGAAGTATCCAACAGAAATTCATGTATAGCACAATAGTCTGGAGGAGGACACGTTGCAGAGAGACCGTAAGAATATGGTCATGTGCAACAGACATTCTACAATAGTAAGATAGGGTACAAAGCATTTTAAATAAAAATGTCATATTGCAGCCATTTTTACTATAACATGGCCAAAGATTCATGTTAAGCAAATAAATCCCATAGCAACAAATGACCATACTTTAATTATGAAATACCATCTGGAGGAACTTGTAATTGGAAAATGTGGGTTCTGGTCCCACTAGAGGCCATCACTTGGCTAACAGAAACAAGACTCGAAGCAACTGTGCTGTGGGCTGAGCAACTTCCATGTGCATGCATATCAGAGGTCTTTTTCTATGTTGTTAAGTAACCATGCTGTTAGATTTTTAAGGAAAAGACAACTCAGAATCACAGGATCTGAGATGATGATGATGATGATGATGATGATGATGATGATGATGATTTTCTTCAGGCCATCATAACATGAAAACCATTAACAGATTATAAACACACAGCATATCCATATATTTGAAATAGAGAACCACCAAAAACTGAGGCTACTGTAGGACTTCAGAAGCTCTGGGTGTCATAGAAAATATATTAATCCTATACACACATGGCATATGTACACATGGCAAATTTCTGGTATTGACATAATTTCTGGTGTAGCTAATATGGCACCCTCCATGCACAAGAGAAGGGTATCCACAAACACAGCAGAACCTTGAGGTTTGCACAGTTACAGAAGAAATAAATTCATATATAAAAACCTAATGGCAGAATGGGAAAATATTCTATGCAGACTATGGTAAGTTCAATGTTCAGCTGGCTTAGAATGCTGACTGACTATGGGGGAGAAGGAGGGAACACCATAAGGAGAGATAATTTCAATGAAATCTCTTTGAAGAGTACACAGCCAGATGGCTGTCTAACTAGAACAAGTGTGTATCCATACCACATAGTTATAGTTCTTTGCTACCACTTTAATTGCATGGCCCCATCACACTGAATCCTGTTATTTATAGATTGGTTTGGTCCTTTAGATTTTCTACTGGAGACTCTAATGTGTTCTCCTTGAATTTCTGCACTAGAGCTCCTAGCAGAGAATTTTACATGTGTGGCCAAACTAGGATTTCATAGGGTGGAGTCATGGCATTTAAAGTGGCATAAAGGTGATATAATTGCATAGTGCGGGTACACCCCAGGAGCTGAGCTGGTTTAATACAAAACCAGGAGAACCCTAATCTGCTGCCCACTAAGATAACACACACAAACACAAGGGACATACTATAATACTTGACTGATACAGAAACAAAATGAGACTGGCTTATTAGTTGGTGATGTCACACAGCCACTCAAACTGGCAGCCATATTGTCACCTTCTTCTCTTGTAGTTTATAAGGTTGAGAGAAAGGGGAGTTGCGGGGAAGGGTCTTTCTCTTCAGTAAAAATGACATCTTCCTGCCTATGGCAGTTCCTTCTCCCTCTAAATCCTGACATCTCTGATGTTCTACAGTGGTGACCAAATCCAGGAGGAGCACACAGGCATGTAGACCAAGGGTGGGCTGCTGCAAAGGGAATCACGTTGACCCACTGGGCCTCTCATGGGACATTAGAGGACCATGCCTCTGCTGAGCGCTCTAAGAATCATAGAGAAATATGTCCCCATGTTTTTGGACCTTGCTGAGTTGTGTTAAGCCAAGAAGAGGAACAGCCAAGGGAGGAGCAGAGCAAAACCACCCTGCCCTTTTTTGTATTTTTTTTAAAAAATTGCCCCAGAAACAGCTTTGTGGGTTACATACTGTATTTTCTCCTGTGTAACTTTTTTACTGGTCTATGACCGTAATAAACAATATCTATCTATCTATCTATCTATCTATCTATCTATCTATCTATCGGTACTTTCTCCACCAGTGATGTAGATTGATAGACTTAAAATTGTGGAATATTATATAGATTGACAGTCACTGATCCTTCTTTCAACTGATGCTACACTGATGCTTTTCACTTTATCTTTTTTTATTAGTGGAAAATCCTTTCTAATGGAACCCATTCTTTAAAGAAACATCTAGATTAAAAAAAAATCAAAACTAGCCAAAAAAATAACCCACCAACCTTTCCAAACATTTTTGCTTCATTTACGTTTTAATGTGCTGGAATAAAACAGGGATATATATCTCTTAGTATGATTTTTTTCCCACTTAAGGTTTAATTCTTTAAGAAAGGGTGGGGTCTGGATTGCTTTTAGCCTTTATGTCTTGATTTCTTTTCCCTTGCACATCAAAGCTCCTCGGCTGTTGGCTTCTGGTATTTTTTACCTTTTGTCTCCGACTTTTCTGTAAGCAGCAAAGACGTCTCTTCCTTTGCTTTGGCTTTGGCTTTCTCTGGTGCAACTTCCTTTGCTTTGGTTTCCTTATGCTTCACAATTACAGGTGCCTTGGTTTCTGGTTTTCTTTCTTTGGCATCCTTTTTAGCCTTTTCTTCAACTTTGATGCCCTTCTTGTCTGTTGATTTTTTTTTTAAAAAAATAAAGTTTCATTTTTAAAAAAAAAATACTGTGTCACATGGCACTAAAAAGGCCTTTAGCACAGTCAATATAACAGCAAATATTAAACAGTCACCAATAACAGTAATGATTTTCTAATATATCCAAATTGTTGTTTACATACACCTACAAGTCAACACCAATGCCTAGCGATCCTCTCATAGGCCATTTCCACACAGGGCGAGGGAATCGCCCTGCGCCGCTACTTACTGGATCTTCTGGCTTCCTGGTCTGGTCCAGGCTGCTCCGGAGCAGTGCGTGCTCCTCGCTCCGCACTGCTCCAGTGTCAAAAATGGCGGCTTCCGGTTGGTCGAGGGTCTCAACCAACCGCTGAAGTTTGCCAGCCTAAAGCCTGCCCCCAGCAGATCGCAGACTTGCACCAATGCGAGCCTGCAAATCTGCACAAGGGAGCAGGCTCGCAGTGGCGCACTCCATGCTTTTGAAAGACCTGATTTTTCTGGTCTTTCAAAAGCACGCTGGACTTGGGGTTGTTCCGGAGCAGGTTGAGGTGCAGATCTACATTAAGTAGTCCGGACCCAGTCCACTCCCAGGTGCAGACATCCTCCCTGGAGGACGGACTGCACCATTTCAAATACCCTGTGCAGAAATGGCCATAAATTTTTTTGGCATCATTTACATACATCATTGATGATGCACCATTGCCTTCTTCTGAGGTTGAGAAAGTATGACTTGCCCAAGGTCACCCAGTGGGTTTCCCTGACTGAGCTGCACTTTTAGCCCTGGTCTCCCAGGATCCTGATTGTGCACTCAAACCACTATACCGTGGCATCGAATAAATCCAAACAGGACCACTAAAAGTTTGTGGCAATATATCTGGAACAAGGGAATCCTATGTACAGTGTCAGAGTCAGATTGTATGCAGTGCCTTCAATGCATTACCAGGTGAGAGCTGCCAGGAAGGAAGGAAGGCAGGGAAGAGGGGCATCTGTGGCTCTTCTTCCTATTCTTCTTAACCCTTGTGTACCAGGTTGGGAAGTCATGGGCCATTTTTGCACTGGACTGTTATAGCACTATTATTCCACTTTCAACATCCTCTGGAATCCTGGGATTTGCAGTTTTGGGAGGGGCCTGAGGCCCCAGGATTCCAGAGGATGTTGAAAGTGGAATAATAGCGCTATAACAGTCCAGTGAGAAAATGGCCATGGTCTTTCCAACATCAAGTTTTGTTGCAGAATCCAGAGAGCACTTGCCCTACAATATAGGCATATGACAACATTGCCACTTGAACTGTGAAAAGGAATTTCCGCAGTTAGAGCCACTTGTCAGAGATCTAACGTCAAAGAGGCAGCTCACATCCAGATCTTTCTATTGAAGCCTGGGGGAGGGGGAAGGGTCTCAGATCAGATACTTTTCTCCAAGGTCAAAACTCCATTTGGCCTTGGAGAAGGGTTTCTGATCTACCTTTGTAATGGTCCCTGGGACTATCTTTCAATGTTATGCCAAAGGTCACAGGATTACACTGGAGCACAACTTGTTTTGTTTTTGGTTTTTTAAAAATACAACCCTTAGGCCTATTTAAAACAGCATCTGCTTTACTATTCAAACACCCACTGAAATAAAAGATAATTTCAAGGTTTGGGTTGATCATTTCCTCTTAAGCTATATTGGACATACCTACATCCGGTAAAGTCCAAGTCAACAGCAAATGGTAAAGAAGATATGAAGAAATACAGGAACCAACATAGGCAATTCAATAACTTCAGCAACAGAAATAGAATTAATTCAAAGTTGGGATATTTGGGACTTGATAATGAACACTATTGCTATCAGCTGGAAAAAGAAGGGTTGTGCGGGAAGGGTCTCACTGAGTAAATGGAAGAAAGAAAACTTCTGAAGATGACAGCTGATCATAAGAAGACTATGGCCATTTTCTGCACTACACTGTTATAGTGGTATTAGTCCACTTTCAACATCCTGTGGAATTCTGGGGTTTGTAGTTTGCTGAGGCCAAAGAGCTCTCTGGCTGAGAATTCTAAAAGCCCCTCCCTAAACTGCAAACCCCAGGATTTCACAGGATGCTGCAAGTGGAATAACAGCACTATAACAGTGTAGTGCAGAAAATTGCCTATAGGTCCCAATATGAAGTAAGGCTACTATATCCATGTGGGTTAAAAGGAGAATATCATGCATTTTGGTTAATATTATTCTTCAGACCCCTCCATCAAATTTTGTCATTATTTTTCCAAGTGAAAGGGCCTCAGCTCTTTTGGACCCTGTATATCTGAAATGTGGTGCTGGAGAAGAGTTCTATGGATATCATGGACTGCTAAAAAGAGAAATGAGTGAGTCCTGGAGCAAATCATGACTGAACTCTCAATAGAAGCCAAGATGGCTAAACCGAGGTTGTTGTACTTGGAACATATCATGAGATGACATGGCTCCTTGGAAAAGATGATAATTCTTGTAAAGTGGGAATCAGTAGGAAGAGGGAATATTGACACTACAGTGGATTAGTTCAATCAAGGAAGCTATAGCCTGAATTTGCAAGATCTGAGCAGGGAGTTGATGACAGCAGACAATAACAACAAAAATATATTGGAACAGAACTTAAGTCTTTAGATGGCTGAACTTTTTATTGTTGTTAACCCACAATGCTTCCTGCTCCATGAAAATGATACTGGCTAGGAAGAACAGTGATTCCTAAAGCTACTTTCATAATTCATAATGAATTCTTAGTGAAAAAGGAAAACAAATACCTTTTGGAGCAACTTTCTTTTCAATCTTTTCTTGCTTTTCAGCTTTCACCTTCTCTGTTACTGAAAACAATTTAAAAAGGGCTTTATTTTATGACCAAGGTTCCCCTAAAAAGGCATATTAAGTGTAAAAAAAAAAAGTAATTGACGTGAAGCAGAAGTTCCTCGAAAATATTAATTTTTTGAAAAGGAGTTTCTATATAATGCTCAGTAAGGGCTTTAGTACTTATTGTAGGCCTTTACACAACTGACAAAACGTATAGAACTTATAAAACATATAAATTGTAAATGAATGACACACAGCACTTGGAAGTAAGAGCTACTGAAACACATTAGAAATACAGTAACAAAATTATCTGTAACTTTGTTGTTGTGACAAAGACATAATCTTCCCTTTTCAAAGTAAACAATTACTGGTATCATTCCTAGTTTTTCAGTTAAATGAATAGCATTTACTCATTACTTTTTTGCATTGCTTTCTGGCACTAAAGTCTTTGGGGGAACCTTTTGAATGATTTTTTCTTCACACTGCAGGATACATTCTTACCCTTTTAGAGAGTTTTAGTAACCAGTAATGTAATTCTGTTTTTTTTTTCCCAAAGGGAAATGCAGTCAGCTAGTTGGGAGGGCTTTGTGACAAACTATATTGTGATTTTATACATGTTATTTTCAAAGTTCTGGAAGCCTTGTGACATTTTGAAGTGTTGGTGGGTCTGATGTTGTAACTTTCTTCCTCGTGTCTTTTTCCTGGGGCTTCTAGCCTGATTAAGCAAAAAACTGTTTTTCTGGTACAGCAGAAGCTATCTGGTTTTAAATAATTTTCAAGAAGTAGATTTAGTTTGCTTTTTGAAAAGATTTAAACTGTATATTGTTTTAGCATATTTCCATCCCTTGGGGCATCTGGTGGGCTGATAGGAGATACATAGTTGTCTTCAATAGATAATAAATATTAACAAAGCGCAGCTATTTCTGCTGAGTACTAGAAGACAGGTACACAATCAACTGCAACAATTGCAGTGGTGGTTAATTGCTGAAGAAACTGTACCAATAAAACTAGTTCAAGATGCTTTACTTTACAGCTTTTGTGGTATGGAACAAAAGTAGCTTATGGATCGCCTATCTGAATAACAGTTGCCATACCACCTCTCTTAGCTAGACAGGGTCCTACTCTGAATATTTTCACTTTGCAAAGCTAAAACATCAGCATTCAGGAACAGAGCTTCTGATGCACGTGGTCTTGAAGCTATAAGATGCCTTCAGTTCAGAGAACTTGGCTGCTTTTTGTAAAGGCTTTAAGATCTTTGCAGTCCAGTTAGCATCTGATAATTAATCTGCCTCCTTGTTTCTTGGTAGGTTGCAGACACTTTCAGAGCTGGCAGCTCTTGTTTTTAAGTATTTTGTTTACTGTTATTATTTGTATTGCACCCTGTTACATTTTTCACTGAAATATTTTGCATTTTGTGCACCACGTGGATTGCAAGGAAAATATGAAAGATATGTCCTATGTGTGGCTACTTAGGACAGGATGTGCTTTCAACCTGTAGGATTGTAGCCTTCAATATACATCAAAATAAATAAATGAACCATGGGCAGAGTTAAGCCATTTGTAATACCATTAAATAACTGCACATACACATGGTTGCAATGAAGAAAATGAGGCTGATGAGAAACCTATAGAGTGTTTCCTCCTCCATTTCCTCTGAAAGTGTATTTAAAAATAGAACACCATCAAAAGAATAGTAGTATTCCTCCTCACAGCCCACTGTGTGTGGTAATTACAAGATATGAACATCTTATCCGGGCATCTCTCTCCTTGCCTTAGTGTAAAATAAAAGTGAAACTGTCAGTGACAGAAACACACATTACCTGCAGGAATGAAAAAGTTGGGATGGTAAATAGAAGGGGACAAAAGAAACATCTATTTTTAGATGCTATGAAAGTCACACACAATGTGTTTGTAAACAGCCTCAGAAATATCCTGATCCTCACTAAATCGAAAACTGATACATGGGTAAAAGACTTTGTTACAAATATATCCCTGGAATAAATGTTGGTGAAAGCAGAACAACCGCATCTCATACAATACTCAAAGGCTTACTAGAAAACTCTATACGTTTCTGCGGTGCTCTGAACTCCCTTAGAAGAAGCTCTCAATGAAGTGTATTATCTAAGTTTATTGTTGAAGGAAAATCATTGATATACTGCAGAAAAATCTCTATAGTTGTGCAATCTACATCTGTGTTTGATCTAAGATGGACACTAGCTGTGAAAATATATAGCACAACACTTTTCTGACACTTTAAGTTACCGCTGGATATTTGATTAATAGCAGACTACTGTATGTAATGAAGGGATAAAAGTTCTTCATCAAAATACAATTTAAAAAGCTAAAACACTCCATCCAGATTCATTTTGTTGCCTAGTGCAGGAAATCTAAAATGACAAGTACCTCACACAGTGGTTTAAAGCGGATCAAATTCCACTCTTGGGAGCTATATCTACTGTTAGGATATTCAGGTGAGCAAATCTCACTGAAATGGATGAGTGATGCACATTGTTTTCTTGTACAATGTGAACCTGTTATCTTCTTTCTTTGTACTTTAATGCTGTTTAAACCATTTCAGGGAGACTTATGCATGAGGACATCCCAGCCAACCGTGCCATGTGAACCAGAACTCTTTGTCTTCCATTTTGTCACACAAAACAGCATCCAAAACTACTTACTGACATGAGTCACCTCTGTTTTGTCTTATGGTAAGGCTGTTTGTGCATTAATTCCAAAAGCTGAAGTTACCTTTTGGGGAAGGAGGCGCTTTCTTCTTGGGCTTTTCTTCCTTTACAGGTTTCTCTTTGGGAGGCACTAAAAGGAAAAACAGACCACACAGCAATTGTATGACAATGGGAAAGAGTACTATAAAAGGAAGGGAGGGAGGGAATGGAAGATACTTTATTGGGCAGTGGAGTGGCTTGGGAAGCATTATGAGCCACAGAATAACAATGTGCTAACATGAAGTAGTGATTAGAGCTTCAGATGAGGGTTTAGAAGAAAGAGGCTGAAGATTCACCTTTAAATTTTGTTGTGATCATCAAGAAACATTAGATGTTACCTTGAGCTCCTTGGAGCAAAGCTGGCAAAAAAGAAATTAGGTATTTTGGGCACATTCAAGAATCACAGTTATTCAGACTGTAGATTATCTACATCTATCTGCACAAATGCTTAAATATGGTGACAAACAAACCATGTATGTTTCAGCCTGTAGTTTCCTTTCTTCTTTTCTTTCAGATAGCGAACTCCAACATGAGTGAGATGTTCTCTTTCAGAACCGGAACGAAATCATATATGAAATCTGTGGCTGGTTTACCCAATGAAGGACTCTGAATACAGTAATGTCCCTGCATATATAGTAGCCATTAGTCACAAGAATTAGTACGGGCATCTACATCCTTCATCTGTCATGCAAGAGCCACTGGCACTTAATTTGCTTTCTAGTGACACCTCCCTTTCTTAGGTCACTTTCTTTCTCTCTTTCACACATGATGTTCTTCTTTATATTTGATTATGTAGATGATGAAAAGCTATGGATCACTTTTAAAGAAAGGCCACAACATTTGATAGTCCTGATAGATAACCTGTATTCAGGACAAGAGGTCACCGTGAGGACAGAATATGAAGAAACAGATTGTTTTTCAATTTGCAAGGGGATCAGGAAAAGCTCCATTTTATCACTTTGTCTGTTTAACTTGTACATTAAATGTATTATATATAACACTGGATTAGACTCAAAAGAAGGAGGCAAGACTATTGGAGGAAGGAATATCCACAATTTAAGATATGCAGATGATATGATACTACTAACAGAAAACAGCAAAGACTCAGAATGACTACTGAAATAAGTCAAGGAAGAAAGTACAAGGCAGGTTTACTGATGAACATTAAGAAAATGAAAATAAGGACCACAGATAATTTACATAACTTATTCACTGTCTGCTTTAGACACTGAAATAGTCAAAGGTTTCCTATACCTTAGCTCACTCATTAATCAGAATGGAAACTGCAACCAGGAAATCAGAAGAAGACTAGAATTTGGCAGGGCAGCTATGAAGGAACAAGAAAAGATCCTGAAGTTTAAACATATGTCATTGAATACAGAGTTAGGATTGTCCATGCTATTATATTTCCAATTTAAATGTAATATTATGAAACTTGGACAGTGAAGAAAGCTGATAGGAAGAAAATCAACTTTTTTGAAATGTAGAATCATAGAATCATAGAAATGTAGAGTTGGAAGAGACCACACGGGCCATCCAGTCCAACCCCCTGCCATGCAGGAACACCCTCAAAGCACTCCCGACAGATGGCCATCCAGCCTCTGCTTAAAAACCTCCAAAGAAGGAGACTCACCACACTCCGAGGCAGCATATTCCACTGCCAGACAGCCCTGACTGTCAGGAAGTTCTTCCTGAGGTTCAGGTGGAATCTCCTTTCCTGCAGCTTGAATCCATTGCTCCTTGTCCTGGTCTCTGGAGCGGCAGAAAACCAGCCCTCTCCCTCCTCTACATGGCATCCTTTCAAATATTTAAACATAGCTATCATGTCCCCTCTTAACCTTCTCTTCTGCAGACTAAACATACCCAGCTCTCTAAGTCTATCCTCACAGGGCTTGGCGTCCAGGCCCCTCACCATTTTGGTCACCCTCCTCTGGACCTGCTCCAGCTTGACCATGTCCTTCTTGAATTGGGGTGCCCAGAACTGGACATAGTATTCAAGATGAGGTCTAACCAAAGCAGAGTAGAGTGGTACCAGTACCTCCCTCGATCTAGACACCATACTCCTATTGATGCAGCCGAGAATTGCGTTGGCTTTCTTGGCTGCCGCATCACACTGCTGACTCATGTTCAGCTTGTGGTCTATTAAGACTCCTAGATCCCTTTCACACGTACTGCTATCCAGCCACGTGTCCCCCATCCTATATTTCTGCATTCCATTTTTTCTACCTAAGTGTAGGACCTTACACTTCTCTCTGTGGAATTTCATTTTGTTAGCCTTGGCCCAGCTCTCCAATCTGTCCAGGTCATTTTGAATTTTGATCCTGTCCTCTGGCATATTAGCAACCCCTCCCAATTTGGTCTCATCTGCAAATTTGATCAGCATGCCCTCTATTCCTTCATCCAAGTCATTGATGGAAATATTGAACAGCACTGGGCCCAGGACAGAACCCTGTGGCACCCCGCTAGTCACTTCTCTCCAGGATGAAAAGCAGCCATTGGTGAGCACCCTTTGGGAATGGTCAGTCAACCAGTTACAGATCCACCTGACAGTAGCTCTGTCCAGCCCACATTTTACTAGCTTCTTTGCAAGAATGTCACGAGGAACTTTGTCAAAAGCCTTACTGAAATCGAGAAATGCTACATCCACAGCATTCCCTTCATCTATCAAGCTAGTAACTCTATCATAAAAAGAGATAAGATTAGTCTGGCATGACTTATTTTTGAGAAATCCATGTTGACTTCTCGTGATTACCGCGTTGCTTTCTAAGTGATTAGAAACTGACTGCTTAATGATCTGCTCCAGGATCTTTCCGGGTACTGACGTCAGGCTGACTGGGTGATAATTATTTGGGTCCTCTTTTTTTCCCTTCTTGAAGATGGGGACAACATTTGCCCTCTTCCAGTCTGCTGGAACTTCTCCTGTCCTCCAAGATTTCTCAAAGATTATAGCAAGCGGTTCCGAAATGACCTCTGCCAGTTCTTTTAATATCCTAGGATGCAATTCATCTGGCCCTGGAGACTTGAATTCATCCAGTGTGGCCAGGTATTCCTGTACCACCTCTCTACCTATTATGTGCCACATTTCCCCTGCTTCCTCCCCTGCTCCCCAACCACCAGGTTGAGTGCTTGTATCCTTCTGGGAAAAAACTGAGGCAAAGAAGGTGTTAAGTAGTTCTGCCTTTTCTCTTCCCCCTGTTAGTAATTCACCATCTTCTCTGTGCAGCGACCCTATCGCCTCTTTCTTTTTCCTTTTGCTGTGGACATATTTAAAAAAGCCCTTTTTATTGTGTTTAATGTCTCTGGCCAGCCTAAGTTTGTTCTGTGCTTTAGCCTTTCTGACCTTCTCCCTACATCTCCTGGCTACTTGCTTAAATTCTTCTTTGGTGGTTTCCCCCCTCTTCCATTTCCTGTACACGTTTCTCTTAACGCTTAGCTCAGCTGAGAGTTCTTTAGTCAACCATTCTGGTTTCTTCAGGTGCCTTCCATTTTTCTTCCTTATTGGCACAGTTTTAGACTGTGTCTTCAGTATCTCCCTTTTAAGGAACTCCCATGCCTCCTGAACTCCTTTCTCTTTCACTATTCTTGACCACGGAATTTCAGCCAGCAGCTCCCCAAGTTTACAGAAATCCGCCTTTTTAAAATCTAAGATGAGTGTCTGGCTACACTTATCTTCTCCTTCCCACTGAATGCCAAATTCCAATAGGGCATGGTCACTCCCCCCTAAAGATCCAACCACTTCTACCTCATTAACAAGGTCATCCCTATTGGTCAGGATCAGATCTAGAATATTTGATCCCCTTGTGGCCTCTTCCACCTTCTGGACCATGAAATTGTCTGCAAGACAAGCAAGAAACTTGCTGGACCTTGCTGTCTTGGCAGAGTTTGACTGCCAACATATATCCGGGTAATTGAAATCTCCTATTATTACTGTATCTCTCCTTTTTGAATGTGCGGTCATTTGGTTGAGGAAGGCGTCATCAAGGTCCTCAGTCTGGGTTGGAGGTCTGTAGTAAACCCCCACCAGAATATCCCTATTGTTTCTCACTCCCTTAATTCTTACCCAGATGCTCTCAACCTGGCTTTCTGGGTTTAAGTCATGGATCTCTTCACAGGTGAAAACATCCTTGACATACAAGGCTACTCCTCCTCCTTTCTTGTTTGGTCTATTTCTACAAAATAGGCTATACCCCTCTATTCCTACATTCCAATCCTGAGACTCATCCCACCAGGTCTCAGTGATACCTATCAAATCGTATTTATTTTGTTGTACTAGGAGTTCAAGTTCATCTTGCTTGTTTCCCATACTCTGCGCGTTAGTGTAGAAACACTGAAATCCCCGGGCCCTTCCTGCAAGTCCTGTACTATAGTTTCTACTCCTCTCACCATTGGACGCTTGTACTACTTGATCAATATCATTTTGGCCTTTTCCCCCTGCACTCGCCGAGTCTTTGCCCTGAATAATATTGTCTCCCTCCCCAGCAGAACTTAGTTTAAAGACCTCTTAATCCTCCGTGCAAGACTGTTTGCAAAAACATTCCTGCCAAGTTTCATGAGGTGCAGCCTATCCCTTGCCAGAAGCCCACGTTCATGGAAATTCAGGCCGTGTTCCAAAAACCCAAACCGGTGCCGGCGGCACCATGTGCGGAGCCAGTTGTTGACCTCTGCTATTGCCCTTCCCCTATGTGCGCCATATCCTTGAACAGGGAGGAGAGATGCGCACCGAGGTCCTTAAGCTTTGTCCCCATAAGCTCGTAGTCCTAGAGACGAGTTCTACAAATACCGTGGACTACCCAGAAGACTAATAAATGGGTCCTAGAGCAAATCAACCCTGACCTCTCCCTAGAAGCCAAGATGACTAAACTGAGACTGTATTACTTTAGACATATCATGAGAAGACATGACTCACTAGAAAAGGCAATAATGTCTGGCAAAGTGAAAGCAGGAGGAAATGAGGAAGACCACATTACAAGGAAGCCACACTCTGAGGCCATTTCCACACGAGCCTATTCTATGCTATGATTCCACTTTCAACATCCTATGCAATCCTGTGGTTTGCAGTTTCGGGAGGAGCCAGCGAGCCCCTCCCAAAACTGTAAACTCCAGGATTCCATAGGATGTTGAAAGTGGAATCATAGTACTAGAACAGGCTCGTGTGGAAATGGCCTGAGTCTGCAAGACCTGATCAGGGCTGTTGATGATAGGGTGACCTCAAGGTCTCTTATTCATAAGGTCTCCACAAGGCAAAGTCAACTTGATGGCAGTTAAAAAGAAACATTCTGCCATACTGTTGAGAGAAAGAGCTGAAAAAACATCTACACTGGAAAGAACACAGAAGGAAAACAGAGTAACCATGTTCCTTCTGGCATAAAAAATACAATTTTTCAACCTAGGACCCACTGTGAGAGTGAAAAATGTGGGAGAGGAAAAGAAAAATATCAAAATTGGAAGTGGCTGGACATCCAATTTCAGTTTTCTTTTGGGAACTTTAAGGACAAAACAAATCATAGCGCAGCTCTGCACCTTCCCCCCCGATTAAAAATTGCTACATAGTTATAGCACTCAGATTCCACGTTAATGGCATTGGTTGCATCCTTTGGATTCCCAGAGTTGTAAATTAAAAACCCCAGGATTCTATAGGATGTAGTTATGGCAGTTAAAGTGGAATCATACCACTTTATAATGTGAAAGGGTCTCAGAACCTTTCCGCACGTTACCTTATCACGGAGGTGGGGGGTGCCATTCGCGGAAGCAGGCTCTTGCGCAAGGTGCTCTCTTCGCTGCTCCTTCGTCCCACAGCTGGCTTCCTGGTTGTGCGACCGTTGTGCGAGCACTCCGCCCCTTCCTTCCACAGTGCAGCCTGGGAGCTGTAGGCTGCGCTGGGGGAGGAAGCGCGACCGGCGCACCTGGGACGACGTACCGCAGGGCAGGTAAGTCCGCACGGGTCCCGGGAGCCTTGCGCAACTGCGCAGCATTTTCGGCTTGAAGCCGAAAATAAGAAAATGCGTGCACGGTTCGCGTTAGGCTTGTGAGCGTCGCGTAAATGGGAGTGCATCGTATGGACCACCACTCCCATTTACGTGACGCTCAAGGGGCCCTCTCTCAAAAGAAAGTGCGTGAGAAAAGGGCTTCAGTCTATAGAGAGGGAGATAGGCAATTGATTCTATAATGCTTAAAGTGTCCATGCTCAAGCTGACCCCTCAAGCTAGCAGTCTCCATTTTGAGACTTAAGCAATTGCAGTTCTCAAAGCAAGAACAACTGGTTAGTGTGAATTTTTAAGTTTTCTGCTTCTCAACCAAAGGCCTTTCTGCAATACACTGGTATAGTGCTATTATTCCACTTTCAACATCCTGTGGAATTCTAAGATTTGTAGTTTACTAAGGCCAAAGAGCTCTCTGGCTGAGAATTCTAAATGCCCCTCCCTAAACTGCAAAACCCAAGATTCCACAGGATGTTGAAAGTGGAATAATAGCACTATAACAGTGTAGTATGGAAAGGCCCCAAACTTTGTAATGTGCAACCTGAAAAAGCTTTTTTTTAATGAAAGTTTTTTTAAAAAAAATGATATTCTAGTGGCCCAATAAAGATATTGTTCTGCTTATTGAATAAATAATCATTACCTGCATTGTTGAATAATTCAGTGCCACCTCTGTTCTAAGTTATCTGCAAGATCAACTCTTCCTTTAAGTGGCAATATATTGTTAAGCATGATGGCTAACCATCCTTTGCTCATTTGATTTGCTATTGTTGATTGCTTCCAAATCATTTTCAACTTACGGCTGCCTTATGACAACCCTAAATTATTGCCAAGATATATTCAAAGGAGATTTGCCATTGTCCTAAGACTGAGATAGTATGACTTGTCCAAGGTTACCCAGTAGGCTCCCATGGCAGAACGGAGATTCAAACCCTGGTCTCCCAGATTTCTAATCTAACACTGAGACCACTACACCACCCTGGCTAGGTGGATTCCTTGCTAATACTCCAGAATGACTGCTACATGCTTCAGCCATGGGAACTAACGGCAGAAGCTATTTTCTTGATAACTGAAAACACATTCCACCTCCTTGAATGTCAGATCCAACAGAAACCAGAGATGGTGACACTTTGCCACCTCCAAAGAAGGGAAAAAGAACTGGTATGAAGCAATCTGAAGTTGGGTTTCATGAAACTGGAGGCAGAGAGAGAGGTTTAAACTTGATGAAACATTCTTGCAACAAAGTGATGTTTTATGGGATCATTTGCAATTTACTAAAAAGACTGCATTACCTTTGGAATGCCCTCCTCTCATATTTGTACAATAGTGCAAGGAAACTATATATTTTGGTGATTTCTCATCTGAAGTACTATCGCTGTAAAAGATTTTTAGATTCATTTGATTTTCTTTTGTTTTCTTTTATTATTTTATTTACTGCAGCTCCTCAAATCCCTCAGACAGCATGGCCAGTGGAAGTTGTAGTCAAAATTCCCAACTTCTCCCTTTAATATCTCATTGCTTGGAAGTATGGCCTCATTTTTTCAAAACATGTGATTTATTTTTTGGTTCTAAAGAGCTTATATGGGTAAATACAGCTGATAAATGATGTACTTTGTCTGTCAAAGTACCAGCCACCTGGAAGCACAAAATCATGTTGGTAGTTCTTTTTCAGAAAAATAAAATAAGTGTTAACACAACAAAATAAATAGAATCATTTTGAGGGGAACTTATAGTTTTGTCATTTTCATACTCTAAATGTAAAACCGTAAAAATAATGTGGTATAAAGTATGTTTGTAATTGCATCTTTGAATATGATTGAACTGTGACTTTTTGTAAAACACCTTTATTATTGCATATTGCAGAGCACTATAAAACAGGAAGGGAGGGAGGGAGGGAGGGAGGGAGGGATAAATAACTAGCAAGTAGTTAATTAGCAGTACATATGCATTAACAGCTACCCATGTTCAACCGGAGAAAGCCAGTGTGGTGTAGTACTTTGAGCACTGGACTGTCATCCTGGAGACCAGCAGGGTCTGATTCCATGCTCAGTCATGGAAACCAATTGGGGTAACCTTGGGTGCATCACATACTCTCAGCCCCAGAAAACCCTGTGATAGATTTGCCTTAGGGTTGCCATAAATCAGAAACAACCTGAAGGCACAACAACAATGTTCAACCAGAGTTCCTTTATGCATATGCTGTTCAGTTGCAGACAGACATTTAAGCTAAGGCTTTTGGTTCAAAAGAAGCAGAACATAAATAGAATTCTTCATACTTTCAGAGATCAACATAACACAAATATAGATGACTACATTCCTGTCACACACAGAGACACACAGACACATATACACAAATACTCTGAAACAACAATCGGCAGTTCCTTTAAAGCCCGGCTTATCAGCTGAAGTTATTCCAAACAGCAGTAGCTTTGTCAATCGATTATTCCTTTTCGCCGCTGGGTGTGAACCTTAACCCCAGCTGGCCGCTGCAAATACTGAAACATGATTATGCCCCAAGGAAATGTTAAATTCAATGCACTAAAATGAAAAATGACTGTAAATGCTTCTGCAAATACCATATGTCCACTTGCCTTAAGCGAGTCATTTTCTTTGCAGGCAAGTACAATATAATTAGTTCTTTTATTATCATCCATCAACCTTGGATACAGGGCACAAGTGGATTTTTTTTGCTTGGGAGTGCAGCATTGTTTTCATGGCAATTTCATAGAGTAATCATAATGGGTGAAATCCAATTGTGCCCATTCTACTGACAGAATGGCATCTACCAGTGGAAGGGATTCCTCCCCTCCTTCTGCAAGCCCCTTGGGTTGGGGGGGGGATTCTCTGGATCAGGTTTGGATGAGGGGCTCTCCAGAGTACATTTGGGGGCATGTCAAGGACTACAGGAGAGAGGAGAAGATGGAAAATGTTTATACTGTACACTGAAGACAGCTCATGCAAATGTGGATGCAGTTCATAATGGATATAATGCACAACCTATTAATATTGTTGAATACTTTTGAAATTATCATAAATATACTGTGAATATATAAATGAATGTGAATATACTATAGAAGGTTGTTTATTATTATGTGTTTCTTGACGTGTAGTCCCCAAATCAAACACTGATTGATGAATGCAGTATTTTAATTGAAAGTCACCCTGCTAGAGTTTTGGGGCAGGCAGCATTTTCTTTTCCCAGGAGTCTTTGCAAAAATCATGGTAAGATATACATTATTTCCAAACTCCAGACGAAGAGCCAAAGCGCAGGAATCAGCTTGGTTCATGTTCTGTCTCATTTTCTATTCCTTCTAACAGGATGCAAGCACGAAACATTTTTAGTGCACTATGCCTTTAGCGAACAATATATTTTAAGAATATATTTTCCTATTTCCCATATGAAAGCAAAATAGTTGTCTTTCCTGAACTGATTTAGAGTATGTATGTGTTGCCATGTGCCTAAAAAATGATTGACAGTATGCATATGTCTTGAAAACCTGTGATTTCTTATTCAAATCCCTAAAGAATAAGGTAGTTAACATTTAACACAACACTATCTACAAACAATTAGGTAATCACTAAATTAATTGGTCTTTTTCTATCTATTGCCTCTGCTGCAGCCATGCTGGTTCATTATCTTATTTAATTAAAACTAATGTTCCAATTTTTTTCACCTCACTGCCCTCCCAAGTTTCAGAAGCTTGAGCCTAATCAGATAAAAATTTAGGTTTTGCCCATATGCATTTTAAAATCTGAAAACAATGGAGGTCAACCTCTATTTCTTTGCAGTTGAATGCCTCTCAGCTAGTGAACATTTGTGTACTGTCCAACTCTCCTAATTAGACAGTGACAATCCTGATTAATCTTTTGGCATTCCACCTTTTCAGCTGCTTTTTAAATATCCCAGGTTCTCTCTTCTCCTTCCACTTTACCCTGTTATCCTCAGCTTTTCCCCGGGAATGGACTAGCCTGCAGGCACATTTTCGCCTATAAGAATCCCTGAGTTTGAGCGTCTCATCGGATTGCTCGTGACTTGCCTCCCCACTTGCTGCTGCTCCGTTTGACGAGCCTCTCCTCAGCCTCCATGTGCTGAGAATCTACGCTCCCAAGCTTCTTTCCTTCTACCGGGCTACAGGATCAGGTGTAGTATTTCCGCAAAAATCCTCCTGAAAATCCCCTATCTATTTTCCTCTCTTTATTTTCTTAGGACTGAATGCGTGACTGCGCAATCGTGCAGTATTTCTTAATTTTGAGTGAGTGAGTGAGTGAGTGAGTGAGTGAGTGAGTAAGTTTGCTGTGATTTCATAAATAAAAGAACATAATTTGAGCTTTCTTGTGTCTCGGTCCTGACTCGGCCTGACCCCGTAAACATTGGGTAAATGATCTCACTACGTTGCCCTGCCTCTCGCATTGCTAACTAGTGCTCTAGCTAATTCCCGTTCCCCATTATTTTGAGCACATTGAGGTGTCCCTCCCGGGACCCCAGAAATCAGGGTAACATTGTGCTGCACATCCCTTCACATCTAATCCCAAACTCTAGGATATATTGTATATATTCATGTATAAGTCTTAAAAAATGAGCCAAAAATAGTGGCAACTTAACTATGGGTCAATGTAAGTACTGTACTTTAACACTTATTTAAAAAAAGCGGGGGGACCATCTACTTGTTTGAGTGGAGTGGCAAAAAGTGACAACTGAGTCCATTCCAGGAGAACTTACAAGAAGTACCGATCCCCTTCTGCTCTCTTCACTGCATTGCTGCTTCTGACCTTTTTGAATGCCTGTGTGGGAGGATGGTGTTTCCTCACAAAGAAGTGCCAAGACAGTAGAGGGAATCAGTGCCTTTAGGTTCTTCCTGGATGGACTAAGTTCTCACCTTTCACTAACCCCTCTGAGAAGGGGATGGTTCCCTTTTTATAAGAATTTATATTGTAACAACTTTTATCAAAAAAGGAACCATCCCCTCCTCTAAGTAGTGTGACAAAAGGTCTTTTTGAATACCTGGGTGGGAAAATGTTGGTGGCAGAGGCCAGGGGCAGCTGGCCCCTCAGGTGGTCCTGGTACTTTCCCCTCCCCAAGGAAGGACTCTTAACTGATCCATGGGTCATATCAAAACCCATAATTGTGGCCCCCCAAATCTGCCTTTGATTTATACATGAGGTTGACATACATGAATTAGTAGGGTAAAACTATACAATCAATTCTCTCTTTCATCACTTCTATTTTATTCTTTTCTCCCACATCAGGTGACACCTTTCTTGTCCCATTGGCCCTAGGAGTTCACAGGTACTCAAGCCATTTAAGTGTGCACACGTGTATGTTCTTTTAATTTATGAATGATTATCCTTCAACGTACCCAGGGATCTTCCAAGACTATAATAGAATGGTATCTTCCATTACCTTTTTTTTCTTTTTCCTTTTTCTCTGCATGCCTGCCTGCCTGCCTTCCTGCCTTCCTGTTCCTTTCTTTTCCTCTCTCTCTCTCTCTCTTTTTTTTTTTTTTTTGGTTGATCCCATCTTCCCTTCAAATTGGTGAATACAGGATCACCCAAGAAGGAAATGATGCTCTGTGAGAATCCCACAACAAGATGCTGTTCATCATGCTGCGGTTTGTTCCACATTTCAAAGAAAGTGAAGGACATGGTCAGCTACAATCTCATTATCGCTTGGAAGAACAGGCATACATTCACCATTGGGGAAAATATCTCCATTCCATCGCCATGATTCTGTTTTGTTTTAATCTGCTACACAAGAGACAACCTAAAGGATTGGCCTATAAAGGAAACTAATATCTCAAACAAACAGTAAACAGGACAAAGACTGTTATCTTCCAATTACACATTTAATAAATATAATTCTGGTGTCTCATTATTTAAAAATATACTCAAGCTTATAAGTTTGCATAAAGGTAATGATGTGAAAAATCTATATATAATTGGATAGCTGTCAGGGTTCATGTGGTTGTGTTTTCTTTTTCACTCACTTTTCTCAAAATGTAGCATAAAGGAAATGTAATCAGGGATATAGCAAAACTACATATGTAACTTTCTGCATTCTTTACCTTCTGCTTTCTCTGCCCATCCACCCTCCTGCAATTCATCAAATTCTTCCATCCTCATTCCCTTCTAACCACTGTTTCACAGAACTCCAAATCCCAAAATGAACAGGGCTGATTCTTTCAGATTTGATTGAATCTGAAATTGAATCATCCTGAAGATCTGTTAAGTATTAGGCTTCCAGATCCCCGCCTAAAGGGTTAAAGTTTGAGGCTTGTTCTTCTGCTGTGCCAATGTGCCCTGGCTGATGGGACTAAAGCAAAAGTCAAGGGAGCGGGGTCTGCTTATGTTCCTGCTTTAGATATGTATCTTGACAATGCGTTATATGTGCCTTCACTTGATTTCTGCCTGCTCTCTGTTTCAGAGTTAACTCAAAGTGGTTTTGAGGTTTTGTTCACAAAGCGTGAGGGCAAGGTTCTGAAAGGTGTGGCTGTTTGTGCTGTGGCAGAGTTGAGTGAGAAACTGTACAAACTCAAGCCCAGATACAGTGCTTGCAATGTGTTTGATAACAAGCCACAACATGATGAGTGCATATATTTGTTGCATAGAAGGATGGGACATGCTAGCTTTCCTGTGTTGAAAAAGTTAGCAGACAGCTGCAAGGGATGTTCTCTGAAATCCTGTGGTACTTTTCTTGACTGTGGTACCAATTTGGATCCAGAGGGAGACATAGGTATAATCTACAGTTGCACATTTTGTCCCATGCTCTCCATGCAAAGAAAATAATAGGAAGATGAGAACGAAGATGGAGGCTTATAGAATCATAGAGTTGGAAGAGACTACAAGGGCCATCCAATCCAACCCCTTCTATGCAGGAACACACATCAAAGCATTCCCAACAGATGGCCATCCAGCCTCTGCTTAAAAGGCGGAAAAAGGTATGGTTTTATGCCTCGTAGCTCTAGCTACTAGTCCTAGTGAATGGTTTTAGCATGATTCTCCAAGCCCACTGCAGGGCTTGGGAGAGGGATTTTGATGCAATACATGATAGGTCTGCTCTCACATCCAGTCCTTTTTTCCTTTGTTGTCTTTCCCAAAAACAAAAACAAAGAAGCTATTGCGGAAGCATCTGTGATACCTGTGATGATTTTTGGAAAAAAGCTGTATGTTTTTCTTTCCCCCTTACCTATGTACAGCTCTATGATGTATTAATGGCCTCTCTGCACCCACCCCCATACAGAAAAACCTATGAAGTTGGGTTGCAGGTAAAAAAGCAAATCACTTCCTCTACCAAAAAAAAAAAGGAACATTTGTCTTTTACCCAAAGCTTGTCTCCTATCTTTCAGAAACTCTTCAGGTTTCTTAGCTATAGGCATCATTATTCACGTAACTGTAATGACAATGTTCCAGAAAAAAAAAGGGGGGGAATAAGTGTCTTAGAAAACACTAGGCCATTTTGAGAGCCACTGTGGTGTAGGAATCTGAGCGCTGGACCTCGATCCTGGAGGGTTTGATTCCCTGATCAGCCATGGAAAGCCAGTAGGTGACCTTGGATAAATCTCACACACTCTCAGCCTCCAGAAAACCCCATGATAATTCCACCTTAGGCTCACCATAAGTCAGAAATTTCTTGAAGGCACATAACAACAACAAGGCAGCTTTTTCACTAAAATCCCTGTGCCTATTATATTAAAAGCTGATGCCCTCAGTCCAAGAAACAGCAACTATCTCCGAAAATTTCATCCAGTCCTACCCAAAACTGAAGAAGCTACTCGGTATGCTCTAATTTTTTAAAGACACGAAAATGTATGTACCAAAAATCCCATGTACCTATTTGTCTGAAATACAACAGTTATACTTCTCTCATAAGAATGGAAAGGACTATGCTTACAAACTTCATCCGCTTCTGACCAAAAAAAAAAAAGGGGGCTATAGTAATTTGGCTGGCATCTTGCTAATTATGATGTTGAAGGTTAGATTTAAGACTTCATAACTGCCTCCAATTCTCATTTGCAGTCATGGCACTATTCCCATGACTGTAAATGTCCCTGAAACCCACCTTAAAAGCTGAAGCAATGGAGATCTGTTCTGCTGCCAAATCGGGCACTGTAGGGTGATGTGACCAGCCTCATCTCTCTAGCAATGCAGTGATACAATGAGGAGCAGTAACAGAGACCCCAATGGTGATCTGTTACAACCCTCCATCACAACATCACTGTGATGCTGTGATAGGAGGGGTGGGCCATGAGATCTTGGAGTGCCCTGTTCAGCAGCAGTAGCACAAATTTATATTGCTCTGGACAGATGACTGGATTTTTAAAGGGCAGGGGGGTTCAGGGATTGGAAATGAAGTTAAAGCATAGCTACAACATCATAGCTATGCATTTGATGTAGGATCTTCGACATTTGTCTTTAAGTCATTGAAAGGCATGAGACTGGACATCTCTGCTGATACTTGGTATCTTCTGGGCCTGCTCTGAAGCAGGCTGCTCTTCAAAGGCTTAGATCTGGGGTCTGAATATGTACCGCCAACATATTTAGCTCTCTCATCCTCCAAGCACATGGATTTTTTTTTTTTCATCTTCACAACAATCCCATGGATAGGTTAAAATGATAAATGATTAGCTCAAGAACTTAATAGCTGAATGGGGATTTGAACCGAACTGAAAATCTGAACCAATTGGCACCATGACACCACACTGGATCTGCTTTTTCCCTTCCAGTAACATGGTTTGCTATTGGTTGTTAAACCATAATAAGAAACAGTGGCTTGAAGGGGTTTTGCAAACAATGATTTCTATTAATTGCATTTCATAAGAGGTAGGAAGAGAAATATCATAATTATGGCCAAAGCTCTGTCTGCAGAGAGTGTTATACCATGGAAACTTAAAGTGGGCTTATGACCAATGCAATGCAAAATCAGAGAAGCAGCTCTAAACTACGATTTATTTGTTGTATAACTGTAAAATATACAAGCCATGGTTTGTAAGTAATATGTGGTTTCTGTAGTCTATGGCTTTGTGTGATGTAAAGTTATATCATGGTGTCCCACAAACATATTTATCTTCATGTGACAGAAAAAGCTGGATGTTCATCCTTCACTGTATGCTTATCCTTCTCTTCTTCCTATGGACACCTCTATGACATTTTCCTATAAATCCCCCCCAAAAAACTCATAAAGTTGGGGTGTGGTAAAAAATCCCTTCCATTCACACATCCACCATACAGAAAACCAGGGGGCAGTTTCTACCTTGTATCCTCTCCAGATCACACTGGCTCTGTTCAATGCACCTAGAAGAGACCAGAAGGCCTCTCTCTCTCTCTCTCTCACCCTCTCTCCTTCTCCCTCTCTCCTTCTCCCTCCCTCCCATCCTCAGTCTCTCTCAATCTCGTTATGAAGTAGAGTTTTTTGCTAAAACAAGGAGCTGTGGAGGTTTCTGGCTTGTGCAGTTTTCACAAAAATATGAGGTCTGTAAAAAAAGTGTTGGGGAAGCATGTAGCTAGTGGATTCTTTTTAGATAGAATGGGGTATTTTTTTTAGATTTTAGGGTTTTTTTCTGGCATAAGGGTTTCAGAAATGAGGAACAAATGTAAATAACACAACATAGCTCAGGAAAAAAATATGTTGGGGGAGACAATTGCTTTCCCACATCCTCAGTGGTTCTAACACATATCAGAACTTCTTGCAAAATGATAATTACCTTTTTCTTTCTTTTCTAATTTTTCAATGCGTTCTGGCTTGCTTTTCTTTTCAAGTTTCTCTTTCTTTTCAGGTTTTTCATGTCTTTCCGGCTTTTCTTTGTGTACCACTACAAGAAAAAAGAAAGACTGAAGTATGACATTAAAAATGGTGTTTTGGTACTGTAATACCAACACAAAATGGGACTTTCATTTTGGGATCTTGCCTTTTTAAGCTATAACTCCCAGAATCCCCAGTGAGTAGCTCCATCACACTCCAGGAATTACTATTAAAATTTTTCTAGACTCTCTCTCAGTCTATCAGCCATCCCTACAGGTACCCTTTTATTTGTTTTTGTGGATCTCGTATATGATTCCCATGCAATTCCCATTAAAAATAATGGAAACTGTGCAGCAACAGAGCCCACCTGGTGGAATTTCCTCCTTATTTACAGCCCTTTTTTTAAAGCTGATGTGCTTCCTCCCTATTTTTTCTTTAAAAATACAAATAAAGGGAAAGCTAATTGCCATTGTTTGCTATTAAGTACAAACTGTTTTGACAATGTAAAGGCATACAGTAACCATTTACTGGCAAAAAATAGCTGCCAACATCCAGTTTTAATTTAAGAATTAACACCATGGCAAATTTAATGTAAAAATTATAACCACAGAACCACAAAACATCCATGGCAGATGTGGGAGTTAATAGTTCCAGCAGAAACTGGCTAAGAGCCAGAACAGATACAAACCATGGTTTTTATAAAATCAAAAAGAGAGAAAGCGCAAGAGAGAAAGAGAGAAACTGCTGATGGGTATACAAGGAAAGCTTCTCTTGGAGTGAGTGGATCCAAGCCACCTGGCCAATAGCAGCTATGGTCAGAAGCCATTCTTGCTTGTTTGTCTGTTTGTTGTTGTATCAGTTTCTTTTTATTTGATAGAGACATGGTTATAGTTAATATCACTTTTCCATCTACACAGTTTTTGTTTATTTCTTTTTTTTTATACTACGTACCAACATTCCAACATACAATCTACACATAACCACTTACGAACATACTACTACAATACATACAATATATACAAATAGTACAATTACTACATATTAATTACATGAAGCATAAAGAACTTCCCCCTTGAGTGAGAAACAGCCTTATTATATTCTTAGGATATCATGAAATATACCTCCCCGTATAAGGAGAAACTAATATTCTGAATATTACAGATCTACATCAACCTCTGATTATATAATAGTTATATAATAACAATACCATTATTCACAATATATTCTTGTTGTCTCACACACCATTAGGTACTCCTTCCAGTCCCTATTCTGTCAAAGAAAAACCAATCACGTCAAAACTTCTTCTCCCTCTTCCCCTCTCTCCACAATATTACCTGGAGATTACCGTCAATAATTTATAATTACAAGTATTAACAATAAATTACATCATTCCTACTTATTCTTTGAAGATATACTGTATTTTGAAATATAGCATATTTCCCCATAAAACTAGAGATAAGACTTTAATTAAGCTAAATCCAAAAAGGAATCCCCTATTCACTCCAGATACTCAACGCTGAAGACTATTGGTTGGAATTTTCTTATTTTGAAGAAATACTGTAAACAACTCCCAGGCCTTATAGAACTTACTATCCATCTTGTTCTCCAATCTATAAGTCATTTTGTCCATCTGTGCAATTTCAATAACTTTTTCTAACCATTCATCAACCATGGGGATGTAAGTCGATTTCCAGTATTTAGTATAGACAAGTCTGGCTGCCACAATCAAATGCCAAACTAATCTTTTGGTACAGAAATCCATACTGTTATCTGCACCAAAAATTCCCCATAAAAAAATTTCAGGAATTAATTCAATTTTTGTTTTCAAAATTTTTTGCATACTGGCTCATATGGCATACCAGAATCTCTTTGCTTTATCACATCCCCACTGCATATGATAAAAGGAACCTACTTGGTCTTCACATTTCCAACAGTGATTGTTCATATTCTTGTTCATTTTGGCTAGTCTGTTGGGTGTCAAATGCCATCGATACACCATCTTCAACACATTTTCTTGAAGGGCATATGATCTAGAGTATATCATATTATTTTTCCAAATTGTTTCCCACTCTTCCAGAAGGACATTATGGTTGAGATCTCTGGCACAATTTGTCATACAGTCTTTAACTAACTCTCCCTCTAAGTTATAGGTTAACAACCTTTAACACAACCTCGACAGTAGCAGTTTTTCTCCTTTTAACACAAGATCTTCCAATTCAGTTTGTCTGAATTCCACCCCTTCAGTTTGTAAGTCCTTTTTAAATCTTTCTGTTATTTGCATGTAGGGAAACCATTGTATTTCAAATCCTTCCTCTTTTAACTGTGGTTGATCTTCCAATAAAACAACTTCACCATTTTGTTTTAACAGATCTTTGTAAGTCAGCCAGTTACCATCTCTTCTCAATCCCTTAATAGAGAGCACCTCCAGTGGTGAAATCCATGATGGTTTTTTGGGACAGAAAAAAAACTTATACTTCTCCCAAACAGTGAGGAGTGCCTTGCATATTACATGGTTTTTAAAAGTCTTTTGGACTTTCACTTTGTCATACCACAGGTATGCATGCCAGCCAAAATAGAGGTCGTGTCCCTCTAATGCCAGTAATTTTCTGTCATCCAACAGGATCTAGGGTTTCATCCAGGCTATGCATGCAGCTTCATAGTATAGGTCTAAATCCAGTACTGCAAAGCCTCCTCATTGTCTTGTGTCTGTCATCCATTTATATTTCATTCTCAATTTCTTCCCATTCCATATGAATTTAGATAGATCTTTTTTACACCCTTGAAGCCACTTCCTAGGAACTGTAACTGGGATCATCAAAAACAAGAAGAGTATTTTGGGAAGTACACTCATTTTTATCAATGAAATCCTCCCCACCAAGGAAAGATCCAACTTTTTCCACATATCCAATTTCTTTTGAATCTGAGCCCAAATCTTTTGGTAATTATTCTTAAACAACTGATTATTATTATTGGTCAGTTCTATCCCTAAATATTTCACTTTTTGAACACACTGAATACCTGCTTTCTTTTCAATCAATTCTTTCTCACACGGTTTAACATTTTTCAAGAGGATCTTAGTTTTGGCTGTGTTAATGTTGAAACCTCCCAACTGACCAAATTTGTTCAAAAGTTCATTAAGTTTGGCAATTTCTAGTAAGGGATCTTCTAAAAAAAGTACTACGTCATCTGCAAAGGCCTTATACTTAAATTGGTCTTGCCCAATCTTAACATATTGAATAGAATGTTCCCTCTTTAATTTCCTTAACAAAACCTCCAACACCAATATGAATAGCAAGGGGGATAATGGGCAGCCCTGTCGGGTTCCTTTGGAAATTGAAATGCTTTCTGAAGAATAACTGTTAATAATCATATGGGCTTTCTGTTTGTTGTAAATCTCTTTTATCCAATTTACAAAGGTCTCACCAAATTCCATATTTTCAATGACCTTTATAAGAAAAGACCAATTTACATTGTCAAAGGCCTTCTCTGCATCAAGAAAAATAAGAGCACCTTTTTTTTTTTTTCATTATGAGACTCATAGAATTCTATTATATCAAGCACAGTTCAGATGTTAGACCTCATCTGTCTCCCCTGGATGTAACCGCTCTGATCTTCATGTATAAATTCTGGTAGGACCTTCTTCAAGCGATTTGCAAGGATAGAAGTGAAAATTTTATAATCTACATTTAGAAGTGAAATAGGTCAAAAGTCTTTACACGTAGGAGTGGCAAGATCAATCTTAGGAATCAATGTTATATTTGCTTCTATCCAATTTCTTGGAAGTGCTCCTGCCCCCATTACAGAATTCATCATAACTTGCATAGGTTTCATAAGTTGTTCTTTGAATTGTTTATAAAAACTAGCAGTTAAACCATCCAGGTCTGGGGTTTTGTTGGATTTCACTTTATCTATCGCCTCATTGATCTAGAAGAAGAAGTCATTCTTGTTGAGACTACAGTGTATCAGGGCAGGATTGATATCTCCCCCTACATTTCCTCTTGCTGCTAAACTCTGAAGGAGTTGTCTTGAAATCAGTGAGTAGGGAGGCATGTATATTAAATGCAGTCTTTAACATCAAACATTGCGCTCCTAACTACATTCCACTGTGGAATAAGAACACCAGCCATTTTAAATACATGGTAAGAATTAAAATTTTCAAAGGTTTTCTCCCAGTTGGGAAAGATTACAACAGATTTTGCTCATCTATATTAATTTGTTTTATTAAATTTGGGAATTTTGAAAAAAACTTCATTTTGGGGGGAAAAAAAGCCCTGCTTTTTCCACAAAAATATTTTTGGGCCAAAAAACCAACTTTTTTGAGCAAAACAAAACAAAAAAAAACCCACATCAAAGATTAAAACATGAGTACACACAAAAGCAGCTGTCATTCTGTTCTCATTCACTGATGGAAAAGTTGTAGGGTGGGTTCGGATAAGATCTCTTGACATATTAAGACCCCCTTTCTGGTCAAGGATGGGAAAATTCATGAACATTCTTCAGATCTGTGCCACAGAGGGAAACTTTTCTAAACTGCAAATGAGTTGGTTCCTTTTTGAATTGATTTGCAAAAGCTAAAAGGCTTGTTGACTAGGACTTTTATGAACTGCAATGGGAGAATGCTGATATCTATAGGATTTATGTAGCCCTACTTTAGCTACTCAAGTCAATAGATTTGACCCCAAGATCTGTCTTCCATGCACAGAAGGACACTATCAATAGAAAATGTCTCTACTTATTGGGGCAGTGTCCCCCATCTTTCTGTGTCACAGTTCATCCCATTTATCAGGGTCCCCAGCCCTTCAGGGCAGCAAAGGGACCAATGTGGGGAAAAGGAGACAGGGAATTCTGCTTTCACCAACCCAGTTACATGCCTAAATCTGGATCAAGTTCATTAATGACCAGAGATGGATTAGGTAATAATCTATACTCAGTATCATTGCATATATCATGTAGCACTTACATATACAACACTTAGCAATCTTCACTTATTTCATTCTGGTATGCAGGAGATAAGCATTTCATCTATTTTCTTCCCACTGGGCAAATGAATTAGAGTCCCTGAATTTTTTTTTTCTTTTTCATATTTCAGGATCCTTTTGAGAGAATTTTATTTTGTCAACATTTTTGTACACAAAACCTAGTTCTCTATGCCAAAAAAAAAAGAAAAAGATTTTCTGCACAAAATAATCATTTTTGCACACACACATACACAAATTGTCAATATCCTGCATAAAGAGACAGAGATGTCTCATTTAGCTACATCTCTGCGGCTACACCTCCCAATGCTACCCTCAAAAACCACCTTGTAAGCCATGGACACCATCTATCACAACATGACCATTTCTGATTTGGTGGAAAGAAAGTAGCTCAGCAGCAGTGACACATCCAGAAGTTTTCCTTCTTCTAGACATGCTGCAACAAGTATTGGCAGCTGCCCCTGATGTTCTCTGGGAAGTCTTTGAAGGTGGTATGCTTGCAACACATTCAGCTAAAGGAAAATAGCTGAAAGTGTCACTGCTGATCCCCTCACTCTCTGGCAACCCAGAAATGGCTGTGTTGAGAGAAATAAATGGCTTACCAGGTATGGCATTGTAACTTACTAATAGGATGACAGAGAATCTTTTTACTGAAACAAGTTCTCGTGCAAAAAGTCCTGGTTTTTCAATATTTTGAAGCAATCTAGTGCGGCATCTGAATGAGTCACGACACCATTTCTCACCAAGGATGAGTAAATCTGTGAACATTCTTTACTTCACCAGTACAGTGACTGCCTCTTTTTTATTCAGTTCCTTGCTTTAAGATAAAGGATTCATATTTTTCCCCTGTTCATTGAGGAATACTATATATTTGGGACAGAAGATAAATGCCTTCTGTGCCTGTGAGGCAAATGCAGTAATAAAAAAAAAAAGACAGCACAGTGGTCAACTTATTTTCAGATGAGTTCAATCAATTTCAATCAGATCTTGATTCAGGAAAGCAGCTTAAAAAGTCAATAAGTATTTTCCTTAATGAACAATCCTCTGCACTGGAAAATACCATGCTGGTTTCTATTGAAACGATTCTCAGTGGGTACAGGGGGTTTTTTTTGGGGGGGGAGTAGTCCGGGATTTTAACTGAAAAGTAGTTGATATGAAACTGTGCCAAAGAAAATAGGCCTTTTCTGTGTGTGCTGTTGTCCCTGGAAAGGAAAAGAATGGGAGGTATGACTGACCCACGCCCACCCTTGCTTAACAGTATGCTGATTGCGGCAAAATGTGTGCAAGTATGAGCTTTGTCTTCTTCTGTCCAACCAGATGACAGACAGTTATTGGGGAAGCTATTTACTCTTTGAATCTATTCTCTTATTGTTTTCATATCTTCACATTGAGTTCTTTGCTAGACTGGAAATTAAACCAGATACTGTTTCCTTAAGGCAGTATCTGGAAATGGAAATGGAAATGGAAATTTCTCAGCCCTCATACTATGATATTTGTCATACAACAATATTTTGTCAGTGTTACGAATGTAATGTTTTTAAAAGAAATATCCCCCACCCCAGCTAAGACTTTCTTACTATTGTATAGAATGTGCCACCCAAACTTTCCTTCATATATGTGTATTAGGAAGGCACTGAGAGTAGAAAGGAAATCAAAGACATGTCTCTTCTTATTCTTGAAAGTTGCATCTTTCTTGAATTGTGCATTAAATGTCTGGAGAAGGTAAATCTATGCATGTATTGCCGGGGTGAGGAAAGTGAGATCTTCAGGCCACATGCAACCTCACCTCACCCTCTTTTGTCCCTTGGTGTCACTCAGGAAACCTCTGCATTCCCCCCACCCCAATACACACATACAGAAACTGTTTAGATTTTTTTTCTGGGACACTTTTTGTCTTTTCCAAAAAGGTCACAACTGCTGAAACGGCTGAAAATGAAACTGGAAGAGATACAATGTCACTTCTGGTTGCGACACAACAGTGTTGTACAGCTTGTTGGATACGTGTGGAAGCATGGCCCCTGGTCCTGAGAGACTGGCTCAGCTCTGGGGAAGAACTTTACATGATCTGGAATGCTGTATCTTCAGGCTCCTAGATACTGTTGAAACCTACGTGTGACAGATGTCCATGCTGTATGTGTATACAAGGGATCAGAAGTATGGGTGACAATCAGGATGGGGGCATGTAATCACTTTCCATTCTGCTTGGTACTGGTAGACCTGCAGCCATGGGAGAATTGATGTGGATAACCTCCACCTTCCTAATTTGAATCAGCCTTTACAGCCCTTACTTAAATTAAAACAGTGGGGAAAAAAGGAGACCTGGCCACTAGCTATCTCTTTAATGTCTCTTTTTGACCCTCATTTAATAAAAAAAAAAAAAGCCTTTTGTTTCAAATAGGGCCTGGTGGCACTCTACCAGTGCTAGAATTCTTCTGTGACTATATATACAAGCTGACAGTTTTGAGAGGTGCATAACAGCAGGCACCTGCTTACCAAGACTATAGCATCACCACCACCCCTCAGTTATCACTTACCTTTAGAGATCTCCCTTTTTTCTGGTTTTTCAGGTTTCTTAGCCTTTTCTGGCTTTTCAGGTTTCACAGGTTTCTCTATTTTTTCTGGTTTCTCTTTGTGAATTGCTAAAAACAACAACAATTCGTTCAGGCCACCATTGAAACACAAAAATTCCCTGTTCTTTATACAAATGATACAAATGTTGAGCTAACATTTTGAAACTTTGTATCAGTGATCTATTTCATGAAGTCTGCACTTGGGACCAATTTCATATGAATACAATTAAAATGATCACAGATCCAGCAAGTCAAAAAGTACTAAAATTGACACATCTATCTTCTTTCAACTTCAGTTTATAGAAAGGTGTATCATGTATTTCTGTCAAATTTTGGTGAAAACCACTGATGCATTATATTCGTATTTAATCTGTTGTGGAAGATTATCTTGCATTAGTTTGGTAAAGCTCTGAATAGCAGTCCTAAAGTTATGAAGTATTTTCTTTTCCTCTAAAACTGTGGCAGCAATTGCAGGCACAATTATGTTGTACAACCTCAGGTTTGTTCTGAAGGCTAGAGTTCTGACAGCACTCCAGTGTTCTCAGAGGAAATTGGGTACAATCTATGTTCAACACCTATTCCTTTAGCTAGGGAACATGACCTCACAAAGGCCACTTCCGCACTAGACTGTTCTAGTGCTATTATTCCACTTTCAACATCCTATGGAATCCTGGGGTTAGCAGTTTAGGGAGGGGCCTTGAGGCCCTTCCTTAAACTGCTAACCCCAGGACTCCATAGGATGTTGAAAGTGGAATAATAGCACTAGAACAGTCTAGTGTGGAAATGGCCAAAGTCAGGCAAGGGGAAGTATAGGGTCCTATCCCTTTTCCCTTCCTTTCTCTGACCTAGTTTGGACCTTGGGTGCCCAGTATCTCCACTTCACCTCAGCCCCCTTCTCACAGACACACACACATGTTTTGATATTTGTGATTTACCCAACTGTACTTTGTGATTTTCTCAACTGTACTTCTCCTTCTGGCCTGTGATATCCTGTATCTCTTTCTTTTGTCTAACCTTCTACTAATCCCTCATCAGTGCTTCAGGAAAAGCTTTTTAAAGATCCTATAAGAGTCACTGATGGCCAAAACAGCTTGTACTGCAGGCAACCTGGAGTTGCCACACTTCTATAAATTGGTCTACCTATGGCCCATAGGTGTCAATTTGCATATATATGCATGCTTCACCCAATCAGGAATCATCAGTTGTACAGAAATCCTGAATGGGTGGAGTATGTAAGCATGTAAACACTCATTTTTATGCATCATATTCAAACTATAGAACTTGGGGCTGGAGGCAGCATGGAGGGACCTGCTTCTTGCCCCATCTGATCATTCTGCACATGATACATGAAAGGGAATCATGTTTCCACTCTGCAGTTGTTATAAGTCTGACCTACTTTGCATCATCTAATTTTTCAAATTATATAAGTAAACTGCTTTTCTTACCCAATGTGGGAAACTACTCTCAGCCCTTAACGGACCAACTTTCTATTCTTAACAAAAATCCATTGCCTGCCAAGTGAGATTTTTTAATTTTATTTTTGGAAGTTAGTTCAGCTGCAAGAAGATGAATTAGTAGTGGTGTGTTCCTTTAGTAAGCATCTATATTCAGAAGGGACTACATTTTTAAATACTGCTAGCTCATGGCCTGATTTCTGCATACAGATTTAACACCCACAGACAGCTGCTGGCTCACACTGCTGCAACCCATGTTTCTGCTTAAAAGATTTCCAAAACTATGTGAGAAATTGCTCACCACCGCAGAGAGCATAGAAATACCATCATGTATGATTTTTAGATAAAAGTAACAAGATTTCTCATAAGTTTTTACAATAACAATTGTAATACAAATTGCACAGTTAGTTTTGCAAAGAAAATAAAGGTGAGAAAATTGCACTAGATCACCAGCCTTTTTTCTCTCCAGTTACTAGCAAACCAAGAAAAATAAAAAACTCTAGCTAGAGACAGTTTCGCTACTGTTCAGTGGCTGGGACAAATTGTGAGTGAGGCTTGTGAAATTCCCTGAAGCCTCTCCCAGCAATTCCAGTTACGTTTTGTTCGGTCTGGAATAATGCTATGTCAAGGGATGGTGGTGGCAGTAAGCTTCGGACCCCGCCACCCCTTCCCCTAACTTCCCCCATTACACCCAAATTAAAACTGAAGGGAGACAGGCTTGCCTCCTTTACTCCAATCTCCTCAAAGCTAGATTGAATTTTTGAGATTCTGAAAGGTCTGCCAGTTTCAAATTCTGCCAGCACTGCCCATTTCACTCCTTCTCCTATTTCAGAGTTTGATCAACTTGGGGTAAATGGTGGGTTGACTGAATCCCAAAAAGGGGAGAAGGAGGAGTGATTTCTTGGGAAAGGAGGGAGATTGCAATAGAGGCAAAGGACCTAGTTTAGATTTTTAGATTTAGATTTTTTTCTTTTTCTTTAGATATTTTGAAGCTGCTGCTATCAGATCCTCACAAATACACCCCACTGCTATCACCAAACGCTCTGAATATTTTTAAAGATTCCCTGCTAGTACTCAGTAAAGTACTTTCCTAGATTAACTTCTGCAAACTGGGTGGCAAATTTCAGGGTAGGGTCATTTTGGTTCAGCTGTATACCTGAATACTTGGGGAATTCTTTTGTGCAAGATCCTGACCCCATGGACAATCCCAATGAAAACTCATGCTATAATAAATTGGCTGGCCTTTGAGATGGCCCATGACATTTTCGTGTGCTTTGTCAGTGACCTTGCTTGATGTGTTCTATTTTTTTTTTTAATGAAGCCTGCAAAGTTGCTTATACAGTTTAGAGCCCTATAAAAGTGCAAAAAATCCAGTGTAATGACCTAGTTTAAAATACCAAGCAAAACAACAAATATATGAATTAAATCAAACAAAGTATTGCCTTAACTATCCAACAGTTATACCTATATCCTGACGTATTTCCACAGCTTGAAAATGTTCCTTGTGACCAAAACAAGATTCAAAATGTTAATTCATCATATTTTGGCAGCACCTGCCATTCCTAGATAAGCATAGAGCCGTAAGCCACAACTGTTTCCTGTCCTTATGAGGAAGTGGTGGTCACTTTGTCCTAGAATCTGAGATTAGCATATTGTGCTGTAAGTGCAATGCCAAGACACACAGAGCAAGGCTGGCAGACTAATTAGCACATTCCCTCATCCTATATTTGGTGCTAGAAAAGGACATTTGTTCATCATGCCAAAACAGTCTAAACTTATCCATGTTCCCATCTGGTTAACCACCTGATTTAATGCAGTCATGAGATTCCAGGTTATATATTGTTGCCTCTTGGGCTGTACAGCAAAAGCGCCGTTAAAAATGAATTATATAGCTTGTAAATGGTATTGTGAAGTACATATGTAATACAAATAGTTTTACAGTTAGTGTATGAAGTCAATGGCCTAGGAAATACTGGGAAGGATAGCCTGGCCACTGTGGCTCATGCACTGGTAACACCACACCCTATCTTCCAGACGAATGAAATGTGTTCCATGTGGCACTTGAATATGACTGAGAGGTTGGACCTTGAGCTTGTTTGGAGGTTCTAGTAGGGGAGCGCAGCTATCGTATACCCTTGACCAAAGAATGGTACACTCCTTCTATCTGGGATGGTCGTCCTCTTCCACCGAGCACGCAGCTTCGGGAGGGACGCACATGGAGCGGTGAGGGAGGAAGGGGACACCCACCTAGCCAGCCAGATCAGCCGAATCAACCCTGGAGATCAATGGGGTGACAGATGTCGCAGCCAGATCGCCCTCACATCCAGTGGCGAGATTAATTTACACACAGAAATGGAAAAATAAACATATACCACAAATAGAAGAATAGATGATAAAAGTGGCAGAATTCAAAGAAATGGACAGATTAACAGGGATGATTCAAGGCAGAATGCAAGGTGGACATGAAGAAGTCTGGAAAATAGTAGACGAATACACAGTAAAAGAGGGATATAAGAATGATGAATAAGGGATAGGGATTCTCAAAATCTATGACTAATGATGGAAGGTTTATAAGAACATAAAATAGGCTGACAAGAGGTTAGGAAAAATAAGACAACATCGAATAGAAAAAAAGGAAAAATAAAATATAAATAAAGGGTATACCCCGAATGGGGAAAGTAAGAAGAGAAACTTAGATAGATACAAGAAGAATGGGACTTGGTGAAGTCCAGGAAGTAAACTTTAGGAAATTTTGTTCTTTCAAGAAGAGGATGTAGACTGCAAAGAAATTAGTGAGAGGATGAATTGAAGAAGGATGATAGTAGTAAGTAAGTAAGTAAGAAGGATGTTTTTATGATAGAATGGAAGAATACAAGAATATAAATGCATACCATCTCGGGTTGAAAATGTAAAATTGAATGTGTGACACAATGTGGGGTGTATGAGTCCAATGTGATGTAATGTGATTTTAATGTATAATGTAAATTTGAATAAAAATTATTATTAAAAAAAAAAAAAGAATATGACTGAGAGGTTGCAGCAATTGGACAGCAGTTATATTGCTGACAGGAACAACCTATAGAAGCCACATAACACTGGTTTTAAAGGAATTGTGCTGGACCAGAATATGCTTCCAGTCTGAATTCCAGGTACTGCTGGTGACATTTAAAGCCCTAAAACAGCATGAGACCATGATCCTTGAAGAAGCACCTCTCTCCACAGCCATTTCCACACTACACTGTTACAACAAACAAAACAAACAAAACTTTATTTTCCGATACATAGACTCAACATAGACCCAAGTATAATGCTGTGTATGTCTGCTCAGAAGTATATTCTACTGATCGCATGGGACTAACTACCAAGTAACCCCGTTTAGGATGTCAGCGCTGGAAAAAAGTTAAATCGGATGACCAAATTCCATACTGCCTATACCAGTGATTAAGAACCCAAAATTGAAAATACGAGCCTCTGGCAACCACCTTGCTGTGGTAATGTTGTTGTTGTTAGGGAATGCATAAGCAGTTGTTTGCCTGCTGCCTGCTGCTGCCTACCACCCATTTAAATAAGTATGGTACTTAATTGCAATCATTGCAGCTTTCTAATCCTCTGTGACCAAGTGCCAAGCATTCATCAAGGCTCAAGTCACTAAGCGGCAGACAGCAGCAGGTACCAAGAGCAAATGGGTCAGCCTGTAGCAATGCAAGTGAATGGCAGCGTAAAAAGTGCAGCTACTGCAGGTTGAAATTATACTGTCAGGGTTTTATTTCCCTATTACTAGGTTGGATGTTACTAGGTAACATTAGCAACATGTCTAAATATCCTGAAGGAAGCAGATTCCATCTGATCTTGGAAGCTAAGTAGGATCAGCACTGGTTAGTACTTGGATGGGAGATTGCCAATGAATACTAGGTGCTGTAGGCTATATTTCAGAAGAAGAAACTGGCAAAATCATCTCTGAATATTCCTTACCTAAGAAAATCCTATGAAATTAATGGGATTGCCATGTCAACAGGTGACTTGAAGGTACATATACACACACAATGTTAGCAACAGACAAGATAATAATGGCATCTTTTGTTGGCCAGCAAAGGTTTCAGTGACAAAATTATGAGTACCATCTGTTTGAGCAGCTGAAATTTATTAGATTTATTAATGAATGATAATGGCAACTTCCATGCACAATTTTTCCCAAGTAAGATGAGCTATAGAATGTGTTAAAGCAGTGCCTGATGACAAATCCTGTTCATTATGCAATCTTCTCTACTAGAGCTCTATGAAAGGAAATTGGCAGTTTTCCCATGTGTATCCAAATAGCTTAACAATTACCTCTTGACTGCCAGATCAACTGATAATCTTTTGACAGATGGGTAAAGTTGTGCTATCCAAGTTCAGACATTTGTGCATATTTTAAAAGGTTTCCGAACAGCACTTCACATTGCTACTTATATATAGAACATAATCACAGTAAAATAATTAAAAATAATTACGTTTGGGTGGTGGCTTCTTTTCAATTTTCTCTTCTTTTTCAGGCTTTTCTATCTCAATTTCTGGAAGGAAGAAAAAAAATTCTACTGGAAGAGAACCAGTGTTATCACAAGGAAGCAGTGAGGAAGAAGTACACCGTGAACATATCAGCAGTGACATGCAAATAGAACATCTGAAATTATGAACAGAAACAGAAACAGAAATGAACAGTTCATATATGAGGCATTGACTTCAATGTGTGGTTATGTTTTTAATGTTCGTAATTCTTTGTTCATTTGAATTGTGTGGTGCTGGGAAATATTTTTTAATGAAAATGAATGGAGGACCTGCTAAAGAACTGTTAGATAGCTAGATAACTTGATATTGAAGAGAAAACTATTTAGATCACAAAATTTAATGAGAAATGACATAATTCAGACTTTCTAATTAAGGTGTAAAGTAAAATGCAAAATCAACGGATATCAGGTAAATGTTAAGGAAAATATATATCAGTTTCTGAGCAGACTTTTCACTTTTTTAAAAAATGCAATAGATACAACTGTTTCAATAAGACTGGAAAGTTGAAGAAAGTGAAACAAACAGTTTCATCCATCCATTTACTTATTTGTTTACTCCTCACTCAACAATTGATTCAATGGGCCTGTTCTGAAACCATTAATAGGATTCAGGCTTACATGTTTGCATGCATTCTCACAGGATTTTTTTTTTTTTTTTTTTTACTTTGCAGTATTGCATATTCTTGATAGATAGAAAATTACCTTTGGGTGGTGGCTTCTTTTCAATTTTCTCTTCTTTTTCTTTCTTGTCTATCTGGATCTCTGGGTGGGGGGCAGAAAATAGCAAACAATTACTGAGAGATAAATACTGAAAAAGAATACTACAAACACATCTGGATTGGCTGTAGCTTGATATTGGAATATTTGAAATTGTGATTAGAAAAGAATACTGGCCATTGGTTATTGTTTAAAGAGTCTTTCTGTTTTCAGAATTCATTTTTTTAAAAAAAATCTTGAGAGTTTTCGTCTTAGGAGAAACTTCCAAATTCACCTCAGAGATCAATTTGAGGGAAACTCAGTGGAACCACCCTGAGCAATTTCACAGATTTGGTAGGTACTGCTGAGGCTTCTCTCAAAATTCTGTAAACCTTTGGCCTGAAATGGAGTCATTTATTGCAGAAGAACTGTGCTTAAGACGAAATTTCAGTGGCAACTTTATTCTACATTGTATGTGTAGTTAATTCATGCAAGGCCTTAGAACCATTAGTTTTGAGCCAGCCAAAGACTCTTCTGTTTTCTAGCAATGGAAGACATTTGATCTGCTGGCCGAGTGTGGGAGGGACCAAGCTGTGCTCATTTCCCCTCTTCCACTCCAACGATGTCCTCTGAAAATCTGTTCTATGGCATTGATGGACTTCTGGAACAGTGTGGGAGACAGTACTATTGGACTGCAGATGGAGAAAGGAATCAGAAAAAAAAACCCAACCCCTTTCTTTTATAGCAGCAAAACAGTTTTCAGTGGAATTCTGCTCCAGGACAACACCATCAGGAGAACACATCCTTGGATATAATTAAATAATCATTGATACTTTGAGTAATATAATATGTCATGCAGTAATTCCACTTTATTTTTATTCTCTCTCCTCAGTCTATTAGAAGCACCCACATTTTTTTCAAGTACTAGTAACAGCAGCAACAAAACAGACTGAGACCTATAAGCAGTCTATAGGCTACTTTTACTGTGGAAAATTTTGTCATCTTGCGTGTCAACACTTCTCAGATGCTAACTTGCAGGGCAGCTAAACTTCTGCTAGCTAGTCATTATGATAAAGCTTAAATCCTCCCACAAAGAATCAGAGTTGGAAGGGACCACAATTGTAGTCTAGCATAACTCTAACCAGACAGAAATGCACAGTTAAAGCACTCCTGAGAAATGGACATCTCAACTCTGTTTGAAAACCTCTAAAGAAGAAGACTCCATCATCCACACAGTCTGCTCCATTGTGTAATAGATCTTGGTGTCAAGAAATTGTGCCTAATGTTTAGGTAGGATATTCTTTCTTGTAATTTGAATCCATTGGTTCACATCCATGTGTTTGGATGAGCAGAAATTTTCTACATCACATCCCTTCAAATAATTAAATATGGCTGTTGTCAAAGCTGAACATACCCAGCTTCCTAAGCCAGTCCTCATAGGGCTTGATTTCCAGACTTTTTACAACCTTACTTGCCCTTCTCTGGACACGTTGCAGTTTATCAATATCCTTCTTGAATTGTGGTGGCATGATAAAT
Source organism: Cyclura pinguis (assembly GCA_030412105.1). Classification (NCBI taxonomy): domain Eukaryota; kingdom Metazoa; phylum Chordata; class Lepidosauria; order Squamata; family Iguanidae; genus Cyclura; species Cyclura pinguis. The sequence continues at coordinate 102,254,371 of CM059599.1, read as the reverse complement.
GTAATTTTTATTATTGTACTTTGTGTAAAGCCATTACCATGATTAGGAACCATAGACCTTTCTTCCTAACAAGTAAAAGCATCATCAGGGAAACTGGGGAGAGGCTTTAGTTAGGATAAAAATATGTCTGAGAGATAGCAAATTTGTGCCAATAATTTAACAACAAGCAATCACAAAACTGCTGAACTGGTTATCAAATACCAAAAGATATACTAGACATAAATAATTCATTGTTCCAAAACGCAAATTCAACAACAGAAAATACCTTGCAAGTGTGAATGGAAGCTGAGAAGTCTTATTATAGTGATAGTCTTAGAAGCTTATTAAAGTTCCTAAATTAGTCTAAAATGACCACATCCCCTGATGAAAGATATTAGAAGTCCATCTATATTCATCTTGCCAACACAAACTGACCCAGTACAACTAAAATCAATGGAAGTCTATACATGTTAGAATCTGACTTAAATTTGCATTAATTTCAACTCAGTCCAGAAGCACACTATTAATATTAATACAGAAGAACTAAAAGAGCAGGTGCACTACTAATTAGAAAATTCTCTTTCTACAAAATATCCAGTTCTCAGTGCTTTATCTCTTTTTCACCCATCCCAGCATAACCAACAACCTAGTAGTGGTTACAGAAAACACCTCAGCTTCATTGTGATCAGGATTTTACAGTGAATTGCTTTTTGTTCTTCACCTTTTGGGAAACTGCAACTACATTTTATTTCCCTGATGATTTCTTATCCATAACGATGGAGGCAGAAACAGACTTGAGTTTAAAAGGCTCCCATTGAGCTCTAGAGGGGAAAGTAAACAGGCAGCAACTGGAAACGCTGTTGCGGAAATGATACATTTTGCTCCAGTTCCAAAGTCCTCAAGATCACTGGGCTTTAAACCAGAGGTTTAAGTCCCCTGTTTCATTGAGGACTACCTGCTGTTTGATGTGGCCCATTTTATGACACAAACCTAATATGTCACCAAAACCTTGTATCATTTAAAAGACAGAAAAAGATTCATTTTCCTTGACACTTCAGGAGTTTTTTTTAACTAGCATCTGCCTTGTTCCTTATGACCAATAGATTTAATTTACAGATAATCATATAAGATCTTTTTGCTGAGTTGCCAAAGTTGTATTTTCATTGAGGTCTTACACGGCCAGTTGAAAGGATGCAATTTATCTTCATCAGAGAGGCATATTGTTAATAAATCCAAAAATATTATAAATTCATGTTTAGAAAACTGACAGAACCCAGCAGTCACACAGATAATCTCTGTCACCAAGGCAACCATCCTGATTCTTCATGTGATGATAGCACAGTTTATTAAATTATTGCAAGAGAGTATGTATTTTTAGAAACTTATTTCATTAGCTAGCAAAGAAATAGGGCAAAACTCCATAGCTTCCTAGATTGGTGTTTATGCAACAGTTTAAGTTTTTATTTCCATAATTGTGGATATCACCTTTTCTCCAAATTAGGAGTATACATATTAATGCTATTTGAATTTTTTTTTATATCTTAATTAAGATTTTAAAAGCCAGTTGAGCTTTTTCAAAAATGATTTTATAATATTGGCAAGATATGTCCCTCTATAATATGGTAGGTCATCACAGACTTTTGTTGATTTGGAATCCCCAATGATAAATTTGCAAATTATGAAAATATTGTTCACACTGAAGTCTACCAGAGATTTGGATTAAGGCCTTTCTCCGAATTATTTTCCAGGTTTAAAATGCCATAGCAAGGAAAGGCTAAGGGTGAATGGTGAAACATCAGATTTTCTATATGGTCATCACACCATGAGTTAATCTAGACTACTTAAGAGCATTTTGAGTCCTACCTGACTTCTCTGTACTACATAATAGGACTTTCCCTGCCTCCTGCATTCTCTGCACCTTCCTCACTTTGGAGGATCCACTGACCATCTGGAGATTTGGTGAAGGATTACAAGGTTTCAAGGACAATCTGTTCCACCACATACCTGTAATTTGTTCCTTCAGTAGACATCTACATTTGAATATATCCCATGGGTATAAAATTTGCCATTAAAATTTGTGGAACTGAAAAAGTATTTTTTTAAACATAAATGGGAAAGAGCAAAATTTGAGTTCAAAGAGCCAAACATGAGTTTGTGCTGTCCAGCATCTGCACTACTATCACATGAGTAGTTCAATATTAAAGCTCATATTTGAACAGAGAGTAGAAAAAGTCCTAAAACCATGTCTCTTTGTAGGTATATTTAAAATATTTATTAATCATGAATAAAAGAGTACATTTAGGAGCATGCTTTTGAGACCAGACTCAGGGGAGAGCTTTGAACATCTAAAGAATAGAATTGCACTCAAATTAGAGGAAGTAATAATCCTCAGACTAAAGTCACAATGAAAAAAGAATTCAGTCTTGTGGCTGAAACTGGAGTTCATCCAAGGGACAAGAGTACAAAATCTCTTCAGTTAGAAATGTAAAATATCTTAAGACTGACTGAAAAGAGTGACTCATGGACATTATGGTGTACAATGGAAAATTATTCAATCTTTGACCACAAAATATTTTTCAAAAGTGGTGTCAAAATCATATGAGTCTTAATCCTGTTGTCAGTCCCAATTTGAGTGCAGAGGTTTAATCGAGTGGATTTAGCTATTTGTTGACTTGCCATTCAACAAGTGGTTGAATGGTTTTCCCTAACTGACAACTTACCACTAGGATTCAAGGTGAGATTTTCTACAGAAAGTGAAGGTCAGTGAAGGCAATTATTGAATAATCTAGATATTAATCAGATCACCTTCATTAAATTCACCTTTTCCAGTACAAGAAACATACATTGTTAGCAGTATTTGTATCTTGTAAAGAACTTCTACACCTTCTGGGCTCCCTTTTCAGCATGAGCGCTGAACCTTTAAACTGTTAGTCAATCTATCCTAAATAAATTTTGCATTTCAAGGGGATTCACTGAATCTTTGACTCAGAGTGGTTCCAAGTATAAGTTTTATCATGCTACTGTCCTGCCTTATGTACTGAAATTTATAGGAGGTTAAGATGACACTGTCCTTCAGTCATCTTCTTCCCTTGTTTTTCCACTTCTTTTTTCTAAAAGTAGAAAAGTCATTAATTGAAGGGAAGGTAGAATAGCTGCACAATGCCTATTGTTTTCTTCTGTGAGGAACCTGGTTATCTGATCTCTCACAGGCCATGGAAAAATACTGCTGCGACTCTGTTTGTGAAATGGTTTGGAAGGATTAAAATATCTCGGTTACAATTCAAGTGCTCATCCTTACACTTTCAGATACAGTTGGACACTATGTCTGATTTAAATGCCGACATCATGATGTCTTAATGCTTGATGCACACAGAAAAAATATGGACAGTTCAGGAAAGAGAGGGAGAAACAGAATAAGAAAAAACTTGAAGCCCACATGGTTAGCAGGCAGTGATGGGAATCATTTTCAGCAAACTGTTGTCTTCCTCCCCTAATTACAAAAGTATTGGGATCAGTGAATGGGCAATAATGTCTTTGCAGCCTAATTAGCAAGAGGCTTTTGTAGTTTTAATTACAGCTTAACAAGACTTCATCTCTTTGCTTGCTTGCTGCTTTGAAGTCCTGTCCTCTCCACTTCAGGACATAAGCTATCCTATACTCACATCTACCAGTCGGGACCACAATCAACTGCCTTTTTGGCATTTTGCTGTCTTTCTGTGTCTCTCATTTGCTGCCATCACTGGTGTTTTTTCTGCATTCTTATGGTCTTTTTCCTGCATTTTTACAGTCTGAATTATTCAACAATTTTAGGTGGCCTAAATAAATGGCTAGTGTATGAACACACGCTGCAACCACAAGTCAAGTGTTAGAGTCATTAGTAGTATCCTGTTGACTTGAGTCTGAAGCATGATGGTGAATTAATCAGTGCACTGTCTAGATTTAAGACATATAGACAAATGAAGGAGTTGGGAAGCATGAATTCTGACTTGAGCACATGAAAATGTTACTTTCTGATTTGGGGGGTGGTTAAAGTGAAGAAAAAGAAAGGTATGTGAAGTTAAATTGAGAAATGACATGGAGAAGAGCGGGAGGTATCTTTAAGATAGAAAGAAACTGAGAAACAGGAAGGAGTATGCCTGCAAACATGTGTGTGTATGTGGTCTGATCTTCTTTCTTTTGGGGAAGCATAGATGTACTGTTTGCTAACAATTGTATTTACAGTCATATCAAACATGCGTAGTGACTTGGCATGTAATCAGTAGACTTGGATTGACAGAATATTTAGCTAAGTAGCTTTTATGCCACTAGCAGAAAATCAGTTCAACTGATTATGTAGGATCCTAAAGGATATAATTTCAATGAGGTAAGTCAACAAAGAAGCAGATAAGCAGATAAATTACTTAGAAGCATGTGTCATAACACTTTTTTTAAACGGAAGGAACCCTTCCTTTCAGCTGATCTAGAATCTTCTCTACAAGATAACATTCTCCATACTTTGCCTCTGTATAACTGATTGCTTACATTCATTTTCTCGCCATTTGGCGTTGAACAAGACCCAGCATAATGAAGCTACATACAGGTGACTGCAGCCTGTGCTCAGTAGATGCCTTATTACAGCTCTGCTGCATAAAGTTAACTTCATGCCATTTGTTTTGTGTTCCATACTAAACAAAAACAGTATGTCCACAACAATATTAACTGTTATACAATAATTTGTGCAGCAGTCCTGAAACCAGCTCTCTCTCTCCCTCACCTCCCAAAGCCCACAACCCAGAATGACTTATTTAGATTGACTAAGAAGTCAGGGGAAGCACTCCAGCGGTTCAGCGTTTACCTAGGAGGTAGCAGAAATAGGTTGATTTTATGATGCATTCAAATACAAGTCTATTTTGTTTGCAGAAAGACAGCAGTACAAACTTAGTATGCATTAGGGTTTGACTGCTGAGAATTATAAGTAATTTTCCCACTGGGGTGTAACTCTATAGAAACCCTCAGTGATTAAAATACCAGCCTAGGCTAAGAAACACATCCTTTCGTCCCCATATCAGCAGGTAGTTTTGATTTGGGAGATATCATTTTTTATTATTTCTTTCTTGGGCAATAAAGCAAAACTGGGAGCATTGCATGTAAACACTTATAAGATCTTTTCCCATTTAATGTTGTTGGCAAACAGAAAACATTATAGCTTCTTCCAGTACATGTGAAGTACATGTGATCATTTCCTAGGCAATGGAAGGTTCTTTCAAATAAGCGGGGACAGTCTGTTGCATGTGGCTCCCTTGGCATCCAGAAAAACATGCACAGAGGTCCCAGTGGGTATCCCGGAGGCATCTAACTGGTCATTGCTGAAAACTGAAGGTAGGGAATAATTGCACTGAGCTGATCTAGCCAGGTTCTTACATTCTTATCCCAAGATCTAACCTTTATCACACTACCTGTGCACATGCTGCTCTGCCTTGAGATATTCTCCACTGAACACTTTTAGTCTCAGGAGGTGTTCTGGAATGTCTTTCCCTACCACATCCACACACACACACACACACACAGTAGATCAGCAGTATCAGAAACCAAAGCACCACCAATCTGTTGAGTGGATCCCATATGGTTTCAATCCAACAACGAACACTAGTCCACAACATCTTTGCACAGATAGCTTCTTACCTAGAAGCATCACCTCTATTTCAGAATACCCAGGTTATGGGGGCGGGGGCTAAGTCTCCTCCTTTCCCCACCACACAAATTACCTTCCACACTTTTCTCTTTACTTAGGCCATTTCCACACTACACTGTTATAATGCTGTTATTCCATTTTCAACATCCCATGGAATCCTGGGGTTTGCAGTTTAGGGAGGGACCTTTAGAATTCTCAGCCAGAGAGCTCTTGGGCCTCAGTAAAATACAAACACCAGAATTTCACAGGCTGTTGAAAGTAGAATAATAGCACTGTAACAGAGTAGGGCGGAAATGGCCTTAGCTGTGGGTGGGAACGGAAATGGTGGCAGCAGCATTCAGCAGAAAATGCAGAGGCAGAAATCTCCCCCCGCTTCCTTTTTTCTCTCCATTGCTGTGAAAATCTTCTGCTCTTTCAGTCTTCTTGTTAAGGGATAGGAAATAATGATTTTGGTTGCCTGTTTCCTCATGAAAATATGTATTTTGCACCTCTTGGGACTGCCAGTGGAATAGAATGTCCTGCCTTGGAAATTCAAACATTAGTGAAGTCTGCAATGTTTTTCAGAGGGATAATGTGCATAAAACCGCCTGTACATTTCAAATATGTGCACAACTTGTCATTTTAGAACCATGCACAAACTTCCTTTCAACCATAACTTCAAATAGTGCTGGGATTCAGAAGATGCCCTTCAACGTAGATCATAAAATAAAAGACAGCTCATGTGGCACAAAGGAGTTCTTCAGGTAGCTATCATCCATGCTGTTTTAGATGTTATCAGTAACTCCCCTTTGAGTCATGCCCTGAAATACATCAGCTCCCACTGTGGCTGTTTCAGAATGAGTAGCTATGGTCTCTATAGGCAGGCCCAGTTTGTAGTCTAGCCACATAATTTTGTATTAATAGATGCTTCCAAGAACTCTTCATAGATATCTCCAAGGGTGTGGATACCCGTAAGTGCAAAACAGTGCAATACTTTTTTATGAAAGTCCTATCTCAAGGTTGCCAAGCCATGGATAACTGGAATCAGGCTATGTCTATCCAAAGTTTATTCCCACTGCACCAGATTCCATGGTCAAAGGTGCTGTTTGCAGTGATTCTTTGTGCAACAGCTCAAGAGCAATCACTGGCTCTTGGTCACTCATCTTTGAAGCACATAGAAATTGTTTGACATTTGTTTTCCTGGCCAGCTGAATCATCTGTCAACAACAGCTTTAGGCTATCTGGAGAGAGGATTAAAACAATTTCCTTCTTATTACTTTGCAATTTTCCCTCTCATGGTAAATTTTAAGGTTCAAATTTTCAAGTCATCATAGTCTATGTGAAGCAAATCAATCCACCAATGGAATAAAACAATCATAAATAAAACAAATTGTGTGGAAAATGTTATTTAATTCTTCTCTCCCCACCCCCTGCCACTGTCACCAGGGAAGGGTTCCACGACTTGCATCAGATTCTCACAGGGGTCTTTGATGGTAAAAAGGTTAAGAACCAAATTCAGTCTGGCCTTGAGATAAAATGGCAAAGCTTGTTGCTTATTCTTAATATACTTTTTACCATAGCCCCTCAAAGTAGCCCAATAGTCCAACCACCACACTATACTGGCTCTCCAAAATGAGAATATTGCCCCCAAATAAGAATTCTGACCTTCAGTGAAATTTTCCTTCAGTCTCCAAATGTCTAGTATTGCAGAAACTTAAATCTTAACACTGAAAATTTAGGAAAATAATTCAGGCATCCAAAGAGAATGAGGAGGCAAAGTAGCCAAAGCAATGAGAAAATAACACATAGAAGAGTTCTAGTTGAACAAATTTGAATGTCTCACTCTCTCCAATATTAGAACTTTTAGACTACAGGAAAATTTCACTGGCAGGAAGAATTCTTATTTTGGAGGATGTTGCCTTCATTTTGCCCACTCCAGTAGCTACATCTCTGCCCTATCCATTAGGAGGACATCTTGTACAGATGAGTCCCTGTCCTTCAAGCAGAGTCCCAACACTGAACCCCAAGCAGAAATGAATGAAACGTACTCATTAAGAAATATGTCAAGCAGATTGCTAATACAAAAGCTTTTCAGGGACATGTTTCCCTTACTTTATCAAATGTCTGCTCTTGGTTTTTAATACAATGAGAATGACTTATGCTATCTGAAGCAACTTTATCAAGAAATCTATGGGACTTATCAGTAAATTTGCTTTATATTACATCCTTCATGGAATATTATGCATAAGACCATAGACTCCAAATGTGAAACAGAGTTTTTCAGAATGTGGGTGAAATCAGGACTCTAAGTAATTTCTGGAACAGGAAGTCCCCACCTTTCGATTCCCCATTATCTGATGACTCGCTTTTTTGATGCGTTCAGATTAAAGACAAGTTCCATTAATTTGATGGGGGTTCTGCCTTTTCATCAGTTTTTCTTGCCTAAGGAGACTCACTTAGAACCGCTCACACGTGCGTGGTGCTTGCAAAAGTGAGCTTGGGGGGCAGAAGACTCCAAGCCAGCTGTGACACTTTACAAGCAGCACATGCACAGTAGGTCACAAGTGAGTCCCTATAAGTCCTTCATGCTCCCTACTTTTCAACCAATTCTCTTCAACCAATACAGGGTTTCCACTTTTCAACTGTTTTATGTCAGTGCTCCCATCCCTAACCTGTCAGATTAGGGGCAAGCCTGTAAGCCAAGTTCCAGTTTCCCATATTGAACCTTCCTTTATGATATATTTTTTAAAGAAAGAAAAATCAGAAATATGCCTGGGGAAAATGTTTGAAAACTCACACCTATTTGCTTTGCATGTAATGTTTGAGGTTTTATTCTTCAGCATTCTCTGGGATGTCAGCAACTGTCAAGGCAGGATGTTGAATAATGGCACAGAGATGAGTCCTGTCGTATGTCCCTTTGGGTGATTTGATGGATCACGTTTTGGATCAAACCTATTGCTGTGTTTCCAGGGAGAAACAAAATATTCTCCTCCAGGCCAACAATCCAGGTGATATTTTAAATTTTAATTTTCATATACTCATCCTCACAACTCACAGCTATCAATCTGTGTGAAGTATTTGCAGCTTCCGCGTTGTATCTGCTCATTGTCTGAAGCACACAGTAGTCTTGTTTATAGAGCTGACTGTACAAGGCAAGCAGCAGATGAATGGTTTTGCTTTGTGGTGTAGTTTTTAGGAGGTTTTTTTTTTTTTAAATTTGGTTCTCCCCAGAGCCATATTATATAAACTTTTCTTTTCTACTCACTTTGGCCTCAAGTGCTCTTTGGAGTCTGTGGTTCAGAGTAAGTTGAATGAGGTGTGTTATAGTAGAAGGAGACTGTCAAAACCTGGGCACTCTGACTTCTGAGAACAGACATGCTTACACTAATTGGATCCAGACCACCACTGGATGCTTTGTCCTGGTATATTTTAGATACTAATCTAAGAAGCCACAGATCTTTACAATTATCCATAATAAAAGAAAATGGCATTACAAAATGACCAGCATTATAAAACTGCCCCGAAGAATAGTTATGCACTTCAAGAATCTTCCAAAACAAAATTGTGCATGTTTTAACATAAAGCGCTTTCTACAAAAATGCATAAAACGCCTTCCAGTGAGAAGTAGTTAAGAGAGACAGCAAGCTCCTATTACAAACCATGGTAAAAGGCAATTCAAATTTTTAAAAAAGCACACTGCCATATGGAGATATAAAGAGAAAATCAGCTAAACTCTGAAAGCACTAAATATGCAAATAGGGATATTCTTCAGAGGGAAGTGAATGGAATAACTAATTACCCAAATGGTGCCAAGATCAGCCATACTGGCAAACTCTATAAAGCCCCCAGGTTTTCAGGAGAGAGTTGAGTTATTCTAGTGCTTGTATTTTAAATCGTTCTGCAGCTTGAAAGAGGATTTTTTTTAATTGACTGGTTTAACTATTTCCCAAAATATGAATATTACCAAAATGGAATCTGACTATTGTCACCCTGTTTTATTTAAAATTTATTGTAGCAAAAAGAGAATAAGAATTTCCAAGAGTAAGAAGGGTAGGACAATGTTAGCCGAGTCTTAACGTTTATAGGGTGTGTCATATATTTAGAGAAGTGCACAAATGAAACAATATTCAATTGCAATGGAATTTCAAGTGAAGTTAAGGGCATGCTGATTTTAATTTGATAAGCCCTAACACCCACGCACCCACTCCCACACACCTACCTTGAATGTAATTAGTTTACAAATAATCAGTTACTTGTAATTATTTGTAATTACTTCATTTCCTCTGTAATTAAGATATATAACTACATTACCCTATAAAACCAACTTAACAAGACAGAACTTTACTCCTTTCACACTGAAACTGAAACTTTTCAGCTGCTTTTATAGTTACAGGAGCGTGGCCTTGCTAAATGGCTGAGGAGGACCATCACATGGTTCAAATACTGGCTTGCACTGTACCTCATGCTGCTGCCTGATGCTCTGTTCTGGGTGTTGAAGTAACAGTCGGGTGCATTCTGACTTTTTTTTTCAAACTAGCTAGTTACTTTGAGCAAACATGGAAGAAAAGAATTATTTTTAGTGCAATAATAAGAGTAACTAGTTCTGATGCCTTGGAACTACAGTTATTGTTTATAAAAATAACATTTCAAGTTCTAGAAACACACGTGTTTTTTTTTTCTGAGCAAGGAGATTTTGAAGGGGGATTCTATAAACCTCTGAAACTAATTCAGATTCCCAGGAAGCTACGAATTTTGGCAATATATGTGCTTCCTATTTGCTCCAATTCCCTTTCCTTCCCTTTCCATTGCTAGAGGCCCTTTCACGCTACACAGTTATAGCACTATAATTCTGCTTTAACTATGGAATCCAAGAGTTTGTAGTCAGTTGAGGCAATACAGCTCTCTGAGAATTCCATCCTCTGGAATGGTGGGGTTTGCAACATAGGGAGGGCTCAGTCAGAGAGTTCTATAGCCTAAACTGACTACAAACCCCTGAAGTCTATAGCATGGAACCACGGCAGTTCAAGTGGAATCACAGCGCTATAATTGTGAAGTCTGAAAGAGTCCCTAAACTCAGCACATACAGTACAGAAACAGAAAAATCTCAAACACGCACACATCTTCCAAATCATAGAGCTCCAAAATAATAATATTCCAATACTGTAAACTCTACTGGTGTTACTCATGAGCAAAAAAAAAAAAAAAAAACCAACCCTCAGGAAACCACAGAAAGGACTATACATGGAAATTACCAGTTTTTCAGAAACTGAGGCTGAGTCTCTACACCATGCTGGTGAAGCATAAGTAGATTTATTGGTGGCTATGGAGGATTCTTCCCATGTCAAGATGCTTCTCCTAGCACACAATGACATCAGGGGAACACCAGCTAAAGATCCATTTCTGCAGGGTTGTACTCAGTCTCATATTGGCTGTTCTTGAACACCAAAGAAGGAACAGCTTAATGATGGGGGCAGAAGCTACTTCTCCTTCCCTCCATGTTCAAAAACAAGCAAATGAAGGCTCAGGTGGGCAGCTACTCAATCAGTGATGTGGGAGGTGGAGTTGGAACTGCACCCAGCAGCTCCCTCAGCTTCAGTTCCCTTGATCCTTGTCCCCCTGCACATTGCTCTTTCACTTTTTTCTCTCTGGCCATTTCTGCATGGCATGGCTGTTCCATATTGGGGATGCAATGGCAGCAGTCCACAGGTCATGCTTTTGCATGATGTCGTAGCAGTCCTGCAACCATCACATCCCCATGTGTTGAGATCATGAGATATTCACTTAACAGAAAAAATCCTTGAAGTGCCCACGTTCATGTGACACTCCTGTCCCCCCTGGCCATGTGGAACGGGTGGAAGCACGATCACATGCTTCCTTCCCCACTGCAGCATGGGGTGAAGGATGGCTGCAGTGAGGAAGGAAGAAGCAGGTCCCTCATGCTCCCTTCCACAGGCAACCAGTTGGGTGCAGAGAGGAGCGTTGGGGACACCCTACCATACTGGCAGAGGCACTGCCGGGATTGCAACAGGATGATGCAGAAGAGCATCATCATGCAGAAATGGTGTCTGTCTTCAGACTCCTACGTTCATGTAATTTCTCTTCCTTTTCTTCCCCCTTCAGTTCTCTTTAGTGATTGCCATTACTGTAACTGTGCTTTGTTAATCACTGCACATTTGAAAATTCTATTTTTAAAAATGTGCACAGAGATAAGCTGTAGCTGGATGAGTAGCAGTTTTAATTTCTCATCAAAGTCAGGGAAGTTAATTTCTCATCCTCTTTCTGCTTTGAGCCCTCATGTCATGTAGCTTGTTATCATTGTCTTCTGTTTTTCTGGCCAGAGTCCTAGGCCTATTAAAGCTTCCTGACAGGCTGCTTAGCAATTGCTGTAGCTATTGTGGAATCTACAGCATAGGTCAATTTGCTGCAAACAGGACAGAAGGAGAGGCATACTGGTTGGTGGTGTCCTTACTCTTTCAGTTTCTGGTGTTCCCAACAAGGTGCAGTTATCTGAGGATCTTTGGCTTGTCAAAAGTTCTGTATTCCCCTAAGAAGTGGAGGAGGAAGAAGAGAACCAACACCTCTCACACTCTCATCTTTCCTATGGTCCAAGGCATTAATGCAGCCCAGAAAGTTTCTCACATGTACAGAAATTGAGATTATTGTAACAGAAAAAAAAATTGCTTTGAAATTGCTTACCTTTCTTTTTGACCGACGGTTGGACCTCTTCTAAACCAGAAATGAAAATATACATAAAGTTACTTTGTAGTTTAAGTATTTTCTGAACAATTCTTCTGTGATGCAATCCTACCCAATTTATGTAAAAGCAGAACTAAGAAGGCAAGAATTATAATATTGTAATAATGTAATGTTTCTACCTATAATTAGCTATTTCCCTTTTATGTAATAAAATTGCAATGAAGAGCTCATCCAGAAGGGAAGAAAAATTTTGAAAGTATTCATAGTTTCCAGGGTTTTTTTTTCCTTTTGATTTTATCTGCATAGTTCCAGGTTTGCATCCAGACTCTGGCCATTTCTGCACTATACTGTTATAGTGCTATTATTCTTCTTTCAACATCCTGTGAAATTATAGGGTTTGTAGTTTACTGAAGCCAAAAGAACTCTCTGGCTGAGAATTCTAAACGCTCCTTCTTAAACTGCAAACTCCAGGATTCCATAGGATGTTGAAAGTGGAATAATAGCACTATAACAGTATAGTGTGGAAATGGCCTCTTTCTTGAAATATCCCAGATTTCTCTCAGTCCTTCCTTTCTTGTGTTCTTACTCCTCTTTGTCCCAGTAATTATCTGTCACATCTAGGCTCATGCAACATTTCACTAATTTCCACCAAACTTTCTTTAATTACTATTACTCAGCTGTTACAATCAAAGTGCTAAACTATTTTAGCTGTATTACACTAGTTAAACATTGGAATATTTTGTTTTGGTGCAAATATACTGTCTCTGTTCCAACTAGAGTAGACTCGTTTAATCAGTAAGACCCTGTAATGTAAGTACACCCTAATGTATGTTCATTGAGTCAATTGATCTGCTCCTATTGGGACTAAACATTGGATTTAGTCTGTTGTCTGCCTTACTCATCATCAGATGGATTGCTCAGTAAATTAACCACTGAGTTGTACAACTTAATATACGACATACTGGTTAAGAATAAATCTTTAATAATAAACATGGCTTGTAAATTATTTCTATGGTAGGCTATACAATTAGTAGAAATATATATGATTAGCAATACTAATGCTTGCTTAATGAAAGAAAACATGTGACATTTTTATAAAGATGGGAAAAACCAACCTTTTGCTTTCAAAGGAGGCTGTACTTCACCTAGGCCAAGAACAAAAAGAAAAATCAGATGGATAGCACCTTAATAAAGTATCAATAATATATGGGTTTTTCTTTCCTGCGTTGATTCATTTTCATGTTTCAGTGTACTAAAGCATGGTTGGTGCAACAATAAAAAGAAGAAGCTCCACTTTGAGATTTTTCATCATTCATATTTCTGCTTTCATGTACAGACCAGATTGGGCCCATACAGAAATGAGGGACTTGCTGTGAATTAACATATTCTATTCATGTGTGTCAGGAACAGAGCTTGGAAACTTCACTCCCAGAATCCTCCAGCTAACATGACTAGTGGACATACCGACTGCAGAATACTGGGAGTTGTAGTCTAAAGATAACTTTTATGAGGTTTATGTGCACACCCAAGCTCTTCTGTTTATTCACCGTGGCATCCATAATTTCCTGTTCCAGTTCCATTGCTTGCACTCAGTCATATATTACTCCCTAATCTATCTGCTGGAGCAAATCCACTAGTAGTGTAAAAGATTGCAGTTGGACAACAAGCCATCAAAACACCCTTAATCTTTGGGCCCTGAAGAAGACAGCTACCACTGTTTATAATTTGACCATGTGAACATGCTGATAGGAGTTGCAGGCCAACAACATTTGCAGGACTGTATTATTCCCACCCCTGCCTTACCAAATTAAATTACAACACTAACTGCCTATCATGCATGCTCATGCTTGAATATATATTTGTTCTCCACAATTAAAAAAAATACAATACTAAATTATAGTTCCATCGCCAAGAAGATTAGGCTAGGAAAATGCATCTCATTTTGCATCTAGTTCAATGGCAGGAGTACATGCTCTGACATGGACCAGAGAACAGGAACAGTGTTATAATGATATATACTGGTAAGTATTCACACATCCAGTACTAATCTGAGAGCCCCCACAGTGGTGGAAATTAGGTGCTGCTTCAAACTGACAAACGTATTTGAAGGGACGGATGAGTTGGTTCCAGCTGGGTTTTAATTATATTTGTTAAGGAGTGTTCTTCTGAAATGACAAAGCAATAACAGAGATAGAATAGAGACTTCACAGCAGAGTACATCAAACCAAGCAGCAGATAAGCAACAGACAGAAGGACAGGCATCCGGCATGTCATCTCACACTTATTGTCACTCAAGTATCTATCCACTATGAAACTTATTATCTTTTGATGTCTCATTATCAGGGGCCAGCACAGCAGTTGACTGCACTCAGGCGACATGTTTTAATTACAATTCTAAAGCCATGGAAGCACAAGCCCAATAACTTTGTTTTGTTGTTTTATCTAAACAAGAATCCATGCTACCTGCATTGTGTGCATGCACATGTGTGCGCACAATTACTTGAAAGGGCAGGGGATAAAAAGCTGGTTATGTATTAGTCCACAAGGGCTAGCCCAGGAGCAAGCAACTATGGCTTTCCAGAAGTTTTTGGATTGCAGTTCCCATAATTCCTTACCATTTACTGTTCTGTTTTGACTGATATTGTGAGGCCAAACAGAAAAGCAAACAAACAAAAAATCTGGCAGGCTATCATTCCCCCCCTTTCATTAGCAAGGAAATGGGTTTTAAATGTATTCTGTTTTAAAAGAAACCACTGTCAGTTCACACATTCTCCAATACTAATAACATGAATTTCTTTTATAATCGAAATAATCAAATTCTTCTTGGGTTGATAGTTCTACATTTTATCTGGAATGCAGGCTACACACACACACACACACACACACACACGTATGTATGTATGTATGTATGTATGTATATATACATCATTAACCCTTTTCACACCTTACCTTTTCGTGCTGCTGGGTTGGGGTTCTCATGCGAGAAGGCTTGGGAGGAATGCTGCTGCATCCCTGCTGCTTCGGCTCTGCAGCTCCTACCTCCTCGCGTGAGCACCCCGCCTCTTCTGTTCGCAGTGCAGCCTGGGAGTTAGAGGCTGCGCTGGGACAGGAAGCGTGACCGGCACAGCTCAGGAGGCTTTGCACGGCAGGTAAGTGTGCGCAAGGCCCCCGAATGATGCACGACGGCGCAGCATTTTCAGCTTTGAGCCAAAAATGAAAAGATGCTTGCGTGGTCCGCCTCAGGCCCTTGAGCATCGCGTAACTGTGAGTGCACCATGCAGACTGCTCCTCACATTTAAGCGACGCTCAAGGGGCCCTTTCGCTTCAAAAACGCCGTGCGAAAAGGGCCATTGTTATTGTTGACTCCAACAACATTGCCACCTACTGTTCATTGTTAAATTTGAGATGGGCGGGAGGTCTGAGAATACTAATGCATCCATTTTCCATTTATCGTATTTTTTCCCTCAAATATTCCTGTGCTTGACCTTATCAACAGCTGCTTCCACTCCCTGAAGTTAATTATTTAGTAAGATTTATTTATTTTATTTATTTATTAAAATATTTCCCCTATATCAGAGAGCCAGCTTGGTGTGAGGTCTCAGTGTGGGACTACGACTCTAGACACCAGGGTTAAAAAGCCCAAGCAGCCATGGAAACCCATCAGGTGACTTTGGACGAGTCACAATTTCTGAGCCTCAGAGGAAGGCAAAGCAAAAACCTTCAGAACAATCTTTCCAGGAAAACCCCATGATAGGTTTGTGTTGGGATGCCCTAAGCCAAAAATGACTTGAAGGCACATAGCACCAAACCCTGTATCAGGGCAGTGTACAAATAAAATAAATGCAACAAGTTCAGATAATTTAAAACAATATACATAATTTAAATAGATTAAAAGCATGTCAAACGCAATTAGCAAATTTCCTATATTGTGGTTCTCCACTTCCCTATTTTAGCATATCTGCAGTTTAAATAAAAATAATGGTGTTGATATTTTAATTTAGGTATTCACAACATAATAGTGTATTAAATACAATGTGAAACCTATTCAACAAGAGTTTTCAGGCTATAGTGGGCATTTGATGAATTCTACTGTCTAAAAAATAAATTTATTTATTTATTTATTTATATCCCACTTTTCTCCCAAATGGGATCCAAGGTGGCTTACAATATTCCTAAAAGGTGCAGCTAACATATCCAGTTTAGAAAAGTTAAAAGGAGGGTCATCTCTTAACTTGCCTTACTGTCTAGCAAGACAAGACTCAGCAATGCAAATGTGATTATTGGAAAGCATCAGAGCATGCCCTGAATTTCATGATACCTTTTTCACTCTCTTCTTCTTCTTCGAATATGAGGTCTGACATTAATGAAAGGAAGCCATAAACCCAACTGGTGGTGTCTTCTACAGCACCATACACGAGTCTCAGTGGATCAGTGGCAAGTTTGTTTACAGACTGACCTGGATGGAAAATATAAAGAATTTTTTTATCTAAACATATATATGATCTTATTGATATAAAAGATACCCATTTTGCTGGTTTTCATAGAGCAATTCTAAATGGTTCTCTTCAAACAAAGGGCCTGATCCTGAGAAACGTAAGCATATTGGGGAGATGGGCTGGATGCACAGGCAACAGATCCACACCAGAAAACCTATTTCTGAACATGATTGCTGAGGTGCCCTTAAGTGCTTTAAAAACTGGAAGACCCTAGCAAGTAATATGACCCACTGACATAGTCCATAGGAAAGCTCATAATGTGTCATCATAGTTTCCTTCACTTTGCAGTTAAGATGAGAAGTGAACATATATATATATATACACACGTATTTCAGCCCATTTTCTGCTGTATTTATTCTTCATCAGTCTTTCAGGAAAGGAACTCCCTGACTTCCCAGTCTACAGAACAGTACAAGCCAAATCAATTTGCTGCTTAATAAAATATGACCTACCACTGGCATATGGATTCTCTTTTCTCCATAATACCAAGACAGCCTAGACAGTATGGCTGTATTACTAGTAGAATGGAATTAACTGTCGGTTCTTTCAGACAAGTCTAAAGAACTATGAATTCTCACAGTACAGCTCCTTAGGTTTCGCCAGGTTTAGTCAGTTATTATTGATTCCACACCCACTCCTTCAATTGTTTTCAGGGGGAGTTGTGTATACCAGTTTCTTGGATCTCCACTAGGACTATTCCAGAGTTGTGTTGTTGCTGTTGTTTTGTTTTGCTTTGTTCTGTTGTTAAGTATATGATTTATTCAAATGGTCCTATGGTTTGAAGGGCAAATTTTATCTCTGGATATATATACATATTTTTAAAAAGTAGAGTTGTAATGCCATTGAATTAACATTAGAGCACTATAATTCTCAAAAATGTGAAAAAAAGAAAGATGGAGAAGAGAAGGGAAAGATTTTTCTAATATGTCTTCTGCTTGGAATTGCAATAAGATAATCTAGGACAATAGAAATAATGCTTGGATATTGTTTAAAAAAACAAGAATTTCAGCATCAAATACTGCAACTTCTTGAGACATTTGCTCTATTTATAGGCACCCTATGCAAGTTATATTTTCACTGTTTGTGAAACTCCATATGAAAAGATGTAGATTGAAAAATGAAAAGATGATAAGAATTGTAGCAATTTCTGATCCAACCTGAGAAAGTAGGACTTTGCAGATGTGCAGCACAGAAAACTAAAGAGTAATGGTACTCTTACATTTGGTTTCCCGACTATCTTTTTCTACTACAATGGCACAATCAATATGCATGTGGAGACATTTTGTTTATCGAAGATGTTAGCCACTGTGTCATTTTGTTTATGGAAGTGGTCAATTTCTTTATGGAAGATGTTAGCCACTGGGATATGAAGGTACACCTCATCCTAAAATCTGCTCCAGAAAGTCAGTGTTTCTATGGGGGAAGATTGTCTAAAATTGTCTTCTTCCCAACTGGGCCAGTGGATGCTGTCCATCAGTTCAATAGCCACAACCCAACACTTAGAATGTAATTTTACTTCGAAGTTACTCAGACTAGTTTATGTATGTTCCAAGTATCCTTTCACTTCAGTATTCACGCTGTATCTTTCCAAGCCAATGTGAAGTCAACTGCAGTCTAAATAATCGCGCTCACACAAAATAAAGAATTCTTTTCATTATAACATGGTATGGAATGTATGAATTAACTCCACTGAAAAAAACACATTGTGTTTGAAATGATATGGAAGGCTTGTCTGTAGTTTGGCTTATTACAATTCATTTGCACATGCAAGCTACTACTTAATTTTACAGTTGACAAACAAAAACACAGTTGGCCCAGCTGAGTTAATTACATTCATTTTGATTTCACTCAACTGGCTTAAGTCTTCTTTTTTAAAACAAACAAACAAACAAACTCTCTTCTTAATGGGTTTGTCGATCAGCACTTATGTCAGTTTGTAAAGTTGCTGAAAATATCTACATAGATGAATAATGTGAACTTCTCCAAATTACTCTATGGCGGTTGTGCAACTTAATAGGATAAGAAAGCATGCCAGATGTGCTTAAAATGTTTTCAAAAAATAATAAAATGGGTTCCTTGCCTCTAGGGATCTCTCCTTTCCCCACATCTTTGTCAATATCAAGTTGGTGTATTCCTATGAGAACAAAATATACATAAAGTAAGAATAGGAAGAGGAACTGCACCAAGGAACTGATTAAGCTACATAATATTTCATACATGCCATTATCCATGCCTGTTTCCTAAATTCTAGAGGCTTTTCACATTTTCTTTGTGAAAACTACAGCTCTAATTCACAGAGCCTCAACGGCTCCTACTCAACCCATATTATGTCATTGTACTAATAACCTTTTCACTTGCACACAGAAAGTTTTAGTGACAAAAATGAAGTGTTCTTCAGATATTACAAAAATCTGGCAAACGCTCACTTCTACTAACTTAAGTGACCCTAAATCAAGACAAATTTTAAAAAAATGCATCACTTTTAAAGAATAATTTATACTGCCCTCTCAGTTCTCTGCTGTAGCTTTTATTTAGAATCTCATCATTAATATATAAGGATCATTTTCTGACATCATGAAACCAGCTTGAGCTAATGAGTCCCTTCTTGTGTAATAAATGGTGTGTTTCAGTCACAGTGAAGAACATTAAAGCACCAATTGATTTCAGTGTGAGAAACCTGAATATGTGTTTAACTTCCTTGTTGATATCAAGGGGAATTAAAAGTGCTTCACTTTGGCTGGATTGTGCCCAAAGCATTCTGGGCCAGTTTTGAAAGTTTGGTACACTGAAGTAATATGAAATTGAGAAGCAGGACCAGTTCCATGTTGGGAAGAAGGATCACACTTCATTTCCATGACCACTTCCCTCCATGTTTTGCACCAAGGAACTGATTCCATGTTTTCCCCATGGAAGAACACATCAGATCATACATACAAGAAGAGTGCTGCTACATCACTACTATGAACTACTTGCACTGCATTAGAGATGAAATAAACTACATTGACACCTGAAATTGCATTTGAAAGTCATATCATAATGCTCAAAATTCTTGCAAGATAGTCAAGACTGCTATACTTTCTAATCCTGATTTTGAGTTGTAAAACTTAGGATTTGTACACTGTCACTTGAATCCTACCACAGAATTCCAAAACTGAAGCTTTTAAAGATTAGTAAGGAAATTCTAACTCTGGTAAAATAACTCAATATTGAACTTTTGGCATTTCCAGTTTCAAGACCACTTCAAACATTTACGCAAAACAAAGCCTTTATCCAAACATTTGCTCAGGTGCCACATGTGCATAATTCACATCTGAGCCTCCAAGGATATATGTGACAGTGCAAGCCATTGGAACACTAAACCTGATTTCCTGCCATTCTTATCTGGAATTTTTCAAAATGGCCCAGTAATACTGGACAATACTGGGTTGGTTGAAAAGGAAAGGATTAGATCCAAATATGTTCTTCTGTTCTCAGAAGGCAACTTTCTACTAACAGAAAGGCAACTTTGGATCCAGTACATTATTTTAGAACTGGAGCACTCCATCTAGCTAAAAGATGTTACTTGATTTCACTCTTCTATAAACCATGTTTATTTATAGCAAAAGACTTCCCAAACCTTTTGAAAAAGGACAACAGTCTATATGCTTTTAACCATCTTTCTAAGCTGATTTTTAAACCAGGCTACATTCTGGGTGCTTTTAAAGCCTGTAAACATTTAATATTGGAAGCCATCAAATTAACCAAAGTTACTCAAGTAAAATGGAAATTTAATCCAATATTTGAGCCATCCCTAACAAAATCCAAAATTACACCCCTAGAGAGTTTACAGTGTCCATTTCTGGCAAGAATGTTGGAAGTCTGCTTGGATTTCTTTGATAATCATATTCAGGATGGCAACCAGTTTTCTTTATCTTCTCAGAATTGCTGTGAGGATTAAGTAATGTTACATCTCAGGAAGCCCCATACGGATTTCAAAAGTAGTTCTCATGCTTATTATATCCAAATTGGATTAATCTAATTCTTTGTTTGTAGCTTTCCAGCACAATTGCTGCAAAAAAACTGCACCATGGTCCAATATGTGCAAGCAAAAAAATTATCTTTTATACCCAAAGGAGGTACTGACATGGAATACACTTCTCTAATTGCAAATTTTCTTTGGTTCATACTGAGTTTCCTTTCATGCAATGCAACTCTTACCATGTTTACTGGAAGTAAATTCTACTGTGCTCCCTGAGACTTATTCCCTAATAAGTATGTTTCAGAACTGCAAGTAAAGCCATAGAATATTACGTATTTTAGGTGGAATAGTAAAAACATATAGAGTTACACAGCAGAATTTCATATTTTGGGATAAAAAGATACACATTGCTAAAAATCCACCAGAAGATCTTAACACAAGCATCCCGTGTTTCTGATGATGTTGTTTTCCCATTTTGTCTATATTGGGTTATTGCCTCCACGGTCAAAAACACAGTTTAGACATGAAAAACAGCTCATCTCATCACCTAGAGTGAGCACAGATAATGACATTCTGTATTCGTACTCAGTACATGTTAGAAAGGTAAGGTTACAGAATGTACTGAATATACTGAATGATATTCTGTACTCTCACTCATTCCATATCAGAAAGGCGCTTGTCATAAGTTTTTCAGATATCCCACTTGTAATCCAAACTGCCTATGCAGAGAAGGCTAAGTAAATCAGACTCACTGACCACAACATATAGAGACCCTCTTTTATTTCAATATGGACATGTATGTGACTGACAGCTAGTATGTACCTCACCTTTTACAACACTGTCACCCATGGAGTAGAGAAGAAAGTGATTACCATCCCCAAAGGGATTATCAGAGAAAGCAAGAGACATAATAATCTTTCTACCCACAGAACAATGAGTGTGCCTCCATGGCACCTTTTATATGGAAAGTGTTCCATCTGGGGAGGGGAGAATCACACAAAAATGATCCACGTAGGTTTTCAGGTTGCATGTACCTCATAGAATCATAGAATCATAGGGTTGGAAGAAACCACAGGAACCATCCAGTCCAACCCCCTGCTATGCAGGAACACCCATCAAAGCATTCCCAACAGATGGCCATCCAGACTCTGCTTAAAAACCTCCAAGGAAGGAGACTCCACCACACTCTGGGGCAGCATATTCCACTCTGACAGCTCTGACTGTCAGGAAGTTCTTCCTGAGGTTCAGGTGGAATCTCCTTTCCTACAGCTTGAATCCATTGCTCCTTGTCCTAGTCTCTGGAGCAGCAGAAAACAAGCCTGCTCTCTCCTCGACATGACATCCCTTCAAATATTTAAACATGGCTATCATGTCCCCTCTTAACTTTCTCTTCTGCAGACTAAACATACCCATCTCCTTAAGCTGTTTCTCATAGGGCATGGCTTCCAGACCCTCCACCATTTTGGTCGCTGTCCTCTGGACACACTCCAGCTTGGTGATATCCTGCTTGAATGGAGGTGCCCAGAACTGGACACAGTATTCCAGATGAGGTCTAACCAAAGCTGAACTTGGTTTATCAGAATTCATGGGACTTATTCTATTGATTTGATGGATTTTTGTTTTAAAAGTGGATTTAAAGACAATTAAACTGTAGGGTAGTTTGTTAGATATTGTAAACTGTTGGGTTTTTTTTTTGTTGTTGTTGTTTTTGCATTCTCTGCTTTCCCAATTATAAGATGGGGGGGATCTATAATTTTCACCTCTGTCAAAATCCATCTCATCCTTTTTTCAATATACTTTGAGTGAAACTTAGTTACATTGTCTCTTATTTACCAACTACACAAAAGGTCTCAGGACTGGACCTGAAGGATAATTTTCATGGCAAAGTCAGAACAATGTGTAATTTTGGAGTTACAGTGGTCGGAAATGTGCAGTCTTCAGTCTACATGCAATCCCAAAATTCTTCCTGAGAATCTTAGTAGATCCAGATTCTCTGAGGCATTCTCTTTCTAGACATAACTGGGTGACCTGCACATCCTAGAAGCCTTTGAGAGTGCACCCCCCCCCCCTTAGAATTGGTTGAAGTCTCCTTCTAACTGACTTCCTGTAATTTCTCTTGGTTTTTTTTGTTTGTTGTCATACTTGTCATTTTTGCTTTGGCAACCCATGCTCTTCATAGGCAGAAAATTGGTCCCCAGACCTACTACATTAGCCACAGGTATAGTGAAATAATTTTCACTAGGGGAGCCAGAGAAAAAATGAGAGTCAGAGGGGTTCAGACATTGGTAACTATAAAAGATAAATATAAAAGTTTCTGCAGGAAAATCTTTTTACAGGTAACGCCAAAAATAACTAGAAATAATGATGTATTTTAATTAGAAAGTATATTGTGAAGCCTTTAAAAACAGTGAATCAATTTAAATACAATATTTTCAATATGCAAAATTTTCCACAGGTAAACTAAATAACAACAGGCTAAAAAATACCCTAAAGGCACCAGATCCTGTCTGATCTTGGAAGCTAAGCAGGGGTCAATGCTGGTTAGTACTTGGATGGGAGACCACCAAAAAATACCGGGCTATGTTTCAGAGGAAAGAACTGTTAAAATCACCTCTGAGTATTACTTACCTAAGGAAACCCTATGAATTTCATGGGGTCACCGCAAGTCAATAGATGACTTGAAAGCACATAGACACACAAACTAAATAACAGTGACTAGAAATTAAATGAACATTGTGCAAGTCATGCTACTATAGTGATTTGAACTGTTAATAAAGTCTAATATGGTATGATTTCTCTGCAAAGTTGTAAAGAAACTATCCACTTGAAATTCCTTCAAATATGGTACTTCCAAAAGCCAGGATGACTAATTAGCTTTTCTTTGTGAAATAGTGAGTGCCTGTACGGTGTAAGCTTATATGTGAAACTGAGAATGAATGTTCACATGCAATCATAGATACACCAAAGGTAAATCTTGCACCATCCAAAGTGTACATGTATGGAAAGTTCTCCTATATATACGTACAATGATTTAGTAAGTTTGTGAAATGACAGTGTTGGGGTTTGCAAGATTCTACCATATTTTCTCAGATGCCTTAACTGTTTTTCTAAATATGCAGCTGCAATGCTAGATACTTATGGCTTAAGGAAAATCGCACTGTGGGGTAGAATTCTCATCAGTGGAGGCAATCTGTTCCCCCACCCACCCCTGTTGCTACACTCCTAGCACTTGCCCAGCCTAAATTACAAGATATATTCCCAGGAAAAATTCCCAGAGCTTGGGAAGAAGGGATAACCTTTGTCTAGTTGCATGGAATGCTCTCTAACTGACTGAAATAAAGCTGAGACAGAATCTTCCTGCAAGCTGCCATGTTATGGTACAGTCCTATGAGGATAGCCCTATGAGGATAGACTTAGAGAGCTGGGTATGTTCAGTCTGCAGAAGAGAAGGTTAAGAGGGGACATGATAGCTATGTTTAAATATTTGAAGGGATGCCATGTAGAGGAGGGAGAGGGCTGGTTTTCTGCCACTACAGAGACCAAGACAAGGAGCAATGGATTCAAGCTGCAGGAAAGGGGATTCCACCTGAACCTCAGGAAGAACTTCCTGACAGTCAGGGCTGTCTGGCAGTGGAACATGCTGCCTTGGAGTGTAGTGGAGTCTCCTTCCTCGGAGGTTTTTAAGCAGAGGCTGGATGGCCATCTGTCGGGAGGGCTTTGAGGGTATTCCTGTATGGTAGGAGGTTGGACTGGATGGCCCGTGTGGTATCTTCCAACTCTACATTTCTATGATTCTATGATTCTATGATACAGCATAATAACCTCATGCAAGCTGTGCCTCCAGTCACATGAGCAGGTGAGGGGGCTGACACATAGGCCATTTCTGCACTATGCTGTTATAGTGCTATTATTCCACTTTCAACATTCTGTGGAATCCTGGGGTTTGCAGTTTGGGGAGGGGTATTTAGAATTCTCAGCCAGAGAGCTCTTTGGTCTGAGTAAACTACAAACTCCAGAATTCCACAGGATGTTGAAAATAGAATAATAACACTATAATAGTGTGGTGTGGAAATGGCGATACTCTATTAAGCTGTTGTGAGAATAATGTGACTCAAGGCTGCATGAAGGCCAGCAGGTTCCTCCATGTGGTCTCCAACATCCATAAAAAAAATGTCCCCCAGAAATTTCCAAGATGTGTAGTTTGTTCATTCAAAACACTGTTTTGAAGATGCACGCTGCTTAGGGCCTAAAGCAGACTTCAGGAGGCATTCCTGAAGGCCCTGTAAGCTACCATGAGCCCCAGTGCTTGAAAGAAAAACTTTCAGCTTGATGTTATCCGTGTAGCTGCTTGAGGAAAAGCTATCTCTGAGGAGAAGTTGTTGAATATGTCCATTTTACTACAAATCTTTAAACTCACAGAAATTCAGCACCTCTAATTAATTATCAACCCTAATTAATTATCATTGTTTTGAATGTAAGAGACTAACAAATTCATCAGAGCAAATTATTTAACTTTGCTTCCCTTAATGAGAAGGCTGAGGATTAAACTTTGGATTGTGGTTCACTTCTGTGCTTGTCAAATAATTATAGCAGTCATATTTTAACTACTTTGTATGGATCACAAGATTTGTTTCATAACTAAGTTTTTCCCAATTATATATGAAGATAGCAGTATACTAAATGCAATTAAAAATAAATGTGCAAATGAGGGTAATTAATGCATTCAGGTTTATTTATTAGATATTATCTTCTTTCTTAATAATGGCAAGCTATTGAATGTGTGAGAACACTTTCATACTAATTCTGGTACATTAACGCTGTTTTCACTAAAGTGAGTAGTCAAAAGCATTTTATAAGAGCACATATGCCTACCTGAAACAGAATATGCATCCTTTTGATTACTTAGTGTCTTTATAAGCATTACACACTATCATTAGTGGTATTTAAAATAAGGCATGTGTATTTTACGCAAGGTTCTTAAATTAGGCAGATCATTAGACATAATCACCAATGTCATCCCAAAATAGTTGAATACCGTGTATATATAAAAAAGATGTAAGTATTTTCTTACAGAAAAAATTCAGAGAATGAGAGCATTTTGACCTTAGAAGACATGAACGAAATTTAAGGAGACAATCCACTGGAAGTATTCATGAACAAAGCTTGCTATACCTTACTTATATCAGACTAAACGGCATGGGAAAGGCATGAACACTGATTTCTTTTTCATATATGTATACATATATAAGCAATGTATGAAAAATATGCACAGTGTAAGTTTTTGTTTTCTAGATTATTTATGATTATTTTTCTAGTTCCTCCATTTTTTGAGAAACTTACTAAATCTAAGGCCACCTGTCAGCTTCGGTACAGTTGAAATAGCCTGTGGGACTCTCCCTTGCCAGCCTCGCAATAGCTCCACAATTGCATTTATGGTCTTGGCCATAAGTCCTTCATACATTGGATGAGCATTTCTACCAAAATGATTGACATGGCCAGAAAGAATTTTCTCTAGCTCTCTGTTTAACATTGCAGCCCAGCACTCAGCATGTGGAAGTCATGTAAACACAACCCCAAATACCATAGCCCTAGACAGCTTTAACCTTTCTGCAAGAAACTAAGTTTATCACGAATGCACCAGTAGGAGTAACCCTAGAAAAAACTAACCAACAATGCAGCAAGACTAAGGCCCTTTCCACATGAATATGGCATCCTGTCATGGCTATGCAAGAGGAGTAGAACTGTAACAACACTTCTGCAAAATGTTGTCACAGTTGTCCTCCTGTTGCCAGCCGGCACAATACTGGTGGCTGGCAATGGGATGGGTTTTCTCCATCAATGCTTCTGATTACATTATGCTCCTGCACCTACCTGCCCTGCGGAAGGCCTGAAATGGAACAGAGGCACTTCCTGCCCCAGCACACCATGGGAAAGAGCCTGGCTGCACTGAGGAAGGAAGAGACGTGTCTCTCGTGCTCCCATCCACAGGGAACCAGTCCGGTGTAGAGGGGAGCACTCCCATTGCACTCCCTTCCTGCCAAAGGCACCGCCGGGATTTGACAACAGGGCAATGGAATAAGGTAAGGTGTGGAAAGGGCCTTATATATCTTGTCACACACCAATCTTAATTCAGCCATTACCATGTGTGATGATCCACCAGTAGACATAACCATCCAGTTTTTGCTATCTCTCTACTACTGCAAGAACAGGACTGGAGACTAAGACTGTACCTACACTGTACAGCTGCAAGAATTTGATCACACTTTAGCTAACATGCCTCTGGCCTACAGAATTCCTGGATTTGTAGTGTGGTCAGGAATCTTTTTTTTTTTGTTTCTAGAAAGCTCCAGTCAACTTGCCTGACCTACCACAGAAAATTCCAAGTACCTAACCAAACTACAAATTCTGTGATTTCAATATGATGGAATCATGGTGTTTAAAGCTGAATTATACTATAGTAACTGTGTACTTCAGTTACACTCAAACCCTTAGCAGATCACAATACCTGGCTGGCAGGCTTAATTTAACTGGGTAAGCCACAATGTGCGTACTGTTAATGTACATGCAACACATATTTTTCAGGCTGTCAATAACACTGAATAAATGGACTAAATGCTGTTTTCAGTAAGAAAGGTACAACACCCCCTAACTGGCTTCCTTTGATGAAAAGCGGTCAACCTTTATATAAACCATTTCATTTTATCAAGCCTGAAACAGTATTATTGTGTGGTGAAGGCGTCTTTATACCAGTACATTTTGGCTTGCATGAGGGATAGATGGATTACACTGTTAACAGCAAATAATACCATCAGGAATAATGCACTGATAATCAAGCACAAAGGCCAAAATCCTCTGAATTTGCGAGGATGCCCTGGACGGAACTTTTTTTGTTATGTCCTAATCAACAGTTGATGTAAATAGTAACGTTAGTATGTATCACTATGGCATATCTAACTAGCATTTCACAGCATACCATGAAGCAGAAGATGGTATCTTCTAAACTTTAAAATTCTGCAATGGGGCACCACACCTAGGACATGTGGGGCATTCATGCTTCAAGGGGTAAATACTACTTGGCTCAAAGGCAGACTGTTAGCCGGTCTGCTTTGTCCGTATCTCTTCACCATGAAGGTGAACGTGGGATACCACTGGAAGATTGATCCCCACAGGAAAATTAGCACTCTTGAAAGGAGCATCCCAGCCAGGGATATAACCTCATATAACCTCTCCAGCCAGCCAGAAGATCAACATCTTCTTCACCCACCAGTGCATCAGTTATATGCCCTTAAATAATAAACCCACTGAGTACCCACACCCTGCCAGTTGTGAAAGAAAAGCAATGAGCTATATGGTAAGCATATAGTGTGGAGCCGACAAAAAAAAGTGTGCCTAGAGCCAATTTAGACACACCAAAAATAATCCTACTCAGGCCCTTAACTGGTGACTGGATAAACCCATGATGCAGCTGGGAGAGAGAGGGCAGCAGCTGCCTGAGAGAAAGAGCCTAGAGCACATTTGGACCAGCCCTTATAAGAGTGTAAGTGCTCCATCACTATGTAATGATATCAGTGCTGCACAGAGCACTCTGTTGTCCACCTTTCACACACTAGTTGGGGAAAGAGAGCCAAGAACTCTCATGTAATCACCAAGGAATTGGAACTCTTTACACACTGAGATACCTCATCAAAGCAACTGTCTGCTACCACAAGTTTTTGGGGTTTTTTTAAACATTTTGGGATATTTTGGATAAAATTTAACAAAGGGGTTTTTTTAATGCAAAATCTAACATTTGTGCTAAAATGCATTTTACACAAAGGACAATGTTCTTTGCATAAACCCATTAGTTTTCACACAAAACTAATGGGTTTTGGGAGAAAAAGGCCCTCACCAAATTTTACCAAAACATCCTGAAATGCAAAAAATAGAATAAAATAAAAATAAATAAAAAATCATCATCATCATCATCATCATCATCATCATCATCGTCATCTTTCCACTTACGTTTCCTAATGCTGGGACTCAAGGAGGCTTAAAAAATGTTAAAACCAGTACAGATTAAAATGCACAG
The DNA here is from genome assembly GCA_030412105.1 of Cyclura pinguis. Taxonomy (NCBI): domain Eukaryota; kingdom Metazoa; phylum Chordata; class Lepidosauria; order Squamata; family Iguanidae; genus Cyclura; species Cyclura pinguis. Next base: position 102,225,524 of record CM059599.1, on the reverse strand, counting down.
AAAACAGCAGTAAAACTTTATAAAAGATATTTAAAATACAATTAAACCTTCTATATGCATAAACTGTCCAAGAACTCTTGTGATCTTCTTCAGAGAGGAGAAAAATGTTAACTTTTTTTGCTCTTGTTTATGAGAATGAAAAAAAGGAAGATTTATAATACCAGTCAGAATTCATGTTGAAGGGGACTATTTACAGTTGGGCCTCCACATTTGAGGGTTTGATTTTCATGGATTTAATTATTTGTGAGTTTCTTCAACCCCTGCCCCCTCCACCTCAGCCATTTCTTTTCCAGAGGAACCTTCTCTGTCGGCAGCTCTGATCCAGCCATGCAGAACTTTAAAAGCCCGCCTCTGGTCCTCCTCATCCTCCACGAGCTAGTGCCTGACCATCTAAAGATGGATTGCAGCCCAATTTAGCATACAGCTGACCTTTGACATTCACTAGGGTTAGGGATTCAAGACCCTCATAAAAGTGGAAAAATTGCAAATAACAAAATGTGTGTGTGTTGTCTGTGGGAAAGAGGACAAGGCATGGTGGGGGGAACAGGCACCCAGGTCTGGTGGCCCTATACTTTCTCTCTTGCCCATTTCCCTCCTTGGGTTTATGGGGGCATTGGAAAAGGATTTGTGGTTTCCATATACATGGAAAACACCTTTTGTAAATATAAACTAAAACAGGGCAACATGTTGTTGTACAACATGATATTTTATTTCAGATTCAGCCTATTATTTACAGGCTCTTAGACAGACAAGGGTATCCAATTTTAGTTGCTGTTTAGCAATATTAATGCCTCTGAACAATGTACTCAAGAGACACAACACTGTGTGCTCATCATGTCATGGTGATAGGGTTAAAATACCAGTCTTCCATTATGGATGCCAATGGGCTAGATCTAATGCTATGTTTGGGCTAGAGTAAGGATTTTCTCCCATTGTCCTCCACTTCTGTAGTCCTCTATAGTCCTGAAAACCTGCTCTGGAAGATTTTTCAGCCCTCCAAAGCATTTTGTTTTTTGGTTGGTTGGGTTACAGGAGTGGGGGAAGAAGGCATCAAACCTTTCCATGATGACTCATGGAAAGCATATTGTGGGATTCTAACTATTGTAATGGTAACCTATGAACACAACTGATAACCAGATGAAGTGAATATTCAAAAATTAGAAATGTGAATGCACAATTTTCAAGCTAGCTTCAAGAGAGTGGTCATTTGGTGGTTTGAGGTAGGAATTTCCCGACAGCATCTATTATGGTCAAAATTTGTAGATTTTATACCATACATCTGAATCTCACCTGCCAGGGTTTTGTAATCCACCAAGTCAAACATGACAATAGCCACAGCTGACCAGGTAACGATAAGTGCAGCAACAAGGAGCCAGGCCGCTGGTGAGCTGAATGTTGTTGCAAAGTCTTCTGATACTGATTTCTTGGATATTTTGATGTGTGGCATGGGGACTGCTCCATTCTTGTTGTCTATCACTGTAGTGGTGGACACAGGTCCTAACAATGATAAAAGAAATGAAATGTAACAAACTGGTTTTGCAACTCCTAGCATTAAAGTAGAACAGTTGTAGAACTGCAGGAAAGAATATTATGTTAGCATAGAACTTGAGGATAACCAAGCTACAACTTAATTAGGTAAACTTAACTATGAGGAAAACCTAATATATTAGTCACAGGACTTAAATAGAGTCATGGTTTATGATTGCTTAGGACCTCCAGGATCAAGGCGTCATATCTCTGACTATATGCAACTCAGAAATAACAGCAGGAAAAGGCTAATGCCTTTAATGCTTGTTGTAGAACCATTCCTTGATCCAGTCCAGGCTTTCAGAATGTCCTGAGCTAAGTACTGATAACCCAACCTAAGACTAGGACTTGTATTGGACCAGAAAGGCAAGGGCAGTCGGCTTCTGTTGGGTGCTAGGAAGGAACTAGAAAACATACTCTGCATTTCCTATGTTTGGTGTGAATGCAGACTCTTATTTCCAGGAATCCTAGGATTGCACAAAAACCATTGCCATGACAGCAGGTGTTGGTCCACAACATCTGAAAACACATGGTAAAGCTTAATTGTTTTTCCCATTTGGCCAGTCTTTAACATTTAAGTCAATGGTGGGTATGACAATGCTATTGAAGGAAACTATTTTTTCCCCTCTATTGTGATACTTCATTGCCTGTGAAGACATGGATCATCTAAATCAGAACTTTCCAAACTTTTCATGTTGGTGACACACTTTTTAGGCATGCATCATTTCACGACACGGTAAGTCAGTTTTACTAGGAAACTGGAGGTTAAACTAACCCCATTTTAAGAGATATGGGCACACACATAAATTGTAATAATGAAATATATGGGGACACAACATATCTCATGAAAACCTTTCATTTATATTTTTAAAAATATATGATTTGCTTATAACATATACATTGCCAAGGCTCGGCTGGGGGGGGGGGGCTCGTCCTCAGTCCAGGGAGGTGACACACCTACATGCTTCAGGTGACACACTAACATGTTGTGACACACCATTTGGGAACCTCTGATCTAAATCAATGAACATAGATTTCTTTTGTTCAATTTGACTGCAGAATTTGTAGGTTCTCTTTGACAGTCCATTGGCCATAGGCACAGAGCTATCCTAAGTAGCCAAAATTGTTATTTAAAAAAAAAAACAGCAACCACAACCAAGTAATCATGGGCATCAACTCTTCAGCTTTATATAATGATCACATTCTACCACCTGACCAAAGGAGACCAGATTAAGTTCATAAGCATTTTAAAGTCTTTAATGTTTATTGCACATATTAATTTTTTGTTCTCAAAATGACAACCTATAACACTTTTAAATTTGCCGCAAATTTTATGTATATATACATATATAGGTACATATAGATACAGATATAGGTATAGATATAGATATGATGTTAGTGCTTATGTACTTGTTTAAACTACTAAGCCTGTATATTTGCTTTAACATTGTTCTATCACAGTTGTGCTTTCTTTTTTGTCCAAGAAAATGTGGGTTATCCTCACAGCAACATGTTGAGGTAGATTTGAATGAGACGCAGGAATATATCTCACTTTCACCTAAGCAAAAAATATCACAACATAAATTTGTACCAGGTATCCGTGGTCAGATTCCAACAGCAATAAAGTGTTTCACTTTGTAAATGTAACTTTAAATTTATACATGCATAGTAAGCATCTGCCAGTGGTGGGTCCATGTCGTTAGAAGGGTTAATACCCACCAAGTTTTAATGTGAATTTTAAAGGAGTCACCCAAGATTCTGAACTCTTATCTTCAAAATATGTTCAGCACCCTAGATAGCTCCTTTAAAGCTCAAACTAAAACCTGGGGTGGATTTACTTTCTCAATGACATGGAAGCCACCATTTGCATTAGCATCTAGCCACTTGGAGTGAAAACACACACCCCCAACATATATTCACATCACAACCATTTAACATCTGCCAAAACCTGAAGAGAACCAAGCTGCAGAAGGCTAGATTTCATCAAATTGTTTATAGGAAGATGCTCCCATATGCCAGTTTCAAAAAAATCATTGCCATCTGCCCATTGCCTAAGTGAAAAGTACATTTTTTTTAATCACAGAGTGTTTTATATGCTTCCATTTCAGCAATTAAGAACATTATATTTGGTACACAGTTAAAAAAACAGAGTAGTTGCAGTACCTATTTTCATTTTCTAGTATTTAATGCTACTAAAATTATAATTAGAGTCTCCCTGAAACAAGAGGGCACATTTCATACTTTCTTCTCCACTAGAAAATGCTCTTTGGTCTTTTCTGTCATTTTGAGGGAGGGATTTTTTTCCCCTCTATTCCCATTTTATTTTCACAGAGAGATGCAATTCTGAAAAAGCCAAAAGCTCTCTAACATACAATCAAAGAGTCTGTGTCAGGACCCTCTGGAACATGGCATTCAGCTATCAATCTCAGCGTTCCATTTTGAGCCTCAAAACAGTCCTGATTGGCTACAGGGTGTCACCACTGGAAAGAAAAAAGACAGCAAATTTGGAGGCCAAGCTACCACCAAAGTTTGTCTGTCTAGATGACCATGTGATTGATAATGACAAAGCTTCTCGTTGGATTTACCACCTTTGCCCTGAATGGTTCCCTCTCTGGCACATAATAATGTAGCTAAATCTGACTGGCTATAGAAATGATGTCCCTGTCGGGAATGAAAGACACATTTTGAAAAAACAAGTCCAATACATTCTAAAGTAGAAGCAACAAACACCAGTGAATAGATATGAATATGTTTCCCCTTTCCTTCTCCCCCCCCCCCCCCGCTCTTTCCTTTCATTCTGGAAATATTTCAGACTCTGTGCCCACCTACAGCCTCATTTTCATGCCCAAAATGTCTGCTACAGAACATTTGCATTGCTCCCAACCAAAAGTTACTTTGAAAAATTAGTCATTCTCACAATGATAAACAAATAATGGTTTCAAAAAATAAAAGGCTTTTAAAGCTGTAAAAGTCTGAGAAATTCACACTTCCCTAGTAATCAGTGTCCTCAGAGCTCAATAATAATACATTTTTACAGCTGCAAATCAATAGGCAATTTTGATAGTCCAGCACAAAAAATACTCTGTACTAAAAGAATAATACTAGTGAATTACAGTTTATAAAACTATGACATAATATTTTTAAAATTGTGATTTCTCCATATGTCTTCAAGTCCTATTTTCACAGATTGCACACACCCCTCTCTCTGACACACATGCATGCAATCTCAGTCTTCCTCTCCCACTTGGAGCGAGCTAGGGTTTTCACAGCATCCTCAACTCTGGCTGGGTTGCATCATCTCAGTTTCCGCAAATAAAAGTACAAAGTACCAAGCAATAGCTCTTTGTTGTGTCCTCCTGCCCAACCCCATTCTTCAGAGCTCTAACCACAAGGGATAGAAATACACACACACACAAACACGCACATGCACACACACAGGGGAGAGAGAGAGAGAGAGAGAGAGATTAAAAATGGTAGAAAAATGTGGTTCTCAAATGTAGACAAATTCTAACAAGAAGAACCCTGGACTAACTAGAATCTTTGCAGTTCAGGGCTTATTCTATGTAAAATTCACATATAAGGGTCTTGTAGAGAAAACATTTTCTGTGCAGAAAATAATAAATTATATTTATATTTATAAAATATAATATTTATAAAATATAATATATATAAAATAAATATTTATAGTAAAATATATAAAATAAATATTTATAAAAAACACTACTATAAATAATATACTACTATAAATATTATTTTGTCCACAGCAGACGACGTTTCTGTACAGAAAATCCCGTAGCTAGAGATTTATTCCATGCAAAAGTCACATGTAATGGCAGATATTCTACAAGCGGCATACGTAACTCTGATGATGAAACTCCATAACTGTAGTTATGTCTGAAGATGCCATCCCCCCCCCCATAAAAAAACCCCACCTTTTCAGCCTGGTAGCACCCCAACCAAAGAGATTCCAAGGCACTGCAGATAGGAATGCAAGGAAATTACATCTGCAAATGTTCTCCTGGTCATGGCCTTTGGGAGGTCACATTTGGTGATTCATGACCCTAAACGTGAATCCCCAGCAGTTAACAAGATTACAAATCCAGTTTACAATCTCGTAAGTGTTGAACAGGATGACAGCCATTTGTTTTGTTTTGTTTTGTTTTTGCAGAAAACAGCATTTTCTGCACATGAAACAGCACTTTCTGTGCAGAAAATAAGACTTCTGTGTAGAAATGCTGTCCAGAATCCACTATGGCAGGTTCAAACATATAACCTAACGATACACACTTGTGCTTGTTATCTATTCACAATCGCTACACAATCTCCTAAAGCCTCTTTGTTTAGAGGCTATGAAGGGACCACGAAAGTCCTTCAGTCCCCACTGCCTGGCCAACAGCTGCTGTGATTGACAGGGGCCTGTTGATAGGGGGAAGCAGCTGACCGACACTCCCACCTACTGCCATCACCCCAGTGATCTCTGGGATGAGGGGGAATTGTGATGGAGACCCTGTTTCTGTCTGTCACAGCAGAGATCGCTCATAGGAGAGAAAGAGAATGTTATTTAGCTGGTTCCTGATTGACAGGGGAACAGCCCCCTCCCCTCCATCAATCGCAGTAGCTGGTTAGTGGGGATGGGAGAGCTGGGACAGGAATCACTATGAAGGAATCACTCTAAATCCCACAGAGGATTCCAACCATGATTTTTCCCCGCAGAAAATGCTGTTTCCTTCACAAAAACAAACAAAAAAAGCTGTTTCCTGTGCAAAATAGCCATGTGTGAATTTTGCACAGACTAAGTCCTGCCACATGAATAAACTTTAAAAACTCTGCAGTTTTCTTAGACATCAGCACAGTTGGAAAAAAACTGCTAAGTTTACTCATTGCTTCCTTCGACAAGAAAAACAGCAAAGAATTATATTCGTAGAAGCATCAGCTCAAATCCTGGTGAGCCATGTTAATATCTTCACCATTAACCAGGCTATACCCCTCTCTAACAGAAAACTTTGGTTATCATTTTTAGTAGCCCCTTTGCTACTAAAAAAAGAAAGGAAGGGAGGAAAAAAAGAAAGAAAAAGAAGGGAGGGTGAGAAGGAGGGAAGAAGGCAGAGAGGGAAGGAGACATTCCCTTTCACTCACCTCAAAAGGAACTATTTAGTGTTACTTTCTACCAAATTACCTCCAAGCAGCTAGACAGAAAGCTGTGTGTGTGTGTGTGAGAGAGAGAGAGAGAGAGAGAGAGAGAGAGAGAGTTTATTAGGAAGTCTTTCCCAAATTCCTTATAGGATAAAATAGGGTTACACTTGACCCAAAAATCTGATACGTTTTGCATCAGAAAATGCGATGAAAAAAATAGTCTTGGATTAAAAGGCCCCAGATCCTGTCTGATCTTAGAAGCTAAGCAGGGGCAGCCCTGGTTAGTACTTGGATAGGAGATCACCAACGAATACCAGGTGCTGTAGGCTGCATTTCAGACAAAAGAATGAGCAAAACCAGCTCTGAGTATTCCTTGCCTAAGAAAACCCTATGAAATTCATGGGTCAACAGTTGAGTTGAAGACACACACTAAATACACAAGACTCAAATCCCAATTAAAATAATCTGATTCTCTAAACAATGTAAAGTAAGTAATCTTGCTGTTTAAATGCGGCCACTGTACTAAAATGAGAGTATAATTTGGAACATTTATGTTACTACCACTGTATGTGTTGAATATATACACACACATTAAGAAAAAAAAATCTATAGGAAACAGAGGTGTTGTTTTTCTGGGAATAGTCTTTGGATCACTCAAGCTTTTTCTGTGGACATGTGACCCACTAGTTATGCAGGATAACAAACAAAAGTTCAAGAGAGTAGAGATATTTTGCATGTCCAGACTCAGGAACTGGAAGACCCTAAAACACTCAATTTGAAAAACTGGAAGTACTGAAACACTACAGCTCCAGAAGATATACAGCTAGCATGGCCACTGCTCATACTGGCTGGGGATTATGGGGGTTATAGTACGTCCCCCCAAAACTAATTTTTCGTCTCAGTCCCCAGGATTAAAGTAGTTCAGACAGGCTTTTACAATCATTATGATGATATCTCAGTATTGACAAATAAAATGCAAATAGTTTTCAGCTCTGGAAAAAGCTGCCTTAATTAGAGTCATAGAGTCATAGAATCATAGAGTTGGAAGAAACTACAGGGGTGATCCAGTCCAACCCTCTGCCATGCCTGGAACACACATCAAAGCACTCCCAACAGATGATCACCCAGCCTCTGCTTTAAAACCTCTAAAGAAGGAGATTCCCCCACACTCCAAGGCAGCACACCGCATTGCTGGACAGCTCCGACCGTCAGGAAGTTGCTCCTGAGGTTTAAGTGAAATCTGTTTTCCTGTAGTTTGAATCCATTGCCCCTTGTCCTAGTGTCTGGAATAGCAGAAAACAAGCCCTCTGCCTCCTCGATATGACATCCCGAAAAATATTTAAACATGGCTATCATGTCCCCTCTTAAACTTCTCTTCTGCAGACTAAACATACCCAGCTCCCTAAGCTGCTCCTCATAGGGCATGGCTTCCAGACTGTTCACCATCTTGGTCGCCCTCCTCTGGACAAGTTCCAGCTTGTCAATATCTCCTTGGTCTCCTTGTCAGATCTACCATTCTCCCCATTTTGCATTTTGCAATTATATATAATTTCTCTAGCCCTCTGTCCTCTTTTCATCTTGCATTCTTTTCTGACGGCTTATACTGATCAAGTGATGTTTTACACTTAGAGTTTCTAACTGTAATTGCATATAAACTGAACAAGATTGGCGTGCTATGTAGCACTTGTCACTTACATGAAATGTAGTCTTATTTATGAATGATGTGTTCAGCTCATGAATATCTTCTTATATACTTAGATGCAATCTGTATGCTCTTTAAAAAAAAATTAAAGAATTACTTCTTCCATTTATTCAAGCATAAATTTGGTTCAGTCAAATCACTCCATGAAGGGAAGTCTGCCAAGTAACAACCAATTACAAAAATCTACTACAAAAAGCCAAATTTCAAATCAGCAGCATTAGGTATTCAAAAGGAGATAATTTGTGATTGCTACAGGTGATGCACACCCTTCTTCTGCTTGTGAAGTTGTTGCTATATAGTAGTCTACACTACAGCTGTCACACAGTGCCAGTAGTGTGAGAATACAATGTTCATTCTGCAGATGCCATGGACTGTCAAAAAGACAAATGAATAGGTCCTAGAGCAAATCAGGCCCTGAACTCTCACTAGAAGTGAAGATAAATAAACTGAGGCTGACGTACTTTGGACATATCAGGAGACAACATGATGCATTGGAAAAGGCAAGAGGATCAGTAAAGTACAAGACAGTAGCAAAAGACGAATGCCCAACTACACATGGATTGGTTCAATTAATGAAGCCGTGACCCTGAGATTTCGAGACCTCCACAGGGCAGTAAATGACTGAGGCTCTTGGAGCTCTCTTGTTCATAGTTGCATTATGCAAATAACAAAAAGCATGGGGAGACAATGCACAGGTGTACATCCTATCCACTGAAGTACATCATATCCAGAAGTGTTGTGATCTATAGGAGTCATATCTGAAGTCCCACATCAGTTTCCCTAAAAGGAAGATTTAGGTCTGCTTTTGAAATTCCCAGTTTTGAAGTTTCAAATAATCCCATCTTGCTTCTAGAAGTGATTTTTTTGCATAAGCAATCCCCTACCTTAAAAAAGAAAAACTACTTTTGTTCTATGCAAATTCTGATGTGAACTGTCGCTTTTTTTAAAATAAAATATTTTTATTAAACACATAAGCCCGTTCCACACCCTACCTTTTCACAAAGTCATCTGGTTTCAAAGCTTCAACTACCTCATAGTCATCGTCACTTTTAAAATCTTACCCTGTTCTTCTGTAATCATAGGTAATTTCGGTAAGTTCAAATATTTTATAATCTTATCTACTAAGATCTTTTATTCTTTATAAAGCATTGAACAAAACTGGGGAAAGATTTTTTTTATTCTGTCAGCATCTGTTGTCATATTTTTGCCATCTCTCATCTTAATCCAATTCTTCTCTCTTCCTTTTCTCAGCTTGTATGGCAGTCATTTCCTGGTTTATGAGAAATGACTGGGTTTTTTTTTTCTTATTGTTTGTTGTTTTACTTTTTCCTGGTTTTAATTTATGTTAAACTGGTTGTATCTTTCTACTATAATGTAAGCCTTGTGTCTATATATGACACAATAAAGAAACAAGAAGAAAAATCAATAAATGTTAAAAAATGACCTGGTTTTAAATGGGATTGGATAAGTTTGTGGAGGTCACAATATCAGAGAAAGGACACTTCTGCATATACATTGCTGAGAAACATGAGATGGAGGGTGTAATTTGGACTCTCATCCTATTGGCATCTTTTCTGTAGGCAAGTGGTTAACCATGACCGAACAGTATGCTGTGCTAGATAGGCCTTTGATTTGACCCAGCATGACTTCTTACTTTGGAAAGCAATACAAAAGATTGGTTGAATAAATGGTTATCAGTATTCCATAGTAACATACTACTTGCTAAATGGCTGACTAAATTAACCAGAGATCAAGAAGAGGCAAAACCTCGAAGTGGTACTTGGAAGTATAGGCATGGATTTTGTTGATTAATACCACTTAAAGTTAATCAACTGTTGAATGATGAGTCAACATATAGGTAAATCACACTGATTCAGTGGGTCAAATACACTTGGGCCTGACAATAATTTTCTAAAACAGTAATATGACTTTATAAAATGCATGATGCTAATACAATTCTAATAAAATTATAAAATTCATTTTTCATTGTCTCTTCAGGGATTCATTAATGAAAGCAGGAACAAGGACACCAACTCTTGCCCAGATTGGCAGCATTTGTGCCAATTAAAGGTTATTGTTGTTGTGCACTTTCAAGTCATTTCCAATTTACGGCAACCTTATGGTGATCCTATCATGAGGTTTCCTGGGTGTGTATGGCACACCCAAGGTAACCCAGGGGGTTTCCATGGCCGAGAGGGGAATCAAAGCCCAATCCACAGGGACATAGTCCAGGGCCCAAACCATATGCCACATTGGCTCTCAGTGAATTAAAGATATAACCATCTTTTCAACCTCTTTTTCTTCTCTTACACCTGTAAATAAGTTTTGAGTGCACATAGGTTTTTGGGGATTATCTGTTGTTGTCCCTTCCCATTCCCTTTGTTCAGCCTTTCCCTGTATTCTCCTAAGCTGAAACATAAAAGTAAATGTTTCAGCCGTCTGCTATGAATTTGAGCAGCTAATTGCTTTCCTGACTTGTGGAGCTTTAAAAAATTATCTAGGAAGCAAAGTTGCAAAAGAATTGCCATGGCTTAGAGGATCTCATAAAAATTACTAATTTGACACCTCACGGATGTGAAACAAAGTGCCTCTCACCTCAGAAACTCACACATCAGCATGGCCTCGGATATATTTCATATGAATGAAGACATGCATACATTTTTAAAACATGAATAGTTAAAATGCATGCAATTGAAAAACACTCTGCAAATGGTTTAGTCAATGAGGGAAATGTGTACAAAAAGGTATAGGTAAGGAAATGTAAATAAATGCATACATTATGAAAAATACATACAGAAAATTCTAATGAATGGATGCAGGGAAAGCCTTGCAGCCTGATAGCCTGGGCATGCAAGTGGAATACGAAGAAATGCTATGAAACTGGGACTGAGAAATTTTGAATCACTAAAAACATCACGCACAAGTCAATCAAAGTGTTAAGCCCAATGTTTATTTAGTATTGCAAATGGAAAACACAGTCAATAAAGCCACAGCCTTGAGTCTGCAAGACCTGGAGGTCTCTCATTGATACGGTTGCCATAAATCACAGTTGACTTGATGACAGTTAACTACAACAACTTCCATTTTAGAACTGAACAGAGGATACTAGGGACTTCTAAGAATCTTCCATCTTTCATCTAGGCATGGACCAAACCTAGAGAGGCGTAGCTTTAGGAAGACAGCTGCATCATGGAAGCTGTGTTGCATGGGGTGAAAAGAGGCACATTCTTCTATGCCAGTGGCTCTTAACCTGGGGTCCATGGACCCCTGTGGGCCCAGAGGGCCCTCACAGGGGGTCCGCAAAGTCCTGCTGCTGGATACCACCAACACCAGCAGCAACAAGGATGTGACAGCTGGGGGGTGTGGGTGTCAAAACTGCTTGTTCATTTGCAAATGAAGGATCAGTTTGGCTGTGCACACATATCAGGGATTTCAAGGATGTGGAGGCAGGGAGCATGGGTGCCAAGGGACATGGCAGCAGCATCTGCACATGCCCAAACTATGACACCGGAGAACAGGTTTTAAATCACCACTCAATCATGAAAACCCACAAGGTGACCTCAAATAAGTCACTTTCTCTGCCTCAGAGAAAGGCAAAGGCAACAAATCTTGCCAAGAAAGCCCTCATGATAGGTTTGCCTTAGGATTGCCGTAAGTCAGTTTTCAAAGGGGAGAAACATGATGACTAGGAAGAATCTCCCTCTATCAGCTGCACTTTTTTGTTGCGGGCCTTCAAGTCACCCTAAGGTGTACCTGTCACAGGGTTTTGTTTGTTTGTTTGTTTGCAAGATCTGTTCAGCGGGGGTTTGCCTTTGCCTTCCTCTGAGGTTGAGAGAATATGACTTGCCCAAGATTCCCCCAGCATCTGAGTGGCGATATGAACCCTAGTCTCTAAAAGCTTGTAATAAATAAATAAAAAATTTGAATATTTAAATATAAATATTTTATTCTTGAGTTAAGTCTTGGGGGTCCCAGTATCAAATTATATTTACAGGGTCCCCAGTGAAGAAATGGTTAAAAACCACTGTTCTATGCCTTTGCCAGCTAGGGAGTGGGGAGGGAGATATAGCTCAGAGTAAAAATGTGCAGTTCACGTGGAAGGTCTCAGATTCAGTCCCTCAGACTTGCACTCAAAATGATCTCATATATGAGGGCTGTAAAATTCCTTTGAAGCTGCTGCCCTCTTATAAGTTTGTTGGTGGTGGTGGTGTTGCTGTTGTGTAGTTGTTGTTGTGCGCATTCTAACTTTTGATGACCTCAAGGAAAGTTTTTTTTTTCAAAATTTGTTGAGACAGAATTTGCCATTGCCTTCCTCGTGGGTTTTTACAGCCAATTGGGGGTGTGAACCCTGGTCTCCCATAGTCTTAGCCCAACACTCAAATCACTACACAATCCTGGATCTCTATCAGTTTAAACTTTATACATTTACAGTGCTTGGATAAGGATATGCCTTATGCTTTAAAGATGAGGAATAAATCTCGAGTACGAGTAAGATGGAAAAAATGTTAAACTTCTTTTAACTTGGATGTAATAGATACCATAGAAAATTATATACAAAATATCTTCCTTAAGTAAAGATCAAATAGCAGAGCTTTATATGAAAAAAAAATCTGTACAAAAGAAATTGCAGGACTTCAGTCTTTAAGAAGAAGAAAATTACAGAAAACAATATTTAGAATCAGTTTGCACCCTGCTATTGTTCCTGTCTTCTTTATTTTGAAAAGGCATTTAGCAAGGAAGCAAGGTCTCTTTTTAAAGACTTCATCATCTCCCACTGCTTGCATCCACCTGGAGTCATAATCCTGCCTTTGTGATATCATAATAATTTCCACATCAGTCTGTTGGGAGGATTATTATTACTTTAACTGAGAGTGAAACAGCAGGAAAATCTAAGAAATCCCCTAAATAGAATGTTTCTCAAGGGTGAAAGTCTCCGCAAACTTTAAAAACAAAAGCAAAACCAGACAATACCAAAACTAGGTCCTTTTTCAAGCATATTTTATCCAAATTATAGCAGAGGAAGGCAGAAAGGAGTTTTGAGCAAATCTGTCAGACTCAAGCTCATTGACATTCTTATTTTTCTAACCATTTTTCTAACCTCATTTTTCAAATCTCACTCCCAAACAGTATTGTACAACAATATGTGTATTATGTGTGCGTGTGTGTTGAACACTTTTTTAATTTTTTAAGAAATTTAACACTTTCTTAATTTCAAAGTGCCTAAATTTGGGATTTTCAGTTGCAATTTGCACCCATTTTCATGTTCCATTTGGCAAAATAGTGCCACAAGAGGTTTTGTGGCAGAAAGTTTGCCCCTTCTAGGTTTAACGTAGCTATCATCTGTTCAGATCACAGCTGCACCCCTCTAAACATCATTGTTAGTTTGGAGATAGAAACTAAGTGATCTGGAAGATTCTCCCTGCTAATAAAAATTACTGGACAAGTAAGTTCATGGCCCATTTGCATTGGAAATTTTCAAAAGTAGCCTGAGTTTATTTTCAGTCCATACAAAAAGGAATACTGTTCTCATAAGGCATTTAGTGCCCCTCTTTGGTGCAACTGTTTTTATTCTGCAGGGTTTTGTGAAAGCACTTTTATGAGTTCCAGCTTTATTCAAGCATTACAACAAGGGAAAGGGGATTAGCATCAAAAAGTCTTCAGATAGTATTGTTGATCCTGTCAAAACACTCTCACACAATTCCGAGTGTATTGTATGGCCCTACACAATCATTTCTGCTTTTAAATGACTGTGAAGAGATGAAAGTCCTAAAGCTCAGGTTTCAAATACTTAAGAGAACAAAATAGCAGACTTGGTAGGATATTGTCACTGTGTACCGTAGATGTCATCTGCAGCTACATCACCTTTGTACAGTAATCTCCATCAGAGACCATGAGATCAGCAGGATTAACAGTAGTTGGCCTAAGTATCCTTAATGGTACTTTTCCAGTAGGGTGAATTACTACTAGATAGGCTCCAGGGAGCAAAAAAATGTAAAACCTTTGGATTAGAGCTAAACCCATGTAGGAAGAAAAAATCCAGAAGCCTGAGGAAAAGCGAATAGAGGCTCATTAATTTAGACACAGTGATGTCAAATGAGAGTTGCCACTTGATTTGATACTCTATAGCTTTTTGGCTACTAATCCACGCCAATTGCAGTAGATTTTATTGTTGTGCTTTGTGCCACCAGGCATCACTCTTCTCCCCTTGCCCACATGCCCTTGCCAGGCATGGGGCTGGCCACACCAGATACAATGCACATTTGGGCATGAAACAGAACCAGTTTGTTCCAAAATCTAATGAAACATTTTTATTTAATAGAAAGACTATAAAGCCAGTATGGTACAGTGGTCTGACTGTAGGACTAGGACTTCATGAGATGAGGGTTCAAAAACTTGCTTAGCCACTGGGCTAAGCAACTCACTGGGTGAGCTTGGCAAGTCACACTCTTTCCACCTAAGAGGAAGACAATGGCAAACCTCCTCTGAAGAAATCTCTCCAAGAAATAGGATAGAGTCACTGAAAGTTAGGGTTGACAGAAAGCACATAATGCTATATGATGAAATGAGTGATAAATTTTGGTCTAGGTCCAAGGTCACACTGGCATGACAACACTGACATAATGGAACATTCCTCTCTTTCCACCCCTGTCTTCTGATCCCCATGGCACTCAGCACCTCATGAAAACCAGCTCTGGAGGATTTCATGCCCCTTTGTAAAGATTTATGGGGTGCAGAAATTGCTTAAGTCAGAAAGTAGGCCCTTTCTGCACCCTGCCATCTTTCACGGTTCTTTGGTGGCAATCTTGGCAGCGGCTCTGCCAAGAAGGAAGCATGACAGGAGCGCTCTCCTCCGCACCGTACCACATCCCTATGGAAAGGATCATGATGGACATGCCTCTTCCTTCTGCAATGCAACCAACTACTTTCCCAGGCTGTGCTGGGGCAGGAAGTGCCACCATCACACTTACTGTCCTTCCACAGGACAGGTGAGTGCAGGATGGTGGTGTGATCACAGGTCATTGATGGGGAAAACGTGTCAATTATTTAATCTGCAATTCAACCACCTGGGGACAGGAGAGGAGCAGGATCATGACGATGTCAAGCAGAAGTGTCGTCATGATCCCACTTCTCTCCTGTACCCATGCTGGGATGGGAGGACACTGTAGAACGAGCCTAGGATTTTCCTCCCCCTCATCTCTGTACATCGGCAGGTAACCTCCACTGGATTTAAGTTTTCGCTTTTTTGAACTGAAAATAGTCACTAAAGCCCAAGCTAATTTGCAAGTAGTTTCCTCAGTATTAATACATTGCTTTCATGATAATAACTTTGTCAGTGTGATAATGTTATCCAGATCTTAATCAGCCTGTTTGATATATGTAATAATAATAAAACATCTACTTATTTATTCAACCTACATCTCTGTTTTTCACAGCCTACTGGATTTTAGTCATTCATCATGTCACCTTTCTTTATTAATTTCCTTTCCTCCTATATAAATAGTGCTGCACTTCGACATTAATTATATTAGCAATAATCATAAAAAAATTGTGCTTCCACTTTTACTAGAATTGAGTATTTACAATACAGTTAGCACTGCAGCCTCTTGTGCTTATTTTGTTATATTATAGGCTTTGTGTTTCTTCGTTTTGCTCTCTATTATTTCCTCAGGAGAGTAAAAGGTAAAATAATTATGAGATGAAAATATCCACATAGTCAGAGTTCAGCCCAGATCAGTTATTGGCAAAATAAAGAGCTTTATATGTAGGACATCAATTAAGTTAGTAGTAAATGGGCTATCAAAGTAAAATAATCAGAAATTCAATTCTCAAAAGCACTCTTATTTTACCATAAAGTTAATGAGCCATTATTTTGAAATTACTGTGGAAGGCAAGCAGAACCATGTTAACACCTACAACTTTTGCACATACGCAACCTGCATCCAGTGCTAAATGCTGCACCAATAAATTCACACTTTGATCCACATGACTTCTGTACAGACTGATCTAGCACTCCAGTAGTGGAGAAAACAGGAAGGAAGAGTGGGAGACCATATGTGGGATGACACAGTTGGAGTCCGTGCTTAGCAGTGGCTCAAATCCTTGTCATAGCTAAACATATATGAAAGGCCTTCCAATAAATAGGGATTCTCTATATTCTTTTTGTTAATAAATACGCTGGCATTTGTTATTAGATTCTCAGATAAAAAACAAAGTGAGCTGAAAGCAGAGCTCATTTCCGCACCTCACCAATTCCCGCTGATGTCTTGTCGTGATCCTGGCAGTGCCTTCTCTGGGAAGGGAGCGTGGTGGGAATACCACGCTCTCTACCCGGCTGGCTTCCTGTGGAAGGAAGTGCAAGAGACATACTCCTTCCTTCCGCAGTGCAGCTGGCCTCTTTTGTGTGCTGCGCTGGGGAAGGAAGTATGTGATTGTGCTTCCACCCTTCCCATATAGCCGGGGTGATGGGAGTGTCTCTTGACTGCAAGCACTTATTGGATTTTTTCCCCTTTAAATGAACATCCCATGATCATGACACTTGGGGATGTGATGGCTAATGGGACTGTGACAATGTCATGTCAAAGCACGGCCCACGGACTGCTGCCACACAGACCACTGCCATGTGGAAGTGGCCAAAGCTAATCTACAGAACAGTACAGGTATACCTCAGTCAACAAAGTAGATGTGTTCCTGGACATTATCCCTTTAATAGAAAATTTGGCACCAGAGGCAAAAATAATATGGAAAGAATGGGGATAGGTTCCTATGCTACAAAAAAGAATAAAAACTCAAAATGTTTCAGCAGCTGTTTATTCAAAAGTAACAATATGCCCATGTGAAATGAAACAACCAGGTCAGCAAGCCTTACCTAAGTAAACAAACACATTCCAAACTTTCTAGAGACCTTCTGAAGGCTTCTTCAAAAATGCACCCAGGAATGATTTTTTCCTTTACCAATTTCCATTTTCTCTTATGTTTCCATTTCACAGCCAAACTTATAGATTCATGCTTTTTGAAGACTGTGGGTAGCTGGTGAGACAGGTTTATCTGTTCTTCCCTTCTCTCTCTGTTCATATATACTCAATGAAGAATTCTTGAGGCAGCTGCTGTTTTCCTTGCCTGTTATAGTCAGGCATACATGGTCACACTAGGACTGGCTAGAATAGAATTACATTCTTTCCCAGCTCAGTTTTTTTGTTGCATTGCTGACTGCAGACACGCTGCTACAACCCAACACCAAACATCTGTGTTTCTCCTGTCCTCCTTTACCATCCTCCAGTGTCAATGCTGCTAAAAACAAACCAAAAAACCAAAAAACCAACAAAAAAACCAACAAAAAAACCTTCCAGCTAGAAACAGGATAGGAAAGGAAAGGGCAAGACTGGGCAGGCATAAAGTGGATTTTGTGAAAAGGACCTTCACAGTCAGAGTCTTTGTTAACTGGTGCATGGTTGTAGTTAATCCATAGAAAATCTCAGCATGAAATAATTGGTGGGACAGAGCAACATATGCAAGGAAGTTCGTTTCTTTCTCATCACCAACCTTAGAGATGCAGACTGTGAAACACAGAAACTATATAGTGTGCTTTAAAAATGTATGAGAATTTAGAACAGTTCATGATGAACTGGATTTCGCCGCTTATTGTTTAGTTATTTCTTGATTGAATGATACCTTGATTGGATAATTTAAGTAAAACTGTGTAATCAGCAGCGCAAAATAATAATGAACAATTCATTACCTATTCAACTCGTTGATAACAAAGTTCACACAAATTGCACACTGGTTTGAAAGAAGGAGATGGTAATAAAGCCTAAGAAACACATGCACAAGGCCAGATTTAAGGGGTTCATATCTGCATTGATAAATAGTCAATGAGCTATGGATCTTCAGTCTTAAATGTCCAGCTGAAATGATTTCAAATAGTGAAAAAAGTTGTAATAGTTATTCATCTTGACTACTGAAAATAGATGCAACCACGGATTTAATCTTCAGAAAAACATATTCACATTGAATAATATGTTTTAAAAAAAAACAAATAGGAGCAGCATAAGATGCCTTTATTTTATTTTTATGATACTTTTTTATCCAAGGATTTGAGGAGCAGCTTATGAAGGGAATTGGATCCAGATAAAATTTTATGCACTCAGACTTCTACTAAAATCACTGTAAGCATACCTTATTTGATCGCATGATTATGAGCCAATAGACTTATGCCGCCTGCCCACCCTCAAGTTTAGTTAGCTTTTTCTAAAATCTCTATATTACTGTTAACATGGACAGGAGGAAAACTTATACGTAAAAGTTTCGCTGACAACTTGAATCCTGATTGCAAAGTTCCCAATGATGTCAATGCATGTAGAAATCAACATCTAGCAGTATTACCACAAAGCTTAAGAGAATTTTCTTTACACCTGTGGTACCCAACCTTCTCAATCTCACTGATCTTTGATTACAGGTCTCAGAATCCAGAATACCTGGGGTTATCCATAGACCTGCTCAGTATGCAAGTCATCAGATGATAGTCCCTGAAGAATTTCCAAGAGGGAAAGAAACAGTTGTAGCCAATGGACTCAAATATGGTAGCAGTCCCTAACACACTGTGAAAAAATACCTACCAGTCCCTCACATCAATTAGCTTGAAAGGCACAGGTTTAGACCATCATATGTGTACCAGAAAAGTTGCGTTGGAGCAGGAATGGGCATGTCTGACCCTCCAGATGATCGAGGCTCAACATTTGCTCTCCTAGCTTCTGATAAGAGTTGCAGTCCAAGAATATCTGGGATGCCACAGTGGTGGCTGGTGAGTCTAATGTCAGTGGTCAATCTACTCTAGGTTTTAGTCCAAGCTTTCAAGGGATATCCAAGGTTCTGAATCCATTTTTGAGACAGAGATCAGAGATCTTTTGAGACAGAGATTTCTTTTATTGTTGTCCTAAAAATCTAAACTGGATTCAGAAGCCTTCTGACACTGCAGCCACCCATCTTCAGTGGAAAGCCACCGGTTTCTGGTCCAGGAGGAAGGAACAAGGTGACTCCTTCTCACTGGCATGGCCCAGACATTAAAGGGTAGGAGGTGGTGATGATGGCAGAATATAAACTGGTAACTCAGGCCTTATGTGCCACCATTCCATGCATAAAAGCTCATGAGTCATAAAAGAATATTTTTTGCTTTAATTCTTCAATGACTTTTTTCTTTATTTCTGATTAAATCATTAAATTAAATCATGGTCCATGCTGAGGCTTTTCTGCTACGTGCTGGCCCTTGCTATTTTTCATTAACCTAATTCATCCTGAAAAGGAAGGATGCTACAAAGCTTCTAACCATTTCTTGGTTGTTCCTAACAAAGGTATTATCTTGTTGATATTTCAAATTTTTTTAATAAAATTCAATCCATTTACAGACAATGCATCTCTGGCTATTCAAGTAATTTCCAGGTTCTTTTTGTCCCCCCATTTCCCTAGTTTGCCTTTTTCCCCAGCCAGACTGCCAAGAGGCCTTGTTTGCTTTGAAATATTTGAGAACTAATCAGAATACTTTCATTTCTTTTAGGGTTTTTTTTTAGCCTGTTTATATTTGCATAGAAGAAAAGGAGAAGACTTATAGATAAATATCAGCAATGATAAATATTTTTGAAAGCTTTCTCTTTTTTGAAAACCATGTTGAAAAATAAGTCAACAAAATTGTAATTTGGAAACATTGAGACAATACTGAGCTCTGGTAATTGAGAAAATATATGTGATTCAAATTAGTGGTTTCTGTAAATAGTTGCTTTATTTAAGATGTCCATTTCTTTAAAAAAAATCTATAGAGAACTGCTTAGTCTGTTTAACTTTTTGTATATCAGAGCTAAGTCCTGGTGGTATATAATGGTTACTGTTTTAAAAAATTACATTCTATGTTGTGATGGCGGAGGCAATGGAATTACTGGTTTCAAATTGCATGTGTGTTTGCTTGTCTTTACGGATTTGTTTTGACATTACTAGACCACTGAATATGTTGATATGTAAATGTATCACACTTATTTTTTCATAGTTTTTAACAATCAGGCTTACTAGGCATTTATTATATGTTATTATATCTTTCGTCTTTGTGTCAGATTCTGCTTTCTTGTTCCCGTCAGCTCTCCTTCTCCCATGGGTCCACGCTTCACTAGCTATTTATTAATGTAGATCTGAACTCGTTACATCTGGTCTTGTGCATGTGATTATTATACTACCTTTTTCTTCCAGACCTGTGTGCAATTTCCTTGAGACTGAAGTTCTTGAGAGACCATTTTATATAAGTAAAGCACACACCTCTATCTCTCAAAAGCAAAACCCCAAGTAATTCACTATTGACAATGTTATTTGTTCTGCACTTAGCACCACCTCAGTTTGTTTCCAGGAAATTTGACATTTATACATTTAAAGAACTTAGCAATCACCAGGGCACCTGACACAAAGGATAAAAATTCAAAAACTATCCTCAGGCATGACCTACTATTCACCTCCTTCTCTGCCCCTTAATTAATTGGGAAGAACTTGAAATGCACCTCTGAGTCCAGTAAAGTATTTCCTTTCCATTGCCTTCCATGCATAGATCTTGGTCACACAGTGGGAGCTGGTGACCTCTATTTCAGGGAATTCCATTGTCAAACTGCTCTCATGGGGAATCTGCTCCTGACTTTAGTCTGAATTTTTTGAGGGGGAGATAAGATTTAGTCCCTTGGACAGCTCCTGTCAGATTCAGACCAAAATTCAGAATATATTCACTGCTCTGCTGACAGAAAGGCTACCTGCCAACACTGTTTCCACTAGCTTGAATGTTTTCAGAAATGCAGGAAGACACTGGGCTAAACAAAATCATCAGTTGCCGTACAGCAACTGTTTGGTTCGATCATTCTAACTGAATCTGGACACTGGAGTTGGGCCTCTTGCTTCTCTTCCTTGTAAGTATATTTATGATATACCATAGCCTGATCCCGGGATGGGCTTCTATCAGTCTCCTTTGAACTGCCAGTCACACTTATGCTGCTTCTGTTCTGCGGCATCATGCATTATGAAATGGTTGGTTTGGGCTGTATTTCTCTTAGTCTAAGAAACTCTGGTGTGGAAGCTTTAAATTAGTTTGTTAGAGTACTAGCTTTTGTTACCCATTTATCACAGTGGAGTTTATTATGGGATTTTTTTTCAAAAGCCACCTTGAGGGGCAGCAAAGTGCCGTGTAAAACTTTTAAATAACGAAGAAATACAAAAGTTTAAAGCACTGCTGAATAGGTTGGAAGAGAAAATATTTAACCCCATCACTTGGTCTATTTATAATTTTAGATATACATGCCTTCAGCACCTCTCACTGTGAAATGCATTAGGCCTGCCTACATTGACAAACAAAAGTGTGGCAAATATCATTTGGTGAGGAACATTTTCCTAATCAGCTTTAATGAGGGAAAGAAACCCCACAGCATCACTGCCTTGAATAATTGCAGAACTAACTTATCTTAAATAAATGTATGCTAACTAAATATAATTTTTAAACCCCAGGAAATCATATCTTCATACATTTATTGGTGCATTTTCCCTGAAGGCAGTTTTCAACATCAAAAGAATTTTTTAGTTGATAAAATTGTTGTTGTTCCTGTCAGCACAGGCTTTAAAAATAAATAAATTAAATAATACTTTATTGCTCTGCAAATGAAAAAGGAAACAATAATCAACACTAGCAGCAACTCTCCAATAACAAAATGATGCTGGGGAGGGGAAGAACAAGAGACAATGATCTTCACTTTGGAAAACAGAAAATGTTATAAATACTGATAAACATATGAAAGATAATTCCTTCTAGTCTGTTAAAATTCTTTTTTTCTCCAGATACAATACATAGATCCACTCATTTATTCCATTGTAAACTAGGATGTTTATTAAGTTAACATTTATATACTTTTTCAGTCACAGTATAAAATCACCACAACTAAATATAAATCATGCTCTTAAACAAACCATTTATGATTTGTAACAACACACAAAACTATCTACTACAAATGTGCAGTAAATCCAGATAAATCCAATGTGGAACTGCACCAATTAGGAAATATTTACATCCAGACTGATTGAAAAGTCCCAGATTTTGTTCCTGTTCTTTCTGATTTTATACTGAGTTAAAACAAACAAATCTGATCAGCTGGTATAAAAAGTCTCTGTTCATATGGGGAGTTGACAGCAAATATTCCAGAAGAAGCAAAACATGTATGGATCTCCAAAATAAAATCAGAAAGTACAACAAATTCTGGGACTTTCTGGTCTTTTTAAAAAGGCTATATGCCCCCTTAGAAACCATATGTGTCTTCTAAAACCTAACCTGGAACCTCTCTGAGTGAGATTCAGAAACAGAGGCCATTTCCATAGCGGGCTTCTGAAATGGTGCAGAGCGACCTCTCACGGAGGTCTTCTACACCCTAGAGTGGACTGGCGTGGACTACTTTTTGTAGTTCCACACCAGAATCCATTCAGGAGCGGCCGGAACTAACCGCGCTGCATGTTTTTTAAAAACTTCTTTTTCGTCGCCCGGCTCCGAAGTGGATTTGCAGGCGCGCGCAAGTGCGTGCTTATTATAACGGACTTATCCGGTTTCAGGTAAGCTCCGTTTTTGCCCATTTTTGCCTGTTTCCCCACACACACATGTGAAAAGGGCCAGAGACACATATTGACTGTGTTTCTTTATTGTGAAACATTTCTTTCCCAAATTACTTATGTAAAGAAAGTGAAGAAATGGAGAACTAGGGGAGGGAGAGAAGCAGGTAAAGTCTTGTGATTGATAGCTCTAGATTTCATTTCCTCCAGGATTTTTGGGGAAGGATATAGAATGCACTTGTTAGAGGCTGCTCTTATGTTTTCACTGCATTTTGTGATTCTGTCTCTGCAGGCGAAAAAGAACAGAAGCAGCTTGGGATCTTCCTTAACTGTTCGGAGGGTCAACATTAACTGGAAGAGGTGTGTAGACACAGCTGCTTGTTCAGAGGGCTGGCTACTGACATCTATTCCCAGATGAGGTACATGAAGGTTCCCAAGTCTGTGGTTGTTGCTGCTGCTGTTGTGTGCCTTCATGTCATTTACAACTTATAGTGACCCTAAAGCAAACCTATTACAGGGTTTTCTGGGGCTGAGAGTATGTGATGTACACAAGTTCACCGAGTGGATTTTCATGGCCAAGCAAGGAATCAAACCCTTGTCTCCAGGGTCATAGTCTGACACTCAAACCGCACAAACCTGCCATCTCAAAAAGCCGTTATGCAAAGTCAGTTTCTTCCTGTACTCCCTTCCTAGCTGTCTATTACTGCAAATTCACATGATACCTATAACATTAATTTTTAGGCAGCTAAAAACTTTCATCATCATCATCATCATCATCATCATTATCATCATTATCAATTTTATTTATACCTCAGATTTTCCCCAAAATGGGGGTTCAAAATGGGCAGCTTACAAATTAAACAAGCACAATACAGTTAAAATATATTTAAAAAATCAACACTAAAATAGAATTAAATTATGAGTGACACTAAAAACAATGTAAAACATAGAAAAAGGATTAAAAACCAATTTAAGATGATATATTTTAAACAGGAAAACAATAGAGTGAAAAGCCTCTTCTTTAAAACTTCTAGTTCTCGAAAGCCTGTCAAAATGTTTTCACTTGCTGGTGGAAGGACAGCAAGAAGGGAGACCATTCTGGCCTCTGTAGGAAATTTCAGAGCCTGTTGTTGTCTGCCTTCAAATCATTTGTGATTTATGGCAACCCTAAGATGAACCTATCATGGGGTGTTCTTGGCAATAGTTTGATTTATTTGCAGGTAAATGGGTATAGGACTGCAGCCCCAAAGCAGATAGTAATGACCTCCAATTCATATTTAACTTCATTCAGTTCTGGCCACCGCGATTCTCGTAGCCCATTCTGAATTAAACTCTTGCAGAGGCCTTTTCCGCACCAGGCTATTTAAACGGTGCAGAGCGACCTCCAACGGAGATCTTCTGCACTGTAGAGTGGACTGGGGCGGACTACTTTTTGTAGTTCCAGACCTCAGTCCACTCCAGAGTGACCGGAACTGGTCGCTCAGCATGTTTTTTAAAAACCTCTTTTTAGAGGTTTTTAAAAACCACGGAGCGCGCAACCCCGTGCCACTCCATTGCCCGGCTCCAGAGCAGATTTGCAGGCGCACGCAAGTGCGTGCCTGCAGATCTGCCGGGGGCGGGTTTCCAGCTGGCGAGCTTCTCCGGTTGGTGGAGAGCCTCCACCAACTGAAAGCCACCATTTAGGACGTCGGAGGAGTGCAGAGCGACGAGCTCACACTGCTCCTCATGGAGACGGACTCGGCCAGCCAGAAAACAAAGCTGGTAAGCTCTGTTTTAGGGCGTTTCCCCCCTCACATGTGGAAAGGGCCAGAGTTTCAGTACAGAGTGATAGATCAAGTCTTCACGTATCTAAATAATTAGAAGGAGGAAAACCAAAGATCAATATAGATTTTCTCTGTATATTGGAAAATTTGCCTTGAGATATTTCCAAAAGGTTACATTCAAGAGGACAGAGTGGATGGTGCCTTAGTCGTGAGATAAACCTTTCCTTGCCTTTCCCTGTCTTTTGTATCTTTGCTGTCTACAAGAACACTTGAACAGTGCTTTAGATTTTAAATTAATGACTGCAACAGCAGATTAACAATCTTCTGTAGCTTGAAGCAGTTAAAACAATTCACTCTGCAGAAACATTCACCGTGATTTTTTTTAAAAAAAAAGCAAAGATACTGAATTATATTTAGCTTTACTTTAATTAAAACTCACTTGAACCCGAAAACTGCTTCTAGTTTCCAGACTTCTGTCACTTGAATCTGAATTACTGAATCTATGTGTCTTTCCATGTCAGTTTTATCTTGGATAAATCAAACTCTCATTTATGCAGCAGTTGAATTTGTCTTGCTTTTCCACTACAACCTATGTGGGTAATAATTACCAAGTCAAACTGTCTTTATGTCAGGAATAAAGTAATGGAGGGATGGCAAAAGGGAGGTTCCCAGCACACACACACATAGAGACATGCAACAACCTAAATCCAACACTGCACAGGCACTGTGATCTCAATTGAAAGGAACTTGCTTCCCCTACCCATCCTTCCCAATGCAACCCAGGATGCCATCCAGAAACCAGTTCTGAGTAGTTTCTCAACCCTCCAAAGGACAGGTGTTGCCTGTTATAGCTGTTTATATTTGTACACCACTCTTTACCCCAAACTGAGTCTCAAACTGGCTTACACTTTCAAACAAATGCAACAGAGGCCCTTTCCACATGAGGAAGTTAAGATGGGCCAAGGTGTCCTGTCACGGAGGTCTTCTGCACCTTGGATCGGACTAGGTTCGGACTATTTACCTTAGTTCCGCACCTAAGTCCGATCCAAAACGCCCCCAAGTGGTCCTCCAGCGCGCTATGTGAAGACCAGAAAAAAACGGTCTTTCAATTTTCCGGAGCACGCCATTTCATTCCTGCTCAGTTGTGCAGATGCGCAGATTCGCACCAGTGCGAGCCTGCGATCAGCGGAGGGTGGGCTGTGGGCATGGCCAGCTTCAGCGGTTGGTCTGGACCCACAAACAACCGGAAGCTGCCATTTTGTAAGCCTCACCAGTGCGGATCTAAAGACCTTGCACTGCTCCGCATCGCCCTGGAACAAACAGAGGAGCCCTGCAGAAGGGCTTAAGGGAAAGTCTGCGTTGCTTCGAGCCAAGAAGAACCGGTAAGTAACGGCACGGAGCGATTCACTCGCCTCGTGCGGAAAGGGCCATAGTCTCATTCAGACTGATTGAAAAGTCCCAGACCTTGATCCTATTCTTTCTGATTTTATACTAGGCTAAAATAAATCAACCTGGGGAGCTGGTATGAAAAGTCTCTGATTGTGCTGTAAGTTGACAGAAAATATTCTGGGATAAACAAAACACGTACAGCTGTCCAAAATAAATTGGAATAAACAGGAACAAAATCTGGGACTTTATGATCTTCTTGATCAGTCTTCTTGCACCCATAGTTTAACAAAAGATCAACATGAAAATAGAATTAAACTATTAAGAATACTAAAAACAATTTAAAACATACCACTAAAAAGTTTAAAAGCAGTTTTAAAATACCACACTTAAAACAGCATCCTTTTAATAGCCCTTCCTTTAAAAACCTTCAGTTCTCAGAAGTTTCTTGGAATGAAAAGAAGTCTTGCCCTCCCTGCCTCCCAGTTTGAGGGTGCACGGGAGGCTAGAGTTTATGAATTAAAGAGCTCATAGATGAAGTTTGGGAAACTATCTCACTAGACCTACACCTGCAAGTGAGCAAATAAACAATAAATAATTATGCTGAAGTTGCATTAGCCAGTTCTACAAAATGGTATGTCTCCTCCTGCCCTCCCCCAACTTTGCCTTTGCTGCTTCATATTTTTATCTGCATTTTCTTCCATAAACACTGCATAGAACTTTATTCAAAACACATGACTACATCGGCTTTATACATGCTAGTAATGAATGTACTATTGAATACAAATACAAAGTGTTCCAGGGCTCCATTAATTTTAGTCTTTAGAAAGCAACTGATTTCAGTCTCCAATAATACTTAATGCAAATCCTCTTATATGAAACATATTTTGCTTTCATATTTAATTAATAACTGCAGTGACTTGGGGCACACAGTGTCTTGGTTTCGTGAATAAAAACTGCAGAGAATATTATCTGAGAGCCTTGCCTTTATAGAAAGGACAGTAATAAGCTTGCAGAAGGAAAATGGAGTGATCCACAATGGAAGAGCCTGGTGTGGGATGCCATTGTCAAACTGAACATTTGATATATTTTTTTTTATAAAATGCCTGATTTAAAGAAAAAAAACTTCCCCTTTTCATTGTGTTAGTAAAATATTATTCGTATATATTAATGATCTGGACATATTAAAACTATTCATGAATGATTCATATTTTTCAGATAACCATTTCTTTATTTATAGGACCAGATCTTATTCATCAGAACTCTTCCTTCGGCAAAGCTCTCATGGGCTTCCAAGAGTTCTTTAGTTGTTTCGTTTCCAAGATAAATACAGTGGAGTACTGATCCCTCCCCTCAATTTAATTTTCAGTGGTGTATAGTATGTAATCTTTAAATCAGAGGTGGGGACTCAGTGACCCATAAGTCACATGCATCTCTAAGGGTGTATTTTTATAGTTCTGAAATTTCCAGCCCAATTCTGCACACCAAATTAGAATGGCTATTGTCCTCAAAATACCAAAATTCTATTCAGAGGCGGCAGAAAGCCAAGTCCCCCCTCAAATACACTCTCAGAGTCATGCAACCACAAGAGGAAATGGCTGAAAATTGCCAAAAATTGAAACAAGAATTCACTTGCAGTTTTGTTTTTAGTCATGCTAATATAGCAGACAGTGTTGGGGAGTGTACCATCTGCTATTGAGGTACAGAAACAAAAATTGTCCCTGTGACAGTGCTGAAAGTCTCAGTTATACCACCAAGTCAGAGACATTTTATGTTTAAGGCGTCTGCATTTTGCTCAGCCTGCTACATTTTGCTAGGCATTCAGCTAAGACTTTAAGTAGACATAATGGGAAATGATGGGACAGCTGGGTGTACCTTTAAGGCAGGGCCTTCCAAATGGTGTGCTGTGACACATTAGTGTGTCACCTGAAGTGTGTAGGTGTGTCTTCTACAATCTTGGAAACATATGTTATTATTTATAAATCTTATATTTTTAAAAATATATGAAAGGTTTTCATGAGATATGTTGTGTGCCCATATATTTTGTTATTACAATTTATGTATGTGTCTGTTTCTCTTATAAGGGGTTAGTTTAACCTCCAGTTTGCTAGTAAAACTGTAATTACTGTGTCACGAAATGATGCATGTCTAAAAAGTGTGTCACCAACATGAAAAGTCTGGAAAGCTCTGTTTAAGGGGAGGTGGCTATTTTATGTTCTGTAAGGAATGTTTCAAAGTTAAATATTACATAAGCATTGCAGAATTACAGATGTTAAAAGGCATTATATAAACAGAGCCTAAGCATAGCTCTCTCTCTCCACACACACACACACACACACACACACACACGCATCAATATCAGAAGACCTGCATCAGTGAATGGTATTAGTTAGGGTTCTGGTCAGCTGGAAAGAGGAAGGTGAGCAAAGAATGGTGTGTGAAGTCAGGAAAGTTTGAGAAAGGATACCATTTTAAGTGACCTAGGAAGAAGAGTCAGACTAGGCAATATCATATATTTAACAAGAAAACTTGAACTGATATACCCCCTTTTGACTGCCTGAACCTGGGTCCCACTACATATCTCTAAGGACACACATGCCTATATATTTGTAGCCATCTCATTTTCCTTGAGACAAACTGGCAATGTGCTCTTAGGAAGAGTTTAAATGGGACATAGGCTATGGGGGGAGGTATAAGAAGCAGCGTGGGTATTTGGGTATCGTGAAGAAAAGTTACAAAGCTATAGACAGAATGGAACAGAGTCCTTGATTTAGTTCATAAGCAATGCATCTTATTCAACAGGGAAAAGTAACTAGTAAATCTTCCTTCCTTTTGTTGATTATTTCTTATTTTATTGATTGTTTCTCATTTTTGCCAATCTCCTATGCAATTGAAAATATAGTCAGATTTAATCCAACAGCTGATAGAAGATCAGGAGGAAAATGACATTTTTTATGGAGGGGAAACTATAGCTAATTTTGTATGTTGCAATTCTTGTATTGAGCACCCAGTTAGTTTAATTCAGGCCATTTCCACACCGGGGTATTAAAAAGGTGCAGAGCGACCTCCCACGGAGGTCTTCTACACCATAGAGTGGACTGGCGTGGACTACTTTTTGTAGTTCCACACCAGAATCCACTCAGGAGCGGCCGGAACTAGCCGCACTGCGTGTTTTTTAAAAACCTCTTTTTAGATGTTTTCAAAAAGCACGGAGCGCGCAGCCCCGCGCCGCTCCGTTGCCCGGCTCCGACGCGGATTTGCAGGTGCGCGCAAATGCGTGCCTGCAGATCTGCCGGGGGCGGGCTTCTGGCTGGCGAGCTTCTTCGGTTTGTGGAGAGCCTCCACCAACCGGAAGCTGCCATTTGGGACGCTGGAGGACTGCGGAGCAGCGAGCTCACGCTGCTCCACATCGCGACGGACTTACCCGGCTGCCGGTAAGCTCCGTTTTTGGGCGTTTTCGCCCGTCCCCCGCCCCCACATGTGGAAAGGGCCTTAGGTTCTAGACTGCACCTTCATTGAATCATTGGATTATATTTTCTCTCAAATTCATTTATTTTCCTCCACTTTCTCCCTCTGTCTTCATCTCATAGGCCTGATTCTCTGTTGATTCCCTGAGATTCAAACACATCTTAAAATCCATCTTAAAAATATTGCACCTGTGAATAGCCCTGGCTAATTTCTGGTTACACCTTCTCACCCACTAGAGGAAATTTCTTGTTTCCATCAATCCTAGAAACAATTCTAGGTACACTCTGAAATGAGCACATCTGCTGTTAACAGGGTAAATGGAATGTTTGTAGAGCTGCCCTCACCCATTTTGTCTCAAGACACAGAAATTTTAAGACTCGCGTACCTCTAATGGCTTCAGCACCCCCCACCACCAGTCATAAAGCTTTTGGATTTTTTTTTTCTCATGGAGAAAACATTATGTTGCTTTTTGTGTATTTTTTAGAAAAAATGCATGAAGGGTTTTTAAATGAATAAATAAATTACCAAAAATAAAAAATGTGAACATGGCAACATATCAAAAAGCCTATCAGGATGGCTTCATGTTCTGTGCACGTTCTGTGGCAAACCCACATTTGAGGCTACACAGCGTGTAAAATGGCATGTCAAATAAGAGATGCAAAATGAGATTTCTGAAATGGGAAAGACAAATGTACAGAGAATTCTTAAAAGTTCTTCAACAGGTGATAACTGTTTCAAAGGGGAGAAAAAAACCTCTTACTTCTGAGTGAGTTTCACTCCTACAAAGTGCCCTTTCTCTGCACATGTTGAGCAACCTAACACCACCACTGATATTTAAAATTTTCCATCACTGGACTTGATATATATTATAAATATATATAATTTCTACTTACATTTATCTCTTCAGATTCCCGCCTCCCCCCTTCTCTAAGCTAGCATTGCTGAGGTTAAATGACCAAAGCTATTTTTAGAGGTGTGTGATGATCAGGCTTTACTAACCAGTACAAATTCCAGCTGCGGCAGAAGGGCAGCTTCTCTCCTGAAAACTTGCCCTATAGCAAAACTTGCCCTCTACAAGCCATAGATCACACTCACAGGCTATTAGAAATGTCAAGGCAGAAATCTTTTTCCAGACAATTATAGGATCAAGATTGTTACAGTACCTTCTGCTGTAATCTCAGTCATAATGGTGATGGTAAGGAACACTCTGGTGAAAAGGTCAAGATATATTGGCAGACTATGACAGGGTCAGCGTTGGCTTGGGCAGGAGGCAGCAAATTAAAAGGTGGGAAGTCCTCTATAGTTGCGACTTTCTTTGGCAGTCTTTTTTTCCCCCTTTTTCTTCTTTCCAACTATCTTCTCTGCAAAGCCCAGTCCTGCCTGCCCTCCCCACCTCCCAAGAAACTAACCCCTTTCCTAAGGCAGTGCTTGCAGCTCAGACTAAAGTATCAGCTTCTAACAAAAATAGCCGGGGCTCTCAGCAAATCTCTTGCATGGCTTTTTTGGCATCCCGGGCAGCACACTCAGGGACTTTTTTTTTTAAAGAGTCAAGCTCCAAATGAAACAATAAAGCAGGTAATAGAAGTTAACAACACAAAAGGAACTGGAAAGAACTTTTAAGGCTCCTCAGCATCTTTAATATGATTATAGAGTTGTTTGGAGTTTTTTTTTTCAAGGTCTAGGTCAGAAAATATGGAATACAGACTTGATGGTAATCTTATCCAACCAAGCTCAAATGTATTCTTAGCACACTCTTAACCACATTCTTTCCGGGCCTTATTTGGTTTGGGAGGGCCCTGTGAAGTCAGCTACAAAGATAAAAGAAGAAAATGAACTTAGGTAAATTACACCCCATTAAAATCATCTTCTGCTTCCCTTTTAGTGGCTGTCCCTGCTGGATCAAACCAAGGCTGTATTTTATTCCAGCATCTTATACTTTAATTCTGTGAGCGTGCATATTAAGAATGTTGGCAAGCTGGTTCGTGTAAGATATAAGGATGCATTTTAACAGTAATTGTATTGGTGCAGGAAATAAAATACCATTCACTTCTTTGGGATTCAAGTGCCCTTCTATTCTTGTTTCGTTTTGCTTTTAATTAAAAATAGCAAAATGACTGTATTATGGCTAGAGTCCTGAAGGATGCTTTACAGTCTCATAGAAGTTATGAAGTGCAGGATCTACAATTCAACTGAACAGTAATATAAAAACTTGTAGAGTTGAAAACACAAACAATTTAAAACACAATGACAACCAGAAAGCAGCAACAATGATTACATGCCAGACTATCATTTCCTTCCAAGCTCACTCAGTATCATCTTAAAGTTCTCAAGTAACTCAGAAGAGTAACTGAAGAAAACATTGGCCTTTGACTTTGGAGGACAGAGTTGGGACAATCTATCAATGGCATCAGGTCTCTTATCTTTTGCCTCCCAATGCTAGGATCTTTCTGTCCTATTTCCACCAGTTTCTGACAGAGCAATTCAGGAGTGTGGTGGTAGTGATGATGATGATGATGATGATGATGATGATGATGGTGATGGTGATCATCATCATCATCATCATCATTTAGCGCTACCAGTGTACATATTTTTGTTCACATTTTTCAAAAACGTGCACTTTATGCACATTTTTCAAATGAATGAAGTATGCACTCAGTCACTAAGACATGTTTATACAGTTCTGAAATACCCCTATTTTTCCATGCACCTTTTAAAAATATGTTCATGTTTTCAAGCATATTTCTTTAACATTATCAAGCTCAAAGATTTATTGATTCCCAACCACAAAAATGTATTTGGTTCCTCATTTAGTTCTGGGACGTACAGATTGTATAACTCTGCATGAAAATTTTAACTGATTTTTTTTTTTCAGTCATTCCTGTTGGAACCCCACTTGTTTCAGG
Organism: Cyclura pinguis; assembly: GCA_030412105.1. Lineage (NCBI taxonomy): Eukaryota > Metazoa > Chordata > Lepidosauria > Squamata > Iguanidae > Cyclura > Cyclura pinguis. The sequence continues at coordinate 102,193,038 of CM059599.1, read as the reverse complement.
ACAATACTTGGTAATTTGGATAAGTGATCTGACTCTGTGTAAGGCTGCTTCATATGTTTGTATCTGTTTCTACAGTGTGGCTGAGCTCTTCTTTACTGTTTTTCTGTCAGGAAGTTGATATAGGTCTCTGCCAGACTAGTCTAAAGAATCAAGAGTTCTCACAATATAGCACCTTGGGTTTTGTCTGTTGTTGTAGTCTCTATTTCCTCTCATTTCATTCTGTTGTGGAGTTGTTTGCAGCTATTTCTTTTTGTATTGTTTTATTTAAACAATAAAATGAGTGACATAAAATCAACAAAAAACAGTAATGACTTATACATTCTGAACAATAAATCTAATACAATAAAACTATAAACAATAAAACACTAAGAAACCTAACACTTATAAAAACTATACACATATATACACTCAAAAAAAGAAAAAGAGGGAAAAAGGAGGACAACAGAGATTTTGTTGGGATCTTTAAAAAATTCAACAACTACAGCACCAAATACTGCAGTCTAATGATGCAGTTGATCTATTTGCTGCAGCCCATAGACTTTTTACAGTAATTCTGCTGACATAAGGGACCATAAGGAAGAATGAATTGCACTCTGTAGTTCCAGCTACTGTCTCATCCACGCTGCATGTTGTACACTGGAAGGAGGTGATCCTCTGGATGTTCCTCTACATAGGAGTGGGAATGTTTTGACCTCCAAATGCTGTTGGATTACAGCTCATAGGCACATTACTCTTCTAGTGACTGCACAGTTGGCTGTAATAGAAAGCATACTGAAACAGATCCAAGATCTATCATCATTTGTTAGCAAATTGGCAATGGCTGTCCTATGGCTCGTAGAAAGGTGTTCTTTGTATTTCTGCCACAAGTATAAATTTCTTTTCTCCTGTCACAATTTTGATCTGGCTGCTTTCCAGAAATGCTGTATTTGGGCTCCTCTCTTCACTTCAATCAAGTCATTGGGTGCCAGTTTTAACAAGCATAATTTTATATTTCACACATTGATCATTTTATCTTGAAGTTTTTATTCAGCTTTGTTTAAAATGCAAGGAAACATGAAGCAATCAAGCAGAAGCCACAGGGATAGTCTAGATATTGTCAGAGAGAATTGAAGGTATTTAAATCACTTTTAATGTATAAAAAAAATCAGAATCAAATTAAAAATTTACATTGCATTCAGCCTTTCTGTTTTCAGATGACTGCACGTACCTCATATACACATATACAGAAAGGCAATGGAGATAAGGAAAGGCCTAATAAACGTACCTAGTGTACTGATCAGTGAAAAATAATGGATTAAAAATGGACCATTTTGTAAAGGGACAGATCCTTTTCCCCCTTAATGCAGTGTTAATAACTATATTCAAATAAACAGTGAAATAGATCTTCCATGTATGCCTTTTAAACAGAACAAACATAGCAGTTATTGATGTTATAAAATATACTAAGCCAGCAATGAAAGTATATTAATTACATTCATAATCTTGTGCATGCCACATGCTCAACAGATAAAAAAGAAAGTTGCTCAAATAAGTCCTAATATAAAACTCATCACAATGCAGATGTTAATGAGGAGAGCTTTGACATGTGCGAAAAGCTAGATTTCCTTCAGATTTCTCTGAAGGTGAGCGCCAAATGCAAGAAGCTACTCTGGGAGAAGAAGATAAAGTTCCCACACATCCAGAATCCCAGATTCATACTGATGTTGAGTGTGGGACCATCGCTACACAATTTCCCCAATCCACATGATCAACATTGCTAAAAGATATGTATGGGGAATGGGGAGTTGACTGTGAGGTTGATGATCCTTTTGGCAGACAAAGATGGATATGAAAATGTTGGTGAAAGTGAGTACTTATTTCCACTGAAGACTTTGGTTGTCCAGGGTTCAGCAAAGGTAAATGTTTAATTCCTCCTCACATAAGTTTTCATGACATGTGAATTCATGTTGTATGGTCATATTTTGACTGATAGTGAACAGGATGGCTTAATGCCTTTTCTCATTTGGTTTTGATGTCATTTTCTATAGCAAGAGCAATTTTTTTCTATGGCCAATTCTGCACTTCACTGATATAGTGCTATTATTCCACTTTCAACATCCTGTGGAATTCTGGAGTTTGTAGTTTACTGAGGTCAAAGAGCTCTCCAGCTGAGAATTCTAAATGCCCTTTCCTTTGCCCTGGGACAGGGCAGAGAAGAGTATAATCAAACATAGACATTTAACAATCAGCTTTCATGAAATCCAAGGTCTAAGTTTAACAAGTTCAGAGAAATACCAGGCAGAATCTCATTGCTAGAGATGCTAAAGAAAACAGACATCCAGCAAAGACAGGAGCTCTTGAAGGAGGAGCTGCAAAACTCACGGTCACAAACATCTGAAAAAGCCAATGTGCCTACACAACAGACTAAAGGAGAAAGTGGAAATTAAAAAAAGAGTTATGTCTCAAGAATGGAAGGAAGAACAAATCACCAAGGAAGAGTACAGATCTGTAGCCCATGCTCGCGGGAATAAAGAAAGCTAAAGCCCAGAATGAGCTGAGACTGGCAAGGCAAGCAAGAAACAACAGTTTTTTTCAGACGCATTTTAGGTAAGAGAAGGGCAGAAGAGACATTGGGACTATTGTTGAGGTAAAATGCTAACTGATCACAACAAAAAAATGTAACTACTCAATACCTATTTTGCTTCAGTTTTCTCCCCAAAACAGAATTGTGTGTGCATCTGTGCAGTATCAGAGACCCTGGCCAGAGATCTGGATTGCAAATCAAGATTGACAGGGAGTCAGGAATCACCTAGCTAACCTAAACAAGTTCAGATCTGCAAGGCCAGACAAAGTGCATCCCAGAGTACTGATGGAACTTGTATATGCATTTGGCATCATTTTTGAAAAATCTTGGTGAACAGGTAAGCTGGCAGAGGACTAGAGAAAGGCAAACATTGTTCCTCTCTCTCTCTTTTTTTTTTTTAAAAGGCAAAAATGAAGTTTCAGGAAACAACAAACCAGTCAGCCTGACCTCAAAACCAGTAAAAATATTAGAATAGATTACACAGGAGTCTGTCTGGTCTGCAAGTATCTTTATGACAATGCAGCGATCAGTAGGAGCCAATACAATTTGGTTAACAATAAATCCTGCCAAACTAATCTTACATCTTTTTTGATCAGGTTACTAGCTTTGTAGTTGGTGGGAATGTTGTGGATATTGTTTATCTGGATTTCAGCAAAGCCTTTGATGAAGTTCCCCATAATATTTGGATTAGCAAAATGATCAAATGTGGAATAGATGGGAATATTGTCAGATTGATCCATAATTAGTAGGAATCCAGTGCTCACAGGATCATCATCAGTGGCTGCATTTCAAAGTGGAAGGAGATCTCAAGTAGAGTGGCTCAGGTTTCTGTCCTGGGGCCATTACTTGTCAACATTTTTGCCAAGGACTTAGACGATGGGGTGAAGGGAATCCTTATCAAGTTCTCAGTTGAAACAAAACTGAAAGGAGTGATTAACATATTGCAAGATGGGAAGAGAAGGACCTAGATAATTTTAAAAAATCCGCAGAAATTAACAAAATTAAATTCAGTAAAATGTCAAATTCTACATTTAGGCCACCAAAACCAAATGCACAGATATTGGATGGGGGATACATAACTCAGAAGTACTATATGTAAAGAGGAGCTTGTTATTATTGATGATCATAAATTGAACATGTGTCAGCAGTGTGATGCTGGAGCAGACGGTAAAAGCTAATTCAGCCTGCTTTAATAGAAGCATAGTTTCCAAGCTGAAGGAAGTAATAGTCACACTGTATTCTGTGCTGGATAGGCCTCATTTGGAGTATTGCATCCAGTTCTGAGCAATTTATTTTAAGAGGTATATCGAAAGTTGGAGCAGGTTCAAAGAAGGCAACCAGGATGATGATACGAGGTGTGGAGAACCAAACATGTGAGGAAAGGTTGAAGGAGCTGGGCATGTTCAGCTTGATGAAGAGAAGACTGGGGGGTGACAAGATTGCACTTTTATAAGTACCTCAAGGGCTGTCGCAGAGAGGAAGAGTCAGGCCTGTTCTCTGCTGTCCTAGAGGATAGGACGTAGAATAGAGTGCTATATTACTTCCCTATATTCCTATCACATTTAGCTGCTGCATCACACTATTGAGTCATGTTCAGTTTGTGGTCTACTAAGAGTCCTAGATCTCTTTCACATGTACTGTGGTCAAACTAGATCTCACTCATCCTATATCCATACATTTTGTGTTTTTTTTTTCTGCTTAAGTGCAGTACCTTACATTTCTCCCTGTTGAAATTAATGTTGTCAGGTTTGGTTGAGCTTCCAAATCTGCTAAGGTCATTTTGAATTCTGATCCTATCCTCTGGGGTATTAGCTGTCCCTCTCAATTTGATGTCACTTGCAGATTTCATGAGCATGCCCTCTATTCCGTCATCCAAGTCATTGATAAAGATGTTGAACAACACCAGGCTCAGGACAGAATCCTGTGGCACCCCACTAGTCACTTCTTTCCAAAATGAAGAGGAACTATTGGCGAGCACCCTTTGGGTTCAGTCTGTCAACCAGTTACAAATCTACCTGACAGCAGCCTTGTCTAGCTCCCATTTTACTTGCTTGTTTGTAAGAATATTGTGGGGGACCTTGTCAAAGGCTTTACTGAAATCAAGACATGCTACAACCACAGCATTCCCTTCATCTACCAAGCCTGTACCTCTATCAAAAAAAAGGAGATAAGATTGGTCTGCATTACTTGTTTTTGAGAAACACATGTTGATTTTTAGTGATCACCACATCCCTTTCTATTTAATGATCTGCTCTAGAACCTTTCCTTGTATTGATGTCAAGCTGACTGGGTGGTGATTGCTTGGGTCCTCTTTTTTTTCCCTTTTGGAAGATGGGGACAACATTTGCCCTCCTCTAGTCTGCTGAGACTTCTGTTTTCCAGGAATTCTCAAAGATTATTGTCAGTGGTTCTGAGATTACTTCTGCTAGTTCTTTTAATATCTTTGAATGTAGTTAATCTGGCCCCAGAGATTTGAATTCATTTACACTAGCCAAGTATTCCCGTATTACCTCCTTACCTATTCTGTGCTACATTTTCCCTAGCGCTTCCTTTGCTTTAGCTTCCCCAGATTGAGTACTGTTTTCCTTTTGAGAGAAAGACAAAGAAGGTGTTGAGTAGTTCTGCCTTTTCTCTGTCCCCTTTTAGCATTTCGCCATCTTCTCCATGTAGCAGTCCTACAACTTCCTTGATCTTCCTTTTGCTCTGGAAATAACCCAAAGTGCTCTTTTTATTGTTTTTAACCTTTCTAGCAAGCCTGAGCTCACTCTGTATTTCAGCTTTTCTGACTTTCTCCATGCACATTCCACTGAATTCCTCTTTGGTGATATCCCTCCTTTTCCATTTTTTGTACATGTCCCTCTTAAATCTTAGCTCACCTGAAAGTTCTTTAGATGACATCCATCCCAGTTTCTTCAGACACCTCCCATTTTTGCTCATTGGATCTATTTGAAATTGTGCCTTCAATATCTCACTTTTAAGATACTGAAGGCACAATTTCAAACAGTTCCAATTTTGGGGCAAGATAAGGCCTGCTCCATTTTTGAAAATTCTCTTACAGTAGGAAGAAATTTCCTTAAATTATTCTTGCTTCCTTCAAGGGGAATATTAACAAAGAAATACATTTCTGTGAGAGAGGCTGTTTCCTCTGCCTGGCTGCTTTCTACAGAATGAAACAATAACCTGGGGGCTGCCAGATTCATCTCTATCTCCCTGATCACTGATTGGGTAGGGGGACCAATTTCATTCTGGTTGCTCTTGATGAAGAGAGGGAACAGTCTTCAACTCTAATGTAGGGCTGCTCCTTTCTCTTGGTGCTCAAGTATAGACATGCCTGGGTACATCCCCAAGCCTGGCAGTCCCTGGCTGTTGCTGTGTGTTGGGGTGAAAGTTCCCTGCCTAAGAGTGGCATCGTTTCTTTCCACAAGATCCAAAGTGCATACACAGGCGTGACTCCCAATTCAGGCTGAGTATGTCACCAATAGGGTACCAGTATCTGAAAGCTTCCACCAGACTCAAGTTTACATAAATTATGTATCTTGAGAGCTGTTTGGCTGTTCCTGGTCCTTGGCTGTGTTTGCTGGAGGTGATGATGTCAAACAATAAGGACCACAGGTTCTTACTCCCTGCTATAAAGAATAACTAGAAAGGTTATTACTTGATATTTGATTGAAGGAAAAGAGATGAAATGGTGGATGGAAGGAGGGACTATAGTGAAATAGATAGAGAGAAATTATAGTGAAATGGAGTAAAATGAACTGATACTCTATCTACATGATTACATTGCTGAACAAAAATATAAAATACTAGTAAAATTAGATTTTTCACCATGAATTATGCAGCCCATGCTTTTTTTCATTTTTTTTACCAATAATTCCAACCTGTCCCACTTTTATGTAAGCAAGCAACTTTAAAGAAATTCTCTTTAAAAAAAAGAGAGAGAGAGAGAGAGAGAGAGAGAGAGAGACCATACTTTAAATCCATATTTTAAAAAGTAAAATTCAATAAGTATCCTTAAATCAGACTATGTGAGATTTCAAAGAAATAGATGCCTCCTGAAGGATAGCCATTCAATCTCCAAACCCACTTCACCTGCAAACATTGATGAAATAGGAAATATTGATCTTGGGAGGATACAAATCTGTAACATTGCAGAAGCATCATAATCTGGCTTTGAATGTTGTGCCCCTGTACCAGCATCAATAGCAGGTGCACCATTTTAAAAAATTGATGAAAACCACAGCTATGAGGGTAGTATCTATTTGAAAGGTAAAGTCAAGGACCAGAGTCCTCTAGGGCAGTTATGAATGTGTCACCTAGAGTTACATACTCATGGCTGTTACATATTCACTATCCCTACATAGCCCCTATATAGAGACCACAGGAATCCCTCAATCCTTTTTTACTGGGCATCAGCTGCTGTGACTGATGGGGTCTGCTCCCCTGCTGATAGGGAACCAACTGATTGACATTCCCATTCCTCCCTTATGTGAGTGGTCTCATGTGAAAGGGGGAATTCTGACAGGGGTCCTGCTTCTGCCCTGCCACACTGGAGATTGCTTGTGGGAGGGGGTGGAAATGGCAGTCATATGCTTCCCAGGCAACAAGAGAAGAGATGACCATCAACTGCAGCAGCTGTTTCCTGGTAAGTGGAGATTGGGGGTATTGGGCTGGGATTTACCACATAACACCATAACTATGGTGTCTCCCATACAGGATTCTGACCAGCCTCTCCTCTAGTTGGTCTGTGGGAGCAGAAGCAAGTGTAAATCAGGAGAGGTCCATGCCCAAGTATACACCCTTCTAAAGATATTCAGTCACAAGTGGAACTATTCATGCCCATGCAATTCTACACTTGCAGGTTTGAATATACTATTGGAATAGAATTTCTACTGACACGTAGAACACAATATTGGTGATGACATGAACTGTGGGTGATGCCACTGCATAGGTTTCATAATTTCAGCAGCAGCATTTTAGCACTGGAGTGAATTCTTGATACCCTGGAAGTATGGACATTTTTAGCCATCACTTTATTAGTTAGGCATTGCACTGTGACTTAGATTTGAGACTTGTAGACTGTTTATCACTTTCTATTGGGCTGATGGCAGTAGACTGTGCAAGGCTGAAGACAGATATGAAACTGATTTCTGAGCTGATTAATTAAAGCTTATACCTCTAGCATTCCTCATCTCATACTGGCATTTTGCAGCTAGAGCTGAAAGGTATTCTTATTTGAAAAAGAAAAAAGATCCCAGCACCTTTAATTCCTTGGATCTACACAGATCTGAGTATTGCATTTTAGTATTAAAATACTTTCTTACTCAGTGTCAGAGACATTTGTCTCCCCTCTGGGAGTGGCATGTAATATCCATAGCCTTCCATCTTATAAAAATAACAAGAGCTCAATTTATGACATTAGGGTTGGCTTACTAACGTACTTAGTTGCTTGGTCATTGTACCTCATCTCCATGGGAAATGGTCTTTACTTTATGCAATTCCTCTCTCTTGTCTCTAAGGTCAGGACCTAAGTCTGTGTCTTCATCAATGCTCTTACCCTGAATTTTCCACATTGATACTGTAGTCCTATGCAGTTCTAGCTGACATCGAGTCAGTGGTGGAGCATGGAGTGGCGGAGCATGGAGGGAGGGAGTGCGAGGGGGAGGCTACGCCATGAGGGGGCCTGGTCACTGTGCATGGGGCATGGCTGTGGCATGTGGGCGCATGGCTACGGGCTGGGACACCCCAGAAACATTGCTGCCCGGGGCGAATCCCCACCCCCTGCCCCCATGTCCCTACATGATTGCATCAAGTTGATCTATTCAGTAAATACAAGGTTCAGATGATTTTGCACTGATAAGGTTGGAAACACCCAAATTTTATTGTATATTGTACAAACTTAATGTTGATAACTGTTATATAACATCAGTTTACAGCTGTACCTACATTTACATTCCAATTATGCTCACAGTTCCTTTGCTCAACATAGGGTCTACTTTAAATATGATCTCCCAGATCAAAGCCAGTATTGGCTAAGCCATCCTGTGAAGGCACATGACTCTGCTGAAGTTTAGCAGTTTAGTGGGAGAAACTGTCATGGAACCATGTGCAGCTATGGCACAACAGGATTTAACAAGTGGAGGAATCCATTTTAAAAGTTCTTGTTCTAGACAGGATGTCAGCTGCACCATAAGGCACTCAAGGTCAAAGTTGAAATTGCCAGTGTCAAGAGTCCATTTTCACATTTGTATTGAAAAATCTGAATAGAGTGACTCTTCTTTTAAAGAAAATCTGGCAACTTTTAGTCTTTGCTTAGTATGAATAAGAGATGCAATTAGAAGATCCTTGGTTACTTATGGCTGTTGCAGCTGTTCTGAAGAAGGATAGTGAATAAAGGACATTTTGAGAGAAGAAAAGGAAAAAAATAAAACAGATGAGGAAAGGAGGATCTTCCTTAATGGTCCTGTCATTCAAGTTGGCTTGTGTATTTTGTTTCTCTGAACAATATGTCACCATTTGTGATTGTCAGTCACCGGATTCCTGACCATACTCCAATGTGCATTCACAGTCAGCTCTCTAAAGCATTTGGGAAGGTATTTTATAATCTTGAAGTCTAATAGAACAAATCATTTCTTCTTCTACCTGTAAAATCCCAACTAGAAGCAAAATTTCAAGAACTGACAGGGGACAGAAACCACTATTCATTTTTTAAAAAAATTTAGTGATTTAAACATTAAACTGATTAAACATAAAACTAATAAACTAGAAACCCATAGACCCCAAACTATGTAACATTCCAGGGCACAAGGTGCTTTTATATGCTGTGTCTTATTCACAGTCACAGTACTGGATGTCCTTGAATGGTCATCAACCTTCTGTTTGTGGGTCTAGTATAGCACAGATCCAGTCTGTTTCATTCATTTAGACTAGACGAAATCAGTGTAATCCACCAATGAGAAAATCAGGTTGAAGGAAAGTAGAAGACCAGCTATGAGGGGACAACACTAGGTTGTTGAGGATCCATTTGGATAGGGTGGCCAAAGTGTGATGTACAGGCTCCATGCAAGCCCCAAGACTCCACTGCCTCTCTTTACCTCCCACCCCACCAAAGAAACTTAGTCCCCCAAAAGATAACTCATGTTCCCAGGATCCGCCAAAGGGCATGATTTACATACTAAATATAACTTCAAAAGGACTCTTTCTCCTGTTTGGGGAATTATATTTAGAAGGTAAATCATAGACTCTTGAGCCTTCTTGGGAAACAGAGTAAGTAAAGATGCAGATCTTTGGAAAAAGCCTGTGGAAGTAAGTATTAGGTCAATACTAGGGCCCACAAAATCAAAAAACTTGGGAATGCAAGAGATTCATGAGGAATAAGTTGCCCACTCAAAACTCCACTTTGACAGGTTTGATTTGTTTCTTCTGTAACTGTTTATGGCCACAGTCATTGACACCATCTTCTCTCACCACAGTTTGGCGCTGAACTGAGGCATAAAGTTACAGACCAGTATGGAAAATGGACAAAAAAATGGGAGCAAACATTGTTCAGTTGTCTAGGCTAGACAAAGAATCATGCCTCATTTTTAGCACTATGGAGCCACCTTGCAACACAAGATGAAACCTAGGAAATGCCAAGATACACTTCCTTCCACCATAAAGTAGGAAAGACTGTTTTTGAGGGCTTTCAGAATTATATCATTATACCATTAGCTCCACTGAACTAAGAAATAGCATGTGTTAACCCTTCAAAAAATTAGCCTAGCATGAGTGCAGCACACACTTACCAAGACTTACCAAGCATCAAATATTTATTCCACTTTACTGAGCAGTTCAGTATACAATTTTACCTCGTACCATCCTTATTACTCACTTCATGGTTGTTTCTCTCCCTTTAGCCTTTGTTCTTTCTGATTAACTTAGGCTACGAGCTAAACCACAAACAGAGGCTGGAAAGCTGATTTTAAGAAGAATGACAATAATGACATGCTGAAGCCACATATGACTAAGAAGTGGTAAGATGATGCCACCAGCCCTAACTGGTCCCATTAGATGAGTTATGGGTGGCATCAGCATGTAACTTTGTTCTTCTTAAAGGTAACATTCCAAGCTCTGAATTTGCTCTGGTTTTCACCTTACTTTCCATCTTTATAAAGTCAGACTTAGGCCAATGTGATTTTACTAGGTCAATGTCCCACAATGAATATGTCATTAGAAGGTGCCCTCATGTGGTGAACACTGGTATCTACAAGGGATTTGCATTTTTCATTTTTTTTTCCAGAAATCTGAAAGGAACAAATATATAAAAGAATGTTATTCATAATTATTTCTGATTTACTACAAATTAAATTGATTATTAGTAGAAAAATATTTTTGAGACCTTTGCTTGGATTTTCTTTCTTTCGGACCCATCCCATTTATGGGAAAGGCAATTATTAGTGATTTGGAAATTAGGACCCTTTCCGCATTAGACTGTCATAGTGCTATTATTCCACTTTCAATGTCCTGTGGAAATCTGGGGTTAGTAGTTTACTGAAGCCAAAGAGCTCTCTGGGTGAGAATTCTAAATATCCCTCTCTAAACTGCAAACCTCAGGACTCCATAGGATGTTGAAAGTACAATAATAGCACTATAACAGTCTAGTGCGTAAATGGCATATGACTATGTTGCTATGTCTGAGTGGGTTAGAGACTGAGCAGCTGTATCTATTGTTGTGCACTGGGTACGTACATGAAATCATCAGATGGAATAATGGGTGGCCTTTTGTGTTTTGTGGATATAGCTTTTCTTCTGGGAGATACCAACCTGCCAAAACACCCTTGAGTAGGATTGTGAAGAATATTGGTAAATTTTCTTATCAGAACCAAGAAAGTGTATCTCAACATGTGTTGGCATCTCCCAAGAGGCCTATATTTCATATTTTTGGATGATTTTTCAGATTTTTGAACTTTTCTGCAAAAACAAGATTGTTTGTGCAAAAATGTATTTTGCACAAAATACAATGCTTTTGTGCATTTCCCCCCACCAAACAAGCCCTAAATCCAAAACGTATGTGTGTGCAAAAATGCTAATAATCTTGACCAATGGAATCAAAACTCTGGAGATATTCTATATCATGTGTGCAAACAAAATACGTAAAGATTTACTTTCCTACCCTTGAGCCACCAGAGTCTATGCTGGGTATTGGGCTTTCTTCCTCACCGACCACAAACCAGTGGACCTTCTGTGACCACTGCCTTACGTTGGGGGGGAAAAAAGGCTGCACCCTTGAAAGAGGCAAATGGAGGAGAAAAGCCCACCCACCAGAAAGATCATTGTTGGGGAATGGTCTTTTCTCTTTCACCAGTTGATTTCCCATGTGCAGCCCTTTTTTTCCACACTGCAAAGCAATAGAGTTTCTGAAGTGTGGTGTGAAATCTGAAACACACACACACAAAACAACTAAAAACCAGTTTGAGTAACTGTGCAGTAAAAATTCACAAAAGGAAGAAATTATTTTTTAAAAAATCCAAATAAATGAAGAGGGCAGGAATTCTAGTGTGTACTCATTTTATTTTTTCCAACACACTGTTAAACACCTTTGTAGTTTTCATATTTCACAATATAAAGTATTTTAAAAGGTATTTTTAAAGGAATGGATTTTACTAGATTTCCTATCCTTAAATCTGTAAGCTGTTATTTTTAAAGGGATCTATTGCTGAAAGCAATATTTAATTTAATTTGTATTAAATCAGAGATGCACATGGACATTCTCTCTCTCTGTCACACTCTCTGTCTCTCTGTCACACAGAGAAAGAGAGAGAAAGAGAGAGAGAAAAGAGAGAGAGATTACTATAGTCAATTGATTCTAATGTGATAATGATATGTGTAAGGGGCGGAATCCTATTGAGTAGTTAAGAATGCATAAGTGAGAGTTACATAAGCATGACTGCTTTTAATTCATGATCCCTACATATCCCCTGGTTTGGGGAATACATAAGGACTGTGAAAATCCCCCAGTCCCCACTCACCAGTTGGCACTCACTGACTGGCCAGTGAGGAACTAGCTGGACGATGGTCCTATCCCCCCTCATGTGAGTGATCACCACTGTAACACAGGATTGTGACACAGACCCTGTTTCTGCCTCCCACAGCAAAGATCACTTGTGTGAAGGGGTGGAAATGCTAATCAGTCACTTCCTGAGCAACAGCGGAACAAATCACCATTGATCACAGCAGCTGATCAATAAGTGGGGATGGGGGGGTTTCAGGTCTGGATTCACTATGTTGCTACATAAATACCTTTGAGGGCAGTTTTACTATGTTCTGAGTTTCAAAAAAAGGCCTCTCCTGGGCCTAAATTGTCACAGGAGACCCTCAAAATATGAGGGTGGTGCACCGCACTTCCCCTAGTGGACATTTAGCAGCATTTCAGAAAAAGAAACCATTTTTTGAAAAATTTTGCAAAATTTGTTTTTGACCCATTGAGGCCAGGGGACTTCCAAACATGGTAGAAATGCCTTCCATACACCCCTAGAGTGTATTTGTAGGCATTTGGAACATTTGGGCTTCCTAGGGGCCACAAAAATCACCCTGGGTGCTGCATTCACTTTACCCACCCATGGCACAGAGGATTCCAGCCACGGTTAAAGAAAGGCAACATTTTTAATTCCAAATAGGTGCTATTTGAGCCATGTCAGTTAAATGTCAGTTAAAGATGTTGTTGTGGCTCATGGTGTTCACACTCATCCCACAATCATCTTCACTCACAGGATTAAAATTATCTCCACTCACAGTGCTTCCAAAAAATAAGCCTGTTTTGTCAAGGAGCAAAAACAAGAACACAAAATACAATCCTCACATTACATGCATATTATTACTATCACCATCTGATGTTCAGCAGAATACAGCCTCCAGCTTGGGAGGTAATGATTTTTGTCCCAACCCTTTGCATTTGGAAAGATGGGCTGATTTACCCTTTCGTGTACATCACTGAAAAAGTTCACCATTTGATAATCTGGAGCTGAGACCTGGACTCGATGATACATTTGCCAAGTAATGTACGCCATGGCTTCTAGGCGTAGCTGCATGTGTGTTAGTTTTGCTTTTCATTGAATCATAGAGCTGGAAGGGACTTCATGGGCTTTCTATTTAACTCCCTCCCACCCTGAAGGAGTACACAACTAAAGCATGTCTGCAAGACAGACGCCCTACATCTATTTAAAGTCCTCCAATGAAGGAAAGGCCACCACTCTCCATAGAAGCCTATTCCACTCTTGAACAGCTCTTGCAGTAAAGATGTTTTTCTGAATGTTTAGGTGGAATCTCTTTTCTGGCAATTTCATCCACCAGTTTATGTTTGGGTCTCTGGAGCTTTCTAGTCTCTTTTTGTTTGTTTGTTGTTGTTTTAGCAACAGGAGCTAAATCCATGAATCATATGAAAGAAGGTAGATAAATATTCTGGAAATTCTAAACGCTATGACACATTCATGCAAACAAACAAAATAACCGTCTCTTTACAAACCACATTTCAAATTATTAATGTGGAAGATTTCACTGCTAAAATGATTATATTATAATTTTTGAATGTATAATTAACCTAGCAATTTGTATCAACACTTCAGATTTAAAAGAGCTTTTTAAAAATATCTTTTCAAATCAAGTAGGGTGGGGGGTTTTTTACGCAGTAGAAAAAGGTAATATATTAACTCCAAGGAGTAGTTAGGTGTTATTACCAAATAAATTTACACAATTCACAATCTAATCCCTCTGCAGGGCACACTGCCTTGATGAAGACATTACTAGTGCTGAGTTGACATATTTCTGTAGCAAAAAAGAAAAAAAAAAAAGGTGGGGGAAGCAAAAATGGGGTAGAAGTATTGGTTTACAAAATCGCTCCTCCCACCACAAATCCAACTGTTTTGCTTTTACTCTAATTTTCCACAAATTGCCCAGCACATCTCAGGAAGAAGGGGAGACCCATCTTATTGGCTAGGCAAAATGCCAGCTCTCCTTTTCTCAAGGTGTAGCTCTATTCAGCAGTCAGAGGTGAGCCAGAAGTGAGAAGCTATGGGGCAAAGGAAGCAATCAGAATAAAGGTGTCAGACAGAATCAATGAAAAAAACTAGATCCAGGGCTGAGAAGCAAGTCAGGACTGAAGGATAAACCAGGGGCCTGTCAGCATCACAAAATTATAGCACTATGATTCCAGTTATAAATTATAGCACTATGATTCCAGTTATAAATTACAGCACTATGATTGGCAATTTAGGGAGGAATGTTTAGAATTCTCAGCCAGACAGCTTTAGCGCTTCCCCAAATTACAAACTGCAGGATTCCATAGGACCTTGTTTCTCAAACAAAGTTCATCTGGAGAAAGAAGGCTTCTTATGCTTTTTGTTCCTGTCAAGGATGCAGTTGCCAGCCTTGGTTGCCAGAGTAATTTTAAATTCTAAAGGAACTTTACTGAGAAGCTGACAGCTGGAGCTCAGTGGCACAGCACACAGGAAAGCTGTCCACAGGTACAGCAACTCCTGAGAACCCTCTCTTCCTGCATGCTGTGTGTGCCCTTGTGGCCCAAAGGTTGTAGTGAAATCAGGGAAAAATAGCTTCTTGCACTATACTGCAAGGTAATCATAGTACAATGAAGACTGGAAGAGAAGGAGTTTCACTGTCCTGTTTAGAAAGCCAGCCATGGTTCCAGTCCTTAAACAGAATCCAGGTTCCAGTCCTCAAACAGAATCTATAGCAGCAGTCAAAATCAAAGTTTATAGAAACTTAGCCATCAATTACCATCCTTCTTGCAACAGTCCAGGTCAGCAATAAATTTAGAGTGGTCAGTTCAAGGGAGTATCCATCAACATAGGCCATTTCCGCATGGGGTATTTGAAACAGTGCAGTCCGCCCTCCAGGGAGGACGTCTGCACCTGGGAGCGGACTGGGTGCGGACTATTTAATGTAGATCCACACCCCAGCCTGCTCCGGAATGACCCCAAGTGATCGTCCAGCGTGCTTTTGAAAAACCTGTTTCTTTTGGTTTTTCAAAAGCATGGAGCGTGCCAGTGCGAGCCTGCTCCCTTGTGCAGATTTGCAGGCTCACACCAATGCGAGCCTGTGATCTGCTGGGGGCAGGCTTTAGGCTGGCGAGCTTCAGCGGTTGGTCGAGACCCTCGACCAACCGGAAGCCTCCATTTTCGACGCCGGAGCAGTGCGGAGCGATGAGCACGCATTGCTCCGGAGCAGCCTGGACCAGACCAGGGAGCCATAAGACCCGGTAAGTAGCAGCATGGGGCGATTCCCTCGCCCCGTGTGGAAATGGCCATAGTCAGCACACAAAGCAAGAGGTAAGGTTTTTCAGGAACTCAAGTGAAGGATCAGAAGTAGAATGTGTTCCTTCCACCAGAAACAGCAGTCATCTGCCACAGACCTCTCCCCACTCCATCTCATGTATTTATTGGCCAGTAGCCTCTCCTAGCTGTTTGCCTGATTAATGAGTCTTCCCTATATAAGCACTCTGAGTCTTGTGGGCTCTCCCTTTGTCATCTACACTGGGTTACAGAAAGTATTGTCCTGTTCATGTCTCTGTGATGTGGCTGTTGGAAAGGATCTTGTCTGTGTTTGCATCTGGGCCCTGGCACTGGGGCAAGACATTCACTACTCCCCCTCTTTCTTTGAGCCAGGACTAATATTGGAAGAGACAGAAAATTATAGTAGTTTTCCCTGTTCCAGATAGTGATGTGCTACAAGGCTCAGAAAAATGTTATGAAGAGGCATTTTTTCTCTTCCATTTTCCCCTTGGCCTGTGACTTAAAAAAAGGTAAGACACAGCTTTGCAGTACATGAGACTGTGAATAACAATGTTCTGAAAGTTATTAAGATGATAGTACAGTTACAGCCTTCTGGAACTTTGCCTCTCCATCACCATGGAGAGCTTATCTCCATGAGGAACCACCTAAAAAACTCTACTGACAACTCTGTACAGACACAATGGTATCAGAGAAGAACAATTTTTTTGCTGCCAGCAATGTCATGGAGCAAGCCTCCAGCTGGCTCAATTTCTGTTGGGTTTATTCTGTCTTTTTCACCACTATCTCTGTTGTTATTTTGATGGTCAGCTATGAAATAACAAGACCAGACACAGAAAATTGAGTTAAAGAAGGGCTACTTCATTTGACCTAACTAATTTAAGTTGTGTTGGCCTGAAAACGGAGCAAGGAGGGAAGCAACCTGATGCAGGTTCAGCTGAGGCCCATGTGCCAACCCCATGACTACTTCCTCAGGCTTTCCTTGGGTGAAACACCTAAGCCCAAAGGGCAATCCAAATATTATGGGTTGCTTCCAAGTCCAGCTTAACTGGAAGGAAACCCAGGGACTCCCACTCAAGCTGCAGGGCCCTCAAAGTTAGAGCCTGAATCCCAGGTTATCCTCAAGGCTAGGATCCTTCCCCACCCCAGGACACAGAGCTCTAACTTACACCAAAAGGTGATCAAAATTCTCGAATTCTCCCCCTGTTACCTGCCACAGACCAGGGACACCAGGCTGGCCAAGATGGCCTTCACCTCTGTTGCAATTCCCTCAGGAACAACATATTCCCCTAATCCAATAAATAGCCATTAGAAAATTATGCTAGGGTGAGGAATAAAATGGCCCAACCTCCTGCCCCTGAGCCCTAGAAAGTTCAGTTTTGACTCTCCTTTGAGAATTATCAATACATCTGAGAGCACCTGTGCCCTGCCAGACTTGATAAGGCAAAATGATACAAAACAAACAAACAAACAAACAAGGGAAACTCCTGGCTAATATCCTTTAAAGGTTACAAGACCAGAGTCTAGACCTTCAGCAAGTCCAAAATTTGAAAGTGAATTTTAATAAAAAGATTTAAACACAAATTATTCTCACCAAAGTGAATGACTAACACATCAGAAGGCCCAATAATGCAACTGAGCTCAAATTTGGAGTTCTGATCCCCTCAATAAACATGTGAGACAAAAAAAAAATGGCTTCCAAAGTCCCACAACTCTGTGGGAACCTTTCTTTCCCCGGAACAACATACACTGAACAGCTTTTTGAAAACTGTACAAGAGTTTGAGAAACTCTATGCTCACAATCTTTTCACCATGCATAGAAAACTGGGCAGCTTTCTGGGGGAAGAAAACCCAGCTGTGTACATTGTTTTTCACTATGTGTACAAAATGTGCATAAAACTGAATTGCACGCTATAGTCCTATAAAAAAAAATGTAGAGTAGGGCTTAGCAGTGTGCTGCAAATTTTATAGGTTTGAATGTTGTGAAACCTCAAAGTTAAATGTCAGGAAAAAAAACTGTGGCTGACTAAAGCTGCACCTTTGATGGTTTGCAGAATTTCTTTTCTGTGCCCAAAGCTGTGCAGTTTTCAGGGAAGGCTGCACAGTTTTCAGAAGAAGTTACATGGTTTCTGGAAAACTGCACAGTTTTCTCAGCAAGTTGTGTAAGAAAGCAGCACAACTCTCCATCATTATTTGGGGAGGGGGGTTGGCAGAATCTTAATTATTCTGAAGCTACAGGATGAAATACTGTTTCATTGTTCTTAATTTCTTTTGGAAATTGGAAAAAAATGAGATTTACCATCCTTTGTTGCAGACTATACTTATCTAGTCATTTTTGTCACTTTATTTCCCTAGATCTCCCACTTACTAAGATTTTGCAAATGAAGTTCAAATCCTGCATAATACGCACCTGGGATTAGGAAATCTCCCCCTCCTCCAGAAAAGATGGAGAGAGGACATCTGCTTATAGTAGGGATCCAAAGGTGTAGCATCTATATGAAGTTATTAGCTATGCAACCTGAAATTTTTGTTGTTGTATGCCTTCAAGTTGTTTCTGGCTTATGATAACCCTAAGGCGAACTATTACAGGGTTTTCTGGGGCTGAGACTATGTGATGCACCTAAAGTCACCCAGTGGGTTTCCTTGGCTGAGTGGGGAATCAAACTCTGGTCTCCAGGGCCATAATCCAGCACTCAAACTACTACACCATTCTGACTCTCAAATTACTCAACTCCATTTTCCCAACTGAAAAAAAAAGTCACAAAACTCTTTTCTGCACTCATTCCCACTTACCTTGCCAGCATGCAAAAAGATTAAATGATCAGAGATTCATAGGTGGAAGGAAGAAATGGAACTGGAAAATTGAGAAAATCTGTGACTTGGCCTGGGACACAGAAAAATCCTTAATTATTTTAATTTAGGGCAAATATTTAATGGTATTTTTTCTTTGGTGCATTTGCATTCAGGAGACGCCTCTACTGTATGAATTCAAAGCTGTTGCCTTCACTAGTGTTTTGACTTACACTGCTGTAATCTCATAACTTTTCCATTATTTGTATATGTCTTTTTTTCCAGCAAAATAAGGCTATGTAAAACACCTGAATGAAGAACACACACAGGTTTTGAATAACAGATGAGATTTTAATGCACTGTAACTAATTTAGTGTCTTGTATCCCTTTGTCATGCCGTCATTTTTAATTTTGACTTTTTTTAAAAAAAAGCAAACAACATTTTATATTAGGAAAATATTGTTTGTTTTCATATTCTTGATATGATGAAACTACAGGTTGCAGACAGATAGCACTTGTTTGAGGTTTGCCCAAGCCAGAGGCGGGCAACTGTTGGCCTCCAGAGAGGCACCCTTGCCCACCTGTGGCCTAGGGAGATTTGGTTTTCCCAGGATAATCATATAGTTAAACTTCGTTGTTCCTCTATTTTATTTGTGATGGCCAGACGTACAATTCTTTCTTTGTGTGTTCTCTGAGTCCAGGCCATTCGTCGGCTGAGTCAAGAGAATCGGGATAGTATGGGAGCATGTACAAACCCAGCAGTGAAGGACTTGCCATTGACATCAGTCATGGGGGAACTGGCTGTTGATGCCTATTCTTGAAAGAGGTAGAAATACACACTCATTCACTTTCTATTAATATTGAACCAAATATCCCGCATTCCCTCTGGGAAACACATTACTCCTTAAAGACAGACTAAGCTCCAGCTGAGAAACACAAGGCTTAACAACTGTTTGCGTATGTGTTCAGATTTACTTCTGTACTCTAAATAAATGGCTTGGTATAAAGAACATCAGCATGCTCTCATGTTCAAAGAATGCCAAGGGGCCTGATCAATAGCCAGGGATAGCGTGAAATTAAGAGCACCCATTTTACTTTCAATTTACCTCCAAGGAAGGGCTGAAAGCCTTTTTATTGATACTTTCCACACATATGGAATTCTGGACACTATGTCACCTGAGATTCATGCAGTGTAGCATACTGCTCCAGATACCCACATGGTCCACCCATCCTAGGGAAGCCATAGGAATCCTCCTCATATTCAGAGCGGTCTTCAGCATGGTCCCAGTGGAGACCAACCAGCTGCAATTAGCCTTATTCTGTATTAACAGCAGGATTTAGAGCTCTTCATGCCTGCCTGAACGGAAAGCCTTATAGCAATAAGTGATTGTTGTTATCACAGCTGGAGTCATTGATATTAAGGATACTTGCAGCTGTCAAGACCCTGGGAAGGAAATCCTGAGTGATGATGATTGCACACTGGGGGAAGGTAGCTCTGGTTGGCCCATAGGCAACAGAGTGCTCTGTAGCTTAGACTTACATTGGTCTTCAGCTGAGATCTGAGAAAGAGGGTCATCTTACTGCATTTTATGAAGATTCAGATCCACTGACTGTAATGAGAAAAAAACAAGTGAATGCCAAACTTTAAAAAAGTAAACACCCAACTCAATAGAATAGGCAAGCATGGTATCCACTTCTAAGTATGGATGCTCTTGACAAAAAGCTGTAAAGATCCATACCCTAGGTCCTTTTAACAGTTTGCTGGTTTTTAGAATGGGAAAATAAAACTTTTTCTGAATCCTTGAGGGAAATTTGCATGAATGTGACATACATCCTTGCCTCTTATATCAGGGGGTACCAGTGCATGGGATCAGGGACAATTCTCATCTAAGTAACTTATGGCTGCAATTTTATGGATTTTTGACTGCTGGTTTTCGGTAGTTTTGAAGGATCGGGCACTAGGGTGGTTCAAATAGTTCTGCTGTTTTTGCAAGTCTCCAAAAACCTTGTTTGACCTTATCTGAGTATTGCTTGCTCAATGGCGTGTTTGGGGGAATGGGACTTCAGGGACACATATGGTCTGCAAGACACACTTTTGCATGGGAGAGCTTGTATTAAGTTCTCCCATTCCTGGCATAAAAGGGAATCCAGCAGAGAAAGGGGAATGCATGTATCTTTACCAACAGACAGACATTGTTACCTGCTCAAAGCAGTGGCGGAGCTTGGAGCATGTGGGGGGTGGTGGAAGGGGGGGCTACAACATGAGGGGCATGGCACTGTGTGTGGGGCATGGCTGCAGTGCATGGGGCATGGCTGTGGTGCATGGGGGCAAGGCCAGGGTGCGCGGGGGTGTGGCTACAGGCGAGGATGCCTCAAAAATGCCCCCTGCCCCCCATCTCTACACAAACAGACCAAAGGAATGGGTCAGACGGGCATTCTGGAAATGAGAGTGAGGGGGGTGGGGAGCTAAGACCTGATTGGCCTTGATCAGGATGGAGTCACTGTGCTGGAAATGAATCCTTGTTCCACCTCCAGAAATGAGATACAGCACTGAAAGTCTGGGGGCAGCAGCAGTGGAAGGAAAAGCCAGCATATAATGCTGGTGTCTAATGTCATCCACAACTGCAAATGCCATTTCTTTCGAAAGAAAGGTTGGTGGACAAGACCTTATGAAGGCTTTTGGGGGGAAAGTAGATGGCAAGAGAAATGGCCAGAAATGTGTGGTTGGGAAGATATTTCTCTTTTTCTAAATTATTAGTTCTCAAGATTGTAGAAAGATGCTTCAAAAAGTTTTTGTTATCAGGGTAAGGAGGGAAAAGCGGTAGGTGAAGGAGGAACAGTAACGATCTCAGAAACACACAGTCTGCACAATGTCTTCCTGAGATGATGTGGAAGGAAAGGTTGGCTGACTGCCCAGTTAAGCTCAGAAGGTCACAGCCCCATGGCTCTAGGCCTACAGGGAACAAGAAAGGTAATAAAAGATTTTTATTTTCCCAAAACAAAAACAAATCAAAACCACCCACCTTTGAAAACTCAGACTTGTACATCACCTGCAAAGCTCACAGGCCACTTTATAGGAAGAGAGGGGCAACCTCCTCAGGTAGTTTCTATATTGTCAAGGATAGAGATGAACTGAGTGACAGAGTGTCTGAAAGCTTTCCTTCTTAAAAAAATGAATAAAACTATTCCTAAATTATTTTTCCATCTACTGTTATTCTAAGTTAATCTTATTATGAGAAACTGTTTCATCTTTTTAACACTGAAGATTTCCCCAACTGACTGCAATATCCTGCTGTTGTCATGAAGTGGTGTTGCATGGTGGAAGCCCATCTAGTGTGCATGCCTCTGTTATCTGCATCATAACATGTTACAGCCCAGTATTAATACAAATAATACACAAATTAAATTCAATTTTTAAAAACACATTCTTGTTCTAACCTGTATTGCTTCATTAAGTTCCTTATCCAGCCTAATTCTTCACATTTTTCATGAGGCTGTGCTTCTTCCCTTGCTGTAGGTAGAGTTTTGCATACTAATTTGACTTCATCCCACCAAAGGGACTATTAACCTACTCCTGTTAATCATTCAGCATTTTAACAGTAAATGGCTTTTAAAATAAAATCCTTACTAGCTGACTAATGGTGATAACTAGGCAAGTGTTAAATCAGATCCTTCATTTCTACCAAGTTTTCAGCATTTCTGCCCTGTGTTTTCAGACATTCACACAAATCCTGTGTGTGCCTTGGATTTTTTTTTTCTTGCTTGTTTAAACAACATCTCTTTAGGAAATTATCATTTTTTCTAACTCCCCAAACTGCAGTTAGGAAAATGGATGCATAATACTTTGACTGGCCAACCATACCTCTTGGCATTTTACATGTGCAAATGCCTGTATATCGATAAGGCACTGTTGGAATGCCATGATCGACATTTTCAGTGCTAATTGAACATGATCTAATCTCACTAGTGGAAACTGGACAAAAGAGTTGTCATATTGTGATAACGGACAACCAACTTCAAGTTAGTTCCAGAAACTTCTCTCTATTCAATGGATGGATAAGGGGAACATTTGTGGCTTTCCCTGCTGCTCTTTGTGCCTCTGTACACCATTCATCAGGCTTGTGCAAAGCATTGTACTTCAAACTAGAATAGGGCAAAACTTGTTTATTTCAAATGTTAATGTGAACATGCCTGGTTGTAAACTTGTGAACCAGTACACAAACTAAACTCAGACTCAAATTCTGAATAACTGCACCAGATAAATAGGGAGGTTTTATTCCCTTCTATTGCCATTCTAGATATGTAGCTGAAAATGTCGTGTGCAGTAGAAAAATGAAATGTGCAGTAGGAAATATGTATCTATGCAGTTGACTATATGAGCTTTAACCAGGAACATATATTGTCAGCTGCTTCCAACATTCCTTTGCACCAGCTACAGGGTTTGTTGGTACTTAGCAAGTACTGCTTTTCATCACCTGATTTTCCAGCGGAATTTGAAATGGAAATAAACTGATGGGTTTGTCCATCTGTGCATTCAACTGCATTTCACTTTTGCTGTGACCAGCATACGTAAGAGTTTTCACATTCTGATTCAGACATATAAAAGATCCAATATCTTTGCATCAGCAGAATTATAATGTCTGTGTTGGAAATCAAACCTAGCTGATGTTGATAGCTTCTTTAACAATGACATATACATTCTAGTCATTCAAGTATTCAGTTAGTTGTAGACTTAATATTTTGTTGAAAATGTAGGGAGTGGGTACTGATCGTTTTGCAAGGAAATGTTTTTATTAATGTGCTTTATTAGTACTTATATTTTGTTTTTTTCATACATGTATTTTAAACAGCTGTTAATACTATAGATAATTAGATGGTATTTTTTTTAAAGTATGTTTTTACTTGAAATTCTTTTATTTTGTAAACTGCCTTAAGTCCCACATCTAGGGGAAAGACAGGGTATAATAGACAAATCAATACAATAATGTTGACCTTTCAGTGAAAGTACACTGGTGAAATACTTTATCTGTATTCAGCCTCACAAAAACAGGAGACTCAATTTATCTTTTATGACTTGTAAAGGGATATTAGAATTACAGTTACCTTCTAACAGTTGATCAATATCACTTGAGATATTTTCAATTCTTCCCAGTGAAAGCATATTTGGTATCCTCTCAGTGACAGAAAATGTGGGTCTTATTCATATGATTTGTACCTACTCAAATAATTCTAAATAGAAGGGTATATTTCATTTTCACTGCAAACTGTAGTTTTGAACCAGTCCTGTGAATTCTATTAGAAACCCCCGACCCTAGGAATTCCCTGGTGAACATAGCTATTAAACACATTAAAATGAGATCTGTGATACAAGTAATATGAGTTAACTCCTCTGGTCCCTATAGAGAAATCAACGTTCATAGAAGTTAATGCAGGAGGGCAAGCAGTGGATGGAAGCAATTACATGTTCCCTTTACCAGCACCTTGCATTAACTTTGCACAGGATTACAAACAAATTCCTTCATTTCAGGACTCACACTGTAATTACAAATAAACAGGGTCTTAACCATCTTCAAGCATATTTTAACCTGCAATTGTCAATCTTCTTAAGCAAATCCTCTATATCTAGAAGGAATAGATGATAGTCATACATTTTATGAATTTTGCTCATGTTTTCCTTTTTCATACAGATTCTGTAAATAGTTTCACTTTAGAATTTATACTGTTGTAGCTCTTCATAAATATTACCTAAATCAATACGATGGATTTTATAATCATAAACCACAATGTCACAACCTGTATCTCAAACCTGTCTGTAAATTTGATACAAGTCAAGGTTTTCAGTGTTTCATCAAGCTATCCAAGTGTGAGTTCTAAAATTCAGCTTTAGAGCATGTGCATTTAAAAAAAAATGTGGGCATATAAAAAAAATCTGTTCCATAGCAATGAATTAACAATATCCATCCCTTGTATCTTTGAAAGCTGCAAGCTTTCCTTTTTAGAAACTTAGCCAGTACTCATACTGTTGTGTATGAAGCCAAAGACATTAATACATATTCCAAAAACAATATGATGAAGCAGTCCTAAAATTACCTTACTTGTAGAATCTCTGAGTATAGACACTATGGAGGAGGGGGTGGAGGCATTAGCAGCAGCAACTTCCAAAGGACACTGTTCAAAAGAAAATGGAAGTAGATAACCACCTTATAACAAGTCTGACTGTATATGGTTACTGGCTGATGCAGTCAGTATGGAAGGCAGACAAGACCCAACTATACTTTGCATGTGATATCATATCTATGATCTTTGTTTTGATTGGATGAGATAGACGTTTACATAAACAGGGAACTGTTGAAATCTCGTAACTGATTGGCCAAGCAGAGGCTGAGGAGAGCACAGAATAGAAGCTTTGGGGACAGCAAAATGCCAAATGTTACTCTTGGCAAAGCTGATCCACCTCTTGACTACTGCTGCACAAAGCAATAGCTGATTACCCAAACTCCTTAAAATCAAGTTTTAAGGAGTTAAATAAAGTTAATGACATTTTAAAGAGTTAAATGAAGTTAATTATCTAACACCCAAACAAACACTCATGTAGAAATAGCTATAAAAAGATACATAGGAGAGGGATTGTAATGCTTTGCCATAGTTCTAAAAGAGGTGAAAGTCATAGAATTATAGAGCTGGAAGAGACAACAAGAGCCATTGAGTTCAGCCTCCTGCCATGCAGGGATATACGGTCAAAGCACTCTCAACAAATGGCCATCCAAACTCTGTTTAAAAACCTTCAAAGAAAGAGACCCTGGCCATCTCCGCACTACACTGTTACAGTGCTATTATTCCACCTTCCTGTGGGATTCTGGGGTTTGTGGTTTACTGAGGCCAAAGAGCTCACTGGCTGAGAATTCTAAATGCCCCTCCCTAAACTGCAAACCCCAGGATTCCATAGGATGTTGACAGTGGGATAATAGCGCTATAACAGTATAGTGCTGAAAGTTTTGAGAATTCAGGTATGACTTGTTGTAGGACTCATTCAAGACAGCCAGCACAGTGTGGTGGTTTAAGTGTTGGACTATGACTCTGGAAACCAGGGTTCAAATCCCCACTGGACCATGGGAAGCCCACTCAGTGACCTTGGGCATGTCAATTATCACAGGTTCAGAGGAAGGCAAAGGCAAACCTCCTCCTCTGAAGAAACCTTGCCAAGAAAACCCCGTGATGGGTTTGCCTTAGGTTCACAATAAGTAAAAAATGACTTGACTTGAAGATACATAAAAACAGCTAGACTTATTCATCTGACTTTTTAGCAGTCCATCTTATCTATTAGAACTCTTGGCGACACCACATTTCAAATTAGTTGATTTTCTTCTGTCAGCTTTCTTCACCGACCAACTTTCACAACCATACATGCAAA
The DNA here is from genome assembly GCA_030412105.1 of Cyclura pinguis. Lineage (NCBI taxonomy): Eukaryota > Metazoa > Chordata > Lepidosauria > Squamata > Iguanidae > Cyclura > Cyclura pinguis. The sequence goes on along the minus strand of CM059599.1, from coordinate 102,166,997 downwards.
CTACCATCCCACACAATTTATCATCAGGGGTTCCAGGTCAAATTTCAGGGTCAAAAGCTGAGAGTAAGAGAGCACTTCTTCTGATGTGACAGGAAGTAACCACTGGTGATGCCAGTAAACATAATACATTAATCTTTAACCACTGTTGTGCAGAGTATGACATTCATATATATAAGCAAGTGTATCAAATTGGATACACACACACACATACACTTTTCAAGGCAGTCTCTCATCCTAAGATTCCTCCACCTTGTCCCCCTTGTTCTGAGAATGGAAACTTCAGGCCAGGCCCTGAGAGTTGGGAATCCTATCCACTAGGCAAAATGTAAGCCATCAATTCAATATTGTGCCCTTTTATATAGTGTATCTCTCAGTGCCTTTTATAGTCTCAGACAAACCGTGAAAACAACTTCCTTACTGACTTTTCTGATATACTTCATTTGACTTGATTACCCACAATCATTTAATGGGTGAGTCTCCACAGTCCAGATGAAGTTATAAACCTGAGGCAAATTTCCAGGGGCAAGAGGTTCCAAACCTACAGAGAGGTCTGTCATACTGTACCATTGTTACTGTTACTGACCTGAAGCTTGCAACAATGCTATGTTTAACTCCCTGTGTTTTTTCCCCAGTGCAGAAGTCTTATTAGATTTCGAGAGAAAGACCTTTAGGGATATTATTCTTTGAGACTATAAACAAGTCCAAGCTAGTGAAACACTCTAATTTCCCATGAGATTTGTACTCCTTCTCCCCAGTGGGGATCTTTCCCATTAGGAATTATACAGTACCAATCACTGAGGATCCTGGTGAGCTCACAAATGGACCGATGACCGTTACGCTATCTTTCCTTCTATTTTCTTCTCTAGGGCCCTTCTCATCCTTTAATGATGTGCTACTCCTCTTCTAGCAGTGCATGCCTTCACTGTCAGACGATGAACCGGTGTCTTTCTTTCTCTTTTTCCTTCACCCACTCTTATCCAGGACAAGATGCACTATTGAACTACTTTCTTTCTCTTCTCCTTACCCTCACAGTTACTTACCCCCGAGCCTCTCACTGAATTTTTTTAAAAATCAGTCTAAATAAATATACTCCCAGGCTACTTTCAGTCCTGCATAGATATTTCTGCTCTATACTCTTTCAAGCTGGGCAATTTCTTCCACTGCCAAAAGTATAAGAACAAGAATATTTGCTGCATTATAACTGTATTGCCTCATTTTTTTTGTTAGTGTTCCCCAAGGGAAAACCAAAAGTAATGTAAAACCCCATTCTTATATGTCTACTTTGTAAGTTCCAGTAACAAATAAAATGCAATAATCAGCTATGTTGAGAATAGAAGGGTAGGGTGTGGGAACAAAAAAGAAGGAAGTATGTCTACTGAGATTCCCATTTAAGTACTAGACTTCTCGTATGTCTGTGACAATGAAGACCTTTGTACAGGAATTATTCAATACATCATGCACTTGAGTAGAAAAGTAGCACTTCCCAGTGCCTCTGGTATTTCTCATGCAATACTTGAGAGTTGTTGCTGACACAAATAGTAGAGAATGGGTGCAGGAAGATCCAATTAAGATCTCTTTTTCTCTGTAAACTTTGCTCGGTTGCTATGAGCAGGTCACTATAAGATAATGTAAACAAAAGATAGACAAATATGTCAATCTTAGTTTCTCTGGATTCTCATCAGTAGTTAAAGGTGGCACCTCCCATCAAACTCCCAAGCCCTGCTCCTGGACAGGTGCCCTGCTTTTGAAAGTCCAGCCTCCTAAGCCAGAAGTCCCACCCTAGCCAGATGTCCTGCCCTGTCCAGAAGTCCCACCTGTAAGGCCATTTCCATACCGGGCTTCTGAAACGGTGCAGAGCGACCTGTCACTGAGGTCTTCAACACCATAGAGTGGACTGGCATGGACTACTTTTTGTAGTTCCACACCAGAATCCACTCAGGAGCAGCCGGAACTGGCCAGGCTGCGTGTTTTTTAAGAACCTCTTTTTCGAGGTTTTTAAAAAGCATGGAGCGTGCAGCCCCATGCCGCTCTGTCGCCCTGCTCCAAAGTGGATTTGCAAGCACGTGCAAGTGCGTGCCTGCAGATCTGCCGGGGGCGGGCTTCCAGCTGGCAAGCTTCTCCGGTTGGTGGAGAGCCTCCACCAACCAGAAGCTGCCATCTGAGACACCGGAGGACTGTGGAGCAGCGAGCTCGCGCTGCTCCGCGTGGCGACGGACTTACCCGGCTGCGGGTAAGCTCCGTTTTAGCGTGTTTTCGCCCGTTCCCCCCCCACACATGTGGAAAGGGCCTAAGTGGAGCATCTGGAGGAGGTCATGACCCCTCAATAAACATGTTCTGCACCTTGAACCCTCATGAATGTGGAACAGCTACTGTATTCCGCAAGAGGCATTGGACGTACATAATTCCAGTTCTCTGGTGTATTGAAATAATGGGGAAAATAACCTTTGGAGCCTTCAAATCCCAAAGCCTTTAGCAGTTTAGAGAGTGCTATGGGAAAGTGACTAAGTGAAACAATGAACTTTATATTCAACCTTTCCACAGTAACACAAATCAACTTCCCATCCTGAGCAATAATTTTTACATCCAGTTTTTCCTTTCACTAACTGACTAAAGCAAAGTAACAATCATAGCCTTTAGAGCAGTGGAATATATGAATGTGCACCCTGAAAACTGTGCGTCTCTTCTAACTGTTCTAATAAAGTCAGCTAAATGTGCTGTCCCTTTAAATTCCCCAGTTTGCACAGCAAAAGGCCACCAATGCTCTTCTTCCTCCTCTTCCTCATCATCACTACTACACTGCTTTTTAGTTCTCCTCTTTTTTAGGTTCTTGCCCTTCTTCCTCTTTCTGTGGCCATTTTTAAAGCACTCTACAGTTTCCCCTGAAAATGCTTTTACAGAGCAGTAATTAAGAATATGTACACCAGTTTTCTTGGTGACATTCAAAATCATAAACTAAATATTGTACAGAAACAACTGGTTTTTTTATAGGTAGCATGAAGGACTTATGGTCTTCATCTTTTGGGATGAACCCCCAGCAGACAGTTCATCGTCTGCCTCTATACTTACCCTAATCACAACCAAATTTCTGGTAACATGAGCTGGTAGTACAAAAGTCTCTGAATTCACTTTTGACTTCATTCTCTAAGGCCAGCTACATAAGTATTTTTAAACATGCTTTAGACCTACAGTTCAGCTTACACCTAGAGCACCTAGTCATTTTACCATAGCATCACAATCCTTTCTCAAACATATCCTACAGAAAAATAGACAGAAGTGATTGTTGTGGTTATAGAGGGTATAGCAAAATGTGCTGTAATTCCTCATACCAAAAAGGCTTTTACGTTAAGAACCCCATAGAAATGTTGTTCATGCAGAAACAGAGTGTAAGTTTTTGGCTATTGAGGACCAGGTGCTTTAAACAGGCTCCATCCATAGTAATAAGCCACATTAATGTTGACTTCTTAATGGTTTTCAACAAGCAAAATGGCACTAAGTGCCACTTCTTTTCTGATCAGACAAGCCAAGTTCCCTACGCAACTGCCTGGGTTCAATCAGCAGCTAGCATCCTAGGGCACCTTTCAACTCATAGCAGCAATCAAGCCAACTCCAAAGCAGAGGTTACTGCTTTTATAGCTTAGATCTACCAAACATTTTCTTCTTCTTTTTGGCAATTACTTCACTAGAAGGGATGGAGCCTATTGATCTGTGGCCTCCATCCCATGGAGATTTTAGAACAGTGGTTATAAGATGCAGATTACCATGAGCACAGATCTCCATATTGCTTAGCAAAAAGTTACTCAGCTGTGAAAGAAAATCTTCAGCATGCAAAACTTCCCTACTTCTTTTAAGAGAATACAGAGGATTTCTTAACTCATCTGCTTCCAGCCTCAGTTCAGGCTCTATTCTATTAATAACATCATAAAGAATCCACTGTATTGCTGCCTATAATGCATTTATAACCTGTGTGTGTGATGTCAAATGTTCTAAATTTCTGAAACGGAGTTTTTCACCAAGATGAATTGAAAGGTATAATCTGTGCATCCATGCCCATGAATGTAACATTCTGCATACACAGGAAGTGGCCTGTCATCATCTTGGAGCCTGGAGTGTTTGCCTGTGGGGCCTAGAGTTCATCCACAGATGATTCAAAAGACCATTGACCCTCTGGGATTCTATGAGGGGAGAAGAGGGGTGGTTATTATCAGAATCAGAATGATGTGGGGTTTGGAGCGCATCCCCAAGACAGCTGACTCCTCCAAGATTCTGTGCTGGGAGAGGTTGCATTGTCCTTATGGCTCCTGCTTGAGATTTTTGCCATTCTCCTCAAGATCAAAGATTCTCTGCATTTTTTTTATTTTTGTGAGTAGCAGGGGCGGGGGTTCTCCCCTGTCTACCAGTTTAATAGGCCTGCTTCTCCAGTATAATTCCACTTTGGTGGGTTTCTTCCACCCATCTCTTCTTGTCCAGTACTCCTCCCCCTTGCAAGGTCTCCCATCTCTGCTCTGGAGCTTTAGATGAGGTTTACCCCACCTATCTGACTATCTTCAGTGGCCCTGTTAACCAAAAGTCATTATGTTTTTAATAATTTCATACAGAGTATCTGAATCAGAATGTGTGAACTTATGATGCCAGATCTGGGACAGGGTGGCCTCATTTTCCTTAGGGTACCTAAGGAACTCAGAACGCTTTGTTAGGAGCTCTGAACCACTTGCCACCATCTTCTTGATCTCCATTATGCACTGAGTTAATTTCGGGGATTTCTTCCTGTGCAGTTCAATATGTTTGTGAAAATAACCACGAGGCATAAGAGCCATGTTGGCTGCCTGTTCATTACAGCCGGTTGTGCCTGCTGCCTGTTCACTATGCCTTTGCTTCTTAGAATCAGACGTCGTATTGTGAGGCACTGATCTTTCACACTTTTTCATACTGCTGTCTTGAGGATCTGATCTCTCAGGCTTTTTAGCTGTCTTTCAGTTTTGTCTAAAAGCAAACAAATAAGAAATATTAGCTCTCATTCTCTTTCTCTCTCACACACACGCCCCTCTCTTTTTTACGTCCACTTGTAGCTGGTGTTGCGTTCTTTTGAAACTTATGGCTCACTGAAGTCTTCAGCAAACAGCAGTTCTGGAGAGAATATGTTCCCATTTCAGAAAGAACAGCCACCAAAAATAGCAAAACAGTTTTACTGGTGTTAGCTACAGCAAGGAAATTTTACCCCTTTCTTTATCTGAAGCTTTTAGGGATTTTAGGTGTTTGTATCCATCTCTTTTGTCTTTGTCTTTTTCCACAACCTCTGGATAAAGATTTGCTGGACCTAGAGGCAAAAACACAAGACTACAGTGGCATGATGAGACATGCCCCCAAAATCACGAGCAAACCATATGATTCCACAGAGTCAGGACTGGCACATTTCTTATAATTTACATGAGGATCATGATAGAAGATGGAGAGAAGACATTCAGTATTCAGGGAAGAATTATAGCAATTTTTATGTTCAGAGGTATTATTGCAAAAAAGCTGAGGTCTGTTGTGTACCTCTCACAGCTAGAAATGTACAGCAGATTGCACACTGTATTAAAAGTTATTTGTTAAGTAAGAAAGGCAGAACATGGTGGGTGGTAGGTTTGACATATTTTAGCATATATTCTTTAAGAGCCCTATGGAGCCGTGATGCAAGTAAGAAAAAGTTATTGCCTTAAACAGTACATTTTCTTTTTTAATGAATTCAGGAAAATGGATTAATAATGAAGCATGAAGTTATAGTCCGATAAATAAGACCAGCATTCATGAGCACCCTGAAATATTTCTTGTATCTAAAGTGGTTATTCTACAGCATAAAATTCTAGCATCCTGCGAGATCCTACTAAACCACTTCTGTTTGTGTTAGAAAAGGCTCCCCAAAAAAAAAACAATTTTGAAAAACTGGCTGTGGTCAATACCTATTACAAAACACACATGGCTCATTTAAAAAAATATCCTCAACCTTGCCCAAAAAAGATTTCAATACGACCTCCTTTAACAAAAATTTTAAAAGACCTTGTTTGAAAAACTCAAAGACCAGTACCACACCAGAACATTTTTTTTTAAACTAAATTACCATCAATTGCAAAAAACTAGACCTAATTCAATCAATCCTTGACTCTAGTAAAACTAATGTTTGGGGGGTTTTTGTTTTGGTTTTTTTTTAAAAAAAAAAAAAGCTGCTTTAAGCCATTTCTTAAACTCATCAAGTCTAAGGTATTCAAAATTAAAAAAAAAAAATACTATGTAAAACAGTAAAGCCTTAAAGCGGAGCAAACTCAGCCCAAGCCATGGTCAGCATGTGCCCCATCTACAAAAAAAAAAAAAAGATTTCAAAACAACCTCCTTTAACAAAAACAAACTGCTTTAAAAATACGAGGACAACCACACAGAATACACACACACACACACACACACACAAAAATATAAACACCTCCTAGGTCTGATCCAATCAGTCCTTGACCCTAGTAAAGCTTTAAGTCATTTCTTAATCCATCAATGTGCCTCAAGTCTACCAATGAACGGGGAAAATTAAGCTTCAGAGTGATTTTGTAAAACTTGTATTTAGAGGCACAAAACACTGTAGAATTGTTTTTAACAAAACTACATCCTAAAAATTACAAGCAATTAAAATAAGAATTCAAAGTGAGTAAATATCTATATTTTCCAATGGTTCCAAGTGCAGGTATAGACAATTTCTGTAGAGCAAAGAGAAAGATGAATTACATAAAGCTCTCTGGAAACTTAAAATTCATCTCTTAAAAAAAAAATTAGCTGGCTATACTACAACTATTTATTCTTTGGTGTGGATTTTTCTACTAAAGGCATACTTGTGGTTTGGTTTTGTTTTTTTAATCAGGCCTGGAGAAGAAGAAAAATTACAAAAGGCCTTATATTATTAAGAGCACTGCACACTACAAAGAACTAAAACTTTCCAAGAACTGAGAGATTTTTGGGCAGGAGTTGACTGCAGAATATCAAAAAGACAGATGACTCTGAGCACCTTTTATGCAGTAGACAGCCCCTTGTGTTATCCATGATTGGCTGTTGAAATTTGTTCCAACCCCCAAAGAAAACAGATAGGCTTTATCTATATCTCCCACATCCAGGGTGGGTCTTATACTATCATTTCTTATATTATTATGCTTCTACATCATCTCTCCAAGTCCCATGTGCTGGGATTCAAGCCATTTCTTTCTTTTGAGCTTTGCAGGGTAATACTTACACAGCATTTTTAAACTCCCACCATCAGTTTTATTTCTGTTTATAGATAGGGGGTCTGTATGAAAGCTTAACTTGTAAGACCTGTTACAAAGCCCTCTTCCTACTGGATCATGGGAGTGTCACATTTTCATGGGGGGGGGGTCACATGTCCTTGCTCAGCCAGTCTGGGTAATGGCAGAAATAGCCCTTTGTGCCACTTCCAACTATTTGGGTCACAAGGTTCTGAAACTCCCTTCCTACTAGTTTATGTTTTAGTGGCCGTGTGGCACCCCAGACACTTTGGTATGGTTTAATTGGAGAAATATGATTTAGTTGGCGAAATATGATTTAGTTTGCAAAATGTATCAGTTGGCTTTAACATAAAATAAATCCTGATGTGACTGAAAGCCAGGCTGAATAAGAGGCAAGTTGGCAGGATAAACAGGTCACAAGATCCCCTGCAGGCTTAGCTAAGTCATACCAGAAGCTTTCAAGTGCTAATGAACTTCCAGCTAGCTGTTGAAACAAAGGGATGAGACAAAAGAGTCACCAATGTTCACATGGAAACATTGATTCGCATTTTCCATCACATCACCTCCTCCTTTCAAAACCTATTCCTCTGTACCCCTTCCTGCCTAAAGCAATATAAGGCTATCAAAATAGCTATTGACTCTTTGTCCCCTACACACTAAAACCATTAAGATATTTCCCTTACACATTAAGACCAACAACTCATTCTGGTTACCTTTGTACACTCTGCAACCTCTATTGTTTGCTCAGACAGAGAGCCATTTATGTCCTTTGCCCTCAGGGCAGATTTTGGGTGTAAGAATCCCTGATTTTGGGTGCCTCAATGCAGTGCCTAAAATGCTGACACCACTGTGTTGCTCTGAATCCCAATTTGGTCTCCCTTAGATGAAAGTCTAAGTCACTTCACTTCTCTTTCAGACTGGTAATTATAACTCACTCCCTTAAGGTTTGCTATTAACCTTTTCCTCTCTTTCTTTGGTGAGCTCTTGTGTGAGTGTGCGACTTTGAATCTTGTGTGTGTGCATGATTGAATTCTCCTCAATAAACACATTTTTAGGTTACTTTTGAATCCCTGGCTGGTTTTCTTGCAAGGACCTTGTAAACATTGGTGAGAAAATCCTGTTAGTTAATGCCACCTCTTGCTGCCTTTTCAATTAATTTCACATTTTTGCATTGAATTGCAGATACTGCTGGAGGACCTCAAGGGCCCCCATCTTCTAGGATAACATCGTGTATGTTTCACATGTTCATCGAGGGGTCACATGAGCCTCTCTGGATGCTCCACCTACAGGTGGGACTTCTGGACAGGGAGGACATCTAGCTAGAGCAGTACTTCAGGCAGGGAGGCAGGACTTGTGGGGTGGGGCACCTGTCCAGGGGCAGGGCTTAGGAGTTTGGTGGGAGGTACCACCTTTAACTACTCTTTCAGTGTCAATTCAATTCAGCACATTGCACATCTAAAAAAAATCCTGTACATTTTTCCTTATATGTGTCGTTTTACATGAAATTTTTACCTAATGTACTTTTTAATGTACTTTTTAAAATAATCTTCTTAATGAAGTTTTAACCTTTATTTTTACTAATACAATGGTTCTTAAACCCCTGTAAATATAACTTGTTGCCAGAGACCCACTCAAGATTTAACTCAAGATTTAAATATTTAAATGTAAATTTAAATATCCAAATATTTATTTAAATATTCAAATATGTATTTATTTGTTGGAGGCTTCTGGAGACTAGGATTCACAAATATCTAAATGTAAATTTAAATATCCAAATATTTATTTAAATATTCAAATATGTATTTATTTGTTGAAGGTTTCTGGAGACTAGGATTCACATTCCCACTCAGACACTGCAACGTTGGCCTTGGGCAATTCACATTCTCTCAGCCTCAGAGGAAGACAAAGGCAAACCCCTTCTGAACAAATCGTGCCAAAAAACATCATCAACAACAACAACAACAACAACACCCTATGATAGCTTCACTGTAGGGTTGCCATAAGTTAGAAGTGACTTGAAGGCACACAATAAAGTGCCTCTGATGGGGGAAGTTGTCTTCCCTTTGAAAACTGTCTCATGATAACCTCAAAACAAACTTATCGGGGGGGGGGGAGGTTCTTGGCAAAATGTGTTGCCTTGCCTTTCTCTGAGGTTGAGAGAATATGACTTGCCTGAGGTCACCCAGTGGGTTTCCACAGCTGAGTGGGGATTCAAATCCTGGTCTCCAAAGTCATCATCCGAGCACATGCACAAGCCAGCTGCTGTGTCCTTTTTGTGCGGGACCTATTGTGTGTATGGAGATGCAGGTGCTGAAACTGCTCCCTTGGCATCTGCAACCCTACTCTGCCATATCCCTGTTGCTGCCATTGCTGGTGGTGTCCAGCAGCAGGACTTTGCAAACCCCTGTGAAGGGTCCCTGGATCCTAGGTTGAGAAACACTGTACTTTTACTTATATTTCCCCCCTGTGACTTTTTCTTCATACAGCCATTTTTGTACACAGACTTTGCTTTGAGAACACCATTGCAAAATTTGGAGAATTAGGAATTTCAAAGAATAATTGATTGTCAGAGTGTCAAAGCTTTTGTCAGCTTTTATTCCTGTGCAAGCCAGTTTTATTTTGAAGATCGAAGTGATCCATCGCAAAGTATTTTCTGTGAGCTCTTGGCATTACCAAAGCTGTTTTTATTCCCATTCACCTGGTTGGTTTAAATTAATCCAGTGCTTTCTGAAATGAAATATGTCAGTTACTTGCCATGTGTATTACTACTGTCTCAGACTCAGTAAAGATGGTCATCAAGTAAACACATCTATTGTTTTCAGGACACAGATTCAACAGAGGTCAAGTGAGGGAAAGTTGGCACTGAAACAGAAGGATCCTAATACTTATCTAGCATAATATTGCTAATGCATTTTGACTATAATGTCTGGATTTTTTTAAAAAAAAGGTTCAGTGTATTCGTGAAAATCAGGTTCTGAAGTGTTGCATGAGATTGGATGTGACAAGTGATTAGGAGAAGGGGAGGAAAAAGAATGCAAAGGGGAGCGGGAGAGAGACAGACAGACAGAGAGAAAACCAGCAAGAGAAGATGAGATGCAAACTCATGAATATACAGGTACAATCAAAACAAAAAGAATCAGACACTCTTGATACTTTGAAGTACTCTAGTTGTGTTTTCAATTCGTATATTGTTTACCAAGTACAAAACTTTGATTAAAATGTGAAACAAATTTCTCCCACTTTGCTTGTACAATCCACCTCATAGGTTAGCTGTGAGGAAAAATGAAATAAACATCATGTAAAGCACTTTGTTTGTACACTGAAAAGTGCTAGAGAAATTATTAACAATAATTTAAGCACGCCTAACAGAGCACTCAAGAGCCTCCATTCAGTGCTAACGGTTATTATGTATCGGGTTCCCCTGAGCCTTGGTTAACAATTAAAGTTATGTAGTTATTTATGAATCCTTGAGAGTTTAAGAAGTGGACACTCATGGGTTTAGAAGCAACACAAGAGTAAGGATGGTAGGAATAATTATTTCAGCATATCAGTAATTACAAAATTGGCATTTCACTGTACAGGCACTGTGGAGAAAGGAAGAGGGAAAAAAAGCAATTACAAACACTATGGCAGTTGTTGCTAGAAATAACATTGGAGAGAGGTTAATGAAGAAAATTTCTTAAACTGCAATACAGGCAGATTGTTGTTGTGAGTGTACTTTTAGAAAACAGTGGGTGGCATCAGTGGAAAATGTGATAAAAGGATAGCAATGGGAATTCAATTTGAAGGGAGCCGCTGTCCTCCATCTGCAGATCTATTAAAGAAGTATCATTTTAAGACTTTTGATGAAGAGGAACTTAAAACTTGTGGAATTCCTAAAACACCCTTTTGGATGAACATTGTGGACTTTCCCCCCTTTCAAGGGAGATGGTGGCAATATGTGTGTAGTACATCACTGATGTTGAATCTGCATATATCATAAATTGGATCTAAAATTATATTCCATCCAAAAGCATTTTGGCATCATCATCTAGGGTTTTTATCTAGTTGATGTAATATATTAACATCATATACAATAAGAAATTAATTTTGCATTTTCTTGTGGCAAGCAGATGTTCAGTTGCCAGCTCTGGAAGGATCTGGAAAAGCGTTAATAAAGAAAAACTTTACACACATTTTTTCTGCTGGTTTCAAGAATTGTAATGCACCTTCAGCCTGTCTTAATTATTTGTTTGTTTCCTATGTTCTCTGAAAGTATAGAAATACTGTAGAGTTAAGAAAGGAGAGCAGAACAAATCTTGGAATGCAGTGGAATCTACTGGCTTCAGTGCCAGTCAGACACTGAATCCCTTCCAGGTTTTAATCGGAACTTTAAAATGCCATTCACAATGCTGGATCTGTTCGAGGAGAGGGCTCAGTATCTTGCATGCCTTTTTTGAAGTGTGGACTAAAAGTGGATTTACCACTCTGCTGATATGGAAGTCACTCCACCACTGGAATGTTGTCAATAGGGAGGGACTTTGCTATGAAAACCAAGAAAGAAAAAGTGGCAACAAAAGACACACAAGAAAAAGGTGTCTATAACTATTGCCATTCCCACACTAGACTGATATAATCCTATTATTCCACTTTCAACATCCTATGGAATCCTGAGGTCTGCAGTTTAGAGTCATATCACAAAAGATACAGTATCTTATACCAAAACTGTTCCCCAGTATGAATCTTATACTACCCTGACAAAATGAATGTGTCTCTGTCAAATGTTGGCAGAACCTACCACTAATTGCAGCTTTTCCTGTGTCTACACATAATTCGACATAATTCATTTCCTTTCCTTCTTAGAAGTAGGATCATTGTGATCCTCCATCAGGCTTTTCATAGGACTTGAAAGGGGCCTCTTTCACCCAACACAATGAAAACATTTTGGTACCTCTGTAATTGTTCAAGCTAAATCCTACAAAATCATGGGAGTCGTAGTTTCATGAGGCACTAGAGCTCTCTGGTAGAGAATTCTAATTCCCCACAAAACTACAAATTCCAGGATTCCACACGATGCAGCCACGGCAGGTAAAGCGGTATTAAAGTGCTATAATTGTTTAATGTGAAAGGGCCCCCTCTCTCTGAGATTCTATGAAAGAAATCAAAATGTTAGGTGTCACTGCTAAAAAGCAACTATCATCTAACTCCTATGAATAGGCCCAACTAAACTAGACCCAAAGAGTCAGTGGGGATTTACCTATATGTTAATTCACCATTCAACAACTGATTTAATAGTTCTGCTCTAGGTGGGACAAAGAAATATGATTCAGTCCTATCTGTTTTAGAGTAAGATTTGGATTGAAGTTCTAAAAGGATTCAAACAGACTTAATATGCACTGTGTGGAATGATTGTAGTAGGAATAGAAAACAAAAGGTGAATAGGAAGATTGGAGTTGCCTAGGATAGCTCTCCACTTCTACACTGGATTTATTGCCTAGGCATCCATGCCGGTTGACCTGGCAGTGTGTTAAGGACAGGTCTGTGGAGAAGTGTAAGCATTTTCTCCCTACTCTTAACAATGGTATCAGCTGATGAAGAGAGCTGGTCAAAGATTTAGTAGCAAATTTTGAAGGAGAAGTGGTCATCATGACAGCCCTCAAAGGATTCTCCACAGAGAATCCAAAAATATGGGAAACTCTTTTGATTGATATCAAGTGGAGCTCCTGTGCCCCCCTCAGGGTTGTTTTTCAACCCCTTAGTGGCACGAACAGACCACCCTGAAGCCCCCTCTGAATCTTGAACCCTCTCCCATGTCTAATTTTTCACTTCAAAATGGAAGTACATGATTCTGTACTAAAAGTGGCCCTCTCCTCCTTCCTCCTCCACAAATCTGAAAGTTAACAGGCATATTCTGGCAATGTTTGTCTCTGACATCAGTTTTTCTTCATCAACCAGCTGTGTCTGAAGTGTTCCTTCAGTAGAAGCCCCTGAAAGATACTTTCCATTACAACAGGGAAAGCACAAACAAAAAAATAATGCTGCTGGGAGAATCCATCTTTCCTCACCAGTCTGCTCCACTCCCAGCAATGGTGGTGATTACAGCTAAGCTCAGAGAGAACAGGGTAGTCTGAGGAGGATGACAGATGTTCTCGTCAGCACTGCAAATCCATATCCCAGCAGTTTGCACTTTGTGAGCCCCAGCAACTTCACACAAGGTGGCAACTTCTGTCAGCTTATGTACTGGCCACATACTTCCCTGATCTGTCAGCCTTTGCACTGAATGGTACAAAAATGGTGGCCTATTTTTTTGTTTTGTTTTTACTAGATCACATTCCAAGCCATCCCTCTCCCCGCTCCATATTATTATGTACCATACATTTGTATAATACACGACAAAACCTAGCAAGTTTCTCACCCACGCACCACCAAGTTTTAGCATTAAAAAAACATTAAAACATAAGCTTCAAAGAAGTACCCTCAATTTAAATATCAGAAAGGAGAAAAAATAATTAAGAAATAAAATAACAGCAGGGCAGCTATTACAACATGATAATAATTCCCCTGGGCATTCACTGGTCTCTAATCCCTGCTATAAATAAGATAAAAACAAAATACTGAGGTTTTGGCTTCCTGTCTGTTTTTCCTATTTTGTAACTGTTAAAATGCAGAGAAAGACATGCAATACGATGAACATCTAGGATAGTCTTCTGTCAAACTAGCAGCCTTGCTGGTAGGAGAGGTCACTGAGTTTACTGAAGCTCTTGCAATATATTTCTTTCATTATCTTACATTAGGTAGAAGGATTTACCAGACTACAGTCTAGTGCTAAACATGCTTCCTTCAAAGGAACTTACAATTAATTTAATGATTCAGTTTTCTATGAGTGTGTTTATGATTAGATCCTTACACTTGATTGTGATCGTATATATCTGTAAAAATGGGGAGGATTTCATAGGAGTTTTCTTACAAATGCATGAGTCTGTTGTTGGTATTTAATCCTTCAGGGGATCCTTAGCAAGAAGCTAATGAGCGGAGACCCTTAGTCAGAGGGTGTGACTCTGTGGGAAGGGTAAATTATCACTTGAAGCCTAGAATCTGGTCAGAGAATGTGATCTAGATTGGGGGGTGAGCTTTTGTTAGGAGTGTAGCCAAAAGGTTGGTATATGATTCTTGTGTTTTATATGAGAGTCTAAAAATACAAGTGAACTGTCTAAAAATTGCACTGAAGAATTGTATTAGCTTTACCTGTGTATGAACTTTAATACTCTGTTCTAATAGTTATCTAAATAAAAGTTACAGTTTATTTTTGTAAATGCTGGCTTGGCTGAGTTGTATATAGTATTTAAAGTAACACGGAAAACACACAACCGTAAAGTTATTGAGTAGTTCTAAACAGACATTAAAAACCCTCACCCTTTTACACAAAGGTGATGTTATAAGGGGGCAGGCAGAGCTGTATGGTAAAGACAGGATGTCTTATCAGATTGGGAGCTGCCACACCAATCTGAGAGAAGTAAGGGCCTATCACACTCATCAAAACACATTTAGAATCCTGTTCATGAACAGTATCTTGGTACAGAATAGTATTTTGAGTGTTGGGTAGGGATTCTGGAAGACCAATATTCAAATAAATCTTTTTCTGGGCTATAAAGTGAACCTGGGAAAATCACATTCTCATCCTATGAGAGAAAGGCAATGGCAAACTCTCTTTGAACAAATCTTGCCAAGAAAACCCAAGGATATGTTTCCCGTAAGTCAGAATAGACTTGAAGGCATACATCAACAACCTCCATTTATTACAGAATATGGGGGTAGGGGTTGGAATGAGGTACCATGTATCTCAATGTACAACACCTTCATCTCAGGTGGCCAACAGAAGCCAGAGAAGTTATTGTTGAAGCTTTTGATAAGTTGCAGGGATGTGCCCAGACACTTTCTGTATGCCTTTGGGCAGATAGGGGATTAGAAGCAGTTATGCTAGGGGTAGACATTGCTCTTTCTTCCCAATTATACAAGGGCTATCAAAATGTACTCAGGTCCACCCCCAGCAGCTACCCTAATGCACCCACAGAGCAAGAAGTAGCCTATATTCCTTGCACAATGAGCATAAATAAGGTGGCAAAGACATTCCACCAACATGCTTACTGAATCCTAACTATAGTTTCCTGAATCATCAATAGCCAGTCAAAATGCTTCTGTTTGTCCATGTCTGCTTTAAAAATGAATTCTTTTCCTCTCCTGGCTTTCAACATAACCAGCAAAATGAGCAGCAGCCCATACACTGAATTAACAAAAACACAAACAGGTTAATAAGAGATCCCTAAATTTAAATCATCCACTGTTTTACATCTGCTCTCTTTACTTCGAAAATTAATTAGTTTAAAATTCACTATGTAACCCTATGACTGTTCACAGTGATAATCATTAGCAGATTATTTGATTAAACTAGGGGTGCAAATGGTATCCTTCAGAACTGAAGTCATGTCAAACTGTGATAGTATAATTTCTATCCTTACTTTAGCATGAACAACTTTTTCTAATTAGATGAATAGTCAAGACTAAGCCGAATTCTGTCTAGCAGGATGAGAAAGTCAGAACCTGAAGAAAAAACAAAACAAAACTAGCTACCTGTAATTATTTCCTCTTACATGTAACAAAGGTATAACTACATTGCATTGTGACTGTAATATAATGAGGAATAGTCTCATTACTTTTTTGTCTAACTGTTAGTTTAGTTACCTTTACAATTATAGGAATGTGACTTGATTCCTATAATTGTAGGAGGAATATCATATGGTTCGAGTGCTGGTTTTTGCTCTGTTGTAGGCACTGAGAAATTACAGGGTGAAGGAGAGGAGTGCTTTGTCCTACAGACCAGTAATTTGTAGTTTTTAGATTTTTAAAAAACATAATTATTCTAGGTACATTTGAGAAATAGAAAAATAAAGAATTGCTGTTTAAAATTGTAACTAAAATGGTAAGGCAACATTTGCAGTATTGGAACAAAAACTGTATCCCTTTATTTATTTATTTATTTATTTATTTATTTATTTTTAGAAAAGCAATATTCTAAGTTCTGGAGAAAACAATGTGCAAAACTATATTGGCATGAAACTGTTCTGGTTTGTGGGAATGTCAGATAAAGGAAGGAGACATAAGCTTTACTGTGCATTTTTACCCAAACTTGATTTTCCTACCCAGCTGCTATAGTCTTCATATTTCAATGAGTCTATCAATTTGTGTGTTACCCCCCAAAAAGTATACCTTTCAAAGGGATAACAGATAGGTAAAAATTCTCTCTAACAAATAGATTTCATAATTCCATATTGAAACAAGGTCACTCACAAATGATCAATCAAATGAGCCAGGAAAATCTTGCTTCTATAGGCATGCTTTTTTTTCTCTCTCTCTACAGAATGATTTGAGGAAAAGCAAAACCAAGAAGAGAAATTTTAAATTTTAAAAATGAGATCCAGAGAACACTATGAATGGACAGAGAACAAAAGTGAGCAGAGAAAATGAAGGAGAATGATGCAAGGACAGAGGGGTACCTGGGAGAGAAAGGAGGAAACATTGTCCTAGATACGAAACATGAAATGAAGAAAGCAGTCAGATCTCAGTGCATAGAGGAAGCAACACAGGAAGACGGGAAAGGAACATGACATATCATATTAAATAGTTTACTCTTATAAATTGATAGATTAGTTGCAGTGGAATAATCATGGCCAAGCTCAGCTGTGCATGTATGTCAGGTTGGATGTACATCCCAAATTTGAGTGGCCACAAACCTATCAAGGGACTCTGTCACATTTCACATACCTCTGCAGCAGCTTTCTATGGTGTATGGAGGGAGAAAAAGAAAGGAAAGAGCAGAGCTTCAGTTACTTTCTGAAAGTACTTCATTCAGAAATGTATATCTACTAAATGTGAGGTACAGAGAATCTCCTGATGAAAAATCTGGATATAGGTATGCATAGCATGGTGGTAACATTTGCCAATGGCGATAAATTATTTACAGTGGTGAAAATAAAAAGAGATTGTGAAGAGTTCCAAAGGGTTCTCTTTGAACTATGAGAATATACTTTAAAATGATAAATGTAAACTACATTTGACAACAAGCGTAAAATGATGTATTTTGGGATTTAAAAATCAAGCTGGGTAGCCAGTCACAGCCTTTAAATGCTGGAGAGAGGTTTATGGGGGGAAATCTAAAACAAGAGACTTGCCTATTAAATTGTCACATAGGGCCAGACAGAGATAAGGCCAGTTAGAAATAGAGTGAGAGCCATTTAAGAAGAGGAGGGAAATGAGATCTGTGTCGGGTTTTTGGAAGGTGAGAATGTGGAACGAGTTCAGGGACAAACATTACTTTGTTTAAAATTGAGATATTACCTTGTGGTGTATAAAACTAGATGTTTATTTTGTTACATAATAAATCTTTACTGTTTTTATTTTCTATTTCTTTGAAAGTTTTGATTTAATAATTCACAAAGCAAGCTGGTCATATTTTAACCAACTTAATCCAATGGCCAACAGGTCTACTTAGTGATCACCTTGAGTTCTGAGTACCACATCCAGGGTGAGAAAAAGGTCAAGGTGAGTAATAACAGCCCAAGGATTGGAACTGCAGTGCTAACTTGAATAGGGGATCAATCACACAAATATTCTCTGATGAGATTTGAGTTAGCAATAACTTTCCAAGGCATCTGGATGTCATGGTTGATCTCCATTAGAAGTCCCTATCATGTGTTCAGTGTAGATTACTCCCATTTAAGTGTGCATAGGATGGACTGAATGTAGCCTTAGTTATTCCTGGGAGAACTAAATTACCACAGTTGGCTCCTCCACCCCTGCTTAATAATGTAAGTTCACTTCCAGTCATTCCTGACAGAGTCAATTATGTAATAGTCTACGTGGTCCAATTTTGACTGATCGTTTCAGAACAGGCTCAACCCCCTGACTGAGTTTTGGTGGACCTTCACACATACACCCACACACCACTTTCCCCGTTCTGAAGTCCATGGCATTCTGTTATTTATTACAGTAGTTTAAAAGCAAACTATTCCAGTTACTCATAAAGAGCATAAAAAAATTTTACCTCTTAACTTCTCATTCCTTTTTCATTATTTTGATGCTTCCTGGAAAGAAGAACCATTAGGACTAAAAAGAGAAAAGCACTTAAAAAAACCTTCAAACTTTCTGTCAAAATGCTTCTTAAAATGCCCTTGAAAGTTTTTTTTTTAATTATACCAATAAAGCAACTTTACTTGAGTTACATTGTGTAAAGCTTGGTAAAATATTTTCCTTGGACTAATTGTCCCATCACGTCCTTAGTAAGGGGAATGGGATACGCATTGGAGGTACAGGTCTGGTTCAGGTGGAAGTAGCTCACAGCCAGTCTGGGGTCTCCCCCATCCTTCTTTTGGTGGAAAAATACAGGGCTTGCCAGGGAGGAGGCAGATGCTTTGATGAACCCTTGTCACAGGTTTTTGTCAAGGAATTCCCATAGCGTAGCTAGTTCACTTTGGGTCACAGGATAGAGATGGGGTTTGGGTAGAGAAACTCCTTTCGTAAGTTTTAATTTACAGTCAAATTCTCTGTGGAGTGGCAATTTGTCAGCTTCCTGCACTTCAAATGCTTTTCTCAAGTCCCAGTATTGGGGGGAGGGGGAGATTTTAGCTTGTAGTTAATCATGATTTAGTCCCACAGCTAGGTGGCTCTCCTCTTCTTGCAGAAGAGGCTTCTGCAGGGTCTTCTGCAGGTGTTCTCCTCCCTGGCTCAACAGATCCCTTGGCCACGTTAAGGGAAGGGTTGTGGATTTTCAGCCAGTCAAATCCCAGTACTACATGAAATCCGATTTGACTTGGCACTAGGAATTGTAATTGTCTGTGTATGTGCCCCACACCCACATTTACTGGTTCGGTGCATAGCCGCATAGGGCCCCCCTTCATGGGTGTCTCATCCATTTACTTCAAGTGAATGGCCTTTTTAATGGTTCAAACTCTATGGAAAGCTCTTGGGCAACACGGGGATGCAATAAACTTTTACAGCATCCCAAATCAACTAACCCTTTGTAGGTTTGTTTCACCCTATCTCCTCCCTGCAATTGCACTGTTACATAAATATGACAACAGTTGTTAGTACTCACATTTGCTGTCTGGTCTTGGCTCCATTCATTGCTGTCAGAGTCCTAAGAGTGTGAAGTGCTGTCTCCCTCCCCGCATGTGAAAGATCCACTGCCTGTGCATTTTGCCTGTGCTTTGGCAGCTTCACTCTTTTGAGGTGGTGCCTTACGAGGAGGGGCTGATTTCTTCTTTTCCTCCTGATTTGCCCCTTTATCCTGGCAATCAGCAGTGATATGGCCTTTCCTCCCCCAATTAAAGCAGGTGCCTTCCCTTATGCATAATTTCCCTTCTTTGCTGCTCAGCCTCAGGGGTCTGTTGCCGATGTGAGTTCTACGGTCTGAATCTTTTGCCTGCAATTTTCATATGAGTTGCACACTGTCTCACATGCTCTCTACTCCTCCAGCCAGATGCATACAACCTAGCAGAGTAGTGGGGTGATGTTGGCACAACATCTATCCAGAATTTCAGGGTGCAGCCCTTCCTTGAAGAATTCCTTCAGAATTGCATCTCCCAATTCCGGAATTTTGGCCTCAAGCCTTCTAAATTCCCACACGTACTGAGCCACTGAACTTTTTCCTTGGTGCAGTTTCCTCAGGAGGTGGTGGGCCTGCTCCTACATAAAGGGGTCCTTGAACCTTTCTCTAAGGCTGGTCATGAACATCTGTAAATCCGCTGTCTCCCCAACTCTTGTGTCACACAAAGACACTACTCATTCAGCTGCTTCTCCTTGAAGGTGCTGACTTATGTATCTTACCCTGGTTGCATCATCTGGAAAATGTTGCCATAATCTGCCAAGTAGTTGGACACTACATTCAGAAAATAGGTGAGCGTTTCACTGTTGCCACTGTATGTTGCCTTCAGTTCCCTGAACGGACACTGGGCTGGAGGGGGAATTGCTCCTCTGCTGTGCCGCTGGCACTCCAGCTGTTCCAGCATCTCTCTGCTGCTAAAGTCTGTTAAGTTGGGGAACTAGATTTCACCAGTCTGCCATGGCTGCTTGTATCCTTGCCATCTCAGCATGAAGTTGCTCAACTTCATCTTCTTTGGTAAATAGCTGGTCCCATAAAGAGGTCTTGTCTACAATAGTGTCCCATCGAATGGCCCTGTGCCACTGGCATCTCCCAGTGTCATCTCATTCTTGCCAGGTCCAGGTGCAGCCTCCTGCAGGGGTAGTTATTGGGTGTGAAGCACGAACCTTAGGTCTGACAACTGGTGTAAAAGTCAATACATCAGCAGTTTGGTAAGAGCAGCCAGCTCCCTCCAGTTCTGTGTACTCAGCTTCCTGTTGCTCTTCTTGAAGTAGTCTGGGTTTGGTTGTAGGTGACTTGAGACCGATCACTCTGTCAGGAACAGAATTCACTCACAAATAATACAGTGTACCGATTACTGTTCATTTAGCAGTGTAATACATGCAATGGCTTCAGTGATCGGTCTGAGAAGCAAGGACAGGGTAAGCAAGCTTAATATTCCCAGTTGCACCTCCCACTCCTGAACTTCCTGAGAACTTCTGTTATCAGCACTAGGTGCATTCCTGAGGCTAGTACCAAGCACTGTTTACTTAATGGTCTCAAAGCTGAGTCTACAACATGATCTGTTAGTGTTGTGGAGGGGCAGTGGAGCAACTTGACACTGTTACACCCACATTTTCCACCCAAATAACAGTGCTATTTGTAATTCACCATGTCTGGGCCCTGGGAAGGACAAAGCAAGGGGAGAAAGCAGCAGGGACAAGATTTTGCTCTCGGGATGTGGCTTTTGTGACACAGGACCTTTTCACATGGCGTTTTTGAAGCGAACGGGCCCCTTGAGCGTCGCATAAATGTGAGGAGCGGTCTGCACGGCGCACTCACATTTATGTGACGCTCAAGGGCCTGACATGGAGCACGCATGGATTTTTTCATTTTCGGCTCTAAGTTGAAAATGGTGCGCCGTCACGCCCCTCTCCAGGGCGCCGCGTGCACTTACCTGCCATGCGAAGCCTCGGGAGCGGGGCCGGTCGCTCGTTCTCTCCTCAGCGCAGCCTGCGAGGTCCCAGGCTGCACTGCGAACGAAAGAGGCGGGGCGCTCGCGCAACGAGGAAGCAGCTGCAGACCCAAAGCAGCAGGGACAGGGCAGGGAGGCGGCAGCGTTCCTCCCAAGCCTTGGTGCACGAGCTGAGCAGCCCAGCACCGGTAAAAGGTAAGGTGCGAAAAGGGCCCCCGTTTTATCCCATTAGTGTCACTAGATTGCTTACCTGCACATGAATGCAGTTTGTACATAGCACCACCAACACCAACACCACCGACAAAGCAGTTTTCAAACTCTTCCCTGAATACTAATGACAATTCTTCCATTAAAGCAGTGAGGGAAATGGTTCTTTTAAAACTCTGTTCGAGGTTCTTTCCGATTTGGCAAAGCTTGAAAAGACCAGTTGAAAAAGTTGTTTTTGGAATGTAAGTGGACATGTATGGGCTGCAGCTTTGGGCACTCTATAAATAGTTGTAATGAAGGGGGGAAATACACATAAAGTGGTACCTTGTGTTTTATTTCAAATATCACATCACTTCCTGTAAATCCTCAAAACAAAAGCCAGCAGTGCCTTGCATTATACGGTAGGTGTGGTGGTATCAGGAGAGTGGGGTCTAAGCCTGTGATTATGATCCTGGAAGCTCGGGTTAAGAAAGACATACTTCAGCTGCAAATATGTAGCAATTATCATGAAATGGAGTTCCTAGCACCTTTTTTTCCTCTTTGGCTAATCGCCATGGAAACCTGTATTTGTTGGATTCAAACTAGAAACACTCACAACGCTTTAAAGCAGTTTAGAGTTTGAGACTGAACAGTTTCTAAGAGGTATGATACTACAGCTCTGAATTTTGGCCAATAACCTTTACAATAACCCTCAATTGCTTCAAATGGCATTTGAGTTTCAAAGGAGAGTTTAACAAGAATTTCAGGATCAAGATATTCACATGCAGTGAACATCCCTCTGTTTCTTGAAGTCTGCAGATTATCTGTCCACCTGACCCCATCTAGCAGATTTAACACTAAATCTAATTGCACATTTCCTGTTTTTTAATAAATAGAAGGATTGAATCAGCTTGTTATACTATTAGGGGAGAAAATAAAAAGAAATGAATATCTATGCAATATGATGTTCAACGTTGTTATCAAGAGTTGTGCATCTACCAGGGTCTCTACTTACGAGGATATTTCAGTCACAGTTTCAAGGGATTAGCATCTGCTTACACAGTAGGAAAGATTATTTGATCCCATATTTGGATTAAAGTTATTAGCATCCATTCTGCTATCTGTGAATCTTTGTACTTGTGTGTGTGTGTATGTGTGTGTGCACTCATGCATCTGTCCATCCATGCACACATGTACATAGGCGAGTATACACTGAGATGGAATAATCTTATTGCTAACTACTTAAGAAGTATCTACAACTTTCTACACTCTGAGCTGATAGTAAAAGACTGTATGAAGGGTCACAGTCTGAGGGACACAGTACAAAAGGAAAAGGACCCACAGTGTAGAAAATTCACCTAAGCAAGATCCCACCATGAAATTAGTGTAATCCCATTTTAAAAATAATTATATTTTGAAGTAAAATTTTAAAAAATAAAGGCAGCAAAATGAAGCATATGCATAACAATCCAACAATTAATTCAACAACTAATTAAGGAGCAAGTGAAATTAATTGATGGCACTCATTAGTAAGTAATGGGAAAGCTTGTAAACAGAGATGTTCACTAACTTTTAAAATAGTCAGGAAAAATGTGGCTAAATGTGACTGGAATATAATCAGAACCTTCAAAGACTTCTGCCACGAATATGTCCTTTCAAAAACTAGAATTCCTAACTATTTCATAGATGGTACATGACACCAGAAAAATTAAAGACAATTTATAAGACGGGTACAGGGTAATGTTGGAAATGTCAAGAGAGTTCGGGTACACTATTTCATATGTGGTGGTCATGTCCCAAAGCAGAAAAATACTGGAAAGAAATACATAAGAAAATATGTTCAATTTTGAAGATTCAATTTGGGATGATACATGAACTTTACTTGTTAAACATGACACATATATTAGATGGAATGTCAGTGAAGAAATATTGGAGAATTATACTATATATGGTGATGACGGCCCGTATTGAGTATGCACGACTTTGGAAAAATGAAACTATACCTACTATTGAACAGTAGTGGACAACTTTTATGGAAAATAGAAATGCGGACATTCTTACACAAAGATTAAAAGGGAAATCAGACGAAGACATTAATAAAGAGTAGAAGATTGTTACGGATTTGGGTTGGGTGTAGACAGAAAGCAATGCATAATTCATGATATCAATTACTATACAGGGTAATAATCATAGAAATATCATGTAACAAGTAAAGTATAGAAATATAGCAGGAACTAACGAATTAAGTTTGACTACTAACATTTTATTGCGATACGCGGTATAACAAATAGAGGAAATATTAATAATTGTAATCCAGAAAGGAAAGGAAGAAGTAACATTGCATGTAAACATTGCAGAGATAATTGTTTGTTTTATTTGCTGAAACTTTAATAAAATTATAAAAAAAAAACTGGAATTCCTTGCTTTTTACACATCTTAGACAAGTTTATACACGATCGCAGCCTGACTTTTTTTAAAAAATAATTAATTAATGTTGAGACATTAAGAACAAAGAAAACACAGAACAATACAGTGCACCTTCTGTATATGCAGGAGTTCTTCCAGGAACCCATGTGAATAGTGAAAATCACAAGTAATCACATTCCATTGTATTCCATGGTGGTGATGTGTGCATGGACACTTCAGTGTTTCCACATACATGTTGCCTCCATGTTAGGTACAAGGTGTGATGGACTCTCAAACCCACATGTCTGGAGACCACAGGTAAGGAGGGCCCACGGTACATAGAAAAATAACTAGGCCTGAGCAGCTGATCTGACAATGGATCTCTTCAATACTCAGGCATTTGTGATGGAATGTTCCAGGGTGCTGTCCTTTGTTAAAAGGGAATTGAATGGATGCCATGTAGAATAAAAGCATTCTGGTCTTTCCAGTCCATATAGATAACCTGTTTTTGTGTGTTCGCTTTTCTAGGAAAACACTTATCCAAATTCTGTTCATCCAGCTGTCAGTCAAAAGTCAATTTAGGTACTTCCATCTCTGGACTATTTCTATATGAGACACTGTTACAGATAATGATATCAGCTCTTTGTTCTGTGAATTGCGATTGTCTCCTTGTAATGCTGACTATAAAACTGATCATTATTTAATCTGATTGTTTGATTTGTGAGATTAATTATTTCCATTGTAACAGATTCCCAAAAATCATGTACTCTTGGATACTGGACCCAAAGATGAAGAAGGAAACCCAGTGCTCCATACCTCCTCCCAAACATGAAGGGAACCCAATGCTCCATACCTCCTTCAACAAAGTGGGGATAGTTGCTGTTCATATGATTTCGTTTCCTGGGAGTGTGATGTCATCTCTGCACAACTTTTAAAGTATTTTCTCTACTTATAACTGAGATTGGTTTGTAAGATGAAGAATACTATATTCTGTTTTATCAGTCCGCTGTTGTTTGAAAAGTTGCTCATTATATGTTGCTGCTGTGTATAATTGCTTGAGAAGGACACTATTCATGATCCAGGGTCATTAGGTTGAAAAGTTCAGAAAAACATATCTTTTGGAGTTATCTGTGGTTCAATGTAGAAGAATTTTTGCCAGTATTAAAGCAACCATATTCCAGAACGTCCACAGTTTTTCATTTCACCCTAGAAGACAATATTGGCCAATCAGCCCATACCCATATTTCCACAAATATATGCTTATTTTTGTACTTTAGCGAATATATGCCATGCTTCTCAACTGAAAGTTGTCTAAGGCAGTTTTTAATCCTTCTCTAGTAAATAATAGTTCTGGCAATTTAACTGTTAGCAATGTGGATAGAACTACTGAAATTACTAATAGGAATATGTTCCAGAGGCACATAAATTGTACATACAGTAACTGCATGCTCTACCAGTATATGTCCATGATTTGTTCTTTGCCAAATCTGCAATCAGAGGAAATAAAAGTGTTACAGATACTTGAAATTCACCATATTTTCTAATTTCCCCAAATCTAATAAACGAAAATTTTTGAATTCAAAATCTCAATTACCCTTTCTGAGGTAGTATTAAAGCATTCCCAACAGATGGTCATCCAGCCTTTGTTTAAAAACCTCCAAATAAAGAGATTCTACCACACCCCAAGGCAGTGCATTCCACTGTTGTACTGCTCTGACCACTAGGAAGTTCTTCCTAATGTTTAGATAGAAGCTCTTTTTCTGAAGTTTGAAGCCATTGCTCCATGTCCTAGTCTTGGGAACAGCAGAAATCAGGCTTGCTCCATCCGCCATATGACCGCCTTTCAGATATTTAAACATCACCATCACCTTGCCTTTTAATCTTCTCCAACATGCCAAGCTCCCTAAGCCACTCCTCATATGGCACAGTTTGCAGGCCTTCTACCATTTTGGTCACCTTCTTCTGGACACATTCCAGCTTTTCAGTATCCTTCCTGAACTGTGGTGCTCAGAACTGGACACAGCATTCCAGGTGCTGTATGAACAAAGCAGAATAGAGTGGTACTATCACTTCCCTTAACCTAGACATTTTCATCCTACTGATGAAGCCCAGAATCACATTGGCATTTTTAGGTACCATATCACACTGCTGACTCATATTCAGCTTGTAGTCTATTAAGACTCCTAGATCCCTTTCAAACGTATTCTGGTCAAGCCCAGTGTCACACATCTTATATCAGTGTCTTATATCAGTACATTTAATTTTTTTCTAGGGATGGGCCAGACGAATCCTCGAATCCTGGGTAAGGATTCAAGATTCCCGAATCCGAATCCCTATGCCAAAACAGGCAAACTGAATCTTTCAAATCCACCAACCAAATAGATTGTTGGAGACCAGGACACCTGAAAACCTGGGAGACTAGGATTCCTGAAAATCTGGGAGACCATACATAGAAGAGAAGATAGTAAGTAGGTCAGTTTTTCCCTTGGAGTAGTAATGGCCTTTGCTAACAATTTCAGAAATTACATCTGCGGTTGTACTCTAAGATATTTAAATTGAACATTTCATATTTAAGTTCAGTACTTGACTGGAAGGTACAGGCTTGAGATTTTAAGGACAGCTGAAAAAGATTCCTTTGCATAGCTCCCTTGCAAAACTCTTTCATACACAATTCTGAGATTTGTCGTTTTACAAGGTGTCACAGCCTTCTCTGCCAAAGTGTGCTGCTGCATCATCAGACTACAAACCCCACCATTGCATAAGGAGTTATGCAAAGAAAAGCCAGTTTTGACCCGGACTATCTCTGTACTGTAGTATGTGGCCCTGTTTGCACAGGCACGAAAATGTGGGATTAATAATTTACATTTCCCTGCCTGGGTAGAAAGGGGCTTCATGTCATTTTCAATCTGGGGAGATCCTGAGGCAAAACTATGACCTGGCCAGATGTCTTCAGAGGGAGGTTTGCCTTTGCCTAGGCTTTTGCTAAGGCTGAGACAGTGTGTCTTGCCCAAAATTATCCTTCTTTCTCTTGCTTTTTAAACTCTTTTCTAAAAAAGGATTCAAAAGATTCAAGATTCATGAGATTTGTGGATTCCCAGAACTTTCCAGGGATTCGGATCCAGATTCGGATTTGGAAAATTCTGGATTCGTTCCATCCCTATTTTTTTCCTGCCCAAACATAGGACCTCACACTTCTCCATGCTGAAATTCATTTTGCTAGCTTTAGCTCAGCTCTCTCATCTGTTCAGATCATTTTGAATTCTGATCCTGTCCTTTGGGGTGTTAGCTACTGCTCCCAATCTGGTGTCATATGACAATTTGATGAGAATGTCCTCTATTCCCTCATTCAAAGAAGTTGAACAACATTGGGGCCAGGACAGAACCTTGCGGCACTCCATTAGTTACTTCTCTCTAGGATGAAAAGGAGCCACTAGTGAGCACCCTTTGGATTCAGTCAGTCAGCCAGTTACAAATCCACTTAACAGTAGCATTATCCAGCCCATATTTTACTAGCTTGTTTGCAGGAATATCATGGGGGATCTTGTCAAAGATCTTACTGATGTCAAGATACGCTATGTTCATCTACCAAGGTAGTAACTCTATCAAAAAGAGAGATCAGTCTGACATAATTTGTTTTTGAGAAACACATGTTGACTTTTAGTGATCACAGCATTCTTTTCTAAGGCCCTTTTCGCACAGCGTTTCTTAAGTGAAAGGGCCTCTTGAGCGTTGCGTAAATGTGAGGAGTGGTCTGCATGACACACTCACATTTACGCGACGCTCAAGAGCATGACGTGCAGCGCATATGCACCTTTTTATTTTCGGCTTTTAGCCAAAAATGGTGCACGCTTGCGCACCAGTCAGGGGCCTGGGGCGAACTTACCTGTCCTGCAGAGCCTCTGGAGCCGGGCCGGTCACGCTTCCTGCCTCAGCACAGCCTACAGCTCCCAGGCTGCACTGCGGAAGGAAGGGGTGGGGCGCGGGCAGGGCCTTCGCGCGACCAGGAAGCTGCTGCGGAGCCCAAGCAGCAAGGATGCGAAAGCCTTCCTCTGAAGGCTTCTCGCACGAGCACCACCCCTCACCTCCGCGAAAAGGGCCTAAGTATTTACAGATTAGAATCTTTCCCAGTATTTATGTCAGGCTGACTGGGCAGTAATTCTTTGAGCCCCCCCCCCCCTTTTTGAAGATGGGGGCAATATTTGCCCTTCTCCTCCAGGGCCGTATTTGACAAGAGAAAAACACAAAAAAGCTTTAGCAAGCACAGAAACTAGCAAGCCTCCTCCTAGCTGACAGAAACATACAGATAAGCAGCCTTAGCCCAACATAGTTTCTGAAATGGGGAAGTTTATCCTAATGGACACAAGCGTACCTCATGCTGTCTCTTCCAACGGAGAAAATGGTTCTTAGCCTTGCTGCCTGTTCAGTGAGCTCTTGTTTACCAAACCCAGGGACTGGGGCTGCAGTTATATAGTAAGGTAGTGGCTGCTGGCTCCAGCCCCAACCAAGTTTCAGGCCCTTTCTGCATCCTACCTTTTCTCGGCGCTGGGGTGCGGTGATCATGCGAGGAGCCTCTTGTGAGAGGCTCTTGCTTCCCTGCTTCTTCAGCTCCACACGAGCTTCCTGCTCGCGCAACAACCCTGCCTCTTCCTTTTGCAGTGCAGCCTGGGACCTTACCAGGCTGCACTGAGACAGGAAGCGCAACCATCCCGGCTCCTGAGGCTCCGCATGCCAGGTAAGTGTGCGCGGGGCCCAGGAGCAATGCGCAATCGTGCAGCATTCTTGGCTGAAAGCCAAAAATGCAAAGGTGCACGATCATTGCCTGCTGGCCCCTGGAGCCTTGCATGATTGCAAGGGCATCATGCAGATCGCTCCTCGCAATTGCGCGAGGCTCCAGGCCCTCTTTTGCATGGCAGATGCCGTGCAAAAAGGGCCTCTGACTCATGTCCTCTGGGGCTAGAAACAAAAGCAAAATAGGGCCCAACAAGCACACAAGAAAGCCTGCCTCAGGTCACACAATAAGCCATACCCCAACACAATAGGACAAGAAAGCTTTAAGAATCACAGAAGCAAGGAATGCTCCTCTCAGGTGACAGAAGCAGACAAACAAGCAGCCTTAACCCAACAGGCTCTTTGGGACTGAGGAAGTTTATCCCAACAGTCCATGCTTACCTTAAGCTGCCTCCTACAACAGACAAAATGACTCTTGGCCTTGCTGCCTGTTCACTGACCTCCGGGCCCTGGGGCTGCAGTTATATATTGAGCTAATGGCTGCAAGCCCCCCGCCCCCAGCTGAGTCCCTGCCTCGCTTTCTCTGAGCCTGGGAACTAGAGAAAAATAGGGCCCTGACAAGCATACATGCAAGCCTCCCTAATTAGCATTTCAAGTTACCTATTAAATATTGTCAGCTTCGTGATGAAGATATTATTAAATATCAACTCTGAAACACTTCCCCAAATTGTATCATTCCAACTATAAATAAACTCAAATAATGTGTACTGAGGTTTATGTTTTACCAGTGTTTTTCAGGGAATTTTGGCCATTTGGAATATTATTAGGAGTTCCTGAATGACAAAATCAAAAGCAAATTTTCCCCAAAGATGGCTTGTCCCCTGCTATTTTGAACTACTTTTGCAGTGCATACCCAGAAGAAGTGATAGATGAGTTTTACAGCATGCAGTTCCTGATGACCACTTGGGAAATCCCGCTGTTGTCCCCTTGATTGAATGTGCCTCTAAAAAACATCCCACCATTCTCTGCAATATCAAGAGCTGCACGAAAAGGGAAGTTGCTCTGTGGTGGCCTCTCTTGTCATTGTAGCAGGGAGATCCAAAATGTCAAAAAGGGTCAAAAGTGGAGAGTGGATAGCAATTTTAAACATTGATTTCAACTAAATTCCCAATTATCTGGCTGCAAACTTCTAGCAACAGTATATTATAAGTTATTTATCTAATACAAACCAGAAGCAGCCACTCTTGGACACCTTTTCCCATGATGCAGCTCCTGCTGAAAGCCACTCTCAACTCCCTAGAGACACTGCTTGAGCCTTCAGTATTGTGCTTAAGTCAAATTCCATGACCTGCTCATCAGTGGCAGCTAGTTACCTCCATGTCAATGAGGTCTTGAACCTCAGTGAACTATCAAAAATGTTCCTACCCCCATAATAGTTTTAGTACCTTGTAGAACTCCTATAATTTCAGATTATAAACTGAAGTAGATTCACCTGCACAGTCAGCAACCAGTGCTACTAAATTACTACCTGCCAAATGTAGAAGCAAAGCACCAGTGCCTCTGTTTTTTGTTATTTTCCTTCTTCATTCTGAGTCCATTCTTCTTTCACATCATGTCCCTGGAGGCAGGAAATGGATTATTATTTGTAAACTGCTCTAGAAAATTTCTTTAACTGAAGTCCAGGATAAAAATATTTTAAATGTATAAACAAAAACATATGCTTCACATTTGTTTGAACTTAAATGGGATGTATTATTTCATTTGGACTGTTTAATTACGAAATCCCATTTCTCCCCTGTTTGAGAGAATGGGAGTTGTAAATATTTGCATAATTGCATACATTATATTCCCTATGTCTCTATCTACTATGCTTCTTCAAGAAAATATATTCCTGTGTTTTATAGACTGTTCGTGTTCATGTGTTATATGGCATTGTTGTCTTTTCCATATTTAAGTCATTGATCATGTTGAGAACCATGAGAAATGGTCACTGATCATGTTGAGAACCATGAGAAATAGTCTTGGATCTCTCAAGCAAAGTAATCAAATTGGGAAAGCAGAAATTGAACAAAAAGCAGTCTCTTGCCCATTCATATATATACATAGTGTACAGCTGATAAAAGAAATAAGTTTGAGATTTAGAGACTGCCAAGAATTGTCTCCTAGGTACAGGAGGCTCATTATTTTGTGATGCAAAATTCCTAGTCCAGGCACATAGGGAACCCCATTAAGTTGTCCCTGGAAATGCAGAGGACTGGAGGGGATCAGTCAGACATTGTGCCCAGCCATGCTGTAGTCACTGCTTATGGACATAATATTGTCCAGCCAGTTTTCTTAATTCCCTGAGCAAATAATTTCCAATTAAGGAAGTTCACCAGCTGTTTTGGGATGATTTATTGTGACATCTCTACCTCTGCAAACTAACTGTGAGTTCTAAAGATTTTTTTTTCTTTCCCCTCCTGGTAGACAGTCAGGAGCTGGCTAGCATGAATGGGAGATTGAACTGCACTGACACCAAGTGGTGGAGTGGTATAATTACAGCTGATTTTTTTCTATTCAATTGAAAGAGCTGTTAAATGTTAAAATGAGATGGACTTGATGAAATTCATTTGGGAAAAGAAAAGACCAAGAATAAAATGGAGGCTACTCACAGAAAAAAAGGAAAAAGGTGGCTTTGGTCTACCAGACTTGAAAATGTACTATTATGCTTGTGGACTTACCTGGATTAAAGAATGGATAACACTCCAAGATAAAAAATTACTAAATTTGGAAGGTTCAGGAAAATGTGTGGGATGGCACGTGTATATGTGGTATGATAAAACAAAGATAGATAAAGGATTTCAAAACCACTACTTAAGAAAAGCGTTGCTAACAGTCTGGCAAAAGTTCAAGAAAAAATATTACAGAAAAATACCCCAATGGGTCTCATCACATGAAGCGTTGTACGGCAGATGGAAAGACCCAGAGGACAAATGGATAAGATACAGAAACTTAATAATAGAAAAAAATAATAAAGACCACATGTTGAAATCAAGAGAAGATATTGAGAAGGAGGGATTCAAATGCCACTGGTTGTTATTCAGACAATTATAAGAAAGATTCCTTATGGACAAAAAACTAGACGGAATTAATTCGGCAGAAAGAGATGACATATTCGAAAAAATAATGTTTGAAGCCCAGAAACAAACGATATCCAAATTATATAAATTACTGCTCGAAAGAGAATTAGAAGCCGAACAAATTAAAGAGACAATGATCAGATGGACTCAGAATATGGGCCATGAAATACAATTAGAGCAGTGGGAGAGAAGTTGGAGGGATACCCATAAATTTACAGCCGTACAAAAATTGAAAGAAAATTACCTTAAAATGGCATCTGAATCCAGTAAAGTTGAATATGATATACAAAACAAAAGAAAATAAATGTTGGAAATGCGGTAAGGATAATGGTGCTTATTACCATACATGGTGGACACGTGAAAAGGCAAAAATATTCTGGAAAAAAATTCACGAAAAAATGACAGAAATTTTACAAATAGATCTGCCGTTAAGTCCAGAAATATTCTTGTTAAATATATCACAGAGAATAGACAATGAAATAAGAAAGAGATATTGGAAGATAATTTTATATATGATAATGGTGGCAAGATTAATCTATGCGAAGATGTGGAAAAATAATTATATACCACAAATAGATGAATGGACTGTAAAAGTGGCAGAACTTAGAGAAATGGACGGATTAACAGGAGTGATACAGGGCAGAATGCAAAGATGACACGAAGAAGATTGGAAACTAGTGGATGAATATATGTCAAAAGAGGGACTAAATAATGAAGTATAGAGGACAAAGATTCTCAAAGATAAAGGTAAAAGAGGTTTAAGTAAACAAGAAAAGAGAAATGGCCGACAAGAAGTTAAAAGTAGTAAGACAACACTAGATAGAAAAAGAGAAAAAGATAATATAAACAAATGGTTTATTTCATTAATAACTTTTTAGGAAATAAATAAATGGTTTACCCCGTAGGGGGAAATAAAGAAGAGAAACTTTGAAAAGTACAATAAGTAATGGGATTAGGTGAAGTTGGGAAGTTAGATTAGAAGAAAATACAGAACTGATTTGGATTAATGCTAGATCGGGAAGAAGATATGGAGAGTTTGTTTTAGTGGGGAATAAGAATGATGTGTTAAGACTGGAAAGAAAGAAAATATGTAAGTATGTACAAATAATTATAGGAAGGAAATGAACTAATGGATTATATTTTCAGGAAAAGAGTTAAGATGAATTACTATGAATATGGTTTTAATGAGTTATGAATGTTTAATAAAGATTAATAAAAAAATGTTAAAATGACTACAAGTAGAAGCAGGCACAGCTAGCAGATCAAAGAAGAACCTTTGCAGACCAATCTAGAGAGGGAGATACAGATAAGACAATTTTGGAAGAAATAGAAAGACTGAGAAATGACATAAATCAGATGACGTTGAAATTTAAACAGGATTTAAAAATAGAACTTCAAGATATAAGAACTTTCTTGGATAAAATTGGAAAGGAGATGAGGCAGATGACTGAAAAAGTGTGTTTGTTAGGAGAAAGAACAGAAAAATCAGATGTCACTAGGAAGTTGTCAATGGAACAACAGCAGACTGTGGACTCAGTTACATTGTTGAATCTGAAAGAAAGGGAAAGATGTCTTTGTATTAGGGGAATATCTGAAAAGCAGAATGAAGATATCTCTGCAAGAGTTGCAGAGGTGCTGGCAG
This sequence comes from Cyclura pinguis, assembly GCA_030412105.1. Classification (NCBI taxonomy): domain Eukaryota; kingdom Metazoa; phylum Chordata; class Lepidosauria; order Squamata; family Iguanidae; genus Cyclura; species Cyclura pinguis. Next base: position 102,133,573 of record CM059599.1, on the reverse strand, counting down.
ATTTCTTGGAGATTAGAATTCCTTTGTGCACTGGACAAAGGATACCATTTGGATTCTATAATAGTCAGAGAGAGAAATTTACCAAAGGATGTCATCGTTTATTTTGTGAGATGGAGAAAAAGGATGACATTCTTCAACAACACTATCTGAACAAGCTTTAAATTGATAGGAAAGAGGTGATAGTCTTCAAAGATATACCAGCTAGAATTTTGAGAAGGAGATGAGACTATGTCTCTTGACTAACAAGTTGAAGCAATACATTCCCCTTCAGATGGGGGAATGTAGAAGGCTTGGTTCTATGGTACAGACAAAGGGGATTTAATCATAATACAGTTTCAAAGGCAAGAGAATTTTAGGAGAAGTATGGTAAGGATTTTGAAGAGGCAATCCCCAAAAAGAGAGAATGGGAGAAAGGACACTGGAACAAAGCTCAAAGGAAGAAAGCAATAGAGAAGATCACAAAATTTTTTAGGCCAAGGCAAATGTCGATATGGACTATGGTGATCAGGACTCCTAAAGATGGAGATAGACTTTTACAGTTAGAAGGATTTGATTTGAGGTTTGCCTGGCATGCATTTCTGTGGCATGATCAAATCAAAGCTGATGTTGATTTTAATAATCAATATGTTAGACATGCTTTATTAAGATTATGGAATAAACTATTATGTCCTAAAATGCCATTATGAGTCTCTCCACATGGAGCTTTGTTTAAGAGAGAAATAACCTTTACAGATGACCTTTAGATGATGGAAACTTATAATGACCTTTTGATGATGGAAAGTGGACAATTTTAAAATGAAATCAGATGCGGAACTCATCCAAGAAGGTTACAGTATTTGTTAGTTTTCATACAGACAGTTGACTGAATGCTTTAAAATGGATAAGAATTTATGTGGTTTCGAAATGTCTAAATCTGAATTTGAAAAACAATTATGTACTGATGAGGAACATTTAATTGCCAAAATGTATAAGTTATTGTTGAAAATTGAAACAGAAGATCTACAAATGAAAGCTTGTATGATTAAATGGGCACAAAATGTGTGGAACAATGGGAACAGATGTGGATAAAAGATCTGAAATATACTCTGAGTTAGAGAAAATTTTTACCAAATGATGTGTAGATGGTATTTAATGCAAGAAAGGTTTCAAAAATGTATAAAGATTCCTCAAATGTTTGTTGGAAATGTGCTCAAAAAGAAGGAAGTTTTTACTACTTGTGGTGGACCTATTAAAAAGCCAAGAAGTTCTGAATGATGATGCAAGACTGATGGAAGACATCTTAAAGATTCAACTCAAACCTGAAATTTCTTTATTGGCTGTGAATGATGAACAGATCACTGTAACAAGACTGTTGTAGGCACAGACATGGAAAACGAGGCTATTCCTTCACATGAAGACTGGCTGTAGAAAATGCTGGATTTGGCAGAAATTGATAAATTAACTATTTTAATTAAGGAATTAAATTTTAAATGATTGGGATAAATTGACTGAATATCTAAGAGGCTGTTGGGATAAAAAGTCAATTATTGGTTTTGAAGGCTAAGCTTATAGTTATTAAATACTAGGCAGAAGATTGATAATGATAGACGCACTAGAAGAAGTATATCTTGTAGATTATCTTAGAACCAAGAGCTAGTGAGTTGGAAGTCATGTATATGTATTTTGGACCCTTTTTAGTTTAGTTGTAGTTTAGTTTAATTTAGTATTAGGTTAGATGTTTCTCTGTCTACTTACTTACTGTTTGTTTTTGTAATCCACTATATGTTGTTTTGTATACTAAATACATGTTAATAAAAATATGTTTTTAAAAAATATGTCAGCTTATAGCCTGGCATCTGAGAATTGACAAAAACCAGGGGTCATGTCAATGTTTTCCTGTGGTCTGAATTATTAGTGAAATATTTGGTATCATCATCCAAATGTCAGGTACAGCCATCCCTCCACATTCACTAGGGGTAGGGGCACAGGACCCCTGTGAAAGTGGAAAAACTATGAATAACTCTAGGCCCTCCCAAACCATATTTAACACACACACAAAGTATGATCACCATATTCAACCCACTGTGGATTCCTTTGAGGCATCAAGGTTCCTTCACAAAGCAGCAGTGGTGGCTGGTGGGGTTTACTGCCACCTCCACTGCTGCCCCACACCATTTTTAATAGGGACTTACAAGCCTTGTTTGCAGTTTCTCAGTCTCATGGGGTTTGCAGTCCCTATTAAAAATGGCATAGGGAGGCAGCAGAAATGAGAACAAATAATCCATGAATAATCAAATCCACAAAAGTGAAACTTGCAGATGTGGACAGCTGACTGTAATATGCAGCACCTGAATAATGACTGCAATGTATACCCCTATTAGGAGCATATTTGCATAGTACATCCAGCCAAGTTCACTATACTGACCATCCAAACTACTAATAAAGAGTTTTTGGTTTGGTTTAGAATAACAAATACCTACCTTCATATATACTGAGCTTAATGTCTTAAAAAAGAAAAGGACCCTGGATTCAATAACAATACATATTCTCTGAGAGATGCTGGTGATAACCGAGGTCCATTCTTGTAGATCAAAATTGTCTTCCTTTGCAGATCCAAACATCAAAAGAAACTGTTGCATCAGGTCATCTCTCCAACCTCCCATAGATTGGTGTGACTGTCTTATCATTAGTGAAGCAACAGCTAGCCAATCAATTGATGTCAATCAAAGACTGCAAGACATTTCACAAATTACTTCTTATTGATATATAAGGATATATGAATCAAAAGGAGGAGAAGGAGCAATTTGTCATTCTATCAACCAGCTTTCCAGTCAGCCTTTTTTGTTACTATTTGCTGCAATTGCATTTTTTTTAATTGCTCAATGCATTTTAATTGAATATCACAAATACTCAAAGGATCCTATGTTAATCCCCACCAAAATCTTTGTTTTTAATTTAATCATAAACAAACACTTCTGCTGCATATTAAGCAGAAGAGTGAAAGGGAATGGAAGACTTGTATTTTGATGTTTTTGTGTACCTTACTTTGTACAGCTTCTGAGTTGTGCATCTCTGAGGTACTGGGAAGCACTGATAGGTAAATGGTCAAGTCCAAGGGATGGGCAGTAGCCTACTCCTATCATGCCCTGCTTTCAGGACCTAGACATAGACTCTGACTCAGACACTGAAACAGCAGAACCTGCTGAACAGGAGGAGACAGTATGATCTACTGCAGAGACAGAACAGGGGGCAGTGCCAGCTCCAGCAGAAAGCCATGCCCCTTCTGACACAGACACTCACCTATACTCACCTTTGCTGAGCATAGAAACCAAAAGGAAGATGTATGCAGATCTCAACGAATTTATAACAGACAGCAGTTAATTAGGCACCAGCTGTGCTGATCTGTGACTCTATAAAAGCCCAGACCTTCCCATCCAGAACTTGTTGGTGATTAACTGTTTCTCATGCTGTGTCTCTGACCTCTGACTTAGGATTGTACTGAACGTGCTTTGATATTGCTGGGACTGTTGTTATGCTTCATATTTGTTTTGAGTCTGTTTTCCTACTAGATTAAAATAAGGAATCACACTGAGGAACTGTTGCTTGTTGCTTGCTGCTGGTTCTTATCAGCTGTTCTTTGGCTGACTGCCCAGACTGAGAGTAGACAATTCCCTCTGTTGTCTCCTGGCAACAACTGGCATTCAGAAACATGTTGGCTTTTCTCCTGGCTGTAGCCTTCCACCATTGGATGAAACAACTAGTTAGATAATAGAACATCTACAAGGAAGGAGTGAAAGACACATGGTTTTCCAAGGTTGGTGAGAAAATCTACCCCTGAGGAAAAAGAACCTGAGACATCAGAATGACTGTCACCTCTTCAAGATGAACCTCTAATATGGGGTGTGAGCGCATGCAATACATCCCTCTTGCTGCCAAGAAATATGCTCATCAAGAGAGGGCACTGTTCAAGCAGGAGGTGAAATAGATGGGGATTGACTGGAGGGAGCTTGACTGTTCTTCCTTCCTTCCCACCCAAAGAAAGCACAGTGAATAGGACAACAGCAGCATCCCTGTATCTTGAGATCACCTGAGATATGTCATTGTGGCTCCAGTATTAAAAGGGAAAGCAGAGTGCAAGAGTCATTGGAAGATAAAATACACAACAACTTGTAGAAATAGAACAGCTGAAGTTTTATTGATTTTAGCCATAAAGCCTAGGATTAGTATAGGACAGTGAATCAAGGCACTATCTGCCAACCAATAACTATCACCCCAAGACTGCCTACTGGAGTAAACCACGGGATGACAGGATGCAGGCACAAGCCAGTGTGTGGTCCCCATGTCACCTTGGAGTAAAGCTGGTGTGACAGGCCTTTAGACATCCATAGTTTCAACGAGACAGGGTCACTGAAGCCTACACATCTGCTTCTTCTACTTGAAACATGCACATGCTAGGTCTTCTACTCCCTATGCCACTGTCTCTCTGTATTAGCTTGCCAGATCACATGGAAGCTTCTACCAGGACATAGAAAGTGTACATGGTCATGTATTGACTGAATTGATGGCCTGATTATGGGAACAGTGTCTGTGACCATGAATGATGGGTCAACAGTTACACAAATTCAGAGGTTTTATGAATTCAAAAACATAGTTGTTTCTAGTGTCCTTAGCAACTTTATCAAAATAAATCATTGATGGATTTTTTTCTCATAAATGAAACAAGAACCAGATATATGACACATCAGTTATCTTTGACTCTAGGAAAAGAGCAGTGCCCAGAATACAAACTGAAGACTACATTCTATATCATCTACATAATGTACGGTTCCAACTACAGCCTTTGGAGGAGTGCTGACAGATAAAGAACATTCTTTGTGATTTAAGTCACTCATTTCATAATCAAGGACACATTACTTTACACACTTTATACTCATGTCAATGAGTGGCTGCATGTACAAAGTTGCAGCCCCCAAGATATGTGAATCCCATGAAATACTGTCATGGATGAAATGTAATTTATTGTCTCATGCAGTTTAAAATCTTGCTTATTCAGCATGCTTACCATTATAGTAAAAGAGTGGTTCACACTATTTGACAAATATGAAAGAACAAATAGCAGTACTCTGAGAATTATGGAATGAGCTCCCATCCCAGCAAGGGGCTGGTTGCCATGACTCCTGACTATAAAAGCAGCTGATTATAGCAATATACTATCTATATACAGGAAAATAAAAATGAGACAGGGAAATAATCTCCATATGTTTGCTTATGGATGACACTACCCTTTGCAGAGTGAGTTTTTAAAAAAGTCTTCTATGCCTACTTTCCTTTGTGTTATTCAAAAGGCCTGCTACAGTTGCAAATGGAATCTTGAGCAAGAACATAGTTCAGTTCTGTCCTCAATGAACATTCATTGGGTGAAAGAAGAGGATCAATGCTAAGGTTTTTTCTATAAGCCAAATTCGAAGATAAATTGATGTAGTAAATTTTAAGAAGGCATCACAATATTATTGTACCAGAATTGTGAAAGTGCCACAACACCATGGTGGCCCAATTCAACTATGGAATAGTCTCTTCAATTCACTTAAGTCCTACCTTGCATGGAAGCTATTGCTTGACAGCAGCAGCAGCAGCAGCTCATGGCTTCCATGTGAGTGGGTCAATAAATCTACTCCAGGTTTTACTATGAAGTTTAAAGAAGATATCCAGGCCGCTGAACTCAACCCCCGCAGATAGGTTCAGCATCTTGGATAACTCCTTTAAAGTTCAGACTGAAACTTAGAGAAGATTTACTATATTCACTGACATGGGTACCACCAGATACCACAGGTGCTTGGAAAAAAGTATCCAAGGCCATCTTAAGCAATGAAAAAAGCATTTGTTGGGAAGTTATTTATCTGATAGATAGAGACATATCAGATCTATTGGCTACACTTGCTATCAGGATGAGTCTACAATAAGAAAGAGCATGGATGAATGGAACTGAAGTCAGAGCTGAAAGTATCTGTCTGTCAGTGAGAAGGCAACAAAGCAGACATAAAAGGGAGGAAGCACCAGGAACTCTGTCTGTCTTTGCTTCACTTGACCCCTGTAGGCAGATAGTTACTTGTTCAAGTGTGATTTCACACATTCTTCCTCTTCTAATGCATTATATGTGTGAATAGGTCTTCCCTGGTCCAAATAATCTGTTCATGGTGTGGACTTTTCTGGCTTCAGTGGTCTATTTGGACTTGGCTGATTTTGACTCCCTCAAAATGGGGTAACCAAATTATAGATATATAGCTTGATGTGTTAGACTTATGCCCACCTTTCTCCCAAGAATGGTATTCAAGGGGGATGCAAACAAAATAAACTATTTCGTGACAAACAAAAGCTCTAAAAGAAAGGGAAAACTCTTGTTTACCATTATCTTAGAATCATAGAGTTGGAAGAGACCACAGGGGCCATCCAGTCCAACCCCCTGCCATGCAGAAACACCCTCAAAGCACTCCCAACAGATGGTCATCCAGCCTCTGCTTAAAAACCTCCAAAGAAGGAGACTCCACTACACTCCAAGCAGCATATTCCACTGCCAGACAGGTCTGACTGTCAGGAAATTCTTCCTGAGGATCTTCCGTCTACTGAACACTGCTTTTGTTCTTTCTATACTTGCAGAGCTAAGGCAAAGAAGATATTTATTTATATGATATATTGCTGGTTTTGTGGTGTCAGTTTGTTGTGGAATTACACTTTTTTTTTTTTTTTTTGGCTAGCTACAAGGTATTTTAGAAAATCCATCATTTTTTCATTTTTAGTTCAGCTTCTAATTATTCCAAACAAAATTCCAAATTTCCCAAATTCGTATTCAACTGCTAATCACAAATACATAAGTGATTTTCTGTTCCATTTGCTGCAATTGAATTCCGTTCTGTTCCATTTGCCGCGGTGGACTTAAGCTTTTATATGAGCACAATCAAAATCCATTTTTAAATGGATTATCAATGCACTATTATGTGTGTCCAGTATATTCTATAAGTTTTATACCTCCTATCTGGTTCATAGTATTTAACTTCTTCCACTGAGAGCACATGGCCATTTGCAGCTCAGCACAATTTAATTCCATAGGTATCCCACTCAGGAATATTTCCAAAAGTCTCCTCATCCAAATTTTATTCCTGAATTGGGTTGTATTCAATGGTGCCTGTCCATAAACAGAATGGATAGCACCAGAAAAATGGGTTCTAGTTGCCCTTTGCAGCCCCTGTGAAGCTGGAGGGTCCCAGAGAACATATAATAAAGGAGCACAGAAGCATGCACTCATGCCTTACTTGTGGGCAGCTGATTGACTGTTCACGGGGAAAGAAGTATGGACTAAATACACCTTTTGTTGGATCCACCATGGCTCTTGTGAGACGGGAAATACTTTTGCATCAGTAGAAGCCCACATGTATAATGTTGGATATATCCTAGTGCTTCAAATATTCTTTGTTGCTGCATTAGTAGTGCACAGAATATTTAAAAAAATAGAAAATGTTAGAAAAACTTGTTTCTTGAGTGTCAAAAAACCCTGTTGAGAAGATACCTGGACTTAGAAAAATCCTCACAGTTAGGACTTATTCTGCACAAAAATTGTATATGGATTTTTGCAAAGAAAATAGCATTTTCTGTACATTGTTTTGTTCAGAAAATAATATCTCTACACAGAAATACTATCATCATCATCATCATCATCATCAGTTGCTGAAATCACTGTTTAGACTTCCTAGCTCCTATTAAGCTGAAATTGCTGCTTAATTGCTGCAGCCTGGAACTCTGGGCTTACTTAAAATACACCCCCCTCTCTCTCTCTTCCCCAAAGAATAAGGATTTAGCCAAATTATCTCATTCATGTATTCTCCCATTAGTTCTGGTTAGTTTGTCCTCTTCTGAGATCTCTCTCTGTTTACACTGTTTCGGTCACAAAATTCAACAGAATATCTTTTGGAAAGGCAGTCTGTACTCCTAAATTTATTTCTGAGTTTTTTTCTTAACTCCCCTAGTTCCATTTATGTGTGTGTTAGGGCACTTAGAGAAATCTTTATTGCCTCTCCCTTTTTGAATCTTCCTCTGTTTTATTCTCTCCCTCATGTGTGTGTGTCTTTCCTTCCTCTCCTCTTAGCAACCACTAAATCCTAAAGTGCTTTTCTCTAACCCCTGTCTCCTCCTGCAATCTGACTCCATCTCTCTGTAGCATCCTCAGGCTCTGCAAAGGCAGCCTGGATCATAAAATCCACCCAGCCTTGTGAGTTTGCTTATTTAACTTAATACTTCCCCATTCTGGAATAACTGTGCTATATTAGCTACTTATTTGTGTTATTCATTTGCTGTTTGCTGCTTATGAAGCTCCACCATAATATTTGCTATTCTCCAATGCAATCATTGTGTATAATTTGATACTTGTGTGCTCAGTATTTAGATAACTTTATGTGGATGTGGTTTATTGGGTCTAGGCTGTCTTGGGCCATTTCTGCACAAAGTTGCTAAACTATCATAGCAGCAGGTTGTTTCTGGTTCAGGAGCCATGCTACCACATGATGTCATCACTATCCAGCTGCTATCCCATCCCCAAGCATCACCAAACCACTGTATTCTATTTCCAGAATAAAATCCATTAAGCACCTCTTTTAATGTTTCAATCCCATCAGCTGGCTCAGTGTGGAACCCTAAAAGCACTTGATAGCACTTCCTGTGATCACAGATCCAGCAGTGGGTGGCTGTGGGCGTGCCCAGCTCATCCCTCCCTTAGTGACTCCCATGGCTGGTAACTTCAAAATCTATCACCCTTCATGTTTATTTGAAAGTTCTCCTTTGAGTTAACACTTCTTATTTTTTTAAATGCATGTGTAGGCATTATAGTGTGAAAATGCGACAATGTACTGGTATGTTTAGTACAGCTTCTAAAGAAAAACAACCCCCCCCCAACCAATCGGGATGGTGAAATGAGCTGAAGGAAGGGAAAGGGAGTGGCCAAGAACACTGCAGTGCAGAAGGAACAGTGGTGGCAATACAACTACTCATCAGCTGAAGGCAGGAGGGTGCAGAAAACAGCTTTCCTAATCTGCTAACATTGTGTGAGTGGCAATGCCAGGACTGTAACAGTATATCATGCTAATGGCATCTAGTGTGGAAATGGCCTAAGATACACTACTGCCAAAGTTAGAACATCCATTACAGATGCACATACTTAGAACATGTGTCTGTTCATACAGATGCTCAGACAGCATGTCTTGTAACATATCCTGAATCCTGTAGCAAACATGCCAGGTCCCATACTTGGACACTGCATTTAAATGTACTTGAATACCAGCCATAAGGCACCTGACAGAGTGATCTCCTCTTTGTTGTTGACATCACTGTCACCCCCAGGTAAAGACTGGGGGAAACAATAAAACAATTGTGGCCCATTGAGCTGGACATTACCTTTTGGTGCAAATTCCAGAACTAAGCTTGGGTGAAAAAGAGCTATTTTTTTCTAGATATTGTGTCATGGAAGGATTTGTTCAACATTCCAAATTAAGCTGAAGAGATTTGATGCATCAACGTTAATGAAGTTCTTTGATATAAATCAGCCGACAAGAAGTTGTGGTCAGCCTTTTTCCTTGTCATTTTCTGTACGAAGAACAAAATAAAGAAGTTACCTTTTAAATTCACTGTAAGAAAGTATTCTTTGTAAGACACACAGCAAATCCTCTTTCATAAGCTGAATAAAGTGGCAGTATCTTTTTTTTCCTGGCAAGAAGTGCGTACACCATTAAAACATTTCTGGTCCTGAATAGCAATGATTTCTTATTCAGATAACAGGCAGCCAGTCAGTAAGCTCTCCCCACAATCATAATCAAGAGAGAAAGTGCATTGCTTTCTGGCCATATAGCTGTATAAATTTAAAATAAATATTAGGAGTGGGTGGGTAGAGGCTGAATTAAATGATCACATAGGTCGTCTCAGCTTTACAGTTTTTGTTCTCCATGGAAGCAAAGGAAATATATATGGGGGAAAAGAACTAATGAGAAATTGAAATGCATTGGCTTCATTTCCAGTAAAAGTTAGGTCATGGTGACTAGCTCCTGACTGAAAGAGTGACACAAGCTCAATTTCTTTTCAAAGGGACTTACTCATGACTAATTTTAGCAGGCTCAGGTCCATTATATAGATGTTGTGTCATGGAAACATGCTTTTAAACCCCAGTGAAGCTGTCTAGGACAACTAATGATCACATGAAACACATACAATTCATCTGTAAGAGAGTTAGAGATTGTATAGTGGGGTGTGTGTGAAGCATATGGCCCTTGGGTCATTCTTGGATTGCAATTCCCATTGGCCTTAGCCAGCATAGCCAGTACTAAACAATGGTGGGGGTTGAAATCGCACCCCCTCTGTAGGCCTACACATTTCACATTTCTGCAATAGAGACTAGAAGAGTTTATTGACCATCCACTGTTACTACGATTTTTCTCAATGAAGACATTCTTAAAAAATAAAGCTCCTATTGTATTTTAGTAAAAGAAATTTCAGAATGAAAATTATCATTGCTGTTGTAGCAATGTGCCTTCAAGATTTTTCCAAGTTATGAAGACCCTAAGGCAAACCTATCATGGCTTTTTCTTGGAAAGATTCATTTAGGGAGTTTGCCATTGCCTTCATTTTATGGTGACCCTGTGATAGGGTTTTGTTGATAAGATTTTTGCAGAGCAGATTTGCCATTTTCTTCCTCTTAGGCTGAGAAAGTGTGACCTGGCCAAGGTCATCCACTGGGTTTCCACATCTGAGTGAAGATTCGAACTCTAGTCTCCTTGGAGTCCTAGTCCAACACTCAAACTGCTACACTATGCTGGCTCCCAAAAGGTCACACATAACAGCCATGTTCCAGTAATTCTCTTTCAGTTGATTGTAAAAATAGTTTTCCCTTCTGATCTTTCTGTGATAAACAAAGGTCCCTAAACCAATAGCCACTTGAGGTCACTGTTGTTCATATGTGAACTGGAAGTTTAAACCTTGACTTTTCCCAAGATGTAAATGTACGTAAGTCAAATACACTGTGCAGTAATAAAGGATATTTCTTTTACCATCAAGAAAAGATATTTCTTTTACTGCCCGATGAATAATGGAATGGATAAGGGTGAACAAACTGAAACTTAATCCAAACAAGATAGATGTGCTTCTGATCAGTCAAAAGGCAGATTAGTGATACATCCTGTGCTCAATGGGCTTACATTCCCCATGAGGACATAGGATTGAGCTTGGGTATACCCCTAGGTTCAACCCTGATCCTGGAAGGTCAGGTTTCAGTGGCAGCCAGGAGTACATTTGCACAGTTAAGGCCTCAACACCAGCTGTGTCTGTTCCATGACACATGAAATCTGGCCACGGTGACACATGCTTTAGTGACATTCTCTTTGGATTACTGGAATGTGCTTTACATGGGGCTGTTTTTGAAGAGTGTTCAGAAATATCAGCTGGTCCAAGAAGAGCTGTAACTAGATTGTTAACTGGCTCAGGGAGCACACAATTCCCTTGTTGCAGCAATTCTACTGGCTGCAGGTCTGTTTTGGGGCATAATTCAAAGTGCCAAATGTGATATACAAAGCCCCTTATTGCTCAGGTCCAGGTTACTTGAAGGACTCTCTTCTCTCATATGAACCTGCCCAAGTTTCAAGATCTTTTAGGGAGGACATTATCTCCCACCACAGATACATCTGGTGGGAACATAGGACAGGGCCTTTTTAATGGATGTTCCCAGAATCTGGAACTCTCTTCCCAGAAAGGCTAGATGACCACCCTACTTGCTATCTTTCCACAGGCAAGTAAAGACTTTTTGGCTTTGGCCAGGGTTGGAAGTCTGATTTCCCAGAGGGAAAGGGCCTTGCATAATGTTGTTGATTTTTTATTTGCTGTTTTCCTTTTAATGGTGTATGCTTTTAGCAGGTTTCATTTTTTTGATAATTTAATTATATTTTAAACTTCTCTATGTCGTGAGTTTTTAGCTACATTTGCTTCAATTGTTGTAAGCTGCTTTGAGTCCTGAACTGGGAAAAAGGCAGTAGATTGATATTGATGATCATGACGATGACGATGACGATGATGATGATGATGGGGATGATGATTTCTGCTGTTTAATGACTTGTTTGCATCTACATTTTTAATCTCTTAAAATAAGGACCAAATGCTTCCAAACCAAATGTTCACATGTATTTTAAATCACTGTGTTGAATATATGCTATACTAGTCAAGAAAAGATAGCTGAACCATCATATTCAGTTTTGGCAATTAATCCCCAATTTTAGTAATTGAGAATGAGATTGGTATTGGACTACTGCTTCCATCTCATGGCTATTTGTGTGACTACTGTAACTTGTGTGAGCACAACAACTAGGAGAAGAACCTATATTGAGGCTCTGACATGGTGCAAATTGCAGTGATAATGCAGTGACAAAGCTTCTATGGGAAGTTTCTCCTTTACTGAAATGATTAGCATTTACAGACCATAACCTTATTACCATCCTCTGACTGAACAATCAGTTGGGGTCGTGTTCAGTGTATAGCTCCAGCCCATAAAGCATAGAACTAATAAAGATCAAGATGCAAACCAAAACTGGAGAGCAAGATTCTTTAGGTCAGTATATGGCAACTATGGGGTCAGTGCACTGGCCTTCCATTAGGTCTTGGAGAGCCACACACTGTATGGAACCCTGATTTTTAAAATTGTTTTCACTCAGAAGGCCTTCATATGCCCCCTAGGGCAATGCTACTGAAATTGGTGGTTTCTGGACCAACTCCAGTTCATCCTGGAGATAAGTGACTAGTGGGGTGCCACAGGTTTCTCTCCTGGTCCCAGTACTATTCAACAACTTTACAAACTACTCTGATTATGGGCTAGACATCATGCTTATCAAATGTGCAGATCACATCAAATTCAGATGTTTACCTAATATCCCATAGGACATGATCAGACTTCAAAATGACATTAGAAGATTGGAGAGTGGTGCCAAAACTAACAAAATGAATTTAACTGAATGTTGGCTACATTTAGGTAGGAAAAATAAGATGTACAAACATAGTAGGAGTAACACCTGACTTGATAATGGTACATGTGGAAAGGATCTAGTAGTTGTAGACAACCAGTAGATTAGTAGACAACCAGTTAAGCATGAGTCAACAGTATGATGTTCCAAGCAAACAAGCCAAAGAAATTTTAGGTTGCTTCCACAGGAGTATAGTGTCCAGACTGAGGGAAATCACAATACCACTCTATTCTGCTTTGATCAGATCTCATCTGCAGTACTGACCAGTTCTGGGCACCACGATTGAAGGAGGATATTGACAAGGTAGAACATGTTCAGAGGGAGATGACTGAGATGGCTAAAGGTATGGGAACCAAATACTATGAGGAATGGTTTAGGGAGCTGGACATGTTTAGCTTGCAAAAGAAAAGACTGAGACACAATAACCATCTTCAAATACCCCAAATTATGTCATAGAGGAGATGTAGTAAGATTGCTTTTAACTGTTCCAGAGAACAGAACATGAACCAGTGGGTCCAAACTACCAGAAAAGAGATTCCAACTAAACATTAGGGAAAACTTTTTGACTGTAAGAGTTGTTCAACGGAGAAATAGAATGCCTAAAAGGGTGGTAGGTTCTCCTTTTCTGGATCTTTTAAGAGGGGTTTAGTTGTCCGTTCCTGCATAGCAAGGATTGGACTGTCTAGTTAAAAATTCTATTTATACAGGGGCCAACTTGTTGCCTTCAAGAACAGAATTAAAGTCGATGTAGAAAAAGATCAGACTATCATCATTAGTAATTGATGGAAAATTTGCCCTGAAACCCAGTACAGTGGTAAGAATCCAGACTAGTTCCTTTATAGTTTCTTTTTGTCAAGCACAGACATAAAAAGTATGTGCTGCACCTTCTTTTTGACTGGCAGAAGACTGAGGACTGATATCCTAATAGCATTTTGAACCTTTCATATTTGATGCTTGTGCAGGTGCTAATAAATTATGTCCTTATCCAGGAAAGCACTTCGGGTCATTAGGATTACCTACATGCCTCTGTTTCATTATGCTCTTAAGTGCTTTTTTGGACCAAGGTTGTTTAATCCTCACAGCACCTATGTGGACCAGGTATTAATGATTCCCAAATAACAGATGAGAAGGCTCAGCATGGTGAGGTTGTGTCAAATAGGTGGCCACATGCCAGACCCACCAGAAAATGGAGCATGCATATCAAATCTACATCACTGGTTCTTTATTTTAGCCATAAACATTTATGTTGTTTCATGGAAGTGAGTTCTGGCTCTCTTCCTGAAGACATCCGAAGAAGAACTACTGGGAAAAAGGCATATTGTGGTATATAATTGTAATGAGACTATTTTATTTCTCTTCAAAATGGACTATTAATGAGAACTACACTGACAATGGACACTCTGTTCTTAACGTATGAAGGTATTTTTAGTGTAGCTAAAACGCAAAATATGAATACTGTTTCACGGAATACTCAACAAGGAGTCAGAATCAGCTGATCTAGTGGCAGGTTGAATTTTTCCCTGCATAATATGTGAAATTGTCCTTTGATTTCTGATACAAATCTGTATGTAACTGATGGAAATTTTTGATGGCTGTTCTGTATCTTATGAAATACATGTCTGCCTACAGAAATCTTAGTAATGCTAATTTATCAAGATTCTTGACAGTTCTACTTATGTTTCAGTGAGTAACTCACCTGAAGACCTTGCTAGGGAAAGGATGAAGGACCAAGGGGATGGGTCACACAACAACATTAACGTCAGAACTGGTGAGATAGCCCAGTTCTTACACTTTTGGAAGCAAGTGTGAACTGTACTGCTTTGTATTTTAGGCCCTTTCCGCACAACGCTGATACAATGCAGTAGCTTCATATTGTCACTTTTACATCTGCATGTTAAACTGGTTTGACATCATTCTGTCCTCTGTGGTTCCACACAAGTTGAGGTCTTAGCACAGTTAACATTGTCATTAAACCGATGGATTGTAAAAACGGAAAAACTCCAATGTAAGTAACCCAAACTGTTTCTGCTGCATTTTTTCCTACATACAGAAGCTTTACATTGATTCACACACTTGCACTAAAACACAGCAACAGTTTCTACAACTTTTTTTTAATTGACCGATCAGCAGCTGTGGGATGGAGCGAGGGAGGGGAATAGCAGTTCCACGAGAATTGGCAATGCGGAAGCTACAAACGATTTTCTCTGCCTTACTTCAATAGAAACTGGAGGGCATGCAGATAGGAATCAAGGTAAGTTGGAGTAAAAAACAATGCTTATGACATGCGTTGAAACGCTCCTCCACTCTAGTGCGGAAATGGTCTTAGTCTGCTTAAATGAAGGCTAAAAAGGATGCAGTGGATGAAGTTCAGGATGTGGACAAAATCCAGGATCCCAGTATACCTCCCTCATATCCTCTCTGTATTGCATCCAAAAGAATGAAAAGAATTTCTCTTTGCAATCATGAACCACAAAATCTGGTCTATAAGGTTTTGTAAGGATGTTTCTGCAAGGATCAGAAAGATGATTCGCCCTCAAATATGCAACCCTTTGAGTCTTCATCCAAGAATCCTGAACAGTTGCTTAGGGCTCATGTCTCTTTATCCTCCATCCCAGTCACTTAGCAAGTGTTGAGTCCAAGGTATTCTAAAAACCAAAGAGTACCCTTGTTGTCTCTTAATACTAAAATATTTGAAAGCTGTACATAATAACTGGGAAAAATGTCTTCCCACAGTGCAACCACCTCAAATCCCAACCTTTTCCACACTGGCATATTCTATATTAAGAATTAGGAACGTGACATTTTGAGAGCACATCAGTTGCCCTTCACTGCCTTTCACATTAGCTTAAGAAGTCAATTCTAACCTGCTTGACATCTAATTAAGACACTGCTAATGAGGCTGTAAAAATTGGGGTCTCTAGAGAGCAGCTGCTGATATCTACTGCTCTCTTTATCTGAGAAATATATAGCCGTCTGTCTTTGGTCATTTGGAGGGAGAACCTTTTCCAGTGAAACTTCCAGTGCATTCAACACCAACTTTTCAAGGGTGGAATCCATCTGCTGTAAATGGAAGAAGTAAATAAGAGCAAAAGTAAGACGCTGTTCAAATGCTGTCTGTGTTCTGTGCTCAGGTAGACAGATAATACATGTGATGTGGCTGATAGCCATTTCAGAACAGCTTAAGAGGACCAAATCCAAGGCATGTTCAAATAAATGATTATAAACAAATGTGTGTTGCTGTCATTCTGAAAGATGTCATATGCTTGCAATTTTCTAATTAGGAAAATGAAAATTATCTAAAAAGCAACATATTGTTCTATGCTAATGGACCATTATGGCATTGCTTATTTACTTATGGAGTTATCTGCTCAAGTTTAAATTCAGTTTCAGCAGTTTCGGACACAAAAGCCCCATAGGCTTTTGTAATTTGAGTGCTGCAAAACCACATCCAAATGCAAGTCATCCTTTTTCTTGTTGTTGTTATTCTCCTGAGCTTTGCTGACAAAACTCAAACAACAGTTCTTACCAATATATTTTAATAATATAATTTTAGCTCTTGTGTTCATCAGCTCAAGGAAAGAAAAGGCTTAGAGGGTTAGGCACCCAACCATACTTTCACATGTAATAATGAAACAGCACAGACCAACTGGTCGCTTTTTACACACCACTACTATTCCACTTTCTCTCTGTAATTATATAAACTTGCTTGTCCTTGACTTTTACTTCTCTCTTGTCTCCCTCATCCCTGACTAAGAGCCTCTCAAGGTGAGAAGAGTATCTCTGAAAAGTCCTAGGTTTTGTTCCTGTATAAACTGATTCCATTTTAGAGATCTACATGAAGTTTCATTCTTCTGGAAGTATTTCCTGGGAACTCTCAGCAGTACCAAGGACCTTTCATTTCTACTTCCTAGGTCAGTTTACATTAAGGCAATATTTTCTGATATGAAATTTATGTCTAATTTCCAGTCTGTTTGTATATTTTAGAAGTAGCTAACAAGACCACCACCAATACAACAGACCTATTGTTTCCAGGAGACAGATTCAACAGAGATCAAGCAAATGAGTAAGGAATGTTTGCACCAAAACAAACGTGTAATACCAAATCAAACTAGTGTATTATTGCTAAAGCACTTCATCACTTTGACCAAGTAATAACTTTTTGGTGTGCTAGTAGTGACAACTCACAGAATTCAAAGCTACAAATGCTGCTGGGAGAGTCTGCGACTGACAGTCCTAAGGTCAACTTTTCCGGTCAAAACTGCTAGTAATACAACCAAATACTGTATTTGCTGGCATATAAGACACACTCGCTTATAACTGCAAACTGCAAACCTCATTTTCAAAGTTTATTTTTTAGGGAAAAAGGTGTGTTTCATACTTTGGTAAATACAATAAATACTAATGCCTGGACAAAAGTGAAAAAAATGTCTTTCAGCAAACAAGATTTATGATTAAAGAAGCATTATTTTTGTGAACTAGAGGCTCTCTCATGGGACTATAGAAACTATACATGCTGATTCAAAATCAATTTTTCTATTAAATTTGTAAAAGCTTCTCTGAAGGCTCTTTGTGGGTCTAACACAGTATAGAAACTTTAAAAACATATAAATGACAACATTTAGAGTATCATGTGTACAAATCTGCATTCAACTTGTAATCTACTGTCTGGACCACATTAGACATGACCATCTTCCTATAGACATGACCATTTTCCACACATTTGGGCCATTTCTGCACCAGACTGTTATAGTGCTATTATTCCTCTTTCAACATCCTGTGGAATGTTGGAATGGATTCCATAGGATGTTGAAAGTAGAATAATAGCACTATAACAGTCTGCTGCAGAAATGGCCTTGGTAGTGAGAAAATGCACTTGCCTGTAATGTGGGAAGACAATGCAAATGTTGGCTCTCCACCAATCCTCACAAACATGATGGTGGGCAACAAATCATGGGGGGGGGGGATGGGGCAGAGCTAACCTTCTTGTTGCTTTTCCCATCATAAGTGGAAGTATCCCCACTTGTGAGGAATTAGAGGTTAAAAGAAATGTCGAGTTCCAAAATCTTTTCTTTCAGCTATATCCTTATCTTGGGTACAGGGTGTTGCCTTCTATTAAACAGCTCTGTTTTGCATTATTATTCTGAATTAACAGCCATTTCTCCAAGATAAATATTAATTATGCCAATAAGCTGATTCTCTTGGTGTTTGTCTTTCACTTCTCCTCAGTAGTGTATGCAGCCTTTAATTTAGAAAATTTTGTGATTTCATTACCATCCCATCTACTCCCACCTTCTATATAATTAATGAAGATGTTAAAGAAGATTGACCTATCACTGACTCTACATTTTATCATTACACTTTGTTTGTAGTAATTAAACTAGATTTCAAGCCATGTAACATATTCATTATTCTCAGATCTGTAGCAATCCGAATTAACTTGGGGAAGATTTAGGCTGCAGGCCTGTAATCATAGGAAGATGTTTGATGGACAATATGAATGAGCAGACAGTGAAGCTTTAACTTTGCGGTTAGGCTTTAATTTTTCTGATCTGACCCACCTCAACCATGGAAGTTTCTGTGTTAGGTCCTTCCCCTCTAGACTGAAGCTTCAGAGAATAGGGACAGACTTGTGCAGCTAAGATACAGGACTATAAAGACATGGTGTTGGTTGTGACCTGTGTGTGTGCGTATGTTCAGGTTCACTTACGATGACCCCACAAATTTCATGCAGTTTTTTAAAGCCAAGGAATATTCAGTTTGTCTGCTATTGTTTTCTTCTTAAATATAGCTTACATCCCCTACTAATCTTTGTTGGCACTCTATCTAACCAATAACCAGGCCTGACGCTGCTTACCTCCCAAGATCTGATGGCATCTGATGGAACTGTGCCTTCATGGCTGTGAAACAGCCTTAAGCCAAGGTATCTGAAAGACTGCCCTCTACCATATGAGACTGCCTAGAATGTCAGATCTTAGCAAGGCCATTGTAGCCCTCGCTAAGAAAAAGATGGGGAATACACGATTCATGGCTCTCTTGGTAGCAGCTCCTTGACTGGGAAACTTCCTCCTAAGGCAAGCTAGGTTGGCAGTCAAAGCTGTATCATGCTGTATTGCTTTGAGATTTAAAAACTGCATGTAGTCCATTTGAAACTAAAGATTTTAAATGCATTTAAAAATTATTGTATATTTTATTTCTGGCTTGACAGCCAGAAAAGTGACTTTTAATAAATGAATTAATAGTCTGAAGTGGGAGGACCACTGAAGACTGACTCTGTTATTTGCATTTGCCCTGTTAGCAAGATCCTGGCAGGATTTCAGAGATACTGAAGGCTCTGAGGATCAGATCTTCCATCTATTGGTCTGCTTTGCATTTCCACCTTATTTAAATGGCAATTCTAATACATCATATGAATCAGGTGTGGGCAACTGTGTGGGGAACAGGGGCCAATTTTTCCCACAGCCCCTTGTCAGCTGTACCCCCCCCCATACACACACATACATATAGACAGCAAGTCCAAATACTTCCAAATACTTAATGTCACATCACTTCCTGTCACCATTTTGAGAGGGACTGAGAGGAAAACAGAGGTATTTAAGGGCAGTGTATGATTCTAGGGTACTCGTAGGAGTCGAGTGATGGCACTGTTATATGTTTTCACATTTTGGAGGGCTTTCTATATGATAGTGTGGCAAAATTGTCTGAAAATTGTGACATTAAGTATTTGGAAGTATTTGGACTTGCTGTCTATATGTATGTATGCTTTAAATTGGGGGATAATGCTCCTTCAATCAGGTAAATGGGGTGGGGGTTCAGGACTACTGAGGGTTTCAGGGTTCACAAAAGTGGAGTTCAGGGAGTAATTATGCTCTTCCTGGAATAAATTAAAGTATGCCTCTATCACAGTAATTTTGTCCAATGTTTTAGCAGTTATTGAGGCTGGCTGTTGCTTTTCGACTTCTGTTCAACAAAAGTGTACATTTCAAAACAATGACCATCAATGAATCATAGTAATAGTGGTGGTGGTGGTAGTAGTAGTAGTAGTAGTAGTAGTAGTGATATCTTTCAGAGCATTATATGAAAGTAAATATCTAGTTTATGTTCATGGAACTAAGGTGAAATGGAAGAAAGGGGTAAAAATTCTTCCAGTAAGTTAAGAGCATTCTTGGAGCATTATCCCCCAATTTAAAGCATTAACAAATTCCAGAATGATTTGGGGATTTAACTTTATAAAGAGTTTAAAACTTTCTGGGAGGAGAAGGCTTCCATGAAATTAAATTGATATTGAACCTAACAATATGCATTTTATGTCTCCCTATCCCCATCTCCAAAATTTAATTACAGTGGCCCCTCCACATTTGTAAGGATTTGGGGCACAGAACCCTTGTGAAAGTGGAAAAAATAAGAATAACTCTCCCTCTTGATCTGGACCTCCCCCCGTCCCATTCCCTTGCCTCTGGCCTCAGCGATCCAGGGGGAGAAAAAAGACAAGGTTAAAGACTTACTGGTACTTTCCCTTCAGATGCAGAAGAGCAGAGTGGTGAGTTCTGGCATTCTAGCTACTCGAGAAAGGATATTCCTCCCTAGAGGGTAGGAGTAGCAACAAAGAGGGCACCTGGCCCTTATACAGCAGCCCTTATACAGCAGAATGTTCAGCCATGAGGCAGAGAGGACACACCTCTAGCAGTGGAGGGCTTTGTTCACCCAAAGGGAAACAAATATCCATTGGAAACACAAGCCTCATAAGCCTGGGGTGAGGAATATAAGGGAGTGGAAGGAGGAGAAGTTGGGAACACAAGCACATGCCTTGTGAATAACCAGTTTGCAAAGGTCAAACCTGCAACTGTGGGGGGAGAACTATATACAGATCGGTTCATTAAGTAAGCTGTTGAATTCACTAACAAAATCAAAAATATTAATGACACGTAGTTAGCACAACTCCATCATTCTCATTAATTTGGGAAATATCCACATTAGATTATACGGGAATAAGTTAAGAGGTAGATAATTGGTTTCTTCAAGATAGGTGAAGAACAGTTGAAAGCAGAATTTCATGGATCCAGTTCAACCATCATGATGTTGGTCCATTAAACTATAGTTGATTTGCCAGGGCAGAAGTTAAGTGTCTGCACTTTTTATCCCTCTTTCTCCTTCTCTTCTTTGTTTTGGTGACTAGCTTTGGCAAAGACATCCTAATTTCTTATTCCAGTGCAGGTCCACACCTATCATGCAATACCATGAAGCATATAATTACCCCACCTTTCCCAGAATGGGTAACATCCTGTAAACTTAGCTGATCAATATGTAGAATATAAGACAACACACACTATCGTATAATGTTGATACCTCACCATAATAGTGGCATTTAGCGGGCAGCTGGCAAGTATAATCTCACCAGCACCAATGTGTGGAATTAGGTAATTGTTGTGAGAGGCTGAATAGGTTTGAAGGAAGGGATATAATGTCTCTTATTTGACCTGAGGCAACTTTTCCTCCATCTTTTCCACACTGATTGTATTTATAGTTGTGAATTTCTATAATTCAGATTTGTTTTGCATTGGATGTTTATCATATCTGGCAGGTCGTTATAAGCAAACAGTATAGCTTGTTTCCTAGGCCATTTCCGCACTAGCCTGTTATAGAGCTACGATTCCACTTTCAACATCCTATGGAATCCTGGGGTTTTAGCCCCTCCCAAAACTGCAAACCCCAGGATTCCATAGGCTATTGAAAGTGGAATCATAGTACTATAACAGGCTAGTGAGGAAATAGCCCTAATCCAATGGCATGAGCTCTTCCCTGTGGAAGGAATTCTTGGTAGGGATGTTGCCTCATGGGAACCTTCATTTGCAGTACCAAATGGTACAACCTAGATGGTAAAGCTTGACCACATCAGTGAGACTTAAGAACCAGTGTGGTGTAGTCTGAGTGCTGCACTGAGCAATACAGAGGCCCTTTCACACTACACAGTTGTAGAACTACAAATCAAACTGACATGAATCCATCCTATGGAATCATGGGGTTTGCAGTTTACGGGAGGATGTTTCAAATTCTTGATCCAGACAGCTCTCATACCTTACCAAGCTATAAATGCAATAAAGGATGTAGTCATGGCATCTGAAGTGGAATCATAGGCCACTTCCGCACTAGAGTGGAGAAGAGTTTCACTGCGTTTTGTAAGTGGTGTTTTTTACTCCAACGTCCTCCAGTTTCTATCAAAGAAAAGCAGAGAAAATCATTTGTAGCTTCTGCATGTCAATTCTGCTGGAACTCTTATTCCCCTCCCTTGGCCCACTCTGCCACCACTGATTGGTCAATTTATTGCCCACCTCTGTGGTGTGAATTGATGTAGCGCTTCCGCATGTGGGGAAAAATGCCGTGAACTGTTTTGGCCGATTTGCTTCAGAATTTTTCCGTTTTTACATTACACCAGTTTCACAACGATGTGAACCACTTTAAGAGCTAAACATGTGTGGAATGAACTACGACAGAATTACATCAAACTGGTTTGACATGCAGATGTATTCGAGACAGAACGATGCCACAGTGATGTATCTCCCTTGTGCGGACAGGTCCATAGTTATAATTATGTTGTATAAAAGGCCACCAGCTTCCAGGTTCCATGGGGTTATCAAACTCACAGAGTGACAAACCTTACAAGGTTGCTGTGAGGATGACATGAGGAAGAAGAGAGTTATGTATGCCACCTTGAGCTCATTTGATGAAAGGTGGTGTATAAATGTATTTAATAATAAATAAATAAGAACTAAGACCTAGATGCCTGAAACTGTACTGAATACAATTAGAGTTTATTCTGCATAGGTATATGTAGGATTAAGAGATGCAGCATATGTAGTCATTTGACTGGTGGACTATAACTCTGGAGATCAGGGTTTGAAACCCAATGAGTAATGCTGGCAAACCACACTCTCTCAGCTTCAGAGAAAAATAAAAGCAACACCTCTCTGAACAGAACTTGCCAAGAAAATCTTGTGATAGGTTCACCTTGGCATTGCCATAAATAGGACATAACTTGAAGGCACACAGCAACAAAAATATATGATTGCACAGAATATGAAAATCTGTTACTCAATATGGCAGAAGTGTTTTTTTTTAAAACTACACAGAGGAGATAATGCTTTTTCTGAGATGCTCTTGATATTTTATATCACATTAAAATGATACATGTATTGGAAGGAATGGGTTTGAATACAACTAATGAGTAAAGACATTTTATATGGCAGCTGAAAAAATGTTCTGCTTTATTGGAAAATAATGATCACATCTAACAACTAAATATTATGCCACTGTATTATTTACAAAGCTTTTCAAAGACATATTAAAATACTCATTACTAGGGAAGGTTTAGCCTTTCATTTTCTAGCTCTTCCTCTTGTCTTTTGTAAATTTAAACACTCTGTGGAATAAATATAAACAACACTCTTTTTTTGTCATCTATCAAGCAAACAGTAATGTTTAACCGTTCTGATTTTCAGCATATCTATCTAAGCCATGGAGGAGTATCTTTTTAAGCTATTTAGGACACCTTTTTAAGCTATTCAGGATAGTACCATTTCTAAGATGGTGCTGTGCCTGTTTCTTTGGGATCTGTCCGGATTTGTTTGAGTTCCTTCCCTCTCTAGGTTAGCAGGATGACAACTTTGGTAACATAACCATCCAGATGATAATAGTTCATGTTGACTGTCTGTGCATGTTCTTGGGCACCACATTCTACACCAATTGATTCTTTCCTACTTGACCATATGATAATTGCTGGGCTTTGGCATTATGTCTGAGAAGAGATCAGAGCTCAATCAGTGACTGCTAAGTACTGATGCTCAATAGTGAGAAAAGGAAGAAAAGGAAAGCAACAATATTCCCCACTGCAGGTCTAGTGCATGAGAAAGGGAGGCTTCTAGGGTTTTCTTTTTCTTCAGATGAAACGGTACAGTTTACTCAAACAATTAACTATCTGTTTCTGCAACCTAAACCAAGAAAGAAGTCCATGAGGAGATGGTGAGCAAACCACAGACATGCAAACAGACTCACAAAAAATATTAGATATAGACATTCAGTGTGTGTGTGTGTGTGTGTGTGTGTGTGTGTTTCCTCACCTTTTTCCCAGCATGGGACTCAAGGTGGCTTATAACAAACTAAACCTTCTGAAAATACAGAAAGTTAAAACACAATTAAGCAAGCTATCACATTAGAACACAATTAATTTTAAAAGTGCAAGATCTTTTTTAAAAAAAATCACAGCCATAAAAAAATCCTTCTGCACAACCAGTTAGTTACCTAATATTCATTTAAGTAAAATGGTCTTGTCAGCAAATAGAGAATAGAAAGGGGGTCTACCTAGACTTCTATGGAAGGGAATTTCAGTCTGGGAGGAACCACTGATACCCTTTTCCATATCCTCACCAGATGGGCCTGTGACAATGATGAGACCAAGGCCATTTCTGCACTAGACTGTTATAGCGCTATTATTCCATTTTTAACATCCTATGGAATCCTCTGGTTTGCAGTTTCGGGAGGGGCCATGTGGCCCCTCCCAAAACTGCAAATTCCAGGATTCCATAGGATGTTGAAAGTAGAATAATAGCGCTATAACAGTCTAGTGTGGAAATGGCCCAAGAAGAGCCTTCCTCCCCCAGGATCTTAAGACCCAGACTGGTTCACATAGGAAGATACAGTCTTTCAGATAGATTAGACCCAAGTCATTTATTTAATTAATTAATTATCATGGGGTCTCAGGGCAGCATACATGTGAAATCAATTCAACCAATTCAAAATTTGAAACAACAGAGGTAATTTAAACTGACTAAAAGCATATTAAATGATTTAACAAGTTAAAACAGATTTTAAAAGTTAGAATAGTTGTAAAAAAGCTGTGTTAGATTTTGGAAGCAATTGACTAGATGTAACACATGTAAAAGAAATGTAGCATTGATACAGTGCTGCAGAGCGTTCAAAGCATTTCACATTCCTATCTCAGTGTTTCTGAAAACAGTCCTGTGAGATGCATAGATACTCTCTTATTGCAGATGTGGGTGACAAAAGCTGACACAGTTTTGGAAAGGCAATAACTGGGCACTTCAGGATGCTGACTGAAGTGTCCCTTGCTAGTGGACACTGAAACAGAAGGAAGTATGTAGTTAAGTGGCTAAGAATTGGTCTGCAGTGTGCATCTGTGCACATAGTACATGTGGACATGTGATCCCAATTTCCCATGTAGATGTATTGCTTTGCATGCTAGTCAGCAACTGCATGGCTTTGAAGTGCTGACTTCACCCCCTCTTCATTCTATGCATGGGGCCCATTTGTAAAACACTGGTGCCCTCCTCTTCACTTGCCACTCCGCAACTGTCCATTATTATGAGTCACAGCTCAGCTACCTCCAGTTACTATCTGTCATCTTCTGCTTGTGGCTGAGATGGGATTTGCAGTGACACTTCTTAGCTTGCTGTTTTAACCACTCACTTGTCATTTTGGTTTGTAAGGATTTAAAAACCCCACTGAGCCTAGACTACCTTTTGAGAATACTTCTACAATACGAAATGGGCCAGGGAAGAAAAATTCAACCTTTTCACCTTTTAGCTGTAAAATATGCTCCTTTTATATAGAATTGAAAGCTTGCTTGTTCATATGACATGCTAGTAGTAAAACAACAGCAACAGCAGCAGCAGCAACAACAACAACAACAGAATGTAGAACAAATTTAATGTAAAAAATGTAATGTTAAGCTCCCGAACTCAGAACTCTGAACCCAATAAAACAGTAAGCATCATAATGTTATAAGCAACCAGTCTGTGGTACAAAACACAATTAAGCAGAGAAATTATATAAACTCTGACAGTCTAGAAGTAATTAAACAGTTACAGTTTCTTCTTGGAACACAGTGTAGACCTTATGGTTACAAAAGGCAACCTGGCCATGTTTTAACTTTTCTGTTCTCCTCCCATTCCTTATAGTGCCTAACATGGTGGAAAGTTCTGGAGAACTTAGAAATTTGTACATTTTTGTGGAATTTTACCTGCACCCAATAAAGTTATTGCCCATCTATTGATCTTGTTTTGGTTTGATTCTCATGAACCCAAATGGCTTACTTTGTTTTTGCTAAACAGTTACACTGGAAAAGGAGTGATATTATCCTTCATTACAATTGTAATGCAGCTAAGTGATGCCTGTGAAAAGAAATTAATTACAATTAGGTTTTTCAAATTAGTGACTGCCAAACTACAATAATTTAATAAGAAATTAATTCTGTAAGACATTGATTACTATTAGTTATTTGTAATTTGTTGCTTCCAAGCTCTGGTTTGGCAACATCCCTTGGGAAAACTACACTTCCAATGGTCTACCGAGTGTCAGGACAGGAACATAAGTTTGCCCTCCTTTCCCTTTCCTGTCATGGCTCTGCCAGATTGACACAGCTGCTGACAGAGAAGGAAGGGAGGGAAACCTCTTTTGAGAATTCAGGGTTGTAATGCTTTCCTCCAACTGAGGCAAGCATTATGAACATTTAAAACTTTTTCCAAGTCTGGCAAAATGTATCTTCGTGACATCTGGTCATCTGGGGACATTCTGCTCTGCATGACTTCTGTGTATGAAGTCAAATCTGCAAAGCTGTGAGGTGAGGCTTTTTTTTAGTACCACTGATTCAACAGAATTGATTTTTTAACATTTGCTATTATTATTATCTTCTTTTATCTTTGTATTGGGCTTAGATGTAGGCAGTCTTTAGTGCATTATTGATGTTTTAAATTGTGTCCCTCATTTTGGTTTATTTTATTGGGAAAGAGGCCTATCAATGTTGACATAAATAAATAAATAAATATGTAAATCTGCCTTGAATACCCTCCTTGTAATTTCCCGAGTAAACATCACCCTCAGAAACAACTGTTATAGTAACACTGGTCCTTCACCACGTTCTTTCCTAACACTCTTACGGTTGCCAGAAGGTAGGAATAAAGAACCACTGCAACCAAAATGACTGGATGTTAGTTGGGAAATGAACCCTTGATGTTGTGAAGCCCAGAAGCTGTTGCCAAGGACAGGTGTAGTATCCCAAGTGACCATTATGCATATTGCCTGCAGCCAGAAGCTAGCTTTGAGAAAGATGGACCATCTGGTATGACTTGGCATCCCAGTTTCTACAGTGAATTCTATTTATCTGTATAAATTGCATCAGTTAGATCTTCATTTTATTTCGAAATCTACAAATAAAGCCACTTAACCAAAGGACACTTAGAGATGCTGGCAGTATTAGAACCACCAATGGCCAACGCTTAAGACCATGATGTACTTTACTGTAGCATACATTTTATTAGATAATTGGCAAGAATAATAGATAGATAGCCTCTTACATCCAGAAGAGTGCTTATAATATATCCATTGGCATCCTTTTAAGACAGCTAACTTCCCCTAGAGGGTCAAGATAGATCATCAATTTTTGACAGCAAAATGGTAAAGCTTTTAAGTGTTTCCTTTCACAAAGTGCTTAGATCAGGAAAACTGGGGAACATTTAGCCCTGTGGATGGCAAGGGGAAAAATATGATCATATTTGGTTGATTACAAGATGACTAGAAAAAAGCAGAACCACCCCCAAATTATTATTGCAACTGCACACGACTTTGTATATGAACATTATAATAGCAAGCCAATTTGATTTGCATGGGAGACTTCATCCCAAGGCCTACACTTAGGGATCTGGGGCTCAGGACAGAGTACATAGCAACAATTTTTTCAAAAAGCATAATATCCTGGACATGGGCAAGAACCATTACGTCTAGCCAAAGAACTGAAGGACAACAAAGAGTTTACAGGACAGGACTGGCTGCCATACTGTATTGAATCTTTTAGCATTAGAGTTCTTCCAGGTAATAATATTTGTGGAGTACAGTTCATTTGCTGTGGGGGGAAACCAATTTATTTCTTAAGGAAGAAGCATTTGTTACAAAGATACTGAATTTTCTCACTGTTCCAGACATAATAGTTTCTTGCTATACCATACAGTCCTTCACACTGGTTCACTGCAGCTGCTGAATGTAGGTTAAAATAAAGATCCCCAGGTGTCACATGTCCCTAAAGCACAGGCAAAAGACCCAGGACTGTAGGCAGGAGACCAGAAGAGCTTAGAAATGCAACTGCTTTTGGCAACTACAACCAATTAGCATAGTCTTGCTGACTGGGCAACTCTGGGAGCTGTATACTAAAAATGCCAGTGGTCATGCTGTCCAGAATATTCCAAGATTTGTTGCTCCAAAAAAAGCAGTGCTCATGCAGGATTTGGGGATCTGGGGAGTGGTAGTCTGAATAAGTAGCATCCTTTTCAAGCTATTTTTCATCCTTCTTAAGCTATATTTCAATTAATATTTCAGAGTACAAAGTGATCTGCTAACAGGATTATAGTCGTCTACGTGGCCTGCGGAGGGAACCTGAACTGGCCCCTTGTCCCATTCACAACACTTCTTCCTGCAAAAACAAAACAAAACAAAACAGCAGAGCAGCCATATTGTTTCCAAGAGGCTTTAACTAGATTTTGATAATTTGCTAGCTATCCCAGTGGTGCGCTGATGCTCTACCTGTACTTCTTTTTGGAAAAGCAAGAGGCCCAAGAGAGGTAGGTCAATGTGCATGAAAATTGTCCCAGGGATGATTCTAGGTAAAGCACTGATACTAGTAATCTTTCATGGTTTTGGTGAGACACTAATCAAACAAACAAACATACAAACAAAAGAACTCGCAAAATACACTTTCAAAAAACATCTATAGAATTAAAATTAGATAGTACATTGAAGGAAGATTTGTGAAATGTAAGATGTGATAAGGGTTTAAGCTATTGTGGAGAAAAAAACAGCAATTGTCATGTTACCAATCAACACTCTTGTCTTTTAGTGGAAGCAGAATAATTCCCAATACCGTAAGGTGGTTGAATATACTCAGGATAAAGTCTTTGAGCCCTTTCAAAGAAATAGGTCCCACGAAACACAGTGGGAATTACTTATGAGTAAAAATGTGCAGGGTTGCACTGTCATCATTTTGCCAAGCTAAAAAAAGGGAAACCTACCAGCTAGCTAGTGATTACTTGGCAGATATGATTCTATACTGTCTGGTCAATTTCTCTGCTCAGACCACATGTCAAGATTCCTGCTGATCCCATGACTGCCTTTGCAGCTTCAACCAAGATTATAGTTCTGCTTTTCTGACTGAGTACCTCATCTCTGAAACCTTAATAAAGACTAGACACTGAATTACTTCTATACAAACTCTCACTGTCACTCTTACCAACCAGAGCTACCATTCACTGTATGTTGCACACGTACCTACCAGCAAATTCCAGTTTAAAAGCCAGTAAAACATAAGAGCAGCAAATGTCTCTTCTGGAGACATGGTGTCATGATAGCATATTCAGTCATATCCACATATGGATATCAAGGTCATTCTGCAAATTCCAACACAATCCTGACTGTGGACACTCCCTTCCTCACATTTCCTGCAAAGTGAACAAAAACCTAAGCCGTAAGGAGAGATTTCAGACATTCTGGATAGCAATAGATGGACAACACTGCCTTAAAGTAACACAGTTTTATGACAAGCAAACCCTGCAGTCCATGTATGTATGAGATATATGATGTAAGCAGAATATGTTACTTAAGTCCCCATTTTCAAATGTTTCAGACCAGATATGATTGGATTATTATATATGATTGGATTATATTACCAAGATCTTGGCCCATCTCATTACTTTTGCGGAATTAATGACTGTGAAATCTTGTAGTATATTGGAAAAGTGGGATGATAACTCTTCCAAGCTCTTGTCCCTGTCCCTAATTTTCAATCACCCTGGAAAAACAGTATATTAACAAGGAAAAAGAGATTCAGTGTGGGAGTGAGAGTGACAAGAGAATTTCAGAAGGAAGATGATTTCATGCTGCTTTTTAGAATCATATGTTTTGGAGAGGTAATAGAATCTTGTACAAAACTGTGTTAGGGTCTATTAAAGCTCTTTTCATGAACTATTGGGATTAGTAACATGCCTGTCGATTTCCCCAAGAATGTGCTTAGTTGCAACTAAAATAAACCATTAGCATTAGCACCATTAGCAAATGCACCATCTTTGTTAGTACAGTATGGCAAATACTGAACTTATTAATATGCTTTACTTACTTTACACACTAACTGCCTTGTTATAGAATCATACAATCTGAAAGAATCTTGAAGGTTATCATCTAGTCTATGTTTATGAATAATACACTGTTCCAGATACTGTTGGACTGCACTTCCTAGCACCCCTAGCCAGCATTGGAAGGACTGGCAAAAACTGGAGACCAATAACATCTGGAGGACTCTATAATTCCCATAACTGGAGATTCTAGCAGGGAAGCGCAGCTATTGTATGCCCTTGACCAAAGAATGGTACACTCCTTCTATCTGGGATGGTTGTCCTCTTCCACCAAGTGTGCAGCTTTGGAAGGGACACACACGGAGCAGTGAGGGAAAAGGACACCCGCCTAGCCAGCCAGATCAGCTGAATAAACCCTGGAGATCAATGGGGTAACAGATGTTGCAACCAGATTGCCCTCACATCCAAGAGTCCTAAGAGAGTCCTAGACATGACAGAAGATTGTCTGCCTAAGCTGTGCTTAGCTGAGCAATGGAAGATAGGTGGCTGGTCTAAATTAGTCCAAGACCTATTAACATCTGAAACTCTCTCAATAGACATTTTTGTCTTTCATGGATTCAAAGCTAAACTGAGGGACTACATTTACAAGCTGGATAATAATTCCCACAATTGATTTAACCCAATCTTCTGCTAGATGCAGGATATTCAAAGAGACTAGACTTTTTGCTGTCTAGTATCTAAATGAAGACTTCTAGCATGGCAAGATTACCATCTCTCTAGGTGTTTGGTTCCATTGTCAAAGTGTTGCCAGTTCTTATATTGGTCAAGTGAAGTTTACCCTCCCGTAACTTAAGCCCTTTAAATCCAGGCCAGGTATCTAAGGCTGCCCTCTTCTGTGTGACAGATTTTAAAGTGTTTGAAAGTGCTCCTATGTCCTTCTGCTCTTTTCGAGGCTGAACATGCTCATTTTCTTCAGCCATTCTTCAGCCTATGATTTGTTTTTCAGGAATGAGTCCTCTATTCATTAGTTTGTCTTTTTATTGCTGCAGTGTCAAATAACTGTTTAGGATGAATGCATTGATTAATTTGATAATATACATCTTCAGTCAGTGGCTACAATCTCTAACCCACAATGTGGATCAACTGTTCACACTCCGATGAGTTCTGGAGTTGATATAATAATAAAATGTATTAAGTGTATTAGTTTGAACCTTGCACATTTCAGAGAGTGCATCTTTCTACTGGAGAAGACCCACCAATGCTGGCTTCCAGTTCTTCTTTTTTTTACAATACACCCAAATATGTCTATCAAAGTTAGTAAAAAAACACACTGTGGCTAACCAGATTGAAACTATAACAGCCTTTCCTCCCAGTTCAAATGCCATTATAACTGCCAATTGTTTAACTTTAGATTGCTGGAAAATGCTCTTGCTGTCTGGGGGCGCTTTCTAGAATCATTAGTGAAATGTTCCTTCACTTAATTCTTTAATTATAATTGCAACTTTCCCTGAATCTTGTAAGTAGGCTGAAATACAGTTTTTAAAAGAAAAGAACACTGCAGTCTGAGATTTACCAGCCAAATTCCACCCTTTGGATAACTACAGATATATTGTTCTTTTGACCAAAAAAAACCACACCAAAAAAACACAAAAATCCCTGCAAATTTCATGAACAAACACAAAGAATCGGGGGGGGGGGGGCAGATACTGTAGTCTTCTAGATGTTGTTGGACTACAGCTCCCAGTATCAGTGACTATCATGTACTGAATAACTTGCCCTCACAAGAAACACTCAAAGTTCAAGCAGAGTTTATTTGGAGTTAGCAAGCAACACAGCAACTTCACAAAAGTTGCTGAGACTATTGTTATGTTGCCATACAAACTTAGGCATGCATGGGAACGACTGGCGAAAGTCATAAATGTCACATCACCCTATCGGAATCAGATTTCTCAGACCTTTCCAATATTTGCATATCTCTCATCTTGAGAGCTAGCACAAGTTCCTGTGTCCTTATCTTTGCCCTGTCTGTTCCCATAACACCTTCCCATTAGTTCACATTCCACGCTTCTGATTGTCCCCCTTCCTTGTTGGATGCTCAGGGACATCTAAGATTGCAGCAATTACCCCTTTTTGGCTCTTGGTGCCTTTTGAACCTATAACTACATACATAGTTGCAAGTAACAAGTGGTGACTGATAATATGGCAAACAGCAATTAGCAATTGGTACATTGTAGCACCAGCAACCTCTACTTTCCTTTCACCTGCTACTTATACTATAACAGATACTATTTCCCAGCTTATATACAGGATCCATGCCTCCTGACGGTGACCAGCAACCATGTTAGCTTAAAATGATGGGAGTTGGGGGTTCCAATAACATCTGGAGGTATGCAAATATTGAATATTGAAATACTGAATTCGGCATTTGGCAGCCCTGTCATAGAAAACATACAAAAAGAGCAACTGAATATTATTGATTACATAATTTAAATAATATTAAAGTGGATTAAAGGCTTCCATCATGACTGCAATAATCAAATTCAAATAGCTGGTGAATTTTGATATAAATTGGGGGGATGAACTTTTGGTCCTTCAAATGTTTTGGATAAAATCCCATCAGCCCAAACCAGGAAGTCCAAGGTTAAGGCATTAGGGACCTGAGGTCCAAATAATCTGGAGGGCCAAAAATTACGTAGTTCTGATATAAGAGATGAACCTTTTCTAAGGTGCTTCCATTCTAATGAACAAGTTTTTGTTTTGTAGTCATTGCAAAAGAGGTTTCCTTTCTCAACAGTTCTCCTTCTTTTGATACATGTGATTACTTTGCATTTTCCTCCCCCAGTCTGTGGCTAATTCCATGGGAAAGTGTCATTTAATATGTCTCTCCATTTAATTAAACAAAGCCATGCATAAGGAACTTCCATATTTATAAAGTCATTTTAATACACTAAATATCATCATTTTTTCAGCAGGAACTGTTACTTAGTTAAATGGATTTGAGGCATCAGACTATTATATGACAGATGATTTTGTCACTATGCAAAATGTGAACCCTGTAATCAACTTGTTATGGCATTTCAGAAAAGTATGTGACAGTAAAATAAGTAAACTGTCATTTGGGCAATCAAGCCTTGAAATCCTTCAGGACGAGGAAAAAGGCATTTGACACAGTCTTCATGTGAGCAATGAGGTTCAGAGATAATGTAAGACTATTACAGTGATACATGAATGCATAACCAAATACAATAATGTAACAGAATGCGTCTGAATAGAGTTACCAGTGATACAAATGTAAGTTGCCTGTCATTTCCTGTGGTATTTCAATCACATCCTACCCAAAGTAGACTTTTTAAAGCTGCCACATATCATGAATATGATTGGATCCAGAGTGTCTATTCTATGAATTGACAGGTTCCTGAGATTCACAGAAGGGTCTGAGGTCCAGTGAAGGTGCCCACTAAAGAAAGTGGGGGAAAGGGACCAATTTTTACTAATTCATTCTTCCTGCTGGATTCAACACATTATTATGGAAGTTTCTCCAGTCTCCTGAGGCATCTTTTCAAGGACATTGGTAGAGGTGGAGAGAAATGGTTAAGAAAAAACACTTTCTTCTTCCTCTAGCTCAGGGGTTGGATGTTGTTGAACTGCGGTTCCTATTGTTCCTCACCGCTGTCTATCTGGCTAGGGCAGATGGAAATTGCAGTTCAGCAACATCTGGTGGGGTGGATGATTCCCACTCCTTCTCTAGCAGGAGCTAATCCCATATGTGAAGACTATGGATCCCATTCACAGTCAAGTCTAATACTAAATTGCTTGTTACTTGAAAGGGAATGATAAGTTTCTTTAGAACTGATGCCTTGTGTTGTCTTTGGAAGTGTGAGAACTCGGGATTTACACAGTAGCTTACCAAACTAGCTACAATTCACATTAAAGGTGATATGCAGGCAGGCATCTATGCTGGATTGCTTGCTCTAGGTGTCAACATCTGTAGATTTAATGTTGATGAAAAAGTGCCACTAGGCACGCTTGGATCACTGTGCAATGCTACATAAAGCTATCCTTTGCCTTGCCTTGCCCACTATGGCTCGAGCATTCTGCATTAAAGAAGCAATGCGGACTACAATAACCAATGCTGAAAAATGTACAATAACCAATGCTGACAAATATACTTTTAACTCCCTGGACTGCTCACTCTGGCTGACTTCATATTGGCATGATTGCTTAAGATTTTTTAAAATTTCTTTTGATAGAACTGATCCCAATTTTTTTAACCAAAAAATTAAGAAAAACTTTTTTTATTGTGATTAAGTAGCAGGCCCAAACTGTGTTGAATTTTCCTTAAAACGTGATGTGACCAATTATTTTAATGATTATATGATATAAGACAGGAAACATAAATCTTGAGGAAATGGAAGAGAAGAGGGAAGAATAATCTAAGGGAGTAACTTTCAAACAGAGTGATGTATTGAAATGAGAAGGCCAAATTAAGCACAAAAATGTGCAGATCAGGGTATGTATGTGGGGGGGGGGGATAGCTGGGAAGAATATAGGGGAATTAGGTGGGCTGAGAAATACCAAGAGTGGGAAATACCAAGAGAAGTTGGGTTAGGGAAAGTAACATGGTCAGAGTGACTTCCTCTATCTGGAGGAAAATGGGACAGGCTAAAGCTAAAGAAGTTAAAGATTAAAGATAGGCAAGTACACACACAACATCAATCAAATGCCTTCAATCATTCCATCTGAGTGCTTAAATGAGCCCAGTATCCCCTTCTGCTCTTAAATCATCTCAAATTGGGGAGGGACATTTTAAGGACTAGAATGGGAAGAAGGCAACAGTGCCTTAAAAGTGGGTGGGACCTGCAGAAATTTTCCTCCTCCTGTTTAAAAAGTGAAGAGAAAGTAGAACATTTCTCCATCACTGTTGAAGTACCACCTCTATGTGCTAGGGATAGTATGGGTTGACTCCGAGAAGAAAAAAACTCTAGCAGTCTCATTCCATTACAATGGATGTGATCTTCTTAAAGGCCTAGTGAACTGCTCCCATTGGCTAATACATTGCAGGGATGGAAAGAATATTTGAAAATGTTTGTAGAGAAGCCCTGATAAGAAGGACATAGGCCATTTCTGCAACTCACTGTTATAGTACCTTTATTCTACTTTCAACATCCTGTGGAATTCTGGGGTTTGTAGTTTACTAAGGCCAAAGAGCTCTCTGGCTGAGAATTGTAAATGCCCATCCCTAAACTGCAAACCCCAGGATACCATAGGATGTTGAATGTGGAATAACATACACTATAACAGTGTAGTGCAGAAATGGCCTGAGAATCTTCCCTTTTCAGGCCTTTTCTGTGCAAAATTCATTTGTGTTTGTTTTGCATAGAAAACTGCATTTTCTGAACAAGAAATTTTCAGAAATGCCGTCCAGAAGCATTGTTTTCTGTACAGAAAATGCTGTTTCCTGCACATAAAATGCTGCTTTTGTGTACAATTCCTTCTAGAATACATCTCAAATTGTGAATAGGCTTCAAAACTGCAGTTTTCAAAGATTTTCTCACAGTGGGTAGAAAACTGCTGAAAGTATTTGTTGAAGAAAATTAGTCAGGAATTACATCCCTTGTTCTTTGTTTCTGAGTGATAGCAGGCTGGGGCTCAATGGAACAGCATTATGGCAAATGTCTGTTCATAGTGGGTCATGTCTGTCTTGATTCTACTCTTTCTAACTAGATCAGTGGCATTTGGAAGCTCTGTCCTGTGATCATTCACCCTATTCCCAAAAGTGATGCAAACAAAGAAAAGGAACCTAAAGCCTTTTTGGTTCTCGGATCTTCTCACAGCTTTCATTTAACAGCTCTAAACTGATTCATTCATTTTTACAATATCACCATGGGTATACTCAGTGTCACCTGGTTTCAGAAGCTAAGCAGAGTCAGGCCTATTTGGTACTTGGATGGGAGACTAGCCAGGAACAACAGTAAGCTCAAGCTAGCACTAGGAAAGAATCCTACTCAAAACCCTCTGAGTCAGAGTTGGGAACATGGAGGTAGAATAGATGAACCAAAGTCTAATTCACTATAAGACAGCATCCTGCATTCATCCCTGCCCACAGTCTTCCTTTTGTAAAAGAGTTAAGGCACTTAGGAATTAAATCACATGCCAAAAAACCCCACTTAACTTCTATAGTTTCTTTCTATGTACCCACACTGGTATGAAGAACCTGCTATGGAACATATTAGTCAAATTATCAAAGCAAAAATGCAAACAGTTTGAACATGTTGACATATGAAAGAATGAGTTTCTCTCAGTGACTGTCTGATCGCTTGAGCGTTGTAGCTCTTAAAATAGATCCTTTTGCAGAGGCATGCTCAGTCACTGAGGTGGATCTTCCACCTGGAGCCTATGAGATGAGTTACTAAACAGGCATCTGTTACTTCTGCCAATGCAGAATATTGCTATTAGCAAAATTTAGAATGTCCATAAGAAATAATTAAAGCATATCATTACAATTTTTGTTTGGGTTTGCGGTGGCTTGTTTTACTGCCTGTTGCCATTCACTGGGTGGGATCATTACTAGACTAACCATAAAAAAATACTAATGTTAGTAATGCCAAAAAGACTGGAAGGCTTTGCAGAAAAAAGTATCCACTGATGCTGTTGATTGCCTACTATGTATAACCCATTGCTATTATACTCTCTATGTGGGCTCACATTTCAAAATACATGTGCATAGATGCATAAGTTGAGAGCTAAGTTGAGAGTTACTATGTGTGGTAGATCTTTGTCCCTTCTGGCTTTTTAAAAAGACCAAGAATGGATTGGTTAGTTGGGTAAAAGATTAGTCAGTGCTTCTCTATAGCAAAGCAAGATCCCAACATGGCTAGAGGAGGCAGTTTTAAGTCTTCTACTGAACAAGACTCCCCTGAATCCTACCATGCTGGGTAATTATCAGCTGCTCTCAAACATTCCATTCCAATCAAGGTAGAACATGTGAGCCAGAATGGTGCAGTGGTTTGAGTGTTGGAGTACAACCCAGGAAACCAGGGTTTGATTCCTCGCTTGGCCAGGGAAACCCACTGGGTGACCTTGGGCATGTCACACACTCTCAGCCCCGGATAAGTCCATGATAGGTTCGTCTTATGTTTGCCATAAGTTGCAGATGACTTGAAGGTATACAACAACAACAACAACAACAACAACAACAACACAACATATGGTAACATCTCAGTTCCCAGGGTTTCTGGATTATCTAGATCCATTCAGTTTGGCTCCAGGACTGGATATGGGACAGAAACAGTTTTGGTCACCTTGGCGGGTAGCTAACAGAGGAAATTGGCTACCCACCAAGGTGACCCACCAAGGAAATTGGACAGGTGGAGCAGGACTCTGGAAGCTTTTGCTACTAATTACCATATTATTCTCCCAAGCAAGGTCACTGGAATGAGACATTGAGACACTTTCTTTTTTTTGAGGAGCAAGCCCAGAACAGAAACTGTATTATTCCCTACAGCTTGCCAACTCCATCCATTTCTTGAAATATCTAATATGGGCACAGTGATACATCCTGTTCGATCACTGTACAAACATCTGCATGGAGTCTGCCTTTGGAGAATGTTCAGAAACTTTGGCCAGTCTGAATCACAAGAACCAGATTATTAAATCAGATTGCTGGAGCTGGTTACAAGGAGCACAGGAATCCCTTGTTACAAATACAAGAGCTCTGCTAGCTACTGGTCTGTTTCCAAGCATGGTTAAAAGCAATTGTTACGTCCTATATGGGTTAGGTCCAGGCTGACTCTTGCCATAGGCACCTGTCTGAACACTGAAATATTCAAGAGAAGCCATTTTCTTGTTCCTGCCACATTCTCAGTTTCTCTCTAGCTCTGGATATCTCTTCCTAGGTAGGTCCACTAGCTCACTGCTCGTGAAAACATATCTGTTCCAATAGGCTTTGGGGAAATGATGTCCTTCAATAGTATAATTAAAAAAAAAGTTTTAAATGTTTTTAGTGTTATAGATAACTTAGTAACATTTAAACAATAACTTTTTGCATGCTTTTACCTATATGGCTTTCTCTGTATCTCTTTTAATTTTTGTAGGCCATCTTGAGTCTTAGTCCTAGGAAGAGGATGGGATATAAAAACGTAGATGGCAATGACTACCATTGTTTAATCTGGTCAGTTACATACTGAGAAAACAAGCTCTACAATGAACATGCAACTTATCTACAGAATTAGTATCACAGTGACAGATGAATTATAATAATTTTATATATTCCTGCTTGGAAGCAACATTGTGAAAAACTATCTTGTCCTACCCTGTTACTAACATGTGGGCTGAAACAGAGATGGAGAATGCCTAGCCGTCCAGATGTCTTTGGATTTCAGCTTCCAGAAGCCCTAAGCACTGCAGCCAATGATGCAGGATAATGGGTGTTTAGATCTGACATTTGGTAGGTTAGTCTTCCAGCTCCCAGAGAGGTTCCACTTAGCTGTCAGGTTATTTATCTTAAGTTGGCTGCTCTGGAAACATTTTTATTGGAAGAGTGGGCAGGGGGGATGTTTACAACAGCAAGAGAGAAGGTGGAAGAAGAGGAGGAAAATATTTTCCCATTAATCAATCAAAGCTCCCTCCATCCTTTAAAACAATGGCAATCAATAACCCATTTAATTCTATAAAGATCTTTTCTGTAGAGGAATGCCTCGCCTGGTTGGAAGAGGATGGTCTTAGCTATCAGAGCTCACGGGTCAATCCTGACTAGACTGCTGTGGTCAAAAAGGAACAGGCGCTCTCCATGGCAAGGAGGAGCTTTGAGAAGTTACTTTTCCCACAGCTCCTAAAAACAGCAATCCACTGGCCAAGCTTGTTTCTGGGAGGTGTACCCCAACACGCCTTCGAAAAGTAACTTTCCCAAGCTATGCGGCCACTCTAACCAAGAACCTCTTCCTTTCTTAAAGTAGACCCGGGCCAAACTGCTGGAAGCGAAGCAGAGCAAGACAACTCCTTATGTAAAACGCGTCTTCTGGGCATCGGACGCCGGCACCGCCCCGCCCGACTCCTTGTTTCTGCGGGTCGCTTCACACCAGGCCCAGCAGGCGGCAGCAGAGAACTCCACGAGGCTTCCTCCCGCGCAGCCCTCTCGCCTGTTTCGCCGCATCTTCCTTCAGCGACAGCCCCCACCCCGCCCTACTGCCCGAGACGAGAGCGAGGCAGGCAGACCAAGCGGAACCAGGGCAGCAGCAATGTCCTCGGATGCTCCGGGAGAGTCAACCAGCCGTACTGCTGGTGGGAGGGCGGGCGCAGTCCTCTCCCTCTCTCTCTCTCTCTCTGAGCCTCTCGACTGCAGCGCTAAGGTCGCCGTCGTCGGCTCCGAAACCCGCCGCCCCTTTCATCCCCCTCCCCCGCCAGGACCTCTGGTGTGTGAAATCCCATTCAAAAGCCCGAGAGCGCCCATCAAGTCTGTTGTTTCCTCAGAGACACCGGGGGGGGGGAGGGAGATGCCAAAAAGAAAAAAAAAAGGGGACGTTTGTGTCGTTGCTAAAAAGGGAGCAGGGGTGGAGAGGAAGAGGCAGGCGAGAGCGAAATGTGTGAGAGTGGGGGGCAAGCAGGCGTGACGGACGGGAGGCCTCCTTATGACAAGGGAGACACATAACCCTAAAGTCTCGAGCCCAGCCAAAGTCTTCAGGGGGACCGGAGGACCGTTCCCCACCCCCACCCGACTGCCGCCTTCCTTTCTCTCAAACCCCCCCCCGCCCCCGTTTCTCCACGCCGAGCCGCCGAAGCAGAGTGGCGGCGGCGGCGGCAGCAACAGCCGTTGCCTCGCTAACATTGAGAGACAGCGCCTGTCATGCTTCCGAGCAGCAGCCAGCTCCCTTCCTCCTCCTCCTCCTCCTTCTGTTGCCGTGCTGCATTGGGAATAATCGCTCTGCCGCTGAATGGAGGCGCTGAGGAAGCTTTGGCAACGGGGGGAAGCGGGGGGGGGAGGAGAGGAAGAATAATCTGACCAGGCTCTGAGGAGAAGAGGAGGCTCTTCTGCTGCTCTTGTGGGGTCTGAGGCGAAGCAGCAGCAACAACAACAAAACCGGAGGAGCGCCGGGAGGGAGGACGCGAAGGTGGGGTGCGCGAAACCCATCCTGCCAGAATGAGCTGAGCTCGCTCGCTCGCCTGCCTCTTCCTCCTCCCCGCCTCGGTTCCCTCTCTTTCTCCCTCGGTGCCCAAGTGGCTGGATGGCTCACGCGCTGAGCCCAGGCGGGGGCCAAACTTGGAAAGGCCGGCGCCGCGTGCCGTTGGGGACCGGGGCTACTCCTCCGGGCTTCTGCCGGGACACCATTCCCGCCCGCGCAGCGGCTGCCGCTGCTGCTGCTGCTGCTGCTCCTGGGGCTGTTGGCGGCGGTGGCGGAGGAGGAGGAAGGAGAAGGCGACATAGGAGCCTCTTTGCACAAGGGGAGTGAAGGCGGCGGCGGCGGCGGCGGCGGCGGCGGCTGCTCTTCGGGGCTTGCTGGCCGAGGCGATCCTAATGCCTGTCACTTCCCCGGACGCGGCGGCGGCGGCGGCGGCGGCGGCTGCAGGCGGCAGGTGCCCCCCGAGTCCTGCTCAGGCTTGCTTCGCCTCTCCCGGCATCTGATTGGATACGGCCGGGCTCTGCGTGGGACTGCGGGGCTGCGGCGAGGGGTCTCGGCGGGAACCATGGGCTATTGCAGCGGCAGGTGCACGCTGATCTTTGTCTGTGGCATGCAACTGGTAAGTGAGGCGCCGGCCTCGTTCGTCCTCCCCTGGATCTGGTATCAACCCAACCCACGCGTGCATCCTTAGTATTGTGTCCTCTCTCTCTCAAAAGCAAGGACCGAGGCGCAGGGAGATGCCAAAGCCACGATGTTCATTGTTTTGGTAATTTGGGTGAGAGGAGAGTTTAGAAGAGAGGAGTTTTGATTTAAAGGTTAATCTCGTACATGTCTCCTCAGAAGTAAATCCCACGAAGCCCCGTGGGATTACATCCCAGGGATGGGTATGAGATTGCTTGGAAACTGGACTCATTAAAAGAAATGCACGCGAGGATGGGAGGAACTTGGTTGAGATTAAAACCCATGCTGGTTTACTTGGGAGGGGTTGTCTCTGAAACTGAATGGGACGCCTGCTGGGTAAACATCCACAGGACTCTGGCTGCTTATCTAGTTGTTAGGCAGTTTTAACTTCTTCAGGAAGGCCCAACAAGTCAAAGACTTGGAAGTGCTGTAGGGCAGCTCACAGGTAATTGCTATGAATGGAGTAGCTGAAGAAAGGGATGAAAAGTTAAGCCATCCTTAGGAGGGCTTTAGGCGAGTCTGGGAGTTGTGTTTCCTAAACTAAAGTGAGTGAATACTGTTTTAGTGGTGATTATGAGCAGACTCTCAGGTCATTAGTGAGAAGTAATGGCTGAATATAAATTAAGCATTTTTTTAAAAAAAGGGTGTGGTGAGATAGCAAATAATTGCATTCCAAGGCAAAAGCAGACTGATGCTAACCTGAAAATCTGTTTCAGTTTCTGTGTCATCAGGAAGCAGTTGGAGTTTTGTTGAATGACTAGAAAGGGAAGATGAAAGGATGTCACACAGTTCCATTTAGGCAGTCAGCCACATGGAGGGTGCTGCTGCGCTTGAGCAAATCTGCTTTGGTGATGGTGTTGTGGAATGGTTTCTTAGGTACAATCCTTATACATACTTATCCAGGAGAAAGTCAGGTTAATCTCATTAGGACTTACGTGTGAATAGACCATCAGAAAACTGAGCTTTAAAAACTGTTCACCTTGAGAAAGGAGGACAAACTGAAATAGTGGCAGTGCATCTTTCCAGTCACCAAAGTACCACCAATTTCTCATAAAGGAAGGTGCTTAAGAAGACTGTGTGGAAGAGAACACCTAGCTTTCTGGGACTGAAATCAGTATATGGAAAAGATTTACTGGCTGTTCATACAACCTTTGTACATGTAATGTCTTAAGTTTCAGTGACTCCATCATATTGTGTGTGTGTGTGTGTGTACGTAGTTGAATTAATCCCTTGTCTAAATTGTCTGCTTCACAGAAGTACCTGTTCATCTTCATTTTATTTATTTAGGTACAGTCTCAGTGAAGGAAGGAAAATCAGCTAAGGTTTGCAATTAAATGGAATGTTTGGAATATAAGTTGTTTACAAGATTGTTATAACACTGAAGTTTTTTGCTTGTTTTTGAAAAAACACAGAGCAATAGTTTTGCATTTGACCTGCTAGAGATTAGAATGTTGTATCAGGCCAAGAATGCATCTGGTCCTACATTATAGCTAGACGTTACTGTGAGCCTGACAAGCAAAGTATGATGAGGGCAGCAGCTCTCTCTTGTTATCTGTCCCTTGTGTCTGACATTGCAATTTGTGAGGTTTGTGTCTCTTGTTCTGTTGGCCCAGCAAAGGAATATCTACATATATAATGATAACCACAATCAATTCCAGTGTTTCTTTAACATTAGCTTGGGACTAGAATGGGAAATAGCACAAAGATACTTAGTCTCTGTGAAGGAATGCAGATTTTCAAACTGACTGAATGAGTAGAAACAAGGTAATGTTGGAGCTTTTGAAATATGTCTTGCTGTTATGACTTCAGCTCTGTAGATACTAGAATAGGTCAGATGTATATATTGTATGGAACTGATCCATGAAGGGATTTGAATCAGCCTTATATAAAATAAACCGCGGGACATAGTGACAGTCCTGATGTTTTGTCGATGTCATAACACAAACCAGATGTGTATGTGACAAATACTTCGAAGTATTGATGAAGACTTCATGAATATTGACAACATTACTGAGCAACATTCCTTTTCAACTG
Organism: Cyclura pinguis; assembly: GCA_030412105.1. Lineage (NCBI taxonomy): Eukaryota > Metazoa > Chordata > Lepidosauria > Squamata > Iguanidae > Cyclura > Cyclura pinguis. The sequence goes on along the minus strand of CM059599.1, from coordinate 102,090,604 downwards.
ATCACAGCAGGAGTTGTGAAGTGCAGGTGGCTCTCAGTGGAGATTTGGTCCCCAATTTCCCTCCTTCCATGTTACCTCTTGAATGTTCATTCTTCCATAGTCTCAGCAGTATGAGGAACCTCAAGGTGAATGGTCTGTATAAGATGCCACATGTCAATTGGATTGTGACAGCTGTTAACTAATATGTTTGTTACTGGCGATACTAACAGAAGTTAGAGCTGTTGCAAGCATTTTTTTAAAAAAAAGAAAGAGGTGTACACCTTAGAATATAGGATGAGAATGAGACAAGCTCATGATACAGAGTTCTACTGATTGTGGAACCATGATTGGGTGCAATTTCCTGTTGAAGATATAGTTTGTAGTAATCCTAATGTTACTGTGGGTTAGCCCTTAATTTTGTGGGTGTGGAACATTATTAATATGTGGAGTAGCCCTTAATGATTGTGGGTGGTGACAGTCTTTCTGATATGGTGGCCTTGCCAGCAGCTCTTCTCAGGTTCTGGGCTGATGCAGTGCTACCTGAATAGATAGGAGTTAATCTCTTATTGAACAGCTTGTGTATGCAGGTTGTATTTCTAGGGGGGGGGGTTGGAGACTATACTAGGCTTTTTTCAGCTATATTTATTGCTAAGTATTACTGCTATGCTATTGCTACTGCTATTCACTCCCAATTCTTATGAAAACAAGTATCTCCCAGGATTCATGACAAAATTAAAAATAAGATATAAAAATAACTTTATCAAAATAATATGATAATTTTAAAAGATAGGGATTTTGGGCTGCACTCATACACATGCACTTGGACATACGTCTTACTGTAGTTACGGTGTATGTATAGGATAGCAGTCAGTGTTTGTATGGAATCAAATTATTGTTCCTTTTTTTTTCAGCAAAAGTATGGAATAACAATTGAAGTATGCAGCAGACAGGACCAAGGGTTTTGAGGGCTGTCTCCCTGTGACTGGATAATATGAGGAAAATAGCTGTTAAAAACAATCGTGAATATTTGTCCTGGTCATATATTGTCTCTTTCTTCACTTTCTTATGTAACACATCTGCTTCCTTGATTTAATTCGTACCACTGAAAGCCATTTTTGTCTGCTATTTTCCCCTCCGTTGATATGTGCATTAATAGTAGTAGGTAATAATGTTATCTAGAAGATAATATTTATTAAATCATTACGTCAAAATGATTCCTAAATGCCATTTGATTTTTCTGAGTTGTTAAAATAAGAGTCTGACTCTTGGGAGTTAGTATTGTGAACTAAGATGGAATATTAAATGTTATCACTAGATTTACCTTTTCACTTCAGGTGAGAATAATAGACTGCCTGATATGCCCATCATCAAAATAGTCAGTTATTAGACATGCAAATAATTAATTTGTAGTTCTTTTTAGCTGTCTTGTGCTTGGCAAACTCCTAAATGAGAAATACTGAACACATATTGATCCTCTTCATATGATTAAGCCCTACATTGCTCAGAGTACTTAGGAGTAGAGGATGGGGAAGAAGTCTTCTTGGGAGTTTATCATCTAAAGGTTCATGGTGCCTTATGAAGAAATCTCTACTTACTTTCTAGTTGTTTTGCTTATATTTTTGAGTGTTTGTTGAAAGTTTCTGAACCAATACAGCTAGGGTATGTTACAGTACTTTTGAAGGCATACAAAGGGATTTTGTAAAAATTAATGTTATTGACTGAATTCTTTCCAGATAATAAGCAACAAAGTCTCCCCACCTTTTCTCCTTATAATCCATATTGTGAAGACCCTGGTTCTTTCATTGTATTTTCAATTAGTTTTATAATTCTTATGAAAGGACGTTGTTTCACTTGTAATATTATTAAGTAACAATATTTTCTTATTTATTGTTCTTACTAATCTTTCTGGGTAAATCTTCACAAGACATCTTACAATAAGACAGGAGAATCATACCAAATTAAAACGACTGACTAAAAAAAAGTATAGTTGTCTTGCATAGGAAGCCAGTTAAAAGAGAAATAATAAAGAATGGCCACAAGAGACAGAAGTAAGTTGAGTTATTGGGTAAGAAAATCCTACAAGTATGAAGCCACTAATGGAAAAGTCCTGCTCCTGCCAATCTCACTTGCCTTTTCTGTTGGCCTGAGACTAGTGCTGCTGATACTGATACTGGGGTCTGGGCAGATCCATGTGGGTGGAGGCATTCTTTCATATTGCCTGGTCTGTAAGCATTCTGGGCTTTAAACCGACACAGAAAACGAATGGGTAACCAGTGTTGCTGATGCATAATTAGTACAGTATGATTGAACCACTTAGCCTCAGAAGCATGCTGGTGACTAAATTGTGAACTAGCTTAAGCTTTTAGCATTCCATTAAAGACAAGCCTACACAGCACACATGGCATTAGTTTAGTCTAAATATAACTAGTGCAGTTGATGATCCAAAGTAAGAAAGTAATAAGTAGTCCTAGCCACCAAGGTCAGCTGTGACTCCTCAGAAAAGACAGAGTCCAGAAAAAAACAAACTACATACCTCACTCTTCAGACGGAGTATACAGTGGCACCTGCACAATTGCGAGGGTTGAGAGCACAGAACCCTTGCAAAAGTGGAAAAAACATGAATAACTCCCCCTGCAATCCACCTTTGATTCCCCTCCAGTGCTGCCCCCTTCCATTACTTTGCCTCTGGCCCCAGTGTTGGCGTGTGTGTGTGCGTGTGTGTGTGTGCGCGCACGCGTGCACGCACAAGGTAAAGGGCTTACCAGTACTTTCCCCTCAGACAGAGAAGATAGGAATTCTAGGGTTCTAGCTACTTAGAATCATGGAAGAGACCACAGGGCCTGCCCAGTCCAACTCTCTGCCGTGCAGGAACCAATATCAAAACACTCCTGACAGACGGCCATCCAGCCTCTGCTTAAAAACCTCCAGAGAAGGAGAGTCCACCGCACTCAGAGAAACTCCACCACACTCATATTTCTGGTGGCTATCTTGAGAAAGGAGGAATAAGAGCAAAGAAAGCACCTGACCAGTCAGCAGTGGAATGTGCAGCCAAATGGCAGAGAAGACACACGCCCAGTAGGAGGTGGGCTTTGCTCACCCCAAAGTTAGAAATGTCCGTTTTAAATACAAGCCTTGCAAGCCTGGGGTGAGGAATGCAAGGGAATGGGAGGAGGAAAATGGGGATGGGGAGGCAAGCATGTGCTTCGCAAATAAATTCATGAAGGTCAAGCCCGTGAATGTAGGGGGGTGACTGTAATTCCATCCAAAACTGCTTGCAAACCTCTGGTGCATTCTTGAACATAATTTGTTCTCCCTGCTACCTTTGTTCTTCTGACTCCCTGAAGAATAATTTGAATTTTCTTAATTTTCGAGACCCCCGCCCCAAATTATACATGGACTGGCAACTTGGTAAAAATTTTTCTGAGTTATTAACTTGTGTGAGTCTATTTGCATGGTTCCCCTAGGTTGATTTCCATAACCTATGTTCAGATTTGGTAACAAAACACCTGCATTCCAGCAGGGTTTATTTTCATGCACTGAAAATTCTTAAGGAGTACTTCGGTTTGTTTGGATAACTGACTGTTCCTCTATCAAGTATGTCTCCTATAGCATTTCCTAAAAAGTATTTTATATCTGAAAATGTTCAGTCTAACAATATGTTGGGTACATTTCTTCACCATAGTAAATATGTATAAATAATAAATAAGCATTTAGTAATTTTAAATAGAGATTTAATTACCATTACTTAACCCATTGGTTTTTATGTGAGTTTGCCATGATTTTCTCCAGTGAATCCTGGGAGTAAGTGTAATGAAATGCTAGAGTTCGTTCAGGCCGAGTATTCTTTGGAGGAAGTCATGCCAGCTGATTTGGTTTAAGTTTATAATGTCCTAAACAATATGACTATGGGGCTTTCCGCACTACACAGTTATAGTGCTATTATTCCACTTTCGACATCCTATGGAATCCTGGGATTTGCAGCTGAGGGAGGGACATTTAGAATTCTGAGCTAGAGAGCTCTTTGGCCTCAGTAAACTACAAACCCCAGAATTCCACAGGCTGTTGAAAGTAGAATAAAAGCACTGTAACAGTGTAGTGTGGAAGGGCCCTATAACATAAAAATTTTTGGGTTAAGTAACAGAAGAGGCTCTTGCCAGTCAGGTAAATGGCAACAACAAAGAATGGAAAAATCAGTAATCAGTTTTGTTTCAATTGGAGTTACAATGTACAAAATATTAATTCAATAATTAGAAGAAATTTTAACTTAAATAAAACTAATGTACCCCAACACTTAGACGTATTGTTTCAGTCTTTGTTGTTGCTGAAGCTTAGGCAATGTAACTTCTCATAAACAAAAGTTGCCTTGTACAATATGACACTTGTGGTATCGAGGGATATCATCAGAGACATCTAATTAGCAGAGGAGACAGTACAAATGTTTATATTCTACAATATTTTTAATTGTCTGTATTGCACATGTTGTAAAACAGCAACATATTTACCCAGTTGTTGTTGTATGCCTTCAAGTTGTTTCTGACTTATAGCAACACTAAGGTTAATCTATTACAGGGTTTTCTTGGCAAGATTTGTTTGGAAGAGGTTTCCCTTTTCCTTCCTCTGGGGTTGAGAGAATATGACTTGCTCAAAGTCACCCAGTGCATTTTCATGGCTGAGCAAGGATTCAGACCCTGGTCTCGAGAGTCATAGTCTAATGCTCAAACCACTACACCACACTGATTTTCTACTACCCCTTGCAGAACTTTATATGATATGAATGTCTTAGAGACCATTCGTACAAGATTTATGACATAAACTGTTTTGACTTGATGGGCACAGAATCTTTAGGTACATTTTTGTTTGTGGTGAAGCATAATGTTTAGAGTTTCATTGTCTCTTTTATGAAAAACCATGAGATTGTCATAAGTCACATGAGAAACTTTGTCCCTGTTTCAATGCTGGTTGAGCCAGCTACGTACTCTGTACTGCATGTTGACGCAGAGTTGCATGATTGCCAAGATGTGTGAGCTAGTTATCATTTTTCCAGTACTCCTGAGAGATAGAACTTTCCTCATTCTAAACTTCCCATTTATTTAGGTATGTTTTATGTACAGTATTTGTGTACCACCCAATAACTAAGGTTCTGTGAGCAGTTTACACTCAACATTAATTTAAAGAGTAACAAATATTTTAAATGCAAACATGAATTCAAGGAATAAAATCAGCAACAGTATAAAACCAAAATAGAACCCACAGCAAGAGATACTATCATTGCTAAGAAAACCATCAAGAAGAGATAATGTCAGTGGCAGGAATTTTAAAAGCTTTACAAGATTTTAAAAATCTTTAAGCCTGAAATAAATAGGTCGTCATCTGCTGCCGAAAAGACCAGAGTATAGGATTGTAATCCGGAGTCTGCATCTTCTGTAAGAAACAACTTTCCCTTTTTAGCTCCATGTCTTTTGATACCTCTTCTCTAAAACAGTGTAAAACCTGTTTGTTGAATTGTGGACATCACATTGAAAGTCATTGTCTCAAGGGAAATTGTGAAGAATGAACATCTGACAAGAAGAAAAACACATTTACAGTGCTAAAATACTGGAAAATCCATGGAGTGAGGGATACAATGAAGTCCATGTTTTGTGCTCATCTTAAAATAAAACACAATTTATTAATAGCTATTTAATGCATTAGACTTGAAAGCAGCACTTAACGCAGTCATGCAAAAACCTTAAATTGTTAAGCTTTTAGTTGAAGGGCCCAGAAACCTTATTCGGTTTACTTTATCATAAGTAGGGAATTTTTGTTAATGCATTAAGTTACTTGCTAAGTTTAAAGTTATTGGTTGGTTTTAAAAGAAATCCTAGGAGAAAATGGCCCATGTTAATAGATTTAATTGATTTGACAATGTGTTGATTTCTATATTTAATTGGCACTTTTTGTACACTTAAGTTACTTTACCCAACTGGCGGTTTTCTAGAAAAATGTTTTCATCCACTGGCAGCATGAAGCATTGGTAGTCTAGGAATGCACCATCACTTGATTCTTCAGCACGAATGAACTGGACCAGAGGCTGTGGAATAAAATTTCTGTAAGATTTCTTCTGGGAAGAAGAATTTGTGGAGAATGTATTTAGACTCTATCTCTTCCAGCTTGAGAATATAGACTTTTCTGAAGGTTAGCTTGGGCTGCTTTATCATCTATCTTTTTTTTTTAAGAAATTGTTATTTATTCTGGGGAAAGTACTTTATTTCTGTAGAGCTGAACCTTTGAGATACTTACTATTAGAAACTATGATTACAGACATACTACAGTTTGGAAACACAACTGTTGATCCTTCTACAGAAAAAAAAATCAGTTGTAAATAATACTGCTTTCTGTGATGACAGAGTTGAGTCAAAGCAACATGAACCTGCCTCTGAAACAATATATTTTTAAATGAGTGGGTAGAAGAAATACAGTGCAATCGTTCCTCCATGTTGACTGTCTTTCTTACTTACTTAATCTGCCCCAATATGCCTTCAGAGGAGGTGATTCCAGTGAATACTGGGACCTGGTGCTGTCCTCTCCTCTACCATCCTCATTGATCTTCCCTGTTCCTTCTCTTACCCCATCAGGACAGCTTTTTTTACCTCCTGTGCTATTTCTTCTTTTACTCTCCTTTTTCTCCAAGTCCTCAGTGACAATTCTGTCTCCCCACTTCTCTTCTTCTAAGATCATTTCTTTAGTCATACTCTCCGTGCTGCAGGTCTCTCTCATAAGTCACTTCTTTAGATGTCTTCTGAAAAGTAAGCTCTGCTGAGTTTGATGGGACTCCCGCCCAGACAAACATGTACAGAATTGCAGTTTGAGGGGGATTTTGACTTCCTGGTTTTCTTAAAGGAATTGTTATAAATCTGTTAACATGGGCCATGCAATGTGGAGAGCTTCACCTTGTCTTCTAAGAGTCAAAATAATGTGTCTAACAGGAAAAGATTGTGCTACTTTTAAGATTCTGATAGAACTCTGTGGGTTATTGCAGAGATTATAACCCATTATTATTTCACCAAGAAGAGATTTTGTGTAGCTTGTCTTCATTCATTTCTGTAGACAATTAAATGTCAAACATACTTCAAGAGTTCGGCTGGGTTCTGTAAGGCTACTATTAGACTTGGGAGCTGCAATCAAAGTATGTTGATTGATGAGAATGACAAGGCTAAAAAGGTAGGTCAACAGCATAGCTTTCTGGACCTGGTTCCAAGGCTGACCTCTTCCACAGACATGTGCTTAGGCATCTTTTTGTTTTGTTTTGTTTTGTTTTGTTTTGTTTAAAAAATGAACTACCTAGTCCAGAGTCCAAAGACCCATGCAGGTAATTCTGGGTGCCTAGGGAGGTGTCAAGCTCCTTTTCCCAAAAACATTTCTGTTCCGTGCAGGAGACTGTCCAGACCACGTTCATTCTTCCTGTTTGTTAAAAATACAGTGTTTATCTTTGGATTTAGAATAGCTCTTTGAATCTCAATTTAAGGAGTTGTTTACTAACACTCTGTTAAATGAAATGTATTAAATAAATGATTCAAATTAAAAATGGATTCTAATTTCTGATTTTTTTAATGTTCAAAACAATGTCAATGAATACATTAATGAACACACTGAACAATGTTATTGTTGTTCCTATTTAGTTTAAGTTGAAGAAATCAAACTACATACATGGTAGTTTTGTGGATTAAAACCTGTTTGCAGTATCTCCAGTGCAAACAGATGGGCTTCATATTAGGTTTGGGTCTTAATCATAATTCCTTGCTCCAATGAATGATAGAGTCTGTCAGTATATGAGTGTGTAAGGATGGACACACCTGCATATGCATTTATGTTGTGTGTATACGTAGCAGAACCTTTCTAACAACTTAGAAAGGACTTGACTCTTTTCAAACAATATCTTTACTTAGGGAAATGATACAAGGGCAAGTTCAGTCATGTTTTTCTGGTTTTTAAACTGGTTCTAAATATTAATGTTGTTTTGTTGGATTTTGTGTGTATGTATTTTCTTTTTGAAGGCACAGTGTGACTGCTAACAAATAATAAGAGGAAACCAGAATGGTATGGGTTTTACTTGATAAAATTTAATGCTATCTATCCAGGGAAAGAAAAATTCAGTTGGTGGCCTAAATAGCCAGCCATTCAAATTTATTTTCCATTTCTGTTTTCTATTAAGCAAGGAAGCAAACACTGAATAGAAGTTAGTGTTAGTTTATATGTTCCCAAACTGGGAAAGGGAGTCTCCTAGGAATTAGTTTTGAAGACTTTAATTCAAAATTTGCCATAGTAATACTGGACCATAATTTTTGATTTCTAGTTGGAAAGATAAGATTACCTATATTTGAGGTCAGTAAAAAGTAAACATGGATAATGAATAGAACTGTTTTTGTATGTATTGTAGTTATGCATTTTAAATAATTTGTTGGTTTTGGTTCATCCATAAGTTATGATAAACATTTATCAGTTTACAGTTCTATGAAGATTCCAGATAACACTTGTGCATATATTTACTAATGCCACATTATTTACCTGCTCCATTGATTTCCTCTTTTTCATATTTAACTGTAGTAAAATAAAATGGTTGAAGAGAAAAACATTCCAAATGCAAAAGATCCTGAATTCAGCATTTGACATCTCCAGTGTTAGCTGGTAGTGACCTTGAGGAGTTGCCAGTAGACGGTACTGAATTAGGAGGACCAGTTATCTGACAATAAAACATACCATTCTATCTTCAAATCTGATCAAGGAGAATTGTGATGAAGAGGGTATTCCTGTTGACCAATCTTTTCCTGGTGTTTCAGGGTCAGACAATGCAATGGGTCCTGTATTCCAATTTGATGAAAAATATGAATCGTCCTGCCTAGAAAAATACATATTAAGTACATTTTCACAGTAGAAGGAAGGAAGGAAGGGAGGAAGGAGGGAGGGGGGGAGGGAGGGAGGGAGGGAGGGAGGGAAGGAATCTGGAATAAAAGAAAATAAGTTCATAGATGCCCTGAATCCCATTCATAGGCCATGGGTTAAGAACCTCTGGGATAAGAGCTCTGTTTCTGGAATTGTTTTTATAGGCTTTTTAGAAGTCTACATTAATATGTTTTTGGGAGTATTAGACCCTTTTCACGTGTGTGTGGGGGGGAACGGGCGAAAACGCCCAAAAACGGAGCTTACCTGAAACCGGGTAAGTCCGTCGCCATGTGGAGCAGCGCGAGCTTGCTGCTCCACAGTCCTCCGGCATCCCAAATGGCGGCTTCCGGTTGGTGGAGGCTCCCCACCAACCAGAGAAGCTCGCCAGCTGGAAGCCCGCCCCCGGCAGATCTGCAGGCACGCACTTGCGCGCGCCTGCAAATCCACTTCGGAGCCGGGCGACGGAGTGGTGCGGGGCTGTGCGCTCCCTGCTTTTTAAAAACCTCGAAAAAGAGGTTTTTAAAAAACATGCAGCGCGGCTAGTTCCGGCCGCTCCTGAGTGGATTCTGGTGTGGAACTACAAAAAGTAGTCCACGCCAGTCCACTCTATGGTGTAGAAGACCTCCGCGAGAGGTCACTCTGCACCGTTTCAGAAGCCCGGTATGGAAATGGCCTTGGAAAACTTTCTTGTCTTCCTGCTTTTGATCTATGTTTTCACCATACGATACCAAAGCCCACTTGATGTTTATTAAGAGGATTTTGTGTAGAGAGATCAAAATTATATTTGCAATAAAGAAGTCTGCTTTTAGTAAAACTTTATTTTAGACCGGGGAAATCTAAGACATCATATTGAAATGTAAAACTTTTAAAACTGAAAGTATTTTGAATTCTGGCACTTCCTTAGAATGCACCTAATTCTGCTTCTTTAAACTACAGGTTGAGACAAGGGTACTCTTTGCCCCTGCAAACTCTATTTGTGACTAACTAATGACTAAGCAAGATTATGAATATCTGTTCCACAGCATCAATAAGCTGAGTTTGGCTTACTGCAGATCTCTATCAATTCTCTCTCTCTCGCTCGCTCACTCACTCATCTGTTTGCTCTTGCATGCACATACCTGCAGTAGAGGACATTAAAATACTAATTTACTTTACATGGATGTTGTGATAACTGGGGCCATTTCCACACTACACAGTTATAGTGCTACTATTCCACTTTCAACCTTCTGTGGAATTCTGGGGTACTGAGGCCAAAGAGCTCTCTGACTGAGAATTCTAAATGCCCCTCGCTAAACTACAAACCCCAGGATTCCACAGGATGTTGAAAGTGGAATAATAGTACTATAACAATGTGGTGTGGAAATGGCCTGTGACTAGGTCATCACATGAAGCACTTTGGAAACTTGAAATGCTGTACAAATGTTCTTTGTCTCCATGAATAATATAGAACTAGTTTTCTATAGAGAAAACTGATGTAGGTTGAAGGTCTTGGGTCTTCTCTGCAGTATTTTCTTCTTTCTTTTAACTCTTGTAAGAGATATTGTTCTTTCACATTCCTTCATGTTTTGTATTTATTACAAATTTTACTTGGATACATCCATGTACCACAATCCTGTGAACATGCAGTCAGCCTTCCATATTTGTCGGTTTCATGTTCACAGATTTGATTATTTTGTGAGTTTCGCTAACCTCTGCCCTGTACCTCAGGCACTTTTCTGGGGGAACCTTCCCTTTTGGTGGCTCCAATCAGGCCGTGGAGCCTTTCAAAAACCTGCTTCTAGTCCTCCTCCTCTCCCACTAGGCACTGCATGGCCAGCTAAGGGTGGCTTACAGCCCAATTTCTTAGTACCATAAACTCTGTCTTGATGACCCACACACACCCGTGGAAGGAGGCGGGCAAGACATAGGAAGTATCTGTCCCCTTTCCCTCTCCTTTCCCTGACTTGGTTTGAACTCTGGGTGCCTACTCTTCCCAACATGCTTCACCCCACTTCCCACGTGCATACATACATTTTGATATTTGCAGTTTTTCCACTTTTGTGAGTGGCCTGTGTTCTTACCCCTAGTGAATGTGGAGAGCCAACTGAAATTTAAGTTGATTTTTATATTCTCCCTTTTCTTGTCTGTTAGTGTTTTATTATTTCCCCCCATTGTTTTGCTCTATTCCTAAGCATATGGGATAATCAGCAGCCTTTGAGTAACCTCTGTTCTTATTTTCATACTTAGTACCTTCTGTGCTTGTAGGAATGCCAACAGTGTTACTGCTCTTTGAAACATTGTCAAATTTGCCAACATACCAAGTGGAAAAATGTTAGCAGCCTCATTCACTTATTGACACATAAGTCTATATTGTCTGCAAAATTTGATCATATGCTGCATAGGGCATAGTACCTGTTTAACCCTATGTTTATTTTTATATAAGAGGATTAAATATTACAGCCTAAAAGATCTGTCTAGTCTTAAGTAACAGGGACAAATATTTTTATTATTCCTATTACATTTATGTTCTTTGTAGGCTGAAACTTTAGATATGGAGTTCACAAATTGAGAGCTAAACTAAACTAAGCTTGAGAGGGCACATGTGGCATGAGTCGCCTGGGGGAAAGAGGCAGAGGATAGGAAATGGGGGGCATGATATGGAGTGGGGGTGCAATATCTTCATGTAGATGTAAAGGGCGTAATGGGGTAAAAAGTTGGAGAACCACTGGGCTGCTGTGTCAAGTTATTGATAGGCAGGAATTGTGGGCTCAGAAACAAATCTGAGAATTTGGGTTGTCAGGCTTGCAATGTGAAAAATCCTGGTGGCATAGAAAGTAAAGCACTGGAGCCTGAGTGCTGGAAGACTGGTTTATGGCTCACACCAGCAGCATCTAGAACCTTACAGCTCAGCTGTGAATCAGCACACAAGAATAAATAAATGTTTAGTATGTTAAGAATGCATTCTGTTGAATTTTTGGAATGTTTTTGTTGATCAAGATAAAATGTGGTCTTCTAATAATTTTTTAAAAGGTCACAGTGATTCATTTCATTCAATTGAAATTCAACAAGTTTTATGTGGAGGAGGAAGGAATCTAAAATGTTGGATGACTTTGCATTTTTTTTGATCTGAAGAGCTATATTTGAAAAATGACTCTGTTTCTGTTGCTTTAGAATGAAACAGTAACTCTCTAGAGCAACATAAATATTTGTGAATTATAATATATCTTGTTGTAACGTAGGTTCCTTTTCCCTTCTTTTTGTCTTTAGTGTGAGAACAGTAGTTTCTTTCTGTTATCACTGTCACTGGAAGGCCACCCTTATCTTTATGCTGAGGGGGGCAAATGTCTCTGGAAGCAAATGTTGGAAAGTGGGAGGCAATCTTTGAGCCAAGCATCTGGCTCTTCTCTACGGAGACAGGTCTGGGGGTTTTGTATGGGCTGGACTGGTCCTCTGAAGCTTAATGACCAACTCAGTCAGTGGGGTGGAGAATGCTATTCCCCTCAGTAACGCTGAAGCAATATTCAAATTGGCCAGCCAGTTTTCTTGTGTCTCTGTGTGTGCTACATATGGATGTAAATCTTCACACATTTCATTTCCACATGAAAGAAGAAATAAATTCAGTGGTTTTCTCTCTATTGTAGAAGAATGTGAAGGTTTCTGTACTTTCAACCACTATTCACAGGAGTGTTCTTCCAGGAAAATTCATGCGAGTAAGAAACATTTTTTTTTCTGCACAAAAAATGTGCCCTTTTTTAACAGAAAAAATTATGCAACCAACAGTCCACAGAGTCTTTATCTTATCAGGATTCAGCTTCAGTTAATTGTCCCTAATTTGGTCCATTAAAAGCATCCAGGCAGTGGCTCAGATGACATCAGTGACAAGACGTGGAGCTGAGTGTCATCAGCATATTGATGACACCCAAACCTCCTAATGACATCACCAGTGGCTGGACATAGTGGAACACCATGAGACGAAATCGTGTGGCACCTCATCATTTGATAGCCATGGGGCTGAATAGAATTTGCCCAGTGCTGCTTTCTGGAACTAGCCTTGTATTAGTAGCGAATGATACAGATTCATTGTTTTGTTTGCAATCTTGCATAACTTTGTGGAATTAATTTTTAAATTTGTTCATACATATTTGTTCTTTGTTAATTGATGTTTGCATGTTCACCAGCTGTACAACTGCTGCTGGGGCTCTTATTTTTGCTTGTTCAGGGTGAATATATATCCCTATTGCAAGAGAACTGAAATGATCAACAGAATGATAGCAGGAGGTATGGGCTGTAATCATTGCTCCACTGTTACTGTACAATTTATTTTGAGCTGTTTAGCATAACCACCTTACAACCAAAGGCTGTATAAAGAAGCCTGTTGTGTTTAAGCATAGATCTACCTTGATAAAATAAACTGTCAGTAATTAATGACAAGATGTTAAATTTGTAGTTTGATAGCCCTCTGGTTTACTTGTGTGTAAACAGATGATTTCCCCCAATTTAATCATGAATTGTTATGACTTAAATATACAGTAAAGGCAATGATTTCACAGTGAAATCTTTAATTGACTTGTAACAGGTTGGCTTTACTCATGTGGATTTATGAGCAAGGTTCAATAAAGTTTTATGGCTGGTTTTATATTTAATTCATAAATCAGCAATACCAAAGCAACATTTCCCTGCCTGCTTTTTTCTGGTTGACTGAATACAGATGTCAGTGCCCACCTAATCAGGAGTTGGATGCAGAATAGAAAACAAAAAGTTGGTAGATCACTCAAGAATCTTATCTTAGTAGGAACCAATAGCACAATAAAATTATTAGTCTTTAAAGTTGATCTCTCTTAAATTTGGCTGCCATAGTCTAATGTGGTACACTTTTGGAAATCTTTTCAATAAAATTCTGAAAAGGCATACCTTACTTGGAAAATGTTTCCTGATTGCTTTATGATAAGTTTAGTAAACAGGGTGAGAAGCCAACCAGAAAATCATTGTATTGGCTTCACTGTTGGGGAAAAAAAACATAGAAAGAATTATCAGGAAAAAGTAGTACAACCAAATAAATCTGTTCATTTGGTGTGGTATTTAATATATTTCATTTTTGAATACTCTCCCAAACAATAAAAAAAAGAACTACTGCATATTTTTATCTTTCAAAGAAAAAGTTTGCTTTTGTTTTTTTTATTTCCTTTCCATTGTGGTTGGCTTTAATCTTTTTTTTTTTTTTTTTTTTAGGGCTCTGATTGATTTCTTTTAGGTTTCATTGTTAACTGACCAGAGGATAGTATACAAAATGAGTGGTATGCAAATGGTACAGATAAATGTTATGAATTAATTTGAGCTGGGGAAAGACAAATGTACACATCTTATTTAAGAAAATAATTTTTATTAGTACTTCACTTTGAAATAATAATAGCCTTGCCTCTTGTCTGTGAAAGCTAAAACATTTTTTTCCCTGACAACTTTGCAATGTATCATTAACATGCTAGTTCCTAAGTGGCACTCATAAGCCCCTTTACACTAAATACTGAGGTTTCCCAGGAAGTAATCAAATGTCACGAAATAGGACTGAAATCCATTAAACAGAGAGTTTGAGAGGTCATCAGATGAAACCTCCTGCCAGGCACTGAAATAGTACTCAAATGTCTTATTAGAATATTCCTGCCCAGAATTTTGTTGATAAGAGATGTTGGGTATTTTTGAATGTTCATCGTCCACTTTATGTGCAGACACGCTCACGCACAATGTATAAGCCAATGAAAATGTTTGCTTTAAATATAAATATTCTTTTTAAAAAAAACAATAGAGATTTATGCTATCATATCCTATTCAGGCAGCTCATTAACTTTAATTACTCCCACATTATCAGTTGCTGTTTTGGTTTCTCAACTGTTAAGTTTTGAATTTATATGAATGTTTAACTTGAGAACACTGAGCAGAAACATCCTCTCATTTTTGCTGTCCTCTTTGCAGCTGTAAAAGGGGTCTTATTATCCATGATACTTTGGTAGGGGTCATCGGCTGTGAACAGTGTGCGCTACTCCATTATGGGTTTGGAAGGGTGTGGTAGCCTGTCCTTGCACACTTGCTAAGCAATGCAGCATCACTTACAGTCTTCTAGCACTTTGTTGTGAAGAGAGGCATGGAAGTTGTCATTGTCCAAAGTATAACACAAAGATAGTCACCAGACTGTAAAGGCAATGAAGGAATACCTTCTCTTTCCTCCTCTACTGTTACTTCCAGTGCTGTGTAATGGCCATCTGAGGAACACTCCTCATGTTTGTGCTAAAAATGCAGACCTTTATTTGAACTGTCTGCACAGTGGCATGATGCAACCTTTATGGTGAGAAAGTTGTGACCTGCCTTGGCTGGTACTTGTTCTTTCTAGGACCCTAGCCTTTTCTCTAGAGGGAAGGAAACAGAGGCCCTTTTCGCACACCAGTCCTGTTGCAAAATGGCCTCGGAAGCGTTGCGCGATCGCGAGGACCGTTCCACATGACGTCCTCGCAATTGTGCAATGCTTCCGAGGCCATTAGGGGGCGATTGTGCATTATATCATTTTCGGCCCATTGCCCGATGCATGATTGCACATCCCTCTCCTGCCCCACGTGCAATTACCTTGCACGCAGAGGCTCCGGACGAGCGGCCATCGCGCTTCCTCCCCCAGCACAGCCTGGGAAAGTACCTGGCTGTACTGCGGAAGGAAGGGGCTCACACTTCCTTCCGGCCAGCATGGAGCTAGTGCAGAGGGGAAGCAGAGGGAATGCGAGTGCCTCCCGGATGAGGCTTTTCACACGATCCCCGCATGATGCCAGCAGCACCAGGTAAGGTGCGAAAAGGGCCAGAGTGTTCTTTGCCAGTCACATTAGAAGGTAGAGGGCTTTCCTTGTTCCTGGGATTTGTCTGGAGCAAAAATTACTTGCTGCCCATGATTTAAGAAGTATATGTTTTGGATCCCTGATCATCTTGGTCATCTCATGTGTTATATTATCTCTGATGGCTATGGTCAGACAGTAAAGTGGGGAGGGAACATCAGGAAGAAAACAACAGTTGAAGAACAAGGGAAGGAATACAGAAAGCTATGTGAAAGGAGTGATTTGGTATGCTTTGGGCTCCCCACTATTCTTCTTTGTATCGACTGTTTACATTTGACTATAACACTCATTGAGAACCAGTGTGGTTTAGTGGTTTGAGTATTAAATGACAACTCTGGAGACCGTGGTTCGATTTCCTGCTCAGCAGTGGAAGCTCAGTGGGTGACCATGGGGACATCACACACTCTCAGCCCTAGAAAAACCTATGATAGATTTGCCTTAAGGTCAGAAATGACCTGAAGGAACACAACAATTATACTCAATCATGGCCTAAATGATGGTAGTTATACTGTGCCAGGAATCTAAGAATTTAGTTTTCCCACTCCTCGACATTTACAAATCTGTTGAATAAAATGTTCAGTTTTTCTAAGCCAAAGGTTTTTGGCTTGATGGAGAAATTATTTGGATGAAATTGTAGGTCTTTCTATTTTACCAGATACATTGCAGGTCATTTTGTGTTGAAACACTGGGAAACTTTATGTATGGGCATGATACTTTAATTACTTATTCTTTTTTTGTCTTGTCTCCAGATTTCTCTGTTCTGCACGGAGACACACATTCACACCCTCCAGGACATCGTTTGTAATGTCTGGTGCTTTGTGGGTGCGGTTCCATATTTAAACCAGTTTCACTAAACTCTTTGTGTGACGCTAGGGCCAGGGCCATCTGGATTGCCAAGGGCAGTTCTCAAATACGTAAAATCACAAGCTTCATGTGATATGGTTCTAAGAGCAGGGGGAGTTCATATAAATGACTTCTGTGTCCATTCTTAATTGAAATATGAGAGAATAAGCTCATACATTTTCCAGCGTGAAAGACATAGATTCTTTGGTTTGTTATCCCCTTTTTTAAACATGGGAACTTCTCCATTGCTAATCATATATGAGAAAGGAATGGAGCAGACAGCTTTAATTTTCTTTAGGGGTGCAAGAGTAAAAGTAATTTCTTGTTTTCAGACCAGTCATTTAAAGTTGTCAAACAGTTCAATGCTATGTGCAGTCACTAAAATGTAACAGCTGAGGCAGGTTAGCATATACAGTTGGCCCTTCACCTTTGCAGGTTTAACTTTCATGGATTTGATTATTTGTAAGTTTTTCCAACCTCTGTCCCCACCCCCAGATGCTTCTTTTCTGGGGGAACCTTCATTCTCAGTGGTTCCAATCAGGCCACACAGACCTTTAAAAATCCACCTCTGGTCCTTTTCCTCCAACAGCCTCTGCCTGGCCAGCTAAGAGGATGGCTCAGGTCCCAATTTGTCAGCCCCACAAATACTTTGCTGATGCCTCCCCCCCCCCAGAGGAAAGACATGGGCAAGAGAGAGAAGGTACAGGGTCACCATGAAGACTCAGCTCTGGCCCTCTTCTTTCTCTAACCTGTTTGGATGCTGGGTGGCTGTTCTCCCCACCATGTTCTCCCCTTTCCCACAAAGACACACACACTTTTTGATATTTGTGATTTTCTCACTGTTGTGGGGGTCCTGTACCCCTACTCCTAGTTGTGGAGCTATGTGGAGGGCTGACTATACTGATTTCCTGCTGACATATTAGATTGTTTCATTTAAGCATTTGATTGTGGGCCCAGTGATCATAATGGTTGTATTTGGATTTTTATTTTCTCAAGTCTGCAGTTCACAACCATTTACTTCTGCTTAGTACATTTTCATACTAAAATGTACAGAATTAAAGCTTGACAGAGCAATCTTAACTCAAAGTTACATTGGCTCTAAGGGCTTAACAATAGGCACGGGCCTCTTGCCATGCATGAGCTGACCTTATGCTGGCATAACCTTCTTTTGCTGGTTGATCCCAGAGATTATCTGGCAGAGGGGTATGCTGGCAAGACTGTTCCACCAGCTGAATCTATTTTACAGTGTGCTAGGGTTGTTTTTTGATTTTTTTTTACTTTTTTATATTTATATTTGAATTTAATATACTTGGTGATTTCATGCTATTAAGCAGGATACAAGTATTATGAATACATTAACAAAATTATTAAATCAAAGCAAACCACAGAATTTCAAAATAAGTTAAATTGCAAGAACAATAAACATAATGGGAGGGACCTGTGTAGCTTTGCTGTTCCACTGAACAGCAAAAGTATGAAATTAATACATTCAATCGGTGTAAACCTGAGTTTTCTTTGATACATAAAATAAATATTCTGAAAAAAAGGAAGAGAGAACTAGTAAATGTAATTAGGTGAGAAAGAGAAGTGAGCCTGATCTTGAGCATATACTATTCTGTTGAGAGAACGATCAAAAATATTCACTCAAATTATGGACATTAATAACTGTGTTTTTGCTGTTTTATTACAGCCTGTAAGGAGAATATAGGAAAGAAATAGGAGAGAGTTTTTGTCTGCATAGAATTTAACTTCCAAGGGTACTAAAGGAACAAATGCAGACGGTCTAACAGCTGAGGAAATAGAACCTATGATTACATATCTCAAAAACTGGAATAGATAGAAACAAAAAGATTCATGGAAGAATGGTGGGATTTGAGATCTTGATTCCACAACTGGACAGCATCAATAATACATTATGGGCACACTTCTGCATTCCAAGCAGGAATGGTTAAGCAAATATCAGATTGTCAATCTGTGGCTTATTATGATATCTAAACCCAGCTGAACCTGGCACTCTGGACTACCCTTCTTCTGGTAAACCATAGGTTGTTTTTCATTAAAAGCTCTGGCTTGCCAGGAGTGAGACAAACCACTGTGTGAGGCTTGAACAACACAGTAAATCATGGATGGAAGGTTTGTAGTTTGTTTAGCTGCTTCTACTTGCAGCAGGGGTGATCAGACAACATGGAATGGCATGGTGCTCTTAAACTATAAGCTGAGATTCCCTGGAATCCTGGCTTACTGTATTGTCCAAAGCAGATCTATATCTGTCTATTGAAAAACGTTAGACATTCAACCATTATCATGTGAAGTGCAGATGCCAGTAAGTCCTGTGTCTCAAAAAGATAATATTGTGTGACAAATGCATTTGACTCATGAATCAAGATTCTGAAATATTCACTGACATTTTGGTGGAGTGATTTCAAAGAGTAATGAAGACTATAATTCATAATAATCAATCTGGATTCATTAGAGGATGACAGAAATGTGGTAACATCTGCCAGCTGATTGATTTGATTGCTATCACTAAATGCAAGACTCATTTGCTATTTTATCATTGGACAGGCATAAAACATTTGACAAAGTGAAATGAATTTTTGTTTTGTTTACTGTTCTTCAAAAAATGGCATTCGTCTAACGTTATAATGGGATATAAATATTTTATATACCCCTCAAATCTGGAATATATTAGATTCTAGAGTAATAACAAATTGATTATAATTTGAGACATTTCTGTTTAAGCCTGGTTTCTGACATGATGTCCATAGCATCTGTCTTTTTAAATCTGGTGATCAGATTTCCTGTATATTGTGACAAGCATGAACTTTGTGGACTGATCCTAGTCTGTTGATGGCAGGAACAGACTTGGACCATTAGGAAATTATTAAATTAAATTAATTAGACTTAAATATACGTTCTTCAGTTCCCTGAACTAACACAGCAATGGTTCCTATGACATTATAGGCCAAAGAGGAATTCTGGTCTACCATAGACCAGTGATGTGCTGGTACATGCCATCCACTTGCTTGTGCTTGCAGTGGGAGCAGGTATAAAAAGCACAGAGCTTTCCTTTATATTATTTTGCAAATCTGGGTGCAACTCTTGCTCTCATTTGTTTCTTTTCCAACCAACCAGAGTCAGAATCCCCAGATAAACCTAAAACAAATCATAGCTCTGGTATTTTGCCCTGTTTTTGTTCAAGTGCTTCTACTGCAAGCAAGGGCAATCAAGAAGTGTGTGCCAGCTCATGGAAAGCCATGGACAATCTCTATGGATCCTTTGTTTTAGTGTGTAATGCTACTATGAAAAGTGTGACCTTCCTCGGGCAGCTGAACCGCTTTACAAGTGGCCTGAACAACTCCTTACCTTTAAATTTAGCAAGCTATTTCTGACACTTCTCTTGTTTTCTTGCTATGGCATGTTTTCCCATATCTACAATAGAAATTTATAAAGAATTAATGACATTTTCTAAATTTGACACAAGTAAATGTCAAGCATAGTGGGTAGGAAAAAAAATTAAGGTCATATGTATAAAAACCCAAGGAGAAAGAAATATTGTTAGCCATTAAACAAATTGCCCTTGATGTTAGATTAAGATTGATTCAGTAAAACTTAATTTGGAGAAGCATTTGGACTTTGTTCAGATGGTATCAAAAGTCTGTGTGCACAACAGCTCATTGTGTGGCTTTGTGGAGGGCATTTTAATTCATATGACCTGGTTCTGTCAAGTAACACAAGCCACTATGGATGGAAGCATGTAAGAGTTTAAATGCAGTTTTGGAACATTTATTTCCCTTGAAACCACAGTGCATGATACTGGGATTTGTACCTACACTGTTAACCTTAAATACAGAAGATGTTCAGTTAAGCTGTGCTTGTTCACTGCTAAGAGACTTGTTCAGTTTTGGAACTTTAAGGATGAAATTTGCTCTTAACTTAGTTCCTGCCTTTGCACTTTGAAATAACATCAGATATCTAAAATCAAAGGTGAACACTTAACTTTCCTATCTGAGTGAAATATTGTGAAAGAGACTTAAAACCTGCAACAAACAAGCTTGTTACCAATAAACTAGTAGGACTGTAACTTTGCCAGCCTGGACCTTGCCTTAATTTAAAGGAAGCTTTCTTGTACTGAGACCACTTATTCATCTGGGTTTTTCTGTAGTTCCCAGTCTTCGTCCTACATTACTCCTTTACTTTTTGACCTTCCTTTCTAATTCAGTGATCTGCTTCATAAATAGAAAAGGGTGAGAAAACAGGGAGTAGAAATATTAGTAGAAGCTAATTTTTGTATCAGCGTTTTTGTATCAATGTTGTTTTATACTCATGTTGTCCCCCCCCATCTTTTTTTTTATATATCGTGGAAAGCAGCAATAATCTAAATAGTGTAACATTTTAAAATGTTCTGTAGTACTTGCAGCCTTGATGGATCTTCCCCTGTATGTGATAAATTCATGTTTCATATTTTAATGAACTAAGGTTGAAGGGAAAATGTCCTTATCCAGGGCTATTTGAGCCCTACACCATTATTGTGCAATTATTCCACATCAACATCCTGTGGAATTCTGGAGTTTGTAGTTTACTGAAGCTCAAGAGTTCTCTGGCTGAGAATTCTAAATGCCCCTCCCCAAACTGCAAAGTCTAGGATTCCACATGACATTGAAAATAGCACTATAAAAAGTGTAGTGTGGAAATGGCCTTATTGCTGAGGCAGTTTGCAAACAGAATAGGTGCTGATGGTATGTATCCTTAACCAACTTAAATTTGTGGAACAAAGGGTTTGAAGAGGATTTTTAATTGTTTCAAAATTCATAAAAACAGTTCAGACAGATGTGATAACAGCATACCATGGGGAGCAAATCTCCTCCGAAACATTTTCATCTTTGTTATAAACCGTTGTTTGTTTCCAGTTTGACTGGAATCTGGTGAGCAACTTTAAAAAAACGTGAAGATACTCTGCAAGGAAATTTGTCTAAAGATCTGAGGCACTTGTTGCATATTTTTGTGCTGTTTCAGAGTCTGGGAAGAGGGATATGCCTTATTGAACATGGTCAAGTTAGTGGGCTGGCTTTGGATTTCAAAAATTTAAGTTAGAATACTGTACAGGAAGAATATTTGTAGTACAAGGAAGGAGCATAAACATTTCTAAAAGGTCATGGGTAAGCTGTGGTGGATACAACAAACAGGATTTTTTAAAAAAAAAAAAAAAAACAAGAGTAATTTGAGACTGTATCTCTCTGTATGAAGCAGCCCAGGCTTTAAGATTATGAGAGGCCCTTCTCTCAGTCCCACCATCATCATAAGCATGGTTGGTACGGACATGAGAGAGGACCTTCTCAGTGGCTGTCTTTAGACTCTGGAATTCCCTTCCCAGGGAGGCCAGTATGTCCCCACCTCGGTGTTCTTCTAGCCACAAGCAAAGACCTTTTTATTCAGGCAGACATTTTAATACAGTAAATTTTAAAAGAGTGGGCTAGGGGGCTGCTGTACTGTTTTAACTGCTTCTGTTAATCTGTTTCTAGCTGTTTTAATTCTTTTATGCTTTAATTCTGTTTTAATATTTACTATTTATTTGTTTTTAAATTGTATTGTTTTAATACATAAGTTGCTTTGAGGCCTAATATTGGGCAAAACACAGGATACCAATAAAGAGGAGGAGGAGGAGGAGGAAGTAGTAATAGTAATAATAAGAATAATAATAAGAACAACAAGAAGCAGCAGCAGGAGCAGCAAGTTTTCCATCAGTACTCCAAACTGCAAAATGATATGGGATTAAAGGAGTGCAAGTAATTTTTCAGGACAATGGGGCACTTGCCTTCTCTAGTACCTGAAGTAGTGTGGGTCTAGATTTCCCCACAGTCCCATTTTGTCACAGTTGTCTTGGGCGTTAAGAAAACTCAAAAGGGAGTGTCTAACATGTTTACTTAGAAATCTCATTGAATTCAATGAGGTTCATCCTAGCCCCAGGTATATTTGTTTAGGACTGTAGCTTAACTCGTCTTCCATTTATCTGCTCTTGTTAGGAGATGTGTACGCTTTATGGTATTGATCATTTCTGCATGAAAGAGAAGGCTGTATGGAGCTATGAAGAACAGGGAAGTATTCGCATGCACTGCTTTAGTGCAGAATGTTCAAAGCTTGCTTTTCGTAACTGCATTTAATCTCTCTCATGTATTGTCAGCTGCACCTGTGTATCACAACAAATTCTATGTGAAAAGGAAATGTGACAGAAATTATGGGGATGGCAAGGCTAAGTAGTTAAAAGCAGACATATCTGATTTAACTGATGACTTGGAGATGGATATATTTGTAGTCGGTTTCTTCACAGAGCCATTCATGACCAGTAGTTCTTAACCCTTTCTTTAGCAGGGATCCCCTGTAAATATAATTTGTTGCTAGGGACCCCCAAAACTTAATTCAAGATTTAAATATTGAAATATTGAAATATTTATTTATTTATTTATTTATTTATTTATTAAAGACTTCTGGAGACTAGGATTCAAATTCCCGTTCAGACAGACACTGGGTGAACTTGAGCAAGACACATTCTCAGCCTCAGAGGAAAGCAAAGGCATACCCCCGTGAACAAGTCTTACCCCTCCAGGAAACAAACAACAACGCTGTGATAAGTTCACCTTAAGATTGCCATAAGTCAGAAGTGACATGAAGGCACACAACAGCAAAGCACTGCTGACAGAGGGAGGTTCTTTCTAGCCGTCATGTCTCTCTTCTTTGAAAACTGATTTACAGTAATCCTAAGCAGAACCTATCATGGGGGTTTTCCCGGGAGGATTTGTTGCCTTTGCCTTTTTCAGACACTGAGAGAATGTGACCCTGGTCAACAGAGTCATAGCTTGAGTGTGTGCACATGCCTGCTGCCATTTCCCTTTTGTCAGGGACAAGTAGCTGGGGAAAGCAGGTTCTGAAAATATTTACAGGGGATCCTTGGTAAAGAAAAGGTTAAGAACCCCTGGTCTAAAGCAAGCTGCAAGAGGGACAAATTGCTCACCCCAAAACCATCCTGCTGAATTCCCTGTTGGTCATTCCTCATGCTTGATTCTAGTCTACTTGTTTTGATTCTCAGGAAAAGAGGTGTATTGGAATGAGTGAACTCTATTATTCCCATGGGCTATTTGACTCAGTCTTCTTTTCTCTGTTCACTGCCCCTGGCTCTCATTGGGTATTTCGGTATCCATATGTGATCAGCTATATTGGCCAGGAGGTTTATGCAGACAACTGCAAGGATACCAAAGAAGGAGCATTGAGCTCCTCTCCCTCTCTTTCTGGCTCACACATGAAAACAGAATGAAACTAGTGTTGTTTCCCCCATTGCATATTACCAAAAATAAAATTTTGCAATGTTTTTCCAAATATCTCCAACCATTCCTTTTTTTCTATATCACAAAAAACAATGAGATGAAAACACAATGTGAAGTCACATTTACTTCAGGGTTTTTTTTTTTAAGTTATTCTCCCAAAACATCAGTATTGAGGGCTCCAGTTAAGGCTCCATTAATAGAGGCCTTAGCCTTCTTGTTGGTTTGTAAGGATACATTGTAGAAAGTATTTTGGTGGGTGAAGGGATAGAGCATGAGAGGATCTATGGCAGGTTATCTGATGGTGGGGGCTGGCAAAATTTTTCCTCCCATACAAGCACTAAGCAGCAAAACTAGCCCAAAAGGCTGAATGTAAACTAGAAAATCTGGAACTAGCACTATATAGCAAAATGTATACTTTACAACTGAATATCAAGTTACATTCCTGATTACTTCGCTTTTAGAATCAGTAACACAAGACTAAAAACATACATTCCCTATTTTTTTTAAGAGAACACTATGTATTGGGAATAAAAGTCATATAACCTGAATTCTGTTTTTATAGACATACCGAAAAATCCAAGCTAACTCCTTATTAGTTATATGAATACACCGGGTCTTAATGTATGTACAGAATTATCTATAAATAGGATTTTTATTTATGTAGAAATCTTACAATATGAATGTTTTCAGTGTCCCTGTGTTAGATAAGCAGGTCTGTACTCTTTGTGACCTCAATTACATGTGGAGAACCTAATGGTACAAGTGTTGGACTCAGTTTCCTCCCACAGTCCTAATTTCCATGTTCAGTTCCAAAAGAAATGAAGACTCTTACTCAAGACAGTTGTGTTTGTTCATAGTCAATCATGAAATAGCACAAGTGACAGTCACTTTGTCACTATTTCGTTTTGGCATATAGCTCTTGCTGAGAGAGATGAACATTTAATTGATTTTATTGTTGTTTCTTAGGATCAAATGCTGCCCCCTTTCCCAGAATATTTATAATGTGCATTTTCCACACTGTTTAACGAAATAATATTACTCTATATCCACCAGAAAAAAAGAGAGAGAAAAAAAAAGAACAAAAGAAAACAGACATTTTTTTTCCATTTAAAAAACAACAACATTTGAACAGAATTTTTTCCCTTTTCTGGAATATGTCACTAAACTGGAACAATGGTTCTTAATCTTTTATTAATCACGGACCTGTCTGACAATCAAATGAAAGGTATTGTCCTCCTTCCCAGAAAAATACACATAAACATACACAGAATGTGATATATAGTTTCTTTTATTGTGTTGGAAGTTGGTTTCCTTCAAATGGACTAGTCTAGGATGAACAGAGCTTTGTGCCCACATAAGCCCACTCTTCTCTGGACTCTTCTTACTTTTAAGTGTATGGTTTAAAAATGTTGGTAAGAGCAAAGGTATACCTTACCACTCCTCCTACAATACATGTGATTTTCATAAATTGAACTTATTAATAACTGGAGAACACAATCAAAGTCATGCTGACCAGAGAAAATGTTTGGGGTTATGCTGCCAGAGATGTGTTTGGGCTTGTAAAAGTTCAGATAGGATTATACAGAAAATCCCGACACTGATGGGTGTATGCTAATCCCTTTACTGCTTCAGGCTCTTGACATTTTTGAATATAATGAAAGACAAATTGCACAGATTGGTCAGCAATCAGAGACCATCCCTCTATCTTACCCTACAGAGATCTTCCCAATTATATAACCTACCTAACTGAACATTAAGAGATTCTCATGAATCCCATCAATGTTTTCTCACTCCAGAGTTAAAGCAATCAGCCCATTCCAGACTTCTCTGTCAGTCCCATGAGGAAGCCATTATGGCTTGGTCAACACACCCATTCAGAGTATGGAATAGGGTATAGAACACTAGTGCTGACCCCAGTCAATTATAGTATATAGTGTGGAGTGCCCCAGACTGTCATTCCGCTGTGCTACCCTCAGACGCTGTCTGAGTCTCTCTGCTGTGACCCCCTTCAAGATTGATAACTGTCACCCTTTCTGCTCCTAATCTCTCTCTATCCAACCTTTATTTATGGGTCCTGAGAGTATCTGATTCCTTTCTTTCTGGCTTGTACACTGAAACTGAGTGAAACTAATTTTGTTTGCCTGATGGTATATTACTTAGGAAAAAAAAAAGTTTGGAATGTCTTTCCAAATATCTGCACCCATTCCATTTTTTCTGTGTCTCAAAAAACAATGATCTGAAATCACAATGTGACATCACATTTATGTACTGAAGGGAGTGTGCTCCCACACACCCAAAGAGACTCCAAATACTTTCATTTCACAGAGACTCAATCCTGGTGGTGGTGTGACAAGAGGCTTGCAGTGTTAAACACCTTTCTGGAAGGCTAAAAAATATTGTATAATTGCATATTATACCACAGTAAACAATAGAAAACATTCTAGAACATAATCAGTAGTAGAAGAAAAGATACTGATCGAGTACCAGTTCATCTCTACCTCTGTCATGTACAGGATAACTCCAGTGCCAAAAATTAGGGTTAGAAGGGGTGAAAAAAAAATTGTACCCAGGTTAAAGTTTACTATTTTATACAGTGGACCCCAGTATCTGTGAGGGTTCTGTTCCGGGAACCCCCATGAATAAGAAAAAAATGTGAATGCTTGCGTCACATTATACTAAATGGCAGTGACATGCATGCAGACACTTCAGCCTGTCTCTGGTCAAATGGCCACCATTTTAGGTATAGGATATGACACTTCGTGTGAAGTAGAAGTCACAGGTGCGGAGACTGTGGGTAATGACAGTCCACTGTATTGTAAATCATGTTGCCAAGACAAAGAAGGGCCCTCATGTAGGCCTCAATCTTCCAGCAGTTACATAGGGAGAGATGTACATTCTGGTATCAAGATCCCATGCTGTTTTGGGCTTGAATATCATCACCAACACCTTAAGTTCATACCAGAAGCATATTGGCAACCAGCATACCTCCTTTGAGACCAATATTAAGCAGTCTGTACACATAGTTCAAATCAGAAATCTAGCTGCTGGATTTTGCTCTAGCATCAGCATCTTAGGTCACCTTGAAGGGCAGACCTACACAGAGTGAATTACAGTAGTCTAATCTGAAAGTTACAAATGCATGGACAGCTCTGGCTAACTTTTCTGTATCTGAGAAAGGTGAGAGCTGATGGACAGTCAAGGCTACTTCCAAATACTCTGAAGTACAAAGTCCACCTGGACATCCAGTGAGAGAGGTGGATCCAGGAGTATACCCAAGTTATAGATGTGTTCCTTTGTGGGAGTGTAACCCCATGTGGGAAAGATTGCTTACCCAGTTCCTGAACCTGAGAGCCATATAAGCTTGCAAAGCCTCCATTTTGTTTGGTTTCAGTTTCAGCTTATTTCACCCATCCAGCACATCTCATCCAGGTACTTGTCCAGCACCTGTACAGCCCCAACTGATTCTCATAAGGAGAAAGAAAGCTGAGCTTAATCAATTTACTGATGGCATCTTTTCCTCGAACTTCTAATGACCATAACCCAGTGGCTTCACGTAGATACTAAATAACATGGAAGGAGTTAGGACTGGATGGAACTCCATAGTACTTGACATTTTAATTGCCATTGGATGAGCAGGAATCCCCTGATGTCACTCCTTGGAACTGGCCTTATAGATAAGAACAGAATCACCATAACCCAATGCCTTCCACTCTCATCCCACAGACCTGATTCTATAGCCATGACCATTTATGTGGAAAACCACTGAAAGAGCCCATAAGGTCAACAGCATAGCACTCCATCTTTCATCCAGAGTAGGTTATCAGTCAGATCAACTAAGTCTGAAACCAGGCTGAAATGAATCTAGATAATCTGTTTCCTCTAAGAATTTCGGAAGTTGTCCAGCCATCACACACTCAAGCATTTTACCTAAGAAGTGATATTAGTGATGGAGCAGTTGTTCTCACATACCTCTGGGTCCAGAGATATCTATTTCAAGAAAGGGCACACTGCAGTCTCCATTAAGGCAACAGGTGTGTTCTCCTGACATATTGAAACATTCACTACTCTTTCGACCTGGCCAGCCAGTTACCTTCTGTTAGATCTTATCAGGCAGAGAGGAACATTGTTCAAGCTTACCTGTGGTGAGCATCCACATCATAGGGATGCAACAACTGAAGCTTATCTCAGAAAACCTGACCAGATGGTACACTGGGTGCTTTCCCAGCCTCTGAGATAACTATGGCATCAAGTTTTGAGTGACTATGAGCAACTTTTTATTTATTCATATCAGATAAATAATTTATACTAATAGCTTGCTGAAATTTCTTAGTTGATATGAGGACCAGATAACAACTGGCTGATTTCTTCCTTATTTTATGGAAGAATGGTTTTCTGGCATCATATTTGTTAATCTGTGCTGAAATGGCTATTTAGGACTTGCTGTGTTTAGCCGCCATTTCCAATGTGGCACCATGAAAAGTCTTCCAAGTAATACATAGGTTTGAAATATTTATATATTATATTAAATTCTATTGCCACCTTACTCCCAGAATGGGACCCAAAGTGGCAGCAAGGGTTCTATATGCTTCTAGATGGAAGGAGAAAGAGATTCCAACAATTCAAGATTGGCAACTTAAGTTATTTGATATGTACCAAATGGACATTCTTACTATGTATTTAAGCAATAATAGAAGTGTCAGCAAGACAAATAAGGAATGGGAACCAGTTAGAAATATATGGAAGGAAAAATGGAAAGATATTTTTATATTGGATGTATAGGTTTAGTCATGTAGGTAAAGGTACAAATAATAGAATAGAAAAAGAAAATCAATATTATGGAGTAAAGAAGAGAGAGTATAGATAATAGGGGCTAAGGCAAATTGTCTCCAGGAACATATTGATATTCTAAATAATAAAGATTGTAAGTATAGTAAACTAAACAAAGATATTCATTAGAATAATCAGTAGACAATTAGATAAATTTTATGTGTTAAATAATATAGGTATTGTTATTCTGTTATAGTATTATATGTGTACTATAAATATTAACTTGTTTATTCTGTTATTAATACTGGCATGATAGTAGCTGGTGTTATACCATAACAAAAAATGGTTATTATTTAAACTGATTACTAATTCGATAAAGAAAGAAGACAAGCAGGAAAGAGGAAAAGGAGGAAGAAAGAAGAAAAGGAAATTACACTAGACCAACTGTAAATGTACTTGGTTCTTTTCGTCTTTGTATATAATGTATCTTTAGTTCTCATGTCAGTTAAAAATAAAATAAAATAAATAAATAGGAGATACAGTCTTTCAGGTAGTCTGGACCTAACCTATACAAGGCTTTATAGGTCCTGGCCAGCTTTATAGGTCATAATCAGCATTTGAATTGTGCCTGGAAACAAGCAGGTAGCCAGTGAAGTTGTTTTAACAAGGGAGTTATATCCTCTCTGTAACTGGCTCCAGTCAGTGTTTTGAACCTGCTGAAGTCTCCAAAGGAAGCCCCTCATAGAATTTGTTAGAGTAATCCAACTAAGATGTAATCAAGATATTTGTCACTGTAGTGAGCACAGCTGGCTCACAAGTTTTAACTGTGCAAATGCACTCCTGACCACTGCTGAAACTGGGCATCCAAGCTCAGAGTTGAATCCAGGAGAACACCAAGGCTGTGAACCTGCAATTTCAGGGGGAGTGCATTCCCTGATATGCCGCTCAACTGACCAGGAGCACTCCTGTCTTGTCTGGATTAAGCTTCAATTTGTTTGCCCTCATCCAGTCCATTATTGACAACAGACATTGGTTCAGGACTGAGATAACTTCCTTGGAATCGGATGGAAAGGAGAGATAGAGTTGGGTGTCATCAGCATATTGGTAACACCAGTCCTCAAAACTCTGGATGACCTCTCCTAGTGGTTTCATGTAGATGTTAAACAACACAGGGAACAAAACAGGCCAATGACCAGGGAGTCAAAAAGGAGTCCCACAGCACCATCTTCTGAGTTTGTCCCCCCAGGGATGACTGAAACCACTGCTTGACAGTGCCTGCAAGTCCCATCCCAGAGAGTCGGCCCAGAAGGATACCGTGGTGGATGGTATCAAAAGCCACTGAGAGGTCCAGTAGAACCAAAAGGGACACACACTATCCCATCTAGTTCCCGGTGTAGTCATCCACTGAGGCAACCAAAGTTGTCTCTGTCCCATAACCAGGTCTGAAGCCAGACTGAAATGGATCTAGGTAATCTGTTTCATCCATAACCCTTGGAGTTGGGAGGCCACCACACACTCCAAAACCTTGCCCAAAACTGAAATATTAGAGACTGGCTGATATTCAGAATGATGGGATCCAGGGAGGCCTTTTTTTAGTAATGGCTTCACCACAGGCTGGAAAGTTTCCTTGCTGAAGTAAGGCATTCACCACTGCCCTTACTTTGCTAGTCCCCTTCTAGCTGCTTTCAGAAGCCAAGAGGGGCAAGGTTCCAGTATACATGTGGTGTCTCTCACTTCTCCAAGGAACCAGTCCGCATCCCCAGGCTGCACAAATTGAAACGAATCCAGTAATACAGGACAAGCAGGTGCCAAGATTACATCCACTGGATCCGTCTCAACTACAGCATCTCAATCAAAGCGAATCTGGGCAATTTTGTCTGAAAAGTGTTTCTTCATTTTTTTTTTCTTGTGGGCCAGAATGTAAAAGGCTCCAACCACTTGTGACAGCTCCACTGGATGGCACTGTGCAGACTCAATGGTGGCAGAGAAGAATAATTTCTTTGCTGCCACCATTGCTGTGGCATAGGTCTTCCAATGGGCTCTAGGCCATGTTCAGTTGGACTCATGCCATGTCTTTTGCCAAAGTCTCTTTAGTCTCCACCCCACTACTTTATAAGGTCATTGCTGTTGTAGTCTTGTCCCCATATATTTATTTTTATGTTCTGCAAAGTCTTTTTGAATTTTTAAACTGTAAAATTTAGTATCATTTTGAATTGCTGTATTTTTAGCCAGTGAAGAAGTCTTTCCTTTAGGCATTAAAACTTGCAGTCTCTTAAGCAGTTCACAATGACAGGTGAGACACCATTTGATACCAAAATTATAATAAAAAATACCTGATGCAGTAAAAAAGTACAGAAATTGCTAAGGCAGCATTGTAGTTTAAAAATAAATTTGAGGAAAACAGAACCAGTTCTCTTAGGCAGCCAAGACAAATCCTGTGACTGCAGCAAAATGAGGCAATGAAAGTTTATAACTGGGTGAAATGAGGAGAGTTACTGAGGAAATGAAGAAGAAAGCACAAAAGGATATGCACAGGCACTAGACAGCTAGATAGATGCAGTAATCTTGAATTAATGTGACAGTATACAGGTACTGGCTTTTCCTGGGAAGTTGCCAGATTCAGTATGCATGAGGCCTCTTGGGCCTTGAAAATTGAGTAGAATTCTTTTCTTCGTAACCACAGAATAAGTTTTAATGCTTCAAACATATGTCAAGTGTTCACATGCAGTGCTCTCTTTTTCTCTTGATAGAAAGAATTTCTGTGTTATCTTTAAAAATGAATAAATCACGAATTGATGCAGAGTTTGGAAATAATACTTAGCAACAAGATCATAAAAATGTTTTTGAAATAATGTAATAAATGGTAACACTGGTTTGTTTGTTTGTTTGGTACAATTAGTAACATTTATTCATACCTATTGTTTGGTAGGTCATTTGTAGGTTTTGGTATCACGTTTGTAGTTTTGGGGTATATTTTTTCTAAAAAAAGGAAATAAGAAACTAAGAAGAAACTAAAGAAAATAAGAATAAGAAATAAATAATATGTTACTAATACATCACTCTTAAGTTAAAAAGTTACGTTAATGACATCTCTGTATGGGTCAATAACAATTAATTACTTTTTAGAATAATAATACCCCAAGCTCTGAATTGAGATGAGAAAAGCTCTGATTTCTCTTAAGTGCACATTGACATTGCGCCCAGTGCACTAAGTCCGTGTAACCTACCTTGGGAACAGGAGAAATCATGAGTGTTCCTGTGGCTTTGAGCGCTGGGAGTACTAGACCCAGCATTCCTCTCAGCCATAAATGCTTCTCAATCAACTACCTTCTTCTAGTGTGACTTCCCTAGAACTTTTT
Organism: Cyclura pinguis; assembly: GCA_030412105.1. Lineage (NCBI taxonomy): Eukaryota > Metazoa > Chordata > Lepidosauria > Squamata > Iguanidae > Cyclura > Cyclura pinguis. Next base: position 102,058,570 of record CM059599.1, on the reverse strand, counting down.
ACTTTGAAGGAAGAAAGGGAAAACAGTGGTGATGGCTTTTGCAAGCTTTAAGGAATTGAACTGAATGACCCTTTGAAAGTTGAACAGTGGGGTACTCCTGCTTGCCCTGTAACTTACACCTGAGTACATCAAAGACCACGTACTTTTAGACATCTATATTTGGGGCAGGGGAAAGAGTCCGATACATGACACTCTGGAATGGATGCTAAGAATAAAGGCATGTGTCACCTGGGCATCCAGTCCAACATGGTTCAAGGTATGGTTCAGGACTTCTATTGATGTGCAAATCATATTTTGTCAATTTGCCTTAACGTTAACAACTCAGCTTCCTTAACCATGGTTTGCTATGATGTCTGAACTGAATTTCTCAGAAGAAATTTAATAAAACTCTCTCATGAAAGATCAAATGGTGAGTCTGGTATAAATAAATAAATGAGGTGGTCCTCAAAAAGATGTGATTTTTTTAAAAAAAAAATCAGGTGGTCTCTTATGCAACAGCTTTCATATTTTTTAATTTGACTAACCTTCCTGCTGTTCAAAGAGAGTAGACAGGATAAAAGAAAATCTAGGACATTTCCTTTATTAATGATTTAAAAATGGTAAACAGCCTATTAATTCTTTTTGTCAGATCATACAAGCCTGTAAGCGTTATGAACACCAATGAAGAATACAAATAGAGACATTAGCAGTATAAAAAAATAATGAGCTGCATCATTTTTTAAAGAAAAAGGTAAATTAATACATACTAGGTAGTAATTAATATATGAGACAAATATTTGTGAGGAAAATTTTGCACGGAAAGCTGACCCTCCCAAGCTCTCCCATATCCTTAAATTGAGTTATAAGGAGAAAAGATTTAATTCTGATCTTGCAGTTTCATTTGAGAGGAGGAAATCCTGGAAATATACAGAATTTTTAAAGCAGTAATCAGAAATACGTGGTTATATCTAGATATAACCAAGGAGCCCTAGGAGATTAAAATTCATCTGTATGCAGGGTGTTTTTACCTAGCAATAATTGGCAGAGTGTATTTATTTTAACTGTGTTTTTAAGAGGTTGCCTAGGGCATCCTCTGCCTGAGATATGCACTGTATTGTTTCAGAGTAGTAAAACATACAACTTTGTGGCCTTTTCCTCAGCTTACCTTTTTTCGGTGCTGGGGTGCGGGGACCGCATGAGCAGCCTCCAGCAAGAGGCTCTCCTGTCCCCGCTGCTTCAGCTCTGCACGAGCTGCCTGCTCCTGAGCAGGTAGCGCAAGAGCCCCGCCTCTTCCTTCCACAGCACAGCCTGAGAGTTTCTCAGGCTGCGCTGGGGCAGGAATTGCGACTGCCACAGCAAGTGTGCATGGGGCCTTGGAGCAACGCTCGATTGCGCACCATTTTTGGCTGAAAGCAAAAAATGAAAAAGTGTGCGAGCGGCGCCTGCCCTACCCTAGAGCGTCACACGTCATGCTCCAGGCACCCTTTCGCATGGCAAATGTCATGCAAAAAGTGTTTCTACTGATTTGCTTTTCAATGTGGTAGACATTTACTTATTGCCACTTGAAATAGAACTCAGCAATATTTTCAAAAGTGTGTTGGTATTTCAGCAAAGGTACTGGTATATAACAACAAGGATAGTTACTTTAAATAAATCATAAATCTCCCTAAATGTATTTAATTTATATCCCTCCTGTTTCCCAACTTGGGACCAAAGGCAGCTAAAGATAGTTTAACTATGGAAGATATTTTAACTACCAGTATTAAAATAATAAATAAATAAATATCCCTGTCCACATATGCATGTGAGATGTTTTCATTTGTTGTGTTCCCTAACTATGGGAAAAGCCACAAGGCTTGACAAGCCTGTGGAGAATGCTGTTATTGAAGGTGACTCATTTGGGAATAGATTTTTGGTTCAAATGTGGTTGTAAATTAGAGTGGACAACTATGGAAGGCTGGCAGGATGCATTAGACCACCCCCCCCCCCCGGAGACCTCAAAGGGCCACTTGCCACCACCTTCACCATTTTTTCTTCCCAAATGCCCTCTAGAGGGCACAGGGATTGTATTTTCCTCGGCCCCTAGAGTACATTATGGGGTATTATCAGACCAAAAAAAAGTTTTGCAAAATTTGGCAAAATTTTGGTTTGACTCCTAGTCAATTCAGGGGCCTCACAATATGGTAGAAATGTTCTTCACAGCCCCTAGAGATTATTTGGAGTAAAATTCTTTTACCCGAAGAGTCCTGAGTTGCCACATAATAGCTCTGGAGGTTGCATGTTGGCTGCTCCTGCTGTAATTTCTTGCTGTAGGGATTTTTGAGATAAGGCAGCTGAAATCCTTTGATGCTACAGTTCAGCATTTTTAACTTGTTACATATTGAAATGTAAGGCATGTATTGAATTTTCTCCTATGGAAATAAATTGAACATAATATTTGTAAGATTGGATTATCTCTTCGTTCGTTGGACTCTTTCCTAAGCTTAATATTAGTGGTGTGTTGCCCGGACCACCCACACTCAGAAGTGTTCGCAAAGTAATTGGTAATGTCTTAGTGACTTCTGTCTTTCATATACTTTGTGATGCGAAATATGCATTCTGGTAGCTGTAGCTGTTTTTGTCACTTCATTGCACAATGATTGTGGGGTTTTTCCTAGACTAAGGGGTTGACTTCGTGTTAGCTATTATCATCCCTGCATCTGTCCTATTGTGAAAACTACACAATAGAACTTAGTTCAGTTTTCGTTTATGGCAGGCTGGAGATAGACCTTTTCCTCATTTACAGGTGAAAGTGGTTTGATAGTTGCCTGTGATGAATACCCTCTCTTTTTGTTTGTATTACTGTTCATTCAGTGAGGTTTTGTAGGTGCTGATACCACTCAGAAACCAAAAATCCCAATTTATAAAGCAAAGAGATAGCAGTTCAACAGAAATAAAACATGAGTGCATATACCACAAGCAAAATACACTCTGTCACAGTGCTTTGAACTGTCCTCCTCCATAGGTAGCTGTAACTGACTCTGCTGTCTCTTTCTTTTTCCTTCCTTCAGCATCTTAAAAACAATTCATGTCGACACTGGGATAGTCTGAATAAATACAATCCTCTCTCTTTCCTAGTTTTCTTTACAGTGTTCCCTCCACATTTGCAGGTTTGACCTTGCTTTTTGCCTGGGAATGCACACCTTCATTCCACATGCCCGGGCAAAAGGCAAGGAAATGGGAGAGGGCAGTCCTCCACACAGAGAAGGCACACATGTGCCTTCCCCCATTCCATTGCCTTAAAGATTGACCACTAGATCTCAACCTACCCTTTTCACCACCTGAGATCTTTTTTTTTAGCCCAGAATAAAGGTGTTCTCCTAGAACCCTTTCATTCTTTGGAATTTGGTGGAATTCAGTTCGGACTTTAGGGGATGTCAGAAAAGGTGCTACAGAAGAAAGTGAGCTGGGGCTGGTAGAAGATGGGGGCATGCCAGCTTCAAAGAAGCCTGTATCTGAGGTTGGGGTCTGCTGGGATTTTGAAAAGGAGACCAGAAATCTGAAGACCTTCCACTGCACATAGATCAAGGTGCTTTTAAAACCAGAACAGTTTGGGTCAAGCGAATTGTTTGGCAGTAGTCAGCATGATTGTTAGAAGAATCCAGAAAAGGTGCTACAGAAAAAAGTGGGCTGGGACTGGTAGAGGAGGGGGGCATGCCAGCTTCAAAGATTTCCCCCTCCTCTACCAGTCCCGGCTATTTTTGCCTGAAAGGGACATGGATCCATTCTTTACCTTACTTCAGCAAACGTAAACCTTAGACATCTAAATAACATAGCCTCCTGGCAATTGTTGATACCAGTGGCAGATCGTAATTTTCATTGTTGCCTGTAATTTGAACATTTTGTGTTGTTTCATTTCTTAGCTCAACTGTCTCTTTAAAATGTTCCAGAATTTGACAAAGAAAACTGCCTAGGGGAAAACCACCCTTTAACTGTTTTCTCTGTCGTAAAACTTGACAAGAAGGTTCCATTAAAATGCCCTGCAAATGTTTTAAAATAGATTTCAGTTGACCCTACTCATCTCAGGACATTAGTGACCTTAATGGATGCAAATAGCATATTTTACATTCATTTAGGCTACTGTGTAACAGGTATTTTTCTTTTTCTGTACATATGTCTTTTTTTTCTGGTGCATGTTTTTGAAGTAAGCTTTATAGAGTCAGCAAGGTGTAGTGTTTTGAATGTTGGACTACAAGTGGGGAGACCAGGGTTCAATTCTCTGTTCAGGCACGGAAACCCACGGGTTGACCTTGGGTGCATCATACAGCCCCCAGAAAACCTTGTGATGGGTTTGCCTTAGGGTCAACATAGGTTGAAAATGACTTGAAGGGACAAAACAGCAATAGAGTTCAGTTTCTCAGTCCACTTGTGTTGACAGTCATCTGAGATATGCACTCCTCTCTTTCTACAATTTTAATGCCATACAGTTGTGGCAAGATGTGAAAGCTAAATTATTGCCTGCTGGATTTAAATAGTATTTGATTATTAATTCAAACACTGAATGAATTAGGCTAAGAATGTGTCTATACTACATAAAAACAGCATTTTTTTACCACTGCCATGGCTCCATTATACACGATCCTGGGATGTACTTTGACCAGTTATGTAGAATTTCCTGCCAGACAGATGTCTCTACTGCTCTGAACCACAGCAGTAAAACTCTCTGGCAGATAATTTCAAATCTTTCACCAGACTACAAATTCTGGATTCCACAAGATGGAGCCATGACAATTAAGGTAATGCCACAGTGTTAAAGTGCTGTAATTGTGTAGAATGGATACACTCTAAGATAGCACATTCCTTATACAAGTATAATTAACTAGTGTATGGCTTTAAACAATGCAGTATAAATCCTCTTTTTTTTTTTTAGTGATAACTCTCATAGACTCTCATCTTCAGATATAGATGTTAACAGCAGAATGAAGTTTAGAAGTACACAAGTAAACCTAAATGAGCTGATTTGTACTCCACTTTTTCTCTGCCTGTGGCACAAACATAAGGCACTTAGAAGTATTTTAAACTAACTTCTGTTTGTTGTTCCATCCATGTGAAAAGAAACTGTGGGTAGCTTAAATTATAAGTGATCCTCTAATATAGCAGGATCAAACTCAATTTTCTGATCCTTGTAGAATTTCTTATTCTGGTAAACCACAGTTTAAACTAATCACTATTCTTGCTTTGGGTGTAATGATAGATTGCAATAAGTTTAAATCAAGAAGCAGAAACTTCCAGTATTTTCCACAGGAAAGCTAAGTGATGGAAGAGTGCTTGAAGTCAAAGCTGAAGCATGCTCAGTCACACTGTGGTTTAGCATGTGTTCCTAATGAAGCCATTTCATACCAGAATGAGCTATTGCTAGAGAGATATGAGGAATCCAGTTTCAATCTGAGGTTTAACAAGGTTGTCTTGGTCCAAACTGTGTAGAGCATTTATGGGCCAAAAGTAATTTGTTCTCCAGAATCTTCATGTTGACAGACAACTGTACATAAATACAATGAATATATACATTTGAAAAGTGGTGCACAAGTATTTTAAAAAGGTGCACACAAAAATGTTGTGATATTGCCGTATTAAATAAAAGGCCAGCAAAACTAGGCATAGATCATGTACAGATATGAGGAAGAGAGGAAGTGTACATATGAGGGTTTGTGTATCTTTGGCTGCAGATGTTGAAAGTGCCTGTGAGAGTGGGGTTATTATTAAAGAACTTGGAGAACAGTCAGTATTAGTTGGATTTTGTTTCATGTTCTAGGTACTTGTTTACCAGCAGTTCAGATAGGGTTGTTATCGTGAAGTCATTTTCAGGCTCGTAGAGTTGGCTGAGGTATGAGGTATCTGACTGTCTTTACTCACCAGTGAGCATCTTGTTTGCTCCTGAAGGCACATTAAGATAGCCTTCTCTAACCTGTTGTCCTCCAGATATGTTGAGCTCAACTTCCATCAGACCTAGAATGCCAGTAACTTTGGAATGGCTGGTCTACAGTAATAGCTTTACCATAACCAACTCAGATGGCAGTGTTGTCAGAATTATGAATTGATTGTGAACTTCTCCAGAAGTTCAGGAAGGATTATGAACAAAACAGAACAGAGAAGAGAAGAGAAGAGAAGAGAAGAGAAGAGAAGAGAAGAGAAGAGAAGAGAAGAGAAGAGAAGAGAAGAGAAGAAGGTTGATTAAAAGAAGAAACCCTCCAAAGTTTGCAGTTTGTAACAGACTTAAAATGAAGTGCAGCTACAAGGCATTACTGAGATACTATTTCTGTGTGGGAGACTGTTCCTTGGTTTTAGATTTTGGTTTTGTAATTAAATGGAATTCATCACTTAACACTTGCTCCCTTCAGACAAGATAGATCTTTTTAAAACAAAACAGTGCACTTCTCTTCTGTATATATCTATTTTGAATTACATTCTACTAAATTAAGTGATGCTCATTTCTAGATAAATAGTTCAACCTTGAATGATTAAATAATATTTAAATATTTGGTCTGAATTGGCCCATACAGTGAAAAGGTTCTGAATACTGTTTCTAGCTGTTAAATTGTTATTTTGTGCCATTATTTATAGTTAAACCTATGCGATGGAGTGATTTCTTCTAATAAGCTTCTATCAGAGCTGAAGGAAAAATAAAAATGAAAGACATCCTGTGACTCTGTGTGTGTCTGTGTATATAATGCAGATTAGTTGGCTGGCTGGTGGAATCAAGTATTTATTTCAGTCGTTTTATACTACACTTTAACCAAAATAACAGGGAAGTGTGTGTGTGTGTGTGTGTGTGTGTGTGTGTGTGTGTTTAAAATTACAGCAACCAGTCAATCAGTCAATCAATACAAACTGTGGTAGGTTCTCTTCTGATAGCTACTTTATTGATCTCATTGACTTGATGGTACATAGCAGCAATAACTACAAGTATAACAAAGGTTGCATTTGGATGACAATCTGATTCAAAACACCTTTATTTGGCAATAAATCTCAGTAATTTTGGTTAAAGGTGAATGTGCATAGTACAGCTCACACACAAAGACTTGGGCCATTTCTGCACTACATTGTTATAGTGCAGAAATGGCCCATATGGCCCATTTTCAACATCCTACAGAATACTGCAGCTTGCAGTTTAGGAAGGAGCCTTTAGAATTCTCAGTCAGAGAGTTCTTTGGCCTCAGTAAACTACAAACCTTAGAATTCCACAGGATGTTGAAAGTGGAATAATAGCAGTATAACAGTGTAGCACGGAAATGGCCTTGTTTGTTGGACTTATGCGCCTGCAAGTCTACTCAAACATGCAGTCATCGTATCTTAAGTTTTCTTGAAAAAAAAAAATTATTCATAAAAGCTATACCATTGTCCCCGTTCCCCACCAGGCAGTTAAAACGGGCCAAGGCGTCCTGGTACGGAGGTCATCTGCACCTTGGATTGGACTAGGTGCGGACTATTTAACTTAGTTCCGCACCTCAGTCTGATCCAACCCGCCCCCAAGTGGTCCTTCCCCGTGCCAAGTAAAGACCGGAAAAACCAAGTCTTTACATTTTCTGGAACACGCCATTGCGTTCCTACTTACCTGTGCAGATGTGCAGGGTCGCACCAATGTGAGCCTGTGATCACTGGAGGGTGGGCTGTGGGCGTGGCCAGCGTCAGCAGTTGGTCCACTCCCACGAAGACACTGGAAGCCGCCATTTTGAGCTGGAAGCCACAGGAAGCCGCCATTTTGAGCCGGAGCAGTGCGGATCTACAGACCTCACACTGCTCTGGTTTGCCCTGCACTAATGGAGGAGCCCTGCGGAAGGGCTCAAGGGAAGTCTGTGTTACTTCAGACCCAAGAAGAGCCGGCAAGTAACGGCACGGAGCGATTCACTCGCCTCGTGTGGAAAGGGCCTTCCTCTTAGGCTGTGTTTGATTTGTGCAAGGTCACTGAATGGGTTTCCTTGGCCAAGTGGATATTTCAAACCCTAATCTCCTGGCATCCTAGCCCATCATTCAGATCACTACACCACAGTGGCTCACTGGCTAAGAATATAATCCAGGAGAATGCTGATACAAGTTATATCAAATGTGAACTCATTTAGCTCCTGTATCTTAATCTCAGCCCCTCTCTACCATCTGCAGCGTGAATGGAAATGGCACCACAAACCTACTTAGAAATTGTAAAGATTTTTACCACATTCTGTCTGAAATTCTTTGAACATTAAGAAAGACTCTTTTTTATTATTATTTAGTTATTTAGTTGTCCTTTCTTTTCTAACCCAATTCATGCCTCTGTGGCTACAGGAGATGCCCTACACTTCACCAGCCCTGATTATACTTATCATATTCTATATCACAGTTTGAAATATAACTATTTATGAACAATTACATTGATTCAGGGCATCATTGGAGGAAGATACATGTTATATTCTTAGAACCAAAAAAAAGTCCAGTTAGTGTCCTGGGTAGGTAGAGAACTTTTTGAATTCTAACAGACCCTGGCTGATGAAAGAAGCAGGGAAATGGAAAAACAGAATGCTTGCTAGCACAATTCAAAGAGCTGGCTATGAGCTGTAAAGCCTTATATAGCTTGGGTTCTAGCTAATATAAGGAATGTATCTTCCCATACGAAGCTCTCCACGCCCTCATGTTTACAGGGATGTGCTTTTTTCAGTGCACCGCTCTCTCAAGTGCATTTGGTAGGAACACATAAAACTTACTTAGGCCATTTCCGCACTAGGCTGTTATAGCGCTATGATTCCACTTTCAACATCCTATGGAATCCTGGGGTTTGCAGTTTCGGGAGGGGTCAGGCGTCCCCTCCCGAAACTGCAAACCCCAGGATTCCATAGGATGTTGAAAGTGGAATCATAGCTCTATAACAGCCTAGTGCGGAAATGGCTTTAGTCTAAAGCCTGTCTTTCTTCCAGGCTGTAGAACTCCCATCCTAGGGAAGCTAGACTGGTTCCGTCCTGGTTCTGCTTTTGTCACAAGGTGTAGATTTTTTTTTTATCCCAATAGGCTTTTGGAAACACAGTTTTATAAGAAAAGGGATTTTCTGAATGTGCTGTACTTTTTATCTATTACTTTTAAAAGGATTTCTTTCATTCATTCATTTATATCCAACCTTTTACCCAAGACTTGAGCTCAAAGAATGTTAGAAAAATTAAAACAAATGCTGCTAAAAGTACATACAAAATCATAAATAAAAAATACAAAAAGTTATTAAAGATTATTGAGTTAAAGCTTTTTAAGCAAATCCACTGGGGGAAAAAAGTAAAACATGACATCATTCGAAAGCTCTTGAAGCTTCCTAAAAGCATGTTGGAATAAAAAGGATTTCATATAAGGAAAAAAGGTGAAATATAACTAAGCAAATTGAATATAATGTATGGAATTGAACAGATTTATGAATTAGACACATTTATGTGACACAAACTGGGGATAGAGTGAATTTTGTCCATACTGGCTTCAAAAGGAGGTGAAAGGAAATGGTTTAGTGTGTTTTAAGTGCAAACTATCTGCCCATGCTCTTCCATATTGTCAACAATAAACTCCCTTCCCAGTCCCTAAAGCAGTCCTGCTCTTAAATACGTCCATATTGAATAAATCTGTCCTTACCTTTTGCATGGTATGTTTGTAACAAAAAGGCTGACAGCATACCTAAAAGATGGGAGGGAGATGCTAAGACATTTGAAGTACAGGCGTGCACACCTGTAACCTCAGGAACAGAGCTAGTCTTGAAACAGACTGAAGAATATGCTGAGAACTGTTCACCTGTTCTCAATGTTTTGAGTGTCCTAAGCTCTCTAGCCCAATTATATATTTTCGTATTGCTTATCTTCAGAGAACATACTGAAGTCTTAGCCTAAGCTGGCAAGTTATTGGATTTTTCTTTGTGTGCTTTAAAAACAAAAATCAAAGAGTGGTGGTGTTCAACTATATTTTCTGGTTGATGAAAGTCTGTAGTACAATTGTGATTAATCTGTATGTTCATTAAAGATCTACATTTTCACCTATATTTTTCTTTCTTTGGGATCCAGTTTAGAGAAGGTCATTAATGAAATTCTTTCCTGACTGTGTTTTAAACAGGAAGTATTTGGGGAGAGACCAAAGAAATTTCAAAGCAGTTAAGTCTATCACTAATATCTGTCAGTGCACTAAACAGATAGGTCCCAAGAGCTGCCAGATGAATTATGGTACCCTAAAGCTAGAACATGTTAGACCTGGATTCGGATAAATTAGAATAAGAGTTTTTGATGTCTCCTTGATTTCTTAACATGTTAGAAGGCTATTTTACTGGCTTATATCAGTGCTGCACCTTGCTCTGCTTCCTGCTGTGTGTAGTTGTAAGGCCAAAGGTGGAATGTTCATTTCTGGTTGCTTTTGGGTTAGAAGAGTTCCAGGTTGTAAGAGTTCCAAGCTGGCACATACCAGCTGAATTCTGTTCTTCCATGATAACTGCTTTTTCCCTGTTCTCGCCCCACCACCCAGTTATAGGTATTGGTTGCCACTGAGCTCCATGAGAGATCTCCTGATCGCTCCATCCACACACCACTTCTGAGAATGAAGATTGAGCCTCCAAATTGGGTTGAATAACATTCTGGCTCAAATCCAGGCGCAGAAAAACTTACCTACGGCACTCTGGTATTCTAGATAATGGTGGTGGGCAGGTTTAGCGTACTGTTTGATCATTCTGTTATTAATCTTATGAGTGTATTTAAAAAAAAAAATACCAGAAGTGTGTATTTATTTCCATGTTGTCAGAGGCTAATTAGCTGTGTTTTGTACAATAGCCAGTGAACTGTAGCAGTTGTATGTTTTAAAGTAACCATTTCAGTACACAATAGAAAAAACTGGAAGTTTAACCTGTTGAGCTAGTTAGGCACAAAAAGAAGAAGATGTCTTCACCTGATTTTTGATAATTCCCTTTTTCCACTCCAACTCCTACCAACAACGTGTTCTAGGGAGACTTCAGGGAGTGGGAAGGGTGGGATGGAGAGTAGACAGGAAAGAATCCATTGTATGAGCAGCTTTGAGCATTTTCGCATCTGTTTCACCTTGAATCTCATCTTATGCCTCATTTTATTTTGCTTAACTAAGGGCCTTTCCTTATGACAACTGTTTCCTGGCATAGGGACGCTAGAGGAGTAGAACCATGATAACGCTTCTGCATGCCGCCACCAGCTGGTGCGATTGTGGGTTTCTCCATCAATGACCCCTGATTGTGTGATGACCCCTTACCTGCCATGCGGAAGGACCGGAAGCATGCGGAGGTGTTTCCTCCCCCAGCGCAACATGGGAAAGAGCCCAATTGCACTGCAGAAGGAAGAGGCATGTCCCTTGTGCTGCCTTCCACGGGGAGCCCGTCGGGTGCAGAGGGGAGCATTCCCATTGCATTCTGTTCCTAGCAAAGGTGCTGCTGGGATCACAACCAGAAAATGACAGAGGAAGATAGCATGCAGAAGTGTCCTAAGTTTCCTTGTTAGTGTTTTTACTCATATTCCCTGTGAGGACACAAAATGTTCCTTTTTCGCCCTAAAGATCTGATGGGTAGAATTTTTGTTTTCGAAGTACCTTATTTCAAGTAGCCAGATACAGTTTTCAGAGTGTTCTTAATAACCATAAATGAGGTCTGCATATTTAATTTTTTACCTTTCTGGTTTTAATAAAATTTCTACTGCTTTCCCCCTCATTAATATATTATTATTAATCCATTCTTAATATATGGCTATAATTCTTTCCTTAGAATGCATTCCAAGACTAAAAATAGTTTCTGAGCTACTTTTCTACCTGAGGCTTAAGCTACAGAGTGGTTTACATCTGAATATTTTTTAAATGATCTAAATAATGATTGTCTGTTATTATCTAATGTGATTACAAATACTTATTTCAATTGATATTCCATGCTGGACCTGATTTTGTCTTGATTAATTGAATTCTCATCTCTACCCTTTTTGTTCTGTCACTGAACATTCAATCCTTGTGCACCAAAATTTAATATTTCTTAAAAACAAAACATCAAACATGTATTTGTAAAGAGAATGATGATTCAATCAAGAAATAGTTCTGAAACAAATATCACAGTATCTCTTTGGATTTGTTAACTGCTATCAAGTCAGTTTTGACTTACGATGACCCTGTGAATGAGGGACCTCCAGATGTCTCTGTTATTAGAAGCCTTGCTCAGGTCTTGCAAACACATCTTGAATTGAGTTTATCAACCTGCCATGTGGCTTCCTCTCTTCCTACTGCCTTCCAACTTACCAATATTGTTGCCTTTTCAAATGACTTGTGTCTTCTCATGCGTATGCTGAAAGTATGAAAGTATCAGTTTGTCGTTTAGGTTTCTAAAGAGAGTTTAATCTTCATGTGTTCTTGGGCCCATTTGTTTGGCAGCCCATGATATTTGTACCTCTTTGGATACCTTGATTTTTTAGACATGTAAAGCGAGGCAGATTTCCTTAAACTTTTGGATTTGGGTTGTTTTAGAATCATAGAATTGGAAGAGACTCCAGGGGCCATCCAGTCCAACCCCCTGCCATGCAGGAACACACGTCAAAGCACTCCCAACAGATGGCCATCCAGCCTCTGCTTAAAAACTTCCAAAGAAGGAGACTCCGCCACACTCTGAGGCAGCATATTCCACTGCCGGACAGCTTTGACCATCAGGAAGTTCTTCCTGAGGTTGAGGTGGAATCTCCTTTCCTGAAGCTTGAATCCATTGCTCCTTATCCTAGTCTCTGGAAGAGCTGAAAACAAGCCCGCTCCCTCCTCCACATGATGTCCCTTCAAATATTTAAACATGGCTATCATGTCCCCTCTTAACCTTCTCTTCTGCAGACTAAACATACCCAGCTCCCTAAGCTGTTCCTCATAGGGCATGGCTTCCAGACCCTTCACCATTTCGGTTGCCCTCCTCTGGACACGTTCCAGCTTGTTGATATCCTTCTTGAATTGAGATGCCCAGAACTGGACACACTATTCCAAATGAGGCCTAACCAATGCAGAATAGAGTGATACCATTACCCCCCCTCCCAATCTAGACACCATACTCCTATTGATGCAACCAAGAATTGTGTTGGCTTTCTTGGCTGCCGCATCACACTGCTGACTCATGTTCAGTTTGTGATCTACCAAGACTCCTAGATCCCTTTCACACGTACTGCTATCCAGCCACGCATCCCCTATCCTATGTTTGTGCATTCCATTTTTTCTGCCTAAGTGTAGGACCTTACATTTCTCTCTGTTGAAATTCATTTTGTTAGCTTTGGCTCAGCTCTCCAATCTGTCAAGGTCATTTTGAAATTTTATCCTGTCCTCTGGGGTATTAGCAACCCCTCCCAATTTGGTGTCATCTGCAGATTTGATCAGCATGCCCTCTACTCCTTCGTCCAAGTCATTGATGAAGATGTTGAATAGATATTTTGGTGTGAGGAACAGGTCTAGGTCCTCCTCCTTGTTCCCTGCGTTCTAGCTAATATCTGTAACACAAGTGCAATATGATAACAGTGAAGGTTCTGAGAAAATTTGTGGAAGTTAGGGAGACATTTCTTAATTTTTTTCCTTGGTGGTGTAGGTGCAGAGATCAAGCTGCCAAAACACATTTTCACCATTATGATTCTTAACAGTCCCGAAACCAACAAATCTAGAATTCAAGAGAAATGCACATACTAGTCACAATATGGGTTTATCTAATTATATGGTTATCTATTCGTCCATGAAAATTCAGTAATCTTTGAAAAGAATATAAATAAATAAATGTGGGTAAAAAGATCCTATTTCTAGCTGGAGATGCATACTAATAAACTCACAAATATGACCGATAGATTAGTTTTACCATCTGAGTGTCTTATTGCAGAAACTGTGCCCTTGTCATAATTCAGAAAATGAAAGAGTTCTAAAAGGCATTCATTCATTCACTGGTCACAGTTATTGGCCCAACATTTCTCCCCTTGAGTAAGGCAAACAAACAAAACCCCTGTCGTGTCCCTGTCCCAGGACCCAGACAGGACACTTCCCAGACATGAGAGGAACAGTACTTATGGCAGCCAGTGTAGGTGGGAAAGGGAGAGCCCAGGCTTCTGACAGCATTTATTTAAGAAGGACTTGTTAATTAGGCCCCAGCTGGGTAGGACACTGACCCTATGTAAAAAGAGACCAGAATGGGAGGAAACTTCTGGAGCCGACTTATTCCATCAGTGGTACAGCCCAGCTGACTCCTGTATTCCTTGCTCGTGTTCCTCAAACCTTTGACCTTTGCCTGGACTATGGATTTTGCCCTTGGACACACTCTCTCTGGACTTGCTGTAAATTCGGATGTGGTTTCCCCAAATCTGCTATGAGCTTGGATTGACCAAGACAAACTTTGGCTGCTGGCTCCTGCTAACTGTTTGGTCATACACCCTGAAGCCTTGTTGGGCTGCCAGCACAGGACAACTCCACAAAAACCATCACCATTATGTTTCAGTAATGTTTGTAGTATTTGTACTTTGTAATATCACAAGTAATTTGAGACTGACAATTAAATATTGCTTTGTGCTCAATGTTACAGTCAGTTAGCAAGCTTTTTTTCTTTCTTGCACAGCCGTTTTTTCTTGCATTGTTCCTACCTACTGTGCTGACAGATAAGTAAAGGCTGAGAAAGTGAAGAAGAGGGCATGAAACTCTGGTTAGTGGTGGGATCAATCATCGAAGAGGGAGCCTTTTCTGCACCCTTTTAAGGCCTTTCACTCTCTTCCCTGCATAGGTACTAGGTGTGTGACTGTATAGGGATTTGTTGCTTTGATCAGTAATGGGGAAAAGGAGAAGGAATGAAGTGCTACACTCTGCAGTAGTCAGTCTCTTGGCCAGTACTCCTTCAGTATCCAGATGGCCCCCCAAAACATGGTGTGTGTGTTTGTGTGATCAGGTGAATCAACTGAACTGTCTGTGATCTGGACCAGACTGCAAGATGACTAGGAAAACTGGTTCTGTAAATTGAACTTTATCTTAGATCTATGGATGCCACCCATGGAAGGAGGCAACTTCAGTAATTTGTATTAAAGTAGCCATGAATGCAGTGATGATTTGTACAAATGTAGTGGCCTTTTTTTTCTTTACAAATGCTTCTCTTTCCTTTTGTTACCATGAAAATTTGTTTATGCTTATGGATGTACTGGGGCCAGACTCCATATGAATGTCTCCACCTAGGTGCTTATCATGATAGTCAGTTGTTTTGGATCATTCCACTTGAAAACTACTTTTCCTGTATTTGGAAAGGCAACAGAATGGCAATACACTCTTTCACACCATCACTGCATTTGCATTTCGGTGGCATTAGTTCTCATCTTTGCTTTCTTGTACTTGAAATACAGCAATGCCATTTACACTACCCTCTTTGCACTACCTCCTACCCCATAATTGGTGTTCTTTTAAAAAAAGCCTGAAAACTATTGTGCAATTACATAATGATGCTATTGTGGAACTTCTTCCTATTCACACCCTCCCTCTCAGTTGGGAAGATGAACATAAACCATGTTACTGTCACCATTTTTAATGCTTTCCCCCATGGACCAGCACTTGCTTGGTTCTGCTCTTGTATATTACTATCTAAACTTTTGTATATTTACTCTTTAAATTTTTTCTGAGCCCTGTGGTTTCTATGGGGATTAATAGAATTATACTAGAATTATGCTATTGTGCTATTTCCCGTGTGTGTGTGTGTGTGTGTAGAATTAAAAATACATGCTGGTGAATAGAGAATGTAAATGTCCAGCAGTTGTCTTGGAAACTCTTGGAAATCCCAGTGTCCTCCCAGCCCAACCACTGAGAAGCAATCTAGGGTTTCCCTGCTAAAAGTTCTTAGGGAAACCCCAAAAGAGGAGTATTGAAATCATACCCTCACCTCACCTACTGTGCCCCTAATATTGCTATGAAGTACAACAAGACGATCACATCCAAAGCGGCCACTAAAATAGCAGAATAAAGGAGTCGTTAACAGTATTATTACAAGTGGGAAAAGCATCAGTTTCCAAAGGACCCAATGGCAGAACAGCATGATACACTGTGTAATAAGCACCAGGCAAAGACATGACTAACTGAGTGCAGTTTAAGTATAACAGAGTTGTGTAATAAGATCCTTAGTTTTTCCATGTGCAGAAATTGTCATTGTCAATCAGCCATGAATTGTTTGGAACGCTTGTGTCAGTAATGCAGGAACTACAGGCTGCTTAAAGAAAGAAACATTGGCACATTGGTCCCAAGTGAGTCTCCATAGGCCCTTCAAGCTCCCTACAGTACAATATGTGGGTTCTGTTTTTCAACCAATTCCGTTTTCTGACAGTGCTCCCATCCCTAACCTGTCAGATAAGTGAGGGAAGCCTGTACTGCTGTCAGATAACTTTTAATATCAAAGATAATTCCTTCATCAGTACCTGAAATGTTATATATGACTGACATCCAAGAACACAAAAGTTTTGATAAGAGCTGTTTCCAACAATATGGCCGTTGAGTTCCCAAATCATTCCAAATTATTCTCTGTTGGCTTCCTTGTAGATATAATTTTTATAATTTTTAAAAGGTTACTAAGGTTAGTAAGTATAGAAAAGAAGATTTATACACATGTTAGATGCTAGGAATGGGAAGACCTTCCAGCTTTGCTTTTTCTTGCATTTGGATTTTTTTTTTTTTTAAAAAAAAGACAAGTTCCAATGTATTTCTGTCCTGAATATAAAGAAATTTGCAAGTTTACTCAAAAATAAACTGAAATTAAATTCTTTTTTTCAGATGGCAAAGAACATGGCCAAATTTTATAAGTACTGCTGTTCCCACCATGAAGAAAATCGTATTGTATCAGCTTGTCATATAGGTGTTAACAATGAAAAACATGTCCAAAGGAGGAGGTGGCAGACCTAATTTAACGTGAACAAGATTGATTCAAACTTAGAATTTTAATGATTTGAACTCAGAATTTTAAATGTTAAGATTCATAGCTTTAACCAGTGTTTGATGTTTCTCACATTTGAATTTTTGAAATTTCAGATTCTTTCCATCTGAAATTTGAAGACATTTGGATATTTTGATAAACTAAATTTTATCAACCGAAGTGAAATGCTCGGCTACATAGGCACTGCCCATAAGGTTATAATTGTGCATGTGTGTTTTTCTTCCTTCGAAATATAATTCTTTTGGTCTTACATGGCTAAAATCTCTCTTGAAACTTCTCTGGCTTTTTCTTTGTGGAAGGGGCAAAGCTGTTTTCAAATGTCAAGCTGTCCAGTGCAAGTTAAAAAGGAAGAGGCTACAGTGGCAGACACAAAGGTTTCTTTCTCTGGAAAAATAATTACTGGCTCTGATGTAACATTTCAGTGAGGAAAGAAACAAACAAAAATACCCAGCAGGAGATCATTAGAAGTATCTTGTCACTTCAGGCAGACCATGTATTGTGATGCAGATTGTATTGATTTTCTGCAGATTCATGTGTGAAACTAGAGGAGCTTCCAAGTGAACACGGGTATTAAATCTTTGTGAGTTACACAATGGGAAACAGCAGGGTGGTTGATGTGGGGCTTCTTTCATTCTAAAAGTTAAGATCAGGAGGTTAATGGTAAGAGGTTTCTGGATTTCCTTATGAAGGCTTAATAAATTATTGTATTCACACTTGGTGGATTGTTAAAATGAAAAGATTTGGGCTGAAATGTATTGAGGCTTTGGCTGGAAGTACAGAATAATATTCTTCCTGTTCCGTTTGTAGATTAAGGGCCTTTATTTAGGGAAGAAAAAAGTTATCCCTTTCTAGAATTGAATTCAAAGTTTGTATGTCATGGTTCTCTGAAATTTATTGGTACCATGATGAAGGAATGTTTAGTTTTTTCCTCGTTGTTTTCACATACAAATAATTAATAATGGTTGTGTGTGTAGGTGCCTTCAAGTTGCCCATCAAATTATGGTGATCCCATGAATTTCATAAGATTTTCTTAGGCAAGGAATGCTCAGAAATAGTTTTTCTAGTTCTTCCTCTGAAATATAGCTTGCAGAACCTGATACTCATTGTCAGTCTCCCATCCAAGTACTAACCAGAGCACACCCTGGTTAGCTTCCAAGAACAGATGGGATCTGGTGCCTTTAGGGTATTTAGGTCACACTGGGTAGAAAATAATCAAAAGAGAATTCATACCCTGCAACTTACATTTCTGTTGTTTATATCACTTCTGTTATAGTCTAACTCACTTTTTATCCAAACCTTATTGTTTATCCAAAATTTGTTGTTGTTAAGTCAGTGACTATCCATCCATGCTGAGTCTCTCTTTGCTGCCTGTGCTGTATGAAGCTGGGTCTAGGTAAGTGTTCCTCTATATCTGAAGAGGCAGGACTCTTTGTTGGGGCTGGCATCGTCCCTGTTCTGTTTCCGGTACTGTAACCTGCCTCTGTACAGCAGGCCCTGGCATGCCTTCTGTTTCAGCCTCTGGCGTGCCCTCTGCCTCAGACTCTGAGTCAGAGTCCATGCTCTGGAAGCAAGGCATGACATGCTCCATTAACCAACATATGTTTGCAATGTTATCCTGGTGCCTCTCCCTCTTCTAAACCCAGCTTGGGAATCTGGCATTTCTTGATCATAAATAGTAAAAGTCTTTGCTGTAGAATTTTGAACATCGCTTTGTTTGTATGGAAGAGTAATGAAATGTTCTGGTGGTTACTGCAATCATTGGCATCCCCTTTCTTATTTGCTGACAGATTTTGGTAAAAATTTGAGTGGATTCTGACTGTAGCTTGTAACAAACAAAGACTTAACAATTGGTTACATGGGTATACTGTTACCCTGTGAACTGGAGGTCCCGGGAGGGACACCAAAATGTGCTCAACTAAAGTTGGGGAAAATTAGCTCAGAGCACTGCTTAGCGTTACGAGAGGCAGGGTAACTTAGCGAGATCTTGAACCCTATGTCTACGGGGTCGGGTTGAGTCAAGGACAACACAGAAGTTGAAATAATAAATGATGTTTATTAAATACAAGCAAAACAGTGTATGTGACACACTCATACAAGATAACTAAAGAAGATAAAGGTTGGAGTGGTATAGTGGGATTTTTAGAGGGATTGCTGGTTTGGGTGATACTTCACCTGTCCTGAAGCCCAGAAAAATAGAGAGCGAAGCTGGGGTGCGATGTAACTCAGCACGTGGAGCTGAGGGGAGGCTCGCCAAGCAAAGCGGCAGCAAGGCGGGATGAAACTCAGGAGCAATCCGAGGAAGGTCTCGGAATCAAGGGTTTTTATAAGGAGAACTGTGACTGCAGGCTGTGCTGTACTTGGGGGAAAACAATAGATTTGGAGTTGGAGACAAAGCCTCTGAAAGGTCAGAATCTGAATGATTGAGTTATCGTAGCAGTTCTCAATAGAGTAGCCAGTATGCAAACGCAGAGTACTTGGGTATGGCATAGTTTACCCATCAAGCTGCCATCGCGGGACAGAGGCTCTTTTGTAAGTGGCGTGCATACTTAATTAGAGTACTTGCCTGGAGGTCTCCTAAAGCAGCGAGTCAGCCACTTCTGGCCTACCTGTATTGTATTTTGAATATTACAGCTATTAATGGCCAAGCTTGTTTACGTGCTTGTCCGGTGGCCTCGCAAGCATGTGGAAAGGAATAGAGAAGTGCAGCCAAATTGTGATATCAAGGGATATCTTTAATATCCCCAAAGCTCGGACTAGCCAGGGCAGTAACAATACCATCTGTCTGTGGTGATCTATTTCTCCCAGTGCTTTGCGTACAGCTTCCACTTCACTTTTTAAAATTGTGGGTTCATCTTCCATTGCTTCCTTCTTGAATGAATCTCTCATCCTTTTATCTCTTTTGTATAGTTCTAGAGTACTGTTTCCATCAACTTTTTATTTCTACTTTATCATGTAGGATGTTCCCCTCCTGGTTTTAGTGAATCCTCACTCTTGTTTGAAATTTCCCTTTGATTTTTCAGATCTTGTTGAAGTCTTTTGCTCTACCATTGTTGTTGTTGTCTTCTATTTCTCTCCATTCTCTCTCTCTCCATTCTCTCCATTGATTGTTATAGTAGTTCTCTTGAAGAGTCATTGAACAGTTGCATTCAGAATTTTGATCCTATTTCTGTTCCCTTTTACTTTTGCTTCTCATCTTTACTTATGTGCTTGGAGAATTTCATCTGCCATCTTGTGAGGCTTTTCTTTCTTTTGGCTGCAGATAATGTCTTTTTGCATTCTTTCCTCACAATATCCCTAGTTTCAGCACAGTGGTTATTCTGGTTCCTGGCCAATTAGTCTTAATAGTGCAAATCAATTTTGTACTTGCACTTTAAATTCTACAGATTTGTTCTTCGAGTTGTATTTTGGCACAGTGATTGATCTGATGTTCTTCTTTAGTTTTACTCTAATTTTTGATATTAGCTGTTCATGATCTGTGCTGCAGTCTGTTGCTAGCCTTGTTTTTCCAGAGAAAATGAAGTTTCTCCTTCTTCTGTGTCCAGTTATATTTATCTGGTTTCTCTATTGACCATCAGGTGATATCCATGTGTACAGTTGCCTCTTTGGCTGCAGAAGAATGTGTTTGCAATGAACAAACTGTTGGTTTCACAAAATTCAACTAGTTGTTGTCCTGCTTCAATACTTGATTCTAGACCAAATTCTCCTACAGTGTTTGGTTCTGCTCTGTTTCCAGTTTTTGCATTCTACTCGTCTGTGATTATCAGCAGGTCTTCTTTTGGTATGTGATCAATTTTCTCTCGAACTCCAGCTTACAATCTTTCAGTTTCTTCCTCTGTAGTTGGAACATAAAAGTTGGATTATGTTTCTATTGATGGATTTTCTCTGAAATCTTACTGATATCATTGATCAGACTCTGCATTATATTCCTTGGCTGTTTTTGCTACATCTCTCCACACTATTTCTTCGTAGATTTTCATTTCCAGAGTAAAACACTGGGTACTGAAAATGTTCCATTCCTGTCTACTTTGGCTCAGTATGCAATTTTTATAAATTCCATTCCATTTCTTTTCTTTCTTTCTTTTTTACAGTGTCTAGCTTCGCCTGATTAATGCTTCTCCCATTCCATATTCCTATAATATGAGCTGGGAACTTTGGACTTTCCTTTCACCTGTGAGCATGGTTGCATCAGTAGCCATACCAGTCTTCATAACTGTCCTCTGTCCTTCCCCAGTAGCTCATTAAATGCCATTTCACCTTTGAGTCGTATCTTCTGGCATTATCTCTTGTTTCATTTTGGATTGTCTCATCACTGGGTTTTCATGGCGAAAAATATTCAAAAGTAAGTCTGTTGTGCCTCCTTCTGTGCGGTACTAACAAATGTTAGCTGTGGTACTACTGCCATTGTCACTGAGAGATCCTCCACCGCTGTCATCTCCCATTACTGACGCTTCCCAGTAGTTGTCTGGTATGTTTAGTTTGTCCTCTCAGCAAAAGCCCGTCTGACATGGGAGACCCTACCAGCTGCACTGCTGCCGTCAGCATAGCCTCTTGCCTTGCAGGAGCATGCAGTCCCACCACTACGGAAATGTAGTGCTATTGGTGGGTTTTCCGAAGTAAACGGTTTCAAATGATTTAACTGTTTTTGTAGGCTCTGATAATTTTTCTTCCCTTTGTCTTTACTCTCTGAACAACAACAACAAAAAATTTTCTTTGTTCTTCCTCTTTCAATAATTAATTAATTTAAATAATTTAGTCTTATTGACAAACTTGGCCAACTCCCTTTTCACCCCTACTGGGAGCACTCCTCTTATCTCATGAGTGCTAAGTTGGTTGAAGGCTTTTGGTGTGGGAATTCATCAAAAACTTTTTTTCAAATTCAAGTAGAGGACTTCTGTTGGATCACTCCTGCCCACTTGTTTACTGATCCTTTCAAAAAACTTCTAATGGTTAATGAGACAAAACTTGACTTTCACAGAAGCCATGTTCATTCTTTGTAAGCAGGGCTTGACCTTCGTTATACTTTATACCTTATTCTTAATATTACTTTCCATCAATTTACTGTAACAGTTGTAAAGCTAACTGATCAATAGTTTCCTGGATCTCCCTTGAAAGATCTCCCCTGGATCTCTTCCTGGAAAAAATGCTGTTATATTGGCCACTCTCCAGCCTCCTTGTACAGAAGCTAGATGTTAGGAACATGTTACTCATTTTACAGCCATTTTGTTTCCAAGTTCTTTAAGAACTCTCAGGTGACTACAATATGGATGTATTGATTTATTTGTTTGCAATTTATCATTGAGACAATCAGCTTCCTTGCTTTTGATTACAGTTTGACTTAGTTCCTCACTCTTCCTTTCTACAAATGTGATTTCAGTCATAGGTATTTTATCAGTGAAAATAATTTGTTCAGTTTCTCCACAGTTTCTTTATCCTCCTTCACAATTCTGTTAATTTCTTTGTTATCCTATATGGCATGTAAGAGGTACAACCTTATTTGTATTTTTCTGGAAGAGGAGATGGAGTTGTGATAGTGCATGTGGGAAAGTTTCAAGGGAGGGAAGGAGATGGAAAACTTGCTGCTGACAAATCATTTTGATGCTATTTAGATTCATCTACACTGCCCATTAAGTGGTCCATTAATAAAAATGGTTATTAACTGGTGGCTCCCTAACTGTTGAGAAAGAATGCCAAGAATCTGACATCCACACATTCCTGTGCCAGTTCTGCTTATGAATTCAGGAAGAAGAAAAAAATTTTTTAGGGGGGTGTCTAACAACATTCTTGCAAATAACAATTAACACTGTCAGTTGACGAAGTCCCACAGAATCTTTGTTGTAATCCTCAGTAAATATGGCTATATACCTCTCAGGAAAATGATTTTCCTTCCCACTTCCCCTCTTCTCCCATTTCAATGTACTGTAGTTAATTGGCTCTAACTCCAAATACAGTTGTCAGTTGGATGGTGACGATTACAGGTTGCTTTCAGAGAATCACATGCCCCTGTCTATGAAGAATGAGTTAGTCAACTCTTTGTTCCCTGAGCTTTCTGTGTACCAGAGAACTGTCTCAGATAATATTTTCTTCCCCTACGTTTCTGGTACATACTGAAATAACCGGACAGTAGTTGTTATACATACCTCTGAAACTGGGTCCAAATTAAAAGATTCACCCTTTCATTTTCTTTGGTCTTCTGTGGATGGTTGAGCTTGAGAACTTAGGAACAAAGTAGTGATCCTGAATAGTGACTAACTGTCAAGGATCATATTCAGAAGTAATTCTGTTCTCAATGTGGATTGCATTAAACACCTGAAAATGTAGGTGAATGGCTATTATTTACTCATGCACACTGTCATATAAGATTTAAAAAGCACAGCAAACAAGAATCCAGGTTACAGAGACAGTTTCCAGGGTACTGCACTCTTCTTTATTTTTCTGCAGCTATTTCCTCTTTCTGTTCAGTTGCTGCAACTGATATTTGGTATATGGTTTTAGCTTTAGCCAATTTTCATCACTTCTTAATTTTAGTACCAGACTTTAGTTTTAATGAGCTCAGTTGTGTCTTGGAATTGTAATGCAAACAGCAGACTGTGCAATTTTGTAGAGATGTCTTGAGGCATGAGAGGGAGAGTTTTAGCTGTCACTTTGAACTGCTTCACTTTTATGTAATGGGTCTGCTATAAAAGAGGCAACAAATACAACAATTGGTATATTCAGAGGGGATTATCTGCTTCATATGCAGTCTTTGTGGGATTCAGCAAACAGCTGTCAGACAAAATAAAAATACACACAAAAATTGACTCATCTCTTTAATTGATTTTAATCTATTCGCATCCAGCCATAAAAATTCCTTGTTGATGATATGGCAAATAGTATGAATGCAATTAGTTGGCAATTCAGTGAGCCTTTCCAGAAGAATTCAGAAACCTTTAGACAAAAAAACAAAACAAAACAAAAAAAACCCACACAGCTATTATGGGGTCTATCCAGAAACAAACAAACAAACCTAAAATCAGTGTTATTGCATTCACAGTTACTCTATTTTGTCTTCTGATTCTGCAGTTCAGTTTTCTAGATTGTTTTTGCCCTCTCCACATGTTTTATTAAGTACCTAAAGGGTATTATCTAGTGGAGTCTGGTGGCTTTGATCTTTAGTTTGAACTAAAACCCAGAGAAGATTCATACTCCACTGGCATCATACACTTTTCTGACTTTTGAGTTTTACAATATTATGCATTGAGTTTAAAGTCTGAGTTCTGTAAAGAGAGTAACTGCGCATGTGGACGTCAGGAGTGGTGACAGCACATGAAACCCAGCTTTTCCTCCATATATTAAATGTATTCTGTGAGAAGGACACGTGTTATGTCTAATACATGCTAGTAAAATAATCTGTTGAGGGTTATTGATTGGATCGCACCTGGTAACTTCAGCAGGGAAGACATCAGGATTGCTGGGTTAACTAGCATGGAACTTACGAAGTCAATTATTATTTTTAACTCTCTAAACATTTTTCAGTGTCAAGATAAGGAAGGACAGAGAGAGCAGAATTCTTGGAGTGCACAGAAAACCTGTCTTATATTATTGTGTATACTATTGTTCTTCTTAACTGTATATTTCTATGCTATTGTGATTTTGAAATGGACACCAAACCATTCTCTTTTGGCCGCAACTCTCTGTGATAGGCATATACTCTTGACCTGCAATGCTTCTTTAGGCTCCTTAGCCCCTTAGCCTTGAGCTTATTTAAGGACAAAGGGGAAAATAATGGTATAATGCATTATTCCAGCACTGAACCACTAAGGATTACGAGAGAATGTTTCTTCAGTGTGTCTCTTGTTTGGTTCACTGACTTGAGTTCCTGGAGGAAGAAATTGTGTTTTGTTTCTATTCCAATTAAAATGATGGATGTTTGAAACCACTCATACAGGTTCTGCATCCTCTGATCTAGCAAAGCCTGTATAAATAGCTGGTATAAGGGAACAGTTGTGAAGGAGCAAAACTTTTATTGTCCATTGTTATTCCATGATAAGTCTACTCTGTAATGAATTGAAATGGAAACTGATTAGCATTGGTATTATGTGTTTAGTAACCATCTTGAAAAAATTTGTGCCTTGGGATAGCAGTAGAGGCAATACATTACCAGTGGATTCTGCTTTGTACAAGTCACACATCTATGTTGAAAGATCTTTCTTTGTCTAGGCCTGAGATCCTCTTTGACACTAGTGGACCATAAAACTCCATGGTAGCAAATGTTTGGGAGGGTGATGGCTGCTGGGAGGATAATGGAGGTGCCTTGCAGCTGGTTTGGCCAGGGGATAGAGCTCTGCCCAGCAACTCTCCTGCTACAGTTGAACAATGTGTGTCAGTGAGGAGTGCCATCCTTTGCCAAAATTATCCTCCTAGCTGCAAAACATAGAAATCAACAGTTCCAATTATTATAATTATTACTATTTTAGAATTGGAAGAGATGTTGCCAGAGAGTACAAAAATCAAATCAAATCAAATCAGAAAGAAGTACTGATGTAACAATATTATTTTGCTGTTACTGGTCACAGCTGAGGCTCATATTCAGGAACTGGAAAGTTGCTTTTTTAGCATAATTCTTTCCCATTACTTAATAATAATGTTTATAAGGTAATTTGTGGTCATACTAATTTCAGTGCTGAAATAGTAACTTGTTGTGTTGATTATCGTTTTTCATTACTTTTAAAATAGAATACTAATAATTGATAAGAAAATGGCATGAAATATGAAAAATTTTGCCAAAATGCCTCTAAAATGCCTTTAAATTCTTGTTAAAAGTAATTTCAAAAGTAATTAGATTAGACAGTAATAGAACAATGCTTTGACCAACAAGTAGGGTCTAAACTG
Organism: Cyclura pinguis; assembly: GCA_030412105.1. Lineage (NCBI taxonomy): Eukaryota > Metazoa > Chordata > Lepidosauria > Squamata > Iguanidae > Cyclura > Cyclura pinguis. Next base: position 102,032,802 of record CM059599.1, on the reverse strand, counting down.
TCTCTTCATTACTGGAAGATTCCTAGGTGGAAATTGCAAAATTTTGGAAAATCTAGTGTTAAGGGCTTAGCTGAATAAGTCCTGTCGATCGCTCTCTCTGAAAAATTAACTTACTGTCAATGACTGGCTAGGAGAGGGATAAAGAAAGATGACTTCATAGAAATCTGGTCAACGTTTCTTTTCAATATTACATATCTGAGTTCAACATATGCACCACCAATAAATCAGTTGGAGTTTTGGACCAGTACTTTTAACACAATGATTTACAATCTGGAAGGAAATCAATGAGCTATGTCTGGACTTGATATACATGTTTCGTAGAATATGTGTAAGACTGTGGCAGTTGATTGTATTAATCTAACTAATTTTGGAGAGGAGTGAAGATGTATTGTTCATAAAGAATTAAAGATAATAATTACTTTAAAAGTAATGTTACTTGTTACACCAGTAATTCTCATTCCCTTCTCATTATGTTACTTTGACACTCGATTTCATCACATTTGCATTCCTGAAGAGGTAACTCATTACATAGAATCATAGAATCATAGAATTGGAAGAGACCCCAGGGGCCATCGAGTCCAACCCCCTGCTATGCAGGAACACCCATCAAAGCATTCCCAACAGATGGCCATCCAGCCTCTGCTTAAAAACCTCCAAAGAAGGAGACTCCACCACACTCCAAGGCAGCATATTCCACTGGTAGACAGCTCTGACCGTCAGGAGGTTCTTCCTGTGGTTCAAGTGGAATCTCCTTTCCTGAAGCTTGAATCCATTGCTCCCTGTCCTAGTTTCTGGAGCAGTAGAACAAGCCTGCTCCCTCCTCGACATGACATCCCTTCAAATATTTAAACATGGCTATCATGTCCCCTCTCAACTTTCTCTTCTGCAGACTAAACATACCCAGCTCCCTAAGGCGTTCTTCATAGGGCATGGCTTCCAGACCCTTCACCATTTTGGTCACCCTCCTCTGGACACATTCCAGCTTGTCGACATCCTTCTTGAATTGAGGTGCCGAGAACTGGACACAGTATTCCAAATGAGGCCTAACCAATGCAGAATAGAGTGGTACCATTACCTCCCTCGATCTAGACACCATACTCCTATTGATACAACCAAGAATCACGTTGGCTTTCTTGGCTGCTGTGTCACACTGCTGACTCATGTTCAGCTTGTGATCTACCAAGACTCCTAGATCCTTTTCACACATACTGCTATCCAGCCACACATCTCCCATCCTATGCTTGTGACTTTCATTTTTTCTGTCCAAGTGCAGGACCCTACATTTCTCTCTGTTGAAATTCATTTTGTTAGCTTTGGCCCAGCTCTCCAATCTGTCAAGGTCGTATTGAAATTTGATCCTGTCTTCTGGTGTGTTAGCAACCCCTCCCAGTTTGGTATCATCTGCAAATTTGATCAGGATGCCCTCCACTCCTTCATCCAAATCATTGATGAAGATGTTGAATAGCGCTGGGCCCAGGACAGAATACTGAGGCACCCCACTAGTCACTTCTGTCTAGGATGAAAAGCAGCCATTGGTGATCACCCTTTGGGTTTGGTCAGTCAACCAATTACAAATCCACCTAACAGTAGCCCTGTCCAGCCCGCATTTTACTAGCTTCTTTGCAAGAATGTCATGGGAACTTTGTCAAAGGCCTTACTGAGGTCAAGATATGCTACATCTACAGCATTCCCTTTGTCTATCAAGCTTGTAATGCTGTCATAAAAAGAGATAAGATTTGTCGGGCGTGACTTATTTCTGAGAAATCCATGCTAGCTTTTAGTGATTACAGCATTGCTTTCTAAGTAATTACAAACTGACTGTTTAATGATCTGCTCTAGAATCTTTCCTGGAATTGATGTCAGGCTTACTGAATGATAATTATTAGGATCCTCTTTTTTCCCCTTCTTTAAGATGGGGATGACATTTGCCCTCCTCCAGTCTGCTGGGACTTCTCCTGTTCTCCAAGAGTTCTGAAAGATTATTTGACAACTTCAGTCATTACATGTTGTATCTGAACTCTGAACAAAAAAATGCTGAAACTTTTGCATTGAACAAATGAAAACTATTTCTAAATTTCATAAGCACTCTAGCAGAATGAGTGCTTTATCAGATTTCTCCCTCACTGGTATATTCCATTGGCTAGTTGGTTGCGTCATGCAGATGCTTCAGTATACATAATGATTTTTTGTTTGTTTGTTTATTGGTTTTGTATGTCATGGCTGCGAGTGAAAATATCAGTAAGCAGTAGCTGAATTATCCATGTTGTGATAGGTTGATGTCAGATGGCCGCATTGACCTCAAGGTTCAGCTTTTGATATAAGTTTCTCTTTAAATTTTTATCAGGTAATGGATATACTGCTTGTCTCATTTTATTTCATGGATATAAATATACTGAAAAAATATTTCTTTTTGTGATTGCATAATGGGCATCTTGTGGAACAGATGGCTATGTGATTGTTTGGGAGTCTGTACTTTGCTCTTTCTACAAAACCAAAAACAAGGCAACAAGTCAGTAAGCCTGGCCTAGCTTTTAGGTCATTAGATTTTCATGGTAAAACACAAGAATCCTTCCTTTTGAAGACTTGTCTTAAAATGCAAAACCATGTTCCAGGTACATGTCACTGATGAAAAGCTTATTTCACTGGAGGCACTTGTATTTTGTAATTCTAGAATACTACATCAAATTCCAGGAGATAAATTAACGTGGAACAAATTTGTACTGGCTCTGTCAATAACTAATCTGGCATTAGGTTTTTATTACAGCCACAATAGGAGCTTTGAGAAGCAGAGTGGATGACAAACTGACTCATGCACTGTTATTTTATTCAGAAGTGAAATCTCTACTTACACAAACACTCTTATTAATTTTTTAAAGTGCTGATGTTTGCTTATTTTTCAGAATGTGCATTCTTGATTCTGCACATCCACAAGACCTTTACAGCAGCTGTTGGACATTTTCAGTGCTTTTATTATTTTCCTCTTCTGCAGGATAAAAAAGAATAGCAACCAATCATCATGGTTTTTCATGACATTTCCAAATCTGAACATCTGGGAAGTTCGGTGTGACACTGACAAGAAAACTGACAATGAGGTTGATTGTTTTATAGCTTCTGTATATAGCCTAGGGATTCATACTCATTGGTGCATTTTCACTTCTTTTTCTCTTAAAAAAAAGCTTTCTGTTTTAGCCTTGAATATGAGATAACATCTCACATTCATTTCCAAGCCACACATAGAAAATGTTGTGTCATGTGGCTGAAAATAAAGTAATAAAGCATTACAGTTGTTGACTGGGGGAGTTGGCACCATTTTGTATTGAAAGTGAGGAACCTCAGCTGCAAAATTCATTGTAAATGAAGACATTGGGAGGTTTTGATAATCAGATGCCTACTCTCTGCATAAAATGGAAATGAAACAGCTAAATATTCATTAATCCTATTCTTGCTTTTATATACTGAGATGTGGAACAAGATGAAAGTAGAAGAGGAAGTTTTTTCCCCCTGTTGTGCATTTAGGGGTATGAATGTATGTGTGCTTCCATTAATAAGAGATTCATAACAAAATCCTGATACTTCAGTGGTGAGAGAAGTTGAAATACAGAAAAACAGTGCTGAAATGAAGGAAAACAATGGGGGAATTAGACAAGAATGCTGATATCTGTAATTTTCAAAAAGTATTGATTTGTTTAAATTTCAATATATCAAAAGATCTAGACTTGCATTACATGTACCTCCTGTGTCATTCATGTGATGTTTCCCATAACCTGACCTTCCATATATAAGAACAAAATTTACATTCCTGATTATCATCCTCACATTTTTTGAGATGTTGCATCAACACTGATATTGTGAAAGAAACCTAGCTCAGTGGCACAACACATTTTTTATACAAATGGATAATGTATAATCTCTGTCTTCTCCAGGTATGAATGTGAAAAAAAAAAAACCCTATACCTGAGAACCACAGTGTAACCCAAGGGCAGGAAAACTTTGTTCTGCTAGATCAGAGCTTTCCAAACTTTTCATGTTGGTGACACAGTTTTCAGACATGCATCTTTTAGTGACACAGTAATTCAGTAAGTAATTCAGTAAGTGGAGGCAGTCCCTCCACCCAAGCCTGGCCTATTGTTGCCACCGCCACTTCCACCCTTGCCAGGATCTTCCCCAGCCCAGGGCAGCATCAGAGGCAACCCCTCCCCCCAAGCCTAGCCCGCTGCCACTGCTGTCACCCTTGCCGAGGCTTCCTTGGCCTTGGAAGATGGCACAGGAGAGGCAGCCCGTCCACCCATTATGCTCATGTGACACACCTACAAACTGCAACCGACACACTAACGTGTTGGGACACACAGTTTGGAAAGCTCTGTACTAGATGTTTCGGAAGACAATGCTCATAATCCTTTGCTATTAGCCTTGTATGTCTTCATATTCCTTTGATAAAGACAGTACTTACTGTTATCCTGTATTCCTAATAAGTGACATTTACTAAGCATGAAACTATGCTCTTAGAAACAGCAAACATCTTAATATATTTCTAATAATTTAGATTCACTAATACCTAGCATCTGATTTTTAGAAGTCTAGTTGGCTTGGCTTGTGTTTTATAGCTCTGATCATACAGTTTTACAGAATTCATATGCATCACTTGATTAGTGATAAAACTTTTTGTAATAAAGTAACAGTTTTGTTTTAAAATAACACCATAATAGAGTAGTGAACCGGAATGGAGAGGGTGGCTATGTAGTGGTGAGATGAGATCTTAAATATGGTGAGCTCTGAAAAAGGTGTTACACAGCTGGTAAGACTACCAAAAAAACCCCAAAAAAACAAAAACCTGAACATGGCTGATAAAATGAAAATGGCTGCTTGCTTAGCACTTTATAAATCTTAAACTTGTATAATTGTATATAATTATATTATTAATTTACTGGAGCAGTTAAAGCATAACTTTATAAATACATTAGCAAGAATGTTATGGCTTCTGCCTTCAACTGCTCAAAATAAAAGTGAGCTGCTTCCTGGAGCCCATTCACACTACACAAATACAGCACTGTATTCCATGTTAACTGTCATGGCAACATCCTGTGGAATCCTGGGATTGTATTTTGGTCTGAGGTGCTAGAGCAGGGTTTCTCAGCCAGAGTTTCCTGGTACTCCAGGATTCCATGAGAGGTCTTTAAGGGTATTGTGGGAGATCAGGATTGGGGGCGGGGGTGGGAACGTGAAACAGTATTTTTTATACCAGATTCCATAAGACCTGAAAATTATTGCAGTGTAACAACATTGACCAAAGCTGCACTTGTGGAGTTCTCTGACAGAGAATTCTAAATGCCTCGCTGTTAACTGCCAGTCCCAGGATTCCATGGAGTGTTGGCATAGGAATTAAACCTGGTACTGAAATAATTCTAAGTTAGGTGCCAGGTGCACTTCTGTAGACAGTACATCCCACAACTGATTTTTCGCTTCTACATGTTGTTGTTGTTGTTGCTGCTGCTGCTGTTGTTTTGTGCCTGCAAGTCATTTCTGACTTATGGTGACCCTAAGGTGAACCTATCACAGGTTTTTCTGGGAACTGAGAGTGTGTGATACTCCCAGGGTCATCCAGCGGGTTTCCATGGCCAATCAGGGAATCACACCCTCGTCTCCAGGCTCATAGGCAATTTCCACATGACAACGCTCTTCTGCATCATCTCACTGCAGTCCCGGGTCCAGAAGGGAGCGCATCAGCAATGCTCTCCTCTGCACCCGCTCGGTCCATGCAGAAGAGAATGCAGTGGTGCCACATCTTCCTTCCGCAGCACAGCCGAGCCTTTTCCATTGCTGAGCTACAGAAGGAAGCATCACCAGTGTGCTTCCACAGCTTCTGCAGGGCCAGAACGACGGGAGCACCATGTGATCACAGACGCGAAACGCATTTTTTTCCCTTTTGTGAAAACTGCGCAAATGTGACACTCTGCGACAGGACGGCAGCAGGGCAGCGACAACGTCATGCAGAAGTGTGACCTGCCAACCGCTGCCATCTCGTGGCAGAAACGAGACAGCAGTGTCGTGCGGAAAGAGCCAAAGTCTAGTGCTCAAATTACTACACCATGCTGGCTGTCTCCTATATATTACTGATATGCATGTTTGTATTAATAAAGTGCTTCCCTCACTAACACATTAGTTTTTTGCTGAAGGGACAGAGTTGTCTCCCTCTTTTTGCTATGATGTGGCCCGACCAGACTTTTTTTCCATGAAACTGTAGGAGTGTACTATGCCTAGCAGCTTCAGATTTATTCAGTGTGGGCACACTGTCTCCAGTTGGAAAAACTGAATAACTTTTCTTGAAAGCATCAGTGTATAAGAGTAAGACTATTTCAAGCTGTGCAAAAGCTGACTACGTTGTTTAGTAACACAGATAGAATTCAGTTTATGTGCAATTCTCTACATTTATGTCAAGATCTATTCCCTTGGGGAAAATGTCATAATTAAACTATCTGGTTCAGTTTTTATTGTGTTGCTTTTATACTGAAACTATGGGCATTTAGCAACCAATATATACATTATTTAGATGTAACACCATCTCAGACACTCATGCAAACATGAAAAATAATTATGTGACAAAAGTTTCATTTTCAAAATTGGAGAAAAAAAATGTAATAGAGGTACCATGATTTTGAAGTCTGCAGTGGTTGAGTAGGCCATGTCTAAAGGATACAGCAGTATATGTAAAGAAAAAACGTGCTCTGACATGAGGTCATTAGGTCTCACCCAAATGATATGTCATTTCTTTGTCAGCCTGTTAAATACTCCTTGATCAAAGAAGAAGAATGAGGAGATATGATGAGGGAAAGAGAACTCTATACTTTCAATGGCGTAATGGTGTACCTATTGAGACTGATCATCCAATTGCCCATCACTAAAATCTCAGTTCTGGGAAGTTACTGAGGCCTTCCACAGTTATATGATGCGTATGGATGGAGGCATGTCCTTTCTGAGGCAGGAATAAACTTCCCTGACAAACCTAGTCCTGTTCAACATGTAGCTGTGATTTGAATGGTGAAGTGGGCCATATATCTGACAAAATATTATTTAGAAAGTGTAGGCATTACTTAGATTCTTTTCTTTTTCCAATTCTAACACAGGTCTAGCTTATGCCCTGAAGCACTGTCTGATTTTCCACCATGTGTTAATTTCTGGCATCAGTGCTTTATCTGCCTTCATGAAGATTATTGGAGATGGAAATGGAACAGCCAGTATTGGCAGTATTTCTGATGAAAAAGATTGAAGGGCAGTTCTAGGGCAGTTCTAACTGTAACAGCAGTTTTGAGATGTGACCCATCACTGTTGAGAAGTAAATGTAGTTTGTTAAGTATTGGTGCTGCTGACAACTAATTCCAGAAAATAAGTTTTGGCACCACAAAGTAAACCAACATCCTTTTAGTACATCACTCACTCCCCCTTCATTTTTCTGGAAAAAAAAGTTCAGTTGAAGTGAAAAGATTGGACTGTTTGCATCCTAAAAGTAGAAAAACAAAATATTCTTACACATCACAAAAATTCTTGCACCATGGTGCAACACACCATTGTATGCTTTATATTGCCTGTTACCACAACTCTCTCTTTCCAGCTCAGAATTAAATATACTAGCTCAGTTCTCCATTGCCTTTTCTCTTCTTAGTCATGCTAAAGTTTTCTTCCAGGTATGTACATTGTCATGTGGCACTCCTAGGGACATAACAGAACAGAACTGTGTTAAAGCAATGGTGGAGAAATAGAAGTACTGCTGAGAGGGTGATGTTATTAGTAGATATGCACCATTTGGTCCTGAGACTGAGCTTTTGTTTAATAAGAAAATGTATATTCATAGATTAACAGAAAGGTGAGAGTCAAAATACATGAATACATGTATTTAAAAGTACATGAATTTAAAAGTTTGAAAGTGTTTAGTCTTTCAGATGTTAATGGCATAAACTATTCTTGTTCCAGAGTCTATTCTTCTTGATGAAACTGAACTAGTATGATCAGGTGGGATATGCTGCCTCAGAGTGTGGTAGAGTCACCTTCTTTGGAGGTTTTTAAACAGAGGCTGGATGGCCATTTGCTGGGGGTGATTTGAGTGTGTGTTCCTTCACAACAGGGGGTTGGACTCAATGGTCCTTGTGATCTCTTCCGTAATTCTATCATTCTATAAGTACAGGTATACTTCAGTTAATCAAGTAGATGTGTCCCTGGGCATGACTTCTTTTATGGAAAAGTTGGTACCAGAGGGAGACGTAGCATAGAAAGACTAGGGGGGCAAAAAAAGACAATCCAACATATTCTAGCACGCCTATTATTCAGAACTAACAATATACACAGGTGAACCTTGCAAAAGTAAACAGAAATGTTTTGACCCTTCTAGAAACAATTTGGCTTCTTCCAAAATATGTCCATGGATGATTTTTTTCCTCTTTCACTAGCCTCCAATTTTCTTTGGATTTCCATTTTGATGGACAACCTTACAGATCTGTGTTAGTTTTTATAACTTGCTGGGTAGTGAGGGAAGCCGATCTGTTCTCCTCCTTTCTGTCTGTTTTGATCTTCATGCATGGTCATATTGGAAGTAGTACTGTTTATCTTACCTGTCACAGGCAGGCTCACACAACAACATTAGAATTGGTAGAGCAGAATACCTTCCTCCTCAAGCCTAATGACATTGATTACTGCAAATGTGCTGCCGCAACTTGACTGAAAGTCTGTGTTTGTCCAACCCTTCTTCACAATCCTTCCAGTGCTGATGCTGCTTAAAAAAAAAACCCTCCCAGCTAGAAAAAGAATAAGGAGGAAGAGCAGGGCTGGGTAGATATAAAGGGACTTTTTTAAAAAAAGGCCTCTGTTGTTGTTGTTGCTGCTGCTGTTGGAAGCCGTGATGAGCAAGGTATCCCTGTATATTCAAAACTGTAAATGGATTTAATGTTTCTGAAGATTTTCTAGCAAAAATCATTTTGATTATGAAAATGGTTGAGAGATGCCAATGTAGAGAATGACAGTGAGTTACAATGGGTTTTGGAAAAACACTGAGAAAATTCTGCAAAAATACCAATGAACTGTTAAAGTTGTATTAGTACAGAAGTTGGATTGAAATGAGATAAAACAACTGACTTTTTAAACACATTTCTGTAAAAATACAGGGGAACAGTGAAAAGCTGGGAACCTGCAATCCAATTTATAAGAGTTAAGTAGGGTTCCTTCAGCTCATAGCAAACTGATAGCCCCTGTCTCCCTGCTGTTTTGGAACAGCAATCAGAGTAGTTCACTGACAGTACCTTACATTAACTTCATCCTTCACCTACTGTGCTTGTGTGTCACCTTCCAAGATTTGATAGCCTTTCCCATTAAAAAAACACAAGAAATTAATGGGGTAAGACCATCCACCTAACTGTACTTCCTGCTTGCAGTTCTTCTGGTAATCAAGACCAGCACAATATTATTCCCTAGCCTTTCTATATTTTCTGTCAGAACAGAAGGAATCCTGAAACTTTTCACAAACTTTAGATTACTGCGAACAATTCCTGTTCATGCTTTGAGTTGTTCTGTCTCTAAATTTAGCCACCTTCAGTGGCAAAACCATTTTTTAAAAAGTTGCAAGCTTAAATAATAGATATAAAAAGATATGCTGTGAGAGGTCTAAAACCGTTATTAATTCTGCACTTGAGTGAAAGTCAATAGCAGCAAGTTAACAATGGCACAGAAAAATATACTTTAGTTTTGTTAGTGTACTGTGCCTAATAACAAGGAGTTATGTTACACATATATTTCACACCCACCCTGTCAATATGATGTATTTATTTAAACAAGGATACAAATTGAACTGTACATCAGTGTCAATCTATATTTATCTATCAATCTTTGGCTACAATCCAGCATCTGCTCAGTATAGTATAAAAATCCACATGTGGAGATATGTTGCACCATCACTATAGAATGCCCATGCAGAACAGCAGCATCACAAAATAGTGACTGGGTACTATTATGCAATGTGTAATGTGCAGTGTGCAACTATAGTATCCAATGTGCAATGTACAAAAGCAATGTCCAAGTACAACAACAATGCAAAATGCATAAACAGAATGCACAGTGCTGCTGTGTGCACAATTAAGTTCTTGTTGCTGTCAACAGAATATGTCTGTTGTGCTATAGAGAATAATTTGCCCTGCATGTACAGCATGACTTATGCACACTTGTATCACTTACAGAATACTAGGCCATGTCTGCTTATATTTCTGTCTGTAACATACAGTGTAAGGTACAGCAAAATAATGCTTGCAAATATTTAAGCTGGTATTCTTCGGACTTTCTGAGCCTGGACCCACCTTCTGATTTTTTCTTCACCTTGTGCCTCATTCCACACCAAGACCAATACTTCGTTCTTGTCCTATGCCAAAATCTCAACTAAATTTTCATGTGGTTTACTTTCTGAGATGAAATTTCCAATTCGTTTTCACACATATGCACCATTTTTTTCATGCTGAAAAATGCAAGTTGATCTCTCCTACCTCTCCTGACAAGATCTTAGTCAAAAGAGAGGGATTGTGATGTTTGTGGTACTGCAGATCACTCAAAGGAAGGCATACATACGGTCTAGAAGAGATGGGCAAAGTGTTGCCTACAGGTCGTACATTGCCACGGCAGGGCTCTATAGGAATAAACATATTTTTGAAAGAAAATAAAAGACTTCCCTGTCCTCTCTAGATGGCAAGGAAGGCATTTCATCTTGCCCCCCCCCCGCCAGTTTAGGCTCAGGAAAGGCCATTTTTGAAACAGGAAGTAATTACCACTCACTTCCTTTTGTTAAAATGGGTCTCTGCTTGGCTTTAAATTTCCCAGCAGAGGCCTAAAACATGGGGAAAGTTCCCTCATCTCTCTGAGAAGATACTTGGTAGCAAAACATTTTTTTGCAGGGGGCGCAGTTCATCAGGGTGTCATGCAGGCCAAATATACCCTCCTAGCCTTCCACAGTTGCCTACCCTGCTATACAGTAGTCATACAATGACCAAGATCCCTCATTAGCCTGAACCACGTGTATTTGTGCTGGGGAGCTAGCTGACTGTACTGGGCTGGCTTTGGAGAATGTGATTGCACAGTGTACCCTTGGTCTACACAACAAATAGTTTTAAGATTTATTTTTAAAAACTACTTACAAGGAACTCTGCAATCTCATCATCTTGGCCTGTCTACTCTGACCCAGGCCTTGCAGGCCCACATGCAATAGTTGTATAGAAGTTTCTTCACTGGGGAACCCTACCTAGGACAGCCTCAAGGCCCACACTAAAGAGAGAGAGAGAAAGAGAGATCTTTGGGCTTTCCACTTATGCTTAAGCTGTTTCTGGATCCAGGTGAAGCCATGGGAGTGCAGACAGAGACCCTCTGAGGAATTTTAGGGGATCTGCCCATCAGCAATGACAACAGCATGGGCCTCAATAACCTCCAGTAGGGAGACCACTTATCCCACCTGCCACATCAGACATTTGGGAGCCACATTGCGCTGTACAATGATATAATGTCTACTTGGTCGGCTAATATATAACTGCAGAGGTGATATACCCTACGGAATTCTCTGAAGACATAATTAGATTGCTAAAAGAAAGAGAGAAAGAAAGAAAGGAAGAAAGCAAGCAAGCAAGCAAGAATATAGGCATATGAACACAATGAATTAAAAAAATGTGGTTGTTATGAGGAGTCTAAATGACATATCTTCTTGACAGGCTGGCCCTGCAGGTCCAACCCTGGGTTCCTGTCACTCACCTTGCCCTCCTCTTTAATCCCTTCCTGGATTGGGTAGTTGGACCTCAAGGTGACACTCCCCCTTTATTGTGGATGTCTTGTTTTGGTGGTTTCTATGTAGTAAGTGCGAGCATGCCCTCCAGCAAACTTAATATGGACAGACAGAAACAGTGGTAAAAACAAACAAGTGGAAGTTCACAGAATCCCTGAGCTGTGATTGTTCAACTTCAATCAGGTTTGCCCAGTTTCTCCTTTTACAGATGAAAATTCAATTTAAAATGTTATATTCATCCTCAAATAATTTAAAACATTAACGAGGCAAACACACGTGTGGAAAAATAGTCCTTACATGTTAGGTTGCAGTCACCATTGGAAGAGGCAGTTTGATGTAGCGGTTTGAGTGTGGGAATAGGGATCATGGAAATTAGGTTTCAAATCCCCACTAGCCATGGAAACCCACTGGGCAAGTCACTCTCTCTCAGTCTTAGAGAAAGGCAGTGGAAAGTCTCCTCTGAATAAATCTTGCCATGAAAACCCTGTGATAGTGTCAACATGAAGGCATAGAAGAACAAGTTCCTCAAAATCACCAGATGCCTCAGTGGACGAACTGAGCCTGTGCATTTTTCCATTACTCGATTCCATCAGGAGACCCACCTCTGTCCAAGAGAAGTTTTCTAATGGCATGTGGGCAAAGGAGACATGGGCTAGAGGAGGGATGGTGCCTTGATCCTCAGGTGGGCTACTCCTAGATGGCAGGGAGCAGATATCTAAGGAAAATGGACTTTGAGTGAAAAATAAGCATGGAGGGAATTCACAGCAGCTGCACAGACCAATCAAGAGGACGGGAAATGGCTGCTCTGATATGGGAAAAGGCTGGCTCTTTTTCTGGCCTTTTTGTTACATATGGTAAGGCAAGCTATGAATTCAGCACTCTAATTGGGGACAGCAGTTTTCCCTTAATGACTTCTGTTGGATCAAAAAAGAGAAACAGGCTATGTCATCACCACATTAAAATGCAATTCACATTGACATAACATAGTTTCTATGGAAGAAGTGCACTGTAACACTCACTTTGCAATATACTTCAGAGAAGCAAAGAGATAAAAAGTTAATTTCCCTAGAGCAACTGCAGGGATTCATGTCACTACACTGTTTTGTAGCATTGAACTGTTTTCCATTGAGTTAATCTATTTCTGCTGCACTAGCATGTGCACTAGAACAGCTCACTGTGTTATTGTACTGTGTGTGGAACCTGCCTACTTATCCACCGAGAAAAGTTTGGACACCGAAATGTATCAATAACTTCATGTTATCAAACTATGAGGAAATTTATGCTATTAGGAGGCAGAAAGGAACAGGGAGTTGTCCATGTCTTCCATTATCCACATTCATTGCTAGATGACTCTACAGTGTTCTCTTCCATGTATGATATCATACATGGGAGACTGCCTTGATTCTTACTGGTTTCTGTATGGCTTAATGTGTGCCATGGCAGAGCAGAGATACTCTGGATTAGACACAAATTAATTCAGCACCCTCCAGACTCAGAGGTGGGATACATTGCTCACTTTAGGAGGGAGCCTGAAAGGAGGGTGCTGGCTTTCTGTTCTTTCCAGGAGAAAGTTTGGATGTTTGAATGTTACAGTCTTCTGTACACAGAATTTTTCAACAAATTTTTGGATGCATTGCTCTGTCTTCTGTGCTGATTCACACTGATCCCCAGAAGGGAATTTGTACTTGCAGATATCAAAACTGACTTCTACCCAGTTTCACATGTTCCTAATGGGACAGATCTTGTGCAACAGCAATATTTTAATTCCAGTTGCATTTCAAAAACACTCTAGAACCATCAAAACTAACAATACATGTTGTAAGTGTATCACAATACAGTTTTTTAAAGGCAGATGTTTCATCATGCATAGTGCTTTGATAGTTACATGAGCATTTACAGAATTTTGGTGATGGGATGTAAATCTGTGCTCCCTCACATCTCCTGTTTTAAAAAAAAAAATCAGCCTGGAAGAAAATGCTGTTTTCCCTAGCAAAACTTGCAATTCTAGCCAGAGGTCTCTTCTTTTAAAGATCATCTTAAAATACAATCCATCTTCCAGTTCTATACATAAGATGTCAGTTATGATTAAGCAGATCCCACAGTTGGTGGTGGTAAGGATACATTTGAAAGTCTGTGTCATCTTGATATATAGTTTGGTGACTCAAAAACTATGTTTAGCAAGATGTACCTGAGAGGACTTGTCACTTCAAAAGTAGATCAGAAGTACTATCTAGAAGAACAGGCAGCTCACTCCAAAGATTTAATTGTATATTGTAGAGAAAAACTTGAATCCAAACTTCCCACCATCCATACCATGTGATGCATACAGGACTGTAATGTTAAGATCATTTGGATCTGAATCAGAATTAAAGTCCATTTTTTTCCAAAAGAAGAGTAGAGATAATATATGGAATATTATAACTCAGTGGAGGCTTCTTTTTGTTTTCTTCATGCCAGTATTAAAGAATCAGTGACTGATATCAGAAGATGTATTAGTTGTAGAGGTGGTAGAGTTTCAGTTTCTATAAGTAAAGATCATAGCTATCATTTTCAGGACTCAGACATCCGTGCAATGGCTATAAATCTGGGATTGACTTTCAAGTAATATTAGTAAAAACATAATGACATAATTATACTTGTATTTTTCTCATACTCAAATTTTGGCATCAAAAAGGAATATACTTCAGAAAAATGCAGACGTACTCCTTTTATGGGATGAGGTATCCTATTTTAAATCCTTATAGACTTAGGAAAGTATTTTTAAGCATATAGTTTTAGGACAAAGTTCAAAGAAAATGTAACAGATTTGCTTTTGCATCATTATTCTATTGACCTGCTTTATTGATATATTGGTGCAATTTTTGCTAAATTATGTTAACATGTGTATAATGCAAAGCACTTGTTCATCAATCTTTTTCTTTTTTATCAATGTACTTGCTCATTCACTAAAAAGCTGTTTAGAGAAAACAAATGGAGATGATCCGGCCATAGTGCAAAATTTCAATTATATTTTAAAGAACAAAAACTACTTTAAAAACAGCTTAGATTAACATAACAACATTCACTGATTTTCTGGCTATTCTGGGTCTGCCCACAAACCACCCAGGTTGAACAAGTGAGAACAAAGAAATTATGAATGTAAGAAAATGTGAACACAGGGCCTTTCCGCACTACACTGTTAGGTAGTATTTTGCAACATTAATTGTACCACAGAGAAACAAAACATTAGACTAGTAGAAGGTGATATTGCAGTGGGTGTTTTTTTTTTTTCTGAAAGAGCTTCTTCTTCTAGAAAGAAAATGCTTTCTACTGAAAAATTGGGATCCCTCCCATATTCTTTGCACGGCACACACCAACGACATTGAGAGGAAGCCTGCTGAGCATTGCACTGTGTATTGCCTCTCAAGTACCTGCAACAGCCAATTTAAAGTAAGTGAACCTCAGTGAAATAGAGAGTCTGATTCTCCCTTTATCTTTTGGAGAGGTGGTTCTGTTGGTTCACATAGCACTGCAGAGGACATGAACATTTTTATCCCTGTTTGACCTCCAAAAGCAATGTCAGGCAACCATTGCTCTCTGGATATTATTGAATTGTCAGACTGCAGCTTTCATCAGCTGCTAGCTAATATGGCCAGTGGTAAGAGGTCATTGTCATGAGCCTGGCTGAGCGTGCTGCCGATTCGGACTTGGACTCCGATTTAGACTTGGACTCCCAGCCGGGGGAGGATCCCTTGGAGGGGCCTTCAGGAGAGGGGGCTCCTTCAGAGTCTAGGGAGGAGTCTGCCAGCGACCCCAGAGCTGTCCCGGGCACGGATCCCGAACCAGTACCTGCAGCAGATGTTTCTGCTCCAGAGACAGAGGCTAGTGCTTCTGACTCCAGCCCGGAGTTTGCAGCAGACCCTCCCCCCACGTTCCTCCAGAGGCGGCTGGGAAAGGGGGTGATTCGGAGGTCTCAGCGGCTGCAGGAGAAGCGTCTGATGAATCGGCCCTGAAGTCTTGAGGGGCTCCAGCTGTGAGCTGGGCCAACGGACATTTGATCAGTCCCAGCTGGGCTAAAGACTGTGTATTTAAGACAGATGCTGTTGGAGTTGGGCACGGGGCAACAACTGTCTATCAACCGGGAATCTGCGTCCTGTGGCATGGGCTTTCTGTTCCAGGCTAAACCTTTCTGTTTGAGTTTGCTGCTCCTGGGACTTGGATGTTTGTTTTGGTGATGTAACCTCTTAATTTCTTTATTACTAAAGCCATAAACTCAGCTCCTGCCTCTGTGTCTGCTTAGCCGCTGCCTGACATTGACAGTCATGGACATTGTAGTCCAAAAGTATTGGGAAGGCCACAGTTGCCTACACTTATCCAAAGGACCTCTAGAGGACCTCCAGAACTGATATCTCCCTCTTTTTGACAAAGTGTTACATTTTGTGTAGTTCTGTTGCTATTATTATTTGCAGTGGCTTCAGCTATAACACTGGCCTGAAAATGATAAAAATAATAACAAAAGGACTACACCTCTCATTAAAAGCCTTCTCTGCTGCAACACATTACTGCCTCCCCCCCCACACACACAAAAAGCATGATTTATTAAGACAGGAATACAAAGAAAGTAAATAAAAAATTGTCACATTATATTTTTACTTTTGCAATATGCTGAGAGCAAGAAAGAGCTGTCAATAGCATCATTAGCCCGAGAACTGTAAGAAGAAATGTAAAACAGAAAACTGTTTTCTGCTCTATGTAAGTTGGAGGGTTTTTTCCTTCTCATTGGTGGATACAAACAGAAATCTCTAGTTTATTCAGGGGCTAGACCTTTTTTTGGTCGAAATAATCTAAAGTTTACATTTCATAGCAACCAGCTTTTATTGAAATTCACCAGGTCAGACCAGTACAGCATTTTTTCCAAACATTCTGACACTGGCTGTAAACATTACATTTAACCATATTAATTCATGTGATGTATATGCTCTCCACTTTTCTAAGGGGTGAGAAATTTCAGGGGCAGCTTAATAGGAGTTTGTGGTTTTTCTTATGAAAGAATAATGGAAACTTAGGGAGACTGCAATACAGTGGCCCCTCCACTATCGTGAGGGTTCAGGGCACAGAACCCTTGTGAAAGTTTTAAAAAAAGTGAATAACTCCCCCTCCCTGAGTTTGCACTCCCTTGAATGCAGAAAAGACACACACATGCCTCCTCCTTATTCCATTCTTAAAGACCTACTACTAGGCCCCAACCTACCCTTTGCCCCACCTGAGATCTTTCTTTTTTAGCCCAGAATAAAAGTGTTCTCTTAAATCCAACCTTCTCCTAGAGCCTCTTTGTTCTTTGGAATTTGGCAGTAGTCGGCTCAGTCTTTAGGAAATGCCAGAAAAGGTGCTACAGAGGAAAGCAAGCTGTGGTTGGTAGAGGAGGTGGGCATGCCAGCTTCAAGGATGCCTGCATCTGAAGTAGGAACCCACTGAGATTTTCAAAAGGAGATCAGAAATCTGAAGGCCTTCCACAACACATAGACGAGGATGCTTTTAAAATCAGAACAGTTCAGGCCAAGCATGTAGTAGGGTGTATGTGCCCTAGTCTCTCAGGTGGCCTACACTGGCTTGCCTTCTCACCTCTCCTTCAAATAATTCTAAGTTAGTGGTTAAATACTGTCAGTATTGGGCACATGTTCTTTTGCAGTGCTTAGAGATCTGTAATAGATTGTCATGGCTGAGGGCAACAAATGTTTGGGAAAGAGTAAAGTATTTAGCTAAACGATTCATCAAAAGATGCAAAGCAGTGCTTAGTGCAAAGGGATAGCTGTTCATTCCCTCTCCCTTCCCACATCTGAAGTTAAGAGTAGGTCTGCAGAAGGGGCCCACTTCTGGGTTCTACCAGTGAAGACAACACAAAGTGGGAGAACATGGGAGAGAGCCTTCTTGGTTGTGTCAGCCAGTTGTGGAATGTCCTGCCCTTGGAGGTCTGACTGGTGCCAAGTCAAAACATGACTTTTTATTAAAGCTTTTATGAGATAATTTACTTTGAAATATACATGTACATGGTTTACATTGTTGTCACTGTTAAAGCTGATCTAATTATTGTCTTGCTTAATGTGCTCATATTGAATTTAAATTGTTTATGTCTTTAATTCAGAAGTGTTTCAAATTGTTTATGCTATATGCCACCCTAAGATCCCATGATAAATGTTGTGATATAATAATGTTAGTAAGTAAGTAAAAGCAGAAAATGAAAGCTTTGATCAGAAAAAAGGAACATAATACAAATGGAAACATTTTTTTGGACTGCTGTTTTACTTGTTCTCCAGTACTAGCAGCTCCAGTACCAGTACTTGCTACCATCTGCTTTTTAGTATTAGCATCTGCCACACTACTGTTTCTTGAGTGAAGCACACAGTATAAGGTGGAAGTTTTCATGTCTCTCATTATACCATCAGGTCTCAAAACTAAAATATTAGGAGCCTGAATAGACAGCCACAGTATCATTGTGTGGCTGAGACAGGCCTAATTCTTGCACCACCCCTCTTACCTTCTAGGCATAAAAACAGACAGTAGAGAGATAATATAGACTATTGCATGGGTAGGAGCGATGTGGCTTCAGAATAAGACAACACACCAAATTTTGGGGGGATAAAGGCCACAACTTTATTGGCTACAGCATACAATAGGGTGGCCAAAACATGGGTCTGGATCCTTGCATCACTCAGCCCGCTGCTGACTAATGTACCCAAGCTTCCGACCCAGTGCTGGAATCACTAATGGCCGCCAGGGGATCCCACCGTCGGAAACCCCTGTCACCAGGAGGTGCAAGCAAGGCATGTCCTCCCGAGCCCGACATGCTTGCTGCTGGCTTGCATCCCCTTCCAAACCACAAGGGGCCAATGAACCTTGCCCAAAGGCCATTGGCCCCGACCCACCTGGATCCAAGACCCATGTGACTGCCAAGAAGGCAGGTCCACCCCAGGGGACTGCCCATTGCCAACCCTGCAGCTGTAGCCAATAAAGAGACGTGTCGACCCAGAGCGCCCCCCACCATGAGCTGGCCTGGGCCAGGAAGAAGGCCAGCATGGACGAGCTCACAGTTTTAATTCAGGCCTGATGTAACCCACAAAGGCCCTGGATCTCCATCTCCCCACCCTCATTATGTCCCCATCAGACAGACCCCATTCCGAAGCCACAGTAGCAGCTCCGATCCGAAAAGAGTGACTCCCAAACTGCGCGGGAGGTAGGCTGAGGCAGGCCAGGGCCGCCCGTAGGATGGCCACAAGTTGGAACCTAGACAAAGCAGTACGATCCTGGTGGATGAACAGGGGGCCTGGGCCCTAGGGTCTCATCCACCAGTACCTTGTCAAGGCCTTGACTGGGCAAGGGCTGTTCCCACACCATGCATGGAGCCACACTGTGGTCCCCTGCCCCAGCTGGTCATTCTTCAAGCGCCTCACCCGCAAGGCGAGAGAAGACCCATGGAAGGTGGCATCACCAACCAAGAAGGCCCTGTTGGAAGTGTCCAACTTTGAGCTGCACATCAGCTCGCCCACCCTGAACAC
This sequence comes from Cyclura pinguis, assembly GCA_030412105.1. Classification (NCBI taxonomy): domain Eukaryota; kingdom Metazoa; phylum Chordata; class Lepidosauria; order Squamata; family Iguanidae; genus Cyclura; species Cyclura pinguis. The sequence continues at coordinate 102,013,476 of CM059599.1, read as the reverse complement.
GCCGAAGAAGGCAATGGTGAAAGCAGGAAAGTGGGCTACTTCAAAGCGGGAATGGCAAACTCTAGGCAGAGACCAGATCAAGTCCCCAAGCAGGCTGAATGAAATAGGCCTCCTGGTGTCCCTGGGACGAGGACGCAAGTGCCCCCAGCCAGCCAGCACCTTTCTGACCCTGCAGCCTTGCAGAAGAAGGAGATACCCGCCAGATGAGCCAACAGCAAACAGGGAGAAAGTCTTAGGTCCCATAAGTGAGCCATGAAATGCAACACATGCCACTCGGGAATCTTGCCTGTCAGGACCCTGGAACTCCAGGACACAAGCTCTGAGTCTGAGCCAGAGGCCCTGGAGCCTGCTGCACCAACACAGCCCATCCCAGAGGCTGCCCCAGACAGAGAGCCCTTGGCCCCAGTAGCCCCAGCAACAGAGCCAGGGGTTGCCTCAGACCCAGCCAAGCCAGAAGAGTCAGATAGTGAGATTCAAGAGCAGGTGCCTACTTACCAGCAGCATCGGGAGCAAAAGAGTGCTCTCAGGAGGTCAGAGCGTTTAAATAGAAAACGCCAGGCAATCAGGGTCCAGCTGAGAGAACACCTGGAGGAGTGATCTGCCTATAAAAGCACTCACTCAGCCTTGGGTTGGTGTTGGCTCACAACCGTCCCGTTTGGGGGGGGGGGTTATGTGTTGGGTATCTTGGATCCCTGCCTTGCCTCCTGGAACGCTGCCCGACCCGCTGGAACATCGCCTCCTTTGGATCTCGAACCGGCCCTGGTAACTTCTCTTGCTTGAGCTAACTCAGACTGTTCACTGAGAACCCGGCTGTGACGTAACAGCCAGGGAGTCTCCTTGCTGCCAGAAGCTCTTTTATTTACTGCTGCCTTATCTATTCATTTGCCGTTTGCCTGGAAAGCTCTGCGATTTATTGCCTTATTTGCGAGAGACTTGTTAACCGGCTCTTGAGGCTGCCTGCCAGGCCTTGGAGCGGACATTGCCCACAAGATGATACCCTTGGAGCCGATGAAAGTCCTGGAACCTGCTGAGTGCCTTGCAGTAAGCTCAGAAGGTGCTAGGCGCAATGGACTGGAACAACCCTTCCATTACTCATTGTTCCCAAGGTCCCAAAGCTCCTCCAGGAATGCCAGTGGTGTGGGGTCTGCCTCTGGGGCCAAGGATCGAAATCTCTCTTCCTGGAAGCGAGACAAAGAGTCCGCGATTGCATTGTCCAACCCTGGAACAAATTTAGCTGAGAAGGATATGTTAGCAGACAAGCAGACAAGAACAAACCTTCTAACCAATCTCATAACCCTGCTGGACTTGGACGACTGGCGATTGATGACAGCCATCACCACCTGATTGTTGCACCAAAAGCAGACCTTCTTATTGCTGAGCTCCTCAGACCAAATGGACACCGCCACCAGGATTGGAAAAAATTCCAAAAATGTGATGTCCCTGACTACATCTCCTGCCATCCAAGCCTGCAGCTAACGCCTGGCACACCAATACCCTTGAAAGAAAACTCCAAAGCCAACAGACCCAGCTGCATCAGACTGGATCTGGAGTCCCTGACCGAGCTCAAATCTGTCTTGCCAAACCAACACCCCATTGAAGTTATCAAGAAAGGAAAGCCATACTCCAAGGTCCTCCTTAACACCTCTAGTGATGTGGATGCAATGGTGGGGGCCTTGACACCCGAAGTAATTCTCGCTAACCTGGCACAGAAAGCCCTGCCAGGAGCAACAACCCTGCAGGCAAAATTGAGGTGCCCCAACAAGATCTGCACTTCTTTCAAGGAAGCCTTGCTCCGTTCCATGAAGGAAGCTATGAGCTCCTTGATACCCGCGAACGTGTCAGTTGGCAGGTGGGACACTCCAAGGACCGAGTCAAGCTGCATGTCCAAATAGGAGAGCGATATAGATGGGCCTTCAGTCTTTTCCTGTGCCAAAGGAACCCCCAGCTCATGTGCCAGTTCATGGAACACCTCCAACAATTTGGCACAATTCCCGGACCCGCTTTTCCCCACAAACAGGAAGTCGTTGAGGTAATGAGTGACCAGAGAGGACCCCGCCTGACGCTTGACTGCCCATTCCAAGAAGGTGCTAAAGGTTTTGAAGGCAGCACAACTGACAGCACACCCCATGGGCATGGCCCTATCATAATACCAGAACCCACCAAATTTGAATCCCAGCAGACAGTAGTCATCCGGATGAACCAGAAGTAGCCTGAAGGCCGACTGGATATTGTACTTGACCATGAGTGCCCCCCGGCTGCATGACCTCGCTAGGCCAACTGCCTGGTCAAAAGAGGAATAACGAACCGAACAAAGGTTGCAGGGAATGGCATCATTAACAGAGGAACCCTTTGGGAAGGACAGGTTATGGATGAGCCTGAACTCGCCTGGGGTCTTTTTGGGGACCACACCGAGGGGAGACACCCAGAGATTAGGTATGGGTGGGGAAGAGAAGTTGCCCACCACCCTGCCTGCGTGCACCTCCTTAGCAATTTTTTCAGCAACCACCTGAGGATGGTCACAGGCAGATTTTAAATTGCCAGCCTCAAAGGCCAACCGAGGCCCCATGGCTGGGATGTGAAAGTCCATTGTAAATCCACACTCAATGTAGTGAGCCGCCCTTTGATCCAGATAAAGAGCCGGGAGGGGGCGGAGCGCAGGCAGGCAGACTGGGGAGTGAATCTAATGGCTGGTGGTCCCTGCACCGTTGGTGGGGGAAGCAGATGGGGGAGCATCCTTCCTGTTGGGATGAGTGCCCCCACCCCAGCCTTTTTATGCTTCTTACTGGTCCAGGGTACACACGCTTCCTCTACTTCTGGCTTGAGGAGAGAAAAAACGTTCACATAATAACCATCCAGAATACACTCCCTGGTTGTTTTGTCAAGATGAATCCCAGGTGGATCTTTGTGATCCCTGAAGGTAACAAGAGGGCTCTCACCTCTGGTACCCGATGAATCATCCCACACAGCCCTAGGCCCAACGCCCTCCTGATTCTTACTCAAGGCCTGCAGATGTCCCACGTAGGGAGCCCCAGCACATGGGCTGCAGCCTTCCAGTACTCTGGAGCCTGATGCCCATCAGCTGTGGACTCACCCAATGCCCCGCTGTTGTCTGAATCCCCTCTGCTCCTCCTTCTGCACTGCTTGTTCTTATTCCTCCTCTTCCTCCTGCCGCACCTCTCCCAGCTGGAGGAATCTGAGCTGGAGTCTGATGAGGAAGAGGTGCTGGAAGGTGAGGAAGATGGAGATCGCCATCGATGGCCCTGCCGTGCCCAGGGCTGTTCTGAAGGTATGGCAGCCTCACTCCGAATTACATGGGGTGGGGAGGCAGGCACAGACCGCGTCTCCAGTTGTTGCACTTTCTCCAAATAACTTAATGGTCTGCGTAAGACCAGCCAAGACTGCATCACCATGCAGAGCAGAGTCCCTTGCTGCTTCGGAAGCGCCTCTGGCTGCACCATCAAGTTGGGCCCACCTAGGGGCCGGGGCCAGGAAGGCCCAAGATTTTCTCTGCTGCCCAGCCTGGCTCCAAGTGCAAGGCAGAGGCTCCTGCACAGGAAGCACCTGCTTGGGAGGCATGTTCAAGAGCTGTAGGTGTGAAGGGTCCTGACGCAAAGGAGGACAGCGGCACTAGCAGAAGCGAGGGGAGGGGACAAAGGGACCGAAAGACCACGCTGGCGGGGTGGGTGGTGGGTGAAGGCAGCCGAGGAACCCAGGGTGGGGAGAAGCAGATTCCAGCAGGCCAGTCGAGGCGACGTCTGGCTACTGGCTCTGGGTCAGCTGGGACTATAGTAGCCACTCCCTGCCGCCCCCAGAATGGCCAACTGGCCACTACCGCAGCCCAAGCCCCCCAGGCCCAAGGGAAAGGAGGTCCCGACCGAGACCCTCCCTCCCTAGAAGTGTCCTGCCCCTCCGGCCTGCAGGAGGCCAGAAGGGCCTCCATCCTCCTGCTGCCCATGCTCCACCCCGCAAATGGCGCCGCAGCGTGAGTCTTGTGGCACGCTTCCTAGGCTAGCAATGGTGTCAGCTAAATCTCCTATTTTTTTGTTTGTTTGTTTTGACAGAGTAACAAGGTAGAGGGCAGAAGCAGTGTGAGTGAAACCTTAGATCTACGTTGTATTTTAAAGCCACCTATAGCTTTTAAAAGGGAACGCAGAGACCTTCTCTGTTGGCTCTGTGTGTCATAGAGATCAAGGTGGCACATTTCTTTACTGTTATATTAAAGATAGATCACAAAGGAGACCATGTCTTATAGGATAAACAACTCCATCCATATTTGGAGGTCTGTGTGTGCATTTACACACACATACACACACACACGCTCATGAACTGTCAGGAAGTGGTGGATTTCGCACCTCCCTCACTCTGCTCTTCAAATCCTCAAAATGGATGGACTTTCTTATCTAAGTGGAAACGTCACTTCAGGCAGGGAACAAGCCTTGGTAAATGTCAGTATGAAAGATGAATGTTTGAAAAAAATGATGAGTGACAGAAATCATAGAAATGTAGCTGTGAGTGTCAGGAGAAGGAAACCTAAACTTTTTTACTCTGAATCTTGCATTAGATGTTTTACATGCATTATTATGCAACATTTCCATACAGCACAGTAGTTGCTTTTTGTCATTTTTCGTCATTGCCAAAATACACCTTTACTGTAAGCCAACATAAACTGAGACATGTTCCTTATCCCAGTGTACTCCCAGTTAAAGTGCTATTGCTTTCTAGCAAATGTTTTGTTATAAATGCATTAAATGTAAATCATATAAATTCTGATTTAAAAGTTATTTAAATATAACGACCCCCTTTGGCAGAGTTTTCCTGACAATCATCTGAAATGTTATTGAGAACAATAAATGAAAATTATGAATTTCTAGCTTACTGAAATCTATTACTAGCAAACCACAGCTGTGCAGTGAGAAGACAATTGGAACCTCATTGTTTGTGTTTCTCGAAATAAAACTATTTCACAAAGTGTTTCAGCACATGCTGTTGATGGAAATGTGTCATTGTGAAAGGGAAATATTGTGATAACACCAAATATCAGAAAGCAAATTGCTTAGAAAATTCACTGATGCCAGATAAAAAAGGCAGGTGCGCTAAGGTCTAGGATATTGGAAATATTGAAGGTTGTTTACTACTTAGGGATAGAGGGGCACTTGCTAAATACTTTCACAGTATTAATCTGCTCAATTAAAAGTCATATTATGATGACTTATCTTAAGATGCCTCACAAGGCTTCACAGTCTCATTGCAAACCTCACAAGGCAGACTTAAGCATTCACAATTTTTTGTATCCAGGAGGAGTCCTGGAACCAATCCCTTGATTATATGGCAAACCCATTACACATTGGTGCAGATTTCCAGTGCAGGCTTAATGGAATGTGAGAAATGGAGCTTTTACCTGCTGGAGGTCAGACCGACTGGGAAGGAGGAAAATAACGTAGCTTCATCCTTGTGGTTCACCAAAGCGTCTCCTGTGTATTTTAATCCTGAACTGCTATTAATTATTTATAAAATGACATTCCTATCATATTAACTTAAAGATAAAAGCCAAAATACCACTGATAAATATAATGAGAATAGTATATCAGGGAATTTCAAAGGATAGTGTATGTGCTGAACATTTAATGAAACGTAATAGCTGCCTTTTGAAAAAGAGACAAGTTGTTTTAATCAAAAGGTCATGCATGTCGGATAACATTATTGTTTTTGATGTTAGCTTGACTTAACCTCGATCTGTGAGAATTAGTTTTCAGTGTATATTATTAATGGAAAATATTTGTCTGGGGATGTTGGTAGCAGTGTCTTTGCTGAAGCTGTAAAATCAATATTTTAAATGTATGGACACTAGTGTATAGACAATAAAATGGCCAGATATTTCAACTCAGAAAATCACAACCTATCTGATTGGTCCGTTTGGTGCTGAAGTACCATCTCATGTTGGACATTTTGGACAAAAGGGAGAATTTCTGGACTTGTATACTTAAAAGACCTAACACTGCGTGGCCTCAGCTTATGAGACAATACCATAATCTGCTGGAAAATGGTGGAGACAGAGTGCTCTAAACTGCCGCCTTGTACATAGCTCAGGTTCATCTTTAAAATATTGAAGGAGGCAGTGCTCTCCCCTCTCCTGAAGAGGCCCTGCTTGGACCCAGAGGTATATGTGAACTACCATCCAGCTGCAAATATTGCCCTTTGAGAAAGCTACTTGAGCATGTAGTGGCTGGGCAACTGCAGGTGTTCCTGGAGGAAACAGATTTTCTGGACTCATTTTAGTTTGGTATCAGGCCAAGATATGGCACTGAAAATGGCCATGGTTTCTCTGACTGATGATATACTCTGGAGAAAAGACATGGGGAGTGCTACTCTGTTGATTTTCCTGGCTCTCTCAGTAGCTTTCGATACTATTGATCATGGTATCTTACTGAAGCAGCTCTGTGGGATGGGAGTATGAGACACTGTTTTGCAGTGGTTCTGCTCTTGTCTAGAAAACTGGTTCCAGAGAGTAGCTTTGGAGAATTCCTGTTCAGCCTCATAGCAGTTAAGCTGTGGAGTGTCACAGGGTTGCATCTTATCACCCACCCATCATCTGTATGAATCCACTGGAGGAGGTCATAAGCACGTTTGGAGTGGGTTGCCTTAAGTATGCTGATGATACTGAGCTCTATTTCTTCTTGTCATTGGAATTAGCTGGGGCCGTGCAGGTGTTTACCAGTGCCTGGATGTTGTAATGGGCTGGATGAGAGCCAATAAACTGAAGCTGAATCCTGATAGGGTGGAGATTCTGTGAACTGACCATTATTGGGTCTAGGAATTGTATAAAAACACTGTTTTAGGTAGGACTGCACTCCCCCTGAAAGAGCAGATATCTAGCTTGATTCCTAGATCCATTCCTGCCACTGGAGACCCAAGTAGACTGTGTAGTTTGGAGTGTTTGGTGGCAGCTTTGACTGGTGTGCTGGCTACGTCCTCTCCTGGACAGAGATAACCTAGCCACAGTAGGCTATGCACGGGTAACCTCCTGATTAGACTGTTGTAATGCTACCTATATAGCACTACCCTTGAAGAAGATTCAGAAGCTGCAGCTAATGCAAAAATGGAGCAGGTTGACTGCTGACTGCAATATTGTATAGATAGCACATAATGCCAGTTTTTGTTCTTCTTCTTCTTTTTTTTAAATGTATCCACTGCCAGTACATTCCAAGTCTAAATTCAAGGTGCCTTTGGTGACATTCAAAGCCATAAATGGCGTGGGACCTCAATATGTGAAAGCGAGTGCTTCTTCCTATATGTGCCTCATGAAGAATTAAGATCTACTGCAGGAGCCCTCCTCTATGACCCAGCAGAAGGTCAGTACCGTGTCAGGACATAGGAAAAGGCCTTCTCAGCCCTGGCACCCCAGCTGTGAAATGTTCTTCCCCGGAGGCCCAGTACTACCAACACTCGTGTCATTTAGGCACCAAGTCAAGACTTGGTTCTTCAGCAAAGCTTTTGAGCCTCAGTAATTCAACTGGGAGACTGTTATATATAGTTTTAGAATCATAGAGTTGAAGAAACCACAAAGGCCATTGAGTCCAACTCCCTGCCATGCAGGAATATACCATCAAAACAGTCCTGACAGACGGCCACCCAAATTTTATTTAAAAACATTCAAAGAAAGAGACTGCACGACACTCCAAGGCAGTGTATTCTACTGTTAAACTGCTCTTACTGTCAGGAAGTTCTTCCTAGTCTTTAGATGGAATCTCCATTCCTGAAGTTTGAAGCCCTTGCTCTGTGTCCTAATCTCTGGAGCAGCAGAAAACCACCTCCTAGATCACCCTGTGTAGCTCAGGAAGGGATACTGTTGAGGGATACCACCACAGTAGGGTGGGCTGTACACCAACAGAAACCCTAATCTGTCTCAGGGACCCGCCTTGAAGTAAACACACTCAAACCCTGCAGACTGAGGGATGGGGCACCCAGTCAGGAGGATATTATCCCAGTAGACCACTGCAACTCTGTCTGCTTAGCAAGTAGCCTTTCCGCACTACACTGTTATAGTGCTATTATTCCACTTTCAACATCCTATGGAATCCTGGGGTTTGCAGTTTAGGGAGGGGCATTTAGAATTCTCAGCCAGAGAGCTCTTTGGTCTCAATAAACTACAAACCCCAGAATTCCACAGGATGGTGAAAGTGGAATAATAGCACTATAACTGTGTAATGTGGAAATGGCCAAGGTCTTACTTGCTGCTGTACAGAGAATCCTGGTGGGCAAAGCTCAAAAATTTTAACCTGGTACTCCAAGCCTCATCCAGCCAGGAATGTATAACGCATGCCAGGTCAGCACATTTGTCCAGGATCTTGTCTTCAATGGCAGCTGCTTTACCGCTCACTGACCTGGCCTTAAACAACAGTGTTCTCAATTGCTGCCATGGTTGTCAAGATTATGTGGGATGGGAAACGTTTGGGGCAGACTAACATCCTATTGTGAACTCAGCCTCCAGCATAGTGGAACAATCTCCCATTTCCATATCTCCCTCTACCCTGAGCTCCATTACCTCTCTTCCTTTGTTGGCAACACATTTCCTCCTCTGCTCCCAGAAAAAAATGATCAGTTCTTTATCCTGACAAGACAGTGTCTTCAAGCAGGCAAGCTTTTCTTTCCTTTAAAGCAGCAGTAGGACAGGCCCTTGTGCTTGAGCCACTCCTGAAGTGGCTCCCCCAAAGAGGTGACCTCCCCTTTGACGTCACCCCCTTTGGTGGCAACCTTGGTGATAGTGGACCCATTTACCACAGTAGTCTCACTTATGTTCCCCAGTCCAAGGAGAGCACTGCAGTTATCATTCCAAGCATCCTGTTCTGCAGCACCTCAGAAACTCTTCACCTGCGCACTGCTGGGCTTAAGAGGTAGGATTTTGGGGTCACATTTGGCCATTAATAACCATAAACATGAGATTGTTATAACATTGTAAGTTCTTATTACAATCTTGTAAATAGTGAGCAGGATGGCAGCCAAGTGTTTAATTACCGCACCATTTTATAACCAGTTTAATTGTAAGGAGTCTTAAACTTTAGTGAGAATATACATATGCATACGTGCGCACATCAATTTTTTTGTAGATTGATACAAATATGTGCATGTCAGTGTGTGTGTTATTATGAGGGAAGAGATTAATTTTTATAACAGTATATTTCCCATGACATAAAAACAGCTTTAGTGACTGCTTCCTTCCTGTAACTTGTAAAATTCAGGGGAAGACCTGAAGTTTCAAGTATTTTCTATACTCCCCATCAAGGCATGTAATACAAATTCCAGTGGAGTGCAATAATAACCATGCTAAGCAAGGTCTTTTGACATTAAGCTATATAAAAAACCCAAGAGAAAAAGTCCTCTCTTCATTTTGCATGTCAGAGTTCTATATTTCATCATATCTGTTTTTACTGTTTTGATTGCTGAGACAGGTTAGATGATTTAGAGGCAGAGAGAGGACTTCTTCTTGCTCAGGTTTACATCAACCAAATAGAAGATGGATCACTGTGAACCCATTCCTGGTCTCTCTTACCACTGTTTCTATAGGTAGGCTGTGTCCAACAGGATGACTTTGGCACTTAACCTGATTAGACAACACTAGACTTGGGAGAAGCTTTAAGAACAAGAATATTATTCTGCCTCATTTAGTGAAATGGAAAGATGAAACCACCTCGTACAGAATCTTACTTTTGCCTCTGTTTCTTGTATCTTCATCTGTGCTCAGATAATATTTTTACTTTCTTTTTTATATTTTTAATACGTGTCTTGGAAATGAAATCGCTGATAAAAAAGAATGGGAAACCCCAACATAAGAAAGAGAACAGACAACTAGGTTGCTGAGGGTCAGACTGGTTGGGCAATAGGATGTCCTATAGCTGTATCTTCCCTGTTTTGTTTCTTCCCAACAGGATTTGACTTCCAGGGTAGTATTGCTGCTTTGTTTCTGCTTGAAGATAAAATATCTATAAGCCATAATGTTTGTTAATGCCAATTAAGGTTATAATAAATGTTTGTACCTTTTACATTTATGTTACTTCTCATAGGTTATCTGTGTATCTCACTTTACAATGTAGAGGTAGATGGTGTTCTTAATAAATACAATTATATAAATCTCTTATGCTGTTTAACTTGGTAGGGCATACATTTGACTATAAATTGCAAATGCCCATTCTGTACTTCCAGGACAAATAAATGTAGAGTTAATTCTTTAAGTAAGAATTTATCTTTTCTTTATCACTGTTTGGATGCATTTCTGAAAAATTTAAAGGTTCACATCAAGCTTCTACCTTAGTAAGGTTCTATCTGTCCTCTCTTCTTGCCTTTTTATAGCTTCTTTTTTTCCTTAGATCATGAAGTGTCTGCCTCAGGGAGCAGAACACTAGAACAATGAACTGGTGCCTGGATTCTGAATTGGACCTTGGATTCAGTAGTGCACTGATTGAATGGCATTCAGTAATGGGCCAGTTGAATCTGACAAAATGGAGGCACTGTGGAGAGATAGTTCTTGCGTCCAACAGTGACATAGGGATGGGGGGGGAAGGAGGGCAGTGCGCCCTGGGCGTCACTTTTTGGGGGGCAGTGCTGCTCTTTGCCTGCCTCCTGCGCACGGCCACCCTGCTCACACGTGCCATAGCCCCACCCCCACATGCCGTCGCCCATCCCCTGCACGCTGTAGCCTCGCCCCCGCGCCTCCATCCCTGCCCCTACCCCTCTTGCACCAAGCTACTCCACTGGTGTCCAGGCAAATGGTTTTCAACTCAGCATTAAAGAGAACAGGTTCTCATCTTGAGGTTATGATTGGATCTAAATCTGGCTTTAGTGGCTCAAGAGGTCTAAGTGACATGGAGAGCCTTTTACTAATCCATCTAGTCTAAGTGTGACCAATTTTAGCTGTGAACTATCTGGCTATGGCAAAATCCTCACTCGAGAATGAAATGCACCTGGATTTATTCTTGAAGGTCACTTATAAGCTCCAATTAGTGAAGACTTTGGCTGCCAGAATATTAATTGATATTTCCAGTTTAGCTCATATCTCTCCAGTCTTAAATGGATTTCATTGCTTGCCTATTCCTACTGGGCCCAAATCAAGGTGCTGGGATGTATCTTTCTGCCTCATATACTTGAAAGAGTGTTTCTTCCCATACCAGGCTGCCTGCATCTTTAGATCTTGTACTGCAGGTCTATTCCTTTTGTATCAAGGTGTGCTGTATAATTCTTTATTACTTTTTATTTTAATTGTATTATGTTACCTTTTCTGAAAAAAATAATTGCTTGTATTCTATACTACCCTGGAATCTCTTATGGTAAGGGCAGTATAGGGGTGCTTAAAATATTAAAATCTCCAGATCTAGCCTAATTATCATTTAAAACCTGTATATTTATGTTAGTCTAAGATTTGAAGTGAAATCAGCATCATGCATCTTGACTTTAAAGATGAGTTATAAAGTTATACATGGCACCTTGTTGTTTTCAGAAATGACAGAGTGAAGTCAGTGCATTTACTCTGTATATTCTTTCTATTTTTTTTCTTTCCTCTTCTATCTAACATTTCTTATTTATCCCTGGAAGGAAATTGAATTTAGATATTTTTGCTGTTGAAGGCTATAATCCAGTTTACAAAATAAGCCTGGTTAAAGTGTTGAGAACTAGAGATGAATGCTCATGTAGCAGAAAGTCAGGCATAGGTCAGTCAAGGATGCTGGCGTCCAAAAAGAATGATATGGATGCACTGAATACAGTATTGTCTTTTAAAAAAATATGTAAATAAGATACATTATATGACATATATCATAATTTTGAGTGTGCAGAGAAATAGATAAAGATGATAATTTTCTAAAGTCCATTTTTGAGCAAATAATTGGATTGTCATAGAAACACATTTCAACTCATCCCTTTACCAGTTTGCAGATTATTCTTGGAAAACTGTAACTTACCAGTGTGTATAAATTTGTGCATTTTTCTTTTCCCAAAGTGCTACATTGCTGTAAATGTTTTAGAAATGCATGTATTTTACTCAGAGGAAAAGGTGATGGTACACACGTATTTTGAAATGTGTGGTGCTAAAAAATATGTATATTTTGTGTATTTAAAAAAAATTGATGAAATTGAGCAATGCTTGAGCATTGATGGAAAGTACAAGTTCTATGGTATGATTGCATTCTGGTTTGTCACTTCATTCAGGGAGTACAAATTGGGTAAGTGAAACCATATGCCATACCATAGAGATAGAAAACTTCTAGATTTGGAGGGGCTGCAGCTCCCCAGCTCTTCACCATTGAACCTGTTGAGTAGAGCTGATGGGAATTACAGATCAAAGCACTTGGAAGACCAAATACTCTTATTCCTGGCTTGGAGGAAACAGTCAGGAGGGCAGCAATATATCATTTCTTTTTGAGCTGGAGAAATTCCCTTCCTTGCAATATTTTTGAGGAAGTAATTTATAGATGTGCCCTGCATAGAGGGTAGTATACATTAAATGTTTGTGAATAATTATTAAATATTTAAATGGTGGCATGGTGAATGTGAATGTAATTGAAAGCTGTACATAATTGTCCATATGTCACACTTTGCATAAGCCCATTTTGCTCTTCCTCCCTTACAACATGGATTTAGCTATTCAAACTTTTCCTGCATTTATGGCTGTATAGCAATCAGACACAGTACATCAAACACAAATCATTGCTAGACTATATACCTCAAAGTAATAACCATAGATTGTAGTGTTTTACTCAGCTATTTATCAGAGGAAGAGAAAGAATATGAAAAGGCAAGTATCCACATCAATAGCATTAGTTTTCAAAGCTTCATAAAAGATAAAAAAAATGTTCTTTTTTTGATGGCTCTCAAAGTGGGAAGAGGGAACATCAGACTGATGAAGCCATTAGTAACTAATTATATTAGGATGAAATCTGGTTCTGATGCTAGCCATTGCATGGCTAGGGTTCAAGTCAACCACTTCTTTGATGAGATTTTCTGAAGCCTGCTGACACAGGAGTCAGAAGCTATATAGTCTAAATCCTCTTCATATACAATGTTATTTGTATGAATCCACCCTCTTTTTATTAGTGCAGCATACCTATAAACTTATAAAGCTGAAACTTCATAATATACCAAAATGGTAATCAGAAATTTGAAACCACAAACTTTTCCTTTGTGTTTCCTTTATAACAACAGGCAAGAACATCAAGAAAAAGGCCTTTACATTTCCTCCTATTGAAGTGTTATTCTCTGCTGGGTAAGAAGATAGACAGACACAGGGCAAAACTGATATCCTGATGGCTCCAATAAGCATAGGAACATGCTGCTGAATTGTAACCTGGCTACAAGTGATGGAACAGCACAGTTGGATGCCTAGTTAAAAAGAACTTCAGTAATGAGTCTTGTGATCTCATGGTCATGCCTTGGTCTTCGGAGGCTGTTAGCAGAACAGCCTGGGGCCTATGTGGAGTCAGGTGATGAACAGTTCTTTGCTTTTTAAAATAGCAGATGTATCTGTAAATGCACACAGGATGATTTCATGCATAACCTACCTTTCAAATAATTTTATTCCCCTATTGTACATTTGCTGTCTTAAAAAGTAAGATTGTCACAGAGGTAATCTCAAAATATTTATACAAGATAATTTAATATCTACGCTGCTAACTCTCATGGAGGGAAAAAGAAAAGCAAAACCCAGGGCACATAACAGTATTTAAAAATGCCTTCAATAGTATTTCCTGACTAAGAGTTTATATATTTAGGCCTTCCAGTTTTTAAATACTACATAGTTCAATAAAAGTATTGGTTCGTATATTCTGAAATCATATATGCATGCAATATCTCCACCTTTCCACATTGTTCTTTAGGAATGCTGTACTAATAAACTGCATTGGTCTTCACCTATTTATCACTTATTTCCATACATTCCATTATGTGTTGATATCTGTTCTGTATTACCCTAATGTGTTTAAGTTTAGGAGTATGTCATCCATCCTTCTGGCAGGCAAAGGTCCATCTGTAATTAGCAACAAAATCCTGCCTGGAAGAAAGGAAGTCAAATATGCTTCAATTCCAATACAAGGAGCACATAAATCCATAAGATTCATTAGCCTCTAAGGCATCTGAAATTAATTGGCTATCGCACTGAAAATGTGGATTATCTCTTGCTTTAGAATAGCTGAAGCAACTTTAGAGTGATCCAATTATCCAAGATATTCAGATAAGTCCTGAACACGAAACAAAGCATATGGCGATCCCTGTGGGAGTTCTCTATGGAACCCTATGGAGTTCTCCTTTGTGTACAACCTCATCATCATTTCCAACATGACATGTGCCAATTTAAGTGAGATGCCATCTGTACTCCGTATCACAACAGCATATTTTATATGAGGATATATCACTTTTACTATGTGAATGATAGTAGAGGGGCACTTTGTTGCTTACCTGGTATAAGTCATATTTGCTACCACCTGACCCTGCTGGACTTTCCCCCAGGGTCTGTAACCATAGTGAGTTTTTTGCTTACTGAAAAAAGGAGTGCAAGACTCTATAAAGCCCTACAACAAAGACTAGAATTGACTAATGGTATTTCCCTCTCTTTCCACATACTACAGTTGCCAAAACAGCTAGCCACAACATCTGCTAATGGATTTAATAGGATAGCCTACTGGGTCTGAATACTGGAGCATGCAGTGTCTTAAAATGAAAACTGTGTTAGTACCTCAGGACAAACTCTGTGAATTTTCAGAGTTACTTTATGGGACTCTCCACAGCATGGATATAATCTCTAATTCGTTGAAGATTCCATGCTGTTTTAAAGAAATGTAGAAGTCTGTTTTGGTGCAAAGAAAACTCCAGTGACCTTTTCATGCAAAAGGAAGGCTTTCCATTTAGATAAGCTCTTAAAACCTGAAAAGGTTGTAGGAACTAAGGGGAATAAAAATAATGAATTCTTTGAGTGCACAGATGAAGGAGGTTTTAAAGAACCAAACTGTCTGAAGCTCTCTGTATGTGCTATGTGTGTTTACACTCAATAATATCCTTCTCACAGATAAAGGTTTTGAGTATAACTTGTATTTAACAATGAAACAACTTACCCCATTTTTAGCACTAGACATACACAATCTCCAAAGGCTGAAAGCTTTACTTTTTATTAACTGTCATCTGCTAATACTAGAATAGCTTTACTGATAGGAAACCCAAGGTGTTTCCTTCTGTAAGGGGCTTTACATATGCTTCTTCAACAAACAGAAATAAATTTTTTCATTGCTGTTTGGGATGTCAAGAGCGTAGCAAACCAAGACAGTCTGGAGCAAGTCAGGAATCAGGAATAAGAAGTCAGGATAAGTCGGGATGAACAAGAGGATCTAAGGGCTAACCCAGGTAGATATGAGAACAAACCAATAGTAGGGCAGACCAAACAGCAAATATGTTTGAGTTGAGATGGGCTGACCAAAGACCTTGAGATGCTTGAGGAAGAACTTCAAATGGCATGTACACCTCAAGGCCAGCTTATTTAGGCCTCAGAGGCACAGCATCCCACAAAATTCTTCCTATTTCTGATAGTAAGAATACCATGAAAAAGTAAATAACTAACCATTTCCTGCCGTTTCATGATAGGCAAAACCTACTCTGCCTAATGGAAAGTCTGGTCCTAAGCATGTATAGAACTTCTTGTACAAACAAAGCTCCACTGAGTCAGGAAGTTGCCTCATGGCATATCCTGTCCGGAGGAGTCAGTAGCCAGCTGAGGCAGAGTCAGTCCTCTACGTTCATCACCAAGATTTAGTAGCAAAGCTTATCACATGGAGAAGTGGTTGACTATTCCTGACACATTTCTGAGAAGCTGAATGGTGTTGGTGCAATTTGACATATGGGGCTATAGTCATACAAGATTTTTTCTTGTTTATAAGATTACTGCCCAGAAAATTTACTTTTCTTTCATTGCAAGGTCAAGGGTGCAGATAAGGCTGTTGGCAAAGGATCTCCTTAGAAGACATGGGGGGAAAGTCAAGGTTGGATGGAGTCTATACAGGCTGGACTGTGGAAAGGCTTCCTGAGAGTGAAGAAGGGCAAATTCATCTTGAACTGATTCACACTTGGGCTCAGTCAGTTGTATTACTTTGGGGGGGAGAAGGCTGAATTACATCCTATAGTTGTGATCCTGAATGTATAAGTGGGAATGTGATGAGGCTCTTCCTTACAGACTCCCAGTTCTGCCCCACCTTTCCTTTTGCTTCATCTAAACTTTATTTGGTGATGCAATTGTTTCTCCCCCACCAACAAAGAACATCATGCAGCATTTTCTCAGAATTAAACTAGAACACCTTTGTACTACTGAAAATATACAAGCTGGTTCTCCTAAGATTGGTAGCAAAGCTTCTCCCTGCTTGTTTTTTTTCTTAAAACAGACACACACAGAGCAGTGGGGGGGGCAACCCTCAGCTGATAGTATGGTGACCATCAATATAGGCGCCCCAGTTCTCTTCTGGGTGTGTGCCTTGTTATTACTTGAGGATGGGACCATGACACTGCAAGGATGCACAAACCTGCACTTATCAACATTCCACTTTTGGGGTGACTATTAAAGGTGTCAATTTCTTCTGCTGTACTAAAATTAGAATAGACGACAAAATTGCAATTTTTAAAAAATAGAATTTCTTTGACACTTTGGGCCCTAGCACTCCTCAAACAGACCAAAGGCAAAATGAAACACAGTTTTAAAGTTGTAGAAATATAAGTGGCAATAGTAATTACAAGTATACCTCAGTCAATGAAGTAAATGTGTTCCAGGACACTATTTCTTTAACAGAAAATTTGGTACCACAGGAAGAAATAAAGCAGAAAAAAATAGAGGAGGGTTCGTACAGTACAAAAAAGAAGAGCAATTTAATATGTTTCAACTAACGTTTTATTTGAAACTAATAACGTGAGCATGTGAAATGAAGCAACCAGATCAGGTAAACTTTGCATAAGTAAAGAAAGACACATTGAACGTTCTAGGTAAACTTTAGGAATGACTTCTAGTTTCATCAGTCTCTACTTTTTCTTATGATTTCCGTGTTGGTGGCCAGATCTATGTTTTGTTTTTGTTTTGTTTTTAACATACTGGGGTAGCTGGGAAGGCAGGCTTATTTGCCTTTTATGCAGTTTTGCTTGTTCATTCACACAGTAAGTGATTCTGGAAGCAGTTCTTATTTGCCTTCCCTATTGTAGGCAGATACATATAACTACAGTAGGATCTGCTACAGTAGAATCCTACTCTTTCCCAGCTCAAGCTTTATTGTAGTGTTTACTGGAGCCATGCTTCAGCGACCTGATTCCAAAAGTCTCTCCAGCCCTGCTTCATAACCTCTCAGTGTAGATGCTGCTAAAAAAATTCAAGTTAGACAAGAGGATGAAGAGAAAAGGAGTGGGGATGGTGGACACTAAAAGACATTGCAAAAGGAACTTCTTTGTCAAAGCCCCTGTTAACTGAGGCCCTTTCCACATGTGGGGGGGGGCGGCGAAAACGCTCAAAAACGGAGCTTACTGGCAGCCGGGTAAGTCCATCGCTATGCGGAGCAGCGCGAGCTCACTGCTCCGCAGTTCTCCGGTGTCCCAAATGGTGGCTTCCGGTTGGTGGAGGCTCTCGGAGAAGCTCGCCAGCTAGAAACCTGCCCCCGGCAGATCTGCAGGCACGCACCTGCGCGCGCCTGCAGATCCACTTCAGAGTCAGGCGACGGAGCGGCGCGGGGCTGCACGCTCTGTGCTTTTTAAAAACCTTGAAAAAGAGGTTTTTAAAAAACACGCAGCACGGCTAGTTCCAGCCGCACCTGAGTGGATTCTGGTGTGGAACTACAAAAAGTAGTCCACGCCAGTCCATTCTACAGTGTAGAAGACCTCCGTGAGAGGTCGCTCTTCACCATTTCAGAAGGCCGGTATGGAAATGGCCTGAGAGTATGCCCGTACTACATTATATTAATCAAGATATATAAAGATACTAAAGTAATACGGAAAAAAGTTTTAGAAAGAAATTGTGGTGTGGGCTTAATTGTCAAGGGATCAAAATGCCTTTTATATGATGCTGGAAGTGGGGGAACGAGGAAGAGAGAGTGTACAAGCTTCTTAATACAGGAAATTAAGGAATTTGGTTAAGTGATACCACTGAGAAGACCATTCTGTATACTTCCCAAGGTGAGGGACTGTAACAGGAACCAAAAAGATGCAAATCATGGCCCTTAGTGTTCAAAGTGCTGCATAAGGTTATATAGATTTTTCAGATCTTTGCAATGGTCAGTTAGTGATGATGTGCAATAAATCTACTTACCCAAAAATCACTTTCTTTGAGTTCAAAACTTTCTCTCAGGAGATTAATTTTGTTACATGTGCAGTAACAAGGACTTTTGTATTTCTGTATGTTTGCACCATGAAACCATTGTCTTTATTCATGCCTCTATTAATGGATTGGAATTTGTGAATATAATTCAATTCAGATTCCCTTTCCTGTTTTTCCTTGTAATTCCTTTTTCAAAGACTGCAACCTTTAAATCCTGTACTACATGTTCAGGAAGGTTGAACTGTTCTGTGACTGGTTTTTGGGTGCTACCTTTTCTAACATCAAATTTGTGTTCAACAATCCCTTTTCATAGAGACTGTCCTGTTCGTCCAATATAGAGTGCAGAGGCACATTGCTAACATAGGATGGCATGTATCACAATGCAGGAAGAACAAGTCAATGTACTTCTGATATCCTGAGTAATGTTATTGGCCCCTGTAGTATTGCTGCCAGAGTAGACGTGGGGACAGAGTTAGCATCTGGGATTGTGGCAGCATCTTGTCCCTGTATCCATGTTATGCATCCTTTTGTAAATGAGCAGTTGGTCAAGATTTGGAGGCTGTCTGTAGGCCAACAAAAGCATGCCTCCTAGAGACTGTGAGAGGGCTATGTTGTTCTCCAGAATTAGTTGTAGCTCATTGATGATGTGTTTGAGTAGTTTCAGCTAGAGCCTGTAGGTGACAACTAGGGGGATGTTCTGTCATTTTGTATTTTTGTTCTGTCCTGTAGTAGATTGTTCTTAGGTGCTAAGCTTGCCTTGTTAATGTGTTTCTTCATCACCTTTGGTGGATATTGTAATTTGAGAAATGCCTGGTGTAAATCCAAGAGTTTTGAGTCCCTGTCTTGTGGTGCTTAGAAATCCACTGCGCAGTTACATAGTGGTATCAAGAAAGTGAATTTGTTATGTGGATTTTTCCATGCTCAGGTTGATAGTATATATACCAACTTCCCACACCAGGATGGACTACAAGCCATTAGGAATACCATCCTAAATGAGGCTACAGCACATCTAGCCACCAAACTCTGCCTTTTTGTACTCACTCATAACTACTTCACTTCTGAGAATAGCATGTACCTCTAACACAATGGCACTGTTATGTGCACCCACATGGGACACAGAGTTCTTCCTGGCTGACCTAGAACAACATTTTCTCAGCACATGTACCCAGAAATTTCTCCTCTACCTACAATTTCTTGATGATATCTTTATTATTTGGACACATAGAAAGCAATTATATGAGAAGTTACACCAGGATTTCAGCAACTTCCACACTGCCATAAACCAGCAAATTAACTTTCTTGATCACACTGTGAAATTGCACAACGGGCTTCTAAGCATCTTGCTCTATCAAAAACCCACTGATTGCTACACGTACTTACATGCCTCCAGTGCCCACCTAAAACATACTGTGAAATCAATTGTTTACAGCCAAGCCCTCCAATATAACCACATCTTTTTTAAAAAATATTTTTAACATGCATATATATACAAGAGAGCACCTGACCAATCAGCAGCCATTACACAGCAGAATGTGCAGCCACATGGAAGAGAGGATACACCTCTAGTATGGAAGGGGGGATTTGTCTACCCAAAAAGAAAATGTCCATTTTAAACACAAGCCTGGTAAGCCTGGGATGAGGAATGCAAGGAAATAGAAGGAGGAGAACGGGCAAGGGGCAAGTATGTGCCTTGCGAACAATCGAATTTGTGAAGCTCAAACCCATGAGTATAGAGGGAGGACTGTATACAATTTACTAACAAGTAAGGAAAAAACAAACAAATCACAATCAAAAACAATTATACATAATAATACATAAACACACAACCATAAACATACAAATCCACTTAGAAAAGGCATAAAGAAGACTTCCACTAATGATGAGGTTTCAGCCTTACTTAATTGAAAAAAGGTATCCTTTCCATAATTAAGAGAAATTAACCAGTACAACCACATATGATCTTCAGTATGAGAAGAGATTATGCAAATGGAGTAGAATTAAACAATATCTAGGAAGGCATTTTGAACATTTCTGTTAGCAGGAACTGCTAACAGGAACTCTAGAGGACGTGCAGTGTATTAAAGAAAGCAGACGGCTATATTCTGACTGGACCATTAATGAGCTTTGGACTGAGTGTATTCTACTCTGCATGTTTTACAATGCTATGGAGATCTGACATCTCAGCTAATAGCTTTAAAGAAGGTTAAAGTACTCAAATGATAGTAGTTCTGCTTGAAGCTATGGAGGAAACTAGAGAGAGCATCATGCTTCTCTATTGACTGTAA
Organism: Cyclura pinguis; assembly: GCA_030412105.1. Lineage (NCBI taxonomy): Eukaryota > Metazoa > Chordata > Lepidosauria > Squamata > Iguanidae > Cyclura > Cyclura pinguis. Next base: position 101,992,881 of record CM059599.1, on the reverse strand, counting down.
AAGATTATGTCAAGAACCTCCATTGTTCAAGTAAAGTCTTCATTCTGTCCCATATAGAAAGTCTTCTTACACTGCTGTTCTCTAGAAAACATGTTTATTTTCATTTTCTTACTCCATGCTACCTCTTCTATAAAAGAGAGAGTTCCATGGGGCAGGACATGTATATGTAATAGCACTGTTGAATCCGTGGTTGCCTGTTGTCTGTCGATGAATGGCTTTTGATCTATTTGGGAGGGAAGAAACTGACTTTTGCATATGTCCTCTTCCCTTTGGAGCTGTGCCCCGACTCTTACATTGTTCTGCTAGATAGCTTAGTCATCTAGATTTTCAAAGAGCTGTCGTTGGGGGTGAGAATTTGCAAAGCCCACATCTGGTATTTTATTAGTGGAGGGCTCTGTGTGATCAAGAGGCTTCCCCAGACAATAAATCAGCACTGGTTGCAGCCTTTGGTGTTCTCTTTTCAATTTTTCTCCTCATTTTTTCCACTAATTTCCACATTTATGTGATATTAATCGTTAGAGCTTCAGAGGAAATACTGCAGAACCTTTCAGTGCTTGTTTGTTCACCTACACTTTACAGCAGTTAACACTAATCTCTGTTTGTCACACATCTAGGAAAGCTTTCCCCTGATAGGATCCACTGCAGGTAGGGGAGTCAGAACAAATCCTCATCAATTTCTAAACAGAAAAACATTGTTTTCTTTATGCCTTTAGAGCAAGCAGTTAGAAAGCTTCTGAGGGAATGGCCTGTTAAAGGTTCTTACTTCACAGCAACAAAACTTGCATTTTGGTTATAACTGTCGAAGTGTTAAGACATCTTAAAACTACAAGGAATCAAAGATACATTTGCTTTTACATAGGAACTTCCACTTTTTTGTGTATCGTGGAATATTTAAGCATTATCTCCCAAATTTAAGATTAATGTTTGAAATCAGTCTACTAGTTTTGAGTTCTTAGGTTGAGTGTTCTGCAGTTCTCTTTGTGTACCATCCGTTGCGTTCCTCAACAGTCTTTCTACTAGATGGCTGAAAATCTCTCAATTTTGGTTTTGTACCATTACTTGAAACCTACATTTTTCTTCTCCTATCTGCTTTTTATCTGGTTACATGACTTTCTATTGCGCTGTATTCTTTGAACATTTAATTTATTTTAATCATCTTTTCCCATTTGTTAAAGTATGTGCATTTTAAAAAAATAGCGCATTTTGAAGTGTGTGTACTGTTTTGTCTGTGCTTTAATCAGTAGCTTTCCAATGAATGAACTGTTGTGATGAGGTGCATTTCTTTTTTCCTTCAAACTTGAGAGGTCTGAAGAGGGCTACTGTGATGGAGCCCGGGGTGTGGCTAGCAGAGCAGCCCTAGTAACAGGTGGCCACATAACCAGAGAATAGTTCTATCTGAGCAAAACCCAGCCCTAGTAAGAGGGAGTGGCTGTGGCTGAGACAGCAGAAGGCATATATACAGGGAATATGAATCGGATTCTAGCTTCCTTCAGTGAGATTTCTGGAGAAAACTTTAAATCAGAGCCTGCAGTCAACTGAAGGGGGTTGCCTGGAAAGAGGGTTGTCTTGTCAGTGGCCTGGTGTGGGGCGTAGAAGAAACCAAATGACTTCTGAATGGGTTAGAAAGTGGGACCTTGAGTGAGGAATTACACCTTTGTGCTAAAGGGAGCCAAAGGTCCTTCTCTGTGTGTGAAAGCTCTATTCTGGAATACTGTGGTGATTTGAAGAAATTAGTTGAACACCTTTAGGGAAGTGTTGTTTTGTTTCAATATTCTTGGAAAGCCCAATAACTTTTGCCTTGTTTGTTGTTTTAATAAAGATTTAATTTCCTCCTCAAGGAGTATTTTCTTCAGTTTTACTTTTATAAGAACACACTACCACAGGTTATCAATCCTTTTTGAATAACCATTGATAAGTTTTGCCCTTTATCCATTGAGGTGGTGGATTTAAAGGGAAAGCAGAGATGAATAATTGAAAGAGAGGGAGCCAGTGTGCTATAGTAGGATTAAAGGGACACTGCTACTCCAGTGAGGGAGAAAGAAAAGCAAACGTGGTCTAGCCCTCCCTGCTCAATAGCTACCTTACTCACAATGGTCAAGTACAACAAACTGCTGTTCTTGTTCCTTCACAAGCATTTAGAGGTGGATTCAGACAGTCCTGAGCATCCCAGATCTGATGCCCTTGGGGAAACATCTGTACTGAGGTGGGATTTGTGTGGCCAACCAGATGGTACTGAACTCTAACTCCCAGTATTCTTGGCCCTACCATTGACTATACTGGTTAGGACTACTAGGAATCACATCACATTACATGTGAAGGGCCATGTTCCTGTCCCTGATATAAATGAAGGCTTCTTTATCCAGAGTGGATGAAAACACTTTATATTAAATAAATCAGATAGTTGTTTAACGTAGCAAATATTTAATCACTCAGAAAATGTATAGATTAAAAAATGTTAAGAGTTCACTCTTCTGTGCTAATAAAATCATTATAGCTGGTGGTCATTGACCTGAACAACACCCTAACCTTTTATGTAAGCCAGCAAAGACTAGAATGGTGAAAATCATGTAGTCAGCTGGCTTGAATGTTTTCTGGGCAGACCAGAGAAGGCCTTTCTCTTCCTTGGTTCGTAGGCAATGCACAGTACCCAGTTACTCGGCAACTGAGCTCAACGTTATCCATTATCCTTACAGCAGAAAAATAGCTGTTACACCAGCAGTGTTGAAGGATTACATTTTCTACTGTGATATCAACATAAAGAATGGAAGTCATGTATATGGTAAAATTTAGCACATTTCTGAAATATATGTATCTGTCCCTTTTTAGGCCCAATTTAAAATAACAGGTTTAACTTTTCCAAATCCTAAGCACCTTGGAAGTAAGTTACCTGAAACGTAGGGGGTGCCCTTTCCTTAGCCTATTCTATATGGCATTGGCTTCAAATTCTCTATACAACCAAACCATTTGTTTAGCAGAAGAGTAAGGAACAAAATATTGTAAGTGTTAACAAGCAGAAAGGGTCACATCAGGAGTCGAATGAATGTGTGCGTGTGTGTGTTTAATGACACATTATATTATGAAACTGGATCAGAACTGGATCTCGAATTCTAGGAAATAGAGGTACCTCCCATTGATAAGGAAAAAACTGCCAAGATTTTAATGCTTCATGAATTCCAGTAAATATGGCTGTTACCATTAATATGGGGAGGGGGGAACATGCCTACCATTGACAGAATGACCCATCTTCTAGAATGTAGGATGGGTAAAGTGTTGGGATTTATGAAAAGCAAACAGGAAAATTAAGAGAAATCCTTTCCCAATTTCCATGTTAACTCAAATTCTGCTGGAATTTTGATCTCCTATTACTACTATTAGAAATAAAAAATTGCAAATAAGCATCTGAAATTGAAGTTTAGGACTGTAAAATGGCTGTTGTCATTTTACAGTCCTAATTGCAGTCCCTTTTATGGATCAAAGAGAATTTCTTAAGATCTTAGATGAGTAGTCTGATGGCAAAGGAAAATGGTTGCAACCGTTTTACATAAGCATAAACTCTGTGTCCTATGCTCCTTTACACACTATTCCCATATGGCTATTTCCATGTAGCTCAACATAGCATGCAGATCCTGATGAGAGGATTCTTTGCATGCTTTGACTTTCTAGTCACTGCTGGGAACATTCGACGTTCTGCTCCCTGTAGGGAGTCAATGTCACTAACCACACCCTTGGGGGAGTAAAGTGTGAAATCTACTCACCATCACTGCTAATCCCTACATGATGTCCTTTTTGATATCATTAAGTGAACTGTGGAGAACCTAGAATATGGTTGTATCCCTGTGGAACCTATTTAAGAATAATACAAAGTGACTGAAGAAATATGGAGTTTCTCAAATGCTTTAAAAAGTCTTCCACCTGAAACTGCTGTAGGATTCTTAGTCAGTCTGCCTGTTTAAGATGATGAAAACTGAGTACTAGGGTGTGTGGTGAAATGAATGGAAGTATTTACTCTCCAGATGCATGAAGTTGCCTTCTGCTGTGAAGGAGTAAGTCCTTGAAGCTCAGTGCTGGAAGTTACCAGCCAAATATCTAGCCAGGGGTACTCCTGTTATCAAGAGCCAACATGGGCCATTTCTGACTGGACCATTAAAGCGTGATGATTCCACTTGCAACATCCTGTGGAATCCTGGGGGTTGCAGTTTCGGGAGGGGCCAAAATGTAGTACATAAAATGTAGTGGTTTGAGTGTTGAATGATGACTCTGGAGACCAGGGTTCAAAACCCTGCTCAGGCATGGAAACCCACTGAGCAAGTCATACTCTCTCAGCCTCAGACAAAGACAATGGCAAACACCCTCTGAACAAATCTTGCCAAGAAAATACCATGATAGGTTTGTTTGAGGGCAGCAATAAGTCAGAAATGACTTAAAGGCACACAACAACAACTCCTGTTATTTCAATCATTTTAACTGCAGATGCACTGGAGTGAAATATGGAACATTCTGCAAGCTAATACTCTCCCACTGAATTATGGCTCTTCTCTGAAGCCCTTCACATATTTGCGTACTGATTTTCCTCTAGCACAGCACAGATGGGATTCAGAACAGATATAGATCCTGGAACATCATAAATCCCTCTCCCTTGACTGTGTTGTGACACTTGATTCATCCGGATTTCTCAGGCTGACTCCTTTCTTGCTAAAAGAAGGAGGAGGAGGAGGAGGAGGAGGAAGGAAAAAGAAAAAAAAAAGCAAATTGTTCCCTGCAGAAGCCTTCAGCAGTGGCTACTCACCTGCTAAACAAGTTAGAAGGCCCCCTGAAGTCTTTAACAACCCCACCCATTTTCCAAGACCAGAAGTGGACTTCCAGACATTTATGATTTTGGCAGTCCATGCAGCCTTTGGAGGATCCTGGGACAGAAAATTGCCCTCAGATCTGTCAAGATTTAGAATGGTCCTATTTTATTCATCCATTGAAACATTTACCCTCTAACATTTCACAGATGAAAACAAGGACACAACATCAGAATGTGGTCAAGATGGCAAAAGTTATTAATGAGGAAGAACATGGAATCTGGGACAGTCTGTAGCAGTTTGATTTTGTCTGAGTCTACTGGGAAGGGCAAAATTTCTTCCCCTCCCTGCTGAGTTGAGTGCAAACTATTTTTTTCAATTTGAACTCAGTTTGCAGCAGTGGAAATAAATTGAAGACAAAGAGGAAAAGTGGAAGAAGGAAAGAAAAAACTGGGACTTTTTAAAAACGGTTGAAAAAGTAGGATGACAGTAATTAATTGGGACTGTCCTTGTAAAAGCAGGACATTTTGTGTACTTCATGGCTGAGCAGGCATTTGTTTGAGTCTCTGGTTAACTGTGATGTTTTTTATTTCAGTAATCTTTAAGTGGCCTCTGTGCCTTATTATCTTGCTGAAAGATAATTCTGTGAGGACCAAAGAGCCAGGGTGAACCAATATACAGAGTATTGGACTTTAATCTGCTGAGGCAAACTCTTACAGATACCATAATTAATATCAGTATTTAGGGCCACTTTATAGGAAAAATTACACATACACACATGTGGACAGCACAGTGCATGTGCTGATTTTGCTGTGAGGCCATGTGTTGAACAGATTTGTTTATAGCTGATGGTCCAGGACTGATTTCTGCTGATTTATAGCTAATGGTCCATGACTGATATATAAAATTCTCTATGAATGTCTCTAACTATGGGAATTATGTGGGGAAGTATGCTAGATGAGCCAGTATTCTGAAGCCCCACTCTTTTTGCATTATCTGTTACCATGTTTTTGCTTTTTTTTTCAAGCTGCCTTAAGCTTTTCACACCTGCTACTTGGAGTGTGTATCCATATCATTATCATTTCCTCACTTTTTTCTTAGATAGCTAATTTGTAGTCACTGTTACATAGGGACATTGAAACTCAGTACTGTGTATTTCAAGCATAATACAATCGGCCCTCCGCATCTGCAGGTTTAACTTGCATGGATTTGATTATTTGCGAGTTTCTCCAACCCCTGTCCCCCTACCTCAGGTGCTTCTTTTCCAAAGGAACCTTCCCTCTCTGTGGATCCAATCACTATTTAAAAAACCTACCTCTGGACTTCCTTCTCCACCAGCCACTGCCTGCCCAGCTAAGGACAGCTCACAGCCCACTTTCTTAGTACCACAAACCCTTTCCCAATGCCCCCTCACACTCAAGGAAAGAGTTGGGTGACCTGATTTGGTGCCTGTTCTCCACACCATGCTTTCACCCCCTTTCCATGCACACACACATACACACACATGTTGATATTTGAAAATTTGCTACTTTTGCGGGGGTCCTGCACCCCTAACCATAGCAAATGTGGTGGGCCAACTACATATACTGACATGGGGAATCATGTAGCTCTGCAGATGTTGTTGGATTGCAACTCCCATCAAGCAGTGCAGCCAGTGGTGAGGACTGCTGGGAATGGCAGCATCGGGCGGGCTGTATTTGCCCACTCCTGGTAATATTTTCTGGCACGATTGCAAGTATGGAATCTTGTCCACACAATGTACTTCTCTATGTAATTGTTGGGTGCCATATTGGGGGGAAAAACTGCTTTGGGTCTCGTATGGGAGGAAAATGGTGTATAAATCAAACATACATGCAAACAAACAAACAAAATCTTTGTTTATAGCTGTGGTGTGTGCATGTAAGTCTATTTGCATGTATGAGTTTTCATTTTTTAACTTTAATTTCATGTTCTTTCATATTCAAAGAATCAGATTAGGGATAGATTAGTGCAGGAGCAGAAAATGAGAGCATCATTGGTCTTGTGGAAGAAAAATGATCTTCGACTTCCTAATTAGCTGACTAAAGAAGAGGACACCTCAAAGACTTCCGTCTTACAATACAGGCCTTTGGCAAGTTCTGTAATTTAGAATGAGAGGATTTTTCAATCTGTTGGTTACTATTTGCTGCAAAAACCTCCAGAGGGAAGGAAGTACAATGATACCATGTCCCAGACTACCTTCAAGAAACTTGGAAAGGACTTGGCACCCCAAATCAAAGATACCTATGGTAGTATTGCATCAGGACCTCTTGCCAGATGAACATTAGGTGCATCTCAAATACAATGAAATCATGGGAGATAAACTCTAGTCCAATTTCTGTACCTCTTATGTTTAATTTAGGAAACCTCAAGGGAATGTGTAATAGTGACCTTGAGTTTAGGTGACATTAGAAAAGAGGCTAGTAATAAATGCCACTATAGTATTTCCATTACACTCAGACTCAGAATCTATGCAGCCAACTAAGCTACTTAATAAATTTGTATTTTTAACATATTGGCTACATATTGGATAGGAGTTTACAATGACAAGTTCTCAAACTTTTAAATTACTCTGAATAGAAATCTTTTGTGATGAAAGATAGCTTAGATTTATACAATACAGACTCATAGTTTCATAGAGCTGGATGGGGCCCCATAGGCCATCAAGTCCAATCCCCCACTCACTGCAGGAAACCCAGCTAGAGCATTCCCTGCAAGTGACTGCCTAGCCTCATTTTGAAGATGTCCAGCAAAAGAGACCCCACCACCTCTCTAAGTAATTAGTTGTTGAACAGCTCTTATTGTCAAGAAGTTCCTCCTAATGCTCAGTCAATTATCTACTCTCCTGAAACTTGAAATACCATTAGACCTGATCCTGCCTTCTGGGGCAGCAGAGAAGAAACCTACGCTTTCCTTTCTGTGACAGTCCTGTGGATATTAATAAGATCAGTCACATCATTCCTCAGTCTTCTACAACTGCAAGCTGAACATGCCCAACTCCCTCAACCTTTCTGTACCTCTTATCATCCTTTGTTGCCCTTCTCTGAACCTGTATATATTTTCTAAAATGAGATGCACAAAACTGAATGCAGTATTCCAAATGTGGCCTGACTAGCACAGATTGTAGTGGAACAATTAGTTTCAGCCCAATTTTCTAGTTTATCAAGATCCTTTTGAATTCTATTCCTATCTTCCAATGTGTTAGCTATCCTTCTCAGTTTTGTCTCATCTACAAACTTGATAAAGATTCTCACTAACCCATCATCTAAGTCATAGATAAAGATATGGAAGATTGTCAGCCCTAGAACAGAACCTTGAGGCACTCCGCTTGAGACTTCCCTCCCGTTTTACGCGCAGCCATTAGTGATGACTCTTTGAACTCTCTGAACCCAGTTACAGATGCACCTGCCAGTGTTCCCATCTATTCCACATTTAATTGGTTTGCTAAATCAAAATATCATGAAGGACTTTGTTCAGTTTAGCTGCATTCCTGATAAATGGCATCTGCAGTATTCCCACCATATAATAAACTGGTGACCCAATTAAAAGAATTAGATATAAGATTCATTTGGAAGAATTTATTCTTGACAAACCCTTGCTGGCTCCTATTAACCACTGAACTGTCAACTAGGTATTTGCAAATGGACTCCTTTATGGCCCATTCTAATAATGTTTGAAAGAGGGACAATGTTTGCCCTTTCCTAGTCCTCTGGCACCTTGCTTGTTCTTCAAGATTTCTCTAAAATGATGCCAAGTGGTTCAGAGAGTATATCTGTAAGTTCCTCCAGTACTCTGTGAAGCGTTTTGTCTGGCCCTGCGCTTCTGAACTCATTTGGCTTAACTAGGTGATTCTTGACTATCTACTTATCAATTTTGATTTAAAATCTGGATCCCTTGCCAAGGTCTCTGGGAGAAAACGGGAAAAAAAAACCCTATATTAAGCAGATCTGCCTTTTCATTGTGATCTGTTAGCATTTTGCTTGTCCTTACTGAGCAGTAGCTACACTGTTCCGTTGGTCGTTCTCTTGCTTCAAATATATCTGCAAAACCCATTTTTCTTGTTCACTGCTTGCCTAGCAAGTCTCAGCTCATTCTGAGCTTTAGATTGTTTTATACTCTTCCTGCAAGCCTGGGCTACATATCTGTACTCTTCTTTGTTGATTTGTTCTTTGTTCCATTCTTTATACCTGCACTTTTTAATTTTCACTGTCTTCTTGAGTTTGCTCCTGACACTGAGTTTTTGGTTGCGGTGGGCCACTACAAAGGTATTTAGCTGGTGGTAATAATCTGTGTAAAATTATGTGAGATTCCACTTTAATAATAAACATTTATACTTAGCCATAGGTTGCAACAGTTTTAGTGAGACATTCTTCCAAATATGATTAAGATCACCTAATGCCAGTCCAACAATCTTCAGAAAAATAAGAACATGCCCTTAGCCACTACACTTCTGAAAATCTCTAAAGACATAAAAGGGGTTGAAGGAAATGGATGGTGTTGCAGGCTTATCTGAATCCAGCGGTTTGAAATTTAAAGCCCGTTAGGAAGCAGTTAGACAGGAAGGAAACAATATCTATAATTTATCACAATAATTTATCTCTGTGTTAGGGCTACATCTGCCATTGATATGCTGCGCAGCAGTTTTATCCGCAAGGTCAGAAAACACACAGTGTAGTAGCAATCTATGAAATCAGTGCTAAATGAAATTAAAAGTTTTGTGCTAACACAAATCTTGTAACATGTGTGTCATATATAAGGACAGGTAGGATTATAAGCCAAGCTTCTGAAACAACCTATTTCTCCAAGCCTCTTCATGCTATCAGACTGTGGTACTTTGGTCCCACCTTTCAATGTTTCCCACATCCTCTGGCCTTTTAGTGTGATGTGCTTGTGGTACTGCTGTATTCACCTTAGTAGTGATGATGGGAGCTTTACAGAGCAAGAACCAGAGGCAAAAGCACATTCTGGACTCTGCAGGAAACATGAGGGCATTCTGCTTTTTGCTTTTTTTAAAAAAACGTATTTATGGTGTATTGGCCAGAAAGCAACATTAAAATAATTCTTCCTAGGTTTATGTTAGAGATTCAGGCTTGGTTCAGGTCAATTAAAAGCTTTAGGTGATGAATTGGTAAGGAAAACTTTAGTTGGTGGGGCAACAGTATTTCTGTTGTTTGTTTCTCTGTTTTGGTTTCAGAGTGTCTATAACAAAAAATTAAAAAGAAAATGTCAAAGTTTCCTTTCCATGTAACAATCAGTATTAGCTTTTGTTCACCAAATTGTTGATTGTCTCACACTTCCGTCAATATCTCAAAAGCATCTATACTGTGGTTTCAGTAAAATGCTCATCTGATTAAATTCAGGGCAGATTAAGTGGCTAAAAGAAAATAGTTAACTTGCTAACACCTTTGATTGGAGAACAAGGGTAGGATGCTGTCATATGCACATTTCCCTGTAAGTAGCCTTGTTGAAGTCAGGGCTTACTTCTCATTAGACATTTATAGGACTGCATTTCTAGTTTATGATTCTTCTGAATATATTGTCCACATGCCAGTTTAAGCTCACTTTGGCACACTTCCAAAAGTCATGAAGTGTTTACAAGGCACTCTCTCTTGAAATCACCACTTGATACATTGCTATATTGTCACATAACATGTGGCTTCCAAAATAAAATAAAAGTCACATATCACTGCATCCTGGCACAAAGTAATCTGATCTGCTTTCTGAGTACAATAGACCAGCAGTATTCCCCCACTACAGCCCCCAGTAAGGGACAGGTGGAAGATAAGGTTCAGTCTTAGCTGCATGATCAGTTCATACTAGAAGTTTGCATATGGTGATACAGGGGTGGTACTATCTGAATGCATGAAAAAAAATTTTACTTTCTGCGTTTCTTATCTGAGTTCAGATTCCTTGCTCAGGATTATAGCGTTAATGAACTACATTAAGTCGAGGCACACAGATTTTAATAGATAAAGGGGTGACAACAATAAAAATAGTTTTAAGAGTTTCAGGGCCAAAAATTAAAGATGACGGTGATGGAACTCAAGGGGTTGAGACTGGTTAATAGTTTGGTTTGCAGAATTAGACACTAGTAATAATTTGGAGGCAATATAAATCCTTGAATTAATACAATGTGTAGTATTAGAAAACAATTTATTTAAAAATTATAAAGAGAAAAGTTGCACTGTACACAGAAACTGTAGCATATTTTATTCAGAGTTACACGAAAGGATCAGAGGTAGGCTTGTGATTTAGGGAAAGAGCAATGCATACTAGGCATGGCAAAATATCAGATTGTTGCCATCAGTTACATATTTGTATGGGAAATGTTAAGAACAGTATTTTATACTTAAACATATGTCATTTGTTCTGCAGGATTGCAATGTGTTGTGATTACAGATTTAGTTGAATCTCCATGGGATACCATGAATTCAGTTGACTTGAAAGATGCGTCAAAGGAACATTTAGTGGAAAACTGTCTTTGGAGGCCCAGTTTTTAGGGAAGACCATTAGATCACCTTTATTTCATTTTCAAGCTGCTGATGTTCCTGTTGGTATCCACATTTTGTAGATTGCTTTTTATAAGAATGAAATTTAGTATTCTGTCCTTTTACGAAAATACCCAGCACCAGACATCCAGCTGAAGGTATATGGTAATTCATAGCTGTCAGAAGTGTCATTACAGTTAAGTTGCTTTGTGTATTTAGTTCTATTTCTAAAATACTGGTACTGAAAGAGGAATCGTTTAAACAGAAAGCAGACTTCTTCTTTTTTCAAATTCCTGTCTTCTTTTACTTTTAAGATATCTGGGAAAAATGTATGCTATAGGATTCAGCAACATCTCCTTTAAAGAATGTATTTCACAATACCAAAATAAACTGTTTTTTCTGCAATCCAGTAATACAATATCTCACCCATTCTTTAGAGTTCTTTATAAACTTTCTTTATGTCATTCCACGGATCATGTAATAAGCGAGTATACCTACCTAAGAGATGAAGTACCTCTCCTTAGGCTCAGAGTTAACACCAAATGGAGTACAACCATAGCTTATTTCATTGTGCTTTGAGCTTATTTGTTTTTGTTTTTACTTCTTTTGGTATCACCATTTTTCTTGTTAATTTTTTTTCCCCAGTAGAGTTGCATCTCCTATTTGAAGGTATTTCCATGCTTCATTTCTGCTTTTCTTATATATTCCAGTTCAGTGGTGCAAATTGATTCTCATTCATCACTAGGAGCCTCTCCACTTTCCTGAGCAAATCTCTTCTGTCCGTGACATAGTGAATTATAGAATCACCTTTCTCCCTTATCCTCTTTCTCAAAGATTTTTAAAGATGATATATCAACAGAACTAGACTCCAGTGCAAAATCTTTTCTTCCTGATTCTTATATGATTTAACTTTCCTCAAGGCCCTCAGATTTGGTGGAAAAGGAGAATATCAGGGATGAAAGCATCCTGAATAATTCTTACTCTGTTCTTTGCCTCAGATGGTCATACATATTTTGTCCTTATTGCACCCCCTTTGTAATCACATATACATCTAATTTGTGTTGTGAAGATGAGTAGTGTACTTAAGGGTGAGGGAATACTCTTTTTCAGGTACGGAAGATTTGCTAAATCCACAACCTTCGAAATGTGTAATGTGAATATTAGGGTCTGTTTCACTTTCCTCTGCATTCAGATTTTTAACCCTCAGTGTTTTTCTGCCTGAATATGAAGTCACTGAAAATTTTGGTAAATACTTTTTAAAAATGAACAGAAATGAATTGCTCTCTTATTTGCATTGGCCAGTTCAGTAGTTGCAGCTGATCAAAGACTATATTGTACTTGCCTTCCATCTAGGTGTTAAAGATGAAAAGCCCCTCAGGAAAGAAAAATGGACAAGGAGTTTGTCATCTGTTTTTGAAAAATTAAATACTCAAAACTGTGGTCTGGGCACTCAGATCTGTTACTTTTGCTTTTCTGCAACATTCATTTTAAACAACAGCTTCAAGTTCTTTCCATACTGAATATGTGGGCATATGAAAATGATGAAACAGAATAATGCTGTCCATCTGAACAGTGGAGGACTGCAGGCTGGAGCAGTAAAAGAGTCTTTGGAAAGCATCTGTGACAATGAACCTGACATATATGGTGATATATCATCTTTTAGTTTTGCAGGATATGACTAGGTAAAGGCACAATGTCCCGTGTTCTTAATGAACTAGCATGTAATAAGATGAAAGATAAGCCAAATATATAACCTCTACAATTATTCCTTGGATAGTATTGCTTGCAGGCTAATGGAGTAAACTATCTATCTCTGCCATAGTTATGCCTTTTTCAGTATTTTGCAAGTCACACTACTTTTTTAATTCACTTTCAGAATGTAGCTACTGACTTTATAACAAGCAATTCCATTTGGAACAAACTACTATTTCACCTCATATTCATTTTTGAGGAAAAATATTTTTAACAAAGAAAGGCACATGAAATAATAGTCAAAGCAGTGCAAGGGAAGAAACAGCTATTTATGTAAGTGGTGTGTTTTATCCTTTGTTCTCTATGTGTTTGATTGAAAGGCATCTGAGGTGATTTAGTTAATTTAACAAAGCTGACATCACATCACACTTGATACATTAAGACAGAGGGCTGTTTGCTGGTGGTTCAGTCATTAGTGACAAATGCCATTCCACCCAAAGAGGGAAACAGACCTCTGAATTATTAAACATCTGGATCAGCAACTCAGTTGGGAATTTTCTTGGGTCATGATTGTTGGCAGGTTGTCAAGGAAACAGGAATAATGCAACTGCATGCTTAGGTTTATCGTGAAATGGCTTCATCTTTCATTTTTTAGTTTTTGATTGCTAATACTGTCAGCTAGGCCAACTCAGTTAATGGCACAAAAATAAATCTAATACAGTTCTGATTTGCTGAAGACACTTGCTATGCTATTATAATCTTGGCTTTTTATATTACTTACCATTTAAACTTACTTCCATCCTTGCACTTGCTACATACTATATTTTAATAAGCACTGTATTTTAATGTGCTCAGTAACTAAAAGTTCTTGCACTTAAATTATATTGTATAGATATTATTTATGCTTACAAAATTCTACTTGACAACCACAAATATTATCTAGCATTAGTACAAGTATTATACAAGAGAAGAAATGGTCCTTTGAAGAAAAGAGATGGAATCTGAAATTAAATTCTAAGTGACAGTAGAAGAGACATATGCATCTGGATGAGAATTTAAATGAAATTTTAGAAGTGGTTCACATGTGAATGCATTTTTCAATGAAATGTACAATAGAAAGCAAGAACCCTGGAACTTTTTAAGGTGGTGAGGCCTAGACATTGACAGTCAGGTTGTTATTAATTTTGCCTACTTGCAGGTACATTTTTTAAACAAAACAATAAAAACTTATAATGCATTGTATTAAAATAAGAACAACCAACTGAAGCTGGGAACAATCTTACAAGAAAGCGATGGTGAAATAATAAATGAAATGTTACAAAACTTTGTATATCAAGCAAAAGGGAGGGGCAAACATGCAAAACCCTATTAAGTAAGCACAAAGGTGTCTGTAGGGTATCCTAACACATCTGTCCCTCCAAATCACTACTTTAACAGGAAACGCTGTAGAAGTACAGGAATGTACACACAGTGTTCTCGCAAGAAATGTGTATGTGTACCAAGCTTAAGGAACAGTCAGTGGAAGGGCAAATTACTTCTCTCCTCCTTTATCATTCAATCACCCTTAAATATAAAGATCTTTACAAGCACAGTACATACTTCAAAGTTCACTCTTCTGTGCAGCATACTTTGAAGTAAGTGTGCATGAGATAGATTTCATGCAGCCAGTGTCATTCCTAGCAAGGCTCAACTGCAACAGATGTCTTGATCATTTAGTGCACATCTAGTTGATAATTCTTGATGGGGCTCAACTGCACAGGAGTCCTAGTGGTTCAGCTTGCCAGATCGGGGGGGGGGGGAGGGAGACATGGTCAGCCACCCTCAGGTGACCTTGAGCCCCCTTGTCCTGCCATTTCAGAGTCCACAACAGAAAGCAAAGCTGTAACCAAATACATCTAAATACAGAGGGCAGAGCAAGAGAAGCAGAAATGCCTAAATAGTTTTAAGTGCCATTGGCTTGAATGTCTCATTTGTAGTCATGTCTGGACAGTGGTCTTGGATTGCTTTGTCCGAGTATAAAATCAGAGAAACATTGAGTTGAGTGGAACCTATGGGCCATCTAGTATAACACTCTCTCAAAGCAGGAATGAACTGCTGAAGCAACCCTGAATGGTAGCTATCTAATTTCTATTTAAAAATGCCTTTCTTGTCATTTGGACCCATTGCTTTCGATCTTATCCTTACAAGCTACAGAACAAGTTTGTTCTAGAAGATAGAATGTCAACACTGATTGAAGAGATATACCACTTTCATTTACTGAGCGATAAAATGCATGTGGGCAGAGATCATGTTTAAAGCAGAGACCACAGTAGTCATAATGTGATGACATTTTCATTGATGCCACAGCTTAAAACTAGGTGTTTCAATAGAATTACCTGCAGAATGGGATGTTATCAGGAACACTAATACTCCCAAAAATATATCACTGTGCATGAAACTTCACAGAAAAATGTATCTTGCTCTGTTTCATTCTGTCTTTTTCACATACCTACTCAAAACCCAACTTTTTCAGAGAGGTCTATGGCTGAATCCCTTGATCCTTATGCCTAAATGAAACAAAACCTTACAGTTCAAATATGGTAACAAAAGGCAGTGCACTTGGAAAAAAATTGAGAAGAAAGCTGTAATTGGTACATAATTGCAGCCTGACTTCTCAACAGCATGCTAAAATCTCAAACAAATCCACTTGGGCAACAGCTGTCATATTAGAAAAATGGCAGCCATTATGCAAATACTGAAAATGAATGCAGTATGGTTAGACCACCATTTTTTGCAAGGAAGGGAAGCAAAAGGGGAAATCATGCTTGAAATTTGATCACTGATTGAAAACAGTTTTGTTTGTTCTTAATTGATTTGATGCTTTTTGATGTTATAATACCTAGATATCTCTGAATGAACTTGAAAAGTTTGCAAATCAAAGGAAGCCTAAGTGAAAAATTTTGGTCAAGAGGAACTGATATGACTGTTGAATAGAAACTTGCAGAAACAATAAAGACATTTGATTGATGGAAGAGGCATTTCCATTTACACTATGGCTTAGTGGGTCCATCTTATGCATTTGTTATCTCAGTTTTTAGATACATTTTGAAATGTTTCATTGAGTGCTTTCAATGACCGCAAAGTAGCAAGTTTAACTCCTTTAGTCTAGGCAAAAATGTGATACTTTTGTTGTATGGTTCAAATTGTGCTCTCCATTTCAAAAAGTTTTCTGACACAGAAGCTTACATTCTGATGATTACCTAATTGCATTTTTACTAAGCAAAGGTGTGTTGGGAAAACCTTTATCTGCAGAGAGAGAGCAAAGATGTCTCCCTGTTGTCCATTTGAATAATTTGCAATTTGTGTATTCATATATGTAATTAAAAGTGGAGTTGTCATTTTGTCTTGTCTTTGACATATCTGTAAGGAAATACACTGGTTATCTAGGTACCTATACTGGAAACAAATGCAGGAAGTTAATTTGTCCTGTCTTAGAACCCTGTTTGTAAAATTTATGGTACTTACGTGTTGCACTGGGTGGCATGATCACATCCTCCAGTGTTCAAAGGCATTTGTCAGTGCTATGTCAAGTATGTTTTGAAAACATAACAGAGGATAGGAGTGTTAGATGGCTAGCATAAAAGATGAAGGGCACATGACAAGCACATGACATACACACTGGGAGCATTGTAAGCAAATGTTCTAGTAAATTATACAGTTGAATCAGTGACACCCCAGTCTGGATTATCAAATATGAGCAAGAAACAAAACTTTATTGCACTTCTGTTATGGTGCTGAAATATTCTAGATGTGAACAAATTCTAGGCCCCTATAGGGATAGGGACAGCCATCCAAGCTGATATATTTGAAAATGAGGAGGTTTTGCTGAAGAAAAGGAGAGAATTGCAGAAAAGAGGCTAGTGTCTTAGGTCTCCTTGTTGTTGTGGCAGACATGTTGTTGGCCCTCCATATGCTCATCCTTAGACTAAAGGATCATTAGGAAAAAGCAGGCTCATTCTTGTGTGGGCACCATGATTTCCCATCAGGTTCTTTCACTATGCCAGGAACTAGATGAGAAGATGTACCACTCATGTAAAAGATATATAGTTAAGCCAACCGTGTAATGTGCAATTCAGTTTCACAGTACTTCTACCAGCATCTGCAGTTACACGGCAACATATTTTTATGTTTTCTGTGAGCAGTTGTCATGTCAACCTACCAGTTATGGAATGTCTGACTGAAATCCATTCCAACATAAAAGTCTGATGTTCCCAAGAACTTCTTTCATCTCATTGCTTGCAATTGCAATTCAGGTTGGTGAACATATCTGTAGATATAGACAAGTTGGTCTATTTATACTGCAATGCTATATAGTACAACATGTGGTTTCTGTGCTAGAAGTAACTGCAGAAGTGAACTGGTATGAAGAAGGAACTGATGGACACCAGTAAGCTTCAAAATGATATTTCTGATGAAATCATTCAAGATTATATTCACAATGAAAACTTTCTAGAGCTTTGGGATCAAAATCTTGAAAGTGAAAAACATAAATGGTGATGGCTGTGGTGATGCACCATAGAAGGCAGATGGAGGGGGATTTTATGTGGCTGTCAGAGTTTAACTCCCAAGCTGTGCTTATCTGCCAGCAAGGGAAGGAATGTAACAGTACAGTTGCCAAGGAGGAGGATGAAGCAGCAGGGAGAGTCCAGAGCTATCAGTTTAGTAGAACACTGAGCTGGAAGCCAAAGTCAAAGCCAGTCCAAGAAACCAAGAATGCCAAAGTTCATAAGACACAGAGCAGGAACACAAGGGTTGAGGAGCTTGGATAGCAATTTACCGGAAGCAAAAACAAGCCATACCAACGGACTTATAGTAGGGAGAACAGGTATCCTTAATTACCGTCCTGTCTTCTCAGTCTCAGCAAAATGGCTTCCTTCTGAGCTGCCCTCTTTTACCTCCTCTGTAACTGCAGGCTCGGAGGCAAAAGTGAATCTAATTCCCTTAAATCATCAGTGACCCCTTCTCCCTCTGGCTGTAAAGTCTCCATCTCAGCTTGCCTTTCAGATGGTGGAGGTGCCAGCAAGATAGATTGCTCTATCACAGGCACTGGCTGTAAGGTCTCTGTTTCTGGCAAGATAAATTGCTGTTCGACCTCTGATTCCTCATCTATCACAGTGGCTGTTCCTGGCCAGTGGATTCTCGAAAAAAGGAAATGAACCATACCAGCTGAAGGGTTTGCATAGGTATTCATCTGTTTGCGGTCATACCTGCCTTGTGCTGACAGCCAACCAAGGCTTACAGCTGTCTAATTAGCCCATTATCAGTAGCCAGTGAGCAAAGTTTGTTTTAGTTTGCTAGCAAATTACTGCTTCTTGTTTTGCAATCCGAGTTCACAGTAAATCCAGAGAAACAGTCTGGTGGCAGAATCTGTAGATGAAGCAGAAATCAAAGGTTCTAGGAGTGCCAGCAAGGAATCAAAATGTAAGCTGGGCTGCTTCCACAAATAGGAATGGTTGGCTGTAACAGCCTCCTCCCATTCTGATCTCGCTTTATATAGGCTCAGAGTCTTCCATGGCTGTTGGCCTAATTAATAAGTCCTTATTGTAGAAACGCTCCGAGGCTCCTGGACTGTCCCTTTTCTACCTACTCTGGCTTCCATAAGTATTGTCCCTCTCATGTCTCTGTGTTGTGGCTATTGGGAAGGGTCCTGCTGAGTCCTGGGATAACGGCATGACAATACCATAGGAGGAGTTTTTTATAATTTGAATCCAGATCCTTTCCCAACAGACCTATGAAATGCCAACAAGGCATTTCTAACACTGTAGTTGCAGCTTGAAAGAATCATCAGCTTTCCATAGCTTCACAATTAGATTGCCAGATTAAATCTTCTTCCTTTCCAAGGGTGAACCTCTCTTCCTGATCTTGATGGAAAAGAGAAAAAAATGCCCTTCCATGAACCACGAAACTGCAATCTTAGTATATTGATCAGGAGGTCAAGCTGCAGTTATGTACCAAACTACAACTTCCACATTTTTCTCCGGTTCAGGTATTCCTGAATTATTAGTTCAAGTTATGTTTTGATGCCTTTTCCTTCTCCATTCACTCATCCCTTCCCAGACTGTCTGTGTTTAGATTTGAATTTTTACTGACTTAGCACACAAATCTTTAAAATTGTAATGTGCTGTTGGTAGTCTATAAATAATATGAATCAACTGGCTTAAATCAAGGGCAAGTCTGCTTTTCACAGACAAGTTTTTCAGTGCGATATGGCTAAAAATAGCCATAACTTTGCCATTTGTGTGTTCAGTTCTCTGTGCCTCAGTTACTCCATTTAAAGATGTGGATTCCACATTTTGTATGTTGGACTTTTATAAGAGTGGTGCTTCCCATCCCATCCTGTGTTTAGGAAATATTTGTAACCCTTAAGCTGTTTTTGCCTCATCAATTCAAATGTGATATGAATAATATATAAAATGAAATGGTTTTTCACGCACACAAAAGGTATAATAACTACATCTTTTAGAAGCAAACACTTTCATCTCTTTTCGTGCCTACATCTAAATAATATTCATTCTTTTTATTTGACATGCTAAATGAACATTTTCCCCAATAATCTCTTTTATGTTACTCTATACTGTTTGGTTCTTAACAATCAAACCTTTTTGCAACTGTAACAGCAGTAAACTAAATCCTCTCTGCTGCCTGTTCATGAAAACTGGGATATAATCTGCACCCCATAGCAATCAGTATCATCAGATCCATTTTTTATCTATTTCAAAGGAGTCTTTTTAATGGCTAATGAAAGCCTCAGAAAGATTAGCTTTTGAAGAAAAAGAAAGCTTTCGTATATTTTTCTTTTTGCATTCTGTTTTTGCCATCAGCTAAAGTTTATAAACCAAATCATTTTGCTACTCAGTATTAAAATGAACTGATACACTATCAAAGTGCATTTTGGTGATCAAAGCTTCATTTCTGTTGTTATCAAATGCCACTCTCAGGACAAAACTGGTCAAGCCCTGATTTCATGGATAGTCAGGTTCTGTATAAGAGCCAAAAGGCTATAACCAACAGTAACACAGCTCAAATTTGGGAAAGCTTTCATATGTAGAAGCTCTGAAGTGAACGGAAGTTAAACATTCTGTTTTCAAGTAAACAATTGCAATAAATAAAGCTTCAATTGGTGGGAAAAATCATTATTATCTTCATAGCATTGATAGCAAAATATGGCATATTCCAAGAAGCTAAGCTACAGGGAAAACAAATGTTCTTATTTTCTGGTATGTGATAGGAGAATATACTTTGACTGTAATGGTAATTGACTTTAAGCCTCACAGTATGTTTTTTTCTCCAGATATTTCTATTGCACAAATGTTTCCATTTTTATATAAGAATTTATATACACGTATATATAGTATACAGTAAAGTATTCAATGTTCTAGGTATCTGATTTGTACACTTTCCATCTAATCTTATTGCTATTAAATTTACACTTTCATGAACGTGCTAAATTCCGTTGTTTATTCTAAGAAAATAATTATTTAATAAATAAGTATGTATGTAGAATTTTCCTTTCTTCCTTTCTGGAACTCTCTGGAACTCTTATTCTATCTCTATGTATCTTCTCCTTAACTTCCCCACCACCTTTGACCCAATTATACATTACACTATTTGTTTTTCATTTTCATTTAATTTTCTATAACCAAATATAACAGTCAAAAGTAGTTATATATTTGTATTAGCCAACCTATTATTTTTGTCATCTTTCTCCTTCTCTTTCCCCCTTTTTAAAGACATAAGTGACTAAAGCCGTAAGTAGTTCCCATTTCCTTTTACATTACCCTTATGTTACATTTCTAAGGCTTTTTGTACAATTTTAAACTGCAAATCCTCCTAACAGTCTAATCCCCTCTTCCCTTTTCAAAATAGAGGCTCCCAGTCTTTCTGATACTGCTCTGTTGTTCTTCGTTTCAGTTTCATTGGAAATTTGTCCATTTCTACAAAGTCTAATATTGTTGAAATCTATGTTTCTTTAGTTGGAATGTCTGGGTTTTTCTATTTTTGGGTATAATGTTCTTGCCAAGACTCACCGTAAGTTTTGTTTCAGCACAATGCAGGGAACTGTAGGTACATCAAAGTTATGGGATGTAAATGCTAGAAGGTAGATTCAGCCTGATGTCTTTCATATCTTATTTATGATTTTCTCAACAGCTTCATGTAAAGGGATAGCCACAGCAATATGTGACAGTGTTTTAATACCTGATGGTATTTGCGTTAATAAGTAATTGTGATGACCATCAATAAGCACAGGAAGATGCTCTTACAAAGGGTTGGTATGGCTGAGCAATTATCATAACCTTGAAATGAAAAGGGCATTTATTCAGATATTGGCTAAAATGTAACGTGTCTTTCTGTTACCAAAGTTAGGACAGGTATTCAAGGGCTTGTAGTATCCCTTTTTTTTTTCTTTCCCCCCTTTTTTTATTACCAAAAGATTTATCTGACACAGTCCTAAGAGTTCGTTGCAACTTTTTACCATTATCGTATGGTGTCAGTAATTGTTGATTAATTCAACGTTCATGTGATTCACCACATTTATTATGCTTTTATTCTTTAGACACCGCTTGACTTTGCTATACCTTCCTTTTCCTTGAAGCTTCCAGGTGTTTTCTCTTAGAAAATGAGAAAAAGCAAATACTCAAATTGGTTGTGCCTAAGAGTGCCCGTGAAGATAATATTTGGAATACGTTAGCTTGAACAAATGTTGTTCTGTGTATTTAAGGATGTCCTCCCTGTATTTTCCCTCTGACTCCTAGTAATGTGAACAATTACCTGTTCCTGTGGCCTAAAGCTTCATTGTAAATAGACTTACTGATTGAATTAATGCATGGCTGAGTTATTGTACATTAGTAAGTATCACCTGCAGGTCCCTGTCCCTCCAGAGTTCCTTATGGTCCAGACAAGCAAAGTCAGTTAAATTGCAAGAGTTTTCAACCTCTAGTTTGCCTCACTGTCTCCTATCCAGCCTCTCCCATCTCTCTTTTTCTTTACCTTTGTCTACTGTTGAGAAGCCCATTTGGTCAGGCCCAGAGACATCAAGAATGGAACCTTCAAACACCTGCTGTAATAATTTGGCTGGGAACTTTGAGGAAGAAGTTGTTAACTTGACACCACAAAGTCTGAAGAAATACTCTGTGCTTTAGTTGGTCATTTTTTGGGGGGTGATCAGCTTCATTTGTTGACACCAGATGATATGGATAAGACTCTTGAATTAATCCAGCCCACTACGTGTAAGCTTGACTCTTCCCATCTTGGCTAACAAGATGGCAGATTGATTGGATGGATAATGGGGCTGGTGAATACCTGTGTCAGCAAGAAGTGCCTGCTGCCTAATAGGAGTCTGTAGGGTGCCCTTTCCTGAGGAGGACCTTATTGGACTCAGAGATGTGTGAAAACTTCTGCTCCATCACTAATATTCCCTTCTTGGGCAAGGTGCTTCAGCACTGGGTGTCTGAGCAGCTTCAGGAGTTCTTGGGTGAAACAGATTATTGAGACCCACTTCAGTCTTATTTTAGACCAGGGAACAATACTGAAAAAGACTGATTACCTACTCTTGGTGAAAGATAGTAAAGTTCTATCCTTTTAATCTTCCTATATTTTTCAGCAATTTCTGATATGATGTATCATTACGTCTTACTGGACTGACTGCGTTGGAAAGGAGCATGTATTGGGGTGGGCAACTGTGGAGGATTCAGGGGCCATTTTTTGCCCCTGCACACCCCTGAGGGATCACAGTGGTGCACCCGGTGTGGCCGGAAGTGATGTTACATCATTTTGTTTTCAGCTGATTTCTAGCTACTTTTCCATGTTTTCCCCTCATTTTTAAGGTATATGAGGAGCTTGAGATTGTGGTGGAAAATTGGTGGGGTTGAGAGTGAAACATCCCCTGAAACATTTTAAAAAATGGGGGTTGAGTGGTTTAGGGGGCTTCATGGGCCATTTTTCCCTCACCTCGTCTCCATAAAGCTGTGTGATGAAGTCATTAGGAGTTTGGGAATGAAGTGCCCTTACTATGCTGATAACACTAAGGCCTTTTCCGCACGGGGTGAGGGAATTGCCCCGTACCGGTACTTACTGGACTTCTTGGCTCCCCGGTCTGGTCCGCGGTGCTCTGGAGCAGTGCATGCTCATCGCTCCGCGCTGCTCCGGGGACAAAAATGGTGGCTTCCGGTTGGTCGAGGGTCTTGACCAACCGCTGAAGCTCGCCAGCCTAAAGCCGCCCCCGGCAGATGGCAGAGCAGTCCCTGGAGGATGCTCTGCACCAGTTCTTTAAGCCCATGTGGAAATAGCCTAAGTTTCTTTTGCTCTTTACCACTGGAGTCAGCTTGCTAGATGCTATATTGGATGAGAACCAGTAAACTCAAGATGAATCCTGATTAGATGGGTGATCTGTAAGTTGGTGGCTACTCGTTCTGGGAATTGGGCAAACATCTTGTCCTTGTTGCTGTTGCCTTTCTATGAAATAATATGTGTATATCTTGAGAGTATTCTCAGATTCATCCTTGCCACTGGTGGCCCAGGTGGATTTCTTGGTTTAAAGTACTTGGGGCCAACTCGTTCACCAGCTGTGGCCTTTCATGGACAGGGATAACCTAACCACAGTACTCCGTGCACCGGAAACCCCTCTGTTAGAGTTCTACAGTGCCCTCAGTGTTGGGCTGCCCTTGAAGAGGATGGTGGAAAATAACAGCTGGTGCAAAATACAGCAGCAAGATTGCTGACTGAATTTCCAATATTCAAACCCACAAATGGCTTGGTACTTCGATAACTGAAGGAGTATTTCTCCACACATGTGCTTACCCAAAGAATGAGATATGCTTGAGATTCCTCCTCTGTCTCTCATCTCTAGAAGCAATACCTTGTAGGAGGAGATGGGAAAGGACCGTTTCTATGGTGTCATCCTATTTGTGGAATGTCCTTCCCTTGGAAGTGCAGTTGTGCCAGCTTTGGTGTCCTTCTGACGCCAAGTCAAAACATGTTCATTTGTAGTTGTTTTTTAAATTAAAGTCTTTGGGTATTAATTTACTTTTTCCAAAATGTGCATGTTCATGGGTTTAACTTGTCTTTAACCTCTCAAGCTGTTAAATTGTCTAATACATATTTACTCTGTTTAAATATTTTGATCAATACAAATTGGTTTTAAACTGTTTTGGTTGTACTTGTATGCTGCCTCAAGATCCTCATAATATAGGGAAAGAGTTAAAAAATGTTATAAGTAGCATAACATAAATGTATACTGTCCACATGTCCCTTGCTTTTTCTTCTTCTGATTAAAATATAGTTAGTTGTCCACCTAATCTATATCCCAGTTTCTCAGTGTGTACCAGGATAGGATGAAGTTAGGGATGTATAGTTTGCAGATACTGGATACTGATGCATTTCTGGAATTAATCTGTGAAGAATCTGATATAGATAGTTATTTTTAATAATATTTTTATTGAGGAATAAAATACATACAAAAAATAAAAAGAGAAGCCTCAAGGCTATTGTAATACATTTCTACACACATGGATATCACCAAAGCTTATCAAGTTATGAATGATTTTCTTGTAACTTAAATTTAAGATATCACTAAGAAAGTTGATAAAGAAGTATAAGCAACTTTCAAGAAACTTCATATAAAATTCTTAAATATAAAAATGAATTTCATTCACCGTCCCTTTTATAAAATTAATTTTCCAATTTTTTCCTTCAGCCATTATAATTAAATATACTATTAATTTTAACTGCCCTCTTACCCTTAAGAATTTAATTTTATAAACACCCTTGAAGTTATTTTTCCCATATCCACAGTCTTATCTGCCTCTTACTGTCATTCCCTTTTTACACCTCGTACAACTGAAAATATTTAAACCTTTACTGACATAAGTATTTATCATTTAAATAGCAAATTTAAGTTTATATCAATCTATAATCAGATTGCCCCATTTCTGTCTGAAGAAGCTAGGCACTGGAACCCATTCTTCAGCTGTTTTGTTCATCTTCTCCTTAATTTGTAGTGTTAAGGAGTCAAGATCTTTCATTTCTAACACATAGATAGTTCTAAAGATGAAATCCTCCAAGTGTTGCCTGGGATTGATCTGTATCTATTCATACATGTTTAGTCCCTTTTTCTTGCTTCCAAAAATTGCTCTTTCTCCAAAATGTTTATCTATTTTTTTCTGTTTTGAATGGCATGCCTTTCACTGTCATCATAGCCTTATATCATAAAACCTTATCAATATGGAGATATAAGTATGGCGTGCCATTTTTCTCTTTTGACACACATAAGTGTCTATCTACCTCAGTGACACATTGAGAAATCCTGCAGTGTGGTGCCATTTACTATATCTTAGCCTATGGACTAATGTGATTACATTTGTGGAAATAAACTTGCAAGTGAGTTGCATTGTGGAAGGAGATTTAGAAGATTTGTAAATATGATGTAATGTTCTATGTTTGAAAAGATCAGAAGCCTGAAGAATTCCAAAGAATGCTGTATTAAAGAAGTTACAAAAATGCTACAATAAAAAAAAATGAAACCACAAGTCAGGAAAAAAATTCTTCTACTTCAGAAGGACATTTGAAGGTTAAAAATGGCCACAGTTTGGCTCAGATATAGCACTAACTCCAAAGGGGGAAAATCCCAATTTCTTTCAATTCCAGTAGTGTGGAAGGAATTGTAAGTGAATGTTAGTATCATCTTTTAGCTGTTGAAAATAACACAAAGTTTTAGTGTTTTTAAAGGACTGAATACATGAAGGGACTGAAAAGAATCAACATATTCTGATTGGTGATTGGTTTTGTATTAACTTCAGAAGTTTGGTAACAGAAAGATGGGGGGGATTGAATATATAGAAAACATACTTATTTTTCTTTCATAATGCAAAGTGGCAGTAGCAATTTATATATGAACCTTATGAATTTTATGAAAACATATTTACATATCTATAAATTATGTTCAATAGTTTTACAGTTTAATCTTCTGTAGTAATTTATTTCAGTTGCATAGTGTTGTAAATGTTCACTCCCAACATATTTCACATATTTTAAAATATATGACTAGTAAACTGGCAGTGCTTACTATTCAATATTACGTATAGAATTATATTATGAAACAGATTCTTGGTCTTTATTATGTGTAGCGATCTTCAATGCATGAATCAGTTTCTTCTCAGTTATATTTTAGACAATGTGCGAATGAGTTGCATACGATAGTTTTTGATATTGTTACTCTAACAGGTTTGATCTGCTTCACATTTTTTCTCACACAGTTCTGCTGATGTAAATTAGTTTTTGCTGTATTTTGGTAGTTAATTCATCAAGAATCCCACCCAGTTATGATCAAGAGCTCTATCATGGCTAGGTTTTTTTTCCTATTTTTTTCTATTTTATTTTTCCTTTACAGGAAGGCTGTTTTCTCCTGAACATTGTAGCTTAAATCCAATTGCTAGTCCCAACTAAAATAAAACCACTGGAGCCTACAAAAGTGTTGAATTGTCAAATTCCTGTTGATTTAATGAGTCTGCCGTAGTTAGGATAAGTAAACCCCAATAAGTGAATTCATTCCAAGACTGTTGATGCTTCCCAGATTTCTTGCAGGTGTATTGAGTTTCACAGTTGAATATTGTAGTGTGTACTTTCACAGTTATAGCTTCTTGATCAATTTTAAATTTTTATTTTTAAATTTTTATTTTTAAAATATTTCAGTTGTATCTGCCCAAGTTAATTCCCACCAGAGTAATCTTAATATTTTATTTAAGTAACATATACATGAACATTATAAAACATAACCGGACTGTAGCTGGAAATAAGGCAAATAAAGCATACACTCGTTATCTCAATTACTTTGGAATCATTTTCACCAGATTGTTTCTTCAAGATTGTTATCAACATACCCAGAAAACTTTCTTAATAATTCATCTGCTAGAGGAACATAAACTGGAAAAACTTATCTGGCCTGTTTACAGTACAGTCGTGACATGTCTTTATTTTTTACTAGTGCCCCTAAAAAAAGTAAACAATTATCATAAACTGAGATAAAACTAAAATAGTTTTTGTGTAGTCATATGAACACATTTAGAACTATCTCCCCCCTCAAAAAATTTTTAAAAACCCAGTGATTTGGGGAATTTCATCTTAATGTAGATTTGATTTTGTGACTTGTTTGTAAGTCTGTGTTCATTACACTTACCACTATTTTGGTGAAATAGTAGATGTATGACTTGATCATTAGAACATGCAGGGTGCTAGTGGTTCATCTCAAAGATGGATTTCATATAAACAACTATTGTGCAAAAATTTCACTTCTAGGAAGACTATGAGACTGTCAGTACTAACAGCTTCTATACAGTATATTCACATTTTAAATCTGCTGTTATTCATGTCTGCCCTTGTCTGAACAATCAGTGGAAGCATCACACAGAAGAGCTTAATACTTAACTGGGGGGAAAAAAACAGGGATGGTAACCTAGTAACCTTTGTATAGTTGAAGGGCTTAAAAATGAGGCTAAGTGGTTCTTTCATGGCAAGAATGATTATAGTGTTCGAGCTTACTTCACTGAACTACATTTTACCCACATTTTTAAACAAATCAAACTTGATATGTAGTTTTCAGAACTAAATCTAATTCAGTAGTACACCTACTGTGCTAGTAAAGGTACAGTATTACAATTAAAATGGCTGAAGTGCTCATTTGGAAGGATACTTCCTTTTACTTCTGAGGCTTAAACTGCATGTGATGGTGGTCAACGCATTTGAAGCTGGCTTCTCCCCAACAGCATAAAAAGAAAGACAGACAGACAGTGGGTTATGTGGTTAATTGAAAAAAAAAAGAGTTGGAACTGTAGAACCATCTTCCTTGATGAGCTTTTCGGTCTGCTGAGCTCACTCCCTGTATCTGAGTTTTGTTGAGGTAAAGGTAATGTTGGAGAAAGTGGCAAGAGGATGTGGCATTTGGTTGAAATCAGGAACATGAAGTTGGCCCCTGAACCTGCTAATATTTGCCAGCTCTGCTCTGTTTGAAGATCTGGCCAGTCTAACTCCAGTTTTAAGGTAGAGAACCATAAAAAAGTAGAGCAAGGCATTCATGTTGGCCCTTAGCAGTTGCCTGGATAGTATACAGGTCATACAGGATAGATCAGGCATACAGGTCACCCAATCACTGTATTCTGCACTGTTGTTATGTCTACTTAAATTCTACTTCAGTTTTAGTGATTAGTTCTAAGCTTGAACCTATACATATCAGTTAGAATGTGCATGTTTTATGCAAATTTCTGTCATCTTTTCACTTTAGTTTTGATTTTCTCAGTTTGCTAGTAGCAACCTAAACTAGAGCTCACAGTCTCCCTTCAGTGTGCCGTCATCATCTGACTCAGTGGACAAATTCTGAGCGGATCCTTCATCTTCACAGCCTCCACAAAGTCTAAGACTGCAATATCAGGGAAGAACCATTCAGCAATGTAATCAGTTCCTCTGGTAGAGGGCAAAACTAACCCCACTATCTGTCTTGTCAGCCTGTAGAGGACTTCAGTCCACTTCTGCTGTTTGTGCAGCCAGCCTCCTTCTACAGGTGTATTTTCAGCCCCCTGAGCTTACTTGAAGGTAATCAAAGTCCTCTTTTCATCTGCCCTTTTCATATCAGAGCGTCTGTCATGGCTACATTTTACCTTAACTAGACTTTACCTGCTTGACCTGACCTTGCCTAGTTTGACCAGACATTACCTGCCATAGACTGACTGCATCAGATATTGCTGGCTTTCTCTGCAGGCAACAAGTAACAGACAGGTTAGGGCAACTCTTTTTCCAATTTCACAAAAGGTGAAATAGCATCAGACAGGACACTCTCCAGTCTTTCCGATCAGTTCATTAAATCTTACCCTTGTTGTGGCTGAAATGATGGGAAAGGAATATAGCAGTAGAAGAACATGGATCACAATTAATTGATTTAGAGTTGACCACACTCTGGAAAAAGATCCAGAACTGGTCCAGGTTGGGGCAAAAGAAACCACTTCCTGGAACTCCCTTCCATGGGAGGCTAGGCTGGCTCCCTAATGTGTAAGCAGGAAAGCCTTTGTACAGTATGTGTGTTCTATTTTTTTTGACTTTTCTGTGTCTTTTAAATGATTTTATACTGCTTAATGTGGTGATTTTTGAAATTATTTTTAAAATTTTATTATCAAGGTCTTTTAATTGATTCCCTTTAGAAGCTGTCTTTAGTTCCACTCTGGGGAGAAGGCAGCATACAAATCAAATATATAAATAAAGAAACAAACTTGTTGTCTAAATTCAGCAGGCTTTCAAGTTCAAGTCCTTTCTTTATATAGATAATATATATTATATATTGATAATATGCCTTTTATTTTCTATAGACATTTATTGTTGGTGCATTTGCTGGCTTCTTGTTCCCAATTAAATTTTGTTTTACTCCTTTAAACAAAACAATCCACAGTTCAGTGTATTGTTTAGTCTTTTACTTTGCTATCTAGACCTATATACCTTTCCTTGGAATCTAAGAATAATTTACTGCTTACTTTGACAGTACTCGGCCTAGACTTAGCAGTAGCCAGAATCTGAGGCCCTTTTCACATGGCATTTCTGAAGCGAAAGGGCCCCTTGAGTAAATGTGAGGAGTGGTCCATACGACGCACTCACATTTGCCCGTTGCTCAAGGGCTGATGTGGACCGTGCACGCATTTTTTCATCTTTGGCTCAAAGATGAAAATGCTGCGTGGTTGCGAATTGCTCCGGGGCCCTGCGCGCACTTACCTTGTGTGCAGAGCCTCGGGAGCCGGGCGAGCCGCGTGTCCTCTCCTCAGTGCAGCCTGGGAAGTCCCAGGCTGCACTGCAAACGGAAGAGGCGGGGCACTCACGCGACCAGAAGCAGCTGCGGAGCCGAAGCAGGAGGGACACGACAACGTTCCTCCCAAGACTTCCTGCGTGAGCTGTGCAGCCCAGCACCGGGAAAAGGTAAAGTGCGAAAAGGGCTTGAGTTGTCACCTTTTACCTGGCAAAGCTTCTGTACCTGTAATGTCCACATAATAAGGAGGCACAAGAACACTGTGCATTTATTCAGCATGGAAGTCCAGCTATAGGGAAGTGCTGTCTCTGTTAAATTTTTGCATGTTGTAAAGCCATAAAAGGCCCAAAACCTGTCAGGAGTAACTTAAACTCTCTAGCCAAAAAAAAAGATCAACATTAGAATTTCCAGCTGAATGCTTCATTAACTTCCCAGGGTTAACTTGGTTACCAGTTACCTTTTCTGTGTCTGCATATCTTTTTTACATCTTAATCCCAGATATATGGAACTGAATAAGAAAAAGGCTATACTTAATTCTTTCTTCTAGTATCTAGGGCTGGACCATAGCACATAAAATAGGCTCCTTATCTTATCCTTGCTCAAATTAAACTCTGTAGTTTTATTCTTCTGGCTGGAAAAATGAGGATTTTTTTTAATCTACCATGTTATGAAAAATGTGCTCAGCGTTCTCGCTGTGTAATCCAAAAAGATTTCAGTAGCGCAGTTGAAATGATGTACTGTTACCCAGACAATAAATTAGAAAGCATAAGCACTGAAATTAATGTATTGAAATATAACAATAAGTTGTCTTTACTTAAAGTGCTGTATTTATGAGGAAAGAACCAGAAGTAAACCAAGCAGGTCATTATGCAGAATAATCACATCATAAATTGAATATAATCTGTGTTTTTATAAGGCAGATTTGGGGTCTCTTCTACAGTAGCTTTCTAATTTAGAAAAGTTTGTGGTTTTATTACTTCCTAAGGTAAAAAGAGAGATACATTTTTAATCCTATAGTAAAAATGATACATTGAAAAGACTCTGAGATGAATAGATTTTCATTAGAATATACTTCTAAGGGTGATTAGGGATCTCCAAAGAAATTTACTCAGAGGCTCTGAACACTAACTCTTGATCATATGTATGCAAATAAACTTCAAGGAAAGAGTCTTTACTCTCCGTTAAATAATTTACCTTCAGCTGAAAAGAATAATGGAGGTTCCTAAGGAAGTGCATAAAATTAGATGGAGAGTTTCCTACCATATTTCAACCACAGAGTGCAAGCAATTCATCCAAACTGTGCAGTGTACAGAAGTAGTCGTACAGAAATCTAGTAGGGATGGTAGATTTCACTGGCAAGAAGACAAGTTGCCTAATAAAACCTAGCCATCCTTAAGGACAAGGACAAAGGAGGGACAAGAGAAGCATCCAGGAGAAAATGATGCTGCCTAATTTATGGGTAGTACAAATTCTTGAGGCAGTCCTTGTTTCTTTTATCATAAAAGATTAGGTTTGTAAACTGTAAATACAACTGCATTCTTAAAAAATCATACTTCAAATCCTTCACAGGAAGGAGATTTTTCTAAGGGGAGGGGGTTCATCCTAAGATTTATATTTTTGTTATTAAGTAAAATTATTTTTAACCTAGATTAAGTCATTATTTTCATCTCAATTTGTATTTATTTTGAGGCCTGTACAAACGATTGTGGGAAAAGGAAGCTCTTTCACTGCAGAAAGCCTCACTTAAAACTGGTTTGGACTCCCTAGAAAACCATTTTCAATCCCCAGGGACCTCTCCAGTCATCTGAAAGGGTAAGAGGAATGAAGGAAGTTGGGTAGACAATCAGGCCAATAAACATTCAGTTTCATAATGCTGTAGACAATTGGCCCGTCATAGATTTCTTCAGTGTCTTTGTTCACAATGGGTTCTGGAGACCTGGATGGAGGTGCCCTATAAAGGAAATCTTTTCAAGGTATTATGTATGAAACAGAAGATGAATGGAAAGATGAACTATGATCTGTATTCACTTTTAAGGGATGTACCACCTCCCTTGCCCCACATGGTTTCTGCAATGAAAACAAATAGAAATGCAAACAAGTTTCTATTTGTTTTCATTATGAAAATCATAATCATTGGTTTTTTCAATCAGAGACACCTTGCATAGTGTCACAATTTTTGACCATTTCTGTTTAATTATTTTTCCCCCTTTCATTTCATTGGGAAATCCAACTTTCCTGATGGTGTCTATAACCTTTGTGTATATATGTTCAGACCTTTTCCTTTCTTCAGTGGATTAAATTTATGAAGTTGCAGACAGATAGGAAGCGGAATTCCCACTCTCTAAGAAATGAACAAGGTAGATTGGACATATAACCTAGTTCATACCTAAACTAAAGGATTTAACATTGCAAAACAGGAATTGCCGAACAAATCTGGACATGACATTTAAAAAAAAAAAAGCAAAATGTGAACAAAAGCAGATGGAGTACAGACCTGGATAGCAGATTTTGATGGGGCAAAGGAGAACCCATGTGAGCAGAAAAGGTCATGAGATTAAAGCTGCACAGTTTTCCAGGACTTGGAGGATATCCATAAAGTGAGAGACTGTTTCTCAGATAGATCATAATTATATATAGGAGAGGTTGTATATTTGAATCCCACCCACTACAGCTAAGTGACAAGTATTTCAGGTGGGGTATAGAGGCAGAGGAAAAGTGTTGTATGGCTTTAGAGAGAAGGAAACAAACATATATCTAGTTTAAGTGCTATGATTCTGCCTTATGGAATCCTGGGGTTTGTAGTTTGGAGAGGCACAACATCCTGGCAGAGAAATTTAGATGTCCCACCCTACATTGCTAATTCTAGGATTCCATAGAAGTTAGTGTGGAATCATAGTGCTATAATTATGTATGGTAAAGGGCTATCTATTTTAAATCTCATGATCCTAAATCTAAAACATTATAACTTGATGGTTCTGTTGCTGATAAAACTACAACCAACCTACACCACTTAACATGTTTATCATTAGTTCAGAACCTTTATCATGTTAGTTTATCTTCTCTGAACAATATTTTCTATGACTATAAATGCTTTTAAATTAGGGAAGTAATGAGTCAGTCTATTAAATCACATGTTAGTGAGGGAAATCTATTAGTAGATCAATCACCCTTCTATCTTTGTATACATTTTTGCTTCTAGACACATGAAATAGAAACTAATACGTATTTTCTTTGAGTTTCATTGAATGCTAAAATACTGGTACAGTTTAATCCTCTATATATTTGGAAGCAAGTCCATCAGGTTTAGAGTACTTATTATTAAGAGAGCATTGGATTTATAATGCAATTATATGTATCCTTATTAGGAAAGCCCACTGTGTTCATTAGTCCTTAATTCTTTAATTCCAACTTTTGCCTCATAATAGTGGTATTTGGGAAAAGGAGCATTCATATAATGTCTAAATGTTAAATATGCATATATTTTGGTGTGTCAGAGACCTAGACAAAGGCCATTTTTAACATATATAAACATTTAGATTATCAGTCTGTGAATACAAACAAATTCCACAGTTGGGTAATACTTTTATTTGGGAGAGCAAACAAAAGAAACAACAAAACAAAAGAAAATGATGCACAGGAAAATAGTGAGTCTTGGGGGAGGTGTGTCATTGCTCTAGCTCCTCATAGGTACAGTGGGAGGATTAGATCTTTCTCCCTTTACCGCTGCTCCTGATAAGTCCCAAACTGCAAAAACATCACAAGGCTAGCTCATTCTAGCTCATCTGGGAGCAACAAAGATTCTTCATGTTGCTCTATCATCCTATGAAGCCAGTTCATCTTGAATGAGGTATGCATTTTTTACATTGCATTCCTAGCCTTAGGCAGTCAAACTCTTAGGCATCTGAAATAAAATTTCAGAATGTGAAATCCTAAAACCATATCTGACTATCACTTCGTTTAGTTCTGTGTACATAAACAAGCCAAAACAGATGTTAAACAAGTACAACTCTGTCTTCCATAGAAATACCCCCTACCCCCCAATGTTCCTCAGATGAGAGAAAGCCCAGGGGAAAAAAAATCTTCCATTGCTTTAAGTCTGCACACTCTGAAAACCTACAAAGGCAGACAAATCCCCATGATCTTCGTCATAGAAAGCACAACCAACAAACAAAAATGAGAATCTGCACAATCACTATAACAGAAACAGAATATTGTTGCAAACACTATTCTGTTTTATGTTCCTGTTTTTATGCTCTTGATTACAAAAAAGAGAAAGATCATAATAAAATCTAGCTGGAAGGATTATCATTATTCTATCTAGAATCGAAGTGATGGAAGTAACAATTCCCCTTTCTCTGCTCCAATTTGTGCATGCCAAATTTTGCTGGGCAAGTAAGTTCTTCTGCAGTTTCTAATGATTTGATACCAAGTGGCAAAAGTAGGCAGACTTTCAATAGGGCAGCCATTCTGATTTTCACAAATGGACACCAGTGACAGCGTCAGAGATTGAGAGCCTTGTAGCGCAACTGAGAATGAGGAAAGCCCCAGGGGAAGACTCAATCCCTCCAGAAGCCATCAAAAACAATTTGGAATTCTGGACCCTATCCTGGCCTCACTTTTCACCTGCATTGACAACTACAGTTGTGCACCCAAGGATTAGGGGCTTGCGATCATTGTCCCCATATATAAAAAAGGAAGGAAGGATGATCCTGCCAACTATAGACCAATCAGTCTCCTCAATACAATCAGCAAATTATGCGCAAGACACTTACAGTGGAAATACCAGTCCTGGTTGGAGCAAGAAAACACTTGCAGAGGAACAAGCTGGCTTTAGGGAAGGCTGGTCCACCATAGATCAATGCCTTGTACTCCACCACCTTATTGAAAAATATTCCTCCCGCAGCACAGCCTCTCTCTATGTTGCCTTTATACACTTTAAAGCAGCTTTTGACTCCATATCTAGAACCAAACTGTGGGAAAAACTGGAAGCTTCCTCAATCGATTGGCATCTACTCCACTTAATACGTATGCTGCATGAAGGAACTTCACTCAAAATAAGATGTAACCCCCAGGTTCATCTCACCAATGCCATCAACACTGAGAAGGATGTCAAGCAAGGTTGCATACTAGCTCCACTCTTGTTCAACTTTTACATCAACAGCATGGTGGGGCTTCTTGACAACACAAACTTCCATCACCCCAAAATAGACAGAAGACATATTTCACTTCTACTTTATGCCAATGATGCTGCAGTACTATCAAGAACACCCATTGGCCTAAAAAGAGCACTAAGAACACTAGCACAGTACTGCAGAGAGGATCAGCTAGTACTCAATTACCAAAAAACTAAAATCATGGCATTTGCTAAAAGGCCCAAGAATCATACCTGGAGTATAGATGGACAAAAGATTGAACAGGTCTCTGCTTCAAATATCTGGG
Organism: Cyclura pinguis; assembly: GCA_030412105.1. NCBI lineage: Eukaryota > Metazoa > Chordata > Lepidosauria > Squamata > Iguanidae > Cyclura > Cyclura pinguis. The sequence goes on along the minus strand of CM059599.1, from coordinate 101,957,644 downwards.
GGTAATCTTTCATGCTACTGATAGCAGGAAAGCACATAGAGAGTATGTGGCCAGTAACGCATAGAGGAGCTCATCAGCCATCCTCAAATTTCTTAAGACAAGAGGAGGCCATTATATACCCACGGCGCTCAAACTTTTCAAAGCCAAATCAGTAGTGCAACTCCTTTATGGATCCCAACTGGGACCCTTCCTGAACCCTGCACCATTAGAACTTGTGCAATCCAAATTTTTAAGATCAGCTTTCCAAGTTCCAAAATGTGTCTCCAACGCAACTCTTTGACTAGAGTCAGGCTTTATGAAAGTGGAGGCCATAGTATGGGTAACTATACTCAGCTGCTGGCTTAGACTGTCCTTCTTTCCCACTGGCCTGGCTCTACTAACCTTGAGAGATGACTTCCAGTCTACGTGGAAACAGACAGTGACAACTAAAATCTCATCACTGGGTTTTTCCCCAGAGCTTCTGCTCAGCATGGGATATGATAAGGCCAAAGCAGCTATCAAACAACAGGTGGTAGATACAGAGTGACAACTGGATCTAGCTAGCACCTCAACCTTTATTGCTATCAACAGATATCAAGCTTCACCTATGGCATACTTAGCAAAAGTAGAAGTACTGTTACTCTGATTTCTGGGGTCCCTTGGGGGACACCTCAGTGTGCTCCAAATAATGGGGAATGGGAATTAGCCAGAGCACAAGCTGTAGCACTACGAGAGGCAGGGTAACCTAGCGAGATCTTTAAACCCAATTTTTACGGGGTCAGGCCAAGCCAAAAACCAAACAAAATTGTCTAATAAAATGATTTTATTGAGGGGAATTCACTCATGCATGCACACAAGATACACACAATCACACATTCGCATAAGAGCTAGCTGAAAGAGAAAGGGAGGAAAAATTATAGAGAGGCTGAGGGATTTGGGGGGATTTATAATTACCAGTCCAGAAGAGTAGTGAAGAGTAGAAATGTATTTTGGCTTAGGTAGGACCTAAGGGCAGTTCTCATTCAGGAGCCAGACAGACAGAGTGACGGGTAGATCTTCAAGAGACTGCACTGGGCCTCCTCAAATCAGGGATATTTATACCCTGAAAATGGCTTGTGGCTGTGAAGGTTCCAGATGCAAGACAAAAGGAACCTGTTGTGGACAATGGGTCTTTTGCCTGTTGATGGGCTTAGTGGTTTGATTGACAAAGATATGATGGATGTTGTAATAGCTGTCTATTGTGGGTGTTGTGAGGACAGAGGAAAGAATCCAGGTGTACAAGGGATGGATATCTGTCAATCAGTGTCCTGGTGTGCTCCTCACAGTTGGATTCCCTGGAAAAGTCCAGCTTCTATTTAAGCCTATTATCCACAGGAATGATGTGTATTTGCCTGACAAATGACTCAGTCTTACCTGGAGGAATTTTGGAGTTGACCTATGCTGCTCAAATTTACAGTCAAATTCTTTCCCTCACTCGATTTGACCTCTCTGTCACTTTCCAGGCTTGAATTTGATATCAGAGCCAATAAAATGTGTTGCCAATTACATATGATGCCAATTAGGTATGGTGCCCATCCAAACCATACTGATATTGGGGACCCCCAAAGCGGGGCCTTACAGTACCTAAACACTGGAGGGCCTTCACCTTGGCATGATGTCATGCCCTCCCCTCAGCTGTCCTGGAAGGCCGATACAAGAAGATCCCCTTCTCAGACAGACTGTGCCCGTGTGGCTCCGGCCAAATTGAAACAACAGAGCATGTGCTTCTCCAGTACTCGTACTACAGGGACATCCGCCTCAGCCTTATTTCCCCTCTCTTGCATAAATACCAAGGATGCACTGGAGAATTCTACACATCTTTGCTACTTTCAAACACTAACCTCCATGTAACACATAATGTTGCCAGATTCTGTGCAGCAGTGGTTAAAATTCACCAGGCATTGACCTCCGCAGTAGACTAGCTCCAAGATTGTCTTGTTATATGGGAGCTGTGCAACCTGAAGGAGAATTTCAATGTTGTCTTTAACCTGTTTTTAACCTGTGTTTTTATCCTTTTGTATATCTCCTTTTTACCTGTGCTGGTCTATGACTGTAATAAAGAATCTATTCTATTCTTTATCATGTTGGAGTTTAAACTTGGCATGCAACTTTTTACATGAATTCTTTCCTCATGCATAGAGGTTGAAAAGAGAGGCCCAGCCTTGTATTTGTTAAATATGACTGATGTATTAGAAGGTACTGGTATAAAGAAGTATTGGAGAATATTACTGTAGATGATAACAACAGCTCGTATTGAATATGCAAAGATGTGGAAAACTCAGCAAATACACACATTAGAACAATAGTGGGGTACACTGATTGAAAACAAAAATGCTGATATGGTCTCTCAGAGATTAAAAGGGAAATCAGACGAAGAGATACAAAAAGAATGCAAATTGTAATGGGTAATTGCTGGGTACCATCAGATGGAAATCTGTGATTCATGATTTAAGATAAATTATGAGGAGGCTACAGGATATATATCATGAAGTGGGAATATGAAGATGGAAATGCAAGAATCAACAAGTAATAATAGCACTAAAATGTAGTATAATATTTTAAGTACATTAAGAAATATTGATAATGAAATTTAGATCAGTGTGGAAGATCAGAAATATTTCAAATAAGTTGACAGTTATAATTGTTTGTTTTATATCTGAATTTGAATAAAATGATTAATAAAAAGAAAAGAAAAGAGAGACCCAGCCACTAAGCATGAAGATTGAATGTGTTGACCAGTACCTATCAGGAAATGCATTGTCACATACAATCGACCCAATAATGCTATCAAAAATCTAGTTCTTCCAAAGCTGCCTGTTTTAACTCTTAATCATAAAGAGAGGGCATCCAGTGAGAAATCATTAGTTATTGGAATTTAAGCTACAGTAGTTTCCATTTTCGAATTGTTTTATCATATGACTGGTTTCACTCTTAGACCATCTGATAACCAGAGTTCACTTTATATTATATAACGTTTATGTATTTTACACCATAAACAATGCAACAATAACAGACACACAACAAAAGATAAAACGAGTATATGTTAGCTATACAAGAACTTTAAGCACCATACTTTAAAACATTGGAGATATTATTGACAGTCAATGTAAACTTTCAGTCCTTTTAGTCTTTTGTTATCAGTGGCAGTCACTTGAATAAATATATTTGTTGTGTACTGTTATAATTTTCTGAATTATAAAATAGGACATATATTGGAACTTGTTAGAGATTTATATGTTTTTACACACATTTCCAGGATTTTCTTCTCTGCAGCTTGATTTCATCTTTATTGCTACACATTGTTATGGTGAAGGGATAAACAGAGTCAAAAATATAGTAAATGTGGACTCATCATATCCAGAATCTACAACAAAAAACACATCTTTAGAATTCTTTAGAAATTTGTTCCAGTTGAAGTCTTAAATTTCTGACCATTCTGATGGTGAACGCACTATCTGCCTGCAATAATATTATCTTAGTAAGTATGGGCTTTGTGTAAACTGTCCATGTTGAAGCTAGGTCAAGATCAGTGTCAGGGATTCATACACTGTTAAATTTAACATGGTGCTCTAATACCATTGTAACATTTCACAGATGAAACTGGGACACCAGTTGCCAAGCAAAACTAGAGTATGGTCAAGGTGGCAGAAATTATTAATGAGGAAGAACACACAAGTTAAGAGAAGCTGCAGCAATTTCCTTTTACCTGAACCCACTTGAAAGGGCATGATTCCATTGCCTCCTGTCCTTTCCTTCCTCCAGAGTTAATTGTGTATAGACTGCTTTTGCACTTTGAACTTAGTTTGCAGCAATGGAAGTAAGCTGAACACAAATGTGGGAGGAGGAGAGAGACACTGAGACATTTTCCAAGAAGATCCCTGCCAAATCAGGATAGGTGGAACACATATAATGCGAAGATTAACGTTCTTTGGGTAAAGCATTTCCACTCATTGACCAGCTAATAGCCTGGTAGCATAGCAGGTCATAACAAAAACAAGAGGAGGTGATCCACTTCCCAACTACCTCTCCCTCCATGTGCATGCCCCCCCCCCGCTCAAATTGGTCCTAGAAAACTGAAAAATCCTCTAAAGCACTTTTCAAGTATCAGAGAGAGGTGCAGGCTGAGACTACATTTGGGCCATAATTTCTTTGTGCATTTCACCCTTGTAATCTCAAGGTATTTTTTTATTTTTTAAGGAGCAAGTGAAATACATTGAATCTTAGCATATGATTTTGGAGAACATACCTTTATTAATTTAAATTGCATAATATGTTTATATGAAATCCAGCTCTATTATGGTTTGAGAATGACATCTAGCTGAAGATCGAATCTAGTTTGGATCAGGAAAATGTAATGGTTAACTTTGCTCCAAGCACTCAGATCTGTATCTGAATTTGTCTTTGTGTAGGAACATTTTTGCTATATGAACATTGAGCTCAATAGAAACATTCCTGATAATGAAAATGGAAACCTTTTGTACATTCCAATACTACGCATAATTATCTAGACTAGAGGCAATTCAAAGAGAGTTCAATGGGACTTCCTCCCAATTAACTGTGGACTTCTGTGTGCTTCACTTTCATATCCACCCATTTGCAGCAGAACTGAATGAAGAAACTGCAGACTTGGAAGAGACTTTTAACTGATATCTTTGTTCATTTGCCTGCCTGCATCAAAGGAGGGCAGAAATAAGAATTCAGTTCAAGATAACAGAGATTTTACTAAGGTAATCAAAGATTTCAGTGAAATAAAGTGTGGAATGTGAAATGGCTGACAATTAAATTTATTCTACTTTTCTGTGTATGCGAGGGTGGTAGTGGCTGATGATGGCCATATCTCTGGGATGGTGAATCTGTTCCAGGTTTTGGATGGCATTCAAACAGGTATCCAAGGTGCTGAACCTGTTCCAGAAGGACAGTGGTCTCTCTGAGTCCAAGGGAGCTGGAGGTTGAGGCGAGGGGGGGAATCTGCTCCCTAGCGGGAGGTGGCAGAGTGATGGAGAGATAAAGAGAGATTACACTGATCCCAGCAGCTGTTAAATAGGAGACACTGACTAATTAGGCACCTAAGGCCTTGAAATAGCTGCCTATAGATCCCCAACAGAGACCAGGTAGTTGTTTTTTTTGCTTACAGTAATCTGTCTTGGTGACTGGCAGTACTCGACCTTGTACTGGTTACAATTTGCAACTCTGTTTTTCTCCTTGCTGGTTTTGTATACCGTAAGCCCTTCATATTCACGAGAGATAGGGACAGAGAACCCTCGCGAATGTCAAAAAAACACGAATAAGCGGGCACCCTGCCCACTGCAGGGAACCGGTGGGCCTCCTCCAGGGAGCCCACATGAGGGGAGGCCCCAGGGCGTGCAGGGAGACTGTGATCACCAACTCTGTGCACTCCTGCAGGCCTGCTCCTGATCTTGCAAGCGTTCTTCAGAGTGCCCATGCGAGGGGAGGCCATGGAGCGTGCAGGAAGGCAATGGTCAATGGCTCTGCATGATCCTGCAGGCCTTCTTCAGAGAGCCCACGTGAGTGGAGGCCTCTGTGATAGATGATGATGCTGTGATTGAGGAGCAACTGATTGTGCAGGGGGCTGAGCCAGTGACTGAGCAAGTCAACCTGCAAACATCCCCTGCACTGGAAGGTCAAACAGAGACTGAGTTGCCCCGGCCAGTTCAGGACGGAGAGGGAACCAGCAGTGATGCAGAGGAGTTGCAGCCAGCTGTGCCCATCAGCCCTCAATCAAACAGAAGGCTGAAATGGGCTACCGAGAGGGAGGCTGCTTGGACTAGGCTGAGGAAACAATAACGAGCAGCACCTGCTCACAGGGGCTATTTAAGTCTGCTGGCATGGCTGCTCCTTGCTTGCAGCAAATTATTAGCAAGTCCTCACAACCTTTGTGTCTCCTGCTCCCTGAAACCCTCGGACAGATCTCTGCCTCCTGAACCTCTGGACTGGACTTGACCTGGCTCGGCTTGTGTTTTCCTGGCATTTGGTATATTTGGAGTCCCCAAGTGTTCCTGGCCTCTCTCCTCCCTTGCTGGCTGTGGTCCAGCAGGGAGAGATTCCTGACAGCCTCTGGGCATGCAGGGAGGTGGCAATTGCCAGGCCTGCACGATCCTGTGGGCCTTCTCCGGAGCACCCGTGCAAGTGCAGGCCCTGGGTCATGCAGGAATCAGGCAATCATGGGCTGTGCATGATCCTGTGGGCCTTCCTCAGAGCATCTGCTTGAGTGGAGGCCCTGGGGCGTGCAGGGAGGCGGCAATCACAGGCCCTGCACAGTCCTGCCCTGCATGTTCCTGCTGCCCCTGCAGAGGGCCCATGAGGGCTGCCAGGAGGGAGTGCAGGGAAGGGATGATCTTTCCTCCACCCTGCGCCTGGCCAGAAGGCCAGGGAGTATGAGGGGGAGAATGGGGGAGCAGTGGGCACTCCTGCAAATAATAAAATGTGTGAAAGTGAAACCCATGAATGTGAAGGGAGAACTGTATTTGAACTTTTAATTGCTTTTGGACCGACTGTTGACCTCCCTCTTGCTTCTCCCTTCGTCCAGCTGGATAACCTGTGACTGACTTGGTCTGAATTAACAGATCTTGCATTCCAACCACCTGCTTCCTGGGATGTTGCTGACTGGAGCATAGGACAATCACACATAGAAGGCCTGGGGAATCTGCACATTTTCTTACTGCTGAACTGCAGTGAAACTGAAAACAATAGCTATATTACCCACTCACTTTTAGAGAATATATCATAGCCAAAGAGCATTAAATGGCTTGCCTCTTTTTTTCCTTTTTTTTTAGATGGTATATTGTAGATCACTATAGTAGATAAGTATTGGGCTGGGCTGGGCTATTGGTTGTTGATGCTGAAGATCCATGGTAAGAATGATATGGTCTGCTTGAAGAAGTATTCACAGCACTTTTGCTGATATTTTCTGTGATTGGCTACAGCCACTGAGATTCAAGGCTAATATTTTGCTATGAGGGATTTTGGAGCTTTTATGTTTTATGCATAGAAGAGCTTCTTGTGTGCAAAAGGAGTCTAATCCACTGGAGAAAGTGAGGACAACATGGTTTTCATGTACCCACTCACCACCCCGCTCTACTTTATGCCACCACCACCACCCCATTCTTTCAGAAGGTTCCCTAACCATCTGGAGATGCAAAGGCTGCAGAAGAAGAATTGCCTCTGATTCTTCAGTCCATGGGAATATCGTCTGAACAGAAATTCACTGGGAGGATGAGCCCACCAATGGATTATTAGGATCAAAGCCAAAGTATCATGTACTCTGAGAAAAGAAAATACAATTTTCCATTTTTGTCCAAAATCTTTTGTGAAGACCTAGGAAGAGAAGTGAGAAAACCTTGTATGAATTATACATGCAGCCCAGTTCAGTCTGTTGCTTACTTCTGAGTAAATCCCATTAGATTCAATGCAGCTTTCATTTAGTAAGTATGCATAGGATCATGGCCTAAGTTCTTACACTATTTTGCCTGTAGTGATCTGTGTACTTTAAAATTTTCACAAGGACATCATATCTATAATAACACCTACATTACTGTTCTTAAGAGCTCAGAATCAGCCAGATGACAGTGTGGATGTGCATCATAATTTGATATGGGAAGCAAAATGTTTGGTGCAGCACACTTGAGGCTGGCTGATGAAAAGCAGGTATTTGCAATTCAAACATTCTTAAATTTCTAGCTGGTGCAACAAAGGATATTCTTTCCTTGGCTTTGTGCATCCCATGCTACTTCCCACTAATTTTATAGAGTATCCTCATACAGCGTTCTAAAATTATCACCTCTGTGGGGTCACCCGATCTGGGTGAAGAATATAAAGGCCTGTCCTTGTACCACTGAAGTATATAGATATTGAACAGCGGTTTTGGAAAGATGGTAGTGCTTCTTTTATCTAGAACACAAAGTTTCTAAGTATAAGCAAATAATAAATCTGTATCGTCAATCATTAACAGGTTAGTAACAAAATATAGGATCAGCATAATCCCTTTGGACATTGACAAGTGCATGCTGCCATCCTAAATAATGGTACAAAAAGACTGCACAGCTACCCAGTATAGATTTACCCTAGCAAATGAGTTTGTGCTACTGTATATATTTTGTTGTACATCTCCCTATTATCAATAACAGCCTTGATGCCTCTCAAAGGGCAGCCGAAGCAGGAAAAGAATAATTGCCATTCTGCATGGAGACGGTTTATTGATGAGGTGGACAGAAGTAATATTTTTAGCCTGCTGGCTGTCCATCTGCAAGCAGTTTCCTGGAGTTGCCACTTCTCCTTTCTCAGGAAGCTGTTACGGCTTTGTTGACCCCCCCAAAAATAATAAGATCCATCTATCAAATGGCAAGCAAACAATAAACTCTCTACCTTCCAATTAATTTGTTTTTCACTTCTGTTTACCAATATGCATGCAGTTAACTATCCATCATATTATAAGCATTTAAAGAAGTCCATTTTTCAAAGGTGGAATCCATTAACCCTTTTGCTAGCAATATATCTGAATGCCCTCAAGCTAAAGAGGGGCTTTAGCGAAATCAGTCAGTTTGGAGAGGTAGCAACCTAACTATACAAATTACCTTGTAAAGCATGCTGAAATGGTTCCATTCAAACCCATGGGAGAAGCCAGGTTTTTATTTTCAGTGTGTGCTGTTTTTTTAAACATAAAATAAAATGTAATATGTGCAGGAAAAGAAAGATAGTCCAACTCCATTTTTTCACCCTACACAATTCTACATTTGGATAATACTGCTCACAGTAGAGGTATGAACATTTAACAACAGGAACATGCTCGGCTCCAGATCAGAATTGCAAATGCCAGTTTGCTTCTCAGCTGCATAAATCTTTTTCCCAAAATCTGGAGTGTCCTTTGGCTTTTGCTGGCATCTCTTTATGAAGTCAGTAGTTTGGGATGCAATCTAAGCTTATATGAAAGAACAATTTATAAAATATGCTAGCTTAAAAAAAAGAGAGAGAAGCTAAAAAGAAGGAGTTGAGGGAAGAAATACAGAATTTGGAAGAAAAAAATAAGAAAAATTTTGAAAAAGAGACTCAACAAAAGATCAAGGTCCTGCAACAAATTTTCATTGTTTACAGTCCAAGAAATGAATGCCAAACTCTTATATTTGAGCAAAAGAATTTCAAATTCACAAACAAACCTGGAAAGTGACTTTCCTGTAGTTCAGACAAGAAAGAATAAAGAAAACTGTCACAAAGATCAGGAAGGGAGATAATTTTTCTAATGGACAATTTGAAAATTTTAAAAGCCTTTGAGAAATATTATAGAGGGTTATATGTGAGGTGTAATGAGGAAATCTTAGATATGGAAGATTACTTGGACAAACTCCAATTGGACAAATATTGCTTTGAACAAAACCAAAGTTTGAAATGGCATGTGACAACTATGGAACTTATCAAAGCAATTAAAAATATTGTATCTGAAAAAATGCCAGGCCAGGTGGATTATCTGCAACATTTTGTAAGAAATTTGAAGATGATTTACTCCAACCATTAAAAATGATGTGTGATAAGTTATTTTAAAAAGGGCTAATGCCAGATTCTTGGAGAAATGCCTATATTACAGTGATTCATAGAGAAATTAAGGATGAGACATTAACAAAGAATTATAGACCTCTTTTATTATTAAATAACAACTATAAGAGATTTGCTACTATTTTGGCAAGTGGATTGAGAAAACATATTTCACAGAATATTCAGATCAGGGTGGGGGGTTTTTTCCTTGCTGAAAAGACAATAATATTGAATTATTTTGAACATCATAATGATAAAAAGGCTAATTTTTTTTAGATGCAAATAAGACAAAAACATTTCTTGACATTACTTATGTATTGGAGAGAATGGACTTTAGTTAAACTATCATCTGGTTTTCAAAAGTGTTCTTAAATTGTGTCAAAAAGATTGAAATTCTGTCGAAAGTATTGAGCGATCATAATCCTGTGAAATTGGTGCTCAGTTTCCATACCAGATCCATATGTTGGAGAATGGATGAAAATATATTACAACATGGAAAGACTGTGGAATATTGTAAGAAGGAATTTGATGAATTTTTTAAAAGCAACTTAAACAATGAAGTGGACATAGCTACGGTTTGGGACACAGCTAAAGCCGTCTTCTGTGGAATTTTCATCCAAAAAATATATGAAAGAAAAAAGCAACAAAGAGTAGAAATGGATGAACTACTGGGTAAGATCAGAAATATTGAAAACAAGCTAAGTTCAGAACCAGATAACAAATCTTACATTTTCACAATGAAGATATTACAAAGACAACTATTTGGGATGGTCGCTGAAGAAACGGATAAAAAACTGAAATATGCGAAGCAGAATTTCTTGGAAAATGCCTATAAACCAAGCAGGTGGTTGGCAAGCAAAATAAGAAAAGAGAAGACAAAAAGACTTATTTTACAAATTAAGGAAGGTAATAGAACCATAACAAATGAGAAAGAAATCTGGAAACTTATGTACAATTACTTTAGTAACCTGTATTGTGACCAACATATGAAGAACAAGCGGAAATTGGAAGACTACTTGCGATCTCAGAAGCTTCCTCAAATTAAGTCAGCACACAGAGATATTGAACCGTCCCATCTCTTTGATGGAAATAATAGAAGCAATTGATAGAAGTAAATTGGGAAAAGCTCCAGGCCCAGATGGGCTCCCGGCTAACTTTTACAAATACTTCAGAGATCAGCTAGCGAAACCATTCCAGAAACTGTTAAATTCAATATTGGAAACTAACAAGATCCCAAACATTTGGCAAAAAGCAAATGTTGTACTGATTCCTAAGACTGACTTGGAAGAAATTACATGTAAAGACTTCAGGCCAATTTCTCTCTTAAATGATGATTACAAGATATTTGCATCAATGTTGGCCAAATGATTAAAACAGATCCTTCTGCGCTACATCAGTGAAGACCAGACAGGTTTCCTTCCTGCGAGACAGATGAGGGGTAATATGAGGACTGTAATGAATATTTTGGAATATTTGGAGTCACATAACGAGAAGAAGGGAGCTTTACTTTTCTTAGACACAGAAAAGGCCTTTGACAACATCAGATGAGATTTCATGATGAAGGTATTGGAAGAAATGAAGACATTTCTGACTTGGATCAAGTGTATATATCGTGATCAAAAGGCATGCCTGATAATAAATTCTGACCAATCTGAAACATTTCCCATACAGAAAGGTAACAGGTAACAGTAACAGTCCCCGTTACTGTTTATCACAACATTAGAAGTCCTGTTAAGAAACCTTCAAAAGCAGTAAGATATTCGAGGTGTGAAGATTGGGAAAGATGAATACAAAATTCGGGCTTTTGCTGACGATATGGTGCTTTTCCTGGAAGACCCGCTACTCCAAATAGCTAATCTAAATAAAGAGATAAATCGATTTGGAGAGTTGGCAGGGTTTAAGATCAACAAACAAAAAACAAAAATGCTAATCAAAAATATAAAAAACCAAGAGAAAAGCCAATTAGGGGAACTATCTGGAATCCAGTGTACTCATAGTGTAAAATAGTTGGGAATACAGGTCACAAACAGTAATAATCAATTATTCCAAAATAATTACTTAACAGCCTGGAAATCTATTCAGAAGAAAATGGTGGTCTGGAAGCAGTTAGGCTTGACCTTATTGGGAAAAATATTGTTCAAAATGAGTATTTTACCACATATGTTATTCTTATTTCCAAATGATTCTGATGCCCATCCCTTTCAGGTGGTTTGAGAACTGTAAAAAAGAGATAGTAAGATTCCTTTGGGATGGGAAGAAACCGAGGGCTAAGCTTAAACCAGTGACTGACCTCCGATTTTCTATGCCTGATTTAAGAACATACTATGTGGCCGCATGCCTGATATGGATAAGACCATGGGTAGTCTTGAATAATCATCAACTTTTGGTGTTGGAGGGACATGATCTGCACTTCGGGTGGCATGCTTACCTATGGTGTGGCAAGGCCGAGGTGCACAAAGTGTTCCTCTGACACGTAATTTGGAAATCTCTCTTCAGGATATGGACCAAGTACAAACTCCTTCTATATGCTAAGTTGCTGCCTTCCATCTCTCCAGCAGAAGCACTTCAGATAAAAGGCTTAAGGAGAGAGGGAGACTGGTTTACTTATAAAGATCTAGCATATGTAGAAGGTGGGGCAATCAAACTGAAAGACCAACAACAGCTTCAACAAGAGGGCATTGCTATACAGTGACTTCCAGATCAAGGAGAGGTTCAAAAAAGGATATTGAAAGGGGTGGTATAACTTTGGAACCTCCTCCTCTAGAAAAACAGTGGCAGGGTGGGGATACCCACCTACCGTCGAAAATGTACAAATTCACATTGGGGATTGATCTGGAAGGAGAAACCACTAAATAATATATGATTAAATGGGCACGTGATTTAGGCCATAATATATATTTAGACAATTGGCAAATGGTGTGGAAAAACTGTCTTAAATTCACTTGATCTTATAACCTGTAGGAGAATGTGCTGAAAATGTGGTTCAGGTGGTATCTCCCACCTATGAGAATTGCCAAAATGTTTAAGAGTGCTAAGAACAGGTGCTGGAAATGTGACAAAGAGATTGGTACCCTTTTTCACCAATGTTGGGGGTGCCAAAAGGTTAAGAAATTTTAGAAGATGATTTGTTCTAAAATCCAAAAAATATTGCAAGTCAAAATAGATTTAAAACCGGAATTTTTCTTGTTGAGTATTTTCCATCTGGATAAGCAAATAGAACAAAAATATGGCAGATTGATGTGGCATATCGTTACGATGGCAAGAATTATTCTTGCCAGATACTGGAAAAAAGAGTCAACACCACTCGAGACAGAATAGTTAGAGAAACTGACTGAAATTGCGGGGATAGAAAAACTCACCTGTATGATAGAAAACAAGCTGGATGGTAAATTCTTAAAAACTTGGCAACCACTGTTGGAATATTTATATATCAAAACTGGGATTGATTAATGGATCAAGAGGAAAATATGTTCGAGAACTCATCTATTAGGAGATTTAAAGTGGGAAGTCTAGGAAAAGGGGTTCAGAGAGGGTGGTTATAGTAAACTATTCATGAAAGTGGCTACTCTGCAATTATGAGACTGAGAAATTTTCTGTATATACTTTGCTAATAAACGCACATATATGGAAAGTGAAACTGACCAGTATACAGGTAAATACACATACATACATACATACATACATATATGTATATATGTATATGTATATGTATAAGTATATTTATATATGAATGTATACACATATACACATTCATATATATTTATACATATAGTCTCATTTTCAGTTTGGAGGGGGATTGATAAGAAAAATAGCGCTATGCTATTTTGTCATCAAAAGGGGAGACCCTCTCTATAAATATCTGTCAATTGTCAATTGTTTTCTGTGTAACTTTAAGCCCGTGATTGTTTTGAAGTATTTGTTTTTGTAATGTTCAACTGTGTAAGACTTGCATGCTAGGGAAGGCCACTTTACCGACATGTTGGCCAGTGTACTATGGACCTTTATAAATATTATTTATAACAACATTGTTGTTTATAACAACATTGTTATGTTGACACTGTTTTGAAATATATTGTGGATGGAGTAATACGCTTGTGTTCTAAATTTGAAAATGCAGATGGATGTTTTGCATACATCATTGAAATGTTGTTATTTACGTTCAAAGTGCATATATGTTATATATATATATATATATATATATATATATATGTATATGTATATGTATATGTATATGTATATATATATATGTATGTTATATATGTTATATGTTATGTTATTATGCAGAATGTATGTTTTCTATCTTTTCATTTCTCTTGCCTATTTATCTCATCTCTCTTACCTATTTCCCCTTCCCTTCTATTGTCTTGTTGAATAAAAATAAATATGAAGAAAAAAAGAAAAAAAAGTTAAACTATCATCTGGGCGATAAAGACAATCTATTCAGTTCAAAGGGCTCAGATCTTAGTAAATGACAATGCTACAAGACTGATTGAAATACAAAAGGGGACCTTGTAAGTTGTGTCCTCTCATGATTACCATTTATTTTTAACACTGAAGACCCTAGAGATATCAGAGAAGTTGACAGAATCTATGGGATGAGGGTTAAAAAAGAACAGTATAAGTTGAGCGCTTATATAGGTGATCTTGTAATAATGCCACAAAAACCATTGGATTCAATGAAGGCTCTGGGGAAAAAAAATAAAGGTGTTTGGGACATACTCTGGGTCTAAAGTAAATTGTAATAAAACAAAATTGTGACTAAAAATATCTCAGAAGAAGGAAATGAATTAGCTGCTCTTTCAATTTTTGACATAGAAAAAAAGAGAATTAAATATTTGAGAGTTACAATTGCATTACATTATTATTCCAAAACAACTATGAAAAAGTCTGGAAATAAATTAAAAGAAACTTAGAAAAATGGGGAAAGTCAATTTTGTCCCTCCTGGGAAGAATTGCAGTAATAAAAACAACTGTTTTGCCAAGGTTTTTATTTCTCTTTCAGATGGTCCCCTACCAGATAGATAGATAGAATGGTAGAAGGAGATTGTCAGATATGTTTGGCAGGCAAAGAAACCTGGAATAAAATTTAAAACATTGTATAATGCTAAGGAAGGGGGCAGCTTGTGAGTTCCTAAGTCAAATTGTTTCACAAGGTTTATTGGTTTATGTAGTTGAAGGAATGGATATTGCTTAGAAATGTGAGACTCTTAGAACCAGAAGCTCATAATTTAAGATTTGAGTGGCATGGTTAACTTTGGTATGATAAAATTAAGGCAGATATTGAATTTAAAAATCATTGTATGGAAAGGCTCTCCTATGTGTTTGATATAAGTACAAGCAGAGACTTTTTCCTAAGATGGTTTTATCCATCTCACTGCAGGAAGCCTTCTTAATGAAAAGGTTGAAAATTGGAGATGAAATTTAAAATCAAGAGAGAATATTCTTAAAGAATATAAATATTTTAATTGGTTTGCTTATATGCAATTTAAGGACAGATTTGATCAAGGTAAGAGAAAAGTAGCTATAAAGGTTAAAGAAAATTAGTTTTACTCAAAGTTGTGCAAAGACAATGACCGTGTAATGTAAAAAGTGTATAAATGACTTTTAAAACTAGAGACAGAAGAGAATCTGTAAAAGAGTACACGATAAGATGGACCCAAAATATTGGCCATGATGTCCATTTTACCCCAAACAAGCTGTCGAAAATGCCCCAGAATGTTTCAGACCAGCGTTGGGGATGGCAGGATAACAATGGTTCATTTTTTCATATGTGCTGGATTTGTAAGAAGGTAAAAAGTTGCTGGTCAACAATTTATATATTAATCCAAACAACTTTAAAGACAGATTTTGTAAAGTTACAAAAAATGTTGTCGTTTGGCATACTGGACAAAAAACTGTACAATAAATATGGATTACTTCTTTGCTATATGACAGCAGCAGCAAAAATATTGTTTGCTCAGATGCAGGCCATTTCCGCAATAGACTGTTATAGCGCTATTATACCACGTTCAACATCTTATGGAATCCTGGGGTTTGCAGGAAACCCCAGGATTCCATAGGATGTTGAAAGTGATATAATAGCACTATAGCAGTCCGGTGTGGAAATGGCCTTGGAAATGGGCTGAAGCACTGGCAATGGAAGAATGGATTCCTGAGTTGGCTGAAATTGTCAATTTAACATAGATTTTGAAGGATAAGCCAATTGAAGATTTTTTTTTGTAAGATTAGAAATCATTTAGGGATTTTCTTTTTGAGCAATACAAGATCTAATGATGTAATAATCTATAGTTATGGTTGTTAGTCATTTTAATTAGTAATCTGTAATGATAGACTAATATCTTTTCGTTACAGTCAGGATGAAGTTGTCAGAGCCCTATTGCATTTAGTTATATGTCCTTTTCCTTTCTCTTTCCCTTGCCTTTTGGTAGCTGCCTGCTTACCTGACATCTTTGTGGTCATCATGAAGACCAGTTCAGCTACTGCTCCTCCTGCTGTTCTCTTTTCCTCTTTCTTCTAGGGCTGTTTCCGCACTACACTCTTACAGCACAATTATTCCACTTTCAACATCCTATGGAATCCTGGGGCTTGCAGTTTAGAGAGGGGCCGGCTAGCCCCTCCCTAAACTGCAAACCCCAGGATTCCATAGGATGTTGAAAGTGGAATAATCACACTATAAGAGTGTAGTGCAGAAATGGCCTAGGTCTTGGGCTAGGGCAGGGAAGTAATAGGTGGCCCAGGGTTCCAAATATTTTCAGTCCAGGAATGTTGAGCCTTTAAGCCTGTTTGATCTCTGGATACAAATGACAACTCCAAGGACTGTGAACCTCAGTTCAAGATTGGTCACTTGAAAAACCCTATCACCAGGTGTTGCATTTTAGCTCCCTGCTCTCAAGTACTTACCTTGTCCCTGCAACAAACATAACCTGGCAGGCGGTGCCTCAACTTACCATTTATGTAATATAATTGCTGTAATATAAATGTGTGCTTGGCTTTGAAACAGAAGTAAAAATGTGTTTCTCTTTTTAGCACCTCTGTTCATAGCCTGTAGGCAAATTCCAAGCACAAAACAATGGTATGTTAAAGCTGTCCTTCCCTGGGCAATGAAACCATACTTGTCAGTCATTTGTGATCTTGATAGAATCTGGTGAGAGATGTGAGGACTCTTCAAACGGCCTGCTGCTCTACCAAATCACAATATTTTAACTCCATTTTTTTCCTTCATCAGAGCAGAAGGGTGGTTTTGAGTTATCTTACTGTAATTATGTGAGATGTACTTTCCTTATAATGAATAATTGAAACTACCGAGAAACTAGCCTGGAAGACATAAAAGGAACTACAGCTCTTTCTTCTACCATAAGTGCATAGTTTCTGCAGCCCTCTTCCTCAAGTAGTTGCCTGGATTTGGCAAGAA
The DNA here is from genome assembly GCA_030412105.1 of Cyclura pinguis. NCBI lineage: Eukaryota > Metazoa > Chordata > Lepidosauria > Squamata > Iguanidae > Cyclura > Cyclura pinguis. Next base: position 101,940,672 of record CM059599.1, on the reverse strand, counting down.
AACTAGAATAAATAGTTCTGTGCGTTTTAAACACTACTTTTTTGAATGAAAAATAAACTCTTTTCCCTTAGACAGACGGCTGCAAATCATTAGAAGTCAAATGTTGCGAGTAGTAGAATTTGTGCCCTTTATGTATTATGTGTATAAATACATATATACATATACATATAAATTGGCCTTATAAATAGCTATTGCTCTGGATAAGACAAAATTAAGTGGAATGATTTATCAAAACTGAGTTAGGCCTCTGAAGAGCTCCCAAAGGATCTCTTCAGAATGGGTGAATTATCAACAAAATGGCAAAAGAAGATCGGTGTAAGTAGAGATATTATGATGCCTATCAGGACAAATAGTTGTCATATATACACAGTGAGAAAACGTTATGCCCCCATAATTCTGTCAATTAAATGCAAATGTCAAATGTAAATGATTACAAAACACCATATGAAGGAATGAAATTCATATTACCACTTCTTTTGAATTATGCTTGACTGATGTCTGCCTCTTAATCTAATGCTTGACCTCCTAGGATAAATTAGTGTTTTGAAAGTGTTGGCCAAGAGATCTTGAACTAGATCTTTAAGAATATCAGCTACTCATGTGCTGAAACTAGAATTCTATAGAACTTCCTGCATTATGATTATCCAGTCTTTCTGTGCCTGCATTAAAATATTCTGATAAATACCTTTTTTAAATACATCTTTATTTCTCTCTGGTTATGGTGGATTGGTTGGTGGAAAAGAGTGAGTTGGTTAGTTGAGTTGCCCAGATCTTGAATGAATTGAATATTAATTATGAGTCTAAAACTTTACCAAATGTCAAGTTTGTGACAAAAATCCATATAAACTCTCATTTTTCATGCACATGTGCAAAAAATCCACATTCTTTATTTTCAGATTAGCTAATATGAGTAACTACCTTGCACGTGCCTTCACATCCACTGACAAAATTAAAGCTCCTATTTCATTTGTGAACCTTGAAATGGTGATAAAAGTGTTCCTTACTACTTTTTAGAATTAATTTTTCACTCTTCACAATTTGGTTCTAAGTAGAACAGCTTGGTCAAAGCTTGTACAAAGATATCAGATATGTAGAGACCTTATGAAAGTTGTTTTCAATAGTTTAAACTATACACTTTGCATATAGAACTGTATGTCTTTATAGAACAGATGGTTGTTATTGGTCTTCAAGACAAGGACAATTTATGATCACCCCATCATAATATTTTCATGTCCAGAAAGGGTTTGCCATTGCCTTCCTTTGAGGCTGAGAGAGTATGATTGACAAGCTGGAATATGTACAAGGAAGAGCCACCATAATACTTGGTCTGGCAGCTGGGGAACAACTTAGGGAATTGGGGAACAACTTAGGGAATTGGATATGTTTAGCCTGGAGAAGAAAATACAGTGATGTGATAGCTCTCTTTAAATCTCTTTTTAGGTTAATATTTTCTTGAAAGTTTTCAGATATACTTAAGTTGTACAAACATTAAAAAGAAGAAAAAAAGAAAGAGAGGAAAAAGAGAGAATAAAGAAAAAGATGACTTTCATTCTTCCTTTCATTGGTATATAACACTAAAATTATTTTAAGCCTCTCTAAGTAAAAATCCAGCAGTTCTCTTCTTCCCATCCCCTATCACATTATTTCTCTACAGGTAAAGACATTTTCCTTATTCACAAGGCTGACATATCTAGCACTAAAATATCAGTCAATACAGTGTGCCCTCATAAATGTGGGGGTTCTGCTCCGGGAACCCTAGCATAAAACAAAATACATGAATACTCCGTCCCATTGTCCTCAATACACAAAACATCCACTGAAGGCTTCATGTGACCTCACATTTGTGTCTGCGGAGGTCATACCAACAGAGGGCACACTGTGTCGTTCTATAAACCTGTCAAACGTAGCCATTACATCTTATTACATTATTATTACATCATGATAAGTAGTATTCCAGTTTCTCGAAATATAATTATAAATCTCTTACATGCTGAGTAGCTTCACTAAATCCGTTTAATCATTAAGCTGTCTTGTAACTTTAAAATATCCATTGTATTTAAACTCCAGTATTTAAATTTCATCATATAGAGTTCTTATCAAAATCATGCCCACATCCAATTCTTGTTGTGCTATTCCTGTAACCAAATCTCATAACTGCATAACCATAAAAAACACTCAGTTCTTTTTGCAAAAAAGAAGACAGCATAACTAGACTCTGGTTGATGATTGTAATCAGAAGAATTCTTCGTTTTTGTGATCCCAAGATTTTATTTAGGAATTAATTTTTCAAAAGCAGATTCTGACTTAGGCCATTTCCGCATTAGATTGTTATAGCGCTATTATTCCACTTTCAACCTTCTATGGAATCCTGAGGTTTGCAGCTGGCCCCTCCCGAAACTGCAAACGCCAGGATTCCATAGAAGGTTGAAAGTAGAATAATAGCGCTATAACAGTCTAGTGCAGAAATGTCTTCAGTGTCCATAAGATTTCTTGGATAAGAACAGCTGCATTTCATGGCAAGGGCAAAGATGTAACTTCTTTGGCCCCTACTCATTCATTCTGCATTTACTCACGGGTAAACAGAAGTAATGAGAATTCTAGACCCTCGTGCTCAGTCACCGCACTTCCCATTTAATTCAGGGCAATCTGGCTGGCACTATGAAAGCATTTCTTGCTGCAGAGAGCCAATGAGTAACATCCGTCCACCATCCTTCTGGAACAGCTTGGGGTTTTGTTGCTCCATAGACTAGAACGTGAAGCTATGGGTTCAAATTAAAAGATGGAGGATTCCACATAAATTTTAGGAAGAACTTCTTTACTGTAAGTATTACCCTACAATAGAATAGGCTACCATGGAAAGTGGTGGACTCTTTGTCTTTGAAAGTCTTTAAACAAAATTTGGACAGATATCTTTCAGGAGTGCTGCGGTTGTGTATTCCTGTGTGGCAGTGTGTTAAACTAGAAGGTCCTTGTTGCCCCTTCCAACTCTAAGGCCTTTTCCACATGACAACACTCTTGTGCATCATCCTATCAAAATCTCAGCAGCGCCTCTGCTGGGATGGGAGTGTGTTCCCTATGCTCCTCTCCACACACGGCTAGCTGCCTGTGGAAGGGAGCGCAAAGGACACGCTCTGTCCTTCCGCACTGCAGCTGGCCTTCTTCTCGTGCTGCAGCAGGGGAGGAATTACGTAGATCATGCTTCCGGTCCTTCTGCATGGCTGGCTGCAACAGAAGGCTTGCACAATGAGAGATCATTGACAGATTTTTCCCATCAATGATATACTCTGTGATCATGCCAGCTGGCAACGCAAGAAAGGTGGGACTGCAAATATGGAAGCATCATTGTGGTCCTGCTCCTCTTTCGTCCCCGTTCTGGGATGCTGCCATCATGCGGAAAGGGCCTAAGAATCTGTGATTTCAGGAATACCATTCTTTGACTCTCATTTTGGCACTATGTGATGTGTCACTGACTGTGAAACTACCCTAAATCTTATCATTCCTAGATAAGTAAACATAATCATGCTGTTGTTCTGCTTGCACACTGGCCCTTCCAGATAGGTCTGCAGTCTTTTTGAATGTGTTACATTGCAAAGTTTAGTCAGAGTGAGGAGGCTCTATATTCTCCTGTCATGAGTAGAAAATCTTTAAAAACATCTCGATCTTTATTTTACAATACTTCTATGAATCCAATTTACATTTGCCTCCTTTTTGGAGGGGGCGGCATGGAAATTTTTGCATATTTTGTTATGCTCTTTTCCTGGGGTGCACGCTTTTTACCTATGTTTTGCTTTTACCTCATGTTATATGCATTTTCTCTTACAACTAAAACATGTTTGTGAACATTTTTTAAAGGATACATTTTTAAAGTTGAGTTGTCTACAATTATTGGTGCAAAATTCAAAAAGAATAAGAAAATCTGTCACTTTTGATAGCTTCCCCATGTTGGAAAACTGAAAAATGTGTGTACACTTTTCCTAATAATGTCACAGATGACGAATTGGCTAAATTCGTAAAAACTTTTGGGTAATGCAAATTTCTTTTTCATCATTAATCATGAGATAATCACAGCATTTGATTATGTAATATGATTAATGAAACCATATATACACACACACACACACACACATGTATGTATGTATTTCAAGCATGTTAGTGGGAGCAGAGCTAGTAGAGCAGTCATATTAATTAATCATAAACTGTACTAAGAGTGGACCGGTCTCTAAAATCTGCATTAGATAAATCTTCTAGGGATTCTGACCACTATTTGTACTTTTTAGGCTTGGTACACTCATAGCTAGCATTTATTAAGTGTTCACAAGCTTTACTTTCTTGCTCATGAGAAAATATTCAGGTTGCTCTTGAAGTAAAAAAATTAAATGCACCTGTTTTTCACTAGCATCAGTGAAATCCTATGTAGGGTGGTTACTACATGCTGAGCTTTACTGTGCCCTAGTTTCCAGTTAAAAATATGGACTGTATTGGATATATTGGAATAGAAAAAGTGGTAAAGAAATAATTTATCCATTACAAAGCCCTGTACCTTCACCAACATTCAAGTTGTACCTTTTTCCCCAAATACAGCGAGAACCAAAATGTCTTTGATCAGTTTTTACTTTTTCCAGTGTGAATGCATTTTGCTTGTTTTCATCAGAGCCCAGTTGACCATACCTGCCGTATGTGTTATCTTGACACTCAAAGATTATTGGAGCTTTTTTGCTTTCTGATTCCGTATTTGCATCAAATGCAGACACTAAAGGCATTCCCTGTGGTTATGGAATCAATGCAACTTGCCCAATAAAAATCTTGAACATCTTTCAGAAGTGCTGTTGTGTTTTATATCAGAAATAAAGCCAGCAGGGAGGACAGGATTTTTAATATTACATTGGGGTGGACTTTTTGCTGGGCACAATAGAATGTTATATTCTTTCTTATATTTATGGCCCACCCCATGGCAATATATACAGTAATTATGCAAAGATATTTATCCTCATTCAGAATATCTCCAACTAGCATATTCTCTGGTCTTCTCGTGACCATTAAACAATACTGATAAAATTCTTTCTACAGATTCTGAATTTGAGGTGCTTGCTAGCAGAACTACTGTCCTCACCTCATGATGCTGATAATGATAGTCACCAAACAGCAACTGCTCCTGGCAGAAAGAAAGACCCATCTATATATTTACCCAACACATCCTTTCTGGAAGGACAAACAAATATGTCTTCTTTATTGGAGGATTTAAGGAGCTTATTGCAAGACTATGCTTTCCATGACCAAAGCACTTAATCTCTTTCTTCCTAGACATAATTCACTCTGTAAATCAGGGAAAGTTTGAATACATTCTTGGCCCCATGCAAGGCTGGTTATGAGATCACTTGAACAAAAATACCAGTGCAGGATATTCCGAGCTATTCTGAAACGGAGTGCCTTAATGAAAAGTGGGGACACTTTAACAATAAAATATAAGATCACTGATGCTGAGGCCACAGACAGTCTTGCAGAAGTACAAGTTCAGTCTTTTTTTTTTTATTGCCCTGTATTCAGTGGAATTAACTGATTATTTAGTGCATGTCAAGAACGAAAATAAGTCTACTATTGCCAATCCTGTATTGTCACCCAAGATGGCCACTAACTATAACAGCTTCCTTTAGACTCTTCCCTTCATTTAGGTATGATTCATTTTATTTCCTTGGATAACTCCTTGATTCCTGGTTCGACAGAAGAGCCTCAAGCTCATCTCAGAGGTGGGAAGACACCTATGAGCTTTCCAAATTGACTTTTGATATCTTATGGTACCATTAACCTTCTTTCCTGGAACATGGAACATTTGGTAAATACAAGGTTTTAAAGTTGTTGTCTAAAGTATCCAAGCTTGTATGCTGTTATTTTGTTCCAAAGATTTAGGCTTGGGGAGAAGAGAGAAAAGAGACAGAGCTTAGGGTGACTTAGCTTTACCTGTCCTCACAAAACATCAGGCATTAATTACAGAATTAAACCTGTGCAACCAGTGACTCATGGCCTGCAGTTTGTTAATTTCAATTGTTAGAGCCCTTTGATTGTTAATATTTATTTTCCTGCTCAAGGTGTAAATTCTCAGATGTGAGAATACTGGCCTAACCTTGAAAGGTATATAGTCAGTCTCGCTCTGAGATTCCTAAATGCCCCTGTTGTGACACATGATTGCAAAGCCAAATTGGCCCTTTTGAGGATATCCTATATTCAGATTTTAACTCTTATGCATCATCTACCATGCTACCCCTTTGGCAGTCCAAGGATACAGGGTTTTGTCTGGCCCAACCTTTAGACTAGACTCTTTTGTTCTTAATGCTACAGCAGGGAGTTCAAATACTGATCAGGCTGTGGAGCAACTGCCATCAACTATACTTTTGTTTCATGTCAGTTGCTGGATTCTGTGGTCTGTCTTAAAGTTGAGACATATCAGGATTTTGACCACTTGCCAGTGTTTCTGGAATTTAATGTAAGGAAGCAAATGACAGAGAAATTCATTGTCACTGTTGTGTCTGACTCCAGATATCAGAGAATCAAATGGGCTGTGAAGATAGACCAGTAAAGCGTCAGCTTTTTGGCTCAAACTAAGCTTCCCAGTTTTGCAGTAAGATTATTTTAGCCAAGTCATCCAAGTAAGCTACTCAACTCTACCAGGAGTTATTGCTTGGGTTACAAGAGATAACTGCTAAATGATACTTGTTTCACTACTTCTTCCTCAGTAAGCTATAATTCAAAATCTTGTTTTGACCGTTAATATGTGTAGCAACCAAAACTTATCTAATGTCTCAATTTAAACAATAAAGATTGAGTAATGCTTGACTAATCCCCTCTGCATTGCAACTCCAAAAAAAAATAATGCTATGAAATCTTGATTAAAAATAAAAAGAAAGAGACCTAAAGGAAGGTGTTGGAATTGATCCCGGCTGCTACACTAAGAGATTCCTCACTATTTTGGTACATTATTGCACAAACACAATCTTCCAGTATGACTTGTTATGTTCCTGCTTAATCTTGGGAGACTCATCTCATTGCACTCTTTTGGGTCAGATTATCCCGCCTTTCTGGATACAGATCTAGAAATGTTCACCCTCTTTTGACTAAAGTTGGGAAAGGTATAAATAAACAGAAATGGAATAAGCACTGATTCCTCTAAATGACACCCAGTTAATGTCCTTAATGTAGTCAGTAAACTTTATGGCTGTCTTTTGTATTTAAAGTTCTGAGACTGCCTTTTTTAGAAGAATATTTTGATGGAGAAAGAGCAGGTTTCAGGACAGGCTAAGATCCAGTATTGAACAATGCCTAGTCCTATACCATCTGTTTAAGGAATACAGTGCTAAGTCTTATGGGGCATTCTGTGCTGCCTTTGTTGAGTTTAGATTGGTCTTTGATAGCATTTGATAGCGAAGGCTCTGTTAAAAAAGAAATGAAAGCTTTTCCCCTGCATCATAGATTATACATATTAATTTCCGAGTTGCATGATGTAATGTATAAGGACTTTTGTCACCCTGATTCCTGCCAGGAAATGAGGGAAAACAAGGATATATTCTGTCCCCCCTAAATTCCTCAATCTTTATATTAATTGTGTGGTATGGTCTTTATTAAACCTTGACCTTCAGCCTCCTAGATCAGAAATTTCTTCCTTAGTTGACGTGGATGTCACAGGCTAAACTTCTTGTCTTCTCTAAAACACCCACTCAACACAGATGGCAGATAAATGGCTGCACTATAGAACAATTTAGGCTGTACAAATATTGAGGGTTAACATTCCACTCATCTGAGTCAGAGAGGGCCCAGATTGTATGTGTTATTGGGAAAAGAGGTTCACATGTGGCGTTTGTGATGAAAGATATCCAGGGTAAAGTGCTAGTGCAAATGTTACATGGCTTAGAGCTGTGCATATACCAAGACTTTCACCGCCTGGAAACAATACAATCTAAATTCTTAAGAAGCATCTTTGGTGTCTCATGCTGCCTTCCCAATGCCCTACTTCAATTAGAAGCCAAGATAGTTCTTCTAGAAGCCTGGTTCCATATAATTAGCTACTAGCTCAACTAAGTTTCAACCCACTTGGACTAACTGCCTTGGATAATTTAACCTCTAGCTGAGTAAGACCTGTCAAAGAGAAACCATTTGGGTTTCCACCTATCAGTTTTGGTACACTTTGGATTATCCAGAAGTTAATTAAACAAAGGATCAGGGATGTAGCTTTTCAGGAAGATAAGAATGTATTTCCTGGAAGCTTGGAATTACAGTCAATATATTGTTCCAAGTCAGTATATTGTCGCAAGCAATTATCTTTATGCCCTAGAGGTCCTTAGCTCACTTTAATGCTCAAACATCACACTTCTTAGAGCGGAAATACTCAGATATCCCTTATTCTCAATATGTCTCTCCTTCTCAGTCAGATGGTTGAAACAGTTGAACACATGCTTCTCTATGGGTTGTACAACAGGGACGTCTACTTTTTATATATTACCCAGTTGATTTTCCAGACTGATCTGACAATTTTTATTGTACCTTTGCTTTTTCCAGATGTTATTGATTAAGTTACCTTAAGGTTGCAATTTTTGTTGTTGTTGTTCAGACTTCTTCTACTGGGAACCAGCTGGTTAAACTCTCTTAGCAATTTTAGTGGAAGTAGCAGACCTCACTAGTTTCTTGTCATTTAGTGTCATTTAACGTTGGAATTTTCATAAACTTATTTGTATCTATTTGTTTTATATTTGTTCATTTTTTAACTGTTGAAGCTGACCTACGCCTGTAATAAAGTTATCATAGTATATGTATGGTCATTTATTAAATATCCAGTGGGGGGGGGGCAGTTCCCAGTCATACCAAGTGCAATATTACAATATGACATAATAATTGAAATAATATATACAGTTATTTAAGACAATGACTTTTCTCTGCACTTGGCTATGTTTTCTTTCTATGCTGTATCTTTATATTATTTAAATAGTTGCCGGCCTAGATCTCTCAAACTGAAGCAATGTGTATGAATAAACAGACCATTGTCTGAAGAGCTCCTCAGAGATCAGCTTGACATGTGTTGCCACTGACAGGAATTTGCACAATATTGTCAGTGAGGAGTGTGTGTTTATAGTGAGTGTTTATAGTGAGAAGGCTTTCTATAAAACTTGAAAATAGTGTCTCTGTGGAAGAACAGCCTTGGGTGAAGAGGGGGGTACATTGCAAACACTGGGTGAGGTCAGACTGTTGATCTTCGCAGCTGGCTTTAAGAAATCATTGTAATAGCTTTCCATCAGCCAATTAACCTAAGTCCAGGAAGAATCCCCTTTCTTCATTGCCAAGTAATCTACCTTTAGTACTGCCTGCTGGCTTGTGTCTGTGCTAGGATTTTGAAAAGCTCCTTCCAGGTTTAAAGGATTGGATTCTCTGTTGCTGTAGATAATACTTAACACATATAAGAAGATAATGTTTATAAACATCAAGGTCTGTGCTGCCTGATAAATAATTCTACTGAAATTGTAAAGGACTGTTCAAGGATTGCTCTAAATGTCAACCTCTTTCCTCTCATGGTACTGCTCAAACAGACTTATGTTCACTGTGCTTAGGAGAAAACACAAATGCCATGAAATTTAAAGATGGTATGAGAGGTGTGTCTCTGTGTGTATATTTTAAAAAGAGTCAGTTAAAAAAAAAAGTTTTTTTGCAAAAAAAAAAAATCTGTTATCATTGCTGACAGATTATTTCCATTCACTTGTGAAGGGAGGCTAAGCGGGTCTCACTTTGTCCTTTCACCAGTCAGCAAAAGCCTTTTATTCAGATAGACCATTAATGTCTAAACTCAGCTATTACTGAAGGAAACTTTTATGGACTGGATGATGTTTTCATTTTCTTATTGATTCTTTTTATCACTGAAGTTGACTTATTTCACTGTTCTAGTTTTTATTTTTAGTTGTATTTCTAATTTTTGTAGTTGTACAAATTTGATTTTCGCACTTCTACCCCCCTCAACTGCAATTTTTGGCAGAAATGGTGGGGGGAGAGAGAAGATTAAATATAAATAACTATAGGGTCACTCATTTTTAAATGAACACAGTTGCAGCTACATGTTGAAGGCTTGCCTCCCTTTCAGGATCTTGATGTTGTTTGAGAAAACAAAATCAGAAGATAGTTATGGAAAGAGTAATACACAGCTGTCTAGGTTATTCCAGTGTTCACGGTTTTGAGCAGTTCACTGCACATTTGGCCCTCTGTTCACTTTTGAACTGCAAATACTGCTATTCATCATTATTGGCTATGTTGAGTAGGATGATGCGAGTTGCAGTCCAATGCTATCAGTGAGGCCAAAAATTTCTAGGCCATGATTTACAGAATATATAAAAGGAGAATATATAAACCTTAGCCTTCCCTAATTATGATTTTTTAACAACCTGTCAAGATTTGTCCACCTGCAATATACTTTTAAGTTGAACAGTATTTTTGGGGGGCTGATGAATATAATTTTGGCTTCTGTTATATTTCCGTTTCAGTAAATATGATTATTTTTTAAACAAATGTATGGACATCCGTAAGCATTTTGCAGTTTTATCTATTGCAAATAGTGAATATACAAGTTAACTGACACATCTTTGTTCTTTGCTCTTCTTCCTCTCTAGGTAGAAACATCTTTTGTTGTAATCTCAAAAAACATTCATGAATTCTTTTGAACCAGTGTCAAGTATGTTGTTTTTTTCCATGCACTGAAAAGACACACCTTTTCTCAAAGGTCTCATTTTCAAGGTGCATACAAAACATGGGTACTTTTTGGCGAGGAAGGAGGTTCACAGATTTCTGCAAGGAGGGAGGTCTAGCAGACCAATAATTACAGTAGATAGAATAGGAATGCCTGTGGGAAACAGAAATTTCACAAGGATTCAGAAGGTCATGTGAATAAACTCATTTAGAATTGTGTCTGTTTGGGTGGGGTGTGGTTTTTAATAGCACAAAATCTACTCAAATCAATTCATTCCAGTTTTGGAAATGATAAAGTCTATTGTTTAGAGGAAACATTGAAGACACATCCTCAGACACCAGATGGTAGCACAGCCTGCTGTCAGTTGCAAAATTTCTAGTCAACACTTGATACAAAGTAACATGATGAGATCAGCACGCCTTGCTTATTGATAGGAACACTGGCACCCTTTTAAAACTGGATTTTAAATACTGTTGTAAATTAATATGCAAGAGCAGGCAAATGTTTGTTCAAAATGTCGGTGCACAACCATGCTTTCCAAAAGGAAAAAAAGTATTACAGTGGTCAGTTGAGAAAGCTTTAGGAATGCCCTCCTTTAAAAGGTATTCCTAGTGCCAATGTTATTCTCCTTTCAGTGCCTGGTTGGCTATGTGCCTGGCTAAGACCTATTTATTCACCCAGGCATTTACCACCAATTGGTTCTGCTGTGCTTGATTGATTTGTTTTGCAGAGTTGTTGTTATTGTGTGCCTTCAAGTCAGGCTCCAACTTAGGGCAACCTTATAATTGGGTTTTCCCGGCACAATATTTGTAGGATATTTGTAGGAGGTTTGCCATTGCCTTCTTCTGATAGATAGCTTACAGCACCTGGTATTTCCTGGGGGTTTCCCTTCCAAGAACTAACAAGACCTGGCACTGCTTAGTTTCCAAATTGGACAGGATCTGGTTCTTTCAGGGTATTTAGGTTAGATATATTTAGATTCTGTGAATTTATTGATGGATGTTTTAAAGTTGTTGTTACCCGCCATGGATTTTTTAAAAAAAGTTATTTATTAATTTAGTTATTTGTTAGAAAAGGGCAGGTCTAAATGGAAATCATAAATAATACAGAAAAAGACATAGAGTGGGCACAGTATAGTGATGTTCAGGACTTCCACTTTCATCGATATATGTTCACTTTCCCTCCTAATATGCTTTAATATCAAAGTGGTAGTTTAAATCAATTTGAGTCCATTCTGTGCACACTTATTACCATAGATGTTTTCACCATGGGATTAAAACTGCATCATGTTGAGGAGGAAGAGTGTTCATGATCTGAATCATGAGGTGTCATTGACAGGTTCTATTCCACTTTCTAGTTTTGTGCAAGAGCTTGGTCTTCTCCAGGTATTAGTTGAGGGGCTGACAAGAACATTGACAACATTCCTGATCTAACCATATCGAGAGCAGTTTCCTGAAAAAGCAGGTACACATTAGCCCTATCCAGGCATTCATTGTAACAGCTAAATGAACATCCGTGTAGAGGAGATGCTAAGCCTGCTCCCCCATGGTGGTTCTCCATGAGCAATGGTCTGAAGACCCTCTGCTCATAAAGGTTCTCCCTGCTGTTGGTTCCTAATCTTCTTTAGAATTTCCATGTCTAGTGGAAGCTCTTCAGACCTGTCACTTTTCATGTGAGCAGAGAAATGATGGAGGGGGAGCAGTTAGCACACTCCCCTTCTCAGCTGTTATGGCTATAGGCTTTATGTTGAGTTCCTGAATAGGGCTGTTGTTTACTCTGGAATCTACCAGTACCAAAGGTGTATAACTGACATTTTAATACTAATTTTCATTTTAGTAGCAATTCCAAAGCTATAAAATGAATTTGCAGGCTCTGCTAGTGATGAATGAACTCTCCTGAGTTGAATACAGAAGTGAGTTCAGTAAATTAAGCAATGTTCAAAGAGGGTCTCAAAAAGAGGCAATACTGTTCTAAACACAAATCTAGAAGAAATCTGGGTTCACCATTGCAGTGAAGCATTTGAAAGTGCATTTTGAAATACAGAGCTGGAGATGTTGTTATTGCTAGTTGTTATGGAATTAACCACCATGCTGGCTGGGGTAGACTGGGAGTTGTAAAAAAGTAACTTTTCAAAGTTCAGCTTAAAATCTTCCAATTTCAAGCTCTCTGCCACTGTTGATAGTGGAGTATATGTGTTTGTATGTATGTGCATGCTCAACAACGTCTGAGGATCCCTTTTTGCCTACTCCAGTGTAGATACTAAAGATGTCACTAATCTGTGTGTATGTGCATCTGTCTGTGTATAATACTTGTATGTCTTACATCCCTGATTACAGTTGGCACTGAGGACTACTTACACTTACAGTACTTTTTGTCACGTACATTATTTTCATGTGGGAAAAATGTCATATGTGAAATGGCTCATACTTCTGTGTAACTATGTTTATTACCAGGTAGAAAATTATTGTGGTTTATAAACTTTTGGTTTAAAAGCTATAAATAACTAGAAAGTAATGTCATGGCAAATCATGAGTCCATCTCGAGTGCATCACAGAAATCTTAAACAGGTTCTTCACCCACTTACGTAGCAGAAGTTTCAATACAGAAGTTCTTATTATTGTTGTGTGCCTCCAAGTCATTTCTGACTTATGGTGAACCAAAGACAAGTCTATCATGGGGTTTTCTTGACAATATTTGTTCAGAATGGGATTGTCCTTATTGTCCTCTGTGACTGAGGGAGTGTGACTCACCTAACACCACCCAGTGAGTTTCCATAGGTAAGAGGAATTCAAATCCACACTACCCCATGCTGGATTAGAGGTTCTTACTAAAACCAAATTTGTTAATAGAAAACATTTCCTGGTATCAATTGCAATCCATGTTTTAAAAATCAGTAGCTAAGAGGTACAGAACAACTGATTGGGCCTCTGGTCCAATCAGTTACACGTACGCTATCGTAATTGTGTAGAATCTCATCAGACATTTTGATCCGGGAAGAACTTCTAGGGAAAATGGAAATTCATTATTCAATGGAACGTTGCAATCTGGACAAATTCATATACCAAACTAGCTAATTATGAATCTTGGCGTTCCCACTGATCATGTTTATCACCTGAGAACTGACGTGTTAATTTTCCAGTAATCAAGAATAATCTTTATACATGCTCCAAATCAGAATCTTTTCTTATGCATTCCCTCTAAGAATTATGTAACATTGTTTCAAAATGGCAGATTATTGCTTTTTTACAGGCATATCACATTTATATCTAAGTGCTCCATCTCTTCCAAGCAGTTTATCAGTAATATTGTAAATAGCTCTCTGAGGACTTCATTTTTATTTTCTTCCTTTGGAAAATAATAGGAAGTGATCATCCTTTTCAGCACGCGGCACTGTATTAAGCATCAAGTTCAGCAGTCCCCTTGGGCACTATTGAATATGCTGTCATAATGGCTGGTTTAGTGGTTGAAAAATCAGTTCCCAAAATTAGTGTGTCTGCATATTGGCATGTGGTTGCATGTAGTTATGGCAAAATGCATTTCAGATGTCTAGAGTTCCTTGGATGCAATTGCTTTCATGGGATAGTTTATGAACCCAGTAGTGAGGTCATTTAAAAAGAATCAGCAGCACTTAGAGCTGCATGCCAAAAGAATATAAAACCCTGAATACACCAAGCATTTATCTAATGAAGTAAATAAGCGTGTTTGCATGAATAAGTTATTGCTCTGTCTCCTTGTTAATCTGCATGACAGCAGGAAACCAAGGTGATGTATTAGTGCTATAGTTCTCCTTCTGTTTTAATGTCATGTACTAATCTCCTTTGTATCAAATCTGGAAGGTCTGGCAAAAGCTTTTTCTTTCTTTTTCCTTCTTTCTCCTTTTTTTTGGGAGGTGGGGGAGGGATAACTTCATTTCTTCTATAGTCTCCAGTAAATTTCTGGGAGGGCTTTTCATTACTTAAGTAATGGAGGGAAACCCAAATGCTTAGGAGAAAAAAAGATATATAACTCCATAGCTATATTCATTTCTTTTTTAAACAAAAAAAATTGCAGAAGCTCTTTAAACGGTAGCCTTAATTTCCATTAAGTTTCTTTATGCCAAGAATGTGTGGGACTGTAATAAGTGGGGAGGAGCAGCAATCTTTGACTTCCTTCCAGACATTTGACAGCTGTGGTTTCAAACTTTTGGAGTCAATAACCTTGAATTTTTATTGGACGCCTTCACAAGACCAAATTTTAGCAGTAGGAAGGTAGTTTTAGAGTAAAACTGAGAGGTTTTGCTACCCTTAGGAGATGGTTTTCACTCAGTTCTAGAACAGCTTGTTTGCTCCCAAAAGAATGAGATGCCCAGGTTGAGTGGTATTCTTCTAGAGCATAAAAAGGTTACCATTTTGGATTACCGCTCCTAGGATTTCCAGCCAGCATGACCACTAATATTTCCAAGTTCTGGGTCCATCACTGACACTGGGAAGTTTCATCTATTCCAGAATGATTGGAAATAGATGGGAAGGTTCACTTAGTTCACTTGCTTGGACTGTAGCATCACACATGGTAAAACAATTTCATGGTCTCCCTCTGGCCATCTGAACTCTATACAAAGTTGCTGGCGGTGCTTACCTTTAGGGCTGTGCTTGGCTTAGGATCTGCCTATCTTATGGCTTCTCCCACATGAGCATAGCGATGCTCTCAAATCTGAATCTGAGCATTTTCTCTTGGGGCTTCTAACATTGGAAGGAAGTTGGAAAGGGGATTGTCTGGGACCCAGTTTGCTGTCATCAAAACTGAGACCTTAAAAAAGGTGCAGGCTCTTGTTTTAGGCCTTTTCCACACGGGGCAATTAAAACGGCGCAGAGCGACCTCTGACGGAGGTCGTCTGCACCGTGGAGTGGACTGGGTCAGACTACTTTTAGTAGTTCCGCACCTCAGTCCGCTCCGAAGCAACCGGAAGTGGTCGCGCAGCGTGCTTTTTAAAAACCTCTTTTAAGAGGTTTTTCAAAAGCATGGAGTGCACGACTCCGTGTCGCTCCGTCGCCGCGCTCTGGTGCAGATTTGCAGGTGTGCACTAGTGCATGCCTGCAGATCTGCTGGGGGCAGGCTTTAGGCTGGCGAGCTTCTCCGGTTGGTGGAGAGCCTCCACCAACCGGAAGCCGCCATTTTGGACGCTGGAGCAGTGCAGAGTGACGAGCTCTCACTGCTCCTCGTCCCGACGGACCCGATCGGACCCACGAAAAAGCCGGTGAGTAACGTTTCTACGCATTTCCTTCCCCACGTGTGGAAAGGGCCTTAGACTAGGGATGAGCAAAAAGTACACTCCATGGATTGCGTGCAGCTCCAAGCATTCTTTCCTTTCTCTCCAGTATCCCTGTGCCACTCCCCACCTAGTTTGAAATAGGTGGGAAATATTTAGATAGGTAGTCAGCATGGTGTAGTGATTTGAGCATCTGTCTATGACTCTGGAGTCCAGGGTTCAAATCCTTGCTCAGCCATAGGAACCCACTGGGTGATATTGGGTGAGACACATTCTCTTAGCCTTGGAGGAAAGTAAGGGACCCCCCCCCCCAAACAAAGTTCACCAAGAAAACCCAGTGATAGGTTTGCCTTATGGTCACCATAAGTCAGAAATTATTTTAAGGCAGACAACAATGCAAAAGAACCTCTATTTTGAAACTTATTCTATGTTATAAAGAACTGTTTAAGATTTTAGTGATTTACTTGAAATGGATTCATGATCTGCCATTGCATCACTTCTTTCTTGTTGTTTTATGCATTTTTTTAAAAAAAATGCAAAACAAAAGAGGTTAACTTCTTATCACTTCTCAAATACCAGTGCTGAAAAACAGATCTGCATGGTGATTAACTTGATTCCTTCACCTTGAGCCAATGCCGCCTTTGATCTTCATCCTCTTCAAAATCCTATAAAATGTAAAGTTGAAATTGCTATGAAGATAAAATGTGACATTACTGTTTTCATTAAAATACTTTTAGCCATCACCATTCCTTATGAATTTTGGTCAAAACCCAAGCATTAGTCTCAACTGGAGCAGCCCATTGAATCAATAGGAATGTAATGCATGGGTAAGTTTAATTGATTCAGGGCATCTACTCTAGTCCAAATTAATAATTAGATACAGGACATTGTTCTGTAAGTAGTCACAGATAAAGTGTGACCCTTGAGAGAAACATCCAGTAATACACTTTTTTAACCAAGTGTGGTAGAAGAGAAAGCATCCCTCCTGAACAAATCTTGCCCCCCACCTCCCCAAAAAAATCCCAGACAAGTTTGCCTTAGGGTCACTATAAAGTTGGAAATGATTTCAAAGCAAACAATAACAACTATCATGGTAAATGACTACCATGACATCATTTTGCCAGATTTTCAAATTAGCAGTAAGGTACAGTTGACAGTTGAAATTCCTAACACACAGGGTTGACAGTCAGGAAGAAACTATTAACAAGTTTGTGTTCTGCTTAAATACCAAATGAAAGTATTGATTTCAGTTAATCCTAAAGGTACTTGATCTTGGAAGCTAAGCAGAGTCAGCCTTCATTAGCACTTGAATAGATGGAAGTCCTTGAATGGAAGATGACCAGTGAACCAGATGCTGTGGGCTATATTTCAGAGGAAGAAACTGGCAAAACCACCTCTGAATATTCCTTGCCTAATAAAACTCTATGAAATCCATGGAGTAGCCATAAGTTGACAGGCAACTTGAAGCCTCATACACGCACAAAGTCATGTATTTCATTGTAAAATGAACATATTGCCCACATTCATAAATTTCACAATGAACACTTTCTGTCTTTATGAAGGGCCCACATGTCCCAAATCCAGGATTAGTCTGTATAAAAGTAAAAAGCTTTCTGTCCATCAAATGGGGAAATCTCTTACAATAAGGGACACCTCCCACCTTAATAAGGGGCAAGCTTTCTGGCGTCAAATAAAGAACATTCTTTATAATACGGGCACCTGGAAGCCCTTCCATGGCATGATACATAGAATACATTTTGCAAGCAGACCAAAATGAACAAAGGAATTTCATTAGACAATTTACTTTAAACCAGGTTTCCTGCTCAGTAGTTTCTTGAAGTTAGCAGCTGTTCAGACAGGTACCAAGGGACAGCCCAACTGTCTGTCAAACAGTGAGTTTAGAAAAGTATTAACTTTGTTGTCTCAAAATCTGGTAGTTGCTTATTTTGAGCAAACCATTACATCCCAGAGAACTAGCCCTTCATACTGATGGCACAAGTTACATGCTTAGGACTCCAGCAGTGATGGAACTTTGAAAGAGTGTTACCCCTGGAAAGCTGTGTTTCATACTCTCCAGTTTAAGAGACTACAATAACATATATCAAATCTCCCCCTTTTTTATATCAAAGCAGGAAAATTGCTATACGGAATACTCATGATGTGTGTTTTTAAAGTTATTGGTAAAGATTTCTCAGCAAATGTTGATTCTTTGAACTGTAACAGTATTAGTAGTGACTTAGGCCATTTTCATACATCATTTTTTCTACATCATATTAGATAACTTACATTAAACATAAAATATATTTTCAGTGTTTTTATACTAGCTAGCATCCTGTTAGGTATTTATGTTATCATAAACTGACCTATGAGCACCTAAAGGCGAATTGTAATGATGTGCAATGTCTATATTCTCAGGAGGGGAGCAGAGACATAGCTACATTTTGGGGACCATTGTGCAAGCAGAGCCAGTTGCACAGTGGGCTCCATCATTGCAGTATGGTATCATAGCAGTATGAGTACATTTGCACAGTGGGGCACTATGTGAAACACTCTGATATGTGTTGTTCCAATTCACTAGGAAGGTTGCATCAGGAAGTAGCTATGTCATTGTAAAGTTACGTGTTGTAGCTTCTGATCTTGACCACTGTTTTTATGTAGTTCAAATGATGACCAGGCCAGTGGTTGTTTTGTGTGCCTTCAAGTTGCTTCCGATTTAGGATAATCCTGAGACAAACCTTTTACAGCATTTTCTGGAGGCTGAGTGTGTGTGACACACCCAGGGTCACCCAGTGGGTTTCCATGGCTGAATGGGGTATCCAGTCCTGGTCTCCTGGGTCATAGTCCAACACTCAAACCACTACAATCACCCTGGATCTGGAATTTTTTGCCTCTTCAATCACTTGTTCTGTTTTTCTCTCTGTGCATGCTTGCCTTTTGTCCCAAAGTTTATTTTTCCTAGTTGTCTTCAATTTCTAAGTTTTATCATAATTTACATACTTCCTGTCTCAGTTGCATAGGGACGTGGGGGCAGGTGGGGATTTGCTCGGGGCAGCAATTTTTTTGGAGCATCCCGGCCCGTAACCACGCCCCTGCGTGCCCTGGCCACGACCCCACGCACTGCAGCCACGCCCCTCATGCTGTAGCCCTGCCCCCTCCCATCCTCCCTCCACACACTCCAAGCTCCGCCACTGTCTTTTCTTTTTGTGTCAGTATGTTTTTGATATGTTTCACCCCATTTTATATTCCTCATTTGTTATGAACTAGAAAACTAGAATATATGTATATATTTAATTTTTTTAAATATCTCTTTTGATATATCCACAGTGCAATCTTTTCGATTGTTCAGAAATCCTTCTCCGTGCCAAAGAAGTCACCCTCCAGAAAGTGTGTATATGTTTTCAGCTGTAATTTGTGAAAAGAAATCTGAGTATTTCTTCTTTAGGATCATCTGTTTCATTCACAGAAATCTGGATCGACCTGTCTCATATTTAGGTCCAACAAACCTATACCTGGATAAACGACAGCAGCACCTGATTTTCTTAATGGAATGAAACTTTTATAATATAATGTTATTATTACCCTTTTACAAGAAATAGAGCTGTTGGGGTGTCATTTAGAGATGAGTGAGTATTTTGTCTCAGTTTGTTTTTCATCAGTATTAACCAACATTCGAATGGGGAAGATAGGAAAACTGTTAGATTTGCCAGTTCCTAGTACCATTTAGTCTATTTGGGATTGCTAACAGAGTGAATTTTAATCCTAAATAGTGACTGGTTTACCCTTATAACTAAAAAGGACATTACTGTAAATCAGGAAAATATTTTCATCTGTGAAATCTGCGTTTACTGGAAAGAGAGCCCTTTTTGACAGGAAAATCTGATACCACAAGTGGAGGAAGCCTCCCTTGCTCATGTTTGGTTCCCAGAGCTGCTGTGCCCGTCATCTTCTCTGAAGACTGGGGTGGGATCGGTGCTGATTGAAGCTCTGTTGTAGCATGGAAGATGCTCTCGCAATCTGTAAGTCTAATTTGCCTGATTCCAGCACCTGGCATTTCTAAATTCCTCTGAGAAGACTGCAACCTGTTTCCTCCCAGCTGGTTGTATTTTTTCCTATCTTCCAGTCTTCCTAATGGTTTAGGTTCTTAAATTAATAAATACTTAAAATGGAAATAAATTCTTAATGCAAGAGGCAGCCTGTGGCAAAGAATATTTCAGTGTCTGCTGGGGTAAAAACACCTTTTAATTTCCAACTTATACAGAGGATTGTAGCATGGTGATGAATGCAGTATTCATACTCTGTGACAGCATTTGTCAGCATGGCAAAAGCATGTACATTAAAAATGCCTGGTCAACAGAATGCCATGTTCAGTTTGCCCTCAGTTTCCCCCGCCTCTTCACTGATTGTAGAGAAGGCTTCTGGCGAGTTCTGACTAACTAGGCAAAATTGTCTCTGCTTGACACTAGGCCAGATCAAATAAAACTCTTCATACATTAAAGAATACATGAAAGGGACTTTGGGATGCACAAAAGCTGGCCACACCTTTGGCAAGTATGACAACAAGGAGTTAGGGATATAAAAATCTAGCAGGAGAGAGAGCTGTGATCACTGAAATCTCTCAGCATTTTTAGAATCTCACCTGCATTAATCCCTTGTTCTGTATTGCATTGTGATGCTTTGTGGTTTCTTCTTGCCCTAAAATTCATGCACATTTTTATCTGTTTTTCCTGATTTCCACATTTGTCATGCAATTGCCCTAATTTATACAACTTTTCCTGACTGACTAAAGCATGTTTCTTGTGTATTTATTTCAGTTATGCACTGGTGTTCAGATTTTAAAGTATGAACACTCTTTTGTGTGCTTGTTGTTTTCCAGAAATGCCCTTTAAGCAGGTTTGAAAATAATACTTTCCTTGAGACTCTGAAGTCCAAATTTTTCTGCAACCACATAAGGGGCTGTACATGTGTGACAACGTATGTATATATAAGTGTAGACATCCACCCATTAACTCAAGTAGGAATACTAAATGGCCCAGTAAACCCATTCAAATATGAAGGAGCTCTCTGTGTGTATCTGTATATGCCTAGGGCATCTTTCAAGTTGATCTGATAAAATAAATCTAATGTGAAAGATTTCAAAGTCTAGATATTGGGGGATCATCATATAGAGGAATTCCATCCATTTTTTAGCTTTTTAGTTTCATTTTGAAACTAAACATTTTATGTTTATAAAAAGTGCTTAATGGGGGGGGGGATAAAATGCACCAACTTAATCACAGTACTATTAGAACATAGCATAAGGGCTCAGGATGCCAATCTAAACAGTGATCTGGACATGAGAGCACATTGTTTCTTGTTCACACACGCACACGCACACATACCTGGCTAAAATCTCCATCATTAAAGAAGCAGATTGTATTGGTCTCTTGGAAAAGAAATATCTGAGAGCTCAAATGGAAGAAGCAGTATATTGCTCATCTTTGAGAGCATAAAAGGAATATGAGCTATAGCCCCATAAAAATGGACAACTGTGATGCTGAAGAGAAAATGTAAATGTCACTGAAGTAAAACAGATCATAGTGTTTGGCTGCTGAATGAATGCTGAAGCCAGTAGTTGAAGCAGGAGACATTTTAGAAGGAATAACATTGATCTTGTAAAACCATTTTCTCACTGTGATTTCATTGTATTGAAATGAATTGATTGCCATAAATGCAATGATGATAATAATTATAATTCACCATTTGAATATCCTTCTGGATGGCAACAAGCATTAACCGAGTCATAAACCCTAGGTTTTATCATACTACTCCTTAGCTTTAACTCAAGTAGCTGCAGTTACACTGTAGTTTTCTAGGAGAGGTATTCTGCAGTCTCTATTCACAGAGTTAACTCCAGGCATTTAAGTTCATAGTAGCAGTTGTGGTATGTGAATATGGAGTTTTCCTTGCTAAGGAAACTTCAGCATAGGACTTCCTGGGCCATGGTCAGTTGACTCACAGCTAGTTATAGCTCCCACTCGTAATGACATGACTGTTCCTGCCAGTTCCTGTCTTTCAGGTAAACAAGTATTTCAGAGCTTCTGCTTCGGCTTTTATTTCCCATGCTGAATCTTCTGCTTTCATTGCCTTGGATTAGAAGGTGGCTTAACAGTGACTAACAGCCAAAGTATTGTCTGTTTGATAACAAATTGACCTGTCTTGTTAAGTGTTCGACCTAACTATAACAGTCCTCCACAGAGATCCTAGTTATAGAATCTCTGCAGTGTCTTTATTTTTTCTGGTCTAAACTGCATTCAGAAGGAAGGAAAACAAGGCATTTTTTCCCCTGTGCTCCTATTTTCTCACTTGAAAAGCAACCCTGGCATTCAGGGAAAAGAGCACTTAACAAGAAAATGAAAGGGGAATTCCTATATTAATTCTATGGTATCTGTGGCCTGCTCTCTGTCTACAGGATATGGGAGAGAGAGTACCACAGACTGATCAAGGTAGTATGCAAATAGACTATACAGATTGTGGGCACTGGGAGTGCTAAATAAGTACTTCCGGTCTGCTGAAAAATGCCAAATACGAACGTGTCCTTGTTTTGCCCAGGCCATATACATTCATCATTTAGCTGGATGTCCAGAGTCAAATCCTCTGTGTCTTATTTTCCTTCTGGAATGGAAAATATGCCTGCCTTATCCACTGTACATAGACACGGTGAGGATTTATTAGCAAAATCCCTCTGAACTGCAACAACAAAAAGATGTGTAAAGGTTTATTCCCATCCTTGCTCCTAACAAAGCATCAGATGGATAGTGTCAGCTAGCAGTTTGGCAGATTGAAAGCTTTACTGATATTTTCACTCAGGGAAAGGTGAAATTTATTTACAGCTTGTATTGTTTTCTTCCATTCTTCTATGAATTTTTTTGGGAGGGTGGGATGTTGGCTTTCTCTAGCTCCATTTATGTTCATGCAGGTGTATTTCAAGGCTTGTAAATTAAAATCCATGATATAAATTAAATGTTGATAAAAATCAAAGATTAACAACACTTATTAGACCCAGGAAGAGGAAAGGAAGATTGTTTAGTCTCTTTCAGTTGGATCAGCTGGCACAATTTTCTTCATTTTTGACCCACAATAACCCTGATATTCCAGCCAGAGGCCTCTCTTGAGAACATTCTGGACAATTATATTACAAGAGAGCAGTTCAGCCAGAAAAATCACATATTAGCCTCCCGCAAATGACATCAAAAACGTTGTTGACACTGAGAGCAAAGTAATGCCATGATTCATCTTCACAGTTACATGAAATACTCTTGTCTTTCTCACTCATATTTATCATTTCCTGATAAATAAAAAGGGGGCTGCATCCTGTAGTCCAATGTCTTCTAATGTTCCCAATTTCATTTGCTTGCTAAAGAACTGGAACTCAGTAGAAATTATTCTAGGATTTTCCACTTTTCCTGATATCAGTTAGCATCCAACCGTAGACTTCTTCTTACAGAAGTACTGCAATCAGTGGAAGCAGGAGACAGGGCATCCCCATTTGGCTTACACGTCCCATCCTCATACGCCCTTCATATGTCAGGGCTGGAAACCTTTAGAAGCTGGTCTGTTACCCTGTGTACTGGGGGTCCCGGGAGGGACACCAAAATGTGCTCAACTGAAGGTGGGGAAAATTAGCTCAGAGCACTGCTTAGCTTTACGAGAGGCAAGGTAACGTAGCGAGATCTTGAACCCTATGTCTACGGGGTCAGGTCGAGTCAAGGAGCACACAGAAGTTGAAACAATAAATGATGTTTTATTAAACAGAAGCAAAACAGTGTATGCGACACATTCACACAAGATAACTAAAGAAATAAAGGTTGGAGTGGTATAGAGGGATTTTTAGAGGAGTTGCTGGTTTGGGTGATACTTCATCTGTCCTGAAGCCCAGAAAAATAGAGAGCGAGGCTGGGGTGTGATGTAGCTCAGCACGTGGAGCTGAGGAGAGGCTCGCCAAGCAAAGCGGCAGCAAGGCGGGATGAAACTCGGGAGTGATCCGAGGAAGGTCTCGGAATCAAGGGTTTTTATAAGGAGAATTGTGACTGCAGGCTATGCCATACTTGGGGGTAAACAGTAGATTTGGAGTTGGAGACAAAGCATCTGAAAGGTCAGAATCTGAATGATTGAGTTATCGTGGAGGTTCTCAATAGAGTAGCCAGTATGCAAACGCACAGTACTTGGGTATTGCATAGTTTACCCATCAAGCTGCCATCGCAGGGCAGAGGCTCTTTTGTAAGTGGCGTGGATACTTAATTAGAGTACTTGCCTGGAGGTCTCCTAAAGCAGTGAGTCAGCTATTTTCTGGCCTGCCTGTATTGTCCAGGAATATTACGGCGATTAACGGCCGAGCTTGTTTGCTTGCTTGTCCGATGGCCTCGCAAGCACATGGAAGGGAATAGAGAAGTGAAGCCGAATTGTGATATCAAAAGGATATCTTTTAATATCCCCAAAGCTCGGACTAGCCAGGGCAGTAACAGGTCTTCAGCTCCACAGAGGGCTGCAGCAGGTGTTAGATTTAGGCTGTCTTTTTATACTTGAAAGATGCAAGCCAGGCTACAGAGCATTGTTTACCCATTCTAGTATGGTAGATCACCAGTATCCGTGTCACCAGTCTCTACAGTTTCACTTATTCATGCTGAAATGTGGTCTGGAAAAAATCTTGTTCCTATCTCTTTCTGGACCACTTGTTAATCAATTTGTTTTCATCAACTGTGCTGCACCTTCGCCTCACTGGAAAAAAAGGTAAAGAAGGGGCAAAAGTGAGGGGTGGTCTTGCTTTGCAGTCATCAAACAGAGAAAGGTATAGTTGTGATACTGAAACTTCTCCCTGACAAACAAACGATAAGGGTGGGCTTTCCCCCTCAGAGCTCCAAATTGTCTGTTGAAGAAGGAAAAACATGGTAGATTTGGGAACGTCTGGGAAGAAAAGGGGGGAAATGCAGGTGGAGGAGAGGTGGAGGGAGAGAATGAGTGAGAGAGAGGGTTATGCTGAGAAGAACCATGCAGTGCTACTACTGTATTTCTGCATGACTTTGTGGAGGGCAATGCACATATGTTCCCCCATGACTAACAAGGAGTCAGAAAAATGTGAACAAAATATGCCCAGGTGTTAAAGTAGACAGGACTTGGCTAATGAGTCCAGAATTTCACTTATATGGGAAATTCATATCACAGGATGGCAGAGTACTTGCCAAAGAACCACCAAAGAAGTGACTGCAGTTGGAATAAACTTAATTTGTCACTTTTGTTGCCCAAAGGAAAAGGCAGTAGTCCTGGTGTTGGTGCAAGACTACAGGAATGGTTACTGATTATTTTATATATTTGTGTGTGTGTCCTGTGAACAGAGTATTTAAATGTGGAACACTCGTAAATGCTTAGGCACAGTTACCATAACTTTCGCTCTATTTGAATTCCCCCAAATGTGAAAAACCAAAGCCGTATTCAAGTCCTTTTAAGAATGCTTCTTATTGCCAGTAAAAAGTTCAGTTGCATTTCTTGAAGCTTCATTTACTTCACTTTTAACTTTGCTTTGCTTTGCTTAGTGTTTGTAAAAAGTAAATACATCTATACACCAGCTACTTCTTTTTATCTGTATTTATAAATATCCCAGAATGCTTTTTTTTCCTCTTTCCTACAATATGATGGCTGTTAAAACCACTGTCAGTGAGATGTTTCTAATGAGGCAGAGTATTTCACTTCCAATAGGTATATATGGAACTAAATTTAATCTTGTAAAGTATTTTAAAGATAGGGTCTTCTGAAAACATTGTGATCATCTGATTGTTGAAGTGGAGTGAAGTATTTGGGACACCAAATAGTGGCTGGAAATTGTCACAGTGACTAGTATATCATATTATGGAGCTAAGAAGAGGAAATAACATTTTTGGAAAATAGAAATTTGTTTTGTGTTAAATATGTGTTTTTGGAGTGCAGCATTTCATGTCTTATCATTCCAGAGGAAAGGACACCATCAGACTCCTTTGTATTTTAAAGTATGGATGGAAATTCCTAAGCATGCCTTGGAAATATTGTCAGAACTCATAGAAATCAGCATGTTGCTTACAGTCACTACTACTCCATCACCATTATATTCCAGGAACCCATCACCTGCACAAGTTGTGAGTAAGATTCTATTGTGTCCCTGTGCCAGCATCACAGTGTCAGTAGGAGTGTCCTATGTCTCAGGCAATTTTACAAGCCAGACTTTCCAGGATATTTTTTCCTCTTGAGGACCCCTAGAAGAATAGGAAGCATAGCAAAACAGTATAGTCCTGCCTCTATATTTGCAGGTTTGACTTTTGCGAATTTGATTATTCACGAGTTTGTGCGCTTCCTCCCCCAATTCTCCTCCTCCCATTCCTATGCACTTTGCCCTCGGGTGAGTTCTCTAAGGCAAAATGGACAGAAATGGGGGGGGAGGCTCCCCTGG
Source organism: Cyclura pinguis (assembly GCA_030412105.1). Lineage (NCBI taxonomy): Eukaryota > Metazoa > Chordata > Lepidosauria > Squamata > Iguanidae > Cyclura > Cyclura pinguis. The sequence continues at coordinate 101,914,263 of CM059599.1, read as the reverse complement.
GCCTTCCTTTCTCTTCCAGAGTTTTCCCCCTTCCGTTTCCATGCATTTTGCCCCAGCACAGAGAACTCATGCTAAGGCAAAACAGAAGGAAATTGGGGTGGGGAATGCTCCCAAGAGTCTTCCTTTCCTCCTCCAGAGTTCCCCCCCTCCGCTCCCCATGTACTTTGCCCCAGTGCGGAGTTCCACGCTGGGGCAAAATGCATGGGAAGAGGAGGGGGAAACTCTGGAGAAGGAAAGAAAGACTCTTGGGAGCATTCCCCATCCCACCCCATTTCCTTCCATTTTACATGGGAACAGGATGGGGCGAACCCTGGCAGGGACTGGATGGGGGGGCAGATGGGGGAGTTATTTGCAATTTTCCCACTTTTGTGAGGGTTCTATGCCCCAACCCCTCGCGAATGTGGAGGGAAACACTGTATTGAAGAAATAGACACCTTGGAGTTAGCACATTACTTTTCTAGGCGGTAAGCATGAAAAATCTGCCCACCTGTCTTCCTGGCAACCCAGGTAAACTGTATAACAGAGCAGTATACTAGCATAGTACACCAGAGTGCTGCACCCAAAATCTCAATTCAGACATATTTTGATTGTGTTTCCAAAGGGATTTGCTTGAATTTTCATACTTCTTCTTTTTTGTTAATTTTTTTAAAGCAAGGTATAAGTGAATAAATAATAAATTCAAGTATTCTACAAGAAGTTATCCTTATTCATATTAGAAGAATGCATGGTTCAGTGTTATGTGTGTCTGCTTTAAAGGAAGTTGCCTTAAATTGAAATGGACTTGCTCTCAAATAAATGTGCATTAGTTTAGACACTTGAATGTGTGCTGAAACACTCACAGTGTAACAACATGCGTGTCGAAGTAAGGCTTACTCCTGGCTAAGTAGGTATAAGGTTGCAGCCTAAATTTGCAGAAAGGATTTCTTTCATGGTTGTTTCTACCCACTATTCATGGCATTTAAATGAGAACACAACCCTCAGAGATTTTGCAGTATCCTTTAGTGCTTTAATTGGCATTGTACCTTCTTGACCCCAGAGTGCTTTGCTTCAGGCAGGCAAATTATGCTTTCAGGTTCTCTAGCAACATAGTGCTGATGAGCGTCTCTTTCAAATGAGTTCTGTGGAAAGCCAGTGAATTACAATAAACTGAACTTATAAAGTCTATATTAGTTAGTGTGGTATTTGCATGCCCTTAATAATGCAGATCTAATCCCATCATTAAACTCTTTGTCATAGAATATGCTTCTTCAGCGTGCATGTTCAGGTTTAAACATTTCCACATCACTTTAAAAACATTGGAGGAATTATTATTAATCTACTATTCTTACTAGATAGACATAGATTTGGGCAAATTAAGGAAACTTGAGGTAAAATAGATTTTTTTTTCTTTAGTTAAAAATTAGTAGAGAGATGAAGTATGTCTCATAACAGCTTCAAGTTTCTAGGGCTGTGATGAATATTTGCTGCTTCAGCTTTAAGGCAAAATGTATGCTTTTTAAGTAACCAAAATATTTCCTTGAACATTCCCCAACCTCCAAGGATGTTCATTTCTTCTAAGTGAGCTCCTTACTTTCACAGCCTTCTCTGGACAGCAGTAACCGAGCCACATAGTGCATGCTCTCATTAACTTCCAAATTTGACCATTGTGATGTCTGTTTCATGGGTCTGCCTTGAAAGGCCACTGGGAAGCTGCACCGAGTGCAGAATATAGGACCTAGATTGTTGACTGGAACATTGCCCATAGACCATAGGCTTATTCACACTGTATGATTATAGCACTGGGATTCAACTTTAATTGCTAGGGTTCTATCCTATGGAATTCTGTTTAGGGAGGGGTATTCAGAATTTGCAGCTAGGTAGTTCTGGTGCCTCATCAAACCACAAATCTCAGGGTTCTGCAGGATGGATCCGGGACAGGTAATGTGAAATCATACTGCTATAATTGTATAGTGTGAAGGGGCCCTACATGACACTGGTCTTTATAAAGCTGCACTGGTTGGCAATACACTCTGCTCTGAATTCATGGTGTTGCTCATGGCATTCAAAGCTCTAAACTGTTCAGGACCTCAATACCTGAAGGAGCACCTTTCCCATATATAAGTACCTAAGGAGTGAGGTCTGCATGAGAGACCCTTCTCTGTGTCCCATCAGTGGAGGCAACACACAAAGAAGTGACATGGAGGGCCTTCTCTACTGTGGCACTCTGGTTGTGTAACTCAGTTGGTTGTAGGATATCCTCCCCTTAAGGACTATGTGATGCCGATCCTAATTTCATGTCAGCACCAAATAGAAACATGGCTCTGTATTAAGGTCTTCATTGTTTTTATCCTAATTTGCACACGCATCATAGTTTCAAATTGTTCTAAGCTGATTTAACTGATTTTAATTTTCATGTTTTGGCTTCTCAGATAGTTAAATACACTTTTAATCTGTTTAAATTATTCAATACTGTTTTATTTATTTTTTAAAATTATCTTAAACTGCTTTTAACGTCCTGCTGGTCAATAGTGTTGGATCCTACATGTTTTTACTGTTCCAAAAAGACCAATATACCAAGGCTGGAAAGAGAGGCATTCAGTATTCGTTATTCATTAGTCAGAAGATCTGACTGCTTTAGTCGTTATTGTTGTTATTTATTTATTTCTATCCTACCTTTTCCCAATTTGGGACTCATGGCAGCTTATAACAAATTAAAAAATGCAAAGTTAAAAAAAATCACAAAATACAAAAGTTAAAAAGAGATTAAACAATAAAAAATTTAAAACAAGATTGAAAGATCCACCATTAGACATAGAAACATGCACACATGCCAGCACAACAATTAGTAATGTCCAGCACATTTTGGGGAAAGATAGGCAATCAATCATCAAATTCCTGCCTAAACAGGAAATACTTGTCTGCAGAAAAGAAAGTAGGGAGGGTGCCAGTCTAACTTCTTTCCAAAGGGAGTTCCAGAGCCTGGAAAGCAGCCATTGAGAAGGCCCCCTCCTGCATTCCCACCAGATGTACGCAGTTAAAGTGGTGGTACAGAAAGAAGAGCCTCCTCACCAGATCCCAAAGCACAGACAGGTTCGTAAGGAAGAATATGGTCCTTCCAATAGCCAGGACTTGAGCCATACAGGGTTTTATCGGTCAAAACCAGCACTTTGAATTGTGACTGGAAACAGACCAGCAGCCAGTGGAGCTGCTTCCATAAGGGAGTTGTGAGCTCCTTATGGCCCGCCCCAATTAGTAATCTGGCTGTACCTCCTTGGGCTATTGAATTTCCAGACAGTCTTCAAAAGCAGCCCAACAGAGAGTGCATTACATTAATCTAACCAGGATTTAGCTGAGACGTGTGTCACCATAGCCAGGTTTGACTTCTCAAGGAACAGGCGTGAACATGCATGTTATAGAAGTCAATAATTTTTCTGATTTTTTTTTGTTGTAATCATACTTCAAAGATTGAATAAATTAAAAAGACTGCTAAAATTATATTGTATAGGTGCGATACAAGTATTCTAATAAAGTAAAAAACACCAATAGAAAAGAATAAGATGTCACATTAGCTTTCACCTGTGTCCCTTAAACTGAAGCGTGGATGGATTTAGGAACAGCAGAAAAGGTCTTGTGCTGCTATGAACGGTGTATGGCCCTTTTCTTAAAGTAAAAAGTGAAGCAAACCAAAACCCCGTGTCCATATTGTATAGTTAAACTAATCAGCAAGAAAGTAACAAGTCACTTAGGAAGCACCGTAATGTTAGCTTTTAAAAAACTGAACATTAACAGCAATAAACTATGCTGCGAGGGCTGCAACAAGTGGCACAATAAATAGAAAAGAGTTAGTAGCACAGTAAATTAAAGTTAGCATTCCAAGCTCTGTCCATGCCAATGAAAATACCAAAAAATGAAAATGCCTAACTTTCAGTTCAGGGCTAGAAACAAAAGTCATTAAAAGACCATTATCCAAGAATCACCTGTCCCATGTAACTGTAGCTTTTCCACCCTGCAGGTTTGTTTAGTAGAAGAATATGGACCTGAACCCAATCTGAGACTCTAGGCAGTTTGTGGAAAAATAGGTTTCTCTGAGTACACCTATGAAGGATTGTTTAGACAACCATGATGTGGCAATGAGATGTGGTTGGGTGGATTATTCTGAGCAAGGAGAGAAGAATTTAAGTGATTTGCTTATTCCCATGGGTTTACCTGGTATGCCACTCAAATGCTATTGGAGCTATGTTGACTGGCATGATGGTCAGGGATGGGCTTGGCAGTAAAGAAAAGTTAAGATCTTCTAGGTAATGCTGAATCAATCAGATTTCTCCTCATTTCGGGAAGAACTTTCAGATCAGTACTCAAACATGTCTCTGAATTTTGGCATAGAAGAAAACATAAATTTCAGCAGCAGGTTTATGTTTTAGAGAGCATAAACCTCAGCAGCAGGTAGGCCGAGGCAGGAACAATGCCCTCAAAAATTGAGTTTATGATTTCCTACAAGCAGCCTTCCACTTGTACCAACTGCAAAGCAATTCTTTTATGCAGCCATGGAAAGAAGACAGGTGGAAATGGCTTTTCTCTTGCTGTCTGAGTTTTATATTTCTAATTGTTATCCCTGAACAATTTTAAGACTTTATTTCTTTGCAAATGCTGATGGTTATTCATGATTCTTTCACACAACTTACTTCAAATATAGTTTGCATCTGTGTTGCTTTGTGCTGAGTGAGAAATTCTATTGATGTACACAGGACTATTATAAACTGAGGAATGATTAATCTCTTCTTTCACTAGCATAGCCTTGAACATATTGAGAAATACTTTCAGAGCTAAAAGCAACATTAAACTTATCCAATTAAAATAGAGATATAACCTGGCAATTTGTGAAAATAACCAAGCAAAAGGAAAGATGTAAGAATCTAAAGAATCTTCATAAATTATTTCTCTCAGATGTGAATTTTGTGGGCTCAGACACAAACCAAAATAGATGTGTTCATTCTTGATGAGAAATAAGGATTAATAGGTGGATTAAATGGAACACCAGTCCTCAGTCATTAAGCAAGCAAACAAAAGTGAATACATGTTTTTCAAGAAATGTAAAAACGACAGTATCTATTGGATGAAAATTTAACAACTACTGCCAAGATAATAGGCTTCATCAAATAAATAGTGGGGAAAAATAAAAGAGCTACCAAATGTTAAATCAATGAATTGTTTTATATTAAGTAAGAATTGCAAACGAAAATGAATAGCTATAAGCTTAATTCAGTTGTTCACCAGATCTCTTGTAGGGTTGAAACTGAGGGCACAACAAGAATGGAAGCCTTACCGCCAAACCAGGAATACAGATCTGACTTTGTAACTGCATTTTACTGGACAGAGTTACAGAATGCCAGTGAGCAAGAACCTAGTAAAATTAAGTTCCTTGTCACAAGAGCTCAATAACTACATTTAGCTGAACATCTTTACACAGTCCTCTTCCGCTCTTTTCTGCTCTGTGCACAAAAATCTTAACTTAATTCCAGGTGTGTGTCTCCATCCCCAGCTTTACTCCTACATACAATCAGGCAGTCATGTGAACAGGGCTGTAATCTTAAAACACACGTTTGTTAAAAACATTCACACAGAGGTAGCATTGCAGTATAGTTTTAAAAATGCAATTGAGCCCAAACAAAAATATACCTGTTGTGAAAGCTTTCAGAAAACTGGTAATTGAATGAAAACCATATAGATCATTAAACATTTAGGACTTTTTTTGAAGGGAAGGTGGGCCTTACTGGCAGCAAGTCTGGGACAGTCTGAACAAACTTAACAGTTATAGAGACCTGTGTTATTCAAGAAGGCAAACAGTATTTTAACTAACCAGCAATTGACACACATAATTTGTAGCAATAGTGCAAAAGAGGGGGGGGGGGATTTGTTATGGCAATAATTTGATTAGATGCTGGTTGTTCACCTTATTAGTGAGCAAAGAGAGTGGCTGACCTCCAGTGCTCATTCATAGTATAAGGCCCTTTCCGCACAAGGTGCGTGAAGCAATTCATACTATTTCTTATCAGATCCAAATAATGTGGGCTTTCCCTCATTTGCTTCTGCACAGCAACTCCATATGTTTGCTTTTGATTCGGAGAAGTGCGAGTTCACGCATCTGCCCTACTTTGGCAGTGACCACTCCCACTACTCCCCTCACCCAACCCCAGTGGCTGTGATTGGCTTATTTTTTTTTCTTTTGGGTTGGTATGTTTGTATGTACCTATGTACCTATGTAGGTACGTATTTGCCAGTGTATAAGAGGCAGTTTCCCTGCCAAAATGCCTTCTGAAAATGAGGTGCCAATATGGTAACTCCCCCGACCCAGGCAGATCACCTGGCAAAGCAAAGTTGGGAGAGCCTTTCCAACCTCGGTAGGAAAGTTTCCTCGTGAGGAGGAGAGGAATGAGGGGAAGCAGCTTCTTACACACACACACACACACACACACACACACACAGCCTCTTCTTTCTGCTTGGGCAGGGAGGTCCCCCCACCCAAGCAGATAGGACAGGAACCGGGAACAAAGTACTAAAATATTTTTTCCTAAATAATATAGTCCGAAAATAGGGTGCTCTTATAGGGCAGTGTGTCTAATGCCAACAAATACAGTAAAACATTTGCAAAATAGAAAACAGCTCTCTCCTTAACATGCCTGTGCTGTGTTTTGTCCGGTTACTCCATTTTCTAAAGTTTGCTGAACAAAACAGAAAAAGGCGCCTGCTTGTCTTTTGGTGGGCAGGGACAGCTGGAGAAGGTGAGTACGCCCACAGCCCACCCTCCGCTGCCCACCAATTCGCATTGGTGCAAATGTGCGTATCTGCACCACTGCAAAAATCCGAATCTGCTCGATCTTAAAAATTTGTTTTGGATTTTTTCCAGTTTTCAAATAGTGCACTTTCCCACCACATGGGGGTGCATTAACTCGGGATTATGTGTGAAACGATGGTAAATAAAGCGCGCCTAGTTCACTCTCACGTGCGGAACACCTCCATGCCAAAACACATTGACCCACGTTAATAACCCCATGCGGAAAGGGCCTAAGACTAGTATACTAGAACTTGCTTTAATTGAATTAGCACTGAAAAATATAGCCATCTATTGGTGAAGAACAGGGAGGAAGGTAGCCCATAATATATCACTCTGTTATACCTGCATGTGCAGTAGTTACTGTACTCACATACATAACTCTAACAGCACCTGAAGTTCTTTACCAGAACCACGTGAAGAGGTCATGTGTTTGTGTTACATGCCTTCAAGTTGCCTGTTGACCTGTTGGCCCATTAATTTCATAGGATTTTCTTAGGCAAGGAATACTCACAGGTGGTTTTGTCACTTCCTTCATCTGAAAAGGTCATACAGTTCCTAAATATATTTTTACTCCATTATAAGCTATTTAGATGGAGGAAAAAAACAGGAAATTGCTGATGTTCTGACAAGAAATCCAGTGCTTTCTTTAGGAGCCTAAACAACTATTCTGTATACATTTGAGTGTGATATAATCAGTAAAGCTGTAAGAAGGTATTTTCATTATTTCCATTATTAATAAGAATTGTTCCTGTGAAACTGGTACATTTGATAAACTTATAGCCACAAATACATTGAGAGAAAAGGTTCTTCTCCATCCCCATGTTCTACCATCACACACTTGCTTTGGAGTGGTACAGTAGATCTCAAACTGAGGGGCATGACCCTGAGGGGGGCAGGATAGTTGCTGAAGGGGGGCACAAGAAAAGTCAACTTGTAAGTACAGCAAATGTGAAAAAAGAAGGGCAAGCCTGTGTGTAAGAGAGTGCGTATGTGTATGTGTACCCATTGAGGATTGGCTGGTCCCTGCAAAAGGGTGACATAAAGTATCTTGTCCCATTATGCCTTCGTCCGACCTCATAGCAAAACAATCAGCTTTCCTTTTTTATGCTTTTCCCACTCTGCTTCTCTGAATCTTCTGTCATTGGTGCAATAGGCATATTCTTCTTAGTGGCCATGAGGCAACGAGTGGGCCATGCAACACTGAGCTGGGAGGGGCATGACATTCATGTGTAGATTTATAGGGGCTCACAGAGGTAAAAAGTCTGAATATCACTGGGGTATTACCTACTTAAAAATCTGTCTCATGGGGACCTTAAATTAATGTTGCAAGGTAATCAATCACCATGAAGTGATTTTCTCTCTCTTGTTTTTGTTTTGTTTTGTTTTGTTTTGTTTTTCTGGTTCAACAAGTGTTTCAATACATGGGGCTAGAATCTAAGTGAATCCTTTGGCACGGCTACCAAGAAAAGCCACATTATCAATGTTTAATCTTATCTTATCCCACAAGTATGAATAGTAAATTAATTCATATGGGAGAATACTTGGACAAAGTATTCACTATAGGAAGAAAACAGTGGGATGTTTTCTATACCAAAATGACTGGGGGCTACGTTATCAAAATATGTCCATGCAGAAACATTCTATAGCTAGTGCCTCCAATAGCATAACTGGCTACTTAGGCAGCTGTACCATCACTTCAAGCAGCGTCTGTGTGTCTGTGTGTGTCCTGTCTCTCTGTGCATATTTTTACAAAAAGAAACCCTTAGCCACCTCTGCCATAATGATAAGGCAGGCCCACATTCAAGCTGATAGAATTCACTCCTTCTTAAAAGTAAATGTAAAAACTTGTCTGTTGATCCTAGATTTCGGCTGAGTCTATTTATGCTATTCACTGGTGATGGATATTATAAAGCTGTATTTTCTTGAAGCTGGTTTCATTCAAAAGTGATTTATATGCTGCATTGTTTTTGAGCTGCAGGTAACAGAAAGCATTCTGGACAACGTTGTAAAAAAATTCTCACAACTGTGTGTTTCACATGAACACAGAGATCCCTAAAATAAATGGTCTTCAATGGCAGACTTGCTTCTTCTTACCCTGAGGTCTTCCTTCTGGGCACAGCAAACAAGTCCATCAGTCACTTCAGCCTGGGGCCTGTCCCTCCTACTGACTATCTGTCCAGACAGCCCTCTTCACACCTTCTTCTGGAATCTCCTTTTTCTAACAGCTAACATCTTCCAATGTCCATGGTTTCAAATGCCCTTCTTGTACCATTTCTGCTGCTCTTCTGTGCCTGAAGTGATCACGTGTTCCTGGACAGTGTCAAGATGGTCATTTCCTATGCTGTAACCAGTGTCTGATGAAAACAGGCCCTATTCACTTGTTTGGAAAGTGTACTGAGCCAACACATAAAGAGGGAAGCACGCTAAACCACTTTGGTCCATAGTTTCCTCATGAGGAGTATGCACAACAGAATTTATGCTTCCTGTGTAGGCTCACCATGTAATTGGGAACCCTAAAAAATCAATGTCTCCAGTTGTATGGACAGCAATTAAGGCCACAGTCTGCTGCTCTGTGCTTCTGACCTTATGAAAGTATAGTGTTCACAAAACAATCTTTTTTAAGAAAAGATTTAAAAAAAAAAGTCTTCTGCACAGTTAAAAATACCTGGGCAGACTGCAAACCTGCTAAAAAGTCATAGCTGCTTACCTTAGTGAAAGTAATCAATGTTATAGGCAGTTGGGAAGTTGTCAACACTGGGCCTTACTTAGAAAGTAATAATTAAGCCTCAATTAAAAGTGACCTTTTGCTTCTTATAATTAACCACTTAATAATCCTAGCAATCCTACATGACACAAAACATTTTCTCCACAACAGTTTAATAATTTTTACCTCAGAATAAACAGTTCCTTAATACTTTTCAAAAAAATTTCATAAGTTTTGATTGCTTAAAAGAATTTGTACAGAAAACACGCCAAGCCTCCCAATCAATTTCTGTATGAAAGGCTGCACTTTCTGCCCTCCCATCTCCAAAACAGATGATAAATAGAGAAACTTTGTCTCTGTCTGATATAGCAAACTAAAACTAGGAGAAGGAGCAATATGATCCTACAAATTTTCAAAGCAGGAATGTTCACCTACACATTGAACAGCCTGTTCAAGATGTACAAATTGCCAGCTGTACAACCATGCAAGCTGGCTTAAATCTTTGATAATTCTGCTGCATTTTGTAGGATGATGTCAGGGGCATATGTGCAATTTAACCAAATTTTTATACTAAAGATATGAACTTTCATTCTCTTTTGATCATATATCCATAGCAATATAATCATTTTTCTTTGTCAATAATTTTAGTAACATGTCTTCCACATGTCATTTCAGCACTGTGGCTTGAACTACTTAATGGAGTTGATTTTAATTTTTCTTTGTAATTGGAGACTAACTGAGAAGGGAACAGAAGCTTTGTTAGCACTTTGGTGCTTGTGAAAAAAGACTTTGCTTTGGACTTTGTGTATGAAAAAGGACTTTGGCATCCCCATTCCTTCCTACTGCAACTTGAAAAGAGAGCAAAATATTTTCCTCAGTGATATCATTGCATCGTCAAATCTGACTGGTTGTTTGATGCTATAATTTTGATATTCTTCACATAATTCCCTTGGGAACGTGTTCTCACAAATGTCACTAGAATATCATTACACTGCAGTTCTCTGCAAACAGCTTAAATTAAGTGATGCTGTTTGCAGTGGTTCAGCAAGTTTTTCATGGCATCTGAAAGGCTATTTGACTCTAAAAGTTTTAAGAGCAAAGATTTAGTGAATCATTATTCAGAATGTTAAGAGAAAGTAAAGCGTCTTAATGACTTTTCTTTTAAAAAATATCAAAATAAAATAAAAAGTAAGTTCTTTTCTAATGGATGAGACAGCCACGTTGAATTTTAATCTTAATGGAAGAAAGTGCACAGGAATAATTAATCCAAGGGAGGTGTGCATATGACTGCAGTATTTAGTCCCAGCTAGAGCAGTCCCAAGAGTCAATGTGATATAGTGATGCAATTATTGGACTAGGACTCCAGGAGACCAGGGTTTTTGAATCTCTGTTCTGCCATGGAATTCCACTAAGTGACCTTGACCAAGTCACACTCTTAGCCTAAGAGAAAAAACCAGCAATCTTCCTTTGAATAAACCTTGCCAAGAAAACTCTAGGATTGGATTGCCACAAATTAGAGTTAATTTGAAGGCACATAAAAAACAATAATAGTTCCAATTACAGTAAAGCAATATTCATTGCAGTGGGTCTACTCTAGCTGGAGCAAAAATTGGATTTAACTCAGTGATTCTTTGGGCTTATGGATCTATAGGATTTCAGAAATTTCCCAGATGGGCAATTATAATAGCAGAAGAAAACTGAGGAGGTACATTCCAAATCAAAGAGCATTAAATGGTACCGTGTCCCTTGATATCTGCTAGGGTTTGGTTTCAGGACCTCCCATGGATACTAAAATTTGTGGATGCTGAAGTCACATCGTGTACAGTGGTGTAGTAAAATGGTGTCCCTTATATAAAATGGCAAAATCAAAGTTTGCTTTTTGGATTTTTTAAAATTCATCTGTGGATGCAGAATCTGTGGATACAGAGAGCGAACTGTACTATAGTTTATTAATTGATTTAGTTTATTATTTAAAGGAAAAGCTGACAAATGCTACTTCTGCTCCCTTCCAAAACCTGCCAGTTATTTTACTTCTATTGTTCTGTCTGATGGAAGGGCCAGCCCTGATAAGACTGAGTTACATGGCTGCAATATCCCAAGGTACTCATTTTTATGGGAAATAGTGATTTAATTCCATTTTATTTGGTGAAGAATAGGGAGTGTTGTCTTCATGTGTCACATTTAAATTTTTTTTAAAAAAAATGTAAATCCAAAATTGCACTATCTTCTTTAAAAAGACTAGGAGGCAGTCCTTCTTATGTTTTAGCCATCTATTTGATGTTGCAAGTGGGTTCTGTCAAAAGGCACTCAGCAACTGGCAAAGCCACTCTGCTTATGTTTGCTGATTGCTGCATTTATAGATTCATTTGTGTTTTATTTAATTAGCAGGGCTGTGGTAGTCATCCCCCTCAAACAATGCAGTGTAATGTTTATGGAAGTGCATGTGACCTTGGAGAGAGAGACACAGCTATTGCCTCTTCTTGTCTTCTGAGAACACAAACCCATATGGTGTACTCTAAAAAGGAAAGTATTTATGCTGTCTTGATGCCAAATTAGTCATTACATTTGAATTAAAGGTGAACCATGTGAAACAAAAATCTAATAATCACCTAGTGCCGCATTGATTCCTTGTGCAAATTATACATTTACATGTATAATAACAACGTGGAAGATCAATGTATATTTTTTGTTAGATTGAGTTATTGTCAGGAGCTGGCTGGAAATTCCTATCCAGATGGAATGACAAAGAAACAAGGATGTTAATTGATTGAAATAGGTTTCAGGCAGGCAAACAATTAAAAATGCTACTTCGATTTTCGGTCTCTCAAATAGAACCAGGAGCATAGCTATGCAGCTCCCATTAACAGTTATGTTTGAAATTCAGCAATGCTATGTATCCTAATCTTATATGGTCCTGATGGTAGTTCCTATGTAGTCATGCTGGAAATATTCCCACTTAAATGGGGTGCAGATTCTAATCTGTAATGACTACTATATCTTGTGCTTAAAACCCACACTTTGAAATACGGCATTTGAAGGCCATTTCTGCACTACACTTTTACAGCACGATTATTCCACTTTCAACATCCTATGGAATCCTGGGGTTTGCAGTTTGCATTTTCAAACAGTATTTTTGGGGTAAAAAAGTGAGTCTTATACGCCAGCAAATACAGTAATCTGTTTCTTTCTTGAAACATCTCTCTTCATATAGTGCTTATCCTTTTGTGGCCTGCCGCCACGTTTCCCAGAATTCCTCAGTCAGCATGGCCACGGGTACAGCTTCCCATTTCTATTTTTACAGTTTTACTTTGACTTTCTCTTTCTCTTGTCATATACCTTTTAAAATGCGTTTAAATGTCTTTGCTCCTTTACACATCCTCTCTCTTGCTCTTCTTTTCGTGCATCTTTTTACTTTCACTCTCTCTGTGTTCTATTCCTTTACAAGTTTCATTGTCACCTGCTGTTTCTCACCTGCCTCAATTTTCTCCTGTTGAACTTTTATTTTTGGAATGCTTGAAATAACCTTCAGCTGTTCAGATATCCATCTCAATTATAAAATGGCAACTGAAGACCCACCTTTTATCTCAGCCATTTGTTGTTTAACATGGCATAGCACCTAGGTGTAAAGCGTTCTCAAAATAATAAATATTATTTGCAGAAGCATGCAAATATTTTCCTTTAAGCTCAGCTCTGGCAAACGAGCATATTCATACCAGACAGAAAGTCTGTGGAATGAATTCTCCTGGATGTTTTGATCTTTTCTTTTCTTTATTTATTTAAATTAATTATTCATTGTAGCTATTTTAAATATGTATATGTACCTCTGGACATAAGGCACATTTGTAAAATCTAATTTATTATTTTCATTATTTATTGATAACAGAAGCCAGTCCTGGAGTGGCAGCTCCTCTGTGGTTTGCAGTTTCTTATTAGGCATGCTCATTATATCAATCTATTTGATGGGACAGATAGATAGATACAAATATAGATAGATTTAGATAATGTCACATACTTTACATTTAAATATATAATTGCCACACAGTACAGTTTTAAATGATTTAAGCATGTTAACACATGCTAAATTCTACTATAAGCAATAAGAAATAACATCTTTGCTGTGATAATAGATGAGAAGATTATCTTGACTGGTCTGTTTAACGTTCCCTTCATGTTTTATAACATACATAGAATACAGTTGGTTGTATTGTTAATATCTTTTTTAAAAAAAGTTATTTGAATTATATGATCAATATATTGCCTGTGAAAAACATGCTTCTATTTACTAGTAATAAACACAGGTAGTTCTTTTACCCAGGACTGGAAGACCAATCTGGCTGCCCCAGGTAGAAGATTCTGAGTGTCCTAAAAGGACAGTACATTGTTAGATTTTCTTTTTAAAAAATTCTAGTTTTTTAAAAATATATTTTTATTAGAAAAATTGAATTTTATCTGATAGACTGATCTGTTTTATTTGAATATAGTATAATCTCTATTAGTACACAATCTTTCAATATCATGTTCATATTTTATATTATCATTTTTCCATTTAAAATATAATTCTCAATTAAATTCCATTCATCTTCTTTTTTGTTTTGCAATTTTCCTTTTAATATCAAAGTCATTTTATCTAGTTCTCTGAACTCTATTAGTTTTATCTTCTGTCTTCTTGAGGAAATGGTAAATAGATTAGAAAATGGACTATAAGAAAAATTAGAAAGGTAACAGAACATTTAATGGCAGACATTCAATAAGCAGAAGATACTATTATTTGGTACATGACTAATAGAAATTAATTTAAGTAAGTCAAGTGAGGAATGGTATAAGTGATTATTATAAACTGAACTAAGGGGAGGTATAGAAGTGTTATATTAAGAGATGAATTAAAAATGCAGATCAGAGGGAATTAGGACTATAAGTGGTTACATAATTTCAGTGAAGAGAAATGTGAACACTTAAATTTAGAAAAGAATGGTTTAAGATTAATGCCATGATTCCTTCTGATCGTATGCTGCCATATATGGGTACACATTATTATTTTCTATTGCCTGTTTGACTGTTTTGTTGTTTGTTTGTTTTTCCCCCATCTTTAGGATTGCTGTATTTAGTTGTTTTTGTATTCTATGATGCATTGTTCTTTCTTTCTTTTCCTATTTTTTTCAGTTTTATCTATGACTTAAATAAAGGAAAGAAAAAAAGAAAAAATATACAAAAATATATCTTTATATAAAATAGATACTACTAGAGATAGGAAAATAAGTTTGGGTGGTTTTATGTCTCCTGCCCCAAGGTAACTTCCATGGCTTTAGGTAACATGTATCTTGACTGGGCAGAGAGTGAGGCCCTTTTTGCAGCACTCTCCCATCCCACTATGAGGATGCGAGAAGGACGGGACCGTGACAATGTTTCTGCATGACGTCATCATGGTCTCATCCTTCTCCCATCCCCAGCCAGCGTGATTGTGGATTAAATCATCGATGGGTTTTTCATGTTAATGACATGCAATTGCACCACCATCCTGCACTTACCTGTCCTGCAGAAGCCCCAGAAGTGCAATGGCTGCACTGCGGAAAGAAGAGGCATGGCCAACGTGCTGCCTTCTGCAGAGTGCAGAGGGAGCTCTCCCGTCACACTTCCCTCCCGGCAGAGCTGCTGCCAGGATCCCCCTGGATGACTTCGCAAAAAAGGTAGCATGCAGAAAGGACCTGAGTGTGACTTCCTACTGTGAGTAGGGCAGTGCAGTGGTTCAGGCGGGGTCTGCCCTAACCCCCACATAGGTAAGTTCTTAAAAATTTCCCATCTAGTCAGTCATCCTGAGAAGAAGGTGTTCTGGATTTCCCTGAAGAACTAGATATACTTAAGTTTTGTTCTTACCAGTAAATGTTCACAACATACAGAAGATTTTATTTTTCATCTCGTTCCTTACAATCAAATCTGACTCTGGTTTTTCTTCTTTCCTGGCATGTTGAATTCAATCGTTTTGACTTTTATTTATAACCTCTAAATACTTGCCTTCAGGTTAAGCCTCTTATTTTAAGATTACTTGTCTTCAGTGCAATACTGTTTCTGATAACCATTCATGAAAAGCAAAACTAATAATTACAACATTTTATTAGTTTTGCTTTTCCAACCCATTATATTTACTTCAACAATACTTTCTTTTTCTTAAAATGGTTTCCACATTGTCATGCCCCTACAAGAAGATTACTCTGCAGAGGAGGAACCAGAATCTATGATTGGTTCTGGTTCCTCCTCTCATGGGAGAATGAACGCATCTTCACTATGGCAAAGGCTAAGCTGGGCACTGTCAACTAGCCACAATGAACACAGAAGTTCTCCCGGTGCTCAACCCAAACGAATGGGTTTCCCAAATTGAAGAGAGATCAAGCCTGATGTAAATAAAACAATCCTCCCCACAGATATGGACAAGAACTCTCGTTTTAGACCAGTAACTTGGTACCGCTGTCATTAAGTGGATTATATATATTGTGGTGGTGGTGGTGGTAGTGGTTTCTTTAAAGTGTGTGTGGCAATATCTGTTCAGGCCTGCCGTGTAACAAGGGAAAAGGAACACTGATACCCCATGGTCTAACAAAGAAAGAAATCTATAGTAAAGAAAATAGGGTAAGACATTGATGGGCGTGTGTGAGTCAGAATAAATCTTTTTCCATATTAACAGTGGTTTGAAACAAGATATGGATATGGCTTACTGACAACTATTCTATTGTTGAAGTTCAAAGCTTACTGATTTTATTTATTTATTATTTATTGACAAAAATGCATATACATTGTTAATTTTGTACAGTGCCCTTGAAGCCAATAGGATAGTGCAAAAGAACCACTGAAAAATTTTAGACAGATGGAAAATATATCACTCACTCTTGAGGATCCTAAAAGCACTGGTTGTACCTTGAAATTAGATTTGGACAGTGTAATTGAAGTGCAGTGTGAGTGCATTAGCATCATATTCATATTGTGCCTCGTAATGGTATCACTGAAGAGTTTTGCTTCTCATCCAGTCACTCTCTCTCTGCACCCATAAATCTTCTGTAGAGCTAAATTGACTTCATTGGTAAATGATTATTGCCTTCCAGAACAGAAGCTTCTAAGCCTCTAAAAATAAAACATTACAGTTCTTTCCTAACTATGCAAATGGGTCTGATGTTTGCAGATGTGATCTAGAGCCCCACCCTTTTTGTCAGTGGGGAAAAACAAAATCAACAATCAGTGTGCGTTTCTTGTACCTTTAATCTCAGAAATTATGAATTATAATGGGAAAATATCAGCTGCAATAAATTTATCTTGTGGTGAATAATCAATAAAAGAGCTGCCCTTGTTCTCTGACAGACACTGTCCTAGATTGTACATTCCAGAGAAAGAAAGAAAGAAAGAAAGAAAGAAAGAAAGAAAGAAAGAACGAAAGAACGAAAGAAAGAACGAAGAGCAAAGAGCAAAGATTGTGTGTGCCGCTTTCTTGCCTTCCTGGCATACACTGAGTTGGCTTGATGTACAGGTTCCAGTTTATATCCCTCTTCTCTAAGCTCATGACAGGTCTTGTTTTAATGTCAGTGGCTATTATTCAGGAATGGCCAAAACAGCAACTCTGACATTAATCAGAAAGCTTCCCTTGCATTAAAGACCCATTACCAGCCCTGACATATGAAGTCCTCAATTTAATATGTGCTTTTGTAGGCTGCCTGTTCTAATCATCTTACATGTGATCATCTGGATCAAGCAAAAGCACTCTCTGAACAATTCCAGTGTCATGTGTCTTATTTTGGTCTAGACAGTAATTTGGTGACTGGTACGTAAGTTGGAATATTGTTTTAATTGTTATATTTCAATAGCATGAGATTTGCTATTCTGATGCAGCAAAAAAAAAAGAGAGCCATGACTCCCTTCTTGACTCAAATTATAATAGATCTGTGTTAGTCGTTATTATAGACATTTGAAGCACGGTAATACACTGAGTGAGTAGTTCTCCATTGCTAGTTATGTCAGCCTTAAAAGAAATTTTGTTCTAAAAGGTGTTATATACATTTCTAAATAAATAACAAATGTGCATTTTAAACAGGCCAAAGTAATGTATGTGATAACTAAGCTGATGAATTCAACTTCATAGAAGAATTTATTACAGTAACTAAAAATTTCCTCTTGGGACTGCTTTCTGTTCTTTTTGTCTGGTATTTTGCTACTAAATTGGAAATGAGAGAAGTATCCTTCAGAGATGTGCTACCATGTAATGGTCTACCATATTCAATTTCAGATTTGTGATTTTCAAAGACAACTACTCTAAAATGTTGCCAGTGTTTCCTCTGACTTTTTTAGAAGTGAATTTGGACATACTAGATTTTATGAGATGTCACAGAAGTCAACAGCAATACTTTCTTCTTTATTAGAAAAGACTAGGCTTCTGGGACTAAAGACCTCAGGAACCTGAGACACTGAATTTTAAGGCTTTATTCTATAGGTTATTGCTCCACATATAACAGCAAGAAGGTGTTATCTCCTCTAAGAGATGATATGTGGCTTCAGTCCATTCAGGAACAGCCTATGAAAACTGTAGATATCCAGAACTAGTAATTAGGGTCAACTTTGTTGTTGGCTGTGAGATGCTGTCATAGACTATTTCTCCATGTTTTCAATGGATGGACTGATATTGGGAAGCACAACTATGGCTTATTGTGTGACATATACAAAATGTTCAGAGCTAAAATTTGGTGTGGAATCCAGCATCTTTTTGCAGCCCCAAGAATTCATCTGTGTTATATTAGCCATATCACATAGAAGTTGTACCATTCTGAGATGCTCTGTGACATTATTGTGGATTGTGATTTTAAGTTTATGGAAAGCCCCAATCCCTGTGTATGATGTGTAATGTGTATGATGCTATGAAAGTGAGCAGGGTTTGCCCTGATCAATTCCATGACTGCATGTGTATGAAATGCCCTGTCAAGTGCCGTTAAACACAGGATAGTCAAATATGTACACAACAAACATGTCTTGGCAATGAGATTAGGCAGATCAAAGAGAAATGCTCTGTCTATTTTTGCTTCAAATGAAGCAAAAATGTTGCCTGCATGTCTTGGTGGAGCTCAATATCATCTGACTGAGACTAGAAATGAATAAGATGTGATCCAACCCCATGGTCCAGATTCACACAATATGTCACCAGTGATGTTGCCTGAATTACAGCTGAATAGGTAATATAAAAGCTTCCTGTAGTGTTTATATGTGATGGGTATTTTCATATATACAAGTTATAAATTATGTTACTATCATATATTGGAGATGCATATATGATCTCATCCACACATTAATTCATAAAAAGTAGTGAGAAGGAGGCAGAATAGCCTGAATTTTTTACTGACAGCTTGTGCCCAGATTCTAATTTTTTTACCAAACCACATTTTAAGAAGCATGTGACTAATTGATATGTCTCGTTATGCAGAACAAATTGCAAGACACCCTTTCTTAGTCTTTCAGTCCTCAGGTTGTCATCCAATGCTCAAGTCACTATACATGCTAGCAGATTAGATCAAATTAAATCTTTACAATAATGCTACAAGGTAGCCTTGTATATAAATTTTTTCATGTATCAAAGATGTGGTAATAAAAGTCAGTGGATTCCCTAAAGCCCACTCAGTGACTGGACTGAAATTTGAATGAAAATTTCCGTCTCATTGTTCCACCTGTTAGATGCTAGTCCACAGCAATGTACCAGCATTTACTTAGGAACAAAAGACTGAATTAAGACAGTAGCTGCAGAAGTGGAAACAGTGTAAGTTTGCATTATTATAAAATCCAGAGGTGCGTAAATAGATTGGGCTTGTTCTATAAATACATGATTCAGTGTTGATTATTCTGCTTGCTCTTTGTCTAGCACCTTTCCAATGCTCCTGAGGCAGAATTCTCGTCTCAGGCAATCCACAAAAGTAAAATAGAGTAATTCCACATCTTATTGCTTTAGTCCATATTATTCACTAATTTTCTTGTCATGACTATTCTGTGGGGAGATAACTTTAATAAAGAGGGGAGGATATGCATTTCATTGCACATTTCCAGGCCATTGACCTGTAACATGTATTGGGTTCTTTTTATTTCTGTTTTATTTCTGTTGTTGTCCCAACCTGAATTACCTTTTTTCCTAGCATGTTGCTTTTCTCAGCTTTCAACTGCTTCAATCTGTCTTATTACCTTCATGTCCTTTTCTCAGCAGAATCAATCAATAAAAAGTGTTTTTAGCAGTGACACATGACACTAGTTTACTGCAGTGTAGGTGCTAGATGGTATTAACCCTCTTGACCTCCTTTGCACTGGGTTTTGAGTTAAATAGTAGGTTTCATTTCATGATCTTTACTATATGCCCTTGTGGTGCTTGAACATGCCTGGAATCAGACGTGAGTAATATACATGCTTTCTTGAATACTGAAGGGTTTTTTTCTGGAATATTTTGAAAACAGCACACACAGTAAAATCTCATTATTTCAAGGGAGTTAATTTAGTCTCATTTTGTCTAGAACTGCAGCTTTCCACACATAGCCAATGAGTAAAGCTGAAATCAAATTTATATAGCTGGTTCCTCAGTAGGAGTTCCTCTTCTTGCTGTACAGGCCTCCAGACATTACCTCAAATCAGCTTCAGAGGGTTTATCAACCCATTTTCATCCACTGAAATTTTTAGTGGCCTGTTTATTTATTACATTTATAACCTAGGTTGAAATAACTGTTAAATACTTCACAAGATTCTTGTGCGAATAACACACAGAGGATAGTATGGATAAGTTTCCCTTATGCATGTGTGTCCTTTTGGGTGTGTTGTGGTAGCAGGTATTCCCTCCCTCCTTCTGTAACACCCAAAGTCTCCTACCAATTTAATGAACAATTCCCGCACAGCCCTTCCCTATTTCATGGGGAGCAGGCAGGATACAGAAGTGTCTCCTTTTAGTCAGTCCAACAGCCCCCGCCAGGACAAATAAAAATCCCTTTGTCCTCTCCTAGGAGAAGGAAGGCAAAGAATAGGAGTCTTGTTGCCATTCCTGCACTTGACTCTGAGAGCTCCAGAGTTGATTATAGTGACATACTACTGGATCTCTCTGTGTGACTGTTATTCTTGGATCTCTTTGTGAGCAATGTAGTGGAAGTATGCAGTGAGAGGAGGAAGCAGGAAGGAGTCTGAAACCATATTAGATAGCCTTTTGATCTCAGCATTATGCCATGTCCTTGACCTCCTTATATTGGACATCTATGAGCATGAATATCTGAAGCATGTTTGCTTAAAGGCCCACTCATTCAGGAGACAGCAGTCCCCAATCATGCCAAGTATTATACTCATGCTCAAGCAAATGTCAGTAGAACTTTCCTTCAGATTTTGCCACTTAATATAGCAAGTTCAGGAACAAGTAAGGTGGGATTGGTAGACACTGGAGGTTGAGACAACACACAGTACCCTCTTATATGCATGTGTATACCCTATTAAGAACAGTACCTATTCATGTTTATGGATTCAGTTTTCTTAGGTCTGTACAAGAGGCAGACAGAAATGTTGTTTGAGCATAATGTTCTGTGAAAGCTAAAACTCTGTATTCTTAGGTTGCCTCTGTTTAGATGTCCAGACTAACAGCAATGAGAGTGGGAGTGAAGCACAGGGAATCAACATACCACCAGGGGCAAAGCAGTGCGGGCTCACCACCCTTTTTCCATGTTTAATGCATTAAGAGAATCACCGCCTGCTTTGAGCATCCACAAGCCTGATATAGATTTCTTTGAATGTTATCCATTCAAATGCTTATAGGGACTGGCTGATCCATTGAAAAGTTATCACATTTCTTTTAAAGTTTTTGACTGACTTGCCCCTAGAAATAGAGAGTGGATCCTTTGATTATTGTACTGATTTGGTTATTGGGCTGATTTATGCCTGAAGGGATTTACAGTTTGGAAGAAATGCTGTCATTTGTAATTTGGTGAATGCATCTTCTGCCTGTCAAATGCCATTCCCTTTCTTAATAGAAATGGCAGTCCAATTCAGAATAAGAAACCATTCAGACTTCCAGATATGCTGGCAGGGATTTTAGTTACAATCTATATTTTTGCACATGCAGAGGCCCTACTAGAGGTATTATACATAGGGGGAGTCAAGTAGAGACACACAAGGGAATAATTATTTTAGAGATTAGTAAAACAATTACATTTTCAGAACAGCAAAACCTCACAGAGTTTGCCTGGGGCTAGAACTAAACATTATAGGTTATACATGACAAGAGCAATTATTCTTTCTGCTATAAAGTCTGGTGACACAGAACTCATGTAGGATTTGCCATGGTGTAAACTATCCTACGTGGTGAGTCATAGAACTGCAGGTAGGTATGAGAGTCCTTAAGCCATGGCCTAATGCTACCGAACCAAGCTGACAACTGGAGCCTCCTTGATACATAGGAAGGATTATAAAATGATCTTCCCTGCCTGACCTTGGTGTATTCCTGTGTCTTGACTTCTCTCTTTTCTCTTGGTTCTGACTCTCTGACTTGTTCCTCTGCCTTCCGCCTTGACTCCAGCTCTTGTTCAGTCTCCAGCTATTAGATCAAGCCCTTGCTATGATCCCAGCTTCCTGACTAGAGATACTGCTCTTGGAGTAGGTGAGTTCTTGGTTGAGATAGACTATACAGTGAGACAGACTGTCGAGAGCCTGTACAATCTCTGCAGGAATTCACACCTCCAGATCAAGTATTTAATGTAATTTGCAGGAAAAATCTCTGTGTGGGACTAGCATGTTTTCTCTTTCTGTAACTAAGCAGGTATGCATGAGCACATAGTTTAAAAAGCTGGTAAAATCAAAAGTATGATGTGAGTCTAGTGGAATTAAAGTTTTTCTGCTACAACCCTGTTCCTTTACATTAGATATTGCTTGAAAAACTGGAGGAACATGCAAACATAATGCCATCATATATATTTTCTGTACTATTAAAGGGAACCTATCATAGGGAAGCGGAAGTTGTAAGGGGCTGCTGTTCTTCATCACAGTTTCAGAGAGCTGGAAGTAAACTTGTGGCTCAACTAATCCAACTAGTGCAAGAACACAACAGCTAAGGTAGCCCTGCAAGGTGCCCATCCATTCTCTGTTTAAACACCTCTAATGAGGGAAGTGTTACCACTCGACCTTGTGTTCTTGCTGGAACTGGAAGCAAATAGCAGTGTTGTACAATCAAAGTCAGACAGAAGTATTTTGCTGTCCCTCTCCATATAACACACACCACCTAGACACACATCAGGATGTATAATACCCAAAGGCAGTAATGCTCAAAACCAGCACTTCTCCCCCATTAAAAAATAATAACAAAAATAAAAAACAAGAAACATATAACAAAAAATTATGTGAAACAAAAAGAGTAGTTACCAATTTTCTGTTCTTTTGTTACCATATACCTCCTGTCTGAGAAGGCAGCTTTGCTCAACCTGATGGTGGCGTTGCCCTGTGCACAGCAGGGAGGCAGCACTATTTTTCTAAATATACCATTGGTAGAGCTTGTTAGGTTTCCACTGCAAGTGGAAGGCCGCTGTTGCAAGGGGTTGTTGTAGACCTCTCTGCTCCACTCTATGCACTCAATAGAGACCATTCAAATAAATTATATTGAAGTAATGGACAGCAAAAACAAGTGTGTGCCAGTAGCAAGGCTTTTGGGAATATTGCCAATGAATAAAACCAAGTGCTGAGCCATGGTTTTCCAGTTCACCTGCTTAGTAAAAGAAGCCCTTTAAAGAATGAGTGATAAAATGTTTTGCTGTTTATTGCCCTGTTCTAAAAGCACCAGCACTAATTGCTGTTACAGCTAAACAATGAAGTACAATCTCTATAATTGTACAAATAAGCGTATTTGCTTTTGTGAATTGACTGTTAAAGGGAAGGGAGAGCACGTGTAAGCTTTCCATGCAGTCAAATGCAAAATATTTTTTTAGAGATGAAAACCATTTGTTCAAATTAATTTTCAATTATTTCTTCTTATTTTTATTTGTGCTAATTTGATTATAGAAAATCTGAGTTAGTCCAAGAGTTTATAAAAAAAAGATAAAGAGAAAAGATGTGATGTATATGTTCATTAGTGTGGGTGATTACTGTTGTTGCCATTTTCCTTTTCTTCAAATAATTCATTTTGCTAATCAAGAGAGAGAGAGAGAGTCAGTGAGATGTAGTGGTTTGAGCACTGGACTACAACTCTGGAGAAGAGGGTTCTAGTCCCACTCAGTCATGGAAACCCATTGGGTGACTTTGGGCATGCCACGCACTCTGAGCCCCAAAAACCCCTGTGATAGAGTTGCACTAGTATCGCCATAAGTTGGAAATGACTTGAAGGCACACAACGACAACAATCAAGAGATGTTTGCTTAAGATTCTTTAATGTTGACCAAAAGATCCCTAATCATAAATGAAACAATTCGTATCATCCATGTCTACTTCTCCATATGTATTTCTAGGTGGATGGGATATCAATAAGAATGTTGCCATGCAGTTACTGAGTCAATCCAACCTCTGCCAGATGTGTCCATTGAAAGAAGTTGGCATCCTGCTAATCAGTTATCTGGTCTCCACTCGATTATAGACCTTAGATTATACTTCCATTCCCATGGCTGTATTCTATGGAATCAAGAGTTTTGTAGGTTGATGAGGCAGTAAAGATCTCAAAAAAAGAATTCAGATTTCTTCATCAGATTACAGATACCAGGATTCTGTAAGATGGAACCATGACAGTTAAAGTGATACCAAAGCACTATGACTGTGTAGTATAAAAAAGACTCTGGCTAAGGTTATGGAGGTGGAAATCACTTCCATTTGGTGCTGCTCTGCTTTTGACTTTATAAGGCACATTGTGAGATTTGAGATTCATTTCTTAGTTCCATGAATGCTCTTTTGAATCAAGACTGTTAACTTTACACAAGCTTTCCATCCCTCCAAATAGAGAATGTCTTGAAGAGGAAGAAAAAAGAAATAGATTAGTGCAATATAAAAACAGGGACAATATAAAAGAGAGAACTGTTTTTGTGAAATATTTCTCTTTGAGATTTTTAGATACAGAGATAGTTGTTAGAATTAATCCCTTTCGTTCCTTGAGTGATAAGACCCAGTAACAGCTGAGCCAAAAAATGAACAAGTAATCAATACCAAAACAAAAGGATTTTGTTTTGTACTATCAACAGTATACATGATCACTGAGGGATGGTTATATATGTTCTCTAGTTCAAACCACAGGTATTGATCCTCCTCAGTTGCTTACATTTCCTATCTTGATATTGGTGCTAAATGGTAGATGAGCCTTTCAGCTCACTCCGTCCCTCCCATGGAAAGATATAAAAGCTAATTACTTTAAAATGGAAAATGTATAGTTCTCTGTATACCATGGCCCTGTAAAATCTCCAGAAAATCCTATCTATAAAAAAACATTTTATAGAGCAGAGAGTGGTTCTGATATCTCAAAAAAGAGCAAAACACCAAAACCCTGAAGTGCATGAGCAAAAGGTTTGTCATGCTTTGTACATTTTGAATGGCTGAGATAACTGAACAGAGTGCTGCTTTAATCTTTTGAAATGTTGACTCTTAAACTGCCCTTATGAGCATTACATGAAAAGAAACTAGATATTGATGTCAGTGAGTCAATAATATTTTTTAGACTTAGGCCCTTTCCGCACCGGCCTATTAAAACGGTGCAGAGTGACCTCCAGCGGAGGTCTTCTGCACCGTGGAGTGGACTGGGGCGGACTACTTTTTGTAGTTCCGCACCTCCGTCCGCTCCGAAGTGACCGGAACTGGTCGTGCAGCGTGCTTTTTAAAAACCTCTTTTAAGAGGTTTTTAAAAAGTACGGAGTGCGCAACCCCTTGTTGCTCCGTCGCTGCACTCTGGTGCAGATTTGCAGGTGCGCACCAGTGCGTGCCTGCAGATCTGCCGGGGCCTGGCTTTAGGTTGGCGAGCATCTCTGGTTGGTGGAGAGCCTCCACCAACCGGAAGCCGCCATTTTGGACGCCGGAGCAGTGCGGAGCGATGAGCTCGCACTGCTCCTTGTCCCGACGGACTCGCCCAGACCCACCAAAAAGCCGGTGAGTAGTGGCAGGGAGCGTTTCCCTCGCCGCATGCGGAAAGGGCCTTAGGCTAGTTTGATACTGCAGGTAAAAAAAAAAACCTAATGAAACTTAGGGCCTTTCTGCACTACACTATTATAGTGCTATTATTGCACTTTCAACAACCTATGGAATTCTGGGGTTTGTAGTTTACTGAGGCCAAAGAGCTCTCTGGCTGAGAATTCTAAATGTGCCTCCTAAACTGCAAACCCCAGGATTCCATAGGATGTTGAAAGTGGAATAATAGCACTATAACAGTTTAGTGTGGAAAGGCCCCTACTGTTTGAACTCATTTTAAAGAGGTATAGAGGGCACTTACTCAAATGATAAGTAGGTGCAATAATAAACAATTAGCAATTTCTAGGATTGTGCTTGGGTAAATGCTTAGAAATAGACTTGCCTAGGGGAGCAACTGTGCTCTGTTACCTTTCTTGAGATAATGCCTCTTTGATGAGTGGTACATGGATGTAGGTTCTGTCAGCTTTTGCCCAAACAAAGATTCAAATCTGGAGCATGAAAGGATCTCCCTGGGGCTTTCACTTGAGAAGGCAACACATATACTTGGATTGCAAGGCTAGCGTCATAATATACTATAATATATAATGTATGGTTTTAGCTCTCTTAAAAAGATTGCCGGGGGGGTGGGAAAGCATTCAACAGTAAGCATTTATTCAGCACATAACAGTGATAATGGGCAAATATGGAAAACATGAAGTTGCTTAACTATAAAAACTGAGACATCTTGAAGCCCATGGCTTGTACAGAGAGAATATGCCTAAACAAATTCAATCTTCTGTAGTGAGTCATTTAAAGTTTTTTAACAACTGTTTAATATACCTATTTTATATGTAAGGGCTTCAGTATAATAATGAAGCATTATTGAGCAGCACCACATATTCAATAAGAACACACAGACCAGGCTTGTCAGAAACAATAATGATGTCGACTTGTGCAAAATCAATGATCCAGTAAGAGTTTTGATTTTCAGTTAAACGGTTTCCCTGAATTATCGTAAATCCTTCAAGAGTGGCATTTTTCAATAGGCAGGCAGAACTCACTGTAACTATTACTCTGCTTGGCAGGACATTGAGAAAAGTCCACTGATGCAGAAGATCCATTGATCCTAGTGGGACTTGAGATGTTAGGGTCTGAAAATCTGAATACTGAAAGGTATTCTTTATGGGGAGTGTGGGGTAGCAAATGGTAGCAAAAGGACTCCAGCAAGTGGGACAAATTTCATCATATTTATGCATCTTATGTAGGGTTTCCAGGTTTTCTAAACAGTAATACAAGATAGGTAAAACTCACAGTGCTATGTGAGGAGGGAGAGGAAAGAGAAGGCCGAGTCCTCAAGCATGATGTAACAACATCCTCCCTACTCAGCTGTCAGTTCAGGACTGGCCAGGGGCACATGAGGCAGGCCTATATAAGCCTCACCTCAAGTCTCATGAGAGGAGGGCATTTCTGAGATCTCTGGGCTCTTGCAAGATCTTAGATCTCACAGGAACCCCTATACCCATGAATATCTTATCGTGGCAGACCAGCATCTATCATAAGTTTAGGAAATTAGTGTTGTGAGTGGTGTGTGAGTGTGCTAGTCAGAGATGGAGAATAAGAAGAGTGAGCACTAGTCGTACTCATGACAGATGGAGCTCACTGCCATCACTATAAATGGTATGTAATGTGAGGTCATTTTAGCTACATACCAAATGCCCAAGAGGCCATTTGTTGTGAGCATGTTGTGATAGCTGTTCCTTACTCCTGCCACTCACGCTGATCAATATATGGGATTTAAAGCATCTTGTATTACGTTAATATGGGACATGATTTTCTACCCTAAATAATATAATATAAAACAGGGCATCTGAATCTCATGGTCTCATGAAAACCCTGAAAGAGCACCACAGTCGTGGCTCCATGAAAATCCACACAGAATAGTTATTGAGTTACTGGGCTGGATCCAATTCTGCTGAGAGAATGCCTATTGATATTAGTGGGACTTAAGGTGGTTCTCACTAACAAGTTTAGTAATCTCTGAGGATCTCTTCTAGGTAGGACTAACAGTGGATGTTTGGGATCATTAATTTACATAAACTCTTTGAAAGAGCATTTTGATCAACCCAGAGGTGTTGGGGTACTAACAGTGATGTATTCAAGTCTCAAGTCCTTGCAAGATAATTCAAGTCAAATCTCAAGTCTGGGAGCCAACTTACACAGAAAAAAAGGAGGTGGTGGTGGTGGGGTTTGGGGGAGTTAAGTTATTAAGTTCATCCTTCTTCCTAACCCCCCTGCTCCTCCCTGTCACCAGCAGCCTCCCACCATTCAGTGCCTCCCCACACTTCTCTTCTCCTCTATTCACACCTCTCTCCAGTCCAAACATCAGCAACCCCTCACTTCTCTTCCTGAACATATTGCAAACTTTATACTTCCCCCAGATTCTCAGACCAGGAAAACTGAGAAACGAGGTTGCTGTTTTTGGTACTGGGGAGAGACGTGAGGAAGATGGAGAAGAGAAGTGGAGGAAGGCACTGGAAGATGAGAGGCTGCTGCTGGTGTCTCTAAAACTGAGCATCTGGGAAGAGAACAGGGATGTGGACCTTCAAGCTCTGAAAAAATCTGTGAAAGGGAAATCATCAAATGTGAAGGACTGACTGTATTTCTTGCTCATGAGGAAGCTACTGGGAGAGGTATGCTGATTCTGCCAGCCGTGAGAGAGTGAGGTGTAGCTTCCTCTTGGAAGTGACCTTGCCTGACCTCCTGTCACTCCCAGGGCTGAGACCAGTCCATACCCATGCTCGCAAAAAAAGCTGCAAACCCCTGTTTTCCCCATCTTTAGTCTTCCTACACTTTTGCTTTCCTATAAATGGCTGTCACAAGGAGATCTGGGCCAGCCAGGGATAGGACAGATCAGGCCTGCTTTTTGTTCTCCCTTCCCGGAGAAGCAGCACCCTTTTATATGATTACCACCCCTGGCTCCCCCTCCATACTTAATCACACTTATTCTGTCCCTAAACCCACAACTCTTGTGAGTATAGGGCAAAGTGTCTTCAAGTTTATCCCAAATGAATGTGTAACTTGTCGTAGTGTGTATAAATAAGTTGAAACTGAAGAAACACTGTGTTGAAACTGCTCGTTAAAAAATTAGAATGAAATCTTTATTAAAAGAACTAACAAGCGCAAGGTATTGTGTAAATCAGTATTTTCAAAGAGCACAAAACTTTCACTCATAGACTTGTTTTACCAAAAAACGTTAAACCTTATGACCTAACCTAATATTAGTTTGGTCTCTTCTCTGTCTTTTTCTCAAGACATTTTGAGCTAACCCTCAACACTAGCCCTCAATCAACTTTTATTTCTCTAGTTAACTGAAGCTTTATCCCAACCCTCTCTCTCCCTGATCTCACTGAAAGAACTCCCCTATCTAACCTTGTTTCTAGTATATATATATTATCTGCTGTCATCCCCCACACAGCCCCTCCCTCTGGCTAGGCTGATTCTCCTTAGTCAGAGAGCCAATCAAATTAACTTTTCTCTATTGCTAGGGTGACTCTTCAGGCCACGCCCCCCCTAGGGTTAATCAAAATGGCTTCTCAAAAACTGCGAGAAACAAGGGAGGAGCAGGGGTAAGGAACACGTGCAGCTGTCAAAGAGTCATCAACATTCCTTCACTGCTGATTGGGAAAAGGCTAGTGGTGGGGAGGTGGGACTACCAAGGGCACAAGTCAGTCATTAAAAATAGATGACTCACAAGTCAAATTGAGTCAACCCATCATTTATTGCCAAGTTGAGTCCAAGTTGAGTCATTGAAATGACTTGAGTCTGATTCAAGTTGTAGAACCTTTCCACACTACACTATTGTAGTGCTATTATTCCACTTTCATCATCCTGTGGAGTTCTGGGTTTCGTAGTTTTCTGAGGCCAAAGAGCTCTTTGGCTGAGAATTCTAAATGCGCCTCCCTAAAGTACAAACCCCAGGATTCCACAGGATGTTGAAAGTGGAATAATAGCACTATAACAGTGTCGTGCGGAAAGGTCCCTAGTCAATCAACTTGAGTACGTCACTGGGTACTAAGTGTTTAGTCTTCTGTGGGTCCTAATTCTGGGACCAGAAGATTGTCAGGTGTGGATTCAGTCTGAATGGCACTACCTAATTACAGTTATAGGGGAAAAAATGTAAAAGAAATCTAGTTAGATTAACATCAACAATATGCCAGAGCACATCAGTCACTTAAAATTGCATCTGACTAAGGCTTAGTCATTGTATTTGTTGATACATTGCTACTTCTCTTCCTGTTCATTCAAAGACCTGTTTTAAGCATGCTGTATCACTATACAAGCCCTTTATTGACTGTTAAATCATTATGCTTGGCTCTAGGATAATAGTAAAATGCAACACAGAGTTGCTTGCCGTAATTGTTTATATCAAATTTTCCTCACTAATTTTCCTGTGCCACTGGAATACAGATAAGGAATGCAGCAAGTACCTCAATAGCTGTTTTTTTTAATTATTATTTCTTCTGATTTATAACATAAAAAGAGATTTGCATAAGCTTTAGGCTCTTATGAATTAAAAAATATAGGCATAAAAAATCAAATGGAGTGCTACTTCTCATTTCTAAAATAATTGTTAGTCAGAACGCAAAGGGAAAATGTTGGAGTGAGTTCAAAAAGAACTGAATTTTCATTCAGAAGCCTTTGACTTTGCTGTAAGATAACAAAGAATTGAAAAGACAATAAACCATGAAAAATGGCTGACGTGTCACAAGGTTGCATATAGGGATAGGGAAATCAACAGTTTTCCTTCTCCCACATTCAGCTTTGAATTTGGCATTCTCCCACATTAATATGTCAGGTTCTTTCTGTCCTGAACATTGGATGTGAAAATTCTAGTAATTTTTTCCAACACAAGCTAAAACAATATTCTCTCCAATGTGAACTGATGAAATTCAATAGGTAGAGTTATTCTCTACATGGAGAGAACTAGACTGTCCCTTCCCATCATGCAGGTGTTAAAAGTTGAAGAGCCTCAGAAAAAAAAAATAGCCTGAATTCAAGATTATCACCTTGAGTACACAAATATTCTAACCTAGACTCAAAGTCCTGGCACAGATAGATGAATCTGTCAATCTTTCTCAATCTATCAATTTTCCAGTTGCTCCAACAAACAGTTTTTAAACATTCAATTTCTTTCCATTGTGAATATGAAGAAAAATTTGAATTTCAGTAAAATTTAAACTTCTCACTTGTACCTAGCACATAGTCAAATTATTCTGTGGAGTCTCGGTTTGGTAACGTACAACCCAAGAAAGCGTTCAAGAATTTCATAATGATAAAGCTCCTTGCATTCACTGACAGCACTGGTCTCCTTGTGGAATGTGGTCCTGTATATTTGGTGCAAGAGGTTTTTCTTTTATGGATGTCCCATAAATATGGTAATCTGGCAATGGGAGTGGTATTATTTTGAAGTCATCTTCTCCCAGTAAAATGGGAAGTCCACATCTGGTTCTCCTGGCACCAAATAAAGAAGAATAGAGAAGCCAATGAATAAGCCAAGCCTCCACTCCCTCTTCCTCAAAGGCCCCTCCTCAAACTGCAAACCCCAGGATTCCATAGGATGTTGAAAGTGGAATAATAGCACTACAGTCATCCCTCCACATTCACTAGGGCTAGGGGCATAGGACCCCTGTGAAAGTGGAAAAACCATGAATAACTCTAGGCCCTCCCAAACCATGTTTAACACACAAAAAAAGTATGATCACCATATTCAACCCACTGTGGATTCCTTTGAGGCATGAGAGTTCCTTCACAAGGCAGAAGAGCCACCTCCACTGCCACCCCACGGCATTTTTAATAAGGACTTACAAGCCTCGTTTGCAATTTCTCAGTCTCACAAGGCTTGCAGTCCCTATTAAAAATGGCATAGGGAGGCAGCAGAACTGACAGCAATAATCTGTGGATAATCAAATCTGCAAAAGTGAAACCCGCAAATGTGGAGGGCTGACTGTATAACAGGCTAGTGCGGAAATGGCCTCAGAATTGGCTGGTGGCAAGTACCATGTCTCTAGCTTCTCCTTGTGTAACACTTTTTGCTTGGGGACTGTGAACTTCAGAGCCAGTGGATGTTCCTCACAGAACAGATTTGGTCCTGCGTCCTTCAGTTGGTGATCCTTGCATGATGCCAGCTTGTAATGATGGCTTTCCCTTTGACATAATTTCTGATGTGGAAACATTAAGGGACAAAATAGGAAACTAGGAATGACAACAGCAAGAACAAAACTCACTTTCAAACCCTCCGAAGAAAATGTGACATCATGTGGAATGAAGTCAAGAGTTTACTACTTCATCATATTGGTTCCTGATAAAGATAAAAGGCAGGCTATCACCATGTTTTCAATTCAACTGACATCACAATTGTAGTCTTTTCACACACACACACACACGCACACACACACACACACACACAGCTTCCCATGCCTGAATTGACATTTGAAGATTTCAAATATTGCCATCAGAAGAGAATACTGACCAGGTCTGATGCAGCTGGGTCATGAGGCCAGACTGATTACAGATAGGCTGAAATGGAGGAGGGAATCATGGACCGGGGAGATGAATGTAGCCTTTTAGGAATTAATATTAGTAACATGCATCCCTTTTCATCCCAGTCCAGCAGCGATGTGGGGTAAGAGTGGAATGACATGTAGAGTAAGCATTCCAGGACCCACTGTCCTAAAGGACAAAAGCATAAATAAAAATAGAACATAAAAAAATGCACAAGGCACAAGGAAAGGAAAACAAGGCTCACCAGTTCCCAGCCTTCCTTTATTATTTTTTTCCTTTAAGTGCCTGTATGTGTGTGCGTGCGTGCGTGTGTGTGTGTATGCACACACACATACATACATATATGTGTGATGAAAGATCTCATAGCCTATGGCAAAGGTCTCTGTTCTTTGCCTCGCAGGTAGAGCTTCACAACCATTTTGCTATAGAATAGTTGCACCAGTACATAGCCCTCAATTACTTCCACCCTTTATGATCCAGCTTACGTGTTCTGTGCAAAATACAATAAACTATGTCTTTCTCCTGAATGTGCCACTCCTCTTTCTTTCTGTAGGTCTCTGAAAGGTAACAGAGCACTTTCATTGATCTTCCCCTTTGTCAGTCTTTTTTCTTTTGTTTGCTTTGTTCTCTCTGAATGATGATGCCAGTAAGGATTAGCTGCTTTTGAGGCACCTGATATGCAGGGCTTGGCTAATGGTGCCATTAATATTGTCATCCCCACTGGCTAGCAAAGGTGAAACTCTGTTGTACGTGTACATTCTTGTAGAGAAAGGTCAGAAAGCAGTCTATTATTCACCGTCCTTGATCCTAGGGAGCAGACTGGTAAGCAAAGTTCTCCACTTGATTTATTTGTAAAAGGGCAAAGGGAACTTTCAAGTTACAAGCATCAGTTCCACGTAAATCCCAGTGTGAAACTTCTTAAGAAACAATCCCATGTTGTATATACATTCAGAAAATAAACAGGAAATACACTTTTAAGGTGCAGAGTGAATGCAATCGGCAATCATTTCAGTCAAGGAGGTGCCCTCTTCCATTGTTGTGTGCCTTCAAGTAATTTCTGACTTATGCTGACCCTAAGGCAAACCTATCATGGGGGGGTTCTTGGCAGAATTTGTTCAGAGGGGATTCGCCCTCATCTTTCCCTGAGAGTAAGAGAGTGTGACTTGCCCAGGGCTATCCAGTGGTTTCCATGGCTGAGTGGGGATTTTAACCTTGGTCTCCAGAGTCATAGAGCCTTTTCGCACCTTACCTTTTCACGGAGGTGGGGGGCGGAGCTTGCGCGAGAAGCCTTCAGAGGAAGGCTTTCGTGTCCCTGCTGCTTGGGCTCCACAGCAGCTTCCTGGTCGTGTGAGTGCCCTGCTCGCGCCCCGCCCCTTCCTTCCACAGTGCAGCCTGGGAGCTGTAGGCTGCACTGGGGCAGGAAGTGCGACCGGCCCGGCTCCAGAGGCTCCACAGGGCAGGTAAGTTTGCCCCAGGCCCCTGACTGGTGAGCAAGTGCGCACCATTTTCAGCTAAAAGCCAAAAATAAAAAGGGGCGTATGCGCTGCTCTTGAGCGTCGCGTAAATGGGAGTGCATCATACAGACCACTCCTCACATTTACGTGATGCTCAAGGGGCCCTTTCGCTTCCAAAACACCATGCGAAAAGGGCCTAAGTCTAGTATACCATGCTGACTCTCCTATTCTGTAGTAAATGGTAAATTTGATGGTAAATTTCTTAATAAAACTGGGTGATTTCCACTGGGTTTTACACTTCTCTTTTGGGTTGATATCACAAAGACATACAATATATTTGAGCCACGCTATAAATTTATCTTTTATATAATGAAATCTTTTGCATGACTTCCCTGTCCCCAGTTTCAATATCATAATTGTTGAAAAATGTTCTCAGCTTCAAACATGTGTAGGTATACACTCTCCATCAGCTCTACAGTCACAAATAGCTATGTTGGATGTTCTGAAACAATAGTTTACTTCAAACAGTGCAACAGTAATTATTTATGAATTTGCACCATCTGTTAGTCAAAGATTATCGGTGTGCAAAACATTTCTGGCAAATATCTATACAAAAATATTTTACATGCCACATACACTGCAAACTCACAGAATCTATTTATGGATGGATGGATAGACAGACAAATTGATACAGATCCTTATATGGATCCAAGATCTCTTTGACAACACTATGCCCTTAGACTTGAATCTATCTCCTCTCAAAAGAATCATGTCATTATTTAACATAAGTTTTAATTACATTAAAAAGATTAAAATGTCTCTTTATTGAAAAGAAAATACTTACATGCTTACATCAACATGGAATTAAGAATAAAATGTTTTCCACATTTCCAAGCTTGTAGCAGAATTATTATATGCATATAACAGCATTCATTTTCCTTAGCAATATTATGAATGGGGACTGCAAAAAAAATGACAATGCAAATTGTCATTGTGGTACTGATAACAATTTGTGGTGGTGGTGGTAGTTGCTAATTTGCTTACTTTGCATCTTCATCAGTTCCACTGTGACATAGATTAAGGCCATTTCCGCATGGCATTGCAGTCCCGCTATGGGGACAGGATGGCAGCAGTCTGCAGGTCATGCTTTCACACAATGTCGTCATGGTCCCGCTGCCATCCCGTCCCGATATGTCACAATTGCGGGATATTAACTGATTAAATCTGTTAAGAACCCATGATCGCGCAGCACTCCCATACTTACCTGTCATGTGGAAGGGCAGGAAACATGATGGAAGCGCTTCCTTCCACAGCGCAGCATGGAAGAGAGCCCAACTGTGCTGCGGAAGGCAGGCACATGTTACTTGCACTCCTTTCCGCAGGAAGCAGGTCAGGTGCAGAGGGGAGGATTCCTGTTGCGCTCCCTTCCCAGCAAGAGCACAGCTGGGAATGCAATAGGATGACACAGGAGAGTGTCATCATGCGGAAATGGCACAAGTCTACTGGGAACCTAAACTGATCTCTTGTTGTGTTTATGTTATTTAGTGTGAATGCTTGGAACAAAATGAGGCATATATATATATATGTATGTATGTATGTATGTATGTATGTATATATTTTAATCAAAATCAAGGATACTGTTGATATAACCATTCTGCCTTTCTATTGACTTCTCCAAACATTTGGAATTGCAGAGGCTCAGTTTTTGAAAGGTGATATTTAATGTTTCTTCCTCTGAATAGGAAGGCAGATAGATATGGAACTATAGAAGAAAAATGATGACAAGAACAATGATTTATAAGAAATAAAAGATGCTTAAGAATCGATAGGAGCTGCATCAAGATGACTTGGCAACCATATCACTCATACAATCCCTGTGAAAGTTGTAATTGACCTACATCAATGAATGAAGTTTTTCAATCAAAGTATTGCTATAAAGATTTACCATCTGGGGAGGCTTCTAGAATTACATTTGGACAAAACTAAATAAGATATAGATTTCTGAATGTGGAGAAGAAGGAAACAAAATGTTTTGTTTTGTTTTTCCTTCAAGGATGTTGTCTTCGTACTTTTAGACCTTACTTAGAAATACAACATACTACGGTCTTCCTCTTCCTCCACAGCTATAAGGATTGCAGGGCGCTAAGCACAACCTCATCTGCTAATTTCAGGCCTGGAACATTTACACTGTCCACAAATGGTTGCAGCTAAATGTCTATCAAGAGACGTTGCCCAAAAATCTTTAGTTGCAAACAGACCAGACTTGTCCATGTAGCATATGTCAAATGAGGACCTTTTTAATTACTGTTGAACAACACATTTCGTGGAGAGTAATGGGAGGAAATGATAGCAATTTTTGTTTTCAGATGTGTGGCTAGTGGTGTAACAAAGACCATTTATGCATTACTTCTAAAACACTGCTTTTGGCGGGGTCATTCAGGGTGATTTTGGGCCATTTTTTTTTTAAATTCAAGTGTATTTTTAACAACAAAATGTACAAACTTAAGAGAAGACAAAACTTCTCTGAACAAATCTTACCAGGAAAAGCCTGTGACATGGTCCCCATAAGTCTGAGGCCCTTTTCACATGTCGGGGGGGGGATACGGGCAAAAACGCCCAAAAACGGAGCTTACCTCCAGCCGGGTAAGTCCATCGCCGCGTGGAGCAGTGCGAGCTCGCTGCTCCACACTCCTCCGGCGTCGCAGATGGCAGCTTCCGGTTGGTGGATCCGCCCCCGGCAGATCTGCAGGCACGCACTTGCGCACGCCTGCAGATCCACTTTAGAGCCGGGCAGCGGAGCGGCACGGGGCTGCGCGCTCCGTGCTTTTTAAAAACCTCGAAAAAGAGGTTTTACAAAAACATGCAGCCCGGCTAGTTCCGGCCGCTCCTGAGTGGATTCTGGTGTGAAGCTACTAAAAGTAGTCCACGCCAGTCCACTCTGCGGTGTAGACGACCTCCGTGAGAGGTCGCTCTACACCGTCCCCCCCCCACATGTGAAAAGGGCCAGAGTCAACTTAAAAACATGCAGCACCAACAAAATTAAAAAGCAATACATTAGCAAAGTGTTATTTATGTGCTGTTCTTTTAAATGCAGCATAACAAGCAATATAATTGAGTTCCTTTTTCAAAATAATGAGCTGTAGATAATGAAGTACTTTTTGAAGTAAATAAATAACACTCCAAGTTGTGTTCAAGTAGGCATTATTCCCCACCAGCCACTTTCAAACATAACTAGTCAACTCTGCTGAACAAGGAACAAAAGCAGATCTGGTCACCAAAGCAAATTGGGTGGGGGGGGGCTAAATCCAATTGTTAGTTCCAACTAGAGAACACATTTTAATCAATGAAAATTTGATACGTCAAACACTTACAGAAGTTCAATTCATTTCATGGACCTACCCTAGTTGGGACTCACAACTGCATTTTACTGTTGGCCTTTAAGGGCATCCAGATTTTATTAGCTGTTATCCTAACAAACTATATATGGTTATGAAAATAAATGAGATAAGGTTGGTAAAACACTTCGTTTCCTAAAAATTAACATGTGCAATTACAGTAGGGTTAGACCAAAGGATTTAGCACTCAATACATAATAAATGAGAAGCTATTGTGAAGGGAGAGATAATTATTAAAATGTTCAAAAGAGAAGTTCAAGGCTTTCAGCTTCATAGAAGTGCTTTATCTACTGTATCTGAAAGATAGAAACTGTAACAATTATAACCTCTGGTCCTGGCATACTCTAACAAATGAGCAGTCATAAAGAGCAGAAGAAGAAAAGAGCTTAAGCAAACAATGCTGCCAAACTTGACCAGGTTCATTGTAGAGGATCAATTTTCTGTTCTACTTCAACCCTAACACCACCAGTGCTTGTGAAGCTTTAAAAAGCATTCATTTTTATTCTTCTTAGGATTATTCATAGAATCTGGAACTCTGTGTGAGAACCAAAATGTGGCATGACACAGAAAAGTACTCTGGATTGTTTATATTCACATCTCAAAACTCTGAGTATTAGATGCTGGGAACAAACAACAACAAGGTGACTATCACCAATTTCCCCTGCATTTGATCTCCCCAGGGGATCTGATTGGCCACAGCGGGTAAACCAACATTAACTTTTTTCTTTCTTCCTTAGATTTCTGTCCTAGTTTTGGATGTTAAAGGGTAACATAAAAAAGACCAGACTAAAACATGTATGGTGAACATCAGTAGAACAGTAAAGCATGAGATTTTTTGAAACAGCTAAGATAGCCTGAAAACCACTAAAAAAGAAATAAAAATTAAATTTTTTTTAAAAAAAAAGACTAGCGTGAACAGGATGGATTTCTTTACTTTGACTCAGTATCACTGAAATTTTACATCCTTGTTCTTTTTTCTTACTTTGTAATAAGTGTGTTCTAAAACTTTCTTGTCTCCCTTGACTTAGCCAATTGACACAATAATTTGCATGTAACCGGTTGTTTCTTTCACTGATCTAAATCTATTTATGTATTTATTTAAAATATTTCTGTATTGCTTCTCAGCAAATAAGGGCTCCTGAGGTGATGAACAAAGAAAAACCAATTAAAATGCAAAGATAAAAATGTTTTAAAACACATTAAAACGCTTTTTAAAAACTCCTAAAAGCAATCTAAAAACAACCCTTGAATCCAGTTTTAAAACAATTAAAACAGCAACTTCAAACACTGAATGCCATGAGGAACAGCACTGATTTGGCTGCCAACTGGAAGCTTAAAAGAGATGGAGCCAGCGTGACTCCCTTGGATAGGGAGTTCTCCAGTTGAGACACTGCTACAGAGAAGGCCCTTTAAGCGTACCCACCAACCCAACGTCACAAGGTGTTGTGAATGCAACAGAGCCTCCTCTGAAGATCTCAAATTTCTGGCAGGCTGATATGAGAGGATGCAGTCTTTCACATATCCTGACACCAAGTTGTTTAGGGCTTTGTAGATAAACACCAACATCTTGAATTGATCTTGGAAGCAAACTGGAAGCCAGTGCAGTTCTTGCAAGACTGTGGTTATATGGTCTCTTGCATACCCGACACCAATCAGTCTATTGCATTTGGCACTAGCTGCACCTTCTAAACCCTTTTCAAGGGCAGTCCCACATACAGCACATTGCAAAAGCCTAATTGGGATGTAACTAAGACATAAGCAACTGTGGCCAGATCTGCCTTTCCTAAGAAAGGGCACAGCTGGCGCACCAGCCAAAGCTGGGCAGAGGTGCTCTTGGCCACTGCAGCAACTTGGCTTTCCAGGAGCAGTGCCCCCAATCTCTTCCAGAGGGAATGCAAATCCACCCAGAACAGACTATGATCCCTGTCAGGTTAGATTTCCTAATGAGGAGCAACACACCATGAAGTTAACTAACAAGTGATTGTTTCCTAGGTCAAAATCATATGCCCCTGTATGCTGTAGCATTTCTTACTATTTGCTGTGCTGACTAGCATTGCTGGGAGTTATAGTCCAGCGAAAGGCACAAGATTCCAAGAAAATATTTCGTATTCCACCAACTCAGTCTGCATCACTAAGGACTGAGATTGTATTTACTGTATTAATTTTATGTATGTATGTACTCATCAAACAGGTTTCATGCATACATTTGCTATCTAAGGGCCAAATTATAGATTAAAACATACTGCTGTCCAGAATGCCCCTGCAGCATAACTGTAAGTTTTATGGATTTTTTTTCTGATTTACACCCTTTACACTTGTAATTTCATAAACTATATCCAAGACATAGCTGCGCCTTATCAGAGTAAACCTCCTGTGAGTTTGGCCTTAAATCAGACCTGAAATTTTAAAAAGCAAAGAAAACTATTTTGGCATGATTAATTTTATTCATGCCTTGTGTCTTGGGCCCTTTCCGCACCTTACTTTCTTCTGGCGCTGGGATGCGGGGATTGTGCGAGCAGCCTCCAGCAAGAGGCTCTCACGTCTGGGGTCCTTCAGCTCCACACGAGCTGCCTGCTCGCACAAGAGCCCTGCCTCTTCTTTCCACAGTGCAGCCTGAGACTCTCCCAGGCTGCATTGGGGCAGGAAGCGCGACCAGCGCGGCTCCGGAGGCTCTGCACACGAGGTAAGTGTGCGTGGGGCCTGGGAGCAATGAGCGATCGTGCACCATTTTCGGCTTCTAGCCGAAAATGAAAAGATGCGTGACTGGTGCCTGTCGGTCCCTGGGGCATTGCATGATTGTGAGTGTGTCGTGCAGATCGCTCCTCACAATCACGTGATACTCCAGGTGCCCTTTCACATGGAAAATGCTGTGCGAAAAGGGCCTTGGTTGTGTTTCTTTAAATGAAGAGTGGTCTAAAATAATTTTAATAAATTTTTAAAAATATTAATGGATCCAGATATTTATCACAGGCATTAATAACACAAACAAAGGATTGTGTTTCTAGCACATAATACAGCCAGAATCATTTGACCTTTCTTGAGTAAGGCACAGGAAAAAATGGCACTTTTGGAAATTTTGGAAGCACAGATATAAGGAACTATGTCTTCACTATCTTAATCACCAGAGCTGTGCCAAGATTACTAACCTCATTATGTTTTTACTTTCATGAGTCTCAAAAGAGCACTTCCCATACCTGCTTGCAACAAATTTGTGTTGTTTCTTGTTTCCTTTGTAAGATTTTGCCTGCATTGCTTTTCCTCCTCTCAACACTGTCTTCATTTTATTTTCCTCTTCCACTTTTTAATCTAATTAGCTAGACAAATCCATGATTTTGTCATTATTGTGTTACTTCATGTGATAAATAACATCATGGGCACCCTGTAAGGAGGTGAACTGCCTTACACAAAAAGCGAAAGTCAAACAGAATGAAGAAAAAGGAGAAAGAAACAGAAACCAAGGCCTTTTCCGCACAGAGCTATTTAAACGGTGCAGAGCGACCTCCAACGGAGGTCTTCTACACCGTAGAGTGGACTGGGGCGGACTACTTTTTGTAGCTCCATACCTCAGTCCACTCCGGAGTGACCAGAATTGGTCGCGCGGCGTGTTTTTTAAAAACCTCTTTTTAGAGGTTTTTAAAAAGCACGGAGCATGCAATCCTGTGCTGCTCCGGAGCCCGGCTCCGGAGCAGATTTGCAGGCGCGTGCAAGTGCGTGCCTGCAGATCTGCCGGGGGCGGGCTTCTGGCTGGGGAGCTTCTCCGGTTGGTGGAGAGCCTCCACCAACCAGAAGACGCCATTTAGGACGCTGGAGGAGTGCAGAGCGACGAGCTCGCACTCCTCCTCGTCGCGACAGACTCGCCCAGACGAAGTTAAAATCCAGTGAGTAGTGTGTTACATCGTTCCTCCCACACACACATCTGGAAAGGGCCCAAGAAAGAGGTGTGGAGAAGTAGGAAGTGAAAGAAGATGAGGGAATGCAGTGTGTTGGTGCTAATGTAGAAGAAATCAAGAAAATTTAGAGAATATCTTAACAAAGAAGGAGTGAAAGGTAATTCAGGCTAAAATCTTGAACAGATTTACAAGGTGTAAGACCCCTTGAATTCAGTGGGACATACTTCTGAGCGAGTCATATCTGTGCAGAATCTGAATGTGTTGTAGTATTTGAGTAAGGACCTCTATGTCTGAAAATCAAATAGACATATGACCACCTTTACAGTAGCAGTCTTTCTTCAAACCCAACCTTCTCTTTCAAAAATTTTGTGAATGAGTCTTTGAAAGATAAATACATAATTTTAAATTGGGCAAAAATGCAGCAGTAAGATAACTGATAATGGTGTACTGCAAAGCAGACATTAATACTTTAGCCAAAAAGAAACTGTTAGTAATAAGTCTTAATAAAGATCATTGCAGTGAAAAACAGTTAAAGTAAAGTAGGTGTCTTTTGTTAGAGGTAGCAATTTAGGAAGTACAGACACTTTACTTATCCTGCAGCTTACATAATAGCACTGTCATCTTCTGCTTCTATTTCTGGCAATTCTTGATTTCTAAGAAAATTATAAAAAATAAAAGGAGAATGCATTCCTTATCAGCATGGTATAACCATGGAGGTTCTAGGAGCATAAAACTGTTTGTCTCGTCTAGCTTTTGTCCAAATTTATGAAATAGTTTATCAGTGAAGAGTCTCTACATTCTGTTCCAGTCTACCAACCTAGGAAAATTTCCTTTCCTTTCATTATAGTTGGTTCACAGACCTTCTCTAAATAAAGGTACATTAGATACTCCAGCACTACAGGTTAGGCATCCAGAAGGGTTTGAGAAGGTATGTGAACTGTAGGACCACTTGTTCTTGACACTTTCTGACCCAATGGAAATTTAATGAGGCTCCTGGTCTTCTAGCTGTTGTTATCTGTGCCAACCATTGTTAACTGCAAATTGTTTTTCCAATTTACTATTCCATTTTCAGAAATGGAGAAACCAAACTATTCTCCTTCCCTTATCCAGGTGAAACCTAACCTACACATTGCCTGATAGTGTCTCAACTGAATGTCTTCAACTCAGGTCTCTCCTCACAACCCCTGCAGTGGTTTTGGTACCATCTTGCCTGATTATAGGATCTGGAGATCTCAAAATTTATGTGTATTTTTGTTTCCTCTTGGTTGGCCAAATATGAACAAAGCCCACAACAACAATCATTTTTTGTAACAGTCCACAGACCCAATAAGCCTGAATTAACAACATGTAAGATAAAAACCACAAGGACCAAATGAGAGGACAGCCTCTGAAACTGTCAAATCATGCAGGCAGAACTCATTTCAGAGGTCTTTTACAAATGGGGAAGTTAACTGTTCTCTAATCCTGACAGCCTCAGACAAAAACTTGGCAACAACCAAGGTCACACTGGGATTCTTATCTTCTAATAGGAATTTGACATAAAATTGGGCTAATTGTCCCAGTAGATTAGCCAATAATGGATTAATCATATGTTATCAAACCTGCTTGTACAATCCACAGAACAAAAGAATGTGCTTTGTGGATTCTTCTTCCCGAATATTTGCATGGACATAATCTTGCAGTGTTAAGGGATACCAGCAAGTCTGCCTCTGAACATTTTGGAGGGAGAAACACTAAATCTGGCCTTTGTAAAAAGTGTATGATATTTAATGCCAAATTATTTAAATACTAAGCTATGTGAAAATGACCAGCATATTCTGTACTCAGGGAGCTCGGTTAGCAAGATGAGTACGAATGAGCCAAAAGTCACAGAAAGCAATATCCCACAGTCTTTGTTCTACCAATTTGGAAGCAGTATCATAACCTATATAGAAAGGATATTTGACAATATGTGAAAATGATTTTAAAATCCCATGTTTCTCAAGTATCAAGAAACCCTGAACTCATCCCAAGTATCAAAAAACCCTGAGAAGAATCCTGAACTCGTGAGAATCTCCACTGTTTTGGACTCATGCTACACAAAATTCACATGTGGCTGCTTTGCACAGAAAAGTGTTTTCTTCCTGGGAAACAGCTTTTTCTGTGCAGAAAGTAGTATTTTAACACATAAACATTATTTTATGGGCAGAAAGAGCTGCTTCCTGCACAGAAAGTGCTGTTTTGTGTACAAAGCTACCACATGTGACTTTTCTGCATACCTAAGTTCCCAGTTGTGAACAGACTTCAAAAAGTGTGTGTGTGTGTGTGTGTGTGTGTTTAAAGTCTTTTTCCCAGTGGGAAGAACATTATTAAAATTACTCTTTGTTTTCTTGAAGAAGAAAATTATAATGACAGATTCAAAGTAGTGTCTACCTTTAAAAGATGGTGTTTCAGTGCAGTCCTACCTCATAGCTGCACTTGCTGTAATGAGTCAGGAATGAGCAGAAGCCTCTTATGCTGCTGAACTGCCCTACTGCCAAATGCACTGCCCTTATGCTGGCAGAAACCTCTTCTGTGGCTAGTCAGGGAGATCAGATGGCAGAAGGCTCTGTTGTCTCACATAATCTGTTAGAAGAGATAGAAAAGGACCAAAGCACAGGAGGAATGCAGTGACACTAGATTCAGGTGTCGCCCCACTGACAGACGTAGCCACTGTGGTGGTAGACAGTTGGGCTAGGGCCAGAGTAGCTTCAAGTGATTTCCAAAATTGCTAGTGTGAGAGGAATTTGGATTCAACACAGCATTAGTTGGACTGGTGTCAGTTCAGCAGGTCCTTAGACATCTTGGTGAGCTGAGATTTCACACCTTGCCTGAGGAGTTTAGAGCAACAGCCTACAGCACCTCGCTCTGCAGTTGGGAATATCATGCCTGAATTGGGCACCTCATTAAAGCGGATCAGGGGAATGTTGTGAAAAGTAGAGAAAAATAATATGTCAAACATACAGGTATCAAAACTGGAATGTAAATTATTATTTGTTTAAACATAGGAGATGGCAGATTAAATATGCTAATTGGAGTAAACTATTAATTAATTAGTAAAACACAGCCTCATTAATGAGTGAATGAACGAACACTCGAATTCTACAAAATGGTGTCTCCTCAGAAGTAAGGCGCTAAATTAGTTCGGTGGGACCTACTTCCAGATAAGCAGCTATGGTTGTTGAATCTTAATTAATCAGTACAGCCTGGTTGAATCAATAGGACTAAGAATAACAATGAGCTATTTTAATTTTTAAGGCTATATTTACTGTGGCTGGGGATGAAAGGAGAAATATAAGTTGGGCTTATTTT
Source organism: Cyclura pinguis (assembly GCA_030412105.1). Taxonomy (NCBI): domain Eukaryota; kingdom Metazoa; phylum Chordata; class Lepidosauria; order Squamata; family Iguanidae; genus Cyclura; species Cyclura pinguis. The sequence continues at coordinate 101,870,020 of CM059599.1, read as the reverse complement.
GTAAGCCTGTATGGTAATGATATTTTCTATCATTCATCCTTAAATATGCAGACAAGTGTGCATATTGATATTTTCGGTTGTAGTAACCATTATTCAGATTGAATTTGTTCCCAATTGTTATTTTATTGGTAGGAGAATCTCTTAGCAAAGTTGTGCTGGAAATACTTCTGATTGTAGAGGCAGAAGGATAATGATCTTTGCCTGTTCGCTCTTTCCATTTCTAGTCTTCAAAACTTCCTTCCCTTCTGTTCTCCACAGTCTGCTCCTCCAGGCTTCTGGAGACATGGGAGCACCACAGTGGGAGGGGAGAAATGGAAAAAATAAGCTGCCTCTCCTATTCCATTAGTGGAAAATCATCTCAATCTTAACATCTTCTTGCTTATGGGTGCCTTTCCATCTGCGAGAGGCATTTGCTGGATCCAACCTATTGAATCAAATAATTGGTTAAAAGGAAAATGATTAATCAATTAAAAATTTCGTAATTAGCTGTCAGCCTCCATTTCCTGATATTTATTTGGTTTTTACTTTGATGGAGTACTCTTATGGAAACTTAATTGCAGATTAATGGGGCAGTCTATGAACCTACATATGCTTTATAAACCTATATAAATTCTATATAATTTCCAGGAAAGGAGGTTTCCTTCAGAGAGAACATGTTTTTGTCCCCACAAATCCAGGCAGGTTTCCTTTGAACACTGAGGCCCTTTCCTCACCTTACCTTTTTCCGGCGCTCGGGTGCGGGGATCGCACAACCAGCCTCTGGCGAGAAGCTCTCGCATCCCTGATGCTTCAGCTCCACACAAGCTGCCTGCTTGTGCGAAAGCCCGGCCTCTTCCTTCCGTAGTGCAGCCTGGGACTTTCCCAGGCTGCGCTGGTGCAGGAAGCGCAACCAGTGTGCCTCCAGAGGCTTCACACGCCAGATAAGTGTGCGCGGGGTCCGGGAGCAATGCGCAATTGCACACCATTTTCAGCTTCCAACCGAAAATGAAAAGGTGCACAATCGGCACCTGCCAGCCCCTGAAGCATTGCGCGATTGTGAGTGTGTCATGCAGATCACTCCTCACAATTGCGCGACGCTCCAGGCGCCCTTTCGCTTGGAAAATGCCATGCAGAAAGGGCCTGAGTTCCATTCTGTTGTCTAAATGATTGGGGTGTGCCACCATGGCAGAAGTCCTTCTGCTATTTTTCATGGGCATGATGGCCCATATCATGGTGTGATGATAATATACTTTGAATAAGACCTTATACGTACCACATATTGATGAAAAAGTGACTACAACATGATAATGAGCATATTGCCTTAATCAGAATTTTTTAAGAAATACCTGTAGTCAATTTATTTTCATCATTAAAGATCTAATTGCGTATTCATGGGCGAGACCTGCTACCAGCCAAAGAACCACAAGACACACAGATGTGGGAAGATAAAGGCCACAACTTTATTTGATTACACCTTTTACAGGGTTGGCATGTGCATGGGTCTGGATCCAGGCATTGGTCAACCTGACTGTTGACCTATGAGGTCAACCATGTGGCCTCAGCCAGAAGCAGAGTGGTGGCAGGTGCCAACACCACCCAGCGACCAAGAGTGCAGGGGGTGCGTGCACCTCCCGAGCTGTGCATGCCAGCCACCACCCCAGCACCCCTTGCATTCCACAAGAGGACTTCATAGTTACCTTGCTCCAAAGCACTGGTAATGCAAATCTGGATCTAGGACCCATGCCAACTGTCTAAAAGTGTGACAGACAAAAGCGTGACAGACAACTTTTTCTTGTAAGGACATGACATGACATGACATGACATGACATGTCAGGCAATTACAACAAGAAACAGTCCAGTGCAACATAATATTAGAATACTGTTTTTATTATTCTATTGTTATACATTGCAAGGCCTCACCAAGTTTGATCTTATATTTTCTATGTTCAGAACTGCTACAGATTACAAATAGAAGAGTTATTCCCATTTCTGTAGGCAGTTATTTTAGCAGCAAGTACAAGGACCAACATGGTTGGATAAAGCTGACTGTCTGCAAGTAGGAAGGGACTTTATTGTGACAAACTAATTAGGTTACAATCTTATGGTGAACTCAAGAGTCAAATATCACCCTTTCTGATGTGACGTGCAATGAAAAACTGAGACAAATCTAATTAGCTCACCTAATAGAAAGAGTCATCTCAAGAAAATGCTATTTTATATGTCTTGTTTTGTTGACCTCAGAGGTCTTCTGGAATCAGGAATAATTGTGTGTGTGTGTGTGTGTGTGTGTGTGTGTTTTAAATCAAGACATTGTCTAGAAAAGAGCTTTGTAACATAAGTTTTGAGGTATAACAACATTTGTTAAACCCCTCTAGGAAGAAAAAAATATGACCAAAACCAAAATCTGCAGTATGAGTGCTCCTGTTAAGGTTCAAACCAGCCAGCTGTGCCCTCTTTATCCCATACCATCCCCTCTTCCCCTTTCCCATAGATACTTAGGCCATTTCCACACTAGACTGTTATAGCACTCTTATTCCACTTTCAACATCCTATGGAATCCTGGGGTTTGCAGGTTAGGGAGGGGCCAGCCCTGGAACTGCAAACCCCAGGATTCCATAGGATGTTGCAAGTGGAATCATAGCACTATAACAGTCTAGTGCAGAAATGGCCTTAATATTCTGCAGCTAGTGAGAATGCTGAGTCCTCATTATATGTCACTCTTGTTTTTCTGTGGCCCTGTTTGGCGTACGGTCCTTTCAAGATTGGTTCAGTCTTAGAGGCAGTAACCTATAAATAAAAACCCCTATTACAGTTTTATTTTATATTTTAATCCTGTTTTTGTTTAGCTGTCTGAGTTTATCAACTAGAAAGCCATGGCTTTGCTCCATGTCTTATCATCACAGAAAAGAAGTATTTCCCATGATTTGAGATTTCGAAAATTATATATATTTATTTTAAAAATCCCTGGACAACTCTATACTTGCAATTGACTTCGCTAAACTAAAAGGAATTGATTTGTCCCACTCTGGATCACAGCTCTATCTGTCTGGACCAGATCGATCCATACCAATTAGATTAGTTTGGTGATGCGGATCTCAAACTGCTAATAAAAGAAGTCCAGATAGTGTGACTCAAAATGTTGCAAAGTCAGTCATTAGAAAAAGAGGGGGGAGAGGTAAAGAGGGTAGAAGTGAGGGAAAGAGGTAGGATGGAATTTGCTAATTGCAGCTTTAGCCTTCCGGTTTGGGAGGAATCTCATCAGTGCTCTCCCATTAGAGTGCCTGGGGAGGAGAGATTGTGTCTTCTGAGCAATTGGTAGTTCTTTTTTAGAAGCAGCATTTTTTGTTTGTTTGTTTTCTTTTTAACAGAGACAGCATGGTGTAGTGGTTTGAGTGTCTGATTACGATACTGAGAGATCAGGGTTCAAATCCCTGCTTGACCATGGAAACCCAGCAGGTGACCTTAGGCAAGACACACTCTCTCAGCCTCAGAGGAAGGCAATAGCAAATTCTACCAGGAAATTCCCATGATAGGTTTGCCTTAGGATCTCTGTAAGTCAGAAATGATTTGAAGGCACGCAGCAACAATAGCAATAACAAAAACAGACATTTTTAAAAAAGTCCTTTGTCTATGGCCCTTTCTGCACGAGGCTGGTGAATCGGTTCATGCCATTTCTTACTGGATTTTCTGGGCTCGAAACAAGATGGACATTCCCTCATTTCCTTCTGCATAGCTACTGCGTATGTTCCATGCTGATTCCGAGGAGTGCGAGTTCATGAATCCACACTGCCTCTGCCGTGGCCACTCCTGCTACTCCCCTCACCCCGCCCATCGGCTGTGATTGGCCCTTTTTTTTTGCATGGTTTAGTACGTCATTGCTTACGTGTGTTAGTCCATACTACCCCTGACCACCAATTTGCATTGGAACAAATGTATGTGTCTGTACTACTGTGAAAGTACGAATTAGATCGATCTGGAAAATTGGAAAACCGATTTCTTCCGGTTTTCAAATAGCGCGCTTTACCACCACATGGGGGCACATTTAGTCGGAATTACATGTGGAACAAAGGTAAATAAACCGAACCTAGTCCACTTCAATGTGCAGAAGACCTCTGTGGCAAGACACATTGGCCCGCCTTAATAACCGCGTGCGGAAAGGGCCTACGTTTACTAACATTTTTCTGTAACTTGTGTTTCTCCTTCCTTGTCCCTATGAGTAACCAACCTTAAGCCAATATCCCACTGCAAATTTTTTGCAGAGTAGAATGAATTCACGCAGTAAGAAATGTTTTCACTTCACATTGAATATTGAATCCCAAAGATGATGTAACTTGACAGGGTTTTCTCAGAAATTGTATTATGAGCAGTGATGGTCCGACACAAGGATCATGGGAGGCACAACTAATCCAGAAGCTGGCGCAATAATACAACTCTTTTGTTGAATACAACAGTCATTAGATCTTTAGCTAGTAGACATGGCAGTATAACCACCAACATCTCACAGATGAAAACCAGGACACATGCACCCAAAGAATATCAGAGTGGTTAAGATGGCAGAAGTTATTAATGAGGAAGAACACAAAAGCTAGGAGAGGCTGCAGCAGTTTGATTTTGTCTGAGCTTAGTGGAAAGGGCAGATTCCCCACCCCCATCTTCTCTTCCTTGCTGAGTTAATTGAATGCAAACTACTTTTGCAGTTTGCAACAAGTAAGGAGAAGTAAGCTGAAGACAAAGGGGGAAAGTGGGAGAGGGAGACAGAAGCTGTGATATATTAAAAGCAGCTGTAAAAGAGGACTCATGAGGACAGTTGGGGAATATGTGACAAGGCAGATTGTTGGTATAGCCCTCACTTTGCTACAGTGATGCAAGGCATTTCCTCAGTCACCATAGCCAAAGTAACCAGTAGGCTGAGGTTGCCAGTCACATTGAAGGAGGCACAACAGGACTATTGCCTCTTGTGACAATTAACTCGTTATTAGAAACACATACATACAACAATGAATTTGTAATTAAAAAAAAAAGTTTAAGGTTTTTAAAATGTGTTTGTTTTCACACATATGCTCTGTGATTGAGAATAACATTTAAATTATTAAGCAGTCTTAGCAGTGTGCAGCTAAGAAAAACCCTGAATTATTTCAATTAATGTGTCTTTGTATTTTAGAAACAGCACTTAATTTGTGAAAGGAGGATTCCTGGTGCTTAAAAGTTTTTGAAAGCTAAAAGGCCCTGTATCCCAATTTTTTTTGTCTTCATGGCTGGACAGTCATTAGGCCAAGTGAGATGCAATCTCGAAAAGCAGATGTTTGTGGAAGGGAGGTGGCGACATAATGCTGGAGGACAACATTGTGTGTGCCATGCAGCCTGCCTTCTGTCCACTAAGCTACACTGCTGCTTTCAGTTGCAAGGGGGCTGGGGGAGATGCTGTTGCATCGCTAGTATTGAACAAGGTATGTGAAGAAATCTCATCATTTCTGAGACTGAATGCTAGACTGGCAATCCTGGCACAGTGAGATGCTACCCCAAAGATTTTCCAACCCCATTAAGAGATCTTTCCCCCACTGCAAGACTGAGGTACCAAATGGTGCTGGTACTTTTGTTATTACTGATACAGTTTCCACAACTTGTACAATATCTACTTTGTGCAAAATCCCTTTCTCTTCAGAATACTTGTGTTTTCCCTTCGTTCCCTTCCCTCCCTGCTTTGTGAAGCTGAGCATGTACACAGAGCCAGCAAAACAGGAAGTACTAATTGATCACAAAAAACCCAAACAATCCACCCACTGCTCTTACTTTATCTGTAAGTCAACAGGTACCGCGTGTTCCAAACATTTTGCAGAAACACACAAAAACCACATATAAAAATGGGCAGATTTTGTCCAAAACCAAAAAAGTTGACCATTTTATGGCAGCATGCTTCCTGGAGAAAATATTTTGAGTTGCTTTGTTAGGGTGAGGATGAAACATGGTACACATCCCTGTATTGAACTGAGTTAGGCCCTTTCCGCACCTTACCTTCTTCCGGCGCTGGGGTGCAGGGATCGCACAAGCAGCCTCCGGCGAGAGGCTCTCGTGTCCAGAGTCCTTCAGCTCCGCATGAGCTGCCTGCTCACGCGAGAGCCCCGCCTCTTCCTTCCGCAGCACAGCCTGGGACCTTGCCAGGCTGCGCTGGGGCGGGCAGCACGATTGGCACGGCTCCGGAGGCTCCGCAAGCCAGGTAAGTGCGCAATCACACACCATTTTCAGCATCTAGCCGAAAATGAAAAGGTGCGCGATCAGCACCTGCCGGCCCCTGGAGCATTGAGCAATTGTGAGTGTATCGTGCAGATCACTCTTCACAATCGCGTGATGCTCCAGGCACCCTTTTGCATGGAAAATGCCGTGCGGAAAGGGCCTTAAACTAGAGCTCCATTCAGATTTTATAAGTGTTACATGGAGGAGAGGGTGTCATCTTGTCCTTTGCATAGGGAGCAAAGCATCTACTTTTCCTCCTCTTCCTTTACGGATGAAAACTAGTTTTATTTAGTCAATACTTAGAAAGGGGCTGGAGCATAGGTTCCTTTGTCTACTCCTCTGAATTACTAGGTCAGATGTGACTTGCACGGTTCAGATTTGAGAGGGCCTCTAGAACTAAAGCTAGTCACCTTCATTTTAAATTCAGTCCTCCCTGAAAGATTGGTTTTGATAACCCAAATTTAAAATTGTAGAACACTCATGATGCTGGGTCTTTGCTCTATCCTTGCTTCCTGCTTTGTCCCTAGTCTCTTTAAATTTGGGAATAAAAAATTGCTACTCTCTTTCTGTACTTTCAGTTTTGCCTCACACATGATAACTTGACTAGTGCACATTATCTGGGTCTTCAGATTTGTTTCTCTATGAAGGCTCTAATCCTTTTAAGTGTGATAATTTTTTTCAAAGTGCCATAACTTTGAGGCACTTCAAAAGTTGAAATGATTTTTATTCAAAATAAGTTTGGATTAAAAATATTGGAGTGTTGTAATGATGTCTTAAAATTATTTATTGTGGTACCCACATTCAGCTGAAAATTCTAGAGTTGGTGCTATGTAAATTTAATGTTTTATTATTTTTATTAATTTTGATAATTATGATTTTTATTAATTTTTTTATTATTGTAGATCTTTACTTTTCAAAACAATCCTTTCCTGGAAAAATAAAGAAACACATTGTTTCTAAGTCTTCTAATTTTCTCCTGTGCATCTAATCAAATATTTAAATGTTCAGATTTTCTCATCTGATCCTTATTGTTCTATTATGTTATCCATCTCCATTTTGTGGTTCTTTTACATAACATTTAATATCTCTGTTTCTATTATGAAAATGCTGTTCAATTCAAACATTGCTCTGAAGTGTAAATTTTAAGTGCTGCACACTTCCTCCCTGACTCTCATTTCAGCAGGTCTGAGTGATGGCAAGGAAATGGCACTCACGAGAGCTAAATAAATTATATAATTCAAGGTGAAATCAACAGAAAATGAGTTATTTTTTAGTTGTAAGATAGTAGGCTAGGTCTTTCAAAAAAGTCATAAATTACAACATGTGCTTTATATAAACTGATATTTATATAAATATTGATATTGCTAAATATCTTTAAGCAGAGCTCTGTGAAAGGGTACTGTACATGCTTATATCAGAAAACGTACAATAATTGACAATATTGAAAAATATTTTTCCTCCATCTGCATGAGAAAAAAATGTCAAAAACTTCCCAGCCATTGGGGTTTTGCATATTGAAGCTCCAATGCAAGGATGGGAAACCTGTGGCGTGCAGGGCACGTCTGAGCCATGGTGTCATCTGTCTAGTTTCTGAGGAAGAAAGCTTTTACCTTGCTGATTTTTAAATACCTTATTACCTAACTGCAGTACGAGGTACTCTGATTCCAGCTCCCGCCTGAAAGTATTGATCCTGCTGTCCATCAAGATTGTTGCTCTTGGTCTGTCCTTTCCAGCTTCAGAACCCTGAGAGCCACCATTTTTACTTACTTCACCTGCTTGGTTACCGCTCCCCCTAAGATTGTTCGCTCACAGCTCCTCCTCTGTGGTTTTTCTTCCCGTGGCTTCTCTTCACCAATAAAAGTGATTGCCCGTACTAGAACAGAAAGAGACAGAGGTGATAATCCAAGTATTTTTCAATTGTATGCAGCACAGCCACCAAGAAAACTAGCTCTTTGTTGGGAAGGAACTTGCAAGACTTTGATTTCCTCAGTCTTGTATATGTGAGGAAATCAAACGGCAGTCAAGAAAGGAGATGGGAGCAGGAGCAGCAACATGCTGAGTTTCTGGGATTTGTAGTTTACTGAGGCTAAAGAGCTCTCTGGCTGAGGAATCTAAAGGCTCTTCCCTAAACTACAAACACCAGAATTCCATAGGATGCTGAAAGTGGAATAATAGGACTATAGCAGTGTAGTGTGGAAATGGCCTATGATAATTCTCCCTTATACAGCACTTGTGATTTAGCAGGGGCCTTTTCTTTTCCTGCCTCTTGAAATCCCTTCCCTCTTTCCCCTGACCAGAAATCCAAGGCTACTGCCCTACATCATTTGAAGCCCTGAAAAAGTCACTCCTGTTAGTTTGGGGATACTTGGCAACATTTTGTTTTGGATAATTATGTTAACTGCCACATGTCTGGATCTCCTTTCCACAAAAGTGGTTATGCAGTCATGTGCACCCCTAATGTGAAATTTTATGTACACAATCAGTTGCGTGCAGTCAAAATGCCAGTTTTAAACACAGGCAGACAGGGTGTTCTGCAGGTGCTTTATACACTGCGTTGCAAGCATTTATATTTGTTCAAAGCTTTTGATTGGTAAATGAAACTGCTATATTGTATAGCCCAGTGTGTGTGTGTGTGTGTGTGTGTGTGTGTGTGTAATGCTAGTGATTCATTGCCTTCCATTCCATTCCACTCATTCATTCTTATTTCCACTCTTCACTGCTTTCCTGTCACTCATTCTATTCCACATTCGTTTGGATCCTTATCCTGAACAACTAATAAGCTCTGCTTCAGGCACCAACCTTGTTTGTAGCCATTTGTTACGGAGGTTTCTTGATTGACAGGGTTGCTGAGAAATTCCTTAGGTGACAGTTCTGAAATCTGTTCTCTATTGGTCAGTTGTGGTATTTTATTATTCAGTGGAACAACTTGTGAACAAAGGTTATTAATGGAATGTAGCATATGTCATCTATCTACCTGAAATAATAGGTAGATTTGTGCCAAATTTGTGTGAGTAGGCCAGGAGTAGGCCATTCATGTAGGATTCATCATTCTCCTAGAATATGATGCATCCTACATTATTTGTCACTGAGAATAAGGTATCACAGTGACTTCTTCTGTGCAACGATAGAATGGCTGTGCCTCTGTTCACTGATTTTCTTCTGATGGAGTTGAAGATTATTGGTGCATTTCTTTTAAATTACTCAAGACTACCCTTCCCCTCCAGTTCCCACAAACTGATCTATTTCTGATCACAGTATTAACAATAATCACAAAAGACAAATGCTGACTATTGCCATAATGGAAATATTTTGTCAAGCTTCACTAAAAATGGTTGTAATCAAGCTCTACCAGCTCTGTAGTCTCCACCCACTTCCCCTGTCAGATTGTGATGGAGAAAGAGAAGGAACCATCTTCTTCCATTCCTTGAGATTACTTGGGGAGAAGAGTGAAGCTTTTCCTCTCCCACTGTTTCCCATGATCTCGACAGGCCAGCAGGGAGGTTTAATTTAACCCCCATACCCATAATGCCAGGATGCATCTGATTATATAAATGTAGGCATTTCAACTTGAAAGATTTAAAATGGGAAACATTTTAGATAATCCCTTTAGGTAGTTATCCTAGATCCTCATAAGTTGTTGGACAGCCCTAACAGAAAACATGTCACTTTCACTATGTGAATAAAAGAGCTGGAACAGATAAATCTGTCTAACTCTTTTAGTCAGATGTAAGAAAAATTACCAAAATTGTTTGCTTTTTATAAAATTCCTTCTTTTTTTCTTGATTTTTGGGATAACTGTGACAAAAATATTTTTCCATATTTTATCTTTCTTCTATTGTATAATTTTGATCTAGATTTTTTTAAAAAAATAAAGGCTTATCTTTTATGTTTTTATGTATTCTAGCTGGAAAACATCAACAGCAAGTGTTTGACTTCACTGTCAATCTTATTGATGTGACAGAAATAAGTGAAATACAAGGCAGTGCTGAAACGTTGAACACATATGTCTGGCTGAATACATTATCATAATTGACAGTACTTTTAAAATATCGTATCATTTTAAGAAAGTGTCTTTTCCATATGGCAATCAATCCAGATTCTGCAAAAGTGACTCTGGAGCAAAATATTTAAATATTTATAGCAATGTAGCTTTGTAAATAGTCTATTAGTATTTTTAAAATCCCAGAACACCAGTTTTTTAGCATAAAATTATATATCCTTGGAGCTAGAAAAATAATTTCTGGTCCTTTTTTTTTTTTATGAGAGTGAGAAGTCTTGAAGATTTGTTTGTGACTGCAGAAAAGAACTAATATAAAAGATGTAAGCTCCAAAGTGTCAAAAGATATTTTTATGTAATATTGCTCTTGAAAACAATTGAGTCCCCAGAGAGGCAAGGGTGGGCAACCTACAACCTTCAGCCAAATTTCATTTACACCTTATCGTAATTTAAAAAATCCTCTGCAAACAATCATTTCAGACCACTAGCAGTAACAATCTGTTCCACTTCAACTGGCTGCTGGCTGAGGAAAAAAGGGTGTGAGAGAGAATAGCGTGTCATAAGGAGTGGGGAGAAAAGAGGAAAAGGTGAGAGGAAGAGTGGGAAGAGAATGCCAGAGAGAGAAATATGAAAGAAAAGGCCCCATCCACTTCTTGGCTTTGGATTTGTCCACTGCTGGTCCCTCAGCCCCAAAAAATTATTTGTGCAAAAATGGACCTCTCCACTGGAAGGGAAAAGAGGTTTTTTGTTTTTTGTTTTTTTGCTTCTGTTTTAGGGCATTGAATCATGGAAAAAATTACTTTTTGGGGGAATGCAGTTAGCATAAGTGAAACTAACCAGGATGGATGAAGCCAATCAAATCTGTCCAGAGCAGAATACAAGATTAAAAATAGAGGAACATACAAATGAGCAGTGAGAAGGAGCTGTGACCAGGATCAGACCTCAGGAATCTGAACTGGGAGTGATGTCTTTGATGAGCTATCTCTGACAGTCACTTCTAGCAATTACTCTCTGTGAAAGCCTGCCTGTTGTGCAGAGGCTGATTGTGAAGCAGGAATAGCTGGGGCTGTTCTGATTGTGCAACAAATGTGTGCCTCTGTCCTGGGCTGCTCTTCTGCTCACATACTTGTGGGTTTGGCTACATTTGCTGCCTCATCAAAGGGAGGCACAATAGTCACTAACCCACACTGAATCACCCCATAGCCAGGGGATGTTGGAAGATTTGCCACTGAGAGGGCAGCAATGCCACTCTTGATGTTACTGCCACGTTTCCCTCAGCTGTTCTAGATTGAACATGAGTAGCTGTGGGAAATGGGGAAACAATAACCACTGTGGATTCACTGCCCCCACAGTGGCAGATCTACTGGCTGCTCCCGTCTACAACCATGCAAGCTGGAGTAGTGTGATCAGTGCTTCTACCCTCGCCCCCATTAACAGAGTGGATAGATGCCAAAATGGCAGTATTTCACTATGATATAATATTAAGATTTTTGCACTGGGACTGAGAAGATATGATTGCTAGTGTCATGTAGTGGTTTCAGTGCTGGACTCTGAAGACCAGGGTTGAAATCCCCACTTGGCCCTAGAAACCCACTTGGTGACCTTGGGCAAGTCATGTTCTCTCAGAGGCAAATCTCCTCTGAATAAATCTTGCCAAGAAAAACCCCACGACAGAGTCAACTTAAGGTCTGCATAAGTCGGAAATGACGTGAAGGCACATAACAAGAACAACTGAGAAGATCCAGGTTCAAGTTCCTCCTGATCTTGGATTGATCCCTCTTTATTAGCCTGGCCCATTTCATAGGGATGTTGTGAGATTAAATTGAGGAGAGAAAGAGAGACATGTACCCCAACTTGTTCCCTGGAGAAAAGAGAGGGTTCAAATGAAGCTAATAAATAAAGATATAAATTTATTTGCCTGTTCAAGATAAGATGTACCTGCCAAAGTTTTTTCTTTTACAAAGATGTAAAGATACACACTCTATGCAGGGTCAGATTTAATTAATAAGCTACTTCATGAAGTTCTGTACATATTTGCATAATAATATCTTCTGCTGATGTGAATGGGAATTAATTCCAAGTGAAGATCTGGTCTTTTTTCAACACTATGACTGTATCTAGTTGCAAAATAATTACATATTGGAGAATCAAGTAGATATTGAGAATTTGAATTATTTTTTTAAGGCAAAATTGACTCCTAAATGCCAGTGTTTTCAAAACAGTGGGTAAACTTTGCTTGTTATGAATTGACAAAAGCAATGATATTGTCAGTGACTATGGTGTTTTGCAAAAATTTTGTTATCACCCCCTTGTAACTTCCCAGAACATATTATGAGTAAAATTGTTACTTGTACTGCATTACTTCTAAAGTCTGGAAGCAAGGTTGTGTATTCCTTCCCTTCCTTTTCCAACCGCATTTGTGATAGGCAGAATTCCCTGCAGCTTCATTCAAAATCTGTGCAGCACTTACATTTGTTGCTGGTGAGCATTCTGACAAAGTTCCTGCATGTTTTAAGAGTTCTCTACTGATTGTAATGCTGATATATGTGCACTATTCCTTGTGAACTGTAGTTTGTCATTTAGCCATGGCAATGTAGAGATTTGGCTTATGATACCTAGGTAGGACAAGAGTCCCAATTCTCTAGCTATTTGCTTCCCATATAGCCATCCTCTACAGAGCTAGCAAAAAAAAATCCATTAGTGCTGGAGCAGGAAGCCACATAGTCGCATGGATGGGAAGGCAAAGGGATGGTTGGAATGATAGAAATAGGAAGGTATTTGTGGAAGAGCATAGAGAAAGTGGTTGCCTCACAGACAGTTTGAGGGGATTGGATCCAGCCTCCCTGTACCTACGTGGTCAGAGTTAGCTTGAAAGTGAGCTTGTTTCTGAGATTTGAGAGAAATATCCTAATAGCTAATGCCCTATTACTAATTTTAAAAATAGGCTTGAGATGAGCATGAGTAAATAAGTACTTTGAAGGAGGCTTGTAGGGGGATAACGTGTGTAAACTGCAGTACCTGGTTCTTCACCATATAATAGCCAATTCTTTCTTGTTTTGTTTAGAATTTAAAATAATGGATTTATATTATGGATTGAAAGTGATGTGTTTCTCTTGCCTACTTAAGATTTTGATTAGTAATCACTTGGTTAGGGATTCTGTTTTCCATGCTGTAGCACATACAGGCAAACCGAATAAAACGAAATGCTATTCTTGATTTCATGGCTTGTAGATCAAGCACTTAGGAGGTATGTATTCAGCAGTATTTGGAAAAGTAGTGTTTTTTAGGTGCTGTTTGAGGGGTAGGGAAGGAGGTAGGAATTATTCGTTATGTATTAAAAGCTCAGACTTTTTAACTATATGAAGTTTAATTCCATTCTGACCAAGAGGAAAGAAATGTTGAAGTATACCCTAACTAAGGGGCTTTGATTCTTAGCTACACGTTCTTAGCTGCACAGCGTAATGCTAGGGGGAAATTCATATTCATTGCTTATGGCTCTTTAAAATTCTCCCAAATGTTTGCTTTCTGTTGGTTGTCTCATAATCTATGATATGGTGGTCTAATTTTTTTTAAAGACTTCTGGTGCTTGTATATCTTTTATTTTTCTGGGACTGAGAATAGAAACAGAGGCTTATTATACCTTAGTAAAGGCTTATTGTTACCTTGTTTCTGGAAAACAAGGATATCTGAATTGAAGTTCATGTAAACAATCACTGGATGAGCACCGATGCCATCTGCTACATCATCAAGAGTTTCAGTTCCAACCTCATCTCTTCCTTGGTGGTAACACTTCCTCAACCTGTGAACTTCCTGCATAGTGCTATGTGGGCAATTTGTTTAGATTGCTCAATAACACAATACTTTCCAAACAGGAAACACAGTGTAATTAAATATATTGCCTTGAACACATTGACTGTTTAAAGGGCGTTTATATACCGTGGTAGCCAGCAGGATTCTTTGAGCTCATGTCCATAAAGTTTGTGGCTTGTATTATTGCTTCTGTCTGTCTGGAACAGATGGGTCACCCTTGCCTCTGTGTGCTGAATTCAAAACCTCTTTTCATGTGCTTGGATTTTTCTCTTTGATTTCAGTGAATGCTAGTAGGGCAGAATGTTGTAGGCCTTCCTGCCACTGCCCTATAAAGTCCATCTTTGTTTCCATGTCTGCAATTATGTTCTTGTGAGCCTTCAAGTCATTTCTGACTTATGAAGACCCTAAGGCAAGCCTATCACAGGGATTTCTAGGACTGAGAGTATGTGCTACACCCAAGGTCACGCGATAGGTTTCTGTGAGCAAGTGGGAATTGAATCATGGTCTCCAGGTTTGTAGTGCAATGCTCAAACCACTACACCTTGCCGGCTCTCCATCTGCAATATGTCTATGTACAGAACAACATCCAAAGACTGCTGCCCCCATCCTAGCCAATTTCAAATTTATGAAAAGAGTAACACAGATAATTTTCAAGAGAAAAGGGTGGGGAGTGTGTTCTAAAGCAGGAGTTACAGTCCTTTACTTCACGCTCTCCAAAGTCGTACAGGTGGAAACTGAGACACACGTGGCAGTGCAGTTTCAGAGTGTGGTCAAGATGGCAGAAGTTGTTAAGGAGGAAGAAGAGAAGGTAGGAAAAGCTGTGGCGGTTTGCCTTTGCCTGAGCCTACTGGAAAAGGCAAGATTCCGCGCTTCCTCTCTTCTTCCCCCTGCTGAGTTGACTGCGTACAAACTACTTCAGCACTTTGAGATCCGTTTGTAGTGATGTAAGCTGAGGACGAAGGAGGAAAGTTGGAGGAGAAGAGAGAAATTGGAACATTTTAAAGACTGCTCAAAATGTGGGGATAACGTTCCTTGGAACTGTCCCTGCCAAATCAGGACAGTTAGAGGCCATGCTATGCTTTGTGGGAGATTTATTCCTTTCTTATAAGAACTATTTCTGTTTCTTACTAGGAAGTGAAGGCCCTTAAGAAGAAGAACGGTATATAGTGTGAGACCGGTACTCTTCCATCGGTCTCACTGCTTTTCTGTACCTATCCACCAGACTAACTCTTCTAAGCTACATGTGCTATACCATTCATAAAAGCATAAGACTGGAAGAGAGGTTAAAAAATTTAGGCTTGAAAATTAATGTGCTAACCTTAAGCACTGGTGCTAATTACCTAACATGGAGTAGTGGGGGGTTATCAGATAGTTATTCCAGGCTAGCCCTCTCCGTCTGTGATATTCCTCCATGGAAATAACTTAGGTTAAAGTCCAAATGCCTCTAGCTGTACCAATTAGATCTGGCTTCTCCTTGTTTTACCTGTAGGAAGTATCAGCTGGAGGGCACTGATCTAATATATAAAAGTCAGGTTTTTTATTTGTCTGTGTCAGGCAAAGATCTCATATGATTGGCTGTGTCAGGTGAAGACCTCATATGATTGGTTGCCTGAGAAGATTCTATGAAATTCTGGGCTTTGCAGTTTAAAGAGGGGCCTTTAGAATTCTCAGCCAGAGACCTCTTGGGCCTCAGGCTGGTTGCTATAGAGGCAAGGCCTAGCAGCAAGAAGGAAGATGACAGTGTATTCCGTCAGGAAACTAACCTCTGTATGTTATTACCTCTGAATACAGATTGGATTGGGGAATATGGGTAAAAGTTACAGGTAGTGGACAAGACGGTTTGGGGAATTAGAGACACAGGATCTCAAATCTTTCTAACAAGTATTACCTATGAGAAAGTAAAATCCTGGGCAACATCAGGTATATACGCTAGTACACTCTAAGAGCAGTAGTAAGTGAAATGGCTACAAAGATCAGTCAATGAATTAGGAGTGGAGTAATCTCAATAAGAAATGTTTTAAGTGCTCCTGAGCATATACGGATTTTTTTCCTTGCAAAATTGAATCACTACATGTTCCTTGCCTGCCCACACTCTGTCAAGAAATAGCATCTGAAAGAATCAGTAACAGCATACTTGTTTGCTCATTTAACTCAATAGAACTCACTTCTAAATAGTTTTTTTCTAAAAAAAAAAGTGTTTCCTTTAATTTGTTTTTGTTTTTTTAATGAATTATATTTCTCCCAGGGGTGAGAGGGTGTGAGTTTAGCTAGTATAGCTTTTGGATCTAAGCTCTTCCAATGGTATAATCACTGAAGCAGAGGGGTGGGGAGCAAAGTGAAAGAGGGAGACAGAGAGAAAGAGATGGAAGAGAAGAAGAAATGGGAGCGGGATGACACCAAATGCTTTCCAGTTCACTATCAAAATGTCCAACACTGTGTAAGCAATAATGAACAGATAAAGGATTACCAAAAAAACAAAAAAAACAATGCAGAAGATATAGGTAGGATTTATTCTTGAGTAGACATGATGAGGCTATGGATTTAGCTAAATAAGTCTCTGAACTAACTCCTCCAGCCCTCACCTATCTACTCAAAGTGCATAATCCACATAAGTAGGGAGAAAGAAGCAAAACCGGGGGGGGGGGGGTGTCGACTAGTCTTTCAGGCCTATAGAAGAATTGACATTCCATAAAGGCCATCACTGCTTGAGGACTAAGCAAATAAACCAGACCCTCACCCTGTTCCATTTCATACTGGAACTCTTTTTGTTGTTGTTTGCTTGTTTGTTTGTCTTCTTCCTCTAATTTTTCCCAGCTCCAGCTCCTCATTTGCTTCCCAAGTATTCTTTTCCCCAGAACTTTCTCTGTCTCATTGTTCAAGACAGCAATAACACAGCAAGCAGAGTAGCTGGCCTAGGAACAAAATTATGCAGTGCATTTCCTCGAGTCCTAATTCTTCTTATCCACAGGTCTTCCTGTTTTAGTGACTCTGTTGGAGGAAGAGCCAACCATTTTATTCTAACATTCTAAATTTACCTAACACATTAAACCAAAGAATTAACTTCTGTGTTGCTCAGAAAATCTATTAAGTTGATCCACATCACTAAAGTTCTAACAAATTAATCAACTAATGAGTAAAGTAAAAAGCAGTGGCCTACTATAAGATATATTTTCTGTGTTCCAAAGTTTCATATACCTTTTAGTCTGCGCATAAGCTAGATGATCTATTGATTTGAGTGTTGTGGGTGGTAAGAGTGTGACTCAATAGGCATGTGAGCACACAACTCCTAGGATACTGAAACTGGAATTGCTTCTTTCATTCCCGATGAATTCAGTTTGTGACCACAAATTAAAAATATAACAGCATCTTTCACCAAGTGTAGTCTTCATTTAAAGGGGAAAAAGGACTATTGCTCTATTCCAATTGGATAAGCAAGAAAT
Organism: Cyclura pinguis; assembly: GCA_030412105.1. Classification (NCBI taxonomy): domain Eukaryota; kingdom Metazoa; phylum Chordata; class Lepidosauria; order Squamata; family Iguanidae; genus Cyclura; species Cyclura pinguis. The sequence continues at coordinate 101,852,563 of CM059599.1, read as the reverse complement.
AGTGTTTTAAAGAGACAGGAAAATAAATAAATCAAAAGTGAACAAGAACAAAGTTGAAAGATAGTTCTCCAGTTCCATAAGCTGCTTAGGGATGTTAAAGTATGTTTACTGGAGAATTTGAAGAGGAAAGTGACCAAAGCAGATCTGTTGGCTTGTGCATTCTTGAGCAGAATTTAGGAAGGCAGAACCCCTTGAGATAGGATAGTTGGTATTATCAGCCCGTATTCACCCAATGACTTATTAGGGACCACCCATGAAGTGATACCCTTACGCTTGAGTTGTGTGGAGGGCGTCACTAAAGTGGTCTGCAATCCTGCCATTTGTTTTGTATTTTTGAAGCAAAGAAATGTGAAAAAAATATTGAAAAATGCACAAAAACTCTTGTAATCACATGGAAGAAAAAAATGAAATGAGCAAAGATTTGCATCTCTAGCTCATGTTTGGGGCCATGTATCTTATGTAGGTGACTTTGTATCTACTGGACTTCTGAACATAAGCAATATCTGTACATACATAGTGACTTCTATAGGCTTTACTTCCTGAACAATCAGTGTTCATCTTGTCAACGTTGTCCTGCTAGGTTCTTCCCATTAACTTATCAGGCTCCACATATGGAACAGCTCAGTGAAATGTGTGATCTGTCCACTTTTGAAGCCACACAATGGCTAATTTCCCTTAACTCCTGTGTAGGTGGGTTGTCCTAAAATGTCAAGGAGAAAGTATTGTTAATCTAAAATTAATATCAGATTTTGTTCACTGTCTTGGATCTGCAGTCCCATCAATGATGTTTCTGATGTTTTTAATTTAGATAGATTAGGGAAGTAGCTAGGGAAAGCATTCAGTTGCTATTCTCACAGTTAAGTAATTTTCTAGTTCATTTTTTAAAATTTTTAATTATAACAGCCAGTGGTCCATAAATTACAAGTGCCCTTGGATTGTTAAGGTTGGATTTAATTTTCTGGTTGAACATTTTGTTGAATATTCATTTTGATTGAATATTTGACTCCAAGAAAATAAGTAATCCTGGAAACTAATAGAAATAGCTTAAGAATTATGGTGGGAAAAGAACAGAGCTACAAAAACATGTTTTAAAAAGATAACGATCCAATTGGCAAAGTTATATGCGGAAAGTAGACACAATTAACTCCTGGTTTTAATAGTACTTTCTCTTCTCTTCTAATATGGATAATGAATATGAAATGTGGCTTATGTGTGTGTGTTCAAATAATACTGCTTTTCAGACCACAAAACTTTCAAGTATAACTGAATAATATAGATAATAACATAAATGCAGGCCTACACATCTCCTGGCCCATCAAGCTGAATATAGCAATTTACAGTTACAACGCTTTGTTTTCTTGCCTGCCTGGATCTACAAAAACAAGAGGATTTTCAAGCATTAGAAGGCCACAAGACATGGTTTTCTGGACTGTCAGTGGACATGTGAAGTCCTGTCAGCAATCATTTGGAAAATGAACAAAATAGTATGTCTATTTGTCACACCTCCTTCCTAATCTCTAAATGAGAAGTTTGAGAAGAGGGTAAAGTAATATGTAGTTCCTTGAACTGATGCTATTGAATACGTCCAGGTGTTTTGTTTCTTGCTGGTGAACACTGGTGAGCATAAAGTTTTGTAGCTTTCTATGTCTCCGAAACTGAAACAGGAAGCAGAGAAAATGACAGGTCTCATGCTTCCAGTCACTGGTTCTTGCAAGGCATTGTCACCGACACATTTCTGTATTATACTGTTCTCGTGCTATTATTCCACTTTTGACATCCTATGGAATCCTGGGGTTTGCAGTTTAGGGAGGGGCATTTAGAATTCTCAGCCAGAGAGCTCTTTGGCCTCAGTAAACTACAAACCCCAGAATTCCACAGGATGTTGAAAGTGGAATAATAGCACTATAACAACATGGGGCAGAAATGGCCTGAGATGGCTACAAATCTGAAAGATCTCAAGTTTATCCTAACCTTACTTTACCACCACCACCATTCTTAAAGCCAACTGTTTTGGCTTTGGGAGGAAAACGGGAAGAAAAAAAAATGGTAGTGGTAGGGAGTGAGCCTAATGACATAGGTAGAGGCAAAGCCCATTTGGAAATCCACTATAGTTTGAAGAAATCTGGGACAGGTTTAAAAGTGTTGTCTTTCTTTCTTTCAACATAACCAGTTGAAGACTTTCTGTTATACGTGGCATTCAAAAGAGAATGTGAAATACATCACATTTAAAATGAAGCTTCACATAGAAGGCATGGATGTCTAGATATTCAAGGCTAGAATTCTGGTGGTGGACACTGCAAGTGTCATGGCTCACTATGCAAGGGGTTGTTCTTTCTTCAGGTTCACATTGGAATGAAAAAGAGATGGTGGTCGTAGAAGAAGCCTGTTGGTTTTTGAACTGCCATTTTCTCCAGTGCCTGGCTTCCAGGAGGGGGAGGTTGCTATAGAAAGCATGGCTTGGGCAACTGCCTGTGCCACAAATTGGTTTCAAGGTCCCAAAAGCTGTGCATTGGGGGAAATTATGATTTGGAGCCAGTAGCCTCTTCTTCCTGTTGCTATCTTTGCCAACTTTCCTTTTTTTCTCTTTGCTGTACCCATGGCATTTTTCACCTTGCTGCTGTTGTGGTCACCTTTGCTTTACCCATGGTGTAAATGTGCTACTGGAGCCAACAGGATCCCAGTATGTTGCATTATTTAATTAAGTGCAGGGGCAATCAAATATTTTCCCCTCTGTTGTTTCCTCAGTTAAGTCACTGTTTGGTCTGCAAAGAGAGAGAGGAATGCAAATCTTTTACATAACAATTCATTTGGCTCTCAAGTAACAGTATGCTTAATGCCATGTGCTAGGCATACTGTGGTCTGCTTCGCATTGATGGACTCTTCATTCATGCATAAAATAATACTCTTTGGTTTTATGAAGGGAAATGTTCCCTTGTAAGTGGGAAACTCCCTTTCTTGCATAAAGCATCACCAGGCAGGCAGAGTCCTCCTATATCTGGAAAAAAAATCCACCAAAAAACCTTCATGTGCTCTGTTAAAATAAAAAACTTTCCTTGGCTTCTTTGCAAACCTTTTTATATTACAATCTAGAGCTGTAGGAAAATCAAAACAAGGGATTCCAGCTATTAAATCCTTTTGCCTCATATAATCTACATAAATTCCTCCTATAGATGACCTACAGTTTTGACCTATAAAGCTCTGTATGGCTTAGGTCCAGCCTATCTGAAAGACCATATTACCCTGTCCAAGAGTTTTAAGATCTTCAGGGGAGGGCTTTCTCTCACTTCCAATACCTTCACAAGTACAGCTGGTGAGGCCCAAGGAGAGAGACATCTCAGTAGCTGCTCTCAGGCTATGGAACTCCCTGCCAAGGGAAGCTCATTTGGCCACCTCCCTGCTATCGTTTCATCAACAGGCCAACACCTTTCTATTTAAACAAGCCATTAGTTTTTAACTCATTGGGGTAGTGCAATGGGTAGGTTTTAATGTGCTTTTTATTGTTTTAAACTAATGTTTTTAAGTGGGTTTTTTTTTGTCAATACTTTTTATATTTTTATATTTCACTGTGTTTTTTATCTATATTGTTTTAAAGTAGGGTGTGAGCCAATCTGGGTCCCTTATGGGAAAAAAAGTGGGATATAAATTAATTAAATAATAATAATAAATAAATAAATAAGTTGCTGTTGTATGTCATTTCTGATTTATGGTAACGCTATATCTGTATAAATCTGGTTATGCACTTCCTGAAATTCCACCTGCATTCCATCTAAAATGACATGTGTACTGATAGATTCTGTGGGTTTTCCCACATTCTTAGCTTTGCAGGGCTTTATACTTAGGAGAAAGCATAGATTAGTCATCCGCATTTTCTCAGTGTATAATGTGGTGATCTGTGTCCCCTGCCGCCTGCCCTGAAAACTCATTTGGTAGGGAAAGCACAGAAATCACAACTTATGCTATGTACACCACAACTTACCTTGAGATCTTGACCATTCTTCTATCCTCACAGTGCATTCAAATTACTGGTTCCTGATAGGAACTTAGTATCACACATCCACCCTCTGTCTATTGTCCTAAAGGGGCCATGCAGCTTTGAGGTACCAGATGTATTTCCGTGTTCTTCACTGTTAAATGGGTTGTCCTCAATTTCTCCTGCCTCCAAATTTTCCTTAGGAACCAGATTTGCATCCTTTGGTTGACATACCTCTTCCTTCAGATCAAAAACTATAGTGTTTATGGGTTACACAGGACCTACCTTGCCCCAACAACTGTCAGAACATTCTTCTTACCAGCTTACAGCTGAGAATCACTTGGATTGCTTTGGCTAGCTGTCTTCTTCCCTTCCAAAATGACCTTCACAATAACTATCATTCTGTCTCTTATTTTTCCCATTCCCTTCCTTCAAGTGAGCAGGGTTCAGGCTCTGACATGCTCATTTTAATAAAATTAAGCCAAAACTGTATATTCACTACTTACTGTTAAAAGGTCATTTTGGTCCCTTTCACACTGTGGAGGTGGGTTTTTAAGACCATCTATTTATTGATTCATTTTGGTCCAGCCACACTGTAATTTTATTTAAATCTTAAAGCAAATGTCTCTGACGCTAGTGTGTCTGAAGATCATGTGTGTGCACTATCTGACAGTTAAAATGTAGTAATCTGTGGGAATGCTTCTGAATTTCTCATTTAATAAGCATATCTTGTAAGTTGGCACATAATTATGTTAATACAGTAGAGAAGAAGAATAAAATTTAACAGTGATTATTACTTTAGGGTTAAAAAGAATGAATATGCACAATGTATTTCCTGTTCAGATACAATATGTAAAACATATGTTAGTTTTACTATTCATACTGACAACTTTATTAAGATACGATTCTCAGTCTTAAAGAGCTGACAGTTCCTAATTTCAAGATCACAAAATGAAGTAAAAAGTGAAGATAATGTAAAGTGAAGATAAAGTCAATAGTCTAACTAATGATACTGTGTATATTTTCCTCGCCCAGAGGAAACATATTTTCTTTCTGTTTCAAGAAATAAAAATATATAAATAATCATATGATAGCACTTCACTCACACATAGAAAAAGACAGTTTCACCATTTATTTGTTTGTTTGTTTATCTGTTCCAAATCCAAACCAAACCGAACTGGTACTGTTATCGGATTTTTTTTTTTTATGAACTGCAGTTAAGTTTATTTTTTCTGAAATAAACTTTTCCCCTAGCTAGCTCTTTAGTTACATGACTTTCTTCTCTTTTCAAAGCAAAATGCCAGGGCATTTTAACTTCTGTATGTGTGTGTATATGTGTGTGTGTTGATTTTGGTTTGTTGCTTGTTTTTCCAACAGTATTTATGCCTGTTATTTTGTAATCTTAATGTTGTTATTACATTGCATTTGTCTTTTTATATTGTTACTTTTCTTTTTTGCACTAGGATTACTTTTTGATGGAGGATGGTTTATAAATTGCAAAAGCAATTGATGAATCAATAAGAAGGCACTGGGGATGGGGCACTGGCCCGAGTAATCATCTCCTGTCCCACGGCTACTAATGCCAGTGTTTCCAGGGGCTTTTAAAATAACACGTAGATGAACCATCCCCACGATTTTTGTGAAGTTCTCTTGTCATGGTTCTTTGACCAATTCCCTGTGGTTCCCTAAAATGGTCCTCTGGTAATATCCTTGTGGGTTAAACAATCGTGTGGCACCTTGTGTGATGAAGGTTGTTGATCTATACACTGGTGTAACTTCCTAAAGCTTATTTCCAAGCTATTTTCATGTTACCCATGGATAAGAGGGAATAGGACTACACCACTAGTCCTGCTGCTGAAAACTCAGACATCCACCCAGCTCTGTCTCTCTGCTCACAAGATAAAGGGGGAGCTGACTGAACATGCATAGGCTCTGCTATATAGTAAAGAGGGCCAAATCTGTTTATATACTATATCCTTTTCAGATTCATCCATGTTCTATCCATTCCATCTTTTCATTAATCTGTATTTCTTTAAATCTCAAAATATGTTAATATGTTAATGTCAAACCCTTATGAGCCTTCACAGCAATTATTTACTCTACAGTAGCACTGCCAAAGTCGATGGGGTTTTATCAGAACTGTGTGCAGCAATAACAATTGTATGCTCAGCCTGTTATTTAAATACTCCTGTCTTCTATGGAGAAAAAAAATTCTTATCCCTAGCCAAGCCATATTAATGTAATGGTTATGAGATAATATTTATCTTCAGAGGTCTGAATCTTCTGCACATCTATTTTAAAGTCTTATTTTCTCTGTGAAATATGTATCTAATAAAATTACTTTCTAGTAAGGTAAAGTATCATAAATATGTGTACCATTGATGCACTTACTGGGTGGCATATTCTTTAGCTTTCATTACTTTGTGATTGATGAAACTTGCTTGGTATCTTAGCCTTTGTACTGAATTAATGTTGGTCTCTTCAGTATAGACATGATAGCTAGAAAGTAATCATTGGGAGGTATTATTCATTCTGACCCACTGCAGTGCCATTTGTTTCCACTTTCCTAGAAAGAGTTAAGCCGGATATCTCTGGGGCTGTAATTTCTAGAAAATCATTCTCTAGTTTTGAGTGCCCCTCCACATATAGATGTATGTTTTCATAATTAGAGTGACTGGTTTAGTCTGAAGATAACATTATGAGGCTAATGAATCTTTATTTTGCATGTTTGGGCTTCAGTCATAAGAAAATGTAGGAAAAAGGAAAAGGGGGTGAAAGGGAGGGACAAGAGGCATCTGATCCAGAGGCTGGGAAAGTTACTTCATTGGACTGTAATTCCCAGAATGCCATTGGTGATGATTGGAGAGTTATAGTCTAAAAATTAATTTTCTGATCTTTCTAGAATTGTGAATGAAACTACTAAAGAGTCTTATCAATAATCTTAATGAAATACAGGTATACTTTAGTTAACAAAGTAGATATGTTCCTGGGAATTACTTCTTTAACAAAAACTTTGGTACTATAGGCAGAAAAAAATAATAATGAAGGAACAGGGATAGCCCCCTGTACCACAGAAGAGCAGTTCAGTAAGTATCAGCAAACTTTTTATCCAAAATAAACAATATGTGCATGTGAAATGAAATAACCAGATTAAGTGAGCCTGACGTAAATAAACAAAAACATTTTCAACTTTTTAGAGACCATGTAGAAGTTTCTTCCAAAATTTATCCAGGGACATTTTTTTTTACCAACCTCCACCTTTCACAATTCCATTTTGATGGCCAAATTTATATATTCATATTCCTTAAAAGAAAAAAAAATACGGGGGGATGCTGGTAAGGCAAGCTTATCTGCTCTCCCCCTTTTGCATTTCATGCATGCTCAGTAAGCAATGCTGGAGGGAGACTCTTTACCTTGCCTGTGGTAGGCAGACACACACAGTTACAGTAGGACTGGCTAGAGTAAAATCCCACTTTTTCCTACCTTAAGCTTCATTGTATTGGTTGCCACTGACATACTGCTGCAACCTGACACTGTGTTTTTCCAGCCCTCCTCTTGTCCCAGTGCTGATGCTGCTAAAAATCTTTCAGCTAGGCAGAGGATGGGGAAAAAGAGAGCTGTGCAGGCATAAAAAAACTTTGTAAAAAGGAGCTTCTTTATCAGAGGCTTTGTTAGCTGAAGTATGCCTGTTCATGTATAGCTAAGACAATACATTAAAAAGTGAAAAACACTTGTATTTCTCGGAACAGATTCAAGGTAGACTTATGCAAATGACTGTGGCCTCCAAGCCCTGAGAAAACTAAGGTATTCAGAATGTATCAGAGGAACCAGTACTTTACCTTCTGATGTTCCCTCCCATTTCCAGCTCTTTAATGATGTTTGGCAGATTGGGACAGGAGGACGGTGGCCGCTTGCATCTTGTCAAGCAATGAGGAAATCCATCACTGAAAAAGAGAGTGAAAGAAGTCACATGTTTGCATAAATATTTTATACGGTTGCATATGAATAAAGGTCTGTAGATGCACAGTTATAAATAATTACTGTGACTTAAATTGAAGTACAGTTAGGTCTCAGTATAGTAAGGCAGGTTGCCTCCTCAGGGTCTACTGCCAACTGTTTATGTGCATCTTCAAGGCTCTGCTTTCCCTTCTTAAGGCCCCTTATCTTTAATCGGTCTCATGCTGGACAACCTTTGAAACAATGGCCATTCAAATACAGAATTGTTCTCCATAAAGGAGAACGCATGTCTGTCGAAGAAGTACAAACATAGTGATCATCCTCTACAATAACAGCCGTTCAGAACAGGGATGCAGTTCTTTGCTAACTTTGTTAGGAAGGAAGCAATGAGTGATTTTAGCCATTTTCTTCTCGCTATGAGAAAGTCTTCAAATACTGCAGTTTTCAAAGACTATTCACAGTTCAAGACTTGTTCTGCACCCTAAAAAAATCACAGGTGGTTGTTTTGCACAAGAAGCAACTCTTTTTTTCTGAGCAGAAATACGCTGCATAATATGTGCAAAACAGAATGCACAGAAAATCATATTTCTTCACACAAAATGGTATTTCTGTGCAGAAAAGAAATGCAAATATCATGAGCATCCCCTTTGAACCTGCAAACATAGTGACCATCTCCTTTGCACATGCAAAATATCCATGTGCAAATTTTGCATAGGCTTTGGACAAAATATCCTGTGATGGACCCCTCTTCCATGGGTGGACCTTTGCTTGGCTACAGTGTGCAACTGTAACATTTCAAGCAGTGCCAGACAGCTGACTCTTGCTGCCATTTTAATTTTCCACGGTGTCCCAGAATGATGTCATATGGAGATGTAGGAAATTTTTTAAAAAACAGCTACACCCAGCCGCCTCATGCTTCTGGGAGCTCCAAGAAACCACAATAAATATGTCTAAAAAGCAGCTTAGGGAAAATGCATCCACACTGCAGTCACTGGATTTCTGTGGCCCTGGTAAAGTCCCGCATAATGTCACTGTTGGTGAAGGCTGGAAAGTGAGCAAAGTTTCTTTTTCCCTTCTCTGCACTGTTATCAGCAAGATCAGGACTACACTTTTCCAATAGGAATGCATGTAAACATTCACATGAAAGACAGTAAAAGGGCTCAGTAGGATTTATCACTGGGGAAGGAGGTGAACCTGTTCTTTCCCACAGATCTTTTATTACGAGTCTTCCTGATTCTATCTATTTTAAGTGGTTTTCTTCATCACTCTAAACTATAGGTGAGCTGAATTTCATCTTGCTCTGTTTTCAAGACTATTAGAGTCCTGGTGAGTTTTGATGTTTACAAAGCAAGACAATGTTTCCAGGATCACTTAACATTTAAGGCCACGGTAATTTCTGTTAACTGATCCTGCTTAAGGATATGATAAGTGCCTTTCAGGATAAGGCCATCTCATCTGTAGGTTTGCAGGATTATAGCAATCAACAGGCAATAGGTTGCCCATCAAAAATTAATTATTAGCTTGCAAGCAGCCCACCCATCCCTATTGGGAGGGAATTTGGAAACCCACTCTGGGATACGTGAATCTTTCATGATTCCATTTTTCCCCCCAAATCCAGATTGGTCATTATGATTTCATATCTGTTTCCTGAAATCCCTATAAACTGTAATTGCAGTTTTTATTTGACCTGAAAGTTTTCATAGCTCTTCCCCTCATCAGTCACATTTTACAGTAGTTCACAATTTCCAAATAAAACTGCTTACCAGGTAAGTATTGATTGTACTGTGAGAGCTAGCATGGTGTAGTGGTTTGAGTGTTGAAATACAGCTCTGGAAACCAGGGTTTGAAAGCCTGCTTGACTGTGGAAACCCACTGGTGACCATGAGTTAAGTCAGGCTCTCTCTGCCTCAGAGACAGAAAAAGCAAACCACCCTTGAACAAATCTTGCCAGAAAATTCAATGACAGGTTCACCTTAGGGTCGCCGTAAGCCAGAAGTGACTTGAAGCCACGCAGCAACAACATTGCAGGGCATGACAAGATGTAAAAATAATATTATTTTAGCAAAAGTTAAAGATTCAAAGAAAGTTTTTATCAAATTGAGCAGGTCATAATGAAAAATGAGTTACAAGACAAACACAGAATATATCTGCAATTAATCTACATACATGGAATCAGTTAAGCATAGTTTTCCCTTCCTACCCTCTCAATCAGTGGTTCCCAATCTTGAGTCTTTAGATGTTGTTGCTCTACAGCTCCCAGTATCCCCAACCACCATGTCACTCGGGGCTTTCATCCTCTGAGCCAGAGATAGATCTCATCTTCCACTGCATCCTAATAAATGACAAAATCAAGGCTATCTCTATCTATTAATACATCACCAGTAATAACGCACCATTTGGGCCAGTAAGAGCACCTGGTACTCCACTGGCAGATATAGATCCAGGAGCATCCACATACAGGCTTGCTCCTTCAGAGTGAGTGCAACAGGTAGGTGACACAATTGCCTGGTGTGTGATCTGTCATCTCTTGGCGGGATTCAGTATCAGTTTGTTACCCCTAATCTAGCTCATAATGGCACAAGTTTAGAATGTGCACTGCTTCTTGTATTGTTAGATGGAGCTGGTTGTCAACTGCGTACAGATGATACCTTGCCAAAAAATCTCCTATTGATCACTCCTTCATACATGAGAGCAAGCATAGTCTAGTGGTTTAAGCATTGGACTACAGCCCTGGAAATCAGAGTTTGAATCCTAGCTTGGCCATGGAAATCCATTTGGTGACCTTGGGAAAGTCATATCTCTCAGCTTTAGAGGAGGGAAAAGGAAAACCTCCTCTGAATAAAATCTTGCCAAAAAGACCTCATGGTGGGTTCCATAAGACGGTACACAACAACAATGACTTCATATACACCAGGGCAGGCAAATTATCCCCCCACAAAGTCTTTGGTGTTTAACATTTTTGTTCAAATCTGTACAGCTTTTTAACTTTATTAACTGTTAAACTGTTTGATGTTTTCATTCTTAAATTATTTAAGATACTGTTTAAATTATTCCTCAAATTATTTTCAATTTAAATAGCTGTAAATGGTTTTAAGTTGATTTTATATGTGCATTGCCTTGAGACTGTATGATAAAGGTAGCCTATAAAAATCCTAATAAAGTAAATAAATATGTTGGCTAGGGCTGATGAAAGTTATAGGTCTGCAAAGCTACAGCACTTCACTTTGTCCACCTCAGTATAGGAGTTCAGTAACAATGGGGACAGAATAACTCTCTTTCTAGCATTCCACAGTTCAACTGCTGAAGAACTGAGACAGAGTCATCCATTTTTATTTTAAAGGACTGACCCTGAAGATAGGAGCTGAATCACTGCAAAATTTTGCCCCTTATTCAGAAATGATCCAGAATAATTCTGTGGATCACACTATGAAAAGCTAGTGAGAGATTGAAAAGGAGTAATATTCTCCTTCCCACTCCTAGAAGGAATCATTGGTCAGAATGACTATGAAATCAGACTGGAAAGGATCAAGAGCCAGGTCTCTTATTCATGTCCTCAGACCCCATAAACCAATTACGATTCTACAAAACAGCACAAGAAAATTACTCTGCATAGTCCAAGAAGCAACAGTCAAATGAAAGCATGTATTTGCGTCTTTCATCTTCCCCAGCCCTCGGGCTCAAGTCACCTCACAAAAATTAAAACCAATACATACAAACATTTTCATCAGTAAAAAGCATGCAGTAATTTAGGATATAATTACAATATCAATAGAATTAAAAGCCATTTAAAACATACGTATTAGAAGCAAGATGTAGGACCAGTGAGTGAGCTAAAATGTGCTACAGTTCTTAACCTTTTCTTTACCATGGACCCCATTTAAATATCCTTTGTTGCCACAGACCACCAAGATATAACTCAAGGTTTAGAACACTAAAGTGCATCCAATATTTAAAGTTGCTCATCAGAGGTCTTTAGATTTGGAGAAAAGGAAGAAATAAGTAAATTCAAACACTCCAATTATAATATTTTTATAGGTTGTTGTGGGTTTTCCGGGTTTTGAGGCCGTGTTCCATTAGTATTTTCTCCTGACGTTTTGCCTGCATCTGTGGATGGCATCTTCAGAGGATATGGTGGCATGGAAGTGAAACAGAGGCCATTTCCACACTGGGTTTTTAAAACGGTGCAGAGCATCCTCCAGGGAGGACGTCTGCACCTGGGAGCGGACTGGGTCGGACCTACTTAACGTAGATCCACACCCCAGCCCACTCCGGAACGACCCCAAGTGGTCGTCCAGTGTGCTTTTGAAAAACCTGTTTCTTGAGGTTTTTCAAAAGCATGAAGCACGCCAGTGCGAACCTGCTCCCTTATGCAGATTTGCAGGCTCTCATTGGTGAGAGCCTTAGATCTGCCGGGGGCAGGCTTTAGACTGTCGAGCTTCAGTGGTTGGTCGAGAGCCTTGACCAACCGGAAGCCGCCATTTTCATCCCCAGAGCAGTGTGGAGCGGCAGCCATGCACTGCTCCAGAGCAGCATGGACCGGACCGGGGAGCCCAAAAGTCTGGTGAGTAGCGTTACGGGGCGATTCCCTCGCCCCATGCGGAAATGGCCAGAGTATATATACTTGTGTAGTCCCCTGAGTGGGGGGGAGGAATTTGCATGTGTTACAGTTGGCCTATTGTTCAATGGGATATCCCCCAGGGTTGTATTGTTAGTCAGGGGATATGCATAACAGTGCATTGAGTACATTAGCAGCCCATTGTGTTGTTCCCTATAGAGGGACCTCCAGGGTCTGGGTGGTGTTCATTGGCATGTTTTTGAGTCTTGATTTTCATGTTCTTCAGTACTGGTAGCCAAATTTTGTTCACTTTCTGAGTTTTTTCTTTCCTGGTGAAATTGTCCATTTGTTTATGGATTTTGATGGCCTCTCTGTGCAGTCTGACATAGTAGTTGTCAGAATGATCCAGAATTTCACACAGACTTTCAGAAAGAAATTCTGGATCATTCTGACAACTACTATGGAACACCCACAACAACCTGTGGATTCCAGCTGTGAAAGCCTTTGACTTTACATATAATATTTTTATTGGAATGATTCCTCTCAGGGGCATTCACTTGCATGTGCTCACTCAGTGCAGAAGTAGCTACTGCTGAATACATTTATTTTTTTTTGCTATCAAACATTTATTTTCATAATTTTTGAACAGTCTGAGATATTGTAATGAATCTTTGTACAAATGATGTCTATCACTGGTAAAAGACTCTTTGAGATCAATGTATGTCTTTCTTCCTTGCTTTCAATTTTAACTGTAAAAGCTCATAACATTTCTTCAAGACTGTGCCCCTCCCCCTATGAATACATTGCAGACCTCCGGGGTCTATGGACCACAAGTTAAGGACCGCTGGTATAGTGGTTTGAATGCTGGGCTAGTACTCCAGGAGACCATGCTTTAAATCCTCATTCAGCTGTGGAAATCCAATGATATGACTTTGGGTAAACTGAACTCAGCCTTAAAGGAAGACAGTGGCCAACCTCCTCTGAATAAATCTAGCTGAGGAACCTGTAGGATAGGGTTGCCAGAACTTCAGAAACGACCTAAAGGCACATAACAATAACAAAAAGGAATAGCATAATTTTAAATACCCTTTCCTCACAAACAGTCAATTCCCAAAGCTTCCCCCCACTCCACAAAAAAAGTCTTCTACTGCCACCAGAAAGACACCATGGATGGAGATAGTCTAGCCTCTTTAGGAGTGGAGTACCACAGGCTGGGGGCAGCCAGGAAGAAGGTACTGTCCCATGTAAACAATTAGTTTTGTTCTGTTCATTGGGCAATTCACCTACAGCTCCAATATTTTAAGGTTGTTATTGGCAATTAGTTTTGCCAGTAGGCTCCAAATGAAAACAAAGCTGGGTGATATGGGCTGGATGCAAACGTCCGTTATCACAAACAGTAATCCTCTCTGTCACTCTCTTGGTCCCAGAGTGATAATTTACAGGGCTCTGGTGTCCCAGAAGGACTCAGGTGTTAACCAGTGAGCTTCCAGTTTACTTATTCTTTGCATGTATAATCTATATTTCCTCCCGTGAGCTCCCTTTTCCCCTGCTTTATTCTCACTGCAACTTTCTGTGTCTGTCTGAGAAAGAGAGCAACTAGCCCAAGGTCACCTAGTGAGTTTGTTGCTAAAACGTCTGCCTTATTCTGTGTCTTCTCCTTGTCCAAGTCTCTATGGCCATTTCCACACTACCTTGTTGTAGTGCTATTATTCCACTTTCAACATCCTATGGAGTCCTGGGGTTTGCAGTTTAGGGAGGGACATTTTAGAATTCTCAGCCAGAGAGCTCTTGGGCTTCAGTAAACTACAAACCCCAGAATTCCAGAGGATGTTGAAAGTGGAACAACAGCACTATAACAGCGTAGTGTGGAAATGGCCTATGTGTGTTTGACATCCACACTTTGAATTGGGGTTTACAGGACAGACTCCAGTAAACTCAGTTCTTATGTTCATTTCCCCTTGAATTCTGTGTGTGTATGACCTATTCCAGAGTTTCATCTGTCATGTGAGTGTTAAGGGAATTCAGACGTGGGGCAGGATCTCTCATTCAGGTTCTGTTTGAGGCAGTTCAGAGCCAGTGAGGTAAACAAAGAATCACACTTTGCTCTCTTGCTTTTCTGTTAAGCAGAAGTTGGAGCTACATGTAGAACAGCGCAGTAAATATAGAAATAGCAGATTTATCTCTGCCATCCCACCTTTGTCCCATCATCTTTACAAGTACATGTGGGAACACAGGAGGGTCTTCTAAGTAGCTGCCCCCAGGCTCTGGAACTCACTTCCCAGAAAAATTAGATTGGCATCCTCCCTACTTTCTTTTCACGGCCAAGTTAAGATGTTTGTTTGTTTGTTTGTTTAGACAGGCCTTTGATAATTGTCTATATAAGGCCCATCCCACCAAAACAATATGCTGGATCTTACTTACTGTTGTGCTGGTGTGTGTGTGTGTTTCAGGATATACGTTTTTAAATCAGGTTTTAAATTTTTGATTGTATATTGTTTTAACTCTGCATCTTGTGGTTTTTTAACTTTTTTTTAGTAGTTGTAAGCCACTTTGAACTGGGGAAACAGCAGAACAGATATAAAAAATAACAACAATATCAATAATAGTGGTGTTCAAGGTGACATCAGGTTGAGGCAAGCAATTTTTTCTTAAAAATATTCAACAAAGTAATCAGAACAAACCGCTGAGCTTTCCAATACAGAGTTCAGTGCGGTAGATTAAAGCAGCCCCTGAACCATCCAGAAAAGCGGAGTCTAATAGCTATTCAAGGAGATTATGGAAGCAGCAAATAAGCAATACTTCACCATCATGCAGTATGTACAACTCTGGGCTCTCATGCATATTTGACCATCCCCGAAGAATCTTGTATGCCTTGTACCAACCATCTTCCATCAGAGATTTTTGAGGAGAGCCTGGATAGCTTTATCAGGAATGCCATTACAAAGGTGTTTCCTGTGCCACCAGGAGCTTCACCTAGATAACATTTGAGGTCCCTTCCAAACTTTATGATTTCTGTTCTCTTTAATTAAGAGGCTATAAGTTCAGAGATGGTCCCTTAATTAAATAGAACAGAATCACAGAATTTGGAAGGGACCTCAAATGTTATCCAGTTGAAGCTCCTGGGGGAGAGCCAGCCTCGTGCAGTGGTTCGAAAGTTGGACTATGACCCTGGAGGCCAGAGTTCAATTCACTGCTTAGCCACAGAAACCCACTGGGTGATCTTGTACTTCACACACTCTCAGCCCCAGGAAAATCTCATGGTAGATTTACCTTCGGCCATTTGCAGAAATGGTCTTAGAGTCTCCATAAATCAGAAACAAATGAAAGCACACAACAACAACGTTGAAGAAATGCTCAATAATACACTGTGAATTCTGCCCAGATCATCTACCTACTTGTGATCCGTGCAGAAAGATGCGATGCCCATTCAAACATGATAGCAGAAATCTAAACAGGAGCTTCATGACCTTGTTTACTATTACTTAGCTACTAACCTCATTTACGCATAATCTGTACACTTTTTTAAAAAAAAAAACTTAATGGACTCTAATGTGACCTGCCAATGATAAGCACTACTTGTCATTTATACGTTTTGGCAAGTAAAGCAGCTTTAGCCAAGGATTTTATCCAAGAATAACCAGAACATTGTAGAATATTAAAAGTCACCCTATGGGTGTGACAATAAAGGAAGGAAGGAATGATCAATTTTCTTAGGAAAAGCGTTTTAAAAAATAAGCCTTTATCTATAACAGAACATCTTTTCTAATCTTACCAGAACAAATATGCAGTTAGTTATGGATCTGCTGGTCTCTCTGAGAACATTTCAAGATTTCCTGCAGCAGCTGGCTTTACTTCTATCCTGAGGTAGAGTGGGGGGCTTAGCAGGAGAAAAATGAAGAGACACTACTAAGAAATAAGCTTGACTGTTGGATCACGGTGATCACTATGGATTTTCTGATTACAGATCGAAAGTTGTTTTACATTTACCTATTCTTTAGGAGTTATTTCCTCCTTGTTTGACTGATCCTCATTAGGAAACAGCACTTTCTTTCTTTCTTTCTTTCTTTCTTTCTTTCTTTCTTTCTTTCTTTCTTTCTTTCTTTCTTTTTTTTTGGAAATATATTTCAGACCAATTGTGGGGGAAAAAAAATACTGGGTTAAAAATTAATAAAATGTATCAACCAGATAAATGTTATTTCTTTCCGTTAGCTGGATGAACATTGTTTTTCTAATGTCATTGATACCTGACAGGAAAAAAAAAAGTAGGATTCTGTCACATGGTCAAAAGCCTGATTCTCTAGTAGCATGGAGTGTAAGACTTGATAAGCGGGTCTCATTTTGTTGCTTGCACACCAGTTCTTTGTAACAGCGGGCGTTTATTGAGGGAACAGATGGGGTGCATCAGTTATCTTTTGTGCCTTCTGTTTTCCACAAAGACCAGGAATCTCAGTCACAGTGAGTAAAAGTATCACAGAATAAATCAAGTATTTCAGGAGAGACCAACTTTGTTAAGCCTTAAAATCTTGGTGTGATTCCTACAAAGTCAAGCATTTTAATCTTCTTTATATTTCTGTCTCTGAAAGTTGCTGAAGGGACTAAAACATTTAATGTAACTCTGGATATGAGAGACAAATGAGTGTCCTGGGTCAGTGGCAAAAATCCAAAAGCCCTGTGCACAGATGCCTAGAGCATGTCATTTTTTCATATATAGAGGTTCTGCTCATGTTGGCTTCCTGCTTCAGTTCCTTGTACTGCATCAGTTGGTGTCTTGCAGGGTTCCCAGACTTCTAGAGTGATTTTTGAATGCACAAGGAAGGTGAGCCTTAATTGCCCTGGTGCAAACATGGCTCTTTGAATCCTCAGCAATAACTTTTTATATCACCTTAATCATTTTAATAGCTATCATCTTATTAATGTTTAGCTCACATTCATCTTGCCAGAACTTGAGCAACTATAATGTCCAAAGTCAGGGCACTTTTGCATTTAGCTTGTACCTAATGGCTTGGGGGAGGGGGCTGATTGATCTCCATCATTTCTTACAGCGCCGTGTTAGGGCTTTGGAGTTGTTTCATGAGCCTAGAGTCCAGCAGTAGCCTGGACAAGGATTTAGAGGCTGAGGAGCCTGTTGTGCTCAAGCTTTCTTGAATGCAAAAGACTTGAATTCTTTAGTATCCCAAACCAGAGACCCTGAGCCTGAAGGACCGGAGATCCTGAAGAATGGAGATCCAGAGTCTGGAACTTGTGAACCCAAGCCAACAGTGATGGTCCCTTTAGCTAACACCACCACTGGACAGCACATTTTCCTACAAGAGCTGCATGGTGCTTGGAGCCAATGTACCAAGATGAGCAGCATGCACAGCATGATGACCTCATGGAGAGACAAAAGAGTACTTGGCATCAGTCCAAAGGCCTATTTTATTGAGGGAAGAGGTGAAGCCTGAGAAAACCCAAGAGAATAAAATATCTCAGTTGTGTTTTGTACCTTATTGGAGCAAAGTCCTCAATCAGAGCTGTGTCAAATGTGGCACTGCCTGGCCTTTCTTGGTTCTGTTCTCCCCACCTCCAGTGGGTTCTTATGGTATGTGACAAATGGCAGGATCCTGGCTATGTTTACTGAAGGTTCCAAAGAAAATGCCATAGATATTCAAAGATGTCTTTACTCCTTTATACAATCCAGACCTGAAGGTTAGCACTGACAGCAGATTTGAGTAGAATTCTGAAAGGAGAAGTCGAGAGTGTCAAATGTTTCCAAAATATCTTGGAGTGACTATAAAAACAAAATAATAAAAGTTCATCTGGTCTGTGTACCACAGGTCAGGAAAACTAGTACAAAAGACAAGAGGTCACACACTTGACTGCTGCTCCTCTCAGAAAAATATGTAACACATCACTAAAATTAGCTTCTGTACCATAGTTCATAGAGTGGCCAATGTAGCATCAGGTTTTGAAAGAGGAATCAGAGTGAGTCCAGGAAACTACTGGCTAAATTAACTTAATGTCTGTTCCAGGTAAAGTGGTAGAAATAATTGTTAAAGTTATAATTATCAAGCATGTACAAGAACAAGTCATGCAAAAGAGGAGTCAATGAGCTTCTGTGAAGGCAATCCCTATCTCTCTGCCATTTTACAGTTTTTTGAAAATCTGCAAACACGCGGACGGGGTAACCCAGTAGACATATGTTCACTCAGATTTTCAAAAAAGCTATTGGTTATGTCACTCCTTGAGCCTCTATGAGTAAACCTAATAATTATGGAATAATAAGACAAGTGATTTTATGAATTAGTAATGGACTAAAGAACAGAAAGCAGAGAATAGGAATAAAAAGACAGCTCTCCCAGTGAATATATGTAAAATATAGGATCCTCCAAGAACTGTTTTTTTTAAAAAAAACAAAACAAAACATATTAATAAATAAGCTGGGGTAAGCAGTGAGAAGGCCAGATTTGCTAATAACACCATTTTAGCTGTTCAGAGCAAGCATTAATTGGGAATTGCTCCAGGGGAATCTCTCCAGCCTGGAGGAATGACCAAATTAGGTAAATGAGGCTTAATGTAAGGAAGTGTAAAATTATGCATATTGTGGCAATAAAAATCTCAGCTTCACGTACACATTGGCAGGATCTGAGCTGGTGTTGATGGACTATGAAGGAAAGCTTGGTATTATGGTATTATGGTGGATACTAGATTGATAAATGTCTCACACAGTGCACAGCTACTGTAAAGAAGGACAAATTCCATGTTGGCTGTAATTTAAAAGGGAATCAAAAATAAAATGGCCAATATCATACTGCTCTAATACAGGTCCATATTGTGCCCATACATGAAATACTCTCTATAATTCTGGTCACCACACCTAAAAATTGATACAGTAGAACTGGAAAAGGTGCAGAAGAAAGCAACCAGAATTATTAAGGAGGTGCAGCCACTTCCCTATGAAGAAAGGCTTTTGGAACATTTGGGACATTTTTAAGTTAGAAAAAAAGCAAGTAATGGGAAACATGGTAGAAGTATGCATGGTGTGGAAAGACTATTTAAGGACAATACTAAAAAATGGCACAACCATATAAACTGTTCGCAGATACTCAGGGCCTTTCACACTAGGTAATTTAAACAGCATAAGTCCATAGTTCCCATGGTTCCATCCTATGGAATCCTGGGGCTAGTTTAGGGAGGGGCATTTAATATTCCCAGCCACATTGCTCCTGTAGTGCCTCATCAAACTACAAACTCCAGGATTCTATAGGATGGTACCATAGCAGTTAAAGTGGAATAATTGCTCCATAATTGTGTAGCATGCCATAGGCTTGAAAGGATTACATATGTCTGTAGGACAGTCAGAGTGAAACTCCTCATCCTGCATCTCAGGATTCCAGAGGCAAGATAAGCTTTCAACTAAAAGTGTGTGAATAAAAACATGGTCTCCGACATTTTACAGATGAAAAGTGGGACGCATCAGCAACACCAGAGTGCAGTCAAGATGGTAAAAGTTATTAAAGAAGAAGAACACACAAGCTATGAGACACTGCAGCAGTTTGTTTCTTCCTGAGCCAACTAGGAAGAGCAGAATCCTGCCCCTTCCTCTTATCTCTACCTGATAAGTTAATTGAGTCCAAACTATTTTTGCACTTTGAACTCAGTTTGCAGCAATTGAAGTAAGCACAGGGGGAATGCGGGAGGAGGAAAGAGAAACTAGAACATTTTAAAAGCAGCTGAAAAATGGGATGATAGAAGATTACTTGGGACTGTTGCTGCAAAATCAGGACAGTTGGAATATGTGCTAAAAGTGCACGTATGTGTGTGCACAAACATACAGTTTTAAGACACAAGAGAAGGAGGAGATCATCTCATTGTTTAGCTGTTCTAGCATATTAGAGAAGGGAGATTAAATCTCTAAGGGTACAGCTCTGGCTTCCACACAAGAAAAGGAACAGACCTGAAATGCCTGTTAAATTTGGGTCCTGTGTGTGTGTGTGTGTGTGTGTGTGCGCGCGCGCGCGTGCGTGTACACGTGCTTCCTTTGTGATCTGGCAGCCCTCACAACAGAAAGGACATTGTGATAGCTTTCCTCTTCTGTAGTCCATTATCTTCATCCATTAATCAGCATTATAATCAGTAAAATCGCTCTTTACCTCAGACTTATTCTAGCCTCTGCTTTTTGAAAATATAGTTGATGAGCCCTGAGTGGATCAGGCCTCGGATTAAGACATAGGGTCATCCATGGAAGCTGAATGGTAAGAGATTTAGTTGAGATAAAAGGAAATACTCCTTCAGGGAGTGTGCAGTTAAAAGTGTGGAATTTGCCATTTCTTTGCAAGATGTGGTGATAACTGCCAACCTGCACAGCTTTAGAGAGGATTAGATAATTTCATGGAGGATAAGGCTATAGATGGCTGCTACTCAAGATGGCTACTCATTAATTCCAGTGTCTGGAAGGTATACCTGAATACTGGTTGCTGGGGAACATGAGCAGCAGGGTGCCGTGGCACTCACGTCCTGCTTTCCTTGGGCATCGGATGGGCTCTCTCTGAACAGAGTGGTGGACCATATAAGGTCTTAGCTCTAATTCTGCACAGTTTTTTTTACATTCCAATGTTAATTAATTAATTTTCAAGATGTCACCACCCATGACAATGAACCCAGTTTAACAAATATAACAGGATTGCATTTATAAATGTAGATGATGGGAAGCATTAGTGCTGTAAAAGTATTAAAAGTATTTGATATGTTTGGATTATGGGGAGAAGCAGATTCTGCAGGAAGCTTCCTGCAGTCATGTTAATAAATGAGCATAAGGAGAGGAAGATATGGCCTTTCCCAACCATGTACATTGCAACACAATTTGAATGCCTGCTAAGTATGGCATTGCAGAGAAAGATAGATAGATAGATAAGGACAGACACACACGTGTGTGTGTGTGTGTGTGTGTGTGTGTATGGATATATGTAAAAAAAATTGGTTGTTTCTACACTCAAGTGGTTTTCAATGGGCTTGTAAAAAAAATGTAATGAGAGATGAGGATGTGTGCAATATAGCAAGCATTCCATTGACAGTCTTCGTGCAGGGACTCAAAGGCAGAGCTTCCCCTTTTCACTACTAGGCTGGCATATCAACAGTTCACAGCAAAAGGACACACAAGTGGCCTGTACTGTGCCAATAACTCATTTGCAGTGTGGTAGAATTAAATGATACTTTGTTGGGTTAATGACATGTCGTATGAGTTCAAAATGCCGCTTCACACCAAGTGTAGGCAACTGCTGGGAGTTGGGGTGCTGTGTTGGCCTTCCAGAAGATCTCAAAGGGCTATGGTACTGTCACTCTTCTCTACCTCTACTTTTAAAACTATTTATTTATCTATGCCAAAGAGGCCAGTTTGGGAATGGAGGTCTCGGAGAGGCATTTTTCTAATGAAGAAGTAAGTCAGAAGTTGACTCTGACCATTTCCGCAGTACACTGTTATAGTGCTATTATTCCACTTTCAACATCCTATGGAATCCTGGGCTTTGCAGTTTAGGGAGGGGCCTTTAGAATTCTCAGCCAGAGAGCTCTTTGGCCTCAGTAAACTACAAACCCCAAAATTCCACAGGATATTGAAAGTGGAATAATAGCACTGTATCAGTATAGGGCAGAAAGGACCTCTGTTTACTTCCTGAACCTGAAACTGCCTGACTAAAAATAAGATGACATAATTTTTCACTACCATTTTTCATCAGTTTTCCCCTCCTCACAATAACTTTAAAAAGATATGAGTCTCAAAAAACTGCCTTGGAGGTACATATGGAGCATATGGGCACATTTTCCCATCTCTGTTTTATACCAGGAGTATCTTAATGTTGCATTCTGCTGCATTTGCAATTCAGTTTTGCTATGGTTCCATGCCCAGTGTGTACCTCATATATGACAGATGAAGTCCAATTTTGTCATTTACTGATGGAATGGCAACTGCCAGCAGCACAGATTCCCCAGCCTGTGGCAGCTTCTCACAGACCCCTGATGGGATGGGATGGGAGCATGCTGGAAACAGATGTAGGGGCATGAAGGGGTTAAAGGGAAAGGAAAGAAAGTTTCTGTTAGACAAACAGAAGTCTATTTGTACAATGTTAGATGTAGATGCAATGTTAGGCTGTAGTGATTAGTAAACCAACTAAGAAAGTATCATGAGGGAATAGTAAACAAACTGAAAAAGTATCATGAAGGAGTGATTGCTGGTAGTCTGAAGGCTCACATCATTTCAGATGTCCACACTGGTAGGAAATATGGATGTCCTTTTGTGACATTGTGAAGGACTGCAATTACTTGGGAAGTTATAAGAGCCTAGTTTATGAATAAAATCAGATAAATTGTCTACTAATGCATAGTAGCATACACTTATTTGCTAGTCTGAATTCCTACATTGTGTTTTACCTGATATGAAAGCTGACTCTTTTTCTGACAGTGAGTTGATTCAACATGTTATAAACCTTTTAAAAATGCCACCTGTGGTTCTTATGGCATCAAACCGCCTACATATGTATCATTATCCTAAAGCAGCCCACACACCCACTAGTCTTCCATTCCAAAAGTTAAGTTGTGGTTTCATTTTTGGCTACTTTCAGAAGATGGCAGGTGGCTGATAAAGCACTCCATAGAATTTTCCATCTGGCTTTTTACTTTGTTCCTATCCAGAGCATACAGCTGAAGAGTGTACACTTCAAAAGGCTGGGGGAAAAAACTCTCTAACTTCCATAATGCTTCATCAGTCTGCCATGGCTTTGTGACGGCACATTTTAGTGATTTGTTTTCCATAGTGACACTGAACTCTAGGTATTTTACTCTTCATGGAGCTTAATGTTTAGTGCTCATCTACAGAAAACACAGATTATGCTTACTGTGGAAACCTTTTTTCAAAATGCAAAATAAAAATCCTCTTATTTTGTTGCTGTGGAGTAGAGATAATTCAGAAATCAATTTTTACTATAGTTATTACCAGCTGTGTTCCTCATATAACCAGGCTCTGAAGTTACCTAAAATATTAAAAATCATGTTATCCTTTCCACACAATAGCCCCGCAATGATAAGGTAAGAAGGACCTGCGTAAGTGACACCATCACTTCCAAAGGGTTCTGAACAACAACAAAAGTTTTTGTGGTGCCTTAAAGATTTAAGTGTCATTTGGCACCAGCTTTTATGGACATTTTATGGCTCATTTAATCAGATGCTGCTGCTAATCAAATGTGCTACAATCCATGAAAACATGTAACCAATAAAATGTGTTTCACATGTCACACAACTCTGCTGGTTTTGCTGCAGGACACTAACGTGTCTGCCCTCTCAGACTGTTAACACTGATGTTAAATATTATTTCAGTTCTTAATTAAATAGGAATTTTCATTCACATTAAACATGATGAAGTGTGACAGTATGAATGCTCAAGTATTTCAGCAAGTCCACATTTGAGAGCAAACTTATTTGATCCACTGTTCCTGGACTAATGCACAGATTGGAACATAGTGACTCCCTCTGACTTTAACAACTCAGTTCTTGACTTAGAAAAGTAGCAAAAGACATTTAAGAAAGTGTACTCTACACACGATTAGAAATGAGTACTTTGAGGGAATATACATTTAGACATTCATAATTTTCTAAAAAAAAAAAATCAAAATATGCATTTAAATCTGTAAGGAAATATTTGACAATTTAATTATAACAAAATATCATTAAATATTATTTCTCTGATTATTATTTTTTTTCACAGAAAACTTTACTGACAGATTGATGCAGAAAAAGAATGGACTTAGAAATGAACATTTGTAAAACGAACAAGACCATAAAGAGAAATGCAGTCACGTAGACACATGGGGGCAGAGAGGCAATTCACCCCAGGCGGGCATCCTTGCCCGTAGCCGTGCCCCCGGATGCCCTGGCCATGCACCCATGCACCCAGGCCACGCCCCCGCATGGCCTGGGCATGCCATCACACCATAGCCCCGTCCCCTCCGCCACTGGAGAACTGTCCCTAAATGGTGGAGACATTAATTTTTTTAGAGGGAGAATTCCAGGAGAGAGATTGGAAAGAGGGGAGTAGCTGGTTTCCAGTCCATGATATAAGAAACATCACTATGTCTGTCCTTGGCTCTATGTGGAGTGTCAAATGTGTGGCTGATAATTTATGATACCATGATGTTTTACACTTTCTTGGTGTATAATCTAAACAAATCTGTGGTCAATCAGTCAAGGAAGTTGTGTTCCAGAATAAGCCTTTGTCTCAGTCCTCCCTTCATGATTTAACATTTTCTTTTATTTGTAGCTGGCTGGGTGAATAGCTTTATTTCTGAGGTTCATGTGTTTTGTTTTTGTTTTTAGAAAACGACACCATTGCATCTTTTCTGCAGATGAGTTCAAAAACAGGTTTTGCTCCAGGCTCCACCACTGAGTTACTTGTGTGACCTGACTCAATTAACTTAATTGATTCTTGGTTAGATTGTTAATGGCAAACACACAGTGCTTCAGAGCCTAAAAACCTATTAAAAATCAATAGGGATAACTAGACTTGCTAAGAAGCCGAGCGCTTTCAATCTTGATATAAGTCTCCTCCACAACATTAACAGCTGGGCTGTATTCGGTTGGTAGATGGGTGCAGGAGCAACATAACAATAAGAAAATATAAGAATATTGATGATGCATTATATAGATGCAGTTTAAGATTAGTCTATACTAATTATTCCCTCGAGTGTTTTTCCTTGTTGGTGCATGAGGAGCCTAGAATGTGTATATGCATGTTTTTTATGCATTTCCAACATTTCTCATAATATGGTGATGGCTCACAACATGATTAAAAAACAAATACAATTAAAACCACAAGTTACATTAAAATAGAGTCATAAGGTGTAGCTGTCTCTTCCTGGTTCTCTTGACCACTGACTGCCTGTGTTTCACCATACCCTGTAAGTGGCACTTCATTCCATCTACCCATGCTCAGAGCATTGGCCACCAATGTGGCAGATACTTCACATTTGGACCTTTCAGTTCTGGATCTCTGTCTAAATCTCTGCAGTTGTAACAAGGGATGTGGAATCTGTCCTGCTTATCAGTAAAACACCTGAAATCAAGCACAAAATACTGAATTGAGGGTCCCTCATTTAGATAATTAAGGACTGAAGAATTATCTTTTGATTAGTAGGTTTTCTTGTTAATGAATAGTTATGGTCTGAAGAGTAGATGTTGGAATTGTGTTCAAAATCGTTAGCGTGAATATTTGGCATTCTCATTTAAAGGTTCATTTAAGGTGGACCTCAGCCCCACCCACCACAAAAACACTCAGGGTTGTTGTTCTTTATATCATTGCCAACTGCTGAGAATTTCGACTGCTTATGAACCTAAATTGAACATTAGATTTCCCTCATAGCTTTCCTCTCCTAGACTAATCCATGTTAAATGGGTCAAAAACAATTGTGAACACCTAGCTTTTTGCAGGTCATGATTGCATAGATAATTGGTTCTTACCAGTCAAAGAGGGTCATTAGCTAACAAGCTGGAGTACTGAAAATGGACACATTGAAGCGGCTAACCTGAAATTTTCAGCATCTTTTTTCTCCTGATAGGCACTGTGGAAAAGTCAGACTCAGGCAATTTAATTTGCCTTTCATAGCCTGTGACAAGGCTCATGATTATGACATACAACAAAATATTCAGTGCAACAAATTAGCAGATCCTGCTATTTTAGACAGGCAGCATTTAAATTCTTGCCATTGAACTGCTGGCTGCGTCCCACATTCTGCCAGTATCGTAATTACTGCTCAGTTCTTGGATTTCATCAAGCCACCAAGCTGATCAACTCTTTGGAACAGCCAAGGGGTATGAGGGATGGTGAAATGAAGGGATTCAGCAGAGGAAATGGTAACATCTCTGTGTTAGAACTTTGGCAAATGCCACTTAAGTTACCCCACTTATTTCATAGCAATGGGTCTCCATTGGAGAGTAGCTTGTAGTAGCATTAGATTACATGGAGGTTGTTTTCATTTTGCTCCCATGGAGACTTGTGTGCACTGAACCAAAGAAATCAAATTGTGGGGAAAGGGAGAGAGGAGACAAAGTGAGGATTAAGAAGCAAACGCCCTATGAAAAACTCCTTCTTTCACTGGCCTTCCCTGGATTTTTGACCAAGGAATAAAGTTAGGGGATAAAATTAAGACGTATGTTAACAGTCATTTCTGTTTCTCTAACAGGAGACAGTTAAGAAACCATGACTGACAATGTGGGGGAAAGAATTCTTATAGCCTTATTCTATGTATATTTAATTTTTTTTAAAGTGGAGCAACTGTGAGATGTGGTGCAGTGTGAAAACTGGACATTGTTGAGATCCTGAGTCTTTTGAGAGGGCGGCTTGAATTAGTTCCTAGATCTATCAACTAGGTGATCCTTGCTAGCTATGCAGACCATATTTTAGCAAAAACATGGGGAGCCCACTTTACCCTAAGAGCAGAATTCAGTCTCAGACATTCTGTGGGACTGCATTACTAAATGATGGGTAGAGACCAATGCAAAATGGTGGAACCAAAAGCAGTAGCATATTTTAGGTGAAAGCTCCTGCTACTGGTAACTGAGCCTTATCTCAACCTTTCAGAAGGGGAAAATATTAAAAAAGCTAGAAAATCACCAAATACTGTCATTTGGTGAAAAGGAGGGTATGGCCATATAAAGAATCCCATATGATCAAATTTGGTCCCCAGGGAGGCCTTAGATCCTAAGGTTACCCATCTCTGTTATAGCAGCAGCAGTGTGCTACAAGTTGATATATGGGCACTAGATGTGGGTGAGGGTTTTTTTTCTTTCTAATCTTTCACACACATATATGTATATGATTATACCCAGCAAAGAATAAGTGCAAGGAGTGCAACTTACATTTACAACTTTTTCTCAGGCATAGAGCTGAGCATCTTGTATAGTATCATGAAAACATTATCCTTCCTACCTTTCTAGCCCAAGGATAATACATGATTATTCTAAAACTTATGAGTTTTACAACAGGCTACAGTTCACATGAATTCTTTTCCTCATGAAGTACTATTCTGCCTGTAGGACTAGTTAGAGATTAAAATAGACACAAAGTTAAGAAATTATGTCTAGAGACATTAAAAAACCCTGTCCAAAAATGAGCAATCACTATGTTTTGTGGTTTTGTTTTACTTTACAGTATTTGTCTTTCAGGACTTTGTGCAAAAAACTTAATTTATACAAGAAATACTGATTTTGCAGAGAGAAAGCATCATTTTTTGTACCAAAACTGTTATTCGTATAGATGAGATCTTCAAAAAAATTCCTGAAATGCAGAAAACTCTGGAAAATTTTACAAAAATTCTGGCAGTCCCACTCACTGGAGAGAAAACTTTTGATTTTTTTTTTCCTGTGTGATAACAAATTATTGACGCAGCATGTACTTCTTGCTTATTCTAATTACAGCAATATTATTAAGATCAACAATGTAGCTTAGAAATGCCTGGGATAATATTTCTGCTGTAATGCTGTTATGCTATAATGTATTATTAATGAAATCCATTTTATTAATGAAAACCAAGAATGCCACTTTTGTGTGTTAGCTAGCATGTAGGTACACAAAAAGCCTGAGGGTGAAAAAAGTTTAAAAAAAAAGTATAAATGCACATTTCTAACATGATGAATATTTTCCACACTAGTGAAAGAATAATTGAAGTTGAAATGCAGACAGCCAAGACTTTAATCCTAATATATACAGATAGGACTGTAATTAATATTTTGAATGACAGCTATTAAGGGAGGTTTTTTTTTCAGTAGGCATCTATTAAGCAATACATATTTGGATATTCAGATTTGGTGCCACATGACTAAAGAGCTGAAATTTTTCTCAACTTCTGAGTTCTGATAAAAACAATCTATACTCAAAATTATTAGAGTGGTCTGTATAGTCTTCTCATTTCAAGACCATAAGTGAATCTAAAGTCTCTCACCCTGCTGAACAGTCTGATATTATATGGTTCTTCATCCTTACAGTTTTACTGCATCCCAATAATCTCATGCAGAGTGATATTTAGGAGAGAACTATCTCCAGATATAAAACAAATTAACTACAGTGGGCCCTTCACATTCGCTAGGGTTAGGGGTGCATGACTCTTGCAAAAGTGGGAAAATCGCAAATATCCAAATGTGTGTGTGTGGCTGTGGAAAAGGGGGGTGAGGCATGGTGTGGAGAACAGGCACCCAGGGTCCAAACCAGGTCAGGGAAAAGAGGGGGGAAAGGGGTGGGTTGGCATGGTGGTCCTCTCTCATATCCATGTCCTTACTTGGGAGTGAGGCAGCCTCAGGAGAGGTTTTTGCGGTGCTGAGAAATCAGGCTGAGACCCATTTTTAGCTGGCCAGACAGCTGCTGGTAGAGGAGGAGGAGGAGGAGGAGGAGGAGGAGGACGATGACGACGATGACTAGAGGTGGGTTTTAAAAGGGTTGGACTGTCTGATGAAACTTCAGAGAGGGAAGGATCTCATGGAAGAGGAGTGCCTCAGGTGAGGGAAAAGGGGTTGGAAAAACTCTCAAATAATCAAATTCACGAAAGTCAAACCTACAAATGTGTAGGTCCGACTGCAGTTCAGAGTAACAGACAATGTGCTGAAAGGTCAGATGTAAATAATACACTGCAATAAAAGTAATATTATTATTAATATTATTAGTTATTAATTAATTATTAATTTAAGTACAAGTAAAGCAATGGCCATGTGACCATCATAAAGGATAACAACCAAAGTAGTTACAGTGTGAATGACATGAACAGCAATAATCAAATAATGAATGAAATATTGAAGCTAAATATCGTACCTGTTGCAGTTTAACAGGCATTTCAAATTTTCCAGCTGTAAGGGGAAAAAAGACGTATCTCACAATTCAGGAAATTTGGATTGTTTACCGCAAGAAGTTTCAAAAAGTCTAAAAAGTATCTCTCTCTTTTATTCCTTTAAATTGTTAGTTTTAGATTTGTTATTTTTTACTATTACAAGAAGACTAGTTGGAAGATAGTTTTGCTTTCTTTGTTGCTTTTATAAAAAGAAAAAATACTATATAGAAAATTATTATTTTAAGAACTACTAATTTTTAATACGGAATAGAATAAGTTACTAATGATTCATTCTTAAATGATCATTAAGTTTTTAATATTTTTAATAATTAAGTTAGAATAATTATTAATAATGTACTTACATCTATTAAATATTAACGCATGTTATAAGTTTAGATTTATTACAAAGATAAATAATAGGCACCAAGCATATACTTTACATTTAATTTAATGAATAATTGTTACTTTTGGATTGCCATTCATTGGCCCTTCCCGCTCCAGGCAATTAGAACGGGGCAGTGCGTCCTCTCACGGAGATCGTCTGCACCTTGGAGCAGACTACTTACCGGAGATCTGCGCCTCAGTCCGCTCCAAAACGACCCCAAGTGGTCCTCCAGCATGTTTTCTAAAGACCGCAAAAAACAGGTCTTTATTTTCCTGGAACATGCCATTGCGTTCCTGCTCCCTTGTGCAGATTCTCAGGCTCGCACCAATGCAAGCCTGCGATCTGCGGAGGGAGGGCTTTAGGCGTGGGGAGCTTGAGCGGTTGGTCGGGACCCACAACCAACCGGAAGCCACCATTTTGGAAGCCGGAACTGCCATTTTGGAAGCTGGAAGCCGCCATTTTGGAAGCCGGAGCAGTGCGGATCTACAGACCTCGCACTGCTCCGATTCGCCCTGGACGAAGGAGGAGCCCTGCTGAAGGGCTTCAGGGACAGTCCGCGTTGCTTTGGACCCCTGAAGAAGGGGTAGGTAATGGCACGGAGCAATTCCCTCGCCTCATGTGGAAAGGGCCATTGTTTACAGCAAGGGCGGGAACCAATTCTTAGATATATGTACTGCTGTGGAACTGCAAGACACTTCTTTTCACTGGGCTGATGAAGAATGGTCAAAACATTATCATGTTTTAAAAAATTCCTCCAAATTACAATTCATAAATAATACCTTATCTCTTTTCTGGCCTCCTCTCTCTCTACAAAAATAATACAAAAGAGGGCTAATAGTCAAGAGGTTATATTTTTAGATGTGTTGTGTTAAAAGACCTTATGCTTTACTCATTGTTTTATGGCTCTTCTTAGGCCATTTCCTCACTACACTGTTATAGTGTTATTATTCCACTTTCAAGATCCTGTGGAATTCTGGGGTTTGCAGTTTGCTGAGGCCAAAGAGCTCTCTGGCTGAGAATTCTAAATCCCCCTCCTTAAACTGCAAACCCCAGGATTCCACAAGATGTTGAAAGTGGAATAATAGCACTATAACAGTGTAATATAGAAATGGCCACACACAACATTACAATTTAAAATTTCATCACAGAATGAGAATAATATTTATTTTAGCTCTTAGTATGCTTTTGGTTTGGTTTAAAGAAATAAGGCCAAAATGAGATCTGAGCAACACTATACAATCAGAAACTTACTTTCTGTTCGACAACGCTTTGTTATAATGAAAAATGAGTCTGTGTTACACCTTTTAAAAAAGCAAAATGGGAGCAGGTTCATATAGTTGACAGCACTGTTATGGAGGGTTTTGTTTGAAATGAATGTTTACATTTGAGGGAAAGAGATAATGAGTTGAATCTCACAAGCATCTTTATCACCTTCTAAGTTATCAGTCATTGTCTCATTACTTTGGGACCTGCACATGACTGTGTGCACCTCCTTGGTGAAGCTGCCTTTTGTGTGTATGTGACCTAAAATTGCCATTTAGTAGTTTAAAAAAAAAAAAAAAATTAGATATCACTCATTTCTCCTTTAGTGGACCAAACAATTCACTGACATACTTGACCTTTGTATTAAAGGAAGGGGGTAGTGGTCAATTTCAGCAGGAAATAAAGCCTGACACTTTCAAACTGTGTGACATTTCACTCATTTTGAACTGTAACATCACCATTTATGTTGCCTCGCCTTGTCTACTGTGGTGACTTCTTCTGTCTTTTTTTTCTCTGCTTTCTGCCCATTAGTTCTTTCCTATATCTATCTCATACATGATAGCCCAATTTGGCAGATTTATAGCGTATTTTTCTTCTGGTTTGTAGATTAAGACAGTAAAATGGCTGGTGAGAATCTGTAGGAACCCCCCCCCCATCAGTTGCCATCTGAATGCAACAAATAAAATAATAAAAACTTTCAAAAATTGTGACTGAAATAATATGAAGTCTGGAAATACAGATCTCATAAAGGTGCTTCATGTAGGTAATTCAGTACATTATGTAAAATCATCAAATAGCTATTGCCATAAGTATGTTTAGGATTTTTACTTGGAGGCGAGATCACTTTGACTATGGTAAAATAAAATGAGTGGGAAAGGGGTATTGAAATAAATGTGAAAATAAGTTTTCATTAATTTTAACAGAATATATTTGTTAATATACTATGTTCTCTGACGTATATTAATACGATAGTCTATTTTAGCAAAAATATTTTATAGAAACAATAAAATAAAATTTTAAGACATCTCTCTCTCTATCTGATATGCACACAAATGTGAATGACATAAACAGCAAATAAATCTGGTCCTTTGATGTACTCTTCTCCTTTTGTTTCTAATTTCCATTTATTATTTAAACCAAATAATTTGCCAAAATAATGTATTAAAGGATATATCAGCAGGTCTTAAATTACAATTATATATTTGGGACAATGCAGGAGGTTTCACATTACAAAATGCTTGGTAGAATTTTATTTGTGACACAGTAACTTTACTGATTGAATATTTAGTTTAAAGAAAACTGTAGAATACAACCATGTCTCATTAAATTTGTGCTTGCTTGTTATTGCAGTTGTTAATGGTCAGGAAATCAAATATGGTATAGAAACTCCCGGTTCCCTTAACCTCAAATATGATATTGTACATTGCGAACCTTACTGCCTGGAAATTGCAAATAAGCAATACTGAAGATCTAACATAGAGAATAGTTTCCAGATGGCTGGATTTTCCCTGATGATGGTGTGTGTGTGTGTGTGTGTGTATGTTTTATAACAGACTGATTCAAATCTTGTTACAATATGTCATTGTGAGTTAGATAGAGTGCATTTTAAACTGTTGTCTAAAATTATGTAATACATTATATATTAATTTCATTCCTGTGTATCACTGGAGAGATGTTTAGCTTGTATATTGTGACGCTGGTGTCCCTATGTGGCTTGCCAACTTGCATCAATAATACATGATTTTCATGAGCATAACCAGAGCTTCAAACTACAGGCATCAAAATTAATTTGCTAATGTTGACCATTGGAATTAGAAAGATTAATTCATTGCCATTAATGCTAGTGATTGAAATCGGTTAGTCATTGACGTACACTACTGAAATAATTGTTGCAATTGTTGATTTTTCAAAACCAGCCATAAAATTTCCAGAGGATGGCACAGGGTTCATTGTGGGCCCCTTGGGTCACATTTTGTTATTGGTTCCTCTAAAGGCCCTCTTTTTGATGTTTTAAACTTGCCTGGCATTACTTTTTTTCCCTGGTGGATTTGAAATCCCGTAATATAATTTCTAGTTGGGGTGGTGCAAGTCCAATCTGTCTGGAAACTCAAGTTGGGAAAGGGGGTCCTGAAGCATAGGATCACATTTTGCAACCAGCCAAGTTTTGTCAGACACCTGCCTCTCATTTTTCTAGCCCCTATTCTTACCAATATGTGCAGTGTTGATTCACCTTTCAATGTCATTAACAAGTAAGAAATTGTGTGTGTGTTTCAGTCTAAGGACAATGCAAGTGAAGCATTAAATGGCTGGCTGTAAATATTAGCCAATGAATAAAATGTGGAGAATTCCTAATTAGGAATGTTTGAATGCCTATGATTTTATGCAGAATATTTACTGAACAACCAAATCACTGTTTTATTCTCCTTCCCCACTCACAACCAAGAAGCATGGAAGCATGGCTTGCAAAGATCAGTGATAGAGCATATGTGTACATGTAGGAACCAAGGATCTCAAGTTCAGTCCATGGCATCTTCAGTTTAAAAAATAAGCTATGTAACAAAACCACTGTTCTCTTTATCCATATGACCTTAATACTTGTTTGATTAAACCTCTTAACTGTAAGGCTACAGAAATAATGTTTGCACTCATTTTGTTATCGAAATGATAAGTTTGCCTTAGGGTACTCATAAGGTGGAAACAACCTGAATGCACATAACAGACATAAAAGTCATCTATAGGAATAGTAAATGTGCGTCTGCAGGAGTAACTTTCCAGTTACCTACGCATCTGAAACAGGTAGATTGCTTATTGTTAGAATCACATGCCCAAAGAAGCCATCAGCAGTCCTTAGCATATGCAAGTTATAATTATTTCCCCATTTCTCAGGAAAGCACAGATCAGCATGGGCTGGGACATATCTTTCATTTTATCAGAAGGCTTGTGAGTGGAAATTCTCTTTTTGCTGCAGAGTTTGTTTATTGACTGAGGCCTAATCCTTTTAAAGCCCTAAACCACAGTGTGGCCATATTGGAATTTTTCTACATTCCCTCTTACATGGGAGTACATT
This sequence comes from Cyclura pinguis, assembly GCA_030412105.1. Classification (NCBI taxonomy): domain Eukaryota; kingdom Metazoa; phylum Chordata; class Lepidosauria; order Squamata; family Iguanidae; genus Cyclura; species Cyclura pinguis. The sequence goes on along the minus strand of CM059599.1, from coordinate 101,818,531 downwards.
CCACTAAACTCAATGGAACTTATAGAGCAGACATTATTATTATTTTTTTAAGAAAGCATCGCCTTTCATCGTCTTTAATAATATTTCAAAATAACAGTTTCTTGATATATGCCTCCAAACTGTTTATGACTTATGGCCACCTTAAGAGCTACGGGGACCTCACCTTGTGGTGAGATTTGAGATTTGTTCAGAGGGAGTTTGCTAGTGCCTTCCTCTGAGGCTGAGAGAATGTGACTACTCAGTGGATTTCCATGGCTGAGCAGGGATTTCAACCTGGTCTTCTGAGTCATAGTCCAAAACTCAAACCACTGTGACATACTGGTGCTAACAGTTTCTACTCAGTGGCAAATCCCATTACATTCCTAGTATTTCTGGGAATTATAGTGCACTATTTCTGGGTAAGCTATTTCTGTATCGCCTCCCAGCCAACCAAGGCCTCCTGAGGCAATGAACAAATAAAAATCAATTAAAATTGTACAAAGATTTTAAAAAAACATATTAAAATACTCTTGAAAAATTCCTAAAAGTCTAAAACCAATCCTAGAATCCAGTTTTGAAACAATTAAAACAGCTATTTCCAACACTGAATGCCATGAGGAACAGCACTGATCTGGCTGCCCACTGGAAGCTTCAAACAGATGGGGCCAGCCTGACTTCAACAGCCCTGGCACTGCTACAGGGAAAGCCCTGTTACATGTACCCACCAACATAATTTCATGAGCTGTTGGGACATGCAACAGTGCCTCCTCTGAAGAACTCAAATTTCTAGTAGGCTCATATGGAATTAGGTGGTCTTTCAGATCTCTTGGCCCCAAATCATTTAGGGTTCTATAGGTCCACACCAGGACCTTTGATGGAGTTCAGAAGCAAATTGGAAACCATAACATAATGGTGACGATGATAGAGGAGCCTCTTACCTACTCCAGTTTATCACATGAGCCATATACTGGAATGACCTGCATATACAAGTAGAAATCTGACTTACTGAAGAATAAGATTAATATATTCTAACATTAACCACCTTCCTGCCAGTGGCACCACAGCAGGACAAAGATTTGATCAAAGTCAACCAAAGTCAACTAATAAATACCCATATTTTACACATGAGGTGTTTATAGATGTTGGGAAATAGATCCAAGACCAGCTGTTCTGCTTCAATTACAATACTGAAGGGACAGCAAGTTCCATTAGCATTCTTCATTATAAAAGTCCCTTTCAGAGCTAGGAAACACCAGAGCTCAGATATGTTTTTACAACTTTTCCAGGCAGGCAGTTGTATGGACAATAGTCTACTAGTACATTTTCCCCCTAACACTTAAGTAACAAAAGCAAACTAACAACTTTATTCCATGCATATTTACTGTTATTCAGGCGCATGCTAGAACTGGGCTAAGTGTCACTCACTTTTGTAAAAAAAAGAAAAAAAAACCTCTCATTTTCTTCAAAAGTGAGATGGTGGAAAGGTAATTGGAGACTCTGAGGAGTAAGTGGATTTTTAAGCATTTCAGATGTGTGCTTTTACCTTGAAATACATAGTGGATAGCAGGATTTGATTTGATTTTGTTCTCTCACTCCCTCCCTCTCTCTCTCTCTGTTTCATTTCAAGATTTGCTGCTACTTCAGGGGATGGTTTGGCTAATCAACTGTATTCCTAGGACATAGTGCCCTTGGAAACAATGCTACAGAACATTGTGCCAGTCATTTCTGCCACTCAGAGCTGCAGAAAACAGAGCCTCCCAAAAAGCCACTCCAGGATTTTCTTTTGTTTTGTTTTTGGCACTCTGATGTAGCTGCTCTGATGCAGTCTTTCTCCAGATAGCTGGCTCCTGACCACTCTTACTTGCCAAGATCAAAGATTTTCTTGGCCTTGGCACAGTGGTGAGTGGTTTTGTTGGAACTTCTGGGGACAATTGTGAATGTGTTGATTACATTTGCTTTGTACCTGTATTACTCGGCAACCTGCTCTGTATTTACAGTTCTTGGCATCTGGTGTCAGTCTTTTCTGTTGTCCATGGGGTAAAATAAGGGAAGGCTCTTGGTAATGTCTCAGCTTTCTAAGTTATGGTGAATGCTCCCCGCTCCCCATTTTTTTTTGTTTCTTCTATGCCTCTGTGCTAAGCAATTACACCAGTGCATACATCCTGTGTCAGATTGGCTTGAGTCTCATCTGCTCATTTCTGGCTTGGCTTAAACGTTTTGGTCCAGAAACTGCTGTTTCCTGTTTGTCCATTCTGGCACATTTTCCAGAGTTTCTTTGCTGTGATTAAATTTACAGACCCAAACAGCTACATTTTAAAAAATGGTTCACAAGTCTTCAATCAGAGGCACTTAAAAATAACAAGTAGTTCAGCTTCAAGCAACTTTGTTTGGATGCTGGTTCATATTTTCTTGTGATTCAGCAAGGGGTCCAGTCCATCTTTTGATGGAGTCAATGGCAAACTCTCATTTATTGAAAATAGTTTAGCTTCTTTTCGTGGTGTGGTTCCTTTTTAAATTTCTTTGCCCTAGATTTCATAATTCTTCATTGAGTTGGGAAGCATTATGAATTATAAGGCACTCCATATTTGCCTTCATGTTCTAAAGCAGCTTGATGTTCTCTCAGAGCTGCAGTTGGAAAAAGAACTTCAATGACAGTGGAGGGCTAGTTTGCTATTCTCCGTTTGCGATCTAAAAGTACTCTTTTCTATATTTATCCTATATTTCTCGTGAACCTAGTGAAGAACACACAATACCCCACCCAATCGGGATCTCAGAATCAAGTATGATTCATGATGCTGACAAACTCACAACAGGTTGTGCTTCTTCTATTAATGACTGTATGAAAGGGCTGAAGAAGTCTTATTTTCCAAGATCCTTATTGCTTGCGTTTATTCGATTATTGTCCTTTTACACAGTAGTAACCCTAAAAGGCATGAAAGTTGCCTCACAGAGTGCTTATTTTAACCTGCTATGTTGTTGCTCTACAATGAGATTGTCATTTTACTAACTCATCTCGGTTAAATAGACACAATGGAGACAATTTATGTACCTCTACTAGCTATCTCATTTTTTTCCAGTCAGTTTTTGACTCCCATAACCTTAGTAATAAAATATATCCATTACTGATCTATAAAAGCACTATCTATGCGTATATAAAATGCAAATGCAAAGTGAAAAGGATTAAATGTACAGATGTTTGTACAGCATGTTATTCTTAGAAGCAACATATAGAGTCACCAGTCACAGTCAACTCCTCTGTATCTCTGCAAGGCAGTCTCTCTCTCTCCCTCTCTCTCTCTCTCTCTCAATCTCTCTCTCTCATTCCCCCTCTCTCTCATACGTACACACACACACACACACACACACACTATTCACATGTTTCGTTGAACACCATACCATCCAACCATCCTGATTGCCAGGGCAAGTCCCAATTAATCATCCACATTTTCAGTTGTTTTTAAAATGCCCCAGTTTTAAAATGTTCCAGTTTCTCTCTCCAAATCCTCCTGTCTCCCTTAGGTTCACATATAGTGAACTTATTTGAAACTTATTTGATTTCAGTTCATGTATATATAGCCGAACTCTTCATTTGTACCCTACAAGTGATCTGAACTGTAAAAACTGCTTCTTGAAAGGACATGTTCATGCACTAGCTTGAAAGAAAAGGTATCCCTCAAAACAAGAGGACAGGAAAATAGTCAAGTTGGCCATTGCGGTATAGTGGTTTGAGCATTAGACTATGACCCTGGAGATGAGGTTTCAATTCCCCACTCAGCTGTGGAAACCCACTAAATAACCTTGGGCACATCACACACACTCAGCCCCAGAAAACCCAATGATAGGTTTGCCCTAGGGTTGCCATAAGTCGGAAACAACTTAAGACACACAACAACAACAACAAGCATGGCCATTTCCACAGTACATGGTTATAGCGCTATTATTCCACTTTCAACATCCTATGGAATCCTGGGCCCCTCCCAAAACTGCAAACCCCAGGATTCCATAGGATATTGAAAGTGGAATAATAGCGCTATAACCATCTAGTGCAGACATGGCCCATGTCAAAGTCAATATGGTGCCACGGCATGGGGACTTTCTCTACAGAACTTGCAAAGGGCTCCTCTCTCTGCCAAGTCACAAAATGCTGCTTAAATAAGCAAAGTCTTTAAAAAAATCTTTATTATAAGTCATTTAATGACTGTCTTCACTGAAATATGTGTCGTGTTTGGGGATAAGAAATAGAACTGTAACTGTTTTTATTAGTGGTCTCTCAAAATTTATTATGTAACGATCTCTTCAAGGGCTAAAGCACATGATCAGGAAGCATGCATGAAAAAACAGATATGATGGCTGGCTAGAGTAAAGCAATTTCAGACTGCCAGTGGAAAGTTAAAAGTAAACTTTTTTCATATGTGTAAGTAGTGTACTATGAAGACAACTAGTATGCATGTATGCATACACTGTGTATATCCACAAATAGATGCAAATATACACATCTGCATATACACATACACTACCTATATGAAAAAAAATGTTCAGTATATGATGTGTATGTTTTGTGTATGGGGAGCCTTCCAACATTTTGATGGTACACCTGAAATCTAAAGGGATAAAGGTGAGCAACAGACATCAATTGGAATTCCTGGGTGTGTTGCTTAGCTATAAATTTGGAGTAGAGAGAAAATTCAAGGACATGAAGGAGAAGACAGAAAGTTATTTCTGCTTAAATGGAAAACTCTGCCCAGAAATACTCTGTGAATATTTACTCTGTTCATAAGATACAGTGGATCAATTGAATTAGGTGTTTGTGTCATCCGTGGTCCTTAGTTAAAGTTAATATCAGTGCCTGAGATTAAGTATCATCAGAATAATTAATGTTGTTTACTGATTTTATGTTAATTTGAAAAGGATTTCAAGGGCACATCTAATAAAACCCATTTGAGAGACCTAATCCTTATCAGATCACTGCTCAAACATAAGCGGCATTCAAAAGCCATAATGTCTTCCCATATTGTGCCTTTCAGCTCTAACTTGAGCAGATACTATACAACTGGGTACAAAATAGAAGAAGAGCCCCTTGAACCTCCCGCCCCCCGGGGGTGCTTACTGTGAAGCACTGAAACACTGAAAGAAAACAGGGGAGATGCTTCTTGCTTTGTTTCCTCAAGATTAGTGTTTTATTCCTCAAGAGCAACTGTTATGTCATGTCATAAAACCTACACTAAGGCCCTTTTAGTGTCGCAATCTCTGCAGCACCTCCTCCAAAACGGGAGTGTGTCCCCAATGCTCCTCTCTGCAGCCAGCCGGCTACCTGCAGAAGGGAGTGCAAGGGATACACTCTTTCCTTCTGCACTGCAGCCAGCCTTCTTCCCATGCTGCAGTGGGGAAGGAAGTGCATGATTGTGCTTCCAGCCCTTCTGCATGGCTAGTGATGACAGAAGCCTTGCATGATCAGGGGTCATTGATGCAATTTTTCCATCAATAATATACCCTGTGATCATGCTGGCTATGGATGTGAGAAAAGCAGGACCATGATAACATCATGTGAAAGCCTTGTTGCGGTCCCACACCTCTCACGTCCCCATGCCAGGACGTTGCCATCCTGCAGAAGGGGCCTGAGTAACTAACCATTCATGTAAGCCATTTTTATTGGCCGTTATACTAAGTTGGTGTGCAAAAACCCAGATCTCTTCATTTTTGTAAAACTGATGGCTAGATATTGATGACATTTCTAACTCTGAAATATGGAAGTGTAATTACAAAGATGAATCCTAAAATACACACCACTTATTTGCAATTTAATATTGAAAATCTCCATGGACTGACCTTTAATCCTTGGATAAGAATCTTGACTCCTCCTGCTGAAATCTTGCCTTCCCCCAAATCAGTGATGGCACCTGGATTCTTCATTTGAACATAGCGTGAAGAAGCTGAAATAAGCAAAACTCTATGTTGTATTTCTTAATGCAAACATTTTGAAAGGGCTGGAAATGAAGCAGTCTTCTGTGCCCTGTTTTAACTAGATCTGCGTAGTTCTCCAGTGCTGCCTAGTTTACATACAATTAGCCACATGTTTATATAGAATAAGCAAAATCTGCTCATTATCATCTGCTATAGTGCAGTTATCTATGCTATTATAGTTTATGTGCTAGATACAGTTGCTTCCCAATCTACGCTGATCCATTATTTGCTGAGGTATTTTTTAGAGTTTACTGCTAATGGCAATGCGGAGGTTCATCATGAAAACTAAAATTTAAGTCCTTGCAAATGAATTGCACATGGATCATTATGCTATCTGAATGAGATGATTTGCCTCTATTCTGTATATGCCTTCCACAATTTCCTCTCAAGTGGACCTCATCTAACTTTTACTTACTCAAATGCAGTGCAAACAATATTGCAATCAATGAGGCTGATCCTGTCATTACTCTTCTCCTGCATCTTAACATGACAGTCCCTAAAACAAGGTTGGCCCACCTTTCTATTGTTGTTGTTTGTTGCCATTATTGTTTATTATCATCATCATCATCATTATCATCATCATCATCATCCCACTTTTTCTTCAAAATTGGGCTTCATAGTAGTTCATACTTTAAAACAATGCAATTTTAAAAAATATAAATGAATTAAACTGTTTAAGAATTAAAACAGCTCAAATTAGATAGAAAGATAACAATTAAAACAGGACAGCACTCCTACTCTGTTCTTTAAAAACTTTCATTATCAAAAGCCTACCTGAATAAAAAGGTTTTAGCCTGCCGCCAGAAGCACAGTGAGGTATTCATCCATAGGTATTCATCTTTATTAAGAACCTTCGAAAGCACCATATCCAAAAGCTGTTGAAATCCAAGTAAACATACCACTGAAATAACGTGGCATATAGTGGATAGAATATTGGGGAGGCTTGTTCAAACCCAGCTACAAGCCCTATTCAGGCCCCCACTTTTGCAGTTGTATAGAGGAAGCTGGATATGCAAAGTCCAACCTTACTCCTATAGTCCAAGACTTTGCTGATTGAGGTCTGTAAAGGTGCTATAACCATTTTTAGATGAATGTAGTTGCTGAGATCCATCTAACTGGATTTCTGAAAATAGCAATAGCATTTATATTTCTATACCGCTTATTAGCTAAGTGCTCTCTAAATGGTTTACAGTGTGTTAGTTAACTGCCCCTAGCAAGCTGGGTACTCATTTTATCGGCCTGTGGAAGGATGGAAGGCTGTGTCAACCTGGAGCCTGGCAGGATCGAACTCACAACCTTGTGGCTGCAGTACCAGCATTTAACCACTGCGCTAAAAGGGCTCTCTAAAGGCAGGATTCTTAAGCACATGGAGGTTTGTACCTGCCTGTGATTGCAGCAACTTTTCAGACATCCACTGTCAACTTGGAGAAGTCAGTAAAGACAGGAGGAGCATGTTTCTTCAGTCATACTCTCCAACATTTCACGGAGTAAAAATTGGGACACGTGAGCGAAGAACTTCACAGTACCATCATGAAAAGATCCCTTTTGCTCCAATGGGAGCCTTTTCTCAATGTAAATAGTAGGCATAGGAACCTGATCCAGATTAAGAGAACAGCCAGAGTCAAATGGCATCATCCCATGCAAAGATGATTATGTGGAATCCAACTGCCTGTGACTACAATTTATTTTTTAAAAACCATTTGTGCACCTGCTAATTGCATGAATTCCATCATGCTTACTGTGGTCCTCTGTTTATATGCATGTAAATAAGAACTATTACACCATTTGCTGCTACTTGCTGCACTTGAGAGCATCAGAAAAAAGAAAGAAAAAGGCAAGAGAAACAGAACTTGTATTTGGAAGGAAACAGACAAGATTAACTTTATTCTGCCTTGGATGTCTAAACTTGGTAGCTACCCCAGTATTGAATTCCTTATTAGTGATAAGTAGCAAAACTGTTAATGCTATGGTTGCTTCATTTGCAATATCGCCTTTGCCCAGCTTCTGCTGGTGTGCCAGCTTCACCCTCTCTTGAGAAAGCAGATCTTGCTACAGTGGTTCATGCCTTAGTTACCTCTCAATTAGACTACTGTAATGCTGTCTACATGGGACTGCCTTTGAAAAGTGCTTGGAAACTGAAACTAGTGCAAAATGTAAGAACCAGACTAGTGCCAGGTGTTCATAATACAGACCATATAACACTGGTCCTGTAAGAACTACACTGGCTTCAAATTTGTTTCCAAGCACAATTCAATGTGCTGGTGTTGACCTACAAAGCCCTAAATGACTTTGGGACAAGATACTGAAAGACTGCCTCATCCCATATGAGCCTGCCAGAAATTTGAGATCTTCAGAGGAGGCCCTGTTGCATGTCCCAACACCTCATGAATTTTGGTTGGTGGGTACACATAACAACACCTAAGCTATGGAACTCCCTACCTGAGGAAGTTAGGCTGGTGTGAACCCAAAACACTGCTGTTCTTCATGGCATTCAATGTTTGAAATTGCTAGTGTAACTATTTCAAAACTGGATTCTAGGATTGTTTTTAGACTGCTTTTAGGAGTTTGTAAAGAGTATTTCAACATGTTTCAAAATGTTTTTATCTTTGTATTGTTTTAATCAGTTTTTATGTATTCATCACCTTTGGAGCCCTTGGTTGGCTGGGAGGCAATACTGAAATATACCATAAACAAACAGACAGACAGACAGATGGACAGACAAATAAATACCTCCTGAAATAAGGATTCATGTTTTGGCAAAATTGTCCATCTAAATGTTTCCAATGAGCATAACTTATTGGATTGTCACTGTAAAACAGGAAAACAGAAAGACTAAATTCCCACAAAGTCATCCTTTTCTCCCCCTTTTTCTTCATGAACTGCTTAGACACTACACTTCTAATGATGGTACTGAAGAGGAGAAAACAAGTGCTTGGAGAAAATACTTTTTAAAACTATGACACTCACAATTCTCCTATGCTGGATAGGGAAATCTGGAAGCTGTAGTCCAAAAAAACAAAAAACAAAACAACTGTTTCAAACTGTGGAAGACTGCTCTTTGAAGCTAATGTTCTCTCTCTCTCTCTCTCTCTCTTTCTTTTTCTTGAACTACTCTAATCAAATCATTGTTGCTCTTTAATCCTAGGTGTGTGTGCTGGAAAGACAGATATTTGATTTCCTTGGTTATCAGTGGGCACCAATCCTGGCAAATTTTGTACACATTATTATAGTCATACTTGGCTTATTTGGAACCATCCAGTATAGACCTCGCTACATAACAGGAGTAAGTACCATTAACCTTGTATCATTAACATTGTATTTGCCATATATGATAACACTCAAAAATAAACATCAGGGTACTGGGTTGGTGATGAGCATATAGTTATAACAGCTTTCTTTTGGGGCCTCGCATGTACACATTGTTTTAAGATGTACTCAAGACAATACCAAATGTTCTAGGTGGTTCTTTAAGAAAAGATGGTGGGAGAATTTACCTAGTGTCATGTAGAAATATTTAACTGTATTTTTCTAAAGCTCCATACCTGAAAATTTAAATTATTTGTGATATTTTATGTATAGGACAAGCAAGAACCCAATTTGATTAGCTGCTGCTGCAGCTCTGAAAAAAAAAAAGATTGAAATTAAAACTGCAAAATAACCAAGCCGTCTTGAAGAAGTTAGCGCATCTTGCAGGTCGGTCTGAAATAGATGATGCCAAGGAAAAGTTACCGGCAGCCTAATCTTATGAATCTCACTGAGTTCAGTGGGGGCTCATTCATGGGAGATTTAGCATAGGATTTCAGCCTTGGAACTATGCATTAGTGACAAATCCAAAATAGAGTTGAAAGTCAAGTAGAAGTTAAAGCTGAAAGGTGATCAAAAAAAAGTGATGAGCTAAACTGACGCAGTATGAAAGGGCAACATTTAAAGAATAACAACAACATGTTGAATAGACAGCAGAACTAGCATACAGCAAATTAGATGATAAAGACTAAATGTAATGTGAGCTTGATTGGTCTACCAAATGTGTTAGGTAACTGCTTTTGGTTGATCGGCATCTTTGCAATGTCTTAATTTAACCCACAAAAACCATGGATGACAAGACTCCTGTTCTGAAACAATGCAATTATTTTCCAGATAAACCAACAGTGATGTTGAGGCAGAGGTATAATGAAAATAATCCTCTGTGAGAAAGCAACTTTAATGATACGATACATTTTTAAGAAAGCGATACTGAGTCTCCAAAAGCAAGTGGGCTATACTTTTCTCCAGACATTCTACGCTTCCTCACCCCCCTTCATCGAAAAGTTGTTATTAATCCCTGATCTCTTTTTGAGTTCAAGAGCTCAGGTTAAGGATTGCTTCAAAGCCTTCTACAGCTATATAGGAAGAGAATATATAGTCCTGACCTCTAGTCTGGGAATTCCTGTCCTCCTTCATGGCCTGTCAGGTGTATGCTTGTGGATATTGTGTTTGGCCAGAGGCTGCATGTGAAGATGCAAAACAGGGAGGCCTGACCATGTAATTATGATACACATTCTGGGAATGGATCATATGTTTAAGGTCATGATGTATAAGCCCTGCACAATCATTATACCTTTGGATCCATAAACAGTGATGCTAGGTGTGAGAAAGAGCAGGAGAGAATGCCAAGCCTGTGCTGAGTCAGCCAATCACAGCCCTTGAAACAAAGGTTAGAGGGAAAAATATAAAAGGAGAGATTTGGCTGTCTAACTGTACGATTGGGCCAGTAAAGGTGACAGAGATATTGCCGAGGGGTGGGGGAAGGATGAGATTTTGATAGTTAGGAGCTGGAAAGTAGAAATTGTGATATTCTGAAGGAACAGTTGACGGAAAGTTGCGATACTGAAATAAGTACAGAGCCAGTTGACATGCTTCATTTTTGAACCTTCTGTTATTAACATAGATGTTTCTTACGGTTTTCTTTTATGCCTCTGTCTCACAGTCATTCATTTGAGGGGTTACATGAGAAATCAGTCATCCATATGCAAACCCAGATTAGAACACATGCACTTCTCCAGTGCTGTTGCCATCTTAGTTCAGAAAAAGTAAACCAGGGAGTGGTTTCAAGGATAAGTTAGGTAACAAGAGCTAAGATTGGGAGTGGTGTGAACAACATGGGGAGGGAATCCATCATAGTGGGTTATAATCTCACTGTTTCATCACACATAGTTTTACCTCCCAAAGTAATTTACTTAAGCACAGTGTTATCATCTAAAAAGATGTACTGTAATAGCATTAATGATGATATTCTAGGCAGCACTGTAGAATTTATTTTATTTCATACACTGTATTTGGTGTCCATTTTTATTCGTATTGATGCACGTGTCATGGCTTTTGTTACTACTTGTATTGAAAAATACCATACATTTTCCTGTCTTGAAATCCAAAATGAGTAACATGATCAAACCGTTATCCTCCCACACGTTATTTATTACTCTATTTATTTATTTATAGAGAGAGTTTATTACTCTCTCTATTGTTTTTATAACTATTCAGGATTTCAGTTACTGCAAAACACAATTAGTGATTTCTATTCCAAAGTCAGGATGGAGATCTGATAGTAAGTTTTGTGAAATCACATTACAGTGTCTTACTAGTTCTTGACATTTTTACAAGAAGTCTCCTGGTGTACTATATATATCTGTACATGTACAAATTTTATTAATGTGATTAACAAACTTAAACTTAGAGTAATTAGCAAACTTAATAAATAAATTAGCAAACTGCATTGGCTTCTACTTTCTTGAGTTGCTGAAAACAAAATTGAGCTGCCTCCAAGGCTGTACTTTATTTTGTCAACCTTCTTAAGTGGATGATGGTGTTTTGTATTATCCTTCAGGTTGCAACCATGTAGCATTAAGGTTTTAAGTCTGTAGATCCAAAAATTTTCTCTTATACCCAAAGTACTTGAAAGATATGGCATCTCTGTACCAGACATAGGCTCTTTCTGCACCGTATCTGGATCCTGCGACATCCCAGCATCATCCCATTAATGCCATTGCCAGGATGGAAGCATGTCCTGAACACTCCCCTTCACACCTGGCCAGCTGCTGGTGGATGGTAGCATACAGGACATGCTCCTTTCTTCCACAGTGTAGCTGGCCTCTTCTGGCACTGCACTGAAGAAGGAAGCACTTTGGTAGAACTTCTGCCCTTCCTGCACAGCACCAGCTGACACAATTGTCACATGAAAAGGGCCTATTACCAGATTTTTTCCCGGTAATAGTATAACACACAATCATGATGGCTGGGGATACAACAGCACCAGGACTGCAATGATGTTGTGCGATAGCACATGTTGCGGACTGGCTTCAAGACGTCCTCATGCTAGGATGGGGCTGTAGTGCAGAAATGGTCATAGACAAATCAGAGAGGCTATGATGTTCTGAGTTAAAATATATAGCTACCAGTTAGTCAGGCTTCTTGATCAGGATAGCAGACTTGTGATTCCTGAAACATTTATGTAGCTCTGTGGTTGTTTTAGTGAAGATATAGTGAAGATAGTCTAATGAAGATGGCATCCTCTAAGTCTGAATTCACATAAAGTAGCCAAACTGGAAGGTGATGCTTTATCAATATAGAAATTTAATTATTATTAATTTGTTTAACATTTAATATAACAGATATTTTGTTTAGATCCAATCTGAATAGACAGTACACTTTATACCGGATCAAGCAATAGATCAGTAAACTATGTGTGTCGGGGTACCCTCCATATATGTGTGGGAGGCATGCTGGATGGGAATTGTCGTACCAAGTTGTCTTAAGTTCATGTATCTGGCTTGTTAGCTGCAGATGCTAATTGCTCTTGCATTCCTCTCTATAGTTCTCATAACATTCCTGCTTAAAGTGATAGTTACTTAGCAACCACACCCAGGCTGGAGTTCGAAGGCCAACCTTAACGAAACCTGTGGGATACCTGCATAGTTATAATCTACTGTCTGTTGAAATATTGCCAGTTTGAATCACTGAAGTCCACTGTCTGTTCATACTCTAAAATAAACCTTGCTTTTCGCATCTTTGTTTTGTGTGTTTGAATCGGATCCTGACAGAGTGATTCAAACTCACAAAATGCATCAATCAAGTGAGCATGATGGAGAACTCCCATGCCCCATGGATGAAGACAAACGACCTGACAAAATAGAAGCTGGAAGTGCCAGTGAAGTGCCTACAGATACTAAGCCCAAAGTCAGGCTCTCCCTCCCCGTTGGCACGCCATCGGGGGGCCATACCTGGGCCTGGGGCGAGATGCCGGCGACTACGGTCCGCCAGCGCAGATGGGCTGCCAGATGGGACACTTCGGCACGTGAATTAGAACTCACGGATGAGCTACTGACCAGAGAAGAGGAGATGGAGAGAAAAGATGAGGAAATACTACAGCTCAGAGCCCTTATTCAAGAGGTGAGAGCGATGGGGCCACGAATGGGCAGAACTCTGGCCAGAGACCAGCACGCTCTGGATGCAGGTCTACCAGCAGCAGGTCCACCAGCAGCTGGGCCCCTGGCCCCTCCAGGTCAACCTCTGGCCCCGCCCCCACCTCAAGCAGCACCAAGAAACTTTGGTGAACTGAAGGCTTCTTTTAATGGGAAGGGAGAGAAGCTATCATTCTTCCTCAACATGGCCTCAAATTAGTTATGATCGATTATGGGCACTTGTTCCCAGACGATGCCACTCAGATTAGATACGTCAGCCAGCGCCTAAAAGGGGAAGCTTCCGGTTGGGTGACGAGGCTTTACGATTCCCGTGCTCCAGAGACAGGGGATTTGCAACTCTTCATGAATCAACTGCAGGAACGCTTTGAAGATCCTCATCTCCAGGAAAAAGCCAGATACCAACTTAAAAAACTGAGACAAGGGGAAAATGATGTTGGACAGTTCTCCAGGGAATTCAGAAGACTAGCTGCAAAGGTCGCTTGGAGCGATGAAGTTCTGAAAGAATTTTACAAAGATGGATTGAACCCCGCTATTTTGCATGGTTGTCTGAACCAGGGGAATCCTAACAGCCTATTAGGCTGGATAAAACTAGCTACTGAGGTGGAGGGGATATCACAATCTGTGCAGCTGACACGCCAGAGGCAAGCTCAGGAAACTGGGCTACACAAACCCCCACCACGAAAGTCCACCTTTTTGAGCAGTGAAGAGAGAAACAGACGTCTGCGAGAAGGGAGCTGCTTCATTTGTGGGAAAAGGGGTCACCTTGCCAGCGACTGCCCTGAGAATAAAGCCTCCGCTGAACCGAAGGGGACACCATCTAGTGTCAAGCCTGCTCCCCACAAACCTGACACCCCGAAGCCAACTAACAAGCGCAGTGCTAAACAGTCAACCGCTGGAACTTGTTAACAAGAGGAGGACAGTCCTAGCCCCTCCTTGGATTTGGATAGTGGATGCGACGAGTGGGAAACAGCCAGTTCAACCAACATGAGTAATCATAAATCTTCACATGTGTTTACAACAGTGTCATTGGTGGGGAAAGATGGCAAACTCCAAATTTGCAGGGGACTGATTGACTCTGGCTGTTCTAAACGTTTGTTACACCCTGCCTTAGCTCAAGAGCTTGCAGTAGATTTCCAACCATTGAAAAAAGCCATCAAGTTAACTCAAATGGATGGAGGACTGGTAAAACAAATTACTTCTCCCATCCCCATTCGTGTGGGTACTTATGGGGGAAAGATGCGATTTTTGGTGCCGACTACGGTTCATTTTCAATTGTCCTCGGGATTGATTGGCTTCGAAAGCACAATCCTGATATTGACTGGGCTCATGGAGCATTAAGGGGGGCAGAGCCCAAAGAAAACACTCACCTCCCGGCACTTTCATTAACCCCTGAGGAGCTGCTTCAAATTCCTTCACATTACCATGATTTGCAAAATGCGTTTCAAGAGAAAGAAGCAGACAAACTGCTCCCCCACAGGGAATTTGACTGTAAACTGAAATTGATTGATGGTGCGAAGCTCCCAAAACCCAAAATTTACCCGATGAGCTGCCAGGAAATCTCTGCCTTAAAGAAATTTTTGAACAAGAATTTGGAACGTGGCTTTATCAAACCATCTTCTGCCCCCACAGCCAGCCTGGTATTTTTCCGCAAAAGGAAGGACCCAAACACGGATCCTAGACTGATTGTAAACTATAATCTCATCAACCAAGCTATTCTTCCAAATCTTTACCCCATACCACTGATTAAGACTGTGCTGGATCGGTTGATCCAAGGGCGATACTTCACTAAGCTTGACCTTAAAGAAGCGTTTCACAGAATTCGCATGGACCCTGACAGCGAATGGTTAACTACCTTTTCCACACCCTTGGGCAATTACCAATGGACCGTATTGCCATTTGGATTACAATCTGGTCCCTCTGTATTCCAAATGTTCCTGAACTCCATCTTACAAGATTTGTTATATGATGGGGTGGTTATCTGGATGATATTCTTATATATGCTGACACCTTGAATAAACACATAGACTTAGTCAGAACTGTGTTGCAATGCGTTATTGATCACAGGCTTGTGGTAAACTTATCTAAGTGCCAATTTGACACCCAAAGCTTTGACTATTTGGGCTACTGTGTTCTTCACAACACATTAAACATGAACCCTGCCAAAGTTGAAGTCATCATCAACTTGGCCAGTACCTAAGACCAAAAAACAACTACAACAGTTCCTTGGCTTTGCTAACTTCTATCGCAATGTAATAGAGGACTTTGCCACCATTACCTTGCCTCTCACGAATTTGCTTAAAAAACCTAAAGGCCCCAAGCCCTCCCAGACAAACAAAATTTCTTGGACCCCTGTCTGTCAGGCAGCTTTTGAAACTCTAAAGGACAAATTCACCACTGAGCCTTTACTCTTGTTTCCTGACACGTCTAAAGAATTTATAATCCAAACTGATGCTTCTGACTTCGCCATGGGAGCTATATTTTTACAACATGACCCTAATGACAATCTCATGCCTTGTGCTTTTATTTCCAAAAAGTTCTCCTCAACTCAAGCCCATTGGCCTATTTGAGAAAAAGAAGCCAAGGCAATCCACTTTGCACTTACTACTTGGCGCCATTTGCTTGAAGGCGCTCAAGTTCCCTTCCAGGTCTCGACAGACCACCACAACTTGGAAGCGTTAAAGACTGCAAAGAAACTTACGCCCAAGCAAGCACGCTGGGCTGAATTTTTTCAACGCTTCTGCTTTAAAATAGTTTTCAAGCCTGGCAAAGGCAACACTTTGGCTGGTCCTCTTTCAAGACTTCCCTCTCACGAGCCTAACCCTCCCCTTTCCCCTCCTGAAAAAACTTTGTTTTCTCCTGAACCACTTGGCTTACAGCTTTCTACTTGAAATCTCCATAAATATCACCTTTCTACTTCTTCTCTGTGTGACTCTGCATTACAAGACCTCCTTAAAAGCTCCTGCCTTTCCAACTCCTGGCTATCATCTCATAAAGATTCCATCTCCTGGGTGAATGGTCTTCCTTTCTCTGGCTCTAAGATTTGTGTTCTTCCTGCTGCCCACCTCGAAGTGCTCCGTAGACATCATGACTCCAAATCTGCGGGTCACTTTGGTTTTCTTAAAACTCTTCACTCCGTACGCAAGCTTCTTTACTGACCTGGTCTCACAAAGTAAGTTCAAGACTATATAAAAAACTGCTCCATTTGTAACTTGTGTGAAACCTCCGCTTCCAAGCCCCAAGGTCTACTACAGCCCCTTCCAATACCTTCAAAGCCTTGGGAGATTATCACTTGGGATTTTATTGTTGGTCTCCCTTCCTCCCATGGATTTCACTACTTTTGGGTGATCACTGACCACTTTTCTAAACAATCCCATTTTGTGGCCCTGAAGAAAGTCCCTACTGCTGCAAAGCTTGCTGACCTTTTCATAACTCATGTATGGAGGCTTCACGGACTTCTGTCTGCAATCATCTCCGATCATGATCCTGTTTTCACTTCCAAATTTTGGACATCTTTGCTAAAATCACTGGATATCTCTCAAAAGCTTAGCAACGCCTATCATCCACAGGTTGATGGACAGACTGAATGTCTTAACCAGTCCCTTGAACAATACCTGTGCTGCTTTGTTAACTCAAATCAATCTAATTGGGCCTCCCTCCTCCCTTTTGCGGAATTCGCCTTCAATTCAGCTCTCCATTCTTCCACAGGCAAAACTGCTTTTGAAATTGTTTTTGGTTTTGACCCGAGATCTTTCCCTCCTCTCCCTACTTCGCTCCCGGATTCCTCTGCCCTCTCCCTTAACTCTTGGATTACAAAGGCCTCCTCTGTATGGACCTCCATCACCGATTCCCTCAAATCTGCAAAATCTTCCCACAAATGCTTTGCAGACAAGAAGCGCCTTCCCAACCCACTTTACAACCCCGGTGATTTTGTTTATTTGTCCTCCAAAAATATTTCTACTTCTGCTCCTTTCAAGAAACTCTCCCTGAAATTCCTTGGTCCTTTCCCTGTGAAACGTGCTATCAATGATGTGACTTTTGAACTGGTATTGCCTCCCTCCCTTAAAGGTGTTCACCCTGTTTTTCATTCCAGTTTGCTCAAACTGGCTCGTTCAAATTCCTCTTCCTCCTGCTGATCCTCACCCATGATTGTAGCCTCTTCGTGGTGCCTCTGCCCTGTTTTTTTTCCCTACTCCATTGTTCCCCTGTTCCCCCCTTTCTTCCATTTCCCCCTTTTCCACCCCTTCTTTTTTATCTTTTGATTGTTATATATTTTTGGGAAGGGCAGGATGTCGGGGTACCCTCCATATATGTGTGGGAGGCATACTGGATGGGAATTGTAGTCTTAAGTTCATGTATCTGGCTTGTTAGCTGCAGATGCTAATTGCTCTTGCATTCCTCTCTATAGTTCTCATAACATTCCTGCTTAAAGTGATAGTTACTTAACAACCACACCCAGGCTGGAGTTCGAAGGCCAACTTTAACGATACCTGTGGGATGCCTGCATAGTTATAATCTACTGTCTGTTGAAATATTGCCAGTTTGAATCACTGAAGTCCGCTGTCTGTTCATACTCTAAAATAAACCTTGCTTTTCACATCTTTGTTTTGTGTGTTTGAATCGGATCCTGACAATGTGGGTCATTCATAGATTATAAATATTGTTATTCAAGGAGAATGAAATCATTCTACTAACCTAGAAGAGCCTTTCCTTAGTGGGATTGCTGTAGCCAGAAAGGAAGAGTCCTATTCGTCATACTCTTGCAAGGTCAGACCTCTCGGTTGTTTAGAATGATTCCTTGATGTGTTGAATCTCATTGTTCACAACTATAGGTTGGTTGAACTCTGTTTCAGAGAGAAGTACTGTATTCTTTCCAGGTTGGATATGGAGTGAAGATGACAGAGTTATTGCATTGCAACAGCAGGTTCTGTTCTGACCTACATGTTAATTACAGCATGTCTGTTGAAAGCATTTCTGTCCTATATACCTGTGAAGAATCTCCACGTTTTTTTTAATCCTAGGTTGGATGGATGAAGCCAACTGTTTAATGCCATCATAACTATCATCCTCTCATGTGGACATTTGAAAAGGATGGTTGCTATAAATGGGCCTAAAACACTGGTCACACAATTTATTTTGAAGATTGGCAAAAAATCATGGGGGAGGGGCTTAAAATGCACATTAAATATTGATTTGAAGGAGAATTACTACAAAATGTTGTATCATTGGTACATGACACCAGTTAAACAATCTCAAATAAACAAAAAAAGAATTCTGTTGGAACTGTAAAGAAAATAGAGGAACTTTCTTTCAGATATGGTGGCTTTGTCCCAAAGCTGAAATATATTGGAAACAAATACATATGTTAATATAGAGAATTCTTGCAATGAAAATTGAATTGAAACTGAAGTTATATTTGTTGAATATGGTTGGTGACCACCCCATATTAAGAAAAACTCAAAAACATTCAAAATCAATATTATATTTTGTTATGTCAGCAAGAATTAACTATACATAAAAGTGGAAATCTGATGAAAAATCCCTGACAGTCAATTGGTTATTGAAAATAATGGACATGATGGAAATGGAGAAACTGACAATGTTATTAAAAGAGGCATCAGTTTAAAAATTTGAGAAAGAGTGGAAACCAATCTTAGAATATATCAAAAAAGAAGGAGAAAAAGAAGTTATCAATATGGACAATAAGAAAAAAAAACTATCAAAATCTTACAAAAAAATAGTATTTCATGTACAATAGCCCTTCCACGTTCATGAGGGTTTGGGGCACAGAACCCTTGTGAAAGTGGAAAAAACATGAATAACACCCCCCGCGATTCCCCTACCGTTGCCCTCAGATCTTCTCCCCTCTCATTCCTTTGCCTCTGGCCCTGGCATTGGGGGAGGAAGACCAAAAAGACTTATTGGTACTTTCCCCTCAGAGAGAGAAGAGAGGAGTTTTGGAGTTCTAATTACTTCTAGTGGCCATCTTGAGAAAGGAGTAGTAAGAGCAAGAAAGCACCTGACCAATCAGCAGTCAATACACAGCAGAATATGCAACCACATGGCTGAGAAGCCATGCTCTCAGCAGTGGGGGAGGGGCTTTGTCACCCAAGAGAAAAAAATATCTATTTTTTTTTATTAATAATAAAGATGCATAAGTATACAGAAATATCTCTATATATACAACAATAAACATTATACAAATAAGATACAAAGTACTATATAATAGTATTTATATATACAATATTTTTTTTGTAATATTTATATCTATATAAACATTGTACTTTTAAAGAAAAATCAACTCATATCTGTCTATTTTCATACCTTATTTCATATTATGTATGCTTTACATTCCACTTCCTAACTTCCCTAGAGTTAATTCTTAATAATCCTGTATTTGTTACTCTTTCAATATCCCTATCCCAACTTTGCGTGCCTTCTCACAATTCTGTCATTCCAAATCTTCGTTTACCCTTTAATGTCTGAACCTTAAAACATTGTTTTCTTACGTATTTCTTATGTTGAGAAGAAAAACTTCTCTACTTGTCTCCATTCTACATCATTTAGTTCTTGATTTTTCCCTTGTATCATCCAGGTTAATTTATCCATTTCCCTGTATTCCAAAACCTTTATTTTCCAGTCTTCTATTTGTGAAACCTGATCATTTTTCCACTTTCGAGCATATTCTATTCTTGCGGCTGTAATCATATAGAGAACTATTCTCCAAAATTTCTTCCTGTACTCTTTTTGTATTTTCTCAGTCATATTTAATTGAAATAGTTCAGGTATCAAAGGGATATTAAACTGTAATATATCTGAAATTATTTCTTGTATTCTTTTCCAGTATATTTTGGCTTTGTCGCAGGTCCACCATACATGATAGTAGGTCCCATTTTCTCGACCGCATTTCCAGCACTTATTCTCCCTTGTTTTATATATCTTATTAATTTTCACTGGATCGAGGTGCCATCTATACAGCATCTTTAAATAATTCTCCTTCAAACTTTGGACTGCTGTAAATTTTTGTGTTTCTAGCCACGACTTCTCCTTTCAGCTAACTGCTGGCCCATATCCATAGATTGTCTTCTACCTAGTTCTGTTGGTTGTAGTTGTAATTGTGTCTGTGTCTTTGCTCCTTTCCTTGTTCCCGTCGCCATTTTTTTTCTTTTTTTTCTTTTTCTTTTTTTCTTTTTCTTCTTCTCTATATCAACTTAAATAAAAATGGGCTACTTTGAATTTATAAATCTTTGTTAATAATTTAGTTATGAAACGTCTCTCCACTAGCCCAGTATTAATAGTTGTCAATTCTGTTAATTCATTATAACATACATGTAAATCTTTAACAATCAAATTCCATACAGTCAATCCATAAATTTCATTTTCTAATTCAGTTCATTAAATTAAAATTCTTACAGTCCATTAAGTCACAACAAGAAATATAAAAATTCTTAAGTTCCTAAATTCCTAAGTTCTGTTAAGTTAATTAATAACTTAATTCAAATCACAGTTCTATTAAATTCTATTAAATTAATTAATAACTTGATATTATTTTCAAAAAAAAGTGCCCCTTATCTGTCCTTCTCATCCCAGTCCAGGTTTCTGTTTACTTCTTTTCGTGATCTATATTGTAAGTTTCTTGTTCACTGCAGGACGAGCTCAAACAGTTTCCCTGCAAGCTCCAGCCACAACCTCCTTCCTTGTATTTTACCCTTAACTTCAAAGTCCGTGTCTTATTCGATGCAGGGCGAGCTCAAGCAGTTTCCCTGCGAACTCCAACCACTACCACCTTCCTTCTGTTTTATCCTTAACTCCAGAGTTCGTGTCTTGTTCAATGCAGGTCGAGCTCTAGCAGTGTCTCTGCAAACTCTTCAAACTTCAAATCTATTCTGTCTTCTATTACTCTCCCACGTTCTTTATCTTTCCAGTCTAAACCTGTTTCCTTCTTTTCAGAGTCCTTGTCTTGTTTAATGCAGGGCGAGCTCAAGCAATTTCTCTGCAAGCTCTAGCCACTACCTCCTTCCTTATGTTTTCTCCTTAACTTCAAAGTCCGTGTCTTGTTCAATGCAGGGCGAGCTCAAGCAGTTTCACTGCAAACTCCAGCCACTACCGTCTCCCTTATGATTTATCTTTAACTTCAAAGTCCATGTCTTGTTCAATGCAGGGTGAGCTCAAGCAGTCTCTCTGCGAACTCCAACCACTGCCGCCTTCTTTATGTTATGTCCCTCCCGTGTTCTTTATCTTTCCAATCCAAACCTCTGTTTCCTTCTTTTCAGAGTCCGTGTCTTGTGCAATGCAGGGTGAGCTCAGGCAAATTCTCAGCAAACTCAAACCTCTATAACTTTTCAGAAGCGAGTTCAAGCGTTTTCCTCCTTTTACTTTTTGTTTTTTAACGCGAACTCCAGCTTACTGTACATGAACTTTCAGTCAAAAAATCTCAGCACTTTCCTCTCCCGTTCTCTCCCCTGCCATTCGTCACCATATACTTTCAGAACACAGGCGATTTTATTTTTAAAGTATATAGCCTCTCAAACTATATCCACTAATCGCTATAAACAGTACTTGTTTCAAGTAGTTAAATGTAATATATATATGATTCCATCTTCTTTTTTCTTTTCCTTGGAATGTCTTAATGTCCTAGTTTTTCATCTCTCAGTATTAGAACTGTAAACTCCCAACAACAGTATTATCAGACGAACGCTTACCTCCTTCTTCTGTCTGCCATTTTATTGTCCCAGTTCTTCTCCTTGAACTGTCCCGTTCAACAGACCAGCACGATCTTTAAATCTTCGAGTCCTTAAAAGTTGATTTCCTCTAGATTTAGTTCTTCAATTTTTCCTTATTGTCCTTTAACTTAGATTTATTAAAATAAAGTTTCAGGCGGCGCTATGCTGCTCAAACAGGCAGCGACTTTCCACGTGGCTGTACTGCTCTTCGGTCCCCTCGCCTTTACTTGGTTTAAGAGCCACAATACAGACGCTCCTATACCTAAAAGGCGGCAATGGACCCCCAGCGAGCTCCTCCAAACCCCCTTTACCGGGGGGGGTATTTGCCGGTTGTTAGTCTACCGGCTAAACCACGGGGAGTGTCAGAGTCAGCGGGAGCTTTCTCGCTGCTCTGGCGATCGCGTCACCATCGAAACCGGAAGTCCAAAAAAAATATCTATTTTAAACACAAGCCAAGCCTGGAGTGAGGAATGCAAGGAATGGGAGGAGGAAAATGGGCGGGGGGGGGCAAGCATGTGCCTTGCGAATAATCAAATTTGCAAAGGTCAAACCGGTACATGTGGAGGGAGCACTGTACTAAGTAATTGAAATTTGTTGAGATAGACACAAGGAGATCAACTTGTAGGAACAAATATGAGCTGATATAGGTATAATTCCAAGTGAAAAGCAGTATGATGGAAAATAGATAATGGGGTGGGAGAGGGAGGGATAGAAATGGGGGGAGGAGGGGGAAGTGTTTTATGTATTTTAACATGGGGATATTTTTTTAAATGAAAGACAAGAGTACACATAGATGTATATTTGAATATATTTATTTTACTTATTTTAATAAATATAATAATGAAAAGGATGGTTGTGGTGGGACAGAAATACAAAAGTGGCTTTTTAGCTAAACTCTGTTGTTTGGCGAACTGGCCAAATTCTTCCCAAACCCTTTTACTTGGTCAGGCAGTTCGGTAGCACTGATTTGGAGTGAGATCTAGAAATTACTTCCTAAGTTTTGAAAATGTAAAATAAATAAATAAATGCTTTGAAATGTTAGACAGCTGTTTGGATCAAGTTCCGGTCGCATGGCGCGCGCAAGTGGTCACACGGAGTGAGCTCTGCAACTCCGTGCTATCTCCCGCTGGAATCCAGCCGCTTTTTTTCATCTGATAAGCAGCTAGACATCCCCCTGGTAAAGGGGGTGTGGAAGATTGCCCAAAGGGGGCTCCGTAACTGGTGCTGAGCTCCTTCTGACAAGAAGGAGCGGAGGCTTCAGGGGAGCCGAAGGGCTACGACGGATCCAGCAGGGATGCCATGTTTGTGGTACAAGTGCCGGCGCCGACTTTTTAAAAAAGAAGACACGATTTGAGACAGTAAGCATCTGATCTAGTTTTTATTTCATTGATACTGCAACAATTTGGAACTCGCAGTGGTGAACAGGAGTGGCAATACATAGTGACCCAGCAGACTGTGAGTATGTAATGGTGGATAAATTTTTTTTAGAAGATTACAACTTCCTAAGATAGACTGTATACTAAGAATGTAATGGATGATTAAAAGAGCATAAGCAGAGAGTTACAGAGACGGGATCGAACTTTGTGCTTTTTTTTTGCCTTTGCTTGGTATGAAGAGACCGGACTGAGAATATGGTTACCCTTGGTTTAAACTTAAGCTTGTGCCTTTCTGTTTCTGCCCTCCGTTTTGACTGAACTGACTTGGAATTTTGGAATTTTGGTACATAATTGATCGGTGTTTGTTTGGGACCCTACATCTGTGTTTTCGGGAGTATAGGATTTAAGACATGGCTGCCGAACTCTTGTGGATTATAGTACCTTTTTTGATGATGAGTTAGGACATCGGGATTCCCTTTTGGATCTTTTTTTATCTTCTTTTGGTCTATTGAACAACATTGAACATTGAACTTGGAACAATGAACATGGAATATTGAAATGTGGGACTGTGACATTTGGATTGTGGTTTGATTTTTAAAATTGGGGACTTTGCTTTGCAACTGTGTTGTTTTCTTTATTTTTTGTCCATTTGGCTTTTGAGAACAATTCGAGGATTTAAAATTATTCATAAGGGAGTGTTTTTTGAGGCTGTGCTGGAAGGACAAGAAAGACAGAGAGACTTTTGCCCCCACGCAGCAGAGCAGCTCAGACTCCTGTTATCAACATTGGAGGAGAAGGAGGAGAAGTTCTCACAGTCAAGGTCTGGGAACAGTTCCAGAAGAGAGAGGAGATACAGCATTCGCTGGGAGGGCGAAGTGAAAGAATTGGGCCTAGGCACAGCCCACCGATTATATTGAATGAACTTACTGTATGATTTTATTGAATGAATTTGCTGAATGAATTGAATACAATGTACTAGATTTGAAAATAAGTGGTCTTTTCTATTTAGCTATATATAATCCCATAGAATAAATCTATATATCTATATATCTATACAAATTCCACATATATAAATTGATACATAAGATACTTGCATAATCTACATACATACAGCTATTTTTATTTCCATTTCATTGATACAGTGACTGTGTAGCAGTGATAATTTCAATTTAAAGTAATTAATTCAAGGTAAAGATATATGTGATTGATGTGATTGATTTATACATGCAATGAATTGGATCTAATGTGAAGGAATTATAGATATAACAATTTGAATTTTATTAGAATTTGAGAACTACAAGGTTATAAATAGTAAGCTTTTTATGTGCTAACTGTAAAAAATATAGGTATAAGGAATTGATTTTTATATTGAATATTGATTAAGTTAACAAAAAGCAAAAAAGCAATCTGCATTAGGTACTAAAAAAAAA
Source organism: Cyclura pinguis (assembly GCA_030412105.1). Taxonomy (NCBI): domain Eukaryota; kingdom Metazoa; phylum Chordata; class Lepidosauria; order Squamata; family Iguanidae; genus Cyclura; species Cyclura pinguis. The sequence continues at coordinate 101,793,608 of CM059599.1, read as the reverse complement.
TAATCAAAAATGGACCAAAGGACAAGAAGAGCAGCAGCGGCAGCTGCAACAACAACAACTTCCCAGGCAACCAGACGGACATCAGTGGATATACCCCAGAAACCTCAAGATTTCATGTTACAGATGATGGAAGAGTTTAAAAACATGAAAGATGACATAAGAAGTGATATAAAAGAAACAAGGAAAGAGATGAGAGCTGACGTGAAACAAGAAATAGACAAACTGGGGAAGAAATTGGAAAATATAACAAAGGATGTGACAAAGCTAAAGACAGAAACAAAGGAGATAAAACAACAAGTTAAACAAGTCGAAAAGGAAATGACAGAGATGAAGGGGAAGCAACAAGAAGATGAATTTCAAATTACTCAGCAGGAGTTACAATAACGGGAAAGATGTCTTCGATTTAGAGGTGTTCCAGAGGCTTCAGCAGAGAATTTGTACGAAAAAATTGTACCGGCTTTGGCAGAATTCATTGATATTGAAGAAGAAAAGATGGAGACATATATTGACAGAATGTTCAGAGTTTCCTCCAGAGTAGCAAGAGAGAGGAAATTACCAAGAGACATTATTATAATGTTCATGAGGACAATGGTTAGAGACAAAATATTACAGCAAAGCTACGATGGACTACTGAAGATTGAAGACAAAGACACCAGAATTTTCAAAGATATACCTTATCAAATCCTAAAGAAAAGACAAGAATATAAACCATTGGCCAACCTTCTGCAAAAGCGTCAGATTAATTATCAATGGGAAAAGGTTGAAGGCTTGTCCTTTACTTATAAACAGCAGAGATATAGGATTAACTCAGTACACAAAGCAAAAGAAATGATGGCTAGATTGAAGAAAGACTTAGAAAAGGACACCTCTGAAGGAGAGAAAGATCATGAACAGCTACCTCCAGAGGAGGAAAGAGAACAACTACAAGAAGAAGAAGATGACGGAGAACAAGAGGAAGTAATAGAAGTAGTGCAAGGAACTGTGGAACAAGAAGAAGGGGAGGTAGACAGAGATATACTGAAGGAATAAGCTAAACTTCAGTAATAAAATATTAATATAACCCACAAAATGGATTTGAAGATTTATTCTTGGAACGTTAAGGGGTTTAACTCTGAATACAAAAGAAGACAAATTTTTCACCATCTAGAGAAACAGAATATAGATATAATATGTCTGCAAGAACCTCGAATTAGAACTCAAGATTTGAGATATGTCAGGAATTTGAAACTAGGTAGCTGTTTCGCAGCTACGATTGATAAAAAGAAGAGGGGAGTTTTGATATACGTAAACTCAAAATTAGGTGCAAAGCAAATCTTTCAGGACAGCAATGGTCGTTATATAGGAGTTGAAGTTACTTTGAAACAGGATAAAATATTAATAGTTGGAATATATGCACCAAACGGAGCTAAAGGCGAATTCTTCCCTACAATACAGGAAGAGGCATTGAGATATCTTAATGAAACAGGAAATTCTAACATTATTGTTTTGGGGGATTTCAATGGAGTAATCAGTCCCCAAGCTGACAGGACAATGCAAAAGTCAACTCCCCGAAACAACGGCAAACTTCCTAAGAGCTTCTTTAATATGATAGACAACTTAAACTTATATGGCACTTGGAGATACAAGAACGGGCAACTGGATGGACATACATATTATTCGGATAGACATCGGTCAATGTCAAGAATAGATATGATGTTAGTATCCAAACAACTCTTGATGAAAATTACAGATATCGACATTCTTCCCAATTTATGCTCTGATCATAATCCGTTACAATTAAAGATAAGGATTAAAGACAGAGAAAGAACATGGAGACTGAATGGTGAGATTTGGAATAAGGAGAAGTACATAGCGAAAGCAAAAACAGAGATAATTAACTATTTTAATGAGAACTTGACATCGGAGCTGTCGATGAAAACCATTTGGGACGCAAGTAAAGCAGTGATGCGTGGTAACTTTATCAGATGGACTGCAGAGATTAAAAAAGAAAAGAGAAACACTGAGCAGCGAATTTTGGAAAAGATGAAAGAAATTGAACAATAGATGAAACAAAATCCGTTGGATAAACAGATTAGATTACAGATGAAGGTACAGCAAGCTGAATTAAATCAACTTAATTTGGAAGAAATAGAGCAACAGATAAAGAGAACGAAATATAATTTCTTCGAACAAACTAATAAACCTTCAAAACTTTTCGCAGGTTTGCTGTGTAAAAGAAGGTCCAGAAATATCATAACCGAGATCAGAACAGGAGAAAAAAGAATTACAAAACAAGAGGGAGTAAAACAAGCTTTTTATAATTACTACGTGAAGCTGATAAGTAAGATCTCAAAGGGGAAAAAACTACAAGAAGTGGAAGAATATTTGGAGAAAATGAATAAAATGAGATTTAATGAAGACCAAAGATCAATCTTGAACAAATCTATTACTATGATGGAAGTAGTTGAGGCTATTAGGAATTTGAAGAACGGTAAAGCTCCAGGACCTGACGGCTTCACTGCAAGATATTATAAGATTATGGAACATGAGATTTCAATACCTTTGCAAAGCACTATAAATGAAATAATAAAGGAAGGAATACCAGATACTTGGAAAGAAGCTGACGTTGTGCTGATCCGGAAAGAAGGAAGAGATTTGAGCGATGTAAAGAACTATAGACCAATATCACTTTTGAATACAGACTACAAGATTTTTGCTTCAATTCTAGCAGCGAGGCTCAAAAAAGTGCTGTTAGAGGTAATTGATGAGGACCAGAATGGCTTTCTACCAAAAAGATCTTTGAGAAATAACATCAGAACGGTCTTAAATGTAATCGAATACTATGAAAAGCATAATGAATGGAAAATAGCCATGATATTTGTAGATGTGGAGAAAGCTTTTGATATGATCAGCTGGCCATTCATGAAGATGGCGGTTAAACAGATGCAGGCAGGAGAAAAATTTGTTGCATGGATTGATGCAATTTACAGCCAACAACAAGCTTGACTGGTCATAAACGGTGAAAGAACACAAATGATAGAACTGCACAGAGGTACGAGACAAGGGTGTCCCCTGTCTCCTCTGCTGTTTATCATGACAATGGAAATACTTAACAATGCTATAAGAGAAGATAAATAAGAGGAGTCCAAATTAAGAAATATCATTACAAGTTAAAATCTTTCGCTGACGATTTGGTCTTCTTACTGGATGACCCAGGGAAATGTATTGAAAAATTGATTACTACAGTTCAAGAATATGGAGAATTCTCTAGTTTTAAAGTTAATAAGGGAAAAACAGTCTTCTTAACCAAAAATATGACTGAAAGAGAAGAGATGGAATTAGTACAAAAAACAGGATTCAATAGAGGACAAAAGGTAAAATATCTAGGTATTTGTATAGCCAAAAGAAACAATGAGTTATTTCAAAATAATTATGAAAAAAAATGGAAAGAAATAACAAAAGACTTGGAAAGTTGGACCTCCATGCGTTTGTCAATGATGCAATAAAGATGAATGTTTTGCCAAAAATGAACTTTTTGTCCCAAAATCTTCCCATAATAACGAACATGAAACCTTTCATACAATGGAAGAGAGAACTAACCAAGTTTATATGGCAAGGGAAAAACCCTAGGATAAAATGGAATACTATGACAGACTTAAAAAGTAGAGGAGGAATGGGACTACCAGACTTTCAAATATACTATAAGGCTGCGGCTTTTACGTGGATAAAAGACTGGGTAGACCTACAAGACACAAGAATGTTGGCACTGGAGGGAGCAGACCTGAGGATGGGGTAGCATGCCTATATGTTTTATGATAAAGCAAAAATAGATAAAGACTTCACACATCACTATATCAGAAAATCGCTTCTGAAAATTTGGGAGGATTATAAAACTAAAAACATACGGCAGCTCCCCACCTGGGTCTCACCGCAAGAGGCTTTTTTTGGCAGATGGACGGACACAGATAAATGGTTGCGATATGATGATATAATTGAGAGATCAACGTCCAACAACCTTAAGATTAAAACAAGAGAAAAACTAGAACGAGAGGGAATAACATTAAGTTGGTTCCCCTACAGACAGTTAGCAGAAAGGTTTCAGATGGATATAAAAACATATGGAATTGAACTAAAAGAGAAAACCGGAGCAATTAAATGGCTGTTCGAAAATCCGCCTCATTTACTTGCCCAAATGCATCAAGAAATACTACATCAGGAGAGGCAAGAAGAAACAGTAAAGGCAACAATGATTTCATGGGCACAAAATATCGGACATTCAATACAATTAGAGTCTTGGGAGCAGAGCTGGAAAAAAACACAGAAATTTACAATAGCACAGAATTTGAAAGAGAACTATTACAAGCTATTTCATAGATGGTACATGACACCAGATAAATTAAAAAAGATTTATAATACAGGTACTGGACAATGCTGGAAATGTCAGAATGAGGTCGGTACGATATATCATATGGGGTGGACATGTCCTAAAACTAAGAAATATTGGACTGAAATACATAACAAAATATGTGCATTAACGAAAGTACAGTTCGCTAAGTTACCAGAATTGTATTTGCTAAATATGACTGATGTATTAGAAGGTACTGGTATAAAGAAGTACTGGAGAATATTACTGTACATGATAACAACAGCTCGTATTGAATATGCAAATATGTGGAAAACTCAGCAAATACCCACATTAGAACAATGGTGGGGTACACTGATTGAAAACAAAAATGCTGATATGGTCTCTCAGAGATTAAAAGGGAGATCAGACGAAGAGATACAAAAGGAATGGCAAATTGTAACGGGTAATTGCTGAGTACTATCAGATGGAAATCTGTGATTCATGATTTAAGATAAATTATGAGGGGGCTACAGGATATACCTCATGAAGCGGGAATATGGAAATGGAAATGCAAGAATCAACAAGTAATAATAGCACTAAAATGTAGTACAATATTTTAAGCATGTTAGGAAATATTGATAATGAAATCTAGATCAGTGTGGAAGATCAGAAATATTTCAAATAAGTTGACAGTTATAATTGTTTGTTTTATATCTGAATTTGAAATAAAATGACTATAAAAAAAAAAGAAATGTTAGACAGATGTTTGGACTTAATAATCCTTACATAGATTTTGGAAAAGTTACTTTGCCAAGTTCTACATTTATGTATGAGAAAAGGATTAATTTATTTCCAATCTACCCTTGTCATGTAAATTATAATTCTAAGGGCAGCTGTTCATATCACCAGTTGAAAGAAAACCATCCTGTCAGTAGTACCAAAATAGATCCAGTGAGACTTTTCTCCTGTGGAAGGAGACTTACACAGCCCTTTTAAGGAGTTCAGGAACAGTTCCATTTACTCTCATGACTCAGGTTCCTTCAACTGTGTTTCTTACTTTTTAAAATTGTACGAAGTTTGCTTATGTAAAACCAGAGCTTCCTGATCCTATTAACGTTAGTTAAGACTCACAGAGCTTTGTTACCGCAGGTAACCTTTAGTTATGGGGCTTTTTTCAAGCCTCTTAGACACGGCAAGTAAGCAAGAAAATCCTCAGCCTTTAAGTGGAGATTAGTAGTAAAACTAGTCTACTTTTCAATTTACAAACTGTAAGGTGGTACTTTAACTACTACAACACAAATTCCTGCTTTAGTTTGTTCTTAGTGTGGATTTGTCAGTTATAAATTGTCAGTTTTAAGATATAATCCTAAACACACATATGTAGAAGTAAACTAGGCGGAAATCAGTGAGATTTCTTTCCAAGTAACATCATAGGATGTTTTTTTTTTTAAATTCATATCTGAGTTTTATTTATAACCTAGTCTGTTTTTATTACATTTTTTTTCCTTTCAAACATGAAACGGCTTTGTTAGGCACTGATTAAATGATGTAAATTTCTGTTTTGTTTCAACATTATTGGTCCATGAATATTTTCTGGGTTTTTTTAGATTGTATTGCTAGATTACATTCACGACATTTATGTGATTTATGCTGAAAAATTAATTGGCATTTGGCATGAAAAGGAAAATATTCCTGGGAGAACAGGGTATGAACTGAGAGAAAGGGCCAAAGGGCCAATCTAGGTAAATTTTACCACTGTTATTTTAAATTTTGTGCTAGGGAGAGAGAGGAAGCAAACATATTTTCTTCTCTTATGGAAAGCATTACTAGGGAAGAGGTGGTCTCAAAGTCCTTTGTAGGGTCCTCCTGTCCTCTGAATCTGTGGTTATGATAAGAATAGTCTGATATATGGACAATTTGCAACCCTCCAGATGCTATTGAACTGCCACTCCTATTCTCCCTACCCAGCATAGCCACAAGTTGCATTATTGTTAGAGAGATTAGCTAAGTGGCACCTATCTTCAGAGATGACCATATGCAGGCTCTGCTAGAAGCCGGATTGTTTTTATGTCTCTTTCCCCTGAGGAAGGTGCTAACTGAATCAATCAAACCAAGGGATTTTTTGTTTGGGTTGGGTTTTTAGGGGCTTTTAAAAAAAAAGCCTGCACCCAAATTGATTCCTAAAGAAGGCAGAGATCTGGCTTTGCTCTCTAGAGGAAATCCTATGAATCTTCTTGCAGTCTGAGGAGGAACAGCAATCTGTCAAAACACTAATACTGTGAACCTCCATCTTATGTTCAGCTGGTATATACATTTAGATAAGCCTTATATCAAATGAATCCCATAAGTCTTCTAAGGAGGTGGGTCCCTAAGCAATTGTGGGAGCTGCTAAAGCATCTCACCATTGAAAAATGGGGTGCACATGCATGAAAATATCTTTAACTTTGAATAGATTGTTTCTATTGATGGTGCTGTTGACATTGGTATTCAGTAAATATTCCTGAATGTAACATTGTATATAGCAGTAGCTAACCTTTTCTTTATAGAGGCCTCCTCATTTAACTATCTATCTATCGATCGATTGATCGATCGATCTATTTATTCAAGAATTCTGGAAAGTAGGATTCAAATCCCCACTCAGACACTGGATGACCTTGGGCAAGTCACATTCTCTTAGCCTCAGAGAAAGGCAAAGGCAAACCTCCTCTAAACACATCTTGCCAAAAAAAAAAAAAGCGTGATAGGGTTTTTTTACCTTAGGGTTGCCATAAATCATAAGTGACTTGAAGGCATTCAGCAACAAACTGCCATTGACAAGGGGAGGTTCTTTCTAGCCATCATGTCTCTCCCTTTGAAAAGTACCTTATAGAGAACCTCAGGCAAACCTATCATGAGGGTTTTCTTGACAAGATTTGTTGCCTTTGCCTTTCTCTGAGAGAATGTCACTTTCTGGAGGGCACCCAGTGGGTTTCCTTTGCAAAGTGGGGATTCAAACCCTGGTCTCCAGAGTTGTAATTTGGGTGCATGCATATACCTGCTGCCATGCCCCTTTCATCAGGGACATGGCAGCAGGGTGTGTGTGTGGCTGCCCAAACTACTCCTTTGTTTGCAAACATGGAAGTAGTTTGGGCATGCACGGACACTTGCTGCTGTGTCTCTTTCATCCCTTTGCAAATAAGGGACACAGTTTGGCATGTGCACATACCTGCTGCTTTGTCTCTTTCATCAGAGATGCAGCGGGGGGGGGTGCACCAAGGAACATGGCAGAAGGTGTATGCATGCACCCAAACTGCTCCTTGTTTGCAAGTGAGGGAGCAGTTTCGGCACCCACACGTCCCCGCACTGCCACATCCCTGTCGATGCTGCTGCTGTTGGTGTCAAGCAGCAAGGCTTCATGGACCCTCTGTGAGGACTCCGCAGACTTCCAAAGCCTTCTATCTATTTTTGAGAACCAAAAGTGGACTTCCACTACTTAGGTTTGTTTGTTTATTTTCAGTAGTCTGTACTGCCCCATAGAGCTCCAGTGCATAAAAGTGGCCCCCAGACTTGTCACAGTTGCCCAACCCTGCTTAAAGGCTTGTTTTGTGCGATCTTCCATCCATGAACTTATGCATTAAGTTCCCTGTAAATCTTACTATGATCCTTTTCTGTACTTATTTCAGCATACTGTTCACCTTCCTCGTGGTCTCCAAGAAAACAGCAAATTATTTTTTCAAACCGTCTTTGTTTTGATGAGTGCTATTACTGAGAAAGAAACATTTCCGCTGACACTGAAAAGCACAATAAACAACAAGCACGGTTGTGAAATGCAGCAGTAAATGCAGGAAAAAAAAATCTTATTTCTCACCATTTCCATAGTTTATCTGTCAATTTACTATTTATTTGGACATTTGTTTTATGGCTTATTATCTATGCATGGGCCGAAATGATAAGACTACAGGCATTCTTGTCAGATAAGCTCAAATGCAGATAACAAATAAATCTCCAACTTTAAAGTAATAAGGATCTCAGTGAAGCAGCATCTTATGTTCTGTAAATTCAGCAGGTATTGCATGTGTTATAAATGTCTGCCAGCAAGGCACTTTATACTCTTTGACATAGGAATAATTTTTTTCTCCTAAACATCTTTTCTATAGCATGGTTTTTATCTGTACTGGTTCCATTTTACTATGGAACAGATAGAAGAGGGGATTGTTGCCAAGATTGGTTCTTTTCACTCCCCAGTTTAGAGATTAGATACTGTGAAAAGTCAGTCAGTCAGTCAATTTCAGAACTCAACAGTCTGTACCCACTGCAATGCTTATTGTTTCCTTGATCTGAATATATTATTATTGTTGTTGTTGTTGTTTTGTTGTTGTTGTTGCTGTTGTATTTATATAACACCATCCCTGTACGTGACAGTTTGTGAAGTAAAGAACAACAAAGCAATTCCCTGCCCTCAGGCTTACAATCTAATTGAGACATGACATGAAAGGAAAAGAGGTGGTAGTGTGAGAAGGGAAGTCCACCAGATACTGCCTCTTCTTCTCTCCTTTTGATGCCACAGCAATGGCAGTTGAGCTTGTTTGGAGGTTCTAGCAGGGGAGTGCAGCTATCGTATACCCTTGACCGAAGAACGGTACGCTCCTTCTATCTGGGATGGCCATCCTCTTCCACCGAGCATGCAGCTCCAAGAGGGATGCACATGGAGTGGTGAGGAAGGAAGGGGACACCCGCCTAGCCAGCCAGATCAGTGGAATCAACCCTGGCAATCAATGGGGTGACAGATGTCGCAGCCAGATCGTCCTCACATCCAGCAATGGCAGTTGAGATGGTGGGAGGTTTCATTTGCTTCTGGCCCTAGATATGATGGGCCGGCCTGCCTCTTCCTCTCTCACTCTGGAGCCAGGGCAGTGACAATTGGGATGGACGTAGGGCCTTTCCTCTGCGTCTGGGCCTAAGCGTGGTAGAGGTATGCCTGCTAAAAGTAAAAAGTAAAGCATTTCAGTGATATTGTTTTAAAAATTGATGTCTACTGTGGAGCTAAATTAGATCTTTGTTGTCCTTAGGCTTGAATGCATAAGCCACAATGCATTAGCTAAAAGTATTAGTTAGAGTCAGGTTTTAAGATGTGCCAGAAGGGATATATTAGATTTGATCAATTCCTTCTGGGTGGAGTTGATATAGGGAAATAAAGTATTATTTATTGCATTGATTTTTGACAAGCATTTCTTTCTTGAAAATGATACTTTAATTAGTACAAAAGTGTTAGTACAAAATTAATTAATTTAATTTAATTGCTACAAAATTAATTAAATCAGTACAAAAAATGTTAGCTACATTATGGTTATATATAAGAGTGTGACAAAACCTCCTCTTCCCTCACCCCAGTAATTCTGGATAATTCCTCAGTGTATCTGGTCAAGTTTACAGAGGTATGATGGAGGAAATTGGGTCATTTATTGCAGACATATGTCAAACCTGTCCTAGATATCACCTATCAGCTCTGGTATATGTCATCTTTTAATGGAAAAAAAAAAAAAAGAAGGATAAAATTTGGTTATTAGCCAAAGGTACTTGCATGATGCTGCTCTTTATGATTTGGGTGTTATCAGTGTATTGGTAACAGCAGACTCCAAAACTCTTGATGACCTCTCCCAGAGGTTTCATGTAGATATTGAACAGTGTTTAATTAATTTAATTAATTTAAATAAGAATGGTAGAGGCTCTGTCCTATGGTTAGCTACTACTATGTCATCATTTCTGAGGTTGGACAAAAGCCCCTTCAAAAATTCTGTGGGACTGAATTGCCAGAAACCTTTGGAAATCATAGCTTCTCTGGTCCATTAGAGTTCTGATTTATTGGCACAAATCTGTGCTAATGTGTACAGTTAGATTTATGCACTTGAGCTTTTTCCTTGTTTTAATCTCTCTCGGTTTCTTCAGTTTTGAATTAATTGAACATTATCTGTATTTTAATTATGTACATGTGCCTGGAAGGCCTTTGGGTACTGGGCACACATTTCATTACTGTTAATAATGCTATTTTTGCTGCTATTACTAATACTACTATCCTTATAATAATAAATGAAATAACACAATGGAAATTAAATCTATCTAAAAAGAGGGAGAGGGCCTGAATGAGTCTCATGAGGGTATGAACGGAAGACAGACTCTCAACAAGTAAATTTTTGTTTCATCAATAGTTCAGTACCTGTGCTATGTAATGGGAAAATATGTTTTGAGATTTGCTCGTTCTTGCTAGGGATTTTCTGTTTTATGGATCATATAATATCTTGGTCACATGAATAATGCGGTGTGTTCTTCAGTTTTAATTACTATTCAGCCCCCTTTTTTTTAATATACGTGGAGAACCTTATCAGGCCATTTTGCAGGCAGCAGGATGAGGCACTGTGAACTTTTCTCTTGTGACTCCCATGTGAAGTGATGAAGCATCAGAATATTTGAAATGCGATAGGCAACACTGAATCTCAGCACTCCTTAATAACCACCAGTTCTGTCATCTCTCTCTCTTCAGGCTCTTCTTTCTTATTCCCTACATTCTTCTGTTCACCCAGAAGATAATAATGAAAATAAATAATGTGTTTAGTGGAAGACATCTGTTTATCATAGCACATATTTGTCCTCACTCACATATTTTGGATTTAAAGTACTTTAAACGGCGTAGTGGTTTGAGTATGGGACTATGACCGTGGAGACCAAGGTTCGATTCCGCACTCGGCCATGGAAACCCACTGGGTGACCTGGAGTGTGTCACACACTCTCAGACCCAGAAAACCTTGTGATAGGTTTTGCCTTAGGGTTGTCATAAGTTGGAAACAACTTCAAGACACACAACAGCATCACAGCAACAAACACGACAACATGTTTGATCGCAATGTACTTATCTCTGAAAAAATCCTGCTGTGAGAAGGAATATGTATAAATCACATGGAAAAATATATTTCTTTTAAAGTCTACTTGGCCCTCTGTTTCTGTGGGGTAACAGCAGCAAGCAGCTAACCCTTGCCAGCAAGTTACCTCCATTCATTCATTTGCAAATGTGTTGAATCCACACACACAGGGGGAGTGTGCTAACCCCACCCGCTACCATCTCCAGTTCTTTGGAGAGTAACAAGTATAAACAGGAGAGCTTTGTCTACACAAGGGCACTCTTCTTGCACTCACAAACTCTGAAAACCAGGGAATGTATCAACACGTCTGGAAATTTCTCCTCCTCAAACTCATCATTCTTTAGGAGAAAATGGAAAGTGGAGGAGGGCAGGGCTAGCATCCTCCCATCTTTGTGTCTTAGAATCACAGAGTAGGAAGAGTCCACAAGAGCCATCCAAATCAACTCCCTACCATGCTGAAATACACAGTCAAAGCGCTCCCAGCAGATGGCTGTTATTTAACACACTTTGTAGACAGTTGGAATCTAGAGAAATCAGGAGAGGCAAATTTTGAGCTGTGTTTTCTGAGAAAGTTTTGCTATGGATGACTATAAAATAATATTCAAACTTGCCACAAGTAAAAAAATAGGGACACAGAGGGTATTTGAAAATACTTGCAGAGAGACATGATAAAACTCTACATGCAAAGGAGTACTACTCTGGCATGCCTGTATCCTAGTCTTGTCTGCTGTGTCATCTCTCACCTTGCTGTTTCAGACTACTTCTTAGTATGTATCCCTTTGCACTGTATCAACCAACCTTATATTTCCTGGAAGAATGCTTTCTGCATAGGAGCAATACAGGATACTGTTTCATACCAGGTCAGACTATTTGTCCCTATAGCCCAGCCAACTTCTAGTGACATTGGCTCTCCCTAGTCTTAGGGAGTAGTTCTTTGTATCACCAGCTGCCTGACCCCTTTAGCTAGAGATGCCAGGCACTGAGCAAAGCATATACTTTACTAGAGCTTCTGCAAGTAACTTATTTGGACTACCAAACTCTCTAGCCAAGGTAGCTAATGACCATGCTGGTTGGGGAAGTCTGGGAGTGGTAACTGAAAGAAGTAACTTCTCTGTGCTCTAAAGGTCTGCTGTGGAGATAAACTCTCAACTGTTTTGCTATACATGAAAAGTATTTCTGAATATTTGTCAGGCTCAGGAGTGTTATATTTATACTTACGTGTTAAAGGTGCAGTTAACAAAATGATAATAATAAATAATAATAACAGTGCAATGTGTGAAGCGACACTTTTTATTAAGAACAGTTTTCCCTGTGTATCTGCAAAATGCTGGTCCTCAACTACGAGACAGGAGACTGGCGTGATAGTTCATCAGAATATTGATCATATTTTAACTGTTAATGAGGTATCGGTGAAATATTCATATATACAGCAGAAATCTCTATTATCCTACCTGCCCAAAATAGCCTGTTACTGACAGTTGTGTATGTCTTGGGACTGTCAGTAAGAAATGTGAATGTCATTTCTATCTAGAAATGTTAACATTTGGAATTGGAATTCTGTTCTTTGTGACAGAAGAGAAAACACTATAATTAATCCAATATATGTGCAAATAGAAGGTCAGCTTATGATCTGCTTAAAACCATTCACCAGATTTCAGATTCACATTTTGTCAATTTATCTGATGCCCCAAATGTCCAAGTAACATGATAGTGCATTATCTGTAACACATCACTTTTTGAGGTAACAAGGGCATAGCAATATTTCTTCTGTGAAATAGCATAATGATTGGCAGCCAGATTAATTTTTCACTGTACAAAGTAATAGTTAATAGTCCCTAATCATAAACCCTTCTGTTTGGGAAAGTTATTTTGGTCATTTAGGACTGCTGTTTTGTGTTTAAAGTGCATTTTTTTAAAAAAATAAACCCCCCAAATAAGTGCATCAATAACATTTTACTCTTAATTAGTTATATTAATGTGTTACTTCTTGAAAAAAAAAGATGACTGGGTAACAAATTACTTTTGAAAAATGATGTTCCAGGTTCTGCTAGCATCACACTCCTTTTGGAAATAATGGGTATGGGTAAAAAGTTTTGCATGTCTTTGCCCCAAATTAGAAAATACACTTATATGGTTATCAGTTCTGTTGTTGTTTTTGTTGCTTAATTACAAAAGATTCTAGTCATCTGACTCTGAATCAGGATTTATAAATCTGTGAGTTTTGTCACGATCCTGCAGCAAATACAAAAATGTGAACAAAGAACCTGGATCAGCTGCCACGAGCATGATTTGACTCTGCTTACAAAGTGCATTGTCCCTACAAAGAGAATGAGCGTGGTGTGGCAGTTTGAGTGTTAGACTAGGGCACTGGGAAGCAAAGGCTCAAATCCTTGCTCAGCAGTGAAAACTTACTAGGTGACCTTCAGCAAGTCACACAGCTTTAGAGAAAGGCAAGGGAAACCCCCCTCTGAACAAATTGTGCCAAGAAAACTCCCTTTACAGCTGCCATAAGTTAGAAATGACTTGAAGGGACATAACAATAACAACAAGCAGCAACATACGTGGAGTTTGCCTGAGGAAGGGGAGATCTACTTTGGACAGGATCTGTGTATATATGACCGGTATATGTAATTGTTGTAATTCATCGTATGTGCTTCTACTGTTTGGTGGAAGAAAGCTGATCACCATCGATTGAAATAATTCTAATTATTAATTAGGATTAACTAATTAATTACTTAGTGGCTGTGTGACCCTATCTTTATTCCTAAGTAACAAAATGAAAATTTACATTACAAAGTTAAATTTCATATTGCTGCAACATTAAGTAGAAATAATTATTCCCCTCCACCTACAACAGTAGGGTGTAGTGCTTTGGACTATGATGCTGGAGAGAAGGGTCCAATTCCCCACTTGGGCATGGAAACCCCTGGGTGACTTTAGGTGTGTCAAATACTCTCAACCCCCAGAAAAACTCATTATAAGTTTGCCTTACCATCACCATAAGTTGGAAACAACTTGAAGGCATGCAACAATCCTTCCATTTATGGAATGATGTCTTCTTGTGTTTTTGTTGTTTTGTGTTTTCTATGGCTTAACTTCCTACACTGCCTTGTGAGCCACCTTTTGGGTCCAAATGAACACAGTGACCATTTCCGCACTAGCCAACTGGCCCCTCCTGAAACTGCAAACCCCAGGATTCCATAGGATGTTGCAAGTGGAATCATAGCGCTATAACCAGGCTAGTGCGGAAATGGCCAGTGTTTTCTACACAGATATTGCCAAGCTGCAGTAAAAAGCAGTGGAATTTGCATTTATCCCTGTGCATGCCCAGCCAGAAATATTCATTACAGCGCAGAGGTGGTAGTGTGAAGTCTTAATCAAGAAAAAGTAGGTAGAAGTGAAAAATGAAGCAATAAGCACAATCCATTCAACATTCAGCAATTATAACTCCTATGTATCAGTTCCCATCTTTTCCATTTCATCAGATACTGAGAAAGTGCTTAACTTGAACACAGAAGTACTAAACTTTGTTTAGCTTGTGTCAGTTATTCATATTTTCCATTTGTGGAACAACTATATGTTGGGGGATTCCAGGGGACATGCTGAACGCCAACATGACCCACAGAACGCCTGTGCTTCAAAACAGGCAGACGCAAAAACCAGCACAGGTTTAAAAACAGACAGAGGCCAGAGTTGAGGCCAAAACTAAACTAATCTTTATTGCAAAACAGCTTAAGTAACATAAAGAAGTCAAAAGCTAGGTGAAATCCATCGTGCGTCTCTCTCCTCCTACAGCATGACAGAGAGAGAGCCGTGCAAGGCTAAAACAGCAAGCAAAGGGAGTGAAATAAAAAGAGAGGAAGAGCTGTGGGAAATCCTAACAGCAGATATAGCTACCGTGGGATTGTTTTCCAAACACCCCTTAGATTCCCACAGGAACTGAGACAAACCAGACACCTCTTATCACACCGGCTGGGTCAGGCTGACCTGCCAGTTACCATGACCACGATCGCAGCAGAGGAACGAGACTCAAACTTAACCCTTTAGGCAGGGATCTGGAAGCCTAATGCTTAACACTGTATGGGTCCAGACCCACGCTGTGCAAGGTTTTTCTGGCCTCCAGCATGGATAACCTCTGGTGCAATGCACCATGATGGCAGGCATTTGTGGGCAGAGCTAAGGAGTTTATTAGCACTGTCTGCCCCTCTTTGCTCCCTTTTGGATGATGATTCAACCCATCCTCTTGCCTCCTGAGCAGTATGAGCTTTGCTGGTTGCTTCAGGACCACGTAGGAATTTTTGTGCCTTTTACTTGATTTGTTGTTGTTTCATTTTGTTTGCTTTGCCTATCCCACTCTATATCTGGAGGACTGTTTACATTGGCTTGGAGTGGTTCTTTAAATAGGTGGTCACTTGGCAGGTAGTTGAGGGGAGAAATAAGAGTAAATACCTTGACACCCTTTTAGTGAAGGGGAGGATTCTAGAAGTGCCTCTTTAGGTCCTGAGACCTGGAGGGGGGTAGACGGGAAGGGAAGGAGGCTACCCTTGGGGCTGGCCTGGGGGGCTTTGCCCTCACTTAAGTCCAACGACTAGGGGGTGAGGCTACTGCCTTCCAGTAGATACCCAGACAGGGAGCAACTCAGCTGTGAGTTGTGCTCAGGACTCAGATGGTTCACCCGGGGGAAGGCTGATGAGCAAGTCATGGTGTGATCACTGGCCTCAGCTGATTGTGTACTAGGTTGCTCTCCCTTCTTACACCTTACCAAGTTCAACTCAGTTTAAATTGTTTCTAAGTTGAATAACATGGCCCTTTTCAACCCAGTTCTCTGGATCTGGTCTCATTATTCCATTTTTGGTCAGAAAATGTTTTCCTAAGTCATATATAGGGACAGATTAATCTTAAATAAGTTATTTGGTGGGGAAGAAAGGGATAGATTTTCTGCTTTGTCCACAGGTCTTCTGGCTCATAGGGGTTCTCTTGCACTACAGCAGAGCTGGAGGGGAAGATTTTTTTAATTTTTTTTTATTTTATTTTTTTAAAAAAACCTTTCCCATTATTTGAAATGAGAAAGGATCTTCCACCACCAGTTAGTTAAAACAGCTAAACAGCTTTAGTTCTATTCTGCCTGCAGAAAAATCCAAAGAAGGCTGCAAAAAAAAGGCTTTGGGACATACTGGCCCACAGAATGGGGTTCTAAGTGTGCCCAGAAGTCTGGTCTTGTTTTACTTTTCTGTAGTTTCCCATGATTTAGGAACACTGCATGCCCTGTCAACCCAAAACAACCCAAAACAGCAACTCCTCAGAAAATTCCAACTATAGCCAAAGAAAGATAAAAGTTTCAGTACTGGAAGGGTCCCCAGAAGGGATTTCAGACTGCCAAAAAATGATCATGCTTTGCTGAATCCTGGTTTAAAGAAATGTGCACATTTGTAGGTGAAGATCTAGGTTTTGGGCCTGTATTTTCAAAATCTGCATACTTTTTTAAAAAATTATTACCTGTAGAAGTAAGGCATACATTAAACATATAGGCATCAGTTGGTTAGACTGCAGGCTAATTTCACACCTTTTAACTAAAATTCAGTGTCTGGTTCCAATGTATGGGTAATGGAAGTACCTCCCAGATAGCAATTCATATTTTCTAAGATTATTGGCTGTCACTACTGTGGGACTGTCTCTCACTTATGTTTAAAAGATCTTGAACTACAAAGTCTGCAAAGTTAAGTCCTACCCTGTGGCAAGATCTTTCCACTATCAGCATCCTACAGGCTTTCTTTATAAAGTAAATTGCCCAAGCAGCAGTTCCAGCTGCCCTTCCAATTAAATCTAATTGGACTAAGGCATGATTAGTTGATCCCAGTTTATTCTCAGTACAGTTTTGCAGAGCATCCCTTTCATTCTTGCCAGAGTAAAATCCCACAGAGGACTTCCACTTTTGACCAATAACTTGGTGAAGCGGTCTCTCAACATTTGCATGACTGGTGAGGATGAAGTTTCCATGGAACAACTATGGAATGTGAAGAAATAATAAAATGTGACCGTCTGTTTTCCATCCAGTCCCTAGGAACCGGTCAGGGCTCAGACAGAACAATTCTCAAAGGCTTATCTTTAAAACTGATGTAGTGTGCAGGGGTAGCAGTACCTGGATTAACCACCACTGTGTGGCTCCAAGAAATGCTCAGGTCAGGCAAAGACATATGGATTCAAATTACCTCAGGCACTCCTTTTCTGGGGGAACCTTCCCTCTTAATGGTTCCCAGGGCTGGGCAGCCTTTTAAAAACCTGTCTCTGGTCCTTTTCCTCTATCAGCAACTGCCTGACCAGCTAAAGACAGTTCACAGCCCAATTTCTCAGCACCACATACCCTTTTCTGATGCCCCCACACACACCCCAAGGAAGGAGATGGTCTAGAGAGAGGAAGCATAGGGCCAACATGCTGACCCACCCCCTTTCCTGTTCCTTTCTCTGGCCTGGTTTGGACCCTGTCTGTTCTCTTCACCATGCCTCAGCCCCCTTCTCACAGACACAGACACAAATTTTTATACTTGCAATTTCCCCGTTTTTGCAGGGGTCCCACATCCCTAACCCTCCTGAATGTGGAGGGCAGACGGTACTTTATTTGGAAACCCTGACTCTGCCAATGGACAACAGTTAAGGGGTAAACTATTGTGAGCATAAACAAATACATGGTGTTTTAGATGGTATTTAACTCTGTTAAAATTAAGTCAAATAAATGCTGATTATTCCAACCTGTGCTGGAGAGATTGCCAAGAAATTGGCTCCTATTTTCATATGTGGTAGGAATATGGAAGTGTATTGAAATTTTGGTGATTAGTTTTTACAGACATAAAGGAAATAACAAATCAAAATATACAGTTAAATCCTAAGTTAGCTTTGTTATCAATATTTGACAAGGAACTAAGTAAGGGGCCAACATGAAAATTTGTATTTTATTAACTACAGCAAGATTGAGGATAGCTAAGAATTGGAAAATAAAGCAGGATACTCACTTAGATGAATGGTATAAATGGGATATAGTTATTAACAATAAACTGACTTGTAATATTGAAGTAAAGAAGGGGGAATTAAAAGCAGATATTTTTATAGATATTTGGGGCGAATTTATTGATTATGTGTTAATAAAGGGAAAAGGAAGCAAACCAACTGAACAATCAATACAATTTTGGAAGGGGAATGGAGCTTTTTGAAGGGAATGGGTTATATCTCTAATGGTCCCGGTGGTGGGGAGCACTACGATTCCATTGCTGAATAGACTAAGTTCAAGAATATAAGGTATATAGCGATTTGTTAATTTATGTTTGTTATGTATTTGGTATTACGTTATGGTTTTCTAGTGTCATGTATTGTTATGTTGTTTAATTAATCAATAAAAATTATTTTAAAAAATTAAAAAAAAAAACAAATACATGGTGTGTCTCTCTCTCTCTTCCAGTGGCTTTTTAGTTTACAACTTAGAGTAGAATCACAGCATAAGCTTTTTCATCTGTAGTTTTAATGATAACTGTATGTAATAACTAAAACCAATCTAATACCTAGATAGCAGGAATCCTAAACACTCCAATTATGCAAATATATGTTCATCATAAGAATGAATGACACTATCTTATCTTGCAAGAATAGAAGATACAGCAAAGACTGGATGCAAATATACACAATACTTGTGAACTGAAAATATTGTTCAATTTATACCTCATAGCAGACTTCAAACATGGTATAGATTTGCACATTATAATAGTGGACATTTAAGATTTTCTTACATAACAAAATTTATCTCAGTTTTGAAGTATGCCAATAGTAAGATGAGTTGACTTTGCAAATATGAATGAATGGTGTCTAAGGTACCACCAGTATGTGTTTATCCAGCATCCAATTACTGGCTTCCTAGGATTGTATGACATTGTGAGAGCAGAACGGATGTGATAAACACATTTTCTGTTTCCTTCAAGTGAAATTAGTTCTCATGAAAGAAGCCAGCTTGGGGGCATTAGAAAATGAATTGCAGATTTATCCCCTGAACATTAGCACAGCATGTCCCAACCTCTCTTGGTCTCCAACATATGTATCAAAACCTTGGCAAGTAAGGAGACACACTAGTTGAGACTCCCTTCTTAGTGTTCATTTATGCAAATTCTCCATGACCAAATATTTTAATCTTTGGCCTCTCTGCCACATCCAATCTAATCATAGTAGTTTCTGCTACAGAACTCATTACATTGGTCTAAGTGCCTTATAAAATTCTAAGTCAGCAAAATGTGAATGTGATTTAGCTTATAACAACATCTTCTTTTTTGCAACCACAACCGTTATATTGCCAGTTGTGTTTATTTTATGTGCTTTCTTATTCTTTGACTCTTTCCCTATTGTTGCCATTTTATTTCCACTGCAACAATTTTAGATGAGGTTTTCTTTCTGGATAACTGATCGTTAGTGAAAAATGCATTTTGGGAGTTACAATGCAGTATAAATCATTCAAACATTTCCCTCCACGTGACAGCAGTTGATTTAATAAATAGACAAAATTTGACATGCTAGGGAATATAGGTTATTATAATTGCAGCATGGCACCACGGTATACTATAGCACAGTATATACGGTGATATGTTAAAATCTCAAATTGTTTAAGAGTTTAGCCTTAAACAGAGATGTTGTACAATCATGTTGTTGAATACTGAATCCTTGGCTTACTGTTAGTCCCAGCTGGTGTAAACTCTCAGAATGAATGGAACATTCGTACAGTTGAGTATGAACTTACCAAGTTCCAACTGAGTCAGTGGGCCTACTCTGTTTGTCAGTAATAGTTGCCTTTATTATTTGTTATGATTTAGGAATATATTATGGGAAATTGATATGCAGGGAATTTTGATCAAGTGCTACAATTACATCAAGCTTCCTTTTTTAGGTTTCTTAAATCAATGTATCCAAGAATACATGGACTTTGCCAGAGTCAACATTATCCTTACATTCTTGGCAAATATTTACAAAATTAGAGTCTTGCTGATTATGAAAATTCTGATAATGTCACTTGAGATTATATTATAGCACAGTGGGCACATTTGGTGTGAGTAGAGATATTTTTAAAAAAATCTTTTATTAGTATATCATTAATGCCAACATCAAATGATAAATATAAACATACAGGCATATAACAGAAAAGATTATATTTCTTTAAGAAAAAAACTCTGAAGCATAGGATCAGTTTGCTAGCACAGTATAAATATATTTTTCTTTCCTTCTTTTCCAGTGAATAATTCTGAAAATTCATTTCGAAAATTTCCAAAATGTAAAGTGTCAAGAATCCCATAACAAATTTTTCCAAAGTTTATGCTGAAACCCAAGAGGCCTCAGAATGTCAGGTGTATGACTGCCATATCTCAGTAAACATGTCTGTCCTAGTTTCCATTTTAAGAAATTTATACTTGGCTGTTAATTTGCATTTCATGCCAGTTCCAGCTTCCTCCACCATGTAGGAAGATCCAGTTCCTTTCCACGTTTCCATCCCTTAGCTATAACAATTCTTGTCACTGATAATGGAATAGAAATAAGACGTTCATGGTACAAATGCTCATTATTACTTGCAAGGATGGATGATAATAATAACAATAGTCTACCATAATTGTTAATAGGCTGG
Organism: Cyclura pinguis; assembly: GCA_030412105.1. Classification (NCBI taxonomy): domain Eukaryota; kingdom Metazoa; phylum Chordata; class Lepidosauria; order Squamata; family Iguanidae; genus Cyclura; species Cyclura pinguis. Next base: position 101,772,745 of record CM059599.1, on the reverse strand, counting down.
GATGTGATTTTACCTATTACATTCAATACCAAGTCCCCCAAATCTCTCATTTGGGAGCAATATAGCCACCTATGAATTAAAGTTACTCTCTGTTCACATCCTTTCCAACAGCAAGAAGATAGGTATATTTTTTTTACTAATTAATGACAGATGAGATGGTGTGCAATGCCATCTATACACTAATATCCAATTATGTAAAACAGTTATTGGTATCCAGACTAAGAGGTTATCCTCATCACTGTCCACATCCTTAGGCTAAAGAAACTAAAACCATCCATTAACACCAGCTAAACGTTTGCCTCAAGCAACTTACTAAAATCCATTTTCAATGCAGATTCCAAGTCAGACCATTACGGAGGGGGGTGGTAGTCTTTAACCTGAGTCTAAACTTTGGACTGTTTTGTTCTGTTTGACAAAGAACAAACTTATGTTCTGAAATCCTTTGCTCATTTACATGTCAAGCACTTGTGTCTATTAGAAGAACAGCTGCAATTAAAAAATCTTCCAAATTGACAACAACAAAAACAATACGCTCAAAACATAACAACAAATACTCAACTTAAAACAGGGCAGCAATGCAGTCTCAAGGGAAATCGTTTCTCCTTCTAGTAAGAATTCTGACAAGCCAGCCACTAATTTTTGCTTCTAAATTACTGAAGAACCCGTGGGGGAAAAATGCTACCCCTTTGGATGATTGTGACGTTTGCAAATGAATCAATACAGCCATCAAAACTGCTCAGGCATTTGGCCACAAAACGACAGGAGTTTAAAGATAAAGCTATAGATTTTCCTTTTGAAAGGACATTACTGGAAGAAAATGAGAAGATTTTATTTTTAAAAAACAGGAGTTTACAGTGGGTGCAAGAGAAAATGAAGGATACTTATGTGATTTCTTCCATCCCAAGTCCCTGGCCATTCACATAACCATTTGCTGTGGTGAAACTCTCATATTATCAGATACAAATAATGCATACAACTTTTCTGGCTCAGGTGGAACTTGCAAAGGATATAAGTGCTATGACTATAGTTGGTTTGGGAGAATCAGCAAAAATATAAATTACAATGGGGAGACAGTTTTGAATCTTTTAAATCTTTTTCTAAATGACCATGAATAAAATACAGATGAGAGAGCCAGTATGGTGTAATGGTTTGAGTGATGGACTAGGGCCATGTTCGTACTAGCATGTTATAGTGCTATTATTCCACTTTCAACATCCTGTGGAATTCTGGGGTTTGCAGTTTAGGGAGAGACCTCAAAGGTCCTTCTCCCTAAACTGCAAACCCCAGGATTCCATAAGAGGTTGAAAGTGGAATAATAGCACTATAAAAGTCTAGTGCGGAAATGGCATAGGTCTCTGGAGACAAGGGTTCAGATCCCGATTCAGCCATGAAAACCCTCTGAGTGACTTTGGCTAAGTGACACACTCTCATCTTCAAAGGAAGGCAATGGCAAACCCCTTCTGAATGAACCTTAGCAAGAAAACCCCATGATAGGGTACACTTAGCGTTGCCATAAGTTGGAAACAATTTGAAGGCACAGAACACACAAAATACAAATGAGAGGAGTTGCTTTTCCTTGCTTCTTAAATGCACAATGGACTAATACTAATGCGTGTACTGAAAGGGCTTGTTCTACAGTGACAAAGGTTTAATTTTAAATAGTGAGCCTATGCGACTTCTTTTCCAATGGACATTGCTGACCGACAAGTTACTTTAAAACGAATTGCAAAAAGGGAACTAGGGGAACCAGTCTGCTGTATTTTTCTAGAAAGCTCTTTTCTCAGCATTGGTCTTGCTGACTAAGGGATTCTAGGAGATCTCATCTAAGTTCTAGTTAGGAGTTGACTCTTAAATGGAAAAAAAAAAAGATCTGCAGGAAGTTCCATTGCATTGCAGGTGACTCTTCAATCAGTGAGATTCTTCCTGGCCCAGTGTGTATGTTCATACGTACCAGATCAGAGGAGCACTTCTGTTTGATCTCCATGAAATCTTCTCTGGTCAACTCTGTTTCATCTTTTGTCTGACAAATGGCCCACAGGACAGCTGATCGGGTTCAGCTGATTTTAATGGCAAGTTTTCCTTAATGCGTCCATTACAGTTGCAGATACAATCTCTGCATCCTGGAAATCATCATCTTGGTCCTCTATCTATATGTTAGGATTGCCAATTGAGCAGGAAAAAAAAGAAACGTATAGCTTGTTTGGATGTGGGGGATGGAGCAATCAATGTTCGGTCAGTTGGCAGAAAAGTGAGGGGTACAGCTGCATTCCACTCTCCTTGGGTATACACACACCCCTCTCTCTTTAAAGCTATACACAAGAGATGAAGATACGAAACATCAGGTTTTGAGTCAGCCTCTGTGTGCTAAATGTATTTAAAATTTGCTACATGGCTCCAACCCACCAACCATGCTAGGGTGCTGCTCTCTGCCTCTGTTTATGGCCATGTTCTTCCCTTGCGCCCTGCCAAGTACTACAATCATCTGTTTCAAGAGCAATTTTGAATCTTATTTCAAAAAAGAAATGTTTGGACGAATGTCTATGTGGTAATAAACATGTGTATGCACTTCAATGTTACTTGTTGCTCATTGTTAAAAGAGTAACTTTTTAGTATTTTTAGTATTTTTAGTATTACTTCTTACTAACATGTTACTTTTTATTTTATAAAAATATAGTTAACATCCCTAAATGCCATCCACTAATGCCTTAGGAATAATGAATGAATGTTACTTGTTCCACTAAAAGTAGTGATGTCACCAATCACCATTACATTATCTACTATATAAAAATCAATGTTTGGCTGTGAGTTTGTCTGTTTGTTTGTTTTGTCTGTTTGTCTGCATCAGGCAGGCAAAGACCTCATATGATTGGCTGTGTGAAGCGAGAAGACCTCATATGATTGGCTGGCTATGAAGAGTCTATAGAATCCTGGGGTTGGTGGTTCAGGGAGGGGCTTTTAGAATTCTCAGCCCAGAGCTCTTGGGCCTTAGGCCAGTTGCTATGGAGATGAGGCCTACCATCAATAAGGGTGCCAGGAAATGCTTGGGAGGCATATGTGGGAAAAATTAAAGTGACATACGCAACTTGGGCCCTTTCCATACCTTACCGTCTTCTGGTGCTGGGGTGCGGGGATCACACAAGCAGCTTCCAGCGAGAGATTCTGGCGTCCGGGGTCCTTCAGCTCTGCACAAGTTGCCTGCTCACGTGAGAGCCCCGCCTCTTCCTTCCGCAGCACAGTCTGGGAGTTTCCCAGGCTGCACTGGGGCAGGAAGCACAACCCGCGCGGCTCCAGAGGCTCCGCATGCCAGGTAAGTGCGCACGGGGCCCGGGAGCAATGCACAATCATGCACCATTTTCGGCTTCTAGCTGAAAATGAAAAGGTGTGCAATCGGCACCTGATGGCCCCTGGAATGTCGCATGATTGTGAGTGCGTCGTGCGGATCACTCCTCACAATCGTCCGACACTCCAGGCCCTCTTTCGCATGGAAAATGCCATGCGAAAAGGGCCATAGGCCCTTTTTGCATGCCTTGTATCATGTGAAGGGGCCTTCAGAGTATCACGCAATTGTGAAGACTGGTCCACATGACGTCCTCGCAATCGCGCGACGCTGCCGGGGCCAGCAGGCACTGATTGTGCAATGTATCATTTTCGGCTTCTTGCCAAAGATGATGCACGATCACACGTTACTCCAGGGCCCCACACGCATGTACCGTCCATATGGAGCCTCCGGTGCCAGAGCCCTCATGCTTCCTCCCCCAGCGCAGCCTGGGAAGGTAGCTGGCTGTGCTGTGGAAGGCAAAGGCGGAGCCCTCACGCTGCCTGCCGGCCAGCAGACAGCTACTGCGGAGCAGGAGCAGAGGGGATGCGAGTGTCTCTCAAAAGAGGCTACTCACGTGATCTCTGCGTGCCCACGCCAGAAGCAGGTAAGCTGCAGAAAGGGCCATAGTTACAAGGTCTTCTTGCCTCACACAGTAGATTGTATGGGTTCTCTTTGTGAGGAATCTTAAAGTTGAAATTCAAAACAAAACAAAAAAATGCTTCCAGAAAAACATAAAGCCATTGCACTAATTTAGCAGAAAGCAAAAAAAATCAAAAGCCAGTACACCAACGTTGCCAGACAACACAGACTGGATTGGAGACTATGGAGAAAAGTTACAGATACTGGAATAGACCAATTGCTATGGAGACAATGCCTAGCAGCAAGGAGGAAGACAGTGTATTCCCGCAGGAGCCCAATTTCTGTATGTTAGCAACTACGAATACAGATTGGATTGGGGAATATGGGGAAAATTTACAGGAACAGGAATAGGCTGGTTGCTATGGACATGAGGCCTAGCAGCAAGGAGGAGGACAGTGTACTCTCTCAGGAATACAGACTGTGTGTGTAAATAATTCTGAATACAGATCGCATTGGGAAATATGGAGGAAAGTTACAGGACATGGAGAAGACAGTTTGGTGAGTTCTTAAGAGGAAAATAAAAACTTCGAGCAATGCTGGATAAATATGCTAGTTTTTAAATAATACTATTGCCCCTTCATTACCCACCAATGTAACAAGTCACAGGTAATTTTTTTTCTTTTTCTTTTTCTTTTTTTTTTTTTTTGTAGTTTGTTGCTTCTAAGCCCTGTTAAAGAGTTGGCAAGCTCATGGGTAGATCGTATGACCAATGTGGCTGGCATTTTGTGAGTGTATCAGTCCTATGCTATAACTTCTTGGCACCCAGCTAAGTTTGCACAGAAATGCCTTAAAATAACAAAAAAAGAACAAAGCATGTAGTAACTGCAGCATGTAACATTAGACTAGTAAGTTTATAAATGGGCTGTTTGTAGAAACATCCCTCTATCAATGTAGAACTTATTGTGAGAACACTTCTTTCATTTGCATAGATTCAATCTATGAACATTTTAAAACTCTCTTTTTAAAGAGGATTTTTAGTCTGTTTTTAAATATCTTTACCTATTTTATATTGCCTCTGGTTAAGACCCTGATGGGCTGACAGGTGTCTTAAAACAACAAACAAGTAACTATGCTGTTGTCATGATCTCTCTCTAATACAACCTGCTTGATGAAATTTGTAGCATACTACGCTATTTCTGTGTTTGTATAAGAGCTTTCCAGAATCTCCTGTCAACTCCTTGGAAGAGTGTATCCTATTCCAGTGCTAGAGACTGTGACTACTAAAAACTATGAGCTATTTGAACAGTCACTATTATTTGTTATCATGGTCCAGTGTGGTTTATAAATTCAGTAATTAAATTTATCAATTACAACAATAAAATAAACAACCAAAACACCCACTATAAAATGCTTCACTGTAGCACATCATGCCCACCATTTTACTTCTAGGGCTTTCAAAAGCAACTGAAGTCTGCTTTTGTCCTTTACAAGGATTCCTCTGCTATTTGAACTCCTTATGAGAACTAGTGATAAACCATCATCTTTGTGAGTAGCAGCCTTGTGCACCTTTGAAAGTTCTAGCAAAATCAAACAGATGGCAGGATGCATGGAGCAAATCTCAGGAAAGTTGTGGGCTATGTAGCATATAGTGAAACCTCATACTTTTTACTTCTATCTAAAAAAAAAAATTTTTTTCCATGGGGGAAAAAAACCTACCTGGCTATTAGATGGTTGGGATCACTGAGATTATGGTCTCAACAGAAACTTTAATTTTCTAAAATAAACTAATGCATGAGTTTGATGTTGAGAAGTGCAGACAATCATGGTACAACTGTGTTTCAAGCCTCTCAGATTTGCCTGCAAAAGAGCTGGCACAGTTATGCACGCTGCTGGTCAAAGGCCATTCCTTGGCACTAAGACCCAGTTGAGCACTCCAGCTGACTGATGAGCGGGCACCAAGCCATCAGAGCAGATGGACATGAACGAACAGAGCCAAAAGACAATGTATGTGCATCAAGTGTAAATGTTGATGGCAGGTTTCCCGGCCAGTGTCTGAGCTCATGCATCTGTAGTTACAGGAATGCCAACCTTGCTTTGGATTAAATTTTCAAACAATTAAAAAATAGCGGGTGTGGGGGGATATCTTTTATGATGGACGTGGAAAGCAAACTAAAAATAGAGAAAAATGGATTAACATTGAGAATCTCGTCTAGTAAATTCTCCAAGAGACTCTTCCACCAGTTGAACTGGAACCAAAATTACTATTGACTGAATATTATTCAATCAATAGTAAATTGACTGAATAATTGACTGAGGCAGTCTTAAAGTCGTTTTAAGCTTCCTGCTGAGCAATGTTGATACACCAAATCCCTAGTATACAGAAGCTCATTGGGTCTGCCTGCCTCATCTTCATAGCACGGTGGAATTTTTTTAAAAAAAAATCTGGCTAGCTTTGTAGACTGTCAGCTTTATAGCAGTTTTCAGGGCAAAGACTTTTTAATGATGGACGTTTGATTTTTGCAGAGTTTCAGGTAGATTTTCCCCTGTTGTGAAGGGGGATGAAATGCAGGCTTCATTTCAAGTTGCTATTTTCAAACAATCTACTCTCCTCTTATATCAGGTCTTCTAGGGGTTTTTTAATGCTTAAAATCCTGTAGGAGAGAGAAGGAAGGAAAAGAAGAGGAAGCAGCAACAGCAGCAAACTAAAATGAAGTATCCACAGTCAGATCTCAGGATTTAGAGAAAGTCTGAATCTTCTGAAGTTTTTGCTTAGTTCAAGAATGATGCGAATGATTTTTTTTCTTATGATTGTCATCCTCAACCTGGTATAAATTGCAGTGCTGCATTTTGACATAACAGAGGATGAACATGACATTGGCCATTACTATACAATTGAAGCATGACCATCCTTCGGGCAAATGGTACAGAAACAGCTGACTCAAGATCTTTCCCTATTATCACGTTTGAGAATTATAAGGTTGCATCAGTGTTTGAGTTTCCTGAGATCCCACAAGAATAAAAAAAAGTCCTCACAATTTTGCACAATGGACCAGGATCCTGTACAAGTGATTCAGAAACACCAGACCTGGAGAGAAGCAGCTGTCCCAGCAGAGTTTAGTCCTTTTACTCCTGCAAGGATTTTATAACAAATATTATACATTCCTCATTGGTTTACAGGCAAAAGATGTAGTAAATATCCTGCATGCTTTTAGAGAAAGAATGATAAATTCTTTTGAGACTATGAATTAAGAATTTGATAAAGCATTTTCTCTGAAGGTTACAATTAAAAACAAATTACAGGCTTGAGGCAGGACATATACACATGTTTCCTTCCCATTTGCGATACCTATATTCTAGGCACATACTGCAATTGATTGTGCTATTCGTAAGACCAAGTTACGTTTCTTAATAATTACCTATATTTTCACATCTTAGATAACATAAGAAGTGCCTTGCTTTCTTGTTTAGTCCAGCATTCTTGATTCATTTCCCTTCAGTTGCCAGCTTAACTCCAGCATTCAATTTTTTTCTTTTTTTTTACTACTCACATTTATATATTTAGTTCTCTGAACTACTTTTTAGCCTCCCACTACTCTTTGAACTGTACTCTTTTTCATTACTTTCTTTATTCATCTTTGTTACTTTTATAGCTTCTGCATCTCTGACTCCCCAATTTAGTGACATCAGCATTGTTTGTGGTATTGTCCCTATAATTTGTAATCTGTGGCATGCATTTCATTTGAGATTATAATAACCTCATGGCCCCTATCAAATAAGTAGGTAATGAGGGTATGGCAGCAAAAGTGTTGATGATGATGTTGCGTTCCTTACAGTCATTTCTGACTTATGGTGACCCTAAGACATCCAATCACAGGATTTTCTTGGCAAGATTTGTTTGGGAAGGGGTGCCTTTGCCTTCCTTTAAGGATGAGGGATTGTGGCTTGCCTGAGGTTACCCAAAAGGTTTCCATAGCTGAGTGGGAATGTGAGGCCTGGACTCTCGAGTCTGTAGTCTGCTGCTCAAACCACGCTGGCTCTCTGCAGAAAAGTTACAGATTAAAAAATTAGTGCTTTACTTTATATATTGTAAGCTGCATTAAAGGATTCATACTGACTGACTGCTGGCTGCCAAGCGAAGTTTCAGGTATTGGTAGTAGTACAGATAACCATATACAGGTTACCTCACGGAATGTATCTTCTATAACACCACAACCACCACCACCCCAAGTACTTACTATTTTTCAGGGGAGACCCTGTGATCCAGGCTGTGGCCTATGAATTTCCATTTGGCATCAACATGGAGATGGACCTCCCTAGTGTGGCATCCAACTTGCCAAATGATCTCTCTTCCGAAATATGTCTGGGTTCAATGCTGATGTGCTTTAGGCATTTATTTAAGACTTTTTGAAGGGGGAAAAAATGACTTGCTCCTATCTATGAAAATTTCATTTATTTATATATTTATATATTTATATATTTGAGACTTTTTTTTAAAGAAAGAAATTGAATTTTTTCTACCCATGAGCTCTTTGGGATTATTTCATTATTTTGTGCTAGTGTTACTGTAAACCTCTTCACAATTTGTGTACACGAGTAGTGCTATAGAAATATACCTAATAATGCATATTCATGCATAGCAGATTGCCCCTTAATGTGAACTTTGCCATTCTGCTGAAGTTCAAAATACTTTTTTGGAAGTTTCACTGTATCATGCAGAAGCCCACCTGCTTCTCAGTCTAACTTCCCCCTTGGCAAGGACCTTCTGTTTAATTGAGTCCTAAAACTTCCAAATGTCCATTTAGCCAGTTCTTTTATGTTCCATATATTTTCTTTTTAGAATTCTTTTACAATTGCGTTGGATTTTCTAAGCAAGTTTCCATCTCCATGTGTTTGAATTTGATAATGCAGGCAGATCTCAGTTCACATTGGGGTTGCATTCTTGGACTCCTAATGTAAATTGATGCTCACATGAATGGGAGGAGCCTGGTCCACTGAGAGTCATTGGAGACAAGAGGGATGTGCACCAGTGGAACTGAAGTAGCCATAAAGTTAATGATTTCATTCAACCTGCCATCAGCTCTAAAGAGGCTAGTGCTCCCCTCTCTCTCCTCTTGCCCCTGCCTCCATCTCTGAGCAGGTCTTTCCCTCTTGCCTCCTGCCTCCACATCCCTCTTTGTATTCCTTGCTGCTGCTCCCCTCTTTCTTTCTTCCTTCCTTCCCTCCTTCCTTCCTTCTTCAACTCTTCCTCCCACTTCTGTCTCCTGGCAGCTTCTGCCCTTCCCCTTCTCATGTCCCTCTGTCTGTTCTTGCCACTGGTTCTGCTTTTCACCTTCCTCCCCTTCTTGCCCCATTCTTCTACTTTTATCTCCCCCACTCGGGCTTCTTACTCCACCCCTGCCTTTGTCACTTGCTCGTCCTTTGTCCTACCTCCTTCCAGGACTCCTTCATGTACTTCTTATGCTGGTGAAACACCCTCCCCACCCAGGTTTGTCCTACATTTGTAACACGGTAAATTTGGGCAATGCAAATTGCAACTCAGCTGTATTGCAGTTGCTGTGTTCTCAACTGGCACAATGGCATTTATATAATTTCCTTCCATACATTCTTACATATTAGATCTGAGTATTCTAACTGTAAGAAGCTAACCTAGAGCGGCTGAACTAAGGTGACAATATACTAGAAAAAAAATAAAGGACAAAAAGCTATATTGGATTATAGCAATCACTTGAAACCCAGCAATATGGTACTGCAAAGGCAACTGCTTTTGTATGTTACTCCTCCTGATTTAAGGCAGCGGGAATTTTCTAAGTGTTTGTGTTTAAGAAAACAATATTTTCAGGCACCTAAAGCACTTCTGTGTAATGAGACCAGTTTTCATTTAAGTGCAGTGCTCTTAGCATGAGCGTTATCAAAATACAGACACAATCAAGACCATTTTTACTGACATTGTTCATATAATTGTAGTTATCTTATGATAACTTTTATGACACAGTCACCCACAAGGGATTGCTGATTCCTAATAACAACTAGCTCATGAATGAGAGCCCGCTAGCAGACTTTAAGCTTTCTGGAGCTTAGTTGTGGCCTTTTAGATATCATTGCATTACCGTTCCCATCAGAACCAGCCTGTACAGTCATGATGAGGCATCATAGGAGTTGCAGTCCAATATCTGAAACAGATTTTGGAATTTTAGGTAAAAAAAAAATAGGTTCATTAATCATTAGTGAAGTCCAAAAATTAATTTGTTAGTCCTGATGTTAGTAATAAAAATGTTCAATTTGTTTTTTCAGTCATTACAGTCAGCCCTCCACATTTGCGGGTTTCACTTTTGTGGATTTGATTATTCACGGATTATTTGCTGTCACCTCTGCTGCCTCCCTATGCCATTTTTAATAGGGACTGCAAGCCTCATGAGACTGAGAAACTGTGAACGAGGCTTGTCAGTCCCTATTAAAAATGGTGTGGGGCAGCTGTGGAGGTGGCAGTAAGCCCCACCAGCCACCCACTTCTGCCTGGTGAAGGAAACCTGATGCCTCAAAGGAATCCACAGTGGGTTGAATATGGTGATCATACTTTTTTGTGTGTTAAACATGGTTTGGGAGGGCCTAGAGTTATTCACAGTTTTTTCACTTTCATGGGAGTCTTGTGCCCCTAACCCTAGCAAATGTGGAGGGATGACTGTACATCAGTCCTGCCTTTTAAAATGAATCACAGGCAGCGTGTAAACCAGAGCTCCTGTTCTATGTGAAACCTTCTGAACTGAAGACCTGAGCTCATTTTGTACTAGAACCTTCCCAGCAACACCTCTAGATAGGTCCCAAACTGTAATCTCCACTGACTGATCAGAGATAACTGCAGACGAATAACAAGTCAGAACTCACTACATTTGGCCTTCCACATTTTCAGATTTAACCTTCACAGATCTAATTATTTGTGATTTCTTCTAACTCTGCCCTCCCCCCAGTGCTTCTTTTCCAGGTGAACCTGTCCTCTTAGCGGCTCTGTTCAGGCCAAACAGCCTCTGATGCTCCTCCTGCTCTACCAGTTGCTGCCTGGCTAACTAAGGATGTCTCACAGCCCAATTTCTCACCACCACAACATCTCCTGCTGCCCCCCACACTCATGGAAGGACATGGACAACAGAGGAAGTATAGGGCCACCATGCTGGCCCACCCCCTTTCCCTGACCTGGTTTGGACCCAGGGTGCCCACTCTCCCCACCATGCCTCAACTCCTTCGCATAGCCACACCAGGCACACATACATCTTGATATTTGTGGTTTTTCTACTTTTGTGGAGGTCCTATGTCCCTAACTCTAGCAAATGTGGAGGGCCAACTGTATTCATAATGCCACTGTAGTGATCATGACCTTTGTTAAGTCAAAAAGCAAAATGTGAAGTACTTTCTCTGCATTATTAAAAAAAAAGAATTAATATGTTATATTAATACCATCTTGAATGATTTCCTTGCTCTGATAGCCCACTTCCAACATAAAACATGATGAAAACTCCAGTTATCTTTATTTACTATGACAACTCATGTTATGGTTTCTGATTAACTACTCCTCTATTGTTGCTTTTTATTTATACTGCTGCTGTTTACAGATGTGAACATTAAATCAGGCTGAAGGCTGCATGCAATCCCTTCACTGGGAATGTCCAAAATTTTTTTCAGATGAAAATTCTAAATTCCTCCCTTTCTTTGGGGCGTAGGAGGCAATTCCCCCCCTCAAGCATTTTTTTTGCCCAGGAATGACCTTTTCCGCAATAAGAAGTGAATTAGAAGTTGACACTTCCTGGTTCTTAGCTCTCCTGGCTCTGAAATGGCCCAAAATGTGTCATAAATGTGATGTATGAAATTGTCCCTCCCACATCTTCTAGGGCATGTTGTGAAGCATTGGGACATATAAATATTAAATTGATTCACCTTCTGGTTTACATCATTGTTGTCCCAGTAGCTTTGTGGCTTAATGTCACAAAACTTCCCAATAAATGTCATGCATCATCATATGAGGAAGCAGGACTTTTTTGTTGTTGTTGTTGTTCTAACCATTTCATTGACAGTATGATGACTTTTCATGACTATATAGTCTAAAATTATGATGTCTCTAATATGAGACACATAATTTCAAGCAGATTTGTGAGTTTTTAAAAAAGCATTTAACAAAAGAGTAGGTTATACGTTCCCTTCGCAGAATATCTGCACCTTTTGAATGGCCTTCTTTTGTGTTTTTCTGTAAAGTATATGATACCTCTTGGGGGCTAGGACTGGCAACCCCAATTCTCTATTGTTATAAAGACATTATTGATTTCTGGCTCTTCTAGTTTGTGTCATGATTACCGTAAAATAATGTAGTTCTCTAGTATTCCCAGAAAAAAAAAAGTTGGGAGGCAGAGAAAAAAAGTTGGGAGGAGCTAACGCATGGAAGATCTGTCATAAGATGTAGCTCTAATTAGAAGTAGGAAATGCCAGTGGGATTTGTTCATTGTCTTCTCTCAGACCTTCAGTGCTGAGTTTCCAAACTAAAAAATGATTGGTTTAAGCATGAAGCTGAAATGATATTGAAATGGCTGTAATCCAAAGACTGCAGGTACTTGAAATTTCTAACATCTACAGTATCTGAGAATTTGTAATGAGACTTTGTTTTAAGACAATTATATCTAATAGTCACAAGATAGAAGGCAGCAAACTGAGGCTGTTGTAAAGTAGTTGGTTAAGCATGTAAATAACAATGTATGTTGCTTCTTGATGAATTCACTGAGGAGTCTCAGGTATCTAAGCTTTCTATCTGTCATCTGATGACAGTAGTCTTGGCTTCTGTGAGCCAGTGTGTTTGTGTGTGTGTGTGTGTGTGTGTGTGTGTTGTAGCAAGACTTTGGTAGACCAGGTTTCAAGTCCTTGCTCTGACACTGAAATCCACTAGGTGATGTTCAACAAGGCAGACTCTCCTGAGCTTAGAAGGCAGTGGCAAGTGTCCTCTGAACAAATCTTGCAAAGAAATCCTTTCAGTGGGAGTGCTGTAAATCAGAATCAACTTGAAGGTACATAACAGCAACAGCCTTGATCTCCCTTGTAGAGGAAGAGAACTGGGGAAGTAACCCTCTAAGGACCATTTTAATTAAAAAAAAAAAACCACCTTTGCACACCTGATCCAATCAAGCAAGCAATCAGAGTCCATGCATTAATTAATTACTCCATTTAATTAATGTTTATTTCTATCAATACTTAATCACACACTGTTTCTTGTTTATGCAGGTTTAAAGATATAATTGTGCAAGGGCTTTTTTTGGGGAGCATCGTATATTTCTGTAAGAACGAATATGGTGGCCAGGAACCCAATCGGATAATTGTGCTGACAGAATTTCTTCTATCCATGTACGCAGAAGCTGGGCTACCTCTCCAAATGCAGTCTCTTATATTCTCCCAGATCTACTTGGGATAGCTGGGAAACCCTCTAGAGCAATTTTTAGAAAGAACCATGGGGAGGAATGGAAGGGAAGACTTTTCTGTCATCATCGTGCTGCAGCATCAGCAAGATTTAAAAATTGTGTCAGTTTTCTTGAAAGTAGTTTATATTATTATTTTCCTGATTCTAAGTGATAATTAATCCCAGTTTTGATCATGTGAAGCAATGGAGCTTCATAACTCTGTTACCCTGTGTACTGGGGGTCCCGGGAGGGACACCAAAATGTGCTCAACTCAAGGTGGGGAAAATTAGCTCAGAGCACTGCTTAGCGTTACGAGAGGCAGGGTAACTTAGCGAGATCTTGAACCCTATGTCTACGGGGTCGGGTCGAGTCAAGGAGAACACAAAAGTTGAAATAATAAATGATGTTTATTAAATACAAGCAAAACAGTGTATGAGACACACTCATACAAGATAACTAAAGAAAATAAAGGTTGGAGTGGTATAGAGGGATTTTTAGAGGGATTGCTGGTTTGGGTGATACTTCACCTATCCTGAAGCCCAGAAAAATAGAGAGCAAAGCTGGGGTGCGATGTAACTCAGCACATGGAGCTGAGGGGAGGCTCGCCAAGCAAAGCGGCAGCAAGGCAGGATGAAACTCGGGAGCGATCCGAGGAAGGTCTCGGAATCAAGGGTTTTTATAAGGAGAATTGTGACTTGGGGGAAAACAATAGATTTGGAGTTGGAGACAAAGCCTCCGAAAGGTCAGAATCTGAATGATTGAGTTATCATAGCAGTTTTCAATAGAGTAGCCAGTATGCAAACGCAGAGTACTTGGGTATGGTATAGTCCACCCATCAAGCTGCCATCGCGGGGCAGAGGCTCTTTTGTAAGTGGCGCGCATACTTAATTAGAGTACTTGCCTGGAGGTCTCCTAAAGCAGTGAGTCAGCTATTTCTGGCCTGCCTGTATTGTAGTTTGAATATTACGGCTATTAACAGCCGAGCTTGTTTACGTGCTTGTCCAGTGGCCTCGCAAGCACGTGGAAAGGAATAGAGAAGTGCAGCTGAATTGCGATATCAAGGGATATCTTTAATATCCCCAAAGCTCGGACTAGCCAGGGCAGTAACAACTCCTTGTTTGAAGTTGGCTTGTTTCAAAAATCTGGTTAAGATTGTCCACATTTTGCTGACTGAGGCAGAACAAGAACAGAAATGAGAATCGCACTAGAGAATAGGGCTGCCAGATCTCTGGCTATCTCCTGAACTATTTGGGAATCAGACTCTACCCTGGACCACAGATGAGGTCAGAAAAGTCCAATTTAGAGAGCTGTATCTTCTTTAAGCCTTTTTTTAAAAAATCTTAATTGGACATGCTTCAGCTAACAGGCTAGGTATAGCAAAGTCTGTATGGTTAGCTGTTGGTCTTTGTCCTTCTCATCTTCTTCCCAACCGGAAACCAGCCTCCTCCTGCTGTATTCAAAGCATCATGTGTGATTGGTTTGCTCTGGCTGCAGCATTCACGATCAGGAGATCAAACAAAAAGTGTTGAAACAGGAGGTGGGAAAGAATTTTAAAAAATAGTCTTTGCAAATTAGGACTCTGTGTGTGTGTGTGTGTGTGTGTGTGTGCACATGTGTGTGACTAGACTGGTCAAGAACCCTTAGTTTCTGCTCCTCTGAATTTTGCTTTGCTCATTTCTGTTGCTTGCTTCAGCAAATGTGTATGTGTAGGGAGGTGATTATTTCCCACTGGCATAATCCTGAATTTCTTTCACAAATGAATTCAATTTCATGTGCAAAACATCTGCAGACCTCATTTGTGGAAAGAAGAAGTTTTAGTTGTGGTTGGAGTATTGAGCTGGAACTTGGGCGATTCATATTCAAGACCCTATTGGACTCCAAAACTTACTGGTGACTTTAAATCAGTTATTCTCCCTCAACCTGATGTCCTTTGGCTTTAAAAATGAAGTGAACAAAAGCACAGCTATGTAGACCACTTTGAACTCATTGGAGAGGAGGGAGAGTAAAAAAAGGTTGTGTGTTTTTTTTTTAATGACCTCTGATGTCTGTAATTGCCTGATGGTCCCAATAACTCCCTCTTACCCTTTTTATAACACTTTTTATACCGGCAACCTAATTTTCTATGCTGCATTTTATATATGATGACATACTTGCGTTTATCATACAGCTAATGGAAAGTTTGAAATGGTCTTAAACTACCAGAAGGCATGATGAATCAGCAAACAAGACCTACACATTAACAATCCTCTGTGCTTGGCTGAGGGTTGGATTTACTCGGTTGGTATTTCTTTTGTTTGTATGAGTTAAGCTGTTTCCAATGTCTACAATTATTGGGTCAATTTAAAATTATGAGATTTTTTTTTTTAAATAAACCAACTGTCCTATCTCTTTTTACTCTCGACAAAAAATTTCAAGTACCTAACAACTTACTGTAAAGGCATGGAATGATTGGTGCTTCTGTCATAATGATTAAATGATAGAATCCATGAGCCCTTGGAGTGTCTCTGAGGATTTCCCATATGTTCCATCCATCTCATGTGCTTCTTTTAATCCAAAACTACCACTGAAACATAGGATCCAGATACAGCTATAGAGGAGCTGCAGTTATAATATATTCAGCTACACAAAGCTTGGGGAAAAAAATTCATTTCTTGCATTACAAGTCCCATCGTTCCATCCCATGTAGTGAACAACAGCCAACAACATTGTGTGTTCATCTAAGGAGGAGGTTGGGAAAGGTATAAGATGACAAAACAAGGCGCTATATCCACAGTCTCAGGGCTTTGAGCACTCCTGACCTGGCCCCAGTACTGGAGAAGGAGTTGCCCTCACAGCAGAGGTGACAATGCAGGACAACAATATTGGGGTAAAAATGGCCACAACTGTATTAACAAACAAGAATCTGCAGTGCAGCAGAACATAGGCTAAGTGGACACTCTTGAAGTTGATTAAGCCAAGCCTCCTCAAGGTAGAAACTTCCTGGCTCCGAACTGTGGGAAATTACCCCATTATTTGTCATTGCCTAATTCCTATGATGGCAAAACAGGGACCCAGGCAGTTCCTCCAAATGGCACTGGTTGGCATTTTTGAAGTGGGGTTCAAGCCTGGATCAAGGAACCAGCTCCTTTTACTTCCTTGAACTGGATAGAACAGAGCAGATAGGTAGACAAGCCTCTTTCATCTGTGGGTGAACCTGCTAGAAACAAATTAGCTGATCAAGTGTCCACTCCAAACCAGTTATGACTAAATTCAAATGATGGGGGCTATGAATCACATACAATTTGGAGTAGGTAAAAAAACTGTCTCCAGGGCACAATAAAAAAATTCCTACTCAGGCCCTAAAAGTTACTAGCCAAAGCCCATGCTGCAATGAGAGAGGGAGTGGCTCACCATCAAAAGAGGCTCAATAATGGTCAAGAGGTGCTTTAAAAGGGAGAGTGCGCTCAGGCACATACGAAAGCCAAACAGTATCCTGCATCACTTTGTTGTCAGTTGCAAGGAGGGCAAAACGACTCTTGGATAATTGCTGAGAGAGCGCAAGGGATTGGTGAACAAATGACTTGAGGTCTGTTGCAGCTTCTTCATGTCCCTACAGTCGTACTCTGTTCTTATGTCTGAATAGCCTTTGCTCAGCCTCTGATTCCTTCTCCCATGTTTCAGATGCTACCATTTTCAGAATCATATGGAGAAGGGGGGGAAACTGAGAGGTGTACTGAAATACTCAAACATCATAAATGCATAAGATTTGAATAAGTTTAATATTGAAAAATGTATCCGTTACTTAAAAAAGGGGAGATACTATTTCACATAAAATGATACATCACATTTATAATGTAGGATTTTTTCATTTAATTTTAGCACAAGAACAACGATTCTAAAATGCAGTACCCCTCCCCCTTGTTTTGTGAAGCTTCACTATGAGTTGTATTAAGAGTATACCAAATGGGTGTAAATATAATTTATTATTATGACAAAGTACAACATGACTTGTGAATGGTCAAAAATGAAGGGAAGCAAACAGCTCTGTAACAATCCTAGAAGTCTAAGTTGACAACTTAAAGTGGTTTCATGACTGTAGTGTAGAAAATTAACAAAAGGAATGTGATAGCTCTGAGTGTTAATATTTAACTTGGGTAACAAAACAGAACATTTACAAAATGATTTAAAAAAAAATGAAGAAATAGCCTTACTACTATGTTTGTAGTAGCTTGGAGAACAATTTTCTGCAGTACTCATATAACAAGCTTGTACAATCAATTTAATTATTATGAAAATAAGGCATATTAGCATAAAGTTCATTCTCTTCATTTATTCTTGGAGAAATATCAGATTGCTTTGGATTTTTTTTTTCACATTGTGCTTTGGGAAGAAGTCATGTCAATGAAATTGAAGGGAACATAAGAGACTGTACCCCAAATAAGAAATGACACAAAGGCTTACGGGGAGCATTGGGGGCTATATTAAATTCAGAGTAATTACTATAAATCATATATATTGTATGATGGATATATTGTAGATTTGTATATACCTTTATAAAATAACAGAGTCCCACCCTTACTCTTTGTTCTCTGTACATGCCTGGAAATGCATTATTGACTGTTCCTGCATTAGGAGGCTATTAGCAGTCATGGCTGCATCCTGTGGAATCCTGGGATTTGCAGTTTAGGGAGGGACATTTAAAATTCCTGGCCAGGAAGCTCTACTGCCACTCCTAACTACAAACCACAGGATTCCATAGGGTATAACTTTGTGGTAAGCAAAGTGGAATCATAGTGCTAAAACAATGTTGTGTTAAAAGCCCCTTGTTTTAGCACTTGTAAAAGACACTGTTGTGAATTCTGATTTCTTATTTTTGAATCATGTTGCTTTTTTTCCATACTAGTTTTCAGTTGTAAAAAATGATATCCATTTTTGTGTATTTTTCTTTTAACATAACCATTTTTGCAAGTCTTTGTGCTTAATGCGTTTCTTTAAAATATGTTTTCACTAATTTATACCTTTTTGCATGTATGTCCTTATCTATGAATTTTTCTTAGAGAATTGCAACATAAATTTTATAAAAGTGTGAATGCCGAATATTGGATTTTGGTTGTGAAGCAGTTTGGAAAGTGGAAATTAGTTAGGGTTACATAAGATATGATGCAAATTAATTTTTCTCCCATCCCTACCATATACTTTGCCAAATATTGCCTTTCTTTGTAGTGGGGTATAATAATACCCTTGCAAAAATTTCTAAAATCAATGGTTAAGACTACTGTTTTTACTGAAACTGGAAGACTTTTTGTCCTGTTTCTTCTGGAAACAGTCTCAGTGTATTGACAATGGCTGTTGTGTGCCCACTTTCGAGTTGGAGTCTAAGGTTTACTTAAACACTGTTGATAACAGGATTAATAATGTATTATTCCCGTTTCCTTTTTTACAGTATGCTGTCTGGTTAGTCCTCTGGGTTACATGGAACATATTTGTTATCTGCTTCTACTTGGAGGCTGGGGACTTATCAAAGGTAATTTACCATCTGATATATCTAAGCCATCTGATGTTAACATACCAAGTTCTGAGGATGTCTTCTACTATCTTTAAACTTAGGGCTGTGCTTAAATGAAGAAATCAGTTTGGGAATGATGAATATACTATGTGCCTTAGCAAAGCTTATCCTAAATTATTAGGGAAATAGTATAGGTGTAAAAGAGATGTTTAGCAGTAGGAGGATTTTTTTAATGGTGTTTGTGTTATTCAAGTGAGAAACTACAATAGACTTTCAAGTTTCTATAATAGGGATGTCATAGTTGTGAATATCATAACTGACAGTGATCTAAAGGATTAAAACAGTAATATTTAATGATACGTATCTTGCTGCTTTTCTGTTTCCTTTCCAGAATTGTTACTCTAATGTAACACACACACAGTTTTTGCTAATTAATGAGAGAATAAATTGAGGCAAGATATCAAACTGAGGTATTGAAGTGTTACATGCTTTTAAATGTTCCTTCTTACGAGTCTTGTGAAGTAATTGTCAGCCTGTGATGGAGATGATCATTATAGGAGCAAATGTTTTGCTCATGTTTTGTGTTGTATGTTATTTTAGTGGATTTGCTTCACTCACAAGGGACACACCTTCTGGATGTGCAAGATTAGGGGAAGTCAAGTCTCTCTTTAGTGCTCAGCTCCTTTGAGCTTTGTTTGGGAAGGGGAGATGTACATATTTATATAAAACAAATGCCTGTTTCTTAGTGTACATTATACTACATTATGATTTCCTTTTCTTGTTTTTTGCAATATCAATGCAGTTAAATATATGTCTATTTCTTATTGTATATTCTATGACATCTCAGCTGGTTTCTGTTTTAATTTTAGTTTTTGACAAAATGAGATGGCCAAATGTCTTCACATATAGATTTATCAACAATGTGAAACCAAAAGGTCTAGGAAGCACATTTTAGTTCTATCTATAAGACAGCTATTTAGAAATTGCCTTTAATGCATGTATTCTGACATAAACATACTGCTTTGATAACATAAACTGAAACTACAGGTTTTATTCCTAGTTGCTGATTAATTTATCCACATTGTGTGGACTCATCTGCTAAAACCAGCACAGTTTCTACACAGTTGACTTTGTCCATAATATGTAATAACTGCAATGAAAACATAACAAAATATAAGATCTGTTATGCTATAGGAATATTTTTTTTTTTACTCTGCTTTATGACTACTAAAGATATTGACCGGAATCTTTCGGCCCACTTTGCTAGAGCAACTGGGAGTTGTGCTAGCAGTTATGCTCTTTCTGTGCTTGCATAAGGAGATATTCTGTTCCTGCTGTTTCATGGATTTGTCTCAGCCTGAGAAGATTGCCACAGTAAGATGGAAAGACAGAGGGTTATCACCAGCCAAACACTTACCAATGAAATGAAAGCTTCCCCAGGGAGAGTGGAAAAAAAACAAGGGAAAACTCTGTAGCAGGCTGTCCCCAAGGATTTGTCTCCTATCCTTATGAGCCACAGTTTTTGAACTTCTACACACCCCTGCCTCTGGTAGTTAAGTGGGGCCCCTGAACCTGCATGGATTTGCTCTCCTTCATGGTCCTAATGGTAGGCGTCTCCTACTTAAACTTGAGATCTGAAAGCACCTGATCTTGCATGGACTTACCCTTCTTTTGATAGCTGATCTGACTGTGACTTAAACACTGCTAGTCCTACACAATGCCTTGTGGGAATTGCTCAGAGGGCTTTAAAACTATCTTGCCTTGTGGTAGAATGCATGGTGGGAAGGATGGGCCTCTGAGCTGTGTAAAACTAAAGATCAACTGAACCTCGGTGAGGTGGAATCCTTGGTTCTGTCTCCTAGACGGATGATGATGATGATGTGGTGATGGTTGTATTTATATCCTTCCTTTGACCCAGCCTTGGGACTCAGGTTAGCTCACAACAGTTAAAAGAGATACTGCTGAAAGCCTCTGTAAATGATAGAGCCAGGGTTTCTGTGTTTCTTATCATGGATAGAATGGGTGTATTCACAGTGACAAAGACTGGAAATTGACTAGTTCACTCATTCCTGCTTGGGAAACGTTGCTTGCATAGTCTGAAGACATTCAGATGTTACATTGTGTTGTTTGGTCTTGTCTTGTAATTAGTAGCTTGTTAAGGGCCTGTAATCCAGCTCCCTGATTTTTAGCTTGATTTATTGGAGAGATGCTGTCATTACTTACTCAAGTGAATCCCTAGAAGAAACATACAAATCATTCAAAACAATTAATCTAAGGCAAACATATCAAAACACAACAAGAAAAAAAAAGGATTTCTTCAAAACTAGTGTGATGCCGCTGCCCCAGAACCCACACAGGACTCTTCCCAACAGCCACACCCTAGAGACATGAGCGGTACAGTACTTATGCCGGGGTGCAGATGGAAAAAGGAGAGCTCAGGCTTCTGGCAGTGTTTATATAGGGAGAGCTTGTTAATTAGGCCACATCTGGGTAGGACGCTGAGACTATACAGTAAGCCCACCACATTTGCAGGTTTCACTTTTGCAGATTTGATTATTCATGGATTATTTGCTTCACCTCTGCTGCCTCCCTATGTCATTTTTAATAGGGACTGCAAGCCTCGTGAGACTAAGAAACTGTGAACAAGGCTTGTAAGTTGCTGTTAAATAGGGTGTAGGGCAGCAGTGGACGTGGCAGTAAGCCCCACCAGCCATCCACTTCTGCCTTGTGAAGGAACCCTGATGCCTCACAGGAATCCACAGTGGGTTGAATATGGTGGTTTTGTGTGTTAAGTTTGGTTTGGGAGGGCCTAGAGTTATTCACATTTTTTTCACTTTCATGGGGGTCCTGTTCCTCTAATTCTAGTAAATTTGGAGGGATGCCTGTATAACCAGAGGTCAGGACAGCAAAAAGCTGGTGGAATCTACTGATTCCATTGGTGGTGGCAGCCTTGCTGATTCTTGCATTCTTTGCTTGCATTATTTGGACCTTGGCCTTTGTGTGGACTATGAATTCTGTTCTTGGAACTCCCTCTCTGGACTGTTGGTAAATTTGGACTTGGTTGCTCTAAGCTTGCTATGAACCTGTATTGCTTTAACGAACACTGTTGCTAGTTGCTGCTATCTGCGTGATTAGACAACTGGGAAGCCTTGGAAGACTGCCAGCACAGGACAACTATAGTTCTTAAAATTCCCTTTGCAAGGATGTACATGAATAGATCCTATTAACATTGGTGGTCTGTGGTCTGAGCAGGGGTTGTACTACATTCTGAAGTTTGATCTGCTCAGACCAAGTACATTAAGTTGTCTTCCATTTGTAAGGGCCATGGACCAAGATATATTACCTGCTGGGGCAAAGCACAAGATAGAAATCTGTGCCTAATTCATTTACTGAAGTTGACTGGACAAGCACTTGACTCTTACATAACATTGGTGACCTAACATCACACATGGGACAAATAGGCGGGTTCTGAGAGCCTGGAATGTGATGTATGGTGTACTGAGTGCAGTCCTTCAACAGAAAGGGATATCTGCCCATGCTGTTTCCCAGCATTTGCTGTCTAATGATAGGGTCAGCCCTTCTTTTATGGAATTCAAATATTTTTTTAAATTATATCCCACTTTTCTCCCAAAGTGGCTTATATAATATGTTAAAACAATACAGCTTAAAAACAGTCAGGGATACAAAAATGTAAAATGCATTAAATACAATCCTCTTACAGAAAACAGTAGTTCAAAATAGTGAAAAGCATATTAAAACCTACCCATTGCACTACAACAGATTAAAAACTGAAGGCCTGTTTAAATAGAAAGATCTTGGCGTGCTGGTAAAAGGAAAGCAGGGAGGGAGCCAAAATAATCTCCCTTAGCGGAGAGTTCCAAAGCCTGGGAACAGCCACTGGGAAGGCTCTTTATTCATACCTGTGAAAGTGGTAGGACCAAGAAAAAGCCATCTCCTGAAGATCTTAAAGCTCGTATAGGCTCATATAGTGAGATACAGTCTTTCAGGTGGCCTCGACCTAAAAGGGCTTTATAGATCATAACCAAGTTCAGGGTTGAGTGCAAGTGTATACCCAAGCCACAGACCTGAGATTTCAGGGGGAGCATAACCCCATGTAGAACAGAGTAAACTGCTATTCCCTAATCTGTTTTCCAACTGACCAGGGGCACCTCTGCCTTGTCTGGATTAAGCTTCAGTTTGCTTGCCCTCATCCAGTCCATTACTGGCAACAGACAGGAAATACGGCAGTAAATTTTCTGCCCTATGTTGCTGGATCAACAGTTCCTTTCTATACATATTTCTGAAACTTTCTGAAAATACATCATTAGATGCTGACTTACTCCTAATAGGTATCATTTATCTATCACAGACTACAGAAATATGAAAGTTAATGTAAGATGGTGATAAAAAATAATCTAAAAGCTCAGGTATTATTTTGACCGTACTGCACAGCAACTGTCTGGGCCATGAAATTCTTGTGTGCACACTGCAAAAATATTCAGGCTAGTAACAACATTAAACTGTGAATTTCCTCTAAAAGCATCTGTTAGATTGTCTCCAAGATCCTGCACTAAATTCTTTGCATTACCTAGGCTTTCAGCTAAGAATAAATATGACAGTAAGTATGGAATGGCACTCCTGAGTATTTTCTCCTCCTCAGAAATGTATATTGAATCTCTGAAAAGAAAGGAAGATAAAGGGATTGCATTGAATTAGCTCTAAATAGAGAATAAAAAGTAACCTTTAGGGAAGCAAAGGGCTAAGCTCTATCTTACACCTGGGACACAGCTCAGGTTGTAAACCATGAAAGATAATCTTGCACAAGATGGCTATAGGAATTTTAAGTTAAAATTACAGCCTAGTAATTTCTCATCTGGGTATGCATTGTTGTCTGTTGGTATAATATATAGCTTTCTGCCACATAAAATTTTTTTTTCAGGCAAGAGAGTTTTGAAGCTCATTTCTTTTCTTAGTTATGCTCACCTATGTTAAACTTTTCTGCCATTAGTCAGTAATATCAAGATGCCAACATATTTCAAGCAGTTCCCATGTCTTCTGGGAGAAAGTTTACTAATGGCTGCTTTCCTCCCCTTGTCACAGAGGTTGTAACATTTTTGCAGCTGCTCTTTATTGAAGTGAAAGAGCTCTGATAACAATAACGGGGTATTCAGAATGATGTGATTACCACCTCTTCATAAGATTGAAGCGGCTAAAGAATTGGCAGTGAACAGCCATGCAGAGATGCTCACGTCCCATTACAGATACGTAGTTTGAAGTTTGGCAGTGGACTCAGAACACTTAATGTCACTGTTACTGTCTTTGCCGTGACACATAGCTTTCATAGTCTGTCAAAATTACTATGACCATGGAGATTGGTGACAAAAAGAAGGACAAAAGGTCAGTTTTAGAAAGCTGCCCTATACCCTTACTGCTTCTTGTCAAAAATGCATATTACATAAAAGTGATCCTTACAAGTTAAACAGGAACTTTTAAGTAAATGCTGTGCTGGGAAACTAGCTGCCTCCTTCTCTGCCACATATAGTAGGAATAGATTAAAGGTATGGATTTCTAACTTTATTTTAAGATGGGATTTGCTTCTAGTTGAGAAACTCTTGGGTCACTGGAGGTACATTTTGTTGTGTCCTTGCATCATGGAATGCATGAAAGTTTAATTTTTCAATTATCACCTTTAAGGAAGGTGACTGGTTACTTAGAAATGTTGCCATCAAAAAAAAAAAGAGTCATGACTGTTACAAACACAAGTCTCAGAAAAATATTTTCCAAAGCAAATGCTAAAAACTAAGGGTAGCCATATTGGTTCATGGAAACAAAGCAAAATCTAGAATCTGCAGACAGGCAGTATTTTTATTAGGACCAGCTAAAATTTCACGTGAAGTGTCAGTTTCCAGATTCTGCAGGTGTGATATAAAGAACACTCACAAAATTTCTCATCTTTAATGGAAGATGAGGTCTTCACTAAGGATGTAAATATTTGACTTGTTCTGCTGTTTTCTCCCTGCTATGGGAGTAATTGAATATTTCTGCACAGTTCTTGCCCAGTATCCATCCATGTTTCATCAGGTGCTTCAGGAAATTATTCTGCACAGGAATACACATGGGATTTTTCCATGAATCATTTGTGTGTGTGTGTACATGAAAAAAGGTATATATAAACAGAGAACCAAAATAGTCAGGTGCTTCTTTGCATAGGAAACAGCAATCTTGCATGAAAAGTAGTCTTGCAATAAAACCATGTGACTATCTGCAAAAAAAACCAGTTTGTGCAGAAAGTTTGTTTTATTACAAAGGCAATTTGTGCAAAAATCATTCTCCAGAAAACTGTGTGATTATTTATTTTTATTTTTATTTTTATTTTGGTGCAAATGTGTGTGGGGGTTGTCTGTGCAAAAAAACATGATTTTCCCACAAAAAATAAGCGAGTTTCTACAAAAAACAAAACAGCACTTTTGCTATCACACTTACATGCACATGTGGCTATCTAGAGACATTACAAAAACATTAAAAAGTGTATTTCTGCAAAAAATAATTTGTGTTGTATACCCACTTAACAAAACTGTGCAAAATTCTCACCACTGTGTTATTCTTCCCTACCAGGTTTTCAGCCAGGAAACAAATAAATGTGGATTTCTTTCCATTCAAGTCTTGACACACCAAGATGCCTCATTAAAAATGTCTAGTACTGTGAGATTGTATTTATTTACTTATTTTTATAATTTGAAACAATTTTACAAAAAGAAAGTCATTCCCTTAAAACTTCCTTGAAAATCTCTTGTGCAAAAACCAGTTTGTTTATTGTTAAATAACAGAGATTTGGAGCATTTGCACATGGGTTGTTTTTGTTTGTTTGCACAGAAAACTACACTTTTTGCACAACAAACAGCATTTTCAGTAAAGAAAATACTTACACTATATGCAGAAATACTTTCTGTGCAGAGATTGCTGTTTCCTGTACAGAAAGTGGTGTTTTCTCTACAAAAAAAAAGCTAAGTGTGATATTTGCATAGAATAATCCCCAAACGGTAAAGATCCTCATCAATCGAGGATTCTCCTCAGGATTTCCTGGCACTGTTTTTCAACCATTTTTAATATTCTTTCCAATTCTAGTTTTCAATTAAACTGATTCCCAAGAATCAGTGCTATTGCAGAGTCACTTGTAGTTGTGCATGTATTAGATAAGAATTAGCAATTTGATGCAATCTCACACTAGAAGAAATGGGGTGTCCTCACCTCTGAAAACATTCTGTATGTTGTGTACAACCTGATACCTTCACTCCTGCGAGTCCCTGCACAAACTCTATTTCCGTGTTAAGACCTCATGGCTACAAAATCTGACCACGCCTTTGGACTTCCATGTTTCTCTTCTACTTTTTTGACTTACCTAGACTGATAAAACATTCTTGGGAATTTAGGGCTTGAACCCTCCTGGAAAATTCTCTTTGGTTAGAGGTGTTGCTTACCTTGCAGATTTTGGATTTGTTTAAAGTATTTTTCATTATTTCTATTGTGAAACCTTGGGTTATTTTTGAACTTTGCATTGGCATAGAGAAGCTACATGGGGAAAAAAAAACTCATAGCAACACTCCTGGCTTCCAAAAGATGCCAAGGCTCTAGAGAAGTTTGTCCCTACCCCCGCAGTATAATCCTTTACATGTCTACCCAGAAATAAATTCCACTGAGTTAAGGGGGTTACTCCAAGATAAATAAATATTGGATTGCAGCCTGAAAGTGCTGCCTGTCCTAACTAGGCATGAAGAATCAGTGTGTTTCCAATCTGCATCAGTTTGACAGATGTCCATTCATATATCCATTCATTCAGTTTCTGTATCACTCTACCGTGTCTTTAAAGCGTATCAGATTTGCATTTATTTACATGCACAGTTTCCTCAAACATATGTACTTTTTCCTAATATACAAGTTTTTGGATGTAATTTTTGAGAGGAGCTGTATATTACAACGTTCAAAGAAAGGCTGAATCAAACTAATAACTCCAGTCTTCAAAGTAGCATCAGAAGTGTAAATTAGGTCAATTGGCTTTAAAATGCAGACTAAATGAAATTTTCCACACTTTCTAGATATATGGCAAAAACACCATTGCTCATAGTACACAAGTTTTTCCCTGCACTACTGTGCAGGAAAGGTATAATTTGGATTTAATTTTCTTTCTTTCAACAGCCTTTTACATTGTCCTAATTTTACTGTACATGTCAATCTTTCACTGTCTCTGTGTTAAGAGATATGCAGGTAAAACAGTGATATAAACAGGTAATAGCAAGTCAATGAGGGTAAACAGCAGCACATTAAAAATAAACAGTTGCTCCAAAGAGACAAATAACCTTCTCTTGGAGACAGTAAATATCAAAGAAGAAATTATGGTAGCAGGGAATGCTTATATTTATTGGACTAAATGGAGTAATTTCCCTTGCTTGCTATGACTTTTTGAACCTAGATGTTAGAGGAGGAGGAGGAGGAGGAGGAAGCAGCAGCTTAGGGCCATTTCTACACTACACTGTTATAGCGCTATTGTTCCACTTTCAACAACCTGTAGAATTCTGAAGGTTTGTAGTTTACTGAGGCCAAAGAGCTCTTTGGCTGAGAATTCTAAAGGCCCCTCCCTAAATTGCAAACCTCAGGTTTCCACAGGATGTTGAAAGTGGAATAATACCACTATAATAGTGTAGTGAGGAAATGGCCTAGGATACTTGTGCTATCCCCTGCATACTGCACTGAACTTGACCCTGGTTACAACATGAAATCAGCTTTTAATGTATTGCTTAGCAGTGGGCAAACAGGATTCTCTCAGCCTTATTTATCCACCCCTCCATGAAAAAACTTTCAAGGTTCTCTCAAGAGCAAAATGCTATAGAGAGAAATGATGCAAATGTTTTTCAATACAGAGTGACTCCTTTTACCAGATATCTGTAATTAAGAGTAATAATTATACTGGGGGTCCTTCCAGCGCTTTCTTTGTTGCAGGAGAGAATGAAGAGAATATTGAAAACAAAAAGGAAGTGAGAGAGAGAAAGTGTGAGAGAGGGACTACCCCCAGGCAGGAATATCCTATAATTCAGGATTTCTGTTTGTTCTTACTGTTTGGAGGCTACATAGGTCTATAGTTCATAGGAGTAAAAACACTGTGTGCAAAACGTGCAGAAATATTGACCTGAATTCACTAAGGTAGTTACAGATGTATAACCTGGAGTTACTCTCAACTGGTTCATATTCATAGACCCTATGTATTCCCTGGTTTAGGGGATATATAGGGACCGTGAAAATCCCCAAATCCCCATTTGCTAGGCAATAGCCTGCTCTTGATCAGGAAGCAGATAACTGACATTTTGAGCTCACTCTTTGGCCCTTTCCGCATGCGGTTATTAAGGCGGGCCAATGCGTCTTGCCACGGAGGTCTTCTGCACATTGGAGCGGACTAGGTTCGGTTTATTTACCTTTGTTCCGCATGTAATTCCGACTAAATGCACCCCCATGTGGTGGTAAAGCACACTATTTGAAAACCGTAAGAAATTGGTTTTCCAATTTCCCAGATCAAACCGGTTCGTACTTTCACAGTGGTGCAGACATGTACATTTGCGCCAATGTGAATTGGTGGTCAGGGGAGGGCTCATGGGAGGGGCCAAGGGGTAATATGGACTTAAGCACATACACACGTACTCAATGACGCACTAAACCATGCAAAAAAAAAAAGAGGTCAATCACAGCCAACAGGGCAGGGTGAGGGGAGTAGTGGGAGTGGCCACAGTCGAGGTAGTGTGGATTCATTAACTCGCACTCCTCTGAATCAGAATGGAACATATGCAGTAGCTGCATGGAAGGAAATGAGGGAAAGTCCGCCTTGTTTCGAGCCCAGAAAATCCAGTAAGAAATGGCACAAATTGATTCACCAGCCTCATGCAGAAAGGGCCTTCATGAGAGTGATCTTTGTTACAAGGGGGAAATGCAACAGTGTGAAGGTCAGAGACCTGGGCAGCAAGCCAGCCCAGAGAACAGAATGTGAGAGCCAGCAAAGTCCAGCTGGGAGGAGACAAGCAGGCACTTTACACAAGGGAGTTCATCTACCAGAGTGTCAAGTGAAAGCTGTAGTCAGAGTTCCAAAAGCCAAGGGTCAAGAGTCCAGAGATCAATTCAAGGTAGCAGGAACCAGGTGCAAGGAACAGACAAGAGGAGGGCCTGAAAGAAGTTTGCCACAAGCAAAGGAAAGCTTGCAGGCAGGCAGTTATATAGCCCAAGACACAGGTGTGGCTAGTCACTGCTTCTTGAACTTAATCAAAGAAGCCTCCCATTGCTCAGCTCTCTTGAGTCTCCGCCTTGTTTGTGGGCTGATTGGCACAGGCTCCAAACCATCTTCAGAATCAGATCCCTGTTGCCCTAAAGGAGCAGGCAGAGGGACGTCCGTACCTGCCTGGTCCGTGGCAGCAGGGGGAGCTCTTGAGCTGCAGGACTCATCTCCAGCCAGAGCCACAGGGACCAACAGCTGCTGCTCATCATCTCCACCCTGAGCAACAGGGACCAACAGCTGCTGTTCATCATCAGCAGCTCTGACAGGGGCTTCAGTTATCAGACAGAGGCCCTGCTTCTGGCTGTCACACCAGAGATCACTTACAGGAGGTGTTGGAAATGTCAATCAGCTACTTTCCAATCGACAAGGGAACAGATCCTCATTTATTGGGGTAAATGAGGATTTGGGTCTTAACTGAGCTGTTACAAAGCTAAGCAGGTGTTGTTTCCTGCACCAAAAAGGTTATTTTCTATGCAAAAGCCCCACTTGCAATGTTTGCACAGTATAAGTCCCAGACTGAAAATAGTCTTCAAAATTTGTCAAAGACTTCCCCGCAGCAAAAGGAGGGTTACTAGAATTATTTGTTGCTTCCTTAGAGAACAAAATTAGGAGGGAAAATCACTAACAGATGGAGATATCTTCCCACCAGTATCACACCAGTTCATGCACACTGATTTCATATATCTGTCCCTCAAATTTCAACATGCAGTTGTCTGTTTTCTGCAAAATTCTGCAATTTTGTCAAGTCCTTTCTAAGACATTATTACTATTTTATCTATACTATTTATACTATTGGTTTCCTAGTTAGCCAAATATGCCTAATTTGTTAGATAATATTAAGAAATGTATTGCAGGTCGTGGAAGACATTACATTGAAGAACTGGCAATATACATTTCAAATACACGGGGGGATATTTTGCTGTTAGTACAAGCAGAAAGGGAGGAGGGAATGTTTAGTCATACAGAAAAGCTGGTTGAAGAGTATGTAAACAGAATAAAGATATCTGCTGATATATGAAAATGTCTCCATAAGTAGCAGTTTTAATGCACACTAGATTTTGTCCTCCATGTCAGTGCATTTCTTATCTTTCTAATTTACTTAGGATTAGTTGACGCACAACATAGCCTATGTGACTCAGTTTTCTGTGGTGCTGCTTGGCTTGCAGTTTTCCTGATTATTGATGGTCACTGACTTTTTACAAACCTAGTACTTTAAAAAAAGTGAAAGTGGGTAATAAAGGCAACCCCTCCTTGATCTACACAATCTTGATCCTGGCCTAGCTGGCCAAGCTCCGTCTTCCATCCACTTACCTATATAAAGACACATCCTATCTGTACAGTCAGCCTTCCACGTTCACTAGGGTTAGAGGTTCAGGACCCCTGCAAAAGTGGAAAAATCACAAATATCAAAGTGTGGGGGGGAAGGGGGCTGAGGCATGGTGGGGAGAATGGGTACCCAGGGTTGAAACCAGGCCAGGGAAAGGAGAGGGAAAGAAGGTGGATCAGCATGGTGGCCCTCTACCTCCTCTCTTGCCTGTCTCCTTCCATGGGTGTCAGGGGGCATCAGGAGAGGGTTTGTGGTGCTGCGAAATTGGGCTGGACATCCTTAGTTGACCAGGCAGCAGATGGTGGAGCAAGAGGAAAACTAGAGGCAGGCTTTTAAAGGGCTATGTGGGCTGATCTGAGCCTCCGAGAGGGAAGGTTCCTCTGGAAAAGAAGTAGTTGAGAGGTGGGAAGCACAGATTGAAGAAACTCACAAATAATCAAATCTGTGAAAGTCAAACCCACAAATGTGAAAAGCTGTACTTTTAGATTGTGGAAACTGGACTTCTTAACTTTTTTTCTCCTGTGTTTACTAAGTGCTGGGTGCACTTTAGCTCATTTGTGGGGGTCACTATTTGTAGTACCACAACTAAAACTAACACATAGCTTTTGGCTTCCCATTGAAATTCCTGCATGCTTGAAAGTTCCATTGAACTCCATGGGACATGCTTTCAAGTCGTCGTTCTTATGTAATGCTATTGGTTACTGAGCTTCAAAATGGAAATTGGAATTCACATTTCACTTTCCACATACAGCATGTGTGGAAGGCTGTGGAAATATCCAAGGCAGCACTTCCAGCAACCTTGTCTTGAATTTTCAATAATGAGTCAGTTAAACGTGGCACTTCAAAAGGATGTTCAAAATACCAGTTAAAATAATAAGTGCTGTAATGTATAAAAGGTAAAAAATTAATTCTTAACATGACAGTGCAGTGATTTGTTCATGCACTAATCCTTCTACATTAGCTACAAGAGTGATTTGGCACTAGAGATGTATTGCCCCCTTGTTATTTTATATCCATCAGAGAAATAATTAAATTGTTGTGGTTTCACATTTATGATAGAGTGGTTAGCAGTTAAATTTCAGTGTTGCATGTATTCTAATAAGGCTACCTGCAGGATATTTAATTTTGAACATATTACCTTCCTTGGATATTAGTTTAACAGATGTTCTGGTAAGATAACAGAGGAATTAAATTAGTTTTCTTCTCAAAGCATCCGGTTAACTTTGTAGGTAAATGCCTTTGAGCACAAAATCTGACCGGGAATTTTTTTCTTTTTTTTTTTGACAAATAGCTATCAAAATGTTTTAAGTAAATGACTTCATTTTATTTTTTCCCCCCAACTTCCATTACTCAGGGCAGATTTGACATGGTTGATCATATATCTAACAAATGAAAATTGAAAATAGTGCTGGCATCCAACAGTGTAGAGTTATATTGAAGGTAGTTTCATGGGTAGATACTATTAAGCATGCTTGTGGTTCCAGATAAATTGGTTTGCAGCAATTTTTTTTAACCTCGGTGTCTCTTCCAGTTAGAACGGAGCTGATTACAAAATTAAATTCCCTATTACTGTAGATACAGCATATTTGGGCAAGCTTTCATGCACACTTTCATTTTTTGTACTCTCAGCTAATAATTCATATGGTAATGAGAAGTTAAAGGTGATAAAATAGAGAGGAAATTGTATTCATGGTCTGTTAGAAGTGGTTGGGCACATAGCAGGCTACATTTGAGGTTAGGGGCTGGATTTTATTTTATGTATATATGCCCAGCCTTCACATATAAGGATGGCTAGGAATAATCTATACAAGAGGAAACTATCCTTTGTTGAATATTGTGTTAAAGTCTTGTTTAAACAAGCAACGCCATGTCAGTTGCTAAAACATCTAATCCAGTTTAACCACAGTCCCCAAATATCAGACTGGATATTTAAAAGGGTTTTTGAATACTTCAATCATACATTATCAGGAGCAGCTGGAGCTGAATACAGCACGTGCGTGAGATGGAGCACTCAAATGCAGAATCGCAGCTTCTCAGCAGAAAACCTTACAGAGTGACTCTTGTCTACTCAAGCTATCCATTGGTCTGTTAGGGCATACAGAGGTAAAGGATTTCCAAGTCTAGCTGAGTGTACTCCACATACTGGACTAGCGTTCACTTTCTCTTTCATTCCTTGTCCTGGTTTGTCCTAGAATTATCTCTGGTTTAGACGTCTGCCTTGGACTTTGTTCCCCATTACTTCTTGTATTTTGGCTCTAATTGATTCCAAGGCCTTAACTTTTTCCAACATCTTGTCTCATAGCTCCTTGTCCTTGACTTCTGACTTGTGCAGACCAGTCTGTGTGCCACAGCCCTGACATATGCATAAACCCTGATTTTGCTTTTGTTTTTTTTTCAAAAAAAAGAAGAAGAGTTGCATGCTTGTTTTTCTTCAACATAATAAAATGTCAAACTCCATTATTTCTCTTTGTTTCATTCATTATTATTTTTCTTTTAGCTCAAGGTAATTCATCTACATCAACCCAAACATTGCCAGATAAATTTCCTGATGTCTATATACAGCATACATCTCTGAATCTACACGGAGATGATAAGGAATTTCTTTGTAGAAGTTCTGATCTTGAGCTCTTTAATACTACGCAATTATAGAGCTACAATTCCATTTTAACTGCCACAGTTCCATCCTATGGAATCTTGGGATTTTGAATTTGGGGAAGGTTATTTGGAATTCTCAGCCAGAGAGGTCTTGTGCTTCACAAAACTACAAAGCCCACTATTCCATAGGATGTTGCCATGGCAACTAAAATAAAATAATAATGCTGTGGTAGTATGCTAGTGAATGTAACCCTGGTAGATGTCCAATCTAAATTACTGTTGTTGTTGTTGTTGTTGTTGCTGTCATTGTTGTTGTTATTGTTATTCTTGTTCTTGTTGTTATTATTGTCATCTATATTTGTATCCTGCTTTTTTCCTCAGAAGCACTCAAACCAACTTACAATACAGTAGATGAACTAAGATCTGTAGTTTAATAATCCAAGTAAGTAAAACTAATAATCGGAAAGCAAAGAAAAAAGTCAAAAGTTTTCTTGTCACTGAACAAGATTTTGAGAGTTTTTGTATATTTTTCATTTAATTTTTTCTTTTCTTTTCTTTTCTTTTCTTATTTTGCATCTCAGGCCTTTTAAAATGATAATTTAATGAGGAGCTGCATCAAAACATGGTTTTGTGCCAAAAAAGGTTTTGTATAAAATTGCATTTAAAAAAATTATATAAAATTGTATTAAAAAATGGAACATTTTGATGCAATTCCCTCTTCACAAACATTATCCAAAATGTCCTGAAATGGAGAGGGAAAGCTCTGGTGTTGGACAATTTTTGATAAGGTGCTTTGACATGCTGAAATACCCTTCCTCATAAAGGATGAAAAGCCTGAATATTCTTTACATTCCTTCCTGCATATTACATTTAACACCTTTTTATGTAGCTTTCCTTTTTCTAAATATTTTCTTTTTTCTAAATCTCATTTCACATTTCATTTTTTTAAATGTTACAATTGTATTTTATCATGTTTATCTAAGCCGGACATTTGGAAACACACCAACCTATGCATATTAGAGGACAGCTAAAAAAAAATATTGCTCACCCATCTCTATTAATTACACATGTTGTATCAGTTTGTCTCCTGGTTATTGGAATTTCAGGGACTTCTACCAGCTTTGATTTAATTAAAATTACTTGTTGGAGTTGGTAGTTGGAGTTTAGGATCATAGCTTCTACATATTAAATAAGCTCTAAAGGGGTTTTGGGAATCATACACATCTGGGTTGCATCTTTATGGTTAGGTTTTCAGAAAATGCTCCATAACAAATATTGCAAAGTTAATATATGTTGCAAAAGAGAAAAATGACCCAGATGGAAAAGAGAATGAAAACAATGTATCATGTGGTGTAAATTCAGTGTCATATTGGTAATCCTGCTTATGTTCAAATGCAATTACACAACATTGTTAAAATAGTACTGTATTGAAGAGCAGGCATATGGAACCAATACCTCTCCATTGTAGATAAAATGTAGCATATACTGACCACCCCTTCCTCAGTTCTGCTTGTGTAAATTTATATTGCTTGTCTGCACATCACACTAAATGTATTGTGATATGTTTTTAATGGTGGTTTGTAGGAAATTTGTTAGGTGACTCAAGCAGCATTTCTGTAAACCAAGGAGTGGGAGGCAATTGACCTTCCAAATAAAAACAGCCACTTTAAGTTGTTTATTTTGCATATCGGGACTTTTTTTTTTTTTTGCAAAAAAAATATTTGTGCCAAAAAAACTAACATTTTTGCACAGGAAAACATTCTCTTCCTACAACACAGTTCCATTTTGTAAAAAGGTGAGGAGGGGTTCCTGCCAATGAACTTCAGCAGAAACCAGTATATTTTGCACAGAAAACAGTATATTTTGGGCAAACAAACAAAAAAGATTTTTCGCCCAGTCCCCCAAATTCCAAAGAATGAAAGACTGTGGAAAAAAATATTAGGGAGGGACTCATACAATATCACCAAGAGAAAATTAAAATTGTGAAATTATTTGTTCCTACAGATAAGAACTGAATAGAAGGAGATTTTTATCCCTTCTTCTGAATAGAAAAATTTAGAATTATGCTGTTAATTTCAGTTTACTTCCATACTTGGTAAGAAATTTGAAATATGTTTGTTATGCTGGAAAAGGTGAAATAATAGACACACTTCTTGAGTAATTCCAATGAATCCTATCATGGCTTTTATTTCCTAAGAATTCCTTGCTTTGTGTTATGATGAAAAGTAAGTGAAGATGCACTTGAGTGCATTTTTCCAGACACTCTCCTGCCTTTGTGAATTCAGCCCTAGAGTCCAAGTCAAACCTAATGCCTTTCAAAATCTGCAACTGCAATTTCAATAGGATTAATTTAAAGTGCATGCTATCTATTCAGGAGTCGATTGCAGCAGTATAGCATTATATTCCACTTATCAAACAACCACAAACACCTATTTGGAAAGAAATTGGATTCTGTGTTTTGAAGGTAGGACTTGAGTAATTAAGTAACCTTATGAATTGAACAGAAGTACACTTGAATGTTGTTTCATGCTAAGGGCTTGCTCTTCAACAAGCAACAGTATACAAAACCCTTTTCTCCTAAAATAGCTGACTAATTCAACAATTCTGAGGTGATGTGTAACTTTATTCACCTTACTTTTCTCAGTGGTAAGAATCTTCATGTACTCCTGATATCTGTCCCAATGAGAAAATGTATACCACACCAGGCCAGCATGGAATGGAAGTACCTTGCTTGTCTATACTTTTTATTCCTCCAAATGATCTGTTAAGATGGCTTTGTCCACGCTGACAAAAGCTATATTGCTGAACCAAATGCTAAAGGGGTGAAAAGGGAGGTATTTCTCAATCTCAATATCTCTCTCTCTCTCTCTCTCTCTCTCACACACACACACACACACACACACACATGCACAATTTATTGGCAGAAAACATAGCCACAGTGTTATTGGTAACAGTTCTTCTGGGCACCGGTTCAGTATAAAATGTGAATCCTGCACTGGTTGATCTACTTGTCAACCACTGAGAAACTTTCCAGGTTGCCTGCTAAGGCCACATGGAATTTGTAAGAAAATTGAGGGTTTACCAAAGTGCAGGTCACCTTCTAAGATCACTGTGCCATTTAGGAGTGCAGCCTTCTCAGAGGTGCCTAGGCTGGGCCTACCTTGTCCAGCTTCAAACCCCAAGATGCTTTAAGAAGATCTTCAAGCCAAGGAGACAGGCATGCAGGTCTCCTCTAGCCCTAACAGGGTTGCCCTTATGTCTATCTGCCAAACAAAGTTGTGACAGGATGAAAGTGAAGACTTCCTGCACCTCTCTTGGCTGAGGAAAAGACAGACACTTTTTCCTTGGTGGAGAGAAGCATGCAAAGTCCAGCTCCATGAAACCATATGTCTCTCTCCTCCAGCAAAAGAGACACAAAGCCAACCATGGCCTCCACTCCATTATTTGTATTTCTTGCCACCTGTATTAAGTCTGGAGATGAATCCCTCATGGATATGGGAGACTTATTGTAATGGCCATTGTAGTCACTTCCTTCTCCAGCCCAGGACAGCAAACAAAGTCCTAGGTAAAGCTGACACCCCATGCTGCTATTGCAAGGATTTCTTCCTTCTCCTTCTATTTATTTATATATATTCCCCCCCACCCAGAACTGGAGCTTAATGCAATACACCTAAATGTACAAAAGGTTACTATTAAAATGGAATTAAATTGTTTTGATGAATTTGAAAATCAGCAGTGGGAAGTTCCAAAGTAATGGGTGTTTGTAAGTAGTCAAGGTGTGTTTTCTTGTTTCTGAATAAAGAGGCAAACTGGGATACACACACACACACACACACACATACATATACACACAGAGATACTTGTCAACATGATTCTGAGGTGAAAGAAGATATGTTTTTATTTACATGCTTGTTTTATTTGTATACTACATTTCTCCCATAGTGAGACATGCTTGCTTGCAAATAGTCTCTGCAGTTGTTCCATGCAGGACTACATATACCATAAGAAAGCTGACTCTTCCTGACCTCCCTAAAGTAGCCATTATGGTGTGTGGTCATGTTTTGCTTGCTAAACACCACAAGATAGTGCTACTATTTCTTATACAAAAAAAAAAGTTTGTATTATCTAGTTCTCTGACGTTAATGATAAAGGTCAAAATTCTAGGTGGCATGTAAAATTCAAAGTTTTGTTGTTTTAGCTACTTCCTAGGTGATAGTGTTGGCTTTTTTTTGAATCACAGGATAGACTTTCATGGAATCAGGCATTTGTGTGGAAGGGAAGTTTAGGAGAAGCCTTGATAGGTAACTGATTATGATGCTATATAATTAGTTGTTCTTCATTAGTACATATAACCTGTCACAGGAATAAGAACATAATGATAATTATGTGAGTCTTGGGTTTTGCACTCTGAAATACCCTGAGGTATGAAACTGCAGTAATTGGGATCCATTACAAGAAATATTTCCTTCTCACACAGTTAAAACTTGGCTCTCTTTCCAGCCTACTGAAATATCTCTTTAATTTTGTATGGAATTTTAAGAATTAAGAATACAATCCAATGTGTAGTTTTCTTGTAGAAACCATTTGGAAATACATGGGAATTCTATAGGGGCACAATTAAATATCACACTCCAATTTGTCATGTGCACGTGGTAAGGCAGCTTGCACAAAAGTTGATCTCATTCTGTGGGTTATTTTGAAAGCTGACCTCTGATCATTTGGCTGTTTAAAGTAAAAAACAGCCTCAGCTACAGAAAGATAGTGGACTTGCAGTTGGCCATTTTAGGTAATCATTCTAGAGAGAAACCATGTGTTTGCTTGGGGCTGTGCTGCATAAAAACAATTCTGATTTTGCTGATCAGATACTTGCTCTCTCCATACAACCTTTCTATCAGTATGAGTGGGTTTATTCTCCTTATGACTCTTGCATTTACATAGGAAATTATTTTAGTTTTCCTCTAGTAGAAGACATTAGCAGGTGTTGGGTAGTATAAAATTGGATAATAATGTTGTATTTGGCATTTCACATAAAATGTTACAATAGTTGAGAATCCTTCTGGATTACTGCAAACATGCTGCTAGCTTAAGCAGATAATTTGTGTCACTTTTGGCTAACCAGCTATGCAATAATGAGACCAGACACCGAGAACTGGGTTGAAAAGAGCCAGTTTTATTAACCTAGAACATATTTCAACTGAATTGAACATGGAATGGAGCAGAAATGGGAAGCAACCTCAGCCTTCTCTTGGGTGAACCATCTGAGCCCCGAGGCCAATGAAATAACTGGGTTGCTCCCCATCTGGCTATCTGCTGGAGGGCAGACCTGAGGAAAGCCACCCCTAAATTGCAGGAATTAAGTAAGTGCAAAACCCCCAGGCCAGTCCCAAGGGTAGCCTCCTTCCCCAACCACCAGGTCACAGGACATAAAGAGGCAGTTCCAGAGTCCTCCCCTTCACCAAAGGGGTGCCAAGGTTTTCACTGGACTACACCCTCCGTGTGTGTGTGTGTATGGTTACTTCATTTTCTCAAGGCCCTTTTAAACTAAGAGACTAAACCTAGAACAATCAATCAGCAATACAGTGTTTGGATATCAAATAGTAAGATTTGTGATTGTTGTGTTGCTGGCCGAGAGTAAATGTGTTTTCTGTAATTTCCAAATATTCTACTGTGTTAAAGCACACATTTAGACTTGTGCTCTACATTGATATACTAGGGTATATGTTTGAATATCTTCAGTATGTTGCAA
The DNA here is from genome assembly GCA_030412105.1 of Cyclura pinguis. Lineage (NCBI taxonomy): Eukaryota > Metazoa > Chordata > Lepidosauria > Squamata > Iguanidae > Cyclura > Cyclura pinguis. Next base: position 101,733,954 of record CM059599.1, on the reverse strand, counting down.
CTTATGTGGAAGGAAGAATATGAATTGTGTAAGCTGTGCAACACGAATCCCAATTAGGACTCCAGTGAATCAATGCATCAGTGTGTACATTGTGCTAATATCTCACTTAGGGAAGATGGACTCACAGTGATATCATGTAGCCTCATATTCCATGCTGACTACTTTGAACTTTCAGCGTTGCTCTTCTAACTATGAACAGATTCAGATGGTGGTGAATATTATGTAAATAGCAGTTGATTGTGTATGAGTGTTCCCATCTTGTTACATTTAATTCACACAATGTATATACCTATTCAAATAATGCAGTCTTGTTTCCTGCACATTCCTAATGTTAGCAGCACTTTATCCTTTATTGAGGTCAAGGTGAAAATGTGAGGAACATGCAGGACATATCTCTGAATTGTAAATACAACATAATATGTGTTTATATGGTAGAAAAAATAAATTGTAGTAGGAGCATTTAAGAGTATGCAAGCATATATTGCTGTGTGAATTCACCCAGTGCCAACAGTCAGTTATGCCATATGTAGCCCCTGGCACATGGTGAACTATCATTCCTATCTTGGTTGCTTTAGAATTTTTTCAGCAACTGTGAAAATGTACCACCACTCAGCTGATTCTGCGACTGAAGGACACCAAAGATGGAAATGCAATGGTATTCCCCCTGTTGTTGTTGCTGTTTGCCATCAAGTCAGGTTTGACGTATGGTGACCCTTTAAAGAAGATCTCCAGGAGTCCCAGTAATTAAGTTATCATCCCATACATGTTCCATATCTGCTGTAAAGGTACATGGAAGCGGAGGAGAGGAAGAGGAAGTCTTGTTGAATGGGCAGAACTTCATTCTTCTGATGCTGACTGTTTGACTAGTGATGTTCTTTTTTGTGACATCTGCTTGAATGATCTGGAAGGGATGAGGGCAGCTACATTACAACATGACTTTTCTGTGTTGGGTTAATTCCACCCTTCCTTCTATTAATGGTTTTGTATTTACTGGTTATACCTACACTTATGGTTTTCTGGACATTTATGCAAGCAGTATGACATGTACAATGTTCCATGATGGAGAAGGAGGTTGTTGCTGCTGTTCTTACTTTTTCTGCTGCTGCTAATATAACTGTGACTGGGCCTGCTTCTTCTCTCTCATATAGGTAGGGCAGCTCCCCAAATCTGCTAAAGCACCCTGTTACTTCGCATCCCTCCTCCTTCCCACTTAAACACTTCTTCTGAGTAAACGCTCAGATGTTTCAATGGTTAATTTGAACCCCTTTAGAGTTTTATGGTAGCATGTTTTCTGTTTGGGTATTAAATACTGTATATTACTCAGCTGAGTCCAAATTTATAAAAATAAACTATAGTCTTTATTAAAAATAATTGAAGTTCATATGCAGTTTGAAGCAAATATAATTCTTAAAAGCTCTTTTAAACAGTTTCCTTATGTTTTGAAACACTCATATAAGCACCAGTAACACAAATAGCCCTGAAGGCTCAACATTCAAATCTAGGTCACACTTTCTGACCAGATTAAAAAATGGTTTGATTTCTCTTCTGTCTCTCTCTCTAGGCTTTCCCTGAGAAACGAACTCCCCCACTCAGACAATCCCCCTTGGCTGACTGAGGAACTTTCTTCCAGAGCTCCCTCTGGCTGAAGGACTTCCAAAATGACACTCAGTGTGTGCCTTTTATGCATATTCCCCTCTCAAACCTCTAACTCCTCCTTCACACTAATGGGCTGGCTTTCTCTCTTGAGCAGCTATTCTGATTGCCTGGCAACCTGTTGCTGGGTTACTCTGCACTCAGGATGCCCCCCCCCCCAGAACTCTGTCACAATAACCCAGGATTTTTTTTTAATCCCAAAGGTTCTTGGTTCATGGAGATAATTCAATAAACCAGGTTTTTGTCAAGTTTGTTGAATTTTCTCAATAAAGTTTGAGAAAAAGCCCATGTGAGCTATGTATATACCCCTATATATAAAAAAAAAAAAGGTGCTGTAGTCCATAACATTAAAGGCAAATGAAACTAGATTAAAGTTCCACGGGGTTATTCAAACTGTGAATACGAACAGGCTGAAGTGCATTTTCTAGTTCTATAGAAAGCTTAGGAATATTATATCTATTTTTCCACCTGAGAAGATGAATTGTCCAAGAGCCAATCTGACTAGGTTGGCAGAGGCAATGTATAATGCATTCCTGGATACCATAATTTTGGCAATATCTCCAGTACATATTGCTTTGCTTCTGTCTCATTCTGTAATGTTTATATCCTTTTAGAGTGCTCCTACAGTACAAGTGCATTTAATCAAATATTTCTAGCTTCCATTGCTAGATTAAGGAAAGGGATATTTTTAAGAAAAAATTGCAGGAATTATATAACTTCTCACACATAATAAGCACACAAGCAGAGAATTTACACTGACAACAGATGGAAACACTAATATTTACCAATAAACAATGGAATCAAACTAGCTAATGGATGAGAGAAAATGTTTTAGTTTTAGTTTTAGTTTTTGTTATACACTGTCAGTGATACTCAAAGAACCGTGCATTAATGTATATAGATACTGCCTTCCTTCTTCCTTCCCCTAAAATGCCAATCCTGAGATTCCTCTACTCATCAGAAAAATATGGGATGGATGACAGAGAGCTCATTGTTTGAGAAGTGCAGACGAAAATGAACCAAGGCTTCGGTTTGTCTGGAGTACTTATAATCTTACCTTGATTCATCCTAAACTGGAATTTCGTTTCATCTTAAATTGTAATTTCCTTAATAGGGGAAAATCTCCTCTCTCTCTCTCTCAAAACCAGGTCATATTAATTCCCACTTTCCTCCCATAAGAATATCTCAACATTTCCCTCAATATACTTTGCAAATTTAGACAACCTTAAAATAGTAAATAAGCCTTGTGAGATGGGTGAAATAGCTCACATGAGCAGTTTCAAACTCCTCTGTTTGAATCTTGTGTTGGGCTTATTACATTCTTGATGCTCCCCTATACACATTTGAATGATTCAAGTATTGTAAAATGAAACGTAATAAAATGTGTTCTAGTAATGTTGACACAGTAAATGTGAGTCACTGATACTTGTAAAAAATGTATCTATCTTGGTTGTCACTGGCTACTGTTTAAATGTTATTCATGTTCCTTTTAATAGTCTTAGACTGGATATCTGTCACTGATTTAAAACTATATATAACAACTAGAGATTTCTGAAGAAAAATGTTCCAACATAAGTAAATGCATAAGTAAATGGTGGAATTAAATGCAGAGATGCTTGTGGAATGGATAATAACAGTAACTATCCTGTACATTGCTTTTAGAAGATGATACCATACTGGGAAAGGGGAGTGAGGCTTTATGAAAACTTAGAGGGCTTGATTGCATTTGAACATGAAAAGTTATACACTTTGGCCATTTCCGCACTACACTGTTATAGTGCTATTATTCCACTTTCAACATCCTGTGGAATTCTTGGTTTACTGAGGCCAAAGAGCTCTCTGGCTGAGAATTCTAAATGCCCCTCCCCAAACTGCAAACCCCAGGATTCCACAGAATGTTGAAAGTAGAATAATAGCACTATAACAGTGTAGTGCAGAAATAGCCGTTGTAATGACAAGGGCCCTGTTTGATCCTTGTACTGATGGACAAAGCCTGCCAGCATGTTTCTCAGGCGAAAATTCACCTTTCCCATGCAGTCCCTCTAAGGCCATTTCCACACGGGGTAATAAAAATGGTGCAGTGCGTCCTCCACGGAGGACGTCTGCACCTTGGAGCAGACTGGGTCTGGACTACTTAGTGTAGATCCGCACCTCAGTCTGCTCCGGAACGACCCCAAGTGGTCTTCCAGTGTGCTTTTGAAAGACCTGATTTTTCCGGTCTTTCAAAAGCATGGAGTGCGCCACTGCGAGCCTGCTTCCTTGTGCAGATTCGCAGGCTCACGAGCCTGAGATCTGCCGAGGGCGGGCTTTAGGCTGGCGAGCTTCAGCGGTTGGTCAAGACCCACGACCAACCGGAAGCTGCCATTTTGGACGCCAGAGCAGAACGGATCGACAATCATGCACTGCTCCGGAGCAGCCTGGACCAGACCAGGGAACCAGAAGATCCAGTAAGTAGCAGCATGGGGCGATTCCCTCGCCCCATGCAGAAATGGCCCAAGCCTTCAATATCTTCTCTGGAGTGACTTTTATACCCTCCAAAACAGAGCTTTGAATAGTGCAGCAAACTGAAGGAGAGAAAGAAGAAAAATATCACTTTCAAGGTACATGGGGACTGGGCAGGCACAAGCAGGAATTGCTTCCTCCAGCAATGGGGGCTACATGTATATAGAAGATTTCTTATACATATCTTGATTTATTGCAAGTGTAGGCAATCAACCTACAGAACTTTCAAATCTATCCCAAGAACTTCTGTAATTAGGATAATTTCAAGGATAAGAAAGAGAGCTGGCATGGTGTAGTGGTCTGAGCATTGGACTATGAGTTTAGAGATCAGGGTTCAAATCCCTGCCCAAGCATGGAAACCCACTGGGTGACCTTGGGCAAGTCACACCCTCTCAGTCTCAGAGGAAACCAAGGCAAACACTTTCTGAATACATCATGCCAAGAAAACCCTGTGATAGGTTCACCTTAGGATCACCATAAGTCAGAAAGGACCTGAAGGCATAACGGTAACAAAAGATAATAAAACAGCAAGAAAACAAACAAATAAATCTGAACCTAATAAACTAAGTTTTTCATTGTATAAATGAAATATGCTGTAAGGGATTTTTTTTAAAAAAAATCATTTTCATAACAGACATAATAGCAAAAACAAACAAACAAACGCAAAGGTCCTGATCAAGAAAAGCTCAATCAGAACTCTATTTTTGCAGTCAGGTTTTTCATAGATTCACCTTTGTGTTGCACCCCCTGGCATGTTCCAGAAAGCCAGTCCTAATGGCAAGAGACCTTCCAGAATGGGACATGATAGCTGCAGCTAAAGAGGAAATTTGTAGTCCATGACACATAGATTAAGTGGATGTATTATGCTTTATTGTTATTTGATTTTTTTTAAAAAAAAGTTTACATATTTTGATGCTGTTCAATTGCTAAGAATTTTAGAAATAGAATATGATCAATGAAAAAAGTGGGTTAAAATAGAAACACAAAGCAATAAAATGGATTATACATCTATCTTTCAAGCAAGGATAAGGAGAAAGAAGGATAAAGAAAAAATATTGGACCTATGAGGGTGAATTTTAAAACATGGGATAAATGGAGTAAAAGATTAGGTATTAAAGATGGGAAATGGTTACCAATAGAATACTTAAATAGGAGTAATAATGAAGAGTTTGGGAAAATATTGAAAAAAATTAAAGACAAGCAGAATTAAAATTATTGGAGATGTATATGAATCCGCAGGGAAACCAATAGAGGAGGGATTATTGATTTCAGTGATTGGAGGTCGGCACTGGATTCAGAGAAAAGGGATTATTAAATCTCTACAGGAAATAAAACTGAACACAGTAGAACAGAATAGGTATTTAGAGGAAATAATCAAAAGAAAAAAAGAAGAAAAAGGATTAACAGGAAAAAATTATAAAAAATTGTTAACAGCCCAGTATAGAATGATAGAGGGGTTGACAGTTAGCTGGGAAAAAGATATACCGATAGAAAAGTAATTAAAATTTGGTTACAAGAAATTGCTAGAAATAAAAATACAAACATAAAAGAACAACAAATGAAAATGATTGGTAGATGGTACAGAACACTGCCATCAAATGCCATATATAAATGACAGTTTCTCACCAAAATGCTGGGATGGAGGTGGAGCTAAGGGCATTTATATACACATATGGTAGGAGTGTCCATTTATTCAGGAATTTTGGAAAGAGGTTAAGAAACAAAGGAATATAATAATAGAGAGAGAGGTTCAATTAGGTAAAGAAAATTGTTTAATCTTCCACCTAGGGATGATAGGTTTAAATAAGAATAAAAGTTATGTAACAAAACAAAATTTAAAAGCTGCTCATGCTGTTATTGCTTTAGAGTAGAAAAAGAAATCAAAGTGGAATGAGTGTTATTTGTTAAAATATATAAAAGAAGCTATATTGTTTGACTTTCTTAGGGAAGTAAGGTTAAAGTATACTGGACAATATAGTAAAGAAACATGGAGTGATAACTGGAAAATGGTGATTGAGAAAGTAAAAGAAAAATCAGGGTATGAAGATGTGGTAAGTTTAATTAAGGTTATATCCATATCTCTGAAAAAACTTTTTGATACAAAAGGGGTCTAGATCCTCTGTCAACCATTTGGGGGCAGGGAATAGGTTGAAAAAGTAACTGTTGTTAAAAAAAATGTTCCTTGTGATAACATTGTAATATAGTATATATTACTGTATACTAATCAAGCTATTCATAATAAAAGGGGAAAAAATGGAAAAAATATTTTTGATGAAGGAAGCTTCTCCTGCTATTACTCTCCAAATGCCGAGAAGAACATTCCTGCGCAAATGATTAATGTGTCATATACTAATGCTTCATCCGTGAAGGTTGTGCAAGAATGACTAGCTCTTCGACTTTTGTGTCTTTACAAACATGATCAGGAGGGGGAAATGTGACAGTGACCTAAATCTAAACCATCCTTTGCTGGATGTAGAGAGCTCTTATCATTAATCATGCACACTGTTTCATTTTGCATGAGCAAATCTTAATCCATAAACTTTGGGATGTACATCACGCTTTATGGATGAAGCATTAGTGCCTTTCAAGAAGCTGCTATCAAATCAATGTAGCAATAGCCATATATCCCAGAATTGTTGTAAGGCTGCATGACATGTGAATTGTGCAGTGCTCTTTGTATCTAAAGCACTTTATAAATGATATATGTCACCTAAATCCAATGTAACGTTAGTAGAAGGAAACAATGTCCTAGCAGAGTTGTCTTGGTTTTCACAACTGTGCAAGTAGTTGCATATTTGTTCTTTTGCTCCATGAGCGTACTACCGCTTGTTGCACATCTACTTGTATGATCACTTCCATAACTGCTTGTGCAGCTGATTATAGAAACTGACACCAAAACTAGGTGCCCATTAGCACAACATCATTTATGCTAGTGGACTGATGCTGTTGAATACTGGTGCATCTACATATTTGAAGACCATATCTCTCCAAGTCACTCTTCCTGGCCTTTACAGGTAACTGGGAATTCTTTGGTCAAAGCTGTTCTGAGACACAAGGTGGTATGTCCTTCTCTTTCAAATTATATGATCATCATGCCAGATTCCTGCACTGCTAGTAGTAGATTACTATGATATCATAGACCAATTTAATCATTTTTCTTTTCATTTTCTAGACAGTATTTTGTAGCCTCTGGCTTCCCAATTGTTGCACTTTAAACAATTTTATATATAACATAATATTTTTAAATGTTGACATTCTTTTATAAGAGATCTTGCCAAGCTGTAAATGTGCATATCATGTCCCCCACGTATAGATTTAAATCACTTCCAGCAGATACAATATGATGGACTAAAATTTTGAAGAAATATATAGCCGCTAGTAAGGAAGGAAAGAGGATACATTTATGACTGCTGTAATCTTACAGATCATATAGAAGGATTATTGTAACGTATAATATTCAGGGAAGCAGATTTTTAGTAGCATCACATTTAAGCGCAACCAGCTCACATTCATTTCTGTTTAAAGTGTATTTACATTGTACTGCCAAGGAATGTGTGGTGTACGGACTAACAGCAGCATACAGTTATTTTTCTCATCTGTCCGTTCCATGATAGGCAGATTTCCTGCCAAATGTCTGAACAGCAATAGGAAACAGCTTTATGTAAGATGGCAGAACTGACATTATGATTTTGAATACTAAGGCATTCTACTCCCTTATTTACCTGACTCAACATAATGTGATTAAAATGGCAGGCATGCAATTACAAGTAATCATGGATGATTGCAGATTGCTTTAATTATTTATAACTTGCTCTCCTTCTCCTTACAACTCACTGGTTTTTATAATCTTTGTTATGTTGTTTCCCAGTTCACTCAAAATGAGAAAAAGGAAGAGTCTTCCTGCAGTTCAGTACCAAACAAATACAGGATTTAACAAATGCCATGGAAAGAGAGTCTCAGTATCTGGGACTAATAGTAAAGTTAGTAGAGAAAAATATAGACAATTACTATTAACATTTTTTCCCCCTGTTAGGGATAGGATGCACTGTCAAGTCTGTTTCCATGGTCATTCTCTTTTTCCACCTTCAGGTACAATTCTTTGTTGGCTCTGTGCAGATTTTTATTTTTTTAAAAATATTCTTTACACAGTCAGATGCAATCAAGCATTTTAAGTCTTCATAAAATTCTAGTTCCCTTTTTCAGCCTGGTATCATCTTCTAAGAAATAGAAAAAAATCTGTTTTATTTTTGGAAACATTGTTTCAAAAAGAAAGAAAAATGACTGAATTGATGGCAAATGAATGAGCAAAGTGTGTGCGTTTTAGAAATCTATGCAATGTTTTTGTACACATTTCACCTGCGGATCTGCTTTGAAACACAGGCATCCTCAGAGACCTCCTGGGGATTTTGGGACAGTCTCTGAGGAAAAGATTATTGCTGTGTGTCCAGCTAAAGGAAAGTAGCTGGACATATCTCTGCTGTTCCCCCTTTTCCTCACTAGCTGTTTTTGGAAGAAGGACTACCATACTGAAAAGGTGTAGTTTGGGGTAAGATCTCGGTTGGTGCATGTTCAGAACAGAAATCTAACCTCTGGAACAACCAAAGAGTGGGTTATGGTGTCATAACTTGGGCTTACAACCGTCATAATTCACTAACAGGATGCCAACCATGGCCTAACCTGTTTTCTTTCATTCTTATGGTCATCTTTCTCTTCTTCAAACAGATGTTCACTGTTCTCTGTACTCAAGTCCTTGTTACAAATGGGACTATTACACATGCACAGTGAGCATGGTGAGGTGGTTTGAGCATTGGGCTATGATTCCGGAGACCAGAGTTTGAATCCCCGCTCAACCATGGAAACCCACGGTGTGACCTTTCTCACTGTGTGCACACTTTCTCAGCCTCAAGAAGATGGCAATGACAAACTCCCTGTGAACAAATCCTGCCATGAAAAACCTATGATAGGTTCAACTTGGTGTGATAGTCATAAACAACTTGAAGGCACACAACAATAAACACACATCAGGACTAAATGCCGGCATTGCCTCTCCAAATAAGAATGCTGGACTCCCACGTAACTTCCCTTCAATCTTCAGATTTCTGGCAATTGCAGTAACTTGAAATGTCAGTTGAATATTTAGAAATTCAGTGTGATTGAGATACATGTTGGGACTTTATCCTTCCAAAGTCAAAGGTTACTAATAAAAACAAAGCTGCAAAGGGCTGGGGATGAAGCCCCCTTTTTAGATCATGGAACATAGAGAGGGGGTTTCACACTGAAGTGGTCTTCCTGCATAAGGCTGTCCAGGGAAAGCTAACCAGCCATCTTGCTCCTGGGGGCTGATCTGGTACCCATAACATTGGTGGGAAGGGATATCAGGAATTACCCCCATCCTAAGCAGCTGCAATAATAGGACCCAAGAAGTCTTGTAAAGGCTTAAACAAAAGACTCTCTATACCCAAAGAGCCTGTTTCTTGTCTCTTTCTTCCAAGTGAAAGGAAAATTGTGGCAGACTGGCATTGTCTGAACAAATACTGTATGCAAAATCCACAGAGATATCATGGGAAAAGGAAGACCAATTATCCCAAGCATGAGGACATGCCATCCTAGTGCAGCTGCTACAATGCCCCTCGTTTCCTAGCAATGCACTTTGAGGATGCTTGTCTCAAGGACATATGCACAGAAAGAGGAATTGTGGCAGAGGGCACTGTTAGCGAGCTCCTTGATGGATAACCATGATGCCAGACTACACAAGCACAACATTTAAGCTCTGATGAAACTAGTATGGGCATTTTTGAAGCTAGTGAGTAGCATTGCTGGGGATTTGTGCCAAAACACCTTTGACAGCCTAAAACACAAGTCAAGACTTCTCTGATCTGAGCAAGCAGTGGAAAGAATTTCTTCAATACCTTCATGAAAGGAATGCTGAACTGTCCATGTTCTGGATATCAAATATTGACATTTTACTTTTAGTGTGCTTCCAGTGAGGTATACTGAGGCTTCCAGTTGTGTGGCATTTGATGTTTGATACCATGTTGCTTTGTGCATGATAATTATACAAGGTATTTGCTAACATACTGTCTGCAACTCAGTAATCTTGCAGCGGGGAACATCCTAATGTGTATGAAATACTCTCTGTTCAGATCCCATTTGGATGCATATTTCTTTATGGTTCAAGGATACACAGCACCACAGGACACAATTTCAATAATGCTGCAGTGAAAAGGGTACTATATTGCTGCAGAACACAGGAAAGCTTTCCTTGGACAGTTGAGAAAGTTGTTTCAAGGCAACTAGAGGAATTCTAGCCATGCAAGCTTGTAAATGCCAGGACTGTAAAAGACTGAAGAAGCTGTATAGGTAGTGTTCAGTCTAGTCCAAAGCTCATTACACCATTTGCTGACAGCTAGGATGTCATGACCATCATTGCAAAGTTAGCTCCTAAGAGCATTGCCTATAATATAATAAATGCATTTCCTATTGGTGATAAATGATATCCTAGTTTCCAATGGTAAAAGTTGGAAAATGCCCCACCTATTAAGAAATTTTATGACCCTGTGATAATGTTCCACCCTATGTTTCAAGAAGGAAAGAAGGCAGTCACAACCATGGCAAGAGAAATCAATTTGAAAGCATGTATGACACCACTTAAGAGTACTGTTGTGAAATACAGCATGTGATTTGCAGATGAAAGATATTTTCCTCATCCTCTGGGCCCAATGCCATGGGTTTTGACAACACAAACCGTTACTTAGAAAAACAAATGAAGCTGCTCTAAGCTAACCTGTTGAAGAAAGGGAATCAACTAGATAGTTCAGCAATCATAGGCCCTTTCCGCATGTGGAGGGGGAAACGGGGGAAAACGCGCTGAAACGGAGCTTACCGGCAGCCGGGTAAGTCCGTCCCCATGTAGAGCAGCGCGAGCTGGCTGTTCCGCAGTACTCCGGCGTCCAAAATGGCGGCTTCCAGCTGGCAGAGGCTCTCCACCAACTGGAGAAGCTCGCCAGCCAGAAGCCTGCCCCCGGCAGATCTGCAGGCACGCACGCACTGGTGCACGCCTGCAAATCTGCACCGGAGTGTGGGAACGGAGTGGCACGGAGTGGCGCGCTCCGTGCTTTTGAAAAACCTGTAAAAACAGGTTTTTAAAAAGCACGCTGCGCGACCACTTCGGGTCGCTCCGGGGCGGACTGAGGTGCGGAACTGCGACAAGTAGTCCGACCCAGTCCGCTCCCAAGGTGCGGATGACCTCCATCAGAGATCGCACCACGCCGTACTATTTACCCCATGCGGAAAGGGCCATAGTTGACAGTTGGGCTCTAGTGTAGAAGATGAAAGTAAAGCCATTTCCCCACTAGACTATTATAGTGCTATTATTCCACTTTCAACATGGAATAATTAGGCCCCTCCCTAAACTGCAAACCCCAGGATTCCATAGGATGTTGAAAGTGGAATAATAGCACTATAACAGTCTAGTGCAGAAATGGCCTAAGTTTGATTTTTGACAGGTTGCACAAACAATTTTTTCAATGACTATCAGGGAAGGGAGCAATTGTTAAAGAACTGATGTTGCGTTTGACACTTCCCAGGTGATATTAGTCAAAAACTATAAAAGATCACTTAAGAGGTAAAGAGACTGGACATGATGTACAAATTGTAAGACAGTTGAGAAAATTTCTGTCAATAAGCAGCAACAAATCCAGTCTGAGCGCATTCATAAATGATGAGTGGCAGAACCAAGTTTACAGAGAGAAGCTGGAGAGAGAGAATTCTCTTCAAAACAATCAGTGAGAAATTTTATAAAATGAAACAGATAGCAGTGAGCAAGTGCTTTCTCCTGCTATAGGTAGGAAGAAGCAGGTAGACCTGGAAATCACCAGTTAAGATGATACACTACTGGCATACATATGATCATAACAACTAGTTCCAGTCAGTACTTTTGCCAACATATTTTGTTCTAACTGAAGCTTCTAGTCTGACATCAAAGGAAGCGGAAGCCCGATGTACTAAATCTACTGTACAGATGGCAGTGTAGAAGGTACACTGAACTAATCAGTTATTGTTATTCATGAAATTTATAATAATAATTTATAAATTTCATTAAATAATAATTTAATTTTATAGTGTATAGTTTATAAAAAAAAATCATTCTGCACACCAAGCCCCCCAAAGTAATACATTATAAAATATATAAAGATCCCATAAAAACAGATTAAAACTAATTTTACAAATAAATTTTTTAACACGAAGTCTAGGCAAAATAATGTGGCTTTGACCACAAGGAAGTCAAGGTCAGAACCATTCTGATTTCTTTGGAGAGGGAATTCCACAACTGAGATGCTGCTAAGAGAAAGCCCAGTCATCTATACTCTCCAACCATGGTTTATCATAGAATCATAGAGCTGGAAGAGACCACAGGGACTATCCTGTCCAACCCCCTACCATGCAAGAACCCATATCAAAGCATTCTCGACAGATGGCCATCCAGCCTCTGCTTAAAAACCTCCAAAGAAGGAGACTCCACCACACTCCAAGGCAGCATATTTCACTTCTGAACAGCTCTGACCATCAGGAAATTCTTCCTGAGGTTTAGGTGGAATCTCTTTTCCTGTAGTTTGAATCCATTGCTCCTAGTCTTTAGTCTCTGGAGCAATGGAAAACAAGCCCGCTCTCTCCTTGACATGACATCCCTTCAAATATTTAAACATGGCTGTCACGTCCCTTCTTAACCTTTTCTTCTGCAGACTAAACATACCCAGCTTCCTAAGCCATTCCTCATAGGACATGGCTTCCAGACTTTTTGCCATCTTGATCGCCCTCCTCTGGACACATTCCAGCTTGTCAATATCCTTCTTGAAATGAGGTGCCCAGAACTGGACACAGTATTCCAGATGAGGTCTAACCAAAGCAGAATAGAGTGGTACCATTACTTCCCTTGACCTAGACACCATAATTCTATTGATGCAACCAAGAATCATATTGGCTTTCTTGGCTGCCACATCATACTACTGATTCATGTACAGCTTGTGGTCCACTAAGACTCCTAGATCCCTTTCACATGTACCATTATCCAGTACATGTGTTGAGAAAGGCCACAGAATTTCTATGGAGAATCAGTAGAGCACTCCCATACTGGAGGGGCAGTTTTCAGACATTTTTGCCCTAAATCTATGTTATAAAGAGAAACAGCTGACACAGTACTTGTTGGGTGTGGCAGAGGAGGCAAGAATTTGTCCTCATACCCCAGGGATTCTGATATGGATCCCAGAGTTACTTAACCTTGAATAGTATGTCCAAAAAATATGTACTAATTGTATGCATTTTGATGATGCGTGCATACGTACAACTTAATTGAACTGTTTTGAATAAACAAACTTAAATTGGAGAAGATTTTATTTAATTGCAATGCCTTTCACAGAGACAAACCATCATTTCTATAATTTGATTAAGAAAGAGAGAAAATAATTGGTATTGGAATTCATGATGAGAACATTTTTATTTGGTGTATTTTGATACCACTGAGGACTATATTTTTGACACTTTGCTTATGCAATTTATTCCGTGGCTTTGCTCTGTCTGGAAGGTACAAATAACATTTAATAATGGTAGAAATAATATGGCACTTTCTGTATAGATTTACAAATTTCTAAGGCTGCAGCATTTCTGGAAGAAATGCCAACTTCTTGGCTATAATTGTTGGTAATTTGTTGGAAGGCTTGAAATCTAGTTGACACATGCAAAAGAAGAATAAAGCATCTGCAGTGAATCTCTCTCTCCCTCCCTCTCTTTATTTTTTAGTGGCATGGAAACCCCTTTGTATGAGAAATAATGCGCACAGCACTAGAAGATTCATAGCAATATGAAAGTCCATTACTGCTCAGTTCCTGAATACATTTCCATGTAGATGAAAGGTTATGTGACTTTTCACTCATAGATTAGCACTTCGAGAAGTATGGTGAAACTTTTACTGAGGATAATAATATCCTATAGTCAAGCCTGCATTCTAATCAACAACTCTCAAATACCTCCAGGGCCCCTAGAATAATTTTATTCAGTCACACAGGACATTTCTAATAGGGAAAGGGTCTGCTCCCTCCTTCCTGCATAGCTTGCTAGAAACAGCTTCCCTAGTGGTTCACATAATATTAAGAAATTCTCAGTCCTCATTGCAGAAATAATGGCAACGACAAAAAAGATGATCCATCTGTCAAATATATACCAGAATCTTCATGTCAGTTGGAACTATATGAAATATGGAAGATATACAGATTGTAAACCATGTTTATATGTATATTTATATATCTTCCCAGCCACACTTGAAGTGCCTTCACTTCTAGTGCTAAGTAAAGCAAACAACAGACCTCCTTTCCATGTACAAACAATCTATCTTTTTTCTCCACAAAACAGAAAGGATTTGTTTGTTGTGAATGATGGTGCTCCTGTTCAAAAATCTGACAGCACGTGCAAATCTGGAGACATATTTTATGTTAAACCAATTTTCAATTTTTCCTCCCTGCCTTAGCAATGAGTCTAGAATGGCTAAGATTCCAAGAATGACTTCATAAGTTACTTGTATGTGAAATCTGCTCAAAGAAATGTGTATAATTTGAGGATGTACTTTGAAAAATAATAAAGAAACAACTTATTGCAATAAAATATAATGCAGCATGTGAGCTCAGCAGCTTGGTCATATTCCTGTTGGTATATATATGTGTGTGTGTGTGTGTGTGTGTTTACTCAGAAGTAAAGCTCAGTAGGTTCAACAGGTCTTACTTGGGAAAGGACATATGGGATTGCATCCTCAGACAGCAATCCTATATATGCTATGGCCCTATTCAGGTGTTTAGGATGAAGTTATCCTGAATGAGCAAAGAGAGGAAAGATGCTAGTCAATTCCATTCCAGTCATAATTCTCTGCAGGTGAAGGAAAATAGAGTGAGGAGGGTAGCATCATCTGCATATATGTACCTTCCCCACACAATCAGAAATCTTGATCTTCCAGGTTGCATAAAGAACCTCCACTCATACAAGAGATTTTCCACTTCACAGTGGTTTCACCTGAGCAAAGCAAAGCAAATGCAGAGCACATCAGGCAAATGCACTCTCCTCCTCACTTGTTTAGTTAGTCCTTGTATTGAATGACTGAATAGAGTATTTGCTTGAAGTGAGTTCCACTGAACTCAGTGGGGCTTACTTCTCTGCTGGTGTCTGTAAGATAACAGTGTAAATGTATGGGAAGGTATAGGCACATATTGGAAAGGTTGAAATTTATTCCAGTAGAAGAATGTTTCCAAGAACTGATGGCTATATCAGTTGGCCATACACCGTATTCTAGATAACAAGATAATAGCCTGTATTTAGATTGCAGTGCTGTTCCATCATCTCATTTTTGCCTGTCATTTCAGTTGCTTATAGATTATGTTGGATTCTCACATGTGACACTGCATTAATCTTTGGGTTATATTAGCTATTGCATTCCACAATAGCCTGAATTTATTTATTAATATCTCTGTAATCATCTATATCTGCCTGTTGTTGGTTCAAGTTCGTGTATATTTTGCTTTGTCGTTACTTTGCCTTGATATGCCCCCTACGCACATACAGAAGAAAGGAATGTCTTGGACATATTTTAGATAGATAAGGTATTAGCCAATTTAAAGTAAGATGCAAAGCATATTTGACACCATTTATTTTTGGTGTAGATGCCAGCATGCAATTTGCACCTCCTTGCACAGGGAATTTGTAGTATGTATTATCTGTATGTCAATTCAATCTATTATGAAGCTTCTGTAAGAATTTTGCAGTCAAATCTTTAAAATCATATTTGCAAAAAAAGTAAGTATGCAATAAAATTTCTCTCTTAGTACCTACATATGTGCTGACATTTTGTACTTTATATGAAGGGCTTCTCAAACATCAGTACAAATGCACAGGTGCATTGGATAGGCTGAATAATTTGCTGCTGAATATGTTCACAAGAAAACGAGATCTATTTTCCAGTAATGAGTTACCATGTCCTGTTCCTTAGTTTTAAAGCTTCAAATTACTTGTTATGTCCATTAGCAGGCATCTGTGAACATTTTGTCTTTCTCACTTCCATGTCCAGTCTGTGCCTGGTTCTGTCAGATTGTTTATTGGAGTGGGAGGTATGAGATCTATCTCTTTCTTTGCATTTTGCCTATTTGCACATGTTTCTGAATGTTTTAAATTTTATCTATTGCTTGAACACACATTTTAAGTATATTTAAGTGTTTTCTGTACATATAAAAATGCACACATTTTTCTATGCACACTTTTCAAATGTGCACATTTTTGAGGAGCATCCATTAGTTTGGGTATTCTGAAATGCAAACTCTGTGTGTCCCGATGTGAGGAGTCACATCGCACTAAGCACTAAGATCTTGTGTGAAAGTAGGCCTGCCTTCAATATATGGTAATAAATGCTTATTCACTAACACAATCTATCAAAATGATTCAGATGCTTTTAAAAGAAGTGGAATATTGAAATGTGATGCATATGCACATTAGCACACATGTAAACACTGTTCAAGAGTTCAGTCTTTCCCCTTCAAATCTGAGATATAACATCTGCCTCCTAAAACAACCAGTATTCCTTAGTCTTGGAAGCAATCAAGATGACTCAATTCATGTGTAGCAATGGTGGCAATAAATGTTAAACACATGTAGGTTAACCCACCCCAGAATGGTTTCTTCTAGATCTAGACTACAAATATCATCCCCAGTCAGCATGGCTAAAGTCGGCTCCAGGTTGGGGAAAGCCAATGTAGATATATGCACAGCAGTGATTTTGTTCTTGTAAAGTTGCAAGATTAATACTTCCTGGGGACTCGTAATGCTTGCAAAACAACACTATACAATACAGGCTTTATTATCACATAATTCTTTTTTCTGTGTTGGATTTTAATCTGAACTGGAGAGGAATTTTACTCTTTATTCACTTTGAATTATCTAGCTACATGCAGTGCAAATAAATCTGGGAAATGTAATTTTCCTAAGACTGACTGGCATCCTCAATAGACTTTTGGAAATATATGTTTTCCAGGTATACTTGTGCTTTGTGGATTTCTAGTCTTGCATGAAATGTTTAAAGGTAAAGGAAGGACAGCTTTCTTAAAGATGGCAGCTGGTAGCTTCCATGTCTGTAGAGTGGTGGATCTACTTCTACCCCCCAAAAGAGGTTCATCACCTTTGGCTAGCTGCTTTATAGTTGGAAAGCTCCTTTGAAGGCCCACTGCCCCACTGCCATGGAAGCCAACAGCCACATTTGGTGCTGTGATGCCGACCATCAGCAAAGCACAACTCTATGTAACTACATTGGATAGATGGAAAGGAGTTGGTGAGTATGCTTCAAGGCTCATAGATGAGTGGGAGAAGAGGCTTTGAGTGGGGGTGGAGGATGAAGAATCAGGGTCTTGGTGACAAATTCTAGGACCTATTTTTCCAGTCTTAGGCTACTCCGCGGTCTGTATTAGCCCCTTCAAATGGAACTAGAACTGACCAGGAGACCGTGGGCTTTTTTCACACTTCTTTTCATACTACACAAGTTATAGCACTTTGATTCCACCTTAACTGTTGTGCTTCTAACTTACATAATCCTGGGACTAGTAGTTTCATAGGGTATTTAGAATTCTCCTTGTTAATTCCTAAACTACAGGTCAAAGGATTCCACAAGATGCAGTGCTGGCAGTTAAAATATCATCAAAGTACTATAACTGTAAGGTGTGAAGGAGCCTCTGAAGACTTCCAAGATTTTTCTTTTTTAAAAAAAATCCTTGGATTATTTTCTGATGACACAAGATGTTGCCATGCACGTCTTAAACTAGTTGGATTTTTTTGTCTGTGGGGCCTATGGGCCCAGAAATTTAGCCTGGGGAGCTGCAGCCTGCAGGTTACACAATGCCCACTGCTGCACAATGGGATTAGGCAAGGGATCTGACTCAGTTTTGTAGTCATCAGCGACATGGTAGAGTCTGATTGGGCTTATAATTGGGCTGAGACTAAACTAGGCTATTTTCCAAGTTTGGGAAAAATGGTCCAGTTCTTTTATCCAATTCTGAACTTAACCTGCTGGAAGAGAAATCATAATCACTAGTTTAGAACTGTGAGTTCCTGAAGGAACATTAACAGGATAGTTGCAACTACTTTGTGGTTCTTACTTGTATTACAAAGCTTGCAAATCATACTTCAAAATATACTCTGCCTGCCTGCCTGCCTGCCTGCCTGCCTGCCTGCCTGCCTGCCTACCTACCTACCTACCTACCTACCTATCTCTATCTATCTATCTATCTATCTATCTATCTATCTATCTATCTATCTTATTATCAAAAATTGATTCTGTTGTAAATGCTGAGAAATCTGTCAGTGTCAATTTACCCGAGCTTCTTTAGTTAGTAATGAGACATTCTCTCTTAAAGATTACATTAATATGTCTGATTTTACTGTAACAGAAAGAACTTCAGTAATTACACAACATTATCCCAGTGTTACTGCTTTTTTTAAGTTTAATGTTTGCTCTGCATTTGGAGAGCGTCCAACTTGCAGCAGATGAATATATCAAGAGCTGAAATCTGTAGCTGAATGTCTGGAAAGTGAAAAGGAAAAAAAATCAACAATTAAGCTTTTATTTTTTTTTTAATTTTGCCTGTTGTCCTTGTGATAACTGCTGTAGGATATATTCCTTGAAGTGGTAAACATAGCTTTTCATATGGTGAACAATGACAGTATAAAAATAACATTTCCTTTTCTTTTGTTTGGTTGTAACCCAGTACTAATTAAAAATATCTAATCCATAATAAATTGTATTGCTGCCATCCTGTTTTTGCAACGGCCCATAAAACATCTTCCTTTTTACATGCAGTGGGCCCTCTGTGTCTGCTAGGATTTGGTTCCAGGATCCCCCATGGATACCAAAATTCATGGATGCTCAAGACCCATTATGTACAATGGTGTAGTAAAATGACATCTCTTATATAAAATAGCAAAATCAAAGTTTGCTTTTTGGATTTTTTTTCGGGGGGGGCGTATTTTCAAGCTGTGGTTGGTTGAATCCATGGATACAGATTCCATGAATACAGAGGGCCAACTGTACCGTGAAGGAACAGAATCTAGTCTGTAACAGCACAGAACAATGTTGTAGGTGTCTTATCAGAAGTAAGTCCCATAGTGTTCAGTGAATTTTACTGCCAGGGAAATGAAAATTAGCATAAACTGAACAATTTAGGAAGCAAACTAGATTTGGAATGCAAAATTGAATTTCATTCAGTCCCTTAATAAAATGCTAGTAAAATTAGAAGACAGCAGGTCCATAGGTGCCATTTTCTGCTTCTCTTGCTATGCAATTAGGAGGGGGTTAGGCAAAGTGATCCAGAAGATTGATAGCTAAAGGCAAAGAAGAGGAGTCTATCCATTATCTCACTTGAGCTCTCTCTTTTCAGGTGATCACATGTCCTTCTCCAGCTGATGATGGTCTCAGTACTGAACGCTCCTCAACTTCAATCTTTTTTGTTGCCCTGTTTCTATGCAGTTCCTCATGCCTTTTCTCCCTTTTTGCTTCTAAAACCCACTTCTCCACAAGGAGAAATTTTCAACTTTGACATACTAGGCTTGTCCCAAAGGGACAAGTTGGAGGGGCAGCAACTGAGAGAATGTGCTTTCCATCTATCCGATCTGCACACTTTTCTGAAGGCCAGTTGTTAGTGTTAGACCACTCCCTGCATGTCCTTTTCCCACTACACTCAGAAAGGACTAGGGGCCCAGTGTTGCACATCTCTGTACAGGAAGGCAACATAAGAGCCCTGATTCTGCATTTGCTTTGCCCCCCCCCCCCATGGAAACTGGGGTCCTCATGTTGTGTTTCAGGAAATACAAAGGTAGTGGGAGGCCTTGATTCCTCTATTTTTGTCTGCTAATGTATTGAACACAATCCTCCCAAATTCCATGGGAGATAACATCTCACAGCTAAAGGGCAAAAAATGCTCATAGACTCTATTAGGTGGCTTTCTCTGAAAACACCAGAGCAGTGCATTCAAGGTAGTGGCCTGTGGACTGATGTTGCTCTGTGCGTTTTTGATTTTTTTCATGGCAAACTTCCTTGAAAGAAAGAGTTTTAGTTGATGGGTATAAATATGGTGCTTGTCCCTGGCACACTGGAGGAAAAATCCTGCCTGTATCCTACATCAGATAACTTAAGAAGCACTACGGTGCTTCACTGGAATAAAAATGTGCACAGTGTATAACTTTACCTGCAGCAATTACCTTAAGCCAGAATCTGAGTGGTACCACTTCAGTTATATCAATACAGGCATTTTTAAAGATATTGAGCAAGGCAGGATCTAGTTATTTCCTGCAAAATGATTTCATCTGGGAAAGAAGCAACAGCTTTCAGCCCTTTTTGAGAGGCAACAGCTATTTCTTCTTCCACTGGTGCCCAAGAGCAGCTGAATTGTTCCCCAGTGTAACCCTGCATCCAATAATACTCATGAGATGGAGGGAACAACTGTGTCTAGGAGCTTCCAGCTGCCCTTGTACACCAAGAGAAGAAGGGAAGAAGAGAAGAAGAAGGTGCTCATGCCTGTGTATGCACAGATCAGATTCCTCAATTCAAATGAATGAGGATTTTTGTAGATGCAGGGCAGACACTAGTTTTTAGATCTCAGGATTCTTTTAAAGAACTTCTTTTAAGAGTGATATGCTGCTTCCTCAGGAAAGTTTGAGGCATCTACAGAGTAGTAAATAAAACATCAGTAATATAAATGACCTATAAAAATACTTTTAAGAGCGTACTAAACTTTTTAAAATGACTGTTGTTGATTTTAATGTTTTGTGATTCTATGACTGGCCTGTTGTACACCTAGTTTGTCGTTTTTATGGAAATCTGGCATCTAAACATACATAAAATAAACAAACTATCAATAAGAACAGCCCTTTGACTAAGGGAGCCAAAAGCCAACCATCAAAGGTAGATTTTATGGTCTTTGTAAAAGAAAGGAGAAAGGGACATAAACATGAAATGTGAAACTGGCAGCTGATGAAACAGAGCTGGTGGGTGGCTGTTTGCAAGGAAAAGATCCTCTGAGGTGTTTGTGTAGAAATTACTTGTTTAATGAAGGAGTTGGTAGAGATTGGAACCATGATATATTTCGCTATGCCTAACATGGAAAAGCTTGGCATAGGTGAAAGACAGCAGAATTTTAAATCAAACCTGAGTTTCATTTTTTCAAATCTTAAAAAGTACAATGAAGCAGCGTGTTGTATTTCTATGGCAGATTGGTGATCAACAGTTTTATTTTTTAAAAGATCTGCACTGTAAATTTGCTTGCTTTTTCAGCTCTTGGCTGAAGTCTTGAAACATTTGTACAAATGACATTTGATGTGATAAACAGCTATTGTTAAGAATGAGTGAATTTTTTGAAGCCCTCTCAGCTACTGTGACCTTTCAATTCATTTCTCATGTCATAGTCAAACCGACTTCACTGCATTCTTTGCAATGCAGTTTTTAAAATTCAGAAACAGAACACATGTATATTCTCACAGAAAGCAGAGAAAGAATATTTAGCTGGAAAAACATACTGTCTTCAGTTTCCCTATCTGCCTTAAAGCCTAAACAAGGCACTGGACATGCTGCTTAACAGAGGAGAAATTGGGATGCAGAATGTAAATTGCTGCTTGTTGTACCACCCAGGCTATATTTGGGTCTTGACTTATCACTAAATAATTGCCACATCAGGGCTCACCTACCATTTTCCAAAGGGTGGAAGTTATCTCACTCAACAGATTTCATTTCTCATGGAAAGGCAGCAAATTGTTCATTATTAATTGATTATTGATACCGCTTTCTTTCCAGTGAAATGGAGAGATATGGTTGTGTGATTTCCTGCCTTAGATGTCAAATTTATTTATTTGTTTGTTTGCTTCATGTATATCTCACTTTTTTCCCAATATGGGTTCCAAAGCAAACACCATATGGCATGATAAACTTTGCCACGTTTTGGTGGAGGAAAGGGTGGCATTTACTGCTCTGCCTTAGGCAGCATAATGTCTTGAGTCAGCCCTGCAAGATGACTCTAAAGCAGACCTAGGCAAGCCCATCCTCCCATCACAGGCTGTGTTAATATGTGCTGAAGCGCACAGAGAGGGGAGAGATTGAGGGGGAGAGAGAGAGAGAGGCTAGAAATTCACTTCTGGTTTTGTAAAACTTGAGATCAGGGAGGGGGAAATAGACGTGGGGCCTATGCCTTTTCTTTCATTTTTTTTCCAGTGGGGAAGTAAGGGAAATCTGAGGTGGAGTAGATCCACAAAAACAGCCTAGGGAGCCTGGATGTGCAACATGGTGTACATAATTACTACTTCTTACCTGCAATTTGAGATCTGCAAATGAGTATGTGAGCATTTGCTCAACATTCTCCTCCTCCCACTCCCAGATTTCCCCAGCTTCCCTTTTTCTATTTCACTCTGAAACACTTAAAATGTTATAGCAATCTGATAGCTCTTTAACAATCATGGCTCCCTCCTACAGAATTCTGGGTATGTAGTTTGATGAAGTACTTGAAATTCTGCTAGAGAGCTCTTGTCTGCTTCCCTGGACATTATACTAATGGTAGAGTTGTCTAGCAGAGTATCCAAGTACCTCTCCAAACTACAGATGCTATGATTCCATGGGATGGAGTCATGGTGTTAAAGCAGTATAAGACTAATATAATTAGGTAGTGTAGATACCTTCTCTTGCAAAGAGATACCTTCTCTTGCAAAGGGATCTAGTAGCAAAGGGATTCTCTTGAAAAAGGAACTTATAGCACCTTTCAGACTAAGGGCATTTTTTGGACTACACTGTTATAGTGCTATTATTCCACTTTCAACATCCTGTGGAATTCTAGGGTTTGTAGTTTTGTGAGGCCAAAGAGCTCTCTGGCTGAGAATTCCACATGCCTGTCCCTAAGCTGCAAACCCCAGGATTCCATAGGATGTTGAAAGTGGAATAATCTAATATATAAAAGTCAAAATTGGTGAGTTTGTGAGTTCGTCTATGTCAGGCAGGCAAAGACCTCATATGATTGGCTGTGTCAGGTGAGAAGACCTCATAGGATTGGTTGCCTGTGAAGATTCTATGGAATCCTGTGGTTTGCAGTTTAGGGAGGGGCCTTTAGAATTCTCAGCCAGAGAGCTCTGAATAGGCCGGTTGCTATGGAGACAAGGCCTAGCAACCAGGAGAAGGCCACTGTTTTCCCTCAGAAACCAAACCTCTGTGTGTTAACAACTCTGAATAGAGATTGGATTGGGGAATATGGGGAAAAGTTACAGGTACAGGACAAGGCAGTTTGAGGAATTAGAGACACAGGATCTCAAATCCATGTGTATTTCAACCACATCTAATTCCTAAGGTAAGGTAATTCCTAAGGTATTTCTAACAAGTATTACCTATGAAAAAATAAAATCCCAGGCAACGCCCGGTATATATGCCAGTAGCGCTGTAACAGTGTAGTGTGGAAATGCCCTAACTGAGAGAAAGAATTTGGTAGCATAAGCTTTTGTAGACTTAAATCTACTTCATCAGATGCATGGAGTGAAGTACCTAGGAACAGACCTTTTAGCTATGAATAAGCAGGTAGCATGTGTGAATAGCAATAGAAATGCAAAACTTGTGAGTATGGTGATGAGGTGACAAGTTCAGTTTCAATGATGAATTTTCTCTCAGTCTCAAAATTGCTACAAGATTCCTTTGCATACTGATCCAGTCTTACAGAGACTCTGGCATCTCTCAGCATCTTCTATCACTCATGCATCACTAAGATGTCAAGCTTGTGGTTTCCTCAACTGTCTTCCTCTTACTTAATGTCCTTATCCTCCACCTACTGGTCCTCTACAGATCCTCCTCTCTGCTTCTTAACACACTGTTGCTGTTTTTGTCCTTTCTGTTTCTTCCTTCATTTTGTTGTATCTGATGGTGTCCTTTATCTACCATGTACCCTGGGCCTCTTCCTTTAAGCCAGCATTGTTATAAATATTTTTGTAAATATTTTTAGGCCCTGACAAGTCACATTTCCAGTTATTTATTCTTTTACCTTGTTCATAGTAGAATGGAATTTAAACTAGAATTTAAACATGTAAGCTCATAATATTAATTGTATTATTTTCTAGTGGTGGTGAGGACCATGAAGTAATGATACCATTGTTATGTTATAGGTGGCTTGGAAATAATCGGTTTATATTTCTCTTACATCCAAATGATCAGCTATGTACTTCTATATACCAACTCAGAAGTAAGCCCAGGATTTGGGGGAAAATACCTTACAGACAGCAACTCTAGTCACCATGGCCAGTGGCTATGCTGATTGGAGGATTCTGGGAGCTATAGTGTTTTCCAAGGTCTGAGGAGGCCCCACTGACTTGGGAGCTTTGTCCCAAGTAAGTAAGTGTAAGATTGCAGTATTTAATGTTCATCATTAAACAATAATGTTTCTTTAGTGTTTATCAAGTTCCTATTTGTCACTTCCATATGAGGCAAAAACCCGTGTTGTTTGATAAAATTTTCACATATAAGGAAAGACCATTGCTTAAAAAGTCACAAAAAATGATATTTTATTCATAGACAGATTTAAAATAGGTTGAAAAGGGCTTAACAATTGCCTGATGTTCACACCATTAGAACTTTCTTTTTCTTTCCTTTTCCCTATTTGCTGATTCAGTATGTGTAACTTTATAAGAAACTAATCATTCTTCTTTAAATTGTTTTTTTGTGCATCTTTTTTTCCACACTTTTTTAACTTCATGACCATGGTGTCATAGGCATGCCCCCAACACTGTCATTACTTTATTTATTGTTTGCATATTTATATTCCATTGGCACAGAGTGGCTAGTCTAGATTAGTGCCCCAGTGCTGTTGACCTTTTTCAGTAATTTGATTTGCATACTGTTAATTGTGCAGGGAAAGGAAGATGCAAGCAGAGTGCCCTTTATGCTTCTGTCTCCTGCATTATTATGAAATGGCAAAATAAGCACAGATATTAACTAACTCTCTCTCTCTTTTTTGTTACATTGTACTGAAAACATAAAAGACAAATTTTGTATGTAATTTCTATACTCACAGGGTTTCAATCGATTAAAGCATCTTCTTGTTCACTAATCATATATCTTTTAGCTTGTTAATCAACTGAATAATACATCTGAATAGTACCAAAATCTTAATATAGTATCTTTTTTGTGACAGTAACCTATCCAAGCTATCATTCATTGTTAGCCAGGATTCTGCATTCCTACAACTCACTAGAACCAAAACATCTTTAATGAAAACAAAAAAGTGCCCATGGTTCACTTTCTTAGTCATTATTTGACCTCACAAATTGACATTAATTGCCAGTCACTCAAAAATATTCATAATTATTTAGAAGTAACAGAGCCAGTGTGGTGTGGTGGTTGAACATTGGACTACAACTCTGGAGACCAGGGTTCAATTCCTCATTCAGCCATGGAAACCCACTGGATGACCTTTGGCACATCACACACTCTCAGCCCCAGAAAAACCCACGATAGGTTCACCTTAGGGTTGCTATATGTCAGAAATAACTTGAAGGCGCACAACAAGAACAACAACAACAACGCTTTCAAAAAGAGGCAGCATGGTACTGAGTACTGGGCTAGGATCCTGGGGCACTGGCTCACCTTGGGCAAGTCACACTCTCTCAGCCTCAGAAGAAGGCAAAGCCAAACATCTTCTGAACGAATCTTGCCAAGAAAACACCATTAGGGTAGCCATTGGCTGGAAATGACTTGAAGGCATGCAACAACAACAAAGTCCCACTTAGTTCCCTGAGACCTGTTACCAAGGAAATGCACATATGCTGCATGCTTATTGGATTGATTGTCCTGTCGGATCAGCTCAGTATTGAAGCAGTAGCCCCATATATTCTCACATTTATAGCTTCTCTTTCTTCCAAAAAGCACAAAGCGTGGTCTTTCTCCCCATTTTAATCCTTACATCATTACCATAAGTGCAGGAAAAGGTGTCCAGTTTTCAGCTTGCCGATGTAATTTATCCCATATATTTGCTTAATTCTCTCTCCTGTTGCTTCCCCCATTTTAATAGCCTGCCCCATTCTTGTGAACCAGCATGGTACAGTGATTTGTGTAACTCTGGAGACCAGGGTTCAAATCCGTGCTTGGCTGTGGAAACCCACTAGGTGACCTTGGGCAAGTCACACTCTCTCAGCCTTAGAGGGATACAAAGGCAAACTTCCTCTGAATAAATCTTGCCAACAAAACCCTTTGATAGGGTCACCTTAGGGTCACCATAAGGTACACAACAACAACAACCCATTCTTGTGGCTTTGTTACCTTACAATGCAGAGGAGTAGGATCGCAGTCTGAAGGAGCTGTAATTTATCTCTACATTTCAAAACACTTCAAAACCTTTTCTTTCTGTGAAATACATTATTTTCCTCTTCATATATCTCAGTCTTCAATTCCTCCCCTCCACCAATAAAAAAAAAATAGAGGCTGTTTTCCATCTGCAATAGAATTTCAATAATTTGGTACAAATACTTTATATTCAGCTTCATTGATTCTAATCTCTGATGCTTGCAAAACACCAATAGTACATCTACAAGCCACAAAAACACCTCTTCCTTGATCCCATTCAGCTGTCATCTTCTTTATGATATCTCTTTTGGCCTTTGGGGTCTCTCTTTCAGTAGCAGTCGAACTGCACTAACTGTTCTCTCTCACATTTCTATCAAAAACAGAGATAAAAGGGACAGTAGAAAATCAGCCTGGTTTCGTTATGACTAGAAATGTAATCCTGTTTGCCTCATTGTAACACTGCAGGGTGAACACTACGCAAAAGAGAGAAGGAGAGGTATTGTGGTATCCATAAATACCTTTAGAAAGGCATGTTTACCTTTTCTGGAGAGAGCCCATTACTTCCACACACAACTTCAGAGTCAGGTCTTTGTAAGTGTAATATATGTCAGACATACTTCTTCATTATTTTGTTTAGATTTCTAGGATGACCAATCCCTGAATCATAGTCCTATTAATCTGGTTTTCACTTTTATAGTGGTGTTATGGATATCCAAGAGGAGATTTTCATGGAGATATGTCTTTACATTCCAGTCCACTCCTATTGGTAACTTTGCCTCTTCCAACTAGAACTTTTCTGAATGTGATTCCTTTCAGTGGACATTCCTGCTGGGAGAAGTGAGGAGGCAAAGGTTGGGTCCTCTGCTCTGGTTGTCCAGGACAGATTTTTGGAAGGGGCAGCAACTGAAGCGGGAGGTGGTTCAGTAAAGGTTGCACCTTTTTTTCCCCATCAGTCATATCCCCAGAGCAAAACTCAGAAGGTAGGGCAGTCAACAAGAGTAGCTCTTCCCCACAACTCCTTCTGCCTGGCCTCTCTCTATCCTGATCAAACAACTTCATGGAAGGAACAGCACAGTTCCTAGAATGTGAAGTCTGGACCCAATCTCATAACATCTATCATCTCTTTTGAGGTGATGTGGATTTCCCATTGCTGAGAATTTTGCCTCTTTCTGTAATGTAAAATGGGTTTACTTAACAATTTGAGAATGTCATATTACATAGATAGAGCTTGTTACATTTACAGGAAAGAGGGTTGCAAGGTTACAACTCAGACCCTACATATTTGAGTTTAATTACAACACTGATACAAAAGTATTGATATCTGTGGAGACTTCTGGATATTCCTTTCTAACAGTCAATTCTTTTCTGTGTATGGCAAGTAAATGTTTGCCTTACTGCAAGGGGAAGGAATGGACAACATAAAAAGAAATGAAAGAAAGAAAAAGAAAGAAAGAAAGAGGAAAAAAACCCCAAAACCCAAAAGCCCAAGGGTAAGATGAGCAAGAGCAGAGACACAGTTTGAGCAATGCATATATTAATGTGAGAGTAAGGGGAAGCATCTTTGGTTATATCTTTGTGTTGAGTATTAGGTATATAGGTGTAGATGTAAATATATCCACTCATTCTTCCTACTTTTCAGTAACTCATTTTTGGCAAAACAAAAACTGTATAATTCTAATAAAGTCAGAATGAATTATTTCTGAATAACTGGAAGCATATTACTTAACATGTATAATTTATTCTGAATACAGAATTTGTGTCATCTTAGATTATTGGTTGGGGGGGTTGGCTCTGAGTGTCCACATTGCCAGATTTCTAAGAGCAGATGTTTTCTTCTGTAGCCAAGATAGAGCTACCAGTTAACTTTCATTGCAATCATTGCTCCATTTTACTTTACAAACCCCCTGCAATTAGCTTCTCTAAGCACAGCTATTTTGCAACCGGCCATTCATCACAATTTGTCACAATTCATCCCATAAAATTCTACTTTAGTCATCCATGGGGATCATGAAATAAATATGGGCTCCCAAAGCCTTCCCTGAAGTGTAGTGGAAATTTCAAGATAGATAAATTACTAGGCTGAGTTTGCTTTGGTTTAACCATCTTTCAGAGTCTTCATATCAAAGTAAATGCTGGTGGGTATGCTCCAAGACAGAGTGTCTCTTTGAAAGAGTTGTAAAGAATCTTCACAAATTTTCTCATCATTGAGTAAAAGGGTGTCTCAGGATGCCAAAGCATACTGTAAAGGATTTCAAAACCAGCAGGGATGAAAGGATCAATTCCCCATCCCATTTTGGTGGGTTTTGCACAAAACCCCACATTTTTAGCATTTTGTAGGTGAATTAAAAAAAAAAAGACTCCGTTATACCCAAACCATTGTTTTCAGAGGGACAGTTGTTTTTTCCACACAAATGAAATTTTCACAAAAGTTTCAAAGTGTGAAGAAATAATCAAAAAGTTGCAAAA
The DNA here is from genome assembly GCA_030412105.1 of Cyclura pinguis. Classification (NCBI taxonomy): domain Eukaryota; kingdom Metazoa; phylum Chordata; class Lepidosauria; order Squamata; family Iguanidae; genus Cyclura; species Cyclura pinguis. The sequence continues at coordinate 101,704,964 of CM059599.1, read as the reverse complement.
CTTATTTCAATAGCATCAAGAGAAAAAATTTAAAAATTTTTATTGTCCAATGTGACAGTGAAATAAGCAAAGTTTTACATCCCTGCTCTATGACAAAGCCTAGCAAGTATTTTTTTTTAACAACAACGACAAGAACAAATTTTCATAAACTGCAACCCTCACCTTCCAATATAGTCCCCAAATGAAGCTTAAGCCAGATGAAACATATTGGTCCTTAAGATGCCACTATGTTGTTGAATTTGATGTGATAGAACAACAGTGCTCCTACTCTGGAACCCTATAGTTATTGTCCCTTTAGAAATTAATTGGTCTTAAGGGCAATGTCAGTATACAATGCCAGCATGTTTGAAATGATATAAGACCTTATTGGAAATACTGTAATGCTCATCAAAAGCTCATTTGGATATCATTTTTCAGAGCAGGTTTATTTCAGGGCTATTTGAGTGGCCCCATATTAAGGGATGGGTTAATCATGGGGGAAGACAGTGGCTTCTAAAGTTTATCCTCAAAACACAGTAAATTAACTTATCTCAGCTTGGTGGAGTAGGAGAGATTGTATGAAGTTTGCCAATGTCATTATTGAGATAGAAAGTATAAGCAATTATTTACTTAAAGAAGTTTATATTTTGAAAAGTGACCTCTAGCACTTACATTTGTCTGGGTTTAGATTTTTGGGAGATTAGATTTGGTGGCTGATTTCTCAATTTTAACAGCTTCTTTCAGGAATCACTATGTTGTTGTACGCAGAAGGCCCAGCATGTCCTATGCTCTAGTAGTAAAATAACGTCTTCGCAGTTTTTACTAAAAATGTGAAGAGTATTCGAGAATAGGGAGACTGTGGTCTGTTCTCTACATGCTCAGCTTTGCTATCTCTCTTATGGAAAGGCTAAGAAAGCAGGAGATAAGACTGAATAGTGACTGATTACCAGTAAGATGAGAGAGGAAGCTCAGACAGAGATATTAAACTGAAACTGCTTCATATGCTCTTCTCAAGGAAGATGAAATGTCTTAAAATAAAGAATAAATAAACTGAATGATTTAACTCATTTGTACTCTTTGTATTATAATAGGTTGTCTTTGATGTTGTTAATTGCCATCAAGTCAACTTTGTTTATGGCAACCTTATGATTGATAGATTTCCAAGATATCCTGTTATTAAGAGCTCTCCGAAGGTGCTGCAGACTCAGGGCTGTGGCTTCTACAATTGACTCTATCTGCCCGTAATGTGGCATTCTTCTTTTATTAATGTTATCCATCCTACCAAGCATTATCATGAGTTGCATTGTCTCATGATATGTCCAAAGTATGATAGCCTCAGTTTGTTCATTTTGGCATCTGGGGAGAATTCAATCTTGATTTGCTCCCTAACTCATTTGTTAAGACTATTTGGCAGTGCCTGACATCTGCAGTACTCTCCTAAAGCACCACATTTCAAAGTAATTGGTTTTCACCCTAAATACTTCGATCTTGTTGTTTATAAAATAAATTCTGTTCCTGTTCTTGGAAAAAGCCAAGAAGTACATTGTTTGAATCCACATTAATGGGGTCTGAAACTCCATTGGGAATATAAATATTGGGTAACTGACTGTGCGACAAATGCATCTCCCTTTACACTTTAAAAAATAATGGAATGAGGCAGGGGAAGAGATTTCACAATAGAGTAGCCGTGTGGGATATGGAAAAAAAAAACCTCCACATTTAGTCATACTTTACAGTGCAAAAATGTTTTAATTAGTAGACCTCAGCACCTAAATATAACAGTTCTCCTATTAGTTGTTTTGTCTTTTATCTCTTTCTTCTTCTTCTTTTTTTTAATATTATTCAGAAGAGGCATCAAGCAAGGGGAAAATGGGAAGGAATTGGGATTGAGACAAGGAATATTTACAAGAAAAGAAAAATACTGAATTTGCAATAATAATCTAGACAGGGAGAGCACACGGCCAGAGAAAACAGATAAGCGAACAAACAAACAATCAAACACAGCCCCAGAAGCCTGTGAAAGACACCTTCCACTCTTTCCTCTGGCCTGTGTGAAATCTGAACCCACCATCCCTGCTTCTGTTTGGAAAAAAAAGTTAAGTTATGAAATTTTCTGCTAAAGGAAATCTTTGTGACAAATAATTTAGCAATTTCAAAAGGGCTAGATGGGCAGATTTCACTCTTAGATGATATCAATAATTACTAGTTGGTAATGCCAAATTTAGCCTCTCTCTGCCACCATTTTGTGACTGTGAGCTTCACTCATTTTCAGTCTCTCAATGGGTCTCTCAGAGGAAGAAAGTCTGATAACCTCTCATTATGAATGTGGTGCTAGTAACTTCATGGTCATAGGTCTGATCTCCATAGAAGCCAAGAGGCTTTCCCCCCGTCATCCATACATTACCTTCTCTAATCCCTCAAAAGACAATAATTTTTTATTAAGTAGACAGTGAAGGGAACTAACATGTCAATATCACTATATAAATAATTAGTCAATGTTTGCATATAATTATACAGTACGGTTCATTAACCTATGAAATCTAAAATTTGAGTCCTTCTGCACCATAAATATGAAAATAATTTTAAAATAAGACATTCCCCCCCCTCCCTATCAAGCATTAACTTGCTGCACATTAGTCCTTGTTTCAGGTTTACCAGGACAATATCCAGGTAAATTAAGAAGGCCTGCAGCAGAGCAAGGGGTTCAATAGACAGCCAACCCCTTTTCAAGGTGCCTTCCAGCTCTATTGTCCTTTGTGGATGGTGTCCATAGCCTCCGTCACATGAACATTATGTGTCTATTCATGTGAACAGACAAATATGGGATTTAGGTTTACCACTCTGAAAGCAATAGCTATCCAAGTATACAAAACACTGGTGAAACTAAAATGTACCACAGCATGGGGCATTGCACCATATCTATAACACCTGAATAATGTGTCTGTTGTTGCCCTTAACAGTTGCAATTTTCATGCATTTTGGAACTTGACTGAATGTGGGAAGCCCTTAATATAATATGTGAAACTGAAAGGATTTTTGTTGTTGTTGCCTGAAATATCTATTTGTGCTGATGTATACAGCTGGCATATTTTACTTGAGTAATACTATGAACTTCTAAGAATGTACAACATGTAGTAAAAGAGGAAGTCAATTTGAATCTGTGTCTTCATTTGCAGGTAAAACCTGCTGTATCCCGTATTATTACTTTCTTTAAGTGTTTAGTGCAACATCTCTTCTAGAACCATTTATTTTCATTCCTGCTAGTTTAGCGGCTGATATCCGATTTCATATGTGAACCTTCAAGTGTTCAAGAAAACATTACCAAGATTCTTTCAGATTTAATGTTTAGCAAATGGCCAAAAAATTGCCATCAGAGATTTTACAGAGTTCCAGATCAAAGGAGAGCACACTAGCATCTATTTCATAACAGCCGCAATATTTCACAAATCATCCTTCCCCTCCCCTACAATATAAGACTCTGAAACCCATAAATGGATTATGGTAATAGAATATTTCACAATTATATTATAAGCATGACAATTAGATTGGGAATCCTTTGGGGACGCTGCTCCATTCTCTTTAATTTCCCCAATATAAAATTGTAAATATCATGCAATCCATTTTGAGTCATTGGGTCAGCATGGGCTACAAAATGTTTTCTGCAGCCTTTCCTGATTTCCCAAGCCTTGCCTTTTCCCTTCAGTATTAACCCTCCTCTGGCCAGTCCTCGATATTCCACTTTCAAGCTGTACATCCTCCCTCCACCTTTGTTCTGTCAATCTTAGACTGTAAGCCCTGTAGGCAAGAACCATGTCAACCTCTGTGTTTTGTGCTACCTCCAGCACTCTACATCTGCTTTGATGCAAAGAAAGCACTCACTTCACCCCAGGCTCTCTTGGATAATTACTCTGTGTTTGGGTCCCAGCTTTGAATCGTACGTGGTATTTAATTGAGCCCTGAATCTATTATCTAATGACATTCTGTGTTTGAAGAGTTCTATAGTGTATGATACATTTTTCATACATTGAATCACACTGTCACCTTTTGATATCTTATAGAAGATGGGCTTTTTTTAAGCCATTCACTACTATTGCAATATTGTTGTGTCTGAAAACTTACTTGAACTATACGCACATAAGAAACACTTCAAAGACATTTTTCATGGTTAGTGTTTTGAAAGCAATGAATGGTTTTGCCTTCTTGCCTGTATGAGAGAGGGTGAGCACTAGCTATCTTCTGAAAAGAGTTGCTATAGGGTATGTACCACTTTAGTCATTTTTTTTCCCATAGGGGAAAAAATCACAAATCAGAGGAGAGAGAAGTTTGTGTGATTTCAATTGTGTGTTTTCCAGGTCCTTCATAATAGGAGTTTTCTTCACCAGCTATTATCCTGTGGATTCTTATGAATGGAAATAAATTATTTCCCAAATTATTTCCCAAAAGGGAGAGTAAAAGAACCAAAAAGAGAAATAGAGAGAGAGAAGGGGAGGGAAGGAAGGAAGGAAGGACGGAAGGGGCAGAGAGGGAGAGAGAGAGAGAGAGAGAGAGAGAGAGAAATTTACTAGTACTTAAGATGGAGGCTTATCTTATGTGGTTTTGCTTGTGCAAGTACATATAAACACATGGTCTAAAGCACAGTTTATGGTGTTTCTTCAAGTTTTACAGGTAGGGAAGCACTCTTTGAATACAGAATTGTATGTAAGTCATCTTTGTAGACACTATTCTCTGTGAGTTCATATAAAATTCCAGAATTCTGATAAACTGTCAAAAAGAAAAATGATAAAGGGATTTATGCTCAATTTTGCTGGAAGGGAGAAATGCAAGGGCTGTCAGTCTGGGTCTTTAGAACAAATGAGTCACAGTTCGTAAGGCAGCTCAATAAGGCTATCATTTCCTATCAGCTCCTATCCCCTGACAGTCACAAATTTATTGTCGGGAGGAAGCGAAAAATGGCTGAGTTTTGGTGCCAGGTGAGTCCAACACTATTACTCCATCAAACCAGACTTGTATAGACAAGAGACTACCATGAATATTTGATATAACCTTCTTCCCAGAAAGAACACAGTGAAAGTGTTCTCTCATTTGCTGAGAAATGCTCCCTTTGTGTCAGCGTGAATCTCTTTGAAAAAGGCCATTTGTAAATCACAAAGCTCTCTCTGGTGTTTTTACTTTTTGCTTGGTTTGTTTGGCAGTGCATTCATGGTGTGCTTCTTATTTATAGCTCTGGTGGAATGAAACAAAGGAATCCTCAATCTGCTAGATGTTCCCTTTGTTTTTTTCTTCCAATGTATTTGTCATTATCCTCCTTACATGGAAGTATTATGCATATAGCAATGCAGCCACCTGTGTTCCCAAGGAAAATAGACTTTACCAAGCTTAGTACTTACGTTTAAAGTGTACCGCTTTCTTTAGCAAGAAAAAAATGTTCAAAAATGTAATATTTCTCTTTATCTTATGAAATAATGAGTTTTATTTACATTACCCATTTTCATTTACCTTAGGTGTTACTGGACCTATAGTCTTCTGTTGGAGAATACAATGGAGAAAACCAACACTCTCTGTCAGTTTCAGTTTTATTTTTGTTATGCATCTTCTAAATATTTCTGAAATGTTGTCATGCCCTGGATAACTTGCCCTTCACAAATTCCACTCAGAGTTTAACAGGATTGTTTATTTTTAGCAAGCAAGCAATGACAGCAGACTTCCTTAGAAGTTGCTGAGACAACAGCTAATGGTTTGTTTACATGTTTTATACCCTGACATACAAATTTAGATACCCAAAGCTGTGACTGGTGAAGACCATAAATCTCACATCATCCCACCAGTTTCCCAAACCTTCTGTTGTTTACATATCTTTCACCCCTGAAGCAGGAATAAGTTCCTGTCTTCTTATTTTCAAACACAGCCAATCCTCGTAACACCTTTCTGGATACTTTCATTCTTCCCCCTCTGATCTTCTCCCCCTTTCTCAGATACATTGTAGCAGTGAACAATAAAGAAATTAACCATTTGGTTCTTTGGAATCCGAAGCCACCTTCAACCAAATACATGGTTGCAATCAACAATTAACAATTGATATTTTGAAGCCCATGGACTATGACCATGCATAAATTAGCCAATCTGTTCTAATACATATCTCATTACCCATCCAGCAAATACTTATGACGGGAGCCACACATCCAGACACATGTCGATAATTTTATTTTGCTTCCAGTGGTGAACAGCCTTTCTCACTAACCTAAAGAGGGTGGGGTTTGAGGGTCTTTCTTTTTCCTTCCTTCCTTCCTTCCTTCCTTCCTTCCTTCCTTCCTTCCTTCCTTCCTTTCTTTCTTTTTTCCTTCTTCTTCTTCTTTTTGGTAACATGAACCTACTTTTGAAGCTTAAACTAATATATTAAATCATGCTTTTGCTTATCCTATGCTGTCTGATTCTTGTTTTAAAAAACTAGAGCTAGTAACTAAGCATGGAACTTAGGACATGTTATCCTGTCCCACAGTCCACTTTTCCTCTCCTGAAATGGAACTTTCTTCCTTTTTTCCCTTTTTCTTTTTCCCGTCAAGCCACATGAAATACACTCCAAAGGACTTCTTAGCCCTCAGAACAGATTTTGAGGACTCTGTATAGGATAGGGAATCACTCCCATTCTGAGAATCCTCCCTTCGCATTTTCTCTTATGTGGTGACACCACTGTGTTTAAGTCTGTTTATTGAATGTTTACTGCTGTCTAACAAATTCAGTCTTAGGAAGATAAGAACTAACCCCTGGTATTAAGACATCTTTCCTGTATTATATGCTGCTTCCTTTGCTATGATCAGAGTATAATGCAATTTAAGGTGATAAAAAACTTGCAGATTATCACTCAGCATGCCTTAAAGGGAAAAGAAAATCACCAGTATGAACTAGATCTTTTATAGTTTTTTAATAACCCAAATATTTTCCAATCTATGTTACCTATTAAATTATAACGGAATAACTACCCCATTCTCTAGTCTTCAATGCTCTTTCCTGAGTATGCAAGCTTAGTTTTTCTGCATTTAAAAAAATTAAAGCCCAAGGTCAATTTAGAGACTTCAGCCTTCTAAAACTCTATATTAAAATGTTATTTTACTAGTAGCAGTGAAGAATATGAAATATATTTCAGGGTTCTGCAAGCTAATCTACAATGTTTCTGATTTATTTAAAGGGAATTTCATTTGTCAAAGGGGTGGGGAATAAACAGATCCAGGTTTGGTTATTTTTTAAAAAAACAAACTGTAACTTTGATAAAATTGGACCAGACTCATCTATATCTATTTAATAATTACTAAGGTTTTAAAACAAAGTGCATCATCCAGTCAGAGTTAATCACTTTTAATTCCCATTGATTTTGGCTGTTTTGAATACCTCTCTTTTTCAAAAATCAATAATAAGACTCAAAAGTACTTTGGTTGGATGGTGCTCAGTCTTATTAATATCAAGAAATATTTCATTTTTTATTCTGCCCCCAGGTTATATCAGTCGTTTTCACTAATCATTAGCAACATGTGCCAGTTTTTTGAGCTAGCAAAATGTTTTCCTTTGATTTAAGCATGGAAACGTACACCATCTCTACTTTTGATTTTTTTTTCTCCTCACATTTTCTGAATTCAGTAAATAAATGTTCTAGCATGGAAAAAAAATGAAGGATCAAAATAAGATCATATTGACAAACTTGTTTTCTTAGCTATTAAAAAAATCTGCAGTAGCACAAATGAAGTTTTTGCTATGCTTCCTCCAAAACAATATTCTATTACAAGCCTCCAATAGTACCTCAACTTTCCAGGAAGAAACATTATAATGAGGCTCTGGATCCTCTCTTTCCGTGCCCCAGCAGAGCCAGTAATTACATGTCTGTCATATGGATGTCCATGTTGATAGTATCTGCTATATAAACACTTGGGGACCCTGTATTTTCACATCCTTCATAGCGCACACAGTTGGAGAATACACAGCTTCATGGCTTTTTTCCCCAGCTTCTGTTTTCTGCTGTACTCATGTACATCTGTCATTCACTTTCTGGGTATGAAATTATTAGCCTCTTTCATAATGGTGCCAGCTGTATCTTAGATAACATGTTTCAAAATATCTTTTTCTAAGGAAATCCTTTCCCAAACTAATGCAATTAGTTTTTTGTTCAAAGAATCATAATAAGGCTTGTTTTGATACCAGAATAAAACAGATATGGGATGCAACCTTTTAAAATGACCTTGTACTTAATTAAGACCTCCATCTGTAGTGATATGAATAATGCTTCCCTATACTATGATACTGCATCAGGTGACATCTCCATGGTACAGGCTATATAGTTGGTCTGAGCTGGTGGTGATTTTCCTGCAATAACCATGAGACCTCAAGTCATAAGGAAATGGCTCTTAGAGCCATTAGTTACAAATATATGAAACGAAGAAGAGTTGACTAGGTTCACTTCCGCACTAGACTGTTATAGCGCTATTATTCCACTTGCAACATCCTATGGAATCTTGAGGTTTGCAGCTTTGGGAGGGGCCGGCTGGCAAGTGGAATAATAGCGCTATAACAGTCTAGTGCGGAAATGGCCTAGGAGTAGAAATGGGTGCGAAAATTGTTTCAGTTAGTTTCTGATGATAATATACCATCATCTGCAAATTTCTTCATATCTAGGATGGAAAGCACTTGAGATTTTAAAAGATCAAATGTGGGGAAAAAACCTAAAAATACATATTTGTCCAATCAGGCCCAACACTTTAAGAACTTACTAGATAAAAGTCTGAGTTTGACTTCTTGCGTTTTAACCAATCTCATGCTGAATTATAGTTGCCACTACTTTTTTTTTCTGAAAAGGTCCTTAATTTGAACACCTGTATTCCAGTTCAATGTGATTTTCATGCTAGGAAAACATTTACTTACTGCTTTTTGGCTTATTTAAACAGGGGTAAATTCCTGTTTTACATTATTTTCAAAGCATTTGTCAACATTGGAAGATTCTCACATGCGGTATAGAAAGACCTGCAGTTTTAAATATGCTAATGTGGGGAACAGAGATGGAAAGAATGTATAATTTTTTTAAAAAAAATCCAAGTGTCAGTAAACCCTGACAAGGAGAATCCTGAACTGATAAGAACCACAGTTCAGGACTTATTCTGTGCAAAAGTCATACTTCTTGTCCAGGAAAAAAAAATCCTACACAGGCTGTTTCCTGAGCAGAAAATGCTGTTTACTGCAAAGTACCATGTGCTAATTTTGGCCCAAATAAATCCCAAACTGCAAATATTAGTCAGTAGTAAGCAAAAATTACTAGTTGTTTTTTTCAAGAACAAAATTAGCAAAGAATCACATGTTTAGTGGGAGAAAGTGAAACTGACAGGATTTCATAGCTATGAAACAGGTGGGCTTTTTTAAATGCATGTTAAAGAGTGTGGCTGTTTTTCATTCACCTTCAGCTCAATTATATGCATGCTTTCTGTGAAGTGCCACTGAGTTCAGCAAGTCCAGTAAGCATGCCTACTACACCAGCTTTAACCTAGATTTCAGCGGGAGTGGGGAAGGGAAAATTTATGCATGCTCTCTGTTTCCCTTTATATCAACATTATTTTTCTCTCCATGTTCTCAGCATTTCAGAATTTCAGCCATACATGTTTCAGATTGCTCAAGAGTTGTAAATCTGCCACCTAGGAAGACAATGGCAGAGCCAGTAATGATGCATAAAATAAAGACTTTGCCCAACTGTGCAGCAGAATAGAAGATAGCTAAAATAATATGCATCTGGAAAATGAGAGAAATTGAAGTCAAAGTAATAGCATCTCCTCGATACAACTTTGGATTCTCCATGTAGCAATTTAAGCATGATTGCACAAGGCCCCTCTCTATGAATCACTTACATGTATTCACAGAAACAACATCCAGCAGCTCATAAGTAGCACCCAGATAGTTTAAAAACTTCACTCTAATATTTCAGGGGGAGGGGAAACTATTAATACACATTCACCACAAATTCCTGATGAATGTAAATTGGCCTTGGAGAGCCAGAGACTTTTTATAGATTTGCCGTTGATTAACAGCATGATCTCAGTGGGTTTGCATTCTCAGTGTCCAAAGTTTTTAAAGTTTTCAGGTGGCTTCAAAGTCCATGTTTTGCCCATCATTCTAAGTAGTGTGGTTATCATCTTTGTCCTGTTGGCAAGATTCCATTCCTCTAAAATATTAAGCATTAGCATTCTGTTAATTTGTTGTATAGATGATGGTTATACAGTCTCAATGCACTTAAGTGAGCATGGATTCCCTCCACAGCTTACTAGCTGATAAAGTGAACATATTGAATGACAGTCAGTGCAGCCAATGGCTACTGTGGATGTAGCACTATGCAGTGAGAATCAACCTTTTAAGAGTAGGGCTCAAAAGTATCCCCCCCCCCCATCCTTGGACATTCTGACCAGTTAGTTTGAGCTTGCTTCAGTTGCCTGTTCTTGACTTATGTCTTTGTATGCTGTTATCTGTATTTAACCATCGCAAGCCACCATGAAAAAGCAAGGTCTAGGTGAATAAGCAATAACCGTAATAATTGCAGACATGGCACAAGGGGCATGACATGGTTCTTTATCTCTGGGATACTAGCTTGTTTTATATGGTAGGGAAAAAAATCTGAAAATTCAGAGCAACTAATTGTGCCATGGGTACTGTGTGTCATCTGACCCCTCTATTTTTGGCTACAGGTTGCTGAGTAACTAGCAGCTGAACAGGTGCCTGTTTTGCACTGAGCATGGAATTTTTCAGGAACAGGACTGTGTAGTCTCTGCAGTGCAAAATTGTAAAGCAGATTTCAGCAGAGCTGAAAGAGCATTTGTAAGATGAAAGAAGCACAGTTTCTCTGCAGAAGTGCCATTTATGTATATCTGCTTGGCTTAAGAAACTGCCATTCACTTCCACAGTTTGTAAAACACCTCTTTGTGGATTTTTGTGTCTCTGTTTCCCTTTTGCAAAATAGGATTGTTCTGACTCATTAGGTTGTTGAGAATAAAAAATGTGGTCAGCAAGATGGAAATCCTAGCAATAGACAACCTGGGTCAAAGAAAGAAAGGCTGATAACAAGAGTTTTTGTCCAATTGTCAGTTAGTCAGCAGCTCATATACACACAGACAGACACACAGACAGACACACACACACACACACATCACACACACACACACACACACATATATATATATATTGCTGCCCATACTTAGTGGTATACAGAAGGAGAGTGTAGGTACATGACTTCAATATCTAACTCTATGTACAAGAAGTACTGGGCACTTATAACAATGAACTAAAAGGCTCATTTTGAAACAGACAATATGGTGAAAGGACACACCTTCTCCACCATATTAATATTAATACATTGCTACCAAGTTAATTTTATATGTAAATTAGGATGCCTTAATAAAGGTACAGTAGAAAAAGCACCAGCCTGCCTGTCATACCTAGGATCACTTTAAATCTCACCTGAAGTTTTAACTGCAATTAGATCAGCACTTTGGGGTTATTACCTGATGGGCAGCAGGGGCCCATCAGAATTAACAAGCAGCTCATAATCTATTACAGTTAGGTTTAATTGGCCTTTTCAGTCTCTGTTCAGCAATGACAATCATCTCAGAGTCCTAAAAGATGATTCCCCCCTTTGGCCACTGCCAAAATCAATGAAAAATAGTGTGAAAACCTGATGTTACTTTTTTTAAAAGAATGGAAGATGTTAGAGTAAAAATCAGAAGCAGTAATACTTCCTCTTTCTTTCTGTTCCAAAATTGTAATGCAATTAGGTATTTAAAAAAAATGCTAACAAAGCCCAGGTAATATAGTGGTTAATATAAATTTGGACACCATCATCACTATATATTCATTTTTCTTTTTTTTCTTTCACCTTTGCATGTGGCAATGGTTCACATAGTATCGTTCCGGCATTTTCAGCATCTTGGGGTTTTTTTTGGGGGGGGGTAATGCATTTGTTAAAGAGTGCTCTCCCTATCACCACTTATACAGCTGCTCTGTGAAGGTTATCCATAAGTAGATGTAGAAAGAGCAGAATAGCTCTAGGAACACAGATGTTACCCATGAATGCCTTAAGGGGAAGCATAAAGCAAATTTTGTTGTGAATACATAAAATTAAAACGGGAATGATGTTAGCACTTTGAACACATTAGATTGCATAAATTAGTCTGTTATGAATTGCTTTCGTTAAAATTATGATTTCCGAGTGGTGACCCTTCCCACTGATCCAATGCCAAATTATTGGTTGTACAATCACAGTTATCTAACATACTGTATGCAGATTTGTTTCTTCCGCCTCTGTTTTGTGTGAAAGTGGATCTCTTCCTGTTCAGCATATGTAAAGTTAAATGTATGGTTGCTAAAAAGGGCAAGTAGCATGTCTATCTAATAGAGTTTACTTCTGTTGGTTTTCTGTGTTTCCCTATTCTCACACTACCACATTGACTTCTATTGCCCAGAGAACAGGAAACTGTTGCCCAGAGAACAAGAAAGAATCTGTTACACCAGACGATAAAACTATTGGACACTACATAGTTGTTACTGTGATGACAGATGCATTTTTAACATCCTTTCTAGTTTGGCTGTAATGTTTATGGTGTATAAGAAGGTTTCTTAAAAGTGAGTTTCTAGGGAATAAGACAATTCCATGGTTCTCTTGCTAGTGTCATTAGAAGACTTCTAATAATTTTTAATAATTAGATACCTGGCTGAGGGGGGAAAGTTCAACAGAGGATGGTTAAAGTTGGTGATCAAATCTTCTGTAGATATGTTGAAAGAACTGGGCATGTATTGCTTGGAAGACAAGCAATTAAAAGAGTTATCACATAAATATTGGAAGCAAAATTGTCCTCTGCTTCAGCGCCCTCTATGTGGGATTGCCCTTGATGATGATTCAGAAGCTACAGCTATTGGAATACACAGCAGCTACACTGGTGAAAGGAACAACATATAGGGAGCATATGACTTTGGCGTTCGAGGAATAGCTGAGTGCCAGTGCACTTAGAGCCAGCTTGGTATAATGGTTTGAGTGTTGGATAAGGACTCTGGGAGTCAAGGGTTTGAAGTCCCACTCAGCAATGGAAACCCACTGGGTAACACTGGACAAGTCACACTATTTCAAGCTCAGAGGAAGGCAATGGAAAATCCCCTCTCAAAAAATCTTGCCAAAAAATCCCCCCATGGCAAACCCATAAAGTAGAAACAACTTGAAGGCACATAACAACCAATACACTTCTGGTTTGAATTAAAGGTACTTATGGGTACACTGAAAGCACTAAAACCATGGGGCCCTGCTACTCAAAGAAACCTCTCTCTATTTATATGCAAGTATAAGGATTCTGGTCTGCTGGAGGCGCCATCCCTCTGCTATAGAATTCCAGAGGGAGTCAATCATTGCATGAAGATGGAGGATATGGGCTTCTCTTCTGTAGTACCCCAGTCATGGGCCACTGGGCTGGTTGGAGGTCCAGTGGATGCCAAGGGTTGTTTCATTTCAGTGCTAAAATAAAGCATGTCTTTTTATCAAAGCTTTTGAGATTTTAACCATTTTGCAGAAATCTGTTCAGGCCTGTGGTTTTATGCTGTTTTAATTTGTTTTAAGTTACTTAAATTCTTCAGTATGCTTGAAGATTGTTTACACAATTCCTTGCTGTTTTAAATTGCTTTACATTGTTGTTATAAATTGTTTTAAACTGATTTTATTCATATCCCATTGTGAAATCTTGTGATATAGAGCGGAATATAAATATTGTGATTAATAAATAAATACAAAGGGTAGGATCCAAACGAATGGATTCAAATTACAGGACAAAGTATTCTTACTAAAGAATAGGACGAACTTTCTGTCAAAAGTAGCTAACTGACAATGGAGCAGTAGTGGGCTGTACTTCTTTAGCAGATTTTAAACAGAGGCTAACTATATCCCTGGACTGCTATAGTATAGTAGATTATCTGCATTGGAGAGTGGCTGGAGTAGATGGCACCTTTGTGGTACTTTCAAACTCTATGAGAACGTAAGATATACCATATTGTATCAGACCAAAAGCCTACCTAGACCAGGATTTCATTTGTACAATAGCCAACCAGTTAACCATAGGAAACCCATAAAAGTAGTATCTGTATGCAACATCAATCCCCTGGTTGTATTTCTCATCCTGCATGATTTTGTCCAATCTAATCTTAAAACCATCCAAGTTGGGAGACATCAATGTAACTTATGATACATACCAAAACTAACAGTATAAGAATGCACTGTATGCATAAAACTTCCTGGTCTCTTAAATCTCATACCACTCATGGTGGATGACCCTGGGTTCTAATTTTATAAAAAAAAAAAAGGAAGAGAATCTTTCCCTATCCATATTACATAGGGTCAGTTCCTTAAGTTTCTTTACTATTCTATTGAGAAAAAAAAAAGATGTACAGAGTGTTTCTCTTTTCCCTGATGCTATTAAGAGGTATAAGACAGGTAATAAAGAGCCTCTTTTGGGTCAAGATTTGATGATCTAGCATTTTCCATGGCATTATCTAATCCCTGACCTCTTGCTCTTCAGTGGAATTTATATACATTCTTTCTTGTTGTTTAATGTGTGCATTATTAAGTGATAGGATACCAAATGATCATCACAAATCAAACACCACAGACATAGGTCTCAGCCTATTTAAATGCAAAAATCATTCAAAGACTCGCATGCAATTAAATGATAGAGATGTTTTGTGGGTTTCCCTTAACCTGGTGCTGGTTAACATTTGGCCTACATCTTCCATCAGCCTGACTGAGCACTGATGGTAAGGTGGTGAGGACCTGTAAGAGTTCTGGACCAAAACAACTCTAATAGGTTGACCAAAGTGCCTACCTGTCCCTCTTGGAATTTAGTTTCATATCCCTTCTTCTTCTGAGGTAAGAAAGTGGTGGCTTCAGGCTTAACTCTAAACCACCTGCTTTGCAGTATGGAAACAAAATGTGGAAAGCATTTTTAAACTTCCCGTTTCCCTCAAATCTTTCCATCACATATGAATCTTCCCAGAGACAGTGGCAAAGACAAGTGAGTTTAGAAATGACATCATTGGCAAGACTAGGTACTGAAGGAGTGGGAGAGCTAGAAAGACAAATACTCATCTTCATTCACTTGCTGTAATAGTTTAATCCCTTTTAATTATAGATTGCAGACCTGCAGACCCAAGAGCTACTTTACGTGCACACACACACACATATACAGACAGAGCAGGATTTTCTATTGCTTTGAAGCTCCTTGCCCTTTGAAAAATAGTTTACCATGAGGCATAAGAGGAGCATACTGTTCAGGAAACCAGCAGTTAGAAGTGTTCTTTTGATTCTCAGTTGAAACTGTGGAGAAATCTCAAAAATACAAAAGCTGCCATGCAAAATCCTTCTATTCAGTTTTGTTCTAACACAAGTCATTGATAAATTAGGTTTGTTTTAACAGAAACCTATTGTCCTTCATTGAATGCAACCCCTTTTGAAATATATATTCTGAATGCTGGTGTGACAGGGATTCATTATATCTTTAGATATTGTTCAGTAACATATCAGTGAAGACAGAAAGAAGACATCCAACCCTTGAAGAAGAAAAGCAAATACAGATACAGCTGGAAACAACATAACCCAGTCTTTTTCCTAAGGTCAACTATTTGTTTCAAGAAAAGTGGACAAAACAATCTCTGTTGCAACTGATAAGTTAAACACCAATATGAACAATCCTTAGGATGAGCCCAGAGTTATTTTTGCTGTGATATTCAAGCTATGAAAATTGCTACTCATTTTATAACTAATATTATGCAAAACGTAATAGAGGAGGAAGAGGGCTTGTTTTCTGCTGCTCCAGAGACCAGGACAAGGAGCAATGGATTCAAGCTGCAGGAAAGGAGATTCCACCTGAACCTCAGGAAGAACTTCCTGACGGTCAGGGCTGTCCAGCAGTGGAATATGCTTTCTCGGAGTGTGGTGGAGTCTCCTTCTTTGGAGGTTTTTAAGCAGAGGCTGAATGGCCATCTGTCAGGAGTGCTTTGAGGGTGTTCCTGCATGGCAGGGGGTTGGACTGGATGGCCTGTGTGGTCTCTTCCAACTCTACATCTCTATGATTCTATGATTCTATGAACATGTAGGCTGCAACCCTGTGCACACCCATATGAAAATGCCATTTTGGCCATACCAGATTTACTTCTATGTCCTTGTGTGAAATCAGATTGTCGTCTAAATGGTTTGTAAGATTATGAAGTTTTAGAACTGAGCTGCCAAATCTGTATATGAAACATCTGACTAGTGTTGTACTGTTTCACTTGGAATATAAATACAAATCTTCTAGATTTCCTTGCATCTTCAAAAACTCCCATGTCAGGCTCTGGAGTAGGGTGGGATAAGTCCAGGAGCCTGGGGCCTATTTCCTTTTCTGAAGCCTACCATAGGCTACTGGATATCAAAAGTAGGTGGAGAACTCAAAAAAATGAAGTAGAAGTGTACTTCCAGGTTTCTTGAAAAAAATGCTATTTTAAAATTTTAAAAGTAAGGTGGAAACATTTGTATAAAAGAATTGCCACTCTTGCAGGCTTGCAGGATCATCAATTCTCATTGGAAAAAGAAACCTAAATTTTTTTCAGTGGTGAAGAGAAAAGGGCAGCCTCACCTTCCATGGCCCTGTTGTTAAGTATTAGGCTTCCAGATCCGTGCCTAAAGGGTTAAGTGTGTCTTGTTCCTCTGCTGAGCTCATGGTCATGGTAACCGGTAGGCCAGCCAGGCCCAGCCAGTGTGATAAAAGATATCTGGTTTGTCTCTCTCAGTTCCTGTGGGAACTTATGGGTTGTTTAGAAAAGCAATCCCACAGTAGCTATAACTGCTATAGCTGGAATTCCTTGCTCTTCCTCTTTCTGATTCACTCCCCCTTTGCTTGCTGTTTAGCTTGTTAGCACGGCTCTCTCTGTCATCCTGTAAGAGGAGAGAGAAGCACAATGGATTTCACCTAGCTTTTGACTTCTTTATGTACTTAAGCTGTTTTATAATAAAAGTGCTAGTTTAGTTTTGGCCTCAACTCTGGCCTCTGTCTGTTTTTAAACCTGTGCAGGTTTTTGCGTCTGCCTGTTTTGAAGCACAGGTGTTCTGTGGGTCATGTTATCGCGCAACATGTCCCTTGGAATCCCCCAACACCTGTAACCTCATGGTTACACAGACTGCATCATTCCCACCTCTATGTAGAGCATACTAGGAGTGACCAATAGCAAGTAGAGGTAGGAAGTTGAAGGTGAAAAGGGACCACTGTGTTAGATTTACACTAAAAAGGGGGGATTTTAATTCTGCTCATTCTAATCTGGTCATACCTTACATTGCTGCAGATCCCTGTTTTGCACATGGACAGAAGGAAGCAGCTGCATAAATTTTAGAAAGTGCCATTTCTTGCTCACCTACTGAAGGGGAATGAATGAGGTTAAAAAGTACATAGAGAGGAGAGTGACAGAAAAAAGCAAACTGTATTTTTAAATATGACCTAGAGGCAGCACCAACCACCCCATCAACAGTATCCCGCAATAAAAATGTGCATTGTACATACAAGGTTGATAAGTATAATTCTTAAGGAACAACAGCCAAAAGGAACAATACTCTTATCTTCAGTCAGATATATTTTGGAAAACCAGATACTCTGGTTTCTCTTCAGATGGTATTAATTTTTCATCTTTTGCTAAAGAACAAAGATACAAACATTAGAAAGAAAGTTCATTTCCAGCATATTTAAAACACCTAGCGCATTCCTGTTTGTTTTATGAAAAGCAAAAGCAATGCAGAAATGCCCGGAGCAAGGCTTACCTAAAAGTGTTCATCCACATTTGCTGATGAGTATATTTTCACTCAAATGTCAGTAAGTACTGTAGCCCCTCCACATTCATGAGGGTTAGGGGTACAGAACCGTTAAAAAAGGAGAAAATCATGAATAACTCCCACTCCTGTGATTCCCTTCAGAGCTCCCTTCTCCCATTCCTTTGCCTCTGGCCCCAGTGTTGAGGGGTGGGGGAGAAAAGTAAAGGGCTTACCGGTACTTTCTCCTCAAAGGGAAAACAGCACAATTCTTCCCTTCCAGTTACTTTCTGTGGGCCATCTTTAAAAGGGAGGGGTAGGAGCAAAGAAAGCACTTCACCAATCAGCAGTCATTACACAGCAGAAAGTGCAGCCACATGGAAGAGAGGACATGCCTCCAGCAGTAGGAGGGGGGCTTTGCCCATCCAAATGGAAGAAAACCCCACACATCCGTTTTAAACACAAGCCTGGCAAGCCTGGGGTGAGGAATACAAGAGAACAGGGGGAGGCAAGCATGTGCCTCACAAATAATCATATTCACAAAGGTCAAACCCATGAATGTGGCAAGATGATTGTATTGGATAGCAGCAATTGGCTAACACATTCCCCTTCAAAGCTTACTGCTGTTCCATACTTATACCTACATGCCACTTTACTCACCCTAGTCAACAGTGGTGGTCCCTTGTGTTTGGAGATGAGCAGAAGTAGAAGCTGCCTTCTTGGAGAAAACTGATATGCTAATACATTCTTTGATTTAAATCCATCTATTTCATTTAAAAAAAAAACTAATAAATTTGGTGATGTACTAAAATCAACAAGGATGTATATCCAGTTGCAGTTATTAAAAACTTGTTGAAGTAGAAATGAAGCAAATAGAAATTAGGCATATGAATCCATAATTGTTAAGCTGAGTCTATAAGATTTTTAATCTCCATTTGGGAGAGTGGCCTATTATTTGAAGTTATAAATATTGTTCTGAAATTCCCCTTAATCCCCGCCAAACACCCTCCTTAATAAAAGCCAAATATTTCAAATAAAATGGTTTATTTTCAAAACTTCCAAGTTGGGTTATATACTTCAGCTGTAAAATATCCTGTTTTATTTAATGTGCTTTAAAAATTCTTGATATGTTACTTCCTGTTTCTGACAAAGAAAATGTTCCTATTGTTAATTGCTGTCAAGTTTACTTTGACTAACTACAGCACTGTGAATGAGAGAACTCAAAAAGCTCCTGTCATCACCTCCCCTGTTCGGGTCTTGAAAAGTTTACTAAACCTTATTGTCTTTTCCGATGAGTGGTGCTGTTTTATGATACATCCAAAGTGCAACGACCTCATTAAAGTCATCTCGGTTTCCAGTGATAGTTCAGGCCTTATTAGTTCCAGGACCTGTTCATTTGCCTTTCTAGGCAAATGGGTAGAACTCTCCTCCAGCACCACATTTCAAATGATTTGACTTTTTTTCCTGTCAGCTTTTGCAAAATTGTTGAAAAATAATTATATTACCTCAAAAATGCTCCCTGATTTTATGAATCCTGCTACTTTTCACTCAGTCCATATTTGAACCCCTTCTCACCTTTCTCTCAACCTCTTCTCCATGGCTGTTCTCTCTACTCTTTGAAAGTTGCCTCTCTCAGCAATATCTGTTTTGTCACCATTGTCCATGTCAGGTGTCCTGTTTCTTCAGTCCTGCTCCTTTTCAGTCTCCTTACAAGCTTCCTGAAACCCTTCATCCATATGCTCTCTCTTTCTTTTTCTCTCAAATATCCTTTCATTTCTCATCATCACTCCATATACTCCCTTTCTTTCTCACTCATTCTTCCTTCTCTCTTTCTCTGTCTGCAGGTCCTTCTGCGCTACACAATTATAGTCCTGTTACTCCACTTTCAACATCCTCTGGAATTCTGGGCTTTGTAGTTTACTGAGGCCAAAGAGCTCTCTGGCTGAGAATTCTAAAGGCCCCTCCCTAAACTGCAAACCCCAGGATTCCACAGGATGTTGAATGTGGAATAATAGCACTATAATAGTGGAGTGGGGAAAGGAATCACACTTGCTGTTCATTGCTGCAGCTACCTTGCCCAGCTGCAAAGGAAGGCCCTGGAAGTGGCAAAGATGAGGAGGGACATAGTCCTGAATCCCCGTGAAATTGCCCTGATAATTATCTTAAATGTCATTTGAAATGTAAACACAAGCACACTTAATGATTAATATGAATGGATTGCTTCTGATCTCTGATAACAGCCTTCCTAAACAAGGGGTGGGCTGTTTGCCTACTTCTCTGCTTTAAAATATACTGGCTCGAACAAATTCTTGGCAGATGCATAAATCAGCATAGTACTGTACAGAGAAAACAACCTGTACTACAAGAATAAACTAAGGCCAATCTTTTTTATGTTTTACTCATCTACAAATTTTATTGAAAACATTGGGCTTGCTTTATTAGATGTAGGGGCTAGAAGTGAGGATTACAATGTCAGGTGGTTGACACTGTCTTGGATTCAGTTTCATGATGAAAATAGCATGATGAGAATGCCAGACAGTATGTGAAGCCTGTCTCTTGGATCCAGAGACAGATGAGTCAGACTCAGTTTGTACAGTCTCCTCTTCCAGGCAATAGCCCCTCACGTTTTCAGAAACAATTTCAAGGGTAGAAGCCTTTTGCTTTTGCAAAGCCGCCATGAGCTTTGCAAACGTATCAAGGGTTTGTCTCACAACATCTGGCACATTTGAATCTGGATTATTGTGAAGCCATATTGGCCATTTCTGCACTAAACTGTTATAATGCTATTATTCCACTTTAAACATCCTATGGAATCCTGGGGTTTGAGGCCTCTCCCTAAACTGCAAACCCCAGGATTCCACTGGATGTTGAAAGTAGAATAATAGCACTATAACAGTCTAGTGTGGAAATGGCCATTGCCTACCAGGCCATACAGCTGGATTCTTCTCCTAGCTCTGAATCCTCAATCACAGAAGTCCATTTAAAAAAAAAAATTAAAAAATTGAGGGTGATATATGTGATTTGTTACAGTTGTGGACCATATCTTTTTTAAAAACAATGATAATAATATGAACCTTTATTTGAAATGGAAAGCTTGCATTTTTTCTGAGCATGACTATCTAATTCCTTTTCTTTCTGTGTGGATTCTTCCCCATATATTTATGCATCTGTGTTGGAAAGCTACAGCTTTCTTCATTTGATTTTTTTTTGTTTTATGAAAAAAATAGTTCCACTGGTATTGTAGAAGTTATGTTTTAAATATGAATAACTTGAAACATCAGCATTAAACTACTGTATATACCTAGTTTGCTGTTTTCTTTTTAAAAGAATTATTGCCTCCAAGGAAGAGATATGTTCTGTAAGAGAAATTTATGGATGAGGTCTTGAACAATTCCTTTAACAGTGGCATGCACAGCTTCCTCCTGAAGCTTTGAGCCAGAAATGTGAGAAAATGAAGGTGAGTGAAGCCTGTCTGATAGGGAAAGAAATGCCAGAAGAGTGATTATATGGATCCACAGATAGCAAAACTGAATCTGCTGCCTTCACTTCATTTATTATTCAACTGGATGAAAACCTTTATTGAAACCATGATAGGCTGGAAATGCACAATTTTAAAAACTGTCCATCCAAGAATAATTGTGAAGCCCTGAATTAAGCAGCTAATTTTTTGTGTCACGGTGAAATACCATCAGTCAAGTAGCCTTTGCATATTTTTTATTGGATTTCTTCTTCATATATTTGTAGGTAGTTATTCTGTTTCCATGGCTCCACTGCACATGTCTGCCATAGTGTAGCCCATGTGCATTCCAGACATTAAACTCAAGAAGTGGGAGTCCAAAGATCTATCTTTTACAGTGGAGTTCTTGGCATTGAAAAAACAGTAAAACTCATCCTTTCCATCAAATGTCATTTTAAACTCACTTTTATTTGTCATGTGTTCCAAAGACTTATTAACATGCTTGCTTGGAACATGCATCTCTAGATATACCTGAAACCCACTTTTCGGTGTTTTAGGGACAGAAATTTCTGTTCTGGAAAATTGCTATAGTAGAGAAGATAACTTTTTGCCTTTGTGGTTCTGACTCTGACTTTCTAAAAGGCAAGTTGATGTCAATCCACTGGGGTTGGCCCGGGAACCTGCACATTTTTACCAAACTATCCAGAACCACAGTGGGAGAAATGTTAGATCAACTTGGGAAGCACCCTCATAGGGTGGGTAAGTAGACCGAAGATCATCAACAGAAGATAAAAAAAGGGGCAAATTGTAGCATGAATCACTGAAGACTTCTCTTAGAAGCAATGGGGAGGGTGGAAGAGGGATACAATGGCACTGCCACAGATGGTCCAATATATGAGAGGAAAAGAGAAGGGAACTGGAACACTAGGAAAAAAGAGAGAGAGAAAGGGAAGTGGGGTGGGAGGGCAGGCAAGTAGTGGAAGAATCAGCAGGAACAGAAGATTACCAAGTTATTTAATATTATCTTTCCTTCTGATCTGTCAAAATGGTCTTTGAGATGGTCTTTGAGAGGTGGATGAATCTAAACTAGGAGAAGAAAAGCATGAATTCCTTGGCCATGTCAGCACTTTACTAAACATGATCATAGCATATATGCCTATGTGAGTATGTACACACACATGTTTAAGCAAGCAGGTAGAAGGCCCAAACAGATGTTTCCCTATATCTGCATTAGACTGCATATCTGCATTTCTTCTAGCAAGTTTGCTGTCTTCTAATTAGACTAGATTCAAGAATGAAGGACAAGCCGTAGCCTTAGAAAGGCAAATAAATAAATAAAGGAAAAAGCTTACCTGACATCATAAAGCAATTTTTCTAGGTGATTGAAGTGGGAGGATGATGGAGTTTGTTTGAATGCAGAGGTATTTAACTCTATGTAGGGTTGTTTCCTTACCAATTGAAAGGCCACACAAGATGTCTGGAAAAGAGCTAGTAAGTTGTACAATGTTGTTTTGATTGAATTAGGAAGCCAAGCAGATTTGATTTAGTGCTTCAAATGATTACAAGCCAAGTGCATTTGGTGCAGACAGGAAGTGACTTGTTTCCATGTCTGCTGCGGATGTGTGGATGAATCCTGCAAATGCTCCGCTCTATATTTTATCCCTTCACAACTAATATTTCCAGACAAAATGGAGAACTGGACAACAAAGTGGAAGAGAAGGGACAAAGGGGGTGTGAGCTGGCGTCCTCTGGCAAAAGACCTCTTAGATATGTGGAAGTGGTTGCATATTTTCATCAGTCCTG
Source organism: Cyclura pinguis (assembly GCA_030412105.1). Taxonomy (NCBI): domain Eukaryota; kingdom Metazoa; phylum Chordata; class Lepidosauria; order Squamata; family Iguanidae; genus Cyclura; species Cyclura pinguis. The sequence goes on along the minus strand of CM059599.1, from coordinate 101,681,904 downwards.
GTATGAGAAAATTGAGAGAAATCTGCAATGCAAAAATAATTCAATGTGTTGATAGCTTGAAATATTACATGTTATACCAAGTTTGAAAAAAGTCCCTTATCTGGTCACCTACAGTGACTAAAAATACCTACAAATGACCAGCTAATAAAGTATTATAAAAGCACTTCCAGTCCGTTTATCTTTTGTGCCACATGTAATTAAGTCAGTACACATGATTGAGTGAATTGGTAAAAAATGTATTGTTATTAACTTTTGTGGATTTAGCTTTACAAATGCATAACCTAGAGTTAGAAATTAATCACTGATTCATATTAATAATCCCTACATATTCAATAGTATAGAGAATACATAGGGCAGGCCTGACTTATTGGGCAGCAGCTGCCGTGAATGACAGGGGTCTGTTCCCCTGTTGATCGGGATGCAGCAGTCATTCTCACCTCCTCCCTCCAGTGATCTCTGGCATGAGGAGGAAGTGCAACAGGGATCCTGCTTCTGGTGGTTTCACTGGAGATTGCTGGAGGCATGGGCAGTAACATCAGTCTGCTGCATGCTGTTGATAGGAGAATAGACCTCTATTGCTTGTTCTTTAACTACGTAAGTAAGGTAACTACACTGGCAAGTTAGCTGATTCAGAATCCAATAAGTAATGCAGATAATAGGGATGGAAAGGGTTTTCAAAAATATTTTTTAAATGGTTGAAAATAAGTTTCTCAAGTGTCAGGACATCCTGAATGGCTGAGAATCGTTGCTGTTTGAGATTTATTCTGCATGAAAAACTCACATGTTTGTGTATGTGTGTGCAGAAACTGCTGTTTTCTATGCAGGAAATCTGTCATCTGTGTAAAAATATTGTTTCCTGAGCAGAAGATGTTGTTTACTGTGCTGAAAAAAAACCCATACCAAACAAGGCCATAAAAATAATAGAACAATCTCAAACAATGATAGAAGCAATATATAATGATATATATACAATATAACAAGTATAGAACTTGTTAAAACCAACAGCACATGCAAACAAGGGTATTGCAGGCCTGAATAGAATTCCAAGAATTCAAAATATAAACAAAAGAATAACTACAGCCAATCATAACCTGCTGAAAAGAAACACAGAAAAGGGTCAGATCTGTGTATATACAGTCTATGCATAATGGCAGATGGCAAAGGACTGCTGCCAGCAATATTCCATATAACAATTTCCAATGGCTATAAATATTTTTTTAAAAATACAAGCAATACCAACAGTTCCCACAACAATAAGAGACTTAAAAATCTAATATAAAGTATAATTACTATTTAATTTACTGCTTAAGCTCACCACATAGTTATGCCAACCCAGTTCCAAGGCAGTGCTAACTGGCTGTACTGCTGAACCATTTAAATACTTCTGTGGTTGATGTGGTACCTACAGAATTTAGAAAGATGTGACTTTATCTTTACTGTAACTGACATGAGCTACATAGCTGGAATAAATGATGCCATCAAAAAAAATACCCATGTCATGTCATTCAGATTCAACAAATAGCTTAGTCATACATTCAGAGAGGACATAATTTGCTCATAACACATAAAATCACAACAGAGGCAATGTACAGAAAATGTATAAATAGGGGGGAGAAAAACCCTATCATTATGGCATAATACAGAAGCCTTTTTAAAGAAACCTTTTTAAAGAAATGCATAGTCATATAAGTAAAGAGATAGGTATCTATTGGGATAGATACCTGTTGGGAATATCTATCATTCAAATCTATAAGAGCCATAGAATTCAATATGTGAATCCAAAAGGCTTCTCTTTGTACTAATACATCCTACAAGGACCTATGCTGGAAGGAATAAGACTGGATACATTCCAATTTAAAAAAAAAAACTCCAAGGAATCAGGAGTGTGATGATGAGGAACATAATGTTGAGTTAATGGGGTTTGCAGGTTCTCCTGACAGATTTTACTTTTGTGTTCTGTTATATAAAATTAAAGAAGTCTACAACTTGGTCCCAGATAGTTCTTGGGAAGGGGAATATAGAGAAGGGATATGGGCACAAAGTAAAGTAAATAACAAAATTAAAATTACAATTAGTGGAAAGATTTTAATTGGCATTTATACTTAGTGACAGATTTTATAAATTCTTCAGTCTGCAAATTTTGGGAGTAGCATAGACAATGACGATATTTATAATGACCCCTGCCAACTGGAAATTTAACTGTGTAATGAAAAATATCACCAGATTATGTCTAAATTGTTGAATTCTGATTGTATCAACTAGAGATGTTTTGTTACATTCTGGTATATTTGGAAAAAAGATACCAATGTTTAAATATGGTATTTTTGAGATTAAAAGTTATTAAAAGAAAGTGACCATGCAATTCTCTAAAAAGGGAGTTTAACCAATGGTTCTAACAAGGAGCATCTATCATGCTGCCTGCCTTAATCCTAGAGTTCAAAATGATATTTTGGGGGAACGAGACTCTGAGAGAAATGATCATGGTCTGATCTGTTATTATTATGAACTGTAGAATTCTTTAAATGCAAAAATTAACTGTTCAGTAAGTTCTTCAAATGATAAGAATGACAACTTTTTTAATAAATAGAATTTTTGTCTCCAAGTGTGTGGTAATTCCAAACACAAACCTGAACATCATGGATGTAAATCAAAACATCCAGGAAAGCCATCTCACTATGATGAAAATGACAAGAAAATATGATGAGAGAATTAGTGGAATTAATCTAGCTGAAAAATCGATTCACCAAAGATACTTCAGCAAGAATAATGAAAATAACATGTTTGAGGTCCTTCTGTTATTTATTATGGTGTTGTGTAGTATGAGTTCTCATGTTTCCTCCTGTATTTGTTGGTGTTTCTGTGCAAATAAAAAAAAAACCCACTGCATACACTTTTTTTACCCAAAATAAATATAAAACTATGCAGCTTTTGATGACTTTTTCACAGAGAGAAGAAAATTGTGAAATGATTCATTTTTACCTGCAAGAATGAAATTTAAAAATTTTTACACCTAGCAGGGAATCTTTGTTTTTTAAAAAAAAATTAAAAAAATCTTGTGAGTTATTTTGTGGGGCCTCACTTTGGCTTGCACCTCGATGAAGGGGGTAAAGTTTCCTGTCCCAATATGTTTGCCAGCACACAGACACATGGTAGAAAGAGGAGAGGGTGAATCTATTGACACCAGTGGAAAGTTTCTCTTAAGCTCCTGTATATGGGGGAAGGGACAGGATTTAGGCAAGAGCTGTCAGGGACTCCAGGCAGGGAACCCTGGGAAAATGATCAGCCCACTGCAGAGATGTTGCATCATGCCCCAGCTGTGGGTAATTGCAAGGTTGCATAAGAAACTGGGGTCGTGTGCAGATGGTAGAGGGAGGTGTGCAAACCTCCACCTGATTGGTTGTAAATATGTATATAAGAAAGCAATCCCCAGTATGTATTTGTCTGTTGACCAAACTGGTGTCTGGCGCAAGCCTTTGTCCGTCTGTTCCATGTTTGTACATACCGGAACTTTGTAGCAAGATAAAGTGCCTCCTGTTTGGAAGAAACTCCTCCGTGTGTGAGTATCCTTACTGGGGAACAAGGCTGCTGCTGTTGGCTCGCTGTCCTCTGGCTTTTTAGCTGCATTTCTGTGGGGCTGCAACTCCTATCATCCCCCAACAAGAGCTGGATGCATGTTTCAACTTGCTCTGCCAATACACAGTGGATTTGTATCTGAGAACTATCTAGGAATTCTGCATATGCTATTTTGAACTCCTTTAACAAGCAAGATATAAGGAGTGGGAGTCATGTGGCCCACTGGATGTTGTGGGACACCAATATCCAGTAGCCCTAGGCAGTACAGATAACAGTGAAGAATGCTGGGAACTGCAGTCAACATCTGGAGGACTGTATGATTCCCACATCATACGTAATAGAATAGAATCAATAACATAAAATCTTAATTTCCTTTTCACCTTAAAATCAATTCCTAACAACTTCCTTTTTGTCTTAAAACCAATTTCTATAAATTATATGTTTTCCTCCAGAGGCCTTATACAGGTTATAACTGATTTACGTCTGTCTCATATGTATTTTGGTGGCTTATTTCCTTCTTCGGAGAGCAATATGAACACAAAAAGTCACCACTAGAGATTCATTTGTTTAATTTTTATACCCTGCCTTTCTCCCTGCAAAAGACCCAGCGCAGCTTACAATAATTTCAAATGAGATTTCACCCAAAATCTTATTTTACAAAAGCTTTTAAAAAAATAAACAAACAATTCTATTTAAAAAGCACATGTTGAAAATACATTTAAAACATAGGTGAAAAGACAGAAGACAGAAGCATAGTGCACCACTCTAAACATCTTTCTGCCAAATAATTTAAGAATCAAGGGCCTGCCTTCCTTAATAAAAAGGTCTTTGTCTGCCAGCAGAAAAAGACCAGAGAAAGGGCTAACTAGACCTCCTGTCAAAGCAAGTTCCACAGCTTGGGAGATGCCCCTGAGAAGGCTGTCTCCTGTGTCCTCACCAAATGTGCCTGTGATGGTGGTAGGACCAAGAAAAAGCCCAGTATAGGACTTCCAGTTTGTGGATGGCCACAAATATAGTAATTCTCCACATGTGCACACTGTCCACACCTAGTCTCATTCCAGACCTGCTCTCTGTTGTCCTCTCCTTTCTCTGTTAAAATTCTCCCTGGGCAGCACCTTTTTCTTTTCTTTCTTTAAAATGTTTGGATCACTGTAGGAGAGGAAGCCACAGTCAGGCATCTTCCATTCTCTAGGTGTCTTGTAGTGGCCACAGGGGCTTACAGAAAGAGGAAATCATGTGGCCCTCCAGATGTTGTTGGATTGAAACTTCCAGAATTCCTTATCCCAGCTATGCTAGTTAGGAGTTGTGGGTATCTGTCACCCAACAGAATCTGGAGGGCAACAGATTTCCTTCCCAGGGCTAGAGGCATGCTGCAAAGATCAAGATGCTTGGTGCAGCTGCAGCCACCTCTGCAACCCTGCTGCCCACTCAGTAGCTGAGATCCTACATTGCTTCAGTGTAGCATGAATATTGTCTGATAGAGTGATCTTGTACAACCTCTGTACTGAATAACAATATAGTGCAATGTATGTTGTTCAGTGCAGAATGCATCTGCTGATAATTGATTGCGCAGTTGCAACGCATAGTGTGCATAGGCAATGCTGAGAAGCAATGCACATTCACATACTACTTTTTATAGTTTAATGTGCTGTGATATGCTTAAGGGCCACGTGCAACTCCACTTCTGCCACCATAAGCTGGGTATAATCATTATGAACTGTCAAAAACAAATCACTCTGCATGAGTAGCGCAACATAAGCCTGCACATGTCACTAACATGATGCCAATCTAAAAGTGTTAAATGGGGAAGGGAAGAAAGAAAAGGTGGTACCCATGCAAGAAAGGAAATGTGCAACTGCCTAGTAAGGGGAGGTACAGAAAATTAAGCTCCAGCATAGGAAGACAGAGCAAAAAGAACGAAAAGAATATGAGGTCTCAGGGAGGGATGAATAAAATAGAAAGAAAGGGAAATAGTATTGGGATAAGGGAAAGAGAGGAAGCTAAGATGGTGAAGGGTGAGAGAGCAGGAAGATGGAAAGAGCATTCATGCCAAAAGGGAAAAAGAAAAAGTGGGAGGAATGAAATTGGTGAAACCCAGGAATGGGCAGGGAGAGATCATCTTATCCTGGTTCCAGAAGCTTGGCAGCACCCCTCTGTGCACAAATGAGGGAAGGATGCAAAACGCTGTGAGAAGGGCATGACATGAATGAGTAAATGAATATTGCTGTCTAGCCAGCCAGATGTGTGCATGCAAGCCTAGGAAAGCAGAGGAGAAAGAATCCTATTCAAGCAAAAGCATTCTTGTTAAGAGAATGTACCTTTTCATATAAGTAGTGCAAAAATTACACTAATGGGTTTCCTCCACATAAATTCCAGCTATGCAGTTAAGTATACTTAAAGCTTCATTCTTCTTTCTTTTTCTTTTTAAAAATCAAATCATCTTGTCTTATGCTTTTGTTTCAAGTCAGTCAACATCTATCACTTTAAATGTATTGGTTTCAGTCTCTTTCAAGAAAAATCGCAACAAATCCAAGAAAGTAAGGAATACCAGTCTGTGACTGGCAGATTGTAAATGGAGGTTGACACCATGATTTATCAGTCTAGGTGATGGCAAGGACACAAGTCACCAGAAGTGTGTGTCAAAAGGCAAGCAAACAGCCTCAAGGACTATTTAAAAAACAAGCACCATCAAGTGGTACCTGTATTGTTACTGGAGCCTACAATGGGATGAGGTACTGTGGGCCCTCCAAATGTTTTGGGCTTATTGCAATCAATTCCACATGGGATTGCCTTTGAAGACTGTTTGGAAACTTCAGTTCTGTAGAAAAAGAAGGCAAGATAATTTACTGGGGCCACCCAGTGGCTTCCAGTTTATTTGCAGGCACAACTAAAGATGCTTGTAACCAGTGAAACCCTTTAGCATCCTGAGATCGAGGTATACGGTTTACTTCTTTTGATATCCTTCTAGATTCAGGACGTTAGGCTAGTAGTGCCTAGGAAACCAACCTTCTCTCTTTTGGCATCATGTTGTGGAATAATCTTCCTCCATCCAATATGTATGCTAAACATTACCATTGTTAGTTCTCAGTTGCTAGGGCCAAATTTGCTTACGCACTCTAGGTCACTTTGCTTTATGTATTTGGTTTCCAACCACTTGCTAAGATTTTGTCTTTTAAAAAATATTTGTTGCATAGCAAGTGTAACAACATAAGGTGTGACTTAAGATAAGCACAGCACAACATAGTGTACAAACAGCCTGTTAAATGAGTCTGTGGCCCTTTTCACATGGGGGGGGGATGGGCGAAAACACCCAAAAACGGAGCTTACTTGAAACCGGCTAAGTCCGTCGCCACATGGAGCAGCGCGAGCTCGCTGCTCCGCAGTCCTCCGGCGTCCCAAATGGCGGCTTCCGGTTGGTGGAGGCTCTTCACCAACCGGAGGAGCTCACCAGCTGGAAGCCCGCCCCCGGCAGATCTGCAGGCATGCACTTGCGTGTGCCTGCAAATCCACTTCGGAGCCGGGCGACGGAGCGGCGCGGGGCTGCGCGCTCCGTGCTTTTTAAAAACCTCTAAAAAGAGGTTTTTAAAAAACACGCAGCGCGGCTAGTTCTGGCTGCTCCTGAGTGGATTCTGGTGTGGAACTATAAAAAGTAGTCCATGCCAGTCCACTCTAGGGTGTAGAAGACCTCCGTGAGAGGTCGCTCTGCACCATTTCAGAAGCCCGGTATGGAAATGGCCTGTGTCTTAATATTACTGGTTTTATACATCTGTTGTTGCTGGTTTTGGAGGCTGTTTTTTCAAGTGATTTTATAAAGGATTGCTAATATTCAGTATTGCAGTTATGGATTCATAACTTAGAGTTAGACCATTTCCATACTACACTGTTATAGTGCTATTATTCCACTTTCAACATCCTGTGAAATTCTGGGGTTTGTAGTTTACTGAGGCCAAAGAGCTCTCTGGCTGAGAATTCTAAATGGTCCTCCCTAAACTGCAAACCCCAAGATTCCATAGGAGATTGAAAGTGGAACAATAGCATTATAGCAGTGTAGTGCAGAAATGGTCTTACAATCATGGAATCAAAGAACTGGAAGAAAATTGTGTGCCATAGAGTATAGGTCCATTCCCCTGAATTACAGCACTAGAGTTATCTAGCTGAGAATTCCAGCCACACAAACTACAAGTCCAGGTTTTATTAGAAAGTAGGTGTGATGGGTAAAGTGGTATCAAACTGCTATATTTTTTAGTGCATGTAATCCCTAGAACCCAAATATAAGGAATACAAGTAGTTCTTATTTTTTATACCTGGAGCCAAGAAGAAAAAAATATACAAGTAATTTCTGTTGTTGGTCCGCGAGCATTCTCTGGTACTGCCAACTGTACTGGGCACATGAGTGAGAACCGTGGAAGCTTCAAGACTTCAGTAGCTGATTTTGACTCAAGAATACAGCTGTGTCTTCTTTACACATATATTGAAATAGAACCCTGCAGCAGGGCTCCATAGCTTCTGGGGGCTGAGGAGTGGGAGCAGATTGCTTCCCCACATACCTCAGCCTCACTTCTGGCAAGAAGGCTGCAAATCTCCTCTGAAAAGGATGTGTGATATTTGTGCTCCTCATTTTCAAGCTTCATAGCATTTCCAGGAGACTGCTGGGAGTTCTATTGAACTTGAAAATAAGATATCTTCCTTGTTTTATAAGAGTATTTGCTGCTATTTTTGGCACTGCCACGGCATGGCAACAAATTCAGTACCAGATGCAGAAGCTGCAAAAATGGATGAGGGGCAGATATTGCCCACCCATGACCTGCAGGAAACAATTACAATGGTCCTCAGTGATGACGAACCATTTGCCATTTTCATACTTTGGGTCAATGGAAAAGAAATAATTGTCAAGAGCAGCCCTATCTATCTAGTCATGCTACTACACATTATGAACAATAGCATCCACAGCAGAATAAGAATCTAACTGGACTAATAGGGCCAATGCTGACACTCAGAAGCCTGGTCTCACATATTTGATATCTGTATTCTCAACACAGGCATTTTAATAGATAGGTATACACATTCATGTACTGGTTCAAAGATATCAGGATAGCAGAGTCTGGAGATAAATGACATCACCGTCAGGACCTGCTGTGCAGCCCCACTTCCTGTTAAATCACGTGAAGGTTAAGCTTCTGAATAGTCAGTTTTTTAAATAACGATCCTGTAGAAGCAATATCTGGAAATAACTGGAAGCTAGCTGAACAATCCACAGTTTTTAAAGTAGAGATTCTTTTTTTCCCCTTAATAATCTCCTTTACAATAACTCTTTCCATACAGAGTGATGCACATGAAAAGCATGATTTTGAGGTACAGGTACAGTTCTCCAAACGACATGCTCCCATCCTCAGGGAAAACAAACTGAAATGTCCATCAACATTGGACAGGAGGGCTTCCTCAAGCACCTTGCTGGGATCTGTTTTTAACACAGAGTCCAAGTCAGAGTGCCTAAGAATAATGTTATCAACAAAGCATTTTGCAGACTTGTTACAGCAGGTTTCAGATTTTTCCTCACTGCCCTGGGGCATAAAATGCAGTGGCCCTTAACTCCTTTAAGTACCTTTACAGGGGTACACTGCTCTGACACAATTTAGGCAGAAGAGAAAGAATTGTTCACTACCTTTAGTACTGCTCAGTTACTCTGCAAGTGGAACCTTTATTGTATCTGATCAGTCTCTCTCTACTACCCTGCCAGCCATCTGTCCAGGTGCTTCATTGCCTCAAGCTCTTCAGAAAAGCAAGTGAAAATAAACAATTCCCAGGAAAAGACACTTCCCCCAGTTACCAAAGGTGGATGTTATATGAAAGGGTTTCCACACACCCTGACACATATGTGTAGGGGTCCTCCATACCAGATGAGACCCTGATTGAGCCATATTCTCTCCTCACACGGGGTGCTCTCCTAGTTTATTTGTTGTATTAAATTTTTATCTTGTCTCTCTGCTAATAAATAAATAAACAAACACAAGGCACTAACAAGCAGCATTCAAAATGAGTTTAAAACAATTTAAACAGTAAGATCATTTAAATTATCACAGTAATCAAAACCATTAAAGTCACTGGAATATTCAATAAGTGTTAAACCATTTGAAATAGAGGCATCTTCATACTCTTCTCAAAAGCAGTTAAGTGTGGGAATTTGTCACTACCCTAACGGGATACATTCCACATTCGGGGAACGACACAGGAGGAAACCCTCTCTCACGTGCTCATCAAGTGAGTCTCAACAGATGATAGCATTCTTCCCCAACAATCCACACCAACAGTCAGTCTAAAATTAATCAAATGGTGATCTCACTGCCTACTTAAATTATTAGCCCAGGTGGAGCATTTTTTTCATAAGTTGTCCAAACATTCAAGTGATGAGTGTATGGACACAGTGCGCCATGGAGATAACCCACCTACTCAACATGTGGAATAGTCCTGTGAACCTGCCTACTATAGAATGCGATTATTTACCTTCCAACAGTAGATCTAAACATCATGACACCGCCAAGACACCAACAATATGATCCAAATAGGTTTGCTATAGAATCAGATAGTCTGAGAAAAATATCCCTAGGCTTGCACAATAGTCCTTTTATGGTATGTTACAATATGTGATTACTAGAGTTGTAGACGTGGTACAATGGCGCTCCCATAAGAAGTATAAGAAGAGGTTGTTAAACAGTCTAGAAAATCATTTGTCCCGAAGGGTTTACATTATTGGAAAGTCAGGAAAGGGCATGGATTTTGTATGTTTCAGTCTATTTGTGTGTGTCTGGGTTTTTTTTAAGACAACACTACAGCTGGCAGTTAATATGGAATCTGATCTGCTCTTGTGTTAGTTGTGCCATTGGGGCATAGATAAAATGTCACCAGAATTAAATTATTTAAAAATAAATATGTAGCAGCTTGAATACAGATAAAGGTACGAAATCCAATTAGGAAGTACATTTAAAAAATGTGAAAGCCAGCTTTATTCTAGAGAAGCACAGCTGTGCAGAGCTGTGCTACTAATACATTCTACATGAAGCAAATTGCAGAGGAAAACAGATATCCTTATTTTGGACACCATTCAGTTTTTTGGCAGCATCTTCTAAGGTCATTTACTCTTCTTCATTATAATGCATAGAAGTTGTTCATACCTTGTTATGCACCTTATCAAGTCTAAGTGAGATATTCTCATGCTGCCGCTGTACAATATATTGAGAGGCATCTCACTTTGGAATTTGCAATATTTAGTGACTGAGTGGCTAAGTGCCAACCACGGTTTACCATATATGCATTTTGCAGAGCAAAGTCTCAAACCCGTTCTGTACAGGCTGCTTATTATGCCAGACAATCAGATGGGCAGGATTCTAATGGGCCAGATGTTGCTTGCATTTCAGCTAGAACTCCAACATTTAACTGATTATTCAATTAAACAATTTTTAAGCATTTGGTCAGCTGGAAAGGTATGCCCCAATTAAGCAGACAGCAGATGCACACACAAACTTATACAAACTGTGGATGGAAACTGCTGTCTTAAAGTAGGGAGCTCTCTTTTCTTGCACAGGAGGAATGCTTCTTCAAAATTCTTGACTGCAATACATGAATGCATCTACTAAAATCAAAATAAATAGACATCTTACTTCAGAACAGTGTTTTTACTATGTGAAGAACTGACAGGGCTCACCATAATGACTTGCTTACTCCATTTGGCTGTTGAGTATGGGTCAAGACACCTTGTGGTTCCCAAATATGACAGCATAGGTTAGTGTCCAAGAAACTAAACAAGCTGCAAGTACAGTTGGCGAAGAAGAAGGAAGGCAGTGAGTCTTTTAAATGGTCCCAGAACACCAGAAAGGAGTGGAGAGGGGAGAGGAAGGGAGAAATTGAAAGAAAGAGAATGAACAGAACTGTTACCATGGAAATTCAGTCATAGATACTGTCTGCTCATGTCTGTAATGTGCTGTAGATTTACCTTCCAATGGCTTAGGAATCCATTCCAGAAGGCACAGCCTGAATAGCTGCCAGGAACATGGTTAAAGCGCTGGTATGCTGCAAAGATGTGAAGTTTGTGCCCTCCATATCACGTGCAAGAGAATACTCAAGCAATCTGGTCTCATATAGGCAGAAGTATAGCTTGATTTTTTTTCAGACTAAGCAAACAATCAGTAACTGTGTGCAACTTGTCAGGTGAGTCTAAGGCCATTTCTGCACTACACTGTAATAGTGCTCTTATTCACTTTGGACATCCTATGGAATCCTGGGGTTTGCAGTTTAGGGAGGGGCATTTAGAATTCTCAGCCAGAGAACTCTTTGGCTTCAGTAAAGTACAAACCCCAGAATTCCACAGGATGTTGAAAGTGGAATAATAGAACTATAACAGTGTGGCGTGGAAATAGCCTTAGTAAGGTCATTTTAAAAAGTGAGCTTGAGGTATTGGGGAATAATATTGCAAACTGCTTTGTGTAAGCATATGACCTCTTTTGTAAACTTTAAGCAAATGTAAAAATTGACTTTGGTGGTGGGCCAAGATTTCCTAAAAATGTACATTTGCTCTCCCCAGCACTGTTAATAGAAATACTTATTTCAGAATAACCAATAGAATCCTTTGGGCACTTTGGCACAGCATAGCTCTCAAAAGGCTTGGTATTCACACCCATTTTTGAATCTGGAACAAATAGTGACAAACCTGGTAGTAGAAAAGAATCTCACTGCAACTGAGATTTTCAGCAAAAGTGTCCATTTCACATTTTCTAAGACTTAATTCAAGACAAGTCATGTGTTGTTTTGTGTGTGTGGCAATATGCAAAACTTATAGTGTGCTTGAGAAAAATTAAGCGCACACACACACTACAGTAATCAGACATTTCAAAAGGCTAATGGCTCAAATGTGTCCAGTTTAAAAATATGCACAGACACATTGTAGTCATTGGGAAAAATGAATATAAAATGTGCATAGAAAATTCATGTGAATTTTTATGCGGGAAAGACTGAACATATATGAAAAAAGAAAGCCATGAAATGTAGGATTCAGAAACGTAGTAACTAGGGCCTAGAGACTAGGGCCTAGATTTTGTTGGCACTCCCAACTAAATAGAGGAATTTACATAAGTGTGGATTTACAATTTAACAGTTGATTCAGTGGATCTACTTTAGTTGTGACTAACCAATAGGATTTTGGCCTAAATGTTTTTCACATCCCTAAAGAAAGCTGAGGGAAGTCAGTGTTCACATCAGTTATTTAATTTTTCACAACGAGATAGGAAGTTGTTTGATTTCGCCTTGCTCTCACTCAGGTAAATATAGCCATTTCGGCTTCATTTTATTTCATTTCTTCCAAAATCTGTCAATTTCTGCCCCTATTTCCACCACTGCCTCATCACTGAAATTCATCTCATTGTATAGCTTCTCAGTTTCCTGTTGTGCAATTTCCCTGTATCACTGTATCTCTGCCTTATTAATTCCTGCAATCTTCAACTTTTCTTCTTATTAGTTAGGAAGGGTATGCATCTACACTAGAGGAATGTGCGTTTGCCAGAGAGATGTTTATTTTCGCAACAAATGTGTATGCACATGTATTTTTAAGAACACCAATATGTAAAAATAAAATGTATGTTTCTGATCTTTATGCAGTTAGAAATAATTATTTGACTAAAGACTTATTTGACTAAATACTTCTCAGTAAACCAGGTTGCTTGGTATACATGTAATATGTGGAATGTGAAAGTGAATGTGAACAAGGATGCCTGGCAGCTGGAGAGTGGGAGCCAGTTATAGAGAGCAAGTAGGATGGAGGAGAGAAATGAGGTCTAAAGGATAACCTTCCAATAAATGTAAGTCTGATTAAGCTTGCAATGTAAAGGTGGGCAAGGTGCAGTCTGCAAGGTGCAGGACTGTTTTTTGTGACCCCTAGTGCCTTCCAGATAGATAGATAGATAGATAGATAGATAGATAGATAGATAGATTTGCTCCCAAATACCTTCTAGGGGCCTGAAGGCATTTTACCATGCCTCCCTCCATGGCCATGTTAGGCTCATAGGAGTCCTTTTTCTAAAACAAAATGTGAATGGGTAATAACTTCTAGTCACTTCCTGTTGGTTAAAAAGTCCTCTCCTGGGAAAAAATATGGCAAATTTTTCCCCCACACTCTATAGAAGGAATTTGTCACAAAGAATTTTTTTTTTTTTAAGGGGACAGTGTTGCTGCAGCCCTCCAAGCTGTCCTGAATGGCTAACTCACAGTTGTCCACCCTTGCTCCAGCGAAACTGCCAACTATGCATTAAGTTCTTACAGCCAGAGTCATGAGGGTTCTCATTTGTTAAGACCTGCTGAGCCAATAAAAATGCAGTTGGAATAAGACCTGGGCGGAACAAGCAGGGCAGTTCTCCTGAGAAGTTATTTGCCAAGGTCAGGATCCACTTCACTTATCTGATGTAAGGAGAAGGAGAGTGCAGGGCGTACAAATCCTAGATGACATTTCTTTGGCATCAACAGACTGGAGAGACTCATGTGGCTATACTTCTGTGCAAGCATAAAACTAGCTGATTTTTTTCAGAAAGGAAAAGCATTTTTGTGCCAGGAGAGCCCAACAGTAGGTTGTCCATATGACCAGTTCTGCATTGTTGTTGTGTGCTTTTAAGTAACTTCTGACTTATGTTGACCCTAAGGCAAACCTATCTCAGGTTTTCTTGGCAATATTTGTTCAGAGTGGATTTTGCCATTTGCTTCCTCAGAAGCTGAGAGAGTATGACTTGCCCAAAGTCACCCAGTGGGTTTCCTTGCCCAAAAAGGAATGCAAACCCTGTTCTCCAGAGTCCTACTAAAATACCCAAACCACTACACCATGCTGGGTCTCCCAGTTCTGCATAATGTCAGTTTGATAGTATGAAGTGGTCTGATACAGTCTTACACTTGCCCTCTCAATGCTATCCACTGAGAAACAATGGCCCTTTCAACACGGCATTTGCCATGAAAAAGGGCCCCTCGAGCATCGCGTGATTATGAGGATCGATCTGCATGACGCACTCACAGTTGCGCGACACTCCAGGGGCCGGCAGGCGCCGATCGCGCACCTTTTTATTTTCGGCTAGAAGCTGAAAATGGTGCGGGATCACACATTGCTCCCGGGCCCCACATGCACTTACTTGGCGTGCAGAGCCTCTGGAGCTGTGCCAGTCGCGCTTCCTGCCCCAGCGCATCCTGGGAAGCTCCCAGGCTGCACTGTGGAAGGAAGAGGCGGGGCTCTCGTGCGAGCAGGCAGCTCGTGTGGAGCTGAAGCAACAGGGATGCAAAAGCCTCTAACCAGAGGCTGCTTGCGCGATCCCCACACCCCAGCGCCGGAAAAAGATAAGGCATGGAAAAGGCCAATGTCTGGCTCTCATACTTCATTATTTTAGCACCATATTTTGTTCTGCTCAGATTCAATCATTCTAAGTAATCAATTCTCTGCTGTAGCACTCCTGGAAGCTTTTGAAAGCAAAAATAGGACCTTTTTTTTTTAATTCAAACATTTCTCATTTGTCCCTCACTCCTTTCAGATTGTGAAAACCTTACCATATCGTCGTGGTGGTGTGTGTCTGTGTTCCTGAACTAATTGCAAACAAAGATGGTAAACTGCCTTCCTAAAATAAAATCGGTGTCACAGAGTTTATGTTGTTTATCACTTATGTTTACAGAACATTGTAATACCATGCAGATCAAAATGAATCCTCTCCTGAGTTCCCAAGCTTAAGGTAGAGAAGATGCAATGCTGGATTTTGAATAATAACAAGATAAGTAATAATAGACTGCTAAAATTATGGTGAAATTAAAGGTTAAAATGTTTATCAGCCTGTCCGTCAAAGGACTATTGCAGTGTCTTTCTATTTTGACAATATGCAATGAACCTCTGCATTATGGTACTTAAGATGAATAGGAAACTTAACTAGCAATATGGCCCTTTTGATTTTTCTCTCACAAATGTGTTGCTTGTTTAATAGAGGAATGGAAAATGATGGGAGGGAAATAGGCATATCTCACTAATATGAAACTAGATGATAAAAATATAGCCTCTAGGCTTTGTAGTTAAAAGGGGAAAGCTGTTTGTCTTTTGCTCATCTCATAGCTGCTCTGGTTATTTGTCTGTTGTTACTGCATTGATCTGCCATTTACAAAAAATGGTAAAATATATTCAGTTTTGTCAGGTGATCAGAAGCTAATATAGCTACTTATCTCTCAGAATTATACCACAGTAGTATAGAGGAAGAAGACTCCGCATAGTGTAGCGGTTTGAGTGTTGGATTAAGACCCTACTGACCTGGGTTCGATTCCCTTCTCAGCCTTGGAAACTCATTCGGTGACTTGGTGCATGTCACATACTCTCCCAGAAAATCCATTATAGGGCTGCTTTGGGGTCATGGTAAGTTGGAAATGATTTGAAGGCACAAAACAACAGCAATAGTTACAGAGGAAATGCAGCAAGGATATAAATTTTCACCTATTTCATCCTTTCACACAAGAACAAAGAATTGCAAAAAAAATATTTCCCTGTTGGGTAAAACTGAAAGAGTTTTAAAACATTTTAAATTTTTCTTTTACTTCAGGAGATTTTTTTTTTTTTTTTTTTTGTGGAAAATCATTGGTTTTGTGCAATCCTTTCCCCATGTTTTTGCACAACACTCAAGGGAATTCTATGCAAAAACACTATTTTCTGACCAAAAAAAAAAAAAAGGAGGAAATACACAAGACAATCCCAAACAAAAGAAGTCCTGAAATTTGAAAATCTCACAGCAATTGGCTGTGTTTTCAACAATGTGTTTCAATTTCTTGAGGTGCACTGTTGTATCAAGGACAATCATTTTTTAAGTTCTTTTCCCAAACTCTCACAGAAATGACACCATTTTAAAATGTCTGGAACTCTTTAGTAGACATTGCAGTTAATTCTTCTTATCTACTGTCAAGAAGCAAGCCTTCATGAAAACAATTCATGGTTGGTCTGCTAGCATTTTTACTGGGATGAAATCTCTGCACCAGTGGTATTTAAGTCTGGCCGATTAGTTGTTATTTTGAGCAATTTTCTAGCCAGGAAAAGAATGAATGACACTACTACAAAACATGTTATTTCCCTGTCAGATTATTCTCCTTCTGCAAGAGCTATATGAGAACTGTAGGCCAATAAAAGCATATATATATTTGACCATCCTCAACTTTTTTTCTCTTTTTCTTCAGAGAGCTATTACTATCAGATCTACACATTTAAATCTGTCCCCAGAGACACGCATGTAGAGTGAAGGCTGAACTTCCAGCTCTCAAATGGGTCTTTTTGGTGCTACATTAACAATATTGTTGACATAAACGTTCCTAACAACCTCGAGACTTCACTTTTCAGTTGTTTTTTATGTCATCATCACTGATTGATATTGGCTATTTGATGGTGTTGAAATTGAAAATGGAGGAAAGAAAGATCGCTCCTCAGTGGAGCAGATACAGAATTGCATCTGGAAGGTCTTGAACAAGAATATATTATAGACCAACTATATTTAATGACATAGAAAGTCTTTTTTTGAAGACTATCAAAGTCAGTGAGATAGTAGTATTGTTTTCTCCTCCATAAGCAAAGTTTTAGGACTAGGTCACATCATCATGGGTCCTTTCAGATTTAGACAAGTAGGTCACTATTATTCCCCTTTAAGTGCCACAGCTGTATCCTGTGAAATCCTGGGGTTTGTAATTTGGTGAGGCTCTAAAGCTCTCAGGCTGAGAATTCTAAATGCCCCTCCTGAAACTGCAAATCCCATTATTACATGGGATATAATGTAGAATCATAGTGCTATGATTGTATAGTTTGAAAGGGCGCCATGTGTATGATGCGATAACTGAAACTGTCACGTGATGGCTTGGCAGTCTGTAATACCTCTTGCAGTTAATTGCTAAGGGCTGTTTTCAGAGGCAAAGAGACTTCATACCTCTTATTCTGTTTTTAAAACAATTAGGGATGGGATTAATCTAGAATTTTCTGAATCTGACTCCCTGGAAGGTTCTGGGAATCCACGAATCTTGAATCTTTCAAATCCTTTTTTTAAAAAGAGTTGAAAAAGCAAGGGAAAGAAGGATAATCTTGGGCAAGACACACTCTCTCAGCCTTAGCAAAAGCCTAGGCAAAAGGAAACCTCCCTCTGAAGACATCTGGCCAGGACAATTGTCATAGCTTTGCCTCAGGATCTCCCCAGATTGGAAATGACATGAAGGCCCTTTCTACCCAGGCAGGAAAATGTGAATTATTAATCTCACATTTTCCTGCCTGTGTAAAAAGGGCCACATACTACAATAGAGAGATAATCCAGGTCAAAACTGGCTTTTCTTTGCATAGCTCCTTATGCAATGCTGGGGTCTGTAGTTTGATGATGCACCAGCACACTTTGGCAGAGAAGGCTGTGATACCTTGTAAAACGACAACCCCCAGAATTGTGTATGAAAGAGCTTTGCAAGGGAGCTGTGCAAAGGAATCTTTCAGCCGTCCTTAAAATCTCAAGCCTGTACCTTCCAGTCAAGTGCTGAACTTAAATATTAAATGTTCAATTTAAGTATCTTATAATACAACTGCAGATGTAATTTCCAAAATTGTTATCAAAGGCCATTATTACTCCAAGGGAAAAACGCACCTACTTGCCATCTCCCCTTGTGTATCTGATCTCCCAGGTTTTCAGGCATCTCAGTCTCCCAGGTTTTCAGGTGTCCTAGTTTCCAACAAACTATTTGGTTGGTGGATTTGAAAGATCTGGTTTGCCTATTTTGGCACAGGGATTCAGATTGGCAAATCTCGAATCCTTGCCCAGGATTCGAGGATTCAGTTGGTCTTTCCCTAAAAACAACTAGCCTGGGAATTTACTTTTCGGATGAGCATATGCATTATGGGAGTGACACAGGGCTTTCTATTTTGAGAACTGGAGCATAGACGTTTGCTCATGTGCACTGGTTTTTGAACATTTTAATTTATTGTACTAACTCTATGAGTTGATGGATTATTTTTTTCATGCAGCAACACTTTAAAGGTTATATGGACATTATTACCATGAATGCTTGGCCATGTTGCCATGTAGAAAAAGGATTGACTGGGAAATAGATCTTTCTTATGTTCAATACAGTGATGTTTACACATGTATGCAAATCCAGTCACTTGTATGGGCACAAATCACTTGCCCAATCACTTATATAGACACATGTAGGAGAACAACATTTGTTGTACCCACAATGCAGATCAATCTTAAATGCATTTGTTGTTGTGTACCTTCAAATCGTACACATTTACTGAGGAGTAATTTTTACTGAATTCAGAAGGAGTCGCTCTTTAGTAAGTGTACATAAAGTCTGGTAGGTGTTATGAGATCCAAAAGAAAGTCCTTCAGAGATCCTCCCACAGTTTTCCTGGTGCATCTGAAAAGTTATGTATGATGTTCTCTTTCTCTGAACTGCAAGAAATCGATCTCTTACTGATAATTTATAAATAGTCTGGGGATTAATATGCTTAACAATTTCTGCAGATTCATTTTAATACAATAAGGTATGTTTTCTTACAAAGTTTTTTTGGAACAATTTGCACAGTGCCACCAAAATGATTTTTTAAGAAAACAATTTTCATTTACAATTTTATTTATGTTTGTTTATAAAGTTCTGTTAAAGACAAGAATGGCAGCTTGAACTTCTGATGGATCAGAAGGAGGAAGGCTTAGACGGAAAGAGGAATGCTTTGTGGAATGTACTAAATTTACATGATATGTCATTTATATGTTTTCTAAAGAACTTTGAAAAATTTGGGGAGTAGACATGACCAGCCCAGGTCGTTTTGTTGCCAGAAGAAAAGCAAGTTCCCAAAAGTAAGTTAACATTCAAGTAGCAGGCAATAGAGCCAGCACAATGTAATTGTTTGAGTGTTGGACTAGGACTCCAGGATAGGAGGGTTTAAATCCCCACCTGGCTTTGGAAACCCAGCCTCACAGGAGGGCTGAGAGAAACAAAGCTTGCCAAGAAAACCCTGTGATAGGCTTAGAGACAACTTGAAGGCACAAAACAACAAGCAGCAAAGGCCAATCAAAGTGTTTTGAAACAGAAAGTACTACAAGTGCCCTTTCCTGGATGTAAAAATATATATTTCAAAAAAAAAATAATGAATGGCATTTCCTTTCTTGTCGATCATCATCATCATCGTCGTCGTCATCATCATCTGTTGTCTGAGACAGATGTCTCACTCTACCTAATGGTAGAGCTGCTCCTGGAACTACATGATTAAGACATGACATATCATGCCATGCATTTCTATGCCCTATCTAAACGACGATTTTGAGTTCTGCAAATAGTATTTGTGTGCACTAGAGTTAATGGCAAAACAAACAAAAAAAACACCTTTGCAGATTTCAGAAAATTGCTTTGTTTTTGCTTTCTGCTGCTAAAGTTGGTTTTAATTTACATGAAAAACAAACAGTTGCGTAGTCTAAATCAGTGGGCCTTAACCCTAGGAATCCATGAACCCCAAATTCAGAAACCTGGCATAAACACCTATACTTTTTTTTAAGCTAACAAAAGACAATGAGCAACCATAACCCAATGCTAAATTCTTTTCTGTGTGCTTATAAACAAATGCTGATTATCTGTATGCATTCCACTAAAATGAATTCTTAATTTTTCTAAAAGTTTTACCACCTGAACTGCAGCATTTTTGGTGGCCACGTTTTACAATCCAATGGTGCTGTTGACTGCAGCCAAACTTGTTGTAAGCTGCACTCATCTAGGATGATAAGCTCTCTGAAAGTTATAGTAAAGGCCAATATAAGCTTTTACTCCCCCAAAGTATGCCAGCCTCCATAACTAATGCTGTAGAAGAAGTTTATGATATCCATATTCTTTAATGGACCAATCCTAGACACATCTATTCAGATATAAGTCCCATTGAGTTCAGTGGGTCAAAACTAGTCTTCCCATTAAGCAGAGTGTGGCAGCCTTCAGAGTGTCATGAAAGAGCAGTAAGTACAGTTGTCCCTCCACATTTGTGAACTTTGATGAATTTGATTATTTGCAAGTCTCTCCAAACCCTCTCCATCCTCTCAAGCTCTTCTTTTCTGGGGCAACCTTCTCTTTCAGTGTCTCTGATCAGGCCACACAGCCCTTTAAAACCTGCCTCTGGACCTCCTCATCCTCCACCAGCCACTGCCTGGCCAGCTAAGGACAGCTTACCAACTTCTCAGCACTACAAACCCTTTCCTGATGCCCCCACAGCCAAGGAAGGAGATGGATCAGAAAGAGGAAGCGCAGGGCTACCATGCTGACCACCTGTTTTCCTTCTTCCTTCCCTGATGTGGTTTGGACCCTGGGTGCCTGCTCTCCCCACCATGCCTCAGCCCCTTCCCACACGCACACATTTTGATATTTGCTGTTTTTCCAGTTTTGTCAGAATCCTGTGCTCCTAACCCTAGTGAGTGTGGAGGGATGATTGTTGTTAGTTTTTAAAGAGTTTGTATTATTTTGTTCTTACAGGCAGAAAGGGAGAAAGGTGCTTGTGTCTATCCTACCTTATGTATTCAAATAGCGTAATTGGCCTTATTTTACCATGGGAATGAGGGGATTCTTCAGGGAGCAAAATGTCTTAGGCCAGCCCTGAATGAGGCTTGCTCTCAGGGTAATGGATAGAGGTTTCCAGGCTGAGAAATGTATCTTGTAAAAACACCTAACACATTGTGAATCTTGTACTTTACTTCTGACAGGTCAGTGGGAGAAATCTAAGACTTTGTCCCTATGAGATGGAACCCTTAGATGATATCTTATTTGGATGAGTATGTAGATAGACAGACAGACAAATAGATAAATGTGGGTAACTTTTGTCTTCTTTGTCTTCTTGGAATTAAGCCTTACTGCAGTGCCAGCCACTGACAATGGATTAGGGGAGTCTGTGAGGGAGTCTCTGGTCCCCAACTGATTCACTTTTGTAGATGGACACAAATTAAACTTCTTTATCTGGCATGACTCTTACAATCACAAGTTCTTTTTGCTTATGTTGTAGTCTTACCTGGCTGACTAGTTTGCAACTGAACTAATCACACATAGGACTGCAGAAAAGTAGCTAGTGCTAATTTAAGGAAGCCATAGGGCTGCTTGGGGGCTCCAAGGGTGGCTAATGAGGAACATGCAGGAAGCCAAATAAAAGCCAGCTTCCTTGCCCAGCATGGAGTGCAAATATATTTTTAGGCTGCTGTGAAGCCAGGTAGCTAATGAAGCTTTGGACAGAATGTTGGACAGAAGGATAAATACTAGAGGGATTGTAGTCTAAGCTAAAAGAACTATCTGGAAATCTCTATACCCATTTAAGTTAATAAGCTCATATTTCTGCTAAGATTTCCTTTGTTTGCCAAGTATGATTATCATGTTCTTAAAAGATAACTTAGATTGCACTAAATTCCATCCTTACAAGCTTTTCTGAGCATTGCTCTCTGCTACAATACTACAGAAGGGATCAAATTTCACATGAAACTATGCTGAACAATTCAGTCATGGCTCAGGATGTAGAACACATTCCAATATTTTTTTGTCCTTGACAAGAAATGCTATCTTAACATGTCAAAAATTAATCAACTTCCATTGGTAATGCAATTGCTTTGATCTTCAACAAAAGTAAAAAAGATCAGCACTTTTTCGTTGTTTTCCATTTATGTACAAAAATCCAAAGGCTTTGTGCAAAATAAAAAAATATTTTACACAAACAGTAGTGTTTTCTGCAGAAATGACATCAACGGATTGTTATTAGTTCTTACTAAAGTCAAATCATTGAATGAACATGTTGTTCTTATATATTAACTCACCATTCAACCATTGATTCAATGGGTCTACTCTAGTTGAGACTAGCCAAAAGGATTCCAGTCATTGTTTCTGATAAAGTTTTCTAAAAAGTCCTAAAATGTCATTGAAGAATGTATAAAACTCTGCTTAGAATTCCAAGGAAGCAATGGATTCTGCAGTCCTTGGTTCAATATGTGAACCAGTTGGTACACATGACTGGCTCTTACACTGAGTTCTTTTCAGTTTTGGCCCATAGTACGTATATTTGTGAAACAACTCCTATTTGTACTTCAGATAATAATAGAGCACAATAGAGAAGCTTAGTAGTGGACAAGAAGCTTTGAGAAATACAATCTGGTACTATAGTATATGTAGCCAGCAAACTCTGTCCCTTCATATTTGCCCATAATTACTACAGTTTTGAAGAAAAGCATATGATTGTATAATAGTGATTTGCATCCCCCCACCCACCCGCAATATGCCAAAATCTTTATGGATACTGAACTGCAATGATGTCTTAGTTCCTGCCCACAAAAGTCTCATTTTTGTTCTCGTATTTCTTTAAGTTGTTTCCAACGTATGGCAACCCTAAGGTGAGCCTATCATGGGGTTTTCTGGGAATGAGAGTGCGAAGCATCTAAGGTCACCCACTGAGTTTCTGTGGCCCAGCAAGGAGTCAAACCTTGGTCTCCAGGGTTGTAGTTCAACTCTCAAAGCACTACATGCTGACTCTCAAAACTCTCTTCTTTACCTGAGATGTACTGATGACATCTTTATTATCTGGATTCTTGGTCCCTTTCTGCACCTTACCGTCTTCCGGCGCTGGGGTGCAGGGATCACGCAAGCAGCCTCCAGCAAGAGGCTCTCGTATCCGGGGTCCTTCGGCTCCACACGAGCTGCCTGCTTGCGTGGGAGCCCCACCTCTTCCTTCCGCAGTGCAGCCTGGGAGTTTCCCAGGTTGCGCTGGGGCAGGAAGTGCGACCGACACAGCTCCGGAGGCTCCGCACACCAGGTAAGTGCGCGTGGGGCCCGGGAGCAATGCGTGATCGCACACCATTGGCTTCTAGCTGAAAATGCAAAGGTGCGCGATTGGCACCTGCCTGCCCCAGAAGCGTTGCGTGATTGTGAGTGTGTCGTGCAGATCGCTCCTCACAATCACACAACGCTCCAGGCCTTCTTTCACATGGAAAATGCCATGCAAAAAGGGCCTTGGAAAGGATTCCCTGATGGTGTTCTATCAGGATGTCAGTAGCTTTCAATCCACCATCAGCCTCAGTATAGCATGGTCCACATAACAGGTTCACTTACTGGCCCATTTATGCAACTACATAATGGAAATATGAATACCACTTTACATCAGAAATCAACTGAATTCTACACGTACTTACATTACTGCACCTTTAACCCAGAACATATGAGAAAATCCATTGTTTATAGACAAGCTCTATGGTACAACTGTATCAGTTCAAACTTATTGGGTAGAAACTTGCACGTTAAATCCAGACACTGCTCAAACTGCAATAGCCTCCCTTCATAGTACATGGAAAAGAACTGATTGGCACTGTCAGGCTGATACCCAGGATTAATCTACTCTGAAACAGGAAATAAAACAGCAGATCACCAGCTATTGTTATTTGAACATCAGCCTTTCCTAGTCAATCACATTTCCTTCTCATAGGATAGGGGCTGCAGGTCCACATTTTGTTATAGAATGCCACAGATTGGCAACCAAACCCAAATAACTCTTTACCAGCAATAATGAAAATAGGGATAGGGCCAACCGAATCCGTGAATCCTCAAATCCTTAAGAAAGATTCAAGATTCATGGATCCAAATCCCTGGGCCAAAACAGGCTAATCGAATCTCTCAAATCCCTGCACACCTGTTACCCTGTGTACTGGGGGTCCCGGAAAGACACCAAAATGTGCTCAACTGAAGGTGGGGAAAATTAGCTCAGACCACTGCTTAGCGTTACAAGAGGCAGGGTAACGTAGCGAGATCTGGAACCCTATGTCTACGGGGTCAGGCCGAGTCAAAGAGCACACAGAAGTTGAAACAATAAATGATATTTTATTAAATACAGGCAAACAGTGTATGCGGCACATTCACACAAGATAACTAAGGAAATAAAGGTTGGAGTGGTATAGAGGGATTTTTAGGGAGTTGCTGGTTTGGGTGATACTTCACCTGTCCTGAGAGCGAAGCTGGGGTGCGATGTAGCTCAGCACGTGGAGCTGAGGGGAGGCTCGCCGAGCAAAGTGGCAGCAAGGCGGGATGAAACTCGGGAGCGTTCCGAGGAAGGTCTCCGAATCAAGGGTTTTTATAAGGAGAATGTGACTGCAGGCTATGCCGTACTTGGGGGAAAACAATAGATTTGGAGTTGGAGACAAAGCCTCCGAAAGGTCAGAATCTGAACGATTGAGTTATCATAGCGGTTCTCAATAGAGTAGCCAGTATGCAAACGCAGAGTACTTGGGTTTTGTGTAGTTTACCCATCAAGCTGCCATCGCGGGGCAGAGGCTCTTTTGTAAGTTGCATGCATACCTAATTAGAGTACTTGCCTGGAGGTCTCCTAAAGCAGCGAGTCAGCTATTCCTGGCCTGCCTGTATTGTTGTTTGAATATTATGGCGATTAACGGCCGAGCTTGTTTGCGTGCTTGTCCGGTGGCCTCGGAAGCATGTGGAAGGGAATAGAGAAGTGAAGCCGAATTGTGATATCAAAAGGATATCTTTTAATATCCCCAAAGCTCGGACTAGCCAGGGCAGTAACACACCCCAGGGCCTGAGCTGGCATGAGTGCCCCGGATCAGGCCCACACGGGCATGGAAGGCCAGCGAGATCCACGTACCTGCATGCCCCAGAGCCTGAGCTGGCGTGGGCATCCTGGATCAGGCCCACACAGGTGTGCAGGGCCAGCGAGAGCTGCTTTCCTGCACACCTGGAGGCCTGAGCTGGCACGAGTGCCCCAGATCAAGCTCACTCCTGCTGCCTGCCCCTGTGGCTGCCTCCCTCTGCAAGGTTATTATTTTCTTTTTCCTATTCTTTTTTACTTGAGACTGGAGGGTAGGGATTGGGACTGGACTAGAGGCTGGTGTTAGTTTGTTTTTGTTAACTGCCTTCCTTGTTTTAGGACTTGAGACTGGACATCAGGGTAGAGAATTGAGAGTGAGCTAGAGGCTGTTGTTTTTTGTTTTTTTAAAGTGCCTTCTTGTTGCAGGAGTTGAGACTTGACTGGAAAGTACAGTGTTCTTGAGATTTCAAGGACAGCTGAAAAAGATTCCTTTGCATAGCTCCCTTGCAAAGCTCTTTCATACACAATTCTGGGGGTTGTCGTTTTACAAGGTGTCACAGCCTTCTCTGCTAAAGTGTGCTGGTGCATCATCAAACTACAAACCCCAGGATGTCATAAGGAGCTATGCAAAGAAAAGCCCGTTTTGACCTGGATTATCTCTCTACTGTAGTATGTGGCCCTGTTTAAACAGGCAGGAAAATGTGGGATTAATAATTCACATTTTCCTGCCTGGGTAGAAAGGACCTTCATGTCATTTCCAATCTGAGGAGATCCTGAGGCAAAACTGTGACAATTGTCCTGGCCAGATGTCTTCAGAGGGAGGTTTGCCTTTGCCTAGGCTTTTTGCTAAGGCTGAGAGAGTGTGTCTTGCCCAAGATTATCCTTGCCCTTTTTGTTTTGTTTTGTTTTGTAATAGTCAATCCAGGAGATGGCATCATCTTCAGCATCCACCATCTGGAGCTACTTCCAAATTACATGTAATTCTTAATGAGAAGTACATGGGTATGCTATCCTGAAAGTGAAAACTATTTTTTAATTTGTTCTTCATTAAGCAAAGATGTCAAATTCTGCTTCAAAACACTTTTCAGTAGAAGTGCTGTGTTTCCTTTGCTTTTTAAACCCTTTTTTAAAAAAGGATTCGAAAGATTTGAGATTCGTGAGATTCAGGGATTCGCAGAACCTTCCAGGGATTCCGATTCAGAAAATTCTGGATTTGTCCCATCTCTGTATGAAAATATAGCAGAGATAAAAGAACAGAAATTAGACCTTGTGGCAGACCAAGATGCCACCTGTAGCACCAAAGATTCATACACTTGATTGTTTTACTGTATGCCAAACTCTACCAGTAATGTTCTACATTTTGTACAAGACAAACAGGACAGTTTGTAAAAAGACTAAGGCCCTTTCCGCACGACAGGGTTCAGTGAAGTCCTTTCATTTCAGCCCCGGCAGGGAGAGAAAGTGCGGCAGGAATACTCCCCTCCGTACCTTGCCCGGTCGCTGTGGAGGGGAGGAGGTTGGCCCAACCTCTTCCCTTCCACAGCACAGCCAGGCACTTGCCGTTGCTGCGCTGGAGAGGGAGGCATTGCCAGTGTGCTTCCACCCTTCCGCATGGGCAGGAAAGGCAGCAGTGCAGCACTATGGTAAGTGTAAAACAGATTTTTCCGTTTTACAAATACCACGCTCGCGTGAGACATGGAGACAAGATGGCGGTAGGACCGCGATGATGTTGTGCAGAAGCATCACCCTCGGAACGCTGCCATCATGTCCCAACTGCAGGCAGCCATGCCATGGCGAAAGGAATTAAATGGACACAAATCAGAAATGCCAGTTTCAAAAACCAGTGGGAAATGACTTCATCCTCCCAGGATATTCTGACCAAGATCCTCCCAGGATATTCTGACAAGTGTTCAGCCCTAGCTAAACACAAACATTTCAACAATGTACTTCCACCAGCCTTTCCCTTCCTTTCCCAGCACAACCTCAACTTGAAGCACTGGGGCATGCTCTCCCAATCAGTTTGTGACAAGTGGGGGGATCAGGGGACTCCTAGCCATCACACATCTTCAGTTTTGCAATTGGAAAAAAAAGAAAAAATTGTTATCTTCCCATTCCTCCAGCACACTACTTGAAGGTCCAAAAGAGTGATAGCCCTTCTTCCTCATTCCCACCCCCAACTATAGAGCTACATCCAGATGGTGCCCAGAAGTCCTGTCCCCCTTGGGCATTGACCAGCGATGAGATGGCATGCAGGGAGGTCATTGAGCAAAAAGGAATGGATACCTCCTTCTTTAATGTACAAAAAAGTGCATACACTGGAATAGTGGAAGATGACAGTTTTAGACTCCTAAAGGATTCTAGGTCCTGTCATTGACCTCCAAAAGAACTTTAGAGACAGATTTCAAAAACAAATAGCTGAGCAGGAATTTGTTAAGAGGTTAAACTCCATCTTCTATGCCTTTAACACAGACACCAGCTATTAATCACACTGCATATATTTTAGCAGCTCATCAGGCAAGGATGTCTCTAAATATGTTCCTGCCCAACTACTCTTTCATCAGCGGTCACTGTTAAGATAATTATCACTGTCTGTACTTTTCTTTATTTCAGTCTTTTTTTTCAATCTCAATGTTTACAGTTCTCCCTTAACACTTTGTTATCTTGCCAATCAGGGATCCTACTTCATGCATTTGATTAAGGGGGCTGGTTCCACAAAAACTTATAGAATAATAAATACTTTAGTCCATAAAGTGCCACAAGACTCTTGGTTGTTTTCCTGTGTGCATTTAACAAAGTTTAGATATAAATAAGAATAGGATAGCCTAAATACCCTGAAGTTAGCTGATCCTGACTGATCCAAGAAGCAGGGTCAGGCATCGGCTAGTGCTGCGAAATGAGACTGCCAGGAAATACTGTAGCCTTTATTTAGAAGAGGGGTTGGCAACTGTGGGAGGCTATAGGCCTGCATTAGCCCCTCAGGAATCCCCGGCGGGGGGGGCTGCAATCCCTAACACTGCCTGCCAAAAACCAATTTTTGATCCCAACATGTCTTCTAGGGAGTGTTAGGGGCATTTATTCCCCCATGGTGTAGTGGCTTGAACTACTTTGCCCACCCCTGATTTAGAGGAAAGCCATGGCAAACCTGTGAATAAATCTTGCCAAGACAACCCTCTGATAAGGTCATCATAATTTGGACTTGACTTGATGGTGGGTAACAAGGAAGAAGGGTTTGTGACATTTATTACTTTGGTACTGATTCTCTGTTGGTAAATTCTTGGAAAATGCAAGTAGTCAGATAAAAGCATACTGTGCGTGTTTAGTCTTTTTTGCTTTTATTATATATTTGCGTTACATCTGCCTTTCTCTAGATTAAAGAAGAAAGGTTAAGCAGGTGGGACAACAAGATTAAAACAGATAAAAACAGGTACAGATCAAAAACAGAAAAAATGCTGTAATACTAAAATGCTATTGAATTTTAAAATTAATCTGAAAGCATTTTTTTAAAAAGTCAATCAATCTGTTAAAAGCCCCCTTCCCAACAACCAGTCAATTGCTTGCCTGAACGAAAAGGTCTTTCACTTGCCAGTGCAAAAAGAACATGAACAACAGCCTGGCCTCGCTTGACAGGGAATTCCACAGCTTGAATGGAATTGCTGAGAAGGCAGTCTTTCCTGTCTCCGCCAGATGTGCCCCAGAGGATGACAGGATAGAGAGAAGGGCCCCCCTAATGGTGTAGGGACAGGGGGGGCAATGGGGCTGGCAATTTTTGGGGAGCATTGCAGCTCCTTGCTTGCCCTGCCCCCACATGCTGTAGCCCCGCCCCATCCCTGGTAGCCATGCCCAATCTGCCGTAGTCCCATCCCCGCACACTGTAGCCCCGCTCCCATGCACCATAGCCCCACCCCACCCCCAATCCACGCACTCCAAGCTCTGCCAATGGGTCTGTCCCAGGTCAGCGAGGCTCACGTGATCTTTCTGATACCCTGAATTCAGACCAGATAGATGTTGTTGTTTTTTTAAAAAACAAATGTTTTAATCAGAACTTTAAATCATGGCCATAGACAGATTGTTAGTAACAGAACTGCTGTAAGGAGGAAATAATGTGTTCTCTGTGACTGGCCAACAATCTGGCTGTGGTGCTTTCCTCTTCTTCTTCTCCTCCTCCTCCTCTTCATTTTTTATATGCTGCCTTTCCTCCAATATGAGATTAAAGACAACTATATAGGCACCCAGGTTTTGAACACTTTGGGAAGATAGCAGTAGTGAACCATGGCTTTCCATTATGCAGACAAGGCAGCATAACCCCTCATTTCCATGCTCCCTTTTCTCTGCTTGCAGGGCTTTCTTCACCTCTACATTTAAACAGGTCTGCTTGCTCTTGAATTTGGAGAAATGTGATTACTTTAATCTATGGCCCTTTCCAGACATGGGGGGGGGAGCCACGCGAAAACGGGACTCACCGGATTTCCTGAGCCTTCAGGTGAGTCCGTCGGGACGAGGAGAAGTGCGAGCTCATCGCTTTGCACTGCTCCAGCGTCCAAAATGGCAGCTTCCGGTTGGTGGAGGCTCTCCACCAACCGGAGAAGCTCGCCAGCCGAAAGCCCGCCCCCGGAAGATCTGCAGGCACGCACTTGCACACGCCTGCAAATCTGCTCCAGAGCCCGGCGATGGAGCAACACGGAGTCGCGCGCTCCGTGCTTTTTAAAAACCTCTAAAAAGAAGTTTTTAAAAAGCACGCTGTGCGACCAGTTCCGGTCGCGCAGAACCGGACTGAGGTACGGGGCTACAAAAAGTAGTCCGACCCAGTCCATTCTACGGTGCAGACGACCTCCGTCGGAGGTCGCTCTGCACCATTTTAAAAGCCCGGTGTGGAAATGGCCTATGGTTTGATAGAACAAGCCAGCATCTTAAATGCAGTTTCCTCCTGTTTTATTCTAAGAAATCAGATTTTTGGAAAGCATGTTTCACTGAGTTTGGACATCGAGGAGAATGGTGGCTTGTTCAAAAGCAGAAGCTTCTCCTTGAAAAAGGAGATGAGTGGAGCAGACAGTGTACAAGATCAAGGGTAATGTAGAGCCAGCATGGTATATTGGTTTGAGCATTGGACTACTACCTGGAGACCAGGGTTCGATTCCCTGCTCAGCCATGGAAACCCACTGGGTGACCTTGGGCACATCACATACTTTCAGCCCCAGAAAACCATTTGATAGGTTCCATCTTAGGGTCATGATGAGTTGGAAACAACTGGAAGGCACACAACAACACAATGACAACAAGTTCACTTATGTAGTAGAAAACTATGGATTGATATGGTATCTCTAGAATTAAGGTACCATGTACCTGTACCATATTTTTCTTCTGCACATATAATAATGCATTGAGGTGCAACAATTTAAAACTCCTACTAGAAGGTTGCAAATGCTAACTTCACCTTCTTCTTCTTCTTTTTTTTCAAGCATTGCAAAAAATCCAACTAGTCTGGTACATAAACTGGTCATATGCTTTGCTCTGAATTAAGTGTAATTTTGTTCTCTCAAAGCAGGTTCCATAACTGTTTCTGGGGATTCTGCAACTGCTCTCTAGTATAAATTGACATTGATTACCTAAGTGACTCTGGACGGGACATGCTTGCCGACAGAAATAATAAGATGCTCTACTAATACTTCTCGAGACTGAATGCCAAAGCATGCCCTTGAGGGACTTAAACAAGAGAGTTCAAAATTAGCTGGAGCTCTGAGCTGGTCACTTGTTAAATAATTATCATTTACTTATCTAGCTGAATCTCCTCCATGCAGTATTCCCCAGTGGACACATAAATTTTTTCCCCATAGCTCAAATACAAATTGTATGTATATGCTTAGAGGCTAAAACCATCATGTGCAGAAGCATTCTGGAAAAACATTTATGGTGTTCTTAAAATATTTATGCAGCTGCGTTCAGTGAGATGTAGCGTTTCACCCTTTTAAGATAACAGGCTTCTCTCAGTGATTGGATCACATTAAAAATAAAAGGCATGCACCTTTGGGCAAAGCTTTTCACATTCATGGTGCTCTAAGCACACAAGAGTGTATAATTTTAGGTCTCATTTAAAATGCAGCACATTTGCATGGTGTTCCAGATTTGTATGTGAAGTCTAATAAGAGAATGTGCCTATAGCTAAAAATTCCCTTAGTTCTAGAATGTGTTCCTAAGAGCCCTGAGATTCTCCTTTGGGGTCAATAACGGTCGAGCTAGCTTTGGCTTTTCTTTCTTAACTGGAATGGAGAGTTAATTTCAGAAGGAAAACGTCTGTTGAGGAAGATTGGATTAAACCTCTTTTCCCTGCATGTGGTGGTTGCAACCCAAACTACCATTCCTTCCTTTTCTTTCTTTAAAGTAAAATAAGTTAACTAGTAAAGATAAACACTATGTCCTGTTTGTGACACATACAAGCGTAAGCCCAATGTACATCTGTGTACTTCTTATTTGGGTATTGTGGAGGTTGATATTCTCTTCATTCCTCTGCAACAACCAAAGCACCCCTACCAGTCACTTTTGCTATGACAGCAATCCTTCCGTGGCCATTCAGGGGCAGGTAGAGAGCAGGGGGGGATTGGAAGAGCATCTGACCATATCTTTGTAGCCAGACACCAAATGTTTACATCATCTGCCAAGACCTTTGGAGGATTCCCCCAAATTTCAACAGATGATGTCATTGGTCCGCAGCCAGGTATGTGGACATAGGCACCTTTTTGTTTCTGCCCCCCCCCCGCTTCACCAGCCACTGGTTGTGTAGGTTGGGCCACTGCAGGAAAACAGTGAGATCATAGTTGCAGAACTTTTACACAATTCTCAATGATATGAGGTGCTGGCCTATGTAATTAACAGCACTTCAATCATGTCGATACACTATGTCAGCATAACTTCTGCTATGGTAACATAGCGCACTTTTCACTGATTTGCCTAGCACTTCTATCCTCCAAATGTTCTGATTAAGCAGGAGTAGTCCTGGTTAATCCTCTCCCATCTCACTTTTTCAGCTGCTTCTAAAATATGCCAGTTTCTCTCTCCTCCTCCCACTTTCTTCCTTTGTCTTCAACTTACATCCTTTGCTACAAAATGAGTTCAAAGTGGAAAAGTAGTTTGCGCTGAATCTACTTAGCAGTGGGAACAGGAACTTTGTCCTCTCTGGCAGGCTCAGACAAAACCAAACTACTGCAACCTCCCGTAACTTGCTTGTTCTTCGTCATTAATAATTGTGGCCATTGTGACCACACTCTGGTTTTGCATTGCGCTGTGTCCCCGTTTCCATCTGCGAAATGTTGGAAAATATGAGCACTGGAAAATAAAGGCAGATTCTTCAAGGTCACTGTCCAGAAAAGAAGGCTGCTGTCTCTAACCAGCCACCTTCCCCAATGGGAGTCTTTTGTGGGATCCTCAGAATAGGAATACCCTAGACAGGGTGACTTGCTTGTGCTATGGGAAAAGTAATTTTGTGAGTCATTATTCCCAGAGCACCTTTAGCTCCAAGTCCCCACCACTACCCCCTGGGCTGGTATTAAAGAAATATCAAGTGTATTGTTTCCTCTGAGAAGAAAATTAACAAAGAATTTCCCTCCTACATCTAAGCCCAGTGTTATTCTTTTAAAACACAGGTTTGTGTAAAATAGGTTTCAAAAGTTTATTTAAAAAGCGAGCACAGATCCAACAAGGGAGGTAGTCAACTGAGCCTGGAGATACTGGAAGGTGGCAGCAAAGTAATAGAAACAAGAGCAGTGCACATGTGGTCTGCTCTGAACAACCTAAGTCAGCCTCTGCCTCTCAGTGTTTAATTGCTGTCAATGCTGCAGAAAATTCAACCATGAATCCAACCATATTTTGCATGTGAAATGTAAGGGGAGTTCCATCTTCTTTACCTGGGGAGACTAAGGCCCTTCCCACACTCTACCTTTTCCCAAAGTTGTCTGGTGGGAATCCCAACAGCAGCTCTGCCGGGATGGGAGCACAACGGGAGCTGTGGAAGGAAGCATGATGGTCACAGATCTTCCTTCCTCAGTGTAGCCAGGTACTTTCCCAGGCTGCACTGGGGCAGGATGTGCAGCCATTGCACTTCTCTGGCTTCCACAGGACAAGTAAGTCTGGGATAGTGGCACAATCGTGGATCATTGACAGGGAAAACCTGTCAATGATTTAATCTGCAATCGTGCCACCTGGGGACAGGAGAAGGACAGGACTGCAACATCATGCAGAAGTGTCACCACAGTCCTGTCCTTCTCCCATCCCCATTATGGGATGGGAGAGTGCTGCAGAAAGGGCCATAATGTCTTAAATCAGCCCTTGAGTTGGGTCAATATTAAAATCTTCAGCACCTGGGATCATTCTTGCTCAAGCCAGCCTAGAACTGACTGAAAAGCAGCAAGAAAAGGAAAAAAAGGGCACCTTTTTTACCCTTTGAGGACTCTCACAGTTTATGAGAGCTTGCCCTAAAAGGTATTATAGGATTAAATAAAGCAAAAAAATAAATAAAAACAAAATAGCATCTCCTGCTGTGTTATATAGAACTGAGGGGCCCAGGTGTAGAGGTAGCTGTCAGTTTCTGCTCCAGATAATAAGATGAGTAGCTCTAGTGTTTTATCTGTATCCCTTGAACCCTGAAAGCTCACAGTTCCTAGTCAGGCTATTTGATTTAAAACAAACAAACAAAAATAAAACATGTATACCAGTTAAAAGAACATCAGTGTTCTTTTTCTTTAAATTCAGTTTTATATATAGTTCTTTCTTCCTGTGAGTATGGAGAAACTACTTTCTTCTTTTGGGGTGGCCGCATTTCACTTCAGAACTAATAGGCATTCAACCATTTTAATTTGCTGTTTAGAGGGAATGAAATATAGAGGCATTAAATAAGAGATTTTTTTCTATCTAGGCTGACAGAAGCATTTGCAGTGAAGGCCGCTTGTCTGGAAACCAGCTTTTCATGGTCTAGATGTCCTTGTGCTGTTAAACTCTTGACCTATTATTACTAGCTGATATTTTTAGAAATATAGCAGTATAATGGAGTTATGAATAAAAAGGTTGGCATATATACATTGAATCCTGGTTTGTGGCCATCATTCTGCTCAAAGAGGAAATAATTACATTTACATATGCAAACCCAATCATCTCCAATAACCTGGGACTTTGGAGGCAAGGTTGTTTTATCATAATAATTACGTTTGTAAAGCTATCCTTAGCATAGTCAGGGTGGCATATTACTGAAGATGTCATTGGCCTTGCTTAGTGTAAGATAAAAAAATAAATGTTTCATAGGCAAGATGGCTTCTCAATGATCCTTTTTTACCTGCATGGGACACCTAGTGAAGTAGGTTTTCTCACTGTGCAGTAATACATTTAATACATCTAACAAGTATAATAGATATAATAGAAAAGGAGAAAAAAATTAAAAATTAAGAAACGTAAGAATGGCCTGGTACATCAGATTAGAAGACTTTGGTATTTAGGTTTAACTGTAGGCTAACCTAAATGTTAACTAGGAGTTTATTAGTGCTTATTAGACTATAGTAAACCTTGTGTTGGAGAGTTGAGTGGAACAAAGAAATAGAACATCCCATACAGTACAATCTGCAATGTTGTTTTGGCATTAATATGCACATTTTCTCAGATTTAATATTGAGAGTTGTTAAGCCAAAAAATAACGTTTCAAGAAAATTGGACACCAAAGTTTCCTTCCAGAAAAAAGCTAGCAAGCTCAGCATATTGGTAGGTAAAACAAATTATGCCTCTTTGGGATGTGTGATGTGAATGCACCTGGGATGGTCTCCTTTTGGTTGGAAGTTATGGCATATATTAATCTCATTTTAGCAAAATTCTTTGATATTCATAATTATTCATTTTTAAAGTTATATTGTACTTCCTCCAGTGTTGCAAAGATCAACACTCATCATCTATCATTTAATCAGTAACTCATTACAAAAAGCTACTTATTTAAAATTAGTTTTTTTAAAAAAGAATTCAAAATAATTCAAAGAAATTTAAATACCATTTAGATTTTACTATTGTTATTGTAGATATGATCTTCAAAGATGACAGTGTCAGGGATTCCAGGCAGGGAACCCTGGGAAAATGATTAGCCCACTGCAAAGATGTTGCATCATGCCCCGCTGTGGGTAATTGCAAGTTTGCATAAGAAACTGGGGTCGTGTGCAGATGGTAGAAGGAGGTGTGCAAACCTCTACCTGATTGGTTGTAGATATGTATATAACAAAGCAACGCCAGTATGTATTTGTCTGTTGACCAAACCTGGTGCCTGGCGCAAGCTTTTGTCCATCTGTCCTATGTTTTGCATATAACGGAACTTTGCTGCAAGATAAAGTGCCTCCTGTTTTGGAAGAAACTCCTCTGTGTGTGAGTATCCTTACTGGGGAATAAGGCTGCTGCTGCTGTTGGCTCGCTGAACTCTGGTTTTTCCGCTGCATTTCCGTGGGGCTGAAACTCCTATCATCCCCAACAGACAGATATATTACAATGGTTACAAAGCTCAATTACAAGAATAATTACAAATGACTACTTATCATTTGTGGAAGTTTTGTTACTTGTAAGAGTTATACATTATTTGTTACTCGTGGGAGTTATCCATACCTACTGGGCAGGAGTCCCTTCTCCAGTAAATAATGCATAACTGTGT
Organism: Cyclura pinguis; assembly: GCA_030412105.1. Classification (NCBI taxonomy): domain Eukaryota; kingdom Metazoa; phylum Chordata; class Lepidosauria; order Squamata; family Iguanidae; genus Cyclura; species Cyclura pinguis. Next base: position 101,646,067 of record CM059599.1, on the reverse strand, counting down.
AACGTTAGAACTAACTTAATGGGGAAAAATGGAATTCCATTAGTAGTGTAACTGTAACATATACATTAATGGTGTTATCAAGTATAGCTACACTCCATGATAGAGGAGGCATATCACTTGTTCGGGTGCTAGCTTGTGCCATTCGGTATCCTGCTGCCTCCTTCTGTTGTAGTTTGGGATGCATCATTGAGGTAATTGGGAGGGGGTGTTTTTGTATCACAGGTCAGTCCCATGAAACTCCTCTGGTTTTAACACCAAGCACCAGAGTCATCAGGACCTAAATTTGAGTTAAACTTCTGTTTTTCTCCTGTTTACTGAAACAAAACAGCTTACTGGCCTTGAGAATGGGGAAAGCAGAAAGAGGGAGGAGAGAATGAATATATTAATAAGGCTTATTTGTCTTTTCATTAAAAATTGTTTTGATCTCTTTGAGTATAAAGAGTCTTGATTCTTAATCTTTGATCTGAGACCTTTAGTATAGCAGACATTTCTGCTTTGTGACATTTCCACTTGGGTTTAATTGATAAAAGAGATACTAGCATAAAACTCCAAATATGCATTTGATCACAAATGTTAGGAGCTTGATTTTTAATAACATTATACAGTTTGCAATTATGCCATCCTTTATGCATTAAGGGGCTTCCTTAGCATTAAAAGGCCCACTACTTTAAACAATCTAGTTCACAGTGAGGCGCTGAACTTGACATTTTGTAGAGCATAGTTATTTGCATCCTCTGTCTTTTTACTTCCAAGCATGATAATTGTGCATTTTTAGATGGATGTGTTTATTTTACAGCTCTTAATTCTAATATTTTCACTCATTCAATACAATATAGAAATAGGGGTTCTGTTCATTGTAATCATTGTCATCATCATCGTTTATTGATTAGTCAACTGACCATATCAACAATAAAAATATAATACATAATACAAAAATACAAATACAGAAATTACATACACAAATGGACTCAACCCATATAAAATTACTAAAATAATTAAAACATATAAACTTAAACTTAATAAATAGTGAGTTTAATATAAGAAGTAAAATACGTGATAAACAAAAAAGATAAAATGACGAGTATAAAAATTCAGTCATAACATTTAAATAAGCTCATCACCATGACAGGGGACCCCATTTTGTGTGATAAAAAGATCTCTCAGGTAGGCAGCTTTTGTAATAAATTTTGCAATCCTGCAGACTGAGTGTGAATTCTCTCCAGAAAGAAAATAGGTCAATTTAACAGTTGGATCCCAATTGGTCGTTCTAACCAGAAGTGGTTGTAAGTATTTGGATCTCACCTTGGTATGTATACAGCAATCAAACACGATGTGTGCAATATCCTCTATGGCTGATGCGCCACAGATACATGTTCTTTCGTGGTATGGAATTTTTCGAAACCGTCCTATTCTTACCATAGAATTAAGTTGTTCAAATCTAGCTCTGGTGAAAGCTATTCTCTGTCTCTGTGTTAGGTTCAGCCTAAGATACTTTTCTAGACCAAATATAGTTTTATTTTTGGCTAACCAATTTAGAGACTTAGAACCGGCCAGCAGAGCTATGTCTGTTTGGGCACTGATGTCCAAAATTCTTTGTTTTAATATTTCTTGTGCTGAGTGTCCACAAGATAATAAATAAGACGGGGAAAAGCCAAGCTGGTGCATTAGTTGGAACAGTTGGCATATCCAGGAATTTGAACGCTGGAGATCCAACTGTTCATCATTGTGATCCATTGTTAACCTTAAATCAGGAATGCAGTGCCCTCCAAAATACCATGTGATGTCAGCCTAAAGAAACACTACCTTTTCCAAATACTGGGGTAAAACTGTTATGTCTGATTATTCTGAAAGCTGATATATCTGGAAAAAAGATTCTGAGCCTGACACTTAGCTTAGCACACAATCATTTCGTGCCAGAATAAAATTACAGGGGCCACTGGGTAGACAGCAAATCCATTTCAAGGTCCTAGATATGGCTCCAAGTTGAGACATGGACATCTGATCTTGGATTGCAAAAAATATGCTTAGCTGCCATGGAGTTTTCCACTGTGGCTCCTTCCCTCCCCCAGGCCAGAACTCTGACCTTGGAGGGAAGGAAAAAGAATTGTGTTGGAGTGAGATGGGAAAAAGGGAAGGGATATGGATCCAGCTCTCAGCCTCCAACCGGCTCTTAGCCTCCAACCATGCTTGCAACACAGGGAGAAATGAAAATGAGCTTTGAGCCTGGTATAACCCAGAGATAAACTGGTTTATCTCTGTTTCTATAAAGTTAGAGAATCACTTAGGGAAGGAAGCCTGGCAGGTCTTTGGGGCTCAATCTAGAGCATAATGTGTTTACTCTTAGAGTTAAATCTTATGAAATATCTGTTGAAGATTAAAGTTTGCATCCTATGAAGTAGAGCACAGCCCACAAAAGCTTATGCTACCATCCTTGTTTTAAAGTGCCACAAGACTGTTGTTTTTGCTGCAGAAGAATAGCACGGCTATTGCTCTGAAATGTTATAAAGTGAAGTGTATCTAACTATCTTGGTTACAGCTGTTAAATTAGGGAAGGGTTAGAGGGCAGGGGACCACATTAACACCTTAGGATACCTTGGATGGCAATATATCCCACCACTACCACCAACAAAACAAAAGAAAACCAAAAACCCACAATCTTTCTCACAACTAAATACCCTCAAATCCATTTAGGGACATATTTTTGCTAAAGCTATACAAGCTTCATTTGATACATATATCTAAGATGAAGGCTGGTCTAATATATGTATTAATTAGCTAAAAACCAAGTATGTTTCTTGTTTCAGAAATATTATTTTCGGCAACACACAAATACTATTGATCAATTAATTGTCTAAACTTCATATGATTAGTCATTTCATTTGTCTTTAACAGAGGCTATTTCCGCACCGGGCTAGTAAAACGGTGCAGAGCGACCTCTAACGGAGGTCTTCTGCACCGTAGAGTGGACTGGGGTGGACTACTTTCTGTAGTTCCATACCTCAGTCCACTCTGGAGCAACTGGAACTGGTCGCTCGGCGTGTTTTTTAAAAACCTCTTTTTAGAGGTTTTTAAAAACCATGGAGCGCGCAACCTGTGCCGCTCCGTCGCCCGGCTCCGGAGCAGATTTGCAGGCGCGCGCAAGTGCGTGCCTGCAGATCTGCTGGGGGTGGGCTTCCCGCTGGCGAGCTTCTCTGGTTGGTGGAGAGCCTCCACCAACCGGAAGCCGCCATTTGGGACGCCAGAGGACTGCGGAGCAGCGAACTCGTGCTGCTCCTTGTGGTGACAGACTCAGCCAGCCGGAAAACAAAGCTGGTAAGCTTTGTTTTCAGCCGTTCCCCCCCCCATACGGAAAGGGCCCTAGTTATAGCACACACTCACTTGCTATTCATACATAAACAAAGACATTGTTTATTCACCCGTGTGTTTTCTTACCATGTTTATGTCACTTGGATTCCAGTTGTTCTCCCATGGCAGAAAGATGGGGTCAAAGACTGGGAAGTGTATACTGCAATTGAGTCCATTCTGGTTGTCAGTTATTTCAATTTATGTGTTTAGTCTGTTACTGCCAATTGCGTCTTCATCATAGCATTCTTTGCCTTCTTCTTTGCCATATATTGGCTTTCCAGAACTCCTCACCTAGCCAGTTCTTCCATAATATGCCAGCCCAACATTATTAAACCTGGTTCTCAATGGAACTTACTTTTGAGTAGACTTATATAGAGTTGTATTGAAAGCCATGAATGACTAGCTAATATGCTTAGAATATTTTTTAAGAAGAAATGCTACTCCAAGTTGGAAAAAAAAAATCCCACCTTTCTTTGAAAACTGGGTCACAGGGTGACTCACAAGAAGATCAAAAAGACGTTGATAAACACAATACTTACCAACATTAAGAGACCATTAATATTAATACTAATTTTAGTATTACTAATTATATTAATATAATATTAAAACTCAATTTAATTAAAAATATTTTAAAAGTGTGTCAACAAAGAAATGACTGTACCCTTAAATTCCTTTTCTACTCTAAAGGCTTTATCACATGAGGCAGGTAAATCGCAATTGCAGCAAGATAATAACGTCTTTGGCTGGGACTTATCACATGGCGTCATTTCTCTTCTGTTGTTCTCCCAGTGGGAGACTGTTTAGAAAGTGTTTCTTTTACAAAGGAGATCATTAATAGATTAATCCGTTAATGATCTCCTTTGTAAAAGAAATGCTCACAAATGACTTGCCACTTGTTTTCAAGATTCAGTGTTTCAGTATTCCCCACAGTGCTGTCAATACAATGACGGTGGCTGTTCTTACTATTACTGTACAGATTGTGCTTTATTCTTATTATTTAAACATGTTTTCTTCTGTTGTATAGGTCCACTGTGGCTAATCATGTTTTAAAAGACAGGCATGTATTAAAATACTAGTATCAGCATTTTTATTATGGTCAGTAGACCAACTTGATATTAAACTGATCTATACTTCTCCCTAAGCCTCAAATAATCCCTAATATCACATCATCAGCAAGCACTGGCATATCTCCAGCTTCTGAAGCTATGATGAACATGTGATACTATTCAAAGGGCAGGCATATTGCATTTATTAGAAAGAACCAGGTCTCTAGCATAGGAATCCGTCTTATAACCTCAAACTGATTGCTAGCCACAATTGATGACATGTTTGAGTTTTGGTATCCCCCCCCCCCCTTTTCATCAGCTACTTGGAAACACAAGATGGATCAAAGCAATCACAGTGCTTGAAAACAAACTGGATGAGACTGGGTCATTGTCAATTTCTTCATTCTCTTTTCTGAAATAGTCGTTGAAAATACTCCTTGTCTCACCTTTGTAAATGGCTGGACAGTTTCTGCAAAGCATCAAGCACACTAGTTTATTGGAAATGTAAGCAGATTCCCTTGTGGTATGGAGAGAGGTTGCTTCTGACAAATGGAAATGTCTGCCAGCAGATACATAAAATACCGAGAGAGCAGCTGACGGGCATCTATTGATGCTGTCTTGTCCCTTTAGGCATGGGGGAGGGAGGACGGAGAGAATGACAATGTGGCAGGGAAAATAGCTATAATACTAGTGCCCCTTGAAACAGGTTTTGTTAGTAAGGCCGAGCAAGTCCTTGGAATTCTAGAATACCTGGTAAATAAAAGATAAACAAAATTTAAAGTTAAAAAAGGAATAAATAGTAGAAGATCTTGTAATTGTGAAAACTTGGGATTCTTCAATCATAACATACAGTCAGCCTTCCGCATTCCCTAGGATTAGGAATGCAGGACACCTGCACAAGAGGAAAAACTGGAAATATCAAAATGTATCTGTGTGTATGGGAAGGGGGCTGAGGCATGGTGGGGAGAGAGGGTATTAAAACCCTAGCTTTGACCCCAGCTTTTTGCAGTACATTGGATGTAGTATGTAGAATATAGTCCAGGTGCTGTTCCTTTGTGCTACCCTCAGATGTTGGCTGAGCTACTCCGCTGCTAGTCCTTCTTCAGGACTGGCAATTATCATTATTTCCATCCAATCTATCTCCATACAACTTTTCTTGCCTCATATTCCAATAGCCTTGTACAGTTTTTAAAAGTATATGATTTCTCATGTCTTTGTCAATTCAAATAAAGTACTTTGTTAACTTGAACTGGAGTGCTCTCTACAGTTACTACTGGCATATATAGGTGAAAAGATCCTGCTATTACCCTTTTCTTGCAGGCCTCCTTTGAGCTATAATTCTCCCAAATTCTAAGGAGACACTGGCATTGTGGGTGGACCTCAACATCCCCTACCTCTTAGGGTAACACTATTTTTAGCTCCCTGAATCATGCTCTTCACATTCCATGTTCCTGTAAGATATGTTGTGCAGCTTTGGATTTTCCTTTCACTTCTGAGCATATCAACAGCTGACCATTGTTTTGGCTTGAGTCCAGTTGTGTTATTTTACCCACAATGCTACTCATAGATGTCCTATGTGTACTCCTGTATCTTGTTGACTGACTTCCGACTGGGGAGTGTCATCTTCTGGCACTACTTCTTGTTTCATTTTCGATTGTCTCATCATGGTAAAAGATATTCAAAAGGTGTTTACTGTAGTTCCATCTGTGCAGTACTAACATGTGTTAGCTATGCTGCCACTACTGTTGTCTCTGAGAGACCCTCCCCCAGTATCACCCCCTCAACTGCTGCTACCCAGTAGCTGTTTGACAGATTTACTTTGGCTCCTCAGCAAAAGCCTGTCCAACATGGGAGACCCTGCCAGCAGCACTGCTGCCATCAGCATAGTGTGTTGGGTCACAGGAGTGCACAATCCTACCATCACAGCAAGATAGTTCCAGGATGGGCATCAAAATCATTTCTCCCACATTCACATGTTTCAGTTTAGTTTAGTGTGTTCCTGAATCACTGATGTCTCACTTCTTTGTTCGTTCATAACTGTTGATTATGTATGGAACCATTGATATTCATGCAGTTTTCTGGCTTTCAAGATTGAATGATACCAGCTTGTTTATTCCCTATTTCCATAATGGAAACAGTGGTTGTCAACATGTCCTTGATCCTCGAGTTGGTATGTACTATCATCACTTCTTCATTTCCTCACAATTCTTTTTGGATTGAGTTGGTCTGCTCACCATCTCTTCACATCTAATCCTTTAAGGATCTCCTTTAAAAAAGCAATCTGCACCTTCAACTTTTGACTTTCACTTCTGATTTGATTTTCCCTGCTGTGAGACTTATCTTTTCCCAGGCCTCTTTCATTAGGAGCTACGGTGCCACTAACAGCCTTTTCCTGTGGTATTCATCACTTCAGAATCATGTTCTCAACCTAGAGTCAACAACTGTTTATACCAGTATTTGGACCTTACCAATATTCTCTTGCATTCTCATTATCAATTTTTCTGCGTGTCTCAGCCAGTACGAGTACAGAGCCTCTGCAGCAGAGCTTCATCTACAAGTGGATGAATGTGCAAATCAGGAAAAATCAATTTATGAACAAAGTAAAGTGTAGAAAACAATTGTACCCAAGCGGGATCAAAATTTAAGGTATAACCTTCTGGTTTTGAAACAAACAGTACCGTTTGTCTCAAATCAATTGCCAAAAAGAAATCTTGAGCATTTTCTTTGTGAGAAGCACTTGGCCAGGTTTACATGCAGCTCTGCAGAAGTGCTCCACTAACATTAAAGTACCCTCTTTAATTTAGGCAGGGTCATTATGTGATTTCTTTCCAGGTACTTTTAAAGTTAGTTTTATGAGAAATTGCATTGTCCACTGCCTCCATTACATTTGTTTCTAACTAACCCTGTTTTAGTCCTGCTTTAGTCTGATTCAGCAGGACCAGAAAATCCACTTGTTCCAAGACCAGCGTAGCAGTTCATATATGGACCCAATTTCATCTGGATTCACCTGGAACCAATCCATTGTGATCCAAATCACAGGACCAAACTGATATTCAGGAATCTAGGTTACCAGTCCTTTTCCATTGACTTGCATTGGGAAAACCAAAACTGGCTGTAACCTTTTTTCCACTCAACTGTAGAAAAATGGGAGAGAGAATAGACTGTCAAATGGAATCAATCTACTTAATGTTTCATAGAGATAACTCCATTTCTTTTTGTGTTAGAAACCTGTAAAGTTTGTTCATTTTCTAAAAACAAAACAATTTTTAGAGGTGTTGGCTGCTCAGTCCTGGTAATTCTTCTGGCTTTTGTTCTGGTACTATCACATCTGTCACCTAAGTTTGTTGAAAGTTATCTAAGGTATGTAATAATGATTCCTGATAACAAAATGATAGTTCACTCGAGAAGATGATGCTTTTTGATTCATTCCATCATTAGTTCAATGGCTGAGATTTGATGATGCAACATAAGGATGTGGAGGGGTGATTAGAAAGTACTTTGTCAGCAATTGGAGAGATCACCCATTATTTCCCCCTGCTCCACATTAAGGCATGTAGTAATTTGGGCTCTTGCTGGAGGTATCTCTCTCATAGTCCAATAGTTTCACCACCCTAAGTTTCCTACTAAGCCTCAGGGTGGGGGAGATAGGGCAGAGATTGACAGCTGCTGCTCTATCCTGAGGGTCTTGCCCCTATGGATCTTGAAATCCTGGGATCTGCTGCTACTTCAGAGTGGTCCCAGACAATGATCTGCCTTACCTATGGTGACTAAGATTGTCTTCCATCTAAATCCTCAGTACAGTATGCCCTCCACATTTGCAGGTGAAACTTTTGCTCATTTTATTATTCACGAGTTTCTAGTTCTTTGCCCTCCTGTTTTTCTCGCATGATCACAGCTCTCCCAGATTGTCAGAGGAGGCAAACTCAGACCTGCATTAAAGGTTTCCCTAACAGCCATTGCAATCCATCCACATCATCAAGCTTCTCCTCTCCAATTCCTTCCCCTTCCCCCTCCTCCAAAAAGCCAACCACGTTGTCAGAGGAGGCAAACACAGGCTGGTATTACAGGTGCCAAGCAGCAGCCACTGCAATCTATTGTCTTTCCTGACTTATCCTGCCCAGTTGCCCCTTCCCTTTTCCCCTCCTCGGAAAAGGCAAGAAGCCCACTTTGCTTATTCCACAACTCTACTTGTCCCAGATGGTCAGAGCAAGCAAGCTCAGACCTGCATTAAAGGTTTCCCTAACAGCCATTGTGATCCAACCCCCTCTCCAAGTTTCTACTCCCCAATTGCTTTCCATCCTCCCTCCTGCAAAAAAGGAACCACATTGTTAGAAGAGGCAAACACAGACTAGTTTTAAAGATGCCAGCAGCAGCCACTGTGATCCTTTGCCTTTCCGTACTTATCCTGCCCACTCCCCCTGCTTTTTTTTCCTCTCCTTGGAAAAGGCATGGAGCCCACTTCACTTACTCCACCCCTTTGCTTGTCCCAGACTGTCAGAGCAAGCAACCTCAAACAGCCACAGCATTCATCCCTCTACTGGCTGGGTGACTGGAGGAAGCAAAGAGGATGAAGGCTTGGAAGCCAGTGGAGACATCATCTGCTCCCTCCCCCCCAGTTGACCATATTCTTGGCTCACAGCTGTTGTCAGAAAGTTACGAGATTTAAACACAAGGACACACACATTCAACCATTGTTTGTTGTGACTACATCATTTATTGGATCAGTGAAAGTGGATTATCAGAGACTTCATCCATTTCATCTTCTACATGTTTTCTATGCAAAAGAGGAGAAGGGGGTGCCTCACGGGCAGTATGGTTGGCAGAAGTGGAAGACCTGGAAGGGGACGCAGAGATGCTTGGTGTTAACCTTCTTGAAATACATTGCAATTTCAGTTTGGCTTAGTTTTTCTCTCCCCATTTCTTTAACAATGTTGGTGTATGTTGACAGTTCCTCTTCTACCAATTCCTTCTCCTTCAAAAAATATACCATAGATGAATCAGTGTCATAAAAATAATCTGTTGCTGCTGTGAACATACACAGACCCTCTGCAATACTGTCCAATGTAAACTTGTCTTCCACCACTTCATCCTCTTCCTCTTCCTTCTCCTTCTTCATCTGATGTCACCTCTGCCTCTGGAACAATGAGCTCCATTAGGTCATCCTCTGTTGCCTCGTTGGGCCTGGTGCTGATTAACTCTTCAACTTCCTGAAGATCCATATCCTTAAACCTTTCCCCACCCACCTTCTTTCCCAACTCCACCATGTCTTCCATAATGTCTTGGATTTGCTCTGTAGTAAAACCAGTGACCTTGTTCACACGTTCTAGCAAAAGTTTCTCCCAGCACAAGTTTATTGGCTCTGGTTTGATAGCTTTTGTTGCTCTTTCAATGACAGTTATGGCATCAGCTATAGTGTCCCCCTTCCAACTTTTCATGATGTTGTCTACACTGGGGTCTTCTTCCATAGACTACACAATCCTTTCCATTGAGTAACAGAGGTACTGTGCCTTAAATGTCTGTATTATCCCCGATCAAGAGGCTGAATGAGACATGTTGTGCTGGGGGGCAGGTAGACAACTTCAATGCCTTCTGTGTGGAATTCATGGGATTTTGGGTGTCCAGCGCCATTGTCTAGTAGTAATTGGACCTGAAAAGCCTTTCTCTTACTGGCAAAGTGTTTTATGACCTTTGGCAAAAATCTGTGATGAAACTACTCTAGGAAAAGTGCTCTCGTTGTCCAAGCCTTCTTATTATGCACCCAGAAAATTGGCAGGGGCTTCAAGTCTTAGGGATTAGTGACTTTATAAATTAGGATAGGCTTCATGATATGCCCAGCTGTGCTTGCAGAAAACAGCATGTTATCCTTTACTCACTTCCCTTCTTGGATAAAGAATAAAGAATGTCCTCTGTGTCATTCTTTTCCTTTTTTTTTTTGTTATATTTTTGTTATATTTTTATTATTAAAAAAAAATAGGCTAATTGTAAAATTCACATCATTAAAATTTTCCTTTTCTTTTAACATTCTTCTTTCCCCCATACCCCTTGCTTCCATTTTTTTGCATTTCCCCCCAAATTGTACCCTCTTGTTTTTATCTTACAACCTCCTTTATATATATTATCTTTTTCTTATCAACTTATGTTCATAATAATTTACACTATTAAACAAGTATTAATCAATTTAAACTGTAAAACAAATAAATATTCATTAAATGCAATTTTAAACTGTTTTTTCTTTCTATGTTCTACTTTCTCATATGTTCTATGTTCTAATTTCTATGTTCTACTACTTCTATAAATCTTAACTCTCTTTACATGTAATCCACTCTATCATGCATTTCCATTCTCTGTCAAATTGTTGAATAGAGATATTTTTCAATAGACTAGAAAGCTTTTCTATCTCTTTCATTTCCATGACTTTAAATTTCCATTCTTCCACTGTTGGGTGCATTTTCTCTTTTCAGCACTGGGCATAACACAACCTAGCAACTGTTATCAGATATAACATTATCTTTTTTGTTCTTTTTCAAGTCTTTCTGAGTAAATATATTTCTGGTTCCATTTTGAATTTCAGAGTTATAATCTTCTGAGTTGTATTGTGAACTTTTTTCCAAATTTTTTTTAGCAAAATGGCATGTCCACCACATATGGTAATAAGTACACAAGGTATCTCCACATTTCCAACATGACCCATTCCCTTTTTTTGTTATCTTTTTCAATTTCTGAGGGGTCATGTACCACCTATGTAACATTTTGTAATAATTTTCCTGCAGATTCAAGTTTGGGGTGAACTTTATGTCCTCTTTCTAAACTTTAGTCCACTTCTCCAAATCAATTTGATGTTCTATATTTTGGGCCCACTTGATTATTGTGTCTTTTATTATTTCTTGTTCCATTTCTCATTCGAAGAGCAACTTATAAATTTTAGATATTGTTTTTTCTGGTTCCTTGTCAAGATTAGATCTATTTCATTTTCAGTATTTTCAAATCCTATCAAGTTGCTATCCTTTTTAAATCTTTCTCTAATTTGCCTGAGAGGGAAGCAGTTCAATTCATAGCCCTATTGTTTTAATTCTTCTGTCATTTTCAAGCTTAGTGTAGTATCATTCCATTTAATTAATTCATTATAGGTTAGCAGTTGTCTGCTCTTAGTTCTGCTGATTTTAAAGGCTTCCTGAGGAGATGTCCAAACTGGAAACTTTCTATAAAACTTTTGTTTCACCATCTGCCAAACTTTCAAAAGGGGTTTCCGGATGCAATGATTATTAAAATCTCTGTTTACATTTATTTTGTTATAACATAAATAACCATGTCAGCTGAATCGATTGTCATGACCTTCCAAATCTAATAATGAGGTTTTCTCGAGAACAATCCAATCTTTTACCCAGTCCATGCAGCTTACTTGGTAATATAATCTTAAAGAAGCTAGATCCAAGCTGCCTCTTCTCTTGATATCTTGTACTATCTTCATTTTGATTCTGGGTTTTTTTCCTACCCAGATAAACTTGGATATTTCTCTTTCTCACTCTTGGAAAGGCTTTTATTCACAATTATCAGGAGGTTTTGAAATAGAAACATAGCCTTTGGGAGTACTGACATTTTTATTGCATTAATCCTCCCGATAATGATAAATTACATTTATTCTATTTCAGTAAGTAGGTTTTAATCTGCATCCATGTCTTTTGATAATTATTGGCAAATAACTCCTGATTTTTCTTAGTAACAACAATTCCTAAATATTTCACTTTTTTTCACAATTTGAAATCCTGAAATCTCTTTCAGCTCTTCTTCTTCTTCCTCTTTTGCATGTTCATTATTAACAATAAAGTCTTAGCTTAATTTTAAAGCCCCCCACTTGTCCAAAATCTTTCAAATCATCCACAAAGGCCCTAAGCTTCAGTTCTTTCTTTTTAACTTTCAGTCCCCATATATGAGGTTCTTCTTTTATCTTCCTGTTCAATATTTCTAGTACCATTATAAAGATAAGCGGACATGAGAGGCTACCTTGTCGTACTCCTTTGGAAACAGCAAATGAGTTAGTTTTTTCTCCATTAATTACTAAAGATACTTTTTTATCATGGTAGATAACTTCTATCCAGTCTCTGAAATTCTGCCCTAACTTTGTTTCTTTAAAATACTTTTTAGAAAAAGCCAAGAAATATTATCAAAGGCTTTCTCCGCATCGAGAAACATCATGGCAAACTTTTTCCTGGGATTCTTTCCAACATATTCAATGGTATCAATAACCACCCTTACATTATATTTTATATATCTGCCCAGTAAAAATCCTGTCTAATTTTCTTGAATTGTTTCTTGTAGAACTTTTTTCAGTCTTTTGGTGAGAATCAATGCAAAAATTTTGTAGTTTGTATTTAGTAGTGCTATTGATCTATAATTCTGGACCTCCCTTAAATCATGGCTTTCTTTGGGGATAAGTACAATGTTAAATTCACCCCATGTCTCTGGTCTTCCTGGATAATTTAAGCCTTTAATCATAGCGTGTAATGGTTTTATTAATTCTTCTTGAAATATTCTATAACAAAGAGTTGTAAAGTGTGGCATTCTTTTCTAAAGCAGAACATGTTCTGCTTTTCTAAAGCAGAACATGTTTCTAAAGCAATGCATTCAATCTGCATTGAATGTCTGCTCAGGTTTATATCCCATCTCTTCAATAAGTTCCCTTAAGGTGTCAGGAAACTTATCAGCTGCCTCATAGTCAGCAGAGGCCTGTTCTCCAGTTGTTTTCTCATTGTGTAGGCCAAATCTTTTCCTAAAATTATCAAACCAGCCTTTGCTGGTATCAGTTTATTAGGGACAGACACTTTGCCTTCCCTTTCCTTTATGAAAACATATAAAGACTTTGCTTTCCCTCTTATCATATTGGAATCTACAGGAATGCCCTTTTTGTAGCAGTCTATATAAATGTAGCACTTTCAGTGCGAGAGATGTAAGGATCTTACACCTGATGTGGGGTTTTGGGGCCCAGAGGTATAGCCGCAGCAACAGTTACATACATTTCTCTTTCTTTTTTCTTAATGTACTTTACTGTTGGCTTGCTGATGACATAATGGTGTGCAACTGCAGAAGCTAACTTCTCTGTATGCAGCATATCTAATAATTGAATTTTTTCTCATAAGGTCTTCACTGTCTTTTGCTTCTTGGGAATAATCTCAGAAGCAATATAGGCACCACACTTTAGACCCATGATTACCAGTCTGGGTGCCAAGGAACAAGAGATACAACACACAGCACGTTGGGGGGCAAATCACCTGAGTGAGGTTGTCGTGCTACTGAGCAGGCTCACTCACACATTATGTTGGCAGGAAGGAGAGGGAAAGGAGGAGGAGGAGGAGGAGCTTGGTGCTTCTAGTGCTCTGAGTGGCTGCTTCTAAAATTGGCTTGAGTTTGCTGGAAGGGACACGGCCTCTGAAAATCTAGGAGAATCATGAACTTCTCAAGGTGTGGAGTAAGCGAAATGAGGTGGGTGGCTCTTTGGACAAAGGGAGATGAAGAGGAATTGGGCAGGATAAGTACGGGAAGGTGTGGATCATGATAGGGAAACCTTTAATGCAGGTCTGAGTTTGCTTGTTCTAACAATCTTGGACAAGCAGAGTTGTAGATTATGTGAGGCTGCATGACTTTTCAGAGAAAGGGAGATGGGAGGTGAAGAATAACTTGGTAGGATAGGTCGGGAAAGGTGGTTAATAGCGGTGGCTGCTGCTGAAGTCTTTAATTCTCGTCTGAGTTTTCCTCCTGTGAGAATCTGGGAGATGTGTGAATTTGCCAAAGTGTGCAGTAAGTGAAGTTGGATTGGATGTCTTTTTGGAAGATGGGAGATGGGTGAAGAGGGGGAGAAGGGTGCATGAGGAGCTCAATCAGTTACTGCTCCAGCCAGCTGCAGCTTATGAAATCAGCTTCATTCTCCAGGTTCAGTATTCACAATTTGCAATATGTTTACTTTTGCTGGGGTCTTGCACCCCTACCTCTCACAAATGTCAAGGAACAGCTGCACTGCTTTCCATCCAGCTCCTAAGTACTAACAAAAACAACTGGGGCAATTGAAGCAGTACAATGTGTATAAGATTTTCTACCTAAAACACACAAAGAATCATTCAAAGGTCAAATTAACAAGACAGATAAACAGAAAGTTAAGTTAGGCTATTCAACAAGACAAAAGGAAATTAATAAGACACTCAGTGAGATCACCTCAGATGACAACTAACAATTAACAATTTCAACCTATCACTATAGTTCTTTCATGATCTGCTACTTACACATAATGAAGAGACACTGAACAAGATAAGTGACTATATAACTTCAGTGTCCTCAGACAATCCCATTTCATAAGCACTGTGATTGGAAACTGCTGACAGAGCTGTCAATGTGTGTTAGAGCTATCCATAAGCAAAGCCCAGGTCCTCTCCACCCTTCACACCACCTTGGTGATTTCCTTATATGTCTGTACTGATGACATACTGTCTGGCTTTTTCCATACTTATTTTTTATAGTCTGGTTCTCCAGATTACTATAAAGCACTGTGCTCTTTTGGTCCAGAACTGACTTGGGTCAATCTGAACCAGAGTTTGTGCAGATTAGTCCAAATCAACCCAAACCGCACAAATATTTGGAACTGCACAGCCTTAGCTGCTACTGTTGCCATAGTTTCTCATGGATTCATTAGCTCTGCTATTCTGTCCCTTTACCTAGTCATCAAGGATAATCCTCAGTCCTCTCAGCTGTCAACGTTTTGCTTTCGCTAGCCATGTATTGAGTAATGTGGCTCAATAATGTGACTTGGCTTTTTGCTGCCACCTGGCTCTCTCCTTCTTCAGAGATGCTGAGGGACTCACACAAACTTGTGGGACCATGCTCTGGAGTTGACACGGCTGTCCCTTTATTTACACCTGGAGAGTTTCCATCCAATTGGTGTCCATCTTCATTTCACTGATTATGGCCCCAAGAATTCAGGTGCAGCTGACAGCTGCAGAAATTCTTCAACCAGTCTCTGTAAGGCAAGTTCTAGGGGAAAAGGCTACTCACATTATGGTCGCAAATAGTAGTACTAAATTATACCCTGTTGCCAACAAAAATGTAAAATATTCACTTCTTTTGAGTGGTTTTTTTTTTGATGAAACTGCAGCTTGCACTAAGATACATTGTGATCTTAAACAACATAACATAATTCCAGCTCTCAGTTGTGTTCATAATTTTTTTCTTACCAGGCTATTTCATCCAATCCTCACATACTTTCCATGCGTCAGAGTAGGCAGCACTGAACTGGAAAGATCTGACTTCGTATAGGGCATTTTCTTAACTAGAGTTTGGAAAAAATTACTGTTTTTGAACTACAGATCATAGAATTTTGGGAGCTGTAGTCCAATCCAAAAACATGAGCTCTGTTCCTAATCAGTATTTTATTTCCCAACTGTTTAATCCTAACCTTGTTCCTAATTGGAAATCTGTCCATAAGTATTTGTTAACTTATATTTCAGGACCAGACTCTGTGCCTTCATTTCAGAATCTGTGTGATGCCAGTTAAATGCCTTTTTTAGTAAATATATTAAGCAAGGACAAATGTTAGGCTCTTGGCAAGCATCTGTCCTAGTATTTCTTTTATTATTATTATTATATTCAAATAGATTCTAACTATCCAACCATGTCCATATCAGTGGAAAGAAAGATTTTAGCTGGGACAATATGACAGTTTCCATACTTTTACCTTAAGTGTAGAATAATATTCATGATGGAGAATTTTTCTCATATGTCGATATTAAACCATGATTCTCTATGTTGCATATTAGCTTGAATTTTGCTGACAACTGAAGAAGAGCTATGTCCCATAGACAAGAGTAGAGAGTACTTCCCTGACTGGACATGCACTGCATGGTACCAATTATTTGTGTGTGTGTATGGAGAGAGAGATATATATACAGAGGGAGAGGGAAGGGCAAGTCAGCACAAGCTGCGCACACTTCAGTTAGTTAGTTTCAACTGGAAAGTTAAAACAAACTAAATTCTATGATTTCAATCAGTGGAACCAGAGCATGGGAAATAAACAAAATGAACTTAAACTCTTAGCAGAGCAGATATGATATAATAGGCATCACTGAAACCTTGTGGGATGAGATTCAAGATTGGAATGTAGTAATAGAGGAGTACAATATATTTCAGAGAAATAGACCAAACAGAACGGGAGGAATAGAAGTATTATGTGTCAAGAATGTTTATACCCATGAAGAGATCCATGACTAAAATCCTGGAAGCCAAATTGAGTGTGTCTGGGTAAAAGTTAAAGAGGAGAGAAAAAACAGGGATATCATTTGGGCAGGGTCTACTACAGACTCCCAAACCAGAGGGAGGATTTAGATGAGGCCTTCCTAAAACAGATGACCACACATTCAGAAAAAAAGAGAAATAATAGTAATGGGAGATTTCAATTATACTGATATTTGTTGGAAGTCAGACTCTGCCAAGAATTTCAGATCTAACAAATTCCTCACATGCCTTGCAAACAATTTCATTGTCCAGAAGGTAGAAGAGGCAACAAGTAGATCAGCTGTTGGACCTGATCCTAACCAATAGTGATGACCTAGTTACTGGGATGGAAGTGGCGGGATCCTTAGGTGGGAGTGACCATTTTCTCCTGGAGTTGTTATGCAGTGGAAACAGGAAGCCAAATATAGTCACACTTGCGCTTCAAGACTTTAAGAAAGTGGATTTCAGTAAATTTAGGGAAATATTAGTTGTCATCCAGTGATCAGCCATACTAAAAGAGAAAGGAGCTTATGATGGATGGAAGTTTCTTAAAAGTGAGCTATTGAAGGCACAGTTTCAAACAATTCCATTGAGGAGATAAAATGGGAGGCGTCTAAAGAAGAAATCAAGATGAATGTCTAAAGAACTTCCAAATGAACTAAGATTTAAAAGGGCCATGTACAAGAAATGGAGAAGGGGAGAAATCTTTAAAGTGGAATTTAAACAAATAGGCAGCATATGTAGGGAAAAGTCAAAAAAGCTAAAGCACACAATGTGCTCAAGCTTGCTAGAAAGGTTAAAGACATTAATAAGGGCTTTTTGCGTCATGTATTTGGCAAAAGGAAAACAAGGAGATGGTAAGGAGGCTACGAGGAGAAGATGGAGAAGTGGTAACAGGGAACAGAGAAAAGACAGAACTACTCAACACCTCCTTTGCCTTGCTTGTCTCCCAAAAGAAAAACAGTGTTCAACCCGGAGAAAACGGAACAGATTATGTAATAGGGGAAATGCAGCACAGAATAGGTAAAGAGGTAGGTAAAGAAGCTACTCTTAATGAATTCAAGTCACTAGGGCCAGATGAACTACATCCAAAGGTATTAAAAGAACTGGCAGAAGTAATTTCAGAACCACTCCTGGAGATCAGGAGAAGTCACAGCAGACTGAAGGAGGGAAAATGTTATCCCCATCTTCAGAAAGGGGAAAAAAGAGGGCCCAAAAAATTACTGCACAGTCAGCCTGATGTCAATACCAGAAAAGATCCTAGAGCAGATCATTAAACAGACAGTCAGTAACCACTTAAAAAGGAATGCTGTTATCACTTATTCTTGCAAACAAGGTAGTAAAGTGTGGGTTAGACAATGCTATTGTTAGGTAGATTTGTAATTGGCTGCCTGGCCAAACACAAAGGATGTTCACCAATGGCTCCTCATCATCCTGGAAAGAAGTAACTTGAGGGGTGCCACAGGGCTCTGTCCTGGGTCCAGTGCTATTCAACGTCTTTATCAATGACTTGGATGATGGAATAAAGGGCATGCTCATCAAATTTGCAGATGATACCAAACTAGGAGAGATAGCTAGGATAGGATCAGAATTCAAAATGACCTTGACAGATTGCAGAGCTGGGTTAAAACTAACAAAATTAACTTTAACAGGGCAAAGTATAGGGTACTGCATTAGGAAGAGAAAAATGAAATGTACAGATATAAGATGGGTGATACCTGGCTTGAAAATAGTACGTGTGAAAGGGATCTAGGAGTCTTAGCAGATCACAAGCTGAACATGAGTCAACAGTATGATGCAGCAGCTAAAAAAACCAATGCAATTCTACATTGCATCGATAGAATTATAGTGTGGAGATCAAGGAAAGTAATAATATCACTCTACTCTGCTTTGGTTAGACCTTGCTTGGAATACTGCGTCCAGTTCTGGGCACCACAATTCAAGAAGGATCTTCACAAGCTGAAACATGTCCAGAGGAGGGCAACCAAAATGGTGAAGGGTCTTGAAACCATGCTGTACGAGGAGTGGCTTAGGAAGCTAGATATGTTTAGCTTGATGAAAAGAAGTGACATGATAGCCATGTTTAAATATTTGAAGGGATGACATTTTGAAGATGCAGCAAGCTTGTCTTCTGCTGCTCCAGAGACATGGAGCAATGGATTCGAGGTACAGGAAAAAAGATTTCCCCTAAATATCAGGAAAAACTTCCTGATGGTAAGAACCATTTGAAAGTGGAATTTGCTGCCTCTGTGTATGGTGGAGTCACTTTCTTTGGAGGTTTTTAAACAGAGGCTGGATGGCCATTTGGTGGGAATGCTTTGAGTGTGTGTTCCTGCATGGCAGGGGGTTGGACTTGATGGCCATTGTGGTCTCTTCCAACTCTATGGCCATTTCCACATGGGGCGAGGCAATTGCCCCATGCCGCTACTCACTGGATCTTCTGGCAGTCCAGTCCGGTCCGGGGTGAGGAGGAGCAGTGCGTGGTCATCGATCCGCACTGCTCCGGTGTCCAAAATGGCAGTTTCCGGTTGGTCGTGGGTCTCGACCAACCGGTGAAGCTGGCCAGCCTAAAGCCCACCCTTGGCGGATCGCAGGCTCGCAGTGGCGCGCTCTGTGCTTTTGAAAGACCTGATTTTTCTGGTCTTTCAAAAGCACGCTGGAGGACCACTTGGGATCATTCCAGAGCAGACTGAGGTGCGGATCTACGGTAAGTAGTCCGAACCCAGTCCACTCCAAGGTGCAGACGTCCTCCGTGGAGAACGCACTGCACCGTTTTAAATACCCTGTGTGGAAATGGCCTATGATTCTATAATTCTATTTCTATATCCTTAACTGTTGGCAGAATCTGAGCTGCTGACTTCTAATTTGATCTCATGCAGGTGACTTAGCACCAACAACAAGCATTGGTTGCTTTCTCCCGTTCTTTAAATTTATATCTGCACATATAGATATCACCTGAGTATACACAAGAGTTGTGTTGACTTCAATTTATGTAGTAACACACTGAGAGATCTTTATTCAAGCCACAGGTATAAAATCACAAGTCTACAATCAAAATGAAGGATTTTACAATGCAAGAGCTTTCAGTCTGGCTGATAACTATGAAAAGAAAATGATATTTCTGTCTGCCATTTGAAATAATAGTTATTGACCTTCAAGATAATTTCTATCTTTTCCCCTAATAATATAGTCACTGATAGTAATGTTCACTGATTATAATTCATCCAGATCTATAGAGCATAGTACCGCTACCATCACTGTTTCTTGTCCACACACATACAGTGCAGACATCTAAAGAAAAGAGACAAAAAATTGCTAAGGAAATGCAAACAAGACAACTACAAGAGTTCTAGGTGCGAACAATTTTTCGGTGTCCCACCTTCTACAATACTAGAAATTTGGGGGCTGAAAGAAAATTTCATTGGGGGTCAGAATTCTCACTGGAGGGGGAAATATCCTCATTTTGCCCCCTGTAGTTACATGCTAGCTCTTTGCTGAAGAAGATATTTCCTTCCAGTTCCTATGCAGTGAAGATACCAACAACAATATATTTAGCCCAACAGCTTCTCTACATTCAGATTCATCTTTATAGAAATCTTAAGATCGTTTATGTGTCTATGTGTATGTATATATACTTAAGACATCTAAACTGACAGAATTCATTCTTCAACATGGCCACCAACTATGAGAAAAGCTAAATGACGAGATGCTAAAACAACTAGAAGACATTAATGTAGTTTTCATATGTTCTGTGGTCAAGGTAATTTAAATCTTCTGCAGGTCTACTCAGCCTCAAAGAAGACTAGCACAGTTTGAAAAAAGCCCAGAAACAGTCGAGAGAGTGAAGAACATGCTGTGTCTTGTGTCTCTAGGCTCGGATCTATGTATGGGAAAGATGAAGCAAGTAACTTTGAATTATGAAGCTATAATTTTATCTTGGTATTCTGGATGTAGCATAAATCACATGTGCTGAATTGTCATGGTTTATTTTATCACCTGAACCCCTGGATAGAAATGCAGTTCCATAAATCAGTTACCTTCTGCATCGTATTTACATTACTAGGGAGCATTTGTTCATGTCCTATATGACTTATATTAAGTCACATTTGAACTCCTTGCCTCGGAAGATGAAAAGCTTGAAAAAATAACCCGTACTTCTGCAAGCCTTCCAAAATATGGCTGCTGCTGCTACCTTTTCTTCTCCTTCTCCTTCGAAAAAGAGAAGTTTATGAATGTAGGAAGCAATGCAAATATACTTTCAAAGACATGCAAACACACAACCTCCATTAAAATCAGTAGGAGATGTTTGGCTACATTCCATGCCGCGTTCTGAAATTTGAGGGAGAAGGCCTTTAGCCATTACCTGCAATGAAATTTAGTTTGAAAGCTTAATGTAAGATGGGAAATCACATTTGGGACATTGCATTTGCATAGCCCACTTCTACTGCAGGTGTCTAATTGGTAGTGATACAGGTTCCATTAGAATACACAGCAGGTTGTGAAACTAGCTAAAATGCCATAGAAGATAAATGCATTTTGTTATCTGAAAGCTAATGGTGTGCTTTGGGAACTTCAGGTGTAATGCGCTGCAGAGCTTTGCAGTATGGGTTACACTGACAAATAGACCCAGATATAAAACAAGGGAATAGGTTAAATATGGTAGCTTGTTTTTGATTCTGAAAGCTAAGGGGGAAATGCACATTTTGAAAACCAAAAGATATGTATGATGGCTACCTTGGTCATATGACATCACTTATCTGAACTGTTTCCCCCACCAATTTCTTTTCACCTTTATATTCTTATTAGATGCCTGTCTCCACTCCTCATCTTTTTGGATGAATGTTATTTAATATGATCATAACCAAGTAGAAACTCTTTTTTTAAAAAATATGATTTTTAAAACTTTTTTGAAAATGGTAGTAAGTGTTTTCCTATCGTCCAACTGTCCCAATTTAGCAGGGACAGCCCCAGTTAATGCTCTGTCAGCCCACATTTACAGTTGCCTTTTTTTTTTAAATAATTTTATTAAGTTTCACCAATAAAAAAAATCATCTCAAATTGTACTTTTACATGTAATGTTTTTGTTCTTCCGCTCTGATCTAGTTTTCATTTTCTAGATATCTACTCACATATAAAAAATTATGCCTCACAATTCCATGTTCATCTTACGTGTTTGATCTTGCATTTCTCTCATCAACTCCTGTTATGTTACAGTTATTCCCCTTTAATTTCAACCATAATTCAGACATTTTCACTTAGCAGTTCCCAGCAATTACCCATTACAATTTGCCATTCTTACAGTTGCTTTTAAAAAGCATTGCTTTCTCCTTTTCCTACTTCACCCCCTTTGACCTCAACTTACTTCAATTTCAGCAAAATGAGTTCGAATTGCTAAATAATTTACACTCAGTTAACTCAGCAGAGGGGAGAGAAGAGGAGAAGGCAGGGTCTTGCCCTTCCCAGTGGGCTCAAACAGAAGCAAACGTCTGCATTGTCTCCCTGCTTTTGGGTTCTTCTTTGGCTTTTGTCATTTTGACCACACCCTGGTCCTGCTTGGTCACATGTGTCCTGGTTTTCAAATGTTAAATGTTGGAGGGTGTGTGTTATTTCTTGATTTGATTCATCATACTTTTTGGCCACAGGGGGAAGCTAAAACCAAAAGTTTGTTCTTGTGTGCCTTTGAGTCACTTCTGACTTACAGTGACCCCGAGGCAAACCCATCATGGGATTTTCTGAGGCTGAGAGTGTGTGAGGCATTCAAGGTAATTCAGTGGGTTCCCACATCCAAGCAGGGAATCGAATCCCAGTTTCAGGCATTGTAGCCCAATACTAAAACCACTATCCTACACTGGATTTCACACTTTTATCACATAAGTTGGAGAATAATTTAATGTGTCCTACAATCAAAATAGGACATTGTTAGTCTAATAGGTAGGGGAAGCTGGGATCCACCAGCAATGCCAGCATCTCCTTAGAATTTTGGGGGAATGATAGCTCAAAGGAGGCCCGTGAGAAGAGGGTAACGGCAGGATCTTTCCACCTATGTATATCAGTACTAACTGTAGGGAGGACTCCAGTTAAAGTTAACAAAGGCCATTTCCACACCGGGCTTCTGTAAGTGGACTGGCGTGGACTACTTTTTGTAGTTCCACACCAGAATCCACTCAGGAGCGGCCGGAACTAGCCACGCTGCGTGTTTTTTAAAAACCTCTTTTTCGAGGTTTTTAAAAAGCACAGAGCGCGCAGCCCCGTGCCGCTCCGTCGCCTGGCTCCGACGCGGATTTGCAGGCGCACGCAAGTGCGTGCCTGCAGATCTGCCGGGGGCGGGCTTCCGGCTGGCGAGCTTCTCCGGTTGGTGGAGAGCCTCCGCCAACTGGAAACCGCCATTTGGGACGCCGGAGGACTGCGGAGCAGCAAGCTCGCGCTGCTCCACATGGCGACGGACTTACCCAGCTGCCGGTAAGCTCCGTTTTGGGGCGTTTTCGCCCGTTCCCCCCCCCCACATGTGGAAAGGGCCAAAGTGCAGTATTTTATTTCAATTGACAAACACATGAGAAATCAGTCGCTCATAGGAACGTACTAGGCTATCAGAAAGTAAGGCAAGAAAGGTTGGATAGAGAGAGATTAGGGGTGGAAAGCTTGATAATGATCAGTCTTGAAGAAGGAGGTCAGAGCAGAGGGGCTCAGACAGCATCTGAGGGTAGCATGGAGGAACAGCAGCCTGGACAATATGATTGCAAAGACAGTGCTGACTTTAGATTCAACGGTATATCATTGGCTTTTTTGCTATCAGCAGTCAGTCAGTAAACATGTCTTACTCAGCCCTTTTGGTGCTGTGGTATTTAAAGTATGCATGTATGCAAAACAAACGGAAGAGAGGTAGTTTTAAAAAATAATAATAATACCCTGTTTCAGTGCACTGTATCAGGTTCTAGCTCATTTCAATAGCTCTTCCCCACCAACTCTTTAAGACGCTCATCTTGATATACTGAAACAGCCTACCCCTCTCTGTCCATCAAGTACTTCTGTCTTCTCATTTTTCCTCGTAAGATGCACTTCTTCTTTGATAATGTCTTGCACAAACTGCCACAGCTTTATCGTGCCTGCACCTGTTAAAAATACAAGAGCTACTACGATATTAAAAACATGTTGCTTTGTCCTGACAAGCCCTGACTGAACTGAAGCTCTGACTTCATATAATAAGAGACTGAATGTAGGATTTCCATAATAATGGCATGCCTTGAAGTACTGGACTGTCACTTTGTTTCTTTTGCTCATGAGAAAAGACCAATAATAGCACCATTGACCCGAAAGAATTGCCATTTAAGTATGCTTTGACTGAAAGTTCATTTTCTTGCCAACAGATGACTGAAGCTGCCATGGCTTCAATTATAATTGCTTTAAACATGTTTTCAATCAGGGTAAGGTGGGAGAAATGAAGCACATACGTGGTAAAACATCCTATGAATTTCACACCCATAGCCCCATCATATATGGCTATTTTTGCTTTGTTGCATCTTTAAACACATTAATAGAAAACATATGCTGGAAAGAAAATCATTCATTACTGTTTGTGTATACAATGAAAGCAGCACATTTTTAGCCTGCCCAACAACCAAAGTTCTCTAAGTAAGGTGAAAGTAAACTTACAACATGCTACACAAAACAATGAAAGGATGATAATAAAATCAGCACAGAATAAAAGCAGGATACAGCCAACTGCAAGAAGTAAAAACAGTACGGTTTCATAATAAAATCAGCCACAAAGATTTAAAAGCATTAAAATGGTTGTGGGATATTCATGCTGAGAAGAATATAATTCAGGTATGAGATGAGACTCTGTTGGAGGTACATTCCACGAGATAAGGCACTGCTACTGAAAAGGCCCCCTTATAGTGAGCTGCTTTGAACCATTTCATGGGGCAACTGGAACGGGGTCTCTCATTAAAACTTTAGGGTCGCAGTAGGCAAATATGCAATAACACAACTTCAGCCCATTTAAAGATTAAAATAAATATTTTAAATTATGTCCAAAACAGACTGGCAGGCCCCTAAAGAGCATCTGCACCAGCTCAGGTAGACACAGTGAAAAACTGTGGCATAGGCGTTATACCAACAGATTCTCTAATCTGTTCTGAATGCCCAAAACAAATGCAAATATTTGAGATTGACAGTCAAATGGACAAAGCTGGACAAAGGAGACAGAATACATATAAATTACAGCAACACTGTAGTCCTCATGTCCATGTTGTTGCTGTATTCATTCACAGGAGGACACAGTGAGCAGAAACTAATTCCTCCCTTGTCCCTACCAAGAGCTTGGTAATGCATACCTTGTTTCCTCCTCAAACCAAAACTGAATCTGCAATATGAAAAGTTTTGGTTTCGCCGGCCTGGCATCCAGAATCAGCAATAAGAGACTGAGTGTTAATCTGTTAAGGAAATTAGGAACCTTGTATTTGAGGGAAGAGCCAGAAGAAGGAAAAGTTGTAAGATGTCTAATCACTTTTCATCTCAACTGGACCACTCGCCATTTGTTAAGAAACCTGTTTAGGTAGAAAAATTGGAACATTTTCCTGCTCATTGTTGTGTTACGTAAAAGAAGAAATCCTGAAAAATAAAGGCAGACAACCTGTTTACTTCTAGTAGATCAGAACAGCCCTACCAACGTGGTTATATTGGATTGCCCAGCATATGCCTACTGTATGAGGCCAGCAGTACCTTGAACCACCTGCTTCTTTCATGCCGGGCTGTAAGGGATCTTCTGAGCTAAGGTACTGATTTTGGGGGGCGTGAGGGGTGGGGCAAGGGTTTTCCTATACCACCTCCTCCATTTGTTAATTTGACAAATAAAATGAAATATCTGTTGCAGGAGGTGCTTGCTGGTGGCCACCTCCAGCTCTGGTGGTGACATGCAGGTGCAGTGGGACCTCTTACCACTGTTCAGTATGACCACCACTGTGGTCTAATTGTACAAGGAGGTCTTGGCTACATCCTTGCTCCTTAGAATGTGATCTTAAAGTAGGGGTAGGCAAAGTGCATCACTGGGCCCTGAAGCCCACCACTGGGCCCCTAAAGCACCCCAACCCTAAAAATTTTGGCATGGTTTGGAGACAATTTTGCTTCAGAAATTGATCAGAAAGTCCCCCATGTATGAAAACATTCAAAAAATACTCCCACTTAACCCTCAAAAACATCCTAGAACCCCATGCTACCTCCAAAGACCTCTGTTTTCTTCAGCAATCACTGTCAAAATGGCAACAGAAAGCAACTTCCTGTGGCAATTTTGAGAATGCTTGCAGAGGAAAATAGAGGTAGTTGGGCTTGCTGGAGGGTGTGTGGCTCACAGAAAGATCTCGGAGAAGGAATTGACCCCTGGCCCATCTCTTCCCTTGGTCTTAGAGAGGAAAGCTGGAACATAATTATGTTGCATGTCACCAGGAGAGCTTTTTGCAAGCTTTCAGGTAGTGTGCCAGCACATACATCCCAACATTCTAGCAACAGAATCTTGCTCAGGTCATCAAAAGCAACAAACTGCTTTGCTGCACTTTAAAAATTATTTTTTTATTATGAAGTTTCATGGATTATAGACTGCCACGTTGTTTTTTTTACATATATATGTTTTAGAAGCAGTAAAAATATTTCAAATTTCTTATTAGTTATTTCTTATAAAAGCAAAGTGGCTTTCTTAAAAAAGAGCAAAGAATCTTCTGTGTCTTGCTGAATCAGCAAAATAGATGCTTCGGATACAGCCCGCCAATGACTGCGCCAATGCAATATCGCAAGCCATGATGTTACATCAGCTTTGTAGTGTCATTATACCAGCTCCCCAAGCAGAGATAATGGGAAAAGATTTTGTAGCAGGCATTTCTAACAATCTCGATGGTTTCTCTGAGTTAAAAAGATGATGGCTCAGACAAATGGCTCTTTCCCTATGTCTGGTTTGTACATTTTTAAAATTAGTATTCTAACCAAAGAAAAAACTTGGAGTCCAATACAGTATATTATAATGAGAATTTTTATTATTGTTATTTTAGTAAGCCTGTGGCAAAAGCCTGCCTTGTAGTTGAATAAATGGGCACAAAGAACCGAGAAACTGACATATCCTCCCTCCACCGGCATGTACAAAATGGGGCAGTAAGTTTACTTTATTCCCCCATTTTGGCAGAGGGCACAACATTTGTTGCCCATCCTGAAGCAGTCCTTTTTCTTTGATCAATTAACAACAACGAACAAACAAACCTGAAACTTTAGCACCAGTATCAAGCCATCACCATGGTCCTTTCAATGGCTTGTGGAAATTCAGAGTTTTCTAGAGGGTGAGAGCAACTACTGGTGACTCATCAGACTACTCTTCATGGGAAAAGCTGACCTAGGGGACCCCTATTGTGTCAGAAATGGTAGCCCTAGATTAAAGTGTACAAGAAAAAGAGACAAAGAAGATTGGTGCACTGATGCCATCCCAATGATGAACTCCCTGGAGGTCCATTTTCATCTCTGCCACCCATTGTGAGGATGCTCAGATTTTGCCTCCGCTAGTTTTTGAGCCAAATGCTTCAAATGCTTAACCCTACTTTTAAGTCATTGCAGTAGAAATATAGAGTTCTGTTTTCTTATAAAGAGAAGGTCCTCCCTACACCCCATTCTATACAATGTTCATTTTGAAAAACAGTCAAGATTCATTCTGCCTTTCGGACGGGTGCACCATCCAAAACCCTTTTTATGCATAAGGTCAGAGGTAATATAATCCCCAGATTTGGGACTAGATCTAGATATTAGATCGGAAGTAAGAAGGACCATTTCTGATGTCTCAAAATCCCCTGTTAGAGGTTGTTCGGTATCAGTAAGGCAGATCTAATAACCGCTTCTTAAAGCTATTTTGAGCCTCTGTAAGCTTTCAGTCTGTGTATATGAAATCCAGAAATGTCAGTTTAAATACCATTGTACCAATGATGGCTATAAAAAAACCAGAAAATTTAGAATTCTATTTTTATCTATGTTGTGTTATATATGTTGTGTATGTTATTGGAGTTTAAACCAATGGCCAAAGAGGAGTGATCAGGGAAAGGATTTTTCTCCCTTTTTTCTTCTGTGAGCTGCTAGCCACAGAGTAGAAACCCAGATGCACAGAGAAATTGTGTCAAGTTATTTAAATTCATTTAAAATAAATATAACAAAAGCAAGAAAGCCAGATAAATAGACTGCCAATTCCCACAAGATATTGTAAGTATATACAAAGCATTTCCAGGGGTGGAATCTGACAATGAGTAGTGTCTTGGAATCAGCAGACCTAATGTGGATCAAGACATTATTTATTTTCAAGATCACACACAATGCTCTAGAACAAATATTTTTAAAGATTCTTAGTGCCACCTCCAGCAACCATGATGTCATCATATTAATCATGTCAAAATCTAAATAATTATGCTAGAATCTAAATAATGATTGGTTTATCTGAATAGAACGCCTTGATGATACCTCCCCATTAGGGTTAATGATTGTTTGCAAGGGTTGTAATACTTCTGGGATTTATTTGTTAAGTGAGCTTAGTTCATCCAAACATGGGTCATTATTTTTGCTCTTCTAAGATGCCTAGTTTTAAGCTGTCACAGCAACCTGGGCCCAAAAACATCCTACTTGATTTAAACTTTGGGATATTTTTTCTCCTACCAATAGCTCAAAAGTAGAAATAATAGAGGGTTTGTTACCCTGTTTTCTGGGGGTCCCGGGAGGGACACCAAAATGTGCTCAACAATAGGTGGGGAACATTAGCTCTGAGCACTGCTTTAGTGTTATGAGAGGCAGGGTAGCTTAGCAGGATCTTGTAACCCAGTGTCTACGGGGTCAGGCCAAGTCAAGAAGCAGATCGGTTTGAAAATAATGAATAATCTTTATTAAATATCCCCAAAGCTCGGGCTAGCCAGGGCAGTAACAGGTTGCAGCTGTCCAGTGAGGAAATCAGCAGGTGTGACTTTTGGCCTTGGTGTTGTGGTGTGCCTTTGAGGTGTTTCTGACTTATGGCAACCCTAACATGAATCTATCATGTGGTTTTCTGGGGGCTGAGTGTGTGTGATGTGCCCAAGGTCACCCAGTAGGTATATCCGGCTTAGTGGAAAATCAAATACTGGTCTCCAGGGTTTGTGATTTGTGTGATGCTCAAACCACTATACCACACTGGGGCCCTTTCCACACCTTACCTTTTTCCAGCAATGGGGTGTAAGGATCGCACGAGCAGCCTCCAGCGAGAGACTCTCACATCCCTGATGCTCAGCTCCACACGAGCTGCCTCTTCCTTCCACAGTGCAGCCTGGGAGTTTCCCAGGCTGCGCTGGGGCAGGAAGTGTGACCGGCGTGGCTCCAGAGGCTCCGCACGCCAGGTAAGTGCACTCGAGGCCCAGGAACAATGCACGATTGCACACCATTTTTTCTTCCAGCCAGAAATGAAAAGGTGTGCAATCGGTGCCTGCTGGCCCCGGAGTGTTGTGCGATTGTGAGTGCTTCGTGCAGATCGCTCCTCACAATCACGCAACACTCCAGCTGCCCTTTTGGACAGCAAATGCCATGCGGAAAGGGCCTGGGTCTCAACGTTTGCCCTACTGTGGACTTGTTGTGATGCTTTATAGACAATCAAGGCACCTATCAAAATGGAAAAGCAAAAATCTTTAGACCTAAAAGCTCCAACAATATGTCTGTATGTGTGTATTTATAATTGCATTCTACTTGAAGCCATTTCACCAAACAATGTGACAGCAGTCCTCTTAAAGAGAGGTGTGTTTGGGACTACAGCAAAAAAATAGAAAATGGGCATCCCTCTAGGAAACTGTCAGATCATAAAGAACTGTAAGGGTAAGGAAAATTAACTGCCCTTCTCTCTTCTCATGCTAATGCATTAATAGTACCTTGGTAGAGAGGTTTAAGAAGAGGGGAAGACATCTTGGAGGTGAGATAGTAGGAAGATGGGCAAATTCATGTTGTCACAGGAGAACAGGTTTCTGATTTTGAGGAAAATAACTTGGTTTATTTTTCAGCCAATTAGGTGAGAGAAGGGCACACTGTAATCTGCTGTGCAAAACTATTGCAACAGAATTAACATTGTAATATAGATTCCAGGCACAATCTGCTATCTTTTACATTTGCTTCAGATTACTGTATAAATGGCTTTACAGAACCAAAGACCAGAATATCTGTAATCTGACGCTAGTCAGGTCCATTATTATCAAATGGCACACAATGTTTTCAAGCTTAATTTGGAAGAAAGAGAAAATGTCCTGTCTTTTTGCTGGAACTAAAAGCGTAGAATTAATTTTATGAAATTTCACATGTACCTATTTAATGATTACACCGCTTCTAGAGGAAGAGTTAAGCTGAATTGCCATAAAATGCACTTAAATCGTATTCTAATCAACCCTAAGAATGCTGTTTACACTGTGAGTTTTTAAAATGTTGTTTCATTAAATATGCACTGTGTTTTGCATGCCAAAGAACAAGAACTGTAATTTTTGATTTCAGAGGAAATAAGATTTTGATTTAAAAATAGAAATGCATATATACTCTTACACTTCCATGAAAACCTAATGAACATATTAATATTAGTCCTTAAAAGTTTTGAAAAATGCATTTCAGATATCTTCTCAGAAACAAAACCTGAATTTTAAAAGAAAATAACTGAAGATATCTTTCTTCAAAATTTTTTTTACCTGAAATGTCTTGATTTTCTTTGTAAAGCTAAACTAAAAATTAAAATCCAATCTTTTATTTTTCCAAACATTTTATCTAAAAGAGAAAGCAGATTCCACATGAATAATATTTCTAAAAAGATGCCTCATAATTTGTTTCAAAACCATAATTGAAAAGCAAAACCATCACACTGCACTGCTACCTTTCCTGGCCATGCGGAAGGGCAGACGAGTGTTGGCGATGCCTCCCTCCTCAGTGCAGCAATGGCAAGTGCCCAGCTACGCTGCAGAAGGGAAGAGGCGGGGCCAGAGTGCTCCCCCCTGCAGCAACTGGGTAAGGTGCGGAGGGGAGTGTTCCTGGTGTGCTTTCCCTCCCCGCCGGGGCTGCAATGAAAGGACTTCGCTGAGTCCTGTTGTGCGCAAAAGGCCTAAGTCTCCATGGAAGCTCTCCACTCAGGTAAGATAGGTCCCCTTGATGCTATGCAAAATCTGGTTTCTAATGTGCAAAACAGCCGCCAGCTCCAGCTTGCCTCAAAAATTCGTTCAGGCTTTTTACATATTCCCTAGATATTCTTCAAATTTCAAGGGAATTGTGGGGTTTTTGGAGGCCCAAATAGGTAAACTCAAAAACTCTAAATTGTTATTTCATAACGATTAACTTTGCTCTGTCACAAAAGCAAGGGAGTTTAGCTTGGGAAGATAATGTTAAGGGATTTGGTCCCCCCCCCCACTTTTTTTTTCTTTATCATTTGTCAAATGTCAAGGTTTTTTTAAAAAAATCCCTGAAGCATAAAGGCTTTAAAGGGTTTTTTGAGCATTCCCTAGGAAAGCTTTCAATAACCTGATGTATTCTGAAATCAGTCAAAGGCAGTCAGTCCTTCATTAATGAAGGCTATGTTTAGGAACCTTTGGGTCCCTTTATAAATGTACATGAAGTTCCAGAACTGGTCTTTACAAGTGAGATAGTTCCAGTGTAATGCTCAAAATACCTTAGAATATCATTTATATTTATTTGTATATGA
Organism: Cyclura pinguis; assembly: GCA_030412105.1. NCBI lineage: Eukaryota > Metazoa > Chordata > Lepidosauria > Squamata > Iguanidae > Cyclura > Cyclura pinguis. The sequence continues at coordinate 101,614,726 of CM059599.1, read as the reverse complement.
AGGTATTCTGTGCGTTTGTATGTGCCTTCCTGCTGTCTGTCATCTCATGGTGACCCCATGAATTCCATAAGATTTTCCTGTAGCTCAACCCATATCAAAAGATCTTAGACTGAAATACAAATCAGTGAAATCACTTTTAAAAATTTAAAAGAATTCCAACAATTTGAAGCACTGAATGCATGAATTTTACCAATCACATCCTTACCACATCCATTTCCTGTCTGATTGTGAATTCAACTATGGTTTGCTTCACCTGGGAACTACTGTTTGTGTTTCTGTCCACTGCTTGGTAGTGCCAACCTCAGGCTTCTATGCTGAAGCTCTTATGCCCAGGTCATACCACAATGCTGTGGAAGAAAATCCCTTCCATCATGCTATACAAGTCTACCACTCACTACACTGAAACATTTATCTACAAATTCAGTGGTTCATACAGTTGGACTAAATCACATTGTCTCTGCTTACAGATTCTGCTTTAGAGATTCCTCTGTACAAAAAAATTAATAATGAGCCCTCTCTGATAGAGACATTGTGGGGGGAGAGCAGAATTGAGGATAGACATTTTTATAATATTTCAAACCTCAATGTTTTACTACAACATTTTTCTGCAACATTAAAAAAAAACCAAGAGTGTTCTGTTTTCCAATTGCCTGTGTTTCCAGTTGTGCTCGCTTTGGACAGCAATCACAAAAGTTCCAATTTCTAGACATAAAAGCTATTTTTCCAATAGTGTCATCTGTTTCCTAGGAGACTCCATCACACTCATGTTAACCTCTTTCAAGTTTCCTCTGGATGGATCTGTCATGCAATTAGGTTACTGAGGGGCTGCCATGACAAACGGGATTCTATTTGCTTTTGATGTACTTATGATCTGGAAGCTTTGCTGAAGCTTTTCTGTTAGTAGATGCTGTCTTAGGACTCCTGTGTGTAGCTTTTTTACCCAGAGAGAGAGAAATTGAGAAAAAGAGAGACCACAATAACCAAAATCTCCCCCATCAAGTCTGTAGAAAAGCTTGAAAAAGTTATGTTACAACTCCCAGAATCCCCTACTTCGATTGGTCACATTAGCTGGGGGATTCTGGGAGAGATATTTTTGTGATTTTTTAAAATTCATTTCTCATTTTTAAAAAAGTTTGTTTTCCCCTTCCCTGGAGATGCTCAGAATGGCCAATGCAACATTAGGAAACAGCGACATTGACAACAGATAACAAACATTTGTCATTAATGGCTGCAGAAGAGAAGTGGAAGAGGTGACAGGACAGCTATGTCTAAATATTTGATGGGATGTCTTATGGAGGATGAATCAAGCCTGGTTTCTCCTGCTCCAGAGACTAGGGCCTGGAACTACAGCTTTAAACTACAGGAAAATAGATTCCATCTAAACATCAGAGAACTTCCTGATGGTTAGAGCAGTTCAACAATAGAATAATGCTACCTTGGAGTGTGGTGGAGTGTCTCCTTCTTTGGAGTGGGTGGGTGGCCATCTGTCGAGAATGCTTTCATAGTGTATTCCTGCATGGCAGAGGGTTGGATTCAATGACCCTTGTGGTCTCTTCCACTCTATGATTCTATGACCCTATGAGAATTAAAAGAACAAAGTCATCTGGAACTAAAAATCATTACAGAATTGTAGAATTGGAAAGGACCTTGGAGGTCATCTGTGCAAGGCGTCTGGTCAATGAAATGCCTGCAGAACACAAAGGAGGAGGAAGAGCCTCTAATCCAGGGCTGAGGATCCTCTGTGCACTGGCATGGCGTGAGTGACATGACAACAACATGACAACACTGAATGGGGCTGATGCCAAGTTGCATTACCATTGTTCCCAAGCATGCAAGGAACAGCTGGATTAGGGCTAATAACAATGCAACCACACAGCCCCAAAAGAATAAAGGCCATTCACACTATCCCACAAAATAGGATTAATGGAATGCAAGGCATGAACCTGATCAATAATTTGACATTCTTTTGTGCCTGAAAAGTAGAGTGGTCTAATATCTGATGACAGCATTCAAGGAATGAACACTCTTCTTGCTTTGTTTTCAATTACTAAAGCAGCTGTGGTCTCATTCTGTATAAAACGATCTTAGCAAGGCAAATGCTTGGGAAACCAAAATTTCAGATTAAGTATGAGAAAGAACTGATTTGCTTGTATCAAAGTTTATTTCTCTGATACAAATAAAGATGCATTGGAAAAATTTAAATGCAAATGTAAAGGTGAATCATTTTTAGTTCTTACATCAGTATTGTCTGACACTCTTGGTGGATATTTAACAGAGCCACACTTAATCAGGCATATTTAGGGGTAGCGTTGTATTAAATTTCTGAGTTATACTGCATAATTCATAATTTAGGGTTTGCAGCTAAAGCTGTCTTTGAAAACCAGTTGCAAAGATTGTTGTTGTTGTTGCTGTTGGCCAGAATTTACTTGGGCAGTTATGAATGCATAATCACAATAGTTATGGAGCTGCACAGTGGATTTTGTCACAACTGTCCCAATCCCCACTTACTGGGCAGCAACCAATATGATCAATGAGGACTTATACCCCTGTATCTTAGGGAGCAGGTGATGTATGTTTCCACTGCTCCCATGAGCAATTTTCATTGTGACAGTCAGAAGCAGGGTTCCTTTCATAATTTCTCCTTGCAATGGAGATCACTTGTGTAAGAGGGACTGAGAATATCAGTCTTCTTCCCAACTGACAGGGGAACAGACCTCCAGTGGCTGTTGCCCAGTAGGTCAGAGCTGGGAACCTTCCCATATATAAGGATAGGAACCATCCCTTCCTTACATATCCCCTAAACAAAGGAGTGCTGAGGAATTGTGAATACGAAACAGTCACGAATGTGTAACTCTAGGTTACATGTTTGTAACTGCTCGAGTGAATTCTAGCCATGATGATTATGATTATGATTATGATTATCATTTCTTCCACATTTAGCAAAGGTATAAAAAAAAGATATGACACATAGGCAGATGCACATATAGTGTAGCAAAATGTAATTTACAAAGGGATTTAACTGTCTTTAACACTATTAAAGTGTACTCATTCAAGAGAATTCTTGGTTTTCATTAGCTTTATAGTTTCATTTTGCATTGAATGTTATATTAGAATGATCATGGGCGATTTGCAGGATGTATGTAAGTCCATTGGGCAAATCATAACGGACAAGGATTCAAAACTTCATTATCAGCCATTACAAAGCATAATGATAGAATGATAAATGCACAGTGGTATTTTTGTTCCACACGTCCATGTGTGACTGAAGTCACAAGGAATAATTGGTGATGCATGTGCCCATTCATGACAAATCAATGTGACATTATTCCGTCTATCAAATTAAAGAGCTCTTAGTTAAACAGTTTTCTGATTTTAATCATTCTGTTATTCAGTTTCGGTTGTTGTTAACTGCCATCAGGTCCACTTCAATTTAGGGCCACCTATGAATGAGAGACTTCAAACTCACTCTATCACCCTATCCAGACTCAGGACTATGGCTTCCTTGATTGAGTCCATCCATCTATAATGTAATCTTTTTGTACTGTCTTCTACCTTACCAAGCTTTATTGTTTTTTCTAGTAAGTCATGTCTTCTTATGGTATGTCCAAAGTATGATTGTCTCAGTTTAGTTATCTTGGCTTCCAAGAAGAGTTCAAGCTTGATTTGCTCTAGGACTCATTTATTTGTCTTTTTAGCAGTCCAGCATATCCATAGAAGTCTCCTTCAGCATATTTCAAAGGAGTTGATTTTCCTCCTATCAGCTTTCTTCACTGTCCAACTTTCACAACCATACTTAGAAACTAGAAATACGATGGCATGGACAACCCTAACTTTAGTATTCAATGGTATATTTTTACACTTCAGGATCTTGTCTAGTTCCTTCAAATCTGCCCTTCCAAGTCCTAGTCTTTTTCTGATTTCTTGACTGCATTCTCCATTCTAATTAACAACTGAGCCAAACTATTGAAAATCCCGACCTGTTTCAATGTCTTCATTATATACTTTAAAGTCATGCAAATCATCTGTGGTCATTATGTTTGTTTTCTTACAATTGAGCTGTAAACCTGCCTTTGTACTTTCTTTCCTGACTTTCTTTGCTAATGATTCAAAATCTGCTAGTAGTATGGTAACATCTGCATATCTTAAATTGTTGATGTTCCTCCAATTTCACATCTCATTCCTCCAAGTCTAATCTCACTCATATATAATGATATGGTCAGCATACAGTAACCTATCATAAACAAATTAGCTTGACAAATTAGCCCATTGATTTCAATTTACTCCCACCAATGAATCAACTAAAATTTCACTTTCTTAATCTGACGGTTGAAATTTTTATTAATTTATTGACTACATTTACATCACATCTCTCCAGCAATGAGCTCAAGGCAGTTTATTTGGCCTGTTTGACTCTTACAGCAGACCTGTGATATTAGTCAGGCTGAGAGAGAGTGACTGGCTCAAGGCTACCCTATGAATTTAATGTCTCAGTGGGGATTTGAATCCAGATCTGCCAAGTCCCAGTCCAGCATTTCAACTATTACACCATATAGGAAGCTCTAAGCATTCAAAGTGTTTCATATGCTTTATTTCAGTAGGTTTGCCTATAGAAGTAGGATGAGATCCTTTCTACTCAAGGCCAGTCAGTTCAGAGGTGGGCTGTGATTTCACCTGTTTTGGCATGCTTCCTGACCACTGTTCTAGACCAGATTCATCTATGTTATGTCACTTACTCAGAAAGGCGGTTTTGTTAGAAACTATAAAGAGAAAATATATTTTACATGGGATCTGTTATCTCTTCTCATAACCTACTACATAACACACCAAACACAATTTGCAACTGCCTAATATAATGGCTTGGCTATGAGCAGTACTGAACAGTTGGGATTCTGCTCTATGCAGAACTGTAATTCTTCTTATAAAATTTTGCTCAGCAAGTGCAGTACTACTTTTGGAAAAAAGTAGTCTTAATAATATCTAGAGGGTTGATATTCTAATGATTTGTATTCAGTAGTAGTTTTACAATGTGTGATGGATGCCTCTGTTTTTAATTGTTTTTACTTTATTGAGTGAATTATTAGACACAATCGGCCCAAAAAAAGAACTGAAAATTCCTTATGAAAAACTTAAGTGGAAGCATTTATCGATATAATAAAACAACATCAACTTTAACTTCCTCTTCCATAAGCTTGCAAAGTTTTATAGACTATTCAAATCAAATCAATTTGATGACATTCCAAAGGCATATAAATTGTAGTAGTGAAAAATAATTATAACTATTGGGTTATATTTGCTATCATGAATGGAAGACAGTTCGCAGAAGAAGAGCTCCTCACTCCATCCTTCTTTGGCATCCCAAATGTTACATATGACAGGGCCTTCATCTTTCTCTCTCAGACTGGTATGGCAGCTCCCCAATCTGATAAGGTGCCCTGTCCCTTCTCATACAACTCTGCCTTCCCCCCTTACAGCACCACCTTTGTGTAAAGGCACAAGGCATGTGTGTGCATGTGCATGCACGCACACTCACACAGAGTATTCCTTATTTGGAAACATTCTGATCATTTCCTTAACTTAATAATTACGTTGGATTTCCTGTTTAAATGGCAGAGGCTGAAAATCTCTATAATTTGTTTATGATGATAAAATGGCTGTAAAATCTCTCAATAATGTATTTTATTGTGCATAAAAGCAAACTGTTGTGCACTTTTCCATTATGAATAGTACTGTAACTGTGTACAAATAAGCAATGATAACAAAGAACTAGTCATTATTTTAAAGAATCTATTTAGCACTTAAATCTTTTTTCAGTGTTTGTCACATTTGTCCTGTGCTAATGTACTTCTGCAGCTGTTTGTTGTTGTTGTTTTTTAAATCCATATATGTTCAAGTACAGTGAAAGGAGGGAAACCATCTGAAGGTAATAGGTATAAATATCCAGGATAGTGACATGATTACTAGTCTCATAAAGTGTGATGAGAACTAACAGTAACCCCTCCATAAGATTTCTGTGGGATCTTCCAAAGGATCAAAATTTTGCTTGCAGTTCAGATTTGCTGTTGACATTGGAAAAACACAGAAAATGTGAAAACTCTATTGTGTTTCTCCTCATTTCTGTTCAGAGGAGAACAATATTCAGGAACTACATAATGCAAGATGCAGTTTTTCATTCCCATAAAGAAAAAAATGAAAACATTTTTGAAAAACTGAAGCAACATGCTTCATGCCATTTTGGCTTATTTTATCTCATAATATCCTGCCTTTCCTCCAATGAACACAGTGTAGCTAACAGCTTATCCTCACAACAATTCTGTAAGGTAGGTCAGCATGAGAGTGTCTAGAAGTGTCATAGTTCAGTGGAGATTGGAAACTGGGCCTCCCATGTCTCTGATACTTATGGTAGTTTAAGCAATAAAGTGAGTTGGTTTTCTATGATATAAAATGTAACATATACTGGACAGCCAGTTTGGTGTAATGGTTTGAGAGCTGGACTAGGACTCTGGAAGGGTTGGAATGCCGCTCAGCCCTGCATACCTGCTGAGTGACTTTGGGGAAGTCCCATGCTCTCAGCCTCAGAGAAAGCCAATGGCAACCCTTCTCTGAAGAAACCTTGCCAAGAATACTCTACCTTTGGTTCACCTTACTGTGACCGTATGTCAAAAACAATAACGTACATTGGTGTACCACCTAGATGTCTACAGTGGTGCCTCCACTTTCACAAGCGTTCCAGGCGCAGACCCTTGCGAAAGTCAAAAAACCACGAATAACTACCCCCACCCACCCAAGTGAGGACTCCCCCGACTATTCACTCCGAGGGCTCCTCCCTCCATTCTCCTGGCTGCTGCCCACGTGCTCTACCTTCTCTCTGCCCACACAGGCAACAGGGAAGCAAAATGGAGGGGAAAGCACTCCCCCCACTCCATTTGCCTGCCCATCATCCATGCACCCTGCCTTCTTTCCGAGCACACAGGTGGCAGACAATCCTTTCTTCCATTCGCTTGCCTTTTAGGGCTCAGAGAAGGAAGGCAGCACACCTGGGCAAAAGGCCAGGGAATGAGAGGGGGAGAATTTGGGGGGGGGGGGCAAGCAGGCACCTTGTGAATAATCAAATTCTCAGCAGTCAAACCCATGAATGTGGAGAGAGAACTGTGCTTTACTATTTATTGAGGAGGAAATTGCTTAACTTTAGCCATGCTGCATGCTTAACTTTCTCTGGATTGCATCCCTTAATGAAGCATTTCCAATTAATTTCATTTATAGATCTCCTTCTATGCATAATTAAATCTGGTTGTCTCGCAACAATTCTGTGAAGCAGGTCACTTTTTTTCCATTTTATGGGGACAGAAACTGAGGATTAATAACATGCTCAGTCCCTGAAAATCACATAGCAGTTTTAGGATTTGAACTCCTGCTTCTAAGAGTCAGGTCAAAGTTGCACACATTTCAGACTGAAGAATACTTGTTTGCATGAAGAAGTTATTACATGCCAGGAAATATATACCATACATTTGTATTTATTCTGTGCTCCAATTCAATAGTTAGGTAAGATTCAGTTAAATCTTTTTTTAAAAAATTGCACTGCCTCTTAGGGAGTTTTCTACCTGAATATGTATAGCTCTGGAAATTCGGCTGAGACAGACTATCTAATATTTTTCTCTACTATTATAAGAGATCTTTTCTCTTCATCCTATCCTGTCTATCTGTACATATCAAAATATATGAAATAGAAATAAGATGTATGCTCATCTTACATGTAGGAAAAAGATTAAATGACTATATAAATAAAGAGTAATGTGTAATATCAGTACAATAAGCTACTTCCAGAATCAAGATTTTCATATTAGTTTTAGATATATTAGAGACAGCAACATACACATTAGTAATACTCAATGCTAATTTGAAAAAACTAGGTTCCTTTGTTGTTGTGTGTCTTAAAGTCATTTCTGACTTATGACAACCCTAAGGTGATCCTATCATGGGGTTTTCTTGGCAAAAATTTTTTCTGGGGTAGGAGTGGCATTGCCAGCTTCTGAGGCTGAGAGAGTATGCCTCACCCAAGGTGACCCAGTGGGTTTCTGTGGCCAAGTGGAGATGTGAGGCCTGGTCTCCCAGAATAGTAGTCCAGTGCTCAAACCACTACAGCACACTGACCTCTACAATCTTTACAGCATTGTTTATACTTGTAAAAACCAGGCATTATGAACATATTATTCTTGTGTTGCCTGCTGCCCAGTTCATTTGACTCCTACTTCACTTCTGGGCTTAAATTTAAGTGCTGCTTTTTAACCTTCTAAAGTCCTTCTTGGTCTCTGACCACCTACAAAAAGACTTTCTTTGCAGCAGAAAGAGGTTACTGCTCTTCCACCTTGCCAAAGAGTGCATTGTGTATAGGAAAGTCGATAGCCAGTACTGTGGGAATGTGAATAATGCAGTGCATGCTAGGGGTGCAGCTGAGGGGTGGGGATGAGGACATTACCCCTGAAGAATAATGCCCCCCTGTGAATTTTTTTTCAGTCCCCAAATTCTAGCGTTGCCATAGCTTAACACTTCAGTTGAACATTTAGAACATTTATAGTTTAGGCATGCAAAGAAAAGGAACAGACGTTACCATGGGAATGTAAACAAAGCAAACATAAGAGCTCTAAGTGTGAATAATTGTTAAGGTCTCGCTCTTTACAGTGCTAGAAATTTGGTGACTGAAGGAAAATTTCATTGTGGGGACAGAATTATTATTTCAGGATGCCTCACCTCTCCATAGTCACCACTCGATGTATGCAATTTCCTTACTGATGAAAGGAACTATAATTTCCAAATATGGCAATTACCCATTACACAAATGTAACAGAAACACTTAGCTTCCACTCAGTGGATATACAAAGGTGTTGTTTTAGTCTTTAGTACCCTGCCAAACAAAGACACCTCTCCTTCCATCCCCAACAGCAAATATTCTGCCAGACTGACACCAGAAGCAGTATATGGCTTAATGGTGTTGAGGAAAGAGGTAGAAGTACAGTTTTGTGAAAAGCGCAGAACATGATTTTAAAGAATCATTCTAGATGGGATGAAGGATAGTTGCTCCACTGGCAGTATTTCAGGCCCCACGTGATAATTGTTTGGGAGCAACTTACATCTGACTGACACGTTGAGTCAGCTCAAGTCAAAATTTATTGGGGACTTGTGATCCAATTCAAATCAAGACTTCAACATCAGAAAGCAGCAAGGGGGAAAAAGATACAGAATCATTATTGTCATTAACAGTTAATGTGTCATCTATCTGCTTCTTTAAAAAAAAAAGTACAGTTATTTAACCTGTGTCAGTCATATTGCTGTCGTTAGTCTGAGGTGTAAGAAATCTTTGCAACAAATGCCTTTGAAATAAGCTGCCTTTTTCATAATTTAGTCCTGAATATGCCTATGAATGGGCTTTGCTGTGAACCTTGTCCCCCCTGCTTCAATGACTGAAATCAAAAATAGTGCTTCTAGCAGGAGGCCAGCTATAGCTTATAAAAGTAAATTATTCAAACATTCATATACCCATGACCTAAAAGAATTTCTTTGTATATTCTTGCTCTTGTCATGACAGATTTTTCTTTGCAATTCTGTTTCAAATAACTCCAGCCGTTACTACACAATGGGTGCCAGTAAATGCAATATTGAGAAAGGTGGATTTTTCAACTACAGAATGTAAAATAACTGCTGGAACATGTTTTATCATTTCCATTGGTATAAGCATGATCCTACTAGTTATGAGAACTCTACCACCCACATGTAAAGGGCTTCCATCATGGGAGATGGGAACAATTACAGATGCACATAGAACAATGCAGCAGGATATTTCCAGGGCTCGGTTTGCCTCATATGTCCATCTAGTCTGCCCATGCTGTCCCGTGCTCATCAGGTTACTTGATATCTGGGTGTCATGCAACTTGGAATACCTATACTCTAGAGATTGGATAAGGAAGGAAGAGAGCTCTTGGTGAGAAAAATCCTTTGGAAATGGCACTGCACTCTCATATAGAGAAAGATCATGGCCACAATATCTGGCCTGTTTTATTTTATAGGATCCTATCAGTGAAGTCCGTTAAAGTAAAATGTTTTGTTACATAGCTCTTGTAGATTACAAATGCTTAAGGCTGCAGTTTGTAAATGAGAAGTAATTCTAGCATGGTAAAATAAGACAGAAGCAGGGTAGAAGCAGGCCTAGACATGTCATTCACTTATACTTGTCAGTGGATTTTTCTTTTTTCGAAGGACCATTCCTTTATGGACATGATATGGTGTTTCAGGACTCCCAGGGGGGGAAAAATCATACATTTCATTTTGACATGTACATAGAAAGTGACTCAGGAAGAACTGGTCTCCTCAGCTCTCACATCTATCTTGCTGCTTCATTGCTGTGTTTATTTATCTAGTGCTTTGTTGATGGGTAGGTAGTGAATTGGCAGTGGTGCAGATGAAAGCCTGTTTCTGAAATTGGATTAATATTGGCTTCCCTTCCCACTTTCGAGCAACCTTCAATTTGTAAAATTGAGTCCTTGATCATGTTCTTTAGAGCAGAGCCCCGAGATAGCACGTTTCCAAGTACTCTTTCCAATGTGAGCTTTGTCATCATAAGTGAACTTTCCTGTTTGGGAAGTGTGTGCATGTATCTCCTATGTATGTTTAATCACAGGTTAGTGCCATTGCCTTCAATGGACTTTTCTAGGTAAGTGGGTAAAGGATAATACACACAGCGAAATTATGGCAATAATTTTGTTTGTCACATATGCATGTGTAACCAGAGGTTATGTGCACATATGTCCTTTCTTGTTTGGATGTCATGAAGGAGGTATTCAGTACCTTCTGAGTAACTTTCAGTTCCATCCCCATCCCTCTGGTAGCTTCCCAGCCCCAGAGTGCATTCCCAGTGCCATTTACTGGCTGGTGATGGGTGAGAGGTGCCCAGGAAACACTCAGCTGCAGTTCTTACAGCTGGAAGAAGCAAAGGTCTCTGGAGAATTGGGAGGGCAATGTTAGCTGTCTTTTCCCTATTGCAGAACTGCAACTACGGCCCTTTTCGCACAGCATTTGCCATGCGAAAGGGCGCCTGGAGCGTCGCGCGATTGTGAGGGGCCATCTGCACGATGCACTCACAATTGCGCGACGCTCCAGAGGGCAGCAGGCGCTGATCGTGCACTTTTTCATTTTCAGCTAGAAGCCGCAAAGGGTGCACGATCGCACATTGCTCCCGGGCCCCGCGCACACTTACCTGGCATGCGGAGCCTCCAGAGCAGCGCCAATCATGCTTCCTGCCCCAATACAGCCTGGGAAGGTCCCAGGCTGCACTGCGGAAGGAAGAGGCGGGGCTCTCGTGCAAGCAGGCAGCTCATACAGAGCTGAAGGACCCTGGATGTGAGAGCCTCTTGCCAGAGGCTGCTTGCACAATCCCCGCACCCCAACGCTGGAAGAAGGTAAAGTGCAGAAAGGGCCTACATTTTGCCTTGGTACTTCATGCCTTCCTTTCCTTTGCACTAGTAAAGAGCCATGGCAGCTCACTTTGGTGTTTAGAAATTACTTGCTTGGTTTAGTTACTAAACCCATTGCTTGGTGTAACGATCCTTTACCTTTTACTTATACTTCCTTCCCATGTTTCTGTCAACAAATCTCTGTTTCACAGTATCGTTCCTCCTACTTTATATATATATAGTCCCCGTCATATCACATTATTACCTTTTACATTCTGCAATCCCTTTGTCATTGATTTTAGAGATTCTTTCCCATTCATGTTTTTGTGTATAGGCATACATATAAACATATGTTCTTATAGGTATACAAACACATACCTCTGCCAGAATATCTTAACATTTACACTTGTATTAGCTCTATCCTATGGCTTATTTTTACCATAGTTCTATTTTAAATTTCAAAATCAAATATAGCGGGTTTGTACTTATTTGATAAATGTTCTACCCCATTTCCTTCGAAGAAACCTTGTTACTGGGTCCCATTCCCTGATTGTTTCCTCAGATTTCTCCTTAACTTTCGCAGTCAATTGATCATTTTCTTTCATTTCTAGTATTTTTAGCATCCACTGTTCTACTGTGGGGATTTCTGTATTTTTCCAGTCTTTCACTACTATCAGTCTAGCTGTGGTGATAAGGTATAATAAGACCCTCCAATATTTCTTTGAAATCTTTGAATCTACCATTTGAACCATATTAAGCAGGTATATTTCTGGTTTTAGAGGTATTTGGATTTCAAAGATTTCAGAGAGGATTTTATTTAGCTCTTTCCAAAAATTATTGATTTTTTGACAGCTCCACCACATATGTATAAACGTACCTGTTTTCTCCTGACATTTCCAGCACTTATTTTGCTTTGTTTTATACAATTTTTTCCAACTTGGCGGGTGTTATATACCATTTGTGAAACATTTTTATGTAGTTCTCTTTCAGATTTTGGGATGAAGTAAATTTGTGTGTTAATTTCCAAGATGTTTCCCATTGTTCCAATTCAATTGTATGTCCTATTAATATAGCCCACGCTATCATTGTATCTTTTATTACTTCATCCTCTAATTTAATATTTAACAAATAACCATAAAATTTTGCTGTGAGATGGTCTGCATGATCAAATATGATTCTTTCCAATTCGTTCGATGTTCGTCTGAGATTAAATCCTTCTAATTTTAAATCTATTTTGTATCTTTCATGTAATTGTCTGTATGGAAACCATTCTAACTTATATCCCATTTGTTCTAACTTTTCTCTTGTTCTTAATTGAGGTATTGTTGATTCTCCTACTTCCAGTAGATCTTTATATGTTAACCACCCTTTCTGTGTTGTTACCCATCTCCCAAAGAACGCTTCTTGGGGAGATATCCATGTTGGAATTTTATTATATAACTTTTTTTTTGTTTGCATCCATATTCTTAATAAAGGTCCCCTTATAAAATGATTTTTGAACTGCTTGTCTACTTTTGCTTTATCGTACCAGAGATAGGCATGCCAGATGTTTTTTCTTTTCTTTTCTTTTCTTTTAGTAAATGTATGTAAAAATCATGTATGTAAATGTATGGAAAAATGGTGTAATATATATAATTATGTACTACAAAACAAATATGCGAAGACAACAGTGGAAATTTTGTTGAAGTCAGAAAAAGAAACAAGAATGAAGAAAAGATTGAAACAATGAAGAATAGATCGTAATAATGAAGAAATAATGTTTTGTTGATTTGATTGTTGATTCTCATTTAGTGCCCATTAATCTTGTCATAGTTAATGATAAAATTTCAAATGCTTCAATAAAAACAGAATGAGAAAAAAAAAAGAGATTACTTGCTTGGGCAATGGGTAGATAATTAATTTCTGCCCAGATCATGTACAGTTCTGATCTGTGTGTGATCAGATAAAAGCATAATGGCAAATTGTAATGGGTAATTGCTGGGAACTGCCAAGTGAAAATGTCTGAATTATGGTTGAAATTAAAGAGGAATAACTGTAACATAACAGGAGTTGATGAGAGAAATGCAAGATCAAGCACGTAAGATGAACATGGAATTGTGAGGCATAATTTTTTATATGTGAGTAGATATCTAGAAAATGAAAACGAGATCAGAGTGGAAGAACAAAAACATTACATGTAAAAGTACAATTTGAGATGATGTTTTTTTTATTTGTGAAACTTAATAAAATTATTTTTTTAAAAAAATTAACATACAGTAATTCGCACAAAGGTAACACTATAATATTATTATCTTCTTTATCCTAATAACTTAATTGTGAGAGACAGCACAACTGTTTCTACAGTCCCTACAGAAATCAATACTTACTTCTTGTAGAACATCTAGTCAGGCTATACATATCAGCTATACATATCCTACTCAATATTTATGATGCCATAAGCTAGTTGTATGACATCATAAATTTGGGAATCCAAGTTTGTTCTCTTTGCACCATTACAATGATGAAAACAGGCCACAGATACATATCTTAGAAGCCAGGCAGTTCCACCAACATAGGGATTTATGAGGCGCTGGGTGTCATGCCCCTGCCCCTGCATGTAAACAGGACTCTTCCCAACAGCCATATCCTAGAGACATGAGAGGGACAGTACTTATGGCAGCCAGTGCAGCTGGAAAATGGAGAACCCATGCTTCTGGCAATGTTTATATAGGAAGAGCTTGTTAGTTAGGCCACAGCTGGGTAGGACATTATGACTATATAACTAGAGGTCTGGAAGGCAGAAAGCTGCTGGAACCTAATGATTCCATTGCTGGTGACAGCCTTGCTGACTCTTGCATTCCTTGCTTGTGTACTTTGGACCTTAGACCTTTGCCTGGACTATAGATTCTGCTCTTAGACACTCTCCCGGTGGACTCTTGGTAAATTTGGATTCAGTTGCTCTAAGCTTGCTATGAACCTGGACTGCTTTAACAAACACTATTTGCTGGTTGCTGCTATCTGCCTGATTATACGGCTGGAAAGCCTTGGCAGGCTGCCAGCACAGGACATTGAAGAGTGTGGAGTGAGCGAAGAAGCATCCAGCCCTGTCCTGGCAGTCAGGCAGTTTGCAACAGGCACCCAGAGAGAGCCCTGTGAAGTCCTCTTGTCATGAAGTGCCTCGCTCTTGGGAGAAGACTGGAAGCTTCTTCACTCACCACCTCAGTGCCCATAGCTTTGGAAATCTCTATGTTGATGGAGCTACGTAGCTTCTGAGGTAGGGTTCAGGGAGATGTAGCTACAAGGATGGAACTCCATTGTTGTAGCCACATTTCCCAATGCATGATCTTGGCAATTAATTTTCAGGTGAGTGACAGCTAATGAAGAAGTAAGTAAATAACAAACATCCACTTAGAATCCACATGATTGAGATCAAATACTTAAGTAGTGCGGAGACAATAGCTAATATTACAGATATTGGTTGGTGGGGCCGGGCAAACTGTAGATAAAAACAAAACAAAATGTGTGGGAGCAGAAATACCATAAAGGTGAAGTTCAAAATTGATTTCAGTTTTAGCATTGCTATACTTGAAGCCACTCTAGCATTCATGAGCTTTATTCAGTAAAAGCCCACCTGGAGTAAATGTTTGCAGGAAGGGAGAGAAAATCACTCTGTCATATTGTAAACCAAATTCATGGTTTTTTAAAGCTTCTGGGGACTCTGGCACTGGACCTGCTGCTAGAGAAAGTGAGTTCACAGATAAACAGAGATCATGCCAATTTGGGACTATAATGGACCTCTTTGATTCTATTACATGCATGGCAGACTTCCTGGTGTACCCCAGCAGAAATCTTCTTTGAAATGAGTGTCAAGGACTATGGAGAGATTGATCATTTATCTGAAATAATGTTATTTCTCTGGTTTATTCTGTTTGTGCAACCACTGGAAAAACATTTCCTTTCTTGACAGAAGCCTCTGACAGGGCTTACCAACCTCAGGGGGAAAATGTCTTTGCTGCAATAAGTGGTATACTTATTAAATATTTTTTTTACTGTTATGTTAAATACTACATTACACATTGAGTAGTTTCTAAAGGCCATATTGTTATAGGTTGTATATCTTGCATTTTGTTCTTCAAGGCTGAAGGCTTCAGCTGTTTGATTTATTTTGGAGGAAGGAAACAGAAAGGATGGCCTATTGGTCTAGAAAAGCAGGATATTAACCTTTTCATTTACGATGATCAACCTGGATTCTTCGCTTCTTTAACAGTCTTCCCTAGCAAAGAAGCACACTCTTCCCAGGACAAGAAGCTGCTCCCCTTTCATCCTCTGAAATGGATACTTTGGTCCCCCAGAAGCATATTATTGCTGCTAGGTACTTCCATTCAGTGTCTATTACATCCTCACTCCTTGCCCTGAAATGGTACAGCGCTTAGGGCTGGTTTCCATGGCAAAGTAGAAACAGAACAATCTGTTTCTGCCCCAATGACTTTTAAAGTAGGGAAATGTGACCTGTAGGTGCCATGTACCTCAAGGCCATTTTTGTGACCCCAGTGCTCCCCCAGATGTTCCCCAGTTAAGAATAATGTCCCCCAAATGCTTTTCTCTTCCTTGAAGCCTCTAAGCCTGTTTCCATAATATGGCCCCATCCCAGCATGGGGACACGCTAAAGCCAGTCCACAATGCATGCTACCACATGACATCGTTGCAGTCCTGTTCCTATCATATCCCCAGCCATTACGATTGTGCGTTATACTATTATTGGAAAAAAATCCAGTAATATGCCCTTTTTGCATGATGATCGCATCAGCTGGGGCTGTGCGGGAAGGGCAGAAGCACTATCAAAGCACTTCCTTCCTCAGTGCAGTGCCGGAAGGAAAGCCAGCTGCACTGAGGAAGGAAGGAGTGTGTCCTGAACGCTACCATCCACTGGGAGCCTGCTCCCATCCTAGCAATGGCACTGCTGGGATGTCGTGGGATCCAGGTAGGATGCAGTAAGGGCCTAAGAGTGGTCGCTTTGCATGGAAATAGATTCACCCCCCCACACACACACACACACACACACACAACCATTGAACCTATCTCCAGCCCAGAAGACAAAACAGGCTATCTGGTCACTTTTCATTTTGATTTTTCATTTTTGTTGCTGTCTCTTCTTTTCAAGCCTAGTACAGCCCATAAGAAGACCCTGGAGGGACCTCAGGCCTTTTCTAAGGAGGCCATGAGACTGGGGAAGGCTGCACCTCCTGCCTCCCCCCCCCCAAAAAAAATGGCAAGGAGCAGACCAAGCCAGAGACTTGACTGCAATTACATCTGGCAGAGAGGCATTCAGTTCAGGGAACTTGCTTTGGCCCTCTCTTCTAGCTGGAAAAACCCAACTCTATCTATTGGCCCGGAAAGGAATTGTATTGATTACTTTGGTCATCCCTCCTCACTCCTTTTTCCTTTGATGACATGTCCATTATTTGATTGTGATCCTGTAAGCAAGGACTAAAATCTCTTTCAATATTCGCACTGGGGTTAGGATATTTTGGATACTTTTTACAATCAAATAAGAGTGAGGGGAGGAGGAGGAGGAGGAAGAGATACAGCAGAAGGAGAAAGAGAAGGCACAAGTATTGAAAAAAGTATTAATATTTAGTGTACATTTGCCAAAGAAGGTGACTAGTGCTGCTATAGTGTTGCAACAACCAAATTTACAACAATTGTTGTATGGACGCAAATATTAGTGCAACCACTTTCCATACAATACTCTCAACTGGGATAATGTCAGTAGCTTGGCATGGAAATCTTACTCAGTGTGGAGTATATCCAGTGAAGAAAAGTATTTTGCAACAGAAATTCTAGCTGCATGAGGAAGCGTTTAGATCCAGTACAGCTACCATGTAACCATTGGACACCCATTACAAAGCAATACGTCTAGGGATTCCTCTCTCTTACTACAGCCCATTTTAAACAATCTAGGCATGTTTTCCTTCTGTAAAGGAACAGCAGAACCTTATTGCCACCAACACCGGAAAGTGCACAGGTGGGAATAATGGAAATTTCCACCTGATTTTAAGGCCAGAATCAAGCTGCATTTTTTCTTGCGTGTGCAAGAAGGACTACTCTAACCTACAAAGAGTAAAAGCAGAGAAGGGGACCTTGGTCTGCCTAAGGTGATTTCCTTAGCAAATCAAGTAATTAGGATGGCCTCAGTTCAGAGAGGCACATAAGCATTAAAGAAGATTTAAGCACATGCCTAAAAGTTCAAGCATGCCCTTAAGTATGTTAATGATGGAGATGTACATGTGATTAAATCATCTCA
This sequence comes from Cyclura pinguis, assembly GCA_030412105.1. Lineage (NCBI taxonomy): Eukaryota > Metazoa > Chordata > Lepidosauria > Squamata > Iguanidae > Cyclura > Cyclura pinguis. The sequence goes on along the minus strand of CM059599.1, from coordinate 101,596,999 downwards.
TGAGTTTAGACTGTGGTAAATGGAGAGGCAGGCTAGGTGGAGAGATTAGGAAAAAGAACAGCTTCATTTCAGATCTTTCCAGAAACCAGTATGATTTTACTTAGCAGCCAGTCATACCCATTTGTTTATGCCATTACTTTGTTTTTATCAGACCCATAGATGAATGATAAACCTAGAGACACTATATTCCCAAAAAAGAGATCTTAAGACCTCATCTACTCACCTGTCTGAGGGTAGTCCACTAGATTTGTAATTTTACTCATCTTTTAATGTTTTTGTTCTATATAATCGTGGATTTTATGAGACAGTCTTTGTAGGCTTCTTTACCTTATACATTCTTTATCCTTCTAGGATTCCATCATATTTTAGCGCTTATAGACTTTAGAGCTTATAAATGATAGCCTGGACAAAAATGGGGAAGGAGAAGTCTCAGTATCCTAGCAAAAGAATAAAAGTGTCGTCTGGCTATGACAATGTTTATTTTATTGCTCGGTGTTAATCAGAGATGTAGCAGGAGCAAGAATTACAAGTTTCAGAGACGAAAGGACTATTGTTTTTTATTATTGTGACATCTATTCTTGAATTTTGAAGCCATGTAGAGTTTAAAAATATTTTTAATTATAGAATGGCAGAATACTCTCTACTGTTATCAGATGGAAGGGGTTTAGAGCAGTTGCCTATGTGAGAAGCACAGAGGTTATAGAAGGGCAGAAAATAGAATTGTAGACAATATAATAGAGTAGATTGGATGGATAATAATATACAGTCACAAAATAACCAAACAACATATATGTGATTTACTGTATCTTTTGTTTCTCAAACAATCTATGGACTCTCAGACCAGAAACAATGTGAAATAGCCTTTCCCAGGGTACACTTCTAAGACATCAGGTGAGAATTCCTGAACACTTCTCTGTTAGTTAAAACAAATTTGTCAGGGGAGGAGGAAGACTGATTTAGTCTCCCTAGCACATTGGCTTTGTTTCTGCAGAATCCTTTTGGAACACAAGAAATTGTCTTATGGTGGACTCATTCAAACACAACAATAAACTACTTTTTTATTTTTAAGAGAAAAAGCCTAAACGAGCCTTTGGCTCATGCGTTCTCTCACACCTTTGCTTTTGGCACAGTCATGAGGTGATCAGTAGCTTTTGCTTCTGTTTTCAATTAACCGGAGCTAAGCATCCAGACATAAGCTTACTGAAACTATGGTTTATGAAACTGTCTTGTTTCCATAAACTGTAGTTAGGATCAATCCCAGTTTTGTGTTTACACATAATGTGAAAGTATAATTATTTGAAATCAGAAGCAAAAACTTCCCATTTGCTTCTTGCAGCTGAATTGGAGGAAGAGTATCGAGTTGCAAACCTGTGACTTACACACATAACCATAAAACTCTACTTATTCCTTGTTCAGAACTGGACTCCTGGATCAGACCACTGATCCATCCAGCCCAGTATCATCTGTGTTAACTGAGTTAAACTGTCACAAGACTTTCCGAGCATGCTGCACTGCTGTTGCTTGAAATCAGTGTCAGAATTCTGCAGCCTCAAGAGAGCCATTGTATGACACCCAGAGCCCTCATTGCAAAAATAAAATAGAGGCCCTTTTCACATGTCGGGGGGGAAACGGGCGAAAATGCCCAAAAACAGAGCTTACCTCCAGCTGGGTAAGTCCGTCGCCGCATGGAGCAGCACGAGCTCGCTGCTCCACACTCCTCCGGCGTCCCAGATGGCAGCTTCCGGTTGGTGGGGGCTCTCCACCAACCGGAGAAGCTCGCCAGCCAGAAGCCCGCCCCCGGCAGATCTGCAGGCACGCACTTGCGCGCACCTGCAGATCCACTTTAGAGACGGGCGGCGGAGCGGCATGGGGCTGCGCGCTCCGTGCTTTTTAAAAACCTCTAAAAAGAGGTTTTTAAAAAACACGCAGCCTGGCTAGTTCTGGCCGCTCCTGAGTGGATTCTGGTGTGAAACTACGAAAAGTAGTCCACGTCAGTCCACTCTACGGTGTAGACAACCTCCGTGAGAGGTCGCTCTACACCGTTCCCCCCCCACACATGTGAAAAGGGCCATTGAAAATAATAATGGGGAATCATACTACTGGAAATTTCTAAATGATACAGTTCTTGTGTATCACAAGGCATTCTCTCTCTGTCTCTCTCATACATGCAGTTGTTCCTCTCCCCACCCATCATCTTAAAACAAAATGGAATGTGATCTTCCAATCAACTGGAACGTGGACCAAAGGGGGCTCAAGAGTAGTGGCATGGGTGTGGTCCTGGACCAAACAAGATGCCTACCCTTTAACATATAGGTACTGGCAAATGAACCTAGAACCTTCTACGTGTCAAATATGTGCTCTGTAGCTCCCCTCTCCTATAACCTATGCATGACCCATAATCTCACTTTACAGAAAAAGAGAAGAAGCCTTAGTGGACAACATTAGAGAGGAAATCTTATAAAGACTATCTGATACTTAACACTTCTAATTTTCAATACAAATAAATCTTAACTGCAATATGCAGTTTTACTCCCAACTTGAAAATTCTCATACCTTTGGGTTTGTAATTTTCAAGGGAGTTATCCATGTTATTCCAGTTTTGTTATAAATGCTGAAGACTCATGTTAGCTACTACCAGTCTGCCATAATACCATTACTTGAAAAACAGAGATATGCCACCCATGACAAATGGACAGTCAGAATTCTAGAACAGAATATGATTTTTTATGAATAGAGTGACCATGCCCTTTCTATGCTTTGGATGTACATTGGCTGAAATCTTACAGTGGAAGACATACATATTTCACATAGGCCATTTCTGCACGTGGCAAGGGAACTGCTCCCTGCCACTACTCACTGGATCTTCTGTGGGTCCGGTCCGGTCCGGGGTGAGGAGGAGCAGTGTGTGATCGTAGATCCGCACTGCTCCGGCGTCCAAAATGGCAGCTTCCGGTTGGGCATGGGTCTTGACCAACCGCCGAAGCTCACCAGCCTAAAGCCCACCCTCCGCAGATCGCAGGCTCGCATTGGTGCGAGCCTGCGAATCTGCATCGGACAGCAGGCACGCAATGGCGCGCGCCAACATTTTGAAAGACCTGAAAAATCAGGTTTTTCGAAAACACAATTTAGGACCACTTGGGGTTGCTCCAGAGTGGACTGAGGTTTGGATCTATGGTAAGTAATCTGGACCCAGTCCGCTCCAAGGTGCAGACATCTTCCATGGAGGACACACTGCACCGTTTTATTTACCCCGTGTGGAAATTGCCATAGTTATGTCTCCGTAGCTATGTCTTCAGAGAGTGGGAAGAGCAGTGAAGATGTGTCCAGTTACTCTTCTGTAGTTTGACATATTGCAGCTGAATCTATGATGACCTCTGGAAGTCCTTGGGAGTTCCCTAGAGATGATGTCCTTGTAGAACATCCAAATACAGGAAACTACCTGGAAAATATGATTGATCTCCCCACTTTCTGATGACATGGAAATGGCTATGTTGGAAGGAGGAGTTGTGCTGCATACAAGGTAGGTTTGGGGGATTTCAGTTGTTTGAACAGAATTCCAACCTCTGCAAGGAGCAAAAGAGTGAGTTGTACAGTCAGCCCTCCACATTTGCGGGTTTCACTTTTGCGGATTTGATAATTCACAGATTATTTGCTTTCACCTCTGCTGCCTCCCTATGCTGTTTTTAATGAGGACTGCAAGCCTCATGAGACTGAGAAACTGCAAATGAGGTTTGTAAGTCCTTATTAAAAATGGTGTGGGGCAGCAGTGGAGGTGGCATTAAGCCCCACCAGCCAGCCACTTCTGCCTTGTGAAGGAACCCTTATACTTCAGAGGAATCCATGGTGGGTTGAATATGGTGATCATACTTCTTTTGTGTGTTAAATATGATTTGGGAGGGCCTAGAGTTATTCATGGTTTTTCCACTTTCATAGAGGTCCTGTGCCCCTAGCCCTAGCGAATGTGGAGGGATGACTGTAATTGTGTACATCTGATTTGAGTCACCATAATTCACCAACAAGATGCCAGTCATTGATTCAGTAGTAGTTCTCAGAAAGAATAAGGTCAATTTTCAGGAAATCATAAACAATTTAGATCTTTTCCAGAGAAACAAATCCTTCAAGATTTCAACATATGATTATTGAAGTGTCAAATTAAAACTTCATTATATATATCCTCTCAAATTTATTAAATTTGATTCCCTCCCTCTGTGACTCTGTCATTAGTTTAATCATATTTTTTGTCCTAGCAAATAATTTTAGCATTTCCTCTTGTGGAATTTCACTCTTCTGATTAACAGAAGTAATCTGATTTCTAGCCTAAATGTATTCATGCTCACAGTCTTTTGTGTTTCTAAGATTCTTTGTTCTTTTGCTGCATTCTCCTTTTGCTTAGCATTCTTTGGAGGACTATATCCTATATGGACCCAAATTCATCAAAAAAGTCATAGGGGAAAATTACGCAGGTACCATAATAACTAACTAATGAATGGTGCATATTGGGGTAACAATGAATCAGAATCAACTTCAAAAAACACCACAACCGCCACTACAACAACATAAGGTCTAACAGCAATTTTAATAATGATGCTGATGCTGATGCTGATGCTGATGCTGATGCTGATGTGGCAAGAATTTTTTTTCAGCATTAAACTACAGTTCGGGAAATTTGTTGTATTTATTGGCTGACTTTAGAGGGCTCTGGCAATAACTTTAAACTCTAGAAACCTGCTTTGAAATAACAATGTAGCTGTCAATGAATTGAGTTTGATGCCCTAGCTTTCTTGAGAACAATGGTCTGCCTTGCCTTTGAGTAGTCTCATGAAATTTAATATAATTGTCAATCTGATCAAGGTAGACACAGCGATCAGTTTATTAACATACTGTACAAACCAGAGCCTCTTGTCAGTCTACAAAGCATAGGGCATGTTGAGAACAGTATGGTGCATAGTTTAGCATGAAACTAGTGAACTCATGTAGAGACATGACAGAAAAAAGGAAATGTCTGATTCAAATCCAGTGGTCTTCCGCTGTAGATACTGTATATTCTAAGTATCACGTTCAAATTCGTGTCACTTACTGTATCAAATCAATCTTTATTTCCACCAGTAAAAAATACAAAACAATAAGAAATTGATCAAAAATATGCTTACAAAAAACGGCAGCTCTCAAAAAATGTTAGCATACTTTGAATTCTTCCTTTGCATACAATTCAGTATTTGTTTTTTTAAAAAAATGGTCATCTGCTCCCTCCATAGAAAACTCACCTCTATAGGTACATTGTTGCAACATGAAAATGATTGTAGAACTCTGTACTGGGCCCCAGTTCTAAACTTGAAGCCTATCTAGTGGGTCTTCCTAGCCCTGCTGGTGTGTTTGGTACCCATTGGTAACAAACACATGAAGAAGTTTTTAAAAATCTATGGCCATTTCCACACGGGCTAATAGAAACAGTGCAGAGCATCCTCCAGAGAGGACGTCTGCACTTGGGAGCAGGCTGGGTTGGACCTACTTAATGTAGATCCGCACCTCAACCCACTCCGGAACAACCCCAAGTGGTGTCAAGCGTGCTTTTGAAAGACCGCTTAAAACAGGTCTTTCAAAAGCATGGAGCGCGCCATTCCGTGCCCACTTTCCGGTGCAGATTTGCAGGCTTGCACCAGTGCGGGCCTGCGATCTGCTGGGGGCGGGCTTTAGGCTGGTGAGCTTCAGCGGCTGGTCGAGCCCTCGACCAACCAGAAGCCTCCATTTTCATCCCCGGAGCAGTGCGGAGCGATGAGCACGCATGGCTCCAGAGCAGCGCAGACCAGACTGGGGAGCCAAGAAGTCCGATAAGTAGCGGCACGGGGCGATTCCCTTACCCTGTGCGGAAATGGCCTATATTAGGCACAGTCAATGGACGTGGGTGGACAGGCAAACCAAACATTCTAGATGATGCACAACCAACATCTGCCATAAAAGGGCCTATGCGTGGAGGACACTTTCCACATGAACAGTAACTCTTGTTGGTCAGAGTTGCTGTCTTGTGGAAGATGTCCTGTGTGCATACATCTGTTATTTTGTACCTTTCCATCAGAGTGAAGAGTACCACATATATGCTGGGAGAGAGTATAGTTCGTCAAAGCCTCAGTGAGCGCAAGTAGCTCACATATTCTTGAGAGCTATTTCATACATTTGGAAGTCACTGGCTGATTTCAATTCAAGCTTCAGCTGAAATTCAGTTACAAAAACACATAATGGTTTGAATCTCTATTGCATTCCCAAAGGCTCTGATGTTCTGAGATGCTTTCATAAAAATTTATATTGTATTTGGAGTTTCAGATGAGGAAAAAATTGTTACCAATACATGTTTCCCTTTGAACAAGTTCCAGTGTTTCAAGCTGCTATCCAATAAAGCAGAATATTTAAGACATACAATAAACCAGGAATGATTATTCTTTGAGTCAGGACTTTGTAGAGCTGTCAAGCAGTCATTTCTTTTCCCTGCTGAAGACAGCTGGCATCTAACTTTGAAGCCCGATCTGACCTTCCTCCTTGATTAATGTTTCACAGCAACAGAAGGTGACATTCCACTATTTTCCTATTGCTGCAGTAGTATTTACCTGATTGCTTGATTATAAACTCTAGAGGATATACAGATGAAATAAATACTTTCAGATTACTTCAGCTAGAATAATTATTTAGTGTTTAATCAGGACGATGGACAAATTTGTCCACGATGACATTCTCTGACCTCCCTGTCCAAGTTCATTGCAACCTTGCTCCATCTCAGATGGCAAGGTGTGGGGTTTTTTTTGTTTTGTCAGCATGTTTGTACATATTTTCAAAGTGGAGATACTTTTGTATGTAACTTTCCAGTGTACACATTCTCCTATAAATTAAAGTAGGTCTGTGTAAATATTTCAATGAATTCAGAGGCCTAAGTAAGATTGCTATGAAAAAAATATTTAACATATCTTAATAAGCTTTTTATAACAAATGTTAGCAATGAAACTGGTAGCTATTCTCTAGTGTTGCTCTAGGATAAGCTGTAGAACCAAAGAATTATATATAAATATAACAGTAAGCAGGTATAGTCAATAATTTGTACCCCCCCCAAAAAAATAAACAATGTACCTTGGGGAATTGTAAAAAGTCCTTGCAGGGTACATGTCACTGTTGGGCCACACTTTGCCCAACTTTGAATTAAATTATGGGACTAATATCAACATGTTTGTTGCACAGTAGGGGAGAGTTAATGTGACTTGGTTCACACCATGCTTGAATATAGGCCTCTGATTTCAGTGCCAGTCCTAGAAAAATGGAAAGTTAGGGTAAGTGATTTTCAGTAAAAAAAGGGTCACTGAAAGATTACTTTGCTTACTGTTAAGTAACCACAGTAGACTTCTCCATAATTAAACAGGAACATTTTTCATACTGGATTGATTTACGGACAAGATTGAGATACAACTTCCTCTTTTTCAAATTAAAAATGAAATCATAAATGACCAAGGTGGCTAATGGGAACTTGAGCCTGCACCAGGCCAGCTGAGGATGTGCTGAATCCACATCCTATCGAACCTTGGGTGCGATGAATAATTATTTAGAACCACCCTGACCTGACTTTCAGTTGCTACTGAGGCTGCATACCTGAGCTTAAGGAGGTGTGGATCTGACATAACTCTAAGCCTACTTCACTCATCCTTGTTTTGTTTTGTTTTGTTTTGTTTTGTTTTGTTTTGTTTTATTCTGTTCTGTTCTTCTGCTGGCAGATCTTGGCGGCAGAGTGATTCTGTTGGCAGATCTGAGATCAGCTGACAAAAGAGGCTTCTGCCAGAAGAAGAGCTTCACTTCAGTCCCATTAGATAATGCACCAAGATTAGTGACTACATGATCAAGCATGTGGCATGGCAAATTAAGTTATACTTGAATAAATTCTTTATATTTTAGCATAGATAAACTATTTGGGTTTTTCCCTCCCATCTCCCAAAAACTAAAAAGATCTGAATGCTCATATTTAGGTACTAAAATCAGTCTACAAAACAGGTGCATTAGGTAATGATTTCAATGTATAGGCAAACTGTGACTTTAGTGACAACAGGGATGGGACGAATCCAGAATTTTCCGAATCCGGATCCAAATCCCGGGAAGGTTCTGGGAATCTGCGAATCTCACGAATCTTGAAAAGCTTAGGCAAAGGCGAATCTCCCTCTGAAGAAATCTGGCCAGGACAATTGTCATAGCTTTGCCTCGGGATCTCCCCAGATTGAAAATGACATGAAGGCCCTTTCTACACAGGCAGGAAAATGTGGATTAATCCCACATTTTTTCAGCCTGTGTAAACAGGGCCACATACTACAGTCCAAAGATAATCGAGGTCAAAACTGGCTTTTCTTTGCATAGCTCCTTATGCAATGCTGGGGTCTGTAGTTTGATGATGCACCAGTACACTTTGGCAGAGAAGGCTGTGACACCTTGTAAAACGACAAACCCCAGAATTGTGTATGAAAGAGCTTTACAAGGGAGCTATGCAAAGGAATCTTTCAGCTGTCCTTGAAATCTCAAGACTGTACCCTCCAGTCAAGTCTCAAGTCCTGCAACAAGGAAGGCACTTTAAAAAACAACATCAGCCTTTAGTCCAGTCTCAATTCTGCACCCTGCAGTCTCAAGTCAAGTCTCAAGTCCTGCAACAAAGCACTTAAAAAAAAAAAAAACAGCCTCTAGTCCAGTCTCAATTCTCTACCCTCAGGTCTCAAGTCCTGCAACAAGGCATTTTAAAAAAACAGCCTCTAGTCCAGTCTCAGTTCTCTACCCTCAAGTCCAGTCTCAAGTCCTGCAGGGGACTTTCAAGTTAAATCTCTAGTCCAGTCTCAATAATTCCCAATCTCTACCCTCCAGTCTCAAATCAAAAGAATAGAGATTATTACCTTGCAGAAGGAGGCAGCTCGAGTGGGCACAGGCAGCCTGAACAGGCATATCTTGTGGAAGGAGGTATGCTGGCCTACTTGTGGCAATCACTGGATGAGATTGTGTGACCTTGCCCTCTACCCCATTACTTCTGATAGGCATCAGACTCTCTGACCCCAGCATTTATACATGCCATTGATTTTCAGCACAGAAAATAGTGCTGAATGTAAATATTAAACGAACTGAAATATTAAATGTTAAATGCTCAATTTAAATATATTAGAATACAACCCCAAATGTAATTTCTGAAATTGTTGGCAAAGGCCCTTATTACTCCAAGGGAAAAACTCACCTACTTGCCATCTCCCCTTGTACGTCTGGTCTCCCAGGTTTTCAGGCATCCCAGTCTCCAACAAACTATTTGGATTTGCAAATCTCGATTTGAGGATTCAAAGATTTGAGGATTCTGTTGGCCTATCCCTAGGTGACAATATGTCATGAACTCAAAAATATGCCTCCTCATATTTCTAAAATGTACAAACTAGACCAAAAGTATTTAGAGTTGCACTTTCAGGGCCTTTCTGTACTACAGTATTATAGTGCTGTTATTCCACTTTCAACATCCTATGGAATCCTGGGATCTGCAGTTTAGGGAGGAGCATTTAGAATTCTCAGCCAGAGAGCTCTTTGGCCTTAGTAAACTACAAACCCCAGAATTTCACAGGATGTTGAAAGTGCAATAATACCACTATAACAGTGTAGTGCAGAAATGGCCGCAGGCTCTTTAGGGTGAAGCAACAGAACAGACACAACTCCAGATCAACGTCTGCTTGTTAATGATTCTATAATTTTCTATAGCAAATGTACATTTGGATAAAAACTATAATTTTCTATAGTTTGTATTTCACTTTTGTGAAAAAACATGCTAGATCCTAAATTTGAGATTTTTAGGAGTACATGATGAAAGACAGATGAGTTTGATCATCCTTTTTAGAACCGAAGACCAGAATCCAGTAGTATATTTCCATTTTATCTCACAGCTTCTGCTAGAATGGTGACACTCACACCCCTTTGCGCTCTAAAGACGAGCTCCTCAGGATTGGAAAACTTTCTGCCCCTGGTGTTTTGGCACCACGAATGGCTATAGCGGAAAGGAGAGGGAAAGAAGCTGCCAGTTTTGCTAACATCAGACACTGAAGTATTGCACTGGATAATTGTTTCATTCTGCAAGTACCAGAAAAATGTTTAGAATACCAGTAATGAAGCCTGTCTCTTAGAACAGGATGCATTAGAAATGAAATCAGCACGGTGACATCAAAAGTGTTAATGCTGTATGAATGAATCAGAAAAAGAAGTGATTAATATGATATGAAGGAGACTCAGTTCCTCATCCTACACCCACCTTTTGAGCTGAGTTATTATGCCAAAGAAGAGCAAACAGTGAAAACCATTAAAGGGTGAACAGAAGGAAAACCCATTTGATGTCTTATTGGCCACCTCCTGTTTTTTGAATAATGTTCAATAACACAGGGGAACAGATATTTACCACTCTTCTCTGTGAGATCCATTATCTCTGATTAATTCCTCATGTTTTATAAAACTGAGCCTCAGTAAAAAAAACACTATTCCATTATGTTGTGAGCTGAATACTGATAGGACATTATCCAAATAAAAGCTTAATGGTTTGGATGACAAGGTTAGCTAGGCCAGGTCGTAGCATGCTAAACCTTTTAGCATTGTATATGGTTAATTCCAATTTATTCATCTCTAATGAAATAACTGGCTCAAAAGCTTAGAAAGCTTTATGTACTGTATAAAAGTATAACATCTCAGAGTTGCAAAGCTTTAGTTTAAAATCATGAAAAAGAAAACCTAGAAACAGACAGGAAGTGGGATCAATGAATACAGGCAGGTTTAAATACAGCACAAGATGGACTGCTTAATGTTACTCTATCAAAAAAATGGCTCTTGATCAGTCTCCACTAATGTCAGCATCACATCTTTCAGAATTTGTGACACTACAACAATCCCAAAGGCCTTCACGCTTGGATTGTAGCAGTGTGTATAGAATGTATGATTTATTCAATAAAAGAGAACCCCTCTGCTATGCAGATTTTTGTGGAGCAGAGGATGAAACCAATTACATGGTCTTTTTATCAGTACCTGCAACAATGTCATTTTCTTAGCCAGGCTCACATTAAGTAGCAAAGCACACACACCCCCGAAAAAGAAACAAAACCCCCCACAGAAATTGCAACTATTTTGCCTAAAAATATGATATAATTTCTTCATAACACCTTCCAAATGCCATTAGGTGAAGACAAGAGCTTCTTTGTTGGAGCATGAGAGAGTGACTTGAGCAAGTCTTTTGAAGAAGATATTGGCCGTATTTCTCAACCTCTGTTGCATCTTTATCAGGCAACAATAACATAAAGGAAATGCCATGCAATCTTTTCAGCAGTTAGGTCATTATACCTACAAGGCTTCACCTGATACCATCCAAACTATAGTCAGTATTCTTACAAGGGGTGGGCTCATATTAATTTTTATTTATTTATTTTTTTACACACACACACACACACACACTTTTTTCCCAATTTATTTATTTATTAATTTTTAACAATAATACTCTTATTTTGAACCAAAAAAACATACATTGAAAAGATAAGGAGGGAAGAAGGAGGAGAGGAGGAAGGAAGGAAGGAAGGGAGGAAGGAAGGAAGGAAGGAAGGAAGGAAGGAAGGAAGGAAGGAAGGAAGGAAGGAAGGAAGGAAGGGCAGGCAGGCAAGCATATAACTAAAATACATATAACTAAATGTGTGTTTGTGTAAGTGTAAAAATAGGGCTCTGACCCCTCCAATTCCAACTGTAATGAAAAGAAAAATAAAATAGTATTGCTTTATCATTACAGATCTAACTAAATAATCTTACTAAAATTACTAATAACCATAATCACAGATTATTACATTGTTAGATTTCTTATTGCTCAAAAAGTTGACTTTACACTGAAGCCTCCAGCCTGTGAAGGACCACTCACTTATTCCTTTCAAGAGCCAGTGTTTTCACCAGTCCTCCATCCTTATTCCCAGCTCATTGTGTGTGGGGGGTGGCGGGTGGGGACTGGAATAATATGCAACAGTGGTGAGTGCTGTTGTGGGACTGTGTGCATTACTTTGAGAACCCTGGTTACTGAGGAGATAAGATCTGGGGGGAGGACCCTTAGTGTGTAGAACAGAGAGCCTAAGGACCTTAAGGAGGCAAGATATAAATGGGACTACCCAGAGATGTAGACTCAAGTCGATTGACTCGAACTCAAGTTGGACTTAAGTCGCTTCAGTGACTCGACTTGCACTTGACTCAGCAATAAATTATGCACTGACTCGACTTGACACTTGTATATTTTTGGTGACTGACTTGCTGCCTTTGGTTCAGTAACATAACGTATTCATCCAGAAACCTTACGACTTTGAACAATGCTTTCATCTTTTTTTGCCTACTGGTCACATGACAATCTGTCTCAAGCCCAAAGTTTGGGTGCATTTCTCAGAGGGAAACAGCAAATGGGTTAGGCCACGGGCTTGAGGTCTGCTCAGCAGTTTGTGCTGCTGCATATTGGAAGAGCCTCATAAAACTTTTCCTAAGAGCGGAAGGCAAGACTCTCCTCAAGAGAATAGGGTGCATTTGTCAGAGGGGAACAGCAAATGTGTTAAGGAATGGGCTTGAGAAGGAAGGATCTTTCCTTCTAAAGCTTTGATGGGGAGTAAGAAGGATCCTATTCCCCACTTCTGAAAAAATCCTCCAGCTTCTGAAATTGGAAGTACGAAAGATCCTATTCCACACGTCCAAAGCTGCAGATGGTAAAATCACAAATGTGGAGGGCTGACTCTGCTTAAATTGTTAATACTGTCTTTACTCAACTCTGTCCAAAAATTCTGGAATATAGGTTGGGGTATAAAATTGGCTCCCAGACTTAAGACTTGACTTGAGACTTGACTTGAAAGTATCTTCAAGGACTTAAAACGTGACTTAAGACTTGACTTGAGACTTGAAGGTAGAGACTTGACTTGAGACTTGGAGTAAAAGACTTAAGTACATCACTGGGACTATCTAACAAAGTATATGGAATCTCTTCTACAACAAATTATATGGGTGTTTCAGACAGCTTTGCAACTGACTTGGCCAAATCTCAAACTAAGTCAGATGATTCAGACAAATCCAAATCAGATCCAAATCAGACTGGAGCAGATCAGTTCAGTGAACTGGTCAGTGAAAGAAAGCTAGACAGTGGTCTCTTAAATTTTCCAAGATAGCACCATGTACAGAAAATACTTGGGTAGGTAAAGGAATAGGAGATTGAATTGATGTGATCATTGCACAATTTTATGAGATTTTTTCCAGTAACACTATAATGCGCAATCACGACAGCTGGAGCAGCAACAGGAGTGGGACTGCAATGATGTTGTACCGTAGCACACATCGCGGACCAGCTTCAATGTGTCCCCATGTCAGGGTGGGGCTGTAGTGTAGAAATAGCCTTAGTGAAGTATTACATCCCTACATCATAGATGCTATTATAGTGGAAAAATACAGCATGCTTTAGCAAACTTTAAACATATTTAAGCAAAATTTCAAGATGGCTGTCATAATTACTGCCTGCTCTAATTTGTAGAAGTCATTCCTCTCCACTAAATTTCTTGCATGTGAAAAAAAACAACAACAAAAATGTCATGGTCATTTCTAAGACAAATATTAAAGATAGCTGGCACTGAACACTTGGATCTATTTATCTATAATTTGGCAGGATTGATCTCCCATCCAGCAGGTGCTGACTCTCCAGATTTCATGTACTTTTGTCCAAAAGAGAAGAGCTTGAGGTCATTTGTGTTTCCCAGCTCAGCTCTTATCAATGAATCAAATATTTCGATTACCAATTTTTGGGTTGGATTGAGGACCAAATCAAGTCACATCAGACCTCAGTCAGTCCAAATCAATGTTGAGTCAGAATCACCAAATTGAACCCCAAACAAAATTGGTGAGAGGGCTTTCCCTGTTCTACTTGAGCCTTTCCAAAGTCTTACTTCCTCCTGATAGTCTTTGGATGGTAATTCTTACTTTACCTACTCCTAGCACTTAAGTTTCTGCTAGGAAGAGTGTTGAGGACCATTCTTCTTATTTGTCACTGGGCCCCTGCCAACACAAATCGACATAGAATCAAACAGTTGGAGCTATCCATTCCAAACCCTGCCATGCAGGAATACGGTATCAAAGCACCCCAACATTCAGACTCTGCTTAAAAACCTGCAAAGAAGGAGACTCCACCACGCTCTGAAGCAGCGCATTCCATTGTCTAACTGCTCTTACAGTCAGGAAGTCCTTCCTAATGTTTAGGTGGAATCTCTTTTCCTGTAGTTTGAAGCCATTGGTTCATGTCCTAGTCTCTGTAGCAGTAGAAAACAAGCTTGTTCCATCCTCCGTATGACATTCTTTCAAATATTAAAACATGGCTATCATGCCACCTCTTAACCTTCTCATTTCTAGGCTAAAGATATCCAGCTTCCTAAGCCACTCCTCATAGGGCATGGTTTACAGGCCTTTTACCATTTTGGTCTCCTTCCTCTGGACACATTCCAACTTGTCAATATCCTTCTTCAGTTGTGGTGCCCAGAACTGAACACACTGTTGCAGGTGAGTAGAGTGGTGTGACAGAGTATAGGGAGAATGGTATCCTGAGTGGTAGAAAAGTCACCCAGCAACAGGTTGTCAGCAACCAGAATGGCCAGTCCAGAGGAAAACCCAGCCCCTTTACTCGGAAGGAGGAGGTTGGAGGCCTGAGTGAGAATGTATTTATAGCTGATACACCGGTTTGGTTGAGAAAGATTTCCGGAAGAGTCAGACTTTCAGGGATCAAGGGTGAATCCAGTCATTGAACGATGGGGGTGTTTTATCAGGGAAGGCCTAGAGAAGAGACAGAAAAGATATCAACCCACTGTTAAATCAGGTCAGAGAGAGTGGCCTAGATTTGGAAACATAGCCTTTGGCAAAGAGGGAAGCCAGAGGGCTGTGTGTATGTATATGTGACCTGTGCCTTTATGCTGTTGTAAAGAGAAAAGAAACTGTTTAAACACACTCTGAAGATCTCTTTGAACTTAGACATACATACAAAACCAATACATTATTCTGTTTGCTATTTCAATAAGGATTGTACTATCTTTTTTTTTTTATAAAGTTGGTATCAATTGAATGATTCCCAGTGGTTATAACCATCCAGAACCATGCTACCATAACTCTTTAAAGTTTTTAATTAACAACTGAAAGTTTTTACCCTGTTTACACAAAGGTGATGTTTCTAGGGAAGGCCAGAACTGTGCATAAAGTGGCAAGGTGCTTTAGCAGATTCGGGAAGGGGGGGGGAAGCTGCCATTCCAGTCTGAAAGAAAAAGCAAGGCTTTGTCTGTTGTCTCCACAAGTGATACTATTATTTCCCTTGACCTAGACACTTTACTCCTACTGATGCAACATATAGTTTTTTTTAAGACTCATGTTCAGCTTTTGGTCCACTAAGACTGCAAGATCTCTTTCACATGTACTCTAGTCAAGCCATCCTATTTCTATGCATTTCATTTTTTTTTTTTTGCTTAAGTGTGGTACCTTAGTTTTCTCCCTGTTGAAATTAATTTTGTTAGTTTTGACCCAGCTCTCTAAACTGTTAAGATCATTTTGAATTCTGATCCTGTCTCTGTGGTGTTAGCTACGCCCCCTAATTTGGTGTCATTTGAAAATTGATTAGCATGCCCTCTATTTCTTGATGGAACCACCTTCTGAGGCAACATTTTCAAGTACAGTCATCCCACCAAATTCACTAGGGTTAGGAGCATAAGACCCCCATGAAAGTAAAAAAAAAAACATGAATAACTCTAGGCCCTCCCAAACCATATTTAACACAAAAAAAAGTATGATCACCATATTCAACCCACTGTGGATTTCTTTGAGGCATCAGGGTTCCTTCACAAAGCAGAAGTGGGTGGCCAGTGGAGCTTACTTGTCACCTCCACTGCTGTCCAACAGCATTTTTAAAGAGAACTTACAAGCCTCATTCTCAGTTTCTCAGTCTCACAAGACTTGCAGTCCCTATTAAAAATGGCATAGGGAGGCAGCAGAGGTGACAGCAAATAATCTGTGAATAATCAAATCCACAAAAGTGAAACCTGCAAATATGGGGGGCTGACTGTACTTGGATGAGGAGAAGAGTGGTTAAGTAACCAGAATAGCCACTTTATTTTCTGCTTTTGGGGGCAATAAGGGATCTGATAACAGCCACCAATGACACCATTCAATTCTTCACTGTTCTGGGACTCTCCTTCAATGCCAAATATACACTAAGCATGGCTGTTTGCCACATCCCTTTATTTACTAACAAGCAGAACTGAAAGGGACAGTTTTACCCAGGATCCATTTGCTGGTCCCCATCTCAGTTCACAATGCTGCATAAGGGGACAAGACTTCTGACTGGTCTCTTCTGGATTCCTGAGAACACTGCAGCCCAAACCAAGCCTGACAACAGCATTACCAAGTGATATCAGGAGCTGGAATTATGCTGACCATAATATATGTAGTTCAGTCTGACCGTTTTGCATTTACCTTTAGGCCAATCAGAGATTCTGTTTTTGTTTTAAAGCTACCAAGTGGGATAAAGGTCTTAGATAAATACATCTGTATATTTCTTACAGTGGGAAAATGTGGTATCAATTTCTGTGTTATAGAGCTTGTTTAGAAAAGCAATAGCCATTCCTGCATGATGGGGCTCTTGCAAATCATCCTGTTGTAGTCCCAGCAGGGAAGGAAGCGTGACAGGAATGCTCCCCTCTACACGGGACCAGCTCCCTGTGGAAGAGAGCGCGATGGCCACACCCCTTCCTTCTGCAGCACAGCTGGGTTCTTTCCCAGGCCATGCTGGGGAAGGAAGTGTTGCTGTCACACTTCCTGCCCTTCCACAGGATGTGTAGGTAAGGGAGCATGATGCAATTGCAGCTGCTAAATTGATTTTATCCATTTAGCAAATACCCCACAAGCACGACACATGGGGACAGGATGGCAGTGGGCCAATGACAGTGTCATGTGAAAGCACAACCAGCCAACCGCTGCCATCCTGTCCCCATAGTGGGGTAGCCCCATCATGCAGAAATGACCAATATGTGTATTCTGCAAAAAACAAATATATTTTTGTTTGCTTACCTTTATCTACTGATTTCTTCTGGTATGTACATAAAAATCTCCAGACTTGCAAGAACTGACCCTTCCATTTGTAAATACAAAATTTGTTCCAGTCAAATGAATAAAATAGCCCAGACATGTAGGAAATCCATATTTACCATCCTACAAGATCTGTCCCTTCTGTTTGAATACATAGAACTTCTCTCCCAATAAGTTGAACAGAATAGCCTGAACATGCAGCAGCTTTGTATGCACATCAGAGCATGTGTGGAACCATGGGTCAAGCATCTGTCTTGTTTTAAAACATTTAAATTGCTTAGATCTAAAGAATTTCAAGCACATATCATTAGTGGAGCTAATTTCTTAGCAAAACTGTACATGTAATTCACTTTCTGGAAGTTAGTTTATCATTTGTTCTCATTACTTTCATAGATATAATACTTTTTGCTTTACTTATTGGAGTAATGCATTCCCTTTACTGAAGAAATATTCTTTCCATAAAATCTCTTAAACCACAATCTATTAAATTACCAGTGATATAGTATTAATTCTCCTGCTTGAGTTCAGATTTCCCAGTGTTTCACAATATTCCAAAGCCAACAAAGAAAGGGAGGAAGGAAGCTCTTCATCGCATTTGCCCCAGTCAGAGTCCTGTTGAGTATACCAGCTTTCCAACTCAAAGCAATAAAACATCAATCTCCTAGCTCTCCAACACAGTAGTTCTTCTAATTCTGCATTAGCATTATACACAAGCAAACAAAAAAACAGTATGAAAGCCCCAAGAGGCAGTTCACCACATTTCTGCGTTTCCCAAGGCCAAATCAGCTATTGAAAACTTAATTTAAAAAGCTGACACAGACACCACAGTTAGAATAGTAAATCTACCTACCATCTTCCAGATTCTTAAATAAAGTTTTCAATCACTGTTTCAGTCTTCGTAAGCAGAGAGTTCTGCTTTTAGCTGTCTATCCAGCAAGTCATTCTTACTAAAGTTCATTGCTTTTAGTGTTCAAACACATCTGGAAGGACTTAGGAGGAGGTCAAAAGTTGATAGCTGAATAGGGTTTCTCTCCCTCCCTTTATAGCCTCCAGTCGAGTAAAAGCTGGCCTGCAGACAATGCTTTCTGAGAAGGTTCATGGGAAACATAATGGAAGCTCTTGTGTAGAGTTTGGAAATTTTGTTCCCAGAATGTCTCATGCAGCATGGCACTGGTGATGCTCCCTGAAAGTTCTAGGATTTATAGTCCAGAAAGCTGTGCTTTTTTAAATAAAGATCTCTGGCTAAGGCATAAAATTTTGAAATGTGTGATGAGCTGTTGGGCCACCAAAGCAAGGAAGATGCAGAAACTTCCCAAAGTCTTGCCAGGATTTGTGTGGAGGCTGTGCCTGGCAGGAGAACCACCAGAACTCCTTTCCAAACCAACCTCTTTGATACGCCCTGGAAGAGGATGGAGACCAGGTTCATTGCTCCACCCATAAGATGGTTTACAACATTTCTCTACTCATCTTCTAGGAGTGCTTCCTAACAGAGACACTTTAAGAGCTAGAACAAGCATCATTCTTGAGCAATAGTGTTTCCATTGCCAAACGGAGCAGCTGGCACATTTTGTCTGCTTTCCCTCACCACCATCACATGATCCTGTAAAAAGGGCAGGGAAACCTGGATACAAAAGCCTGTTTACCTGTCAAGACTCTGGAACAGCCACACTCTCTCTTAGATCTAACTACTTTGCAGAGTTCTGTGGATTCCTTGCATACTCCTCTGATTTTCTCAGTGGAAGAGTGGGAGAAAGATGAATGGATGTGTTCTCACAAATCACAAAGACCAGGATCACAGAGGAGAAGAAGAAGAAGGAAGAGGAAGAATACAACATTTATTTATAATGCCGTTTACACCAAAGGGCGGAACAACTGCGACATATACATTCAGGGACAAAGACATTATAGCAATAGCATGCATATGTCTATATCACTTATCAGTGCAAGCACTCTCTAAGTGGTTTTTCTCAAATTGACTCTTGAGTTAAGTAACAAGGACTAAAAAAGGAGGTGAAAATGTTCTGAGGAGTGGAAGAACAAGGAGCACGACAAAGTGGGAAAGAAAATGAGCAGACTAGGCTCTCAAGTACAGAATGAAATAAAAGTGAGGCGAATCAAACCAGAGAGAACTCTCCTGAGGACATCCAGTCCATCTGGCATGATCAGTTTTTAACAAAGGTACAGAAAAAGTATTGCAGAATTACATCCAAGGCAACAAACAGATAACAGAAATGCCCTGTGGAGGGAGAACACTCTCTTGTCCAACCATATTATTGGTGACAAGGCTGCACTGTCTTCTTTTTTTAAGCTAATGCAGACCAGATGACTATGCTGGGTCAGAATAGGCAGGGAGGTGGGCAAAAGATAAATTGTTACCTGCTGATGGTACCACAGTACTATCAGCAGATACCACAGTACTGCACTGCACCTACCGTAGACTAATTTTTAAAAATCCTTTGTGTATGTTTTTATTCATACACAGGGTCTTTCAAGACAGATTAGTTATGACTTAACTGTTAACAGATTCTGATCACATGCTCTTAGACCAGGGTGGGAGTGGGAGTGGAAGAGGAGGAGGAGGAGGAGGAGGAGGAAGGGGAGGGCTGTCCTGTTGTTTTGGCCAACTTTGTATTGTATTGTATTATATTGTATTGTAGGATTGCTATGATATGGCAGTGTATTTTAAATTTGCAATGAGAACTTGAACCACATTGCTGTGCCGCAATGATTCTAGTTAAAAAAATAAAAAATAAAAAAATTGAACATAAAAAAAAACCTGAACTCAGTCCTCTACCACCATCTCTACACCCTCCCTCCCAGAAGTGTGAAAGGAACTGATTACAGCCTTCTGTCCTTCCCCTCCAGTTATTTCTCTGCCAAAGCAGATGGCACCAGCTGTGTGCACATAAGGATCAGGGGCCAGTTATACAGAAATCAATAAATGCCCTACAGTAGCAATTGTATTTATCCAAACCTCTGATTCTCTGAATGTTTAGGATTATGCTTTTCCCATTTGTGTAAATGAAAATATACAGCATCTAGAACTGTGTTTGGAAATGTGACACATTTGAATGGGTGCTTTTTTAATTTTAATGGCACATTTAAATTTTAAATCATTATAATATTTATCTCTATGCTTGGATTTATTATATACAGTGAAAGCTCAAGATTTTTTTTCTCAAATGGCCATAAATATTTACAAGGCTTTTTTTTATTTTTTGGCATTCTTTAGAAGCAGCGCAGATTATGACATGTTCACAGTGTTGCTGGGGGAGTGGTGCTCCATTTTTAAGCCTTTTATTTCCCACAGTAATTGCAATATTTCTTCAGTTTGTTTGGGCAGTGCCTGGAGGATAGGAAGAATTACTGGTCCCAGTTTTTTCTAAATGAAATTTCTATTTACAGTGAGTAAATAATAAATAGGAAAAGCATGGTTTTTATACGCACATGCATACACACACACACACACATTCATCAGGTAATATTTTACAGTATAATTCTGCCACACACACATCCTGCCTACTCCCCCAAACTCCACTCAGTAGACTTATACATTTCCTTAGGAGCTTGCCTTTCTGGCTTAGAATAGCTTGCTTGTCTCAACGATCTCTGTTCCAGAAAGGGCCAAAGCTGGATGGCTCCAAACAAATGTGAGCAAGAAGGAAAAACGAGAGGTCTCTTCCCTGAGGCAGAAAAAAATTTCTGGAACTTTTGATAGACTTCCCTGTAGAAAATGGAGTGGGAGAAACCTGAGCAAGGAAACTGAAGCTAAAGGAACCATCAGGATACAAATGCCAACTGCACTGTCTTAACACTCCATATGCCACTCTCACACAGCTTGAGGTAGAAGTGGAAGTGTGAAGTCCATGCCCGCTTTAGGCAGAGCTCAGAAGGTTGAACATAAAAGCTCTACTTTTTGCAAGCACCACTCCCGTAACAGGGAAAAGGCTGTGATATGATCCCTCATTGTCTTTGTAACTCTGAAGTTTTCTCATTAGGCTGAAGATGGCTTCCATCCAGTCAGTTGTTTCTGGTTTTCCTTAAGGCATAACCTGTTCCTTGATTTTTGTTTCCTATTGGGGTGAAAACTATGGTGACTGAAGAAGGAGGCTAAGGTTACTTCAGCCTTGGTGTGTGAAACCAGTGGTTGCCTTCAAACCCCAGGGAAAGCAGAAACCACCTGGCCAAGTGCTTTCCAGTCCTGTGGAGTGAATAACAGCTACCTTGCAACACCTTGGTATGACTGACCAGTTGAGTCATAATCAGTTGAGAGGTTAGGACAGGAGCCAAGACTCCATAGGGCGGCCTCCAAAGACTGCCACCCCAACCTTCCCAAATCTCCCTCAAGCCAACTTTTTATTGTATTCACCCCATATAGAAAATTGAAGCTTCGCATTTAAACACATCATGGCATTACCTTGCACTGTTTAAGATCAGATTTTTTTCCCCAAAACCAGAGGCAGTTTTCCAGTTCTTTCTGTGTGTTTTTTTTTTTTTAATTACTATTTGGTCACATTTGGAAGTCTGTGCAGCCTCTGGTCAGTAACAGCGTAAGAAAATTTGTCACCCCAGGCCTGCTGAAGTTGCCCAGCCCTGTAGTAGAGTCAGACTCTGGTTGTTCTGAATCACATTAATCATGTCTGAGAACAGTATTGTTGTTGTGTATCTTCAAGTTGTTTCCAACTTATGGCAACATCAAGGCAAACTTATCATAGGGTTTTCTGGGGCTGAGAGTGTGTGATGCGCCCAAGGTCACACAGTGGGTTTCCATGGCTAAGTGGGGAATCGAACCCCAGTCTCCAGGTTCATAGTTCAGCACTCAAAACATTACACCACACTGGCTCTCTTGAGAATAGTATAGCAACAGATAACGCCCAGAATCCTATTTGTAACTGGCAGAGAGGCAGTGGCTTGACACTGACCAGCAGTAGAGAGAAGGAAGAAGAGGAGGATACATTGATTCGGCAGGCCCAGGGAGTAAAGGCAGCCAGCCAGCTGGCAGCAACAGAGAGCATTCTTTGCACTCCCTGCCCATCGCAGCCACTCAGTGGCTGTTGAGATTAGGGTGGCAGGGCTGTGTTGGGTACTAACCAGCTGTCATTGGGCCGCCTGGGGGATCATTGCACAAGTAAGTACTGGATACCTACTTGTGTAACATCACAACAATTGTTTGCATTATTTTAAATCATCAAGAGAATTCCAATGTGAACCAATGTGTGCTAGTAACTTGAAGCAAATGGCTGGAGTGAGCAGATAACTTTACTCTACAGCTAGAAAGAAAGCTCTTATTCTGAGCAGGCTTAATATTTAGGATTTCTCTATTTCTCTAAACACAACACTTGAATATTTTGCTTACAGCATTCAATGTGCCATCTGCTTATTATTGATCACAGGCAGCATATAATATTTCTGATTGACCTGACAATCATACTCAAAATATTTTTTTCCCTAGAGATCCAGACGTGGTTTCTTGTTCTGAAGGCAAGAAACAATCTCCTTTAGTGTGTGAAGGTGTAGTGCTAAAGTCCTATTGTCCATTCAGCAGCTCCTATGGGCCCATTGCCATAGTTAAGATTCTAAAAGCCAGTAAAACACTCTCTTATTTTTTTTTTAATAAAGATTTCCTGGGAGGAGACTCTTCTCTTTAAAGGGTTGCTTCTCTCACCTACCTCAGATGAAATCAGAGACTGAGATCCCATGTGCTTCAACATTCTATAGCATACATTGTTATACTTAATACACTTGTAACTTGAATTAATTATTTATTAACGCTTGATAAAATATTTATAAAATGGAACCTTGCCACAAAGCAATTTGTGGTTTTGGCTGCTGTAAAGATATTTCCCATATTATCTGAAGCAAATTTTAAGTTCAAGGAACTAAGTGCCCAATGCACAATTTTTAAACTTTATTTCGTGTTCTTTATGTCTTATATTCTTTGTTCAGTTATTGGTTAACCAATAAGAAAACTAAGAGTGTAATCTTACTGGGGTTTACTGCAATTTGATGGATCTTACTTCTGAGTAGAAATGTATAGAATTGTGCTGAGATGACATTGCATTATAAGGCCGTTAAAAAGGCACCAAATCACAGATTCATATATGGATTAAATAAACTGCAAATGGAAGTTTATTTAAACTGTGAGACTGTCCTGTTCTATACTCATGTACCAATTTTATTTCTCTTAATGGACAATGGAACTATATAGGTAATTTTCTAGTACAGGGGTGGGAATCATGCAACCTTTCAGATGCTGGTCTGGAACACCCATCATTCCTCACCATTGGCTGTGTTATCCAGGCATAGTGAGAGCTCAAAATAATGGGAGGAATAACCCTGCTGTAGCAGATATCAGTGAAGTAAGCATTATGATTCAGTTTTTTATGCTGGTTAGTCAATCAATATTTTATGGTTTCATTAAAGTTCTCAGCCTAAGATCCATGAAATATCTGCAAGAGTACTGTCAGTAGTCTGTTGGGGCCTACACTGATTGATCACTGAGGCCCTAATCTATAGGGAGAAGTAAAATGGATGAACCAATCAGAAAAAGAGTGAAAAGAGTCACAATGATGAAGTCCATCACTTAATTTCCTGAAAAATAGAAGGGATTAAATGTCAGGTGTAATCTGTATCATGAAAATGTTTACTGATAGCAAGAAGCATCAGGCAGGACAGATTAAACATTGTCATAGGCTTTGTCAGAATTGTTTAAAACAGCTTGTTCACCAAGACTTCAGAAGCCTTCAGCTGCAATGTAGCAGTATGCAGAAAGGAAGAGGTTAGGAACCTCTGCTGTTTCTATTCCAGGCTAGGGGACCAGCCACGATGTTTACTACTATTTGTGCATTGTAAGAGAGAGCACCAGAAGATAACAAGAAAGATTTCCTTCATTTGGAGATGTCCTTCAAGAATGTTACAATAATTCTAGTCCCAGTCTGACTCAGCTGGTACTCTATATAATCATGCCAAATGGTTAATCTTTTCTTGAATGGAAGAACAGGGTTCAGATTGTTAAATTAATTATGGCATGTAGAGTAAAATGTGTTTGGCATATTGAGGCTGAAAATTAGAAATAAGCTAATCAGAGTATCATTTTCGCTATTATTGTTGAGTAATGCACATCCATTTTGCAGTGTTGCCTCAACGATCCACTGAAATTGAGTTTGCTGTTTGTTAGATTCCAATATGGAGAACAAGTGACCTGCAGCTCTTGTTGGACTACAGTTCCTACCACTTCCTATGGTTAGACTGGGAGTTGCAGCCTAACAAGCATTCTCTTACAATGGTTTAAATGGCCGGATGCTGAAAAGAAATGTGCAGAAGCCCCCAAGACTAGCTTTTAAGGTTCTGTAGGTAGGTCAATGCAGATAGTTCATGAAATTTCCTGACGTTGTGAGTCTCTGTACACATCTGGCTAAGTCATGAAACGTCTTTCTTGAAACCGGACTAACACGTATGCGGAGTCCCACTATGTGTTCCATCCAGACCTTTCGTCCCTTTCCCCCCACCCCCCAGTCTGTTTACCATCCCATGGGCTCCAAGGATGTAGTGGTAAATTTTGAAGCAGGAGGAGCTCACTGCAACTGTCCCAACAGCCAACAGCCAAAGAAAGTCCAAAATACAGGTTCTTAACAAAATATTCAAGGAATTTTCATCTCCACCAGGTCTTATGTGATGAGGTCTTAATTGCCCATTCAAAACCAAACCAGACCCAAATATTTTGCATTAGAAGAGTAGTTGGTCCCAATAGTATACTGTTGCTGGGAAATCTTTTCTGACCTCCACCCCACCCAGCTACTACTGTGAGGGTTGCAGTTAAGCTAAGAGGGAGTGGTGGCAGATAATGTCATCTTCCATGCTAAATATAAAGTCCTGTCACTTCAACCCTTTAAATTCTAATTGACATGATTTTTCACACTCTCAAGGAACTGGGAATAATTATGGCCTAGTTTCAGTTTGTGGGGGAATTGTGTGGATTGTTCTTCAATTTGTGGTGAAGTGCAAGTGGAAACTCAGGCATGGTCTCGATACTGATGGGATTATATGAAAAACAAAACACTGTGCTTAAACTCAGCCTCTCTCATGAACAGCCATGACCACTATTATATACCCTCTAGCATTTCACAGATGAAAACCAGGATACATGTGGCCAAACATCACTGTGTGATCAGGATGGCAAAAGTTGTTGAGGAACACACAGCAGCTAGGAGAGGCTGCAGCAGTTTGTTTTTGCCTGAGTCTATTGGGAAGTAGAAGGCTTTACCTTCTCCTCTCCAATCCCCTTCTGACAGAGGTTCCTGTCACACTACACTGTCATAGAACTATTATTCCACTTTGATTGCTCTGGCTGCATCACATGGAATTCTGGAGTTTTAGTTTGATAAGGCACTGGAATTCTCTGGCTGAGAATTCTAGACGCCTCTGCCTAAACTGCAGATCCCATGATTCCATGTGCTATTGCTATGGCAATTAAAGCGGAATAATAGTGCCATAACAGTCTGTTAAGTATTAGGCTTCCAGATCCCTGCCTAAAGGGTTCAGTTTGAGTCTCATTCCTCTGCTGCGCTCGTGGTCATGGTAACCGGCAGGTCGGCCTGACCCAACCGGTGTGATAAGAGGTGTCTGGTTTGTTTCAATTCCTGTGGGAACTTATGGGTTGTTTGGAAAACAATCACACAGTAGCTATAATCTGCTGTTAGGACTCTCTCACAGTTCTTGCTCTCACTTTGATTCACTCCCCCTTTGCTTGCTGTTAAACTTGTTAGCACGGCTCTCTCTCTGTCATGCTGTTCGAGGTGAGAGACTCACGATGGATTTCACCTAGCTTTTGACTTCTTTATGTTACTTAAGCTGTTTTGCAATAAAGACTAGTTTAGTTTTGGCCTCAACTCTGGCCTCTGTCTGTTTTTACACCTATTCTGGTTTTTGCGTCTGCCTGTTTTGAAGCACAGGCATTCTGTGGGTCATGTTGGCGTTCAGCATGTCCCCTGGAATCCCCCAACACAGTCTAGTGTGGTAAGGCCCTCAGTTAATTGAATGCAAAGTATTTTGCACTTTGAACTCAGTTTGTAACAACTGGAGGAAGCTGAGGGCAAAGAAGGAAAGTGGGAAGATGAAAGAAAAACTAGGATATTTTAAAAGCAACTCAAAAAGTGGGATGATAGATGAACTGTGACTGTTTCTACTAAATTGGAACAGTTGGAAGGTGTACTATTACTGTATAGAATGCTTTCAAAACAACCTTTTACAGCTCTTTAAAACTGTAGTTTCTATTTAGGACTAATACAATGACTAGTCCCAACTAAAGTAGATTCACTGATTCCTTCTCTTGCCTTAGGATGTATCAGAACAGACATAATGAGCTAAATGTCCCATCTTTCAATATTATAAATACAAATGCATTCCATTCAACAATTTGCATTTTAAAATCCAATTTTAATTAAAATTCTTAATACCTCCTGATCCTCATAAAGATGAAATAGCAATCAAAATTCTTTTGGCTGCTTTCATAAGAGCATACTGACGGTATCCAAAATATTCCAAAAATGGTTGATGAGGTATCTCTGAAGTGTGAGGCTTTGATGTGGAGACGTAGACTGATGAGAATCTTCACAATTCAGGACTTATTCTGCACAAGATTCTCAAATTCTCAAAGATTCTCAAAGAAATTAGCAAAGACTACAGCCAGAATCCTGTTGGGGAGTTACAAATCCTTAAGTGACGTGTTTACAGTGTTACACCATGGATCCTGTTTCGACCACACCCCAATCTCCACTCACCCGGCAGCCACTATGACCTATGGGGTCTGTTTCCCGGTAACTCCAGAAGCTGCTGACTGACAGTGAGTGATCTCTGGTGCAACAGGCAGAGGCAGGACCCCTATTGCAATTCCTCTTCATGCCAGAGATTGCTCCCATCAGCCAGCTGCTTTCCAATCAACAGGGAAACAAACTCCCTTCAGTCACAGTGACTGCTGCCTGGTAAGTGGAGATTGGGGAAGATTTATAGTCCTTATGTATCTTCTAAACTAGGGACTACACAGGGATTGTGAATACAAAAGAATCATGAATGTATAACTGTAGGTTACATGTTCATAACTGCCCAATAGAATTCCAGCCTGTATCCCTATTGTGACAGTTTAAGCTAACCAATACCTCTGAAAAGTCGAATTCAAGCATGTCATTTGGAATACACCCACCTCTGCATTACCCAAAACCGTCTGTTGTCATCATAAAAATGCCAAACAATATTGATTTTTTGGCATCTTGCTCTCCCTCCCCAACTACTCCCTCTTGAGCCATATGCTAAATCTATTTCAGCTCACTAAATTTCATTAAGAGGGATTCCAAATATCACCAAGAATTACAGAAGATTCACTGTGTTGTTCCAAGGCAATAAACAAAACTTGCACAGATGCAGCTGTGTGTCCTGAAGAGAAAGCAACTGTTTGTTGAATTGGGATTATAAATTCATCCTCAACACAGATACTAGGAAGACTACAATATTGACATGCCCAACATGTATCAACATTTCCTGTTACATTTTACATCTTCAAGGCAGCTGTTTCTCTCTGCAGTGTCTGAAACACAGATGTTAAACAGAAAACATACGGCAGCTACTCCAAAAAGAAGGGAAAAGTCCCTTGTTGTTACTGTAGACATTTTTAGAGTCCATTGAAAATGCATTCAGTCAGTGGGATGCACAGGGCTGGATGGGTAATGGAGGTGATCTGTTTTGAAAAATTATCAAAAGTCAGAGATGTGAACAATAATAAATTAGTCACCTCCTTTTTGTGCTTTTGTACCAGCATTTTCTTTTGTCAGTAATAAGCAAAGCATAAGCTGTTTTACATGTATTACCTAGATTTCTATCAGCGTGGGGTTGACAGCAGCAATTGCTAGTTAGATTTTGCAGGCACGCAAAAATGGATTCAGTTGCTTCTCTTGCTTTCCTCCCTACATAACTAGTTGATCAATGGAATCATAGGTGACAGAGGGTGTCACGAGGACAACAGAAGGGTGCTGGCTTCTGCTGCATTGAGATTCCCTTAATCCTCACCTTTCACTTCAATATTCAGTAAATATATTATACTATGATTTATGGGCTATACCTGCCAACTTTACTGTATTTTGCTAAATTGAACTCTTGTTCACCAACCTAAGTGATGCGTTAGCACCAGAATGGCAGAAAGTATATTCTTGAATATTGTTTATGTACATATATGATTGCTAAATCCTGATAATTAAAAACAGCAGGATAGTCTGGATGATATGTGAGAATGACTGGTAGGTTCAGAAAAGCTATTTCTGACAAATGTCTTTTTTCCTCCTTTTTTCTTTGCATGACTGAACACATGTGCAGAATGTCTTTCTCTAGATATTTTTTTTCTACTGAATGTACCTGCTGCTGTCTGACTTTGTTGTCCGCAAAAAATACGAGAGACAGCTGTAGTGCCTTGGGACATGGTTTTCAGCAATAAGTGTGTGATGAAATTCTTGAGGTGTGGCTATCTGGCACCTGGAAGCAGGTTGCCAGGCAGCCAGAATAGCTCCTCAGGAGAGAAACCCAGCCAAATAGTGAGTGGGAGAGGCTGGTGGCTAAGAGAAAAAGTTATACAAAGGCAAGTCCTGGTTGATGGTTTTGTAGTCCTTCAGGGAGATTCCTAGCAAGAAGCTATGGAGTAGAAACCCGTAGCCAGTCAGAGAGTATGGGCCTTTCCACACTGCACTATTATAGTGCTATTATTCCACTTTCAACATCCTGTGGAATCCTGGAATTTGCAGTTTAGAGAGGGGCATTTAGAATTCTCAGCCAGAGAGCTCTTTGGCCTCAGCAAACTACAAACCCTGGAATTCCACAGGCATTGACAGTGGAATAATGGCACTGTAACAGTGTGGGGCGGAAAGACCCTATGACTGTGTGGGAAGGGTTCATTCTCAGCACAAGCCTAGTAAGAGGCAGTAGAGTAATTGCATCCTAGTAGAATCTGGTCAGAGAATGTGACCTAGGTTTTTTTGGGGGGGTGAGCTTTTGTTAGGAGTGCAGACAAAAGGCTGCTATATGATCCTTGTGTTTTATATGAGAGTCTAAAAATACAAGTGAACTATCTAAAAAGTGCTGTGAAGAACTGTATTAACTTCAACCTGCATATGAACTTTAATACTTTGTTCTTGCTGTTATCTAAATAAATGTTACAGTCTATTTTAGAAATACTGATTTGGCTGAATTGTATATAGTATTGAAAGTAACCCAGAAAACATGCTGCCATAAAGTTACTGAGTAGTTCTAAACAGACATTGAAACAGTTCACACAAAGGTAATATTGTAAGTAGAGAGGCAGAGTTGTGTGGTAAAGACTTATCAGATTGGGAATTGCCACATCAATCTGGTAGGAGAAAGGGCCTGTTACAAAGTACCACTCTGTTAAGAGTTAGGAAAATCACAGAACAAGGCAGCACATTTAGGGGAAGTCGAAAGAGAAATGTAAGGAGTTGACACTGATTATAATGGCATACATATTATATATTTTGTAAATGTGTCATTCTGGTGTGAAGCTACAGGGGATGGTGACAATGGAAACATTCACCGCTAGATTCCAAATTTAGATTCTGATTAAAATTCACATACACGTTTGTGTATGTGTGTACACGTGCACACGTGCATGACAGCCAGTGTAGCATAGTTGTTTGAGTGTTGAACTAGGACATAGGGAGACCAGGGTTCAAATCCCTGCCCAGCTGTGGAAACCCACTCGATGACCTTGGACATAATCTCTCAGCCTCAGAGGAAGGCAAAAGGCAACCACCCTCTGAACAAATTCTGCCAAGAAGACCCCAAGATAGGTTTGCTTTAGGGTCACCATTAAGCCAGAAATGATTTGAAGGCACACAACAACAACAACAACAATAACAACACACATACATATAGTACAGATCAAGAAACCTGTGATAGCTAGTTGTGACAGCTTTTGCATGATCTATTCTCCTTCTCTTTTTTGGCAGGAAACAGATCTTATTCTGACTTTCAACATCTCAATGCACCGATCTTGGTGGATGGAGAATGGGCCAGGCTGCACGGTGACATCTGTGACCCCAGCCCCAGACTGGGCACCAGAAGATCATCGCTACATCACTGTCTCAGGGTGTGTTCTTGAATACCAGTATATAGAAGTGGCTCACAGTTCTCTACAGATCTTCCTTGCAGTAAGTATTGTATTGTCTCCTCTTTCATTTCTTGTTAGGTACAGTATCACCAAAAAAAAAAAGTGCAATAGAAGTAATATGGAAACAATAGATTGTGCAACTGGAGGATATGTCATAGAGGATACAAATGGGAACAGACTGCAACAGAATAACAGTCGGTTGGAGGTTTGGAAAGCAAGAATGAGGGAGCTAGGTGTTTGTACATTCTAAGCACTATTTATACCTAACTACAGAGCTTGAAAACAGACATGTAGCCTACCAACTATTTGAGGAACTCTGCCTGCTGTACGGCAGAGTTTTCCATTCACTTGAGCCTATGCATATTTACTCTGAGGTTCTTTAGAGTTCAAGAAGACTTATTCCCTAGGCGTGTTCAGGACTGGAACCTTAGGCTCAAGCTACTATGTTCAGCTGAATATATGTTTTCTCCAATGCATTCTTTTTCATCTCATGATTTCCTGCACCAAACCTTTCCATGCCACAGGTTATGCTCAACAGAAAAGCTTCAGTACTGGTGAATACATATGTAAATCAACATATTAATGTCTAGAAAAGAATTAGTAGGATTTCTCAGTGTGTAGTGAAGGTTGGCTGGGCTGAGGGACAGGGAAAATGATTGTTTAAATGTTCTCTAAGAAGTGAATACACCATATACAATGATTAATGCTACATGCATGTTATAGATCTTATAGGAATCAAGGAAAGCACCAGGTACATATAATAGGCACTCATAAAGTCACTCTATCCGATCTACTATATAAAAGTCAAAGTTTGTGAGTTTGTCTGTTTGTCTGTATCAGACAGGCCAAGACCTCATACGATTGGCTGTGTAAGGTGAGGAAACCTCATATGATTGGCTGGCTGTGAAGATTCTATGGAATCCTGGGATTGGCAGTTCAGGGAGGGGCCTTTAGAGTACTCAGCCAGAGAGCTCTTGGGTCTCAAGCCGGTTGCTATGGAGACAAGGCCCAGAAGCAAGAAGGGCAGTGCATTCCCTCAGAAACGAAACCTCTGTTACGTTAACAACTCTGAATACAGATTGGATTGTGGAATATGGGGATAAGTTACAGATACTGGAACAGGCCAGTTACTATGGAGATGAGGCCTAGCAGCAAGGAGGAGGATACTGTATTCCCTCAGGAACCAAACCTCTGTATACAAATTGGATTGGAGACTATGGGGAAAAGTTACAGATATTGGACAAGGCAGTTTGGGGAATTACAGACACAGGATATCAAATCTGTGTATTTCAACCTCATCTAATTCCTAAGGTAAGGTAAGTTAATTCCTGAGGTATTTCTAACAAGCGCTACCTATGAGAAAATAGAGAAATGAGATGCTGGGTAAATACACTAGTTGTGAATAAATTATTCTGTTTTTCATCTAATATGGGTTAGAATCTTTTGTGGTTTCTGTACAGACACACGTACAAGAAAATCTGTGCAAAACATATTCAGAACATTCTAGAAAGAAAACTAATCTTATTGGCAGCAGAGTGGGTCCATCTGTTCAGTGCATATGGAGTTCTCCTTGAGGTTTAGCCAGCACTTGGAAGGCTTACTGAGAGACCTTCCAGTGAGAATCTTCTGCCCAGCACTTTGGCTGTAGACTCCATCAGAAGGTATGACCTCACTCCTTTATATCATCCAGCCCTCAGAGGGCCCTAGCATGGCTCACCACCCTTGCCCAGCAATACATCAAGTCATTCTTGGTAGTCTGAGACGATATGGCAACCTGTACCTTCTTCTCCAGACCTCCCAACACAACACCAACCCTGGTCCAGATAACCTAGACCTGGAGTCATGAATGTCCTTGATGTTTTCAGGTGAGATGCAGCCCTTCATTATCTTGCAAATGCCCTGACACTTTACAGCACAAATGGCATAGCAGCAGAGTTCCCAACAGTGATGGCAGTGGCACAGCAATGGGGTGGAGGGAGCAATGTTGTGGTGAGATCCAGTGCGGATCTGATAAGCACGCTGCTGACTGTGTGTAGAAGAGATAGGGCCATGGTCTTTCCTAATTTCTGTTTTATTTTCATCTATTGTTTGCATTATCTCTGCTTCTGTCAACAGGAGATAACTTGTGTGTGTGTGTATTCAAGTTCTAACACATGGAACTGTCGCTAGTTACTTTATGAAACTTAGCTTCTTTGGCCATGAATTGTGGTTGGTTTTGCATTTATCGCAATCCAAAATGATGGATACTTATGTCTTCCTTTGGCTCCTCTGTTTGACCAAAACAAATATCTGAGGTATGAGCTAGTTTGATGATAAAAGTATCTTAACTCATGTTGATCCATACATTAAAATATCTTCATTCACTTAATGGCTATTGATTTTGCCCCTTTCTTTCAAAGTCACCATTTCATTTTCAAATCCCCGGGAGTTAACAGCCATAAATCTAATTCCATCAAAATAAAGTCTCAGTTGAAGCACACACAAAGACTGCAACAGGAACCTCATGCAAACAGGCAACACACACACAATTTTTAAAACACTGTACAGTGTATAATCCAGCAAACTATTACCATTGAATTACTATACTAACATGTGCAGCTAAACATGTACATTTCATAAATTTGCGGGAGATTGCTGCATGATCTTAAGCATGCTTACTCAGTCCCATTTCTGTCTCATAGCATACTCACTAAGTGTTTAGAATTGCAGCCTTAGTCACAACTTTTACTTTTTTATTAACATTTTTCAAAACAAACACTGCAAACCCATAAATGAATATGAAAAGAAACACAGAAAAATGAAAAAAAAAGTCCAAGCACACATAGAAATTTATGAATTAACATGAGTTAAAAGATAACTGCAAGAAAGAGAAAAAAAGAAAGAAAGAAAGAAAGAAAGAAAGAAAGAAAGAAAGAAAGGGAGGAAAACAAAAGAGAAAAGAGCAAACAGAATGGAATCAACTTCCTTCCTTTGAGTGGAATATAGCCTCATATTCCTTCTTTTAGCTTCTATTACGTTCTATTACAGCATGCTTGCATTATAAAAAATGTTAATTACATCACAAATAACCCTAACTGCTAAATAATAGTACAACTAATTTTTCTGACCACTGCTAACCGACTTAGACCCTTTCTGCACCCTACCTTCTACATGGTCCTCCAGTGGCAGTCCTGGCAGTGGCTCTGCTGGGCCGGAACCGCGACGAGAGTGCTCCCCTCTACACCAGACCAGCTCCTTGTGGAAGGGAGTACGTTGGACATGCTTCTTCCTTCTGCAATCTTACCAGGCAAAAAGACTTACTCAGCTGTTGATTGCAGGAGGAATATAGCTGCAAGAGACTCCTCTGATCCCTCTTAATGACAAGGGTTCTTCACATTTATGACTTCCAAAGTTAATTCTTTTAAGAAAGCAGGTTGCCTGCAGAGATCTTACAATCTAAACACCTGCGTTTCATGGCAAGGGCAAGATGTTACTGTCTCAGTCCTCCCCATTCACAACATATTTACTAAAAAGTAAGTGTCTATAATGGCTATTCCATACCCAAATGTACCCAAATGGGTAATCCTCTGCTCCCCCTTTATCTCACCATATTATGATCCAGATTACTGGCATAAGCTAGAAGAATATCTATGCGAGTTAGAGTATGAATTCCCTTTAGTTCCATTGGTAATTGCTGGCGACTTTAATGCACGCATAGGTTCATCTAACGAAGATATTGCTAGGGCTTTAGGACGCCCAACTGAGTTGTGGGAAGGCTTGGAAATTCGAAAGTCTAACGATAAAAAGATTCATGATTTCGGCCTCATTTTTTTTTTACTTTACTGACAAAACTAAATCTAGCTTTAATAAATGGTTCCCATCTTGATAATTCCAAGGGAGAGTTCACTTTTATAAATAACCTTAGAGCAAGTACAGTTGACTATGTGTTAATTTCACATGAGCATCGATCCTTGTTCCCTTCTTTTACAGTTGACCCAGTAGCTGGTAGTGATCACCAGCCACTTAGATTTTCCTTGCAGTGGTTTAACAGTACTTCTACAAATACTGCTCACCACCTTAATTCTGAACAAGCCCAATTAACCTCGGATAAAAGGATCAAATGGAATCCCCTATTGCAATCAGAATTGCAACAGAGGTTTTACTCTGAGGAATTTCTGAAATTAAGAAAAGACCTGATTCAAGTATCCATTGTTGAGTCTGCAAATCAGCTGTATACACAATTAACAAACTCCCTCAGACCCTTTTTTTCAAAAAAGGCAGCCCACTCAGAAAATCATCAAACCAAAAGCAATAATGCTTGGTTTGATAAAGACTGCAGGAGTCTAAAAAGGCAAATGGGAAAAGCCATCAAATTATACCGATTCACTAACTCCTCTGAAATTCCCTCACACTTCTATGATCTTTGTAAAAAATATAAAAGATTAATTAGTGAGAAAAAAAGGATATACTACAAGGAACAGTGGAAGGAACTAAGCCTAGCACTCCTGCAAAAGAATCCATCAAAATTCTGGGATACAATTGCAAGGCTCGAAAAAAGGTCATCTCCAATTTTAGAAGGGACTATTTCTAAAAACAACTGGGAAAGCTATTTAATGATTCAGACCATCTTAAGATTATTCCCCAGGACTATACTGGATCTAGATGGGAACATAGTTGGGAAAATATTTCTTTAGATAGGGCTAATTCGTTAATACTAAGACTAAAGAAAGGCAAAGCATCTGGTGAAGATGGCCTCCCATCAGACTTTTATATTGCATTTTCTGACTGGTGGGCTCGAATTTTTGCTTCATTATTTTCTTTAATTAATAATGCAGGAGTTACACCACCTAATTGGTCATCTGCTATTGTAGTTCCAATCTACAAAAGGGTCCTAGAAATGATCCAGGAAATTATAGGGCCATTAGTCTCTTGGATATTTCTGGGAAAATTTATGCCAGGTCTCTTCTAGATACATTGGAGGATTGGGTGGAAGAGCATGCATTGCTAGCCCCAGAACAGGCTGGCTTCCGTTCAGGCGAGTCAACTCTGGATAATTGTTTTATGTTGAAATATGTTATTGATAAATATTTGGCAGGAACTGTAAAGCATATTTTTGTGGCATTCATTGATTTGAAGGCTGCTTTCGACTCTATTTCACAGGAACGTCTTTGGGTTGAATTACAAATTATGGGTATTGATAAGAATCTTCTAAAATGTATAATATCCCTTTACTCAAATGCATCCTTGAAAGTCAGAGTTGATGGCACACACCTTTCAGATTCGATACCTGTCTCTAAAGGAGTAAGACAAGGGTGTCTGCTTGCTCCCCTTCTTTTCAACTTATTTATAAATGATGTAGTTGAGTTCTTAAAAGGTGACCAATTTTTCCCAGTTAAAATTGGCAATAGGAAATATTTGATCCTATTGTATGCAGATGATGCTATTCTGATTTCCTGTACTCAAGTAGGCCTGCGTAGATTGTTGAATCAGTTTAGTTTATACTGTAAGAATGAACAACTTTCCATCAACTATCAAAAAACAAAAGTGATGGTATTCGGTAAATCCAAAAAAATTTATAACTGGCTACTTGACGGGAATAAATTGGAACAAGTCCCCTCCTTTAAATATCTTGGTGTGGTCTTCCACTGGACTGGTAAATGGTCCTCACAGGTTCAATCAAGTACCTTGTTAGCTGAAAGAACGTTAAATGGTTTATTAAGATTCTATCGCACAAAAGGGGGCAATATGATTCAACCAACTTTAGAACTCTATAGGCTCAGAGTCCTGCCAAAACTGCTGTTTGGAGCTCCACTGTGGGCTCTGGCCAATTTAGATATAAATAAATTTCTGCACAGACTTGTGGCAGTTCCCACTTCCATAAAATTAGCATTGCTCCGTGCAGAGTTAGGTATAATGCCAATTAAAACAGAGGCTCTTAGATTAGCCCTCCTTTTTTGGTTAAAAATTATTTTTAAGCAGGTATCTGAGCTCCTTCTGATGTCCTTTGAAGAGCCTGGTCCAAATTCATGGATGCATAAAATGCAATTGGTTGTCATGAATTTGAGGTTCTCTGTTCCTTTTTTCCTGACTCAAGGGTATGATAAAGCAAAATTACTTATACTTCAAAGACTCAAGGATATAGCGATGCAATCCCAGATGACTGAGATTAAGTCCTGCCGATCTAATACATTTTTTGTTTCTTTCACTCTGCTGAACTCACCCTTTCTCATTATCTGGTTGATCTTCCAACTTTTAAAATAAAGTTAGCCTTTCTGCATGCTAGATTGAATGTTCTCCCACTGGCAATTTGGATGGGCAGGTACAAGAATGTGCCTATGAAGGACAGAGTATGAGTTTGCAACTCTGTTTCAATAGAAGATTTAATTCATGTTCTGCTTGAGTGCCCTATTTATAATGATCTTAGGAGCAAGTATATTTTTCCTTTATTGAAGTCTTTTAAGGGAAATTCCTCCTTTGTGAAGGTTTGTTTTCTGCTATCTGATACTGTGAAACATGTGTCTTTTAGAACATCTAAATTTCTTGTTAGGGCCTTACAATTATGTGCTATAAAGAACAAAGAGGGGTATGGAAAGTGATTTATCTATTGTTGATTATATACTACATGTAAGTTGGCTGGATTATTTTTTCTCATTTCATTTCATTTTATTTTTATTCTTGTGCAATGGCTGGCTGCTAAAATGCAATAAACTTGACTTGACTTGACTCGACTCCCCCTTTATCGGGGGGGGGGGCTTCAGCTGGAGAGCCCGCTGACTGACACCCTACTGTGAAAACTCTCCTGGCTGCTGAGCAGGTACAGGATCTGCTACCCACTAGCCTGCCAGAAGTCGAGTCTAGTCACAACATTCAACAGAGAGCACCTGCCACCATTTGCTGACTAGTCTTCTTTTGTAATAAGGGCAAAAGCAACATTTCAATTTAACTAACACCTTTCTTCCAACATGGGACCCAAAACAGCTAATAACAAGGTTAAAAAACTAAAAACATGATGACATGAAAATTTTAAAAATTTAATTAATTGGCAGTTTAAACATCTATCATTTAAAATAGTATAAAATAATTTTTGAAACATAACTATAAAATTTAGCAAACACAAACCACTGGAAAACCCTTCTGCACAATCAATTATGTTCCTCAACTAATCGCCTATTTAAATAAGAAGAGTTGGCATCCTGTTGAGAAGTTACATTATCATAAACCAACTTTTGATCAAGTAAAATAGAATTGCATCACTACACAAAGTTCATATTCTCAGGAAAGGAACAGAGATGTAGCTGCTATATCATCAGGCATTGCACAAGTAGTGCTGATGCACAAAGTGTCCCAATGCATAAAGTGTCCCAATGCACAACATGTTCCATTGCACAATGGGACCTCTTGCATAATGCTCTGTTTTGCATTGTTATAATTCACTAGCATGTTAGTGTATCATGTTAGCAACATAGCTCCATCATCATAAAATTATGCATTGTAGCCTCAGATGCAGTATCTTGGCCAAGGTCTTTATCTGCTACGGAAAGGTGAGCAGAGAGGACCAGCCCAGCCTCCTGCAGTACCATCAACAAAATATATCTTTAATCTAGTGGTATCCATATCTTTCATTCTTTGCCATTGTTATGTCAGGGATTCAGAGCAGGGAACCCTGGGAAGATGTTCAGCCCACTGCAAGACGTTGCATCATGCTTCAGGTGTATGTGATTGCTGTACATTGCGTCAGAAAATGGAGTGGGGTGCAAAAGGTACAGGGTGGTGTGCAGACCCTCTACCTGATTGGTTGTAAATATGTACATAAGAAAGCAATGCTCAGATCTTATTGTCTGTTGACCAAACCCGGTGCCTGGCGCAAGCTTTTGTCCGACTGTTCTATGTTTTGTATACATCGGAACCTTGAATGATAAAGTGCCACTTGTTTGGAAGAAAACCTTCCGTGTGAGTATCCTTATTGGGGAACAAGGTTGCTGCTGTTAGCTGACTGTGAAACCTAGCTTTTCACTGTGTCTCTGCGGGGCTGAAACTCCTATCATCCCCCAACATGTTATATGTTCAAGGATGGATTTTCACTAGGTATAAATGAGAGTCATCTGCAAATGTTCTGCCCATTTCTCCAGCTTTTGGAATTGATGTACAATACATTTTATGTAGCAGATTTCCTTCAGTGGCTTTTCTAAATTACTTATGAGATCTCTACCATCCATCTCTATGATTCTATTATAATCTGGAAGGCGTGAGGGAGAATGAGAAAAAGAAGCATCCAGTCAAAACCATTTTCAAAGCCCTCTGCTACTAGAACGCTAGACTGAATTTCCTTCCTTATTCAAGGAAAGTTCCTCTGAATACCTGCTTGTTTTCAGAAGTGGACTGAAGTGTCCCAAGCAGAGACTTTCTTCAACCTATAGTGCATAACAGGGGAAAACTTTCCAATAAACAATTGTAAACTCATCAGGAACTCTTCAACCAGGGCTGTGGATAGTTTCAGTAATGTGACTCTGAACTGGAAGTATGCAGATTTCACTATAAGTTTAACAAATTAAATATGAGCTGATTCCACTTTTCCTTTCTCTAGGACAATTGACTGTGCCCAAACTATATGGTGATGCTAAGGAGCAGAGATTGTGTGCAAGTGGGAGGGAGTTATGAGATTTTAGTGAAAATTATTGATTATGTTATGAATCTTTTAGGAATTCAAGTCTTTCATAGTTTTATGAAATTTTGTGGGTACATATTTTTAATCTATACAATGTAACCTAAGAATCTTGATGTTCAGAAACCACCACAATAAAGTCTGTTTAAACCTGGTATTTTTTCATTTTTCTTAAATGTGTCGATGCAACTTACAATAATAAAAGTCATAGATAAAATTGGCAGGCACACCCAAAATTGATAAAACTAGCAAATCCATAAAAGTAATTTAGGAGCTCCAGTACTCCATAATCGTATCGATATCTCCTCGATACAACATAAAACTTACTAATAGTCCTTTATCCATTGCAGTGACTTTTTAATCTCTCTCTCTCTCTCTCTCTCTCTCTTTTTTAATGGAGAGATGATGCCATTAATCCTTTCTTGTTTTGTTGTCTTTGACAATGGCATAACAAAATTAATATGTCTGAAAGGGGATGATTGCTGATTGCAGCTCTGTCTCATTTTCTGCAATAAATTGGCAAAAATATAGTTGTCTGTGAAACAGAATACTGATATTATCATTAGTGCCCTTAAATAATGATGATTGGAAAACATTTCAAAAAAATTAAATTATATCTGTTGGTTGTATTATTATGTAGATATAGATTTACCGCATATTTAAAACTTTGTAGGTGGCTTGCACCATCAAAATCTGATGTTTATGCCACAGAAAGAGGAACCTCCTGTATCTCCTTGAGCAATGCCTTTGCACTGTGTGCCCAAGGACAGATGAGGGCTCCTAGATAGAGCCCACCCCCCGTTGGCTTTGGGTGTGTGCCCAATGTAGGAATATTTGATATCTATATTAGTCAGATTGCCTTGAGGCTAATCTAGTATGAGCTTGTGTAAGAAACAGGAGAAATTACTCTGGATGTTCTTGGAAGGTTAAAAAAAAAGAATATATATGTTTATTGTTTCAGGAAATCTGTCTTAGGATAGGATTAGAAGAGCCCCTAAAAGCTGGCTCTCATGTTTGGTGTAAGCTAGCACCCATTACGGAGGTTGGAGCCCCATGGGTCCTCCTTCCAGCCAGAGGGAGCAAAGAGACTAATTTCTTCAGTGGAGAAATGATATCCATAGGTAAAAAGAAAGTTAAAGATTTGAGCACATAGACCAAAGAAAGATCTAGAGAGGTGAAAACAAAGGGAAGACATTATCTAAACTGCCTTTTCTTGCTAATCACTTTATACAAGTATTGACGTCTTTTTGCTTTCACCATCTGAGTACTGTTCAGCTATTTTCCCACAGCTGAAGCTTTCCCCCTTGTCCAGGAAGCAATGGCTGCTGCTTCTCCTCCTCAGATAAGCTAGGACAGCCATACAATGCTCAGGTGCAAACACATGGCCGGTCAGCTCCCGTTGGCCTTGAACACAGAAGGCAGAAATATCCTTTTCCTTTTGCATGTGCACATGCATTGAACAGCAATATTAAGTATTTTGGTAGAGATTTATAGTTTGGCAGTGCTACTACTGGATCTCAGTCAATGAATGAAAACTTTCACGGTGTAACTTTCACTTACTTTTATAGTTGTGTGGCGTGACTTTGCTAAATGGTAGAAAAAAATAATCACATAGTTGAAGAGCCGCCTTATGCTGTGCTTCATGCTTTTGCCTCATGCTCTGTTTTGGGGATTGAGGGGGATAGGAGGAGAGATTTGTTTGTTTGTACCACAAGGCAGCTGCTAGTAGCTTTCAGATTTTTTTTCAGTAAGTAAATTCATATTTTAGTTACTTTGGGATGATGTGGGAAAGTAAAGCTTTATATTTAGATAACAGTTACTTAACTGCTATTTGGGAGCTTTGAACTATAACTGTAAGTAATTACTTTCTGAAAGTAACTGTCTTAAACATAATATGTTATAAACAACATGTAAGAATATCCTCCATGTATTTCTACCTAGAGACAATATGTACTTCTAATCAGTGTTTGCTAAGAAGAAAGAGGCAATGGACATCTCCTTCTTAGATCCATGCAGTTTCCTGGGCCATTTCTGCACTACACTGTTATAGTGCTATTATTTCACTTTCAACATCCTGTGGACTTCCGAGGTTTGCAGTTTACTGAGGCCAAAGAGCTCTCTGGCTGAGAATTCTAACGGCCCCTCCCTAAACTGCAAAACCCCAGGATTCCACAGGAGGTTGAAAGTGGAATAATAGCAACATAACAGTCTAGTGCAGAAATGACCCTGATGTAATATACCATATTTTGCTTGTTAGGCCATTTCCGCACTAGACTATTATAGTGCTATTATTCCACTTTCAACATCCTATGGAATCCTGGGGTTTGCAGTTTAGGGAGGGGCCCTGAGGCTGCAAACCCTAGGATTCCATAGGATGTTGAAAGTGGAGTAATAGCACTATAACAATCTAGTGCGGAAATGGCCTTACTTGGCACTGAATTTATATGAAAATAAAAACATTTTTGCATTCGTTTGAGCTTACTATTCAGTTTCACCATGAGAATGAATAAAACAAGGGCAGGAATTTTGCATCCTGTGGGCTGCATGTGGCCTTTTGTGGGGTGTTCACCATGATTGTTGCCTTCCCAAAGACCCTCCAAAGCCCTTGTAGCCCCTCAATTTTTTGAGCTAAAACATTTGGTTTTGGCTAAACACATGTGAAAAATACAAAAAAAATGTTTTCTGGGGTATTACAGGAGGCTCACTATCCTAAAACAGGTAGGGAAAAAAACCCTCAAGTAGGTAGTCAGAAATTGTGTGTGCCACTTCCACTTCTTCAAAATGGCAGCAATAAGATTGATGATGGAACTCTCCTGAGCTTCAGAATGGATAAAATTGCTAAAGCAGCTCTCTGGGCACCAGAATGTGTCCATGAACTACAAGAATGAAGTCGGATGTTAACAGTGAGAGGACCTCTGATCACTGGAGAACCACTAAGCCTCTGTAGAATCTGTAAACAATAATATGTTGATTCTCTTTGTTGGCTACAACTTCCTCTCATGCTAGGCACCCAGTGTGCACACACCCTTTTCTGGTGCTCAAACCAGACAGAAGATAGAGAACAAAGGAGTTCACAAATGTACTAACAGAACCGAGGAGACACATTTTGTTGGAATTGACAAGACTTGCAACTCTAGTTTTTATGGGGTTAATTGGTCTGTTGGTGTTATAGAGGACCTTCACCTGCTACTGTTATTGGAAGCAGGTGTAAAGGCTTTATAAGAATAGCACTGTTTTAGTGGACACTTACTTCCAGATTTGCTGTTGCTGCAGTTTGTATCATGTCCTGCTTCATTGTGGTATTGTATTATATTTTGATATATTTTGTATTTTAACTTGCCAAACTTGCTCATGTTCTCTTTTAACCTTTTGTATATTAAGAATCTATATGCTATGCTTATTTTTAACTAGAACATATAAAAGACTATTTCTCTTTCTTTATTTGTCTTCTGAATTCCCTTTTTATTTACAACACATTTATCATATATTTCCTGCCCTTCAGACTCTCCTTCTACAAATGCAAATTAATGTGTGGTACGTATTACTTAGTGTAATTCAACAATACTATTGGGGAGTTGGGTGAATCATTTGGCAAAAGCCCTTTCTTCACATGCTGTAAATATGTCATCACTAACAACTTAAATCAAACCAAGAAAAATAATATATAAAGGCTATGCTTTTCCTTATTGATCCTGTGAGTGCCTTCCTATATAATGTATTGCACAGTGGGTGCAATTTTTCTTTGCATGCATTGAAACTAAGTAATACATTACAAGAATTACCATGATACCATTACCAACCTTCCTTTGTATTTTTAAAACAAATCCCGTAATCAGGTTAGCAATTCTAGATCTTTACAGTAAATGTCTACTGTTC
Source organism: Cyclura pinguis (assembly GCA_030412105.1). Classification (NCBI taxonomy): domain Eukaryota; kingdom Metazoa; phylum Chordata; class Lepidosauria; order Squamata; family Iguanidae; genus Cyclura; species Cyclura pinguis. The sequence goes on along the minus strand of CM059599.1, from coordinate 101,554,187 downwards.
AGCACTATATACTTAGTTTATTTTAGGGCTGAGGTGTGTATTTGGGAGACAAACAGTCTGCTCAAAAGTGGGGCGTGAAATCTTTCCTCAAGTCCTGCAAAACCTTCCCTTTGTTTGATGCCTTAGTCACCAGAATCTGAATACTGTTTTTAGAACTATTTTCAAATTAGCTTTTTTTGTTAGCTAAATTTTTGTTTCTTTGTTTGTTTTGTATTCAGTAACATTATGGTGCAATAAATTCTGATTGGCTGTTCTAGCTATGGCAGTGTCATCACATGTTGATCAGACTTTTCTTTAAAAGAAGTGAGGGAACAGTGGCTGACTGAGTCTTTAAAGACTTTATTGTTTCTGAAGTACTGCTGATTGAATGCAAGCTCTTTGGGACGGTGGATGTCTCTGAATGTTCTTACGTGTACACTCCTGCTGCACGTACTTTGTTAAAACCTCCTGATTTGTACTTCCCTTATGGAAAAATCACTGAAAATTAGAGAGGCATTTTGAGAACTGTTCCATTGTTGTGTTGGCCATAGAGGTAATAGTAGGAAAGGAAAGATTAAAACAAAAAAAGGTTGAAAACATTTTTCCCATGCATTAGGAAACCCTAATGAGAAGAATCCTGAACTGAAAGGAATCTTCACCTTTGGACGTTACTCTGTGCAAAATTTGCATATAATTTTTTGTGTGTGCGCACATGTACAGAAAACATTATTTTCAGCACAGAAAACAATATAATAAAATACCACATGTGAATTTCATGGAGAATAAGCCTGAAACTAGTAATAGTTTTCAAAAACTGCAGTTTTCAAAAACTTTCTCACAGCGGAAAGAAAATGGCTAAAATCACTTGTTGCTTTCTACAGAACAAAATTTGCAAAGAATTACATCCCTTGATAACACTTTCCACTTTTCATGTATCAGCAGTAGCAGAATTTATCACTTCTGAAGCTGCCTCTGTCAGCATCCCATGCAAGTTGCTTCTGTTTTTAGATTTAACTCAGCATTTGATAAACTCTAGCTCAGGTCTCTTGGGACCCTACATCTTTTGTGATGCTCACTCCACCTTGAGTTGTTCCATTGCCAAACAATACAGGCATTTTAAAATGTTTTGTCTATATTTGAGGAAAAATGGCATTGGCCACCATGTGATCATGTATCTGGTCACAGAAGTCCATTGAACTGTTGTTTTTTAATCATATAAATAATGACTTCAGGCTTGGAATTCTGGTCTAGGATTACTGTTTCTTTATGTGTTAAAGAAAGGAGAATGTAATCTTGGAAAGCAAAGAAGAAAAGCTGCTCTTGATATTTCTGGGTTTGTGAGCAAAGAACTCTGGAGGAATTTCCGATTTGTTTTTCAAAGTGCCAACCAGTGTCAGATGTTGCTTTGCTAATTCCCTGGTCAGCAGCACACTGGTGAAGAAGTTATCAGTTTTAGCATTTTGTCTGGGTCCTGTAAATATGTTGCTAGTTTCTTAGCCGCTAGGTTTTGAGCTAGTGATTACCGAGATGCCCAAGGCAACCCTCAACATCACATTTTGCAAATATTCTACTACATAGGCAGGCAACTTTCCTAGATCTGGAGCACCATACACTCTCCACAGGGAGATCTAAACCTCCCTACACATGCCACTCTTACATAGCTTGTGTGAATATCATTTTCTTTAGTGTTAAGTTGAAATGGTACTTTATATCTTACAGAAGTAGGCTGAGAAAAATTATTCTGTGTTCTGTGTGCAACATTCTTACAAAAATGAAAAGCAAGATTTGGGGGTAAGGATTTGTAGGCATGAGGGATAAATAATTTAAACAGCATATCACAGGGTCACTTTGACCACTAGTAATTATATACCTGTGTGTGTGTGAGAGAGAGAGAGAGAGAGAGAGAGAGAGAGATTATATACATGTCATTCTGATAAAGGCTGAACAAATATGAAAACTAAAACATCACAGTTTCAATAGATTTGAGAGGAGGATGCTGAAATACATGGCAATTTGTACCTTAACATAGCCTTGCCTTGTTTTCTTGGTGAACCATGCTCAAGATGCCATGCCTAGCTTCTTGGGATTTTCCCTTAGAGAAATTTCCTCTAGAGAAAACCTGCTAAGTAGTAAGATAAAAATCAGGATAATCAAATGGACCTGTCTGCAAAGAATAAGACATTTGATTATCCTAGGCATTTCGTGTATAACTTTTATATCTTTAGAATCACACAAGTCACACATGTCAAAAGCCTTCCCTTTGCTGGAGCAGAGCAATTACTATTCTACCCAAAATGGTTATAATCCTGGATTCAAACGACCCTTCCCTCTTCCTGTATTGACCTGCATTCGGATGCAGATTATGGAAATCTAGGTTCTTAATATAGATAAGCTTTTTATTCTATAAATTTTGGCAGGCTGGCATTGAGTGTGGTCCTGCATGCCATCTGTTCACCAGATGTACCATAATGTTGATTGATAAGTTTGGAGCTAAGTGGTAGAATGGGAGCTGTTTCCTTGTGGGATCCTATTTAAGTTTGAGATCAAACCCCTTCCAGCTCATTCATTCTATTATTTTAAGTATAGCTGATGGTTATGACAAAAGTAAAAAGCTACCACCATGATTTTAAACCATAGTGCATTTTATTTTACCCCAAACTAAGGAACCAAACAAATTTTCTAGAGTGGCATCAAAGAAGGAGATGGTGACCTGATTTTGTCAATGAGAGGAAAGAGTCCATTCTTGATCACATGTCCTTTCTTTTCCATTCCCTCTTGTTGCTGTTGTTGGCAGTGTGTAAATGAGAGATACCATGACTCTGGAGGAATGTCTTCCTGCCCCCCTCTCCTAGTGGTCTGGATACCCAGTCTTAGATCCTGAGACACTGTTCAACCATAGCTCCCAGAATACCAGACTATTTGCAATGCAGATTAGAGCTTCAAGTTGATGTTGATCAATAGCTCATGTTCCATGTTTGGGAATCACTTCATTAAGTGATGGATGAAGGTAGGCAGCCCCCTTTCTTCCACATCTACACACAACTGTGCATGTGGCTGTAGAAAGAATCTGCTTCCTTCCTCTTCAGCGAACAGGGTGCCAGCCATCAGGGCCTTGTTCCTAGGCACTAGTGGTTTTTTTGTACCCATGGTTGTAAGATATTCACAGTTCACTGCATTACTCTGTGTCTTTTGTTTGTGGAATACAGTGAGATCTGTCAGTGTCTGTGCACCTGAACCACTACAAATCAAATTTCTGTTGAATGTCATTATGCTGCCACTTTCTGCTAGCTTTGCTCAGAGTGGGGCAAGAACTGCAGTGTCCAGATGGTAAAGAGGGGAGGAGAGAGTGTGATTGCAGAATTCAGTTTTGCTGGAAGGAGTTTTCATTACACTTCTGTCAATCAAACACAGCTAGAGGTTTTAAAACAACAGATGCTACCTATATATCCTGGGCTAAACCTGCTGGAATGAGCAGTTTTTATGTTGACTTTTGGAAGAAAGATGTACATCTTACCAATCTGAAGCTTATGGGTGAAATTTTATCTGGAGAATATTCTTACAGTGCATTGAAGAGAATCCACCGAGGCTTTCTGTGAATCAACAGGGTGGTAATAATTTGTCAGGTTAAATGGACCAAGATCTTTTGTAATCAACTTTCTGCTCAGTGAGCATAGTGGGGAAAAGAGGACCTTATTTGATTAAGATTAAGTTCTTTGTTGAGTCAATAGAATTCTATTTTTCAAAAAAAAGCAGAACAATTGATTTTAAGTGATACAGATAGGCAGTAGAGAAAGAGTAGTCCTCAGTCAAGAAGGGGTGAAATTAGTTCAATGAAAGAAGAGTATGAGCCACAACATACTGATAAGGTAACAACACCGCCATGTCTTATTAGCAAAGCAATGACTTCAGCCTTAGGCTACTGTGAGACATTGCCCGGGCACGCAGTACATTGCTGAAACTTGACTTGACAGTAATATTAAGGAAAGTATCATCAGTGGTGCAAATACTGGCAAAGAAACACCTTTTTATTTAGCCATGTAAACATATTACTTATGAAGTTGAGGTTGCTCAAGTCACCACAAAACCGTCCCTTCTAAAGGGCACTGCACATACAAAACCTGCTCTTGATCTTCTACAAAAGAACTTCTATTTCAAATTGGATTTTATGGGGAACTGTATGGAATAATTCAACACTTTTGTCAGATTTACTGTGAATTACTTGCCTAGGGCACTGGGAGACAAATCTTGGACTGTTATCATTTTGTCTTGGAGTTCCTCATTATTACAATGGACTTTCAGGATGTCTTTCATGAGGATGGGTTGGCTATATTTGGAGAGGCCAAGGTTTAGAAGTAATGCATGACAAATTCCAACATTACCTGTAATGCATTTTTCTGTGCAGAAGGTAATGTTTACTTGTTGCTTTTATTCATTATTTTTGCAGGGGAGCCAGAAATATCCAAGAAGGACCAGTGGCTTATGCTTTTCCTTAGCATGTCCTCACTCCCAGTAATCAGAGGATGAAGTTAGTTTTTCCCAACCATCTTTGTATGGGAAAAGTATCCTCTGCCACATGTGAATAACAGAATCCGTGCCTACAGAGATGTTATCATTCCCATCCACTCATTACTATGAAAGTATCCAAAACCAGGGGCATGTATCACTGAAATATTACTTTGACACACTTTCTTTATATACAAAGCTGGCCTTTATCTCTTCGCACTAATGAAAATACTGCATGTATTCAGAGAGAGGAGGAGCAGAGTTGAAAGATCGATTGTAAAAATAATTATGATTCTCATATTACTTTCTCTGGGAGAGTATTAAACCCAAATACAGATTTTGTGGATAGCAGCCAATGGATTAAAAATTGTTGATGTTTAAGATGCAATTAGAAAACCACTTGCTGTGGAGCTGTCCTGGTGGCATTATGTAATAAACAGCTGGGGTAATGGAATGGTGAGAGTAAATAATAGATTCTTAACCAAGTAGGTGGTTTCAGGAGAGCAGTACAAATGGGGATAAATACTGCAAAGCTCGAGCCTATACGTACAATGAAATACCGTTCCCACAGTCTTTGCTCCCTCTTTTGGCTTCCTCATAAAATAATAGACCTAAATTCAGTCGCTGTTAGACCCATTGAATCAGTGGGAATTACAAAAATATTGATTCACCATTCACAGTGGCCTGAAAGGATCTACTTTAGCTGCAACTACCAATAGACCTCAGGCCATGGTTCGCTTGCTATTTAGAAAAATACAAAAGAAACCAGAATAGTGTAGTGGATAGTGTGTTGGCCTTTCAATGGGTAACTTTGAATCCCATGTCAGCCATGAAGCTCACTGAATGGGTTTAGGTTCATTCACAATCTTTCAGCTTTTTGTCACTCAAGGGGTTACTATGAGGGTTAAAATAGCGAAGGTAGAAGAAAGAGGACTGTCTTGTGCAGGAGGACCATCCCATACCTTTTCCCCAGCCCCCGGCACACACACACACACACACACACCGCACATGTAAACTCAAACAGCTTCTGTTCAGAAAAGTTCCCAGACTTCCAGAGAGAAGAAGAAATGGAAAGAGACAGTTGGAAAGTCACCTCCTGGGAGTTTGGTTTTGCTTACTCTGCTTATGACCCAAATTGCCTAGTATGCATATGGAACATAGAGCACTGTTTTTAAGCTATTTCAAGGGAGGAGAGACCAGCAGGATTCAGTGTGTCAGGGACGAGCACCATATTTTTGCCCATTAACTGCAACTGTTTCTATCTTTCATGAAAACTTACTGTGGACCAGCAGCTAACAGCTCATGGACAGCACTAGTCCAGGGACTGCCACTTTGACTAGCACTGACATACAGGATGTCATATCACAAACTTTTGTCATGATTTTGGCTATAGTGAGAAAAATATGCTAGTCTCTACCTCAAAATGTGGGTGAGTTCTGCCATAACATCTAGGCATCATGCTCACCACATAAAACAGTGTTGCCATGTTGCTAGTGTTTCCACCTGGACTGTACATTATTAGTTGTCCTTGGCAGGGTAGAGGAACTTGTCATGTGATGATGCTCAGTGATATAGTGAATGTTCCTATATTAAGCCAGGGAGGCAGAGAATTCTTCAAAGGATGTTCTTGGTGTCACTATGAAGCATTTACATGAAGGCCAATTCATTGTCATTTCTACAGAAGTACATCAAACTAGTGTATCATCTAATGTATAGAGGAACATCCATTTTCAATGAAAGTACCCCAAGACCTGTCTTTTTTTTTTCCCCTGCCTGCATCAGTAAATTATGAACTAATTACTCGGTTTGCATCTGCTTTCCATTGTAGTATTGAAGTGCGTTTCTTCTTTTGTTGCTGCATCCTCCTTCACAAACATTCCTTCATTCTGCTCCTGCTGCTGGAAACAGGCAGTGACAGGCAGCTTGAACTGAGCAGCTGCTCTCAAACAAAGCAGGTAGAAGCGCAAGAAAGGCTGTTGAATTCATAACAATAAGCACATCATGACATAATTACAGTAAATCTCTAGAGTGGTCTTTATGCACATAATGCCATATGTTTTCATAAGAGGAAATATGCCACAATGCTCTATGGTGGAATGTAAGCATCTTCTAACAATATTCCGGGAAGGACTGAATTGATTTAAAAAAAAATACAGGAAATTAGCATATATGTGCATCTATTGACAGGAGACAGAACAACTCAGTTAAATAAGCTAGTGGGTAATTTTTTTTTAAGGCTGAAGGGCATAAGCAGACAAAAGGAAATGATTGACAAACATATAAATATTCTCCAATGCAACTCATCTAGTTAACCCTTCTTTGGCACTTGTATTATAGGTAATAATACTCCTGGTGCTTTAGTAATGTATTTTAATACATCAATTCAATAGCACTGTTTTGAGAGCAATTCTGTGTTATTAATATTGTCATTTTAAAGAGAGAGAGAACTCACAGTGATTAATCCAGGTACACATTCAGTGCAAATATATCTATGCCACACTTCTTCCAAAATTCTCTGGGCAGTATAAATATAGTCGTCAGATCAATTTTGTCAGTTATGCATTCAGTTGAGAAAGACTGATACAAGAGTAGTTGGTCATAATTTGAATCCAGTTCATCTAGGTTCAAAGATCACAGGGTTTCACATGTTTTGTCATAGAAAAAATGAAGGAGGTTTTTTTAAAAAAAAATGAATGAAGAAGAAATGGCTGCTAGCTTCATCTTCCCATTACCTTCCACAAAATGATACAGGACTGTGTTTCATCTGTGTAGTGAAATCCAAGTGAGGAGTAGCTTTTGTATAACAAATTTAATCAGTGAGGACAGAAGGTTGTAAAGTAGCTTGCTGTTCCATCTACAAAAATGTGATTAGGAGACCATGGCAGCTGGTGTTCCTATCTCAGTGGGACAATGAATCTGTTCTGGATTTTTGTTCAGACTCTCAAGGAACAGTATGCTCAAGCCATATTCAGAACCTTGGAGAGCTCCTCTAAATTGAGCCTAAAATCTGGAGTGGATTCACAATCTCATTGACATAGAAGCCACCAATCACCATTGCCGGGGAGGGATGGGGAACTTGGACCTGTTTTTGAAGAGAAGTGCCTTATCTTTGAAGGGTCAAAGGATATTTGAACACCCATGGGACATTTTGACCCTCTAGTGAGTGGATGATTGCATGTGCTGATTCAGTTTGCTTTTAATAATGCATATATTTGCTGTTTAATTTTTTAAAAAGGTCTTTATTTGACTTTGAGTGGGTTAATAGGATTTATTGTTGCTGCACACAAAGCCCTTGTCAATATGTGCAATGCCTTGCAGTTTGTCAGTGATTATTAATAAACTACACTTTCAAAGCTTGCTTCAGGAAATAATTTAGTCTTCTGAATATTTAGATAAAAACAGAGTGGTGGGGTTTTTTGTTGTTGTTTTTTGATGGGAGTTAATTCTAATTAACCCATGGGATCAGTTAACTGTTAGATATCTCAGTATTAACTATCAAAACTAGCTTAATTTTGAAGCTATATGCCCAGCTGGCCATTAGAAAGAATTTAGCTATATAACCAGAAGGGAGACAGAAACATACCTGTCAGGTAAAGTTCAGTTACTGCAGATGTTTTCACATTTCAACAAGAAAGAATTACATTAATAATATTTAGCAGATGGCATTCTGTATTCTATAGAGAGCTCCCAAAATCAAGGGACCATAAAATAGAATTTTGCCATAGTTTCCTCTCTTTCTGCTGTCCCAGAAAGTTTAGTTTCTTAAGGTTTTGGTTTTATTGAACAGCCATCACATGACTGTTTTATTTTTTCTTATTTATGAAAGAAATGGCTTCAGTCCTAACTCTCATGGGTTTATTTCATTTTATATGAGAATTTAAATTTTGGTAGCTTGTAGCGTGCTATGTTCATGGACACTGAAATGGCAGGAGGGCAAGAGGCTCAAACCCTCCTAAGACTAGGTAAGGGGGACTGACCCCTGTGATGAAGTCCTGGGGGTGGAGCAACCTGAAGTGCCACTGCAGCCTGGAAGCAGGTTGCTGGGCAACCAGAGTAGCACCTCCGGAGAGAGGCCCAGCCCAGTAGTGGGTGGGTGGGGCTTATGGTTGCGAGAAAACATTATGTAAAGCCAAGTACTGGTGGGTACTTTGATTCCTTCAGTGAGAGCCTAGCAAGGAGTTAGGGAGTAAAGTGCCTTAGTCAGCCAGACATTGTGACTGCGTCGAGAGGTTTAGTTCTCAGTGGAAGCCTATGAGAGGCAGCAGAGTAATTCGATCCTAGTAGGATCTGGTCAAAGAGTATCACTTAGATTGGGGGTTAAACCACAGGTGGGAGTTTAGGCAAAGGGCTTGTTGTATGATAATTGTGACTTTCAAGAAAGTATGAAGATATAGGCCCTTTCCACAGCATACCTCAATATTGGATAGTTCTGTGTGCATCGCAGCATTGCCATTTCCAGGTTGGAATTAGTATTAAAATCTTGTTTTCCACAGGCCTCCAGCATTAGCGGATGAGCACTGGCGTTGAAACTGGTGTGTCTTTCACAGCACAGCATCCCTGGCCACTCCTCGTCCCTGCCTCTCCCCGCCCTGTCCAGGCCCCGAGCTCCTGATTGGTCTTTTTTAAAAAAAATTCTTCTCAGAAGCCGTGCTAACCTTAGCGTGGTGGACTGGGCTAACTGGATCATGTCAGCCCGCTATACTGTGAGATTGTGCTAAGGGTAATAAAGGGATTTTTAAAAAATTAAAATTTGAAAGGGACGTGCAAAATGACTACGCAGCGGTGGCGAGTATTGAAATTACCATGCCATGTGCTTCTTTGTCCCCTTCTCCTTCTGTGTTAGTGCTGATGCAACAGAAGTGGCCAGCTGGCTGCTAGTCAGAGATTGCCCTGGGAGTTGCTGAGGGAGGGACAGGCTGGGAATGTCCATGGCCTGCCCACTGCTGACTGGGCAACGAGAAGAAGCCACATGGAGGAACTGCACCTGCCCAGCTATCGCGATAGATGCTCAAAACGATGGTTAATGACAGTTTTTCCCCACCAGTGGAAAACACCAGATTTGCCCCCCTTGGGGATGGGATAGCAGCTGGCTAGTGATGGCATCATGTGGTAAGACGGCTCCTAGACTGGGAGCAAGGCATGGCTGAGGTGGGTTGACAACATCATGCGAAAAGGGCCATAGTTGAACAGTTCTGAGCAGTGAGTTCATTGTTAATGCTGTCTGAAGAGTGCACTGAACAAATGCATCAAAGTGCATATGAACTATAATATACTACCTTTTTTTTATTCTTAATAAATGTTACAGTTTAAACACTGATTCAGCTTGAATTGTTTACAGTGATAATTAACACAGAAAACACACTACCATAAAATACATTAAGTGCTTCTAAATAAACATTGGAAGTCCTCACTCTTTTACACAAAGCTGGTGTTATGAGGGAGAGGCAGAGCTGTGTGGTAAAGACAGGGTGCCTTATTAGGTTAGGAACTGCCACACTGGGAGAAGTAAGGGTCTATCTCAGCCCCCTTCCTCCCAAAATGATGAGGCAGAATTGGACCAGCAGGACTCTTACATAGTTGAAGCCCCTCAGAAATTAGCAGATGTAGTCACTCTGCATGCAAAACCCCAAGTAACTCAACCCATTATTTGACTACAAAGAAAACATCTTACACAAAGGAGCAACCCATATGACAAATGTCTCCTCTAGTGTGATTCAAACTTTAGTGAAACTAAAAAGTCATTCTCTGAATTACTATTTGGTGCCAAGCAGTGCTTAGCCAAAAGGACAGTCTGTGGAATATCTTCTACCTCTTGATGAGGTGTCTAGTGTTTTCAGAAATATATGGCAATAGAAGATGGAAGAGAAAAATCAGTCTTTCAGAGTGAGTGACAACAAATACAATAGTGCAAAGGGGAAGACAAGGATGAATAATGTTACACTGAGTAAATGCGGTTATACATACATTGGATTAATTACACAGTTCTGCAAACGTAAGTAGGACAAGAGATGAGTTTAGAAAATGCCACCAGGGATTGAAGGATGAGATGTGGCCCATCACACAAAACCAATGTTCTGAAACCCTGGAAAGCAAAATGCTGCAAGTTCATCACAGGCAAAATACACCAATTAATACCAAATACACCAGTTAATACACCAATTAAGCAAGCAGCAGTTGATGATTTGATTTAGTATATTCATTTTATCTATTAGGCACCATAAGATGTAGTAACAATGTGTTTGAGGCATTATGCCAAGTTCTCCAACCTCACTGGAAAATACTGGATTCACAAGAAAGGGATATTGGTAAAGCATCAATCAAGGAGAACAACCTCTTGTTTTCCAAGATATTTTAGTTTTTTATTGTCCAGACATTTGTTTTACCAACAATTATCACGGGAATATATTTTCATCATTGATGAAGCAAGTAGTATAAATCCTAACTCACATAGGTCTATTTCATTCTACAACAGAATTTAAATTTTCATAGCTCCTAGCATGTTATATTTTCACACTCCCATATGGGAAGAACAAAATGGGTTTTACAAGACAGTCCTCTGTATAGCACCTCTCCCTGTGTATGCCTGCCTGTGGATTGAGGTCTTCTACAGAAGCTCTCCTCTGTTTCCCACAAAAAGGAATAATACTTTTCAGGAAACAGAAGAGGGTCTTCTCCGCTGTTACACTTCACTGAGGGAACACACACCTCTTAGAGGGAGATGTTCATTTATTTCCAGGCCAAGTCAAAACATAGCTTTCTATCATAGCCTTTGAGATCTAATCTTTTTTTTCCCCAAACTGTCAAATTGTTTTAAGAGTTTATATTGTTTTGACTTGTTCAGTTGTTTAATATGTTTTCAGTCTGTTTAGCTTATCTTATTGGTTTAATTCGGAATTGTTTTTAATTGATTAAATTTATTTTCCTTGTATAGGAAGCTGAGATTCCATGATATATATAGAGAGAGAGCCAGCATAGCGGTTTGAGCGTTGGGCTATGACCCTGGAGATCAGGGTTTGATTCCTCTCTCAGCCATGGAAACCTACTGGGTGACCTTGGGCAAGTCATACAGTCTCAGCCTCCAGAAAATCCCATGATAGGATTGCCTTAGACTGGGAAACAACCTGAAGGCACACATCAACAATAATAAATACTTCCAGGTGAGAAGTAGGGAGTAAAACCATATAGTACTGGTTGGCAAATTGCAGCCTGCAGGTTACATACAGTCCTTCAGGGCTGTTTTTATAGGCCCCCAGGGGTCAAAAACTACCTCCAACTGACCACATATAGGTATTTTCCCGCTGTTCTTGAACCTCCTTGTCTCAATTTAGGCCCAGAGAAGTTGTTTTTTTGTTTTGTTTTGTTTTCCTTGAAACTAAGAACTGTATTTATTCCCAAAATGTTCTAGACAGAGTGTGACACTGCATGCTGGCATAACAGATCTTGCACAACTCTGAATAGCATGCCAACCTCAAAGAAAGTGCTACCACTTGCACAGTAGGCATTTTTGCCAGCATAAAGACATCATGGGATTCCAACCTTCATCTTACTTTAATCCCAAAGCTTTTAAAGCTATAGCATTTACAAAGTCCAGCTCATTTCTTAACAGTGAAGCTCTTTAGTATATCCAAGCATGATAGCTAGGAATCTATTGTCCTGGACCACCAGTGGTCAGTTGTTTGTAAGTGTCATGGGGAAGAGTTGTATGTAAGTACAACAGGGGCTAAAAATACAGCTACCACACAGTTAAAGAGATCTTCATTAATTTTATTAGTTGATTAATTAAGCTATTAATTTTGCATATGAAGAAAATACATACTTTGTCATGTACATTATTTTTTTTAAAGGCAATCCTTATGTTATATGAAAGAAGTAGGAGGGACTCTTCCAGAGTTTGGAAAAGTTACTTTTGCCTATTACCATTTCCAGAATTGCCAAGTCAGTGCAGCCATTGTCATTCAAGGTCTAAAACTAATTGTTCATTTCAACAAGAGTGGAGACATCATATCAATTGATTTACCAAATTTCTGTTGATTCAGTGGGTCTATTGTAGCTGAGAGTAAAAAATGGAGGAGGATTGAAATGGAATAAAGTAATCAGGGTAAGACTAGTGAAAAGAATATTTATCAATATTCAGATCTCAAGAAAGAAATCAGTTTCTGGGTGTCAGGCAGTTCTAGTGAGGAGAATCTGGGACAGATGAGAATCTTTGCAGTTTAGCATGTATTCTTCATGAAAAACATATGTGGCATTTTTCTTTTCCTGCACAGAAAGCAAGTTTCCTGCATAGAAAACAACACTTCTGTGCAGAAAATGCTGTTTTCTGTGGAAGAATATGCTATGTGTGAATTTTTCACCAAATAAATCCCAAACTGTGGATAGTCCTCAAAACCATGCAGTATTGAAGAACTTTCATGAAGAAAAGAAAAAAAAAATTATTTGTTTTTGCCCACAAGAATTAAATTTATGAAGACTTTTATTCCTAGGTGATGATGATTTAGTCATTGTGGCAACAATGGAAGCTGATAACTTTGAACTTCATACTAGAACCTAGAGTTTAGTCAGCATTCCACTAACATAGAGGCCATGAGCCATTGTTGATGGTGGAACTGAAAATGTTGATAATGTTTTCTGGCCTATCGGAAGGATGTCCTAAATAAGGAGACCTCTTTGAAGCAAATGAGAGGTAAAGAAGGTGAGTAAACTTCAACATCTCTAGTTTAGAACTGTGATTAGTTTTTGCCCAGCACCTTATTGGGGCACCAGGTGCGTATCTGAGGAGCTTGAAATGTTCCTTCTCAGTCCTCTTAACAGCACTTCTTTACATTGCTCTTTCAAGTAATTTACTTCTACCTTCTCCGTACTTATGGATTTTTATATTTTTTTTGACTACCTTGTTTGATCCAAGCCTGTCAGGGATCATGTAATGAACACTACAAAAACATAGGAAGAGATATGTAGCACCAAAGGCACCAGAAGTCAAAAACAAAGGGAATTGTAGGTGTATCAATATTATTGTTGTTGTTGTTTGTTACCCACTTCTCCTCAAGGCTCAGGGTGGGTTACAACAGGTTAAAATACAATTAAAACACATTATGATTAAAATACACTAAAATACACTAAAAACATAAAACTATTTAAATACAAATCTATCATAATTACAATCAGAATTAAAATATAATAAAAAACAAACTGGGTAGGCCTGCCAGAAGAGAGAAGTCTTCAGCAGTTTTTTTTAAAATTCAGACAGCATATTTTGCTGTTGAATCTCTTCCGAAAGGTCATTCCACAGCCTAGGGTGGCTGACAAAAAGATCATCTGGGTGACAGTTGCCAGTCTAGTTTTAGGCAGTTTAAGTAAATGGCCCCCAGAGGGTTTGAGTATACAGGGCAGACTGTATGGGAGGAGGCAATCCTGTAGGTAACTTGGACACAAACCATGTAGGGCTTTAAAGGTAATAACCAACACTTTGCGCTTTGCCCAGAAACTAATTGGCAGCCAGTGGAGTGATTTCAATATTGGTGTAATGTGTTTACCCTTAGATGTACCTGTAATCAATCGTACTGTCATGTTTTGGACCAGTTGTAGCTTCCGAACTTGGTACAAAGATAGGCCAATATAGAGCGCAAAATATAGAGAGAGATATTGCTCGAACAAAAACCATTGCACAAGTGATAGGGATAATGTTGGATGCAAAATAGTATGAAAACTAGAGCGAGATACCAAAAAAAAAACCCGTGCTAATTAGAGCAGACAGTAATAATAAAATACATATTGTTGTTGTGTGCCTTCAAGTCATTTACGACTTACAGCAACCCTAAGGCGACCATATCACAGGGTTTTCTTGACAAGATTTGTTCAGAGGGGTTTTTGCCTTTGTCTTCCTCTGAGGTTGAGAGTATGTGACTTACTCAAGGTCACCCAGTGGGTTTCCATGGCTAATTTGAAACATGGTCTCCAGAGTCATAGTCCCACACTCAAACCAATACATCATGCTGGCTCTCACAAGACATGTAAGACAGTGTAAATTACATATAACCAGCAAGAGCCAAAGCAGGCATTGCACACAGATATCTGCAGCATCTTGACAGTTTTTTTAATTTCCCGACAAGGGGGGCTGTGAATGTGACAGGAAGAACAGCAGAGGAAAGGAGATGTTTACTAATTTATTTGCAGATAGTCTTTCTGATAAAAATTGGTGCTCCAGGCTTTTTCCATCCCATGTGTAACATCTAGTTAAGCCTTAAAGCATTTTGAGTCAAACTTCTAGTTGCATCAGTAGAGACTCTAAAATTCTGTGTTTGTGAATGAATATAAGATCCCTGCTGTCATTGTTAGGCTTTTTTATCCACTTTCACCAGTTGATATCCAGTATGTCAAACACATATAGACTCTTGTTTAACTGCTCTGATCTTTTCTTTATTCTCTTGTATAGTCTTAGCATGTCACTTTAAATGATACACCCTATTTTTACAAACTGAAACTTGAAATATGAACCAAGGTGAAATTAAAGTTTGTGAAAAACCGCAAATCACTTAATTAGGAATGGCAAAAATCAAATTGTAGAATATGCTGTTTGTTGTTTCTTGATGTGTTGTGCTATTTATGGTGAACTAACATTTCCCCGAGAAGCTTATTAACAAACTGCAGGCTATTGCATTGTTGCATGTGCCTTATTTAAAATGTGATGCATAATGAAAAGCAAATGTAGAAGCAAATGTAGAGATCATTCAGCAGTTCCTCCACACAATGCAAAACTGGAGATGTGGCATATGGCAATATATGACCTTAATTTATTTTGTTTGCTAACAAATAAATGTCTCTAACACTGTAGAGATGAGCAAGCAGAGATGTATTGCTGCCTTGATATTTGGAATGTTTGTTCAGTAAGGAATTTTTCATCTCCTGTCCCAGAATAATACACCTGTGACCGCCGCAGCTGATTCGAACTGGAGTGGATACACAGAGACAGATGGATTAAAACTGTCATAATTGTGGGTTTCCCCCCTCCTTTCCTTGATTATAATTTTAACAGGCTCCAGGTGATTTCTATTTCTTTATAGCGTCACTCATCTCAAATAAGTCCCAGTGGAGCTTTGAAGGAGGAGATAGATAGATGCAGAATTTTTTTCCCCACATGAATCCATTTGCATTGTGAGCACTTAAGAGAGCTGTGCTGTGAAAAAAGCAATTAGCTCCTTTAGTCTAGGGTGCCATTTAGAAGATCCAGGTCTGTGTGCTTCATCATAAAATTGACCTTTTTAATTTTTTATGTCTAAGATTCTCTACTAAAAGACTTAGCATGTATTAAAAAAAGATGCTGCCTAGAGGAGAGGAGAAATCCTGATGGTACTCCTGGAAATTATTAAAGGCACTCTGGCCCACCCTCATTATGGATACTGAAAAAGTACTGTTCCAGGCTTAATGTGTAAATAATCAAGGTGTTTAAGTAACATAATAACACTCTGGCCATTTCCTCACTACACTGTTATAGTGCTATTATTCCACTTTCGATATCCTGTGGAATTCTGGGGTTTGTAGTTTACTGAGGCCAAAGAGCTCTCAGACTGAGAATTCTAAATGCCCCTCCTTAAACTGCAAACCCCAGGATTCCACGGAATGTTGAAAGTGGAATAAAAGCACTATAACAGTGTAGTGCGGAAATGACCTCTGTCTCTCTCGCTCTTGCTCTTGCTATTGACAAGAAGGTAAATAAATTGATGGGGTGAATAGCCAGACAGATAGATCTCAGAAACAGTCACATTATGCATGGGGGTTTGGAGTCTTTTTTTTTCTTCCCCATATAGGAATGTGAATCTTCAACTATGGCATTGTTGCATGTGAGGATGGGTAATTTATTGTAGTTTTCTCCCTAAAGTGGGAGAAACTAAATACTCTTCTGTGGTTCTCTCCCCATATTCAAATGTCCTGAAGGTGTTGTCAGTATTCATAATTATTCATTCTCAAACTGAAAAGCTCATTTCCCCACATTCAGGAAACCCCATTGGGAAGAATAATAGACCAGTGCAAATTTTGCACATTTTTCTTCTAGTATTTGAATACTCCAAAGTATTGCAAAGAAATTATTCTGTGGAGAAAAATGCATGGTTTTTGTGCGGTACAGGAGGCCCATTTGTGCACTGCTGGAAAACATGTTGTTTAGCCTGGGGATGAATAATCCCGAATACTCTCTGCATCTTTATTTCCACATTGCACAGAAATTCTCCATTATTACCACCGTCGTACGACACATCCATATTTGCTTTGTGGCTTTTGAATGGTGGTGTTCTTGTGCCAAAAGTGAGGAATTTCTTCCAGCCTAAGGGCCACATTTAGTTTCAGAGGGCCACATTCCAGTGGGAGGCAGATGTAAAAATGGTGAGACAAAAATTCCGGCATGTTTTAGCTTCAGCTCTTTTTATCAGTTGGCAAGTATTAGTAGAGGTATTTCAGCTTTTTAGAACTGAAGAAAACCGACAAACCAAAGCTGGGGAACCACCAAACAACGGTATCATGGAATCCCAAAGGGCTGGATCCACACTTCAGAACTGAGGTTCCTCAACCCTGCATTGGACCAATGAAGATGTTCAGCCTAAATTTTAGGATTTCAATTTGAAATGTCCCCTGAATTATACTTATACTGATGAATGAAGATTTAGAGAAAAAAGCAGGGAAACTGATATTCTATATGTCGGCTGCAGCTAGATTGTTAATTGCCCAAAATTGGAAACAAAAGACCCTTCCCTCAGTAAAAGATTGGGAACTGAAACTTTTTGATATGATGCAAATGGACAGATTTACATATATATTGAAAGGAGCTAATATAGAAAAATTTGTCAAAGACTGGGAAAGAGTAATAATATATTTCAGAAATCAATGGTTGGATATCAAATTGGTTAATGTTGATTTTTTAAAAAAAATTGTGGAAGTAATAAGCAGAGAAATGTGAAGTAGTATCTGATTGCAGACAATTGAAATAGTATTCAGGAATTTTATTTCCTCTCATCCAGGGGGATGAGGTATGAGTGTATGAAAAATGTTATTTATAAGAGGAATTGATTTTGTACAAGATATACAAATGTAATTTTGTTTGTCTGTTTTAGTATAAATACATTAAAAAAAAGATGTTCAGCCTAAAATATGAGGGTGTGTATGTGTGTAGGGAGGCTGTGCCCTGTTCTGTTGGGTGTCACTGAAATATCAGTTCACTCTTGCTTCCCCGGTATATGAGCACAGAGGTGAGATTGGGCCCTGAATCCGGTCAGGAAGGAGTCTCTCTCTCTCTCTCATTCTCTCTCTCTCTCTCTCTCTCTCTCTCTCTCTCTCATTCTCACACACACACACACACACACACACACACACACACTTACTCTTGGCCAAGAGGGAACATCTTCTCAGCTCTTGCTGTCAGATTGGCTGTAAGAGTAGTCTCATCAGATGAACAAAGCTTTACTGAAGCATCAGGATTTATATCATGCTTCCAAAGGAAGAGAAAATGTGTACAGGTTGCTTATCATAAACAAAGGGAACAGAGGACAGATCATTCTAACATTCTTTCTGTAAACAAACACATGTTGTCAGTGAGTTATCTTGTTGACTTTTGATACAGTTCTTCCAAGAAGACAGAATGGCTTGTTTAGAGTTGCTTACAGAATCAGAAACAAAATACTAAACAATCCTTGGAAAACTTTGTACCTCCAACAGTCATACCTCTAAAACCTCTTTCCTTTCTATGTCCGTATTTCCTGTGTTGATGTGGAAGCTGTGAAGAGGTTTCCTACATGTGTTTGCTTGAATGCAAGTAGAAACTTCTGTGTGGTCAGGGTTTCTAATTTGTTGTTGTTCTGCACCTTCATTTCTGACTTATGGTGACCCTAAGGGTTTTCTGGGGCTGAGAGTGTGTGACACACCTGAGGTCACCCAGTGGGTTTCTGTGGCTGACCTGATCTCTGGGGTTATAGCCCAATGCTCAAACCACCACTCTGTCTCTTCCCTAATTCAGGGAAGGCTAATAAATCTATTGAACCAAACATGCATAGAATCTCCCTTCCTACTTCCAGCTCAATATCGAAACGTTGGGACTGGGGAGAATGGCAAAGTGGCCTGCATACACATCCATTTTCTGCCTTCACTATTAATTTCTCACATATTAGGCTAAACACTTGCACAAGAATATTATTTGTGTGCTGCGATATATCTGAAGCCATGTGCCTGGTGCTGTGAAACACTTCCATGTGGCACACGTGGCATATAGTGGCTGCCTTATGGCATGTCAGTGCCTTATCAAGTTGTTTGCTTCTTATACAAGGGTGATCTTGTATATTTCGCTATTACTGGCATGGAAACACCATCAGACCAATGAATAGACCCAGCTGCCTATATTCAGTGAGCCATATTTAAGAGGTTTAACAAAATGAGTTTCAACAAGGAGAAATGTAAGTAAGAAAAGGAAAAAAATGAAGCTTTGAAACTTTGAAAACTTCAAAAGAAAAAGATTAAATGCACAAATACAGGATGGGTGACATGGGCTCAATCACAGTACAGATGAAGGGGATCTAGAAGTCTTAGGAGACCACAAGCTGAATATAAGGCAACGGTGTGATGCAGCAGCTAAAAAAGCCAATGCGATTCTAGGCTGCATGAATAGGAGGAGTATAGTGTCTACATCAAGGGAAGTAATAGTAATTTTCCAGATGAGAGAGTGGAAGGTGAGCTATGTCCGAGAAGGCATCCTTGACTGGGTGTTTTTTGCAGGCTTCTGGGACTGTGTTTGTTTGTTTGTCTGCTTGCTTTGACTCTGTGTTCTCCCTGAGCACACGGTCTAACTGACTAGCTAGGGGGAGGAGCTAAGTATACCCTCCAGAGCACATGGTCTAACTGACTAGCTAGAGGGAGGAGCTAGCAGCCATTAGGTCTAACCTACCTGCTGACGAGCTAGGGGGAAGAGCTAGCAACTCTTTATATTTTCTACCAGCAACGTGACACATTGGCACACACAGTTTGGCTATCAAAGCTTAGCAAGACTACATTGCTTCTTGGCTTAAAGCACTCCTGGGTCAGTTTGCCTGTCTGCAATGTCCAGGTGGGTTTGGTGCCTTGAGGAAGTAACTATAAGCACTATAGAATTGCACCCTCTGTCCTGATACTTTGAGAATAAGAGCTTGACAAACAGGGGTGTTGACATAGCTTTTCCCAGGCAACTTTGAAGACGAAGCCCAGCATTACTTGTTCCAATTCGACTCTCTAGATTATCAAGTATGAGGGAGGTGAGGGAGCTGCTGCGGTCACCTGCCACAGCTGTGGCATGTTTCTTTTCTTGCCACAAGACATCGTTGGATACACCTGCAGCAAATGCAAGCTGGTGGCCCTATTGGAGGAGAAGGTTCAACAGCTGGAGGCCCAGGTTTTGAATCTTCAGATTATTGGGGAGGGTGAGGAGTTCTTGGATAGGGCTGAGAGGACATTTTGAGGACTAAGTACACCGAGGAGCTAGCAGACAAGGAAGTCAGTTCATGAAACAGAGAGATGGACACTTGGAGGAATGTGTCACACAGAAGTAGAAAGGCAAGGTACCAAACAGAAACTCTTGAGCTACAGAATCATTTCCAAGTTCCCAACTTTATTAATGATGAAGTGGAACAGCAGGAAGAGGTAATGGAATGTCACCAAGAGGAAATCCAACATCAGCAACAGGAACTCCAACACCAGCAGGACAAAATCCAAAAGCAGCAAGATCAACAGTCTCAGCTTGAACAGAATATTTAGGTGGCTGAAAGAAAATCTGCTTATCAAGTAAGCCCGAACAAGCCTCAGAGGAGACAAATTCTGGTGGTTGGGGGCTCCTTGCTAAGAGGAACAGAACCGACCATTTGCAACCAGGACAAGATCAATCACAAGATGTGCTATCTTCCTGGGGCCAAAATCAATGACGTAACAGAGAGGCTAACAAGACTGGTCAAGCCCACTGACCGTAACCCCCTCCTTTTGGTTTACATCAGAACCAATGACACTGCAAGGCGCAGCTTTCACTGCATCACAAAGGATTACGAGCTTATGGGTAGGAAGCTGAAGGACCTTGGTGTGCAGGTTGTCATTTCATCTCTCCTCCCTGTGGAAAGACATGGCCCACGAAGGGAGAGAAGAATAGTGGAGATCAACAACTGGCTCTGAAGATGGTGCCACGGGGAGCAATTTGAGTTTTTGGACCATGGTCTCCATTTCCATGAAGATGGTCTTCTGGCAAGGGATGGCCTGCATCTCACAACCGTCAGCAGGAGCATTTTTGCTAACAGTCTTGCAAAACGGATCAGGAAGTCTTTAAACTGAGTTTGACTAGGGAGGAGGACAGTATTATCAGGGCAAGGATTCAGTGAGTGCTGGGGAAAATAGTCCAAATGATACAGATAGAGCGTGCCAAGTAGTACTAGAGATCAACAGTGAGAGAGAAAATAACTTTCGTACAGGACTTCCGGGAAGGGCACATGGTCTCAAGTGTCTCTACACTAATGCACAGAGCATGGGAAATAAGCAAGATGAACTTGAACTCTTAATACAACAAAATAAATATGATTTAATAGGCATCACTGAAACCTGGTGGAATGAGTCTCATGATTGGAATGTAGGAATAGGGGGGTATAACTTATTTCACAGAAATAGACCAAACAAGAAAGGAGGAGGAGTAGCCTTATATGTCAAGAATGTTTTCACCTGTGAAGAGATCAGTGACTTAAATCCGGGAAGCCAAGCCGAGAGCATCTGGGTAAGAATTAAGGGAGCGAGAAGCAATAGGGATGTGATTGTGGGGGTTTGCTACAGGCCTCCGGGCCAGCCTGAGGACTTGGATGAGGCCTTCCTAGAGCAGATGACCACACATTCAAAAAGGAGAGATGCAGTAGTAATGGGAGATTTCAACTATCCTGATATTTGTTAGCAGTCAAACACTGCCAAGACCACAAGGTCCAACAGGTTCCTAGCTTGTCTTGCAGACAATTTCATGGTCCAGAAAGTGGAAGAGGCAACAATGGGATCAACTATTTTAGATCTGATCCTGACCAACAGGGATGACCTTGTTGATCAGGTGGTGGTGGTGGGATGCTTAGAGGGGAGTGACCATGCTCTATTGGAATTTCTCATTCAGTGGGAAGGAGAAGCCAAGTGTAGCCAGACATGCATTCTAGACTTTAAAAAAGCTGATTTCTGTAAACTTAGGGAGTTACTTGCTGAAATTCTGTGGTCAAGAATACTGAAAGAGAAAGGAGTTCATGATGGATGGGAATTTCTTAAAAGTGAGATACTGAAGGCACAATTGAAAATTGTGCCAACAAGAAGGAAAAATGGCAGGTGTCTAAAGAAACTGGAATGGTTGACTAAAGAACTCTCAGCTGAGCTAAGTGTTAAAACAAACATGTACAGGAAATGGAAAAATGGTAAAACCACCAAAGAGGAATTCAAGCAAATAGCCAGGATATGTAGGGAGAAGATCAGAAAAGCTAAAGCAGAGAATGAACTCAGGCTTGCCAGAGACATTAAGAACACTAAAAAGGGCGTTTTAAGATATGTCCGCAGCAAAAGGAAAAAGAAGGAAATGATAGGGTCACTGCGTGGAGAAGATGGCCAATTACTAACGTGGGGAAGAGAGAAGACAGAACTACTCAGCACCTTCTTTACCTCAGTTTTCTCCCGAAAGGATAGAAGTACTCAACCTGTGGGGTGGGGAGCAGGTGAGGAAGGGAGGGAAATGCAGCACAGAATAGGTAGAGAAGTAGTACAGGAATATCTGGTTAAACTAGATGAATTCAAGTCTCCATGGCCAGATGAATTACATCCAAAGATATTAAAAGAACTGGCAGAAGTCATTTCAGAACCACTCATGATAATCTTTGAGAACTCTTGGAGAACAGGAGAAGTCCCAGTAGATTGGAGGAGGACAAATGTCGTCCCTGTCTTCAAAAAGAGAAAAAAAGAGGACCCAAATAATTATTGCCGGTCAGCCTGACATCAATACCAGGAAAGATCGTAGAGCAGATCTTTAAACAGTCAATTTGTAATTACTTAGAAAGCAATGCTGTAATCACTAAAAGTCAACATGAATTTCTCAGAAATAAGTCTTGCCAGACTAACCTTATCTCTTTTTATGATAGGGTTACAAGCTTGATAGATGAAGGTAATGCTGTGGACGTGGCATATCTTGACCTCAGTAAGGCCTTTGACAAAGTTCCACATGACATTCTTGCAAAGAAACTAGTAAAATGCGGGCTGGACAGGGCTACTGCTAGATGAGTTGGTAATTGGTTGACCGACTGAACCCAAAGGGTGATCACCAATGGCTGCTTTTCATCCTGGAGAGAAGTGACTGGTGAGGTACCACAAGGTTCTGTCCTGGGCCCAGTGCTATTCAACATCTTCATCAATGACTTGGATGAAGGAGTGGAGGGCATGCTGATCAAATTTGCAGATGACAGCAAATTGGGAGGGGTTGCTAATACACCAGAAGACAGGATCAAAATTCAAAACGACCTTGACAGATTGGAGAGCCGGGCCAAAGCTAACAAAATGAATTTCAACAGAGAGAAAGGTAAGGTCCTGCACTTAGGCAGAAAAAATGGAATGCACAAATACAGGATGAGGGATGCATGGCTGGATAGCAGTATGTGTGAAAGGAATCTAGGAGTTCTGGTAGATCACAAGGTGAACATGAGTCAGCAATGTGATGCAGCAGCCAAGAAAGCCAATGCAATTCTTAGTTGCATCAATAGGAGTATGGTGTCTAGATCAAGGGAGGTAATGGTGCCACTCTATTCTGCATTGGTTAGACCTCGTTTGGAATACTATGTCCAGTTCTGGGCAAATCAATTCAAGAAGGATATAGACAAGCTGGATGGTGTCCAGAAGAGGGCAACCAAAATGGTGAAGGGTCTGGAAGCCATGCCCTATGAGGAGCAGCTTAGGAAGCTGGGTATGTTTAGATTGCAGAAGAGAAGGTTAAGAGGGGACATGATAGCCATGTTTAAATATTTGAAGGGATGTCATGTCAAGGAGGGAGCAGGCTTGTTTTCCGCTGCTCCAGAGACTAGGAGCAATGGATTCAAGCTGCAGGAAAGGAGATTCCACCTGAACCTCAGGAAGAACTTCCTGACGGTCAGAACTGTCGGGCAGTGGGAATATCCTGTCTTGGAGTGTGGTGGAGCCTCCTTCTTTGGAGGTTTTTAAGCAGAGGCTGGATGACTATCTGTTGGGAATATTTTGATTGGTGTTCTGCATAGCAGAGGGTTGGACTGGATGGCCCCTGTGGTCTCTTCCAACTCTATGATTCTATGCTACACTGTTCTGATTTGGTCAGACCCCACCTAGAATACTGTGTCACTTTCTGAACATCATGATTTCAAAGAGCATATTGACAAGCTGGAAAGAGGAGAGTGACCAAAATGGTGAAAGGCCTGGAAACCATGCCCTATGAGGAGTGGCTGTGAGGGCTGAGTATTTTAAGCCTGGAAAATAGAAAATTAACAGCTGACATGATAAACATGTTTAAATGTTTGAAAGAATGTCATATGGAGAATGAAGCAAGCTTGTTTTCTGCTACTCCAGGGACTAGAACACAGAGCAAAGCCTTCAAACTACAGAAAAAGAGATTCCATCTAAACATTGGGAGGAATTTCCTGACAGTAACAGCAGTATGACATTTGAATATTCGGAGGGTGGTGTCCAACTTACACCAAATTGGGAGGGGTTGCTAATATGCCAGAGGACAGGATCAAAATTCAAAATGATCTGGACAGATTGGAGAGCTGGGCCAAGGCTAACAAAATGAAATTCAACAGAGAGAAATGTAAGGTCCTACACTTAGGTAGAAAAAATGGAATACAGAAATATAGGATGGGGGACACGTGGCTGGATAGCAGTATGTGTGAAAGGGATCTAGGAGTCTTAATAGACCACAAGCTGAACATGAGTCAGCAGTGTGATGCGGCAGCCAAGAAAGCCAATGCAATTCTCGGCTGCATCAATAGGAGTATGGTGTCTAGATCAAGGGAGGTACTGGTACCACTTTACTCTGCTTTCGTTAGACCTCATCTTGAATACTGTGTCCAGTTCTGGGCACCCCAATTCAAGAAGGACATGGTCAAGCTGGAGCAAGTCCAGAGGAGGGCAACCAAAGTGATGGGGAGCCTGGAAGCCATGCCCTATGAGGATAGACTTAGAGAGCTAGGTATGTTTAGTCTGCAGAAGAGAAGGTTAAGAGGGGACATGATAGCCATGTTTAAATATTTGAAGGGATGCCATGTAGAGGAGTGAGTGAGCTTGTTTTCTGCCGCTCCAGAGACCAGGACAAGGAGCAATGGATTCAAGCTGCAGGAAAGGAGATTCCACCTGAACCTCAGGAAGAACTTCTTGACAGTCAGGGCTGTCCGGCAGTGGAATCTGCTGCCTCAGAGTGTAGTGGAGTCTCCTTCTTTGGAGGTTTTTAAGCAGAGGCTGGATGGCCATCTGTCGGGAGTGCTTTGAGGGTGTTCCTGCATGGCAGGGGGTTGGACTGGATGGCCCCTGGGGTCTCTTCCAACTCTACATTTCTATGATACTATGATTGAACTCTATGATTCTACCCAAGTTTGCTGTACAGATTTGCCTTGTTGAGTTTTTCCATCATGACACATCAAGACATGAAGGATGAACACTCAGGATGATTTGAGAGAGAGAGGGCAGATGTCACAGAGCTATAACTTCCAGCTGCATAGAGATAGCCATAGGCTTCGCCAAGGAGGCAAAGCCTACCATATTTTGCATGAGGAGGAAGGAGAGGGATCAGATACATATCAATGAAGTTGAACCTGTGTGGAAGAGGGAATCTCAATAGAGGCTCTTTTTTCTTTCTTATTTGCCCTGGCAGGTTGTTTTTGCCAATATTCCCTCTTCTTTCTGTCACTTAAAGGTAGAGTAGTTCTTGGTTACCTTTTAGATGGTTGGCATCTTGTATTTCAATCATTTTGTTCTTCCTGACTCAACAGTTTTTGCTGCACATTTTTGAGGGCAGGATTTAGGCTACTGTGATGTTTGGGCTCATCCTTCTCCCAAATCAAGGTGTTGTTTCTTTACGTTTTGCCAGCAGCAAACAGATGGGAAGGAGGGGAAGCATAATAAAGAGCAAGTGAAATATACCCTATGTGTATTTTCCCATTTCAAATATTGTTGCTCAATAAAATAAAAATAAGTGTCTAGTACAGCATTTTAATATGTGTGAGAGAAAATGATGGCATAAATATCTCCATGACAGCCAAAATGACCACGTGGAACATGTTGTATCTAGGGCACCACTGCAAATCTAGCATGAGTAAAATCAATAGAACTGCACAACAGTATTATTCCTACCACTGGTGATTAATTGCAGGACATTTAAATAGTAGTTTATACAGCTACATTAAAAGCAAAAGAGAGATCACATGTAAGTCAGAAGTCAATAGATCTGAACAAGACGAGAAGCTTGCTCTCACTGGCTGTACCCCAGGCAAGGAGCAGAGGCAAGAGGGATGGTGAAAATCCTCACCCTTTGCATCCTTTGCTTAGAGGTGAATTGGAAGTGCAAAGAACATTTTTCCCTTGGCTGAGGAAAGAAAAATATAAAGAATCTTTCTCTAAAGAAGCATAAACTGTTGAGGCTGAGAAACAAGGCACTTCAAAACATCAGGGTACAAAGCAGCTGACCAGGAATTGAAAGGCATGACAAGGAATGCCTGAAACAGAGGGATGTAAGGTGCTCAAAAAAACCTCAGACTTTAAGGAGATGAAGACCCTGTGCTAGGTCATATTATGGATTCATACACACACACATATACACAAAAGAACATGAGACTCATAGGCAGCCAAACCCTACCAATTCAGCTCCATGCCATACTGGAGGGGAAAAAAGGTCCTAGAAATCTCCAAGCAGAAGAATATGGAGGGGGAGGGGGCAGATTGTTCCCCTATCAGTGAGGTGCTGAATCTACTCCAGGGCCATTTCCACACTAGACTGTTATAGTGCTATTATTCCACTTTCAACATCCTATGGAATCCAGAATTCCATAGGATGTTGAAAGCGGAATAGCACTATAACAGTCTAGTGAGGAAATGGCCCAGGTTTCAGTCTGTACTTTGAAGAAGCCATCCAAGGTACTGAATCTGTTTCAGGGGTGGGTAGCTCATTAATAGTGCAAACAAAAGCCCAGGGGGATCCAACACCCCACTGGCATCAAAACCAACAGCCTTTACTGGAAGAGAGAGAAAACAGCACTATACTTCAGTTGGGGAAAAGCTGTGCAGTTTTCAAGCCTAGATGCTTGGAACATGTTAAGACTTTACTGTGTCAACACAGCTATTGCCATAGTTGGATGAATATGAACATTGTGTGAAACAGGAGAAAGCTGTTCACTTGCAAAGTATTAGACCTACAGTGTTACAGCTCAAATAGTTAACAGCTCAGATATTAGCCATGCAGGATCCAGCTATTAGCAATGATACTTAAAGTCATAGAATCATAGAGTTGGAAGAGACCCCAGGGGCCATCGAGTCCAACCCCCTGCTATGCAGGAACACCCGTCAAAGCATTCCCAACAGATGGCCATCCAGCGTCTGCTTAAAAACCTCCAAAGAAGGAGACTCCACCACACTCCGAGGCAGCATATTCCAGTGCCAGACAGCTCTGACCATCAGGAAGTTCTGAGGTTCAAGTGGAATCTCCTTTCCTGCAGCTTGAATCCATTGCTCCTTGTCCTAGTCTCTGGAGCAGCAGAGAACAAGCCCACTCCTTCCTCAACATGACATCCCTTCAAATATTTAAACATGGCTATCATATCCCCTCTTAACCTTCTTTTCTGCAGACTAAACATACCCAGCTTCCTAAGCCATAGGGCATGGCTTCCAGACTCTTCACCATGTCGACAAGCTGGACACGTTCTTAAATTGAGGTGCCCAAAACTGGACACAGTATTCTAAATGAGGCCTAACCAATGCAGAATAGAATGGTACCATTACCTCCCTCGATCTAAACACCATACTCCTATTGATACAACCAAGATTCACGTTGGCTTTCTTGGCTGCTGCATCACATTGCTGACTCATGTTCACCTTGTGATCTACCAAGACTCCTAGATCCCTTTTACACATACTGCTATCCAGCCATGCGTCCCTCATCCTATATTTGTGTCTAAGTGCAGGACCTTACATTTCTGCCTAAGTGCAGGACCTTACATTTCTCTCTGTTGAAATTCATTTTGTTAGCTTTGGCCCAGCTCTCCAATCTGTCAAGGTCGTTTTGAATTTTGATCCTGTCCTCTGGTGTATTAGCAACCCCTCCCAATTTGGTATTATCTGCAAATTAGATCAGCATGCCCTCCACTCCTTCATCCAAGTCATTGATGAAGATGTTGAATAGCACTGG
Organism: Cyclura pinguis; assembly: GCA_030412105.1. NCBI lineage: Eukaryota > Metazoa > Chordata > Lepidosauria > Squamata > Iguanidae > Cyclura > Cyclura pinguis. The sequence continues at coordinate 101,526,295 of CM059599.1, read as the reverse complement.
GACCCAGGGCAGAACCCTCTGGCACCCCACTAGTCACTTCTCTCCAGGATGAAAAGCAGCCATTGGTGATCACCCTTTGGTTCAGTCAGTCAACCAATTACAAATCCACCTAACAGTAGCCCTGTCCAGCCCGCATTTTACTAGTTTCTTTGCAAGAATGTCATGTGGAACTTTGTCAAAGGCCTTACTGAGGTCAAGATATGCTACGTCTACAGCATTCGCTTCATCTATCAAGCCTGTAACCCTATCATAAAAAGAGATAAGATTAGTCTGGTACGACTTATTTCTGAGAAATCCATGCTGGCTTTTAGTGATTACAGCATTGCTTTCTAAGTAAATACAAACTGACTGTTTGCTGATCTGTTCTAGGATCTTTCCTGGAATTGATGTCAGGCTGACTGGGCGATAATTATTAGGGTGGTCTCTTTTTTCCCTTCTTGAAGATGGGGACAACATTTGCCTTCCTCCAATCCGCTGGGACTTCTCCTGTTCTCCAAGAGTTCTCAAAGATTCCCAAAGATTTTCTCAAAGATTCAAAATCTCCCAATGATACTTAAAGTTCCCCAAGGAATCATCAAATTTTATATATTAAGTTTTAATAAATTAATTAAACAAGAAGAACAATACTATTGCATAATCTAGTTTATCTATATGGCTTAAGGGAAAATATTTTTCCTTTTAACTCTTACATCTGGTTTGTACCCTGACATTTTTCCCTCTCTCAAATGTTTAATGTGAAACTATATAACACAGAACAGTTACCAAAAGATATAAGAATACTTGTATGGTGAGCTACAAAGACAAATACAAGCTGTGATTCTACCTGATGTCCTAGTTTTAATGTGAAAAGAACTGTATGTGAAGACAAAATAATGAGCAGATTGAGAGGTATACTGGGCTAAGAAAGCAAATGTAGCTCACAACCCAGTGATTGTGACCACAAGTTGAGTTCCAGAAGGTCCATGACTCATAGCTGATGGGGCTGGGTTTGGCTTGATAGGTTGCAAATTTCTGGCTCTGTTTTAGATTTATCTGCCCAGTACAGCACACTTGCCAACATAGCTGCAATAAATGTGTTTTACAATCTCAGATTTCATGAAAGTATTTTTTAGTGAAATGGATTTGTTTCAAGGTACAATCCTTTCTCCACATTCGCAGGTTTGACTTTCACAATTTGATTATTAGCAAGACTAGTGCTTGCCTCCCCCCGCCCCCCATTTTCGTCCTCCCATCTCTTATATTCGTCACCCCAGGTTTGTGAGGCTTGTATATCAAATGGACGTTTTTTGGGTTTTTTTTCCTTTTGAGTGAGTAAAGTCCCCTCCCACTGCTGAAGGCATGGCCTCTCTGCCATGTGGTTGCACATTATGCTGTGTATTGGCTACTGATTGGTCAGGTGCTCTCTTTGCTCCTACTACTCCTTTCTCAAGATGGCCACTGGAAGTAATTAGAACTCCAAAACTCCCCTCTTCTCTCTCTGATGGAAAAGTACTGGTAAGCCTTTTAGGTTGTCTTTTTAATCCCCTTCTCCCTCCCCTGAATGCCAGGGCCAGAGGCAAGGGAATGGGAGGGCAGAAGCTCTAGAGGGGAATGGGTGGAGTTATTCACAGTTTTTCTACTTTTGCAAGAGTTCGGTGCCCCAAACCTTTGCAAATGTAGAGGGGCAACTGTATGTGCATACAGTAGCAAGCATGAGACTCCCTTATCCACTAGACCTCTGCAATGTACCTACCCTAGTATGAGCATGCTAGGCATAGGAGGTACTGCACAAGATCCAGCATCCTGTTATTGTTTTTTTTCCTTCTATGCAGAAAGTACAAGTGCTACAAGAAGTTAAGGATGTTATAATTCTAATAAAGCGGTTAGAAACACACAGCCCCTTGGCTGCATCTGGTCCCTGCCAGTATTTTCAGATCCTGCTGCTCCTCATCCCCAAAATTTGCTGCTGTGCTGCCAAAATTCTATGGCAGCTATGATAGGGAGTAACAATGCACACCTTATTTTAAAGCTAAGTCTCATTACTGAAATTATGATTCAGAACAAAGTGCATATTCCATGAGCCCTCTGTTTCAGAGGAAACATACAGTTCCTGACCACCACCACTGCTATGCTGCTCCCAGATTTCAAGAATGAAGAATTAATTGTGGGAGCAACAGGGATGCTGGAGATTAAAGGCAGCACCCAGAAAATTCAAGGGACCAATATATACCCCCTTGCCCAAGCTTGCAAATACCTGATGGGCATGTGTGTGGCATACCTGTTTAGAACCCTTCTGTTCAAACTCTTGTGATATAATCTCCTCTGCAAATTTGAAAGACACAAAGAATAATGGAGTCTAGTGTTATTCCTAGAGAGTAATGGCATCAAATGGATAATTAGGAGTAATTTCTAAGCACACTTTCCCAGAGTAAGCCCTTTGAAACACAGTGGGACTTCTGATTAAAAATGCAGAAACATGACTAAAATGGCCTTGTAGGTATTCCCAAAATGCTAAATCTTTCAGTATAGATGGGCAACCAGCCCAAATTTAAATTCATTTATACAGTTGTTATTAATTTCCCTGTCCAATGTTTGCAGTAATATTCTTATTTCAGGCAAAAAGCACCTTCCTGAAAAATATCTAAAATAATTTTGTATAAAGTGGCTAGAGATAATATATTTAGAGAGGTTTATTAAGAAGCCAAGATGCCTAAATATTCACAGCATCTTCAGCAAAGCCATTCACTAATCATGTCACCTTGGAGAATCGATTCAGTCTTGACCTTAGCAGATAATTAATGGACAGTACTGGAAAGACCTTAGCAGTGTGATCCTTTACATGTCTCCTCAGAAGTAAGTCCCATTGAGTTTAATTAGGTTAGTTGATGGAAAGAGAACTATGACCCTCATAGCTGCTTTTGTGGCTCTCAGCTACGCCATACTCCCAAGACTGCACTTTTTCTGGGCCTCCAAAAGGGTGAATTGCCTGAAATTGCCCAGAAGAGACCATTCACTTTTTAAAAAGGCTTCAGGGGCCTCCATGCTACTTAACAGAGAAAAATAAACATTTCTTTTCAAAACAAGAAGTGTACCTCCAGCCATTTCTGCCTTTTGATTTTAGTTCTGGCATTTTGGACAACCCCTGTGGTCCCTGGAACGTTTGAAGGCCAAAAGACTGGACCCTAGACCTGATAGTTGCCCATCTCTGAGACGAGTTGATACAGAATTACAGTCTAAAAGCACTACACTAGGATTAGCAAAATAAATAACTGTGTCTCATTTGTAATCTTGTCCAGTAACGTAGACAATGCATAGGCTGGGTAGCACCGTACATGGCTTTTTCAATAAAACGTTTAGCCTATATACAGTTCAGGTCCATGTTCTTGAGAACATGAATGCATTATACAACTACTTAGAAGCCACAAATCATATCAGCAGATAAAATTCAGTTCCCAGGTCTTTGTGAAGGGATTAAAATTATTATGTTTTGGATCTTCCAACTTTACTCCTATAGATGATAACATTTAAAATTAGTGTTACCACACCATACACCCCCACTCTGTGAGATGTGCTATTTTCATAATGGCATATATATCATAGCTGAAACACATGTTTGAAAGTCCACTTGCTGTATGCACATGCCAAGTCAGGATGACCTCAGACATAATCAGGTCATAAGTTCAGAGAGGATTAGGCAGAAAAGCCCAATGATAATAGGCTTGGAATAATCCTTTCTAAAAACTATATGTTTTGAACAATCTCAAAAACAATAGCAGGCAAAACTGGCCAGGTGAAGCAAGCAGGACCCCTACTGTGAGCATATACTACCGGGACCTTCCCCATTTGCCTTACCTGGCCAAAACACTAAGAGATTGTCAAGACTCCCATCAATGTTTTGTCACCTAGAGTTATGGCAATCAGCCCATTCCAAACTCCTTTGTCAGTTTCATGGGAAAGCCATTACCACTTTGTCCATTCACCCTCCTTCAGGGCAGGAAATAGAGCATTGAAACCCCAGCTCCAGCCCCAGTAAATTGTAGTAGTCAGATGTAATACATGGTGCCCAGACTTCTGTTCATTTTTCTATTCTCAGATGCACTCTGCTTCAGGATTGGTATCTTATCACCCTTTCCATCCAATCTCTCTTTATCCAACCTTTCTTTCCTCACTTTCCAATAGCCTTGTATGATTCTTAAGAGTGTCTGATTTCTTGTGTGTGTTAATTCCCAATAAAATACTCTGTTTAACTTTTAACTGGAATGGATCCTGCCATTACCTTCCTCTCGCAGGCCTCCGTTGAGCTATAATTCCTCCTTTTTCTGAGGACGTGCTGGCATTGCAGGTGGACCCAAAGTTCCCACACCTTTTAGGGTAACATTAGAATGCTATCAGATATCACTGTGAACACTGATGAACCACTGGGCCACTAATGACTGTCAGATGGAAAGAACCAGTGAATCTTTAAATCTTATTTTCTCAAGAAATAAAATAACATGAAAGAAAGAAAGAAAGAAAGAAAGAAAGAAAGAAAGAAAGAAAGAAAGAAAGAAAGAAAGAAACTCTCTTTCTGTTTTGGGGCTTTTACAGTAGGAAATACTATGTATCCAAAAGTCTTGGGATGGGCTTTGTCTATTTCTCTTATACATCTGTATGCAGCAACATATACCCAGATGGCACTGTACAAAAGATAAAATAATGATTTCCAGATTACCTATAATGAAACTGAGAGAGCAAACATTCAGACTTCTGAGGGAATGCAATGTGAGCAAGACTTTTAAAAAATAGATTTAAGCAAATATTTAGTGCTCTACAGTTCTAAATGCCATGATGTTAAGTCAAGGACCTATGGCCCCAGCTTCATTAGGCTTTTGGCTAGGGTATTAATGGAGTTTTTCTACCCACTAGTTTGGATATTCACTTTTCCACCTCCTGTCCTGGATAGTGATGGCGATGGGGATGGCATAGCAAAGTGTAACCCACAAGGAGCCCCCAGAAATGATAAATAAGGATGACTTTGCTCTTGTGCTCCAATCTCCACCCAGGAATGAAGCTGTGTTGAAGGAAAGAAGAGAAATCACTCATGTATTCTTATCTCCAGAAGTCTTCTGTTTCTACCATTTTATATTTAATCATTTACAATATTTTTGGTCTTTTTCAAATACGTTAATAATAGTAGATTTGATATTCTTTTTTCTGCCACAATCCTTAGTTTCTGGAATTGCACAAGCCCTTCCCCTAGTCTAGTTTTCCGGTACTTAAATGCTCTTGGTGCTCAGGTGGTCTAGACTCCTCAAACTTCTGGCCAAGAATTGCCTCCAAGACTTTATCTTTTAAGTAGGATTAATACATGCACACTCATTGTTTAACATCAAAAACCCAATGTTTCCAAACCAGAAGTGAATTTTAGCTATTTGTTTGTCTGTTTAGTATTTTTGGCCAGAACTTCCCCTCCCAGATCAGCTGGAGTTGCCCATCTGTGCCTTGGTCCACATGAAGTTCACCAAGTCTAAGAGCAACCATCTACAATTTACTTTACCATTTTTCTGCCGTCACACTCCAACCTGGCTGCGCAAATAAGAGATCGTCTAAGAACAGGGTCATTGGCAAGTTTGACTTCAGGCCCTTTCATACTCTGTAATTATAACACTGTGCTTCCACATTAAACTGCTATAGCAACATCTTATGAAATCCTAGAGTTCATAGTTTGCTGGACAACTACAGGTCTCTACCTGAGAATTCTAGATCCCCCTGGCTAAACTGCAAATCCCAGAATTCCATAGGCTGTTGTCTTTGCAGTTCTGGTGGAATCATAGTGTTATAATTGCGTAGTGTGAAAGAGCCGTTGGTGTCAAAGGGGTACAGGCCTCTCTCTTCAGCTGGTAGAAGGAGATTCCCTGCACTATGATTGAAAGGATGAGAGAATTCAGGATTAGGCTTCTTGATGAGTCAAGATATGGTATCTGAAAATACTGAGGATTTTCTTTTGTGAGGGTTTACCATTCAATGGCACAAGAAAGAAACAAATAATAGGCATGTGTGTGGTATCAGAATTAGGCAGAACTTTGGATTGCACTTCTAGTGAACTATGCCTTAGAAATTTTATCTTCCCTGTTCTGTTTTATCCTTTCTTGGGGTGAATTATTGCAAACATTTCAGACAGTGGTCATGATGTCCTCAAGAAATCAAGGGCCTCCTGTATGAATTTAAGCAACACAGGACTGAAGATATAAAATGAAATTCTTCTCAAGGTTCTCATGGCAGGTGTCCAAATGGATCCTTTTAATTTTGACATGTAAGAGATTGTATAAAGTTTAATCTGTTTTAACTGCTTCAGATCTATTGTCTTCAACAAGGGCAACCACACAAAGTGACAGCATAATAAAGAAAAGAAAAGATACTTCAGTGTCAGCCCAAAGAACTGGATCCGATCGCAATGGAATGCAACGATATAAAAGGCATTCTGTTTGTGTCATTATAATGGGTTCTGCAAACAGTCATCCTGTGCTCTGCATGCTGTTGTTGACATCTCAGAAATGCAGTCCTTTAAGGAGGCAGGACTGATATGCATCCAGGCATCTGTCTCTTCCTAGAACTCCAATAGCCAGAACAGATTATTCTGGAAGTCCTTCTTCCAGGGATGGGGAAATCTTCAATCTGCAGGAGGTCTCTGTCTGGTTCACAAGCTTTTCCTACTGTTATCTCCACTCTGTAATCAGAGATAACAGATAAAAGACAATTAAAAGGGAGGAAGTACTGAATGGAAAAGAGCTCTGGTCTGCAACTGAGCAACATATTACATGTAAACAGGAACACAACTACAGGTCCTTCTAGCCTGCTATTTTCAACTCTGATTGGCAGTGCCTCTCCAGAGTTTCAAGCAGTATTATTTTCTAGACCTACTTGTCTTGTAGTCCTAACTTGTTTTTCCAACCAAATTCTAAATAGGTTTAACACTGCTTAGCTCCAGGAATGAGATGGAATCTCAGGTATGTTCCATATGGTACAGTGATGCTGGCCTCTGGTTTTCAGGCTGGGAAGATTTTTCATGGAACTAACATTGGATTACATTTGGTGCCACCCACTTCGCTTTGGCCCCACATGCTGTCTTATCCACTATTGGAATACAGGCCCCAAAACCCTTCCCAAATTGAAATTCAGCCCTCAGGCTGGAAAAAATCCCCAACCCTGCCTCATTCAAACCTTTTAAAACAGACTGCAGCAAGAAGCCACAGTATCTAATAAATCTTCTTAGCTTATTTTATCTAAGATAATCCAAATGTAGTCAGAAGATATCTTTTCACCTAGTAATCAGGCTACAGTCCAATGCAATGGTAGGTTGCTTAATTGCCACTAACTTGAGCAGAATATAAGTAGCATGTGTGCAGGAACATAGCTTTACTCAAGTCAGTGTTGGTCAGTAGGATAACTGGAGAGAGAAATAAGAGAGACGGCTCCTGTCCCTTTAATCGTTGTGTAGAAGAGGGAATATCAGCAGGTGCTGCCTGTGTGAAAAGTAACTCTCTTCTACACAACCATTAAAGGGATAAGAGCTTTGTCCCTTATTTCACCTGGCACCCCAGTGATAAGTGTTACCTTCTATTCTTAATTTTCTGTTATTTGCCTTTAGGCTATCTCCTCTTTACATTTATTTGGAAGCAATATTGATTTTCAGGTGTCTTACTTTCAACAGTGCATGCTTAGGACTGCAGCCTTACAGTTCAGTCTCTGTTTGCTCTGAATTTGAACTGAATTCAGCTGAACTAGGCCACAGCATTGATTACTACCTAAGCTGAGCTCTGCCTTGAAAGTTTATCCGCGAGCTTTATTTCAGTTTCAGCTGTTGCAGCACTGTAAAGCCTAGCAAGTCACTGGTCAAACTAAATCATATTGCCATGTTGTTTCCTTTTATTTCTCTCAGAGAAGTACTGTATTGCTAGGCTTCCCTAAATTTGCCAGGTTGTTAGTGATTATGACAACATACATTTCTTCTTAAAGATGCCGGATTTTGGAATCTGCTGAACAAGGATGTCCATGTTGTTGTTGTTTGAAAAGCATGCAGTCCAAACCTTTCTAATCCTGAAGAAATGAACTTGCCACTAAAATGTGAAGGAAGTAGAAGGACGCATGATTATTTTTGAAGGATGTGGTCATTACCCCATCGTAACATTTAAGAGCTATCTCATCATTTTGTCTCCTGTTATGGCTAGCCACTCTGTTTGCCTTCTGAGACTTAACCACTTTGCTGTAATGCTTTATATGTGTTCTTATTGCTCTCCAGTCAAAATTCAATCATGCACTTAGGTTTATTTCTAAAATTTATATCCACCCAGTGAATTTCTTGCAGAATTACCTCCTTATCTGAATTTTTTTTAAAAAAAAATTTGTTCCATTGAATTTTTTAAAAAATATCTGCCAGCATATAGCCAGTAGATAAACTGATAATCATAAACCATCAAGCAGTTATGACTCAACAGCTCCATGATTTTATTTAAAAGCATCTATCAACAACCAGTGCATCCTAAACAGGAAAGTTTTAACTGTACTCCCAAAGCAGAGAAGTGAGCTGGCCATAATATTTCCCTGTTGTTTCTATTATTTCAGTATCTTTGGAAGAGATAACAAGAGGAGGCAAACAAAAGGAAAAATATCTTCATGTGTAATATCTTCACACAGTTAGCCTGTGGAATTCATTGCCACAAGATGCAATGAATCTTGTGCCCCATAATTTAGATAGCCTTAAAAGTGATTTGGCAAATTCATGGATTATAACACTGACAATAGCTAGACACTGAGACCAAGGCCCTTTCCGCACCTTACCTGTTCGCAGAGGTGGGGGGCAGCGCTTGCGCGAGCAGCCTCTTGCGCTAGGCGCTCACTTCCCTGCTCCTTTGTCGCCGCAGCTGGCTTGCCAGTTGCGCAAACGCCCCGCCCCCACCCCTCCCTTCCGCAGTGCAGCCCGGGAGCTGTAGGCTGCGCTGGGGCAGGAAGCGCAACCGGCCCGGCTCCAGAGGCTCCGCAGGGCAGGTAAGTGCGCTCGGGGCGTCAGAGCGACGCGCAACCGTACAGCATTTTCGGCTTTAAGCCGAAAATAAAAAAATGTGTGCGCGGTCCGCGTTAGGCTCTTGAGCGTCGCCTAAATGTGAGTGCATCGTGTGGACTGCTTCTCACATTTACGCGACGCTCAAGAGGCCCTTTCGCTTAAAAAACGCCGTGCGAAAAGGGCCCAAGAGCAAGCTATTGATCTTGGTCCTCCTTGTGAGTTTTCCAGAGTCATCTGGTGGATAATTCTCTATGGGAAGAGAATTCTGGATAACTTTGGTCTGATCTATCAGGCTCTTCTCAGACTATGCTATCTTGTACTTCAGTACCACTCAAAGTGGTGACTCATGGACCAATGCCATTCCATGAGCCATCTGCTAGTGGTCTCTGGAGAGCTTCCAGGAAAGAAAGAGTTACAGCCAATGGGCACAAATGTGGTACCAGTACCAGGCACACTGGCAATAAAATCCTCATACTAAAGACTGAATACTTTGTTGTTAATTGCTGTCTATTTAGCATCAACCTAAGGCAACCCTGCTTACAGATATGTCATAATATCAGGTAATAGTCTGGGTAGAACTTAGAAAAGTTACTTTCTGAGCCCGTAACTCTTACAGTGCCTACAAAACTGGAATTCTTGGGAGGTGTCACATTTCTAGGAGTAAATTTCCCAAACTCTAGGTTCAGAGTGTTGTTACCTCAAATCATGGATGACTCTGGGGTCCACCCGTGATGCCAGTACCTCCATGAAACAGTGGGAAATTATTAGCTTAATAAAGAAGGCCTGCAAGAGGAGGGGAAACCAAGCAAGATCTTTTATACCAATATTTACCAGTACTTCTGCAGGGAAGAACCAGCCAGAAATCCAAAAGTAAGCTTAATTTTGTTTTATTATGAGAATTGCAATCATGCACACAAGATCCAAGCAGGCATGCAATCACACAAGGAAAAGAGAGGAAAGTTTGGATATCGAGATGTCAGGGTGGAGTGGATGATATTTACCAATCTAGAAGAACAGTGAAGAAGACAATGTGGCTTAGACTCAAATCTAAGTACAGTACACAGTCAGGAATTGGAGTGGCAGAATGGTGATCAGCAATTGGTATACTGTGATTTGACTAGTCAAAACTAAGAGATTATATATCCAGTGTCTACCTAGAGGGCAAGGGTTTGAATGGCTCTCTGGCCGAGTAAACAATGGAGTTCACAGAGTGGACAATGAGGTGCAGAATGGGCTCATGGTCTTAGCATTAGGTGACAAAGGGCTAATGGTTATCCTGATAGCTTGATGCTTGTCAGACAGGTTTTAGGATAAAAGAGAGGTTTGTGTGATCAGAGGAAGACAATCAGTAGCCTGGTGGGAATCTCCCAGATGCTATTGTCCAAAATGTAGACTCATTAAGGCTAACTGTAAGCCTATTATCTCTGCAGTTTCCTGGTAATTTCCTGATTATGACCTGGCTGTACCTGGAGGTAATTTCTGACCTTAGTGCAGTGCACGTGTTCAGTTAGTCTTTTCATCTCATCCAGCCTGGCCATGCAGCCGTTGGCAGGGCATGTTTTATATTCTTGCCAGTTAATATATTTTTTCCAGTTGAATCATATTTTGCCAATTAAACCACATCAAAGTGTGGGGATGTACAGCTTGCTCACAGCATCTGGGATTAGTTGGAAGTGCCCCACAAAAATGTTGTGCCTGAGCATTGTAGGGCTAAATATAGAACCTGCTAGAATAGGGCTGAAAGACACCATGCAGTCTGGCAGGACAATGGAATATGGCCACAATTGACAGTGCTTTGTAGAAAGTGTGGTCTGGGGGCCAAATGATGTCCCTGGACAACTCTAAGTCTAATCAGCCAATTAAAATCAAAACCCTGTTTAAAGGCAGTGGTGCATAAAATTCCAATGGTTTACATAGGCAGACAGTGGAGGTATCCTGCCTACCCAACAGCAGCAGTAGGAAGATTTGGCTGGAAGCATCCCACTGTAGCCTGTGACAAATAAGTGGCTGTTCTTGTTGTAGTGGTGCACAGAGCTGTCCCTGTGTGCCAACTAGCCTATAAACTGGTCTGCTGTGCAGGGGGTAAATAAGGAACTGCTTGGATAAGGGGACATTGCATACCCTTTTCTTGTAAGCTTGTAAAGAGCACAGACACCAGCACAGCTAGGAGTTACACTGGCACAGTGCCCCAGCAGAATTCTGATCCAAGATGCCACTATGTACTTTAGAAGAGCACTATGTAGATTTATGGCTCTAAATGAATATATTAAATGTGGAGGAAGGATAATGTTATTTGATTGATAAACCAATCCAAAGAAATGCTTTGTGTGATTGATGGCTATGACATATCTAATAAGACACATATTTTAATGGTCTCTTGGGTTTTAACAAATATAATAGCAACTAATTATGATGCCCCAAACTTTCTCAGTCCTTGAACCTGGAACAAAAGTTTCCATTTGAACTGGGAAGAATCAAGGTGCCAGAAAAAATTCCTTGTCTTGTTTTCTTCAGATCCTACCAGCTGTCATTACGCATGCTTGTTTGGGGATTTTGCTTATTAATGATTTATTTCACTTTAAGCTCCTTCAACCCACACAGCAAGAAACAGGCAAACACAGAGGTTTTCTCTAGCAGACAACAAAAGAAAGCACTGTACTTACAAATCTAATTTTCATCTAAGTACTGTAGATTGCAGCTCCCTGAGGCAAAGTCCTTGATATCAGAAAACCAATTTCTGGCAGATTGGAGGGGTTATTCCCCTTTGGTTTTCCAGCATCAGCAAGGAGATGGGAATGGAGGACCCATTCTCAGGAGGTTGGCAACTTCACAAAAGAAAAAACAGATGGAACTTGACAGGCTATTTCCAGGAGATGGAGTCTCTGAAGCAGGAAGCCTGGATGCCTGAGTGACTACTGGGAGGCCCTTGCTTTTAAACTGGGTGAGTCAAGGACTCTGATGAGATGACAGCAGGCAGCATTCATTGTTAGGCTTCCACCTGTCCTATCTTTCACACTTTTTTCCGCTTCTTAATATATAATTTTCAGGTTGTCTTCTGAGTGCTATATTGTTTAACCCTATGTAACACCTAAAGCTATGTTCTGTGAATAGTCTATGTTTTATTTGCTTTTGTGGGGTTTTTTTCCCCCCCTACAATAAGAGTCTGCAGTTTGTGGCATATAACCTTCAGCTGTTTCTGTAATAAATTACTCTTCTGTATCCTCTTTTCCATCCCTCCCATATCCCTCCCCAAAGCGAAGACTTCCAAAGAGCCAAAACTGAATTCTGTATTCCAAAATCAATTCAGTATATCCCTCAATAGGTCCTGAAAAATGGATGCTTGCGCTGCTTGTACCATGTAGTTACTTTTTTTTCCCTGCTGCCTTGATATCAGAAATTAATGCCAGCTCTAGGTAGATACTGAGACAGACACAGTCATGCATTACGAACATTGTTGGGCTAGTCAGAGTTGGCAAGACTGGTCAGAAAAATAGAAAAGTTACTGTTTGGATTACAACTCCCAGGGTGTCCCATCCACCATGCTTTGGGGGGGGTTGGGAATTGTGGTCCACAAAGTAAATTCCCCAAGCTCTGAGGAAAACAAACATATGTACAATTAAATTTTGCCTTTTGAATTCTGAAATATTTGTATGCAAGTACTTTAACTCAGTTAATTATGGACTGACATCCTGTTTGGTATTTAACAAGATCATAAACCAGACTTATGATCTCATAACTTTTGAGGTTAACAGTTACAGTTATTAATGACCAAAAATAGTTCCTAAAACCCGCCTCTTAAACCAGGCTGTGTACCACCCAAAAGGTTTCAAGGGTGCTGCATGTCAGAGTGATAATCTCCTGCACTCTTCTGGTTGTGGAGCATTTTGAGAGAAGCAGTTGCAGCAGAACCCCAAGGGGAGCTGCCTGATTCAATGTGCCCCACAATCGGAGGATTGTGACGATTAACTTGGTTGCCTGAGAGCTCCTGTCAGTTGCGTTCATGCGACCTCATAATCATTTGTTTGTGCCTCTTGAGTAGTTCTTCTTTTTCCTGACAGGGAAATTCTGGAGAGTAATAGTAGGTGGCTGATTATCATAGATGACTCATTTCAGCGTGAATGTATGTAAAATTGCTGGCTTTACAAACTGCAGCCAGGAATGACTAATGTCATGACCAACGTATTCTTTTTGAAGCTAAATCTGGAGGATTTTCAGGCAGGACAAACTGGAACACTTGAAAGTGATTTCTATCTTCTTTGGTCACACAGTTTTGTAGGCAGAGTCTCCTGGATTTGTTACAATGCCTTAAAGGCCAGGTTGTTGAAGTAGCCAGGAGTGTTTTTAACAATACTGCTTAGAGATGTTCCATTTATGCCTTTGTAGCATCAAAGGTTAGAGTCCTGAAAGATATTTGAAGCTGTACTGCCCTCTTGAAAGTTTTTCAGACCTTCAGCAGTTCAAAATATGAGGACATGAAAAGCAGGTTCCCTGTTATCTTCTAAATATAATCCAGTTTTATCTTATAATCCTTAAATAGCTTCTTCTTAAATTAATTTGGGAGCCAGCTTTTTCCTTGTTGTCTGTTGTCTTCAGTCAAGATTGCCCCTTGGCTAAACTGTCTGTGTGCCCAACTTCCATAACAAGAGCAAGGTGATACACAACTGCAGGACAATTCCTCTAGTCAAGAGAAGCTACTGGCTTCAGTGCCAGCTGGGTGAATCCTCTCCGGGTTTTAATCAAAACTTTAAAGGAGCTATACGAACTCCTGGACCTTGTTTTGGGAACAGGGCTCAGCAACTTAGAGGACTCCCTTTACAGTTTGCACTAATGGCTGGAGAGGACTCACCGCCCCACTCACATCAGATCCTCCAGTCTCAACTGCTCCCAGCAGTTTTTCAGCATTCAGTCTTGAGTATACTTAGTTAGACTTCTTGATTTTTGTTTTCTTTGATACTGGGTTTGAGCAGAAAGGCTGAGCAGAGTAGAGGAGTCTTAAGTATCAAAATATACAGCATGTTATGTTTTGTTGTATCTTTGTGCTGTGCTGATATTTGTGTTACATACCTGGTTTAAAATGTCCTGAAGTACAATGGATAAGAAAAAAATGTTTAAATAAATGAATGGCAAAGTGTGGGCAGGTTTTAAGGAAGAGCACAATCTGTTTGACCTCTGCCTTCCACCACTGATTGATAGTGGCTGGAAGCAATTGAACCAAGTTGCTATTTTTCATTGGACTTCCCCCTTGTCCACAATCTTAGCTGTCCATCTTTATTTCATCTTCATTAATCTTGAAATGCTTTGGACATCTGGCTCTTGATTTAGAGAGGTTTACTAGAGTAAAGTTTGAAAACCTACAGAATAGGTTGTTGTAACCAATCTAGACATATCAGACGTAAAACTAGTGTAGTGTTCTGAATCAGAGTGAGACTGATTATGTATTTTGCTGGGCAAGAATTTTTATTTTCTATCATCAGATAGACCTTAAACCTTACATGACCTGCTCTGTGCTTATACATTAAAATCCCCCTTAGAATTAATATCCTTAGAATTCTCTGGTCTACCTCCTTGAACTACTTCCTTGAGCTTCTGGTAGAGTATTCTAAGTGCCTCACAAAACTACAAATCCCAGGAATTCATAGGATAGAATTATGTCAGCTAAAGCAGAATCCAAGTCCTATAATTGTATAGTTTGGTTACAATCCTTGGGACTCACTGAGTCTATGGATACTATTGGTCTTTAGACATCACATAATAGTTCTTGAGCTAGCTTGCCATGGCAGAGAAGTAATCAAAGGAGATGAATTCAGTACATTACCAAAAGGCCAAGTATCATTTACATACTATTATGTGAAGAATCTATGTTCAGAATATCTGTTTCCTTCTGTATCTAGACTATGGGGTTAAATTACCCCTCAACCAGCAACAGGTCAAGAGCTACCATGCTGAAATCCTGTGAACAAGGATTTTCTCATGCTGTTCCTGAGATACCAACAGTTAGTCAATGTGCCATGTTACTGTGATAAAAATTGTTCATGTGGAAAACGAAGAGCAAGGATCAAGTTCTAATGAATATACCCTTTGCCAGTCACATTTTAGATGTGTGGCATCAAGTTCTTGGGGGCTTCTTCCTTGATGTGTTCCATTTATCACTTTTTAAAAAGTTATACAAAATTTAGTGTCAAATTGAATTTGCCAGGATCACAAATGAATCAAACTAGTGTAGTCTCAAGGAACTTTTTTCAGAGGTCACTAAAGTTACAAAAGCATCCATTCTGCCATTAGAAAGAAACCCAAGCTGTAACTTGAATATGTATGTGTACGTGTTCAAATCACTTACTTTGGGAACAGCTCCATTTTGAAACTTCTGGGGGAAGTCCCATTCACATCAGATGTTTCTATTACCCCACGGATTAATCATTTCTTTCGCTCAAATTAAGATCAGTTAATTTCAACTTATAGCCCCAGGAATTTCATAGGCTTTTCTTAGGCAAGAAATACACAGAGGTGATTTTGCCAGTTCCTTCTTCTGAAATAAAGCCTACAGCACCTGGTATTTGTTGGTGGTCTGCCATGCAAGTACTATCCAGGGCTGACCCTGCTTAAGCTTTCAAGATCAGGCAGGATCTGGTGCCTTTGGACATCTACTATTCAAATAGTCTAGCCTTGCAAATAATAAACACTCCTTCTTCCCCCGTGCCACTTCTCCCCAGCCCTCAAGATAAAAATTAATAATACAAGAGCTTGTGAAAAAGATGAATAAAGCATAATTTGAGTTAAAAGCCTGCAGATGGCAAATAAATGAAAGAAGCTAAGTGAGGTGGAAGAGAAATGTGTAATTGAGCCACACCAGAACCATATGTCAGATGCTGCCATAAAAGAAGACAGTAAAAGGAAACCCTTTCCTTTGCTCTGTGGAAAACACCACAAATGCATACTTAAGGGTCTGCCTCTCAAACTATGATACAGTAAACTCATCAGGGAGATCATACCTGATCCAGCATTTGACAAGTTAGCATCTCTCTTTATATAGAGAATGACAGTTAGTTGATCTTGCTTTCCATTTTTGATAAGGCCTGGAGAGCCATTCAAATTTAGCTACAGCAAAAAAGGATGAAAGTAAATTAGGCTGAAAGCACACCCATACATCTTCTGTTTGCTATCCTGGAGGGTTGCTTTCTTCAAAGCCCCCTCAAAATATTTGAATTTTTTTCCCTCTTGCATATTTTTAAGCTGTGTGTCAGAGTA
Source organism: Cyclura pinguis (assembly GCA_030412105.1). Taxonomy (NCBI): domain Eukaryota; kingdom Metazoa; phylum Chordata; class Lepidosauria; order Squamata; family Iguanidae; genus Cyclura; species Cyclura pinguis. The sequence continues at coordinate 101,510,031 of CM059599.1, read as the reverse complement.
GATTTCAAAAGCCTCAGAATGATCTGCCAGTCTATCTGTCTATATTGCAGCCGAATGTATTGCTTCCTACGGAAGATCAAAGAAAATATCATCTTTTTCCACATAACAGAAGTGATTTAAATAAAATAATAAATAAAATAGTGTCATGCTGAAGGCTTTGTAGCACATGGATAGTATGAATATAGACTGCCATTTTGGGAGCAGCTCCGTTTTGAAACTTCTGGGGGAAGTCCCATTCACATCAGATATTTCTATTACCCCACAGATTAATCATTTCTTTCGCTCAAATTAAGACCAGTTAATTTATGAAGTCATGCCAGCTGACTCAGAGAAAGCATAACATAAATAAATATGGTGTATGTAGATGCACTGATGGTTGTTCCTGAATGTTTCCTGACATAAATGTTTGCTGAGACCCAGTTCTTCTCAATTTGTAGACTTTTCTTATTAAGAAACTCAATGGGATGTATCATTTCAACTCCAATGTTCACTCTCTTGCTTGTTTTTCAGGTAAGTTCATTGAAAGTTTCTGTAGGCTAACTTACTCTGCTGAGATTCCCAAACTGCTCAGCAGGTGGGGAAAGATGTAAGATTGCAAAGTGGGGGGAAAGAAGAAAAAAAGGAGGAGAAAGCAGTGAAAAATACTGGAAAAAATTACCACTGTAGTTATTGTCTCCAGCACGCTTTTCCTTTCTTGAGAAAGGTTATGTGCAGAAACTTACATTGTTCAGTTATTTGGTTAAATGTGCTCAGAGTGTGTGTGTGTGTGTGTGTGCATGCATGCACGTGCACACATACCTTTAAGCCACCTTTCGACTTATGGTGACTGTTAATTTTCTAAGGTTTTCTTAGGCAAGGAATACTAGAGGTCATTTTACCATTTCTTTCCTCTAAAAAATATAGCCTCCAGCACCTGGTATTCATTGGTGGTCTCCCATTTAAGTGTCAACCAAGGCTGACACTGCTTAGCTCCCAAGATCAGACAGGATCTGGTACCTTTAGTGTATTTAGGCCTGGGAATGAGTTGAGAGGAAGTAAGATTCTGTTAGCGATCAAAACAAAGATGCAAAACAGGATTTGCAGAGGTAGCAGAGAACTCAAAATATAAGTGGAACTTGACTTGCTGCTTTTGTCAAAGAGATTGGATGCTATTTGAATTAAACTACTCTCTTCACCAATGGAAAACACGGAGGCCAAAACAGAACGCCAGGTTTCTCTGTGTGGATCCTTTCTGTCCTGCCTTGTTTAAACTTCGTTGCTTTAAAGCCTTTTCATCCATTCAAGTTATGTCACACCAGGTCACATATCAAAAACAATTTTTAAGGAGGAGTTTACCAGTAACAGGTAACAGCGTTGAAAAGGCTAGGATCCCTGTTCTTTCATGTTTTCAAGTATAGACCAGCATACCATCCATCAGTAATGCCTTAGGGGTAAACCACTAAAAGCTAAGGAAGGGTGTTGGACTAGATCAGCAATAGGCAATGTGTGATATCCAAAATGCTGTAGCATCAGCAGATCTCTTCCAATATATTATTATGTGATCTGCTATAAAACAAATTGCATTATAGGATCTAGCATTTATTGAATACTGTGCTCAGGACTGTGTCCAAGTACTACTGCCCCCTAACCCTCTTTAGCTTGTATCTCCTCTTCCCTTTTGTTGCTCTCCCTGGGAAGAGCAGTTGGGAAGGAGACAAGAAGGAAATAAGACAGCTGTGCAAACAGAATTGTTTCCCTTCTAAGCTGGAGGAGAAAAGATGCCAAAAACAGTTTTCTTCAGAAGCACTAAGTTTCCCTTAATAATTTCTTCAAAAAGGAACAGAACCAGTTTTATTTGCATAGCCGTCTTATTTTCTTCTTACCTTTTTTTTTTACCTACCAATTTTTGATCCTGTCTGTTGTGCAAAATACAGTTACCAGAGTTGGAATTCAAAAGGTTTTCTGGACCAAAGTGATATTCCTGTAATAGGGGCATGATGTCATGTATATCCCATGCACATGGCACTCTGCCACTTACAGTGATTTCCAGTTCTCTTCACTGTGAGGGCAGTGCCGGTAAGATTGCTTGGCCAATGTGCATTGTTGGATTGTGATGGAACATGACTGAAAAGTCAGCCACAGAGAGATTCAGGTATACCAGCAGTAGGGAAATTATGGCATGTGGACTGCATGCAGACCCTACTTTTGTGGCCCTGAATTCCTTGTCCCTGAAAGTTCCCAGCTGCCAAATTTTTGTTTGAAAAGACTCACACGGAAAGACCACCATTGTGTAAAAACATGCCAAAATACCTCTCCCCACAAGCACCCCATAACCCTATATTAACCCCAAATACTTCCATTTTCCGCTGTAGTGCCTCTCAAAATAGTGGGAAGAAATGACATGAAGTCACCTCCTGTCATCATTTTGAAAGAATTTACAGAGTTAAAAAGAAGTATTAAGACTTGCTCTGAGGGGAATGTGGCCTGCAGGGAGATCTAGAAATTTGCCTTCAGCCCTTAAAGCCCATACAAATCAGCTATTTGTACTTTCTGATAGAGTAAAGCTTCCTATCAGGCTGTTAGAAACACCAGAAAGAAGCCTAGTTATTGTTTGAGGTTTTTGCATATTGTCATGCTATCTTTCCAGCCAACATATTAAAGTGTCAATTAGGCTTGTGTATATATACCAGAACACTATGCCTAAGAGATGATAACTTGGTCAGGAATATATGTTTTGACAGGCAAGTATATTTCACTCTATTAAATAATGTACTGAATAGCCACAAATGAACTAACTATATATTGATAGCATCTCTGAATATGTCACACATAATAAGGAAAGTATGCCTTGCAAATTTCACCAAACCTGCTGGCACTATAATATTTTTTTCCTCTTTTTTATCTCCATTAAGCAATTAAAAAAGAAAGATTATATTTTAATTCCTTTATGTTTATTTAATGGCTCTTACAGAGTCTTTCAGAATAATTAGTACTCTTGGAACTACTGATTGATGGTAAAATATAAGAGAGAAAAAAGGGGGGAGGATATATTTTCAAATTTACTCTCCATTAAAAAAAATGTTTAGAGAGAGATACAGTCTTCTTAAGGAGGCCACTGCAAGTTCTTCTGCTAAATTGTTAACTGTTTGAAAGCGAAACAGTACTACACTTTTTACACAGTTTTAAGTGACAATGTGGGAAAAGTGACACTAGTTATGAGTGGTGGAACAAGTTCATTTTATGACTAAGTGAAATTGTACTTAGTGTCAGAGCTTCAATTAACAAGAACTGGGAAATATCCACTTCAAATTAAGATCTTAGACAAATGTCTCAGGCTGATTTTGCTTAAATGAAATTACTTTTAAAAGTGTGTATGACCAGACTTTTAACAGGCAGGGAACTGGGCTTACTTCCAAATTCTAGCTTTAAGACTGATTGTATTTTTTACCTTCTCCTTTTAAGTCTAAACCTTGCCAGCTAACTGCAATTAATACAAATGTTATGGTTTTTGATTTGCGTTGCTACAGCATATGAACTCAATTACTTTTCATTTGTAGCTCTGAAAATGGCATAAAGCATTTTTGTCATGAAGTTTTTTTACTGCATTGGTACAAAATTACTGAACCATGGAACTAGGCACATATTGAGTGAACCACAGAGACTGTTTTCCTTTTGTTTCACTTAAAATATCCATCCTGTTCTCTCCTTCTATTTTCTGCCATGCTCAGAGGTCATAGAGGCAAGTACTGTATCTGATTTAAAATTGCTGGTAAAGATCTCACACATGGAAAAAAAGAGATGTATAAATTTTCAATGCTAAAAGAAGGACAAGTAAATCAGGAAATAAAACACATGGGTCAAGATCAATTTGCATATTTCCTACATGTTTTTTTAAAAGGATGCAAAGTGCTGACCAGTTTTACTAATATGCTCCCTCTCCAAAAGATATGTATAAATCTAATAGGCTGTTGTCTATGCAAAAATAATGTGAATAATTCAATCGCAATATTTCATAATAATAAAAGCGTGTGTGTCTGCCTGTCTATCTGTCAGAACCATAGCAACAAGAGCATGAAACCAAGGCCTTCACCACACAATGTTGCCATCCTGGCATGGCAACGCATTGCTGCCTGTCTAGAACATGTGCTATCACACGACGTTCTTGTGGTCCCACTGTTGTTGCATGCCCATCCACTGTGATCGTGCCGTGTACCATTACTGGAAAAAATCTGATGAGGACCCCCTTACAATCCCATTGGCTGTGGGCATGCAGTAAGGGTAAAAGCACTATCAAATGCTTCCATCTGCAGTCCAGAGCAGGCAGGGGCTGGCTGTATGGCAGAAGGGAGAAGAGTGTCCCTAACACTACACGTCCACCAGCAGCTGACCAGGTGCAGTGGGGAAGATTTAGATCCTGACCCCATCCTAGCAATTTCACTGCCAGGATAGGATCGGAACAAAGCACTATTGGGCCATAGTGTGATAAAGGCCCAAGACAGTTGTGTAGGGGCCCATTCACACTACACAATTATTATTCATTCACACTACAGAATTATACACAATTATTCACACTATTATTCTGCTTTAACGTCAAGAGTTCTGTCCTGTGGAATCCTGGGGTTTGTAATTCGGTGCAGCACTAAGGGAGCTCTCTGGCTGAGACTTCTAAATACCCATCTTCAGAAAGCAAATCCCAGGATTTCATAAGATAGAACAATGACAATTAAAGTAGAATAAGAGTGTTATGATTCTGTAGTCTGAATAAGACCCAGATTTTAAGACAGGGCTTTCTGTAGCTTCTCGCTTTTGGAAGGTCTCTCCGAAAGAAGGCAAGTTGGCTCTATCCCTAATATTGCTTCTGATCAGCAATAATAACTTTATTTTTTGCTATGCCTTTGGCTTTTGAAATTGTTCTCAGCCTGTTTTTAAAGACTTTATTTTGTCTTGTTTTTATAATCAAGCTTGGTATTTTATCATACATTGCTGGAAGGGCCCTGACAAGCAAAAAAGGTGTAGATTTTTTTAAAAATGAATAAAAAGTGTCATGTGTATTAAGGGGATCCTTTGGGGTGCATACCTCATGGTTATTTGGTTTCTAAAACATGCTACTTAATTTTAATGACTTTAAAATCAAATTCACAGTTTATAATACTCTAATAAGATTAACCAAAAATTCTGTAAGAGTGTGCAAGCCTCTGAGTTCTCCAGAAGTCTTCATCAAGCTAGAAATATACAAAATTAGGAAATGAGGGGAAAAAAACAAAAGAAAGAATAGGTGTAATGAATGAATCACATTCCGAAAGGCTCATTGCCCCTAACAGCTTAGACGCACATAACTAGAATCCCAAGATAAAGGAGAAAGGAAAAGCCAAGGAGCAGGTCTACTTATTCCATCTCCCAGGAGAGAGGAGTAGGGAGCAGGTGCCCAAGAGAGGTTTTTTGGTTTGTTGTTGTGTGTCACAGACCTATGGCATCCCTATTCCAGGGTCTTCTTGGCAAGAAATATTCAAAGGTTTGCCATTGCCTTCCTCTGAGGCTGAGAGAGTGTGACTGGCCCAAGGTAACCCAGTGGGAATTGGAATCCTGGCCTACCAGAGTGCTATTCCAGCACTCAAACCACTACACTACATTCAGTGTCCAAGACAGGTAGCCTCCCTGGTCTTCTAAGAAGGGGAAAATATAGCAGGTAGAGTGTTGGCAGCTACCAAAAAGAGTTTTGAATTTTCTGGTAAAGAAGTTTTAAGAGACCCCCCGTTTGTCTGTTTGTTTGTTTGTTTGACAAGGGATTCATGCAGTACTTACTCTTTCAAATAGAAAATTCTCCTCTGTAAAACATTCAGCTGTCTTTGGATGTGGGAGGATATGGAGCAAGATTGGTGAAGGAGATCTAACTATGACACTATGTATCTGCAAAATAGACCTAAGATATCTGTGATGTCCTGTGTATGAAAATGTGGGAGGTGGTGAGTGTCCTACACTCTTCTCTGGATATAGATCACCCTTGTCTTGCATCTAATCAGTGTCCTTTTTTTGAGGAATCACCTATCTGAGTCTCAACCAGACTGCCTCAAAGTATTGAGAGTGTCCTCTTTTTTTTTCCATGGCACATATTCACAGGTTTTCATCTTATCCTTTCTTGAAATATGTTGGATTTCTCTCCCTTCTTCCCTCCCCCCTCCTGCATCCCTACTCCCAGTGATCACATGTCACACCCAGTCTCATTCAAGATATCAGAAATTGATTTTCAGCTATTTCCACTGAGCCTTTTTGTTATTATTCAGGAGTTATAGTCAAAGTTTTAAAATGTTATAGCAATATTATACTAGGTAACCTTTAGGATCGTTTTGTTTTAGGGCTAACATTTCTTTTTCCATAACTTGATCTCTGTTGCATCCATGTCCTGGAAACAATAGCTGTGTTTATTTGGCAGCCACCTTTACTGGGTCTGAGAGAGTGGAAACCTGTGGCAAATAACCACTGGATTTAATTTCAAAGAGTACTAGATTCATTTAAAACAATTTGGTGGATAGAAATAAAAATTCTTTGAAAATGTCGGGAGCTCCGAGGATGAGGAAAACAACATACGGGATCTCCAAATAAAACTGGTTTGTATAGGAACAAAAACTGGGACTTCCAGAGACTTTTTACCAATCTGGAGGCGGCCTGGGATTTTTCCAGGATAACAACTGAGTAATATCTTTGCTGGTAATTTTCAGTAAATCCTTGGTCACCATTTCTGTAAATCAAACAAAAACAGTTTTCTGTCAATCCTTTGTCACAATTTCATTATCAGATGGCTCAGACATAATGATCTGCAATTAATACCCACACTGTCTCCTGTTACCCGTAATATAAGGTTGCTTTCTCACTTTTCTTTGCGTAAGGACACAGGTCAGTTAATACTGTGTCCAGCTCTAAATGCATTTCTGTCTCCTTCTCATAGGCAAAAGTAATGCCTAGCCAGCATACCTACACCAGGTTCAGTTACAGGCCAAAAAATGACCCACTGAAAGCTGTGTTTAAAAAAAAAAAGCATTAAAATTGCTGGAACAGAGCATTTGAATGGTAGGAACTTAAAGTCAAATAACACTTTTATACTTACATCTATCTAATGATAGTGTAATTTCTGTTACTAGGAAAAATGGTTAGAAGGAAATCTGGCTGGACAACAGCCTGTGAACACAGCTGCCAAGCAAGGAAGCAAATCAGCTAATCGCATCAACACTTAAACCAATGATAGCTGTTTTACAATAGAGGAAAATTGGATCAGACACATCAAACACCTGGCACAGTAGGACACAAGCTGGCCCCACAGAGACTTGTATTCATGGTGGAATAAATTTTGCCATAATTACTGGCAAAGATTTCTGATCATAAAATTTCACTGCTGCATTGGTCATTTTTCAGATCAGCATGATCCTTACTGAGTGCCCCCTCAACTGTAAGTGACAAGATCATAAATGTTATGAAAATACAGCATAGATTATCATTCCTTTTCAGCTGGTGGCTTCCATGTCATTTGGGTTTTATTTTATTCCAGATTTTAAAGAAGCTATCCAAGGTGATGATCCCTCCCCCTTAAAATAAGCTCGGCACCTTTGAAGCTTAGGCAAAAATCCTGAATGGATTCACTATCCCACTGACGTGGAAGCTACCTACCACCACAATTAATGATTGTGGTGTTCTTGCTGGCCAGCCCCATGCCATTTTCCAAATGGCATCATTATGGTGGAAATCAGTGCTCTATTGATTCCTTGGCTATATATTGGTTACATTCTTTGAAATACTGCATCCTAACAGCACAATCTTAAAGCCTTGCTACACAGCAAATAAATGGGAGAGATTTATTGAGTATGATAGGATCATTTTAGTACTGAACTGCCTAAAGTGTGTTTTGAACCATAACAAGCTTGATATACCATTTATCATTTTTATGGTTTACAAAAAAAAAATGTGGCTATATCTATGAATACTTCCCTTCAGTTGGATACATGTGGTGCCTGTAATCCCAAAACTGCCTAGATCCATTTGAATCCATAATGTTGATACAGCAAATGAGATTTAGTGCACGTAAGTGCAAAGTGATGCACACAATGGAGCAAAAGGGAAAACAAAAAATTCCAAGATTTCACATATAGGCCGGCATCCTATTAGTACTATACACATGTGTAAGTTTCCTTTGCACCAATGTATGTCTTTTGGGAGTTACTGTGGAGCTGATATGCTCTTCCTCTCTCTGCAGCACCCAAAGTTCCTCCTCAGATTTACTGAACAGCCTCTGAAATCGGAGCCCCAGCATGGCCATTCCATGCCTTGTGGTGAGCAGGCAGGATTAGAGGAGCTTCTATCTATGTCCCCAAAGTCAGAAGCAAAATGATTATAGCAATGCTGAGAACTGCTGAGGTCCTCTTGAGATCCCAGCACTGCTGTAACCATTTTGCAGCTGACTGAGAGTACACAGCCAGATGCTTCTTCAGTCCTGCCCTTTTCACATGAGGCACAGAATCACAGTGCAGGAAGGCTTGAGAGGCTATACAGTGAGTCTGAGAAGTGACATACAGCTCACCCTGGCCTAGGTCTACATGTGAAACTATTATGCTAAGAGAGCCATGCAGGATATGCAAAATTCAAATAAGGATAGGGAGGATTTCTTTGTTAAACCAACAGCTATTCACAGAATGGCTGTGCAACATGGATACTGGATTTGATTGAGATGTTGGGATTGTCAGGGTTGGCAGGATTTGGCTCCTCTGAGCATGAGCAGAGTGCTATCTGTGAAGCAAGGCTTTGCCGCAGCAGAGAGTCCCAGTGAAGCAGAAAAAATTCCAGAGGCTTATTAGTTAGGCTTAGAGTACTAATTTATCACCGACTCTAAGATAAAGCTTAGCAAAAACATGCTTGCTTTCCAGCAATTAGACAAAGAGGAAAAACAGAAGATAACGGAGAAAAAACCGGGCAGCATCTCCCCTTACAAACAGTATACTGCCAATGGCATGGCAGGTCCAGCTAGGGAGTCTAACTGGCAGCTGGTCAAGGCAAACACCAGCCTTTTTATGCTACCTTGTCACCCTGAAACAAGTGGGGTGACCCAATCAGTGCTCTGGCGTGTGGCCTTCTCTAATACACAAGACATAGCCATAACAATCCAGCTGGCCTTGCACCTGGCTGTCTGGCCACACCGCCTCTTCCCTCTGCCATCCACTCAGAGGAAACCTTTGCCTGCCCAGCAACAACCTTGATAGGGATATCTGAGAGAAGCACATAGTTATGTCTTATTTTCAACCTTTAGGGTCACAAAAAGATTTGTGATTGAAGTGACCATAGCTAACTTTCCAAAAAAAAAAAAAAGGTTAATGGTGAAAGTTCTTGTTTTGCCAGCAAATCACTTCTCTTCAGTGACATTTATTATTCTACCATACATCAATATCACACTAGTCTCCTCCAACATCAAAAACCATTTGCATTCAATGTATTAGAATGTTAACATGACAGAGAGGCTTGAAACCACACTTGTATCCACTGAACAAGCTTTTCACATATTTTTTTTTCTGGGTAAACAATTGTATGAATACGGTATATTACAAACAGAAGGTCCTGCAGACTGTCATCTAAAGCTTTTTATGGCATTCAGTTTTAAATGGAATTTCTGCACATATTTCAGCTTCTAATTTTTTTCTATTTAATCCATATTGTGCTTTTATTAATCAGTGTTCTCAAGAGTGTAATGAAGATGACATTTAACTAGTAGCCATGACTTTCTCTCCCTCCCTCCCTCCCTCCCTCTCTCAATGCAAGTGAACTCAGTAGTTGCATTACACTGTCTCCCCACTACCTTTTAGAAACGCTGATAGATCTTCTCACCAGGTTGTAAATATAAGTTGAGGACCAAGTCTCATGAGCAGCTTTACAGCTTGGCTGTGCTGGGCATTTAGTCTTATCATGCAGCTGCACAGATCATCTGTCCTCAAAGACGACTCCATGATTTGGATCCTACTGTGTAGAGTCATATTGCATTCTGTTATGTCCTGCCAATTAAATTATCCTGCTTCTCCTTTGATTCAGGCAAGGCAATGAATCCAACAGTAATAAGGTCATATACTTTCAGTTTCACTTGAGCTCTTTAATCCAGTCCCCCGACATGCACACACAGGAACACCAGTGGTCATCACAGTTATCTTCCACTCCTTCCACAGTATCTTAGAACTGGTGTATGAGAGTATCTCTTCTGCCCATAAAAGTTCTTAGCCATTTTCTTTCTTTTTTCTTCAGTGAACAGTGGTCAGTATTTGTGTGAGCATTTGTAGGATGCTTGAAGATCTGTGGTCCCAGGCTGAGATTGATACAGGGTGCAAGGATTGAAGGATATTATGTCTGTTACAAAACAATTGAAAATTATAAAATGGCAATAAAAACTTTTTCCAAACATGTACACACACAACTGTGTGTATTAATGGTAAAGCTGCACTGAATCTTTTGCAGTTAATCTCAGTTCTTAAAGAAAGTGCAGCAGCAGCTTCAGTAATTTCTGTTGGATTTATAGTATGTATATTATTTATATGAATAGTGTATTTCGATATATGGACTTGGAAGTATAATATATTTTGTGTGTGTATGTTGTTCTTCGATACAAAACTAATATGTATGTATATATTTATGTTTGTTTTTAATACAGCCCCTGGAGAAGGCCAATTAATATATAAACAGGTGTTGAGCTTTTTAAAGAATAAACTTGCACCATCCATAAGGACGTGGAGCCTAGTCTCCTTTTTTTCCCCCTGCTGATTTATTATAAGTGCTTTCCAGTATTTATTCCCATTTCTCTTAGTCCTGGCACCCAGCCAAGCAGGGTTGCTGAGAACACAGGTGACGGCTTTGTCTTTGGATACTCCTAGACTCTGTCTCTGTTCTTGCTGCCCTTTTGCCATCAAATGAAGATGTTTCTATGCTAGCAGGTGCTTGGGAACTGATTGTTTTATATATTAGATCTTCTGTTTAAGTGCTGGGAAATGGGATTTTTATTTTGGTGCTCTGCTGTTTTTAATCTGTGCTTTTAAATTATTGTTTGGTATGATTTTAATTCTATAGGTAGTTTAATGTTATTTTAATCTTAACTTTTTGTATGTTTTTAGTTATATATGGTTTTACTTGTATCATTTTTTATTTTGTAAGCCATCTTGATTCCCACTCTTAGGGAAGTGGTAAGATACATGCACACACACACACACACACACACTCTTATACATATGTATAGTGATTAACTGATGGATTGATAATCCTAATTTGAGCAATAGTCGAGAAACCCACATACCTAGAACAACATTGTATTAAACAGTTGCAGCTTTACTAAGCATGAGGACTGACAGCTAAATCACAATCTTATGCTAGAAAAGTGAGGCAATGTCAGATGCCTCCATTTGGTTCTTGTACATTCACACTTCCCAATATGTAGGATGGAAAATTTGACAGAATTGCAAGCTTCCAGCCTGGCTCATAGCAATAGGTCATGAGCAGCACAGCTCTGACATATGAAGGGCAGGAGTAATTTACAATGTTTAGGGACCCAAATTGCAGTGGGTTACCTATGGAAGACCTTATGAGTTTCTGCCTCGGCATAATAGCTCATAGGACTGAGCCATACCTGTAAAAGTAACTACAATTGTGGTTTTAACTAAAAAGTAACTAAAAGTGTGTTTGACACTTCCTATTCAAGAGTGGTCTTGCATGCTGGTACAGGCCAAACTATGCCTTTTGAACATCCACCTTCTCTCTCACTGTACAGTCTCATGCATGTTTACTCAAAGGAAGGTCCAATGGGGCTCCCTCCCAGGTAGATTTGAATTGAACGGCAGCCTAAACTGTGTCTCAGGTGCATTCTTCATCTCCTTTGAAAGCTCATTATTGCTCAGTGCAGTCAGCCGTTTTAAGATTTGCTTTTCCTTTTTTTTCTTTTTGCACATAACCCTGTTAGCAATTATTTAGAGGATAATTGCAGGGTAATTAATATATAAGGGTACTTGAGGGTGTTAGAAGTTATTTTAGGTGGTGTTAATTTGAGTTCCATTCATGCAAACTCTGAAGAGAATATTCAGGATTATCAAGTGGTGGCTGGTATCTTCCATCTCAGTGGGGCAGATTGGTGGGGATCCTCTTAGTGACATATGGGTCTGTACATCATACTAGGCATGGGGGTAAATTATTTGCTGTGGTGGCAGGAGTGAAGTTGCACATACAGCAATGTTCTGCATTGTAGTTTCACACTAGAATTGTGCATTGTGGTTGCACATTGTAGTTTTGCATTGCACATTGCTGTTGTACATTGCACAGTGGCACCTAGTCATTTACACTTGTTCTACAAGTGTTGCATAGTGCTCATGTAACCTATCTCTGCATATGGATATATATGTACACTGAGCAGATGCCAAGATGCCAGGATGGTATAGCTGCTTGAGCATTGGATTCTGACCATGAAAACCCACTGGGTAATCTTGGGCCATTTACACATTCACAGCCTCAGAGGAAGGCATAGCAAACCCCCTCTGAATAAATCTTACTAAAGTTCTCCTTAGTCACCATAAGTAAAAAACAACGTGAAGGCACACAAGAGCAACAAAAAGATGTTGAATTGCAGCCATAATCTGTTCTATGTTTTAGTCTGAATTTTAAAGGGGCTATCCAAGGTGCTAGATCTGACCTTGCAGAATGTCTTCAGCACTTTGGATAGATCCTTTAAAATTCAGATGAAAACTTGGAATGGATTTGCCATCCCATTGATACGGATGTCATCAGTCACCACTGAATGCAATAGAATAGTAGCTCCTAAGTTCTTTTCTTCCCATCACTCTGTTTAATAAGGACCAAAATGGAAACTTTCAGAAACAAGAGGAAGGCTGAGTGAATTCTTGAAGCATACTAACAACAACAGAAATAACAAACCACAGAGTATGTCACAGTATCAAAGCAAATCACACACAAAAAACCAACATGTTAACCTTTGACTCTGCTCTATATCATGCTTCATTTTACTTCCACTCTCCTTTAGTTAAGAGATTAACCTGGCCTTCCCCAAGCTCTGTCCCCCATTATGTTGAACCACAATTCCTATCACCCTCAATCAGCGTACCGATTTGGATTAAGCTAAGATCCTCTTGGAAAAATAAGTTTTGAGAGAAAAGTGGAAGAAGTTGAAAGAGATGACACCACATATAGCTTTAAGGAGAGAGTTCCTTATAAAGTGGCCATCTTTGTGTATCTCCTGTTGTGCTTTGTATATCTCTTTTCATATAAGGAAATTGCTGTGTAGCTTCACATGAGTCTTTATCAAAACAAATGCTGTACTGTACAATTTGTTTGACTATATAGACGTCATTGCAGTGACTAGAGACAACATAACAAAATGGAACAAGCTTTCTCTTTGGTATGCAAATGTCAGCATATTTTTATAACTTCCTGCATTCCATATGCAAAATGTATAATTAATTTCACAAACCTACATAGACAAATTTTAAATTGACAGCAAACATATGCGTATTTATCCATATTTATGGCTTAAAATTAATTACTTCATAATATCTGATTCCAGCATTTGTAATTTTTCAAAAAGCATCTCATGTAGCTGCATGTGTTCAGGACATAACACTTTCACAGAGAATGGAAAGAATGCAAATATCATAACTGATGCTACTGATGCTGTTACTCATCAGATAGTGATAATACCTGCCTCAAATTGGTCCTTGCATTGGTGGTGTTGCATAAAAATAATACAGTTGATTTAAATTTAAAATGTATTGAAGGTAACATTTGAAGGTTACAAGTGAAAAGAAACTGCAGGGGAAGTCAAGAACAGATTAACTAAAATGACTTGTGTTACCCTGATTTCTGGAGTCCCTTGGGTGGCACCTCAATGTGCTCCACATGATGGGGAATGGAAACTAGCCAGAACACGAGCAATAGCAATGCGAGAGGCAGGGTAACCTAGTGGGGTCTTTTTACCCAGTTTTTACAGGGTCAGGCCAAGCCAAAAACCAAATGAAAATGTCTAATAAATGATTTTATTGAAGGAAAGTGTCACACAGCAATGCAATCACTCACACACTCACTCAAGATCTATTAAGAAGTAAAAGAGAGGAAACTGGATAGGGGAATATTGAAGGGGTTGTAGCTGGGGTGATACTGCACCTTTTCCTGAAGTCCTTGGTCTGGGAAAAACAGAGGAGAAGTGGGGCTCAGCACGGAGAGGGCTGAGGGGATTACTCAACGGACACAGAAACGGTCTGCTGGGATGACCAGGAGTGATCCAAAGAACCGCTCAAAAACTGGGACTATTTGTAGGAGAAAAAGTATCTGGAGGGCTAATCCTTTCCCGGGAAGAACAATCGGTGTTGTAATGAGAAAGAAGCTCCACAATGGTAACTTCCTTTGCGTGATGAGATTACAAGGTGTTGCCAAAGTCTCAAGATCTTCGGCGGCATTAGGTTGTGCTGTGACTTTCTGTAAATGTTTCTTGCCTGATAGGATTTTGCTCACCTTGGGGCAAACACGCTAATCCCCTCAAGTCGGCTTCTCAGGGGCTGAGGACCCTTTGTTTACTGTGGATTTGCACAGCTTGAGGTCTCCTGGGGCTACATGATGGGGGTTTTACTGGCCTGACCTGATTTTCGATCGTTCGACCGTTGCTGCCTACGTGCTCATCCGGGTGACCTCTCAGGCACATGGAATCATATTTTAATATCAAAATTGTAGACCCCGGGACAGGGTTTTCCAGTGGAGTAACACTTGGGCAGCACCCAGTTGGATGTGCCTGAAAAACCTATTCTGTTCAGCAGAACAATGCATATTGACATAAGTAATGCTTTTTTAAAAAAAAAGAATTTATTTTTGAGATTAGGAAGGTATGAACAAAGATGAACACCTGATGAGAATTAAAATCTATACTAAAGAGCACAATACAGCAGAAGACGAATTATTTACTAACTTAAGACATGTTGACAGGGCCTTAAGACAGTTGATTATGCTTAAAGAGCAAGCTAAACTGAGATAAATCATAATTAATACCTTATTTGTAAATCTTTTCAGCATCTTTTTGAAATCTTTAAAAAAAAAATTTCTCGAAAGACGTATGTTTGCTGTAAAGGGGCAATGGGATCAACTTATCCTGAACCATAGAGTCAAGAATGTGCAGCCTACATGACATTCCAACCATGAAAAATGACATCCATCATAAACCCTAAGAAGACGTCCCAGATGGTTTAAAGAATATGGGTGGAGCCCCATTAAAGCAAACCAAAAGTCTATCTTATCCATTATCCTGTTTGCCACAGTTCATGTGCGAGACATAAAGGATACTGAATAGAGCTGAGAACATTTTTTTAAAATCAATCTGCCAATATTTTGACAAAGTAATGTGCTATGAATTAACATATCATGGGGGGAGGGTGGGAAGTTGCAAAAATATACTGCAATATACTGAAATCTCCCCAAATGACCATTCAAAACCCAGTATTTTAGAAATAATAAGCAAATATTATTTTTAAAAAGTAAAGTTATGAGTTATCATACTGGTACTTCTTTTAAAATAACTTTGTTGTGTTCTTGTTACTGTCCCAAGATGATACGCTACAGGTAATATCATAATTATTTACATATAGCACTTTAATTCAAAAATCTAATAATGAAGACTGAAAAATTCAGTAGGGCTCAGACACCATTTATTCCCTATATTTCAAATGACAACTCTTCTTGGACTATATGTGTCTTTCCTACAACATGGAAGATTAATTGTTTTGCATATAATGACATGTTGAAGCTGTCCCAAAGTGAGCAGTAGTAGGATGGTTCTTTGAGACCCAGAGTACAATTATACCCATGCTCAGTTATTGATAGCTTCAGCTGGAAACTTTTCCAATTCCCCTGCACAACATAGCTTTGATGGATTTCTCTGTGTTGAATGAGATCCCAGACCATGAAAATTTGGTACCTCTTAAGATGCTTCAGTAGGCTTTGTTGCTTTGGTGTAACAGGGTTGCTGCTGCTGCTGCTGCTGTTGTTATGATATGCTTTCAAGTTTATTCTGACTTATGGTGACCTCTCGTAGGATTTTCTTGGCATGATTTATTCAGAGGAGGTTTCCTGTCGACTTCCTGTGAGGCTGAAAGAGAGTAACTTGCCCAAGGGGACCCAGTGGGGAATCAGACCGTCTGCCAGACTCCTAGTTGTGCGCTCACACCACTACACATGCTGACTCTATAACAGAATAGTACAATTGTTTCACAGATGCCACTCTGCCCCCAGCCCTGAATCTACCCTCAAGTCTGCAGATGTGCTTGCTCGGAAAGAAGCATTAGATGCAATCCTCAGGACTTTTGAGGGATATTAAGTGTGTGTGTTTCCTTTCCTGATGCAGAGGGATCAGCCGTGGTCTCTTGAAAATCGTAGAGAGTGAGAACCCATGACTTGGTTTTGTTGGGGTGAGAGCCTCTCCTTTTCCACCACTCTCTCTAATCAAGACTGCTGGACTGGATTATGGAATAATCAAGGTGGATATATGATGTATGTTGGAACATATTCTGATCCCCTTTTGCTGTAGTCCAGTGGTAGAGCACGTGCTTTGCATGCAGAAGGTCCTAAATTCAATCTCCAGCATTTCCAGTTACAGTTGGAAATTACTCCTGTCTAAAACCCCTGGAGAACTGCTAGTAGTATATCAGTGGAGACAAAAGTGAACTCGAGGTCTGAATTGGTATAAGGCAGATTCCTATCTTGTGGTGTTTTGTTTTTTTTTTACTCCCTTCATGCAATTTAGGCCCCGAAATAACTATACATTGGGACTACTGAGAGATATATGAAGCTTTAGAGCTTCCGGTTGAATATTGCTGATTTAGTCAGCAGCAGAAGAGTCTGTCTCAGCCAAAGCATTTGGAGTTAAATGGGTCTCTTATGCCTCACAGGCTGGGGTCTAATTTTGATTTCCCTGGATCCTCCTCACTGGCAATATCCCAGATATCCCATTATATTAACAAGGCTCATAAACTGTCAGAAATAACTCGTCCACTTAACTGGCTGGAATGATGCAGATTTTAAGGACATGGCCTTTCCGAGAATTATCTGTCTTTCTAATTTGTCACCCTCACAGTCAGTGATACAGTGCTGCTGGACTCCTGAGCTAAAAGTCTTTGCCACATTAATTTCTCAGGAGACTAGAGCCTCTTTCGACCATTTGCCCTAAGGGCAGGCTCTCACACCAGACTAGGAGGGGTGATGCCATCCAACAGAACAATTCAACATTATACTTCCTGACAGACAAATTACTGTCTTGTCAGGTACAGTAAGTACCAATGTGATTTTCCATTACATCTTTATAAGTGTCAGAGGCTGTGGATTTCTAAAACAGGCCTTTTCCTAAGGGGATAACTACAGATCACACACAGTCAAACCCAATTATTTGTTTTTACTACAAAAACAGTTTTGGGAGATGCATATTATGAGCAAAGAGGAGCATTGGAGAGGTGCTTAAACTTCCTCTTGTCTACTCTTTATCTTCCAAGTTGCCCTCCTCAGAGAACTTACCCTCCTACCCAACAATTTTTGGCTAAAAACAGATACTGATCCATATTACCATAAACCATCTAAAATGAGTAGCCACATCCTACTTCTTCTGTTGAGTTGCATGGATGTGCTAAAACTAGCCTGTTTCCAATGTTATTTGCACTTAGCACTTAGAGATAAAATCTCCAAGACTGGTACCACTCAGGGAAATTTGCTAGTGATTTCCATGAAACAACATGCAATGTCTCCTTGAAGGACATGGGTTCTCTTTAATTGAGGGAAAAATATAAGATTCTCTTCTTTCTTCTTCCATAGGAGACTGCTTCTGAAGCTACTGGTTAACCATAGATAGAATTACAACTTCTCATTGAGTATGTATTTAAAATAATAAAAATCAACATTCTGGGTTTTCACATTTCAAATTTAAATCCCCCACTGCCATCATCTCCAAAAAAAAATAAATAAATAAAAAGGATTGTGGTGAAGGTGGATGCTCATCAATTACTCTTTGTACTTCAAAAATCTTTTTTTAAAGATATCTTTATTAATAAATTATTTTTTAAAAAAAACAGTAAATTCTACAAATACATAAGAGAAAAGGAAAAAGGAACATAAAGAAAACATGAGACATATGAATTAGAAATTTAAAAAGTAGAGAAAAAGAAAGAAGAAAGAAAGAAAGAAAGAGAAAACAGAAAACAATCAATTTCCATTCTTCCCTTAAACAGATTATAACAATTTGATTCAAGCTTCTCAAAAATGATATCCAACATTTCTCTTCTTCCCCTCTTCCAGATCATGCTTACAAAAACAAAAGAACTTTCTTCTAGCAAAGGCTAATATATCTAGCATAGTATCTCAATGTTACTTTCTATTACATTTTATTACATATTATATTTACATGATTTACATGATAAATGACATTAGTACTAAGTGCTACTTGCTGACTTGATTACATAATATTTTCACTAGTTAAAAGAGTAGATCTATTACATGTTTATGATGTCACTGCGTGCAAATAGTTCTATGCCATTTTATACATGTAAAATTCTTTACAGCATTTGTTAACCAAATGTAGTTTTCATTGTTTTAGATTTGTAAGCATTTCATAACCCAATTTCAGCCAAATTTATTTCATTTTAAAATAAATACTTCCCTTGTAATCGTCTTGTCCGTGGACTTCACCTCCTGCCAAATTCTCTTCCTTGCCCTTTACCACTATTTCAAGCTCCTTCCCACTTGGTATTCTAGGATAGTTGCCCTGAAACAGCATTCTTTTTAAAACATCTTTCTCTCATCTTCTTCATACAGACTAAGTCAATTTTGTTTTGCTCAATCATCAAGGTAGTTTGATTACAAATCAGTTTCAGATTAACCTCCCCCATCTCCCCATCTTTGAGCTGTAATCCCCATTTCACGAATCAGAGCATCTTGGTCAGACATCTCCCCCAGTTCAGTAACTAATCCTTCAATTGGCTTGACTTGAATTTATCTCTCCATATGATTTTCAACTCCCTTCACTTCCATATTGCCAACTTATATGTCCCCCTCTTGTCTTAACTCTCCCCATGGTCCTTCCTTGATCTTGCTGATTGGACTCCTTAGGGCCTCTATCAAGTTTAGGAGTTCCACACATAGCTCCTCCATCATGCACTCTATAAAGTCCTGAGAAAGTTCCTGGAAAGGTTCCATTTTTCATACAGTCCAGAAATTTCAGAGTTAAATCTCTCTCTCTCTCTCTCATCTAGCTGAAAGCTGCCAGCAAGACAGTCTTATCAACCTCAAATAGATAACATCTGTACGTCTCACTGTAGTTTCTCCTTGTTAAAATGCTACACAGTCTTACAAATAAGATGAAATTCAGTCTCTTCACAAGATATATGCAGTTATATCCTTATTTAGTCTCTTTTAAAAGCATCAGCCCCCAGTTTTCTAATTTATTTCTCCTGATCTTGCAGGGTGCACATACTTACTTGGCTCTTGAGTGAAGAAAGAAGGTGGCTGAAGAGGCTCTGTTGTCCCCTTTTAAACAGAATAATTCTTCACTTTCATAACTCCCAAGGTTTATTTAAGAGTTTTCTTTTTAAAAAGCAGGTTGCCAGTATGGGGCCATCAGATCCAAACAGCTATGTTTCACAGCAAGAGGAAAAAAATGTCACTTCCTTGGTCCTTCCCATTCATAATGTGTTTACTCAAAAGTAAACAGAAGTGATGGGAATTCCAGACCCTAATGGGTGGTCCTCTGCTCCCCCTTTAATCCAGGGGGAGTTTCTTCAGCCAGAGATCCCTCTGGCTGGCACATTTACCATGAAAACTCTCCTCACTGCATAGCTGCAGTTGAGATCATCTACTCACTACCCACTGCTGGAAGTCAACATTCTCTCTACCTCAAAAATCTTTAACAACACCTGCTGCTGACATGTCCCTGTGTTTGCATGAAGAGCTTGGAAAAGGTACTTTGTTGGATTAAGCCTTTATGTCTGTTCTATCTTGGGGATCACAGCTGTCTGAATCCCCAAGCTAGCATGGCATTTTAATTTCCCACAATGCCCTGGAGTGATGCTTTGTTAGGGATATTATGAGAAATTAAAATGACAACTCTATCCATGTACTGATGGTAGTGCTGAACCTGAAGCTGGTCCCAGTATATTAGAACATTTATAGTACCAGGATACAGGGCATTCATAAAAATCATCATTTTAAAATATGTAAAGCTTTAATACAGACTCAGTGTTGTTTCTTCTGGTTGGAGGTTTTATTGTGTGTGAGCATGAATGGGTGGAAGGTTATGTGTATGTATGAAACAGAAAATATAATGACCTTACTGAAGAACACTTGATCTCAGTGGAGCCCTTCATATACAGTATACCAGTTGGCCTTGTCGTAACAGCAATCAAAAGCCAATCACAGCATCACTCTTATTAGAATCACGTTACAGCCTTATACCGTGACCACCCACCATGAAGCTAGCGTAATGCTAAGGCTGTCACGCAGCTCCAAATTTCAGAATGTCATTAACTGTGATCAGAGCCTTGAAGTACACTGCTTTTCATCAGACTAAACAGGAATCAGTAAAGGAATTGGCCATTGCCACAGAGTCTTTCTCAAAAAGAGCAAAAACTGGAGAGCATCTGATGGAATCAAGAAGAGAAAAGGGGACACATCTCAGGATGCTAGAAAGATTTATTAGTTAAAATGCCTGGCACACTTTGGCATATGAATACTCCAAAGGCCTTCTTCAAAGGCCTTTAAATAAAGTCATAAAGAACAACATATAAATATGTGACATTGCATTGCGTGAAATCTATCTGTCTGTCTGTCTGTTTATCTATCTATCTATCTATCTATCTATCTATCTATCTATCTATCTATCTATCCATCCATCCATCCATCCATCCACTTAAACTCAAAACTGCAGAAATTTCTGAGCCAAAACTCCAAAACCATTTACTGGCAAAATGAAAGCATATATATATATATAGATATATAGATAGATATATTCTATGACTTTGTGGTTTTTTAAAAAGATAGATAAAGATAATAAGATAAAGATAATATAAAAAGATAAAGATAATATTCAATATTCAAGGGCACAAAGGAAAAGGAGTATCTGAAAACTCTGGAGGATTTTTATGAGAGAATTAATCACTGATCTTGTTTACTCAGTTCACCATGAATTAGACTTGTGGAGATTAAAAAGGAGTTTCAGAAGTGGTTTGTAAGGCAGGCTAGAACCTTTACTGTTGGTGAAAAAAGGAATAAAATAGTAATGGCCAGAATTCTGTTGAGAAGTTACACATGTATATGCACTGCGCTTATGGTGCTACCAAGTGAATACCATGCCAACCCCCCCAATTCTCAATTACTGCACAGCAGCCATGGTGACTGATGGGCGTCTGTTCCCTTATCAGTCAGGAAGCAGCTGGGTGGCATTGCCAATTCCTCCCATGAGCAGAAGCGGGACCCCATCACAATCTCCCCTCATGCCAGAGTTGTGGGGAGTTGGGAATATCAGCTAGCTGCTTCCCAGTTGACAAGAGAAGAGACCCCCCCATCAATCACTGCAGCTCTGCCTGGTAAGCACACTATTTCAAAGGCTTGGGTGAATAAAAAGGTTTTTACTTCCCTGCAGAAAAGGAGCAAGGAGGGAGCCAACTGGAGGGGAGCTCCACAATCTGATCTGGGAGCAGTCATGGAGAAAGCTCTCTCCCATGTCCTCACCAAACATGCCTGCAAAGGTGGCAGGACTAAGGGAAAACCCAGCCCTGCTGATCTTAAAACTCAAGCTGGCCTGCATAGGGAATTAGGGTCTTTCAGAGAGTCTGGACCCAAACCATGTAGGGCTTTAAAAGTCAAAACCAGCTGGTCTTGTTGGCCAGAAGTGGGAAATTTATATTAATTTCAGTATTTTGTGTAAAAAATATTGCAAGAGTATAATGGAGAATCCTTCACCTTGACTATGGTGTCATTTTTATTAATATTTGCTCAGGATATTTTTAGATATGTTTTAGAACAGTGGAGGTTAACACATGGTTTCATGCTGGTCATGAATTCATTTTTTGAATTTCCTGCCCCATCCACCATCACCAAATCAACTACTGTTGACACAAAACCATGCCGTCAAAATTGCTGCCTGTTCTTCCCAACCTTGGTCTTCCCTGTCACTTTCTTTAGTAGCAATATCCTGTGAGGTGACTCTGTTCCATAGTCTTGTTGGGCCCTGTGGTTGAGCATGATGCTGTGACACCCTCTTGTACCACACAGTTGCTGCCTTTGCTACCAAATATCAGCAGCAGACAGAAAGGGGAGGGAAGGATATTGTCTCTGAACAGTTGTGGGAGGACTGAATATGTATTCCCTTACCTCCATGACATCATGAAGTTACCCATCTCAGTTACCCCCTGAGAAGAACTTAGAGGCAGCAGTGTGTAAGCTACCTTCCTTTCCTCCACCACCTTCTGTGGTCATAATGCTAGGCTTTTGTGATAGTTTTAAGATTTTTTTTTAAGTGTTCCTACCTAAGCATTCATTCATATGCAAGTCATTCACCATATGGGTCTCCTGCATGTAGAGGAGTTTGCACTCAGCAGCCAGGAGCTTGTCAAACCTTGTCCTTGTTTACCAGAAAGCTTTGGGTTTTCTTTGCCACAATCAAGCATATATCTCTGCAAATAGTCTTTCTTGTCCTTAGAATATGCAGGTGTTCTGTATCCACAGGCCCTCAAATAAGTGCCTAGCATTTATAATCATCAGTTTCATCTAATCCAGGTGGTTGGATTTTTTTTTAAATGCTAGGCATTTATTTGGAGGGCTGTGAGCAGTAGGTGGTTTTGTCAGATCTGTAGCAGCATAAAGAACCAATTTTTCTTATCCTAATCCTATAGCTGTCTGGAAAAGGTGACACACAGTGAGACATAACGATAAGAAAAGCTCAAGCAGCCCAAGGCAGTCAGATACCAAAGCTGGATGATTAAACTATTCTGTAACATTCCCAGAGACCCAGGGTGGGGGAGAGAGTTATGAATGGCTACTTCTCTTAAAATGCCAGAGAAGAATAGACCAAGACAGATGCTGTCCTGCTTGGCTTTTTACATTCTGCCCTGTCTAGAAAGAATGGAGTGTGTGTGTGAAGAAATCTAATCTGTATTTCAAAGCTTCCTTCTGCAGTATTTTTGTCATGTTTTGCAAAGTAGGGGTACCACAGTGAGAGAGTGAGAGAGCTACATACCAGCTGCCTCCTCACATTGGCCCCTAAGTATGGCTGGACTGAGAATTTGTCAGTTTTAGGGATTTGTGGCTCCCAGATGAGTAGTGGACAATGGTGTCTATTTCAGTGGGCACTGAATGTATTCCAGGTTTTATTCTAAACTTTAAATGGGCTATCCAAAGTGCTGAAACATATGCCTAAAACAATTTCAGCATTGTAAAATCCAGAGTTGATTCAGCACTCCATTGTCATGAGAGCCATCACCAATTCAGCCTTTAAAAAGTGACCAGGTATAGGACAAGGGGAAGTGAGAAAGAGATGATTCTCATCACAGCAGCATCCTCCTTCCCAGCAAAGCTGCCAATCCAGCATCAACCAAAGGGAAGGTGTGGGACAAAGGGCTGTTCTTTAGATATTGCCATTGAGACAGAGCATTGAGACTCTGGACAGAGACCTTGCCACCACATGCCTATAACCGTGGTCTTCTGATCTGTCAGAAGCAAGGGCTCAGAAAGCTAAGCAAGCAGGTGGTTGTAGCACCATAGAAAGCTCCAAGTGAGCAACTTGTTCCAAGGGACTTTGGAGGTCAGTAAATATCTGCACCTAGGGGCCATTCACACTACACGGTTATGATGCTATATTTCACTTGGCCATGGCAACATCCTATGGAGTTCTGGGACTTGAGGCATAATGACACACTAGAGCTTCCTGGCTGACAATTTTCTGCCTCCCTCAACTCCAGATCCCAGAATTCCATAGAACTAAACCACAGCAGTTAAAGTGTGTTATGTGAATAAGCCACTATTCCTCTTTAGTTCCATGCCCCACCTGAGGACTGTGAATCCTTAAATACCCAAACTGATGGGCAGAAAGGGGGCAGTCTTTTGGTGTGGTGAAGCAGTAACACTTTTCACCCATGTCCCAAACATTTCTAAGCAGTAGTTTCTTGTGGAAAATCAGAATCTTGGTCCAGTTCCTCAGGTAATCATACAAACATCCTGAAATCAGCCAGCTCATCATCCTCTGATTCAGATCTCAAGGTCATTAAAACATGTTAACTGATGGCTTCAAAACAGTATTCCAAATTACATGAGAGCCTTCAGGAACACTTAGCTGAAAATGTTAAGCCCCCCCCCTTTGCAGATTTATGCATCAACTGGTGGGCATCAGGTGTAAGGATAAGATATGTGGTTTATCCCCACATATGGATGACTGTACTGAAGAAGCTGGGGGTGCCAACAGGTTACAAAAAGACAGCAGGCTCAATCTCATCTACAAGTTTACTCCAATTTTAAATACATGTATGAAAATGCACCAGAAAAAGAAGATGCCTCCACCATCGTTGAGAGCAAGGTTGATAATCTGTGGCCCTCTGTGATGGATTGTGACAGAGCTTGGGATGTGGGTAGCAAAGCAGCCCTAGGAACAGGTGGTCACATAACCAGATTGGCTCTGTCTGAGCAAAACCAAGTCCTGGTAAGAGGTAGGGGCTGTTGCTGAGACAGCAGAAGGCATATGTACAAGGAGTTTGAATTGGATTCTAGCTTCCTTCAGTGAGATTCTTAGAATGCATTTAGAGCCTGCATTCAATCCAAAGGGGAAAAGAGAGTTGTCTTCTCAGTGGCCTAGTGTGGGGCACAAAAGAAACCAAACCACTTCTGAGTGGGTCAGAAAGTGGGATCCTGGGTGAGAAATATACCTTTGGGCTAAGGGGAGCCAGATGTCTGTATGTGTATGTGAAAGCCTTGTTCTTGAATACTGTGGTAATTTGAAGAAATTAGTTAAACATCTTTGGGGAACTGTTGTTTTGTTTGAATATTCCTGAAAACCCACTATGTTTTTCCCTGTGTGTTATTTAATAAAGAGTACATTCTATTTTTATAACTTCTGTCTCAATAGAGTATTTTTTTTCAGTTTTACTTTCATAAGAACATGCTACCACCGGTTATCAATCCTTTTTGAATAACTATTGTTAGGCTTTACCCTTTATCCACTAAGATTGTAGTTTTAAGGGAAAGCTGGGTTGAATAAGTATAAAGCAGGGAGCCAGGGTGCTATAGCGGGACTAAAAGGGATTCTACTACTCCAGACAGGGAGAAAGAAAAGCAGACCTGGTCTGGCCCTCCCTCCCTCCTTCCCTCCACCCCCTCAGGCCACGTGCAACTCTTGGCCAGATCTCATGTGGCCCCTGCCTAATTTCAGAAACTTTAGGGTCAGCCCAAGTTAGTACTTCGATGGAAGAGGAATACTCGGTGCTGATTCAGAGAAGGGAACTAGCAACGCCACCTCTGAGTATTCCTTGCCTAAGAAATCCCTGTGCAATTCATGGGGCCACCATAAGTCAACAGTGAGGGAGGGAAAGAGAAAGGAAATAAGAGAAGGGGTGATAAAGAGAGAGAAAACGGTTGGATTCTCCTAATTTGGGCTCCACTCCTATGGGACACTTGCTTCAGCCCCAACAACATTTGGCTCGTGGTAGATTACCCCAAGGGAATGAAGCCCTCCATAGAGAAAAGGGGGAATACATCTGCTTTATTATTAGCATTATATAATCATCTACTAGTGATTTCCCCTATTAGACACTAGTGCAGTTCTGGCATTCTTTTAAAAAATCACTAACTATGTGCATGGGGAGGACAATTGTTTGCTAGTCCAAGCCTGGTCTCCCCATGTCCAATAAGTGTGATTCAGTATATGTTTGGCATCTCTGATCTTATATATCTTTTTCACAGCTCACACTAAAAGCAGGCAATATGTTGGGCTAGTAAACATAGTTGTCTTCCTACTTCTATGTGTTTAATTAATGTGGGCTTGAAAAGCACTAGAAAACAAATCATATTCAGAATGGTTATTGCACGGCAGTTTCTGTATTGCTTGGTTCAGTTTAACTCTAATCTTATCGAGAAGAATCTATGTCTCTTTTGCTCTAGGCAGCAGACTGGTTGATTTTTCTCGGGAAATCAGTGTCCTGTAAGCTTTCTCCATGGGAACTAATGTCCCAATTTTCAGATCATAACACTGTGCACATGTATAAATTAGATGTAGAAATTTAATTTTGACCTGAAGTGAAAATTCTGCAGATTTTAACTTTTAATACTTATCCAAGAATTAATGAATCTTATATAATAGTTACTTAATTTTACTTCAAACTATTTCCCAGGTACTGTCAAATGTTGCTTTCTACAGGTGAAACACTCAGGATTATTGGCACATACTGCTCTCTGGTAGATATTATCTGTTGCAGCAATTAACAAAATACCAACTGCTGCTGCATGTCATATACTGTCACTTTGCAATATCTTTACATGCAGCTATGTTACAAGAATAGCTGCAGAGAGAGAGAATCTTTTAGCGCAAGAATAGCAGCAGGCATTACATTCATTCCACTTTATTTATTTTCAAAATGTGTTGGTGTGCAAAATGTTTTTAAGACTAGAGAGCTCTATTTTCTTTTTATTGTTGCAAGCCATCTGTAAGCCTGCTTATAACAGGATAGTAATGGAAAGATGTGGGGAAAAAATATGCCAACTAAAATCCAAAAGCTACTATCTACAAAAGGTTTGTTCAACTTTTAAAAAGTTATGCTCTTGTCAGAGTTTCCAATATTAGGGTCAAGGGCCAGAATCTAGTTGATAAGTCATGCATGCATGAGAGCCCCAGTGAAAGTAATTGGTCATTTTTCTCTGATGGAGAATGGCTATATCAAGTTGAAGACTGCAGGTGATACCAATGTGTATGGCAGTATATGGCTGCATAATGATGTACATACAAATTGTGCATAGATGAACATGGCACATGCAGATGTGCATGCACATATGGTTGTGCATTCAGTTGCATAAGGGAACAGTTCACCAATAAGGCTGTGTTGCACAGGTGACACATAACTCCATATTCATAAAACTATACTCTGTCTCCTTGATGTGGGATCTCATCTGAGCTCTCCTATCGTTCTAATTAAAAGGCAGGCCAGTGGCAGCTCCACTAATAATCCCTGATCTCAGATCTAAAAAGTGGAAAATTTACTTTTAGACTTCAGCTCCTGGACTCTGGCAGCCAGCATGGCCACTGGACATGGTGCTAAGGGTTTCTGGGAGTGACAGTCCAAAAAACTAATTTTCTGAATTCTTTCTAAGACATAGAGTGCTTGCACACTATAGAATTTTAGTGCTACCCAGTCACTGTCCTTCTGCTGTTATTGCAGCTGAGTTTCTGTAATTCCTTATTCTGGCACACAGACAGGTTTCATGTTTTCTCTGAATGTTCCTTAATGGTCCATTGGTATTAACAGATGCAACATAGCAATGTGGGTGGGAGAAGAACCATATTCCTACTTTTTAGAAGAGTTTTGGTTTTAGTGCCATTTTTAAAATTTGTGCTAAAATACTTAATTGTTTAAACACTATTGCACAAGATATTTTAAGGGTTTTTTTAAAAAAAAACGTTGGTTGGAAAGTGTTCTTGAGTTGGTTTTTTAAAAATCATTTAAAAAAAAAGAAAAAAAGAAATGTGGTATCAAAATAATACCCACCAAAAAAACTAGTCATGAAGTTACACTGAAATGAAAAGACAATAGGACTGATTCTGTGGAAACTCTGCTATACATATCATAACCATACCTCTTTAAATGTGACAGAGGAGGGCTAAGACAATCAACACTTAGAGAACCCTCTATGCCCTTCAAAGAAGTCAGATTATATGAAAAGAATTGCTTGATTACAGTGACCTTGACAATCATTTTAGTTATCCAGTGAGTTATTGCTTTATTGGTATAGTTTGTATCTTTAATAGACTATATACAACGCAGAGAATTCTGGTTATTGGGCAGTTAAAAAGTGAAATAAATAAATAAGAGTTAGGAAAGATAGAAGAGCAACTTTCATAAACAGTGAGGAAATGATTTCAAACTAAACCCCTAGAGTTGGAAAATAATTCAGGACAGGTAAAGATTTATGAAGTTGTTTGTAAAAACCATTTGGTAGGTGTGGAAAGGGATGCTGAAGGGCAGCACAACAGCTTGCCTACAGCTGTCCTAGAAGAGGTTTGTTAAATGTGATTTTTATTATAGCTCATTTGTATTTCATATTTACTGGGACTTCTACCAGTACCACCATTGTAACAAATCAGTGTTGCTTTCCTTTTGTTTGACTACATGATGGCAGGGGGAGGAATAAAAAATGACTCTCCACCATGTTCTGCATACTTCAGTATGAAGCCACAGAATAACGGTATAGAGTCGTGGTTTTCTTGTTCTGTGCTTTATTTTTGCTTTATTTTTTGGTTGGCCCTGTTATACTTTTCTCTTTTCTTTTTTGAAGTGCCATCAAAGAGCTGTTATTAAAGGAGATAAACATTATTCATCTTCACAGAAAGTAAGGCCTGCTTCTGTTGCCAGATTCTTTAAGTCATTCATCTTCATTTTCACAGCTTCCTCTTCCTCGGCTGCTTCATCTCACCTCCTCAGTCTGTTCAGTTTCTCCTTTCTTCTTTGCCTTAATACTTTGGCTTGACTGTCTTGCTTAATAAAGTTACTTCCTTTTGATGATCAATCTAGTGCTAGAGTATTAAAAGGAAATAAAAAGCATATATAAGAATTATGTGTTTTCATATAGAGCCTCTCCCTAAATCTGATGGTGTTTTCAGTGTATGAAAACAATTTGTCTCCATAAAGAGGGTCAAGGGAAGTAGTGAGACAGTATTTTGATAAATATTGATTTTGCTTTAGTGTGATCACAGCACTTGATGACCTTGGGAACTCCAGAAGTATACTTAAGACAAGATTTGAGAAAACTTTAAGTCTGCAAATGCTGTTAAGATGATAAGTCTGCATAGATGTTTGTCTGCAATTCAAGCAGACGAAAAGTGGAGAGACAATATGGGTGCTCAAGTAAGCCCAGCATCCCCATGTTTCTGGTTGTTCTGATTGTCTAAAAAGGTTTTCGTAAACAACGTCAGTTATGTTTCAGATTTCAGTGTTCAGTTTGTTAGCTGAGATGAAGATGTAGAAAACTCTCACTTTCATTGCGTTTCTCCAAACCCTGCCTGCATTCTTATCTCATCCTTTGGTTGCACTGGATTGCTAAACTTTGACTTTTTAAATGCCACCATGAAAATTCATACTTATTTTCCATGTGCATTTTCAGGCATGCATTCTTGTACACAGTTTTCCCCTTGACTAAAACCTGTGTGTATTTTTCAGTCATGCTCTATTTTTAGAAATTTCCTCTGTTAAAATGTGTGCTTGGTTGCATGCATATTTTATTTCTTCAACATGTACCACAATTCTTGCAAATATGTGAATATCCAAAGTAAGGTGTATATTATCTCACAGCAGATCTCAGGAGGTGTGGGGCAGATGCTTTAAGTGAGAATCTTCATTCCACTGAAAATTTTTCCTGTTTTCTTCTGAGAGCCTGCTGGACCAGATTTCTAGTGGTTCCTTTTTGCTTCTTTTTCATACGCTATTCAATATTCCATCCATATGGCCCCAACTGTGTCGGAATAAATTAGGAAGCTGTCTCCCCTGGTACTATTTTCTCCCCATACTTGCAATTGTCCATGCACTGGGGGGAATTTGGTAAAGGGCAGCCTAATATACATATGTAGGTTCCTGCCATGTCTTGAGAACTCTACAGTGCAATGGGCAGAATGCCTAATATTATCTGGAAAAGTGAGAGTTCCTGCTTCCACTGCCTGAGAGGGTACAAGTTGGACAGAAGGAAGAATGTCACCTGGTGCAAGCTTTCTTCTAATAGTGTGCTTGTGGTAGGATAAGTGACATCCGGCTTTAAAAGGTTCAGAAATCATTGTAGCTGCTAAGGCTTAGACTTAAGAGATTGGCAGTCCTAGAAAAGAGACGGCCCCAATAGCTGTTTCCATCATTTCATTATTCACTTGGTTTTTATTTATTTGTTGTTGTGTGCCTTCAAAGTCATTTCCAACTTATGGTGATCCTAAACCAAATCTGTCAAGGGGGTTTCTTAGCAAGATTTGTTCAGTGGTGGTACATTTGCCTTCCCCTGAGGCTAAGAGAGTATGACTTGCCCAAGATCACCCGGTGGGTTTCCATGGTTGGGCAGGATTCGAATGCTACTCTCCAAAGTTGTTGTCCAACGTTCAAACCACTACACCATGCTGGCTATCTATTTACCTGACATCTGTCTGCCTTTTTCTGTCCTAATCTCTGTGCCTTAAAGAGCTCCATGTCAGATTAACAGGTGACAAACTAATTCTTGATAGGCTACACCTATCTACCTTTTTTTGTAAATTATGCTGGAAAACTGTTAATGGAAATGATTGAATTACATAGACACCTCACTAACACACAGTACTTCATAAATGGCTCTGTGATCAATCTGTTAAAATTCAGAGAAGTTGTCTGCTCAGTCTTTCCTATGTATAGAAGAACAGAAGAGACCTTATGCATCATACCAGTATATGTGCCATGGAACTGGGATTGGCAGTAGATACCTCTTGCCCATGATGTAAAGTACATGTTTGTCACTTAGGAAGAAGTACTTAGCTGCACCCAATCTACAGGGAGCAGTTTGTAACACCATCTGGATTTCAATTTTGTGCATTTATAGCTGGAGTTAAAAATCTGAAGCACCCATAGAAGTTGACAGGAATGCAGATGAAAATGGCAGTCTCATATCCTTGACATGTGAATACTCTCCATTAAGATTGTTGCAATCAGTGGCCATGATAGAGGAGGAACTGAGAGTCACAGTGATAGTGCTGATGTGTGCTGAGTTTAACATGGACTGTAGTCCATGCAGACTGGTGCCATACTAACCCTGCTAGCCTTTCAGAGGACACAGATCTCTTTGTTGTTATTGATATCTAAAATTAAATCATCAGTCCTGGGAATTTCTGTTGAGCACTATATGATGTGACAGCCAAGGTGGGGTAATTCATTAACAGGCAGCCATTTCCAGTGGCATCCCTATGGTGTATCTTCCACCTGTTTGCCTCAGCTATTTAAGGCAATGTATGCCCTGTGACATTTCACATGCTTCCAGACTTTGAACTTTTAGATGGATATCTAAGCATGTTAAGTATAAACATTAAGTAGACCTTACATATGTGTAATTGATTCATGTGGCAAAAACATGTTTGCAAACATATTGCATACAGATAAAATCATCAGATTAACTGCAACTTACTGTCAAATGTGCATGCAGTGGGAACTGTGTGAATCTATATAAGAAAAAAAGAAATATTGTTGGGTACATCTGCATGGAATTACCAGTTTCCTCTTCTCTGGATTAGAGATAACTAACCAAACTTTTCGTTTATTTTATCTCAATAAAATCTGGATGCCCTCAAAGCTGAGGAGATATGGATTCTTCATGGATAGGCAGTCTGCTCTACTCTGTTTCTTCTAATCATTCTGTATGAGAAGAGCAGAGGTTTCAGGAAAACTTTCCAAGTAACAAGTGTTTCCATGGCAGCATTTCTACCTTTAGGGTAATTCTCTGAGGCAGAGATAGGGTCCTTCTCTCCATCGTCCCCCAAAGACTCATTATCTCCTTTCTAATGGTGCCGATTTTTTCACCGGTCTACAAATGTGAAAGGTAACTCAAGGCTTCTGACACACATAGACAACTCATACACACAAATATGGGGGTCAAGTTTACCGAGATGTGCCTTCTTGGTGAAAACATGATAGAGGTAAATATTTCATATATGCATGTATGAAATGTCTCTATTCTTTTGGGGAAAGCAAATGAGTGTCTGTCACTATCTCTGAACTAACAATGAGTAAATTAGAAAAGGAAATTGTAAATATAATCATCAAGGAAAAAGGTTGATACAAGCATTAAATGAAATAAATCCTACTGTTGGGAAGGTTTGTTTTGTGACTCTTGAGTCATTTTCCACCCTAGACTGCTACAATGCTATTATTCCACTTTCAACATTCTGTGGAATTCTGGGGCTTGCAGTTTAGGGAGGGGCATTTAGAATTCTTAGCTATAGAGCTCTTTGGCTTCAGTAAACTAGAACACCCAAAATTCCACAGGATGTTGAAAGCGGAATAATAGCACTGTAGCAGTGTAGTGCAGAAAGATTGCCCCAACAAGTTTTCCCAGCTTCCATGCATTTTTAGGAGACATATACTGAATGTTCACCTATGGAAAAAGTCCAAGGTGGATCCATGGTTTTGAGGAGGTTTAATGACAGTCTGTCTTTCCATTATTTTTCACCATTTGGATTTAAAAAAGAAAACTAACAACATCTGCCACCACTTTTTTGAAAACATGAGATTCTTTCCAAGGAATCCCCAGCCAATCAGGAAACAGTTCTTTAATAATGCTGGCTTATATTTGCCTATCTGACCACATCAGGGAGCCATATCACAATGAGGGCAGATACCATTGTTCTCAGCTATGGTATTATCCCAAAGTCCCTTCAGCTACCCTCAGCTCTACAATCCCATTATGAATGTGCAGGTATTTTCACCTTGTGGAGGGAGGAAAAACTGTATATTTTTGAGGGAGTAACATTTTAATGTGAAATGCCCTTCCCATTTTATCTTTGTCTTAATTTAAATTAATTTAATCTAATATTTGCTTTTAATGGCTTTTATCACTAATTTAATTTTATATGAACTTTTATATGAAATGCACAGCTTTTTTGAGTCCCAGGACTGGAGGAAAGGTTGGGGGGAAAATATATATATATATATATATATATATATATATATATATATGGTGGTTGCTGTTATTATTATTATTTATTTTCTAGTATATGAGACATCCTATAATCAACAAAACAAATCAACAAAAACCATAACAGTTTAGAACATATAACGTAACACAATTAAAATATGAACAATATGTGTAGTTTGTGCTAGAGGTTTTGTGCATATGTGCTGTGTGAAGCAAGATCAGTTGATACTAATTTCTGACATTTTAGTAAGAAGCAGGATATGACTATCTGTGAATAAGAAGATCCTCAACAGTGTAATTATAGACATCTTTTGAAACTGTTAAGCACGTTGCAATGATTTTTTTAAAAAAGATAAAGGAGCCAATACTTGTAGATATATAGGTCAAACAGTCAGCCATCCATCTTTAGTTATGTAAGTAAAGGAAATAATTGTTCAATAAGGCAGAGGTGGCCTGCTGACAATAACACAAGATATAACTGTTCTTTGCTACAATGTTTGTAAGCTCCTGCAGAGAATTCTCATCCCTGCTAAGTGTGAAAACCTCCCATTGGAGCTGCATGGCAGCTCTGAAATAAGACTGCGATTTAGCGCTGGTGCAACACAGACACTTTTATATTCCTGACCCAGATATAACCAAGAATATGTCATTTTCTATAACAGTGCCCCACACCACAGCAAGTTTAAAGTTTCTGTCCTCCTTGTCTTCCTCAACATCTTTACCTCTGCATGGGTGGGCATCTGAAAGCTAAAGGGAAGGAATGTCTGTCCTTGGGTAATCTGCAACTTCTTAACTGTGAGCAAGTCCTCACGTGCTCATTTCTTCATGAGAAGTAGTCCCATTTCCTTGCTTAAAAGACTCAAGGGCATTTGTGGCAAGAGCAACCATTAAATCAATCCTTGGATCTCAAATCTACTTAAATTCATCCTAGCAACTAAAATGTCTAAGGGCCAAACGAGGCATTAGATTAGAAGTTCCATGGTTGAACCTCCTTTTTCTTTTCCTTTTTGAATGAGTAGCTGGCAAGGTGAATATTGGATCCAGGTGGAGTTCAAAACTATGCCCATATAATACCACCTCCAGAGCTTCTTCATCATAGTACATAAAGGAAAAGGGGGTCATTGTACTGTGATCCTGATATCAATTAAAGGACCCACAACTCATATTTCAGGGTAAATGGGATGAAAAGAGATAGAGGTGAATTCCCAAATTTCCCTTGCATCAGGTATGTTGGCCTGGAATAAGTATGCAACTGCTGTTGTCCTTGACAGATTTGGAACAAAATAAGATGGAATGCAAACATAGAATGGCAAGTAACAAGCAGCACCATAACCACCTGAAACTCCAGCTAATGTACATATGCACCTGAATGATACAATAGACTTCTGAGGTGAGGCATCCATTTCAAACCGCCATTTTTTGTAGCATCCCACTTTTTTCCTAAAAGAAAAGCTAACATTTGGAAGAAAAACGCTTACTCGCTTCAAGCTGTATTAGCTGAAGGATACCTTTCATATTACAAAGGAAAAAATAAAAAGCTGTGATTAGCCAACCTTTAGTCTGAAGGCCACTCCATCAGCTCCAAACATTACCTTTTTACTCCCATCTTGTTCTGCTAATCTGTAAGCTGGGTCTAAGTGACAATCTGGGACATTGTGAAATAGAAAGACATTTTCCAGACTTTTGAGAAACCAGTGGGCATTGCACCAGCACGGTCACAGGGGTAGACTGCAATTGCATAAAGGGAATTGGGGAAGGAAGCAGCTGTGAGGGCTGATGTGAGTATTGTGGAACCAAATGGAATCAGCGACCACTGTGCTATCACATTTAATTTACATGTCACCACAGTGCTTTCACATTTAATTTATATACGAGTGGAAAATTAAAAGTAGAAGTCGAGCACAGTTACATTTTACTTCAAAGGAGAAACTTCTCAAAAATGAAGGGACTGAATTAAAATGAAGTTGAAAGTGAAAGTCAATAGAGTCAAATGTCTTTAGAAGACTCAGGAGTTAGTCAAAACCACAATAAGAGAAGTTCAGATGGTATGTATTCCACAGTTCAGGAAAAAGTACTGCCAAGTCCAAAAAGTCACCAGTGTGACAGGCAGTACCAAGCAATGTATTAGAGAAAAGATTCCTTCTTCCAGGAAATAAATGTGTTGCCCAAATGGAAACAAGATCCTTGATCTTTTATCAGCTTATCAGCCCATGATATCTTATTGGGCCAGCTCTGTGAGATGGCTCTGGAAGATTTCTGTTGAGCCACAGGGCTATTAAGCTATGAGGTGTTGCAGGGTACTACCCAGTAATACTGGTTTTAAAGGAACTGCACTAACTGCCAATATGTTTCTAGCTTTAATTCAGTGTGTTAAATACAGCTTTAAAGACCTAATCTAAAGGAACGTTTTCCCATCTATACCCCAGCCTTAGTGTAAGATCTTCTAAGGGAGCTCCTCCTCTCTGTCCCAGTACTAGAAGTGATCACTATCATGGTATGTCCAAAGTACAACAGACTCAGTTTAGTCATCTTGGCTTCTAGGTATTGTTCAGGCTTGATTTGCTCTAATAACCACTCTGGTTGTCCTATTGGCTTGTTCCAACTAGAGTAGACCCATTCAATCAATGGCTCTGTGCTAATCAGGACTAAAAGAGAATTCAGAGCACTATTGTTTTAAGTGAATAGGAACACAGTATTGCACAAAGCAAACATAAGTAGACAATAAGGGCTGCCCTCGTCCTTCCAAAAAGGACATTTGAAAGTATTGCTGGAGACATGGGTATCTGTCCTACATCTTCAACAGTAGAGAGATATACAAACAGTTTACTCAACTTCTCTATATTCTCTTTTTCCTCTTTCAATACTGCTTCAAATTCCTTGATATCCAATCATCCAACCATATCCCTATAGCCAATCTTCTGGTTCCCATATGTTTAAATATTTATTTTATTGCTTGCCTTATGTTGTTGCTGATATGCCCCTCATGCCCTTTCAAAATCAGAGCCCGCATTCCCTGGTTTTGTGGGTATTATTATTAGGAGGAGGAGGAGGAGTTCCTTTATGATCTGACTAACCTAAGCTTACACAAAAGGATCTGGTGCTGTCACACTGTGAGTTTGGCCCTTAGTTTTTGGCCCATCTTTAAAGCTAGAGTTCCATTCCATTTTGCCACCACCTGGTAAGCTTCTCAATTGGGAACAATAATTACTTAATGGTAATGCTGTGTCCATAATCAGATTGGCATGAAAGGCTCTCTGAGGAGAGGTTTTATCTAAGCAAAAGGACCCACTGAGCAACAAAACGTGCCATTGCATTTCATGCCTCAAAAGTGATTGAATCAACAATGACATCATCCAAGAGCTGGAATAAATTATTCATGGCAGCAATTTTGGTTATTAACATAGAAAAAAGGTGTATTTGCTCTCAGTATTGATTTGCACATTACATTAAAGTTGCATACTTCTTTGGATATTAATAATATAAGCTATAGAACCTTTGTGAAAACATATTTTCATAAAAATGTTATTCGGTAAAAATATATTTGTCTCACTCCAGTACAGTAGTATTTTACTATAGTTCATCCTAATCATTTTTGTTAACAATTACTTGAGCTGTTCAGTTCCATAATATGATTCTACACATTCACCAGATGCTCATAGTGTTTAAGATGTAAATTGTGGTGGCTTTTAGATCTGTGAGAGGGAAAAAGGTGTGACTTCCACCTCATCTTAGCTCAAGGTGCTGTAATAATAAAGCATCCCTAAATAAATACAAGAGAGTGTCCCAATTTTTTCAGTTAACTGAGCTTGAGGATTTCTTCTACCACTTTTCATTTCACATATGTGCCAGTTTAACCACTCTTGGCTACACTGTGGCGAGCAGAAAGATATGAACATTTTCTTCACCACCCAAAAAAGGTCAGGGAGCACCATGGCTCTGCAGACCAGGCTCCATGTGCCCATCACCACTTGAGAAATGGCAATGGAAGGGATGCTTCAATGAGCAATTATAATTGGGTCTGTTTTGAGGCATGCTTGACAAGCTCTGCTGAGGCACAGCAGTGAGTCTCCATATGCTAGCTAGGAGCAATTGCTTTATGGAATGCAGCTGGCACCCTATAAAGAAAATAACAGCTTTCCCCATCATATACCATTAATACGATCAGTTTGATCCTCCAGGTCTGATCCACACGTGGAGCTCTATTCTGATACAAAGGAAAGCTCAACACGCAAAAAGAATGGAACTCCTGCTTGTATGGTGGGTACTTTAGGATTCTGAACATGCAACACTTATGGAGCTCTGAAGCACTATCAGTGCGCTCACACTGTAAAGTGCTGATAGAAACATAACCAATGTCACCCTTTTTAGTATACCGAAATGTCAGTACCTAGAAGCAACATCCAACCATACGTATTCTGATCTCAGTAAATACCAAATGAAGGATCAATATGACCTTTCATCCACAAGGAACAACGTTTTTTCCATGTAATAATGGAAAGCAAAATCTTATAATCCATGTACTGTTCTGCCAAGTTTTGCTGACCGTTGTTTCTATTCATATTTACTTATCTTAAGGACTGCAAATAAAATCTGGGAAATTTTCCAATTTCTGATTTGTTTTGGCAAGTGATAATCCCCCCTCCCTTTTTTAATGAATGCCAAGGACCAATATTCCCCATGGTGGATTAAAGTCTTGTGACTTTCTAACATAAGTACAGGACAGCTTCAAACAATGTTTCCATTTAGGGTAATGTTATGCAAGTAATTTAGTGGAAGGGTGCTAAAAGAACAGCTTTGGCTACTCAATATACTGTGAAAAACATTGATTGATTGATTGATTGATTGATTGATTGCCTCTGCATACAAACCAGGCCCTAAAGCAGTACACAAACACTAAAAATATTTAAAGCATTAAGTATAAACATTTTAAAACAGCCTATGATGATATCTTTTTAAAACAGTTTAAAAACCACACACAGTTAAGACAGCCAGAGCAGTCACCCTTAGTTTTAAGGTCCAAAGGCCATGCAATATAATACACTCTTAGATTCTCATCAGAATCATGGATTCATATTTCTGGAAAGGACCTTATGATCCATGAGGTCCAGTCCCTTGCTCTATGCAAGATCTCCTGCTACTGCATGTCCATCAGGCAGCTTCGTTTTTTAACACATCCAGAAAAGGAGACCCCATCACCTCTCTAGGCAATTGGTTCCATTACTGAATTAACCTCACTGCCAAGAAGTTCCTGCTAATGTTCAATCAAAAAATACCCTCCTGTAATTTCAAACTGTTAAATCTAGTTCTACAGTGCAGCACAGAACAAGCCTGCACCCTCCTCTTTCTGGCAGCCCTTCAGGTATTGAAAGAAGGCAATCTTGTCACCTCTCAGTCTTACGCTTACCAAGCTGAATGTGCCCAGGTCCAGAACGTCAAAAAGAGATACAGTCAACTTGACTTCTCTTGGGAAGTAACTCTACAGTTGGGGTGCCACTACAGAAAAAGCCCAGTCCTGTGTGTCATTCCTTATCTCACTGTTTGAGAACAATCATTCAGCAATGGTATAATACCAGGAGTATAGCTACAGTGGGGTTCAGTTAGCATTCTTGCCCCTAAAATGAAATTTTCCTTTTCTCCTCAAATTTCTACATTGCAAAAAGTGAAACACCACAAGTTGTTTGCACCTAGAACACTGATATTTGCCATGTTCACATTTCTTTGGACATTTTGCCTGCCCCTTTTGTTTATATGTCTAAACTGCATTTTTCAATCTTCAACTGAAGTTTTAATCTATTGCAATGCTAAAAATTTGGGGATTGAAGGAAAAAATTCATTTCAGAGGAGCAGATGGGGGGGCAATTTCCTCACTTTGCCATCCCGCATCCCTTCCCCATA
The DNA here is from genome assembly GCA_030412105.1 of Cyclura pinguis. Lineage (NCBI taxonomy): Eukaryota > Metazoa > Chordata > Lepidosauria > Squamata > Iguanidae > Cyclura > Cyclura pinguis. Next base: position 101,471,241 of record CM059599.1, on the reverse strand, counting down.
GCTACACATTTGTTTTCCATACAATTTTTTTTTTATGCAATGGCCGAGTGGGTCAACTCCCATTGGGTTTAATAAATACACTCAGCCCAACAAGTACACATTTGCTACTATCCTGTGCAGGCTCCTTGTATTTGCAGGTTAGGTTATATTTTTGTTGCAAAGATATTGTATTTTGCCAGCACTTGAGGCCAGTTCACAGACCAAGTTAGCATGAGTTACCCATCTACATATGGGACACAAGAATCAGCCTTATGATATTGTGTTTCCTTCCCCACTTTATGGATAACCTGTCATAAGATTTAGGGGCTTTGTGTGTCAATATGTTGCTAATGTGATTGCCACAGGGAATATGCTGGCACAGATGCCACAGAGCTCACTTGCTTCCAGTGGCAAGCAGTGCAATTCTCTGCCTTCACCATAAGAGGAATTTCCTTAAGATACTAGATTCTTGTATTTTAATTGACTCAGTGCCCTACTGCTGTAGAACCCAGTGTTCTGACTAATTATTCCACTTTCAACATCCTGTGGAATTCTGGGGTTTGTAATTTACTGAGGCCAAAGATCTCTCTGGCTGAGAATTCTAAATACCCTCACTAAATAAACTGCAAATCCCAGGATTCCATAGGATGTTAGAAGTGGAATAAGAGCACTATAACAGTGTAGTGCAGAAATGGCCTCAGTCATCAGGGGAATCATGTAGCACTCAAAATATTTCTTGATGGCAGCTCCCAGCATTCTGCACCATTAGCTATGCTGGCTAGGTCTTCTGGGAGTCACAGCCCAGAACCATCTGGAAAGATACAGAATTCCTACCCTTGTAGCTATCTTCACAGTGAGGGAGGTGATTATTATTTCCACAATGTTACACATAGCAGAGTTATTATCTTGCCGAAAATATTACTCATTCAACAATAACTTTTTAAAAAATAGGAGAAAAAGACTTCTCTTTTTATCATTTTTTCTTAGTTATTTAATTTTCTTGTAAAGTTGGTGCACCACCATCACCACTATTTGTCCCTTTCTCTCTCTTTCTCTTTTTCTCTTGCACTCTCTTCTTATTTTCTAGAATGTAAAACTGGACATATTCTTATAAAGAAATAGAATAGATCTAACCACAGAAAAGTTCTTCATGTGTTGATTATATCCTGCTATTGTCTCAAGACTAGGGCCTACAGGAGTGTTGTGAAAAGACTGACATTCGGCTGGGGGAATAATATGTTGCTGGGAATCATATTCAGTATGGAAAAACCCTCGCTGAAACTGTGTGCGGCATTCTTGTACACTTCCTTTCTATATTCTTATCATTTCTGGGTGATAAGCAATGAATGAATATAAGGGAGAATTCTCATGCGCTATAGCACACTCATATAGTCATTATGGATTTATCCTGAGAGGATGGTTATTGTTGAACTATAAAATTATGTTAAAGAAATACAGTTTTCATAACAAAACGCAGAGAAGATTGATTTTTGTCTTAAGAAGCACTCACCACTGCTGAGAATTCTTGCCACTTTTGACTGTATATCTAATATTGTTCCATTTTGTTTAAGCTGGCAGGATTCATCTACGCCTGTTATGTTGTGAAATGTATCACCGAAGAAGAGGACAGCTGTAAGTACTAAAGGTTTATTACATGCCGGTTGAAACCATTTTTATATCATCCATCTCGCTCATCCATCTCATTCCGATATCATTCTGAAGACTTTTGTCAGACTGTAAAACAGGGAATAGGCTGGTGGGGGGAGGTTGTCTAGCATATTGGTTCTTTAAAAGGCCACACTGGTTTGGGGTAAATGGACGAAGTGGTAAAATGCAGCTTTAGAATTACTCCTCCTCCCAAAAAGGAAATAGTAGATCCCTTCCCTCCAAAAATTCTTTGTACGTTCAGTTCTTATTGCTTCTCGCTCACCATGACTGATACTAAGCCTTGTCCTTCTAATGCCTTATCCTGTAGGTAAAGCTATTGTAAACCAACTATGGGATTTATTGTAGCACTTCTTGCAAGAACTGACTGAGCAGCAGCAGTTCAGTGCAGTCATTGTACTGCAGAGAGGTAAAGCTAGGTGAGATTTTGTTAGTTTCAGGACAAGGCTAACACATTTGGGTTTCTCCTGATTCACTGGGTCAGTAATCATTGTTGACTAAATGCAGTACAATAACTTTAGTTTTTCTTATTTTCATCCTGATTTTCACATAGCTACTTCTATTCTGTAGGTTTAGCTGGTCATCAGTACCAGCCAATCAATCTTTGTTTACATTTTCACTGACCGATTTCTTTTCTGTTTCAAAAAGAACAACTGTGAAAAGACAAAAAAAGAATTTAAGTAGGATAACCACACAAAACATAAACAGCATAAAATTAAATTATGGCCTAAATCCAATATGTAGTTGCAACTCAAGGAAACCCATTAAATCAATGGAAACTTAGGTAACACTTATGTAGGGCAATGGGTCTATTCAAGTTAGGACTATTACTTGGATTTAAATATACTGACCAAAATCCTGTATGAGATGTATGTATATGGTGCTACACAGGGTATCTCTCCAATCCCCACTTACCAGGAAGCAGCTGCTGCAATCAACAGAGGTCTGTTTCCCTGACAATCAGGAACCCCTTCCTATAAGTGATCTCTAGTGCAACAGGCAGAAGCAGGATCCTTGTCACAGTTCTTCCTTATGCCGGAGATCACTCTTGCAGGTGGGGGGTCACTCAACACTGACTTCTACCCTTGACTAGGAGATGGAAATTCCCAGTTTCCATTAATTAAATGCTGCCACCACCCACTGAATTGAATCAAAATCCTTGTCTTTGTAGCCCAGTGGGAGGCCACAAGGAAGCCATTAATCTCTTAAGCTTAGAGATCCCTTTCCTTCCCCCATCCCCTCTGGGAGAGAGGAATCCTATCTGCATGTGTCACGAACAGGCATGTGAGAATGGAGAGAGCAGGGAGTTCTTTAAAGGAAAGCATTTATTCTAAGAACAGGCAATGTAAATAATAGAAGATATCACTATACATGGGAGGCTTCTTCGCCCCAGGTGCACTTAGAAGTTACAAGTACAGATAGTTACATCATATCAGCCAAAGCTTTCAAAAGAACAGAAATCCTAACATGACTATCCAAGAAACATCCTAGCTACTCACATCGTGATCAGGGTGTGCAGAGGCAGAGCCAGGAGGCAAGGCTGAGCTGGGCCTACCTGCAACTGGTGATAGGCCTCCTCTTTCTCCCCCTGATTGGGCAACTATCTCTTGTGACCTGTGATGTTTTGTGATACTAACTCCAATAAAATGTAATCTAACCCAGCACTCATTAACCGTTTGTATGCCTGGAGGGAGAACTATCTCCCTTCAGCTCTGTTACCTGGATAATGGGAACCCCCCATTATCATGGGGGCGGGAGCAACAGTAAATTGCTTCCTGAATAAAAGGGGAATAGATCCCCGTTTATCACAGCAGCTGCTTCCTTAAGTGGGGACTGTGGGACTTCCACATTCAATATGGAGACCCTAAATTAGGGCTATGTAGGGACCATGAATATTTAACAGTCATGAGTGCGTAACTAGATTACACATTGGTAACTGTCCTAGAGGATTCTGCCCATACTTCATCTTAATGTCTTTATCTTCCCTGTTTTCCAAGATTTGTGCCAACCTAGCAAATAGATTATTGAGGGCAGAAACAGATATTATGCCTCACAGAGGGATCATGAAAGTAGAAAATCTATGTCAATTACCAACAGTAATTTTTAAGTACCTTTATCTGCATTGCAGCCTAAAGCCTTATGAGCATCACCCATCTATGTAGAAGATAGGGTAATAATGTCTTCTTTGTGTTCCATTGCTCTGAGCAATGCATTATTTGGAGACACAGGAGAGGGCCCTTTATGCTTTGGCAGCTCAAGTGTGGAGAGTCTTCCGCTTGGAGGCCTAATTGACACATATGCTGGCTTCATTTTTGCATCAAGTTAAACATGGCTCTTTATCCAAGTTTTCAAGGCCCAGCAAGCATGGCCTGGCTGGGTTGTGGATTTTTGTGTTCCATTTTAATCTGTTGAATTGTTGTCTTTTTTTATATATATATAGTTCGTATCCTGCCCCAGGAAATCCAGATATGTGGCATGAGATGCCTATTTTAATAAATTAGTAATAAGATAAGCAAGTGTCGTGATAGGAATAAATGCACCTAAATGTTACAGGAATGGTGAAGGCAGGTTGGAATTAACATTGCAGGGTGGAATTAGCATGTCATTTTTCAGAGCAATCTTATGTTGAACATAGTGTTTAGATTTCTTCTGATTATCTAAAAAGTGTGTTAGAATATTACAGTAACCAACTGCACAGTTAAACACTCTGAAATCTGACGGATTTCACTGGGAGAAATTTATGCATGTGGGGTAAATTTAAGTACGTGTTAATTGAGGCTCTATTGGACCCCATGCAGTTTTCTCATTATCTAACCAAAATTATTTGCCAGTTGCCATTAATTTCAAAGGAAGTGAGAAGAAAAGGAGTAAGCTGATGAAATTAAAGCCATTCTTTTCCTCTTTTCGTGCTACCCCATATTTGTTGCAAGAAAATTCACTCAACAGTAATGCAGGCTTCAACATAAGAATTATTGATTAAATGGCTGCCAGCGTGAGCAGAATATGAATTGACTTGTTTGTTTCAGGGTATATCTTGACCTGTCTTAGGTCAAGTCAGCAACCTCAGGATCAGCAACCAACATATTTTCAATTATCAGCTATAAGGATTGTATTCCAATATAAAGGATGCCAGTGTCTGCACACATATGAGCTATCTACATATCTGATGTTAGAATGATATAAGAAGTCTAGGAGTTGTGTGTTATCTTCATTTCCTTACTATAACTATGTGATACTCTGAACTAATCCCCAGGACTTAGACAAAGAAAGAAAGAAAGAGAGAAAGAGAGAATTAGAGGGAGGGAGGGAGAGAGAAGGCAGGCAGGCTGGCAAAATTTTAAAAAATATTGTTTGCACTAATGCAGAACTCTGTTTTACATTGCCTGCTCTAGAAACAGTTGCAAGGAGAATAATGTGGTTCCTGTTCTATTGTAAAGCAGACAAATTCACATTAAGAGATCCCAAGGGTTACTACGTTCTAACGTTTCACAGATGAAAACCGAGACACATGTGGCTAAGAAACATTAGAGTGTGGTCAAAAACCACAAAAGGTATTAATGAGGAAGAAGACATAAACTACAAGTGGCTGCAGCAGTTTGCTTTTCCCTGAGCTTACTGGGAAGGGCAAGATTCTACCCCCCCCTTCCTTTTTTTTTTTTTTTCTTACTTTTGCACTTTGAACTCAAGTTGCAGCAATTGCAGTAAGCTGAGGATAAGGGGATAAGTGGGAGGAAAAGGAAGTGGGACATTTTAAAAGCAGCTGAAAAAGTGAGATGACAGAGGATTAATTGGAACTGTCCCTGCCATATTGGGATAGTTAGAGGATAAGTCACTGTGCCATTCACTACTGAAATTAAAATATTATAGTACAAACATTTCAGTAAATCTCTAGGGTTCTGTTTGAGGATATTTTAGGAACACTGAGAGTCTCGGGTGCATGTCTAGACAGAACACTGATTATATACAACAAAATTAGGAAAAACTGAACAACTGAAGTCATAGAACCCTAGAGCTGGAAGAGACTACAAGGGCCACCAAGTCCAGCCCCCCACCTTGTAGGAATGTACATACCATCAAAGCATTCCCAACAGATGGCTGTGTAACCTCTGTTTAAAAACCTCCAAAGAAGGAGACTCCACCACATTCTGAGGCAGCATATTCCATTGTCAAACTGCTTTTACTGTCAGGAAATTCTACCTAATGTTTGGATAGAATCTCTTTCTCTGTAGTTTGAAGCCACTGTTCTATGTCCTAGTCTCTGAAGCAGCAGAAAACAAGCTCGCTCCATCCTCCATATGATATCCATGGAAGGAAGGAAATTGAAAGGAGGAGTTGAAATCTTAAAACAGGATGCACAAGTCAAAGGGCCTTTCCGCCCTGCGCTGATATAATGATGTTATTCCACTTTTCAACATCATATGGAATCCTGGGGTTTGTAGTTTAGAGAGGGGCATTTAGAATTCTCAGCCAGCAAACTCTTGGCCCTCAGTAAATTACAAACCCCAGAATGCCACAGGCTGTTGAAAGTGGAATAATAGCACTATCACAGTGTAGGGTGGAAAGGCCCAAAGAGAAATTCTGTGGAGGAATAATAGTGTTTGTGTTGCCCTTTCTCTTTCACTCTGTGTCACTCTCTACTGATTTTGATATCTTAGAACAATTCTAATTTTAATGCCACTGGGATTATTAGCAGCAGCAATTTAAAACACTACACTGTCAACACCTATCTTTCCTTGGTGGGATATAATCTTACTCAAGCAGCTTGTTTGTTTTTCGGGAATCTTATTAGAGCTGCATTTTCTAAAAATTGCACAGTAATTCTATTACTGTGAAATATTCATTTAATCAGTTTAAACTCTCTAGCAATTCGACTCTTCTAGTACAAGCTTTATGTCACTAAAAGCCAACAATTCACTATGGTTTTGGTGGGGGGGGGGTTTGTTTTTTGAAAACATCATTAAATATTTACTTAGTGTAAAGCTCTAGAGGGTCATCAATAAAACAACTGCCTGGTGGGATTTGAAGATTACATGAAATTAAAAGATTTCCTGTTCCACTGAATTCTTTCCTTCCTACTTTCAGTCTTCCCTAGGAATGACTGGTACAAAACTGGGATGTCCCAAAAGGTGTTGCCATGACTAATAGAACACAATATGATTGGCCAAAGAACCATCATATAGATTTGCAAGAGCAGTTCCTTGTTTCAGCTTCTGTGGCTTGTGCTTTAAGCAATTTTTTTTCATTTGTTTTTAGATTGTTTGCTTTCCTTGCCTTTAAACTGAAGTATCTAAGAGCTGTACACCATACCCTTTTCAGGCACTGATACAGGATGAGTGAATGGACATAGCAAGGACAAGAAGTGTGGCTGCATACTCTCTTCCCAACCTGTGTGTGTGTGTTCAGAAGAATTATGAGAACATGCCTATTTCAAATATTGGTTTTGATCTTTTAAGTTTTTCATGGCTCAGAATTAAATTAACACTGTTTATTTCTTTGTGTGCTTACCTGTACCCCTAGACCTCAAAATGTTACCTTTTCTCAGGTGTCCCCACTTTCCTTCAGTGGATAGCCAAAAAGGGGAAGTCCTTCTAGGTGGTAGCCCCCTGGCTCCAGTGTGGCATACCTGGTGCTTACCTTGATTTTCACAGACTTTTTAATGCAATATACATTGATTTTATGCTACTTGGTGTTCATTTTTAATTCTGCTATATTCTTGTTTTATACTGTAGGGGTTTGGTTCTTTTGTTTTAATTTGTTTTATTGTAATCTTAATGTTTTTGCAAGCAGCTCTAAAACTTGTTGAAGAGTGAGGTGTGCATCAAACAAAAATAATATGTGCATACTAATCAGCAAAAGCCAGTATGGTATGGTGGAAACCCGGGTTCAAATCTCCTTTTGGCCATTGAAACCCCCTGGGTAACCCTGGGCAAGTCACACTCTCTCAACCTCAGAAGGCGGCAAAAGCAAACCGCCTCTGAACAAATCTGGCCAAGAAAACCTCATGATAGGGTCACCTTAGTGTCACCATAATTCATAAACAACTTGAAAGCACACAATGGCAATGACCTAGTAATCAGATGTGTCACTTAGCATGAAGCAGGATCCCTGACAGTCCCCATAAACTCATGCATGAACGCTTCGTATATGTGCAGGCTCTCAATTTCTCTGAACAGATCCTGGTTGAGATTCTACATTGGAGCATAGCTCAGTTCTGGGCAACTGCTCCCTCCCCGGGCAACTGCTGGTTCTTACCAGTGTAGAAGAGGGAGAGGAGAGGCAATTCAGACCATGAAGTAGCAGCTGGGCTGAACTCAGGGTTGGGAAGAAACAAGGGGATATGCTTATGGGCACAATGCAACCTTCTTTTCCTTTCCCTGTAAGCTTAAGAGCAGACATATCTTCATGATCTGGCCTGCTTCCTCCTCTTCCTACCAGTAAGAAACAGCAAAGAATAGCCCCTCCTAGAGCTTGACACCTGCCCGGTGAGGGGTTTGGGATGGAGGGCCAGGGAATAGACCTCTGCACTCCATACTAAAAGGAACATTAATGCACATAAGCTGCAGTTACATACTAAGGGCTTTATCCCATGAGGCAGGTAAACTGCAGTTGCATCAGGATAATAGCATTTTGCACTGGGATTTATCACATGAGGTTATTTCTCTTCTATTGTTCTCTTGGTGAGAGACCATTTGAAAAGTATTTTATTAACACACGTACAAAAAAACTGTTTAATGACTTCCTTTGCAAAAGAAACGCAAATGGTCTCCCACTGAGAGAACAAAGAATGGGAACAAGGTAATGTGATAAGTCCCAGCCAAAGATGCTGTTATCCTGCTGTAATTGTGATTTACTTGCCTCTTGTGATAAAGCCTGTGATAACAGGATGCTGGCTATAAGGAATGGACCTTGCCATGTGTTTCCTTCTTCTACACATGTGTCTGTTCAATCAGGATAAATTCTTTGCACAGAGTTACTTGTGTTTAAACAACGTTGTACAAGATTTAACTCTACTTTTGAGCCTTTGACCCCATTCTATAGATAGTACTCGAGACTTTTGTACAATGGAAGTGTCAGTACCTTGCTTAGCCAGCCAGCCAGTAAGAGACTGTTGAAAATAACTTAGAGTCTCTCTCTCTCTCTCTCTCGCTCTCTCTTTCTTTCTTTCTCTTTTAAGTTCTAAAACTAGGATGCAAGAAAAGAGAGCTACCAAAATAGAGAGCAACATTTTATTGGCAGGGAGCAGTTTATCATTTGAATTCGTGTTTCTGTTTTGTATTCTTTGCCTCCTGTCCTTGGGGATCCTTTTATATGACTGGAATAATTCAAGATCATGGAAAATTTGCAGCCTAACAATTGGAATCCTGTGAGAAGACTATAGCTTATATTATTTTGGTAGTTTAAATGTTTCCTTGAGGCAGAAGGAAGCATAACAAATCCAAACCAAACATATGCATGTATATATTTGAAGCTGTAATACAAATTAAAAAACCTCTCACATGTGAATATTTTTCCCAGCAGTTCAGCAAACCTTTGATAGGAAGCTGTTACGGAGATAAAATAAGATTAACAGAACAATCCTATAGCCACATTTCCACTGGTGCCCTGGGAGAAGAGAGTGTGCTTAAGCTAGCAGGGAAGGGGTAAAGGATACAACAAGCGTACTTTAAAGTGTGTGTGTGTGTGTGTGTGTGTGTGTGTGTGTGTGTGTGTGAGAGAGAGAGAGAGAGAGAGAGAGAGAGAGAGAGAGAGAGAGAGAGAGAGATGTGCTTCTAGCATTCCTGCCAAAGTCCACCAGTCAGGGATTGTGGTTGTGGCAGCACCCATATTCCACCCACACATGGAGGGTGTGGGTGGAGCTATAACAATGAAGCTATAACAATCAGGTTATCCTCCCAGTGCAGAAAACTTGTATTACATTACCATACAGGAAAAAAAAAATGGTACTGGAATACTCTGTCTCAACAGCCCCAAGGATTTAGCTTGCAATAACTCTGATACTGCCAGTCCACATGCATCCCTACAAGAAAGAATTAAAATCCCCTTTACCTCCTCCCTCCTCAAGAGGGAAGGGATGAATGTTGGTCATCATTTGTTGGCCACCTGGTATTCACATTTTCACCAGTGTTCCAGGAGATTATTCTGCTCAGAGATATATGGGATGTTTGGACAAAATTGGTGAGTTTGTGCAGAACTCATGATTTTTTTGTGCAAAAAAAGGTATAGTTCTGTTTTTATTGAAGCCCCACTAATTTTGCACCAAAAAGCTATTTGTGTTTCAGGAAACTGTGGAGGAGGGGGTTTGCTTTGTTTTGGCTTTTTTGCATAAAAATGTATACTTTGCACACAAAAAAACATGTTTTTCATGAAAACAACCCCTATGTATTTTTGTGCAGAATAATTTCTCAAAACACTTTGTAGTGTGCAAACACCAGGGCATAAGTCTGCAGAAATATTCATTGTCTCCCAAAACTGGCAGAAAATTGCAAAAACTATTTTCCTTCCATACAAAGACATAATAGTCAAAGACTGTCATCTCTAATTCTTGCAAGCTCTGTTTTATGAGTGCCACACTCAAGAGGAAGAAAGGAAAAAATATCCTAGTGGACCTCAAGGTAGTAATGAACAGTAAACAGATCCCACAAAGCTGAAGTCTCTAGACTTCAATATTTTACTCAGGCTCAAGCCAAAAATGATCACTGTTATGAAGAGACAAACAATATGTATTCAGCAATGCATGTGAAGATAAATTAGTGTGGGGCTTTGACTGATGGCATGCCACTTGGTTAGGCTGTGTAGTGTTAGCCTTTTTGACAAATCTGCCTTGGATTGTTGTGCTGAAAGAGTTTCATTTTTTGAAACTGCCCAAAAATTACACAATTTTTTCTCTGCATAAACCCATCATTGGATGACTCTTAAAGATTCACTACCAGAGGGATTTGTAACACCAAATCTCTCTCAGGGATATATTGAAGTGCCAATGCTGACATTCTGGGATACTGCAAGATACTAAAAATGCCAGAGAGAATGAAGGATGATGAATCCAAAAACCAGAACCGGGAAAAGATATAAAGATACTAAATGATGTAATGTACATTTTCGAGAGTGGAATGATATACTTCATCCATTCAGTGGCTGCAATCTAAGTTTGCAAAGTGTTCAGATTGATCTTTCCCCAACTGTAAAGCTCCTAAGGAGTCTTGGGAATTGTCCTTCAGAAAATGTAGAGCAGTTACAATGTGTACCAAACTAAGGAGTGTTCAGACAGCTCTGAATCACAAGCCACAAAAGACGGCTTCCGTGTGATGATGCAACTGCTTGGACCTTCATTGACAAACAGAATAATGCGTGAGGGAAAAAAATGGATCAAGGTTTGGAACATGTGCTGATATTGATAAAACCTACAGTGTCCTAGAACATTTTCTAACTAACATTCAAGTTCCCAAGTGACGACAAGTGCATCTGTGTCAGAAGTGCCTCATAATCTCCAACAAGTTTAGGGGGAAAAAATTCAGTGATCAGATGAACTCATGATATTCTCTAATACTGAATCGAAGTGAATATTTTTGGATGTACCATATTATCACCTTTAAAAGTTTCCCAAATGCTGAAATAGCATTATGTCTGTATTTGGCAACAGTGATCACTAACTTGATAGCGAGGCAGTGTGGTGTAGTGGTTTGAGCACTGGACTACAACACCAGAGACCAGGGTTCAATTCCCCACTTGGCCATGGAAACCCACTGAGTTACCCTGAGGCACATGACATACTCTCAGCCCCAGAAAATCCTGTGATAGGTTTGCATTAGTGTTGCATAAGTCAGAAACAATTTAAAGGCACACATCAACAAATTCCTTCTACCTATTTAAAGAATAGTATAACCACCACCCCCGATCCATCGTGACTCAGGATCACCTCAGTACTTGTCTCTCTTAAATGCAGAAGAGAAACTATCGGCCTTTGACTCACAATAACATTACTCGTGACTTTGCCACAGCCAAAGCCAGGAAAAGAGAGAAGATGGTTCAAGAAATAAGTATAGTGAATGACTTGTGTCAAAATATTTGGTTTCTTTGATTTGAATACAATTGTTAATTTTAGATCATTTTAATGATTTTGTGTATGTGTGTGAGAGGGGGAATTGCATACTATCTCAGTCAGGAGTAGTCAAAGTCACCTGCCAGTCTGCCAGCTAAATGTGATTCTCCCACTCCTGCAGTTTTTCCAACCCTGATACTGCTGCAGCATTTAATGGCTCACCTGAAAGGACAGCAGCAGTTTAAAAAGCTGCATTTTCAACCTAAAACAAGATGAACAGGAAGCATAGGTTAAAGGCAAATCATGCTCCTGGAAACCTCCTCACATGCATCTCATTTTAAACTAGAGATGTGTCTTTTTCATACTGCTGGTGATATGTATTGTATGTGGGTGTAGCCCATGGTGGGTTATGTGGGGGGAGTGGCCCCAGATCCCCTGAAGTTTGTTTGTTTGAGTCCTTTATCGCCTGCCTTTTCCCTCATACTGGCACACAAGATATAAAATATTAAAAGCAAGGCAGATTAAAAACTTACAAAAACTTGAGAAAAAAGGTACATAAAAACTATGTTAAAATGCTATTAAACAATCTAAAGGATTAAAACCATTTAAAAATTAATTAAAAGATAGAATATAAAAATCAACAAAACCATTAAAAATTCCATTGCAGTCAGTTCCTAAAAGCCTGGCAGAGTAGGTAGAAGGAGAACAAGGGCAATAGCCATCCTAGCCTCTCCAGGAAGAGAGTTCCAAAGTCTGGGAGGAGCCACCAAGAAGGCCTGTATTACCACCAAACTTGCCTGGGAAGGTGGTTTCCAACCCTTAATTTGAAGCCTTCCCCCTAACATTTCTGGGTCTCTCATATTGTCAGTCCATGCCTAAAACTCTCTAATCCTAGGAGCAGAGGCAACTCTGTTCTTGGATTTTACAGCTTCTCCTCCCACAGCTGGTCCAGGCTGTATAGGACCCATGCGTGCTGCATCCTGTACCTTTCCCTAGCCTTGGCAACCTATGCAACCAATCCTTACATACGCTGCTATTGTGTTTTATAGGCAATCTATTGAGTAGCAACCCAGCAGAATCCTTCCCTCCACACATGCATCACAGGTGCCTGCCCCAGATGTGCTGGCATCAATATCTACACACCATGAGAAACTTGTCCTCTCATACTTGACACAACTGAGAAAGGAAAAGCAACTGCCCCTTGCCGGTCCATTTTCTTTATATTCTCACCATGAGGCTGAGTGAAACCATATCCTGCTAGGATGTACTGAAAGAAGTCTTTGTCTAACACCCCAAAGGGGGCGGGGGGGGGACACATATCATACCATGAAAACTTTTATTGACCACCAGCTGAAATAAGCTAGATATCCAAAGGGGGGTATCTAGCATAGTTAGTAAGTAATTAGCTCAGCAGAGCTTATGTGCCTTGGTTAGTAATTCAAAAGACAGCAGGGCATCAAGTCTAATATTTTGTATAGTTTAAATTCCATGGAAGAAACAACTTTGCCTCCTGTACAGGCTTCCCCCACCTATCTGACAGGTTAGGGACCATAGCATAATCAGAAAACTGAATTGGTTGAAAAGCGGAAGCCATATACTATGCTGTAGGGAGCATCAAGGACTTATGGAAGCTCACTTGGGACTGACCATGCATGCTGCTTGCAAAGTCACTTGGCCGATTTAACACATTTTTTCTCCCTGTCAGTTCACTTTGCAACCAGCACACACATGTGAGCCATTCCAACCAAGCATATCCATAGATAAGAAGAACTGATGAAAGAGCAGAAGCCCCCATTGAATTCCTGGAATTTGTCCTTAATTTAGAAGTATCTAAAGATCAAGTCATCAGATAACAGGGCATCAAAAGGTGGAGGTTTCCTGTATAACTATCTGTTATGTATCCTGCAAAGACAGGAGCCCAGCTGGAGCAAGTAAGTTAACAAACCTGTAGAGGAAGAACTGGAAACATCCAAATCAGCTCTGCTTGCCATTGGGTAGGTCCCACTCCCTGGTCAATGGGAATGTTGAGTAGGCCCTGTTCTTGTGAGAGAGTGGTCTATGAGGAGCTGGGAAGACACAAAAAAAGATCAAGGAATAACATGCAGCATTTAGATTGTGTCATTCTTAAACCTGTACATGCAATAGGTATTTGTGCAGGAGTGTGCAAAGAAAGAGAGGAATGCCACCTGTGTGTACAGTCAGCGCTTTCGCCTTTGCCTCAGCCTTAGCCTTCCTCCAGGGGTAAGAAGCAGGAGAGGACAATGATTGTGAGTCCATTTATTCCTTCCCCATTATGTTAGTGGGGATTGTGGAATAGAACTCTGTAAATGTGGTCATGGCTTTTGGCACCCAGACTATGATCCTGCAAACCATGTGTGCACATGAGTATTTAACTGCCTCGTTGTTGCTAACCATTATTTGCATGTTAGAATGAGTGCCTTGTCATGTGTGGGAGACAATGCTCCCTCCTGTGGTGGTGTGTGTGTAACTGTGATACATTTCAGAGAACTGTCGACTATATCCAGCATCCCAAGTACGGCTAAAAATTCTAGGAAGAGAAGTTCCCACGTTTGTAGTGAGATCAGATTACTTTGTGCAAGTGCCCTTTACCTGTAGTTTCCTATTGACAATTTTTTCCTACCCATTAGATTTAAATGTGTCTGACTTGAGTCTGGAGTTCCATGCCATTCATATCAATGTCAAAGTTGTGGTCTTCTTTTGTGAGGTTTATATGCTGCTCATGGCACACTGGGATTTGAAGCTGATATAAACCATTCACTGCATTGATGGAGTAGTGGCTAGCAAGAAGGACAGCTATTTTTTTTTAATTTTTTTTCTCCTGCCCTAGTAAAGTGAATGGGAATGAAATCACTGGCACCATCATATAATTCTGATGTGCTGACAGTGGGCTGACTGCGATGGATTGAAAAGCCATACGATAAAGCATGACCCATTGAGTGGATTCTGACCCATTTTAGCCATTTTGTTGGCATTCCAGGAGTGTATGTTTCATTGTGTAGGCATATCATGAGCTCCACCATAGCAGGACTTCTTTCAGATCCAAGAGCCCCTCAATCAGCGTATCTTTACTGTAGAATTGGGCCCATGAACATTATTGTCCAAGCTGATTCAGTGACCTTCCCAAACTATGTTTCCCTGTTCTGGATCACTGGTCCCGGTTGTTAGATAAATGTTGTGACTCCAGTTTTAAATGAGAAAAATGTATTTTTCTAATAATTAGCTGCTCCTAATTAAGTGCTTTTGAAAATTTGACTTTCGATCAGTTGCTGAAATTCTTTCTCAGAGTGTTAGATCTTTTGTGTCCCAATAAGATAGAGAAAGCTATTGTGAGAAAGCTAAGTGAGAATAGTGAATGAGAAAGTTACTGAATGGTTCAGTTGTGTGTAGTGGTGCTTAAAGTTATGTCTGTGTTTTTTAGTGTAATTAAAAGTACACTGTAGATAATGGTCACATATACAACAATGATTTGTTCTACACAGCAAACAAAAGTACTTTTGGATAATAATCAACCTGGATACATACTGTGTACCACTCAGAGGAAAGACAGAACTATCTGAGGAATTGAAGTGGTAGACTTTCCACAATCCTGTATGATAGCAGAACATGGTAAAGTTACCTTTTGGGCTATAGATTACAGAATCCCCCAGCTGGCACGATGGCTGAAAGTTCTGGGAGTTGCAGTCTAAGGAGAAGAGTAATTTTCCCAAGCTCTGAATGAAATCAGTCTTAAATCTATCTGTAATGTGAATTTAATGACTCCGTCCCAAGATCTGCAGAATGACAAACAGACCAGCTTGATCACAAAAAGAAACAGACACCTTGATGGGACAGCACCCTGTAACTCTGGGAAATCTAAAGCTCAGCTGATGTGCAGCTGGTTTAAATAATAGCAAGCAATTAGGCTGCAGACAAAATCAGCGGTGGCATTTTATAATTACAATTAATTTAAAGGTTAATTTCCTTTGGTGCTAAAATCTTATTTAAAACATTTACCAGGAAAGGAAATTAGGATGTTACTATCAAGATGTGTGGAGTGCTTCTGGGAATCCATGCCTATTATCAGTAGAAAATTAGGTTAGGCGCAAATTGGGAATTTCAATTCATTTTAGTGTATAATAGATGGTGATCAGGGCCTTGAGTTTGGAGGATTTTGGTTAGGGGAGTCTGTAAGATTTGCATTTCCTTTGTTTGAGGGATTAATTGCAAATGTTTCTAACAAAAGGGCTAGGTTTATACGTGAACAAGCACAACATGAAAAGAAAATTGGTTATGGATTGCTGCCTTCCAAACTAATGAAGTTGATGTTAAGAAAATCCCTAAGAGACATAGTTGTACTGTGCAAAAATATTAAGAAAGAGAACCACACACTGAAAATGGTCTGTCATTGGCTTCCTATATGTTAATTTACCTTTTCTCTTACTACCTGGGCCTGTCCCTCTCTGAACATCCATCACTATCTGCTGCGGGAACTGTCAAACCTGAGTTCCAAATATGTCTAAATAATCTCAGTGCTTTGACAGAAGCAATGTTGCCATTTTGGCATCTCATTGTTGTCATAGGACACCATTTAATAAAAAGTATGCCTTGTTAATTTAGGAAGCTAAGGAGATTGTGACCACCTGCTGTTGTGTTTTCTTCATCTATCACACACACTATTTTTACATAAAACACTTTTAGTTTATTTTTCTAAAAAAAGAAACCATCAATTTAAATGATAGGGGAACCCACTACAGAAATACAGTGCAACACTGAATAGCTTAAAAGTCACAAGAAGCCCTCTTTTAAAAATGAAAGTCACATTCAAGCCTTCCATTCAGCTAATTGCAGAATATTTGCCTTAAGAATGTAATTGTAGTAACTAGAATATCCCCCTTCCCCACCAAGTAATTTTTCTCATTAATTGCTGGTGCTATTTCTTATACAATTTCTTGAACTGGTATAGACATAATCCTAACTAAATAAATGCTAGCCATGGTTTAAAGATTAGGAGTGAGCCGGGGTTTCAGAATTTAGGAAGTGTTATAAACCATGATTTGCATAGGCCAGATAGTATACTGGGTTGAAAAAAACAACATGCCAGGGAATAGAGAAGGGGCCAGGGGCAGAGAACGCATTCCCATGGTCTGCTCCGGATTGCTAAATCATGACTAGGGTTTTATTTGCATTACATTTCAGAAGCCCTAAGTGACATAAGTGGTGCAAGTCTGGTAGGGACATAAGCCTGCATTCCAATGGCCATGATAGTTATACATCTACCCACTGCATGCTGCCTTATTTCTCACACCTTTCATCCACTCCAGAAATAGCATTGGACAACTTAACAGGCTAACACTGTTTAGCAGCAGCTAAAGTAGCATCCAGATCTTTTTTAATGAATTCTGTAAAAATACTATTACCTAGCCAAGAAAATCACAACTCTATTTTCTCAAACTCTCATCTGAGTTTTGGCCTGCTAAAATTTACAGCTGAATACCCGGTGATGGGAGGAAGATTGGCCTACTGGCTCCCCGGAGCAAATCAGAGTATGTATATTCCTTTAAAATTTTGAATGTTTTGCATCTCCTTTGTTTGGTTGGTGTGAACCCTTGCTGAGCCTTTTCTGTAGCATTTCTTAACCTGCAGAATCCACTTATTTATGAGATTTGCCTTAGTCTGATCCTTTCAGGTACTTCACATGCACTGTAAGACATTCTTGTCCAGAGTACCTTTGAAGGGGTTTGATGCTTTTCTGCTTTTTAATGTTTGGCCTGCAGTCATGTTTCTATTATGTTTGATGCTATTTATTGACATGATATGATCTGTTGAGGTCTTTGGTAGAGTGAATTGGATAAAATGTTTACATAAACCTATCTATATTACAGAGAGGTATTGGAGAACAGCTTCCACTGTATACTGTACGAGAAAACAACTGTTTGAAACACCAGAAAATATGTTGCCTTATCTCAACATTATTATATGGTAGGGTTTAGGTTTGGGAGCTGCTTCATATAAGCACATTAGAGATGATAATGTGACTGAATTAACCTCCCTTCCACAGGGCTCACCTTCCTCCTGTACCTCCCTGCCAATGATGTGGTCACATAGTACCTAGAGATGACTGAAAACCATCCAGCCATGACCCTAAACCAGACATACTAGAACCTGGGGTCATCAAAAGTCCCTGTGGATGAGGTCTTCCTTGTACATCCAGCTATAGGGATATGGCCAGAAGCTTCTCAACCTCCCTGAGCCTCTCCCGAGCACTACATGGCTGTGTTGTGGGGTGCAGGATGAAGGTCAGTTTCAACAGAGTAGAATTCCTTGCATGAAGTAGGCAGTGAATTAGTCCTTCCGCAACAATCATAAAAAGACATATGCTACTTTTTTGCCAGCACATTATTCCTAGCATATCACCAACGTTTCAGAGATGAACACAGGGACACATGTGACTGAGCAGCATCAGAGTGTAGTCAGTATGGCAACAGGTTTTAATGAGGAAGAAGACACAAGCTAAGAGAGGCTGTGGCAATCTGCTTTTGCCCAAGTTTACTGGAAAGAACAAGATTCCACCATCTCCTCTCCTCTCCCCCCTGCTGAGTTAATGAAGGGCAGACTACGTTTGCACTTTGAACTTAGGCTGGAATTCACTATCACAGCTCCCATCAACACTACTCAATCTTACCAATGGAGAGGGAAGATGGGAACTGCAGGCCTATACCATTTGGAGAGTTGGCCACCCTTCCTTTATATGCACATTTGGTACATTCCATGCACTTCTACCTGGCCCTGAAATGTATCTCAGAACCTTCTGCTTCATGCAGTCATTCCACCGAGGAAGCCCCAGAGGCTCCTTTCAACTCAAGTCTAAAAGGTATAAGATTTGGTAAAGGTAATCCATTTTAAGTGATAGCTCTTCAGACTCTCACTTTAGGTCTATAGAGTTCTCTTCCTTCTGCTAGGGCTTTTTTCCATTTCTTCCAGTTTCGTTTCTGTATTCCTTTGTAGTAAAGCAGCCTACAACAATCTCCCTATAACAGTTTATTTCCTTAGGGACACAGCAATCCTATTTTCCTTCCATTACCCTAAACTGCACTAGTTGGGCATTACCTCAGTTTCTTCCCAGCCTGTTTGAACAATTTTGTCAGTTCAAAAACTCTTCAGGGACAGTTTTTGAATGCCTCGTGTGTAAAATGACACTGTGTTGTAGAAATGATGCTAGAAATAGTCTGGCCAAACTGAAATTTGACTTAGGGATAGTAGTGTACTTTTACATGTTTAATATGTTTTCTCTGAGGCCTTTATGCATTCATTACCAGCTGTCAAATGTAGGCCATTTCCAACCTACACTATTATGGTGCTATTATTCTACTTTCAACGTCCTATGGAATTCTGGGGCTTGTAGTTTACTGAAGCCAAAGAGCTCTCTGGCTGAGAATTCTAAAAGCCCATCCCCAAATGGCAAACCCCAGCATTTCATAGGATGTTGAAAGTGAAATAGTAGCCCTAGAACAGTGTAGTGTTTCTGCAGTGTTCTGTTCTAACGCACCAGTAGATTCTGGTGCTGTGTGGTGGTGGAATATTCTAAAGACAGAGGCAATGATGAAAGTAGCAATATCTTGCAAAATTAAAGCCCCAAAGATGTTTTTGTGGGTCAGTTGAATCCCGTGCAGTCTGAAATCCAGGAATGAGTGGAGTATGGTTTCTGGATATGCCGCATCTGAATTCCCAATAACTGACATGCTGACTTGGAAACAACTAACAGGGTACAGTGGGCCTTCAATATCCACTGGGCTTTGGTTCCAGGAACCCCTATGGATACCAAAATTCATGGGTGCTCAAGTCCCATCATTTACAATAATGCAGTAAAATGATGTCCCTTGCATAAAATGGCAAAATCAACGTTTGTGTTTGGAATTTTCTTTAATACTTTCAAGCCATGGTTTGTTGAATCCATAGCTACAGACCCTGCAAGATATGGAGGGCCTACTGTATAGGCAAATGTGCTCCTTGGACTTTAGAAAAACTGATTTAAATAAATTTAAGGAAATCTTGGATGGGTAGCATACAATTTTTTCCATGTGTAGAAATACACAACGGCAAAGTTCAAGATTGGTGGTTCAAGATATTGAACATGCAGTAACAAAAAATTCAGATGAGGAAATAAAATGGGGGTGCTCTAAAGAAACTGAGCTGACTGCTTAATGAGTTTTCTGATGAGTTCAGATTTATGAGGATCATGTGTAAGAAGGGGAAGGTGTTGGGAAATAGGAAGATAGTAGTAGTGGATTTTTCAATGACAGTAATCAATTGGCATGACAGCAGCTGAATAACAATCAGTCCCACACCCACATGCACACAGGGTCCATTTTGGCCATTTGCCAGTATTAGGTATAGATATGTTTAAACAGAACAAAGAGGGATAGTGTTAGGAAAGCTAACAGTCAGAATGAGAGTAGGCAACACAAAGGAAGAAGAAAAAAGAAAATGGTACAACTTGTGGACAGTGATTCATTAGGGCAACCAGACCATCCTCTGTCCCCTGGTTATCCTCAACCAGCTTACTCCTGCCTGTCTTATTACTTATAACCAATCTATGGAGTGGCTTTGGCTTTTAGCTTCGTCCCTAGTGAGTCTGTGAGTTTTACCTTTAAAGAATTTTCTAGATAGTCCCTGTGGGCACACAGATTTGTCCTGTTAAAGTTGTCCTGTATGCAGGTTTTCATGGTGTGAGATTTCCTCTGCCCTTAAAGAAGCCATAGGACGGAAGATCAACAGGCGGAGGGGAGAAAAGATTGGCAGGCTTGTTCAGTCAACTCTTAAGGAATAATTAACTAATCAGAGACTCAGGAGGCAGTGGGGTCCAGTGAGTTAGTGAGTGGGTTGGGTGGAATTCTAGGCTATTGCTGCTTTTCTTTGAGTTTCCCGCTGATGCTGGTAAAGGGCTTTGTCATGAAATTTTGTTCTGTTAAGATGGGAAGAAGGAACATTTGTTTTACTGTAGAGTTAAAGGGTACATACATAAAGAAAGCTATCTTGGAAAACAGCCCATTAATAGGATTTTGCCCGTTTAAGGGAAATTAACTAGAACTTTTGGAAACGGCAATCCCAGGACAGTTGTGTTTGGCTTTGCCATAATTAGGAGAATAGATTTAGCTTAATAAAGTTAGATGAGTTAGAATTTTCCTGAACTGGAAGGTAACATAGGCAACCCCTCCATGGGAGCAATTTTCTTCTGAATTAATCTGCACAGGGTAAGAGTGATGTGCTGCTGGCGTATTTGTGTGTGTGTTTATCAAAGGAAGGTTCAAGCTGCAAGAAAGTTCATTTTACATCTAAGTAAATTTTCATAGGACCGAGCTGTCACTTTGTTTGTTTTAACTGTCAGGGCGTTGGATGTGATGGAGTTCTGTGGTTGTTCTGCAACAGATGTTAGTGGCACCTGAATCTCCCTAATTAATGTTCTAGTTCATGCCAAGCAGAGTGGGTGGAACTTGTAGCAGCTCAGACAAACCTTTTTGTCTTTCGATGTAGTTTTTGTTTAGCTGGGTAATTGCCCCTCCTTGTGTGCATTGAGTTTTTTAAAAACTACACCTGCAAGGAAAGTTTTTCTATATTTCCTCCTACCCAAGTGGAGCTCGCAGCTGCTCTCCAGCAGTAGGCTTGCATGACAGGTGGGGGCTGCTAGTGAGTAACCGTAGATTGGCGAGCCAGCCAGCCAGCCAGATAATGCCTTCTGGACCAGGGTAAGGGCTTTGGACCAAGGAGGAAGAAAGCTCTTGACTGTACATGAAGAGGAGGGACCCAAAGAAGGGTCTCTTCACCTGCTTTCTCTTACCTCCTGACCTGATTTGCTGCAGGTCAGAGACAGTCTAGACATGCTGTGTGCCACTGTAAACCTTATGATTAGTGGCTTGGATGGGGAATTAATGGTCTGAGTGGGGAAACCCAAAAGGAGAGGCAGTACTTACTAGTTCCATTCAGAAAAAGGACTGCTGGAGAGGAGAGGAACTGCAATTTCCTGGGCTAAAGAGTAGGCCTCTCTGATGCAAACCTTAAATCCCTAAATAAAAGCTGCAGAAAGGAATTCTACTGTAAGGAATTTATTCTGTTGTGTCCTCCTCAATACATAACCGAAGATCGTACTACCTTACTCAAGGTGCAAAGGCCTAGCCTTTATTCATGCAGCTCCTCTCCTCTACAGTTCTCCTTTTCCTACTGAATAGAACTAGTACATTCAGCCCCTCCTTTAAGGTTTTCCCATTCCCGGGGCTAAACCAACAATTCATAAGAGTTACACCTACAGCATTCCTATCAGCAAAGAAGATGTGCAGGTAGATAGACAATGGCGGAGAGAGGGGAAGAATGAGGAGAGGGGAAATGGAGGACAGTCTCTGATGTCTGAATCAGCCCTGAACCTGGCTCAGCTGGAGGCAGAAGGACTTTGCCTGTTTGCTCCAGTTGTCACTTGCTTCATCAGGTGGCTGTGGGAGTGACTACCAAGAAATCCATTTTCCTTTCCTGGCTCACTCATTGGCTATTTTGAGCTCCAGCAGGCCAGCTAAAAATCTTTATACCATTTCAAGTTGTGTATATTACTGTTTTCTTTGAAATTCATTCATTTTCCAACAGCTGTCAAAAACAATAGAGGAGTAATGATCCTACTGAGAAAGACAAAGGCATATGCCCCATAGTCAGCCCACAGGCATCCTGTGAGACTTCCATGCAATTCGTAGTAGTTCCTTCTCCCTTATTCCCCTCCTCTCACACACAGTTGGCCCTGACCACTGAATGCTAGCTAGATATTTCAGAGTGGCACTGATATATCAGGACTTCAGGTTTCTGCCTTAGATGGAATCAACTGTGAAAAAACTGCTTCTGAACTATCTGAACAACTTCCCGATGAAGAAGAATCCATTTAAAACTAGAACTGAAAGATTGAGTTGATTTGTGCTAGGCTGACTTGCAAGATAAATTAGAAGTGATTTTATATTAGCTCCTCTAAAGTTGTATTTATACAAACTCAGTATTATTAAAACGAGGTGGGGATTATGTAGCCCTCTGTGTACCGTTGCATTGAGGTTCCCAGCAGACGTAGCCAGCAAAGCCAGCGAGGAAGAAGGTTGGGAGCTGCAGTTCAGGAGTGCCTGAAGAGCCACATGATACCCATCCTTGTTTTAAACAAAGATCTTGGCAGGTTCACCCACCCAGAAGGCAAATGGTAGGCTACTTCTGAAGATGTCTTAAGTTCCTTTTTGTGTTTTCATCAAAAATGAAATACGCATGAAAAAAAATGTATATTTAAAGAACATTGGCATGTGCATGCAGAGGAACATTTATATTTCTTGACCACAAATTGCTCATGGTCAAAATTTGTTCTCTATTAGCAGCAGTCCAGTGAAAATTTAAAATATATATCCTCATAGCACTTGGGTGTTCAATTTCTAGAAAAAGAGATACCCAAGACAAGTCTGAAGGTTTGGTGCAAATTAGGGGTGTAAATAATGATTGCAGGGGGTTTTTTTTAAGTGACAGAGGGTATTTTGAGATCTCATGACACCATGTGGGGTGAGGGAAGATCAATTACTATGAGATTTTTATCCCCCCCCACACACACACACACATACATATTTGTACTATCTATTAATATTTGGAGACATTTTCAGGACTTCTTAAAGTTTGCAGACAAAAAAACAAAATCCAGCAGAAGACTGTATTCTGCAGAAAATATCTTTCTGCACAAAGATCATTTCCCCCCGCCCAAAACAGTGTGTTTTGCATAAGCTGTTTGGAACGAAGTACCAAAATATGAGAAATCGTCATGAAAAATATAATAGTTCCTGTGAACTCACCTTTTTTTTGTCTTGTTTATAGAATCAAACATATCCAAAGCCCAAGTGGGTCGTTTAGGCAGTTACTGATATTGACATCATTAAGCAGCAGTCTGATGAGCCAGCAGGGATTCATCCCATAATATGTGTGTTCCCCTTTTTTGATACTTACTAGCTTGGTAGATCAGAGGGATTCTGTGACTGTAGTATACCTTGATTTCAATAAGGATTTTGACAGTATCCTCTGTGATTATGAAATTCTTGCTGGCAACATGATAAAATGTGCATTAAATGAAACACCCACAATACTATTATAATAATCAATGCAGAGAAATAGAAGATGACAACCCAAAAGGAAGAAACACAAGACCTCTTCCACAAGATTCAAGAAATCAAAGGGAAGTTTAAACTAAGAGGGGATGCTCCACAATCAGCAGAAATACAAAGCAGGAATAAAAAGATGATGGAAACAACCACCTGATGCTATACAGCCAACAGGGAGACACATTATGTGACCAAGTACAAATAAAAAGATAATGAAAACAATATACCGAAGAATGATATAAAAGAAATGAAAGGATGACAGATTCATTCAAGGAAGAACCATTTGAAGATGCATCTGTAATTTCAAAAAGTGAAGTGGAACTTGCACTCAGAGCACTCAGGAGAAACAAGTCACCAAGAAAAGACGGCATATGAATAGAACTGCTTCATGCAACAGAGACAGAATCTACTCCAGTTCTAACTTAAAATCTGTCATCACATATTGAAAACAAAACAATGGTCCACAGACTAGAAATATTCAACATACATTCCAGTCCTCAAGAAAGGGGATACCTGGGATTGTAGTAATCACAGGACCATTTCATTAATTTCCCGTGCAAGCAAAGTGATGCTCAAAATTTTCTATTACCATATATGGATCAAGAAATTCCAGCTGTCCAAGTGGAAAGGAAGAGTCACTAGGGATCACATTGTAAACATGCATTGGATAATGGAGTCCACCAAAGAATTTCAGAAGAAAATTAGCCTGTGCCTTTTAGATTATAGGTGAATGTTTGATTGTGCAGATCAGAAAAAACTATTGATCACTCTTGGAGAAATGGGTGTGCCAAAGCATTTGATTGTCCTAATGAGTATCCTGTGCTCAAGAAAAGCAGCCACTGTCAGAGCAGAATATGGAGAAACAGAATGGTTTCCAGTTGGTAAGGGGGCCAGGCAAGGCTGCATTTTATTACCCTATCTGTTTAACCAGTATGCTGAACATATCTTCAGTAAAGTAAGATTAGACTCAGAGGAAAGAGGCATAAACATTGCAGGAAGGAACTTCATACAGATGACACAATTTAAGATATGCAGAAAATAGCAAAGACTTAGAACAATTACCGAAGAAAGTCCAAGCAGAAATTGCAAAGGTAGGTTTGTAGATGAACAATAAGAAAACAAAAATAATGACCACAGATGATTTACATAACTTTAAAGTAGATGATGAGGACGTTGAAATAGTTTGACATCTTCCATACCTTGGCTCAGTCAATCAAAATGAAGAGAGTAGTCAAGATATCAGAAGACTGAAGTCATTTCCGCACTACACTGTTATAGTGCTATTATTTCACTTCTATTCCAGTTTAGGGAGAGGCATTTAGAATTCTCAGCCAGAGAGCTCTTTGGCCTCAGTAAACTACAAACTCCAGAATTCCACAAGATGTAGAAAAGTGGTATAATAGCTCTATAACAGTGTAGTGCGGAAATGGCCTAGGACTTGGAAGGGCAGCTATAAAGGAAACAGACAAGATCCTGAAGTGTACAGATGTATCATTGAATACTAAAGGTAGGATTCTCCATGCATTGTATTTCCGGTGTTGATGTATGTTTGTGAAAGGTGGACAGTGAAGAAAGCTGATGGGAAGAAAATCAACTCATTTGAAATTCAGTGCTGGAGAAGAGTTCTACAGATACCATAGACTGCCAAAAAGACAAATGAACAGTCCTAGAGCAAATCAAGCTTGACCTTGGTTAAACTGAAACTGTTGTACTTTGGCCGTATCATGAGAAGAAAGGACTCGCTAGAAAAGACAATAGTGCTTGGTAAGGTAGGAGGCAGTAGAAAAACAGGAAGACAGCATTACTGATGAACTCTATAAAGGGAGACACAGTCCTGAGTCTGCAAAACCTGAGCAGGGCTGTTGATAATATGGTGAATATGAGGTCTCTCATTCAAAGGGTTGCCATAAACTGAAGTTGATTTGACACCAGTTAACAACAAGAAGAGGATGCCACTGTTAAGTAATTTGTTGTTGGGTGATGAAGCATGCCAACAGTTTGCTCTTCAATGGCTTCTTATCATCCTGGAGAGGTGCAAAGTGGACTCCTGTAAGATTTTGTCTTGCACCCAGTTTTGTTGAGCAATTATATAAATGACTTAGATAAAATAGTAGTAGAAATAGCCAACAGATCTGGACAAGAGAGCAAACCAGGAAGTACAATCTACTCTAGTTGGAAATAGCTTTAGGTTAGATTTGGACCAATGATACTATACTCTGTTTTAGTCAGACCTTGGTTTGGAATATGGTGTTTCCAGTCCTTTCTTCATCTCATACTATCTTCTCTCATGCTGTCTCCAGTACTTGTCTTGTCTTACACTGTGTACCCCCAAATTTGCCCTTGCATGGATTCAAGTATACTGTTTGGACCTTTCTGATCAAGATCTTGAGTGTGTAGGTCTAGAATCCATAAACCTTGTGTGAAAATAGGGCACCTTCTGAGATACAGCAGTTCTAGATTTGCTGTATCAGCAGGTGGCTGAACTAGATGACACTTTAGTTCTGTTCAAGCACTATGAGTCTGTATTTTCCATGACACTGTTTTATTTCTGCAATTTCCTACTAGTAGTTTCAAATATCTTTCCTTGATTCAGCTCTTCTATAGCCAGTCTGCATTTCCCCTGCACCTGAGTAATAATGTTGTGTGCCTTCAAGTCATTTCCAACTTGTGGCAACCATAAGGCAAATCTATCACTGGGTTTTCTGGGGGCTGAGAGTGTGTGATGTCCCCAAAGTCACCCAGTGGGGTTCGATAGCTGAGCGGGGAATCAAACCCTGGCCTCCAAGGTCATAGTCCAACACTCAAACCACCACACCATGATGGCTTTCTGATAATGGGAATGGAATCTCCTTGTAGCTTGCCTGTCAACTGCTATTGTGAGTGTTGTGTGGAGAGTGGCTGCACAAGTCATAAATTCACAGCGTCAGTGGTGATCAGAAATACGAACAGTAACTATTGATAGATAATATGTCATTGGGGCAGGAATTCTCTCAAGCTTTAAATGTAAACTTTAAAGGAGCTGTTCAAAGTGCCAAACTATATTCCTAAAATAGTTTTAATAGCTTGGATAACAATTTTAATGTTGACATTATAACCGAGAGCAGATTCATGCCCCAACTGAGGTGGGAAAAGAATTTTCCTTCTTTTAATGTAGGAAGTATTGATCTTGCTTTCAAACACTGCTATCCTATACATATCTACTGTGAAATATATATATGTCCAATTGAATTAAGTAGAATTTACTGTCAGGAATTTACTGTCAGGATTGTAGCCTGAAGAGAGAGAGAGAGAGTCAGTGCACATGTGCATGTGTGTAAAACCCTGAGAAATATAAGCAAAGCTAGACCTTCCATTTTGTGAAATTCTGACTTTAATTTTTTCATACTGGTTTACACATGTCACTCTCTAGTGCCCAAGCACATTCCATCACTTTTACTTCGATCTAGTGTGTTGAATTAAGCTTTTCACCTGCAGCCAAAGATCCCGTATGCAACAGTGACATTTGATAAGCACTAATAGTGATGCAGCATTCGCACACGCACACGCACACGCACGCGCGCGCGCACACACACCTTCCTGGTTTGATTGATTTTGTCACCCAGAAAGGGCTTTTTAAAAGCCACCACATTTTAGATGTTTTCCGATCTCATGAGTTTGAGGACCTGACTTGTGGTTGCCAGTAGTAGTAATAGTAGTAGAGTTTTGGTCATGACAGTTGGCTGGAATGGTGGCGGGATTTATCATGCTTCTTAGCATGCCAGCAGCTATTTCACAAATCTGAAATGTCACAGAAGGCAGGGAGTCAACAGACACACATTGGACATGGCAAAACTCCAGCTGGAGCATGAAGGAATACCTCTCTCTGTTCAAAGGAAACGGAGAACTTGATCTGAGGTGTAACTGCTCAGTTTGCTATAACACATGGCCACAAGAACTCAAAATGATGGCTTGGTTAATATTTGAGGAGTGTGTATGAAATTTCATCTGTTTTCATTCAGGCAAGATGAAAGGAGAGAAACAGAAAATGTATGGTGCTTTGCATCCTTCCACCTCATGCTCTGTATATCTTGTACTTATACATCTACGTGTGCATGAGTGTCTCTTTTGGTTCACTCCATCCCTCTTCCACTTGAATAATTATGCTCTCTCACATGCTGTGTCCTAGCTCTTTATGACATATATTCCTTCTCCTCTTTCATGCAGCAGTGCAAAAGCCAAGTCTCCTGCAAAGTCATGACTTTGTGCTACTGATTAATCTAGGCATGGGCAATTATGGAAGGCTAGGGCACTGCATTGGCATCAATGATTAATCCTTAGTACCTCACTGATATTTCTTAATCAAATCCTTTGCTTGGTTCTAGTCTGGTTTTACATGGCCAGATCTCTGTATGTAACCTCTAAGTTACAGCCGCTAACACTGTTGGTACATAGGCCTTTTCCACACGAGGTGAGGGAATTACCCCGTGCCGTTACCTACTGCTTCTTCTGGGGTCTGAAGCAATGCAGACTGTCCCTGAAGCCCTTCCGCAAGGCTCCTCCTTGGTCCAGGGCGAATTGGAGCAGTGCGAGGTCTGTAGATCCGCACTGCTCCGGCTTCCAAAATGGCAGCTTCCAGCTTCCAAAACAGCGGCTTTCAGCTGGTCGTGGGTCCCGACCAACCGCTGAAGCTCGCCTAAAGCCCAACCTCCGCAGATTGCAGGCTCGCATTGGTGCGAGCCTGCAAATATGCACAAGGGAGCAGGAACGCAATGGCGCATTCCAGGAAAATAGAGACCTGTTTTTTGTGGTCTTTAGAAAACACTCTGGAGGACCACTTGAGGTTGTTTTGGAGTGGACTGAGGTGCGGATCTCCGGTAAGTAATCTGCTCCTAGTCCGTTCCAAGGTGCAGACGACCTCCATGAGAGGACACACTGCCCCATTCTAATTGCCTGGTATGGAAGGAGCCATAGTCATGGCTCCTGGATATTCCCTATCCACGTCCAACACTAACTGCCATACTACACTGCCTCTCATATGCAGAAGGGGAGCTGTGTAAAGCATTGCTAACAACCAATGCCTGTTCCAGTCCACAGATTGGTACTGCTGGCTCTAACATTCAACTGCATGCAGTCCCACTACTTCCTCAGGATGAGTAATTAGTGCTATAATGTCTTATATTCTGTCCTCTTACTTTATTTATATCCTATTTCTCCCCCAAAGCTGGCAGTCAAGGCAGTTTAAAAGGCAGAAATATTGGTGAAAACACACATAGATAAAAATATACAAAAAAGTATGCTTGTGTTAATCATCTCATCAGATTTGACTACTTTTGGTGTCCAATGTTGTTTACTATATATTAAGGTAATTTATTTATGTATGCACTGTGCATTCAAGGTAATAAAGTAAGGAACTGTCAGGAGGAGTGAGAGAATGGCATGTTGAAAGTGAGGGGTGATTGGTGGAATGTCTGAGGGGATTCAAATAAGGTTGGTGAATGACAGCTGGAGTGGCAGTTGATATAGTTAGACCAGTTAGGGTAGTCAGAGAGAGGGTGGAAAAGTAAGCGAAGTGAGGAGTAGAGTTAAGAAAGTCAGTCAGTTAGATCTGGGAATTAATGAGTGGTGTTTAAGAGTCTGAATTAGCTAGGGGTGGAGTGTGAGACAGAGTGGGAGCTGTGTTCTAAATAAATTAAATAATGGATCTTTTGTTATGTTCAACTTCTGCTTATGAAGTATTGTTTCTGTATTTATATGCTGCATATTAGAAATACACTGCATATTAGAAAGCTTGGATTCAGATGAGGTGTCTACGGTGGCAGCAGTGAATAAAAAAGAGTGGTATCTAGTGGACATATAATTGCATAATATTCCACACTGGTAGCTTGAGGGCATCTAGGAGGTCCCCATAGTTGGTGACCAAAGCAGTAGAACATCAGGAGGTCCTTACATTGGGAGCAGAGATGGGGATAAGGGAAAACCCTCCCTCTTGGTTGTAAATATGAAATTCGTGGGAGTCTTCACATTTCGTGGCAACAGAGTTTTAGGCCCTTTCCACACGTGGGGTGTGAATCGGGCAGAAATGGGCCTCACTGGATTTTTCCTGCGACCGGGTGAGTCCGTCGCGAAGAGCAGCAGCGCAAGTTCGCTGCTCCACAGTTCTCCGGCATCCAAAATGGCAGCTTCCGGTTGGTGGAGGCTCTCCACCAACCGGAGAAGCTCACCAGCCGAAAGCCTGCCCCCAGAAGATCTGCAGGCACGCACTTGCGCGCGCCTGCAAATCTGCTCCGGAGCGCGGCGACGGGGCTAGACGGGGTTGCCCGCTCCGTGCTTTTTAAAAACCTCAAAAAAGAGGTTTTTAAAAAGCACGCTGCGCGACCAGTTCTGGTCATGCAGAACTGGACTGAGGTGTGGAACTACAAAAAGTAGTCTACACCAGCCCACTCTATGGTGCAGAAGACCTCCGTGGGAGGTCGCTCTGCACCATTTTAAATACCCGGTGCGGAAATGGCCTTAGATGGCCACAGATGGCCTCACATCTGGTAGAAAAGCCATGGGCTAAGTGGTAAAACCTCACACCTACAGAATTCACAATTGGTGGGAATGTTGCCCATAACCAGATGGTGGTCCAGGGGAAATGGCCACATACATTTGTGTCTTTAGACCACACACAGTTCCTGATCCAGCAGAAGACACATCAATATGCTGTCCATTTTGAACTGGAACCAAGGAGTGTTCTGGAAGCATCTTGTAGTACCAGCTTTCACAGCCTACTTCAGTAGAGTACACTATATTGTTCTTATCAAAAGTTGGGACTCAAGACAGCTTTCAAGATAAAAAGAAATGTGAGTGAACATACATACCAAAAATTATGTTGAAAATGCAACTGAACTGCCTCTAGAATTAAAAACCATTTAAAACATAGCAGCTAGAAACCAAAGGATAAAAATGGTACACCACATTTTTTAAAAAGACATTTTATTGTAAAACAGTCTGTTCTTAAAATCCTGTTGATGAACATATAGCAAGCGGGAATAGGAATAGAATTCCACAGCCTGAGAGCAGCCACCGAGAAGACCCTCTGTTATGTTCCCACCAAATACGTGTGTAAAACATGGTGGGATCAAAAGAAACATCTTCCTCTAAAGTTTTCTGGCTTGGACAGCTTTCAGATAGCTGGAGCTCAGGCCATGTAAGCTTTATAGGTCATACCCAGCACTCTGAATTGTGCTCAGAAACAAACTGGTAACCAGTGGAGTTGTTGTAAGAATAAAATGTGGAGTGGGTTGTTTTACTTGTCTTAAAGGTTCCAGATAAAGACAAGCAATAATGCTACAATTCTACTTTTTGCAATTTGTAGTTTGGGAGTGTGACAGGGGCTGCTGTTTCTCCTTACAGACTTGTATGGCAGCTTCTCCCCAGTCTGCTAAAGCAGTCTCATAGCAACGGGGGGGAAGGCAATCTGCCCCAGGCAGCAGTGTTTTTGGAGCATCCCAGCCTGTAGCCATGCCCCTGCATGCCCTGGCCACGCCCCCATGCACTGTGACCACACCCCCACATACTGTGGCCACGCCCCCATGCAGCACAGCCATGCTGCTCAAGCTGTAGCCCTGCCCCCTCCCGGCCCTCTCCACACCCTCCAAGCTCTGCCACTGTGCTAAAGTGTCCTATCACCTCACTCAGCTCTACCTTTCCCTTTAAAACACCACCTTCATGTAAAAAGGGTAAAGCCATACAACTGTTATTTAGAACCCTTTTAATGATCTATGGTAGTGTGGTTCTGTTTGGTTATAACTCCTAAAAATAATTCAGCTGAGTCAGAACTTATTAAAATAACAACCAGAGTAAAGTAGTGGTTTTCATATGTGTGTCCAAGCTCAAACAGACCTTCAGAATGTGTTTAGACAGTTTCCTTATATCTTCACGTCGCACATACACAGCCTTTTTAGCTACCCTTTTCCCCAAAGGCTCAGTTCCCAAATCTAGATCACACTTTCTGACCAGATTCAAATTGGGTTGATTTCTCTTCTGCCTCCCTCTCTAGGCTTTCTCTGAGAAAACACAACCTCTCACCCAACCCACCCCCACCCTCCCTTGGTTGACTGAGAACATCTCTGGCTAAAAGACTGACTCTTAGCCCTTCCTCCTGAAAATCTGACCAAAGCCAATTCAGTGTGCCTTCTACATATACACTTGCCTCTCAGGCCTCCAACCCCTCCTTCACACTAATGGGCTGGGTTCCTCTCTTGAGTGGCTATTCTAGTTGCCTAGCAACCTATTGCTGGATGGCTCTTTGCCATTCACAATAGCCACTTCTCCCAGCCTCTGTCACGGGGGGGGGGGGGGACACATAGAATTCTCAGTCGGAGAGTTACAAACTCCAGGAAATCACGCAGCCGTGGTTTTTAAAGTGGAATAATAATGCTATAATGTAGTGTAAAGGTCCTCTGGTGGTAATGATGATGATGACTTATGTTTGAGAACCCTGGAAGTAAGAATTCAGATTCACATCAAGCTTAGAAATTGCTGAGTTAATTGTTCTGTACCTCCTTTCTCAGTCTAAGACCACAAGCCAACTGACCTTGCTTTTCTAGACCCAATCAGAAAAGCTGGGATTGTCTGTCTGTACTTATGCCAAGAAATTCTAACAACCATGGCCTGGGTGGATCTGCCACAAGGACCATTATGCTGATCTTTTTCACCAGCCTCACAAAGGCAGGTTGTATGTATAGATCTCCCTAAAAATAGATGGAGAGGAGAAGCGCATAATGATTTTCCAGATGGGAAGGAGTTCATGAAATGTTGGCTAGACAAATGTTTTTAAGCAATATGCTTTTGCAGGGCCTTTTGCATGTCTTAAGAGAATAGGTTTGGCATTATCTTTACTGGGAGTTTCTGTCTCCATACTTTCTTTTCTCATACCGCTCTATTTGACAAAGACATTACAGAAGGCATTACTCCTATATTTGATAACTATAGTCAGTGTGTTTGTGTAGGTGTTTCTTTGAAATAAATTTTGGATATTGTGATGCTGGCAGGAGAGATGAAATTGTTCTCAAAGTACACCATCTCTTCAAGAGATGTATCTGAATAATTACTTTGGCGTCACTGTCAGAATTAAAAAGATCTTCAAACAGATTTCTAGATTTGTATTTGGTCTTCACTTATGCCTTGAACTTTTGATCAGGAGCATGAGACCATGCTTGCATTTAAAAGGAAATAGGCATGGCAAACCTCTGGATTTTTGATATAAAGTCAAAGGCTTTCACAGCTGGAATCCATAGGTTGTTGTGGGTTTTCTGGGTTGAGAAAATACAAATAGAACACGGCCTCAAAACCTGGAAAACCCCACAACAACCTCTGGATTATTTGGGGGGGGGGGTAGGTCTATATTTTTCATCGATGTATCTAGCAACACTGAACATGTCACTGTCTTAGGACCAGGCCCAGATTTGGAGAGGGGGGACAAAATAGGGCATTTCCCCTGTTTTTGGTAGATGTTATTTTGTTTACATTACATTGATCATCATCAGCCTGAAGGCAAATTGCCTCATATCTAAATTTTACCAAGAAATATCTCTGCTAATATTCCTATAATTACCTGTATTATTATTCCTCTTCACCTCTAAATCTATAAAATATTTCACTCCCTTGGAGTAAATATATTATTCTATAGAGTAGGTTATTCAGATCTGTTTCATATGTCTCCACAATGCAGGATATAATATTTGCATTGACTTACCACATCTATCAGTGAACTTCAGAAAAATGCTTATATTTGCATTCCATGGTGGTGGTTGGTGTCCCAAGAACAAAGGGAAAAACAAAGCCAGCCAAGAAAAACTCTATATAGATAAGCAGAGATAGCTCCGCACAGCTAGCTCCGCACAGCTATCAAAGCATGCCAAGCAGCAGAGAACACCTTTAGTAGCAAATGCACTAAGCCAGTAACACTCACCCACTCAGCTTGTAATCTTCCAATGTGGAGGCTCTTTATTCTTTGTTACAAAATATATACAATATTTACAAAGTCCAGATGGTGATCCAGCATATCTAGCTTGCTGTTTCCAGCACAACCTCCAGCAACATGCATCAGACAACATGTGCACTTGTTGGCTGGGATTGTGCTACCTTTATACAGACACCTAGCCAATCCTGGCCAACCCTTGCATTGTCTGCACCTGGTGCTCATCAGCATGACTCAGCATAAACTAGCTCGAGTCACATTCCTTTCCACAGGTGCACTTAACAATTAAAGCAATTAAAGCAACATGACATTTACACTTACATCACAAAGTATTTTCTTGAGGTTTGGTCCAACTTTTTCTGACAGTTGGCACTGACAAAGAGATGTTCCTCTCATCTTGGAATAGGATTCATATAGTTTAAACCCAATATAAAGACCACATCTCACCCTGTGGAGCCTTATTAAGGGAAAGGAGTAGCTGGCAGTAGAGGCTCAGAAAAAAACTATTTTTTCCAGGGTTTTTTTTTTCCTGAAGCCTTTTTTGTTTTTTTCCAAAAAAAAATTGAAAAAAGGAAGAAAACCTTCTGCAGCATGTGAAAGAATCTGGTCTATGTTTGGAAACACTCACACTAAATCAAAAAATAAACTGCATGTGAAAGGGTAAAGAAGCTTGTTTCAATCCAGGTAACCCTTTGGTTTTTAGGAGTCCATAATAACTGTGATAATGATGACAAACATAACAAAGCAGAAGCAGAAACGGATACTGATAACTATAGCTCAGAAAATGAGTCTGATTAAATGCATGCCTATTAATTGAATCTTAGTCCCTCCCTCCTCCCTTCCACACACTTTTACCCCCTCAATTCTTTTTATGGGAATGGGTGCTTTATGTCTTTTTGATACTATAGAGAGGAAATATAAATAATTTTGTTTTTTACTAATGTTGATGGTTTCTTCTAGTTTTTTTTTTAAAAAAATTTAACTGTTCCACATAAACTAACAAAACCAGAGGGGTTCTGTACAGTTTGGGAGATTGTTGCTCTATTTGTTACAAAAAAAAATTTAAAAAAGTAAATTCTGTTTTTAATAATTGTTTGAATACAATACACTGTCTTTTTAATATACCAATTGTGATCATTTTATGCCAGATCAAATTGTGTGTAGTCATATTTTATGTTCCTACAGTAACAGAGTGACTTTCAATCTGTAAAAAGTGCTAATGTTGCATTTTTTCAATTTTTCTGAAAATTTCCAATTTTTTCAGAAAAAAAACGGGCAGGAAATTTTTTTCCCCATGGCTTCAAAATTTCCAGAAATTTTCCATCTCTAGCTGGCAGTCTCATTGGCCATTTATGCACTACACTGTTATTGTGCTATTATTCAACTTTCAATACCCTGTGGAATTCTAGAGTTTGTAGTTTACTGAGTGTGGAAAGCCCCTAAGTCTAAGCCACATTGCCCTTTGCTTCTCTAGTGGATTGGTAAATGTCACCCCCTTCACCTTAGACTCTCGCTAGCCAAACTTTTCCTCCCTTTTTTTTCAGTTCACTTTATGCGATTGTGAGATTGAGTGGATCACTGTATAAACAGTGGCTAGCCCATTATTTACTTTCAGTTCAGTTAACATTTGCTGCCATGTTTTTCCTACACCACATATAGATGGATGGATAATAATTAATGGTGCTGCTTTACATAAATTATTTTCTTTCTACCTTCAAAGAAGACCTCCTAGTACCCTTTGCTAAGCTTCTGAATCCCCACAATTACCCATGCCAACAAGTTCTGTGTGTTCAGGTTAGTTGCCATTCCTTGAGGGGCAAACTTTGTTTTTGAACATTAAAAAAAAAGCATTTCTTTTACATTTCTGTATAATTCAATAGCAACAATCAACTTGTAGATCAACTTAGACCCTATTCTATCGAGGTTATGTAGTCTAAAGCCACCTTTTGGGGGGAAGCTATGCCACCACTATGTAACAGCTTCCTACAGATTAAAGGATGACTTTGGAGTTGCTGGGAGGAAGCTATTGCCTAAAAAAGAGCAATTCAGCAAACCACATGTAGCGTACTACTGTTAGCATGAATATGAATCAATTTGTGGTATAAGAAGTGGGACCTTGCCTTCTTTAGGGACTGAAAATGAGCAGAAGCAGCTGCACCAAGTACCCAAAATGGCTTGTGTTATTGGACTTATAAAATATTTCTCTTCTGTTTTAGCCTTGACTTTGCGACCAGAAAAAACATTAGAGTACATTTGCGTAACTGTGTTCTTTATGTGAAGACCACTCTCATCACAAAATAGCTCATTATCTGAAACTTGGTTCACCTTGCAAGGTCAGAGTCTTTTCACTGGATCCAGGCAACCTTCATCAAATGGAAGGATCACAGATGCTACATTTATGATGTGAAATAATAATTATGTAAACTGGTGGTGTGAATTTGACCTTGTCTCCATTAAGACAAGAGATCCACATTCCCAAAATGGCAATGTGTTACCCATTGCAAAGTATATACAAAGACCACTAAGTCCCTTCAACAGATGATGCAATTTCATCTTTATTTCCTTTCATTAGTGGTAAAAGACAGTGTCAACTAAGGCATATACATAAAATTGGCAAATACATAAAATAAGTCTGTGACACAGCTATTTTTGACAGTTATAGGTACATCTCAAAGAACTACCAAGTCCTTTCAATTCCATTCTTATTTTCACCATTATCACCATTTAGGAACTCTTTTTCTGACAGGGGTGGTTGTGGGTAATGGTGAGTGCATAATTATGATTTCTCTGAAAAAACTGCAGATTAATTAATATATATTACAAGAGAGAAGTTATTTTTTTGAATCAATAGTGTATTCATTTCAGCTGGAAGGAATAGCTGCTAAATGTTTGTGCCACTGCTAGAAAGCTGCATTGGGCAGAGTACTTGCCAACCTACTCTGTCTGACTGGGTGTTTGAAAAAGATACAGTGTAGTAGCAGAGCAGGCAGCCTGGCCTGGCCATCTGTTAGAAAAGGAACAAGTACTCATATAGTTAGGAGCAATGTCTATATTTTAGCACTGCCATGCCTGAGTAATATGCATATTTACTGATAAGTGAATGGTGTAGCCTTGTGCACAAAGGATCAGGTTTCACTGAAATCATCAGTACAACTTACATCAGGATAAGTACATGTATGATCTTGCTGCATAAAATTTAAGATCATTTCTCCCTAAAAGAAATATGTCTAAGCTTTTGATGTTTCACATCAGTGGGATTATGCCTCTGCACTTTTAGATTTGTTCCTGAAAAAGAAATATAATTAGAAGCCCAATAGTGGCAGTGGATGATAATGATAATCTTAGAAGAATTTTTTAAAAAAACAGAAATCTTGAAAGTGCATTGGATAAATCAGTTTAGGATTAGAGCATCTGCAGACATTGAACAATAAGCCTTATTTATTCATTCCACGCCAATGCCATTTGAACTAAGGAGCCATTGGATAATTTTAATGACTTTAGGTACTGGCTGGATAAAATGCCCAGCAGAAAGGGCAGCAACTGGCAGATGCTTTGTGGGTGGCAAAAATAAAGCCATACACAACTTCTAGCTCAGTCTGGGCAGCAAAGATAATAAGCACAAGTCTGTCATGGTGGGTGGGGTCAATTGTTCCAGTTTACAGTGACTTGGGCCACCCTCCTCCTGGAGTGTCACCACTGTGTTTCACTCCAAATCCAGAAACAATCTGGTGCAGAATCTCTCGGAACATTAATACTCTGAATTGACCAAAGTGGCTGACTGGAAGGAAATCTGTCAAAAGCAAACAAAAATGTTTATTTATACAGTGCCAAAGAATAAATTGTCTATGGAGTAAATGGCTCAAATGTGTTAAAATAATCAATAATCTAAGTGGCATTTTAAAGAGGTTTAGCATTAAGTCATTTTGCCAATATATACTGGCAGCATAGTAGCATGGTGGGAAAAGGAAACTGTAAAAAGTTCCCTTGGGAAATCTTAGGCTTTGCCAGTTCTCTTCAGAAAGAATCTATGATTGAGAAATATTTGGCTTTCTGGATATTGTTGGACTCCAGCTGCCATCTGATCCAGCCAGCCACCATGGTAACTGGAAAAGTCAGGAGCAACTTGGTTGTTGTATGCTTTCAGCTCATTTGCAACTTATGGCAGCCCTAAGGCAAGCCTATCACGGGGTTTTCTTGGCAAGATTTATTCAGAGGGTGTTTGTCTTTGCCTTCCTTTGAGGCTAGAAGCTTATATACCCATGGTATAGTGAATATGCCCTGGAGCTGTCCAACATTCTGAACCTTGTGAACTTTGTTCCAGACTATAAAGGCACTCTCCAAGATTTTGAACCTACTTGAAGGATAGCGTTCAGCATCTTACGTAGCTCCTATACAGTCTGGAATGAATTCTAGAGTGAATTCACTGACATGGAGGGCCCTGGGAAGACTCCACCAGCCTGTGGAGGCATACAGGTTCCCTGCTTTATTACTGTTTCCATTAGTGATAAGAAGGTGCAGGATCCTTGTAAAGCCTATAGTTTTCCCTGTTTGTTTTTTAATCTGTTGTTCACAGAGCCACAGTGAAGCAGCAGATGTGTGACTCAATAATCACAACCACTGAAGACTTTTGGGCTTCAAATTAATGGTTTTATAGTATTTACAGCCTGCAACAAATATGTAATTTATGCACTTCAGTCAGATGGGCAGCTCCTAGACAACAACAGCAATGTGTAATCATTTCTGTTGTGTAGACAAATAGTTCTAAATCTGCAAATGACACTCTGATGAAAACCTGCTTTCTATACAGTCATTTCAGTATAGATGCTGCACTTTGCTTGCATCATCCACAGTCAATCACTTCTGTTCTAATACTCTAAGAAGGAGATCAACCTTTCAGGGATGACTAAGGAAATCTGTGTGAAAGTTTGTTTATAAATGATAATGCCTATCTCTTCTGTGAGTGATATCAGAAATGAAAGCAATTTCCTCTTCTTTTTCTTTTCCAGTTGATTTCATAGGTGGATTTGACTCATATGGCTATCAAGGCCCACAGAAGACATCTCATTTACAGCTACAGCCCATGTATATGTGAGTACCAAACTTCCAAGATACCATATGCCCATGGGAGTATTATAAGATTGTAATAGTGAAAGGTGACATCATTGGAGAGAGTTAGAGTTAATAAATGTCCTTCATTCAATGAACATAATGAATACTAGCAGCTCCTCCACCCCACCTGCCCCCTCATTTAGGCTGATACTGCATTAATACCTGGGTAGACTAAGATGAGACAGACCCACTCAAACCAAACTCATCTACCCAGGTACACAGCATCAACCTAGAAGGGTTAGGTATCTGTACAGCATGTCAGATCAGCCCCTTCATCTACAATCAGGTTATGGGTGGTAATTTTTTTATTGTGAATGACGTTCATAGCAGCAAAAACAGACCAGAGATGGGCTGGCAGGATAACTAGGATCTTGAAGGAGAGAAAGAACTGAAACACAGGATAGATTTCAAATATCAAATATCTATCCAGCCTTTCCCTTACCTAACATGTCCAGCCCCAACATCACACCACACTCTGCCTGAAATTATACCAATAGTACACCCAGTTCTTTTTCACTATCCTGGGATTCGCCCAAGCGCATGTGCAACAAAACAAACATAGAAATAAATAACAACCAGTAGAAGCTCTCAGCTTAGCTCTCATCTGAATAATACCAGTTCTTCCCTCCAGTCTCTGCCTCTCAGCCAAGGATCCCAGAGGTGTTCTCCGCAGTCAACCCACACTCCCACTGTGAGTGGCACTGTTCTGCTAGACCCTGTCTTTCACCCAAGGTCTATCCTCATTCTCCACATGAAGAAGGATTAATGCTCTTCTGTCTCCTTGAAGTAGTGATCCAAAGGGGTGACTCTCTGCCAGGATGTCATCCCTTTGGTGTCAACCTGCACTAGCAACCCACTGCCTATGGCTGGCACTGTTTGATGTGCCTCACTAAATCAGGAGGATGAAAGAAGGGACGAAATAGTTGGCTGTGATCAGTAGTCAGTCTTGGTCTTCCAGCAACTAGCACAAGCCCCTATTCTGTGGGAAGCAGCCCCTCTAAAGGATTAGGGCCAGTAGAGTCAAAGAAGAAAAGTCATCTCTTCTTTCACTCTTGCTTGTCAAACTGCAACACCTACTGTTGGTAACTTGCTTTCTAGAGATGCCAGTGGCTAGCTGTTGTTGCTAAGTTAGTCAGTAGAAATGTGCTTCAGCCATGACCAAGTGAAAATAAACAATTTTTTTACTTTAGATGACTAATATATGTTTTTACCTATGTAGACTACACATTTTTGAGTAGTCATCTTGATCTGGAAATTAGCTGTAGAGGATCTGACTTGTGAATGGAACTTCCTCCTGAGCTCTGCACATCCATTAAAGATGGAAGCATCAACACAGAGATGTTCCTTTCCAGATGTAAATAGAGAAGGCTGAGGACCTTGATCCTCATTAAAGGATTACGTTGGCTTTATTGCAATCAGCAGGAATAGGATGAACTATCAGTCAGCTGTAGCAGAAGTTTTGCATGTAGAAGATCTCAGGTTTAGCCCCAAGAATCTCAAGGTAGAGTCTAAGTTGCTGAAGAGCTCCCAGTCAGTGCAGACAAAACTGGATTGGATGAACCAATGATTTATTCAGTGCAAGGCTGCTTCCTGTGTTTCCAGAAAATGGCTAGTTTGTGCTTAGAACAATATTTGCTCTTTGCTTAAAGTATATCCTGATCTTCTCATCAGATGACAACCTATGGCAGCTAGCAATATATGAGCAAATAAAACCAAATTCACATTTTTCAGGAAAATGTCCATATTTTATAGAGAATGCCCAATAAAATCCTTTAAAAGTACACATACTAAATGTATATAATTTACATCATATCAGGCATGTTTTACAAGTGGAGGATTTCATATTTTGAATTTTCTACCATATGGCTTGGCCCAAATACACAGGGTGGTTCCATGCCATTTCCAGCAGTTCCCAAGAATATGCAGTGCTAGCATAGAAATGCCATGAGGCTGGACCATCCACCTGAAGAGTTGCTTTCAAGTAGCGATGCAGGTGGAATACATCATCTAGCAGCTTCTACACTGATGACCGTGCATTCAAATCAGGCTCAACTTATCTCACAGTGGAAAGCCCAAATAGTAATAAGTGATCCTATGATTATGGCTCAGGTGTCAGAATGTCCAGGAAATGCAAGTGCCTTTCTCAAAATGCAATTTCTTACCTGTCTGTGCCCAAAGAAATGTTTTTCACTTTTGTCAGAGTGTTGTACACTTACAAGATGCTATTTCTTCCAGTCACTGTTTGTGGCTCCCAGGTACTTAGAGCAATTCTAATCCCATTTCTTTCTTCATATAGTATACTTTGCCATCAACATATGGAGCCTTCTAGCTGAGATATTATCCCATTCTTTTTATGTTCTTTGCTTTGAAAGTAGCTGATTGCATTTACAGAGCTTACTAACAGTGGCTAGGAAGAAAGCTGAAGCTGTAGGGCATAAGAAGTCAATATAAATTTTTAAGCTTGTAGCTGAGAACAAGGAAGCACGAGAAAAACATTTTAAATCTCTGTGACCTTTTTGCTTTTGTTCTGCTTCTCTGCTGCTTTCTTACCAACGTGTAGGAGATTTCAGCATGTACGGAAGACAATAAAACTGCTCTGTAGCTTTATATTTCCAGTAATGCAACAAAAGACACTGTCATGTGCTAGCTAAACTCCTGAGAGGTGATTTACACTGAGAAAAAGTGGATAGTATAGCCACTTTCATATTGTACTACTTCAGAATGTAGGTGGGAGAATTACAGAGATGAACAGTCATCCCAAGCAGACAGACAAAGAAATATGGAAAACGAGCATGTGATGAGTGAGAAGGTTTTAATTTCTCTTCTGTGACATGCTTATTTTCAGTATAAGAAGTTTTTCCAGATAAGAAAGACATTCATACTGACATTCTCAACCTCCTCCTGGCAGTGATATTTTAAGTATGCTGTTGAGAAGCTGGTTCCTTGTCCATTTGCAGAGGGTATACACCATGTGAACATCATGGAGTCTTTCATGCTAGAGGTTTTCTGAATACAGTTCTATATAGATGGTACAGTTGTCTTTATCTATATTTTACTGGATGTGTTAGTGTTTCTTGTTTCATGCAACTTCTAGCATGAAATATCGTACTCACCAAAAAAAAAAAAAAGAACCTGAGGGAGAAAACCTGCATAGTACTTGACAGGACCAGGAAAGAAAGGTAGCATGTTCTTCCTGTTCCACACTTTTTTCTTTTAACTTTTCTGTAGCCAGTGTTGTTCCTGTAAACTCTCCCTGCCTGGTGGGACGGGTACAGGGGGCTAGGGAGGGACATGCATTGTTCTCTTCCTAGTCCAGGGACCTATCAGTTCAAGTGAAATGATCTACAAGCAACTGAATGCCTCTTTTTGAAATTACAAGGTACCTTAAGACTCCCTCATATTTTGTCCTATTCCAATTGTGTGTTAAGAGGAAAGGAGAAATTGGGTGAAGGGAGGATTTCTCTGGAGTGCAAGATTACATGGATTTTGTAGGCATATTACTCTGAAGGTCTTGAAAGTTTTTCTTTTTTCCCATCCTTTTCAGGGATTCTGAAGATACTGCACAAGCTGCCATGTTGAGCAAAATTGTGTATGTGTCAATGCATGATAAAGTAACAGCCCTGATGCTCAATACATTTGGTCCATGGAATTCTACTGTGATGGTATCATCCATTTCCATCAAGTCTCGCAGTGATCATTTTGGCATGTCAACAAGAAAGCAAAAATATGAAATTGCTGGTGCCAAACGTAATGAACCTCAGCGATTACTGGAATACTGGATTATTAAAAATAAAGTCCAGCAGTAATATTTGAACTGTGGGATAAGCAACTACACTGAATGATGGAGGGAGAGGTTCCTTCAAGTCTAGGAATTCATTTGAAGGTCATGCATGTATGAACAGTCAAGCATAAGAGAGCCCATCTTCTTACAAGAATTTATTTTTGCAAGAAAAGAGAAAGAAAGAACCAGAGAGATTTGGGATTATAGTAGTTGTCTAATGTATTGGAAAAATTGCACAAGAACAGTTCTTTTGTACAGAATAATTTTCCAGCCATGCTTTGAAGTCTTTCAGCCACGGTGTTATCTGTATAGGGGGCTGGTTACCTTACAAAGGGGAATCTTTGAGATTAGCAGGGGTAGGAAAAGTGCCTTCCTGAGACCACATGCAACACCCAAGGATGTTTTGTGGCCCCCAACCCACCCCTAAGACTTCATCAAACCACTTTTTCTTTTTCTAGCAAAAAGAAAAGTACATTACCTCTTCGGGAAGCTTCTCTTTCACTGTATGACATCAAACAACACAATCTCATATTTAAAAAATATATAATCTAGCCAGTTTTCTTTTTTTTTAGTTTTTTAGCATTGCCAGTAGTCTGCATGGCTCCTAGAAGGTCCCAGGGCAGAAGAGTGGCCCCTGGACCTACTGACAGTGATAGTGACATTGACAAGGTAGCTTAGCACTTTAATCAAGAGAACAAATATTTCAAGGTAACAGGTAATTCTTTTTTAAAACCCTAAGTGGACTTAACAGGTTCAGCTTGAAAGAACTTATTGACTCCTTCAGCTAACCTAGAATTTTAGAAATGTGCATCTTCTAAGGCCCTATACAGGTGCTAATTATCTCTATGTAATAAATTGTACAAGGAGAGGGAGAATGCTAGCCCTCCATCCTTTCCTTCACCCTCTGCATAGAGGCTGATTTCTGGAGTGGATAATTTCCTCCATCTGTAAAAGTTCTCCACAATTTCAAATCCCAATTTTCCATGTTTGAAACTGCATGGAGACCCTCCACTGATAGAGGAAGCTCCCACCACATAGAATGGGCAATGGAAGCAGTGCTGGAGGAGATGAAACTACCACACTCTTGTGCATTTACTGTACAGAGGA
Source organism: Cyclura pinguis (assembly GCA_030412105.1). Taxonomy (NCBI): domain Eukaryota; kingdom Metazoa; phylum Chordata; class Lepidosauria; order Squamata; family Iguanidae; genus Cyclura; species Cyclura pinguis. Next base: position 101,427,469 of record CM059599.1, on the reverse strand, counting down.
CTAGAATACTTGAAAGAGCTCTAAGCCTGACTATAAATATCTGAATAGAGCTTAACTCTGATTATAAATGTGCTTTCAAAGCTGCTATGCATTTTTTTTAAGTCTATGTTCTATGTTGCACTACTTATAGGAAGATTTTGGAAAAGTGTATTTAAGCAAAGTCCAATGGTAAGAAATAGACTTGTGAGGTATCTTTTTCTCTTTTTTATCTCCCTTTCTCTCTCTCTCTGTTTCAGGTCGAAATAGAAACAACAAAGTCTGGGGTTGGGCTGAAAGACCAGTCAAAGATCAGATTCTGGCATGACCTCCTGTGGATTTTAAAAGACTTCTGTTCTGATCTATAATAGAAAAAGAATACACAGAGACAAAGGCCTTGGTTTCTAATAAATATGGACACCATTTCAGAAGATCCCTTGTCTCTCAGCTTGGATTTTCCAAGTCCACATACAGAAGATTCAAAAGGAAAAGCAGTGGCACCATCTTCTGGCCACTGTCTATCTTCTTTCCCCAATCTACTTCTGCCTCTCAGTTATGACAGAATGTCTCAGCCATTTTGGTTCTTATGGGGGCTCTTTTGTACTCTGTCTGGAGTTGTGTCTTCTCAGTCAATAACCACTAAACATACCGTCATGACCTGGAAACAGAAGTCAGTAGACAGCAAGTTGTTTGCCCTAAAGGCTGTATAGTGTACTTGCCTTAACCCATCCTAAGTTGCACATCAGAGATATTCGGTGTGGGCTTTCTGAAATAACTTCCTTTAGGCTCAACCACGCTGTTCGTTAATTCTAAAATATTTCTGAGGCTGTGTCACGTGATAGACTACTCTCCAGCAGTACCAGAGTTGGCTGTATAAGAAAACTATCTGATGTCAGAAGAAAAAGTGCTTTACTGTGAAGCCTCCAGAACACATCTAAATTATTTCTAAAAGACATGGACTCATTGAAGAGTTGGAGAATGCAACGAAAAAGAACTCTTACAAAACTAATAACTATAAAGGAACAGCAAAAACAGTGCTCCTTAACCCCACTTTTTATTTATGCACTATAGGTGCTTTTATAAATGACTCTTATGTCTTTTACTGATGACTGAGACGTCTGCATATTTCTATCAACAGAGGCCAACTGAATATGTATTAACTATGTTTACTCTTTTATAACTAATTCCAGTTGAAAATCCTATGTAAGTGAGCTTTTTTAAAAAGAAAAACTGCAACATACAAAACCTTTCTTTCTGGATTTTGTTCTGTTTTTAGTTGGGGTGGGAGTAGTTGCGTTTGTGACATTTTTGAAGTTCTTTTTTGTGGTATTTGGGGGATCTGTTGTGTGTTAGAATGTGTATCTTATCTTCCTGTATTATTGTGGCTCAAAAAAAAACTGTGCTGTTATGTAGTTGGCAAGAAGATGCCTTTGGAAACTTTACTAGTAGGTCAATGTCTTTATGAAATACTCTTGACTCCTAGAAGCGTCTGTTTGTTCTGAATTTGAGCTGTATATTCAACCACTTCAGTGGCTTTTCATTGGGAAGGAATATTTTGCTCAGGCTTTTTTAGAACTTGAATTGCCCTCATTTCTTTATTTAAAACTTTCAGATGCATCAGCCTCAGGCATTTGTTGGGCAAAGGTTCTTTTTTGGTAGGGACAAACTGCCTGCCAATTCTCCTTCAAGCAACTTTTTTGTACACTTGCCCAACTCCTCAGTTCTTTGTGGCCTATAAAATCTGTACTCCTCCATAACACTTCTCATTGTCTGTCCCTACATAAATCAGTCTGTTCAATTCCCCTCCCACCACCCTACTGTTTGATGTCTTTGCATGAATGTACTATGTCACAAAGAATAAATCTAGATGACAACAGAACATATGTTAATTAGAGAAACAAAAATGCGTATTCCAGATCAAGCAGCATTGGTGCATGGAAGTGGGTGTATCTATAATAATGATAACATTCACATTGTACAGTAGACAGCACATAGAAAATTCCAAAAACTGTAAATTCTGTGAGCTCAAATGGCATAATCTTAAATATTTGCATCGTTGTACCTACACTACTGCTGGCATGATATCATCATTAATGATGTCACACTGGTGCAGCTTTTCAACATGCTCCATTATCTTGCTTCTTTGCTGAATCACCATTTTAGGCCAGGACCAAAAGCCACTAGTACTATAAACCTGCAATTAACTTAACTACCAGTGGGATTTGTCTGGAATATGTTGCATGAAAACAGTGTCCTTAACCTTATTTTTCACACTGGCTGTACTTAATGTTACTTGTTTGGGGTTCTGATCCAGCATTTTCAACTGAAGATATCATTAGAATTAGTCTGCAGCAGATGGCTGAAAGGTCTTGGTCTATATTTAGGTTTGGAGCTGCTGGATTGGCAGACTGATTGATGCTTCAGTGATGTTCTATCCCCACTCAGGAAGAACGGGAAAGCATGTTAGAAAATCAGTAAAACATGAAAATTTCCAGGTCAGTATTTTAAAATACTGACTTTTACATATCTGAGACCTCTGAACTGTTGAAAGGGGGTATCTGGAGGAGCCATTGTTTGATCTATACTCACTCTTACCGAACACTTTCAAAGAAATAACTGTACGCCTATTTCTTTCACTTATAGACTCATATACACACTCGGGAATAACATCCAGCTTGCTTTTCATCTTTATTAGTAAACATGAGACTTGTGGTTCAGTTTAGAACAGTTCAATATGAGCTGACTAACTTGTGGCATTTCATCAGCCCATGCTTTGCTCCCTTTTGAATGACTATGTCATTCTGCTACCTCTGCATCTCATGCCTGGACATTAGGAAACAGCTATCCTATTGCCATGGCTGCAAATCATAAAAGGAATCTTTCCTAGAATGTATCATCTTTGCCACAAATAGCCTGCTCTGTTTGTATGTGAGGAGGAGTGGCGGGGAGAAGACTCCAGGCAGTATAGAATGAAAGGAGGGAAGTACAATCCCACATTTTTGTGCCCATTCGTGACTATTGCCAGATCTGTGAGAATGTTTATAATCATCTAAGAATCAAGGATGTCCGTAAATGGTATAGGATCCTTATGCTGACTTAGAGCCAAATGTCCAAGAAACCAGGCTTGCTTAACTAACTAGGATTACCACTGAGTGCTAGCTGCTTTTCAGTGGCACAGTCACCCTTTGTGGCATAGCTAATAAGTCTTAAAATGCAGCCTAAGTAGGAAAGTGAAGAGAACAAGTCTCTTTACTTGAAGGTGGCCTGTGGCACCTTAAAGTTTAACATGTTTGATTTGGCCTGAGTTTTTGTGGACTGTAGTCTACTTCACCAGATGCATCATGTTCATCTTTAAGATGCCACAACATTCTTTATTTGTGACTTGGACCAGGGACAGAGTATCGAAGTCTTTCCCCCAGTCTGCATATATGTGAATTGCAGATTCCTCTTTTTTTAACCTAGAGGTGGGATTTTGCAGCCCTTCAGATGTCATTGAATTTCCAGCAGCCTTAGCCAGCATAGCCACTGGTGAAGAATTCTGGGAATTTGCAGTGCAACAACATCTGCAGAACCACATGATTTCCACTCTTGACCGAATGGTACTATTAGGAATGGAAAAAGTTGAGGGATTTGAGTTAGTGATCTTTAGAGAATTCTACCCATCCTCAAACCAGAGGGCCATTCACATTACACAATTATAGCATTATTATTCTATTTTAACTGTGGTTTCATCCTGTGGATTCCGAGGATTTGCAGTTTAGGAAAGGGTGGTTAGAATTCTCAGCCAGAGAGCTCTAGTGCCTCACCAAACTACAAGCCTCAGTATTCCAGAGGATGGAACCATGACAGTTAACGTGAGATATTAGCACTATAGCTGCATAATGCAGAAGGGCCCCAGGTTAGACAAAAGTGATATGTGTGGGTTGCTACTGCCTAAGGTGAGAAGAGAAAGTCACTAAACAATGTGACAGCTACCCTTCTATAACAAACTTGCTGGAAATGAAATGGCTTGTAGCGTTGCTGTGATCAAAAGAGGAGAGGCACACATGAGTCCATTACAGTGTCTCCTCCCCCATTACAAGAGTGCGGGACAACTTTAAAACCTGAGAATTTTGAGACATTATGATAAGAACTCTATGTGGATAATGTGGCAACCCCGCCATATATACAGAAATAATATACATTTAATAATAGGCCCTCATACTTGCTTAGATTGCAGCTAAATCACCACCACCAAAATAATTTCAGGACTGTCAACTACTACAGTGAATAAATGAGCGGACACATCTGCTATGGAAAGAGTTTTAGAGCACAGTAGTGTGAGAATATCTGAAAATGCTGTTGTTGAATTGTACAGCTGTATCCTCCTCAAAATCCAGTGAAGAATGTTATTTTTCTAGACTGGGCTTTTTTTTGTTGTTGTTATAAATCCAAATATTCAGAAGGCAAGTGTTAACAATCCAAATGTCTCTTTTTGTTATAATCATTTGTTAATTCTGAATGTATTTTTAACAGAAGGTGAATTTTTTTTGACTAACTAGTGTAATTTGCATTTAAAAAAAATAAATGGGAAAATACAGGTTTCCAAGTTTTTCATGACCCCCTACCCCATTGTCTTTCATAAGTTTCCTGGGTACAACTATCAGAGGAGCAAAAATACAAGAAAGGAACAAACCTATTATATTTACATGGAGGCAATTTTGAGCTGAGCTCCACACAGATGTGTCAGCACAGAACAGAAATTGCCAGGTCATGACATCATTTTAACTCAGTCATAGGTAACTTGGTATTTTCATTATCTACTGACACTAAAAGGCTTCTTTTACCAGGCTGACTGTAATAGACTCACTGCCATTTAAAATATGCCTTTTTTATTATTTTGTCCTCTCATCTGTGAAGTTAAACCCCTGATAGGTTACCAGTAGCCAATCTCAATGGCTGATAGCAATAGCACTGGTGGAGCATATGTTCCCTGGAAGGCAAAGGCTGCTCCTTTCTCCAACTGTGCAGTATAAGCTGGATAGCTCTTAGGTGCATCCCTGCAGCAAACCAGTGGGCAAGACGGGAGCTGCTCCCCCTACAACTAGTCAGTGGGCAAAGGTACAGAGCTAGACCTAAGCACCTGTTACCCTGATTTCTGGGGATCCCTTGGGGAACCTCGATGTGCTCCACATGAGGAAGGGTGGGGAACTTAAAGGAGCACAAGCGGTAGCAATACGAGAGGCTGGGTAACCTAGCAGCGTCTTTTTACCCAGTTTTTACAGGGTCAGGCCAAGCCAAAAATCAGACAAATGTATCAAATAAATGATTTTATTGCATGAAAATGTTCTCACACACCGACGCAATCACTCACTCACTCACACGAGACCTGTTAAGAAGCCAAAGAGTGGAAAAATGAATAGGGGATATAGAAAGGGATTGTAGATGGGGTGATACTGCACCTTTCCTTGGTTCGGGAAACAGCAAGCAAAATGGAACTCAGCAAAGAAATGGCTGAGGGGGTTACTCAGCTAACAGAGTGACTGTCTGCTAGCGTGGCAGGGAGTTCTCCTGAGAAATTCCCAAAAACTTGGACTACTTGTAGGGCAAAATGTACCTCAAGGGCAAATCCTCTCCCGGGAAGAACAATAGGCATCACAAAGGAAAGGAAACTCTACAATGGCAACTCGTTTTCCATGATGGTTTTATGATGTGTTGCCAATGTTTCAGGATCTTCGGTTGCAATGGGTTGTAGTGTAAATGTATGTAGATGGTCCTTGCCTGGTATGATTTTTCTAGCACAAGTGCTCAACTTGGGGAAAACATGCTGATCTCCTCAAGTTGGCTCCTCTGTGGCTGAGAACCCTTTGTTTACCATGGATTTGCATAGCTTGAGGTCTCCTTGGGCTAGGTGACTGGGGATTTTACTCTCTGGCATGGTGGATCACATTTGATATTAAAAATTGTAGACCCCAGGATAGGGTGTGCCAGTGAGGTAACACATCCTCCAGCTGCTGAGGGAAAGCCATTGTGCAAAGAGGTTCTGGTTACTTCCTCGTACAATGTCTCACAAAGTTCTTATCTTGGTGTAACCCCCAGTTCATAGCAGTTTAGATAACCTAGATGATTCCAGCTGTAGTTAAGCACTGCATTAACTAGTCTCTGTTACAGTTGATACTGTTAACCTCAAAGAATAATTTAGTCCAGTGATTGGAATCATTTTTCTTAACATCTGAAGCTGTGAATAATAGTTAGAAATACATGAAGGCCAACTGAGGATGTGCTTGTTAAGATCTCATACTGTCTTTAGACTAAAGATGTGAACACAGTTTCCGCAGGAAGGGCTGAAGACAGTGCTGCTGATACTGGAGAGGACATTCTGCCTAGGGCAAAGGATAAGCAGGCAGTCCTTCATCCCCATTCCACCTTCAGAAGCCTGACTGAACAAGTAGCTGAACCTTCACCTTCTTGGTGGATGAAGTAGTATTTGGGGCTACGAAAGAAGGCAACTACATGCTAGCTTACAGGATCCAGAGCAGGTTACATAGCACCCATGTATGGTCTCTAACATTTCACCACTGACCTCCAGCATTTGAGGCATGATAATCTACCTAATGAAAAGACCACACACCTTCTTTTGACACTACACACACGCACGCACGTGAGCGCACACACACACACACCTCACCTGCTGCTATTAGCATAGTATCACAAAAGCACCTAAGTAAGTATTTATGATTTCAATGTCTCGATCAATAAAAAAAAAATCCCACAGATAATATTCTAGTCACTCCAAGTGTCTCTATTTATCATCAGCTCTCTGTATTTTCTAGTCTATAAAATAAAATATTCTGTATTTTCTCTCCCTGGAAAATCACTATCCCCATTTCTGCCTTTGGCTTATATTTTATCAGTGTCATTTTCTAGTGTGGTCATTTTTCAGAGTTCTATCCTTGAGGCAGAGTGGGGTTCTCCAGAAGTGGAATCTCAGAGTGACAAATGGATACATCATGTTTCTTGCACTGGCAGCTGGTGACTTCCATGTCAGTCGGGGCTGTGAATCCACTCCAGGTGTTGGTCTGAATTTTAAAAGAGCTATTCAAAGAGCCAAGCATAGGGGTCAGAACCTTGGATAGCTCTTTTGAATTCTGGTCTAAAACCTGGAATAGATTCATCACTGTTCAGACAAGCTGCCCCTGATGTCTTGCACACATGTATATAAATACATGCACATAAGCATTCAGACACCATGTAATTCACAGCCACCCATTTCACATACAGTAGCTCAGGTCTGTTTTATTCTGATCATCAGAGCCTGGAAAAATTACTTTTTGGACTCCCACTCCTGGAATAGCCATGCTAGCAGGGAGATTCTAGAAATTATACTCCAATACAGTAATCTTTGCAAGCTGTGCTGTTGACAAAATACGTAGGACATTTTTTTTTTAGTACACCTTTTACCCTGACAATTATCTCTTGCTTGATTTTTAAATAGGCTACTGAAGAATAAACACAGCATAGCAGCTGAAACACAGAACTATGATATGTGGGGATGTTACAGAAGTTGTGGACACAGGCAAAAGTGCACAAGCCATATGATGCATGTTGAGGAATACAGCACATCAGTACTGATTCACTTCAGTCCCATTGCATACCAGTCTGTTTGCAGGTTGTACTATGAATTACACAACAGCAGGATATACACGATGCTCATCTTCGAAATTCTTTTTTCCCCACAGACAAAAGTCCACTTACAAGTGGACAACGCCCCAACAAGATTCCCATGATTGTCCTTATTTCCATGTACAAACTATACGTTATGTCATACAGGTTGCGTCCGCACAAAAGATCTTTTCCCCTTCTCTATCCTGGTTGCACCATTCAGTGCCTTTTCCCCACAATTCCAATAATGTTTGCACTGGTTCCCTACAGAAATGTGGCAGAAAAATTTGCACAACCTGTGCCTGTTTTCTGTGTATTCAGTTTGAACACCAATGCATTCACACTGTGCTATGGACACACAAATACGGAACAACTATACTACATTAAAAACTTCAGAGAAAAGTTTTATATGACTTCAACAGTCCTCAGGGAGGATTCTTTTCTAGTGGCAGTGGCTTCCATGTCATTGGAGCAATGAATGTGCTATGGGTTTTAGACCAAGTTTCCAATGAGTTATCCAAATTGCTGAACCTGTTTTGGGGATTAGGATTTATTACCTTGAATAGGTCCTTTAAATTTCAGAGTAAAACCTTGAGTGGAATCATCGCCCCCTTTATACAGGAGACAATTCATGTATTCACAGACTTTGTCATCAAATGACAACATGTATTTATGATTCAACCTACAGGTATGGGGGAAAATGCATGCAAACATGCCTATACATTGTCATTATACTAAAGGACTGTGTATAGGCAGAACTTTTGAGTCTGCAAGGAGAGCTCTCTTGAAGGATATATTGTGATGACTGAAACCAGAACATTTGATTCAGCATGTAAATTCTGTGGAAATGATCTCCAGCATAGTATTTGTATCATATGAGCTAAAGTGAACAAAACTGGGAAATAAAATGATGCAATTGAAATAGAATTGCCATGATGATGATGATTATTAGCCCACCCTCATAGTACCTTCAGGCAAGAAGAAAGAAAAGCAACAGCATGAACAGATTAAGTTAAGTTTACATTCTGGGAGCATGTGGTCTACATTTGAAAATATATTGCCCAGTTAACATCCTAAAACTTCCAAATGTATCCATATCAGATCACACCACTAAATCTGAAACTCAGATTTTTTTTTTTAAAAAAAGTCTTTCATGGGCTTTAATAGTTCTATTAAAAAAAAAATTATTCTACAAATTAAGCTCTAGAATGAAGCAAACCTCCAGCCTAAGTATTCCCACTGCCAATGTTGATATAGTATTCAAGAAACAGAAACAAATGCAAATGAAAAATCTATAGTTTAATGCACTGTGGAATTTGTCTATGTGACAATGAAGTCTCTAGTACAGATTGGCTAAACTGGCTTGATGCCTTGGAATTTTAGGACTAACTCAGCCTTCCATAGCATATGATTCTTCATGCAGTCATATGCTATGACTGGTGGCTTCTGAGGGTTTGGTAAACCATGTTTTGCCACTGTGGGGGACCGCAGAGACAGGGGAGTTTTCAAGCACATCATAGGCTACTTGGCTGGTGGAACGTTCAGCAATTCAGAACATTTCTATAGCAGATTTCAGCAAGGACTGCTAGTCACAAATATTATCATCACCATCACTATCATCATCATCATCATCATCATCATTATCATTTCTTACTTGCCTCTCCCTGTGGATCAAGGTGGAAAACAACAACAAATAACATACAACATCAGTTAAAGAGCACATAATACATATTAAAATCCATCAATAAATACTTTAAAAACAATAAGTTAAAAATAATCTGGATAGGCATGCAGGAAGAAACTGGTCTTTATTACTAATTTAAATACAGACAGCTGAAAGTCTTTTCCTGCAAGTCTCTTTGTCCACAATCTGGGGTGGACAAAGAAATTGTCCTCTGAGTAACAGCCAGCTGGTTTTGGCTGACTGAAGTAGATGTTGCACAAAGGACCTACATATATAGGGCAGATTATGTGAGAGAAGGTGATCCTGTAGGTAACCTGGACTCAAACCAAGTAGGGCTTTAAAGGTAATAACTGATGCCTTGTACTTTGCCTGGAAACTAATTGGCAGCCAGTAGAATGATTTAATACTGGTGTAATACAGTCCCTCCTAGATGCACCAGAAAGCAGTCTGGCTGCCACGTTCTGAACTAATTGAAGTTTCCAAACTTGGTACAGAGGTAGCCCAATGTATAGCACATTGCAGAGGTCCAGCCTTAATGGACAGAAATTGCCATGTAAAGTAGAGGCCTTTCAGATTAAGGATGAGATCCTACATGATCAAGCAGAATGTAAGAGTTCTCCATGCAGGGCCCCACTGCGTCTCCCCTGTCACCATGCCCAGGACTCCCCATGTAGCTGTGACAGCCTCTCCCTTGCAGCGATTTTAATGCTGATGGAGAACAAAGGGGCTCAGAGAAGCATCTGACTATGTTTCCATAGCAAGATGCAGACTGAAGATATCTCCCTCCAAGATTCTCTGGGTTCCTTCAGAAGTCTCAGTGGATAATGTCTCTGCTCATAGCCAATTCCCCAATTTCCCCTCCCTCTCTATCAGCAACAGAATGGCTATGGGACCTATCACAGAGTAACTGTGGACAAGGGGACAACTTTGGCCATTGCAGGGGGTGAAAGAGAATCCCAAACTTTGCAATGATTTTAAAAAGATATGCACGGGCATAAGATGGAGTTACACCTGTCTATGCCACTAATAAGATGCCAGCCTGTGTGGAAAGAAGCATGGGCTGCCACGGAAAAGGAAGACCTGGAAACAAGATGTCTCAGAAGGGGGGCTGAAGAGGTAGTAAAGTTCAAGTTCATGTTGCCAAGAAACAGGAGACTAAGGACCAAACAATATAAAGTGTTATTCACCCCTTCCTGGCTGCTACTTGTCCCTGCAGGTGCTGTTTCCTTTACTTGTCACCTATACATACAGGGTTGCAATTTCACCAGGTCTAATCCGTGTTCTTCATCTCATGGCCTGGACCTGTATTTTTTCCCAGAATAAATATGGTCAGTTCAAGCATTCTTTTCTAAAAGCCTATCAGTATGTTTAGCTGAGCCCAAGTACAGACCTAAAGTCAAGGCCATTAGCCTGAGCCCTAATGAAACTACAGGGAAAGATAAACACAACATGGAGTCAAGGAAGAGCATTCTCTGACTTACCAAGGAGTGCCATTTGTGGGTTGCAATGCGGCAGAGCAAAGTTAGGACTATTTTCCTTATTGGTGGAGCCTTTTCCCTCATAGAAATCTGTGCAGTTTCCTGGGATCTATAGAAAGTTGGGAAAACCAACCAATCAGTTTCTTCCTATTGGCTTGTGGGTAGGACTGGAGAGCTAAAACAGATGTTTGAATCCAGTCTGCAGACTGGATGAGACCATCTAGTCTCCTGCACTTCTCTCAACAGTCAGCGCAGACTTTGTCTCCACTCTCCCTCTCTTATATTCATGTTCATGGCATATGTGAATCTTGATAGTATGTTTACATTTTTTCAAAACTTTGTACAGCTTTTAAGAATGGGTCCCAGATCCAGCTGGGGTTAGATGAAGCATGAGTGGCTTGCTTCATCTACCCCTAGTTGTCCCCCTTGGGGTGTGGGCTACAAGGGTCATTCCCAGGTCAAAGGCAGGTGGTCCACAAGTGGCAGGGGCATGCAGTAACTTATGCCCATGTGGAATCCCAAGTCTGTCCTTCCAAAAGCATAGCCAGCAGGTAGGTTTGATGTTTGGTTCTGACTGGTTGACCAGTCCTTGAATTCAGACCCACACTAGAGCCAGATATAACCAATAAAGTCTTGTGGACTCTTTTACCCCAACGGATGCAATTTGTATCATTATTGTTAAGTGGAGCCTTAACTGCCTATGAACCCACAAAAGAAGTGCTGTAAAGGAAGGACAAAGGACCTAGACCAAGAGGAAGCTGTTCTGTGAGCAGATAGATGGATGTGGCAGATGAAAATTTGGTGGGAGCGAAGAAATGCAGCCTGATTGATGTCTAGTCTTGTCTGTGAAGGAATTCAAGAGGGACAATGAAGGAACATTTAACCATGTGAGCTACCTCCATCTTCCTTCTGAAGACATACTGACAAACCAAAAGTTTATCACTTTAATAATAACTAGGGGTTTCCCCTTAGAAACCATAAAGAGACCTTGATATAAAAAAGAAGGCAATGAAAGCCAGGTAATTTCCAAAGCTAATATAAACCAAACAGCAAAATTAACGAAGACAGTGACAAAATACGGCCCAGGTTAGACCTGGTTTGTCGAAGAAGCCATCTTCTAGAGAAGAAAATCAAGAAATCAAGTTTTTCCCATTACTGCACCTCACTATAAGAGAGGCCACCTCCTGCTAAACCACCACTTCTTAAGAGCCAGAAATGAGTTGGTAGCCTGACTTTATACCTCTAACCCAGGGATGCATTTCTTTATGTCAGCTCACTTCAGAATCCTAGAAAGCAAAACAAAAAAAGGGGGGAGGTATATTGTCAAAAGTGCTATATCAGTTAAGTAATTGAATACAGCATGAAAGAAATTATCCACATGTGTACTCTTACATAAATACATTCCATACTTCATTTTACACTGATGTGCTTTTATAGTTGTAACTCTGATAAAGCTCACACACCAAAAAGTCTGCAAATTGATGCTGTCACCAAAAGATGATGGACTGATTCAATTAACCAGTGCGTAGTTTTAAGAGTTCTGCTGGGAGTTACTTACTAAAGCCATATACTGCTTAGACTCTCTTCAAGCGTTCACATTCTGTCATTTTTCTTCATTATTCTTACAGTTTCATTCATAAATACTTGGAGAACATTCTTCTTAGAGGAAAGCACATAAAGTGCAAAAATGCTCATAGTTAATCATTTGTAATTCTACATGGAAAGTATAATTCCTTTCTTTTTTTCATCTTGCCTTTATATTTTACATTTTCTTTAAAAAACATTGGCTGGCATACTACATTTCAGCTACAGATGCATAACCTAGAGTTAGCGTGTGTGTGTGTGTGTGTGTGTGTGTGTGGTCTTTATTTTATTACAGACCAAAGACCCAGCAATATGGCAAACATATAAACATGTAAAATATATACAGGATGTATAAAACCAAATAAAAGCACATCAAATATTTGGGCAGACTATAGATACAAAATGTACAAACCAACTGAAAACAGTTCAGGTACTAAAGAAATTGCAGAAGGCTTAATTCAAACCTTTTTGTGATACAAATTGTTCTCTAATCCTGACTGCCTCAGAGAAAAACTTGGCAACGGCCAAAGTCATGCACAGAGACTTGTCTTCTAGTAAGAACTTGACATAGAATTGGGCAGATTTTCCTAGTAAGTTACTCAATAATGGGTTAATTGTATGTTGACAAACCTACCTGTAGAAGCTACAAGACAAAAGAATGTGCTTCATACATTCTACTTTCTGGTTACTACATGGGCAGAGTCTTGCAGTATATGGGACACAGTTATGGATCTGTAAGAGTCTGTATTCAGCTATATTAAGTATTCACAATTGTGGCACTAACGCCATGTTCATAAAAGCCCTCTGACACCCACCTTAAACTCTATGGAGTTGCTCTGAACTATGGAGGTCCACAGTGTGATCAAGTGTGGCGCTTCAGGAGGATGTGGCCAGATCCTTTCTGCTCCCAAGCCATGGTGTGACAAGGAGAAGCAATTGACCATGCTGCAGACCTCTGTCCCTTGGAGTGGGTCCCTGAAGTTTCAGTCTAGGCACAACAAAGTATAAGCTTCATCAGCTGAAATTTCATTGAAATTTCATTGACGATACATTCAGGGAGTCAAGGAAATTACAAATAATACAAATGATGCATCAAACCACTTACATTAAAAATGAGACTATGAAAGCACTTGGATATTGTAATTTACAGCTTGGAACAAATGCAAAAACTATCTAGATTCACGAATGTGTTCAAATCCACCCTAGATATTTAACTACTTCATATATAATTACTTGGCATTTGTACTGTTCCTTGTTTCAGTGGCAAAACATCAGAATACTTAAATATGCATGGAGAGAAAGCTGTAGTACCAAATACCACATGGTATTAAGACTAGGAAAGTGGGAGAATGAAATTCAGAGGATCTAAAAGAGGTATTGGTCCATGCAAGATGCCTCTGACTACATAGTCAATTTAACTCTGGAAATATGGGCTGGAATCCTAATAGGTAATTAATGCTAAACTGCATTTGTAACTGCTTCATTTTCACAATCCCTACTTATGCCCTCATTTAGGAACCCTAGGGATGCTCAAAGTCCCCCAATTCACATTTACTGGGCAGTAGCCACTGCAATCAACAAGGGTCTGCTCCCATTGATCAGGGAGCGACTGACATTCTCACACACCCCTCCTCATGCAAGCAATTTTAGGTGTGAGGGAAGATTGCGACAGGGCCCTATTTCTGCCTGTCATAATGGAGATTGCTTGCGCAAAAGAGTGAGAACATTAGTCATCTGCTTCCTGAGCAACAAGGTAGCAGATCCCCATTGACTGCAGTGGCAGCTGACCGGTAAGTGGGGACGGAGGTCGGCGGTCAGGCCAGAATTCACTATGCAACTACAGTAGTTATGTAGCAGTGTAGTGTACAGAGGATCCTGGCCATTCAAGCAAGAGAAGTTGATGATGATTCAATGGTATGGTGGATTTATGATTAAGCTGGTGATCAGACAAACAGATGGTCAAGGAAGCAGAAATACTCTGCACTGGTAACTCACTTGATCTCAAAGGAAAGATTTTTCCTCATAATGATTGCCACAACAGAAAGGACCATCATCCATATCACAAGCAAACAAACTTCACTACACCATAGTATGGCAACATAGAGATCAAGTGGGCCTAGGTGGAAGACTACACATAAGGCTATGCATGTGACTTATATATAGATTTAACCATACATTAGACTTTAAAGTATAACATAGACATGATGTGAGAAGACATAGGTCTGATTTCTTGTGCCTTTTTCCTTACTTTGAAACAGATATAGGGAGCTGCTGACCTGATTATGCTCTTTTTCCAGTCAAAACCTTTACAGACACCTGAAGCTAATAGCATCACTGAGTCAGGGAGGCGGAGATGGGCAGTTTTAAACAGGTAGCTGTATCCCACCCTATCTCATTTCACCCCAATAAGTGTTAATGGCAGCTTAGTAGGAGAATTCTGACTGAGTAGATCAAACTGTGTGAAAAGTCCAGCTTCTGCCTCAGTGCCATTTTCTCAATCAGATTAACAGCAATAGAGCTGCTTTGAACTAAGAGAGAGAGAGAGAGAGAGAGAGAGAGAGAGAGAGAGAGAGAGAGAGAGAGAGAGAGAGAGAAGAAAGAAAGAAAGAAAGAAAGAATCTACATACTTTCTTCCTACTCACATATACATCATTATATCCGGTCATTTTTCTCTCAACTGTACTCCAAAACTGAAGGCAATGCTTGAACTTTATATTTTCCTTCATTAATAGCCATTAATACATGTATTGTAAAGAATACAGGGAAGGCATACTGTCAGCTACCATCGGCAAGAAAGTATTTTTCCTTCTAAAATGCTATAATCCACGGCAAGTATACACCATCTATAGCCCTGTGTGAAAATGCAGAAGTGGATTTCTGATATACCTGAAGGAACACAGATGGGAAGCAAGACATGGACCAGCAGCTGTCTAGTTGGAGTCACATTCACATCAGGATAATAATGCAGTTGCAGATATATTTTTGACATATTTAGAACAAGTTCAGATAATGGCGAAGAAATTGTTCTTGGTTCACTGAAGCTCTTTTACCTGGAAACTGAGAGTAAAACAAATCTCTCATCAAATAGAACAGGAAAAGTGTTATGTCACAATTAGACTACTGAGGAAGTCCAAACAACTCCCAATTTCTTTGGGTACTTATTGCTATATAGTACTTATTTAAGACTAGTCTGCTCAAGGACTTTGGAGATGTCTTAAAGATCACAGGAATGTCATTTCCGGTGCATGGTTAACTGCAAGAGGGCCTTAGGGTCATGGAAAGCCCATCATTTCAGTAGTGCAGAGGCAATGCAAAATTGAAGCACAATGTTTTTCACGGTCACTCAAAGGTAAATCCCATTGTTCCTAGTATATGGCATGCTCCAAAATATGTGCATAGGACTGCAGCTTTCATGTGGTTATTTCTTTATTCATTTTTGTGATTATTTAGCTTATAAAATATTGTCCCTGACTCTCCTGCTGTCAGAAGAATATTGCCAAATCGTACAAGCACTAGAAGTTGTTGTTGTTTGCCTTCAAGTTGTTTCTGACTTATGGCAACCCTATGGTAAATCTATCATGGAGTTTTCTTGGTGAGATTTATTCAGAGGGGGTTTGCTTCTGCTGAGGCTGAGAGAGTGTGAGTTGCCCAAGGCAGCCATTGAGTTGCCATGGCCAACTGGGGATTCAAAGCCTGATCTCCCAGAGTTCTAGTCCAACACTCAAATCACTACACCACAATGGCTCTGCAAGCACGAGAAACACACCACAAAAGCTAAAACTGTATGACATGAAAAAAAATTCAGTAAAGAGAATAGCAAATGTGGAACAAAAGTAGACGAAATTCTGACACATTCTACATGTCTCCTTTCAAATGCTTTCGAGAAAAAAGAATGGACCCTCATCTTATCCAAAAATGTGTACAGTAAAACTATAACCTCATCAGCAACCTCATCACAGTCTATGAGCCATTATAAAGAAGGCTCTGTTCCTTCCTGCTGTGAAAATGTATGTCAAAGTCCTCTTTCAAAGCTGAAGTGCTACTCAGTAAATATAAATGAAGCTTATAAATGGTTGCACCACCATGTCCAACATGCTGCATTTGACCAAGAGAATACTGAAACAATGACTGAAGCAGTTTAATCTTTGGCCAAACTCTTAAATAGAGTCTCCATTGATGAAATGTAGCCGAAGTACAAGTTTGTCTTACACATATACAGTGTCACAGCATAGCTCTGTCAGATTTGTAAAGGCTTGGCACACCTGCAGTTGCCCACTCCCCATTCACGTTAATGTAGAAGGCTGAAGGCATGGAGCAAAAGAACAAGCATAGAGAGGAATTAACCCTTAAACCTTTCCTTGTTAGCAGAAATCTGTACTTAAAGTATCATCCTGTTGATATTTATTGGAAAGGAAGCCTCAGTCAGTTCAGTGGGATTTTCTTCCAGCTGCAGCAAGTTTAGAGTTTGCTAAATACAGGACTAGGGCCAGAAGTGACCGTCCTCAGGTTAAAATTCTTCCACCCTCTCCTTGTAGCATCTGGAAAGTTTGACAAAGAGTATTTCTCAAGCCTTGCCATCAGGTAACTAGATGAACCAGGAAAAGGAAATATGCCATGTGACGATATTGCCCCATCATTCAATATGCCTTATACGTATAGCAAAGGGAGTGGATCCTTGGCATGAGGCTACCATTGTAGCCAGCTGCCTTCCATCCAATTTCAGGTGTCTCTCAACCACAGTCTTTAAAAATGGCTTGCTTCTAGGGAATGTGCATTATCTTTTGTAACGAATGAAAGACTGAAACAAATGGGCTACATTCAGTTCCATTTTCAGCTGTAACTCCATGACTGTTATCTAGAACTAATAGACATAAATAGGGTTCATTTTCACTACTTTATTCACACCTTTTCATCATTTAACATAGGACTTAAAAATTACTTTGCTGTTCATAAAAATGTGCATCTTTGTTTAAATAAGACCTTGAACTCTAAAATGTCTCATTTTTAAAAAGAAATGTGACTCACTAAATTGTTTTTATGGTCTTTCCCCTCAGATCTGTCAGGAAAGAACCTGTAGATGCATAGGAGAAACTTACCTGATTCTAGGATTTGTCTGATAATGAAGGAAAAATGGAAAAAAATGGCCCCAATTGGTTCAGTTTTCATCTGTAAGTGGTTCTAAATGCATATAAATAGGATTCATCTGCCTAACTTCAACCATACCATTTCTTCATTCACTCCAGTTTCCATGGAGCCAATTTCAACAGCTGCTTCCCGGTGGATGCCATTTTATTCTCCCAGATGCTCTTGATCAGGGGATCACAGCCTTGCATCCCCAGATGCTGTTATCCCCATCCTCTCTGATAATAGCCCAGGCTAGTTAAGGATCACAAGACTTGTAGTGCAGCACAATCTGGAAGCTTAAGTTTGGGAACTACTGCTCTAAATTAGGGGTAGGCAGCCTGTGTCCCTCTAAATGTTGTTTGGACTCCAACTCCCATATGGCCTAACTGGTGTAGCATCAGGAGGGTTACAGATTGTCATCCCAGGCTGTAAATGATTTGCTTTTCAACAGGATGGGGTGGGACATGGCAACTGCCACAGAAAAATAAATGGTTGCCTTCAGTGAGCTGAAATAAAATAAACAAAGGTGGGGGTGGGGTGGGGTGGGGTGGGGTGGTGGAAGAAAAAGAAATGTAAGTAATAAAATGGAGGAAAGTTTAACTGAATGCACAGACACGTGATTTTTTTAAAACATATAAGTAATGAAACAAATGAGATCTTTAATAGTGGAGATGAATGTAATTATGAATTGGTGGAACTTGGACAGTCTTCCTTGCTTCTCTTTAGTCCTTGACTAGTGTCAGCAGAGTTAATTGAAAAAGCTGCAAAATGTTAATCGGCTTCAAGTTGAAATTCTGTCTTTGCAGACTTTCATGGCATCCTTAACTGTAATGACTATATATCAGAGGAACTGCAGCATGTCTTCACTGGCAAATTCTTCTGTTTAACCTGTAAATTGATGCATAAGCAGGTTTACACAAAAGCACAAGGGCCCAATTTTTGTCCCACAAAAGAGAACTGAGTCCTCAGAAGGCTTGTAAGTCTTCTCACCACTTGGGGGAAAAAGCAATCTCACTACAGATGAACAGGCAACTAAGATTAATGGGTAGCAAGAAGCTGAAGAAACAAGCATATTCAACAAATGATGGAAACTGAGATAAGCGGCAGCTTTCTAGCTTTGGTATACAGCAACTGCTATCCATTTCTACAGACATAGCAGGCTCCCAGTACTGTAGTTACTTTCCTATACCTATAGCCAGCTAAGGATAGCTGTATACCTTTAATATATTATTACTGAAATTCTAAGTTCTTATAGTTCATATGCATCCTGCTCACAACTCTTGCAAATACACACATGCACGCATGCACACACACTCCTCACACACATATACCCCAAAATATCACTGCTGGGTCATGCTCCCCATTGTCACACATCTTTGATTTTCTCCTTCCCCAGCAGCAGTATTCCAAGTAATGCAGCTCACTGTGTTAAGGAGCAAGACCAATTATCAACTACAAGAGTGCCACACTGCTTGGTTGAATGACCTTTCTAGGCTTCAAAGGAAGTTGTTATCTGTCTTTCGTCAGGAAACTTGAAAGCAGTCTTAATTATTCCTTACCAAAGAGAAATAATCACATCATCTACGATTATCTTTTATATAATGCGTCCTTTTTACCAGTTTTAAAACTCCTGCTTAGTTTATACCCAAGCTGGACTTCTACACCTGGATCCTAGATTGGTGCCCAGATTCCATACAGAAAAGCTCACCTTCTCTATGCCAATGGCAAAGCACAGAGTCAGTGGCAACTTTTGACAGCTTTACCTTACAGAAAGAGCCAAGAACTACAGTGTGCTTCAGAGCAGAGACCTTCTAAGATCCAGGATGGTGTGGAGCAAGTACACATCAACTATAGATGGAGGGTCAAACAAATGGATACATCTAGCACCAAATGGTAAACTACATCTTTTTGTCATAGCACCTATGTGCCCTTTGCCTTTTGTTTAGTGACCAGTCAAGTCTAATCTGCTGGACTCATGGTGTTTCCTTATCTCTGAAGAAATCCCACTGTGAAAGGAAAAGCAATTTAGTCATAGAAGTACACATTCTAGTAAGATAATTAGTTTGAGTACAAGTATGGGTAAATTCAGATTCTTTTTTCCAATGTGAATTCCATTCCAGTCTGATTTCACATTAGATTGTCAATTTTTAATCTGCATGAAAAATTAAGCATATTTTAGTGTACACTTTAAATAGTATCTCTTCAAAAATACATATTCTGTGTGCATTTTTAAAAAAATGTTCACCTGTTTGTGCATTATTTTGTTTTGTTTGCAAACTGCACTGCAAACTTGGGAAAGACTCATATTTTGATGGCAAAACTGTTCTGGTTTGCATTTCAATTCAGGAAGGGTGAATTTGGGAAGTCTGTCTTGAACTGTGAACCAAACTAATTTCGTGCACGTAGACCCTTTACTCATTCCTATGCTCTCTATTGTTCTGGGTTGGGGAGAAAAGGGGATAGTATATGAGTTTGCTGTCCTTCTTTTAACGACACGAAGAGATTTCACGGGCAAGCAAAGGAGTACATCTGTTGCTCAAGGCTGAGTCCCATAGTAAGTATAAGGGCAGAATACCAGAATTTATGATTCAGAGAAGTAATGTATTACATAAATTGGGATCGAGAAGATGGTGGTAACCCAGAAACCAGTGATCACTCTGTGGAAGCAAGAATTGAGGACCAAGGTGAGGTCACAGGGAAACTTGGGTCCAGGCTAAGCTAGTCTTGAGTTTTCCTCCAAATTGATCAGGAGTCTACTGCAGCCTATAATATCACAGAATGAACACATGTGATCTTGACTCACCTCTCTGGAGAATATCACATACTAGTTAAAATGGTAGCAAACTGCTAAAATATACATTACTCATAAGAATGTTTGTGTACCCGGTGTCACCTCTGATGTATGGTAATAAAGAAAGGCAAGATTACTGATGTCTGATGGATATTGGAAGGCAGCAAATCTAGATGCACACCACTGGAAGTTGACTTATAATCAACAAGACTTGGTGTTATCATGAGGCCAACTAGATAGCCACCTAGGGCACAGACTTCATGGGCGAACAGTACTGACCTCTGAGAGACATAGCTTTACACAGATTAGGTTTTTTAACCCTTGTAACAATGCAACTGACAACTTATTTTTTTTATTTCAAGACAAATACCACAGCAATGCTATGGAATATAATTAACTGATAAATTCAAAGATATTGAGGAGAGCGTCTTTGTTTTTGCAGTAAGTTGTTCAAACAAGAAAAAAAATGGTGCATCAACCCTACAAGAAACATGTTCAAAAGACTGGAGAACATTGGAGCAATTTTCTCTTCACACGAAAGAAACACTGTCTGTTTAAAAAACTATCAACCTTTGAGCACTTATCTAATGGAAAAACAATTGAGTATATTTACCAGCAGAAAATCAAGCAAGAAAAACAATATTGGTGGCAAATCTTGGAATGCTTGATTGCTTTGGTCAGAGTTCCTGGCATACAAAACTTGGCATTTGATGGTTCATTTGAAAAGCTATACAGTGCTGGCAATGGAATTTTGACATTTGCAGAATATCTAGCTATTTTTGATACTTTCATGAATGAAAAAATTGTGCAGGGTTAAAGATCAAGTGCATCGAAGAATTTCGGAAGAAAATCAGCCTGTGCTTTATAGATTACAGCAAATTCTTTGATTCTATAGGTAATGAAAAACTCTGGATCGCTTATAAAGAAAAAAGTATGCCACAACATTTGATTGTCCTGATGAATAGCCTATACCCAGGACAAGAGGGTACTGCCAGGATAGAAATGGAATGGTTTCCAATTGGCAAGGGGGTCAGGCAAGGCTACATTTTATCATCCTATCTGTTTAACTTGTATGCTGAATATATCATAAGTAAAGCAGGATCAGACTCAGAGGAAGAAGGCATGAAAATCTGAGGAAGAAAAATCAACAATTTAAAATACGTAGATATTGTACTTTGGAGATATCATGAAAAGACATAACTCACTAGAAAAGACAATAATGCTTGGTAAGGCGGAAGGCAGTAGGAAAAGAGGAAGACTGCATTACAGATAGATAGACTCCAGCAAGGAAGCCATAGCCCTGAATCTACTAGACTGAACATGTTGACATAGAAATCTCTCAGTCATAGGGTCACTATAGGTCAAAGTCAACTTGATGTCAGTTAACAACAAAATGTTCAAGAAACAATGGTTCACTACCTAAGAAAAGGTATCAGCTGAAATTCTGCTGGTAAGTCTTGACTGGAGTAAACTAATTCAATCATTTTTTTAAAAAGAACGAGTCAGTACACAGTTAGATTCAGTTAATTCAATGGTTTTACTGTGGTTAGGAATAACAATAGGATTTAGGCCACCCAAAATGAGCAGAAAATTTACACATTCAGACTTAGCCTGAAACAGGCATGGTTCCTCACTGTATCTCTTTAGACTGGGAGACTGAGGGTCTTTGGCACTTGTCAGCTAATCTGAGATCATCTGCCATCACCTTCTGGCCATCTGAATACTCTAGTCATGATGGTGGTTAACCAGATAGGTTTACCATCAACATTCCACTTAAGCATCCTTAAGTGTTGGGATTTTGAGATATTTACATGGGAAATGAGCTGGCTCTTTGGTACTATTTTATTTAACTCATGTAAGAAAATGACCCTTCCAAAGCATTTAACATAGCCTTTTATCCCTCAGCGTCATCATGTTCTTTCAGGTATCCATAACAAGCATAATAAGACATAAATCTTTATTGGGGACTCAAGAGAGGGCCTTCTCAGTGGCTGCCCCTGGACTTTGGAACTCATTTCCCATGGATGTCAGAATGTCCCCCTCCCTTCTGTCCTTCTGTTGCATGCAAATACTTTTTTATTCTGACAGGCTTTTAAGACAGAAAGTTTTTGAAGAACAGGTTGTAATGCTTTAACAATATAATTCCCTTTTGGGTTTCTGGTTTAATATATACAGCATCAACAAAAAATCTACTAAAGATATCTTAAGGCCTACAAGAATTCAGAAAAATAATTCATGTACAATGGAAACAAGGGTCATTTCCACCCTACTTTTATAGTGCTATTATTCCATTTTCAACATCCTGTGGGATTCTGGAATTTGTAGTTTACTGAGGCCAAAGAGCTCTCTGGCTAATTCTAAATTCCCCTCCCTAAACTGCAAACCCCAGAATTCCATAGGATGTTGAAAGTGGAATAATAGCGCTATAACAGTGTAGGGCAGAAATGGCCAAAGATATTGGCTGGAATTCACTAAGGCAGTTGTGAGTACATACCTACTTTAGCTACACAGCTATGTAGTGTCTCACAGCCCAGTCCCCCAGGCTTCACTTACAAGGCAGCAGCCATTGTGAACAAGAGCAGTCTGTTACCTTGTTGACCAGGAATGATGTTTCCACCCACTGCTACAAGTAATCTCTGGTGCAACAGCCACAAGCAGAATTGCTTCTTTCACTAGAGATTGTCCAGGGAGGAATGGTGAAAAGGTCAGTCAGCTGCTTCCTTATCAACAGGGGAACAGATCCTCATTGCTCACAGCAGCTGATGCCCAGTAAGTGAGGAAAGGGCAACTTTCACAGTCTCTATGTATGTATTCCCTAAATTAATGAATACATAGAGATCATGAATACAAACTAGTCATGTATATGCAACTCTAAGTTACACATTCATAACTGCCTCAGTGAATTCTAGCCATTGATGCTGAAGATCTGTGCTGTGAATTTATTGAAACAGCTCAAAGACTTTCCAAGTCTACGCCTCCACAAGGAGTTTTGAACATTGTGCAAAGGGCTATGGAACACCACCTTTCACTCCATCCAAAAAGAGACATGCATGCACATAAACCACACTTACACAAGCATATCAAACTATCAGGATTCTGGTTGAAGCATTTCCTCTGCTAATTCCTCATTAGCAGAGGAATGTAACTTTGCATTAGCAGTCTGAATGGATAAGTATACACTCATCCTGTATATCATGATGATGTTCAAAAGGTACCAATGCAGTGGACTTTATGTGCTGCCGGCTTCTTCACCATATTAAAGAAGAGTTATGTTTCTCACTTAGGGCTGTGCCTTTTTCAAACATTGCCTTCCAACATTCAACCGCAGAAACACTGAGGGGAATGAAGGCAATGTACTGTTGCTAATATGGCACACTAAAGTACAAGCAGTCATTTTTTTTTAATTATAATTTATCTCCAATGTAAAGATGCTTAGTTAACATCCTTTGCCAATTCTGACACTTTCACAAAAAGAGATCCAATATGCACCAATCAAAGCTATCAATTTGCTTAGAAAACAAATGTGTGGGTCATTTTTGGGAAGATGTAATGGCAATGAACTAATTCTTCTTCCCCCTCACTGCTATAACTGCTTTCATGTAGCATGTACGGCTGATGACCATGTTGTCATTTAAAAGGAAGGATTTTAAAGGAAATTGAAAACATGCTGACAACTCAGCAATGTTTTCCTTTGAGCTCTGCAAATGCTGCAGCAACTGATTACAACTGGATTGTAAGTACTTAACAAGAGCATTACAAAACGAAAAAAGACTAATGAGGAGAGAGGAAGTGGGGAAAATGGGAGGGGAGGCAACACAAGAATAAATTAAATTAATGAAAAGGAAGGAGGAAAAAGAAGCCATTTAAAGTAGTGTTCATTATGCTATAATTTAGAGCTACAACGGCAGAAAAACAATTCTGCAATATATCCTCTTTATGGTTCCATGTCCCAATTTGTAAATTGTCTCTCTGCTTTTATTATTCTCTCTTGGGGAGAGGGGGGAGGATGCATGAACTACTTGAAGGCATGATTACAATGTTAAACAGAGCAGCGACATGCATTTCCAGGATGGTAGGGGGGTCAGAAGAGAGAGGAGGATTTTTTCACAAAGTTATTTCTCATGCTGAAAGGTAACAATACTCATTGTTTTGGCTTCACACATTATAAGGTGATAGAAAAGAGGTGCATCAGTGACTTCAACTTCAGACTTTCACACTGTTGACATATAATTTGAAAACCTATTTTGTGGCTTTCCCACAGCACACACCTGTGATAACATACATCACTTCCAAATGCATTTGAGACTTGTACATCTCCTGGCAGGTGTCAGGCATAAGTTACTCCTCTACATTTTAGTGTGTTTCACCACTTCCTTCAATGTGCAAAGTAAGTCCCGGTCATATATTCTGGAGACCTGCAAATGTGGTCCATGCAAAACTAGATAATACAATGTCAGCTGTGACTTGCAGTTACAAAGGAGAAACAAAATCTAAATTAAACCCATCTGTGATGCTAGGAAGGTATTTCTGGCACAAATGGCTGATTAGAGGAGTTAAGTGCTGGAATGCCAATTAACTGGGGTAATTACATCTCATGTTTTTAAAGGGAAACCGTGGAGCTTTTGTAAGAGCAAATTGTGCTTTAATTACGGTTAGAATCCTATTTACTCAAAGTGAGAGTTACTTCTGTACCTTAGGGGCTCTCATACTGTATCAGTTCTGTTTGGACCTCCCTAATTGTAATTAAAGGCTTGTCCAGACAATCTTAACACCTCAGTTTAGCTGTAGTTTCAGTGCATCAGCTTCCTGCTGCTTAAGTATGTGGTGTGGTTCCGCCCACAATGGCCTCCTGTGGATCTGTTTTCTGCTGTTTTATTCCATTCAGAAGAATAGATGTGATACTTGGCTGTGAATTCCCTTCCCATACTTTCAGCTTGTGCTGCAGCTGCCTGTATATGACCAAGCAAAACACTGACAGACATCTTATCTGATGGCTTTGTCGCATCTCAGTCCCAGGTGTGACAGATCAAGGGAGGGGAGAGGCAAAGGCGCATATGCTTCTTGCATGTGTAAGAGCCCCAGACTCTCAAGAAGGAAAAAAATAATGCCAGCTGGTCTAGTGCAGGAATGGACAACTGTCTGAATGAAGGCTGATACCATTCACTTCACAGGATGAAGAATGCATAATGGTAACCCTTTTTTGTTTTTTCACCTATATTTCTTTAGGTCCCTTCCAACTGCGATTTCAGTCAAAAATGCTCTTTTTTATAGGTCCTTAAAAGCAGAGGTCAGTCAGACATAAGTGTATTGTGTACAGCCAAAGACTTTTAAAAATATAAAATAGGCAATTACCAATACAATGCTCAAATTTGAAAACAGACTATTGTGAGAGTCCCTCCTAGCATAAATATTTATACCCCATTATGATCCTTAATAAAATGAGAATGCAGCCTCCTAGCAGCCACTGCAAACATTGCTGTGGAGTATGTAAAAGATAAGTAATTATCAGCTAATGATTGTATTACCAATTCCTCAGGTGTACAAACTGAAAAATAGCTGGCAAGAATCTTTTTCTAGGATCTGAGCAGAGAGGGAGAAACAACAAAGTGAGTCATATCTTCAGTCTGGTTATAACCCTAAGTGCTTTTCCATAACCAGAAGGCGTTTGCTGGAACCTTGTTCAGTAAAGGCTCTATGAAGTTGTCACCATGTCAGTGCAGAAGATAATGTGATTAACCTACACTTGAGAACACCAAGTAGAAAACTGCAGTGACGATCTTGATTGGCATCATCGTTAAAAATCCAATACCTAAGAGCTTTTGAATTCAAACTCAAAATTTTCTCCATTGCAAGATTATATATCTTTAACTTGACTTGGCACAGCTGTATTCATATTAACCGACCCTCAATTGCTCTAGCCAGCAAAGCCTGGTAAGGGAATGGTCCTCCGGGTGTTTAATCTACAGCGCTGTCTAAAATAGGCCAAATCTATTCTGCCTGCAATTGATGGAATGCCTAGCTCAGTTCTAACATGAGATGATGGAAACTGCAGTTGGGGCAGGAAGTCCTAGTATCTGCTTCATAAATTTGTTTGAATAGCAGTAGTAATAGCTTTCCATCAAAATGCAATTGTGAAATAGATCTGTACAATACACTTTTCACAAGTCTTAGAAAATGCCATTTTTAAAGGAAACAAAGAAGGGAGCAATTCTGCAATCCCACATAGCAATACTGCAGTACCATAATCACCAGCAGAACTTTTTCAGGGTTGCCAGTGTAACCATCTAAATTGAGAGATGCCAACCTTTCACATCAGATAAAAGTTCCAATTGTACATTGACATGACTGTACTGGGATCTATCTTAGGGAACTGCAAGGGAGAATGACTCCAAAGGAATTCATAAATTAAAGGTCACATTAGTGCCATTTGTTCAAGAGTTGGGAACAAACTCTTTGTTGAGTCTTAAATATTCAACATGCTTGTTGGGAAGTGAACTTACGGCAAAAACTTGAATGTTTTCCTGAAGCAAGCTAATAGGGGAATTTGAATTCAAGGAGAGTGCAAGTCCTGTTATGCTATTTACAATATAAATCTTAACACAATTTTTACTACCCTGCACAAAGCCCTGTAAATAACCACTTTAAAACCTGCATCTCAGGTAAATGCTGTTAATTCCTCCGAGACACAATATAGACACATTATTTCAGTTTTTATTATGTCTTTATTATTCAGCTGTGTGCAACCTGATCCTCAAGTAAACATTAGATTCTTTTCTCCTATAACTGGCCTCAGCAGAAGTAATTTTATGTACAATTAATTCAGATTCTTCCTTCCACGCAAGCATTTTTCCCTAGAGCGGTTATTTCTTAGATATGTTCTTTAAAAAGGAAGACCAGTCAGAATCAATATGAATTCTGTGTGCAGGATAATCTCCATAGAACAGAACACATGCCATTTCCCCAGCCCCTCACCCTCCGCTCACTGTGCACACACAGTGCACCAGGACTGTTACCAAATGTGGACAGACTATACACGTTTCCCATAGTATTCCTGAGCTTGTCGTTGCATTCTGACAAGGAACTTCATCGCACAGGGCACATTGCTTGAGTGCCTGGGCAAAAGGCAAGCGAATGGCATGGAAAGGCTGCGCAAGAAAAGATAGCTGGATACCTGATATGTCAGGTATCAAAAGGCCTCCTATTTGTTGGATGTAACAAGAGGTATAACTTAGCTTCTACTCAAGATGCATGTGTGTGTGTGTGTGCACAATCAGGTAAGAGAGATAAGCCTCAGATTGTTATACAGTTCTCCCTGCACATTCACGTTTGACCTTTGCTAATCTGATTATTCGCAAGGCGCCAGCTTCCCTCCCCCCATTCTACCCCTCCCATTCCCTTCCCTTTTGACTAGGTGTGCTGTGCCTTCCTTCTCCAAGCCCAGGCAAAAGGCAAAGAAATGGGAAGGGGGAGCCCTGCGCATGGAGAAGGAAGGCATGTGTAACCCTTCCCTTCCATTCTCCCCCTCCCTTCATATATCTGTTGCCCAGGTGCATGGAAGGAAGACACATGCATGCCTTCCCCATAAGAAGAGCTGCCCCTTCCATTTGTTTTCTTTTTGCCCAGGTACAAAGAAAAAAAGCAGCGAGCCTGGGCAAAAAGCAAGCAAATGGGAGGGGGAGAATGGAGAGATGAATGTGCATGCCTTCTTTGCACACAGGGCTGTCCCATCCTATTTGCTTGCCTTTTGCCCTGGTGTGTGAAAGGAAGGCATATGCACCTGGGCAAGAGAATGGGAGGGGGAGAATCAGGGGAGGTATGCTCGAATGGGAGAGGGAGCCCGGGGAGGGGAGGGGAGGGGAGGGGGGAGCGCTTACTTGAGCTGGGGAAAATTACTTGCTTTTTTGAAAAAAACCTCCACAAGAGTTCTGTACCCTTGTAAAAGTCAAGGGGCAACTGTACTCTCCCTTGTCTACTCAACTGATGCTGACCTTCCTTCTGACACAAACTGATGCTCTTATGGCTACCGAGGTCACTTTTTCCATTTCTTCTCAAATTCCCTTCAAACCACTTAGAAGGAGAGTTCACCTTAGCTTTGCTTCAAGAACAGGGGCTCAGCATGATTCTCTGTCTCTTTAGCCTAGCTACTACCTACTTAGCACTAGATTTCTCTTACTATCCTACCTCAATGCATTTCTTTTGATAAAGGTTACCAATCTTACTAAAATAAGAAAGTAGATTTGTCATGATTGTGTTTAAGGGAAAGCAAGCTAGTTATTGAGTCTGATGCTCAGAAAGAGTTCAATATACCTGCAGACTAATCATGAAACCAGACCTCGGTAATAACATTCCTTATAAAGGCCTGGAGCAGAGGTATACCTGAAACAAGGAAGACGAAAACAGGAGTTCATCTTACCCTATGAGGATTCCTCATGCATGGTGCTAGAATCCCATAGGGAAAGGTCATGCCCCACATAGATCTCCAAGAATTGTTTACAGAAACATACACATACAACACCCACATCTGCTTTATTTTGAGACTGAAATTTATATATCATAAAAATATGAATTGTCTACTAGAATTAGCAGCAGGTTTTGTTTGTTTGTTTGTTTTTGTTTTGTTTTTTCGAGTCTTGGGGTAAGTAGATCTGTCTAGCCCAGTTCTACAAAACACCTCATTTTCATCTCAAATTCCATTCTGTTTTATGAATAAATTAATGCACACATTCTCATTGGCTAAAGCAAATTTAGGTGCATTTTAGAAATACACACATTTTATTCTGTATGTTTTTTTTTTACAACTATGTTTATCCTGCCACACACATTCCTTTTCAAGAAACTTGGCATAACCCAGAAGGTGCATATATTTCTGATCACAAATTGTGCCAGATGCTGTCTGGGACCAAGCCTGCTTGATTACCTGTTGCAAGACTGGTAAGAAGGGTATGCTCACTGGCATGAGTGCCCGTGTATCCACAATTTGGAAGACTGGATCTGACACTAGGATTGGAGGCACTGAGATGTCTAGACCAATCACCTTAGCAACATGCAGACCTATGTCTGTGAACTGCTTGACGTTCTCAGGGGCAGTCTCTGGGGTGGTGTCATCTACAGCCACAGGAGCAGAAGCAGTAGAGGGAGGTGGTGACTCAGGTGATGAAGAGTCCAAGTTGTAGCCTTCTGAGGAAGAACCCAATACCACCTCGACCTGTTTGATGGGTGCAGATGCAGCTGGTGCTGGAGGAGCCACAGGAGGAACAGAAGACACGACTTTGGTTGCTATCAACATTACAGTGGAAGTTGGTACCAAGGTCAAAACCAGAAGAGAAGGAGGAGGTCTTAATACCATGGCTGTCTTGTGAGGTGGCAGAGACTGAGCATGAGAAGAGCCTGCCTTGATACATTCTGAAGGAAGTACAGATGAAAGCCTCATAGGTACTGGAGGTGAAGGGGGAGACTGACGTCTTTATGGAGATCAGGACCACGATGGTGAGTGAGGAATAGCTATTCAAGACTAGGCCTGTGGAGATAGAATCCAGGACTGAGAATGGGATCATGAGTGAGAATGGTACCAAAGGACCGAACGCCTGTCCACTCTCAGTCTGGGCAGTCAGCCAAAGGGCAGCTGATAAAGATTAGAAGCACACGGCAAACAGTTCTTTCAACAAAGTGATTCCTTACATTAATCTAGTAGGGAAACATACTTCTAAACAAATATGAAGCATAACAACAGTCCCAGCAATGTTCATAAATCAAAGACGGTCAATACAATCCTAAGTCAGAGACACGGCAAGAGAAATAGTCCATTAATCACCAACAAGTTCTGGAGGGGGAATGACTCAGCTTTTATACGTTCAGAGATCAGCACAGCTGGCACTTAACTAAGTGCTGTCTGTTATAAATTCATTGAGATCGGTGTAGGTTTTCCCTTTGGTGTCTACACTCAGCAAAGGTGGGCATTGGTAAGTTATCTTCCATGTCAGAAGGGGCAGGTCTCTCTGCTGGGGCTGGCACTGCCCCTTGTTCTGTCTCTGGGGTGGGTGGTACTGTCTCCTCCTGTTCAGCAAGTTATGCTGTTTCAGTCTCTGAGTCAGAGTCTATGTCTAGGTCCTGGAAGCAGGGCATGACAACACCAAGGTGACCAGTATGGAACATCTCAATGATAACAGCCTCAATAAGACAGCGAATATGAATGGCAAGATCTTGGCAACTCTCTGCATAGACGTTCTCTATGGTACCAATCCAGGTACAACATAGATGTAAATGAAGAGTCCTCATTAACTCCATAATCTCAGTACGAGGGACCTGAAGCATGACAGTCCCGAGGAAGAGGTTATCGCTCTTGACTACACTGGTGCTGATGTCCAAGTGTAAGGGGTGGCAGAGGCAAAACATGTTGAGGTCATTCTGAGGACTCAGCAGGAGAGGGAGGTCCAGAATACTCAGTCTCAGCTTGGGCATTGGTACCAAAGTTGGTGGTATCAGTACTGGTGCAACAATAGAAACAGCCATCAAAAAGATAGTCATTGATGTGGAAATCGTCAGTACTGAGGTTGAAGCTGGAGCCTGCAAAGTGTCAGCACACTTTGGTTTTTTCTTCTTTTTATCATTTGGTACTGAAGAGTCCTCAGGAGCATGCTGCTTCTTGGCCCCCTTATCCCTCTGACACCAGAACTTTCCCCTGCCACTGGAACAGCAGTGGACTGTGGGGCATCAGGAATGAGGCACTGAAGTTGACGAAGACGGTGTCTTTGGTACTGAAACCTTCAATACCAATGTCAGTACCAGTGATGCAAAGATCTCCTGGAGTCAGTCCCAACTTTTGAGACAATGGTGGAAGCTGTCATGCCCTGCTTTCAGGACCCAGATGTAGACTTTGACTCAGAGACTGAAACAACGGAACCTGCTGAACAGAAGGAGACAGTACCACCCACCCCAGAGACAGAACAGGGAGCAGCACCAGCTCCAGCCAAGACCCCTTACCCTTCTGACACAGAAGATAACTCACCTATAGCCACCTTTGCCAAGCATAGACATGAAAAGGAAAGTGTATGCAGATCTTAATCAATTTATAGGCAACAACAGTTAATTAGGCAACAGGTGGATTAACCTGTGCAGCTATAAAAACCCAGTCATTCCCCTCCAGAATTTGTCTGTGATTAACTGACTGTTTGTCCTGCCGTGTCTCTGACCTTTGACTTAGAATTATATTGACTGTGCTTTGATTTATCGATATTGCTGGGAATGTTGCTATGCTTCGTATTTATTTCAAGTCTGTTTTCTTATTAGATTACAATAAGGAACCACATTTTGGACCTGTTGCTTGCTGCTGGCGCTTATCAGCTGCTTGTTGGCTGATTGCCCAGAAGGACAGTGGACAGAAGCCATGATTAATGCCTTGCTGGCTGCTGCTTGCTCCTTTACCTGAAGAGACTTCTCCCAGCAAAACAACTTCAGACAGGACACTCGTTCTTCAAAGCCTGCAAGATGAACTCACAGCAGATCTTGCAGTACTTGGTGTTACGCCCTTCCCCCAAATAGTACAAGCACTTAGTACGAGCATCAGAAAGGGAGGCCTTGTGGCCACAAGTCACAGAAAGCTTAAAGAGAGAAGTAGAGGTCATAAGAGGAAGGGGGAAAGGAGCAGGAGAGAAGGAGAGAAAGGGAGTATTCTTTTTTTTAACAGGATGGTAACAAGGAAAGAAGAAGAGAGATTGAGAGAAGCAAGAAAGATAAGGAAAGCAAAGAACAAATGCTATTCAGGCCCAGGCACACTGACAGAAGCTATCCATTTGGCAGATGTAGGGAAACTGAGGAGAGGATCACTTGGTGGGCTTGGTCATGGACTGTATGTGGGAGGGGGTGGGGTTCCTGCCAGGCTACTCAGCTCTGGAACATTCTGACAGGCCTTCTGCACAGGCACGTAGAACCCACTGTGTGAGGCACAGAGACCACAAAGAAGTTGTTTATTGTTTGTCATATTTGTGTAAAATCAAATTAAAAATTAATTTAAAAAAAATCTCTGCCACCTCATTTAACCTTGCTTTTTCCCATACAAATAACACTTCCAAATAAAACTTACTGTGTACAACAGGGGGAAAAATACCAAGTTTGTTAATACAATTAATTGTATGTTTTTATTGTATCACCTTTTTACTGATTGGCAAATGCCTATTAACGCAAGATCTAGAAGCCTTCGCATGTTTCCTTCTTTCTCATATTTGACCAAAAATATCTTTGGGTATTGAGTATTTTGAGAGCCAACATGTATAGTGGTTTGAGCATTGGACTATGACCCTGGAGATCAGGTTTCCACTCCTCACGCAAGTCACAGAAACCCACATACTCTCAGCCCAAGAAAACCCCAGGATAGGTTCACTTTAGGGTTGCTACAAATTGGACACAACTTGACGGCACACGACAGCAACAATTTAATATAATATGACTTTGTTTCCATGCTGAGGTGAATTCCCTCAGCAACAAAACAGCCACAGTATCGCTTGATTAAAAGGATATCGAGACTACTATAGATAAGCAAGCAACTTCCCCTTCCCTTGTACCCACAAGCAACCTCCAGGTTCATCCACTTTGTGTTTAGGGTTGGAAAAGAACTTGGCTGCCAAACAGGATATTTGGTTGGGCCAGAGCCTAGAACAATTGGATGTTTAAAAAATCACAATTCCCATATTCCTCCAGTGAGTTGCCCACACTGGCTCAGGTGTTCTGGGAGTTCTGCTCCAAAAAAAAAAAAAAAAAGGAAACTCTTTCAAGTTCTAGCTTGGGCAATAAGAGCTGTTTTTACAAGTTCCCACTGGAGGAGGCCTTACATTTTTGGTTCTAGATTTGAGGAGGTTTACCTTGACAAAGAGAGACAGTGTGGTATAGTAGTTTGGGCATTGGAGCACAACTCTGGAGACCAGGGTTCAAGTCTTTGCTTGGCCATGGAAACTGACTGGGTGACCTTGAGTGTATCACAAACTCTCAGCCCCAGAATACCTGGTGATAGGTTGACCTTAGGGTTGCCATAAGTTGGAAATGACTTGAAGGCATACAGCAATAACCACCTTGACAAAGCTAAAATATGTTGGAATGACAGCAATAGAAAAATTGTGTGGTCCATAAGTATGAGGCGCTGATGTTACGAGCAGGCCATTTCAAACACTGAAAATCTTTCATTGTGTTCTATTGTGTTGCCATCAACAATTCTGTCCATATTTAGCGATACACTTCACGTTATATCACAAAAGACTATAAATCGGTTTCAATCAATGCTAGTCTACACTGTCTGAATCTTTTGATAAATTCTAATCTTGATCCATCAAGAGACCTTAATCCTGGTCTACAGATGGTTTCCTTAAAAGCTAGAAGTACCTTATCTTTCTTCCTTTTGCTTTTTTTCAGCTCACAGAG
This sequence comes from Cyclura pinguis, assembly GCA_030412105.1. Classification (NCBI taxonomy): domain Eukaryota; kingdom Metazoa; phylum Chordata; class Lepidosauria; order Squamata; family Iguanidae; genus Cyclura; species Cyclura pinguis. The sequence goes on along the minus strand of CM059599.1, from coordinate 101,393,784 downwards.
GGAGCTAAACAGCAGAAAATGCACTTTGCAGAAGAAAAACTGGCTGCTTCAACATGGTGTTGGATAGCAGAAGATTAAAAATTCAGTTAAAAACAACTTGCTGCAAAAATTCAGTTTCTTCTAATCAGACAAAGAAATCAAGTAATGCAACCCATATATGCAATATTTCTGGACCTACTCAATGGGATATTTCCCTCCTCAAAAAATGTAATTCAAAGGGCCATCTAAAGGCAGGGGGACATCTTTATGTAGCACGTTAGCCCTTGTTTTTCCTCTAGGAATTACTTCTAATATGGGAAAAGGTATTTAAAGAAGGGAAAGAATGATACACAGAAGAAAAGACCACTCCAGCTTCTGGCTTTGTTTACTAGGGGCTCCTGTATGCTACATGTTTATAGTGCTGTATTCCATTTTCACTGCCATGACAACAGCTGTTTAGAATTTTCCAGTGATGTAGACTCAAGTCGACCGACTCAGACTCAAGTAGGACTTTAGTCGTTTCAGTTTTTCCTCTTAGCCAGGATGGCCATGCAGTCATACCAGGGTATAATTTATATTTATGTCAACTAATATTTGCCAATTAAACCATATCAAAGCATGGGGGTGTACAGCCTGCTAACATAAGGCCCCTGTTTCTGCTGTCCATACTTATGTATGAGAGCTATTACCTGTTGAAAGGGAGGCCATAAATTGTATACATGATCTATTTATGTATGTATGTATGTACGTATGTATGTATGTATGTATTTTTAGTTACCTTAACTTACTGGCCAAGATTAGCGAGTTTCATGACTAGCGAAGACTTGAACTAGGGTCGCCCAAATCTCAATCCAGCATTCTAATCATCACGCCACACTGGAAGTACAATCAATGTGTTCTCAGCACCAAGTTGTCACAAAGAAAAGAGTGCAGGTTCTTTTCCGTCCCACAGATTAGGGTCAGGTCTTAAATGGTCTCAGATTACAGAAGGGTAGAAGGAACCTCTTGACAGTAAGAGTGGTTTGGCAATGGAACCAGTTGCTTACAGCAGCGATGGAGTCCCCTTCTGTGGATGCTTTCAAAAACACAGCTGCCTGCTGGGGATGCTCTAGCTGGATTTCCTGCATTGAGCAAGGGGTTGAATTTAATGGCCGTTGGACCCCTTCCAACTCTAATGCCATTTCCGCACCAGACTGTTATAGTGCTATTATTCCACTTTCAACATCCTGTGGAATCTTGGAGTTTACACCCTAAACTGCAAACCCCAATATTCCATTGGATGTTGAAAGTGGAATAATAGTACTATAACAATCTAGTGTGGGAATGGCCTAAGATTCTACTTACTATCTCATTTAAATGTTAGCTTAGTGCTTCTTGTGATCTTTTTATGTTCTTGCTTCTGCTGCTTTTATACAGTTGGTTTTTAATCTGGTATTTTACTGTTTTAGTTGTTCTTGTTGTTTTTGTAGACTTTTTTTCTACCCTGAGATCTATACCAGTGAAGGCTGTGGAATATTGAAAGTAAAATAAAATAAAATAAAAATCTTGAAGCTTGGGTGGAATAAAAGAGTATAAACATTGACAACTTCAATTTTCATGTAGTCATAATTCAGTATGTATGTGTGGCCTTAGTCTAGCAAACATGCCTCTTTTTATTAGCCATTAGGAGTTACTGTTTACCAGAAATATACACCTGGAAACAAGCATCGTAGAAACATGCTAGAATGTAACACTTTATTATTAATAGGAGTGTTTAAATTCCCCAGATTTTAGTAAGGAATTTAGTAGCTCATTTCTTGTGCAATAAAGCAAAATGGACCACATAACTCTTTCTGAATCACCAACGCCACCTATTGGTAAACCAACATACAAGATAAAACCTGCGGCGGTGTCTTTGCTGGTTGCATCCAAATCCACCTTGTTTCATCCTTGTCCTCATCCACTCATACTTGCCCACACTTTTTAGGAGAGAGATGACTAAAAGTTTTTTTTTTTCCCCCATCATGCTTCCAGATTACAGATTGCTCAGGTTGTGTGTGTTTTTTAATGTCTCTTTTGCAGTTTTTTAATAAAAAATGTAGCTTTTATACAGTTATACATGCTTTCTGTGTTTTCCCTTGTCTTTAAGTCAGTGGTTTTTCCTTTCTCAGGTTTTAGATTGCAAGCTCCTTGAGACAGAGATCTCTTGTACCTTATAAAGCATTCCACACACTGGCAGAGTTCAGAGCTTGGAAATAACGTATTGTAAGTAATGGAATTATCTTTGGAAATACTGTGTTAGTAATAATGTCTTACACTTTGGGAGGGAAGGACGAGGAAACATTCATTTTGAAAACAACACAATGTCACAAATAATGTTTCCTTGATACTTGATACTAGCAGTCAGGTTTGCAGTGACATTGGGCCACACATTCTCACATGTTGCTAATGCATGCCTCCATCCTGAATTTATTCCCAAAATAGCATGTGAGGAGGACAGGCTTTTCCTGGTGAGGAAGGAGGTTTGGTGGAAAAGGTTGGATGGCAAGATGTCTATCTTCTAGAATTTCATTCACGTCTAGCCCTGCTACACTGGCTGCTTACTTCCCCTGACACATACATGCACATATTAACAATTTCCCCAAACATGCTGAAATCTTCCTCTTGTTTCTCAAAGGCCTTGCTTTGCTTCATTATTGTTTGCATCCATTTCCTGAATTCACAATCAGATGCACTAATCCTGTGCTCATACCAACCATTAATAGCTACAGCCAGAACTTAGAAACATTACTTTTGGGGATTACACCTCCTTTGGCAGCATAGAATCTGAGGCACTCTAGAAGCTGTAATTTCCTAACTGGGAACGTGCAGTGTCTATACGAAATAAACAAATGATTCAGAGGTTGCTTAATTATTGCAGTTTTTCCTCATACTAACAAGATATACACTAGAGGGAGCTCTAGGACCACTCTTCACTGAGCAGAACCCATTTTTTAATAAAAACAGAGTAACCATACTGACATTTAACCCACTGACATAAGCAGCAGAGAATATATGGGGTGAGGATGGTAGGCAAGGATTAAATGGATGGAGAAAATTGAGCCAGAATTATATCGCTGGATGTGTTAGAGGAGGGCCACTCTGTACAACTAACTTGGAAATAACAGGAGTAGTATTTTCATGGTGGTGGGGTCTCTTTCTCTGGGTGTCTTCAAAAAGAGGCTGGACAGCTAACTGCTGAGGATGTTCTAGCTGGAGATCTTGTAATGGACCTGATGACCCACAGGCCCTTGTTCAGCTCTATGATTCTATGATATCCTTCCAATCTCCAAAGATTCCCCATGCAACTGCCTGCCCCATATCAGTCTCAATTTACATTGCAAGTCCAGGAATGCAGCTCTGACATAAATTGAGAGCAGTCATTGGTCAGAATCAGAAATGCTAGCTGGTGTATAACTGCTTCCTGTGATTTGCCACAACAGCATTTCCCTAGAGAATTATGTCTCAACAATTTAGAGCTGCAAATTAAGCTCACTTTTACCTTCCAATGATCCCCAATGGGGGGGAAAAACCCCACACTAAATGCAAGGGAAGTAGGTGAGGAAAAGCACCTGTTATGACAAAAAGAAATATTCTACCACTGGGGGAACACCTCTGCAAAATAAAATGTTAAACATATCACCTTGTCAAAGTGCTCCATCCAAGCTGGCAGTCATTTAGGTGATAATAGCCATCCTTCACAGTTTCAGTGTTTATGCACCAGGGAGAAAGCTAGTCTTTAGAAACCTTTACTAAATAAATAAATATTTGTATATTTAAGTCTAACTTTAAATATTTAAATCTAAATGTAAATATTTAAATCTTGGTCTAGTCCTATCAATTGATTCAAAGTACAAATCTCACATTCGATTCTTTGCTTTTATAAACAGGGTTGTCTCACAGTTTTCAAATTAAAATTATCCCATTGAGTTAGCTTAGCATGTTCATATAGGTCAAATTATAATTTACAATTTATAATTTACAAGAGATTCTATGTCAGCCTACTTTGGCCTCAGCAATTACAAGGAAACACCGGAAGTTCAACCTCCCGCCCTCCCCAAAAAAGAAGTTATGAGTAAGCTGATTCCAAGACCACCCAGCGAAGGCTATTACCTACTGTTATCTGCAAGTTGGGAGAGACGCCTTATGATCCAAACTGAAATGTGGAAAATTAAATCTACCTTCTGAAAATGATAGTTGTACCTTTTTGAATGGAAAACAGGATGGTAAAGGTCACAATATAGATTTCTTAAGTAACACATAACTTTTCTGAAAATAAACTTCTATAATGAGAAGACTCAAAAAGCATACAATATATGGGGTAAAACATTGATCTTATAGATATTAACCTTATGTGGTAAAACATTAATCTTATATATGTTAATCTTATTCCAAATCTTTAATTTGGTCCTGCATGGGATTACATTCCCCCTGAAAGACTGAGTTCATAGGTTGGGGGTACTCCTAGATTTGTCCCTCCAAATGTCAGCCTAGATAGATGCAATGGTCAAGAGTTCTTATTATCAGCTTCAGCTGTTACACCAGCTATGACCCTTCCTAGAATTCAAGGGCCTAAATGGTAGTGAGCATATTGATAACCTCAAGTCTAGACTTCTGCAATGCACTGTACCACCAAGCTTGAAAACTTCAATTAGTTCAAAACATGGCAGCCAAATTGGTTACTGGTACATCTAGGAGTGGCCATATCACATCAATGTCAAAATCATTCAACTGGCTGCTAATTATTTGCCAGACAAAGTAGAATCATAGAATCATAGAAATGTAGAGTTGGAAGAGACCACACGGGCCATCCAGTCCAACCATCCAGTACAAAGAGTTGGTTAAAGCCCTACATGGTTTGGGTCCAGGTTGCCTACGATATCTGCCCTGTACACTCAGGTCCTCTAGGAGACACCTACTTCAGCCAGCCCAAACTAGACTGACTGTTACCTAAACGGCATTTTCTTCAGCTGCCCCTAGACTGTTGGGAAGACTGCCAGAAGAGATTCATCAGTTTGAGACACTGTTTGAGTATAAATCAGTAGGAAAGACCAGTCTCTTCCAACAGACCAAACCAGATTATTTTTAAATTATTGTTTTGAAAATATTTATTGAGAGATTTTAATATGTATTGGTTTTATATGCTCTTTTGACCGATGTTACATGATATGTTGTGATATTGGTTGTCATTTCTCTCATCAATCCACAAGGAGAAGTTGATCATGATGATGATGGCGTAATCTGTATTCTTTTGACTTGAGAGTTATGTACTTCATGTAGTAGATGAACATATCAATTGCATTTGTACCTTCCTAGTAAGAAGTATGGGCATGTTTTCCTGAACTGAAAACTATTTTTGTTTTTCATTAAACAAAGATGTCAAATTCTGGTTCAAAAGCACTTTTCACTAGAAGTGCCTTCTTTCCCTTGCTTTTTAAAGCCTTTTTTAAAAAAGGATTCAAAAGATTCCAGATTCATGGATTCCTAGAGTTTTCCAGGGATTCAGATCCAGGTTCAAAAAATTCTGGATTCATCCCATCCCTAGTGATGATCATCATCACAATGATTGTTGTCGTCATCATCATCTCTGGTACAGTTGGTGAGGATTCAGCAGAGATCCTTCTCCATGGCTGCTCTCGGGCTGTGGAACTCCCTTCCAGGGGAGGTCCCTTCCAGGGGTGGCACCCTTCTTGCTTTCTTTCCACTGACAGAGGAAGACAGTTTTATTCAGGCAAGCCTCTAGAATTTTGATTACGGAGCAGTAGTGAGTGCATATAGTGGTATGCTATATATTTTACTCTGAATTTGAAATTATATTTTAAAAATGTTTTAACTGTTTTTAATCAGATGTTTAATAATATTGTTTAAGGTTTTGTTTAACTTTTGCAAATTACTGTTTTAGCTTGATCTTTTTGAATTGATCTATCCCATCTTGGGAGAAAGATGGGATATAAATTCAGCCAACCAACCAGTCAATAAAACTTACACTTTTTACATAGTCACTCTCATAGTTCATTAGTAGTATTCAATGTAAATACAAATATCTAAAAATTCTATGCACACTTGCTTAGGTGTAAGGTCCATTTACTTTAGTAGGACATGTGCATGAGTGAACAGTTCAGCCACCTGCAGCATAGAACAAGGCAAACAGACGTTCTGTTAGTTCTTCTGAAAGGACTTCATATTTTCATTATCATCGTCCGAAACTACTTTCTACACTAAATTAAGGTAGGCAATAAACATCTACCTCAATAAGGGTCTGCCTGTTCTCTCCTCTTGCCTTTTCTCAACAACCCTTTTCCTCAGGGTAACACTCTTAAGGTGACCCCCTCAGACTACAGAACACCATAAGTAATAAATAGAAGGATCTTTGCTCTGTTGCTCTGCCTTGCCTCTTTCCCTCATTGTGGTCCTGCTTTGGCCTAGTCCCTTTCTTCCCTTGCCCAGGCCTCACCTCATGTCACTGCCATGATCCCTTGCTTTTTCCATTCCATCACTGCACTTCCTACCCTCTCCTCTCTCTTCACCTCACCTTCTGCAACCACACCACCCTCCTTTCAGGCTTGCCTTTACTTCATAACTACCTTTCCAGCCCCTGTACCTTGCCAGCTCTCACCTTTGCTTCCTCCCCACATTTCACATGATGCTCTGGCAATGCATCCCTCTTCACTTCTTGTAGCCTGTGATTGCACATCTCGCCTTCCCTTCCTTGCCCTTCCTTTGCTTCATGCCTAACGTTTTTAATGTATTTAATGTGTGTTTTAATGTGTATTTATTGTTGGAAGCCACCTTGTGTCCCAATTCTGGGAGAAAGGCAGCTACAAATACAAGAAAGAAAGAAAGAAAGAAAGAAAGAAAGAAAGAAAGAAAGAAAGAAAGAAAGAAAGAAAGAAAATAATTACGAGGTCTCACTCCCTTAATTCTTGCATTCCACTGCTTGTATCTGTCACCCTCTCCCTTGCCCCATCCCTCTGTCTTACTTAGCAGGTGTACAGAAACTCCTTCCTAGGCCAAGAGAGGCACAGGAAGCCTGCCGTTGTTCCCCCTTTGTCTCTCTCAGCCGAGGAAGGAAACAGGTACGCTCCTCAGCTGAGAGCAGCCCAAGAAGCGTGGCTCCATGAAACCACACACCTCTCTTGGTCAAGGAAGGAGATGCACTCCTTCCTTGGCTGAGAGAGGCATGAGAAGCCCAGTTTGCAAACCACATGCCTCTCTCAGCAAAGGAAGGACATGTACACTCCTTCCTTGACCAGGCCTCCCAGCAGATATGGCTCATGGGGAGGGTGGGGCTGCTCACCAAGCCCTACCAGGAAGGAGAGAGGGAAGGAAAGGAGGAGGAGCTGGGCAATCAACCTGCCTCTCTCTCTCTCCACCTCACCCTGCCTGGAGTCGAAGGCCATTTCCACAAGAGGCGAGGGAATCGCTCCGTGCCGTTACTCATCGGATCTTCTGGCTCCTTGGTCCGGTCCAGGGTGCATTGGAGCAGTGCGAGGTCTTAGATTTGCACTGCTCCGGCTTCCAAAATGGCGGCTTCCAGTTGGTCGTGGGTCCCGTCCAACCGCGAAACTCACCACGCCTAAAGCCTGCCCTCCGCAGATCACAGGCTCACGTTGGTGCGAGCCTGCGAATCTGCACAAGGGAACAAGCATGTAATGGCGTGCTCCAGAAAAAAGAGAAACCTCTTTTTTCCAGTCTTTAAAAAGCACGCTGGAGGACCAGTTGGGGGCGTTTCAGAGCGGACTGAGGTGCGGATCTCCGGTAAGTAGTCCGAACCTAGTCTGCTCCGAGGTGCAGACAACCTCCATAGAGGGCGCACTGCACCATTTTAATTCCCCTGTGCAGAAAAGGCCAAAATGTAGCATTTTGTATTATCTAGGTTTTTCACCATCCATATTAAGTCTGGGAATATATCCCTTGAGGATATGGAGGACCTACTATATTCTTCACAAATGTATAAAATATTTTACATGCTTTTAAATGATACAGGTCTTTTCACTTGGGACCCATTCACACTACACAGTAACAGCACTATGATTCCACTTAACTGCCATGGCAACATCTTGTAGAATCCTACGGTTTCCAATTTAGCGAGGGACATTTAGAATTCTTATGCCAGTGAACTCTAGTGTCTCACTAAACCACAAACTCCAGGACACCAAAGGAAGCAGCCATGCCAGTTAAAATGGTATTAATAGTGCTAGAATGAAAGGACCCCTGGTATAGGTATTCAGCAAAATATGAATTAAAGGGATCTTTGTTTTCACATCTTAAATCAGTCTGACTGGCCACCTGGCTGCTCTGAGAACAAAGAAGGTCTGTGGACATATTATGTTAAGTGGGTTAGAGTTCATTTTGACTACCCAGCAATGCAATGGTGATCCTGGGTTCAGGTTACAAATTTTCTGTCTACAATGATGCAACGCAGCCATAATAATGTTCCCTACCTACAGCTAATATGAGATAGATATTTGCTTGTCAAATACCTGTCTTTCATAATTTCTGTAAGATGCGAATGAAAATGAAATACAAAAACAACTTTATTTAGAATCGTTTTGTTTATTTATATTTTCCTAAAATCCTCCCTGTCATGGGTACAAATACATTCCAGATCAACAAGAGTGGGTAGCTCTGTGAGCGGAACCATGGAACTGCTGCCATTACTACCACAGAGTTCTGTATTTCCAGGTGTTCTGGAAAATTAGAACACCAATAGTGACTTCCTACTTTCTTACAAGCCTGAAAACATATACCCATGTGCATATGTAACACTGAGTTTTGAGGTTTGTTTTAATTTTGTGTCTTCTCTTTGCAAGGACTCTCAAATTAGTTTAGCCTGCAGTCTTCATAAATAATAAGCTTCCAGATTTATCACATACCAGTAATCAGTGTGTGTCTCTCTCCAGATCCAACAGTTACAGCTATGCTTATTTCATTAAGGACCAAATATGTGTTCTGAGCTATGTGTTTCTTGAAGGGCACTTTAGGGTAAACCAGTCTCAAGGAGCAGAGAAGGGATTGCACATTGGCCCCATATCCAATGCTATCCCTTTTCATTTTACTTTTCACAAAGAGACCATGTGGGTTCCAGCTGTCTGTCACTTAGAGTCTGTGCACGCTGCCTGTATTCCATATACAAAGCTTATGCATGTATATGGAATTTATACTGCATATTAGGAAAGTATACTTAAGTATACTTAATCTTAAGGGCACAGGGAATCTTAAGCCCTGCGCCCTTATTTAGCTCTTACGGTGTTGCAGTCTGGCCCTTTCTTCCACAACCATCATGTGGCAGTTTGCCAGCTTTTATTTGAAAATAGCAATTCATGTTTTCTTTAAGAAACCCCTGTTAGTCTTCTAGGGATCCCTGAACAGTTTGAAAGACAGTGATTTAGGATTATGTAAACTACAGAAGACCTGAACCATAAGGGTGACCCCAGATCCTAAGCTCTTTTTTATTTCTAAATGCGACCTTAACTTACTTACACTGTATCAATAGGCCCCTTCTGCAAATAGAGGGGTCTTGTATACGACCTACCACATAGCTTGCTTCAAAAACTAAGTCTTTAGATAACGTAACAACAAAATCTAAGCACTATCAACAATCTTGTGCATTCCAAGCAAATACATTCTAAACTCTCCTATATTTGGTTTCTCCAAGGCAGCAGCTGAAGCTGCTCAAATTTCTGCAGATTCCACAGTAACAATGCCCTCCTATTTACAGTGGAGCTGTCTTTTCTGAACAGGGATCAAAGACCCTATGTCAATTCTTTATGTTGATACAGAGATTAAACCAGATCAACAGCAGGACGGCTTGCCGTGTGGGCCACCACAAGCAAAGTCAGTCAAGGTGGAATGCACAGTCAACCATGACTCAATTCACTTATTTGCACAGGTTCAGGAATGAAAGAAAAATACCAAGAGGATCTCTGGTTCTAAGGACAAAGGAGGAAATCCCAAAGCCCAAAACATCTGTATCGACACCTATCTCAAGAGAAATAGAAATTCAGGAAATGTGCCTCCATAGGGTCAGGGAGGGGCATCTAGAAAAAATAGCACAGAGACAAATCCTTGTTTTCATTCTGCACACTTCTCAACAGGATTTCCTTGCACCATTATGTGGAACTCTACAAGTATATCCCCTTTGACTCTGCCATAGGAGTAATTTCCTTCCCTATACTCTCAGGAAAGAACAAAGATCAGGATCTTGGGGCTCTGCCTCATGAGATAGTACTTTAATTAAGGAGAAGACAATAATTAAGAATGAAATACTGCTGCTAATACTTCTAATGCTATTGATTTGTATTCTTCATTAATTTTTCATCCCCAATACAAGACAACATAATTTCTAAGTCCTAGAAGAATCCAAAATATACAAAAATATATTAGTACATTAGTATTGATATCAGTTATTATCATCATGACTAAGGGTACTGCATTTGTGCGTGTATATGTGCCTTCCAGTCACCTGTAGACTTATGGTGATCCCATGAATTTCATAGGGTTTTCTCAGGCAAGGAACATTCAGAGGTGGTTTTGCCACTCCCTTCCTCTGAAATATGGCCTACAGCACCTGGTATTCATTGGCGGTCTCCTATCCAAGTATTACCCAGGGCTGATCCAACTTAGCTTCCGATAATGGACAGGATCTGATGCCTTTAGGGTATTTAGGTGTACCCATCTAGTAAAAACATGTGAGAATTCCCAAAGAAACTACAGAATCTCTATGCTGAATTAAGAATCCTTGTTTCCAGTTTTGCCAGGAAAAAAAAATCCTTGTAAATGCAACTGAAATTTTGCAAACACAGAGGCCATTTCCGCACTACACTCTTATAGCACAATTATTCCACTTTCAACATCCTATGGAATCCTGGGGCTTGCAGTTTAGGGAGGGGCCAGCTGGCCTCTCCCTAAACTGCAAACCCCAGGATTCCATGAGATGTTGAAAGTGGAATAATTGCGCTATAAGAGTATAGTGCGGAAATGGCCAGAGAAACAATCCCAGCAGCCACATAGATTTCCTTTGCCCCAACCTTTAAAATTATGCAAAGGCTCCTTTTGAGATTTACATTCCTGACTGCCTCTGCAAATCTCCCTCTTTCAAATTTCCAGTGTGTGAAAAGGGAATTCATGATGACAGCTTCATGATGTGCTTGCCTCTTGCTCATTGCTCTAACAAGGCTTACAAACATTGGTCCAATGTTTCTAAAGTTTGTAGAAGAGCTGAGATAGCAGTACCATTTCAGCTCTTGAAATATCTCAAAGTAAACACAATCAATACTGAATACAGAGAAATGTTTCAAAGTACAAACCTGAAAAACTCAGTGAGGGGAACATATCTTTATGTGGACGCACACTCACATATATAAGTGATAGAGGCCAATGTGTATTGCTTTTAAATTCCACAGATTTAAATAATTCTCTTTTTTGAACCTATCAAAACAGCAGAATATTCAATATCTAGTAGAATATCTGGGAAACATAAAATTTACCTGTAAAGCAAAAAAAGCAGAGGGAACAGGAGCTAGCTGGTGCTGAAGATGTAAACAAATATCTGGATTAAATCAACCTAACTTCTGATTAAGCGAAGTTTTGCTAGAAATCAGTCCACTTAAGTAAATACAGAGTGATGAATTCTAGTATCTACTTTTATGCACGTATCTAACAGTAAAGAGAATGGTTTTTTTGTTGTTGTTCTGCAGTGCCTGATTTAGAGCTAGCATTTCTCTCATCTATCTAAATATGAAAAGAAATGCTTTGCAAAATGTTTTTGCTTCTCAAACAGCATCTGGCTCTTTTGGCAGGCTGCATGAGACTAAGCAGCTTAAATCTGTGAGAGGGAATGTTTCTCCAGTAATCTGCTTTCTTTTGTAAGTGGCCTAAACAACCAGGGAAATACTAGCCTTATTGATTATCCAGTCTGATTGTAATTATCTATATTGCTTTTTTTGTATATTTGATTGAAGCTTTGCTGTGATTCCCATGAACTACACACTTCATTTTTATTTTTCAGCAAATTCTTGCTCTGAGGTTTAGCACGCAAACACAGCTAAGGTTGACTGCAAACATCCTGCTGAAATCCCACGGGATTTAAGCAGCCTAACTTGTATGTATGGCTGTAGGGAATGCATCATCAAATACTAGGTGGTGTGGCTACATTTCAGAAGAAAGAACTTGCAAAACAACATCCGGGTATTCCTTCCCTGGAAGAAATCTTTAGAAGAAGCAAGAGGCAGTAGAGAAGGAGAAAGTTTAATACTTCATGTGAGATGGCTTTAAAGCCCAGGCACGCTTTCTATCCATTCCCAGCTGGCACCAATGGCTGTCCAACCTCTGCTTAAATACCTCCAGCAAAAACAGACCTTATTATCTCCCAGGGCAGTCTGACCTTCTGCCAAGCAGCTTTCAATACAAGAAGACTTCTTCTAATGTTTAGCCAAAATCTACTTCCTGGCAATTTCCGCTCATTGGTTTTGTTCCTGCTCTCTAGAGTAACAGAGAACACTGCCTTTTTTTTTTTTTTGGCCTGACAACCTTTCATATATTTGAAGGCTGCCAGGTTAAAACGTTACTCACTGTAGGACAGTAGGAAGAGACACTGAACCTGGGGACTGAAGATGCCCATTTTTTTTTTTTTTTTATACAGGACCCAGGGCACAAGGTTTTCTCACATGCAGAGGCCCAGCTTTGCACAATCTGATGAACAGGCATAGAATCTGAAGACATGTAAATGGAAGATGCAGCAATTCTGTGTAACATTTAAGACAGTAAACCATAATATATTTCTTGTGTTGATCTCAGAGCCACTCATATGAGCATATCCTCCTGAAACAGGTAGCTACAAATCAAATACATATTCATGAATATATTAAAAAAAATACAAGGAAGAAACATGCAGCTGAAAAAGTGCTTCTCAGAATGAGCAAGATACTTCTTGTTTACAAACAGCAGAGAGGGATATGACAGAATCAGTCCAAAGAAAGGTACCTGTGTAAGCCCCCCATTCTAATTTCCCTCATTGTTATGTTCTGGTGGGGGGAGCATTTTTAGCTTAGCATGGCAACATTAAGCCAGTTGTGGACACAAGTAGATTTTAGGCACATTTTAATGCAGTAAACACAAGAAAGAGAACACTAACCGGAGACAACTCACAACAGCCTTTCATACTATATAGTTACAGCCGGCCCTCAGTATCCACTACGGCTTGGCTCCGGGAAGCCCCATGGATACCAAAATTCGTGGAAGGTCAGGTCCCATTATGTGCGATGATGTAGTAAAATTATGTTCCTTATCTAAAATGGCAAAATCAATATTTGCTTTTGGGATTTTTTACATTTATTTTTAAAAAATATTTTCAAGTTGTGGTTGGCTGAATCTATGGATACAGAATCCATGCATACAGAGGGTCAACCGTATAGGACTTGGCACCACTTTGACAGCATGGCTTTATCCTATCGAATTCTGAGATTTGTAGTTTCACAAGGCATTTGGAATTCTTTGCCAGAGAGCTCTGCTCCCTCCCCAAACTACATATCCCAGGATTCCACACGTTGCAACCTTAGCAGTTAAACTGGTATCAAAGTGCAATAATTATATAATGTGACAGGGCAAAGAGCTTAGATTTTTTATTTTTTTTAAAAAAACAACTATTTATTTTGGAAATACAGCTTGCAAAATCACAGAGCTGTAGTTCAAAAAAGTAAAATTTCCAAGGTCTTGGAAGTGGGAACTGCAACTGCATAGTCATAATGTGTCTGTTTTGTCCTCCATTTTCTCACTGTATTTGCCTGCCTCTTTCATCAGCTGGCATAAACTTCCCTTTTCTACAATTTTAATCTGCCTCAAACAGACAACTTGGCTGGTTTGATTTATGTTCCTCTCTTCTGCCCTTTCTCCTGAGCAATCCCATGAATGTATAATCTTGCCCCTTCCTGTCTTTGGCATAATTTCCCCCCATGAGTTTATTTTTTCACGGTTTCTTTGTGTTTCTAGAAATATCAGCATTCTCTTCAGCATACACACCAATACGTTCCTCTTCTTCCTTTGTTGTGTCTTTGGCTACACAAAGATTGGCATACATCCCTGAACTTTACTATTAATAGGAGTGATCAATATAGCCTTCGCCAACTAATGGAGGAACAAAGTGGAGGAGTACTTAAAGGTGCACAAGTTATTGTTCGGTGCAATGCATTCTAGGTTAAAACTCTTCCCAAGGGGCCAGATATATGTAAACGAATTCAGATTCAGCATAAGAACATATACCTTGTAAAAACATTGACCACAAGCTTTCAGTTCAGATTATCACAGCCCGTGCAAGCGACCAGATGGCAAAGGGACATAGCTGAGCGCTGGGCTGCCTGCTTTTACATCAGGGGGCGGGAATCATGCACCCAAGTAGTTGGATTGTAAGTCCCAGCAGCCCCAAGCCAGCATAGCCAAGACTGAGGATTGCTGGGAGCTGCAGTTCAACAGCATCTGGAGGGCTGCATGATTTGCACTCTTTCTTTTTTACACAGAAAGTGTCCATCTTTAATTGGCATCTCCAATTAAAAGGAGATCAAGTAGCACAGTTAGAATATACATAAATTCAGGGCCCTGGAGTACTGCTAGCAGTTGGTGGAGAAGCTACTGACACCTCCCGGCAGAATTGCTTGTATCTCTCTGTCTGTGCTGCTTGACAAGTAGCAATGCGTCCCTCAGGCCTTTCAACCAGTGCCCAAATTCTTCATCCATGGACATACTTTACTTTATAAGCCACCCTGGAAATGTTTTACATTTGAAAGGTGGGATACAAATCGGTCTATTATCGGATCATCTGATATGATTGGGACCTAAGACTCACTTCTTTGATTTTCCCTTTTGATCAACTGCATGAATTTCCTTTCTTTTAGAAGAGGGGTAGCCTTGGTAGTCTATTAGGAAGCTACCAAAAGGGGAGGAAGAGGTCGGGGTAGAATGAACTCACTCTCAGCTTTACTACTCTAAATCAGCTCTGCCCTCCCCAGAACAATACTCTTCACAAACACAGTTGAGACAACACTCTCTTATTTCCCAGAATTCGGATTCATGATTCAGTTCTAAAGACACAGAAGCTGACACAGTTATTTCGGATTTATGAATCACCAAGTGGGCGTGACTTCGGGTGTCACCACAAGGAAAGGAAAGGGTGTGGGAAGGCGGCTGGAACTGAAAATTGGATTAGATTTAGGGCTGCTCTTCCACTCTAGGGAAGATTAGGCCATTTCCGCACTAGACTGTTATAGTGGTATTATTCCACTTTCAACATCCTATGGAATCCTGGGGTTTGCAGTTTAGGGAGAGGCCTCAAAGGCCTTAGTTAGAAACAGAGCCCAGCGGACTCACACGTAGGATCGCACTGCGCGTTGAGCCAGCGCAGTCCTCAATAAGGTCTCGTCCGGGTTTCGCAAAGCTGCAAATAAAGTTCGAAAAGAAAGGCAATCGGACCTACCGCTCATTTAACTCTCGTGATAGGCAGCAAAAGCGATAAAGTTGGGGAAAAAATACAACTAGTTTCGAAAAAAGCAAGGAAGGGCGTGTGGGGGGGGGCGGGTGTGTCAGAGCCGGAACACGCAGGAAGGGCCGCGGGGCGGGCGCGCCGGGGGCGGGCGGGCAGGTACAGCGGGGCCGGTCGGTGTTCGCGGGGCGGGGCCAGTCCTCTTTGAACTCGGCCAGTCGGGCGGGACGAGGCGGTCCCTGGCGGGGCGTCGGGCCCTGCGCGCCAGGGGCTGCCGCTGCCGGGGCGGGGGGCGCGCCCGGCCTGAGCCGCGCGGGAGGAATCCCCGCCGGAGCCGAGAGGAGGAGGGGCCGCGTCTTTTGTGTGCGGACGGCGGGGCGGGGGGGGGGTCCTGTCGCCGCCGCGGCCGCTGCGACAGCTGCTTCGCGGTGCTGCGTCGAGCGGATCCTCCTGTGGGGGAGGCGGCTGGATGGGAAGCGGCGGCGGCGGCGGCGGCGGCAGCGGCGGCGATGGGGGAGCAGCTCAGCACGGCCAGCACCCCGCCGGAGCCGCCCCCTCCCGCCGCCGCCGCCGCCGCCAGCCCTGAGCCGCCTCGCCCGCCTGCGGGAGCCCAACCGCCGCGAGGGAACGACGCCGAACCGCCGCTGCAACCGCCGCCTGAGGAACCGCCGGGCCGGGAGGCGGGCGGCGGCGGCGGCGGCGCTCCCTCCGAAGAGGTGCCCCCCTCGGAAGCGGGAAGCAGCAGCCACAGCCGCCGGCTTCCTCTGAGGCCCGTCTACTGCACCGTTTACTGCGTGGAGAGCGACCGGCGGCCCGGAGCGCCGCTCCCTGCCTCACCGCATCCCGGCGGCGGCGGCGGCGACCTCCGTCCAGCCGCCTCGCCGCCGTCCTCTATGCGAGGGGAAGGAGAAGGAGGGAAAGGCGGCGGCGGCGGCGGCGGCGGGGACAATAACAACGGCAGCGTCGAGGTCGTCGACTTGTACCTCCTGCCCGAGCCCTTTTCCGGGCTGATCTCGGGGGACTTCGGGCCCTTGCTGGTTCTGACCTGCCGCGTGTGTCTGGAGGAGAAGCCCCTCAAGCCCCTTCCCTGCTGCAAGAAGCCCGTCTGCGAGGAGTGCCTCAAGCGCTATCTCAGCTCCCAAGTAGGTGCAGCGCCTTCCCCTGCTCGGTTGGCCCCGTTCATCTCCCCCGGTCAGAACTACCGTGGGAAACCGCTGACACACACACAAAATACACACACGCGTTGAGCCTCCGGGCCTGTTATGGCCGCCTCAGTCCTGTGGTTGGCCCTCTTCCCTTGGGGGCCAGCAAGTCTGTACTCCGGCGTTGCTCTGCGTCTCACCCGCCTCTGTTTCGGTGTGGCGGCAAGATTTCCCCGCTCTTCCTCTATATTTGTTTCTGTGCCTCGAGTGTCGAGGTTCGGTATCAGGATTCTGAACATATGCAGAGTTCCATTCCCTGAGTAAGGACTGTCTGGTCTCTACTTGTCCTCCCTCATATACATAGCAAGTGCACACCTGAGATTGGAAGGCAAGGCCTCAAGGGCGGGAGGAACAGCTTCCAGGCAGATGTGGGCTCTGACCTTAACCTGAGGGAGTAAATCACTGTTCTCTGTCTCTCGTTTTTCTTTCTTATGAGCAGACGTTTGGCCCTTGAAATGTGAAATGGCGTTCCTGTTTATGTACTCCGTAACTTCATTTCTTACTCCTTTTTTTTTTAAATACTCCCTGTCTCTTCACTTTCCTGCCACCTCCCCCATCACGTTTCCTTCCCTGGACCTGAATCCTTTCTCCTTCCCTCTTCTACCTCAGTCTTGTTGCTCTCTGTCCTGGACCCTTCTTGTGCCTTCTCTGTTTCCCCAAAGCCTCCTAAAAGAGGACTATCCCCTGCATGTTTGTCTTCCTTTACCCCTCAAAATACAACCTCGTTTCTCCTTAAGGCCTGAGTGTGTCAATTTGTATCAGCTGGTTTCTTATCTCTGTGTAAGTTCTAAGGGACCACTGAAGGCACTGTGAGTTGAGCTGATAATGCATCCGTTAGTCAGAAGGAGCTCACTGCCTTTTTTCTGCTTTTATTCTACTCACTACTGTAGCAAATCGGAAATGAGAGCTGACTGCCTGCATGTAGACCTGCTTTTTCATTTCTTGCTTGCTCAGATATCCAAAAGAATGCATTCCAAGCCTATTGAACATCATGTTGGCTGCAGCTCCATGGAACTGATCTCTTATTCTGCACAGACTTTTTAGGTGTTACGCTTACACAAGGGTTCCTGCGTTTTGCCTTTCCTTTTCAACTTTCAAAGCCTTGCCAGAGCTCCTTCTTCCACTTTTGTGCAAAGATTAACCTAGGAATGGTGGATAAAATATTTAGGTTAAAGTATTAGAGAAAAAACGAATCACAGTCACAGGGCAATGCTTTTTTTTTTTCTTTTCAGATTAACATAAAGGTCACCACAAAAATAGCAAAAGCTTTCATGTTTTCTGCTTCCTTTCAAGCAAAGCCAGGGTGGGGAGGATGTTATTGGGCATGTTGGAGCCTCAGACATCTTCTGGTTTTATCAGTCTTGTGGTCCTTTACTTGAAGCATATTGAGAACCAAACAGTTTCTAAACTGCTTTTATGTTTTAACTGCATATTTTGATTCATTTTAACATTGTTGATAGTTTAATTATATTTTTATTTTAACGTTTGGTTATGTTTTGGCTATATTGTATTTATTTTAATTTGTAAACTGCTTTAATCCTCATTTGGAGGAAAATGTAGGATATAAATTATAAATTAATGTAAATATAATAAATTAAAATTTATATTAATAATTAAATTAATAATATAAATAAAATATAAATTAAATAATAAAATCAATAATAATAATAGTCAGCTGGTGCTCCTGCATATTGCTTCAGAGTACTGTCTGGAGAATCTACTCAGGAGTCATTTAGTAAATAAGATCTTTTTCGTGCCCTTTTGCATGAACAGGACAGTGTTGGCTACAATACTTATCCAGTAATTTTGAGGGAAAGTTATTAATAGTTTCAATTATGTTGAGCCTTTCCTCCTGTAAGTGAAAGGTGGCTTGGACAAGTTTCCTCCTTCCATTTCAGCCTTACAACAACCTTGTCAGGCTATGAGAGAGAGAGAGATTGGCTGGCTCAAGGTCACCCAGTGAGTTTCATAGCTCAGTAGAGGACTTAAACTTGGATCTCCCAAGTCTAGATGCAACATTTCAGCCACTTTGCCTTGCTGGTTCTCTGGTAGAAGTATTCTGGGAAGGTCATTGTGTCATGAATGAAATACTGACTTTATAGCACAAAACAGGCTTGAGTCCAGTTGTGAATCCCACTTAGAGTAAACACACTGAATCAGTAGAACTAAAGTGTTGATTTACCAAGTTTCAACTGGTTGAATGGGTCTACTCTAGTCGGGATTCACAGCTGGATCTAAACCTGAGTCAGTGCACAGCCTGTGTCCTGGTGCAGGTAGCACAAGCTATTCCTGGTGTGCCATGGGGACATATTCCTTTAAGAAGAGCTGTTGTAGAATTGCTGCTGATTATTTTTGTGGCATTCACATACCCCCTCCTTTCCTTCCCTCCCTCCCTCCCTCCCTCCCTCCCTCCTTCCTTCCTTCCTTCCCTCCTTCCTTCCTTCCTTCCTTCCTCTCTCTCTCTCTCTCTCTCTCTCTCTCTCTGTCTTTTGGGTCTTTGTTTAGAGTATTTTGCCCTGCTCTTCACCTGAAAAGGCTCACAAAGCAGCTTAACAAAGATCAGAAGTAAGACAGTCCATGCCTGCAGGCTTACAGTGTAAAAGGCATAATGCAAAAGGGGAAAAGGACTACAGGGACATAAAAATCAAACTTACATTTTTATTGACAACAGACAATACCAAAAGAATACCTGTATGTAAATACCTGTATGGTAGAAGCAGGCTCAGAATGTCCTGCCCAAGATGATGCAGTGCACCCTTTCTATGTGTCCTGAACTGAGATCCTTCATACCCAGTGAATTACATTTGTTCTGATTTCTGTATTTTCAGTGTTAAGGCTATGCATTTCTTTTTATACTTCATCATCATCATCATCTTTATTTATACCCCAATTC
Organism: Cyclura pinguis; assembly: GCA_030412105.1. NCBI lineage: Eukaryota > Metazoa > Chordata > Lepidosauria > Squamata > Iguanidae > Cyclura > Cyclura pinguis. Next base: position 101,374,220 of record CM059599.1, on the reverse strand, counting down.
CCCACCCCCCAACCTGGATTCAAGTCAGCTGTCAAAAGAGTCGTGATCCATCATGATACATGTACCATATCTGGTACATGTATCTCATATCATCTCTCATACTTTGTACATCTGTTGTAGTATGAATTGTATAGAAAATAGTCTATGACATGCAGTGTTTTTGGACTCAGGGTTTTGGTCTGGAATATGGGAACCAAATACATAGTTTTTAAATACCTACGAATTTTATATGCAATATTGATTTGATTTGTTTTTTAAGCAGGAAATTTCCCTTGCTTCGTTTTGGGGCTAAATTAATTCTTTGTCTATTGTTGTGTGTGTGTGTGTCTCACATGCGCACAGAAACATATGCACAAACTTGGAGAATATTTTCCTTTTAATTTTACAGCTTGATAAGAAATTCAGGTCTTTCGAGTCTCCTGGAATGTGGACTTGCTGATTGTGTCCTTTGATATGTACACTTCCTCATTTTGCTGTATAAAATTTCCCAGTTTACTCTGACAGGGCTTTTCCCCACCTTGGTGTCACTAAGGTCAAGGGAATTTCACCACTCAAGAGAGCTTCACGAATCTAGTGACTCTTTTTCAGACGATTACTCAGAAGGCAGAGATTTTAACTATTTTTTAATTCCAACAGTAAGCCATGACAACTACTCAATGATGCTTTGAAACTAAAGGCAACAAAAGAATTGGGGCAAAATTTCATGTGCTTATGAGCCAACACTGTGCTTACTTGTTTTACTACAATTTAACTTGTATAATTTTTTTCATCGTGTATTTTAAGGACTTACAGTATTTAGCTTTTAGAAAGTGTCTTCGGCTGTCTGGAGTTTCTCATACTTCTTTAATTAATCCTTACAATAGCCGTGTAAACAGGTCTGTATTGCATTGTACACCACTTCTGACCTATAGGAAGAACAGAACAGTGTTTACAGTAATCCCCAGAAATACATGCTTTATTTGTTCAAGAGAGGCACAGTATAATAAATGACCTATTCTGTGTTCATTCAGAAGCAGTTTCTAAACAAAGGGGCAAGGTATTGGTAGACAGAGTTTGGCTATGTGCTTAGAAGCTTCTTGTGTCCTGTATAGCCCAGCTCCAGTTTCATGAGTAGAATAGTATTTTCCCATGCAATTTAAAAAATAAGGAAGCAAAGGAAATCTTGGGTCTGTCTTTCTTTTCCACATCTCCTGAGTTTCACATTTGTGTGTGTGTGTGTATATGGTGCTAGGTAGAGTAGATGGCAATTCTTTGGTCCATTTAAATTGATCAGTATGAACATAAGATACCAGGAAAGTATCTCTATAATAGAAATGTTCACTGTATCGCTAAATCCATTTGTTAGTCTTAGCTATAATAGACCCATGGTATCAATAGAATGCAAACCATGGCTTTTTTTTTTACATTCCAAACTTTTACTGTTTTGATAGTATTTTCTTACCAAAGTTTGTACCAGGAACCCACATCAGTGTGCAGAACTATGAATAGATGAATGTGCTGATTACAGTTAAGTGTCCTGATTACTCACTCCATTGATTCAGGATCATAGCATCTCCAAGATACAAAACTAAATTGAATGGCATTACATCAGGGTTGAAGAATGGGTAGATCCCACATGACTCCTGTGGTGTTTCCATAGTGCTTGCCAACAGTGAGTGGATGCAAAATGCTAGGTGGGAGGGGCTACTCCTTTGATTTCTATTCCTCCCCCCCTCTCTCTCTCCCTCTCCCTCCCTCCCTCCCCCCTCCCCCTCCCTCTCCCTTCTTCCACATCTAGGAGCCCGATGGAAGAGGAAACATATTGTCTGTTCCAGAGGTACTAATTGCTTAAAGAAGGGTTTTGAAATTTGACTGAGGGCCACAGGTAGCCTACCCTTGTTCTGCATGTTTGTTCTACTGGAGAATTTGGACTCTAAAGGTCATTGCTGGCAGCATTGTATATAGGGCAAAGAGTCATGCACAGTTGAGGTAACAGATCTAAGTCTTGACTTAAACCAATATTTGTATTGCTAGAGAAGAATATTCTGCACAAGGAAAAGGAAGCTGAGTGTGCTTTTGTTAAGTTTTCTTTTAGTAGGAAAGTTTAGTTGAATTTGTAAGCATTTCTTAGACCATAATGTTTACTTTTTCTGGGCCCTCTCTTACTGTAGAATATGGTACATGGTGAGCATTTGGTAAATGTGGGACGAGCTTGTAGAAGTGAAGCAACTGGCTTCTTACTTCATCCTTTAAGAAGTGCTGGATTGTGACTGCGTCTTCGCTATACAACCATGTGCTAGTCAGCAGAAGCACTTGGCTGCAAAGCCAGGAGAATGATATTAGTCTGTAAACCTCATATTCAAGTATGTGTTGGTGATGTGCTGGCTTGGAGCAGGTGGTGGGAAACCACTGTGCTCTTGCAGGGTGACTATGGCAAAGAGTCAGTTCTTATGTTGCCAGTGGCAAATGTGGGGGAGGAGGCACTAAAACTAGAAGTTGCTTTGTCAGTACCTTGGCACTTTGATAGCATAGCACCAGGATGTAAAGTCTGAATAAGGATGGGTGGATATCAAGGCTGACATTTATGTTAATCCCTCATTTTAGGTTTTTTCTCTCATGCCTACCAGAAGATGTTTTAAGTTCCAAATCTGGCATGACTTTGACAGCAGCTTGAATTTGCAGGATATTCTTTAAGAGGTGGCAGATTTAAATGGAAATAAGGCCCATATTAAACTTTCAGACACTTTTTAATTGATTTGTCATGTTTGTATTAATAAATTCAATTAATTTACTTCATTTTTTAAATTAAAGGTTTTTTTGTTTTTATTTTTATTTTTTGAAATTAAATTTACATGTCACTGGAGATTACCAGTGTAATTTTAAGAATTTGTAAGAGTACAGAAGTCATTCAGTATTTCATGAGAGGAAACCTGAACAAGGAGAGGTGAAACTGGGAAGAGGCAGAAATACCAGGTCTGATGAAAGGACTATGAGGATGGAAAGAGAAGGGTTTATATTCACTGAAAAAAGAGTGTGAGTACAGTCATGAAGACAGAGCATCTTGGAATTAAGTAGTTTACTGCTAAACATGATATGGACCTTTGTGTCCTCTCTCTAGAGTTTTGAAACTCAGGATTTTTTTTTGTCTACTCAAGCGCGCTGTAATGTATGTTCAAGATGTTCTGACTAGATGAATTCTACAGTACCCATTGTCACAGTGTTACACTGTGCCTGTGCAAGAGCAAACTTTTACAGTGCTATCCTTCATGTTTTTGTCCACTGTACCATTATGCCTGTAGGAATATCAGTGAATAAAACACTTCATAAAGTTCAAGAGAGCAGGTCCTTACAGTCTAAAACCATTAGGAAAGTACATTTGGCAATAATAGTAGAGTCCAACTTTCTTATGAAATAATTTTATAACGTAATTGTGTATCTCTGACTTAGTGGATTTTTAGTGTTTTGATTTTGTTTAGATCTTGATTTCACATTTGCCGCAGTGAAAACGTTCAGGAGCTACAGTTTCTGTCCTGAATTTAATAGTGATGGGTAGAACACAAGAGGAAACTACACATGCATTGATAAAGTGGTAAGATAAAATAATGTAACTCTCAGCAAATAACAAGATAGGTCAGTGGTGTAGCAGCGTTTATGTGTATATGTGCTTTCAAGTTCCCTGTTGACTTTTGGTGACCCCATGAATAGAGTTTTTATAGGCAATGATATAAGAGTTTTTTTCAGTTCCTTCCTCTAAAATATAGCCTATAGCAGTCTAGCCTACATTGGCAGTCTTCCATTCAAGTACTGAGAGCTGACCCTGCTCAGCTTCCAAGATCAGATGGGATCTGATACCTTTAGTTTATTTAGGCCCTTAGGTGGCCTTTATTTTTCCCTATCTGGATATATATTAGGCTCAGTAGGTGGGAGAGAACATTTCCAGGCACTAATTAGCTTGAGGACTTTTGAGTTTTCAGCCACAGATAAGAAGCTTTGTTAAGGTACGATCTTGCCATGTTTAGATTCATGTCTGCTGTCAAAAAACGAGTCCAGGAGTGAAAGAAGGATGCATAGGCCTAGTGATAACACGCATCCCTTTTGGGGGAAAAAAATCCTTCTTGGTATTTTGAAAAAATCCTTATTAGGGAAAAACCTTTATTGAGGCCAACTGAAAGATCATAAACAGCATGCAAGCTTTTGAATTTTCCAGAACTCTTTATCAGGTAAGATGTTAAAAAATAATTGAAGTGCCAGGAGAAGAAAAATATGGCCTAGGCATTTGCTTGTAGCATCATCATCATCATCATCATCATCATGATGTTTGTTTATAATGCCCTTTTCACCTACCATAAATACAATGGGTCTCTTTGATCATTTATATATATGTCACTCTGTCCCCCACCCCACCACCATGGAGTTCAACATGATCTATGCGGTGGTCTCTTTTCCTCTCTTCTACTCCTATGACAATTCTGTGGGATTGGTCAACAGCTAGGAGAATAGCAAGCCTAAGCTCGCTCGAGGAGCTTCATGGCTGGTTGGGATTTAAACCTGGGCTTTTCCACGGCCAGTCTAGCAGTCTTAACTTTTACAGATCATAAAATAAACAGTCTAGTTTACAGTTTATTGCAACAGCCTCAGCATAAGTGCCTTTTCAAAAAAAGTCCTGAAGGATAGGCATAGTTTTTCAAGTGTCAGGACCCAGACATATTTAAAACAAACTTAAGTCTTTTTCTTCCTCCTTGATAGCTGCTTTAGATATTGCTGTCTTCCTACAAACACTCCTTACAATCTATTCCTGTAGAAACCTTTTCACTGTGTGCATACCTCAGTTTCCCATGGTACTGAATATATGAGCATGTTGTACCTGTGGGTGTGAGTGCATATATGGGTGTGGATGCACAGACTAGCAGTCAAAAAACTTTTTAGATACAGATTTCCCATTTTGCATGGTATACACATGGTCTAAATGGGAATCATGCAGATGTTGTTAGACTGCAGCTCCCATCCACCTTAGCCAGCATGGCCACTGGTAGAGAATGCTGGGAGATGCAATCCAACGACATCTGGAAGGCTGCAGAATTCACACCCTAGATTTAGGTCTAACTTTTAATTTAAGACAGTTATAGGTTTTCCTTGAAGTCATAGAGCTTGTTTTCTCAGAAATAGTAAAACTTGATGTGCCAGTATTGGAGCAGCAGATGGTTGGCCCATAAAATTAATTGTGTGTATGTGTTTATGGTGGAGAAAATAAGTACATTAATGTACACTGATAATGGCAGAATTACTAAGCATTGTATAGACATCATGATGAGAGAGCACTATTAAATTCTTCTTTTCAGTGCCTTTTTAAATACTGTAAGAAGCAATTTAAATGGCATCCTTGAGCACTACTTGGTTTACTAGGGAGCTGATGGTGATGAAATGAGTGGGACGGAGAGTAGAGCAACGTTGGCAGAAGACTCAGAGTGAGTTGATTGAACGTGGGCTAGATCTTATTGGAAGGCCTATGCCGTGGCAATCGTGGCAGCAAAAAAATCATATTTCTCTACCACCACTGTATCTGCATAGTGCCATCCAGCGGAGCTGTTTTGAATAGTCAGGGGCATTGTACGTTCTGGCCCACAAGAAGGAAATGATGACCACTCTATAGCCCGTCTTGCAGACAAAAATCACTCAGATTCACTCTGACTTGGATGCTGTAGTTGAGACAAGTCCAGTAGATGTAGTCTTGGCACCTGCTTGTCCTGTATTAATGGATTCATTTCACTTTGTGCAGCCTGAGGATGTGGACAGGATCCTTGGAGAGGTGAGAGCCACCACATGTATACTGGATCCTTGCCCCTCCTGGCTTCTGAAAGCAGCCGGGGGGGACTGGCCGACTGGGTAAAGGGAGTGGTGAATGCCTCACTGCAGCAAGAGAAGTTCCCAGCATGTTTAAAAGAGACTGTGGTGAGGCCACTATTAAAAATGCCCTCCGTGGATCCCACCGTTCTGGATAATTATCAACCAGTCTCCAATATCCCTTTCTTAGGCAAGGTTCTGGAGCACATGGTGACCTCCGAGCTCTGAGGGTTTCTGGATGAAGTGGATTATCTAATTTGGCTTCAGGCCTGGTTATGGGACGGAGACAGCTTTGGTCGCCTTGGTGGATGACCTACGCTGGGAACTAGACAAGGGGAGTGTGTCCCTGTTGGTTCTGCTGGATCTCTCATCGGCTTTCAATACCATCGACTATGATATCCTTCTAGGCTGACTCTCTGGGATGGGACTTGGAGGCACTATTATGCAGTGGTGCTGGGGGACTCCTGTTTGACTCCCTGGCCGTTGGCATATGGGGTCCCTCAGAGTTCTGTTTTGGTCCCCCATGCTGTTTAATATCTACATGAAACCGCTGGGAGAGGTCATCCAGAATTTTGAGGTTCGGTGTCACCAATATGCTGATGACACCCAACTCTATCTCCTCTTTCCATCTGATTCCAAGGAAGCAGTCCTGAACCAATATCTGCTGTCAGTAATGGATTGGATGAGGGCAAACAAATTGAAGCTTAATCCAGACAAGACAGAGGTGCTCCTGGTCACTCCAAAGGCAGATCAGGGAATTGAGATTTTGCCTGTGCTGGGCGGGGTTACACTCCCCCTGAAATCTCTGTCTCACAGCCTTGGTGTTCTCCTGGATTCAATCCTGAACCTGGATCAGCAGTGGCCAGGAGTGCATTCACACAGTTAAAACTGGTGCGCCAGCTGCGCCAATTCCTTGAGATGTCAGATCTGGCTTCAGTGACACACACCTTGGTTACATCTCAGTTGGACTACTGTAATGCACTCTACATGGGGCTGCCTTTGGAAACTGTTCGGAAACTTCAGCGGGTTCAAAATACAGCAGCTGACCAGGGCCAGTTACGGGGAGCATATAACTCCCTTGCTAAAACAGCTCCACTGGCTACCTGTTCATTTCCAGGCACAATTCAAAGTGCTGGTTATGACCTATAAAGCCATAAACGGCTTAGGTTCAGGCTATTTGAAAGACTATATCTCCCTGTACAAGCCAGTTAGAACTTTAAGATGTGCTGGAGAAGGCTTTCTCTCTGTCCCACCACCATCCCAGGCTTACCTGGTGAGAACACAGGAGAGGACCTTCTCAGTGGCTGCTCCCACCCTGTGGAACGTTCTTCCACAGGAGGCTAGGCATGCCCCCTCCCTGTTCTCATTTCGCTGACAGGCAAAAACTTTTCTCTTTAAACAGGCACATACAGACCGGGCAACTTTATTTAATAATTGTTGTACTAGAATATCCTTTTAAGTGTTTTTATGATTTTATATTTGTTTGGTGTTTTTAATTGTTTTTAATGATTTCAATGTATTTAATTTTTTTAAATGTTTCTAATGTATATTTATTTTTGGAAGCTGCCTTGGGTTGCAATTTTGGGAGAAAGACAGATTAGAAATGCAACGAAATAAATAAATGAATAACTACATGCATGGTTACATTTTGACAGTGGTCTTGTGAAATAGATGGTGCAGTTGTTTAGGGCTGTTAGGCTAGAAAATAGATGCACTTGTCTGTCTTCATGCTTCCCCTACTCCCCAAAAACCCTTAAGTGAGCTTTATTGCCCATAATGGGAATCTCTCCTTCAGGGTGTTAATGTAAGAGAAATCCAGAATCATAGACTAAGGAACTGATTAACCCCACGCAAAAAAAGAAAAAAAAAGTTTTATAGCAAATCTAAAGTAGGAGGAAAAACACCATGTATTTCTCTGTTATCTAAACATTTTTATTAAAATTCTTTTAGTAAATGGCAGACTTGTTAGTGATGTATATAAAAGTCTAATCATATTAAAGAAGTTTGTTTCTCCTAAACTATGACCTAAATCTTCTTTAGCTCTGACAAGAGGAAACCTACTGAATCAATGGGATTTATCTACAGGTTGACTCACCATTCAAGAATTGACTGAATCAGTCAATTCTAGTTGGGACTGACCAACAGGATGCTCACCTGTGTGTATGTGTTCATTTCATCACTTTCATATTACATTTAAACAAAGACAAACTCCCGCTTGGGCTTAAAAGAGGGAATTAGGACTCTTTCCAGTAGTGATTTACCTGTAATGGGAAACTTCCAAGGTAAATTGGGACAATTGATGTGGTCCCTGACAGAGGCACTGACCTTCACATGGTAGAATAATTGTGCAGGAACATCAGAGCTGTTTTATATATGTATACATATATAAAGTGTGTGTGTGTGTGAGAGACAGAGAGAGAGAGAGAGAGCTCTGATGTTCCTGATATGTAAATTTTTCTGTTCTAACAAATTGTCTCTGTTTTGAAACCACCTCATATAGACTGAAGCATCCCAAAGACGGGAGCATCCCAAAGGACTGATTTGGGATGCATCCCAAAGGACTGATTCAAAATAGATTACAGTACTGAAATAGATTACTAATGTCTCTTAAGCAATTTCCTGCTGCCATGTTTCACAGGCCTTTTGAACTTCCAGCCTGTCCTTGGGATGAGTAAGTGGGCAGTCGATTCAGGCCCTACTCAGGTTGTTATTAGAAGTGGTGAATCTCATCATGTGAGCAGGGACGGAGTTGGATAATGAAGCATTGACCCAAGATTACATTATTATGTAGCTCCATTCTCCAGGCATCCAGACACATGCATTGAACAACTGCAGCAGGAAGGCTTTCTGACTCTCACAAAGGCACCTTGCATACCACTGTAAACATAATACAGTCCTCCTTCCACATTTGTGGATTCGACTTTCACAAACTTGGTTATTTATGAGGCACCCGTGTGTCTTCCCCCTATTCTCCTCCTCCCATTCCCTTGTGTTTTGCCCAATGCGGCAAAGGAAGGCAAGTGTCTAGACAAAAGGCAAGGAAACTGGGGCTTCTCTGGAGCTCCCCCTTCCATTCCCTTGGCTGTGGTCCCAGCTGTGAGAACTCATGCTGAGGCAAAAGGCATGGGAATGACGGAGGGGTGGGTTAGCGCCAGCCTTCCCTCTCCTCTCCGGAGCTCCCCCTTCCCATTTCCTTCTCTCTGGCCCTGGCACACAAAAGACACGGGAATGGCCGGGGGGGGGGGCTCCAGAAGAGGATGGGGGAAGGAGTTAGCAGTTTTCCCTGAACCCTGATGAAAGTGGAGGGGCCACAGTCTACCTCTTCCTTGAAGCATTGTTTCTATAGGCATGAACACAAGGGGTAGAGCTATGTGATGGCCCTCTGTTGATAGTAAAGCTTGCTTGTACAGAGAGTTTTTCTACGTCTAATTCATTTATTTATTTAATTTATATCCCATCTTTTTCCTGATATGGAACCTAAGGTGGCTTACAGTTTGAATGAACACACTATATAGTTAGAACAACGGCTAGTACAAAAGTTAAACAGTGAAATAAACATTTATGGTATAATCATTAATTTAAATCACTTTTTAAAGCAGCATTTAAAATACTGTAATAATTATAATTTGTTGTTGAGTGACTTCAGGTCATTTCCAACTTATGGTAACACTAAGGTGAGAAAGTATCACAGAGGATTTTCTGGGGCTGGGAATGTGTGCGCAAGGTGAAGCACCCAAGGTCACTCAGTGGGTTTCGATGGCTGAGAGGGGAATTGAACCCTGGATTCCTTGGTTGTAGTCCAGTGCTCAAGCCACCACATTGGCTCTCAGTAATGATAACACAAATACAAAGATAGCTTACCCAACTAAAATACCTTCTGCAACAGACAGTCCACACTCAAAAGGTCTGGCTACACGGAAGGGTCTTCAACAGAAACAGAGAAGGGGCCAACCTAGCTTCCCATGAAAGGGAATTCCTCTGTTTGGGAGCAGTCACCAAGAAGGCTGTCTCCTGTATCCTAACCTGTGATAGTGGTGGGGCCAAGAGAAAGCCCTCCTCTGAGAATGTTAAAACTCCAGCAAGCTTATATTGGGAGATACAGTCTTTCAGATACAACAAAATCCAAAATCCGCAAGCAGTGATACCTTTATTGGGCAAACTCCAAAGCAAGTTTCACCTGTACATCACCCACAAGTTTTTCAGATGTAACAGTAGAGGAATTTCTTGAGAAGTTCAGTGTTTTCTTCCTAAGAAAGAAGCAATTAGGTTCACACAGGACAGGGAGATCTGGATCTCAAGAGAAGATCCTTTTCTGTTGCTAATGGTAGTTGAACTTTTATTAACTGTATTTTATTGCTCTTTGTCTGTAGTCTTCACATGGAGTGAACATTGCTTAAACTGAAATCTTCGATACTATCTTAACTGACAACATCTCAGACGTAATGTAGGCATGTGACTCCAACCTCATCACCATTTTTCTTCTGCAAGATTTTTAACATCTTTGATGAAAAAGCCAATGAAGCTTTGAAAGTTTGCTTAATGTATTTTGTGATTTTTGACTTGGCCCAATAAAGGTATTGATGTTTTTGGATTTTGTTGTATTTTCCTACATGGCAATATATGGAATATATATGGAATATAGTCTTTCAGATAGTCTGCATAGGGATATAATTGCTCTCAAATGCCCTTTCCCACTTCTGAGTAGATACTATATTGCCCCTGTTTCCCCCCTCTTCAAGGATCTTCAGCTATGGAAAAAGTGAGGAGAATGCCTAGACTGACTTGAAACTAATTTGATTAAACAAACTGTAGTCCATTTTAGAGCCTAGTCTATTGTGCTGACAGCAGCCCCCCTCTCAAAAGCAAAAAAAAACCATATACTGTGGGATAGTGGAGCTGTTCCAAGGGTTTGAGAGCCCTTTTGTACCCTAACCCTTTAAGAAGAGCAGAGCAACCTACTCCTGAGCTTGCTGTGACTAAGCTGCAATACACTTCACAAAGATACTTAGTCTTATTTGGATTCTACAGTTATTACACAATCATTGAAAGTCTGCTTGTCCTATTGTGATTACTTTTCAACTCATGCAATCACTGGTGTAGACATGATATTTTGTGGTTTGAGATTATAAGCCATGTATAAGACTTTTCTTGCCCACTCTGATAGCCAGAATAGCAAGACTAAGGAAGTGTGGTTTCTGTACCATTGTTGGATCTCTCCATAGTTTTATTTCCATTAATCCATGCCATCTTTTTAGACTCCTTAAGCCAAGATGGGACTGAAGGTACTGTTTTGTTGTTGCTGTTCTTTTGATACTGGCTAGTCCTTCCTAGGTGGTCAGTTCTGTGAATTTTTATTGCAGGGACATTGCATAATTCCATGATTTAATGAATTTCTGTAAGGTTCTGTAGTGATCCTATGTATTTTAACTTCTGTGTGAAACTGCTGGAAGAGGTCATCTGGAGTTCTGGAGCTGAATGTGATTTGAAGTTGGGTATCTGTCTCTCACCTCAAAATTCTAGGGACACTGTGGAGATCATAAATCCATTTCTGAAGTAGTTAGATTTTGCAAAGCTTAGGGAAAGGCAGTAGTTAGATTCTACAAAGCTGGAGAAGGCAGATGGGCCTCCATCAGTATACCCCAGCATAATGTACTTTGGCCCCATCCTGCTCTTGAATAGGAGAGAGAGCTCTCCCAAAAATTCTGTCTAGCTGCCACCACCACTGATTTACCCCATGCAACTCAGTAACCTAGAGGGAGTTAGTGGGAGATTTAACTTGCACTTTTCCCACCTCTGATTCTACAGGGCTTTTCCCTCCCCCTCCTGTTGGAAGTGAGAATCTTATGCACTTGTATGCACATACACCAAGCAATACCACGTGATAAGAGAGTGGACAAGATCTTTTAAGGAAAGCTTGTATTATAAGCAAGCAATCTTACATTAGTGAAAGGGTATCTTGTACATGAAAGCACCTTAGTTCAGGTATTAGGGATAGTTATGACATTATGAAAACAGTTAAGTCATATTCAGCTGAGGTTAGAAAGAAACATAAGTACAAATGTGACTATCTGAACATTCCTATTCTACTCCTATTACAGATAGGTTTCTGGATCTTTGGGTATTTGCGGAATGCTGGGAGTCTGGATATCTTTGTCCAACCTACAGCCAGGCTTCCCTAGGGCTGGTGAGGCAGACAGCACCCCTACACTCCATCAGTCCCAAAGTCTCTCAAGTCTTCCCAGTCTCAAGTCAAGTCTCTTTCAAGTCTTGTGACACCGTGTTTTTATAATATCTTCAGGCTTCCATACTTCTGCCAAAAGAGCTCGTCCTCATTGGGCAATTGTCTCTTGTGATTTCTGTTGCTCCTGTGTGATGCTGACTCCCAATAAATATAACCTACACCATTTATTAACTCTTTATTTACCTGGAGGAAAGACTGTACTCTCTCAGCTGTGTTTCCTAGATAATGAGAGAGCCCGTTACCATACCTAGTCACATCCAGGTGGGACAAATATGGTGAATAGTTACACCCGGTACCACACCAGAAAGTTGGATGAAGATAATGGGGCTTGCAAAATGAGCACATCTGGTCAACCTGTGCTTTATGTCATAGAGATAGGAATGTTTTTGTCTGGGACCTTGTTGCTTGAAGAACACTGCTCCCTACACATGCCTGCTTTGGGTCCCTCCTCTAGCACAATATGCTGTTCAAGGATGTGGGAGAGGATCTTGTCTGCTGTGGCACTCCAGTTATGGAATCCCCTTACGCAGTTGCTGTTACTCTCGTGTCAAGTGAAGGTACAGTTTTCAAGGCCTACTGGATTTTATACAGATCCACACATGTCACAGTTTGGAATTGTTTTGTCTGTCTGGTTTTAAATTTTTGAATGGTTTAATGTGTTTTAGCCCTTCAAGATAAGTTTATTGTTTTAAATTAATCATGTCAATTTTATTGTACACTACGCTGAGATCTTTAGACAGATGTTGGGATATAAATATTTAATAATAAATAAATAGATAAATGGAAGTGTTCTACTTTTATGTAAGTTTTTTTTTTCAGCTTTATTTTCTTTGTATTAAACCAGATTGTTACCTGCCTGTCAAACCAACAGTGAAGGATACAAATATTTTAATAAATAACTTCTAGAATCTCTTAACTACTTTCACTATCTCTTAAAACTTGTGAGTTAAAGTAGAGCCTCTAAGGGCTGCTTGACACAACTGCCTCCTAGAATAGCTAATATTAGTGGCATTATTATCTCCCTCTATGCACAATCAGTTCTTTCTCAGAACTTGTTCATGTGGAATTCGATGCTGAGTGAAATCATTCTAGAACCTAATCTGAAATTGTGTTGAATTATTTGAGCCTTTAGTAGTGGAGTTCCTTGCAGCACTAATTAGCAGAATGGCCTTTATCATGGGTTCTTTCCCTGGGGGCCTCCAGTGCAGTGGACAAGAATCAGGACATTTGTGTGGGGTTTTCCTAATAGTGGTGGGTCATGCATTGTGAGAGAAGGTTTTTCTCTAGAATAGAAACATTTTCTACTCATTTGTAAAAAAGAATTTGACAGTAGTCTTTCTTCCAGTGGTATATGAATTACAATATTCATTCCATTCACTGCTTACAAATCAGTCTGACTTCTTTCATACAGTTTGATAGTAATGAGAAAAATCACTGTGCTTGTATAAGTAGTGTTTGCAGTATGTACCAGTTCCTACCTTTTATGTGCATTCATTGTCTTTACTGCTGCCCTCTTCGACTGTATTTTCTTTTTCTTCTTGATGTCATTAGTCTTCCAGCATGAGTAAATATTTCTGATTTCTAAACTGGATCTTTGGTCAAGTATGATGACTAGCTGAAGAAGGACTTCTGTGATTATCTCATTCACAAAGTGTGTAGTAGCATATTAGAAAAAGAGCTATAACTTTTAGGAAAGTCTCTCAAAATGATGCAAGCACTAACAAATGCTTATCCTGAAGGTCTAGCAGTACAGCTGGTGTAGAGGCTAAATTTAGATGCATGCTTGCAAGACTATGGCTGATTTAAACGGAAGCTGTTTTGTGCACCTTTTTTTTTTTAATGGTCTTATCTTCCCTGCTTGGAAGTGGTGGGGTGATATTTCCCACTGGATTAAATGACACTACAACTGCATTTTCAAGGGTCCATTTTCCAAGTGGCTGGCTTTGGGTGTAAAAGAATAATAGAAGCAGGCTATTTCAGGACTGCAGTAAGCCATTTCCTTGGGCAAAGTAGCAATTTCTTACAGGCATTTAGCTCGCCAAATACAATACCCAGAGTGGCATACAGGTGAAATTAATCATAGTTATACTTTTTTTTCCCTAGCAACTGGGAACTCTAATGGTGGAGAGGACACAATGAATCCTCTGTGGCTTTAGACTTCTCTAGTCCAGTATCCTCCAGCTATCTTCCATCATCCCCAGTCAGTGGTAATGGGAACTGTAATCCAAGACAACTGGATTATCTACAAAGTAGTTCTGCATCTCACAGTCTATGGGAGGTGGAGTAGTAACAGGCCCTGTCACCAGTATGCTGATGAGACCCAGCTCTGTTTCTTCTTTTCACCTAACTCCAAGGAAGCTGTTTTGGTTCTAAACCAATATCTGACATCGGTAATAAATTGGATGAGGGCAAATAAATTGAAGCTCAGACCAGACAAAACAGAAGTGCTCCTCATTAGTCAAAAGACCAATCAGAGAATAAGGATACAGCCTGTGCTGGATGGGGTTACACTTTCCCTGAAGATGTAGGTTTGCAATGTGGGAGCACTCCTGGATTCAGTCTTGAACCCAGATGCCTAGGTTTCTGCAGTGGCTAGGAGTGCTTTTGCTCAATTAAAGTTAATTGCACCAGCTTCACCCATTTCTGGAGATGTCTGTTCTGGCTACAGTGACTCATGCCTTGATAACGTCTCATTTGGATTACTGTAAAACACTGTATACATGGGGCTGGCTTTGAAAAATGCTTGGAAACTTCAGTTGGCACAAAGAACTGCAATCAGTGTGTTAACAGGTTGGTTACAGGGATCATTCATCTCCTCTGTTCCAACAGCTCAACTGGCTGCCAGTTTGTTTCTGGGCACAATTCAAAGTGCTGGTTATGGCCTATAAAGCCCTGTATAGATTAGGTTTGGGCTATCTGACAGACTGTATTTCCCCATATCATCCTGTTCAGACCTGAAGATCTGCAAAAGAGACCCTTCTTTCAGTCTCACCACTTTCATGGGTATTATTGGTGGGAACATGAGAAGGGGCCTCAGCACTTTGGAATTCCCTCCCTAGGGAGAGTACAGTGGCCCCTCCTTGCTGACCTCCTCATCCCTGGAAGCAAGCAAAGATGGCAACTTAAATTACTAAGAATTTGGTGCCTTTTCATGATACTCGAGATGGTTAATGCCTAATGAGACGGAGCTTGCCAGTTATCTTAGGAAGCAAATATTTGTTGTGTAAACATGTTTCCAAAGTGATAAGCCAGCTAAAAGGAGGCATGTGGTTCTTGCAAGAGGGAACTGCCTTGGGGGAAGATTTTTTAGCCACTGATGCTTCCTGCTCAAACTGCAGTTGTTGAAGGAATGCTGTTTGTATCCAAATACTTGCCTCTGGAGAACTCTCATCTGTACAAGAGGTAAATTTGCCAGAGAGTTTTAATTTTGTATATATATTTCAGGACATCAGTTCTCATGTTCGGCTTTTGCATAGGATGTTCATTCTACTTCCATCAGTATACTACTGATAAGGGTAAGATTTGCGTACAAAAGGGAGGACATGTAGTATTAATGCCACAAATTTTGCACTGCAAGATTTGCTTCATTTTTGTTACTTTCTACATTTAAGGATGTTGTAATGAGCAGAATTGGGGCTTTATGGTAGACTTGTTAATGCACCTAAGTTACTAGGAAGTACTCTAGGCATTTTTTAAAAGTGTGGCATTAACTTGATGGTTGTGCGAAACAAGAAAGTCTTAGTTGCTAAGCCTCCACACTCTGTTAAAAAGGAGAAGATGTGTGTCAAGTTCTAGCCTATATTAACAGTACTTGGAAGCGGCTGTTTGCTTTGTTGCACTTGTTCTGGGTTGGGGGGAGATTGTACATATGTGTACTGGGGATGCACATTTTTTGTATAAATTTATTTATGCAGGGAATTTCCTTTTTCAAAAGGTGGAGGGAGGAACGTGGAGACCAGCAATCCTGAACTTGATCCTAACCAATAGGGAAGAGTTGATTACTGGAATAAAAGTAGATAGATGGTTCTTTAGAGAGAAGTAACCATGCAGTGCTAGAATTTGCACAGTAAACCTGAGAAGGCAGTTAAGAGAAAACAAAGAGCATGTACAAAGAATGGAAGGGAGAATGGATCACTAATAATGGATCCATAATTTATTGGAAAACCATGCTCAGAGTTGTCATCAGTGGCTGTGATTCAAATTGGAAGGAGGTCTCCAGTGGAGCACCACAGAGTTCTGTCCTGAGTCTGATCCTCTTCAATATTTTGATCATTGGTTTAGATGATAGAGTGGAGGAAATCCATCTCAAATTTGCAGATGATACAAAATGAGAGGGGTAGCTAATATACTGGAAGACAGGAACAGAATTCAAAAGGAGCTTGATAAACTAGAAAACTGGGCTGAAATTCATAAAATGAAATTCAACAGAGACAAATGCAAAGTTCCATAGGCCACAAAAACCAAATGCACAGGTATAGGATGGGCAGATACTTGGTTCAACAATATAACATGTCAAAAGGACCTTGAGATTATTGTTGATCACATGAGCCAGCAGTGTGATGCTTAGCCTGCATTAATAGAAGCATCTTTTCCATGTCAAGGAAAGTAATAGTCCCTCTATATTTTGTCGGGCCTCATCCAGAGTACTATGTTCACTCTAGGCATTTAGTTTAAGATATTTGTAGACAAGTAGAAGCGAATTCAGAGAAGGGAAATGATGATGATAACAGGTATGGAGAACAAAACATATGAAGAGAGGTTGAAGAAGCTGGGCGTGTTCAGCTTGGTGAAGAGAAGACTGAAGGGTAGCGTGATTGCACTCTTTAAACATCTGAAGGGCTGCCACAAAGAGCAGGGTGCAGGTTGTTCTCTGCTGCCTGCAAGGGTAGAACTAGGTCTAACAGTTTTATGTTACACGAGGGTAGATTTCAACTGAATATTAGAAGGAACTTCTTGACCATGAGAGCAATTCAGTAATGGAACCAATTGCCTAGGGAGATAGAGGAGTCTCCTTCTCTGGATGCGTTCAGAAAGAGGCTGGGCAACTACCTGCTGGGGATGCCCAAGCTAGAGATCCTGTATTGAACAGAGAGTTGACCCTCATGGCCTTAGGGCTCCTTCCAACTCTATAATTCTATTATTTGTGATTAAATTATTCATGTCCTTACAGCTGTGTCACATTACATTGATTATATATATATTGATTTTTTTTTTTTAGAAAAAAATTGGACATGATTTTTTTCCTCCTAGAAGTTAGTCAGAGAAATCAGTCTTAAAATTAATGGGTGGATGAATGATAATAGCTAGATAGGACAGATACAGAAACAGTTTCCTGCTGAGATGTTTTAAGACGGAACCTCCATCTCAACTATGGAGAGAAATATTTTATCTTTTTTTTTCAATCTGAGTGAGCTTGTAATTGTGAAGATGTGATGATTATGTACATGTCAGAAACCTCTTGTTCTGTGTCAGTATCAGTTTAAAATATCCTGAAAGGAGATTAATGATAAGTATAAGAAGATGAAGTATAATGTGAAGAAATTGCTTCCTCGGATGAAAGTCTGTTATTCTTTGTTTATTGGGGAGATATATATATTAATACCAATAAAATAAGGGTACCATACTGGACTGGTTAACTGGGCATAAGCTCCATTGAAAGGCAAAAGGACTTATTTCCAAGTAGACCCATGTAGGTTTGCACTCTTAAGCTATATTTTGTCCAGCCAAAGCACCTGGGCCAGATTAAATGATTATCTAGAGATTTTCTGCCTTTCATATGTGGTTTGCAAAGGTACAGAACTTTAAAAAATACAGGCTAAGATCTAGGACTTTATTTCTCCTTCTCCCAGGCAGCTCCCAAGAAACAGGAATAATTTCTGTTTAGCTGTTTTTAAAAAGAAGAATCCACACACTTTCCATAGAACTGCCTGAAGTGCCTGAAGATGAAAGACTAACCATGTAAAAATTTCTGAAGTTCAAAGGGAAGTATTCTGTCAGATATTACAAGTATTAAAAAAAACAAAAAAAAAACAAAGAGACAATTTGTTTGTTTGACCTCATAGAGATGAGACACTAGTGGAGGAAACATCTGGATTGTGTTGACTTGTTATCTCTTTCCACGAATTTACTTACTGATGGTCATGTTGATTGATCATGTTTTCTGACCTAGATTACTGACCACCTGAGTGTGTCAACACACTCATCCAGTTCTTAATATTCTGTTTATGCAAGCAGTGGATTTTACTGTATTGAAGCTAGTGTAGTATTAGAGTATCATTTACACTCCTTATTGTTTTAAATCACTACTTCTTTAAAGCCTTACATTTTAAATCCCTACGTGTACTGTCTTCTCATGAATCTAGCATAAGGTCCTTGTCCTTGCTTCCAAAACCTGCCATGGTCTTCCATAGCATGTGTGTTGTAATATCTCCTTGCCTATTGTCTTCATTACTACAGCTCCAGCCTGCTTGTTTAACCTTCTCCACACTCAAAACATTTTACCTTCAGTATCCATATTCTTGAAAATGATTCCCAGTAAACTTGTGTGATGTTATGTTGTTTGTGTGTGTATATGCCTGAATGTCACCTGTTGACTTACAGTGACTCAATTAATTTCACAGAGTTTTCTTAGGCAAGGAATGTGCAAAGGTGGTTTTGCCAGTTCCTTTGTCTGAAATGTAGCCTACAGCACCTGGTATTTGTTGGTTGCCTTCCATCTAAGTATTCACCAGGGCTGATCCTGCTTAGTTTTCAAGATCAGACAGGATTTGATGCCTTCAGGGTATGTCATCACATCCTCCTTTCAAATCCTTCCTCAAACCCCACCTTTTTTGTGAAGGAACAATCAGTGCCAGAGGTTTTATGGCTGAGTGTAATGAAGTCCAAGGAGGTATAATGAAAACAACCATATACAGTTGACTCTCCTCCTTCATTGGGATTGAGGGTGCAGGATTCCCAAAAAATGGGAAGACCATGAATATTTTAAGTCCTCCAAACCATACTTAACAAACACGAAAAATACCTATATTGGCAGGGTGGCCGAGCTCAGGCATACTTGTGTTCCCTTGCTCATGCAAGGGGGGGAAGGGGGTGGGATAGGTGGACCATGAGGCAGGAGACAGAGGACCCCTGTCCTATCCCCCATGAGTGAGCAAATGTGCGCCCTCCCTCCTCCCATCTCCTTCTCTCCTTATGCACATGTAAGTGAGTGAACTTGCACGCCCTCCTCCTGTCCCATCCCCTTTTCTCTTCCTCCCACCTGAGTGATCTGTACACGTCCTCTTTTCTCTTGTCCATGTGAGGGAGCAGACACACACGTCCTCCCTTCTCCATTTCCTTCCCATTCCAGGCAAGTGAGTGAACACGTGCATGTTCCCTCCTCCCATCTCTTTTCCTTCCTATGTGAGTGAGTGAGCAGGTACACGCCTTCCTCCCATTCTATCTCCTCCCACCCTTGTGAGTGAATGCACACCCCCTCCCATCCCATCCCATCCCATCCCCTTTCCCCCCATGAGTAAGCAAACGTGTGCACTCTCCTCCTGTCTCATCTCCTCCCCCCACCACCCCAGTGAACACACATATGGCTGGGCCCAGCCCCCTCACCAGTTTGATTTTCTCCCAGCAACACAATCCATGAATAATCAAATCTGTGAATGCTTAACCCATAAATATGGAGGGCTGACTATATTGCTTCCCTGTTTGTCCCTTCCCCCCTTTATTCTTTTCTCTCTTTCCTTAACTATTTCCCCTGTGTCAAAATTTGGCCCATAAACTCTTTCGGACAAGGACCTATTCTCAGGTATTTGCATAAACAATAGCCTATGGAAAAAGGTGTGTTTCTTTTAAAAGCCCTCTTCCCTTACAGGTTGTATCGCTTAATTTAGGGTTGCTGCTGTTCTGGCAGACAACTTGATGTGTTGCTTTCTAGATGCTATCTTGTAAAGTGCATACCTAAGTGGCAGTACAGATGTCCAGCACACATTGGTACACTGATACAGCATGACAGTGCAGCACATACTGTGGGTGGGTGGAATTCAGTGGAAATGCAGTGCAGGGTGCTTGTACTTTTATCCGCCTACGAAAATGTTACCCTAAACCCAGTTAAATAAGCATTATACAACCTTAGTGAAAGCAATTTCTCTCTTCAATTTTATCTTCAATTCATTTTCTGTGGCTCATAAATTTGTTTGTAAGATCTTTGGCGACAGGATCTGTCTTTTATTTGTTTTATTTTTCATTTTGGCCTGTGAAGCTTTGGCGTTGTGCCATGTCAAAACATAATAAAATAATTATGTACTGTGGGCAGGGTTTATGCCTGGGGTTCCCTCATGGCTCTGTGCCATTATGTTTTGAAGATTATTCCACACTCTTACACCTTAATTAAGACTGTACTAAATAAATGGAAATGTTTTGAGCATTACCTGTTCTACTTCATACTTGGTACTGAAACTTGGCCATTGACCAAAGTTTCATTTCCACTGATTATTTAATTGGTAATTAATTTTATTAGGAACTAATAGTAATTCAATAAATGCAGAAATGTAGATATTTGTTTTCATTACTATGTAGCATTAAACTGAATAGTCTTTGAATTGGTAGGAAGTTTTTTTTGTTCCTGTTGCAGTGTTGAAACAGGAATTCTAAGATCTGATCAGAGCTTGCAATGAGGAACCAGTAGGAGCCCCTTATACACTTTTTGAATTGAAAGAAGTATACACATGTAATTGCTGCTGCTGCTCTGAAGCTTAACTGTCTCTCTGCACAGAATTTCTCTCTTTTTTGAAATGTTATAAAACATTTTATGTTGGAAGTAATGGAAATTGCATTAGGCAAGTGAAATCATTATCAAGTAAACACATTTTTCTAAATGGGGAAGACAGGTCCAGCTTCATTAATTATCTATTTGCTTCTGAGCCCATTCCAGATGGTTGGTTCTTACCTTTGAACTCCAGATGTTTCTGGAGCAGAATATACTTGACACCAAGTAGTTTCCCAGGAGTTCTACTTCCTGTATTTCCTGTACAGTGGTACAAATATGAGCTGCCAACCATATTAATTTACAACCAAACGCAGTATTCTTTTTTCTACGTAGTTTCACTCTAACATCCAGGCTTGCATCTCTTTATCCCACTCTACATGTTTTGTACTCTTCTTCTTTGTAAAAAATTATGTAAGAATGGTCTTGAAATATTCCTGTAAATGGTCTCTCTTTCCAAACAGCAGTAGTGTCAGTTTGTAAATTTTACAGGAATGTGGTGCAGTGGGCAATTTTATCTTCTTTGCAGTGCTTCCACTCCTAGCTTATTCTGCCTTGAAAAATCCCACCAGTGCAAAAAGCAAAATAATAAGCAAAAATGAAATGCCCATGTTGATAGGCTGAAGTAATTGCTGACAGTTACCAGGCAAATTGTAACAGACATGTCATATTTCCTGTGTTTGGAGCATTAATATTCACATTTGAGAAATTACCAAATTGGTTCTTCATTTGCACAAAAGAAAGTCTCCTTTAACTCAGTATATCTTTTAGAGGAATTTTTAAGTTTAGATGGTTATATGCTTATAACCAGACAACATAATATTAACATAATTATTTAGGAGAATCTTATAACTAGCTGTTTTATTTATTCACTCTTTTTTAAAAAAAAAATTGCTTTCAGGGAACTGGCTTTGTTTGTCCTAAATCCCAGCCTGTGTAATTCTGGTGGCTAGCTGAGTCTTTGTTACTATAATAGGCTCAGGCATGTAGCCTATTAGGCATGTTATTAGATGTGTTCTTTCTGCTAATTCTCTTTGTGCTGTTTTGAAGATGATCTTAATTGTTAACTGCTGTATATTTTTTGTAAGAAAGATATGATGCAAACATTTAAGTATATATTAACCAGTGTATGTTTCGGTCAACTGAAATTATCCTTTTGTTTCTTTTCCATTAATTTATGGTAACCCTGTATCTTCCCACTTTTGTTGCCTTCCCAAATCTTGAGGGAAGCACCTTTGGTAGGAGACTGTCCCTTAAGGCTGGAATCTAACCTTCTGAAATAAGTACTTGCATCTTGACCATAACAGAATCTCTAAACACATTGTTCAAAAAAACAGAAGAAGGAAGGAAGGAAGGAAGGAAAGAAGGAAAGAAGGAAAGAAAAGAAATATGCCTTTATATTACAAAATAGCTTTAATTTAAATTTGTGCTCTGCTAGAAATACTTGAAAAATAATTTCTGGGCTTGAAATCATATGTCTAGACTATTGATCTCATTCCCCTGCCCTACCCTACACTTGCTTTTTCTGGCCTAATGGAGTTACAGCCTCTTTCTGCTAAGTTAAAGGGATTGCATCTCCCAACAATGCTAGTCAGGCTAGCCAGTGATTGGAGTGTTGGGCATTGCAGTTTAACAAAGCTGAAGAGCTGTATGATTCTCACTCCTGGTGTAGATATTTGACTGCTATTGAATTTGTTTGTTTGTTCAAAATAAGAACATGACAGAATAGCTTGGCATTGGTCAAGAAGTAAAAGAGAATTCTGTTGCATAACTCTGTGAAAAGCCAGCCTTTACCAATCAGAAGGTGTATTTTCTTACTCAGTGAATGAAGACAAAATTAATTCGAAAGGTGGGGAGAATTTATCTCCTTTCCTTCTGTGCTGGTTGGGGGTCAGGTTAGCCAAGGATTAAATGAATTTGTTTGTTTTAATATAGTTCCCTAACTCCTGCAAAAGCTCAGTAACTCCAAAAAAGGCGCTGTCTTAATCTCTTAGCCTTGTGCAACTGAATCTTGGTATGTAATTTTCCCTGTGATTAACAATTTATCTCTCATCCCAAGTTTTCATCACCACTATTGTGTTTACATACAGGTGCAGGTGGGGCAAGCTGAGATCCCATGTCCAATAACAGAGTGCAGTGAACATCTGGATGAAACAACTGTTCTCTTCAACCTGCCACATGATGACATCATCAAATATAAATACTTCCTGGAACTTGGCCGTATTGGCTCGAGCACCAAGCCATGCCCTCAATGCAAGCACTTTACAACCTTCAAGAAGAGAGGTCACATTCCAACCCCTACCAAGATGGAGAACAAGTACAAAGTGAGCATGCTCACCAGAGCTATGGATTAGATGACACAGCTGTGAGCAGCAAAAGTAGGCCAGGATATGGTGGGCATTAAATGGGCTTTCTTCTCTTACTGGATCTTAATGTAAGCTGTACTTTTAGAATACAAATCTATAGTTTTCATAACCCCTCTTATTATTTAACTAATAAATAATATACCCAAATAACTGGCCAGTTAACATACTGGTTTCTTTATTGGTTATGCAGAACTTCCTTGTTCATGTTGAACCATTCATGCCATCTGGAAATATTTCACAGAGTTTAGCAGTTCCTACTTTCTTGAAAAGTCAGTTGAATAACATTTGTTGTTATGTTGAATCTATCTGTGGTTATTCAGTGTGGTAACTGGAGTAGAAATTAGCTTAAAGTTTCAAGGCTGTTGTTGATCTACTCACAAATTGTGGCTTACTGGTTTCTGTTTTTATTACATATGCTCATGATATGATGAAATATTAAACATGTCTACTCTGAAGTAAATCCCACTGAGTTCATTTGGACATGAAGATGGGATTTCAGTCTTTGTAAATTTACTCAGTAAATTTAATACAGAATAAAAAAATCTTTGGCATCAGCTTTTCAGAGAGCCATTATGTCTAGTCAGAGAGTTAAGGACTGGTTTAGAAATGAGTAATATATTTTCTCACAATATTTTAAGGTGATATATTACTAACCATAGTCAGCAACGATGGGTGCCTTCATTGATTTTAGGATTTGCTGTTGTAGGTGTTTGTTTACTTACAAGGTGCAATAGCCATATAATTTTAAAGGTATAGTAAACTGCTGAAGTTGGTATGTTTGCTTAGGGTTTTTTGCTAGCTTGTTACCAGATCCTTATGGCTTTTTAGGACAGAGGCCTGTCATATAAGAGGCCCTGCCTGGAAATACAGAAATCAAGGTGTGTTATCTGTAAAACTGTTTAGTTGCCTGAACAATATTCATTTTTGTCACAAGAATTTAAGTAAACATTCAGTATTCCCACATTGACTCCCATTACTACCTAAAGGCAGGATATATAGTCTTGTTATGTGCCTTCAAGTCATTTCTGACTTAAAGCGACCCTAAGGCCAACCTACCATGTGTTTTCTTGACAAGATTTGTTCAGAAGAGTTTGCTTTTGCCATCCTCTGAGTCTGAGAGAGTGTAACTTACCCAAGGTCACTCAGTGGATTTCCAGGGCTGAGCAGGCATTCAAAGCCTGATCTCCAGAGTCTTAGTTCAGTGCTCAAACCAGTGTGAATAAAAATGGATAGGATGTATGCCAAAATCATGTTTAACTTTGAAAACAGTTGGTAAGAAGGTCGTCTTGTCTCATATACAACAATGAAGAAGAGAAAACGTATTGGGCGTGCCAAGTTATGAATAGAAATTCTTGATTCACATATAAACCGTGGCAAATGCTGTTAACTATATAGCACTTGTAAGGTAGAAAGCAGAGTGTGTTCATTAGTATTTCAGTGAAGGCAAGCCATTGGTCTTATTTTGCGAACAGGGAACTGAAGTTGCCATAGGTTACTTCACAAATTCATGGCTGATCAGGTTTAAGTGTAGTGCTTCTGTATCAAATTCTGGTGGACAACATTTCGGATGTTCATTCCAGGTTCTATTTTCAAATCTCGTTCTAGTGCTTTATTTGTTTCACAGTCCTGAGCATAACATAAAGTTGAGGAACAATTGAAACCACTTCGACAACTGGGAAGCTTGAAGGCATTTAATGCATTGCAGCTTGCTGCTGCCATATCCTATTTGTTTTTGACTTAGAACACTGGAAATAATGACAAAATGTGAAAGTCTGTCCTTGTTTCTGTTTATTCGATTTATACCCCACTTTCTGACACATACTTGGGATGCTTTACACAGTCTTAAAATGTTAAAGATATGTGTACTTTTTTAAACAAGACAACCATCTTTAGCTTTGATACACAATCATTGTGTTTTTTTTAATCGGTCAACATTTTAATGATCACAGATCAGTCATTAAAAAGATAAAAGCAGAACATAGCAAGAAAGCAAGATGTAGCTCCCAGGTACAGGACTTCCTGTATATATGCATACATGGCAGTTCAACAACCAGCTTCTAAATCGGTACCAAATATCGTTCCTGAATGTTTAGACTGAGCCATGATGGAGATTTGACCAACTAACTTCTAGTGGAACATGCTAACAAACAAAACTTTGCAGTTTTCAACACAGATTCTTTAGAGGAATCCAGAGAAGGAGGGAGATACAAAAACCAGATCTTCCTGGAAAATTTTCCAAAATCAGATCTATATACTAGGAACAAATACTCTTATAATGCAGGCGAAATAGCAGAACATGATCAACCATTTCAAACATACCTGACTGGCAGGGGCAGATGTTCTGTTCCTAGGAATAGATACCTGCCTTTGGGTAGGGCTGATGGCAAAATGTTGATTAAGTAGCTGCCAGTTGTTTGGGGAATGCAAGGGACAGGACTTCTGTGTGGGAACATCATAGCTGTGGGATTTTACTAAGTGGCAAGAACCTTAGGAAGTGGTGCCAAATCAAGCTCTTCTCCCGAGGGTCATGTCCTCTTGCCAATGATGCCATGACTTGGTGATTCGTTCACTCTAAAAGGTATGGAGCACCTTTCCTAAGGCCTAATTACTGATGAGAAGAGCTTGAAACTAAAATATGCTTGTATTTTTGGCTCTAACCTTTTCTTCTTAGCCCTATGTACCATTTGAATGTATTATCGGAGAGATTTTCTGAAATTAAGTTCAGTCCTTGGGCTGACAGAAACACTTGGCTCTTGTCATGAGGCTTGGATGGGAATTATTTAATCTCTGGATGTTGTAGGATTGCAGTTCCCAGCATTCATTCCACTTGGGCATACTGGCTGAGAGTGCTTGGACTGGCAGTACAATAACATCTGGAAGGTTGTATAATTCTGTCCTAAAGAGTCCAGTAAGCTCTCTCATTTTTTTTTTCAGACAAATGTTCAAAATGTTTTCATTAAAGAAATTGCAACATTTGTTCCTCATTTCTGGTCTCCTAAAGTATGTCTGTTCATTTGTTTACTACTTCTAAAGCTGCTGTATTTTATATACTTTTTATGTTACTGTGTTAGGTTTTTCTCATAAGGTGCTTTAAAATGTGTGGTTTAAGTAAAAATAAAGTAAAAGTAAAGTAAGTAAACATGGGAATTAAGTAAAAATATTTTTATAAATACATTAGCAAGTCTTTGAAACAATATGAAATTAACTGATTGGAAGAAGGTTTGCTGTGGGCTTATGTTATACACTTGCTTTTTCTCTTTGCATTTGCTCTGATCCCCCTCCTAGTTTTTCTATATCCGTAGTGTGCATATTGGTAAGATGTATTGTAAGATCTATTTGAGCATTATGGCAAACAATGCCCAGAGGAAACTAGGCAGTGGAGAAAAAAGCGCCCCCACAGAGGAGAGAAGGAAGGAATGCATGAACCCACAATCTATACCCAAAGCTTGAAACCTAGTTTAGAGCATCAGTTTTTGATTTCTGAGCTGCATACCTGATTGCCATCATTATTATTTTATGCCCTTGTGCATTAATTAGAACATTTTAAAAATGCATACATTATCTATGCATCCTTTAGAAGATGACTGAACTGGTATAATTTAATCAAAATTATGTTTCTCAAAGTGTCTTTAATCTCTTAGGGATTTTGTGCTTTTAAAGTCTCCACTTGCTCTTGCCAGCTGTTTGGGAAAGGTACGCAATGAGAAAATCGAACGATATGTCTCATGGCATATCTGAGTAGCTATGGGTCTGCTTTCAAGCTGGCAGGTCATAATTTTTCTTAAATAGGCCTCAGAAGCTATAATTACCCCCAAATGTGCATTTCAGCCAGTGCCATCTTATAGATTTCACTTCACTTACCTGATGATGATGACCATTTTTCTTAGCCTTACCTATGTGAGATTCCCTCTTCTAATTCACAGTCTGTAAGAACCGTTAGCAGCAACTGGAAGAGTAAAAATGTCTTCATATATAGAGCTATCTGGACAAAATTCAGCACTACCGATCTACTGAATTATATGAAATTTAGTTTTAAACGGATACTCATTATGTTAATTTCTTGTTGTGATTGGAAGGTAATCAGTTTTACCTACATCAGACATTAGAATAACATATTGGTCATCATTCTTTGAACTTTTTTCCCCGTACGGTAAAGATAACAATGATGAGCTTTAATGGCTGATCTTATAAAATCCTAGTGGCTAATACCAGTAGGTTGGATTTTTTTTAAGCTTTTGTGATGCCTGCCGAAGAAAGGGAGTAACTTACAGCTTGCAGTACATTATGAACATGCAGCTTAATTGTATTTATGTTCTGCATTTCTTTTTCAATATTTTATTTACTTATTTATTCCTAATGCATATTCATTGCAAGTGGATATTCCTTTCAAAACTAGTCAAACTAGTAATACTGTAGAAAGATCAGACATAGTCAGTAATATACCCAGCTTGGTTTATATCTAAGGATATGATCAGTGTTTTGGCGACATGTATCCTTGTCTTTTCAAGGAATGGGACAACTTTGTTGTGAAACTAGTTTTTCTGCTGAAACTTATGACGTACATCTTGCAAAACTTGACCCTTTTTACATATAATCCCTAATATTTCAAGGTCACCTGCTTTTTTGAGTTGTTATCTCATGACAGACAGGAGCTGGAGCTCAATATGCTTAGGAATCTCCATCAAGCATGCAAGGTCCCAAACCTTGTAAAAACCAGCCTGGGCAAATTGTGGCGAGAAAGGTAGCATCTTATGAGATTGATTTCTCAGGGGAAAAAAGAATATTTTTCAGCCTTGATTGTTACAAACCAAGCCAAAAAAATGCTTTATGGCAATGACTTGATTCTAACAAGGTTTTTGATCATCAGAACTATAACACAATTTGTTGAAATCCTGCATGCGGATAAACGGCATCTGAACTGCAGTTCACTGAGACACAAATCATCGTGTTGTTCTTCTCTTGCACACAAGAAAACATAATCTGATTTTCCTTTTGAAAAGCAGCAGAAGGGATTGTTTTAATTTATTTATCATTCTGCTGGGATCATTGACTGTTTTTATTCCCACTGCATGAGGAGAGCATCATGAGTGAAAGGACTGTAGTTAATCTGCCTATAATTGTTGAAGTAAAATAATTTGCATAAATAAAGTAAATATCAAATGTCAGACTATCATAATTGAGTACATTGCACTATTCCATAAATTTGCCCCTTAATTTAAATAATGTGAATCAGTATTAGGAGCTGGAAGACATAATAACTTCAACTTCAATTTGATTCAGTGTGGTGGGGTTTTTTAAGTATTTTTTTTAGCATTTTTATTCCTTGCTATCTCCTTTTCCAGTTAATAATTGAGATGTTGAGTTGTTTTGCTCCTAATATTCTCATTAGTATATAAGGATTATTAGTCAAAGTTCAGGCTATTGGTAGGGTGTTTATCCCGGAATTCTACTAGAATCTCATCAAGAATTCCTTCCACCGAGATGTAAAAGGCACAATCTCTAATCAGATCCATAATAGTAGCAGGCAAATGGTTAGGTTATATGTCAGAATACCATCTGTGGGCAAAGTGAGATCAGCCTGCCTGATCATGTCTGTTTTCAGTCACCACAGCAACATATTACAGTAAGCTTTGTTCTTCTGAACTCTTCTGAAACATGTGTGAGATTACCATGGTGTGATGGTCACTGTGATAGCCAGAAAGCAAATGATAGATGGAGTGAAGGCTTGCTGTGTTAGCATGCTTTAGAAATGGAATACCATGTGTGACTGCTGAAGTATCCAGCAGAGAGGCACCATTATTAACTCTGTGAGACTCCATTTAATTTAAGGAAAAGTAAATGCGAGAGGACAGGGAGAACTCTGTGAAGATATTTGACAGATGATGAACTGTGGAAATTCACATACCATTAAAACATACCGTAGACCAGTTCGTTCTCTTGTCTACCTGCAGATCTTATCAGAACAGATTGTCATTTTTTAAGATATCCCCCAACGTATGGGAGTAGCTCTGCAAGAAAGAAAGGGATGCTGAGGAGAGGGAGGGAAACTGCTCTACTTGAAACCAATATGTGGGATTCATTGATGAATTCACTTGTATTTTTTTAATTATGTCAATGAATTGTAATATCTTTTTAGTTTTTGTAATAAATATATTTAAAAGCATGCCGTAGAATAATTATAATAGATATGGATTCTAGGGGATGGTTATTTGAAAATGAAAAAAAAAAAAAGCTACCGAAACATTTGTCTTGGCCAGCGGTTGGCAAAGAACTTTTCACATGAAAATAATCCCATTAATACTGGCATTATCTAATGTATTTTACGCATTACCTGCATGTGTTCCAAGGTAGGAGCCAATGGGACTGCTTAAAAACTGTGCACAACTTTTGCTATCCATTTTAAAATACATTTAACCTTGTTTAGTGGTGGTTTTAAGAATACAATTCAAGGTTATCCATATTATTGGTGTGTATGGGGGTAACTTAAAGTGTTCTTCATTGACAGCCAAATGAGCATTATTCTGTCTAATAAGGCATTCAAACCACCAAAGTTCATTATCAGTTTGGAAGAGAAATACACTCACACAAAAAATGAAAACAGGAGCTTTTACATACTTGAGGGACTCTCTAGGTACAGAAGCATAAAAGTTTGTAAATTAAAAGAGAGTAAACATCCCCAAAACCATAACAGAGATGTAGGCTTCCATGGTACCCACCATATGTTTTGGATTACAACTCCTATCAACTCCAGTCAGTATGGCTGATAAGGGTGATGGGAGGTATAGTCCAAAATATCCAAAGGGCACAGTGTTAGGGAAGTAGCTCTAAAAGGTACAGATTGCCGAGATGACTGTTGGTAGGGTGGGAATGAAATGAGGAGGAGAGAAAATTGGCCTGTTCAAGCCTTTTAACTGTTCATAATAAATATGCTAAAGGGAGACATTAGGATAGGGGTAGGACAGTATAGGGAGTATATATGTCATGGAATTTAAATATGCCCTTTTCTTGCTTTGTGTGAAGAGGAAGGAAAGAAAAAGTACCTTTGCTCTTTTCCATTCACCAGGGTACATCCCCTACCATTTGCCCATAAATGCTCATATACACAGAACACCTCACATTATATTTCTTTCTAGATCCAGTGCAGTTGTATCTAGGAAGCTGCAAATTAATATCATAGCAGGTATCAACTATGGCCTTCTGTCTGAGATGCCCTTTGGGAAACTGTTTTGTGGACAAAGTGCTGATTTCTGTGTTCCTGTTCACATTGAGTGGCCAATCTTTCAAACTGTTTGTGTTTTTATTTTTTTGTGGTCTTGTTTACATAGATCCAGTGTCCAGCCTGCCAATTCATGTGGTGTTTTAAGTGCCACTCTCCCTGGCATGAAGGTATTAACTGCAAAGAATACAAAAAAGGAGACAAGCTGCTACGTCACTGGGCCAGTGAAATTGAACATGGACAAAGAAATGCTCAGAAGTGTCCAAAATGCAAGGTAAGATGATAGATGTTAACTCTGTCCCTAGTGTTTGAATAATTTGTGATGTTTTCCAAGCTGGAGTGCTTCAGCGATACCCTTTAATGAAATCCCTGCTTACTGAGGATGTGTTATCAGGTCAGTTTAAGTTGAAGAAAATTTAATCCCTGTTGTCTGCTGACATAGCTGCTTTTTTAAAAAGTGCTTATCTATCACCCTCTTTATGTTTGTTTAGCTGAAGTACTGAATTTTGAAGTGGTCAACTTTACTGCTGCCCCACAAAATACTCACATGCCTGTCATAAAATACAATATTCTTTTTTTTTAATAAGTTAAACAATAGATATGAGATTTACGAAATATGGGCATACCTCAATTAGCAAAGCCCCTGGCAAAAAAATCTTCTTTTTTTTTACAAAGTCTTTTAAATGTGTATCTCTCAAGGACGTTGTCATCTAAAAATGGAGAAATGGAAATGGAGAATGTTATTGTCTGTGCAAATCAACTATGTGTGAATTTTGTGCAGAATAAATCCACAAGTACAGCGTTTTCTGTGCAGGAAACAGCCTGCAAATTTTGCATAGAATAAACCCCAAACTCTGAAGATTCTTGTCAGTCCAAGATTATTTTCTTCAGGATTTCTCAATCCTCAATGAAAATGTTTTTTGGCATTTTGTCAAAAATGTTTGAATATTGGTTCCATCTCTATGTTGAAACAACTTAAGACTTCTTATCACTTTTCATTTGCTTCTCTTTTCTGCATATTAAAGAAACTAGATGAACCATCTTTTGTCTCCATGGAGGAGAGATATTAGCTGTTGTGTAGAAATCTTGTTGAAAATGAATAGGAATTACAGAAAGAGAGCTCTGGGAGGTAATTCGGGGGCGGGGGGGATTGCCCGTAGTCAAAAGATAGATGTTTAGTCCTTTCCAGGTCAGTTCTGTGGTAGTGAAGCCATATGAACAATGTGAAACATGCACAGAAAGGAATGGCAGCTGCTTGAATTTCTGAGACAAATGCCAACTTCTGTGAAATGCTAATACTACGTCATTAGCTCTTCCTTTGTACTGCGTGACTCCTGTTAAGAAAGGTTGCATAGCTCAGTCGCAGCACTACAACTGATGATGTGACATAACAGCTGAAATGGAAATATTATGTTTCTCAGAAAGGATAGCCTACAGTGACAGGGCAGAGATCCTGAAGTACCTGCTTCACACTGATGGTCAAGAATTTCTTTCATACCACATTTGTCTTCTTGGTTTTGACAATTTACAGGCCTCTTTTGCCTGGCAAGCAACTGGTGCAGAAGAGCCGTTTTCAGTAAGATTTTTTTTTAGTTTGGTTCGCATGTTTGAAATTTCAGAATTATTCACCACCCAAGAAATCTCAACAGAAAATTGAGAATACTCAGCACTTCAGAAATGTTACATCGCTGCAGATCAACATGACAATAAGGAACCACAATATTGAAACAGACTTATTAGAGCTTGTTGATTTAACTACAACTTTAATTTTTCTTATACACGTTCCTTCATGGTCTTCTAGTCCACATATTGCTACATTAATTTTCTTCTGACAGGTCAACCACATCACAGTTTAATTTTTAAGTGCTTTACATAAATGAATAAACTAGTTTTTAGGAGTTAGAGTGTGCATGTTTGGTTTGAGGTTAGTTTTTACTTTGCAAAAAATTATTGAAACTGAGGGGCTTATTGTCCTTACTTACTATCCTTAAAGTTAAAGAAAGAATTTTGAAAACTGTATAGTTGTATAAGCAGCATTTGAGCAGCAAGTCTCCTAAATAGATGTCAGCAAATTGTTCAACATGTGAGTGTGTCATTGCCTTCAAGTCACCTGTTGACTTATGGTGATCCTCTGAATTTCATAGGGTTTCCTTAGGCAAGAAATACTTAAGAGGTGGTTTTGCCAGTTCCTTCCTCTGGAATGTAGTCTACAGCCCCTAGTGTTCATTGGAAATCTCTCATGCAAGTACTTATCAGGGCTGACCTTGCTTAGCTTCCAAAATCAGAGTCTGGTGCCTTTAGGGTATTTAGGCCTGTTTAATACTTTGTGAGGTTTAAATGGTTTTTGAGAGAAAGTTTTATCAATGAAGAGTACTCCATCTGTGACTAGAAATAGATCTTTTTCAGAGCTCCTTCACGTATGAGAACTGTAAACACAATAAGTGAATGTAAATGCAACAAATGAAACTGAACTTCATGTCCAGTAAAATAATTTTTATCAAGCAAAGTTGTATTCAATGACTCAGCTGTAATATATTTCATGTTTGAGAAATAGTAAATATTTATGACAACTAGTTCTGCTTGTTTTTATAAAACTGCATTCTCACTGTGCAAAAAGGAAGTAGAATCTGCTTTAGAACACTTTGTTCTGATATTATACTAATATTTTGAAATTGCAGCATTAGTGTCAAGAACATTCCTCATTTTTACTGTAAATCTGCAAATCTGCAAGGCAGTTGTAATTCACAAAAGAGATTAGAACCCCTGTTTCGAAATTCTTTCCTAGAATACTGTTCCCTTTTTACTCAGCCAAACAAGCAGTACTTGAATTCTGTTTTTGTTTTGGAAGGGAGACTTAGGGCTCTTCTTTGCTCAGGATTGTGCCCAAGAACTTTGAATTGTGGGATATTATGCCAGGGTGGGAGCCTCATAAATAGTTACGAACGATTTGTGGTATAAGATTATTTCATCTGATAAGGTATAACACAGATTTTCACTACACTAGCTTAATATGGCTTCCATTTGTCATCTTTAATTTGGCCACATATTTTGTAGTTTTAAACTATAGTTGTGCTTTTTAACATATTTTCTAATTTTAAATGACAAAAGCACTTTTTAACTGACTTACTCACCTTGTGAGTATCATGAGGGTTGGTGTCACCCAGTGCATTAAGTCATGATGTTTCCCCTATGAAGCGTTTTCTGCTCAGGAGCCAGAATCCTAGGAGTCCCAGTCTGCTGCCGTGGAGATCTGCTCTCTGAGCATCCTGATCTTCTCCCCTGGCTCTGTGTGTGTGACGGCACTGGAGGTCTTGTCCAGTCATAAGAAAAAACGGGGTGGTTGTTCTACATGAAGCTATGCAGGTTCTCATGGCGCGGGGGAAGAAAAAAGGGCAGGCAGTCATTTTGGTATCATCCCCCCAATGGTATCACACAGTTCAGTCCGCACTCCTCCAGTGACATCACTGCATCATGCTATGAAATGATGTAGAGAGGAAAACCAATTCTCTGTTTGTTAGGGATTTGTTTTCTTGGTGTTGGCATGGACTTGGTAAAAATCTTCATTACCCCCTGTTGTTCAGTGAGAGGACCTTGAACAAAATACCTTATTCATTCTAGTTCATTTATAATTCCATATTTGGTTAGCGCAGTATTGAGATTAGTGTCTTTAAAACTATGGATATAGTAATTAGAGAACTATAGAGCTGTCAGTTTAAGCAGAAGCACTGGGTGATAATGCTTGTGTGTTCCTGGACTGGACACTTAATCAAGGAATGCACATGGATTACAATTGCTTGTTTCCAATTATGTGAGTTTTCCAGAAAATTGTGAATTAGAAAATTGCTGGTTTCTCTAAATAGACTAGGATCTGACTTAGCAGGTTTGACTGACTTACTAAACAAAACTTTATAATGCCCATTTCAACTAACATAGTCATGAACTAAAATATTTGATACAGTTGTTAGCATGACAGATTAGAACTAGAACTGCAGAATCATAGCTGTAGAGCCAGTGTGGTTTAGTCGTTAAACTCATGAGGTTATTGTGAGGAACTTCAAGAAGGAAAATGAGACATTGCTCTCTCTGTTGAAAACCAAACTAACAATGATCCTTTTAGGTCTGGTTTTAGTTGACCTAGAGAAACTAAAAGTGAATTCATAACTTCGTATTGGTTTGGATTGTTACATGCACTTGTGGTTTTATTTAATGTACTGTTTATAAATCAGTCAAACATATACATATTTGCACTCTCTTTCTAAGGATGTTCCTCTGAAAGATTAATCTCATGAAAGTTGGTGGACAGCTGTCTGGGTTCTGATGTAAATCTTGTTTAAGATTATAAGATTGACTGACTGACTGACTGGCTGATTGATTGGTTGATTTGGCCACACATTTTCTAGTTTTAAACTAGATTGCTTTAGGCTATGTCAACTTTAAAACTGCAAAGCTGGCATAACACTATGTTGGTGTCCGTTCACTGTTGCTAATGAATTTTATGGAGTACTTAAGAAAAAAAAGAAGTGGAAATTTTTCCATTACATTTTCTGGTCTGGAAAATTTTCTACCTGATATTATTGCATGTTTCTTTAGAATTATGGTTCACCTTTATGGTCTGTTTGACTCACTGTGCCTGCATTGTTCAGAACCTTCTAGAGCTGTTAGGCAAGCATTTTGGCAGTAGCCCCTCCTCCACTGGTACATATGACCAGCTGTTTTCCCACTCAGGCCCTCAGTTTGGTGGCCTCTGAAGCAGCCAAGGAGCTAAGCATGCTGAACATGACAGATGTGGGGAGGAAGGGTGGGTGTTGTGTGAGTTTAGAGATGACCACTCGAAGAACCACAGTTACAGGTTCTTGTGAGCAACCTGTTCTTCCTGGTCAGCAGTGAGCCTTCTTGCAGAATCATTCTGAGGAAAGGAATGGATTTTTCTCCCTTCTCAGACTGCTGCAAAAGCTATGTCTGCAGTGGAAGAGATGCGGATGATATGGCCCAGAGTGCATATCAGCAGAGGTTTGATCTAGGCATTGGCACTTGGTTTTTTGCCTCTGGTTTCATTCCTGGGAGATAACTACTGGCTTAACTTAGGTCATGTTTTCACTTCTGAGTAATATCCTGTTCCTTGATACTAAGTAAGAAGAAGAAACATGCAGTCCAAACGTTGAATGGACAACTGGAAATTTCTGTAAACAGTTAAAAGCTGTTCTGCCCTAAACTACAGATGACTCTCTTCAGGCTTTGCTCTGAGGTAACGATTTCTGAATCAAGATGGGATCAGAATAAAAAACACAGTGTTCCATGTTCTTCTTTGTGGTCTCTGTGACTCCCACATATGGGCTGTCTGCACCAGTGCAGTGTAAACTACAGAAACTTCTAGAGCTTAGGCCTAGCATTTTGGTAGGAACTCTGCCCCCTTCCCCTGAGGCTATATATTGGCCTCAGCACAGTTGCCATTACTTCTTTTTCTTCCGGTGCGTCTGCTGGCTACCGGAACTTCTATTGAGCATCCTTACTGATCCCTATCTGATGCCGATCTTCTGGCTTCATCCAACTTTGTTTTGACTCACTATCTGGCTCTTATGTATGGCATCGATAGTGTTCTTCAAATGTTGTCGCCTCTGTAATGTGAAGATCCCGGACTGCGACGGACACTCTAAGTGCCTCGTCTGTCTCAGTGAGACTCACAACATGGGAGCCTGTTTTCATTGCCAGGCCTTCATCCCTCAAACTAGAAGGAACTGCAAAGCTAGACTTCGGGCTCTCCTTTGTGAGCAAGCCCTGAAACCCCCGACAACGCCATTGGCATCAGCGATCTTGGCCTCTACAGACCCAACAAGCAGATCCGCATCGCAGGAAGCATCCACGATGGATCCCTCAACATCAATGTCTCAACAACCACCATCAAAAATTACATCCCAGAGTTCACCGAAGAATTCTCAGGGCTTGAAGCATCCATCTCGCAAATCGAAGCCCTCGACCTGGGGGCCATCTAAAGTGAATCCGCCAACACTGGGCTGCTCCTTGGACAAGGAGCTGGCTAGAGCCCGAAAAAGGAAAGAGACAGATGAGTCCATCTTCCAGCCATTGATTCAACCTCTCCCTGTGGTGACCATCTTGGAGGCAGATGCTCTGCCACCTGAAGAATCGCCACAACAGCAATCCCCCCTCAGAGCAGCCACGCTTGAGTCCCGAGCTCGCTCTCACTCGCCATCATCACACTCTCAACCCTCGGAGGGAGAGATTGTTTAGTGCACTCCAGCCTGAGAACTTCTCAGAGTACCAGGAGATGACACCCAAGGGGAACTGATACCAGCCCAAGAGGATTCACTGAGGATCTGGCTGCCCACCCCACCTCCATAGGAAATCTCTCTTGTTATGACAGCTCAAACTCGTCATCCCCATTCCTCCCGTGATCAATACCTGCTACCCAGGCACGCCATCCCTACAGCTCTCAGAGGCAGAGGTCAGAATCCAGGTCTCAATCATCCTCGGATTGATCTCGATACTATCGGTATCGAGGGCATACCTATCGGTATCGAGGGCATACAGGTCTCAATCGTGTCACTGTCTGGCCTGTGTCTACTATTCTCCCTCTGGCTCTTTGGATGAATTCTCAGAGGGGGAGTACGCCCCTAGGTATCGACACAGATACCGGGAACATTATGAAGAGACAGCTCCTTGACGCTGACACAGATCCCCAGCACCACCCTCAAGGCATAGATCCTCACTGCCTCCAAAGCACTCTCATCCCAGATGACAGATGAGACACTTGTTCAACAACCACTCCCTATGTCTCCCCAGCAGCCGACCACAGGGACACAACCTACCACCAGAGCGCAAGTGGGATCTTGAGCGGGAACACCGAGTACACTTGTTCACTGATCGTTTTCCAGGTCTTCCTCTACCTCCACAGACACAACAGGGAAGATAAGCCTCCAGAAACTACCATCTCTCAGGGAGAACCAATCGCGCCCTCAAGCGATGTCAGTGCATTCTCTGATCTAGTCTCAAGAATTGCAAAGAACTTAAATTTTACCACGGAAGCGTCTAAAGAAACGATAGACGATCCAGTCTACCACCAGCCTCAATCGCATGCTCCGATGGTCGCAGCCATCCCACTCCTCCCGTACCTGCTGCACGTCTTCAAGAAGCCTTGGTCGGCACCTGCCTCCACTCCAGCCACTACGAAAAGACTGGAGTCCCTCTATAAGGTGATCAATACTGATGACTCCTGGCTACAGAATCATCCCAAGGCCAACTCAGTCATCGTCGATGCAGCACAGGCCAAAACCTCACAAGCACTGCATGCTACCCCACCTGACAAGGAAGGGAAAAAGGTGGATGCAGTAGGCTGTAAAAACTACACCAGTCCGGCCCTGATCAGGATGGCTAACTATTTAGGCTGGATGTCCACATACCACCAATGGTTTTGGGACAAGACCAGAGTTTTTGTCACCAGGCTTCCAGATGAAGAATGTCATATGTCTGAATATGTCATATTCCTGACCAAGACTCGACAGCTCACCAACCAGCAAATAACTACAACAAGGCATATAGTGGACTGTGCTTCCAAGGCCTTTGCCTCTGCGATATCGTTTCGCCACCGGTCATGGCTCCGATCCTCTGAACTCTCCCATCCCTCACAAGTCTTGGTCGAGGACCTTCTGTTTGATTCAGCCAGACTGTTCAACAGCAGTACCAATGAAAAATTGGAGCACACGCATAAAATGCACTCCTCCATCAAAAATATGGGATGCAGCCGCATCATCAGACCCCACGACATCGTTACCGTCGGTACCGATCGTCAGTGCGCCTACAGCCTGTTCCTACCACGATGTACTTCTCAGCCAACACCACTGGGACAGTCCTTTCAATGCCCACCACCACGTTCTCCAAAGTCGACCTTCCGTAAGAAGTCTGATCCCGCCAAGCGAAGGGTTTGACGGTATAGAGGACTATCTCGAGATGTCGGATGCTGCTTCTTTAGACTCATCTGACACCACAGACGCCATAATTACTTTATCTTCTTCACTGCTCCCGGGTAAATCCTCTGACCCTTTCTTCGGCTTCATACTCCAGGAACACCTTGACGCCCAGGTCACCATCACATCAGATTCTTGGGTCCTCAGCATCATGGCAAGAGGGTACATGATCGAGTTCCTTTCAGTGCCTCAAGTTGGTCGCATCCGTCTGACACCTCCGTCGACCCCTCTTGTGGAGGAAGTCATGACACTCCAACGACAAGGTACCATAGAACCGATACCCTTTTCAGCTCTCAGAACAAGTTTCACATTGAAGTACTTCCTGGTCTCCAAGAAAGGGTGCAGAAAATGACCAGTCCTGGACCTTCTGGGCAGGAACAAATATATCAAACCTCGCAAATTCTGAATGGTGTCCCTAAAGTCCATCCTTCCCCTTCTCCATCGGGGAGATTGGTTCGCCACCCTGGGCTTAAAGGACGGTTATTTTCATATCTCTATCTGCCCAGAACACAAGAGGTTCCTTGCCTTCACCATGGGCAGGAGGGCATTCAGATTTTCAGGTGCTCCCGTTTGGCTTGAACACAGCCCCAAAGGTGTTCACAAAATGCATGTCGGTGGTGGTGGCAGCTCTCTGGAAGCACAGGATCATCCTGTTTCCCTAGATAGACAACTGGCTAGTTGTCTCCCACTCTAGATC
Source organism: Cyclura pinguis (assembly GCA_030412105.1). NCBI lineage: Eukaryota > Metazoa > Chordata > Lepidosauria > Squamata > Iguanidae > Cyclura > Cyclura pinguis. The sequence goes on along the minus strand of CM059599.1, from coordinate 101,335,146 downwards.
ATGTCTCCATCAGGACATAGACACAACACTCTGTCTTCTCAAAATACTAAGCCTCACAGTTAACCTGACGAAATCCCATCTCGAGCCTCTTCAATGCATACAGTTCATTGGGGCGGTTCTGGATTCAACACGCAAACTTGTCTTTCCGCCAACAGAGTGGGTCCTCCATCTATCCAAATTGATATTGAAGTTACAGAGAAATTGACGGACATGCGCTTGTTCGATCCAGGTGCTTCTGGGCCTTATGGAGTCAATGACAGCAGTTGTCTCTTTCTCTAGACTTCACATGAGACCACTTCAAAATCAGTTCCTGACTGTCTTCGACCCCGTACTCGATGATCTGTATCGACTTCTCTCAATACCGTGGCGTATTCTTTGATCCCTCGACTGGTGGAAGGACAAGAGGAACGTGTTGCCAGGCATGCCTTTCCACCTTCCAGATCCCTCCATCATGACCGACGCGTCCGTGATCGGGTGGGGTGCCCGCACTCGCCATCTCACGGTTCGAGGTCAATGGTCGAGGTCGGTACGGACACTCCATATCAATGTTTTGGAACTTCTGGTGGTCACCAAGGCCCTTGGGGCCTTCAAGGACGTTGTCTTGGGACAGACAGTTCAGATCCTGACGGACAATACCACAGTTGCCTACTATATCAACAAGCAAGGGGGTACACGATCAAAAACTCTCTTGGGTCTGACACTCGAACTGTGGACCTGGTGTCTTCCTTGAAGAATCTACCTAGTGGCTCTCCACTTGCCAGGAACCCAAAACACGACAGCAGACCAGCTCAGCCAGACACCAGTGATCTCCCATGAATGGAGACTCAACGAGTCGGTTCTCGAGGAGGTCTTTGCAGCATGGACAACCCCAAATGTTAATCTGTTTACCTCAACGAACAACACTCATTTACCCCTCTTCTGTTTAAGAGGAGGAGAGGGAACAGGCTCTGTGGGAGACGCATTCCTCTTCAGTTGGTATGGTCCAGTACTCTACATTTTTCCTCCAATCCCATTGATCACAAAAGTGCTGGAGAAAGTCCAGCAGGACACTGCATCAGCTATCCTCATCACCCCATGGTGGCCGCGCCAGCCTTGATTCGCCCCACTACTGCTATTGTCGAGGTCTCGGTATCGGAGGCTTCCACCCAGACCAGATCTCTTAACCTTGGACAACAATTCAGTGTGTCTCCCAGATGTATTCCACCTGAAGTTGACAGCATGGAACCTCCTGCATTGTCTTCTCTACCTCCTACTGTGCGCCATTTTATCGAAGCAACGCACAAACCAACAAAACAAACCATCGACAGTTCAGGCCTATTCTTACAAGCTGTTGAGGTTCGAAGAGTTCCTACGGCGTCAACAACTCGAGATCGACCACTTTGATACAGTGCATGTCCTGGAATTTCTCTCTTCACTGGCAGAGCAAGGCATCCCTCTTGTTGGTCAAATGCTAATTGTCAGCAATATCTTCACACCTACAGCGCAGACGCCAGCCTTCCTGTTTCAGAAACTCCTTGGTTTGGGCTTTCTTCAAGGGCTACAGACATCTTCACCCTCCAGTGACTCTGCCGGTTCCCGGCTGGAACCTTTCGCTGGTTCTTTTGAAATGACCCTTTGAGCCCATGGCTACTTGTGTCCTTCGTTTGTTATCCTGGAAAACAGCATTCTTGATTGCCATTTCTTCTGCACAAAGAGTGAGTAAACTTTGTGCCTTGAGAGTTGATAGGCCATATACTCGTTTTCACCGGAACAAGGTGGTTCTACGACCTGACATCACCATTTTGCCAAAGGTGGTTTCAACATTTCACCTGAACCAGGACATTGTTCTCCCTGCATTCTTCCAGAACCCGACTTCGTACTTAGAATGCTCCCTGCATGCATTAGATGTTTACAGGGCTCTGGCCTTTTACATACAACACACTCCTGAGTTTCGCAAGTGCCAGAGACTCTTCCTTTGCTTCTCCTCCAGGCGGAAGGGGTTGCCAGTTTCATCACAAAGACTGTCCAAATGGGTAGCATCAGCTATTCGGCTGGCATATGAACTAGCAGGGACTTATCCTCCTGCCCAGATCAGAAGCCATGTGACCAGAGCCCTTTCTGCCTCTGCGGCCTTCCTTAAAGGCGTGCCATTGCAGGACATTTGCAAGGCGGCCATTTGGTCGCAATCCATGACCTTTGTGTCCCACTACAGGGTGAATCAGTGCTCATCTGCTGACGCTGCTTTTGGGAGGGCTGTATTGTTTTCTGCTGTCCATCGATGTGGTCTCTAGTATGCATTTTATGGTTCTTGTTGTTTACATGGTCTACTGACCTTTTTATGTATTTCCTAATATATTTGCATTCTATGTTTTGCCTAGCATTTTCTTTGGTGGGCCTCGTCACTTGATATTGTGGGGACTGCTGCACATGGCACTCCCTCCTCCTGGCTCAGCTTGCTAGTCTCCCATATGTGGGAGTCACAGAGACCACGAAGAAGGACAAGTTGCCTACCTGTAACTGGAGTTCTTCGCGTGGTCATCTGTGATTCACACAATCCTGCCCGTCCTCCCCTCTGGTGGTGCCATGTTCCAGCTGCCAAGCACATGGTGGCAGTCAAGGAACTAACAGCAACCACACCGAGGCCAATATATACCCTCAGGGGAAGGGGGCGGAGTTCCCGCCAAAATGTTAGGCCTAAGCTTTAGAAGTTTCCATAGTTTGCACTGTGCAGGCGCAGACAACCCATATGTGTGAGTCACAGATGACCACTCAAAGAACTCCAGTTATAGGTAGGCAACCTGTCCTTCCATTATTACACACTTTGGCTGCTCTGTTACTCAGGGTAGAAACCCCCCACAGGTTATATTTTGTTAATGACTCTTTCCTCTGATTTCTTACAAGCATAACGAATATTTTAGAGGTAAGGAAGCAGGCCCTTGCATACTTCTTGGCACCTGCCAAAGTTTTTGTCAGTTGTAAATTCTGCTCATGGTGACAGAGTCTTACAGATTTTCTTCTCTGGTGGTCAAATTAAATTAACAAAATTAACTTGTGTTGTGACTGAAAATGCAAACATTTTGTTAAAATAAAATAAGCTGCAGGCAGCTTAAAAAGGGCAATTTTCAGGATTTGATTTGTACATACTGAAACTGAATTAAGTTCTGTCAAAATTCTGCATGGAATTCATCATGTTTTGGTGTTCCAGGGCAGCTCCATATTGAGAAAATACATTTAGTTGTGTTAGACAAAAACCAAAGACAATCAGCTCCAAAACTGCAATGGCTTGCTGTTGTCCCACATAATAAAGTAGGGCTAGGAAAGCATTCTGCCTGAAATCCTGGAGAGGGTTTGCCAGTCAGATTGACAAGATCAGACTAGATGGTCTGACTCTACATAAGACATCTCTCTACATATTGCTTATGTAAATCCTGCAAAGATTAAGAGTTTCAACATTGGCTTTCACCATTGTCAGTCATTAAAGGAGGAGCTTTTCCTGCCATAGTATGTGTCATAGTGAATCAGAATACGAACTGCTTATACCTAAGAAGTATAGGATTTTTATTGCTTTTAAAGAGTAAAAACAAAAGCTAACATTTTATGATTCAGTATAAGTTGCTGTATAATCGCTAGAGATATAAGTGAGATTCACAGAATAATCAGAGATTCAAAATCTAGGCCAGCAATCACTTAAATATCAAACAAAACAAAACACTAAGTTAATCTAAAATACAGACTGTTATTCCATTTTGTATATACTGCCTTGAATTTATAGAACATATATTTTCAATTTAAATTCAGTACTTTAAAATTTACAGCTTCATTTTTCATTTTGTGATGTCTTTGGTTGATAATAAATGACAGTATCACCAAGAAGGTAGAGTGGCCAGGTGCAAGAGAGACAGGGACTTATATCTCCAGTAGTTGTGTGCAAGAGGAGATTACAAAGTAAATCTAGCTTGAAATACAAACTACATTTGATGAAAGTCCCTCAATTCACAGTATTGAACCCCTACAAATTTTAAGTCAGAATATGCCCACATTCTTCCTTGTTCTCCTTGTCTTCTGACCTTCTTCTCATTTTCTGTTTTCTTTCTGTTGCAGTCTAAGTTGTGTACTCTTAGGACAAGGATCTGTTTGTTGTCCTGTAAAATTCACCAATGGTATTATATCCAACTTGGAGTCACATACTGTGAGAAAGGAAATAAACAAACACATTGATAAATGAATTAAAAAGTAAATATAAGAAAAACATACAAAGCTGTCACCTACTAATTCAGGTCATTGGCTCATCTAAGATAATTTTTTCTACTCTGTCTGGTGGCAACTGCATGCCAAAAGACTCAAAATGGGTTTTTCACTGTGACCTGCTACTTGTGATTCTTTATAAACACAGGTACTGGGCACTGAACTTGGATGCTGCATGCAAAACCTGTCTATCTGTTGCCTGTGTCACTCATTTTAAAACTATAACCATTTTGTCTGTCTGGGCAGGGCAGGGCAAGGAAATAACTGAACTACTCAAAAATACTATCAATTCTGTTTTAATTCTTGAATATAAACTTGAACAGTTTTGAACACTTAACTCTGACTCTACTTTTCTTCAAACTGTTATATGTATTTCTGTATTATTAAAGCAGTTGACAGGTTTCTTAAATGCCTGTGCTGAAATGAGTCAGGCCATTTTGTAATTTGAAGAGCTTCTGCTAAAGGTCATTTACCAGTGAGGCAGTATTTTTTTCTCAGGGATCTATATTACATGAATCTTCATAAGTCTATTGAACTGACTCTATATTGGGTAGAACCTAACTTTTAAATATAATCCTTTTTTCCCTCTCTGCCCCCTTGCTTTCTATCTTGCTCGTAAAGATCCACATCCAGAGGACAGAGGGATGTGACCACATGACTTGCTCACAGTGTAACACTAATTTCTGTTATCGTTGCGGGGAAAGATACCGCCAACTCCGCTTCTTTGGAGATCATACGTCAAACCTCAGTATATTTGGATGCAAATATCGCTACCTCCCTGAAAGACCACATTTAAGGAGATTAGTGAGAGGCTCTGTCTGTGGTGAGTAGATGATAATACCGTGCAGACAAATATGCTTTATGAAATTATCGCTGTTGATGAACACAAGAGATCATCTTAGAAAATACACTGCAAATACACACAGGAAAGCACCAGTTGGACCTTATAACTTCTTGAGGTATAATTTAGTTAGTAAAAAAGATAGAATTTGCCATTGTATATTGTGACTGACAACAGCTGAAATTCACAACAGTGTATATCTCTTACTAATAGATTTGTTGGTGAATTTTCTACATACCCAATCTATCCGATGCATGTAAGTATACACACATCCAAGCATACAGTTGGATGCTGCTTGGGCCCAACAGAAAATACGTTAGGGCAAATACTAATAGACCCAGAACACCCCAGCTTACAATGGAACACATGTTGATGCTTGTAAATGTTAGGGCCAGCTAACATATTGAATTGCCCCATTTGTACCTTGAGTTGACACAAAAAAATAGGCTAATTGAACATTGATAGTTGGCCCTAACACTGTAGAGTTCGCAGGCTAGTGTTTGGTGTTACAACTGCAACATAGTCCTCTATGCAGCTGGGTGGATTCAGCATAGTAAGTACGTTTATACATGATGGGTAGGCAGTGGGGTGAGAAACACATGACTTATTTACACAGGTGAGTTCTTTGCCCCTGGGTTATGTACACAGGTGAGTGCTTTCTTATGTCTTTGTTAGGCTCGATTTCCAGTGCAAATATGTCATTTTAAAGCTGAATAACTAAATTAAGCATGCTAACTAAAGGGGAAGGAAACCTATGTTTTTGTTTTCTTAAATTCAAATTGCATTTTAAAACTAATAACAAGCAAGCTGCATTACATGCCTTGAACTTCTTCTGCCATCACTTAATTTCTTTAAATAAGAAAATGCTTTGCTTTATTGAGCAGGAGTAGACAGCTGCAGCACCCTCTGGATGTTTTGGGACTCCAGCTCCCATAATCCCTTACCATTAGTTATGTTGGGTGCAAGTTGTAGGCCTAAAACATGTGGAGGGCCATAGTTCCCTGTTCCCTCAGTACTAAAACTGTTTCTTTTTTAAGTCTTGGCAGAGATGCTGTTACTGAAAATGGGTTTGGGAGCAAAGCATAATATAGGGATAGGGATGCCTAATCACGTGCAGTTTAAACTGTGGATGTTAATATATATAAGTAATATATAAAAATTAATATATTAATAATACATAATTAAAGATGAAAAGGATTTATTGATAAAGGTTCAAAGACTGAAAAAAGTCATATGCTGGTGTTGATATCAGGTCCAGCAGTTTTTAGAGACAGGGTACAGTCTTTAGACTCTACCTTCGGAAATGACAATACTGGTAGCTGCAACAGTGGTAATTACATTTGCTTTCTGTGGGCTGATACAGCAGCTCTTGGAATCGTTAACCCAATAAAACATAATGGATGTACTGACTGTTCCATTACACAATTACAGCAATGTTAACTAAATTATCAATAGCGGCTTAAATTCTTAGGTATAAATGATGCTACTTTTTACAAATGGTAAGAACAGAGGAATATATCTGCAAGTTCTCAATAGAAAAACCTGATCTCTACCAAGTTCTCCCTCTTCTACTGTACCTTTATTCACTTTACAGTGTAAACTATGGTCTTTAAGGGCAGTAAACACAGTAAAAGATAACTCTGCTTTCAAAAGCTAATGTCAAAATGGAGGGTAAGCTCTCATTTTTGCCAGATGCTCCCTCAAGCTGCTTTGGGAAATCAGGAGACTGTTCAGAACTTTGGCATGTTTTGACAGGGATTGAAATCCCACTACTAGATTGGAAATGAGTATAATGCAGGTCTCTCAGATTTATAAGGATAATAAAGCAGTATCTGACTCCAATTAAGTGAATTAAATAATAGATCACATGCTGTGTTACTAACTGCATATTACAGACAGTGGCAAAACAAGTCATGAAATTTGTTGCTCTGTATTTGTAGTTGCCCTCAGTCAGTACACAATGCATTTTAACTGTTAACTTTCACTACTAAGAGATTTAGCTTGGCTAGAAGCTGGCAAAAAAGATGCTCATTTAGCAGAATGTATGCATAACTCTATAAACAGAGCAGAGGCCACTGAAAACTGAACTATCATGACAGTGATATTTCCAATACAACTTAAACTTTATCTTTCATTAAAATGTATTGATATCCTGAACTGGAATTACTTCTTCTCTGTTGTATGTTGATATTGCTGTCTTTTTGTGGGAAGTACAGTACCTTCTTGAATGCTGACAATAAGTCAAAGTATGGTAGAATAGTAGTGAAGTTTACTTACAGAATTTTAGACCTTCCTTTGCTCCCTAAATATACTTTAGATACTCTTTGGTGATTAAAATGTCTCTCACTTATTCTGAGATGTCAGATGAATGCAGAGAACTGAAGAGCAAATTAGTTTATCTTTTGTTTAAAAAAACACAAAAGGAGTTGGAAATCTGTATGTACCCTTGTATGTGTAGAAGCAGATCCCCTGTCCATACGCTTTCCTCCCAGTAGTGTTCAGATACTAGAAATGACCTTGGGTGTTAGAAAAACTGCTCATGAGAAAAACTGCAAAGAGGGAAGCTATGAGATGAGGAGCCTAACTGATTTGCTTATTTGGCCTTAAACACAGTGTCTGTTGTATGAAGGTGAGGATAAGGAGGGGGATGGTGTTACACATTGTGGCAAGAAGGGAAATGTAAAAGGAAGGAATATAAACAACCCAAATAGTTCATATTCAGTGTGTTTGCATATTGTAGCCTGACACTTTGGAGTAGCCACATCTAAAAATCACCAGATGTTCCTTTGCAGATGTTGGACCAGATGTGAAATCTTCACTGTCAACCACTAAATCAGTTTTTGGTCCCTCTGCTCTAAATGTTTCCTTGAGACTTACTAAGTCCCCACAGACACCAAGCCCTGCAAAAAACATGGGCCCTTTCCGCACTACACTGTTATAGTGCTATTATTCCACTTTCAACATCCTGTGGAATCCTAGGATTTGTAGTTTACTGAGGCCAAAGAGCTCTCTGGTTGAGAATTCTAAAGGCCCCTCCCTAAACTGCAAACCCCAGGATTCCATAGGATATTGAAAGTGGAATGATTGCACTATAACAGTGTAGTGCGGAAAGCCTCATAGACATGTACAGAGATTCAGAGAGAAGTAGAATGGGAAGCAAAGAGTATTCCATTAATGAGAGAAACTGAAGGTCATTCTTATTTTCTGTGGCCTAAATCCATTTATTGGTCCCAGCCAGAGCAGACCCACTGAATCAGTGGAAACTTGGTAAATTAAGACTTAAGTTAGTTTGCATTGATTCTGTGAGTCTGACAATTTTACTGTATCACAGATTGGGGATGTACAGTGTGGTAACAGAGGTTTAGCTATTTCCTCCTCACATGCAGTCCTGATCAGCCCGCCCTTATCATGTTCACTGCATTTTGACTTCCAGATGCACTCCTGCGTCTGACACACAGGGGGCATTTAGATTTATGGAAAGTAAAAGCTGCACTTCAGTACTTGTGATTTCTCATGTAAGTGAACCAAATTCATGTAAGTAAACATGCTACAGCTCTCTACATTTATAGCGAATAAAGAAATCATTATTTAAAATTTCATGTAACATTATTTTTATTTTAGGTGGGAAGTTGCTGATTGCACCATTGATACTGGTTTTGGGACTAGTAATAGGAGCCATAGCTGTTATAATAGGTAAGACAAATGTGTGTGTTCTCAATTATAATAGTGTATGGAACAGTGTGTTGAAAAATGAAGCATTTTACTTTGAGATATTATATATAGAGCATACCTAACTCAAAGAAAGCTGTCATCAGGAGGGTGAAGAAAAAGTAATATGCCAGAGATATTTGGCTTTGGAGATTTTGGCCTTTCTCCATAAGTCTGGAGGTTTGCGAGCATATAATTTAGTAGAATAAAATTGGTAGTAATGAAAAAGATGTGGGGGTTTTTTAAGAAAACTAAGTGACACTATTTTTTAGCAAATCACAGATTGAAGAACTTGTCAGTAAATAAAAGATTTCAGAATTTTATGGGCTAGTCAACTTCTTCCACATTTCTCTCCTCTTCTTCCTCCTCTTCCTCCTATGCTGTTTACTAGCAGGAACAGAAATCCACCAAGAGGATGCTCTGCACCGTCAGGAATAAACTTTTGGGATTCCAGCTGTTGTATAGACATGACTAATACTGTTAGTTACAAGAATTAAAAGTGCAGGGAACCAAGTATGAAAGATTTCAGCAAATAGCAAACCTTGATACAATTATAAACTGAAGATTACAGACTAAAAACTAACACTTACCAGTGACTGGAGTTGCCTGTGTCTGTTCTTAAAAAATATGATTTTTGTTATGATTTTGTGTTGGATTGCAGTTTTATATAACTTGCTAGCTGCCCAGTTCTTTTTGTGATCGCTGGTGGGGTATTAAATAAACAAAACATTTGATTTTAGGAATTTGCATATGCTTAGTTGAAAGAAGGGTAGATTTTTCAGATAATCACTTTGAGTTATACCTTTTTAAAAAGGTATGAAAGTTGCAAGAACATCTGCACACCTTGGAACACCTTACTGTGAAAGTTGAAAAACATCTGAAAACCTGGAATGTTCAAAGTATCAGACTAATCCTACCTGTCCCACAAACTTGTTTTTAAAAATGTTCTTGTTCTTTAGAATTTTAAAAAAATACATATAACATGAATGGCAAGTCTTATTAAAGCATCTTTGATAAGCGATGGTGATATTCAGTACAACCACTGAAACCTATCTTCTGATAGAACTACTTCAAAAATACCTGCAATTATTTCTTATGTTCATCCTGAGCCAGTTGTCTTAAAAAAACCCCAAAACATTAGCACTAACATTATGATTGGAAATAGGAGAAATGCCATCATTTGCTTCCTTGCAGAATTCTTTTGGGCTTCATCTAGATCAGTGTTAATCAAAGCAGTTTTCTGTAGACGAGTGCCAGTCTGACTGCCAGATTGCAGTAAATTTCCAAGAATGAAACATTGTAGCCAATGGGCATAAATATGGTACCAGTTCTTGGCTTATTGGGGCAGAGGTAACTGCCAGAAGCATGGGGATCAGACTGCATTTACAGAACAACATCGTGCAGTTTGCTATACAACTAGGAACTGAATTCTGCATTAACAAAACTGTTCTTCACAGAAGAATATTGTGCAGTTTGCTGGACAACTAGGAACCAGTAGGATGGTTCACTGGTGGAACTTTTTTCCTTCAAGGGAACTGGGAGTGGAACAGTTCTCTCTGCAGCCTGACCTTCCCTGCCTGGTATCTCAACACATGCTCCAGAGGGCTGGGAAACTCTCTGGAGACAGTTTTTGGGCAGCATGGAGAGCTGTGGGGAAAAGCTAGGTGCCAGCGCAATAGTTGAATTTAAGTCTGCACTAACATGCTATATTTTCCCTTGTTTTTGGCAGGTTTATTTGTGTTCCCTATCTATTGCCTTTGTAAAAAGAAGAGGAAAAGACCACGAACAGAAATGCCCTGGTACGAGTGAACAGTCACGTGTCTGAAGGAAGCTGGTCCTGCAAGGCTTATGCAAAAGATGCGCAACACAGCAATATTGTGCTGGTTAATTGTCCCGAAGCCACAGCCCTGGCAGAGAATCAGGGGCAATCTGCCACATTCCTTCTGCACAGTACACTACATGAGACAGGCCAGAATGCTTTTCTGCTCTGGTGCCTCAGACAAAATGGAGGTTTCTAAATATTTTTAATTTTTGTGTTAATACCTGCACCACAAGGTTTAGATCAACTTTATTTTCTTGGACAGCCTGTATCTGCACTGTGCCTGTATATCTACTGATGAGCCAATGGAAGAAGCATTTAATTTGGTGACATATTTTTTAGTTACTGACCTAATTCTAGGCCTTTGGGGGAAAATATCTAGATGCATATGTGAGTGAAGATTATTTGCTTTATTTTGGATGCTGGTTCCATAGTTGACATTCTGTCAGGTGCTGAATTCAGTAGTTCATTATTTTATATATGCAACTTTGTCTGTAGATCATGAATTATATGTGTGTTGGTAGCTGTTGTTAGTCCCAGTACTTTAAAGGGAATATGGTGGGAAATGGTTAGAGAAGTAGAGATTCCATTTGATTTTTTAAGTGTCTGAGCTTATTACCTTAAAACCTTGGGAGAACACATTTCTCATTTCAGAATTTTGAATTGTTCAAGTTGTTTAGTGAAAATAAACTTTTCTCTCCATTTAATTTTCACATACATTGTGGTGAGTTAGAGAAAGAGATAACAAACTGCCTTCAGTGGTTATCTCAGGAATCTGCCATATAAGCACTGGTTGGTGCATATACATATGATAGGCTGGTAATATGATATCTGAATATGCCATAGCAACTAAGAATGTGGCCAAAATCAGAGAAAACACAGAAAACCATGTATTTCTTTACAGTGTATTTTGGCCTATTTAGTACTGTAAAATAGCCATTAACTCTGGAGCAGTCCAGAAATGCACGATTTTCCTGTATCATTCTCATTTGTTTCCCCAGGAAAATCCATGTATTTCCACACTTCAAGATATTAATATTAGGCTAGATAAACCAAGAGCCAGTTGGCAATTTACTTCATATAGTTAGCAGCTTACTTGCAAAAATCTTAATTTGCCAGATATCCATTAATTCTTGCCCAAAATGTTAGAAGGATTGTGGATGCTGCAAGAATTGCACAAATGTGTTAATTCAGCTTACCTAGTTTTCTATGCTTGGGTCTTCTACTTTCTCTGTAAAATTTGTTACTGAATATTGGAATTGGCCTATATGACCAGTTGAATTGCCACCTGTGAAACTGTATGTTTTCAAAAAATGACTCAGTCTGGTAAAACCCACTAACACTTCTTTTTAGCACTGAAGTAGCTATCTGGAGTTACCTAACTAATTATTTGGTTCTTTGAGGGTGTTTTTGTTTTGTTTTGTTTTGTTTTGTTTTGTTTTGTTTTGTTTTGTTTTGTTGTACAGATACCAAGACACGCAGCTAATGGATTGAAATTCAATGCTGAGGAGTCTTAAGAAGAACTTTTTAAAAAATGTACTGTCATATTCTACTAACACTGAAGGGAGAAATTTGCGGAAAAGAAACTATCAAAATAAGTTGAATCCCAAAATGACCTTCCATGCACAGAAGGAATCTTTCAGTGAATGGAAGGAGTTTTGATCTGGTAGAACTCATCTCTTCCTTGCAGGGCATCTAACTCCAAAGGGTATCTAACCAACCAAATGCTCTGAAGGGCATCGTAACCATCCAGAGCAAATTTCCAAATGGTTGCAGGGGAGATTAGGAATGAGTAAAAGTTGCCTTCTTTCTTTCTTTCTTTCTTTCTTTCTTTCTTTCTTTCTTTCTTTCTTTCTTTCTTTCTTTCTTTCTTTTTCTTTCTTTTAGTGCAGGGATGGGAATTATGTCCTTCCAAATGACACCGGACTGGACATTCCAGCAGGTCTAGCCGAAATAGATTTTAGTAAAGAATTCTGGGAGTTGCAGTCAAACAGCTCCTGGAGAGCCACACTCCCATCCATGTTAGTAGATGCCAGGAGCATCCTTTATATGGGCAGAGCTCTGCACACAGGATCTTAAGACCTGCCACAGCTTGTGAATAATACTCCTTGTCACTTATGTGCTGAAGATTTTTTTTCAAGCCAAGATGGTGTTGCCCAAAAAGCAGTAGTGAAATATTCTGCAAGTCCTGTGTTGTGTGTTTTTGAGTTGCCAAAAAAGGCAGCATGTGGTTATTTGGTGAACATTTTACCTCAAAACATTGTGATGCTTCATTACTGAAGAAGTTCATTGACAAATATACAACAAACTGTAATGCATCATATGGATTAATTGTTGGACCTCGAAGACTCTGCAGAATTTATTTGGGGATTTTATTTGTCAGGCAGCATGTTCACCTTAAATTGTGGTTTAATATGCTAACATCAGTCAGCTTTGCTAGTTAAAGTCCCAGCAATACACAAACTAACATGTTTTACTCTGTTGAAATTTTGATAGATTCCAAAACTCAGCTTAATTAAAATGAAGACTTAATTTTAAAGTGAACTTGTTTTAGTTAAATGAGTTGAATCCAAAGTTTGTGTTCTACCAGTGGGAATGTCCTTGAGTAGAGTTCCACTTGAGACATTTTTGACTGGTAGAAATGGAGAAGGAGAGGATTCAGTTGCTTTTCCTACTCCCACTGCAGCCTCAAAATACCATTGCCTCCACTGTTGGGGGGGAGGGTCCCCCAACCTTCAGAAACAAATCTTGTGAATACTTTGGAGATTGCACAGAGAGTAAGATTGGAGAAGATCACTTCCCTCCATCACTCCCTTCAGTCAGTAGAAAATATCTGCTAAATCAAAAGCCTTTTGCTGAGGGATCCTTTTTGCCAAGGAGAAGGTTCATTCAACCCAGACCTAGTCATGCTTGAAGCAGACCTGCTGAAATCAGTGTGGCAGGTTTGAAACTAAATTTCAGTGAGTCTGCGCTGAGCAGGACAAAATTTGAAACCAACTTTATGCTGTTACAAATCCTTTAACTTGCTCAGTACATTTCTCTGTTATTATGTTGACTCTTAAAGTTGACTGCTGCCTTAAACAAACCTCTTTAAAGATTGTATTCTTTTACCTAGCCCCCAGTAATTGTGTTTTCTCAGGCCAAACTTGTGTATTGTCTTTGGTTTACTCAGGGATTTTAGTCCTTCATTATAATGTCAAATAGCTCTGTAAGAAACTTTTCTAATATTTAGAAAAACCATTCAAACATTCAAGTTATATCACAAAGCTTGGTGTGCAGGATGCATTAAAGCAATGTCAAGATCTCTGTTTGATTTAAGAATAATTGATGTACCACTTGATATTTCCTGTAATATTTCTACATTTTTTTTTTTGTTATCCCTCTGCACAACTGAAATACTCTGCTTACTGTTTATAATGGTTGGACCTGGCCCAGGGACCTTGATACACAGCAACAAGTTGTGTGCAGGGATCTCACTGCTTTGGCAGCTGACCAAGAGACAGTAAGCACTATCTTGACAGTGACAATTGTTTGTTGGCACAGGACTGATTCAACATACACTTTTCCTCCATCCTTTTAGTGAAGAATTTGAAATATTGGAGTACACACAGCAAATTCTTTCTGTTTTTCCTCCAGTGGCGTGTATGAAAGCTATACAACATTACATGATACTCCTGGACTGATGCAGGTTTTTCTGCTCATGTAGCACTTTTTCATGCATACAGGACCACATTGCTTTAGAGCAGCCTGTTCATGGAAGCCTATTTCTGTACATGAATCACCCTTGCTAGATAAAAGCCCTTATGCTTCTCTTTTATTACTTTGAGACATCTAAAGTACCTTTGCTTGTTACCTCAAGTCATTAAAGTGTCTTTCTGTTGGAATAAATGAAATGCATGAATAGTGTCTGTGCTTATATATATAAGAGGGATGTAGCTGTTTTCTACCAAAATATGTACCTAGTCATGCTGTTTGATAACTCAGAACATGCCATGTTTAAGACTCATATTAAATGCATATCAAATTCTATGGCTGTCCTTTAGTGCATTTAATTTAAATGTGCAGATTTAGATAACTGAGTGTAATCTGAAGAAATAGTTTTATTCTAACTTCCCTTTTTCAGCATTATTCTTAAGGTAGCTTTAATAGTACACAAATAAACCCATTCATTTTACAGCCATTCAAATCATTCCTGATTGTGAACTGAAACTGGGGTAAAAATTACCTCATTAAATTTGTTTTTGATAGTTTTCTCAGCATAAGTCATACTCTGATTGGCCTTATGCAGCTTTTGTATCCTGTTGCTTTGCAAGTCAAATAAGTTAGTCCAATCAAACAAGACTATTCATGTGCCACAGTAATAGAATATCACTTCTAGTATCTTCCATGATATTTTAATTATTTAACCTAGATATGAAAGTACTTATCAGAAGGAAGTGAATTAAAATATCATTTTAATATTGAAATAATTCTAAGAGCTCCTTTTAGAATAGAACTCACATTTCTTTTTAATTTTGACAACGCAAAATAAAAAGGATCAAGCAATTTTGTTCCACAGTGGTATATTCATATAGTATTATATGGTCCTGGTTCTACCTAGCTACATGTATCAGTCCTAGGAAGTTTTGATTCTTTACATTTATTGTTTCAGTTTATTTAGATATTTGCCAAATAGAACTAATTGTATTAGCAGTGTAAATACAATGTAACATTTCTGTATTCCTAGTAGGTGTATGGATTGTAGCAAGCTGTTACTTTCATCTTGTTCTAACAACTGTTGACATTCAACTTGCATTTCGATTGAGCAACTGGGGAAGTTTACTGTTCTCTACTAGACAAAGGAACTTGCAACCAACTGTAAACAATTATTTTGAAAAAAATGTAAAGCTACAAGAAGATATCTCTTAGATACAGAATTTCATTATTTCAGATTTCCTATTTCAATTTCTCTAAAGCCATCCAGAGTGTTTATAATATACTGACTGCCTCAACAATGGATGGTTATAATCACTAAAATAATGATGCTTCAGATTTGGGTAAAATTCTGCCGAGACATGCCTTGAAATATAAGAAACATAATGACCCTCCTGGGGAAAAAAAAGAAAATCAATTATATTTGCCTTTTTTTCTCTTTTCAGACTGAAAATAGTTAGTTCTTATAAATAGGGAGAACAGTTCCAAAGCTTTATGGACTGATCATAGGGACAGAGGCGAATAAATCACCAAGTAAATGTTCATGTCTTAAAGTAATCCTCTGAAAATATGTCAAATGACTTATTAGCTAAAAGTATACTTATAAGTGCCAGCTGCCTTTCCTTGCTGGCTAGAGATCCCAGTCCAGCAAGAGTGATTCATACCTGAAACAAGGCTCCCATGTGTGTGTGTTAACCCATTTGGTTGTGATCCCCTACTGTCAAAAAGGTGCACAACAGGGCAGATTCCTGCCTTCAGCATGAGACTTGCACAATCAAACAGAATGTCATTCAGTGCCAGCAGATCTAATAATACAGTTGGTTACGTGTGCATTAATTCCAGACACTCTTTTCTACCAGTAGATGCTCAGATTTCACAGAAACTGCCATTGCTAACCATTTGTTTGCAGGTAGCTCCTTATTTGCATCTTTTTGTGCAGTAGTGTGCTGTTTGGAGTAGGACTGTAGGATTTCACAGAATGTTGAATGCTTAGTGTTTACTGAATGTCTTGAATGTTCACCTGTACTTATCCAGAAGTCATATCCAGAAGTTTCAAAGACAAACAGTGAACGTGTCTTTTGTTCTGTGTGCCATCTGTATTGCCAGCTTTATGTGGCACCCTCATAATCTCACCGTTCAGTTTCTGTAATGTTTCTAACGAAATTGTACTTGAAGTTCCTGACTTTGTTGGAAGGCAAGCTTTTTTTAATTTATTTAAAATAAATATGGGGGCATAGAGTTGCATTTGAAACTATTGTACTTTGAGCTGTACTGAATTTATTTGCTCATAAACTTTGTTGAGACAATAGAGATGATTTCTTAAGGGTGTGGAAGAATGATTTATGCAAAATGAAGATAAAATGATATGCTTCCAGTGGTAAAAGCCAAAATAAAAAAAAATATTCCTGTCCTTCTGTGTTATTTTAAAATTGATGCCTTGATTTTTCCTTCTTTCTTTCTACAATCTTCTTATAATGATTGCTGAGTTAATTTATTGATTTGGACCCAGTACTTCATGCACAGTAGGAGGCAAGAGATAGATTTCAAGCTGAGCTGACTTTCACCTGCCCTCTTTTAGCTTTGTTGTCTACATTAAATGCTGTGCTAGAGGGGTACTTTAATCCCAGGAGCAGTTTTCATGAGTATCAGGAGGTGGGGGGACTCCCAGGCAGGCAGGCAAAGAAAAGCCATAATGCATTTGCAGTTCCTCTAAGCCTCATGCTTGCTTTATATTGGATGTGAAGATATATATATTTTTAAAGGTTTTTTTTCAAGATATGCCTCTGAATCCTGTTACGCTGAATATGTTCTATGACAGAGAAAAATAATCATGTTCAACTTGATTAAAATCCAATTAGCTGAAAAGTATTCTTCCAAACAGGTGTAGTCTTAATTCTGCTTTGAATGACTGTGCAAAAAAGGGATAGGGAAATGTCATATATGGTATTGCTAATTGCATTGTTAAGTGTTGCAGGGGCACTCTTTCCACCTGTCACAGTAACTGGAATTCTATCTGGCTGGATCAGCGATCCACAGGTTCAAGTATTATCTTTTTTTTTTAAGGGGAATACAATACATATTTTTGAGAGTGGTGAACAAGAACACCTGCAGTGCAGAAGAAATATACTTTGTGAACCAGCCCTACAGTAAAATGAGAAGTTGCTTATTGTTTGTTTCCTTAAGCAGTTTGTAGATGGCTTTTCCTATCTGGAAGAAGACATATCAAAGCATTTCACAATGCAAAATCAAGAAATCTGGCATTAAAATAGCAAGACAGTGATCATTTAAAACATCTCAGATCAAAATCTAATCATAGATCAATAGTCATTAGTTGAAGTGGGGGGAACCAAAGCTAGGATACGTCCCACTTAGTGTTTCCTTTCCACTGAAGTGTCTTGCATTTCAAAGCATCACACCCCATCTTCTGCTCACTGCCAAATAAGTTGGTGCCTTACAGCTTTGATTCAGTTAAATATCTGTCTAGAAATTGATGTCAATTTGACTTTTCTATGAACCCATTTAGCACTGACCAAAACTAAATATGAAAAAGCATGAAATCTTATACATAGTTAATTAGGGCTAAGTCCCATTAAATTCTAAGTTTCTGAGTTGGCATACATACTGAAGCACACTCTAGTAGGTTTTGTTATTTTTAAAGCTGCTCAGTTGCTCTTGAGTCCCCCTTCAGTTCTCAAGCACTTCATCAAAATATATGCTTTGGCTACAGTTTGCCTATTTGTTATCTAGTAATGACTTTCCCCCAGTGAACACATTTCTGCTGATACAAGCTTGGCCTCCAACTTTTTTAGAACCGCTCCCTCCTGCTTTTCAGAGACCTTCTGGGCTAATATGCAGTAGGCATTGAGGAGCAGCAAAAGTCAGTTTCCTTACGTGCTGCTAGTGCAAAACTACTATTGGATACAATATTATTTGAGTGAAATATTGCTGTTTGTTCATAAACGAGTATAAAATGGTGTGGTTCTGAATAATAAAATAAAAATTCTCATCCTTCCAGATCTACGTTTCATTTTTCAGGTAAAATATTTGAATATGAGTTTTGAAGTCTTGAATGGCTTAGCTGAAAGTACATTTTGGGGTTAAATCACCTAGACTTTTCACTTTTCATACCAAGTTTTAGATAGTTGTGTAAATTCTTTGGATTTTGAACAAGTGTAGAATTCATCCTTTTGCATAAAATGGTGTGTGACCACAAAAGTAAATGATTCCTCTTCTAAAACCTAAAAGTGTTAACATGCTTATATCTGTACCATGACACATTTCAGTGAGCAATAGAACGGAAACTGTCAGAACATCTCAGCCGAAACAGAAATAAGTATATTTCAGATGAGTAGCCTGGTTTTGTCCTGTGGATTATACTAAAACTATGTCAAAACAACTAACTTTATTTTACAGTCCATAGACCTAAGATAATTCAAAACTATGTTATTTAATATTATTCTTCATATATAATGCTTAAAATTCAGTAAAACCTTGTTACTTTGTTTAAAAAAATAAAACAGTATATATGTCACAAAGGATACATTACTTAAATTATTGAGTATTGAAGCTTTTTGATTCAAGCAATGATGCATAAAATAAGGGGTGAAGGATGGTAATGTTTGATTTACAGAAAGACAAAGCTGGCAGTTTTGTCGTAGCCAACATACTAGCTACGTTTCTTCAGAACTTTGCAGGGCAGAGTGACTGTGAAATTATTTGTGTATTTGAAGGACAGTAATTATTCACAATCCAAGGTCCAAAGTTTATATTTCGCATCTTACTGAGTAATAGAATACATTCACTTTCCCCCTCTCTCTCAAAATGCATACTAAATTCTTTTGTTGTTTTTTTAAAAAGGTGTATTTGATTCCTTTGATTTTTGTTCAAAAAAATCACTTTGCTTGATCAGACTGAAGTTCCAGCTGATCTAGTATCTGCTTTCCAACAGCATTTAGATTTTATGCTTTTGGAAACTTACACAAG
The DNA here is from genome assembly GCA_030412105.1 of Cyclura pinguis. Lineage (NCBI taxonomy): Eukaryota > Metazoa > Chordata > Lepidosauria > Squamata > Iguanidae > Cyclura > Cyclura pinguis. The sequence goes on along the minus strand of CM059599.1, from coordinate 101,315,878 downwards.
AACACAAAAATAGTGTCCATGTACCAAGAATACAGAGACCTCCTTTTATAATCGAAGGTTCCATTTATGGATAATAGCTCTTATGACAATGTTTTGCCCATAGCATTTGAGACAGATGTTTTAAAACATTTAAGTAGAGCAACAGGTTTGTTATATTCATGTTCAATGTATATAAAATATTGGGGAGGGACTCTGTAGTATATTAGAAGCAATGTTTTCCCAGCATCTTACTAAGTATCTGGGCTGTTTTTCCAGTGACTATTAACATTATCCTCTCCATCGTGTTGGTTTTAACTTGCACCAAAAATATTTTGTAACATTTGTCCTGGTTAAGTGAGTGCCTTTTATTTATAGGTGGCCTATACACTGTCTTTTGTCTTCTTCTGCAGCTATGTTCTGTACTAGTACAAGATTGTATATGTCCTGATGAATGTAGATCTGATATCATTGCCAGATAACAAGCAGATTGTGTGTACACATGTATACAAAATTAAGAATACAAGGGAAAGCATTCTGACAGTGCATGTCCTGCTGGACAGGACATTTTGAAATTAAGTGATCATTTAACTTTGTTTGTTTGTTTTCCAATTGTTTTCCTCACTGCTGTTCAGTTATAATTTTATTGTGTGTTGCATTTCTATTCTGAACACCTAATGTCATTTATGGAAAGCAGTTTCAGTAATCAACTGTTAAATGTAAAGTATCAGTAGCTGCTGATAGTAAAACTGATTATCCAGGAGCATATTGTGTTTCAGTACATAGAATGCATTCTTTTTGTGCTGTTTGTCTTTATGGTGTCCATTGATGAAGTTGGAGAAATTACATCATAATGACACTAATGAGTGTATAAAATGTTAACATATGAATTAGATCCAAAAACTGTACCTTGCAGGTGTTACATATATGGAGTTTGTGGGGGTATTTATAGCAGATTTTAAAAATTTACACACTTATGGGTTAAAGTGTTTCCTAGAAATGTCTTCTAAATAAACTTTTAAAGAAGAAGTACTGCCTTGAGTTTTTAATTACATTCATGTTATTATCTTATACTTTTTGTTAAACTAATTACATATGGTGAGATACAAATATTTTCAAGAAATCCATTTTTGGTTAAATGCAGGAATAATTATGCAAATTAAGTGAGTGAGTTCAGTATAACTTTGGTTAAATGTTATGTCCAAATACCCTTAGACCCTGTTTAAATTCTGATTATTTATCAGATTTGGAGAGAAAGATTTGAACCAAAATTTCAGTGTGTGTGATCTGTCTCATTTGCTCAATAATATTTCATAATTAACTTTTGGAGAAAGTTGAATGCAACTCCTAAAAAAGAAGAACCCACCTATATATATCCACATATTTTAAATTATAGTTTGAATCTGTTGGCTGTAGACTCTGAATATATTTCATGCCCTAAATCCTATATAACATTAACATGGGAAATGGTATGCTACCATCGTTATTGTATTATTATTTTTTTTACCTCTGATTGCACAAATACATCTGTTCTTGAGATTCCTAGGTATACTACCAGTTCTGTAACCAGAATTACATTGGCTTTCCCCTCTTGCACATAGCCCAGAACCACCTGCCTATACACATACTGTACTGTTGGGTACTGGGATATATCTGTGACATGATTCTAAACAATGTATTTCCCTTAGAAACTAGATTCACAATCATTTGGGTAGAAATGAAAATATCAGAACTTTAAGTTAAGAATTTGATGTAGATTGTTCTAGATAGTATGTCTTGGACTTCAGATAAGTAAGAAACAAAATAGAGAGGAAAATTGTACAATTTGGCCCTAAGGTATGCCTTTTCCCTTGTATTCAAAAGAGGAGCACATCATTCTTGTATTTCAACAGGTTTATGTCTATTGTACATAAGGCTAAGAATAGGGAAAGAAATAATGTGCCCTCAGGAGAACTCATCCCCCATATTTGTCACTGCCTTGGGAATGTTTGAGGCTAGCCAGAGGCAATTGGGTAATTTTGGATTCTGGATTTCATGGAACAGAGTGTCATTGCATGGCAGTGTTGTTATTTCACTCACACCAACATGTGCTGAACTGCTTCTGTCATATTTGGGGACTCTCTGCTGGGATAGGCCCTGAACTACTGCCTGTCCTATGGACAATGTGTTAATTTTATAGACAAACTAGGATATACACCCGGGATTTTATTTTCTCATAGGTAATACTTGTTAGAAAGAATTGAGATCCTGTGCCTCTAATACCATAAACTGTCTTGTCCAGTACCTGTAACTTTTCCCCATTTTCCCCAATCCAATCTGTATTCAGAGTTGTCAACATTCAGAGGTTGGATTCCTAAGGGAATACAGTGTCCTCCTTCTTGCTACTAGGCTCGTCTCCATAACAACCGGCCTATTCAAGGCAGGCACACTTGACTGAAGCCCAAAAGCTCTCTGGCTAAGAATTCTAAAGGCTCCTCCCTAAACTGCAAACCCCAGGATGGCATAGAATCTTAGGCAGCCAATCGTATGAGGTCTTCACCTGACACAGACAAACAGACAAACTTTGATTTTTATAAATTAGATACATGACTAGGTTAACTGAAATCAATGCTTGTTTTTTGGTATTTAGGGAAAACCACCTCATTAAAGGTCAACTCTGCACGTCATAAAATTCAGCTGTCTCTCATTGCTATATTGTAAACCTGAAAACAGAGTTTACAGAGATGCAGCCAAATTAACAAGCCGTAACACATAGTCTGGAGTGAGTCCCATCTGACATCAAATACATTTTTATTATTCTTTTCAGGCATGATAACAGTCATAGAGTCCCTCCTCACCCCCGCTTAAAAGAGTAACATGCATACAAATGTTCTTGGCCTGAGAGGCCACAACCAATCTTACATAGGTAAATGATGTGTTTCTGTGTTCAGTGTTTCTACAATTATAAATCCAGACCAGTTAACATAACCCAAAATTCTCTAGAAAGTCAAAACCTTCTTTACTCATGGACCATACATAAAAATTGGGGTGGGGTGTGCTACTGTGAAGCCTCAAGCGAAAAAGTTTGGAAATCATACATCAATACAGATGAGTAAAATGTGCAAAGCTGGTTATGCCATTCATGAACAAGAGGATTATGTAGCTTCTTCTGTGTGCACATAATTAGATATGTAATACATAAAAATTGAAATTGTATGAAATGAAAGTCTGTTCCAACATGTATGAAGCCAGACATTAGAAGATTAGGATAGAAATGAGGCTGCAATTTCATGTGGGTTTGAAATAATCAATTTTGAGGCTGCAGGCTTCTAGCATATTTTTTGAAGCTGATTAGCAACATTTAGGATGATAAGAACTTCTGACTAGCTGCTGTTCAAAACTGAATTTTTGACATGAGCATGTTTATATTTCTTTGCTGAGGTACCTATACATATTTCCAGGATTATTAACAGCCTTAAGATTTGGTGTTAATTAAGCACCGTTCATTTTTTTGTGTTAAGACTATTGGGGAACTTGTTATATGCTGAGGGCTGCACTTCTTGGAGGTAATCTATCAGAAGCCTCATGCCAACAATCAGCGAGGAGTTAAAAGAAAAAAGGACCCCCCCCCCCTTTTGTCTCTTAGACGCCATTCTCTCTTATTCCCTGTCAAATGGAGCGCTGAGGGACGGACTCCTCACTTTTGAACTCATTCCATGTGTAAGGATTTCTAAAGTTAGTCTAAGGGACATGGGCATCCCTGAGGCCTCAGGATGCCTAGGCCTACTCTTCTCATCTGCTCATCACTGCCAATTTAAAGCAGATTTTTTTTTTTAAAAAAAAAGGTAGAATCCAGAAAACACTCTTTTGAGTGGGATAATAAAAATTGGAATTGGTAAGTTAATATTAAATATTTAAATATTAAACACTTCCGTCACAATGTCATGGAACAGAGGAGGACAACTATGGTTCTCCGGCCGTTCTTGTCTTCCAACTTTCATCAGCCCTGGTCAGTGTAGCCAATAGTGAGGAATGATAGGAACCAGGGCCCCCAGAAGAGTCTTTTAAGATGAGAGGGCTCAACAAGCAAATAGCTATTTATGCTTACTTGCAGGTAATTACAGGGGGAAAGAAAATTACTTTTCTCACCCATTATCATTGAAACATCCTTAAAGATGAAAACCCTTATCAACTACAATGTGTTCATTGTAGCTTACTCCCAAGTAAATGTGCATAGGGCACACTGCAAGCAGCTTTTTTTAATTCCTAGAAGGGCTCAATTACAATAGTTGTCTTAACAGTGCAGGAGCATTTAGCATCCTTCTAAACTGATAATTCCTGAGGAGGCTCAACTACATAGGAGCCTTGCCGGTGTAATTTTGCCAGATTAATGGCCAGGGAGGGGGGTGTCAGCCCTTCCAGTCTAGTCTTAGGCGAGGGTTAAGCTCCCCTTGTCACAGGTTCCATGGTAGGAATAACAATCTTGACTCGAAAATAACTTCATTTGTGCACCTCGAGTTGCCCACACTTGCTATAGAAAGAGGTTAGGAGAAGCTCTAGCAGTAAAACCAAGTAAGAGCTTGTTCCTGTCGCTCTGCTTCTCAACCAGGTTCCCATATTTGATGTGTGCTGCATTCAACTTTGTTGTGTTTTTCTCTTCCTTGCACCCCATAAAATGTGCTGAAATTAATGAAAGCCTATGTCAAATAAAGATTTTAATATATATATATATATTTATATATTTTTATATATATATATATATATATATATATATATATATATAGCTTGCATATTGTGTATATATATATTTTACATATATAGTTTACATATATTATATACACACACACACACACACACATACGCGTGTGTGTGTGTGTGTGTGTGTGTGTGTGTGTGTAAGCTCTCTCTCTCTCTCTCTCTATAAATTATTTACTGCAACAAACTTACAGAGCTCCTTCTCCTGTTAAATTTGCTGCTACACCTTCCACTCTGCTTTCTAAAAGGGCTGTATTCGTTGGCTTCAGATTTGCCAAGCACATTGGTAAAACTATTTCGCTTGCACTCTAAGCACTGGACTTATTCAGCAGCACGTCTTAATTTAAAACAAGGGTTTGGCTACAGCGGAACTAGCTTTAACTCTCCTGTCCCCTCTTCCTCTCCTTGTGGTGAGCCTTCCTTTCCGACTTACGGCGACCCCCAAGGCGACCCCCAAATATATCACGGGTTCTTCTCGGCAAGGTTTCCTCTGAGGCGGAGAAGGGTGTGACTTCCCAAAAGTCACCCGGTGGGTTTCCGTGGCTGATCCTCCCCGCTAGAAAAGACCTGGCTACACTGGACGGCGTCGTTGCGCCCTCTCGAGCTTGATCGGTCAGAAGCGCACGAGGGGATCAAGCGCTGAGAAATACTAAGGCAGCTGTTGTAGCTGAGCCCTCTCATGAAGAACAACGGCTGCATGCGGTGAGTTCTTTGCACCCCGGAGTGCGAGTGGCATGTACTGAACCCCAGGAGGGCACTTCTATGCACAGTAGGCATCGACCATTTCCGCACTAGACCGTTATAGCGCTATTATTCCACTTTCAACATCCTATGGAACCCTGGGGTTTGCAGTTTAGGGAGGGGCCTGGCCAGGCCCCTCCCTAAACTGCAAACCCCAGGGTTCCATAGGATGTTGAAAGTGGAATAATAGCGCTATAACGGTCTAGTGCGGAAATGGCCGTTGTCCTTATAGGAATCTTCTTATTTACGGATGTTTCACTGACAACGGATGAGGAAAAGAACTTCGCCTCCTCCTACAAGTACTTGAAAGTAAGCAAAAGTAAGACGCTGCCAGCCACTGCTGAACCCCTTCCCCCGCTCAACCTTAAAAACACTTCCGGCATCCCTCCTTAGAGGCGACCCCCGCCTTGTTTCGTCCTCTAAAAATGAAAGGAAACCCCGGAGTCGCCAGGAGACGCTCCAGAACCCCATAGAGCGGATGAACCAATGAGATTTTTCCGCTCTTCTGCCTCCTTCCAATCGCCACGGCGCTTTCCCAAATTGCGCCCCGCCCATGAGGAAACGAGCCAATCCGGTTCGGCTTTGGCTGCGGGTCGCTTCGGAGTTTCTCCACTGCGACTGGCGGCGCGGACGAGGGGAGGGGCGTTAGCGAGCCTGTTTCCGGAATTTGCGGGTTGCCGTGGAAACCAGAGTCGCGTGGAGTTTTTTTAAGCCCGTCCCCTCGGCAAGGTGAGGCCGTTCTGTCTTCCAAGGGGTCCCGAGCAGCCTAAGTAGTCTCTTCGGCAGACCGGCTCGCCCCTTTTCGGTTATGTCCTCGGGAAGGGGGGGGGCGCTTAACTGTATGCAGGAAAAAGCGTTTTATGAGTTGGCGGAGTCCCTGCAAGTAGTAACGTTTGAGAATTGCATCGGCTCTGCTTTTTAATCATAGCTCAAATGCTGTGCCAACAAGAGTGTATTACTTATTCAGCAGCTATTATAAACCAGTGGGCTCTAGCATGTATTCACTTATGCAGATCTGTGATAGAGTCTATGGCCATTTCCGCACTGCACTCTTATAGCGCGATTATTCCACTTTCAACATCCTATGGAGTCCTGGGGTTTGCAGTTTAGGGAGGGGCCGGCCCCTCCCTAAACTGCAAACCCCAGGACTCCATAGGATGTTGAAAGTGGAATAATCGCGCTGTAAGAGTGCAGTGCGGAAATGGCCAATGTCAGTTACTAGCCTGCCATCGCTGCCACCCAGCTTAAAAATATGATCAGTTTACAATCATTGACCTACCTTTGGGTCAGTGGTGTTGTGAAATTATTGCTCATGGAGAAGGAAGGGGGGATAGTTTAGGTATCATTTTTTAACATCACTTCTTGTCAAGATGGAAAAATGTGAATAAAGAGAAAGATTAATAATTTAATGCGCAGAGAGGGAAAGAAACATTAAAATCAAGTACTTCTTTGAATTAGTGTCAGTTGTGCTGCGTTTATGAATTTGTGATTTAAAGAGCAGATACTGTTTCTTCTGAAATAAAATTGTCTTCAATATGTCTCAGGGACAAAATAAACGATGTGTTTATTTAATAGGGCAAGATGGATTCCATTTTGAGAAAATGCAGATGAACCAGTGTCACACAGTAGACAAACTTTGTGCTTGCACCGAGTCTTGAAATATCTACTCAGCTTTCACATTTATTGAGTGGTTTATTATGGGCTAGCATCTCAATCTAATTTCCCTTGTAAAATTTTTAAGAAAATAAGAATATGATAGTCTTCTCCATGCCATTCCAAGAACTTTAAATAAAAGCAAAAGAAAAATTTGTTATTAATAAATCTGGCTTTGTTTAATAATCTTTATTCATCAGAGTGGCTCTTCTTTAAAACAGATGCTTTTCTGTGATGGAATTAAAAAATAAATATCCAATATATGTATCATCAACTTGTATTCAATCTGCACATTCCCAGTGTATAATCAGCTTACCTTACAGTGCAAACCTATACCCACCAGAGAGCCAACTCAATTAAATTCCATGAGTCTTAGTTCAGAGAAGTGGTAAATTTTGAAATGCAGATACTCATTAGAACAATCCGCACAGCCAAGATCGAAGGAGAGACCAAAAAATACAGTGAAGTTTGTAGCTAAGCTCAAAGAGAGAAGTGGGAAGTCTGATGAAAGATGGCATCATTGTCCCTGCTAATAAAAAATTCCCAGCATAGAATCATAGAATCATAGAAATGTAGAGTTGGAAGAGACCACACGGGCCATCCAGTCCAACCCCCTGCCATGCAGGAACACCCTCAAAGCACTCCTGACAGATGGCCATCCAGCCTCTGCTTAAAAACCTCCAAGGAAGGAGACTCCACTACACTCCGAGGCAGCATATTCCACTGCCGGACAGCCCTGACCGTCAGGAAGTTCTTCCTGAGGTTCAGGTGGAATCTCCTTTCCTGCAGCTTGAATCCATTGCTCCTTTTCCTGGTGTCTGGAGCAGCAGAAAACAAGCCCTCTCCTTCCTCTACATGGCATCCCTTCAAATATTTAAACATGGCTATCATGTCCCCTCTTAATCTTCTCTTCTGCAGACTAAACATACCCAGCTCTCTAAGTCTATCCTCATAGGGCTTGGCTTCCAGGCCCCTCACCGTTTTGGTCGCCCTCCTCTGGACCTGCTCCAGCCTGACCATGTCCTTCTTGAATTGGGGTGCCCAGAACTGGACACAGTATTCAAGATGAGGTCTAACCAAAGCAGAGTAGAGTGGTACCAGTACCTCCCTCGATCTAGACACCATACTCCTATTGATGCAACCGAGAATTGCATTGGCTTTCTTGGCTGCCACATCACACTGCTGACTCATGTTCAGCTTGTGGTCTATTAAGACTCCTAGATCGCTTTCACACATACTACCATCCAGCATTTTGACCCTGCAAACGCTAGCTCCACTACACCCTCGGTTTTGAGTACACACATATTGAATTTAGTGTGCCTTGCTAAATCATAAGAATACATACCTAGCACCTTACTTAAAAGTACCACCACATGATTTTGAATAAACACTAGGAATGTTTCATTGCATAATTTTGCCAGTGTAGTGCGTGGCAATGGGCCAGTCTCTATAACTTAGTATAACATAATATATGTGGTTGGTGTAAGTTTTAAACTGGGATAAGAGCACGTATGCTGATTTGAGGAACTTTGAGGAACACGCGGTATACATTAGCTGATCAACAAGTAAAAATATACAGTCAGCCCTCCACATTTGTGGGCTTGACTTTAACGGATTTAATTATTTGTGAATTTCTCCAGCACCTACCCCCCCCACCTTAGGGACTCCTTTTCTGGAGGAACCTTCCCTCTCTGTGGCTCCAATCAGGCTGTGCAGCCCTTTAAACCTCCGCCCCCGTCCTCCTCCGCTCCACCAACTGCTGCCCAGTGAGGTAAGGAGTGCTGGCAGCCCAATTTCTCAGCACCACAAACCCTCTTCCAATGCACCCACAATCAAAGAAGGAGATGAGCAAGAGAGAGGAAGTGTAGGGCCATCATGTTGACCCACCCCTTTTCCCTCTCCCTGAGCTTGTTTGGACTCTGGGTGTGTGTTCTTGCCCCCCCCCCCATGCCATGTCCTCGCCACAAACACGCATTTTGATATTTGCAATTTTTCCCCTTTTGCCAGGGCCCTGCACCCCTAACTCTAGTGAATGTGGAAGGCTGATTCTCTCTCTCTCTCTCTCTCTCTCTCTCTCTCTGTGTGTGTGTGTACATAACATACTTACTTACTTATATAATAAACTAGCGTATATTGCCTGGGATTTTATTTTCATAGGTAATGCTTGTTAGAAAGATCTGAGGTCCTGTGTCTCAAATTCCCCAAACTCTCTTGTCCAGTACCTGTAACTTTTCCCCATATTCCCCAACCAATCTATATTCAGAGTTAGTAGCATACAGAAGTTGGGTTTCTGAGGGAATACACTAACCTCCTCCTTGCTGCTAGGCCTCATCTCCATAGCAACCAGCCAAGTCCAAGAGCTCTCTAACTGAGAATTCTAAAGGCCTCTCCCTAAACTGCAAAACCCAGGATTCCATAGAATCTTCACAGGCACCCCATCGTATGAGGTCTTTGCCTGCCTGACAGACATACAAACAAACTGACTTTTATATGTTAGCGAGTAATGCCTGCTCTGCATGTAATGGAAGCTTCTCTGTTCCTTCTTTTTTGAACCATGGACATTTTGAACCTGGAAAGCTAAAGGTTTTTTGGTTATAACAACTTCTGTCTAAAATGCTAAGTTTACATAATGAGAAAGATTTATTCTTCTGTTTTGTTTCTTAAATAATGTTTTGTCCTGGGTGGCTTCAGTAATTTCAGCCAGCTTGTATCAGGTAAGAAGATCTTCATTACAGGATCTGTAATAGAGAAGCCAGGTGGTACTACAAACTTCTTGCCAAACAACACTAATGTTGTGCAGCTTTTCAGTAGGGACTTCAGCAGTCTGTTGTTTTAAAGTAATTCTGTTACTACCTTTCCTGCCATATCTTCTTAAATAAGTTGAACAAATAGTACCCTATATGCATATAGCATCATCTTCTTTTACAGGTGCTCTGGTTGGTTAATGCTCTGACTTAACCCCTAGTGTGTTCTTCTGCTTCATTTTCATCTTTGAAGTAAAAACAAAAGAAAAATGGATGAACATACATACATATGCTTGTACCTTTTCTCTTGACTGTTAGCTTTAGATAGAATTAAAGTTCATTAATTTAGTCAGCTTTTACTTCTAGATAGCCACAGGGTACCGGTTGAATCTAAGGGGAATTATTATACACTTACGATTATGCAGTGATTTGACTGTAAGTGCACTGTTTTAAAATCTTAGTTACTAAATAAGTTCCATTAAAAATCTGATTGTTAAATACTCAGATGATCTGTACTCAAAACAGTACAATGAATTTTATCCAAATGGTTTAATTTAACTAGGCTGTAGCTGTGTTTTCATGACTGGCTGACATAGCTGTTAGCCTGTGTACTGGGGGTCCTGGGGAGACACCAAAATGTGCTCAACTAAAGTTGGGGAAAATTAGCTCAGAGCACTGCTTGGCGTTACGAGAGGCAGAGATCTTGAACCCTATGTCTACGGGGTCGGGTCGAGTCAAGGAGATCACAGAAGTTGAAATAATAAATGATGTTTATTAAATACAAGCAAAACAGTGTATGCGACACACTCATACAAGATAACTAAAGAAAATAAAGGTTGGAGTGGTATAGAGGGATTTTTAGAGGGATTGCTGGTTTGGGTGATACTTCACCTGTCCTGAAGCCCGGAAAAATAGAGAGCGAGGCTGGGGTGCGATGTAGCTCAGCACGTGGAGCTGAGGGGAGGCTCGCCAAGCAAAGCGACAGCAAGGCGGGATGAAACTCGGGAGCGATCCTAGGAAGGTCTCGGGATCAACGGTTTTTATAAGGAGAACTGTGACTGCAGGCTATGCCGTACTTGGGGGGAAACAATCGATTTGGAGTTGGAGAGAAAGCCTCCAAAAGGTCAGAATCGGAGTGATTGAGTCGTCGTAGCGATTCTCAGTAGAGTAGCCAGTATGCAAACGCAGAGTGCTTGGGTATTGCATAGTTTACCCATCAAGCTGCCATCGTGGGGCAGAGGCTCTTTTGTAAGCGGCATGCATCCTTAATTAGAGTACTTGCCTGGAGGTCTCCTAAAGCAGTGAGTCAGCTATTTCTGGCCTGCCTGTATTGTAGTTTGAATCTTACGGCTATTAACGGCCGAGCTTGTCCAGTGGCCTCGCAAGCACGTGGAAAGGAATAGAGAAGTGCAGCCGAATTGTGATATCAAGGGATATCTTTAATATCCCCAAAGCTCAGACTAGCCAGGGCAGTAACATAGCTTGTTTTTTACATAATTGTAGAGCACTTTGCCACACTAGTGCTGAGGATGATGGGAATTGTAGTCAACATATCTGGAGAACACCAAGTTGAGAGAGCTGTTTACAGGATAATTGGAGAGGAGCAAATAATTTTTTTTTTAAAGTATGGTCACTATGACTTGTCTACATATGCTGTCAGATTTCATTTATTTTTATTGCCTCTTTGTTTATTACATTTGTATTCTGCCTTTCCAGTGACAGTAATGCTCACGGTACCTAACAACATAACTAAAACCATATAAAATATCATTAAAGCAAATTAGACAAAAAACATTAAAATTCATAATATACACTGTTTGCATACAATATATGGTACATCTAAACAATAAAAATCTGGCTTTCAATCCTGACAGTCTGAACTGAGACTGTACAGTAAGTTGTACAGCAGGAATCAACTGGGAAAATAGATGTATTGATTCATTGACCTAGAGGACACACCAAGCTGAGAGCTATTCTGTTTATTTAAAGTTTAAACTGACAGGGCAAAGAGAATTAACATATATGCCAGCAAAATGCAAAACTGCAAGTCATGCAAGACATTGGGTGAAACTAGCTGAAAAATGAGCCACAGAATAATAAATATGATTGTATAAAATCCTGGTTTTTTAAAAATCCATAATAATGATACTAATTTTAATAATAATATTAATAAATTATTATTATTATTATTATTATTATTATTATTATTATTATTATTATTATTTTACTTAATAATTTAAAATTTTATCTCCATGGATGATTATTTTGTTTCTTTTTAGAAATGGAGAATACAGTTTTAAGCATAGAACCTGAGTATATCAAGAACCTCCAACAGCAAATTTACTTCCTTGAACTGGAGGCCAATTTTCTATATCCTGCACTGTGCTGTCTAACATTAAATAAAAGCTAATGAGCTAAGGAATAATACAAAAGGAATGTTGAGAAGAATACTTGTAAAGTACTATTGAACTAAGATATTTTATTATCATGGAAAACAAATGAAAACTGCTTGATTCTTTCCAGTTTTAACTTTCCATTTTCTCTGTTAAGTGTCATGAAAAAGAAACTATCCATGATTAATAAAGTTAATATTAATTTCAAATCCCCTTTGACCTTAACTGTTATCACTCGTGAACAGGCTAAAAAAGCCACTGATCTTCAGCCTCGTGTGATGTCTGAAATGGAATACATCCTGCAAAAGCTACAGGTAAAAGTTTTCTTTATCTGTCTTTGTAAAGTTAACAACATAACCAATGCTTACAAATCCTGTCTTTCGTGCCTTAATTTTCATTCAAATGAGGGTGAAGCAAACCTTTTAGAATAACATACTACAGATTTTTGAGAACAATATATTATAGGGTTTTTTTTTCAATTTTATTTGTTTATATATGTATAGTTTTAGCTGGTTATCATAAGGTTATGAAATCAAGGTTGTAGCACAATATTGGATTCATAGAAACATCCGTCCCAATGCATCAGCCAGACTTCTGCAGCTTCTTCCAGGAGTTCTGCATCTTGGAACTGGTCAAATTTATAGTGGCTTAAAAAGGAGGTACCACTCTAATGAAGAACAGTCAAGTGGCAACAACAAACAAGTGCACAATAAATGTATGGTGGGATGACAACTTACGGACTTCTACATGTTGCACCTCTATTTCCATCAGCCTCAACCAGCCTGGCCAATGGTCAGACATGGGAGTTTTAGTTCTACAGCATTGCAAGGGTCACAGGTTTCCCACTCTAAATATATGAGGTATTATTTTATTTCCAGTCCAAAATTCAGTCCATTATAAAATAAACTGAAAACACTTGCCTACCTTTTCAAAATGTAGCTATGATGTTAATTAAAATGAGTCAAATTTGCTATACAGTATTTTTATTTTCTCACAGGAATTACAATCTCAGTCTGATGGCCTCCAGCTAGAGCTAAAAAGAAAAGAATGCGGTCTGAGTATGCTGAAGGCAGAGAGAGAACGACTTAGTAACCAGCTCAGTATGGCTGATGGTAATGACTCATTCATTATTATTGTCATGACTGGCTTGTATCTTTCATGTCTTCTTTACCCCAGCTCTCAGGGTGGAGGTTTTGTTTTTGTTTTTGTTTGTTTTTGATAAACAAATTGAGATTTCTGGTGCTATTTTGAGTCCTATCAGAAGTGAAAGTCCTTGGTATAGGAAACTGGCAGTTACAAGACAAAAAACTATGGATTATGTTGAACATGGAATGTCTTCACTCATTGCCTCTTGGGAACCAACTGGCAGGCTTCACAGCCCTCTGGAGCAAGCTTTTGGGGTGCATAGGAACTGTAGAAGAAGAAGTCTCCTCTTCCATATTCTTTAGATAAAAGCAGTTCCATCAGCACATTCTGCAATTAATATAACTTGTTATATCCAGGCCTCTTGATAAAAGAAACTAAGATACCAATCCTATTAGCAGTATTGGAAATGAAATAATCCAAAGAATAGTCAATCTCATTGTTGTATTTTGTTTTGATTTGCACTGCCATCTTGAATCCCATACTGGAAAAAAGATGGGATGTATGTTAAATAAATTCATGCTTTCATCCATTCATTTGTTACCCTGATTTCTGGGGTCCCTTGGGGGACACCTCAGTGTGCTCCACATGATGCGGAATGGAAACTAGCCAGAGCACAAGCAATTGCAATGTGAGAGGCAGGGTAACTTGCCCAGTTTTTACTGTTCGGGATGATAGGAGTTTCAGCCCCACGGAAACGCAGCAGAAAAAACCAGAGTTCAGTGAGCCAACAGCAGCAGCCTTATTCCCCAGTAAGGATACTCACATGCAGAGGAGTTTCTTTCAAAACAGGAGGCACTTTATCTTGCAGCAAAGTTCCGTTATATATAAAACATAGGACAGATGAACAAAAGCTTGCGCCAGGCACCAGGTTTGGTCAACAGACAAATACATACTGGCGTTGCTTTGTTATATACATATCTACAACCAATCAGGTAGAGGTTTGCACACCTCCCTCTACCATCTGCACACGACCCCAGTTTCTTATGGAAACTTGCAATTACTCACAGCTGGGGCATGATGCAACATCTTTGCAGTGAGCTAATCATTTTCCCAGGGTTCCCTGCCGGGAATCCCTGACATTTACGGGGTCAGGCCAAACCAAAAACCAAACAAAAATGTCCAGTAAATGATTTTATTGAATACAAACCTCATGCACCAATGCACTCACGCACACACGCACCCAAGAGCTATTAAGAAACAAAAAGAGAGGAAATTGGACAGGGGAGTATTGAAGGGCTGTAGTTGGGGTAATACTGCACCTTGTCCAGAAGTCCGTGGTCTGGGAAGACAGCGGAGAGATGAGACTCAGCACCGGGAGGGCTGAGGGGATTACTCTACGGACGGCGCAACGGTCTGCTGGGAAGGTCGGGAGCAATCCAAAGAAATGCTCAAAACTGGGACTATTTGTAGGGAAAAAAGTACATGGAGGACTAATCCTTTCCCAGGGAGAACAATGGGTGTTGGAGCGAGAACGAAGCTCCACAATGGTAATTTCCTTTGCATGATGCGATTGCAAGGTGTTGCCAAAGTATCATGATCTTCAGCTGTGTCTGTTTGTGGTGTGACTTCATGTAAATGGTCCTTGCTGAGTTGGATATTTGCTCAGCTTGGGGCAGACACTCTAATTCCCTCAAGTTGGTGTCTTGGGGCTGAGGACCCTTTGTTTATTGGGGGTTTACATACCTTGAGGTCTCTTGGGGCTACATGACTAGGGATTTTTCTGGCCTGACCTGGTTTTCGGTCGTTCGACCATGCCTGCCTACGTGCTCATCCAGGCGACCTCTCAGGCACGCACAATCATATTTAATATCAAATTGTAGACCTCGGGATAGGGTTTCTCCATCGGAGTAACACGTTTATTCATTAACTGAGGAAAGGTTAAAATAGGATAAACTCTTCTGGTACTTTTTGTTATGACCAAACTACCTTATGGTATTGGAATGAAGCATATCTTAATAACAAAATCAGCATAACTCCTTAATAAATGCATGGCTCAAGAAGTCAGGCTTGTCAAGATCATAACAATCTGTTGTTCCTCTGTAAACTGTGACAGACGCATTAGTTTACATAGCATGTCGAAATCACTATGTACATCCAGCATTAGAATTTTCCCATTTTCTTAAGAAAGAGAATTCTGTAAAGCCATGATCACATGTTGCTGTTCAAATAGTTAAAGGCTCCTAGAAGCTATATAAAGTGGGGCAGGGGAAGAAAAGTTAGTCTAAATGCCCTGAGAAATTTTGGTATGCACGTTTGTTTTTGAAAATTAGTTTTAGCATTATTGTAAAAGACTGAAAGAAACAAACAAAACATCTTCTCTTCTATGCAAAATGTCTTTGTTGTCTTTCTCCTGCTTTTTAAAATATTTTGTGAGTAAAAACATTCTCTTATCCACAATCAGCCATCTTGAAAAGTCTAATTGAAAGTAGTTACAATCTTTAATTAAGATAATTTATAACTAATAACCAATTTTCTGTTTATGTTTATTTTGAAGTAAGAACCATGATTGTATACACTTGTGTAGGATTGCAGCCTAAGTGAATCATTTCCACAGTCAGCACCAAGAGACAACTCTTGCAAGATTGTTGCTTGTTCCTATATCTGATCTGCAGGGTACTGGCGGAAAACTTTTGAATATTAGGCACTGTTGAGCTGGAAAAAAAATATATCTGGAATAAATGAAAGGAGAAGACATTTTCTCTTTCAAAATTGATATGATGGGAGTGCATGTACATGTACCCAAATATGCTTGCATGTGCCCTTGACTTGTTCATTTAGAAGTTCTGCCCATGAAAAGAAATAGTTTAATATCCTAGATGTTCCTACAAGAGACAGTTCATTTTCTGTGATCTTTACAATTTCCCTCCTTCCTCACTTATGTTGAAAAAACAGTGGTACAAACTAATTTATAAACAAACAAGCAAACTGATTGGAATAGGATACATGCATATTTGATATTTTATTAAAATGTTTGTATTCAACCCTGTATTGGAATAAGATATATGCATATTTGTTATTTTTATTGTAATTTTTATGTTCAAACCTGTATCATATATCAGTGCAGCATACAATAGAATCAATTTAACCAGTTGAACAATATAAAACTAGTAGAATAATATAAAACAACGGCAGATAAAGGATATGTGAAACCCCAATAACAGTCCAATCCTCAGAAACAGTTCTACTGATTTTAGTGAACTAACTTTCAGATGGCAGCATTAGGGCCAGTTCACACTGCAGATTTCTCCACATAAATGAGTAGAATTAGAAAAGTTAATGTAACCTGCATTCTGAGGAGACTGATGCTATTCTGTTATCATAGAAGGAAGTTTTTTCAGCATTTGTATTGCAAGAGCCAGCTGCTGGCTGTATGCTAACCCATTCTTCATGCAGTTAATTGCATGGAATAATTTTTGCAGTGAAAGAACAGGTTTTCATTTTTCACCCCCAGGGTCATTTATGCAAGCCACCCAGCTGTAAACACAGAAATGACAGCAATCTGGGGAAGTAATCTGACAACGTTAGCTGTATCATGCTCTTGTATATTCAAGCCTATGGATACTGTGCCCATTTTGAAGAGCCATGTAGTACTTGCATTTGATAAATCAAAACACAATAGGTGAAAACAGTGAGAGATTTAATTTGAAGCAAGTATAAATACATGCTGTATATTTTGAAGGGTAAGATTCAAGCATCATACTTCAGTGTTAGTATTTGGTTAAATTTTAAAATAACACCACCATGTGGTAAAATTTTGTATTACTGGTTCAAATGATGCCTGTAGGAAATTTCGTTGTAAAGTATTTATTTAATTCAGTTTCTCAATCCTTCCTTGGGGAGAAAATCTAATTTTACTTCCAACTAGAGTAGATCCATTGAATCAGTAGGGTTTATGTAAATATTGAGTTACTGCTCAGGATTTGATTCAATAGCTCTATTCTAGTTGCGACTAGCAACTGAATGTACACCAAAATGGTTTTCTGTTGTAATTTATTTATGCTTAAAAGTTGACTTGGTGGCAGTTAACAACAAATACAAACTAATCTCTAAAACACAGTGCAAATATATGGAGTTGGGACAGGATGAAAATTAATTTCTCTGGTTTTCTGATGTGTTTTTCAAGCAATTTCTGTATTCTTAAGGATAAAGCTGAAAGTGTGGTTGTATTTGCTAGATCATTGGTTCTTCTGGCAACTTCTCTTGGTAAGTAAGTGTTCCATTGATATAAAATGGAAACTATGGAAGAGTATGTGCTTATATAGTTGCCATTTACTTCAGTTCAACTTGTAGAGAAAAATTCCCTGTCAAAAATGCTCTCTCTTCTTTGTGCATCTTCCCTTTCTTGGCAAGCCATTCACTAAAGAGATGGATTTCATATTATATTTATCGTTTAGGATAACTTGTCTGCTATGAGCAATATCTGTCCCCATAAATAGAGAAGTTGCCTTATTAAATAGATCACTGGTTCATATATTG
The DNA here is from genome assembly GCA_030412105.1 of Cyclura pinguis. Classification (NCBI taxonomy): domain Eukaryota; kingdom Metazoa; phylum Chordata; class Lepidosauria; order Squamata; family Iguanidae; genus Cyclura; species Cyclura pinguis. Next base: position 101,298,015 of record CM059599.1, on the reverse strand, counting down.
TCTTTTCTGAGTAGCAGCAGTTGGCCAGTCAGGATCTGCTACCTAAGATTCTTTAATGGAGATGCCAGGGAGTTAATCTTTACAACTCAGCTTAGCACCATTTGTGATCTTGAAAACTGGAACTTGTGCACACTAGCAGTTTATCACTCTCTCCTTCTGTGCAGTACTAAAGAATTAGCTAATATGCCACTGCCACTGCTTCTGAGAGATCTTCCACCAGTGTCACTACCTTTCCCTACCCACATACAGACAAGCAACTGCTACAGCCCAGTAGCTTAACGTGTTTGACACATTAAGTCTGACTCCTTAGCAGAAGTCTGTCTGATGTTGGAGACCTTACCAGTAACAATGTAGTAACTGCCAACATAGTGTCTTACATCATGGAAGCATGCAGTCCCACCAGCATGGAAAGCTAGTATACACTCAGTAAATGAAACTGTTACCCCCTTGGCAGACCCTGTCCAGGGGGGATATAAAATTAATATCAAATGAGTATTCTGTGCAGAGAGGTTGCCCGGATGGGTGCATAGACAAAATAGGTCAAGTGACCGGACATAGGTCAAAGCCAGGAAAACCCCTAGTCACGTTTCCCAAGGAGACCTCAGGCTAGACATATCCGCACAAACTCAGCCACACAAAGCCAACTTAAGGGGATTACCGGGTTTTCTCCAGGTTGAGCAACTCTGACTTCAGCAAATCTTCCAAGGACGAGGTCCATTTATATGAACCAATCACGCAAACCATCAAGTTACTATTGTGCGGCATTTTTCCTTCTATTATGGCCATTGTTCTTCCCAGGAGAGGGCCTGCCCTCGAGATATGTTCTGCCCTATAAGTAGTCCCTGTTTTCAAGAGACTCTTTGGAGAACTCCCCGCCATGCTAGCAGACTGGCGCTCTGTTGGTCGAGTGCTCCCCTCAGCTGCCTCTCACCACTGAGTTCCATCCTTCTCACCACTTCCCAGACTGAAGACTTCTGGACAGGTGTAGTACCATTACCTCTACATCCTCTCCGCTATATCCCTATAATTTTTCACCTCTTTCCCTTCTCGATAGGCCTTGTGTGCATGAGTGAGTGATTGTGTTGGTGTGTGGGAACATATTTGTTAATAAAATCCATTTATAGTACAATTGTCTGGCTTTTTGCTTGATCTGACCCGGTAAAAATTGAGTAGAAGATCCTGCTGGGTTACCCTGCCCTTCATTCTGCCAACACCAGTGCTCCACTAATTCCCCCAGTTTTTGCATTTTTGGAACGAATCAAGGTGTCCCCCAGGGGACCCCCAGAAGCCAGGGTAACAAAACCACAGGCCTGAATTTGTAAGGTCAAGCAGAGCTGTTGATGCTCTTGGAAGTCTCTCATACAAAGGGTGACCATAAGTCAAAGCCAGCTTGATGGCAAATGACAACAGTGTGTGTTGCTGGAAAGATTGGGAAATTGGGAAGAATTACATCCAAAGTAGGGAAGAGTCCTATATTCCAATGCTGGACTTCAGTTTTGTAGAGAGGTTGTTGTTGTTTTTGTTCCAGAAGGCTTTTGCAGATGGATGCTGCTCTGTTCTTGTTGCATCACTGTGTATTGTCTTGGTGTTTTGTTTCGGTGGTCTCTGTTGGAATTCTGGACATGAATTTAGCCAAAAAATTTTGTTGCTGTTGTTGGGACCTTTGTTTATATCCTGCCTTTCCCCACAAACTGGGACTCAATATGTATCAAAAAATAAAAATTAAAACAAGTACTATATGGTTAAAACATACAGAAAATCAGTATCAAAGTAGAATTAAACTATGAACAGTATAAACAATTTAAAGAAAAGGCATTTAAAACAGTATGATTAAAACAGTACAGCACCTTCTTAAAGCCATTCCCTTTAAAAACTTCAGTTCTAAAAGCCTGTTGGAACGAAAAAGTCTTTGGCTGGTGACAGAACAACAACAAGGAGGAAGTCATTCTATCCTCCCTAGCAAGGGAGTTCAATAGCCTAGGGCACAGCTTACCAAACTTTTCATGTTGGTGACACACTTTTTAGACATGCATAATTTTGCAACACAGTAATTCAGTAAGTGGAGGCAGCCCCTCCACCCAAGCTTGGCCCACCAATGCTGCTGCCACCCTCTCCGGGGTGCTCCTTGGCCTGGGGCGGTGGCAAGAGAGGCAGCCCCTCCCCCCCGGCCTGCTGCCACCATTGCTGCCCTCGCCAGGGTCTTCCTTGGCTGAAGGCAGCAGCAGCAGAGGCAGCCTCTTCACCTGGGCCTGGTCTGCCGCAGCAGCAGGAGAGGCAGCCCCCCCACCTGTTATGTTCATGTGATACACATACACCCTGCAGACGACACGCTAACGTGTCACGACACACAGTTTGGAAAGCTCTGACCTAGAGATAGCCACTGAGAGGTTCTTGTCTTACATCCCCAAAAGCCAAACTGGTAAAAGTAGTGGGATTCAGAGAAGGGTCTCTCTTGAAGATTTCAGGGCCTGAGCTGGCTTATACAGGAGTTATGATCTGCCTGAACATAAGCCACATACAGCTTTATAGGTCATAACCATACTTTGAATGGTGCCCAGAAACACACTGGCAGCCAGTGGAACTGTGGCAACAAGTCATATGCTCCCTGTAACCAGGACTGGTGAACACTTTGGCTACTGATCTTTGCACCAACTGAAGTTTCCAAGCATATTTCAAAGGCAGACCCATATAGAACATGTTACAATAATCCAAATGGGATGTAAATAAAACGTGTGTCACTGTAGTTAGACCAGGAGTGCCCAGGAATGGGAACCATTGTAACTCTAGCTTTACATGTGCAAAAGCACTCCTGACCATTCCAGAAACCTGGGCCTCCAGGGTGCAAGGCTGATTCCAGGAGTACACCCAAACTGCAAACCTGCATCTTCAGAGGCAGTGTAATTATTAATTTCAGGTGCTAAGTTGATCTAAAAACTCTAATATTGAAAAAGGGGGGGGGGACACTTTTAACAGCTGAATGTAGCTGTATAGAGATTATGTAGACAACCTGGAGTGCCTTTTCCTCTTTGACCATATTCATCATGTTCCAGGTAAGGAGGCTAATATCACAGCCTACAAACATCATTAACTGTTTCATCTCCAGTTCAAACTGAATACATCTGAAGCACTGATGTGAAAAAAAAAGAGCTGCCAAGCAGGCTTAACACAAGCAAAAGTGTTCTTATATTTAGGGTCTGATTCTGCATTTCAGTCACTCTTAATTTTTACTTCTCTCTGTCTCTGAATAGAAGTCTGACAAACTATCCGTCATAAACTTTAGCTGAAAAACGCTCAATATTTCTTCCTGTTTAACTTTTTAATATTCCTGAATCTAGTTTTACAAGGTGTCCTAAAAACACCCTCCTTGCCAAAAAATACATTGAAATCCAGATTAAGAGAGTCATGCTTTACTCCTGCTGAAATTAACAGGGCAAGTAAGTCATGACTAATTTAATTTTCATTGATTTTAGTGGGACTACAGGAATGATTAAAAGTCACCATGCAATCCATAGTTTGTTCACTGCATTTTCCCTTACAACTTTGTTGAATTTTCCCCACTCAATTGGACATTAATACTCTTTTCTGCTCTATCACCTTCGATTAATGTTAGAGTGGTTCCATCATCTCGTGCCTCCTGTTCACTTTGAGAGTTACCTACGGCACTTCTTTGACCTTTTCACTTTAGATTCTTCATCCATTTGAGTACACCAGTTTATATGATTTTTAACTGCTATACTATTTTGATGATGGAAGTTTCTTAACTGTATATCTTTAAAACATCCTTATCTGACTGTAGAGACACATAGCCCTTTTTAGTGTTTACAAATCATTTAGATTCCATTGCAAAGAGTGGCATTCTCATTGTTTGGTAATTTCTACAGCCATATATGTCTTGGCAACTTCTACTGCAATATCTTTCTTGTAAGAGCCAGTGTAGTTTAGTGGGTTGAGTGTTGGATGAGGGGCCTTTCTGCACTGGACTGCACTAGTATCCTCAGGATTCCATAGGATGTTGAAAGTGGAATCATCGCACTACAAGAGTGTAGTGCGGAAAAGGCCCAAGTCAAGAACAAAGTGAACTAAAAACTTATTTCATACAAAAGTTTAAAAAGCATTAAACAAACAGGTCCATTAAAACCACTACAACAATTAAAAACAGATTAAAACATAGTAAAAGTATCAAAGACATAATATACCTGATTAAAAATATATTTCTGCCACAATAAGTACTAAAGGCTAGCCAGCAGAAAGAGAACAGACAATTGGTATGTCAATTGGGTGGATATAAAAATTAAGAATAAAATCACATGAAGACAGTAAAAATAAGCCTGCGTGCTATAAATGGAAGAGAGGAATTTGAGGCTTGTGTCTGGAGCACATATATGGTCTGTTTGTTTGTTTTGTGAAAAACAGATCAAACAAATTATGAAAAATAGTAAAATAGTAGGATATAACAAAATAATTGAGGGTTTGTTTTTCCCCTACTTTGTCTTATCCTAGGCTCAACTCTAACCACTTGTCTGGAAGAAAACAATGAACAAACAAGCTTGTGGCTTTGGCTTCATTTCAGTTTGTGTTACCTCTAATAGAGTGTTAATTAATGTGATTAAAGTTTTTATTAAAGTGTTCAGTTTTACCCTTTAAAGATAAATGTGTAATTGTGCTGGCAAGAGCTTTGATATCAAATATTCTTCCTTTAGAGAATTATTCAAAAGAAAAGCAGGCTTTGGTAGAAGAAATTATAGAACTGAAAAGAAGAAAGGAACAGAAAGACAGGTTAATCTGTGGAAAAGAAGTGGAAATATTACATGCTAAACAGGAACTAGAAGACCAACAAATGAATTTGAGTAACAGTGAGCAGGCAATCCTTTTGTTACAAACGAAGGTATGTTCATTTCTTTGGTAGCAGCAATGAGAAATACTAGTATGGTTATTTTCTTGTTTTGGATTGGTGATTTATAGTATCACAAGGTCATAAAACATAAGCCTTCACATACCAGCCTAATCCACATCCATTTCATGTAATAAATATGAGGGTGCAGAGGGATGATAGAGATCTCTTGTTCATCTCTTGTCCAAAAGCATAGTTCCAGTATAACAACCCTCCTTCCCTCACAGTAGAATGGCTCCATATCTGTTTAGCAAACTACTCTTTTTGTGACCAGACCCAGATGTCTAATTTGTATAGTGACATTATTTTGGAAACTGGCAAACAGCAACCACTTCTAAATCCAAAATGTAGATACATATATTCATACAGCTATGCTTTAATGACAATGGACTATATGTTAACTGTATTTGAAAATATTAGGAAAATCACGTTCCTTGGTCTTCAGAATACTGATCTACTATTACATGTTGAAATTAAATTAAGGTGAAGCAGCAATCTGAACAGCAGAAAGGATTGGAATTGCAGCTTTCTGAGAAGAGAAATGAGTGCTTGAAAGTGCAGTCTGCTATGCATGAAATGGAAGATAAAATCTTTAAGAAAACAGCAGAGATACAAGAACACATTACTCATGAACTACGGTACTAATAAATGAATCAGGGAATTGGGGAAGGTTTGTTAAGGTAGTATTGTGTTCAACCCTGCAGATGTCTTCAAAGGTTGTAACACCATCCGTTGCCTCACATCCAAGCTAGTACAGTAATTTTTTGGCTCAGTCATGAGACACATTGAAGCAAAACTGGAAAGATTCCCGTTTCCTGTAGAAAAGACCTCTTACACTCTTGGGAATGGTACTATGATTCAGTAATACAACTCCTGTTGCATGGACAGTGTTGTGCCTTTGCCAAGCTATATCTGTATAGCCTGGAGTTGGATGAACTAGGGGATTCTCGTCTCACATTTTTGGAAAATGTGTTCATCAATAGCTCATGCTGTTGGCCTTATTCCATGCGTGCAGCCTTCCATGTGTTGTTGAGCTCTAAGTCCTGGACATAGAGCCAATTGGTAGGGAATGCTGGAGGTTGTAGTCCAGCCTCTGCAGGGCTGCACAATACCGCCCCAAGCCTAGTGACTCAGTATCATCTAGTGGCTCAATGTAGTACTCCAGGCTAATTAAAATTAACTAATTTTAAAAGCAAAGTGACCCTGCGATGCATACTCCTCAGAGTTTAGGGTACATATCAAGTTTCCAGGGTCTAGGTTTATTGGTTTTAGATCTATAATAGAGACAGGCATCAACCCCCACTTCTCTTAGTATACAGTTTAGAATTTCAAATACTGTGAAGCTGCCGTGCAGATTCATTGACTGTAATCCTAAATTGTTAGATAAATATGTAAACTTTTCCTGATTAGGAGTGAGATATCTTTCCTTCATCAACAATTGCATGAGAGGGAGCTACTAGCAGAGCAGGATCATTCCTTGAGAAGTAAAATGGTAGAAGATTATGATGCTTTGTCGAAGGAGAATGCTATGCTACAATCGAAGCTGTTGGAACTTATCAAGCAAACAGAAATTGTAAGAAAAGGAACAGTCTAATCAACTGATTTAAATACATACATGTAATTGTGCATGGGACAACTGCTGTTTTTAGTACAAGGGAGGTACTACTTTTGAACATTGTATAATAGTGTTTTTTTCCCCCCTATCATTTATTGTTCATAGCTGGGAGGTAATGATAAATAAGGCATCAGTAAACTTCTGAATGCCATTAATAGAAATAGGCCAACTGAATATTCATTCTTCCTCATTCTCTCAAGGGTAAATATATGACCGTTTTTGAAACTAAACCGTGCAAATCATATCAGTGCCTATATAACTTAGGCGAAACAATAAAGGTAGTATCCTACAAGTGGCATACAATTAGCAGATCCAAACACTAAGAAGCAAAGAAAATATGAACAAATATATAAGATCACCTAAACAGATTTCTTTATGAAAGAATCATAATTACATGCCTTGTCTACTTTTTGCCTGTATCACTTACTACAGGAGAGAGCACTCAAGGACGAGAGTCATACATCCCATTCTGCTGCTGTTGCTCAGTTGCTAACAATGAAAGACCATGAAAAGCACCTGTTGCAAGAAATCAAGAGGCACCAAGAGCTCCTGAAGCAGCAAAAGTGCACACTTCAAGACCATGAGGCTAAGGTTGTATGACTGGCAATTCTCCTGAAAATAACCAATAGGAATCCTTTCTTGTGATATTTACGCACCAGCAAACAGTAATGCAGATTCAGTGTGAGACTGGAAACATGTAGTTTAAGATTTCTGACTTCAGTCATGCAGCTGACACTTCAGAGAGTCATTTATTTTTCCTGCCACTCTTTGTTTCTTTGATCCTCAGTGCTATAATGTGATGGGCAGCTGCATAGAACTAGCAAGGAGTTTGGAATAGGTGAGCAGGAGACGAATCTTTTGGTGGCCTTGTAACATGGCACCAAAGAGGCAGCAAGTTGGTGCTCCCTGCTGTTGCAAAGTGTTTGGAAACACCTAGGTTTCTCTGGATGTTGCCCACTGCCATCATCTTGGTTGAGTATCCTATTTCCCAGACCTCTTGTGCAGTGGATATAGCCTATTCACTAATGCAGTCATCTTCAAACCAAGTATCATTTGCAAACACAACTTTTAGTTTTATTTTCACTGTTCTGTGCATTGCAAAACATTTCTGGAGCATTTTTATATTGATCATTTTACACTAGTACTTTTGTGTGTTCTGGGTTTATCTACTGTTTGTGGTTTTCTCACAGATTAGCATATTGGAAAAAGAAAGAACATCTCTTGACTTAAATATTGCAACAATGAAGAATCAAATAGGTGGAATCAGAGCTCTGTTAGAGAAAGAAGAACAAAGCAAACTTGAACTAAAAAGAGACAAATCTTTGCTGGTTGATCTTGCATCTAATCTACAAAAGCAGGTTAACAGTATTCCAGTCTTATGAAGTTGGGGAACTGGAAATATAACATTTGGGACCCTTAACAAGTTTTCAGGAAACCAAGGACACCAAATTCAGCAGACTAGGTGGGAGTGATGCCACAAGTCACAAGAAATGCTCAGGAATCACTTTCTACTACCCATTTCTGGCAAAAAAAATCTGTGTTCAAGGGAAATAGCCCACAACACCAACATTTCAGACAGCCATGCTTACCAAATTCACCAGCTGCAGAAGAATAAATGGGAGTATTTGCCATAAGCCAGAAAAAAAAATCATAGAAATCAGGGCAAAATTTGTATTTTAGAGTACGACCCCAGATGCCAGCCTTCCAGGAAACCATGTCCAGAAGAGTACAAGGAAGTGGTTCTTGTGGAATTTTTATGGCTTTTTGAATCACACCCATCTAAAGTTTTCTGTGTGTGGTGAATTGATGTGTGACTTGTTACATATCTCCCATCTCTTACAGAATACATATGTTGTGTATAAATTTAGCCAGTAAAGTAATAAAATGCAAATTGAAAAATTACAAATAGACTATATAACTGGAAGCAGAAGATGGAGGAGCTCCATCTGTCCGCAAAAATAAAACCAGGAGCAAATTCTGGCAGACCGTTAATATTAAAATTAGAGTAAACTTAACGAAACTAAAGCAATCACTTTACCAGTTCCTGGTAGAATTCAAAGACCCTGTGGAATTTAAAGAGCATGTACAAACACTTAAGGACAGACAAGAAGCAAAAGAACAAAGTGACACAAATGGAGTCAGAATCCTGAACACTAGTGTTCAGCAACTTATGTGCAAAAACGAAGAGAACGGTTGTTATAACCAATTCAGAAAAATAGAAAATGACTACAAAAAAAGGTAGAACAGGAGACTTCATCTGCAAGATCCAAGAAATCAAAGGGAAATTTAAACCAAGGATGAAGCTCCTAGACCATTTATGACTTTCACCATTATAACCTTTATCTTGTTTGGGTTCCCTTCAGTTTATTATATGTTTGTCTAAAGACAGAGTAATTTTTCTCTTATGATCTTCTGCATGTCCAGTTTTCCAGTGAACTTAATCCTAATTATGCATGCATAGGATTACTACCTATGCAACTAATTGCCACTCTGATTTACTTTGGATTCTAATTGTGGGATGAGGTGAACAACTTTGATGGATTTGGGGGCCAATTTTCTGGCCTGGGATCCTGCAGGGGCTATGCAGACTACCAAAAATAAGAAATAAAACATATTGAGAAACTAGTATTTTTGACAGGGTTGTAGGATTGTAACCTATTTGCTCTAGCAGAAAATCAAGGGTCCTCCCCCGCCAAAAAAACCTGGGGGAAAATCCTGCCAGAGTGGCTCCAGGAGCTTGAGAAATGCTTCAGGATCTTGTCCACATCTGGCCAAGTACACTGAAGACAGAAACCAAGAGCCAAAGAGACTAAAAAATGTAACTTTTCTAGTAGAGAGAAGTAGAAAAGAGATGAAAAAAAGTGATCAACACAAATAAAAATTGGCTAGTAATATTGTTGTCCCAGCTTGTATAAGCTTAAGATATGAGTTTAGTAAAACAAAAAGCCTTCATCACTATTTGGTCCACAGGAAATGGAGCTCAACCTTTTGTTCAACTGTTTGCTCTTGGAATCTGTCTTTAGAGATCTTTAGCTCAAGAATGTCTATCTTGCAGTCAGAAGCAATGGGTTCTGGGAGACCAAAGTATTGCCCCATTGGTTTTAGAATACTTCAGTTTTTAATGTCAGATTTTTGTCCATTTAGCCTTTTGGATGAAATCAGTTTTTTGTCCTGTATTAATGCTGTGGGGCACTGCTGACAAGTGATGGCACATCTCATAGTGGAAGATGAGATGATGTATGTACCCTCGATGTTGAGAGTACATCCCTTGCATCTGATCAACTAGGCTGAAAACAACAAAAGCTGCTGCCTCAAGGATCTGTTAAAATTGTTTGCTGAATGTAGGAAGTAGTTTGGCCTTCCAGAAATATCAATCCTTAAATTTACATTTTTCTTTCTTTAGCTTGCTGGGAAAGAAAGCGGTCTTCTACAAGCATCCAATAAGATGCTGCAGCTGGATGAAGCAATTTCAGCATTAAAAATCAGACATGCACTTCGTTGGTCTCTTGAATCAGAAAAATGGGGTGAAATCTCCAAAATGCTGAATTCCATGAAAAAATCTCAATAAGTGAATGACTGATAATGTAGTGAATATGGGGCAATATTAATCAGACTGATTAGATGGGTTTTGATTTCTTTTGAGTATTGTTTTAAACATAGATAAACCTTGAATGGCATTCACATGGTTTAAACAAACCTGAAGAACTCATCATTTTAGTCATACTCAGAACCAAGATTTACTGTACACTAAAATGAGGAAAGAGTGTGGGAGATGAAACACTGATGACAAATAGTTATATAAATTTAAACATAGACCACATTCAAAGAGTTTTTAAAAACTCGTAAGTGATTTATTGTAACATTTTCTGATGTTACTTGATTCAGACTTGAAATATTAATGGTAAATGCTGAAGGAGATTTTATCCTTTTAAGGTTGTAGTCTCTACAGACACTTTATTTGGGAGTAAGACCCATTGAATTCAGTGGGGTTTATTTTAAGTATACACTCTATACTTTAAATGTACTTCTTGTTTGTTATTAGCCATTTAGCTCAAAAAGGAAGTCTATAACTGAAATAAGAACATAAATATCTGAAGTTGGTTGTGGAAAAATACAGTATCTTTTCATTTCTGTATCAAACAATAATATTGAATCAACGTAACAAATGTGTCATAGAGAATGTATTCTAATTCTTGAGTTGAAGGAAAATTTGCTGAGAAACATTATCAAGCATAAAGGAAATATGTTTTGCAGTGGATAGAATGAGGAGTGCATATGACTGAAAAAAATAAGTATTACTATGTACTGTGATAGATACTGTATGTGTGTTTAAACATGTATGAGGAAAACTAAACAAAGTATAGAGAAACAAAATTATGATTAAAAGTAATGCATTACATATTGCTTTAAGAAATATAATCAAGTGTAAACACACACACACACATATATACATATATATGTGTGTGTGTGTGTGTCAAACATACATATATATGTATATATATATATGTGAGATACACACACACACACACACACACACACACACACATATTATATCATATATATACCCACCCACACACACACACACACACACACACACACACACATATGTATGTGTGTGTGTAGGTATGTATATATTGTGTGTGTGTGTGTGTATAAAATATGTGTGTGTGTGTATATATCTATCTATCACATATATATATGTATGTATGTATGTTTCTCAAACCAACTTGAAATGATGCACACACACACAGAGACTATATATATATATATATATTCATTCATTCATTCATATGTGTGTATGTGTGTGTGCATGTGTGTGTGTGTATATTTATTTTGTTCATTCAGAGAGCCAGCACAGCATGATGTAGTGGTTTGAGTGTTGAACTACAACACTGGGAGAACAGGATTCAAATCCCCACCCAGCCATGGAAACCCATTGGATGGCCTTGGGTAAGTCACACTCTCTCAAACCCAGGAAGGCAAGGGCAAATTCCCTCTGAAGAAATTCTGCCAAGGAAACATTGTGATAAGTTCACCTTAGTGTTTCTGTAAGTCAGAAATGACTCGAAGGCACACAGCAACAATAATCAAATATATAATAAAATGTTTTTGAGTTAAGTAATGTCAATTTAATCACATCATTCTGGTTAAAAGTGGGGTTCATTCTCATAAAAGTTTTGTGCTCTGTATTATTGAGCAATAATATGGAAAGAACTAAAATGAAAAGAAATATAAAAAGTAAAAGAAGACTTAACCCAGACCTAAGCATTTGTACCAGTAATACTAGCATGCCACTCTGGCTGACTGTAGTTAAATGTGAGTGCAAGCTCATTTGGGAAGTTTGGGTAGCACATTTCATGATAACCTTGATATTTTGTATTGTTTGTTTGCAGAATTACAAAAGATATCCTTACTCCCACTGTGAAGCTTGCAATACCATTCACAGCAGCTGGGCTCTGATTGTGCTCCAAAAAGTTCTATGTTACTGGCCTAGTTCAGATATAACACTACATAGTTTAACATTATGAGGATGAGCCAGAATGAGGAAAAGAAAAACTGAAACTGTCCACTAAACTTTAAGTGAGCCAGGTTCCCCAGGGTCAGCTATAACAGGAAACTGTGGCTAAGCTCAGACCAATCAGGGTCTGAAATTGCAGTTGCATCTTAGTTGATTTGAATTAACCACAATGTCCTGTGGTTAATGAGGTTAATGGAAAGTGAGGTTTTCGTCTATACCATGAAATCATTCTTGGATAGGCAGAGGAGCAACCCACAATCACATGAGATTTCCCTCCTGCTAGCATCAGAGGCGGGAATCCAGAGTTCTTTTTCAGTCCATTGATTCCTCCCTCTCCTCTTCAGTTTTTTCTGTCTTGACTTTCCAGCTTGATCAGTTTCAGTATCTCTCTCCCTTCACTTCTAAGCTTATTTCCATTTAAATTTATTTGTTATCTTACTCTTACTTCATTCCACTTATTAATCTTTATTCAGAGATTACTCTCCTAACAACAATAATGATAGTGATCATTCTCCCCCTTCCTCCTAGTATTCTGAATAGTCCATTTAATGAAACTAAAAATGGAGACTTAGGGCCTTTCCACACTACACTGTTATAGTGCTATTATTCCAGGATTCCACAGAATGTTGAAAGTGGTATAATAGCACTATAACAGTATAGTGTGGAAATGGCCTTAGGTTCATTTTTCTATCTTCCTCTGAAATCAGGGACAAATATTTGTTTGATCCTACTGGTATATGCCCATGTAGAGAACTAGAGGATGTACACCTAATGTTGTTGGTACATAGATTAAGGCTTTTTTCCCCTTGGAACAAAAAGATATGCACACTAAACAAACTACCTTTGAAATGCCATTTCCCCAAGTCCCTCAACTATGAGCTTTTAGAAACTGGTTATCATATTTCTGTGCTATTTCTTCTCAAAACATGAGCAGCTGTCTTTGGAGATAAGTCTCCCCAAACTGCTAAATAAATAAATTGATAATTTGAGTGTGTCTTGGTCAAAACTGTTCCGTCTGTGATTTAAGAGGTGCTGGGCTCATTTACCATGGAAGCATTACCTAAACTGTATCTTCACATGCCTACATTTGCACATAGAGAATGGTAGGTCTGAGCCACTTTACACAAAAATAATCTGAGTAGACACAAAATAATTGTGTGGTCTGTCATTTCTTTCTTCTGCCCTTTGGAACCACTGCTGGCCCAGGGCCATTTCTGCACTAGACTGTTATAGTGCTATTATTCTATTTTCAACATCCTATAGATGACCCCTCCCTAAACTGCAAACTCCAGGATTCCATAGGATGTTGAAAGTGGAATAATAGCACTGTAACAGTCTAGTGTGGAAAGGGCCCTGGTCTTAAAGCAGTGGTTAATTCTGCCAGCGGATCTGGGATGAAGATGAGGCAGTAGTGCCCCAGGCTGTTGCCCTCACTCTGAAGACAACTTGTTTCAGACAGTCTGCACTGAATTCTCTAGGGCCATTTCTGCACTAGGCTGTTATAGCGCTATGATTCCACTTTCAACATCCCATGGAATCCTGGGCTTTGCAGTTTCAGGAGGGGCCGACTGGCCCCTCCCTAAACTGCAAACCCCAGGATTCCTTAGGATGTTGAAAGTGGAATCGTAGCGCTGTAACAGCCTAGTGCAGAAATGGCATAGGTTAGCCTGCTGTCTTCAAGTAAGGTGCAGGATGCTGTTGCATCACCAGCAGTGATGTGAAACAGCCAGGTTTTTGATAAATAACCAGTTTAGTTGGCTCATGTGGGTGAAACAGCAAGAGGGACTAATTTGCATTTAACTCAGGAAAGCCAGTGTAGTGGCTTTAGTGTTGGACTATGGTTGTGGAGACCAGGGTTCAAATCCCTGCTCAGCTGTGGGAAAGTCATATTCTCTCAACTTCAGGGGACGGCAAAGGCAAAGCCCCCTCTGAACAAATCTTGACAAGAAAACCCCATGACAGGTTTGCCTTGGGGTCGCCACAAGTCCAAAATCACTTGAAGGCCCTTGAAGGCACACAACGATAACAATAGGCAGCAAATGTCTGCATATTTGTCTTTCGTTCCAAGGAAAAACGACAGAAGTCCTGTTGTATGTACCGACATCAGATGCACATCCTCTAGTTCTGTAGGTAGGCGTGTACCGTGCGGATCAGCTACTGCTTAGAGCAGCTGTTCACCATACAACAGAGATGGAGAGCCTTTGGCTGTGCAGATGTTCTGGACTATGGCCATTTCCACCCTAGAGTGTTATGGTGCTGTTATTCCACTTTCAACATCCTATGGAATCCCGGGATTTGTAGCTTAGGGAGGGGGCAGCCGACCCCTCCCTATACTGCAAACCCCAGGATTCCATAGGATGCTGGAAGTGGAATAACAGCACCATGACAGTCTAGTGCGGAAAAACCCCTAGCGAGGAAAGGACGAGCTACCGGGCGAGGGAAGGGGCCGGCTGAGTGTCGGGCGAGGAGTGGGCCGGCAGGTGGCGCTATTTCTGGCGCGAAGAGGGAAGGGAGGCGGGCGATGGCGGCCGGCAGCGGCGGGCGGCTCCGCTGGAGCAACAGTCGCGGCGTGGAAGCGGGCAGCGCGGGGGTCGTGGCGGTAGCGCCGGTCTCTTGCGGGGCCAAGCGCTGCCGAGGAAGCGGATCCCGCGGGCGAAACCAACATGGAAGCTCAGGCGCAAGGTTAGTACTCCTTTCGCCCGTGGGAGTCCTCAGGCGATGGGGTTTCCCTTTCCAAGGTAGGGGACGAGGAGGTAAGAGGTTTCTTTCTCCTCCCTCACAGCGCCACGGCTCAGGGTTCTTTTGCGAGGATGAGGGCGTCTGAGGGGAGGAAAAAGTTCTGAAGACGCTCTCGTTTTGGGGGGCTGATAACGATGGCTTCAGCCCTTTGTTTCTTCGCAGCGCTTCCCCAGGTCTCTGTAGCCCTTAAAAAACAAAACAAACAAAAAGGTTTACTGTTTGGAGTTGTAAGGCTATATAACGTGTTAGTCAAGTGTGGTGGGCCGAAATCACGGCGAGGTAAGTAAGCGCTGAGGAGGAAACTCGCCTGGGTAACTTCTGCCTCGTCTCGTGTTCCTTCCCGACTGCGCTGCCAAGCTTTAACCTCAGTTTGCTGGGTCACAGAAACGAAGAAAATATGAACCTCCTTTAATTATGGCACAATCTAAGGTGTACCTGCTCGGGAGGAAGCCTTCGTTCAGTGGGGGTAGAATAGCCATGCGGCCTAATCCGGAATAGGGGCAAGTCCTGCAGTGTTCACCCGGGCTTATTCCTGTGCGAAACCGGCATGGCTTTGCCTGGTGCTGTCCTGTCCTTACTTTCCAGCAAAAATCCAAGCCTGGCTGTTGCCGAGCTCCTCTTACTCTCCCCTGTTTCTTCTGTGTGTGAAATTGCAGTAACCTGCTTTTAAAACGTCCCGTTTTTTTACATACACAGATCGAAAAACTTTCCTTCAGACGTGTTTGCGGTTCTCACTCGCATTGTGTTATCTCTTCCTCCCCAGCTCTCAGAGTAACAGGTTGACTACCTGTCACAAAAGTTCCTTTGTTGATTTTGTGTACGCAAAAGAGGAAGACAGTGGACGTGCTGGATTAGAAGCCCTTGCGGACTTTGGGGATGAAATCGCCTGTAAAATGCGTTCTCAAGTTTTATTCCACTAATGATTATCTGCGTAGTATATATAAAAACGTCTTTCTGTGAAGGCTATTGCAGTATTATCTCTCTGGGGATTTGCTTGGACTGCTGTGTGACAGGGTCAGCCATATTCAGCAAACTGTTGCAATAGCTCTTAAATTTTACTGCTCCACATATCAAATTTCTTGCTTTGTTGCTTTATCTGTTTTTGCTACATTGACCAGTAGATTTCTTTATTTGTTATTTCTGTTTATATACTTTGTTACATATTTTAAGCTTTTCGGCTGGAGATGGAAAAGCATTAAAATGCTTGTTGTTTGTCAAAGAATAGCTAGTTAAATTTGACTTTTTCTGTGGAGCGCTTAGTTCTTAATGACCTCTGTCCTCACCCTGGAAACAGTAATCCTCTTCTTGTGACTCGGTCACTCTCATGTATAGTACTGATTTTCTAGGCTTACAGAAATCATTGGGAAATGCTTTTCATTTTGTATTTTTTTTAAAAAAAAAATCAAAATGTCTAAAAAAAGTAATGTGGCATGAATGGTTTGGTGATCCATCTGACTTAGATAATGCCACAAATCTAGAAAGATATATTTAGTCCATACAGATGTAATTTTTTTCCTGAAAAAGAAACGTACATAAATCTTTCCCAGTTGACACAATACGAATTAGTTCTTAGAGGTCCTTTTGTTTTTTAAAAAATAAAGCTGATATCATTGTTCCTCAGAAAAAGGGAAGAGAAGTTCTTCAGACTGATACATTAACTAATTGTTAGTCTTTCTTAATAAATTGTGTCTATATCTTGACACCATTTCATATATCACTACTATGAATAAGCAGTCAAGTACAATATGCCTTCTGTGGGTACGGACAACCCTCCATGTTTACGAGTTTCACTTTCATGGATTTGTTTATTTGCGAGTTTCTCCAATCCTACCTCCAACCCTACCCCCCCACCTCAAGCTCTTCCACCAAGGGTAACCTTCCCTCTTGGTGGTTTCAGTCAGGCCCTACAGCTCTTTAAAAAACTGCCTCTGGTCCTCTGCTGTCACCAGCCTCTGCCAGGCCAACTAAGGATGGATCACAGTCCAATTTCTCAACACCATAACCCTCTCCCAATGCTCCCTCTCCTGACAAAGGGGCAAGAGGAGGAAATATAGGGCCACGATGACAACCCACACTCTTTCCTTGACTTGAACTCTGGTATCAGTTCTCCTCACCCTTCCCACACACACACACACACACATTTTAATATTAGCAGTTTTTTCACCTTTACAGGGGTCCTGGGCCCCTAACCCTGCCGAATGCGGAGGGCTGACTATACATATCTAGGAGCAAACATGTTGCACTCATTTGGACTTCCTTCAAAGTTAACATAAGATCGAGTTATAATATTGTATACTGTGTATGCATCTATATGTATATGTTAACTTTTGGTCCAGCAGCTGCAAAAATTTGTCAGCATGTACATGCATGTTCAGGAGCCATTGCCGTTTCTAGAATTAATGCCCCAGTATGCACTCTGACACTATAAGGAGTGAAGTGATGTCAAAGGTGGAGTTCAAGTGTATCAAATGCATTAGACAGTGACAAGTTAGGGGCAAATACCATAAGCACCTAATTATATCAAGTATTTTGATCTGTGTGGCAACCGTTCTTTGTGTTCTCAGTCAGACACTTAACTATTCCAACAACCATTTTTAAGGTGTTCCTGCCCACTGACAGCTTCCTGTCAAGACTTTTCTTCCCATATATTCTGTCAGATTGGTGTATAAATACTCTGTCATAAATGATTCCCTATAGGAGGACTGATGTGAAGTTGTGGAAATCCTTGATGACTGACCACACAATTCACTGCAATTCTTCTCTCTATGTGGCATTTAATTCCTTATTGTCTAAAGTGATCATCAAGGTCCAGAACATTCTAAGTTCACAATTCTTACAGAGATTTGGCAAAAGGAATTAGCTTTTAAACCCAAAATATATGTAGTGGCTAAGTAGCTAACATGCTTTCTAAACATTGTGAGATATTATTTTAGACCTATAAAAGGATATTTAGTGTTCGTTTTGTGTTTGCCAAGAAAAGGTTGTGAGGCAGGGAAAACATGATTATAGTGTTCTATACCTGCGGAGGGAACAATAATTTTCAAGTAAAAAGCACACCCCTTAAAGCTTTTGTATAGTGCTGTGAAGAAGCTGATTAACCAAGTGAAAGGATTTTGAACAGCATTTCTTTGCTTGTCTAATAATTCTAACTCAGTAGCTGTATTTTTTCTCTCTTTAATGTTTTCCTTTTTGTCAATGATATTCATCAATAATACTGTAAAGAATTAATTTATTTCTGCACAAAAATGTTTAATGATAATTGCATAATACAAAAATTTTTACAAACTTTGATGGGTTCCAGTATCTAAGTTGAGTTAACTTGCATGTCAGTGTCACTAACATCTAGGATATCACATCCTGCCGAAAGGCCTGTTACACTTACAGCCTAACTAGATAAGATTAGGATATATATGGATAGGTTTTTATGTTTTTAAGTGTTAGTTCCTACTGTGAGGAGAGCTGTTCAGTTGAGGGGCATGGTGCAGGGGCATTAAAATCCTGCCCTTGCCAAAAACTATGATCTTATCCCCTTTCCAGGACAAGAGACAGAAAAACGTGATGAACATTTCTCAAAAGCCAGTATGGGCAATAATATGATATATGTCAATCCATTAAACACATAGAGCTGTAACAACAATTTGGTATTCTGGAGGACTATAAAATTGTTGGGTCAGCAACTAGAGTACAAATGGGGGAAAAACCCACTTCCCTTGTGATACAAATATGAGAGCAAATATGAGAAGCTGACATAGAGCAATGCTACTTACAGTGGTGATTATTGGACTAATGTTGGATCCTGAGCCATTGGCTGCCTGTCTCTGACAGTTTTCTAGGAAAGGAAGAAACAGTTGTATCCACTGGGCACAAATTAGGTGCTGGTTACTGGTGCATTGGAAAACAATAATTGCCAGTCCCTCCACGTCAGATAGCCTGTGTTAGAGTATACTTGATGGCAGGCGTGGCAGCAAAGAAATATTTTTTGATTGGTGAAAAGCCTTTGCTCAGTAAAATCAGGATGTCAGATCGAACCCTCTTACCAATTTGCAAAACCCACTGCACTGAAAAAGGCAGGGGAAAAACTTAGATGCCTTGATCCTAGATCAATATCTAATATGGTATTTTTGAGTAAGATATAGAAAAAGTGGTGGTTTCTTAACTCATGGTGCTGTTGAATGATAGTAATTATTTAGACCTAGCCCAATCTGTTTTCCAACTTGATTTTTCTGTGGATAACATGCTATAAAACAGACAGGGGAGTATAGCCCTTTTAGTTCTCTTGTACCTCTCAGTAGCCTTTTATACTACTAGCCTTTGATACTCTCAGCTGTTGTATTTTTCTGTGACTCCTACCCAGGATAGGACTGGGGAACACTATGTTAACACTAAATCCGGTCCTTTCTCAGAGAATATTTATAGGGCTAGAGAACTCCTAATCCACCCTGTGGTCCATTGACTTTTTGGTTGCCTTAGTGTTCTCCCTTTTTGTCCTCTAGTCTTTAAAAACATCTAGATGAAACTACTGGGTGGAAGTAATCCAGAGGCTTCCACCAAAGTGTCATCCAGTTAGTCTCATGGAGGGTATGGGAACTCTCAACAGGGATCTTGACACAGTTTTGATATAGATGAAGGCAAACAAACTAGTGCTTTATCTAGATAAACTAGAAAGATTGTGGGTAAGGCAACCTATTGATTTGGATGGAAGTATGAGACCATTGTTGGGTAGGATTGCATGAAGGACCAAGTTTATAGTCTGTGGGTTCTCCTGAACTTGGTGCTTTTTAAGAAGACCCTAGGAGTTTTGGTTACTACATTTGAAATTGCAGGCAATGACTGACATTTTTCTCATCATTATCACAGTCGTCATCTAATGCTGGTGATGGTGGTGGTAATGATGATGATAACTAGTTCATCATTCACTGACAAATTGATAATGTTTTTGTCTCATTTTACCATGAGGCAGGATATCCTCTTGTAATGAATTTTCTGATCTGCTAATTTTTTGTTAATAAGCAATAGCAAAGGTTGCCTTTTTCCGGATGAGCACAGTAATTATATTGTGTCTAGCTAAAATACTGTCATGAGTTTTCTATCAGATTTTAGTGAGTTGCCTTTCAGTGTGGGTTGCCCTGAGGCAAAGGGGTTTTGATAGCCCATGATGTACTGCTGATATGTCTCCATGGGAGCTAAGAAGGCCTAGGCTTAGCTGATCCTCAGAAGAGATCTCATCTGGATTCTGTCTGCCAGCCAAGGAGAAAGGTCACGGTATCTCTGCATGAAGAGAACAACAGATTGAAGTTTGCATGGCATGGAAAAAAAAATCAACTATATGTCCGAGTTTGGGCTCTTTAAGCATTTTATGGTGCTGGTTGTCTTTCTTGGCCCTTTGAACAAATCTTGCCAAGAAAATCCTATGATTAGGTAGCCTTAGGATTGCACATGACAAACGAATAAACAGATTATCATCCCAAAAATCCAATGTAGGAGAAACAGATTTTTTGCTCTCAGCTGGAGTGTTTCACCTATGGTCCTATCTGTGTATATTGACAAATATGAATATTTTAAAAAGTCTATAAGCTTCCTTTCAGAGGAAATTAAACTTGATTAACTGTTGTTCCCTTGGAACATCTTACAACTCAGATAATGAAGCTGAATGTAACAAGACATTTGTTTCGGCAGTTTTTCATGTGGATTCTTGTTTCTTAGAAGGACTTGTTTTTGCTGAACTTTTTTACCATAGCTCATCATGTAGGTGATTTTATACCTTGTTGGCATGAGTCAGTAAATATTTGTGTGATCAGAAGTTCAGCTAGATTTGCATCCTTGTAAGCGTATGATTTGTGCTATCATTATCAGTAAACAATAAATTTGGACAGCACATTTTCAAATATCTTTGTGTGTTCATTTGATACAGGGTATAGTTTACATGGAAATCAGTTTAGGGCAAGATTTTTGTTCATTGTCAGAACACCTGCATTTTATGTGGTGTTGTTATACTTGTTTCTATCTTTCCCTTTTCCCAGTTGAGAACTCAAAGCTTAGAACAAGTTAAAGCACATTTTTTAAAAATCAGAGTATACAAATTAAAACAAGATTAAACAATTTAACAGAATTAAGCCAGATGAAGACATATATCATTAGACACACAAACACACACATCAGCATAACAAATTAGAAAGATCTAGCACATTGTTTAGGTGAGACAGGCGTTATACAGTCTCATATCAAATGCCTGCTGAAACAGAAAAGTTTTTACCAGACTAACTTCTCTGATAAGCAAGTCCCAGAGCCTGGGGCAGCCACTGACAAGGCCTTCTTCTGTGTTCTCACCAAATGTACCTGTGAGGGTGGTGAGATAGAGAGAAGGACCTCCCCAGCAGATCTTAAAGCACGGTCTGGTTCATAATGCAAAATACGGCCCTTCAAATAACCCGGACCTTAGCCATATAGGGCTTTATAGGTCAAAACCAGCACTTTGAATTATACCTGGAAATGTATGAGCAGCCAGTGCAACAAGGGAGTTATGTGTTCCCTACAGCCAGCCCAGTCCCAGTTAGTAATCTGCCTACAGCTGTTTGGCCCAGTTGACATTTCCAAGCTCTCTTTAAAGGCAGCCCCACTTAGAGTACATTCCAGTAATCCAACTGGGATGTAACTAAAGTATGTGTCATTGAGGCCAGATTTGACATCACAAGGAACAGACACAGCTGGTGCACAAGCTTCAACTGTACAAATGCACTCCTGGCCACCACTGAAACCTGACCTTCCAGGCTCGGCACACCCAAGCTGCAGACCTCTGTCTTCAGATGGAGCATAATTCCATCCAGCACAGGCTGAATCCTTGTTCTCTGATCTGCCTTTCAACTGACCAGAAGTAACTTGAGCTTATCTGGTTTAAATTTCAGTTTGTTCACACTCATCCAGTCCGTTAATGAAGAAAGGCACCAATTTAGGACCAAAACAGCTTCCCTGGGCTATGGTGGAAAAACGTAATATAGTTGGGTGTTATCCACATACAGATTGCATACTGTAGTCTGGTGTTGTGGTTTGAGTGTTGGATTGAGACTCTGGAGAACAGAGTTTGAATCTCTACTCAGCCATGGAAACCCACTAAACATCCTTGGGCAAGATGTAATCTCTCAGCTAAGATGAAGGCAATGGCAAACCTTCTCTGAATATAGCTTGCAAAGAAGACCCTGGGATAAATTCTCTTCGTTTTCTTTTCAAGAAAAACCTTGTAGTCGCTTGAAGGGACATGCCAACAACAAAATATATCTGGATCTTGTAGGTGGGAAATATCATGATGATGATGCCATAGTAAATCTGGGACAAATCTTAAAGTTTTGGTTAGATCTTGTATTTGTAGTGTTGCTTTTAAGCACTTTTGAGGCCTCATATAGCAAGTAGAATTACAATGTTTCTTAACTTGAAAATATTGTTTTACTTTTGTGAGCAGACAGCCTGTGTTTGGCTGTTCTTCCTCTCATTTCTGGATCAAGCATTTAACAAGCATCTGATAAGGCCTTTGCCCTTCTGTGCCATCACCCTTTCTTTTCTTTTTGTACAAAGTTTGTAACATAGAAGTTCCAGTATGTGTGTGCTATGCATATGATTTTTGTTTCCTCTTAGCTGTGAATATATTCTGAATCTGAGTAAAAATTCCTTCCCTGGAAATGATAGAGTTATAACTGAAAATTTGATTGACTCTTCCCTGTAAATAAATCATAGAATCATAGAGTTGGAAGAGACCACAGGAGGTCATCCAGTCCAACCCCTGCCATGTAGGAACACATATCAAAGCACTCCCAACAAATGGCCATCCAGCCTCTGCTTAAAAACCTCCAAAGAAGACTCCACCACACTCCAAAGCAGAATATTCCACTGCCAGACAGCTCTGACCGTCAGGAAGTTCTTCCTGAGGTTCAGGTGGACAACCTCCAGCTTGAATCCATTACTCCTTGTCCTAGTCTCTGGAGCAGCAGAAAATAAGCCCACTTCCTCCTCGACATGATATCCCTTCAGATTTTTAAACATGGCTATCATGTCCCCTCTTAACCTTCTCTTTTGCGGACTAAACACACCCAGCTCCCCAAGCTGTTCCTTGTAGGGCATGGCTTCCAGATCCTTCACCATTTTGGTCGCCCTCCTCTGGACACACTCCAGCTTGTCGATAACCTTCTTGAATTGAGGTGCCCAGAACTGGGCACAGGATTCCAAATGAGGTCTGACCAAAGCAGAATAGAGTGGTACCATCACCTCCCTCGATCTAGACACCATACTCCTATTGATACAACCAAGAATCGCATTGGCTTTCTTGGCCGCCGCATCACACTGCTGACTCATGTTCAGATTGTGATCTACCAAGACTCCTAGATCCCTTTCACACATACTGTTATCCAGTCACGTGTCTCCCATCCTATATTTGTGCATTCCATTTTTTCTGCCTAAGTGCAGGACCTGACATTTCTCTCTGTTGAAATTCATTTTGTTAGTTTTGGCCCAGCTCTCCAATCTGTCAAGGTCATTTTGAATTTTAATCCTGTCCTCCGGAGTATTATCAACCCCTCCCAATTTGGTGTCATCTGCAAATTTGATAAGCATGCCCTCTACTCCTTCATCCAAGTCATTGATGAAGATAGCACTGGGCCCAGGACAGAACCCTGTGGCACCCCCCTAGTCACTTCTCTCCGGAATGAAAAGCAGCCATTGGTGAGCACCCTTTGAGTTCATTCGGTCAATCAGTTACAAATCCACCCGACAGTAGCCCTGTCCAGCCTGCATTTTACTAGCTTCTTTGCAAGAATGTCATGGGGAACTTTGTCAGAGGCCTTACTGAAATCAGAATATGCCATGTCCACAGCATTCCTTTCATCTATGAAGCTTGTAACTCTATTGTAAAAAGAGATAAGATTAGTCTGGCACATTATTTTTGAGAAATCTCTGTTGACTTTTAGTGATCATGGTGTAACTTTCTAAGTAATTACAAACTGTCTGTTTAATGATCTGCTTTAGGATCTTTCCTGATATTGATGTCAGGCTGACCAGGCGATAATTATTTGGATCCTTTTTTTCCCCCTTTTTGAAGATGAGGACAACATTTGCCCTTCTCCAGTCTGCTGGGACTCCTCCTGTGCTCCAAGAGTTCTCAAAGATTATTGCAAGTGGTTCTGAAATGACTTCTGCCAGTTCTTTTAATATCCTTGGGTGTAATTTATCTGGCCCTGGAGACTTGAATTCATCTAGTTTAGCCAGGTATTCCTGTACTACTTCTCTACCTATTCTGTGCTGCATTTCCCCCCCTTCCACACCTGCTCTCCACCCCCCAGATTTAATACTTTTGAGAGAAAACTGAAGCAAAGAAGGTGTTGAGCAGTTCTACCTTTTCTGTTCCCCCCATTAGTAATTGGCCATCTTCTCCACGCAGCCACCCTGTCATTTCCTTTTTTTCCCTTTTGCTGCAGACATATCTAAAAAAGCTCTTTTTATTGTTTTTAATGTCTCTGGCAAGCCTGAGTTCATTCTGCACTTTAGCTTTTCTGACCTTCTCTCTACATATCCTGGCTATTTGCTTGAATTCCTCTTTGGTGGTTTCACCATTCTTCCATTTCCTGTACATATTTCTTTTAGCACTTAGCTCAGCTGAGAGTTCTTTCATCAACCATTCCAGTTTCTTTAGGCATCTGCCATTTTTCCTCCTTATTGGCACAGTTTTAAATTGTGCCTTCAGCATCTCACTTTTGAGAAACTTCCATCTGTCATGAACTCCTTTCTCTTTCAGTATTCTTGACCACAGAATTTCAGCAAGTAACTCTCTAAGTTTACAGAAATGAGCTTTTTTAAAGTCTAGAATGCATGTTTGGCTACACTTGGCTTCTCCTTCCCACTGAATGAGAAATTCCAGTAGAGCATGGTCACTCCCCTCTAAGGATCCCACCACCACCACCTGATCAACAAGGTCATCCCTGTTGGTCAAGATCAGATCTAAAATAGTTGATCCCCTTGTCACCTCTTCCACCTTCTGGACCATGAAATTATCAGCATGGCAAGTTAGGAACCTGTTGGACCTTGTGGTCTTGGCAGAGTTTTACTGTCAACATATATCATGATAGTTGAAATCTCTCATTACTACTGCATCTCTCCTATTTGAATGTGTGGTCATCTGCTCCAGGAAGGCATCCAAGTCCTCAGGCTGGCCTGGAGGCCTGTAGCAGTCCCCCATAATCACATCCCCGTTGTTTCTCGCTCCCTTAATTCTTACCCAGATGCTCTCAACCTAGCTTCCTGGATTTAAGTCACAGATCTCTTCATAGGTGAAAACATCCTTGACATAAGGCTACTGCTTCTTTCTTGTTTGATCTATTTCTGCAAAATAGGTTATACCCCCCCCCACATTCCTCCATTCCAGTCATGAAACTCATCCCACCAGGTTTCAGTGATGCCTATTAAATCATATTTATTTCGTTGTATTAAGAGTTTGAGTTCATCTTGCTTATTTCCCATGCAAGACTATTTTCTGTCTTTGAAACAGTGTGAATATTGACAGTCCAACATTTCTTCCTTAAACTCTTCACTTCTTCTTAACAACTAACCCCACTTTACTTTATTCAGAGAACTAACCATGTTAATCTCTTTCAGCAACAACCAACACTTTTTTCAATAATATGAACTTTTGTGGACAATAGCTCACTTGATTTGCTTTAGT
Source organism: Cyclura pinguis (assembly GCA_030412105.1). Taxonomy (NCBI): domain Eukaryota; kingdom Metazoa; phylum Chordata; class Lepidosauria; order Squamata; family Iguanidae; genus Cyclura; species Cyclura pinguis. The sequence continues at coordinate 101,272,553 of CM059599.1, read as the reverse complement.
ACAATTACAAACCAGGCATAATCGAGCCATTGTTGAGAACTAATCTCTGCATCCTTAGTGCATGAATCAAATAAAAGTATGTAGTCCTGAAACAGAATATTTTCAGAAGCGTTATGAAATGTTCCCCAATTTGTATACCATTACTCGTTAATGCATGAATCAAATAAAAGTATGTAGTCCTGAAACAGAATATTTTCAGAAGCGTTATGAAATGTTCCCCAATTTGTATACCATTACTCTAGCATTGTACCAACAAAGCAGTGGCAATTTGCTTTCTATTGACGTCAAATATTAGCTTAAGCAGCAGGCAAGAAGTATAATAAATCTTTGCATTGCCTATAAAGAAATGAAGTGGTGTAATTGGCTTCAGTATGTATTGCTAAAGGCTGCATTTTGACTAGAACATTGAAAAGAATGTGAGAGCATTTAGCAACTCCATGGAACAGAACTGTTGTTTGGAAATTACAGGAGTTCTCTGCTTCGTCCCCAGGTTTCTTTATTGTTTGTTGCTATTTTTTTTTTTTTTTTTTTTGGATGCCATTTAAGTTCTTGTAAGGTCTGAATTAATTAGTTACAGAAGGCTGTACATGCGATGGAGAAAAGTGGAAAAGTAGATCTTGAAACAAGGAAAGAGCATATGCTAGCTGGGCCAGGAAGTGCTGTTCTGTACAGAGAATTTGAACTTGATATTTTACAGCATATCTGGGCTCTGTGAATCTTTATCATGCACCCAGAACCTCTAATTGCTTTCTTGAAATACAAACTATCTTGTACAAAGCCTTAGTTATATTTGTGACTTTTGGGGGGGGGGGGACACTAGTAGTTCAGATTACTGGCTTCTTTAGAAGGTCATAGAAAAAAAGGGGGATTTGTACAATAGCTGGTTAATTAATATAAAAACCTCTGAATTGGCATTTTGTTGTAGTAATGACATTTACTACAAATGCAAGTTATTGGTCAGTTGAGGGAATCTTAGACTTGCTCACTTACATTTCATCTGCTCATTTTCCAGGGTCTGTGACTGAATAGAAACAAGAATATCCTTACTGTATCTTTTCCCTTCGAAATCAGCTTCCTGATGTAAAATAAAAACCATCTCTCCATCCCCTTTATTTACATTTCCCAGTAGTCCTGACAAAAATGCCTACCTGTGATAGAGTGAATGAACTGAGGTGTTTCAGAATAGATTCCAAATAAGTCTAAAGGCTTGCATGTAGCATTGATGATGGAGTGGCAGAGAACTATCTACGAGCTTGTTAATATTGGGATAATAAAACTTGGGAGAGTTTGTGTATTGCTTGGGAGAGTTTGTGATCTGAAATTTTGCAGAGCTTTTCTCTGGCCTTTTCAGCACTCTGGCAAAATGTCCCAGCTATACTGTTTTTTTTCCACTGCTTTGTTTCATTTTGGTTTAGGTTTGTCAGCATTGACATAGGGCTCAAAAGGACTCAAGGAAGAATCTGGAGGCAACCATGCTGAAGATGAAGGCTGGCATCCTCTTCAGTATTTACAAGATCATAAGCCAGACTTAGAATCTTGTAACTTTTGAGATTCATATTTATAGTCATTAATGACCAAACATGAACCCCCAAACCTATCTCTTAAATGTAGCAATGCCCCCAAAGAAAGGGTTTCCAGGGCACTTCAGATCAGGGCACTGGGAGATGACAACATCAGTGCTCACCCAGTTAGAGGGAGTGTTAAGATGAGCAGTTGTGGTAGGAACCTGAGAGGCAAGCAGGCAGGTACTGCAGTTGTTGTTTCCTAGGGCCCTGATCAGCAGTGCCTTGGAAACTTTTAGGCTGAAGTGCTGCCTGGTTCAGGTGGTAGGTTTAGGGCATGGCATCAGCAGAAGTAGTTCCAGTTAAAGAGTTCAGTCATTGCAGATACATCCAATGATTCAGGGTCTTGGCTTTTTTTTTTTTTAAAAAAATATCAGTACCCTTCCACCCCACCGGTGGCACTACCTTTCCGTGGTGGTGGGATTGTGCGCTCCTGTGAAGCAAGAAGCAATGCTGACAGCGGCAGAGCTGCTGGTAAGGTCTCCCATATCAGACAGGCTTTTGCTGAGGAGCCAGACTAAATGTGCCAAACAGATACTAGTCAGCAGCAGTAGGGTGAGGGGTGACACTTTGTCAAAGAACATAAATGCAAAGTCTGACCGAACCGTATTAATAAAACTTCAAGGAAAACTCATCAATATAACCATAATCCAGGTTTATCTTCCAACTATAGAGATAGAAGATGAATAAATAAGAATAAGATTGTAGGATTATTTGGACTAGGATGAAGAAATGAAGTAGGAGAGTGACAGACTGAATTTTGCAAGACCAAGACCAACAGTCTGTTCATTGCAAACATATTATCCAATCAACAAAAGAGATGGTTGTATACATGGGCATCACCTGATGGCCAAAATAGAAATCAAATATATTACATAGTTGGAAGCAGAAGATGGTAAAGCTCCTTTCTAATTACTAAAAAAAAAGACCATGAGCAGATAGTGGTACATGACCATGACCATGACTTGCTAATATCAAAAATTAGAGTAAAGCTAAAAAAGAACATTGTATGAACCATCATGCCAAAATGCAACCTGAAGAACATCTCCATAGAATTTAAAGATGATGTAAAAAATAGATCTACACTATTAAGCCCAATTGAGTGGGAAGCAGAGGAACTCTGGACTGAAGCCAAGGACATTGTCAGGAAGGATTACAAAAAGACACTATCTGCAGTCAAAAAGAAAGAGAAGCCTCAATGGATAACAGATGAAAGTCTTCAAGTAGTCAAAGACAGATGAGAGACAAAAGAAAAAGATGAGAGAAATAGAGTCAGAACCCTAAATGAACTATGTAGTGACTTGTGCCCAAGGACAAGGAAAACTACTATAATAATCAGTGCATACAAACAGAGGATGACAACAACAAAGGAAGAACAAGAGACCTCTCCCTCAAGATCCAAGAATTCAAAGGAAAAATTCAAACAAGGGCAGGAGTGCCCTGGGACCTGTAGGAGAACACATTACACAACCAAGAAGACAAGATGATGGAAACAATACACTGAAGAACTATATAAAAGAGATGAAAGGATGACAGATTCATTCTGGGAAGAACACATGAAGATAAACCTACAATTTTAATTTTAAGTGGGATGGAAGCTGTGCTCAGAGCACTTGGAGAAACAAATCACCAGGAACTGATGGCATACCAATAGAGCAGCTTTAAGGTACAGAGACAACATCTGCTCTAGTCCTAACTGAAATCTGTCAGTAAATACAGAAAACAAAAGAATGGCCCACAGACTGGAAACCTTCAGTATACCATCCAGTCCCCAAGAAAGGGGACAACAGGAATTGCAGTAACCACAGGACCCTTGCATTCATCTCCCATGCAAGCAAAGCGATGCTCAAAATTTTACAACAAATACTTTTACTATATATGGGACAGGAAATGCCAGATGTCCAAACTGGGTTCAGTAAAGGAAGAGGCCCTGGGGATCATATAGCAAATATGGGTTGGTTAATGGAAAGCACTAAAGAATTTCAGAAGAAAATCAGCCTGTGCTTTATAAATTATAGCAAAGTCTTTGATTCTATAGATAATGTGACACTATAGATCAATCTTAAAGAAATTAGTGTGCCACAACATTTTATTGTCCTGATGTCTAACCTGTACTCAGCACAAGAGGCTACCGTCAGCACAATATGGAGACATGGATTGGTTTCCAATTGGCAAGGGAGTCAGGCGGGCTGCATTTTGTCACCCTGTTTAACCTACGCACTGAAAATATCTTACATAAAGCACAATTAGAATTGGAGGAAGGAGGTGCGAAATTTGTCGGAAAGAACATCTATAGTTTAAAATATGCAGATGACACCATGCTACTAGCAGAAAATAGCAAAGTCTTGCAACAGTTACTGAAGATAGTCAAGGCAGAAAGGGCAAAGACAGGTTTACAGTTGAACAAAGAAAACAAAAACAATGACACAGATGATTTACATAATTTTAAAGTAGATTATGCAGACATTGAGATTGTCCAAAATTTTCCATACTTTGACTCAGTTATTAATTGGAATGGAGAACGGCAGTCATGAAATCCAAAGAAGACTAGGACTTGGAAGGGCAGGTATGAAGTAATTTGAAGTGTAAAAATACATCATTGAACACTAATGTTAAAATTGTCCATGCCATTCTGTTTCCAGTTTCTAGCTATGGTTGTGAAAGCTGGGCAGCGAAGAAAGCTGATAGAAAGAAAAAACAATTCTTTTGAAATGTGGTGCTGGAAAAGAATTCCATGTTACTTTTGACTGCTAAAAAGACGAATAATTTGGCCCTAGAAGCCAAGATAATTGTTGAGAAGATATGACTCAGTAGAAAAGACAATAATGCTTGGTAAGGTAGGAGAAGGAAGATCACCATCCAGGTGGGGAGACTCAATTGAAGAAGCCACGGCCCTGAGTCTTCAAGACATGGGCAGGGCTGTTGATGACTGGGTGACTTGGAGGTCTGTCATTATAGAGTCAACATAAGTTGGAGTCAACTTGGCAACAGTCAACAACAACAACCCATCCACTCCACTCCTTTCAATTTACCCATGTGGCTTTGTTGTCTAAAAGATATAAATGAAATGTTGTTGTTGCATGCCTGCAAGTTGTTTCTGACTTAAGGCAACCCTAAGGTGAACCTATCACAGGGTTTTCTGGGGGGGCTGAGGTTATGTGATGCACCAAAGGCCACCCAGTGAGTTCCCATGGTTGAGCAGGAAGTCAAACTATGGTCTCCAAGGTCATAATCCAATACTCAAAGCACTATATCATGCTGGCTCTCATAAATGAAATACAGTGAAAAAATACCTGGGAAAACCTCCAACTACCTGTGTCATCAATTATATAAATATTTGATGTCTTCACAAAGCTTTTTGAAACACATTGTCATTCCTGGATGCTAGAAGTATTTCATTAATATGTAGTAAATGAATGTTGTATTGTACATTAACTCCTTCCTGCAGTTTCCACCCTTATGTTATATATGTATTGCATTTCTACTGGAATCTAATTGTCATGAAATAATTACTTGCATAAAAAGCTGTTCAGTCATAACATCAGGCATTTACTGAAACTGTTTATTGTAATCTGTTTTCATAAGGTGAATGAAGCTGGGAAAGGTTTGCCTTCTGACATTTTGACTTTATGGATTTGTTATAGGCTTCCTGCTGTTCAAACGTTTGATTAAAACATAGCTGGTTTGACATAAAAAAGGATGTGGATGTTTGATGAATTAGACTGAAGTGTGAATGATCTACGGGCAGCACCCAGAGTCAGACTTTAATTGCTGAAACAGTGGTATCCAGCAGAACCAAGAAACCACAAACCCAAATTGATTCTGGAATGCTGGAAACCCCTCCCAGCCAGTTTTTTGTTGGTAGGGAGGGCTACAACGGGAAGAGGAGAAAAGAAAAAATTCCAATTGCTAGTGCAATATTGGATTTAACACAATATTTATAAATATTAGAAAATATTAGGTGAGAAAATGATATTTTTCTTTCTTTGCAACTGCAAGGACAAAGGATAGGCTGAAATTTTGGGAATATTACTGTTGAGCTGATTTGGAGATTTAGACTCCCTCTGCATTCGTGGGTTTGACCTTTGCGAATTTGATTATTCGTAAGGTGCCCACTTGCCTCCCCCATTCCTCCCTCCCATTTCCTGGCCTCTTGCTCAGGCATGCTGCCTTTCTTCTCTGCACCCTGGGAAAAAACAAGCAAATAGGAGGGGAAAAGGTTTCCATATGCAAGCTTTTCCCCTTCTGTTTGCTTGCCTTGTGAAAAACAAACAATTTTGCCCCAGGGAACACAGAAAAAGTCAGGGTGCCTGGGCAGTAGGCAAGACTATTGGGGCACGTGTTTCCCCCTCCATTCACTTGCTTTTCACCTGGGCACATAGAAAGAAGGCAGGGTGCCAGGGCAACAAGCAAGAGAATGAAGGGGGGAGGTGGGTGCATGCCTTTTCCACCTTCGTGGCTGCCCCTTCCCATTCAGTAGCCTTTTGCCAGAGTGCAAAGAAGGAAGGCACATCTGCCCAGGCGAAAAGCAAGGGAATGGGAGGGGGCACTCACTCAGGTGTGGGGGAGTTATTCACAATTTTTTCACTTTTGCAACAGTTCTACATTTCTAATGAAAGTCAAGGGGCCACTATAATTCAAAATCAAGTCTTAGGACTAATTATGGGAGCCACTATAGCTTTGCAGAGCTAAAACTAGAATATTTCCAGTTGGATGTAAAACCCAATACCATATGTTTAAATTACATTTTGATAGATGTTTATTCTTTCACTCTTAAAGCAATTATGTCTCACAAAACAGTGCAAGTTCTCTCCTCCTGTGCCAAAGTATGGTTTCTAAGTCTGTCTCTCAAGTTCAAGTGTAACAACTGCTAAACTGTAGCTCAAGAATAGATTTTACAAAAGTATTAATGTCACTCTTTGGGCTAATTTACTGTTTACTGCTCAGCTCCAGGGAAACATTCAGCATAGATATGGGAAGTACTACTAGAACTCAAATAGATAAGAAGATCCTTTACCTTTCTTGAATAATGGTCACCTGCAGTTTAGGAGGGCTAATAGAGGAATATTCTTTATTTCCACTGGTCTTTGTATTTGCGGAAGTGAAGCAGGTTGTTATTTGTTCTTATTGTTCCATTCGCACAAGAAACAAGATCTAAATAACCATCTCAGTTTTTAGTTGCATTTGATAATTAACAGAAGATGAATTTCCAGCTGTCGGTTGTAACAAAGAAGGGGGCTTTGCTTTTACGGTGGTAAAGCATGAGCAGTCTCATATGGAATGTCATATTCTATATTCCTGCAAGGATAACTGAGTATCTGATGGTATTACTGATGTATTTATGATGGTATTATTGTTGCTTAGTGTTCCTGATATGTAAATTAGTGGTACATTTTCCTTAAGACCTTTTGGGTTCTTGTTCAGACCAGTCAAGATAATATATACGCAAAACTAAGGGCAGGATTTTGGAACTGGGCTGTTTGTTGCTTAGTAGCATCTTTTGAAGGTGAAGAATATGAGTATAGAACAAATCCAGTGCTCTCTTTTTAGAGGACTGTCTAAACAGAAGATCATTTAAAGAAGGATATAGGCAAATTTGAACAGGTTCAGAGAACGACAACAAGGATGATAAGAGGCATGGAGAACAAAATGTATTAGGAGAGGTTGAAGGAGCTAGAATCATAGAATCATAGAGTTGGAAGACAGTACAAAGGTCACTGAGTCCAGCCCTCTGTCGTGCAGGAATACAGAATCAAAACACTCCCAATAAATGGCCATCCAGCCTCTGTTTAAAATCCTCCGAAGGAGGAGACTCCACTACATGTGGAGGAATTATATTCCACTATCAAACTGCTCTTACCATGAGGAAGTTCTTCCTAATATTTACGTGGAATTTCTTTTCTTGAAATTTCAAGCCATTGTTTCATGTCCTAGTCTCTGAAGCAACAGAAAACAGGCTTGTTCCATCTTCCATGTGACCTTCCTTCAAATATTTAAACATGGCTATCATGTCACCTCTTAACCTTCTCTTCTCCAGGCTGTGAAAATACCCAGTCCCTAAACCGTTCCCTATAGGGCAAGGCTTCCAGGCCTTTTACCATTTTGGTCACCCTTCTCTGGGCACGTTCCAGCTTGTCAGTATCCCTCTCAAATTGTGGTGCCCAGAACTGGACACAGTATTCCAGGTGAGGTCTGACCAGAGCAGAATAGAGTGATACTGTTACTTCCCTTGACCTAGACACTGTATTCCAGTTGATGCAGCCTAGAATTGCATTGTCTTTTTTTTTAGCTGCTGCATCACACTGTTGATTCATGTTCAGCTTGTGGTCTGCTAACACTTCTAGAGTTCTTTCACATGTACTGTGGTCAGGCCAGGTCACCCATCCTATACATGTGCTTCCCCCCACCCCAGGGGTAGTACCTTACATACCTACCTATTGAAACTGATTTTGTTAGTGTTGGCATAGCTATTAAGGTACTTTTAAATCCTGATCTTGTTCTCTGGGGTAGAATCATAGAGCTAGAAGAGACTACAAGTTGGAAGAGTCCAACCCGTTACCATGCCGGAATACACTATCACAGCATTCCTGACAGATGGCCATCCAACCACTGTTTAAAAACCTCCAAAGAGAAAGACTCTGCTAGACTCAGAGGCCATATATTTCCACTGTCGAACTGCTCTTACCTTCAGGAAGTTCTTCCTGATGTTTAGATGGAATCTCTTTTCCTGAAATTTGAAGTCATTGCTCTGTGTCCTAGTCTCTGGAGCAGCAGAAAATAGGTTTGCTCCATCCTTCATATGATATCCCTTCAAATATTTAAATGTAGTTATCATGTCACCTCTTAACCTTCTCTTCTCCAGGCTAAGCATACTCAGCTCCCTAAGCTGCTCCTCATAGGGCATGGATTTCAGGCCTTCTACCATTTTAGTTGTCCTCCTCTGGACGCATTTGAGCTTGTCTCAATATCCTTCCTGAATTGTGGTGCCCAGAACTGAACACAGTATTCTAGGTGGGGTCTGGCCAAAGCAGAATAGAGTGATACTATCAGTTCCCTTGACCTAAACACTCCTTCCACATATGCGGCTTTGACCTTTGCAAAATCGATTATTCACGAGGCACATGTTTGCCTCCCCCCTATTCTCCTCCTCCCATTCTCTTGCATTCCTCACCCCAGGCCTGTGATGCTTGTGTTTAAAATGGAAGTTTCTTCCTTTTAGGTGAGCAAAGGACCTCTCCCTGCTGGAGGCATGTCCTCTCTGCCACATGGCTGCACATTCTACTGTGTAACGGCTGCTGATTGGTCAAGTTTTTTCTTTGCTCCTACTCCTCCCATCAGGGAGGAATCTCCTTTCACAAGATGGTGACTGGAAGTAGCTAGAATTCAGTGCTCTACTCTATCTGAGGGGAAAGTACTGGTAAGCCATTTACCTTGTCTTTTTTTCTCCCCCCCACTCCCCCCTACCCCAGCAGCAATGGGGCCAGAGACAAGGGAATGGTGGGGAAGATCTGGAGGGCAATAGGAGGGGGATCACAGGGGGAGTTATTTACAGTTTTTCCACTTCCACGAGGGTTCCGTGCGCAAAACCCTCACAAATGTGGAGGGGCCACTGTACTGCTATTGATACAGCCCAGAAACACACTGGCTTTTTTAACGTCTGCATCACACTGCTGACTCATGTTCAGTTGGTGGCATAGGTAACTCCTCCTAAATTGGTGTCATCTGAAAATTTGATAAGAATGCTCTTTATTCCATCATCCAAGTCATTTATAAAGATGTTGAATAGCACTGAGCCCAGGACAGACTCCTGTGGCACCCTACTAGTCACTTCTCTCTGGAATGAACTGGCAGGAGTCATTTCAGAACCACTTGCAATAATCTTTGAGAACTCTTGGAGAACAAGAGGAGTCCCAGCAGACTGGAGGAAAGGCAAATGTTGTCCTCATCTTCAAAAAGGGGGGGGGGGGAAAGGACCCAAATAATTATCACCTGGTCAGCCTGACATCAATATCAGGAAAGATCCTAAAACAGATCATTAAACAGACAGTTTGTAATTACTTAGAAAGTTACACCATGATCACTAAAAGTCAACAGAGATTTCTCAAAAATAATGTGCCAGACTAATCTTATCTCTTTTATGATGGAGTTACAAGCTTGATAGATGAAGGGAATGCTGTGGACATGGCATATTCTGATTTCAGTGAGGCCTTTGACAAAGTTCCCCATGACATTCTTGCAAAGAAGCTAGTAAAATGCAGGCTGGACAGGGCTACTGTCAGGTGGATTTGTAATTGGTTGACCGAACGAACCTGTCATGAGCCCAGCTGAGCATGCTGCCGACTCAGACGGGGACTCTGAGTTAGACAGGGAACCCCAGGCGGAGGTGGATCCCTGGGAGGGAGAGGGCGCTCCTGCAGAGGCAAGGGAGAGGCCTGCCAGCAATCCCACAGCGGTCCCCGAGCCAGTACCTGCAGCAGAGGAGACCAGTGCTTCGGGCTCGACGGAAGCTGCTGTTCCTGACTCCAGCCCGGAGTTTGCTGCAGATCCTCCCCCCACGTTCCTCCAGAGGCGGCGAGAGAAGGAGGCGGTTCGCAGATCAAAACGCTTGCAAGCGAAGTGTCTGAAGTCTGAGGGCCTTCAGCTGTGAGCTGGGCCAACGGACGCTTGATCAGCCCAGCTGGGTTAAGGGCTATGTATTTAAGTCAGATGCTGGGGGGAGTTGGGCACGGGGCAACGACTGTCTTCCATCCGGGGAATCTGCATCCTGTATTTTTCATTCCAGGCCAGCCCTAGCTGTTGAGTTTGCTGTCTTTTTTCGTTTGGGTGATGTAACCTCTTGTTTATTTTACTACTTATTACTAAAAGCCATACACTTCGGCTCCTGCCTCTGTTTTCTGTTCAAGCCGCCACCTGACATTGGCAGAACCCAAAGGGTGCTCACCAATGGCTGCTTTTCATCCTGGAGAGAAGTGACTAGTGGGGTGCCACAGGGTTCTGTCCTGGGCCCAGTGCTATTCAACATCTTCATCAATGACTTGGATGAAGGAGTAGAGGGCATGCTTATCAAATTTGCAGATAACACCAAATCGGGAGGGGTTGCTAATACGCCAGAGAACAGGATCAAAATTCAAAATGACCTTGACAGATTGGAGAGCTGGGCCAAAACTAACAAAATGAATTTCAACAGAGAGAAATGTCAGGTCCTGCACTTAGGCAGAAAAAATGGAATGCACAAATATAGGATGGGAGACACGTGGCTGGGTAACAGTACGTGTGAAAGGGATCTAGGAGTTTTGGTAGATAACAATCTGAACATGAGTCAGCAGTGTGATGTGGTGGCCAAGAAAGCCAATGCGATTCTTGGTCGCATCAATAGGAGAATGGGGTCTAGATCGAGGGAGGTGATGGTACCACTCTATTCTGCTTTGGTCAGACCTCATTTGGAATCCTGTGCCCAGTTCTGGGCACTTCAATTCAAGAATCATATCGACAAGCTGGAGTGTGTCCAGAGGAGGGCGACCAAAACAGTGAAGGGTCTGAAGCCATGTCCTATGAGGAGCAGCTTAGGGACCTGGGTATGTTTAGTCTGCAGAAGAGAAGGTTAAGAGGGGACATGATAACCATGTTTAAATATTTGAAGGGATGTCATGTCAAGGAGGGAGCAGGCTTGTTTTCCACTGCTCCAGAGACGAGGAAAGGAACAATGGATTCAAGCTGCAGGAAAGGAGATTCTACCTGAACCTTAGGAAGAACTTCTTGATGGTCAGAGCTGTCTGGCAGTGGAATATTCTGCCTCAGAGTGTGGTGGAGTCTCCTTCTATGGAGGTTTTTAGCAGAGGCTGGATGACCATCTGTTGGGAGTGCTTTGATGTGTGTTCTGACACAGCAGGGGATTGGACTGGATGACCCCTGTGGTCTCTTCCAACTATGATTCTGTGAAGAGGAGTGTCAAGGTCAGAGACCTGGGCGACGAGCCAGCCTGGAGAAGAGAGTGGGAGAGCCAGCAAAGTCCAGCCGGGAGGAGACAAGCAAGCACTTACTCAAGGAAGTTCATTTACCAGACCGCCAAGCGAAGCTGTAGTCAGAGTTCCAAAGCCAAGGGTCAAGAGTCCAGAGATCAATTCAAGGTATCAGGAATCAGGTCCTGGGAGCAAGGTACAGGCAAGAGAAGGGCTTGTAAGAAGTTTGCCACAAGCAAAGGGAAACTTCCAGGCAGGCAGTTATATAGCCCCAGGTACAGGTGTGTCCAGTCACTGTTTCTTAAACTTAGCCAAGGGAGCCTCCCTTTGCACAACCCTCTTCAGTCTCTGCCTTGATTGGGGGCTTATTGAACCAGGCTCCAGAGCCTCTTCAGAATCAGATCCGTGTTGCTCCAAAGGAGCAGGCACAGAATTGGATCCCTGTTGCTCTAAAGGAGCAGGCAGAGGGATGTCTGCGCCTGCTTGGTCTCAGCAGGGGGAGCTCTTGAGCTGCAGGACTCATCTCCAGCCAGAGCTACAGGGACCAACAGCTGCTGCTCGTCATCAGCAGCTCTGATAGGGGCTTCAGTTATCACAAGGAGCCATTGGTGAGTGCTCTGTGGGTTTGGTTGGTCAGCTAGTTACAAATCTATCTAACAGTAGTATTGTCGAGCCCGTATTTTTCCAGCTTGTTTGCAAGAATATTGTGGGGGATCTTGTCAGAAGCCTTACTAGATCAAGATATGTTACATCTGCAGCATTCCCTTTATCTACAAAGCTTGTAAAAAGAGACAAAGAGAGAGAGAGATCAGATTAGTCTGTCAAGACTAGTTTTTGAGAAACCCATTTTGACTTTTAGTGGTCATGGCATTCCTTTGAAAATGTTTACAGACTGTCTGTTCATTTATCTGCTCTAGAATCTTTCCCAGTATTGATCCTCCTTCCTTGTTTGGTCTTTTCCTCTGAAATAGGTTATGCACCTCCTTTACTATATATCAGTCATAAGACTCATCCCACCATGTTTCATTGATGCCTATTTTACTGTATTTGCTTTGCTGTGTTAAGAGTTCAGGTTCATCTTGTTTATTTCCCATGCTCTGGGCATATTCATCTTGGTGCAGAGAAGACTGAGGTGTGTTCGTGATGGCACTCTTTAAATACCTAAAGGGCTGCCACAGAGAGGAGGCATCAGTCCTGTTCTCTACTGCTTCAGAGGACAGAACTAGGACTAATGGTTTTAAGTTACAGGAGGGTAGATTTTGATTGAACATTAGAAGGCACTTCTTAACAGTAAGAGTGATTCAGCAATGGAATCAATTGCTCAGAGAGATGGTGGGGGTCTCCTCCTTTGGATGTCTTCAAAAAGAGCTACCTGCTGGGCATGCTTTAGCTGGAGATCCTGCACTGAACGGGATTGGACTCAATGGGCCATGAGGCCCTGTTCAACTCTGTGAGTCTGTCATCTCCTGATAAGTTGTGAATAGAAATTCAGAGAGCTGCAATAGTGTCTAGATATAGCATTTGATACAGGAAGCAAAATATAGGCATAGTTTAATTTCTAGGCCATGTAGTATGGGTGCAGATATTGCTCCATTGGACATACATTTTTGGACCAGATACACAGCCTTAGATTATTCAATAGCAAAGAAAAGTGACTGTGGATGTTTTTGGAACATGAAGTGATCCTTCCATAGTTGGTAGAAACTGGGGAATGTGCCAGAGGAAGCACTGTGTCTTCATTAGAAAGTCAGCAGGATTGTTTGGAACAGTCCTAAAGTTTGTTCTTATTTGCTTTTGTTTATTCAGTAAAGAAGCTCAGATCATATGTCTTCCAGTTGATCAGATTTGGCAGGCACAGCTCTGCACAATCCTCTGTTGTCCCACTTCTTCAGCTGCTTTTAAAATGTCCCAGTTTATTCTCCTACCACTGTCCCCATTTGTCTTTGGCTTACTCAGTTACTGTAAACTAAGATCAAAGTGCAAAAGTAGTTTCCAGTCAATTAGCTGAGGGAGGGGAGAGGAGAGAAGGGGGCCAAATCTTGCCCTTCCCAGGAGGCTCAAGCAAAACAAATTATTCATGGCTTGTGTGTTTTGCTGTATTGACTACACTCTGATGTAGCTTGGCCACATATGTCCCAGGTTTTGTCTGTGAAATGTTAGAGGGTATGAAGTTAACATTGCAATGTTGATCTAGCTCTGTATAAGTAGCCATGCTGAAGAGTGAACTCAGCATATTTGCATGACAAGCTACACCTGTTGAAATCCTTTCTTCCTTCCAGTTCTTTAAAAACTAGGAGTTCTGTCCTCAGTGACTGCTCCAGCTGGGGTTAGATGCCACATATGTCCCAATTCTCATCTGTGAAATGTTGGAAGGTATAAGATGCAGATGTTTTCATTGATACAAGATTTACCAGAGCTTAGAAAACTTACTTCTTAGGTCCATAACTCCCAAAGGCCCCCAGCCAGCATGCTCCCCAACTCATAGAATCATAGAAATGTAGAGTTGGAAGAGACCACACGGGCCATCCAGTCCAACCCCCTACCATGCAGGAATACCCTCAAAGCACTCCCGACAGATGGCCATCCAGCCTCTGCTTAAAAACCTCCAAGGAAGTGTCACCTTCTCCGCCCTTAAGAAGGACAGCTTTTTCTGAGAAACAGGCAAATGACCAGACGTTTCTTGGTTCAAAGGCTAGATGCCAGATTTATTGAGTACAAAAGTATAAAAGTAAAAAAAAATATGAGTCTGCTGCAGCAGGGTGCCGGAGGTCCGGGAACAAAGGCCAGAGGCGGGGCAAGGCCTTTTTACCCAGGCAAACAGTATACACACCCCCTGCGGCATTTTTCAACCAACCATAGACCCCCTGTACCATATTAGGTAATGTCCAGAGGAGGCGCTTCAGGTGACGTAGAGCCATGAGTCAGCAGATGGGAGCGGGGGGGGGGGCTAGAACTCCTATGTACATGACTACCTCCTGGCTCATAATGGAGACTGTCTTTCTTTTACTCACAGTTGGAGACTCCACTACACTCCGAGGCAGCATATTCCACTGCCGGACAGCCCTGAGGATTTGACAAGCTCTGTACCCCATTATTTATTTATTAGTTATTAAAATATATGCATCCCATTCTCTATCAAAAGATCTTAGGGCAGCATACAAGTAAAATCACTGTAAACAAATTAAAACAATAACCATAATAGGTTCAAAGCATATTAAATACAATCAACAATTTAAAGCATGTTTAAAAGAGTAAAATCATTTTAAAAGCATGTGTATTAGCATTGTGAGCTAAACGAGTGAGGCCCAAAAGCTTGTAACCAGCTTTGGTTTATTCAGACAGTCTGAAACTAAGAATAGACATCAGCTTAATCAATTAATATGTGTGTATAAACAAGTTCAATGCGCAAATCAACAAATTATCAGTGCATTCCCTCTCTGTTGAATCGGGGTTACCAGCTAAATGAATATGTAATTGTGCTGTACAACAAGCATTCCAAACTCAGTTGCTTCTAGTGTTTCAAAGTATAATTTCTCTTTTTTAATGGAATATTTATTTATTAGTTTTAAAACAGATTCATAGTTAGAATCATAGTTACAATCAAAGAAATATATGTTCAAAGAAAATAAGAAACTAAAACTTTAAAAAAAGTTGTTGTTCTTGTTGTTCTTGTGTGCCTTCAGGTTGTTTCCTGTGGCAATCCTAAGGTGAATTTATCACTGGGTTTTCTGTATTGGCACACTAAACTAAAACACTGAAAAATTACTGAAAGATTGAACACTGGCCAACTGTCGTGAAAGAGAGTAAAGGAAAAAGAAAAAAATGTTCTACCGTTTATAGATCCAACTGAGTAATCCTACTCTTTTACCAGTGACCATAGCCACAAATTATTGTATTATTCGATTTCTTATTGCTCAAAAAGTCCATGAACAGTTTCCAATCTTTCTAAAAAAAACTTCAGTTGGCTTATCTTTTATGACCCATGTTTTAGTTTGGTAATTTGGGCTAACTCAGCAACCTTAACAATCCATACTTCCATCATTGGTGCTTCTTTCTATTTTTAAGTTTGAGCGAACAATATTTTTGCTGCTGTTATGTAATGAAGACATAATCCATATTTATTCTCCAAATATTTAACCATTCAAAGTATAACTTCCTAAAAAGTTAGAAATGTGTGACCTAATATATGTTTTCCATGTTTAGCAATGCTATTAAGTGGTTTTTCTTTCAGTACTGTATTTTTCATTACAAGAAGAAAAATAGATATAAATGTAAGAAGAAAAAAATAAGTAAAAATAGAGCACTCATAATTCTAGCACATTTATTTTATTTCTTCAATTTTACAGGCAGAAATTTAACCTTGGCTTAGCTTCCATAAACCTAAAAGCAGTGAGTAATAAGGAAGTAATGCATTTACCTTTATTTATCTATTCATACAGAAAACTAATTTAGAAATCACAAAAAAAACACATTTTGCAATTTTATGTCTGTGTGTATATCATGAAAGAGTCTTGGAATGTTTTATTGAATCATAAATATGAGCACTAAATGTATTATTTAATGCATTGCATAATTTTACTTCAGATTTAAGAATTTTAAAAGGGAAGACTCTGAGCAGAAAGCAGCTGCTTCAACCATGTACTTTTCAGCATAATGACTGCCTTTACAATTAGAGGTGCAGAGATAGGAATCCTGATAACCTTTTTGCTTAGACAAGACAAAGTTTGTGTGCTTATACCAGCCAGCATGAGAGTCAATACCCAGCAAAGAGACTAAGTTCCTTTTCAACAGCATGCATATTGAAAGGTTAATTAAAAAGGAAACCTAGTCTATTCATTTTCCATCAAAGTAAAATTGTAATTATTTTCAGTGTGAGAATACATTGGTACTTCTGGGATTCTGGCCTTTTATTTTCCTTCCTGAATGGGATTTATGTATACTGAGCAAGTAACGTGAAAAGGCATGATGGAAATAAAATTTGACCTGTGCCTACCCTGAATGAAGTGTGAAAATCCCCATTGATCTTACACTGGGCGGCATTTAATGCTTATATAACATGCGATCTAACTTTCTGCAACAGGTTTCTCTCCTGTCTGTTAGAGGAGCTGGAGGCAGGAGGGGAGGCAGCATGTGTCAGATTGTTGTTGTTAACTGTTGATAAGTTGATTTCAACTTTTGGTGACACTAGGAATGAGAGATCTCAAGGATAACGCTACGAGAAGCCTGTATCCCAGCCCCACTCAGTAGTATCCTTGCCCCAGTTTGACCCTTTTATTGCCACATGCACCTATTTTAGTCCAAACCAAAATCAGTTTGGAAAGCCACACAGGACCCCTATTAGGTAGCCACATTAGTGCAAAGGGCCATTTTTACTATGTGCATGTGTTCACCATACCTGTTTATGTCTTGTCACGGACTGTAGCAGCTGCAGGGTTTGGGGTTTTTTTGATTTCCACAATGCATGCACATATTCACATATTCACTTAATCAAATAGCCTTTGTTTTCCCTTCATTCTGATTGCACATATGTGCTTCTATACAGTGAAACCAGTAGATAAGGGGGAGGTAAAATGTTGACCTGCAAATGCATGCATACAAACATGACAACCACACCCTCCCTGCTTTTCCAGATGCTGATACAAACATGGGAGCTACCCTTTACTAGCAGGAATGGTCAGGTGACCACCCACCAAACTGCCCCTCCCTTGCCCCACTGAATTCCAGTGAGTTCCAAATCTAGGTGTTGAACCACATAGTTTAAAAACAGTGTTTGTCCCCAGTTAGCGGAGTAAACTGGAGTTTTAAAAAATCTTCTTAAACTCCTCAGACATTGAAAAGAAAGGTAGGGATGAATTATTTAGCCTATGTTAACTTCTACCCTTGTCACCCTATTATCATCAGGTCTAGTCACGTCTTGCATACTCTGGCTGTGACTTCCTTGATTGCATTACAGATGGATGGACTCAATCTTCCTCTTACTTTACCAAGCTTTATCATCTTTTCTAATGAGGCATATATTCTCTTGATATGTTAAAGGTACAACAGTCTCAGCTTAGTCATCTTGGCTTCTAGAGAGAGGTCAGGGTTGATTTCCTCTTGGACTCAATTATTTATCTTTTTAGCAGCCCATGGTATCAGTAGACCTTGTCTACAACACCACACTTCAAGTGAGTTGATTTTCTTCCTACCAACTTTCTTCACTGTCCAGGTTTCACAACCATACATAGAAACTGAAAATATGGCATGGACAATCTTAACTTTATTATTCAGTGATATATCTTTAAACTTTAGGAACTTGTCTAGTTCTGTCAAAGCTCCCCTTCCAATCCTAGTCTTCTGTTTTTTTGACTGCAGTCTCCATTCTGATCAGTGACTAAGTGAAAATATGGAAAAATCCTTTATTTCAGTGGTCTTAATTGCTTAAAATTTTGTAAATTGCCTGTGGTTATTTTTTTTTCTTATGCTCATCTATAAACCTGATTTAGCACTTTCTTCTTTGACTTTTTTTAGTAATTGTTCCAGGGCTTTGCTGTTTTCTGCTAGTAAGACGGTATTACCTGTGTATCTTAAATTGTTACTATCCCTTCCTCCAAATTCACACGTCTTTCTTCTAAGTCTAATACAGCTTTGTGTATGGTATGTTCATTGTACAAGTTAAACAGGGTGATAAAATGCAGCCTTGCTTAACTCACTTGCCAATTGGGAACCATTCCATTTCTCTGTATCCATCCTGAAGGTAGCTTCTTGTCCTGAACAGAAGTTAGGCATCAAGGGAATCACACGCTGTGGCATACCCATTTATTTATGCATGCATGCATGCAAACATGACCACCACACCCTCCCCGCTGTAATCTATAAAGCACAGACTGTTTTCTTCTGAAATTCTTTGATGCACCTTATTATCCAGCCTGTGTTTGGAATACAATCCCTGGTACCTCTTCCTTTCCTGAACCCAGCCTGGACATCTGGCATTTCTTATTCCATATATAGTACAAGTCTTTGTTGTAAAATTTTGAGCATCACTTTGCTTGCATGGGAGATTAATACAATGTTCCTGTGGTTACTGCATTGTCTCTTGTACCCTTTCTTGGAGATTGGAAGGTGTACTGGAATGTTCCAGTCTGTGGACCATTGTTTTGTTTTCAGTATTCATTGACAGATTTTAGTTAGAACTAGATTATATCTTTCTACCTTAAAGCTGCTCCATTGGTACGCTATCTGTTCCTGGTGGTTTGTTTTCCCCAAGTGCTCTGAACGCAGCTTTTACTTCAATTTCTAGAAAAGAAATTCTAGCTTCTTCTTCAAATGGTTCTTCCCAGAACAAATCTGTCATCTGTCATCCTTTCATCTGTTTTATATAGTTATTCCATGTATTGTTTCCATCATCTTTTTATTTCTGCTTGGTCATATAGTGTGCTGGTCACAGAGTATCACCACTCTTGGTTTAATTTTCCCTTTGATTTCTTGGATCTTGTGGAAGAGGTCTGTTGTTGTCGTCTTCTACTTCTCTGCACTGATTATTATAGTAGTTCCCCTTGTCCCTGTGCACAAGTCACTGAACAGTTGCATTCAATGTTTTGACCTTATTTCTGTCACCTTTTCCTTTTGCTTCTCATCGCTCCTTAGCTGTTGGAAGAGTTTCATTTGTCATCCATTGAGGCTTCTCTTTCTTTTTAGTTGCAGATTATATCTTTTTTGCATTCTTCCTTGACAATGTCCCTGGCTGCAGTCCAGAGTTCTTCTGGTTCCCAGTCAGTTAAACTTAATAGGGTCATTTTTTTAATGTTATCTTTATATTCTACAGGGATTTCTTTGGTTTGTATTTGGATATCACAATTAGTGTACTTCTTTAGCTTTACCCTAATTTTTGATATTAACAGTTTGTGTCACTCTGCTCCTCATCTTGTTTTTGCAGCGAGAATTGAGGTTTTCAGTCTTTTGCTTCCAGTTATGTAACCTATTTGATTTCTGTATTATCCATCAGGTGATGTCCATGTATCACCATCCAAGCACTTCATTGGTTGAAGAATATGTATTCAATAAACAAACTGTTGGCCTCATAAAATTCAGTCCATTGCTGTCCTGCTTCATTTCTTTATCCTAGGCCAAATTTTCCTATAATCATCTATTCTGCTCTATTATTGCATTCCAGTTGCCTATGATTAACAAGAAGCCCTCTTCTGGTGTGTGATCAATTTCCCTGGAACTCCAGCACAGAATCTTTCAATTTCTTCTTCTTATGCCTTTGTATTTGGAGCATAAATGTGAATTATGATTGTATTAATGGATTTTCCCTGAAGTCTAATTGATAAGATTTGGTCAGAGTTTGCATGATATCCTTTGACTGCTTTTGCTACATCTCTGCTCACTTTTAATGCCACTGCCCCCCACTTTTTTTTTTAGATTGTGCGTGTAATTATCTGGCTCAATATATCCCATTCCTGTCTGCTTTAGCTGGCTCAGTCCAAGTATTGCAATGTTTATATGTTCTAATTCTTATTTTACAGTGTCTAGCTTCCCCTGAATCATGCTTCTCATATTCCATGTTCTTCAAATATGTGTTGCGCAGCTTTGGACTTTCCTTTCACCTCTGCTGACATCAACAGCTGAATGTCTTTTGGCTTGAGTTCGGTTGCATTGTTAGCCACAGTGCTAGTTATAGTTGCTCTCTGCTTTACCACTGTTGCTCACTGAGTGCCTTCTAACTTGGGGGTCTCATCTTCAGCCACTATCTCTTGTTTCTTTTTGGATTATCTCATCATAGAGTTTTCATGTAAAGGACATTCAAAAACAGTTTACCGTGCCTCCTTCTGTGCAGTAACAACAAGCTATGGTGTCACTGCCATCGTCTCTGAGAGATCCTCCACTACTGTCATCCCACACACACACACGCCCATATACACAGTACTGCTGCTGCCCAGTAGCTGTTCATCATTTTTAGCCTGGTTCTTCAGCAAAAGCCTGTCTGACGTGGGAGACCCTACTAACAGCACTGCTACTATCAGCATAGCTTCTTACCTCAAAGGAAGAACACTGCAGAAAGATAGTGACATGTCCGATAGGACACCATAAAAGGTATTTAGATAATCAGACATAATTGTTGTATGTTTTCAGTGCAAGCAATAGCAATAGCATGTGTGTTTCTGTACCATTTATCAGCTAAGTGCTCTCTAAGTGGTTTACAGTGTGTTAGCTAACTGCCCCCAACAAGCTGGGTACTCATTTTACCAACCTACGGAAGGATGGAAGGCTGAGTCAACCTGGAGCCCTGTAGGATGAAACTCACAACCTTGTGGCTGCAGTACCAGCATTAACCACTGCACCACCAGGGCTTCTATTGCAGACTGCAATATATACTATATACATACTGTGCGTGGGCTTTTATAAGTTTGGGAGAGATTTTGGTATTGTCTGTTTTGGGATTTCACTGAAATTTGATGCTGAGTTCTTACTGATAGTGTCATGGACAGTAGCCAACTTCTTTCTATTTTAACTGGCAGTGATTTTCCAAGGTTTCCAGCAGAGCTGTGCCCACCCCTGCAGCCTTGGAGATTGGAGGCTCCTTCCATGTTCAAGGTATTTGCTCTGCTGCTAAGCCATACGCCCCTGCCCCTGTTAGGAGCCCAACTAATTAAATTAAAAAAAGTTTTCAAGAGATTTACAAAAGCAGAGAGCATTCCAAACCAGCTTAGTTGCTTGGAAAAAGTTTAAGAGAGTATTGGACATCTTTGCATTCTTTCTTTCTGCAAGTTGGCTTACCCCCCCCCCCTTTTTTTTGTTCTTTTAATTCCAAAGGTCTGTTGCAAAGACAAGCATTACATGAGGCAGATGAAGACACGGTAACCGATGTTGATTTTACCAATATGATTTCTGAGGAAGAACGAGAGGAGTTAAAAGCAGAACTTGTCAAGGTAATTTTCTTTGATCTTCTGGATATATGATCTCAAAACCCGATACAGGAAAACATTACTATAACCAAATTTCTCCATTTAATTGTTCTTGGGCACAGCTGCATGTCAGAATGAATGTAGAGAGTATCCTGAGTGCCTATATTGCAGTAGAGTTTCTTTGTGCTATCATGACTGAACTCTGGTCAGTTTTAAAGTGATAACCTGTATAGTTTTACAAGAGTTCAGTCATTCCTGATTTAAAAAAAGCAATTGGAGACAGGGAAATAGCTTCCCAAATAGTCTACAGCATGAGTGTTTCCTTAAACGGGCGTATTCTTTCATGCAGAATGAGAAAAAAATAAATTCAGTATGGTGTCTTAGATTAGAGATCTTGAATATAAATGTGATAGGTAAAATACTTTTGAGTCTATTCAGCTTAGTTTTACAACTGAGGCAGCTTCAGTTAATATAATGGAACACTTGAAAAGTACTATGACTACTTTGCCTATTTGCATGTCACCTTTCTTTCTTAACCTCTTTTCTTGAGAAAGTAATGAAGAGCAGGCACATATTATTTTACATTTAACTGTACAAGTCTTCACCCCAGATCTAGTTTTCTTGCTGATGCGAGCAGAGGTTAAGATTTCCATCCTCAAGGCACATTCTGCAGAATAAGAGTGTTTTCTAGTCATAGCTGTTGTGGAATCTAGGTCAACTCTGCTCAGAAGACTGTTCTAAATCGTTCACAGCATTCAAATGGCATATAAATACATTGTACAAAGGAAATGCATTGGGGATTTGTATTTAGAAATGCTTGGAAATTTTCAGAATTTACACTTTCTCAAGCTGTAATGAATTCATGTTTGCTTGGAGTAGCTGCTGTGCTTCCAGTGGGACTTGCTTGCCTCCTAGTTCTCAATGCCGTTGAAAACATCTCTGTGTGCCATTGCTGTAAAATCTTTAGAATAGTCACATTCCCATTTTAATAATATCCTAAAAGCCCTGATTCTGTCTGTTTCCATAATTGGGAAGCCATCATTTCCAGATTCACTGTTATAAACTTGACATTTTCATTATTTCACATCTTCACTCTTATTTTGGATTGATAAATTATCTGTAAATTATACTGTGTGTGTGAACATCTTGCAGATATTTGTGAGCCACATTGCATCTTTTTTTAAAAAGGTAGAATTATGATTGCTGACAAGAGATTGTTTCTTATGTATATATGGCTGATTTTTTAAAATTATATTCTGTACATGTCTGTGTAGAAACTTTTGGAAAATTATTATTCACATGTGAAAATTGCAAGCAGTGACCTAATGATAGTGAAATTATTCATCATACTGGGCTACATCGAATATTTGTCCCAGTTAGATTTATTGAAATCCGTGTAACTCATGTAAGTGGTGATGACTAAAAAGTCCCATTCATTTCAATCTGCCCTTGGTGGATGATTCCTTTTATGGAATTTATCTTATTTGGAAAACATTTAATGTATTTGTGAATCTTTTGCCTTAGAGAGTTGTAATTTGAACATTCAGAATCTTAATTTTTTTTTATAATCCTTTAGTCTCTCATTTAATAGGATAGTAATAAAGCTAATTTGAAGTTGATGCTTCATTTGTAAACTAGGTCTAATTAGGTTTTCCAAAGGGAGTGAATATCTTTGTGAATGAAGTACCCAGCTAGGCCTCCCTTTTCTCCTATTACTTATAATATTTTCCTTTACTTGAACAAACTGGAGGTTCTCTTTACCTTAACTGGTCTTACTAGAAACAATACAGAAAACACGACCTGCCCTTTGCCAGTTTGCTTTTTGCTAAGGCGCTTTCTTGTAGCTCTGCTGGCTTATACTGGTAGAAGCCAGTTTTCTATTGTTAATGCAGATAGCCTCTTTTAAAGGGCAAGATTATTTCGTGGCCATCTGCTCAGTACGTGTAGATCCTTGCACATGGCAAAGTATGCAATCCACTAGAGTCAATCATGTAGATCTTTCAGTTGAAGCCACTATGGATAATAAATATGTAAACAAGTTAGCAAACATGTTACTTCTAGGTCACTTGCAATCTGAACCTTTTTTAATTTGGCCCAGCTATTTCTTTATTAGATAGTCCTAAATTTGCATACTTTTAAATAAACTACCATGTACAAATTGGCACTGGGATGTTCTGCAGCCTTAATGTCCTCATGTAGATTTTTTAAAATATAATTTACTATGGTAGCAACACAAAACATTTTGTGGTATTTGATGGGACAATAAGTACATTACTGGCATGCCCTTTCCTACTGTGTTGTGTGCTGGTATCTACATTGTAGATTTGCATCACTTTGAAATTTATATCAGTCCTGCACTCATATTGTTCAATTGCACACTGTTTATTTTTGTCAAAAAATATCATTCACCACCCTGTGACTGACTCTTAATTGACAGCCATCATAAATGCACATAAATGTGCCAAATTTCTTAATGTTTTTATAATATTACAAAAAATTACTGGTTCCAGATTGCAAATTAATTGTAAATACAAGTTCAAAAAAAGAAGCTAATGTGCATGTAAAATAAATATGATAGGAACCTATCTTAGCTATAGATGCACATGACCATAATTGTATAAAAATATTGTGTTAACGATAGTACACATTTATTATATTTATATTAGATGGGTTTCTGATAAAATTCTATTGCAGTGATACTCATTTTCAAGTATAAAGGTGAAAATTCAAGTGTACTAAGTTATGTGTTGGTATAATCAAAACTCTAACATCTGAGTTAGAATCATGCAGTCCTCCAGATGTTGTACTGCAACACCCAGAATCCTTCACCACTGCTTATAGTGGGAAAGTTTGATGGGAGTTCTAGTCCAACATTGTTCCTTCATTTGCTTTAACAGAAAAATTTCAAATTAACAATAGTTTGGAATACCTTCTTTCTAGTAAATTCTCCAGAGAGAATCAACAAACATTTCTTCCCACTCCCACAAGCACAATTTCTCCTGGTACTCTGCCACCTTATTTTCTTTCTTCTCCTGCCCTATACTCCGCCCCTACTCCCTCTTCTTTTACACTAAGGATGCTATGCAGTCCTGTCCCAACCCCATCCCACCCATTTTACTAGGTTCCCTGAGTACACAAAGGAAAGTGCTACCCTTGGTGAGTTGCTTGCTGCTTTCACACCCACTGTCTTGATGCCTTTAGAGCATAGGCCTTCTGAGCTCCCTGACACCACCAATGAAGATGGTGGGTATGGCTAGACCTTGCCAGCCTGTACAATTATGTGTTAAAAACAAAGAAAAAGAATGTCATGTGGCATAGCACTGTACTTGCTTCCTACTGCCATCATCTCTTCTTGTTGGAACTGTAAAATCCTGGTCCTTCCCCAGGATCCACTTATATGAAAACGCTGGTGAGATCTCCCATGTTCTAATAAATAGCTACAAAATCACAACAGTATGCAATTTGATAGTTCTTTAGTTGTACTGTGTTTTTAAGTGGTTGTAAGATGCCTTGAATCCTGTGCTGGGAAACAGGTAAGATATAAAATAAACAAACACTCAATAACTAATCATGAAGAATAATGAAATTAAACACAGAAGTATTTTGTTGCACCAGGTATTCCTGTCAGCTAGCTTTACTGTGTCATTTGTGTTCTTCAAGAAAGTGCATCTAAAGCTGTTTCACATATATAATGAAGAGCAATAATATGCGCTTTTCTTTTGTTAATTCTGTTCAGCTTGAGGATGAAATTGCAACTTTGCGTCAAGTTTTAGCAGCTAAAGAGAAGCATCTTGTAGAAATAAAACAAAAGCTTGGCATCAACTTGATGAATGAACTGAAACAGAACTTTAGCAAGAGCTGGCATGACATGCAAACAACTACTGCGTGAGTGGAAACCTCCTACATGTTCACTGTTTCCCTTGTGTAGCACTGCGTCCTCAGAAAATTGGGGTGGGACAGTGGGTATTTTGTCAGACCTTGAGTGACTTGGTTCCTAGCTTCCATTGGGCCAGGAGGCTCACTGGGTGGACATCATGGGTGATTCACTTTTGCTTTTTTGTCATGTCTTAGAGAACAGCTGTAAGGGGAAAATGTGAAGGTGTGTAGTATGCCATTTTGAGCTTCCAGAAGGTGAGTGTGCGATACACTCCAGGCAAGTAGTTAGATCATATTTTGCTATATGGTAGGGTTTTTTTTTGTTAAGCACCAATTGTTTGTGTTTAAAAGGAGATACGTACATGTGAGAGAGACTGCCCGTGCTATGGTTTGGATTATTCCATGGTTTTATTTCATTCAGAGTGTTTATTTCTCAACCACAGCAAGTTGACCACCTAAGTTACTCTTCAGTTGTTGTTTTTTACATGATTGTTTAATCTTTGGTGGAAACTTTGATAGACATTGACTGTGTACACAGAGTCCAGACTTTTCATGTTGGTGACACACTTTTTAGAGGTGCATCATTTTGTGACACAGTAATTCATTTCATGACACAATAATCCAGTAAATGGAGGCAGTCCTTCCACCTGAGCCTGGCCCACCACTGCCACCACTCTCCTCAGGGTTTTCTTCAGCCCGGGACAGTGGGAGAGGCAGCCCCTCCACCTGGACCTGGCCCACCCTTGCCGCCGCCGCCCTCACTGGGATCTTCCTTGGCCCAGGGCGGTGGCAGCAGCGATGACAGGGACAGCCCCTTCACCCAGAACCTGGCCTGGTGCAGCGGTGGGAGAGGCAGCCCCTCTACCCATTACATTCATGCGACACACCTACACGCTATAGCTGACACATTAACGTGTCATGACACACAGTTTGGAAAGCTCCGGTGTACACTGTTCTAGTTTACCTGACGTGTACCTTCTTGATATGCAGCCTCTGATTTCTATACAGTTTTTTACTCAGATACCAGCAAAGGCAAATCCAGATTCATACAAGCATAAGGTCTCGCTGACAGAATATAAATTTGCATTTTAAGAGATAAACAAATTATCTCTTGCAACAAATGAACTTGGATGAATTTTAAAATTTTCATATGGGGAAATAAAAAACCTAAATCAGTCTTCCTCATCCTGCCATTGTTCCGATGTGTTGGTATGCAGTTCGCATAAATGGGCTGCTTGCTGTGTATGATAGAACACACTTGAAGAGTGCCTGATTAAGGAAGCCTACAGTAATGCTCTCACCTGGTATGCTATGTATTTCCATTCAAATGTACAGTTCTGTTTTACTTTCTCAGTGCTGGGCTTAGTATGGTAGTATTCTATGTAAAGAGGAGGCTAGTATCATGTTGAGGTAGATACGACAACTGTTGTTACAAACTCCCAAGTATGGATTATGATTTCCATGTGGCTGGTAGAACTGCCAGTCTTAGTAGAATATTAATAAAGGACATACTGACTGATTTTCACCGAAGCACTTAAGGAATTTCATCTCTGTATACATATTTGCACATGCTTTCCTGTGACTTCTGGAAAAATGGCAACATGTGATGAGTTCATTACACGTTGCATCTTGAGAACTTGGTTCCATAGATATTGCTGTACCCAAGGACTGCAGATACTAAAGTCCCCAGAATGGGATATGATTTGCTGTGTGTTAGGAAAACTAGTAGGTTCTCTTTGCTCATTGTGTACACTTGTATGCAGTACTTTGCCAGGAAAGCCATCTTTGTGTCTTCATTACTACATACTTAAATCTTCATCAACACTTTGAAGCCAGAAGTTAAATTATTAAATACATACCGGTAATTGTCAGTACAGAGGAACATAACTAAATTTGTTAACCGTAACAAGATTCCTTCAGGTATATATTTCTCCTCTGTCAAACTGCTAATGAGTAAATGACAAAGGTCTAGGTCACTGCCCCTTTTGGTTTTAGGCTTTTATTTTTCTGTCATAGTCTATACTTAAAGAGGAATGTATATCTGAAGATACAAATACTTCTGCATTCTCACAACTTGCCTATTCGTGTATTCCTTGCAATGTAAGATTGAGTCTCATGTTAGTGGGATGCACAGAACTGTTTCCAGGTGTCTGTAGTGAATACCGGGTTGGAAAACTACTATAGGTATTTACAACTATAGCTTTTCTTCCAGCCCTAATTTGCCCCATGTTTTCATCAATTGCCCAAATACTCACAATATTTTAAAAAGACTTAAGAATTAAAGAGTTAAATCATTTGTAAATTAATTCAGACAAAAAGCATAGAAATTGAATGTTAAGGCAACAAAACTTACCAGGTAAGCACAAAACACATTATATTGTTTCACTATATTGTCTCAGTTTAGCCCTTCACCTGTTATCCTTTTCCAATTCTGATCATAGAACACTGACTGTCAGAACACTGTCCGTAGCCTCTGCTTTCCCTCTGTCTCTTCATTTGAGTTACAGACAATGATGTGCTAGCAGTGAAAGCTTGTATGAGGAAGAGGTACAGAACTGTTTGACATAACATGCAAATCTGATTACGTGAATATATAGCACTACTGGCCTATGTTTCGGTGACTTTCCCATGTGCAGATGAAGAGGGCATGAATTTAGAGGTGAGGTCAGGAAAAAATACATAAGGCTTTGGAGGAATATGAGTTTGACTTAGATATTTGGAGTGAAAATGAATACATAAAGAAAAGACATGCTTTCCAGACTGTGGAATGTGTCTACATATGCGCTATATGAGAATATACGAAGGCTTGTTCTACATCAGACCAAGGCCATCTAGTCCAGCAGCCAAACACTTTCATACCATCAACAGGTGCATGAAGGTGATAGCTTTCTTTTCATTTGTCTCTCATGATATGATAATCAGAAGTTAGCTACCTTGTGTACAAGGATTCTAGAGCCTGGAAGTTTCTTTCTTTTTGTGAATTACAACTCACGGAATCCCTGAGATTGCATAGCAGTTGGGATGTTGTTTAAAAAAAATACTTTCCAGACTCTGGGAAGTTTTCAGCTTTCATGGCTAAAAGCAGTTGATACAGTTTTCCTCCACAGATTTTACTGCTACCTTTAAAAACCCAGCTAAGATTTCATCCTACTTTGCTGCAGCACATTTCTTAAGTTAGTTATATATTGTGTGCCCAGCACTGCTTTGTGATACTATCTGAATTCAATTATCACTTTGTTGGAAGCCTCAGGGAGGGAGATCACTTCATGTGATAATAATTTATCAAATATGGAAGTAAAGAAATTGCTCCCAGTTAGGCTTAGACCTTACCTCTGTGTTAAATTCAGTTTATTACCTTGGGTAAGATACTGCTTCTAGCATTCTGTTTCGATCAATCACCATCCAGCTCTCTTTTGGAAACTTAGAAACAGGGCATGAAGGGCATTGCTCTGTATTTTGTCGCCTGTTTTGTTCAAAAATATACTCCTTCTGAACATGGAAACTCCACCTAGCTGTCATAATGGATGGGATAGAGCAGTAGATGGGGTGGGAGTAGCTTCGTAGGTTGGGTGGTGCATTAGCACCTCAGGTGCTATACGTATGTACAGTTAAGTGCACTATTTCTGTAGCATTTATGGGAAGAATAACTTGGTGCTGACAAGAAGGCAGGCAGCTAGCAGATGATGCTTCATATGGAAAAAAATGTTCCTGCAAACTGCTTCTTATTATGCAGCAGTTTAGGGTGCAGAATCTGTCAAAATGATTGTATAAGTTTTCAGAGCAAGAAATACTTCTCAAAATGTGCAGTATAAGGAAGGAGAGGATCACTCTTCCTGATTGTTACAAGGGATGCTAATGATACTGTGCACAGTCTCTTTGGCTACAAGTTGTAAAGTTAATCTAGAGAAGAATATTGTGCATCTACCCCAAATACAATCAGCACTCTTTCACAGCGAGCTAACTACTGAAATTATGTATGTCTGTAGTACACAATGTAGAAATAGATGGTGAAGACATTGAAACAGTTATAAGATTTTCTGTGTCTCAATTCAGTCAAAATCAAAATGGAGACTGTAGTAAAATGTGGGGGGCAGAGGCTATAGTAAAACACTGCAAAATGTTTGCAGAACCCTGGCAAAGGTTTGGAAGGAATACCAAATGTTGGGGTTTGTAGTTGACAAAGCTAAATCAGGAGAAGGCTAAGATGAAAGAGCAGCTATGAATAAACTAGATGAGAGTCTCAAATATAAATATATATCATTAAATACCAAAGTTAGGATCATTCATAATAATGCCCACAGTATTTCAGATTTCTGTGTATGGTTGTGTGAAAGCTGGGCAGTGAAGAAAGATGACAGGAAGGGGATCAACTGATTTGAAATGTGGTACTAGAGGGTTGTTCTGTGGATACTGTGGATTCCCGAAAGACAAATAAGTAGAGCAAACCAAGTCTGAACTCTCAGTGGAAGCCCAGATGACTAAACTGAGGCTACTATACTTTGGGAACCTCATGAAGTGACATGATTCATTGGAAAAAGCAGATAAGGCTGGAGAAGGTGGAAGCTGGTAAGAAAAAATGAAGTGTGTGTGTATGTGCCTTCAAGTCACATGTCAACTTACGGCAGCCCCATTGATTTCACAGGTTTTTCTTAGGCAGGGAATAGTCAGAAGTGGTTTGCCAGCTCCTTTCTCTGAAATATAGTCTACAGCACCTGGTATTCATTGGTGGTATCCCATCCAAGTATTAAGCAGAGCTGATCCTGCTTAGCTTCTAAAATCAGACAGGATCTGAAGACTGCACTACAAATGAATTGATTCCATAAAGGAAGCCACAGCCATAAGTATGCAGGATCTGAGCAGGGCTCTGGCTCACCCTGGCTGTTGGAGATTTCTCGTTCATAGAATCACTATAAATTAGAACTAGCCTGTTGACAATTAACAAAAACAGTCTATGCTGCCACTTGATCTCAATTTCAGTGTGTTGGAAGATATGAGCAATGGATATACTGCCATCTTTTCTTTTCTTTTCTTTTCTTTTCTTTTCTTTTCTTTTCTTTTCTTTTCTTTTCTTTTCTACAAATGTTCTTTTCTACCAAATTAATTACTTTTCTTCTGTTAATTAGTTAATTTCCACCCTGTTCTTTCCTGGAAATTCAGAAAGATAGGACAAAGAGCTTGACTGCATTTCCTACAGAAAGAGGAAAGTTTTCCAAGATGGCAGTGGACAATTCTTATATATCCAGGGATTGACCCAGACTGCCTGGAAAGGAGCACCATTTTTGCCTTAGCATATCCCCCTGCTAGTACAGCTAGAACTCTGATCTCTCCCATATGTATTTCAAGTGTTCCTACTCCTGTCTGGGCACTTTTCCACAAGCATCTGCCATGAACAGGTGACCCAGGATGCACCAGCACATTTCCTTTGAAGGGAGCAAAGGAGGTATCATAGGCACCTTGCCCTTGGCAAGTTATTCCCATGTACCACACAGGTTCTTACTAACTTGGATTAATTTCTAGGTCCTCAAAAAGTACAGTGGGAATTTCTCTCACGTAACCTCACATGCATGAATGTGAGGTCACACAAAGCGTCACATCCTATTATAGTCAGTGGCCGTGGTGGGCACGCATACATTGCATCCATTAACTATAATAGGACACAAAGTTTCAGATTTGTTGTTTTACATGGAGGCTCTTGGAATGAAACCCCCACATATGTAGCAGGCACAGTGTAATGCCAATATGACCATTACCTTCAGAAATGATCCCTGTCACCAAGAGCTCTTTTATGCAAACAGCTGATGTGCACTGGTGCATATTGTTACAATATGGGCAGACTTACAGTATAATGTGTGCTGTACACAAATGTACACCATTGTTTGCAATTATCTAGTAATTGTTTTATGTGAAATCCTATTTAGTGAACTCTAGAAAATTAAATGATACATTCCATCCATCATGGGGACAGTTGTGATTTCCATAATAAGGCATTTGTTGTCCTAGAGTATCATGATAATTTGATGCTGCATACTTCATATTTACTCATTGCATTTGTTTGATATACTTAGGCATGTAGAGTATGGACATAATATGTGCATAAAATGTCATCACAGTGTAAACAGAAAACCAAGAAAGAACTCCTATTAAGGTGCTAGATTCAGAAGCAATTAGGTGAAAAGCAGATAGAGACAAAAATGTATATGGAGGGACAGACCCAGACTCTAAGCATACTTTTTTTAATCTGTGTCCTCTACAAAGTACCTCTTTGGACAAAGCAAAGACATACTGACTTCAGCCAAAGAAACAAACCTAAAACAAGCCATGGATTCTTTTCCTCTGGTTTGGTGAAAGAGAAACAGACCAGAGAAGACAAAGTATTTGCATTTAGACAGGATAATGAACAAATCACAGAATAGCTGCTCCTTCTACAGACAGGAGTAATTGGGCAGCATGTGTTGGCACACTGCTTGTGACTGATAAGCCAGAGGTCTTGTCATCTCCTCACTTATGACAGGGGTAACAACAACTGCTGTTAGTCAAATGCAAGAGTGAAACAGCATTTGGCCTGAGCTGCTTCATTAGGAGGTTTCCTCATTAGAGGGATCTGCCTTTTGTTGTTACCTTGAAAAACACCATGTAAAATGATACCACTGTATTCATATATTTGGATCCTAGCAAGATGTCCATGAATTGAAGGGGATCCAGTGAAGGCAATCCTGCTGGCAGAAGAGGGGAGGAACTTTTGTCATTTCCATCCATGTCAGTCTTCTTGAGCAGAATTTTGAGGGAAGGGGCTAAATGAGTAATTATGGAAGTTGATTCTTTTGCCTTTTACTGGTAGAAGAATCAGCGAGCAGTAGAAACAAACTATGGATTCCAGCCCTAATAATGTTGGTATAGGAGAGAAGCACCAACAACCAGCCTTGGAGGAAGAATGCAAAGAAATCAAAGACATGAATCCAGAAGCAGCTGTATTTAACAAGAATCCGGATTTCCATCATAACCAGAGACTCAAAGATAGTTTTCAAACCCTGAGAGGGAACAATGGTTGGTATTAATCATGGTGAAGGCCTGTGCCTATTAACTCCTAAGGCATTTGCAGAAACAGGAGAGCTTCAAGAAGGGAGCTCAGCAGAAGACTGTGAATATGTACTCAATTAAATAAATCATTAATAATAATTATCTTCTAGAATTTAATACCACTCAGCAGTCTTGATGAAGAATGTAAGCATACCAAGTCAAAGTGTGTCCTATAAAGCAGTCATGTGCAAATTTAAGAGGATTGTATTCAACATTATGTGGTTTCTTTAAAAGAAGAACAGCTGTTTTCATTCAGGACTGCATTAAGGTTTCTATAGGCCCTAGGCACTCTTGCATTTGACTCTTTGCCTTGCTTCAATGTACCACTAGGGATCTTTTTGTAGGTCCTAAAATCCTATTCTCGTAGGCCCTAAAATTTTCATAGGCCCTAGGTACTATGCCTAAAGTGCGTAATGGTTAAGACTGCCATGATTTCACTACGTTCCTGCTTTCTAGATTTACTTGAGGAATAACTGTGCCATACAGAATGACTGAAAATGGCTATCATTACTTGACTATCACATTTTTCTTCTAGATTTCTTCCATGGAGCTCTATGTGTTACATTATAGTTTTCCGTATTATCTTTGTCCAAAGAATACTTACGTCATAGGAAAAGCTGTAAGACAGTAATTTATTTGAGTCCATCAAGTGAATGTCATGGGAGTGTGATGATTTGAAGCAGTACAGTATTCTGTTCTGTTCTATTTGGCCAAAAACATTCCATCAGCCAACTGTGGTGGGTTGCTATGTGACTGACAACACTAGGTTGTGAACTTTGCTGCTAAGTCCTGTTTCCTGTACCTTGCACACTATGATAAAAGACGCAGCAGAATTCTGTCTCTCTTTGGTAGGCAGATTAAGCTTCCCACACTGAAAACTCTTCAAAGGATTCTAGGGTTGCAAGTCCTCAGCACATCTACCTCGGGTGTGAATCCTGTTTAATTCAATGGGGTTTACTTTTAAGTACAATACTTTAAGTGACATAGAGATTTTTCCAGTGCTGCTGTTCACTATTAGAAGGCAGCTGGGCTGGAAATACTTAACAGCAGGCACAAAGCCTGCTAGGAGAGAACAAGCTGTAAAAATGCTCGTGCTTGTTATCCTACCTTTTTCAACCTGCTTTACTACAAAGGACTAGGAAGCACACACTTTGTTTTTAACCACAGGAGAAAATATGCTGGTGTAAAAATCCCACAGGCAGAGACCAAACCAGTAAGAGCTTTTCCTCAGTCTGCCTACTTCTCTCATTCCTGGCTACATAAAGCACCATTCTTCTCCTTGAAGGAGAAGGAGGCTTGAACTGTAAATTGCATTTCAAAGGGGAAAACAAAAGCAACGATAGAGAAAAAAGAAACCTTTAAAGTAGAAATAGCAAAAGTTTTTTTTCAAGTTTTATTTCTTTTTTGCTTTTGCTTTTCTCGCAGGTGCCAACACATCGCCCCTCTTCATCCCTCAGGTGCAAAGGAAGCACACTTAGTTCCATTGTGACCCAGAAGATTTTTATTTATTTATTTATAACCTCCTGTTTTTTGACACAACAAGGAGGAGAGGGAATCACTGGATGACGGTGGCAGGGAGAAGCAAGCAACCTTGTCTAAAACAGCTATCCAAAAGAGATCTTGCACTAACTTGGTTTACACACACACACACACAATAGATACAGATATTTAAAAACCCATAAATATCAGAGTATGAAGTTCGTGATGATTCTCCTTCAAATCAGATTTGTTCTCCAGTAGCACCAGGTTGTTGGATCTTGAGTTGCTTGCAGCTGTGGGACTCAACATTGGTGTTGCTACTATTGCTCCTCCTCCAAAAGTGGATTTAATCTGTGTCTCAACCCAGTTCTAAGCAAGCTAGCTGGCAGCTGGGCTAGGCACACACAAAATGGCTCTCCTTGTACCTCCACAATGACAGCACTGCAAGGCAGCAGTTTCTCTTGTGTTGGGCCCTAGACTCCACTGCATTTTGCTACTATGTAGCAGTATAAATCTCAGCTTTTAATGCTGCTGTTGGTCTCTACTGCCTAGCAGTGTCCCTGAACAAGATTGGTTAGGGATGTCTTTAAGAGATGCGCCACTGAGGCACAAATGGTTGTGTCATTTTCGGCTGAGGAACAGCAACAAAACAAAAGGTAATTCGGCCAAGCGTCCAGACATCCTGTCTTCCTTAGACTCTGTGAGTGAAGATTTCCCACCTGAGTGTGCACAGAGTAGATGGGGGGGGGGCAGGGAAGAGCCATATATGTGCAGCAGTCACCCACACTGGGAATTTGTCTTTCTTCAAGCCCTCCCACCAAAAAAACCCTGTGCAAGTGACAAGTGACTTGCTGAGGAATTGAGCATGAGAGATAATATAGGATCTGGTTAGGCTGTTCTGACATGTGTGAAGGCATTGTCCCACCTGTCCCAAGCAACAACCCATCCTTGTTAAGGTAGTTGTGTAGTTTATATCGTGTAGGCAGCCTTTTTGGGAGGGAGAACAAAATGGAGTGGTTGGATTGATGAAGAAAGGAAAATAATTGCTCTTCCTCTCTTGTGTTTCCCCTGGCAATTCTGTCTGGATCCTTACATAAAATTAATGTATTTTCATTACAGCTCATTGCTTTGATGTGGATGAGAATCATATTATATATGGAACGTATCTAGTATACTTTTAACAGCACTAAAAAGCTGTTGAGATCAAAAAGCATTTGGAAAGCAGTTTTAAAACTATGAGATGCATTTTTGGTATTTCTCAATTGAGTTTACTATACTGAAGTCTCACTTTAATGCACAGCAGTGGTA
The DNA here is from genome assembly GCA_030412105.1 of Cyclura pinguis. Taxonomy (NCBI): domain Eukaryota; kingdom Metazoa; phylum Chordata; class Lepidosauria; order Squamata; family Iguanidae; genus Cyclura; species Cyclura pinguis. The sequence continues at coordinate 101,237,405 of CM059599.1, read as the reverse complement.
GTTTGTTAGGTTTAAAGTATAGCAGTGGTGGCCCCCTGAGTTATAGCCTAAATGGCTGAATCTTGTTTTCTATTAAGATTGAAATTTACACTGTTGTGTCTTTTAATTCCAGGTATAAAAGGACACAAGAGACTCTGAGTCAAGCAGGGCAAAAGGCCACAGCAGCTATCAGCAATGTTGGAACAGTCATCAGTAAGAAGTTCGGAGATATGAGGTACAAAAAAAAAAAAAAGAATTAAAGGATGAAGTTTAGTTACATTCTTCTCTTTTCTTTATTTCATAACATTGTGAGAATTAAGTTGAATCATGGCTAAGCCAACTTTTGCTTTTTCTCCTTTTATCACAAAGGAAATAATTGATAACTAACTAAGTTGTACCCCTGATTTAAAGTATTGGTAAATTGGCCAGAGAAACCAGAGATAACTTGTTGGAATCATGTCTAGTAAATAGTACTAAAGATGCACAAGAAGGGCCAGAAAAACTCCATTAGCCTAATTCTTTTCGTGAATGGAATCTTTGAGACAGAAATGATTGAAAAAGAAAAATTCGCCTCTAAGCTATTCTTGGAAACATCAATACAGTCACTGTACTGTTTTATCAAATTCCCAAGGAACATTAAACAGTAATAAAGACTTTTGTTAAACAATCCAGCATCTTTAGTATCTCCCTTCACCATCTTTGGCAGAATGATCTGCACAAAGAAAGGTGGATCTGTTCAGGGATTCAAAGCCGTCCTTCACAGTGGAATCTTTTTCCTTCATATGACATTATTGGTATTGGAAATAGAAGCAGTTGTTGAGTAGTAAGGATTTCTTCTTTCCAGACTTATAGAGCAATTTGCCTTAAATCCATATCTGTTCTCTCATTCTTACCCAACCTTCTCCCCTCCACACTTCGTGACTTAATGGCAAATTTGAGAGTGGGGAGGAGTTTACACAGAGGAGACGGACTCAGGATTAAAGAATTAAGCATCATATTGCAGAGATCTACTTCTCAGTTTTTTAAAACATGGTTGTGAGACTCCTGATTCATAAAATAGGGAACATGGGAAATCCTAATCAGAAATTAAGTCGCATCAGCTTTGGCCGTATAGTTGCAACCCACCTTCCACTGGTGGTATTGGAAAACCTCATGTTGACTTGCAAAGAAATAACAAGTAGTCCAAGGGCGACTACATCTGTAGATTTTAGACATATACAAGTGTTGGTATTTATTCTTAATTTCTTCATCCTCAGACAGAAAAAGAGCCAGTTGTGAACAGCATTTAAGTTTTGTTGATCTTACTATAGTCATTTCCTTCTTTTCCCTATTGTCTATAATTCCTTTCTCTCCCTCTCTGTTTCCTTCCTCTATTTTCCTCCCCACTCTCCTGCTGAAATGTGTATTTGGGACTCCTTCAGGCTCAAACAGCTTCATGTGTGTCTCTCACTGGCATGTTGTATGTATGTTGCATTTTTGAAAAAGTGTGTTTCAACTTCTATTTTGAAAAAATTCACCTTTGCTTCCATGTCCTTCTAAACTTTACATGATTTAGCATGGGTCTGTGGTACTTCGTAAATGCTGCAGAATTTTTCATCTGTTTTAACTACTAAAAACAAATGAGGAAAACCAAGAGCATGAAAATATTAGGATCTGTGTTGACAAAATACTAGATTTGTCCAAGCTTGGTGTTCACAGAATAGCTTTCTGACAATTACTTTCTTACCAGTTTGTATCTGATAACACTTGATCTTTTTAAAGCTTTGTTTTCAAAGGAAAATAAACCAAAGCAGTAGTTTGACAGAAATTTGTGTGTGAGCCTAGTTGCTCAGAAAAGCTGAAAAACTGATTACAGTTTGGTTGTCACCTGGAAATGAACAGATAAACTTGAGAAAATAAGCTATTGCTCTTATTAATTTTGAACTGGGTTAGTTTCATTGTAAGTTAGTTTTGTTAAATGTTCAGATGTTGTGTGACAGGGCAGAGCAATGCCTTCCTCCCCACAGCCTCTGTTTGGACAGAACAATATATAATTTCTGCAGGGCCATTATTCAGTAATTTGATTTGTACTGGTAGCTGTCTGTCTGAATTTCTTTCATTATGTTTGAGAAGTGAAAGGTAACAATGGAGTATTATCTGTAGCATTTAACCAGTGGAAACTAGCCATTCCCTGCCATAATGTTTTATAGAGCAATCCTGCACTTATTTATTTAGTAATCATTTCCATTAAGTTCAGTGCCACTAACTCCCAAGTAAATTATCCCAAAGTGTAAAATGTCCATTTTTATTTAAGCCATCTTTCAAGCAAAGTCTTTAGGGATTTTCTGTTGGGTCCTGTTGCTACAAAACCTGGTCTTCTGGACTGTTGATGCATAAGGGGCACGTACGAGTAACCCCTAGGGCAAGGAAACCAAAGGCCCAGTTGCATGCAGAAACAAAATTGAAATAGTCTATCTGCTTTTTGGTGTTGCATGCAAAATTGAGTGGGTTGGAGCAAGAGTTTTATTTTTTTTTATAAGTTGTATTCAGACTAGCTGGAGATTTAGCGAAACATTTACTGGATGAGTACAACTGACCATTTTATCATGCCTCTCCACTTGATCTGTGGTACTGGTCTTGGCACTCAAGATGCTGATAAGACAACTGAATTACTAAGTGGTTACACACTTGTTATACAATGTTAATGACAAATGGTCATTTGTACATACTGAGCCTTGCTGTATCTTTGGTGGATGATGGTGAAGAAGTCAAGCTAGATAACTGAAATTTGATTAGGCAAGACAGACTGTACTTTCAGATCTGTTAAAAGGAGTATGTATTCTTGAAATTTGTAGCAATAACAGATGACAGTTTGGATTGTTCTGTGACAAAATTTGAATAGCAACTAAATTCAGGATTTGTCAGGGATTTCATCACCAAGGAGTCCATTTATTGAACTAATTTAAATCTGCATGACTTTTGCCTTTTGAAATGTTTGTGCTTGTATGTCACTTTTTGAAATCACTAGTGAATATATTGTACCAAATTATACTTGTCAGTGGCACAGTCTTCCAGTCTCTGTTGTTGCATAACTTCCATCCATTTCTATGGAGCTTGCTTGAAATTCCCACACAAGTCCTATTGTATTACCAACAGGAGCAGTACTTGTTTAATGGCTCCTCACAGTAAACCATTCTTAATGTTGCCAAATCACCCATACTTTAATTTTGCATTATAATCTGGTATTATGAGTAATCTTATAACTGGTCCCACTAAACCATTAAGTTACATCTGTTGCAATTAATCTGATGGAGCTGAAACAATGAACCAGTAACAAGGATCGTAAAGACTAATACTTTGAAGCTGCCTTCCTGCTTCCTTTTGTTTTATTTATTTATTTAGATAGATATAAACATATATTCCTCTCTGGATACATTTCCTTTGATACTACTTTAGTTTTCAGAGATGAAATAATAATAGTTGTTTTGTTACATTCCACTTCTGTAGAAGGGTTTGAAGCTATGACTGTTCATGTTAAGCAGTTCTGTGCACATGAAATTGTGTGTGAAATGTGATGCAGATTTCAGTAACAGGCATGAATTACTTAAAATCTTGTGGTTAATTGAGAGCACTTTGGGGGATAGTTTCAAACTGGATTATGTTATTATCACCAACCCACTCTGAAGTTGCAGCTGGTGGAAACAAGCTTGCCATGTACATTTTTTTCAGCATGTTAACTGGCAGCTTTGTGACAAGAGTACCAGCAACTGTGATGTACATGGCTTCACCAACACTTAGTATGCACATATTCAGATTCAAGTGGAAAATGTCAAGCCAACTTGAAACCTTAACTGAAAAAAGGGTTGTGTGAACTGAGACCAATGTACTTATCCATTTTTTAGCATTAATGTACCTGATGGTTGTAGAGCAGAGTTGGGCCAAATGAAGCCCCTCAGCACTCTTTTTGAGGCCTTCAAGAGCCACCCAGCATCCCAAAGCTTGTGGCAAAAAATGCACTTTTGAGTGCACTGGGGGAAAAAACTCAGAAGGCCCACCTCTGGGCAATTTTGTCTTGTTTAGCCCCACCTTTGAATATGAGCCCTCTTTTTCAAGTAAGAAGTAAACCTAAATAAAAAATATTCTACCTCCCAAAAGGTTTTTAAAATTGGTGGGACCCCAGAAGTTGCCCACCCATGTTGTAGAGGTTATCTTTCCAGTTATTCAAGCAAGATCTTCATAATAGCTCCAGAACTCAGATGAGGGTACTTTCATGCCATGAATGCTACAGAATCTTTCATGTGACTTTCAGTCTGTTCAACACTATTGGCCTCAGCTCCATTAATTGCCATATAATCTGCAAATCTCCCATTATAGCATGCATAAAAAGCAATTTAATGCAAAATTGGCTAAATTTACACAAATGTTGTCCTAATACTTCTGATTTTGAGTATTCCATGCGAGGTCTTAAAAAAGTTTCTCCTAACAATATGCTAGTGCTTAATTCTTCTTAATGTTTCCTTATGCTGCTCATCCAGGTCTCATTCACTTGGGTAAGATTATTGTATGTTGTAATATTTGGTATAGTTTATTTTATGAAAAGGACACAGCATGCTTCTCCTTTGTGGTACAAGATTCGAAACTTTGTCATCTGGCATCTTGATTTCACAACCTGGGTAAACAGTGTAGAAACTGCTAAAGACCCTGAATAGAACTGAGGTAGAATGGAGGATGTTGCTAATGCACTTCTGATCAGAGCAAACTTAAAGAAGGAATTCAAAATGTGTTTCTCCCAACAATATTTTCACCTCAGAGGTTCAAGCATGAACACATAAATATATTGTATATAAATATGTAGAATTGTTTTCAGATGGATTTTTTTAAGACTAGGTAGTATTATAGAGTTATTGTTGTCAGATAATCATATTTTGGCTTAAGAAACTGAGATGTGAACAAGTCTTGTGCCTTGAGCACACAGCCTTCTATCCTTCTCTTGGTATGCCATTGGTATTTGACACCAAATTGGGAGGGGTTACTAATACGCCAGAGGACAGGATCAAAATTCAAAATGACCTGGATAGATTGGAGAGCTGGGCCAAAGCTAACAAAATGAAATTCAGCAGAGAGAAGTGTAAGGTCCTACACTTAGGTAGAAAAAATGGAATACAGAACTATAGGATGGGGGACACGTGGCTGGATAGCAGTATGTGTGAAAGGGATCTAGGAGTCTTAATAGACCACAAGCTGAACATGAGTCAGCAGTGTGATGCGGCAGCCAAGAAAGCCAACGCAATTCTCGGCTGCATCAATAGGAGTATGTTGTCCAGATCGAGGGAGGTACTGGTACCACTCTACTCTGCTTTGGTTAGACCTCATCTTGAATACTATGTCCAGTTCTGGGCACCCCAGTTCAAGAAGGACATGGCCAGGCTGGAGCAGGTCCAGAGGAGGGCAACCAAAATGGTGAGAGGCCTGGAAGACATGCCCTGTGAGGATAGACTTAGAGAGCTGGGTATGTTTAGTCTGCAGAAGAGAAGGTTAAGAGGGGACATGATAGCCATGTTTAAATATTTGAAGGGATGCCATGTAGAGGAAGGAGAGGGCTTGTTTTCTGCTGCTCCAGAGACCAGGACAAGGAGCAATGGATTCAAGCTGCAGGAAAGGAGATTCCACCTGAACCTCAGGAAGAACTTCAGGGCTGTCCGGCAGTGGAATATGCTGCCTCAGAGTGTGGTGGAGTCTCCTTCTTTGGAGGTTTTTAAGCAGAGACTGGATGGCCATCTGTCGGGAGTGCTTTCAGGGTGTTCCTGCATGGCAGGGGGTTGGACTGGATGGCCCCTGTGGTCTCTTCCAACTCTATATTTCTATGATTCTATGCACACAGTCCCCCACATACAGTGAAATATAGTTCCAGTTGATCTGGTATGGAACAAACCATGATTTTAAATCTTTGTCTGCTACAGAAATGCCTGAAGGCAAACAACCAGCTGTCCTCCATAGTCTCTTACACATTAATGCAGAATTGAATGGCCCATCTGACAAAGAAAAGGCTGCTCTAGTGAAATGGGAGACCTAAAATGGCCTTAAATGGCAAATGTATACAGAAAGATATTTATGGACAAAAGAGACAGACATATAATTTTCTCCTTCCCATTTCCATGTTGAAAATGAATAAAAAGGAATAAAAATAAAAATAATTAAATAAGAAAGAAAATGAACCACATGAGCAGTTTTGGATATGTGAAGAGACCCTGACAGTACTCACCCAAGTAGCTCAGTCCTTTCTACAAGAAAAAAGGAAATGCAGCTGTTTTCAGATAAGCTTGTCTGTTATTTATTAATAGCAAATGTTATTTAAAACAATCATTAATTTAGTAGATAATTGTTTCTGCAATATACTGCCACTAATAGGAGACAAATGAACAAAAACAGTGTCCAGTTAATATGTAGAATGTTGGCCTGGTTTGAATAATTTTTTGTCCAGGCAGTCTCAGTTAACTTGAAACCTCTATGTGTCAATCAACAGGTATGGCTAGATCTGTGATCCAACACTCGAGGATGATTGTGAAGTCCTTAATGCCTCCTTGTACTGTTCCAGGGAACCTCTTCCCATTTTCTTCTGCTTTTGTTTCCCTTCTTGAAAATCCCATGTAACCCTTCTCTTTCCCTGTGTAGAGCTCCTTCTTACCTGTACACACCTCCTTTCACAGAAATGTGCAAGGAAGTGGGGGGGGGGGCTACAACACTCCCATCCCCCCATGTTTAGTCTACCCAATTCTGGAACAACTGACTGTGGCTTGTTAAGGTATTAAAGGTGCAAAGCAGTCTGTTGCTGGTTCCATCTAGACTGTACCCATCTAAATCAATTGCTGAATGAGAAGCACTTTTAAATCCCATTGATTCAATGTTTACCCTAGTTGGGACTAGCAAGTAGATTTAAGCTCAGCAAGAGAAGATCCTTTGTACTGTTTTCCTGAATCTTGTTCAGCCTTTTTGACATGCGTAGATCTTATGTTAGAAAATGTCAAAACAGCTTCCACCAGAATGTGTGTTCTAGAAATTATGACTTCAGAAGTGAAATTAATCTAGTTACATGTTATTATTTTAACTTAAATAGCAAACGTGTATTAATAGTTTTTTTTCTCCTCTTTCTCATGCTTTGGGAATGCAGTTATTCTATTCGCCATTCCATAAGTATGCCTGCTATGAGGTAAAAGTTCAGCCATCATTATTTGTACTAGAGCTAATATAAAACATTTAATCCTGCATCTTTTACTTTATAGTGAATGCTTGGAATCAAGTGTGTGCAACTGCACAAATGAATTCTCAGTTTGTTGTTTTTCACCTCTGCTTCTGATAATTTACTTTTATTTGATTAGTGAGAACCTTGTGACAGAATCAGATACAAGGTTCTCATTAAAAGAGAGCCTTGAGTCTGGTTCTGTTTCAAGAGCAAGGAGAAGGCAAATGTATTGAGAAGCTTAAGTTAATTGGCAGGAAAATTTCTAAGAATAGCTGATGAAAAATGGCAGGTGATATTTATTAATCAGCTGAATAGTGCTGTTAACTGCCATTAAACAGTAATCTTGGAGCAAAATCTATTTAAACAGATTATTTTCATGGTATCTGAAGCACATGGAGCCGGATAAGTCCTTTTAGATGGCCAATTTAATGCTGTCACTAGCTACAGCATCTACTATGTAGTGTGGAATTAGTCTACCCCTTGAAGTGATAAAAATGGTGACATAATAGCAAATGTGCAAATAACTTAAGCTACATATAATCTATTCTTATTTGTCTGAAGCCATAGAAACCTCTTCTTGCTCACATTGCTTGACCTTGCATGGTCATGTGTGTGTTTAATAAATAGCCATGCAGGAAACTATAGCCAAATAATTGTCATTGCATGTAGAGGAAGGGAGCTTTCCCCCTTTGCCTTGACTATAACTCTGGTCAAAATTGCACTTGAAGCCTACAGTTTACAATGGGAAGAAAGATCCCACTGGTGCCAGTGGTAGATCACTCCATGTTGCAAATAACAGACATGGGTAGATAAAGTTCCTCAGTACTGAGAGTTTAAAAGCGTACTCCATGTACCACAGCCTGATCCAGTTTGTTAGTCAACACACTATTTTTTTTAAAAAAGGCAAGTATGATGGGTGGTAAAACAGTATGGATAATACCACATTGAGCTTGGTTCATCTGGTGGGGACATGGGAAGAGAGCATTCTTAGTGGCTGCTTCTTAGCTATGGAACTTCCTCCCATTTCTGCTCTCTTATCACCAGAAGACAAAGACTTTATTTAAGCAGGTGTTCAGTTTTCAGCTGGTTGGGGCATTTCTTTCAAACTGTGCTTTGAATGTGTTTTTAACAGTTTTAAATTTACAGCTGGCATCCTGTTAGTGAATTGCGATAGCATAAGTTTGACTGAAGCCATCACAACTCAGGATTATGGCCATTGTGCAGGTCAGAATTCTGCTCCAATCGTGCAGTGACCAAAATCTCCTCTCCAAAAAAACAAACTTCACCTTATATGCAGCACAGAGCTCCCAGTGCAGCCATTCCCATTGTCAGAGCTGGACATATGACGAGTACATCATATGCAGAAAGCTTGCAAAGACCACCAGAGATCTGTGCAGATGTCCATGGTAGACAGCTGGATGCATCTCTGCTCTCCAATAACACAGAAATAGCCATGTTCGTTGTGGGGGGGGGGAGGATTGCGCTGTTTAAAGGTGAGTTGAGGGGTATATTGGGAAATGTAGTTACAGAGACGTAGCTACATAATATATGTACATTTCTTTATGTCTGACAACTTTGTTCATAAGCAACAAAGGACATAGACAAATAGGAGAAAGATTAAAGTTTGTCTCTTTGTTTTACCCGCTTAGGAATTCTCCTACATTCAAGTCCTTTGAAGAAAAGGTTGAGACCACTGTGACAAGCCTTAAGGTATGAGGAAGAACAGATAGAAAGGCCATGTTGGGGGAGGGGCTGCACTATTGAGAGGGAGTTTTGGGGAAGCACACCAGTTATTGTTTGCCTTCTTTCTCTGAAAATAGCAAAAGGGGCTGGAATAATCCACTTCTTATCCTGAGATCAGTTACTTCTTGTTCCTTGCGTTCAGGGGTTGTGTGTTAAAAAAAGTCTACCATTAAGTAGTAGAAGTCGACTCATCTGTTGACCCTTCCTTAAGCCTTGTGTATCTAACAGCCTTCGCAGCCATCATGACCTCTGAGATCAATTTAGAGCAGAAGTAGGCAATTGACAGTTGTGCCTCTGTAACCCCATGTGGAGCCATATCACCCAAATTTCAGCTATAGATCAGTCAGAGATTTCAACCCAAATCACTTTTGGTTAGAGCTTCTGGATCTGCTGGACCCATTTTGGGCTGTCTGGGAGATGGGGAGGGCATCACCACTCCTTGGTGAGTAGAAATTGAACATATCTTACCACTTTCTGTACTTTCCTTGTAGAATTATTAATGACAGGTAAATCTCAGAAATATAGCAGCAACCTTCATATTAGCCATTCTAGCTTTTATTTTATCTGAAGGCCTGAAGTTCTAGTAATTTTTTTAAATCAAATTTGTTATTCAGATAGTTTTCCTGGTTTCTCTATATTATTAAGATTTTATCAGTACAATTTATACAATGTATCAGTCAGATTCAAAGGGCTGATATATAAGAGTGAACAGTTGGTTTCAAATATGGCATTGCATTTAGTTTTATAGGCGGATGGTGTCAGGAAATTGCTGATGCTGGAAAACATAGATCAGGAGATGAGATGTAAAGTTTGGCACAGCCAAATTTGTTCCTTCTCATCCGTCGTACCCCTCAAACCCTACCTTTTAGCTTCTGCACCCACCTTCCCAACACGGCAATTTACTGGGCAGGGCTGAGCAGGTGTGCAGACAGTAAAACATCCAGCTATATGCCTGTAGCTGAAGGAGAACAAATATGTCAACCTCTGAGCCTCCCCCACTAGTAAATGGCCAGGTTGAGGGAGGTCAGGTAAAAGTGGGTTGGGGGGAACTGGTCATTGTATAAGGGGGGAAGAGGATTTCAACCTCCCCAACAACAAAAAGTGTCTTACGATGGCATAAATTGGTCTTACAGCATCATAAGTCACGAACAGGATAGTAGCTATCAGTTTATTATGGATTCAATCACACAGAACTGAATTTCTAATAAAAAGTAACCTCGGGCAAATTGCTGTTGTTTCATACTCACATTTTAATTTTAACCTTGCCTTTTACCTCTTTGTTAGTAATCAATACAGTCAGCCCTCCACATTTGCGGGATTCACTTTTGCGGATTTGATTATTCACGGATTATTTGCTGTCATCTCTGCTCCTTCCCTATGTCATTTTTAATAGGGACTGCAAGCCTCATGAGACTGAGAAACTGTGAACAAGGCTTGTGAGTCCCTATTAAAAATGGTGTAGGGCAGCAGTGGAGGTGGCAGTAAGCCCCACCAGCCACCCACTTCTGCCCTATGAAGGAACCCAGATGCCTCAGAGGAATCCATGGTGGGTTGAATATGGTGATCATCCTTTTTTGTGTGTTAAATATGGTTTAGAAGGGCCTAGAGTTATTCACAGTTTTTCCACTTTCACAGGGGTCCTGTGCCCCTAACCCTAGCAAATGTGGAGGGATGACTGTATATAATTCTCAATCTCGCACTAACTTCTGGAAACTATCTCAGGAGGAATTTCAAACATTACCTCTCTCCCATTTTAAGGCACTTAACACTAGTTACTAACTTATTGCATGTCAGCCAGTGAAATAAAAGATATTATGAATTAACTCATAGGAATTAAAATTACAAGGATCCCTTTGTTATAGTCTTGTGCATTTGTTTGGCAAAGAACTAAAGAAGCAATTACTTAATTCATTTAAGTAGGAGAACTGATTGACCACATTTGATAATCCCTTTCAGACAAAAGTTGGAGGAGCAAGCCATACTGGAGGAAGTTTTGAAGAGGTTCTTAGTTCTACTGCCCATGCCAGTGCCCAAAGTTCAGTGGTAGGCACTCGGCTCCCAGAAACAGAAGAGGAACTCCAGTGCTAGACTGCAGGGATGCTCTTGGTTCTCTCTATCCAATTGCCTAGGTCCAGTCCGCACATGAAGCTACATTTACTTTCTCCATAAGGTTAAGATGTAAGTGTTTTACCATATAGAAAATGAATGAGACAGTTCCCGGAGATATCTCGTGATTAAAACCAACTGGAAAATTGTAGATATGGCTGCTAGTTGTCTCTATATCCAGCTCACCCCAGCATTTCGGGGAGAGAAGCAGGGGAGCATATACCTCCATACATGGCTGCATGGAGAATTTAGATCAGTTCTCCTCTGTGTCTGAGCAAGATCATTTTTTACTTCATAAATGAGTTTTCACATTCAACTTTTACAAGGCAAAGTGGTGTTTCACTTTTGAAAATGACTTCTACCAGTGTTGTCCATGCATGTATATTGAAATCTTTGTGTAATCAGTTTAAATATTCCATTTTCAAATTATATTGCTTTTCTTAAAATAGATGAACATGTTTTTCTTGCTTCCTTTTGTTTCTGCAAAAGCACTGCTTTGGTATTCTGCTTAATGTAAAGGTCGGACTGTTTTCATTAGACATGCCATTATGTCTTAAGGCACCAGTCTACCAACCATAGCTTCCATTTGATTCACTGAGACTTGGTGATTATTTGCTTAACAATCTGTTTTGTTTTGTTTTTTTGGCAAAACAGCAAAAAAACACTTGTTACCAATAAATTGCTTGCAATTCTTCTTAGGAAGTCTATAAATTGCTATTTTTTCACAATCAAAAAGTATAAAATATATTTAGTTTTTTTAAAAAACAATAAACGTGACCACAGTGATGGAACTCTGTTATCATAGTTATGACTGATGATGCCAGCTCCCAAAAACCTACCTTTTCAGCCTGACAGCTCTTCAATTGGATGGTTTCCAAAGTGCTCCAGATTTTTGGGGGAGGGGGGTGAGGGTTAGGAACAGGGCACATTAAAAACAAGCAGCTGGAGAGACCCTGGGGGGGTTCTGTTGTGAGTACTTCTCAGTGTGCCTTGCACCCGGATGAGCACTGCAGACATCATTTCCCAAGAGCTGATCTGCAGTGCCTTCGAGGTCCTTTGGCTGGGGTCCTGCCAAGCTGAAAAGGTCAGTTTTTGATTGACCCTGATTGTAAATGTGAATCCCCAGCAGTTATGAGATCATAAGGCTAGCTTACAATTTCATAAGTACTGAACAGGATGCTAGCCTCCTTTTGTTGTAATCAAGCCCACTTAATGTTTACAACTTGGTAAACATGCTGTAGTGGTCTAAGAGCAGTTGTCCACAACAGCGTGAGGCCTGAGTTACACAATGTAAGATACTCAAGTAGCACCTACAAATTATATATCCCTGCATTGATTTGCAGTTAAGAGGGTACACATCATTGCACTCAACCTCCAGAAGACCACTGTTTCTGAAGTCAGCCGAATGTCACATGCATTCAGTACACATTGCTACCATTGTGGTAAGGAAACAACTTGTGTTTTGGGACCATCCACACCAGTGACATTTATTTACTTTGGGTCAGGTGCTTGCATGTTTAGTGTTACTTGATAATATGTTTATATATAGTTCTATCTACAGTACTTAGTGATGGGACTATTTCAGGCTGTCGTACCAGTCTGCCAGCCATATGTTTAGCCATGTCCCTGAATAAAAGACATGTATCTGCAGGAAAAAGTTAATCCACTTAGGTGGATATTCCTACTTTTTATAATGGAGCAGTGGCTTAACTTTGGTCTTTGGACAGCTTTACTTTTTTAACCCAATTTTGAGACACATCATTTAAATAAAGCTACCTTTCAGTGGGAGAGACTGCACTAATATAGCAGTTTGTAAGATCTATAACCATGCTGTCTCCACACCAAAACCCAGACAGATGACGTAAAAAAAAATGAGGGTTTAAAAAAATGTGATAGTGCTTGATATGCTTGATATGAATTCTCAGATCCTTGAATCTTGATTTCAGGATGAGTGGAGAATCTTATGTCTCACTTTTCCAAATCTTTTGTGCCACCCTGTCCTCTGATACTTCCTGGGTATGTTAGGATAGGTGGTATGGAATTATTTATATTACCATAACAGATGCTATAGGCTTTAATGCAGAGGAGGGAACTGGCAAAACCACTTCTGAGTATTCCTTGCCTAAGAAAACCCCATGAAATTGATGGTGTCACTGTAAGTTGACAGGCAACTTGAAAGCACACTCAGACAACAAATGTTTCAATGAAATAGTGGCCATCCACAGATACACCAGGATTTAATCTTTCACATTTTCATATCTTAGATTCAGCAAGGCAACACAGAACATACAGCCTTGTGGCCTGGATGTGAGGTAACTTCTCATGCTGTACTCTTTTTACATAAGCCAGAAGCAAACACAGAAGCCAATTTACATTTTAGTGTGTAGTCCTGAGGGGCCAGTTGCATCCTATCAAGTTAGACATGCTATTGAAAGGAGGACCTTTAAGAGCATTATCAGCCAATATGCTGAATATCCTCTCATGCTCTTATGCTGATGTGAGAAATATGGGACTGCCTTAGCTATATGTATTTATATTTGATTAACAAACACTCTCCAGGTATAATATACCACAAGACAAAGCACACAAATACAGGGATTGTAAAATAATTTATTTTCCATATAGCTAAACACATTTCAAAGGTGACTCATGATGGTGGATCATTTTTTGATGCAGCTATTTTTGTATTTCTTTCTGTATTTATAGAAGACACAAGCTGGACTATTTCTGGGTGACTAAATTTTCCTGCAGATCAAGAGATCAGAGTTAGTTACCTTGTTTTCTCATTCTGCTGCATGCAAGAATAGCAGTAATATTGAAAAGCACTTTCATCTATACAAAATCCTTGTTAAGTGTGATGGGTGACCTTATATTCTGTACTGACTTCCTCACTTATACTGGAAATGTTTTAAAAGCATTTCTTGCTAAACTATAATAAAGTGTGAAAAAGGAAACAAACTACAATAATGTATGCTTTGTCTATTTGTTGACCCTTTTAGCCCATTTTGGAAAATTTAGCAGAATATCACATAGGCATACAACTTTAAAAGAGGAGGAGGTGCCTTCTCAGTGTTTCAGAGTAAAATTCCCAAAGGCTGTAGAAGCTGTGACTCCAAAGTTGGTTGCCTACTTCCATCTTAACAAATTCCTACCTTTTAGTGCCATGGCACAGGTTTTGGACAAGAAAGTAGTGACACTATACAGATGAGAAATGTATTTGGTAAATGATTTTTTTGACATATTGGTGAACTGAACTAGCCTGAACAGTGCAAAAAGTTCTGTGGAGCCAAGAAAACTATTGACAGGAGCTTTTTTAAATTTAGAGAAGCAAAAAAATGTGTAAGGGTCTACAGACCAAGTACATAAGCCTATTGCATCCATAGAAAAAGGTGGGCTCATATGAAATACAGTGGCCTCTCCATTTTCACAAGGATTCAGCACACAGAACCCTCATGAAAGTGGGAAAAACGTGAATAATTCCCTCCCACGCGCCCCCTCCCATTCCCTTCCTGGGCTGCTCCCCTTCTCTGGTGTTTTGCCTTGGTGCGCATTCTCTGCACTGGGGCAAAATGGATGGGAATGGTAGGGGGAGCTCTGGAAAGGAAAGGGAAGGTTCACATGAGCCTTCCCCGCCCCCATTCCTTTGCATTTTGCCTTGGTATGCAGTCACCCATCAGGGCCAAATACATGGGAATGGAATGGGGAGCTCCAGAAAGGAGACCTTCCCCTGCCCCCATTTCCTTGCCTTCTTCCTGGGCACACCTGCCCCTCTTCTCTGTGCCTGGCAAAATACAAGGCAATGGGGAGGAAGGCATGTGCGCTTGCAAATAATCAAATTCGCAAAGGTCAAGCCTGTGAATGTAGAGAGAGGAGTGTAGTGCTTTGTATTTCTTACCTAACTTCCACCTTACAGAAGTGTTTCCAATGAGTCAAACAGCTCAATCAAAAATTTAATCGTTGCTTTCAGTTCAGCTCAGATCACTTATAGACAGAAAACCACAACACTTTTCATAGGGTCGTATATCTTCCTCCACTCATGTGGATAAGTTATACAACCAAGCCAAGGAAAACAGTGGAACATGAGCACTTGCTGTCACAGAGACTGCTGGATGTTCCCTGTAGTTTCACAGCCTGATTCACAAAACAGTTCTCTCCGTATGTATGGAGAAACCTGACACTGTGTGCCTTGCTTAGCAGGACAAGGTGTACAGGTACAACCAAATTGAAATACACAGTACATGGACACTTGACTTGTCAACAAGAATCATGTTTGCTGTTAGCAAAATTTATAAGAAAGACTTAACGCAAGAGTGAAAATTCAACAACCCACAAGACCCAATTTTTTCCAGCCTTCCCCCCAAGAAATTCTGTTCTTGCAAGCCTGGTAATGAAAAGCCTGCAGCATTTTGCTTCCATGCCTCCAAAAATTCTACAAAGTGGAAGAAAACTTCCAAAAAACAAAACCAAAAGTGGCTGGATCTGCTATGGCTTGTGGCAGGTCTTAGAAGCTGAAAATTGGCCTTCAGAGCTTACTCACCCTTAGCCTAAAGAAAGCAAGTGTGATTAGGCTAAAGGAAGATTGAAAGGGAGCATGCTAACAGTTTTAGAAAGGGGGATATCCTAATGATCGATGGAGACACAACGGCTTTAAATTATGGACAACTTCTATTACACTTGTAAGTAACTACAAGTCTGATCACCTGTGAAAAGAATTGAGAGGTCAGAGCTTCATAAATTTGGATAAGACCTGGGTAACTTCCCTCCCTGTAGCTGTCAATATGCTACAAACAACTGAAAAGGGTAGCGAGATTATTAAAGTGGACCCTCTGTGTATATCTCCTCTGGATTTGTAATTTCGAGCAATGCACTGTGTCCTGTGCATAAAATGGCATCATGAACATGGAAATGCTGAAGCATATGTACACATGTTGCCACCATTTAATAATACGGGATTCGATCATTTATGTTTTTCACTATTTGCCAGGGCCCTGGAACCAAACTCCTGCATGTACAGGGGATCCACTGTACTAGCCACTTGGTGATTAATTCAATAGTGACTTAAAAGTGACATAAATTATTAACTAAATACAGATTTTCAGCACACCAGCAGTGTGCTACGGTTAGATTCTTTCCTTGGATGCCAAGAAGCAAAAACTGAACTGAAATCTGCCAGATGTGCTTGTAAGCCATGCAACTCCCAACACAGACATTTCCAAGTGGCTGGATAGTGAGGCGATCAGTAGCAACCTATCCAGCTATTTTCCTTTTAGAAAAAGTGACAGCCACCTGCAGGGATTTCTGAGGGTCACTGGGACACAAATGACATCCCTGCAATGACTCCAGACACAAAAAAATAGCAGGATGTGTTTCAGCTGATCAACAATGTGGAAATGGCCATACTGGGGTTGGGGAAGACTGTGTGGCTTAAAAGGTGGGGGGGGCGGTCATTGTGTAAGTGTTTCTGTAAGAGAAATCCAACCTACATGATGGCCAAAAGTGTTGGGATGGTTTAAGTTATACTCACATCATCATAAATCACTAGTAGGATGCCAGCTATTGTTGCAAGACTGCCCCTCCCCCCCCATCAAATACAGCTCCCTTGATTTCCAGAACCTTTAAATTGCAAGATTAATCACTCATTAAATTTAGAATTCCTCCATGTCAGCTATTCACATTCCCAGATTAGTTCTGGAATGCAGTATTGGAGGAATCTTTAGAAAATGGATGTTCCTTTTGGGCTTGGGATACCAACAATTCTGTGGAACAGCACTAAACAATGGGCATGTGCCACACTCGGCACAACTGTCAACTGCAACAAACTCTGGTGGAACCATTACTGGCCCATACTCCAGCATGAATGATACTGGTCACCAAAACAAATTTAAAAGTGCCGCACCTTTACTAGAGTGAAAATGAGTGCAACAATTCAATAACTGAGTGTGCTCAATGGCACGGAATGGAGAGTGTGTGCTGGGGGAGAGGGATGGAACAGCATATTGTAGAAGGAGGCATGGGTTGCTGTCTGGAAGGCACATCTAACAGAAGTACTGCATGCTACTATATTTTGTTACTGGTCCCATCTGCTATAATACCAAACTTCACATGTGTTGCTTAGAACAAAGGCAGCGCCATCTTACCTGCAGTTGAGTCATAAAAATCTTGAAGTGTTCCAGGCCTTTGCTCTAACTCTTCATACTCTAAGGCCTGAAGTATCATCTCACACTGATCCAGCTGTTTTACAAACTTTGCTTCTGCACTAGACTGGTGTTCATATTCCTAAAGGTAGAAAATATTTAATTATTAACACATGTTTATTGAGAGGTAAAGATCACAGGCACCACAATGGTACAAACTGGTGTACAACACAGATTTAGTTTCACATGCTGCATCTGTTCATATTTAAGCACATTGTCCCATTGTTCCATATTGTGTGTTTCCAATAAATGCACGTGGTCTTATGAAGCAATTTTCTCTCTGCACAGGCAAGCCACTTCTCTTGCCCCACAGGCTTTCCATAGCACCTTAATATTTAAATACCGCACTCCTTCAAAACTTAACTATAGTACTGTTAATGCTACTTCTCCATTGGTTAGATGCTAGTCAAATACCTTCTGAAACAAGTTATATGGCTCTCAAGCATGCTATTAAACTTCTGATGACCATCTGCCTACCTCAGCCTTTGGATATTTATTCTTGATACCCTACAAAGGCACACAAGCATCTATTCTGACAAAGGATTTTCCTTTTTTTTAAAAAACGCATAAGCAGCCCCCAAAAGATGTCTTTTTGATACTGGAAGAACCCTATGCTTATGATGCACTGGTGCTTTTGCTTCTCATTCCATGAAGCATCCATCCAGAAGTAACAGAAGTTTTCCTGAAGCCCTCAACAAGAATACTGCCTTATTTGTACATCAGCATTGCTGTCATGCCCCATGCTTCAATTAATTTCATTAAGGCCTCCTGTTTTAATGCTGTTTCTAAGAGGACTCACTGGGCTGCCTCCTACTGGTTGAAGCAGAAAGCATCCAGTATTCTGGACCACAGGATGCAGAAAAAGAAACAGAATGTAGTTCTTTGTATAGAAAATGGTGACAGAATTTCCAACACCCTCAACCAACTGCAATTCCCAAGATTCTTTTGAGAAAGACATGGCCCTATCTCCCTAAACAAACCTGCCAGAGTCTTAAGATCCTCAGGGGAAGGCTTTTTCTCAGTCCCACCATCGTCACAGGTTCGTTTGGTGAGGACACAGGAGAATGCCTTCTCAGTGGCTATTCCCAGCCCGTGGAATTTCCTTCCACAGGAGGCCAGGTTGGCCCACTCCCTGCTTTTGCCAGCAGGCAAAGACCTTCTTGTTCAAGCAGGCTTTTAATGACTAATTGCTTGCAGGTAGCCTTCTTATGGGGTTGAGTGAGTATTCCTATGACAACAGAGGGAAAAAAATGGCTTGAATTGTTCAAAGTGTAATTCAAGTAAAAAAGCTGTTTAACATGAAGCTTATTTTTAGGACACCATCCCAAGACCAGTGCACACAGAGGACACTGCACAATTTCTACTCATCATTAGATAGCACAGTTCAAGGAACAGCACACTGAAAAATCCAAGGCAATCCCACAACTAGTTTAAAAGGACCACTGTATCTGCCTTGGTGCACCAATTTTACACGTGGACAGAACTAAATGCCACTCCATTGCATTTCAGCATCTTCATTTTAAATATCCAAGGACGTTTCAAATATAGCTTGATGTTGCTTCCTATACAACAAAGGGACAAATGCACTGGCTTTCTCTTCAAACTTGAAGTAAACCCCACAGTTTAAGGCACCAGAGATGAAGAACAGCCTTAACTTGCAGTTCAATTACTCTTTAGGCATAAAAAAGCCACACATGCTGACTATGCATACTGAAATGGATCTTAACAAGAATGATAAAAAGGAAGTGCTAAATTCTTGGTGGGTGGAAGTAGGAGTTTCAAACTGACTCCTAAACATACCACAAAGGTGGTTAAAAGCATAAGAAATTTCAAGAGGTTCTTATAGAACACCTAGATCTTTAACCTCCTGCCAGTTTCCTATGAAAGGAAAATAATAGGGAATGAAGAAAGAAAGTCAACATTCACTTTTATTTCTATTCTAATTACGTTAGCTTCATTACAGTCTGGCTATGTAAAAGCCAGTGCTAACAGGTCTTAGTTTTGTTCAGATACTGCAAAAGGTACATACAGTAAAAAAGAGACAGAAGGCTGATCGTGACTATGACACATTAGAAACCATAATCCAACAGCAAAGTATCTTTCTTGCAAATGTTGCCTCAAGCTAACAGAGCCTTGTGGTATTCTTATGGCAACAAAGTCTATTAGAAGAGTATATCTAATATGAGAACATTCCACATAACACAAAATAACTAGTGCCTCTTTTAAAATCCACCCTTTAAAAAGAAAAAGGTTAACAGATGGCATAGTTAAATAATTTAAGACTCTGCAAGATTTTACATCAGACATACAAAAATCTCGATGAAAAAACATTACACATATTTCCACAAATCTGTGCTTTTTCTTCAAAGATTGGAAATCTGATTATTTCTCTGTCCTGTTGTCTTACAATATTTCATGAAATACTACACCAGCTTTTTATTTGTTTTTTATTTTTAATTTCAGCAAAGGTAACCATGCCAAACCAGTGTTTTCAGCTGTGTCTTACGAATCTGTCAAGTAACATCAGTGACAGAGGCCACTTCAATAAAACTAGAGAATGCACATGGGCCATGTATCTAACCACCACACCCAATGCAGCTCACCAGCTACATACCATAGGTTGCAACTGCATGGCAATCTTACTGGAAGGCAGAACTCTGTGAGCCCTTGGTGGCCCCTATGCCTGGCTGTATTCAGCCTGGTGGCCTGCATTCGACCATCAGTTCCATTTCCTTCCTTCTGAAATCTACTAGTTTTAGCACTAGGCATTACACCCATTGATTTCTACTGTAACAAAAGATTCATGCCTTTCTTTAGCTGAAAATATATAACTATTTAAACACGCTTAAATGTTTAAAAACTTACTTCCCACAGTTCAAAAATTTCTTTTCTCAGCTCTTCTGAAAGCAACTGGGTCAAATGCTTCATAGCTTCCTAAAGAACAAGGACAAAATGTAACCATTTTATTTGCCATTAATCAAATGTCAAATTATGTTTTTCTGCTTTTGGCCAACATGAGCTTCTCTGAGGTATAAGGGCATTTAGAACCTGCACGGACTGGCCAGATGATCTTGGTAAGTGGAACAAGACAGTTATCAAGCACAAAAGAATTCTCTGCATCACAGAACTCATCCCTCACCAACTCAATGAAAAAAGTACAAAATTGCACACAGGCAACCATGAGCTACACGGAAGACAAAAATGACAGCTTCAGAGCAATAGCCTGGGAGTCAGAAACACTCAAGCACTGTGCCAGGAGCATGGTACTGATGCACTACACTAAAGTGCTTTCCAGTCTGGCAAAGCATCAGAAGTCCAGGCCATTGTGAAGAAAATACACCAACATCATCCCCACACTGACACTGCTTATCCTTGAAACACTGAGAGCAGCAGATGCTGACACAAGCACTAATTGCAGAGTCACCTCATCACACATGGACTGGGTTTTCCAATGTTACCTTTGCAGTGTGAGGCTCAGCTGTGCTGCAACAGCAGCTCCCAAACCACACAGCTAATATAAGAAGGATTCCTATAGCTAACCACTGCCAACCTTACCTGCCCAATAAAGCTCTGAATCAGTAACGGCATAAAGCCACTGCCTGCCTCCTACAATTATCTTACTTCACCACTTACTCCAGCAAGTTGGTGCTTAGCAAATGGCTTTTTTTAAGGTTAGTTTATAATTTATCTGGGAGGAGGGAGAATAGGTGAAGAATGCATGATATCTAAAGGTACTTGAGGAGATCAGTGACAAAACTGCATCAAATGAAAGACTGGACGTAAGTATGCAAACATGCCATTTTCACCCAACTGTACCCCCTCAGATTACTTCCCCCTACATGAGAACTCCTTCATACCACAAGGCTGCATGTCAGAGATTTCCTATGACATGTTAACACAATACGTGGACCAGTTTTCATGGGCCAACATGCAGCTGATATTAAAGGACTATATCATCTGGGAAACAACATGTTTGCATCTATATTTCAGTTCCCTTCTAGAAAGAACTGTTATACAGAATTCTATACATCACACTGCTTTTCCTTTAACAAGTCCCATTGCAAAAACAGAAGACTGTGCCCTCTGGTGGCCACTATACAATACTGAATATTAGCTTTGTACAATACACAGTCCAAGGCCTAAGTATCTGAAAACACTAGACCTCCATCTGATATAAAAAGCCGAGCAGGGTCAGGCCTGGTTAGTACTTGGATGGGAGACTGTAAGGGAATACCAGGTGGGTGATGTATGCTCAGTTTCAAAGGAAGGCAACAGCAAACTACCTCTGACTATTCCTCACCTAAGAAAGCCCTATGAAATTTATAGGGTCACTGACGGGCAACCTGAAGGCACATACAAAACATACAGATCCTGCCAGTACATCATAATGAATATTAACGTTGTATAATTTCAGTTTAAATTAATTTGCAGTCTATAGCAATGTTTACGATTTTCCAGAATTTACAGACAACCATCCTGGTACAAGCCCAGTGATACTGACCTCTTCTCGTCTGTGTTTCTCCTCCTTTGAAATATTGTCAGCTGGTGCAATGTCACCAACTATGCATTCAGCCATATCGTGAACTAGAGCTAACCGTATGCATCTGGAAAAGACATAATTATTTAGACATGTGATTGTCTGTTTCACATCTACACCAAGTTTATGAACAGACAAGTGATGGATGTTTTGGCACAATAATCTCTCCATCCAGCGAAGTCATTTTACAATGCTATTTCCAGGAACTCTTATTGAGGTCCCCTGGCAACAGCCATTCAATCAAGTTGCAGCAGAGGGAGATGGAAAGCAGAACCATATTCCAGCAATCCTACTGAAAAATGAGGCTCTCTCTTCCTGAACTGTTTCCGGCTGGTTACTATCAGAACTGCTCTTCAGCTTTAACAACTGACAGCTGGTTTTGCTTTTTGTTTCTTCTTTCCGTCCCTTCTTTGGTGTCATGTTTTAGATTGCAAACCTAAAGAAAAGCTAATACTACTTTTCCTGATCACATACAAGCCACTCTAGAGACTTCTTTGGCTGAGGAGAAGAGTAAAAATGCTCTCAGTAAAATAAAATAACATTTTTCTCTGTCTTAATAGGTATGTGAATGAAAGTTCTCCACCCATATAACAAGCTAATTTGCTGCACATTTCAAACCATCAATATTGCAAAGAAAAGCATTAAGCCCAAATAAATCACAATTACTGCTGTTGTTCATTGCCTTCAAGTCAACTCTGACATATGGGAACCCCATGAATGACAGATCTCTAAGTTACCTAATAATCAGGTCTTCCACCCTAGGCCCATGGCTTCCTTGACTGAGTCTATCGACCTATAATGGGGTGTTCCTCTTTTCCTAGTATCTTCTACCTTGCCAGGCACTACAGTCTTCTCTATAAGTCAGAGATATGTCCAAAGTATGACAGCCTCTGTTTAGTCATCTTGGCTTCTAGGGAGAGTTCCAGCTTGATTGCTTTTGGACCCATTTGTTTGTCTTTTTTGAAAGTCAATTGTATCCACGGAACTCTTTTCCATGTACCATATGATATATATACATGTACAATATTATCAGCTGTGAACGCATCTTTCCCCGGGGTCAATATAGGATATGTAGTTCAAATTATTTTTATAAAGAGACAAAACACTGACAAATCCTAATACAGAGAAGTATAGACTAACAAATGAATGTACTATTAAGCTTGTTTCTCTTTCAGAAAATCTCTTGTTTCTCAGTTAGTCACAAGTAGAAGTACAGCTGGCCTGCCGTATCCATGGATTTTCCATCCATGGATTCTACCAACCACAGCTCAAAAATATTTGAATAAATCCAAAAATCAAACTTTGATTTTACCATTTTACATAAGGGACACTATTTTACTGCACTACTTTACACAATGGGACATCCACAAGTTCTGGTGTTCACCTGGGGTCATGGAACCAAACCTCAGCAGAAACCAAGGGTCCATTGTAGTGAAGACCAAAGTGTGATATTTGCTGTGTTCACAGACTTAAATTTACAATTTAGTGAAATAAAATGTTCTACTAGTTGTATTGAATCAGTTTTTCTCAACTGGAAATTGATAAGTAGTGCTGAGAGTGAGTTAGAGTGCATCGATACTACACTATTATATCACTTTGATGTCACTTTAACTGCCATGACTCTATCCTATGGAATCTTGGAGTTTAAGGTACTATAGTTATACCTCAAAAAAAGAATGTCAAACTATCAGGCACAGATCTCTTTATATATGTGTCCTTAAAAAAAAAAATCGAGTTCTTTCAGGTATAGTCATTCTTCATTCAATAAAAAGCAACCATGTATTATTTCTTTCATATTATTACTAACATACCAATAAAATAATTTCCACATAAACCTTTGGATGGATAATTTTCCAGTTCTACTTTTTCAGGAAAATCCAAATCAGTAATTGCAAATCCCACTTAAAACTGTAGTTGCAACTAAATTAGAGCACAAACTTAATTGGCCAAGATGGCAGAAAGCCAGCTGAGATGACACCAGGCTGGAAGCTTTGTGCTGAAACCACCCTTCTCCCAGCCTTGGAATGCTGGAAATTACTAAGTACTACCTGCATCCTGGAGAGCCAACGTGGTGTAGTGGTTTGAGGATTCAACTATGACCCTGGTGAGCAGGGTTTATTCCCCTCTTGGCCATGGAAACCCACTAGGTGACCTCAGGTGGCATCACACACGTATCCCCAGAAACCTCGTGATAGGTTCATTTTAGGATTGCCTTGAGCTGGAAATGATTTGAAGGCAAACAACAACAACAACAACAACAACAACAGCAACAACCCACATAGCTTTAGGCTGGTGTTGCAGCTGTGTCCCTGGACTGGAGATTTTGATCTGGCACATCTCTGCTGCTCCCTTGACCCACCCTCTTCGCACTCTTCTGCTGATGTACCTTAGAACTACAGAACAGTTTTGCTGTTGGGGTGGATTCCAGCAACAACGGACTTCATGCTTCCAGATTTCTGTCAGCAGATTTCAGGTCAGCTGGCAGAAAAGGGTTCTGGCAACAAAAGACCATTTTTAGCAGCAGAGGAGGCTTGTAACTAATCTTAATTTTCTGCAACCAACATACATTTCAGTTAGGACTCCAATGTTAGTGCCTTCAGGAAGTTCAGTGCCACTGAAATCATAATGCACACTACCCCATATTATGTAAAATGTTAATACTATTCTCAATATACTTGCCTGTCTTTATTAAGTGTTTTATCTTCAGTTACCATAGCCATGATTGCCATCCTGTACATATGATCCGAAACACTCTCTGGATTCACTACATTTCTGTATACCCAGCCTGTTCGAGGTACTCTCTAGTGAAAAACAAACTGAGCAATATTATTTGGGAAACTCCTTGCAAATATGTAAACACAAGGCCCATGAAGATATTTACAGCTACAACCTTGAGTAATTTTCTTTTTCCACAGTCGGATAATGTTAATGAACTCTTGAACTTCCAGGACACCCTAAGATGCTATCAGGATCTTAATAAATCCACTGCAAGCCAAACTGCAGTTTTTACTTTCTGCAAGGGAATAGGGTATCCCCTCAAGCAATCTATCAGGTGCACATGCACAATTTTACACCCATTGTGTGTGCCCACGATAACATGCTAATAACCCTCAATGATACAAGTGCACAGATCAACAATCTATCTGGAGTATAGGTGGTGGCTGGTCAATGTGAATAACTGCATGAATACCACACACACGTGACAATCTGCGCCTCCATGTACAGACCATAGATCCACTGGATATGTATTGTGCAAGTCAGACCCTTCTCTTCGCTTATCTTCAACTACCGAGTCTCTGTTCAAATCTATTAAGCCACCCTCCTCCCCGTTTTACAATCTTTTCACCCACATCCTCTTACTGCTACCACCACCTTTCCATTGCAACAGAAGCCTTCTCCTACATGCCATCCGGTACCTAGTTTCTAAACGACAGGAAGGACACCGCAGCTTTCAGGCCCCCCCCCCCCGAGAGCTCCCAAATGCAAAGGAAGGCGGGGCTTTTGTATGGTACACCATGCCATCCCAAAGTGAGGCCATTTCCGCGCTGGACTCCTATAGCGCTATGATTCCACTTTCAACATCCTATGGAATCCTGGGGTTTGCAGTTTAGGGAGGGGCCAGCCGGCCCCTCCCTAAACTGCAAACCCCAGGATTCCATAGGATGTTGAAAGTGGAATCATAGCGCTATAGGAGTCCAGCGCGGAAATGGCCTGAGTCTGAGCTCCGCAGAAGATGCTCCCTAGTGCGTGTTCGGGGCTACCTGCTGTCGCGCCTCCCACTGAGTTCAATGAGCGCGCAACGCTCGCGAATGGGCAGGAGAGGCCATCCTGAAACGGTGCCCTCCTGATATCTGCCCGTCGGAGACCAAAAGACCTGCTGCAGCCACCCCCCAATTCCACCCCCCCCCCGCTTTCCACCTTCTCCTGCCAAGCAGCCCCGTAGCTCCCGGGGCCCGTCTCACCTTCAGCTGCCCCACCAGCCTCAGGAACTGCAGCAGGCCCCCCATGGTTGCCAAGGCGGGATAGAAGCGGCGAAGAGGCAGGAAGGGGAAGCAGAACAGCCCCGCCTCGCCGGCCGCCGCTTCCGCCTTCTGCTCTGCTCCGCTGCCCATTGGCTCAGAGGGCGCCGGTGTTCCCCTTAGCCCCGCCTCCCCTCCCTCTCTCTCGGCAAAGGGGAATCCACGGAAAGAGGAAGAGGCGGCGAAGGACGGGAAGGGTGGGCTTCAAAGCGCCTGGAAGACCGCGGTTGTCCCGCCGATCTTCAGGCTTCGTTCTAAATATGGAAACATTTTTTTTTTAATGTTTAGCAGCAAAGAGCTGCTTTAAGCCCCCCCCGCAGTTGTCGTCTGTGTTTTGGTTTGCAGCCCCTCCTCCTTTTATTAGTTGTTAAAGGAGCGGCGGGGGCAGCCTTCGGTCCGGTACACCTTAAGGGCAGTAGTCGTGTTCGGTCCGCTTGGCACGCTCACTTCGGGACGGGTCCGGTGCGGCTCCGCGGAAGTCGCTTCCAGGCCAGGGCCGCAGCGCGATTCGGGGGTTGACCTGAAAGCCGCGTTTTCGCTTTTACCAGGAGCCCAAGACGTAGCCGGGTTCCCCTCGCTCAGTGCAAAGCGGGGGAAAGGTCGCATGCGTTGTGGTGCGAAAGATGCCGGAGGACTCCTTCCCACTCGCCGCCCCCGGCCCACCTTTCCTCAGTTCCGACGAGACTTGGGCGAGCCTAAGGCCGTTTCCGCGCTAGACAGTTATAGCGCTATTATTCCACTTTCCATTTTCAACATCTTATGCAATCCTGGGGGTTGCCACTGAGCAAGCAATTTTGCAGTAAAACAGATTGGAGCTGCTTGCCACTTGTTTCAAGGTATTAAGGTCTGTGACTGGCTGAAACAATCTAAGAAGCAGTCCGTTTTTTCACTCCAAACTCGTTCCAAGCTCCAGCTTAACTGAACTTTCAGCAAAGCAACTTATGAAAGGCACAGCTAATTACAGCAGCTTTCAAAATGTCAGACTTCAAGGGAAATGACTACAGGGACGTAGGCCATTTCCACACTGGACTGTTATAGCGCTATTATTCCACTTTCAACATCCTGTGGAATCCTGGGGGTTGCAGTTTCGGAAGGGGCCTTTAGAATCCTCAGCCACAGGGCTCTTGGGCCTCAGTAAACTACAAAGCCCAGAATTCCACAGGATGTTCAAAATAGAGTAATAGCACTATAACAGTGTAGTGCAGAAAGACCCGAGAAAGAATGGGACTCTACTGACTAACGAAAGACCCGTTTTAAAAAGAAAACGTTATGTTAAAAATAACAAAAGCGGTTGAATGAACTCAAAAGTGTTTCGTTCTCTGTCCAGCTCTGATAAAGCGGCCCGTGTGACTACCTAGGCAGACTGCCTCCTATCGACTATAAAATATAAATATCTCCTCTGCTTTCCCGGGCAGCTCTATTTTTAGATAGCCTCTGCAATCTCGACTTTTCATCCCCAGGTCTTCTGCAAAGACTAGGGGTCGTCATTAAATGCAAATCAGCCTCTCAGATTTCCAAATAAGTTCTGTTAGTTCCCCTCGTCCTCTTTTGTTTAACGTAAGAATTCAATAGCTGACTATTTTGTGACATTTTGGGTCCCCGTAAAAGTATCCCGTAACCCCAGATTTTTATGTGGCCAAATAGTTGTATACGGAGAGCCAGCGTGGTGTAGCGGTTTTGAGTGTTAGACTAGGACTCTGAGCGACTGTGGTTCAAATCCCTACTTAGCCAGGGACATTCACCGGGAGATCCTGAGCAAGTCACACTCTTAGGCCATTTCTGCGCTACACTGTGATAGTGCTATTATCCCACTTTCAACATCCCACCGAATCCTGGGATTTGCAATTGAGGGAAGAGCACTTACAATTCTCAGTCAGAGGGCTCTTTGGCCTCAGTAAACTACAAAGCCCAGAATTTCACAGGATCTTCAAAATAGAATAATAGCCCTACGACAGTGTAGGGTGAAAATGGCCTTAGCCTCAGAGGAAGGCAATGCCAAGCCCCTTCTGAAAAACATCTTGTCGTCCCCCCCCCCCCAAAAAAAACCCCTCGGATGAGATTGCCATTAACTCAGAGTCAACTTGAAAGCACACGACAACAAAAGTTCTAAATGACGATGGAAGAAGTTGTCATCAGTTGTGTGCCGTCTTTTAAACAATTTTTTAAAAATCTTTCTATGTGCGTGCATGTTTTTGAGGAATACAGATGGCTGAATGTGCATAGAAGGCCATGCTGTAGCAGCCAGGCTTATAGAACTCTCATAGAAAAGCTCCCAGAATTACAGAATTGCTGCTGTTCCGCCAATTTTAATGCAACACCTAAGAAAGTTCGTGATCTGATGACAATATTATTTAGCATGCTATTGCATTTTCTGCACCATTTCAGTGGTGTGGGAAAGGCAGGGCAGGGTGCCTTCTCAGTTTGGACGCTGCCACAGCAGTCTGGGAGAAGTAAGCGTCTGTCAAAATAGGGTTGCTGTTTTTCAAAGAATTATCTTCTTGCTTTCTCTTAGTTGTTTTGTGTTCCCAATTATATTAAGTAGATACATTTCAGGAGTCATTTCAAATTGTAAATGTCATATCTTTGAGAGTATGTCATGAAGTTTTTCCTAATAGTTTTTGTCTATTTGGCAAGACCACCACATATGGAAATGGGTACCAATAGCGTTTCCACATTTCCAGCAGATCCCATTTCCAGCAGAGGAGAGGTTTTTGGTGCACATGCTGAGGAAGCGTTGTTCCAAGTGAGCCATCAGAACGTTTGCATGCTGTGGTGCCATGTGGGCACTCATGGCAGTGCCACGGAGTTGGCAGTTCATATTACTCCCAAATGGTTATGAATAAGTCCAAAGTGGCAGAGTATGGTGGCTAGGTCTACTGAGCAAAATATAGACCTTCCACAGCCTCTCAGAGAAAACCATCCTAGCCACTCTGTGGAATCTCTGGGCACCAACATACCATGCTAAGGTGGGCTACAAGCCGTCAGGAATACCATCCTGAATGAGGCTTACACTTTCTAGGTGGAAGGAGAAAAGACAGCATCCTGTGCCACTCAAAGCATTTTAAAAATATAGGTGTTACTCTATTGAAAACAAATTGTTTTATGTATAAAAAACAACAATAACAATAAAATAACAGTTATTTTTTTAACAGAGGCTAAAGATGGTAGATCTAGGACTCTATTGTTGGCTTTTGTTAGTTTTTAATTTAAGGTATCTGTGTAAAATTGAAAGGTCAATGAAATTCAACCTGGTATTAAATTGTATCCATATTGATGTGAAATGTACAATAATAAATAATCTGTATTTTATTTTAAAATACAAAAAAGAAAAGCAATTGTTATGTTTTCAGGGGATGGGGCGTTACAGAAAACATTCTAAAAAGAATGGATGCAGGGAACACGAAACATGATTTTGTACCTGAAGCTTTTGAAAAGCTGGATGTAAACGAAAATTTTCCGTTTTTACGAAGAGAGGGGGGAAGAAAACAAGAAGAAGAAACATTCTGAATGGACCTGAGGTGGGCAAAAAAGGGTTGCCCCTTTTGTGTGAATAATCCATAGCAGACGGCATTCGCATGTGGTCTCAACGTCCAGCTTCGAACCCAGCCTGATCCAGCTGAGTAAACCGAACGGACATGCTCCATGCCGCAGAGCTATCGACTGAGCTAGTGGCAAGTCTCTCTTTTCAGCAATATCACTCCTGTCCTGGTCTGTGACGTTGCAGTTGTGGTTCCCTTTCACTTTTCATTAGGGTTGTTGTTGTTGTCAGTTGCGTCTGTAAGGTCCTGAATGTCCTCCGGCCCAGGAGGTGAGACAGGCTCCCTGGGGGGGAGGCGGTTCTGCCTTTGGTGGGGAGGCTGGGAGTGTAGTTCAAGTGGAGGACGGAGTGCATTAACTTCAGCCTGAGAAACGAAAGTGAACTGTCATCGCAACGTCAGCACTGGAGCAAGGAGTCACATAGCCGAAAAGAGAGCCGGGGCCCCCGCCCAGTCTGTAGCTCTGCGGCAGCGAGCACTTCTTGGTCTGCTTGCTCAGCTTGGTCAGCCTAGGTTCGAAACTCAGTGCGTAAACACAGATGGATGCTGCCTGCTATGGATTATTCACAAAAAGGGGAAACCCTTTTTGCCTACCTCAGTTCCATTTAGAATTGGTTTTTTGTGGGGTTTTTTGGAAATTTTTCCCCTCCCTTCTCAGTCAGAACAGAGTGACTTGTTTTAAGTCCAGTATTTCAAAGCTTAATGTGCACAGTGTGTTCTGTGTTCAGCTCATTCCTTTTCTTTCTGACAGATGGCGCTCCTTGCCAAAAAAAAAAACCCTGAAAAACCCTGCCACTGAGCAAGCAATTTTGCAGTAAAACAGATTGGAGCTGCTTGCCACTTGTTTCAAGGTATTAAGGTCTTTGACTGGCTGAAACAATCTAAGAAGCAGTCTGTTTTTTCACTCCAAACTCATTCCAAGCTTCAGCTTAACTGAACTTTCAGCAAAGCAACTTATGAAAGGTATAGCTAATTACAGCAGTTTCCAAAGTTTCAGACTTCAAGGGAAATGACTGCAAAAAGGTAGAGTCTATATAAACAAAGCTGTTAACTTTTACCTTTTAAGACTACAGACTAGCTTGGCAGATCTATATCATCTCAGATAAATCTGTGAAGGTTTATAGTCAGGATCACATTTTGCATCTTTCTCTATCCAATTATACTTTGACCCCACTCCTGCAACCCAGTAACTGCTACCAACCTGTGTTTTTAATGTTAACTCCCTTACTGCATGTGAAGAAGTGAACTGAAATCCACAAAAGCTCATATCTAAAATACTGGTTAGTTTTAAAGGTGCTGCCAGATTCTTCTTTTCCCCTTTGCCCCTTTGCCAGCAGATTATTAGCATACTTCATCAAATCTGATAGCCTCTCATCTATTTTTAGGATAGCACAAGTGATGTTTTCTTTAGACCTGCTTCACTATGTCAGTGATGATGATGCTGGTTTTAAAGATTCCATTTCAGTACTGGTGTTTCAGCATAACGGATTCATTTGTGGTGTATCAAAATTATAATCATAGTCAAATGGGGGGGGGAGGGATTTTTACATCCTTAGATACACAGATGAGAGCCAGCGTAGTATAGTGGTTTGAGCATTGAATTTTGACTCTGAATTTTGACCCACTCAGCCATGGAAATCCAATGGGTCACTATGGGCACATCACAAACTCTCAGCACCAGAAAACCCTGTGATAGGTTTCTGTTAGGGTTGCCGTAAGTTGGAAATGACTTAAAGGCACACAACGACAGCAACAGCAACAGAGATGGACAGATGAAAGGGGCATCTTATTGTCAATGACTAAGATGTACCAAGCCAGTGAAAAAACATTATGAGAATTCAGTTAAACATACAATGGATGCTTGCACAGGCTAGAAATTCAAATGCATTGCTTGACTCAATGTGTTATATACTTACCACATCCTCTGAATTGATCTTTCAATGTTATAGAAGCAGCATGATTCAATAGAAGATACAGAAAAAATAACATCCCAAAAGATTGCCTTTTCATTTTGTTTGTCAGTTATATTTTTATTCTAGGTGTTCCCCTCCCTCTGGACCATCAGCCCAGTGATCACAGGTAAGGGAGAACTGGATTTTGCTATTTACTAGAAATGAAGCCAACCGATTCCCAGATGCATGGGCATGGGTATTTTTTAATGGTTTTTAATTTTCAAGCCTTTTTCAGATATAGCTGAGTTTTCTTCTTAAGCAACCTCACTTCTCTGTTTGAATAGCTTTTAAAAAATATGTTTTCCATCCACAAGTTAACTTTGAGTCAGGAGTGGCCAGCAGCTTCCATTTGAAGGATGTGGTCAATCCATTCTCTATTTTATTCTAGATTTTGAAGGAGCTACCGGAAGTGCTGAGTTCTACCCCCAAAATAGCTTCAGCACCTTGGACAAGTCCTTCAAAGTCTGGAATAAACTCCATAGTAGACTCACCACACCTAGACATGGGCTCTTTATTTGACAGTTCAGAAGTCAATGACTACCTCTGTTCCAACTTAAATCAGAGCATGTTGATTATTTGTACTATAAGCTAGCAAGTGGAGCCATGTTTATGCTCTCCAATCTCTTTCAAAAGTGGTTTTGTTTATGGTCGATGGTGTTGCTTTTTCAGAGGATTGAATATTGTGAAAGACACAGAACTTGTTTTTTCATAGGTGAAGACTCAGCTGGACTTTTTCACACTACACAGTTATAGCACTATAAAACTCACTCTAACTGCCATGGCAACATTCTGTAGTTTAGGGAGAGGCATCTAGAATTCTCAGCCACAGAATTCTTCTAGCGCCTCTGACCAAAGTGCAAACCCTAGGACCCTTTGTCTTTTCTCATCAGGAAGATCATTGTCATGAAGGTGTTTACAACTGCTGTTTCTTAGAACTCCAATCGGTCATCCACATTTGCAGGTTTCACTGTCATAGATTTGATTATTTGTGAGTTTTTCAACCCCTGCCCCCCTCCCCACAACTCAAGCACTTCTTTTGCAAGGGTACCTTCTCTCTGTGTGGCTCTGATCAAGCTGCACAGCCCTTGAAACATGTCTCGGGTCCTCCTCCTCCACCACCAATAGCTGTCCAGCCAGCTAAGTGTAGCTCACAGCCTGTTTTCTCAGCACTACATCTACTATCTTCTGATGCCTCCTCACATCCAAAGAAGGAGATGGGGGAGAGGGAAGTATAGAGTCATCATCTTGACCCTTTCCCTCTCCTTTCCATGACCTGGTTTGGACCCTGGGTGTCCGTTCTCCCCTCTTCCCCCCCTACACACATACATTTTGATATTTGTGATTTTTTTCCCCTCTTGTGAGGGTCCTGCACCCCTAACCCTAGCAAATGTGGTAGGCCAGGTGTACTTCTTATGGCAAACCATAAGAAGTGAAAGTCCCCTTTCACTTAGAACTGTATAAGAAAGAAGTTCCTTTTCTCTCTTCTCCATGTCCTTTTAATTACAGTCTTGATATAACAAAAGAACTTTAATCCTATATCAAAGTTTTGTTATTATAACAAAGAATTAAAGTTTTAATTAAATTAATTACATTAATGGAAGATTAATTAAGAAAACATTCTCAAAGGTATATTTCATTTTTTGTTTGAAGGAATAGACATTTTGCTATGCAGAACAGCAGCCGTTATGCATTTCTTTCTCCTAGGACATGCTGGAAAATTATAGCTGTACCACATTTATTTCAACCCTTTCCTTCTTTCCCAGAGTTGTCACACAGTGGTGGTTTGGAATTCTTCCTTTCCCCTGCTTCTCAGAGTTATGTCCTTTAATTCTTCTGTGGCACAAGTTTATTGCTCATTGGCTGTTAGTGACTTTCATAGACACATGACTGCAGATAGCATTTCCAAAACCCTGAAACCTGTCAGAATGGCAGTTCTCATGATCCATTGGACAGTTGTGTATAACCCAGGTCATTCTATCCACAAAAGTTGGGACAATTCTTGCTTTGATAATTTGTTTTAAAAGTGCAGGGGTAGATTCTCTTTTGCTGGCCTTTTCTTAGGCTCTTTACAGTAACCTGAGGCATAGACAATTAGTGGACAAATTTTTTCTTACCATGCTATTGCTATCTGTCAGGGTGGATAACAGAGCTTCAACTGCTACGTTTGTGCAATGGCAGAACCAATGATAAGGTGTCAAATCTGCTTTCAGACTGTGAAATTCAACTGGCAATAAAGGTCCCTGGCACTTTGATTTTACTAGATTAAACTGCATAGCCACTTAACAGTGGGCCTATTGAAAAAAGAATGGCAATGTATATGTATCACTCTGAGCCTCCTTCTCCAGTGAGGTAGATTGGCATTCCCCAGCTTAATGTGCTTCACTTCAGTTGGACTATAGCTTCCACCATCACCAGTCAGTATGGCCATTGGCAATAAAAACTACATACCCTCCAATATTTTATAGGAGAAAACTGTGATAACTGAAGCCCCTGTCAGAGCTGCTGCTGATGAGCAGCAGCTGTTGGTCCCTGTGGCTCTGGCTGGAGAGGAGTCCTGCAGCTCAAGAGCTCCCCCTGCTGCCACGGACCAAGCAGGCTCGGACGTCCCTCTGCCTGCTCCTTTGGGGCAACAGGGATCCGATTCTGACGACGCTTTGGAGCCTGTGTCAATCAGCCCACAAACACGGCAGAGACTCAAGAGAGCTGAGCAAAGGGAGGCTTCCTTGATCAAGTTCAAGAAGCAGTGACTAGCCACACCTGTGTCTTGGGCTATATAACTGGCTGCCTGGAAGCTTTCCTTTGCTTGTGGCAAACTTTTTACAAGTCTTCTCCTTGCGTCCAGCACCTGGCTCCTGATACCTTGGGTGGATCTCTTGGATCCAGACCCCTTTTGGGACTCTGACTATGGCTTTTGCTTGTCGCTCTGGCTTAGGTAAATGGACTTCCCTTGAGTAAGTGCTTCCTTGACTCCTCCCGGCAGGACTCTGCTAGCTCTCCCACTCCCTTCTCCGGGCTGTCTTGCTGCCCAGGTCTCTGACCCTGACAAAAACCAGGACGTATATGACCAACAACATCACAGTGTGGACAAGGTGCCGAAGGATATTAATGAGGAAGATCAGATAAATTAGAAGAAGCTGCTATAGTTTGCTTTTGCCTGAGCCTACAGGGAAGGGCAAGACTCCATCCCCTCCTCTGCCTCCTGCTGAGTTTATTGAGTGCAAACTACTGTTGATTGTCAAACTCTGTTTTCAGCAATGGAAGTAAGCCAAGCACAAAAGAAGAAAGTGGGAGGAAGAGAGAGAAACAGGGATATTTTAAAAGCAGCTGAAAAAAGTAGGATGACAGAGGATAAATGGAATTATCTCTTCCAAATTGGGACAGTTGGACAGCATGGAACATGGGACAGACCATGTACAAATACAACCAAAGACCAGATGAATAAGACTTTTGCTGATAAGCAGCTATATTAGGCACTAATTTGGGTTTTTGTAAAATTCTTTCTGAAATCTGATTAATGCACAGGACTTGGACAATCTGGGTTTGTTTGAAACAATATTAATTTAATTTAAAAATGGATTAAACAAAATAATCACAGTAGAAATTTAACAGGAACACTGAAACACATAAAGATATACTCATACCTAACACCATCCTTTCTAGTCAACTAGTTGAAGTAGCTGTAATAGACAGTAGCTGATTAACTAGCATGCTAGGACAACATTAGCGTAGCACTGCTGAGTCAAGAAACGGGACCAGGGCTTACTTTCCAAAATGCTTTCAATCTGAAGGGACTTAAAAGGCACACCTTTGCTTTTCATTTTGGTATCATAAGCTATAAGCTTTACAGATGTTTTTCTGTTGTGTTTTGCTTTGCCTAGCTCAGGTTAAGTCAAGTCAGGCCTAAAAATTTGATTTGAAAATCCAGGTTTTCTTAACTTAGCATGATCTGGTTTCGAAAATACTTGTTAAACATTTATTATTTTTATTTTTAACCTTATCAGAAGCTACAAAGCATAGTTACTATTGGCTTAGTTAAGGACAGTAGGATGAAGTATTTTGTGAACAATCTTGTTAAGAAATCATAGTCTGCCAGCTGGTCACTGGCTGCAAATCTTTTGAATGAAAGTAAATTTGTGCCTGGATGCTGCTTCGTAGGTGAGACTGTTGAGCCAAATTTGTAAATTGTACTTGAGCTCTAAGGTCATTTCCTTCCCTGCTTAATTTTTTTTCAAGAGTGACATT
The DNA here is from genome assembly GCA_030412105.1 of Cyclura pinguis. NCBI lineage: Eukaryota > Metazoa > Chordata > Lepidosauria > Squamata > Iguanidae > Cyclura > Cyclura pinguis. The sequence continues at coordinate 101,201,878 of CM059599.1, read as the reverse complement.
ATGTCAACATGGGGATTCCTTTTCAGTGCTATACAAACTGCTTTAAAAAAGAAAGAAAAATAAAATCTGCAAATAATGTCTTCTTCGATCAATTATTGATATGTTAAAGATGACATGAGAACATTTTAAATGGTATTACTAAACCATTAATTGCTTCACACAACAGCAGCAATACTATGAGGCTAAACATCTTTTGTTTATCCATCTCAGCATAGCCTTCTCTGCACATTTGGCTGTGTATCATCCTCAAAGAATATGTACAGATGTGGTACACAGAATGACCATTTTCAAAAATTACAAACTTCAAAAATTACAAAGTCAGCTTTCGGTGATATAACAAACTGCCTACAGGGCTAGTCTAAACCTTATAATTAGAAGAATATCTTTAATCAGACCAACCAAACTGCTTCAATGTATTTAACAAGGTTTTGAATTCTCCAGAATAGCATCCTCTTCACCAGGCTAGCTATTAAGGAAAACAAGGTTTGTGTAGTTTTAATAAAGTACTTATGGGAATATCTGTGGGCTTCTCCAGATTTGGCAGATGTGAACTGAAGTTGTGATGTTTGTTTCTGCAGCTCTCTCTCTCTCTCTCTTTCAAATATCCAAATGAAATTTCTGTTGTGCTGGACTATTTCTTGGCAATTTCTGGTACCCACTACAACAGTTTATTGCCTCCCTTGAGTGGATTTCTTTTTGGTTCCAAGACATATCAGAACAAAAAAGTACCCTTCATTTCTTTTTCTTTTCAACATTTTTCTATAATGCATCACTGAAACAGTATTTTATTTATCTTGCAAAAGTGGAAAAGCCATAAATAATCCCCTCTTCCACCTCCCATTGCTTGCAGAGCTTCACTCTTACCATTACTTTGCTTCTGGCCTTGGTGCTGCGGGGGGGGGGGGAGACAAGGTAATAGGCTTACTGGTACTTTCCCCTCAGACAGAGAAAAATGGAGTTATAAGGTCCTAGCTACTGCCAGTTGCCATCTTGAGAAAGGAGAGGTAGGAGCAAAGAGAGCACCTGATCAATCAGCAGCCATTACACAGGAGAATGTGCAACAACATGGCAGAGAGTACATACTCCAGCACTGGGAGGAGGCTTTGCTCACCCAAAAGGAAAAAAAAAATCCATTTTAAACAGAAACCTTGCAAGCCTGCAGTGAGGAATGCAAGGGCATGGGAGGACGAAAATGCAGGGGGAGGCAAGCATGTGCCTCGCAAATAATCAGATTACCAAAGATCAAACCTGCAAATGTGGAGGGAAGATTGTATAACACGATAACTTTCAATTAAAAATAAAACAGCAAAAATTTGTCCTTCTAGCCATAGGACCACTTCAGCAAACTACATGCTTGCTTTAGAAAACCTTTTGTAAGCCCCTAGTGCAAAGCCAAGAAACAGCTGTAAACAGCCCCAAGAAAGAATGGAGGCAGAGATGGCAACAACCTGCAAAGCCCAGTAAAATCGCAGAAGCTATATCACTAGAATTTCTCACTTCTTCTGAAAGAACCCCAGGTCTCACAATCTGAATTTGATGCATATTTGCAAAAGAGACACCACAGAATGAAATATAAACAAAATCATGCAGCAGGGAGTTGGAAAACAAAAGAGAATTGCTTTCATTTGTCACTTTAAGAGAGAAAATTAAAATAACAATATCACATAGTTAGGGTTGTACAACATGGAAGTGCACAGTCAGACAATAATCAATTTTAAAAAGCAAATCCACAGTTCAGGTGGGATTGGGTGGTGTTACAGTATTGCCAAGAAAAGAATTGTAGGTACCTGTGTCACTCACAGATTTCAGGCTTTATACAGCAAGCACAAAAGCAATAAATGGGATACCTAGGAAAAGTATTATCATTGTAGGACATGGAAAAGAAAAGAAAGAAAAAAACTTGATTTCCTGATAGCAAGCATCTGTTACTTACAAAAATACAATTGTGTGTCCAGATTGTGGAGAGCTAAGTGGAATGTACTGTAACACCCTATGCACAGAGAGCATTTCTGTTTTTATTTAATTCAAAACAACACTTTATCAGTATTCATCAGCAATAAAACAACAATGTTTATGTGGCCTACAGTCAAGTACATGGTGTTATTATATACGTTCCCAGCAGCCAACAATGAATTGTCCAGAAGTGTACCTCCTCGATATGTAAAACTGCTTTCTTTCCTTCTGTGTCAAACTAATCACCACAGAAAGCAATCAGAGGCACATTAAATGGTCACAAGTTAATCTTTGATTGTTCTAGATTTGAAATGGTTATTCCTTATTTTGAAGGAAAATCTCTCATTCAAGAATGTGACAGTTTCATTGAGCACTAGTGTTGAGTCTTTCTCTTTCGGGTAAAATTTTATTTTGCCTTCCAAAAGAAAGCATCTTTGTTTCTCTTACCTCCTTTTTTCCCTCCACTCTTATATCCAGTGTGATGGTGACATGCATCCAAATAAAATAGCTTAAAATGCAGGGGAGGGATACCCATTTAAATAATTTAAAACAACTCAATATTATCAAAATAAAATTCACAGCTCAGTAGACCAAAACCAGGCTAAGATGACTTAAGGCCCCAAAGCCTGGGTAAATAGCCAAGTTTTAACCTGACCTTGAAATAAGGCCAATGTCAGTGCCAGTCCGGCATCCAAGGGGAGGGCATTTCACAATCAGAATACTCTTGGGTTGACAATTCTCAGAGTGCTGGCTGAAGTCTCAAAAAGTTGCTATGCTACTCCAGCTCTTCAGACAGGGTGAAAAACTTCGGAGTGAGCGGCACTGGAGGTGAATTAAGTTTGATTTGTGCGTGTGAGGTGGCTTTAAGCCTGGGCAACCATATTTTCCCTACTGATGCTCTTGCTCACTGGCTCAGCACAATGGTGTTTATAGAATCATAGAATCATAGAAATGTAGAGTTGGAAGAGACCACACGGGCCATCCAGTCCAACCCCCTGCCATGCAGGAACACCCTCAAAGCACTCCCGACAGATGGCCATCCAGCCTCTGCTTAAAAACCTCCAAAGAAGGAGACTCCACCACACTCGGAAGCAGCATATTCCACTGCTGGACAGCCCTGACTGTCAGGAAGTTCTTCCTGAGGTTCAGGTGGAATCTCCTTTCCTGCAGCTTGAATCCATTGCTCCTTGTCTTGGTCTCTGGAGCAGCAGAAAACAAGCCCTCTCCTTCCTCTACATGGCATCCCGTATATGTGTGTTATGTTTACATAATATCCATGTGCAAAAACAAACAAAGTAATCCAGAGAATTCTCAGGCAGAAAGCTCTTGGACCTCACTATACAAACCCCAGAATTCCACAGGATGTTGCCATGGTAGTTAAAGTGGAATATAACATTGTAACAGTGTTGCGTGATAAGGATGTAACACGCTGAAATTAGTTAAAACAATTAGAATTGTGTACGTGCACAAACTGGATAAAATCATTAAACCCCCAAGGCATAAACCCCCATGTGGCATAAAAAGCCACATTTTAGCTTGACACAAAAATGAAGCCTATCTTGACACCCGTATCTATTTCAAAATTTTCTAAAATAGCCATGTCAAAAAAATTTTGTCATATTACTTAGGAACACAAATGAATAGATGTAACGCAGTTAAGGTAGTCTAGAAAATTACTTTTTTTAAAAAAAAAAAACTTATTACCAAGTATTATAAACAGAACAAATCTAGTTGTCTCACATTGAAATAATTACATAAAATAAATAATAATAATTACTATATGACAGTGACAGTGTCTATGATATCAGTATATATCTGATTTACTACTCTTTGAACACCCTAAAACAGGCAGATATGTATTACTATTATTAGACAAATGTAATACACTTCATGTGGGGCTGCCCTCGAAAAGTGTTCAAAAGCTGCAGTTAGTGAAAAATGCAGCAGCCAGACTGGTGTCAGGTGTGTATCTTAGAGACCATATTACACCAGTCTTGAAAGAACTGAACTGGCTTCTAGTTTGCTTCTCATCTCACTTCAAGTTGCTAGTGTTGACCTACTAAGCTAATAAATAAATATTAGTATTGGCCTATATAGGATTTAGGTCTCTGGCCATTTATATAGTTTACGTAAATTTGTTTAGAAAGTAGTGCAGAAAACGCACGATATCTGTCCCACTCTCTCCACATAAACCCACATGCACAATTTTGTGCTTGTTGGCTGATACCACTCTGGCTTGGAGATGGGCATGGAACAAGCAGAATGAGCACTTCTCTAATCTACCTTCCAAGTATGAATACAGAGAATGGAGAGCATTCTGGACCAAGAGCAGTTATTGAGAGACGCCTTCCTCACCCTGCCCATCCTTCTGTGATACAAAAGAATCATGCTGGCTTTGGAAACAACAGGCAGAGAACTCTTGGTTGTTCTGGGGTCTTCGGGTTTTGGGTTTTTTTTCCCCTCACAGCAAGCTCTGAAGAATTTGAGGGGAGAAACTATGCTGTTTCCCTTATTAAGGCTAGCGGTTGTGCTTGGGGCTCACTCAGATTGAAGGGATAGGCATGAGTGGGTACCCATGCACCTCAAGAGTTTTCAGTAGCTTTGGGCACTCAAAGCTGTCCCTCAAATGGAAATTGTAAATAGCCAAGGCATGCCTAAGGGACTGAATAAAGGCAGCAGTTAGTAGTTGACCCGTGTCCATTGCTGTTTACACTAATCGCCTTGTAATTGCTAACCAGGCAACAGCACTTGAGCCCTTGGCCAACATTTGTATGCTATTGTTAAGAAAACTGTAACCTGTTTTTGTCTAGGTCAGTCAGCTACTCTTTTACCCGTCACAACCCACTCCAGCTTGTGGACACAACACATTTTGTGTGTGTTTTTTTTTAATATAACAGTCTCCTTGGTGTAACAGAGTGTTCTTCCTATACACAAAGATCCCAGAATCTGTTTCAAGACTGCTGGCAGACAAATGATTCCGCCAGAAAGAATTTATATCCTGATAAACTGGCACGTAGATGTCTTGGGTTACAGTGTACCTCGTGTACTGACAAGTCACAGTGGTGACATTAGGAAGATTGTAGCAATACTTTAAGAATGATTCAACATGAATCATATTCATTGCTTTGTACTTAACTTACCGAGCAATTGCAAATGATGATACCAAGCTAAAACTGAAGAGCTCTTTGATAGTATTTTTAATCATTTAAGATAATAGCAATTGGCTGACCTTTTGGCAAACCAGCAACCTAGCAATCCAAGACAGGATAAGGACTTCCCTGTCTGACTTTGAATAACCCAGTTTGTTTGCAAATAAGGTTGGCTTTCTACAAATGATATCAAATAACCTTCCTGCTGCCTCAAAACATCTTCTGGAGCTTTTATTAAGAATGATGGGTTAAGATAAGAGGTGGATGGGCAGATTATGAGCTCTTGTTTCATATATTAGGATTTCCAGACAGAAAGTATTTCCTGATTTTGTGGTCCTCCTCTAATTTGCTTGACATGCTCATGGAGTGGGGGTGGCTAATTGTGAATACAGTCTGTGGCCCTTTCCACACGAGGCTGGCGAATCGATTCTTGCCGTTTCTTACCAGATTTTCTGGGCTCGAAACAAGGCGGACTTTCTCTCATTTCCTTCCGCACAGCTACTGCGTATGTTCCATTTTGATTCAGAGGAGTGCGAGTTCATGCATCCACACTGCCTCCACTGTGGCCACTCCCACTATTCCCCTCACCCCGCCCCATCGGCTGTGATTGGCCCTTTTTTTTTTTGCATTGTATAGTATGTCATTGCGTACGTGTGTACGTGCGAAAGTCCATACTACCTCCTGGCCCCTCCCATGAGCCCTCCCCAACCATTAATTCACATTGGTGTGAATGTATGTGTCTGCACTACTATGAAAGTATGAATTGGATCGATTTGGAAAATTGGAAAACTGATTTCTTCTGGTTTTCAAATAGCACGCTTTACCACCACATGGGGGCACATTTAGTCGGAATTATGTGCGGAATGAAGGTAAATAAACCAAACCTAGTCCGCTTTAAGACGCATTGGCCCGCCTTAATAACTGCATGTGGAAAGGGTCTATATTCAGTTCCAACTAGTCCCTCATAACTATTTCTCAATGACTTGGCTGAGATATGCGTTACGTCTATGTCCATTTCCACACTACACTGTTACAGTGTTGTTATTCCACTTTCAACATCCTATAGAATCCTGGGGTTTGCAGTTTAGGGAAGGGCATTTAGAATTCTCAGCCAGAGAGTTCTACGGCCTCAGTAAACCCAAATCCCAGAATTCCACAGAATGTTGAAAGTGGAATAATAGCTCTATAACAGTGTAGTATGGAAAGGCCCTCTGACACTACAACTAGTGTCAAATGCAGCAGCATGATTGTTGACTGAAGTATCATATAGTTAACAGATTAACATTGGTCTTAAAGGAGTTGCACGGGCTGCCAGTTCACTTCTGATCTGAATTCAAGGTACCGGTGATGACATTCAAAGCCCTAAAACACTTAGGACCTTGATACTTGAAGTAGTTCTGCCCCTATATATACACCTGCCTAAGAACTGAGATCTGCTGGATAAACCCTCCTCCATGGCCATTTCTGCACTAGACTGTTATAGCTGTATGATTCCACTTTCAACATCCTATGGAATCCTGCAATTTCGGGGAGGAACTGGCTGGCCCCTCCCGAAACTGCAAACCCCAGAATTCCATAGGATGTTGAAAGTGGAATCACAATGCTATAGCAGTCTAGTGTGAAAATGGCCCATGTCTCACTAGTAGTAGTGATATATCGTGCATGCACGTGGGAGATGGCCTTCTCTACTGTGATACTCCATTCATGAAATGTCCCCAACTTGGAAGCCTGACTAGAGCCAGAGTTGGTTTCTTTTAGGTACCAAGTTAAAACAAAGTTTCTAATTAAATATTTTGGGGCCTTCTCTCTCTCTCTCTCTCTCTCTCTCTCTCTCTTTTTCCTGTTGCATGGTTTTAACTGTTTTATCCTTTTCTTCTGTTTTAACCTGATGATCTGTTTAATATGATTTTCTCCTATTTAAATTACGTTATTGTTTTAATCTGGAACTCAAATTGTTTATATTGTCTTGATTGTATGTTTCTATAAGAGCTCAAGACAAAGGACAATATAGAAATATTTTAATAAATAAAGCATATTCTGAAGTCTGCTGACTGAAATTAAGAAGCAAGCTAAAGCAATTCTATGCACCGAGGAATGTGGCAAAAGTCTTCATGGAATCAAAGAATGCCCCAGATTGGCTGTATGGCCCAGCATTCTTAATGGATGTCACTGGTATCTTTCATGTCACACTGTATGGCCAAAGCCAGAGCTTTCCTCGTTATTTGATCAAACGGATGAACCACTGAAGCAAAGTTAAGCTTGTGGAAAATTTAGCTGGCAAAGAGCAACACAACACATTCTCCAGCCTTTCAGGGATGCAAAATAAGGGCCTTTCTGCACTACACTGTTACAGTGCTGTTATTCCACTTTCAACATCCTATGGAATCCTGGGGTTTGCAGTTTAGGGAGAAGCATTCAGAATTCTCAGCCAGAGAGCTCTTTGACCTCAGTAAACTATAAACCCCAGAATTCCACAGAATGTTGAAAGTGGAGTAGTAGGACTATAACAGTATAGTGCAGAAAGGCCCTAAGTCTACCAAGTCAACTGCAACCATACAACTGAATTAAATCGTGCTAGCAGTGTAAACTGTTATATGCATTACAACAAGAGACCTTACCCTTTTCCCCCCTCTCCTGACTCCCAACATGGTGTTAAGTCCTGACCTATACACTTTTTGAATAGATCCACTGAAACCAATGGAACTGAAGTTAGTCATGAATAACTGAAGTCCAGTTGTTTTCAGTAGGTCTGTTCTAAGTAGAACTACTTCTGAACTGAGTGTTGAAAGTCTATATTTCTGGAGGTATCCAAGGAAATGATAAAAAATATTGCAGAATGTCCAATGAAGTACAATAACAGCTGAATCCACAAAAATCTTCTTTGATGGCTAGATCAGCTCTTAGGACCAAAGAAATAAATGTGATTGCAAGCGCTTTCCTTCCATATGTGGGTGCAAACTCAGAAAGACATTGAAATATGTAACATATTTCCATTAGAAGTGGCCAAGAGGTGCAAACATATCCTGTGACCTTGCTATCTGCAGGAGACTGGGATCTGATCCAGCAACTTTTATCCCTGTAGAAAAGAGGGAATGTGCCATCGTGTATGGCTAATTTAGTACAGTTCAACTAGAGTACAACTTGACGTCCTAACAGGGGCTACATGACCCCATCTGCCATGCAAGAGACTTGCCATCTTGCTTACAATGGAGAGCTTTATGTTCTTATTCTTGTACTCCTTTCTCAGGAAAACAAATGTGTATTAATCTATGAATGGTTCTGTATTTTTAAAAAAATGATAGTAGGAAAAGTAATTTATTCCCATCCTTACCTTGTCCCACTCATTTTCAGGGGCGGGGGGGAAAGGCTAACCTCCTTAACACAATTATGAAATGCATTTGGAAATCCTTATAGCATTTTTTTTTTTGTTAAGCCAGAATATGTCTCCAATGCTTTATTATTTTGAGTCATAGCAAGTATGGAACATATTACCTTCCAAAGGAATATCCAGACTCGTCACTACTTTCACACATTCTGAGTGTCCTTCTCACAGTGTATCTCAAAGTACTTTGTGGAGCAATAAATCACATGCCCAACAGCTATTATGAAGTGAGTAACATCTATGAGCAGCCAAAACCAGCTACATGTTACCATCAGTTAATTAGCAGTGGTATTCATTAAACAAGGGAGTGTAAGCCAATAAAGTGATCCTTTGCTCTTTGCTAAACAGTGTCCTAAAATGTGCAAAAAAAAAAAAAGTTTGCACAAAACCACTGACCAAAAAAGGAAAAAGCTGGAAAATAAAACCAATATGTTCTGCTAATGCCCATAGCACATGGGTGTGGATATCCACACATAACGAATAAAAATACCTCCATATGACATTTCTTTTCTTTCTTTCTTTTCCCACCACAGGGCTCAGTTATTTTCCCCAGCATTGGGAGTTATTTATGGATGAAGGAAAGGCAAACAAAAGTAATCCTCAAATTCTGTATTAATTGCTCCCGCTCAAGCAGTGGAATTTTAGAAATTAGAGCCCAAGAGGTCCAGTGGGGTAGAATGTTGGAGCTGGATCAGAGTTAAAATCCCTGCTCAGCCGTGGTGTAAGAAATGGTGTCCAAGGAAGAAGTGAGATTTGAAACTGGGCATTCCAGTTCCAGCTGTGCCAGTTTGACCAATCTGGCTTTCCTTTGGTTTTTATATATTTTCAGACCCCAAAAGGTGTAGTTAAGAGAAGATATACATTATCTAGAGAGCCGAAACGAGTTAAGATGAAACAAAGCATGGTCAGAACAGTTGTCTATTTTAGGGTTCATTCAGACCAGCCAAAAGTCCTGGAATTTGGTGGGCTATTCCACAGCTGAGTAGAACTCCTTGGAATCAGGGTTCCCACCCTCATATCCAGATATGCCCAGTACATACCGGGCTTTGTCCTTTGTTTGTTTCTTTGTTTTCCTCCTTGACATTCAGTGTGGGTGAGCCTTCCTCCTCTCCCTAGGCATGCACCTAAGGAAAGAAGGTTGGAGGAAACCCTCCCTGCCAAAGATCACATCCCCATTCAAGATATCATCAGAATGACCACCCAGATGTACAGAGGGATTGGGAACCAGTGCATCCAGACATGTGACTTTACCTCTGCCTCAATCAGAATATCCCATTAAAAAAAAAATCTTCTCCCCTGGGTTACAAAAAGTTATAACTGCTCCTGGGAACTTGCCCTAGTGGACTGGGACAGGAGGAGTGTCACACAGCAACAACTCCAACCAACCCCAGGACTTTTCACCAGTCTGGATGAATCATAGAATTGTAGAGTCGTGAGAGACCATCAGGGCCATTGAGTCCAACCCCCTGCCATGCAGGAATACACCATCAATGTCCTTTGTGTTTTCCAGTCTCAAAGCCAACTTCTGGGAAAAGGCAGAGTAACACCACCAAGGCTTGGTAAAGTGAACGTGAACACACAGCATTATCTTTCTTCACATTTTTCTTTCTTAAACACCAGATTGAGCTGTAATATGGTTGAAAGGCTGCTTTACCTAGAAAAATCTGGAAGCTGTCCAATCCTAGTGTTACCCAGCATGGTATGTCAGCTGCTTGCAAAAGCCTCTCCTTCTTCCGTGCTAAGATGACATCATAGTAGGCTGGTAGTGCTTTGATAGAGAGCCATTGTGCTGTACTGGCTTGAGTGTTGGACCACAATGCTGAATACCAGGATCCAATTCCTTGCTCAGCCATGGAAACCCACTGGGTGACTTTGGGTGCATCACATACTCTCAGCCCCAGAAGACCCTATGATAGGTTCACCTCAAGGTCGCCATAAATGACTTGAAGGCACACAGCAGCAGCAGCAGCAGCAGCAGCAACAACAACAACAACTACTACTACTACAACAACAACAACAACAACAATAACAACAGTGCTTAGGTAGCCCAGAAATATGTGTAAAAGATCTGAATAGTAAAAAGATACTAATCCAACAGCAGCCTCATAGTCAGAAGCATCAAGTTGTGCGTGCTGGACATTTCTGAAGTTTGTAGCCTGTTCAGCCACTGGAGTGCCCCGGCTGAGAATTCTAAATGCCTCTCCCTTAACTGCAAATTTAAAGATTCTACAGGACTCAACCATGGCAGTTGAAGTGGAATTATAGTGCAATAATTGCACAGTGTGAATGGGCCCCTGGGATTTTGCTAAAGAGCCTTGTTTTCTTTCCCCAGAAAGACTAGTTCTTATCTCTATCTCCCTACTTCTGGTGAGGTGGAAGTTTGTGCCAGACACTTTTTGCAGTGTTTTCTTTTCTCCTTTAGAAGCCAAAAGCCTTTTCCTACCCTCTTTTGTCTTCAGGAAGCATCTAGCAGGATCCCTTGAAAGGTATCTTTCAAACCCTAGTCTATATTCTGGAGTCATTTCCATACATGGGGCAGTTTTCACCTCTTTCACCCACTTTCCATTTGTGTGCTTGATTAACCTTATATTTAAAACAGGGCTTTTTTTGGTCAGGACTCCCAGCCAGCCAGTATAGCCCTTGGTGAACCATTGGAAAGGAACATCGCCATTTATACTTTCTGGTCTGCCTTGTTTCCATTTCAAGTATGCAACTCTTTGCTGTTGTGTGCATTGAAATCATTTCTAACTTATGACAACCCTAAGGCAAAATTTATCATGGGATTTTGGGGGGGCTAAGAATGTGTGACATGCCCAAGATCACCCAGTGAGTTTCTGTGGCTTAGTGGGGAATCGAACCCTGGTCTCCAGTCCAATGTTCAAACTACTACCCCACATTGGCTCTCTGCAACTCTTACTACATACCAAATTTCTCTAGAAGAATTGAATAAAACAGACATGGTTCACAATAAACATGTGGAAGAAAGAATAAGAAGAGTCTTTGATCGTCTACAAGATGCAAAGTCTTGAATGCAAACAGGTTAGTTGCCCCAGTGATCTAATCTTCTGCTTTTGCCATGATGACAAATGACAAGGACTACCTTTTGCCTTGTTGTGCTGTGCTGATGCCTAGAGACAAAATGGCACAGCCTTCCTTTCCTTCTGATCTCACAGCAATCTTAACTCCCTTCTTCTTCTTCCGCCTCCCCTCTCTTTCTACAAAGGCCTAGTACCCTCTGTTTGCCTAGTCTTGACCCCTGGCGACACATCAGGAAATCCTACCCTAGACCTCCAGTTGGTGTTAGGTTCATGCAAGCATACTCAAATGGCCCTTGATTTAAGGACTAGATGCATTTGTTAAAGACATTTCCTCACCATTTAAGCTCTTTGCCACACTCTCTCAGCCTCAGAAGAAAGCAAAGGCAAACCCCTTCTAAACAAATCTTGCCAGGCAAACCCTGTGATATGTTAACCTTAGGGTCTCAAATCAGAAATGCCCTGAACACACAAAACAAGAACATTATACTTTATTCGTTAGATTCTTTGCTATGCATAGGTGTTTTTTTTAATCTGCATTCATTTCACTGTCAGTATATTTGTAACAGAATTCCTCTTGCAAGTAATCAAATTCCAAACAACTGATCATTCTGTATCTTCTCTACGCTCTTGTGCTAATAACCCCAGTGTTCCTGAGAAGCAGAACTGATATATGAGTTACTGGTAGAAATCTGACAAGACTTGTTCTGGCCAAGATTAAAAGATTTCTCATACTCAGCTAGTTCAGAATGTGTATATGTTTGTATATGTGTTTAGAAAGGACACACGATGAACAATATACTCAAAATGTTCTCAAAACACTTGAAATTTACTCATAATAATTCAAACTGCAAAACCCATTAGGTCTTTTCCCAAACTCATTCATTCCATTCTTCAAAAGAGTTACTCAAACTACCCCCAACATATTGCCCTCCAGATTGTTATAGTACAATTACCACAATCCCCAGCTGCCTGGCCAAGGGTGACGGGACTTGTAGTCCAACATATGGAATTTACCAAGCTGCAAAAACCTAGCTTATACTATGTGATCTGATGAGAAGGAGGGGTGGAAAAGGAACAAAAAGTTTGATTTCTCGAACTCAAAATGTTTCATCTGGAAAATATATATCTAGTTTTTACAGGAGCTGTTAAAAATAGTTTATACTACACCATTGCAAGGAGACCTATGCTCATCTTTTTTTTAAAAAAAATTCACCTATAAATTTTATAATAGAACTCCATTTAAATTTTCACTTTTTGTGGATCAAGATAATTCTGTATTTATACGTGTATTTAATGAAGTTGCTTATAAGTTGGAGTGAGGCAGTGGTAATATTAAAATCCCGTAAAAAGCATTTTATATCCTCGGTATATAATAGCGGAATATTTAAGATTACATCTTGCATAACAAATGACGAATTGCTGTAGTGTTTTGTTTTGCTTTTAATCCAGTTTTCCTACCAGGGATTCCTTTAGAAAGCCAGCAGCTCAGCCCTGATGTCTGTCAAGCGCTAATCATTCATGAAAGCTCAGCAAGAACTTCTGTTGTCAAAATAAGAGTGGTTATAATTTTCTTGTCCTTTATTTACAGAAGACAAGATCTTCCTTCCTGCCCTCCATCTGTGTTTTGCAGAACATATAGACAAAACCATATACCCTGTAAGAGAGCTGGCACTGTTGTGGATATTTTGTTAGCTTTAATTCACATCCTGTTGCGTTCTCTTCTTTGTACTGAGTAGATATCCATGTCTGTGTTTGTTTGTAACTCTTTCCTTCTCCTATGAGATGTGTGAACTATATATGGCCTGGGAAATCTGGCACTGGAGGTATTTTTAAACTGCCGCCTTCTCCGGTTTGCATACTGGTGTGACGCAGATAAGCAACATTTGCAAAATTTCTCATGAGAACTCAGGGATGCCCTCACATTTACTTATAGTTCTGGTAATGCACGTACGTATTTGCCCTCAGTGGTACAAACCACCCCAACCCTCCTAATGGAACCCCTGTTCCTTCACATCTTTAAAACATTGGGAGTGAGTTGGCTTCATTTCTGACAGAAGTGGAACTTGGAAAATAATTCTTTGCACTTCACCTCCCAGAAACATGCAGCCAGCCTAGCCAGGGACTGCTGAAGGGAAAGAAAATTAATAGGTACAGAGAAATACAAGAATTTAGGTTACCTGGTTTTGAAAAACAGTATTGCATGTGCGACACTTATGACAAATGGAAGAGACACCCTTGGAAAGTTTCCTATATGAAGAAGTGCTTGGAATTTTTGTTGTTGTTGTTGTTGTTGTTTATAATTTTATTGAATTATGACTTCCAGAATTCCTAGGCACTATGGCCACTGGTCATGATAACTGAGGTAGTCTAGGAGCTATAGACCAAAAAAGTAAAATTTTCCAAATTGTGCTGTCATGTATCATCTTGTGAGAAGGAGTAGTTTTCCCACTTTATCCAGCCATATTTTATTGGTTAGCAGGCTGCCTTCCTAAAAACAATTCCATGTATAAGAGGTAGCAATTATACTCAAAAATGGGACTCTTCTATCTAGCTTGTCAAAACTGCAGATAGCAAATAAAATCTACAGTGATAGTTATATTCTTTTACTTATTAGACATAGAATATAGTAGTTTTCGACATCCTGGCACCCTCTGTATGTTGAGGAATACAAATCCTATTATTGCCAATCATTTCCTATACTGAAATTAAAACTACCAGGATGAGAATTGTGGCTCAACAGACTTCTGAAGAGCACCAGGTTAGAGAAAGATGATTCAGTTTAACCCCAAATCTCATCTCGACATCACTGTGAAAAGAATATTGTCTGCATTTTGTGTCTAGAAAGCATCTGCTGGAAACACCCACACCCAAGAGCATTTTAAAACTTTTGTGCTCAGAATAGTGTGAGACATGCAAGGAAACTCCTATGTTGTTTGTAACAGGAGTATCATGAGAATCTCTCTTTCTGTTCAACAGACTTCAGCGCACAAGAATGCGTTCCAAAAGTAAACTATATGCTTTAAGGATGTCAGTTCTGGTATACTCTGCAGAGAGAGTAACACCTCTCTTTGTATTTGACAATATTTAAAATTCTGTTTAGAAGCAAAATTAAGAGCTTCATTAGATTAAAGGTACTGGGCAAAGCCTATTAAAAAGCAGGCTTCTCCTTTCCTATATTCTTGATTAGGAAGAACATATGGATCAGCTTCCAAAAACTAATTTACACATCCTTATGCAGGTATGTGAGGTTGTATGAAAATCTACTCTACTGTACTTTGAACTAGTCAGTAGCCATTTCTGCACTGTTATAGCACTATTATTCCACTTTCAACATCCTATGGAATCCTGGAGTTTGTAGTTTTGGGAGGGGCCGCAAAACTGCAAACTTCAGGATTCCATAGGATGTTGAAAGTGGAATAATAGCGCTATAACAGTCTAATGCAGAAATGTCCTTTGTCTGGAAGCTCAGCCACTTAAACACAAACCTTTCCCTTCCAGGGGACACTAAGGGTGGCAAAGTGAAGATAAAGAAAATGATAAGTTTCAGTTTTCATGAAGTTCACTGTTTATTTGTTATGGGGGTGCGAGGAGTGAGACCAAGGCCATTTCTGTACTACACTGTTATAGTGCTATTATTCCACTTTCAACATCCTAGGGAATCTTGGGATTTGCAGTTTAGGGAGGGGCCTTTAGAATTCTCAGCCAGAAAGCTCTTTGGTCTCAGTAAACTACAAACCCCAGAATTCCACAGGATGTTGAAAGTGGAATAATACCACTATAACAGTGAGTGCAGACATGGTCCAAGAGATTTCAAGCTGTTTAGCATCACTCTGAAAACTGGGAGCTATGGGTTCAAATCGTGTGAGAACAAGCTATGTATTGCATTATGCCTTAAAATATTGCAATAATGAATAATAAACTCACCATCCCATGTCAAAATTTCTGGCCTCCAAACAACACTCAACAGGTAAAATCTGCTGCAGCTTCAGACCTCTAGTGATTGAAGGCTCACAATATAGCTATTTCCAACATTACTCTTGTGCAACTCTTCATAGGCCCTTTCCGCACGGGGTAAGTAGTACGGCGTGGTGCGACCTCTGACGGAGGTCGTCCGCACCTTGGGAGTGGACTGGGTCAGACTACTTGTCGCAGTTCCGCACCTCAGTCTGCTCTGGAGCGACCCGAAGTGGTCACGCAGCGTGCTTTTTAAAAACCTGTTTTTACAGGTTTTTCAAAAGCATGGAGCATGCCACTCCATGCCGCTCCGTTCCCGCACTCCGGTGCAGATTTGCAGGCGCGCACCAGTGCGTGCCTGCAGATCTGCCGGGGGCGGGCTTCCAGCTGGCGAGCTTCTCCGGTTGGTGGAGAGCCTCTACCAGCCAGAAGCCGCCATTTTGGACGCTGGAGGACTGCGGAACAGCGCGCTCGCGCTGCTCCGCATGGGGACGGACTTACCCGGCTGCCGGTAAGCTCCGTTTCAGCATGTTTTCCCCCGTTTCCCCCTCCACATGCGGAAAGGGCCATAGTTGCAGGGGGTTATCTCAAAAGTGTTGTCTCTGATTTGCAGCAAAATCAGGCCAATGTAAATAACAGCAGCCAGAATCCTGCTGGAGAGTTATAAATGTATAAGCACTGTAGTGATGCAGTGCCTCCTGGCCCAAACCTCCCAATCCCCATTTTCCCAGGTAGCAGCCATTGCAATTTATGAAGGTCTGTTCCTCTATGAATCAGGAAGCAGCTAAGTGACACTGCCGCTCCCTCCCATGAGCAATCTCCAGTGCAATAGGCAGAAACAGAGAGGGGCCATCAGCCAGCTGCTTCCCAATTGAAAGAAGACCAGACCCTTGTTGATTGCAACAGCTCTGCCTGGTAAGTGGGGATTGGAGGATTTCTAAAGTCCCTGTGTATCCTCTAAACTAGGGGCTACCTAGGGACTGTGATATCAGTCATGTAGGGTTGTGGGGACAGTGGGGTGACTCGACCCGAGCGGCAATGTTTTGGGGGTGTCCCAGCCCGTAGCCACACCCCTGCATGCCCTGGCCACACCCCGTGCACCCTGGCCATGCCCCCACACACCGCAGCCACACCCCACACACAGTGGCCATGCCCCCCTCTCCACACACTCCAAGCTCTGCCACTGTGTGATATAAAACAGTCACGAGTGAATAACTTTAGAATTCCAGCTATAACTACCATATATCCCATTAAGACGCCGCATGCAGTCATGCCCATCCTGCATCAGCTTAGTGGCTGAAGAATTCTGGGTTTCTGAGTTCTGCTTGATTTGGGTAGCTTCTCCAGGGTATATCTTCAAGGTGTTATAACTGTCCCACATGGAAAATTGGTTTTCAGCATGGTGCTACCTAACCTCTTTTGCATTTCTCTGTACCTGTTAACTACCATTACCTTAAGTAAGTTTTTGTTCTATGGAACATTCTATGGAACATAACATTCTCCCTATCACAGCTAGGGACTTTCCTTTTACTTACTTTTAGCTAAAGCTCTGGAGGCTTATGTACCAGTTTGTGCTGGTATGAAACAGGTACCCAGGTGAGGCTGCTTGGAACACACAGAGATCCATTTAAATAATTTACTACCAATATTTTACCAAATAACAAAATTTATCCGAGTAGTTTACAAGTAAACATGACCATTGTTCCTTGACATTTGCAATTGGAGGGTGACAGTGGATAATGTAATACAGGAGTTGGTGCTTTATTTTTGAACTTATTTCCTACTTTTTGATATTCTGTTTTTTTAATAATAATAACAATAAAAAAGCAATCTTTTCAGCATCTTCTTAAAGGATTTAAAAGACAAGATCTCTCTCTACCAGTCAATACAGCTCATGTCTCTTTGGGGTTTCTGTGACAACAAGTAGTGGACAGCAAGCATTGGCATCCTCCCAGTTGCTCATGCTTAGTTGTAGTAGCCTGCTGATTCCCTTAGGGAACTTCTAGGAGCCTGTCCATCAGCATCAATGGGGGTGCAGAGGGAATGGTGCTGCACACTTAAAAGTTCTTGCCCAGGCTCCTATGCCAGCCCATTGTGTGAGGTTTGCCCTTTCAGACAGCGGAGTCCCCTCTTCCTGTTTGTTCTATGAACGGAGGAAGGCCAGGGCTTGCAAACGTGACAAATGAATGAGGCAAAGGCTGGATTAGGAGGAGGACTCAGCAGCGGAATCACTCCTGAACAACATGACTTGAGATAAATGGCTTCCTGAACCAATGATGAGACAACAACGGCCAAGCAGGAAGAGTGGCAACTTTATCCTTACAGGAAAGAGAAAGCATTTATAGCAGGAGTCTTCTTTTACCAAAATAGACGGCAGGAAATAAATTGTGTTTGGGTAGAACTTTAGAAGTCATTTGTAGGTCATCACATCTTATTTTAGAAGTCGGTGTCCTAACCTCTGGGTTCAAACAACAACTCCACTCTTCAAAGAAAATGAAAGACTTTGGCTGTAATCAGTCATCAATCAATATAATCAGTCAGTTGATATAGACAGACGTATATTCTAGTCTAAAGCCTAGTCTAAAGACTCAGATAATTTTTGGTACTGTAAGAACTAGCAATCATTTTTAATTTGGTGACACATTATATCATATTTTTGAGGGTTTGAAATTATTAGCTTTCATAATACAAAAATTAGATTATTTATCCTGTTGAATATGTTTTATATACCACTAAACAAGCTATACATTGTGTTCCTGCTACCTTTTCTTTTGCTTTATTGATGTGTGGCTTGCCCCTGCACTGCAAGAACACACAATTCATGTTCCTTATTTTGACTATCCGCTCACCCGGTTCTCTCCACTAATTTCTAGGGTAGATTACAAACCAAACTGGATTTAGTTCTCTCTCTGATAATCCTTTCAAATAAATGGGCCACAGGTAGTTACTCAACTGTGCTAGCTGCTGGCATAACCTATGAACAATGTGTATATGCTTATTCACTTTTTATTCAGAGCATCTGATAAAATCAGACAAGTCAGTTTGATTCTCTTGGTTGTGCTGCAGTGGGAAAAACGAGGCCCTCCTGATGTTTTTGAACTGCAGTTCTCATCAGAAAGTATAGTCAATGGTAAGTCAAACAACATCTAGATAGCTACACATGCCCCAACCCTGCTAGAGTCTTATGATCATATCATTTATTAATGAACTCAAGACAAAATTTTGGAATTATTATGATGTAAATGTTACCACCCACTAACATATCTTCCTTCGCCTCTTCTAGTTTAGATTGACACCAGCTGATTACATTTCGAGACCAACATCTCAGTCAGCATTGCAGTCATGGAATGGGAGCAACATTCAAAGTGCCCATTGTTGGTTTAGCAGGTTCTTAGTTACGACAAAAACACTATTACTGTTCACACTCGTATATTAATTTATAATCAAAGATTTTTGGTTTAATATTATTTATGATCAAAGTTATTGTTAACTTGCCTTTCATATACTTTCAGGCATATATCAGTTGGCTGAATAAAGAGGATAGGTTTTATTAATGTTGGAGCTAGAATGATAATGGTAGCATTTTCTATATGGTACACATTTTCTCCTTCTTCATGGTTCTGCTTCCATCTCTGGATGTATATGGTTTGCAGACCTTTGAAGAACTTCATAAGCCTATGAGCAAAGTCAGTGATAGAATGAGTCTGATTCCCACATTCAACCTTCCTTCGTTCATGCCACCTTCAACTGTTTAAAAGAACTATTATTTTTTACCAATGTTTATTTGCTAATTCTTTGATTTACAGATGAGCTAGCATCCTATTAGTGACTTATGCAGGACTCAGTTGCTGAACACCTAGGATGCAGTTATTTTGACATTGTGCAATGGCCATATTTAGCTGACAGCAGAAGAAGCAGAGTTGTGCCTGTGGAACAGGGAGCTCCTTTTACCTCTGATCCATGGGGTGCAATGCTAGCATCCATATCATCTTTGCACCATCATTGTGAATTGTGCAATTATCACATTACACAATGTTGCTAGTCTGCACAGGGGTAGCGTAGTGCTAACATGGTATAACTCTGCTAGTTTATATTTACGCTATGCTGTGGCTATAAAGGATTGTGGCCATAGCTTATTAAGGAGTCAGCAAGGGGAGAAGTAGGAAGTCCCAGGGGATGGTGAGCAAAATGAGAAAAAATTTCAAATGATCCTATCTTCCCACTTCTGTATTTGAATTTCAGCTCCTGTGAAATAAGAGAGAAAGAGGTAACATGAAAACTGAGCCTAAAGGCTGTCTGGGAAGAAGCAGTTTGACTGGGATGCCTTCTGTTCAGCCTGAAGCATTTAGTGTGGTGTTAAGGCTGAATCACATATCTTATTTTTTCCAGATGACTCCTGCCAATTTGTGCCTTTGGGCCTCACATACAGGTCTAGAAAGTGCTACAGAAGAAACAAAAGTAATTCTCATACACGAAAGTGTTATAGGAACTGTTCCTGGCCAGTGTGGGTTACAAGGGGGAGGAAACTACATCGTGGAGACATTTGTGGAGAATTTCAGGTAAAATTCCAATTATATATTCTGAATAAACTTCCCAGCAGTCTGTAAAAAATGTTCTGAAGTGCAGTGGTCAAGGTTACATTTTTCTGGAAGAAAGTGATGGCATTTTCCCAATGGTGATCAGCCATTTTGCTTTCACTTTTCAAAGTCTCTCCTGAGAAGACACTAGAGTTTAAAGTGTCTTAAGGGAGCTGCATGTTAACCTCAAGGTGATTTTTTTTGATCCCGCTCCCGCATTAATCCTTGAATTCAGACTGCAGATGGCTAAAACCCAGTTAAACCAAGCAGAAAATGTCTACTTTAGAAGATTTTTTTGCAGTTTGCCATCAGCATTTGGCAGCAACATGGGAAAGCCATTTAAAACCAGAATTTCCTGCTTGTTTTAAGGTCTTTTCCTAATTTCATACTGAATTTTGGCAGCACAGTGGTATGTATATATGTGTGTGTGAGAGAGAGAGAAAGAGAGATCCACAGCAGGTCCTGTGGGCTGAAAATAGTACCTAAAATAACCAAAATTGCCTACCCAGGCTTTAAAAGTTCAGCAGAATCAAGACAACTTGGATTTATTTATTTTCAATAATACTGATCAGAGATATGCATCTTGACCATGAAGGGAACAAATCTCATCTCCCTCGCCACCAAAAGCCAATTTTGTGTTCCCCACACTCTCCGAAAGAGATAAATGGAAACTCCTGTATTTTAATCAAGGCAGGGAGAAAGCTTTGTTTTCTCTAAGGAAATTATCAAACTATAAGAATAACACAAATGTTACGTTGCATTTTTGTTTGGAGTAGATATGTTTCATTACATGCGTCATGGCTGTGAAGCTCTTACTACTTTGAGTACATATGAAAAGTCAAACCTGACTAATGATCATAAAGGGCTCAATTTATGGAACAAAGTGCACTTTTCATGCAGGAATACTGTCACAGGATGGCCTCTATGCAAAAAGACATTTGTAGTGCTCTCTAGAGTAAGCCAGTAACAATAAAATCAAACTCCCAAGTCTTCTCTTTATGTTGTTCTTCTGTTGAAGTGACCTGTTTGCTTTCATATAATAGATAAAGGACAGGAATTCTCCAGTGACAACATATAGACACACAAACAAACAGCAAAGATGTATGATTGCAACCAAATCTACTGACACACTCACAACTGAGCATATTACCAGTGGTAGCTAATGGCCCCAATATTAGGAATGCTGAATCTTCACAGGATTATAGTCTAAACACTAAATGAGTTACCCAAGATGCTAAACGTTGCCCCCAAATAGGTGTGACACTTCAGGTACCTCTTTCCAAATTTGAACTAAAAAACATAGCAAATTAACTGCCCCAGCTCCCTCCCCCATGCCCCTAATCATCCCCTACTTTCTACATGACCTTCCGGTTGTGCTATCGATCACACAGCCCAAGATTGAAGAAATTAGAGTTCAAAGAATTTATTATCTCTACTCTAATTAATACTTCCAGCACAAAATGAATTCTGTACATAAAAAATAGCACATCTGTCAAGTAGTGATGTCTAAATCAAGATAATCTCATTTTCAGAATCCAAAAATATCCTATGAATTTGAAATGGAACGTCTCAAGGAAGCTCTTACTACTCCTCCTCTTCCTTCTCTTCTTTGCACGTTACAGCCAGATTTCATTAACGAGAGAGGATTTTCAAACTTCACAGTGATACTATGGATATCTCTTTCTTTGCCTTGAAGTTAGCATAAGTTGGTGGCAATTCTGGCTGAAGTCAGGCTGACAGTGATGTGATGCTAGGTTTATTCTAGGGCTATTCAAATCCTGAATAATAAATCAAGATGATTTTGACTGATTTATATCAGTTTTAGGGCATATTGTATTCATCCATTTTGGTTCTGGAATAGAACTTCACAGTCTGAACCATTTCAGACTGATCTGGAGAGCTGGGCATCAAAACTAGATGGGAAAAGGGCAGATCATGTGAAAAAGACACCAAAGTGGTATGATATGAAGGGGAAGGAGGGTTGCTGGGCTCAGCTCACTGACATGCGTAGGGTGCAATCTCGGTCAATTTTTTTTCTTTTTGGCCCCTTGGAATTAATCTCCTTTAGGCTTTCCCAAGGCTCTACATTTTAACACAGTTGTATGAAAAATATTATAGCAATTTTTGGTTTCCCAATGGAAGTCAATGGGGGAGGACTGGCAGTCTGGGACTCCTGAAACTCAGTTTGCATTCAGGGTCTGGACAGCAAAAAAATGGAGTCTGGATGAATCAAGTCTGAATCTGGCCCAGTTCTAAATTGTTGAATTAATCTCCAAACCAAATTGGGGGCCCTGTTCCAAGGCTTAGTTCACCCATCTGTTGTACTTTTCCTTCTGAAGACCTTACTAGACTTATCTCCTGAAAATATTAGTATTCTCCCCAAAAGGAAGCAGGTGTACGGAGAGTGAGACAGACTACTAGTTCTAACTGACTTATTACCTGTGGCTGTGTACTTGCTTTAGTTGGTTGTAAAGCTTTAGTTGGATGAAGTTTTTTGTTTATTTTTTTTTCTTTTTTCCTGCTGTTGTTGAGTGCCTTCAAGACATTTTTGACTTATAGAGATGCTAAGAGAAACCTATTATGGAGCTTTTTTGACAAATTTTGTTCAGTGGGGATTTGCCTTTGCCTTCCTCTGAGTCTGAGAGAATGTGACCTGTCCAAGGTCCCCCAGTAGGGTTTTGAACCTTGGTCTCCAGACTCCTAGTTCAATGTTCAAACCACGACATCATGCTGGCTCTCCATAATTGTTTTAGTTGGCTGTAAAGACTGATGTGTGATTTCTGTTTTATTGTAAATTTGGAAGTGTTTAAAAATTTCCAGTGTTTTTTGTCAGGAGCTTCTCTGAGGCCCGTGTAGTACAACATAAATACAAAAAGCCCTTACCTCAGAATAAGCCCTTTTGAACACAGTGGGATTTACAACTAAGTAAACATGCATCAAATCATCCCATGAATAAGGAAACAAGGGAGAAACCACCTCACCACTAGCGGCTTATGTCTGATTATATTTCTGTGCATCGCCATCATCATGGCAGCAACATTAATATAATTGATCGCACCACACTGAAAGTAATTAAAATACAATTAGAAATCTTTTGTGAAGAGTAATTTTTAACGTCATCAAAATCACATCCACCTCTACTGCTGCCACCCAGATGGATTTCAAGCAGTCTCCACATGCAGTACTGTGAACAAATGAGAGCATGTTGTTGTGGTAGATTCAGAAATTATGGATAGACGCTGTGATCAGTCTTCTAAAGCAGTGCGTGTGTGTGCCTTGTTTTCTTCTCTTTCACTCCTTCCCTCCATTTTCCCTGAATGTTCTTTTCAGCTGTTTAGCTAGGTGGCACTAAAAGCCCCAGAAGGTCCAGCAACCAAAAGAAGAGAAAAGCAAAATTGTTCCCTTACAGCCAAAAAAGGATGCATTTGCTAGACTGGCTTTTCTTGTTTTGTTTTGTTGTTTTTCCTCCTTAAGGGTTTGGTTCATCCCATACTTTGAGAATTGTTTAAAAAAAATCCATGACAATTTCTCTACATTTTAATGCTAACTTCACTTAATATATGGGGGATTGTCTCCACATTTGCAAGAGTTGGGGCACAGGACCTCCACAAAAGTAGAAAAACTGCAAATATCACAATGTGTGTGTGTGTGTGTGTGTGTGTGGAAAAGAGGCTGAGGCACGGTGGGGAGCGCAGGCACCCAAGATCCAAACTAAGGGAAAGGAGAGAGAAAAGGGGTGAGTTAACAAGGTGGGTCTATACTTCCTCTGTCTTGCCCATGTCCTTCCTTTGGTGTGGAGGGGACATCAGGAGAGGAGGACCAGAAGTGGATTTTTAAAGAGCTGCATGGCTGGATCAGAGTTACTGAGAGGGAAGGTTCCCCAAGAAAAGAATCACCTGAGGTATGTGGGCAGAGGTTAAAGAAACTCACAAATAATCAAATCTGTGAAAGTGAAACCAGCAAACATGGAGGGCCAACTATATACCCTATAAGAAAATTAGTTTCATATATATATATATAATGCCTTCATTTTGAACATTATTTTCACAAATATACACATCTGGGTTTGCACCTTACCCGATACAGGTAATTTTGTGCAGATGGGAAAACTCCATTGTAAAGATCTGGATAGGTGCATATTTAGAAAGGGTAGCTGTGTTTGGTTTTGCTCATGGGTTCAAAAGTGTGATGTTAAATAATTGCACATTAAAGTGTGAACTCGTTTCCTTTTCACCCCTACTGGAATCTCTCTTTCTACTTTGCCACACTCAGATGATCTCAAAACAAACAGGTGGAGATCTGTCTTGTATAGTACTGTTGTACTACCTTTCAGTTTGATTGTTAACAACTTGAATGACTTCAGGAATAGTTTTTGAGACTAAGGGTCAATCTACAAGAGACACCATTCATAGCTAATAATTTATTCATAGAAAAATATATTTGCAGAGGCTGTATAGGCCACTGAATTATTGGAGAGCAAAAATAGGAAAGGTGATTACAGGCTTTTTGGCTTTTCTAGAATTTTATGGTTCACAAGGCAACTTTGGTAACTTTAGCAGATTGTGCACATAAGGTGTAGGCCTTGAATAAAACCTTTTCCATTTTCAAAATACAGAAAAGGTTTGAGGCAGGGAAATTCCCTGCTCCCCTTGCTTTGGACTTGCTCCAGAAGGAAAGATGAAGGTGCTCAAGTGAAAATATAAAACAGACCACAAAAATTAGTGCATATGCTGGGGTGGAGGTGGGAGTTGACAACATAGTGGTATGTGAGAGATTATAGCAGGGAGCAGCCCTTGGAGGACTTTGAAAGGAAAGCTAGTAATTCGTAAGTTGTATTCTTCTGTGGGGAATAAAGAGTGTTGGTGAAAGGATGACAGGGCCAAGGCATTTTGCTTTGGCAGAAAAATCAGGGATAAGATTGCTCCCGTAAGCTCTGGAAACAGTATACTTTATCAAGAACAAAGATAATCACCTTGCTGAGAATCTTAGCCAGGTTTAGTTCTCAGTTTTGGTCAGCAACTGGACAAAGGATTTACAGTGAGCTTCGTCCATTCATCCAGAGCCCTGCCCTCTCCAGCACCGCCACCCACAATATGACTGTTTCTTTCTATAATTTCCTATCCTAATCCACCCCTGCCCATAGTTTTCTCAGCATTTGCAAACTCGGTCTGAGGCTCGGCTTTGTTGCTTTTTCACCTACCCATGGGTTCTGCAAGTTCCCTGTGCTTTCTAAAAGTTGTGTTGGTTGAGAGGAGAGGAGAGAAAACCATTTGATGTAAGGCATCAAATATATTAGTCCCTCAAATCTCACAATATTTATGTACAGGATGGTTGGATCTGTACTTGTCTCTGGCTTGTCTACAAAGCTCATAGAACCATAGAAGCTGGTGCCTTCCATGTTGATGGGTGTGTGTGAATCTCTCTCAGTTTTAGTTTAAACTTTAAAGGACTCATCCAGACTGCTGAGCCCTATCCTCATAATAAATGTGGAACCGCAACTTCGCAATAGGTTCAGTACCTTGGATATTTCTCTTAAGGTTTATATTAAAACCCAGAACAGATTTGCTGCTCCACTGTCATGGAAGCTACCAGCTGCCTCTGCAGGACAGTCCAGATGAACATTCTATAATGGCTGTCTGGGTATCGTGAAGAAGTCCTAGCAGACATTTGGTTCAGCACCCAGAATGAATGAGATATTTGGGGGCTATTTTACTGCTTCTAATTTTTACACTGTATGCTGATTTTTCAAGGGTATTTTGGAGAGGGCATTTTCTGTTTAAGTCACTCTGTGGATCTCCGTTGAAATAGGAAGGCAAGATACACCTCCTTCAATAAACAAAGTGTTTGCTTTGGTTCCAAGAGATTTACACATGTGTTTAGTATTTTTTTAAAAAGGAAAGTCTCAGGACTAGAATGGATAATTCCTGGCAACCTGTTAATTTTTGTGTACACACCAGCTCATTTGTATTCTGTGGCAAGAAAAAAAAACCAATGTAATATTTGTCTTATTTCAGTCATCTTTCCAACAGTGGAAAAAGATGGTGTGATGTGATGTGGTGGATAAAACAGTGACTAGAACTTGGAAGACCTAGGTTTAGATTTACATTCAACCATAAAGTTAATTGCAAGACATTGGGTCAGTCACTACTTCTCAGATCCCTTTCACACTGCACAATTATAACACTATGATTCCACTTTGACTGCTATGTCCTCTTGGTAAGCAAGAACCCTCTCTTGATTTTATTTTTCCTCCTGTTTCATTTTCCAAAGCGCATCTGCACAAACAGGGAACATAATAGCATCAGTTCCCTATAGAGTTATTATTGTTTATTTTCCCTTGTGGCAAAAATTGTCCATCGTTCCATCACTCTCTTTCCTCTTCTTTAATAAGTTTATCAGTCCAGAGATTAGTCGTCCTTTTATCCCACAACTGTGAAGTTTACTTAGAGGTTATTCAGAAGCCTGTTATGAAGATGTTTATCAAAAAGCTTTTCAGAAATTCAACTGTAATGTCTGCTAGATAGCCCTAAATTAAATGTTTGTTGACTCTCCCAAAGAGTACAGAAAAAGTAGGTGAGGTAGTGCTTTCTTTTGAAGAACTCCTGCTGATTCTTCACAGCAAGACTTTTTCTTCTATACATTGAATTCTGCCTTTAATAACTTGCCATCATTTTACCACAGTTAGAAGCTAAGCTAGAGGTGGCATGCATTTTTTGGCTTCACTTTAATGCCTTTTAGAAATTGATGTTAGACCTTCTCTCTTCCAGTTCTTTAGGCAGAAGGCTGATTTTAGTACTGCATCTATTTGACTTCATTCTTCATGCGGGAGGGGGTGAACAAGGTATGGATATCCATTTGGCATTTTCCACTGTGTTGTGAAGGAAAAAGCTTCAACCAGTGCCAAAAAATCCAGGGCTCTTTTGATCTGATAACAGCTTCCTTCAATGGATACTATCTTGCTTCATTTCTTCTTAGAGACTGATTGATTGATTGATTGATTGATGCTGGATCTTTGATGAAGGGAAGGCACAACACTTTTTGAAGACTCTCAGAGTAGAATTCAATGTGAAGAGGAATGTATGTGTGTATATGCCTTCAAGTCACCTGACAACTTATGCTGACCCCATCAATTTCATAGGGTTTTTTTAAGCAAGGTATTACTCAGAGGTAGTTTTCTCAGTTCCTTTCTCTGAAATATAGTCGACAACACATGCTATTCATTGGCAGTCTCCCATTCAAGTACTATCCAGGGCTGACCCTGCCTAGCTTCCAAGATCAGACAGGGTCTGTTATCTTCGGGGTATTAGGCCTTGAAGAAGAATGTATGCTCACAAGGACTAGCAGAGCATGGAAAAGTACAGCCAAAGACTCCATGGCTACTTCTGCATGGGTGCAGAGCCTGCTGAGCACTGTGAAAAAAGGACTGAACAGTTTTGATCAGGGAATCATCTGCTTTAAAGAGCCTGATTGCTCTGTTTCCTAGTCTACGTACAGACACAGGAAGTATCACCCATAAGATTTTTCAGTTTTTAAAAACAAAGCACACTTTTGCAGAAAGGCTGAAGAGAACATCCCTTTTCAAGGCAAACCGTAGTGCCTTAAAGAAATTCCGGCAAACAAACAAACGAAAAAGGAGAGAAATGAAAGGGGGGCACAGACAGCCAAACATTTTACAGGAAAATAGCATCCTGACCTTCTCCGGGTTAAAAGCTATCAATCAAGTTTAAATTTAGCTCCCACACAGTCCCCAGATGAACAGGAGGCTGTCGGGGCAAGGAAGGCTTAACGCCTGAGAATGTTTGTACTGTGTGGCAAGGAAAAAAAAAGAGCCACCCAAGCTTAAAGTCAACAAAGGGCAGCCTGTAAAAACAAATGGGGGCTGATGAGAATGGTGCTGCCACCAGAAAGCTCATTAGCGGCCAGATGCAGCCACTGGGACCGTCTCTCTGCAGTTTCCGCATAGACAATTCCCCAGCACAACTGATACCACAGACCCTCTGACTCAACAGCTCTCCCCCCATCCCTCCCCCACACCTTGCCCTACAATATAAGGAATGAGCAGCACAGTCACCAGTTCACACATATTATGCTCAGCCTCAGTGGGAGAGCTCTTCCTTTCCTGCTGTCCTTATAGGGCCAGACTAACCTATGGCTCAAAGTGAGGGTGACAAGGGAACAGGAAATGTCTACGTAATTGTCCAAGAAAGGAAGCAAAGAAGAATTACATCGAAGACAGAGATGGCAAAGGAGTTTGAACAGAGTTGGCTCTTTGTGTTATAGGCTTAGGTCAGAAGAGAGCAGTGTTGACATTAGGAGAATCAGTGCATTCACCCTTTCACTCCTCTAATGGCAGACATTGCTAGGAGTATGCCAATTCATTATACTGTTTGTTTCTAACATTAAAGACACCATTTGTGTCATGGTCCATTGCTTGTCGTTCATTCATCCCAATTGTTCCCCTACTCATATTTGAGGTTTTTTACATTTTTTCTTCCTTTCATATTTATTTGTTTTTCCCATCCTTTCCACTTCCCTTAACTTTGGCACATCAGTTTAGTCAGAGCTGGTTTCCTTAGCCAATTCTGAGTGGCTGACTCCCCCTTCTCCCCCCTCCCTCCTCTTCTACTTATCTATGTTCTGAATTTTTCCCAGCTTGGGATTCAAGGCAGCTCATGCAGTTAAAACAAACATAGTTAAAAATCCACAGCATACAAAAGTTTTAAAAAGCAATTAAATGATAAAAAATAAAAAATAAAACCAGTTAAAAACATAAACCATAAAATAACAATGATGAATAAGTCTAGTACATCATCCACAGTCTGTTTCCACTAAAAAAGTAAATTCTTAAAGGACGTCTGAGATAAAAAGGACTTCACCTGTCTGAAGAAAGATAGAAAAGAAGATGCCAGCCTAGTCTCTCTGGCAAGGCAGTTCTAGAGTCTGGTAGCACCCACGGAGAAGACCCTCTCCTGTGTTCCCATCCAAACCTACCTGTGAGGGTGGTGGGACAGAAAGTAGGGCCTCCTCAGAAAATCTCTAATCATGGGCAGGTTTGTATGGGAGAATACAGTCCATCAGATAACCTGACCTTGAGCCATGTAGGGCTTTAGAGGTCATCACCAGCACTTTGAATGGTGCCTGGAAATGGACCAGCAGCCAGTGGAGCATAGAGGTTATGTCCTCCATGTAACCAGGCCCAGTTAACAATCTGGTTACAGCTCTCTAGACCAGCTAAAGGTTTTGATCACTCTTCAATGGCAACCCCACATGGAATGCATTACATGAACCCAAATGAGATGTAACTAAGGCATGTATCACTTAATTCTTCTGGAATAACCCAAATGTTACATTGTCCTGGAACATGAAGTGGGGAAGGAGGCCACAAAAAGTGGTGGTTCCCATGAACAGTGCTCCTCTGAATTGCACAAGAATTATGGAATACCCAGGGCATTCTGGAAAATAAAATGGTGTCTGCCAAGAGCAACCACTGCATTTAGCTCTGCCATTGCTACTGCTTAGAAAACACATGCTCTTGCCAATAGCTGTGAATAGGGTAACAAAATACAAAACTATTCGTTATTCTTTACCTTCATTTTGGAACAAATGAAAACTGAACAAAACAAGTCTTTCTCAGATCAGTTTTTCATTTGTTTCAGAATGAATGCACAGGTTGGTCTGCATTGGGAAACAGGTTTTAATGGGAAGATCTGCTGCTGCAATTTTGTGAGAGGCAGTTGTATAGGAGAAGGAGGAATCACATCTAGTAATGGAACAATGCATAGGTGGCAGCTGATGATATGGCCCTCTGAAGATCTCTGTGTAGCAGCCAGGGTTGGCCTGAGCAGAATTGCATGCAGTACCTCTGCTGTGCCCCCATCCATGTACTTTGAACCCAAGACTGTCTAAATTATTTCGGTACTGGAGCTGAAAGATCCTACAAGAGCCACTCTTTGGAGTAAAGAACACAGCAATGACGAATTAAATAACTGTCTCTCCCTGCCTTTTCAAACCAGGGATCTGAGGCAGCAGCATCCCTTTGCCTAATGGCACAGCTGACCTTAGAGAGCAGCCTTGTCTTGGATACTCACAAAAGCAGTAGCAGTTCCCAGGCTTTCACATTAGCTTTGCACCAATGGCACTGTCTTGTGCTCCTGCAGTATATATGAAATACATCCTTTTCTTAACAGAAATCCTAATTTTCTTTTCACTACATTGATATATTCTAACTGCCAGGCCTGCATCCTGTGGAATCCTGGACCCTTCCACACTACAGTTACAACACAGTTACTTTTATACTCCACAGCTTGACTTTTACTACAGCTTGACTTTTACTGCCATGGTTCCACCGTATAGAATCCTTGGGACTGCAGTTCAAGAAGTATTTAGGATCCTCTGCCAGAGAGATCTAGTGCCTCACCAAACTGGAAATCCTTTTACTACCATGGTTCCATCGTATGGAATCCTTGGGACTGCAGTTCAAGAAGTATTTAAGATTCTCTGCCAGAGAGATCTAGTGCCTCACCAAACTGGAAATCCTAGGATTCCACGGGATGTAACCATGTCAGTTAAACTGGTATCAAACTGCTGTAACTGTGTAGTGTGAAAAAGATCTAAAATATTTTCTCTTTGTGCAAAAGAGCCCTGGGTTTCAAATCTTATGTAATCCCCATTCTTGTTGAATGATCTAATAGTACATCTTATCTCAAATCCTGCCTCTACATATTACTAAGAGCTGGTCCATTGTTTCACATGTAAATTACCTTCTCTCTCATCACTTGCAGGAAAAACAGATTACCAGCAACTGCATGTGATGCATGTTTTCCTGGGTTTCAGGAGCAATGTAAGAGATGAAACTACTGGATGTATTTTTCCCTATTTAAAACCATCCCTGCAACAATATCCCATACATTCAAAACTAGTACGTCAGAGTGGAAACAGCTAGGTTAAAAATTTCTCATTTGCATACTAATAGTGGGACTTCTTTCTGATTGGACATGTACAGAATTACTCTTGCTTACACTGTAATTGCACAAGGAGTCATATATGAAGTCAGAGATTTTTAAACAAAGCTTGGATGATCACTGCTTGGAGTGCTTTAGATATGGATCCCTGCCCTGACAAGAGGTTGGGATCACTTCCAACTCTATCTGTTTGCAATATGGGTCATATATTTCTGCACAGTGCAGTAAACATATAATATTATGGCCATTCACCCTGTTTAGAAACCTCCAAAGAAGAAGACTCTACCACACTCCAAGGTAGTATATTCCACTGTTGAACTGTCTTACCATTAGGAAGTTCTTCCTATTATTTAAGTGGAAGTTTTTTTCCTTTACCCATTTTTTCCTGAACCCATTGCTCCTTGTTCTAGTCTTTGGAGCAACAGAAAACAAGCCCGCTCTCTCCTTGACATGACATCCCTTCAAATATTGAAACGTGGCTATCATGTCACCTCTTAACCTTCTCTTCTCCAGGCTAAACATATCCAGCTTCCTAAGCTACTCCTCATAGGACATGGTTCCAGACAAGATGAAGATTTTAACTTTATTTGATTTAGTTCAGCTTGTTCGCTACCATCACCACCACTACCGCCTGCTGGAGCTCTGCTTAATTTTCAAAGTGAGTTGTCTTGTTGGCCTTCCAAGTTACACCAGAGAAAATGACAAAGAAGGCTCCGTCTGTGCTCATCCATAAATGCCTTCTTTGTAGTGCCGCAATGGCTTCTAAGGCAGAAGCTTGGACAACATCCTCAGTCTAGTTTTCGTTTAAAAAGAACACGTTTCTAGCCCCCACGGGTGAAAACAAAAACATGAAAACCTGGGCAGTCAGACACAAGCTTAGAAACCAGGAGTCTGCTGAATTTCAGATTGCTATGTTACAGGGAGTCTTTCACTCAGTACACATTCGTCCTATTCAGCTACCCTCCACACTTAAACCAAATCATGCAACCAAAACCAGAAATTCATTTGGGACAATTCAGTAAACCAGCAAAATTTATTCACATTAAACATGAGGTCAATATAGCAACTTTAGATATAACTTTAGGTTCAAAATCCTGCATCAGAAGCTATGATGCATAACTTCATAATGATGGAGTCACATCACTTGACATGGTATGCAACCATGCTAATAAACTGTGATGATGCACAATGTCACACGTTGTGGATCAGGACTGTTGTGCAATGGCTACATTGCTGGCTCTGCTTACACAATGGTCCTGCTGGCATAATTATGCCTCTGCTCCCCTTCTGAGAATACAAATGTTGTGCAATGGCACAATTCAACTTTACGTGATCATAAGTCAGTTTACAATAACATAACTTTCAAACAGGATGTCACCCTTGCTCTTAGAGGAACAAGTCTATATATGTTTTTAGAGTGGGATAACAATCAGGAGTGTGTATCAGATTCAAACAAATCCTAAACTCAGAACTGATACAAACAGACTTGGGACATGCTTGAATTAAAATAGGTCTTCTCCAAAACAAATCAAGACTGACAACCTGGATCAGGAGATGTACCATAAACTTCCATGCAAGCAGAACTACTAAATGTTTCTAGTCTCAATCCCCCAAGCCCCACTTTTAGTGCCTGCAGACCTCCAAAAACATCAGTTTATTGGCTGATGGAGACCAGAGTAGCAGCAGAGATATGGCCAGCTGTGTTCCAGATCTTCCCACGGGTCCTCCAGAGGTCCTGGAAGATGGCATCGCTGCTGTGCATAAAGCCATAAGATCATACCTGAACACTCTACTTGCTGCTCTCCACCAGCCAGTAAAATTGTATTGGGAGAGCTGCAGGGACTAAAAGGTGGATTGGGGGAGAAGGCTGATCACTGCATGAGGTCAGTAGAGAATTCTGCCTTCCACAATGAGAATGACTTACATAGGCATAAGATAGACTTACACCTGTGTAAATCACAAACAGGATGCTAGCACAAATCTGAATCAGAATTCTCAGGGATTTAGAGAGTCTAATACTATGTCTTAAAAAACTAATATATTTCTCCCTGGGCTATCAAGGTAAGGAAATGACTGGGGTAAGGGAAGAGGAAGGGTATAGTTTTGAGAATGACAGTTCCAACTTTTGACCACGGTGCATGATTTTACCAAGGCTCTTCAATCCCTGTCTTTTGAGGGAGGGAGGATGAAATATTGCATTGCAGGATAAGTTCAGTGTTCATCAGCTTTCATTAGTTCATTCTCTAAACAGCAAGATTGTGAAAACTGTTGTGGTAGAGTCTGGGATGGTGCACCACTGATGCCGGTTTGGAAAATGCTGGATATTCAAGGCCTTCTGCCTCCACCACTGTACGTTCCACACTGGTCTTCTACTAGTCCAGAATTGCATTTTCTGTGGTTTTGGTTGCCACTTGAGGAAAAGTTGTTTTGTTTTGTTTTGTTTTTGAAAAACCAGATAAAACTTCTAAATTGTTTTTCATTCATCACAACTCCTTAGCACCTATTCTAGATGCTGTGTGTGCTATATATCATTTTCATAAAATCTGTGCAGATAAATCTCAGGGAGAATAAATAAGCAGCACTCTTCAGAATGATAAAAAGCTTGCTCTTGCACAAAGTCCCTGTCCCTATTCTCCGGAAACATGGCAAAGTTGATCTCTTTAGAAGAGGCAGTTATTATTGCAAATTTCATCCAATTCTGAAAAAAAATGGAAAAAGCTGCTATCTTTACATATTTTATTTTTTAAAATTCAAAATTTAAAGACACGTATCCAAAGAATACACATGTGATGTAATGATTTGAGCACTGGATTACAATTCTGGAGACAAGAGTTTGAATCTCCACTTGGCTGTGGAAACCCACAGCAAGTCACGTTCCCTCAGCCTCAAACGAAGGGAAATGCAAACCCCCTCTGAACAAATCTTGTCAAGAAGACCCTGTGATAAATCCTGTGATCTTGTCTTAGGGTTGCCCTAAGTTGGAAATAACTTGAAGGCACAGAACAATAATCCAAAGAAACTGCTGCACCTTTGGTTTGGTTTTGAGTTATAGCAGGCATATTCTCTCCCTAAGGAGCTGTTGTGCCTGCAAACCATGTCCAGACAGATTAAAAAAAAATTATGACCTATATTCAATGATTAGTCTGACTAGAATAGAAATCTCAAGTCAAAGGGATTTATGTAAGTGTTGACTCACCATTCAGCAATTGCTTCAGTGGTTTGCTCTGGCTGGGACAAACCAACAGGATTCGGGCTTATAGCTCTTTGCTTGCTTCCAGTGATAATCAATGAGAAGCAAGAATATCTGAGTTTCTGAATCAAGGTGCAAATTTGGACTTAGATTTAATCAGGAGTCCTCTGACTGAAACTGAGCAAAACTGGGCCATTTTCCAAATTGTTGAAATGGGGTTTGAACTGAATCTTGTGGTTGGTGCACCAAATAAAAATCTCTATCCAAGGGCCTTTCCACATGACGCTGTTAAAGCACTATTAATCCACTTTCAACATCCTGAAGAATTCTGGGGTTTGTAGTTTACTGAGGCCAAAAAGTTCTCTGGTTGAGAATTCTAAATGCCCCTCTCTAAACTGCAAACCCCAGGATTCCATAGGATGTTGAAAGAGGAATAATAGCAGTATAACAGTGTAATGTGGAAAGGCCCTAAATGAATGCTGAAATGAATTTTGAGGAATGAATCACCATGACATGACTTAACATCTCAAGGCTTTCCTTATGTGCATAGGTCTTCTCCATACATAAAGGAGTTCTGCCAATTGGACTTCTGGTTCTCGTAGAGTAGCTCCTATTCTTCTAGGTCTGTACATATGGCAATAAGTCCCCTTCACGCTAAAGCTTGAAGGATAGCCACCAGGTGATTGACTGATTGGTTGTACTTGTGCAATCACTTTTCTGTCTGTCGGCACAGCCATTGTTGCAGACAGGCAGTCCAAACTGGGTCGTGTAAAGGGAGGAGATGGATAAGCCTGGTTGGTGCCAGCCAATCATAGCTCAGGGAATGCTGCAGAGAGGGACTTATGGGAGAGAAAGAATACCAAACTTGTCTCTGACAGAGGGCAGATAGAGGAAGGATGGCCCAGAGTTAGGGAAAGATGGCCTAGAGACAGGGAAAAGCTGCAAGAGAGACAGGATAGTCAGCCAGGGGAGAAGTACTGAATAGGATTTTGGAGAGCTGTGAATGGTTAAATAGTTCAGGGGTTAACATGTTATCTAAATGTGTCTTAATAAACTTGTACTTTTCTCTTTCTTTTCTTTTCTTTTCTTTTTTACAACTGTGTTTGGCTGTTCCTATTACATTTTGATAGTCTGGTCACTCTTATCACAATGAATCCACAGAACAACACATCCAGTGGTCCACGTAGGGATCGCTTTGAGGCCCAAGTACCCAAGCCAGGGAGGGATCATGAGAGGGACAGGGCAGGGTGAGTGACAGGGACCCAGGAATGGAACTGCAGGGCCAGTCTGGAGAGAGGATCCATCACAGATTGCTTTGACAAGCCTTTGGCTTTTCAATCTGCTTTTAGTCAGCTTTAAAAGATTGCTTTGTTTCTGTTCTGTTTCAGCTTGTTGGCCTCCTTGAAGATCTCAAAATCTATCAAGGCTTATGTGGGAAAATGCACACCCTCCGATAGCCTGGACCTGAGCTATGTAGAATAATAACCAACACATTACGGGCACTTCGGCTTATACCAGATCCCTTGAGGAAGGAGGCCCAATTTTCCCTTTCAGTGAGAGGAAGGTATTATCCCCAGGAACACAAGCAGAACCTTGCCGGATCAAACCAAAGGCTTATCTATACCAGCATTCTGTTCACATAGTGGCCATCCAATTGCCCATGGGAAAGCCAGCAGTAGGATATGAGTGTGACTGCAACCTCCACTGCATGCTCCCCAACACTGTTATACAAAGGCAGTGTACCTCTGTTACTGGAGAAAGTATAAATGATGAGAAGACAATGATAGCATTTATATTGATAGGATTTTCCCATATTAATTCTGTACCCTCTCTTGTCTCTCTTGTTTTTCAAGTGATCTTCCATACTGGCTTGGGCAATGGCACTTCTTAACATTTTGGCTTCTTTCACGCACCTGACTGGTGCCATCATGTATCTGGCTTCTATCACCCTCCCATCTCTTTATTTGACCTTACTTTCCTCTACTTTAGCTCGTCTATATCTTATGGCCCAATCATACAGTCAGGACTCACCAGGACTCTTCCAACCGTTTCTGTAAATTTAACTACATCATTGCTAATTCCATCGTCACACTATTTATACACTTGCTCTGATTTCTTTTTTAAAAAATAGATCATGCATTCAGGTATTCCAGTAATAATGCTTGTGTGTGTGCGAAAGAGGAAGGGAGGAAGAGAGGGGGGGGTCATGCATCCATGTAGACTGGATGTGGGAATGTGTGGCCCTACAAATGTTAGGGACTGCAACCCCATCACTTTTTGCCAACATAGCCAGAGGTGATGAATGCTGGGAGTTGCAGTTCAACAACAACTGGAATTGTTAAAGTAAACAAAGACATGTGGTACTATTTACATACGTAACATTTCAGAAGATGGTACCAGTACAGAACGGATCTATGTATCTATAGATCTGATTTATCAGGCCCTCCAGTTGTCTGCTGCTCTGTCTACCCTGTGGAAGAAGCTGAATGCCCATTTGTCTCAAGGTTGCCTTTGGTTAGCTTGAGACGCAAGGGGGGAAGGAGCAGCCCTCGGAACCTCACACTGGCTGGGAATGTCACCTGTTGCCTGGAGAAGGGCAGGCCCCGCAGGCAGCAGAGGTCAGCTTCTCAAGTGGGATCAAATAAAAGCGACAGGCGTAGGCCTTGCCCATAAAAGGACCTCTTTGAGGTCAATAAAAAAGCAATTCATGTTCTGTTCCCTGTTCGGACCCTCTGGAACAGGCGAAGTATGAGAAACAGCCTGTGAACAGTTCTTGTCTGGAGGCTGGCCAACCAACTGAAGGACGCCCAGCCTTTTTTCACAGGACCTTTAGCTGCCACAGCTAACCCACAGGCAGCCTCAGCTGCAAGTTAGTCCTCCGTGCTGCCTTCCAGGCTTTCGCCCTAGCCGCCTCTCCCTCCTCCGCCCAGTACCTCCCAGAGTTGTCTGTTCACAACATTGTACGGCTGTGCCAAAGCAGCTGTCTCTTTGTAGGATAAAATAGTGAGAATCAGGGACAGGAAACACACCAGAGCCTCACCAGACAGTCGAGATGAAAAACGGACACTTCATGAAAACCTTCCTGTAATTCCTCCTCCCTCCCTCTTTCTCTTGGCTTTAAAAGAAAACCATTCTTGTCACATTTAGGGCAAACCTGTGTAGAAAACACCGTTATATATCCCTGCTTCTAACTTTCCTTTTAATACTTTGCTTTATAAGAGAATATTTGCCTTCTGTGTGTATAATAAAAGTCCATTGGCACAAATTTATGTACATATATGTCTGACACAACTAGCATTGCATTCTTGACTCCAGTTCCCATGAAAAGTGTTCCTTCACAGCAAAGACCAGGCCATTCCAATAAATGAATGGGAGTGCTGAAAAGGGGATCGCATGAAAAATAATCAGGAAAGGTCAGGCTTTCCTGGGCAACATTCATTCGTGACTGTGGGAAGCGGCAGAGGCTGTGTGTTGTTTGGTATTGTTTTGCTTTTAATTAAAAAAAAAATCCCATCAGATGCTATATATCTACGCTTCTGTTGCAGTTGAGTAGGTGTTATCTTTCTTGCAGCCTTAAAAGCTGATATCTTTTGAGAGGGAGACCAGTACACTCCCTATTAAAATGCCAGGTGGATGAACAGAAGTGTCCATTTGCCAAAGGCTAATTTACCATACTGGGCATTTGACCACAGAGGAAATTACCTGTCTTTATTATTCTGCTCAGTGGTAAGGAAAATCTGCCAACCTTATGAGAAATCCCAAACTAAACTAAATTAAAAATAGTGGAGTGATAATTTTTTCCACCAGATAATAAGGCAATCAGCTTACAAAATACTTGCAAGCCAGCCACAGTAAGTTATAATTGCACACTTACCGGTGTTTTAGAGAGGGAAATACGAACATGCTTGCAATATTCTTGCATTATTTTATCAAAAATTGCTTACCCTTACAGATTTGTAAGTCTCTATTCCACCTTTCGTACACTATAAATTTGTTTATTCTGTAGTGACACGTCCTCTGATTATTCTTGGGATTAAAAATATTGAAGAAAAACAAAATTGTCCTAAAATATATTATCAACTGAGATGAAAAGCAGAAGAAGATAATGGCACTCCTCAGTTTTTTTTATCAAATCAGGTATTTGTCTTGATGGCTCCCAACAGAGAAGGCAACTGGAAAGGGTGGTATAGTGGCTCTAGCATTGGACTAGAACTCCTGGAGACCACAGCAAAAATCCTCACTCAGGCCATTTCCTCACTAGCCTGTTATAACACTATTATTTAACTTTCAACCTCCTATGGAATCCTGGGGTTTGCAGTTTAGGGAGGGGCCACCCAGTCCCTCCCTAAACTGCAAACCCCAGGATTCCATAGGAGGTTGAAAGTCGAATAATAGCGCTATAACAGGCTAGTGTGGAAATGATTTCAGCCACAGAAACCCACTGGGTGACCTTGGGCAAGTCACACTTTCTTTGCCCTAGAGGAAGCCAACAGCAAACCCCCTCTGAATAAATCTTTCCAAGAAAGCCCCAGGATATGGTGTCCATAAGCCAGAGTCAACTTGAAGGCATATAAGAACATTTTTCATTTTTTATTAATTATACAGTTTTGTGTTAAAAATTATGAATTATGAATCTGAAGAACAGCTATGTTGGAGTAGTTCTCAATTTTTTGTTGAGATTAAAGTATAGTAGCGCCCCTACAGAATTAACCATTTTCTCTTGCCGAAGTCACACATAGATGTGCCTTTGGTCTCTTAAAGCAAAAAGTG
Organism: Cyclura pinguis; assembly: GCA_030412105.1. Taxonomy (NCBI): domain Eukaryota; kingdom Metazoa; phylum Chordata; class Lepidosauria; order Squamata; family Iguanidae; genus Cyclura; species Cyclura pinguis. Next base: position 101,162,904 of record CM059599.1, on the reverse strand, counting down.
AAAAAAAGTACACAACTGAATCTTGTGTGGAGGATTACAACACTCTGTACAATTACTATAACATGTAATTGTTAATTTATAACATTACTGTTTTAAAGTATTGGTGCTTTGCAGATGACAGCCAGTTTAATTTTTTTTTCAAGCATTTTTATCATATGGTTTTAGTTGCATCTTATTTTAACCTTGTTGGGTCCCACGTCAGCAGAAAGGTGGGATTTTCAATCAGTCAGTCAGTCAATCTATCAATCAAACAATCTGAGCTCCCCGGCACATAAGAAGGGCCTGTGTTTCTGATCTGAACAGGCTAATACAAATCAAGTAACTCAAGTAACATGTCCCCAAGTCAGCATGTTGAATTGGGCTCAAAAATTCACTCATAACCAATACAACTGATTCACTATAGATTTTTATATGAACCTCAGATATGTATACAGAGAGAGGGAGGGAGGGAGGAAGAACACGAATATAGCAGTTTGGTACCACATTAATTGCCATAGCTCTATACTATGAAATTCTGGTATTTGTACTTGTGAAGTAATTAGAAACCTTTACTAGAGTGTTACCAGGCTGTACACCCCCACACTTTGATATGGTTTCATTGGCAGATATTAACTGGCATAAATATAAATTTTACAGTGCTATGGGTGCATGCCCATGCTGGCTAAGAGGAAGGACTGGCCAAACAAGTGTGAAACTAGGTCAGGCAGAACCTCAAGGCATGGCCAGGTCATAGCTAGGAAACCTTCAGGGAATTCCAGCAACAGTGGACAACGTTCCTGTCACATTCCCCTCCTGGGAGAGGCTCTACCGAGATCCCTGTGGGACGCAGTTGAGATGTAGTAAGGTGTGGAAAGGACCTAAGAATCTCACCAAACTAAAACCCTCAGGATTCCATAGTATGGAGAAATGGCAATAAAGTGGTATCAAACTATTATAACTGTGTGGCATAGATATACTCCCTGTCTTGTTCAGTTCAGTTTACTGGGGCTTAAGATGTTGTCATCCTCCACTCCTAACCTTCTCTTGTTTTTCCACTGCTTCTTCATTATTCAGTGGAACATTTTTCAAGGGGAAAAAGATAAAATAGATTCTCAGCCCCTTCTAATTGCTGGCACAGAAATGCTTTCACCAGAGTACAGTATATGGACTGAATGCAGTGGAACTTACTTCCAAACAGCCATGTTCACAATTGTGTTTGCTTTTGTTAAGCTACTATGCCATTCTAGGTCCAGTGTAGAATCCTGGGTTGGTGGTCAGTGCCAATGCAAGCTCTTATGATTTTTTATCAGCTCACAGCACCATGTCTACACTTACTTATGGGACAGTCAGCATCAAAGATGAGTTGTAAAAAGCATTAAGTGCCAAATTCTTGATTTTGTTTTTTTGTGTTTTAACTAAATTAAATACACAATTTCTGACTGGTAGAGTCTGAAATCAAAAATAAAAAGACTAGATTGAAACAAACAAATACATAAATACCAAAAGTATTCTGTTTTGCCTTTCAATTAAAAAAATATTAAAAAGAGCAATCTTGAATTTATTCAAATAGAAATGGAATGCTCATGCTAAGCCACCAAAATGTTCATAATTTCTAAAAGATGTTCTTTAAGAAATGATGTTCTTTTAATGATGAAGAATGATCCAGCCCAATAAGCTGTCATTAGGCTGTGCTTGTATGCTTGAAAAAAAATCTGAACCAAACAAACTTCCCACTTCCTTTCCCTTTGGTTTCTCTATGAATGAATCCCTTTCAGGGTAAATGTTGGAATTATATTTTCAGATCCCCAGACAATATAGGATCAGACCACAGAATTAAAGTGTTTTCTTTGTCTTATGATAGCTTTCTTGTGTAGGTATTAAAACATAGCTGGGGCAGATCAATAGATTCCTTTGAATGCAGCAACAGAGAAAATCCAGTGCTTAAGCTAGCAGTGCACTGTCATTATTATAATTTTAGAAAGGAATTTAGATACTTTGACGTTTGAAAAAGAATGTAATGAAGTTTATTTAAAGTACAAATGCAAACAATCAGTTCTGCATGTTAGAAAGGATTAGATGCTGCTTGCTATTTCTTGCTTTAGAGAAATATAAAACAACAGCAATTTTAAATTGGGCATCGCTTGGTTTCAGCATCTGTTAGATTGACAGAGGAAAGGTTTTTTAAAAACCACAAGTTCATATTTGCATCCACAATGTAGCAGAGTTGCATGTCGAACTGAGTTGCAGCAAAAGTCCCAAGTACAGCTGGAATCATGGGGCAGCATGAGTTTCGTGGTCCCAGCTATTCTGTTATTAGACCACATGACAGAGGACTGCTCTCTAAAAATGTCATATTAAAGTGTGCTAAAAACAGAAACAGGAGAAAAATTAAAGTGACTCTGGACACTTTAAAAAATACAGTGCCCATGAACAAAAACAAAAAACAAAAAAAACAAGAAACATTTAATAACTAAAATCTATTCAGCTTACACAAACAGACTCTTCTAAACACTAGCTGAAAGTGGAACTGCAGAAGAACACTGTGTCCTCTTGATGTCGAGATACGTGATCATTTCAGTTTTAGGCAGAGAGAGAAAATGTGTGGCCCTCCAGATGTTGTTCACAGCAAACTCCCCCCCAACACTGCATATGCTGGCTTAGGCCGCTGATAATTGTAGTGCAACAATATCTGGAGGGCCAGATCACATGTTTCTTACCACTGATTTAGAGGTTACTTTAAATCCTGAAGGCATCAGGTCTTGGCTGATCTTAGAAGTTAAACATGGTCTTTCTTAGTACTTGGGGGAGAGACCTCCCTGGAATGCCCAGTACTGTAGGCTGTATTTCAGAGGCAGGTAATGGTAAACCACTTCAGAATACTTTTTGCTTAATAGAACCCTATGTAATTCATGGGGTTGCCGTAAGTCAACAGGCAACCTAAAGGCACATACAACAACTACTAAAGACTTTATCTTGAACCAGGCTTGTGATGGTGTATATATATCTGGTCCTTACCTTTTCAGTACCATGACTGTGATTCTGTATTAAATAGTATTCAAAATCTAATGCTCATTAATTTTTTTGTATGCTGTGATCAATTACTGATCATGGCTGTCTACATATGTTTCCCAAATTATGCACACATATATGTGTTTTTAATATTAATATTATGGTTCTAACAAGTACACAGTTCACCCAAGAAAACTATTACTTAGTAAGCAGCTCCAAATTAACCATTCCATTTCTCCATATTCTGTCCTGATGGTAGCCTCCTGAGTGCAGGTAACAAATCAAATGTTTCTTTAAGAGTGATCCATAGTTTTCATGATCTACAGAAGCAAAGGCTTTGCTATAATCTGTAAGGATATACACACTCTCTGTATTCAGTACAGGACTATTTTCTTTCTAAATTCTTGGGTGTGTTCCTTTAGCCAATATATGTTTGCCATACAAGCCCTAGTGCCCTTTCCTTTCTTGACCCCAGCTTGGACATCTGGCCTTTCTCGCTCCCTGTATAGTAAGTCTTTGTTGTAGAATTTTGAGCATCACTGTGCTGGCATGGGAATTTAGTGCAAGAATACTGTGGTTACTGCAAGATCTGGTAATCCCTTTCTTGGGGATTGGAATATATATTGAGTGTTTCTGATCTATGGGCCACTGTTTTGTTTTCCATATTCGTTGACAAATTTTAGTTAGCACAAGTGTAGATTCTCTCGCTGTAGTTTGAAGCAGCTTGATCGGTATGCCATCCGTTCCGGGTGATTTATTTCTCCCAAGTGCCTCGAATTCTTCCTTCAATGAATCTTTCATCTTTCATCTCTTTTATATATTTCTTCATTGTATTGTTTCCACTGGCTTTTTATTTCCACTTGGTCATGTAGTGTGTTCCCCTGCCAGTCATATAGCATCTCTTAGTTTAAATTTAGTATTGAATGCTATATCTTTATACTTTAAGAACTTGTCTAGTTCTTGGTTTAAATTTCCCTTTGATTTCTCAGATCTTGTGCAAGAAATCTCTTATTCTTTCTTTTTTGGTGTCATTTTCTATTTCTCTGTAAGGATTATTATAACAGTTCTCCTGGTCCCTGCACACAAAGTTGCTGAACAGTTTTATTCAGGGCCTGAGCCTATTTCTGTCACCTTTTACTTTTGCTTCTTGTCTTTTTTAACTGCTTAAAGAGTTTCATCTGTTATCCACTGAGGCTTCTCTATCTGCATTCCTCCCTGACAAAGTCCCTGGCTTCCGTCCAGAGTTCTTCTGGCTGCCAGTCAATTAGGATACATAGTGCAAATCTATTTTAACATTATCTTCAACTTCTACAGAGTTGTTCTCCAGATTGTAGTTTGGCATGATGGTTGGTTTGGTGTATTTGAGCTTTACTCTGATTTTTGATATTAACAGTTCATGGTCTGTGCCACAGTCTGCTTCTGGTCTTGTTTTTGCAGAGAGACTGCAGCTTCTCCATCTTCTTCTTCCAATTATGTAGTCTATTTTATTTCTATATTGACTATCAGGTAATGTCCATGTATGCAGTGACATCTTGGGTTGCTTGAAGAATGTGTTTCCAATGAATGAACTGTTGACCTCGCAAAATTCAACCAGTCGCTCTCCTGCTTCATTTCTTGAGCCTAGGTCAATTTTTTCTACAATCTTTATTTCTCCTCTCTTTCCTACCTTCCCATTCCAGTTGCCTATGATTAACAAGAAGTCTTTTTCTGGTGTGTGATCAATTTCCTCCTTGACTCCAGCATGCAGTCTTTCAGTTTCGTCCTCTTGGGATTCTGCAGCTGGAGCATAAACTTGGATTATGGTTTTATTGATGGATTTTCCCTGAAGTCCTATTATTCAGTCATACTTAGTATTATATCCATTCACTGTTTTTGCTGTATCTCTCCTCATTATTAATGTCATCTCATTTCTTGTTAGATTTTCATTTCCTAAGTAAAACATTGTGCAATTATCTGACTCAAAATGTCCCATTCCTGTCCACTTTAACTCACTCAACCCAACTATTGCAATATTCGTATGTTCTATTTCTGGTTTTCCTATGTCTGCCTTCCTCTGATTCATGCTTTCACCTCTGAGCAAGTCAATGGCTGAATGTCTTTTCGGCTTGAGCCCAGTTGTATCATTAGCCACAGTGCTTCTCATAGTTTTCCTCTGCTGTATCCCAATAGCTTGTTGAGTGCCTACTAACCTAGGAGTCTCATTTTCTGACATTATCTCTCATTTCATTTTGGGTTGTTTCATCATAGGGTTTTTATGGTAAAAGACATTCAAAAGGGCTTTATCATGCCTCCTTCTGCACAATACTAACAAGTTCGTCATGGTGCTATTGCTGTTGTCTCCAAGAGATCCTCTGTGAGGGTCACTGCCCACCCCTAACTACTGCTGCTGCTGCCCAGTAGCTGTTTGGAACATTTAGTCTGGCTCATCAGCAAAAGTCTGTCTGACATGGGGGACCCTACTGTCAATACTGCTGCCATCAGCATAGCCTCTCACCTCCCAGAAGCATGCCAATCCCACCACCATGGAAAGATAGTGCCATGGTGGGAAATTAACTATAGCGTTTGTTACCAATGAGAGGAACTGCATCCTACATTCTTTATAGCTTTCCCCCTTATCATCAGCCTATTAGTAAGCTCATGAAACTATTTCTTTAGCTATTTTCACTATGTGCAATAAGCAGGTGATTTTTTTAAAAAAAATAGCATTCATCTCATGTAAATGTGAAATCCAATCTAGTGAACAATTTCACTGTGTTTGTGACTGGATGACCTTTGATGGACAAAGTCTTACAAACTGAACTGTTGTGGCAGAAAGTAGCCAAATGTGGGAGAAATCTGTTTACAAATTGGTTTCTTTTCCCAAAGGTGAGCTGAGAGAAGACTGAGGCTCTTTCTGGCATCCTCCCAGCATGGGGGCATGAACGGAGCAGGACCGCAATGATGCTTCAGCATGACGTTGCTGCGGTCCCGTCCTTTTCAAATTGCCAGCCAGTGTGATTGCAGGGTAAATCATTGACAGATCTGCTCTGTCAATGACTCCCGATTGTGCTGCACTCCTGCACTTACCTGTCCTGAAGAAGGTCCAGAAGCACGAGGAAGGCGCTTCCTGCCCTAGCACAGCATGGGAAAGAGCCTGGCTGCACTGTGGAAGGATGAGGTGTGTCCCTTGCACTCCCTTCCTCAGGAAGCTAGTCCGATGCAGAGGGGAGTGTTCCTGTCATGCTCCCTTCCTGGCAAAGGCACTGGCCAGGATTGTGACTGCAGGGCAACGTGATAAGGTAAGGTATGGAAAGGGCCTGAGAAAACAGAACGTGTGTGTGTATGTGCCTTCAAGTTGCCTGTCTATTTATGGTGATACCATGAATTTCTTTGCATTCTCAAATCCTTTTCTCAGAAGTTAGTAGCCATAATCAGCCTATTTAGCTTAGACTGTTGCCTGGACAACTTGCAATGTATGTCCACAAACACAGCCTACTACCACTGGATAGCAAATCACAAAAGTGTTGATAGGCCTCCTCTGTTTCAGCCTGCTATGAACTGCATTAAGAAGGAGGTTGTCAAACATCTGGCAGGCCACTTTGATGAGCTCCATTTGGCTTCATAAGTGTGAAAGATTTAGGCTTTACTCATAGCAGGATTGTTCCTATCATTATGCAGATGTTGGGGGATAGCAACTGCACACACGTCTCAGCTGTTCCTCCTGAGCTGCCATTGCTTTTCACTGTTAGAAGACAGGCCTGGTTATGCCATAGTTCTCCTAAACTACACTGTTGCCCTTTCCACATGCGAGAAAGGAAACGGGCGAAAACGGAACTCACTGGCTTTCTTGATCATCCGGGTGAGTCCGTCAGGACGAGGAGCAGTGCGAGTTCGTCACTCCGCACTGCTCCGGCGTCCAAAATGGCGGCTTCCGGTTGGTGGAGGCTGTCCACCAACCAGAGAAGCTCGCCAGCCTAAAGCCCACCCCCAGCAGATCTGCAGGCACACACTTGTGCGCGCCTGCAAATCTGCAGCTGAGTGTAGCGATGGAGCGGCACGGAGTTGCGTGCTCCGTGCTTTTTAAAAACCTCTTAAAAGAGGTTTTTAAAAAGCACGCTGCGCGACCAGTTCCGGTCACTCCGAACCAGACTGAGGTATGGAACTACAAAAAGTAGTCCGCCCCAGTCCACTCCATGGTGCAGAAGACCTCTGTCGGAGGTCTCTCTGCCCCGTTTTAATAGCCCAGTGCGGAAATGGCCTTTGTTGGCTAAAATGCATTGGAGGGGACTATCCAATCCCCCACTGTTGAAGTAAGACCATGTCCTCCAGCTGTCATGTAAAGTCATAGACATTTGGCATGGACAGTCCCAATTAGTCCTCTGTCATCCCACATTTTCAGCTTTTTTTAGAATGTTCCAGTTTCTTTTTCCTCCTCCTACATTCCCCCTTTGTGCTCAACTTACTTTCATTGCTGTCAACTGAGTTCAAAGTGTGAAAGTAGTATGTATTCAATTATCTCAGGAGGGGGGAGAAGAGAAGAGAGAAGAGAGTCTTGCCTTTCCCTGTAGATTCAGAAAAAAAGCAAACTGCTGCAGCCTGTCCTAGCTTGTCTTCTTCATTAATAACTTTTGCTGTTTTGACCACCCTCTGATACTGCTTGGCCACATGTGAAATGTTGTAAAGTATGTCAGAATCAGCTGCCAGCCCACTTAGGCCCTTTCCGCACCAGGCAATTAGAACGGGGCTGTGCGTCCTCTCACGGAGGTCGTCTGCACCTTGGAGCGGACTAGGAGCAGACTACTTACCAGAGATCCGCACCTCAATCTACTCCAAAACAACCCCAAGTGGTCCTCCAGTATGTTTTCTAAAGACTGCAAAAAACAGATCTTTATTTTCCTGGAACACACCATTGCGTTCCTGCTCCCTTGTGCAGATTTGCAGGCTCACACCAATGCAAGCGTGCGATCTGCGGAGGGTGGGCTTTAGGCGTGGTGAGCTTCAGTGGTTGGTCGGGACCCATGACCAACCGGAAGCCGCCATTTTGGAAGCCGGAACCGCCATTTTGGAAGCTGGAAGCCGCCATTTTGGAAGCGAGAGCAGTGCGGATCTACAGACCTCGCACTGCTCCAATTTGCCCTGGACCAAGGAGGAGCCCTGCGGAAGGGCTTCAGGGACAGTCCGCATTGCTTTGGACCCCAGAAGAAGTGGTAGGTAATGGCACGGAGCGATTCCCTCGCCTCATGCGGAAAGGGCCTTAGTTTCTATGCATGGAACAAAGTTGAGGAGCCACACTAGATTTTGTCTCTGGCAGTATAATGTACTGGTTTCATCATGATTACAAGCTGTGTGGATAAGCAAAGCAATTCTGAATGTATCAAAAGAGCAGCTGTGAAATATGCTGATGACGTCAAAATACTTTGACATAATGGTGAATGTGGTAAGTTTTCTGAGATTGAAACAGACTGGCAAATGCCGCCAAGCTCCATACAGTCCAAGAATGGCACCTATAGCTGAACTGTAATTGGCTGAAGAGCCAGGGCACTGAGAAACAAGTCCCTTGGAATTTAAATATAGTTATGAAATGGAAGGGGGTGGGCTGAAGGATTGAAATTGGAATGCTTGAGCTGTAGTTAATAGAAACTGAATGGCTCTTGTTCTATCCAGATTGAAGTCAGAAATCCCTCTGAGAAAAAAAAAACTGAAAACAGATCATTCCAGAAGGCACAACAAACAAGCTCCCTGTCATTTAATCTTACAGACAGCAAGCATTTGTGCCTTTTTGGTCAGCCTAATAATGGTACTTCAACAATGCAGATTTAGAAAATCCTTTTATGGAAAGGTTAAATGTGTTCTTTCCTGAATAAGGAGAGTTCTGTTTCCAGAACTATATTAAAAATCCTACTCCAGATTTATTTAATGCTAATCTTTAATGTGCCTTATTAGAGTTGCCCAATCAGGAGTATCCTAAGCCTTGAAATTTCTGGGGAAAAAATGGGACCTGGGGCGGCCCCCTACTGATGTCACAGGGGAGAGGCCCCAGCAATGTTATAGGGGCCAGACTTTGGTGATGTCATTAAAAATGGTACATTAAGCATCAATCGATCACAGTTGCTCAGAGCACATCATTCAAATAAAAAAAAAATCCAACCAATGCGTAGATATTTCCTTCATTGGAAATAAGTTTTCCAAACACTACATTGAATAGGAACAAATAAAAAAAAAAACCAGACTATTCCCTTCTCTGTTTTTAACTGACTTTTAGCAACACATGTGAGTTGTATTCTGATTAGCGATGCTTTGAACAGGGAAAAATCTTTCCTGGCAATGTCTTTAACACTTTCCCAAGCACTGCTTTTAGCAACACACAAGATTTGTAGTCCAGCCTAAGAAAATTTTCCAAGCAAGTTTTCCAAACTCGGCTTTTAATGGATTATTACATTAGCCAGTGCCCCACACAAGCCACAATTTCTTTCTTTCTTTTTTAACATGATGTGGAATCCTTCTGTATTTGCAAAACAATAATCATAATCATAATAATTCTAAGGTTAAAAATAATTTCAAAAGGAGTGGTTGGCTATGTTTGGAGCAAGAGGAAGAACAAGGAAATGGTAAGGCCACAGCATAGTGAAGATGGTGAAATGGTAACAGGTGACAGAGGTCAGGCCAAAGTGTTTAATACCTTCTTTTCCTTAGTTTTCTCCCAAAGTGAAACAGTGCTCTAACCAGTGAAAATGGAACAAATCATGCAGTTAATGGACTGCATCCCAGAATAGGTAAAGAGGTAGTAAAGAAACATTTAGCTACTTTAATGAATTCAAGTCTCCAGGGTAGGATGAGCTGTATCCAAGTGTACTAAAGGAACTTGCAGATATAATATTAGAGCCACTGCCAATAATCTGAGGGAATTTGGGGAGGGCCAGAGAAGTCCCAGCAGACTGGGGGAGGGCAAATGTCCCCATCTTCAAACAGGGTAGAAAAGAGGAGCTGACCAGTCAATGTGATATCAATACCAGGAAAGGTTCTAGAGCAGATCATTAAATAGTCAGTCTATGTGCACTTAGAAAGGAATGTGGTGCTTGCCAAGGCCCTTTTGGCACCTTACCTGTTTCTGGCATTGTCCCGGCATTGTCTCAGCAGTGGCTTTGCCAGAATGAGAGCACAAAAGCAAACGTTCTCCTCTGCACCAGCTGGCTCCCTCTCAAAGGAAACACAATGGACATGCCTCTTCCTTCCGCAGTACAGCCAGGCACTTTCCCAGGCTGCACTGGGGGAGGAAGTGCTTCCATTGTACTTCCAGTGCTTCTGCAGGTCAGGTAAGTGCAGGATGGTCGTGTGATCAGTGCTCATTGATGGGGAAAACCCATCAATTATTTAATCTGTGATCATGCTACCTGGTGATGAGAGAAGGACGGGACCACGATGACATCATGCAGAAGTGTCATTGCAGTCCTGCTCCTCTACCATCCCAATGCTGGGATGGGAGGTGCCTGCAGAAAGGGCTGAAGAGTCAGTATGGGTTTCTCAAAAAAGAAATCATACCAAACTGACCTTCTCTCTCTCTCTCTGATATAGTTACAAGGTTGGTAGGTACTGGAGGTCCTGTGGATGTAGTATATCTTGATTTCAGTAAGGCTTTTGACAAGATCCCCTGTGATATTCTTGCGGGAAAGCTGGTAAAGTGTTTAAATGCATTTCAAAATAGACACTGCCAACTGTTATTCAATTAAGTTTAATTCTCAATAATACTCTGTTGTTATGTATAGTCATGTGAGTGTTGAACTATGACTTATGGAAACTCTATTGAGTGGGCAGGGGGATTGGCACAGTATATTCAGAAGGTGGTTTGCCATTGCCTTCCTCTAAGGCTGAGAGCCAGCATGTGTAGTGGTTTGAGCTTTGCATTACAACGCTTGGGACCAGGGTTCAGTTCCCCACCCAAGCCATGAAAACCCACTGGGTGACTTTGGGCACATCACACACTCTCAGTCCCAGAAAACTCTGTGATAGGTTCACCTTAGAATCACCATAAATTGGAAAAAACTTGTAGACACACAACTTGAAGGCTGAGAGACTGTGTGACTTGCCCAAAGTTGCCTATGAGTTTCCATGGTTGAGCGCAGATTTCAACCTCCATCTCCTGGAATCAAACACTCAAACCACTATCCCACATTGATCTTCTCAATAATACCTAAGGCTGAGTCAAATACTCTAGATATGCCAAATCTTAATTGAATATTGATTAAAACTACATAGAGTCTAGCACTGTTAGCAATTGGTAATTGCAAACTGAACGGCAGTCAATAGAATAACTTAGAAAAGTATTTTTATTTATTTATTTATTTATTTATTTATTTATTTGGTGACTGGGAGATTCTAGAATTCGTAGTTAAAGTTACATTTCCAAACTCTGGTCAAAGTGAACTTGATCTGTGCTTTAGAAAGTTCATTTAGTATGCTCTGATAAGCAGTCACCAGGCTGTGGATGCCAATGTAATAGTAAGTCTAAGGATGCCAACCAAAGCAACAATACAACTCATTTGCAGCAAACAACTCATTTACTGACTTCCTCTCTATAAAGGAAATATTGTTTCAGGCAAGCTGTCCTAATGATCAAGTTTACCACAGGAATGTCTCTATAATTATAGCAATCAGTGCAGAGAATTTTTAAAAAATCTTTTATTATTTTTTTCTCCCAACCATGACTTTATTTGGCATCTACTAAATGCTGAGATGGATCTTCTTCCTGGGTTTTGGCTTCAGAGACTAGGAAGTTGATGTGTGGAAGATGACTAAAGGGTTGCATAGTCTTTTGCCATCAGAAGCAGATGCATGTGCAAGATGCAGAGGTGGTGGTCTCACAGTACTATTATTTTATTCATGGCTAATCAGAAGTCAATATGAAAGAGTGTCAATAGGAGCAGCAACTATTCCATAAGCCAGAGATTGGATGGAGCATTGCAAGTTTTTAATCTTTTTTTCCCATAAGGATGCATTCATAAAACTTCATGCAATTAACAATAATGGAGAATAGAATCATAAAATCAAACAATCATAGAATCGTAGAGTTGGAAAAGACCACAAGGGCCTAGTCCAACCTCCTGCCATGCACGAATGCACCATCAAAGCGTTTCTGAACAGATGGCCATCCAGCCTCTGTTTAAAAAATTCCTAAGAAGGAGACTCCCCCATACTCCAAGGCAGCATATTCCACTGTTGAGTTGCTCTTACCTTCAGGAAGTTCTTCCTAATGTTTAGATGGAATCTGTTTTCCTGACATTTGAAGCCATTGTTCCATGTCCTAATGTCTAGAGCAGCAGAAAACAGGCTTGCTCTATCCTCCATGTGGCATTCCTTCAAATATTTAAACATAGCTATCGTGTTGCCTCTTAACCTTTTCTTTTCCAGACTAAACATACCCAGCTCCCTAAGCCACTTCTCATATGGCATGGTTCGCAGGCCTTATACCATTTTGGTTCCCCTCCTCTGGACAATTCCAGCTTGTCAATATCCTTCTTAAACTGTGGTGCCCAGAACTGGATTCAGTATTCAAGATGGGGTCCGACCAAAACCAGAATAAAGTGGAATTTTGTTCCCTTTTGATAAGCACTTACCAGATTTGCATTTTCTTCATCAATATGTCAACCAAAATGCAATTACCCTTGGGCAGTTACAGTTTTCAGAATTTTGCACTGAGTTTTCTGAATGTAAAATTTGTACAAGTAACATATATTAGGGAACTGGTTCGTGGGGTGGATAATGCAGAAAGCAGTGGTGGACAGAGCTGGGCTGGACAGTCACAACCAAGACCCACATAGATTTGATACATAAACGCATAAACACTCATGTACACAGAGGCAAGCAAGTAGCTACTCATATGTGTGCATAGGCAGAAGCAGGCATTCACAGAGACTGAAGCTAATACACTGATATGTTAATTACATTGGTTACTTTTTAAAAAATAAAAAAAGACTTAAGTCCAAATGTAACATAGCTTTCCTTTTTCCAGTGTCATTCAGTGCAATTTTATGATGTTTCCCTTGGAATGATACAGATTTTTCAACAGCTACCTAGTGCCTTCTCCCCATTCACCATCCCTCTTTGCCATCTTCCCCATAGAATCCTACTTGGTGCTGAATGGTGATTGAGAATGACACTAAGTGGGACAAAAGCAACACAAAGTGGGGAAGGAGGGCAAGAAGAAGAAGAGTGCAGTATATTGAAAGCATGGTTTCCTGCTCTCCCACCTTCTTTGCTGACAATCTGTTGTTTTATTCAGACTACCAATCATCTTTTTATCAACTGGTTTATCATTGCCTCTGAGCTTTCTTCTGAGTGTCATCTATGCTCCTTCTTCTCTCTCTCTCTCCCTCTCTCTCTCTCTCTTTCTCTGTATGTGCCTTCAAGTCACCTGCCTTCAAGTGCCTTCAAGTCACTATGGTGACCCCATGAATTTCAGGTTTTCTTAGGTGACAAACATTCAGAGGTGGTTTTGCCAGTTCCTTCCTCTGAAATATAGCCTACAGTACCTGGTACTTGTTGGCAGCTTCCCATCCAAGTACTAATCAGGGATGACCCTGCTAAGATTTCAAGATCAGACAGGATCTGGTGACTTTGGGGTATTTTGGCCCTTCTCTTTGTCAGTGTCACACATATATAGTTTTATCAGCTGTTGATCAGCTGTCATCCTCACTCCTGTTTTTCTCTACAACATTCTGCCCACTCTCTCTTGCATTTTCAGGGGCTTTCTGCCCCCTTTTATGGGCAGCATGGCAGCTAGAGCTTAAACTACAAAGGAGAGAGTTTCACCCTTCTTTGGATTCACCATGCTCCAGTTTTGCTGGCATTACTCAAGTGTTAACCTTTTGTTTGGGTTCTACAAGTATTGTATTTATGGTGGGGAGAGATTGGATCATTGTAAACTAGGGTCATAGATTACTTTCCAAGTGTGATAGGAATCTGTTATGGGATTTTGAGAGCCTGAGTTGACTTTTGTTGTTCTTATTGCTGGATGTATATCTATTCTTTATTGGTTGGAGTATTGGACTGGGATTTATCTCTTTATCTACTAACTGTGCTGTTTTGCTCCTACCTCTTTTATTGCTGTCATGCTACCCATAAACCTTTTTGTTTCCTGTGTTTTCCCTGTATGTATGTGTTTATTATCAACCTAACTTCAGTAATAGGTGGGTGAAAAATTGGGGTTTTCAAACATCCAGGCAGCTGTTTTCTTCTCTCTCAAGCTCAAACAGGGGCTAGAACAAAGAGTAAAATCATAGATGGGATTTTTTAGTTTTTCTCTGGCAAGGTTTTTAGTATACTAATATAACCAAAAATTAAAACACCAACTTAGAATTAAGGTAGGTGTAATAAATTTCTCAGTTGGCATTCTGTATTGCAGTTACAGATTCATAACCAAGAATTACAGATTCTTAACTGTTCCATATTCAGTAAAACTATGCAGTCTTTCTCTAAGGCCATTTCCACACGGGGTATTAGAAATGGTGCAGTCTGTCCTCCAGGGAGGATGTCCGCACCTGGGAGCGAACTGGATCCGGACTACTTAGTGTAGTTCCGCACCTCAGCCCGCTCCGGAACGACCCAAAGTGGTCATCCAGCATGCTTTCGAAAAACCTGTTTCTTGCGGTTCTTCAAAAGCACGGAGTGCACCAGTGCGAGCCTGCTCCCTTGTAGAGAGTCGCAGGCTTGCACCAATGCGAGCCTGCGATCTGCCGGGGGCAGGCTTTAGGCTGACGAGCTTCAGCGGTTGGTCAAGACCCCTGACCAACCAGAAGCCACCGAAGCAGTGCGGAGCGATGAGCATGCACTGCTCCGGAGCAGCCTGGACTGGACCGGGGAGCCATAAGACCCGGTAAGTAGCGTCACGGGGCGATTCCCTCACCCCGTGCGGAAATGGCCTAAGACTACGTTAATACCCTCCACCAGCCAAACTTAACAGCTAGTGGCCATCAGTGGCAAAGGAAATTGTTCAGCTACAGATCAGAGTGCAAGGAGGAGGATGTTTCCAGCTCTGTCCCACCAGTGAGTAAGGTGGCAACAATGAGAAGCAGGGACTCTGTTACAATTTCTTGTTGTAACCTTGCTCACTGGTGGGCGGTTGTTGGAAACATCATCTTCCTTGTGTATCTACTAGCAGGAGAACAGGCCTCTTTCTTCCAATCCAGCTGCTGCCCGTTAAGGTGTGTATGAGGGGTGGACAGTCTGGCCAGGAAACATTACTTACTTACACATACATAATTTTCATGCAACTAAGTAGCTGAGGTAGAATTTTAGCACTCACTGTCAAAAGAAACATAATTAAAGTTTTCAAAGCTTGTTTTTTTTAGTGTGATGTGAAACATCATGGTACTTTCCTGCTACCTTCTGTCTCTGGGCATTTTTTGGGACTGATTTGGAGGTCGGTAGCCTGACTCTGAGGGGAAGCAGCATCCCATTTTGGCCGATGGGCCTGCCCCCACTGTATTAGGGGAAAGTATGCACAAAACTGTGTATATTGGTGACAAATGTACGGCACATATTCAGAAAAGTTGTGTACAAAATGCAATGCAAAATGTGCATAAAAATTCATGCAACTTTTCTTTTTCTCTTTCTTTCTTTCTTTTTCTCTTTCTTTCCTCCTCCTTTTTATTTTTGACTCTCAAACTCATGCAGAATGGGACACAGTAAACTTAAGTTTTGGGGAAATGAATAACTGGCAGAAACCAGATCTTGCAGATTCATCTTAACTCTTCACAGCAATGACCTATCAGCTATTCCCACAAAATTGACAGCATTTCAGAATTCCAATTTGAATTTCAGAGTATTTTAGCTGAGTTGTGCCAGTTTTACATTAGGTGTTCAGATAGTTGATAGATGATAGTTGATAGTCTTAGGACCCTTTCATATTACAAAATTGTAGCACTATGATTTCACTTTAATTTCTGTGACAACATCCTATGGAATCTTGGGATTTTCATTTTTTGCAGTGGTATTTACAATTCCCAGCCAGAGAGCTCTACAGGCTCAAGAAACTACAAAGCCCAGAATTCCATAGAATGCAGTCATGGGAGTTAAGTAGAAATACAATGCTTTAACTATGTAGTGTTAAAGGACCTTTAATCATTTTCTACCACTGCTGTTCATTCTGTAGATTGTTTCAGAGCATTTTTTTCTCTCTTAATTTGTGCATTTCATAATCAATAGATACATGCCAGTCATCTGGTCTCAATAGTAGGCTCCATGCATAATGACTCTATCCTTAAATGGCCTGAACGACACTTGACTAATAATGAATTGCTTTCTGCAAATGGCTTGCCAGTTTATGAGGTTTATTCACAGTGGCTCGTGAGGTTCTTTCACTACGGAGTACTTACAAACAGGAACACAACATTGTCTTCCATGAATCTGTGCAAGTCACGCTTCCAGGTTTTGGTTGGAAAGACATTTCCAGAAGACTAGCAGAGCATAAACTGAAACAGCACACAAAGGTCAGGAAAGGAACTGAGTGAGCTGAATGACAGGCGACCTGAATTTGCCATTCTTCCCACAAATGACAATGTTACTGTGTATTTGCTAACATAAAATAATTTGAAGAGCATAATTTATGACTGATAAAAATCTCATCTGTTTCTGGATGTATCCTACTCAGAAATTCATAATTCTTGTTCTTTCTTTTTTTAAAGCAAGATATTCTTGAAAGTTACATATGGCATTTCAGTGCAGAACCATTCCTGTCACTAGATTGTTTTTCTTGTCTTTTCTGGGCATCCAGATGACAACAACAACCTGCATAACAACTATCTGAAGAAGCAGTAGTAAGTAAATAAATGCAAATGTGTGGAAATGCAATTGACAGCGGAGAACTTAAGGGAATGGAGGAAGAAGGTACTGAATTTCCCCGTGATGGGAACCATTTCCAGGTGTTGTTTGACTATGTGGAAAGATGGAACCCTAAGAAAAGCAAGCCCATGAAAGAACAGCAACTTCTCTATCTTATGTGTGCCTTCCGGCGTAGGCAGTGCTGGTGGAGCGATCTACTGACAAGTACCAATAGGAATGTTATGGGACCTGACATTTTGATACTTGAGAATGCTCCTGAGAGACAGAACCTGAGAGACATTGTTAGAAGTTAAAATGGTGGATCTCAGACACTGGACTTCTCAGAGCACTAAGGTAAATGTTTAGAGGAACAAGGCAGGCATGAGCACTTGGAGTCCCAGCAGTTGCCTGACAATGTCACATGCTGATGCCAGGCCTAGGATAAGGGAGAGGCCCAGTGGTGGGGCATCTGCTTTGCATGCAGAAGTTCCCCAATTCAATCCCTGGCAACTTTAGGAAAGGCTGGAGAAAAAGACTGTGCAGCTGTCCCATCTTTTCCTCTTTAAAGGACGTGTGTATGTATGGATGTGAATCAATGGAAAAGGCAGAGTAACTTACAAGTGAAAGACTACGGCCCTTTCTGCACCATACCTCTTTAGTGCGATCTTCCGTTAGTGTGATCTTCCCGCAATAGTCGCAGGTTAGGAACATTCTCTTCCACGCCCTTCCGCCTTAAGTGGATGAATTACAGTATTTCCACTGGTGTTCCTTCCACAGCACAGTGTCCTTGGCCACTCCCTTTTCCTGCCTTCATCCTACCCCACTGCCCCCGATTGGTTGAGAGTGTAGTTGGGGTTTTTTTGGAAGCTGTACCTGGCGGGCAGCCATATTGTAACATCATGACACACCAGTACATTATTGCAAGTTTGCGCTGTAATGCTAAAAAAAGAATTAAAAAAAATAAAAAAATTAACTCAAAGGAGAATGAACATGAAAAGGTGGTACCTTCCAAACTTGCCACACCATGGGAGTCTCTGGGCATGCCAACACCCCACCCACTCCTGGATCTGCCATAACAAGAAGCACTATCAAGTGCTATTACAGTACCACAGTGATCCAGCTGACGGGATTGAAGCACTAAAAGGAGCCCTTAACAGATTTTTTTCTGGAAATAGTAGAAAGTGGTTTGGCGATGCTTGGGTATAGGATAGCAGCTGGACAGCAATGATGTCATTCGGTAGCATGACTCTTGGCCCGGAAACAACCAACTGCTGTTGTGAGATAGCGACATTATGTAGAAATGGCCTATGACACCCAGATATTATAAAATTCATTAATTAGGCAGCAGTATTATCAACACAAAAACCTGAAAGAATCTCTAATTACTGACAATTTTGATTGAGTTAAGTTAGTATGTTTAAGAGCCCTTTCATAATTCCCAGTTATAGCATTATGATTCCATGACATTAGCTATTGGTACTTGCTATGGAATTCTGGGATTTGCAGTTTAAGGAGGGTCATTTAGAATTCTTATCCAGAGCTATAAGGTTTCCCCAAACTATGACTCCCAGGATTCTATAGAATGCAGCCATGGCAGTTAAAGTGGAATCATAGTACTATAATTTGGTAGTGCCTTAAGACTGCAACGTTACTCTTAATTTCTGTTTTATGATCCAGTTATGATTTATATGTAAAAAGTATAGTGTCTTTCCTTCCATGAATCACAAGGTCCATTGGTGAGAGAGAGAGATGAGGTTCGGGTGACAATATGTGTGTGTGCATATACACAAGTGTATATATACATGTCCCCTTTCCTTCTCTGAAACTCCCCATGGATGTTTAAGCTAATTGCTAGTACAAAGGGTGAAAACAGATTTGCAAATCTTCTATTTCTAACAGCCGCTCCAGACTCCATAGGACCACTGATGTAAAGTACTCAAGAGCCCACAATCAAGTCTACTTGCTGTGAATCTAAGATGGCCAGACCACCTTTCAGGTTGAAGGGTCCTGCCTTCCATTTTAAACTGCAAGAGATTGGGAATCCTTTACTTTAAACAAGTGCAGTTGATAGTATTCACCCAAGAAAGCATGCTGGTCCCATAATCCTGCTGTATTCTGTAGTGCCATCTCTACTGATATCAGCCCTATTTCGAGAAGCACCCTCCAGATTTGTCTGAGAAAGATCACAGAGAGAAGCACTAGAGATTATTTCCATCCCCTATCTAGATGGTCTTATCCGGAAATATTTGAACACCACTGAAACTTTAATTAACTTCAAAAAAGAGTTTGAGGTCCTTTGTTGCAGGTATGTAAACATGGGACTTGCAGATTTGTCACTGTTTGGCCTGGTGAAGCATCAAGCTACCAATTAGGAGGAGGAGGAGGAGGAGTGATAGAAGAATGTCATCTTGACAACAGGAAAGAATGTTTTGCTAATTATAAACACACTGTGTAGTATTGTCTTCCTTGGAGTCTCCATTCTCAAGTATATGTTACATATCAGATGCCTCCACACAATAGCCCTCATTCATCTCTTAATAGGAGCCTAATCCTCTGCTTTGTGGATCCTTCACTACATCAGCTGCCACCAGCAAAACACTTCTGTGTATAGTTTTGGGCAAGTCCTAAAACTGACTAATTTGTATTTTGGATCGAAACTTCCAAATCTGCCAGGGTGATTTTGTTATTCTGATCCATGTTAACCACTGTATGTCTTCTGCTTCACTGTCTCTGTAATATATACCTGATGCCATCATTTGAGCTGCTTGCGTTTATTCTCTTGGCCTCTGGGGAAAAGTCTGGTGGAATAGCACATAACTTGTATGGCCATACAAATTCAGTTACTGGCATCTCCAGGTAGGGCTGTGGAAAGGCCTCCACTTAAGATCCCAGAGAGCCACCGCCAGACAGTGTAGACGATACTGAGCTAGATGAACCAGTGATGAGGTCTAGCTTATCATGTAGCTTTCCAAGTTCCCATGACCCATGGGATTCCTAGGTCTCTGGACTGTGCTATTGATATTTATTTCTAAGACAATTAAATTAAAAGACAGGCCAGAATACTGCTTGTGTGTTTAAAAATAATAATTCCCATTATCTGCTTAGATTCTAAGGGAGCTGTCTCATGAGTAAATAGTGCCTCATTACTGAGTATTTCAAAAATACCTTAAACATCTGAACATAATTCAACTACGTGAATGGAGTGATGTTTCCAGTATAAGTCAAGCTGCGGACTACAAACAGAAACCCTGCTTTCTTCCTACCCTTGTTCCTCTCCTCTTCCCCACCAGCACTGATGTCTTTGTCAGGCTCATTAACAAAAAGTATAGCTTTTCATTTTGACCGACTGTCTGGGATTATATGCCTATTGAGTACAACCTTTTTGCCTTATCTAAATCTTTCAGTGGTGGCCACTCGGGAGGAGACATGCAATGCCACAATGGTTCCCAGACAGGAAAAAGCAGCCCCAGAGGAAAATAGCATGCAGGTCTCAGCTTAAATGGATCTGACAGCTTTGCTTAGAGAAAGATGTTTATCCCTGTTTATGGACGTGTCCTTTCCCCCTTTTTATAATTCTCATGGCTGGTGTTACTTTTTACAGCATGTCTGACTGTCTGGGAAGGGAGCAAAATGGTCACATGCCTTTGAAAGCCATCCGGCTGGGTGAGAAACAATTCCACCAACACTGTTCGTTTGCAGTGGGCTTGACTCCTTGCCATAACATTTTCATTATCCCCTATAAAACATATTGTTCTGTGTCAAATTTACTGAAATCCCTGTATGCTTTTCCATTGACTTCGCTGGGAGCTGAAGCAAGCCTTCATTGCGCAGGCATGCAAGGACATGAACATCAACATGAACCTGCATGTTACAGATAAAGATCATGGGGAAGATAGTGATTTATTAATTTTAATTAGGATATATCAGAGATGTGTCCAAGTTAATATAGTCAATAACCTGCTCGCTAATCAACTATATTTACACTACACAACTGTATTTACAATGCAGAGAGGGTGAGCATACACCTTGTTCCTCTTCAACTTTACAAAGCACCTAGAATTATTTTTCAAAAATCTTAATAATTTAATTCTAAAAAGAATCTCCTAAAATGTAGGGGATTGACTCTTTATTTTAGTGTTTGTTCCCTTTTGTGTCAATCTTTTCCCTTTAAAAAAAAGGGGGGATGAGGATGATGGGGCTAAAAATCATGCTGATGCAGCCTTTCCTAGTTGCTTACCTCTGATCTAGAGGTAGAGGTTATTCTTTAAAGGTAAGTATGGGGAATGTAAAGAGTGAACAGATAAAGGATGATCCTGCATTCAGGCCTGTATCTCCTTAAGTAAGTCTGTCCTGAGTCACACAATTTTTGGAAGAGGGCTTTCATGTCATGACACCACCCTCCCAGGCTAGTCTAGTGAGGACAGAGGAGAGAGCCTTCTTGGTAGCTGTTCCAAGGTGCGGAACTCCATCCCAAGGGAAGCTCGGTTGGCCTCCTCTTTACTCTCTTTTCATCAACAGGCAAAAATCTTCCTATTAAAATAGGTTGGGATAGAGGGAAATGCAGTGAGGGTGCTGTCTTTTAATATGCAATATGTGTTTTATATATTTTAATGGGCTTTAAATTAATTTTCTTAAAAGTAGTGTTTTAATTGGATTTTTTAAAAAATTTTGTAATCATATATTGGTGTAGCTATTTTGACTTAAGGCCATTTCCACCCTACACTGTTATAGTGCTATTATTCCACTGTCAACATCCTATGGAACCCTGGGGTTTGCAGTTTAGGGAGGGGAATTTAGAATTCTCAGCCAGAGAGTTCTTGGGCTTCAGTAAACTACAAACCCCAGAATTCCACAGGATGTTGAAAGTGGAATATTAGCACTACAGCAGTGTAGGGCAGAAATGGCCTAAGTCTTATTATAGGAGAAAGGGGGGTGAAATCAAATCAGATCACTCAGTCTATAACATTTACAGTCCTCCTCCCACATTCACGGGTTTGACTTTCACAAATTTGACTATTTGCGAGGTGCCCACTCACCTCCACCCCCACTCTCCCTCTCCCGTTCCCTGGCCGTTTGCCCTGGTGCAGGGAGGAGGAAAGATCTTCATTCCCCTGCACTTTCCCTCCTGTCACCCATGCAGGCGCGCTGGCAGTGGTGGGCAGGAGAGTGCAGGAAGAAAGATCTTCACTCCCCTGCACTCCTCCTCCCGTCACCCATGCGGGCACACTGGCAGCAGTGGGCAGAAGAGTTCAGGCAGAAACATCTTCACTCCTCTGCACTCTCTTGCTCATCTTTTGCATGAGTGTGCTGGCAGCAGTGGGCAGGGGTGTGCAGGGAGAAAAATCTTCACTCCCCTGCACTCCCCCGCTTGTCACCCGCATGAGCATGCTGGCAGCAGCAGGCAGGAAAGTGCAGGAAGAAAGATTTTCACTCTCCAGCACTCCCCCACCTGTCACCCATGCAGGCCTGCAGAAAGAAAGGCGGGCATGCGAGTGCTGGGCAGGAGAGTACAGGGCGAAAGATCCTCGTTCCCCTGCATTCTCCACTTGTTACCTGTGCAGGTGCTCAGAAGAGGAAGGGCATGGAGGTGGTGGGCAGGAAAATGCAGAAGGAAAAACCTTCCTTCACTCTCCTGCTTGTTGCCCATGTGGGAGTGCAAAACAAGGCAGGGCACAGGGGCAACAGGCAGGACACTGGAGACAGGAAAGTTCCCCCCCCCCTGTACTCTTCTGCCTTTCCTCTCTCCCCTGGCCTGCAGCTGCAGAAAGAATGAGGGAGGAGGGAGTGCTCACGGGGGGGGGGTATTCATGACTTTTTGATTTTCGTGAGGGTTCTGCACCCCTAACCCTTGCAAATGTGGAGGGCCTACTGTACTTTCTTTTCACTGTCACCTACTGTTTCCTTTGTTGCAATTATTGTTAATGAACTATGAAAAATGCCCATGCAACATTTTTGCAGCTTTTAATATCAACTTTTTAAATTTTACTGTAATGCGTATGGAAAAGTGAATTTTTCAGCTTTAGCTTAACTATAGAGAGAATACGTGATATCTTCCTTTATGTGTGCTATCACAGAGTAATGCCTTAAAAAAACAACAACTACCTTTCAACTCTAGTTGAGGGCAAAGAGAGAATATATCATCAGAAAGAATTAGCATGTGATTGGATTGTCTGGAAACCAAAACAACAACAACAACAAAAACCCAAAGATCATACTTAATAAAGTTACTTTTATTAATAGCTATGCTTTGTAGTTATTGCTGTGTGTCTTCAACTTGTTTCTAACGTATGGTGACCTTAAGGCAACCCTATCACAGCATCTTCTGGGAGCTGAGAATGATGTGCCCAAGGTCATCCAGTGGATTCCATAGCTGAGCGGGGAATCAAACCCTGTTCTCCAGGGTTGTTGTCCAACACTCATTCAAACCACTACGCCACACTGGCTCTTACGACATAAATGAAACTCCACCAGTCAGATCTGAGGAGTCAAATAATTATTTTCTTAGAAATGTGAACATAAGCCTTGAAATGCTGAATGGTCTCCAGTAAGAGTCATGTGTGTTTCTGTTTGTGCTTACCTCACAATAACATTAATAAGATTACGTAGTATTTTATACTCAATATTTGCACATATACAAAACTATCGTTCTGTTCAAACCAAGAAAGACCCACTAATCACCACCTGAATCTTTTTCCAGCAGAGCCCTGAGGGGAAAAATGATGGTGCTCGTTTTGGTCAGTCGGTCTGTCTGTCTCTCTGTCTTTCTGTCTTTCTTTCTTAATTCTTTCTTTCTTTGAAAGGAAAGGGTTTATTTTTAATTTTCCATTCTCAGAAGCTGGATTCAAACTGACAGTGTGATTCATTTGACCTTAAATCCTTCAAGCTGCTTAGCCTTGAACCTCTTTCCATTCATTTTTCCAAACCTCAGAACAACATTGCTGGGGCCCCCATCACCAAGAGCAGTTAGTAGAATTATTATTGCTATTATATGTGTGCCAGAGTTGATTATATTAATTGTGATTCTATACTTGGAAGGATTAAGCTACAGTGGTGGCAAAAAGAAAGAAAAAAGAACAGAAAAAGGCAGTGTTTGTCTGAAGACAAGTAGAGTTAGGTCTTCAGCTCATCGTGCCAAAAGGTAGTTGAACATAGGCCATTTCTGCACTAGACTGTTATAGCTCTGTTATTCCACTTCAACCATCAGCCAGGTGGCCCCTCCCTAAACTGCAAACCCCAGGATTCCATAGGATGTTGAAAGTAGTATAATAGTACTATAACAGTCTAGTGCAGAAATGGTCATAACTTTCATGATAGGTCTTGATCTTGATTGCTTTCTCAACTATCGTCCCAGGTTTGAGGGCCTGGAGCCTCTTCTCCTTTTCTCAAGGCAAGAGAGAGAAATCCCAGGACACACACACACACACACACACACACACACACATTTTGGGCTGAATCTTCTTGGTAGCCTCAATTGGAATAACACCCATTAAAGCTACAGACTTTACTTATGTGTTAATTCACCATTCAGTAATTAATCCAATTGGTCTTCTCAAGCTGGGACTAACTGATGAAATTGAAGCTAACTGATGAATGAAATTCAATATTTACATACTAGATGTCCCATGACTGTTGCAGACTGTTTTTTATTCGAAGCAGAACATTCTTTGGTTGGACTACAGCCCCCACATGTACTTAAAAGCAGTGTTTGCAAAAGCTTTAAAAATATTGCTGAGGAAAGTGTGTGTTTGCTTTTTCTGTTTGATGCTGAGCTTGGAAAACTGAATTTCCAGCCAGAGAAATCTTTTCTAATATATGTTAGATGTGGTGTTATTAGAGTGACATTCTCTGAAATGTGGTTGATGGTTCATTTATCAGGCTCAGTGACATCATAAGGAGATGATGCCACGTCTCAGGTTTTGACCCTACAGTCTCAGGGCCTGGGGGTTCCTAACCTGGCAGCCCTAATTACAGCTGGCCCAACCATTAGACAGTGTAAGTTGTCTCAGACATCAGGTGGCAAACAGGCAGAAAGCAAAAAATTTC
Source organism: Cyclura pinguis (assembly GCA_030412105.1). Lineage (NCBI taxonomy): Eukaryota > Metazoa > Chordata > Lepidosauria > Squamata > Iguanidae > Cyclura > Cyclura pinguis. The sequence continues at coordinate 101,138,079 of CM059599.1, read as the reverse complement.
AAAGGCTAAGTGTCTCATGCAAAATTCCTTGTATTCCCTAAGTAAAATGGCAGCCATCCAGTAGGAACTGCTGATTTGTCCAGACCATAAAAGTAAGAGAGAACTCCCAGTCCTGTCAGTTTCTGTGTATGGAATAGGAAGGAGACATTATCTTGTCTTCGCATCAGGCAGCACAAGTTTTGGTCTGACCCTGTTTTCTTCCTTGTTAGACCTCAGTCGAGGGGCAAAGACAATAATTCAGCAAAGACCACAAGAAAGAATGCAGTCTCTGTCTGTAAGTTCAGGACTACTTGTGGACAGCAACAAACATATGAAACTGATTAATACTGTTGAACAGTTTAGCTCAACTCCACTGCCCTCTTCACTCCTCTCCAAACTGGTTTCCTCAATGCATGTGGGACTATATTTCCCATCAATCCCAGTCAACATGGCTAATAGAATGGAATTTATATTCCTGCACATTGAAGGTACAAGGATGGGAAAGTCTGATGTCTGCTGGCTTGTAGCAGCTTGCCAGGGATTTGGGTCTTTCCCAGTCTTATGAGAGGATGTTGGGGACTGAACTAGGGCCCCAGTTCTATCACAGTCACATCCCTTCTGAAGGTAGTGACATCAAGGGTCCTGAAGGACAGAAGCCAGTTGGAAAGAGACATAGCTAAGAAAAATTGATTATAACTCCCAGAATCCCCCAACAAGCACAGCTACACAGGGGACTATGCCCAAATTCTAGAAAGAAGCATCTCTCCCAAATACTTGCCTCTGACTAACGAAAATCTAATGCAGAATTTGAACATAAACTCCTGATATACAGATTTATGTAAATTCTGGGTTTGGCTGGAAATAGATAAATACTTTTGCTTATATATTTATTTGATCAATTTATATCCTGCTTTTTTCCACAATTGGGACTCAAAGTGACTTTGTTCTGCTTATTGTCATGCAAAGTCTTAAAACTTCTGCTGCATATATCTATGAAGAATGCTTTCTGTCCCTTTCTTATTACACATTTAGAGAACTATAATTCCACCTTAACTGTCATGGCTGCATCTTATGGAATCCGAGGTTTGTAATTTGGTGAGGCACTAGAGGATCTCTCTGACAGTAAATTCCAAATACCCCTTCCTAAACTGCAAACCCCAGGATTCAGCTAGATATTGCTATAGCAGTTAAAATGGAATCAGAGTTCTACAGCTATGTAGCGTGAAAGGACCCTTGATCTATTGGCTGACTATGGATTTGTCAAGGGCACTGCTGATCAGAAAATTCCATAGAGCACAAACAGGACCGAGTTCAGTGCGCTTGTTAATCTAATGCCAAAGAGTCCAATAGCCTCATGCAGACCAAAAAGCCTGTGGGAACAGTCGCTGTTAACGAAACTGCAGCTGGACTCAGATCTGGTCCACACCCTTCCTGTTTCTTGCAATGGCTTACCTCTGGATTATTATGTTCCCTGCAAGGCGATGATTAGCACTATTCCATTCCCTCCATTCTCCTGGGAGGGCGTTGTACTGGCACTTGCCCTGCTGTCTGCCCTGGTTGCTCATTGTTTCTCTTTTGCAAGGTGCAGATAGTGGGCTAGACACTTCTTTGCTGCTCGTTAAGATAAGGCTCAGAAGCGGGTATATTTTGTTTCACAGATATTTCTTTCAAACCCCAAAATAGGGCTGATATTTGGACATACTCAAAGCAGACTAAGAGAAAAGAGTGTTTTTACGTTACAGGGTCTAGAAAATGCCAAAGGTTATGATCTCAAATCTGCTTCTCTAAAGTAAACTTCAGGAAGTATTGATTGTTATGAATCCTACACCATTCATACAAAGAACTACTTTGGAGCCATTCTGCTGTATTAACTCTGGTTACAGCCTATGCGTTTGTTAAAACTATCATAGGGTGCCATGTAAAGAAATAGAATGCCATCTCTTTTTACCAGGCTGCCCGTCAGAATGTCCTGACCAAAACAATCAGTATACACCTCTGACTCTATCACTCTCCAGAGGCACACCAATATATAGGTGTCTCACACAGTCTGTATGTGGAGGGAGACGACCATGAGCATGTTCAGTGTATGTGTAATTTTACTGTGTTTGGAAGTCTGGTGGTTGCAGGGAAGACCAAGCTCCAGTTCCTGGAAAGGTCCAGTCAAAAGATCTCAGGTGATGGAGGTAAGAAAGGCTTCAGGGTGACCATAGACGCAGTGCTGGCTAGAATGGATAGATGGAGGGATGGTCTGACTCATCCTGGTAGCTCCAACTATTTTCACTGTGTTTGATTTATGATTGTATTGTATAAGCAGAGCTTGAAAGAGTTACTTTTTTGGACTACAGCCTAAATTCTATTGTTAGTCCCAACTAAAGTAGACTGACTGGGATTTTCCAATGTGTTGACTCAACAATGTCTTCTGATCATGCTCATCCATCATCGCATATGGAGTTTTTTAGCAATATTCTGAACTAACCCATTTAAAACTATTATTCTTGTGCTTTACCAATTAAAAGTTTAATTTATCATTTTCAGCAATGGTGATTATAATCTATATTAATTTAGCACTAGGAAGGAGTGAATAGGTAGTGTGTAGGGTATAGCATATAGTGTATTTTATTTGGCAATTGTTTTTTCTTCCATAAAATTATTGTATTTTTTAAAAAAAACAACAAGTGAATTGTTGGTGGTAGAATTCAAATAGCCACAGTAGTCTGGACCAGTATGTAAAGGGATCTTGTAGAACCTTTGAGATTAACTGAGAGAAAGAAGTTGGTAGCATAAGTTTTCAGAGACTTAAGTCTTCTTCAATCAGTTATAGCTACAAAGGTCTGTTCCTAGGTGCTTCAACTCCATGCATCTGATGAAGTAGACTTAAGTCTTAGATAAAAGTTTATGCTACCAACTTCTTTCTCTCAGTCTCAAAAGTGCTACAAGATCCCTTTGCTTAACAATTGAGTCAGTTGGTCTAATCCAGTTGGGAAGTGGAAAGTTCTCAATGTAGAATAATCACTAGTGTGAACAACTGATGGTGAACCAGCTTGGTTTAAGCTGATGCCTCTATGCAGCTGTTCCGTAAGAGCAATGGCAACCAATGTGGGCATGGAGAAAGAGCTAGGGAAAACTAAATTTTGTTAACACATTTATATACCAGCTTGCATGTTTGGATGAAGAAGTTTCCAGGATCCATTCTTAGCATCTCCTGCTATGATAATTAGATAGAACATGATGTGAAAGTCTTCTACCTGCAGAACCATTGCCAATCAGGTTAGACAAAACTAGACCTGACGGACAATAGTTTATTCTGAAATAAGGAAACTTCCTGTGTCCCTAAACAAAAATAATATCATATAGAAAATCCCAGGTGCAGCCTTCTATTTTCTCAAGTCTGTTGTTCGTTGTTTATCCAGTTAGTTTATTTGTTTGCCTAGTTGGAACTCCTCTCCCTGCCCTCCTTCTGGCTTGTATGCAGATAATTGTCCTTTCCCATTTCCTCTGTCTCTTCCATTTCCTCTGAGAGTTGTTTCCTCTCCCATCATCCATTGATACAGCACAACATCTGTGCATCTGTGGCTCTCTCCCACCCCCATGTATCCTGGTTAACTAGAAAGTGAAACCACAAACAGAGCCGGACAATGGGTGGGAAGGGGAGTCTGTCTGACACTGTGTCATCCTGGCTGATGGGCAGGACAACCCATTGTTAAGCTGTACAGAGTATGAAGAAAGCCTGCAGTCAGGTGTTGGGAGAGAGGCCTGTGTGGGAAAGAAGAATTTGGCTAAGACTTTGTGAGGGAAAGCCTTCCCCGCTACCTTTTTTAGCTACAAAAGGAAATCATCTCATTGTTGTAATGAGAAAGTAAGAATGGGGGAAAAATACAGAGCAGCACGACAAGAAAAAGGGGACAGGTGGCCTTTCCCTCTGTTGTTTATTCAGCTTAGTTTAAGTAATTAAGTTCAAGCAGAGGCAAGAAATTAAACTGGCCAGCAGAACAGATATGACAAAGGCAAAAAAATAAGCCTAAAAACTTTCAATATTGTTGTATGTGTGTGTAGGTGGGGGTATTGCTGCATGTATGTGTGTGTTCAAGTTGCTTGTGTACTTATGGCGACCCCATGAATTTCATAGGATTTTCTTAGGCAAGGAATACTCAGAGGTGGTTTTGCCAAGTCCTTCTGAAATACAGCCTACAGCACCTGGATGTATGCACAGTGCATAGTTACAATTTGACATGACTTTAATTGCTCTGACTCCATCCTAAGGAGTCCTAGAATTTGCTGTTTGTTGAGGCACATGAAATTTTTTAGAGTCGTCCCTGAATTACAGCATTAGCATTCTCTGGCAGAAAATCTTAAGTATCTCACAAAACTACAAACCCCAGAGTACCATGAGATGGAGCCATGGCAGTTAAAGTGGTATCAAAGTCATATGGTTGTTTTGTGCACATATATCCTATCTCATGGGCCATTTCTGCACTAGCCTGTTATAGCGCGATGATTCCACTTTCAACGTCCTCTGGAATCCTGGGGTTTGCAGAGGATGTTGAAAGTGGAATCATTGCGCTATAACAGGCTAGTGCGGAAACGGCCATAGCTTCTGGAGCAGAATGAATAAGAAAGACCGGCTGCACTACAATTGATAGACTGTACTACATATAGAGAGACCCAGTATACGGTAATTGAGTATTGGACTACGGCTCTGGAGATCAAGGTTGATTCCTTGCTTGGCCATGGAAACCCAATGGGTGACCTTGGGTGCATCACACGCTCTCAGTCCCCAGAAAACTCATGAGGGCAGTAGGAAAAAAGGGAGACCACACGATGGGTGGACTGACATAATCAAGGAAGCCATGGACCTGAATTTTCAAAACCTAAGCAGGACAGTTTATGACTGGGACACTTGGAATTGAAGTCAACTTGACAACAAGGAACAACTACAAATGTTGCAAAAGCATGGATTACTATAAAAAGATTTCACACGATACTGGAACAGTAGGGAGTCAGGATAAACTTGTGGTTGTAGTTTCTTCTGTGGGCAGACATTTACAAACATTGTGACAAGTTTTAAATAGATTTAGATTTTGATGAAGAAGGAGGAGGAGGAGGAGGAGGAGGAGGAAGAGGAGGAGGAGGAGGAGGAGGAGGAGAAGGAGGAGAAGAAGAAGAAGGAGAAGAAGAAGAAGAAGGAGAAGAAGAAGAAGAAGAAGATGATGATTGTATTATTTATATACTAACTTTTCCCCAATACTGGTACTCAGGATGACTTACAAAATACTGAAACAAATACAGCTTAAAATACTTACACACACACACACACACACACATACAGATACACACAGACACACAGGCGCGCGCACACACACACACACACACACATATATATATATAAAATTTCAAAACCCAATTAAACAATATATAGAATTTAAAACCATTAAAAATACTTTTAAAAAAAGATAAAAATCAACAAGATCCAGCTAAACATCTACGGCAGTCAAATCCTAAAAGCCTGTTGAAAAAAAAAATTCCCTTGCCAACAGAAAGGCAACAAAGCGGATCATCCAAAAGTTCAATGAAGAAGCTGAACAGCATTTTTATCGTAGAGAAATAAGCACACTGCCTCTCTGAAACGCCCCCTCTGCTTTATCAAAGATCTTGACCCTGCTCTTCACCTTTGGATCAGCATGCCTGCGATTACCGGGGAGTTATCTGCCATGGGTAGGAATTTGCCCTCTGCCTCACATGCCCCCTTTCTACCAGTTGCTTGCACACCAGGATTGGAGGACTAACACTTCAACACTCCTAAGTGGAGACCCGAAAGCAGTTCAGGACCTCCAGCTCAGGCGAGGTGTAACAGAGTCAAGTGGGAGGTCAAGCAGGCAAGTAACAAGTTGAAGATCTCATCAAGCATGATGGCTGGATGGCCAGTTCAGAGGAAGCACATTTCTGGCTGTGTCAAAAAGAGGCATGCTTTCAGATGTCATTCTCTCTCTCTCTCTTTTAAAAGGGTAAAATGCAACGTCACATTTAGTGAGGTTATGCGATCATGCTAAGTAATCAGTCCTGCCCTTGAACACATTTAGGTGATTGCATTTGGCACTGGTCAAAGTCTAGGGCCATTTCCACACTACACTGTTATAGTGCTATTATTCCACCCTCAACATCTGTGGAATACTGAGGTTTGTAGTTTAGGGAGGGGCACTTAGAATTCTCAGCCAGAGAGCTCTTTGGCCTTAGAAAATTACAAATTCCAGAATTCCGTAGGATGTTGAAAGTAGAATAATAGCACTATAACAGTGTAGTGTGGAAATGGCCACAGTTACTCCGTGTGAATCTACCCAAAGTTTTGTGTTGCATTCAAATGTATACGTTTAAATTAACTCTGCATTTTTTATATTAAAAAGTTTCTGTCTTCCTCTTGTTTGCACATTATAATCATTCATGGCATTCTTGCAGAGGTATCATGCCCAACTCTATAATTATCTCCCAAGAGAATTTGTTCAGCTATCTCACTGATAGGTATTATGCGAGTACTTAGATTTTGGGGGAGGTTTTTTGTTTTGTTTTGTTTTGATTTGATTATAACTGCTTTTGATTTGTTTATATTTTATTTGCTGTATTGGTTTTCCTTCCATGTTTTCATATTTGGAATTTATATTTTAAAATTTTAACAATGTAAGCTATTTTGGAATTTTCTGAAGGAAAAAATTAGAATATTAAGGTAGGATATAAATTGGAAAACCTATGAAATAATTCCATTATATATATATTTTAACCCATAGTGGGCAACCAGAATTTATTGGACTATAGCTCCCATTACCGCATACAGTTGATCATGATAGTTGTAGGGGATGGTGCCAGCAACTGTTGGAGTGTGTTATGTTACCAACCTCTGAATTAAGCTATTTCCACCCTTAAACTTGCTGTTTAAATAACTCGGCTGTGGTTTCCAATACATTAAACTAAACTAAACTCATAATCACTCTGTAACGGGTGGCTATGGCTGGCTGCAATTGGGAGAAACTCTTCGAATATGCTGGAGAAAGCTATGGGCACAACTGAGACTTTGACATCTTTGCAGTGGTGTAACTTAAAAGATGGCTCGCCTCTTCAGCAATCAGATGTGTTGCTGTGAAAATCTGAAAGACAGCTCCAACTATATGTGTGGTCCCCCCACCCATAAATCTAGCATCTCCAAAGTATAACTTCTAATGGGTCCTATGCTATAGCTAAATATTTCAACAATGTAATCACAATTTGCCAGAATGAAATGCAAAATAGCATCCCTGCCCTTGGATGAGTATCAATAGATGAATATGTTATCTGTTAAATCCAGTGCATAATATGGACTGGAAAAAAATCAGACTTTCCCATGATGACACAATATATGGTACAAGATAGAAAATACTGGCTATAGTAGCTGCTCCAAGTTTAAATTTTACCATGCTATGGGGAGCATGAATAGTGGTTCTGATTAGGATATCAAGAGAGACTATATGTTTGTGATTTTCTCCATCTTCCAACAGCTAAATATGAAAGATGCAGAGTAAGTATGCACTCTACTCTTGGCAAAAGCCATCTCCCTTCCCTATGTCACAAAGTGCAGGTAGGTTGCCATGAACACACCAATAAAGGAGATGGGGCACAGCCACTTTTATGTGAGAAGTAGCTACCCTTCTTCACTCATCTGGTCTTTATGAAAAGTGCAACCCCATACAAAACTAAAGATTCAAAACCTCTTCCTTTGTTGGATAATCCATTGGCCAGCAGTGCCTCTTTCTTGATGTAGACAGAACTTCAGCACACAGCCTCTCATCTGGCACCTGTTCAAGGCACTGAGCATGGGCCTGACAGAGAGAAACAGGGAAGAGAGAGGGGGGAAATAGTGTTGTCTGGATATTGATGGTGCCATTCTCCAAAACTCTAGGTAACATTTTGCATCATTCAGGCATCAGAAAGAAAGACTTGTGTCGTGCATGCATGGTTAAGTATAGACGTCATCAATGTGCGAGCTAATTTTGTAGGTGGCAATGGAGTTTTCAGGGATACCATGGCTGGTGTCTGTCCATGGTGCCTTTGGTTTTCTTTAGCTAATTTTTTTTCTTTTTTCTCCCCTTTGTTGTTGATCTTGCTCTTGCATGACCATAGGATTGTCATCATGCTGCACTTACATTAGCCTAGCATAGCAGCCTCTCAAGGTACTGGGATCATAAAGTTTGCCTAAATCAATAGGATGGCTTTTAAAATGACTGCTAGAACATACAGAAATAGATTATGTACCTTCTATCTGATATGATGTGAACAGCCATTTTTGTGTCAATAACCCTTTGGGAACAAACCCTTTGGGATTGTTCAGTTCCTTAGTAAGGGAAGCCAAAAAAGAATGCCACAAGAGTCTGCTGTTCTGGCATTTTTTACAAAGCAAGCCCCAGTAGCCATTTGAAATGGTTTGTTTTCCATTCAAAACACAAATATTTGGGAAGAACTCATGCCAAATATGTGCCCTAGTCCCACTTTTCCTTGTCCCTATTCTCCATACAGAATAGATTCCAGCATGGCTTTGTTAAAAAAAAAGGGGGGGGGATAAACTTTCTGGTTTGAATTAGGAAGGAAAGTTTACACAATAATTGTTGGGTCTTGATGTGGCTCACAGATAAATGTTAAATAGAGGATATTGCTAACTTGGCCTGGTCAGTTCTTCCTCAAATATAGTCTGCTAGATATAGAAAAAATTGAGAAGTTTCGAGCCAGAGCCAAAGCAGAGAATGGTACCCATCTCCTCTCCAACTGATGGTATATATCACACAAGACAGGTCATGCCATTTTGGCACCTGAGGTAGAAAATCTACAACACCATCTTTCTGGTATTCAAAATAAAACAATAATCCATTTATACAATAATCATGTAGCAGGTTTCTGATCTTAAAACCAGTTCTGTGGTTACTCTCTTTCCATAAGCACCCCAATGGTTGCTTGAACCATTTTAAAGAAACACAGTGTGCAAAACAATTTTGAAAAGTTGTTGTGCTGACAAAAGATCAAAATTGCTGTCTTATTCCAAACTTCTCATTCCATTTAACTTTTAATACAGATACTGCCATATGTCAGTTTGAATCTTGTACTCACCAAAGGGAAAAACTGTATTCCCAATGATGTAATAGTTACAGAGTAAGGCTCTAAAAGGCATAACCGTGTGACATATTCATAGAAAATTAGGTGAAATGTTCCGATTAAGCAGTTGATTGAAACCAATACAATTAGCAACATGAAAACATATTCATGACAGTATGTTCAAAGAAGTGATATTTCAATAATCGATAATATTTTAAGCTGTTTCGAAAGCGCATGATATCTTGAAGTACAACCAGTGATTTAAAAAAAAAAGCAAACCTTTCTACAGCAAATACAACATATTTCCTGGATTGAACTATTCAACTGTGTTGTGTAAAATTGTATTAAAGGCTCATTTGACCAACATGAGTAGTATGTCCTGTGATCATGACCATCTTCTTTGATATTAAACTTCTTAAATTTATTCTTGAGTTGCACAGTTTGTATAGAATTTCTGTCATCTTCTATTTGTTTTTAATATGGGGGAGACCTGTTGATGATTTGATGAGCATCCTGTTTATATATTTTTGTATTTGGTACATTTTGTTGTTCTCTTTGTTGCTTGTTTTTTAAAAATGTAACTGATAACCTCTAATTCTGGATTGTCATAGCATTTGGCTATAAACAATAAAGCCTGTTTCTATTCAAATAGTGGGATTTTTCATGCATAGGCTGTACTATTAAAATGAAGACTAGACTTTGCTAGGTTATGTTTTTATTGATTAATGAATTGCTGTACTTACTGAATAGCTAACGTAGATATTACCTGTGCAGTTCTTACAATCTTAGCCAATGCCTCATTCATTCCCCTATCAAATTTGTATCACAAACACAGCACAAAAATATAACATTGCTATTGTTTAGTCATAAGCTTCTTGTTGGTAATATTATACTGATATTAGAAATAGTACTAGAATAAAATTCTTTTTCCAAAGCAAATTAATGTTAACAGCACACAGAACTTGAAGAGTTACTTCCCCCTTGCCACAAAAAAAAAATCATTTTTGTTCATCATTACAGTGTTTCAAAAGCAATCTGTTGTCACTACTCACTACTGTGTTGGCAAAGTGACTCATGGCCTTTCCGCACGACACTGTTATAGTGCTATTATTCCACTTGCAACATCCTATGGAATCCTGGGGTTTGCAGTTAAGGAAGGGGCATTTAGAGTTCTCAGCCAGAGAGCTCTTTGGCCTCAGTAAACTACAAACCCCAGGATTTGAATGTGGAATAATAGCACTATAACAGTGTGGTGCAGAAAGGCCCTCAGGTTACTTCTTTGTGTTCCTTCTTTGTGTTCTATTACTTTCAGAAATTTCATGACTGAGAAGAGAAAGGCATACAATTTTTTAATTTCTCGCAAAATGTTTCTGTAAGTGCTCTTAAAATGTAATTTTTGAAAGGAACAAGAAGTTATTACTTGCTACACACAAAAAAGTAACTTTACTTGTACTTTCTGCATTGTTTTTAGAATGCATATTTGTTATGTCCTTGTCCCCCCTCCATCCACAGTAACTGGTTATAGATGACTATGTTGGCCAGAATCCTCGATCAGGGCTAAGTTACATAATTTTATGTATATTTAGCAGAGGTCTTAAGAAACCCAGTTAGTGACTTATGAATATGTGTAATAGGACATTGGCAAAATGTGCATGGGGCTCTACCAATATACATCAGCAATCCCTAGCCAGTGTCCGAATATACATTGGTCCCGCTACACATTGGACACTTTTCTGGCTTCCCTACATAGAAAAGTAACAACAGCCCCTTACTGTACATGGACTTTATAGAATTGCCCAGTTCTAATTCCTTCAGATGTAAGCCCACTTACAAAAATGTAAGTCCCCAACAGGTTTCTGATCATTACTTATAACTTGCTACTTACAGGTTTTGACAGCATGATTGTACCTGTACTACATTGTGCTGTAATCACTTCAGTACATGAATTGTATGCAGATGTTTATTGTGGAATCCAGTGTGGTGCAGCAGTTTGAGTGAGGAATGAGGACTGTGGGAGACCAGGGTTAGAAGCACCACTCAAGCCCTGGAAGCCCACTGAATGACCTTGAGCAAGTCACACTCTCTCAGCCTTACATGAAGGCAATCGTGCACGCGCACACACAAACACACACCAAGGAAGTTTTGCCAAGAAAACCCTGTGATAAGTTTACCTTAGGGTCACCATAAGTCAGAAATAACTTGAAAGCAAACAACAAATTTTTGGAGGTGATAAGGAAACCAGGTTATGTTTTAATTAATGTCAGAGTGATTAGTCCTCTTGCCTAGCTTCGTGTTCCAGAAGAGCCCTATTTTCACAACTAATCTGGGCCCCTTTATCTATTTCCTAGGATGAGGTGAAGCCAGGTGAAGAATTTGAATGAAGCAGGAAAGTGGCTGGACTTCTCCTCTTAAATATATGCATGTTTGCAATGTTAATGCCTGCACATGTTATTAAGTTAATAATTAACTAGATTTGCTACTTCTGCAACATCCAATTAAGTTGAAAGGAGGAAATATATGGCGATGCGCTAATATTATGTTCTCTAATGACAGGCTTACTGCTGGAGACATGTGTCTATTATTTTTCCACTATGAAGGTTTAGGAAGGAGGTGGGTGGACCTGCACTGTAAATACAAACCATCTGCTTGTTTTGTGTACATCTGGCACATGGTCAAAACCAGACTATAATTTGAACCAGGAAAATTCTGAAAAGAGAAGCAGCTTGCCACCTGAAAGTAAGCAGACTCCAGTCATAGACTGGGCTGTACGGCCCTCCACTTCCAGCATCTGGTACGATTGTGGCAAGAGCCTAATGCTCAAAAGCCATATATCCCTGTTGAAGTGAAAGGTAAGGCACTCAAAGAAATCTATAGCTCCTCAGCACTCTCTTGGTTCCTTTTAACAAAGGAAGTACTTGGAAGAAATCAATGTGACCTAAAGCCTAAACAGTCAAGATCACAACACTGTGACTTACATTTATCTGATACAACTGCCCCATTCTATATTAATGACCACAAACGAGGAATTGGACTCAGGGACAGCAAGAACTGTATGATAACGCACTCATCTAGTCTTCGAAGTGTGCTGTCATCTCCTCTTCAAATCTTCCCTTCTTTAGACTAATGGAAGTAGTTCTTGGGAATAAAGTCTAATGTTTGATCAATATGTTTTACTAATTTTATGCAGATGTTATTTAATATTTGATCATGATCCTGCCTTTCTTCCAAATACAAGGTAGCTCATATAAAGACTTTTCAAAAAAGATGGAAATAAAAACAGAAGAGTAATAATGTTAAAAGACAAGCAAATTATCATATTCAAATACAAATGAAAAAAGAGTAATTTAAAAACACATTACTTTATTCAGCAGTAATGATGCAGAAAACTTAGTCCCAGCAAAATCACATGACATATCACTGGCGGCCTATGAAAGGAAGAAAAAGAGGACCAGATGATTTTACAGACACACATACACACATATTACAGTGACATGTTTTTATTGCTTCAGTGCCGTTTGACTGTTACACAAAGAACTGAATATATATCAAGAGAATCAGAGGCATCTTCTCCTTCCTCCACCCACATTTTTTGCGAGACTAAAGTTTACCATATCCATATGCCTCTAGTTAGAGTTCTGGCCTAAACGGCGGCAAAATTACCACAAACACCACTTACTATGCCAAGGGAATTATATTAGGGCCAACTGGCATTTAAAATAGCTTTAGTTTACTTGTTTTCAGTAATTACTTCAAGGTTCCTTAAAAGCACGTTAGAGGTGCTATGCAAATTAAAAATGCTGTTGGACTGACATCTTTAAAATTACAGATGTAAGAGACAGAGAACCCACTTGGCATCTAGATTCAGGTTGGCACTTGTACCCACAACAGCCCTGTACCTTGCACAGCAGGAAGAAAGGGAAAATGCTTGAGGGTAGAAACAAACAGATGATTGATATTATTATTCTACTTTGTGTCAAAAAATGCTCTTACTGGTTCATTTTTTTCAGGGGGTGATGGTGGAATATGTTTAAACAGTATATTCTCTTCAATATTCTTTAAACCTTAATCCTGCATTTTTCCAACTTCTTCCTATAAGCTTTAATCCCTTTCATGTTTCTGATACATGAAAAGGACACCACATGGTCAAAGATGTCCAAGTTGCGGCACCAACTCCATCCCTAAATGTTAGCCATCTGTCCTTCATTATTTTTTTAAAAAAGGATTTTAAAAATATCCAAACAAATTATTACTGTCTGCCATTTTTTGTCCCACCTAAAAATGTCCCATACTTAAACTTCAGACCCTAGCCCTAAGTTTTCAACTCAGACTCCGCAAGGTGTGTTTTCGTAAAAATCCTAGGTAGCGAGGAAAAATTATGTGTGGCTCGTTTCGTGAATATAATGCATGGCAAAGGCCTTAGAACTGCAGTAAAATTTGGTGAAAAGAGGAATGATGTAAAAAGATAGAATGTGAATCTTTCTCCTTCTTTCTTCATCTCTCTCTTTCTCTCTCTCTCTTTGACAGTAAACTAAAGCGACATCTCCCCAGAAAGGAAAAGCATGACAGGATTAGTTGTTTTGCAGCATACACTGGAGATCCAAATTGTAGGGTAAAAGCTAGTGAGAATTTTAACACTGTCAGGCAAGCATATAAACAAACTTTTATGAGAACTCTAGCAGCTTTTCAACAATGAAATTACAATAAAGCTAAAAGGAGTGTTAGAAATGGTTCTAATCCGCAAGACCAGATCAGTTCCCTGGAATTTTCAAAAGGCAAACAGGCATGTTAACTGAACATTTCTTATCCTTTTAACTCTACAGTGTTGCATTTTCAAAAATGGCAGTGAAAGATTTACTTTACAGCTGCCTTAACTTCTTTCAAATAGGACACATATGCTCATAAATAGATCGGTCAGAATTCACTAAGGCTAAGTTATGAATGTGTAGCCTAGAGTTATGCATTAGTGACTAGCTCTAATTCAAGATCCCTATGTATTCACAAGTTTTAAAAAATGTGTAGGAATAGTGAAGGTCCCCCAATTCCTACTTACCCAGCAGCAGCCACTATGAACAATGGGGGGGGGGAGTCTGTTCCCCTATCAGATGGGAAGCAGCTGACTGATGTTCCCACCTATTCCTTACAAGTGATCTCTGGGTAAAAGCGGAAATTGCAACAAGGACCCTGCTCTGAATGTAGTGCTGGTGATTGCTCACGGGAGAGTGTAGAAAAGTCAATCAGCTGCTTCCCAGCTGACAGGGGAACAGATCCTTGTCACTTGCAGTAGCTGTTGCCCAGTAAATTGGAATGTGGGGGGTCAGACTGGGAGACACTGCTTAACTACATAATTAAGGCAGTTAAATAGCTACGTAGGTGATGCAGAATCACAGCCATTGTAAATTGTATCAACACAAGGACACTCAGAATCACTTTTGGTCTAGAAAACTCTAAATACTTTTATGTTCTCTCGACTTCATTCAGAAACCAGTACTTCATTGGCTGCCTATCCACATGGGACCATTCTGTCTAAAAGGGTGATATCAGGGGAGCATGCTCCTTTGTTGGGAGCCATTCCTCTGATGTCATTGAGTCTTGCTCTTTGCCCTGTCTTCACTCTGGCCATTTCCATTGCCCTGTCTTCACTTCTGGCTGGCCCCTCCCGAAACTGCAAATCCCAGGATTCCATAGGATGTTGAAAGTGGAATAATCGTGCTATAAGAGTGTAGTGTGGAAATGGCCTCTGTCTTCTTCTTTGCAGAGAGAGGCACATGGCTCTGTGTCTTTGAATTCCAGTCTGAACTCACCCCCACTGTGCCACATCCGACTGAGGGAATCTCTGAGAGCAAGAGAAACTCTTTGTCTGCTCTTCCTTAAACAATGGATAGGGAAGAAGGAAAGGAACGCCAATAACCATATTGGCCATACCCTCCAACGGCTCTGATTTGGCAGACAGTTCTAATTAATCCTCTGTCATCCCACTTTTTTTCAGCTGCTTTTAAAGTGTACCAGTTTCTCTCTCCTCCTCTCACTTTCCCCTTTATCATGGTTTACTTCATTGCTATAAACTGAGGTCAAAATACAAATGTAGTTTGTGCTCAACTCAGCTAAGAGAAGGACAGGAGGGGGCAGAATCTTTCCCTTCCTTGTAGACTCAGACAAAAGTAAAGTTTTGCAGCCTGTCCTAGCCTGTGTGTTCTCCTTCATTAATAATTTTTGTCCTCTTAATCTGGTTCTGATGTTCGCCACACATGTGTCCCATTTTTCATCTATGAAATGTTGGAGGTGAAATATTGGCTAGTCAATCAAATGTTGTCAGGCAAGACAGGCAACACAGAGTCATGTCCTAAAACGCAAAACAAATACCACTCATGAACAGACAATGTCAACAGCAAATGTGCTCTCTTCCTATGACTATCACTAGAAGTGGTATCAGGCAGTGATGGGTAGGAAATTTGACTTGTTCTTGGTTTGAATTTTTTTCAAAAAGCACTCCTTTTCCTTCCTTCCTTCCTTCCTTCCTTCCTTCCTTCCTTCCTTCCTTCCTTCCTTTCTTGTTCTTATCAGTATCATTTTTGTCTACCAGTGCCCCAAAATGATGAGATCAAAAAGAAGAGCTGGGATGAGATGAAATCAAAATGAAGAAATAAAAATTTTTGGAAGTAGACAGGGAAAACAAATTTGAAAGAATTTTAAAGACAACTTCAAAACCCAAAGATCATGTGGAACTATAGAATTTTAACTGCCCAACAGAAGCACAGTAAGGATGGAGTCAGCCAGACTTCCCCGGGGAAAGATCTCCATAACTAAAGTGTTGCTACAAAGGAGGTCCACCTCACCAATTTAGATTGTCAAGGTGGTGAGACAAGACACAGAACCTCTGCTGAAGGTCAGTACGGCAGGTCCATAGTAGACAAGTTAGCCTTTGGGAAATCCTGCTCCAAGTTGCTTAAATAAATTTGACAGAAAGAACTTCATATTAAAATAAACTGAAGAAAGAAGAAAGCACAGCTGACAGATTCATCTGTTCATGTAGAAAGTTCAAAGATTAGGTTCGAATCCTGTATACTGAACCATGTATTGGATGCTGGAATAAGATTGCCACATCTTCTAACAGGTTCCCCATCTTCAAAAGCTACATGGAAGGACGGTGCAACATGATAATCTCACTATCAATAGCTATTGAATTTTGGTTTTGCCACATTGGAAGCTACAATATCCAGCTATAAGCTTAGGTCATTGCTGTCTGAACAAGTCTAATTAACTATGTGAAACTGAAGATGACCAAATTATAAATTAGCATTAATCATTGCTTTCCAATCTGACATTAATTGATGGTTCCAAAACAGAACCGCTCAGAAGGAGGAAGAGAGGCTTTACTACTATAAGGCTGTGATTAATCATTGTGTTAAACATGAGTTTACCTGTAAGTCCAAACAGCATAAAATACCATCCAGTATCAGCTCCCTTCATATATTATTATGGCATGGAATATCCTCCATTTGGAAATCCAGTTGATGACAACATTTGCCTCATTTTGGTGACAGGTTAAAACTTAGATCTTCATCCAGTTTTGAGGGCGTGATGACAACAACTTGGCTCTGACATATTGGGCTATGGGATTTTGTCTTCTGCTTTGTTTTACCCTATTCATGGTTTGGAAATTTACTTTTCAGAAGTACTGTGTTCTGAAGTAATTCGCTTAAAAAAAAGGTAAGAAATGCCCAAAAATTGGGAAAGAAATAATCTCAAAATCCATTCATTCAGTCATCATTTTATTTATATCCTGTCTTTCTTGCAGATGGAGACTCAAGGTGGACTACAAAAGAACAGAAAACTAACTAAAACACATGTAGTTAAAAACATACAAAATTAAGATTAAGGCAGAACTAAAACCATTTAAAATTTGATTTTAAAATGGATTAAAAATAGTACAGCACCATCAAAAGCCCTTGTCTTGTTAAAAAATCAAGAAAAATCCATCTTAACTTTCCTGCGGTGGGAGTTCCAAAATGTGGGAGCAGCTACAGAGAAGACATGCTCCTGTGTTCCCACCAGCTGTGTCTGTGTGGCCGGTGGGACAAAGAGAAGTAAGTGCCTTCCCTGCAGATCTTAAAGTTCAGGCAGGCTCATATGGGAAGCAGGCTCATATGAGAAGATACAGGCCTTCAAGTAGGCCGGGGCTGAGCTGTATAGGAGTTTATAAGTCAAAGCCAGCACTTTGAATTTTGTCTGGAAACAGACCTGCAGCCAGTGGAGCTGTTGTAACAAGGAATTTGTGCGCTCCCTGTACCGTTAGCAATCTGGCTGTAATTCTTTGGACCAGTTGAAGTTTCCGCACACTCTTCAAAAGCAGACCCATGTAGAGTGCATTAAATAATTCAATCAGCATGTAACTAAGGGCATGTGTCACTGTGACCAAATCAGATCTTGCAAAAAACAAGCACAGCTGGCTCACTAGCTTTAACTATGCAAAAGCACTCCTCGCTAATACATAATAATAATAATTTGAGTGTACATTTGGACTCAGCACTGACCCTGGATGCTTAGGTATTTGCCTAAGCATCCAGGGTCAGTGCTGAGTCCAAATGTACACTCAAATTATGAACTTGTACCTTCAGGGAGAATTTAGTCCCATCCAGCACAGGCTGAATCCTTTTTCGCTGCTTTGCCTTTGGACTGATGTAAGGTCCCACTTTGGGAGTCCCCGATATCAGTATGGTATGGATGGGCACCATATCTAATTGACATCATATTTAATTGGGAACACACTTTAATTGGTACTAATATCAAATTTAATTCAAGCCTGAGAGGTGACTGAGAGGTCAAACCAAGTGAGGGAAGAAATCTGACTGTAAATGTGAGAAAGAGAAGCTAGTCAACCTAAACACCCTCTAGGTGAGATTAGATCATTTGCTAGGCAGTAGCTGTTGTTCCTGTGAATGGTTGAGTTAAGGAGCAGCTAAATGTCTTTCCAGGGAACACAATTGTGAGAAGCCCACCAGGACACTGAGTGACAGATACCCATCACCTGTGCACCTGGCCTCCTTCCTCTTGCCTCATAGCACCCATAATAGACAGCTATTACAACACACACACTGTTTTTGTCACCCAAACACTATGAACATTAGTGGGTTGATAGTCCATTGTCTGTGTTGCAACTCCCATTGTCTACCAGGCTGGGAGCGCAATTAACTCACACCTCTTCAGGGAGTGAAATAGAGCATGTAAATTCTTGGTTTTGAGAAATCAGATGCAGTCAGATGAAATGCTGGACCCCACTATGTCGCTCTGAATCCTGATCTGGCCTGCCCTTAGACAGAAGTCTAAGTCACATTTCAACTCTTCACTACTCTTCTGGATCGGTAATTATAAATCCCCCAAATCAGACCAGATAATGGTCTGTCCATGACAACAGAACTTTGGAAAGTTCCTCTACTCCAGATCACTATCATCCCACCCATCACAGAAGACAAGGTCTGGAGAGTGTCCAGCAGCATGAGTGTGGCCAGAAACCACTTGGGACAGACTCAGTGGCCCCCAAAGCATGTTAGCTTCATAATGAGAAAATGTGATAAATAAATGTTAGTTATTACATGTGGGGAAAGTAATATTCATAAGTGTTATTTTATTTGCAAAAGGAGCATCATATTCTAAGGCTTCCAATTCAGGGTCACCCCAGGCCCCGAGGTTTCAAGAGCAAAACCTGAGTCCCAGGAATGGCCCTTAGTCATGTCATTAAATGTTATGCATTAAATACCACCCATAGTTGCTCATAGCTTGTCATTCAAACAGAGAGAGAGAGAGAGAGTATTTTCTTGTTTGGCACATAAGACAGAGAGTAGATGCAGAGCAGAGGATGAGCCGTGACGCCACAACAACTTGGGGGGGGGGTGGGGAGGAAGAAGCTAACTAAGTAAATACATAGCTCCCCATGAGGACCTTGGCAAGTTGCAGCAGTAGTTCAGTGAAGACTTGTAAAATGTAGCATGCTGCTGGCCTACTGGGTGAACTGGAGCAAACCTCTCCTCCTGTCTGGAGTTGAGCAAACCAAAACTGGAGATTTGCACCCTTGCCTGGAGATGACCCATGAAAACTGGAGACTCAGACTCTAACATCTCTCAATCTATTAATTTTGTCTCCCCAGCGTAGTGCATTATTGGTGACATCATTATTCTTAACATATTGATTTCAAGTTCAGGTTCTATTGAATTGCGTTATAATTGTTTTACACTGACTTTATGGTTTCTCTTCTACTTTAAGATGTCCAAATGTAGCATGCAATACAATTAATTAATCTGTATGGAATATTTATGCTAAGGTGGTCCTGTCCCCTCTTCATGCATTTCTGTCATCCTCCACACATAGAAAACCATTTTCTGGAAAGGAAGTTGGAGGCTCTCCATATAATTTTAAAACCTATATATAGTGAACATCTGTGTATAGGAAAGCTTCCCCTCATCCAAAAGTTGTCTTCCGTACAAAGATGGATGGAAACACAAAAGGAAAGAGTTTAATAAAAAGTTAAATAAGAATATGATAAATATGAATATAATAAAATGCAGAGGGATATTGTGGTCAGATTTCGGTAGGACTGTAAAAGTTATCTAAGATAGCTGACTACCCATACAACTGCCAACAGTAAACGCAAACTTTTGCATACTAATGCCCTATAAATGTGTTAGACTATAACTACTGTAATCAGGTCGTCAGCTGTCAGATGATGGGAGCTGTAGTTCAAGACTTCTTGCTAAATTTGATTTAGGGCATGGCAGCCTTCTTTTAATTAGATGATAGTAGTACTGTGGCTCAGATCTTAGGTGATGTGTGCATGCATATACAAATACTCTTTTACACAGAGTTCAATGAGAGGAGTAGAATGGAATGTTCTCTGCTTTACATCACGTTTTAGGTGGTGGACATAATAAGGATCCTGACTTTTTGAGGATTGGCAGAGGACAGAGATGTCAGTCATATGAAACAGCATCTCCATACAGTTGGCCCTCCACATTTGCAGGTTTGACTTTCACAGATTTGATTATTTGCTAGCTTCTTCAACCCCTGCCTGCCCCCTATATCAAGCACTTTTTTCCCCAGGGTAACTTCCCCTCTCGGTGGTCTGTTAGGCTGTATAGCCCTTTAAAAATCCACCTTTGGTACTCCTTCTCCTCCGCGGCCAGCTGATGCCAGGCCAGCTAAGGGCAGCTCACAGGCCAGTTCCTCAGCACCACAAACCCTCTCCCAATGCCCCCTCACACCCAAGGAAGGAGATGGGGACAAGAGGGGAAGTATATGGCCATTGTGCCAACCCCCCTTTCCTCTCCTTTCTCTGACCTGGTTTGGACCCTTGGTGCCCATTCAGCCTGCCATGGCTTGGCCCCCTTTCCATAGACATACACACACATTTTGATATTCGTGATTTTCCCACTTTTGCAAGTGTCCTGTGCCCCAAACCTTAGTGAACATGGAGGGCTGACTGTACTTCCTTTGACTCTGATGACTGTCTAGAATAGCTACAAACTATATAAGGAATGCTTTGCTCAGATGTCAGCAGATGGTTACAGATTAGGCAGGCCTGCTTGCTGATTCTTACAGCTGTATAAACAGCTTAGGGGAATGTTGTGTCAAACTGAGATGACTGAGGAATTCTGTTATGGAGTGTGACTGTGACAAAAAGAATGGCTCAAAACTTCCCATTCCTCGGACATAGGAACCAAAATGCAGATGAACTGAAAAGAGGGGCTTTTCACCAAAGCAACCACTAAAATAAAATAAATAAATAAGTAAAAAAAAATAAAAAATAAAACTGAACAATATCTTTTTAAATTACATTTTTTTGGACTTCCAAAAATGAAGTGAAAATGTCTGCCTATGCAGAGCAAAAAGTAGCAGAAAGCATTGCCCTCACTCTAACCTGGCTTTGAATTATTATTATGTAGTCAAAAAATCTGACTACAAATCTGTAGCGCTGTGATATCATCACTTTCACTATAGGTTTTCTAACTGACTGGAGATCCTATATGTGATTATCCCTCAAAAGAAGAAGAAACCCTTAAGAACTGATGACCAACCAGAAGCATATTAGTCAAACAGCAGAACTAAGCAGCCTGTAAACAATGTGGATTTTCAGAACCACTGCTTTTTTCTTTAAAAGATTTGAAAAGTAGAAGTAGTAGTAGTAGTAGTAGTAGTAGTAGTAGTTAATTTTTTGGCACCATCCAAATCAGAAGACCCTTTCTAAATGATAAGTTTGCTGTTGCTGTGTGCCTTCAAATTTTTTCCAACAATGAGGCAAAACTATCACGGCAAGATTTGTTCAGAACAGGTTTGCCTTTGCCTTCCTCTTGGACTAAGAAAGAAAGTGACTTACCCAAGGTCACCCAGTGAGTTTGCATGGCCAAGCAAGGATTCAAACCTTGGTCTCCCAGACCCTGAGGCCATTTCCGCACAAGACTGTTATAGCGCTATGATTCCACTTTCAACATCCTATGGAATCCTGGGGTTTGCAGTTTAGGGAGGGGCCAGCCGGCCCCTCCCTAAACTGCAAACCCCAGGATTCCATAGGATGTTGAAAGTGGAATCATAGAGCTGTAACAGTCTCGTGTGGAAATGGTTCTAGTCTAATACTCAAACCACTACACCATGGTGACTCTCTTACAATCACTTAATTTTACAATAAATACAAATTTCTCATTCTATCAAAATCCCCAAATATTTCCCCAAGCAAGGACACTCTTCTATGATGGGGATAGCTCTTTTTCCCCACTAACACACAAGTCACAAGAGTATTTTATGGCATTTTTCTCCCAGAAAATGCATCTGTACCAATTTTGATTTGATCAGGGATATGGTTGTGCAAGTGCCACAAGCTTTAGTTAGATTTTGACCAGAATCCTGTCAGTGTTGTATACGCGTATTCCCTTACACATATAGTTGCTTTTTTTCAACCATTGTGCAACGGACGTATTCTGTGCATGGATATGTGTGCAGAGATCCACAATTGTAACCATTTCACATGGACCTAATCCCCAGTGTTCGTCCTAACTAAAGTAGAGCCACTAAATCAATTAAACCAGGTGCTGGTTCTGACCTACAAAATCCTAAATGGCTTGGGACCAGGATATCTGAAGGACCGCCTCCTCCCATATGAGCCTCCCCAAAATTTGATATCTTCAGTGGGGACCCTGTTGCATACCCCTACACCTTATGAAGTTAGACTGTGGGTACTCATAACAGAGCTTTCTCTGTGGCAGCATCCAGATTGTGGAACTCCCTACCCAACAAAATTAGGCTGGCCCCATGTTTTTTAAGCTTCCAGTGAGCAGCCAAAGCAGCACTGTTCCACATGACCTTCAATGCTTGAAATTCCTCTGTTTTAACTGTTTTTAAACTGCATTTCAGGACAGTTTTCGGACTGCTGTAGTAAGTTTTTAAAGAGTATTTTTATGCATTTAAAAAATGTTTTTATCTTTGTACTGTTTTAATCATTTTTATTTGTTGGGAACTTTTGTAGGCTGGTAGGTGATACAAAACTATCTTGAATAAATAAAGAAAATAAATAAATTTACCTATGTGTTGACTCCTTCTTCAAGGAATGGTTCAAAGGGCTGTTCTAGACCAAGCAATTTTATTCACTAGGATTGCAAATTGTCCTCACTTTTTTGGGCCAAGAACAGTGATGAAAAATACAACTTCCCCATATTGACTCTGTATTTGTAAAGATTTTGTAAGTTTGATACACATTACTGTCTGATTGTTTTTGAGTTCTTTCAGGCTGCACCCCCCTATAATCTAGTCGTTTTTAAAAAACAATGATACACTTACAAGTTCTAATGCCTTCTATTGGTTCAACAATAAGACTCACTGCAGGAGCTTGTACCGGAAGGATGGGGGTCATGTGGTCTCCAGATGTTGTTGGACTGTAGTACCCAGCATCCCTCATAAATGGCTTTGGTGGCTTGACTGATGGGAGTTGCAATCCAACAACGTATGGAGGCCTAAATGATTCATACCCCTCCAACTGTCCCAATTTGTCAGAGACAGTCCTGATTAATCCTCTAATGTCCCACTTTTTCAGATCTTATAAAATAACCTAGTTTTTCTCTCTTTTTCCTACTTTCCTCCTTTGTCCTAAGTTTGCCTCAATTGCTGGACACTGATTTCATCAATAGGAGCATAGTGTTGAGATGAAGAGAAGTAGTAATACCACTCTGGTCAGAGTTCACCTGGAACACTGTGTCCAGTTCTGGGTACCACAATTCAAGAAGGATATTGACAAGCTGGAGCGTGTCCAGAGGAGAGTGAGCAAAACTGTGAAGGGTCTGGAAACTATGGGCTATGAAGAGAGGCCTAGATGCTAGGTATGTTTAGCCTGATGAAAAGAAGGTTAAGAGATGACATGATGGCCATGTTTAAATATTTGAAGTGATGTCATATGGAGGATGGAGCAAGCTTGTTTTCTGCTGCTTCAGAGACCAGGACACAGAGCAATGGATTCAAACTACAGGAAAAGAGATTTCTCCGAAACATCAGGAAGAACTTCCTGACAGCAATAGCCATTCAGCAGTGGAATATGCTTCCTCAGAGTGTGGTGGAGTCACCTAATTTGAAGGTTTTTAAGGAGAGGCTGGATGGCTGTTTGCTGGGGGTGCTTTGATTGTGTGTTTCCTGCATGGCAGGGGGTTGGATGCAATGGCTGTTGTGGTCTCTTCCAACTCTATGATTTTATGGTCCTTTCCGCAACTCACCTTTTTGCGGAGCTGGGGCGCGGGGATCGCGCGAGCAGCCTCTAGTGAGATGCTCTCACGTCCCAGTTCCTTCAGTTCCGCAGCTGCTGCCTGCTCGCATGAGAGCCCCTCCTCTTCCTTCCGCAGTGCAGCCTGGGAGTTCCCCAGGCTGCGCTGGGGCAGGAAGCACGAGTGCTGCAGCTCTGGAGCTCCGCACACACGGCAAGTGTGTATGGGGCCTCAGAGCAATGCACGATCGTGCACCATTTTCAGCTCACAGCCGAAAATGAAAAAGTGCATGATTGGTGCCTGCCAGACCCTGGAGCATTGTACGATTGTGGGTGCATCATGTGGATCACTCCTCACAATCGTGCGATGCTCCAGGGGCCCTTCGCATGGCAAATGCCATGTGAAAAGGGCCTAAGATTCAAAGTTCAAAAGTAGTTTACAACGGGGAGAGGGGGGAGGAAAGGAGAAGGCAGAAGCTTACCCTTCCCAGTAGACTCAGACAAAAGCAAGCTGCTTCAGCCTTTCTCAGCCTGTGCATTCTTTCTCATCAATTAATTTTGCCATCTTGACCATGCATATTGTTACTGCCCTGGCTAGTCCGAGCTTTGGGGATATTAAAGATATCCTCTTGATATCCCAATTCGGCTTCACTTCTTTATTCCTCTCTACGTACTTGCGAGGCCACCGGACAAGCACATAAACAAGCTCGGCTGTTAATTGCCGCAATATTCCTGGAAAATATAGGCAGGCCAGAAATAGCTGACACACTGCTTTAGGAGACCTCCAGGCAAGTACTCTAATTAGGCATGCACGCCACTTACAAAAGAGCCTCTGCCCCGTGATGGCAGCTTGATGGGTAACCTATACAATACCCAAGTACTCTGCGTTTGCATACTATTGAGAACCGCTACGATAACTCAATCATTCAGATTCTGACCTTTTGGAGGCTTTGTCTCCAACTCCAAATCTATTGTTTTCCCCCAAGTACAGCATAGCCTGCGGTCACAATTCTCTTTATAAAAACCCTTGATTCCGAGACCTTCCTCGGAACGCTCCCGAGTTTCATCCCGCCTTGCTGCCGCTTTGCTTGGCGAGCCTTCCCTCAGCTCCACGTGCTGAGCTACATCGCACCCCAGTGTCGCTCTCTATTTTTCTGGGCTTCAGGACAGGTGAAGTATCACCCAAACCAGCAATCCCTCTACAAATCCCTCTATACCACTCCAACCTTTATTTTCTTTAGTTATCTTGTATGAGTGTGTCGCATGCACTGTTTTGCTTGTATTTAATAAACATCATTTATTATTCCAACTTTTGTGTGCTACTTGACTCGACCCGACTCCGTAGACATAGGGTTCAAGATCTCGCTACGTTACCCTGCCTCTCGTAACGCTAAGCAGTGCTCTGAGCTAATTTTCTCCAACTTTAATTGAGCACATTTTGGTGTCCCTCCTGGGACCCCCAGTTCACAGGGTAACAATATCCTTATCTTCATCCATGAAATGCTGCAGAGTATGTGAATCAAGGAAAATCTTCGTGTTAAGAGGAGAATTTTTTTCCCCCTCCTGCTTGTATGCTTATACTACCCAGATCCGTAACAAGTGAATAGGACTTCAGAGGAAATTAAAACACCCATAACCAAGAGGGTCTAGTTGACACACACACAAATACATGCACACAAATTATTCAGCTTCTTGGGTCTTCTGATTTGGACTAATGAACTTTAGAAGCTAGAACCTATGAGCACTTCTTACTAAATTCATGGCAGATAAGATCTGGAATATTTCTATTTAGAACTAGTAACCATTTCCTTGGTTGTTTTTGTTTTTGTATTGTATTAAAAGATCTCTGGGTGCTTCTGCTTGTTCTCACTGCAGTGAGTCACTTTTAAGGCTGGAAGGAGAGGAACTATTACTTTCTGGAAATTTATACATATGCTCAAGCATGTGCAGTAGCTTCCTGTAGTTTGCAAAATAACCTGAGCTGCTAATACTGAATAGTTTCCATTTCCTTCCCATATATTCTTTTATAATTTCTATGGTTTCCCAAGGGCCTTTTTTGTAGCAGGTACAAAGAACGGGGGTACAAAGAGAAGCAGGATACATAATGTTCTCTAGAATATTCATGACCTGCACCTTGAACATATATTTAACTTTCTTGAGTAAATGACAGCATTTTCTTGGAGATGCAGACCGTATAAAGGAACAAACCATGTGCACATGCCAAGAGAACAAATACAGGAAGCATACTAATACCATGGTGGCCTGCCACAGCCTCCCACTGAATCCAAGCCAAGCCCTAAATATGGGGTCCAAGGTGCTGAGAATGCTAAGATAATCGTTGGTAGGAGCATCCCTCCTCCAGTAGACAGAGTGGGGCGGAATTAGATGGAAACCCACAGGGACAGTGGCCAATAAAGCAGCCTTCAGCATATCATAACATCCTGGCAATGGGTAGGCTCAAAAGAATAAAGGAAGAATTCTCTCTCTCTCTCTCTCTCTCTGCCTTTCCAAAGTACTTGAAGGATAGATATTGCCCTTTTCACTCTCTTGCCATAACTTATCATTGGTCTCTGAGTTCTCTCCTCCTATTTGTTGCCTTGGTTGATTACCTAAATACTTTCCATTAGTAAACATTTTATTTTGTATTTATATTTCAGTTGATAAGCCACCTTGAGTCCTAGCTTGGGGGAAAAAGCAGCTTGGATATAAATAATGATCATCATAGTACCATAGTAATAGTACCACTCTGCTTTGGTCAGACTGCATCTGGAATACTGTGCCCAGTTCTGAGCACATTTCAAGAAGGATATTGGCAAGCTGGAACATGTCCAGAGGAGGGCAACCAAAATGGTGGAGGGTCTGGAAGACATGTCTACAAGGAGCAGCTTAGGGAGCTGGGTATGTTTAGTCTGCAGAAGAGAAGGTTAAAAGGGGAAATGATAGCTATGTTTAAATATTTGAAAGGATGCCATATTGAAGTGGGAACAGGCTTGTTTTCCACAGCTCCAGAGACTAGGACAAGGAGCAATGGATTCAAACTACAGGAAAAGAGATGCCACCTGAACCTCAGGAAGAACTTCCTAATGGTCAGAGCAGTTGGGCAATGGAATATGCGGCCTTGGAGTGTGGCAGAGTCTCTTTCTTTGGAGGTTTTTAAACAGAAGCTGGATGGCCATCTGTTAGGAGTACTTTGATGTGTGTTCCTGCATAGCAGGGGGTTGAACTGGATGGCCCCTTTGGTCTCTTCCAGCTCTATGATTCTATGATCATCTACCGCATACTCCTACTTGGACCCACAGGGGACTATAAATGCCTTGGATACCTGTAAGATGATGAGAGTTTGTTGTTCTTTTGTTTAAAAACTTTTATGACCAAAAAAAAAAAAAAAATGAAGCACATGAAAGGTGACATGGACAACTGCACCTTCCCCTGGTGCAGTTGTCCATGTCTGAACTAACACATTTTTATACTGGGAGGCATGCTTCAAGCAGAATGTAGAAGTTTTTTAAAAAAATAGCCTTGTAATAACACTATCAGCTGAAAGCTATAGTAAGCATGTCTCAAGTAAAACTCCTTGTCATTTCACCACCAAAGTTATTGCAAAATTAAAATAAATATAAAAATCTAGCTTTAAAGGTCAAAACACCCACATCTACATCCAGCCTTGCTATTTATCAAAATCTCATTGTTTCACTATTTTTGTTAACATTCAGCTTCCACAAAACCACGAAGTTAATGTGAATCATTAAAAGCCTGTGTTGTGCCATTTGTTTCCTTTGATAAAATATCTCATTACCATCTTTCAGCTAAATGGCTTTTGCCCAGTTCCTGAGGGCAAAAGTAAATGTCTTGACCAGCTTTGATAGGGCCTGTACACCCTTCTTGGGCGTTGAGGAGACATGGAGGCAGACAAAAATTGCAGGCTCCTCTCAGCTGTTAAAGTAGAACTTTGAGATCAAGGGGTCGAAGTGATGAAAAGCCATTTCCATGGCTTCTGAAGCTGTGGCTTAGTATATCTTCTAATCCATAGAATTCTAATGTATCCTAATGCATAGTATTCCAGGGCAGTGGTTTCGTAGGTAACCTAACCTGTAATAGTCCCAAAACAAACCTTAGATTAAAAAAAAAAAGGAAGATTCATTTCTAAAAGCTTCAAAAAGCAACTAATTTATACTCAGTTTTCTTCCTATTCAATGGGGACAATTAAGCCACTGTGGGAGGAACAGGAACAAGGCTGTGGCACAGAAGTACTGAAAAATACTAACTATTATGCAGTACTAACTATTACGTTGGGCACATCATATACAAATTTGAATATGTCACATATCTTCTAAAGACCAATCAAACTGAAGCCATCTGGCCCCTCCTGAAACTGCAAACCCCAGGATTCCATAGGATGTTGAAAGTGGAATCATAGCGCTATAACAGTCTAGTGCAGAAATGGCCTTAGAAGGCCTTGCTTAATATTAATGTTGGTATTTATGCAGCATTTTGAGTTTTTAGCAGTAATTTGAGTATGTCCAGGATTCAGAGCACCTGGGCCTAGTCCCTGAAGCTAGATGGTGCAGCAATGGAGATTTATGAATGAATATAGAAAGCTGTGAAAGGCACCATATGACTGAGAAATCCACGTATTGTACCAAAGAGTCCAAAAGAAAGACGTTTTATTGTCTGGGGGAGATGAAGTCTTTGATCCCACTCCCTCTGTATGTGTGTGTGTGTGAGTGTGCATGGAAAGTAAGTGACCTTGTATTAAGTTACTTGGTGGCACTGCAGGGGTGTGGTGTATTATTCAGTGCCAGAGTGCATTAGTATACGAATGAAAACCACCAGGCTTGCCAAGTCTAGCCACAGTCCAACGCCAATAAGAACACCAATAAATCTCCTGCACGGCCACCCAGAGACACACAGTCTAGCACTCACCTACATGAGCGGGTGCGCTGCAGGCTTCTAATCTGCCTTCCTGCAGGAACAGTCCCTTGGTACCAATATGAAATCATACTGTGTCACGTTCCAGGGCTGCGTAGCCGCCTTTCTGTGAACACTTTCTCTTGAATTACAACCTGCGGTTAGTCGGACATAATGGAGAATAGCCTCCAGGAGCTCAATGGGAAAGTCTGACAGAAATACAACATCATATTGAGAATGGCAGGAAAAGCCACTATTATTCTGCTTCATTCTATCTGCTGTGAGGCCGTGCGGCGCCTGGAGCCTGTCTGTATTTAACTCACTTCCCTGGATTTCCGAGTCATAGCCACAGGTCCTAGTCAACCGCCAAATATTTCACTCTGGAGACGTACTACACTTCCTGATATAGGATGCACTTGCATGTATCCCAGTGACCTTAAACACTAATAAAGGAGTCATAATATGACCTAGACAGGTCTTGAAAGCCAATTGTAATGTGAGTGATTGATGGCAGGGAGGTGGGGAGGGAAAGTTGGTACAAGTACTACTTGCTTTAATTTGTCCGGAAGTCTTGACACGATAATCTTTTTTTATTATTGTTATGATTTGTGTGGGGAAGAGATGTCAAAACACACTTAAAGCATCTCTTTTGCCAATAGATATGGCTAATTGTAGAAAGCTAGGACTTAAAGCATTTTTTTAAAAAAAGATATCACAGCAGCAGGTTCACTAAAAAGAATCTGTTTTATTTTGCTCTCTTTTTCCTTCCGTGATTAGAGAAGTTATCAAAGGCATCTAAAAACTATACTTAACTTTTGTAGTACAGTGCACAGCTAGGAAATCCCTTCCCGATGTTTTCAATATTATACAATATGTAGAGAATTTTATACCATTATATACAATATCAGGTAAGTACCTGAAAACAAGAAAAAAAAATGTATAAGATGATCACTCTGCTATAAAACAACATGCAGAAAGAGATACCTAGCACGGTCTAAAAGCAATGAACTCTACAGCTTCATACTTTAAATAGCAAGGTGACTTTGCTTTAAGTCCCTGAACAGATATAGTGCTCAGCTCCCAATAACCTTTGTGGTGCAGATGTTGAGCAGTTGCTGATTTCATGGTTTACTCATTCAAGGAAGATAACTCCTGACAAAATCAGTTTCCAGATATAATGACTAGGAAGGGCCAGCAACACAGTGCTAGATACTTTCTATGTAATCCATGGCATCTCCCATTAAAAATACCTGAGCTTGGAAATATCTCTGCCTGAGACCCTGAAGAACTACTTCTAATGAAATGAGACCATGCTATCCTTCACTGATCAGGCTCAGCACTAGGGATATCAAGAATAGTTGCAAAATCTATCAAAGTGTGTCTCTTAACAATTCAAGACATCCCACTGAGGAAAGGATCATCCACTCTTTTAAGATTTTTCACATTTAGAGACACTGTGTGAAAAAATTGTATGTGAAAAAAATGCATATTGGCTGGCATTCTGTATTGCACTTACAGATTTCTAATGTAGCATTACATATCTGTAACTGCTTCATATTCAGTAATGCTATGTAGAGATGATCATGGCAATAGTAAATGTCCTCGTGCCCACCTTAACAGCCAGCAGGCACCCTGAACAATGGAGGTCTGTTCAGCTGCTGATTGGGGCCCAAGGAGGAGGATGTTTCAAACCCCCTACCCCCAGCGAGTGAAGTTGCAACAATAAGACGTGGGACCGCTGCTGCAATTACTTGTTCCAGTCTTTCTCACTCATGGGAGGTTACTGGAAACCTCACCCTCCTTGTGTCCCAGTTGACAGCCGAATGGACCTTAAGTGCTTGATGAAGCTGCTGGCTCTTATAGTGGGCTTGAGGGGTCAGGTCAGTAAATGATATTTAGTTACATATTTGTAATGTATTTTATTTAACATTTTGTGTGAGCGTGTGTGTATGTGTGGTTACTGATTTCATAGAATTTTCTTACGCAAGAAATACTCAGAGGTGGTTTTGCCAGTTCCTTCTGCTGAAAATAGTCTGCAGCCCTTGAAATTTGCTGACAGTCTGCTACGCAAGTACTAACCAGAGCTGACCTTGCTTAGCTTCCAAGATATTTTTACATATTGATTTTAAAAAATAAATATGCTGATGTTGTTGGCAGTTGATTTTTTTTTACTCAAAAGCCAACATTTTATACAGAAAATGATATATTTTGCACACAATAATCTGTTTTCTGCACAAAAGCTGTGTTTGTGTTTCTCCATGGATTATGCACAGAACTGTTTTGTGGAAACAGTTTTTCCAAAAAAGAAAACCTCCTGAGGTACAAAAAATAAAAATAAATAAATAAAATTGAAAATGTATTTTAAAAATCTCACCAAGAGGGAAGTATACTTGGAAGTGGTTTTCATTTTTGCATATGTGAATGACGTAAGCAAAGATTTACACTCCAGCTCTCACAATCTATCCTTTAGATCTTGTCAGTAAACTTAAGAGTAGACTTAGGTGAGTAAAATTAAGTAAGACAGTGAAGTGGGACCTATGGTTCTCCAGATATTGGATGGATTGTTGGACTGCAACTTCTGTGAGCTCTCACCTTTGGCTATACTGGCTAAGGATGCTGGAAATTCCAGTACAATGACATCTGAAAAGCTATGCGTTTGTCTGTCTGTTTGTCTGTCTGTCTGTCTCTCTCTGTCTCTCTCTCTCTCCCCCTACCTACCTATCCATCTACACTATCTATAGGAAGTTGCAGCATGAGAAGAGTACAGAAGTGATCTAGGTGAACCCAAGGAAACCAGTTTATCAAGAGGTACCATCAAATCTGTCTTGTCCAAAGGGGGTACAAGAAACACTTTGGGCCTCACAGGTCAAGCAACATTGTATCATCTAAAGCCATGACCCATCAGCTTTCAGTGTGGTACCATTTTGAGAGGAAAAGCCTAACCCACTTGAAAATGTGCACCTGAGCAGACTCCCCCCCCCCCAAAATAGTATCTAATGTGGTCCAATTAACCATGTTAGACTTAGCTCAAAGAATACTGGATTTAAATTTCCATAACTTAAAATCCTGCCCAACAAAACCCTTGTTTTTGTCTATTTACATATATAACTATATGTCAACAGCACTGTGCAAATGTCTTCTACTCCCTTTCTTTTTCTGTCTCCAAGTTGTTATGCACCTGCAAGTTTACTCTGATTTATTGTGACCCTATCATAGGGTTTTCTTGGCAAGATTTATGCAGAGGAGATTTGCTATATCCTTCCTATAAGGCTGAGAGAGAACAACTGCCTCAAGGCCACCCAGTGCATCTTCACGACTGAGCAGAGATTAGAGGTCGAGTCTCCTGGTGTCCTAGCCCAACACTACACTCGCTCATCTCTAACTAGTTCCCAGAAAGACAAGAACGTGGAAGCCTCTTCCACTACAAGATCATTGTGCCCATCCTGACGCCTGAGATTTATGCAGTACTGAAACAGTTAACTTTTTTTTTTTTAAATGAAGACTCCAGAGAAAGAAAAACAGACAGTCTAAGAGCAGGCTTGTGCTGGGAGGAGGTTTAGAAAATGAGGCTGTTGCTGTTGTTTTCATTGTGTGCACTCTAATCAGGGAGAATAAGAACAATAGTGCATGTAATGCTGATTTTGGAACGTGTCCATGCAGCTTTTCCCAGGCTAGGCAGCCTTGGGAACCACTGATAGTGTGGCACACCAGGGGCACAGCCTCCACCACCAAGCACAGAGCAAGGCAGCCTTTTCTGTGGATAAAATATGTGAGGGATGACAAGAATCTTCCCAGCATGGGAAGTGGCAAGATTGTTGAAAAAAGAAGGAAGAAGAGGAGGAGGAGGGAAAGAAAGAGAACCCAGAACAGCGTGCAATTTCAGGACATTTAAAGCATGACCTTTTTCCGGTATGGATGGCTCTTCAGTGTTGGAAGCAGAATTAAAAAACAGCATGCAGACTCAACACTGGAGAAATCCCCACACGCACATGTGACAACCACACGTGCCTCTCTTACTGTATGTTCTCCACATGCTGGGAAGCTTTAGCATCCATGGCTGCCCTGTACACATAACTGCAAAACATGATCCATGCGAACGGGGAGGAACTCATTGTTCTTTCTTTCTCTCCCTCCGATGCACAAACTCTCCATTCCTACAAGCAGTACAAAAACCAGTCATATCTGAATCAGTCACAGTTTCGCATTTGTGCATGTACAGTATGAGCTGCAAGTTTACGGCAGGCAACAACTCCTGGCAGGGTGGAAAATAAATACCGTATGTTTATTTATTTGCTTACTTACCTAACACCCCCCTCCCTTCCTTTTTTATCCAGTCTCCCTTCCTTTTCATTTGTTTGTTTGCTTCTCTTTCTTACATTCACCAGGCACTCCCACACCCTGCCACTCCACACTTTGAAGCCAAGATGAAAGAACTCTTGTGGCTGCTGGCACAGAGCAATGCGCAAGGAGCCTGTCACTGAAGTGTGCTTTAGTTTAAAATGCCATATTTTGTTCTTAAGGGGAGGGGAAGGGTAGGAGGGAGGGAAGGGAGGAAGGAGGAAGCAGCAGCAACCAAAATGAAAAAAGAAAGAAAAGAGTTAGCCAGCTAAAAGGAGGAGGGAACGCACCAAGCCCAATGTATTGCAGTCCTCTGGGAAGTCTATTGTGTAAATAGATGGGAATGAAACATGTTCCTAATTTTTTCAGAGCTTTTCTCTTCAAGGACAGAGGGCTTAGGAATGGTTAAGATGTGGCATCGTCCCATGAAGTGATAGCTGATGGCAAGGTTTTTCTTATTTATAAAATGGCTGGAGGGGAACCCTATCACAAAAGATTATGATGAGACCTGACATTAGAAGCTGTAGCACAACAATCTGATTTGAGTGGATTAGTTCGATTCAGCCATCATGTTTTTTTTCTTCCTTCTCTTGCCTTCTTTTTCCATCCTGAAGAATCACTAGCCCTGGCAGATGGTAGCTTCTATATCAGGAGGCAGTTGAATTTGTTTTGTGGTTTCATCTGAACTTTTAAAGAGCTATCCAAGCTGCTGAACTCTATCCCCAAAACAGGTCCAGCACTTTTGCTAGCTCCTTTAAAGCCTGACCGACTCACTGCCTTACTCATGTAGAGTAAGCTGCCAGATTCACTAACAAAGCAACATGGTATGAAAAGGGAAGTCTTCTCAAAATCTGCCTGGACATGTATTAATTATAGTCAGCCCTCCATATTCACAGATCCTGTATCTTCAGATTCAAATAACCATGGCTTGAAAATATTTTTAAAAATCCACACAGTAAACTTTTATTTTGCCATTTTAAATATGGGATGCCATTTACTACACCATTGTACATAATGGGATTTGAACATCCACAAATTTTGGTATCCATGAGGAGGTCCTGGAACTAAATCCTAGTGGATACCAAGGACCCACTGTAGATCTTTTTTTCCTCTCTCTCTAAGCAGTTCAACGTGGTATGCATATTGCCTCTGCTGTTTTATCTTCACAACAACCCTGTGATTTTGGCTATGCAGTGAGAGATGACTGGCCCAGGGTCATCCAATCTGCTTCTTTCATGAGCACAGGGCTGAATCTGGTTCTTGATAGTCTCTAAATCCAACCTCCAGCCAGTATAGTGGCATGAAAGTGTGGGAGGAGTGTTTTCAGGGGTGTAGCTATGGGGAGGGTGGAGCCAAAATGAAGACAACATCTCCCAAATAGGAATTCTGCCATCTCAGTGAAATTTTCCTTAAGTCCCCAAATTTCTAGTATTGCAGAGTGAGACACTGAAAATCATTCACAACTGGAACTCCTCTATTTGCTAGGTTGGCATTGTCTTGGTTACGTTACCAGCCCTTTTTCTTTGGATGCCTACACTGTATTTTAATTGTTCAACTGAAGTTTTAATTTTCTGCAATGGTAGAAATTTGAATATGGAAGGAAAATTTCATGGGAGGGGGAGAACGAAT
This sequence comes from Cyclura pinguis, assembly GCA_030412105.1. Classification (NCBI taxonomy): domain Eukaryota; kingdom Metazoa; phylum Chordata; class Lepidosauria; order Squamata; family Iguanidae; genus Cyclura; species Cyclura pinguis. The sequence goes on along the minus strand of CM059599.1, from coordinate 101,103,392 downwards.
TTTTTTTTTTGCATGGACAATTCATTCTTGCGGGGGGCATAGCTATACTACCCCTGAGTGTTTGAAAGTATAAATTAAAATTGTTATTCTCTTATTCTGTTGTTCCAGCGCAATCCTATGAATTGCAGAGTATTTATTTCACAACTGTTGGTTTTTAAAAATCCTATAAATTATAACAACGTACATGCAGGCATGCCACCCACATCACATGGAACTGATTTTATGGTTTGTCCATTTGGCCTAGAGGCATATCATCCCTGAAACAGCAAGCGGAAAGCAAAGGTTAGAAACTTAGCCAGATGCTCTTCTGAAACTGAATTCCTCCTTGGCCAATTTTGTGCTTTTTTAAGTTTTAGGAATCCTGTTCCCATGTGTTATGGTGCTGATTCACACTTTAGGATAGCAGTCTGGTCATCTGTTCTTTCACAAAGCTCGTATATGCTAATCTTTTCCTGTTTCCAAACACACTTAATTTATTCTGGTTTAACTCAGCTCTCCCAAGTGATGCACAAGCAGAGTTCCTGGTTTCTATTATCCACCTAGGTCCCTCATTGACCTTTTAAGTCTCTTGTGGGAATTTTGCAATTGCCCATACCAAGAACTGAGCTTGTGCACTTGCTTTTGTAATGCTTTCTTAGCTGGGAAATAAAGGATTAGAGTTATTGATGTTACTTGTAATGATTCATTTTGGAGGTAACAAGGTAACAACAAAGTTCTTTTTGCAAACAATATCACAACTAATAATGGTATTTTCCCTGGGGTACATTTTTACATTTTGGAGGGGAAAAATATAAAAACAAAACAAAGTGCAAGTCACTAAAAGGAAAGGAGGAAGCCTGCATTACAGATTCAATCAAGTAAGTCACAGCCCTGAGTCCCAAGACTGGAGCAAGTCAGCTGATAACCTGGGACTCTTTCATACTAAATAATTATAGAACTATGATTCCACTTTAACTGTCATCGTTCCATTGAATGGGATCCTGGGATTTGCGCCTTAAGAAAGGACATTTATAAAGCTCTTCCAGTGCCTTATCAAATTACCAGTTCTAGGATTCCAGAGGATGTGGCCATGGGAGTTAAAGTGGAATCACAGTGTATAATTCTGCAGTGTGAAAAGACCCAAGGGCTCAGGGATGTCTCTCATTCATAAGGCTGCCATAAATTGAAGCCAGTTTGACAGCAAACAACAGGAACAACAACAAATAATTAAAAATGGGTTTAAAACTTTCCTTTTCTGGCTGACACTTGTGATGATTTTACATGATAGACACAGGAAAGTTGGTAATCTGTTGTAAGGCTTTCCCCATTTTTCTGCTATTGTTTTATTTCTTACACGGGATTGTTTGGGGTGCGGCTAATTATTGCCAGCCACCCTGAGCAATTGAGATGCCTCAGAAGGCCAGATTATATTGTATGCTTTCTGCAGAAAGAAACATGTAAATTCCTGCTGTAGCAGAGGGACCCCGTCCAACTCTATAGTCCTATGAGTCAAGCCTAACACTGGCCCTAGCGATGCCACAAAATATCAGAAGCAACAGTACAATAAACAGTGCTTGAACTGTGAAAGAACAAGATCCTTCTACTCTTAACTGATCCTACCGTAGACATGTATGCCAGATTGCAACAGGCAAAGTAAACAGTAGCTGTCTCCAGAAAGCCTTGTTGAACATGCATGAGCAGCAGAATAAAGAAAGGGAGAGCAGATAAACCTGCCTCACTAGCTACAGAAAAGTGGAGACTGGTGAAATAAAAAAAGAATCTCTGAATGCCTTTTGAAAGAGGCCTTCAAATGGTCTCTGGAAGGTTCAAAATGTGTTTCTTCTTTACTTACATGAGCTTACTTGACCTAGTTGTTTCATTTCACATGTCCATATTATTTAGTTTTGAATCAAAAGTTTGTTGAAATATGTTGACCTGCTCTTTCTTTTTGTGGTATACAAACCAATTCTTTCTGTGGTATCATATTTTCTGTTAAATAAGTAATGCCCAGAACCACATCTACTTTGTTGATGGAGGCATGCCAATACACACTTAACAGCTATATAAAGCTTGATTCCAAATTTCTTTTTGCCAGCTTATATTTCAAAGCCTGGAAAAAATAGATTATTATTATTAGTAGTAGTGGTAGTAGTAGTAGTAGTAGTAGTAGTAGAACCTCTAGAATCCCCACTCAGCACAACCAGTGGCTTTTCCAAGCTCTGCATATGATATGTTGCCCAGGTAGAAGATGGTCACCATTTCTAGAAGGGCCATCTGTCTCCTATAGGGTCAGGCTTGTAGCATGGGTAGGGATCCATCTTTGTGAAGCAAAGTGAATCCCATAGCCTTGGAGCCCCTTTTACCAACTTACCTTGATAAGTTAGCTGAGACCTTATGTGGCCAAAAATAGCCTTGATTGCTTCACTTAGCCAAGATCCTGGTGACCTCCCATTTGGACTATGGCAAATGCTTTGTATCTCTGTTGGAAATAATCTAAAAGAGTGGTTCTTAACCTGGAATCTGGGCACTTTGGGGGGGGGGTCTGCAGAACCTTCACAGGGGGTCCATGAAGCCTGCTGATGGACACCAACAGCAACAGGAATATGATAGTGGGGGAGGGCTGTGGGTGCTGAAACTGGTCCCTCATTTGCAAACAAAAGCAGTTGTGGTGTGTGCACATGCCTTCCACCATGTCCCTTTGTGTCCACAGCCCCTGTTGCTGTAACCCTGAAGAAAGGGACACAGAGGCAGACATGCATGCATGTGCCCAGACTACGGCCATTTCTGCACTACATTGTTATAGTGCTATCATTCCACCTTGAACATCCTATGGAATCCTGGGGTTTGCAGTTTAGGGAGTGACATTCAGAATTCTCAGTCAGAGAGCTCTTTGGCCTCAGAAAACTACAAACCCCAGAATTCCCCAGGATGTTAAAAGTGGAATAACAGCACTGTAACACTGTAATGTGAAAATGGCATATGACTCTGGAAAGCAAGGTCTGAATCCCCACTCAGCCATGGAACCCACTGGGTGACTTCAGACAAATCACATTCTCTCAGCCTCAGAGAAAATCAAACGCAACAATCTTGCCAGGGAAACTCCCATGATAGGTTCGCCTTAGGGTTGCCATAAGTCAGTTTTCAAAGGGGAGAGATATGATGGCTAGAAAGAACCTACCCCTTCAGCAGCACTTTGTTGTTGTGTGCCTTCAAGTGCACTTCTGACGCTTCTGGCAACCCTAAAGTGAACTGATCCGGGGGGGGGATCTTTGTTTTTTGTTTTGGCAAGATTTGTTCAGAGGGAGTTTGCTTTTGCCTTCCTCTGAGGCTGACAGAAGGTGACTTGCCCAAGGTCACCCAGGGGCCTGAATGGGGAATTTGAATCCTAGGCCATTTCCGCACTGGGTATTTAAAATGGTGCAGAGCGACCTCCCATGGAGGTCTTCTGCACCATAGAGTGGACTGATGTGAACTACTTTTCGTTGTTCCACACCTCAGTCCAGTTCTGCGCGACCAGAACTGGTCGCGCAGCGTGCTTTTTAAAAATCTCTTTTTTTATTTAAGGAAGGCATTGTTGAAAGTTTGGCTCTCTATTAAGAGAAATACATATAATAAAATACCATTGTGGATCTCACCACAGGAAGCCTTATTTGGAAGATGGGCAGACCACAAAGATAACTAGATTAGATATGAAAATTTAATAGATTCGAGAAACAATGAAATAAGACTTAAAACAAGAGAAGAACTTGCCCAACAAGGAATTGTACTAAATTGGTTTCCATATTTGCAATTAAAGGAAAGATTTAAAATGGATTTGAAACTAGAAGGATTTGCTATGCAAAGAAAATATAACGAATTAGAAACCATAGTTTTTACCAAAACTAAGCAACAGATATCTCAGTATTATAAATACTTCTTAGAGAGGCAATTGGCGGATGAGACAATAAAGGAAACAATGATAAAATGGTCAAAAAATGTCCAATATGAGATTCCGTTAGATCATTGGGAAGTTGCCTGGAAAGAGACAAATGAATTTACAAGTGCGCAAGATTTGAAAGAAAACTATATTAAGATGATGTATAGGTATCATTTATCTCCAGAACGTATAGATAAAATTTATCATTCAGGCAATAATAAATGTTGGAAGTGCAAGAAGAAAGTAGGATCTTATTACCATCTTTGGTGGACTTGTGAAAAAGCTAAAATATATTGGAAGAAAATATATGAAAGTATAAGAGAAATGTTCGGTGTAATATTCCCAATGATACCGGAGTTTTTTCTTTTAAATATGACATTTATATTTGAAAAAAAATTCATTAAGAAAAATAATAGAGTATTATTGTACTTGGTTACAGCGGCAAGGATAATATTTGCCAAAATGTGGAAGAGTTCGAAAATACCAGATTTAGATCAATGGTATTTGAAAGTCTTAGAATATAAAGATTTTGATAAATTTTCTCATTATGTAAAACGTAAATCAATTAAAGAAATAGAGAAGGATTAGGAACCAGTATCTAAGTACATTTTGGGCAGATGGAAAGTAAAAATTTGAAAATAAGATATAAAGTATTTATATCAAACTGAAGAGGGAGTATTACTAAAAATTCAAAAGTTGTAATCACATTAATTTTGTGAACTTAAGAATGGAGAAACTAATAAGTAGGAAAAAAAATAAATGGATAGACAATTAAATATTAGGGGAAAAGTGTACCAACTTGAAGATGTAAAAATGTAAAAAGTAAGAAATTTCAATGAGAAAAGGTGTAAATATAGAGCATGTAAAGAAATGTCAGAGAAAGGGTAAAGTTGTAAAAGTCAGGAACTGAAAAGCTAGTAATTATTGCTCTGTATATGTAATTTGTATAGTAAATATATCTGAAATTGGGTAGAACTAATACAAAATTGTCAACAGGAATGTATACAGAATGCAATGGAAAAATGACATTAGAATATTATACTATTTTTTATCATATTTTATGTTATTTTTTTTCTCTTTTTTTTCTGTTTTGATAAATAAAGAATGAAAAAAAAAACCTCTTTTTTGAGCTTTTTAAAAAGCACGGAGCGGGCAACCCCGTCTAGCTCCGTCGCCACGCTCTGGAGCAGATTTGCAGGCGCACGCAACTGCATGCCTGCAGATCTTCTGGGGGCGGGCTTTCGTCTGGCTAGCTTCTCCGGTTGGTGGAGAGCCTCCACCAACTGGAAGCTGCCATTTTGGACGCCAGAGAACTGCAGAGCGGCGAACCCGCGCTGCTGCTCTTCGTGACGGACTCGCCCGGTCGTAGGAAAAATCCGGTGAGTCCCATTTCTGCCCATTTCTGCCCGATTCACACCCCACGTGCAGAAAGGGCCCTAGTCTCCAGAAACCTTTACTAAAGAGATAGATATTTAACTATTTAAATATAAATTTAAATATTTGAATCTTAAGTCACAGGGCACTCTGGCAATAAATTATATTTACAGGGAGTCCCAGTAAAGAAAAGGTTAAGAACCACTGATCTAGAAAAATCCAGTTAGATGAGAATGCACCTTCTAGCCAGCTGAGATTGAGTTCATTATGCCAGTGCTTCTTGCATCCCACTGCTCATGTTGTTCACTTCCTGTTTCCTCCGGTCCCTTCCTCCACCTAACCTCATATCCTCACAAGGCACCTTCCCTTGCTTCATGCACTTCACCTCTTGCACTACTCACTCTCCATTCTCTCTTAGAGGCCTTCTGCACTACACTGTTATAGCGCTATTATTCCACTTTCAGCATCCTATAGAATCCTGGGGTTTGCAGCCTGCCCCTCCCATAACTGCAAAGCCCAGGATTCCATAGGATGTTGAAAGTGGAATAATAGCACTATTACAGTGTAGCGTGGAAAGGCTCTTACTCATTCCCTTGCCTCATCTCATATCTGGCCATTTTCCCCTTGCTTCCTACACTGCACCACTCGCATTGCTCACTCTCCCTTCCCTCATGCCTGAACGGCAGAGGCAGACTTCTTTCTCTCAAAACATTTTCTCAGAAGAGTGCTTCCACAAATGAAATCTTGGAATCCAGGCCACATGACAATCCAAATGGACACCAAGCACGTGCCTACAATCCAGGTAAGACCCAGCTAAATTGAGGCTATGGCACTTCTAATTATATGTTGACTTGTGCTCTTTATTGCTGTTGAATGTTAACATATTTTATTTCTTGTCATGAGTCACACTGAAAAATCATTAGAGGTCAGCCTACAAACAAATGCACAAATAAGTAAAATAGTTTTTACTATTTAAAAATGATAGACTTCTGCCTACCTTAACATCAGTGTTTAAATTCCAGACTGACTGGCACTCAGACATCCAAGTTTTGCTTACAGGGGGAACGATAAGGTCAAAGTAATGTCAGGTTATTTTTAAATTGCTAATTTTGTTTTGCATATGCCTTTGCCACATCTGCGTCTTGTTCTTTTGCATGTGTGGTGTTCCCTACCATGCAAACTGTTATTAATAAACAAGCTTATGTGTTTATTGACAAATTTGTGCCTTGTTTTCCAGTTCTTATAAAACAGTGTTGTGTTTTTCATTGTGTTTTAAATGGTTTTAAATTACATTTTCAATCTGCATTTTAATCTTTGGAATTTTTAAATTTGATTTTATGAAAAATTAATCACTAAATAAATAAATAAATAAATAAGTTGTGTGTGTGTGTGTGAGAGAGAGAGAGAGAGAGGTTTCTTATTCATACAGTCAACATAAGTTGAAGTCAAGCTGACAGCAGTTAACCACAACAAATGTGCCTTCAAGTCATGTGTTGATTCATGGTGACCCCATGAATTTCATAAGGTTTTCTTAGACAAGGAATACCCAAGGGTGGTTTTGCCATTTTCTACCTCTTTTTTAAAATAAAACCAGAGGTCAATATTATTTTTCACTATGACCAAAACACATTTGGCAGTCCTGGTCTTTATTCACCTATGCCAGAAGTGCTACCATCACAACAATTCCACAGTGCATCTCTGTCATCCATGACTATGCTTTGCAACTCCCTTTGTAGAAAACCAGTTATTATTAATGATTTCGTCACATTAATGGTGAATCATTTCAGTGTGTAAAAACTAAGCAATTTGCATTCAAGACATGAACAGGCATACAAAGCAATCTGTATATGCACCAGACTGTGAGCTTTCACTTCTGGCTATGTCACTGGAGTCACAGAATGAGCTAGTATTCTGTGATAGCATGTGGGTTTTTTTAAAAGAAACAATTAATCTAATGAGGGATATTTTTCTTAGATGATTAAGTCCAAATTCTAAGAAAACAAAACCAAAAACTAACTGCATAAATGCTCTAGGGCAGTCCCTGCTGAATCAGGTGGCTATCCCAGATGGCAGATGCTAACACGCTAGTTTACACCATATGGCTTGTCATCAGCCCCCTAACAATTAGGTTAGAACTATAAATAATACACACAAATTTTCTTGTCTTCAAAAAGAAGATAAGTCTCAACATTTGAAGACAGCCAGTTGAGAAAACTATCCACTCCTGCATTTTGCAGAAAATAATCATTTTATGAAAAACACACAACTTGCGCAAGTTTTGGCAAAATTTTGGCATAAAAATGAATTTTGGACAAAAAAAAAAGCCCACATGAAATTTGCACCTTCCAAAGTGCAAATGTTCATCCAAAACTGCACAATAACTCTTTGTAATTTTCCACAGCAAAGAGAAAACTTTTGAAAATTTTCATTCTTGCATGTGAGAACAAAATATGCAAAGATATCCATCTCTTGGACCAGTGGAAAATAACCCCCTGCATGCAATGCCATTAATTGGCCAAGGAAGTACTCCAGCTGTCTCGGCATACCTGGGAGAGGAAGAGAAGCAGTCAGCATCCCCTGGGTAAGGGTGAAAACAGCTTCTTTGTTCCCAGATGTGCAAGGACAGTCAGACAGTTCTTGGGCATACATCTGCAGCCAAAGAGGGGAGGAACTCAACTTCTTTCAAAAACTCCATTCTGACCTTCAACATCTGAATCCCCCCATACAGGGTACTTCCTTCCATAATGTCGTTAAAAGTATTGACACTGGCATAACTTGGGAAAATGCCAGAATAAACCACCTACGAGATTTTGCCTGTGTAAATTCAGACAATGCCCTCAATAGCTGTTTCAGATTCATGACAGAATCTGACATGCCCTAAACAAATAAAAGCTGTCATATATCAACTTCCAAGTAGCACAAGTTAGACATAGGCCATTTCCACAGGGAGGACATCTGCACCTGGGAGTGGACTGGGTCGGACCTACTTAGTGTAGTTCCGCACCTCAGCCCGCTCCCGAACGACCCGAAGTGGTCGTCCAGCGTGCTTTCTGAAAGACCGCTTGAAACAGGTCTTTCAAAAGCACGAAGCGTGCCACTCCGTTCCCGCGCTCTGGTGCAGATTTGCAGGCTCGCACCAGCGTGAGCCTGCGATCTGCCGGGGGTGGGCTTTAGGCTGGCGAGCTTCAGCGATTGGTGGAGAGCCTCGACCAACAGGAAGCCGCCATTTTCGTCCCTGGAGCAGTGCGGAGCGGCGGCCACGCACTGCTCCGGACCAGCCTGGACCCAAGCGTGGAGCCAAGAAGTCCGGTAAGTATCGGCACGGGGTGATTCCTTCGCCCCACGCGGAAATGGCCATAGTGGCCAGAATCCTGTTGAGAAATTAGAAATACATAACCACTATAGTTACATAGCTACCAGTGACTTCTTGCGCAACCTCCTCAATCTCCACTTAATAGAAAACCACTGCTGTGATTGACACTGGTCCACTCCCCATCATTTTGGAAATGCTTGGCTAATATTCCTACTCCCTGCCCCCCCCCATGAGCATTCTCCATTGCAACAAGAAGAAGCAGAGTCCCTGTTGCAATTCCCCTTGCACCAGGGATCGTTTGTGCAAGGGGTGGGTGGGAACAGCAATTGTCTGCTTCCCAATGACAGAGTGATTTGCCCCCCATCAGTTGCACCTGATGCTTCCCAATCTGTAAGGATGGGGGACTTTCACAGCCTCTACATGTCCTCTAAACTAGGAAATACATAGGGAACATGAATACCAAACAGTTATGAATGTGCAACTTTAAGTTACATATTTGTAACTCCTCAAAAGAATTCTGGCTCTGGTCACTATCCTCCCCTACGCCTACAAATTCTTCCCATGCAAATTCCTTGATTATTTTCTGATCATTTTGCCAAGTCCCATTCCATGGAGCCAGTGAGTTTTTTTCGGTATTAAAAAATAGCTCTTCAGCATCAGTCTTCCATTTTTCTCTGTGTTTTAACCCTCTCTTTCTTTCTCCAAGACTTGTCTTTTAGTACCTTTGTCTGTATCGCAAGACAAGAAAAACTCCGCTCAAAGACTTAAATGTTTATCATTGTGGGATAGACATTTAGAAAAAAATGAAACAAGCCTTTTCAAAAGTCTTTTTCAATATTAAGCAGATGACTAATGGTGTTTAAACAGGAAGAATAAATGAACTAAATTACAGGCTGACTGGGGTGTTTGCTTTTAAAGTCACGGGCTGGACAGGGAGGGAGAAATGGTTAAAGTGTTAACTGACTGCAATTCATTTTAGAACCATTCTTGAAGCATATGTAGAATGACCAGCACTGCTAATGTATAGGTATGTGTTTGGCTCTGGTCTCCTAGCATTCCTATGTTTAAGCTGTAAGTAGAAGTGACTACATGAATGATGGGGGGAAAGGCTGCAGTTTAAAAGGGAAGAGGTTTGCCTAACTGTGTGTTTCTTCTATCACTCCCTTCATCTGTGGCTATCGCACGGTGATTGAGTTACAGTTCAGTGAAAGAGGCTGTGGGAATGAATAAACCAAACAGGAAACGATCATAGCAGTAGCTTCAGTAAGAAATCTATTTGTACATGCCCTCTTTCTATAAAGCTGGAACAGGTACACAGTTTAAAAGTCAATTGAAAGTGGGCTGACATCTCCAGAAAGGACATGATTTTAATAGCACAAGATCTCATAATAATGACTTTCTTTCAAAATTAGCAGGGCTGAAAAGTAGAGAAACATGGCTGAACTGACTCCATAAACAGCCAAAATATATTCAAGAGAGCCCCAAAAACTTTGGTCAGTGATCACAGGGGACTGATTGCCTCATTTTGGAAAAAGGGAGATTACCATTGAAAGGAAAAAGACTTAAAAAAGAAGAAAAACGTCTCACTCAGGAGGTCATACTGACTGGAAATGAGGACATTTTGGTTTCTAAACATATCAACCAGCAACTTGAATTGTGCCCACAAAGGCACAGACGGCCAGAGAAAACTCTGAAGAATTCGTGTACTATGAATGCAGAAGGGCATAAAGTGCGCTTCTGGGCGCTCATAATCAAATACCGGGATTTGGGGGGTAACAACAATCCTATTCTTGTCTTGTTTGTCTATATGTATAGCTCAGTGCTTGTCTATATGTATAGGTCAGTAAATGACTGGAAATATGAATAATGGGGCAAGGAAGAACACCAGAGATTTTTTTTTTTTTTTTTTTTGGTACATATTTGCCTCATAGCTTTTGGCAGGGGATGGGGGAGTACAAATTCAAAATGTCGTTGCCATGTCTTCATTGACAGAAGTCAATGCAGTAGCAGCTGATGGGTTTGATGTCAGCAGGCAATAAATCTTTACCACGTTTTACTCTGAATTTTATTTTTTTTAATTTTTATTAATTTTTCACAACACATAAAAAAAGAGACATACATTGCCATGTTGGTATGTCCCTCCACCCCACACACTTCCCTATATTATTCTTCCCCAGTTCAGTCATTACTATCTTTTCCATTATGAATCCTCCATTTTTATACAAATACATTTTTACCTAATCATCACATATATTTATATTCTCTTTCAAAGTTCTGAACAGACTTATTTTTAAAGAATATGCTGATTTTTCAGTCTCAACCATATCCAACACTTTTAGTTTCCATTCTTCTAAATTAATTTCTATTTTTTCTTTCCAATGCTGAGTATATGTCAGCCGTGCCACCGTAATCAAATACAACATTATCTTTTGATGTCTTCTAATCTCTCGATTCTGATCTAATATATTCAACAAATTAAATTCCAGTGCCAATTCAAAATTCGTTTTACTCTGAGTTTTAAAGGTACTACCCTAAAGCGCTAAACCCCAGCCTTCAAAAATAAACCCAGCACCTTGGATAGCTCCTTTATAGTTCAGACGAAAATTTAGTCAGGTTGGATTCACACCCCTTTGACACAGGAGCCACCAGGGGCCCTTTCATATATACAATTATAGTGTTATCATTCCACTTTAACTGTCACAGTTCCATCCAATGGTATTCTGCGGCTTGTCCTTCAGAGAGGCATTAGAGCTTTCTGGCTCAGAATTCTAAATGCACCTTCCTAAACTGCAATTCCCAGGGTTCCATAGGATGGAACCATGGTAGATAAAGTGGAATAATAGCTTTATACACCTGTTGTATGAAAGGGGCCCCAGTTGTCACTGAACAAATGAACTGATTTGTGGTCAAGATGACCAAGAAAAAAGTATATCACTGCTTGACTCCAGGCTAATTTGAAGGACCAAGTTTTTTCAAAGCTTGCACAGGTCTTCATGGGATGCCTTTCCTTCTGCTCAGCCACCTTTCTGAGATACATACAGGGCAGTGGATACATGAGACAAAACCTTCTCAGTGGCCACTTCCAAGCTCCAGAACTCCCTACTGAGGGAGGCGACACTGGCTGCCCTCCTGCAATCTCTCTGCCATCAGTCAAAGACACTTTTTCTTCAGGGAAACCTGAAAGCTAAAGCAAATGATTTCACTTGCCATGGAAGCGACTGTTAAGTGGATCATACTATGTGTTTACTTTTTTGGTATATTATAAAACTGGTGTTCAAATTTCTTTCATTTCTGTTCCTTTTCTCTATTTGCGTGAATTTATTTTGAGCTGCCTTGTGGGAGGAAGTCAGGATACAAATCGGACAAATAAATCATTTATCATATATTGTTACGAAAATAAATATATTATGTGTTTCAGTGTATTATAAATGTATTATTTAATTTAATGTATTTTATTTAAGATATTTCAAGTTTTAGTATAAAAAATTCAGGGAGATTATTTATGATAAACAGATGTCTTCTTGAATACATTTAGGACAAATGAAATACAACGCAACATCATAAAATTAGATTCAGGGTCCATACTGCTAGAATACTGCAGATCTAGCAGTATTGATTCCATTCTAACTGCCATGGTTCCATTCTATGGAATCCTGGGATCATTGGCCAAAAAGCTCTAGTAGCTACAAAGGACTTTCCATTTGAGTATGGGACATTTAAAATTCTTAGTCAGAGAGTTCTAGTGCTTCACCAAACTCCAAACCACATGGGTTTACATGGATCCCCAACTACAAATCCCAGGGAACCATAGCTCTATAATTGTATAGTGTGAAAGGGCCCCTACTAGTGTCACTCCACTAGCTTAAAGGCCCCATAGGATTCCAATCACTGTTAGCAAGAGATGCATGTGTCATATTTGTTGTGGGCAATAAATGATGCAATCGGCCCTGATGCGATAAGGAGAGGATGTCAGTGCACATTGAACTGTTTACATATCTTGTGGGAATCAAAATGGCTACAAAAGCAAGCAGTCAGAATTCCATAAGGAACCTTTGTCAAATATTATTTAAATTCAATACAGAGTAAACAGAGTAACATGTGTGGTATAGTGTGCAAAATAGTATGAGTTGAAATAATGTGTATTTAATTTTTTAGAAAAGTGAGTGGATCTTAAAACCTGGAGACAGGATCCTTTCCCCATGTGTGGAGAATAGGAAGCTTAGAGTGAAGAAAGAAGAAAGCTAGAAATGAGAAGTTTCAAGAGCAGGGAATTCTTCCTTGCTGTCTGGCCACAGGCCACTTTGATCAGGTCACTGTGTACAGTTAATTCTGTCACACCAATCCATCTTTCCTTTACTCCATGCTTTCCGTCCTTTTTCCCCTTCCCCTTTGGCAGGCATCTGAACAATGCCTGTAACTGGCATTTAGAAAATCTTGCTGCTACACTTTGGCTACCCAAAAATGTGGAGGGCATGGGCATAAGATGCACTTGTCACTGAAAGTAATATAGTATGCCATCCATATCTTTATGTACATTTGGAAACAGATTCGGACACATACCTGTTACTCCCATGGTTTCTGCTCCAGGATACAGCCCTGACAGCCTACTTAAATGTGCAAATGCATTTAGCTGAATTCCACTTTATGTCCAGGCTGAGTGAACATCCAGGAAGGGCCTGGAGAAAGGGTGAGAAACCACATGGGGAACAGGGGCAAATTTTTACCCCTGAACACCCCTTCCCTTCCATAGGCTATACCTGTACCTCCAAATCATATGAGAAGTGAAGTGACATCACTTCCATTTTCCATGTGGCCAATTCTGAAGGATTTCTGAGGTACTAGGGGTTTCTGGAGGAGGTGAGTTAAACTACCATGTCCATGTTTTGGTATATTTGGAGCAAAAAAAAAACAAAACAAAAAACCACCAAAAAAATCACACAAAAAAATGGACCATGATTTTTTTTAACTTAGAGGTGTCAGAAAGCACTGGGGGTCTCTGGAAGGGGGTTTCAGGCCCACAAAAATGGGACTTGGAGCCATATGTGGCCTACAAGCCACACTTTTCCCGTACTAGAACCTATGGAAAGCTCAGAGGGAGTTGGGGGAACTATAGAAAAGGGACTCAGGGCTACATGCAGTCCAAAGGACATACTATCCTCACCGCTTGCCTAGACCCTACAACCAAAGATGGCAATCCTAACCAGGGGGCCTGAACAGTCAGAGTGAGGTCAGCTAAGGCATACACTTTTTTTTCCAGGGCCACAGCTGAAGAAAGGTGTGAGGGTTTTTTTTTTTAAGGATCTAGTCTTCCATATAAAGAAAAACTTATCCAATTACAGGTAGCATGTCTATTTTCATATTCAGTACCTTGAGCCCACAACAGTCAGATAAGTGACCTCCAACTATAAGCCTTATTGGGTTCAGTTTAATGTGAATCCAGCATAGTTGCTGGACAAAATCATCCCACACTTCAGCTCTTCTTTCCCTGCCCCATATCAGCTGGCATTTTGTTAGTGACATACACACACATAAGTTGCACTGTGTGTGGGGGTGTGTGATTTATTTGTCACAGTGAACAGACATATTCTGCTGACAGTGCCATCAGTGGAGTTGCACATACAGCAATGTTGCATCTTGTGGTTACATACTGTTGATTGTGCATTGCAGTTTCACACTGAGCACTGTGGTTATGCAGTTGTGCACTGTGGTTGTACATTGTGCATTACACACAACAGTACTCAGTCATTGACATGTGTTGCACAATGTTGGTATTCTGCATGAGGGTTGTGTAGTGCTGGGGCAATGTATCTCTGCACTGCAGATACTTATCCTACACTGAGGGAATCTTGGATTGCAGCCACATATACTAGCATCTTCTTCACCTCCTCCTCCTCCTCTTGAATGCTCCTTCCCTACAGAACTCTGTCACTGCTACTGGAACAGCTTTATTCATGCCAGACTGACCACCTTCCTCCCGCTTCCAGTAGCAGAAGTAAATTACAAGGAGGGAAAAGTTTGTTTGGCCTAAAACATCCCTTCATATGATGTTGCTTTTCGGAACTAGCCTCTTAAAAATAAATAGAAGAATGAATGAATGACTCAGTAAGATGCCTCCTCCACATTTCCTGACTCTCTAAACAAAGTGCAGTTGCTAGAATATGCTTAGAGCTATTGGTACACATACTTCCAGGGGGAATTTTTTCTCTCATGCTGAACTTTGATGTACTGAAAAGCATGAAAGACAGTGGGGGGGGGGGGTGAGACAACTGTGGTGTAATCCTCCAGGGAAGATCATGAGTAAGATTCTTAAAGCTAATCTTTCCATATGTCCTTGCTAGCAAACACAGTACAATATAATTACAACCATTCCTATTGAGCTATAAAGCCCTGGAAAATATTAATTCGCCAGAAAAGAAAAGAAAAGAAAAGAAAAGAAAAGAAAAGAAAAGAAAAGAAAAGAAAAGGGAAGTCTGCTAAACTGACAGTGGCTGTCTTTGCTGGATTCCAGTGCCCTAAAGAGTTGCACCCTTTATCTATGCAAAAAGTTATGTTGGACTACAGTGCCCAGTATCCCCAGCCAGTACAGTGACTAGCCATGTTGGCATAGAGATTGTAGGTCTTGTAAATTGTCCAGATCATGGCAAAAGATTCTGGCAGTGGGTCTCCAAAGTGTCATCACAGCACATTTGTCCTTGTTCTGTTACAAATACTATAGGCTCCTGGTTTAAGCAATTAGTAAAGAATAAACAAATATTTTTTAAAAATTAAAAATCACTTTTCTTGCATAGGTGACAGAAAATACACAAAAGATAGAATGGCCAACAGTGACAGCAACAACAGTGCTGATGATGGGAATAATACATTTGAACATTTCCACTTGAAGGGGAACAAAATCACCAAAAAGATCTTGGAAACTTATTTTGAGAGAAAATGAATATAACATTTTGCTGATACAATCCATTACTGAGCAGTGGTGGGATGGTTCTCTTTCCATGAAGCCAACATGTCCATAATCCAGATTTGGACCAACATATATGCATAAGGAAGATTTACAAGTCCTACTAACCAGTTTTCCCCTAAATTTTCCTCTTGTGCATAGAAGCAAAGAGAAAGAAAGAGTCCACTGATAGTGACAGAGACCCTCTGCTTTAGCCCCGCTGTTAAGGGAGATTGGGAGAAGATTCAGATCTCCCTATCTGTGTGCAGTGATCGAAGTGTCAATAAGGCCTCTGTGTACTTACCAGGAAGGAGAACACGGGAACTGTTAAAGCTATCCATCACTGAGCATAATGGCCCAACCTCATCCAACTTTGTCTCAGTTACAGGCAGCAACATGAAACCTTTGATCTGCTGGACATTGGGTGGGGCAGAAAATCTATGAGCAGCTTCACAGCAGTGACCAAACACTGACTCTTTTCAATTTACTGCACAACTGAGAGCGACCAGTGTGCAATCATAACAGTGGAGCACCAATCCAGGCAAGCAAGCAAGCAAATAAATAAATAAATATATGGGAAAAGGAAAAAAAAGGAAAAAAATCCCACAAAATATGAATGCAGTTACTTAGAGTGTTAGTTGGCAGGGTGCAATCACAAAAGCTAATTCTCTCCCCACCCCACCTTCTTTTTTTGGACCTGAATCTTTTGTATTGAATCAAGCACTACAAGGCACCTGCGGAAGAACTATAATAGCTACAAGCAGATATGGAAAACCTACTCAGTTATGATCCTCAGTCAGGTAGATGTCAGGATAATATCACTTATCATTTTCCCTGGAGTGGAATTTTGAAAAGTTTTGTTCCAAAAAGACATGCTTTTTGCAGCTCTTTTGCAGCTCTATAATCCTTAGAGATTGAAATGCAGGCATAAAATATTAATATCTCATAGAAACATCTGAATTTGGGAGATTGCTAATTAGTTGCAGTTATCATTCCTAGGCCAAAAGGAGCTGACAAATTTGCAGTTTACAAAAATAACTTCTCATGTTACCATTTCTCAAAGGTAACTAAACTGGCCTAAACCTTTGACTGTACAGGCTGCTGACCTGTGCTGTTTGTAGTATATACTCTCATCCACTTTGTTGTTGTCCTATTGGGACTGCACTGCAACCTGACATAACATGATTTAGCATGCATGTAGCTTGACTTAAGGGAGGAGGTGAAAAACAAGATTGTCAAGAGTGAAAGCTGTACCTATAATGGTTGTATAGCAGCTCCTGTATCTTTAAGGGTTGAAGAGAAGATACAACAGGTGTTGTTTGTTGCCTAGCTGCTGTGATGAAGTTCTGGGGTGTGCTATCTGCCAGTACAGCCTGGAAGTAGGTTGCTAGACAGCCAGAGTTGCACCTCCAGAGAGAAACCCAGCCCAGTAGTGTGTGGGAGGGGCATGCGGCTAAGAGAAAGGCCATTTCCTCCCTACACCGTTATAGAGCTATTATTCCACCTTCAGCATCCTATGGAATCCTGGGATGTGCAGGTTAGGGAGAGGCATTTAGAATTCCCAGCCAAAGAGTTCTTTGGCCTCAGTAAACTACAAACCCCAGAATTCCACAGGATGTTGAAAGTGGAATAATAGCCCTATAACAGTGTAGGGAGGAAATAGCCAAAAAGTTATATAAAGCCAAGTTCCTGTGGTTTCCTTCAGTGAGAGCCTAGCAAGTTGCTAGGGAGTAGAGTCCCTAAGTCGGTCAGAGAATGTGACTGCTTTGAAAGGTTTAATTCTCAGTGGAAGCCTAGTGTAGAAGAGGAATTAAACCCTAGCAGGATGTGGCCAGAGAGTGTGACCTAAATTGGGGGTTAAACTTTTGTTGGCAGTTCAGCCAAAGGGCTGTTATGTGACACTGTGTCTTATATGAAAATCTAGAGATTTAACTGAACTGTTTCTGAGCAGGGAGTTACCTGCTGTATTATCTAAAATGAGGAAATGCACCTACCTTGATTTGCATATGAAGTCTTAACACACTTTTATTCTTATTGTTATCTTAATAAATATTACAATTTACCTTTGTAAACACTGACTTGGCTTGAATTGTAGACAATATATAATGTAACACAGAAGACATGCCACCATAAAATTATTAAGTGGTTCTAAATAAACATTGAAAACCTTCATCCTTTTACCCAATAGTGGTGTTGGGCGGGGGGGGGGGCAGAGCTGTGTGATAAAGACAGGGTGCCCTATCAGACTGGGAAACTGCCACAGCAGTCTGGGAGAAGCAAGGGCCTATCACAGGGGCACACTGAAATTCCCTCTTCCATGCAACCATTAAAGGTACAGGAGGAGCCCACTACAGATTTCATTCTGGCAGTCATAAAGGGAAATGTTGTCTAGATGCTGTCAGATTACAATTCTTATCAGCCCAAACCAGCATAAGCAGTGGTGAGGAATGCTGGGAGTTGCAGTCCAACAACATCTGGAGAGCTGTGTGATTCCCACCTCTGTTGCAGGACAAAGAAAATTCTTACACACTAAATCTGTATATGCCTACACAGAAGAAAGCCCTATGCAATTCAGCGGGACTTATTTAAGCTGTGGAGAGGATTGCGAAATAGGTATTTTTAAACCGTTCTTCATCCTTGTGGATACCAAGAGATTATATAAATATCATTAAAGTAATGCACTATAAAATAAAAACACTAACACCACATCATCATGATGAATAAATTGAAAGCAAATACAACAGAACAATTGCTCCCCCCTCCCCTTCTCTCTGTATATATTCATGTGACAGCATATTCTCAGTTCTTCTTAATAAAAATCGCAAAAGCAAAAACAGATGATAGAGAACCATAGCCACTGAGATACTACAAATAAGTAAACAAGCTCTGTGCCGTTGCTATTTTCCTTCTAATGAGGACTATGCCGGGAGGCCCTGGCGCCTCTTTGGTGCTCATAGCTTGGGTCTAGGGAAAGAAAGAGGGGGGAAAGGGGGGGTAAGGAAAGAGCATTCTCCTTTCTCCTGCTCAAGCCTAATTACATGGCAAGACTTGCCCCTCCTAGAAGAATCCAGTTCATGGAGGGGGTCTTGCCTTTGAAGATTTTTATGGTTGCCACCACAACAAAATACGAAAACCCCTAGATTGTATGGGGCCTAGTATTATGCTCCCCAGCACAGTCTACCATCGGAGGCCTTGCAGTTTTCTAGCAGCACAGATGACAAGGGCATGCAGCCCCTTCCAACACCCTTCCAAGTCCTATGAGGAATGGCTTAGGGAGCTGGGTACATTTAGCCTGGAGAAGCTACAACTGAGAAGTGATATGATAGTCATCTTTAAATATTTGAAGGAATGTCGTGTAGGAAATGGAACAAGCTTGTTGTCAGATGCTCCAGAGACTAGGATGTGAATCTGTGGAGTTAATTTACAGAGGGTACGTCTAGACTAATTAAAAAGACCAGAAAGTCCCAGATTTTGTTCCTGTTCTTTCCAATTTTATTTTGGAGATCTGTACATGTTTTGATTCTCCTGGAATATTATCTGACAATTCCTGGTACTATCAGAGGTTTTTTTTATATCAGCTTTCAAGGTGAGTTATTTTAACCCAATATAGAACTGGAAAGAACAAGGACAAAATCAGGGACTTTTCAATCAGTATGAATGTGCCTGCTGGAGTGGGAGAGTGGAGGGAGTGGGGGGAGAGAGAAAGAGAGAGAGAGAGAGAGAGATTTCATCTAAATATTAGAAGGAACTTTTCTACTGTAAGACCTGTTGGGCAACAAAAATTGGATGACCATTGTGGGAGTTGTTTAGCAGTGTAATGCTGCATGGCAGGGGCTTGGGCTAAGATGGGCCTTGAGAACCCTTCCAGAGCTCTGATTCTATTACTCTTTCATTGAAGGTATTTGTTGTGAATCTTGTAGCCCATCACTGATAGGTGAGGACAGCTTGTGTTGAGGAGAATACCAAGGCTGTATTTCCTACAAGTCTTCATTCTCCTCCTCTGCAAATATGGCCATTTCCATACCGGGCTTCTGAAACAGTGTAGAGCGACCTCTCACTCAGGTCTCCTACATCGTAGAGTGGACTGGCATGAACTACTTTTCGTAGTTCCACACCAGAATCCACTCAGGAGCGGCCGGAACTAGCCGGGCTGCGTGTTTTTTAAAAACCTCTTTTTTGAGGTTTTTAAAAAGTACGGAGCCCACAGCCCCGTGCCGCTCCGTCGCCCAGCTCTAAAGTGGATTTGCAGGTGCGCGCAAGTGCGTGCCTGCAGATCTTCCGGGGGCGGGCTTCTGGCTGGTGAGCTTCTCCGGTTGATGGAGAGCCTCCACCAACCGGAAGCTGCCATCTGGGACGCCAGAGGAGTGTGGAGCAGCGAGCTCGCGCTGCTCCGCGTGGCGACGGACTTACCTGGCTGCGGGTAAGCTCCGTTTTAGCGTGTTTTTGCCTGTCCCCCCCCCACATGTGAAAAGGGCCTATGACTGTGAAGTAGTTCCAGGTTATGTATAGAATGAACTATGCGTTGCAAGAGAATAAAGTTCCACCCTCTCTGTATCTGAGAGAGAGAGTGAATTTTGAAATTAAAGGTGGATTCCACACGTAAACAATGGAGCCAATGCAGATCAGGTCCATATATTCTTAGCAGAGCATAAAAATGTAAGCAATCTTAAAGCGTACACTAAGGCCTAAATCCAATTGTCAGTTCAAACATGAAATCAATACCATTTAAATAAGTGTTGACTTACTATTCAGCAATTGATTCAATGATTCTGCTTTAGATGTGACCAACAACTGCATTTAGGTCCACGAGAAATGGCCACACCTATTGGAACACCTGTTCCAATAAGCAGGCATTGCACAACAACCAAAAAAGTACATCCATTGCACAACAACCAAAAAAGTACACCAGCAACAGGACATCAACCACAGAGTTTTGAACTTCCCAGTCAAGGTCTCTTCACTTTTACCGTGATCAGATATGACTATTAGTGTATAGTGTTTTTCTTCCTAGCATCTGTAACACACACATCATATCTGTAATCCTTACAATAAGCCAGTATGGTTTCTTTATATTTCCTAAAACCAATCAGCAGGTATCAGTCCATCACTCTAATTCAGATCTATGTCAGATCTAACTCAGACTGTAACACTTGTATTGGTTGTATTGTGTTGGTGTTGTTTATGACATGGTTGCATGACAAACCACACCTGCTGAAATTTCCTCTTCTATACAACCGTTAAAGTCACAGGAGCTCTTTCCAGATTTCCCTCTGGGAACTCTAAATCTGACAGCATTTGCACTTCTGTTCAACCTGGCGTTACTCACCTCTCCCATTTCACTAAATGGGGTGGGAGGGAGAACACAGATGTCCAGAAAGCATGGGCTCCCAAAACTGCCTCATTTTTGATACAGTCCCACCACCGAATAACTGCAGAAAAATCATTCCTTGTTGCGGAGGATGAATGAAGTGAGTCTGTGGTTCACGAATCCCACCAGATTGTAGGGATCCTAAGGATGAAAATGCATGAGTAATGATGCATTGCTTCTGCCATGCCAGTTAGCTTGTTATGGGAAAGTCGTGCTGGCATTGCAGAATGGAGAGTTTTAGTCTCCACTCATTTTAAATTGGACAATGGCTTAAAGATGAGTCATGGGGAAGAAGAAAGAGAACAGTTTCTCAGTGGGAGTTTAATAAACACCTTCTTTGGATGAGCCCCTTTAGCTTCTTCTGGAGAAGAGAGCCTTCCTTTTTTCTTTTTCTTTTTTCTTTTTTCTTTCTTTTTTCTTCTTCCTTCCTTCCTTCCCTCCTTCCTTCCTTCCTTTCTTCTTCACATACCCATATCTTGCTTGCTTGTGAAAAGGCTCTTACTCTTGAGAAGAGCTGTGGTCACTCCTGAAGATGCGTCACTTACATGAAAAGGAGCCAATGGGAAGACAGCTGATTTCTTCAATGGGGGACTCAACTAACTTCTGTCTCCACCTCATGGTTGGTAATACCTCTTTTTCCAACCGTCCACTTTCTCCTTCCTCCTGCCTGCCAACACCTTCCTCCCTGATCAGGGATCTTTCTCCTATATCTGGAGGCTTCAGTAAAGTGGAGATACTGCTGAAATTCTACACTCTTGCCAAGAATCATGTGAGTTGGATAACGGTGCAACAAAACAGCTAAATAAATGTGGGATTTGTACAACATATAAAGCTGGCCCCTCCCTAAGCTGCAAACCCCAGGATTCCATAGGATGTTCAAAGTGGAATAATAGCGCTATAACAGGCTAGTGCAGAAATGGCCCCAGATCTGAAATTACACCCTGTACAGTAGGGATCAAGGAATGTGTAGCCCATGGGTCCCTAATTTGTGACCAGAAGCCTTCCAAAGCCCCCTAGTCTCCCCTGAAAATAAAAAAATGGGTTTTTTTTTTTGGTTTTTTTGCCACCCGCTCCCCCAAACAGCTTGGAACTACTGCTATCACAATTCTTCAAATCCCCACATGCCTCATATTTAAAAAAAAAAAACACCCAAAATGCCTCATTAAAAAAAAAAAAGTAGAAAAAAAATCAGCCATAACCAGTATGGGAAGGGACATGGTATCACTTACAGTCATGTTGGGCATGCCGGGGGTGGGGTGCAGAAATAGTCCCTCTCTTTTCTGCACTTGCCTCACCTTTGCCTGCAGGGACTAGCCTATACCCGCACCTATACTTTGCTAAAAGGAAGATCAACTGTATTGAACCTTAGTTATCATATCTCTTCCCATATTCTCAGATAATGTATTCCAGACGTGTTAACTTTCACTATTAACATTTGAGGATATTAATGTGTTGCTGAGTGATGGTGGGTTTTGTATGAGCAAACCATGACATTACAGTGCCTGCTGAGAACCAGATGCCTAATACAACAAATAATTTACAAAACAAACACAACATTTATTTTGGGAAAGTGCATAGCTTTTGCCTCAGTCTAGTACATGAGAAGACACCTCCCACCATTCCCTGTTACGAGCATCATCACCAAGTCAAAGATAACTGCAAACATATTAGTAAACCCTCAAACCTTGCTGTGCGTTCATAACACACAATGGTTTGTTGCCCAGAGACACAAAACAAAGTGGATGGTTTTAATCAGTGTGCTTAGCAGGTATAAACCAAGTAAGGAAAACATATATTTTTAACAGCAGCTTCTCTTTCAAGGATTTTCAAAACACTGAGACCATTATTGACCATCAAAGAGAACTACGGGCAGTCTCTGACTCATCCAGTGAAAAGTCCAACAATATGGAGACTTCCCACATTCAATGGTCTGTCACCAGTGCTGGCAACTGAGAACATTTACTAGCTCGGTTCTATGCCAAGTGCATAATAAACTGCCGGCATTCTTTCATGACTGCCAATGTTCCTTTATATATAATATATAAAGGCCTTTTCCATCATCGTTGGGCCTGAAGCTTCTCTTCTTAAGACAAGGGTGGAGAACATGCATGCTCCTCCAGACGTTCAATTTCCATCATCCTTGACTACTAGTCATACTAATTCAGGCTGATGGGAGCAGGATTCTAGAAAAATCTGGAAAGTCAAAGGTTCTCAATCCCTAGCTTAAGGTTATCAGCAAACTAATCTTTACAGCCATGTTTAGAATAGAAGAAAGTTGCTGATATATGATATATTGGTAAGTAGGCAGGCAGGCAGATAGAGATTACAGATAAATTCTGTTAGCCACCAAGTAATGCTTCTGTGTAATCTTTGCTCACTTCAGTTGAAATATGAAGAGAATTCTCATCTCCATGCTGAGCATATCTCCCCCACCACGTGTGATTTCAGAAGCTGGTCATGTCTGTTTAGTACCAGCGAATAACAACACTGATATCCAAGTAGGGCTAAGACAGAATCCTGCCTGAACCCCTGGAATGGTTTCGATAGTCAGATTTCACAACACTGGGCCTGACCAGTGATTTGACTTAGTGTATGAGAGCTCCCAATGTCCCAGTCAAGCTCTCTTGACATGAATGGAGATTGGAGATTGTACCATAGAAATGTCTGGTGAATTCTGCTTGTAGCCAGCCTGCGGGATATAACTGATATACCAGACAGAGAGGAGAGAGTGGCGACAACAATACCTTTAGGGTCATTTTGATGGTCCTGGACTTTGGAAAATGCTCCACTTCAGTAAGAGGCACAGGGAAACAATTATCCAAGCGCTTTATATTTAATAGAAGAAAGGACTAAAAACAAACATTAAGAACAGATTGTGTCTTCTTTTTTGCCTCAAGAATGTACTGCTTCAAATATAAATATTTTTGGTCATATCATGGTTTGTGGGATTTCGTGCGTAGTATTTAAATGGAGAGTTTTTTAAAAACACACACACACAACGAAAAGTTAGATTCCTGTCCATAAGAGAGTAATATTTTACTGGAGTGGTATCATCACGTTAACAAACAAACAAAGCATACCCCCTGGACGTTTTTGAGAGGTTCATTGGGACAAACAAACAGATACAAAAGAGGCATTGATAAGATTTTTTAAAGCTGTAAAATGTGAGCAAATAACTGAACTGTAGAGGCATAAGGGATACTGTAGCAGGATGACCTAGTGTTCTGTGGTATTTTAGGGCCATCCCAACACAAGAAGCTGTCTGAGGCAAAGAACAAGATCCCCGTAGCGGACCGGCCTGGGGGCTGAATTCTTCTTCAGCCCCACCCCGCAACCTCTAGAATAGCTAAAGACTAGCTTTGGGGGTGCAAGGGAAATTGTATGGCACACAGCTGATTCGAGCATCTGCTGCTCAGCCTGTCTCATGTCAGCCTTGCCCTTGTTCTGTTATCACAAGTTGACCCCAAAGGTTCTGCTTTGCTGAATGGCCTATTGGCTGGGAACAACAGCGCTGGCGGAAGAACATGTTGTCATACGTGGCATAACATCATTGGCAGAAGGCATCACTGCCTGACTGGCATGGGAAGGGTGTGATGAAATGGAGCAAGAACAGGACAATTGGCTCATGAGTATCTTAAAAGTGGTCAGTATTTTGGTCACTGGTGCCTTCACACTGATAGAAATGCATGCACACAACATGCTTTTGCAAGTTTCACAACCCTTTTGCAACTGGCCTGGAGCAGCTGGCAAAATCCCAGCAGTTTCTTTTTTTCACAAGACAATGCCCTGTTAATATGCTCCCAAATACTTCAGATTATGCATTCCACATGAAAATTTGGCAGGTAGCATCTATTAGTGGGAATAAGTAGGAATCAGAACATGATCTTTGTTTGAAATAAATGAGAGCATACCACTAACTTTTTCCACAAATATCTCTCCATAGATAGTTCACTTGCCCCACCCACACAGTATCTTTATCTAGGCATTATCGGAGTAACAACATGGGAAGATGTCACAGGAGAAGCCGTTCCCACGCTTCTGCAGTCATGTATGAATCAGGCCAAAGAGGGCAAATGGGAGTCATGAAAGCTTGGAAGTTTAGAGTTACAAGCAGCCTCAGATCTTAAACATATTCGTTATTCTGAAGTGCAATGTTTTGGGATATAAAAATTTATTCCCTTGTAACAGGACACTTCTTTCATCCAGGTTTCCTTCAGGTTTTTTAAAAAAAATCATCTGTCTTTCTGAGTCAGACTTTAAAGCTCCTGTATGGTGCCACCCCCACGCTCCTTCTCTCTTCTTCTCCCCCTTCTTTGCCCTTCTCATGTTTTCCCTGCTTCTGCCTCTTCTTTTCCCAGGAGCTAGAGATAAGATGGTCATTTACAAAATGCTAAGTAATATTTACACCAATCAAATAGGATTCTTTCCTACAAACTTTACACAACTTGAGGAAAATAACAGGGCGTGTGACATTTTATGCACTCATACCCACACCCTCACACCAAAGATGTGGATAATTTCCAGCAATTTAATTTTGGAGCTCAACTGTGATTGAAGCAAGCTAGATCAAGATGGAAGTCCAGTTTATGTAAGAAGACCAGTGGCAAAGCCTGGGAAAGTTACTTTTTGGACTACAGTTCCCAGAATCCAGCAGATAATTTGGCTAGTTACCACACTGATTGGGAGATACTGGGAGTTAGTTGGAAAACGTAACTCTCCCAAGATACGAATTGGTTGCCTGACTTACATAACATGTAAAAACATGTCTGTCATAACAGGGACCTTGACAGGGAAAGATGGGCAGGAAGGATTGTTAGGATTAGTTTTTTGGGTGGTCCAGGAAGCTTTTTCCTCCTGAGGTACGGAAAGAAGTATAAGAAAGCAAGAAAAAACTTTCCATTTTCCAAGTTGTGCCTTTGGGTCCATTAGCACAACAGGCAGTAGTAAACGCAGGCTTTCCTTAAGAATCCACAAAGGAGAGGGAAGAGAGGAGTATGCCTCAGGATTGGTAATAATGGTAAGGGGGCTGACAAGCCAGTCTGGAAGACTAACCTGCAAGTTTCCTTTGAATAGAGAGCCTCTCCCTACCACCTCTATGGTGATTGGGCCTCCCCTTGAAAACACAGAAGAATCTGTTCATGAAAATGTTAACTTTGTCAAAAACACATGAAAAAGCCATTGTTCTTCTGGGCCATAACTAAGTGCCTCTTAACAATGTCACTATAGTATTGCTCATTTTCTACCTCTGATGTTGACAAGGCCATGGTGACCTAAGGTCATCCGCTGAGTACACACTGGTCACGCATGTTCAAGTGAGCTGCCTACAGGCTGTTCTGAATAGTTCAGGCTTCACCATCATTATTCATAAATCTTGAAAATGGTCCTTAAACCCGTTTTACACTTTTTGCACAACAAGCAATTTCCTCCTGAGTCACATTTGATAAATATTTCAGATTAGGAAGCTAGGGAGAGGGAAGAGAAAACAGATCTTCTCTAAGAATTAAAAAAACTGGAGAAACCTTGCCAAATATTGCCCCCGCCCCCCAAAATATATCAGTCTTCCACATTATGAGTCACAGGCCTGGGAAAAATAAAGAAGGAGTCTTATTTGGAGATGAGAGAATGTTAATCCACCTTGTTACATTCCTTTCTAAAATGAGTTGTTTCAGAACTAATTTCAAAACAGATTTAGCTAAAATGGCAGTGGCATAGTTTGGCGTGAGTGGGGTGGGGTGGGGGCAGGGCGACGGCATCTGTGGGGGGGGTGACAGCACACAGGGGAGGGATGACAGCATGCATGGGTGGGGCAATGGCACGCAAAGGAGGAGTGATGGCACATGGGGCCAGGCAAGGAGTGGAGGTGTCCCCCAAAAAGTGCCGCCCAGGGCGCGCCCCCCTCGTCCCTCCATCCCTACTCCACTATAAAGGACATTATTTCTTTGAAATTTCTGATCCCGCATACCCAGAAGCTCAAGTTTGAAACCCCTGCTTGAAATAAGTACAATGATCTGTATAGGCTTCCCCTACTTATCTGACAAGTTAAGGACCAGAGCACTATCAGAAAACAGAATTGGTTGAAAAGCAAAACCCATGTACTGTACTGTATTGTAGAATGAAGGACATATGGAGGCTTGCTTGTTACCAACTGTGTGCATGCTGCTTCCAAAGTCTCTCAGCCAACTTGGTGCCTTTTTCTCCCTTTCAGGTCACTTTGCAAGCAGTATGTGCATGTGATTAGTTCTCAGTGAGCCTCTTTAAGCAAGAAGAACTGATGAAAGAGTGAAACCCGCATTGAATGAATGGAACTTGTCCTTAATTTGGAAGCTTCAAAAGAGTGAGTCATCAGATAACACGTTGTAAGAAGGTTTGGGCTTCCTGTACGGCATTTAAGAATATACTGAACTATACAGAATTTGTAACAAAGGTAGACATAGAAGAGATTTATATGATGCAAAGATTCTGAGCTACACAACAGCCACTGTTTTCTCTGATGATAATTTTTTTGTTGCTCAAAGTATGCTCATTCTGATGCTAATAGTATTTAGAACTCTAATTTAAACTGCTGTTTATTGGACACCAGCGAAGAGGTGCGGGTAGGGAGTGAGCTAGGTAAGAACTGAAAGAAGTCGTTCCAGCTCCAATCTACTCTGTTCATAACAACAACAACAACAACAACAACAACATTTATTTCTTAACCACTTCTCCCTATGGATCCAGGAAGGGAATAACAGATTAAAATAAAGCAACAATTAGACACATCACAGTTAAAAAAAGAAATAACAATTAAAAATACATAATCAGTTAAAAGAGCAAAACTTCAGTTTAAAAAGCGTACATATTAAAACAATCAATTCATAATTTAAAAACCATCTGGATAGGCTTGCCGGAAGAGATTGGTCTTTAATGCTGTTTTAAATGCAGGCAGCATATCCAACTGTAGAATCTCTTGCAGCAGTTCATTCCAGGTGCAGCTGCTGAAAAAGTCCTCTGGTGAACAGCCACCAGCCTGGTCCTGGCTGACTGAAGTAAATGTCCCCCAGAAGACCTGAGTGCACAGGGCAAATTATATGGGAGAAGACAGTCTTGTAGGTAACTTAGACCCATACCATGTACAGCTTTAAAGGCAGCAACTAACACTTTGTAGCTTGCCTAGAAACTAATTGGCAACCAGTGGAGTGATTTTGATACAGGTGTAACATGCTTACTCTAGATGCACCATTAATCAATATGACTGCCATGTTTTGCACTAATTGACATTTCCAAACTTGTCACAGAGGTAGCCCAATGTACAGCACATTGCAGAAGTCCAGCCTTGAGGTTACCCATGAGGTTACCATCTTGAGGTCTTCCAGCTCTGGGAGGGGATATAGCTGGTGTATCAGCTTAAGATGATAGTGAGCATTCTTGGCAATCATATCTTTCCAGGCTGTCATTTGGAGCAATGGGTCCAGAAGCACCCCCAAGCTGAGAACACAATCTTTCAGGGGAGTATAATTCCATCCAAGATTGGTTGACACATCTCCAACCACAGGTTAGCACTCTTAATAGCATCATCTCCCTCTTGTCTGGATTCAGTGTTCCTCATCCAGTTATACATATATGTGTGTGTGTGTGTGTGTGTGTGCGTGCGTGTGTGTGTGCATGTGTGTAAAACTGTATTGCATCAGTATGCAAAATAAAATAACTACAAATCCAGTACTCTATTCACCTTCACATCTTAATATCTACTGTAATTTTTTTGACTTGAATCCTAATGGTAGTCCCAGCTAAAGCACACTTGTGTAATCCATTCCTCAATGGTGAGTCAACACTTAAGCAAATACCATTTATTCAGTGGATGTTCTCTGTCAGGGATTAATAATAGGATGCTGGCCTTTAAATGTTTTTGAACAGGGCTTTCCTTTATTCTTCTACAAAGGAGAGTAAAGATGTTAAAATATGATTGTGGAGATAATCAAAAGACTGTATTTATGTCTGAGATATCTATTTGTATCTTTACAAGATTATCATATTCCTTTATTTAATGCAGTTATTAAGGCAATAACATTAGTTTCACAATGTTTTTTTTTAATTTCCAGCTGTATAAATCTAGACACATGCACACCTTTCAGACTTTCAGAAACGTTTAATTAACATCATTATGATTTATGATAAAGTAAAACTGCATAGCTGTATATACTGAATCTCTACAAATATATTCTTTCCTGGTTATTTTTTTTTAATAACAATAATTAAAAGTTCTCTGTTGTTTCCTTTTCATGGGAATTAGATATGAAAAGAGATTTTCATTTTATTCTCATGGAGGAGGAAGTCTAACAGACCACTGCTTGAACACATGTATGAATGCTTTCTTTTGATTTAGTGTTGTGAATAGAAAGGTTTTTCCCGGAAACTAAGATATGTTTATTCATGGAACAGACAGAACAATAGAATTAACACAATATATATATTGTACATGTATTTTAAATGGCACAATATAGCCAAAATCCAAGATAAGAACATTCTTATTTATCAGAAAGCTAAAGTGCAGCCTTTTTCTGCTCAAGCACACTTAGTGCAAAAATGTAACTGTGGATGCCAGCTCTTAGATTCACCACTACAGCCCATTGACTTATATGACTAATTTGCATAATCTCTGAATTAGCAAAAGGCAACTTTTGACCATTTACCCTCCCTCATGTGTAATTGTGTATCATTTGTAAAAACTGTCAAGAAATCTAGTACTTCACACTCACCGTCTAGCAAGAATCTTCAGTAAAGAGAAGGACTGTACTCACATTATTAGAATGTGGCTTCTTTAATGTAACTGTCCATTCTGTACTAATGAAAGTTGGCAACATGTCTACCTCCAAAGCCATCTTTATTGTAAAATTTGCACAGTTACATCAGAATTTGTCTGGACCTAATTCAAAGCCATCCTTATTGTAAAATTTGCACAGTTTACATCAGAACGTATCTGGGCCTAAGTCAAAGTGTTAGTTTTAACCCTTATCTATGCTTGTCTGCTCCTAAATAAGTGCCTCTGACTGAGTTAGGTGAAATTTTAAATCCTTAAAACTTTGGGGCCAAATTACCTGAAATTATAGGTTTACTTCTCTTCTATATGCTCACTCGGTCCTTAAGATACTCATGACTTGCCTGTTTCTACTGTGGATTTGGAAGTTGGGATCATCTTCTCCATCACCTATGCCTTCTTGGATTCTCTTACTTTTCTTCCACTGAGACATACCACTTGATTATTACAGGCATCCAGCTCCACAATGAGCATTTATTATGGATTGTCTATCTAAATTCCAGAGGAGAGAGATCACTCTGGGTGCTCTAACACAATCATTCTTAAGACACAATCTTGACAATGGAGGGTGGCTAGATCTATACAGAATTTAGCAGTCCTCTGGTTGTTTCATCTCATGTATGAGCCATTGAGTTATTTGTGCATTGTACATCTCCTACATACTCTACTGGGGCTTGCTTTGCATGCCATCTTGGCAATGATTGGGTTCACACTTTTTTAGAGTGCATTTTCACATCTTAGTGATAGCAGTCTGCTGTTTTAAATGCTATGGCTCTATTCTAAGAAATCTTGAGATTTGAATTATCTGCTAGAGAGCTCTAGTGGAGTACTTCTCAAATGCTGGTCCTTCAGAGGTGTTGGACTTCATATCTCAGAATTCCTGACCACTGTCCATGTGAGCTGAGGCTTCTGGGGGTTAAAAGCCCAGAGCACGTGGAAGATCAGAATTTGAAAAGTGCTGCTGCATTAGGCCAGTACAGCTTAGGCCACTACTGCATTAGACCTCTCTAGCAGAGAATCTGAGGTATGTCACCAAAAAACAATCCAAAGATGCTGTAGACTGGAGTATAGCTGTTGTAATGGTATAGCTGTAACTGTCTGTTGATAGTTTCAATAATGCTACTACACATACATGTTCTCTCTGTGTGTGTCTCTTTCTCCTGCCACTCACACTTCTCAGCCCAAATTTGGTCAGCATTCCAGAACTGCTGGTAAATTTGGATTGAAATGTGTGCTGTAGGTTTTTTAAAACAGTAACACAACTCCTTCACCAGTTGCTGACCTCTCTCTGCATGTCCACTCAATCTACAATTGCAATTTTTTAGGGCACCACACTAAATCAAAATGATACCTGCTTTTCTGGGCCCCTTGCTGCTAACATAGCACGTGACCAAAATGGGAAAGAAAACACACATACTGCAATTTCATACAGGCATACAGATCAATTTTTTATTGGTCTTTACTGAGCTAAGCAAAACACCATTAAAAAAAATACAGAAAATGCAAAAATAATATAAAATTGCATACTGTGCTCAACAAAAAACATTCAGATTCATAAAATTTGATTGACTTAAAGACAGGGATACAAGTGTCATGCAGAAAACCAAAATGCTCTTTCAAACCGGTCAAATGTGTTGGGCCTTCCAGAATTCCCACAGCAACAAGCCACATTTAAATAGTTACATCCTGGTCAATATATTTAAACGTCAACTTCATCCCTAGAGGGCTGAATGGGGCTGGTAATTCACCCAGCATACATTCCAGAATTGTTACATTAATCCTTAATTACTTTTGTCCACATCAGATTCGAGGAGACTGCTAGTGGTTTCAACAAACATGGACTATACACTGCAGGTACCCTGGCTCTGCAGTATTTTACAGAGCTACATTTTGGCAAGAACAGGGCTGTTGGGACTTCCCTAAGAAAGCCATAGGAAATCCATACTGGTCCTGTGGTTGATTTAACAAAGCTCTCAATATTGTTGTTATTTTATACAAAAGTAGTTAAAACAAACACATTTCTGGCAGCTGTAACCCAAGTAAAATCCCAGGTTCTTAAGCAACCCATTTCAATGTTTGCCTTTGTATCCCTATCTCTTTGGGAAAAGATAGTTACATGGAATAACACATAACTCTGGATTTTTAACATGTTGAAGTGATTTGTGCTTCTCATCCCCAACTGACAGTGATAAGTGCTAGCTGAAGTACAGAAATTTTCTGGTAACATTTTTGGGGGAGGCGGTTCATGATGCTAGTAGTGGTAGAATGACCATGATATGTTAGTTACCTGTTTAACTAAAGGTTCCAAAACAAAGGATTCACAAAACAAAACCAGATCAAGGGTAAAGAAGCCTGGGAAATGCTCACTTTGTCTCTAGTTATTTCTACATTTTGGTTAAATAGGCTTTAATTATGTATACAAGAGATAGCTATATATCACAATTTATTGTCCAGTGGAATGGTAACCAGGCAGTCAAATTTCTGTATTCCTTCATGTTAAAGAAGAAGGAAGACACTTAACTTGCTTTAAGGTAAGGTAGACAAGCCCACAGGCTAGATGACCCACAGGGGACCTTGATATAGGATATCAGCTTCTTCCAGACCCTATTCTTTACACTTAAGCAAAGAAATGCTCTTAGGCCATTTCTGCACTACACTGTTATAGTGTATTCCACTTTTAGCATCCTATAGAATCCTGGGGTTTGAAGTTTGGGGAGGAGCATTTAGAATTCTCAGCCAGGGAGCTCTTTGACCTCAATAAACTACAAATTCCAGAATTCCACAGGGTGTTGAAAGTGGAGTAATAGCACTGTAACAGTGTAGTGCAGAAATGGTCTTATTTTTTATCATCATCTGTTTAGAGTTGAGAGGTTTTCCCTGGCTAAAACTTCTCATCTCTGATGAGCACTGATGAAAGCTTCCTTTTTGTGTGCATGTCTGTTTGGACATTATGTCAGATAGGGGGTGACCATGTCCACTGAGAGTTTTCCTGAGTCACAGTTTTACCCATGAGCTGAAAAGAGTTCTGCTTACCTGCTTTGGGCAATCATCTATCCTGAGCTTAGCGTACACTTGCATCACATTGATGCAAAAATATTGAGGGGGATATCCTACATTGTTGGATGTAGTTGAGACAGTGGAGCTCCATCACTGTAGCTAGCACTGTCTCAAAAAAACTACTTCACAAGTTGGACACTGTACCAGCCAAAGGGTTTCTGAGGTACTGAAGATTGGGGCCCTGGGAAATGATAACTCCAGTGCTCTCCCAGTCCTCGGGCAGCTAGAGAAACTCCTTGGAGTCCTAACACAACTGTTTGTCTCAACGTGGCCCAGAGAGTGCTGCAGTCTTCATGTCCCAATGCCCCAAATGGCAGAGCCCTGGAAACGTTTCAGGTGTGAGCAGCTTAACTTGAGAGGTAGGATTTTGTGGTCACATTCAGTCCTTAACAACCATAAACGTGAATCATCAAAGTTTTGAGATTATATAAGAATTACAAGAATTTTGCCACACCACTGCCAATTTTGAAGTGTGTGAAATGGTTGAAAAATGATCCTTTTCACTTGCTACAGCTCTACTGGAGTCCTCTTTGTACATATTCCTGCTGTGTTCAAAGTGTTCAACATCATGAATTGTTTCCCTTCTCTGTGGTATAGGCACACAGAAACACAAAGGCTAAATTATGGTTGTAGCTGTCTGTACTATGACTGTTGCTACCGCTCATGTGGTGCAGCTGCCCTTGGCTTTCCATTATAGGAAGTGAACTGATTTAGTTAACATTAGCCAAAGCTTAGGAAAAACATTGTTAGGACCATGGGAGAGGACATTTTTCTGCAAGCATATCAGTTCCTCATTGATTTGGCTCAGAAAGGACACACTTTGATGACAAGTCTGTTAATTTCTATTTGGTTTCTATTTGATTTATACTTTCAAGGACAGGGATGCAATGCGGAAATGCTGGGTCTCAGTGGAAGCAGGCTGAAGGATTCAGGTTCAATCCCATGCGAATCCAAGTATCCCTTTATAGCCTCCTGGAGGGTTGCTCTCAGTTTCTATGGTACTGAGCTAGATAGATTATGAATCTGAAATGGTAAAAGGCAAGTTGCTTTGTTAAAAGTAACAAAGAGTTCTTTTTAAACAGATTAATTTAGAAACATATTTTAACAAAATGTAAGTCAAATTTGAGAGCCAGCTTGGTGTAGTGGTTGGAGCATTGGACTACGACCCTCAAGACCAGGGTTTGATTCTCTGCTCAGCCACAGAAACACACTGGGTGACCTTGGGGCTGTCACACATTCTCAGCCCCAGAAACCACCATAAATCAGAAATGGCTTGAAGGCACACTACAACAAAGTCAAATTTAAGGTTGCTAGAGTAAAAAATTGGAGAGGGCTCCTGTGCCTTTAATGGTCGTGTAGAAAAGAGAATTTCAGCAAAAAGTTGCTTGTTACTTGGTTGTATCACAAGCAACGCCTGCTAAAATGCTTTCTTCTACATAACCATTAAAGTACAAGATCCCTCTCCTGCTTTCAGTCTATCAACCCCAGGCTCAAACTGACATTGTTGTTTTTAGTTGGGGATAGTTCTTGCTAATCTACTGCTCCCAGAAGTCTCCAGAAGTAGATGATTGACCATGTGGGTATTTTTCATCTGAATTATTTTGGGGGGTGGTCTGCAGGATCCTGGGGGAGGAGGCATGGAGAGAGCTGGGCAAGTACAACAAAGGCCTTGAGGGCTCTGTGCAGCCTGTAGATTGTATTTTTTTCCCCACCACCACCACATTAGAAGGATGGAGATCATAACAGAGGGGCTGCTGGTGTGGTTATTTCTCCCATATGCATACAATCATAGCATGAGGCTAAAGCTACAGGGGGCACTATTATGCTATTCCTATATGAGAGAAGAATTTCTTGCAGGAAGCAGATGAGTGGCAACCAAAGCTGAAGCCATTGTTGCTGCCCTCTCTGTCGTCTCCCATCCGCTGTGTCCATTTAACTATGTCTGTTCCTGATCTCAAAGCATAAGCTGCTGAAACTCTGGGTTGTATGTGTGCTGAAATGTTGTCTGAGTTAAGTCACTAGATTAGAGAAAGTGAAGAAATGTGAGAGCAAATCCAAAAAAAAAAAGGGGGGGGGAGGAGAAGAAGTAAAAGCAGAAGGCTTTTATTTGAAATGGTCAAAGCAAAGAATCTGTGGATGAAAGGGGGAGAAGGAGGCTCTGAAAACCAGATCCCTCTGAATTGTTCCATGCAACCTGCTCATCCTTCTTGCCTATTTTTACCATATATTCCTTTCATGTCATTTCTGCCTAATACGAGTGGGGAAACTGATCAAACACATTCTGTTCATTCCACGCAGCCCACAGACTCAGCATCCCAGCTGTATTCCTAACCTCACAAATTCAGAACGAAACCGTCTCCAGTGTTTCAAAAACATTGCTACTTTCATGAAGAAGACAAAGAGAGGCAGTGGGAGCTCCTTAATTAACTTGACTTGTTTTCTGCATTTTCATTTTTTTCCCCTTTTTACTAGGCATGTCTCTTTCTTTGTTAACTGTCTGGAGTGTAACGTGAGAGTAGAAACAAAACTCTTTTCCCATATAGTGGAAATGCAGTACGTTAAGTTGCTTGTTTTTCCTGTCAGCCTTTTGACAGTTGAGGAAAAAGGCTGGACTCAATCTGTCAAAGGGGGAGATGCAAATTTATATAATGGAAAGTTTTGTCAGAGAGACAAATGTTGAATCCTTAGCTATTTACTTTCTACATTTAACACACATAACAGTTTGCACACTAATAAAGTGGACTGTTCAAAATTTTTACATGGGAAGTACCGGCATGTGTTTCCACATTTAAAGAAGACTGCTCTCATTCGGAGCTTCAGCCAGCCTGGAAATTTCTTTTTCAGATCTCTCAAAAGTTCAATAGGAGGGATGACTTTCCCTTCTTTTCCCAACACCTTTCTTTCCCCACTTTGGTTTGGGATTGGCTGAGGGAAACTCTCTGGACAGTCATGAAAGGGCAAAGGTCCTCTTTTCTCATTCCTTCCACCCAAAGCATGCCTGTAAAATGGAGGAAGACAACTCAAATCCAGTGTGACGCATTGAGTAAGGTGTGGTGGAAGAAGTATGGCCCCTCTCCCTCAAAAATATGTAAACATTTTCAGTTATTTTAAATCCCTTCTAGATACCATGAGGAAGCAATTTTGTCACATTTGCAGGGACACTGACCTGCTTTAGGCTAAGGTGGGCTTTATTTCCAAATGAGAAGAGTCCTAAAACAGATCAATAATCCCTCAGAAACTAAGGAAATACACCCCCCCCCCCAGGCCCCAAAGGTCATGGTGGGCTTTTCAGAGAAAAGAAAAAGATCTGAGGATGAATGGATATGAGAAAAATGCAGCCTTCCTAAGTTTGAGGGGGACTAACACAGCCCCAGATGTGGGATAGCTGCCTATTAGGATTAGTGACCAGAAGTCAATTTAAAAAAAAAATGCTGTGTGTGCTGTGATCCTTTGAAAATGTGAATAATCATTTCTGAAAGATTCCATAACACTCAATTCATCCCATTTTGTTAGAAAAAAAAAAGATATGACATTTCTGCACTAGACTGTTATAGTGCTATTACTAAACTTTTAACATCCCATGGAATCCTGGGGTTTGCAGCTTAGGGAGAGGCCCCAGGATTCCATAGGATGTTGAAAGTGGAATAATAGCACTATAACAGTCTAGTACAGACATGGCCATAATCTGAGAGATAATGAATCCACGACAAACAGCCCCCTTGGCTGCACTTTGCCTACCCCTATCTAAGGTCAAATGTGAAGTATGCCACTCCAAAGTTCACAAAGAAATTCATAGAGCCGTTTCTTTTGATAACACATACTAGTACACCATAGTCTTTGAAAAGTCCTAGTCCTCTTGAAGATTAGTGCTGGATTCAAATTCAGTTGGCCACAGGTTGCTGTTTGTTTATATTTTTAAAGACGATGATACTGGGTGCCTGTTTTCTCATTCAGACAGTCTGTGAATGGAAATTTCTCCACTACATACAATCCTGACATAGAATCATAGAATCATAGAAATGTAGAGTTGGAAGAGCCCACAGGGGTCATCCAGTCCAACACCCTGCCGTGCAGGAACACCCTCAAAGCACTCCTGACAGATGGCCATCCAGCCTCTGCTTAAAAACCTCCAAAGAAGGAGACTCCACTACATTCCAAGGCAGCATGTTCCACTGCCGGATAGTCCTGACCGTCAGCAAGTTCTTCCTGAGGTTCAGGTGGAATCTCCTTTCCTGCAGCTTGAATCCATTGCTCCTTGTCCTGGTCTCTGGAGCAGCAGAAAACAAGCCCACTCCCTCCTCTACATGGCATCCCTTCATATTTTTAAACATGGCTATCATGTCCCCTCTTAACCTTCTCTTCTGCAGACTAAACATACTCAGCTCTCTAAGTCTATCCTCATAGGGCATGGCTTCCAGGCCTCTCACCATTTTGGTTGCCCTCCTCTGGACCTGCTCCAGCTTGACCATGTCCTTCTTGAATTGGGGTGCCCAGAACTGGACACAGTATTCAAGATGAGGTCTATCCAAAGCAGAGTAGAGTGGTACCAGTACCTCCCTCGATCTAGACACCATATTCCTATTGATGCAGCTGAGAATTGCATTGGCTTTCTTGGCTGCCGCATCACACTGCTGACTCATGTTCAGCTTGTGGTCTAATAAGACTCCTAGATCCCTTTCACACGTACTTCTGTCCAGCCACGTGTCCCCCATCCTATATTTCTGCATTCCATTTTTTCTACCTAAGTGTAGGACCTTACACTTCTCTCTGTTGAATTTCATTTTGTTAGCCTTGGCCCAGCTCTCCAATCTGTCTAGGTCATTTTGAATTTTGACCCTGTCCTCTGGCGTATTAGCAACCCCTCCCAATTTGGTGTCATCTGCAAATTTTATCAGCATGCCCTCTATTCCTTCATCCAAGTCATTGATGAAGATATTGAACAGCACTGGGCCCAGGACAGAACCCTGTGGCACCCCGCTAGTCACTTCTCTCCAGGATGAAAAGCAGCCACTGGTGAGCACCCTTTGGGAACGGTCAGTCAACCAGTTACAGATCCACCTGGGACATCTGTATTGGGATTAAAATTATTTGGAAAAAAAATGACAAAACAAAACAAAGAGAACAGAGCCTCGCAAACACTTCCACAGACATTACTACTCTAGAAGGGGTTTTCCTAAACAGTCCACCCACCCACAAATAAATAAATTAAAAAGGAAAAAAAAATCCCTGAAATTCTAAAACTCAGATTTCAATAAAAATGCTTATAAAACATAACTGTTCTGGGACTGAAAAATACATTTGGATTTTATTTTTATATTTGTGTTGTAGTAACATCAAGAAGATATTAAGGCAACTATTAGGCACTGAATCCTCTAATGCCAGAACTTGCAGACTGTACATGAATCACTGTAGGATTGCACAGGTTTGAACATGTATTTACTATTTCATTTTTAATTTTCAAATTAAAAGTGCAATGCTTCACTTTTTTCATTCCTTGCCCTGCCCCAACATATTTTTGCAAAAGCAAAGGCTTTGCAGTTTAGGATGAACTTTCTCTCCCTGCCCCCTCCCCAAACCATATGTCAGTTTTCTCAGAACATCTATGGACTCAATTTGTGCCAGGATTCCATCCTAGAGCAATGTCATTTCAGTACAAAAGAGTCCCTTTGCACCCTTTAAGTTGAACATGGACCTTCATGTGGAGAAGCATAGGGAGCTCAATCTCTTTCTGCAGACTAGGGTTAGGAGGGGCTGCTTCCTCCCCAAATGATATCCAACTGGACCACCAAGACTCCTATATAAAAACTCCCTTAGGAACTGTCAGAAGTGTACTAAATAATCAATGACCACACACACACACACACACACACACACACACACACACACACAAATTAAAAGGAAGAAGGGCAGGAGGAGGAAAAAAGAAAATCTAGCATGAGCTTTCACGGATATAAACCCACTTTTTCAGATGCTGTAGAAAGTGAAGAAATGGGTTTACATCTGAAGTGGGTTTACATGCACAAAAACTCTTGCTAAAATGAAAACCAGTTAGTTTTTCCTTAGGCAGAAGAAAAAAATGGAGACCACATTGAAAATAGATTGATTCAATCAAAGAAGCCATGTCCCTGAGCTTGCAAGCAAGGACTGGTGATGACTCAGGCTTTAGGTGGTGTCTCATTCATAGAGTCACAATGGGTTGAGACCTACTTGCAGCAAATGACAACAAGCTGTCCTCTGGAATAAATCTCTGGCTTCTGCACATCTGAGGAATTCCCTTTCTATACCACAGTATGCTTAAGAGAGATTTGGGATTGGTTGGTTGGTTGGTTTAATCTTTTCAGAAAGACAGGTAGTTGGCCAAAACCCTAGCAAAACCCTGGCAATCATTATGTAATATGCCTCTTGGTTCTACTGTTTGTGTTAAATGCCACTGAAATCTCTTTAGACAGTATTTCATTAGTTTCCAGTTTGGGTTTGTATTCTTGGCTCATTGACTAAACTGTGGGTGTCCATTGGTCTCTATTGGGTGTCCAAACGGTAAGACTGGGTGCCCATCTGGACCCTAAATTATCACTTTAAAAGTGCCTTGGCAGATTGGAATCTTATCCAGCTGTACCTCCTTTTGCTCCCTTCCTCTAGAAGGACAAACCTGGAATTTAGATTATGACATCAGCTATAAGGCTATCCATGGCTAGTCCTTATGATATTTATATATTATTTCAAGCATTGGAGTAAATCTATCTCTTCTTACCAGTTATTAGGAGCATAAACATAATGCTGCTGTTATGTCCCAGTCCCAT
The DNA here is from genome assembly GCA_030412105.1 of Cyclura pinguis. Taxonomy (NCBI): domain Eukaryota; kingdom Metazoa; phylum Chordata; class Lepidosauria; order Squamata; family Iguanidae; genus Cyclura; species Cyclura pinguis. The sequence continues at coordinate 101,063,854 of CM059599.1, read as the reverse complement.
AAGCATCTGATTGACCTGCTTGTGGAATCGGAATGATGAACAAGCTAGACCTTCAATCACCTTTAACAAATATTGTTTTGTATAATTGCAGAGACCACAAAAGACACACATCTAGGGCCATTTCCGCACTAGACCGTCTGCCCCCTCCCAAAACTGCAAACCCCAGGATTCCATAGGATGTTGCAAGTGGAATAATAGCGTTATAACATTCTAGTGTGGAAATGGCCTAGATCTCACAAATATATTATACCTTCTGTTGATATACCCTTTCTGCTAATCTGGGTGAAAAAGCAGGGCAGAATATCAGAAATAAAACAGTGTATTTATATTATAATGTTGTGATTGTCATTTGAAAATATGAAAAGTATCCCAGCCTCCAGACATATTTCAAATGGAGAACTACATGGTAACAATAAACACATTCCATTGTAATATCTCATTTTTCAGGTCAGATACTGCATACCAATATGGTTTGCATTTCCCAGCTCACTTTGTTCAGTGGTCAACGTGGGACTTGAAAATTGAAATGTAAAGTGATATTTTGAAAATGCACACCTTTGATTCTGATATCTTGGTTTTCAAGGCTTTAGAAAGTCACATTAGAAAGTATTTTACATCTTTCTCATACCCCTGGCATTTGTACCGAGACGCAAAGATACCTTACTGCATTTGTACTTTGCAGGTTTCTTTGTTTCCATTTAGTAATGGTTCATTGAATCAAGTCTGTACTTGAACAACAAATGGAGTTGTGTCCTGCTCATCTGTGTGTATGCATGTGTGTGTGTGTGTGTGCATGCATAAAACATCATTCTCAAATCTCAACATTCAACTGAGTTGAGTATTACAAACAAACTTACAAAATGGATGCTGTGTAAGTGAGTTGAAACCAAAGGCCTTGCTTTGCTCAGCTAAGCTGCATACATCTTATAGCATCCCCAGTGATAAAAATATGGTCCCTAACTGGGTAAACTATATTAAAAAAAAATCATATCAAAATTAATATGTAAATGATAATTTAAATAATAATGTTGAGAAAACCTTCCATGTTTTTCAAAAAAGGTGTTCCAACCTTGTGTCCTTTACCCAATCTGGAAGAAAGCCAAAATTTGGAAAAGTTACTTTTGAGGATTATAAAACTCCCAGAAACTCCAGGCTAGAGAATTCTGGGAGCTGTCATCCAAGAGGTAATTTTTCCTAGCTCTGTAGGGTGCTCTTGTGCAGTACAGGCCTGAGTAGCTTTCAAAGAACTAGGGATGGAGAACAGAACCCCTAAGGATTCCTTCTGTGACTTCTTAAGGTATCCCAAAAATGTCCATTGCTTCCAGAACATCCCCCAGGAGGTGCAGCAAGAACCACTTTTAGATGCAAATGGCTTCGAGCTGTCCAACCTTGCCCTACTCATCTAAACCAAAATATGCAATGTGGAATAGTCATATCTAGCTATATGTCATTCAACTGAACTAAAGTAGCACATTGAAATAACTGTTATTGGTCTGTGGACTGACATCTGAAAGACTTGGAATATGTTTATCTAGACTTAGTGCTTCATAAGAACAACTTATATTCAACAAAACTTTCTGATATTCTGAATACGGAAATTCCATATAGCCATCTTAATTAATAACCATTGACAGACTTCTCCACCATGTACTGGTAGTCACTTCTAAAGCTGTCCAAGATGTCAGGCACTTGCATCTCTGGCATTAGCATGTTCCATATATTGACTATAGGTTTTGTGAGAAGAGTTCACTACCTTCTTTTGAGTTTTGATGTCCTGCCAATCAGTTCATCAGATGAACCAAAGTTATGACAGACAGCAATCCTCTTCAGTTGTTTTAATTGCCTGTAAGCCCTGCCCATGAAGGAGGGGAACAGGAACCTTCTTATCTGTCATAACTCTCTCCCTCTTACATATGATTGACATGACTTGAGTTGGCTAGAGATACCCACTTTCTTAAACTCCACTTTCTCCATAGCCCATACAGGTTGCAAATCTGAATCAGGAGACATAGCTATGAGACAGAGCTATGATATCTCCCATTCAAGCCCCCTAAAACCTACCTTTTCTCAGCTGTTTCTCAGCTTTTCTCAGCTAAACACAGACATTTCTCAGTTGGTGCAGAGCAGGGAAGGACAGCGGACATGTGTCCAGCTATTTTCCTATCACTGTACCTAGAAGGATAGGCATCCATAGGGACCACTGTGAGTCTTCTGGATGTCCCTGTAAATGATGTCATTGGTCTGTGTCCAACTGTAGGAAAAAAACTGGATACTTGTCTGCTGTTCCCCCTGTCTTCACTGAGAAATGACCAGATTCAGGCAGCAGCAGCAGCTGTGGAAAATGGGGTCTTCAGATAGGATTTTGATCATTGCACAGTCAATAGAAATTTCCAGTTTCTACAATGACCAAAAAAGTGTGTTGTGATGCCATCAGTCTGACTTACACCATCATCATTCACCAACAGCATGTCAGTCATAATTTTTGTACCTCAGGTCTGCCACAGGTTGCTTCTGTCCTCAAGGTAAAATGATGTAAACTAAATAGCCTTTCATCACAGGCATAATTTCTATATACACAGATACAGATAATGCACCCTGCTCCATGTAACCAATTGTTTTGACCAATCCTTTCAGCAACTCTTACAGCAACTTTCTGAAAGGAAATGACCAGGTCATGATATTCCAAGTGAGGTTGCCTCATTGCCATAGATTAGCATAAGGACATCATGATACTAGGTTTTTTGGAGGATGGGTCTGTTTTTAAATCATCAGTAGTATGGAGTTTTTTCACAGGTATTGCACACAGGTGATGATTTCTACCATAATCACAAGACATCTCATTCAGTCAGCCCAGTTAGTTCAGTCACCATAGTTATTAGTTTCAAATTGTTTTAACCTTTAATTCTGTTTGAACTTGCTAAGTTGTTTATTGTTTTTTTGTTTTTAGTCAGTTTATATATTTTTAATTGTGCTGAATTCTGAATTGTTTTAATCTATTTTAGTCTGTTTTACTTGTATACCACTCTGAGATCCCGTGACATAAGTGGTGAGCATATGTGTGTGTGTCTGTGTGTGTCTGTGTGTGTGTCTGTGTCTGTGTCTGTAATCCTATAATGTACATGGAAATGTAGCACATGCACTGCTTCTTGTAAAAATGTTTTTGTGTTTTACTTTTGGGCTCTTAGTACATTGTTTCATGTGCGCTGGTTGTTACACATTGGGAGTGGTACACTAATGCCATATTACAACTAAATGCATTGAGGAATGTATTAGAGGATTTCAACATCCCAGTCCCCATTGTACATTTAAGTGGGAATGCAGCCTTTGTGGTGAATTTGTTAAATTAACTGATATCTTAGCCAACAGAATCTACACACACACACACATATACAAACACACACACAGTCTTTAGCTCTAAGTGATATCCAGTTCATATGTTTTGTACTGCTGACAGATTTGTTGTGATGGAAGTTGCATGAATCAAAGGAAAATTCCAAGGGATTATCTATGCAGCACAGTTCAGGCCATAAATTACTTCTTACTGGATGCTGCTGCCCATGACAACTTTACTTGGGCCCAAGGCCTGCTTCTCAATCATTCAGCTGAGCAAAGATCACAGGCTTTGCCCACGGAATATAGCTGGCCCCAGCCCCTCTCCACCCCATTTTCTGGACTGACTGGCCACACTTACTGTTCTTCAGTGTGGCATTCATCATGTTGATGCCTCTAGTGTGAGAGACAGTTTAACACATTTCTGCCTTAGCATAACATTGTGTGAGAATTAATCCTCCTTGTTCTGTTTTCCCAAAATAAAGAACAAAGTATAATTTTCATACATGTATAATACTCTATTATTCACAGATTTTCATAGATTTGCAGTGCCAGGAAAAAATTAATATACTCTAATTTCCCCTACTTGGCTACTTTTATTTATTTTTTTTAATTGAAGCAATGCTCAAAGATAAGTCATACAGTAATAGCAAATATTGTTAAATAAACTAAAACAAAATATATTTTTATGATACATTTAAATAACCAATATCAGGTTCTTTCCTACAATGTACTTAAAATGAATCCATAATTCCATATAGAATGAAGAGAGAAAAAAATAGAGAAAAAACTAACTGTAGCTTCAGTTATAAATTTTTCCTGATTGCTCATAAATACTTGCTTACATAATTGTACCCAAATGAGATTGTACCCAAATGGGACATTTAATCTCCTTCTTTGTACCTGATATTGTCAAAACTTCACTTCCAAGTTCCCTTTGTTGGGTTTCTTTTAGCTTATAAATATAAAGACCATCTATTTACCCATCTAAACTTGAATTAACGTTGATCTATTTCTTAAATTGTTTTGCATGTCTGCCCTATTTCTTTCTTCTTTCCCACACCTTAACATTCCAATCTTTTTTTCCATGTTTTTTAATTTCACACCTTTGTATTTTACCTGAGCTACAACAACTTTCACACTGTCAGTTTCGTATTATGTAATATTCCTTTTCTCAATTACATATACCTTTTACATATTCTTTCTATGCTTTACGTACTTCATTAATGGAGTCCAATCGAGCTCGCTTTCTTCTTTTATCCCACCTTTTAGAATCCTCATTAAAATGTCACAGTCCTTCATTTCTATTATTAACCACTCATTGATTTCTGGTCCTTGTTTATCTTTCCAATGCCTTGTGAATACTATCCCTGCCAAAGTGACAATATACAGTATCAGTCTCCAATATTTTTTACTGCTGTTCTGTTCTGTGTCAGGTTATATTTAATGGAAATACCTCTGGCGTCATAGGAAGATATATATGTAACGTTCCAGACATGTAGTTTCCAGGATCTTTGGGATTCTTTTCCTCTTTGGGGATTAATGTGATATAAGCATTATTCCATGAAATCAGCTTTCCTTCTTTCACGATTTCATTGACATTCCTGACATTTACTTCCTGGAGAGGAAGTAAAAGCTCATCTTTCAAAATCTTTCAAAATTTTGTAATATGTCACTGAGAAGCCTACTTGGCTACTTTTGAAGGTGTAGAAATCCCTTGTCAATGAGTAATCTAGGGCCATTTCCACACAACATTGCTGTCCTGCAATGGGGACATGTTGCTGGTGGTCTGTGAGTCCTGCTTTTGCACAGTGTTGTCACAGTCCCACTGCCAACGCGTCCCCACCATTGGAATTGCAAGATATTCCATTAATGGAAAAAATGCATTAAGCTATGTGGGTATGTATGTGTGTGTGTGCACATGCACATGTGTACGTAAATTTTCTGATTTTCTTTGACCTCTGACAAAAGGCTTATTCCTTTTGCAATATGAACAACAAAACATGGAACTTCTAGACAGTATTTCACTGGGCTTTCCAGATGATGTAGCTTTACACAGTTTCATTGCAGTGTATTGGATGCAAGCAATATGAAAAAGTGTAAAGACCAGCAGGTCTAATATATGTAATATATGTAACAAGTCATGTGTCATATTGGTCCATGTTCAAAATCTCTTTGTTTCATATTTACTTGCCTTGATACCATTACTAGGAAAGAAATTGACTCCTGTATATATCTGTGTAAACTGCCTTTCTCTTTCATGATTGATCTATTTATCTGTTAAGCTGTTCATAAATTATAAACTTTACAAAGAATATACATATAGTATTTTCATATAAAACAAAGAAGTATTTTTTAACAATTTTTTTTGACAATTGAAATTAATATGACATTTCATTTGACTTTGCCCTGCATTTGCAAATAAAATTAAGGTATTTCACTCATCAGAGGACATTTCCACACGGGGTAAATAAAACAGTGCAGTGCGTCCTCCATGGAGGACGTCTGCACCTTGGAGTGGACTGGGCTCGGACTACTTACCATAGATCCGCACCTCAGTCTGCTCTGGAGCGACCCCAAGTGGTCCTTCATCGTGTTTTTGAAAGACCTGATTTTTCAGGACTTTCAAAATGCCGGCGCGTGCCATTGCATGCCTGCTCTCCGATGCAGATTCACAGGCTTGCACCAATGAGAGCCTGCAATCTGCAGAGGGCAGGCTTTAGGCTGGCGAGCTTCAGCGGTTGGTTGAGACCCACAACCAACCGGAAGCTGACATTTTGGACTCTGGAGCAGTGCGGATCTACAATCACGCACTGCTTCTCCTCACCTCGGACCTGACTGGACCCACAGAAGATCCAGTGAGTAGCAGCAGGGAGCGATTGCCTCGCCGTGTGCGGAAATGGCCAGAGTCATATTTTTACATTTTCCACTGCATTTTCAGTAAACAATTTTTCAGAATTATGTAGTTGAGATCCAGAGCACAATCTTATGCATGTCTACACAGAATTAAGTTGAGTTACAACTACTTCTATGTAAATAGGCATAAGACTGCAGTCTAGAAGGCTTTCTCCTAGAAATAATCTAGAGTTGGGTGGGAGATCCAAAGGCAGATAGGGTTCGTGGAGAAACAAAAACAGGCAGAAATAATAAGTATATTTTCTCTTCTTTATGTTTTTAAACCCTCTGCAGCTGTCTAAAAAAACATTTGAAATGTACACAGAGTGGTCATACATTTTGCTCAATTCTGGAGACTAGTCATGTCAGAAGAATGAGAAACTATGTATTCTACAGCTCCAAGCCTTTCCTTGATCCTGACATGCCTCCAGAACCATCTCTTCCCTCTTGTTTACCTCTATAGAAGCTGGAATTTTGACATTATAGAAGCAAGAGCTGTGTGGTGGCTGGGAAAGAACTTATAGCGCAGTCCATTTCAGAGTTAAGCTTACCTGCACCCATTGATTTCAGGGCACCTAAGGAAACCAAAGTCATGATAGCCACTTGTAGAAACAAACTCTTGCACTCTTAGTGGCAGAATGTGAATTCCCATACCTAAACCCAACTCTTCATGGTACACCTCCCACTTCATTCTTTAAAGTCTTCTAAGTTACATGGCAGAAGATGCTACTTTCCCTACAGAATGTGGCCACAAACTGCCACACAGTTATGCATGCCAGAATCCCAACGAAATTCAAAACAGGGCCTCACTGCTTGAGATGCTTAATCGTGTGATTAGCAATCATCTTGCTGTGTTGTTGTTGTTTTAAGGATTAAATATCAGTGGGAAGAGTAGTAATCAGCACCACACAGGGAGCAGGGAGGTGAAGCTTAAGATCTCAGTTACCACCAGTACTACCACTCCCCCAAGACAAATATCAAAAGTTCCTCCCACCCCATCCATGCAAACTGCCTCACTGGAGATGGAGTTTACCAAAATCACAACTTGCAATTGTCTCCCAAGCCCCGGTGCCGTGGTGCTGATTAGGGCCCCCATGCCTGGCATTTATTTTTTGAAAACACACACACACATCATTAGTGTCACATCTAGTTAAGCTTTAACAGGACTCAACCACCATACTGCAGCTGACATGGCAAACTATTAATTGACATACAGCTCTTTTAAAGAAAGTGTGTTAGGAAGCAGCTTTGGGTGGAAGCCAAGTGGAAACCTGATTTCTCCTTGTTTCGGCTAATTCTTACTGTACCCCCAGTGACCTATAACACTTAAACCGCTATGGGAACGTGACTTGTTTTTCCCCTCCAGCTGGGTCTTTGCAATCAAACAGCAGGTTGGTCCTGCAGACAAAGACACCTCCATCTATGGCAGCGACCCTTACCCAACTCCCTTCACTCCTGCTTTGACCCTGGTCTTTAGACTGTGCAACACACATCACCGCATTGTAGGAGGTGAAGACAGACATCACTCAAGCTTTGTTATCCTAAAGAATAAAGGAGGCCACAAAAGAAGTTATGGCAAGCTCTCTCTTTTCAGGAAACTTAAACAAGCATCCAGGGACATGGAAGCTTTTCCCTCCTATCCAGAAAGCATCGATCTCTTACACACACATTTCTCACTCTTTTTTAAAAACAGCTTTAGACAATCCTAAATATTTTTTTCCAGTCCTATTAAGTTCAGTGGGACTGACATTTTAGGAAATCTGTTTAGGTCTTTGAGAAGTTTTAATTTCTAAGTCTTAGATCACCACATTTTAAAAAAATATCTACTGTATCAACTCTCATGCACTAGTGTTTTAAAAATGTTCCAAGTCCAAATGAATGTTTCAGTATGAAGAATAAAGTATGGTTCTTCCAAAGACTGAAGTCCCCCCCCCCAAATGAAACAAAAGTAAAATAAAATCAAGTATAAAACATACAACAAAACGAAATGTACACTTCTTCCATTAAGTGATATTTCTTGACCCAATGAATTATAATATTCCCCTAATGGAAGATTGGCAAGAATTATCCAGAGGAGATATACCATCACCTTCTTCTGTGGCTGAGAGTATCACTCAGTGGGTTTCCACAGCTAAGCAGGAGTTTGAATCTTGGGGCCCTACACTGTTATAGTGCTATTATTCCACTTTCAACATCCTGTGGAATTTGTAGTTCACTGAGGCCAAAGAGCTATCTGGCTGAGAATTCTAAATGCCCCTCCCTAAATTGCAAACTCCAGGATTCCACAGGAGATTGAAAGTGGAATAATAGCACTATAACAATGTAGTGTGGAAATGGTCTTGGTCTTCTTGAGTCCTAGTCCAGCACTCAAACCACTACACTACAGTGGCTCTTGATGTGATAGAGGTGTATAAAATGATATAGGGTGAGGAGAAAACGGATAGGGAAACTTTTTTCCCCTCTTAATCTGAAAATACTTGAGCCAAGTTTTATCTGATATATATAAACTGTGGAAGATTTTGGACTGCAATGTCTGAACAATGTATAGATAAATTATGAGAGCTAGCATGGTGTAGAGCATTGGACTACGATCCTGGAGACCAAGGTTTGATTCTCTGCTTGGCTGTGGAGAGCTGCAGATATATCTGCAGTATATCACACACCTGGGTGTGATATACCTGGGTATATCACACACTCTCAGCCCCAGAAAACCCCCTGATAGGTTCTCTTAGGATTGCCATAAGCCGGAAATGACTTGAAGGCACACAACAACAACAACAACAGCAGCAGCGCCAGCAAGTACAACAACAACAACAAGGATAAATTATGGGATTTGCTAATATTAGGTATACTAATAGCTACTAACAAGGGCAGTCTTAAAGGATAATTAGACTGGATAATAAGAGTTCCAATGGCTGCTTCTCAAGATGGCTATATATTACCTCTAGTGTTGCCAGCTTGGTACTATCCCAGGCCCCATGATTTCAAAGCCAAAACTTGAAACCAAGGGGTGACTGCCAACAATGTAATTAGGAAGGGAAAGCCTAAGCATCAACTACAGTTTCTCAGGATACGTTATTCAAATGTTTAAAAATCCCAAGTCTAATGAAGCAAAAAAAAACACATGTACCTTTCAAGATAGTTCCCTCACACTGAGATTCTTCCCCCTGATCTTGAGGACTGGAAAAGAAGGGCCAGAGACCTAAGAATGTCCAGCCCACTTTTTTTTTAACCTTTAAAACAAACCAGGACAGTTTCTTCCAGTTTTGGGTAAAGGTGACATTAAGAGTACAAGAGGCTTGTGGGACAGGGAATTTCTGTACTCCTTGGATGCTTCCGGAAACATGATCAGCCACTTTTTTCTGGGAAAATAATGGCTGCAGCAGTCTTCCGGTTGTGGGGCTCATTGAGATGAGCAGCTGGGGAGACCTTTCGGGGTCCTGCTACAACAGCATGTGTCAATGTGCCCCATGGCCAGGAGAGCTCTGCAGTCATAACTTCCCAGTACCCTGATCTGCATTGCAGTGTTTTTTAGTCACTTAGCAGACATGAATGCGAATCCCAAAAGTTAAATGATCCTAAGTCTGGCTTACAATCTTGTAAATACTGAACAGGATACCAGTGAAAATATTTGGCAAAAATGTCATGTCTTGTGCAAATACAATGTTTTTTTTTCCTTTAAAAAAACTGAAACAGAAGAGGAGATGTGGAAAGCACCAATCTGTTTGGCCTTGTGCAGGAGGGGAGAATCTTATAGTATTTAACCATTCTTCCAGCGGCGTGTCTTGACATGTTGAGACATTCTCTGTTTTCAAGGCTGAGAAAATTTGGGCATATTTTTACAGGCTTAACATGGAGCATGCAGACTAAATGAATTAGTCACTAGGTGCCAAATGTATCAGATTACACCTAGTTTTCTACAACAAAGAACTGATGCCTCATCTGCATTTCTGAAAGCACAAAATAGATGGGGACCTGCCATTGTCCTATAAGCCTAGATATAATCTCTGAGACATCTATGGTCACTTAACATCCTTGGTCCAACCATGGGGAGATTCCAACAGCAACAGAAAGCCCTACTTATATTCTTTCATCTTTATTCTTTTCTACTAATTGCCCTAAACAGCTGATTTGCACTTTTGCCTATTCAAGACACCTCCAGCTATATTAGACCGTTAAGTAAATAACTAAATTATATTGCAGGCATTAAGGTTATGCAGGGTCTTTTTTTTTTTTTTAAAGGAAAGGATGTGGCAAATAATATTAACTCTGACTCGTAATGTTTAGGAACATATTTTTGAGGGATTTTTCCTGCTTCCAATCTGGTTTTCAGGACAAGTTTATGTATTATGTCACCTACATGAAAGCCATTTAGGCTAAATTAGTGCTCCTGACAGCTGTTATAAAATAGAAAGTTCATCACAGATTTGTTCATATTCATGAGATGCCATTATTTGGAAAAATCTGCAATGGTACTGTAGGGAAAAACACTGGTTTATACAGTAAGCTACAGTATACAGAGAGTTTGTTGTGTAATATAATAGTATTATATAATGACACCTACTACATGAAACAGTTCAGGATCCCTATACATTTTCCAAGTAAGTGAGGGTGTGTATTTTATCAAGCACTTAGGAAAGTTACTTTTGCACTACAATTCCCAGAAACCCCCTGGCAGTATGGTCATTTATCATGCTGGCTAGAGGTTTCTGGGAGTTAAAGTCCCAAACATAACTTTTTCCTGCTCTGATTTTGTGAAGGTATACCAACATCAACAGGTTGATTTCAGTATTGATAGAAACAGCTAAAAGTCATGGAGATAACTCTCTATCAGTGGAAAAATAATATATTCTTTCATGTGGCAGACAATAACAAAAGATGTTTTTTGTTTTCTTTTATTCTTGGAAGGACAAGAAAGTCTTCCCATCAGAGCTTTGCTAATTAGCTGTACTATGAAGAACCATTAAGTGTCAGTAAAGGAAAATGACTGAGAATAGGAGAACTAGCGTTACTTGCTTCCCTTCCATCTACAACACAAGGGCTACTGTTGAAAGTGAAGCAACAGCTAGGCTACTGTAGACTGTTTCTCTCACCCCTTGGGTGACAAAATCAAAAGAGCTTTGTCTAATGCTTGGAATCCACCTATCAAGAAAACAAAATCGCTACTGATTGCGCTTTAAAAAAAAACACACAAGTAAGAACCCAAATGACTAAGAAGCACTTCATAAAAATGTCACACCCCAAATCTGGCACCCGTACAGCACCTCTGCCGATATGGTATGCCTGCTCAACAAAAAAGGTGACTCTGAGGTGAGAGGTCAGTTAGGAGATGTTTGCCTGAATGCATAGAGATGCTATATCTTAGGACTGGATGACTAAATGGATGAAATACCTTAGATGGCTAATGGAGGATTTACTTCTGTAATACCATGCAAGTGTACAAACCACAGAATTTGGTCTCAGTTGAACATTTCAGCATGATGACAAGCAAAAAGTAAAGAAAAATCAAAACAACTACGCAGTTTTTAAACAGTCTGCTTTACATCAATGTGTAGGTAATGCTTCCTGTTGTCAAGCCTTCATAGCTCCTTCTCTTTTATGATCAGTGGCAGCAGCAGAATAAATTATGCAACCTAAGGAAACATTTAGAAAGGTGCTTAATTTGTATAAAGCATGTCTATGTGTGCATCTGAGAGATAATTCTGCTCTCTTGGACCAATAATATGGGTTACTTCTTCAGTGGTTATCAGAAGAAGAAACACCGAATATGTATAGCCCCATGTATAAATATTAAAAATTACCCTCCACAGCTTCAGGATTGTTGCACAGTTGTTGTATAATTTTCTGGGAATACTGTTAACATCGGAGATGAATCAGTAATTTTAGAAACAATTTAAAATGAAACCCAAGAACTTTGGATCAACCAAGGTAAATGTAACCCATCAGCAATGCATAATAAGACACTGCATTCTCTAATTTTCGAGCAGGAGAAGGAAGAGGAGGGAGAAGAAAGAAGTGGTTGGTAGTTAATGTCTTTGTTGCATTCAGAATAGTACGTCCCAAACTGTGCAGAAGAGAGAAGAAGCAAGATTAGTTCGAGGTAGAATGGTGATGTGATGAACCAGAAACAGTGACATGTGGTACTGTGCATGGCAGGAAGGTCGCTGAAAAAAAATGGAAATAACAGCATCATGGCAACTTGGATAATTTATGTGTTTTAGAAGATTGGAAAGGCCTCTGAGAATGTGATTAAAAAAAAACAGAGAATAACAAATTATAGTCATTTATTTTAGATATGATTTGTCAAATAATGCAACTATTCTAAAAGCCAGACCTCTTACTTCAGAAATCAGTCCTTACAATAACAAAGACATATTTGTTCAAAATATAAGAAATTTATTTGCTGGGCAAGCAGATCCCACATTCTGATTTTGGTAAGGTAAATAATAATTTATTTCTGAAACTTTGTTTCTAGTATTTTCTTTTTTAGTATTTTCTAGTATTGTTTCTAGAAACTTTGTTTCTAATATGTTTGTTTCATTTTTATCAGGGAAAACAGAATGTATCCATACTTGTTTGGCAGCAAAATACCTACATTAAATTTCAATTACAGCAATTTGCCTGGAAAATAATGAAAGATAAGAATATCTGGTGTTAACAGTCGAAATGATGGTTCCAAAGCAGTTCTAAAATCCAGTACATAGAAAGCCTAGAGGCCAAAATGTTGGAAAGCAATCTGGAGGAAAACTGCCCAGTCCACAAGTCATCCTGAAAGTGTCTCCACTACAGAACAAATCTCTAGGCTAATGATACACACTGTACTTTAAAACAAAACCAAAAATAATCTTCAGGCCGTCATTCTACTTTCTAGAGAGGTTGAATAGATTATTCTGTGATAGCCACAAGCAGTGGAAAAATGATAGTGAGAGATTCAAAGAAGTCTTGAATTTATTGAAGGAGGCACTGTCAAGGAACTGTTGAACTGTGTCACACACCAATGTAATATGAAATGTAAATTATCTGTTTGTTTTCTTCCACAGGGCCTGTAATAACTATGGGAAGCCATACATCCTCTTCCCTAGCATTACTGTTCAGATCAAAATTGGAGAACCCCACTCCTCTTTCATAAATAAATAAATAAAGGGACCTCCTATGTAACATATGGTTTTGCCTTAAATAAACCACTAGCCTCAGTCTTTGGCCCCAGCTTCATAAGAGTGTAATAATCATGACTTTATAGGGATCTTGCAAGAATGTTTTGAATGCTTGATGTATGCTATATAACATTGTTATTTTTATTTGAGAGTTTTATCCAAAGTCAGTTCAAAACACTCATTTGGCCTCAGTAGTTCAATTAAAAATATAAATCACGACTTCATGACGAACTAGATATAGCCCAGGCAGTGGGTGAGACATGGAATCCAAGCGATGGAATCCTAGGAAACGTTGCCTGCCAACTGATCCTAGCAGTGATAACAGCATGCACCACTCCCAGTGTAAGGTGACAGGTTGCTGCGGGAAAAAAGCACAGGAGGTGGCTCGGAGCGATCCTGACTTTCTGGCAGCTGTTTGGGAGAAAAAGATTAGGTGATCTCTGGGCAAACGTTTGATAACACATGGATGATGTTAAATCCCCAGTGGACAGGAAAGCGGTTGAAGTTTGCTGAGAGATTTATTGTGGGACATAAAAGAATTCAATACAAAACTTGATGGTCAATTTAAAGTAGTGTAAAACATGTATCTTTCAGAACTGACAGATTCCTCAAATTTCATTATGGCTTCACGTAAATACGGTTGTTTATACATTTGCAGAGCAAAGCTGTTCCCAAGGTGGAATCAATGTAACTGCTAACCAAAGTTAGTTCATTTTATTTCCATCTGCTGTAACAGGCTAGCCACTGGAGACTTGTGGGCTTCAATGAACTATCTACTTAACTGACATATGTATGACTGCCATTAATTAGTAAATTAGCCAGTAACAGGTTTTTCTTCTAAGGGGACAGTGCTACACACCAGTGTGACGAACCTGATGGGAGAGAGTCTTGACAACAGAGCCTCCTTGGCAACTGAGAGTGTTTAAGCTGATTGGCTGGTGAAATGGAACCTTGGATAGCCCAGGAGAGGGGCTGGTGGAAAGAGGAAAATAACGGATTTTAACTGTCTAGGGTGTGTTTGAAGAGGAGTGTGATTTGTGGTGTGTTTGGGAGAGGTTGGAGATTTGAAGAGCTCTGTGGGAGAGAGAACTGAGAAATTGGGTGTACGAGAGATAGCAAATGAACTGAAAGAGAGAGAGAGAGAGAAGAATGATGTGCTGTTTGTAAACATTTAGATACAAAACACATCTAAAGCAACAGTGTTACAATAAATGTTTGAAGTTCTGTGTTCCTTAAAACACTGTCACAGAGTCTTATTTTGAGTCCTGGAATATACACGCTACCAATAATATCATCTTGACCTTAGTGCCAACAGTACCACAGTCTTGGAAAATATAAATCACTGCTGATCCTTACATCTGGGAGAAGGGCAGATTTAGGGAAGGCAGCTGAAAGGAAGAAGCCAAGGGGGGACAAGAGTGAGGAAGGGACTGCATTCTCAGAGAGGGAGGACTGAGGCAGACCCATTTGTCCTGGCCCTGGCTTGATTCAGAGATCTCCCTGGCTGTTCAGACCTGAACACAAAGAGGTGTCAGGCTGGGGAGGCTTTAAGTGCGAGGCTTGGGTGTGCCTTTTGCACTTGGCATTGATGGGCAGTGTTTTTTTTTCCTCATCAAAAGCAATGAGGATTCGCACACAACCATTCACCCTAATATTCAACACATACTTACCATCACTCTATTTATCTACTAATATATCATTAAGGCATTTACAAATCAACATGAATAGTGTAATTATATCACCACTATTACTATAATATATTTTACATCTTACCCTTCCTCCATTTGTCTGGATAATGAAGCAGCAACAATATTCTCTTTACCTCTGATATGTAGAATATCAAAATTAAAATCGTGTAACAACAAGCTCCATCTTAACAATTTGGCATTGCTTCCCTTTGTGTGATTTAACCAATACAACGGTGAGTGATCTGTTCTCAGAACAAATTTCCTTTCCCATAAGTAAGGTTTTAATTTGTTCAGAGCCCACACAATCGCTAAGCATTCCTTTTCCACTGTTGCTAGATGTCTTTCCCTTAAAAGCAACTTTTTACTTAGGAACATTACTGGGTGCAATTGATCATCCTCACCCTTTTGAGTTAATACAGCCCAAAGGCCTATATTAGAGGCATCTGTAGTCCCATCAGGTTCGTCACAACCAGCCTCAGTACTTTGTAGTTCAATTGATTAGTCTTCTCACTGTACATTTGTCCCAGTGTTCATTATAACAACGCAAGTCACCTAAATCATATGACATATGACAAAACACAAATCATGACTGGAGAATATTATGTTGACTCACATTGGACTAGAGCTCTGTGTGTGTGCCAGTAGTGTCATACGCATTTCACTGTGGCACTTGCATAATACAAGGTCAGGTTCTATAGGTTTAGTTGTATTTCCTGCATTTTTACCAACATTATCCCCAACAGCTGTACCATGAAAATTCTACTATTTTCCTTTCTTTATTTGTCAGGTCCATGAACCTTGCCTTCAGTCAGTGCTCAAAATCCAACAACAATTCCTGTATTTCCTTTTACTGAGAAGGTAAATAAAAATATCCACGATCTGGCATGAACAGTTTGTACGGCTGTTTACAGTATAGGGCCTGACTGCCAACTATTGTGAAAAATCAAAGAGAATTTTCAGGAAAGCAGGTGATGTACTCTATTAATATAAACTATGTACAGTCTTCTAAACTCCTTGCAACGACTTCCCACTTAAGAATAGTCAGTAGCCAATATAACTTTTGTATAAGAGACATGTGGATTCCTCACTCCCAAAGCAGTGGTGTGGTACTCTTAGCTGTCAAACAAACAAAGCTTTTTAGTGGATCTGGATGGGAGAAATGAAAGACAGAAAAATATATTTAATGTGACTTGAAAAACAATACTCAAAACTTTCCTTTCAGGATCTGATTTTGATTCTGAACCATGACACTCTTCATTTCCATGCTGTTTTGTTTTATGATATTTAAAGGAAAAAGAACTTTGAATAAAAGTTTGGTTGCTATTTCTGGCAAAACTCCACATAAACTTGTTTCTTATCCCAAATTATATTTCTGAATTTTTGTTTATTTGTTTGTGCGAAAATAGCCAATAGTATATCTACTAATATAACCACTGCTATGTTGGTATTTAAAATAATTAAATATGAAGGGCATACTTTAAATTAATGTTGTCGTCTCTCCACTAGCTTTCCATTCTCAATCAAAATATATAAGTGAAGTATCTAATACAAAGACAATTTTAAATAAAGAATTTCCATTCTCTGTAACTGAGAGCACTTTTTATAGTTAGAAAACATAATTAAATTTCACAAGCATTGTTTTTCAAAGAACTATTTACAGAACATATTTACAGCCTTATTTCACAAACATTAAAAACTCATACCTGAAAACCCTAAACACATTTGTCCCCATCCTTTGCTCCTTGAGTCCAGTGATCATAAACCTTTTCTATCTGCAAGATCTTTCTGGTCCACTTCAGTTGTAGAGGTCAGAGCCATCACTGGAAAATCATAAACTTGCAAAGCTCTCAGAAATCCAATTGGCCCTTGCATGGTTGTCAATGGCAGCTTCAAGAACTGCAGGAAGTGGTCTTTGTAACCTTCTCCTCCACTACCGCAAAACCAATTGAGATTCATCTCTCCCAGAATAGTGTTTTGGGATTTTTTAAAAAATTGTTACTTAATTATTTAATTGTCATGTGCTGGTTAACTTGGTTCCTGACATCAATTAATTTTTAAATTGTTAAAAGTAATTGTGCTTACAGGAAGTAGGCCAGTTCTTCTGTTAAATCTGTTGGATCTATAGATTCACGAAAATGTGATATATTTTATACTTATCAATTTATTGGCATGTCATCCTTCACCTGGCATCTGTCAGTTCATCCACCACAACTAGTTTTACTTCTTTCTGTGTTGAGCTTTGATCAATGATGAGTTTCCTTTGCACTGAGTGTGGGGGTTGTATAGTGGTTTAGAAGTATCTTTGCACTGAAAGGCATGCTGTTGCTTTAGAGCTGCCCTCAGTCCTCTTAAGTATTTTGTAGCAACTTTTTCTGTCTTGCTTGACATATATATATATCAATCACACACCAAGTGGATGATAATTGTCTGTCAGTAATGTGGTCTCAGGTGAATTGCCACAAGGTATGGGAATTTCCAGACAGAGACTTCCTGGTGCTCGCAGTTGAATGCCACTATCCCATCTCTTTTCTGTACCAAATTTGCTCTGGTACCTCATGGCGTAATGCTTTGAGCATTAGACTATGATCCTGAAGATTAGGGTTCAGTTCTTCGCTTGGCCACAGAACCCACTAGATGACCTTGGGTGTTTCATACACTCTCAGCCCCAGAAAACCCTATGATAGGTTTGTGTTATGGTTACTGTAAGCTGGAAACAATTCGAAGACACACAACAACAACAGAGAAAAAAATGAATACTAGGTGCTGTCGGCTATACTTGAGGAAGGGGCTAGCAAAACCACCTCTGCGTTCATGGGGTTGTCGTAAGTCAACAGCTGACTTGAAGGTGCATATGGTAGAGACAAGAAAAAGAAAAAGAATGGGAAAATACTGGAGGACAACCTAAAACAACATTATCCAGCCCTCCTGTAAATTTCCATGGATGAGGCAGCATGATTGCAGAGTAAAAGTCTTATCCTAAAGCAAAAGCACTCTGTGTGACTTTAGCAAGTTCCCACTACTCCAAGCTCATACATTTCTACTGTCACATATAGCTCACTTTGAATTCTAATGAAGAATGTGGGCCTTTCCTACATAGATTTTATTCTGGGCTTAGTGGTTGCTTCAAATATATTAATCAAACTTGAATCCTCACCCCACTACATTTCATCAAACTAATGATTACAAGTACTTCTCTTGCTTCTTCACCTACCACATTAAGAGGTAGCTTGTTTATTTAAACTCATCTCTTACTGTCATAAGTCTATAAACAGTTTGTTGTTGCTGTGTACCTTCATGTTGTTTCTGACTTATAGTGACCCTACCATGAGGTTTTCTGGGGCTGAGAGTGTGTGACGCACCCAAAGTCGGCCAGTGGGTTTCCATGGCTGAGCAAGGAACTGAACTCTGGTCTCCAGGGTTGTAGTCCAATGCTCAAACCACTACACCATGCTGGCTCTGTAAACAGTTTACAAGGCAACATAAAAATAACACTAAAACAACATTTCACATAAAAGCAGTATCAGAAACAAACATTGTGCTAGCAAGAAAGAACCAACAACTAGCAAGGGGGAAAAAAGAAACAAAGTTATCACAAACAGTAATCAGTACAGATAATAATCACACAAGCCCCCAGAAATATAATTGTTTTAACATATTATCTAAAGGCTAGCAAGTATTGAATTTCTAGAAAAGTATGAGACAAACATTCCCATTTTTGTGGTCAGCTGAAAAGGCCTAGTACCTCACCAGTATCCACAGTGCTTTTGACTGTAAGTGACCATGACCATGTAAATCAGTAAAACTTTTTAAAAGTATAAAATCAGTTCTTATTAAAGAATCATGTTGATGACATCTCAATTATGTTAATCAATTGCACTTGGAATCCAATAAAAGCCAAATTTATTTCTACCACTAGTTCTATGCAATATCATACCCTCCAACATTTCACACACGAAAAGCAAGACACATATGAGCAGGCAACATTAGAGTATGGTCAAAATGGCAAAAATTATTAGTGAAAAAGAACACACAAGCTAGAACAGACCACGGCAGTTTCCTAGTAGGCTCAAGTAAAAGCAAATTGCTGCAGCCTATCCTGGCTTGTGTGCTCTTTCTTTCTTGTGTGTTCTTTCAAGGCAAAATCCCACTCCCTCTTCTCTTTTTCTCCTTGCGGAGAAATTACTTTTGCAGTGTGAACTGTGTTTGCAGCAACTGAGGGCACATACTTGGTACACAAGAGGTTCTGGGTCCAGTCTCTGGCATCTTCAATACCTGAGCACTGCCCTTAAAGCTAGGACAGACCTCTGCCTAGGTCTTTGCTGGAGGGACTTATTAGTGGATGAGATGGCCCTGGAGACTGGTTCAGCTTAAAGGCAGCTTCATATATTTGTATAAGACTATATGCGTGTCTTTCATTGCTGCATGGCCACTTCCTACCTCCATACATACAATAAGCCAGATAAAGTTTTTCTTACTCATCTTCAGTTAATTTAATAAAATAGTGTAAGACAGGGCAAACTATTAGTATGTTTCATAAAGGTAAAATAAATCTCTTCCATTAATTGTACAATCTTCCAGCTATTAAGAATGTCAGAGACTTTTGCTGGCCTCTTTCTGGCATCAGAGTGTTAGCACAGGCATAGTGGAACTTGAATTAGAACCAAACTAGAAAGGTTAATGTGTTGACGTCATGTTCAAAAGCTCACTTGTCAAACAGACTTACTCCTTCAAAATCTCCTTTGCTATTATTCCCCTTGCCCATTCCAATCCCATGAAATCTGTCATGTAAGTTTTTGCAGTTTGGGTACAAAGTGGCTCATCGCCAACTAATTTATTTTCTGGATAAGCTATAAAATTAGGCTGCCATTCTGATGTTATATAAACTTATTTTCCATTAATTTTAGGGAAACTTAAAGCCAAATCTTAACTACATTTATTTGGAAGCAGTTACTGCTTATTCCAGCTTCCAAGTATTTGTGTGTGTATGTGTGTGTGTGTGTGTGCGTATGCATGTGTATTTATTTTTTCTTATGAATCCATAGTCTAGGACCCAGTCCTCCTAACTATGTTTTTCTCAGTAACAATTCCCATTATTTCAATGGTATTTCATTTCCAAATAAGACAATTTAGATTTTCAGCTCTAGATGTTCTGTGCTTAATTGCTGAAATCATAGAACTACATGTGACCAAAGCATAAAACTATTTACCGCACCAGCATCTAAGACACACCCCATTTATACATCAGCAAATACTATTTGCCGGTGTACAAGACACATTGGTAATATAAGATGCACCTCATTTTCAAACAGTATTTTTTGAGGAAAAAAGTGAGTCTTATACACTAGCAAATAGGGTAATCATGAATGGAATAAAATATAGTCAGTAAGTGTCACACAATGTTAATTTGAAGATGTAAATACAACCAGATATTAAGGCAGATGGTGAATGGGCGAACATGCACAAACATTACAGATTTATTTACAGGCACATCCAGAGCTATTATCCCATTTTCACTGTACAGTATTTATGGAGCATAAAATGTCAATATCGTATTTAGCAGCAGCATTATTACTTTGATTTTAAATTTTCACAGCCATTTAAAATTTCCACATCTTATCACTTCTTAATTTTATTTATCCCTCTCTACAATCCACTGAAATAGGTCAAATACTTCTGGTATATTTCTGGCAGGTAGGAAAATGAGCTTGAAAAGTATAGATCAACTTTCTTGGAAACAATAGCCTTGTGACAAGAGTGACACTCTGTAATGCAGTAGCTATAACAAGAGGAAGATTTAAATTTGAGCTGCACATTTCTAAACGCATTTGCTTGAATGGAAGTCATTCTTACTGAAGTGAATGGATTACATAATTTACTTCTAAGTATATAAACGATTAACATTTTTCTAAAGGACACGTTGAAGAATGTTTTTGCCCAGCTGTTTTGAAGGTTAAAATCTTTAACAGATTTCAAATTGCCACTAAATAGCGAATCATATTTATTTGGAGGAATACTCCATTGGCTTGAATGACTGTAGAAGAACCAATAGAGAAAGCAACACTAATGGTAAACCGTACATCCGATGTCGTGAGTACAGTGCATTCCTATGTACGGCTCGTTGTTGTTGTTGTTGTTGTTGTTGTTGTGTGCCTTCAAATCGTTTCCTACTTATGGCGATCCTAACACAATACAGTGTGTGGCCTGCAGGGTCCCCCGATGGGTTTCCGTGGCCAAGGGGGGAATCGAACCCGGGTCTCCAGAGTCATACTCTAACGCTCAAAACATTACACCACGCTTAGAAGTAAATCACATTACGTGTAATTGGACTGACTCTCCGGTAAGTTGTGTGTATGACGGCAGCCCTAATAGACTCCTTTAGAACTGTTGGAAACTTCTCTAAATTCACTTTCTCAAAGCACCACTTTTTCTCCCTATTCAAAACAAGTGAACAATTTGAAAAGCTCCCCGTTAAAACAAAAGAACAACCAAACGTTATTAATCCCGGATCTTGAACCGCTTTCTCACTGAAGTGCAAACTCCCACCACATGCTCTTTTCCTTTATTTTTTTTCCCCGTGAAGGACCCTAGTACTGTAGGAGTGCGCCTGAGTTTGTGTGTGTTGAGTTCTTAAACTAGTCCATTGTGGGGATGTGTTTTTTAAAAAAAAAAAAAAAAAATCCTGAGAAGTACCGCTTGTTTTCACTGACGGGAGGGGAAAGAGGCTTGTTGCTTTTGTTGTGTCTGAGGAGCGGTGCAGTTCTTAGTAACTCGGCAAACATGAGCCTGAAAAGGATGTCCCTGTCGAGGCAATGAGGCATGAAATCCCCACAGTTCTTTTCCTCGGTAACAACAGCCACATGAAAGAGGAACATGCAACATGTCACTATATATAATTACACAGCCCCGGGGCGTTGGTGAAAAAAGGGAGCGGGCGAGGGCTTTTATTTTCTGGCGGGAAAGGCGCGCGCACACTCACGCGTCGCGTGCGCCTTCGTTTGTTCTTCCCTCGCGCACCTTCCGTCCTCTTCGCTTTCTAATTATCCCGCCGCCACGTCTGACGGCTTTATCAACTTACGCGCGCGGCCACACATACGTGCGAACGTTTCCTTCGGCCCTTCCAATCCCCCCCCCCCAATTACGCGCCATATGGTCTGGCTTTTACCCTGACACAGTTTTTGTCCTGACAAGTTTGCTCGCTCATTTCCCAGATTCCGCGGGCATGCGGGATCAGGCCCCTGACAGAAACTCACTTTTCAAAGGGGCTTCCGGTTCTCACAACCGCTTCCAAGACCTTTGCTGTATACGCACATACACACGTACAAAAAGGAAAGGAATCGCGCGTGGGAACGTGCGGGAGACACGCAGCCCCTGCGCGCGCGGGGTTGCGTATCTCCCGCACGTTGCCCCGCGCCATTCGTTTTTGTTTTGTACTTTCCTCACTTTTAACTTTTTCGGGCATGTAACCCCTGACCCGTTCCCCTTTCGCCTCCTCCCAAAACGCCTAGAATTTCGTCGTTCTTCCTCCCCTTTCTCGTTTACCCCCCTTTGTCCATTTTCGGCGCGACGCCCTCCTCAACAACCGGCCTCGGAGGGAGCGCAGCGCTCGGCTCCGCGGGCGGGCGGGCGCCAAGCGCGCAACTCTCCCTGCCTGCCGGTCCGTGAGGAACTTGTCGCCCAGCAGCTTGGCGGGAAGTCGCTCCCAGTCCCACTTTTTTATTTTACATTTTTCAGGCGTCGAATAATAAATAACTATTTAAGGCTCACGTCTTGCCAAAACGAACCCCCTCGCTTTTCATCTGGGGAGATTCTTCACTGGCGGCCTGGGTTAGGTCGGTCATTCTCAGTTAGGATTATTTTTCGTTAGTTTAAATGCAGTAGGAAGGGGCCCAGATATCGGGTTTGGGAAGAATATTTGTATCCCCTTCTCCAAAGATGACGGACCCTTAATGTAGCCCACTTTGTAGACCACCAAGGTAGACCACCACTACAAGGAACCCAGGGAGGTGAGTGCGAGGTTGTGCGCATGTATCAAGGGTTCCGCCGTTCATCCACAGAACAACTGTACGAGGTAGGTCGAAGTACATACACGTACACATCTATCACGGGTTTCCCCTTGTTACCAACCCTGTGAGGAAGATCAGAGTGCCAGGCCAACAAGGTAACCTTGTAATTAAGACCAGGATGACCACAGCCTTAATGAAGCAGAGATCTCCCTAAACCCGACCTAGAAACCCTAGAAAAACGTCCTCCATGTCTGAGTCTGACGTTCCAACTGGAATTCCGCTTGCTTTGCTGTTTGAGACGTTCCTCTTGTTCTTTCCCCTCTCTATGAAAAGTATAACGACACTTAAGATCCCACACAATATAGCTCAGCCTCAAATGTTCGCTTAACTTCATCCTAAGATCAAAGCTTTGAGGAACACACGCTTGACGTGGGTACTGTTGACTTCGATTCATGGCGGCCCTACAGACGAGAGAGTCACCCTGTCATCAACAGCCCTGCTCAGCTCTTGCAGATTAAGGGACATGTCTTCCCTGATTGAGACTCAAGCAGGGAGGACACACGCTGGATGTTTGGGGACTATCATGAAGACGGATTCAGGATTCCCTAGACCGTCAAGGGAGGGAGGGAAGAAAAGCGAACTTTCGTTCCATAGCGTAACAGTGTTCTTCGTTGGCTGAAAGGACCAGTATCCCTTCGCATTCTGGTGTGGTTTTTTGGGGGTGGCGTCAGGTTTCCTGTCGACAGACCATTTCTTTCCCGCTCCCGCCCTTTTCCTGATCCCCCCAATAATGCTCCGAGCAGCAAACTTCTTATCACCTTCATCGGGTTGGCTGCTCAGGGTCCCTACCCGCGTCCACCCACGCCGGTTCTCAGCCGGGGCGGGAGGAAGAAGACAAGAGGAGGTTGCTGGGGATTGGTGGGATAACGCCGGTCAGGCAGAGGGGGAGGGGAGGGGAGGGGAGGGGAGAGGTGGGAGGCCTGGCTCGCCTGGGGACAGGTCTGGCGGATGACAGACAGGCTGGGTGATAGTGCGGAGGCAGGTTGCATTTCAAAAGCCATCCAAGCCGAAACGGGTCAGGTTTCTGTTCACACGGCCCCGGAGGCCGCCCCGCCGCCGCCAGCAGCCGCAGCGACACGGACGGGCGTCCCAAAGCATCGCCTGCCTTTCGCTGCCCGCCGCTCCTCTCCCACGCCTCGGCCGCCCCGTCCCGCGCCCTCCTTTCCGCGCCTCTCTCCTCCTCCTCCTGCCCCAGCGCCTGCGGTTTGTCCTTCCACGGCCCTCTCCCGCCGCCACGACATTGTTCCCTCCGCTTCCTGCTTTCTTTCTGAGTGTCTGTGCTCGCCCTCCCCTTATTGCCTCCCCAGTTTTCTTTCCTCTCCCTCTTCTGGTTTCCCACTCAGCCCCTCGTTTCTTCTTCACTTCCTCCTCCTGACAACGTCTATGAAGGTTCCACACCGGCTGCAGAGCAGTCCCGTCCACACTTAGGTGAGCATAAGCCCCACGGAATTCAATGGGCTAACTTCCCTTGGTAGATAGGCATAACACTGCGATATCCACTGAATGGATTGGGTATCCACGCAAGTTACTTGTTTAAATATTTTTGGGAAGTCTCTCATTCACTGGCTCGCCATAAGTAGTCTAGTCGGAGTTAACAACAACGCTCCTTCAAAAACCTATCCCCTCTCTCCTCCTTAATTCTAGGATCAATATCAATTTAACAATCAAAAACATCCTTGCGGCATCATCACTTTGGGAGAAAAGGCGGCATAGAAACACAATCGATCAAAATATCACTGTAGTCTTTTCCCGCCTTCCTATTTTTCTTGCTGGCTAAACCTAATATTAATGTCAACTGGACCCCTTAGAGTGAATGGGATGTTTATAGTCAGCACTTGCTAAGTAAATCCCACTAATGTCAGCCATTTACTATAGTTGGGACTAATACCAATATGTTGGCTCTGCCAAATCTCATCCCTGTGCCCGGGAGTGTTGTGGCTGTTGCTGGTTGTGACGATCAGCAAAATGAATTCCCATCTCCTAGTTTCCCGCTTGTCCATAACTACCTTCCAGACTTCGGTCCTTCGGAGGAGGAAATACCGTTCAGCGCTTTCCATCCCCGACTCCCCGCCGCGTTTCAGCCCGATTCCCAGCCAATATCATTCCACTGGAATTATTTAAGTTCTGTGGGATCAAGCGCAAGGCCATCCCAAAACAATTTGCCGCCTGAGGCAACAGCAAATAGTGCCTTGGCCTATTTCGAGGTGTATAATCCAGTACCCAAAACCAGGCGAGTCATTTTGGCTCATGAGGAAGAATCTCTAACCACCCCTGGCAACAGAAATAGAATAATAGTAGTGACAATGATGATGACGACGATGAAGTAAAGGACTAACAAGGCGCTACCCCTTCATGACTCCCCAAACTGGGTGCCTAAAGCAATAGCCGCACACTGCCAGTTGCAGAGCTGGCCCTGATCGAGCACACGTCAAAGCAAGTCGCTTTCCTTTCCTTTCTCTTTCCTAAACTGGAGTTCGAGTTGAAGCCAAAAGTGAGTACGAAGAGAGTATAGAAGATTATTTCCAGTGAAGGCCCAGTAAAGACGTAAATACTGTCTCAAAACTGCCTACGCAAAACATTTTAAAAGAAAAAAGGGATGGAAACGTACTAGAAACTGTCAATCTGGGACTGGGCAAACGCGGCCGCCGCCTCCATCACAGCTCTTATCCTCTCATGGACCGTTGCCCAATTTTATCATTCCAAACAAGGGCGTCTATAAATGAAGCCCCCTCTCACCCTGTACAAAAACAAAGTCCTTTTTACCAGATTCAGGTGAATTTGTGTACTGAATTACAATAAAATTCTCAGGTTAAGTCATGGGTCACTTAGGCTCTCCTCCCCACCCCAACTGTTTCCTTCAAAAGCATAGGGAATGAAAGACAGGGAATCAAACTTTACGAAAGCAACTTCTTGCCTTTGTCTTCCCTTCGGTCTATGGAGGAGGAAGAAGAGGCCTTGGGGGATTTAGAGTAATCCCTTCATTCCCATTCTGAGAAGTGAGGCAAGACAAAGTTGCTCATGATCGGCGAGAAGGAGCGCAGCTTATGCTGGCGCTAATCATTCTGCCCTCCCTGATATGGTTTTAGAAGTAGCGAAGGGAAATGAAAAACGTCTAACATTGGGACAAAGGTCGTCTCAAATTCGCTTCTCTGGCGCCCCTTTCGTCCTGTCCCTCACTTCTGTGTTGTCTCCAGTGTATAAATTGTTTGCACACAAAAAGTTACGCTGTTGTGTTGCCGTCTGACTTATGGCGACAACATATGGGGTTTTCTTGACAAGATTTGTTCAGAAGAGGTTTGCCTTTTCCCTCATCTGAGGCTGAGAGAGTGTCACTCGCTCCAGGTCACCCACTGGGTTCCCGTGACTGAACGAGAATTCGAACCTGGTTTCCCAGTGTCCTCGTCCAACATCACACCGGCTGTATACAAAAGGCTAGGCAGTTGCGTTCTCCGCACTAACAGATACTACACGTACAAGGTTTTGTGCAACTTTTGCAGTGTCAGGACAGATTTAAGGCGAATAAACACTCCGAGTTATTACGATTCCACACAATTATTCCGGTGACTTTTTCATTTCTCCCTCAGACCCCACTCTTTGCGGGGATTTGTTTCCCAGTGGGCTGCTTTTTAAAAGTTTCAAGGGGATGTGGCAAAAAAAACATTGACCAGGAAACAAACGCTTGGATCCGTTCCTCCTCCTCCTCCTCCTCCTCCTGCGGCCGCCGCCGCTGCTGCTGGTGCTGCCGCCGCCCAGGCGCTGTCCGCGTCCAGCCAGCAGCCTCGGTAGACGGAGCTGAAGGTGCCTCCCGGGCAGCGCCAGCAGCCGCCGCCGCCGCCGCCGCCGCCGCCCTCCCCCTCCTCGCTCCCGTCCGTCCCCCTTGTGAGCGAGCGGTGCTCGGGGCTTTCCCACGCTTCCAAGAAAAGACACCCAGGAGCGTTTTGGCGCTGGGACCGCGGCCGCGCCTCAGCCAATGGCGAGGCGCACAGAACGGCCGGGTTAAAGAACCCCGTCATTCACGCCCCTGCTTCCCCAATCAAGTGGCGCACACGGGAGAGGGGGCGTGGCCTCTCAGAACAGTAGGCGGGACGTGAGGCTAGAGGCTGAGCTGCAGCGTGGGAAAGAGGTTCAGAAATCTATGCGATTGACTGGCGCCGGGTGCGGGCGGTTTAAGCCGAGGGCTCTCGAGAAAGGAAAACGCAAACCAAAAAAAAAAAAAAAAAGCAATCAACAGCAAATACACGCGCACGGCCCTCGAGTTCTTGTTTTTTATCTCTTGGTTTGGACTCTGGACTGGCTCCTTTGGCCACCATGAAGCGGCCTTGCGAGGACACTACCTCAGACAGCGATATGGACGAGACGATAGACGTAGGGAGTGAAAATAATTTCTCCGGGTAAGGAAGTTTTTTGTTTTTATTTTAGCAAATCGAGATGCCAGTCCTTCTTTCCTGTAGTTGAGGTGGAATGGAGAATGAGGGAGGGAGTTAGTTAAAGGCAGCATGTGCTATAAACACAGCTGGGCAAAGCTGCTTTTCGGATGTCACTTCCCAGAATCTCCCAGTTGGGGTGTTGGTTGCAGCGTTTGGGGGGGGGGGGTGTCGTCCAAAAAGGTGAGATTTAAAGGCTTTGAGCAGACGTCTTAAAAGTCTTCCCATATGGGATGCTTTTTTGTGTCTCTTCTTACCTTTATTGCAGTTATTGTAGAAGGAACAGATATTCTCTTATTAACCAGGCAACGCTGTATATTTAGACTTATTGAACTGCATCTTTTCCTATTCTGACTTCACTGCCTATTTTCCTATTTACTCATGTCCTCTCTTGCTAACTCTCCCACTTGTATAATTTCTCTTGAAGGTACATTCCAATGAAACTTATATATATCTAAAATACAATATTTGGGAATACTCAGACTAGGTAGAGAAAAATCTCCAAATGCATCATACTTGTATTGTGTATGTGCCTTGACTTCTGTGATTCTATGACTTATGGGAACTCCATGAATTTCATAGTTTTCTTAGGCAAGGTGTAGTCAGAGGTGGTTTTGCCAGTTCTTTGCTCTGAAATATAGTCTTTAGCACCTGGTATTCCTTGGCAGTTTTCCATCCAAATACTAATCAGGACTTACTCTGTTTAGCTTCCAGGAGGAGATGGGATCTGGTGCACTCAGGATCTAAGTGTATCATAGCGAAATAGGTGGTGAATATATTTTCAGTAAACCTCTGCTTCAGGGCTGTGTGTTCAGGAAAAAAAAGAGTGGGCAACAGAAGCAAGGAAAAGACAGTGTCATATCTGTGCCACACATGCTGTTGGCCATTAATGCCTATTAATGCCATATATTAAGTAGCAGTAGTAATGACAGGAGAACAAATAAATTCTGTGTAACTATGGAACCGTAACATTGCATGCCAAAGAGGAAGATGTTATAATTAGTTGGCATCCCTTGAAACAGATGATGTCAGATAACCCTGTCTTGTGCACTTGGATGGGATGTCTGTGCTCTGTGACATTAATTAATGCCCTGTGTTACTAATCTTATCTAGTGGTGTGCTGTTGTACGTTAATAACAGATTGCAGTGGAAATCATCTTCCCAGCAGATGATCTGGGGGTGGCACCAAAGGAAAGTGGAGAGGTTTGTTCATTAGAATATCGCAGAAGATCAATTGTGATTATGTTTCCTTTCCCACCAATAAGTGAGGTGTTGTTCGACTAAGTGGAGCCAAAGTATTGTATGCTATGTAGCACTTATATATTGTCTCATTGCTAGTCTAACCATTCTCAAACCCTGAGATATCTGTGATGTGAAGGCTGAAGAAAGGCAGTTCTCAAGGCAAAATAAGATTACGTTTACAAGAGACCTATCAATCACTTGAAGAAGGTTAGGTTATCAGTTAACTAACTAACTAACTAAATTTAAATATTATGGCATCCTCTGTGTATGGGTTGGAGTTCTTTTGCACTTCTGAATGAAGTGTTAAAAAAAACTTAATGCTTCTTTTTAAAAAAGAGATCCTGTTATTCTCATGTTTTGATTCTGAGGTCTGAGCCTCCATTATTGTTGTTGTGTGTCTTCAAGTTGTTTCCGAGTAACTGCAAACCTAACGCAAACCTATCATGGGATTTTCTTGGCAAGATTTGTTCAGATGAGTTTTGCTACCATTGCCTTCTTCTGAGGCTGAGATAGTTCAACTTGCCAGTGGGTTTCAGTCGCTGAACAGGGATTCAAACCCCGGTCTCCCACAGTCCTAGTCCAGCAATCAAACCACTACTGCACACTGCCTGTCTGTGACTCTGCATAAGATGAATAAAATAAAACATCAAAGAGAGACTAACAAGACAGAACAATGGTCTGGGCTAAATTAAATATTTTTTATGACACTTTGACTCAAGTAGGAGAATTAGGTGGTGGTTAAGTTTTGCATGCAAAACCAAACAGTAGTACCAAAAAGTGCTTTACATTGGATTCCCACACCCTGCAGTAAATTCTGGTAGATTGCAGCCATCAGGAAAGCTGTAAAAACAGGTAGCAGTAAAGATACTTTTAAAGACAATTATCAAGTCATTTGACTTGTAAAGTTGGATTTCTTTTTCTAGATTTGCTGAGAGAAATTCAACATGATATGGGAATGTAAAGAGGTATTTCTTACATGATGCAATTAAACTGATTACCTCTTATAATCCATTTTAAATTAACCTGTAGTAATACTTTGCTTCAAGACATCTACATAGTAGTAGCATTTTAATGTTAGCTAGTTTTATTTACATTTGCTGTACAGGATAGTAATTCAGTACTGATCTTGATCCTAATCTGGCTCACAGATTAATTGGACAATTAATCTTAATTGAATCTAAAATTTTTATTAAAGTCATGTGCATGCTGTAAACTTGCATCCTAATTAAAGTATTATACCTCATGGTGTTTGCTCTAGAGTAGTCTTCCTGAAGTCAGTTGGTCTGCTTTGGCCTAAGAGAAATGTAATTTCAGTTAAAGTCACTGTCTGAATAAAGCCAAAAATGTAGTTGGATTAAACATAGGGAAGAAAAAAATGTGCACACGTGTCTGAGTTTGTGAGTGTTAACAGCTGGTCCTAGGACTTGGATTATTAAATATATGAGAAGTCAACACGAACGGGTTTCCCCTTTATGCAGATAATATGTTGGGCATATGAAAGGCAATTAATGTTTTAAAAGTAAAGGCTAGTTAAAAAGCAATTAGAAATGCTACCATTGGAATCCCATTTCTTGCTTCTGCCACAATCAAACACACATGCTACAGATGACTAAAGGAATGTGCCTTATAATCATGATAGATTTTTTAAGCAGCTAGATGCTGTGAATATATTGTTGTCAGTATAAGATCAACTGTATGGGACAATAAATGAAATTTTCTTACTGAAAATAAGCAGAGATTGCGCAGCAGAAATGCCTGTTGATTAGAAAATTAAATCTGATAAGCACCAGAGGTTCTACAAAAAAACAGCAGGTCTTCATATCTGTCTGAATAAAGACATTTAGACCTGGGTATGTATATTGATTTCAGTGGAACATTTATGTTTCCATGCAATGACCATTTCCATTTTAAATATGCTTTTTTGTACATAGGCATAAATTGCATTAAAATGCATGAGCCTTGCATCAAGCATAATTTTTTTTAGCTGTGAACAGTTTCTGTGTATTTAAAGTGTTCAGTAAACTACAAGCAAGCATAACCAGCCTTTTAAAGATGACTCTTTCCATATATTTGTTTAATTATGTGTGTGTGTGTGTGTGTGTGTGTGTATCTATATCTAGACAGAGGGAAAGAGAGAGAGAGAGAGAGAGAGAGAGCGCCTTTGTCAAATGTGTATTGCTCACACCTGAAAGACAGCACACGAACACAATATCTGTGTCTAAGTCTAAAAGGTTTTCCAAACAGCAGCTTTGCATGTGCTCAGGATTGGAATCTTAAACAAGAGTGTTCCTTCAATTATATGAATCTCAATTTAATTCGGCCATATCTGATTATCATATATTGGCCAGAGTTGCAGTTGTCTGGTCCAGCTGAATTCAGATGGTAGATCATGCTTGGGCTGACTCTTTTTTTATTAAATGTATTGCCCAGCAAATCTAAAGTAAAGAATAGTTTAGAGAGGATGACCAGCACTCATCAAAGTTATGTTTTCAACTACTTTTTTATTGGTAATTAAAGTATTTGTGCATAGTTGGATGGGGAGAGATTAAATCACTGTAGGAAATAACACAATGTAGGAAATAACACTAGCACCTGACATGCCTTTTCAACTATTCCTTAGGCATAGTGCCAGTTCTGTGATCCGATCAAATTCTCCTACAACAACGTCCCAGATCATGGCACGGAAAAAAAGAAGAGGGGTAAGTGTTTATTTTCCCGTAATGACTTTTATGTTAAAAGGTGCATTTGTTGTATTATTTTTTAACTCTTTCTGTACCTGTTCATTTTTTATTTACATATTGTTTTTGTTCTGAAAACAGATTATTGAGAAGAGGCGCCGTGATCGTATCAATAACAGCTTATCTGAACTGAGACGACTCGTGCCAACTGCTTTTGAAAAACAAGTAAGAATAATTACATAAATGGGATATTTGGTATCTCATCTGGTCATGTTGGATCCTTTATAAAGCTCATTAAAATAAGGCTTGATTTGTCCTGATCTGGCACAAAACAGGCACTCCAATAAAATGCTTTGTTGTGGCAAAACTATTAAAAGCAAAATCCTCCATAAAGCTGAAAAACATTTCCATTCTCTGGTTTACTGTTCCCTTAAGGGCAACTCTGTCGGTGTTGTCTCTGTTCTTTCTATGAATTCCAGTAGTGGTTTTGTTGCTATTCTTTTTTTTTAAGTGATGTATTCCATATACTTTAACAAATATGTCAAATACTCATCTGGATACTTCTTTTAACAGCATTGACTTTTTTCCTTCTTCAGACCTATTAGGTAAATTATACATTTGATCTATCATACTAAATAGCTTAATTAGTTAAGTTCCTTAATAGTAGAAGCATTTAAACAGCCTTTAATTTTTTTTTAATATGTCCATGACAAAATTATTCTGGGATAATAAATGGTGCTCATACTGTGGTTATTTAAAGCGATCTGTGTGGAGAAACGCCGTTTTAAATGTGTATTTTCATGGGTGAATGTATGAGAAAGGGCCAACAGAATCTAATCTCCTACTTACAGAATAATTCCAGCTGAATTATTGGACATGTTCAAATGTGATGTGCATGCATACTAATTAGAAGGAGAAACAGAAAGAGCAGGAACAATAGTTCCACTTATTTTTGTCTCACCATTTAAAATAATTTTAAAAACTAAGATCACTCACAAAGATAATAAACATGTGTTGTATAGAATCACATTTGTAAATATTAATGTCTGAATCTGGTTAAAGCATATGTGGTTTTTGTTAATGATATCATGAGTGGCACAAGTTGAAATTCAAAAGCTTCAAGCACAAAGATTCTATGTGACTTCATATGATCATAAGAGCTACAGGGAAAGGACCTTACTCTTCTGATTTGAAGCTGGGTTAATAACTTCAAGTTCCCCCCTAGAATAGTTGGCCACTAGCTTTTAGAAGTGGACAAAGTAGGGCCTTACAGATGTTCACTTGCAACTCCCATGAGGCCTAAGTAGCATAACTAATTATGAGGAATGCTGGGAATTGCAGTCTAATAATTTTGGAACGGTCACATGATCTATTCCTGTTCTGTATTATGACATGCTGAATATGAAAAAAGAAATTATCTGTTAACACTTCTCCAGCAATAGTTGACATTTTGAATGTCATTTTTAGTACTGTTGGTTTTTACTACAGACGTCTGTCCAGTGGAACTTATTCTCATGTATAAACTTGCACTCTGTATGACCAAAGACTATATGTTCAGACTTTACGTGTTTTGAAATACTTCACAACAGCTTTGGAGTAGGTATTTCAAATGCACCATCTTCAGCAGCTGTCTTTTTTGTGTGTAAGAAAGCATTACTGCTGTCTCATAATGCCTTAAAGCCTGTATGAAATCATATGTCATTTAGTTTTTTGAATCTAACTGCAAAAGAGTTGTTGCAGAGGCAAAAGAGAATTATACTCCTTCAAGTTCTAAGAGTGTGTAGGACTATACACATTAAAATTAAAACTGTGCACTTCAGTTCCATATTGCGTTTCCTAGAGTACACTTTTAAGTAAGCAGCGTAGAACTTAATTTGTGACTTAGATCCAGATAAGTGGGACCTTCAGCAAAATGTTGAAATGTATCGTAGCCTAATAGGAGTCCCTTCTTTCATGATAACTCCATTCAATTTCACCACTACCCTTTATTTCCTAGGGGGATGGTTTTCAACCTATATCCAAGTATGCCATGGGCA
Source organism: Cyclura pinguis (assembly GCA_030412105.1). Classification (NCBI taxonomy): domain Eukaryota; kingdom Metazoa; phylum Chordata; class Lepidosauria; order Squamata; family Iguanidae; genus Cyclura; species Cyclura pinguis. The sequence goes on along the minus strand of CM059599.1, from coordinate 101,030,344 downwards.
CTGTGCTTGCTTAGCCCTTTTTATTTTTTATTTTCCTTTTCCCTTGGGAGGCAGAGTTGGCCTTGTATTTTTAAAAAAGATTTTTTTAATACTCAAGCAAACCTTGGGATTCTCCCAAATTTGCGGATACTTCTCCTTTTTTCATTAGTTCCCATTTGTGTTAGCCTTTGCTACTTGTGTTCGCAATTAGAGGGAGTGATTTTCCATTTAAGAGGGCTATGCCATACTTGTGAAAACAGGCATGGTAAGTTAAGGCCACAGGCAGTTTTCTAGGCTCTTCAAACTGTTCTTATTTCTTAGGTTAGATAGTACAGCAGGCAGTAGATGTGTTACACAGAATAGAACTTTGATGTAGATATCAGATAATAAGTTAATCAACTCAGCAAAGTGAAATATAAGGAGGTGACAAAGAGCAAGTAAAATACTATTCATGTTCTCCACGCTGTATCTTGAGCAATATGCAAAGCAGCCCTATTTAGGCTGTTGCTGCATCAGAGAATGGACGTATTTCCAGCTAGTCAAAGAAACTGGGACAAGAGACAACAGTTGTTTGTCCCCTTGCATTGTTTACTTCTTGAAAACCATAAACATTATAAAACAAGGCTTCCAAAGCCTTTGGAAATTACCCAGCAGCAAACAACCATTAGTCCTCACTGAAACTGTTCGTACTGGGTCTTTAGAAAAGATTAGCACTGAGAAAAGTACATGCTGTATTTTGAGGTGGGAAACTGGAAAATAAAATATGAGCAAACTATCAAAAATGACCCTAGATATACGAAATGCCAACACACTTGTATGTGTTAGTACAACTAATGTGCAATGTGAAGGGCCTTTTCAACTAACTTGCAAGGGCCCAATATCAGTATTATTTCATCTTGGTTATGTCCCTAAAAGTGACTAAGGTTGGCCTTCCATGTTTGCTAGGGTTAGAGGCTCTGCAAAAGTGGAAAAGTAGAAAAACTGCAAATATCAAAATGTGTGTGTGTCTGTGGGAAGGGGGGCAAGATATGGTGGGGAGAGCAGGCACCCAGGATCCAAACCAGATCAGAGAAAGGAGAGGAAAAGGGGGTCGGCCAGCACAGTGGTCCTTTACTTTTTCTGTCTCGCCCGTCCCCTTCCTTGTGTGTTGGGAGGCATCAGAGGAGGGTTCATGGTGCTGAGAAAATGGAGTATGAGCTGCCCTTAACTGACCAGGCAGTGGCTAGTGGAGGAAGAAGAGGATCAGAGGCAGTTTTTTAAAGGGTTGTGCAGCCTTATTGGAGCCACCAAGAGGGAAGGTTCACCCAGAAAAGAAGCACCTGAGGTTTGGGGGCAGGGGTTGAAGAAACTGATAAATAACCAAATTTGTGAATGTTAAACCTGCGAATGGAGGGCCATATTCAGATTTTGTGTAATTCAGGTCAACTGAAAGAAAGCCCTCTTTACTGATGATGTGTGCTTTTCCGTCACCTGCTACTTACAGCAAGTCAAAGGCAAACTTATTATGGGGTTTTCTTGGCAAAATTTATTCAGAGGAGGTTTGCCATTGTCTTCATCTGGGGCTGAGTGAATCTGGCTAGTCCAACACTCAGACCTCTATACCGTACTGAATCTTTACGATTACTAAATATGTTCTTTTTATTCCTCAAAGGGGAGGCTTAAACTTTCACAAAAGGTAGTAGTCAGCATCACAGATGAGTTTAAGCAGAAATAGATGTTTGTTAAAGACTGGGAAAATAGTGTTCTCAGTTCTACCAGTAGAAATGATTGATTTTCTAGGACAAGATAACAACACAATTTGACTGCTGTTACAATAATTGTCTCATTTATCCATAGGTTGTAAGTGGTGCTATTGCCTGTAAAAGTTGCTTTTGGCATGTAATGCAATCACTGGCAAAATTGTGGGTTTTGGAGTATAATGAATAACAGTTTATTTGTTCCTCATTTGGGCAGGAAAATTTTGTCACTTATGTGATATACAAGGCACCTTGTAGATATGTGTGTGTTGTTCTCATTTCTACTTCCTAACAAGAGTCCCGGTATTAAGCATAGCAGCTCTGGATCGTATCTTTTGCTTTCACTCCAGGAAGCATGGTCATTTGCCTGCCATACTTCCTGCAGTGGTTTGAGAGTGAACATTGAGTTGCTCCCAAATGTAGTTGCAATGAGTAGAGCATGTCATACAGTGTTGTGAGTGGTGGTAACACTCGTTCTTGAAAAAGCAATGAGGAATGTAACAAAAAACACAATTTGTATCCCCTAAGAACATTAATAACAACATGGGGTTGTTTTTGTTTTTTTATTTCCTAATGTTATTTCCTAATTTTCCTTATTTCCTAATAAGCAATGTCACAAATTACTTTTTAAAAAGTAATATTGACATGCTGTAGATTTATACCTTTGGTTGGGAGAAAGTGAGTCATACAGGAAGTTCAAGAAAATTCATTGCAGAAGAAGAATTTGAACTTGGGCCTTTCAGTGCTCAAACTCAACATACTAACCCTTGCAATCATACTGAATTGCAGAGGGTTGTGTCCTGAAAGCTCACTGGTGGACTATGGCCTTTGCATGCATCAGGTTTGAAATTCAGTCCCTGGCAGCTCCCTCAAAATCATCAGCGAGCAGGAGATATGAAAGACATTCATCTGAGATCCCAGAGATCTGCTTGTCTGGCTTGTGGCTGGGTACAAGTCTTAGGGTTCCAAGTTTTGTAGTAATTATTTAAATCATACATCCAGCTTCTTGGACTTCCACAAGCATGCAATAAATATTAGTATCTATGTGAGTTCTGCTAACTTTGTCTATTGGAAATAACATTTAAATATCTTTAAGATGTCCAGTTGAGCCTGCTCCTAACCTAAAGGAGGTTTACTTTGGAATTCTCTACCACAGTCCTGAATATTTTACTTGGAAGTAGGCATTGCTAACATCAGTGAAACATTTCTATACTAGTGCTTTAGCTGAGAACAACAGACAGGTATCTAATGTAGGGTTGGTCTGACATAGGGTTGGTTCATACATGCATGTTCATCATTTGAGGACTGTGCGCATAGCTTGCAACAGAATGTGTGAACAGGTGCCATTCAAAAACAGTGTGTTTTGAGATAGCACCAGGTATCATCATTCATCTCTATTTATATCCCATTTTTTTCCTCAGAAGGACTCAAAGTGGTTTATATTACTTTTAAAAAAGAGAACATAGTTTAAAAACCATAACATACAAAAGTTAAAACACAAATTAAACAAGTAATAATTAAAACAGAATACATATTAAAAAACAATTAACAAATCACAATTAACAGTAACCAGCACCTTTCTTCAGCCAGGCAATGATCTCATATTGAATGCCTGCCAAAATAAAAATGGTAAAATGGATGTTCTGTTTGTGATGGCAGGACTACAGTTGTTACATTAAGCCTTAGTTGGAATCTCTTCAGCCCAAATCGTATATGGCAATGGCAGGTCCATCTCTTTAAACCTGATCACATATTGAGGAAGGAATAAAAGCAAAGGGGGCATGTGGATATTTGGGAATGCTAAACTGACATCTGTAGCCACCTTCCCCTTCTCTCTCAAAGCAACTCTTTTTTTTTTTTAACTAGTCTCCAGTTTGTAAGTTGACTCAATTCAGACAAGGGTGATGTAGAGGTGGGTGAGTTCATAGGAAGAAAGGATGCTCATTCGTTCCACTCACCCTCTCATCCATTCTGTTCTCAAAACCAGACTCTCCCATAGCCCTGCTTTTTATGAGACCGGAACAGGCTTGGATCCAAAGTTGTTTGTTGAGTATAATTTGGGTATTGATTGAAGAGTTAACGAAGTCTGTCCCTAGTTTTTCCTTTTCATTAAATCATAAAATAACTACTCCAAAGCTACACTACAGGACGAGCATGGATAACAAACAGTTTTGTGGTAGTTTCACTTGATTCATGTTGAAACAGAGCAAGAAATCTATTTCTGTGAAAGAGAAATTAATGCTTATTATGTAATCATAGCAATGGCGAGCACCTATCTGTTAACAGCCTAATTCTCTGAACTATTTTGCAGCATTTAAAACAGAGGTGGGCAACTGTGCTTGGAGTGTAGGGGGCTTCATTAGCCCTGGGGGAGACCTCGGAGGACTATATCTGTTCCTGCAAAAAAAAATCATTTTTTGTCCCTGAACACCCCTAGGGAAATGGAGGACTTTCTACCATGTTTTGGGTTTTGAGAAAAACAAAAAAAGGCCTATTCGGGGCCTAAGCTGCCCCAAGAGGGCTATAAAATTTGACAGAAACACACCCCTTGCCCCCTAGTGGACATTTTAGAACATTTCAGGGCAATTTTTTTCCACAAAAAAATTGCAAAAAAATGTTTTTGATTCCTGGGCGCCGCCAAACGTGGCAGAAATGCCATCCACACCCGCTAGAGTCCAGCTGGGGCATTCTGGAGGAAAAAAATATCTTTTCTTGGAAAAAACATTGAAAAAAACATTTTTGACCACTGGAGACCACAAAACAAGCCCTGGGGGTAACATGTAATCTGTGGGTCACACTTTGCCCACCCGTGTTTTAAAATGTTGGTATATATGTGTAAGATAAACAGTCACTATTTATGCACATAAATGAATGTGTGCTATTTAAACATTTAAATATATAAAATATATTATATTCAAATGTACCCAAAATGTTTTACTTTTGTAAGCCTCTGTGAGTCCCATTTCTAGGGAACATTAAATAAAGGAATATTGTTAAAGTTAGTGTAATGATAGCCCATAGACCCTATATCATTTCCCCATTGTTTAAAGAGTGCTTTTTGAAAATATAATTTTCCTGCATATAGTGTTTCCTCTCAGCACTAGAGCAAATATCTTCTGGTGGTGATGGGAATAGTCATCATCATCTTCAAAATAAAATAATAGTAGTAGTAGTAGTAGTAGTAGTAGTAGTAATATAATTATATAATATATAATAATAATATAATATAATAATAATAATAATATTAATAATAATAGTAACAACATTTTGAGGAGAAAACATTAGATAGACTTGTAACCTTATTGAGAAAGGTTGTTCTGATAATGCATCTCTATAGAATTTGGTTAGTGAAGCATTTAGGGGTTAGTCATATTCTGTGACTGGAAGTTCTGTTTCCAGTCTCTTTGTCTTGTATTTCCTCTAAACAAGAGGTTAGACGCCCATACATGAGACAACAGTGTTGGATCTTGCGTCCATTTATGTGGCATTTTTTTAAAAAAAATATGGTACCTTTAACAGAGTTAAGTTATACTGCTTTTTGGGTTGCTTTTTAAAAAGAACTGGCCAAATTCACTGAAGATAAAGCTATCACTGGTTACTGTGTACTGTCACAGTTGTTCCCTATACACACAGGATCAGAGGTGTTATGCCCCTGAGTACAAGCTACTGGGGAACATAAGTGGCAGAAGCATGTTGCCCATCTGTCCATTTGTGGCCTTCCCTTGGGCATCTGACTGGCCAGTGCAGAAAATGGGATGTTGAACTAGATAGGCTCCTCATCTGCTCCAGAAGGGTTCTTATATTTCTCTCTGTCCCAGGGAAGAATAAGGATAGGCTGGAAAATGGGCCTGTAATATCAAACTTTCACTACACTACAGATTGATATGGACAGGGTTGGACCTGCTCAGATTTACAGATGCAGTCTCTCTGCCTTAAAAATCTGATTATAAATAAACTTTAAAAATGCCATCAATAATGAAATAAAACTTTTGATTTAAACAAGATTTAGCCAAGAATCATTCTCCTTAATTGCAGATATAAAAACTGCTTTTTACTATTTTTATTGTACTAATAATTGGGGAAAAAAATCACAAGGAAGTTTTTCCTGCACAGATCCCAATGTGCAGGAACAACCGTGTTTCTCTGCAACTCCCATTTATTTCACAGAGGCTTCCAGTGCTGAAGTTTCCAGTGGTGTGTGCCCTTGGAGGTCTTCTGCACCTCTCAGGCTTGCTGTTCTAAAGTTTGTAGACATGAATATATGTACCGTACATGTTGCCCCTCTCTGTCCTGTGTTCTGTGTTTCTAATGTGTATACCATTTATGTCATGTTATCCACCGTGATATAGTACTTGTGTGTAAAAATACAGTCTGGGATACAGATGCTGAGTAGAAGAATTACACTGAGAATGCTCTAATGGTTGGGAAAATTGAAACCATAAGATGGAGCTCAAACGAGAATATACCAAATCAAAGCACGCAGTACTTTTAAGCCTTTATTGTTTGTGCCTCTTATCTCAAAGGGATCTGCCAAATTAGAAAAAGCAGAAATCCTGCAAATGACAGTGGATCACTTGAAGATGCTCCAGGCGACAGGCGGGAAAGGTAAGGAATTGATTTGGGTCCTGTTTCTAATATTTATAGGGAGAAACCTTAGCAAATGTTCCTTTTTTTGACAAGCTGAGATAGGCAGTTCTAGATTAAAGGAGGGGAAATCATGCTAAAGGCAGGGCTGAACTCGTGGGAAAGAGCTACTGGGACAAAAGAAGCACTTGACCCTGGGCTTGTGTTTGCTTTCATAACACTGTGGGAGAGTAAAGGCTTCATTCACAGGCAGCCCAGTCAGAGATTTGTTTGGGGTTTGCAAAGAGCACTGAAATCGGCACAAGGGAGACAAAACAAATACCCCAAACATCCAAACATAAACAAGGAGGGCTGTGGCAACAATTGTGCAGCATGAAACAAAACCAAAGTTAAGATTCATTATGCAGCTGCTATACCACGGGAAGTGGATCCAGAGGAAACTTTCCTTATTGTTTATGTGTTTTCCTTTGTTCTAGAAAGAATGTTTTCAATGCAAAATTAGGCCGTGCCATTCATTCACCAGGGCAACATCTAAGCTTGGATCCTCTGGGTGTTGGATAGTAGAAACCCAATAGCCCTAAAGAGAGGCGGGGAAACCTACTACCCACAATAAGTGCTTATTTTGTGTGGCTGTTATGCTTTTTGGAACTGGGAATTTAGTACAAAATGTGGTTTTGAAAGAGAATAATCCGTCTTCTGTTACCTCATTTTAAAAAGCACATTACTTATTGTCATTGTTTTAGGGCAAAGGTGGGCAAAGTGGGATCTCCCAGATGTTCTTGGACTGCAGACCTCATCATCCCTAACCATTGACTTAGAGTTGCTGGGAGTTGCAGGCCAAAAGCATTTGGAGAGTTGCATTTGCCCAAATATCTCTTGATTTGAGATATGTGCCTAAAATGCATACTGGAGATTTAGAAGGCAAAAAAAAAGGTTATCTGAAAGATCAGTTTAAGGTAGTCCAATGGGTTATTTTAACTTTTTGCCTCTAAATTTTTATTACTTGAGGTTATTAAGTATAAATACTTTTGGAAATGGAAATCAGTAAAGACACAAGCAGAATATGAATCAAAATGGCGAACAGAGGATTGCTCTTTTAAACATAGCTGATTTACCTTTTTGAGCATGTTTTATTCTATTGCCCTTCACCCTCAGTTCTCCTTTTACCCTAAAAATCAGCATTCAGTGACCACCAGGCATGCTCAGTCTTCACTGTGATGCTCATGCTTGGGGGGGGGGTTAAAGGGGCTGTAACCTGTGGGGCTCCCTCAGGCTTTCTGATCTTGGTCTTGCGTATGCAGATAGAGCGATTTTAACTGTGAACAGACAACTGAGATTTCTATCAGTGTATGACAAAGAGGGGAAGGTCTGAAGTAAGAAATTAGAGTTGACTGTGGATTTCTCATTTCAGTTATCTCCTTAGCCATGAACTAATTGGATGGCTTTACTCAAGCCACTGTTACACATCTTCAGTCAGGGAGAAGCCTATCGTAGTGGTTTTTACAAGAATTGATTCAGTCAATGTTAAGTGCTTCAGACACAATGAAAAAATTTATTGTTATTGTTCTTACTTGCATTGTACAGAATGTGAGCTGGATTTTCAAAAACAAAAAGCTTAGCACTAAGATTTTATTTTATTTATTTTTGCAAAGGTTGTTGTTGTTGTGTGCCTTCAAGTTGTTTCTGACTTATGGTGACCCTAAAGTGAACTTATCACAGTGTTTTTCTGGGGGCTAGGAGCGTGTGACGTGCTCAAGGTCACGCAGTGGGTTTCCATGGCTGAGTGGGGAACCGAACCCTAGTTTCCAGCATTGTAGTCCACTGGTCAAACCACTACACTACGCTGGCTCTCTCTCTTTTTTTTTTTTTGCAAAGGTGATACTAGGATTTTTTTTTTTCTAATGTAGTTGGTTACTGGGGATGGTCCTGAATTTGGTCAGTTGGCACAGCATTAACTTTAACTGTAAATGATAGTCTCTAGAAATAATGCCTATTTAATGTATCTACCTGCCATGTACCCATCTGAGCCTAAATATCCCAAAGGCACCAGATCCAACCTGATCTTGGAAGCTAAGCAGGGTCAGCCCTCATTAGTACTTGGATGGTACACTGCCAAGGAATACCAGGTACAGATACCAGGCTACATTTCAGAGGAATGAACTGGCAAAACCACCTCTGAATATTCTTTGCCCAAAAGAACCCTATGAAATTCATGTGGTTGCCATAAATTGACAGATGACTTGAAAGCACATGTACACATGTATCGCCTCCCAGCCCACCAAGGCAGAATGTCATAGGATATGATATTTCTTGAAAAACAGTCCTCCATAAAATGTTGTTGAAGTTGTTCTCCTGTTGGTCTGCAGATAATTGTACATTTAGAATGGAAACTTTTCAGATAATCTGAAAATGAGAATTGTCTTTGGTGTGACATTTTACATGGATGTAAGACATGGGAACAAAAATCAAAATTTATTTAAGTATTTCTGATGAAGAAAAGCATAAGGGTGCAGTTGTAAAAACTGGTCTGGAATCAAGTTCTACTGATATATGTGGGGCTTCATAATTTTGAGCAGACATGTTGTAGGAATGTCATTCGTCACTAGTTCATTCTCAAAGGAAGCAATGAGTAATTTTAACAATATTCTTCCCACTGTGAGAGATTGGTCAAAAACTGCAGTGTTTTCAAAGACTGTTTGCAGTTTGAGCATATTCTGTGCAGATTTTGGACACGGTATTTTTGCACAGAAAATGTTTGATGTTCAGGAAATGGTGCTTTCTCCACAATAAACCATGTGTGAATTTTGTGCAGAAATAAGTCCTAAGCTGCAATGATTCTTTTCAGTCCAGATTTCCTGACACATCAGAAATACAATTGTTGACCATTTTGTGAATATTTTATTCTTAATATTACTAGTAATATTATTTCCATCCCTAGATATGTATGTGGTTGCATTCTCAAGTTTTTCGGCTCTTCAGTTTTCTTGAAGTTTTTAATTATCTGCTGTACTGTTGCACTGATAGTCAGGTGAAATCACTGGATTTCAGTTATTTACTAATTGCTGTCTGACATTGTGTCTCCTGCAGCATCTTTCTGAATGTAAGGATTCTGACTGTATAATCCTGATTAATAGTCCTCATCTATTATACACTGATTTGTAGTGTGTTAGAATGGCAACTAGGCCTGTGCTACTGCACTAGTATGGAGCGATGGATGAGAAAGTATGTGACAAGGGGAGCAATGTAGGCACCGTGTTTGGAATTTGTATTTTGTTAATGAAAAACAGGAGCAACCCTTTCAGATCCCAGCCTGTACTGCTTAAGGCAGAAATGGAAGATCACTGTTTTCAGAAGGACCTTGAGTGATTTTGTTTTTAAAAAGAAATGTTTCGAGGCTTTGTTTTTAATTGTCACTTGCTAGGCAGTAATAGGAATGCCGATATTGTGTACATCTTTGTGCTACAACAGACTAACATGACTAATCTGGAATTTATTTTCAAATGAGAAAACTCATGCACCATTCCTTTTAAGTAAGAAACTTCTATGTATTTATTTAATAGTCCTTCCATAACAAGAACACAAAGTGACTTATAAAATTGAAACATACGCAATATAGATAAAAGCATATGAAATATTAGTATTAAGTTGTAATTATCTATAACATTAAAACTATTTAAAGCAGTCATTAAAAATAAAAAGATAATATCCAGTTTAAAAACAGTTCAGCAAGTTATTAAAAGCCCTTTCTTAAAAATAGTGTGTTCTTTAAAGTCTGTAGGGATTAAAAGCAAATTTTTGGTGACAGTATAACCTACTTTAGTCCAGGTATTATGTATGCATGCTCCAGCATTAAATTTTTATCTATGATGATACATGCACCTGAAAGAAAAAAAATCAGTTTGCAAAAACAGTTGCATAGATTATAAAATATTACATAAATGTACATAATTATTAAACCATTTTTGTGTGATTATATATTTAGTGTGTAATCTAACATATTCCAAATGTTAGGTTTGTTAATTCTTTGCAAGTACGAAAGGGAATGTTGGTTGTTAGTAGATTATTAAGTATTAATTAAAACATTTGTTTATTATCTTTCGGCCTGTCAGGGCCTCTGAAGTGATGTACAACAGTTATTATTGTTCCTATTAGCTTTATTTATATCCTGATTTTTCCCCAAGACTAGGACTCAAGGCAGCTTAGACATTAAAAAAACACAATCCAAAACATACAGAATGTCAACATTTAAACCAAATTAAATTATTAACCATATTAAAGCCACACTCTAAAAAATATACTGAGATGCCAATGTGATATAGTAGTTTGAGTGTTGGACTGTGACTCTGGAGACCAGAATTCAAATCACTGCTCAGCCGTAAAACCCACTGTGTGACCTTGGGCAAATCACACTTTCTTAGCCTCATTGGCAAAGGCAAGCCTTCCATGTTGAGTAAATTTTGCCAAGAAAACTCTGTGATAGGTTCACCTAAGATTCGCATTAAGTCAGAAACGAGTTGAAGATATACAACAGCAAAATCTGATCATCTGTAAGTGGACTTTTACCTTAAATACCATAAAAGCCCTAGATTCTGTCTGATTCTGAATCTAAGTAATATAAGCCTAGCTTAGTATTTGGGTGGGAGACCACCAATGAATACCAGGTGCTGTAGCCTGTATTTCAGAAGAAAGAACTGGCAAAACTACCTCTGAGTCTTCTTTGCCCATACTTGCCTATGAAATGTATAGGTTCACCATAAGTGACAGGCGACTTGAAGGCACATAACACTCTTGCAACCCTTTTGTTAAAAACTTTCAGTTCTCAAAGCCTGTCTGAATAAAAAAAGTCTTTGTCTGCCATTAGAAGGAGAGCAAAGAAAGCCTCCCTTATTGTTGTGTGCCTTCAAGTGATTTCCAACTTATGGCAACCGTAATGAAAATTTGTCATGGTGTTTTCTGGGGCTGAGAGTATGTGACACAGCCAAGGTTACTCAGTGCGTTTCCATGGCTGAGCAAAAAATCAAACCCTGGTCTCCAGGATCATAGTTCAGTGCTCAAACTACTACACCATACTGGCTCTCCCTCACACCAGAGAGAGCCTTCTTAGCCCTAGACCAGAGCTTTCCAAACTTTTCATGTTGGGGACACACTTTTTTAGACATGCATCATTTCATGACACAGTAATTCAGTTTTACTAGCAAACCAGAGGTTAAACTAACCCCTTATAAGAGATACAGACATATACATAAATTGTAATAACAAAATGTATGTGGACACAACATATCTCATGAAAAGATTTCATATATTTTTAAAAACATGATTTATAAATAATTTCATATATTTTTAAAAATATGATTTATAAATAATAACATACATTTCCAAGATTGTAGGCAACACACCTACACACTTCAGGTGACACATGTGTCGCAGCACACCATTTGGAAAGCCCTGTCCTAGACTTTGGAACTCCCTAGGTATCATTTGTACTTACCAGACTAGCCTTTCAGGGTGATGAATGTAGCTTAGAAATGTAGCTTAGGAGGGGGAAAATGAGGCCACTGCTCCCCAAATAAGAATTCTGTCATTCCCCCCCCTTGAAATTTTTCTTCGGTCCTCAAATTTCTAGCATTGTAGCAACTTAAAATTTCAGTTGAGCTTTAGAAATACAAATTTAGAAACACAGTTTAAGCTACAATTTAGTTCTAAAGAAAAGTGGTAGGCAAAGTTACCTGGAACTTCAGTTTGCTGTGTTCACTCAGTAATTTTGCCCGCCCTTTTTCTTTGGACTATATTTCTAAATGCTCAACTGAATTTTTAAGTTATTGCAATGCTGGAAGTCTGGGAACGGAAAGAAAATGTCATGGGACAGATAAAATGTTTATGGAAGGGCAACACTACTCTGGTTGCCACATTTCTGTGGAACATGGAACAGAGCATTTCAAATCTCTGGCAGATTCATATGGGAGGGAGAGCCAACGTGGTATAGTGATGTGCATGTTGGGATGGGATTCTAGGAAATTGTCTTTTGGCCATGGATACCCACTGAATGGCTTTAAGCAAGTTGCACTCTTTCGTTCTCGGAGGAAAGCAATAACAACCACTCTTTAACAAACCTTGCCAAGAAAGCCCCATGATAGGCTCACCATAAGTTGGAAAAAAAATTGAAGGTACACAACTATAGGAGGAGGCCATCTTTCGGATATTCTGGCCCAAAGCTGTTTAAGGGTTTATATGAAAAGGCCAACACCTTGAATTGAGCTTGAAAGCAATTTCAAGACCAGTGTGGTCTCTGGAATGCACACTGATAATAGTCTGACTGCTGGATTATAAATAGGATACCATGATGGTCCTGGCATCAAGCATGTTGGTTTCATGTCAGCCAGACCCATTTAAATGCTGATATGCTTGCCCATGACAGTCATATAGGTAAATAAAAGGAGAGGTGCTGAGACCTACAGATGTCATCTTTGACATTCTTGAAATGATGAACTTGGGAACTGTTAACAAATTTTAACTGTATGGTCTCTTTGTGGTTGGAAAAAAAAAACCCTGACATAAGAATAATCCTGCCAGATCAGACCAAAAAAGCCTATCCTGTCCAGCATCCCACAGTGGGCAACCAGATGGCTTTTCAGAAGTCTGCAAACAATAGCCCCTTGCCTCCTGACGTTCAGCAGCAACTGGTATTCAGAAACACTGTGCCTTTAATCCTGGTGGTAGCACGTATCCATCAGGATGAAGACTAGTCATTGATAGCCTTATCCTCCTTGAAATTGTCTAATCCCTTTTCAAAGGCATCTAAATTGATGGCATCTAAATTGATTTGCTTCTACGGAAGCAAATTCTATAACTAAACTAAAAAGCTGCAGAATATCCTTTCTTAATGGAGAGTTGAGCTACACATGCAACCGATTGCTTTGTTTTGCTGTTTCTGCCTCTTTTCCAGTTCTGCAGTATGCTTTCTTGAGAAGTGTATGTAATAACCAAAACTTTACATAGCATTCCAAGTTTGTTTGCACCGTAGATTTCTATAAAGGCATAATGATTTTGGTTGTTTTAATCCTGAGGCTGGATTTTACCTTTTTCATTGCTGTTGCACCTGGACAGATAATTACGATATGATTCAAACATGCTGTAGAATCATAGTTACAGCAATTCATCAGAAAAGCACCTTAATGTGTACACATTCAGGATCATCACGTTTGGATTTGAATTTGCAGGAACATATTAGCAAAACATCTGTTTACTGAGTGGGCCTGAGTTAATCAAAAACTGAATTAAATCTGTTTTACCAATAATAAATGATAATAACTTGTCCTGGGAACTTTTAATACTCCACAGTTATAGTGCTATGATTGCACTTGAACTGACATGGCAACATCCTATGGAATCTTGGGGTTTGTAGTTTGGTGAGCCACTAGAGTTTTAGAGAATTCTAAGTGTCCTTAACTAAGCTGCAAATCACAAGATTCCATAGGATGTTGCCACGGCAGTTAAAATGGAATCATATTGTATAGCGTTGAAGGGCCTCTCCAGAAATATTTTGCTTGTCCAATCCAACTTTTTTAAAAGAGAGAACTGGTTTATGTACATGTATCTTATGTACATTATGTTATCTTTCTGTATGATGCCTGTTTGACTTATTGTGCAGATAAAATTCTTGGTGGTTTGCACTGAAGATGTTTTAGAAACATGTCATGTGGTGAAGCAATTTTAGCACATTGCACAGAGCAAATCTAAAATACCAATATAGTGTCAGTAACATATTTAAATGTCAGTATATCAGGAACAGAATTTTACAGTCAACCCAGTTATTCTGTACATATGTATGTGACACAGATTGTAATGCTGTGGAAAATCTTGCAATAGAATTTGTCTTAAGCAATAGGGAAGAAATTATTAAGCTTTTTTAAAAAATAATTTCATGCACTGGTGGTCATAATTCTTTCCCACTGTGACAACGGGTTACAGGGATAACTTTCGTATATCACATGGCTGTCCATGGGCCTACAGGTAATACGCAAACAATTTTAAATTGCTAGCCTAAAGCAGAAAAAAATAGGATATTACAGCCAGGCCAACACAATCACCCTGTTACAGACATTCAGCAACCTATGCAGAGCAGGAGGAATGAGTGGGAAGGATGGGATAGAACAGATGGAGGCAAACATGAGTAACACTGGTGTAGAGATTAACCATTCTGCCCATGTACAATGCTGAAAGACAGTGCTGCCAAAGAACAATGTATATTATATATGTCATATATAGAGAGCAGGCAGTCCAGTGTCTGTGCATAAGAATAAATGAACACAAATCTGACATCAGAAATAGCAGTATTAAAAACAAAAAAGTGGGGGGAGCCACTTTGGCATCATAAAACACTCCATGACTGAACTTAAGATAGGTATTGTGGAGGGAAAAAAAACAGAAGTTAGTCAGGATCATGAATTCTTATCATATCACATATTTTGTCTTTTGTAGTTTTAGGGCATCTGCTTTATCAGCAAGAGTTTTGTGAATGTCTGCTGTCACTAGTTTTAACTATTACTGTCAGTACTTTAATTTCCTTCTTCCTTCTCAGTCTACAGTCCAACTCCCAACATGTATATTATGTTTAGGGTCACACCTATCTTTTGGGATGCCTTCCCCACTAGTATTTAGGCGACAGAAACTGTGATGTGTTTTAGGTGCCTTTGAAAAACTCATCTCTTCACACAGGCCATTCTAAAGTGACTGCCCAGTTTGAGAATTGTGTTTTGAATCTCTGATTTTAACAGTTTGATTATTTTAATTGTTTATTTCATGATTTATATTTTAATATTTTTTAAAAAATTAAAGAATTGTCTATTAAATGCATTTCTTACTTTCTGTTTTTCTCCCTAGGCTATTTTGATGCCCATGCTCTCGCCATGGATTTCATTAGCATCGGTTTTCGAGAATGTTTAACTGAAGTTGCAAGATACCTGAGCTCAGTGGAGGGCCTCGAATCATCTGACCCCCTAAGGGTTCGACTCGTCTCTCATCTCAGCACATGTGCTTCTCAGAGGGAAGCGGCTGCAATGACCTCATCCATGGCCCATCATCACCATCCTTTGCATCCCCATCACTGGGCCACGGCTTTCCACCATCTCCCTACAGCTTTACTACAGCAAAATGGACTACATTCCTCTGATGTCTCCCCTTGCAGACTCTCAACAGCATCAGAAATGCCTCCCCATGGCTCTGCTCTTCTCACGGCCACTTTTGCTCATGCTGATTCCACACTCAGAGTGCCCTCTGCTGGCAGTGTCGCTCCCTGCGTCCCACCACTCTCTACCTCTCTTCTCTCACTCTCTGCCACCGTGCATGCTGCAGCCGCAGCTGCTGCTCAGAGTTTCCCATTGTCTTTTGCGGGGGCATTCCCAATGCTCCCGCCAAGCGCAGCGGCGGCAGCAGCAGTGGCAGCAGCAACAGCAATCAGCCCACCTTTGTCTGTATCAGCAACTGCGAGCCCTCAGCAGTCCAGCAGTAACGGGAACAGTAAGCCCTATCGACCATGGGGGACTGAAGTTGGAGCATTCTGAGTTTTCTCTTCACAGCCCTTCCCAGAACATTTCTGCAGTCATCCCAGAAAGTGCTTCGCAGAAGAGTGTAACAGGTGAAACTGCTATGTGAATTCTCAAAAGACAGATGGCGAACGATATACCTGTTCTGCCTTAAGTCTGGCCAAAGTGGACATGAGGTATTTCTTTCTTTGAATTAGGCACATCCCAGACATCAGAGATTTCCAAAATGATGACTCCCTCATTGCCATGTAGACATTTCCTGTGAAATATATAGACTTTAGAATTAATCCTCTTGCTATGCATTTTTATTGTCAGAGGGGTGATGAATTATATAACTGTTAAGAAAAACCTATCCTGAAAGATGAACACTAAGTCCAAAATGTTTTAAGTGCCTGCCCCATTCCAAATGTGTGGTGTGTTAGTGTGCATGTTTATCAGTTTTCCTTTCTGAGGCAAATTGTATTGTACAAATATGAAGAAGATGCTGGAGAGAAACATGCAGTGATTTGGAATTTTGTGATGAGATCCAAAACAGGGAGTACTATTTCTGAACAAAAGACCCCCTGTAAGCATGGGATCCTTTGAAATCAGTGGGATCTAAGCAAACTGACCATGTCCATGGTGACAGGGTAGTGGTAAGGAAACTAGTTGTTGAGTCTGCATACACCATACCTAATTTCACAGGTTTACTTTCATTATGCAAACTTGTCAAACAATCATGTACAACATCATGATAAAAGCATGGTTCTTTCCAGTGTTTAGTTTAACCAGCTACAAGCCTTCTGACAATTTTTTAAGGAAATGGCTCACAATTGTACCCAGGTATAACTATATGAGAGTGTGAACATCAGGATAGTTCTCTGATGGGTTTGGCAAGCTGTTTCATGTCTTTGGCTACATTCCCTTGGGGAGGGTAGCCTGACATGGACTGAATGCTAGTGATGGGTGCGGCTGAAATTAGCAGTGGACCCAGCAGGAGCCAAAAACAGGACAACCATCCCTTTCCCTCTCTTGCTACCATCCCTTTCTGTCTTTCTGCCCATCCTTTCCATCTGCTTGGGATGGTGGAGAAGGTACAGATACCTCTTCCAGGGGGCTGATGACCCTGCTGAGGGCTTTTTAAATTAGGACAAGGATTGCATGCCTCATTAAGGCCACTGTTTGACTGCCCTGTCCTACATGAATGCAAGCCATTTTACAAATATCCACAGCTGACTTGTTTACTTCCCTTTGCAAGGTAAAAGCCAGTTTCCTCCTGACAGGATGCAAATCTTTCTCTTCCCTTATTGTCACCTGCTGGGTACAGACATGAATGAGAAGCTGTAACAGAGTGATTGGAACCCTTTTGGTTGAGTTTTGCCACTGCCAGTGTTTTTGTCTGGCCTTGATTCACAACCCAAACCAAGTTTTTAAGGATGTAAATTGTTTTCTTACTACCAAGATAAGCAGAGCTACAAAAAAATATTTTGCCTTTTTCTTTTTTACAGCAACATGAAATAACACATATTTTAATTCATTGACTCGAGAGCTAAAGAGTTTGTGTTGGGAGCAAGTCAATTAAAAGCACAGCATGTATTACTATGCACTTCATTTCTCTGCTGTGTGGAGAAAGCAATAAACATTTGAAAATGTTAAACATTATGCAAAATGTACTTTTAAAATATTTGTTTTAAAAAATACTGTTTCTAGTTGGGAGGAGGGGGAGATTGTTCATTATTTTGTTAATCTTTTTTTCTATGCAAAAGCCTTTACATATCACTAATTAAAGGAAGTCCTTTTTGACTGACTTCTAGAGGTTGTTTGCTGTGGTATGCCACTAGAAGTGAAAAGCTTTAACATGTAAGTCAGGTCCGTGGGGGCGCAGTTTCGTATGAATATCTATGTAACATACTACATAGCTCAGAGTGTGAGAAATAGGTTTTCTCATTTCACTCTTTCTTTAAAGCAAAACATGAGGTAACATCATACACAAAAAAAGGAGCAGTGTTGATCAGAATTTTCATTCAGGGCAAATAGCTGTGGGAATCTGACCTGGATAAGGACCATGGCAGGATTAAATTTCCTTTCCCTTCAGACAGTGGACCAAGGCCTGATTCCTTGCCCCTTGCAAGGCTGCTCTTTCATAAACAAGATTCCTTATTGAATACCAAAGGCAGGATCCCCTCTGTCCTTGTATCTTCAATTTCTATGAAAGCTGAACAGTGAATAAAAGCTGACAGGAAAAAAAAATCAACAAAAGTCAAAATGTGGTGCTGGAGGAGAAGTCTATGGATAATATGGCCTTCCAAAAAGACAGATGATTGAATCCTAGAACAAAAGAAGCCTGAACTCTCCCTAGAAGTTACAATGGTCAAACTGAGACTATTGTACTTTGGCCATATCATGAAACAACACGACTCTTTGGAAAACTTGATAATGCTTAATAAAGTGGGAAGTAGTAGGCAAAGAGGAAGATTGCATTACAGGTGTTGTTGCTGCTGTATGCCTCCAAGTCTTCCAACTTACGGTGACCCTATTGTGGGGTTTTCTGAGGCTGAGAGCATGTGACATGCCCAAAGTTACCCAGTGAGCTTCCACAGCTGAGCAAAGAATCGAATCCTGGTCTCCCAGGTCACAGTCTAATGCTCAAACCACTACATCATGCTGGCTCTGATAGATTCAAATCAAGAAAGCCACAACCCTGAGTCTGCAGGATCTCAGCACTGCTGCTGATAGCAGGGTGTCCTGGAGGTCTCTAAATCACAGGGTTGCCATAAGATGAGGCTGACTTGGCAGAAATTAACAACAAGTACACAAGTTCCAACCAGATGTTAAGTGCCACATCTGGTTTGCCCTTGTATTGGTTCAGGATGTTTGCTCATATTTATATACAAGAGTGATAACAGCAATCATGTAGCCTGAACCTTAACGAAAAAGTAAGAAACCTAGCTGTTTTAATTTCTCAAATGGGTAAATCATTATGAAACAAAGGAGATGGTGTGATGTCTTGCAAACAACTACTTGCACAAGGGAAGTTCCTCTTAATACCCTTTTCCCAAATGTGCTCCAGAGGTTTCCCCAACCTGCAAACACATTGTGAGACATCAGGAGGAAGCTGTATTGGGGAGTGGGGGAGGAGGGTAATCCATTTCACCAAATTTTCCATTCTGCTGGAAGATGGCCAGGATTAGATACATCCCATGTTCTTATAGTACTCACATATGGAAATAAACAGATTAAAAGAAAGTCCAAGTTGTAGTTCTAAGGGATTTTGGGCAGAGATTTTTAAAAAGCAGTGGTTTCTCAAAACGTACAAAATAAAAATGCTTGCTCTTTAGGGCCCAATGGTCGGGCTGGAATCCTACTGGGGCATTATGCTAACGTAAGTCTGGGTTATACCAACAGTTGCACTTTTATGTACCTGTGTAAGGAGATATCCAGCACCCCTTTGCCCAAAGTGGCTTAAAGAGCACTTGGCCTGTGGGCACTGTTCAGCCCTCTTCATCACGCAGAACAAATGACATGACTTAGAATGGCCACCAGAGCATCATCACTATTGTGTTCAAATAATGGCAGAACATGCACTCTGCACTGAACAGACATTTCACCTAACAAATTGTACATATAGTTTTTCCTCCTGTCATGGTTTTTTGCTTAGTTTTATTTATTATTTATTTTATTTATATCCTGCCTTTATCCCAATATGGGATCCAGGGCAGCTCAACACTATAAGCTAAAAGTTAAAACAATACAACCGTTTTAAAACAATTGTATTTAAAATAGTTAAAAAGGAAGTTAAAACAATATACAGCACAATTAAAAGACCTTCAACTAAGAGTTAACAGTCAAAGACCAGAGTAAACAAAAATGTCTTTGCCTGCCAACAGAAACAAAGCAAAGAAAGGGCCAACCCAAACTCGCATGGAGGAGCAGTGATCAAGAATGCTGTCTCTGATGTCCTCACCAAACATGGCTGTGATGGTGGTAAAACTGAAAGAAAGCCCTCCCCTGGGGACCTTAAAACTCAGGAAGGCTCATAGTGGAAGGTATAGGTTTTCAGATACTTAGTTAACACACTCACTTGAAAGTAAAAACAGTATACTTACTCAAGATTTAGAGCACTGTTAATTTATGGACCAGTGCCAGTTGACAAACCATTGGGCTGCTGGTCCATGGCAAGTTTCCAGAAATGGTGGGAACACTTGTAGCCAATGGGCACAACTGTGGTGCCAGTTTACAGCACATTGGGGAATCAAAACCTGCTGGTCTGCGGCATCAGATAGCTTCAGATGGACTGGTTTAGGGAACAGTTTAAGTGAGAGTACATGCTTTCAGTAAGAATGTACATTTTGTGTTTGTCTCATACAGCACAATATTTTCATAATCCCTTGTCTTATATCTCACTCAGAATATGGCAACAATATTTATGATGGTGCTAATACTCCCTATTTAGGTCAGGACAGTGTGCTATGAATAAGCCCCATCTCACCCAATTCTAGTCAAACGGCTGTAGACCAGGTCTGGTGATAACTGTTCCTCTCCAGATACTGTTGGGATGTGTAGAGAACCACATGGCCAGAATCCAATTGCTGCATTAGCTCAGCAGTTGCACTTTCCCCCCACCTCTACAGGAGTGAAGCGGCAATGGCAACCATGGGTGGAGGTGATTTCTGGTTTTGACATGCCCGTTTCCAAATGCTTGGCTTGAGCGAGGGATGGTTTTGCAGCTGAGGCACTCTGGGAGTTTTGGCTGAGAAAACTGCCTGTGGCACATGTCTGGTAATTTTCTAAGCCACCTCTTCCGGACTGCTTTGGCCTGGAGGACTCCTGCTCTGGAAATCTTGCATTTGGAAATAGGTGGCTCAAAGATGTTATTTCCCCCTTTTCATCTCTAATGCTTTTCTCCTGCATCCATGGTCTTTCTCCTCTTGTCACAGCCTCCACTTCTGAAAAAACCTCCATAATGTTCTTTGTTCTGCCAATAGCTTTTGGAGATGTTCGGGTAGTGGTAGATTTGGTATAATGGTGTTCCTGTTATCTTGCTGCTGTACCACAACTTGGTCAAGGTCTGTGTATGAATATACCACT
The DNA here is from genome assembly GCA_030412105.1 of Cyclura pinguis. Taxonomy (NCBI): domain Eukaryota; kingdom Metazoa; phylum Chordata; class Lepidosauria; order Squamata; family Iguanidae; genus Cyclura; species Cyclura pinguis. Next base: position 101,009,436 of record CM059599.1, on the reverse strand, counting down.
CTTATATTTTGTCACAATCTTGCTGCCGCTAATGAGTTCAACCCTTTTCAATTATATCATATTTTACCATACATTTAGTAGCTGTGTACAAAAGTAGGACAAACACGGAAGGAGTTTAGGCAATATTAACTGTAAACTTTGTTTTTTAAAAGTAATACAAATATAACTTTTTAAGTATCTTCTGTTTTCATTAAAACAGAAGTGAGCAACAGTGCTGTTCCAGATGTTTTGAATTCACATCTCCAATCAGCCCTGGCCGATATAAGCAATAGTGAAGGGTTATGGGATCTGTAGTCCAAAGGATATGAGGCAATATTAATAATGTGGCAGTTATGAGAACAGCCACTTCTTTCCCAAGCCAAAGCCAATTCTCTTGCCAAGCTCCACCACAGTTAACTCATAAACCTGTTTTGCACATGCAGTCTTTTTTTCTGGCTGTACAGTACTTATTTCAGGCTACCACAGCAATTATATCTCTAACTTCTCTGTCTCTTCTTCAAGCCTTCCTCAGCTTTGGCCTTAAGTGATTTCATTTCCCAGTCTAGCTCTTTGGTTTTGGCACTGCATACAAGATTATTCTGCAGGCCACTGCTACATCTATGCCAGCAGACCCAAGCTCTTCACATCCTCCTCTGGCTTCACTCTCAACTTCAAGAACTCCTCTCTTTTAGTCTGGTACTACTTAAAGTGCAGGTCCCTAGACTAGTGACACTCTACCAGCCAGAGGCTGTGGAGAATTGCCAGAAAAGAGAAGAAGCTGTACCCAAGAGGTACAGATATTGTGTGGGTCCATGGCATGTTGGAAAAAAGTGTCACTACCCCACATCAGATACCCTGAGAAACTGTGTTAGCATGCTTATATATCAGACTTCTGATCTCACACTGCCTTGTGTTAAAGGCAGTGCCTATAAACTTTCCATGGAAATTTCAAGAAGTCATCAACCAATTTTAACCAGTGGAGATTCCTTCTTCCTATACAAAAGCCTGAAACCTTGATTTCATAAAGGAATTCTTGCTGACAGAAACACTTAATAGCCACTTAACTCATACCAATAAACAGTGTAACAATCTTTTGATGCAAACCTCCAGAAACTTTTTCTCTTTCTTTTTCTCTTTCCTCAGCCAAAGTATTACTAGGATAGGAATAGATTAACACAATACTCGTTGATGCATCAAGTATTTCCTTCACAACTTAACAGTTCTGAAACTGACAGGAATGCCTGTGACCGTTGGCTATGCTAGCCGAGGTTATAAAAGTTGAGAGTTCAACAACATCTGGAAGATCACAGGTCCCCTGCCTCTATTGTACTCCAGAAAGGAACTTTTGGCCCTCCAGATGTTTTAGATTCAACTCCAGAAGCCTCAGTCAACAGAACTATTTATATAGGACTGTGGGACTTGTACTCCAAAACATCTGGAGGTTTCCCTGGCGTGATGTTGACAGTTGCTCCTTAACTACAATGCCTGTGAAGAATGTGTTGCTAGGAAGCATTCAGGGTTATTTTCAGAACAGTTCAGATGAAATGACAGCCATGCTAGCAGTTTTATTTGGACTAAACATAATATTGGTACAAGGTGATCCTATACCAGCAAGGAATTAAATGTGTATACAGGAAAGAAAATGCTGATGAAGCTCTCCCTGTATGCTGAAGCCAGAGGGGACATGATGCTCAATTAAATAAGCAGGGCTGAGTTAAGCCCCTTTCCCACAGCCCGGGGTAGGCCTACTGTTAAGAAAAATGAGTCAGTCACCTCAGGTGGCAGATGCAGAGAAGGAGCAGCAAAGTGTTGGCAATAAATGCTGGATGGCACACAGTCTCCCTGAGTCTCCCAAGCTAGGCCTTCCACTGAGGAGGAAGATGCTGCCCCATAACCATTTTCCTTTTTGATTTTCTTTTTTGATTCAGTTGTCAGTACAACTAGGTATGATACATGGAATGGGAAGGAGTACAATCTTATTTATCGCCTCAGGTAGTAATATGCCTCAGGGCCCTTTCCCCACTAAACAATTGTAGCGTTATGGTTCCTCTGTAACTGCCATGGCTCCATCATAGGGAATCCTGGGATTTGGAATGGGAGTGGTATTTATAATTTTCAGCCAGAGAGCTCCACTGCCTTCCCATCAGGAGTCCGTGGGGTATAGCCATAGCAGTTAAAGGGCAATCGCAGCACTATACTTCTGCAGTGTGAAAGGACATCTAGACTGGCCCTGCCCACAAATGAAGCTGTCTCCTGTACCCTAGATGTTCCTTGGTATAGCTACATTTCTGGAAAGTCTGCAAGCTATGCCCTATGAGGAGCAGCTTAGGTTGCTGGGTATGCTTAACCTGGAAAAGAGAAGGTTAAGAGGTGACATGATAGCCACGTTTAAATAGTTGAAAGGATGTCATATGGAGGATGGAGCAAGCTTGTTTTCTGCTGCTCCAGAGGCTAGGACACAAAGTAATGGATTCAAACTACAGGAAAAGAGATTCCATCTAATCATTAGGAGGAACTTCCTGCCTGTAATAACAGTTTGACAGTGGAATATGCTGCCTTAGTCAGGAGAGCTTTGATTGTGTATTCTTGCAAGGCAGAGGAATGGACTGGATGACCCTTGTGGTCTCTTCCAACTCTACAGTTCTGTTGGTGGTGGTTCAGAGAGCATATGGGAGGGCAGATTATGGAATGATGAGGGGTAACCTCTTGGCATTTAATGGACACATGCATTACGCCAATAAATTAGCATAACATACAGTATTCGTGTTGTCTGTGGTGAGACACCAAGTGGAAAAAAGTAATCAGAAAGCATTTTTCCTTCTTCACTGTTACTTTTGTCCAGACACAGAGAGAGAGAGAGAGCAGAACAGTGTGTAAACATTTTTTTTCTTTTTACAAGTAATGGGTTTGAAAAAAATACACACACACACACATCTACTGCATCCATGCATGGATATACAGACATACACTTGCACCATCTCTATTTGTATCTATATATCTATCTAGCCATCTAGATACATAGATATGCATGATACCCAATAAATGCATCACAATCATTTTTTAAAGATACAGAAAAGGTATAGATTACAAATCTTACAAAGGATTGGGTACAAAATGATTTCTTGGATTAAAGTTCAGACAAATCTGAACAGATAAAATGCTGCAGGCAGCAACAAGCATGAAGAAAAACCTATCTTGCTACTCCAAATAAATATGACCTTAAAATGCTACTGTGTATTCTCCTTCAGGACCTAGTAAACCGACGAGTCACTTTAGCGAATTGCTATTCAACCACAATGAGCTTTTCCAAGAGAATAAGGATTACAGCGCCCAGTGCCTGCTGCCTGTGGACAAGCATGGGAACCGATCTCAGCAATAAATCCAGGCATTATCTGGCTCAATACCGACCAGTTCTCACGCCACAACAACTCTTTTGATGTGACCGTCAAAACCCAAGGATGCCCAAAAGGAGTAGCAAAAGTTGTAGTCCATAACAACAACTATTATTGTCATTACTTAATAGAAATATGTAGAGCCTGCTTTCTAAGCCATCATATTTGCTGTGTGGATCATTTGACTTTGAATGAAAAAGATGAGAGCCTTAAAAAAATATTAACACACAGTTCCAATGTCTGTCATATAATATCAACATTGCATGTGACCCTAACCTAAGTTAAGCACTGTTAAATTCCCATCATTATAACAGTAAATATTTAAGCACATGTTTAACTCTTATTGGAAAACACATACACAGACTTTAAAAGGTGTAGTGTCAGTTGGATCCTTCTCTGATCTTTGACAATATATGGGTCTTTCATGCTATACAATTGATAGCACTATGATTCTATTTTAACTGCCATAGCAGCATCTTATGAGATTTGCAGTTTAGGGAGAGATATTCTCAGCCAGAAAGCTCTAGCACCTCCCAAAATTACAGGTCCCAGGATACCATAGGATGCAGCCATGGGATTTAAAGTGAAATCACAGTGTTATAAATGCATAGTATGAAAGGAACTGTACAGTACTGTTGATTTTTTCTTAATTTGACCTTTAATATGTATACACAGTTAAATGGGTATGTGTTCATTCCTCATGCATATCTACACAAATAGATCACCTGCAGACGAAAACACAGCTTGTAAAACAAAACAAAACAACAAACCAGGGTTATAAAACTCCTGCCATATTAGAATCTGTCCATGTTGGATATTCTGGAAATAGAGGCAGCTAGAGGTTTTGCAGAAACTTAAACACAGCAACAGTTTTAAATGATCCTTCCATGCATTTAACCTTTTACACAGACTCTCCGTCATACCAGCTGAAACATTCTGAGACACCCAAAAATGCCTTTCCCAAGCCCTGCTCCAATGTGACACTCAGCAGATGTTTTTCACCAGAGAATCTTTGGCTCTTCAGATATTTCGGACTGCTAAAGAACTTCTACCACAATTCTTTTGTCTTGACTATGCTGTGAATAAATGCCTCTTGTTTAGGAGAGTAACTTTTTCAAAGCATTAGCTGTCTAGAAACCCCTTCCCCTAATGTAGGACATACAGGGATTAACTAAGACCCTTTGCAAATGCTTAAATGTGGTATCTACAATTATTTAGCATGTTACAGACTTTGTTCCTGGAATTAGACAATCTCCTCAGTTAACAGCAGCAATCAAACCCAGAACAGAAGCTGTGGTCCAGACCAAGCCAGGATGTCACATACTGATTTGTGATGACTTTATGTTGCCTTGTAGGCTTATGTCACAAATAAAATTCCAGAGTAGTTGGCAGATTAAGAACAGCATTAAAGAGCCTTCTTTCTAGCCAGTAGTCCCTTTGCTGCAGATCATAGAATCATAGACTGAATGGTTAATAAATCAATTAACTGAAATTGAACATCAGCACTTTGAATGGCACCTAGTAATAGACCAGCAGCCAGTGAGGGAGCTTCACATCTAGCACACTACAGTAGTCAGTTCTACCAAGTCTCCAACACATGGAGAACTGTGACCAGGCAATGAAGCTGCTTTATCCCAAGTCACACCTTTCATCCACTGAAGTTCAGTTTTCTCAGTCCCATGTGTCGCTGTTCCTTTTCAAGGACTCAGTAAGAGAACGCTCATGGTTGGCTACTACATGAGATAATTTCCACTGGCAGATGAAAAAACTGGCAATTTTCATGTTTTGTGGCACTCAGCTATGTATTCTCCCTTGTATGACTAATTAAAGCGAGAGGTTCTTTTCTCCTACAAACCATACAATTTGCTTGGAAACTAGGTATGTGGAAGGGAGTCTTTCCCCTCCCCCAGAGGTAGAGAAATGTGTGGCCTTTCAGACGATGATGTACTATAACCCCCAGAAGTCCTATGGAGCATAGCCAATAATAAGGATGATAGAAGTTGAAGTCCAATATCTTAGGACTACTTCATCCAAGCAACAATTGCTGGGTAGAAGTATTTTAAAATAAATGCACATGCTTTACTCACAAAAATTACAAATAGGATTCATGTAGTTTCCTGCACAGAAGTGGTATGAAAAGCTATTTTTTCCCCTTTGGATGTGTAGCTTCAGAATTAAACCAAACCAGTAAGGTTTTAAATTCTTATGAGAGCAAACAAGTAGAAGCTTACTCCTGGGAGCAGCATGCCATCTTGTGGCAGTATTTTTCAAAAAATGTGCAACTATCAAATTGCTCTTGGAATGAAGCTGCTTATGCTACCTAGTAACAGGGCTTGGGAATGTCTATCCCTACCAAAGCCCCTGCAAAGCCATTACGAAGCAGAATGGAGTTTATTAATACTACTATGATGACTTATGCAGTACCCCTCCTTTAAGGAAGAGTTAGGAAAAGTCATTTTTCTGGTTTTGCAGTCTAAACTGTAAAGTTTCTCAGATCTACTTTGTGGAGCTCGGAACCACCTACAAGGTTGTCCCTCAGTTTGTTTTGCAGAGCATAACAATCATGTTGATTGCTCTGAGGCCCTTGCATCCTTAAAGGTGCCAACTGCATCTCTCTACAGAGTGCAAGAATTTGACCTCAGTTACAGTAGTGAATTCAAGAGTAAGTTAATGGAAAGTGGACTCAGCCTTTGAAGATGAAGAAGCTGCTGAAGCTTCAGTCAGTACAAAATGCAACTATGCCTGCGCTGATTAGGATAGCAGCCTGGCACATATTTGCCATGGTATTTGTTTGTGGAGCAGAGAGGACTTGAATCCTTTTACACCGAGGGGTGGTGGCAGTAACAATAACAACAATAATAGAATTCAACACAAAGGAAACAGGAGATGAAACAAGAAAAAGAAGCAAGATAAGCAGGAAAATATAATTATATTTTTTTCAGTCCTCATTTGATCCTCACAACAGTTTTGACAGACAGGCTATTTGAAGAGATGTGGACAATTCTAAAGATGCCTTATGAAGTTCACGACTACATGAAGGCAGGGCTGTCTAGAACAGCTATGGGTCTCAGTTAAGTTTGGGGGGCTCCCCCCAGTTGTTCACCAGCAACAGATCTGAACAACAGGCAGGGGCCACCAGTGAGTCCTTGTGGGTAGATGGGTAAGTGTCTTGCGGCTCGAATGATGGCTTCAGGCTGAACAGTAAAAAGGCTTCTGACTGTGTGTGAAGGAAAGGAATCCAAGGAAGTGGATCGTCTCCTGCTCCCCTCCAACTTTCTCTGACTTCTTTTGGATCAGAAGAGACTCCAGAGACCTACTGCCCTGGGAGTCTTTCCAATAAACATGCCTGTACTGCTCCCAGCAGCAAAGATGAGTGAGAAGACAGGGTGGGGGAAAGAATGAAACAGCCATTTGTGGCAGCATGCTGGGGAGGTTTTACAGCGCCTGGAACAGCCTGAAGCCTGGCTTTGCTGGAGGTTGGAGAACCTTCTTCTTCTCTCCCACAGGCTGCTTTGCTTGCCAGCTGTAGAAGCAATTTCTGTTGAGTCCAGCTTCTTTTTCCTGGAAAACTGGCTAAAAATCTCTGCACACGATTTCAGATTTTGTATATCATTATTATTTTCTTTGGAAGTCATCCATTTCAGAAGGGATGATCAAAACAATTGACCAATAATGATACTATTTGGAAACACAAAAACATAGGTAACATACTTGGGGCTTGTGCTCTCTTCTGGACCTCAGAAACCTAGTAAACTGTACTAGGTGCCCCTCCTTGTTGGCCCTCCATATTGGGGGGGGGGAGCTTTGAAACTGACCAGAGTCATGGACCAATGGCCTGACCCAGTATAATGTACACACAAACAGGCTCTGCACATTGATCTACTTTAATTTAATATCTTTATTAAATTACCCATGGAATACACAATAAATAGAAATCACTAGACTACAGTCAGTCCACATGCTAATAGTTTTAGTCAAAACTTTCATTTACTTAATTATCACACCATCACATTCTGCTGGACTGGATAAGCTGCACAACACATATCATGGGAACATGGAATGTGAGAACAGTGAATCAAGGGAAGCTAGACACAAGAAAACAAGAAATATAATGTATAAACATTGCAATACTTGGAGTGGGTGAGCTAATGTAGATGAGAATGGGACACTTTGACTCATAATTACAGAGTGTTTTATTCAGAAAATAAAACTCTAAGAAGAAATGGGATGGCATTAACAGTGAGAAGAGATATAGTAAAAACAGTCAAAGGACACAGTACAACGCCTGACCAAATCATATGCAGAAGACTTCAGGGAAAACCTGTCAATGTAACTATAACCCAACTACAGAAGCAGAGATAGAAGAAACTGATTCTTTGCTAGAGTCCAGGAAGAAATTGATTACATACCAAAACAGGACTTATTAATCATAGGCAACTGGAATGAAAAAATACAAAACAGAGTAGATAAAAGATTTTTAGGCAAATTTGGCCTAGGATCAAGAAATGAAGCAGGAGAATGACTGACTGAATTTTGTGAGGCTAACAGTTCTTTCATATACCTGATGGCCAATATAGAATTGGAAACAGAAGATGCAAAAGTTACATTCCTTCTGCAAAAAACATGATCAGGAACAGATTCTGGCACAGACCATGGACTACTAATATAAAAAATTAGAATAAAGCTAAAGAAGAATGTTAAATCCATCATGGTGCCAAAATACAACCTGAAGAACATCACTGTAGAATTTAAAGATAACGTATTAAGTTTAACTGGTTGGGATCCAGAAGAATTATAATCAGAAGCCAGGGACATTGTCAGGGAGGAACACAAAAAGACACTATCTGCAACTGAAAAGAAAGAATCTTCAATAGATGAGAGATGAAACTCTTTAAGCAGTTAAGGACAGATAAGAAGCAAAAGTAAAAAGGAACAGAAAAAGAGTCAGGAACCTGAATGGAACTGTTCAGTGACTTGTGTGCAAGGATAAAAAAGACTGCTATGATAATCAATGCAGAGAAATAGAAAATGACAACAAAAAAGGAAGAACAAGAGATCATTTCCACAAGATCCAAGAAATCAAAGGAAAATTTACACCAAGAGTGGGAAAGCTATACAACCAGCAGGGGAACACATTACATGACAAAGTATAAATCAAAAGATAATGGAAACAATACATTGGAAAACTATATAAAAGAGGTGAAAGGCTGACAGTTTCATTCAAGGAAGAACCATATGAAGATGAAGTCACAATTTTAGAAAGTGAAGTGGAAGCTGCGCTTAGAGCACTTGAGAGAAACAAATCATAGAATTGGAAGAGACCACAGAGGCCATCTAGTCTAACTCCTGAGAAGCAGGAACACACATCAGAGCACTCCCAACAGATGGCCATCCAGCCTCTGGTTAAAAACCTCCAAAGAAGAAGACTTCATCATTTTTGAAATTAATTGGACATGTTGATCACAACCAACTTAAGCTGTATTAATTTCAATTGCTCTACTCTAAGAATAATTAAACCCGAATCCAATCCCATGTCTACACTGACAAGAAGTCATTAATACCAGGAACAGATGGCATGCCAATAGAGTTGCTTCAGGCTACAGAAACAGAATCTACTCTAGTTCTAACTAAAATCTGTCAACAAATAGGGTAAACAAATGAATGGCCCACAGACTGAAAATGCTCAATATACATTCCAATCCCAAGAATCCTAGGGACTGGGGTAACCACAGGAACATTGCTTTAATTTCCCATACAAGCAAAGTCATGTTCAAAATTCCACAAAGATATCTACCATATATGGAACAAGAAGTGCCAGATGACCAAGCTGAGTTTCTGAGTTCAGGAAAGGAAGAGGCACTAGGGATCATTGCATACATATGTGGAGTGCACCAATGAATTTCAGAAGAAAATCAGCCTGTGCTTTATAGATTACAGCAAAGTCTTTGATTGTGTAGGTCTGGAAGAACTCTGAATCACTCTTAAAGAAATAGGCGTGCTACAACATTTGATTGTCCTGATGTGTAACCTGTATGCTGGACGAGAGGTTACCATTGGGACAGAAGACAGAGAGGGAATGTTCTCCAATTGGCAAGGGACCAGGCAAGGCTGCATTTTATCACTGTATCTGTTTAACTTGAATGCTGAACATATCATTTGTGAAGTAGGATTAGACTCAGAGGAAGAAAGCGTGAAAATTGGAGGTAGGATCATCAAGAATTTAAGTTATGCAGATGATATCATCTGACTAGCAGAAAATAGCAAAGCCTTGGAATGATCACTGAAGAAAGTAAAGGAAAAAGGATAACAGGATAAAAGACCGGTTTACAGCTGATCATTAAGAAAACAGAAATAATGACCAAAGTTATCATTTACATAACTTTAAAGTAGATGATAAAGACTTTGAAACAGTTATGGATTTTCTATACCTTGGCTCAACCATGAATTCAAATGGAGACTGCAGTCAAGAAATCAGAAGAAAACTAGGACTTGGAAGGGCAGCAATGAAGCAACTAGGCAAGATCCTGAAGTGTAAAGATATATCATTGACTACTAAAAGTAGGGATGGTCCAGGCCATTGTATTTCCAGTTTCTATGTATGGTTGTATAAACTGGACAGGAACGATGATGGGAAGAAAATCATTTGACATGTGGTGCTAGGGAAGAGTTCGACAGCTACGCTGGACTGCTAAAAAGACAAAATAAATAGTTCTTGGAGCAAAGCTTTCCCTAGAAACCAGGATGACTAAACTGAGATGGTCATACTTTGAACATATCATGAGAAGGCAAGGCTCACTAGAAAAGACAGTAACGGCTGGTAAAAAGCAGTAGGAAAAAGAGGAGGACCACATTACAGATGGATAGACTGAATCAAGAAAAGACGTGGCCCTGAGTCTGCAAGACTTCAGCAGGGCTGTTGATGACAGAGTGACTTGGAGGGCCATTTCCGCACAAGACTGTTATAGTGCTATTATTCCACTTTCAACATCCTATGGAATCCTGAAGTTTGCAGTTTAGGGAGGGGCCTCAAACCCCAGGATTCCATAGGATGTTGAAACTGGAATAATAAAGCACTTTAACAGTCTAGTGCAGAAATGGCTGAGGTCTCCCATTCAATTGATTTGAGGGCAGTTAACAACAACAATAACAAATAAATAAAAAGCTAATTGAACAAGCTACCATATTAAACATCCAATCACTTAAAAGGCTATAAAATCATTTAAAACTACCACAAGCCCAATTAAAAAAAATAGAAACACGCACCCTACTGAAGAATTCAGGCTTGTAAGGAACAGCAAGCCAAGATTCAAGCTGATAAGAAAAGGGAAGCCTGGGGAGCAACTGTGATATGCAAAAATGTAGCTATCTCCTTTCTCTGATTTCCGTTTTCCTAAGCAGTGGCTACTAACATTTCTGCCTGCCAGTGCTAACAGAGCAATAGTTACAGTGAAGGGGAGGAGGAATTGGCAGGGCAGACCTTGAATCAATGGCTCTGTTTGACGTATGGTAGGAGGAAAATCAAGTGCAAACTTTTCGCTCGTCCTATCCATTGCATTTTTAAAAACTTATTTTATGTTATTGCCGAAAACAATTTCGGCTGTCTGCCTATCAGACTGCTGCTTTACAGGAACAGTTAAAGCGCAATAAGCTAAATGGTGTTGTGTGCTCTAGCAAGGGCAGAAAATAAGAGTAGCAGAAACAATCGATTTACGCCTTGAAGCGCTATGTAGAACTTTAACAACTTGCTGTTAAGAAAGGACAACTCCATTGCAGCCTACTTTTCAAGTCCTCTGTTTGCATTTATCGCTACATCTTCTCAGAGTAAAACGTTACACTTATCCAAGTAAGAGGAGTCAATGGTTACAATTTAACTGAAATGCTAAAGTGAATACTTATTGTATATAAATATATAAATATAAAATATAAATAAATATTGTATATAAATTATACAAAAGCAAACTTCCCTGACTGGGAATCGAACCCGGGCCGCGGCGGTGAGAGCGCCGAATCCTAACCACTAGACCACCAGGGAACTACAAGAAAACCCTCCTCCTTCTTTCTTAAGAGTAAGCTTGCTAGTCATTTACTTTTTTTCCACCCACACGATTCTCACATCTGAGTATAATCCCACCTCTTTGTGTAAATTCACCTATCAGCCTGACTTTCTGCGCCTGACGCCTTTCCCACCCGGCACGCTGCTTGACAACCAAATAGGGGGGCGGCTGCAAATTCTGGTCGGTCACCCCCACCCGACTACGGGGGCTTAAAAGAGCCCACCCAGCGGGGGCTTTTGTTTTTGTTTTGTTTTGGAAAGTCAGGGGCGGAGAACCTTCGGCTTTTCCAAGATGGTTTGAAGGACAACGCTCATCCTGTCTTTTAATTGGCTGGCCTTCTTAGGGATTCTGGGAGTTGTAGTTGGAATGATCTGACGAGCCTGAAAGTCTCCTCCGTCCCCACCCCGATCTTTGGGCTCGCGAGAATGAGCGGCAATGCATTTTCTGACACATAGAGTTAAATTGCCTATAGAAGCACACGAACTGGCAGGGCAATGTACTTCCGGGATCATCGTGGAGGACTTTTTGTTGAAGGCGGGGGAGCGACTCCCTGCCCCTCCATTTAAAAATAAATGGAGAAAAACAGATTTTCATCCTAACAGTGTGGGACGCTCCACTGTCCGTAAGACCCGCTCCCGCACGAGACTGTTGTAGCGCTTTGATTCCACTTTCAACATCCTATGGAATCCTGGGGTTTGCAGTTTCGGGAGGGGCCGGCGGGCCCCTCCCGAAACTGCAAACCCCAGGATTCCATAGGATGTTGAAAGTGGAATCAAAGCGCTATAACAGTCTCGTGCGGAAATGGCCCCCGACCATTTCCGCAATTAGAGTGCTATAGCGCTATGGTTCCACTTCCAACATCCTATGGAATCCTGGGGTTTGCAGTTTAGGGAGGGGAGATGCCCTTCCCTAAACTGCAAACCCCAGGATTCCATGGGATGTTGGAAGTGGAATCATAGCGCTATAGCACTCTAATGCGGAAACAGCCTAAGATGCATTCCTATTGCTCACACTTACCTGGGTGCAAGGCCCCAGTAAATCCAGTGGGACCCCTCCCCCCCCTTTTTTTTAAGTAAATGTGTAAGCATGGGAATTAACTGTCACCCTGTTGAATTTCTGCCTGTCCTGCTCCGGTCAGAAAGCGGGAGATATCAAACTTTGTACGGTTTGGTGCCCACCTACCATTTGGTCGGTTTGTGCCATGAGCCATGTGCACCATGTCAATTGTAATTGTGTGTGTTTTTGTTTTTGCTTTTAATGTAGATAAGATATTTTGATTATTGTTTTTTGGTTCCCTCGGTTACTGCTCTGTGTATTTGGTCAACAGAAAACAATAAAACATATTCATTAAGAAAAATATTAAAGTTAATTCCCTCCTGCTGTTTCCTATCGATTGTATTATCTTACACTGGGCAAGGAACAACAAATTAACATTCTCCAGGGGACCTCACTGGTAGGTAGTGGGAATAATGTGGTCTCACGTCCCGTACCTGTTTAAACGATGGAAATATGACTTATTTAATAAAGCGAGTATGCAGTTATTCTTTAAATACATTATACCGAAAGAATGCCGGCGAGAGGAGTGCTAACAATACGTAAAATTAAAAGAAATGGCACCTATTATATATAAAACTAGTTTCCCACATTGTTGTACTATTGAAAGAGAAACCTAAATCTTTGGGAATTTGTTCTTTTTAAAAAAATTAAAATATTGTGATTTTAACAGAAGAGAGTTTTCAGAATAGTGCACAAACTTCCTGATAGAAAAACAACAGAAACGAGCTAAAACTAGAGCAACTGTTGGTAAATTATACACTCTAGTATTATTTAAATCTGGAAGAAAGCAAACTGCTGTACCCTCTTTTTCAGAACTCTAGGAATGAGACGGAGAAAAACACTGTTTCCCTGACCGGCAATTGAACCCGGGCCGCGGCGGTGAGAGCGCCGAATCCTAACCACTAGACCACCAGGGAAGATGTTTTTGTTTTTTTCTCAGCCTGGTAATATGTTTCATGTTCATTGCTGTGATAATTGAACTTTACACACAGGAAATTAACTATTTCATACAAATTAAATCTCTGTTTAGAAATCTGTTTCAAGACTGCAGTGTATCTTTAGCAGCAGTAAACTCCTGCTCCTAGCTCGTTTATAAAATAGTACAAATTCTTCCAGTTTTCCAATATATATATATTCTGATTTGTTCTGACAGCAGCAAATATCCTAGGTAACAGTGCAGGAACAGTTATGTCCTGAATAAGTATGCAGATCATTTTCACATTAAGAAAAAATGCAATTACAGAGTCATAGAATTAATTATGATTAAATAATAAAATAGGTTCATGCTAACAGCTATGAAATAGACATCAAGTTGTGAAATTATTCTGATTATACAAGCTTTAAAATAAGCACCATAGGATGTGAAAGTATTTTTGATAACTAAAAAAGAGTTAATACACAGTGATGTGTTTAAATTAATTTCTGATTTACAGAATTTAAAATTCCAATCAAAATCTCTAAATATACATGTCAGAGATGGGTTGGGAGCTGGTAAGGTTGTTACAACAACGACATCGCATGTTCCTTATTGTTGGTTACCATTCCAGTGGCTATCATTTTTGACCCTCCTGAAAATTCTATACATTTTTCAAAGGCATCCTCATCTACTTTATAAAAGTCAAAGTTTGTGAGTTTGCCTGTTTGTCTCTGCCAGGCAGGCAAAGACCTCATACGATTGGCTGTGTGAGGTGAGAAGACCTCATATGATTGGCTGGCTGTGAAGATTCTATGGAACCCAGGGATTGGCAGTTTAGCAAGGGGCCTTTAGAATTCTCAGCTAGAGAGCTCTGAATAGGCTGGTTGCTATGGAGACGAGGCCTAGCAGCCAGGAGAAGGCCACTGTATTCCCTCAGAAACCAAACCTCTGCATGTTAACAACTCTGAATACAGATTGGATTGGGGACTACAGGGAAAAGTTACAGGTACTGGACAAGGCAGTTTGGGGAACTGCAGACACATGATCTCAAATCTGTGTGTTTCAACTGCATCTAACTCCTAAGGTAAGGTAATTCCTAATGTATTTCTAACAAGTATTACCTATAAGAAAATTAAATCCTGAGCAACACCGGGTAAATACGCTAGTGAAAACTAAATCACAGTACTCTGATCTTCATGTACCCCAGGCATGTGCCACCATACCAAGGTGTGCTTACTCTAGGAAACCAACACAACATCCCTAACTGGGCTACCTGGGCCTCCAAAGCTACTCACAAATTGCATTAGCTCATGACTGCACTTCTGTGTTGTGTTCTTTGTTACAAAACATCCTCTCCTTGAACATCTGCTTGCACCAACGCTGGTGTCATTCTGGCACCAAGTCAAACTGTGGCTTTTTATCAAAAGCCTTCAGGGGCCTGAGTGATTTTATCCAGTTTGCAAATGTGCTATGGTCAGCATCAATTTGAATGGTTTTAAATTGGATGACTTGAAGTGATATGAAGTAAAATATATCTTTTAGACTTTTCAACTGATTTTTATCTATTGTTCTAAGTTGACTTCATTGTATACCACCGTAAGAACCTTGAATATAGGCAAGATACCACTACTTATTTTCCAGTTCTGAGAAATAGGCATCTGACCCTTGTTTACAAACATTTCAAAGTAAAAAAATAAATAAATAAATTAAAATTGAATGAAAAACATTTCCAGAGTTGCAACATTTACCCAGGTTTTGTCTCCTTTAGGACAGAAGTCACCACCTGAAAACTTTCTGCTCACACACCCTCCAGGGACCATGACGGAAATTTTGCCAGGCCTTTGTTCCTTCCTTGTCCCAGAAGTACATTTTTTTCCAAAACTGTAAGTGATGTATCCTCATTTCTGCTTTTGAAAAAAGGCCAGAGGAATCCCTCCCCCTCATTACAGTAGGCTTTTTCAGGTGCACATTTTAAATGTGAAATGGGGTCCAGTGGAGAGGGGATGTTATTCACCCCTGATTTATAAGTATTCAGAGCAAACAGAATTGGGGCTTATTGACAGTGTGGTATTAGGGTTTTGAGTGTTGGACTAGAACACTAGGAGTCCAGGGTTCAAATCCTTGTTTAGCCATGGAAAACTACGAGGTGACCTTGAGCAAGTCACACTCTTTCAGCCTCAGAGGAGGGCAAGGCCAAACCCCTGCTGAACAAATCTTGTCAAGAAAATGTCTAATACCTTAAGTCAGAAATGACTTGAAAGCAAACAAGAACATTGCTCAACACTCCAAAATCTGCTATTCCTTACCAAGTCTGTCAGAAGAACTATGATGAAACTCATTTCTGATCTTTACTGGCCATTGATAAGGCCAGCCAGGCCCTTATCCCTTGTCCCTGGGCAACTTGTCACCTCTAATTTACCTAACAATGATGTGCTTGAGCTGTGTGTCTCTTAGGACCATCAGCCCTCTTGAAAAACCAAGAATCACTAAGATAGAAAAGATTCAAGGAGACTTATGGCCCTTTCATACTATACAACTAAAGCACTATCTTCCACTGGGGCTCTCTACATGAGAATTCTAAATATGTATCCATGTGTACATATGTGCCTTCATGTCGCCTGTTGACTTACGGTGACCCCATGAATTGCATAGGGTTTTCTTATGCAAGGAATATTAGGAGGTGGTTTTATCCCTTCCTAAATTGCAAATCCCGGGATTCCATAGGATGTTGTCATGGTAGTTGAAGCAGAATCATGGCACTATAATTTTGCAGTACAATATCGACCTTAGTCCACTCCCAAATCTTATTACATTAATATGTGTTTGTACACAATTATGGAAAACAATGAATGTGACCTAAATTGTTAGAAGACTATAGACCTATACACATCCTGCAAAGTCTCATATGTATCTCACATCAATTATTATGTGAACTCAGGATTGCCGGATACAGCCCTCCACCTTTAAGAGCAGCCTGCCAAGCAGAAGTCTGGGATGTGGAAATTCTTCTGGGTACAGGAGCTAAGCAACCAGACAAATTTGATCTCTTATATATCTATGGCCAGGAGTCTGTGAAGACTACAGTGGAAGGGTTAGTACAAAAATGATAAAACTCATGTGTATGATGAGATAAATCATGCCTCACAAGCAAAGAACAAGCTAGAGAAAATTAAGGGACTGAGTTTTCTGTAAGAACCTATGTGCTGCTTCTTCACGAAACTGCTGTCCATGTGTGCAGATGAAGCTTACTACTCTGAGACAGTACAATTTCACAAACTGTTAATGTAGGTGCTACTTCATTTCTGTACAGCTAGTAAGCCAGTAGCAGGGGGTTACACTGCACTGGTGGAGGATCTCTCAAAGACAATGGCAATGGTACCATAGCTAACACTTCTTAGTACTGTGCAGTGGGAGATGTGGTAAACCTCCTTTTAAAGATCTTTCAGAAGGAAAACCCTAAGCAACAATCCACAATGAAACAAGAAATAGTGCCAGAAGATGAGACTCACATGTCATATGGGATTCAACAAACTACTGGGGAAGAGCAGAGGACAGTTACGAGCAGCTCTGTGGCTAATGGTATAACTGGACTCAAACTGAAAGACTTTTAGCTGTTGGTGTGCTTAGAAGTGAAAGGGAAGATCAAAGCACAAATTATACGGACATGGAATGTGAAAAGCATGAATCAGTGGTAGCCAAACATAGTAAAACAAGAAATGGAACATATAAACATTGCAATACTTGGGTAAGTGAGCTAAAGTGTAAAGGAATGGGTCAGATAATTACACAGTATTTTACTCAGGAAATGAAAATCTAAGAAGAAATTGAGTGGCATTTATAGTGAGTAGAGATGCAGCAAAAGCAGTCAAAAGATACAACGCAAAGTCTGACCAAATCATGTCAGTAAGACTTCAGGGAAAACTCATCAATATAACCTTAATTCAAGTTTATGCTCCAACTATAGGCAGAAGAAAAAAAAAATGAACAATTCTATGCAGGAAGCCAGGAGAAAATTGATCACATGCCGAAACAGGACTTCTCATTAATCATAGGCAATTAGAATGCAAAAGTAGGTAACAGAGGAGAATAAAAGATTGTAAGAAAATTTTGCCTAGAATCAAGAAATGAAGCAGGAGACTGCCTGACTGAATTTTGCAAGGGCAATAGTTTGTGCATTGCAAACACATTCCTCAAGCAGCCCAAGAAGTGACTATATATAGAGACATCACCAGATAGCCAATACAAAAATCAAGTAGATTACATAATGGGAAGGAGAAGATGGAGAAGCTCCATTTTCTCTGCAAAAGCAAGACCAGGAGAACATTGTGGCATAGATCAGGAACTACTAACAGCAAAACTCAGAATAAAGCTAAAGAAAAACACTAAACCAGCTATCATGCTGAAATACAACCTGAAGAACATTCCCATAGAATTTAAAGATACAGTTGTCCCCCTACATTTGTGGGTTTGACCCTTGTGGGTTTGATTATTTGTGGTATCCACTTGCCTCACCCCTGTGTACTCTCCTGCCCACAGCTGCCCGCACGATTGCACAGGTGAGAGAGTGAAGGGGAGGGAAGATCTTTCCCGCTGCGCTCTCCTGCCACTGCTGCCTGTGCAATCGCATGGAGGGGCAGCCAGAGAGTGAAGGGGGGAAGATGTTTTTCCCTGCACTCTCCCAGTCACAGGAGAAAAGATCTTCTCCCCCACCCATGTTCTCCTTCTCACCACCCAGTGGGTGCACCAGAAGCAGCCAGAAGGAGAGTGCAGGGAAGGCGAGTGCTCACTGGGGGGAATTATTTGCAGTTTTTTTTACTTTCACAGGGGTTCTGTGTCCCTAACCCCCACAAATGTGGAGGGCCTACTGTAATGTGAAAAATAGATTTACAGTTTTCATTTCACTTTCTAAAATTGTGAGTTTATCTTCAAATGGGTTTTCTTTGAATGACTTTGTCATCCTTTCATCTCTTTTACATTGTTGTTAAGCAAAATGTTTCTATCACCTTTTTTATTTCTTCTTGATCATATAGTGTGTTCTCCTGTTGATTGTATAGCATCCTCTCTCTTGGTTTAAATTTCCCTTTGATTTCTTGAATCTTGTGGAAGAGATGTCTTATTCTACATTTTTTGTTAGCATCTTCTATTTCTCTACATTGTTTGTTATATTAGTTTTCTTTGTCCCTACACAAAAGTCTCTGAACAGTTGCATTCAGACCCTATTCCTGTCCCCTCTTACTTTTGCTTCTTGTCTGTCCTTAACCACTTGAAAAGTTTCATCTGTCTTCTAACGAATTTTTTTCTTTCTTTTCAGGTGATGACAGTGTCTTCTTATATTCTTCCCTCACAATGTCCCTGGTGTTGGTCCAGAATTCTTTGGCTCCTGGTCAATCAGGTGTAATAGTGCGATTTTTTTTTACATCATCTAAGTTCTACAGGAATGTTCTTCAGGTTGCATTTTGGCACCATGATTGCTTTAGTATTCTTCTTTAGATTTACTCTGATTTTTTATATTAGCAATTCATGTTCTATGCCACAATCCAGTCTTCTTTTTGCAAAGAGAATGGAGCTTCTGAACATCTTTTTATGTCTATCCAACACCACCCTTTCCTCCTAGTTATCTAAATAGCTGGAAGTTGTTTTTTTTAAACCAACATCAGTACTGAGAGGATGAGGAAAGGGGGATGGAGAAACAGACTTTGGTGTCAAGTTGTAGCAGTATCTCAGTGTGTACCTGCCTACAACAGGCAAGGTAAAAAGCATATGCCCCCAGAATTACTAATAGAGCATTTGTGGGTAGAAAAAAGAAAGAAAACAGGAGATTAGACATCTTCTTTAGATACCCCTGGCATGTTACAAAAAAAAAGCATGTATTTGGCCACCAAAACAGAAATAATAGAAGTGGAGGCTGATGAAAGCAAAATCAATCCCTAGAGGTATTTTGGAAGAAGCCTTCAAGTGGTTTCAAGAAGGTTAAAAATGTTTTGTGTACTTATGCATGAGTTATAACAGAGAACTTGAACAGTTGAGAAATAATAACCTCAACTATATGTAATGGGAGGCAATGAAACAAATGCAACCCGCAACAAAACATTTGTGGTACGGAATTCAGTTGTTGTTCATGGCTAACTGGCTATAAGCCTAACCTCTTTGAAGACATTCCATTCCTATTTATAGCACTATTATTCCACTGTAATTGGCAGGGTACCATCCTATGGAATCATGGGATTTGCAGTTTGGGGAAGGCCATTTAAATTCTCAGCCAGAGAGCTCCTTTACCGACTCCCCAAACTACAAGCCACAGGATTCCAAAGGATGTTGCCATGACAGTTAAAGTGGAATCATAGTACTTTATTCAGTGTGAAAGGGTCTGCTGTCACTGAGTACTTCATGGATAATGCATATGCTCATCCTTTCTGGGTCCAAAAGTTTTCTTGCCCTGCTTTTTAACAACTTTTTTCAAAGTGTAGTATTCCTACAAGTTTGCTGGTTCCCTTGCACATGGGTGGTGCCGCTTTGGCTGTGTAAGTGATGACATTCACAGCCAGAACACTGAAACTAAAAGGAATTCTGATAAAGATAAAGCAATTTCTTTACCTGTTTTTCCTTCCATGAAATTGGATAGGACACATTTATTTTGGACCAACATGTATCGGCCAATTGAGAGAACAAGGGCAACAGGTTAGGTGGATGAAACTCTGACAGACTCCCTGTTCCCTCTCCATGTTTTGCCATTTCCAGGGCCCATATATCCTACTTATTGTATCAGGTAACATTTTTCCACAGGAAATTCTTCTGCAGAGGTTTACAAGTCTCCTGAACTTTGCACAATAGTTGAGAAGTTATAACTTCAGCACATGTAACTTTCCTTCCATTCTTAAAGGATAAGCTGATGTTGTTCTTGTGCACCTTCAAGTAATTTCTGGCTTACGACAACCCTATCACAGAAATGCATTCTCTAGCAAACAAGTGATACAAAAAGGCACATGCATTGAATTCTTGAACCATAATGAAAAGGATGTCCTCCTTCAGAAAACAAAGTAGTGCTCATTTTATGCAGAAGTGACTTGGCTACATCCTTTTAGTGACAAATGCCTGTGTAAGTTGTGCTAAGCATGTGAGGTGTTTTTTGTGAATAATACACAACAGTCGTATCCTGCTGATGGTGGCAGATACAGAGTTCTACATAGAGATCTGTTGTGCATGCAGTTGCACACTGATGTTCAGAGCAGTATGCCAGTACACCTCTGGCTGCACACTGCTCTGTGCATTATTTTTCATGATGCCATCCACACATATTGGCTTCCAACGCACATCCTTTGTGCTACTTTGCTATCTAGTATAGAGGTCATGTAATGGAAGCAAAATGGAAATGGTAGGGCCTGGAGAAGATGGCGAAATGGTAACAGCGAACAGAGAAAAGGCAGAACTACTCAACATCTTCACCTTGATCTTCTCCCAAAAGTAAAATAGTGCTCAACCTGGGGAAAATGGAACACATGATGAAATGCAGCACAGAATAGGTAGAGAGATAGTACAGGAACACCTGGCTACTCTAAATGAATTTAAGTCTCTAGGGCCAGATGAACAACATCCAAGGGTATTAAAAGAATCAACAGAAGTAATCGCAGAAACCCTGGCAATAACCTTTGAAAATTCTTGGAGAACAAGAGAAGTCCCAGAAGACTGGAGGAGGGCAAATGTTGTTCTCATCTAATTACTGCCCAGTCAGCCTGACATCAATACCAGCAAAGGTTCTACAGAGATAATTAAACAGACAGTCTGCAAACGCTTAAAAAGGAATGCTATGATCACTAAAAGTCAACACAGGTTTCTCAAAAACAAGTCATGCCAGACTAATCTTATCTCTTTTTTCTTTTTCTTTTTGATAGAGTAACAAGCTTGGTAGATGAAGCAAATGCTGTGGAGGTAGCATACCTTGATTTCAATAAGGCCTTTTTGACAAGGTCTTGCATGATACTCTTGCAAACAAACTAGTAAAATCTGGGTTAGTCAATGCTACTGTTAGGTGGATTTAATTGGCTGACCAAACCCAAAGAGTGCTCATCAATAGCTCCTCTCCATCCTGAAGAGACGTGACTAGTTGGGTGTCACAGAGTTCTGCCCTAGGCCCAGTGCTATTCAACATCTTTATCAATAACTTGAATGGAGAAATAGAGGGAATTCTTATCAAATTTGCAGATGACATTAAATTAGGAGAGGTAGCTACAGGATCAGAATTCAAAATGACCTTATGAGATTAGAGAACTGGGCCAAAACTAACAAAATGTATTGCAGTAGGGTGAAATGTAAGGTAGTACACTTAAGCAGAAAAAAATGAAATGCATACATACAGGATGAGTGACACCTGGCTTGAACATAGTACATGTGAAAGAGATCTAGGAGTCTTAGCGGATCACAAGCTGAACATGAGTCAGAAGTGCGATGAGGCAACTAAAAACGCCAGTGTGATACCAGACTGCATCAGAGCCTCTATCCACGGATTCAACTAAACATGGCTCGGAAATATTCCAAAAAAAATCAAAAAAGCAAACTTTCATTTTCCCATTTTATATAAGGGATGCCATTTTACAACACCACTGTACGTAATGGGACCCGAGCATCCATTAACTTTGGCATCTACGAACGCAAACCCTGGAGGGTACTAAGGGTGCAGTGCGGTGTCTAGTTCAAGGGAAGTAACGGTAGCACTCTATTCTGCTTTGGTCACCTGGGATACTTTGTCCAGTTCTGGAGGTCACAATTTAAGAAGGATATTGACAAGCTAGAACATGTCCAGAAGAGGGCAATCAAAATGGTAAAAGGCCTGTTTTGAGGAGCGGCTTAGAGGGCTGGATATGTTTAGCCTGGAGAAGACTGAGAGGTGACATGACAGCTATGTTTAAATATTTGAAAGGATGCCACATGGAGGAAGGAGCAAGCTTGTTTTCTGCTGCTCTAGAGGCTAGGACATGGAGCAATGGCTTCAAAATACAGGAAAAGAGATCTCACCTAAACTTTAGGAGGAACTTCCTGACTGTAAGAACAGCTGGCCTGTAGAATGCCCTGCCTTGGAGTGTGGTGCAGTCTCCTTCTTTGGAGGCTTTTAAACCGAGGCTCGGCAGCCATCTGTTGGGAGTGCTTTGATTGTGTATTCCTATGTGGCAGGAGGTTGAACTCGATGGCCCTTGTGGTCTCTTCCAGCTCTATGATTCTATGAAAATGTAACTATGCAGGCAGTTATTTACGATTCTCAGTCCTGGTATAGGACTATGACAAAGGTCTTTAATTTTAGGATGCAATCACTGGACAAGCTAAGACTCAACACTTCTTTAAGAACAAAGAACAACATTTCTCTCCTTTGTTAATATTTTAAAAATGGAACACAAAACAAGAGGCTAAAACGAACTCTCATCTGTTTCCCTCGCAAAACAAAAACAAACATCCTGAGCTGCCTATTGAAAATAAAGCCAAGATTTAAAACAAAGCCTATTCACAATTGCACTAAATGGTGTAATCCCATTTTCGTTTTAAGCTGAATACATAAGTGGTCAACTCACAGCTCTCCATACGGTGTTGGACTCCAACTCCTATCAGCTCCTGCCAAGAAGAATGTTGTCTGGTGGGATGATGGGAGCTGTAGTCCAGCAACGATGGACCCGCATGCGAAAGATCGCAATTCCTCTTAGTAAACACGCTAATTGAAAGGGCAGATTCTAACACGTACTATATGCCCGCGATCATTTCCGCACTAGACGGTTATAGTGCTATTATTCCACTTTCAACATCCTATGGAATCCTGGGCTTTGCAAACCCCAGGATTCCATAGGCTGTTGAGAGTGGAATAATAGCACTATAACAGTCTAGTGCAGAAATGGCCCCTGTAACGTTAGAAAGACAATAAACTGTTGGCTCCTTAGGTGGTGGCGGGGGCGGTGGCAGAACACGCGAGGGCGGGCGGCAAGAGAACGAAAGCCGACTCTCTCCTTCCTGATTGTGAGACGAGGAAGCGACTTACCGCGCCTTTCCCTTCTCCCACCGCCCTCCTCCCGTGCAAACGGGGGTCACACGGCCTCTGCGTGGGCGGAGCTGGCGAGGGGTTCGGCTCGGAGGGAGGAGCGGAGAGGTGGATCCCGCGAAGCGGAATCTTGGGGGATTTGGGCCGCTGAGCTCGTGGGGGCGGGAAGGGAGGGGGCCCCGTTGTTGTGTCGGGCTCCGTGGGCCCCGTGTGCGTTGCGTGCGTGTGCCTGAGAGAAAGGGTGAATGCGCGCGCCCAGGGCATTGGCGCCCGGGCTTGTGTCCGCTGTTGCTGGCGCGACCATGCTGCTGCGGTTGCCCCGGCTTGGCCAGCCGCGGGCGGGCGAGCGAGGGCTGCGCATCCGTCGCGACGGCCGGCCAAGCCACCCCGGCTTTTGCTGAGCCGGCGGCGGCGATCAGCGACCCGGCCAGGGCTCCCTTCTTGGCCGATCCCGCCGCAGCGGCTCGCCCTTCCCTCCTCCGCCCGATGCCTGCAGATGCTTCGTAGCGCCTCGTCGCCTACCCGCCCCTTCGGGGAGATCATGGAGAGACCTCCCTTTGGCATCCTCGCCGAGAAGCTGCCCAACGGCCCCGGCATCCAGAAATCTCCATTATTTCTGGGCTGAAAGAGCGAGCCTTCCCCTTCCAGTCAGGTGGGTTTTCCAATTATTAACTACTGATGTTGTTGTTGTTATCGTTATTATTGGTTTCCCAGCTGTCCTCCGCGTTCAGCACTGCAGCATCAGCCGGCGGGAGGCTAGTGGGTGGACCGGTAGCGTTTTGGCGAACATCGCTCGAGGGTGTATTAAGGATGGAGGCTCTGCTGGGAGCAATGCTGCATTCGCCGCCCTCCCTCCTCCCTTCCTTCTCTCCCCGGGCCCGTTTCTAATGAGCCTGTGCGAGCCGGGGAGGCGTCAGGAAAGCGTGTAGGCGGCTTGCAGTGCGTGCGGGAGGGCGCCCGTTTGTTGGGCTCCTTCTAGCCACACTCGCTTCGCCTGTCGGATGCACCCCAAGGCCGAAGGGGAGCCTCTGGCACGGGGAGGGGGGGTTGGTATTTTGCTGCTTCTCGGGCTCCGTGGTGCAGATTCAAGATGTGGGTGTGGTCACTGTGTCCCTCCCTCCTTCCCTCTCCCTCGCCTGGGTAGTTCAGTCGCTTAGTGGTTGTGCTGACATCGTCAAATCCCCGTCCGTAAGACACGGGCCATTTCCGGACTGCACTCTTATAGCGCGATTATTCCACTTTTAACATCCTATGGAATCCCGGCGTTTGCAGTTTAGGGAGGGGCCGGCCGGGCTTGTGTCGGCTTTCGGCCGGCCCCTCCCTAAACTGCAAACCCCCAAGGTTCCATAGGATGTTAAAAGTGGAATAATCGCTCTATAAGAGTGTAGTGCGGAAATAGCCTCGGACTCGTCCTTACACCGAAGGTTTTTTAAGCCTCTTGCTATAAGGGAGTGCGGAACTCGAACGATACTGCGTCTTTACGCGCAGCAGTAAAAAAGAGCCCTTGCGTGCAGGCCCTGTTGGCAGCAATCCAAACTCCCCCGCCGCCCCATTTTGTGGCTTAAAAGTATGTCCGCATGAAATGAGGATAGCACTTTGATACCACTTTTCCTTTGATGATTCCATCCTAAGGAATCTTGGGATTTGTAATTTGGTGCGGCGCTTGGCATTTTCCGCAGGAGGGTCCTAGTGCCCTCCTCGGCACGGTTGTTCCCAAAATATCCTTCGGAAAACGATTGAGGATTGCTTTTTTCCGGCAGTTTTAGGAATTGTAGCACAGGGGCGTGCGCTACAGCTGTCTAGCAGAGAACGCCAAGCACTTCATCGAACCACAAATACCAAGATTCCTTAGGATGGAGACATAATAATAAAAGTTAGTATCATTCTGCTATTACTACCTGGTTTGCCGTTGTGTTTGTAACGTAGAGATGTACGTAATCGTCGTGGTCTCATCTTTAGTAGGACTTTTCCTGGGTCAGAGAATGTTTGTTTACATCCCTGAACAACCAGAATTCCTATTTTTCTTGGGTTATAATTTGAGCAGGAGAAGGTAGGGTAGTAATATTTATGGCTCTGATTGTCACCTTTCTATGGGAATAATTTTTGGAATTTTATACTTTAAAAGATGTTATTAATGTAGACCAAGAATCTGATGCAGATGATGCATTAATATGTTCAGAGAGCAAGTAGCTAAGAATTGAATGTGTTCAGCAAAAATCCAAAAGAGCCCAAAAAGAAGGGCAATGATTGTCTTGCCCAGCCAATTATGAGCAAAATTTACTTTAAATAACAAGCCAGTTTTAAATGGTCATCATTAGGATCTCTGCAATCTCCCCTGCACTCCTTTCATAGGCAAGCCTACTTGTGCATAATGTGCCATTGGCCTTCAACACACGAACAGTTTGAGGACAAAGACTATTTGGAATTGAGTATTATATAGTTAATTTCTGTTAACATATACAATTTTAAATAGAAAGAGAGGGAGAGAGGGGAAATGTTTACATTACAACAGATTGTTTCATATCCTACATTTGAAAACCGGCTAATACAGCCTATGCCTATATGAAACCTAGGAGATCTAGCTGATTTTTTTTTCTTGCAGAATGTTGTAGCAAGCTAATGTTCCTCTGGTTTTTCAAAATGCTGAACATTTTACTTCTCCACACACAAATTAGCTCTAAAGTGATGGGATAACAATAGGAAATGGTGACAAAACCTATCACAGGGTTCTCTTGGCAAGTTTTGTTCAGAGAGGGTTTGCTTTTGCCTTCCTCTAATGCCAAACAAATGTGACTTGTCCAAGGTCACCCAGTGGGGTTTCATGGCCAAGCAGGGATTCGACCCCTGGTCTCCACAGTTGTAGTCCAGTGTTCACACTACTATGATGGTTCACATCCGTTATAGTCAATCACATATATATGATGATTGTTTTTTATTTGTCATAAAGTCAGCTTTGACTTACAGCGACACAAGGAGTGAAGTAGTTCTGCTCAGGTATACTGAGAGCTGTAACTTCTGTCTTTGGATTAATCCACCTGTAACATGGTCTTCCTCTTTTCCTACAGCCTTCCACTTTATGATGCATTATTGCGTTTTCCTATGAGTCATGTCAAATGATGATATGTCCAATGTACAGAAGCTTCTAGTGAGGGATTATAAAAGCCAGTGATTACTTATCAGTTTCCCAACAAAAGAAGGGGTGTTTTCTCTTCTAGTTCTCACTTGAGCGATTCCACCTCTCCAGGCCTAAACCAACCAGTTCTTGAAGGTTACAGTAAGGGCACTTCCAGATGAAAAGCTCCTAGCACTTCATCTAGCACTGTCCATAATAGAGATTATTTTTAGAAAGGGTGGAAAACACAGAAAATGTGGTGGGGAAACACAGTTAATATAGTCTAAACCATCTATAAAATTCTGTGCTTGAGATGGGAAAAAGTCATAATAAAAGCTTAGTCTGGAAGCATCCAGCTTTAACTTTTTTTTTTGAGGCATTTCTTCAAGTGAGAAGTGAGGAAGCATTTTTGGTTTAGAGACTGAATTCTAAACTGGTAAGAGTGAGAGCCGGCCTGATGGAGTGATTTGAGTATTGGATTATGACCCTGGAGACCAGGGTTCCGTTCGCTGCTTGGCCACGGAAACCCACTGGGTGAACTTGGGTGTATCACACATTCTCAGTCCCAGAACTGAGTCCCTGTGATAGGTTCACCTTAGGCCAAAGGTCGGAAACAACTCCAAGGCTCACAAGAACAAACAAACAAGAGTGTCAGGGGCTGCTTGCCAGCAGTGAGTGGGGCTGAAAACATGGGGTGGGGCCAAAGCAAAGTGGAGTGAGGCCACATGTCATTTTTACAGGTTTGAAAATTTTTCCACCAAGCATTCAAGCACAACTCAATTCTGTGCATTTTTACTCAGGGATAAGCACTAGTGCAGGGAGCCAGTGTGGTGTAGAAGTTTGAGTGTTGGACTACAACCCTGGAGGCCAGGGATCAGTTCCCTGCTCAGCCGTGGAAACCCTCTGGGTGACTTTGGGCACGTCACACTCAGCCCCCCAAAACTATATAGTGGGCTATAGGTTTGCCTTAGGGCCGGCATAAGTCAGAACCAGCTTGAAGGCACGCAACAACAGCGACAAGAAGTGCTAATTCAGTTTCTTCCAAGGCTGGAAAGCAAAACTCAACACCATATAGCAGATTTTAGACTGCAGAGCACAACTAAATTCTATGCAACACCTTCTCTGGGCTATTTGACATCCTGCATTATGGTTACATATTTGACATGACTGTCATGGTAGTTTTCTAGGGAGAAAACAGGAAGTTTTTTGTGTATGGTTTTAGTTTTAACAGTTCTTTATGTTTCCATTAGTATTTTGAGTAAATACGCACAATTCTATATATTTTTTATAAGTAGTGTTTATGTATTGCAGTTACTGTGTTTCTGTTATCTTTAAGAGATAACTGAATTTTTATTTTAACCCTCTGTATGTGCCAGCTTCTTGATTCTGATTGCTTAAAATTGTTTCAGAATCCCTGTGCATGCGTGTGTTCACAGTGCATACTTGGGTAATAATTAGCAGACATTCTGAAGAAGGTTATCTGAGTTCAGTGCATGAGTAAATATTTATATGGTTTTTCATCAGTGCTTCAGAATCATGAGTGGTACTCAGTCTTTGGCCTACCAGTTTCTTTCGACTTTAGTTCCCACAATCCCTGACCATTGTCCATGCTGCTTGGGCTTCTGGAAGTTGAAGTCCAAAACATCTGGAGGACCAAAGGTTGAGAAGATCGATTTTTAGATTCTGTTATTGCAGATTGCAACACCAGTATGCAGATGTGAAAAGACAAGTAAGTGAAAGGGAAGGTTTTCTCAGGCAATTTTAATGTGTACTTTTTTCCTGTAAGGCTTAAAGATTTAGGTTTTCATAAAGATTTAAATATATTATCTTTAACTCCAGTAAGTGTTTGTTGCCTTGACCCTAAATTAAGGTCCAGAATATACAAAAAAGTGCAATGTTTCAGTCTTTTGAGTGTAAGATAAATACCAGTGGACTAGAGATGTAAAGGCCCAGGCAAAAAACTGAAAAGTTTAGAGGAAAAGTAATCTCTTCCACATTTTTTTAAAAAATTTTTTCCCAGAAGAATTTTTAAAAATGTTTTATGGAGTATTCTCTGTTAGAATGAAGAAACAAATATTAAAGACAAGTTGTTCACATATTTGTTTATTGTTCATTATTTCTAAAAACTATGCTACAAGTAAGTTTTTAAGATTCAGTACACTATTGCACATTATTGTAGTTCCTGGACTTGGAGTGTATCGACAGACACAGTTATAGCACTTTGGTGTAATTTTAACTGCCATTGCTCCATCCTAAAAAATCCTGAGATTTATAGTTTTGTGAGGTATTTACCCTTCTTTGTCAGAGAACTCTGATACCTCACCAAATATAAATTCCAAGATTCTTTAGAATAGAACCATAGCATTAAAGTAGTATCAGATTGTTATAATACTGCATTGTAGATACACCCTTTGTTTCCATTCCCAGTTCCTTATGGAAATGAGTGCTTTATGTCTACTTGGCACTTGTTTTTGTTTTTCTGCTTTGGAGGTCTTTAAACAGAGGTGGGGTAGTGATCTTCTGGCAACGTTTTAGTTTGTGTATCCCTGCGTGGCAGGATATTGGATTAGATGGGCCTTGCAGTCTCTTTGAACTCTGTGATTCTGTGAAACTGGCAATAGGTGATGCCTCAGTCTAAATTCCAAGATGACTTCATCTCACAGCTTCATGTAGATATTCAAGAGATTGGAGATAAAAGGAATGTTGGGGAACTCCACAGCTCAGATGCCATGTGGCCAGGCAGGGGTGGAAGTGGAGATTGGTATTAGTTTTAAGCCTCCTCATCCATATTTTTAGACAACAGGAGGAGAAAAGGGGGGGGACACACAATTCCCCCCCCCGTTCCTCCTCCACCCACTCACCTCCAGAAACCTTGCTTTATAGCTCTCACACAATAAAGCACTTAGTTTCTCGGCTGACAGCCAGTGCCAGAGCTTGGTTTTTAGCATTATATAGCTCAGCCAAAGCCTTGTCTGATCTTGGAAGGTAAACAGGGTCAGTCCTGGTTGTAACTGGAAAGGAGATTGTCAGGGAATAAAAGGTGCTGTTAGGCCATATTCTGAGAAGGATAGTGGCAAACTGTCTCTGGATACTCCTTGCTCTAGCAAACCCTATTGAAATGCAACAGCTGCCTTGAAGGCACATACTTTACTTGAAAAAAAGAGTGGGACAAGTCATACCAGGATAGAAGAGTGTCTTTTTCTCCTTTTCATTTCCTTTTTAAATCTTTCTCTATTTCCCTTTCACCATTACCAACCAGCACCTGAAGGATCTTCTTCTAAGTTGGCTAGAGCCCTGAGTATGATAGCTCCCCTTAGGCTACTCCATTATGTTGTGGATCTCCTATGTCACTCATGTTAGAGACAGGATTCCAATGGTAATCACAACAATAGTGGTGATTAGAGCTGTGAAAAATTTTCAGAAGCTATGCTGGCTGTGGGATTTTGGGACCAGAGCTCGAATCTCTGCTAGCCATGGAAATCCACTGAATGAGCGTTGGCAAAGCACACTCTCTCAGCCTCAGAAGAGGACAAAAGCAAACCCCTTCTGAACAAATTGTGCTGAGAAAACCCCATGATATGTTCACCTTAAGATCATCGTAAATTAGGAACAACTTGAAGGCACACAGCAACAACAAGGAATCTGAGAAATTAACTCCAGTCTTTAGATGAGAAGTACTTCACTTAATGGTTCCTGTTGCAGAATGGCTTGGAGTGGGGTCTTCCGCAGAGGTAATAAGATTAAGAGGAAAGTCACCTGTATGCTCTGCAGCTAAGGCAGGTGTTTTTCATTTACATAGCAGATGCCCATTTTCCTGGTTCTAAATCTCTTATGTTTCATGAAATGGGACTAACAACATACTGCCTTAAAGAGATGTGGGAAGGGTCACTAACGTGGCTAAACACCAGTGTATCACTTAAACTATAAAAGAGGAAAAGGACTTAAAATAAACAATGAGGAGATGAATGCAACTAATGTAATGTACAGGATCTTCACAGCTAAACTGGAGGCTGCAACGGTTGGAAAAAGCAATATTGGATAATTTGGCATACATTTTCGGAGGTTAGGCAATGCTAGCCCCAGGATGTTAGCTCTGCAGAGGTGACTGGAGACAAATAAAGCCAAGCATAATGTATTCTTGAAGAGTTGCCATATTGCAGGTTTGTTACATTTTTGGTCCTTGCTTGGTCATTTCTACAATTTGTTGGCCAATAGTAAAGCAGACAGTACTCCTCTAGCAAATGCTACGTTAATCAAGTCACAGAGACCTTTAGCCAGAAACCAATTACACTGCCGGGTTTTATAAGAAAATTGACCTCATTGCCTGGAACTTACTTATTACAGAAGTGCTGACTGTTTCCCTCAGGGGTGAGATGGCTCAGCTGTGTTTTGAGTTTTTACTGTTCCTTGCATCCTAGACATTGTTTACAATATGATTTTATTGTGAATTAATCTTAGCTGGAAAAAATAACTTTTTAGGACTGTAATTCTCAGAGTCTCCCAACCTGGTCAGCCTGATGGGACAGAGAATATCTGGAAAGTATCTACCTGCATCCTATTTTGAAGAGAACCCCCCCCACACACAAATTTTTAAATAAAAATGTCTTCAGATTGATAGTTGGGTAAAACATGCGCTTAGCATTGTGGTTGTAATTTCTTAGCCAAACATGTCTTCCAGTAGGGGCTGGCATCCTGTTAGTGAGATTTGCAGGCCTTTGTATGTGACTTCTTTGGCCATGGCAGATACAGGAATTCCACAACCCTATCTGGTACAATTCAGTCCCCAACCCGCTTACTTGTTTTTTGACTGAGTTCCCTTCCCCATGGCCATTTGGTGGTCAGGAGAGGGTATAGAGGAGGGTGGAATATAGCAGCCAGGCAATTTCATTCCTGTAGTTCCTCCCTCCCACAAATAAAAAGGCATCTTCTTTGACCTCCTAGGGATCCTCTGGAAGTCCAGGAAGATGACATCATTTTCAGCCAGCTGCAGGGAATGAGCTGGTTGGCTACCTGGCTGTATCTCATCCTTCTCCCCTTTCTTGGCCGTGAATGGTTATGGAGGGAGGGTAGCCAGCCAGCCAGAAAACAGGTAGGTTGAATTTGTGTGGAGGTGGGATGAGAAATAACTACATCTGGCAGAACAATATAGCAATGGCAGTTACATTTCTATACTGCTTATCAGTGCTAAGCACTCCCTAAGTGGTTTACAGTGTGTTTAGCTAATTGCCCCTAACAAGCTGGGTAGTCAGGGTCAGAGACCTGGGTGGCGAGACAGCCCAGAGAAGGGAGTGGGAGAGCTAGCAGAGTCCTACCAGGAGGAGTCAAGGAAGCACTTACTCAAGGGAAGTCCATTTACCTAAGCCAGAGCGACAAGCAAAAGCTGTAGACAGAGTTCCAAAAGCCAGGGGTCTGGAGCCAAGAGATCAATCCAAGGTATCAGGAGCCCGGTGCTGGAAGCAAGGAACAGGCAAGGAGAGGGCTTGTAGAAAGTTTGCCACAAGCAAAGGAAAGCTTCCAGGCAGGCAGTTGTATAGTCCAAAACACAGGTGTGGCTAGTCACTGCTTCTTGAACTTAATCAAGGAAGCCTCCCTTTGCTCAGCTCTCTTGAGTCTCCGCCGTGTTTGTGGGCTGATTGACGCAGGCTCCAAAGCGTCTTCAGAATCGGATCACTGTTGCCCTAAAGAAGCAGTCAGAGGAACGTCCGAGCCTGCTTGGTCCGTGGCAGCAGGGGGAGCTCTTGAGGTGCAGGACTCCTCTCCAGCCAGAGCCACAGGGACCAACGGCTGCTGCTCGTCATCGGCAGCTCTGACAGGGGCTTCAGTTATCACATGGGTATTCATTTTACGAATCTACAGAAGGAAGGCTGATTCAACCTGGAGCCCTGCAGGATTGAGCTCACAAAGTTGTGGCTGCAGTACCAGCATTTAATCACTGCGCCACCAGGGCTCCTGTACAGTCCACGTGTGGTAATATAGGATCTCAGCCTTGTGCTTCTTTCATTAAATTGTACCTCCTTCTACTCTATAAGCATGCTGTCTGAACAGATAATTAAGCTGAATGTTTTTTTATCATGTTGTATTAATTCGTGCATATCCTGGCTGGGAATGGAGAGCACCACATTGGGGAGAAGTGCCAAATACAGACAAGTACAAGTTTAAGTGCAAGCATTCTAAATGAGTAATGTTGTCTGTAAGTGGTGGAACCTGGAGAGAGGGGAAAAAATGGTTCCATTTGGTGATAATTTATATGGAAATAGCTTTTGCAGTGTGCTAGGGAGAACATTTTGATCTTGAGGCTATAATGTCCATTATGGGACCAGCTAGTTTTGCCAATTAGTTTTAACCCAAATTGCTCTCAGAAGATGGTAGCTTGCATCCAAAGTGGCCATAATGGTTAAACATGGGGCTCAACTGGATATAATATTAAACCATAATCTGATGTTGAAAAGCATGAGCCACACTGAACCTTATCTGGGTGTGCTCCCTCTCCTCTTCCCACTATGACTGTGGAAGGGAGTTTAGAAGCTTTCATTTCCACTTTATATTAATCACAGCTTGTTGTGTTGTCTGAGCTTAGGCTCACTGTGGATGATATGAACTATAGTTTATGAAGCTGGCTCAGTTTGACTATCCATAGTTAAAATTAGCCCCTGTTTTGCATTCAGTAAGATGCAAAATTGCAGTTAATTTAAAATGGTAGTGGACAGTGCTAATCCCTTTGTCCTAGGCCCTTTCTGCAACTCACCTTTTTGTGGACTTGGGGTGTGGAGATCCCTGTTGCTTCAGCTCCGCAGCTGCTGCCTGCTCACGAGCAGGTAGCACGAGAGCCCCTCCTCTTCCTTCCACAGTGCAGCCTGGGATTTTCCCAGGCTGCACTGGGACAGGAAGTGCAAGTGCCGTGGCTCTGGGGTTCAGCACACACGGCAAGTGCGATTGGAGCCCTGGAGCAATGCGCAGTTGCGCACCATTTTCAGCTCAAAGCCAAAAATGAAATAGTGCGCGATTGGCGCCTGCCAGCTCCTGGAGCATCACGCGATTGTGTGTACGTCGTGTGGACTGCTCCTCGCAGTTGCGTGACTCTCCAGGGGCCCTTTCGCATGGCAAATGCTGTGCGAAAAGGGCCCTAGAGAAGGAGAAGGCAGTGTGTGAACCTGGGATTCATTCTTGTAGAACAATTTGACTCGCACTGCAAGTTTCCAAATTATTTTTGTACTGCCCACTTAGATTAGCAGCAGCTCTCTGAGATACTGGGTACAAAACCAGGGAGTGAACTTTGGACCATGCATAGTTAGCATATAGCCACCTACTGAACTATGGGCAATATTAGGACAAGGAAATCAGGGTGCTAGGGAAACTTGGGTGCCGAAAGCAAACAAAAGGGGGAAGAAGTGCAGTAAAGACGTCTGATACAGATACATCCCTCGTTTAAAAGAGATGGAGAGAGTAGGGTTGGTGATCCCAGTGTTTGTAAAATACATGCATTGTGTCCCTGTGTACAGCCTTAAGCCATTTCTGTCCTACACTGTTATAATGCTATAATTCCACTTTCAACATCCTGTGGAATGTTGGGGTTTGAAGTTTACTGAGGCCAAAGAGCTCTCTGGCTGAGAATTCTAAGTGCTCCTCCCTAAACTTCAAACCCCAGCATTTCATAGGATGTTGAAAGTGGAATAATAGCACTATAACAGTGTAGGGCGGAAATGGCCTTTATGTTTACGGTACAAGCAGAGCTAAATAGCCATAGGGTTGCCTGGAGTGAAACTCATCTCAGTGCTACTCAGCCTTGACTAACTAAATGCCAGTGTTTTGATGTTTTCAAGCAGTGACCTTTAATTTATAGTCACTGCCATTTTGCTTCTGTCCCACACATCATCTGTTATGTTTAATATTTGGATCACAATTTTCAAAAACAGTAGTATGGTGGCAAACTAATCTTCTGTGTGTTTTTCTCCCCAGAGATTACTGTTGGGAGTGAGGACACATAAGAAACAGGGATGTAGAATTCATTTAGCAAGTAGGTCTGGAGGAAGAAGACATTCTGTAGCCTGTGCTGATCCCTTGAATGTTATTAAAAGATAGGAAACTAGATGGTTGTCTGACTGTGCTTGCCATGTGTAGGGGCTGTAACAATGGATTTACTACAGGGTTTAGAAACCATTGGCCCTCTGGATGTTTTGGACTTCAGATGCTACATACCCCAGCCAGCATGCCCAATAGTGAAAAGTTTTAGGATTTTTTATTTTTTTTTTATTCCCTCCCCCCCCATATCTCCCTACATAAGCCTACCAAAGTTTTAAGATCTTTCAAGGAAGACTTTCTCTCAGTCCCACTATCATCACAAGTACATTTGGTGAAGAAATGAGACAGAGCCTTGGTTGTAGAACTCCCTCCCACGAGAGGCTTGGCTCCCTCTCTCCTCTCCTTCTGCTGGTAGGCAGTCTTTTTTCAATTCAAGCAGGGCTCCGGCTTATAATTCATTAGACTGTTCTTTCATTATGTTTTACGACTGTATTATAGATTGAATGTGTTTTTAACTGTTTTAGCTTTGTGTGTTTAATAGAATAGTTTATTTTTACAGTTTTTTGTATCAATAGTCTTTTAGCTATACCTTGTTTTTAGTTGGATATAAGCTACCTTGAGCCAGTGTGGTGTAGTGGCCTGAGCATTGTACTATGTCTCTGAAGATCACAGTTTGATTTCCTGCTCAGCGGTGGAAACCCACTGGATGACCTTGAAAGCATCACACACACACAGCTCCAGAAAACCTTATGATATGTTCACCATAGTCGGAAGCGACTTAAAGACAGACAACAACAACAGACAGATAACAAAGTCACCTTTGGTCCTGTGCAAGGAGAATGGTGGGACATCAATCAATCAATCAATTGACAAATAAATAATAAATTCATTTCCCAGCGTTTGGAAGCGCTAATGTTCCACATCTTTGTTATCAGAGAGATTACTGTGTTTATGTTGAGAGTGTCTGTGGCAATTGGACGTGTTTGATGGCAAGTATCAGTAATTTGGAGAGGCTGTGCAATGTTGATAATCTTAAGGAAGCTTTTGCAATGGTGTCACATAAATTCTTCTAAATGTATCATAGGTGGTGAGTGTGATGGGTACGCTTGTCCTTAAGTCCTTGGTCTGTAGTCCCTCCTCCCTTTTTCCTGGCCTAGCCTGCTAAAAGATTGGACCAAACTGGATTTCTGCCAAAAAAAACCCTGCATTACAACAATACAAGGACCAGCGAGAGCAAGTTGTATCTGCGATTTACAGTCATTTCCTTCATGATTTGAATGAGCTAAGTGAGAATGCTTTTTCTTGGGACCTAAATAATAGTAAAATAGGATCTCAGTGTATTCCCTGCATGTATTTGTGTTCCGATGAATCTGACTCTGTAGAATAGGCCCTAACAACCTCTCTACTGTAGTTTTATACATTTTTAGTACATTTGGTACCATGGGTATTTTTACTACAGGGAGGGGGAGGCAGCTCTTCATTTGTACAATTGCCCCTATTGTTGGGAGTCAACATTAGCTTAAACTCTGAGATTTGAGTCTCTGTGAAAGTGCAGAGTTGGAAATCTGCCTTCTCTATGAGTCAGAGTGGGATTAGCTTTGTGAGCGGATAAGCTTACCATAGGTATAACTATGTTGCCGGGGGGGGGGGGGGGGACAGGAGAGAAGATTTGTTCCTCATAAGACTTGCCCCACAGATAAAAAAAATTGTTCATTTCCCATGTTTCTAGCATTCCAGGGAGTGAGACATTGAAAATATTCACACTTAAAAAATGCTTATGTTTACTGTATTCACACCCACTGGGTAATTTTGCCTGCCTTTTGGGTTTGGACGTCTGAACTTATTTCTAGTTGCTTAGCTGAAGTTTTAAGTTCCCACAATGCTAGAAGTTTGGAGACTAAAGGAAAATTTTCATGGAGAGGCAGCATCCTTATTTGAAGGGAGTAGCATACACACACCCTGTAGCCACACCCTTAATATGTCCATCTATATCCATGGGTTCTGCATCCATGGATTCAACCAACCATGGCTCAAAGATATTCAGAAAAAAATCCCAAAAGCAAATCTTGTTTTTTCCACACACACAGCACCATGTTGATGTGTAGGCATATCATGCTGCAGCCTCCTACTGTTACACAGATCTTCAGGCTGTCTCTGCCACTTGGCTTGAGTTGTTCATTTTATATAACGGATGCCACTTTACTATGCCATTGTATATAGTGGGACTTGAGCATCTATGGATTTTGGAATCAAACCCCAGCAGATACTGAGGGTTCACTGTACTTATTTATTAAAATATTTTCAGGCTGCTTTTGGTCATCACATAAAACACAAAGAGAAACAATAAAATGAGTTTAAAATATAGTTCAGAAAAGAACATCAAAGCGTTAAAGGAAAACAATAGAATGTTTTATATATTAAAAGTAAAAGTTGAAGTTTTGTTTTTCTTTATCAGAATGCTTGAAGCTTAAGAAGCGTGTAGTCCTTCAAGCTTCATTGGTGGATTGAGTACTAGAATTCGGGTGCTGCTGGAGAGAAGGCCCTGCCTTGTGTCCAACCAACTATACCTCTGAAGGAGATGGGGCATTGAGATTGAAATCAGCTGAAGGGCTGGGAGAACATGATCTTTCATATATACTGATCCCATACCATTTAGGGCTTTTAGGTAAGAACTAGCAATTGAGCTTGAAAATTGAACCAGAAAAGCCAGTGTTGATGAAACCAAGTGCAGTACAGACATTTGTCAATTAACAAAGTAGATGTATTCCTGGACACTACTACTTTAACAGAATATTTGGTAGTTGAGGCAGAAACAACATGGAAAGAACAAGGATAGTTTTCTATACAACAGAAGAAGAAGTGTTGTTCAAGATATTCCAGCACTTTTTTAAAAAATTCAGAACTAGCAATATGAAACAACCAGATGAAATGAAACAACTAGATCAGGGAAGTTTAGTATGAGTAAACAAAACCGTCTTGAACTTCTAGAGACCACTTGACAAATACTTCCAAAACATACGCAGGAGATGATTCTTTTCTTTCACCGACCTCATTTTTCTTATGGTTTCCATTTTGATAGCCAAACTGCAGAACCATGCTTTTTAACATGCTGGGGGTAATTGGTGAGGCAGGCTTATCTGTTTTCCCCTTTTCTCTCTGTTTTGCCATTCAGAAATACTTAGTAAGGGATTTTGGTGGCTACTCCTGCTGCTTTACCTTGGTTATTTAGGCAGGCACACACAGCTACAGCAAACTCCTGTTCTTTCCCAGCTCAAGCTTTATTGTATTGTTTCCTGTCAACATGCTGCTGTAAACTGTCCCTAAAATTCTATGTTTTCCGTCAGCGTTCTCTTGGTGCCAATGCTGCTAAAAACCCTTACAGCTAGATAGAGGATGAGGAAGTAGGGAAATGGAGACAGTCCAGATGTAAAAAGTAACTGAGGTGTGCCTGTAATGTTCTGTCAAGTGGGCACTAGAATCATTGTGCCTGTTCCGTTTGATATCAGCAGAAATGTCCTGATGCTTATCATAGGCAACCCCATGTAGAATGCATTCCTATAATCAAAGGTGAATATGACTAAAGCATGTCTGACAGTGATCAGATCTGTTTTATCTTGGAATGGTTGCAGCAGAGGTGCATCAGCTAAAATAGAAAGATACGTGGATCAGTGAGTTATAAGATTCCCATGCTACCATAATCTAGCCAAGGCAATCTTTGTTGTCATTTTGCAACACATAAATGGAGGTGTTTATTGTGTGCCTTTAAGTCCTTGTCACCCTATAGCCACCCTAAGACAACTTTACCATGGGCTTTTGTTGGCAAGATTTGTTCAGCGGGAGTTTGCCTTCGCCTTCCTCTGAGTCTGAGAGAGTGTGACTTGCCCAGTGTCATTCAGTGGGTTTCTGTGGCTGAGCAAGGATTTGATTCCTGGTCTCCAGAGGCATAGCCCAGTACTCAAACCACTATACTATGCTGTGCCTCTTGATAATGACCTTTGGCCCTTGCATATTCTT
This sequence comes from Cyclura pinguis, assembly GCA_030412105.1. NCBI lineage: Eukaryota > Metazoa > Chordata > Lepidosauria > Squamata > Iguanidae > Cyclura > Cyclura pinguis. The sequence goes on along the minus strand of CM059599.1, from coordinate 100,970,879 downwards.
GTAGTTTAACCTTACTAATCACTTTGTTCTCACACACAACTACTTCACTTTTGCTATTAACATGTACCTTCAAGTTGACAGTACTACCATGGGCACGTGCGTGGCACTGCAATACACCAACACCTTCATGGCTGAAGTAGAACAACGCTTCCTTAACTCCTGCACTGAAAAACTTCTCTTCTACCGGAGGTACCATGCTGGTCTCTTCATAATTTGGAATCACGGAGATGAGTCACTCAAGATGTTCCACCAGAATTTCAACAACTTTCACCCTACCATCAATCTCAGCCTAGAACTATCAACAGAACAAGTTCACTTTCTGTCCATTGTATAGCTATACAATGGACATCTAAGCACCACACTATATTGCAAACCCATGACCACTACATGTACTTACATGCCTCCAGTTTCTGCTCTGAACACACTACCAAATCCATAGTTTACAGCCAAGCCTTAACAGTACAATCACACCTGTGCAAAACTGCAAGTCAGGGATGCCAAATTCATAGAATTACAAGAAGTATTCCTCAAGCTACAGTTCTGACCATATGAAGTTAAAAAAGAAAAATCAAGGCATGACTTGTATCCAGGACTAATTTATTACAGAACAGACTAAAGAAAGGAAATGGCAGAAACCCACTGGTGGTCACATACAGCTCCCAACAGAGACCACTCAGATGTTACATCAGTGAACTGCAACCTATTCTGAACAATAATGTTGCCCTCCAACAGGATCTTGGTGGCAGGCCTTTACTTGCCTACAGGCAGCCTCTCAGTCTCAAACAGTTACTTGCCTACAGGAGAACACACAACACAGGCAGGGAGATGGGTATAAGACTTTTCCACAAACCCAAATACAAACTGAGCCCACACATCTACTCAGGAAATGTTATCACAGGACCTAATCACATCACTTACAATATTAGAGGTACTAATGCTTGCGCATCCTCTAATATTCACGTATGCCATCCTCTTTAAACAGCACTCTGCATTGGACAAATAGACCAGTCTCTGTGCTAGAGGATAAATGGACATAAATCAGACATTAGGAATAGGAATACACAAGAACCTGTTGAAGAATACTTCAGTCTTCCCGGCCATTCAGGGCAATAAAAAATCAACACAGATTGGTAATACCCAGTAGAAGGGATGTCTAGAAGAGGCAAAGTCTCAGAGTGTTAAAAAAGACAATTTTATTCTTGGGATCATAGAGCTGGAAGAGACCACAAGAGCCATTGAGTCCAGCCTCTTAATTAGCCCAGTGTGTTTTGGCCTAGTAATATTTAACTGCCTTCTTCAAGGAAATGAAACTTATGCCTGCAAGGATTCCGAAAAAGAGTGTTTTCTGAGCTTATGGCAGTTGCCTGGCATAAGTTTTGAAACACTCTTTTTGGAATCGCTGCAGGAGGTTTTAAAGTTGCATTCCCTTCAGAAGGCCATTAAATATTACTGGAATGAAATAGATTGGGCTAATTGGAAGAAAAAAATTGTCTTTTTAAAATATTCTAAGGACTATCTTTTCTCTACATCTATTCCAACTCGGACTTCAGAACAGTTCTTGAACAAATAAACTACAATGGAAGATTGGAAAGAGGAACAGCAGAATTGGACAGTATCTACAAATTCCAGTCCATCGACAGTGGGTTGAAGAGACACATTGATTTCCTGGTACATTACACATATTATAACACTGGTTAACACCCTAGCCTCATGAGGGATCTCGTGCACAGTTAATCACATCTCCTTTCTGGCTCCCAGCTAGCATCACACTATATTTCAATAATTCCCTTCACCATTCAGTGGCTGTCGACCCACCTTGGCTTTAGACAACATCTTTCCTGCTGCCTTTTTCTCCCAGCGACCATGGTTAAAACGGAACTTGTCAGCTCATCACCATATCCACAAGTTTTGCATTTCTGTTGCTATTCTCACGTACAACCTGCTCACTCATAGTTATAAAGGTCTCTTCCAAGGCACTGCGCTAAATACATCTGATAAAGTAGACTTAAATATATGAAAGCTTATGCTACCAACTTCTTTCTCTGAGTCAGTCTTGAAGGTACTACAGTGACCCCCTCAACTTTTGAGAGGGTTCATGGCACAGAAAGCTCACAAAAGTGGGAAAACCCCAAATAACTCTCCCCTTCCCTTCTGGGGCTCCTCCTTCCCATTTGTCTTCAAAACAGAAGGGAATGGAGGGTGGGTGAAGGCTCATGTGAGCCCTCTTTTCCCCCTCCAGAATTCCCTCTCCAATTCCCATGCATTTTGGCCTGGTGCAGAGAACTTGAGCGAACCTTCCCCTCTCCCCCATTTCCTTCTATTTTGCATGGGAAGGGGGAGGGAGGCGCTCCGGAGAGGGAAAGGAAGGCTCACCTGAGCTTTCCCCCACTTCCCCGAATCCCTTCTGTTTTGTATGGGAAGAGGAAGGAGGGAGCTCCAGAGGGGGAAGGGAAGGTTTGTGTAAGCTTTCCCTTGCCCCCATTTCCTTCCCTTTTGCCTTGGTGCGAGTTCTCAATGCTGGGCAGAATGCATGGGAATAGGAGGAGGAATATGGATAAGGGAAAGTATGCGCGCTCATGAATAATCAATCTTGTGAAGGTCAAACCCATGAATGTGAAAGGAGGACTGTACAAGATCCCTTTACATACTGATCCAGCCTAATACAGCTATTTCTCTGAATTCTTACTAGTCACATGAAACACTCTGGCCCTTTTCGCAGCTTACCTTTTTGCGGAGCTGGGGTGCGGGGATTGCGTGAGCAGCCTCCAGCGAGGCTCTCACGTCCCCGCTGCTTCAGCTCCACGCGAGCTGCCTGCTCCCAAATAGGCAGCGCGAGAGCCCCACCTCTTGTTTCCGCAGTGCAGCCTGGGAGTTTCCCAGGCTGCGCTAGGGCAGGAAGCGTGACTGCCATGGCTCCGGAGGCTCCGCACACACGGCAAGTGCGCATGGGGCCCTGGAGCAATGTGCGATCGCGTATCATTTTCGGCTGAAAGCTGAAAATGAAAAAGTGCAGGAGCGGCGCCTGCCCTACCCTGGAGCATCGCGTGATTGTGAGTGTGTCATGCAGATTGTTCCTCACAATCATGCGATGCTCCAGGCACCCTTTCGCATGGCAAATGCCGTGCGAAAAGGGCCTCTGTTGTTTAGTTGTCTTTGGATTGGAGCCAACGTGATTAGATTTGTAGAGTAGGAATCTTGATGTCAGCAGCTGCTTGCTTGATGCTTCACTACTGTGGGCAGTTTTTAAAGTGGTTTGTGTAGTTGCAATGAATCATACTAATTGCTTGAGTGCCTGCAGGCTGAAGTACTAGCTACTGTACTAATGCCACTCAGTTCTCTTTGTTTCATTCTTCTCTGTAGCTGCTAATTTCTGAAGTGCAGTGGTTAGAGTGAGCCTGGTCATTACATTTTTTTTTAAATTAACACTTAAGTTATTATGCTTATTGCAGGCTTCTCTCTGAAGCCAAACAGACTAAAAAAGCAAATTACAAAATATTTTTCCGCCATCTTCCTGAAACTGAAATTCTCAGAACCAAAGACAACTTTTGCCAACTTGCTTCTGTCCAGCTCCCATCCCTCCAGCCAGCAAGGCCAGTAGCTGACACATCTGTAGTCCAACATGTGTGGGAAGCATCATGATGGGGAAAACTGATTTAAGAAGTAAAATATGTCATATTTTCAAATTATCCATGTCCCTTATGAGATATATGATTTTGTGGGTTTCTGTTGGAAGGTGTCTGGGACTTGCCAAGACAGATGGCTTACCCTGATTACTCTGACAAGGTTGGGTGCCTGATGACAAGTATGGTGACTATTGTATTTAGTGAAGAAAGACAAGGAATCAAATGGAGTTCATTTGACTTGTTGATAATTTTTTCCAGTTGTGGGAAACAGGGTTAGTTTGGGGACCTATCTGTTGTGAAATTCAGTTTTACTTTGACTAATCCAGAATGCAACCAAGCCCATGTTTACATGATGAAGAAACTGGCTGACTCCTTGTACAAGAAATTTCAAGAATTTCAGCTGCATCCATTTGCGATAATAGGTGGCATAGGGGCAGTTTTTTCCCCCCAAGCCTGCTCTTCATTCTGTATAAATCCTTTTAGTTTATGGCATTCCCATAGACTGGAACAATAATAGATGTTGTTAGAAAAAGGCAGTTGTGAGGGCAGCTGTGATTATAAGACAGCTGATAAATGTTTTTACAACTGAACAGTGCTGTGTAACTGTATGTGGAGTGACTAGTCCTGCAAGCATGGTCAATTCATTTCTTAATTTACTGTCCTGAAGTAACCAAATAAATTCTTGTTTATTTAGAATCTCCTGAACTAATATATTCCTAGTCAACTTGACTTGCCGTGGCATTTACATGGACGTGAAATTGTACACAAATAGCAATATGGTTGAAATGCCTGGTCCTTTTAATTGAAACATCCTTTCTGCCTCAGGAAATGTACTCCTTCTTCTTGACTGGGCTAGTGAAAAATTGACCTTTCCCCACTCTGAGAAAAAATGTTTTCATGGTGTGTATGGCATCTATAGATTCAAGTGGGCTATGTGTCACTCCAAAATGTTGAAATAAGTACAGACGGGAAAATGTAGCCTTCCAATTGTTGTTGAACTGCAGCTTCCCTGATCACTGACCACTGGTAATTTTGGCTAGGCCTGATGCGAGTTGCAATCCAACAAAGCTTGGAGGGTCACACATTTCTCTCCATTGGCTTAAACCATAGCTTATCAGAATTTGCTGACTTAGGGTCCCCGGGCATAGATTGCCTGTAGTTTCTGTCATCTTTGTCCATTCACCATGCTGGATAGGGACGAGGAGACTTGTAGTGTAAGAACATCTGGGCACCTCATCTTAGATTCCTGAAAGGGAGAAACTGTGGTGAGTTTTGGTCTCACATTCTGTGCACTTCCTCTCCTTTGCACTTGCCAAACCACAGTTTTATACTTTCTATAGTCCTAAACAACTGTGATCTGTTTTAACTGTGTTCAGTTAAAACAAATCAGGATCAAATAATAGAAAAGAAGTAATTCCACCACTCTGTTATTGTTTAAGTGCTGTAATGGTACATATAAGAACATAATTAAATGGTGAATCTGAAAATAACCAGTGTGTGTTAAATGAGCTTGAAAATGCACTTTTGGAGCAGAAGGAAAACAGTCTGTTCAGATCTCAGCCCAGTGTACCAATAGAAGTTGTACATGCACGCTCTGAAAACACAAAATGAATGTTTATGTAGCCATCCTGAATTTTCTCAAGTTGCATATATTTAGCATTTTGTTTTGTTCTTCATGCTGTGCTTTAGTACACTGTGTATGGGGTACTGGAGTTAACGTTGCTATGGAAACCTTAACTTTTGCTTTATAACATATATAATCTGTGTGGGTTTTAACTGCCTTCCTTTCTTTCTCTTTTTTTTTCCTTAAAAAAAAAACATTTTCTAGGCATTACTGAGTTGCCATAGCAGTAGTTTCCAGGTTCTCCAGTTTGTCTCTTTGGCATACATAATTCATTGCACCATATGGAAGTGCCTCTATGGTCTTGCCAAGTACTATAGATGTTTTTCAAGTGTTTTTAAAATTAATTTGCAGGTATCAGTCATCCGAAAATCTGCAATGGCTAAAATTTTCATAAGATATGAAAATGATTCTTTCTCATTTTCTATCCACTTTAATGGAAGTAACAAGGGATGCATTGCAGATTAAATTATTTTCTGGCAGGCCTGCCACAGTTTGCTTACAGAATTAAGGCTCACATGAGTTCTGTAGGGTATCATTTCAAGACAATGTACATCAGGTTATAGTCTTGGCATCATAGAGAGAAAATCCATAGACCACAAGAATTTAAATCTAGCTTTTTTTTTTTTTTTTAAATGGGGATGTTAGAAAATACAGCTATGGTCATTTCTGCAGCATGACACTCTCACATGTCGTCTTGTTACAATCAGGCAGCTTCTCTGCCAGGATGGGAACTTGTCCCCAGTACTCCCCTCTGCACCTGACCAGCTGTCTGTGGAAGGGAGCAAAGGACACGCTCCTTCCTTCTATTCTGCAGCTGACCTTCTTCCCATGCTGCAGTGGGGGAGGAAGCATGTGATTGCGCTTCTGGCCCTTCTGCATGACCAGCTGTGACGGAAGGCTCATGGGATTGGGGTTCATTGATGAAGTTTTTTCATCAATGATATACCCTGCAATCGCACCAGCTGGCGAAGTGAGAAGGATGGGCTCACAATGACGTCATGCAGAAGCGTCATGGAGGTCCCACTCCTCTTGCATCCCCATGCTTGGGAGGATGCTGTCCTGCAGAAGGGGCCTATAACGCAGTTAATGTGGTAGATATATCCCTGGCTATTACTAACAGAAAATATGGTAGCAGAGGAAGAAATAACATGAATAGAATGGGGATAGGTTTCTACACTATACCCCCAAGAAAAAGAGTAGTTCTACATGTTTCAGCAGGCTTTTTATTCAAAACTAACAATTTGCACATGTGTAATGAAATGTACAGGTCGTTAAAGACTTGCAAAATTAATCTAGGTAAGATTTTTGTCCCCACCAGCCTCCACTTTTTTTATAGTTTCTATTTTGGTTTTTGCTCTTTGTGACATTCTATGGGTAGTTGGTAAGGTAGGCTTCTCTACTTTTCCCTTTTTTCTCTGTTTTGCTGTTCGCACATTCTCCAGGGATCATGGAGGCATTTGTTGTTTGTGGGGCGGTGCTGATGCTGTTAAAAAAACTTCTGCTTAGAAAGAGGACAAAGACGAAAGGGAGCTTGGGAGGTATAGAAATGCTTTGTGAGAAGGAACTTCTTTGTCAGAGGATTGTTAATTGAGGCGTGCCTGTACAGTTTTTACTTGCAGTAGAGATCCCTTATATATCCTTGCGTGACCTAGGATTAATGTGGCCTTAGTCATCCTGTGTGTGCGGGAGATTGTAACAGAGGCTATTTGGAGAAGCCTGGTCTCACTACCATAACTTTACTGCAGCCAGGACCCATTAATATTATGGTATCTTTATTATGCTAGCCAAAAGGGCAGAAAATCTTTGTAATCTCTTGAAGTCTCCAGTTCCTCATCAAGCAATATGCTACAGAAATCAGAATTATGTGAAGGAAATGGGAGGAAATCTGACCTGATGCTGAAGTCGTGGTGTCAGCATGGAATCCTCAGGTACAGTGAGGAAGGAGGTGTCATATTCAAATGAGGGTCTTATAGATGACAGAACTAACAAAAATTACTTTTTTAAAGCCCAACTCCTCAAATTCCGTGGCCAGAATAGTCTGGGCTAAGGATTCTGGGAGTTGCAATCCACAGAGTAGCTCTGCTAGATGAAAGTACAGTTTTGGATCCCCCCTGAAAGTAACCCCTAAGTGTGCTGAGAGCAATAAAGGCACACAAAAAGGTGATCTTTCCCTTTTTGAAAACAGAAAGTTTGGCTGTAAACTCCAAGGTGAAACCTGCAGAAAGCATAGCAATAGCACATGTATTTCTATACCGCTTATCAGCTAAGTGCTCTCTAATTTACAGTGTGCTAGCTAATTGCCCCCAACAAGCTGGGTACTCATTTTACTGACTTGCGGAAGGATGGAAGGCTGAGTCAACCTGGAACCCGGCAGGATTGAACTCACAACCTTGTGGCTGCAGTACCAGCATTTAACCACTGTGCCGCCAGGGCCTTGCAGATGTGTAGTTCTTTATTGGCTTACGATTTTACAGTTTTCCTTTGTATCTCAATTGGTTTGTGGGTTTCAGAGTTTCCATGAGAGTGTGCTCCTGAAGGCACTGTGTTGTTTTTCAAACTTGTGTTTTGTGCAGAAGTGTGGCCATTTTTGCACTGCACTGTTATAGTGCTATTATTCCACTTTCAACATCCTATGGAATCCTGGGGTTTGCAGTTTAGGGAGGGGCATTTATAATTCTCAGCCAGAGAGCTTTTGGGCCTCAGTAAACTGCAAATCCCAGAATTCCACAGGATGCTGAAAGTGGAATAATAGCACTATAACAGTGTAGTGCGGAAATCGCCTCTATGTTCAGCAAAACATGTTGTCTTTTGTGCAAAAAAAATGGCTATAGGTATACTCATAAGCCAAAACAAAGGGGCAATGGAAAGTCATAGGAGCTATGCACCTGCCTGGAAAAAATGTCCCCACCTTTTGCAGTGCCCTGTTTTGTGGCAGGAGCCCCGATTTGGTATTGTCACAATTCTCACAGTTCCCAAGTGTTCCTCCCTGATTTTTTTGTGCATTTTTTTTTGCGACCAAGTTCCAAATTATTAAAAAATCTCACAGTAGTCCGTCATTTTCATGATAACGAAAAATTGCAAGCATTCTTTACATCCCTAGTGTTTACAGACTTTGAAAGCAACACTGTTAAGTTTGCTGTCACAGTTTTTTCTTAACCGAATCATTTTTTAAAAAGTCTAATAATGTTAAAATAACATTTCTTAATTTTTTAAAAACTTGTTTCTTCCTTTTTTAAAGCTTAATATTTTTCCAACCTATAGTTGCATCTTACTGAGCCATAATAACACGCTGTTGCTACCAAAGTCTTGGACTTAGTTTTCTTACATTTCTGTTGTTCTGTGACTTCAGGTCATTTCTGACTTACAGCAACCTTAAGGCAAACCTATCGCACGGTTTGTTCAGAGGGGGTTTGCCTTTAAGGATGAAAGAATGTGATTTACTTTCTCCTATAGCACATTTAATTAGTAAGCCAAAATGTGTAAAGGGACATTATTTGGGGCAAGCTTCCATACATATACAACATGGGCCACTACGTTATAAAATGTAAGAAATAATAAATTAATTGGCTTCTGAATGGAGCTGACACGAGATATTTAGCTGCCTGTGGCAACTCCATTCGCCCACATCAAGGTTCACAATGTCCCAAGCCAGCCATGTTTTTGTGACATGGGAGACAGAAAATCCTGTAAACAGTTCTTCTCATTCCTGATAGTAAGAGGACAATAATAACAAAGTAAATAACTAAAAAATTGCTGCCTTTTCATTGGCAACCAAAAGCTCTGGCCGGATGGGGCCACTTAACTCTGCCAGTGATCACTGCTGGCCTTACTTCTGCTAGCTTGAGAGTGATGCAGGGATGGCATTTTATACATTTTACCTTATTCCTCGTTACTAGAGAGAGAAGGAGAGAGAGAGAGGAAGCCACAAATTGGCTCGGCTGCGATACTTCATTTTGGCCTGGGCCTGTTTTAATTTATGGCAAAAAGAGTAATATGGGGACAGATTTTTAGCTCAGTTGTTGTTAAATCCTGACACCTGCTTTTAAAAAATCTCAGATGGACTCTGCCTGATATGAATTTCTCCAAAAAATAAAAGTGGCAACAGAAGTTTTGTCCTAAATGCTATTATATTTATATTTGTATTCTGTCTTTTTCCTAAGCTTGAGACTCAAAGTGCTTACAACATTTAAAAGAAACATCATTGAAAGTGACAGCATACAACAGTTAAAAAGTAATTAAGCTGTGAAAAACTAAAACCAGTTAAAAACTTCAACCATTAGAAAGAAAACAATATAAGGGGAAAAATTAAAAGTTCAGCATATTATACAAAATCCCATTCATCTTAAGCAATGAGTCTTCTAAGGACTGTGGAAACAAGGAAGTACAGTGAGTGCCAGTCTGATCTCTCTGGGGAAGGAGTTCCAGAGCCTTGGAGCAACCACTAAGAAGGCCCTCTCCTGTCTTCCCACCAGATGCACCCATGAAGATGGTGGGATGGAGAGAAGGGCCTCTCTAGAAGATCTCAAAACATGGGCTGTTTCGTAAGGAAGAAAATGGTCCTTCAAACAACATAGCAGCTCTGAAGGGGAGGCCCACTTACCTGGAAGCAAACCACTTTAAACTCAGTAAGATAAACATAGGGTTGCTCTGTTACTGTAGTAAAAAGAAACTTGCGGACATCAGCACTCATATAACCTCTTTTTGTTGGATACATTTTTATTAAATTCTGTGCAATAGTGTCATCTGTAACAGTTGCTCCCCAAAGATACAGGGGATACATAAAGTAACACTAAGTATTAAATCACAGAGCCATAAAATATAAATTAAATACCAAAAGTGTTTCCTCAGTTGTCCAAAGGGACCTGAACAGTGAACCTGTGATCCATTTATCAAGTATATTGAGTTAAACCTGATTTTCTGGCTAAATTCATGAACCAAGCTGATAAATGTGTGTGTCTTGCAGTTGAACGGTAATGTAACACAAAAAGTCATGAGTTGTATTTATTATGGGGCAAACTGTGACTGTTTAGAGTGACAGTGAAATAGCACAAACAGTTGCTTCCTACGTGACCCTTCCCAGAGGGTGCTCACCAATGGCTGCTTTTCATCCTGGAGAGAAGTGACTAGCGGGGTGCTGCAGGGTTCTGTCCTGGGCCCAGTGCTGTTCAATAGCTTCATCAAAACTTGGATGAAGGAATAGAGGGCATGCTCATCAAATATGCAGATGACACCAAATTGGGAGGGGTTGCTAATATGCCAGAGGACAGGGTCAAAATTCAAAATGACCCAGACAGATTGGAGAGCTGGGCCAAGGCTAACAAAATGAAATTCAACAAAGAGAAGTGTAAGGTCCTACACTTAGGTAGAAAAAATGGAATGCAGAAATATAGGATGGGGAACACGTGGCTGGATAGCAGTACGTGTGAAAGGGATCTGGGGGTCTTAATAGACCACAAGCTGAACATGAGTCAGCAGTGTGATGTGGCAGCCAAGAAAGCCAATGCAATTCTCAGCTGCATCAATAGGAGTATGGTGTCTAGATCAAGGGAGGTACTGGTACCACTCTACTCTGCTTTTGTTAGACCTCATCTTGAATACTGTGTCCAGTTCTGGGCACCCCAATTCAAGAAGGACATGGTCAAGCTGGAGCAGGTCCAGAGAAGGCGACCAAAATGGTGAGGGGCCTGGAAGCCATGCCCTATGAGGATAGACTTAGATTGCTGGGTAGGTTTAGTCTGCAGAAGGTTAAGAGGGGACATGATAGCTATGTTTAAATATTTGAAGGGATGCCATGTAGTGGAGGGAGAGGGCTTGTTTTCTGCTGCTCCAGAGACCAGGACAAGGAGCAATGGATTCAAGCTGCAGGAAAGGAGATTCCACCTGAACCCCAGGAAGAACTTCCTGACGGTCAGGGCTGTCCGGCAGTGGAATATGCTGCCTCGGAGTATGGTAGAGTCTCCTTTTTTGGAGGTTTTTAAGCAGAGGCTGGATGGCCATCTGTCGGGAGTGCTTTGAGGGTGTTCCTGCATGGCAGGGGGTTGGACTGGATGGCCCCTTCCAACTCTACATTTCTATGATTCTATGATTCTATGATGTTCTTCCAGGAAGAATCTCTCTAGTAATTACCAGCTCTTGCTTCTGGGAAGTTCTAGATATTCATGTAAGCCATTTTGCTTTAGTGTGTATAGAAAGAAATCCTTAATTTCACAGTAGTACTCCTAAGCTACTGAGTTCGTAATATAAACAGCATAGCTTACATAGTTTAAGGGCTTTTTTTAGTCACAATAAGTTCCTTTATCTTCTAATATGGTTGTGTTTTATAAGCTCCTCTGAGTTCACTTGTTGAAAAAAGAAGGTGGTCATATGTCTTTACAATAAAGTCTTTGGAGTTTTTATTGTCTTTAAAAATCAGACACCAGGCACACTTTAATGTTCAAAGATTTAAGAGAAAAGGTATAGGGAAATGAAGCCTTCCTCCTTTTGCCCCTTTGCGGAAGATGAAGGCTGAGATTCCAGCACACTTTTTGCCCTCTGTAACTTGATTTTGAAACTGAAGCCTCTGAAGGTCCCGTTGACCAAGCAATAAATTGGTGGAAGGAACTCTTTAATCAAAAGGAGGCTCAAACATGGAATCATCTGTCTTGTGGAGTGTGGCCTATTTAAACAAACAAACAAACAAACACAGAGAGAGCTGTTTGTGTTTGCCTGTTGAGGCCTCCTTTAAGGTCACAAAATGCTTAAATTTTACAGCATTAGGGGTAACAGGTTTCTTGTTTTCTACCCTTAAAGTAGCTTTTTAGTGATATTCCCATGTTTTAACATTGTGCCCACTCATTAAGCTGGTGGTTCCCTTTGAGTTTCCAGTCTCATTTGTGGTTACGGCAGTCTGCCTGAAGAAAGAATGGAATCAGTTGTGTCTTCTTCTGTTTGCTACTGGTTGTATGGCATTTCTGTTCCCCATTCATTCTTAGAGAACTGTAGTGTTATTGTTAAACTGATTATAGATAATTAGATGGATTCGTTAACTTGGAATTGATGTCATGCTTAATCTGACCAGGCAAACTACAGTGGGCTATACATCTCCTTGTATTTCAACACAGGCTGCTATTGAATTTGCAGAAATGAAGTTAAACAATTAAAGTGCATGAATGAATGCGTTTGTGATATCTTTCTTTCCACAGTTGTCAGTCCTCACAGTTCTCACACCATGGTTCTTAATAGTTATATTGTATCTGGGAAGTCAGGGGCTTCTTGTTGACATAGATTGGAAGATGGCCTGAAAGTTTGCTCCACCAGTAATGATCTTCCTCAAAGATGCTGATCATCAAGGATTTAATCAAAGTTTGGGAATATTACTTTGGGATTACAGCTCTGAGAATCTATCTACCAGAATGGATAATATCCATGCTTATGGTGGATTCTGGAAGTTACAGTTCAAAAAGTAACTTTTTTTTGTTAATTTTGGATTTATTCTTGGCCAGGGGTTGGCAGAAGATAGACTGGACTCTGTGGGTAGATATTTGAGTGTTTTATTGTAGGTCAACTGGGGTTCCTGGCTCACAGCTATATAGGAATATTGTTGGGTGCCTCCAAGTCGTTTCTGACTAGTGGTAACCCTAAAGCAAATCTGTCATGGTTTTTTTTTTGTTGTTGTTGAGGCTAAGAGCATGTGACACACCCAAGGGTTTCTATGGCTGAGTGCGGAATCAAGCCCTCGTCTCCAGGGTCACAGTCCAGTGCTTAATCCACTACACTACACTGGCCCGTTTAATAACCACTAAAAATATTTCCCATATAAGTTATGTTTCAGAACAAGATTACTGTGATGTGTGTGGGGAATGACCAGAAATGGTTCTCTTCAGTGCAGTCTTTCCTAAGACAGGACCTTTCATATGTATGGGACCAGTGCTTCTCAAATTCTGGCCTTTCAGGTGTTCAGGACTCCAGCTTCCAGAATCCTTGAGCATTGGACATGCTGGTTGGGACTTCTGGGTGATTTAGGTCCAAACAGGTGGAAGATCAGAGTTTGAGAACCATTGTATTTGTCTGTGCCTCCTTGTACTCTAGCTGCTGTGTGTTGGCTGTGATGTGAGTTGTAGTATAGCAAATCAGGGAGGAGGACAAGCATGACCATAAGTTGGTGTTAAAAGAATTTGTCGATAGAAGGTTTCTCCACACCTAGATCACCTTCCTTCCCAGAATAGGAAATCAGGTCCAGAATGTATCCTTCAGCATGGGTGGCACCAGCTATTACTTGGAACAGGCCCATAGTTGACATGGTAGACATGAAGTCCTGAGCTGCCCCTGACAGAGTAGTGTCCATGTGGATGTTGAAGTCTTCATTACAACAAGACGAGGGGACTCCAACACCACTGCCGAGATCAACTCAGCCAGTTGCGGAAGGGAGACTGTTGAGCAGCAGAGTGGGCAGTATACCAACAGAATCTCTACTCTGTCCTGGCCACCCACCTTCAAAAAGACATACTCGAATCCCAATAGACCAGTGCAACTTTAACTCCCTACCTCCCAGGCCTTGCCTATTGCTGTACAGAGAACCTAGGTGGACAAACCTGGGAGAGATTACACCCCCCACCCCGAGCTTCATCCAGCCAGGTCTCTGTAATACAAGCCAGGTTAGCATGTTCGTCGAAGATCAAGTCCGGTGAATGGTTTTTCCATTCACCAACCTGGCATTGAGCATCTGTTAATAAGGAACTGGAGAATCTGTGGCCCTTTTCGCACGGCATTTCTGATGTGAAAGGGCCCCTTAAGCGTCGCGCACATGTGAGGAGCGGTCCACACGACACACTCACATTTGTGCGACGCTCAAGCACCTGACGCGGACCGTGCATGCATTTTTTCATTTTTGGCTTGAAGCCGAAAATGCTGCGTGGTCACGCATCGCTCCGGGGCCCTGCATGCACTTACCTTGCGTGCGGAGCCTCGGGAGCCGGGCCGGTCACGCTTCCTGTCTAGTGCCGGCTGGGAAGTCCCCCAGGCTGCACTGCGAAAGGAAGAGGCAGGGCTCTCACATGAGCAGGAAGCTCATGCAGAGCTGAAGGAGCAAGGAAGTGAGAGCCTCTCTCTGGAGGCTGCTTGCGCAAGCGCCGCACCCCAGCACCGTGAAAAGGTAAGGTGTGAAAAGGGTCCGTGTTTATCTGAGATATAATACTTAAATATATCTCATTGTAAACATTGACCGGAACAACTGCAAGCAATATGCAGTTCACTCGCAGATGATTTCAGGGAAGGTTGACTGAAGACATTTTGCTGCTTGAGACAAAGGACAAGATGGCACCATTCTCTTGAAGCCAACTAGGCAGGCAGGGGAACGTTGCTTCAGTGCTGGCAACGATGTACGGTCCTGCACCATACCTCAAGACAAACGAACTTGGAAGAAGCAAGAGAGACTGTGTTGTACATAATATTTTGTCTACTGAAAGCAGGGAATGGTTAGAGAGCTCAGGAGGACCAAGCTTGGTTGGCTGATGCATCTGTCTTGAAGCTTCTGTACCTGGAGGGGTTGCCTCATTCTGGTTAATAGTAGCGCTGGCCCTGCTTCAGTCTAGACTGGTATCTGTTGTGGTCTGTCCCTCCTTTGATAACTTGTGCTTCCTTTCAGAGGTCAAACAATTAAAAGAGAGAAAGAGAGGAGGCCTGGGAAGAGAAAAGGCATCTTAGATTGTCTTCTGTATTCCAAATGATAGGTCCCACCCCCCCCCCAGCTTATTTCCAGCAAGTCTGTGGCTTCCTTCTCCAGGAAGGATCCCCTGCCATTTCTGAAAGGTAGCCTGTTCTTTTTAAGAGGATGTACCTGTGATCTAACACCGGTGAATGTGCCAGGAATAGTTAACACTTCTGCTTCTTTTAATGTTTCTCTGATTTTTAAAAGAATAGTCTTTCTAAGTACCTGCCCATTTAAAAGAGCTTTACAAAGGCTTCAAAATGGGACCATTCATTTGTCTATTTACTGTGCTTTTCGAATTAATTTTCCAAAGCAGCTGATCAACACACACTAAAAATGATGTAATAACTTTAAGGAAAGCAATGGAATACTAATCAAACTGAATATTGTTCTAATTGCAGTTTAAGAGTTAGGCAAGTTTGCCTCTGTACAGTCACTGGCCAAAAAAAAAAAAAAAACCGGCAACAAATGGCCATAATTTGAAAATTAGGTTTTAAAAAAGCAAGACATAGCTAAACGGAAAAGAATAAAAATAGGGGGAGAAACCAAGAATGTGTACAGCAGAAGAATTAAAAGAAAGAGGACATGAGCTAAATTGGTTCCCATGGCGACAACTAAAAGAAAGATTTAAAATGGATCAAAAATTGTATGGATTTGAGAAAAGAGAAAATGAATTAGATTTATTGATGAACGGAGATCAAAAGAAGAGAATCTCTAAACTCTATAATTTATTGTTAAAAAGAGAAATGGAATCAGAGGTAGTTAAAGATTCAGTGGTAAAATGGGTTCAAAATGTAGGACGCCCAATTGAACTAGAAGTTCGGGAGAGAACATGGAAAACTGACATAAAATTTACCCCAAACTTAAATTTAAGAGAAAATTTTTATAAAATGCTTCATAGATGGTGTATGACCCCGATTAGATTACAGAAGATAACTAAATCTGGGACTGGGAAGTGTTGGAAATGTGATGAAAAGATGGGATTTTTTTTTTCATATGTGGTGGACTTGTAGAAGGGCAAAAAATTTTTGGAAGGGGGTACATGATGAAATTCAAAGAATTTGTAATCTGAATTTTGAAATGATACTGGAGTTTTATCTGTTAAATATGTTAGGACAACATAGACAGATAGGAAGTCATCAGAAGATATTGTTATACCTGATAACAGCAGTGAGGCTATTGCATGCGCAACATTGGAAAGAAAATAGAGATATAAATTTGGATGAGTGGAAGCTAAAAGTTCTGGAGATGGTAGAGATAGAAAAATGAGCATTTTCTTTGAAAAATAAACCCGTACAGAACTTTGAAAGGGAATGGAAAGGAGTATTGGACTGGTTAAATATATATGTTTACAATGTATAAGAAATGGAAGCAAGGTATAAATGTAACTGTCTTTTCTTTTGTCAGTGGAAATGTAATTGCTCTTCTTTTGTGTAAACAGAAACAAAGTAATTTCAACTGGAGAACAAAAGCTCGGAAGTAGGTGGGTGGGCTACGTTTAGTAATGATGTGACCCACTCGTTTTTCTTTTGTCTTTTTGTAACTAAACTTTAATAAAAACATTTTAAAAAAAGAATAAAAATAGAAGAATCAGAATACAAGATGTATTTGCTGGTACCATCTAGATAGAAACAGGTTTTATTTCTTCTATTTAGCACTGTAATGTCTACGTTGACTTTCCACCCAGACAAGCAGCTTCTTTGTCAAGAAGTATAGCACTTACTTATGTATTTAGGTTCTTTCTTCCTTCCTTCCTTCCTTCTTTCGTGATCTAATGAAAATGTAATGCCTGTATGCTGTGAAGTGAAAATGCAGAACGCATTTTACTAGTTGCATGTTTAACCCACTCCTGCTCAGTTTTTCTGGTATTTTGAATGCTTGAGAGCCTGAGAATGCCTGAGCTTGAGAGAGTTGCTTGTTGGAACTACAACTCATTGAACTCCCCAGCAAGGATGGTCGCTGGCCGTAAGGTAGCTGTCTTTAAACTTCACAATGTCTGTTTACCATTATTTTATTTTTTTTAAAAAGAAAAACTCCGTATTCACATTTGTAAAAAATGAAGAGATAACTCATGTCTCATGGACTGAGCAGTGACCATTGTTTTTTGTTTTGGGTTACAATAAAGGCTCCTTGTCATGTGACTTGCTTTGACTGGTTAAAATATGCTTGTTGTGCGACGTGGTGGCTTTAAGTCTTATAAATAATGTCAGGTGTTGTTGACACATTTATCCAGGGGTTTCTCCTTTTTCCTCCTGTTAGGGACACATGTAGGAACTGTGTATGGACATGAAGCACTAACTGCAAGCAGGAAATCTCAGCTGCTTCGCCTTGCACTTTTCACGGTTTGCTATGGAGACCAAGGAAGAGAAAAAAGAACGAAGGCAAGGCTATTTTGCCCGGTAAGCACATGCTGTTCTTTTAATTGATTAGGAATGTAATTGTGCATTTTTCTGCCCTTGCTCTTTGTGTTACAACAGTTTATTCTAGGTCACTAAAGGAAGCCCCAGTGTGAGTTCAAGATCGCCTTTTTCTACTTGCTGTGCGAGTTAATGGTTGTTTTCCTCTCCTGATCGTACCCTGAGTTGCCACACTGTCTGGAAAAGAGGAGTAGGGTTGGATCTCTTGGTAGATCTTTGGATGATTTCACAGTAGATTGCAAGATGTTTGGACACCAGCTAGAATAAAATGCCTTTTACCATCCACTCTGCTCTAAAGGAAGACAGCTCAGGGTGACCAGGAGTGGTCTGGCATTTGGAAGTAGTGTGAGCACCACACAATTTTGTTAGTTTTAGTAAATTTGTGGAATGAGTATTTCTGAGCATGTGTCTTCAGTCCCAGATTTTGTTTGGTGGAACTGGTGGTTCTAATAAAAAAACAAATACATGCCACAGGCTGTCTGTTTGTCACAGACTTAGATGTTCTCTACCCATAACTGCAGATTGCTCTTAATCTTGTTTTTTTTTTTTTTTTAGCAGCATCTGTTGGATCCTAACTTTACAGTTCTTGTTATGCTTATCCCTGATGGAATCAAAGTAGAGTGAGTAGATAGGTTCCTTCTTGTACTGTAGACAGTAAATATCCTGCAGAACTTTTCCCTCCTTTCTTTTCTTTATTCTGCAAGATGTTTGTTATATGTTTTCCCCATCGTGTGTGTTCCTCTCACCTCCCTTTTGGAGTAAGACTGGAGTAAGTTTAGATTTTGTAAGCACAGTGGCTGCATACTGTAAACATATTTTGATCAGCCAGTCAGTCTTTGTTTTGCTTTCAGCTGAAGCCCCAAAGTGCATGTAGTGTGGAATAACTGATCAGTTGCAGAACTGCTTGCGGGACTTGTGTTGGGAACGTTGTAGCCTGAGGTGGTGAACTAGCTTGGTGAGCTGTCTTGGACTGTGTCCTCACATAACCATAGTGTTAAAAAAGACCTTAAGGTCATCAAATCTAATCTGTTGCTTGATAGGGAAAATCCCATGCTAGAGCATTATTAGCAAGTTGACATTTGATCTCTACTAAAAGGCTGTTCCCCTAAGTTGGGGTGGGAATTGTGTGGCCCTCAGGATGTTGTTAATCAGCACCTTTCAGGATTCCTCACCATGGGTTATCCAGGCTAGAGCTGCTGGAAGCAGCTGTCCAGTAACATCTGAAAAGCAGCACAATTTCCCACCCTTGATCTAACACCTGGCTTCTGTTCCTGGTTACTGTCAAGGAGTCTTTTCCAATTTTATGAAAAACCCTAGGAAATTGGGCAGAAATTAGTAAAGTGAAATTCAATAGAGACAAATGCAAAATTCTATATTTAGGCCACAAAATACAAATACACATGTATAGGATGGAGGATGCATGGCTAAGCAGCAGAGACCTTGCCAAAAGGACCTTGAGATTATTGTTGATCGTAAGTTGAATGTGAACCAGCAGTGTGATGCTGCAGGAAAGAAGGTGAATGCTGTTTTAGCTCATATTAGTTGAAACAGTTTCCAATTTGTGGGAAATAATTGTCCCACTATAATCTGCGCTGGTCAAGCGTCATCTGGAGTTCTGTGTTCATTTCTGGGTCCTCATTTTAAGAAGGGTATAGACAAGTAGGTGTGGGTTCAGAGAAGGCAAATTAGATGATAAGTGGTGTGGAGAACAAAACACATGAGAAAAACTGGAATGAGCTGGAAATGTTCAACTTGGTGAGAAGACTGCAGGGTGATACAATTGCACTCTTTAAGTACCTCAAGGGCTGTCATGAAGAGGAGGATACAAGCCTATTTCATGCTGCTCCAGAAGGTAGGCCTGGGTCTAATGGTTTGAAGTTACAGGAAGATAGATTTTGATTGAACATTAGAAAGAACTTTGTGATAATAAGAATGGTTAAGCAATGGAATCAATTGCCTAGAGATGTGGTGGGTCTCCTTCTCTAGATGTCTTCAAAAAGAAGCTGGACAGCTATCTGCTGGGGATGGTTTAGCTGGAGATCTTGCACTGAGAAGCAGATTGGACTTGATGGCCCAGAGGGCCCTTTCCAGCTCTGTGATTCTCTAGTTCTGTTTATGATATTTGCATGACACACTTGGTACAATGAAACCCGAAAGTGTGATAATACACATGAAAGTGCATGCATGGAAGAATAACAAAACAATATGAAGTTTAGAAACAACTATAAAAATAAATAATTTTTAAAAATACCAACAACCAGTAGAAAAACAGAGCAGTTACAATGATATCTCATTATCCAAAATAATTCAGAATGACCTTAAGGTCAACAAAAAGTTCATGAAATAGGAAAAAAATGAAGAAGATTGCTCGTCTTAATGTGTTATTTCCAAGCTTTGGATCTAGTCCTGCTCTCCATGGCAGCAAAAAATAAGTCTTTGCTCTCGTCTGTATGGCATTCATTAACATATTTGAAGTGTGCTATCGTAGAAACAGCTTTTTGTTCTCCAGGCTGAGCTGACTCAGGTCCTTTTACTTTGTTGTCAACCTATGGACCTTTTCCAATTTGCCTGTATGCCTTTTAAAGATGCAGCACCCAGAATATATTTTAGATGACATCTAATTAGTGCAGCATAAAATGAAACTGTCACCTGTTGTGACTTGGGCCATTTTTGCCGTACACTGTTACAGTGTTATTATTCCGCTTTCAACATCCTGTGGAATCCTGGGCTTTTCAGTTTAGGGAGGGGCATTTAGAATTCTCAGCCAGAGAGTCCTTTGGCCTCAGTAAACTACAAACTCCAGAATTCCACAGGATGTTGAAAGGGAAATAATAGCACTTTAACAGTGTAGAGCAGAAATGGCCTTAGCAGAACCACAGTTTTAAGGCCATTTTCTGCCCTGCACTGCCTAACATCCACATTAAACTAGCTTTTTTTAACAGCAGTGTCACATTTGCTAAGCTTTGTTCTGCTTGCGACTGAGCATACTTGTATTTATTTTATTATTTGCATATTAAAATTATATCCTGCTCCTTGTTGTAGAATCTCAGGGCAGTGTACAATAAAATCTGTTTAACCAGTAATATAAAACCCAATAATATAGAACAGTGGTTTACTTTAAATAGGTATTTTAAATAAATATTTTAACCAAAATAAAATTTGAAGAGTTTGACAAGTTAAAATGAGGGAATTAATATCAGTTTAAAGAGTTTTTTTAAAAATAAACTTTATTGAATGTGCATTATAATATCAGTTAGGCCCCAAAGGGTTTTGTAAAAGAATCATGTTTGGATTTGGTGGTGGAATGACACCAGTATTGGCACTGACTGGATCTCTAAGGAGTTGAGTGTTCCATCATTCCATTCCCCCAACGGAGAGAAGGCGTCTCCCATTCCTCTCACACTGGCTTGGCCCCATTGCTAACATAAAGAGATGAGCCCCCCCAGCAGCGAGGTGCTCTTTCAAGTATTGAGGTCCCAAGCCTTTTAGGACTTTGGCTGCCACCACTGGGACCTTGAATTCAGAGTGGAAGCATATTGTCAGTCAGCATAGCTCCCATAAGATGAGAGTTATTTGCGCTGTTCTAGTCATAACCTAACTTCAGTTGTGATTGTCTTCAAAGGCAGCATACAACTGAATCCTAGGCCCTTTTCGCATGCCAGTCCTGTTGCGAAATGGCCTTGGGAGCGTTATGCGATTGCGAGGACCGTTTCACATGACGTCCTTGCAATTGCGTGACACTCCCAGGGCCAGTAGGCGGTGATCACGCATTATATCATTTTCAGCTCCTTGCCGAAAATGATGCACGATCACGCCTCCCTCCCGGGTCCCACACACACTTACCTTGCGTACGGAGCCTCTGGATGCAGGGCCATTGCACTTCGTCCCCCAGCGCAGCCTGGGAAAGTACATGGCTGTGCTGCGGAAGGAAGAGGTGGAGCGCTCACACTTCCTTCTGCCCAGCACAGAGCTGGTGTGGAGGAGAAGCAGAGGGGACACAAGTACCTCTTGCAAAAGGCTTCTTGCGTGATCACCTCGCACTGACGCTGGAAAAAGGTAAGGTGCGAAAAGGGCCCTAGTCTGGCGTGGAAGCTACCAGTGTATGGACTACTGTGGCTAGGTTATTCTCATTCAGGAAAGGCTGTACATGACAGACCAGTTTTTTTGACCTGATGCAGGCCAAGGGCTAAAATCTACCTGGACCCCAAGCTGTGTACTTTTTCCTTCAGGGAAGTGCAGACCATGACAGGTCACTTAACCAGCCCCTGGACCTGGGAACCACCAATCTACAGAGCTGGTACAACATTAGCATTCAGATTCAGTTTACTGATCCCCATCCAACCCATAAGAGCACTGATCCAGCACCTGTACAGCCCCATCTGACTTCAGTAACTGGGGTAAATGGAACTGTGTGTTATTAGCATACTGATGGAACCCGACCCCCAAACTCCTAATGAACTCACCCAGCAGCTTCATATAAATATGAAATAACATAGGGGGTAGGATGGAATGCTAGAGCACTCCACAGCTTAATAACTGTGAGGATGTGCAGGAATCTTTCAGTATTACTCTCTGGAACTGACCCTTGAGATAGCAACAGAACCACTGTAACACAGTGCCTTCTACGCTCATCCCATGGAGCTGGTCCTGTAAAAGATGAGATGATCAGTGTGGTATTGAAAGCTGCTGAGAAGTCGAGGAAGACTAGTGGGATGACATCCTCCTTGTCTTTCACCTACTATATGTCATAAATCAAGGCAGCTAAGGCTATTTTGCTACCATGCCCTAGCCTGAAATCGTCATTCTACAACTGAGAAGTCCACATAATCTGTTTTCTCCAGGTATGCCTGAAGTTACCCAGTCATCACACACTCAAATGTCATGCCCTCAAAGGGGCTGTTAGCAATGGGGCAAGAGCTCTCACATACTTCAGAATTCAGAGAGATCCTCTTCAGGCGTTGGTTCACTACGTCTTCCTTCAAGGCAGCAGACACCTTCACCCTGAGAGTACAAGGTGTTCGCTGGACCCACTCAATCAGTCTACCTACTCTTCTTCTCACACATGTGGCATTGCTGAGACAGGAATACTCATTGTATATCTTTGCACTTGAACTCCACCCCCCATGGTAAAGTTTGCATTTGTATCTCTTAAATAACATTTTGCTGTTGTCAAATCAGTTTTTCATTCTTATGTGATTATTTTGAATTTTATTCCTCTCCTCTGAGGTGTTTGTTATTCCCTCTCATTGGTTTCTCTTGAGAGATAGCTAGAATATGATCCCCCCCCGCCATGATTCTGCACAGTCATCCAGTCTAGCAGAAAGACACATGGTGTATTCATGCTGTGCAGAAATTGAGTTCCAGTCCTCATGTATTTGTGCTGGCAGATGGGGAGGTGATCCTCTGCCCTCTTTTGTAGCTGAAGACTGTAATAGGGAGATCATTCCAGATGTATTTGGAACTCCATGCAGCATCGGGAAGACCCTCTACTATTCTCCTCCCATGCTTCTGAAATCAGAAGCTACAGAAACTACAGAGCCCAGAGAGGCTTATACTTCTCTAGGCATGAAAGAAGGGTCTGTGCTCCTGACAGATTCTGTGCCCCTAGCAGATTATTATGTACATAATTGGGTGAGTGGGCACAGTATATCATCAACAGCTCAGAAGTGAAATGCAAAAAGTACAAAAAGTGATATATTTTCTTTGCAGTTTTTTTTCATTTTAATTCCCCTAGTGATTGCATCACCCACCCATTCACCAAGCATATCCGTTATAAGGCGTGTCAGCATATATAATATTCTTCCAACTGAGGCAGCAAGCCATGCATCTAATGAAATGGGTTGCAATCCACAAAAGCTTATGTCAAATAAACTTGTTACTTTTAAAGCTGTTGCACATTGGGAATTGCAAACCTGCAGATATAATGAGGAGGGGGAGGAGGAGGAGGAAGAGTAGACTTATAGACAGGATGGGAGGGGAAAATAAAAGTACTTCTGAAGAAGAAATAGTTACTGATTTTTGTGAAGCCGGTAAAACTGTAATAAGTCCCAAAAAAATCCTAAACGCCATGTTGGTTCAGACCAAATGTCTACCTAATCCAGTGTGGTGTTGCCACAGTGGCCAATAGAATGTTTATGGGGAACACACAAAGAGGACACAAGAGGAATAGCACCCTCTTACAGTGGGAGGCTTCTTGACTTTGATATTGGATCTATGGTATAGCCATTATGACTAGCTGCCGCTGATAGTCTTACTCTCTAGCTTTACTCTTTATCAAAATCTAAACTAAAACAGTAGGTAAGTTTAATGCAGAGAGCTAGTGTAACGCAGTGGTTTGAGCGCTGGACTAAGACTCTAGAGACCAGGTTTTCATCCCCACCTCAGCTGTGGAAATCCACTGGGTGACTCTGGGCAACTCAGACTGAACAAAACCCCTCTGAACAAATCGTGCAAGAAAACCCTGTGGTAGGTTCACCATAGATTTGCCATAAATTGGAAATGAGTTGAAGGCACATAACAACAACAATAGCACAAGTCTGATGCCTTCCTTTGTCACCGAGCTTAGACAATTTCATGCCAAGATAAAATATTTGGTATTTAAAAGAAACTGTTTTTGTACTATTTGGATGAAAAAAAATCTGTTTTTGTGTGCTCTCTTTCTGCGGAGCTACAGTCTCTGGTGGTGATATTGATTCTGTCTTGTAGGGAAAAAGCCAGTTAGTTTCCTCTTGTGTTGGAAACATTGCATTGGAATGAACAGAACAGAAACATTCTGAAAGCATTCAGCTTGGGAAGTATCTGCTGGCCCCAGGCTTTCAAAACTAGGACGCTAAGCTTGTGGGTTAAAAAAACTTTGTTCCTCTTTTTATGTAGGTTGTGGGTTATGAAACAGGGTTGGTTTATTTGTGCAGAATCTATAAGTTGCCTTGTCAGAGAAGAGGCTGAGGACTTTGTGACAGAATTGTAAATGGGAATAGGAAGTTGATTTCTTGTAGTGATCTTCCCTTGGTGTTATATGCCTTCAAGTCATTTCCAGCTTATGGCAACCACAAGGTGAAGTTGTCATGGGATTTTCTCAGCAAGATGTGTTTAGAGGGCATTTGCCATTGCTTTCCTCTGATGCTCAGAGAATGTCCAAGGTCATTCAGTGGATTGCTGTGGTCATGTCGGGATTCGAACCCTGGTTGCTTAGAGTCTTGCTCTATCAGTCAAATCGCTACACCATGCTGGCTTTCATAACATTCCTTACTCCTTTGTTTCATCTCCTGACAATTAGCATTCTGTAGCCACTGAGCATGCTTAGTTCTCATAGAGTTATTTTTGGGTGAGTTCCTGTTCTGAGTTTTGTGTCTATGTGTATATATATAAAAGGGTGTTTTATTTATTTATTTATTTTGGTTATTGTTGATGCTTTCGTAAATCTTGGAGTACTTACAGGCATTCTGATATTTGCTTCATCTGTGTGGGTGGTAGAATTTTGGCTATACAAGGATTTGCGCTCTGAGAGCGACTTCTGACTTTTCCTTTTAACACGTGAACCTCTAATTTGTGGAGCTCATGAGTAATTAGAGAACTTCCTGGTGAAAATAAATTCACATTTTTAGCCATCTTCTGATGTGTTCTTCTCCAATTCATCTGACAGTTTTGAAAATAAATGCTACATGTCATTATTTGCACTGATTATTTTTGAAGTTATCTGTTCCACCTTCAAATTGTTTCGTTTTATATTAATTGAGATAGTTGTCTCTGACTGCAGAGTAAAAGCCATGTAGCCGGTGTAAGGGGAAAAAAGGCATGTTTCCTATTCTCTCTGTTATAAGACAGATGCTGTACTCTTTCCCACCCACAGAGTGGAAATGCAGGCGTACATCAGTTAACAAAGCTGCTGACAAAGAAGCTCCTTTTTACGAAGGCCTCTTATGCCCCTAGTCCCCTATTCTTCCTTATCCTTTGTCTAGTTGGAGGGGTTTTTTTACAGCATCAATACTGAGAGGATAGTGAAAGATGGATAAATACCTTTGTTATGAGGTTGCAGCAGCATCTCTGCAGTAAACAATGTAATAATAATGGGGAACAGCAGGATTCTACTCTCGCTCTTCCTACCGTAGCTGTGTGTGCCTGACTACAGTAGCCAAAATAAACAGCAGCTGCCCCCAGAATCCCTTACTGAGCATGCATGAAAAGCAGAACAGAGAAAAGGAAAGAACAAATAAGTCTACCTTACTAGCTCCCGCCACCATTAAAAAAAAAAAAGATTTATAAATCTGGCCACTAAAATGGAAATCTTAAGTGTAGGCTGGTTGAAGAAAAAATAATGCCTGGTTGGATTTTGGAAGAAGCCTACAAGTGATGTACAGAAGATTCAAAACATTTTTGTTTTATTTGACCAGGTTGTTTCATTTCACATACGTATATTAATTAAAAATGTGATAAAACATGTTGAACTGCTCTTCTTTTCTTGTGTAATAAGGACCTGTCTGCATTCTTACCCTGTTATTTCAGCCTCTGGTAGCAATTTTTCTGTGAAAGAACTAATGTGCAGGAACATACCTACTTTTTTAACTGGGGTTAACAAAGGATTACATATATTTATAATATCTTCATTATTAAATAACTGCATAAAATCTTCAAGATTGTTTCTGTAACCACAGAGAATGAGAAATGTGCCCTTTTATGTTTTGGAAGGGAGATTTTTATGATTTTGACAAAGTTTGTCTCACTAGCAGGGTTCCTCTGTCCGAAAAAATGCACCTTTGAATATATATTTAGGTACTCTGAAAAAGAAAATAACTAGGATAAAAAGAATATAAAATAGTGTCCATGGCTGTAGGATTCTCCAGGATCATGTGTGCAGAGTGTAGCCCATGAGCACACAAGGCATTCCCCATTTTTTTAATGGTTGAAAAAGTCCCCTCCCAGCTAAACTTCTGGTTGAGATAAGCTACTCTTAGTTCCAAAACGTGGCAAAGAAATCCCTAAACATTAGGAAATTCTCAATGGCCCCAGTGTGCAGGAGGTGGATGTTCCAGAAGGTAAGATCTAATTGTATCTGTCTGCTGACAGAAATAACCCATTAATGGAACAGATCCTCCTTCCCCACTTCTGTTTTTCTTTTTTAACCAGTGGGGAGCCCTCCATGGCATGTTTTGGGGCAGCTTATGCAAGTGGGGAATAGCAGAGGTTATGGATGGAAAGGAGTATTTCTGCACTTTCCATTTTGTAGAATAAAAGATCTGGGAATGTGGATGGTAATGCCTTACTGTGCTCCTCTTGGCGTCTTAACATACAACATAGAAGCAGATGTTGGCAATACAAAAAAGTTGGTGATACAGATTACCCAGTCCCACAATTGTTCTTGGTCAGTGATGTGGAAGACTGGCGGACCACAGCTGAGCTGGTTTTGAGGCGTTGGAGTTGGACTAGAGTGTAGAGTTTTGGTGTGCTGATTGAACAGATGTCTGAATGAACAGATTTGCTCAGTAGAAATTCTCATTTTTACAGTGGGTGTAGATTAACCTTCTGCAGCCAGTGGCAGTGTTTTTAATGGATCAAACTATACTTTCCAGTGAAAATAAATGTAGGTTTCTAGTTAAATTATGTGGAATGATGTCTCATATTCTCATGGTTTGATGTATTCTTCAAGGAAGTGCAGAATGTTCTTGAGAAATGAATGTAGCATCAAAAATATTATTATTACTTTATTTCCCAGTTTCATGTCTATCTGTCTGTCCATCTGTCTCCTGCCTTTCCTTTTTTGACCTCAAAGCAATGCATGTGGCTTTTTTCCTTCCTACTTTATTCTTACGATAAGGTTGGTCAGGTTGAGAAAGAGTGATGGGTTACATGATGAGCTTTATGGTTCAGGATGGACTTGAACCTGGTTCTCCAGTATCTCATTTCCAATCACTACACTATGCAGGCTTGTGAGTTAATATTGTTATAGTGGCAGAATATTTTTGTGCCAGCCAAAAGCTTTACTTTATGGAAGCAGCAGCCTGCTGTTTCTGAGTCCATGTTTTCTCCCTGCTCTTCACCCTAGGACACTATTTTGACAAACACAGAGATGTTTTCTGTCTTGGACCATTCAGCCACTACAGTATTTTCTTCAAGCCGCTGAAAGTGAGGGGTTTATTGGCTTGCATTATTCCTCATGGCGGAATGTATGATTAGTTGCCATAACACTGGCTGGTAAATTTATTGTTCACCCTGGGCAGTCACTGTTCTTCACATTATCCAGATGTCCATGATAAAGTTCGTGGTGTGCCTAACCAGCATATAATTCGCTCAGTGCCATTACTGTACTTAACAAAGCAGATGATGCTCCCAAGCAAACCCAGCTGATACACTCCTTTAGAAAACAGATGTGTCCTGCCCTGACCAGTGCCTCAAGCTACGATTGCTGCAGTTCCTGTTTTTTTCTAGCATGTAACATATTTTGAACTGAAAACTCTGCCTTTTCTTACCTTATGAAGCAATTCAGTATTGTTCCTAGATCTGCAGTTGCTCAGATTTTGACAACTGCATGTTTTATCTCTTGTCAAAGCATGTGTGTGTATGTGTGGTTTTCTCAGAAGGGGACTTCAGTTTTTCTGAAGCTCTTCTTTTACCAAATATGTCTTTTATATAAGAACATTTGTTGTTTTGTACCTTCAGGTTGGCTCTGACTTATGGCAAGCCTCTCTTAGGGTTTTCTTGACAAAGTTTTGTCAGAGGAGGTTTGCCCTTGCCTTCATTTTAGGCGGAGAGTATGTGAATTGCCAAGGTCATCTACTGAGTTTCCATAGCGGAGCAGGGATTCAGATCTTGGTCTCCCAGGGTCCTAGTCCAACCCTCAGACCTCTACACTGCCCTGGCTTATTTAAGAAAATACAAACATAAAAGGAAGGTATAACATGGACGAAACCCCAAAATACTCATAAAATGCAAACAAAACAACCAACCAACCAAAACAGAAAATTCAGAGACGTTCCATTGTAGTAATCAAAAAGGAGAATTTATTGCTATATCTGAATATAGTCTTGTTAGGTAAGTGGAAGCCATGGGTTACTGGTAGAGCATATGCTTTGCATGGAAAAGGATAGATGATCTTTCCCAGGCATCTCCAGGCAAGATTATGAAAGATATCTGTCTTGAAAGCCACTGTCAGCCACAATACACATTATTGTGTGAAATGGACCATTTGCCTGACTCAGTTTAAAACAGTATTCTGTATTCTTACACTGTTTTCTCAGAAATGCAGGTTTCTGTTGTGCTTATGGTCATAGGTTTTTCCTTATGTGGGCTGATATCTCTGTTTGAGTTCTGAAGTGATTGATGAATGGATATCTCTGAATTCCTAAACGTTCTGCTTCTTGTATTTTATTCAGGTGCTTTAAAATGTCCTGCAAAAATAAAACAGATATATGTATTTATATCCCAGTACAGTTCTGTGAATTAGATTCGCCATTTCAGTTGCATCTGTTAAAATGAAAGCCAATAATTATATGATTGAACTGAAACTGTGAAGCTCATTACTGGTTTTGGTTTTTAGGAAGCTATCTCACTCAGTACTATCTGCATAACTGTAAGTAACTTTCCAAGGTTGTGTATCGAGATCTTTTCCAGCCTTGTGTGGAGATACTGGGTCTTGAACTCAGGAACTTTTGTATTCCAGACTTGTGCTTTACCACTGTGCTATGTCCCTTCTCTTGTTCTTTGTTTCTTTACACCCAAGGTAACTTATCAGTATAAAAACAATAACCAATGGCTATTAAAAAAAAGGGAACGTTATTAAAGCTTGCTTTTGAAATAAAAGGTTATTATTCTGACTTCATCAGAGTTGGTCATCTCTTTGTCTCGTTGTGGGTGTTTTTCAGAGCTTTGGAATAAACATGTTAGAGGACACTGATTTAAATAACCTTGAGTTAAGTGAATAACATGTTTTTGTAAAAACAAAGCCAATCGGAAAGCTGAGGCAACTGACTGTGAAATTATAGGTTTACAGCATAATAAAAATAGTGATATAATAAATGGATATTAGCTAAATAGATTATTCAGTGTTGTATTCTTTAAGAAGATGTTTTATGCAAAATCCTGCCTAGGTTTATAATGGCTTCCTTCTAGCCTTATGTGAGAAGCATGGCATCCTTTGCAATATGTATTTGTCCCACGCTAGTAACTTCAGAAGTCCAGAGTCACACAGAAGGAGTTCATGATACTGTACCTTCTAAGCCCACATTGTCTCATTTTCAAGAACAACTGATAGTAAAGACAGGGCAGATCCTCAAAATTGAATTCAGACCCCTGAGGTCACTGCAGTGACATGAGAGGTGGAGATACAGAAGCAGTATCCATCCTGTCGAAATAGAAGAGAAGGTATCTCTTCGAATCATGTTAGCAGTGGGCTTTAGATTAACAAGAATTTTGTTTGCTTAGGATCAGAAAAGTTGGTAATCTTATATAAGAAAATTGACCGCTCTCAGGTTGTGAATCTCCCTTGTTCCTCTTCTTTGTGGTCCTTCCACCAGCAGTCTTTTCTGTTTGGATGGACTTTAAGCAATTGATAGGGTGCTTGACAAGGAGGATTGTAATGTGTTGCTGTATTTTTTTACTGATGGGTTTTAAAGAGCTTTTTACTTCAGCAGTCTTTTAATAATATAATCATATTTCAATATTAATATATTACAATTAGTTGTTTTATACTTACAACATTCTTATCACTGTTTATATGGTATCTGTTTTTAATCCATACCCATTTTAATCTTGTGGTGAGCTGCCTTGAGTCTCAGTTCTGGGATGCAGGTTGGGTATCAGTAAGAAAGGGAGGAAGTGTATAAATTATAATTACTAAATTGTTAGTGAGTATTTTTCCTACAAGTTAGTCACGTATATTTCCATTTCTCCCCCCCCCCCCAGATTGAAAAAGAAGCGGCTAGCTAAGCAAAATGCAGAGACAACTTCCACAAATGGAACTACTGTGCGTAGAACTTTGGCAGGAAAGGATGATGTCATTTTGGGTCAAACCAGCGGTTCTCAAGAAAATGGCAAACATTCTGGTGAAAAGGAGGACTATGAGAAAAAGAAGAAAAAGGGCAGCCAGCCAAAAGATGTTAGGCGCACAGATCTTAAGCGATTTTATATTACTGGTGAGTTGACAGAAAGAGTGTAAATACCTTTTGAATGTAGCAACCTAAAGTTTGTCTGTCTTCTTATGTTGCTGCTCTCCATTTACTAAGCTTACTTTTCAGAGTCAATATGGAATGTATGAACATGTTCAGGTTTTATAAACTCCTATTAGCATTTCAGTCATGCTACAAAAAGGTTGTTACCTCATTGATCTTGGTGGAGGCTAATCAAGTGTACAAAATTGATGTGTGTATGTAGATTTTTTAAAAGTATTGTTTGAGAGTTGATTTTTTTTTAATTTCAAAATATTTAAAGTTGCTGTGTATTTGAAAGAGTTGTAATGGATCCATCTGTGGAGATTAATCACAATCCCACACACTGTGGCTTATGCTCCAGTGACAGACAGCTGCATGTTGTTTGTCCAGTGGAGGCTTGATAAGTAGGCTGGGGTCAGATGTGGCATTTGTTGTTGTTGTTAACTGTTGTCAAGCTAACTTTGACTTATGGCAACTCTATAACAGAGAAACCTCCAAGTTAGCCTGTCAACAGCCCTGCTTGGATCTTGCAGACTCAAGGCTGTGGCTTCCTTGATTAAGTCTATCTATCTATAATTAGGCCTTTCTCTTTTCCTACTTTCCTCTGCTTTACTGAGCATTATTGGCTTTTCTGGTGAGTCATGTCTTCTCAAGATATGTTCAAAGTGCAAAAGTGTCAGCTTAGTCATCCTGGCTTCTAGAGAGAGTTTAGGCTTGATTAACTTCAGTAATGTGGTCTTCCTCTTTTCCTACTGCCTTTTACTAACCATTATTGTCTTTTCTAGTGAGCCATGCTTCTGTTTAGTTATCCTGGATTCTAGGGAGAGTTCAGGATTGATTTGCTCCAGGAACTATTTATTTGTCTTTTTAGCAGTCCACGGTATCTGTAGAACTTTTCCCCAGCACCACATTTCAAATGAGTTGATTTTCTTCCTATCATCTTTCCTTTCCAGCTTTCACAACCCTATATAGGAATTAGAAATACAATGGCATAGACAATCCTAACTTTAGTATTCAGTGATATATCTTTATACTTCAGGATCTTGCCTAGTTCCTTCATAGCTATCCTTCCAAGTCCTAGGCTTTTGATTTTTTTTGACTTCAGTCTCCATTCTGATTAGACTGAGCCAACCTATGAAGTATCTTAACTATTTCAGTGTCTTTATCATCTGCTTTAAATTTAGGTAAATCATAGTCATTATTTTTGTTTTCTTAATGTTCATCTGTAAACCTGCCTTTGCACTTTTTTCCTTGACTTTCTTCAACAGTCATTACAAGTCTTCGCTATTTTCTGCTAGTAGTATGGTGTCAGCTGCATTTCTTTAAAATGTTGATGTCCCTTCCTCCAGTTTTCTTACCTCCTTTCTCTGAGTCTGTTCTTGCTTTTCAGATGATATGTTCAGTGTACAAGTTAAACAGATAGGGTGATAAAATGTTGCCTTGCCTGACCCCCTTGCCAATGGGAAAACATTCTTTTTCTCCATATTCTCTCCTGATGTCTTCTTGTCCTTAGTACGGATTATATGCATCAAGATAATCAAATGTTCTTTCTATAAAGTAGAGGCTGATTTTCTTCTGAAATTCTTTGGTGTACTCTGCTATGTTTGCAACATGACCCCTAATGCCTCTTCCTTTCCTGAATCTAATGTGGAATTCTTATGGTTCTTGCTCCGTGTATGGTAGTTGTTGTAGTAGAATTTTGAGCATCACTTCACTTGCATGAGAGATTCATGCAATGGTCTTAAGGTTACTGTAGTCCCTGGAACCTTGTTTCTTCGGAATTGGAAGGTATGGTGAGCATTTCCAATCTGTCTGACATTCTTTTGTTTTCCCCATTTGTTGATATATTTTAGATGGAATTAGAGTAGATTCTATATCTGTAGCTCAGAGCAACTGCCTTGGTATGGCATCTGTTCCTAATGATTTATTTCTCTCAAGAGCTCCAAGTGCAGCTTCTACTTCATCATTTGAAATTGTAAGTGCGTCTTCAAATGGTTCTTCCTTGTATGAATCTGCAATCCTTTCATTTTTTTATAATCCTTTCATTTTTTTTCAGTGTATTGTTTTTATTTTCTTTTTATTTGTACTTGATCACATAATATGTCTCACTGTTGGTCGTCTAACATCCACACTCTTGGTTTAAACTTCCCTTTGATTTCTCAGACCTTTCGGAAGAGGTCTCTTGTTGTTCCTTTTTGTAGTTTTCTATTTCTCTGCATTGATTATTATAGTAGTTCTCCTTGTCCCTGGGCACAAGTTGTTGAACAGTTGCACTCAGAGTCCTGACCCTATTTTGGTCTGCCTTTACTTTTGCTACTTGTCTGTCCTTAGTGAAGAGTTTAATCTGTCATCCATTGAGGTTTCTCTCTCAATATTTGTCTCTGTCTCTCTTGCTCTCTCTCTCTAGGTTGTATTTTGGCAGAATGGTTGCTTTAGTGTTCTTCTTTAGCATTGATCTAATTTTTGCTATTAGCAGGTAGGTGGGTGCTTCTGACATGTGCAAAGCTGGGTACTTCTGCTATTAGTTATTTAAGAAGGGCACTTTTGGATATGCAAAACAAATTTTTAATCTAGAATGGCCACGCAATGGCTTGTGGAATCCTAAAAGCCTGATGTAATCTTCTCTGCAGAATGTAGCTTCTGATTCTGGAGGTTATACGTGAGCATTGTGGCTAATAACCACTGATAACCCCACTTGTATGTTTCACTGATTTAATTCCCCTTGTACACATTGGTAGCTGTCATCACATATTATGGTAATGTATATGTTATGGGATATGCAGTTGTGGCTCCTCATGAAGTCTGGTGGAGAACTGCCTTTCTTGTCTGTCCAACAAAGAAGTTCTTGAACCCCTCCTGATTATTCAGTTTGATTTGATAATCCTGGGTTCTAGTATTAAAGAGAGAAAGAAAAGAAGTTCTCTCTGACATTTTAGGCTCGTCATTACTTTCTTCATTTAAGCACTCTTTTGTGTTCCTAGTTGATTTACTGTCCCCAAACTGTATAAGCTTATCATTATAACATGATTTATGAATATATTTTATGCATGCATTCGTGTATGTATTACTCCCTGGGAGTGGCTCCTGATAATCTTAATACAGTAAATGGTAATAAGAGGATGAATTATTTGTCCCAATACGTATTACATTTTCTTGAGAATATTCAGTTATTTGTTTAAAAGTTCCTATAACAAAAAACACACTATTGAAGGAATTAGATCTAAGAACAAAGAGACTTTTGAAAGTATGCCTATAGCATAAACATTGCCTTTTGGAAAGCCTGAGGAGTACTGTGTTGGACCAGTCACATTCCCCAGGAGGTCCCCCAAACAGGGCATGTGGAAGTTGAACTTTTCAACTAATGCCTCCTCCACAAAAGTATTCAGTGGCTGCCTCTGAATATAGAGGTTCCCTATAGCCATTGACCAGGTTTTTGAAGGGCTTTCAGATCAGTAAAAGTAAGATGGTTCCTGTCCTCAGATTTAGAGTGGAAAAAGCTTGACACAAAAGGGAAATAGGATGAGGAGGAAAAAGGAAAATAAGAAAACACAAGCATCAAGTTTTAATGCTGGAAATATCTTGTAATGACCAACTACAAGGCAATCAGACACGGTCATAGCCAGCTGGAATGGAACCCAGACCCAGTTCACACTGCAACTACACAGTCAGAGCCCTGCAATTACACTCTCACTGTCATGGCAACATCCTATGTATCCTGAGCTTTGCAGTTTAGTGAGAGGTACTTAGAATTCTATACCAGAGCACTCTAATGCCTTCCCAAACTGCAAACTCCGGGATTCCATAGGATGCACCCATGGCAGCAATTAAAGTTGAATTGTAGTGCTATAAATGTGTAATGTGAAAGAGCCCTTGTTCAAAGATAGGAGGAGAAAAAAAATACTAATCTCTCAACTGAGCCTTCTCTTTGTCTCTCCATCTTTTGGAGCTTGGGTGCCAATGGCAGGAATGGAGATGGCAGGTAAAGCCTCAAGAAGCTGGCTTCTTGGGAGAACTGATAGTACTCTGCTTTCCTTGTCTACCAATGATACTTACTTTTGAAGGATTGGGCATCATGACTACCAAACAGTAGATTGTTTCTCTGTAAATTTGTATAATCCTCCAGTGAAATTATTTAGTACACTGACCATCACCATAAATTCCAGAAAGCAATTTCGTGCCAAGCGAAGTTTTCTTTATCTTGAGTTGTCTGCTCGTTGATTTTTATTAGATAACTCTGAGTACTAGCAGTTATCTGTTTTATCATGTTTTCCATAATTTTATAAACTTTTTTCGTATTTCCCCTCCAGTTATGTTTTCACCCGGAGGCTGAAATGCTTCGGCTTTCTCTTGTCAACAGGAATTTCCAAAGTGCTGTGCATTACCCAGACTCACTTTTACAATCTTCCATTCCATTTCTGAAGAGTAAATAGAGCTTGTGAGAATGATTCCATCATTTGGCAGGAAACCACAAGGATAATGGAATGGGAAATGGCTGCCTGAGTTATTTTGGAAAAGATTCAAATGAATTTAGTTTAGAGAGCAGAAGATAGCTTGCTAGCAGAGCCATAAAACATTTTGCTAGTATAATGGATCTGCTTAGCATTTATATGGCAGTGAGACAATTTGAACTTTCTTAGTGACCTTCAGAAGAGACCATTTCTTCCAGCCGTTATCAAAGACAGAGTGGCTACAATAGGCAAGGCCTTTCTCTGCCAGTTGAATCTGACAGTGCAATGTTTCATGCCCTTGTAAATTTGAATAAGGAGGCAGAGAGATAGTAGATCTGTGGGTTTTGTTTGTATTTAACAACTCCAACTGTTGCCATTTGTAACAAAAAGCAAAATACGGATGGGGTGGAGAAGCAAGTATGTTTTCATGGCATACCTTTGACCATGAGTGGGCAACTGTGGTGCATCTGGAGGCCAATTTTTCATGCCCTGATCCCACAGTGGGCTGCATCTTGTGTTGGTACTGCCATACACCACCAAGTTTCAGAAGTACTGAAGTACTGGCAAATGGAAATTGGCAAATTCTATCTCTGATTTCTGGGCTAAAACAAACTTCTCAGGAAGTGAGTGCCTCTTTTTAGAAAAGAATTTCCTTCAAGAATTCCTGAAGGTTTTAAAGAATTACATTCCCAAAGAAGTCATCCATTCCTGGAATGCTTTGTTTTGGTTTGATAATATGCTGTTTTGCAATATAGTCTGGGCAGGAGCTGTGGGAGCCACAGAACTACTAGTTGTGGGGAGCTGTGGCCATGTGTGCATACTGGTTGTGGGCACACATGGCCAGTGTGCCGCATTTTGCCCATCCTTGCCTTTAAGTACTGGTAGACGTCTGGGCTTTATCCAGTAGTGTTTCTGTATAAATTGAAAAGTACCTCTTCTTGCAGGAATTTGGATACCCAGCCCAGTTATGCTCCTCAGCTGTCACTGGACCTTTCAGAACAATATAAGATGTGACGTGGAGACTTGCATTAGGAAAGGCAAAAAGGAATGAGCAAAGATCAGGTGCTCAAGTGCTTGTGGGTGGAGGCAGTTTTCAGTAGCACAGTGCTGCCATTGGAAACAAACCTCTGCCAAATAGCCAGTCACAAGGAACAGTGGTACAGCTTGTTCTTAGGGCAGAGAATGATAAATAGAAAGAGTTTGCTTTCATTTAAATATATCTGTATACAATTGTATGAACATACTGTAGAGTTAACAGCCCATACTGGAGATCAATATGATTTCAGGGATTGATATAACTCAATTGCATTTTTCACTGTCCAAGTTTCAAGAGTGACTAATGTAGAGGTACCCGGGAGTCCCTTCACAGTACACAGCTATAGCAGTATATTCAGCTTTAGCTGCCATGACAATGTCTTATTGGATCCTAGTCTGAAGAAGCACTAGAGCTCTCTGGCTGATAATTCCAAATCCCAGACCCTTAGCAGTTAAAGTGGAATCATAGTACTACAGTTGTATAGTGTGAAAAGCCCCCAGGAATTAGCCAGTCATCTCACTGAAACCACTTTTCTACTTATCTCTGTTCCTGCTTTGCTAAGGGAAATACCTTCATTCCCTTCATAGTTAATATAACAAGAATTTTACCATATACCCCAGAAGTGGATAGCTGATGATCAACAGCTGTAGTTTATACTATTTGTCTACTCATCTAGCAGGCGTAGCTTGATCCTTGCCCAAGTGGAGGGAGGCATCTTTAGGGTTGTATGTTGCAGAATTTTGCATTTTTTTGTCAAGAAGTTTTTTTTGCCACTGAAGGGGGCAAAGTTTGGATCAGGATCTTGTAAATCAGTAACCACAAATCTGTTAGTGACTCCTATACTGCACTTTATTTCCCTCTGGCTGATCCTGAGATACATGCTTGAGGCTGTTTTGTAGTTGGGACTAGATCGGTTTCCATCTTACAAAGGTCTCCTAGCTGTGCCCGCATCAACATAATTTCTAAATTCATTATTTACCAAGAATTCATTATTTTGTAAGTTATGAGATTACTTATGAGAGAATTGATAATTAAATGGATCAGAATTCAAAATGACCTCAACAACTTTGCCAAAACCAGCAAAATGAATTACAACAGGGAGAAATGTAAGGTACTACACAGGCAGAAGAAATGAAATGAACATATATAGCATGGATGATGTCTGGCTTGACCACAGTACATGTGAAAAAGGTCTGGGAGTCCAACTAGACCACAAGCTAAACATGAGTCAACAGTGTGATGTGGCACCTAAAAAAGCCAATGTGATTCTAGGCTGCACCAATAAAATATAGTGTCTAGGTCAAGGAAAGTAATAGTACCTGTCTCTATTCTGCTTTGGTCAGATATTACCCGGAAATATCGTATTTAGTTCTGGGCACAATTCAAAAAGAATATTATCAAGCTGGAACATGTCCAGAGGAGGGTGACTAAAATGGTAAAAGGCCTGGAAACCATGCCTTTTGAGGAACGGCATAGGGAGCTGGATATGTCTAGCCTAGAGAAGAGAATGTTAAGAGATGACATGATACCTGTGTTTAAATACTTGAAGGGATGTCATATGGAAGGTGGAGCAAGCCTCTTTTCTGTTGCTCCAGAGGCTAGGACATGGAGCAGTGGCTTCCAACTACAGAAAAAGAGATTCCACCTAAGCGTTAGGAAGAACTTCCTGACAGTAAGAACAGTTTGACAGTGGAGTACACTGCCTGGGAATATGGTGGAGTTTCCTTTGTTGGAGGTTTTTTAAAGGAAGCTGGATGGCCATCTGTTGGGAGTGCTTTGATTCCTGCATGGCCAGAGGTTGGATGATGGTTTTTGGAGTCTCTTTTAACTCTGTGATTCTATTACTGTCCTTTCCCCTTTTCAGAAAGTCAGGGATGCTATGACCTACATTGGGAACACTCCATAGTTATTTTGAAAAACTGTGTTTTGAATATAGCTCCCAGAGTCCCCAAGCCTACAACCACTCAAAGCTCTGATCAGCCAGTTCTAGTTGGTCCATTTGCCCTTTTGCTTTTCAGAGAGTGATTGCACTTGAGATTTCCTTGTCACGGACAGATATAACCTAGAACAGTCTTCTCCAGACAGGCAGTCTCTAGATAATTTGTGGTCTGGTCAGCATGGCCAGTTATCAGGATAGTTAAGAACTGTAATACAAAATGTCAAGTCAAGGAAAACTGACTGAGAGCAGTGCTTCTTATACTATTCAGTAAGGGGGACCAGCAAGGTTCCACCCACCACCACCAAAAAATGTGCCAGGAACTGATGCTATATTTGTGTCCTTTGACTCCAGCTGTTTTTGTCTTTCCTGGAAGATCACAAACTGGCACCTGTCCACTGGATGATGACTTTGAGTAGCACTCATTTAAAGAAAGCACTCATTGGATGGGTATGTTGAATCAATATGTGAAGACAGAAGCACCTGGCCCCATCCCTTAGTTGTCTGGTTTGAGCACTCTCCTAATGTGGAAAGCCATGAGTGGGGAACAGCGAGTGGGTTGCTCAATTTGTTGCAGAATTCTAAAACAAACAGCCCTGAGACTGTCTTTTCTACCTGGGCAAAATGCTTACGTAATAAGTGAATAGGGATTTGGGATCTTTTACTTCTGCAGCATGGTGAACTAGGCAGGGTTGCTTTCCTAAACCTTGATGGATCCAGTTGGTTTTCAGCCCATCCCTGCAGAGTTTCATGCTGAAGTAGGCCAGACACCCGTTGTGTGTTAGGCTAAGATGTTGCACTTTTTCTAGGGTTTGCAGAGTGATGGTGAGGAGAGGCAGACAAAACCTGCTGAGTCTGAAAAGTCCCTTTCTCCAGGGCCTAACTTCTTGCAAGCCCTTTTCCTCCAACAACCCTGTTAGCCTTTCCTTTCCTTCCTGCTTGCCATTTTTCTCCTCTTCCCAGCTTGTGGTGGTTTAGAATTCAGAATTCCATCCATAAATGACTGCTTGGCTTCTCAAGGCTCCGCTTCACTTCTGCAGTTGGGAGATGGGGATAGGGATGTAATCTTTCCCATGCACCTTGTCCCCTTAAAGTCCAGACAACTTCCTGGTTTCAAAAACGGTTACCGATAGTGAATTGTCAAGGTGACAGTTAAGCTGTTATTCAGAGAAGGCTTAGAACAAAGAACTTTATCCATGTGAAGTCCCATTTAGAACAGGGTAGTTTTGGAACTGGATTACATTAGAGCTAATATACATTTCAGGGCACTTCTGCAAATGATGTTGAGATCATGTTTGGATGATTCTATCTCATCTTAATAAACCAAGCTACAAACAAGACTTTTACCTGCTGTGTAACAAGTAACAGGAAACTACTACTACAGTTTCCTGTTTCATCCAAAAAAAGGAAAATAAGCTAGAGAGCTTCAAAACAAGCCAGTATAATAAACTGCTTCAAGTTGATCTAGTATTCTTAGAACTTGGAGAATTACTTTCAAAAAATAGTCCGTTCCCATTTCTCACTACAGTGTTGGAAGAACAGTTTGTTGTCCTTGCTAATCACAGTGTGCAAAGAGAAACTTGTTGCACAATTCATTGAATTGTTACTTAATAAATTAAAATGATGTTGATAAGAGAATGGCATAAAGCTTAAAAAATTGCTTTCAAAACACTTCAGAAATGCTGCCAGTGTTCCCCCAAACCTTTTAAAGGAACTAGAAAATTTTGCTCATTCCACCTCTTTGGTCACTATTTCCACTCATTTCACACTTATTGGCAAAAGTTGGGACAACATAACATTATAGGTAAAATTACCTTACAGGTGACTCATAATTTCCACACTCTTAGTATCCTGGTCAGTTACAGAGCCATTAATCCTAGATTTTTAATTCAGATTATGTGGTTAATTTGAAGGCCTTCTGTTTTGCTTTCTGCCTTGAATGGATGCAAGAATGAAAGACTGCCTGGGTAAAAGGCTTATTAATATCTTGGCTTATTAAGATGAGTTAGAATCTTCAAATTTTCCCACTGAGAGCTTTGTCCCTATAATTATTCTGGATTTTTAAAATGAGAGCTGTTTTAATAACTAGATGTAGTAGCTATCACGTGTTTGTGTGTGTGTTTTAAAAAGCAAGAATCTGAATGGTTACCATCTGTGAAAATGTGATGTAGAACTTGAGAGTAGTGAGTACTTTTGAACTTAAGTTATAAGGGCATTTTTGAAGTGTATTGATAGGCACTGAAAAATTCAATGGCATTTCCTTATTAATCCTGTTCTTTAAAAAAAAAAAATTAAAAAGCAACAAAAGAATGAGTTACTTTTGGAATGACCAAAGGCGTCAGATTGCTGACTAAATACTATAATGAGTAACTTTTAATGAGTGACTTTGGAACAATAACTTTTCAACCTGAGCACTGATCTGTTCAAATCCCGATTAGAAGCGATGCCACAACTAGCACGAGAACTACCTCAGATTTTATGTGATTCATGTGCCTTAGGGATCTCTAGTTCCTTTTCTACAACAAGCTGCATTCCTGTTTTGTGAATGAGTGAGGGGAGGAGTAAGGAGAACTACTTTTGTCCTCCTAATTCTGGCCAGAGCTGGATTGCATGATACAGGCCAAGCCCCTTCTCTAGTTGTTGCCTCAGGAGACCTTTAGAAAAAGGGACTGACTTCTGTATGCATTTTCCCGTGACGAAGACTGGCAGGAGACTTCTCAATTTATGTTCTGGAAATTTTAGTCTTAATTTTGATTCAGCGTGTGTTTGGTTTTCTGTAAGTTTGAGACAGGCCAGGCTGACTTGGCAGGGAGTTTGGTGGAAGTGAAGCCTATTTCATTTTCTTAAACAAAAAAGAAAAAGAAAAGAAAGAAAGAAAGCTGTAAAAGACTTATCAGATAAAGATCAAAATTTATTGTGGAAGCGTGATCAGGTGACCTGCCAACATTGCTGGGCCTGAAGATGTTTGCAGTGGAGCATTGCTGTGCACACTGTCCAGGAGAATTCTGCAAGAGTTGTTTGCCAGATGTGCCTAAGAAAGCCTCAGAGGTGGCTGCTACTACCACCAGTGAAAACTCTGAAAGAAGCATCACTGTGGAATGAGAAGAAGTTTTGCTGTCTTCAGGCTACAGTTCAGCAACTGGGGACAGCTGCGAATCTCTGCCTGAAACGGTGTCCAGTGACCACAGCAGCTGCAGAATGGCAAAGAAAAAGTTGCTAAAGGTTATGCACAGCTTCTCAGCTCAGAAGCAGTTCTCTTGGTCGGTGGATTACAGGCAACCTTACCTGTTGTTAGGTATGCAAATCCTGACTGCCAAATGTTATGATGCAAAGTGGAAGACAGAGTGAGATACAAGAAGAATTGATCTTAGAAAATTAGAGAATGAATGAATGAATGAATGAATGAATGAATGAATGAATGAATGAATGGCTTTGAAAACTTTCTGATGATGTTTGACTATAGCTGTGGGTTTTTATTTATTTAATTTTTGCATGTAGTGTTTCTAGTAACAGTGCAACTCATTGTCAGATCCTTTGGTATGCCTTTGTGTTAACAGCAATTTTCTGTAAACATTGCTTTATTTGTTTAAAATTGTGTTTTCCCATTGCTACTTCTGTCATTCTCTTACTATCAGCAATCCATTAAGCAAGGATCTCTGGTGCTCATTTCAACCCCCTTTCTTTCTGAAATGAGGAAAATGTAAGGTTGCAAGTTGGATTTTTAGGGGAAAGAGAGCCTGTGAACTCTTATCGGTCCTTTCAGTAGGCAAAATAAATTCCTGGGCATATACCTCTTCAATTCCAAGTGTGTGGTTTCTTGTGCCAAGCTCTGACTGATGGATCGTAGGGTTCTAATAAACAGTGTGTAGTTCCCATAAACTTGAATTTCACCCACCTTCTACTTTGGATTGCCAGTAGAGTTTGAATAAGGTATATATGGGATGTATACCGCATGTTGAAAAGGGAGAGCTATAGCTTTGTGTTAAACATCCTGCACTTTGCTTATAAGAAGTCATCAGGTAAGTTCTTGACATCTCTAGTTATCATGGTTCAGAGAGACTTATGCCTAAGACCCTGGAAAACAGCTGCCATTTGGAATAAATGTTAGGCCCCTTGTGGTTGTGCCTTCCTTTACTCTCTGTTTTGTCCTTCTGGCAAAGGCACCAGATCTCATCTGATATTGGAAGTTAAGCAGGGTCAGCCCTGGTTAATATTGGAATGGGAAACTGCCAACAAATACCAGGTACTGTAGGCTATATTTCAGAGGAAGAATCTGACAAAAACATCTTTGAGGATTCCTTGACTAAGAAAATTCATGGAATCACCATAAGTTGACAGGAAATTTGAAGGCACGTGCATGCACACACTTGCACAGAGTATTCACAGGTGTGTCTTAGCAAGAATGTCTTTAACACTGGCAATATTCTTATTTTATGTGTAGGCAGAGTTTGAACATGTGAACAGTTTTATGTTGTAATATTACTGAATGTACTGTTCATCCAACACTAAGAAAGCATATAGAGCAAGAGAAGGAATGCCTTTTTGACCTGCGTATTATGGCCACCCATACAAGGTCCTGTGCTGAATCGTGCTGAAGCTGATAACCCCAGGCAGTGTCATAAAAATGCTGGATGACAGGAAATTGTAGAGAGGCAACACTGATATCAACAAAGAATGGTACACTCAATTCTTGTTGATCTTGCAAATGCTCAAATGATTGTCCCTATCATGATGTCAGAGGTATCTGTGACCTTAAGCACGCTGTGTTGACCTCAGGTAAGTGGGAGGATAGAATATTTAACATTTTCCACAGCAGAAACTAAGCTTGTGTGATCTAGGATATGTTCTGACCTGGTTTTAATCTGTACCAGTAGAACCACTTCTACTTTTTTTGCTATAGGCATGCCTTTGTCCTTCTTCCTTTCTTTCTTCTTTGCTTCTACTTCCTTAAATAAAACTTTTAAAAAAATTCCCTTTGGTGTGAGCCACTTTAGCCTAGGCAACCTTCTCCTCCTGGATACTTTTCAGATGTGTGGGACTACAACATCCGTAATCCCACTGATAGTAGCATAACTGGGGCCTAAACTTTATGGAGCAGAGTTCCCTAGAGACTTTCCCCATCAACTGAACGTGGATAGTGGGCTTGTAGATACAATCCTGCCCTTCCTATCATGCTATAGTTAATTTATCAAAGCGTTGTGCCCAAACAAGACTTATGTTTATATTATTATGTTTATATGTTGTCCTTCTTTTAAAGTGCTTAGCCCTTCATACAGAAGTTTTAAAAAATCTCTAATTTCTCCTTTTAAATCCTGTCTTCTGAGGAAGGAGAGGCCAATGAACTGTAGCTTTACTAAGTTCACTCTTCTGGTGAGAATGAGTGAGCAGAGGTTTAAAAGTCTCATACATTGCCCTTGTGATCCTGGAGAAAAGGAGGAGCAAAATAAATAAAATTTAAATAGACAGGGTGATACTTTTTCTTAAGAGAGTACTCAGTCAATTGAATTAAGCAGAACTCACTCTTGGACATAATGAGAAAATGTGGCTCATGTGTTTTCTGTCTGTGGAATAAATGATGACTGTTGAGGTAGTCAGAAGGTAGAACAAGTGATGACTGCCACTTGAGGTAATCAGGGTTATGTCAATAAAACCTGTAACTGTTGAATACATTTGCTTGTAGGTAGCACATTAACAGAATCACAGATAACTGTAATGACTCATAAACCCGGGATTGCTACTGAGCCATTGCCTTTGCTATTTATTTTGGCTGTATGTTTTTAATTCGAGGTTGTGTTGATAAAGGTGTTTGTGAATTTGTTTTCTGATCAGAGATGAAAAGGGCAGAACTGGGAATAATTGAAGATGAGAGAAGTATCTCCCAAAGGCAATTGAGGAAACCCTACATGCAAGAACTGCTTTTCTGTGCAAGTTCATGTTCCGCTTCAAGTTTAGCTTTTATGGCTGGGCTGTATGCCGTTTAATGCCAATTTATCATTATAAAATTTACATATGTTGACAGACGAGTGATCTGATTGTTGTTCAGTGTCAGTAACTGCTCCTCTGGTTTCTCCTTCAGATGACAATCAAACCAAAACCAATGAGAAGAAAGAAAAGAAAATGGTTTCTCAGAGACCCGTTGGTACAATTGAGTATACGGTAAGAACTTGTTGAACAGAACTTGTTGCATGGACATTTTTGGAAGAGGAAGGTGCAAGTATGGTAGCTCCCACTCTCCTCCCCCATTTATTGAATTCAGTCAAAATGCCACTTATTTTTTTCTACATTCTATCTCCATTGTTGTAGATTACAGGCAAAGGTGAATGATCTTTTTCCTGAAAGTAGCATTTAATATCAAAAGCAACTGGATAAATGCCGTATTAGCTCTTGCATGCTGTATGTGCACACACATGAGTACACTCACAAACTTCCCTCTCACAGTACATGGGGGTATATTATACAAT
Source organism: Cyclura pinguis (assembly GCA_030412105.1). Taxonomy (NCBI): domain Eukaryota; kingdom Metazoa; phylum Chordata; class Lepidosauria; order Squamata; family Iguanidae; genus Cyclura; species Cyclura pinguis. The sequence continues at coordinate 100,926,510 of CM059599.1, read as the reverse complement.
TAGTAAGACTGTATACAGTCTATAAGATCCCAGTATGGATCTGGACTGCAGTGCATGGGGAAGATCAGTTTAACCTTTGCTACCTTTTCTGTTTTCCTGCGAAACATACACCCTACGCTCACCAAAGTTGATATTTGCTGTAATAGCACCCTTCCGTGGAAGGAAATTTTCATGGAACAGACTATTGTCTTTTTCATAGATCGTTTACTCAGGGTCTGCTGATATTCCACCAGCAGAGGTAAGCCCTCTTGGGGATATCTCTACTGCTCAGCAACTCAGCAAGAGTGAGTAGAGGAACGAATTGCTTTGATAACTGAGAATGTTGTAAAAGAGAAAGCTATTCATGTACCGCTGTCGTAGGAGTTTACATATGTAGCCAGTCTTCGTCATTGCTAAGCTGTTTTTTGAGCAAGTTATTATAAATAGTAAGAACAGGGAAAAATACTAAAAATTTACAGTAATATGTGAGCAAAGTATGAGACACAGTTTATAGTTCATCTTTTACCATTTCTGTCCAACCTTCACAGTCATGGAGAATCCAAATTTTCCTGTCCTCCTACAGCCCTCCCCCAAAAGTTTTGAAAATATAATGGCCCAAGTTGCAAAAGAACTAGAAGACTTAAAAATAACAATAATATGTTACATTTCAGTACAGAATTTTTTCACACATTTTGCATCAAAATGGGTGGGCTGCAGAAAAGCTTTCCATATTTCAAGGCTGCAGCTCTGAAAACACAACCCAGCAGAATAAACTATTCTGAATATTCAGTGGGACTTCCTTCTCAATCGATATCTTTAGGATTGCATTATAAATTCTGAATGGAAAATATGGTAGCGTAGTCTCAAGTCTTCCAAATTTATAAAATATTATAGAGATTATGATTATCAGGCAAAGCTAAATTATCAAGTTTAGCTATAGCCTATTTCACTTCCTTTTGGAGATTTGCAAGCCACAACCTTTCCAGAGCTGTGGAAAATATTACTGGCATAGAGAGAGCAAGTCTGGCCCAATAATTAGTGTGGAATATGCAATAGCTTTTGTCTTCTTTCATGAGCAGAATGCCAGTGCTAGCTTCAGCATTCTCTCAGATCAGTTGATAAAACAGTGTTAATGTGATGATTGTATTGGCATGTTTGTGAAGCAGAAGGACTTAATCTGCCCCAAGCTAGTCTCATTCTAACATTGTAAAGGCTTAAATCCCATAAAAGGCAGTAGGTGTGATATTGAGACTTTCTGTGGTGATAATATGCCCTGTACTTACCTCATAAGGCTCTCTGTTGTTGGGCTTTCATCCCTTAGATACATGTCATAAATAAGTGAATTGAGACTCTTATTCTTTTTCTTCACAAGAATCCATACAGAGGGCCATAGGGTGCTTGCTCCAGGTTTTGTGGGGCTCTTGGGAAAGTGTCCTAAATTGGCCCAACCTTTCCGTAGGTTCAACTGTTGCTTCTCACCACTATGACTGCTGTCTGTTGTCTGTTTCTCTGTTCCCTTTCTCTTTGGCCCAGTCTGCGTGCACTTACTCAAAGGGTAGAACCAAATGAACAGGAGCAGTGGCTCCTCTTACTCTTGATAGTCTTACTATTCTTAGATAGGAAGCAACAGAAAGGAGGATGAACAGGGCCTATTGGCTTTGGGGATTTCCTCTCAGTCTGTCATCTTGTCCTGATTTAAAAAAAGAAAATGAAGAGCCTAACTGGACCAGAGACCTGTCTGGCTCAGTATCTGTTCACACAGTAGCCAACCATTTGCCCGTGGGAAGCACATAAGCAAGACACAAGTGCCAGTCACCTTCCATCTTGCACGCTCCTTGGCAACTGTAACAGGCGTCGTTCCCCACCCCTTTCTCTTTTATCAGAGGAACGAAGGGCTTGTTGCTGCTTATCAGTTAATTAATACCTATCTGGGGTTACCTTTAGTCACTTTTGGGTTACTTGGACTTCCAACTCATGAACAACAGTATTATCCAGATAGGCAGAGTAGCATCAACTCCCCTTATGTCATCTTAAGTATTGGAATTTTAGGATATTTAACATGGGAGAATAAGCAGGCAACTTGGTAGTTTTTTAGACTATTTTATTAAGATAAACAAATCAATAATATACATTTCTCTTCCTCCTCCTGGGGAGAGACATGGACTTTTGATTGTCTGGATACGTAATTTATATATTGTCATTTTATATAAGGACTCAAACTTCTCATATTATATTGGAATATCATATTCAACTTTAACAGGTAGCCTCACAGACTTTTACTGATAAGGAATTGCACATCTTACATAGCACTATAACATAATAATCTGTTGAGGAATTCTGTACATCATCTCTTATACCTCTAACCGGCATCTGTTTAGGAAACCATAATCATTTACAGGCATCTCAAAGCAAAGGCTGCTGTTATCTTTTATTTTTATTTATTGTGCCATAGTGCAGTATTTAATAGCTTCACTATCCAGCATTATCAGTTGTGGTGCTTCTCTTAGGAACAGCATAGTGAGTGGCTGTTAGAAACAATCGTTAAGTGTAGCAATGGAAGCAGTCAGTCTATGGCCATTTCCACACTAGGCTGTTATAGCACGATTATTCCACTTTCAACATCCTATGGAATTCTGGGGTTTGCAGTTTAGGGAGGGACCTCAAAGGCCCCTCTCTAAACTGCAAACCCCAGGATTCCATAAGATGTTGAAAGTGGAATAATCGCGCTATAACAGCCTAGTGCAGAAATGGCCATAGACTGCTTGTTTCTCTCTCTTCTAGACTGGCTTTTATTCGGTCTCAAGCTCTTATCTATACATCTACCTATCAGAAATGACTGTTCAGTTATCAGCCAATTAACAAGAAGTTTTGATCTTTTGTCTTCAGCCAAATGGAAAAGACTTTGCAAGTCTGTTCAAGGTGTCCCAATGTTTAATAGGAAATGAGATTTTACAGGGAATGCAACTGGTTACCTTTATTCTAGCTACCTCCCATCAGATGGTTGCATCATGTATGAATCAGCACAATTAAGGATTATTGTAACAGTTAAGTACACTTTTTTGGTTTTCTGTTTTTTAAGACTCTGTGAGCTAAATTCTCCTATGTTTACCTTACTCTGTCTTATATTTTGAGTGGCTGAATGCCCTGAACTGGCTTCGTTACATGCTGATAACTCTATGAAAACACCAGTCACACTTATTTTGCTTTTCTCTTCCAATATATAGGCTTCAGAATCTTGTATTTTGAAATATATACACAAAATCATAGAATCATAGAAATGTAGAGTTGGAAGAGACCACACGGGCCATCCAGTCCAACCCCCTGCCATGCAGGAACACCCTCAAAGCACTCCCGACAGATGGCCATCCAGCCTCTGCTTAAAAACCTCCAAGGAAGGAGACTCCACTACACTCCGAGGCAGCATATTCCACTGCCGGACAGCCCTGACCGTCAGGAAGTTCTTCCCGAGGTTCTGGTGGAATCTCCTTTCCTGCAGCTTGAATCCATTGCTCCTTGTCCTGGTCTATGAAGCGGCAGAAAACAAGCCCTCTCCTTCCTCTACATGACATCCCTTCAAATATTTAAACATGGCTATCATGTCCCCTCTTAACCTTCTCTTCTGCAGACTGAACATACCCAGCTCTCTAAGTCTGTCCTCATAGGGCATGGCTTCCAGGCCCCTCACCATTTTGGTCGCCCTTCTCTGGACCTGCTCCAGCTTGACCATGTCCTTCTTGAATTGGGGTGCCCAGAACTGGACACAGTATTCAAGATGAGGTCTAACCAAAGCAGAGTAGAGTGGTACCAGTACCTCCCTCGATCTAGACACCATACTCCTATTCATGCAGCCGAGAATCGCGTTGGCTTTCTTGGCTGCCGCATCACACTGCTGACTCATGTTCAGCTTGTGGTCTAATAAGACTCCTAGATCCCTTTCACACGTACTGTCATCCAGCCACGTGTCCCCCATCCTATATTTCTGCATTCCATTTTTTCCACCTAAGTGTAGGACCTTACACTTCTCTCTGTTGAATTTCATTTTGTTAGCCTTGGCCCAGCTTTCCAATTTGACCAGGTCATTTTGAATTTTGACCCTGTCCTCTGGCGTATTAGCAACCCCTCCCAATTTGGTGTCATCTGCAAATTTGATGAGCATGCCCTCTATTCCTTCATCCAAGTCATTGATGAAAATATTGAATAGCGCTGGGTCCAGGACAGAACCCTGTGGCACCCCGCTAGTCACTTCTCTCCAGGATGAAAAGCAGCCATTAGTGAGCACCCTTTGGGAACGGTCAGTCAACCAGTTACAGATCCACCTGACAGTAGCTCTGTCCAGCCCACATTTTACTAGCTTCTTTTCAAGAATGTCATGGGGAACTTTGTCAAAGGCCTTACTGAAATCGAGATATGCTACATCCACAGCATTCCCTTCATCTATCAAGCTAGTAACTCTATCATAGAAAGAGATAAGATTAGTCTGGCATGACTTATTTTTGAGAAATCCATGTTGACTTCTCGTGGGTACCGCGTTGCTTTCTAAGTGATTAGAAACTGACTGCTTAATGATCTGCTCCAGGATCTTTCCGGGTACTGACGTCAGGCTGACTGGGCGATAATTATTTGGGTCCTCTTTTTTTCCCTTCTTGAAGATGGGGACAATATTTGCCCTCTTCCAGTCTACTGGAACTTCTCCTGTCCTCCAAGATTTCTCAAAGATTATAGCAAGCGGTTCCGAAATGACCTCTGCCAGTTCTTTTAATATCCTAGGATGCAATTCATCTGGCCCTGGAGACTTGAATTCATCCAGTGTGGCCAGGTATTCTTGTACCACCTCTCTACCTATTATGTGCCGCATTTCCTCTGCTTCCTCCCCTGCTCCCCAACCGCCAGGTTGAGTGCTTGTATCCTTCTGGGAAAAAACTGAGGCAAAGAAGGTGTTAAGTAGTTCTGCCTTTTCTCCTCCCCCTGTTAGTAATTCGCCATCTTCTCTGCGCAGCGACCCTATCGCCTCTTTCTTTTTCCTTTTGCTACAGACATATTTTAAAAAGCCCTTTTTATTGTTTTTAATGTCTCTGGCCAGCCTAAGTTCGTTCTGTGTCAAGCCCACAAAATAATAGTGTCAAGCCCACAAAACCACATAGGTATCCTGCTTCTGTTATCAGAGGTGATAGCTGTCTTGACTAGTTGCTGCTGAGAACCTTAGGCTTTTGAGTTGCAATTTTGTGGCAATGATTTTTCCACAGTTTAACTATGTGTTGTGTGAAGAAGTACATCTTTTTATCTTTCCTAAATTTCCCATGCTTTTTTCCAGTTTTCTAACAGAGGGAAAAACTTCACTCTTTCTACTTTGTCTATGTTTTTCATAATTTTATGCAACTTGTATCATGCCTCATCTTTATCACCTTTCTTTCCTACGCTAAACAGCCCCAAGTGCTATAACTTTTCCCCATGGTAGACTTGCTGCATTCCTGATTGCCCTTTTCTGCGGTACATATGAGAAGCTTTGACCTTAAAAACAAAACATGGATTGATTTTGAAATATGTCTCTTCAAAATAAGTGGCAACCAATAAAGGATTATTGTATTTTACAGAGAAAAACAACAATGGGTGGCATGTACTTTGTTCAGGATTGACTGGTACGTGTGAGCTTTCTGTAGACATCATGGCATTCAGGAGCATAAAATGGACAGTATGACCCCCATATCCGCAGATTCATAATCTGTGGATTCAGTTGTTTTCCCACGTCTAGGTGCAGGCGCAGGGCCCGATCGCCATGGTGTCCAGTAGGAAAACAGTGGGCAGTGTGGGATCTTGCTACCCACTGTTTTCCTGCCTCCATCCGCAGGCCCAGGGCCCACCGTGACCTGGCCTGGGGCGTTCGGTACTATCCGCAGATTTCTGTATCTACAGGGGCCCCCGGAACCAATCCCCCGCAGATACGAGGGTCGTACTGTATTATAATAATAGGCCAGCAGCCAATAACTTTTACTTCTGAAGAGGGCAGAGTTGACGGTCTGCAAGCTAAGGTTCAGCCATGTTGTTTTGTATTTTGGGGAAATGTAACACAGAGTGCCTTTGAGCATATGCAGACTGCTTTTCAGTCAGCGCTGGATAATTACTGCTGCCCCTACATATTTAGGCTTACGAAACAGTATGTCTAGGCAGGTGCAAGTCCCGGCAACTTGAGCCTAGTTCAGTAGTGCCATTCACTTTTTCCTGAGGTTGCTATTTTGTTAGATTATGGTCTACACAAGCCTATGTCTGTATTGACAGAGGGATCTCTGAATTGTGAATCCTTGTTCTACTTTTCCAAACCTGTGCAAAATGAGAAGTCACATGCCTCTCCCAGGACAAAATGTGGTTGGCTTCCTGTGTGGTACATCTTACTTGCCTGGAACTACTTGTTGGTTTTCTGCCTGCCAGAACTCACTGTGATGTACAATTTAAGACAAACTGTTTTCTAAAACAGATCAGAATGCTATTATTGTTCACCAACGGCCTGATGAAACAGTCCTACTATCTAAAACTTAGTAGGGATAGCAAGGCTCCTGTTGTTTAATTTTTAGCATATCCTTGATCATCTGGAAGATATACCATAAATATCCATCTGGTGCAACTACAGCACCTGGTCTCCCTTACTCCCCACTAACCCACATTTTAGCTGATTGAGTCCAACACCACCTTGGCTGTTTAGTGGCTCATGGCAAGTAGAGAGGGGTCAATGGTACAGTGTCTTGCTCTACTCTTGTAGCTGGATGTACAGCAACAGACACTCTTTAGGACTTCCCAGGTGTCATTAGAAGGTCCTGGAGGATGATGTTATTGCTTAGTGTCAAGTTCCAGCTTCCAGAAATTGAATGGAGTGCTTCATTGCTACCTCCCTCTCCCTTTTTTTTTTCCTTTGACCATTGAATGACTATGTTGGGGGCTGTGTCAGCAACAAAGTGGATTTGGGACAAAGAGGGAAGAAGAAGAGGTACTGTAGTTCCATCTGAAGGAACTTTTCATGTCAGTTCCTGATGGATCTGCTAAATATTTAGGCAACAGGAGTTTTGTATTCATCATGGTGACACTAGATGGAACCAGCCTAGCCTACCTTGAAAGTAGTTCGGGTGCTGCTGCAGGAAAGACCCTGTTTATGGGCCATTGTTGGTGGGGCACATAACTGCTTGGATGAAGAGCCCAAATTACAGGCTGATATGAGGTGGGGGAGGCCTTCTTTTAGATAAGTTTTTTCTTATATTATCTGGAAGCGTGGAAAATGTCTACCATTCTAATTACACAATAATTTCTGCATACTTGTTACCCCAAAAGATGGGTGACTCAGGTTCACCTTCAGTGCCAATGCCTCCATGGACAGGTGGGGAAATATAGCTCAAAGAAGACCTGTGAGAGGGGGGGTAACCATAGGACCTTTTCACTTGTGTGTACTGGTACTAACTGAGAGACACCAGTTAGAGGTCAAAAGAATGTATTTTTGGGGGAAATCACAAACACACACATGAAAAAGCAGTATCACAAACCATACAAGGCTAACAGAAGGAAAGGAGAGAAAAAGTTGCATAGTGAGGAGATTTGGAGATGAAGTCAGTGATATTTATAATCCTGAAGAGAAGAAAGTTGAGGTGATATGGCTCGAACAGGAAAGTTTGAGGGCAGAATGGAGTAACAAGGGTCTGGGGTGCAGCATGACGCCCAAATGCTAGCAAAAAGTCAGGGTCTGAGCCGGGATTTAAGTACCTTTTTTCTGCCCTGAAGGGGAAGATGTTAATGGCTCTCTGGCAGAGGAAACAAAGGCTCTGGTGCTGGGTAATGGTCTTAGCATTAGGTGACAAAGCATTAATGGAAGTCATGATAGCTTCTTAGTGTCTGGGCAGGTGAGGAAACAAAAGGGGGAAATTCAGCAGGAAGGAAGTTGGCCGTTGTTGTTTTGTCTGGGAGTTTTGCTGGCTGATGTTTTCTAGGTTTGGACTATTGAGAGGATCATCTTAAAAGCATTTAGTCGAGTTCTCCAACTAATCCTCAGTGAACTTACGACCTGGCCATGGCTTGAGGTCCCCTCTGACCTAATTGTGTATATGTACAGTCAGTCCTGTTTGCCAGCATGACTTTTCAGCCATGAATGTATGATTGACATACGTATAAATTAAACAATATCACAGATTGGAGGTGCACAGCATGGTAAAATACTGTATTTATGCAGTTACATGTAGTGCTGCCCCTGGATCCTGGCAAAGTGTTTCTGTTGTTATCATCCAGCCTGATGGTAACTGTTTGGGGCCATCAGTGGATTGCTGATGTCTTCATTCGCCTGTAAGATACAGGTCACATGAATGAAAGCATTTGGAAATAAAATTGTTTCCTCATGGGGATGAACCCATGACTTATTCATGCCCCCAGATACTCTGTGCATCTATCCTGATGGATAAAATTCATATCTGAGGAGGAAAAATTACATTAAAAACTCTGCCTTGGGCTAACTGTAGCTCTCTCGTTTGGAAACAAAATGAAACATAATTAAATTTATTGGAAGATGTTGGAGAAGGAACACTGGGCTTACTGTAAGCAAGTCGGGTTGAATCTTTGGTTGAATTTTCACACACAGTGAATCTGATGCTTTTGCCCCGTTTTCCCTCTTTCTTTTTCCTGCACATCTTGACAGAAGCCGCTGCCTGCAGGATCTTGAGCTGCATTGGCAAGTGGAAGTGTTGTTCATGTCAGGGGAGGCAGGAGAAAGGAAGAAACTCCAATGTAGTAGTAACATTGTTTGTATAGCTGAAAGAGGTTCAGCCTGATGCACATCTAATCAGAAGTACACTTCACTGAATTCAATAAACTTTCTTGATACCAGTGGAATGTTTTGCTCAAACAAATGTCAAAAGATTATTTCTGTGTCCATTTCATAAGTTTTTGATTGACTCTCTGTTTCTCCCCAGCCCTGTCTGTATATTCATTGCATATGAGAAAAAGCTAAGGATGGATCCTGGTTCAAATGGAATCCTTCCTCATGTGAAGGGTGGCTTTGTGCGTATCTTGGTACCAGTGTAGAATCGTCTTAGTTCATACCAAACATGTGGATGGAAGGCTATGAGGCATGCTAGCTATCCTGGCAAGAGCCTCCATCTCATGCCTCTTAATGCAGTGCAGTGTTTGCTTAACTCTCTTGATCTACATCAAATGTATCTTTTTCATCACTGATGCACATGATATTGAATAGAATATAAGAACATGATAATGTCAAACTTGTACCTGGATTTTCTTGTTTTGTTTTTCCTCCTTCATCTCTTTTTCCATGTTAAGTCATATTGTTTTAAATTGTAAGCTTGAGGGCAAAGATTGTCTTACCTTGTTATTATTGATTTGTAAGCAACTCTGAGAGCCTTTTGAGCTGCAAAGCTGGTGTAGATGTTTAAATAAATTAAATAATTGATGGTTGCATTTGGTTATCCACCAAAATCCCTGGCTTTGGGCCTTCAAAAAAGACCTTCAAAATCAAGAGATCTGCAAAGAGAAGGAAAGGAAAGGAAAGGAGTTGTGCAATTTACTGTATTTGCTTAAGCTCCAGTACACTTGTAATGGGGCTAAGTGAATTATGTCCAGTGTGTAGAAAACAAGTTCTGTCTGTATACAACATTGTCTTATCTTGTAAAGCTGATAAATGGTTGACTTATTGATATAGACAGAAACCTAAGTGGGCGAGTAATATTTGTTATGTATTAGTGTTTGCTTTCACTCAAGTCCCTACCATTGAATTCTTATTAGTTTAAGAGTATTTTTCCATTAATCCTCGAGTGTATTGTATTGTAAAGATAAGATGCCTTTATGTGCCAAGTCACTTGTTCAGTCTTGGCTATTCTTACACATCTGATTTAAGCACTAAACTATTATGCATGTAATTCAGACTTGTTGAGCTTGAATGGAAATTAGATCAACAGCTTTTGAGTGAACTATTTAATCCATTATATGGGGCAGGTGTGTGTGAGAATACATGTACAGTCCTCCCTCCACATTTGTGGCTTTGACCTTTGCGAAGTTGATTATTCGCAAGGTGCGCGTGTGCCTCCTCTTTCTCTTCCTCCCATTCCCTTTTGTTTTGCTGCGTGCAGAGAAGGAAAGCAAGGGCCCAGACAAAAGGCATGGAAATGGGGGGGGGGCATGCTCATGCCTCCCTTCTCTCCTCTCAAGCTCCACCTCCCATTCCTTTGTCCCTGGCCCCAGTGCAGAGAACTTGCACTGAGGCAATAGGCAAGGAAATAGAGGGGAGAGGTTCACATGAGCCTTTCTTCTGCCTTCTAAAGTCCTCCCCCACAATTCCCTTGTCTCCGGCCCTGGCACTGAGAACTCACACAGAGGCAGAAGGGAAGAGAATGGGGCAGAGGCTCTTGCAAGCCTTCCTTTTTTTCCTCTGGAGCTCCCCCTGGAACATAAAAGGCAAGAGAATGGGAAGGGGAAGCCTTGAAATGGGAGGGGGGATTTTGGAGAGAGTTATTTGCGATTTTTCCACTTTCATGAGAGTTCTGCACCCCAAACCCTCACAAAAGGAGAGGGGCCACTGTATGTGTACACACATATGTACACACCAAGGTAAAACAGACTGTTTTAGTTGTGTTTCATTAGAAATTAATTATATACTGAGTATTGCACCCACTTTTCAAAACGCTGCTTCCAGGGGAATAGTCCCTATGTTGCAGCAAAAGAATCCTATAGTATCCCAAAGATTAGTACATTTATAATGGCATAAGTGGTCATGATTGAATGGAGTCCATTTCATCACATGATGTCCATGAAAGCTTGTTAAATGAATTTGTTAGTCTTCTAACACTAACTTATTTTCCCATTTTTTAAAAAAAACATCTTTGTCATCTTCTTAATCTAGAGTTTCCATTTGTTAATTTTAAAAAGTGTGATTGATGAGAATGTATTTTAAGACTGATTTTTTTTCTGTCTTTCCCCTCTCAGGCTGGAAGCCAAGATACTCTGAATAGCATAGCCCTGAAGTTTAACATCACTCCAAATAAACTTGTGGAACTCAATAGGCTTTTCACACACACAATTGTTCCGGGCCAGGTAATTGTGTCAGTATTGTATCTTCTAAAAATATTTGATTTGTGCTAAGAAATACTGTTCAGAGGTCAGTTTTGAAATCACCACAATAAAGAAAGTGAGGCACTCAAAGTGATACATCTGATTGTGTGATTTTTATAAGGCACATAGGAAGCTGCTTTATCTTGAGTCAAAACGTTAGTCCACCTGGCTCAATATTGTCTTTACTGGTTATGTTCACACTAATTGAAAAACCCTGGCTTAAAAACTTAAGGATATTTATGCAGGTAGCCCTCTTGCTTTCCAAGTAAGTTGCCCAAGAAATCCTGGTTAGCTATAGTTTTCTACTGGCTACAAACAAGGAACAATGATTAATTGCCGCAACAAGCCATGGTTTGAATTTGGTTTATGAATTTGGTTTATAAATCTTGGATGAGGGTTGGGGGGAGCAATTAAGTCGAAGGAATCTATTTTTAATTCTTAATTAGTCTTTCCACTTGTCTGAAAGGAAAATCAAAGTGAGAGTGAAGTGACTGCACACCCCCACGTTCTGCCTGTGCAATCCTGGCTTCTTTAAAGCAGGGTTTTGGCTTAGCTTTATGGGGACGTGCAGATGCTGGCTATAGCAACAAGTCTTCAACAGCTGAGGCAGAAGGCTTTTCCACCCTACATTGTTATGCCAGAAATTGAACCCACAACTTCCTACATACAAACATTGTTCTCTTCTACCTTGCTAGAGTCCCACTGTATACATGATGTTCCAGTTAGTGGCATCAGGTATTCAGAATGTACAGTTTTATGTGCGACGTAATAAATACAAGTTGAAAACTATCCTTATCATAGATGTTCATTGCATCAAATTTAGTCTGTTTTCTCACTGTGAATATTCTGCTGTGACTGGACTGTGGAAAGAAGAGCAGTTACTCCCAGCAATCCAATATCAGAAATTTTATGTACATTTCTTCTTTCGGAAAAGCCAAATCTTACACACCTTGCTGTATTTACAGTGTACCTATGTACTGAGGCCAGGGTGGAATTTTGGAACCCTGTTAAAGAGCAATCAGTATTTGCTTTCAGGAAATGCTGTCTCTAAAATTCTTTGCGAAACTGTATCTGGCTACGATGTCAGTTTATCTCTGTTGAACCTCCCACCTATCTTTAGTGCATGTCTCAGAATATTCTAACATATTCCCTGCAAGTTGTGCCTTGCATCTGTCATAGTAGCATCTCTGTTATGGCTGACCTTCTCACCCCCTGCCTCATTAGCTTTGGTTTTCTAGAACACACCCAAGTCTAGAACTTTTCACCTTCCAGTTTGCGTTTGCCTCTTCCGATTCCACATTCCTAGTTATCTAGCCATTTCCTAACCACCAGTGGAACACTCCAAGCAATCGTCAGGGTGTTTCTTCATTCATCTCAGGTTATGGGAGCCATTCATTCCAGTGTATTTTGTGTGAGAATTAAGGCCAGATCCTTCTATGTGTAAAAGCAGCATTCTTGGGATACAAAGTTTAAGCTGTGTTCTTATAATGAAGCCAATACTGGTATTGGTAAAGTAATTTTTTTTTAAAAAAATTATAACTAAATCATGTGCATACGTAACCATATCATATAGCCCATATAGAAATACTGTCCTGTTGCTCATAGCTTATGGCAAAAAATAACGGGAAACATCAACAATTGAAAGAATGAATGATATGGACATCAGTTTCTCTGGGTCAGAGATGGGTTTTTGGTTGAGTAGTCATAATCCGCTTGTGTTGTACTTTGCACTGTTCTGTTCACAGGAAGAAGTATATAAGGGGCTCAGATGGCATTGTCTTACACTTGTAGCCTTCCTGTGTTTTACCACTGTCTTTCTTTTTCACTTTGCCTGATTTTGAGGGGTTGGAGGGAGAAGATAGCTGTATAATGATTTTTGACTGTGAGCACTAGGAGCCATCCATCTGGAAACACCCATAATTATACTAGTATCTTGCTTTTTACTTGTATCTGGTATTGTCTGGCGGCTTCTCATTTTAGTATTTTACATATGTCTTGTGATGTCACCCCACATTCTAGAAGCTATCCCAAAGCTAATTAAGTAGATGTTCAGTGCTAGCCAGAGACCCAAAACGAGATGTCTGTAAAATAAGTGTCTGTGTTTATGCATCTGTGGAATGTTTTTCTCCTGTGTTGTCTGTAGCTTCTGAATGAGGGTAGTATTGGTAAGGTGCTATGCTACTGGTTGAATGGAAAGTCTGTATTACTAAGGGCTCAGTTAATGGAGTCAAGGCCCACAGGATTATAGGGAGGCTACTGAGTGAGATCCTGGCATTGGGACTGTTCCTAGAATAGAAGATGTCAGCATAAGGCTAAGGTCAGATTGCGTCATAGTATAGTCAAAGAGCCACATTCATAGAGGTGTTTTAACTGATGTCCTTCATTTTGGAAAACTCTTAGAACATCATAAAACAATAAGTTGTTTTAAGTACATGAAGTTAACATATAGAACCTAAAACACACACATGAGGAACAGCTCAAGCTATGTACCTTCAAACAGTTTCTGAGTTATGGTGACCCTAAGACAAACTTGTCATATGGGGTTTCTTGGCAAGATTTGTTTAAAGAAGCTTGCCATTGCCTTCCTTTGGGGCTGAGGGTGTGTGACTTGTCCAGGAACGCATAGTGTGTTTCCATGGCTGAGCAGGGATTCGTACCCTACTCTCCTGGAATCATAGTCTAACACTAAAACAGCTATACCATGCTGGCTCCCATGAGGAGCAAAGCCAGTAAAATTCATAAAACCTGTTGATAAAAAGCAGCTAGATGATGTTCTGGAATGGAAGCCCAAGGGCAGATAAAAAAGTCATCGCCTGGCTTGAGAAAGGTTTGCAGGAGATGTGACCCTGGCTACTTTACTTGGATAATTACCCCATGACTGTGTCGGAGTGATTGGCTTCTATGACATTGAGCATTTTTGTTGTTTAACTTTGGTTTGCACTGTTTTTGTAAGGGTTTGTAATCTGTCAACAGTAAGAAAGTATCTCTATAAGCCCTATAAACTTTGGCAAGCTGAAGACATTGTTTGGTTCCTGTTCTTGAAGAGCACTTTATGCATTTATCCTTGATTTGAGTGGGGAAGAAGCAAAGCTTAGCCATTATGTAGCAAGGCAGGGAGAATTATGCCCATTCCCTCATTTGGGAAAATAAAAAGGATAACAAGAAATATATGGATTATATTTCTAGGCCTAAATCTAATTGTTATTCCTAACTATAATAGACCCATTGGAATTGGAACATCAATTGAAACTTCTGTGTGTTATGTCTGTGCACCTTCAAGTCGCCTGTTGACTTATTGTGACCCCCATGAATTTCATAGGGTTTTCTTAGGGAAGGAAGACTCAGAGATGGTTTTGCCAGTTCCTTCCTCTGAAATGTAGCCTACAGCATCTAGTATTCTTACATAGATGCATTGATTTATTGAATCTTTTCCCATTTGGATCACAACTAGATTTAGACTATAGAGGGTTTTTTCCCCTTACATCTGTTAAAACAGTAGATTGTTTCCTTGAACTTGTAGCTAATCATTGAAAAATTGTTTAAAATTTTTAAACAGTACAGATTATTTGACAATACCTGTATTTTGCTTAAAATAGTTTTAGAAAGTGCTTATTTCATTTTTCAAATCCTCTTCTGATACAGATTTTAGTTCTGAGGTGCCTAATGTATAAAGCTGCAGAACATTAACAGTTCTTCTCCTTTTGGTATATGGTCAATCTTTGATTATTTGTATTGACACAGGTAGATCCAGAGATAAGAAAGTCTGTGAAAAATTGCCACTATGCATATTAAATTGAAACCCTTTAAAACTTTGCTTGATTATGTCGACATTGAAAATGGACTTTCATTTTAGTTCCATTAATTTTGAAGCTGCTGTTAAAATTTACATTACATAACTCCATTAAAAATCTTACCTGCATGCAGGTGAAAACTTCATCTGTGACCTTTTTTCTTCCCTTATCCCTGTTTAAAGTTTGGAAGGGAAGGAAACAGTATTGGAGTTTGGTGAGGGAAAGCAATCTCATTTCTTACCCAGCCATGTTACTGAGATGTCATTGATCATCTGTTCCCTTTTTATCCAATAATTTCTTTGCATTTCCCAGGAAGAGAAACATTAGGGAAAGGACAAGAACTTCTGAGACAAAACTGGAAAGAAAGGAACCTCGAATTTGAAACAACCACCAAACTCTTTGTTAGGGATGGGATGAATCCAGAATTTTCCGAATCTGCATCCGAATCCCTGGAAGGTTCTGGGAATCCACGAATCTCCGGAATCTCTAACCTTTCGAATCCTTTTTTTAAAAAAAGAGTTTAAAAAGCAAGGGAAAGAAGGATAATCTTGGGCAAGACGCACTCTCTCAGCCTTAGCAAAAGTCTAGGCAAAGGCAAACCTCCCTCTGAAGAAATCTGGCCAGGACAATTGTCATAGTTTTCCCTTAGGATCTCCCCAGATTGAAAATTACATGAAGGTCCTTTGTACACAGGCAGGAAAATGTGGATTATTAATCCCACATTTTCCTGCCTGTGTAAACAGGGCCACATACTACAGTACAGAGATAATCCAGGTCAAAACTGGATTTTCTTTGCATGGATTTTCTTCTGGCATCCTGGGGTTTGTAGTTTGGTTATGCACCAGCACACTTTGGTAGAGAAGTCTGTGACACTTTGGAAAACTAGAAGCCCCAGAATTGTATATGAAAGAGCTTTGCAAGGGAGCTATGCAAAGGAATCTTTCAGCTGTCCTTGAAATCTCAAGAAGACTGTACCTTCCGGCCAATCAGGCCTTTGGTGGGCCCCGGAGGCACCAATTTTTAAAAACAATTTTTCCTTTCTGCTACATGTGGTTTGTCATGTGGCTCATGAGAAACCATAACAGACGTTTCAGTTCTCATCTTATTCTAGCTATAAGTTTACAACCAGGCACTGGTCTTGTGGAAGGAGGTACACTGGCCTACATGTGGCAAGCACTGGATGAGCTTGTGTGATCTTGTCCCCTGCTGCACTACTTCTGATAGGTGTCAGACCCACTGACTACATGCCATTGATTTTCAGCACAGACAGTAGTGCTGAACTTAAATATGAAATGTTCAATTTAAATATATTAGAATACAACTCCAGATGTAATTTCTGAAATTGTTAGCAAAGGCCATTATTACTGCAAGGGAAAAATTCACCTCTTTGCCATCTCCTCTTGTGTATTTGGTAGCCCAGGTTTTCAGGTGTCCCAGTCTCCCAGGTTTTCAGGTGTCCCGGTCTCTAGCAAACTATTTGATTGGTGGATTTGAAAGATTTGGTTTGCCTATTTTAGCACAGGGATTCGGATTCACGAATCTCAAATCCTTGCCGAGGATTCACGGATTCAGTTGGCCCATCCCTACTCTTTGTTATATGAAAACCCGCATCTCCCTCCAAAACATACTGTTTTTATTATTGTATTATTCATTTATATCCTGCCTTTCTCTCAACATTGAGACTGAAGGCAACTGACAACATATTTTAATATACATATTTTAATACACAAACAGCACATTAAAGCTGTTAAAAAGCTTCAATAAAAGTATAAACATAAAGGTTACTTAAAATGATTAAACAATTTATAAAGTTAAAAACATCAAACATCAAAACATTAAAATTCATTAGAAGACTACATACAAATCTTAAAAACAGCACCACATAGAATCATAGAATCATAGAAATGTAGAGTTGGAAGAGACCACACGGGCCATCCAGTCCAACCCCCTACCATGCAGGAATACCCTCAAAGCACTCCCGACAGATGGCCATCCAGCCTCTGCTTAAAAACCTCCAAGGAAGGAGACTCCACTACACTCCGAGGCAGCATATTCCATTGCCGGACATCCCTGACTGTCAGGAAGTTCTTCCTGAGGTTCAGATGGAATCTCCTTTCCTGCAGCTTGAATCCATTGCTCCTTGTCCTGGTCTCTGGAGCGGCAGAAATCAAGCCCTCTCCCTCCTCTACATGGCATCCCTTCAAATATTTAAACATAGTTATCATGTCCCCTCTTAACCTTCTCTTCTGCAGACTAAACATACCCAGCTCTCTAAGTCTATCCTCATAGGGCTTGGCTTCCAGGCCCTTCACCATTTTGGTCGCCCTCCTCTGGACCTGCTCCAGCTTGACCATGTCCTTCTTGAATTGGGGTGCCCAGAACTGGACACAGTATTCAAGATGAGGTCTAACCAAAGCAGAGTAGAGTGGTACCAGTACCTCCCTCGATCTAGACACCATACTCCTATTGATGCAGCTGAGAATTGCGTTGGCTTTCTTGGCTGCCGCATCACACTGCTGACTCATGTTCAGCTTGTGGTCTATTAGGACTCCTAGATCCTTTTCACACGTACTGCTATCCAGCCACGTGTCTCCCATCCTATATTTCTGCATTCCATTTTTTCTACCTAAGTGTAGGACCTTACACTTCTCTCTGTTGAATTTCATTTTGTTAGCTTTGGCCCAGCTCTCCAATCTATCCAGGTCATTTTGAATTTTGATCCTGTACTCTGGCGTATTAGCAATCTCTCCCAATTTGGTGTCATCTGCAGATTTGATGAGCATGCCCTCTATTCCTTCATCCAAGTCGTTGATAAAAATATTGAACAGAACTGGGCCCAGGATGGAACCCTGCAGCACCCCGCTAGTCACTTCTCTCCAGGATGAAAAGCAGCCGTTCGTGATCACCCTTTGGGTTCGGTCGGTCAACCAATTACAAATCCAATTAACAAGAGCCCTGTCCAGCCCACATTTTACTAGCTTCTTTGCAAGAATGTCATGTGGAACTTTGTCAAAGGCCTTACTGAAATCGAGAAATGCTACATCCACAGCATTCCCTTCATCTGTCAAGCTAGTAACTCTATCGTAAAAAGAGGGAAGATTAGTCTGGCATGACTTATTTTTGAGAAATCCATGTTGACTTCTCGTGAAGTCACAGAGTGTTGAAGCCCACCCCTGTCAGTGTCTGCCAAGCCTGATGGCATAGAAGTCTTTTTAACTTGCTGATGGAAGGAGAGTAAGGACAGGCCATTCTGGCTTGGTTAGGGAGAGAGTTCTACTGTCTGGGAGCAGCCACTAAAAATACCTCCTCCCTTCCCACCAAACAAGCACTGAGAAGGGGTGGGACAGACAGAAGGCTCTCTCCAGAAGATCTCAAAACCCTAACGAAGTCATGAAGGGAGATACGGTCCTTCAAATAGCCTGGACCCAAGACATATAGGATGTTATAGTTATACCAGCCTTTGAATTGTGACCAGAAACAAACCAGCAGCCAGTGCTGCTGTTGCAACAGGGGGGTTGTGTGCTTCCTGTAATCAGCACTAGTTAGCAGCCAGGCTCTTTTAGCCATCTTTAGTTTTTGAGCACTTTTCAAAGGCAGTCCTCAAAAAATGCATTGCAGTAATCTAAGTAGGATGTAACCAACACATATGTTACCATGGCCAGATCGAACTCCTCTAGGAATGGGCACACTAGCTTTAACATGCACACTCTGTAGTTCCTTTCCTTCTCACACATTGTGCAACAAAACAGTGCACTACAGACTTTATTTTTCTCTCTCCTTCCTTTGTTTTGTTGCTCTGTCTGTTGCGCTTGCTATGTGCAGCTGCCCAGACATTCAGGGAGAAGATGAAAGGGGAGAAAAAAAATAACCTCATATTGACCTCAAAATTGCACTGAGCTCCAAATAACTTAATGCAATTACTATTAACACATAGGATCTACATAGGATCTTACTGTGTAAGACTTAAATGTGAGGAATTCCATTGAAATAAATTAGATTAATTAATTAATTAATTCACTGAACTCCTGCTTTACTTCTAATATGGGATCCAAAGCAGCTTATAACTTGGGTTAAAGCAGAATACTGTTAAAACAATGGGTAGTACAAAAGTTAAAAAAACCAACACAATTAAGCATATGAAAAGCATTACAAAAATTAAAACAATTTTTAAAAGGCAATTAAGAAATAATGATAAAAATATCATTATTTAAGGCCTTTGCCATAAGAGAAACTATGTCTGTACTCATGAGTTCTAATAGGGTTTTTTTTGTGTGTGTAGATTTTTTAAATGCTTTTTAAGGTTTTCGTGGTGACTAAAATTCTTCATGGTCTCTGTACCTCACACAACAGGTAAGCAACTTGTTCTTCTTCTCTATGGTCTCTGTGCCTCACATAACAGGTTTTGTACCTCTGTAGAGACCCTTTCTGTGGGGGCACAGATGACCACTTGAAGAACTACTGTTACAGGTAAGCTACCTGTTCTTCTCTCCACACACTGAACATTTGTAGGGGCATCTTACCTGTATAAATTCTTTAATACCTGTTAAGGTTTGTACTCTGACTAAAGCTCCTTTCCAGCTTAGAGCATTTATGTGATTTTTTTGACCTGTGTGTATTATTTGATGGCATTTAAAGTATATAACAGAATAAAAGGTTTTTCCACACGTGGGTAGAAATGTGCAGGATTGCACTGTATATCTTGTTGCTTTCCAGGTTGCTGTAGCACATGTAAGCAATAGGAAACCCCAAAACTTTCAGATCATGGTTAGAAGTGAAAATAGTAAAAGCCTGCAGTCACAGGGTGATCTCATTGCCACAGTCTTTGTAATTGTTCTGTTTCCATTTGGGTTCTGTTGTTCCAGGTGCTATATGTGCCAGATACTGAGCCTATTTCTACAGCAGTGAAGCTAGCTTCCTCAAGTCCCGGTGCTGCTGTTTCGCCCTCATCATCAGATGCAGAGTATGATAAACTTCCGGTAAGATTCTCTGAGGTGCAGCTTTATTAGATAGAAATCTGTTGCAATGACAATAATAAAGAATCTTATAATGTTTTGAGGATGATCAGGGTTATTATGGAATAAGCTTATACTGTAATAAGTTTATAAACCTTTAAGATGCCACAAAGCTCTTTATTATTTTTCTGGAAGTTAAGCTTATTGTTCAGTCCATGAAATGGAAGATCCTTATCTGTTATGGAGTGGACTAATATATCCCCTGATCTGTGCATCTCTCCCAAAATAATGTTCTGAAATTTGGGGGACCTTTCAGAATAGTCTGACCCTGTTATGGAGGTTGCAGGTTGAAGAAGGCATTGGTAGAAATCAGATGGGCCCCTTGAAATCAGTTGGACCTCAGATGGACTCCTTACTCCAACTAGTATTTGGATTCTGAATCACTATTTTATTAAAAATTTGCTTTTATTTTTAAAGGATGCTGACTTAGCAAGGAAGGCTTGTAGACCACTTCACAGAGTCCTGTCATCCACTTCAGAGGAAGATGAACCGGTTGTAGTCAAGTTTTTAAAAATGAATTGTCGATACTTCACAGATGGCAAGGTAGAAGGTTTTACAGTTTCGTTTGCAACAGATTTCTTTAATAAATTTATAGACAGATGGCGGTATAGAGTGCCAGAAACTCTGCCATTGTGGAATTGTTATTATTAAATGGTAAAGATTATCAGACTCTTTAATGAGGTTAACCCAGACAGTTTAATAATTCTCTTAGCCTATTCAGAGGATTATCATGGTAACCAAATCAAGTGATAATTTTTCCATGAATTACAATATAATTTTCTTAATTAAACAGCATTGATAAATAATGTCCTTGTTTTGAAAACATTGATAAAGTTCCCCTGAGACAAAATAAGAAAGTGCTTTGTGAAAGAAAATCAAAAAAGAATAAACATATCAGAAAGGGTTGTCAAGTTTATATCTCAAACCTTTAATTCAGGTGTGTGCAGCTTTTGATCTATCTAGGTGAAAACAGGCCAGCAGTCATGTTGTATGAGTTGCTTGAAATCCACCCCTTGAAATTTTATAGTCTGTGATGGAGCAAAAGTAGACTCATTGAGCTCTGAAAGGTTCTGGTTGGCTTTGTGTATCATTGAATTTAATTTAATGCAGAGGAGGGATGTTTTTGACTACAGTTCACACAGTGCCTCATTGTTGCCCATTCTGAGGGGGATTGATGGGAACTGCAGATTAAAAACTCTGAAAGGCAAAAGGCTTTGATGGATTCTTATGAAGGTCACCAATTGCTTTCAGTGTTAGACCTAATACATCAACTGAATTCAACCATAGTAGAAAACTTAGTTCAAGCTGTTCTGTGGAGAACCTTTTCTCCCTTGGAAAATTGACCTTCTGTGGTAGAATAGCTGGCCCAAGCATGACTAGACTAAAACTGTTTTATGTGTGGATCCACAAAATACACTTTATTTGTGTGCTTGATATTCTACAGCAAGAATGCATAGTTAGTGTTTCAAGTTAAGGGTGGAACCACATATTTTTCCCATATGCCTATTACTAGTGCTTCTGCTGGGGGGCCCCTTCACACTACACAGTTCTAACGCTATGATTCCCCTTTTGCTGCTGTGGTTATATCTTGTGGAATCGTGGTGTTTGTAGTCTTTTGAGGCACTTGAACTCTCTTGCTGAGAGTTCCAAGTAGCCCTCCCTGAAGAATGAAACCATGGAAGTTACAGTGCAACAATAGTGCGGTAAATGTTGGTGTGGAAAAAAAAACAGAGTAAAGTTTTTGCAAGAGAAGGTTGGTTTGGGATCAAGGAAGCTTCATGAAGAAGGAGGCAGTGCATAACTCCCTGTAGACTGCATCTCTGTTCACCTACCTTCTCTCGCTACTGCTGCTTGCGATTTCAAATGTGTATCTACTCTTATCTTTTTCTTCCATGAGAATGCATATAGTATGTACTTTGTCTCTAAGACAGAAATCTGTTTAAATGGAACACATTATCTTTTGCTTCTCTATACTGTAACCATGTAAGTTTTGTATTAAGAGTTCTCAACTTAAAGACTGAGTCTAATATGAGAAGGCAGTTTTGTTAAATGCCATGGGAGTAGCCAAAATTGGGAAATGGTTTGGGGTGACTCATGAATTTTAATAATATTTTGACCCTGGTTAATTAATAATCTGTAAGCTCCCATTTCATTGCCACTAAGGGTGAAATTTAAATACTTTGACCCCTTTTTATAACTTTAGCCTTGTCTGTCAAAGATAGATATGTTTTGAATACTTGGAATCTTTATCTTTCCTTCATTTCATAGGATGTTGTCTGCTCAAACTGAGTGTTTTGGTAAAAAACGTGATTGAGGGAGGAGAGTAGTCTAAAAGATTAGGAGGAGAAACATAAGGAGCAGCAGAATTAAGCATGTTCTGTGGACATATTGTGGAACTCCAGCATGCTAAATGCCCATTTATTTTTATTTTCAGGGTGTGGTAGGAGGGGTCATGATAGTCACTCCCAACACCATCATGTTTGACCCTCACAAATCAGACCCGCTGGTAATTGAGAATGGCTGTGAAGAGTACGGGCTTATTTGTCCCATGGAGGAGGTTGTTTCAATTGCGCTCTACAATGATATCTCTCATATGAAGATTAAAGATGCTCTGCCATCGTAAGATGTATTCTTTGTTGATTATGCTTGACCTTTATTGGTGGGATGTGGAGGACAATCAGGTGGAAGAGAAGAGAACCTAGAGGAACTCAAAGAGAAGAACAGCAGTTAGGAAGAAAAGCAGGGAGACAGCAAAACTGTAGTTTCAGAGTGTTATCGTTAAAAATGATGATCCTAACCTAGGCCCATGTGAAACCTTTTTCCAGGTGATAAAGTCTGTATGCAGTGATTTTTATAGCACAATAACATAAAACACAGTAATCAGAAATCCAGCTTACCCGTGTGTGTGTGTGTGTGTAAAAAATCTGACTTTAACATTTTTTGACGGTGTTTTGCAGAAGTGTCTTATCCCGGGAAAGGCAAAAAACATCCATGAAAATTGTACCTAATCTCAAACTTTTGCATTATTAGGCACAGCGCTGAGAATTATTGGAAAGGGGAGTGGGGAAAGGGTAGAAAGAAATGGTGGAGGGAAAGAAGCAGTAGGAATCTAGCAATGGCACAAGGCGTGGATTTCATTGGCTAGTTTTTACATTTGAATGTGTTTTTCAGGAGAGTGTCTCGCACCATTGATTACAGATTTCAGTGGTGAGAGAACCAGATTGCATTGGTATACAGAATTATGTAAACTAGGGTGGGCAGCTATTGGGCCTAGGGATGGCATTGGTCCCCTGGGGGACCTTGGTGGGCTGCATCTTCATTTATTTATTTATTTATTGTAAAAAAAATTGTCCTCAGGTTGTCCCCAGTGCCTCATAAGGGGCATGAGAGGGGATTTCTCCATGTTATTGAACCTGTCTGGGCAATTTTAGGCCTTTTTTTTCAACAGGAATTGAGCCAGACTTCCTGTTGGAAAAAAGGTCTCCTCTGTGTCTAAAACAGTTGCGGAGAATTCAGATATGTGGCACAGTTGCCTCTCACACCCTCTAAAGGGTGTTTGGGGCAAAACAAAGTTTTGGACCATTAAGCCTCCAAAAGTGTTGCTGGGGCTGCTGAGAACAAGCAATCCAACAACATCTGGAGTGTTGTGTGAATCTCACCCCTGGAATATGGCCTGCAGTCACATAATTTATTTCACCATACATAATCACACAGGCATGATAATCTATTTCATTGTGCTAAGAAGCATGCTAAATTTTATGGATATAGTGTCTCTTCTATGCCGTAAAATTGTTTCATTATGGATCTCTGAGGTGGAAGACAAAAGGTGTTCTATAGATATAAGTTGGCATCTGATTTAAACAAGATTGGGTAGCTTGCAGGCCTTTATAAAATGCTCATGGTTTTTTTTTATATATATATATATATATTCATGAGTTCTAAGATATATATTCTTGAGAACATGAACCTTTTGGCAACTTTGAGGTTTAATATTTCACTTAAGATAAATGGCCTTGCAGATAGTAAGACTACAGATTCTACGATTGGTTTTGAAAGCTTGGATCTCATAAGCCTACATGTTCTTCTGAACTAACTAAAAGGCTCAGTTGTGGAGATGGAACTTGTTGGCTCTCAGTGACTAGG